>OX421238.1:535000-10535000 GCA_949125135.1 Alcis repandata
GGCGGTAATGGATCTTTAAATGAAGGTATTGGATTGCGTGTTTATGCTGACTTCGTGCGTTCATTGAGCTTTGTTTCGATTTAGATACGGTGTGGGGAATTTTATAAGGGATTGAGAGGCCAAGTTGTTTCGTATCATGTTTTTCTATACTTGTTTTTTTTAGTTTTTAACTCTTTTAAAGTTTTTTCTTGTATTGTGCGGTCTAAATTTAAATAAATGATTTTGATTTTAGGCTTGATGCCTTAGTAAAAGTGGTTCGTTATGATCTACCTATTACTGTATTACTGACCTGACCAACCTAACCCGCGAGCGGGTTAAAATAACGGGTCAGTTTTAGAACAAACCTAAAGGAAACGCCCTGTATAGTAGGTAATATCAACAACCGCCAAGCTATTTCAGAAACCTTCACGCGGGCTAAAAAAATTGGTTGTCTGTAAAGTCGGATTACGGATTTAATGTGACAACGTCATAACAAAATAGTAATGAAATTATTGCATACTTTTCTCGCTCCGATCCTGACGCCACAATGAGACACTTTTTCGTGCGTGCACCCGGCGTTCATTGGTTTTTTAGACGTCAAAACTCTGCCACCAGTTCTGGCCATTCAGCTTATACAAACACACTCACTTACCTAATACCTACAGTACTATTTAGTAACGTACCTCATACGTAACGCCTCTCCGTAACCACCGCTCGCAGACATACGTGGAGGTTCTGACATGCAAGTTAAGACCATCTAATTTGAATAACAAAGGCGGCTGCATGCGAATGAATAATTACCTGCGGAATTACCTGCCTCTTTGCCTTCTGCAGAAATGAGCAATGTACGGCAACAGACGGCTCTGACTCCTTTTCGGTGGCTGAAAATCAAAGAATAATAAATAGTAAATTAAGTGATTTCTTAAATAGTAAAAATGTAAATAATTTAATCTCGTTGTAGACATTTAAGTGAAAGTTAGAAGCTGATGGTGACAGGGAAAGTCGACGGCAAGAGGTCACGAGGACGCAGCCCGATACGTTGGGCTGATAGTCTGATCAGATTCGCACCACTCTCGACACCTCGGTCTACGAAGCACTTCACATTGCTTAGGATAGAAAACGCTGGCAAAACATCGTTAGAGAGAAGCTACTTGGAGGTGGTGGTCACGACCCTCAGACATGAGGAACACGATTTTAGGAGGGAGGTAGATATTTAAGTATTGCATGTCTGTTAGGACAAATTGTTGTGTCTTAATGATTTTAGAGCAATAAATTTATTTTATTTTTATTTAAAGTTGTACGTAAAAATGGCACATGATACTTATACTCGTACTCATAGTATGGTAGGTCAAAGTGAATAAGTATCGTCTGAATCGTGATCAAATGCGGATTAATATAATATAAAAAACGAATATAATATAAATATATAAAAGTAGTATTTTAAGTTGACTAAGGTTTTTTTTTGCAATTTAGTGTCGAGACGCGCAAATCACTTATAAGCGTCACGTCTGCCTATAACAGATTTGAGCCACCCAGAGTCATGAACTCAGGTTTTACTCAAGATTTTACAATAAAAACTAATCTGGTTTCGTTCTGTTACAATTACACGGCACTACCGCCACAGGCTTGTAATTCACTTAAAAAAAAAACAGAGGTAACTTAATCATACCGTGAGTTGTCCGCATAATTAATTACATTTTTAACAAAATAACAGGGTGCCGCCAAGCCAAGCCAAGACCTTCAAGCGGCCTTATACACTCACACCAGGGCTAGCCACTCGGCCTGCACGAGCTTCCTCCCTTTATAATCAAACGTTTGATTAGACTGTTCAGCATAACAAACGTGATCACTTGATCAGGACACAGTCCGCCTGCGTCTGATCAAAAGAATTGGAACAAACAGAAACACTGCTCTCGACACTACTGGGTACCGGCCAGAGACTTACAGATTAGACAGCGCAGGTTGGTATAATATATTGATACCTTTTCTTATGCTGCAATATAAAGTTACATTTGAGACTTGTCAATAAATAGTTTTACTCTTCATTGAATCATTTATTAATTCTAAGTATAACACAGGTCTACAAAAAAATTTTTTTTGTTTGGTGCCGCTAATTCTAGGTTATATTTTGGTTAATTAGCCCACAAGATGTCGTGTGAAGCTGTCAAAATTGTGAAGCTACGTTCAGGTTTGTATTCTTTTTTTCTTAATTTCTTAGGAAATCAGAAGGCCGAAAATTACAAAGAGTTAGTTCAAAACCCTTTAATTAGCTTTAAAAATCTTGGATGTAATATGAGCATAAAAGTACACTATCTGGACAATCATTTAGACAAGTTTCCTGAAAATCTTGGAGCGTATAGCGAAGAACAAGGAGAACGTTTTCATCAAGATTTAAAGGTGATGGAAGATAGATACCAAGGTCGCTGGGATGAGCATATGATGGCAGATTACTGTTGGAGTATTACACGGGAATGTCCTGAAGACATCCTTCGGAGAAAATCTAAAAAGAGAAGCTTCTAACCTGTGAAATAAAATGTATTTAACTGTTTTGAATTAAATGTTCTTTTGTTTTTTAATAAATGAAATCTCGAAAACTATACGTAGCATTAAAAAAGTAAGTATCACGTTTTTATCAGGGTACCGAATGTACTTGAAATCAGTTTTACTTTTAACGGCACCAAAATCATTGTAGACCTGTGTAATCATTCTAGTTTCTACAAAAATATAAATTAGTCAATACCGATTTGTCGCCTTTGTCTGGGCTAAAACCCAACTACTAAGCTGGAGTCGCAGTTGACTTTTTAAGTCAGTTTTGTTGAATAACGAAATATCTGGACTACGTAGGACCTGATATCTTAGGAAACCTAGACTCTTAAGGTGCTACAATTCGCTATGACTTGGATATTTTGATTACTAAATAAATACCCGTTGTGTTTTGCTTTTTGGATATTTTATTAATTAGCCGTAGTTCTAATAGACGATTTGCTAAAGATCTTCTACTTGCTCATGTTTTGTGACAACTTAAACGAATTGTTTATCATGCTTAATTTGCCACGCCATTCCAACAAGTTTCGTTTTTACCTTCGATATTCACTGAGTCTGTGACAAAGACTGGCCCAATCAAGAGTAGCTTCGCTGAAAACAACATGTATTTAGCCGCTGCAGCACGAGAAGGGAAATTAGTCCATTTGTCGAGACCGTTCGCGACAGACAATGGGGTCAGACGCGCTTTATTTATTTTAACTCTACATCTGTGGAAGGATTGCGCTCACTAGCTGGATGGAAATATGGACCATATCGACAAATTAGTAAGATTACTTGTTGATTAGTTTAAAAGCGGTATTATTGTGATTTAAAAACTACAAAATATGTTTTTGAAAAATGTAGTTGTAATATTTTCCAATTTGAAAGTCTTCCTTTGTAAATATACATAATTGTATATGATATGTTTTACAGTTATGCTGGGGAAGATCTTGCCGTGATAATCCTTTATCCCTTATCGCGGCAAGATCTTTCCTGAAGAACCAACATAAACTAAGTCGTAACAAAGACATTTAATAATAATTAGCAAGGGAGTAGTCACGTTTCATTGAGTCGGACTCGGACATTTCAACTAAGTAATAACAACATTAAACAAAAATCAACATAACAAAATGACAATGTATCTTGTTTCGTTGTAAAAAAATGTGTCAAAACCTCGCTAGTTTTCATAGGAAAATATTTTATGATATGTTAAGTCATACATCGAGATGGCATACCTACTACGTGACATAAAATGGCCATAATTCCGATGAATTCTACTGATATCACCAAAAGTACGATGATTACTACCAGTTTACCTACATAGTCGTCACCGTAAAACCTGGTGCTAATCATCTTACTTTTTGGTGATATCAGTATTCTCCGTAATTTAGGTGAATTCATCGTTGTTTTAGCATTGATTCATTGGTCATATTGAATTTAGATGCGCAATTTTCTCAGTGTATCCCCACCATACGCAACGATCTAGCCTTTCCCTCTACACCTGGATGTAAGCCCGTACCGACCGGCCTCGAGCCGGCTCCGCGCAGCCTCCGGTGTTTGCGCTCGGTACACGGCCGCGTTTGCACAAAACAGGCATTACACTGATTAGCGAATCATTCACATTTGCACGCACGCGTCTGCGAAACTCACTGATTTGACCTAATAGATACGGAATCAGTCGGAAGCTAAATTTGAGCCGTTTTCGTTCATTCAATTTGGGTTATGAGAAGTTTTTGTCATGTGTGTTAGTTAGTATTTTGTGTTTTCAGACTGTGCAATACTGTGCATGACAGACTGACGTATAATGTATCTGTGTCAAAAACTATGACGCTAGGGGTAGCACTCGATCTAATAAGAACTTTTTTTCTTCCGATAATGTCCCCCTGCTGGGCAAAGGTCTCCCCCAATTTTTTCCATTTCTGACAAACTACCACACTAATATCGTGTCGTGGGGCGACCTGAACTTACTTTATATGAACTTACTCTCTTCGAATGTGAGCACGACTTCTTTTTAAAGTCAGGTAAGTGTTTAAGTAAATACAATCACTTCGATGTGCTATAGACTCGCCTTGACCTACGATGACATATTAAAAGAATGTCATATTAAATACTAGCGACCTGCCCCGGCTTTGAATAGGGTATGAAATATAGCCTATGTCACTCAGGGATAATGTAACATTCTAATGGTGAAAGAATTTTTGTAATCGGACCAGTCATTTTTGAGTTTTATCGTTACAAACCTACAAAAATATAAATCTTTCCTCCTTATAATATTTGTGTAGATGACTCATCTTTGAAATCTGATTATACTGATTTTGTCTCACATACTATACTTTAGTGGGCATATTATAAAAACATGTAAACAGGGTTGCCATGTTTATCATTTATAAAAATCTATTGAAAAATGTCTGGTATCTGTTATTACCTAAAAGTTACACCAGTTAAAATAAACAGACTTAAAAATTTACGTGTTTCATTCTCGACTACACCATCAGTAATTTTATAGTATACCTATATCAAATCCATAAAAACACAGAGGGATCAAATAGGTATAGTTTTACTCTTAAATTTAGATTTAGATAAAAACATCGTAAAATAAATAAAACCGATGGCTCAAATCACTATCACTGCAAACATCGCTTTTTAGCACCAAATCCTTCTCCGATATTTATTAAAAACAAACACCTAAATTCGCAATATATAGTGAAATTCTATTACATTTTCCACTCACATTCGGCACACAAACATCAAAGCACTTCATCAAGATAGCGGCCCCACTAACACCTCCGAACCCCGAAAATAAAAGTCCAATAAATAAAAAATCTCAAACCCGATAAGCTAGCAGCATTATCGACACGTATTATGAGCGGCCAAGGGGACGAAAACGGCATAGGGAGGCAAAGTGGGGCGAGAGGGGCAAAGTTGCCATCCTAGGCGGGTTTACTTAGCGGACTTAGGGCAACTTAGCCACCAACTATTCACTTAACGCCGACCGATGGAGTACTCGTGTGTGGTCTTCGCGGTTGCACTTGATCTTAAATTTGAACGATGTGGCATTTTCAAGCACTTAGAACATTGCTTAGACGAGTAGGTACTTATTTACGAAAAATATTCACCCTCATTGTGAAAGTCATTAACTTACAATTTTGTTTTAAAGAAATTTCAAAAATAAATTAGCCAAATTAGAAAGTTTTTCGCAGTATTAATAAAAAGCAAAAAAGTGCAATTTTATGAAAATACGTATTATTTTGTATAATTACCATGTCCACATTTCGAATGTCACGGGAAGAGGGTAAAGTTGGCCACGCGAAACATTGCCTGTAACTAAAGACACCGCCAAACAACACCATACATGATCAGTATTAGGTAAGTATATAAAGTTCAACCTAATATACAACCCTAACTATTAGGTATATACAATACCTTGATCAAACATTCATGAGACACCTTAATCAAACATTCATGAGATCCTGAACAACAAAACTTTATTCATGATTTGGTAATTGATTTATTGATAGTATGTTATCTGTTTCTCGATGTTTAAAAAATCATTTAACAAACTTCAATACTGTGTTTTTCGCTGCACTAAACCAACAGCTGACCGCAGTTATAGATTAAACAATACTAACGTTGCTTGCAGCGCTGCTGCACTTAATCCGTGTTTATTGTAGGCGCATCCGTAGGCAAATATTGGCGGAGCAGCGGACACGGGCCGGCGGCGGCGGATTTGTGCAAACAACCGGGCGGTTCGTGAAACGTATGATTGCTGAGTTGCGATGTGACATCGGTAGATTTTGTGTAGATACAGTGAAGATTTGGTCGATCATTTAACTTTTTGATACGGTAATTTCACGGGTAAGTGTAATTTGTTTTCGTGCTGGTTTCCATAAGGTATTATTGTTGTATAGGGTTGTAAGTAGGAAAACAAGATTCACACATATTTATAAAAGCGTCCTCAGACCAATTTTATGTAGGTATGGGAGCAAACTCAGGACGTTCACCCTGAAAAAACAGAATAACCTCTAAGTTACAGATCGGGAAGCTATCAGGAACCAAAATCAAAACAACAGGATGCGTATAGATCACAAACCGATATTTTTTTCACTTTCACTGAAATCTCACTAATACAATTTCTCGTCTCTCTAATTTTATAAAAGTGAGCCTTTGTATGTTTGTTACCACTAAATATTTAAAGGCTCAACGGATTTACATGAAATTTGGAATGAAGGTTTCATGGTCTGGACTCTCGATTGACACATAGGCTACTTTTAATCCCGGAAACTCATGCTAACCTTTTGACCGCGGATTAAGTCTCGTAGCGCAGCTAGTACCAAATATTTTGCCTATCAATAAACACTACACAAAATCTCCCAAAACGTACCATTGTCAAAGTCATCAATCCCTGCGAGCATCGAACCGAGACCCGGCGCGGCGCTCGGCGAGCCAGCGAATTCGCGTGCGCGCCCGGAACGAGAGCAAATCACTTTGATCTGAGTGTGATGTGACCATTGAGCTCAATTTAATGCGGACATGTTAGGTGTGAGTGACAGCTATATGAGTTTTTAATAAAATTAAGGGTAAACATAATTTTTCTACGATATTTATGGTAGTTTCTAAGAGCTATTGAAACAGCATCGAAATGTTATGCGTGTAATAAATAAGTTTTGAATTTGAATCATTTTTAGTAATTATTATCCAACGTAGATCTAATTGACGTCGATCTAATGGTAAAGTAAGTTTTCCCCAAATATTTTTTTATATTATGATATTCATTGTGATTACGTTGACAAAATACTTTTTTGATAAAGCAAAATAACTACGAGAATTTCAGATATTTTAGTAAAAACTTTGGACTCTTACAAAAAGATACATCCATGATATTACACCAGCTACTAATCTCAGCGACTTTCTTATCGTCTTAATCAGGTTTTCATATTTTATCTACACCAAACTAAAATTATTTGCTAAATCATCGTAACAAAAAAACTCAGAAATAACACTAAATAATATGCGAGTATGGGTATTCGCTTGAGTATGGGAACTTTAGTATTTCATTCTTGTTAATTTTAACAAACTACCCAGATATTACACCTTCCAAACTAAACGAACCACACACTTACAAGCCTATAAAAACCACTATTCCAAAAATAGGGCTACTTTCCAAAAGACCCTAATCGTAAAGCCCCTATAACTCAGTGTAATGGTCGCCCTACCTAGGCATAGATGGTAGATAGCGGACAATGAAATGAAAGCAGTCGAACGCACGGCGCGGCGGCGGCGGTCTGATTTCGATTGTGATACGTTATGAATGTGATGGACGCAGTCACGATGGCTTATGGTTTGATGACTGCCGTAGGTATGCTTTGATGGCTGCATATAGTTTGATTCAGATTACACTGGGCCTTGGAATTTTTTGATGCTCAGATGTCAGACAAAGTAAAGCAGATTTAAAGCCTGGTGTAGTTATTATTATATTTTTTTTTATGTAATTGAGTGACGAGACGAGCAAATCGCTCGCCTGATGTTAAACGTCACGTTTGCCCTTAACAGGTCTGCGCCACCCAGAATTTTGAACTCGCAGAATTCAAGACCCTGCGCGGCACAGCACTGCGCTCGTCACCCTGAGATTTTATAAGTTTAATCTCCCATTTGCCCTGTAATTACACTAGAAACAATGCCCTTCCAACCGGAACACAGTAATGTTTGCACATTACTGCTTGGCGGTGGAATAACTGGTAAAGGTGTGGTACTTCCCCAGGCGGGCTCTGCAAAAGAGCCCTACCACTACAACAGCAGTCTAAGATTGTGAGCACTAAATCATGTTTTTTTTACATAAAAGAGCGGCAAACAGGCAGACGGTCAGCTCGATGGTAAGCAAAACCGCCGTCTATGAACACCTGCAACACTAGCGGCGTTGAGTATAGTACGTACGAGTATGATAGGATTATAATATTATCAAGAACGGAGTTATATGGCGATTTAGGATGGATTCAAAGACTTTGCCGGGGGCCGAGAGAACAGCTATAGGTCTATAGTTCTCTACCTTAGATCTGGAGCCATCTTTGGGTATTGGCGTAACTCGAGAAGTTTTCCATATGTCCGGATACGTAGCCGTAGAAAGAGACAGATTGAAAATGTAAAGAAGAGGCACCATAAGTGCTGATATACAGTCTTTTAAAATAAATGGTGGGATCCTATCCGGTCCAGCAGACGAATGAGTTTTCAGGCGGCGGACAGCTAATGAGACATCAACCGTATCGACTGCATCCAAAGCAACCCGTGAGGAACACATCGAATTCGCCGTCCTGCATTCGGTATTTTTTACAGATAAGGAAGATGTTTGCGGCAAAAATACAGAACTAAAATAAGTTGCAAACGCGTTAGCTGCATCTATTCCGGATACGATTTGTCCATTATATTCAAACTC
Source organism: Alcis repandata (assembly GCA_949125135.1). NCBI lineage: Eukaryota > Metazoa > Arthropoda > Insecta > Lepidoptera > Geometridae > Alcis > Alcis repandata. Next base: position 543,930 of record OX421238.1, read on the forward strand.
ACTACATACTTGTCTGGAACCTTGCTGATCTTTAACAAATGCCCAGAAACTTTTAGGATCTCTTTTTATATTGTCTTCCGTACGCCGAATGTAACTACTGTAAGCTAGGTCGATAAGCTCTTTTGCTTTTTGCCTATAGAATTTAAATAATTCCCGGTTAAAAACGAGATTGTACTGCTTATACTTCTTTAAGTGGAAATGCTTATTTTTTAAAGTACTTATAATTTCAGGCGTAAACCAAGTTGGATAGTTATATTTAGAATTTTGCTGACCGACATTTCTAAAAGGAACATTCCGGTCAAAGCATTCAGTCAATTTATTATAAAACAAGTCAACAGCTACATTTACGTCAGAGATTAAAATGATATCGTTCCATTCGAGAGATCCTAATTCATCGTATAAAGACATAAAGTCAGCCTTACGAAAATTCCACTCGCATGCCGACTCACTGCCGACCGGGCGCGGCGGCGGCGCAGTCGCGCCCCGCTCCCGACCCGCGCGCACGCACTTCAGGCTCACCTCCAGCGGGGGGTGATGCGGATCAATCTTGACCACCGGCACTACGTCGGCACTAACCTTAATCCACTCGTCTTTCCGATTGCTCAGGACCAGATCTAATAAATTACCAAACTCATTTCGTATCAAATTATGTTGGTATAGCTTACAACATTCAATAAAACAATTATAATGCATTATGACATTTTGGCTACATGAGTTTAAATTAAAATCGCCCAACAATAAAATATCTGTTAGGTGTTTAGCTACAAGATTCTCTAAAACGGCAAACGTATTTATGTACTTTGCATCGACTGAATTAGGCGGGATATAAATGACACAACAAATTATTTTGCTATACCTAAGTGATACAATACCAATCAATACTTCCACATCACCATCATAGCCGTCAATATTTACAACCTTTGCCACAGTATACTGATTACGAACCGCGAGCAACACTCCACCCCAGCCAGTGTCGACCGTGCGATCTCCGCGCTGCACGGTACGGTCTCGGCGTAGCACGGTGTACCCCGGCGGGAACAATTCGGCGTCACTTAAACTACTAATTAAAAACGTTTCAGTGAAGACGTATATATCTGCCGATGATGCTAATATAGCTGTTTTGCATTCATCAAGCAATTCAATTCATCAAGCAATTCAATCAAGCATTCTTATAATGGTATTACCCTAAAATAGTAATTTTTTAATGTTTTATTCACGTCTAATATCTTCTAAACGATTATTTTTCCTTTTGTTAAATTCTTTGAAGTTTAAATACTGTTTATTCAACTTACAAAATAGTACAGACAGACAGCCCTACTCGAGTGATCCTTATCAGAATCTGTATACTTTCGAACGTCGGAATGAATTCCGTATGTCAATGTCGGAAACGGAGAATGTGTTGACTTAGCACGATTGAAGGATTTAGCCACCGAGAATAAAAACAGAAAACCAGCTCGTAAAGTGGATAACTGTGAGTACCTACTTTACTTACTGCGTACGCCGATGTTAAGATGACATTTAAATTACTTACGTCAAAGTGATCTGAGTATGACAACCTATGAACAATACCTGTGAAATATGACAGATATTGTTAAAAAATATCTACACCTTCGATTTCAGATGAACTAAACCTAATATATCTGGCTGCAGCTAAAAGCATTGAAACTATGGCTTTTGAATAAACGATGCGAAAGCAAAAGTTCAATAAAAATAATATACAACTCAAAAAACAAACAAAACAAAAAAAAAAATACATTACAGACCTAAAATATGCACAGAATCTCCATTAAACTTACTTTTATTTAAGTTAACTTAGTCTTATCTCATCGATACGAGCATATATGAGAGAAGTGTTAGCGAACTAACATCTTCAGGATTTGTTTCTATGATATATTTTCTACTCAGTGATTTTGCTACGGCTTCAGATTTTATAATATCTGCGAGTACACGAATGCCGTTCTATTTAAAGTAACATTGAAATTGAGGCGATTTTAAACGATTTTCGAGTCTAAGTTGGTTTTTAAGCTGAGTTGTTTTGTCATAGTCGTTAAATTCGTTTGGACTTACTATTATAGATACGAGTACGTTTAATCTCAAAACGACTGAGTAGATGCAAGTTGCCTAATGAATAATAATAAACATTTCACACTTGTAGCTCCTTACTAGGATACCCCGTGTCGGGGATGCCATGGAACACACAAAGACAAGGACAACTAACACCCAGACCCAGAGCAGATATTTAAATTCATCATTCAACCATCTGCCCGGCCGGGATCGACCCCGGGACCTCTGGCTTAAAAGGCGGATACACTACCGGTGAGCCAAACAGGTCGACGAATTGTTAATATCTCCTTTTTTCTTAGCATTCACCATCATCCAGCGTTGTCCATCAACTACCAAGATTTCCTCTTCAGCGCGCCATCTTTCCTGATCCTGAGACAGTCTCCAATTACAAATTTCAATAAAATAGCTCGATAAGTAAGCTAAAGTATGTCAGTATTGTTCCAGCAGACCCACAGTGGGCTCAACAAACTTGCCCGATATTTCAGCTCCTCTATTTGTACGGAACCATTGCAAACATATCGCGACTTTTTGTGCGACTGCATTTGTGTATGAATAAAACAAATTCTAGCTCAAACATTCAGCATAACAGTGTAAACATATTTACAGAAGCGGGTGGAAACAAACATTTGTGATATAGGACCTCGGATAAAACGGAGAAAGATGGAGCTCTGCGATACATTTGGGTGAACTTAAGATTTTTTTAATGCTATTGAGTGACGAGACGAGCAAATCCCTCGACACGTTTGCCCATACAAGGTCTGGGTAACCCAGAATGTAACTCCTCTACTTTCGCGCGTACGCAATTAAGACGCACACTTTGACATATCATACTCCCCTTGCAGCACTGAAGAGTTTGTGTACATACGCGCGTAAGTAGAGCAAGTTCTTGGCTTGACTCAAATCTGACACAGTGCTCCATCTTTCTTTCTTAATTTAACCGAGTATAGGACGTCCGTCCATTCCTTTGTTTCGAATGTGAAGTTTTCTAGTTTCAGGGCGTCTTGAGCTCAGGTAGAGTGACAGTCTCCGAAATGTGTTACAAACTGAAAAAAAGAAATTATGTTGGTATATGGTCGGTCTTCTGTCTAGATTTGGTAGTCGTTGTTATGAAAACAAACAACTACTCGTATTCGTTACGTGTAATCAGCCCATAAGCTTCGATTACCATTTACGAACTACAATAGCTGTTGAATTAATGCAAGTAGAAAATAATCAGATAAACTCTTAACTAACTTTCGAATTCAAGTGAAAGAGTCCGCCATTCCAGAGCAAGTAAGTAGTAATATAAACACAACTGCAGACTACAGTATTCATTGTTTTCAAGCTTCCAATGATCACTGCAATACTCGCAATGGCTTTTTCGCGTCTCTATTCAGAGGCTCAATTCTGGCTCGCCCGACATTTCCTCGGCCGCTTTTACTGTAACAACATTCTTGTCCAGAAAAATAGCTTTCGAGATAATGTCCATTATTCCAGAATAAGGTTCCAGAAGCATTATGATTCTATAACAGTAATTTTACTTGCGCTGGGCATTGCCGGTCAAGAGACTCTTTGTTTGTGAAGCAAATATTTGTTATGTTGGTATTGTTGGTCTCCGAACGTTCGGTGCAGAAAATCCCAGTTGATCGCCATTGTTGCTTTGTGCATGCGGACTGACTTGTAAGAGAATGTATTGGTTTGTAGAATCCTCGCAGAATCAGTAAAATTGACTTTGAAAGAATGCATTTTGTTTGGAATGAATTTAAGCGTTTTATATAAGTTAGTTTTTTAGCTCTGGCAAGTCTGGCAAGTGAATGTAAGTTTTTATTTCTACTGAAAAGTCACTGTAAATAGTCTGGGATATCATCGCAATGAACTAAGTTTTCGAAAAAGTTAATAATCATTAATACGTAACTAGAGTTCCAAAAAAGAGACGTTGTGACCTATAGCAATTCAAACTCATCATTCAAATAGTTTCTCAGCCGAGAAATGAACCCAGGATCATAAAGCAAAAGCAGTACCAAATAATCTATTTATATTTTAATATCGTTAGTGGTATCAGGTCGCATGTTGTATACACTTCAGTGGCAGCACCTACCTATTATGATACAAAGAAAATTAATTGCTATGATTAATTTCACTATGAAAACTAACGTGGTATTGACAACTTTAATAATCGACTCAATAAAGCGTGTTTACTATTCACTATTTATTATTCACTATTCAGTGTGTAATTATAACGAAATTTAATGTTATGATACAATTTTACTATGGAAACTAATGTGACACATTTTGTTATAATTTTATAATTACGCGAGGTGAGACGCAATTGGGAGCGCGTCACGCTTGTAACTCACCTGATGAAGGTCACCGAATGTGATTGAAAGTAGCCGCAGTAAACGACTTAATTTTGACGTCAGTATTCCCGTGTTAATTTTAACAAAATGGAATTTTATACACAGTAACAATTTTGCCAAAAACCAGTCTTTGCGCCAAACATGGCTGCCCAGAGTTACCCCGACTTCGCCGAGTTATCAAGACACATGGCCAGTGCAATCACAATACACTTATGCGAAGTTGGCAGGGGCACTAACTGCTGTAATCTGGTGAGAGCATCTCGGACGGGGATCACTGCTGCTGTTGGGAACTTGATATTGTAGAGAATGTTATTAACGCAGTTCCGTAACACTGTAACTAGTTATGCTCGTGGGTTTACCCGCGTAATCTGCAGGAATAATTTATTACTATTTTGTACGCTTTTTTTTCTATAGAAGCATTTTGTTGCTAAATTCGAGAAACAAAATTGATCTCCGGAGATTCGATATTTTTTTCTCGAATTCATCAAACTTGTGTTCTAGAAATTGTTCACTTTGACGCGTAGAAGAACACCCTTAAGTATTACTACACCTTCCCGTTACATCTTATATGTATAGACAGATGTACGCTATGCTACGTTATGCTGCTCAACGATAGTTACCAGGTCCACTGCGGGTCACATGTGGCTGAGATTGGCGTGAGACAGAACAACGGCATCAGGGTGAGGAAGCTTTACCTAGTGGGTTGACACAAAATGACGATAATAGTGACGATAAGTAGGAAGGTACTGTTATGGTGAACTAACAATATTCAGTGAAACAATTTTTTGTAGGGATGAAATAAAACACTTTAATTTTTCAAGAGGAACAGACAGTATAGATTTTTTTTTAAATGTGTTGGTGATTATTTTTATGTCTTCCCTTAACTTGAATACTTGTGTGAATGGAGTGTCATGTACTGTATGCTGTGAATGTAACCCTGCATCAGGCTAAAAATCCTTTATTGTTCTCATAGCATCGAAAAACATATATACTCGTAAATCAAAATAAGTTCCTCGGATTCATAAATGATGTACTTGCAGAAGACAGCAGGCCCACTTTCTCTCCACTCCCTCACTTCCCGCCAACAATGAATATTCAGGCGCCACTAGCGCCATCTACCGCCGTACTCTGTATCAATTACACTCATTAAGCCGTTTGCAGACGCTTGCAGTCGCTAGGGTTTGCGATCTACATTGTTTTTTTGCACGTGTACATTTTTATAAGAACTGAGAAATAGGTTAAAGTTTTCAGAATATTGGTATGATATTGTGTTTTATTTTTGCAAATAAACTATAATTCGAAATTTATATTTATTTTATACATGGCTGATGGACAATTGGACATGAAATCCTGTTTTTTTTTTAATTTTCGAGGCAAGTTGTTTTTGGGTTTCTGTTTTGAAAAAATAAATATCTGAATAACTTTGACCACAAAATTATTATAATTTTAACCCTTAAGCCGAATGCGTTCATTAAAAACAGAAAAAATACATAGACATAGGAATAACTTTGTTATTTTTTAATTAAAAATAATTTACATTTTAATAGATCAAAGTTCTGATACCACCATATCGTATAGTCTAAAATGACGAAATAATCGAAAAAAAAACATGGTAGTTGATCTATTTCAAAAACAATTTGGAAATCCGGTTACCATGCGCCATGCGAAATTTTCGCGAGGAAATAAGCACAATGAAAAAATTAAAAATCTGATGACTGCGATGGTGTGCTAAAGACATTACATCCGTCATCCCCGTGGCGTGCAAATTGCGTAATGTCTCACGCGTAGTTTTACCTTCGCATAGCTAACGAGCATTCATAATTGATTCACAGAATTAGACCCCACACTCTGAGGTACTTTCTGCAGGAACAATCTCGAAAGCAGTACACAAGTCTCGTGTGCTTTCAGAAAATTTCATAGAATTGGCTCTAAAAATGTTGCTGTATAAAAGTAAGGAGAGGGCAACAGTAATGTTTTAGATGGGTCTCTATCAGAATGATCTTTTCGCAGAAGAACAATTCAGTTAAAAAGTCTTGATATCAAAAAGCCATGGTAACTAAATAGACATGAACGCTGATAGATCTAGGCAAATTTGAATTTGCTGATCGTGGAATTTGTGACCCAGGAATTTAGTCTACTTTGAAAAACCCAGGTGTTAAAACACTCAAAAACGAAAATTAATTTTAATCAAAAATCTCGTACACATGTCAAGAAATAAAATATTTTCACCGTCAAAACATTTTACCAAACTAAATCATCTTCAGCCGAACGAAATGGGATGACCCCCGAAAATTCAATTTCAAAATTTAATCTACACTCGAATCCTTCGAAAAAGTCCAAAAATCCGTCCCTTCCGTAACATGTCCAATAATATACGGTATTAACCCTTGCCGTTACGTTTACACGGTCATAAGTTTCGGATTAAAAATGGAGGGGGCGAGTGAGACGGGTGCGGGGCTAGAGGAAGATGTGGCGCGAGTGCGAGCGAGACGGAGAGCAATGAAGAACCAACCAATACATCATAAATGCGAAAATATTATTTTTTGTATTACTATTTGAATTAGTAGTAAAAAGCCGTGATAGCCCAGTGGGAGAACAGCCGCTTCGCATTCTTGAGGTGGCGGGTTCAAAAACCCCGACTCGTACCAATGAGTTCTTTAGGACTTATGTACGAATTTACATACCACTGACTTTTTGGTGAAGGAAAATATCGTGAGGAAACCTGCATATTGTCCGGAGAAGAAATTCAATGGCGTATGTAAATCCACCAACCCGCACTTGGCCAGCGTGGTGGAATCACCCTCCCAGCAGTGGGGAGGATTAAAGGTTGCATATGAATATGATTTGGATTAGTGTATTTAATTACACTCAACTTCGTGTTAGCTTATGGACTTGGTGATTTCTTAGTTGTAAATTGTCAGCCTTATCGTAGATGGATCAAATCAATTGACAAGATTCGCCACTGGCACGTCCGTAGATTTAAAAAAATGGCGCCGTAAGTTCGTGGATACTTTAGTATCCATGTATGCAAGGTTTAAATTAATAGGTTAAAAAAATGCAGCCGTCGGACTAACATTTTTTTTTAATATTTGGTGAAATAATTAAAACAAAAATATGTACCTTTTTTATGGTTACGGTCTGTGTCATTTTTTTATCCTTTTTTTACTAGCACCACAACTTAAGCCCGCTAACCGCTAACACTCGGCCCACCCGTTTTGATGAAGAATCGCCGATGAGAAGGGTCCTATTGTCGAGTGTGTATGTATTAGTGTGCAACGTTACACAGATATGAGTTTCGAACACGGCGACCGGACAAGGGTTAAGCTATGAAATGAGGTACATCGGTGAAATCGTTCCTGTTTTTTTATTGTAGTTGACAGGCTGGGTGTTTGACCACAACTCAGGTGTTGTGAAGGTGTGGTCGAAGATGGTTAACGTCTGGTCTAACTTGGAATAGGAACTGGCTTACAATGGCGACTATGAGAATAGGGAATAGGAATTAGGTGCTTGCTATTACATTTTTACAAGTTTCCAACTTGAGCTCAGCAGCCAGTTAAATATTAAAAATTTAAGAAAAATCTATAAAATTAAAGTTCTTTTTTTGTTTTCTAATAAATTAAGGTGCAGGTTTTTATATGTGGCATCGTTTCAACTTAGCTTAACCTCTTCCCAATTTTTGGATGAACCCATTTTCCTTGTTTATTACAAAAAAAAAAACACTAAACCAAAATAACTTCGTCTGCTTTTCAGAAAATTACATGGCTATTAAACATGAAATTTATTTTACGACCGTGCTTTTACTACGGCTAGAAGGTAATCGTTGTAAAACCAGCTGCTACGGCGTAGCGTCTACGTGAGCGCTACGGAGCTACGAAGTGCTACGTGGCTACGAGATGCTACGTGCGATAAAAGTTGCTGCTAGTTGCCATTGTTGCTCAGTTTCGGGCGATTTTAATGTTTTTAGAGACGTGTTTAATTTTCTAAACCATTTGAAAATGGCATTACAAAGCGAGGCGATTTTTTTAATCAAAAGACGTATCCACATTATCTTTCTAGTATTTTTCTGTTGCGATATCGCATCTACAATAGCATTTTATGAAAGGACTGACCAATCATGTTTGTGTAATTTAACTACAAAATAAACAATGTGTCTAACAAGCACCAAAACACAGAGCCAACCGCAAAGCTATGTCAAAGGCCAACCCAAACCAACTCCACCACACCACCAAACAATTATATACAAATAATACTATGAAAACTGATGCGGTGAGTGTTCCCATTTTAACCCATTTTAAATAACAAAATAATTACAAATAATACAACGAGTAAAAAATAGTATTTGTTAATAATTTGGTCTTAAATAACAAAAGTCACAGACCTGGGAGTCTGCAGAGATAATAAAATACTTCCTAATTTGAAGACAAATTAAAAGATTTTTTTTTTTAAATAAGCTTTTGCATTGTCATCAGAGTTACACACGTATATCAAAATTTAAGCTCAATCGGACATCGGAATATAATTTAAAATTGAGTTGCAAGATTCCACCCGAACAAACATACTCGTAGATACATACATTGCAAGTTAAATATGTATATTACAAGCTTTTAAAAAAACCCCAGCGAAGCTCCTGACGCCAAGGCGGAGATTCGTTTACCTTTAACCGAATCCCCGCCCCAGCGCAAGCATCCAAACATTCAATTAAGCTGCAAACGAGCATCCGATCCGTCGCGACTCTAAACACCCCATCGCCGCCTATTTCGGACACAAGCGATAATCAAACTAAACGGGGAGAAAGTCGCGCGAGCTTTCCTGCAGGAAAGTATACCTTCAAATTGTAAAAATGTAAATTGTAAATTCTTATAATAGGATTGGAATGAAAAGCTGCTGATGATGATAATGTAATCTATGTCGATTTCAACTACGGTGATCATTTGCTGTTGCTGGGTTAATGATGCATCCTCACTTGAGTGATGTACCAAATTTTAGGTAAAACGTTCTGGAACAGTTGCTACATGCTAATTTCAATGGAAAGGTACAATGTCACTGAGTGCTAGAGGCTATGTTTCAGTGAAGCCAAAACACCGCAAAAACTACGAAGCCTCGGGCTAGATAGTAATAAATACAAATTCTTTGTAATGATTTTGTCATTTTAGTGGTTTTGAGAGACCTAAGAAAATAAAAATAAAAACAAATAATTTAATAAAGGAAATATTTATATACGAGTACAAGCGTTCCTCAGATATCTCACAAAACCACAAAAAATAAAGTACTTACTTGAGATTATTGATTCGTGCTACACTTATAAATATTTCCCTTGTTAAATTATTTGTTTATAGCCACTTGCACATTCGTAGATACAAAAATATCAACTTCAGAAATGCAATCTTTACAGCTTTCCCGAACGAAATCTCGCGCGTTTACCTCCACCCCAAGCAGGACAGGCGCGAGAATAATCAAAGTCAATAAAATTCATGGGTGAGCCGTTCGCAGCCGAATACCTATGCCGGAATGGGCATAAAACTCGATCCATTGGGCACATTTCCTACGCATTACGGCCGCACACTGGTGTGAAATTGGATGGCAGAAGCATTTTTTGCATCTCCATTTCAAAGTTAAATTGTGTACTTGGAAAGATTTTGCAACAGTCTTCTAGATGATTTTCTTTTGAATTTAAAATGAGCCCAAAAATAAAATCCAAAATCGTCGATTCGACCAAACTAAATTGGAGAAGTTTATGGCGGTCCCTATTACTAGTACAAATAAAAGTAAAAAGGAAATCTGAAGTTTGGAAATGGAATTTTGTCCCAATCTTATAACGTTCCGCACCACTGTGCACAGACAGTACCTGTGAATTTATAGTTCCCCGTAATACCGTTCGGCCGGGATTCGAACCCCACACCCGTCCGCGCTATCTGCACCATACATGGCGCAGTGCGAAATGAAGAGTATGACAACTTTTTCCTTCTAGGAATAACTCTTTGGTGAAAACCAAATTAAAATAAAAAGAGTTTTAAGTTTCCTACAACAACAGCGAAGAATATTACGACAGAAGGTTCACGTCGATATGAAGTTTACATAAATGAACTCTCGCCATGTCCCAATAAAGTTAATTGTAGCAGGCACCGACGCATATCGAGCAACTTCTAGGTACTTAAGAGTTGAAGTTCTACTTAAGTTCTGAAGTTATACTTAAGTTGTGTACCTTGTACTTACAGTGACTACTGCAAGTGCAAGGACCAATTCAAGGACTATTCGGTGAAAATAAAAAAGCAAATAGCCTATAAGTATTAAATGTTGTATTAAGTGATTGCACTGTTTCGTAAGATATTAATATTTTTTTCCCAGACAGCTACAATATAGCAAAATTAACAAATAATGTAGACATAGTCAAAAATAACCGCGCCTAACATAGGAGCTAAATAGTTAGCTCGATAGACCGCGTGGCAAGCACTGGTGTAAGAATTTTTAGGCCGCCTGTGACATAGGAACTGAAACCTTTCTAACTGGTTCTCCTGCGCTTCTTTTTCTGTGGCCGAGCTATCTGCACGGCCGTGGTTTTCACTCGCCTGCCCACATCTGCCTGGGAATTCCTGCCCGACTGAAATAGCTGTTCTAGGAAAGGATGATGGGCACTTCGTCCCCGGTGTTGTATCAGGTCATGACATATGTCATTCGAAAGAGCATAACAATAGCATTATTTAATTATATGACACCAACCCCGAGTGACGTGCAGGGAAAAAGATATGACGGTTTTTAGATTCCAAAAAGTGCTGTTTTTTTTGTTTTATAAAACTATTTTATCGAATTTTATTATCGTGTATGCATTTTCTGTGACTATTTTATCACTCCCTTATAACAATTAGATAATAATAGTTTATTTACGAACGTTTATATAGTTGTAATTATTTTAATTTTATACTGGCACATGCCAAAATCCTTACATTGCTGATTATCGACAGTTTTTGTCTGAATAATGTCATAATATAATATCGATTTATTCATATTATCAATATTTGAAAAATTAAGCGAACTTACCTGTAAGTGAAGTCTGATTAAGATTATAAGTTGTCTTGTCGAAAGGTTAAAAGCCCGAACCTTTCGTCAAACTAGTTTGTTTTTTTAATTATCTCTCCCTTTGCCAAGACAATATAAAAGCGAGCGAGATAAACTTTAAATAATGGTTACAGATAAGAGTAAAGGCATAGAGCAGAGAGCAATCATAGACTAAATGCAGAGATTCTTACTTTTTAAATGCTTTTGACTTTGAAAATAGTGGTCAATTAGGCCTTCTTTGCAGAGCCAGCCATGATTTTGGCTCAAAACATCACAATACTGCTAATGGTGTGTGTGAGGTACTATCAATAAAATCGGCTGTTTCGACATTATTGATGTTCTAGAAAATAATAATTAAGAAATCTTATTGAGAATTGTATTTATTGAGAAGGGTAGTCGTGCTGAATCTGACTACACGCCTATCCCGATCATATTCATACTCTGCAAGACAACATACTATGGAACAAGCTCCTGGCGTACCGAGAAGCTAATGACTTTGCAAGTGACTGGCAGTACGGATTTTGCTGAAACTGGTCTACTGGTGATCTTACCACTCACATCTGAGAGACTATCGAAAACATGAGGAAGCGCTCATATCACCACCGACAGAGAATGGTAACAGAGCTAGTTTTAGTAGGTATAACCCCACAAAAACCCCCTTGATCCGGTTGCCCCCCCAACGCAGCCGGTTATTTTATTAAGGTTTCCCCCAGTCTCAAAAAAAAACTATCCATAATAGACTATCCATCAGTAACACTACTTTCGAACGTGTACCGATTGCAAGAACGCGTGTTTTTACTGTAGGTATTGCTTTATTATTCAATAAAATGTCATAGTGCGCATCAAACTTAACCAGGTTCGTACCGCCTCAATCGAAAACTGCCAAGAGACAAGCTTATGCGCTTGACCATTGCTTCTCTCGGAGGCTGGATTTTTCATCCGCTGAACCGCACGTCGGATATGCAACGGCAACGGTTTGCCGTCTGCGTACCCAAAAACACCAGGCAGATAATTATAGTGAGCAAGGAAAAGCGTTGTGGAGAGCACCGACCCCTGGAGAACATCGGCCTTGATATCTTTTAAATCAGATAAAGAACCACCAATGACCACTGCTCGAATCAAATAATCCCGCTGGAAGTTCGATAGCCATGCAACAAACCAAGTGAACAAGCAAAGGGAGCTTGTTTATAAGGCTTTTATGCCAAACCCTGGTGAAAGCTTTGTAGGTGTTAATGGGAAACGACTAGCTTTTTCGTGTGTTTTCAGAGAGAGCATATTCAGCTACTGGATACATAGCGACTGACATAAAATGCCTTTTATCGAACAGCACTCTTAATAAATAAATAAATGTTTCACACTCATAGCCCACTAGGAATAAATCCTGTGTCGGGGATGCCATGGAACACACACAAAGACAAAGACATCTAACACCTAGACCCAGAACAGATATTATTACTCTTTATTTCTTGCAAACTATTGCCAAAATGACTTCTACGAGTACATGTTCCATACATTTTGTCGTGTGTCATTGACATTTTTCTATGGAACAGCTGAATTTTTCCCGAATTTCGGGTTGGTCCCATAGTAAAAGTTGTTCATAATGGAAATAATGCCTACTATGAGCCTTTTTCGGCTTAGCGTACCCTTTATGAATAACCCTGGATTCAATAATAAAAGTAATTTTTGACATACATGTTAATAAAATTCCTTATAATAGCTTTAGAAAGCAAAAAATCAGCATTTTTTTTTTAAATCTAAAAACGATCATATCTTTTTCCCTGCACGTCATTCAAGGTTGAGTCATACAATTAAATAAAGCTAATATTATCATCTTTCAAATGACATATGTCACGACTTGATACAACACGGGGACGGCGCCCATACAAAAGTGCCCATTCTCCTTTGATATTCTTTGTTCAAGCTCGCGTAAGAGTTACAAAAAGGTTCCTTCCTTACGTTGAAGACGTTATGAAATGTAGCTTAATTTATTTCTTGTTTAGGTTTACCTTTAATTTCAATATTTTGGTCATATTTTGTGATAAAAATAGGAATTTTATTTGTTCAGGTAGAATATCAGTTTTTTAATTTTTAGATTGCATAATAAATACCCTTTTGCTTATTGGCACTTCTTTTGATTGTTTTAAAGGACTGAAATAGTTACATATAATCAAATGTTGATTTATTTAATAATAAATTATTCCAGCAGTAACAGAATGGTAGCTGTGGAGCGGAAAGCTACCACAGGGCAGAACCTGGTCAGATGACATAGTTTTTTTTTAATGTAATTTAGTGACGAGACGAGAAAAAGCGGTCGAATGATGTTAAACGTCACGTTTGCCCATAACAGGTCTGCGCCACCCAGATTTTTGAACTCGCAGAATTCAAGACCCTGCGTGGCACAACACTGCGCTCGTCACCCTGAGATATAAGTTGTTTAATCTCCCATTTGCCCTGTAATTTCACTGGAAACAATGCCCTTCCAACCGGAACATAGTAATGTTTGCACATTACTGCTTGGCGGTGGAATAACTGGCAAAGGTGTGGTACTTCCCCAGGCGGGATCTGCAAAAGAGCCCAACCACTACAAAAAATTGTGACTCAAGTTGGTTTTTGTCTCGCCTTTTCTCTAGGCGATAGAGCGAGACGACAGCTAAGAAGATTCAGTTTAGACTCACGCTCAGAATTCCTAGAACAAGATGACGCGATAAGGAAGAGACCTCTATACTCAGCAGTGAGGAAAAATTGATGATGATTGTCAAATAAAACATTTAAATTAGTCTACACGCTACATTCGCACCACTCTCGACACCTCGGTCTACGATGCTCTACACATTGCTGAAGACAGGAAACGTTGGCGCAACATCGTGAGAGAGAAACTATCTGGAGGTGGTGGTCACGACCCTCAGACATGAGGAGTACGATTTGAGGAGGAGGAAACGCTACATTAGTTAATGGTCTCAGTAAGATACAATCCGCTTTAAACATTTCACAAAACTAAACACCCTGAATGCATAAAGCTTGTGAGCAAAAGAAACAAAGCTGCTTATTTCAATGACCGTCCGCTCAGACTCTGACGTCAGCGGTCAAACTTTGAAACGTAAACAAAAACAGGGCTTTGGCTAAAAGTCAAACTACGCTTAACTGCAACGTTGAGATACCGCCTTCTACACAATAGAGGTGTTATCAGTATTAAACATAATAGTGTAGAATTTATTTCTGGTTTTTCTTATTGACAGAAAAGAGGGCTTAGAGAGATCTAAAGAGGTCTCGAAGCTTAGGGAACAAAGTGGCGCTTATACGAGTATATGTATGTTTCATAGAGGAGTTTCCAACGAGTCACGCCAAAATGAGTCACAGTGCTACTCGTTCATGTATGATGCTGACTTCTGTTCAATTAATACGATCTTCATGATATTTTGTTAGCGTGTTATTCAAATACAACCTATCGAATTCAAAAATGACCAAAATTTATTAATGGGTTTTGGGTGAAGATTAAGAGGAACTAGGTCTCAGTTTGGCACTAACAAATAGTTTTAGTGTAATCAGAGTTTATAGGTGAGTTACTTACCCAGAGTTTTAGGTTTAGTTAAAAGTAGCCCGGTACTATAAAATCTGACGAGATTTTCCAGCTATCCTAAAATACGCACCGCGAGCCGCGGCAAAATCTGTTTCATGTTTTTTTTTCTAATTGTATGAAAGGCTTGCGTTTGACCACCATCTCGCCTGATGGTAAGCAACGGTGCGGTCAACGATAGAACACCATTGCCTAGAAAAAACCGATTCACTAGCGACTTGAAGACACCCAGATTGTAGCTACGGGGAAACACCCACTCGGGCAGAGCATTTCACTCTCTAGCAGTAGGTACGCACAATAAAGGTGGAGTCATAGCGCTTTCTACGAGTTTCTGGTTTATCAACCATAAAACGATGTCGCTTTTTTGTGCCCTTGGTTGTTTGCAAGCTACGATGCTACACATACATAGTTTCTGTCTACATCAGGGTTAAAAACAAAAATCCCGTACTATTAGAACAAAGCGTCTACGTACTTTAATCACTGTAATGCAAAATACGTGTCTAGTACTACGAGACCTAACAAAATCCCCATTACAAAAACAATGCAACTCAAATTATACCTAAAAGCGATTGTAAATACAGTTGACTTTAGCTTCAGCTAGCAGTAAGAAGTCGCTACGAAGTGTTGTGGTAAGAGTCCAGATTTGACTGCAAATGGTCGATTGGAATCTTGCTACATCATGGATAGTGCATGGAGATTCAATATTATGTGTAGATAAAGGAGGGTTTGTCTGTTGACTATTCAGTAAGGGCAACATTTGTTTTTATGAAAATACTTTTCAAATTACGAGTATGTTTTAATTTTTTGTGTAAATTTAGTTTTGCGCAGGTTAATGGTTTAATACGGGCTCTTGCAAAATGAATTTCAATACCTCTTAAGCCTACAAAAAGTTTCATACTTACAAGCTCTCTCTGGAGTTTTTATATTTACAAAAAACTCTCTTCTCTTGGTAACTTTTTACAAACAAGTGAATTACTAGAATCTGATATACGAGTAATTCGATAAGAAGTGATCATCATGATCGGATTCAATTTTTAACGTTACACGGTTGTAACGTTTGAAGAGTTGTCGAACTTCTGCGTAATACCACACCGAAGTGTGCAGTTCTACTGAATGTTGTAAGCATCGTAATATAATATATTATATAATTGTAAAACCCGATGTTTCTACGATTTTAACTAATTCAGAGTAAACAAAACAATAATGGAGTATCGTGGCCAGTATAACAATTTCACTAAACTCCTACCTAGAATTCCGTACCACAATCTGCACATTCTCTTATTCCGAGCCTTACAAACTGCAAAACAAACCCTGCAACATAATAACGTTATTCCCACAATCCTTCGTCCAATAAATTGAGTTAGACGAACACCACCGACTTTCCTGAAAGTATGAGTGGATTAATTTTTTTCGTCACATTTTTAACGTCGCTCCGACTACAAAGGATGCCCTAAAATTGTTCGAGAGAGTAAAAAAGTTGAAGTTACGTAGGCACATACATAATTTAACGAGTGCGTATCAAAATTCGGGCGTGGAACTTATCTCCGTGGGATAAGGGAGGGTTTTGAATGGACTGTAAAATGTGTTAAGGTAAAAAGTTAGACGTGCTCGAGTTGACCGGTAACGAACGAGCAAACATGGGTTTACCTTCGAAAACTTTTGCGTTCGAATATTTGGTCAGGGAAAAATGTTATTTGGAAGGTTTGCGTAAATATTTAATTTGAATTTCGTCTTTAATATACTTCCTATTTTCTTTTAAAAAGCTAAGGTTATTTTGACTGATTGGTTTTTTATGTTTCATAAATTAAGTTCAAAGTCTTTAGATTGGAAGTAGGTAAATAAAATGCTACATAGAACATTGTGAAACAAAATAATTATTATTTACCATAGTATTTTTACCATCCTGTAAAACAACCAACAAACAAGCACAAGCTTGCAAAACAAGCAACACAAGTACAACAACAACAAGCTACAAGCTTGTAAAATGTATGGTAAACCACTAACACAACGCTTCTTTAACTCATATCTTTACTGCCTGTAAAAATAAGAACTTGAATATATTATAAAGCATTACCTACGTAATACTTAAATAAGTTAAAATAAAATAAATTAAAAGAACCGATTCAATCAGATAATATTATCGTAGAGTAACGACCGAAAACATTTTACTCTAATGTAATCAAACTCAGATAAATGCTAGAAAACCGATAAGGAATGTACTGCAAATTAAATCGAAAACTTTCTTTGTTACACGCTGTTTTTGACTTTAATTTCATTCTCACTTCAATTGATTGTGAACTTTATGACTAACAAGTTAAAGTAGGAGATGGTTCAGAAAAGGGGAGTCAAAAAGAATCGTTTGAAAGTGCACGGAAGGAGGGAAATTTGTGTCGTATCGGATTTTAATTTCTTCTCGGTAGAATTAATGACTTTGCTTTCGTTTCGGGCGCCTTTATCGATTCATACGTTAAAAAGTCGAATGGGCCGGCCGACCTTATTTCCTTTGAATTTTAACAGGACTTTTTGTTGTTGGTTCACGATGTGGTTTATGTTGCTGAATGAATCGAATGAATCGTCGATTTGTTATATATGGAGATTGGAGATGTGCATTCTCATTGTGCTTCAATAATGTCTGTTCTGTTAGACATACCACTCCTATGGTACCTCTGCTGGCTTCGAAAAATATATTTAAACAGTGTGCACAAAAGCCACGCGCCGCGTATTGAAACATTCTTGCATAATACTCGGATCAAGTAGAAAGTATGTCAATAATAAATAATTAATAATTACAAGTACATAATTATATACCTATATTTATATCAAGTACTTTCTACTCGATCTGTGGTACGAGTATTAATAGCAATTGTTTTTCATCGGTTCTTGCTTAAGAATAGAAGAAAAACAATTGCTAGCGTAAATTCTGAATACAACACACAAGATTTCTAACATTTTAACAACCCTGTCAAGTTCAAAAGGTTTTCAAAATTTTTTTTAAATAAAAAAATAAAACAAGCAACTGTAAACAGTATAACATAATGTTCCTCTCCCCACTTTATTTCCTCACCTCCCCAACATTGACACAGTCAGCCCGATACAGCCATCACCTGCAATCTCGACATTCATCCTCCGGGAGTGCACAGTGGTCGAAAGAAGCCATTCTCTGCACATGGGGCACTCCACCTAACTTATGTACCAGTGCCCATAAAATAACGATTTACTGGGACACATACAGACTGCCTTTCTGATTTCAATTTGAAATTAGGTTGTGTTGACTAATGTTAGGATTGGGTTATTGTAATTTATATCAATTCTTAGTAACAGGTTAGTAGTACTAGTAGCAGGTCAGTAGTATTTTATTCGAAACTATAATTGTTTTTTTGCAATTGAAACTAGTTAATCAAAACAAGAACAAGATATAAGATGATAAAAATTTAATAAAACCAAAATCGATAACTTTAAAGCTGCAAGACGTACTTGTTTTGAAGAAGAAAGCAATAAAATGGATCACTAGGTAGGTAATGAGTAGCTGAGTTGAATAGGCCAAAACGGTAGCCTACTTTAACACAAGTTCTAGAGTTTGTAGACCGTCTGAAAATCTCCAACAACGCATGTCTTGATAAAATTTTAGTATAAATATTACTGGTACACATTTTTCACAGCTTCAACTAGAAGTTTCCAGCCTATTAATAAATTCCCTAACCCATGGTCACCACAAACCTGCATAAAAATCATATTTGTGCGACGCGGTGAGCGCGAGCTCTGCGGTCGCGGCGTGACGTCGCTCGCTACTCAAATAGACAAACAATTTCGACAGGGTTTACGTTCAAATGGCTTGAATCATTCGAATAGTTGTAAAGAAATGTTTGTTATTGTAAGAATCAATTCAGACCAGATCAAGGACAAATTCACAAAATTCAGGGCAGAAAAATTTAAAATTAAGATACCGGAATTTATCTCTTCAGTGCTTGGCTTGGCAGGGTTAGGGAAAACTCGTCCACGTGCGAAAAGGGCCATGGACCAGTCGCCATGACATTACTCTGAAATTAATTATTTAATTTCTAAAAATATTAATATGCTATACTAATAAGTATTCTATAACAACAACCACCAAGCCATATAAACGGCCTTCAGACTCAGTCGACACTCGATACCAGAACCATTCAGCATAGGCTCATATAATTATAGATGAACTAACTTACTTTTCTGATACTAAATAATACTCAACATTATGAACAACTTTGGGACCAAGCCGGAATTCGCGAAAAATAAATCAGCTGTTCCATACATTTCGTCGAATGTTTTTCTATGGAACAGCAGATTTTATTTTCTCCGTTTCGGGGCTGGTCCTCATAATAAAAGTTTTTCATAATAGGCATGACGACAATATCAAAAAATCGCCGATTCAATGATTTCAGGGGAGAAGTCAAATTAAAAAAAAATAAAACAGGTCTAGTTTTATTTATAAAAAAAAAACAGATTATTAAGACTTTCAATAAAATGAAACATTAAACTACTGCAATCGGCCATTTTGACTGAAACAACAATCACAGCGTATGACGTCACGCTTAAGTAAACTCCGCTGATCATAGGTCATCCGCCGCTCATCACGCATAGACACAATGACATGTTTACTTAACCGTGACGTCAAGCCGGCGCCGTGACACATGCGAGCTGTTTTCGAGGACTATTGTAAAAATATGAGAAAAATGACTTCAAATTTCGATAAACTTAAGTTTATTACCGAAATAAAGGCTTTTTTGTAAATAGTAAATGTAGTACTCACATTATGAAAGAGGATTTTAAAATCTTTCGTCACGTCTATTATGAGTTCTGTGAGCCCTTTTCGGCTTAGCACACCCTCGCCTTAGAACCCTGTATTAAGCTCGGTTATATTCCTGTTGAGCATGCCCCCGGCCCCCGGGTCGTCTCACTCGCGACTCCGTCACCACACCGCGACGAATCAAACGTAATTCAGTCGTGATATTAGATTAATCGTCCGTCGGGCGCCATTTCCGGTCGGATATGACGTCACGACGTCCGCCGGTCACCGTCGCTCGTTCATTTATGTTCATTAACCGTTGATTTGTAGAAAATTGGGTTGTCAGGTGTTTGGAGTCGGAGTTCGCAGGGTTAGAGCTGTGATTGTGTGGAAATCGTTTTTCATCAATTTTACTTAAAATTAGATAGAAATATATTTTATTTTCAAATGACGCTCTCTTTCAAATATAATGCGGATGTAGGAGTTTTAGTTTCTCCAGAACCAGTGTACTATATTTATGTGGAGTTCAATTCAGGAGCTCTATTCTGGTGCATGCGATACTATCTGGGTCACTCTTATTTTCATGAGTTTAACTAACGAAAGAGACAGTGGCCGGGATATATCACAAGCGATAGAATAGGGCCTCAGGTCAAATTTTGTTTCTTCAAGCTGCAAAAAACATCGAAGATTTTGAAATGCTCTAAAATTCTCGAAAGAAAAATTAACATTTTGCAATCTATAAATCGCATTCAGTATAAAAATCTAAGTGTATGTTATCTCTGAATCACAGTGAAGTCTGAATCACTTTCAATCACTATAACCGGTTTGTTTTGAAAATACATTGTAATCGTACAAATAGCCTCTTCTCTAACACGACCTTACAACTCTTAACACTCGACAGGATTCCCTCCGACCCTATTTCCCTCCGTGTCAAATATTCAAGATGCGGTGCCTGTTCCGGTGAGCTCCGCGTGATTTCTCCAAGGCCCTGCTCCCAGCCCTTTGTTGGATCAGATTAATCGCCCTTAGACTCGACAACTAAGCCCTTGGTACATTTGCAGAGTGTAGCACAGTTGTAGATCGCGGAGTGTTGCGATCTTGCCTTCTAAACGATTTTGGCCAAAGTAATTTTGAAGAAGTGCGTTGTTATGACTTTTACTTGTGTTAATAGTCACGTATGTACCTACTAATTAAAATTATTTGGTGTGCTCTAGACTGTAACACAAAGAGAAAAAGTAAGAGACCCAATGCAGGTGTCGCAGGTGTCTATCAATAAATCGGTAACGGTAGTTGCTTATAACTGCCAATGGTAAATAATTACCGATGCCAGCCTGTCTGTTTGCTTGTTTTCTTTACATTTTTACTAGTTCCGAGTTCCTAGTTTTTCTTGACTGTCCCATGCATGAGAAACAGGTTGTATTCGACTAAATTTTCATTTAGTGCTTAACTCGGTTATACTAGTTACACTTTCTGTATGCACAAATACTTTAAAAAACTTTTGTTTCTGGACGTCACTGAAAGATCGCGCTTTCCTGCGTTTACGAAAATGTGCTAATGGCTTTATTCACCCTCCCTTACCGTCCGAAGGCATCAGTGTTTGCAGACAGATGTGGGAAGGGCAGCGGAGAGGGGAGGGGAGGGAATAGCGTTTTGATTGGCGGCTGTATGCTGATTTGAGGAACAAAGAAACCCTTTGACCTTAGGTATTTGTATCGGAATAATTATGTATGCTTGGATTATTCGAGTCAGGTTTCATTGGAAAGATATAACAAAATCAGCTGGTAGATATTCTACGCTAGCTACGCTTTGCGGTTACACCCGCTATACTGCAAGAATAACTAATTTTTCAGAGCTAAAACGTAGGCGTTGTGTAATGTCGGGATATAAACACTACCTCCACAACTCTTTTCATTCAAATCCGTTTAGCCATTCTTCCGTGATTGAGTTACGAACATCCAAAGACAAAGTTTTGCATATTTAATATTAAAATGCTAAAAGCCATAAATTGTTCCAAAGTTTAAAAAGTAGAAACATTGTATTATATTGAACATTCGAGACCGTTCCAGAATGTCCGAAGTAGGTCAAACAATCGAGTGGTGTTGGATTGATGGTTGTTTGCGTGCGGACGAAATATTGGTCAGTTTTTGTTGATGCCAAGAAGGGCCTTATTGTGATGCAACTCTATTTCGGAGTTAGGTTATGATATGGATAAGTTATTGACAGTTCTTGTGAACGATGAGTGGATAAAGTCGGCTATTCTGGGGCGCTCGAGTTTATCTCGGTCACTCTCACTGTCATGAGATTTCAAACAAAATCGAAGGTGATCGAGATCACTCGCAAGAATAGCTCTCCAGTACGTAAAGAGTTAGCATACAAGCTACCTTAGAAAACGCATTCAAAATGTTAACAACAATACAATAACTCTTTATTGATAAATATCCAAAGAAAGCACAAAAGGTGGTCTTATCGCTTACTGGTCGCTAATTTACTGATTGTTTCATATGTTTATATCACTGACATACTTATTCATGAAAAGACGAAAGTTTAGTCCGAATATTTGAGTTTAAAGCTCATGGGGCTTTATTCGCCGCGTGCGAGATTATCTCGTTCACTGTTTTTCTAGTCAGAAACGTCATAAGAATGAGAGAGATCGAGATTATATCGCACGCGGTAAAATAGAACCCATGATCTTGGCACGATTGAAGAAGAGCTCTAGAATTGTTAGATATAATTTTTGGTAATATTTTTTTGACTGTTGTAATTTTTATAGTGTAAGGTGCCTATGTCATTATTTTTAGCCCCAATCTAAAATAACAACACAGACCTTTACAGAGTCGTTTTACGACATCAGTTGGACGATAAAATTTAATATCACCAGTTGTCGAGAGGGATTTGCCGATTTATCGGCGTCCTACGTGTTTATTGCTATTATTTTGTAAGCGAAGGCTTTCTACTTTTGATAAGAGTGAGCTTTTTCAGGCAACACATTAGCACAAAAAGTCCACATAAAAGGTTCGTCCGCCAATGGCGCGCCAGTATCGATGTCGTGACCTTGAACGGACCAATCAGCGTTCAATGTATCACTCGCAGGTGCCTCAGCAGTAGGGCACGCCACAATAGTGGCGGTAAGTCCCCTCTTTGAGGAGTGGCTTGAGAGGCGCCACGGCGCCCTTACCTTCCGTCTGACGCAGGTTCTCACCGGACATGGTTGTTTCGGGAGGTACCTGCACCGAATCAGGCGGGAGGAAACGCCCGGATGCAACCACTGTGAGGATCGGCCGGAGGACACGGTGGAGCACACCGTGGAGGTCTGCCCCGCTTGGGTGGAGCCCCGCCGTGTTCTCGTAGCGGCGATCGGCGGCGGCGATCTCTCGCGTCCGGCCCTGGTGCAAGCCATGGTCCGGGGCGAGGAGGAATGGGACGCCGTCGCCTCCTTCTGCGAAGCAGTGATGCTAGCGAAGGAGGTGGCGGAACGTGAGAGGGAGAGAACCTCTCGTCCCAGCCGCCGCCGTGGGAGGCGCTCCGGGCGTCGGGGGTCACGTGACGACCTCCGGCCACCGTTAGACGCGGGCCTGTGGACGGTGAGCTATTGGGCTAGCTCGCTGTCCGTCCGTCTTATGACGACACAGGCCGTGTCGACGGCGCGTTCGTGTTCCACGCGCGCCTCAAAGAGATGTCAGCAACATGGAAGGGGCCCGAAAGGGCCCATGCCCGTCGGGGCTGCGGGTAGAAGTTACCGCGGCCTCGGCGTCACAAGGGCGTAGAAGGAACATGGGTGGTTTTTGGTCAGTAGAAGTCTGACACTCCCTTCCGCTCTGCCCAAAGAGTGGGAGGGGTCATTTGATGATTTCCCACCCCCCAAAAAAAAAAAAAAAAAAAAAGGTGCCTCAGCAGTATGATCTTTTATTATCAAACTTATATTGCAAGTGCGAGAATCAGTGTGTGTGTGCATGTTTGTTGCCACGTATTTCTGCAATTACAAAACCGCAATTACAATTTTGATGAAATTTAGAATGTAGTTAATTTACTTTCGGAAATAACAACTACTTTTCATCATCATCCACCACCAACACCATACATTTTTATCAAAGCACAGGTAAAACCACAGGACACAGTTAGTTACGAATTTAGATGTAATGTCTATCGAGTAACAAGTCGTGGTAGTAAATGTACAATTAAACTGCTCGGCAATAAAATCGGAGGCCATTGAATTTGGGACATATTTTTGCTCTGAATTGGAGTCGTTTTTCGATAATGGTGATTTTTATGACGTCAATACTTATGAATAGACTGAAAATTGTGAGTCAATGTATCTGTTGCCTTTATAACATTTTTAAACGCAATTATAATTTTTAAAAATTAAAAAATAAACATAATTTCTAGGCAAAAGACAATTATGTATAGTAGGTATGACCGACTAACCCTTGTAACTCTATTTTTGTTAGTGTGTATTAAAGTGTATCTGTCTATATATCTAAAACTAAGTTGTACTTATTGATCACTCTCTAAATATAGATTTGTAAAACTATTGAAATAATTTGACAAGCTTTTATTTTATTTGCTGCATGTACGAGTATGTGTTTAAAACTTTGACAAGCTTTAAACATGCTTTGTAAACCTTGCAATCTAAACTTCAGCACGTTTCCACTATACCATTGGCATCGTCCCCGGTATCTCGTCCATAGAACGGGCGACGCAATAAATCGGCCGGACGACGGAGTCCTTATCGCTGTTCTAGCGGATGTACAACCTGTTTTTGTACTGAGAGTTAGTTGGAATGGAAACTTGGTAGAATTGCGATGGAAAGAAAAAGGAAGAGGTTTGTTTAACAGGATTGTAGGTCCAATAAATAACCGTTTAAAAAGTTCAACTAAGTACACTTAACTACACTTTTGGACTACACCAACCCACCACTTGAGTTAAACTTGGTTAGCGCAGTTCATCATCATCATCAGCCATAGATATGTACAAACCCAATTTTTTTTCAGGTCTATGTCATCAGCCTATCTTATTTTTGTCCACTACTGGACATTGACCTTTTTTTTTTTTTTTTTGTTGACGGGGGGGAAATCTTAGAAAGATACCCGGCTGCTTTGGGGAGCAACCGGGTTATGTGAGGTTGCTCACTAAAACCCCCTCGGTGGCCAGCCTCTGTGCTTGACAGGGGGCACCAGGGTCTCTGACGAACTCATACTAGTGCCCCCTTAATTATCAAGTTGCCTGAGGCACCATTCGCAGGACGTTGGTCCTTTTCCGGCCCCTACAACGACACGAGCCACACCGCGCCGTTGTCTTCCCTGGGCTCGTTCGAGAAGGTAGCCAGATCCCCAAATCTGACCACCCAACTGGACATTGACCTAAAGAACGCCAAAAGGCACGATCTCCAATCTTACGCATCCACTTGCTTCCAGCCGCCTTACCAGATTACTCCACCTGGCCGCAGGACGCCCTACTCATCGTAGTAATATTAACTCTAGGTTAAAAGCCAGTAAAATCAACGAGTTAAATACTCTTTTAACTTAGTATGACGCTATTGGCCCGGTGATATTGTGAGTAGAATAGATATCTTCCAAGTTTGAGTGCTCTCCATTCATCAGCTACTCTATATAAGTTTAGACCAAAGTTGGTTGTTTGCTAAAATTTGATAGCTACATTATCTAGAAACCACAACAATTCGACAACTAAACACTTTAGTTCTTTTAACTTTATGAATTGATTGCTTTCAAGTTGATGATAAATCAATCCAGCTAAAGATACGTTATTATACAGCGTTTGTAAAGGGTATGCCAAGCCGAAAAATGGCTCATAGTACTCATTTTAATGAACAACTTTTACTATGGGATCTACCCGAAATTAGCAAAAAAAATAACTGTTCCATACATTTTGTCTAATTTCATTGATATTTTTCTATAGAACAGCTGATTTTTTTACGAATACAGGGTTGATCCTGTTGTAAAAGTTGATCAAAATGATGAGCCCTTTTCAGCTTAGCATACCTTTTTCCAATAACCTTGTATAGATAGGTAACAAATATTATTGTATCGTATAGCACAAGATTACAAGTCAACAACGCCTAAAGTTGAACTAAGCTACTACTAGTCTACTTTACAATAAATTATTCAATACCTATTTTCACAAGCAAAAAGATAATATTGACCCACAGAGGCGAGAAGCGAGTGTGGGTAGATAGCGTCCTACAAATTTATTAGGCCGTTTGCCGTATTGGCGAGATAAGGTCGGGACACATCGCCGGCTCTGATAAAGGCACTCAGGTGATTTCTCACGAGTCCGTTTGGAACTAAAGGTTGAAGAAGCTCAGGAAAGACTGGGTAGATTATTGTGCTCTAGCATTATGGTGTCAGTGATATTAGTTCTTTGTTGTACCTTTCAATTCAACCTTTAATCATCCCACTGCTGCTGGGATACCAGGTCTACGCTCGAGGGGTGAATAGGGCGTATTTCACCACGCTGACCAAGTGCGGGTTGGTGGATTACCTAGCTAGGGCCATTATAATTCATAAGGATGCCCCATGGTTGCACCTGTGAGGTTATGACGATGATGATAAAAAACTTATGTCCTAATCCTATTACTTATGCTTATGTTTTGTATGTAACTTATGTGCTTAATCCAAGGTATTAATTCAAGCTATCTCCATTCCATCAACCAATTTCGTCGAGCCGTTTCAGCATGAAGGAGTAACAAACATACAGCTTTCACAACAACAAGCTTTCTCATTTATAATATTAGTGTTATACCTCAGGGCAGACAAAAGCATCTAGTATTATTAATTTAGACTTTATGTACAATAATAATCGACAGGACTCTGTCATGTCTAACATAAATTAGACACGTGTTTAGCAACTAAACATGATTCGAGTAAATGTTCTACAATTTAAAACATGGCCGCACTCACACACTCAAACTCACACCCATACGAATCTACAAATAAACGATTTACTGAAGTTTTCCAAAATTAAACACCTCGCAATCGCCAGATTTTAAACAGGCTCGTTTGAACCAAATACTGATAAATTTTCGATGAATTGTGATACATTTTCCGTAAATTGAGATCGAATCTGTTAAACAAGGTATGCTTTGATCGCTGGCCAGAGTTTTAGAAGCTACATTCTTAGAGCGCTTCCCTTTAAAATTGCCTGACAAAATCAATCTAAAAGGGATCCTAGTCTGCGCCTACCCTCTCGTATCCCTGAGGGTGCGATGTCCTCTTTACGACGTCCCTTTAGCCGGCCCGATGGTATCTTCGGAGCATTGCAATTGCCTGCCAATGCCGATAGTGTATGGAGGTCACGATTTTACGCAGAAATGTTACAATACCTTTGAATGTTGTTTGAATTTGGAGTTTTAAAGTCGCGCTCAGAAGTGATACAAAATTGATACCTATTGGTAATGTTGGAGATCAATCTAGAAAATTTGCGGTATGTCAAGGTCAACGTGTATACTTGTAGTATTTTCTAAGTCTGCGTGCTTCATCTTCGACCAACAGGCGAGTTGGTAGTATAACGCGGACTTTATACACGCGATAAAAAAAAAGTATTATTTGGATGATATTTGCGCAAAACGAAAATAAATCGTGAAAAAACCTACTTTGATGTACCTATACCTAAATTGAGTTGCGCAGTATAAGTTCGAATTTCCATTTACTGAAACTAAAACTTTGGTATAAAATCGCGGCGCTTGCTTGGTAGCAGCAACCAATTCGCTCGCCTCATCTTTTCATTATATCAACATCAAAACTCGAGCTACTTCATTTTTACACGATTAAAATTGTGTAAAAGCAAAACACGTTACAGTTTACCGTTCACACTCAACTCGATTACACTTGTGGAAATGCCCACTCATCCAGACTCCAATCTAGCCTAATAATAGCCGCAGAGAGTACGCATGAAAAGGCGATTTGAACCAAAAATGCGCAACGCACCGCAACTCGAACGCAATCACAGCGATTGTGATGCAAATTGTGCAAATTACGAGCGGAGCCGCGCGCTGGGGTAGTGGTGGGGCAGTACTTGAGGTCTCGTGAACTACATTCTAGCTACTGAAACTTACAGAGACATAAATGTGACTATAAAGTCGAGGCGAAGCAGGGCATGCAAGCAACTGGTGAAATTCAACTCTTCATGGTGTTTATCTTAGGTTGAAGATGTCTTTGCCGAAAATTTGACAATTTTGGAGTAGCTACATCTGGATCGAACACAACTCTTATTTATTTAGACAATCACTACATCGATAGTAAACTATAATTTAAATAAACAACTTATTTTTTAACTAAGTAAGTCACTAACTTTGTAAGTTTGACTCCACGACTATGCAGAATCTATGAAACCTTCGCAACTGCGTCACACAGAGCTTTGCCGACCGCAACTAAAACAATTACCTTGTTTTTAGTGCTCGTGTGTTCCTTCGAAATACAGCCACTATCTAGGTAACGTATTTTAGTTTATAAAATGGCGCGCTCCTAGCTAGTTATTTGCAATCAACAATGCATAGTGGAGTTTTGAAAATGGTACAAAACTCGTCAGGTGTTTTTCATAGAAAAAGCGTGTGTATTTTTTTGTTTTGAAACTATAGTTATGGCGGTTTGTTAGTATTAGAAATGTGAATGGTGGTGGTGTTGGTGGTGATGAGATGTATGAGTAATGAGATTGAAGTAAGTGACATAATGAAAAGGAGGCCAACGCTTAACTCAATTGTACTTTTAAACGTCTCCCTGCTGGGATACAGGTCTACCCTCGAAGGGTGAGTAGGCCGTATTCCACCACGCTGGCCAAGTGCGGGTTGGTGGATTCACATACGCCAATTATTTTCTCGGGACTTAAAAGGAGGCCTATGTCTAGCAGCTATTGTTTTTAAAGCTGATGATGATAATGAATTAAAATTATTTTATTTTCATAAGTTGAATCACACACACGCAGATACACTTTAGCATTTATACCATTAGTAGAATTGTAGAGAAACCTTGGACCGCGAGTATCTAGACCTACGTATCACAGTGCACCGAATCAGAAGCAAAATACACACCTAGCCAGACTAACTTCCTCCAGCCCAGTTTTGCAAATTAATTTAAAATAGGTAGATCTAGACTCAAAAGTAAACAGCATTCGATTCCAAAAGCGAGTCTCAATAATTTACCAAGTTATCCAGTCCACTCGGAGTCTGGTTCACAAACAAAGTGCGGCGCCTCCAGTGGCAGCGCCCACTCGAACTTCTCGAGTTAGTCGAGGTTATCTCGCTTTCACGACCAATTTAATAATGGAATAAACTCGCCAAATTATATTTGAGTTTTCATTTCGTTACTCCCTTTGTTAGAACTCGTTTTCTTTCTTAAACTTGGGATTTTTTGGTTGGCGATTGTAGCCGCTTTTTGTAGTGTTACTCTTGGATTACTTTGAAAAGTTTGTTGAAGCGCGTACTTTAACGCGCTTCGATACGTCGCGACAATGCGATAAAAGTTTGTGACGAGGTGTCTGCATAGGTATTTTGAGAAAATCTGAATATTCAGATTGTGAACACCGTGTGAACTGTGACTGACATTATCCTACTACGTAACTCTTCCCCCTTCTTTTTTCTTCAATAAACAGCAAGCAAGCACCTGATGGTTGCCATTCCTACGAAAAATTTAACCAATAAAAAATGCAAAAGTTAATTTCACGGTGATTCAACTAGGTTAATATTTAAAAAGAAATCAAGATGAGCCTAACAACAGCCTTAAGTACCTACCTATTCTACAAAGATTAGATAATTATCAATAAAAGTCTGGACAAGTACAAACTTCAATGGAAACTAATTAGTTCGAGTTGATCCGCTTTCGATAGTTAAGGTGATCATATGAAATGCTTTTTCATAGCTAATGGAAGCATTCGTAGCTAATGAAGCTATTATTGAAGAGATGTAGTATTATCGTCGCATTTCAATGAAATATATATTTTTAGTAAGTACACAGTTTTATAAGGAAAGGATATGCTAAGAAAACTTTAACTAATGGACCAACTCTGATATCGTGAAAAAAAATCAGCTGTCTTCCATAATATATTTTGTCGACTTTCGACAACATTTTTCTTTGAAATAGTTTTTGTTTTCCGCGGTTTTAGGGTTGGTCCCATAGTAAAAGTTGTTTAAATGATGAGTAGAGGTACCTACTATGAGTATTTTTCAGTTTAGTATATACCCTTTCCTTATAACCCTGTACTTAGTATTGTACAATTTAGAGACAAAACAACAAGTCTTTCTCCTACTTGTGGCCGTTACTTATTACAGTTGCAACGGAAAATTATTGAACATAGAACTCTGCATTGCATTGCAATGCACCTGTCATCCTGAAAAATAGTTTTTCTATTTTGCAATATTATTCGTCTAATATTCCCTGCTTGGATTTTTCAACTCGAAATTTAAATGAGCTCAAGACTTATTTCACGTGTTTCTGAATTGAAATATCAGTGTTTACTTGTCTCCTTCCCAAGAAGCAAAGCAGCATTTGTCGCCGTCACGCGCTATTTCATTTTTAACAGTCACTATAAAACAAGTGGAGTACAAACCAAAAGAATCAGTTTTGGTGCGGGCAGTGAGCCAAAACATGATTATGTTGGCAGCCTGGCTACGGACTTTGGAATACCTATCTGTAGGACAAAGTGTGAGCACCAAACAAGGACCACAAAAAACTGAACAACTTTTTCACAAAAACTGGTATCACTTTTTTGCTGAGTTAACTTTAGCTATTGTAGTAGCGTTTGACTTTGAATTTTTATTTGAGTGATGTGGTTAAACTTTTACTAGCAAATTATTTTTATTTAAAATCAGACGAATATTATCTGCCAAAAATAAATCAAATGCCCATTTACCTAATATGCACAAAACCATAACACATTAATTGGACGAGTCAACGTCTGACGAATTAGGCCGCGCTGGACCTGCATTCGTGTGAGGCAAGTTTTATTTGTCCTTCCGTCATATTCTTTACGCTACCCCATTCGAATACAAAAAATACTAGCTAAAAATATTCTCAAAAAAACTTCAACCCCGCAATCATGCCTCAAAAG
The DNA here is from genome assembly GCA_949125135.1 of Alcis repandata. Taxonomy (NCBI): domain Eukaryota; kingdom Metazoa; phylum Arthropoda; class Insecta; order Lepidoptera; family Geometridae; genus Alcis; species Alcis repandata. The sequence continues at coordinate 574,771 of OX421238.1, forward strand.
AAAATTCGATGCGAAATTCGCACAAACTCAAAGAACTATCATTATAAGCAAACTCAAATAGTATGCAAGTTGATACACAAACAAAGCGTCCAGCCACAATCCGCTGGAATGAATGTCGGTGCCAAAGCAATCACGAGCTGGCCGTGTTCCCGCGCTAAAAGGATTGTATCTGACGCCATTGCGAGCGGCGTATATCAAGTGTTGCTAGAGAAGAGAGACTGGACTAGACACTGGCCAGTCCAGTCTTGATTATGTCTATTTCCCGCAAAAGGATTATAGCTGGTGTCATTGCGAGCTAGAGAAGAGAGACAGTCCGAGAGACTGGACTAGACACTGGCCAGTACAGTCCTGACAGCATCAGCTTTTGGCAGGAATAGGATTGTATCTGACGCTCTTGCGAGCGTCGTATATCAAATGCTAGGGACAATAGACTATACAGTAAGGCTAGACTATTCACTGGTCAGTCCAATCTTGACTATATCTGTTTCTCGCAAAAAGACGCCATTTTGTACATGAGGCTATTGAGCACGTGGAACAAAAGGCAAAACCATAGGATTTGGCTGGTTAGTCAGTATCTTGTGGTAGTGCGAAGGATTTTATCAACCGGACAATACTATGGTTCTGCTAAGTATGAATGATAACACCGTAAGTTTGTAAGCCTCCATATATAAATTAATACTCAATCATTTAAAAAACATTGCCACAAAAAAAAAGCCATTCCCAATAGAATCGTAAGAGACTTTTTTGCAGAAACTTATCAGTCTTGGAATTCCTAGACCAATGCTTTCCCAGCACTAGCATTACTTATGCTTTGGATGCCCATTCAAATATTTTATAGAAAGTTATCTGTTCATGCAAATGTGGAATATTACGATTTTATTTAGATTGTTTTATTCCACTTGATTTATAAATAGTTTTAGGACAAAATCATTACGACATTAAATTGACGAGTAAAGTAGATTTTAAGACGTGAAAATTTACTTGAATTTTTTTTTTTATGAAAAAGGAAGGTAGTTAGAGATTGTGTAGTCTAAAATTGCACGCCCCTCCAATATGTTTACGTTCACACGCAAAGTGAACAGACGCAATACACAAATTGTTTGTCGTCATTGATCTTTCAGTCACTGACACGCACACATTCTGCTGTTCTCGAGTGGAGATAGATGATCTCTAAGTAAATAACTTTGAATTAGGTTTTTTTTAATCTATGATAGGCTTGCGTTTGACCGCCATCTTGCCTGATGGTAAGCAATGATGCGGTCTACGATGGAACCGCCTGCCTAGAAGACACCGATTCACAAATTAGGTATAATACCAATCACAAATTTATACAAACACAGCCATATAAGCATCATCATTATCATCAGCCCCATTACCCGTCACTATAGCGTAGGCTTTTCCCTGTTTCCATTCTCCATGACTCCTAGCAAATCACATCCACCTAGTCGTGATATGATCTGATAAGTCATCATATCAGAGATTTTCAATCCTAAATTAACTTAAAGCACTCAAAATATGTTCCAGCGCTCGCTGCCAACTAGTTAAATCGCACAACTCTGTCCCGATTCACGTTACACGCCGGCGTACATAGTTACACGGAAAAATGCTCGTACGGTTGTCACCAGGGGAAATTTTACACTCTGCAGCATATTCTCACCTAGAGCGGTGGTATTTCATAGAGAAATGCCGGGTGAGACGTGTGGGGTAAAGCTTAGGCGATAGCGGGAGCGGTTAGAGAAGATAAGATGAAGTATGAGTGTTGAGGTTCGTGTTTTGGTCAGTGTTAATATTACTAGGTATGGTCCACGATTTTGTAAGCGATGTTTTTTGTCTTTTGGCCTCATATAATCCCCTATTTAACTATTTAACTCATTTAGTTTAGAAGATTAAATAACCTTTACGTCACCCGCATTTATGAGAAACACTTCAAAATTTAACATTTCTAGTTCTACTACGCGTTTATTACTTGTTAATCCTTGGATTTTAATTGAATAGGTATACTTATCAACACTAGTTTACTATTTAAGTGGCGTACGAGTGCTTCAGTACTTATAATGAAAACCCAAAAAAAATGCGTCCATTTAAAAAATCCTCTTGAGTGCTTCCTTCTCCATATCTTCTTCTGAATCTAGACCGCAGTGATTCTGTACTCTGTGCACTTACCATCGCAATTCACACATTCACCTTACCCAACCCGCTAGCTCCTCTACCTTACACCGCGCTCTTCCCCGCTCGCAGCGGGCGCGGCGGCGTTTCACACTCGGCTCTGATACGAGAGTCCCGCGGGACCTCGGCGAAATAACTCCTACTGTAGAATTTTTATTAAGCGCCCGCTTTGAGACGGATATTATATCACAACTTATGTGCATGAAGAGGTTTGAAATTTAGAGTGGTGTTGGGAATATGAGCATGCTCTTCAAAGTACTGATTAAAGTGGAGATAACCACTTTAAATATAACATACTCGTACGTTTGACACAGGCAAGATTTTAGTACTAAGAACTTTAAGTATTCATTTTTACCAGGTATAATATAGAGGCAGAAGTAAAAAATACCATGTATCGTCATCATCATATTCAACCTTTAATCCTCCCACTGCTGCGATACAGGTCTACCCTTGAAGGGTAGTAAGGCAGTATTGCTACGTATAAAAAGGTAACCAACAACACAATAATTGAAAATTGTTATATACTCGTAGGTATTGTAGTTCTGGCATAACGCTGTTGTGATTGGCAATTTGGGTGGGCCATTGGCTTCTGAAATCCAGTTTTATTAGCCCGGAAACCATTAAGTTTAATTTTAATTTGATTAATATGTTAAACTGTGAAATAAATAAAGTATTTCATTTGATTTAACTATTACTCCTATTGTACCGTATTTATAGTATCTAATATAGTAGCAAATAGTTGTATGCATTATGTGGACGAACAATGTAAATTATCTTTGTCGGAGGTATGTTAGATGCCTAACATGCAAATACTAGGTGAATTTAATTTTTGTAACTACTTTGGCATTACAAATCGATTTTTAACACGCTTTTATTAGCTTCACCTGTATGTTTGTATGTTTGTATGTTTGTATGTTTGTATGTTTGTATGTTTGTATGTTTGTATGTAACCGACTCCTTTGAGCGCGTTTTTGACCCACTTTAAACGGTCAGATTTCTTTCAAACTTTGTAGATATATCGAGGACCGATGACAATACACTAAACAAATCGTGTTTTTTAGTTTTTTTAACTATTAATTTGTTTAACACGCTTTTTCTATAAAGTTTCTTTAACTTTTAATACCGTTTAACTTACAAATGGTAATTTCGACATTCGTGTCAGAGAACAGAGTGGCGCAGTGGAAGCGTGCAGGGCTCATAACCCAGAGGTCCCTGGATCGAAACCACGCGCTAGAAATCTTTTTGCTCAATATTTTTTTGTTACGCATCAATTTTATTTTATGAGGTCTGAGGATCGAAACCACGCGGCTACAAATCTTTTTGCTCAATATTTTTTGTTACGCATCAATTTTATTTTTAATTTGCTTGAGCAGACGGCCAAAATCGGATAACACCAACACATTTGTACATATTAATAATGGTTAATAGTTAGCAAATCGAACTAAAAAGCGAAAAATAAATAATAGTTAAAAAAAAACTAAAAAAACACGCTTTTTATAAAAAACCGAACTAAAAAAATAGAAAATAAAATTTTATAAATTTAAATTAAGAATAGGGTTGAAAATTTCAATAAATATAAATTAATAATAGTGTAAATAAATAAATATATGTATTTTATTTTTAAAAAAGCGTGGGGTGCTTTCTAAGATATTATCAAAATGCTAATCACTCTACTCATGTCTGTCAATACAAAATGTATCTACAAAATATATAATATCTATTGACCCATGCACCCCACGCTTTTTAAAAATAAAATACATATATTTATTTATTTACACTATTATTAATTTATATTTATTGAAATTTTCAACCCTATTCTTAATTTAAATTTATAAAATTTTATTTTCTATTTTTTTAGTTCGGTTTTTTATAAAAAGCGTGTTTTTTTAGTTTTTTTTTAACTATTATTTATTTTAAAAGCGTTCTGAATTGCTAGAATTATATTCGTAGAAAATGTAAAACTATTTTGTCCTCTCTCTCCTTTTTAACACGCTTTTATTAGCTTCACCTGTATGTTTGTATGTTTGTATGTTTGTATGTTTGTATGTTTGTATGTTTGTATGTTTGTATGTTTGTATGTTTGTATGTAACCGACTCCTTTGAGCGCGTTTTTGACCCACTTTAAACGGTCAGATTTCTTTCAAACTTTGTAGATATATCGAGGACCGATGACAATACACTAAACAAATCGTGTTTTTTAGTTTTTTTAACTATTAATTTTTTTAACACGCTTTTTCTTTAAAGTTTCTTTAACTTTTAATACCGTTTAACTTACAAATGGTAATTTCGTCGTTCGTGTCAGAGAACAGAGTGGCGCAGTGGAAGCGTGCTGGGCTCATAACCCAGAGGTCCCTGGATCGAAACCACGCGCTAGAAATCTTTTTGCTCAATATTTTTTGTTACGCATCAATTTTATTTTATGAGGTCTGAGGATCGAAACCACGCGGCTACAAATCTTTTTGCTCAATATTTTTTGTTACGCATCAATTTTATTTTTAATTTGCTTGAGCAGACGGCCAAAATCGGATAACACCAACACATTTGTACATAATAAGGATGGTTAATAGTTAGCAAATCGAACTAAAAAGCGAAAAATAAATAATAGTTAAAAAAAACTAAAAAAACACGCTTTTTATAAAAAACCGAACTAAAAAAATAGAAAATAAAATTTTATCAAATTAAGAATAGGGTTGAAAATTTCAATAAATATAAATTAATAATAGTGTAAATAAATAAATATATGTATTTTATTTTTTAAAAAGCGTGGGGTGCTTTCTAAGATATTATCAAAATGCTAATCACTCTACTCATGTCTGTCAATACAAAATGTATCTACAAAATATATAATATATCTATTGACCCATGCACCCCACGCTTTTTAAAAATAAAATATATATATTTATTTATTTACACTATTATTAATTTATATTTATTGAAATTTTCAACCCTATTCTTAATTTTATAAAATTTTATTTTCTATTTTTTTAGTTCGGTTTTTTATAAAAAGCGTGTTTTTTTAGTTTTTTTTAACTATTATTTATTAACAACATAATTTAATGAGAATAAAATCTCTAACTAGGAACATGTTTAAAAATGAAGCACAAAATTCTCAAAAATTCTAACTTTCAAACCACAAAGTAAAGGAGAGCAGAGACCTTACAAAGTCTACAAAATCTCGAGCTCTTGCCGAATGTCAGGCGACATAACTGGACCGCATTGAGAACCTCTCGGATGCATTCGAGAAATTGTCAAAAGCCTTTAAACTGCGCCTTGCGACGTTCTTGCGAAATAACTGGCTTGGGAGAGGGAAATTTGTATTTCAACTTTTTGGCTCGACATCTTAGGCCAATAACATAATAGTCATGATCACGATTTCAGACCACTACTGGGTCACTGATCTAAATCACAACAAAAAAGGTTTTCAAACCATTATGTTAGATCATAGTAAATAACAGAAACAACTTAACTTAACAAAAACTTCTACAAGATACCGAGTACAGCCGTAAAATGCTGTTAAAGGTACGAGAATTAGTAAAAATATGTTTTAATTTTTTTTTATCTACGAGTATAAAATAGAAATTCTGGATCAGTCAACAAAAGCCAAAACGAAATCTTGAACTATTCTTCCGCCAAGACGTTGGCCGTCGACTTCTAACCGCAGCGCACGACTAAAACCGCCCAACTCGACCACAGCTCTCGAAACTTGACCGACTCTTTATAAGACTTATTTAGGGCTCCGAGTCCATTACTCGCTGCGGCTCTTTAAAGAAATAGTTCAGGTTTTACAATAGACTGTTTGTAAGAACGTAATTTAGAGTAAAGCCACGTATTCACTGAGCAACAATTGTTTATAAACTCTATTCTAGAAACGAAATCTACGTGTTTCTGAAACATATCACTTTGTTTCTGAAACAGAGTTTATAAACAATTGTTGCTCAGTGAATACGTGGCTTAAAGATTCTCCGCTGTTGAGAGATGGTATATAAGTACGTAGCTAAATCTTCTTTTTAATAAATAGATACTATATTTTGCCATCGTTTCCAAAATATAAACTTTATTTATCTAAACTAGAGATATGAAACACTAACAATATAATAAGAAAGTCAGTCGTAGTTAGCAGATTCAACTTAGTTTTCTTAGTCGCTTTAGTGAAAATAAAACTTTAAACAAACTCTAAACCAATATTGAACAATTAGAAAAGTGGTACCTATTTACTAACTTCACTATTTTCGTATTTCAAAAACGTAGTAGGTAAACTTTGCAATTTTGCATTGATGGTAATCGTTCATAAAAATTATACTTTCAAAAATTTTCATATCATGCGAAAGTAATCACAAAAGCTTTTTTACAACTACACCAAATACCCTAATATAAGGATACCTTAATGTAAAATACCTGTAATGCTTGACCGCAATTCATCCTTGTTAGAAGATGCTGGTAGCTCAGACATTACATAGCTAAGCTAGCTAGCCTCGCCGGCGCTCAGCTACCATGACGTAGAGGCTATTTCAAATATTTAATAGCTCGCTCGTTGCTTGAATTAGCTTACTATGTCTATTGTTTGGGAAAAAGATGTAGGCACATTCGTAGCTACCGAATTGGCTTACATATTTAGAAATGTAAGACTTTTATTTTTTACTAGCTGCGTCCCGCAGTTTCATTTGCGTTTTCTGGGATAAAAAGTAACCTATGTGTTTATCCAGACCATGAACAACCTTCGTTCCAAATTTCATGTAAATCCGTTCAGCCGTTTTTGCGTGAAAGAGTAACAAACATACATCCATATTTAGTAAGAAAACAGCATAGTAAATCAATCCTTAGCAAATTACGAGTATGCGTTTTAATACGTTTTCATTTCTGCTATTAATTAAATTTACCTATTTATATCTAGGTAGGTATAGATTAGATCCGTAATCCTAGAACCCATCAATCCATCATTACCGACGCAATATCCGAGCTCTGAGCTATCTGGCTCAGCGCATAGTAATGCTAATAACTGGAATAATGCCCGCCCGTCGACGTGTCAATCAGCACGAGACCTGATAATACAGGGTTAGGATATGCTAAGCCGAAATCTCGTAGTAAACTACTCATTACGAAAAACTTTTGAGAAAATGTCAGCTGTTCCATACATTTTGTCGAGTATCATTAACATTTTTCTATTAAACAGCTGTTTTTAATCGCGAGATGAGACAACCAAAGTTAAGAAATGGAATAGATGTCCGCTGAAGCTCATCATCATCTTTCTAACTGCATCGCACTCTTATAAATGTGGTGTCGGTACAGTTGTGATAAATATATTTTTTACGATACAGTTTAATATGTATTAATTGTATAATTATGAGTGGTCACATCTGTATCACCTACTACTCTATAAGGTGCAGCGCAGACGGCACACTTTTTGTGCGATCGAGTCTGCGGCGCTCAAAAAGTCTGCATGGCGCGCAAAAAGTCGGTCACGGATTTTTCACACACGACGCACATCTTCGATCATTCTGTCGGCAGAGCTGTAGGGACGTAGACGCTATGGAAATCGTGCAGAGATCGCCAAGTATTGATCGAAGATGTGCGTCGTGTGTGAAAAATCCGCGACCGACTTTTTGCGCGCCATGCAGACTTTTTGAGCGCCGCAGACTCGATCGCACAAAAAGTGTGCCGTCTGCGCTGCACCTAAATAAAATTAACCTTAAGACACTTTTGTTTTATTTTTCTTAGAAATTACTCGCAATGGTAATTTCTCTTACAACGGCATGAATAAAAACATCTGTAAAGTCAACTGAAAAGTTAACCTGAAAACAAATTCAGTAAATAGCTGGATCCATTGAAAGCAAGCGACGAATTAAAAGAACATCATTAATTTAATAGAAGCGGCGAGAGCGCTGCAGCGCTGGATTTTTCATTAAAAACAATTTCCTTGACTGGCCCATTTGGTCGGATGTCCGTAATTAGTGGCCTGGTGATGGCTTTAAATGAAATCTTGGGCCATTGTGAAGGGACAGGCCTTGGGTGAATAAACGCAGATACGTCAGACACACAATAACAGATCGTGATGTTTGTTACGTTCTAAACCGAAGCTTTATTAAAAAGTCTTAATGAGTTGAGATTTGTGAGCTGAGCTGAGGATTGTTATGATGTTAGGAATTATGATAATCCGCAGCCCTTTATTCCCCACTAAGTATAGATAAACCTTTCCAACCTAGAACAATTACCTAAAAGAAATGTATGTATCTACCTATTATATTTCAATTTCGTTTAACTATGGGAAGCAGGTAGATTCAAATTGTATAATATAATAAAAAATTAAATATTCATGTTACGAAAATAACGAACTAACAGACTAAAAGACCTCAATTAGGTACAATAATAACGTGTTTTGCAATTTTTAACGCGTAACGTATCTTCCACAAAAAGTTCTTCGCGGCTCCTAAATGAAATCTTAAGCCATTGTAAAGGGCAATGCCCACTGTTGTAGAGAAGTAAAATAAATGAGCAATATCTTGAGCGGCTGAATTCCAACGATTATCTTCGAGGATTCTCAATGTTTTTACTAAGGATGATTGCGGGTTAAGGAAGAATACTGGTTGCTCGTAGAAAAGGTTAACCTTCATAGTTTTTCCGTTCCAGTCTTTATTAAAAAGTTGGATATATTTATGTACGCCTTTTTGCTAGATTTTAGATGGTGTGGAATCCCATAGTATGCTTTTGATGTATGTGATTGAGAATCCGCTGGATCTATGTGGTGCTAAGTGGGGTTAAAATTAAAAAAAAAACTAAAACAAAACTATCTGAAAATTGAAATGTAAAAAGAAAAAAAATGGTTTTTACAGCTTCGATGAAACTTCACCTAATAAACTCAAAGACGAGCATCGCTAGTAAAAATGTAACCCTAATTACTTAAAAAATAAAGATCCTACGCAGGATTCAAATTCCCAAAGCTTGAATATTATATTATATACCTTTTACGTTTACAAGACGATAGTAAAGTTTTTCAGAATACTGAGAAAAGTTGTTTTTAAAGATAATTTAAAAAAGGTTTTTGAGACGTCTCAATAGGTTATATTTTTAATGTGAAATGAGATTTTTTTAAATCTTGTGTAAATAAATTAATACTAACTTATGAGAACAATTATACTCAAAATAAATTTAGAAAATCCTAAGCAAAAATATTTTTATTTCAAATTTAAATTTGCGTTTCTAAATTTATAATTTAAAAGTAAAAGTATGTACCTACCTAAACAAATTAAATATATTATCAGAGAGGTATTGTATTTCATGAAAACTGACGTAACAACAACTGAGGTGTGCGACAGGGGGACAACATATCACCCAAGCTTTTCACTTCGGTCGTAGAAGACGTAATGAAAACGCTTGATTGGGACGGAAAAGGTGTGAACATCAATGGTGTCCGCCTGTCGCATCTCCGCTTTGCTGACGACCTAATCTTGTACAGTGAGAACATGCAACATCTCCAAGAAATTATACAAGATCTATACGATGCATCTCTTAAAGTCGGTCTGAAGATGAATAGATCCAAGACGAAAGTGATGACCAGCCTAACAGGTACTTCGTTGACATCAATCACCGTTGGTGGAGAGCCGTTAGAGCTGGTCGACCATTACATTTATCTTGGACACTGTTTGTCTTTTGACCCAGAGCTTCGCAAAAAGGAGATCTCGCGCCGCATACAACTCGGTTGGGCCGCTTTCGGTAAACTTGAGGACGTACTTAGGGCTCGAAAAATACCGCAATACCCGAAAACCAAGCTTTACAACCAGTGTCCTGCCCACAATGACTTACGATGCCGAAACATGGACGCTAACCGAAGAGGCTGTGCACAAAATTAGAGTCGCTCAAAGGGCAATGGAGCGTGCCATGTTAGGCATTAACTTGAGAGATAAAGTCCGTAATACGGAAATCCGACGCAGGACAAAAGTCTCAGATGTCGGACACCGAATTATGCGACTAAAGTGGCGCTGGGCAGGACACGTGGCTAGGCGTGGTGATGGCAGGTGGAGTAGAGCCCTGATGGAGTGGCTACCGATTGCGGACAAACGTTCCGTTGGCAGACCATCAGCCAGCAGGTCGATGACATCAGACCCATCGCGGGTCATCCGTGGATGAGATTGGCCCGACACAGGGAAGAATGGCGCAAGGGAGAGGAGGCCTAATACCCAGCAGTGGGTCGATACAGGCTGACGATGATGACGATGATGATGGTGAAGTAAGAATACCTTGAATCTCAAAAAAAAATCCAAATTGAATAATCCACTGGCACAATTGCCCCAGTGGTGCAGACGGCAACTTATTTAATAGTAAGAAGCAGTCAAACTTTTGTGGTGAAATACCTCGACTTGACAATGCAGAAACTGTCTCCTCTAATCCAGTAGCGATTCTAGTTTCTTCAGGCGGTGTTCTGTTCTTCAAGCGGAGCGTTAGTCGTCCGGGAACGAGACGGTTCAGTGATGATGATTGATGGGTCCACATCGTCGCTTACCATCAGTTGGTTGGTCGAACGCAGACTTATTCGTGGTAAAAAATAATGATAATGTCAAGTGGCGGATCGAGAATGGATCCGATTGGCGTAGGACCGAGGCAGATGGCTTGAGAGTGCAAATCATAGCAAGAGAGAGGCCTATACACTAAGAAAAATGCGCATCTCAATTCCGCTAAAAGAATGATGAATTCACCTAAAGTATGGAGCAGACTGATATTACCAAAAAGTACGATGATTAACCCCAGTTTTTACGGTGACAACTATCATAAACTTGTGCTAATCATCGTACTTCTTGGTAATATCAGTATGCTTCTCCTCGTCCTCCTCCTCGAACTTTAAGTGAATTCATCGGAATTTTGATGGCCATTTTTCTCAGTGTACCGTCAGTGGTATAAAGAAGACTTTGATGATGATGACAACGTTTCCTCTTTTTGAACATATAAACGCTATAACATTCTGCTGATAATAATCAAATTACCCAAAATAATTTGAAACCCGCGTAACGAACTAGATCTAATCACAACAAGCCACAGCTCATTTGCATACATTACAGAATCAGTACACAATCTAGTTTCACTAATATAGTGACTGAAGCGTAGGTACGTCCTCGTACTTACTGTAGTCATGTGACAGATTGAAGTGAGCTGGGATTTCAATTCTAATATATCGCGCTCAAATGTACCTATAGTTAATTTACCTATAATGTACCCATGTACTTATAAAGACAAATTATCATATTTGATAATTTGTTTTTTTATTTAAATAAATCAGAGCAATGTTTTTATGAGAATGCTAAAATAAAAAAAGAGTTTTAGACAGGCATTGGACAATTACAATACACTACAACAACTCTTTGACACCACAAAAATAAAATCACACACATAGTTAGGTAGGTATTCAATTTTTTTTAAAGATGTTCAAACTATTTGTATGCTTTTATTTCCAATTATAGACCTGCAACAAGTCTTAATTAAAAGTTTTTTTTTTTATTCAGTAATAGGCTTACATTGGACCGCCATCTCGCCTGATGGTAAGCAACGAGCATGCTTGCCTGAAGAAACCGATTCAGTCGCGACTTGAAGACACCCAGATTATATCTATCGGGAAAAACCCACTTAGTTAACCTGTAATGTCCCACTGCTGGTCTCCCCAATTTCCTCCATACCTGCCGGTCTTGGGCCAGCACAGTCCTTTTCAAACTTAGTTATTACAAGGTAATGAATTCCTAGTTTGCTAATTTATTTGTCAAAACACAAACGTTGTAAATCGGTTCAGTTTGCAGCCGTCCCTAGAACTAGGCATGAACGCCCACTCATTCTCTCCTAGTATGCAAATCGTAGAACAAAGTGCTGGAGTGTGACGTACGGAACCTCTGCTGTCGGTGTTGCCAGGTGATACCTGTAAGACTGCTGCAAGCTTAGAAATTTTCAGATATTTCGAACGTGCCGAGGTTTTTGAATGTGTATGTAAGTATTGATTGATTTGTTTGTTACCACTGAAACGCGTAGACTTAAACATTCGTTTATTAACCAGCTTTTAACCCTGAAAAAATAACAGTTACCTGCTGTAGAACAAGAGTTACAACTGCGAACACAGCTATGAACACGAACAGTAATTTGAGCAATAAAATGTTGTAGTCTAACAAAGTGCCTCTAGCAAAGTAAACAATATGATAATAGCACTACCCGATGCTTGTTACTAAGTAGGCATACTGGTATATAGCTAACGAGAAAATTGTGTGAATAAGTGTGAACAAAATACTCTAATACCAAGTCTGCTGGCTTTATGTAGTAATAGATCTACTCATTCAAAATAAGCTCTTGGGCGATTCACACCGCGGTTCGAAACAGTCGGGGTTGCGAATCGTCCAAGGACTCTAAAAAGCATAGAAATTCACAAAATAACAGTCACTTCTCGCCATGTTTATTTGTCCATTTCAACACGACGCTAATTTTAATTGGAGATTTCCTTATTGAATCTGGCAACCCAGAGCTAAGGGAGTAGTTAACACCAGTTCTAATTCAAGCGATAAATAACACATTTCGTTTGTATTTGCATTCGGCGGAGGACGGAAATTGCTTGCAAAATCTCGACCTCCAAGTATAATGGCGGCGCAGAGGTCGGTTGTTTTGGTAATGGATGTGGCGATTCAAACTTACCTACAAAAAATAGCTTACCAACCTACAAAAAAAATTAGAAGAAATCTAACTTTGTTGGTTCTGTTGTGTTTGTTAGATACTTCTTATACGGAGTTATTCATAAAGGGTATGCTTAGCCGAAAAGGGCTCATAGTACTCATCATTATGAACAACTTTTACTATGGGACCAACCCGATTGTCGAGTGTCATTGACGGTTGTCTAATGTTTGCCCGAAGAATATAAGCAATAATTCTCAAATGCCCGAATTTTACTTGCCCGAATTTCATTTGCCCGAATTGTTTGTTTACCATAAAAGTTATGTGACATACTCTTGTTTGCCCGTACATTAGATTTAATAATGATACGAGTGCCATACGTATTATTATCCATTTTATTAATTGCAATAATATTATTTAACAGAATATTTCAACGCCATACTAAATTAATTTCAAATACATCCAAGCCCAAAAAAAAAATCATTAAAAAAAAAGCCATTAAGAATTGTTTTTATTTCTGATACCTACTTATCACTATAATCGATCCATGTCGCTTCCGTAGAAATTAACCTAACGCCTTTGTCCTAAAAAGCGATTGGCTTTCTAGCACTTCGCCGGCCGCTGCCGCGGCACGCTCGCTACGCTCGCTCGGCTCGTGCGTTGTTTTTCATGTTCTAACCTAACCTAACCTATTGATCGTTTAGTTTAAACCGATCTTATGATTTTTTTCTAGAAGTAATTTCGATGGCATATGATAATTACGCCTTACAATGATGATAACAAATGATATTATTGAAATTGACTTTATGGAAAACAAAGTTTCTAGCACGTGACTAATATAGTAAACAATGAGTATAACATATAAAATTATGAGAAACAATATTATGTCTGTTGACCAGTATAGCAGATAAAATTATGGCAAATGAAATTCTAGCAAATGGGTGTATACCGTCATTGACATTTTGGAACAGCTGATTTTTTTTTTCGCGAATTTCGGGTTGGTCCCATAGTAAAAGTTATGCACAATGATGAGTACTATAAGCCCTTTTCAGCTTAGCATACCCTTTATGAATAACCCTATATTTGCCAACTCCTGTCTCTATTGTATCTTTGCACAAATTATCTCTTCTATTATATTGTAATAAAATTTGGGATTATTTTCCCAGCATGTTATTATAAATAGTACTTGCGATTCAAATTATACTAGTATAGGTAGCAAAATAGTTTTACATAAAATATACATATTTTTGAAGGCAGACGTTGAGTTTGCGTAACTCTATGTTATTACTGCCAGGCAAGAGACAGCCGATATACATTAGTATAACAACTACTTTTTATTCATATATACGACAAATTATGAGAAAACATATACCTAATAGAAATAGACAGACAAACATTATCTATATTTTATTTGTCAATTATATCTAAGCATATTTACACTTTTGAAAATTCGATGCCTACTTTTCAGTAGAAATGGTTCTTATTCGAAATGGGGGCGATCCCGCACTGGCGTCCCGCAAAGGGTGCAATGTGCGTTTCCCCTTTACCAGCGATTACCCGAGCCAACCCAGCTCCAAATAAAGGAACGAGGCTCTGGGCCGCTGGCACAACTATTCCAGTGGCAAAGATGAATAGAAAACGTACTTTTGTTATAATCAACACTCACGTAAATAATATATGAAGTCGTTTCCTACGACTAGTTTCGATCTCATTCTGTGACCTCCATCTGGTGAGCACCTATCCCCGTGTTAATTATAACAAAATGTTTCAAACAAACGTTAGTTTCCATAGTATAAAATTCAAATTTATTTATTTTAAATGTCACAGATTCGTAATCTAAAAAAGGTACATAAGTAAACTGATAGCATCGCCACATCCACTGAAGCAGCCTCCCAGCGGCTGCATTCCGAATGAGATGCAAATGCAGGCGGCGCGGCTGCGCTGGAATTTGGCAGGTGAGGTAACGAGCTGTGACCAGCGCCGCCATTGTTTTACTGCTGGGTGACGTCACAGAGACTCCATACGTACCGGTGCTAGTAGTTTTACCATACGAGCACTCAAAGCCAAAGGAGCGTAGAGCGTAGGTAGTGGTGAATGTAATTGACAAGAAATACAGGGTTTTAGGAAAGGGTATGCTTAGCTGAAAAGGGTCATCAAGTCATCACTATGAATAACTTTTACCAAATCTAAAATCGCGAAAAAAAAACGAAAAATTTTGTCGAGTATCATTGACATATTTCTATGGAATAGTAAGTAAGTATGGAATAGTAAGTTTTTAGAGATTTCAGCGTTGATCCTTTAGTAAAATTTATTCATATTAATGGGTACTATGAAACTACTATGACTACTACTACTATGAGCCTTTTTCGGCTTAGCATACCCTTTCCTAATAACCCTGGTTACTTGGGTAATACATAGTGGGTGTATATGTGATTCAGAGTGGAAGCCATTAGCGTAGGAAGCCTCTTACGTAATCAAGTCATAGAACTCGATTGTGTAATAAGATAACTATAAATGGACTGGATTTGTTGATAAAAAAGTCACTGGAAAAGTAAAATTGAGGAACAGAATCAGTAAATTAACAATAGTGAAAGCAATGGCCTCGTGTGGGTTGATGTTTTTATCGAATAGAGTGACGAGACGAGCAAATCGCACGCCTGATGTCAAGCGTCACGTTTTCCCATAACAGGTCTGCACCACACAGAAGTTTGAACTCGGATTGATTGTTTTTTTTCTTGATGATGATGGTGGTGGTGGCATAAACAGTCAGCTAAATGAATAGCTAAGCAAGGGCTCGTCCATAAAGACCTTACAGGACCTTAAAGGTTACCTTATCGATTATTTGACTTGGCAAAATGATACGAGCAGAACAAGTTACTATTATTTTAGAACTTCCAGAACTCTACTTTATTTTATTATAAGCTTTTATTTAACTTGCAATTTATGTAAATACTAGCGGCCCGTCCCGGCTTCGCACGGGTAGACTTTGGGATAAACGTAGAGTAAATTGAAATCGGTCCAGTCGTTCACGCGTGATGGCGTGACCAAAGGTGTTGAGAATAATTATAGGAACTCTTTGTTATAACCTCTATTCTCATGCTATTGCGTAACTATAGCAACCGTAGTTTGTTGATGCTAACTTGTCAATTTATAGTAAAAATTATCAGTATAAAACGCACACTGTTTTGATAGATATGATTGAATTTGAACTTTGTACAGAGGTAATAAAGTGCAAATTGACTCTTGGACGTTAGGAACATACCTACATTGCTTAAACAACAGTGAGTGCTTGCAATTCAATATGAACTTTATACAATAGCAATAAAGCTCGTTTTAGTTAGAAAACGTTTGTATGGGAAAAATAAAAGGGCTGTTTTTAGGGTTTTTCAATATTTCTGAGATATTTTCTTAATATTTTTTTCCGTAAGAACCTTCTCCTAATAATAACAAATACAACAAAAAAAGAATTAGTGAAATCGGTCGAGCCATTCACGCGTGAGGCCGTGACCAAGGAAAACGGGTTTCATTTTTATGTAGATAGATTATGTTTGTTTGGGTTTAATCTTACGACTCAATTTTGAACCACTTCCCGATACCCAACTAAGCTGAAATTCGGTTGATTTACAATTAATGTGTAATTCCGATGACAATGAAATGTACTCGTAAGCTTGTTTTTTAAAAACATTTTCATAACCCTAAAGTATTTTTAAAATTAACTTTTTGAACTCCCAGAATTTTCCTTTGTTTTATTTTTAACTAGCTGTGCTCTGCGGTTTCACCTGCTGAATGTGGAATTACAGGAAGTGTTTTTGTCTGTTCTTTGGGTTCTTCTATTTCGCATGTTAGCCCTAATAAGACCCTAAATTATTTTAAAATTAACTTTTTGAACTTAAAGAACTTTCCTTAATTTATTTCGAATTACACTTCAATTATATCTGAAATATTAAAGAACCGTCTGTGAAATGTCGCAAGTTTTCATTAAGTGCTTACTTGAACGTCATCGTCAGTTTCCGAGGAGAACTGGAGACTATTATTGTAACTGGCAAGGAACGACGACATTTGAAATAAATGGCAGGGTTTCGTATACGCAATTCATATTTTTCTCTGACATTTTTAGAAAACCACTATTTTTTGTTAAACTATTTATATCGTTTTTTAATCATTATTTATACGTTCACTTCATCAGTTGAAATGTCAATAAAAGTTATTCTTTGAAAAAAAAAGCTGATTTTTTTTTTAGTTTATAAAACTGCTTCAATTTCATACTTCTTAGAAGATTTTCCTTACTTCCTTTGATTTTATTATCACAATTCAAAATGATACCTCAAGCACTAACTTTTTAACTGTCTCTACAGGGTTATTTATTATAGCGTAATGTAAACAGATCCGAATACACGCCCTCATAATTTCGCACAACTTACTGAGTAACAAACTTGAACTTGAACTTCAAAGAAATTGCTCAAAGAAAGAAAAAACTCAGCTACCTTCACACATTCATTTGTTCGCATTTTCCTATGAACCGGCTCATTTTACGTTGCAATTTCAGAGTAGACTTCAAAAGAAATGTTCAAGCTTATGAATAATTACACGCATGTCTTTGGTTTACCACACCCCCCATAACACCCCTGTATATGTTACAACTCAACTCGCTGTGTATCTCCATTGAGCCTTGTGTCGTGTCATTAAAGCTCTAATTACTGCGAATAAATCTTAGAACAACTTCCGCGATGACAAATAAGCCTTTTGGGGTAAAGATTATACTGGTGGGCAAAGAAGTTGTGTGTAGATGTCACGTATACGTTTCACTAACCCACAGTTATATTTAATAAAATATATTTGAATTATTTCTTTATGTACCAATTTTTATTTAATATATTTATTTAACACAGGTTATAAAATAATAATAAAAGTCTAAATACTATAAATTATTTTTGTAAATTGTGTGAATTTTTGCTAGGCATTTAGGGTTACGACTTTCAAAGCCAACTAAAGATAATAATTATATGTGATAATTTTCCCGTGTCTCATTGAATATTGCGGCCGTTTATTCATAGGATATTAACACATTTAATAATATAATAAATAAGTAGCTATTTAATTAAATAAGGTAAAATATTTAAATGTCATGGCTAAGTAATCCTACCATGCAAATCCCTTTTTTTAACTTTTTCGAATACTCACTTAAATAACAAAATGAAATAATCAATCTTAGATTTAAACGTTATTTCTGTATATACCAATCCCCGAATAATGCTAACAGTAGCATTACACTCTGCTGAATCATTGCCTATTTTACTGCCCTTATATCTTGTTGCGCAATAAATTCCTCCTACAAATAAATGTCCAAATGACAATAAAATATATTACAGACACTATAAAAGTAGATTCATTGATTCGTGTTTATTCAGTCACACATGTTTTTGTGTAGGCAATTATTCTGACGAGACATTCTGCTCTGTTTCTTTTCGCGTCTATGACGGGAAGATGGATAACCTACTACATTCATTTGTTTCTCGGATGAGTGTGTGCGTTTATGAATATTAAAAAGTTGATCGAACTTTGCTCATAAGGAGAGATTAGCCGAGTTTCTCTTGGCTCTGGAAGTTCTGGTGTAATATTAGTTAGAATTTACAGTGGAAAATGGTTTTTATTCAGTTTTACAGACTTTAAACAATGTTGAAAAGGTTTCGATATTGTTTTTTATTAATCTATTAATTAAGTTATTCGACATGATATTTATTACGATTTTGTGTAGCAAAATAGTCGAATAATTTTATCAAGTATTTATCACAGTACTAGCTGCGCCCCGTGGTCTCACTTGCTATCCAACAATAATTATAAGTTTGTACGAGAAAAAAGTAGCCTGTGTTAAACCACTGCAAAAGATACTTTCATACCAAATTTTAATCTAAATTCGTTCACCCAGGAGCCACACTATTATTTATGGCCGAGATAGATCACCTCGCCAACCCCCGCAACCGCTACGTCTATGATTCAACTCAACCAACTTCGGTAGGTCCATAAACCAACCTAAGTTGGTTGCTTAGTGTTTGTTTAACGACCTGTTTGGCACAGCGGTAGTAAGTATATCCACCTTGTAAGCCAGAGATCCCGTGTTCGATTCTCACCCGGGCAGAAGTTTCAATGATGAACTTAAATATCTGTTCTGGTTCTGGGCGTTAGTTGTCATTGTCTTTGTGTGTTCCAAGGCATTTCCGACACAGGGTATTCTAGTGGGGAGCTATGAATGTGAAACGTTTATTCTATTTATTTACTTTCCCGCAGAACCCTGGCGCACCTCGCAGCGTCGAACATTGTCGGGTTTTTATTTATTTCCAATTGCGAAGTAATCTCGCGATCTGCAGCTGAGCAGATAACTCTCGGAATAAAAAGAACCGTATCATTTTGGAATGGAAAACTATTTCTTTTGCGCCGCTATTTTATTTTCTACGATGTGGTTGACGAATTGTGTGTTTATACTTACATATTATGGAAGATTTATTGAGTTATATGACTTGTACAAAAAAAAATAGTAAAATAAATTAGTGCTGTAAATAAAATTAACTTAATACGTAAGTGAAGTACATATTTACTAAAAACTTTGATTAAATATCCCAATTTATCTAGGTAACATTGCATGACAATTTCAACTAATCTTCTCCTTGTAGTGCATCTCTAAGTTAAATTACCTATAGCAGATATTTTAAAAATCAAGACAGATCAAATTCCAATCGATTTTTTACAAAATAACTCATCAGTCTCATCCTAACCTGCCCCAATCCTCGTATTTTTCCAATAAGTAACCACAAATCACTACAATTTCATTAGCTAATCGCATTCGTCTCCGAGCTCGGTACGTGCCCGCTAGTTGCCGGTACGGTGAGGCCGAGCCAACAATCAGGCGAAGTTAGGGCTTGTACACATCAGAGGAGAGAAGAAGAAGGAGTGAAGCTGATCAAGCTAAATAAAAGTAGTATACAAAAAGAAATCATCCGAACGACACCTTGTAATCAGAAATCAATCAAGAGAAACAACTTGAGAGCTTTAGGAGATCACTTAGATACACCAATTAAATATACTCAAATAACATTAAAACTATTCTTAGTTTTTCGAGTAAAAATGGCTTCTACTGTTGCAGCAGTCACATACACTACAGAGAAAAGGAATGCAATGTAATGCACATATTTTTACATCGTGATATGACATGGCGGCGGAGAGTCAGAACGAATGAAATCATACGTAGCAGCTTAGATTTATTAAGCAAGCTACACGATCTGAGGTGATTTTATAGCCAAATAACATTCCCAAGTCGAAAATTAAAAGTTAAATGTAAAAGAAAATAAACTCGATCAGGACATTTACTATCACCACGAGGGTTTAATTCTTCAGTTCTTCATTCTAAAGACTATTGTCTTTCTGTTCTTTACCGACAAATTCTATTCTAAAGCAGCAATTACATTCTAGATGAACGTATCTACTTAAAAGACTAATTGATTTACGTTCTTTCGCTTGCATCAAAAGCCTCTCTGCGCTTCACTGCGTCATCTTCTCTTCTCCTCTCTTCTTCTCTCAACCAGCAGTGAGTACTTGCCCTAACTTACCACTAGGATCAAGTTGATTAAAGGGCAGCCCTTTGTACGCGCCTCTATACGTACATGACAAACATTATTCAGGATCAAGGAGGTCGGAATAAACATAAGGGATTCGAGGAATGATTTGACTGCGGAAGCGAGGACGTAATTGAGTAGGTAGTGCTTTTATGGGGCTTTCTATGTACCCAGTGTGAAGCTGTGGGATGAGAGACAACTGCTGTTTATTAAATAAACCCACGACTTCGTGGCACTGGGGCAGTTTCTGAGTGAAATAATTATAATATAGGTATACTTACTATCTCGGTCACTGTCGCTCTCAAACCGAAGTGACCGATATAATCTCGAACGGCCAAGAATATCCTCCCAGTACTGTTCGGACTTTAGTTTCGCATAGTCCCCTATTTAACTTCCTAAGGATAGGAACTCTCAAACATCTTTTCATAATGCTCACGCAAGTTGAAGAAACTTCTGGGCGAAACGTTTCTAGACCCAGTGGCTTAATCTGTGCGTTGTCTGTCAGTCAGTCGTTAAAGTTTTATTATGTGGAAGATCTAAGAGAATAAAGATTCACATTTTAGACGCGGGTCTGTTTATCGGCCCGTATTATTATGTGACTATTTTGTCCGACGTCTAAGCTTCCATTATGAACCTCTTTTTAAAGTGTTCATAATTATAGATACGTAGGTATAGCCCTTAACCGTAGTTATTCACTATTGGTTCCCAGCTTAGAGATATAACAGACAAAATATGCCTCTTAGCTATGAGCTATAAAAAAGTTTAGAGAGTTTAATGAACTATTTTATTGTTTTTGTTATAATTAAACACGGAAATACTCACGTCAAAAATTAAGTCGTCGCGGTTGCGAGACGCAACCGCGAGCGCGTCACGTTTGTAAACTCACCTGATGAAGGTCACCGAATGTGACCGAAACTAGTCGTAGTAGACGACTTTATTTTTACGTGAGTATTCCCGTGTTTAATTATAACAAAAATGTGTGAAAACCACGTTAGTTTCCATAGTATTATATTGTTCAATGATTTTAAAAACAATATAGATTATTAAATACAGCCTGATTTCTACCGTGCGTAGCTTATTCCACTAGTAAACCTTTATCGAACGATAAACCGATCCAACTACATCTACATATCTCTCCACACTCCGATGAGCCACGGGACTCGTAAAAATCGAAAATCAATCGCCAACTACACAGAAGCGTTGCAAAGTATCTATTATCATAATATTATTATACGGGACCCTATAATAATATGAGCGCCCTACAATATAAGGCCCCATTTATGTTAGTATGTATATTTTTATTGAACTACGATACTTTTTCCAAATGTGAAGGGTGTTTGTGTCCGCGAGGTTGTTTTCCTATTTTAGTAAGTGGTTTAGTGTTCGCAAACACTGTTAGAGAAAATACGAGTAGAAGTGTTGGATACTTTTTGAAAGAAAGATGGCCTCGCTCTTAAGGCTGGTTTACACTTTGATGAGTGTGAGTGCAGGTGATTAGTGCGAGTACAGGTGTGTAGTGCGAGTAGTGTCCAATTCACTGCGAGTGCAGGTGATTAGTGCGAGTGTCCAGACGTGTTTAGTGGCAGGCACGCTGCGAGTGAGAGGGAAGGGAGGGCGCGCGGGACGTGGCTACTCGCAGTCCACTCGCAAAAAAATAGAACACGCTTCTATTCACTTTACTACACAGCCAACTAATCACTTGCACTAATCAGTCGCTGTCCACACCTAGTCACTAAGCACCTGCACTAATCACCTGCGCTCGCACTAATCAAAGTGTAAACCAGCCTTTAGGGTCCGACCGCACGATGTCTCGTGGTGCGCGTTGGTGCAGCTTTTTTTTGACCTATTGGTATCATTGTTACCTACCGCAAATTCGCTACACTACAGTTTTTTTGCAAAATGTGAATGTGATAACCATTTGGCGTGCACCTTCTCAAAATCGTTTCAATACCCATTAGTTTGTTGGGTATAAGACGCAGGATCTCATCGTATTGAAAACTGCGCCTTTTTTTTTTCAGTAACTGCTCAGTGCTCAGCAGCCGCGTCGCTTCAACGCATTGTATAGACGAGTGCTTAAAATAAAAACACGGGACGCCTGGCAGATGTGAAACATCGACATTATTTTGAAAGTAATATGCAGAACACAAAACCGTTCGAAAATTGAAACTCAATTAGGTACGCGCGTCGTCATTTATTTATTTGCTTGAATACTGCTTGATTTCTGGCGTCGCCACGCCAGAAATCGGTTTTACGTGCGCCAATAGATGTTTCACATCAATAAAACCAAGTTGTCGAAAAATTTAAAATAAAATTCATAAAATAATATAACTGCTCCATACCTTGAGCCCTATTGTAATTTTTCTTCGCAACAGCTATTTTTTCATGATTTTAAAATTGATCTCACAGTAAAACTTGTAGGCACTTATTTAACTTAACTTTTTTCAGCTTCATACACTCCGTAGCCACATTACCCAAACTTGGAGCTGTTCCTTCCGTTTTGTTCGGCGCTACAAAGATTGATTCAATAAGCGTCACTGCCGAATCATTACAGCTATCTCTAGCGAAAGTGTCTCCCATCGCTTCCAACCTTGGACGAATAGACTGCAGGACCTGTGCCAAATGTCAATCTCATTTACTCACGCTCTGATCTGAACCTATATATAGGCGCTCGAGATTATCTCCGTCAGTCTCACTCTCAAGACATTTCAAATGAGAGCGACAATGACCGAGAAAATATCTCGCTCGCAATTATAGGGCCCATGGGACGTTATTCTGACGAGTGCGATGTTATATCACTCACTGTCAAGCGCCCCAGCACAGGGATGTGATGTGCTTGTACTATTATATACTCTCAAATATCACAAACCAATTTCACGCTCGTTTGTGTGTTTTTCAAATAGCCTGACAGTTTAGCTCTAGTTCAAACGCATGCCTAGTAATAAAAAAATATTGGTTGCCTGTAAAGTCGGTATACGGGCGAAAGTTTTACGTGACAACGACTTATGTCTGTCTCTCTCGCTCTTAGGCGGGCTAACCATGCCCGAGTGGAAGGGACGCGTGCCTCTCACTCGCTCTCATTGTGAGCGCATAACGTGAGCGGAGCGTAACGCAGTTTCTTGAAGTGTCACCCGGCAAACCAATTTATAAGACGTTGTCACGTCAAAAAAAAGTTTTATAGCGAAGACCTACGCCATGACTTACGCCATGATTGGTGTAAAGAACGAACAATTGAACCTTCCTTTTATCTTATGGCATTAAAGACACGGTAGCTCTAGTTATTTTAAAACATAAGTGCTAACACACGGGGATTAGAAAATTAAATTTAAAAAAAAAACCCTGTTGGGATAGGCTATTTGAGTTCGGAGTAGGTCCTGCGTACATTCGTCCGAGCAAGAAACCCTTCCTTCACGAACTTCAATATCGGGCTATAAAGCCACTATCTCCATGTAAGTAGAGGCGTGCGCACACTGGCTCATGTAAATAAAGGCGCGCGCACACGGTCGCCGTGCAATATGAAACAAGCTCGGCTTTATTTCCACATTTGTCGCGAATAAATCACAATTTCGGAAGAACTATGACGGTGCTTTGCCAAGAGACGCCGCGGCGCAAGTGCTCGCTCGAGGAGGGAACACACGGGCTGGGAAACTATTCACTTTGTATCAAGTTACAGCTAATCTACAGCTTAGTGTTAAAGTGATTGCCAGTAAGATTATTTATACAGGGTTATAAGGAACGGGCATGCTAAGCCGAAAAGGGCTTTTGGTTCTCATCATTATGAACAACTTTTACAATTGGAAAAACCCGGCATTCGCTAAAAAGATCAGCTATTCTATACATTTAGTCGAGTGTCATTGACATTTTTCTATAGAACAGCTGATTTTCGCGATTTCCGGGTTGGTCCCACAGTAAAAGTTGTTCATTATGTTATTCATAACTTAATAAGATTTATTTTGTTTCGCAGATAAGTTAAACGTTGTATAATTTATTCAGTTTAAATTTAATGTCGTTTCGTAAAAGGCAAAAGCATCAACTGAAGACCGGCAAGATGTTACTCCTCCGACAAGAACAAAGCTCCTAAGTATCGAATATCGACTGAATTAGTTTAGTCAGCGGTGCAACAAAATCGACGCCATCTATTCTAACTAATGGGTTGATTACTCGTAACGAGTACAGCGGCGAGGCAGAGCTCTCGGCCGAGTACCTACCTACTCGGTTTGTGCAACAGTTTGTCGAGCGAGACAGTCACTAGAATCACGATTTGTTTTCTCGGCCGAGTGTGTCTATTTACTGTCTCGTCACTGTACTCGTTACGTGTAATCAACCCATAAAAGCTAAATTACAGTCCTGTATAGACGCTGGCCCTTACTTATAAAGACTGCTAAAAGTTAGTCACTGTTTAAAATACTCTGTCAACTTCTCGCTGATGTAATTATGTCTCGTGCGAAAACGAGACGGAGAACTTTAAGCAATGATTAACTTTAAGCATGCTTTAAAAGTTAGGCTTCTTTTACACATTTAAGTACATTCGTAATTATATTTACATATTTAATCAACTTTGGAACCCAAGTCCACAAGCTCAACAAATAGATTTTTTTTTAAATGATTGGCATTTATAAACTGATTTCTAAACAAAACTATCGTATGTTTCTGCAACCCGGCTTCCATCGTCAATGCGATATGAACTTATATTCTTTGTATTTCCAAAACGTATTTGCCAAACTTTTCTACATCAGTGTACCGACGCAAAGCGGTATTGTCTCTTCGGAAGTACTCGTTCAAAAAGTGAACTTTCTGCTTATCTATTTTGACTGTGGAAACTAACGTGGTTTTGACACATTTGGTGGCTAACGTTTTTGGTTGTGAGACGCAACCGCGAGCGCGTCACGCTTGTAATCTCCTGATGAAGATCACCGTGATCGAAACTAGTCGTAGCAAAAGTCTTCATTTTACCTAAGTGTTCCTGTGTTAATTATAACAATATGTCAAAATGGATATTTTGAATTTGATTCGATTCTTACTAAAATATTTTACTTATATTATGAAGTGTGTAGCGAGGCTTTGATATTAAAAAAATCTAAGATATTTTTCATGAAGACTGAATTTTTTTTAAAACATTGTTATGACTATGCAATAGTCATAACAAAATGCTCGGTAAGTTTGGTTTATGTGGAGACTCTCTGAAAAAGGTCACCGGATGAGGTAAACACAATAGCCGGAGTATCTCACTCGTAGATACAGTACTACGAGTATTGAAAGAAAATTAAAATCCAACAAATCAATTATTATCTAGTCATCTTTGACTATGTGACTTCATCATAACTAAAATTCTAGCTAGCTAGCAGCACAATCCTGCGTCAAATTAAAATAAAAACGACAAAAATAGAACCAAAATCCTAAAGGTGTCCTTCAAAATTACAAATAATCACCACATTATCACAACCGACACTTTATCGTCAACATTAAAATTAGAGTAGAATAGGCAACAAATAAGTGTTGCCGTATACAAGCAACCAGCGTCTTAAAGCTTCCATAAAGCTAATCCCGCCATAACCTGCCTGCAGCGGGAATTTCAACAAGGGCTGATGTGGCAATGAATAAACGATTTCGGACATTTTACGACTCGCCTGGACGGATTACGGGCCCTATGGTACGAGGAATACGAGGATGTAGCCAGGATTTAGGCCAGTGGCCAATTTTGGCAAAATTTCACGCACAATAATAATGAAAGAAAACCTTGTAAAGTTTTTGTTATTATTACATGGGCCTACGAGTATTCGCGTATTATTTAGAATTTAGATGGATAAATTGACTAAGACATTAGAACACATTGAAATGAATATGATAAAAAGCTAAAAGTGTGTATAAAGATGCAGTCTGAAATAAGCCAATAGACAATATTAGACACAAATAGACAAAAATAATAATAACAAACATACTAATAAAATTAAAAGAAGAAACAACACAATTTTTGCCTTAAACCAGTCTCAACTCAGCATAATGCCGCCAATAGCGCCAGTAACCGAATTATGACACTACGGCACGCGCGAAAAAAACTTTAGGCGTGTTAATTGCCATCAATTCAGCGCAAACGGATAGCCTCATTCATGTCCAGAGTTGACATGTGTAAAAATAACTAGGAGCTTGCCAGATCATCTGCTGCTATCTGCCGCCTAATTTTTTTTAATTCGTAACGTCTTTTTTTCTCGATATCATGTTTATTGAAACTTGCTGATGGACCGTTTCAGCGTTCATTTAACAAACGTACATACTTTCACCTTTATAAAATTAGTAAGAAGTAAGATAAAATTAGTGTTGTCTTTGGAGGTATTAACACATCCCAGGCCGCACTCTCAGTGCCCACGGAGCCCTACCTTGGCTCCGTCCCACCATGATACGGGGCTTATACAAAACACGTTGTTTATGACGTTATGTAAGGGTTCAATTCAGGCCGTACTGAATTTCTTAGGTAGTTCGCGACGGTTTTCAGTAGTCGAGTTAATTTAACGGCTTCATTCTATGAAAGTAATAAATCTGTACAGTTGTTTTATTGGGCATTCATTTCTCTAGAAAATTCTGTACAATCTGAAAGAGGTTGGCTTAGGTGTTCAGGTTTTATATCCATGGTAGTCAGATGTAGCAACAAATAAATTAGGTACTAATCCCTTCTGGTGGGGTTAGAGAATAAAACATAGGCTTAGCAAGGCTGTTGTTGAATGTCTTGAATACTTTAAATACAAGGTAATAAGGATAGGGTATGGCTAAGCCTTTTTTACATTCTACCTAATTTACAAATGAAGTATCTTTGTTGTTTAGTATTATCTCGTCAAGTCCTTTTTATTTTCTCCTATTCAGCTTAGTTTAAGGTTTAAGATATTATTTTCTCTAAGAATTAGAAATTCACTTCTTGTCACAATCGTTAGCTTATATAGTCATACCCTTTCCTTATAACCCTGTATAGTGTAAGTTTTATTGATGTCTGTTACAGAATAAGGGTTACATTATAACTCAATTTTTTTCATGTCAATGTACACACCGCATTACTCACTAAAGCAATTTCTTTCAAACGTTTAGCCAACGTTGAAAATAAAGTCTCATCAAAACTTAAAAACACTTTCAACACAATTTAATTCGTCGTTTGAACCACTGAACTGCTTTAAAAGTTCTAAATGCAATTAGGTAACTTGAATCAAAGACTGGCTCGAATAAGCCCAAGGGCCGAACTGAGATCTGTGTTAGTACTTAGTCTTTTTATAGTGAACTAGCGGTCCGTCCCGGCTTCGCACGGGTAGACACTATAAATTGAGATGTGAGCTATCCTATCTGTTAAGTTAGATCGAACTGCACACGGTGTGCAAATTTGATTGAAATCGGTTAAGTAGTTTAGGAGTCTATGGCGGACAAACAACGTGACACGTAATTTATATTATATTAAGATAAGTCCGCGTTTGACCACTCGCCTGTTGGTAAGCATCGATAGTTATAGTGGATGGGATAGTTGTTCTGAATCGTAATTGCGGAAAATAAGAGAATTGACTTATAAGGACACGTTAAATAGACACCATCACCATGCAAAAGTCATTTAACATAGTACATTTTGTATTAATTATCGCACACTACAGCGGGGCGCAGCGCTAAAATTTGTATTGAAATACTTGATCACGACGCTACGGCTCAACCTAATCTGCGCGAACCAGCAAGAACAAATTAGATCAAATATGCAGAGCTGACTGTCAACCGTACCTAATCTATTTTTATGAAAATAAGTGGTAAACAAGCGACGGGCCACCTGATCGTAAGTGGCCACCGCCGTCTATGGACACTTCCAATGCCCAAGACATTTTCATATTAACCGTTCGTTTGAAGCGGCTTCATAAGTCAGAAAGGCGCTGTAAAAATAAATATTCAAGTCGCGCTCCAACCACTAATTATACTTTACTTTTAAATTTGTGCTCTACGTTGCAAACATTCTGCATCAATGTTGCAGCACAATGTTGACCTTTCCTCAAACAATTTCCAGAAAGACTGTTTGCCGCAGCTTTACCGGCCAGCTCACATGGTCGTGTACTCGTGCCACTTGCGTTGTTTACTTTCTATGTAATGAGGTTTTGTAGCTAACTGCAGAGTGAGTCAGCATTTTGCCCAAACTCACTGGGAATATTAGCTTTAGCAAAATGACTGCAAAGTTACTAGATAATACATTTCTATTTGTTACTAGCTGCACCCGGCGGTTTCAATCGCTGTTTTTTTTTTTACTTTTAAACTAAAAAAAAATGCAAAATGCATAAAATCGATTCATGTCGGGGTTTTTTAATTCTTAATGTATTACTTGCTATACAGTCCTTAAATTAATTAGGATGAATGTTGCCAAATATGCTAAATGGTTAGAATCATTCAAAATAAAATAAAAACTAATTTTCTTATAAAACACACCCAAATTTCCGAAAACAATAACAACGTGTCGATTCTATACTTAGCTTCCAATTAGGTATAGGATTGATTACAATTTTCCAATAAATGTAAAATTACACCATTCAGTAATTGAATTATACCGCAAATCAATTTTAGACAGTTGTAGAACCTCGCGTGGTCAACTTCGGAACCCTTAACTTCGTATCAACTTTCGGAACAAGTGGCCGTGACTTTGAGTGATATAGGTATAATAAAGGTTCACGTATGACTTTCTTGGAAACCAATTACGCCCAACCGCATTAATCTCATTTATATTTTATTGTTTGTTCGCGGAAACAAAGCGGATTAAATTCCCTTAAATAAAGCTTAATATCGAAGTATTGGGGGTGTGGTGTATGTGATGAGAGAACAGCGATTTTACAGAAGCTTGACAAGATCATAAGTAGTAGGTACTTGCGATCTGTTGGTAAAGTTCGTTTGATTTAGACTAATGCTATTTATCTCATTGGTTTTTTGTTCAATGTTATTGCTTGTTATTTTGTCATTTCTTTGTATGCTGTTGCTGCCCTATAAATTATAGTTAAAACTACGTAATTGAATATATTATGAAATTACATAAATGAATTAAGAAAATAGTGCCATTAATTACGATAATAATGATGACATCTGTACAAGCAGTTTACTGTGGTTTTGACCAGAGATTTGACAAAAAATTATGCACCTATTCACGTTAGAAAATTTATTTGTGCCGTAAGATAAAAAACAAAACTAAAAAGTAAAAGGAAGGTTTTTAGAAAACTGAACGTAGCTGATTTCTCTTTTTCTCATCCAATTAAAAACCCAAAGATTTATTGTCGTTGGATCGCTACTTGTGCATTACTTGTTCCATCCACCGCAGGCCGATACCGGCCGAAGCCGCCCCGAGCGAGGTTCATCGTTAACTATGAAAAGCACAAACACAATCACTTACATTACACAGTCGGTACAAGTTCACTGTTATGTGCAGACCACTAGACCGTGTTGAGGTTTATTCAGCTGCCGCAGTTAGGAATCAGACATCGCTAGATTACAGTAAAACACAAGGAAAGTCGTAATCTTTCACATATGAAAAAAAAGTTAAGATTAAATATAAATTCATGATTATTGTAATTTCAGTTCAAATAGGAAATTAAACATCTTTTATGTCAGGGTGACGAGCGCAGTCCTGTGCCGCGCAGGGGCTTGAACTGTAAGTTCAAAATTCTGAGTGACGCAGACCTGTTATAGGCAAACGTGACGTTTAACATTAGGCGAGCGATTTGTTCGTCTCGTCACTCACTAGCAAAAACAATATAGAAAAACAATTACAGCATAGGCACAGTGGTTTCAAATAGTCGCTAACTTCGTTTCAATAAATAAAACGATGCTGACATGGTACAGACCTACATGGTCAAAAGAAAGAAAAGAAAAACTTAGCTCTATGGTATTTTTTGACATAGGACTATATAATTATTTAAATAGTCTGATTTTGCACTTACTTACTTTATTTCCGGAAGTTAAAGTAATTGCAATATTGCTAAATTGTTACAAAACAAATACGTCAACTACAACAAACTACAAAA
This sequence comes from Alcis repandata, assembly GCA_949125135.1. Taxonomy (NCBI): domain Eukaryota; kingdom Metazoa; phylum Arthropoda; class Insecta; order Lepidoptera; family Geometridae; genus Alcis; species Alcis repandata. The sequence continues at coordinate 605,183 of OX421238.1, forward strand.
ATCAAAATTTTCTAAATATTATGTTACCGTTGTTTGCGCAGCAGTTATATCGTCCACCAAAATTCGCTATAACCACATTTACATCAAGCATAACGTATTCGTAACTTAATAACTTACCCTCGTTTCAAATAGACATATAATAAACTAATTGTACTGGCAATCCGTACCACTTGGCATTCAGCTTGCTGTCGGAACAGGTTGCGGACACTTACACTTTGGACTTGAGGTGAAAATATAGGTTTTAAAATGTCACAAAAAAACCCACGTTAGTTTCCGTGGTAAAAATGTTGGTACCGACTACCCTCGCGTTCGTTTTGGAACCGGTGGCGGAAATAACAGTTAAAAATTACAAAATCGTTTACATGTGTACACTTTTTAACCTTTTTAACTCGGCCATTGTTTCGTTTAAATATTATCTTAATATTTCTTGAGCAGCTAGGTACACGTTCGTACGTCACACATTTTTAACTGTTTTCGATCCTAAAACTGACGGGACCTATACGTTGCCATATACTTAGACATGTACTCGTAGTTTGCTTACGTTTATTTATTGTAGTTTTAGCGAATAGGATAGTCATTGTTTCTCTCCTTGTCTGTTTTATATCCTTCTCATAAGTGACTAGTGATTGGTAAGATAATATCTTAAGTCTAATTGCCGGGAAATTTCATACTGATTAGATATTTTTATTTGAAAAAATTAAATTTAAAGAAACTTTCTAAAAAAATATTAAATAATACCTTTTTGTATTTTCGAGCGCTTCTTTCTATTCATTTCCTTGTTTTTTGTTTTTTTATATAGAGCAATGCCAATAACTGCCTATGAAAATATTATTGAACAAAACATTTAATTGAATCAAATTTTATTTAGGGGATATGAATCTACATTTGGCCACAAAGTCGCCTGATGGTAAGCGACTGATACTAGCAATTTATTAAGTTGAGTTGGAACCTAGATGAAGTCCCCAGTATAAGTAGTCCCTACCTGTCTGGGTCGGTATCATAAAAGAATTATGATAAAGTTGCGTGATACGTTATCTCGTATTTTACTGGTATTGTGTTGGCTTTGTTCCGAGCCGACGGATATGACGCAGCTATATGACTGGAGTTACTGCAATTGTTTATTTTTAGCCCACGACGCAAACAGAGGAGGTGGTTTTTTTTTTTTCGAAAAGTCTGTTAATTACTTAACTATGTCGATGATTGTAGTCTAGGTAGATAACACTTAACTATGGTCTATCTTGAAACGGTATAGCCTGTTTGAAGCCCTTTATCTCACTGCTTCCTCCTTTATCATGTCAGTGTTTTTTGTCAATCCTATGATAATATTTCTGTTCGACCCAAATTATCTAGTGATTTTAAAATTATAGTTTCTTAATTTCATTCTTCTATCAATTTTTAAAAGTAAATAAATAATGTTTTTAGCGCCAAAGACTGCTAAGCCTGGAAATTACCGACAAGAGCAACTCGTTGAAATTTCAAATGAATGTAGAAAGGTAATAAATGATTTTAATACCTCACCCAACTTGTCTCTACATAGATTCCAATCACAGACCCCTACCAGCAAAGTGACACGACATAATAAACGCTGGACTCGTCCGCAAACATATCTCATAATCCGGCCATCTTTATGAAAACTATCCGCCGTCACGCCGCATCTGTATGCGGGCGCGCGCGCCGGCCAATCCGTCAGCGAGACCGCGGCGCGTGACGGGAATGTAGCGCGGGACGGACCTACAGCTGAGGGCCGAATGGAAGAGGTAGGTTACATATGCTAAGAAAACATACTGTTTATTTTGATAATTTAGAATTTTTGAATTAATTTTTTATTTTATTGTTTTTTTCAGGTTTAATTTTAGAGACGGGCGGCGCGTAACGGAAAAGTGGCGCGTGGGACGGACCTACAGGCGAGGGCCGAATTGAAGCTGTACATTTGCTAAGAAAACATAATGTTACTTTCGTAGGCGATTATTAATTTTATTAGTTATTTTTGATGGATTATTGTCAAGGATTGCTGGATTTATCTATATATTTAAAAATGAATCCCTATTTCCCTTGGTCAAGCCATCACGCGTGAACGGCTGGACCGATTTCACTTTTTATTTTTTTTGTTGTGTTTGTTATTGTCAGGAGAAGGTTCTAAATTAATGAAAGAAAAAAAAAAGAAAAAAAAATTCACCAAAAGTTAGAAAATTTTTTGAGAACTTTGAGAACAAAAATAGTTTAATAGATATAAATAGAATTAGAAAAAAAATCTATTTCCCGCATAAAGAAACATTTACTCTACGTTTATCCCAAAATGTTTAAAAAATGAATGTCTACCCGTGCGAAGCCGGGACGGGCCGCTAGTTAACTATAATTTATTTATTAATTCGGCCATCTTTACTAAGACAATTTGTCGTCACGTCGCATATACAAGGTATGGCGTAAAGAGTGAATAATCCGTTACCTACGGCTGGGAGACATCACGACTATTTGGAAAATGACAATTTGTATTCAGTAAAAGAGTCACGGTTTTCGAGTTAAAATTGGACATTTTTGAAAATTTGAGGAAATTAGACTTCAAATATTATGTCCAATAACTCGAAACCCGTGAAACTTTTACTGAATACAAATTGACTTTTTCCGAACAGCCGTGATGTCCCCCAGCCGTAAGTAAAAGATTATCTACTCTTTACGCCACATCCTGTATTATATATAATGACGATGTCGTCATTACATGAAAATACTATTTGAATGAGTGGCGCATGTTATATATGGATATAGCTGCAGAGGACATGGAAGAATGCTTCGTGTGTGCTTATGATTTCTCATTGAAAAGGTTCTGTTAATTTTAACAGCTATGTAATGTAGAAAAAATTGGATTCTGGTTTGTAATAAGATAGATTAAAAGGATTTCATTAGTTGGGCATGTCTCATGTTAACTCTGCAATTTTTTTTGGAAAATAATAAGAGGTATATCTAATGCTACATTTTACATTTTGCCATAAATACACGAGACTTCTCACGTAAAATTAAATAGTCCCATATATTTAGAACAAAATGTGTCAAAAGTTCATAAAATTCAATGCCTCTTCCAAAAACTAATCACTCTACATCCGCGACATTATGAAATGTTACGGACATACAATCGTTATGACGCAATACTGGGATTCAATGACGTCATCGCTTGGCCAGAGGTGAATGCGAACCATATTTCGTGGAATAACCCCGTTGTACTGTATTATGGACGTAAATCATAGATACGGCGTTATGGGACGGTGAACTGATACCTACGCTACCTACGGTATTGTAAGGGTTGTGGATAGGCCAAGAGATGGGCAAAAATACAAGGTCGTATTAAGGTTTGCGAAGTTATAGACCGTTTTTAGTAGGGAATTGATTAGTTAAAATTATGCTAAAGAATAGAAATAAAGTCACAGAGGAAGGACGATTTTCGGTGAAGGAAAACCTGCATACGTTCGGAAAAGAAATTCAATGTCGTATGTGAATTCACCAACCTGAACTTGGCTAGCGTGATGGTATACAGCCTAATCACCTTTCGAGGGTAGAACTTACTATCTGCAGCGGGAATCAACAGATGATTAAAAGATTGTGAATGAATCAAAGATAATGCTTCAATAAACCTGGAAAAATAATTGAATTTTATATAAATAAATTATTTTTTAAATTTCATATAATATTTTATCACGCCAATTGAATCTTTACACCCTTTTTACTCGGCCATTGATTCTTTCAAATATTATTTTAACATTTCTAGCGTAGCTACGATATTGTCCCATGAGCGTGTCACGTCACGTCCTTGGCGGTTTTTTTGTTTGTCATACGTGTTTCGTTTTTTTAAAAGGTTTTATAACAAAAAATTAGACTTTTGTACAAGAAATCGTGTGAAACTATGGCGTGAGTTATCGTCAAAAGAAGCAGCTCCTCGCGATCTCCACGTGAACGGCGAGTTTATTTAGGAAGTTTGTTTTACTGCAGCCGTATAAAGTAGATTGAAATTTCCACTTCAATTTTGTACGAAATTTCGCGAAATTTCGCCGGAGGTTAACAAGAGATAATAAGCTCGGAGTTAAAACATCTCTGAAAAGGAACTTAAAATTTATTTTATTTTATTTTTTGTAATGAAATTGATGTGCTTAATTAATGCTGCATTTTTCGTGGTGTACAATTATTGTGGAATATACGGTGAAATTGTATTGTGTGGATATTCTGCTTTGTTTTGTGGAAGCGAATATGAGTAAGTTACAACTAGATTATGAAGTTTAGCACAACTGGCAATGTTTTTATAAGTAGAAAACGACAAGAAATTCAGTTACAGTGTTTTGCGATTTGGGCATGCCAACAGCATGCGCCCAATTTTATTGTAGCAACTAACTACGCCGTAGCAAAGAATTAAGTTGTGCTACGGAGTTCGCTGCTAAATAATCTACGTTTCTTTTCATTTCAACATTATACGAAAACTATAGCAAAAATTAAGGACCTATCAAATTTTATTTAGTTTAGAAAATGGAACACAACCGACGCCAATATCAGTTAAAAGAACGAGTTGAACTCGCACATGAATAGAAACACAATCCCTTCCCACAATAAAAATCTACGAAAGCAATTGTTTCCAATTTTATTTTCCAATCGGGGAAGCCACAATTCCTAAAAAATATATGGCGCAGAGCGATAAGAGAGTGTTCGTGCTCGGACACCAGAAAATTGATTTCGGCAGGTGTTCGGTTCGGTTGGAAATGGTTCGGGTTGCAGCGCTGTTCCTACAATACTCTACATTCGTTTTCCTGCATGGCATCGCTCTATATTTTACCGAGAAAAAGAGGGCTGTAAGTTCGCTGAATGAATATTTTTGCAGTGTTTTAAATTATTTTTTTTATATTTCAAAAATTTGTAAAATACGCTTTTGTTTGAATACATTAAGTAGTTTTTTCTCTAGCTGACTTTAAACTTTCAACTTCAATGAGTAAGTCAGAATTGGGCGCTATTTTTGTAACGTTTTTCGGTATTTGGAAAGGAGCTTTTTTCCAACGAGTCATCCCAGAACCAAATCAATTTTTTTTTCAGTTTTATTATTATATAAAAGAAAAACTCAAACGAAACACGAAACATCTACCCTACCACAGCAATTCATAGAAACAAATGATGGTAATGATGCACGAAAAGCACATCCGGCCTTATACCTCTGGCCGGTTCCACTCTACATTGTTTTGCACATTCGTAATATGTGTTGGATCGTGAACTCCAGCGGTCGGAATTCCCGATGAAAGTTTCTGCTTGTGAAGGCGCGGATGTACAATTTGTTCTACTATTTTAGTTGTTGAGTTTAACTTTACCTAGTAGTACTCTATTAACGGAGTTGTTGAAAAAGTTGTTGGATTGCTGTTAGGGAGAGGAGTTGATTCTTTGTTGAAGTTGCAGTTGTAATTGGATGTTTGTTTCCTGTCTGTCTGAGAGTGATTAAGATATTACATACGACAGAATAAAATAGTTTTATAGCAAAATTACGCTTATTATCTGGAATAAAAGTATAAATGGCCTATCGATTAATCTAGGCTATAAGTCGATCGTAATAATAAAGAGGCTGCGTTTGACCAACTCGCCTGATGGTAAGCGAGCGACGTGTGAAATAAATATCTGTCTTTTTTACCTCCTAGATAAATAATGTCCAAATCCGTTCAGCCGTTTTTGCTTGATTGAGCAATAAACATAAAAAAAAAATATGTAATAGATTAGTATAATTTCATTCCATAGTAAATTTCACGTATACCTGTATTTGTCTTAATGTAGGTACAAGATTATTTAAATAATATTATATAATAAAAATGACTATTCGACAAGAAGCGCGTGCATTATGATGAAATTGTTCGGGCAACATTCCCGAAACACCGACTATCGTGAAACTCAAGAATTTAAATTAAAGTTCTCCGCTCCAAAATCTGAAAAGATTAAAATACCAAGAACTGCTGCCATTACGTTTTATTTTTATTTTCTCTATTATGGAACGTTTTGAAATTACATTGTGAATTTAAAAACATTTTGGTCGTTTGAGGTTAAATTGTGGAGATAATTTTTAAAGGAATAGCTTTGAAATTATTTTTTAGGTTTTTACAAAAACAAACTTGATGTAAATTCCAAATTAAATCAAAACAAAGCCAATTTTTATTTGTCAGCAGTTACAGAATTAAGTCACGATCAACTAAGCCTCATTGAATAATTAAACACCTGTAGATATCGCACAATATAAAGTTACATGTACCAAATCAAAACTTAACCAGCACTTATAAACCAAAGACCTCACCTCTCCCAACTATTAAAATGGTGTTTATTGTAAAAAGTTTTTCAATAAAAAGCTTCGCGCCGGCTCGTACAGGCATCTGCGCACTCCGCGGATTGCTTTGCAATTGAAAACAAATAATAATAAATACGAGGCCAAGGAAAATTGGAAAAATGGAAGAACAGAGACCAGATGGTACGAGTTCGTTTAGTTAGATAGACTAGGCCTTCTGTTTGGATAGCGTGTTGACGGAGACTAGTGTTCGTAGAACGGCGGGTGCGGAGTAATTAGGGGGAAAACTTTACCTTCTCTCTGGTAATACGCTGTTATGGAATTATTTTGAGAACCTTGTATTTGGATAGATGTTGTATTTAGGTATTTAATTTAATTAGTATGTGCGGTTACTACCATAAAATAATCGCGAAGTTTTCTTTAGGAACACTATAAGTACGTACTTTTACAGTAAGGACAATCGTTTTGTCTTTAAACAATTAGTATTTTCAATTATACCACCATTTAGAGCATATATCCAAGAAAAGAAAACAAGAGATAGTCCTATAAATAAGTAAGATGAATTTTATAAAACGGTAATTATTTTCAGGTCAATATAGAACGATTTTCTGTACAACAATAAGATTCCAATTCCAACCGACAAAAACTCAAGTCAGACCCGACTTAACAAATCACAACAAACGCCCATACATTAGTCGTAGACTGCAGGTGTCGAGTGTTGGCGTTTTGCGACTCGACAAGTGTCGCAAAAAGCCGACTAAGCGCCGCCATATCTCAGTGACCGGGACACTCGGCGCTAATCACGCCACGCCTCCTGGAGACCTGGAACTGGGGTCAACGACCTGGCTGAGGACACAAGTTCCTCGAGCAAAGTCTTAAGCTTACTTAGCTCAAAGTAACTAAGCTTTGTTATCAAAATGTTCAATGATTACTCAGGGCTCTATCAAAACATTGTTTGATAGTAATTGCCATTTTCGAAGCAGCTTTGCTGTTTTAGCTCCGTGGGTTTACCAATTTTCCCAAAATTTTCTGTGTCAAACAACTATTTTGTTTACTTGACTTGTTGTGCAAACTATTTCCTTGACAATATTTATCTAGACCGGTGAACCTACTATCAAATTGGAAAAAGGTAATTAAATACAGAGTTATAAAACTAACAATATTAAGATATGGAAACTAACGTGGTTTTCACACATTTTTGTTTTGTTGTTGTTTTGTTTTTAAGTTATTGCGTAGCTTCTATCGCGGGCCTTGAGCGTGGAGACCGAATCCAGAAATTCCGTAACGAAAATAAGCTATCACCCCCCACTCCGACCGGCACAGCGGTGATACTTTTTAGTTTTGCCATCTATCGATGAATAGCAGTACTTTTAATGACTTTTTAAAATATCACGCTTGTCTCTTTAGTTCTGCAACTCGCCTCTAGGTGTCGAGTGTAAGGTTTCGTTGACTTTTCGCCAATTTTATTTTATTTTGAAAATTATTGATAATTATTACAGAAATTCATTTGGATACTTTTTTGAAAAATTATAATAGGCCTTGCAATATATATACAAAAAAAAAATATAATTGCATAAGTTGATAAAAAATGCTATGCAACACGTATGCAATAGCTTTACCGCGGCAGTCCCCGAGTGCCACACGTCTTTTTTGTTTTTACTAGTCGTAGTAGACGACTTAATTTTTACGTGAGTATTCCCGTGTTTAATTATAACAAAAACATTAAGGTACTTTAGTAGGCACTAGTAATCTTATATAATTCATATATGTCGCCGCGAGGGCATTGGGCGTCTTCGGGTTTTCGTTCGAAGCGACACTAGCGCCGCTGATGGCATATCCTGTGAAACTTACACTCGAAGTAAAATCTATTTGGTAACTAAATAGTCGTGTAAAATCTATTTGGTTGAATATTTGCTGCTTTTGTTTAAAAACTTGATAAAGTGGCAGCCGCATTCCTTTTTCACAATAGGCGTGCCACTTTTTGTTTGAGATTCAAGGTGAAACGTTGTAAGTAAAACTTTGAAGAAAACTAAAATAAAAATAATTCAGTGTTTCATGTGCTTTTATTTCAAGAGAATTCCAACAAGTGCTTAGAATCATTTCTATTAGTTTTTGAGTCGAAAACTAGGCAGTGTAGAGAGTTCAATTGTAACAGTAAAACCGATGGTCGTCAAGGCTGGCGGTTTTACTCGTTTTAAAAGATACTAGCTAGTTCTCTATTCGACATCAGAAGTGGGATAGTAATCTATTGATCCCTCTCTGGCCGTTAACTATATTTCAGGTGATCCTGGTCAAAACTACATATAAGGACCCCCGGATGGATGCATCCGAGCAGAGTCGGCCGGCGCCTGGCGCGTCGACAAGTTCAAACGAGTCTACACAGCCTGCGGCAGCTAGCGGACTTGATGCGACGAGTGGGCCTGCAGCGGGCGCCATATCACCGCCGCCGCTACCACTACAGTCTGGTAATGTGCCTCCAGAATTTTACTCGCACATGATGACGATGATGCAGCATATGAGCGAGCGTCTATTATCACAACAGAAATCTGTTGGCAAGGTAAAAATTACTGAAATATTTCTACCTTCGTACGACCCGGACGGCAACGTTGGAGTCCGTGAGTGGTGTACGCACATCTCTATTGCTAAAAGTACCTATAATCTTACTGACTATGATATCCGGATGAAAGTAACCAGCTTGCTAAAAGGTCGTGCCAAAATATGGGCTGATAATTGGCTTGTTACGACATCTAGCTGGGACGAGTTACGTGAGAATATAATCACTACATTTGAACCAGAAAACCGTTACTCGCGGGACGTACTCAGGTTTAGAGAACACACCTATGATTCTTCCAAGGATATTGCAGAGTTTCTGTCACAATCATGGCTGCTATGGAGGCGCCTAACGAAAGACCAGCTCGAGAGTAGCGATGCTGTGGAGGCAGTGATTGGAACGGTGAGTGACGAACGTCTCCGCATTGAATTAATGAATGCCAGAGCTATTTCAGTGCCCGAGTTGATATCTGTTGCATCTTCTATTCGCGTTAAACGCCCAAGTCAAAGTAATATCGACAAACCGCTTTTGAAACGTCCCCAGGTTACCGTAGATAACAGAGACTCCCTATTTTGCACGTTTTGCAAAAAGAACGGCCATACTTTCAGTATTTGTCGCAGTAGAAACCATCGGAATGTTCCATCGACCGAGAAAAGTTCCGTGACGTCATCTACTACGTTACCTAAACAAACTAATGACAAATTTTGTTCATTTTGCTCAAAGCACGGTCACACGTTTGACACTTGCTTTCGTCGCGAAAAACAAGTAGCTTCTAATGTGAACTTCGTATCTAGCGATAGGTCGTGACGTCCGGTCTAAATAAAATGCGTATTTGTGTCGGTGATCAAACTGTCGATACAGTCTTCGATAGTGGCGCGGAATGTTCCGTGATGCGTGAATCGGTCGCGAATAGACTACCCGGGCGTAGAAGTCAGACGGTTAATTATCTGCGTGGAATAGGCCCCTTTACCATAGTTTCCACAAGTACCTACCCTCACTGCAATTTGCGTCGTTGACAACGTAAACGTTGAAATCTTGTTTCACATCTTGCCAGACTACGAAATGACATCAGACGTATTAATTGGTGCGAACTTACTTCACGAGACGGGTATCAGTGTCATAGTAACGAAAAATAGTGCAACTTTGTTGTCACATCCCCGAGTTATGCACGTACGATCGCGTAGTCCATTATTCGAAAACATCGATCATGACTTAACTAATCAATCTGATGTTGACGAACTGACGATTTTGCTAAACAAATACTCGCATGTGTTCACACAGGGCTTTGCAAAGTCTCGTGTCAACACGGGTAAATTAGAGATAAGATTAAAAAACCCTGACAGATACGTTGAGCGAAGGCCTTATCGATTGAGCCCTGTTGAGCGCGAGAAAGTTAAGGGAATCGTGGGTGAGTTAATAGAGAATAACATTGTCCGCGAAAGTAAATCACCGTATTCTAGTCCGATCATTTTAGTAAAAAAAAGAAAAGTGGAGACGATCGTATGTGTGTAGACTATCGGGAATTAAATTCTAACACTGTAAGAGATTACTTGCGAGTTACTTTCGCCGCTTCATCCCAGATTTTGCGCGTACTATGGTCCCTTTATATAATCTGACTAAGCAAGGCACTAAATGGCAATGGACTCATGTTCATGAGGAGGCACGACAACCGATTATCCATCACCTCACTTCTGCGCCTGTCCTAACAATTTTCCGAGAAGGCGAACTTAGAGAATTATACACTGATGCCAGTGGAATCAGATTTGGGGCAATTTTGGTACAAATCATCAGCCGAACTCACGTGATCGCCTACTTCAGCATGCGCACCACGGACACAGAAAGTAGGTACCATAGTTATGAACTGGAAACATTGGCCGTAGTGCGAGCAATTAAACATTTCCGCCATTTTGTTTACGGCCGTAAGTTCAAGGTGATCACGGATTGCAACGCCTTAAAGACCTCCAAGCACAAGCAAGATTTACTACCACGCATACATAGATGGTGGGCCTACCTACAGAATTACGACTTTGAAGTTGAGTACAGGAAGGGCGAGCGGATGCAGCATGCAGACTTTCTCAGCAGGAATCCAGATCCATTGACGGTAAACACCATGACCAGTAACCTCGAATGGATTAATATTGAGCAACGACGCGATGGTGAGCTGCGGCCTATCATAGATAGCCTACACAATGGAGATGATGTTCCCGGATACCTCCTCGAAGGTAATGTACTGAAGTACAGAAAGAGCGATCCAATTCAAGGAGAACGAAAACTGATAGTGGTCCCAAAGTCTTTTCAGTGGAGTCTCATGAACACGTTCCACACGACCCTTAAGCACCCAGGCTGGGAGAAAACTTTACAGAAAATACGAGACACCTACCATTTTGACAAAATGTCAACCGTTGTCCGAGAGTTCGTGGATAACTGTGTAAAATATGCAGAACTTCAAAACAGACATCTGGAGCCATACAGGAGCGAGCAGAGCCAACGGATAAGTGGAGCGAGTTATGTCAACCCTGAAGAATGGTCTCATAATGATTAAGAACTATGAAACCCCAGAATGGCACACAGCTCTTGATGGCTTGCAACTCGCTCTGAACTGTACGGCACACAGAGTGACAGGTATCGCCCCACTTACACTACTAACTCGACGTCAAAATTGCGTGCCTCCGGAACTGCTGCAGTTGGTAAATTTCGATAACACGTCCGTCGACGGCGATGCTATGGATCGGCATGTACAGCTCAGAATGACGGAGTTATCTGCGAAAGATAAAGCGAGATTCGACAAAGGACGAGCGAAAATTCACAATTTTCAACGAGGAGATTTCGTTCTGATAAAGAACAATCCAAGAAATCAGACTTCTCTCGATTTGAAATTTAGCGTGCCTTATGAAGTTCACAGAGTTCTGGACAACGATCGCTACCTTGTGAAAAAGGTGGTGGGTCACCACGGGCGGCCCCGCAAGGTCGCGCACGACCAGCTGCGGCGCGCCCCTCAGCCGGCGGGAGGCCCCCAGGCGGCCGTGTCGCCCCGAGCCAGCCCGTCTGCTGTAGTCTGCGGCTCGCCGGCGCCGCCACACTCCGCGGCGGCGCTGCACGTGGCTAACGTCACTGATGGTGACGTCACTGCTACTACACAGCACGAGACCCATCGCGCGTCACAATGATGATATTATTGGTGAGCACGTTTCACTTTATTCGACACCAAAGCATGCGTATGAAACACAAATTGCATATTGACACGTGGAGTTGACCAATATGTGTATTCACGCAAAACATAATAATTTACATATTGGCGCGTGGAGTAGACCAATATGTGTATTCATACAAAACTTAATCTGCACATTGGCGCGTGGAGTAGACCAATGTGTCAAGCAATAAAAATCGAATTATTAATGCATATGCAACCGACCGACCGAATATGCGACCGTTATAATGGCCTATTATTATTAATGCATATGGGCGCGTGGAGTGCCCATATAGCAATTAAAAGATGCACATTGGCGGTACGACCGTCAATGGCCTATTATTTGCCAAGACTATTACTTTGACCAATGACTGAATGACTGTAATTATTAATTCGATAAAAAGATGCACACTCGCACTCGCACCTACTTGATGCATGGTAAATCAGCGATTCAGTTGATCTACATACTACCAACTTAAATTTAAATCATAGGTTTAGGTGTACTGTGGAAGTACCTAGCCTCAAAACATTACTTTCTTTATTTCAGTAACAACCAGGATAAATGCCAAAACGACACAGAGCACGCGTCGCATTGCAGAATGGCCGTGTCGCCGCGAGGGCATTGGGCGTCTTCGGGTTTTCGTTCGAAGCGACACTAGCGCCGCTGATGGCATATCCTGTGAAACTTACACTCGAAGTAAAATCTATTTGGTAACTAAATAGTCGTGTAAAATCTATTTGGTTGAATATTTGCTGCTTTTGTTTAAAAACTTGATAAAGTGGCAGCCGCATTCCTTTTTCACAATAGGCGTGCCACTTTTTGTTTGAGATTCAAGGTGAAACGTTGTAAGTAAAACTTTGAAGAAAACTAAAATAAAAATAATTCAGTGTTTCATGTGCTTTTATTTCAAGAGAATTCCAACAAGTGCTTAGAATCATTTCTATTAGTTTTTGAGTCGAAAACTAGGCAGTGTAGAGAGTTCAATTGTAACAGTAAAACCGATGGTCGTCAAGGCTGGCGGTTTTACTCGTTTTAAAAGATACTAGCTAGTTCTCTATTCGACATATATTATACATATTTTGGACCAATTTAACAAAAAACTTTTTTAAATCGACATCTGCACAGTTAAAAATTAATCTTGCAAACTCACCGAGTCCACAAAAAGTTCCAGGAATCACCAACATTTTGTCGAACCCTTCCGCGCCACTTTCTACCAAATCATTCCCGTTTAACTTGTATTTTTCATTAATCACGGTAAAGCCGTCAGTCAATTAGGCCTCTTGTACGTTACATCGAAAGTTTATTACATTACATTACATTACATTACATTACATTACATTACATTACATTACATTACATTACATTACATTACATTACATTACATTACATTACATTACATTACATTACATTACATTACATTACATTACATTACATTACATTAATTATATGTTACATTAAAGTTTCAAGTCCTAGTATTTAAATGTTATACTTCGCTATCGTATTCTATAACAAATAAATTTTAATTGTCTTGCCGTCCGAACTTTAACTAAATTTTCACATACGTGAATTCAGAGGTTACATAGAAAATGGCACCTAGAACTATAAAAACATGACATATTGTACCCGTTAATGTTTTTCTACAATATCCGTAAGTATTGTTCATCAAATGTTTTAGCACGTCATTGTATTTTTTTAACAAACAAAGGTTTTATCAAAATCAGCTTCATATCAAATTCGGCTTACGATACAAGACCGCCTAAACCTTCGACGCAATGTGCAAATGCCGTTAGACCCAGACCGAGGCAGCGGAGGCAAAACCTCGGCCTTACACAAAAGACTACAGAAGTTTATTTAAAAAAGAAATGGAGAAAGTTGCCTCATTATATCAGCATTAGGGCAGTCGCGGGGCTTAAAGGGCGACTCCTGTATAATGACTAGGTATAAGCCTTCGCAATGCTTATTTTGTACCAACTTGCATAAAATATTATGGCTTGTAATGATTCCTGAAGAGTGCTACAAAATTATATGGCTTTCGAAGTATTTGGGTGACAAAGACCATTGACTCGTCAATTTGACATCTCACGATTCACCGTTTTCATTGCTAGCAGTTATACTAAGATTCCTTGTGTCTGGTGCCATGGAATACGCGTAGACACAGAAAACTAGCACATGGCAAAAAAAAAATATTTTTAAATGTCTACCCGGCTGGGATTCGAATCTGGAACCTTCTGATTATGAAACAAACGGGCTGCCACTGATCATACAGAAAAAAAAAACATTGCATTATGTCAATTATGTCGTTTTTGCACATCTATTGCTCAACATTTTTTCGCCACAATATGCACTCAGCTTTTGTCCCTTATTTTTCGCTATCTTATTCTCTTGCGACTCAATCCGTTGTCTCCACCTTAAAACGTAGAAGATACATAAATCCTTCCAGCTAACTCTGCAAGAGCCACTCCGGCCCGCAAAGTAAAGAATTAACTGCGCTCACTATCTGGTGTCCGGGGCGAACTAATTCCCTTCGCTTAGCCATCCCGGATCCGGGAAAAATAACTTTAAGTCCTTGATTAATGCAGCTCGCACACCATTTCGACTTAAAGCACTGCTCGACTTAAAAAAATAGAGTCATGACATATCCAAAACTTTTTATTTTTTTAATGAAAACACATCATAAGCGCTGTTTGGGTGGTGTGATTGCTTTTATTAAACCAAAAGTATTGAAGTTCTTGTAAAATGCACAGAGGAACAAAAATGTAACAAGTAATTTTAAAACTGTTCAAAATAATGTCAAAAAAACATTCACGTCATTTCACCAAGCATAGACCGTGCATTGCCCACTGCCACAAGACATGCCTTACTCGAATATTTGCATCATTTCGATTTCTTACTCTAAATTGAGTCAGTATTGAGTCGATACGGTGTGCGACGGGGTTCATGTCGTTGATTAAACCCGTGCATTTGTCTCCCGACGTAGGAGGTGGAAGCGACAGTCAACAGTTAAAAGCTAGATTGTAATATATTAGCGGATTTTAGAGTTAGAGTAAGGATTACGTTGAAATGCAACATTTACTTTTCCGCCAATGCATTTGAAGATGGACGACAGACGTGCATCCGATGGAGGTTTAGCCTAAGCGCCATAGAAAATGAAGTTTGCATTTATTTTTAAAAGAATGAAACTGGATTAGAGTGAGCATGTTTTCACAGATGAAACGAGTCTTATTTAGCAAAGTTCTCTACGTCTCTTTTTTTATTGGATTTCTCGCTCCGCATGCTCCGCACAATTAATGCATTCAGCCAGTGCCATTTAGAAGCTATTTAGTTTTTCGAATCGAATGTGAAACGTTAAATGTTAAATGTTAAACCAATTGGCTTTCAGTAGTCATTAAGCATAAGCATCATTACCAAAGTTAAGCAAATAGAAATAAAGTTAAATATTGAAGTACAATTATCCGATCCCGACCAAGTACGTAAAAACTTCTTACAAAGTCTTGAAATGAGCATCCTGCAAGTTAACAATCAGAGTAACAATGTAACGAGCTGAATCACTGTGATTCCCTACATTGTATTCCACATTAGATTGTAGTATATTTAGGGATCAGAGTTTTAGGGCCCGGATTAGGGCACCTAGCGGGAAACTTCGGTAAATGTGTTAGCTAATATTCGACTCAAGTTTATATTGGGTTGGTGGTAACAGGCAAATAAGATTTCGCTGAGGCTCTGAACCGAGTTTAACTGGTTAACAGTTTTGTGATCTAGGCGTTTGGTCCTAATTTGATTTACGGGTTGTCGATTGTTGAATCATTCTGATGAATATTTGGTTATAAATATTCTGGACACGTCAGATTAAATCAGTCACTTCGACTATAGTTTTGATAACATTCGGTGATCATTCTTACACGAGTAACAGACAAACACAATGTGTGAAAATCACATTAGTTTTCACAGTAAAATGCAAATAATAGTTTTTGTTTTGGTTAGCTTTGAATGAATTTGCTTGATTTGATTTCTCAAACCAATTCTAAAGTCTTATTTGGGAGATCAAAATTAACTTAAAATGTTATAAATACACATTGTTAAAATGAAATCTTTAATGCAGAATATCTTGAAATCAATCCCGTAGCGACTTGCGCAAAAGAGTGTCGGTTCTACATGAGTACTATTTTACATTTTACAAGCTGTTTTACATGAAGTAAGGCGGGTACACGAGAACAGTGCATTAAATGGCAGTGTATCACGGCGCTCATTACAGCGGCCGTACCCTGGTAATTGTGTGAGTCCGTGCGTGAAGGGACCACTTAGCTAGCTCCCAGCACCCAGCACCCTCTACTACGGGCGAATTTGCTTTATCAAGTTGTCGCTTTTTAAGGTTTCAATTTTATTAGGTTGGCTCTTTTGAGGATAGAAGAGACAGAGTCAACGAGCCTAAATACGCTAACAAAATACTGCCAACAAAGAATATCCTTGGAGATTATTTTGATGTAAATCTATAACATTTTTTGTCTGAGTGAAAATACATAATTCAATCGCTTGATAGCCAGGGGACATAAAAATAAACCTTTTGTCCATTTTATTTTATTTTACAACACTGGAACACTCACGTTAAATTAAGTCGTCTATTACTAGTATGATCCCGTGATAATCGAAACAAAATGTTTCAACCTAAAACCTTTGTTCTTTAGTAAAGCATCGCTTTTTAAGCAATTTCCATGTTGATGTTGTGATGATATTTTCGCATAGGAAAAGAAAAAATCTCGGGACAAAACGTATTTTTCTTCCTTTGCCAAAATAGAACTGAAAACGTTGAAATTTGCAAAAGAAATAGATCTAGCTGGGAACATGGCCTTAAGCTCCGAGCGTCGTGTTGTAGCTTCTTGAAAATACCGCAAATGGGAGCATTTTCCACATTTTGTTAGCGCGAGGAAAAAAGGTTACGTAAAATGCAGCGCGTCATTCTCATCCAATGTACGAGTGTATCAGCGTTCTCTTAAAAAAGGTAAGTAAAGTACCTACCAAGTGGCTAGTCCTGGTATCAGAGTTTTTTGCCCAGCTGACGTTTGACATGACTTCATGATTGTTGTTATAAGATCAACAACCGGGGTCTCTACACTTAAATAAAAAATTGGCAATACCTAGACTAAAAGTAGTTGCTTGAGGCTAGTAGTTCCCCGCAGTTTCACCTGCTGTCCCACAGAAACTGTAAAATTTTCGTGATTGCAAGAAGTCAATAATATATATTAATCTATACCTATAGCATAAGCTACCCTCTTAACGAATTTCATCCAAATTAACAAACATCCAAACATACAATTCTACATTAAATATGAATAGAATCAACCAGTTCATTGGAACATTAAAACTAGCCAACCAAACTATACAAATCAAAATCACAGAACAGATAGCGTACAAAATCCAGTTGAAAACAAAGTTTCGAGTTCGAAAACAACGAGTACCCAAATTGGAAGTTAGGACGCAGGGTGTCAGTATAATGATGTCCTATCCAAATAGAGCCCATCGACCCTCTAACCTCGCCAATTACTAACTTTAAAATAGCCGGCATATAATTAACTTGACAATTCTGACTGACCGAAGAAACCCAGATTGATTAGGATTGCTTTGATTTAGGGACTTAAACGAATAAATGGTTTAATTAAAAAATAGATTAGAATATATCTTTATTGTGCCCGAAACAAAGTACTAGAAAAAAACAACTAAAGTAGTATCTGAAAAGCAGTGGTTAGACGATTAACAATTTTATATATTAGATAACTGTTAAAGATAGGCTTATAATTTTCAATTTGATTATTTATGTGGTTGGGTTTTTCAAAGCTTTTGATGGCTTCCTAAAATATAATTATAATTCTCGGTTTTTTTTTCTGTACATTTTAGTTTACTTACAAAATAATGAAAGAGAAAAGAGAACGCTTTTTAGAAGAGAACGCTCTTAGCGAAGAGGCCCCCCTTCTTTTCCCTACTTTTCAAGCATTTTTATCCTTGTCCATAATTTATATTGCCAACTGTAAAAAGGTTATTTAAAGGTTTGGTAAAATCTTAAAATGTTATACAACTGTGTTTTGCTAAATAACGTCTCCGACCTTTGCCGGAGGAGTAAAAAAATGGAAAAAAAGTTAGGTTACATTATATATCCACATAGCACCACATTACATTTTCATCTTTATTCACTTACACAAAAACTTGTTCATTGTCTTGGCATATTAATTTACTAACTTTTTCAAGGAATTAATTTAACATTACTTCATCTTTTCTTCTGAACCGAAACTTTAATTATCGCTTCTCCGAACTAGGGTGAGATAATTTAATTTTAATTGCCTGAAACCTTTTATACTGAAATAGATAGGCAATAACTATTAGCATGAAATTTTTGAGATTGTTGCCTAACTAAACAATTTGATTAAACTAAGGTTTTCCTTAATATAATTATCTGATATATCAGGAGTTACGACAAACTTTATGGACGCTCTTAATTAAATAAGGTTAGGTACATAGGTAATTATTTTCCGTTTATTTGATTAAACTTAATACATAGTTCTTGATGTAATTTTTAGTTGATAGGTTAATAAAATGGTCATCATCAGAAGTCAATCAGAAATCAATCCATTGCTGAGCTGACGTCATCTTCTGACGTCATCTTGTCTCCAAAGATCTCTGGTTAGAAAACTTAGGAGAATTAGACCGATCGAGATAATATTTCACGCACCATAATAAAGCCTCAGAGCTATCGTTTAGTTATAATTGTGTTAATTTCAGTAAAGAGTCTCCATAGCTTTGGTAAATAACTAAATAAGGACTTAAAAATCAACAAAAATCTGAAACGAATCTAATCTAAAAATGGACTACCTACCAATGAACCAGTCCATACTGAAATAGAAAAGATACCTAATGTATCGATTTAAAAGTTACTTTTCTATTCTCTGGCATGACTGCTTGTAGACTTTAATAAAGGACACTACCAACTCTATTTATACTGATTAATAATTCTCCAAGAAAAAGTAAGCAGCAAGCCAGCAGAAGGCCACCGGCTCACGACCAATTCCCAGCGAGGAAGATTAACTCAAGGCGGCGAATTAATTATAAAAAAACAAAACGTTGATACAGGCCGCCCTTCATCCGCTAAACAAGTATTTTGGCCATACAAACACGGCATAAATGGAATTTAATCAAGGAGGATAAAAAGTTCAAGCCCCTGGGCTGGTTTAATTAAAAAATACGAGTTCAGATATTCTGTTTCACATAGAAAATCTGCAAAATACTTTGGGTTAGGCCCGAATTGGGGCGGGGCGGAGCGTTCTCCAAATTACTCATTAATCTCGCTACTGTCAGAGAGCTGTGCTGTGGATAATGTTGAAATGCTGGGCTGTTTCGAGTACTAGCTGAACTACGAGGCGGAGCTGAACCTTTTGTTGATTGAACTCAACTTATACAGGGTTATTTACAAAGGGTATGCTAAGCCAAAAAGAGCTCATAGTACTCATCATAATCAACAACTTTTACTAT
This sequence comes from Alcis repandata, assembly GCA_949125135.1. Lineage (NCBI taxonomy): Eukaryota > Metazoa > Arthropoda > Insecta > Lepidoptera > Geometridae > Alcis > Alcis repandata. The sequence continues at coordinate 624,723 of OX421238.1, forward strand.
GGGACCAACCCGAAATTCACGAAAAAAATTAAGTTGTTCCATAGAAAAATGTTAATGACACTCGACAAAATGTATGGAATAGCTGATTTTTTTTTCGCGAATTCCGGGTTGTTCATAGTGATGAGTACTATAGACCCTTTTAGGCTTACCATACCCTTTATGAATAACCCTGCATCAGTATAAGTAACGAGTACAGTTAGCGAGACAGTACCCTTGGCCGAGAACTCAGTTTGTACAAACATTTTGACAAGGAGAGATAGACACTAGAACCACGATTTGTTTGCTCAGCCGAGTGTGCCTAATTACTGTCTCGCCGCTGTACTCGTTATGTAATCAACCCATTACGCCGGTCTATAACCATTTTCAATCTATCAAACCTGTCTAGTACGTGTCCGTTTCAGTATCGTGTCAAGTACAATAAAATTCACTCACAGAAAAAGTTTAAATACGGATTTGAAGATAACTCTATCAATTTCAATTTTGTAACTGAAAAATTGACTTGCTGCTCTTTTTGCTGTGTGGATCCTGGATGTTGATGTACCAACCTACTCATGTTTATACATGCAACCGATGTTTTATCTATGCAATCAATAATCCAAACATTTTGAAATCCAAATTACACTGGTTTTGATACGTCAATTTTAGAGTTTACGTCAATTTTAGAGTTCTAGTCCTCCCATAGATAGTGAAGATGAAGATAGAGTTAAACTAATTATTATTCAGGTTCAAAATTACAAACAAAATACCTAACTTAACCTAACTTTAAAGAAATAAGTAACGAGCTTATGGCAATAACAACTGGTGGCCTCATTACTAACAGCAATATCTTCCAAGCGACCTTAGAATAGAGCTGATAAACCGAAACGCTTTTGATTGATTTTTGATTGAGTCGCTTAATTCGTCTTTATATCGAGATTATTGTCATAGAGTACATTTTGAAATTGGGGCATCCTGTAATGATCACTATACCTTACTTAGTGTGAAATAAATACTTCTCTTTTCTTTTTTTACAACAAACTAGACATGCGTTTGACCACAATCTCACCTGATGGGAAGCAACGATGTAGTCGAAGATGTAGCACGCTTGCCTAGAAAATACCTATTCACTCTAATTTTAAATAACCCTGGGTTGAACTTTTTCGGGAAGACAGACGCCGACAATAAGTTCCACACCTCTGCCGTTCGAATTAAAAAGGTGGAATTGAAACGCTTATTGCGTTTGAACGGAATATCCAAAGTGAGAGGGTGTCTCATTTTTGTACGCCTGGTGCATTTGTTGTAGAATGGAGATGACAAGATTAGGTCATGCAGTTCTTTCTTCTTCAGTTCTTCCTTTTTTCTTTCTTTCTATAACACTTTGACCTCGTGTTTGTCCTCTGTCGACACATTCTATACAAGACCCCACACTCGAACACACGCAGATCAGGGAAATTGAAACTCCAGTAGACGTAACTGGAGCGCGCTGAACGATGGCGTCTTTTCATTACTTTTTCAACTGTAGGTCGGGAGTGGCAGAAGGACGTTATTACGCCTGAAAAGACGGCAATTCTTGAAAACGCATGTCATTGTACTTTTTTTACTCAAAAGTTCTGCCTCGATTCTGTTACTTAAAGTAATATTATTCTGAAACAAAAAGTAGTACTTATATAATTTAATTCTAATCCAGAGTAGGTATTAGCTACCTTCATACTTATATACCAAGTTTCATAGAAATCGGTTTAGCTATAAATAAGTTAAGTGGAATCATCGGTGGGTTTATTTTGTCTTATAGGTACATTTTTTTGTATTTTTAATGTTTTTGTGATTTGTGTTAACCTCGTGAGTAATTCTAACGTGCTGCGTCTCCCAGCCTACAACGTACTACTTTTTGCCACTTGCTCAGTGCACGAGTGGCAGGGATAATGAGCTGTAAGGCACTTCATTAAAACTGTCTTGGGCGAATTCCTTTATGAAAACGTGATATTTTTCACCAAGCACTCGACGGCGTGATGGAATGGCGGACGGTTCGTTTGGAAACTTCTAGAAAACGTAGGTTAATTGATTTGAGGTTGTGATTAATTGGTGACGAAGCTTGAGTTAGCTTGTAAGTTTTCTAACATTATCTTGGAAGTCATCCATAGTTTTGAAGTCAAATCACGAGTAGGTGTACGAGTGCCTTTACAGGGTTATTCATAAAAGGTATGCTAAGCCGAAAAGGGCTCATAGTACTCATCATTATGAACAATTTTTACTATGGGACCAACCCGAAATTCGCGAAAAAATAATCAGTACATTTTGTCGAGTGTCATTGGCATTTTTCTATGGAACAGCTGATTTTTTCTTTTAATGTATTGACCAAAAACACTTGGTATGAAAAAAAACAAATTCAAAACAAGTTAAGTAGGTTTGTTATTCAACAAAAAACTACAATGGTCTTAAGGAAGTATAGTTACCTACGTCGTATCTTGTCCTCATTCATCGAATTCAAAACTATAAAGAAAGGAAAGATAACAGAAAAACCATAATCACATCACACGGATATTAATAAGGGCTCACGTAAACAACGCCTCACTGCTCATAATTTAATTTTTCCCCATATACCACTTACCAAATAACTCCCAAATAAAATTACCCCCAGTTTCCTCTAATTCGATAGACATAAGACAACAGAGAGCCTCCTTCCCCATCATTTTGGTAAGAAAATGGAACAATTTAATTTCGTGACGTCAAAACAAGAGCATTCCTGCTGTCATCCCTCATACAACACGACAAGCGTCAAACCTATACAACAAACTACTTTTACTCTAAAACTATTTACCGGCCGTCAAAGAAAAACCAACCTTGGACAAAAGAAGATAGGGTTCAAGCTCGGAGATATTGTTTGGGAAGTGGGTCAGCCACTTTATTTAGTTAGGAGATAATCCATTACAAAGGCACATTGATCTGCAAACTATCTGAGTGGATCACGGGATGTTGTTCAAAATAAACTTTTTTGAAAAAGACGCTGTAAGTTTGTTGGAAAATGTTGGGAATTTTCTCCTTTGTTCTGGTGAACTCATCTACATAACGGTTGCAGCGTTATCTTGAAAAAACAACGGTGTTGGCGAATGTAAAGACTTTTAACTGTGACGTCAATGCACAGAAAACAAACCAGGTGTACTGTACGCAGAATAAAAAGAAAAAAATATCAAGTCTTATTAAATGCTAGAATAAATATATTTAAATTTCAATCAAATTTTAATATTTGGTCTTAGGTATTAATTATTTATGATTAAGTATACCTATATTATGTGTTTCATAACACTTTGTATATGAAGCGATAGAAGAATACAACGGAACCCTAAAAACGACTTTCGTCCATAACTTCTTATCCAATTTATTCACGTTACATTCAACGAAACGTTGGTATTCAGTTTTACCTAAATAATAAGTTCTTGTTAGGCGCGAATTTTATAATATTTTACGATATTGTCTTTAACAAAATACGTACATAATTTTGTATATTGCATTTAAAAACTAAACCGATCAAATCATATTCAACCTTCCTGATGCATCGAAACCACCTGCCCTACTCCTCAAACGCCCCACCACCATACATTCTAAACTCCGTCTCCTCCAACTGCTATTATCCTAAGCCGGCGTTAACTTAAAAGTAAATACCATTAACTCCGCCAGCTTTTTCTACTCAATTTGGTTGATCCATTCTTAAAGCTAATCTTTTAAACAATCCTTCCCGTTGCTGCATAAAAATTTATCATCCGTGGCCTGATTGCAGACACCTGGAGCATCGAGCCTCCAATTACAGTTTACTGAACAAATTGCACGGCGTTACGGAGTTATCATAAAACAACAGCCTTGGGCCGCGTTTACATTACTGTATTGTGGATTTTGTGGATACGACTTTGTATTTTTTGGTCTTTGTTTAAAATTGGTTTGGTTCCTAGATGGTTTCACAGGTCGTTTCATAGGCTTTTATTTAACTTATTAAAATGTATGTAAGTTTGTTTTTGTTTTGATCAAATCTTGCAATTGATTTTTTTTTTACAATTTAGTGTCGAGACGAGCAGATTGCTCAGACGAGCTATTAACATTAGACAATGTTAAATGTCACGTCTGCCCGTAACTGGGCTGTGCCACCCTTAATTTGACATCCGATTGAGCTGAAATTAAGTATACCCAATACCCATAACAATACAATAACAATAACAGCATGATTTCAAAACAAATATTTAAAGTGAACTCAATTTTGAAGATAATATATATGACGGATGACCAGCACCCTGATTATTTTTAAAAAGCGTGACGTCAGCAATGCTGACGTCACCACTATCATCATCAGGGCGGTCGCACATGGTTTGCAAAGTAAAAACACGAACTGTCACTTGTAACGATTTTATTATTTTTCACAATATTTGTAGAGAGGTCCGACCGCTCCGGCGGCTCAGACTCGACTGACTCGGGCATCGCAAGGCGGTCGTATTTATACTAAAACTAGGTTCGTACAATACCGAATGAATGACAAATTGTGGATAGGAACTCGAGTTTTACAATTAATTATGTTTCACAAATCAATATTCAATGGTTTAAAGTTAAATTAGTTCTCGCGCCGACATATATTTTAAAGTTAAAAACAATTTTCTGTTAAAATTATACTAAATCTGGCATAATTTCTGTTGCATCTCAATCAGGAAACTATCTCAACTAACATAGCTTCCCCTAGTACCTCTGCCAGCGGTCACGGCCACGTGTGACCGCGGCCTTACCGTAAACAGCGACCACGAGAGCTACGAAACCCACTTGCCAGAGTTTCAACGTTTATTGTTTAAGTTTTGCTGTTAAAATCTCAGCTGTACCCCCATCAAACAAAATCTTCCGAATATCAACTCTAAGTCCCTGACATAAAGACTGTGCTCCGACTCATAAGGTTGTATGATCTAGGTACGGAGGTATATTACACCTGATTCTTAAATGGAATACACAGTTGAAGCTTGTTGTTTAAGTTTAGATTCGGTAGAGCTTGCTCAATTTAGGTTTGTTGATGTAGCAGTTTAGAACGCCTTGAAGTTTCTAAGACTTCATTCAGGTGTATGATAACGCTTAAAACTATGACGTTATCGGAAAGATAATCTGTTGGTGGTGCTAAAATCGCACTAATATTAATAATATATGTATGTACTCGTATAAGCATAACATAGAAAATAATTTCTTTATTAAATTATATAAAATACTAGCTGTGCCCCACGGTTTCTCCCGTGGTCAAAACTTAAGGGTATGAAAAATATTTTACGTCCTATTCTCAGACCTAGTGACACATAAGAATCGGTCCAGCCGTTTCGGAGGAGTTTTGTTACAAACACTGTGACACGATAATTTTGTATATTAAGATAAACTCAAATGTGTTTCTGCGTTGGTTGGGAATTTGGCATTTATATCACCAAACTAAAAATAGTCCCGTTATTTATTATTATAGAACCTACGTTTAATAAGAATAATTAGAAAAAAACAAAATCAAATTTGTCAAAAAATTATGTGATCAAAATAAAATCTCCAACAATAAGCATCCCTAAAAGTGTATAAATAATATAAAAACAATCTTTAAGAAAAAAAATCTGATGAACGTCTTTGACCAATTGCAAACATTTCTGACCAACTGTGAATCTCTATAAATTCAAATTCAAAATAATTTTGTACATCAATGTACATTGTACACTTATGAATGTCAAATACAAAAAAAAATCGAATAAGCTCGTACTCGTATACGAGTACAAGCACACCCTCTCAAGCACTCGGCCCAGCTCCGAGCACTACCGGAAGTGAGCACGTCGTAACACAACCTTGGCAACCTTCAAACGCAGCGCTCTGAGAAGGATGACTAATTACTGCTCCTCGTTAGCACTGATTCGGAGTTGCGAGCTTTCTCCTTAGAAACATGTAGGTTTACGAATGAAGTTGTTTCAACTAACACAGTGTAAGAACATATTATGTGTAGTAGCGATGATATACTCGTAGTTTTGTCCTGACTTAATTAACATATTTTTATTTTTGTTATAATTAAACACGGGAATACTCACGTAAAAATTAAATCGTCTACTAACTAACGACGACGACGACGACTTAATTTATACGTGAGTATTCCCGTGTTTAATTATAACAAAAATGTGTGAAAACCACGTTAGTTTCCATAGTCATATTTTTTATTAGTAAAAAAATCACAATTCTTAAAATCATTGTACAGTTTGTTCAGGCAATACAATCTCGATATTGACAGCGACAGTTGAGTTACTAATAAAGTCATCACAAGTCTATGGAACCATTTCACCTTTTCAAATTGTAAGATAGTCTTTCGTTTGACAGTCATGTCGCATGATGGTAAGCAATGGTATACTAAACTTACCTAGAAGAAACTGATTCGTACACGACTTGAAGGTATCTAGAATATTATCTATCGAGGAGCATCCACTCAGTCAGCGTATTTTACACTAGCGAATCCCACAGTAAATCTGAAAAAGTTTAATCCATGATACAACAGTAGTGACAATTATATGATTAAGTAGCCAACACAAGTAGCCCTGTCTGCAGAAGTGCGCGATATAAATCCGGCCTCGCATCCGTTTGAATTAAATGCATCCAAAGTTTTCTCTACTGCAAACAAGTGATGAATAGTTTGAGCAATTTATTAAGTTCGCCGTTGGCGCACATCGCTGCAGCAGGGTCGGTGCAGCTAGAACTGCTCAACGAGGCTGTACTGTTGTTCGACCCTGTTGACTTTGGAAGCAGAAAAAATAAGAGCAGACAAGAATATGACCCTATACAAGTACTAGCTGACTCGACAGACGTTGTCCTGTCAAAAGCCATTGCGTAACTATAGCAACCGTAGTGTGTTGATGCTTAGTAAAAATTATCAGTATATATATAATTTGCAATAAATTAAAATTGCGACTATAATTTGAGATTTAAACTATCCTATCTCTCAAGTTGGATCGAACTGCACATGGTGTGCGAATTTTATTATAATCGGTTAAGTGGTTTAGGAGTCCATTGAGGACAAACATTGTGACACGAGATTTATATATATTAAGATACATATAATAGCACACACACAGTCGGAAACAGAAACGAAGCTTTTTCTTGAAGTTCTGTGTGCAACTGATTAAAATCGTTTGATCGCGACGTTTCAACTGAAAAGTTATCCGCAAAATGGAAAATACTTGAATGGAAGTCGGTAACAAAATCTAACTTTGCTGATGCAATGCTCCAAAATGTATTTTGGCCTCCGATTCCGAAGAGAGCACTTCTTCTTTATCTTGCACAAGTTTATGCTATGCATGGGTATGAACAACTGAATATTCAGTTGCTGCAGATCTTTATCCACTTCACTTTTCCAGCTATATACCTACTTAAAAACTCCAACGAGCCGCAAGTGATCGCAAGCTCTTTTTTATAGCTTGATTCTCTCCCATCCATCCAAAAGTCGATTACAATAGCTATCAATTAATGTCCAGGAAATTTCTAGCACGTGCATACAAAGTACAAGTTAAAACACCTTCTACCTTGTTCTAACATACTTCCCTCGCAGCGCACCTAGTTTCTCGTTTGAAACATCGCAGTTCGTAGCGAGTGTGGACTGAATTTTATTTGCTTATAATGAGTTGATGAAATATTATATTTTAGAACATTCCATCGAAGGAACTTCGCCGAAGTTGCCTCTTTGATCTATCTTGTTGGATCGCTTTTTGAACTCGATTGAAAACATTTTGGGATAAAGGTTTTACTTTGAGGAATGGTGGTTATATGGACGATCAGGAAAATTAGACTGCCGGAGGAAGGAAACGCGGTTTATAGGGAACTAGAGTTTTCAGAAACAATATTTTTGATTGCAGTCGATACAAGCAACGTAGTTGTAACATTGATTTTTATTGTAAAGGATTACTTTTTAGTTTGAATTTTATTAAAGTAACCCAAATAAATAGAAGTTATAATTATCAGTATTATTATAGTATCATTCCTACGACTTTAAATAAAATACGAATGAAAGATAATTTCAAATAGATTCCAATTGGATTTTCCTTTTCTATTTTGAAGATGTGTAAAAAGAGCATAAAGTAAGACATAAAAATATCATCAAACGAAAATGTAGTTCTAACATTAAAAACATTCCGAATTTCGTCAAAAATTGCCTTACTTGTGAAGCCAAAAGTTTCGCTAACCGAATTCCATCTCAAAAGATAAAATTTTCAATAAAAGCTATTTTATGAAATGAAACATAATAAATCCATCTCAGGCCGTGTTTTATGTACATTTTGATTAATGAATTCGCGATATTAATTCATTTTCTCTACGTTTGTCGCGAGACGAGACTAATGTATTTACAATCCATTAAGTACTTAAGCGTAGTTCAACTCATTAACCCGTTTCACTAAAAGCACTTTAGACGCTGTGAAATAGAGCTGATAATGGCATGGCAGTGAATAAATGTTTAAGTTAACAGTATGAAGAGTCTTATACGAGACAATTTGAACCAACACCTAGCGTTAGGTGAGCAGATTTATGACGTAACTTAGGGGGTATTTCGGTGGCGTCACTGGGTAGCACTCGGAGGACTTTAGTGCGCTCCGGAGTCTGAGACCGGGCAAGTTACGCGGAAGTGTTTAGGTGCTTCTATTCGGCTTAAAACGTGTCTACGCGATGTATTTACTGTTAGTAATTAAACTTAAGGGAAAAAAGATAAGGTTTTTAATTTTGGAAATGCGATTTACCTCCTTTCTGAAAGTTACTGTTACCTAGTTACTGTGTTTTTCTCTCCTGAATATCTTATAATCAACTTTTAAGCCTTCTAACTACCCCAAGGCATCCAATATTCCCAATAACAGCTGTTTCCTAAGATTACAACAGCGGGCTCGTTGGCTAGGAATTACCAGCTTACGGACTTCTGAGACCTAGACTTAGACTTGAAAACTTACCAAATTAACATAATTGTGGACCCTGTCGGTACGAGTATATATAGGTAAGTAGATCAATTCAAGTGCTTATTTTTTTTAAACAGAATTATGTTTTTTATTGTAAATTGTATTTGGGTGCCATTTTTTTTTTATAAATAAACATGGGTAAATTTACTCAAAGCCAGAAATAAAAAAATATTCACTCATTCGATCATACAACCCGTTAACGATATCCATGTAACAAGCGCTGAAGTTCACTCATCCATCAATCGGAACGCATTTATTCAATTTGGCAACACCGCGGTAATGTTATGGGCAAAAATGTGTGGAGTATGGCAACATTGATGGATGGTTCTCGATGATGTAAATTGTGTCAACTCGACGAACAAAATCAGGGACATAATGTAAAATGATACCTCACCTACAAGTATGTTGGATTATTAATCATTTATTAATCAATTGTGTTTTCAGCAGAGTTTTGAGCTATTCACGGCTTTATTTTTATTTCTTCGTGAAACTTTACGTGACTTAAAATAACTAAGTTGATCACTGAATATAAATCGAAAACTACGTTTATAAATCTACTAATAGACAGTGTAGATTATTAAAACGATGGAATACGTAAATATAGATGCATAGAAATAAAATATCATCATCTTCTCTCTTTATAGTAAACTAGCTCTTTATAGTATACAAAAATACAAATCTTTCCTCTTTATAATATTAGTATAGACTACCTAACGATGTTCGTCGGTAAGAGATTCACTAGAGGAAATTTCTATACGCGAATTCGAATGCCAGCTCCGTACGGTACGAAGTCCTAGGCAACAGCTAGTGAGAAATAATATATTAAAGTCAATGAACAAATTTGAAAAACTTATAAAACAATACAAGCAACCCAACGTGTATAACCTATTTTCAATGGGTGCTAACTGCATAAAAATCAATGTAGGTTTAAAAAAAAAACTAAGTTGGCAGCGTATTCAGTATGCTGGCAACATTACCCCAGGTTTTTGTGAACTTTGTTTCTTTAAACTCTGACCTCTTTCTTTCTGTTCCTGGCTATGTAACCTGGTGGTTAACATGGTGGTTAGGTTAGCCTCCCTTACATTGCTTCTTCGCTGAGCTCTATTCTCCATATCGTCCTCGGAAACCTTGCACGCACTTGTGTCTCTCAGCTACATGTTCTCACCTTGTCTTGGGTCTGCTTCTGGATCTGATCGTTTAAATTTTGACCCATTAAATTTATAAATTACTTTTACGTTCTGATACCTGCAATGCACTGAATAGGAATATTCAATTTAGGCGTGAACATGACTTATTTTAAATTCTTAGATCGATTTAATATGTAAATGTTTTTTTTTGAGATACAGTTTGTTTGTTTGTAGGAGAGTGTCTGAAACTATTGGTCCGATTTGAAAATTATTGAACTAACGTAAAGCTACTTTAATCTTGAGTGCTACAACGCTATACAAATACTGCGACTTTTTAGTAAAAAAATGCTATTTTATTTTATTCATGTTCCTGCAAGGATGAAAGTCCGTGCCAGATTTGGGTTTCGCGTAGTTTTCTATATTAACTAACATTTAAAACCTCTTTTTTGTATAAGTTACAAAACTAATTAAAATCAAAAATTCAAATAGCTCGAATGAATTGTGAATGAAATCAAAAAGTTTCGCTGTCAGCTAACGAAGCGAACTTGTAACAATAGCAGTGGTTTGATTGAAATTCATTCAATTTCTAACATAAACGGTTTAAACACGAAGCAAATTGTAATTAAACTTCAGTGGAATTGCAGTGATGAAGTGACGAATGCGACTGGAGATATTTCCATTTGAAAGACATGCGAATGTGGCGTACCTACGAGTACCTACTAGTTCGAGGCAAATTAGCAATTAGTTGTTTATGTTAGACCTTAATTAAATTAACTGAATCTGAAATGAACTGAAACCTAAATGTTTGTAACTTCGTTTTAAAACTTCGACCAAAAGACGGTTTTAAAGGAGGTGTTATGAGTTTGACGTGTGTCTGTCTGGCACCGAGGCTTCCAAGCGGCAGATAGGTATGATTTAGATTTTGTATTTTTTGTTTTAAAGAATCGTTACAGTCGATGTCGAAAATCGTAGAGAAAAAGTAAATCGCAGCTGGTTTAGCAAGGGACCGAGTCTCCGAGCTCCGCTCCCAGCCGGTCTACATCCTATAAATCCGGAGCGACGGAGCCTCAAGATAACGGGCAAAACACAGATAACGGCCCTCGATTGATCGTCAATGAGTAGAAATTCATTTATCTCGACCAAACCTTAAGAAAACTGCTACGCAAAGAAATGTCAACCTTAATTGATTACACCGAAAGTTTACTCTAGTTTGCCACTACCCGGGAGATTAAGGTACGGTTTCACCACGGCGTGTCCGCTTCCGAGACGAAAGGACTAATGTTTCCAGATTGAATAAAATCATAATAAACGTCCGAAGCTCTCAACTACTTAGCACGTAATTGCGTTCGTCAGAGATCAAAGTAAATCTAATTTTAATTTAAGGGCTCACTTTTGCGAGGTTACTTAAGTTTTACGGACAGAATTTACATAATTATTTAAGTTTGTCGTAGCCTAGATTTCGTAGTTTTTTTTTCGTGGAATTTTGCGAGTTTGTGCTCCAAGTTTCGATAATAAATTATACTAAGTAAATATTTGCTGGAAAATTAACTTAAAAATTCATTTTAGTCTAATTTTTGGAGTAATATTATGTGAAGATCATTTCTATTTTAGAAATTATATTTTGACCGTTTTTTATGTGTTTATTAGTGAAAAAACTTTTTCAATGAAAACTTTGTAAAAATACGAAAGTCAAATCCATCTACGTTAGTCTAAATTAATTAACTAACTAAATATGTTAAGGGACAAAGTTAAAGACCCGTTCATTAACTTTGTTTCCAAATTAAAAGTAATAAAAATAGAAATGTAGTCGTATTGTTGTAACCACCCCTTTACTCCCGAAGCACATAATTTGTGAACGCTATCGACACCTAGATAAAACCGTTCGATTCGGTGCGACTTTAATTTCTTTCTTCACGATAAATGTTCAAACACACGTCCCTTTCTTATATGGTTAGACGGAAAGAGACAAACTGCCGTAGACATAGAAGTTTAGTTATTGCAGGCAAGTTAAATTGTATTATACAAGGAGATAATACGAAATGGAGGTGGCACAATTAACTGTGCAGTATGCACCATGTAAGGCAACTGTGCACCCAGTGAGGCCTATTATTATAGCTAGCGTGGGCATCATAGACAATGCAGTGTTGGACACCACTTGCATGCAGACATGGTTAGGCACAGTCCGTTAATTACGTCGAAGAAGGCATTTTATCCGACTACAAAGAAGGCAATGTTGGTCGTGCAGTGTATGAAAATACGTTCCTAAGCGCCGACGGATTTACCGATTTCGTATAGTAAGATGCTGTTGGATTAGATTACAAGTGTTATATTCTTTGAAATACCTATTAAAAGAGTCTAAAAAGATTATTCGTAACGAATCTGTGATGCCTCCGGTGTTACAGGGGCCGATGATCGCTTACAGCTTACCGTAGACAACCTTTCAACTTATTTGCCACCTATGCCATAAAAATAGTACCATCTCTACGTTTGTGCTCTGTGGTTGTTGTTTCTCTGCCTCCGTTGTTAGCGTGTGCGACGCGGACGGTTCTCGGTACAACTTATTGGGTTTGAATGTGGGTCGCTGTAATTTGGCTCCTGATGAGGTAAATAAATACTTAGGTGGGCCGCTATTTAGGCGGCTTAGGTAGTAAAACTCAGTCTACTTAGTAAATACAAGGGACTGAATTTATGTTATGTCTTTTGTCGGTTGCTGATTTATAAATGTTCTAGAGTACGGTTCGACTAAACAGTCGTTTATTTAACAATCTTAGTTTTTTAAAGTAAAAAGAAGATTAGATTTTTATGTAGATTTTCTTACGTCTTGTTACTGAGCGGGGCTTAGCGACGCGTTGTTTCTCGTAATAGAAGGATTTAAGAAAAGTACTTAGACTTACTTTTCTAAAATGTGTCTATTGAGACCACTGAAGTCGAATATACTCGATACATACTTTATCGATGATTGAGACAAATTGTGATACAGTAGAGAAAACGAAGTACATAGTCCACTTAGAGCACCCGTCCGAATAGCACCTGCGCGAATAGTAACCAGCCTAGTCCACGAAGAGCAACTATCCATTTTTTTGGCAGTTGGCTCTTCGTGGATTCAAAAATATTAAAATATATTTTTTTTTGAGTGAGATTGAGTAAAGAGACGAACAAATCACTCGCCTGATGTTAAACGTCACGTTAATCACACACACGTTAGTCATGTTCATTATACGGATAGTAATGATAAACCGGATAATCTTGGTTAGCAGTACAAATTGGCTACACATCTAAAGAAACGTGTCAGAAGCAGTTCCAGATGCGCGTAATCACATTTAAAAAGTAAATTTTCTCTCTAAGTCTAGTTACAGACTTTTACGACTTGCTACTTGAACTCATCGAGTGACTGGAAGCCCGGTAATACGCAACCGACATAGTAATTATCTCCTGATCCACTCAGGATGTGTAGTTTGTCCTCGAAACAAGTAGGTTAAGATATGCAGTCCAAAAAAAATACAAAAAACATTTCAAAACCTAAACAGAAACGTGTTTGCAAACCCTCTTTCTTTTCGTATATTTTCCTTTCACAGAAAAATATCTAAGGCACCTGTAACCTGAATGTCTCGAACTAACAACCTCCAATTAATATTTTGAAGAGAAGCTCTCGTAATTTTGCCTGTCCTAGATTTCAGACGAAATAACAGCCCCAATTCTGAGCACAGACCTAAATACTAGTTTAGCTTGTAAGCTAAAGTGAGGTAGACTGAGACAGTGACGTAATGAAGCGAATAATGACTGTACGCCACGACTGGACACCTTGAGTGCTGAGTGGACCGGCTTCACAGAGAAATAGCTACAAACCGACGTTTGGTCACGCAACGTCAACAATTTATCTTCTTCTCAGGATCTTTGTCTCACAATCAACGTCACTTTCTATGTTGTACCGTACTTATATCTATAGCAAAACAAACCTATATATATGTGTACCTATATGTTATATCATATAACATATAGGTGTAATAAAGATAGATCATCATCATCATCGTCAGCCTGTATCGACCCACTGCTGGGTATAGGCCTCCTCTCCCTTGCGCCATTCTTCCCTGTGTCGGGCCAATCTCATCCACGGATGACCCGCGATGGGTCTGATGTCATCGACCTGCTGGCTGATGGTCTGCCAACGGAACGTTTGTCCGCAATCGGTAGCCACTCCGTCAGGGCTCTACTCCACCTGCCATCACCACGCCTAGCCACGTGATAAAGATAGATACAGTGGATTATTTACGTACGCTCGTATAAAGACATATAAGTAGTAGTTATTTATGTCTTTATACGCTTTATATTTGGAAGAGTATCTTAGACAAATTAAAATTGTAAGTAGGTTCTTCATCGCAAGATATTTCATACATACACTACATACATACTTAGGTAAAACTCCAGGCAATGATAGTTCACGCACATTATCATGTCGTAGTATGCCAGCGTTATGAGCCTTCAAGTTTTTCTGTACAAATGTCCTACTCATCATCTTGAGCGTAGTATCTAATGCTATCTAATACTTTGCCCTGAGTTTCTGCGAAGCCTTGCCGACCGCTACAGTTAGGTATACTTTAGCGGAGCAGCCGACCGCCATAGCTAGGTGACCGCAGCGCAGGTACTGCATTACTGGGGCCAGCCCGCAGATTAAACATCGCTGGCGGTTCCTTACACAGTCTTGTAACAAACGCTTTTGAATCGGCATTTTCGCCCTTTATGTGAGAGAGAGGTCAGACTTTATGTGAGAGAGAGGTCAGACTTTATGTGAGAGACCGCTAATAACTTAACCCTACTTACTCTCTTCTTTTCTCTGTCCACTTGCAAGTCTCTTTTCTCTTTAATTTATGCTCTACTAAATTTCAAAATGGCCGTTTCATAAACAGTCTTAATTAACATGAAGCAAGAGACTTGCAGTAGAATGAATAATGCTATTCCGAAATTTCCCTTTTATTTCCATTTCGTACTACTAGTGTTACAACTTTTTTTATTCGGTAATAGGCTTGCGTTTGACCGCCATTTCGCCTGTAAACAACGATGAACCACACTTGCCTAGAAGAAACCGAATCACTCGCGATTTAAAGACACCCAGATTAAATCTATCGGGAAACACCCACTCGGGCAGAGCGTTCCCAACTCTAGTGTTACTAGTACCAGTTGTAACACGGGTACATTCAGCTCTTCGGTGTGCACGTAGCCCTCACCAAATCCGCCGGTGTCCGGTCATCCCTCCTCGTCGCTCCAGATTTAATCACGACGTCTCGCGGCCGCCGGCTCCTGCCCGAACTAACTCCACTTAATGTGCTTAAAGTAATTCCACTCATATAGTTAATGGCTCGGGTAAAGGGTTCAAATCTTTGCTAATTTTGCTATTTTAATCGATATTAGCATACTCATAGATTGAAGTAAAGAGACCGAGGATTGTATCAACTACCTGGCGGACAACATTACTGTGTCGTTATTTGAAAAGACTAAAGTAATCAAATTGACTGAAAAATGTTATTTTTACCGTGCGTAACTTTACCGCACATAACTTTAGACGTCTTAAACCGGTATGCATATTTGTTTAGAACGCTAAGAACATTTTTGTAGATAGTTTACAGTCCAATACCTACGCCATTATAGCTACTTATACAAAAGTATAAAGAGATAATAATATGTAGGTATGTATTATTCCGTGCCTCGTTTTCCTTGAAATTATTTACCGACTCCTTTTCTCTTCAATTTATCCGCATTATCATACAAATAACTATATAATACGATGAGCAAATAAAATCTAGGTCCAAACTCCCAGAAGATCTTGACTTGCCGGTCGCGATCGTATGAATTTCCAGTCCCTAGGTAAATATTTCGGCAAAAAGCCACTTCGACATCCTTTTCGGAGAGCATTATAACCCTTTCATATCCCAGAGAACCACAAGAGGTGTTATAGGAAATAAAATATAGGGATCCATGTCCGTTTACAATATCGACAGAAATAGGGATGAGGTGGCGTGGACGTAAATGGATGGATACGGGCTTACGAATAATTTGCTCGTGCAAATGTTACAGCTTAAATAGATTTCAGGTTAACTGTATGTAGAATTCCCAAACGATGTGAATTTGAAAACTGTTTATTTTATTCGTAATTCCCACAGGCGGTGCAAATAGAGTGAAATTGGTTTTGATTCTCGGAACTTCTATCACGGAACTATTAAAATTTTCAGAGAAATCATCGCTTTGAAATGAAATTTAAAAGTGATGTAAAAAGCTATGTGTTGATTTTTTAATGTTCTGTGTTAAAGTTCATGCAGTATATATTTTTTTTTTTATCACAATGGTGTAAAAATAAAAATTGAGATGAATTATGATAATAATGATAAATATATATCAATATCTACAACGGGGGAACGCTGCGAGCTTGATGGGTACGTTTGGACGAGGAGGTACAGATTAGGTTGACTTAATCTTTTTAGATAGTATCTACTGACTATAATTATGTTTGATTTTTTGACTGAATAAATTTTTCCAATATCTATGTATGTTTCCACAAGATGAAAACTCCAAAATACATCCCAAAAAGACAGCGGAAACTGCTTTCAGCAGAAATACATATCTCGAACGCTGCCGAGTGTAACCGTAACATCCCTAGCCGTAAACCTGCAATGCGTAGAGTCAGGTACATCCCTAGCCGTAATATCGGCACGTGACAAGGGTCCGGCGATATTACGCGCTCAGAGCTATCTCCTCCCTCCGACCTATTGATTTTACCTAAACATCGGATTATATTGTATCTGTAGCCACTCACAACCGCCGCTAGATATTTCATCGTCTCTCTTTACGGATCTTTACGGATTTTTACGGACCCGCCGGCAGAAATTGAGTCTGGAGAATGTTACGGCCTAGTTGGATTAGGCCGCGACTTTTCGAGTTATCTAGCTTTGCGATACGATTTTGATGCTATATTTTTTTTTTCGAAAATAAATAAGATTGATTTATTTAGATTCATAATACGTAAATATGACACTTGTGAATTGGACTCTGTTTTGCTAGTCTTGCTGTCTATTATTTTGTCGATTTCATGATCATCATCATTACATAAATTATCTGGTTAAACCGACGACGTTTTGAAAAGAATAAAAATCTACAGTAGGAGTCATCCGCGAAAAATAAACAGTAGATTTAAATTAGTTCCAACTTGACACTGCAATTAATAAAATCGAACAAGTTCTTCTGCAGTTACCTACAGACTTTTGAACATCGGCGCAGGGTTGCTAGAATGTCGGTTTTCTATCAGATACATTTCGGAAAAGTGCGTCTGATCTGCATGATCCAATTTCCTCTGGCCTGTTCTACTATCTGACTACCAAGGGCACAAAAAAGCGACATCGTTTTATGGTTGATATACCAAAAACTCATACGAAATGCTTTTATTCCACCTTTATTGTGCAAAATGCTATATTGTGAAATGCTCAGCCCGAGTGGGTATTTTTCGATAGATATAATCTGGATGTCTTCAAGTCGCGTGAATCGGTTTCTTCTAGGCAAGCATGCTCCATCTTAGACCGCATCGTTGCTTACCATCAGGCGAGATGGCGGTCAAACGCAAGCCTATCTATATATATAAAAGTGAAGGTCGTGACTGACTGACAGATCAACGCACAGCCTAAACCGCTTAAGCTACAAACGTCAAATTTGGACAAAAGTTTTATATCAAAAAGCGGACGCACACTAAGAAAGGAATTTGCCCAATTCAACCCTTAAGAGGGTGAAAAGGGGTGTTTAAGTTTGTATGAAAATTTTTTTTTTCTTTATGCTACGATTATCAAACTTTGCGAATATACTAAAGTTAAAAAAATAATTGACACCTATTTCAACATTTTTTAAAAATCAACCCCTAAAGGGGTGAAACGGAGCAATAAAGTTTGTATGAAGATTTTTTTTTTAATGCTGTGGTTATGAAACTTTGCAAATATACTAAGCTTAAGAAAATAATTGACACTTATTTTTTTGTTTTTTGAAAATCAACCCCTAAAGGGGTGAAACGGAGT
The DNA here is from genome assembly GCA_949125135.1 of Alcis repandata. NCBI lineage: Eukaryota > Metazoa > Arthropoda > Insecta > Lepidoptera > Geometridae > Alcis > Alcis repandata. Next base: position 642,843 of record OX421238.1, read on the forward strand.
GTTGAAGTTTGTATGGAGATTTTTTTTTTGATACTGTGGCTACGAAACTTTGCAGATATACTAAGCTAAAAAAAATAATAGACACTTATTTTTTTGTTTTCTGAAAATCAACCCCTAAAGGGGTTCAACGGAGTGTTGAAGTTTGTATAAAATTATTTTTTTCCTAATACTTCGATTATTTAACTTTGCTATTGTAATAAGCTAAAAAAAATATTAGATACCTGTTTCATTATTTTTTGAAAATCAACCCCTAAAAGGGTTAAACTGATAAAAGTGAATGTCGAGACTGACTGACAGATCAACGCACAGCCTAAACCGCTTAAGCTACAAACGTCAAATTTGGACAAAAGTTTTATATCAAAAAGCGGACGCACACTAAGAAAGGAATTTGCCCAATTCAACCCTTAAGAGGGTGAAAAGGGGTGTTTAAGTTTGTATGAAAAATTTTTTTTTCTTTATGCTACGATTATCAAACTTTGCGAATATACTAAAGTTAAAAAAATAATTGACACCTATTTCATCATTTTTCAAAAATCAACCCTTAAAGGGGTGAAACGGAGCAATAAAGTTTGTATGAAGATTTTTTTTTTAATGCTGTGGTTATGAAACTTTGCAAATATACTAAGCTTAAGAAAATAATTGACACTTATTTTTTTGTTTTTTGAAAATCAACCCCTAAAGGGGTGAAACGGAGTATTGAAGTTTGTATGGAGATTTTTTTTTTGATACTGTGGCTACGAAACTTTGCAGATATACTAAGCTAAAAAAAATAATTGACACTTATTTTTTTGTTTTCTGAAAATCAACCCCTAAAGGGGTTAAACGGAGTGTTGAAGTTTGTATAAAATTATTTTTTTCCTAATACTTCGATTATTTAACTTTGCTATTGTAATAAGCTAAAAAAAATATTAGATACCTGTTTCATTATTTTTTGAAAATCAACCCCTAAAAGGGTTAAACAGATAAAAGTGAATGTCGAGACTGACTGACAGATCAACGCACAGCCTAAACCGCTTATGCTACAAACGTCAAATTTGGACAAAAGTTTTATATCAAAAAGCGGACGCACATTAAGAAAGGAATTTGCCCAATTCAACCCCTAAGGGGGTGAAAAGGGGTGTTTAAGTTTGTATGAAAAAAATATTTTTCTTAATGCTGCGATTATCAAACTTTGCGGATATACTACAGTTAAAAAAATAATTGACACCTATTTCATCATTTTTCAAAAATCAACCCCTAAAGGGGTGAAACGGAGCAATGAAGTTTGTATGAATTTGTTTTTTTTAATGCTGTGGTTATGAAACTCTGCAAACATACTGAGCTAAAGAAAATAATAGACATTAATTTTTTTATTTTCTGAAAATCAACCCTTAAAGGGGTGAAACGGAGTATTGAAGTTTGTATAAAGATTTTTTTTTTTGATGATGTGGTTATGAAACTTTGCAAATATACTAAACAAAAAAAAAATAATAGACACATATTTTTTTGTTTTTTGAAAATCAACCCCTAAAGGGGTTAAACGCAGTGTTGAAGTTTGTATGAAGATTTTTTTTGATTCTTTGGTTACGAAACTTTGCCAATATACTAATCTTAAAGAAATAATAGACACTTATTATTTTGGTTTTTGAAAATCAACCCCCAAAGGGGTGACGAGGTATTAAAGTTTGTATAGAAATATTTTTTTCTTAATGGTACGATTATTAAACTTTGCAAATTTACTAAGCTTAAGAAAATAATAGACACTTATATTTTCGTTTTTGAAAATCAACCCCTAAAGGGCTGAAACGGAGTATTGAAGTTTGTATAAAAATATTATTTTCCCAATGCTACGATTATTTAACTTTGCAAATATACTAAGCTAAAAAAATAATAGATACCTGTTTCATTATTTTTGGTAAATATAGTACGGAGAGAGAATTGTAATGACTCGCTGACAGATAAGGCACATCCTACACCGCTGGTCGTAGAAATTTAAAATACGGAGGGTGTGTTTGTCTTGACGAGTAAACATGTACCAAAGAAAGAATTTTTTGAAATTCAACCTCTAAAGGGGTTTAATAGGGGGTTTTAAAGTTTGTATGGGGAAGCATTGTTTTTGACGCCACGGTATTGAAACTTTACAAATATACTAAGCTTAAAAAAACAACGAACACCATTTTTCACCATTTTCACCACTTTTGGAAAATCAACCCCTGTGGGGGTGAAATGGCGTGGTAATGATAGTACGGAGAAAGAATTTGTTTTGATGCTAACTTAATGAAACTTTACCTACAGATGTACTAAACTTAAGGCATGTAAACAACATCCTGAAAAAATCCAAAACCTTCGAAAAGTCACATCCTCGAGGTGGAACTGCTAATTATCTCGAAAACTAAAAACATTTTTGCCAATGCGCTGAGACTAAAAAGTCATCAAAACCTCGGACCTTTTTGGAGCCATTAAAAGTAACATGGTCGCCTCAAAAACATGGCCGCCATACAAACGTTGAGGGTCTATATCTCCGAAACGGTTGAAGATGGTGGGTTTGACTAAATGTCATAGGAGATAGCAAGGGCTACTTGATGGTGGTGGCGAAAATCCAAATGATTCAAAATGGCTGCCATTTTTCAAAATGATTCGAGGGGGCTGACTTATTGCATCCGGGCGTTTTCGGGGTCTCTGCTTCCTTCTTCATACAATATGACGCTTTTTACATGCTCTCAAAAAAGAGGGATAAATTAATTTCATCCCGGAAAAAAAATCGGTTCCCGAGGTATCGTCCACGCGGGCGAAGCCGTGGGCGGAAGCTAGTTACTTAATAAACTTGTTACCTTTCTAGAATGCAATCTTACTTCTCACTAATATCATAAAAGTGAAAGTTTATATATTTGTTACCACTAAAAGCTGAAACGGCTCAACGAATTCACATGAAATTTGGAATGAATATCTTTCATGGTCTGGATTAACACATATGCTACTTTTTATCCCGGAAAACTCATGTTAACTTTTTGTCCGCGGATGAAACCCTAGGCGCAGCGTAGTATAATCTTAAACATAAAACTATAAAAACATAGACATGTATCCCATGTAAAAATACTTTTTTCACGTACCCTGAGGACTGAATTTATTTAACGTCAGTCAGTTTCCTAGAAAGTTACGTTCAGTTCGAGTGAGCTTTCAGTCAACACACACATGTCCACATTGGTTACACACATACATTTACACACAAGTATTCGCAATCTGGGGAAATGTAGTTTATTTTGTTTGCTTTAAGCGGTCTATGATATGAAGCCGAGTGTAAGGTCCGCCGCGCCGCACGCTCGCTCTTCCCCGAATTTAGTAGAAATCTGGTAAGTAAATTTACGTTACTACCGAAATAGATGTATTTCAGACTCTCAAAGGAACTTTGAGTAAAAAGTCTGTCTTCAAATATCGCAAATTAAAACAACTACGAGTACATCATTATTGCCTCACTAATATAATTAAACGCGAAAGTTCGTCTTCTTGTTTGTTATTATTTTCTTCACGCTGCGCGCTGGACAGGCTGGAGGGAATTGGTTGAAATTTCGTGTAGAGATTATTTGTACTCTGGATCAAATTTTAATCTAGGAAAAACAGTTTAGTTCGATAGTTTGCTGTCAGGTTTCCTCCCGTCATCGGCTATAGCTATTAACTGATTGCTGCCACAGAGTTGTTGCAGTTCCAGGATCTTCTACAACTCTACCGCCTCTACCGCGACCGCGGGAGAGCTCCAAACTGCACAAATGTAGAGTACTACTGCGATTAAAAAAGTAAAAATATTTATGGAGCACTTTTTACTCTTACTTGTAACATCGATTTGGTTTTGCAGGATTTTATTCGCAGATAAGTCTGCGTTTGACCATCAACTCCATCAGGCGAGGCTGGACAAATACAAACTATTATTATTATGTTTATCATAAAGTAGGTTCTGCCCGTGACTTCGTCCACTTGGACTTGAGTTAAGTAAAGGTAAGAGTGTCTACATTTAGGCGATTTATTTTTATTTATACACTCGATATGAGTATTTATAAAAATATCATATTTTTGATGAAATTTGAAATTTGATTAGATAAACAATATTTTGATGATTGCGAATTCGTGGAATTGAGAACTTTAATAGCTGTGTATTTTATCGCAGTACTAATAGTTTTTGTTTTAATCTTTTAATATCCTAAGATAGAGTCTGCCCTTCAGAACAATAATGCATAATGCAAAGTTACAATGATGGCGATTGCACTCTTTCGAAGTCAGTCACAGAGTCGATCATTGTTTCTTTGTTCGTTCATTCAGTGAACGAATGGACGACCATTGAACGGTTCGCTCAAAGAAAACTATTATCGCTGATGGAGAGCGATTGAAATGCGTTTTTTGTGCAATTTTGAAATGCTAGAGAATCGAACTTTTAATGTATTTTGCAGGTATAATTGTGAACAAACAATTTTAATGGGAATAGATCGATGCTTACATTCTCATCTCTGTTTTTGTCTTATGTTGTCGTCGCTACATTAGCTGTGTCTTACGCCATCACCCACCGTTTTACAAAGACTGCTAATTTTTCTGGAACAAGAATGTTTCTACCTGAACATAAACAACATCTTTATTGACTTTCATTCAAAATCTTTCCGACTAATATCGATGTGAACTGAGATACATACAAAACCAAAACGTAATAATATTCCGAAGTGTATAAATTTCCAAGTTCCAAGTCCTGTTCCCGGCTGTTCGTCAGAGATCGAGCCGGTAAATGCTCCCTGAAGACGAGGCGGGCTTTACGGCTTCTGCCGACGCACGGGAGACTGCGGCCACGCTACCAGCGACTAGCTCTTTTTAAAAACTTTTATTTAACTTGCAATGTATAATGTATTTAAATATCTGTTCTGGGTCTGGGTGTTAGTTGTCCTTGTCTTTGTGTTCCTTGGCATCCTCGACACAGGGTACTCTAGTGAGCTATGAGTGTGAAACGTAATTTTTTTTAATGTATGCATCCAAAATAATAGGTAGTGTAGTAATAATAGTGTAGTAGTGTAGTAATAATAGGTAGTGTAATGGGTAGTGTTGTAGTGGTAGGGCTCTTTTGCAGAGCCCGCCTGGGGAAGTACCACACCTTTGCCAGTTATTCCACCGCCAAGCAGTAATGTGCAAACATTACTGTGTTCCGGTTGGAAGGGCATTGTTTCCAGTGAAATTACAGGGCAAATGGGAGATTAAACAACTTATATCTCAGGGTGACGAGCGCAGTGCTGTGCCGCGCAGGGTCTTGAATTCTGTGAGTTCAAAATTCTGGGTAGCGCAGACCTGTTATGGGCAAACGTGACGTTTAACATCAGGCGAGCGATTTACTCGTCTCGTCACTCAATTACATAAAAAAAAAAAAAAAAATCCAAATGTAACTATGTTTGATCGGGTGTAATCTTGCTCAATTTTAAACCACTTCCCGACGTCCAATTGAACTGAAATTTGTGCAAAACTGTATACGTGTGTAACTTCGATGAGAATGCAAAAAAAAGCTTGTTTTTAAAAATATTTTTAAAATTAACCTATTTAAAGATAAGACAAAAGAAGAAGAAGACAGACTAATTCTTTATTGTTCACACCAGAACTTAACAGAAATTACAAACAAAATGCAAAATGAGGAAAGAAACTGCCGTAGCTTTCTTGATTCCTGCGTGATGTAATCAACAGCTTTTGAAGGTAAGGTTGATGATACTCGTATCTTCTAATCTGTGTGCTTTACCTTTGACCACTTGGTACCAATAGGCGAGTTAGTTGAACAGACTTTGCGACAAAAAAAGATAAAAAAATTAAGTACAATGCGTTTCTGTCACCGGTATCTCAAATTCGTTATTAAGATTTCAAACAACATCTTGTTGTGTCGTTGAAACAAACTGCTGTACTACTCAGGTACCATCGCATAAAAATTAACGTTGTTACCACCAATGCCTCGAGTTCCCTGGCCCCCGGTTATGTCACAAGTTTGATTGACGGAGCATCATAGGCGCGTGCGGAGCCTCCAAAAACCCTCGAAAAATAAACTCCCACACATAAATCTCTTGTTTCGCTGCTAAATAAAACCTTGAGGAGCTATAGGCTTCGTCAGATGCAGGATATGGATATAAGCACATGTCGACGATGGCACAAAACTGGGGCGGATGTAGCTTAGCCTTATTACAGGTATTCTACTGCAAATCCTACTAATATTATAAACGCGAAAGTTTGCAAGAATGTACACTGACAAAAATGTCACCTAAAGTACGGAGCATACCATTTGATAATTACCAAACAAGAACATTTTACAAAACAAAAAACAAAAACCGACTTCAAAAGACCGACTATTGAGTTATTCATCTATTTGTCGCGCACGTACTTAATGCAAATTTAAGACTTATATGGTTTTCTCATGGATACCATTATCAGAACTGGACTAAATTGAAATGGGACCAAATGGGAAGCGTCAGCTTTCTAATAAAAAAAGAATCATCAAAATCGATTCACCCAGTCAAAAGTTATGAGGTAACAAACATTAAAAAAAAACATACAGACGAATTGATAACATCCTCCTTTTTTGAAGTCGGTTAAAAATACGATGATTAGCACCAGTTTTTACGGTGACAACTATCATATGGTTCTCACGGGGGGTTCCCAACCAGTCACACCAAAACGAGTCACAGTGTGACTTCACCCTAAAAACTGGTGCTAAACATCGTATTTTTTGGTAATTATTAGTATGCTCCGTACTTTAGGTGAATCCATCGGAATTTCGATGGCCATTTTTCTCAGTGTATGGATGTCTGGCTGTATGTATGTTTGTTACTCTTTCACGTAAATAGCTGAACGGATTTACTTGAAATTTGGGATGAAGGTTGTTCATGGTCTGGATTAACACATAAGCTACTTTTTATCCCGGAAAATGCGTGTGAAACCGCGGGGCGCAGCTGGTACTATATATTCACTACGTACACGTTTCAGTCTCTACATACAATAAACGCGATTGCAGACTGCTTTTTTAAGTATTAAAAAAAACAGAGGTAGAGATAGTTGCAGTGTAACGTTGTTGATTTAAATCTTTATTGGATTAAAGAGATTCGTAGTGCTGGGTAGGGATTTGGAAGTTTAGAGATTATAGGATACTGTTTTATTATACCTGAAATATAAATTAAACAAAAATTGAGCTATAAAAAAATATCGAACAGGTTAATGGACGGCTTTCTCACGGTATTCGTCTAAGCAACCTTAAAGTGCACATGACTGTAAAAAAAATAATTTTCAAAAAGAGAATAGGCAAGCATTAAAATTGTTAATTTTTTTCCAAAACATCACCATCATTCTGACACAGCTTTCTTTCTTCTACTGCTAGGACTAGGCCTCTCAGTAATAAAAAAAACATGCAGCAAGGATTTGAAAACTTTTTTTGAAATGTAATAAAATATTTTTTCAGTTGTAAAGTAGTAAGCTTTTGCTATATTTCCTGTACCGTTTTGCCCCATCGTCAGCCCTATCGAGCAAACAGCCTACTTAAAAAGGCTATTAAATAAGAAAGCACCTGAAACGAAAGAATGAATCATCGGGATCTGCTCCTCGTAATTTGTGAGCAAAGTTTGTCAATTTATCAGAACCGCATCGCGGGGCGACCTTTTTATGTATTCTTTCACCATGATTCCTATCTGGGGGGCTACTACAGTCGCAAACAAGGGAAAACCCCTGACTGCGGAAAAATAGACAAAGTTCATTTAAAACGTGGAGGCACTTTTTTAATATCACATCCATCATGCTTTATAACATTTTTGTTTATTATACACATTATTTGCTAAAAATTAAAAAAAATCGTTATAATTTTAACAAAAATTTTCAATATCACGTTTCTTTAATAGTAAAATCTGTCATATGCTCGTATGAAATTCAGTCAGTTACCCAGACTATAATAAATAACGAATCACTTGACACCTCATTCATCAATATCGGATAAGTAGTTTTGATGCTACGGTAGAAATTAGGTACATGCATTGTTTGCTTCAACATAACTCTTCTTGACTTTGACTTTGTCGTATTCGTAAAAAAAAACTCATTTATATCTTACATTTAACTCACTCTCTTTGTGTGTATTTCTCTTAAGATAATGAGACCAAGTACCAACTACCAAGTAAGAATGTTTTCTGAGTGTAGTAGGCCCCCTGATGTCCCAGGTCGCTCTTGTCGTAATTATCCTTGGAAACTTTGCCCCGGTGTCGTGATGGACGCTTTCTTTTATCTTGCTTTGTCTGAATAATCTTCATTCAGTTACGATTGCACTTGGTCAAACTAGATATGGAGGGTTAGACATGCTTTTATCAGATTTTTTGGATGTATTTGTGATTTAACGTAATTAGGGTAATTAAACGTACACAGTTACACTCATACTTACTTACCAACTTTCGTATTTATAATGTTAGTGTGATTTCGAAATTGCCGCTTTCAAATCACATGCTTCTTATGGTTTTTCCTGAATAGTAGTGATGTCAACTCGGTAGGTATAGTAGTCTCTGCTATCTGCTTCCACCTGGACGCTCGCCAGGCACGTAACGATGGCTGAGGGGCTGATTAATCCACTCACGCCTCGCGTATAAAACCACACTGAAACCTACAGAACATTCTTTGTATTTACTAAAAAACTAGCACTAAAACATGAACTCCCAAAAAGGAGAATCCAAAATGTACCTTGTTTTTTAACGTTTTCATGAAAATAAAAGCTTTTAATCTAGACGTTATAGAAACACATTGCTATTTCTAACATTCTGATACTGTTTCCCGATAAAAACATTGAACCGATCAAATTACGAAATAACATCGAGTTTCCGAGAACGCTTTACATTACACATTTGATTTTCCAAACGACTAATTTCTAGCTTTAACATCAAACGATTCAAAACACACGTTCAAATTATATTCCGAAACATCTTAAGCTTCTCTGAAAGGTTTCCTGACGAAATTACATCAAATGTACAGAAATCTCGCTGGAATCTACAAGTTTCTGAAAATTTCCACCGCCGAGTTGAAAAAACAAAATCTATAATTTTAGAAACATTTTTGTAGAAAATATAATTCGAGCGACAGTTGGACTCTGTAAATTGTTGAAGGGGAACCTCAGACCAACTTGTTATACCTCTGCTAACTTACTCGTTCAGCTCTTCAGATTTTTATTGCAATGGCACAGAGCTCAAATTATGTCAGATTGGGTGTTAGTGTGAATATTGGCTAGGGTTCCCGACTTGTTCGCAACCAGTGAAGTTTCTGGGCCAGTATTCTGCATATTCGCCGGAAATACGCGATAAAATACTAGCGACGATATAGGTAATGCATCATGTATCGGACACACTCGAATATATTGGGTTTCTCTATATTTGTATCGAAGAGATGGCTTTGGATTTTTCTTGGGTCGGGATCACCTCTTTTATAAAACTTTGTGAATGTCGAAATAGAAACAAAAAGAAAGCTTTTTGAAGAATGTTGGCAAAATGTAAATAGTTTCATGAGAAAACTTACCTATTCCTTCATTCTATTATACGGAAAGGTCTAGATAATGTAATTTCCAAGTATCGTAGCTGTACCTACTAGAGAGGCAAAACATAATAATTTTTACTTTACATTTTTACTTATATACGGTAAGTACATCTTCTACAAACTTTTTTCCCATTTTCTCCACTAAGACTATTACTCAAACACTGAAGATGCCGAGGCGAATTTCCAATCATGAAATTATTACTTACAGACTAATAAAATTAATAAAATGAAATATAGAAGCTGATAAAAATCTCATTTGCTAATTACCTGCCTTCTCTCTTTTTGTAGGTTCTGTAGCTCTCAGCTTATTGGCTGACTGTTGCAGATAAGTTTTCATGTAATTTAGCTAATTAATGATGACATTTGGTAGGTCACAAGTCACAATCTAATGGGTTTTTCTCCCTTACGAGTAATCTTTGTTTTTGATAACATCGTAGACTGATGTAGAACTTTGTAAACATTCGTAGACTTAAGATCTAAAATGTCTACGAATGTCTACGAAACATTCGTAGATCGTTTGAGACATTTGCAGATCATCGAAGGCTTTTGCAGACTACTTGAGATACTTTAACACCATTTGTAGACATTTATAGTTCGTCGTGCGTAATCGTACACCATCACGGACAGTGGAAGACCACCTAATACCCAGGAATATATCTATAAGCTATGGAATGAATGTCAACGAGCTATTAATCTACTGTGTATTATTTATAACTGAGAACAGAACAGACGTCACAACTATCACATCTGACAAAACTCTATTAATCTTCCCTCCCCATATCAGGGGTGCGGACTGCGGAGGTACCTGATCTGGTGTCGGCACACCTATCTTTCAAGAAACAATCTCATTTCACACACCAATTCTTTCCGCGCGAATCTCGAGACCTCTTGAGTAATTCGTTAAAAATTACCTTCCCCGCGTTTCCGGGGCCTAACATAAAACACAGTATAATTCCCGGCTATTATTCACAGTTCCCGGATCCCGGGGGTGGCTGGGTGGGGGTAATGACTTTATTTGAAATGGAATTCGGTAAGGCGCGGACAAGTTTTGGCGCTGCGATGGATAAGAAAGATGTAACGAGAGATATATTTTCTCATTACGTAATTGTTGTAGTATTCAAATGTTATTTCAACTTTGAATATTCGCTCGTTTGAGGTTTCCTGGAACAGATCGCTTTTAAAGTCTCCAGTTGTTACACCAGTTTTCATACGATTACCGTTTCTGGTGTAAACCATAAAGACCTATAATATATCATCTCTCTATTTATTAATATAAAAATAAATAAACGTTTCACAATCATAGCTCCCCACTAGGAATACATCCTGTGTCGAGGATGCTAAGGAACACAGACAAAGACAAGGACAACTAACACCCAGACCCAGAACAGATATTTAAATTGAACAAACTGTTAACTCTGTTTAATATCTGTTTAATATCAACAAAGCCTGTTTCCTCCTCTATCTAAATATCTCATCATCACTATTAACTATCACTGCTGAGTAGGAGGGGTCCTCTTTAGCACGCCATCATTTTTGGTTCTGTGCCCGTCTGCTACACTGCTTTTTAAAAGTCCTCGATTTTTTTTACTACAGTTAAGGTTGTGTATTTGACGTTGCCAAGTGTTTAAATAAATAACTTATAGCCCAAAATAAAGAGACAGAGTGTCCAAATAAATAAATAAAATTGAAAGATAGGTTATTTCAACCGTTGATGAAGTTTTCCCAGTTGTGTCCGAAGCCTACCTGCTAAGTTTAAAGTTTCGTTTAGTATTACAGATCCGCAGACTCTAGCTACTTAATAGGTTCGCCAATCGGCGGTCCTCGATGAACATCAACTATGCTTTTGAAAACAAAGTAGAGAAATGTTCGCTTAGTTTCTTTGACGGAAGTTTCCATTTCCCGTCGTTCATTTTCTTCGTTAGGTTTAAACTTAAAATTATGCATACAAAATTAACTACGTTGTAAAATACGAGTTTTATGTTACATAGGGTTATTCATAAAGGGTATGCTAAGCCGAAATGGGCTCATAGTGCTCATCATTATGAATAACTTTTACATGTTCCATACATTTTGTTACGTGTCATTGACATTTTTCTATGGAACAGCTGATTTTTTTTTCGCGAATTTCGGGTTGGTCCCATACCATAGTAAAAGTTGTTCACAATGATGAGTACTATGAGCACTTTTCGGCTTAGCATACCCTATATGAATATCCCTGTAGAGGTATATGCGAAACTGATAATAAAGTTGACATACAACTCTATATTTGATTCGTCGTTAAATTTTTTTATGCATGTTTGTCTTTCTCCGACAAAGATCAGAGACATTTTTCAGCATAACTAATTATTTGTATTATATTACTAGCTGACCCGGCAGACTTCGTACTGCCATACAGTACTTCTCTATGGTACTGCCTAATAAAAAAAAAATATATATATATATATATAAAATAAAAAAAATAGAATAAATAAAATAAATATAAAAATATCTTAAACTCTAGCGGCCCGTCCCGGCTTCGCTCGGGTGGATATTCATTTTTTAAACATTTTGGGATAAACGTAGATTAAATGCGTCTTTATGCGGGTGATAAGTAGATTTTTTTTTAAATTACTATTTATATTTTCTCTTTTATTTTTTTACATTTTTATCTATAAACGTATTTTTATTCTCATCTATCGTAACTTTATTTTTTATTTATTGTCCCATTTTATTTATAATATTGTGTTTAAGATTAAATACTTTATTTATTTTTTTAGGTTTTTGGTTGCAATTTTTTTACTTGATTTTATTTTGTTAAGGATCCCTAATTTTTTCAGGTAATAAATATAGCCTATGACACTCAGCAATAATGTGGCTTTCTATTGGTGAAAGAATTTTTAAAATCGGTTTAGTAGATCCCGAGATTACCCCTTACAATTTAACAAATATACAAACACACAAACTTTACTTCTTTATAATATTAGTATAGATAAAGAGGAAAGATTTGTATTTTTGTATGTTTGTGTGGAATAAACTCAAAAAATACTGGACCGATTTCAAAAATTCTTTCACCATTCGAATGCTACATTATCCCAAAGTAACAGCTATTTTTTTTTTTTTTTTATCCCCAGCAAAGCGTGGCAGGGAACAGCTAGTTAAATATAAACACAAGCTGCAATAAAGCTCGTTTTAGTTAGAAAACGTTTGTATGGGAAAAAGAAAAGGGCTGTTTTTAGGGTTTTTCAATATTTCTGAAAGATTTTCTTAATATTTTTTTCCGTAAGAACCTTCTCCTAATAATAACTAATACAACAAAAAAATAATTAGTGAAATCGGTTCAGCCATTCACGCGTTATGCCGTGACCAAGGAAAACGGGTTTCATTTTTATATATATAGATTATATCATATGATTTTACACACCGTTGCTCTGTGATAGATAACAATTCCCACATGTGACAAACATTGTGACTACAATACTGAGCTCGCTAAATAATGCCAGCCGATAACGCAACAAGTCAAAAACTCTATTCAAATAAAAAACCAAACTAGAAGTTTAAACTAAGTTACCGGGTTACATTTCTCTTAAATTTATTATTAAAAAGCTACCATTTTGCTACTGCTTTTAACATAAACCTTATTAGGCTGAAAGTAGGTAAGTACGACTAATCCAATAAAGATCATTTTAGTGAGATTCGGTCCCTAAAAATCTTATTATCTCCAGTATCCACAGCCCGAAGTCCAGCTGACCAAGATCAGAACTATCGGGGCAGTCTCATTTGAATACAATCTGACCTAAGCACGGTCCTGTTCCCAGTTGTGTAAGTTTAGAACCACACTTTGAGTGGACAGTATCGTGGAGAAGGAAATGTACGAAGATGTAGGTTGTGTCTATCTCTGTACGTTTGCGACAAAATTGTAAGTACGAGTAGCTCTCATGGAAGAGAGTGTGTGAAGTTTAGTGATATTGCACTTATTTACCAATACCTAGATACCTACTACAGTTTTCATCCGGTTTAGTTCTGTTTTTCTTGCTCCAAAAATTATAATTGTTCCGTAATTTAAAACGCTGTACGAGTATCTAACTAAAACCTCAGTTCAAGTTTTAACATTGAAATCTTAGAAAGTCCTTCTAGGAAGCATTTCTATTTTCGGTAGAGCTTTGCTTTAACGATGAAATCTGCGAGCGAAACCGAGGTACGAGTAGGTGCATAATTTGAGTAAGATTGTAGGTACAAGTAATAGCTTCAAATAAAACGAGGACAATGTATGCTGCATCAACTGCATGTCATGCCATGGTATGTTCAAACAGCTTTGGAAATATGTTTTTATATTCCACTCACGTCGCCTATCCGTTGCCCTAAAACTCCGACAAGTATGCAGGGACTGTGACGCGACAGCGCAGCAACTGTGGCAACAGTGGAGCAACTGTAGCGCAACAGTGGAGCAACTATTGTCAAACGGTACGACCGTTTACCTTCGCTCGTGTATTGTAGTCGCTGAAGGCGAGTGACAATAGAAACTTATCCGCGGCCGATCCCACAACTTGCGCACTAGGTTCTAGACCGCTGGAAGTGGCCACATTTTTAATTTTTAATGTTCGTAATTTATTTTCAAGTACCTAATAATGAGGTTGATTTATGTTTATTGCCAACATTAAAAAAATGGGTTTTTATAAAGATTTTCTGGACATTGGAAATAGTAGAGTAGGTTATTCTCTTTCGGTGAAGCTAGGACGGCTACACAGACAAAATAGGGACGGCTACAAACAGTTTACTCTAACTTCAGGAGAACTCAGGCCTTGAAAAGTTAGGCCTTCCTTCCTAGACAGGAAATAGAGACAGAACTTTGGAGATAGAATACTGATGCTGCTGTTTTGCACTTAGGGCAGAAATACTTACTAATCAAATAATTAAAAATGATTTCAACATATTCCTTACTGGCTTCTCCACTAATCTCTATCGAGAAAAGTGATAAGAATTTCTCATCCATGCAGACTTTTTCGCGATTTTTTATAAATATAAAACGTGCTATTCCAGCCGCCGTACATTCAGAACAACTAGTTTACAAACTCGCAACTGTCTAGCTGTCTTAATTCAGTTCTGGTGTCGGCGCGACCGCTGCGGCTCTGCTCTCCGATAAACTCTTAGCTCCGCTCACTCCCACACCGTTTAAAACACAACTTTTTCAATTATTCCCTTCTAGTTTTAGTTTACTGGATTCGATTCTTACAAGTTATTTGATTTACAAGTTTCTTCGAATGCAAAGTTGCTAAGTACCTAGCCTAGTGTTGGTGCGGTTTTAGATGAGATTGGTGACAAAGAGAGCAGTTGAGTGACTTTTACTCGTTGGTGCGGAGATGATAGTAAAGAAAATTGTGATGAAAGTGGGATTTTCGTCAATGCTTTTTTTTTTAATTGTGCTCTCAATCATTTTGGTTTGTATTTTTATTTTAATAAGGTTCTCTATGTTATTACCTACGAGTAGGTATGTTTTTGAAAAAAGTGATGTAAGTAAATTTAATAACGTTTAAGGCATAAATCATTTCACAGTGAAGGTAGCATAATGTAGGTAATTGCCAAAGCTTTAAGTAATATTTAAATTAATTACAGAAAGAGGTGCCCGTTGATTTTCATTTAAGTTTAGTTTAACTTATCTACTTACGAGTGAGTAATTTTGTTAAAGTTTTAGAAGAAGTTTTAACAAAGTCAGGTTGTGAGCAATCTACCTAAAACTTTATTTAGTCCACCTGCAGACGTATCAACCTAACCAGGCAAAGTATTGTAAAACTTCTCATAACTACACAATCGGGTTCCAGAGAAAGTTATTTCCAATCCACATTCTCCATTTTAAATATTTCACCGATATTAAAAATATCTTTGAAGCGGGTCTCAACAAAAATTCGATTTGGTAACTTCTGTGAGCGCTCTCAAGTTTATCGGAGTTTCGAACTTGTCGCCGCTTCGTGGTCGGAATATATGCTTAGATACATCACAATGATTGCCACTCTTATGTTTATAGGGGCAAGGGTGATTTTTGCTCAGCAATGTTGTTTGAAGTTGTTTAGAAACATGTTATGAACATCACGGCAGGTTCGCGTATGCTGCTCAAATGTTAGATAATTGTTGCTTAATGTATTTAATCATTTATTAGGGTAATGGACATGAGTTGAAGGGGTTCATATGAATTATGCCGCTAATTAGGCGGAACGAGTGCTGCCAGAACTCATTCATGAGTTTGGATTTAATAATTAGGAGTATTCAGTTAACTCTCTCTATACCGGACTATGGCATAGGTACCTCTTTTAAGTCACTGGACTAGTTAGACCGTAAATATGTTTGAGGTTAGTATCAGTTCATTCAAAACAATTATTAAGACTGTGGAATTTGAAAATACCAGTAGCTACCTACATTCTTCTACTTCTTTGTCTTAACGCTCTAGATAGAGTGGTCGTGGTCGTCTTGTAATGTTATTGGAAGGACATGTGTTACGCGCCGCACAATATCTCACCTACAAGTTACATTAGGTACCCACCTACAAATAAAATCCTTAAAAATAAAACTGTCTTTATTGATCCAATTAAAAAGAAAATAATTTGAAAACCGTCACCATTGTCACACAACCAAGTTGTCAACCAAGATGTAGCGTTACGTTCTTTCTGTCAGGAATACACAACATACATACTTATATTTACCACGACGTGTTTTTGATATTTACCTAATGTAGTAAATACTTACCTAATATATAATATTATCGAAATAAAAAGCTATCCATTCAAAATCTCGTCAAGATTTTATAAGGTACCGGGACAGGGAAGGTTGCAACGACAACTAAATTGCAAATATGGCTAAGAACCCGCAATATTCTACTGAGATGTACAGTAACAGGTTTTTCTGCTTGTGCGCGGCGGGAGGCATGGTCGCGTGCGGGACGACGCACACGTTACTGACCCCGCTCGACCTGGTGAAGTGCCGGCTGCAAGTCGACCCCGGGAAATACAAGTCCATCTTCAGAGGGTTCAGCATTTCCTACGCGGAGGGCGGTATGCGCAACCTCGTCAAAGGCTGGGCGCCCACCTTGATCGGCTACTCTTTGCAAGGAAGCTGCAAATTCGCCGGCTACGAGTATTTCAAGTACCGCTTTGCCAATATGGTCGACGAGGAGTCCGCGTATCTTTACCGGACATATTTATATCTAGCTGCTGCCGCGTCAGCCGAGTTTATAGCTGACATAGCGCTTAGTCCCTTCGAGGCCACCAAAGTGCGCATACAGACGACGCCGGGCTACACGTCGCAGATGAGGAAAGCGATGCCCCATATGATGGCTACAGAAGGTGAGTGCACAACTGCACATGCACGTGATATGATCTAAATTTAGTGTCTCTAAACATTATTTAATTATACATGCCAATACAACCCACGCTTTCTTCTAACTTTGATGTGTTTTATGTAGTTGAAACAATGATTTCGTACAAAAAGTAATAAGAGACATACATTAGCAATATCGGTTAATGTGCAGGTTTCGGCGTGTTTTACCGCGGTCTGACGCCGCTGTGGGGCCGGCAGGTGCCCTACACGATGATGAAGTTCTCCTCGTTCGAGGTAACGCTAGAGTACCTGTACGCGAACGTGGTCCCCAAGCCACGCCAAGATTGCACGCCCGTGGAGCAGCTTATCGTGACTTTCAGCGCCGGGTACATCGCGGGCGTGCTGTGCGCTGTAGTGTCGCACCCTTCTGACACCATCGTCTCCAAGCTCAACAAAGACCCCTCGGCCTCCATCGGCGGTATCATCTCCGAGGTGGGCATGGTGGGCATCTGGCGCGGCCTGGTGGCGCGCATCATCATGATCGGCACGCTCACCGGCCTGCAGTGGTTCGTGTACGACGCCTTTAAAGTGTACACGGGCATGCCGCGCCCGCCTCCTCCTGAAATGCCGGCTTCGCTCAAGAAGAAAATGAAAAAATAATCTTTCATGTGCGCTTCGTGACTTTATGGCAGGGTTCTGACAGCGTTTAAATAATTATTACCTTCATCACAAGCCGAGCTCTTAGCGTTCAAAGTAATTTATGCTGTTTTCCCGGAACATTTAGTTACTCTCCTCAAGCAATAACTTGGTCGCCTATTCGTAAACTATTATAGACTTAAGTAAGTTGTGATTTGTTTGGAAGTAATTGCAGTCTGTTCGCTAATGGAGTTATATCGTTTCAAATTTCTTGGAAAGTGCCTTCAGGTTTTGAGATTGAAAATAGAAACATTGAGGGCAAATATCTATTCTCAGAAATTAAACGTGGATTATTCAAATACATGGTATAAAGTATTTCATTGTGATTTAAAATCTTTTTTCGACAATATCTACATAATGAGGTACGTAGGTAATTTTTTTTGACAAGTGTTCCTTGATCTACTATGGAACCCTAAAAACAAGTAGCCGACTTCTTTCGGCGCAGAACTTTGAATTTCGTTATGGTGATGACCAACGTGAATATTAATTGTGACTTGTAGTGTTTATAAATATATTTGTTTATTTTACGTAATCCCTAATTATTTTTTTGACGATTAATGACGAATAAATTGTATAATTTGTATCCCTTTTCGGTTTGGTGGTTTATTTTTCTTCACATATTATTAGGCTAGATCCATATTTGTATCATTTTGGCGTATCGTATATCTGTCTCGTAGCGGCATCGACATGAATCATGATGGCTATTTAGGACGCAGCTGTACCTAATTTTCATCGTCCTTATCAAATTAAAAGATAATAAAACGAAAATTTCTTTAAAACACATTATAAATCGTAATGTTAGACTCTAGGGGTGCTCTCTTCCCTCATTTTGCATACGAGAGAAGCGAGCTCTTAATGTTAAATGCGTCCTTAGTGTAAATCAGAGAGTTTGGAGGAAGCGTAGGTAAAATAGGGCATAAACAAGTCGCATAAGGTAAATATCCCGATCCGGTCCGCAGTTACATAACTACATCAAATTTTCCTCCCAACTTATTCAAACGGCATCGAAATAGGGTCATAAAATATCACAAAACATTCTTCGGCGACAATAATGTATATTGAAAAATACTATCGGGAAAAAGCGGTTATAATGGTCGGGAGCAGTCGTATACAAAGGAGGTTCGGATCCTTCGAGGCCATAACCGTAATATAGGGATTTGTCCGAGTACCGTGGTCCACTTACCGGCTCGGGACGCAGGGAGTGACCCGCCAGAGCCGGCGTAAGTGCGGGATCACCGGCCGCCCCATTTAACATAATCTTGGATCCGGTGTTCGGAGGACACCTTATTTGTTTTATGATATGGCCCGGAGATTTGTATTTCTTTATGGCTTCTCATTTCCTCAATGACGTTTGGTTTTACAAGGGGTCGGTGTGGCTTCGGTTCAGTTCTGGGAGAGCCAGTTCTTGGGGCATTTTTCAGTTTTTCTCTCTAATTTTATATACAGTAAGGTCAGGGTAAGAAAGGATTCAAGGTTATGATCGGGTCTCGAAGTTTAGGATAAGTTTAGGTAGGTACCCATTGTATAGCGAGTATAGAAAATATTTTCAGAGAAACATAATTAATCTACTAGGAACTTATAGCGGAATACATGCCGAAATAAATAAATATGAATAGGTAGATACATGTGCAGTTTTACTATTAGTAGAACTGAAAATCTAAAATCAGAAGAAGACGATAAATTAATTAAGAACCTCTGCTGTATCTACTCTTTACCATAAGGCTAAAAATATAAAAAATAACAACACGTGAAATAAATGAAAACTTTTATTAACTTCATTTTCATTTCGACTTAGGATCTACGTTAAAATATAATATTCGCTAGTAAAACTAAATATTTTATATTAATTTTACCTCTTTATCTGTATACACATATTTACAAAACGAATCTATTGCATCGATTTTTGTACTTCTGGACCTAATATTGCCGAAAGTAATAAACTCAAAATATAAAAATATCTCACAGAAATAAGTAGATTATTCGAAATAATGCTAGAACCAAATCTCAACATTGACAATAGAAATAAATAATTATTCCTTACGATCTACATAAGATCTTATAAAATTATATTATCACTACACTGGCTTCAATATTTATGGCAAAATTAGTGATGTACCGTTACAATATTTAAAATATCGACATTTATTTTAAAATAGTTTAATATTATCGACTCGATAAAACACCAATCGTCACCTACAACTACATAATTATGCATTCAATCACACATTATTTTACTTTAATACTGCCGACTACATCCCGACCTAATGGTAACGTACATTCGACATTTTGTGACGACGGACACCACGATAAAAAACAAACAAAAACTAAACGCCCGAGGCTTGCAAAAATAAATTAAATCGAAATAAAAATGCAAAAATAAAAAATACAATTCCGTCGGTACAAAATATCAGTCGCACTAGAACCGGTCTCATTCGTAGAGTGAGACTATCGAATCGACACATCCCTAACACGTCGAGCCCGACCATTTTAAACTCTAACACTTAAAAATTAAGGTTCAAAATGGCACTAGAGACTACGTCCATAAGGCACTATCCTCGTCAAATATCACGATATCGACAACGACTATTTTAATAATGGCAGTGACTTTCACGTCCCGGTCACCTTCCCACCGCAGCGAGCGCGGGGAATACATTCGTTGTTTATACAAAATTGACAGTTTCGTGAAGAAAACTAGAAGCATTCCGAAAGTCAGTTGAACAAGTTGTGCTCACGCGTTTTTGTCCGCGGCTCTCTGGGGAGCTCATCTCTGGTAAACAATTTGGGTAAGAATATTGTGTTGAAGTACAAAGTTTTAAATGTATTTGGGAAGAGTGGGCATACCGCTCAGTACGCAGTTTTTCAGGCACGTTAGGCGGAAGCAAGTGAGAGATAGCTACTGGGTCATTTCCAGATTAGTACAGTACAAACAAACCGACATACCTACTCATCTATAACTCCTACTTACTCCTCACTAAACCCCAACGTGGCAACTGAACAACCGCCTACTGTGATTCGAACCAAGTTGACCAGATTCAGAGTTTTCTTTAGCCAAAGACCTGACGTTCCTTACGTGTTCCTTCTTCTCCAAAGTTAAAGAAGGTCCAAAGACGAAAGTTCAAGTAGTTTCCAAGGTGTTTACTAGAGACCCCCTACAGCCTATTCCCCTCTTCTTCCCCTTACGAGCGCGGCTTGGGCGCCACCTTGACGGACACGTACAGTCGCATGGGGGCCGGCACCGACAAGTCGAGCGCACGGCGGCGGCGGGCGCCCCGCTCGGGGGCCGGGACGAACCTGGGGACGAACGTACAGTGTTAGATACATACGTTACTAGTTAAATAATTGCAGGAAGTGCTAAGGGAGAGTCGGTGTATTGGGACTTCTCAGAGGCTCCGAAAGCAAAACACGGACGGAAGGTAGCACAAAGTCGAGTTTCTTCTGAAGAGGTTATTAGAATATATTACACTCTCTCTCTCTCTCTCTCTCTCTCTAGTTAGCGAAAACCAACACAACCTAACCGAACAAGTGAACTCAAAATGCAATCAAAAGTTAGATCACTCAGTAACTAGAATATTCCAAAATTTGTATGATACTAAAAATGCCAAGCTGCTGAATATATTTATTTTTACGTGGATTATTACGACAGCAAAATGGTTCAGGATTTAGAGCAACGTAACACTATCCATTATATTAAAATACTTGCTTTATATCTTCAAAAGTTTCAAAATATGACTCAAGTCCACCTTGACGTATCCGCCTATAGCCACCTGACTAACCAAAACTTATGAGCACAGATGTGGCTCGCAAATCCAACTTGAGTTTAAAAGGCCCTGCTACATAGCCACGCGTGCCACAACACAGACCTGGCCTCCAGCTCCAACTGCTTCTCCAGCAGCGCATGCGGCTTGACATGCTTCCTCAGGCGCAGCGCCCACACCCCGTCCCGCTTGTTGAGCACGAAGTTGTTCTCCTCGTCTCCGTACACGATGCGGTAGTGGGGCCGGCCGCCGCCCGCCGCGGGCAGCAGCCGGACCAGGGGCGCGCGGTGCCAGGTCTGCTTAGGGGTCGCTTGGACGACGATCAGCTCGGCTTCCGGTTCGAGGAGGGAACGACGACCTAGAGTAAATAGGACATTGGAAGCGTGATTGACGTACAGATTTAAGTGTTTGAACTTTGGATGAAAATATTTTTGTTTGTTAATATTTTTGTTGTGTCTGTATAATATTTTTTGTTGCGCTCATGAATTTTAACTTAGTTTGTAGATGTTTATATATGTTACAAAGTTGCTTCTAAAAGGTACTCACGGCGACTGCGTCGTTTCCGTTTTCTCATGACAGTAGTTCCATTCGCATATATGATCGCTTCATCGGGTGCTCTTCTTCTTCTACCGTTCACCTGAAAAATAAATCCAAATTTGATTACCGTCAAACTTGACTCGGTCATCGTATATAGAAAATATTTTCAGCAACAATTTCGTTTTTACTTTGATTTACTACTGGTACGAAGACCGATAGCAACACGGGTAACGAAGATTTAAATCAGCAAAATGAAATGACAGGTGTTGAGCACCTGTGGCCATGGTTCGACAGCGTCGACAAAAAAGAGTTGTAAAACTCAGAGCTCTCAGAGTCACTCACCGACTCTGATGTCCGGATGGGCTCACACTCACCTTGCAGCTGAAGCAGCCCTCGGTGGAGATGAGCTCGTTCTTCCCCCCGATCTTGTACTGGTCGCGCACGGGGAACACGGGCACGTCCCCGATGTCCCCGGGCGGCAGCGCGCCGTCCAGCGCCGTGAGGCAGTGGCCCGCGCCCACCAGCTGGTAGCCGGCCGGGCAGCCGCACTCGTAGCTGTCGCCCAGCGCCGAGCAGCCGAACAGGCACGACGCGCCCGCGCACCCGCCCGCCAGCTGGGGACGGGCCAAAAGATTTTCAAACTTCAGGAATGCTGATGTCGTAAGGCCTTTGAAAATTATAATTGCTGCAACGGCAACGGGGGAGGGTCGTTTCAAACTTCAAGTATTGTATTGTTTTAATGCTTCTTCCAAAAATTGCAGGCTGCATGTAATATATATTTTTTTTTTTATTCAATTATAGGCTTGCGTTTGACCACCATCTCGCCTGATGTTAAGCAACGATGCGGTCTACGATGGAGCACGCTTGCCTAGAAGGAACCGATTCACTCGCGACTTGAAGACACCCAAATTATATCTATCGGGAAACACCCACTCGGGCAAAGTATTCCACACTCTGGCAGTGCGCACAATAAAAGTGGAATCAAAGCGTTTCGTACGAGTTTTTGGTATTTCTACCATATAACGATGTCGCTTTTTTGTGCCCTTAGTGGTCCGATAATATAATAGAATGGGCTAGAGGGAATAAGGGCATGCAGGTCTGACGCACACTCCCCGAAATCCTATCTATCCGATAGAAAACCGACAGACTACCAACCTTGCGGCGATGCTCGAGACTCTGGAGCTTAGTCCGAACAAGAGAGTCTTTGCCTATGAGCTTTTTGGCACGTTTCTCAATAGACTCCAACGCCTCAAGCTGGTATTTGGCTGATCCGTCCCAAAGGTGAGAACAGTACTCCATGCACGATCGAACTTGTGCTTTATATAGTGACAGCAACTGCTCCGGCGTAAAGTACCGCCTCACCTTCGAAAGGATACCCGGCTTCTTGGCAGCCAATTGAGCCTTGGACTCAATATAGGAGCCAAAGTTGAGGGTCGACGTCAGAGTAACGCCCAAGAGCTCTAGATTGTCAGCTGTCGGAATGGACACATCACGGAAACTAGGAGCCAGTTGAAATGGGCTCCTCTTTGCGGAGAACAGACACGCCTGGGTCTTAGTCGCATTAAACTTGACCAGATTGGCATCACCCCAATCTGAGACAGCCTTAAGGGACAAGTTCATGCGCTCGACCATGGCCTCTCTCAGAGTCTGGATATTCTTCCACAATTCGAGCAAGAAATTTACGTAAAGGAAAAGAGGTCACAAATAAAACGGGCTAACGGAAAGAAAAGAAGAGCTAAAAGAAGTTAACATCAAAACTTTGGCAGAAAGAAATAATATATGAACCCTACCTGCAGACACACAGCATGTCCCGCGTCCCACCCGTACCCACTGGGGCACCCGCAGCGGTAGGCGCCGGCCACCGCGAAGCACGGAGCCGCGCCGCACGGGCCCGGCGCGCACGCGTCCTGCGGGACGCACGCGCCGCCCGGCGAGCGGGTCGTGCCTGGAGGCAGACTTTCATTAGCCAACTGTAACTCTAACATAGGAGGTAAATTTGCAGATTCTGTACTGATTCGTGTTGTATTTAGTCAACTTTAGATAGCACATCAAGAATGTACAGTTTTGCGCGTGATGAGTTCAAGATAGGGCTACCTATCACGCGCAAAACGGTAGTAGGTACCTACAGTGGCAAATAAAAACTAGACTGCTGTATAATTTCGGTAAATCACGGTCTTCCATCTTATATCCTGTAAAATGGCGAAGACATGACAAGTACATTTATCGATCCTTCAAAACTACATTTCTTTCAGACTTCTGAGACTTCTTTCTTTCTGAGAGACTTCTGTTCCATCATAGTTTCTCAGCAATCTCTACTGAACTCCTGATCCATCTCTGCCCGCTGCTGCGTCACCGGCTAGTTTAACGCTACAGTAGCGTTTCGACTCGTCCTCGTCCTAGGCCCTACTCGTACTCGTCTACTCGTATGTAGACTCACCCTGCGGACAGTCGCACCGGTAGCCGCCCGCGTAGTTCCTGCAGGGCGCCTGGCAGCGGCCGTCGGCGCACTCGTCGCGGTCCAGGCAGCGCGCGCCCGCCAGGTCCAGCCGGAACCCGCGCGGACACACGCAGCGGTACGAGCCCAGCAGGTTCACGCACTTGCCGGGGCTGGGGCACAGGCCTTCTTCGTGGCACTCGTTTATATCTAGAAGAGGAAAAAAGTAAATTTGGATAGGCTGAGTGACTAGCCCCGATTTCAGAGTTTTTAAGCTGCCTGAAGGCCTCTGACATGGAAAATTATTAAATTAGTTCGATTGTGTAGGATTGCTGGCGCAATGCGTGCAATGCTACTATTATACTCGTATCAACTAAGACTGGGTCTTCGATCTGCATTGGAACTGAATCAAACGCGAGACCTGCGTCACTCCCTGCCTCTAGAATTCATAAGATCCCAGACACTAATATTTCCGTATCAGTCAAAGAGTTCTACCATGATAAACCAGACTCGTGCACTAGCGAAATGCTCCACATCCTAAACATAATTAAATCCTTAAAAAAGGACTTCTTAGCCTGTGACTCCATGGTGGACAAGGTTATATTAATCTTAAACCACTTAAGTCAGTATGTATAAGGCGTCCTACGATTCCTTTCTTGGAATGCCGATGGCATCCGTTTAAAAATATCTGAACTACTTGATCTTGCTACTAACGTTAACGATATAATAGCATTGTGCGAAACAAGAATCACCAAGACAATGTTTGAATACACCGGGTTTTACATGTTATCGTCAAGATAAACACTGCTCAGGCCGAGGCCAAGGAGTGGCAATCCTAGTACGTAACAGCATACAACATACTCGTATTCTAATCCCAGCCACTACTTATATGGAAGCGATAGGTATTAAACTGACTGATGCAAGTAACAAGAATCTTATTGTTATTTCGGCGTACCAATCTCCTAACCTTACTCTTGTGACGAATGATCTTGATAAACTCCTGAGTCTTGGACCAAAAGTACTAATCATGGGGGACATGAACTCCAAGCATAAGAGCTGGAGCTCCTCCACTGAAAACGCCTCTGGTAAACTTCTTTATAATCATATGCTAAGTCAAGACTACTTAATTCATGCACCTAAATCGCCAACACTTGTCCACTACAGGCCTGACTACAAACGGTCTACTCCCGACCTGGTATTATCTAAGAATGTTGTCAACATCGTAAATATTAAAGCTTTGCCCTCGTTGTCTTCTAACCACTTACCAATAACATTTTCTGTTGAGGGTGACTTCCAACGCCAAAATACCAAAATGTATAAGTATAGTGCCGCTGACTGGCCAAAATATCGGTCTGTCATAGATGCTAACATCTCACTATCTTCCACTATTTATGAATCACCTAATGAAGTAGATATTGCTCTTGATCACCTTACCAACGCGATTTACATAGCTCGAGACTCATCAGTCCCACTTACAGAACGTGCTTCGAAGCCAAAGCCACTTCCGCGCCGCCTGAAAAAGCTCATTAAACTTAAAAACCAACTGCGCCGAAAGGACGCTTCGTCGCTTGACATTATCGAAAGAAGGAAACTAAGATCTGCTATTAATAAGCTTCAGTCTGACATCAATAAAGGTATCAAAGCTTTTAATGACAAAATTTGGGACGACAAATTAGAAAGAGTAGATAATCCTTCCCACCCACTTTGGGTCGCTGCGCCAGAAGAGTAAGTAAGTAAGATAATCCTTCAGCCGACATTTGGAGAGTGGCTAAAGGTCTGCGATCCAAACAGCATATCATTCCACCGCTGCTAAAATCTGACAATACACTGACTGAAAATTTAAAAGAACAAGCCGAAGCCCTAGCTGATTCATTCCTAGGTAATATGACTTTAACTTCAGACTGGACTAGCACTTCCGTCATAGAAAATGCAGTAAAATCCTCTAACGAAATTATTAGTAACTATATCCCTGATAAACAGTACTTTTTTGTAAAACCCAGAAACATTGTAGCTATGCTAGCCAAACTAAAAAAACGCAAGTCACCCGGCTCAGACAATATCCAAAACGAACTTTTGAAAAACTTTTCCCGTAAATCAGTAGTCTTCCTCACACGTATATTTAATGCTTGTCTCAGATTGGCTTACTTTCCCAAAACTTTAAAAGATGCAAAAGTTATAGCTATTTTAAAGCCTGGTAAGGATGATACGCTTCCCATTAGCTATAGGCCAATCAGTTTACGGGGAGTAAACGTCGCTGGGCAAACTCTTCGAATCCATTATAATTATACTCACTGCTATTAAAAGAGTCTAAGCATACCCTGATTAATGAGCAATTTGGCTTTCGCGAACAACACTCCACTATCCAGCAGCTCGTAAGAGTGACTGAACATATTGCACATCACTTAAACCTTAACGAGTCAACTGGCATGTTTCTTCTTGATATTGAAAAAGCATTTGATACGGTTTGGCACGAAGGCCTTCTACACAAAATTTACGTTGATAAGGTCCATATTAGCCTAGTAAAATTAATTTCTTCATACTTGAGTAACCGTCAGTTCTCAGTAAGTGTAAACGATACTCTGTCTGAACCTCGATTTATCCCAGCAGGAGTCCCGCAGGGTTCGGTCTTGGGCCCTCATCTGTTCGTACGCTACATTAACGATGTCCCCATACAAACACGTACTAAGTTGGCCTGCTTTGCTGATGACACAGCCTCTTTCACTTCTTCCAAAGATGTTGACTTAATCATAAGCAGACTTCAGCTGTCCATACTTGGCTTACATGAATTTTTTACTAATTGGAAACTCAAGCTAAACGAAAGTAAAACTGAAGCAATATTGTTCACAAGATCTCGAAAAGTGCCTCAAAGATTTTTAAAAATCAATAACTACGATATTAATTGGAGTTCAACTGGAAAATACCTAGGTGTTATGTTAGACAATAAAATAAATTGGTCACATCATATTGATCACACTAGGAAAAAAGCTTTAAAAGCAATGGGAGCTCTTAGTCCTATATTCAACCGAAAAGCTAAACTTAGTCCAACGTCCAAGTTGCGTATTTACACCGCTCTAATCAGACCCTGTCTCACCTATGCTGCTCCTGTATGGAACACAACATGCGAGTCTAACTACATTAAGCTACAAACAATTCAGAACAAGGCATTCAAAATCTGCTTCAATACCCCGTTTCGAACAAACCTTCAAACACTTCACAGATCCCTAGAATTCCCAACCCTTAAAGAATTTGTTTTAAAACTTACCAAAAATTTTTACTTTAAAATACATTTAAATCACACTAACAAATTAGTTTACTCTCTTGGCCGATCTAGAAGTAACAATCTTTCGTACATCGATAAGTATAAAACTTACAAATTACCCCATCACTACCTTTTGTTTGACTGAGTCAACTGAGTCTCATTCACCCAAGTTCCTAATCAGCGGTTTCTTCTAATCAGTTGGTTTACTCACTTCACTAGGCACTAGAGCCACTACGCGTCAATATCAATATCAACCGGTTAAACGGCTAACGGGTGTATTCTTGTTTCGGTGCAACTTGACTCCTTACTTTGTTATTATATTTTTTACCACTATCTAGTCAAATTACGACGGCCTAGGGACGACTTTTTAAAAAGACAAAATTTCTAATTTAAAGTGTCGTTTATTCGACGGATCTCTTAAGACTAACTTAATATTTAACAAAGACAACTCACAACGACTCGCCAGACAAAACATCCCATGTCGCTCTCTTATCAATTACTTCTACGAAGACCACCCGATTGCGCTGATCAAGCGCATACCCTAAAAGCCACAGGGCCAGACTTAGGTCGCATGACTTCTCCCTCCTGAGATTCGAAATTATCCGAAGGATTCGGAGAGTTTCGAAAATTACATTTGTAGCCTAATTTTCTTAATCTAATATATAAAACTATCAATCCGCAGATTACAATAATGAGGTATAAAACAATTGTCCAAATACTGACGCTATAAATTTTCACTTCACTGATATCATTTTCACTTTCACTTTTAGATTTTAATGCACTCACACTTAATTGGACGTTCTTCAGATCTATGTCTTCTAGTTCTATAGGTTCTGTATCTTCAGTCTTGATGTAACTAATGTGTGGTAAATTGATAATTGGTAGTCTAGCGTAATTTAGTTTATCCAGCTGGTGTTGTCGAAGTTTTAGTACAAATCTATCAATTTTGATTTCACATTCTGTATCTTCTAGCGTGACAATATACGTTCCCAGGATATTTTCTTGTTGTACTTCACTTGAACAAATCCGTTGCATGAGTGTATTTTCTTTGGAAAACAGGATCCACCGGTTTGGTCGTATACGTTGGACCACGACGTTCTCAAGTTTTACTGGAATCAAGGTACAGGAACTCATGTTTTTGGAATATTTCATCAAATCCGAAATACATGGATCCTTAATGAATTGGGCGGTGTTATCCTCGAAGCAGAGAAAGCTGGATTCGCCTGTCGCTTCGCACGGCTGGGCTAACGGCTCAGAGGTCAGTCCTTTCACTATTAGGTAAGGATATTTAGGAAGGATGATGTAAGTCATATGATCATGGAGGATAGGGAGAGGGTACAATTTATAGTATATGTAGGTCTCTTTACCAATAAGCGGAATTTCTAACACAAATGTTAACTGATTTTCTTTAAAGAATGACTTTATACCAATACTCTCTTCAATCTTTACGAGATTCTCTTGATTAGCAGGAAATACTAATCTATCTGTTTGTTCAATATTTTTAAGTATAATTAGTAAGCTGTCGGAATCAATTATAGATTGATGTAGAGTATTTAACTTACTAAAAGCTATCGCAGTTTCCAATTCGTTCAATTTAACAGAAGTACTTTGAAAGTTGTGTAAAATCATAGAATATACATTAATTATCATATTACTTGCGTAGTGTACATTTTCTTCCTGTTTTGCTTTATCTAAATTGTTTTGAGATTCTTTAAATTTTTCAGAGAGTTGCAATACATTATTTTTAATTGACTGTGTTACATTATAAAAACCTTGTACGACTTCGGAGACCAGAGTTACCTTTTTATTAGTGTATGCCTGTTTTGACTGAATTGTTTCGATTAGTTTATCGTATCTGTATGCATCTTCACTGTCCAAATTTCCCGTAATTATCTTAATAATAGAGCCTAAAGGATTAACAAGGCCTCTTTTTACTCTATACTTAGGAACTAACTGTCTATACTTACTTATAGTTAAATTCATAAAATATTCTACCTGAATTCTAAAATTTGAGAAAACTAAGTTTTTATATGTCTCATCATAATTAGCATCTACCTTACTATTTACGTCATTAAATTTAATGATATTTAATGTTAAGTCCTCAGATATCAAGTTAAAGTCTAATCTCTTCAGTATTGTCCATTTTTCAGTGCTAATCACTGCTGTTCCTTCCTTTAAGGGTAGGACTCCTGGAATGCCCTCAAGTGACTGCAGTTGAAGGGCCTGGAGTTGGGTCGCTGCCATCAGGACCAGCACCATGATTAGGGCGTCTCTGTGGAGGACGTTTGATGTCTTTAATAGGGATTCTAATATCGCGCTTCTTTGTTGTTACAGTCACAATATTTCTATCAGCTTCTCCTACCACTACAGCTTTATCATACCGGGGCTTATCCTTGCTTCGCCGAATATTAGTTCCTTTAAAGAAAATTGTGTCGTCCGTATTTATATCAAATTCTGTTTCACCTCCTCTTCTGTCTTTAGCGTTTTCCTTTATTTTAATCATTTTATCAGTTATATTTTTATACAAAAATTTGGTTCGTTTTTTATGATCGCGCATTAGCACCTGCATATATTCTTTGTCTAAATTGATATCAAAGGTATTTTTTGATTCCGTGTGACCGAAAACTACCTCGAAAGGGGTTAATCCTGTTACGGAATGAATGCTATGGTTGTAGGCCATAATGGCAAAAGTCATTACTGTTGAGGCGTCAGTTAGTTTACGTTCGTATTTTGCGAGTCTGTAAGTCTCTAAGAGGGTAGAGTGAAATCTCTCTATCAGACCCATCGAATTTGGGTTATTAGGCGTACCTAAATGGAGTTCAATTTTGTAAAAATCCAATAATTCCTTAATTAGTGAATTGTTGAATTCTGATCCAGAATCTGAGCTTATTTTCGTTGGTGTTCCGTAAAAAGAAAAGTACTTAATCAGCGCTCTTACTACCTCTGGAGCTGATTGGTTGGATACTTCAAACGCTTGACCAAGCTTACTGAATGCATCGATGATAGTTAAATAAGATTTTCCTTCTATTTTAAATATGTCTATGAAAAGCTCTTCAAAAGGCTTATTTTGCGTCTGCGTTAACTGCAATATAGGTTTAAGGGGCTTTCTGTCATACTTTAATTTTTTGCAAGCTTCGCACGCATTTATTACGGCGGCTACTGTAATGTCTAAATTGTGCCAAAAATAGGTGCGTTTTATGTGTGTCACGGTTTCTTTGATGCCACGATGGCAATTTTTACCAACGTGATATTTGTTAATAATAGCCTTTTGCTCGTCCTCGTCATCTACATAAATTACCCGTTCTGTACATTCCAAAATGTGAACAGTTCCCTTTTTAAATAGTGATATCACTGCTTCTGTAAATCTGGCTCTATGTAATGGATCTTCAAAGTATATGAAATATTTAATTTTAGTACGTATGTATTTTTTTAGAAAATCTTTAATTAGGTCAGGTCTATTTAGTGGCATATGGACTTCTAATATTTTTTGCTTTTTATTGGATATGTCTTTAATGGCGATTTCGTCTCTAAACCAAGTATACACTAAAATCTGGTTGGGCTTTGTATCGACCGCTTCATTTAAAATGGGGATTCCTGCTGAATCTGTATTACGTGCTGAATGTACGGTTTCAGATCCTACATTTGTATCTGTATCTGACGCTGTAATAGTCCCACTAGATGGCTCTGGTATTGAATATGGCGAACGCCGTTGTTTTTCGTCCGGGTCACTAATGCTGAGTGTACTTTCAGAATCTATTGAGATTGCTCTTTCTGATTTTGGGGAAACTGGGGTCTTTTTATTTTGTAAATTAACTATTTCGTCTGTAATTCTTTCACAATGTCTTTGTAAATCAAATTCTTCTTCGTCTAAATTTACTTGCATCGAACTACTATCCTTATCATCTTTACCCATCGCATTCACTTTTACTCTTGACAGAGCGTCGGCGTTTGTATTCTGTCGACCGTTTTTATAAATTACGTCATAGTCGTATTCGGCAAGTCTCAAACGCCAGCGAGTTATTTTACTGCTTGGTTCTTCAAAGGAGTGTAACCACGATAACGGTCTATGATCGGTGTAGATTGTAAACTTTTTGCCGTACAGATATGGTCGGAAGTGTTTAATGGCCCATATGATAGCCAATGCCTCCTTCTCTATAGTGCTGTACCTACTTTCGGGATCGTTGAGGGTTCTCGATGCATATGCAACAGGACGATCGCTACCTACCGTACCCTGTGATAAGACAGCACCTATTGCATAATCTGAGGCATCCGTGGTTAAAATAAAGGGCTTTTCAAAATCCGGAAATTGCAATAAGGGTGCATTTGTTAGCAACTCCTTGCATTTTTCAAACGCTTCAGTAAATTCCTTATCAATCACTACCTTATGATTTTTCTTGAGGCATTTTGTTAATGGTCTTGTCAATTTTGCGAAGTCCTTGATAAACTTTCGGTAGTAGCCTACTAAACCAAGGAAGCTCTTAATTTCCGTTTGTGACCTTGGTAGGGGGAATTTTAGAACTGCATCGATTTTGTCATTATTAGGCTTTAAGCCGTCTTTAGTTATAGAGTGGCCTAGATAAAGTACTTCCTTACGAAGGAATTCGGACTTATCTAGCTGGACTTTAAGATTGGTCTGTCTCAGTCTTTCAAAGATTTTACGGAGTTTTTGTACATGTTCTTGGAGACTAGATGAATAGATAATAATATCATCTAAATATACAAGGCAGTGTATTCCTTGTAGGCCACGCAGGATACTATCCATGGCTCTTTGAAAAGTGGCTGGAGCCGTCTTAAGGCCAAAAGGCATACGTAAAAATTCGAAATGGCCTGCCTGTGAACTAAACGCAGTCTTTTGTCGGTCTGCTTTGTCAATCTCAATTTGGTGGTATCCGCTGGCTAAATCCAAGGTCGAAAAGTAGTTACACTTACCTAACTTATCGAATAAGTCAGATATATTAGGCAGCGGGTATTTGTCGTCAGTCGTAGTGTCATTTAAACGTCGATAATCAATTACCATCCTGTATTTCTTTTCTCCAGAAGCATCAAGTTTCTTTGGTACAAGATGTACTGGGAAGTTCCAAGGTGAGAAGGATTCTTGGATGACTTTGTCTTTAAGTAGTTTGTCAACTTGTCGATTTATCTCGTCATTTATTACTTGTGGTTGTCTATATGGTTTTAAATAGATTGGGTCTTCATTCTGGGTTCGAATTTGGTGTTTGACTTGATTCGTAAAGGTCAAAGGCAACTTGTCACAGTAAAATATGTCTCTAAATTCATAACACAAGGCACTGATTGCATTTCTTTCTTCTGTATTTATGTGGTCGAGTCTAAGTTTTTCTAAATTCTCAATCAAATAGTCGTCAATATCGGGGTCATTGTCAGATATCTTATTTACTTCACAGACTTGTGGTTCGTATTGAATAACGCTGATAAGCCGATTTATTTTTAATGTCACTACATTGTCTTGTGTATTTTGCACAACTGTATATGCCTGCCCATTAACGCAATTAACAAGGGCGGAAGGCATTCTAACGCCAGTGTCAAATTCGCGGTATTCTATAATACCTGTACCGTCATGTAAGTTAGTAGGTAAACTCACTCGGGTTTCAGATCGCGGTTCAAGTCGAATATTAATTTGTGGGTTATAAACGATTGGAATTTCGGTGTCACGGGTTCTCAGTACTTGGTTTCTCATATCTATATTTGCACCAAGCTGCGACAAAAGGTCGGAACCTATCAATCCATCGTAATCTTTGTCTACCT
Source organism: Alcis repandata (assembly GCA_949125135.1). Lineage (NCBI taxonomy): Eukaryota > Metazoa > Arthropoda > Insecta > Lepidoptera > Geometridae > Alcis > Alcis repandata. The sequence goes on from OX421238.1 coordinate 676,105, forward strand.
CGTATACGTAGAACGTATGTGAATCTCTGCATCTAAATGTTTCTAGCAAAGGAATGTGAATCGCTTCACCGTGAGAACTTCTGCCATGAGTGCTGATAACCTCAAATGGGACAGAATATTTATGTTCTTGAAAGTACTCATCCGCTTTGTGTGGGCTTATAAAAGATCGTGAGCTACCAGTATCGATCATAAACTTTGCATTTATTTCTGGCAAACATATGTACGGTAACTTCGCGAAATTGTCACAATTTAAGTTTATTAACTCGAGGGATTCCTGTCCGAGGCTTGTTCGCGAAAATTTTGTTCGTCATTCATTGTCTCGTCATACTCGTACATCTCAGTCACATACTGCATGTTAGTTTGTTCGTCGCAATAAACGTTATTGTTGTAAGTCACTTCATTTTCGTAATCGTAATTGAAATGTTCTTCGTAATCGTTCTGTTCAGGTGAATATACTTGAATTTCGTTATGATGAGCTTGATTAGGGCGCATCGGTAACGCAGTGCGCATAGTTACGTCAGATTCATGTAATCCGCCTACTTTATTTTGGTTTGAATGAGGAATGCCGAATTTAAATTGATTTGTTGGGGGTTGGTTATAAAACTGTCTAGGGGCTGTTTGTCCAAACGGAGGTCTGTAACCTTGAGGAGCTTGAGGCGAGCCGAATCTATGACCCTGATGATTTGGAATTCCAAATTTGAAGTTTTGTTGAGGTTGCTGAGGTCTAAAGCCACTTGTATGCGGTACCCCAAATTTAAATTGTGGTGCCTGTTGGTTTCCAAAATTCGAGTTATGAGGTCGGAATTGGTTCGGTACGCCAAATTGAAAACCTCCCTGATTAGGTGCATTAGCACTAGCAGTGTAAAATGGTTTTAATCCGAATTTTTCGACATAAGGATTGTGTGAAGTTGTAGCTTGTAATTTACTAGGCAACTGTCGCAACATTTTGCTTCGCGTATTGTACTGGAAATTGAAATTAACCTCTTCTAGTACAATACTAAGCGCTCTCTCCAATGTGTTACTTCCTTTGAGTCTAACTATACGAATAAGATCCTCGGGAAGATTATAGAGGAACACGTTCATGGCCATATTATCGTAAATTGTAATTTTACTGCGTCTAATATGGTCATCGTGTATAAGATTGACTTTGGCATATAATGTACTTTTCACTTGTTGGATTCGGTTGCAAAACTCGAGATATGTTTCATTCTGGTTCATTTTCAAGGTTTCTAAATGTATAGCAATGCATTCTTCGGAACGCGGATCTCCGAAGTGCTGAGTCAAAACGGATTTTAATACGGCCCAAGAGTCTATGTCAGGTCTTTCACTCAAAAGGTGAGCGGCTTTACCGACCAATTTACTTGCCACTACATGAAGCGCATATGTATCTTGTGCCGGATTATTTTCCCTTCTGTAACAGCCTAAGACGTATTCACTTTTCTTAATGTATAAATTAAGAAGTTTTTCATCACCGTCAAATTTCGGTATAATGGAGGATATCTCCTTAGGAATGGCATCTACGGCAGATTGAGCCATTTTTGTACACAATTTAAAACACACACAGATAAAAATATAAAACACACAGTTGTAAGTATAAAATACACACAGTTATCACACAGTAAAGTTTAATAGATTCAATAATCAAATCCTACACACTTAATTATTTCAAGATCGAAATAGTATAATAATAGTATCCTAAGTTACCTATAAAAATGCTTATAATAGTAAAATAGTATAATTACCGATGTTCGGTGTAATTATACAGAAAATCAGTTAACGAATTAGATAAGGTGAAGTTTGACCTCAAATAACATGTAACAAATTTAAAGTGGAATAGGTAATGGAAACTAGGAATAGTGAATTTGGACTACTCACAAGCCAGCCATTATCCTCCTTGGGTGAGTCAGAAGCAGATCCCTCGTCCTGTGTATTGCGCGTCGCTGGAGACTTATTTATTTTGGTTCGTATGGATACCCGCACTACGATTTACGCACTGTTCACGCCACAAAACCGATTCAGGGGCTCTGTAGAGGCGACAGCAGCACGATAGTAGGACTTAAGGTATCCTACCGGCTGCGCCAGTCAAATTACGACGGCCTAGGGACGACTTTTTAAAAAGACAAAATTTCTAATTTAAAGTGTCGTTTATTCGACGGATCTCTTAAGACTAACTTAATATTTAACAAAGACAACTCACAACGACTCGCCAGACAAAACATCCCATGTCGCTCTCTTATCAATTACTTCTACGAAGACCACCCGATTGCGCTGATCAAGCGCATACCCTAAAAGCCACAGGGCCAGACTTAGGTCGCATGACTATCTACCCTCAATTTAGCTTTAAAAAATTGAAAATAAATTATTAATTCACATTGTGTATTTTGGTATTTTAATACATTGCCACATTGACGGTATTTGTGTCAATAATCTAAGTTATGCAGATGACATGGTGCTGCTGAGCGCGTCGGTCTGCGGTCTGAGGAAATTGTTGCGAATTTGTGAAGAGTACGCCTGTGGTCACGGACTGAAGTATAATGTGACCAAGAGTAAGTTCATGGTTTTTGAGACGAGCCGTGCAAAATGCCCTGAGAGTATACCTCCTGTTCGGATCAGTGATATCTCCCTTGAAAGAGTGGAGATATTTAAATATTTGGGGCATATTGTCACGGCGGATCTCAGAGATCATGCGGACATGGAGCGGGAACGGAGGGCGCTGGCTGTACGGGCAAATATGATAGCTCGCAGGTTTGCGCGGTGTTCAGATGAGGTGAAAGTAACACTCTTTAGAGCGTACTGCACCTCTCTCTACACGTGCAGCCTGTGGGCTGACTACACAGAAAAGACGTACAGCGCCCTCCGCGTCCAATATAATAACGCATTCAGGGCGGTGATGGGGCTGCCTCGATTCTGTAGTGCCTCGGGTATGTTCGCGGATGCGCGAACAGACTGTTTTCATGCGACCTTGCGCAAACGCGGAGCGTCTCTGGTGCGCAGGGTGCGGGCCAGCTCCAACGCCGTCCTGGCAATGATTGCCGGCCGACTAGACTGTCCGTTCCTTCGGCATTGCTGCAACAGGCATGTTGCAGTACCAATGCCGAAGAGAAATTATTGAACTTGACTTTTACATGACATTTTAATCTTATATGTACTTGACATTTTTATATTATTTTATTGTATTGTATTTTTTACTATTAATTGATTTGATTTGATTTGATTGTAATTTGTAATGTACCGATATGGGTTATGCCTGAATTAAATGAATTTTAATTTTTAATTTTTTTTAATACCCTAAATACAAACTATTAATTGGAACATTTCGCATGTAGCATCGAGCATTTATTTTTTATTTTATTTTTCTAATGAAACCTACCTGTGGGCGTTGATAAAACTGATGTAATAATGTCTTAGATACAAAAATTATGACCCTGCGATTTGTACGTGAAACTTATTTAATGGTTATTTAGTTGTTAGTCAGTCGAGTAACCACATTATTGTCTTATGCTGCTACTTGGAACTGATTTACTAAACTAATATGGTGAACCTTATAGGTACAAATGTACATATGTATCTAAATATATTTATTACTATATTATTAGGTAATAATCTTTTTCTGTAGTAAGTAATTTTAATTATTATCATCATACTTGTATTACCATTACCTATAAACACGCGAAATAGCCCAGTAGCGTGTAACACTTCGACATGTCTTGTTTATAACTACCCTCAAATTATGTTTTAAATGTTTTCCTAATAATTTCTAATTTTAATTAGCTTTAAGTTTTAAAAGGCGCTCTCAGCCTACAAAACAAATGTTTTTATGCTAACATAACTTAGTATAATCAACGCTGAGTTGTTCATGTGTAATTTTATTTCTTATGTTAATAAAGAATTTTAAAAATCAAATCATATCAACTAAGAAGCTAACAGCTGCATAATGAATATTGAAATGGGTTTTGTGCATATTTTTTTCTGCATCTAAATAGGCAGTAACCAAGCTATTAAGCCCTCAAATGGAATACGATAAACACTGCTTATGAATGTCTAGAACACGAATGGTTTGTTACAGCATCATCAGTGCATGACGGATTTGAAGATAAGCTTTTTAAAGATCCATGTTGTAACTCTGCGAAACTTTTTCGCAAATATGTTTTTTGACAGTGGGATTCGTTTAACTAGTAACTCACCAACACACGCGTCTCCTCGCTTCTCGTATCCCTCCTCACATTCGCACTCGTATGATCCTTCAGTGTTGGTACAGAGTTGCTGGCATGTGTGCGTGCCGCGGGTACACTCGTCCACGTCGCGGCAGTTGGCACCGTCCTCATCTACTTCATATCCGGACCGACACAGGCATTCGTATGAACCTGTGAGGAAATAAATAAGTGTTTGTAAAAAGTATTCTAAATAAAGTATTCTAATTGGCACGACCAAAGTATGAAACATCCTGCTAGCTTACTTGTAAACTGAATTTTACTTGTAAACTTTCACCAGGAAGAGCCAAATTCGAACAGATCCTTAGTTATCCCTGACTATATCTTACAGGGCTCATAGACTAACAATTCTATAAATAATAGACCAGTATAAAAAATGCTTACCTTCAGTATTCTTGCACAGTTGCTCACAAGGCGGCGGGCGCACGCTACATTCGTCGATATCAGAGCATTCTGCACCCACAGGCTTGTACCCGCGACCACATACGCATCGGAAACTAGAATACAACAAAATGGCTTTCTATTAACTAACACAATACGATGTAGAGCGAAACGAACCTAGATTACAAGGATTAATTTTTTTAAAAACAAAATACTTATACTATATTTTGTAGAAGTGAAGCATTTAAATTTAAATTTTTGGCAATATTTTGAAGAGTGGATAGGTCAAAAACTAACCTGCCAATAGTATTGACACACCGTCCCGGCGCACACAGCCCCGGCATCGCGGCACACTCGTCCACATCTCCGTACACCTCTCCATTCCCCATGACCATTCCTCCTCCATCCACTCCGTTTCCTCCGGGCACCAGGCCGGGGATTACACCACCGATTCCTCCACCCGGCAGGTTTGAGGGGGAGCAAAGTTCTTGTCGTTCAGGAGTACCCGGGGTGGGGCAGAGTTCGCATTCTGGACCCCAAGCAACGCCTAGCGTGCAGCAACATTGGGCTCTGGGGAGTAAAGTGAATGAATGAACAGTAGATCAAAATATGTATACTAATAAACAAGGAAATAATCTTGGTATTCTACTTCTAATAATATTCGTGGTTTGCTATTATTTTCAAATCAGAATCGGAAGATTCCATACGTTCTTTACACATTTTATAATGGAATCTATTCTTAACAAAAAAGAGTGAATGAATGAACGATACTCACTTGGTGACTTGTGTCGGAGTAGCGGGCGTCGAAGCAATCGATCTCGGCCACGGTTCCGGAACACACCGACCCGATACAAGGGAGCGGTGGCACATGCCGGTTCGGTGATCTGGTTGGAAAGAGAGAATCGTTATAAAATGTCAAAGAAATCTTTTATCTTTATTTCAAATATCTATTTTATCAGATGTATTTTATGACTTATAATGTTATTCTTATAATGTCAATTCAAATGAAATGATTAACGAAAAGCATACGAGTAGAAGAGAATTTTTCCTCTCGAAAGAACCTTGAAGAGGAAAAACTCGAAAAAAGATTTGGAATTAAAACTATCCGTAGAATATTGAACCTTCTTACCAATACACTCAGTTCCATCTTCACTGGGCTCGTACCCAGCGTCGCAGTCGCAGATGTAAGAGCCTTCAGTGTTGATGCAGACTCCGGGCGAGCAGCGGTCGGGCTTCTCCGAGCATTCGTCGACGTCCTCACACGCGTCCGCCGCGTCGTGCGGGGCGGACGTGCGGCGGTAGCCTACAGGAATTTAAAGGTTTGAAATACGGAGACTGTAGTTTAGGAGCATTAGCAGACGGCAGACTCTAATTTGCAACCCATTTTTTGTGCAATGAAAGAGTGAATTAGTGTGATGCAAAAAAACGAAATTCAATTCATCTTTCCAAGCTTTTTTGCCCCAAAACCACAATTATTTGGACACCAAAATTAAATGGCCGTCTACTACAGCAGCTGACCTAAAGCTTTTCATTGTTAGGAAAAGAAAGACGGCAGAAGCCTTGCAGAAAGGCCAAGGCTTCATAAACAAAAACAAAAGCAGCAAAAATAACAAAAAAAAGAATTAATTCCATTCCTACCTTCAGGACACTTGCAGACGTAGCTTCCCACGACGTTCTCACAAGCGTGCGGACACACTTTGTTCTCCGCAGCGCACTCGTCGATGTCCCGGCAGTGCACGCCGTCCGCCGCCACCGCGTACCCGTAGGGACACGTGCAGCGGAACGAGCCCGGCGTGTTGTGGCAGCGGAACGTGCACGTGGCGCGACCTTCCGCGCACTCGTCGACGTCGATACAGGTCTGTGGTGTGTGGGGGACATGTGGGTTACCGATACCAATGGAGTTGTACTTGGTATTGACGAAGGACGGAAAAAAGCAGTGATTTGAATTTAAAAAATTAAAGTTTTTAGAGGAGTCGAGTTTTTAGAGTAAAGGCCAATTTTTAACTAAGATTGAAGTTTAAAGTCACCAACATGACCAATTTGGCCCATAAATGTTGTTAAAATGGCACCAACTTCGTATATGAATATTCGGTCTAATTGACTTCTAATACGGGCAGAGAAAGCATTGACGATTTTGTTAACTGGTATAGATGACCATTGGAAACTACGTAATAAAATCTAGCATAGTAATCTTGGGCTGGCGATTTACACCTATTAAGGACGTAAAGCCTCGAGAGTCAGGATTCCAACCTCCGATATGAGTGGAACTCAAAGAAGAAGAATGGACGTAAACTAACTTGCCTTACTTAGCAATGCCCCATGCCATAGCTAAGATTTACACTTATTCAGAAAATCCTTCTCTGTATTAGTTCTTCCTATTCTTTTGTTTCTTTTCGTACCTGATCAGGCCCCTGCGTGAACCCGTAGTTGCACCGACACTCGTACCCGCCCGGAGTGTTGGTGCAGGTCCCGTTCCCGCATATCCGGGGGTCCTGCGCGCACTCGTCCGCGTCGCCGCAGCGGAGCCCCGCGCCGTCCAGCGAGTACCCGGCGGGGCACTCGCAGCGGAACGAGCCGTCCGTGTTGATGCAGCGCCCGCCCTTGCACACGTCGGGGCGGACTTTGCATTCGTCGAGATCCTGGAACGAAATCAACATAGGTTTTTAAATCTTTATGTGATCCTTCACAGACGAGGCTGTTTACCGCGAAGTTATCCTTAATGGATAATTTTAGGAAGCATCTGTAGAATAGCACAGGCGTGTAAGGTCGTGTTTATATGGGATTCTTAAACGTAACATGATTGATGATATGCATTGAGCCAAAATTTAACAAGAGCACCTAATTATCACGATAGTCACAAAATTTGTCTTTAATAAGTCATTCAAAATATGTTTTGCCTTCCTTTCTGTGGTGTGAATAAAGAATTATTATGCTGTATTGTTCACCTGAGTTAGGTTAGGTCTTCCCATGCCGCCCTGGCATATGCGCAGGAACTCAGCAGAGTCCGGAGCTGGGCACCGCTCGCAATACCTTCCCCACGCCGCACCTGTTCAATAAAATATTTTTGAGTTAGTATTTTCTGGCAAGCAGACTACGACCATTCGACTACGATCTTCAATCTAGGATCAAATATTGTTTATTTTAATTTGACGCTTTGATTAACCATAAGAAATTACATCGCTAGATTCGGTCTAACGTCATTTGTTTTTTTGGGGTTTCTATGATGCTGAAATACATGAGATTTTACATTTTTGTATTTTACGGTAAGTTAAAATAAAAGTCATCTCACCTTCCGAGCAGCAGCACTCGGGTCTCCCTAACTGCAGAGGCCTGGCCTCGTGACAGCGCCCCGACTCCCACTCGTCGTAGCACAGCTCGCGGCGCTCGTCCACGCAGATGGCGGCTACCTTGTCGAACCGCCAACCCGTTGGGCAGTCGCATACGTATCTAGAAGGAAACTATATTTAGACTCCAATAGATAGAGAAACCTCTAATAAAACCGCGCGTTACTTTACCGCTCAAAGGTAGGCGACGCACTGAGGGTGCCATGGGTATTGAAGCTCCAACAGAAGAAAGTAATTTTCGTTGGAATAGTTAGCAATCAACTATTGATTTGGCGACAGCTCTGCTGTCATGAAATTTAACTATCAACTACAATATCAGCATACTATTTTCAGTAGCATTTTAGACACCGAATTTATTACAAATTTTCTAAAAATGTTATCCTCGGAAACTTACCCTCCATTGAAGTTACGGCACTCCCCTCCGGCGCAGACATGCTGTAGTTCCTTGCACTCATCCCGGTCTACGCAACGTCGGCCGACAAGTCGCCATCCCACACCACACGAACATTCATATCTATTGACACATGGAATACAATGATTAGTAATGGACCGAGTGTACCACCCTGAGGTACACCAAGGTGAAATGGATCAAAAAATATTAAAATGAATAATTAGTAACTTTGTACAATTACAGTGTGTCACATCAATCATTAATTAAAAATTCAATACTGATCAAATACAATATCAAACGCTTGATCCAGTTCTGAGATCGTGATTTCTAAAAGTTTCGGTAATCAGAAAAGTACCTAAATTATGAAATGCACACAATAGCCAGAAATGCGCTGATGATGACAAAAAAAGCAGTTTAATTTTTCAAACCCATCAGCCATATTCCCTTTTTTTCTAATCATCATCAACACTGAATACTGCTAGGCATAGGCTGATATTTTCCGTCCTCTGCTATGCTACATCAAAGTCACAAGTACCAATACAATATCACGTGATCAACTCACCCTCCATTAGTATTAGTGCAAGCCGGCGAGCCGTCTCTCCCACACGGGTGCGGTTGCTCGGTACACTCGTCCACGTCGCGGCAGTTCCGCCCGTCCCCGGTGAGCGCGTACCCCGGGGCGCACTCGCAGCGGAACGAGCCCACCGTGTTGCGGCACCGCCCGTTGCGGCACACCATGCCGCCCTCGCGGCACTCGTTTATATCTACGTGCAATAGGATCATGAACATAATGCTTTCTAAGTTGATGATGTTCATCTTCGCATTTGAAACTTTGCCCTTTGGTACTTTATTCAAATTGCGTTGTGGATACGGTCTTATCACCCCTCCAGAGCAGACCTGATATCCCAGCTGTAGGCATTAAAATATAGTTGATCGATTGATATTCAAATTAACACTTTTCAAGAATTTCGGGAAATTCACACTCAAACCAATCCCGGTAAAAAGCTCATGAGAAAGAATCGATTTAATTGTACACAAGTTGTGGTAAGAAAAACATTGTAATCCGAAATATATTTTAGTTACGTATACCACATATTCTTTGACCAATTGAATCGCTTTATATACTCGTATTAAAACACTGTGATGTGATCTAGTCACTTGATTATTTCAAAACAAAATTATCACAACTTCAAACTGAGACCACATATTCTATTATAGCACAGTAACGGCTCTGTTCCGCAAAAATTAACATAACAGCATGTACGTATATCTAGAAGCGGGAAGAGTAAACACAACTAGTTACAAACTCATAGATAACTGAATTAAAATGCAAGCTTCGTAGCGAATGCGTAAATAAACGAAGCGTAACTAACAATCTATTGTCGAGATTTGAATACGGTGTACTGACAATAGAAAATAATGCCACAATATTTATTTTATTGAACTTAGTGGCCCACTTTTTTATTGAAAGCATAGAACGATGGTGTGACAGTGACACGTATGTAATTTATTTTCGACTCAAGTATCACAGCTTTTACTTTTCCAAAATATTATACTTCCTGCAGTTAGAAATATGTATAAATTGTATAAATAATAAAAAGTAAGCGAGTACGTCTAAGCCAATTGGCTACCTCTGGTGTTTTAGACCCCCTGAAGCCCAGAAGACCGCCTGCCACGAATAAAATGTCTTTACAGCGGCTGGTAATATTAGTTTCCATTGCTACACATCAAGTTTCCAAACTTGATGTGTAGCAATGGCAATGTAGCAATCCACATTCATAGCGTTTTCGACGTTGAATATTGCCCTCTATTCCTGAAAAGGTAAAGCACTCACCGATGCAGTCGTTGTTAGCGCCGGGCTTGAACCCTTCATCGCAGTGGCACATGTACCCTCCTGGCGAGTTCTCGCAGGTTCCGTTCCTGCACAGTGGGCGCGGTCGGGCGCACTCGTCCACGTCTTGGCAGACGTTGTCGCGGAGCGTGTAGCCGGGTTTGCATTCACATCTGTAATAAGGTTAGAGAAAACTGGTCAAGTTTTATATTTTACAGTCAGAATTCACGGGTCAATATTCTTGAGCCGTTTCCCAGCTTAGTTTAGTACGTTTACATAGGGAAAAATTTTCAACCTCAGTACTCGGACTGAATGTAACCGGTCCAGTCAGGTATATAGGCCAGTTACGTTTCCGCCAACAGCCAATGTCACCAGACCTGTACGAGCCGATGGTATAACCATCAGTAATGCCTCTGACCTATATGAGCGGACTAGTTGCGCCCCGTGATTTTACCTGCGTTTTCCGGGATAAAAAGTAGTCTTCGTGTTAATGCAGACCATGAACAACCTTCATTCCAAATTTCATGTAAATCCATTCAGCTGTCTTTACGTGAAAGAGTAACAAACATCCATACAACCAGACATCCATACGTTCTTACAAACTTTCGCGTTTATAATATCAGTAGAACGGTGCTGCTGTCAGCGCCGCGCCGCCCCCACCTGTAGGAGCCGACAGTGTTCCGGCAGTCCCCGTGCTCGCACAGGCGCTCCGCGCGCCGCCCTCACCTGTAGGAGCCGACGGTGTTCCGGCAGTCCCCGTGCTCGCACAGGCGCTCCGCGCGCCGCCCTCACCTGTAGGAGCCGACGGTGTTCCGGCAGTCCCCGTGCTCGCACAGGCGCTCCGCGCGCCGCCCTCACCTGTAGGAGCCGACGGTGTTCCGGCAGTCCCCGTGCTCGCACAGGCGCTCCGCGCGCCGCCCTCACCTGTAGGAGCCGACGGTGTTCCGGCAGTCCCCGTGCTCGCACAGGCGCTCCGCGCGCCGCCCTCACCTGTAGGAGCCGACGGTGTTCCGGCAGTCCCCGTGCTCGCACAGGCGCTCCGCGCGCCGCCCTCACCTGTACGAGCCGACGGTGTTCCGGCAGTCCCCGTGCTCGCACAGGCGCTCCGCGCGCCGCCCTCACCTGTAGGAGCCGACGGTGTTCCGGCAGTCCCCGTGCTCGCACAGGCGCTCCGCGCGCCGCCCTCACCTGTAGGAGCCGACAGTGTTCCGGCAGTCCCCGTGCTCGCACAGGCGCTCCGCGCGCCGCCCTCACCTGTAGGAGCCGACGGTGTTCCGGCAGTCCCCGTGCTCGCACAGGCGCTCCGCGCGCCGCCCTCACCTGTAGGAGCCGACAGTGTTCCGGCAGTCCCCGTGCTCGCACAGGCGCTCCGCGCGCCGCCCTCACCTGTAGGAGCCGACGGTGTTCCGGCAGTCCCCGTGCTCGCACAGGCGCTCCGCGCGCCGCCCTCACCTGTAGGAGCCGACAGTGTTCCGGCAGTCCCCGTGCTCGCACAGGCGCTCCGCGCGCCGCCCTCACCTGTAGGAGCCGACAGTGTTCCGGCAGTCCCCGTGCTCGCACAGGCGCTCCGCGCGCCGCCCTCACCTGTAGGAGCCGACAGTGTTCCGGCAGTCCCCGTGCTCGCACAGGCGCTCCGCGCGCCGCCCTCACCTGTAGGAGCCGACGGTGTTCCGGCAGTCCCCGTGCTCGCACAGGCGCTCCGCGCGCCGCCCTCACCTGTAGGAGCCGACAGTGTTCCGGCAGTCCCCATGCTCGCACAGGCGCTCCGCGCGCCGCCCTCACCTGTAGGAGCCGACGGTGTTCCGGCAGTCCCCGTGCTCGCACAGGCGCTCCGCGCGCCGCCCTCACCTGTAGGAGCCGACAGTGTTCCGGCAGTCCCCGTGCTCGCACAGGCGCTCCGCGCGCCGCCCTCACCTGTAGGAGCCGACAGTGTTCCGGCAGTCCCCGTGCTCGCACAGGCGCTCCGCGCGCCGCCCTCACCTGTAGGAGCCGACAGTGTTCCGGCAGTCCCCGTGCTCGCACAGGCGCTCCGCGCGCCGCCCTCACCTGTAGGAGCCGACAGTGTTCCGGCAGTCCCCGTGCTCGCACAGGCGCTCCGCGCGCCGCCCTCACCTGTAGGAGCCGACAGTGTTCCGGCAGTCCCCGTGCTCGCACAGGCGCTCCGCGCGCCGCCCTCACCTGTAGGAGCCGACAGTGTTCCGGCAGTCCCCGTGCTCGCACAGGCGCTCCGCGCGCCGCCCTCACCTGTAGGAGCCGACAGTGTTCCGGCAGTCCCCGTGCTCGCACAGGCGCTCCTCGGCGCACTCGTCCACGTCGGCGCAGTCGTCCAGCGCCGGCGTGAGGCGGTACCCGGCCGGGCAGCGGCACTGGTAGGCGCCGGGCAGGTTGACGCACTGCGCCAGCCCGCGGCACGGGGCGGCCGCGCGGTCGTGGAGCGAGCACTCGTCCACGTCGCGGCACTGGTGGGACGTGTTGTCGTGCTCGTAGCTGGGGGATAACACCATAAAGAAAGCTTTAGTGACCACTGAAAAGATTAGCATACATTTTTGTCTGAGCAAATTTCTTGAGTTCTTTGGGGGCGTCCATATTAATTACGTAAGGTGTTCTAGGGGGAGGGGGGGGGGGAGGGGATCAAGCTAAATCTTTACAAATCTCACTTAGGAGGGAGGAGGGGTCTCGGCAAAAATCACGTAATTATTTTTCTCGCAGAAAACTGGTGTAAAATGGTAAATGGTGTAAAATGTAAAAAGTGTCGTATTCGTCCGAACTTCGCAGAGCAGCGAAGTAGCACTCGATTGTTTAGCTGTATCGACACACATTTTGTTTTTTTTTCTCAATAATTCAACACGTTAACAGCCAAAATATAAATTTTGAAGAATCTCGCGTGAGATTAGGGGAGGGGGAGGGAGTTGAGAAAAATCTTACGATATCTCACCAAGGGGGGGGGGGGTCGAAAAATTCTCAAAAATGCCTCACGAAATAATGGACACCCCCTTTTGAGAAAATGTCCGAAGAATCTGAAGTTAGAATATAATTATTGAAACAGAAAATTAGGCATGCGCTAGAATTGGCCAGTTTTAAATGAGCATGCCTATTAGCCAACCAATTATAAACAATCAGATTGAAGTCGTTATACTTCGTGTGAGGAAAACAGAAACCTGTCAAAAAGCTATAAATGGCAGTATATGATCTGTGGTTATATGCCTATGTGTCTCATACCCATGGTCGCAGCCGCACTGGAAGCCGGTGGGCGTGTCGCGGCACACGCCGGGCTTGCACAGCTGCGGCATGATGCCGCACTCGTCGATGGGCCGCGTCTCGTTCGTCATCGGGTTGATGTACTCGCCGGGCTTCTCGCCGCACAGCGCGATGTGCTCCTGAGGGGGAAGAAGACACAAGTTTTGTGGGACGTTCGACATCTGGTCCTTCGAGCTGGTGATTTCAGTAGAGAGGGTTCATAGTGCAGCAATTAATAGAAAAAAAATATTGTTAACCCACTATTGTAGATAGACAGATACAGGGAGTGCCTCTGTGGACAGGCTTTTAGTTGTCGCTTCTTATAAAGCGCACGTACGGAACAAACATTCAAAAAAGCTAAAATTGAAATTGAATAGTAGAGCTACAACGTTGTTTCGTCTTTGTATAATATAGCCCCACTCACCGGAGACCCTTTATCCGGGCAGGCCTCACACGGCGAGCCCCAGGCGACTCCCACGGAGCAGCAGCATAAGTAGCGGGTCTGCGGGACTCCTACAGCGGAGCTGCAGCGCTGCTCGTCTTTGTCCCAGTCCAGGTAGCACTGCCGTTGACGGACGTCCACACACTCCTCTGGAACATCACATTATATTTAGTAACTTTATTATGTCATCTATTAAGGTTGACAGAAAAGCAAAGAACGAAGCAAACAACAGCAGAACAGGATGACTAAAAATTACCTAACACATGTTGTACCGAAGACGAGCAAGAAGGCGGCTGAGAGTCAGCGCAGTTGCTTAAATTATTGTTGAGAATGTTAAAGATGCAATTTAAAATACACTCAGCTAGTCGACTAAAAAAATAAATCTGACGTATGTTCTTAGGTCTGTTAACGGGCAACACAATTTGTCGCTGAATAGCCTCAAAAAAACTCTGTTCGTATAATGACAAGTACTCACTTCCATTAGGCATAGCGACGTATCCCTCGGGGCAGAGGCACACATACGAGCCGGGCAGGTTGCGGCACACTCCAGGGCCGCACACGTCAGGCGCCGCGCATTCGTCTGCAAAACAAACAATACAATAAAAATTTTGGTTAAATGAAGGATGGATTCTTGATTGAGAAAATTTCAATCACTCGGTTAGAAGATCGAGTGACATTGCAAAGGCGGCAAGAAGGCAGCATATAAGATAGGAACAGGGCCTAATAATATGTCAGGCTGTTGAGACTAAAAGTCAGCAGTGGATAGAAAACGGTTGATTATGTTGATGATGATACAATCAGTTATCGCTCATTTCTTCAAAAAGCAAATAAGTTTTTTGTTAATTGCGAACGTGAGCTGCCCCTCTTGATATCCCGCTACAGTCCTCTGAGCACCTGTCAGTGCAGGTTTTGCTGTTCCCCATTCCACCCCCGTCCCGTAATTCCTCCACGTACTGATGTCGTCACAGCGCTGCTCGTCCGCCGCGAGCTGCCCCCCCCCCCCCCCCACGTACCAATGTCCTCACAGCGCTGCTCGTCCGCCGCGAGCTGCCCCCCCCCCCCCCACGTACCAATGTCCTCACAGCGCTGCTCGTCCGCCGCGAGCTGCCCCCCCCCCCCCCACGTACCAATGTCCTCACAGCGCTGCTCGTCCGCCGCGAGCTGCCCCCCCCCCCCCCCACGTACCAATGTCCTCGCAGCGCTGCTCGTCCGCCGCGAGCTGCCAGCCCGGTCCGCAGGTGCACACGTAGGACCCGAAGGTGTTGGTGCAGGTCCCGTGTGCGCACAGGTTCGGGTGCTGCGCGCACTCGTCGATGTCGGCCAGCGTCACCACGTACGACGGCTGGAGGCATACCACCAGGCATCATATCACTGACCGATCATTAAAACGCATGGAAATTGAGTCTAATACAAAATTCTCTAACAAAATGATAAGAAAAGATAGATCAATATAATTATTTACTTTTTTTTTCATTAAAGTATCCCAGTTGTATCTAACATCTAGCTTATAAGTAACATTGTATCAGTTGTTAAATAAATGTATCTGAATCAAATGAATCTGAACGAAGTAGGTACACAAGTACACAACTCACCGGTTCCAGTACGGGCTGGTACCCGGGTCCACCGGGGCACAGCTGGCGGTAGGCCTCCGTGCCAGGCTCGGGGCACAGGTCGCAGTAGTTGCCCCACGCCGCGCCTGGAATGATTACGTTCGTTCTACGTTAATTACGTTCTAAATCTTAGGTAAGAAAGGATCAAATTACAATTTGCAATACATTTGATACAGTAACTGAAACAGCTCGAAGGACCAACATCAATTCATTAGAGATTTGCTACTATAATTTGACTTTCCATCAAAATTGTGTTTCAAAACCTTTTGTTTCTGCTGAATAGGAGGATTATTCTCAACAGTATGTGGTGAAAACGGTTGCTTGTTATGATGATATACATACCCACAGAACAGCAGCAGGCAGCCATGGTTCCATCTTCAGACAACTCGTCACTGTCTCGGCATTGCTCGGTACCTGAGCGCAGGTCTACTTTGCCGTAACAACGGGCTTTACGAGCGTCTGAAAAATATTAGTTTAATTTTAATGAAATTGTATCACGATATAATTTTTTTGAATCAATAAAAAACCGGCCAAGTGCAAGTCGAACTCGCGTATGAAGGGTTCCATATCATTATCTACCTTATAAAAACGGCAAAAAATCACGTTTGTTATAATTATATCCCCTTCAACATTTATTTTTTGGTTTTTATTAGTATTTGTTGTTAGAGCGGCAACAGAAATACCTATATCATCTGTGAAAATTTCAACTGTCTAACTAACACGGTTCATGAGATAGATATAGCCTGGTGACAGACGGACAGACAGACGGACGGACGGACAACGGAGTCTTAGTAATAGGGTTCCGTTTTACCCTTTGGGTACGGAACCTTAAAAAGGAAGATTTTTTATTTTCCACAGTGTTTATTTGGGAATTATCATTATACGACCATGGCATCACTCACCGAAACAAGCGGTTCCATCCGATACGAGGTCGTAGTTCGGCGGGCAGCGACACACGTAGGACCCCTGCGTGTTGATGCACTGTCCGTACTGGCAGGACTGCGGGGATTTACACTCGTCCACGTCCGTGCAGTTGAATCCTGGCATCACTGGAATAAGGACGTTGTCATTAGAGAACTAGGGTTTGAAATGCATTGTAATGACATTAGATGCGTGGGTTTGTCGCTAGATGGCACTTTCACAGACAAAAAGGTATGCAAAAAATATAAAATTCTTTTATTTGAAATTTGATAATACCTAAAATTTCATGATGTTACTAGGGCAGTAAGTAAGGGCAAGCACATAGTTTTGGTTTTTTTTTTATTACTATCAGATTTTTGCTTCCATTCTCCAGATTTTTGCTTACTGAACAGAAGTAAAAAAATTGGTTGTCTGTAAAGTCGGTTTACGGACTATAGTTTAACGTGACAACGTCATAACAAAACATTGATGAAATGATTGCATACTTTTCTCGCTCCAATCGTAACGTTACAATGAGCGTAACGGGACATTTTTTCGTGCGTGCACCCGGCGTTCATAGATTTATTAGACGTTGTCACGTCAATATATATAACTAATAATTATTTTTACAAAAAAAAAACCGACTTCAAAAGAGCGACTATTGAGTTATTTATCTATTTGTCGCGCACGTACTTAATGCAAATTTAAGACTTATATGGTTTTCTCATGGATACCATTATCAGAACTGGACTAAACTGAAATGGAACCACATGGGAAGCGTCAGCTTTCTAATAAAAAATAACCTCCTCCTTTTTTGAAGTCGGTTAAAAAGTAACTTACGATCATCAATGCTGTCGGACTGGTAGCCCTTGTCGCACACACACTTGAACATGCCGTACGTGTTGATGCAGCGCCCGAACACACACACGTTGTCGAACGTCGCGCACTCGTCCATATCTGCACACATGGAAACGAAGCTTTTAGTTTACCTGACTAGATACGCTGATGTATGCTGTTCGTGTGTTGGGATTTCTGGAAGTTTGTAGGGGTTTTGTCGATGATGACTGGATGTTTCTTGGAATAGTGGTGATTTTCCGATGAATATAACCTTGGTGGTTGAAGGCATTAAACTTTTTTTACAAATGTGATAATGGGGTTTAATGATAAGCGGTGCTAAGACAACAATGTCTGGGTTTGCGAAACATGTATTAGTCTGTTTCTGAAAATCAAATGGAAATATTTGAAAGTTTGAAACCCAAACATGAGTCTGCTCAAAAAATCCAAAAAAAATAAACAGCACTAAGACTTTAGACTGCATTATAAAAGCACGTTTCAAAGTTTAAGACAAGTCTTCATATCCCTTCCCCTACTCACCGAGACATGACTTCCCATCCGGCGCCCTCTGGAAGCCGACATCGCAGTCGCACTCGTACCCGCCCGGAATGTTGGCGCAGTGACCGTTCTCACACAGAGTCGGGTCGTTTGCACATTCGTCGATATCCACGCAAGAGTAGCTGGAAACAAGGGGAATTGTTGCAATAGTTGTTTGAGTATTGATAGAGAAAATATCATCTCTTTGTCATTATCTACGAACATGACTGGCACAAGTAGAAAAGCAGTTTTCTGAAGTGGGTATTCCATGGCAACGCAAAAAATGGAAAATTTCAAAAACCTTCAGCTTTAAACGTCTGAATTTTATCACTATTCTGATGTTTCCGGAAAAAAAATAAACTCATAATTTCAAGTTGGTAAAAGGGTCTTCCTTAAGGCAAAAGGTTGATGCACTGGTGCACGCATTCAACATCGAGAAACATCGAGTAGCGACTACTATAAGATTTTGACCTATGCTTTTGCCTCTCGCTCTAGTTTCCAGTAATCACTCACCCGTCTCCCTTGTACCCGGTCTCGCACAGACACTTGAAGGAGCCATCAGTGTTGGTGCAGGCGGCGCGCGGGTGGCAGCCTCCGTTGTTGGTGAGACACTCGTCCACGTCCTCGCACTCGGTGCCGTCGCCGCGCCAGCCGTCGCGGCAGCGGCATTGGAACGAACCCTGGAGTGATAAATTTACAGATTTAATTTTATTTTACATTTATTGTCTTTTATTGTAATGTAAATTCTTGATCTTTTTGGTCGTTACACTGTTGACAGAGCCAAGCGGTCGCGATCATCGTTGGCAGCGGCAAATGCAATGCGCCTCACGATGTCTTAATTGTCATCTCGTTTTGTTTGAGGTCATTCAATCAGTCTACCGCAAGGCCAATGGCCTCCAACCTCGCCCTGGCCCTTGCCCTGGGCCAGTATGTAAGTTACCGGCAAGTTGATGCAGTCGGCGGCAGGATGGCAGTCGCAGGTCCCGAGCTCGCACTCGTCGTCGTCGGTGCAGGCCGGGCCCTGCTCGGGCTTCACGCTGTACCCGTCGGGGCAGCGGCACACGAAGCTGCCGATCGTGTTGCGGCACTCGCCGGCGCCGCACAGCTCCGGCACCTGGAATTTATGGTTTTTTTACACACAATTAAAAATTTTTGGATTCAAAAGCAGCTGGAACTAAGTGCAAACAGCTCCAGCCAACCATCGATTCGAGTCGGTCGACGGACCCATCATCGACGTTACCACCTCAGGGTCATACGTAGTCACCATTATCGAATCTGTGTTCTGGGACTTAGTTACTTGTCGTCGTCCGGACCCGTAAAGCCAGGGCTCGACGTAGTCATCGACGACTGCGCTCAACAGGACAAGCATCTAGAGTATTCTAGTGCGACTTACATCGGCGCACTCGTCCACGTCCTGGCAGGTGGGGCGCGCGCCGGGCGGCGCCGGCAGCAGCCCCTCCCCGCAGCTGCAGCGGTAGGAGCCCGGCGTGTTGCGGCACTCCCCGCCGCCGCAGGGCCGCGCCCCGCGCGCGCACTCGTCCACGTCGCGGCACGTGCGCCCGTCCGCGCGGAGGTGCCAGCCCTCCCTGGAATGACACCGACCTCAGTAGGGACTAGTTCTGACAGATCGAGCTACGCGCGTACAAAAGGATTTTCGAATCAAAATGATAGCAAATTGAAAACCCTCAATGCTCCAGGTTTTGAAAGTCAATTCACCTAAGGAAAATGTGGTATTGAAATATTATTATTTTACTTCCGGTAAGCTAATGATCCTGAAACCGTTTACTGCGGACGTATTATATAAGGCCATGTACGAGTGTGCTGATTGAATTAAAAAACTCTGAAATGAAGTCCAATGAACATTCGGAAAACACCTTACCATATAGGTACATGTTTCGATGGCCAGTGAACTGCTCACATAGCCTAAGCACTAAAAAACTTACCTACAAGTGCAGTGATACGACCCGGGCGTGTTAACACACTCGTGCTGACATCTGGTAGGATCTTCCGTACACTCGTCGATATCTTCGCAGTGAGATTTGACTGTCGATTGAGAGTAGCCTTCGTCGCAGACGCACTGGTACGTTCCCATTAGGTTCTCACAAGCTCCGTTGCTGCAAATACCTGGGGAAGAAATACATGTGTAAGACTTAGGTCATCATCATCTCTTCACATATTTTAGAATATAGACGCTTCATAGCGCCAGGGACGCATTCACAGCAAAAAGACTTCTGATAATAATCCCACTTTTGAATCTAGCAACTACCCGCATTCAGTATAAACTCACCAGAAATTAGCGAGAATAGACGTTTCCACAGTCCCATGACTACATTTACAGCGGAAGGACTCAACATGATCTCGGTCTGAATGTTGCAACTACCCACCCGCATTTATCATAAATTATCCAAAAGTGATAAAACATGAGAGTTTCCATAGCGCCAAGGCCACATTTGCAGCAAAAAGACTCAAGATGATCCCACTTTGAATCTTACAACTACCAGCATTCAGTACAAACTATAAACTCACCAGACGTAATGGAGCACTCGTCGACGTCCTTACAGGACAGGCGGTCGGGCGACAGCTCCATGCCGGGCCCGCACTCGCAGCGGAACGAGCCGGCCGTGTTGAC
Organism: Alcis repandata; assembly: GCA_949125135.1. Lineage (NCBI taxonomy): Eukaryota > Metazoa > Arthropoda > Insecta > Lepidoptera > Geometridae > Alcis > Alcis repandata. The sequence goes on from OX421238.1 coordinate 696,452, forward strand.
GCAGCGCCCGCCGCGGCACGGGGGCGGGCTTTCCGCGCACTCGTTTATATCTGACCACAGAATATAGAGCTTATAAAACTGAGTACAGCAAAGAAAAGAAAAAAATAACGAAATCGATTTCGTTTGATTATTATAGGAGAAGGCTCAATCAGCTCTGTTGATGACTTAACCTGATTTGCTAAGACTAGCAAGTAGAAAAGGAGAACAGTTTGACTAGCATAAACTCTTACATAAAGTATGTAGCAAGTATTCAAAAGAAAAAGTGTACGCCATTTACGCCCGTCAGAGCCCGTGTAAATGGCGCACACTTTTCTATGGAATACTCGCTACGTATTTTACATCAGAAATAATGCTAAGCCTAGAGTTCTTGCTAGGTCTCCAGTAGTAGTGTGTACTCATACTGGTTCCGGTAATCTGAAAAGCAGTAGTGCACTCACCGACGCACACCTTGCTGAAGTCGTCCGCCTTGTGCCCGGGGCGGCAGTGGCACGAGAACCCACCCTCCGTGTTGCGGCACTCGCCTGCGCCGCACACGTCGTCCACTATCTCGCACTCGTTCACATCCACGCACGTGTGGTTCTTTGAGTCCTGTGAGTAAGGTTACAGAGGTCAAATTCGATTGGCAAAAACCGCAAGAAAAGATAATGGCACGTTGTCTTAAAGCGATAATAGTTGTAGATTGAATACTACTTGTATAATAACAGGACCCTCTTCGAATTGCAAAAGTGCAAAAGAAATTACACAGATTTTATTCTAAAGATTCAGGTGTCACGAACCTTTTCATATCCAGGGAAACAGTCGCAAGTGAAAGTCCCGAGCAAGTTCCTGCAGCGGCCGTGACCGCACAGTCCAGGGAAAGCGGCACATTCGTTTACTTCCATCTGTCCCGGAATGAGGCCTGTGCCGTGTTTGTTGAAACTAAGGGTAGAATGGAAAAAGTTTAGTAAAATCACAATGTGTTCTAAGACGTCACTTGAGTACCGACGTGTCTTTGTACGACGACTTCAGATATCAGTCTGTCTCACTCACCCATCAGTCATGTTCCAGTCGCCCCCCTCCCCTCCGTCCCAGCCCCCTCCGAACTCATCCCCGTTGCCTCCGCCAATCTGTGACCAGATTCCTGTTTTGTTCCCGGAGCCATCGAATGGCCGGTCCCATACTGAAGGCGGGTGGAGGGTTGCGTCGGATATGCAGAGGTTTCGGTAAGAGTCCGTTCCTGGAGTAAAGTTAGCGGTTAGAAATAGGTAGATTCAAACGCAGGGCAGTAGTAGCTAGTCGAAAATAGCAATAATTAATTGTCAGTATGTAGTTGAGCTTGATGTCACAACAACACGAAATTTAACTGTACATACAGTCTCTAAAGAAACCCTGTGATTGGCGTGTCACCACCGCCGGCAGCGCCCGCCCGCGTACTGTGTGTAGCACGTGAGTACAGAGACCTGGTTACCTTTCTTAGGGCAGGGCTCGCAGCGCGGGCCGCCCCAGGCGCGGCCCAGCGCCGAGCAGCAGCACACGGCGCGCAGCACGTCCAGCTGCAGCGCGCCTGCGCAGCGCCCGCCCGCGTACTGTGTGTAGCACGTGAGTACAGAGACCTGGTTACCTTTCTTAGGGCAGGGCTCGCAGCGCGGGCCGCCCCAGGCGCGGCCCAGCGCCGAGCAGCAGCACACGGCGCGCAGCACGTCCAGCTGCAGCGCGCCTGCGCAGCGCCCGCCCGCGTACTGTGTGTAGCACGTGAGTACAGAGACCTGGTTACCTTTCTTAGGGCAGGGCTCGCAGCGCGGGCCGCCCCAGGCGCGGCCCAGCGCCGAGCAGCAGCACACGGCGCGCAGCACGTCCAGCTGCAGCGCGCCTGCGCAGCGCCCGCCCGCGTACTGTGTGTAGCACGTGAGTACAGAGACCTGGTTACCTTTCTTAGGGCAGGGCTCGCAGCGCGGGCCGCCCCAGGCGCGGCCCAGCGCCGAGCAGCAGCACACGGCGCGCAGCACGTCCAGCTGCAGCGCGCCTGCGCAGCGCCCGCCCGCGTACTGTGTGTAGCACGTGAGTACAGAGACCTGGTTACCTTTCTTAGGGCAGGGCTCGCAGCGCGGGCCGCCCCAGGCGCGGCCCAGCGCCGAGCAGCAGCACACGGCGCGCAGCACGTCCAGCTGCAGCGCGCCTGCGCAGCGCCCGCCCGCGTACTGTGTGTAGCACGTGAGTACAGAGACCTGGTTACCTTTCTTAGGGCAGGGCTCGCAGCGCGGGCCGCCCCAGGCGCGGCCCAGCGCCGAGCAGCAGCACACGGCGCGCAGCACGTCCAGCTGCAGCGCGCCTGCGCAGCGCCCGCCCGCGTACTGTGTGTAGCACGTGAGTACAGAGACCTGGTTACCTTTCTTAGGGCAGGGCTCGCAGCGCGGGCCGCCCCAGGCGCGGCCCAGCGCCGAGCAGCAGCACACGGCGCGCAGCACGTCCAGCTGCAGCGCGCCTGCGCAGCGCCCGCCCGCGTACTCCGTGTAGCACGTCTCGCGCCGCGTGTCCACGCAGCGGTTGCCTGAGCGAGAGGGGAGACATTTCAAAGGCATACTTTAGAGTGAGACAAACATATAGCCACTACAGTCACATATTTTCCTAATTTTTTAAGAAACCCAAAAGAACATTTCTTATTAAATTAACTATCTAGCCTCAGGCTAATAAGTATATTAATTCAAATCTAACTTAAATTTCTAGGTAAATGGTATATCAAAACAACAATATATAATGATACTAGCTGCGCCCCGCGGTTTCACCCGCGTTTTCCGGGATATAAAGTAGCCTATGTGTTAATCCAGACTATGAACTACCTTCATTCCAAATTTCTTGTAAATCCGTTCAGCCGTTTTTGCGTGAAAGAGTAACAAACATCCATACTTACAAACTTTCGCCTTTATAATAGTAGTAGGATTTGAAGAAACGGATCAATCTACCTATTTCTGTTAAAATCTAATCTAATCTGTTCCATAAACAAAAAAAAAACCTAAAACTTCTATAATATTTTCAAATTAATTTTAAACTGCGACTCACCAGTAGTATCTAAAGTGAGTCCTTCAGGACACTCGCATCGATAGGACCCGTCGGTGTTGACGCAGGATCCTCCGATACACAGCTCCGGGTCCAGAGTGCACTCGTCCACGTCACGACACGTAGCACCGTCTAACTGTAGAAGGCAAGAATCAGTTAAGCCACCAGGTACAGCAGCAGCATTTTGGCAGCTCCATCATCAAGTTAAAAACCATATGACTACAAAAACCAACCAACGAAAGTTGAAATAAAACTATCGTCTAAAAGTGGTCAGTCCGAGACCCATATCTTACCTTAGCGAATCCTTTAGGGCAAGGGCAGTGCTCAGTCTCGCAAGGTTCGCAGGGAGAGCCCCACGCGAGCCCCACGCTGCAGCAGCACTCCTGCCTCAGAAGTGGGATCGGCGCCGCCGCTTCGCATTGACCGTCCACCACGCGTCGCCAACAAGAACCGCGTCGATTATCTGGAAGATTGTCATCACTGTAGCAGATACAGTTACACATAGGTACATCTCGATTATTTGGTAAGATCTTTGGAACGTCAGATTCAGTTCAGATAATAGATCAAGCAAGCAAGCAAGATGACGGTCAAATGCAAGCCTATTAATCAATAAAAAAAAAAAAAAAAAGATAATAGATAGATTCTAATATGGGGCTTAACAACACTAAAGAAGGAATTTGAAGGTTTTTTTATTGTTATGCATGAATGCCAATAATATCAGTCGGTATTTTAAAGACATAGATAGACGTTAGTGGCTGTCCATTTGTAAAACAATGATAGATATTCGGTGGAACTTTGTTATGCTAGCACTAAACTTACCGATACAATGTTGCGCGGTTGCATCCAGCACGAATCCGTGCTCGCACTCGCACTCGTAGCTCCCGTGAGTGTTGATGCAACGTCCGTTGTCGCACGGGTTGGCGTGCTCTGCAACATTTTATTAGGGGGTTTGTTCCTAAATGTGACATTGTTTACAATTGAGCATAAGTTTAGCTTTGACACATTATTTTAAAGGTGATTGAAAAGTAAGTAATAAATACAGGTAATAAATGCAGCGAACTGCCAAATAAGAAATCTTTATCAAAGTATGCTCTTTTGAGTTGTGAAACGAGTTACAAAAATTTCATGATAATAGATTCATAATTTTTACAGTAGTAAGTATTAGATATTTAAATTTTTAAGCAGTGCGGTGAAATCGAATTGCGTGCAAGATGTAAATTAATATTTTACGTTGTTTTAGTTTGTTCGTCTTTTCGTCCGATTAAAGATATTTTTTTAAAAACATCGCAATCATAATTTTTCGCCAAAGGCAGAACAGGCAGTCGAGGGTGATGAAAATTGATAAATTAATAATGGTAAAACTAATCTCAGCAAATTCATTCTCGCAGCCAAGCGGAAGCTTCAAAGCCCCGCGAATTTACGACGACAAAGGCTCGAATTTTGTCATAATTTCGTTTCGAACCGATGAATTCTTTTGCGATGTCGCGTCGTTCTCATGGGGTACCCGCGCGAATGATAAAGGCTCGCATTAGGATGTCGTGCTTGCATGTGGTGCGCAGCCGGCAGCGGAGCGACCGAGAATGTAGGTAACCTGTGGGCACGGGGATGGAGAGGGGAATGTCCCCGCGCTGCACGTCGAGGACGGTGTAAGTGGGCTCACCCTCGCACTCGTCCACGTCGCGGCACAGCTGCGCCTCGGGCTCGTAGCGCGTGCCGCCCGGGCACACGCACGTGAAGCTGCCCAGCGAGTTGCGGCACTGCCCGCCCGTGCAGTACTGGACAAATTTATAAAGTTTCACACTCAAAGCTCTTCGCTAGTATTCCCCGCACACAAAGACGAGGACGACTAAAACCCAGACCAAAAAGCCCCCTTTACATAGCTTAATGGTTGTTGTAAGAGTACGAGTACAAGCAGCCGTATATTACTTCAATTTTAAAAATTCACAAAATTTCAAAAACCTCGAAACAAACAATAATTACACTATTGAAACGTTTGAGCAGATTTTCACGAAACCATAAGCTTTTGTTTATGCCAAAAGTTAAAATATCCCTAAGTTCCGCAGATATCCTGGGGACTCAATCTACTGTCTTGACTCACCGACTGATGCATATCGCACTCGTCAATATCCCTGCAGATGCCGTCTCCATCAGGATGGTACCCAGGATCGCAGATACACTTGTACCCGGGCTCCAAGTTCTCACAAGTCCCATGGGGACAGATCCCGGGGATCATCGTACATTCGTTGATATCCGCACCACCGTTGTCTTTGCTGCTGCCTTCAGGGCATAGGATCTTGTATTCCTTGGATCCGTGCTCTGGGCAAGCTTTGCATGATACTCCCCAACCTAGTTTCAATCCTGAAAGTAGAAAGTTAACAGTTTACCTACTTGGAAGAAACAAGAAAAGTCGAGTAGGCTGAATGGTCTGAGTTTTAAAGTTACCTAAAGATCTCTACAAAATCCGTAAGTAAGACATGACATGATACACAATAAGGTGGTGGTCTTCGAATTTGTACTTTAAGAGTGGACAACATGGTTTACCTTTACTAGAGCTGCAGCAGCACTGAGACCTGGTCACCGGGTTCTCACCGGGTCCCGTACAGTGTCCCTCTTCAAACTTCTCGTAGCACAAGTCTTGAACTTCGTCTGTTGACAAAATTGAGTGGTAAAGTAAAAGTTGCACTAAATTATTAAAAAAATATATTTGACAGTAATCAACATAACTTACCAAGACAAGTCCTGCCGTCGTTACTAAGCGTGAATCCAGACAAGCACTCGCAGCGGAACGAGCCCACCGTGTTGTGACACTTGCCGTTCCTACAGATGCGCTGTTCGGAACACTCGTCGACGTCAACACAAGCGCCACGGTCGGGCGTGGGTCGGTACCCAGCCTCGCAAACGCATTGGAATGAGCCTTCGCTATTCACGCATCGTCCACCCTGAGGAATAGATACGTATGTTGATATATAAGGAATTGTGTAGGTCATGACGAGTTACCCTGAGGAACACCGAATACGAGTACAATGAAATTTTATTCTGGGGCAACATTTCGCGCTAAGTTTAATTAGTAATAAGGCTCGTGCATAAAACCGTATTGTAACAAACATTTTACACTAACAAACATACGAATGTTATAACGTCAACCGCGTCAAAAGCTACATAAAAATCTCCAAAAACCGAGATTTTTTTAACATCCACCAACAGTAATTTTCTATGAACTACAGTGAATAGGTGCTCTCTAAGCACGTCCTACATCTTTGACCACATCGACGCTTTCTATCAAGTAACATTGAGGTCAAACGTATGAGTTGTCCGATATAAAACAAATCAAATTTGTACTACTAAACAAAATTTCTAGATCCTCAAAACCTAACTTCACATACAAAGTTAAACTGAACACCAACCTGGCAAACAGTCTTGTCCGCGCACTCGTCCACGTCGCTGCAGTAGCCCGTGGCCGCCACCGTGAAGCCGGGCTCGCAGTCGCACTCGTACCCCGGCGCCGTGTTCCGGCAGCGGCCGCGGCGGCACACGCGCGGGTTGTCGCGGCACTCGTCCACGTCGCGGCACGCGTGCCCCGTCTCCGTGGACTCGTAGCCGGGGTTGCACGAGCACTCGTAGCTGAGGATGAGGATACGGTCTTTAGGATTGATGAGGTAATGGTGAAGCTTAAAGGGTGAAGTCTAAGGGGTCAAGTAATGGCGAAGTCTAAGAGGTGAAGAAACGCAAGTGAACAAGAAGTCGTATTTATTGGCAAGTATTTGTTTTCTTTAGGCTCTTAAATGAAGAAACGTAATTTAAATGTAAAAGTATTCTTCGAACTTTGAAAATTGTACCGAAGTCAAAACAACGCAAACGATTGCCTGATCAAAAGCTATAGCAATCTTTTTTTTTTTTTCATTTGTAAAAACATAGAATCTTAGGGGTCTTTACTTCAATATCTTTGTAAACTTACCCTCCGCCGATGTTGGTACATTCACCGTTGGTACACATCTGTCCGTTCGTCATTTCGCATTCGTTTTTGTCGCTGCACCTCAGACCGTTCTCCACTGGGTCGAACCCTGGTGGACACCTGTCAATAACATCGCCAAACACTGGTTAAAAAAATTAACTTTAACTTAAAGTTAAAATATAGATGAAGAGAACAGAAATATAGAACCTAGATTTGGTCACTAAATAATCATCATAAGCAGTGCTAGTTTAGTTTAGTTTTAAAATTTCTTTATTTTGCATAAGTAGGTATACATAAGGTACGATTACCAGTGTACGTTTGGTTTCCTGGTATTACAAAACAGTGGTTGTTAAAAACGTTTTTCAAGTACGCAGGCTTTAAAAACTTATAGAATAAACATTACAATACAAACAAAAGATTTACGATTAGAATACTGGGAGTTAATACAATATAAATTTACTATGTATGCTTTAGTTGGAGCGATACATTTTTTAAGGTGATAGTTATGATACATAGGAATTATCAAAAGGAGGTAGGTAGAAGAACTTTAGTGCCGTCGTCGCTAAAAAACACTCGGCAGCCCGCAACTAGCAACAACAACTAGCAGCAAGCAGTGCTAGTAAAAGTAGCAAGACTGAAAGTAGAAACCCAACATTGCCAGCTAGGGCTGTTTACCTGCAATCAAATCCTCCCGGCTTGTTAACACAAGTCCCTCCCTTGCAGTACTCGAGCGCGCATTCATCGATGTCGATGCAGGTCGGGTTGCCGTCGATCTCAGCCGCCTCTGCACCGTCCCAGCACTGACATTGGTAGCTGGGGAAAATACGAAATCTTAGGCTCTGCTTTCTTTAAAAAAAACCGTGAAGTTTTAAATTTACACCATCAGAATACCTACTCGTGGAAAACTCTATAGACCTTTAAACATGTTTATGTTAACAGATGATTTAAGCAACGTCCGTGAGAAGTTTCTAAAGTTGTTACGCTCATGACTGAAAATACCAATAAGTGTGGACTTATTGGTATTTTCAGTTGCGACTATACCGAAGCATATTACGTAGCTAATGGACTCAATGCACTATTATTGTGGAGCTGTTAATGATGATAATGGACAGTTCGGTGAAATTAAATTCAGATTCGAAAGTTACTTACCCAATATCCTTATCCACGCAGTCTCCAAGCCCACAGATCCCGTTCCTCAGCATGCACTCATTGATTTTGGCTATAGCGGGGGGCTCGTAGCCGCCCCCGCCCCCGTCTCCGCCGTTTATGCCCCCGCCCCCGCCGCCGCCTCCGTTTCCACCCCCGCCGCCCCCGCTAGTGACGTTGCGTCGCCAGTCGGGAGGGACCACTCCGCCACCGCAAAGGTGAGTCCATTCCGCTAGAAAGGGGATGACTTTATTAGGAACCGTATGCGACTGCAATTATGGAACTAACGCATTATGTATTCGGAGGGATCTATTTCTAGCAATGGACAAATATAAACCAATAATGTTTCTTGTATTTAATATTAAAAATATTGCGTTTGACCACCATCTGCAATGATGACACCCATACTGCCCGGATAACCAAACAGCGGTATCTCAAAATAATACAGATTTATATTTTTGTTTTTTCAAGCATCAGAGGCGTAATTTTTCAAGCTATCAGATGCGTGAAAAAACAGAAATCATTTATTTTCAGAGAGGAGGAGAGTTGGGAGCAGCATATTATATCTTCAAAGAACACAATAGTGAGATACTGACTCGCGCCTCGAGGCGGGCACGGCGTGCACACGTCCCCCCAGGCGCGCCCCATGTTGTACCCGCAGCAGCAGTCTCGGTTGGACAGCGCCACCGGCAGCCGGTCCGCGCACTCGCCCATCTCACTCAGGTATGTGAAGCAGCTGCCGACGCGCCCATCTGGAGAAGGCCACACAATATTAGTTTGCAAATGCTTCTGGTCCATTATAGCACTGTAGCACGATACTTAATATAAATGAATCTGAATAAATCAATTGCTGTTGACAGGGTATGATTGCGATTTTTGAGTCCTGAGTTCCGTTACAGTTTGGAGCTGCTAATGAGGAATGATTTCCATTGGCAGTTAGCAAGTTTGCTCTGATGTAGAGTTGACGCTCCCTTACCTTATTCTATGAGCAGCATAAGATGGAAAGAAAGCATCAACTCTACTAACAACACGCAAGGAAGTGACAAAATACTGTCGAAAGCAGCATTCCAACCATATTTAGCTTTGCTGACAGAAACTCACCGATACAAAACTTCTTGTCCGGACTGGGAATGAAGTGCGGATTGCAGAGACAGTAGTAGTCGCCTTCTGTGTTCACACACTTGCCGTTCTGTCGACAAAAGAACACATCACTAAACTCACTCACACTAACAAAGCTTCGTAAATTCACACACGCTTAGGAAACCAAAGTCACTCTCAAACGAACATACCTCAGTAAAGTTGTAATATTTGCATTGATAATGTTTCTAGAGCGGTCGATCAATTTCCAAATAGCAGCACGTAACATTGAAGAGCAACTTAATACGAACAAATATCAAAACCTAATTTCATAGCACACAACCAACGGATAAAGATGATCCGTAACGTCAAAATGATTTAGGAAAGTAAACTAGTCTAGTTAATTTTACATACTCGTAGCTAGCCGGGATGCGGGGTAGAATACTATACGCTGATTGGTCTTTTTTATTGCTCAAAGTGAGTGCCAGAGTTTTTAGCCACTTGCGCGTCAGTGCATACCTACATCCGTGGATACCTTAGTATTCTTAGTTTGCAAGCGCTATGGCTTAAATTTTTTTAACACATTGCATATAAATATCACTCAATTAATTACGTTTCACACACATAGCTCTCGACTAGGATTCTCTGTGTTGAAGATGCCATGGAACACACACAAAGAACACCCAAACCAGGACAAATATTGAAATTCATTATCCGAACCTGCCCGGCCGGGAATCGAAGCCGAGATCTTTCGCTTCTGAGGCAGGCTTATTTTATTTAGATTTTTTTTTCAGATTTAGACTCTGGCTGAATAAACCGGCCGTGGTCGTGTACTCACGGGGCAGATGTCGGGGTCCTCACACTCGTCGACGTCCTCGCAGTTGTTGGACACGCGGTGGCGGCGCTGGCCGGGCCCGCACTCGCACGAGAACGAGCCCGCCGAGTTGACGCAGCGCCCGCCCGCGCACAGCCCGGGGATCGCCGCGCACTCGTCGATGTCCTGCGGGGGACGGGGATATACAAGAATATAGAAGAGATAGGGTTGGCTCGTTTGGACTCGTTTTTTTTTTTGCTTTTTTATTTTGTTTCAAATTAGCATTGTATAATCACAGGTAGCTAAGGACAAAAAAAAATACAGAAAAAGATAGATCTCTCAATTTTTGATCATCTAGTGCAAAGTCCATACCTGGCACTCCTTAGTAGCAAGGTTCCTCAGATGCCCGGTGGGACAAGACAGGTCCCCGCAGCGCTCGCAAGGATGCCCCCACGCCACCCCCACGGTGGCGCAGCACAGCTGCTTCGTGCACACCACGCCTTCTAACGCCCCTGTGCAGAGCGCACCGCGCGTGTCCGTGTAGCACGGCCCTAGACACGAGGACAAGATTACATAATGACGAAGACTAACTTCAGGAACTTGCATTTGAAGCCTTCGAGGATAGAGATGAATGGCGTCTCTTAGTATCGGAGGCAAAGATCCAATTTGGGCCGCTTTAACTAAAAGTTAGTAATATATTTAGGTAAAAACATGTATAATTGTATAGGTATAATTCGATTTAAGGAAAAGAAATAAAGTTAACCTCTTTAGCGACATTGATGTTTCGTAGTTAGAAAATATACGTGACAAATATAATATAAGAAAATAGAAGAACTGTAAATGCAGGAAGAGTTAGTTACCAATTTTTACAATGAGGTCACGGATCAAAAACAATCTACTCACCGGTCCTCCGATCGATCTCGCAGCGCGTCCCGGACAGCCCGTGGAAGCACACGCAGCGATCCGGCGCGATGCAGCGGCCGCCGTGCAGGCACGGCTTGCTGCAGATTGCTGGGACATACCATTACCTACACGTTAGGTTTGGGAGAAGCAAACATTTTCAACATCTAAATAAAGACAACAATTAAAAAGCGTCGTTTTCACTTCCAAACATTTTTTGAAGCATTAGTTTTAAGAAAGTGTTTATAAGTGAAAACGTAGGTACTCAAAAACAAATAGTTACTTAATTGTATCAAGCGATATGTATTTGTAATGTTTTTTGTAAGGTTTACATTTCCGCGTAAACGAGTAGATCATCGTACAGATGTTCAGTATACTGAGGAAAAACACGCGTTAATAAATTTCCAGAATTGTAGAAAGTAGAAACTAAAGCCATTTAACTCACGTTCAGTGCAAAACTCCCCGCTCCAACCGGGTGCGCAGGCGCACGTGCCATTAGTGCACGTCCCGCCGTTCATACAGATTCTGCGGCAGCCGCCCGGCGTCCGCACTGAAACAACATACAACAAATAAACGCATGTAAAAATGTACAGTGCAAAACGGATGGAAAATGGCGGAAAGAAAGAGAATGTGAAAGAGATTAAATGACATTTTAAATTTGAAAAACTTTGAATTTGATTTTAGATTTGAAAGTGGTTTGAGATTGTTTAGATGTAACTCTCACCTGGATAGGGGTAGCCCCCGCCGCCGCCGCAAGTGGGCGCCTCGACGCCGCCCGGACACCGACACATGTTGGGCGCCACGCACGCGGCTGAAGAACCGCACTCACCGCGACACACCGCTACACACATGCATAAATATCAATAGAAGTGAATGCAAACAGAACCAAGTTTGGTGAAAGTTAAGCTAGAAGTGTTTTTTTTTATGTTATAATGTTTGTTTCGACAAACGAGTACGAGTAACTAAATGAAGCACGAAACATGGGAAGTATTTTAATGAGTGACCGCGAGTAGAAATTACTACCGATCGCATCCACGATTCTGTTGAATGATTTATTATATTCGAAAGCACCAAAAGCCAAAGGTCATATCGCGGATAATAGGGTTTTTCTGAAAAATTATAGCACTCCACAAACAAAAAGAAGAACCACTAATCATAGACCATTATAAACATTACGCAGTCTGACATAATCGATGCACATCCAAACAATGAAGGCTAGATTCCAAATACATCAGAGAACTGTAATTATTTATGCATTGCAATATTCTGAAGGCTACATAAAATAAATACAAATTAGTCTCCATCGCATCATCTCTATTGTTAAACACTGTGACCGATTCTGCATCTTATTTGAAGTTACGTTTAAGAAATATAAACATACTCACGGACTATACATAATAAAGAATTTGGTCTAGAAGTCCACCCTGGACAGCAATGCGTGCTGTTCCTACTCCGACACACGTGAGGACTGAAAAGAAATAAAAATTACATTACAAAACACATAGACTACCCTTTTTGCGGAAAAACAATTACAGTGAAAATTCGTAATAGGTACCACCTGAAACTTGACTTAAAAGTTAAGCTACAGTCAAAGAGTTTAAAAGTAATTTATACTAAAATTTAAAGCTCAACCTACGAATTTCATGAGTATTGAGATAGGTTGCATAGTAATAGTAACAACCGATATCCTAGTAACTTAGCATCCACTACAAAAAAAAAATGTCACGTTCCGCGTCCCTCAATAACAAATTAAATTCTGCAAAAACAGAAACAATCAATATGAATGAAGTAACAATGATTAACATAAACATTCATAGCAACGGTCACGTTTATCTCACATCCGTCGATGAATCATTCCTCGCCATAAAAGTTAACACTTTAGGTGACCATTAATAAATCTGCAAACATTACTCGTCTAAAGCCAGCGCTAAAAATGACAGGTCCCAAACAAAAGATTACATACTTACAGCGGAGTTACGTAATCCCGAAGCTCTTCTAGCCGACAGCACAACCTTGCTTATTGTAATGTGAACAAGTGTATCTAACTAGGATTCGGTACGCCTGTTTCTAACTAGACTAATTTCTGTCGGGTCAAAGATTATCGTTGGCTATCTTGCGTCCTCAGACTTTGTCATCAAAGGCCTTGTGTCCACGCTGCGATGCACAAAAACGAATCGATGTTTCCGATAGTGTTTTATCGATGATTTGAAACTTAAAAGGTCAGCTGAATCCAGATTCAGGGTGCTCTTCATTATCGTAACTGCAGTTTAATTTTTATATCTAACAAAACTGTATAGAACGTTTGATTTAGGTACGTAATTTTTATCAATACTGAAATATTTAATTAAAGACTTCTAGATTCTCTCACATGAATCTTTTGATGAATTTGAAGTTATTTTTTCTTTTTATATTAATCGGTCAGTGTCATTTACATCCATCGTCATCGTCCTAAAGACGCAGACGATTTGAACGAATCCCCTCAATGACCGTGTGAACTCTAGACTTAAGCCTCATCTTCCTTGCATCCAAGACCTTGGCAAAAGTGCGCGATCACTGCCTGTCGCCTGTCCCACTGAACCCGAGATGCTTGGTTCCGCTTTTGAAGAGCCAGAGGTCACACCTCTGGCTCCCCAAATTATAAGCGTGAAAACCACCCACGCGTGCGTTCACTGGTTAAGTATTCTATTATGTTGCTAATAAGTAGTATCAATTACATTTTCGTTGCGTTATGACTGTTTCGACACTTTTTTTAGATCTCAACTTTTTGCTGGTCTTTTAAGCAATATATTGTTATACATATTATAGGCAAGCATAACATTTTTGTAGAATTGAATTTAATGTTTCAAAAAGTAGCTCTCATTATTTTGAAATCTACAAGTATTGAATAAATTCAGATTACAAAAAAGATTTTAAAAATTCCAAAGGTGCAGAGGCAGGTAGTCTTTGCAAATGGCCACATTTCTCGCAATGATATCAATGTGTTCGTTAAAGAAGCAACTAAGTAAAGCGTTGATTTGTGCCATTGGATTCACGTCACGTGCTTCCAGGCGGCGCAGAACGATGCTCCCTGGATTGCATTTGCATTTTGCATTCTTTCCCTGATCCATTCCATTCTTTTGTACTTTTAAACGTATCACATGTACTGTAGTAGGCTTCGCTATACATAGTAGGTACTTATTATTTACCATTTTTAACTTCTTTTTGTATCGTTACATCTCAGCATTTCGTTGCAGGTTTGAATTTCTCGGAGTTATTGATTAATCAAATTTTGTATTTCCGGTAAGATCGTCGAAAATTGTTAAGATTTTGGCAACGTTTATGTAGCCGAAACAAAGACATAGAAGCCCAATTGAAGCAATATAATAAGACAGACTGTGGTCGCTGTGGACAATGTTTATGAGCCAAGGTTTAACCTTTAGCATAGTATGTTCTGATAGCTCGTACCTACTAATTCCTATTTTTAATTGATTTAGCTTGTTTGAACAAATTGTAAAGTTCGTTAAATATTTATCACGTGTTGTTACAGATGCTTCAAATAGCCACAACTTCCGTCTATTAGAGGGATCTGACCCGTGTTTACGTATTTTTCGTTTATATCTGACGTTAACGGCAAAACTATGACGTCAGTTTCCTTTGATTTACTGACATTGTGCGAATCTTAACGAAAACTATTTTGAATCTTTCGTCTTTTTGTTATGGTTACGGGTAGGTACTGTTACAGTACTAATCACGCGTGCTTTTGCTGATATTTTAGTATGTAGGTACCTATGTACTCTGTAAGTACTCGTACTTGTTCTTCTTTTTTTTGACATATTTTATGTGTGTCACTTGGATGGCGTGGTCCTAAAATGTTGTCTAACCTAAAATATTGAAAACTATGATGTTAAAGCAAAAACTTACAAAAAAATATATAATTTACCTACTTGTACAATAGATCCATTGTGGTAGGTACTAATTTAAACAGTATTTTGTCATAACAAAACGAATTTACATAGAGCACTTGGTCTGATTACACAGATTTTATTAGATAGTCACAACTACGGTTTTTATACTTTCTATAACAGGGTCATATTTTAGCGCTGACCCGAAATCGATAGTTTAAAATGCCTATCCCTGACTAACAGGCATACATATTGAGACGCTGGCACTAAGCCAGCAAGCTAAGTAGTTATCTGTGGAACTTACCCTACGAACTGTGTGGGCGTGCGGTCGTCGAGCGTGCGCAGGCCGCGCTGCCTCGGGCGCAGCGTGCTGTGGTGGTAGCGCGGGTCGGCGCTCGCGCACGCCACCAGCAGCGCTGCCGCCGGCAGGAGGCGCCACAATGTCATCTTGGCACCATCACCCTGGAAACAACGACTAGTAAAAACATGCCACTTTTGAACTCGTGGATGATGACGAGGAAAATTACCAATCGCGCCAAATAGCAAATTTTTGACCAAGATTCTCCGATGAGGTACTCGTAAATTCTGCGACTGCTCGAGTAACGACTGTTAAGGGTGCAGGAAAAAAATTAAAATTGGGATGAAGATAATACCGATACAAAATTATTTCAATCACGAAAATTAAACAAAATACATAATTGTTTAACATTTGTTGTGCTGATCATAATTGGAGCAGAAATTATTGTTATCGTCAATGAGTGCAATGTTAACGACTTGTTTGCAATAAAGATGAATCGACCGAAAAGTTTTAATCCAGTTTGCAGCAAATCTGATATCGGTTATCTGTCAGGCCGTTGTGTAATGGGACACAAGGCTGGTAGCCAGATTTTATTGAGAACATCTTTATTTATGAGCGTAAATTAAATGTGTATTGGTGGTTAGTTTAATTAAGCTTCAAAGAGAAACAAACACTAAAATATTTAAAAGTAAATATTTGCGAAATAAATCTTTAAAGCTTTATGAAAGACAAATGCCACAGAATTAGATGAACTGAAATAAATCTAACCAATAAAGAACACCGACACAAACCAAACGAATATATGAAGTAAACAACGTTATTGAAATACAAAATAGACAATAGGTATCTAATGTTGAAATAAAGAAATTTAATTTTGAGAAAACCTAAGTCGAAAAAGCTTTTTGACAGAGACAGAATGCGAGCAAACGAGAGGGCTATAGAAACAGATAGAGGGTTGCCGGGGCGGGGGGGTCAAGGAATCTGTGCCGAAATGATAACGAGGGCCGACGACCGCCCGCGCCGCCGCCGCTGCATCACAATCAATGCTATAATTAGTGAAAACCGATGGAGATTCAGAGAGATTCTAGAGACAACCATGATGTGATAATGGAGATCAATAACAAAAGTAACAAGATTTGACTACCATTTAAGACATCTGTTCGAACAGCTAAGAAACGAACGGACGAGCAAAATTATTTTACGTTTAGTCTCTCTACAAAATTTAAAAGAGTAAAGACTTCTGTCACTGAAATTTATAAGCTTTTTTAGAATTATTTGCAAGCAGTAATGATCTGATGCAAGTAAATAAATTATTATGCAACAATGTTCGTCCCCAAACACTAAGCAAGACTTCAAATGGTTTTCAAGCCATGTGTTGCATGTCACCTACATTGCAGACGCCAAGTACCATTTCAATCTGTTTCATTTCACGGAATCCAATGTACTTACTATTTGTATATTACTTTCTTCGATAATTATTTTACTTTTGATATTTTAGTCAAAATATATTATGTATTTGGTTATAAATTCATGCGATCTCATAATCAAATGTAAAATATAAAAATAACTAAAACTATAACCTCCGCTTGGGTTTTAAATTATTTTTTTTTAAATTAATCTAAATTATGGGATGTTTCTCTTCTAGGATATTGAGAGAAAAAAACCATTTGTCTTGGGATTTTGGAATGGAGTAATTGTTAATTCGTTTCTGAGAATACTAGGCTGCTTCAATCCAACTATCTCTGACCTTAGTACAAATGCAATTGATACAAAAGTTAAAATAACAAAGAGAGTTCACCCAAATCCGGAACTCGAGCAAATTCAACTACATTGTTTCTTTAGGTATGATAGCACAGGGGTCCTATTCTTGCGAGTGAGATATTATCTCGGTCACTGTCGCTCTCATTAGAAATGTCATGACAGTGAGAGGGACCGAGATAATGTCGAGCGCCCAAGAACAGGGTCCCAGGAATGAGAGACACCCAGTGAGTCATTGCCGCCCACGGCGCGTCCGTACGGCGGCGTGCTCCTAGTAACTTGGATTATATCTTCATTAGATGAGGATTGTCATCTACTGAGATTGCCGGGGAATCTGGGAATACGCAGAGAGTTTGGAGTCAAGGTTAGGTTTAGTTTGACTTGAAAAGGAACACTTTTCGATCAAACAAGAGAAGAAAAAGTAGGTAGGGACGAAGGCAGGCAAGGTAGGCTGCCTACGAATTTAAAGTAATTGTACCGAAACGTAAATTGTGACCTAAGCTGATGATTAATAACAATAAGGAATTTTGGAAAAAAAAAATATCATTTAGATACAAAGATCCGTATAGGTACTATCACATTGAGTAAAATATAACACACAAAATCTCACAATCTAAAAATATATATTACTGTTTTGCTTTTAGAAGAGCTAATGAAATATAACTATTAATATAATTAATCTATGAGCACTAAATGCCATGCGCATGACTTCATCAGGCTGCATAAGGCTTCTCTCCCAATGTAGCAAAGGTCAGCACCACCTGTTGACCTATATTTAAACTCTACCGTCCAATCAAATCAGAAGTCCTTCAAAAATAACCCTTTGTTGTATCTGAATGGGATCTAACGAACTCTCCCCAAACACTCAAAGATCCCGTTATAAAAACAAATCCTGGAAACGGGAATTTTATTACTCGAGATTTTGAACTGAAACATTATGATTCTAATATACATTAGACAAACATGAAACTCTATATAGAACTGTTCATCATAATCCAAAACTGTGAGATAATTTTAAACAAACCTATAAAGCCTAGCAAAAGAACGAAAACAAAGTATCTACCGACTGATGCTAAACACCAAGTGTTCCATAAACTAGTCGCTAAGAATGCTCAATCTACTTACGGTATAATCCAATAAGCTATTGCCCATTTATCAATACTAAGAGCTACGCGGTCAGCAAATGGTTAAACATTTTCATTATCATGTAGGTTGGCTTAGTTTTAGACAGTACTGAGGAAAAAGCATCATAGTTCTAAACCAAATATCAATTGTAAAAGTTATTGTAGTGATATTTTTTGGTAGTACATCAGATGCAACAACAAGTTAGAAAATTTAAATGTAGCATTCAAATACCACATCCTCTACTTACTTTCTATAAAAGTTTAATTTGTGACAAGAATTTGAAATCAAATGGGCAAGCGTATTTCTAGTGGTATCTCAAACGGTGACCACAGACCAAGAAGACGAAGACACAGCGCGTGTTGATCGTCTCGGATGGATGGGTATGTTGGCACTGACATGGCTGCGTACTGCAGTGTCTAAGTTAGGGTCAGGATCTTGAGCAGACGAGGAGCGATTTGAAGAAAAACGCAGGGGGATTATAGTTGTCACGTTAATTAGACTATGACATTACAATAGCAGCATTGCAAAATATAATTTTTGATTTTGAGTCTCAATCTTATTTTATGTGTTTGAGGGAAATAGATTCTGCATAATACCAAGTCACGAATTCTAGAATGCCAACAGTGCTATAGCAACATAAGCAGCACTTTTCTTTGCTTCTTTTCTATTCTCTTAGTGAGTCTTGATCTAAGCCTCAGACTATAGACAGATAGGCTCTAGATTGTGGATAAAATCCAAACTTGGCAGTCTTTTATATACCAACTCGCTCCTTGCCAGTCGTAGACCTAACTGCTCTCGGAGTGCCCCCTATTGAGGGGTTATTAACGCTGCGCTCGCGCCGCAAACTTCTAACGAGTTGTACCAGTGTAAACAAACTGCGATGGGAACTGATCGATCAAAAGGTTTGTGTATAATCTGGATACCAATGAGGTTGCTCATTATTAGATTAGTGTGTGCGTATTTCGAAATATAAATTATGAATGGTTAATATGGTTTTTAGCATATTTTTGACTTTTCATAATTCTCGAAGATAATTTTCAGGATCGAAGATCATTTTGGGCCGCTTCACGACTTTTCTAAAATATTGGCATACGCTTGTTGTCACCAATATCATATCAATTTTCAATTTAATCATTTCACTTTTGCCCAAAGTATTAGTGCATATTAAAATAATTAACTTCGCAACTTTAATGCTTTTTTTAAACTTATCTTCCCATTCTATTCCAATTCTATTAGCTTTTAAAGGCCGAAAGAAGTCCCAAATTGAACCTATGTAATTGTTACTATAAATTAACGTTATCCTTACGAAGTGGAAGTTATTAATTACGAACATCACCGCATCGAAAACGAGATATTAATTAAAGGGCCGTTTCAATTAATCGTAACGGTTAATAGTACTTATAGCTCTTAAAATTGTTTTATTTGTAACAATATTTCACTTTTATTTATTAGTTTCAATTGTATCTGTGTACGTGTTATTAGAATCATATATTCGAGTTTTATGACACTGCTATTAAAGATAGACCTTGTTATTACACCTTGCAATGTACTTGAACCGGCTAGATTTTATGTTTTTAACTCGTAAACATAGCAATTGAAATGTTAAACCCATTAAAAAAGTGAGAATACTAAGTATAGGAATATCAACTAATGTAGGTACTTTACCTACCTCTAGATAGATGTTAATATGAATTATGTAACTCACAAAGTCTTACTTCCCGTAAATCCAGTGACGATGTTAAACCTTTACAGACTGCCATTAAAATAGAATCAAAGACACCTCCAGCCTAAATAAAGCCGTGAGCACACCATCCGAAATATTCCCATAAGAAACGCCATAATCACGTAGTTAAAGTCAACGACCCACGGTGCATGAATGCAGACAGCTAGGCGCCAAAACACATTGACAGCTTTGATTGATCTATTGATAAATCCCATGATCGACCGATACAAACTAGTTTTAAGAGTTGGCGTAACAGTCAGTGAAATTCTTGTTAATGTTTAATTAGATAATAAATTAATTGTTATTAAGTTTTAATTTCGGCATAGGGCTGGAAAAGATGGCGCGGTGTAGAAGACACTTAAAACTTAAACGTGATTGGTGAATGGTTGATGTAATCAAGACCAAACAAAACAAAAAAACTAAAGAAAGCAAAACTTTGACTTAGGCCAAAAGCTTTTACATCTTGTATAATAATTTGAAGAAACATTTAAACCTTTTAAAGTACTTACAAATAAAATAATCATAACAAAAACATATGCCACCATATACAAAGAAACGTCACTAGAACCAAATATCACAAGCCGTAACACTTTTTACGAATAATTTGCCACAACCTTTCAGCTACCAACGAACCACACTACTGACTACTTTACTACTGTAGCTGAAGTAGACATCTTCATTAGAGCAATCAAACAAGAACGAAAGAAAGCAAACAGGATACTCGATAACGCGAACTAGATTGCAAAATAAAATTAACAAAAAGGTGTCGTATATTAAGCATCAATCATCGTGATTGATAGCGGGTAAACAAACTGCAGGACTAACGACCCCGATTCAGAAGTAGGACTACTGGGTTAGGTAAAGGGAGATGAGAATGATACTCAGGTATCTAATGAGAAAACTAACATTAGAACTTCCAAAACTTCGCTGAATTGTCATAGATTTGTAAATTAGTCTGATTTATTTTCTAAATCAGTAGTCATTAATAGCTTTTTAGAAATTGCTATTTCTCTTTTGTAGGGCACTGAGGAAATAATCAACGTAGGGAGTACCACTTTGCACTCAACCCAAACCCTTCCTTCTTATGATATTTTGAATTGAGCGGCATACCGTGATTTATTTATCATTTTACCAGAATTGTAAGACAAGTAACAAGATAAGAGACTCGCTTACATGAAATTAAACACAACACCGAGATAATTTTATTGCGAGAAAAAGAAAATATTAGAGCTCTTATGATAAAAAAATTACACATTCTAATGAACTGTTATATTAACTTACATAATAATACTAGTTAGATGACACGCCAATAACACTTGCCTATTAATAAACAAAATGATAAGAATATAATCTCTGCAAATTGGTACTTAATGAACGGTCCTTCAGCATCGCGGGTCAAAAATCTGATAAACTTACTTAAATAACGTTATCAATATTACATACGCTCGCAAATATGAAATGTACTTGGGTACGCATATGACGAAACTGACCCCATATTTTATCTTTAATTTTAATATTTAAATTTAGGTCAAGGCCATCAGTTTTATTGAATGAAATGTTTTAACTTAGTCAGGAACTTAGCGCAAATTTTGGAACCACTACACCGAAGTTTTTGGATTTTTGTTCAAAGATACTTTGCTAAATTTTATTGGGACTATTGTTGAGAATTTTGCGTTTTACTTTACCCTTAGGTACTTATTTCTTTCTTTTATAATGGCCATCAGTCCACTCTTTTGGCCATTGAACATTGTTTTATAGATTTCATGTGTAATTTAGATTTACATTTAATCATTTGAACTGTGAAGACGGTATCGCGTTTTTTGAATAAAATTAATTATTTTTCACAATTCACAAATACTATTTCTTCGTTCCTAATATAAAGTAGTCCATTAGCGACTTCCAGTCATGGTAGATGGTAGGTTAGGGCCCTACTAATTGCGGAGCGCTGCTTTCAACACGGATTTAATTTATACGGATTCGTCTGAATTGAGTTCACAGCTATCGATTTTAAAACTAGGAATGACAGCACAAAACTCTCGTGCGGTGTCTTTGTTTACGTGAACGAAAATAACGAAGTAATGCGGCTATATTGAGCAATAACAACTTCAATTACGATCTATGCGCTAATTTAAATCGTATGGAAAGGGTTCAATGTGATTTTTAAATGCGTTGAGAGAAATTCATCATTATCAAACTATTTTTTACCTCTGGGATATTCTCATCAGTGTCATTTGTTAAAATCATTGTTTAACTCTTGATGTTGCACCTAAATCAAAACTGTGTATTCGATTAAAATTGAATGTACTGACCAAATGAAGACCAGCAATAAGAAATCAATTTATCTCATAATTTGTTTTGAATCAACAAAAAACCTACAATTAAAGTAGTATCAAAACATACCCTAGATTATAGAAACGTATCCGATCGGCACGAAGCCGTTATGCCCCATTACGTCTGGTATAATTTCATAATTCGCAGCCTGTGAAGACACAACGAGAGCATTGATCGTCCTAGGAAGCGGCGCCGGCGCATGCGTTACAGCGATCAAAGGATCACTCAGATCGAGCACTTGCAGTGATAGCTCTCAAGTGTTTGCTTGTACTGGTCTAGATCAGGAAGAAGCTGAAACATTAGGAACAAAGGAACGACCAACTGAGTCTGAAAAATTAGATGTATTATAAACAGACAAATAGGCCAAGATTTGAAATTGATAGAGTTCACAAAAACAATAAGCCGTAGATCGTTTGTGATCCCTGATCATCAATTTCAATTAAAAGAATTATTAAAAGAAACAACAAATGAAACTCACAGAAAGAAAGTAAAAGTGCCAGAAGTCGTTAAAAATACTTAGAACGGAAAATAGGTTAAAACCCACTTGCATCTTGTAACAACAAACTCGTAGTAAAATTTAAAAGGATCCGAATGCTATACTAAAACGTAAACTAAACAGAAGTTGCTTGAAAATTGCTTAAAAGCGAGAGAGACTGCTATAGAAAATGGTAACACCAGTATATTTTTAGTTTGCCAAAATTGGTCTTATCGTTAGAAGTAGTAAGGAAATCACGACTCAGAAGAAACATTCAAACGTGTTATCTAACGCTATCAAATATTTGTCGTCAACTAACGTAATAGTTCTCATGACAACTGACGCCAACACACATACATAACACCTTGTTAAGAAAATGCTCTGCCATTTCAGTGCATTACTCCTATTTCAAGGCCTACGAGCTACAAATTTGAATATGAAATACCTATCTATGAAAATTGACTTCTGTGAAGAATGTAGAGTGAAATCAGACTATTTGTTATCATTCAAATTTAATTTGGAATAAAATTGAATTACGATTCAGATAGCTGTTTACAATCTAGGCATGTTAATTGAAACTTCATAGAGGATACTGCGAATGAATTCTTAATAGAAACAAAAGAAGCTATATGACCTACACAAGTACACATCATACATGTGCAGTATCTGTGTCATAGCAACATACGCAGACGGGAGACCATCTGTGCAGACAGTGCTGTTCTGAGCGCATTGTTTTCAACAAAAATATTTAGGTTAAACCCTCCGAAGAGCACGCTAAAACGGCTACAGCAGTTACGTTAAACGTTTAGCGTAAACCTGTAATCTGGAACTCTTAAAACTTTATAGCTGTTGACGATTGTGTTTGAAGTGACACTTAACTACAAGCTGTAATTCATAAAGGCAGCGTTAAAACAAAGCACAATAGCGAATTAGCTTGCAATGCGGTACATAGGGCCAATGTCGACGAGAACATTACTCTTGCTCTAGCTTACAAAGCCAATTCTAATTCGTATGCTGAAGCATTGACAATGTTTCGAAATTGATATGTAAACTTACAGGTAATCGCCTTGGCATACCAGCCTTATTACGGTGACGAAATTCTAATTCACGAAGTATGGGCACAGTTGTTCAATGTTTAGTTAATTAATACTGAAGGACGTTACTATATACTTAACCAATTGCTATTATTCACGATACTGTTGTTTTATAATTACGGAAAATTATTGATTGAGAAGAATCTAGAACCCCTATTCATACAAACTAAAAATAACTGAGGAGTATTCTTGAGAAGAAAATCAAAATACAAAAATACAAGTCAATCAAGAAAAACAGAAAAAATACACAGTAGAGAATCAATTGAATCGTTTATAAACGTTTTTCGATATTAACGGTATTCTCTCTACACAAATTAATCATTGTTTTCTGGTACCAGCGCAGGCAGCGCAGGCGCACCATCCCGACACGAGCCAGGATCGTTAGCTATTATAAATTGATCACTCAACGCATAAACCTGTCCTCCTCCGAAGCTTAATGCGACACCCAACAGCAATATTACTCGAAACAGTTATGCCAATGGAAGATATCACAGCAGAAATTATGGCGAGTCAATCCTTTTATTTATAGATGATAGGAAACTCATAAACGCTGTAGTATGTATAAAATTATGCTTTTATCTTTGCTCATCACTGAATCTCTGATCATACTTAGGTAATTTCACAAAGACCTCTTTTTAGATTCAAATTCAGATTTCGTGTATTGTATCATGTAAGTGAGGTAAGAAAATCTGTAGTAATTTTTCTTAAGGGAAATATAAAATGATCTGATGATATTTTTTATATTTTTCTAAATATTTCCATGAAATAATACGAGTATAGAGAACCTCATTCTAGGGTCACGTCATTATCATATTACAGCAAATTGTAGAAAAAAGTGCAAAACTTGCGTTGGCAACTTTTTGCGGCGGCATTCTACAGACAAAATGATGGGTCATCAAAGTGAACTAAATCGAAGTAGGTACTTTAAAGTTTACCTCCTTTCCAATTTTATAATAAATTGATCTGAAATAATCATTTCTTTAACCTTTTAATTTGACATTCTTTAGGGCTAAGTTTGAGGACATAAATAGATACGATTTGGTAATTTCAGAAATCAAAAATGACTTGACAATAGTAGATAGCGAAAGATTCTATAACTTTAGTTAATCACTTAACTATTCATCTGCAGTGTATTTTAATGAGAAGTTTTAAAATCACATTAATTTTGTTAAAAAATATCCATCAGAGACACATTTAAGTAAAGAAGAGATATAAAACAAAATAATAGATTAGACATGAGCAATTTGCTGCCAGAACCCAAATTAGACATAAAAAGGCCCAACATTCCACACATAGCAGATCCCAGCAAAAGTAGTAGCAAACGCTACACATATCACAATAAACCCGACGCGAGGATTCCCACACAAGCGAGATAGTTACTAGTTATGGAGTACGGTCCAGATACGGGACATGATTGCGCAAATCAGTAGCCTTCGGGCTCTTCCTACCGTGATAAGGGACTGTCCGATTTAACCCTGGCCCTATTTAAATATAATTTTAAAATTTACAGCTAATTTGCAAACAATTATCTGGCCGTTTGTGAAGCGGCTCTACAGTGGGTTCACAGTCCATTTGTACTTTGTATTGTTGGAGACCGGCATACGTGCGAAGACGTTACTTAAATACAGGAAACATTAATATTAAGGAGTAATATTTTAGTAGCTTCAAGTTCAACGAAAAAATCACAAACTAATCTTAGCAAAAAAAATTGAGATTTCCTGAAAAGTTCAAACGGACTTCGTGCATGACTTACTTTGAATTTAAAAGGTAAGGTAAGACATACTCGTAAGTTCATATTCTATTTTGATAATCATTGAAATTAAATTAAAATATGATGATCTTAGAAAACTGCGTAACGAAAAATAACTAATTACAATAAATAACCAAATTTGAAAACTATACAATAAAAAAATTACAACTAAGCAATACGATACCGATAGACTACTCATATCCCTCGATTCACGTCCTTTATCCTGTTAGTGAAAAATCACAATTACCATGCCACTGGAGGTGCAGCACTCGGGCGCGTGTTGTATCGAGGAGACGCGACAAGGGGAGCGCTTGCGGCCGTGGCGCTCTCCCAACTGGCAAGTGGCAGCTAGCTGCCTGGTGCCGATACTGGCACTGCCGAGCTTTGGACGGCGGCGGAGCTAGCACGCGCGCCTACTCGCCGGGACAGTAGCCGAGCTCCAGCGATGTTCACAATTTACATAATGATGATAAGTTTGATTAGTTGAGTGACAGTTGTCTGCAGACTGCTATTGAACGTTGTATTGTGTTGTTTGAAAATCTATAAGTAACAAAAACATAGAATATGCACACAGGGACATAGACATAGGGACATAGGATATTGTGTAATTTATTATATTTCATTAAAATGTAGGTAAATTGAGGCATGGAATATCATTAACAAACAATACCAACTAGAACGACCTATTTCAGAAAGCCTGGACATGGATCGAAATTATTTGTAGCCTCGTAGTGGTTTGGGCATTTTGTTTCTACGGTAGGTACAAGTAGCACAAATAAATTTTATACCTATACAGCAGCAGCTGTTACTAGTATTTAGGTAGGTGTAGGTAAGTATCTACTACACACTTTTGTAATCAACTATCGGAACAAAAGCAGTTGCATTTTGTTAGAAGCAACTAGTTGAAAGCCAATTTGTTCGCTCTTCCTTCGTGTTGGTAATCCTGAACGGCCTATGTGTGCGTGTCCGTCCCCAGCTCGATTCCCCGGCAGCTCGTCCACTGGCCGCCAGCACACCCACTCCGCCACTTAGAGCTATCATGCTTCCGTTACAATTAGCTGTCTTGATGCGTGTGTTGCCGCTTTCGTCCATTGTTTGATCATCGAGCTTGTTGGAGATGCACTCGCAATTGATGCTTTTAATTATACCATGATATACTTGTGGCGGACTTTGGCAGATGTAGCTTACCATGTTTCTATCAATCTTCTATTTGTACTGGATTAACTATGTGAACATTTCCAAAAATACTTATTTTTCGTCAGATCATTTTCAGTCTCAACAGTAAGTATATTTATATATGTATTTAGAATTGCTTTCCTACAACACATACTTAACATTTACATGTTCATATGAATTTAATTTGGTATTTAAACAATCTTGCCAAAACAAAGTCCGTAAATGAACAATTTATTTATCATTAAAAAAAGTCAATTAGACTTAAACGTAAAATGTAACGCATAACATTCCGGGTTAAAATACAAATTTAACGACTACTCGTAATCCAAAATCGGTTTGGCCGTTTACGCGGTAAAAGGTTACATAGAAACAGACAAACAAAACGTGCTCATTACAAACACCCGAAAAATTAGAACAAGATACTCCTGATATAAATTCTTCACACGGCTATGAAAAATTAAGATAGCATCAAATGTAAACTATCGGCTAAAGTCAATAGCTCTATTTGTCTACCAATATTAGGTTAGAATCAACCATAAAAATGTTTAAACACTTTAACACTCAGTCACAGCACAAACATAGAAAGAATCTTCGAAAGCAAGAAGAAGCTAAACAAAATCTAATTGCGAAAGGGTCCTAAAACTTTGTAGGAATACATCGGATGTGAACGGGCTCGAAGGCAGACGAAAACCTATAAATTCCGGTACACAAATAAATTAGGTCGTTACTATAACTTATGGGCGCACGGCGTGTGTAAGCCGGCTAATCTACGTACAGGGTGTACGGGAAGCAATGGGCGAGCAAACAAATCCTCGTGGACTCCAAGTAGGTACATGTCCACTGGACAACTGGGACGTCACAGCACAGCGGAGACATTTCGTCTCTAGTAAAGAACAAATTATATGAATGCTCTACATTCGTTTTTAAAGACGACAAAAGCGGTCCTTTTCACGAATGATCATCAAAAATATTGTACAAATCTTCGTTGGAGATGATATTAGTACTTTTAGGATGATAGAATCAAACGTTACCGTGCGCAAGTTTGTCTTCTAATAAATCAAAAATCATCATATTCAAATTCAACTTTTCACTATTTTGCTTTAATGATTATTTCCAAGACGGTAAAGAACAAAAAAAAAAGCCAGAAAAATTATGCTCATTTCAGTCCAGAAGTCCAAAACGTCATGAGGCCAGCAACATCACTGGACCATGGTCAAAACAGTCCTCGGCTAGTAGGGCTCCGCTTGACGCCCCATCAGTAATTAACTAGCTTCATTTACATAAAGTCATAAATTGGTACCGCATGCCCGCAGGACGCATGGATGGCCGTATCTGGTCGAAATATGGGGTCAGCATGGGCTCGATTAGGTAAATTAGTTTCAATACCATTTGTATCAGGATTAATGTTAATTGCATTTCGGTTGTCGTGTATCTTCATGCTGGTAACAAGTATGTATTCTGTGATCAGGATATGCATTCGTCTTTTTGAAGCGCCATGTCCCCTTCATACCGGAGACAATTTATTTAGACAATGATGCAACTATCCACAAATGACTTTAGGTCTGTCAATCGTGGAAACTAAAGTTTTTCCCTAAAACAGCACGAATATAATTTCGCGAAAAAATAATCCAGTTTCATGTAAACCATGACATTTCACGGTTAAGAACCCTGTTTCCTGGCATTTCACATTATGGTCCTCCTTAACTTTTATTGATCAATTGTTTTGAACATTCTGTCTGCACCTTTTCGAAGCTAACGCTATCTATGCTTCCTGAAATAAGTTGGTTATTATGTAATAGTTCTAGCAAACTCGACTCTAGGCAACGTAGCATTTTTGTGAACTTTTCTTACCTCGATCGATTTGAAATAAATATTTTCAAAATGTCACATTTTTACACCGATATAAAAATGTTACAAATATATATTCAATCTTTATCGGCATTCATAAGCTCCTATGCTTAGCTAACACGCACGTAGTAGAGGGGCGGAACTGTTCTCGGCAGACCGAATTAAAGGGCGTGACAGTCACTTGGACCCTGTTTTAACTCTCTCGACCTAGCATAATTTTGCTTTCTCGCCCATCTACTCGGTACATGTGTACCGGGCATTAGCATCTAATTATTTAGTAATACGAACTAACATTTATCTAAACTAACGTGGGCCCGGTTACCCATTACCACATTAAACAAGATGAATGTGGCCCTTAGGACTATTTACAAACTTGGAACAACCTGCCCCTAACCCATACAAACGTTACTACAAAAGCGTTAATAACAAAGTTGTCATAACATAAAAAGACTGAACAACACCGGACCAACAATGCCGCTAGCTGATTATTACATCACCCCGATGACAGATTTACTGCGCTCTTTATTCAGCCATGTTTTACGGCGTCTATTCAAAGCCTACAATTAGTCTGACACGAGATTGATTGTATTTCCCGATATTCGACCAGTGGCTAACGTTTGGTAGCCTGTTTTGTACGATATACTTCACCAAAAATGGGGCGTGTGGGCATGGACGTAGCGAGGCGACGAGCATCCACGAAACTTTAGGTCCAGATTTGTGTTAATGATTTTAAATGTTGACAATAATAAGGAAAACTTAACTAACTATTCTTACTATAGTCTGAGAATCCTACTCAATAATATTGAGTATTCCCGTCTAATTATAACGAAACAAGTGAAGCCACGGTGCCACGGTGGTTTTCATAATAGGTACCTAATAAGGATACTAAGAAATCTTAGTGACTATTTTTTCGCCTTTTATATTTTGCATAGCAGCGACCTACCAATGTTTAGTAAAAAGAACTGAATATTAAGAAAGCGTAGGTCACCTCTACGACATGATAATTACAATAGTGAGTTCAGCGATTAAAAATTTTAAGTTAAACGGTTTTATAAAACAATAAAAAAATGTACTAAAAACCAAAAAATAATAAAATAGATACAGTCGTGGGAATTATAAACATATGCATAGACTAGACTAAAATAAAACCGTGGGGCACGTCCCACGGTTTTCTTGCCCCACGGTTTTATTAAAAACTTAAAATTTTTTTTTACCTATTTTTATTTTCTAGTTTTTAGTTTTTATTTTATATAGTACATTGTATTATACTGGTTGAGCACTTTCATTTGATACCCATATTGATGGGATCGATAAAACCTACGTTATCCGCCATTTTGTAGCGGCCGCCATCTTGTATTTCAATTTTTTATAGTATATTGTATTCTGCTTGTTGAGCCCTTTCATTTGATACCCATATTGATGGGATCGATAAAACCTACGTTATCCGCCATTTTGTAGCGGCCGCCATCTTGAATTTCAATTTTTTATAGTATATTGTATTCTGCTTGTTGAGCCCTTTCATTTGATACCCATATTGATGGGATTGATAAAACCTACGTTATCCGCCATTTTGTAGCGGCGGCCATCTTGAATTTATAATGATAATGAATAAACATAATTGTATTGTCACCAAAATCCAAAGTGTATACAAAATTTCAGATTAATCGGTTGACAGGAAGAGGGTGAAATTTGAATTACTAAATTTGACCCAAGAAAGAAAAAAGAAAACGTGAGCTAAATAAAACCGTTTAAAAATACAGACCTAATCTTTTGATTTGCTCATAATATTTTCTTTTTTGGTTGATTTTATTTCTATACATTTTAAAATTAAAAGACTGGGGCATGCCCCCCATCACTGCCCTGCCTCCATGCCCACACGAGTGGGTGTCACACTTTTGGTATAAGGCGAGCCCGTGTGGTCAACAGAACGAGCCGATTTATACCGAGATTGCATCATTAGAGGCTTTTGTTTGGACATCCTACTGGGCCAGGTGCTTAAAGATTAGCCTTTGATAGGGTTATGTGATCTCTGCTTATAAATTACGTTTTGCACCTTTTGGGTGTTTCTTTATCGTATGATAGATAAACGTATGTAGGAATGTTCCATACTTGGAGCATAGTATCAAGATTCGGATGATCTAGTTCGTATCCGGTTTTTATGTAGTTTCATAAAGCTTTATTAGGTATCGTAGCCAAATAAAGTTGAAATAAAATGTGCTAGGACTATCTGAAAAGTTTCCGCTTTCTAATATAAAATAAACCTCAGTGACTTTCCTATAAGGTCTCGTCTGTAGATGGATGTGTGTGAAGCAGAACAATTGATTTGTTTCTAAGTGCTTGCAACTTTCATAAACGTGCTGAAATCAAGCTCTACATAATAATCAGGTTATCTATTCAAAACGTGAAGAATTTTAACAGCGAAAACAGTGAAGTCTAATTGGGTCAGGCTTGTAAGGAGGCTGCGGCAAACACCAGATTAGATACCGAGCACAAACACCGTGTTGATACAAGCAGCGCCTCGCCCGTGCGTGATCGAGGCGGTAATTAGGTAACCATTACCTACGAGAGAATACGAACTATGGATATACCTGAAGTGTATTGACGAATATCAATCACACAAAATCGAAACCAGTTGTAACTTCAAGAATGTTAGCACTTAAAGACAGAACAAAATTGGGAAAAAGACAAATACAAATAGGTACCTACATTAATTATGTTCACTCATAATCTTTTTAATTGTAAATAAGAAATAATAATAACAACAATTGAAATTGGGAAAACTGATAAAAGATCTTCTCTGGACATTAGAAGTTCCATTTCAACAACTGCCAGAGCACACGAGTCGGTTCCTTGGGTTTCAGCGTAGACATTCTGCAAACTGCGTTTAAAATTATTACTACTGAATTAATTTCATGGCATCTGACAAAAAATCAATAAGGAGCAAAAACTTTCCTGAGATATAGAGATGAAAAAATGTAAGTACATAGTGTCAATGAACAAGCCCAGGGTTCAAACCTGAAAAGTGAACAACCTCTGTCCGATAGCAAGCATTCTACTCTCCAATATCCATATAGTAACAGAACTGCCTTATCAGAGCACGCCCAGGATTAATCTGTGTGCTGATGACGAGCAAATTTCTCAAGGTGTACGTAATCGCAGAAATATGCGAGAAAACAGTTGTAATCGTACATAAGAGTTATGGTTACAAGGCTGTGGCGAAGAATTTAGACAACAGACGCTACATTCTTTCAGTAATCCAAATACAAACTTTCGTTAATGGATATGGTGTTAAGACTAAGTCCGCATACTTGATGTTTGTATGTAGCATCAATTCGTGAAGCCTTTATAGACAAGATGCTAAATATGCGCAGAGTACCTCATGGTACATTACGCAATGACTCAGCAAAATCACCACTCGGGACTAGATTGTATTCAATGAGCAACACCTCTGCAAACTGCAGGAATCGCATGATTAAGAACCTTACTTATTTTTATTGAGTCCAGGACAAGAATATCTGTCAAACCTTGAATCACAAGATCTAGTCATACTCGTAGTTTTAGAAAACAAGCAGATCGGCCAGGTGAATATCTCAAATCCGCGAGGTACGAGTATTTGGCCTAACTGGGTAAGCAGAGGATACAATGTCCACAGCTGTGCCGACAGTATCCTTCGTGTTCAACAAATGTAGGCCGATATGAACAAACAGAAGAGCTGCGTAATAAAGTAATGAATCATTTCCAAATCAATTTCAATACCCATTTAAGGATTTTTTTGGTCAGAACTGTCGTGAATGTATTTTTTCATTACCATTTCACATGTGTCGTGCAATGTGACTGTACAAGACATGTGCTCCTGCTTTCGTTTGCTTACTGGTTAATAATTCAAGATAGTCGCGACCAAAATTTATGATATAACGAACTAAAGTCGAACCTCCGTGAGAGGATAACCCAAGTTCATAGGAAGATGTGTTCATAGACAGCCGTTTTGCTTACCATCAGGCTGACCGTCGGCCTGTTTGCCGCTTTTTTATATAAAACAACAGCTAGAAACGACACGAGCACCCAATCATATTTTTTTTTTTCAGTTTAAATCCATCCCAAGATTTGCTATAGAGCATTGAGACAAGACGACATCTTTTGCAAATGTGCCGCGCCTTTACCTAAGTATAGGAACAACTACGTTACTGTTCTAGTACCTACTTAAAGCCTTCGTATCGAATACCAACAAGCCCAGACGGTTCTATTTAAACTGATGACTTAAGAGATCCTCATATCCCAAGATTTACGATCAGATCGCAGGCAGAATCAAAAAGTTAACTTAACACAATGAGATCACGCCTTTAACGGCTCTCCACATGGCTTTATAGGTCGGTATTATGTACAAGTGTATAAATAAAAATGAATGATTAAAAGTAAACAATTACGTGCTCCACAGTCGGCGGAACAGATGGAAGACGAATAGGTTGCAGATGATGTCTGGGAACGGCTTCATGTTGTCGCCAAATCTGTAACTGTCTGGGTCTCTTGGGAACTGATGCGATGTTTTGCGTCCTGGTGGGTGTTTTATAGTGATCGATTTCGATAGCTACGAGTAGGTACAAGTCGAAATTCTATTGAACACATCATAATTTTAGAGACAGTGTCTGTTCGAAGCTGTTTGCCATCTTTGCGCGGACCAGCACTGGGGAATAGGTACTTAGGGATTTAAACTTATTTGTAAGTGAAAATTAAGAACGGCAGATATTTTCTTTGTCGATCTGATCAAAAAACCCTACCTAACTAACTAATCGTCCCGAATTCACGATAACGAGTCAACGTTTAGTGCAAAACTAGTGATGGCGTATGCATTTATGTTACTGAACACCGGACTGATTTATAAAAAAACTGAATAATACAAGTTTGCCTTGACGCCTTCAATATTTCATCTTCTGACATGCCCTTTCGCTTATCCGATCTGTTTACCGAAAGCCCTCGCTTATCCTAATTGTTTGAGGAGCCGAAATTATCTATCCATCCACTGGTTTATCAAACTAAATGTGTGTCGCTCGTGTTATTTTAACTCCTTAACCAGGTAACCTGGTGCCTGGTGGATTTGGGACATAGGTTTCACAAGTGATGGCAAAACTTAGCTACGTTTATCTTCAAAAGTAGATAGGTGCATGTAGTAAAAAATTATAAAAAACCGCTTTTTGGTAGCGCACGCGTCGTGGAGGCAATATTGCTAATTGACCTATAGATATACTTACCTCTATAGATATTTCGGATTGAAAGCTATACGATATAATAAATAAATAATAGTGCCTTAGATTGATACACAATCATACGTCATACGTGTAAGTTATCCACATCTATAATAAGTAAAGATATCAATGTGTGCGGCATTTTGGCAAAGTAGGACAAAATTTGTGAAAATATTTGCTATGGCTCGGTGCAAGCAAAACTAACACGATACGAGGTCGCGTGCCTGACGAATGAATCGCTGTTTGGATACATCATCCGCGATGAAGCCTTTGAGATACAAACTTTAACAACTAAAATTAGGATTTTCATGGGACGATCAAGTTAAGCCGGATTAACAGTGTGTCACGTCAGCACTGAATATCATGTTATAATTATGTAGGTTCGCCCTTTTATTGAGCTGCGTATCTACCACCGCACCGCTCTCGTCGATTACGGTTCCATAAAAAATTGTAAATCGGATCATACTTCGCTTTACCTTTTGAAGTCTAGAAAGCAGCCAAAAGGTAGACTTCCAAACAAAGGAGCTGAAAAATGACTGACACGGTCAGTGTTAGACTAGCCGTGGAACTTGGGGCGATCATGCAGAACATTCTCCTGGTAATAACAAGGTCGATCAGTGGATCACTCGGACAGATAAAGCACTTTGCTAGGTATTAGTCTCTGCGCTACTCAGAATTTAGAACTTCAAAAGCTTGCCTGCCACTACTGCGTTCGTCACCCAGAGATATTGGCTGTTAAACCTTCTCACACATTGTGCTTTGTAACTTCGACTGAAATATTACCCACCTGGAGCACATCAATGTTTCATGTTTCCACACCATACAGGGTTATAAGAAAAGGATATGCTAAGCCGAAAAGGGCTGATAGTCACCATTCTGAACAACT
The DNA here is from genome assembly GCA_949125135.1 of Alcis repandata. Taxonomy (NCBI): domain Eukaryota; kingdom Metazoa; phylum Arthropoda; class Insecta; order Lepidoptera; family Geometridae; genus Alcis; species Alcis repandata. Next base: position 730,959 of record OX421238.1, read on the forward strand.
TTTACTATGAACAGAGTTCGCGAAAAAAAAATCAGCTGTTCCATAGAGAAATGACAACGACACTCGTCAAAGTGTGTAGGTAAGTGTAAACAGCAATTTTTTTTTTCGCGAATTCGGGTTGATTCCTTAATAAAAGTTGTTTAAAATGATGAGTACTATGAGCTCTTTTCGGCTTTGCATTCCCTTTCAGTATAACCCTGTACCTAAACTTAGAAGGCAGCTCAATGAATGACTCGCAAAGGTGTAGTACGAGTAGGTACTTCTCCCAAACTAAACCAATCTTAAACTTAAAACTAAACAATTATCTATTTTAAAACATAAACCAGCCTTCACTAACATCAAAGGCGAATGCTTCAAAGCCAGTCGCGGAATATGCGGCGCATGACATCACCAGCTTGCTACTTGCACATGTACGATTAATAATTAAGCAAATATTATCTCGGGCTCCTTACATCAATTACATAAGTACTGTTACAAGCTGAAGTTTGCTTTGTAAATAGAAGACTACCTACGATAAATAGTAGCTGCCTACTCCGAATTGTCGTCGTGTTTTCAGCAGGTTTGTGAAGCAAAGATAGATTTACATAGAGCAATACTTTAGGCTGTAGCAGTAGTCAAAATAGTTGTGCTTTTATGATATAACATGATAGAACTAGTGGGACAAGCCGAGGGGGAATACTTTAGTGGAAAGAAAGATTATTTTAGAAACAAAGCTTTTTATCGTCCTGTGAAACAACCATGCTTTTATTTTAAATCACTCGGAGAATAATAAAAGTTAAGTAACCCTCAAGGTCTAAATCAGAAAGAGAAATATGTACATACATAATTAAGTCTCTCTAAGTTTCGGCTAAAAAAGCAGTAACGAAAAACGTAACGTAACGTAAACGTTTCACACTCATAGCTCCCCACTAGGAATAAATCCTGTGTCGGGGATGCAACGCAACACACACAAAGACAAGGACAACTAACACCCAGACCCAGAACAGATATTAAATTTAAATTCATCATTCAAACATCTGCAGTATGGTGATTGGTGATGTATGAAAACATATAGGTAATAACTCAAAAGACTTGTCCATCAGTAAGCAGTAGTCGAATATACTAGTTCAAGTATATTTAATAGCAAATAAAATTATTATCAGCAACTGTTATCTACCTACTGACTATTAACTTTCAAGCTAAAACTGGGCGCCCTTCCACACCAAAATTGTTTAAAAAGTAGATGTGATAGCCATCCTTCTAAATTGGAAAAGCTCTACCAGCCATGACATTCTGACAAAAGTCTCGCTGAAAAGCAAAAACCTTTTATTATGGAGATTAAGGTTTTGACACATTTTGTTACAATTTACACAGGAATGCTATACATAAAATCGAAGTCCTGAGTGATGAAGGTCACTGGATGTGATCGAAACTAGTCGTTGTAAACGACTTAATTTTTACGTGAGTATTCCCGCGTTAATTAAAACAAAAAAGCAGAAACCTTACACAAACGGTAAAGAATTGTAGCCCTGTTGAGAGGAACAAATTCAGTAGAGCAAGATAACGTACCTACGAGTACGTACCTACAATGACGGCATGGCAATAGTTAAATTTAACTCCACAGATAACGCTATTACATTCACGAATAGTTAATTGGCAGACCAGATAACTGATTCGGTTATCTATCTAATGGGGATATGATTGGATTAATGGCGAATCGCGGGATTCTTGGAGGTTTCGTAATGTCGGTTGCTGAGCTGATTCTCAGGTGGTTGTGTTTACTTAGGTCTGTGTTACAACAAGTCTTGTATTGTAATTCTAATCGCCGGATCATTTCAGTTAGAGGCCATACCTACAGCAGCTTAGAATTTTTTTGGGGCAAAAAGAGGAACAAATGGCCTAAATGGCTCTCCCACCTGTTGCGTACGGTTGGTTAGGTACTATTTTTATTTTTTTGTTATGCAACACAAAGATAGCTCACAAAGGATTAAAACATCATAACAACATTAAAACTATTTAAATTTCTAACGACTCTATTGACTAGAAAAAAAAATGTAAAATGTCAGTTTCTATAAACCAAGCTCTATGAACTAAGTGGTTCTACTAGCACTACTAGTACCTACCTAGATTGCATTAGTAGGTACATCGGCTTCTATAGACTGTATCACAGTTGACAGTAATTGGCCGCTCTAACCATTTCGTTCACTTTGTATTTTACTGGGCACATATCCCTGTAGTGCTCGTCAAGACGAGAGCTCCATAACGGCATTATGACAAGTAATCAACTGCTGCTACGAACACTATCGAAACTGCAAAATCACGTCTTTTTTTTCACCAATTATACGAATATTTAATATACTTTCCCTACTTTTGGGAAAGTATATCAGACTAGCGATTTGCTCGTCTCGTCACTCAATAGCATAAAAAAGGAAAATAAGTTTAAGAAAAAAAATATTTTTGGACATTTTTTTAAATCGAATAAAATTGATACTTACCACACGTTTTAACTTATTAAATTAGGTCAAATTTTGACTTTAAATTGCTCTTTTATAAATGTAATTTGCAGTTTCGATACTGTTCGTAAGGGCAGCCGATTAATACAGTATGTCAACAATAAGCAGAATTAGCAGCGCCCCCGCGGAAGACAATCGCAAACCACCTGTCCACACGCGAGCAAGAATACCTAGCTTCATCGGGATTGCAATTTACCACTTACGACGCATGGGCGAAAAATTATCTACAACGGTGTGGTATAGGTTATAATGAACGTGATAAAGTGGAAGTAGCTATCGTCTTATTTTCTATTTAGCTTAACGAGAGAGGCATGTACCTAGTAGTAACTGCGTCCCAGTAGCAACCTGAATCTTGGATTAGACGCATCCCTATATCGTTATAAATAACACAAAAGTAAAATTTTGTTCTTCTTTCACACAACAACACACTCACTCTTGCTGCAACAGAGTAGCAAATCTATAAAAAATTTTAAAGGTGCAATTATTTATAATCATATACGAGATTATTTAGAAGGGTTGGAGTTGTAGAGGGTGTTTATCGCCGAAAAATAAACGGTTCCTGTTGGATTTACCACGCGGGTGAATCCGCAAGGCTCAGCTTGTACTTCGTAACCCGGTTTACACTTGAATTTTCTTCACTACTCGTATCTGTTAATCTGGAATTAACTTAGTTGGTTTTGTTATGAAAGAACAAAAACCTAAAACTTTGTGACTCAAAAAATCTTGCTCGTGCAATATTATAGGCGCTTTCTATTCATACGAAATTTAATAAAAACAGTTTTAATTATGATCTATTTACATTCGAACCTGGACAACATTGGCACGAAACCGGTATCAGTGGTAAAACAACAGTGAAGAGATAGCTTTGCACAGCAGTGGGCGATTACAGGCTGATTATGATGGTGATCACCAGCAGCCCACACTAATTAGGATTAGAACCCGTGCCTGTGGCATTACATTTATACAAGCCAACCACTGCTATATCATCGCTACAAAGGTCCCAACCTTTGCAGCAGTATGCTGAGTTGGGATCGGTTATAATTATAAATATACAGGATTACAAAAAAAAGGTATGGTAAGCCGAAAATGGCCCATAGTAACTAATCATGAACAACTTTTCGAGACCAACCCGGAATTTGCAAAAAAAAGTCAGCTGTTCCATTAATTTTGTTGAGTGTCAGTGACATTTTTCTGAGGAACAGCTGATTTTTTCGCGAATACCTGGTTGACCCTGTATGTAAACTTACTCTTTAATTGTGTTTGTTTTATTTAAGATCCTATATTATTTCTGAATAAACTTTTCTGTATTTCTGTATAAAGTGGCGTAACAAGCCCGGCTCACGCTCGGCTAACCACTGCACTTTGGTCGACCATCCTAGACCTAGATGTGCCAGGAGCTGCACATGACACTATCCGATCAGAGGTAACGATGATGGAGCGGCGACGCCGGCAATCTAACTGGGTTATCACACGGATCGCGTGATTTATTACACTAGACGCTATTTATAGACTCTGCTCGAGATTTTTACACTTATCATTGCAACTGATAGATTACTAAGTGCCTGAAACTAATTCTGTATCGGCAGTGAAGTGTGAAACTATATCGATAGTGATTGACAATGATAATGATTGACGTTTGAACACGGCAATCGTCAAAATTTCACGATTTTGTCCAGACTTTAGACAACTTTTACAATGTTAGTAACCAAGTCGACTGAAGGGGTTTACGGTTTAAGCGTCAGTTTACCTTTCGTGACACACTTGCACTGCTGAAGGCTTTAGTTGACTAATCTCAATTGACTAAAAGTATTGATGTCCTCTTCCAGTAGATCGTAATGACAAAGACGGCTTTATTAAAGTAACTTTGGAAAGCCTTTAGGATACGGCCTTTATTAAATACTAGCGACCTACCCCGGCTTTGCACGGGTATAAAATATAGCCTATGTTACTCAGGGATAATGTAGCAATGTAATGGTGAAAGAATTTTTGAAATCGGTCTAGTAGTTTTTGTGTTTATTCAACACAAACATACAAAAATACAATTATTTCCTCTTTATAATATTAGTATAGATTTATCTAAATATAATTCTTAATTGAACGGTTATCGCCACCTGCAGGCTGATTCAACTATCCGAAATTCGAATGTGTTTGTCGTTTATCTTCCAAATCTTTATTCCAATCTCATCCACGGATGACCCGCGATGGGTCTGATGCCGTCGACCCATCGGGCTGATGGTCTGCCAACGGAACGTTTGTCCGCAATCGGTAGCCACTCCGTCAGGGCTCTACTCCATTATTATTAGATGACATTAGTACATAATAGAGAATAGAGAAGCTAATCTGTGAATATTATATCTATGCCAAAAAGGGTAGCTGTTGATACCCTTTTGTGGGTCATTCAATAAATACTTAGCCTACAAAAAGTAAACGAAAATTTTGGAAAAGTGGCAATTTATTTTTCAACATAGTCTCCTTTTAGTTCGATACACTTAGCCCAGCGATGCTCCAACTTTTTTAACCCGTCCGAAAAATAGTTTTTGTCAAACTCTGCAAAATAGGCCTCCGTGGCGGCGATGACCTCCTCATTTGATCCATATCTATTCCCGGCGAGAGATTTTTTCAGATTAGGAAACAGAAAGAAGTCACAAGGGGCCAAATCTGGAGAATACGGTGGATGGGGCAGCAATTCGTAGCGTAATTCGACCAATTTGGCCATGGCAACGGCAGACGTGTGAACCGGTGCGTTGTCGTGGTGAAACATCACTTTTTTCTTCGCCAGATGGGGTCGTTTTTTCTTTAATTCGGCGTCGAATCGGCCCAATAAATCGGCATAGTAAAGCCCTGTAATTGTTTTACCCTTCTCGAGGTAATCGATGTAGATCACACCTTGTGAATCCCAGAAAACGGTGGCCATAACTTTTCCGGCCGATTTTACAGTTTTCGCCTTCTTTGGAGCACGTTCCCCGGTCTGGATCCATTGTTTTGATTGCTCCTTGGTCTCTGGTGTGTACCAGTGGATCCAGGTTTCATCGACGGTCACAAAACGACGCAAAAACTCCGCTGGATTCCGCTTAAACAGCGCCAAACACGTCTCCGATGTGGTCTCACGGTTGCACTTGTTTTCCGGTGTGAGTAAACGCGGCACCCATCGCGCCGACAGCTTTCTCATGCCGAGTTCCTCGTGAAGAATATGATGCACTGTTCCTTCTGAAATGCCTACAGTCTCAGCTAGCTCCCGAACCTTCAATCGGCGATCTGCCAATACGAGATCATGGATTGTTTTAATGTTTTCCTCCGTAGCAGCTGTTTTCGGTGCACCTGGACGTGGTTCATCAAAACCGACGTGCAAACTCGTTGAACCAATTCTTGACGGTGGCCATCGATGGAGAAGAGTCACCGTACACAGCATCCAAGCGCTCTTTGATTTCGATGCGCGTGTTCCCTTCCAAAAATAGGAATCTAATCACCGAACGATATTGCTCTTTTTCCATTTTTGTAAAACCGATCGATACGTTCGCTTCCATAAGTTGTCAAATTAAAACAAATGAAGGGAAATTTGAAACTAGAATTAAAAAAGAATGTGCTACACTGTGGTAAAACTCTTTTGAAACTACAGCGCCCTCTGGCGATGAGGCTAGGTACTTATTGAATGCACCTCGTACTTTACCCGGATCTGTTTTGTTCCTGTAGGATTTAATTTGGCCGAAGGGTACTACTACTGAGTCCTTTTGTTTGTAATTTATGGTGTGAACAATAAAGAGTTTATCTATCTATCAATCTGAGTTCAAAAAGAACCGTGACAGACGAACCGACGGACATAGCAAAACTGTAAGCGTACTTAACAATCTGTAAGCGACGTAGGCGTGTGAGCTGCTGCATCTTGATTGCTGCTAATAGCCATCGCTCGCTGATGATACCAGATATTGCTATCAGCACGCGAGATGCAGGAATGTGTGACGAGACACACCTACGTGGGCCAAGGGAAGGCCGGCGGTGGGCTGCTGTAAGCTAACCTATAAATAGATAAACAGTTTGTCTACGGAGTTCTATGATAAGTGATTTCTTGATTATATAAGTACCTGTTAAACGGATCACAGGGCTCAAGTGGAGATGGGCGGGACACTTGGCCAGACGGGAAGACTGAAGGTAGACCAAAGCAGTCACAGAACGGTGGCCACGGAACGGAAAGCGATCACCGGGCAGACTATCGACCCGTGGTCGGGTGACATTGTGAAGGCGGCAGAAAGGCAGGGGGTGAGACCGGCACAGGACTGAAAAGGATGGCGCGCTGAAGAGTTCTGGAGACCTATACTCAGGAGTGGGTGGATTAAGGTTGATGATATAAGTACCTACACTTTCGCGATACTTGCAGTGGTTTCTAACAACTGTTCGGTTGATTTTCTATCAGTCAGCTATTAACTATTGATTTTAAATATTAATCGTTATGATTCAATTTTACTACGGAATCAACCCTGAAATTACCCATACGTTTTGCTGAAGGTCAATGACCATTTTGTATGTATGGAACAGCTTATTTTTATTATTTCGCGATTTGAAGGTTGGTTCCATAATAAAAGTTGATCAAAATGGTGAGTACAATGACCTATAATATGCCCGTGCGTCGTTTAAAGAAATATGCTGTATAAAATAAACGTTTCACACTCATAGCTCCGCCACTAGGATAATTCTGTGTCGGGGATGCCATGGAACACACACAAAGACAAGGACAAGTAACACCCAGATCCAGAGCAGACATAAATTCATCACACAAACATCTGCCCGGCCGGGAATCGAACCCGGGCCCTCTGGCAAAGGCGGATTTATTACCGCTGAGCCAAACAGGTCATCAATACAGTATACAGTCAGTGTTATGTCAATTACTAGCTAATTACTCGGGACCGGATTTTATGCATATTTATCTCATTTTCAGCGATTATTGCATATTACGTCATATTTTCGCTATATTTACATTTTTCTGTAGATTACCCCATTGATAAGTGTAAAATTAGCTGTTATAAAAATTTTCTCCGTGAGGGTACCTACACTAAAAAAAAATACATACAAACCGCACGGTTTGTAAAGCCCTCGTAAACTCAGTCGCGCGTCTTTAGCGCTGATTTTGATTTTTTTTAAACACTTTTTTAAGCACTTTTTCCCTTTTCAACTTTTTATTCATTTCATTTTACTAATTATCATGCATATTTTATAAATTTCGTGCAAATTTTAACCATTTTTGAGGCATATTTTTTTATTGCATATAATCCGGTCTTTACTGATTACTTACCTTTCTTTGTCTTTGATATATTATTCTATCTGTAGTTTGTTTCTTTTTTCTATGTTTAGGATTCCGCAGAGTCGAATTATTTGTCTTAGTTTTTACGCACACTGGGGTTGAAGTCCTGCACCAAAAAAATAAAAATAAAAAAAAAACAACGCACTTTTAAGTCTTTACTAGGGTATTTTATTTTACTCTATCAGTGAAGAAATCTAAGAATATATTCTTGAGATAGCTTATATTATTATTAAATAGTTTTACATTAATTTTATGCAATAACACGTAAATCGAAAAAATGCCCATCCGTCGTTCTACGACCACGACAATTTTATGACATTTTTTTACACTTTGGATTACATGAAGTTTTATTAAGGATCTCTAATGTTTCCTGGTAATAAATATAGGCTAAGTTACTCAGGAATAATGTAGCACTCTAATGGTGAAAGAATATTTGAAATCTGTCAAGTAGTTTTTGAGTTTATTCAACACAAATATACAAATCTTTCCTCTTCTTATTATTAGTTATTAACACGTTCACAGTCCAGCGTTCGCTATCCTGTACACGCGGATGGAATCCGGCAAGTCCGTGTTCTCTATATTGTACACTGATTTATTTTTATGCCAAGTAAATTTGTGTGTGTAATTTACGGATATTATTTCCGAAAAACAACGATAAAGTCGCGGTATTGATCTTGATATAATAGATACATTATTATAATTTATATTGTATTTAAACCATTAGTTTAAGGGACTGTGAACGTGTTAATAATAAGGCACTATTATATTAAGATAGTTATGGATTAGGATTACCGAACTCGAGAGAGTAATTATAAAGCTCGTTCCCTTTGTACGAGTACGCTTTGAAGTTGCCGATCTTTTTGCCGTCTTTGTATAGATACACTTTGAAACAGGTGCCGCAGAAGAACGCCGGGTTAAATGGAACCTTATCCGTACCGGTTACGAGCCATTTTGCTATGTACTCGGCGCAGGTCGTGCAGTATACGGACTGGAAAAAGAAAAGAAAATTGGATATTCTGTTGTTCAGACTATATTAGGGGCCAGTGTAGAATAGAGACTACTTTATTTAATATTGGTTATTTGGCTTAACACTTTGACGGCGGCTATTTATCACATGCGCTTGCCCCAGGCGCGGCGAATAGCAGTCAAATGCGTTGTGTTTTACACGCCTGGCGTAAGCAGCCGCACTCGCGTCGCGCAAAGGAAAACACAAGATACTCGTATGTGTTTCCCGCAGCCAAAGTGTTAAAAATTAAATATTGGTAAAATGTGCTAATAAAGTCTCTTCATTTGATACCCCACACGATTTCGTTAACATTTTTTCTCAATGTAACATTACATATGCCTATGTTTTATATATTTCATTTATTTTAACGGATAGGCTCGCATTCGGCCGATGGCAAGCAACGATGCGGTCTACGATGAAGTACGCTCGCCGAGGAGAAACCGATTCACTGTCCCGTCCCGGGGTTGTTTAAAGGAAGAGTAAATAAGTATTTCCTATGCAAGCGTGCTACATCTACGACCACACCGTCGCTTCCCGTCCGGTAAGATTATACTCGAAATCAAATGCATGTCTAGCTTGTTGTAAAAAAACTTATAAAAAAATGGTTGTCTGTAAAGTCGGTTTACGGACGATAGTTTAACGTGACAACGCCATAACAAAACATCGATGAAATGATTGCATACTAACCAACAATGACAACGTTACAACGAGCGTAACGGGACACTTTCGTGCGTGCACCCAGCGTTCATAGATTTATTAGACGTTGTCACGTCAAAAAAACTTGAAGACGCTACACTGAGAAAATGGCCAAAAGAAAAAACCACCTAAAGTACGGAGCATACTGACAATCGTATGGTTGTCACCTTAAAAACTAGTGCGTACTAGTAGTTCACCGTAAAAATTGGTGCTTATCATCGTACTTTCCGGTGATTATCACTATGATCCGTATTTTAGGTAAAATTTTTGTCAGTGTAGCGGCCATTTGTTAAAGTTGAAGACTTAGCTGCGCATCTGGTGCTGCGAGTTGAGCGTGTGGCACGGGTAGGCGGCGCGGTGCAGGGGGGCGGAGTCTCCGAGAACTGCAGGCTACGCACCTGGTGCTGCGAGTTGAGCGTGTGGCACGGGTAGGCGGCGCGGTGCAGAGGGTCGGAGCGTCCCAACAGGCGCGCCTCCGAGAACACGAACAGGTGCTCGCAGTTGCCCTGGTGCATGTACACCTGCGGAGGGACGGCTATTCTCAATATTCTAAATTTTTATTTATTTTATTCAGAAAAAAAATTACATCATTTGATAATATCTTATATTATACATCATTTTATCGTCATTTTATATACATACATTTTTATATTTTTGAAGTTATACTTCTTTTGGCGCGATTGAGAAAAATGATGAGAGTGAATTTTTACGATGCGCGCGCACACCGACACCTAAATTCTATATCGTGAAGTTAGTTCTAGGTGGCATGAAAATTGATAACTATGTTCAAGTTGTATATTCTAGTATTTTTTTTTCTTTTTTGGCTTTGGTACGTGTCAATATTAATATTGCCGCCATTATAAATATTTTTCTCATTTTTTTGGCTTTGATACGACGCCGACGTGTCAACATTAATATTGCTACAATTATTTTATTTTTTTCCAATTTATTTTTTGGCTTTGGTACGTTTCAACATTATTATTGCTACAATTATTTTTATATTTAGAACACGTGTTTCGTAAGAGTACAATTAAACAGTGTGAATAAATAAATATTATTTTGGTGTTTATATTCAATCAATTTCATATACGACGGTGATAGTATTTACTAATAATTTATTATTTATTAGTATACATATCTCTTAATCTTAATATATATAAATCTCGTGTCACAATGTTTGTCCTCAATGGACTCCTAAACCACTTAACCGATTATAATAAAATTCGCACACCATGTGCAGTTCGATCCTTGGATAGGATAGTTTAAATCTCAAATTATAGTCGCAATTTTAATTTATTGCAAATTATATATATACTGATAATTTTTACTATAAATTGACAAGTTAGCATCAACATACTAAGGTTGCTATAGTTACGCAATGGCTTTTGACAGGACAACGTCTGTCGAGTCAGCTAGTCTATTATACTATATTGAAGATTAGTGATAAAACTGATTTGAATAAACTGTTTTGAGTGCATTTATAGATTTGAGGTTAATTGTCAGTATGTAAAAAGTATAACTTCTAACGCGTGTACATACTCGTAAGTACACACACTAATTTTTTTATTAAGCTGTGTAAATTGTCTCAAACACGTGTTGGTGGAGAAAAGTGTTTGAAGTTGATTAATAAATAAATAAATAGTCACAGCCTTCCAAACTGGGTGTGGAGAACCCGTGTCTGGCAGTCAGCGTCCTCCTTTCTTACGACAACGTCGTGTCGTGTCCCCGTGTCCCGCGCCCCGCGCCCCCCCCCCCCCTACCTCCGGATGGCCGAGCCGCACGAGCGCGTCCTGCACGAGCACGTCCATGTCCCGCACGGGGAAGGTCCCCAGGCCGCGCGCACTCGCCCCGCGCCCCGCCCCCCCCCCCCCCCCTACCTCCGGATGGCCGAGCCGCACGAGCGCGTCCTGCACGAGCACGTCCATGTCCCGCACGGGGAAGGTCCCCAGGCCGCGCGCACTCGCCCCGCGCCCCGCGCCCCCCCCCCCCCCCCTACCTCCGGATGGCCGAGCCGCACGAGCGCGTCCTGCACGAGCACGTCCATGTCCCGCACGGGGAAGGTCCCCAGGTCGCGCGCACTCGCCCCGCGCCCCGCGCCCCCCCCCCCCCCCTACCTCCGGATGGCCGAGCCGCACGAGCGCGTCCTGCACGAGCACGTCCATGTCTCGCACGGGGAAGGTCCCCAGGCCGCGCGCACTCGCCCCGCGCCCCGCGCCCCCCCCCCCCCCCTACCTCCGGATGGCCGAGCCGCACGAGCGCGTCCTGCACGAGCACGTCCATGTCCCGCACGGGGAAGGTCCCCAGGCCGCGCGCACTCGCCCCGCGCCCCGCGCCCCCCCCCCCCCCTACCTCCGGATGGCCGAGCCGCACGAGCGCGTCCTGCACGAGCACGTCCATGTCCCGCACAGGGAAGGTCCCCAGGCCGCGCGCACTCGCCCCGCGCCCCGCGCCCCCCCCCCCCCTACCTCCGGATGGCCGAGCCGCACGAGCGCGTCCTGCACGAGCACGTCCATGTCCCGCACAGGGAAGGTCCCCAGGCCGCGCGCACTCGCCCCGCGCCCCGCGCCCCCCCCCCCCCCCCCTACCTCCGGATGGCCGAGCCGCACGAGCGCGTCCTGCACGAGCACGTCCATGTCCCGCACAGGGAAGGTCCCCAGGCCGCGCGCACTCGCCCCGCGCCCCGCGCCCCCCCCCCCCCTACCTCCGGATGGCCGAGCCGCACGAGCGCGTCCTGCACGAGCACGTCCATGTCCCGCACAGGGAAGGTCCCCAGGCCGCGCGCACTCGCCCCGCGCCCCGCGCCCCCCCCCCCCCCTACCTCCGGATGGCCGAGCCGCACGAGCGCGTCCTGCACGAGCACGTCCATGTCCCGCACAGGGAAGGTCCCCAGGCCGCGCGCACTCGCCCCGCGCCCCGCGCCCCCCCCCCCCCTACCTCCGGATGGCCGAGCCGCACGAGCGCGTCCTGCACGAGCACGTCCATGTCCCGCACAGGGAAGGTCCCCAGGCCGCGCGCACTCGCCCCGCGCCCCGCGCCCCCCCCCCCCCCCCCTACCTCCGGATGGCCGAGCCGCACGAGCGCGTCCTGCACGAGCACGTCCATGTCCCGCACAGGGAAGGTCCCCAGGCCGCGCGCACTCGCCCCGCGCCCCGCGCCCCCCCCCCCCCTACCTCCGGATGGCCGAGCCGCACGAGCGCGTCCTGCACGAGCACGTCCATGTCCCGCACAGGGAAGGTCCCCAGGCCGCGCGCACTCGCCCCGCGCCCCGCGCCCCCCCCCCCCCTACCTCCGGATGGCCGAGCCGCACGAGCGCGTCCTGCACGAGCACGTCCATGTCCCGCACAGGGAAGGTCCCCAGGCCGCGCGCACTCGCCCCGCGCCCCGCGCCCCCCCCCCCCTACCTCCGGATGGCCGAGCCGCACGAGCGCGTCCTGCACGAGCACGTCCATGTCCCGCACGGGGAAGGTCCCCAGGCCGCGCGCACTCGCCCCGCGCCCCGCGCCCCCCCCCCCCCCCTACCTCCGGATGGCCGAGCCGCACGAGCGCGTCCTGCACGAGCACGTCCATGTCCCGCACGGGGAAGGTCCCCAGGCCGCGCGCACTCGCCCCGCGCCCCGCGCCCCCCCCCCCCCTACCTCCGGATGGCCGAGCCGCACGAGCGCGTCCTGCACGAGCACGTCCATGTCCCGCACAGGGAAGGTCCCCAGGCCGCGCGCACTCGCCCCGCGCCCCGCGCCCCCCCCCCCCCTACCTCCGGATGGCCGAGCCGCACGAGCGCGTCCTGCACGAGCACGTCCATGTCCCGCACGGGGAAGGTCCCCAGGCCGCGCGCACTCGCCCCGCGCCCAGCGCCCCCCCCCCCCCCTACCTCCGGATGGCCGAGCCGCACGAGCGCGTCCTGCACGAGCACGTCCATGTCCCGCACGGGGAAGGTCCCCAGGCCGCGCGCACTCGCCCCGCGCCCCGCGCCCCCCCCCCCCCCTACCTCCGGATGGCCGAGCCGCACGAGCGCGTCCTGCACGAGCACGTCCATGTCCCGCACAGGGAAGGTCCCCAGGCCGCGCGCACTCGCCCCGCGCCCCGCGCCCCCCCCCCCCCTACCTCCGGATGGCCGAGCCGCACGAGCGCGTCCTGCACGAGCACGTCCATGTCCCGCACAGGGAAGGTCCCCAGGCCGCGCGCACTCGCCCCGCGCCCCGCGCCCCCCCCCCCCCCCTACCTCCGGATGGCCGAGCCGCACGAGCGCGTCCTGCACGAGCACGTCCATGTCCCGCACGGGGAAGGTCCCCAGGCCGCGCGCACTCGCCCCGCGCCCAGCGCCCCCCCCCCCCCCTACCTCCGGATGGCCGAGCCGCACGAGCGCGTCCTGCACGAGCACGTCCATGTCCCGCACGGGGAAGGTCCCCAGGCCGCGCGCACTCGCCCCGCGCCCCGCGCCCCCCCCCCCCCCTACCTCCGGATGGCCGAGCCGCACGAGCGCGTCCTGCACGAGCACGTCCATGTCCCGCACAGGGAAGGTCCCCAGGCCGCGCGCACTCGCCCCGCGCCCCGCGCCCCCCCCCCCCCCCTACCTCCGGATGGCCGAGCCGCACGAGCGCGTCCTGCACGAGCACGTCCATGTCCCGCACGGGGAAGGTCCCCAGGCCGCGCGCACTCGCCCCGCGCCCAGCGCCCCCCCCCCCCCCCTACCTCCGGATGGCCGAGCCGCACGAGCGCGTCCTGCACGAGCACGTCCATGTCCCGCACGGGGAAGGTCCCCAGGCCGCGCGCACTCGCCCCGCGCCCCGCGCCCCCCCCCCCCCTACCTCCGGATGGCCGAGCCGCACGAGCGCGTCCTGCACGAGCACGTCCATGTCCCGCACGGGGAAGGTCCCCAGGCCGCGCGCACTCGCCCCGCGCCCCGCGCCCCCCCCCCCCCCTACCTCCGGATGGCCGAGCCGCACGAGCGCGTCCTGCACGAGCACGTCCATGTCCCGCACGGGGAAGGTCCCCAGGCCGCGCGCACTCGCCCCGCGCCCAGCGCCCCCCCCCCCCCCTACCTCCGGATGGCCGAGCCGCACGAGCGCGTCCTGCACGAGCACGTCCATGTCCCGCACGGGGAAGGTCCCCAGGCCGCGCGCACTCGCCCCGCGCCCAGCGCCCCCCCCCCCCCCCTACCTCCGGATGGCCGAGCCGCACGAGCGCGTCCTGCACGAGCACGTCCATGTCCCGCACGGGGAAGGTCCCCAGGCCGCGCGCGCTCGCCCACTTGCGGATCTCCTCGGACGTGTCGCGGCAGCCGCGCCGCCGGTCCACGTAGAACACGTTGTTTATGAAGAAGAACCCCGACGGAAACAGAGCCTGAAACATATAGAACATTTTTTATTATAACAATATCAGACGGATACATGGGATAAAAGTAGCCTATGTGTTAATCCAGACCATGAACAACCTTAATTCTAAATTTCATGTAAATCCGTTCAGCCGTTTTTGCGTGAAAGAGTAACAAACATACATCCATACATTCTTACAAACCTCACCGAGCGAGCGAAGCGTCTCTGCAACAACTGGCAAAATTTTCCTTCATCTGTCCGGATGTTTGTTTGTATGTTGGTACTCGCGTACAGGGCGTATTTTTCAACGAATCTCGATGTAACTTGGTATTTAGGTTCTACGATTTTATCGATTTTTTTTTGTCGTTGGGTTTTTTTTTGATTTGGGGTATATTTCCCTCAAAAAAGGAGGAACATTTGGTGCACCGGCTGATTTTGATAAAATTTTGCAGAAATATTCGTATATCGAATATGAGTAAAATCGGTCAAAAGGTTGTCATGGTAAAAGACTGTGATTGGCGCAAAAGAGTTGTCGCGAGGTCAACGGTTCGCAGAACTACTAGGGGAGGGTAGTACTCGTAGGATCTACCTTGGCGGTGGCGAGCGGGTGGTCGGCCGGCTTCTCCGAGCGGTCGATGCGCATGTCGGCGTCGTTCCGGCACGGGAAGCGCTCGCGGAGCGCCCACAGCGGCAGCTGGCCCAGCGCCACCAGGTCGCAGTCGAACACCGAGTGCCGCCCGCGGACCTGCCGACCGCGACGGGTTTACTACTTTACTTTTATTTCCTAACTAAAAGCTACAGAAAAAAAAACATAGAAAAATGTCAATGACACTCGACAAAATGTTTTTTTTTATTCAGAAATAGGCTTGCATTTGACCGCCATCTCGCCTGATTGTAAGCAACGATGCGGTCTACGATGGAGCATGCTTGTCTTGAAGAAATCGATTTACTCGCGACTTGAAGACACCTAGATTATACTCGTATCTACCGGGAAACACCCACTCAGTCAATGTTTGGAACAGCTGATTTTTTTTTCGCGAATTCCGGGTTGATCCCATACCGGGTACTATCTACTATGAGCCAGTTTTCGACTTAGCATACCCTGTCTGTACCGTGTATTGATGTAGGTGTATTTTTAATTTGACTAAAACGTTAGTTTCGGCGTCAAATGGTTAGATTGGAAAGGTGGTTATTACAATCCTTAGGGATTACAATATGTACAATGTATAGCTGATTGGTCATAAATTGTTTACATCAAGTAAAACAACATTGCACTGACTATTGTAAAACCGCTCAATAGAGTTTGTTCAAACCATTGTTATTTTTTTTTGTTCAAATCAGACATAATAATGGGCCACATCTGCAGTACACCATACTCCGTACTCGCCCCCACTAGTTTTTCATTTTTAATTATGTAGTTACAATAAGAATATGTACTATGATACTAACATGTTTTTCTCCCGTGGTTAAGAAGCTGAACGGCCTGAAGATTCTCATGCGGTACAGCACGTCTATGCCGGGCTCCAAGTCTGGTGGCTCAAGTTTCTTGCCCGGTAAGCGTTCTTCCTGGAATTATAGTTTGGCAGAAGATAAGAGCAAGGTGGCAATTCTTATTCGATATGTGGTTGATGGACACCGGCGTCCCGCAAGGGTTGCATTGTTCGTTTTTAACTTGACAGCAATCAATAGAGCCACCCCAGCTCCTTTATATACTGGAGTGAGGCTCTAAGCCGCAGGCTAAAGGAATAAAGGAATAAAGAGCGGGCTCTTTTTCCGCAACTAGGCCGGTAATCGGCCCTTTTTGCGTGAACTACATATGCAGGTTTCCTCACGATGTTTTCCTTCACCGAAAAGCCAGTGGTATGTAAATTCGTACATAAGTCCTAAAGAACTCATTGGTACGAGTCGGGGTTTGAACCCGCCACCTCAAGAATGCGAAGCGGCGGTTCTCCCACTGAGTTACCACGGCTGTTCTAAGCCGAAGGCACAACTGCTCTAGTGGCATTAGCTCATGGCTAATCTAAGTATGTGTTTCAATAGCTGCGCCCCATAGTGGCTGCGTATTAATCTGGGGTACAAGCTACATCTGTACCCAATTTCAAGCAAATCTGTTGAACTATTTAATTTGTCTGGAATTAGTAGCCAGTGACTCTAATGTCACTTGTTGGTGTTTATTCAATCTTGGTGCCCAAGGGCCCCTGCACCTGATTGCCATTACAATCCGTTCATGATAACAAGACCAGTAAGATGTATGTAGGTAGAATGAAAAATAATCACCTGGTTTTTCAATGGTAACTGCCTATATCCTCGGTACTTCAACAGCTTTGCAGCTGCACTCCGTGCAGTTATTTTCTGTTTTATCTTAACCTTCTTCAGTATGCGGAGTTCTTTTTTCTTTTCCTCATCTTGATCAGTATCGTCATCGGTTTTGGTCTGCAGCACTATATGGTTGGTATTGACACTGACAGGGTAACTTGTGGGCATCTTTATCTCTTTCCCTGTTCTGATGTTATGGAAGCTGGAACATTAAACTCTACATATTCTAGCTTGTAACTTATAATATAACATAGATTGCCTAACACTTTATTTAATTTAACTTACTTGCAGAAGAATTTAATGTCTTTATATTCCGTGTCGTCTAGACCAACGCAACTGAACTCACGAATCAGCTTATCTTGATAGTCTTCCAACTTAGCTGAGCACTCCGGAGCACCAAATATAGGCAAATCCTTGAATTGTTGCGACAAATTTACACCAATTATAGGACGAGTTGCCACAAAACTAGGTACGTCTTGCCAAGTTGGGCCTTTTGTATCAGCATACAAGTCACCTGGAAAGGTTTTTTGTTGTAACAAACAGCATTCTGCTATGCCACCTGCTAACCTACAGGAACTGTTCAGTTTTCAGTATAGAAACTAGCCTATGTCTTAACTCTTAATCCAGGGTTTTGTTGCCAAATTTCACACAACTCCCTGGGCAGTCTGCACTCAAGTAGATACAAACCTGACAATGTGTGATGATATTTTCCAACACTTACAGAGAATACTTACATTTAATTATGTAAAGTGGTTTTTGTTAAGAAATGGATCCCTTAGCCACCTGATGTCTATTTCAGTTACACTACCACCTGACGTCGGTCCTGGAGACCGCTTGTGTATTTTCCATGTTTAATAACCATTATTTAAAATATTGCAATAAACTAAAATCGTATTTGTATTTTCATTATTTCTTTGTTCGTCATTTATGTATGTATTTAAACTATGTTTTTGCATGCATTTACACCTCAAAATTCAACACCTAATTTCCTAATTTCAAATGTCCTAATTTTCAAGAAAATAGCTAGAAGCTTAGAAAACCTGAGATTTAAGTAAAAAATTTCACTATGACAAAATATTTTTTACAAATTTAAGACAAGTTCCATTTATAATTTATACCATTAAAATAATTTCTGCAAAAATTAAGCTATTATTATTATTGCAAAATTACAACCGACTAAAATTCCTAATTTGCGGCGAATAGTGCGCTGCAGTTTTCAAACACGCTTTTCACAATACAGCTCTAATGACCTATAGTTTCTATGCTTTTCCAATGAAATATTGTAGGCAGAAGATGAATCTTCCATCAGAGGCATGGTATCTTTTTTATTTTTATCAAATAGAAGCTCAGAACCGTCTCCTAAAAAAATACGAAATTGACGCTATTTAGTTAAGTTCGAAATGGGAAACAGATCCGACATGAGTTGGTTTGGTTCGAAATGAGTGGCAGATCCGACACAGAGCACCCCGATTCCACGCAGTCTTGTGCGTCATACCCTAGAGTGTTTATAAATAATGCGGGAGCCAGAAGCTTAAGGGAGGTGGCGAAGCAGGGCTCAGGGCTGACCGCTAGAGCTTCTGGCAGGAGCCCACCCGAAGTCAGACTTCGGTAGGTTAGGTTCGAATGAGTGACAGATCCGACATGAGTAGATTAGGTTCGAAATGACTGACAGATTCGACATGAGTAGATTAGGTTCGAAATTACTGACAGATTCGACATGGGTAGGTTAGGTTTGAAATGAATTATCTAGCGAAAATAATAATAAAAAGTGAGGTTAAGTATGGAGTTGGACATTAAAAACGTCATATCTCTGGAAGGGGGGGTTTTGCAACTCCCCTTTTAGGGGGAGGTATACCCCCCCCCCCTCCCTCTGCCCCCTTAAATCGATTGGTGCGTTTCTAAAGTCGTACCATGATATCCACTGGAACCTCTTCTAAAGTCGTTGTAATCTTTATTCGGAAATTCTAGTACATTTCACAAGTTTACCGAATCCATATAAGTTGTTTATAGTCCTAGTAGTATGTATGTATCAGACATTATAAGCCTTCAGAACAAAAAATGATTACCAAAAACAGTAGCGTAACCACCTGACGTCGGCCATACAGACCGCGCGCATAATATAAATACCAATAATTTTTAAATGTGAGCATTCTTGAAGCTACCGAATAAACAACGCGTTAGTAGGACAGGAGGAGAAAAACTACATACACACACAGTGGTGTAGTGTGCATCGTAATAGCGGAGTTATTTAAAAAACAAAACCGCCAGAATCTCTGAGTCCGACATCAGGTGGTTAAGTGTTAACTTGCAATAAATACTTGATACTAGTTAAAAAGGAATAAACCGATAAGTTCTGTTCAAAAAATAGGCACATGTTATCAAGAAAAGTTTAACTTACCCCTCTGTTTGCTATCCTCTACTGGAATAGGTTTAGAGTAGTCATTCACCTTATCATTTCTATTAACTGCTTTAACATTGTTCTTATCATATGCTGCTACAAGTTTAAAAGCCGGCCCGAAATACTCATATTTCTTAATGCTTGAAATTGAAGAACTAGAAGAAGGAACGCCTGGAAATTGTAACAAAATAAACTACATGATCAATTTCCAAAAAAAATAATAATTAAGCCTGTAATAAGGTAGGGTACATTCCAATTCATTGGAATTACTTTACCTTCATATCCGGAGTCATCTCCTTTGGAAATTCCAGGACTATTCATGATTGATTTCAGAATTCTGTTATGAAATATCTAGCCAGCCGATCATTCGGTGGACCAACGACATTAATAAAAATATTTACATTAATAATAAATCTAGGTTTTATTAGTGTCGTTGCGGTGGACCGGTAAAAATGGTGATAGCCTGACTGACTTGTTTGCTATGGATCACAACTATTCGCAGCCGTTAAGCCGAAACCAGGGGCGGTTTATATTTCTTTCCAATGTTTAAATTCCTCCTTTGAATTTGCAAAACTAATAATGGTAATATTGAATTTTGAACATTCAGAAAAACTTATTTGCGTGCGTCGTGTGCACAGAACAAATATACCCGGGGTCGTGTGACTGACGATAATGTACAACCACGATTACTACACAGCCCGTTTCCGTTTTGCACGGACAGTTTTGCACAGCCCGACTCAGCCCGTTTTCCGTGTATGGCAAACTAAATGTCCAATGTCAAAGCCTCGTTTACTGTGTGCTCTAAAGTACCTACAAAATTTTACAATCGAGTTTATCGATTTGCGAAATATCATCCTTAGCAAAAAAATCACTTTCAGGGCTGATATAAAAGAGAACCTAACAACCTACTGTTACATGTGGCATTTCACAGGCTAAAATAAAAAAGACCCTATTAACCTACTGTCACATCTATTCTTTTTATGATAGAAAATAGAAAACTTATTAATAAGCTACTATAATTTCCGTTATTTTACGGCCTGACATCTAACAAGCTTAATAACCTTCTGTCTCATCCTTCATTTTTCATAACTGTCATACAAAAAAAAGACCAAGTATTTATCTACTTGCCTGCAACAAACGAGACATAGCAATGGCAAGTTGATTCTTTAAGCCCGTCACACACGTAGCTATAATATATATTAATATGCCTTGCTATAATATAAATTAGTATGGCTTGCTATAATATATACACCACTACTTTTAATGAACATCTAAAAAAAAATTTAGGTATCAGTACACGATATAAAACATAGTATATATTATAGCTACGTGTGTGACGGGCTTTAGGTTAGTTTAAATGGTTAGCATTGTTTGACATTTTTGGCTTCGTAAAAGTTTCGTTGTAGTGGTAGTGGCTCTTTTGCAGAGCCCGTCTGGGGAAGTACCACACCTTTGCCAGTTATTCCACCGCCAAGCAGTAATGTGCAAACATTACTGTGTTCCGGTTGGAAGGGCATTGTTTCCAGTGAAATTACAGGGCAAATGAGAGATTAAACAACTTATATCTCAGGGTGACGAGCGCAGTGCTGTGCCGCGCAGGGTCTTGAATTCTGCGAGTTCAAAATTCTGGGTGGCTTATGGGCAAACGTGACGTTTAACATCAGGCGAGCGATTTACTCGTCTCGTCACTCAATTACATTAAAAAAAAAAAAAAAGTGGCTGTATGATCGGCCGGTGCAAAATTTGTACAGACAGTTCCTTTTACGTGATAAATTTTGCATAACCAGATTTTTCGAAGCCATGTTCTCGAAAAACGGACTGTACCTCAGATTTTATATTTAGATGGAACCACAAATGCTACTTTGTAAAAAAGAGCAAGATGGCAAGTGCCAAACACGGTTGAAAAAGCCCCCGTCGCCGTAACCGTGCCAAGGTGGGTTTGGCCAATGCGACGGGAACAAAAACTGAAATGTCTGTCTCTCTTTTTCAACCGTGTTTGGCCTCAGAATAAACAGATGGAACCATATTTGCTACTCTGTAAAAAAAAAGATGGCAAGTGCCAAACACGGTTGAAAAAGAGAGACAGACTTAGGAATAATAGTTACTACGTGTTACGTGAGCCGTTTACGATTTGTAGCTGCCAGGTTGTGAATTATGTTTCCCCAGGATTGTACCCAATAAATTAATAAATAATTAATTTATTGGACTATTTCATATTTCCTGCTGACCCAAAACTAAGATAAGGTACATATTTTCGCAATCGCAAGATTGCCTATTTCATAAAAGATGTTCGTAGAGTAGATGAGTATGAGAGATATGAGTATGAGTAGATTAATACTAGTAGTTATTTTCCTACTATTAGACTTTTTCCTACTATGAGCAATTTGCGGCTTGTATATCCTTTCCTTATAACCCTGTATAACAATGTGTGGCGACGCCAGCGCCACCACCACTTAATACGAGTACTACCGATGTGCGAGAGAGAGACACAGATAGGACGCCCGCGCCGCGCCCACAAGACACACCGCCTCACGCATCCGCGCCGAACGCAAGTTATAACTGTGTTCTCGATTATCTCTCGCGCACCGGCCGTACTCTCGTGCCGTACCGGCTCATACTCTCGTTGTGTACATAATCGTAATAATATAGAACGATACAAGAAGTACCGTGACTACGTAAGAACCTCGTTTCCTTTCTACGTGCCTTACACCTCCGACATAACCTGCACGTAACACGCTTCAAATGTTTTATTTTGTGAAGTATAAAGATTAGAAATATTTTATGAATTTTTTTCCTCTAAGATGGGGGAAGCATTCCTATCCTGGCATTATTTCAAGAATATAGCTGTCGCATGTGCGGTTACACTTTGGCTCTATCTTTAGGTAGGTAATAAATCTATGGTTAGGGCAGTACATATAAAGAATGTTATAATCTGTGGTGTCGTAAAAATAGAATGATACGGCCGCATAGATTTATTACGTATTACGTTAGCTGAGTACGGCCGTCATAGATTTATTACCTAAAGATAGAGCCAAAGTGTAACCGCACATGCGACAGCTATATTCTTGAAATAATGCCAGGATAGGAATGCTTCCCCCATCTTAGAGGAAACAATTTCATAAAATATTTCTAATCTTTATACTTCACAAAATAAAACATTGTTACACAGGGTTATAAGGAAAGGATATACAAGCCGCAAATTGCTCATAGTAGGAAAAAGTCTAATATTAGGAAAATAACTACTAGTATATTAATCTACTCATAAGAACATCTTTTATTAAATAGGCAATCTTGCGATTGCGAAAATAATGTACCTTATCTTAGTTTTGAGTCAGCGGGAAATATGAAATAGTCCAAGAAATTAATTATTTATTAATTTATTGGGTACAATCCTGGGGAAACATAATTCACAACCTGGCAGCTACAAATCGTAGACGGCTCACGTAGTAACTATTATTCCTAATCTGTGGTTTGCCCACCTTGGCACGGTTACAGCGACGGGGACAAAAAATGAAAGGTCTGTCTCTCTTTTTCAACCGTGTTTTGGCACGTGTCAAAGACGTCATCTGTCATTACATTTTGACGTCTAATCTTTTTTCGTGGAACCAGAAGTAAAATTGCCTGCCTGTTTTTTCCATGTTCTATGGCCAACATTTTTCATTTTCAGAAAGGATTTTAGTGGGCTTATCGAAATAAAAATGCATGGAAAATTTAGGAAGGTTTAACCTAATTTCCCCAGTCGTATAGTCAAGAATATTTCTTGAAAAATATTAATTTGGGGGATTGATAAAATGTTATTAAAAATCACAAACTTGGAAATATTGAAAATCCAACTTGGCAGCCCAGACCAATTGAAAACTTGAAAAGAGGCTTTAGAGGTGTCCTGAAGTGTCCTCCTAAATTAAACTAAAGAGAATAATACATATTTGCAGAGGATAGTAAAATATTGTAATAGCTAATGTAAAATAGCTACTTTTTATTGCTTTCACAGTGAGATATAGTAACTCAACAAAATTAGCCAGCGACCGGCTAATTATTTTTGTTTCTAAGATGTTGACCCTATGGAACTTATTTGAAGCGTCTCTGCTTTGTCTCAACGCCGTATGCGTGCTTCATGAAGAAAGATTCATGCTAAAGAGTAAGTACTTAGTAGTAATTTGCTAGTAATACCTAGTAGTAATTTGCATAAATGCATTTTTCGTTAAAACCCATGACATGCTTACAAAAGTTCACTTTACAGTGGGATGGGGAGCTAACAGCCAAGCCCAAGGGTTTGAAGACCAGTCGTCAGTCAAGTTCCAAATCCTAAACTTAGTAAGATCTATAAGGACTGTAACACGCAGTAAGTATATCTATGTAATACCACAGGTAATATCTTGTAACTAGTGCAAAAACGGTTTAAAGTAGAATTTTGTAGAGACATTGGTATTTTAATTATGCCAGCATAGCATATCTGTACTATCTGTTGCATGCAGGCTGTGGACTATCCACTTAGTTTTTTTGGGCAGATGTATAAATAATTTCATTTTTATATATATATACAGATATTGCCCTATCAGCCGCTGAATTTAATCGAAAGAATACTGAGATTCTGATCTGGTAGTTCTAAATAACATATGAACCTTCATTATTATACTCTTACTAAATTGTGGGTACAAAATATGTAATTTCATAAAACTTTTTTGTTTCAGTACCGCTCATCCTCCTCAACGTATTGACAATATTTTTTAAATTACTACTGGGCTGACGAAATGTGTACATAATCACTATAAAATAAGCTTTATATCTTTCTTAATAAAAATATCTGTGTTAAATATTATATCAATATATTTTTTTTATATTAATGGTACTAAGTTGGCTATGGGGTCTTGTTGCTTCTGCAGGCTCTCCCTGGAAATGTTGGCGGTGGTCTTGACCCCCACTCTCTCAGGTGGGGGAGATAAAGTAATGTGCATTAATTCATATTTTCTTTAAAGGTGATCATCCTAAAAACCTACAACTGCTAACAAGTAGTCTGACGGTAAAACTTATCTCTAATCATTAGTGCTTAAAGTGCAATAACATCTATTGCACTAAATCGCACTGTCAATCCATTTCAGGATGATAATATAATGATTGAGATTTGTTTGTGTATCTTGTAAATAAAATAAAAAATAAAGTGAGGTACCAACTTGCTTCTTTTAATGAGTTTAACAACTCATTGATAGAAATAGAAAAGCTACTTATTTATTTCTAAAAAATTCAGGGCTGAATGCTCTAATCGTGCGGAGATCAAATTGACAAAAAAAAAATTAGTTTGTCTATGGTCAGTTGCCAAACTAGAAGATTTCCCTCCAAGTCAGGGAAAATTTTGTCGTTTCTATTACACCTGACAGATATGAAATTAGCTGGATCCCTGTTGGCTGGATTTGCTTGATAAGGGCAAACGTGATGTTTAGCATCAGGCTAGCAATTTACTCGTCTCATCCCTCTTCTTCTGTTCCTGTTCTCACGTTAGGTGGGGTCGGCTCTCCTAATGCGCCTGCGCCAGGACGTTCTGTCCTGGGTTGTCGTCTTGTCAAGTTCGGCCTCTTTCATTAAGTGGGTCATGCTCGTCCACCAGGTGGCTGGGGGTCGCCCTCATCCTCTCGGGCAGCTCCAGCGCATTGGCTCCATGGTAGACTAGTTGGTACCCCCGTCCTAGGTCTCTGGATTTCGATCCCTTCCACTTGGTCTCTTGTATACAGCAAATGTTTATGTTCCTCCTGTGTAGGGTATCTGCTAGTTCTTGTCCTCAACCAGTGAGTGATCCCAGATTCCACGCCGAATCGCGTAGTTGTTGCGAATGCTTATTCTTGTCATTTATAACGTCGCTTGCGGGGTACGCCCTAGTGGTTTTTGTCGCATCCTTCACATTCGAGGCACAGACGTCGCTTGAGGGGGACGCCCAAGTAGTATAGTTTATCTCTTTATTGTACTTGGCCATTATGAGATATGTGTGTTGGCACGTGTGTTTTATGGCCGGTTGCCACCTGATGCCAAGGCTGTGGCCCTCATTAGAGCTTGGCCGCCGCCGTTGATCCCGAAGGGTTCTTCC
The DNA here is from genome assembly GCA_949125135.1 of Alcis repandata. Classification (NCBI taxonomy): domain Eukaryota; kingdom Metazoa; phylum Arthropoda; class Insecta; order Lepidoptera; family Geometridae; genus Alcis; species Alcis repandata. Next base: position 756,548 of record OX421238.1, read on the forward strand.
GCCGCCGTGCCTTCTGCACATCCCAGCCTGGACGGGCAGCACTACTGTGGCCTCTACCCCGAATACGTCGAGGAAGCCCGCAGCAGGGGTTTGTTTACGGAGTAACCTTCTCCGGCCTTGTTGGTCCGCGGGAGGTATTTTATTTCCCTCCTACCCTTTGGAGAATATCCAATGAGCACCCCCCTATCCGCCACCTGGGGACGCGGTCTCTAGGGAATTAGGTTACCCCGAGACACTCGTCTCGTCCCTCAATTACATAAAAAAAATCTCTTTTGATGCTGAATAATGGAATAAAGACGGCGCCAATTTCGAAGTTGTCAAAGTCATTTTAGTTTAGAAGATGGTACAATAAAAATACAGGGTTATACAGAAAGATAATGATAAGCTGAAAAGAGCTAATAGTACTCATCATTATGAACAACTTTTACAATGTGACCAAGGCTTGTTTCCACTAAGATTGAATCGGATGGATTGTAGTTTCTAATTATTGATTAAGATATACAGATTTCAAACAATAAAACAATTTATCAAAATAATTAAAGATTATTAATATCTTTAGAAAAGAAAATCTTAAAAAATAGGCATTGAGTCACGTGACAGTGAACGCCAATCAGAAAATGTGACGTCACGCCGTGCTAAACATCACGGTAATGCATCATGATAACGCCTGATCTTTTGTTTTCATAGTGGTCTGGGCTGCTTTACTTCTGAATTTATGTGTAATTAATGTTTGAACTGATTTATCTACTTTCTTTCAATATGTATGATCGTTCTGTGCTGTTGCATGTCAGCTTTTTCCTATCTTCTTGACATCCAAATTTACTTGGGAGTACATCCTGGTTTCAACCGCACTTGTGATACTTTTCCCATCATATTTGATACTCGGTTTAATTAAGTATATCATTTAGCAACTATAACAATAAAACGTGTGTGTTAGGACTATAAATTTAACAAAATATTGTCCAAATCATAACAAAATACCTAACCTCAACTAGTTTGTTATTGTTTCGCCACTATTCTTGAGTAAAATTATCAGTTTTTTTTTTAACATTTAGATTACTAAGATTATAGGTACCTACTGTGTCAAATACTTACATCAAAATGATCTTCACAAAAATACATTCTTGTTTTATTTGACAAACAGTGAGCATCATTCCTCCTCGCAAGTGTTAGCCACTTTTTTCGTATTTGTGGATCGTTTGGAACATAGATAAATAGTTTGTTTAGCGTATTTATACTTGTGCTTTTACACTGGGGCACCATTACAGTACTTGTTATACGACGGATTCATTTTTTATCACGAAATATCAACAACCGCCATACACGAACAGCTGTGTTTCGCAAAGGTTGACGTCACACACGACGCCATGACAGTTTTGAGCGTTTTCGAGGGAAATTAGATGTCATTTCTTTAAATGCGAAATACAAATTGAAAATCGATATAATTTCAAAAAAATATATTTTTTCCATGTATAATGGATACTAAGGTATATTAATTAACAATCAATCAAATTTAGGCAACTAGCCTATTCTCGATAAAAAATCAGCTGTTCCATTGAAAAATATCAATGCCATGCGGCAAAATGTATGAAACAGCTAATTTTTTTTGGCGAATTCCGGGTTGGACAATTAGTGCTGAACCAAATTTATATAATAAGCTCAGAAATTTTGGAAAAATATTGGTCAATATAATACTTATTATTATTTTAGGTACAGACTGAAAAAAGGAGGAAACTTAACAAAAAATATTTTTTGTACATAAATACTTTAGTTTCCTGTTATTTTAAATTACAATTAGCATCAAGGTTTCGTAAAACTTGAAACTAGATTTATTTTACCATGTCAACTATTTGAGTGAACAATTTCTAGCTTGTGATCAGATTTTGAGCTAATCCTTGATAGGGCGTAACTAAGATAAAATTAAAATATGACGTAAATTGTACACATTAAAACCTCATCTCGTTGGTTTTGGTCAGAGTAAAAATAATGACTGAACTAGATTTCACGCACGGGAACATTAATTCACAGTTGCTGGCAACTTTTACCTCGCTGTCCAATTTCCATCATCCATTCCATCCGCCATTTATTTTAGTTTATGGTCCGGCGGTCAGTCAGGCCGCCATTTTTGTCAAAGACAAACGCCGGTCTTTTTCCGCTACAAGGCGTCTGTTGTTTCATCACGGAAAATTGGTAAATGATGGCAGCAAACAATTATTTCGGGTTTACTCACGGAGGAACCCAATACGGGTGAGTTAATTAAGTTAATAGCAATGTTTTTGAGCATAAATATAACTTGTAGTGCGTGCTAGAGACATTTATGTGATCGAGTGCCTTGTGCTCGCGTTTGGACCCAATCAAAATGGCGTCGCTAAGGTATTGATCCGTGTGATTTTCTAATAGAAACGCGAGGTTATAATTTCGATGGCGTATTTTCAGCGCGGCGACCGCTAGTGCGGCGTACGGCGGTCAGACCGGGTACGCTGTCGCTCCCGCGGCCACCGCCGCGACCTACGGGACCCAGCGCGCTGCGGCGACAGGGTACGACACCGCCTATCAGGCCGCAGCGGCAACTCAAGGTACCTATTTTATTCCAACAATCAAATCCCTAACATCTACGACGTTGTTTACACACAATTCGTAGCCAATTCTTATCGCCTTGCTAGTAAGTGATCGATTTCATTTGAGTAGGTACCTACTGCGTAATGCTGGCCATACACCATACTTCCTATCGTCCAATCGGCATGACGCTACCGATTGGATCAGTTAGAACTGACCGTGTGTGGGAGTGGATTGGCATTATTTGGCATGACAGTTATACTTGACGGAACAATCGAATTTCGATTCTTTTGGCTTGATCATGCCGATTGGATCATGCCGGTTGGACCGTGTATGGCGGTATAGGTAGAGATAGCGTTTCTCATAACAGTGTCTTGCTTCTCAATTAGAGGAGTAACTAGCGTTAGAAGTTTCGTGTATGTTTCTTCATTCATTCGTAAATAATTACAATAATCTTTAGGCGTAATCCTCAATTCTTGTAATAAATTTGTATGAGTAAACGGTTTTCTTTTCATTAACCACTTTTTGCACCACTCTGCTCGATCTTTTCTTTTTTTTTGTTTAATTTTTACGAGTAAAACGTCCAAAACGGCTAAAACATCGTCGTCTGTCACCGGTGACGCCATGGCTTCAACTGAACGTTGCTGCCGATTGGACAATTCAAACGTTGTGTGTGTGGTCTCTATGGACAAACTGCAGATTGGATCAAGCTGCAGCGTCATGCCGATTGGACGATAGGAAGTATGGTGTATGGCCAGCATAATTCAATTATACTTCACGTGAAATGTACAAAAGCGCTCGAGTGCTCGGTCATTATGCGCTGATGAGGTATTTCCTGCGCGTGGAAGCCTATTGTGAGACAGACTTGCAAAATGTAATGGTAACCACTCCATGGTTGAATGACCATTTTGAAGTGAAATTTTTTGAACCAATTAAATGCCTCTAATTGTTTGTTACGATTCTACAAGTCTGCCTCTAAGTATAAAATTAAAATAACTGGCCTATTATTAATAAGTTTTGCATCAGCTGGTATGATGTGGGCTCGGAGCACTTAATTTTATGCAATAGTAAAAAAGAAATGATAGCCAGTTCATCGCAAACGGTGACTTTCTGAAGACGGGTGTCTTCATTACGACAACCTTGGAAATGATGTCACTCATGTTTGAACTAAAAAACATGTGCACAAGTTCTAATTTTTTCTCCTAGACTCCTGGTAATTTTGTATTTCTTAGTCAACTATCAAAATTTTGTTGAAAATACATATACAGGACCCAATACAATAAACATCTAATCATAATCGGCCAACGAGGAAGGTGTCTGGAGACTGGCAAATATTTTGAAACATGACCTTGAAGTCAGTTAATTTTTCATTCTCTCACGAACTAAAGAAGTTGCAAGGTCATAAATTTTTTTTTTTTATTTTATTCAAAATTTAAGGGTTTTCTCGTGCACAAGTATGCAGCTCTATAATATAATAAAATAAAATTATATTATAATTAGGTTGGTCACGGTTCACTAACTTAAACAATGAGAGAGGATCAGCCAGAATGCTGTTGCAATAGCCCACTTGTAACACCCCATCGTTGGGTAAGGCCATTCTTCGAATGTGTTCATTCCGAGTACACTCAATGATAATAATAATATGGTATATGTCACAGACTGCAATTCGGGGAGGCGGACTTTCCCATTAAATGTGATAATTTATTACATGGAGTGTGCCCGGAACGAAATCTTGAAGCAACTACTGTATTGGGTCTATCCAAAATATTGTTGTCAATCCATGGGTGTCTCAATGGGTGATGCTGGATCGTTCGGTACCAAATACTGCTGAATTTGGATCTTGGATCTTAATCTATTGAAACTGTGTTTTTTTAACATGGGGATGTAGTTGGTATAAAAGGGAGGGGAGTTTATATAGTACAGCTATATATAATACAGCTTCCGTCAATTGAAGCTTGTCTTGCCAAAGTATCAGCTTTCTCATTTCCGTCTAAACCTATGTGAGAAGATGATAGATGACTGGAAGTAGATTTTTCATTCTCTTGCGGACTAAAGAAGTTGCGAGATAGCTCTGGCAGCTCCGTACAGCTATATATAATACAGCTTCCGTCAATTGAAGCTTGTCTTGCCAAAGTATCAGCTTTCTCATTTCCGTCTAAACCTATGTGAGAAGATGATAGATGACTGGAAGTAGATTTTTCATTCTCTTGCGGACTAAAGAAGTTGCGAGATAGCTCTGGCAGCTCCTCGACCGTCCCTCAGGAAGCGAAACGTTTAGCTGGTGTCTGTAGATGGGTGTTGTATTTTGAGCAGCGGCGGCGGCGCACGCCCACGCGCACGCGGCGGCGGCGGCCGCGTCCGCGTACGACGCCAGCAAGTCCGCCTACTACCAGCAAGCCGCCGCCTACCCCGCCGCCGCGCCGCCGCAGCCCCAGCCAGCCTACGACACTACGGCTAGCAAGCCGACCTATTCTACCACCGCTACCTACGCTCAGGTCAGTTTATATATAACCTAGTTCTAGATACCGACGATAGATAGCCTTCGACATGTCTGCACTGTTTACTCCTTGACCACATTTTGACTCTAGTATTGAACCATTTTCATAGCACTGGTCTAATTTCTGCTCTCTAGTAATTTTAACTCAACTTAATCATCTATCTCTACTACACTCCCTTCAGTGTCATGCATAGGAATGTGTCATTATTATAAACATAAGTAAATACAATTACCCAAAACTGGTAAATTTTGTGGAGACAAAAGAAAACTGCGCTATCTCCACTATTTATATTGACAGAAAATTCAAATTTGTTGTATTGAGCTTATTGCTTGGTCTTTGCAATATGAAGTGTCCCAGTAATGTTAGTTCCATGTCAGCATAATTATTATGATACATATGGTTAATGACTTTAAAATTTTCATAGCTCATCAAATTTAATAATAATTAGTTAGCAATTGGGCAACAGCCCATAGATTGCTGACTAAGTACTGATGTCTCAAGTTTCGTGTTTATTTATTACAATGCTATATCAGCATACAGGGTTATACAGAAAGGTTATACGAAAAGAGCTCATAGTACTCATCATTATGACCAAATTTTACCATGGGACCAACCTGGAATTCGCGAAAAAAATCAGCTGTTCCATAGAAAAATGTCCATGACATTTGAAAAACTGTATGGAACAGATGATTTTTTTTCGTGAATTCTGGGTTGGTCTCAAAGTAAAAGTGGTTCATATAATGTTGATTATTATAACCTCTATTTGGCGTAGCATACCCTTTTTGTATAACTCTTTAGACCTCTGTTGTTTCCATGACATCATGACACACAAAGATTTCTTGGTACATAAAACAACAGCCCTTACAAGATGTTTATTCAGCAACAAGTTTTGTATCACGAAAACAGTACATACTACATAACTCTGCAGTGACATGACAGCCAGCCAACAGATGGTATACACAAATACATGATTAAACCGGCATTTTGCAGATATTATTTTCTATTATGATCTTAGTATTATCTTTTGTTGTAATAATGCGGTCATTGACAGTTATTTGAAAGCTAAACCGAGAGATTCCCCAACATTGCAAAATGCCAATTATGATTGGAACCCTGCCAATGTTGATAAAACAGGAAGTTTAGTTTTTTCCTTGAATCTCTCGGTTATTTGCGTCTAGTGTACACTGTAGCGAGCTTGCTTTCATAATACGGGTTTAGGGCTGATACAAATTGTTTATTTTGAACTTTCAATGACTCATTGTTCAACACAATCTAGCCTAATTATTCATAGGATATGTAGAAATGATGTAGCAATTTTGTTTTCTGCTCAGTACGTAGGCCTAGCCCCCTAGCATAACTTCGACGTATCATACGTAGCGAGTTTTCAATAGAAAAGTTTGCGCCATTTACGCCCGTCAAGGGAGGACACTTCCGAAAAGGCGACGGTTTTCAATTTAACTGTTTGTTTTTTTCTATTGAATACTCTACGTATTTTACGTCAGATGTTATGCTATTCATACAGTTGTTTTTAAATGACTAGGTTGTTTCTATAATGACTATGCTTTAATGAGGTTTTTTTTTGTGTAATTGAGTGACGAGACAAGCAAATCGCATTATTATTTTATGTCAACCATTCAAACAGTATATTATTATTATTATTATGGATGCCTTTGCTTAGCCAATGCTTAGCATTGGGTGATTATGGGTTGAAAATAATTATATGATATGGTGATGTCTTTTTCTGTATTGCATTCAGAAAACAATTAGTGGTTGTCCAAAGTGAACTCTAACACAAAAACTCAAAAAATGCATTATACTTTTTTTGGATAGTTTTTGTGAAACTGTTTCCTAAATTACATAGTTTCTATGCCATTTGTTTGTAGATTTGGAAATAGGCTACTGTTGAGTAAAATTACAGGGCAAATGGGAGATTAATCAACTTATATCTCAGGGTGACGAGCGCAGTGCTGTGCCGCGCAGGGTCTTGAATTCTGCGAGTTCAAAATTCTGGGTGGCGCAGACCTGTTATGGGCAAACGTGGCGTTTAACATCAGGCGAGCGATTTGCTCGTTTCGTCGCTTAAACACATAAAAAAAATAGTTGCACTCCAAGCTAAATTCAGTACTTAAAAACTATGACCCACTTCGAACTTGAAAGTAAATTCAAATAGGCCGAGCGGTCAGCTCGGATGTCCGAGTTTCGAAGGTTTCGTAGGGGGTCATAGTTTCGAGTTGGAAGCTAGGTCTGCACCCGCGCCGGCTCACGCAGCTAACGTGTCCAATAGAACTTGATCTGCGTGCAGGGCGGCGCGCGCTCGGCCGGCGCCGCCAAGCCGGCCTACGGCGGCGTCTACACCGCCACCACGGCCGCCTCCACCTACCCCTCGCAGCCCTACTCCGCGCCCGCCGCGCAGCCCGCCAAACGTGAGCACTCTACTCTATACTACTCTCACACTATTCTCTATTTATAACATTCGAAACAATTCTTAATTTATTATTGAACGTGCGAATGATTCAATAATGCATTCGGTTCAAAACTGCTGCAGTACTCATACTAATTCTGATGAAAATAAAATACAATTCTGTCATTTATTCTGAAACTTAGTAAAACATTATTATTTGTACAGAGACTACAGCCCGAGCCAACACCGCATACGACACGGCCCTCTACAACGCTGCGACCATGTATGTAGCGCAACAGAACAAAACCACCGGCGGCGGCGGGTGAGCTCTTATTGTCAACCTCGATGCCCAGTCGATAAAGTTCCGAATAGCGTGGCAGCCGCGGTTATGAAATAAAATGTGCCACTTAAAAAAATGAAATAAGAATCTCCCACCGTCAATGTCGAGATTTGTCGCATGGCGAAGTATTACTGTTTCTGCTGGTCTGCATGAAGCATGAATTAGCTCCTATAGACACCCGGAGCGCGTATTCGTCGTTCGACACATAATATGTGTACATAATAATTATTATTTTTACTAAGTTTGATTCAGTGTCGCCGTGTAATGCTCCGTCGTTGAACCGGTACGTTTGTCCGTGCAGCGGCGGCTGGAAAAACTACAACAAGGCGGGAGTGGGCGCGGCCCCGCAGCGGCGCCCCAAGCCGCCGCCCAAGGCGCAGCAGCTGCACTACTGCGATGTGTGCCGCATCTCCTGCGCTGGCCCGCAGGTGATACTTTTACACAATTCAAAGACGAGACGAGCAAATCACTCGCCTGATGTTAAACTCGACGTTTGCCCATAATAGGCCAGAAATTTTACAGATACTTGCATACTCGACTAGGGCTTCCCAAAAATTTGTAGCTTTTATGGATATGATGATACCTGATGACGAGTCGTAGTCTCCACTATGCGCGACCCCGCGCGCGTCTGCGGCGAGTTATTCGCTGCGGCGTGATGTAGGGCTACGGTTTTGTGGAGACGGTGACGATTTGGCACTCTGATCCATCATTTTAAGAAAGATTACTTTGTTTAGCATCAATTGTTACAATTTTTGACAAGGGGGGTGATATTCTGAGTGGGAGGGACTCAGGATATCAGCTCTTTCCACAAATATTTGTCTAAAACTCTAATTGGACTTCAGCCTAGGCCAGGTCCGTTTCAAAGAGACTGGACTATATCGGCCCGTAATCGGTCCTGCTTCAATGAATATATCCCTTCCCCCAGACGTACAAGGAGCACCTGGAAGGGCAGAAGCACAAGAAGAAGGAGGCGGCCGTGAAGCTGGCCGCCATGGGCGCGGGCGCGGGCGCGGGGGGCGCGCGCGGCGCGGGCGGCGGCGCGCTGCGCTGCGAGCTGTGCGACGTGACCTGCACCGGCGCCGACGCGTACGCGGCGCACGTGCGCGGCATCAAGCACCAGAAGGTGGTCAAGCTGCACACCATGCTGGGCAAGCCCATCCCCAGCACCGAGCCCACCAAGATCGGAGGTACGCGACTACCCGTTTTGCTTCCGGAAATGTCCATCGACGATAAGTCAATTTGCATGTTGAGGGGTTGAGCATTGCACACCATGCTGGCCGAGCCCATCCCTGGCAAGACGGAGGTACACGTGATAACCGTTTCTTTCTCTTTTGAAAATGTTAACACTTTAACTGCTGAAAACACATACCTTCCTCTGTGCAACGCGAATGCGGGCTACACGCCAGGTGCGTAAAACAACGCATCTGATTATTAGCCGCAGTTAAAGTGTTAAATGTTGCTCATCGATACGTGAATTTGCATGTTGAGGGGTCGGGGCCACGTTCGGTGCATGTGCTTGGAAATAGAATGTAGCTTGACAAACCGAGTAAGTTTCTGTCGCCCAATTTAAAAGTATCACGTTTTCTTTGTTCGCGTTCGAGACAGATAAATTATAACATTTTATATTGTTGATCTAAACATTTTTATCCCTACTTGACTTTTCATAACGTGTCCTCCCTACGTCATAATATCCTTTAAATAAAATATCCAAAGCATGTCATGTCCAGCATGTCCTATATTGGAATTTACGATGTACCTACTTGTCTAAATTATATTTTCTTCCCAGAATCTCAATCTACACTGAATGTATTCCATTCGACGTGTTTTCGATTATTATTTGGAAAGTCCCGCCTGTTAGGAATGTGTAAATGTATCTCCAATGCTAGAGCCCAGGTATGCTCTCCAAGCCGTTGGAGCGCGTACCTGCGCCCACCGGCGACCGTGCCGCCCCGCCACAGTGTCATATCTGTATCGAATCCCGCGTTACTTGGCACATTGGTCAAATTTTCTCAAAACTAACGAATAACCCGATAAATACAGATATGGAGTGTGACTTACACATATGGGCCTTTTTTATATTGACATCTAATTTATTCGTAATGTGTTCTAACATGTGCATATTCGAAACGAATCTAGACTTCATCCGGTCTCATATCATTCGGATGGATATCGAGATCGATCTCTAAATGAGAAATAACGAATAAAAACATCCATACTATTGAAAAGTTGTAGAAAAGGCCCAGACTACACCCCATTCACCTTATTCGTAATCGTAAAGCGAAGTTTACTAGCAACGAAACTTTCACAAGTCCATTACACAGTCGCACCTCAAATAACGGACGCAAGCTTACTAGCACTCGAGACTCGACGAGTCGCCCCGAACTCGAGAGCGAATCTCGCTAGTCCGACTTCACTTTTCGACGTTTGAACGAGAAAATTCGACTTAATCCAACCAGCCAAAAAGACGGTGGCGGGGACTCCGAAGATCGCGTTCGTGGCGTCCGGAGGTCTGAGCACGGTCGGCGGCGGCGGCGGCGGCGGCTGCAGCTCCGTGTCTCCGCCAGGCGAGGCGGCGCGCGAGGACGAGGACGACGAGCCCGAGCCCGAGGTGCAGCCCGTGGGGCAGGACTACATCGAGGAGATCCGCGGCGACGACGGGAAGGCGCTCTCCTTCAACTGCAAGCTGTGCGACTGCAAGTTCAACGACCCCAACGCCAAGGAGATGCACATGAAGGGCCGCCGCCACCGCCTGCAGTACAAGAAGAAGGTGCGTACCGCAACACGACTTACGACTACGACTAGAATTACCTGTGCTACACCCGGCGATTTCACCCCTCAATTTTTTCTACTTTTAAACCTTTCCTGTATTAGAGCAAACAAAACAAAAAAAGAATTACTCAAATTGGTCCAGTCGCTCTCGAGTGTTAGCCAGACAAACAAACGATTCATTTTTATATTTATAAGAATATGAGCGTTTCAAAATTTTGATGTGATAGTAATATGGCAACAATTTTGGAGCTGTCAAATTTAGTTTTGATAGAAAATGGTACAACAGAATCGACAATTTCTAATTTTAACGTATGCTTATATTTTGCTTCAGGAGTATTTTGTATTTGACCGACTTAATTAATTGTTGAAGCTTGGCAAAGCATTATTGAAACTCGAACATATTTTGCTCCACATGTGCTACATAACTCTGTAAGGCATGAGTCATGGCTATTAAACTACCTGCTACTAAATTCCATTGTAGTGGAAGTAATTTAACGAGCACTGTGTCCATAGTCGTTCGTCATGCTAGGTTTGCGGCGATAAGACGATGACCTTCAACTACTTTCCACAGCTTTCAGGAACATACAAATTGGTTTCAGTGTATTTTTGTAATATGCTAGTTTACGGAGGAGGATGGACATGTAATTTCCAAAGTTATTTGATCTTTAATAAAGGACATCCGATGATTACTTAGTAAAAGGTTTGAGGCGCGCGTCGAGCCTGGCCGCCCACGTGGCGCCAAGAGATCCGCGCGTCGCGTGATTACGGCAACTTATGAGGATGATCTTATTCAAATTATCTCGTCCGGACCATGCAATCCTGCAAAAGTCTGTTATATGGGTGATTATCTGAAATTTGGTTAACTTCTGACCTAATTATGGTGTTTTTAGTTAAAAATCAGTACAGTTTGTATTCTATGCTGTGGGTATAACATCTACTTTGCTGCATCTAAAACAGCCAGTCACTTTACTTGACATTTTTGGTGAAATTTACGATTTTTTTAAATCAGTGTTCTAGGGACTGACGACACGTGATAGGGACTGACGCCAAACACGGTTATTATATCAAATCGCATTTTTATTGCAAAATCAATTGTAACAACAAATTATCTCTTAAGTTCACAAATTCTGTGAACTATAATCACAGGAAAATAAAGTATCAATAGTTCTTAACAATCAAATTGTACTTTGAGTTTAATGCTTAAAAACTAATAGTCTTTAAGTAATTAACAATTATGTTTTTTTCTATAATCAGATGAATATGCAACCCATTTCTTTCTTGTCTTTCTGTGCTCACGCGGAGTCATGTCTTATACACATTTCCGTTGTCCTTTTTCCTTTTTCTTTAGATATTTTAGCCATTCCTTTTCTTTGTACTCTGCCAGCAAAACAGGGTCATTTTTAATTCTTTCCAATCGCCTCTTTGCCTGTTCAGACTTTTTATTTGCAATTTCCTCTTTAGACAATGTTTTTTTTCTTCCTAGGCGCCATATTCTACAACAAAGAGTTTATTCTTATAGAATTATAATTACAGTGAAATGAATACTAAATTCGGGAGATCTTACATGGCTAGGGCCTGACATTTTGAGTAGGAAGTGGCAATTTTTGGAAATATGGAATATTATGATATAATGTCAAAATGAGTGACCGAATTAAATGTACTTTGAACCACCACCACCACCGCTTAGTAGTTTCAAATATTTAATAAAAATAATATAAATATGTGAAAATTGATGCTATCACCAAGTTAACCAAATTACAGATAAACCACCCATATATGTGTCAAATTTTAAAATCATTGACTTATTTCGAAATAAATATGCCAGAAACTGCTCGAACACAATTTAAGTTGTTGATTTCGGACTGGCTACAAGCTATAATGTAACGAAAACACCAATGTGCCTAGCACAGCTTTGACGTTAAAATACGTAGCGTGTATTCGATAGAAAAGTGTACGCCTTATACGCCCGACAAGGGCGCCACTGACAGGCGTAAATAGCGTACACTTTTCTATTAAAGCTGTGCTAGGAACATTGTTCGTCAGAAAAGATAAGCTTCGCTAGGCTAGTATTTCCCCTGTGGAAGTCGTACGTTATTCCGTGAGATGAGAGAAGGTGTAACCCGGAGGGTGGTGCCGCGTGCAGGTGCAGCCGGACCTGGAGGTGAAGGTGAAGCCGTCCATGCACCAGCGCAAGCTGGCCGAGGCCAAGGCGCAGCGCATGCTGGTGCGCGACGAGCTGTGGGCGCGGCGCCGCATGTGCGAGCACGGCGCGCTGCTGGACGACGACGAGCGCCTGTACTGGGAGGGCGGCGAGTGGTGGGGCCGCGGCCCGCCGCCGCACCCGCTGCTGTACGCGCCGGCGCGCCGCCCCGAGACCTCGGACGACCGCCACGTGCTGGCCAAGCACGCCGACATCTACCCGCCCGAGGCGCAGCTGCAGGACATCCAGCGCGCCGTCTCGCACACCGAGCGCGCGCTCAAGTCGCTCTCCGACGCGCTCGCCGACCCGCGCCCCAGGGTACGTGCGAGACTACTGCGTGTTGAACTGATGACTCGTAGCTAGGAATCGTTCATACCTTAGTGAGGTTCATAATTATAACAATATTTTATTCCTCAGCCCCTAGCGGCTAAAGGAATTAAACTCGAAGACAAAAAGGATGAAAAACCTGAAGGCAAAGAAGACGGCCGCGACAACCAACTGTAAGTTTGAAAAGCGCTTGTGAACGCTGCTCGAGGCAACCACTGTTTTTGCACCACTTGCTATTTTCGCATATTTCCAACTTATTTCATGCTTGGTTTCTAAACCACCCTTTTGAAATTAATATAATACATTCATGTTTCGTTGTTTTCTGAATGTAATTTTTCATTGGCTTTTGTGTGTTTAATTATGTTGCATTATTTTTCGCTTTTTAACTGCACATCATACAGAGATTGGAAGGCAGTGGCTATCAAGAAAGAACGCATGTCGCTTGGACCCACAAGTACGAATTCGGAAACGTCGGAAAGAGTAGTGAAAAGAGAAAGGGAATCGCTGGGCAATGCTTCTATGGGTGTGGTGGAAAGAGAAGGGGTATCTCTGGGTAGTGCTTCTTCTGGGCAACAACCAGTCAAAATGGGTACAGCTAATGTGGTGAGGCCGGGCAATGACTATTGCGGGAAAGCGTGAGTGGATGTTTTAGTTGTTAGTATTAGTACATGTCAATTAGTTACTTCAATAGTAGTTAAATATTGCAGGTTATGTTGATTTCGGTAATTATTTCAAAGAATTCATAAATTATATTAATCAAGTTCAAATACAAAGATGTTTGTGAAGTTAAAGGTTGGTTATAATTGCTTCTAATGAATTGAAATAATGTTTTCGAGATTTTTTGTGATTGCGTGATAAGTATAATTAAATTGGGAAATGTATTTGTAGACTGAACTGGTTGCTGGTATTGTTTTAAACGCACCAATCATTAGGCGTGACGAAAGATTTTAAAATCCTCTTCCATAATGTGAGTACACATTTACTATTTACAAAAAAGCCTTTATTTCGGTAATAAACTTAAGTTTAACGAAGTTTGAAGCCATTTTTCACATATTTTTTCAACAGTGCCCGAAAACAGCTTGCTTGTGTCATGGCGTCGATTTGACGTCACGGCTAGTAAACATGTCATTGTGTCTATGCGTGATGAGCGGCGGATGACCTGAGTTCACTGAGGCGTGACGTCATACGCTGTGATTGTTGTTTCTGACAAGATGGCCGATTGCTGTATTTTATGTTTTAATTTATTCATCATCATCATCATCGTCAGCCTGTGTCGACCCACTGTTGGGTATAGGCCTCCTCTCCCTTGTGCCATTTTTCCCTGTCTTGGGCCGATCTCATCCATGCATGGCCCGCGATGGGTCTGATGTCGTCGACCCATCGGGCTGATGGTCTGCCAACTTTAATTTATTAAAAATCTTAATAATCTGTTTTTTAAAAATAAAACTAAACATGTGTTTTAAATTTTTTTAATCTGGCTAGTCCCCTGAAAGCATTGAATCGGCGATTTTTTGATACTGTCGTCATGCCTATTAATACATTTTTCGTTTTCACATACCTGTTCAGTGTTCACGCATGCTAGCCCCACTACCTATTAAAATTGAAGAAATTTCATCCTAGAAAATAGTTTTGTTTTAATAGCATATAGAGCTTTTATTTCGATGCTTCGCTTATGTTTCACTAATACCTATTAAAATTCAAGAAATTTCATCCTAGAAAATAGTTTTGTTTTAATTGCGTATAGAGCTTTTATTTCGATGCTTCGCTTATGTTTCACTAACTGATGTTCTATACCTTCATCATACCCGATTTTAGGGTCAAAAATATTACTATAGCACTGGGGTAGAGTATTTTTCCATTGGTGTAGAAATTAATTGGACTGGCAGTTTCACAGATTACCCTACAAACATACTTACACAAACTATTTGCTAATACAATTTTATTAATGTCACTGTTTCTTATTACCCGTTTGGCTCAGTGGTAGTGCATCCGCCCTACGAGTAAGAGGTCCCGGGTTCGATTCCCGGCCAGTCGGTATTCAAATGATGAATTTAAATATTGTTTCTGGATCTCGGTGTTAATCGTCCTCGTCTTTGTGTTCCATGGCATCCCCAACACAAGGAAACCTAGTGGGAGCCAGGAGTGTGAAACATTTTGCATTTTGAACAACTTTACTAAGGAACCAACCCGGAATTTGCGAAAAACTAATCGGCCGTTCCATACATTTTGTCAAGTATCACTGACATTTTTAAATGGAACGGCTGATTTTTGCTGCATTGTTTCCATAGTAAAAGTTGTTCAAAATGATGAATACTACGAGTCTTTTTCGGCTTAGCATACCCTCTCTTTATAACTCTGTGATCTGTATTAGTATAGATCGATTTGTGCGGAGAGTGTCGAATGTGGTGTTAACCTCGCGGGTGTCGCGTGTCGCGGCAGGTTCTCGTTCATGGGCGAGGGCGAGGGCGGCGCGGCGGAGGCGGCGCGCGCGCTGAAGGGCGTGATGCGCGTGGGGCTGCTGGCCAAGGGGCTGCTGCTGAAGGGCGACCGCGACGTGCGCCTCGTGGTGCTGTGCCACGACCGGCCCACCGTCACGCTGCTCAAGCGCGTGGCGGCCGACCTGCCCGCGCACCTCGCGCGCGTCAAGGTACCACTACCAGCTACCACCACCTAACATGCAACTTACAACTTTACGACTCGATGAGAAGGACTTTTATATCTTGAATAATTTCTTATTTGTCCACAAACTCGCCTGTTGGTAAGCGACGATGTGGTCGAAGATTAAAACGCAGACCTAGAAGAGATACCTATTTATTACTATTTGAGCTAATTTGGTGTCGCGGTATGTCCGAGCCGCGGTTTGGACCCGTGTAATGAGTGTTGACTGTCGGGCGGCGCAGGGCCCCGGAGAGGAGCCCAAGTACAAGGTGGAGCTGCAGGCGGCGGAGGGCGCGGTGCTGGTGTCGGACGGCGCCGTGTGCGTCACCGTCAGCCTCACGTCGGCCGTCATGCGCGAGCCCACAGGTACGCCCCCCCCCCCCCCCCCCCCACCCTCCTCGAGCCCCGACACCCCGCCGATTACCGACCCAATTTCACCACCGTTGCGCCACCTCACTTCCTATCGCGAGCAGATTTCTAGCCTCTAGTCTAGCGAGTATTCGCATCGCACCTTGACTCGACCGGAACACAGTTGAAATTGGCAGTCGTAATCGTCACCAACCCCGACTGTGAGAACAAACTATCTGTGATTTCAGTAATCTACCTCCATTTAGTATATCGTATATATTTGTATCGATTATATTTTCGTATCGATCTTTTGTGTGCCAGAATAATATTATAAGATAATTTGTTCGAAAGTTACGTCCGGCGCTCGCCGCCGGGCATTTGTATTGTGTTTTATGCTTATTTTTAGGTGACTAGCGAGTAAGGGGCAGAAGGTTTTTTGACCATCCCCTTGATATATCACCGGCGCCTTGCTTCCGCGGTGGTATATCGATCTACTGAAACGGAGCAAACATTTCTTAACTTTTATGTATTCTATTCATATAATATATTTACTTTTATTCTTGTATCTAAATAATTTAACTTATACAGGCCACTTTTTGAACCTTTCTAATTTTTATAAGTCCCTATTATTGCTTTGTAAAAAATAGGCGCAAGTGAACTTGTAATAGCTTTGTCGGGATGCGATAGGCGGGTGCGTGTTATCCACTGATCAGAATACCAGTTGATGGCGCATGCACAATAAATCTATTTGAAATCCGCAATGGGCGGCTCAAAATCGATTTATGCAATAGAAATAAGTATTGTCTCGAGTGGGAAAATGGGTATTAGTATTAGCTATCAACTGGTAAAATGGTCACTGGTGTTACCGCAGCCCGACGCTTAGAATCCCGTCCTGGTAGGAAGGTGGCTAGTGAAGCCGTGTTTGCCCCGTTTTCGTCGATGTTGTGATGGTCAAACACCCTTTGTGTTGTTGTCGCTAGACGGTGGCGACATAAAGCGAGACGACAAGGATGTTCTACCGCGGCAGAAGTGTTTGGACGCGTTGGCCGCCCTTCGGCACGCCAAGTGGTTCCAGGTACATTCGCCACACATTTACTGACGCGTGCGCACTCCACCGCCCACCCCGCTCGAACTCATTCCATTGCATTTTGGCTATATTTTATTTCGAGTACCGAGTCCATTAGAACATCGAGTCGGCACAGGGAGTGTGCACGTTAAATTTTAGTCACATGTTTGTTTTTATTTTTCACTATCGATCCTAGCTTTTTATTTGGAATACTAGAAAAAATTAACACTCCCATGAACATGTGGCTACAAGTGCTTACGTTTAGAGTCCCAAGCTGCGTTTCCCTGCACTTGATGAGCCGTTTACTGGGAGTCGGATGATGGAAACGCAGTTTTGAATGTGATGACGTGATCTTGCCGCATTTATTGCTCTGTTTCTTTCGTAAATATACCAGTCTCTATCACCTGAATAGTTTGCGAGTGATCAATGTAAGAGTGAGAGCAATAAATAGTGCGGACCGCGGCGGCGGCCCGGGCCGGCCGCGGCTCACGCTGGTTCTGTGCAGGCGCGCGCCGCCAGCCTGCAGTCCTGCGTCATCATCATCCGCATCATGCGGGACCTCTGCCGCCGCATTCCCAACTGGTCGGCGCTCAACCCATACGTGAGTATCTTCTTATTCGTTGTCACATGCATGAACTTAGTTTTTAGAGATAAGAGAGCTGAGCGACGCCGAGAAGATCGAAGGGGAGCCACATCTTCGTAAGCTCCGAAGAGAGCAGTCGCACCGGGCTCCGAACTTGCCAAAGAGATATCAGTATGTATCGAATATCTGTGGTATGTTGTGAAAACGGGCAGCAATAGTGTCGTATGTGTGCGCAGGCCATGGAGCTGCTGGTGTCGGGCGTGATGCAGTCGGCGGGCTGCGCGCTGTCCCCGGGGGAGGCGCTGCGCCGCGTGTGCGAGGCGGCGGCCGGGGGCCTGCTGCTGGACCACGGGCCCGGCCTGCGGGACCCCTGCGAGAAGGAGCTCGTCGTCAGTATACCATACCATACCATACTATAACTACACCATACCCTCGGGCGAGCACGAAGCTCGTCTCGTCACTCAATTACATAAAATTAAATAAGTCTTACCTGGCAGTTATCCTCTTCGGGCGTCAAGTCCCAGATTTTACAAACGATAATATTTGCTGCATATTTTGCCCGCGCTGTAAACAAATCAGCCTTTCATCAGAATTTTTTGATTCCGTTCAGTAGTTCCAGAGATTACCTTTTACAGATCATAGACTACAAATTTTACGGCGGTATAATTATGAGAGTAGATTGCTTATATTATTTTACGAATTTTGTGCTTAAATCAGAATCGAAAATTAGTAGCTCGAATCAATCTGGATATGATGATACCTGATGACGAGTCCGAGATTCCACTCTGCGAGGTCTGCACTCGCGTCGCGGCGAGTTATTCGCTACGACGTGGGTATGCGGCTTTGCTTGTGAGGTCCACGACGATATGGCACTCTGATCCTATCACACACAAACCTAAACATACTAACTATATTACAAAATCTTGGAAAGAAAATCTGATACAGTGTATAATTTTCCAGGATGCTGTGGGTAATCTGCCACCGCAGAAACGTGAGGATTTGACCGCTTCGGCGCAACAGTTCCTGAGACAAATCGCTTTCAGGCAGATTCACAAGGTAAGTTTTTTCAGTTCTTAATTTCACCGCACCTGTATTCATGTATACATTTTAAAAACAGTTTGTTGTATCAATCAAAACGTATAGAAAACTTTACTTTCAATGGCCTCTGGACGTTAATTTTATTGCAGTTTTGCGATTTCTTTACAACATGACTGGAGCTTAGCTAACTAAGTATGGCCTCGCCTACCGATCGGCCTAAAGGACACAGGGCCACTTGCCTCACAATAGGCAAGTGGCCCTGTGTCTTATCATGTACAGTATTTCATTCAAATTCAATAAGCAAATTTACAGCTGAAACAAAGGCGTTACTTTTATTAAAAAACCAGGTACGTCCCGCATTTTCCGGGATAAAAAGTAGCCTAGGTATGTGTTAATCCAAAGATTCTAAAGTATAAGCTAGCTTCATACCAAATATCATCTAAAGTCGGTCTGCAGGTTTGCGTGATAGCAACAAACATGCTAACATCCAAACTTAGACATTGATTGTATCAGTAGGATGTTAAAGTATAAATGTGTTGATGGCAGGTGCTGGACATGGAGCCGCTCCCGAAGCCGAAGCTGCTGGCGGGCGCGTGGAAGTTCCCCCGCAAGCGCAGGCGCTCCAACACCGACCCCGAGCCCGACCAGCCCAACGGTAACTGCGAGGGTCTATTGTGCACTAGCTGACGCCGTGCTTCGTCCTCCTGACACTGCCACTCGGGGATCATGTAGCTTTTCATTAGTAAAATAGTTTTAACTTAAGTAAGATTTCTAAATGGTTACGATTGCCTTTACATCCAGGCTAAAAGTTCGTATTTCCTGCCCTTCGAACATTCTAGAGTTTTTGTTTATTAAGATTTTTCAATTCTAAAACTAATTTTACTTTCGCAGGTGAAGGCAAGGTTGTCAAGACGGAAGAAAAAACGGACGCTTCGGACACTAAGAAGTAGTCTGCAACACGACAAAATGTACAGCTGCCACCCAACCACGAGACATGCAATATTTAGACTAGGCCATGCGAGCCGAGTGTGGCAATCCGAGCGACGACATCAGTTCACATCACTATCCGCCGTTTCGCCGTATATCGACGACATCTTTGTCGTACATATGTGTTTGATTCGCGTATTTCTTGATTATGTACGTTGACTAGGCTGGTGTGTTCCTCGGCATGCCACACTCTGCGAAGTATATAATTATACCGTGGACTATATTATCATGGCTATTTTGCGCCGACTGACCGGCGACACCAAACTAGCCTTTTGATAGCGGTTATTTTATTTTCTAACATAGCTCGTAATCAGATTTCATAAACAGTATAACGATTATTTATTTTCGGTCACATTAAACTTACACGGTGATGATCTGTCCAAAATATTAGACGAGGTATATCGTTAGTCCCGCGGTTTACAGTAGCGTATACTAGTTAGCCTAGGATCTATGATTATTGTAATTTAGTGTTAGTACATGATGTGATGTGAGACAGGGAACGCTCGCCCGAGTGGGTGCGGGCGCGACGGGGCGATGGGTTACAATAGAGTGCAGTATTTGACTTCTGATGTTTGTTTAGTTCCTCGCGCGTCGCCAAAGGACGCGCGCGACCCTGCTTTTTGAAGCGAATTATTTTAATATATGCGTTATATTTACTTAGGTTTAAGGTGTATATTTTTCCAATTTATTTAGCTGAAGAACTGGGGGATCGAAGAGACTTCCCGTGCGATGCCTGAGAGGCAAAATTTTATGTATGCAAATTACATTGTGTTTTGTGCATTAGATGAGCCAGTAACATGGCTGTATGTAGCAAGTGTAAGCCCTTCACGCGAATCACGGAGATGGGACTCGCGGTAGAATATAAGAATGAATCTATTGTCGTCGTATCTATCTATTAGTATATCGCACCGTGCTATTTTTGAATTCTAAAGTGAGGTGTGATGTTACTTATTTATTATGTTGAGTTCTCTTCGAAGAACTTTTAGATAGACACTAAAAAATCTTATTCAGTCTCATACCTTTGTGTAAACGTTACATAATCTACTTTTTTATATTCTGTGACAACTAATTTGGAGATTTATGTCAATAAAATAACGACGAAAGACAAAATGTTATTTTCTTGCAAACCCTATTACCCTCAACTTGGGTAACTTTGACATTCTGGGTAAGATTGACAGTTTTGTGTTTCATGATTTTTGTTGTATTTTAAGGAAAGACCTTAAATTAAAAGTAAGAGAAAGACGCTTTAAGTTTGAAAATGATTTTAACACAAATAATAACAATTAAGTAATTCAAATAATATGTCTGGTCTTTAGGCATCGGCTTAGCATTGGTTGCGGTTGCTCTAATCTGTGGATCAGTAATTCCACGAATAACTATTGCAGAAATTAACTCTTCAGTCAACCCAGCAACAATTCGTAAACGGAGCAACGACCGACGTGCATAATCAGCATAGGTTAAGTAATGGTCAGAATTAGTTTTCATCACTTCGAATCATAGATTTATTAGTACCTAAAGATAGAGCCAAAGTGTAACCGCACATGCGACAGCTATATTCTTGAAATAATGCCAGGATAGGAATGCTTCCCCTATCTTAGAGGAAAAAATTTCATAAAATATTTCTAATCTTTATACTTCACAAAATAAAACATTGTTATACAGGGTTATAAGGAAAGGATATACAAGCCGCAAATTGCTCATAGTAGGAAAATAACTACTAGTATACTAATCTACTCATAATTATGAACATCTTTTATTAAATAGGCAATCTTGCGATTGCGAAAATAATGTACCTTATCTTAGTTTTGGGTCAGCAGGAAATATGAAATAGTCCAATAAATTAATTATTTATTAA
Organism: Alcis repandata; assembly: GCA_949125135.1. Lineage (NCBI taxonomy): Eukaryota > Metazoa > Arthropoda > Insecta > Lepidoptera > Geometridae > Alcis > Alcis repandata. The sequence goes on from OX421238.1 coordinate 778,174, forward strand.
TTTATTGGGTACAATCCTGGGGAAACATAATTCACAACCTGGCAGCTACAAATCGTAGACGGCTCACGTAACACGTAGTAACTATTATTCCTAATCTGTGGTTTGCCCACCTTGGCACGGTTACAGCGACGGGGACAAAAAATGAAAGGTCTGTCTCTCTTTTTCAACCGTGTTTTGGCACTTGCCATCTTGCTCTTTTTTACAAAGTAGCTAATGGTTCTGTCTGTTAGTCTGAGCTTCGAATAGTATATTGGCAACATCTACTTTTCTTGGACAGACACAAGGGTTTGAATTCTTTTTTAAAATTTGTCCAACTGCGGTCATTCGTTACCCACTCGTTGAGCCAAATTCGAGCGTCGCCTTTTAAACAATTACCAATTCGAGAAAGGCATTCATTATCGTTCCAGTTATTTATAGTTTTAGCGCGATCTACTTCTTTACACCAAACTTCTATGTCATGCAAGCTTGGGTCAAAGTTTGAAATATAATACGGCTGGTTTGCACGCACAGCGGTATTGAGTGAACGTAATGCATTACCGAACGCATTTGAAAATATGTGCTCTGAAGATGTACCAGAAGTGAGCTGCGCTTGCGCTATCTCGTCTACGGGCCTATCTATTGACCACTTGATTGACTATTTTGATTACGCATAATTGTAAAACCAGAAGGTGGCGTGCCCGGAGGTGTTTCACTGTCTTTCTCCATACAAATTTTCGTAACACTTTTCGTACCCGGATCGTTTAAAGGAGGCACTTTATTTTGACCAACGGTTTCAAGCGCATTTAGTCGGGATACAATAGTGCCTAGTAATTCACGTACCGAATCAGTGCTACGAGATCTACCAACGCTACGAGTGCTACGTGGCATAGACGGTGAACGTAGCCTATGACCATCTCGACCTTGGGGGCCGGAGTTACACGTGTGAGTGCCACTACGGGTTCTTCCCCGCGTAAGCGACCGCCGCCGACGCCTAGATCTCGGATTACCCGGCATCCGAACGTAATCGCGTCGAACACAATGGACAAACGATGAACAATGAACACTGTGACTGTGGTGAACTTCGAAGAATTTCCTAACTGCGATGTAACCAAATTGATTTCACAGTGAGCACACAACAAAAACGCACTATTCGCTTCACTTTATCACTATTTAACGAAAATAAATGAACACTAAAGAATTTCAAAGCAAAGAGAGAAAAAAAAAATTTTTTTATTTTGTGGTCAGTAAGGTATGAGCGTACTATGGCCGTGAGATTTTTTTATTTTTATTTTTTTTATTTTCAATCCCACTTCTGATTTAAGGAAAGACCTTAAATTAAAAGTAAGAGAAAGACGCTTTAAGTTTGAAAATGATTTTAACACAAATAATAACAATTAAGTAATTCAAATAATATGTCTGCCTATCACCGAGTCCTAAATCGCAGTGCCACACGGTCGCTCTCCTGCTGCCAAGCCGGTGTAGGTACAATGGGGTCCTTGTATGTCTCCTAACAGTATTGTCAATAGTTCTAAGCTCAATGTCTAGTTTGGTTCAAACTCAATTTTTTACCGTTTTATTTAAAAAATAACTGATTGTCTATTCCATACATACATACATATTATCACGCCTCTTTCCCATTGGGGTAGGCAGAGACTACATCCCTCCACTTGCTACGATCCTGACATATGTTTTTCGCTTCTTCTACTTTCATAAGTGTTTTCATACAAGCTCGTCGGTTGTGGGTACTTGTTGTGGTGTGGTAGAAGATGTAGTGACAAAGATAGAAAAAGGGATGCTGAGATGGTTCGGACACGTAGAGAGGATGGATGAAAGACGATTGACGAAACAGATTTATGAGGCGAGTGTGAATGGACAAGCTGGTAGAGGTCGACGTAGGCGAACGTATCACGATCAAATCGAAGACGTTGTCTATTCCACGTGTTTTTATTTTGCGTAAAGGCTACCCAGAATCTATAAAATGGTTGCTAAAGATACCCAGAATGTTTAAAATTCAATTAATAAGCGATTTTAGTGAAAACTAAAATTACTGTCAAAGTTACCCAGATAGGGGGGGTAACTTTGACATACCAAATTTTTGCATTTTTTCAAATAAACTTGTGTAAAATGAGGGTTAGATTATTTTAGAATTCTATTCTGCACGCATCAATCCACAAATTTGCTTTTTCACATGAATCTACGACTTTTTACTAACATTGTTATAAGCAATAATGTGCCCTGAACCTGTCAAAGTTACCCAAGTTGACTGTACCTCATAAACACTTTTGCAGGTGAAACACCTCTACTGAGCAGGAGACATAGGTTGCCCATTGGCCAAGCACCACCTTCTGTTAGGATCTGCGCTAAACCTGGCGCGGGTGAACGCCTCGCGTGTTTTGGAAAGTTGTTTAATAGCCTAAGATCCCGCAACGACCTTCATCGAGATGTTTATTTGATAAACTTATTTTATATTTACTAGCTGTTTCCTGCCACGCCACGCTTCGCTGTGGATAGAAAAAAAATAGATAAACACAATCCTTGATGCATGGGAAAAAAAATATCAGTAGTTCTGTCAACAGAACAGGTGGGAGTAAACGTTTTATATATACAGATTTAATACTCGTATGTCAATTATTTTATTACATATGCGTTGCCTGACAAATTTCAGTCCAGTGGGCCTAGCACAACTTTGACGTAAAAATACGTAGCGAGTATTCGATAGATAAGTGTACGCCATTTACACCCGTCAGGCGCACACTTGACAGTCGTAAATGGCGTACACTTTTCTATCGAAAACTCGCTACGTATTTTTACGTCAAAGTTGTGCTAGCCCCACTGGATATGATTAATTAATAATTTAAAAAAAAAATTAACATTTCACCGGTTTGATTACATAGTAGACAAATTCTATACCAATCGAACGTATGAAGCCCATAGAATATGCAAACGTTAGGTTGCAAATTCTTTTCCGGAGGCAACTCGAGAGTTGTGACCGAGAGGTACGAGTATAAACAGGTAAATCGATACCTACTAGCATTTTGCACCGGTCTGATTATTGAAAAATTAAATGATTTTTTTTTAATTAACCTATGCTGTCCCACTGCTGGGCAAAGGTCTCCTCCAATTTTTCCCAGTTACTGCGGTCTGAAATTAAATTAAATTAAAGATCAAAAAGTTTAACTAATTGAACTGATAGTTATGCAAATTGCACTACATGGTTGCACACCGCCACATTATTAATCTTATGGTCCATGGATAAATTAGCGTTTCCGTGGCACAACCAGTCGGACCATGGGTAAAAATACTTTCCAGTGTTGGACTACTGATAAATTTACGAGCCCGTGGTCCAACCGGTTGGACCACGTAAACTAGCTTCCTCCTGGTACAATCGGTTGGACCATGGATAGTTTTACTTACCCTTGGTCCAACCTGTTGGACTACTTACGGGTCGGGAGCGAATTCATGGTCTTTTGTTATATCATAACCAAACCTAGGTTACCTAGAAATTCTAACTTATGAAAAGAGCGGAATTGCAGTAAATAAAATGCAGTAATTTTGGCAGTTTGTATATATTTTAACTATTACAGAATATTTTCTTTACAATAATAATCTTTGTACAACGATGAAGACAAAAATTCGCTCGTGTTCAATAAAATAAAATGCAACACAAGATAAAAAATATGTCAAAAAGTGACAAAATATTTGTATAAAACAACGAACGTTCAGCGGGCCGTAAGTCGGCAATAATATTTTACAGATGTAATATACAACTACTTACAATTAGTACAAAATACTACCGATTTATAATGAAGGAGGCAAATGTTATGAATAGGTAAAGAAATGCCCTTCAATTCAAACAAACTTATCCGATGGATGAACAGGGGCTTAAATTATTGTAGACAAGATTAAGATTTCTGTACGTTTATCAAGAAGTAGTGTCGAGCGTATTGTTGACAAGCCTCCGCCACTACTCTGCTTTGGCAATACAAAAACTGTAGTTACTAGATTAACATTGTATTTTACTTATCTGAACGACAAAGATTTGATTTTTTAAGTACATTATAAGAAGTGATTTACAACCCGTATCAGTAAGTTAAGCACCGAAGCAGACTACTGGCCTATTAAAAAAGTTGGGGAAGCCCGAGCATTAGTAGTGTCGACTCACAGATGGCTGGGTACACCGGTACAGCCGTAAAATACTATTGCAAATTAATTTGGATAAGATGAAAATTCATAAACTGCCGATCCCGAACAGTCAATTTGGAAAAGTACATGAATTTAGGAAAGGTTATGTAAAAGCTTATAAAATGGCCCGCAGTTGAATAAAGGTTTGCACTCGCAGCTTTTATCAAAAGAAATACTAAGTGTTGGCAATATATTGATTAGCATTTTGAGAATTTCTCGTGTGAAAGAATTTCTAATGGGTGGAGTTCATGCTTGTGGTAGTATTTCACTCGCCACTGAAATTCGACCATACAAGAAAACAATTAATGAAAGATTTTAACGCAATTTTATTTAGCATTTCTTTTGGATAAATGAGCAAGTTTACAATTTTGTTCTAAAATAAAAGGAAGGCACAATCGTTGTACTAACATGGCTAAATAATTAAAACATAAACTATGTCTTAGGTAACGAAGCTTATTAATTCCAAATAATGCATGAAAAGTTCATTAATTACAGAAAGGCACTGAAATTTTTACTAAATATACAAACACCGATTACAAGTCATTTTAATTAAATTATGTCTCCAGATTTGTGCCCTCCATACGAAACCGCGAAACTAACAATTTAGTGGAATCCTGCGCATCGGGGACCCTCTCGGCACTCTATATACAAATACGAGATCGAGGACGAACATATTTGTATAAAAAGTGCCGACTGGTGCTGCAGGGAACTTCCGAACCAAAGTCCAGGAATCACAGCCCGGCTGGGCAGGTGGTCGCCCATATTCTCATAGATATCTGGCTTCCAGAGAAGCCAACGTAAAATATTTTTTCAATTTTTCTTATGCCATTTTGTGTATTTTTTTTACATTTTTATAATTGTTTTTAAATATTTTTTTTTATAATTTTTATTTTGATTTTTTACGCGTCATCTTTAATATTTTTTATAACTTTTTCAAAAATTAAACAGATTTTCGAGACACGTTTATTTAGTAATAATAATATATTATACTATCAGTTTTCTTAGTATTAACTTGTTTTTAAAAATTATGTATTGTACTTTATTTTATTCAGCACGGCGCCGTGCGTATGTAAAACTTTTATAAAACTTATACATAACAACGCTATATAAAATTGCCAGGCGCGTCTTACTCACGCTTAGTCTTGTGGAACTGTCCGAGCTCGTTTGCTGCGTGGCTGCGGCTGCGTGTATGTAGGGACAAAACCGAGACGCGACTACAACAAACAATAAAAACTTAACGACCGAGCCTACATCTAGCGGCTAGTTCATACAGACAAATAAGTGGCATCGTGAAACATATTGGATTGATGCCAAGGAACAGTAGGTACTTAAATGAAAATAGTCTAACGCGGGATCGACTAGGGTAACTAGAATAATTTCCTCTCCACAGCACGTTTCTAGCAGAAATTAACAATAAAGCAAGTACTCGTGGAATTTTAAAATATAGTTTTTGCAGTAAAATAGTTCAAGTCCTTCAAGCGAGCGTAATATATATTTGAACAGACAATTTGTTTAAAAAAATATGGTTTCAACCTGTGCATAAAATTTATATTTCTGAAATAAAACTCGAAACTCTAAAAACATAACTCGTGCTCATCAAAAAGTTTAATATTTCATTGATTTTAATTTTTAATTTTAAAAGTGTGGTTCATTTAATTTAAACGATTGAATTTTAAACTTTGACATGCGACAACAACTATTGATGTAGTCAGTCGCCCATTTAACACTACCATTCAACATTTAACGTATAATTTCTATGCCAAGTAGCCTCTAGTTGTCCCTTAGTATAGAGAAGCGCGAATTTACACGTTATTTTTGTATGAATAAAGATATGCACAGTTGATTTATCTCATGCTGAATATTCTACTCTTAATTTAACCTTATTTTATCGCTTCATTAGCTATCAAGGCAGTTGACTTCTCAGCCAATACTGAAAGGGACTCGATTAAAAAGAAACATTTATAACGCGTAAAAGCGATTTCATAACGTATGTATAGTGAAAATACTGACTATTATTTTAAATTGTAAAAAAAATATTATTTTGTAAATATAGAATAAGTACCGTTTTACAAGTGTTTTAACTTTATATGGTTAGTTATATAATTATAAGCTACATATATATAATTGTGCTTTTTGTCGATTCTGTTGTCCTATTTTCTAAATTAAATTTGACACCTCCAAAGTTGTTGCAATTTGCAAAAATTTCAGATGATATAATATTAGTGCTGTCTGATTAACTTAGTTTAGAGAATAGTACAATAGAAACGACACTGAGGTAGTTCCCATACAGATACATAGAATGACGGTTAAGAAAATTAGTGAACAAAACAGATACCTCCCAAAAGATACCGCGCTACATTGCGCGACGTTATTTTCCAACAAAAACATGTCAAAATTGGAGGAAAACGCCACTAGCGGGAACTGCGACAGAGCATTCCCACTGGCTATCTCAAGGCCGCATTTAGCCGCACCATACAATAAACCAGTAAATTTTATCCTATGATGAGTATTTGCGGTGTCTATGTGAGATTATCTGTGGTGTATATTAACACAAATTTGGAAATATGTAGGCAAACCAGCATCTCTGTCACAAGAGACAAAGATAGGTATACTCCCAACGGCCACCACTAAAACTGGCCCCAGTGGTGGCCGTTAGATCAGTGCATTATTTTTTGTCCCAACGGCCATCAGTGGCGGACGTTGGGACATTCCAAATAATATTTGTCTCAACGGCCACCACTGAACTGCCACCACTGGGGGTCGTTAGGGCATAATATTATACATTGTGTCAACTGCCCCTACCATTGGTGGCAATTACAGTCAGACCGATCGACCTCGAATGTGTAGGTGGACCGTGTTACAAGCATTTTTATCAAGCTTGTTTCAAAATCATAATTACAATAATGAAAACTCGATAAAAAAAACTCAAAAATCTTAAAATTCAAAAACCCACTTTTGAATTTACGCTTAATCGTACACTCGTGTCCTCCTTGCAATAAAACTGTTCCACCGTTTCTTTGAATATAATTAAAAAATATATTTCCTGAAGAGGTACCTACTTGCACAAGCTAAATCCGATATGGTTACTAACTAATGCACAACAATACCACTGTGACACCCATCCGACTCGTCGCCGTTTATTGTCGTTAGTTACTTATCTCCCATTCCGAGAACTGCTATTTTAGCTAGATTATTGTTAGATTATTGCTGCTAGATTATTGTTTTTCTATGCAAATAAATAGTAAAATGCAGTAGTTAGCAATCTGTTAGTTAATTATAGATACATTTGCTATAGTTAGAATACATAGACAAAATACTGAAAATAAATATTATTTGGAATGTCCCAACGTCCGCCACTGATGGCCGTTGGGACAAAAAATATTGCACTGATCTAACGGCCACCACTGGGGCCAGTTTTAGTGGTGGCCGTTGGGAGTATACCCAAAGATCGATGCCATGCAGCAATCAACATTCCACTATATCTGCTGGAAACAAGTTTTAAGGTTCAGTTTATGTTATTGAAAACATTACGCGCGACTAGTGACACTTTTAAAGACTACGACATGATTAAAAATACGAGATAGCTAGACGTGAATTTCATAGGAGTAAATACAACTTTAGGAATTTCTTTTACTTCTATTAAATTAAAGATTGGCTATCCGTTTACCTTGATATCGTGATCATGTAGTCTATCTTGGTTAATTTAATTTCTATCAACATTTTCCCGAAACGGTCGTAACCAATTGGGTTTCGCGAGAAGCAAACTTCAATAATTTTACTATGACATAGTTCTGCTTTAAAATAAAGGCAGAGTCTGTTACTCCTCTAGGCATTCGACGGAGACCACAGAGCATCCTTGAAGAGACTAGGAACTGTAGGATCTTTCTGTGGAACTCTTCAAATTACGACTCTTTTTGTATCGAGAGCGGAATAGAAAAAACCAGTTCCGAATTTTGGTCGCGCGCAATTTTATCCGAAACGCAAAAGTAATTCACAAAAAAAGCTATTTTTTAAACCACATATCTCGACAACTCAAAAAGTTTTCGACTAAATGATTGTATAACTTCAAATACAAGTAAATTTTGGTTTGAGATCCTTACTATGTATTTAGTTTGAAGTGCTTGTAATCATTTTAGGAGGCTCGCTTTGAAGTCAGAAATGCTATAGGAGAAACCTTACAACTGAAAAATAAATATCAGAAACTTTCGTGTTAAAAAAAATATAGCATCTGTGTACAGTCGGTAACAAAAGTAACGCACCGAAGTAACAAAATTTAACACCATGTTCGGTCACGCCTCGTTACTAAAATCTGCACATGACTTAAGTTTTAGTAACTTTAATATATAACTCTGTGTACTATTTATATTTGAGCTGCAATATTTGCATTTATCCGAGCAAACACTAAATTTAGCACCCATATATCGCTTTACAACGATCGACTTAACTCGCAACGACATACAGTATATAAATATAACCATTATATATATTACAACATAACATCACATGTGATTTTGCGTCTCTCTCTATCAACTTTGCCCCGTGTTTTTGTCACACCTGGCCTATTTTCCATGCACTGCCATTCAAGCAACTTCATATTTTTTTTTTTTTCATTTATTCTTTACTCATCACAAAAATACTATTTACAAAAACCAACACGAACCTAAAACGAATATTTATGTATTTTTTTTATTCCTTACTATTTACATTAAATAACTTACAAATAAACAATAAATATAAAGTAAAAACGAATCGGGACGCTTTTTTGTGAGGCAGCGTGTTCCGTGAGTCGTGGACAGCGTCGCTCGACCACTCGCCTTGCTACGTGACTTTAGTCCAAAACTATGATATCTCTTTAGTATTGTCTGTAGATATATCCTAATATTTTTTTGTTATTTCGATGATCGCAATAAATTCAGTCTTGTGTTAGCCGCATTGTAAATTAAACTAAAGATTTAGCGACGATATTTTTTACCGAAACGATGGTTTTTAATTCGATTTTTCGACCGACGCAATCTCTCGACTACAGATTGTACCGGAGCGACCGAGTTTTAGTGATACACGTAATTAGTGGAGTATTTGGTATATTTTTGATTCGTCGATCGCTCCGAGTTCTATTTTTAAAATTGCGTCGGTCGGAGTTAGATAAGGCAGTGTGCACATTTAAGGACGAATTACAATACTTTCATCGTGCGACAATCGCGAGTGCTACATGGCACTTCCTACTCCGTGCCGCACTGCGACGTGTTACAATTAAGTTTGTATAAATAGCCTTATTTTGTTCCGACTCGGGGTCGGTTTTCAATCGTATTCTTGAATACGTTCGGCGGCTAAACGCCGAATCAGAACTCGATTTGGATAATGATTAGCCACCGGGAAACGTCAACCGAGGTGGATCAGGGGGTCAACAATTTTTTGCGAATTTCCCCGACACAGACCGGCGCGGACGCCCCGCCAAATACGTCCGAACCCCGACCTCGAGCGCGAACAAATAACAACCGGACACCTAAAATTAAGAACTAGACAACATGGCACTATGGAATGTAAACATATAATTTTCATAGTGGCATTTCGACTAACTATAAATATATCTCTGAATAAATAATCTGGGTGCGGTCGAGCGGGGGGCCGCTAGGGGAGCGCGCGCGAGCGAGAAGGAGCGAGCGCCGTCTCGCTCGCGCCGGGCCGGGGGCGGCGCGCGGGCCGCGCCTCGGGCACGGCGCGGGGGGCGGGGGCCGGGGGCCGGGGGCCGGGGGGCCGCATCACCGCGGCGGCGCGGGCCAGGCGGCGGCCAGGCTGCGGTGGCGCGCGGCGCGGGCGGCGGCCCCCCGGAAGGCGGCCAGGATGCGCGCGAAGGTGTCGGGGTCGTACACCGAGCGCGCCGTGTTGGTGAGCTCGAAGGGCTCCTCCACGCACAGCAGCTTCCACTGGTGCGGGTCGTTCTTCAGCGCGCGCGCGGCGCGGCAGGCGGCCACGGGCACGCGCGCGCCCAGCCGGACCGACACCGCCATGCGGGAGTAGCTGGGGGGAGGGGGGGGGGGGGGGAGGGGTTAGCGACGAGCGACGAGCGACGTGCATGATACTTTCAATAAAAGCGATCACTTCATGATCTCGATGCAAAGCATCTTCTTGCCAAAACCCCCAACAGTTTGCTATCTCTATATTTACAACAGTGTCAGTCGAAGCAAATAACCGGACTGCGAAATAGAAAAATTGCAAATCAATTACAGTCAACTTGGGTAACTTTGACATTCTGGGTAAGATTGACAGTTTTGATTTTTCATGATTTTTGTTTATATTTTTTGTTGTATTGTCAATAGTTCTAAGCTCAATGTCTAGTTTGGTTCAAACTCAATTTTTTACCATTTTATTTAACTGTTTGTCTATTCTACGTGTTTTTTATTTTGCGTTAAGGCTACCCAAAATCTATAAAATGGTTGCCAAAGATACCCAGAATGTTTGAAATTTAATTAATAAGCGATTTTAGTGAAAACCAAAATTACTGTCAAAGTTACCCAGATAACCGGGTAACTTTGACATACCAAACTTTTGCATTTTTTCTTATAAACTTGTATATAATGAGGGTTAGATTATTTTAGAATTCTATTCTGCACGCATCAATCCACAAATTTGCTTTTTCACATGAATCTACGACTTTTTACTAACATTGTTATAAGCAATAATGTGCCCTGAACCTGTCAAAGTTACCCAAGTTGACTATAGTGTGGATCCCGTGACAACACCTCACAATTTAATGAGTAAAAATTCTACAATAGATGATAATTCAATAGCAATACAATTGAAATAATCGGCAATAGATCATATTCAAACATACAGATACATGCAATAATTGATTCGGGCAGTCGTATAATATTTGTACGCGAACATTGATCTAAAAATATGAATAGAATTAAAAATAATGTAGTATAGCATTCTTACGGGAAGTCGGCGTAGTAGGCGAGCATGCCGAGGAACAGCTCGGCGAGCGAGGCGCGGTTGTGCGCGCGCCGGGCGCCGCCGGGCAGGTCCAGCGCGCGGGGGAGCAGCGCGGGGTGCGTGCCGCCTGCGCCGGGGACATGTATTCCGATTACTCATACCACAACTATTAAATACGCACCGATTTGCATTAAATAACTGAGCACACGCTACTTTGGACAGGATGACACACCAGACTGCTTTTCTCGGAACTACCCTCACATAGCATGCCTTTCCCTCGGGATAGCTCCGTAACGTTCCACTAGTTTACACTTACACACACTACTGAGTTTATGCTTGAAATTGTCTAATAACTTTATTGTCTTTTTTGTCTACTTAATAACTAATACTATGGGTATATTTATTTATTTTTGTGCTAGGCAGTCTCCTATTCTTCTTCTGTGTCGGACACTCGCTCTTCTTCAGATTCTGTACTGCTAGTGCTAGTGCTGTACTGTGTGTCCGATCTTATTTTCATATTTGTTGATAGGGGTGAGGTCGACAATGCCCGCTTGCTTCTGGACGTTGCCCCGCTCGGTATTACAACCTCTTGCGGCCCTGTCACCCCAATAATATCCGCCCATTTCCTTGGTGAGGGTATTATTATGCGACTGTCTCCTTCAGTTCCGCTTTCCTGAGCTTCCAATTGTTGATCGATAGCTCTAGCCCCACCACTCTGCATCTGGTTTATGTGCCTCGTTAACAGCTTCCCATTCCACCGCACCAAGTATCTACACACCCCGGTGCGCTTCTCTACTACACCTTCCAACCAACGAGGCCCTCTGCCGTAGTTCCTGACATACACCGTCTGACCTATGTGAAATGAGCGCACTTTGACATCTTCATTAGTTTTTTCTTTCTTGATGCTGTATGATAATGGGTTTAGACTGTCGAACTTGGTTCTAAATCTTCTGTTATTCAAAAGCTCTGCTGGCGTCTATTCATTTACTGTATTCGGCGTAGCACGCAGTCCATACAGTATGTTGGGAAGCCGGACATGCCAAGGCTCGGCTGTCCTCTTTTTAAGTTTGTTTTTTACTGTTTGCACCGTACGCTCTGCTTGTCCATTTGAAGCTGGATGGTACGGCGCCACTAGTATTTGTTTTATGTCGTATTCCTTTAGATATATCTTAAATTCCTCTGATACAAAACTTCTTCCATTGTCGCTTACAATGGAATCCGGTAAGCCTTGTTCTGCGAATATGTCCCGCAGAGTTCTGATCAAGGTAGAGCTACTCAAGTCATTGACAATTCTCACTTCGGGCCATTTAGAGTATGCATCTATCAGAATCAAAAAAGTTTTACCTTGAAATGGTCCAGCATAATCTATGTGCAATCTAGACTAGGGTTTCCAACCGGGAAATCCCGGTTGGAAACCCTAGTTTCAAAAAAGAACCCTAGTGTCAAAAAAGAACCGGGATTTTTAAATCTTTTCCCGGTTCTTTCGGGATTTTCGGTACCAGCTAATTCTTGTTTTCTGAAGGCGCAAAAGAGAATCTAACACGTAAATTACTGCGTTTTATTAACTAAAACTAACCGTTAAGTACTTTATTGACAGAAAATAACATAAATAGGCATAAAAATAATAGAATATCACAAATAAAAGCTAGTTTTAGTTAGTTAGCAACTTATCAGCTTTCAACTAATGTCTGTGAAGGTTTTATTAGTTGTGAAAGCTTAAAAAACGTATATCATTACATTATTATAATTTGAGTGGTAGCAGTCACACTTTCTAAAAAATCAATTAGATGACAGTAATGGATGGAAACTACACACTCCACACCAACCTGCCAAAGAGGAATGGGCGTCCGCAGACTCTATTGTCATTCTGTAGCTTGTCAAGTTGTCTGTTGGGTTACGGCAATGCTCGCTAACAGAACTGTCAGAATTGAGACAGAGGGCATTAGGGTATTGAGCTACAAAAAGCTGCCCGCAAGAAGGAGCTACGTGGCGCAACACAAGTACGAGTAGAAGAGGTATATCAGCGATCCCAAGCCGTGCTCTGCTAGTTTAGGGAGCTCGGCTGGTTTGGGTAAGCTGACAGTTGGAAGGCAGTACACAAAACACCCCAAGCGGGATGCCGGTGCAGGTCATATCACCACTACTTGGAATCAGAGGAGCTATGTCACCATTGATTTGGGTTATGGTGGTAGATCAACTCGCAGAACTCGTTAACAAAGAAGGTGTATTCACTGTAGCGTACGCTAATGATCTAATTGGTTTTTTATGTTATTGAGTGATGAGACGAGCAAATCGCTTGCCTGATGTTAAACGTCACGTTTGCCCATAACAGGGCTGCAGAAAGAATGCAAAAAGAATTAGAATGCAAAACCCTACGCGTCACAGTACTGCGCTCGTCACCCTGAGATATAAGATGTTTAATCTCCTTTTGCCCTGAAATTTCACTGTAAACAATGTCCTTCCAACTGAACTTCCACTTAGGAAGAAAACATCATTAGCGAAATAATTTTAGGTTTCTGCTACACCTGCACATACAGCAGGAGGCGATAGCTTCAGCCTTAAGGATCAAATCTACGAAATAGTGGAAAAGTATGGGTCCCATAACAAACCACTACAGAATAATCGACCGAGCATCGAGAATAAGTAATTTGTAAATATGTAACAAGTATGCATTGATCATAGAGAACAACATCTTGGATATTATATATCTGGGTATATCATTCAGGTAGAATATATACACAGGCGAAGAATGAGGAGGATATAGGCTGCGGCTATTACTCGCTGAAGCTCAGACTCCAAGAGTCCGCTGAGAGACTTATCACTTCAGTCTGATCACTTCAGACACTCAGACAAGTATAAAACGAATAACTACTGCGTGTAAGATTCACTTTTGCGCCATTGAAAAACAAAAAATAGCAAATATACCAAAAAATCCGAAAGAACCGGGAATCCCGGGATTTCCCGGTTCTTTGGAACAAAAGTACCGAAATCCCGGTTCTTAGAAACAGTACCGGTTCTGGAAACCCTAATCTAGACCATGCTTTATCTGGTTTGACCCAATGGTGAGTCACTTGTGTTGGCATATTTCTATTTTCTAAGCAGATATTGCAACTTTTTACAATTTCCTCTATCATTTTATCTATAGATGGCCACCAGAAATAGCTCCGGGCTAAAGCTTTGGTTATAACTATTCCATCGTGGTTCTTGTGTAACTCTTCTAGTAAATATTATCGCATTTTCTCTGGTATGACCACTCTGCTGCCCCACAAAATGCAATCACTATGCACTGACAGCTCGGTCCTTTTTTGCCAAAATACCTGATATTCCTTATCTACTTTAGATGGCCACCCATTCCTGATCCAATACCAAATTTTTGATAATATTTGGTCTTTTTTTGTTACTCGGGCTACTTCAACAGCCGTAAAATCTAGTCCCACAGGAGTCTCTTCTATTAGCAGCACTCCCGAATATTCTTCTTCCACTTCAGATTCAGATTCCTTGGATGGCCAGCGACTTAATGCATCAGCATTTCCCAACTTCCTACCTTCTACATATTGAATTTCATAATCATAGGAGTTCAATAACAGTGCCCATCGAAGCATTCTAGGAGATATAACGTTAGGGATAGGTTTCCTTGGTCCAAATATACCCAACAAGGGTCTGTGATCTGTTTTAATTAGTAGTTTCCGGCCACTAATATACTGGTGAAATTTTTTTAGTCCAAAAATGATGGCTGCGGCGTCTTTGTCTATCTGTGCATAATTGCGTTCATGAACGTTCATAGTTCTTGATGCAAACATTATCGGTCTCACTGTTCCGCCATCCATCTCGTGTTCTAACACTGCTCCAAGCCCATATTCAGAAGCATCACAAGACATTATTAGTTTTTTCTTACCATCATAGTGTACCAAAGTATCTTCACTAGACAGCATTGCTTTAAGCCTTCCAAAAGCTTCTTGACTTTTTTTATTCCAAGTCCATGTAGACCCTTTCTCCAATAACCTATACAATGGTTCAGCTATGGTAGCCTTATGAGGCAAAAATCTGTCATAGAAATTCAAAAGGCCTAAAAACGCTTGAAGCTCTTTCACATTATCGGGCGCCAGTGTTCCTTCGATAGCATCTATTTTCTCCTTGGTGGGATGTATTCCGGATTGGTCGATCACAATTCCTAGAAACCATGTACCCATGGTACCGCAAATGCACATTTCCCTTTGTTTACCCGCAGGCCAGCTTCTTGTAATCTTTGTAACACCATTTGCAATCTTGTATTATGGATTTTCATATCGCTGCCACTTATGACTATATCGTCTAGCAGAACAGCTGTGCCCTGGATTCCTGCGAGCAAGGAAGACATTAGTCTTTGGAAAATCCCCGGACAAGCTTTGACTCCAAAAGCCAACCGTTTCACTTTATATAACCCTTTTGGAGTATTTAGTGTAAGCAATTTTGCAGTTTTATCATCAACCCATACTTGAGTACACGCTTGCTCTAAATCAATTTTTGAAAATATTACTCCACCTTGCAATTCAGCAAAAGCTTCATTGAGCGTAGGCAGTGGGTAAGTATCAGTATTTGTTACTTCATTTACTGTAGAACGGTAGTCTCCACATAATCTTACTTTGCCATTTGGCTTTGGGACAACTACTATAGGTGTAGCCCATTCTGAGTGAGTAGTTGGTTCTAGAACGCCCTCACCCACTAATCTATCAATTTCTTTAAAAACTTCTTTTCTTTGTGCAAATGCCACCGGTCTACTCCGGAGAAATTTTGGAACTGATCCTTCATTTGGTGTAATATTTACTATAGGCCCTGTATATTCCCCCAGTCCTGGTTCAAAAACTTCCTTATACTTGTTGACTAACAGCTTTAAGTGATCTATCTCATTTGTAGTTACCTTGACATTATTAATCCCCTGTATTATGATCCCTAGATCTGTAAACCAGTTTCGACCAATCAAGCTTGTACCGTTTCCTCTCGTTATCAATATTTTCATCCTTTTATTCATGTTTTTATATTTCACCACTACTGAAGCCTGTCCCAGCAGTGACAACTTGCCATCTGTATATGACCTCAATCCAACATCTGTTGTTTTTAACGGAGGTAATTTTCCTCTCCATATGAGTCTGGCTGTGTTCTCATTGATTATTGTGTATGGGCAGCCTGAATTCACCTCCATCAGTAGTTCTGCATCATTTAGCAACACTTTAATTTGGAATGGCTTTACTTTATCTTGTCTAATACTATTTAGACCCACCTCATACAACCCGTTACAATCAGAATTGTGCTTTATCTGCTTGGCCTTCGCCAAACATGCTGCCTCTATGTGCCCCGTCTTTTCACAGTGCCGGCATTTGCTCCAACGGAATCTACATTCACCTTTGTGTTGCTTGCCACAGCGAAAGCAGTTAGAATTATTGAATTCTTTCATACCTTTTTTGCTTGTAACCTTGTTAATCTCCATAGGCTCTACTTCTTGCATGATGCCACCTGTGCTAGGCCCGGCATGCACAATAACATTGGCATCAAAGTTGGCCGTTTCATGCGATAGTGCCACCTCGCAAGCCAGCTCCCATGTTAATTTGCTTTGCTGTAACAGTTTCTTCTGAATGTCCTTATCACTAATACCGCACACCAATCTATCCCTTAGAGTACGATTTAAATCTTACAGTGTATGCTTAATTTTCTCAATTGTGCAATATAATCTCTAATTTTCTCGCTTTCTCCCTGATTCCTAGTGTGAAATTTGTATGATTCTACAATTTCATTTAACTTTGGGTGAAAATGACCATTCAAGATGGCTATTAGTTGTACAAAGGTAACCTCACTAATCTTCTTTGGAGAAACCAAAGAAATTATTAGATCATACAAATCTGGTCCCCCAACTGCCAGAAAATTCGCTTTCTTCTTTTCATCAATTTCGATTTCTGCTGCATCTAGACAGTAGCAGAATCTTTCGATGTAGTTTTTCCAACAGCCATGTGCCACATCAAACTCGTTAAACTTTATACCCATAGTGTATTTTTCAGTCACTTTCACCTTTTTCACAACCTTGAACTATTATTTAGCACTTTAGAACAGTTTTCCTCGTCGCCACTATTAAATACGCACCGATTTGCATTAAATAACTGAGCACACACTACTTTGGACAGGATGACACACCAGACTGCTTTTCTCGGAACTACCCTCATTTTAGGACATAGCAACAACATTTTGAACGAAGCCAATCGGTCAAGCCAGTATTAGCCAGGCAGTAGGTCACACATTAAAAACATAGATACAAATTAATAAACCCGAAAAATGGTGATTTTGTAGTGACGCTCGTACTTCACGCGCACAAGCCGACTGACCGCTGACACGTGCTCCAATCTAAGTTTACGTAGTGCGTAAATACACAGACGGAGTTCAAATAATATTGGACGATATATCGCTTGCTGATTTCTAGTTAACACATGGCAGCAATCCAAAAAAATCTCTTATTAATTTTAACATAATTTAGTTTAATTTGTATGCTTTGAAATGTGTCGAGTATAATATGGACTTGGTCTGAATTCAATGATATTATTATTCTAATCAAGCAGCTTATCAGCTACATTCCCTACATCGAACCGAGCTACTCACACTGCAGGAAGTGTATGACCATGAGTGTGAGCGAGTAGGAGGACAGCGTTCTCTGTCGCGCGTCGTTGATGTTGTGCGCCTGCGCCCACAGCTTCGTGATCACCACCAGGGGCCGCACGCGCCAGTCTACTGCAAAGAGAAAAAAATACTAATTTATGTGAAAATGAACTAAATAAATAAAAAAAGCTAATCATCAGTTTTTGGCTACCATATTCAATAAGGGAAGTATCACCAAGAAATTCTACTAATATTGTAAATAACAAAGTTTTGTACATTTGTTGCTCAGTCACGCACAAATTTGGTAATTTGGTATGAAGGTAGCTGGAAGCCCTAGATTAATATACAGACTACTAATTAGACAATAAACTATTATATACAATAGTATATGTATTGTGTGTGTGGCAAAAAACCTACAAAAAAAAACATTTTTTTATTGCATAGTCATCATAGTTACATAGATGTCACAGGTGTATTACAGCTCAATTAGACATCGGGAAGTGGTTTAAAATTCAGTTACAATATTTGAAAAAAAAAATCTAAATCAATTTATTCAGCTTGTGGGCCTGGGTTACAAAGTAGTTAAGGTAAATTATAAAGATCTCCAGACCCCGCCTGTCAGCGTACAAGCGGGTACTTAAAATACTAATTACAAATTAAAATTTAAAAATGAACATTACAAAATGACCCATACATTATTTTTATCTATGCCATAGGTGACAAACAAGCAAACGAGCCGCCTGATGTTAAGCGAACACCATCGCCTAAACCTGAAACACTCGAGGTATCACGGATACGCTGCCGACCTTTTAAGACTCTATTAACATTGGAAGTTAAAGTTAAAGTTTTAACTCATTGGAAGTTAAATAAACGCTTGTTAAAGTTAATAATTATGTATAACTAGCTGCACCCGGCGGTTTCACCCGCTGTTTTTTTGACTTTTAAACCTTCCCTGTATTAGAGCGAACAAAACAAAAAACTAAATATTCTAATCGGTCCAGCCGTTCTCGAGTTTTAGCGAGACTAACGAACAGCGATTCATTTTTATATATAAGAAGATAAGATTATGAATGGCTTGCGTGGTAACAATTAAATAAGACAAGTAAAGGAACAGATAAACCTAGACAAAGGCCTCGGCAATGTCGGGGGAACATACGTGGAGGACGGTTAAAAAATGCATGTAAAGTTACTGGTGCTGAAGCAGGTGAGCAGGTCAGTGTTCCGCACGCCCACGGTGTTGTTGCAGTTGAGGTCCACCTGCAGCCCCAGCCGCGCCTCGCGGAACTTCAGGATCGGGACCTTCGCCTGGATCAGCTCGGCGCCTGCAAGTGATACAAATAGCGTCTTACCTCCGTCGCGTCGATACTCTAGGACTCTAGCATCCTTCGTATGCCTTGGATTTTTTAAACTAAAGACGAACATTAACGTTTTAGCATTGAACTGATCATGTTTCGGAGAATTAGCAATAAAACAGCTTTACTAAAACCCGATTATAGCTTTATATTTTTGGTAAATAAAGTAATATATGCATGCGCTCGGCCATCAGACCAGAATGTCATTCATTCATACCAGAACGTAAAGCCGGCGACTGACCTGAGCATTTTGCCGTAACGTAGCATTCGAAGCGAGCGTGGTGGAGCACGCTGAGTGGATCGGCTCGCTGTACATCGTAGCGTAACGTTACGTTACGACGAAATGTTACAGGTCAGTCGCCGGCTTAAGATGTTGTACAGTGACAGTTAACTGCACACCAAGGCCACCATTCTGGCAGGTCCGGCCCAGCTGATGGGTCCAGGTTGTCGAGTCCCTCACCCGGGTCCAGAGTCCGGATGTAGGTGAGCATGTAGTTGAGGTGGGCGAGCGCGTGCGTCCGCTCGTCCAGGTGGTCGGGCGGCCGCACGAACAGGCACAGGTCCACGTCCGACGAGTCCAGCCCGAACCCGGTCATGGTGGAGCCCACCATGTACAGCCCGTAGCGGGGGAATATCGACTGCAGGCGGGAATAACCTTCATTACTATATGAGGCAATAAATGAGACTGGCACTGGCGGAAAAGATGGCATGATGAAGAGCCCTATACTCAGCGGAGGGTGGGAAATGCTCGATGAACATAATACGATATACACTAGTGTAGTTGAACATAATAAGATACAGTGTAGAAAATTTCTCGAGTGTACCTTAATGGCGATGTAGAGATACCGCCATAAGCTCATCTTCTTCCGGAAGGTCTCCTCCGTCTGCTGCGCTTTCATGAACCGGTCCCACATCTCTTGCGACAGCGCATCGTATTCTGACCCTGCAACGAGAGAACTTGGCTTTAGACTGCATAAATAGAATTCGCAATAAAGGAGGAAGGCAATAAAGAAGATAGTCTAAAGTGAACAAAAATAGAAGATAAGATAATATACATAATAAGAATATAAGATAATAAGAATAGAAGAATACTAAACCGACGCTTTAAAGCAATGGGCAGTTCAAGAATTTCGGTGAATGGGAGACGACTGTGGCTGTTTCGCCGCCGAGCCTTTGCAACCCTGCGATGGGTTAATCCGTAACTATGTTTTTAATTATCTAGCTAGTGGAATTCACCGCGATATTTAGGTTTGATCTGTGAAAGTTTCGACCTATTCAATGGCCGTGGTCACGGATGACAGAAGTCTGGCAAAATGCACAAAACACCTGGAGCCGGACGTCATTGCAGATAGAACCACATCACATAAAACTAGACTAGGGTAGATCAAGCGAAAAATGTGGATGCAGTGGTCTCCGACCCTCGCTTGATTTGAATAACTTATATGTAGTATGTGTTCAAATTATGTAACCTTGAAAGTTAACACTTGTTCAACCACAGGTGTTGAACACGTTTACGAACTGTGTTACGATTAAAGTTATTTTGAGCTGTATCTTCAGTTCTTTCACTCAAGAGGTTCGCAATCTATGATTTTCAGAGTACATGCTTGAGTGACGAGTAGAAAGTCGGATATACTATACGTTAGGAAACCAGAGAATTGTTTTAGCTCATATCATTAATCAAGGTAATGTAATCTAATGAAAAGTCAGTGACCTGACCATAGACCTCCCAGGAAGTCCAAATCAGCAAGCATACAAGAAGAATCAGCTGTAGAATTACAGCCCATAAAACTATGACGCGAAGCTTGCTTGTAACCTTCTCAACATTGGCTGGCAACAGTCAGTATTGCTCATCAATTCATTCGAAAAAGTAACTGCACAAAAAAATTGTAAACATTCAAACGCCCTTGTTTTAACGACAAAATTAGAATTACGGCGTGTTTATATTTGCGTAGACTTCACGTCACAATGTGCGGAAAACGCAAGGACGATATCTGCTTCTGTAAACCTATTTATATCGGGAAATGTTTGAGATGAGCAAATACTATTCAGTTATTGCGTCGAAAAGTCGAAAGTGGTGCTGGTGTGGCTACGTTTACGTGGTTTGCGGTGCCGGTGGCGGTGGCGGTTCTCTGTTGATGTATTCATTTGGAGTTGGACCAATTAAGACTTCAACTGTACATACGTTGGTGTTGGTAGGTAGAACGATAGTATGGAAGGTATTTTGGAAAGTAAATGAATGAAAGCTGTGTTGTTGTTTATTAAGATGACGGAACATATTTTGTGTAGAGTAAGTATCATATGCAACCTTAAATCCTCCCACTGCTGGGATACAGGTCTACCCTCGAAGGGTGAATAGGCCGTATTGTAGAGTAAGTATGAATATCCGTAATATATCAGCAGATAAAGGGACGTCTTCTCGTTTTGAAAATCTATCTATTGGCTTGAGTGCTACCAATAAGTCGAGGGTTTTATCATGGTTCATCTATGTGACGTTGTGTTGGAAAACAGTGAACAGGACTGACCGTTGAAATAAAAACGTTACGACGGTACTGCCTCTGGAATGAGGCTACCGCTACCGGCATATAAGCAGTTTAGCAACAAAGTTTTGACTCCAGGGTGTTCTCCACGATTACCAGCATTTTGTTAAAGGATTCATATCTACCCGCACCTTTGAAAAAAATAGACACAGATAGATAAAAGAAGTGCAGCTTACCATTGAGCAGGTCGTCGGGCGTGTACTTGACCTGGAAGGGGTAGGACGCGCTGAGGTATCTGTCGGGCGCGAACCGGCGCGGCGGCCGAGCCTCGCGCCGCGCGCCGCGCCGCCACTCGCGCGCTCCGTGCCCGCCGCTGCGCATCGGCCCTTCGCCTACGAAACAAGCATGAACCATACAATCAAAATAATCTATACTAATACTAGTTTAATCTTTATTGTTTGAAAAGGGGTTGGTCAGACATGACCATGACCGCCACCTTCATTGGCCAAATATATTAAACTAATATTATTAAGAACCTTTTAACCTTGTTTTCTGAAAGATACAATGTTGGGCTTTTCAAGGTCCAGAGTGAATAGGTATCTTCTAGGTCTGCGTGCTTCATCTTCAATCACATCGTCGCACTCACAATCACACATCATCGCAATCACACTTTGGCTGCGTCGAGTAATCACATGCGCTAGCCCCAGGCGCGGCTAATAGATAGTCAAACGCCTTGTTTTTTACACGCCTGGCGTGTGCAGCCGCACTCGCTTTGCGCAATGGAAAACACAGGGTATGTGTTTCCCGCAGCCAAAGTGTTAACATCACGGGAGTTGGTGATCAAACGCGGACTTATTTGCGATAAAAAAAGTTTTTTTTTTTTTTTTTGCGAGACTGGCGTCTGTCTTTCTGTATGACACAGACAATTTTTATTCTTTGATAAGCTTGCGTTTGACCGCCATCTCGCCTGATGGTAAGCAATGATGAGGTTTACAATAAACCACGCTTGCCTAGAAGGAGGTATGTATGTTTGTATAGGATGGTAATCTCCGGAAGTACAGGTCCGAATATAAATACTCTTTAACAAATGGAAAGCTATGTTTTATAGCCCCAAAACTGCGTAGCCGATGGCCAGATATTAGGCAGTAGTTCAAAAATAATCCAAGATTATTTATTGCAAAATGTAGGTGAAAGCAGGTCTTACAAAATGAAAACAGTGGTATACAAACTCACCCCTTAAAAGGTGTACGTTACAATAAAAGTGTAAAGGTAAGTCCGAAACTCTAGTTAAAAATTCATTGCAATGCTATAAGTAATTAAACAAAAAACTCCACTGCAAAATGTAGCCTACATGAAGATGAATATAACACCTCGCACTTTCCTGTTAAGCCGTTCAGACTAGGCTAAGTAACAAACAGGTAGGTGGTTAAAACAAAAGTAGGTGGTTGGACAAACAAACAGTTGCATAGCTTATAATTATATACACCCGAAAAACATCACCCTTCTTCTGACCAGTCGAGTAAACCTATGTTAATTTACTATTTCTGTAATGATGACAGCATTTAATTTACAAAGGACGATAAATTGTTTTTAAACTTTAGATGCCAATCAAAGTACATATATTTAGAACTAAAATATCCATCTTGGATTGAATCGGTAATGCATTTCAGGTTCGTATGTATAATTTAGCTGATATATAATATATTATAGTGGCCGAGAAAAACAATCTATGTTATATCAGGATAAAATATACTTATTTCGAAAAGACAGATTTCTGTCTGTCATTATCGCTTGGGTCAAATTTTAATATTATATAATTATTATCTTGAAAATAAATGTTAAACTCAAAAATAAAGTAAGCCACACCAATTTTGTTCCGATACACATTCTTCAGCCTTACCCTAATTTGACCAATATCAATAAATTGTGCGCGCTACATACGTTTAGTGACGTGCATCGCCGGTCGCAGTCGGAGCGCAAATGACATCAACATCTGATGTCACACTCGACTCGAATAATTGCGCAACGAAAATGGTAACATGAATCACGCGCAACAATTTACTAGACTTCTGAGTCGGTCGAGATTATCTCGGTCACTCTTACTGTCACGACACTTGTAATGAGAGCGACAGTGACCGAGATATCTCGCTCTTCAGAATAGGGCTTCTGTACTAAAAAGGTGTTACTGTGTCACTGCTGTCAGAGATTAAATAATAATCACAACACGGTCATGCAGTTGACAGTGACGTCAGAGATTCAGGATGGGTGGTTGTGGGACATCTCTGTTCAGATATGAGCCACATTGGTGTGAGTCCAAACAGGGCGTATCGAGCCCATGTTTTTTTAGTTTCACCTGTATTTAGTTTGCAAAAGATATCAAAGCGAAAATATCTATAAAAGTTTGAAATGTCAAACCATTTTATGGGTATCTTCACTCTGTTACTTAGTATTTTTTTAAATGTCCAAGAGTTAGTTGACGACAAAATACTGCCCCTGCCCTTTACTCCATTCTGAAATATGATAAGGCCCACCCCTGATATGTTTCGCTGACATACTCGTATCGTACATTAGTCGTTGCTGCGCTGTCACGCTTGAAGTACTTGTATTCAAAACTGCAAGTAATACATATTTGACGAGGAATTCCAGTCGCGCAGTCACCCTCGATAGGGATTCTCGGAAATCGTAGCAAGGGACCTACACCTACCTACGATAGAACTATCTAGATGGCCAGTGCAATCGAAGCTCAATTAGCTGCGACTACTTTGTTATGCTGTTTCGGGGAATCCCCTTATTTGTAGACTGTGTCATAGCGATTGAATGTATTGACTTTATTTACATTGAGTAAGTA
Organism: Alcis repandata; assembly: GCA_949125135.1. Lineage (NCBI taxonomy): Eukaryota > Metazoa > Arthropoda > Insecta > Lepidoptera > Geometridae > Alcis > Alcis repandata. Next base: position 802,563 of record OX421238.1, read on the forward strand.
GGATTAGTGTCTAGATATTGCGGGTTCTAGAAAACTCACTATCGAATGAAATAAGACGAATAGCTAGCTAGTACATATTTAAAAAGTAAAATAAGTTGCACTAGCCGAGTGGCTAGTCTTGATGTTAGTTTTATAAGTTAAAAAAAAAGTTACAAACCTAGTATCTGGGACCCTATTCTTGGGCGTTCGAGATTTATCAAGGTCGCTCTCATTGACTTGACCTTTTAAGAGCGACAAGGACCGAGATAATATCTCAGTCGCCAGAGTTGGGCCCCTGAAAAGTTTTTATTGAGAGTAATTAAGGTTTTTTTTTGTACTTATAAAGCAAGTCGCTCCCCTAATGGTAAACGGCACACCTGCCGACAGAAGGTTCACTGCCCTCAAGAATATTCTTAGAAATCCTACACAGCATTGTACTAGTTTGTTATTGGTAAGATGTTTATGCAATGAAATAACATCACACATAATATTTATGCATAAGCAGTTTTATGTGTCTGTTACTTTATCACAACAAAATTGTTGAACTGATTAAATGAGATTTAACAAGTAGGATATCATGAGGATAAAAATAGAATACTTTCATGTCGATAAAATGCGGGAATAGTAGAAAAAGACGAGAAAACAAGTGCGGCGCAGTGTGGGCATACTGTTTAGTTTACACATTACGAAATTGACGTCAAAGAAGATCGTAGAATCAAGTCTTCGCTTTTCTTTGAAAATGAATGGGACGTATTAAAATCACTATTCTTTAGCATCAATTACATTATCTTAGAATATTTGTTGATAAAAATTACTTTCTTTAGGCACAAAATATTTAGCTATGCACCGCACCGTGGTTTCACTCGCTATCTTACAGGTACCGCAGCTTTTATGCTTCAGGATAAAAGTAGTTCCAGAATATTAGATAACTCCAAACCAAATTTCAAATTCTTTGAGACGTTTCAGTATGGAGAAGTACACATACTCATAAACGCATATTTATGATAGTGTGAATTCATAAATGTTTTTCGTTCGGCTCGTACATAAAGAAGGGTGAAGGCCTAACACACCGAAACCGGTGGGTTAGGCCGTCGACCTTAATTCTTTTGCATTTGTTTGGAAATAAGGCCGACGGCCTATCCCGCAACTTGCGGCGCCAGCAGTGGCGTAGCGTGTCTTGGCGGGGCCCCGTATAAAAATTTGTTTGGAGGCCCTTATGAAGGGTAATTAAAGATTTCTCACAAAAGAAAAAAACTAATTGCATAAAATTAAAAGAAATATTTATTCATCATAATTATCATCTATCACTTTTTCCAAAATTTTTACTAACATTTCAAATTAAATCTAGACCCGAAACCCATAAGCACTTAAGTCAACATTCAAATATTTTGAAAAGTTTACAGGACGATGTTTTTAACGACTGGTATAAAAAAAAAGTATGGAGATGGTATATTTTTATTACATAATATTACTCACTTAAGAAGTAGTTATACTCTTAATAAAGTTTATTGCCCTATGTTTATTAGTACATAATATAATCTGACTTAAGTTTATTTGACCGCCTCAACTTTTGGTTAATGTAGGTTAAGACATAGGACTTAAGTGTTTCTTACAAACTTACAAATAAGTATGTCCTGAAAGTCTCACATACTGTGTTTACTTAAATTTAACTGTACAACAACTAACTACAATAAAATAACCTAATCACTCGTGCAAACATAAAAACATAAACAAAACATTAAAATTCACTATCTTCGGAACTATGCAAGTCAGGGTCAACGTTCCTAACATCTGCAGCGGTTACTAAGTTTTGATAAAAATTGTGAAAGCATTCCGGGACTAGAGGTAAGAGTGAAATGATATCTCTTTTTTTTTCGACACTTATGGGCACTGGGTTCGTTGCAATAGGCGATACATTTAGATTTATAGTGTCGCCAGTTCGTGTGTTCCTTTTAAAGTTTATGACACTGAAATCATCATCTCTGAGAAGTGAGTTTTTGTATTTTATCAAGCCAAAGTCCGCTTCGTAACACAGCCATTTCACATCATGCCACTTGAAAACGTTGTTCATGGTGTTTTTTTTTCGGGCGATTAGTGGGCCCTTTAGCAAACTCGCAAAGTCCATAAACTCCGCTTGTTGCATCTCATGAACAGTAAACTTTTTACTGCTCGACCTTACTAATTGCATCCAATCGTGGGGGTGAAACACTTGAATAGAAGTTTTTTTCTTTTTTTTTTCAATGATTGCGTGATCTAAATCCACTTCCATGTGAGTGTGGCCTGGCACCATAAATTTGTGGTGAATTTTTTTTAGTGAGGGCTTCAGTGTCATTAGGTAAGTCAGCATTGCAGCCACGTGGGTATTCTTATTCTGACCTCCACATGTATCAGAATACAAAATAACTTCTGCAATATCCTGAGGTAGTCCTTTGAGATGAATAAACAAGCAAGATGCTATTTGATTAGCACCTCGACCCGAGATACATTCATGCCACATGTAATGGGTAGACAATCCCGTTGCATTGTCATGGACAGTAAGATTGAATGTCCAAAGCTGCCTTTTATAAAAAGCTACGGATGACCCTAAAGCTGGAGTAGGTAGGCACTGCTGGAGATCAAAAGTAAGGCACTTTATGGTTTTATCTGAAGATGCAGTCATTTTATCGTACTTTTTTTCATTGTAGGCCATATCAGCTGCGAGCAAATGTGACTCACGTTCCGCTTCTAGGGTTGATTTCACAGTTTCGTCGTCGGCAACACTTATCTTCATTTTAATGACGTCACAGTTGTGGCAAGTATCTACTTTTGGTTTTTTGAAGCTGAGATTTAATTTATGAAACTCTCTCCGATAAATTTTGTCACTGACGGGGTTTTCATGAGACGCCTTATACAGAGAGTACATGGTTGAAATAGTTAAATGTGATGGTAAATACTTCCGGCTACTTCTTCGTCTCGTGTAGTGACTCTCATATAACGGGAACGAGTTAATATGACTAATGACTTCAAGGATTTTTTGTTCGGAATGTTTATTTGTTGGGGTTCTCTTTCCACGTTTGTCTGGTTGTATTATTCCACTAGAAGTGCTTCGTTTCTTTAAACCTATCAGTTTTACAAAATTGTCGGTTATTGACAAGGTTTTCAAAAAACAACCTTGACAAACGGATATCTTGTCACTGTTAATGTCTAAATGATAGCTGTAGGTACACTGTCTAAATTTCTGCCGTTCAGGATCCGCGACACGTCGTCGTTCTGTTTGTTTTTCCTGGATGGTGATCAGAGATGAAACAAAGGCTGCTCTTAAATCATATGAACCAAGATTCCAAAATTCTTTATGAATAACAGCACGTTGCACATCACTTATCTTTTCTCGGCATTTATTACGACATATGGGTAACTCTTGCATTTTGCGTTCTTTTATATTTTTTCCTGAAGCCGTCACATACGAAAGACCAAGATTTCGTTTCAACTTATTTGCTCGTTTCCTTTTTTGACTGTGTACTGATCCTTGTTCCAGCATTTGTGGCAGTTCTTCATCTTCTGCAGGTAGGTTAGTGCTTGGACCGTGATGGTCGGGCACAGAGTATGTTGGGTCAGCCACAGAGTCATCACTAGAAAAGTCACTTGGTATTTCGTTAATAGGTGTCGTATGTGTCTGTGTTCCAGATGTGCATGGTTCAGGATCAATTAATATACATTGATCACCTGTTACTCTATTTAGTTGATCGTTATTTTCTGTTAGCAGACTGGGACTTGATGGTGATTTATTTTGATTACTTAGCCATATAGTCAACGTCAGAGAAAGGTTCGTTTTGTGGCTCCTGCATCCCAGACGTACTTGCTTGCACAGTTGTAGTAGTAGCATCTTGGTCACTAGTACTAGATTTTTTTTTATTTAGAACAAGTTTCAGTAACTTTCTTCCCCTCGATTCCATAATAACTTATTCACAAATCGCACAACACATCTACAGCAGAGGACAGAATAAACTATAATGCTGGTTCAAAACAAAATCTTCAAGAGGCACTTCACATTTTTGTGTAGTAAAATTCTTACAATATTTTAAAATGCTTAAAAAAAGAGGGTACTTGAACATCATGTATGAACCAGACCACTTAAGTCAGATTACTGAAGTCAAAACGACAGTCATAACTGCTTCGATCAAAACAACTTAAGTCGACTTAAGTGCTATTAACCGGCGCTGAAAGGGTTCCAATAACATAAGTTGTATGGTGCGTAAGACTGTCACCTCGTGTATTGAAGCCCTGTGACTTAGTTGCTTATTCCCGTCGACGGATAACGCAAAAAGCAAAGCCCTGCGAGTTTTTAGCATTTTGAGAAAAAACTGACTTAAGTGCTTGTGGATGCCGTGTCTAGAAATATACACTCTCCTTGCCTTATTTTCGGCAAACTGATTTATTAGGTCCTTACCTATGAAATTGGCGTTTTGTATGGGGAAAACAAAATAGACGTAAAAAAAGATATACTATTATAATATATATATTTTTTCTAAAATTATCGACTACTTTCGTCATTTCTGAAAAAAAAAATGGGTAGTTTTTATTAATTTTTGTTACGCACGTCGGGGGCCCCCTTGGCCCGGGGCCCCGTATAATTGATACGGCAGATACGGCGGTAGCTACGCCCCTGGGCGCCAGGCCGGCGGCACAGCTACATACCTATCACCAACGGTAGCTAGGCACGGTAACTAGGCGCGGTACCTTTATATTACCATGTAGATACATATTGTAATATCAATCTCACTTCAGCCACTCCATTTGGTGGTCAGATTGGTGGTTCGTTTGATTTATCACTGATTGTAGTGACAACAAAACAGTTAACAAATCAATAGAAGTAAGTCGATCGCCTGGTGTTAAACGTCACGTTTGCCCATACACAGGTATACGCCACCCGGAATTTTGAATAATTTGAATTCAAGATCCTGCGCGGTACAGCACTGCGCTCGTCACCCAGAGATATAGGATGTTAAATCTCCTATTTGCCCTGGTGGAATAACTGGCCACCACTACAAGAGCTGCAGTAATTGTTGCAATGCAATTAACTGTAGTGCTGCATGATGATGTTACTGTGCAGTGTGAGTCAAATGTGACGTAATTAAATATTCTATTGCAATATGTTGTGTAAACAATTATTGGAATTTTAAAAATAGCTGTCATCATCAGTCATTTCTTGTTACTTTTTAGGTATTCAATTATTCATAGATATTAGATATATTATGTAATCATACTAATCATGTACTTTTACTTTTCTATTCCAATATAATTATTGGCTAAATAGCTCGATTTTGGATTGCAAAGTGCTGTGCATGCAGGTAGATTTGCCTTTGCCTCTCCAATGTCATTGGCTAAATTTTACAGCTGGTTCATTGTTTATTTTGTAATAAGACTTACAATCATACAATGAGAATGAGATAGATGAATTTTATTGAAAACTAAAATTTCAGGAAGACAATTTTGTAAAGATTATTTTTCTACCCTCATTAAAATTCACTTAATCATGTTAATATCATAAGCTCCATGCCTTCTAAGAAGCTTAATTTATGTACTTTTCATTAAACAAATACACAGCAAAGTTTCACAAGATAAAAAGAATCTCAAGTGTTGTCAACCAATCTGTTTACTTATCTCCGACGTTGTGAAGGCCAAATCTGTTAGACGTTATTTACATTATCTAATATTGAAGTTCTATTTAGCTGTAGATTTAACAGCGACGCGCGCCAAAAATGGCTATATAATGCATTGCTATAAAGTGGGAAGACTGACACCTTGAAAACTGCGAAAAATGCGGTATTCAAGAGTTATTCACAACAAAGAAGCAACATTACGGTTGGTTATTCCGAATGATCATACCTAGTTACATATGTATTTAAAAAAGGTACTTGACAGACAGACGGACAACAAAGTGATCCTATAAGGGTTCCGTTTTTTCCTTTTGAGGTATGGAACCCTAAAAATGATATTTTAACAGGACTGAGTGAGATTACTGTGAGACTGCTGCATCATTCTGATAATAATTAATATAGAAGCATTTGATTCTTGACAAAAATGATTGAATTTTAATGAGATAATTCTGTGATGTAAGGAATATTATTTGACTAGCTGCGCCCCGCGGCTTCACCCGCGTTTTCCGGGATAAAAAGTAGCCTATGTGTTAATCCAGACCATGAACAACCTTCATTCCAAATTTCATGTAAACCCGTTCAGCCGTTTTTGCGTGAAAGAGTAACAAACATCCATACATACATCCATACTTACAAACTTTCGCCTTTATAATAGTAGTAGGATTTTCAATCACCATTTTGTAAACCAGAGGGTTGAATTTTATATCAAGTGTCAAAATTAGATGTCAAATACTTAATTAGGTATAAGAATTATTTATATCTATAAAAGTATTAATAATTTTGCAAAAAGCCACATAAAACTCGATTAAAATAAATATTTTGTTGACATTGTTGCAGTCCTCAACGCCTATCTTAAAATTTATTATTTTCACACTTTTAGAATCTAAAATAACAGTATTTTCTACAGTAATGGTTAATATGGTAAATCAAGATACATTAACAATGCAATCATTCATAATATTACTGCATAGTCATTTGCAACTGTGTTCGATTTGACTGTGATGGATTGAGAGTTTGTTATGGATAGCACAAACACATTTTGAGAGCACTCAGTACCTTTTTTGTTACATGGAAGAGGAAATCTTCTAAAAATATCTGCTAATATAGATTGCACTAACTATGAACACTCAACTATAATTACAGCCTCTTAGAAAACTTGCTGTGAATGACAGGGGTACTTGATTCTCCATACAACACACTAGTGAATTTATTATTAACACCTATTGAATTTTCACAGCAATTTCTATCCGTTTTGCATTACAATAATCAGTCAGTAGTGTCAATAAATAAAATTAATAATTTCCTGTTTCACATTATTGCACTATTTATTAGGGGGGTAGAATTAGAACAAGTGACTGTTATTCTGTTTCCAGACCATAAAACCACACCAAAAATATGTGATGATGAGGGTAGTCTAAGAAACTTTAGTCTGTATTTAAATTACAAAAATGTGAATTTAATGTTTTGATTTTTCGCAGATGACAAAGATTTTACACTGTCAAATGAGTTTGCAAACATTATTATAAGTAGGTATTTACAGAGCCACCAACCTGCTAGAGATGTGTACTGAACATTATTTTCTGAAGACTGTTCAAGTCTTGATCAGAAAATATTATTATATTTAGCTTATTTTTGTTCAGTTATTACAAATTTGGTAAGCAGGTCGGACTATGATTTAAATCGACTTACCTTTATCATCCTTGTTGGATCCAGAAGCATTGCTGGAGAGACTCGAGTCATCGGATTCATAGCCGACGCCGGAGTCGACGGGGGTGGTGGAGGCGGGCGGCGGCTGGTGGCGGCGCGGCTGCCAGCGGCGCGGGCCGGGCGCCGCGCCGCCCATCACCTGCAGCAGCTCCAGCGGGTACTGCCGCGCGGGCCGCTCCTGCCCGCCTACGTACACCTGCCCGGGGCCTCCGAAACCGTTCCCGTTGTACATCATCGGCACACCCTCGCCCATCTCGCCTCGATCTACCGGACAACCGTTGATCATTTAGGGCTGACCCGGCGAAAATACAACCTCGACTATACCGAATTTTTGAGTACTGACCTGTATCGCAACCGTTACACGACGTGATAGCACCGCTATTGCGTCATAGTAGGCGAAGTAAATTAATATAAACACTGTGAGACGTAGAAAATTAATATTTCTTCCGAATCGAAATTCGAGACGTTTGACTTGTGGGGACGTCTTCACGGGCTCGTTTTAATATTTGCTGGCGGGTCGTGCTGTCGATTACGTGTCACTGGCTTCGTGCAGTACGAACAAAACGAGCTATAATTATTTCAGCGCCGGTAATTATAAATCTACCCACGAATTACGGCAAATCTTGTAAAATCTAGTGTAAAAGATCCGCCATGACTTTTTTGGAGCAACACTGGTGACATCTGGTGTCAATCACTTTCACTTGAATGAAATGACACACGTGATTTTTATTTTTCAACATATGAATTTTTGTGTTCCATTTCAAGCCAGTTGTAATTTTTAGTTGTATTTTCATAAAAAAAAACCGAAAATTATAAAATGTCTTTGTTAAAGTTTTCGTTCTTTTACAACAGTTTACCAATTTTACTAGGTCACATGACTCACATGATATATGAAATTTTTTTTTTTTTTTTACTTTGCAACACTGAAGTGACAATTCATGAGAGTGACACTGAGTTTGAGTGGTTTAACTTTTTGACTCTTCAATGGAATGTTTATAAGATCTGTGCCATATCAGCTTTTTGTGTGAAGTAATCGTATCATCGATAATTATAAAAAAATCGTGTCTTAATTTATTCGGAAATATCGAACACAGTAAAACAGTACTATTAATATGAATATTCAATAATTAACGGAGACGTTATTTGGTAAGTTAAAGTAAAAATAAGTTATTATGACTATCATAAACTTAAACAAAAAAGAAATCCAGATAAAAACAAGTTATAGTTCACGGGTGTTTATTAGTTAAAATATGTATGTTTTCTTTAATTCAGTGAGTATAAATTAAAAATAGCTGTAACATTCTTGAGATATTATAGTTATTATTATTTTTTTAATTTAAGTTTCATAAGTTTATTAAACACCACAGACTACGGTTCGTGAGTTTTTACAATTACAATTTATTCATTTATGCTGTAAAAATTTGAAAATGTTAATAACTTTTACAAATTACAATTTAATATTCTATAAAAAGTGAAAGAAGAAGAGTTATTTTTACATAATTTTTATAACTTTAAATGAATTGTGTGTTTGCCTCGAGCAGACCAGCGACCCGCAAGCATAATAAATCACGCAACTTAAATTTGAAAGGTTTTAGTTTTGAGAGAGTTTGTGATTATGAAAGAGTAAGGTCTATATCATTTCTTTATGATTGAATGATATTTTGTTTTAAATAAATGGTTCGGCATTTTAAGATTGTAAATCAAAAAATCGAAGTAAAAATGATGACCGAATCGATTTTTACAACTTTTCGAGAATCGCTAAAGAATCTCATCCCTACCAGGTAGATGAAATGAGTGGAGTGATCAAGTCAAGATTTGTAGCGTATTTGAAAGAATATGTTATTTTGTAAAAATCTCGAAGTTTTAGAGTTTTACCAAATTGTTTTTTATGAATAATGGAAGTTGTGATCCAAATTGTTTCAGTTAATGTGCTACTATGTCTGTTTAGCGAGTGATGACGTTGAACGAAGACTATGTAACCTTAAAAGTGCAGAAGAAAAAAACTTTGTCGTCTCATTGTTTGAATATTATTATCTAAACCGTGCAGCAGCCTGATATGTCACATTTCGGAAACTTTATGGACGGCGTTCCCGTTAAAATATCGGAAAATTACAAGAGGCCGCCGCGAATCGAGGTTCCTTACAGTGTTTTCGAGAGCCCGTTACGTGCTCAGAATGTCGTCGACACCGCCAAATATTGTTCTACTTTCGAGAACAACGTGGTGGCCAAGCTTAAAGAGCTCCGCAGTGCGAAAGAGACGAAGAAAAACGAAAGGAGACATCGATTACAGCTGGTCGAAGAAGCGAAACAGAAGAAGTTAGACGCTCTAGCTGTTGCCGAAGAACAAGAACGATTGAAACAGCTGAGCGTGTCTGAAGTGTCGTATCCGAGCACCGACGAGATCAGTGCCCTCTCTACCGAGGAAAAAACTGAACAAAACTGTGATATAGCTACCAATACGGACAATACTGCCGTTATCAATACCACTGAACAGAATTATCCAACTTGCAGTAACCCTACTGATTCTCAAATGAACATACTCCAACCTATACAAGTTAAACCTAAATATTACCCTGAGACAAGCCTACTAGACGATCCAATATCAGATCCGTTGCAAAACCTAAAGTTGAACGCAAAAATAAATAGAGCACCATACTCTCACAACGTGGAAACTTTAACATATAGAGATTTTGAACAAGATACATCAAGTCCGTTTGATAATGTTGAGCTTAAAACAATAAATGAAATGGAGTTGCTGGGGCAAGTTTTACAAACTCAAAGGGAATCGTCAATAAACTGTGACTTGTTACACATTCCTGACCAAAGTTATGCAACAGCAAACTGTGGCACCCAGGCTCAAATAGATGGAGTAACATACTTACCGAACCAATATATTACAGATCAGTCGATGCAAGCGCCCAGTATGATGTACACCTCTCCACAGCACTATCCAACTAATGGTTATTATAACCCTGTCGACATGGAGAATATGTACATGCAAAATTTTCAATATTATGCTCCAAGTAACACATATCCCGTCAACCAATATTATAACAATATAACTAACACAGGTGAAGTCATTCCAAATGGTGCTACATATATACAACAGCCTTATTATTACGAATATCCACAAGTACCGATACAGTACCAGCAACCTGCCTATGATTATAGAAACGAAGAACGGTCTGTCAGGCCAATTGAAACTCCAGAAAAAGTACAAAATACAGTGGTAAAGTCTCGATCGAGAAGTGTACCGGATATTGTAAAAGAGTTGAATGATGAAATAATGTTAGCGAAACAAAGAGCAAATGAACGGTCATACAATCCAAGTCCAACACCTAAGTCAGTCCCTCAGCCTTCATCTAGCAGTGGAAAGAAGATAGAACAGAAACATAGACGGAAACCAGAGCAACTGCCCAATCCGTATGAAAAACTGTCTCCGTCATTGCAAAGTATGTGTCAAAAGATACACGGGATGGGATTTCCTTTAGACAGGGTCGCTAGGATATGCACCCTAGTAGGTGATAATGATAAGAAGGTGAGTGCATTCTCCGATAAGAACTTTGTTTTGTTGACATTGATTATTGGCAGAGGTCAGTATTTGATGGACCAAATTTCATGTGTTTCCAATTAAAAAATGTAAAATCTTGAATTTCATTACATACTTAGTTAGTTTCATATTCATACAAGACCAGCAAGCATAAATTGACTTACAATTCTAATTAAAGTGAGTAAAACTTCAAAATGTCGCGACAAGTCTCTACCACCCTCAACTCTGTCCGCAACACACCACCTGTGGCGGCCACTGGCAACATAATACGCTTCACATATACCACTGAGCGCGCGCCGCTTTGGCAGAGACTACACTTTAGAGTGCTACTAATTGTGGCGACCACCAACCACAGCCACCAGTGGCCACTGTCGGCAGTATTGTGGTGGCTCATTTGCTCCGAGCCTTAGCTTTCACTGTAATGATAGCACATTATTCCAGGAATGAGTGTGGCTCTAATTTCTAATATGAGAATAAATTTGTTCTCCATGACCAATTTAAATTGACCGTTCTCTTTATCTATTTCCAGGTGATCGAAGGTCTTCTCCTACTAGGCGAGATTATGGACCTCGGTTTTTCTGAAGGCAGAGTGTCAGCAGCTCTAGCCAAGCACGAATTTAACAGAGACAAAGCGCTGGACGAACTTGTGTCTTAACTGGAATAACATAAGGTTCATGTTAAAAACTTATACTTCTGTGCGCTACAGATACCAAGCACTGAACGAGTTTGAGTCATATAATGAAGGCATAAGGTTTACCTTTGAATGACAAAAGCTCATCACTTCAGTTGATGTCAGAAGCATTTTAGTGCAGTGTTTAACGGAGAGAAAAAGCTGCTAGACGAATTTATGTCTTACCGTAAGTGCGTAAAGTACATGTTTGTTGATAAAAGAAGTTTTCACTCCTACATTATTCTAGCCAGTTCTAAGGTTGTTAAGTAGAGTGAAATTATATTGAGTGGCAATAAGTTCTGGAGTAGGATTTTGTAAAGAAACAATAATAAGTGGACATTGTGATAGAGATAATAAACTAAATAAATTTATAAAGGACTAAGACGTCGGGTGACTTAGACCTGATGCCCATTTAAGCAACGTAGAATGTGATCTGACAAGTTTCATGCGCGTAACTTGCCTCATCTGATAATTTAAAGCAGTAGTATAGAGCAAATAGAAGCTTGTAGAAAGTGAAGTTAATTACATTACGTAAGTCAACACTGGCCCTTATGTATTTGGCTTTGGAAGCAAAAAAGTAGTAACAAAACTAAAATTAAACTAAATCGTTCTTTAAAAACTAATAATAACAGAACAGTTCACCATTTCTGGCTTCTAAAGGATAACTCAGTAGACGGATTTTAACATTTTAAAGGTTTCTTTGGAATATCCAAACTAATATGTTGATGTGGCGTAACCTTGGAGTTTGAAACCTGAAATGTGATAGGTTAGATTAGAAAGAAGTTGTCAATGTATAACACGAGATTAGGTACGGCCCAATAAACATTTAATAAAGCATATTTTAAATAATATTTTACGAATAATATAAATGTGAAATGAAAGGCTTTGTATGCTTTTATGTTTGTTACTCAATCATGTAAAAAGGCTAAACAGATTTAGATACGTCACACTAGGGAGGGAGGGAGGGAGGGAGGCTGTCACCAGCTGAGACAAGAACGGGGGGGGGGGGGTTGGTCAATAAATCATGAGAGTCATTTGACGTAATTTATAGCCCCATAGGACCCTCTAAAAGTGGCTCTCATAGAAGGATATTTTATTGTTCCAAAGAAAGCGTGAGTGAGGCGAGTGTGGTGACCTTTTGAGATGTTTTAATCAAAAATTACTTGAGTTGTGATTCAGGGGGGCAATTGTGACCGTGGCCCTTCTCATATATCCATGCCTGTACATATTAGGGTACCATTTGCATAATTACAGAGCATATTCGAAGGCAGTCTTCTAAGGTCATCTAGTTTGGAGATCATAAAAAAGTACACTTAGTTTACTTGTTATGTAGGTAGTAGATTCTATCAGCAAGCCTAATTGTTCTGACGTTTACCTCATGTGTGATGTGTGACGTCAAAAGTGGCCAGATTCGTTTAACCTCATTCTTATTGGTGGAATGGAAGAATAATTTGCAGAGAAATATGTTTGGATGCCCCTATCAGTCACTCCTACAAATTTTTGCTAATGATAGAACTCACTGAAAACGTGACAAAAATTTATGTAATGCACGCTTGACAGATATTTCTGAATAATATCCTAACTACACTATAAGAATAGAAATTAACTAAGCTCAATCTGGGTAACTTTGACATTCTGGGTAAGATTGACAGTTTTCATGTTTCATGATTTTTGTTGTATTGTCAATAGTTCTAAGCTCAATGTCTAGTTGGTTCGATCTCAATTTTTTACCATTTAATTTAAAAAAAAACTGTTTTAGACAAACATGTTCTTATTTTCCACGTGTTTTTATTTTGCGTTGAGGCTACCCAAAATCTATAAAATGTTTGCTAAAGATACCCAGAATGTTTAAAATTCAATTGATAAGCGATTTTAGTGAAAACCAAAATTACTGTCAAAGTTACCCAGATAGGGGGGGTAACTTTGTCATACCAAACTTTTGCATTTTTTCAAATTAACTTGTATATAATGAGGGTTAGATTATTTTAGAATTCTATTCTGCACGCATTAAAACACAAATTTGCTTTTTCACATGAATCTACGACTTTTTACTAACATTGTTATAAGCAATAATGTGCCCTGAACCTGTCAAAGTTACCCAAATTGACTGTAATAAAGCCTATCAAAATAATTTCATTATGAAATCCAATTTATTGTACATATGTAGGCATAGCGCGCGTAGCGTAGCTCGGCGAGCTTGTCTTGATGGGGTTATTGACCTGTTTTTGCATCCAAATAAGTAATTAACATTGGGTTTTTCAAAAGGGCTGTTAATAGTTTTAAAAGGTCGGCAGCGTATCTGTGATGCCTCCAGTGTTGCAGGTATATAGGCGACGGTGATTGCTTACCATCAGGCGGCTCGTTTGCTTGTCTGCCGCATAAAAAATAATAATAATTGGCATTTACTACGCAGTCACCGCGGTTAGGGTGACTCGAAAAATTGTAGGTCCTGCCTGGCTATTATTAAGGAATTTACTTTTTGGGCTTTTTCCTTCTGCAATAAGACAAGTATCTGTGTCACTTGTCACTGTCTAGCGCCTCTGGCGAGAGAATACGACACTAAAATAGCAATAAAATGAATGTACTTTAGTTTAGGGTTACTTTCGCTTGGAGCGCTAGTTGTGCCTTTACTTTTTTCTTTCGCAATATTTTTTTTTCAACCGACCACAACATTACAGTTAGGCCGGTCGTTTGTTTAAGATTTTAAAACAAGCATGCCTGAATCTTTCAGTGGCCGCTCAGCTAAAATAAACACCTGTAAGTTCAATGCAATTGAAATACAATTCATATAGTTTTGGACAAGTCAAACAAAAAAATAGTGTTTCAGCAAACTAGCAAAACCTGCCATCAATAATAGCTCCCTTTTGACTCGTGAAAAAGAGACGCATTCATATTCTAACTAAGTCACGGTTATGGACGAATTATAAAGATGGGTAATACTATACTGAAAAACTGCCGGCGGCATATTAGCGGCCAGTGTTTCAAGGAGCTGGGTTGACTCGAGCAGATGCCGACGGAAAATGCACAATGTATCCTCATATAGGACGGACGTGCAAAATTTATTGCTCCTGTCGCAAAAAATACAATGATCAAGTGCGTGTCATGACACGCTTATGTTCGGAACCCTACCATGCCATAAGCATGTCCAGCACGCACTAACTAGCTACAAAACATTATCATCATCGTAGGCTGAATTTTCCGAAACACATATTTTTTACCTAGTAGCGGGTTATAATGATATAATATGTTAGTTTACTACGGGACCCTATGTGTAAAATATTATAACACCGCGTGTGCTAGTATTACACTAAATAGTCCTGTTGATTTGAATCCATCCAAAAATAGATTTTTATTATTATTATTGTCGAAAAGTTTATAAGTAGCAGTTATGAATGACCCTAAGTTATGTTACCGCATTTAAAATTACAAAGCAAATATTTGCATAAAGTGTATTTAGGTGCTTAATTTTCTTAATTCCATGTTTACCAAAATTGTATCTGGCGATTATTATTTACCGTTTATTGTTAAAATGGAACCATGGCAGTACTTGTCAAAAATAGTTGGTTAAATTTTTATCGCCGTCTCAAGTTTTGGTGAACTATGGTCTTATTCAATTAGTTTTTAAATAGAAGTCCTAAGAAACGTTTCTTAAGCTAAATCGGATCTGTAATGTTCTTGTCTCGCTTCCACGCGTTACATTTCTCGTCACCGAGTAGTAGACAGAGAATTCTAGATATTACCTATTGAGTGTATATGCATAAGACTTCATAAGAGGGTTGAAATCTTGCCTGCCTTTATATGCACTACATAATTATATTACATCTAAAGACTTTGCTAGCTGTTATTAGGTTTTTATGAGACCACTGGAGCTGTCGAAATTTGGCCACTTCACTGTACTATTGAGGAATTGAGATTTGGCAGCTCCATGGTCCTCTGCGTCTTATTATGGAAGGACAGTCCATTGCGTGTCATCTCTCTCACGCCAATAGTAACAATTCATGCGTGCGAGGGAAACAACAACAGCAAGAGACTTCCGTAATAAGGTCGAAGCTCAAACTGGTTGATTTTCAAATGGGCCGAACTTTGTCTTAGTGAGTTTTATTTTGGTCAAACATTATCTAAATTAAGCGTGTGATATTTGAGCACGTAGAACCTAGACTCGTAATCTCAGAATTCCGGAATTCAAAACACGATTAAAGAAAACGCAGAAAATCATAAAACTGTGCAATAAAAAATAACTAAAAGCACTTCTATTGTTAATAGCACCGCTGTCTAGAACTATATTTTTAAATAATATAATGAGTATGAATATTTGTACATAATTCTCTGTGCAATTTTATTTATGAGTAAAATGCTACAATGATTAATTGGAGATTGGAGTGAATCTTTTCGAGATTTTATTAAGAAATGTACACACTGAAGAAAGTAAATTGTATCAGTATAAACGAATTGGAATTTTTGAAATATAAATCTGTGTCTATAATTTTTTTAATTCAGTGTGACCACTATAACTTTGTTACGCAGTCAAATAAAATAATAAAAAGAAAATAAAACAGTAACGCGTGTATTCGTCTCCCGCTCATATTTGTGCAGTGCGAGCGGGAGGCAAATAATGTGTCACCTTTTTTTGTTTATTTTATTTGAATGCGCGCTAAACTTTTGTGAACTCATAGCAATCTGTATACGCGTTATGGTGAACATAATATTATTTTTGTATTTATAACATTAGTGTTAAGCGTGATAATAATACCACTATGAAAACGAAAAGTTCGTTTCAAACTGTTTTTATTTATTTTTAGTAAAAATTAAATTTAAAGTGAAAGCTTTCAGTAGTTGAGGGTGTATTATACATGCAACTTCACACTAAACGAAAGGAAATGTATAAATATAAAAATGTTATTTTTAATTTTTGGTGTATTTATTTACATACCTATCGATACTGATTTAACACTGACTTTCATCATTGTCAGGTC
This sequence comes from Alcis repandata, assembly GCA_949125135.1. Taxonomy (NCBI): domain Eukaryota; kingdom Metazoa; phylum Arthropoda; class Insecta; order Lepidoptera; family Geometridae; genus Alcis; species Alcis repandata. The sequence goes on from OX421238.1 coordinate 819,078, forward strand.
AGCAGGCTGATTCAGCTATCAATTCGAATGCTGTCGAATCGAATGTATCCGAGAAACAACTTGACTTTCGATTTCGGATCATGTTTCCGTGCTCCGAGACAATCGCGAAAAATTCCTGTCTTCGAATTCTTCCTGAAGGCGGAAGACTTCGAAGATAATCGTCTAATATATTCGAATGCCTGCAGGCGTCTGACTGGCATAAAAAGTAGCCTTACTGTTTCAACAAGATACCAAACTTCAAATTCTTTATTTTGTACAATAACTAAACTTAATGGCTAAGACAAATGAAATGAAATTAAATAAAAAAAAAGGAAACGATACTGCCCGTAGTAGTTCAAATAAAGTGTATCGTGGGTAGCAACGCAACGCCCTTCTCCGAGATATAAGGATTTACAAATACATAAATACTCGTACATGAATAAAAACTAAAATTTAAAAAAATTAGAAAAAACATACAGCAAGAAAAGTTCACTTTAAAACTACTTCCAAAACAAGTTTTATTACAATCCATTCAGACGTTTTAGCGTGATTGAAGCAACAAACATACAAACTTCCATTGACATTTTTAATATTTATTACCTAGTAGGATTCTGCTTGGTAAGAGTGTGCCTGATCACACGTTTACATCTGATTGTAGCACAACCTCTGACGTAAATTACGTAGCAAGTATTCGGTGGAAAAGTACGCCATTTACGCCGGTCAAGGGCGCCACTGACTGTATATACTGTATATACAGGGTTATTCATAAAGGGTATGCTGAGCCGGGCTCATAGTACTCATCATTATGAGCAACTTTTACTATGGGACCAACTCGAAATTCGCGAAAAAATAATCAGCTGTCCCATACATTTTCTTGAGTGTCATTGACATTTTTCTATGGAACAGCTGATTTTTTTTTCGCGAATTTCGGGTTGGTCTCATAACAAAAGTTGTTCATAATGAGGAGTATTATGAGCCCTTTTCGGCTTAGCATACCCTTTATGAATAACCCTATATAGCGTACGCTATTCTATCGAATACTCCGCTGCGTATTTACGTCAGAAGTTGTGCTACTGGCTACATTTAAACGTTGGCGCATTGAGCACCAATGTGCAACGAGCCTAACTAATGACGTCATAAATCATATCTTTATGTTTTATGTCACTTTTATAATAAGTCGATTTTAAATCACTTTCTCTCCCCACACAACTGCGCTAATGGGTTGATTACACGTAACGAGTACAGTGGTGAGACAGTAAATGGGTACACTCGGCCGAGCAAACACATCATGGTTCTAGTCTTGCCTGTCAAACTGTTTATACAAACCGAGAAGTCGACCGAGGGCACTGTCTTGCCACTATACTCGTTACGTGTGATCAACCCATAAGTCTTCGCGATTATTTTGCTTGGGAGAGATTTATCAGAATACAAATAAATGTTTTTTTATGGCACCAAGTGACTAAGTAATGCGCAATTTACACGCAAGATAGTGGGAACTAATGTATGTAAAAAAGTTCTTGAGTTAACCCTTATTGATGAACCTTTAGGTACCGACGCTATTGTACTGACTTTGCGACTTGCCGACAAATTTTTTTACAACAGACAATTATTTTGATTACCGATTAGATTTTATATACTAGCATTGTTTTAGTTCCGACATTTGATTCAACGGAGACTTACGATTACCTATCACTGGAATTTTTCTTAGAATCACCGATATTTCTAGCTCTTTCCCGATTCCTTGAAACCATAATTTCATGTTTTATGTTGCGGTCTTCCTTTCATGATTGCATCGATAAAGTAATTGATGTAGTTACTTGTTAATTGATAGTAATGTTGTGGTCAATTAATTATTATCTAGCATGTACTAGATAGTAATTACCTAATTGACTGACATTTAAATTAAATTAGCTTAATGTAAACCTAAACATGTTATTGCTCTTAATTTCTGATTAACATTTTGAGATTGTCAGTTCCGGAAACTGAAGTCATCAGCGGAAAAAATCACGATGAAATAGAATGATTAGTTTATGTATATTTGACTGGGATAAACAGAAAGGCTGAGAAAGGCAAGTGTATGTGTACCATCCTAAGTCCCTTACAGTTAATTCAGACGTACCTAGATCTCAAGGCATAGCTACGCTGACTATCTTCGGCTTGTTCCAGTCTATAGCCAATAGTAGGTAAAATCTAGGGCAATACTTCAAGATTCTTGGGGAAACAATTGATCATGCACTGAGCAATCAATGTAAGGCCTGAAGCCAGACACACTGGATAGGTACAGTTATAGTGAAATGCGTGGTTTTGAGAATTATTATAACAAACGAGCAGGCAAGACCACAACTTCAATGTGGAAATTGCTATTACAATATTATAAAATAAAATAAGTAGATGCGAGCGGTATCGTCAGCGAGTTTTTGACTTGCTAACTGCAGTGGCGGCTGATACAACCCATCTGTCATGCAAATGAGTTCCTATGCCGTCAACACCACATCTGGTTATAATTTTGGCTTGATTTTTTGTATTTCTTTCATGAATTTAGACTGTATTGCGTGGGAATAGGCGCGATGATTCTTAACGGAGATTAGGTTATCTTGCTCCATTTTGGATACGGGGTCAATGCCAAGTTTGATAAATGAATACGTTACGGCTTGCTATTTTGGGAGAATCTAATTACCTACTTAGACATTTGAAACTTCCACCCAATTGCGTTCAACTTTATCCTGTGGGTAAAGTACAAAACGTGTTGTTTATCAGCGGAGTCTTAATCAGACGGACAGAACTCGTATTTTATTCGTGGAAGTGGTAAACTTGAACGCAGAGATCAAGGGCGTTCGTACGAGCATCGGTATCAGCGAACATAATGCGAAATTCGAGCTCATCGAATGCGGAATCATGCGCCAGGCCAGGTAAAGAATCGCGGCGCTTCCGCCGGCGGCCGCGCTACCTAGTTCCCGGACACCCGCAAATAGGTCATAGAATGTAGTTTCCGCGAGTCGGCGAGCCACCGGTCGGCGGCAGACAATGGGCGACCACCGTATTGTCTATTGTCATCACGCCAGACACGATGAATGGGCAATGGGACAAGTTCACTCGTATCGGCCCACGTTGGCCGGCGACAGGGACGTGGCGAGCGGCGGCCGGCGCGCGCGAGGGAGATCACAAAGACTCGTCGGACACTCGGAACTATTACTGCTTGAGTTTGTTTTGAGGTGCAGTCGCTCGGAGATCGGCGCACGAGTCGAACAGTTCCCACGCGCTCGCTTGCGCCTGCGCCGCGCCGCGTAACATGACCGCCTCGCGCTGCTATCTACATGCGCCGCGCTCGCACCGATAACATCTGCAAATCCGATATTTAGGCCGGCGATAGCGCGATAGGGTTCGATTTCGTATCGCGAGACAGTCCGCCCGCGTCGCGCCATGTGATTGCTCCCCGGCCGACGGGAGCGAGAGCCGAACAAAAAAGCAGCCCGCTAATGTCTACCCCTCCCGGCCGCTACAAAAAAGGGATAAAAAGTTTATTCCTGGAATGCGCACATGTGGACGCCGGGTAACAGCGGGCGCCTCTATTGACTCGGCAGTGTATCGCGATGGCCCGCAGGAGCAGGTGGATGCATCTGGTGGCGGGCGTAGTTGCCGGCGTCACGCTCGGGGTGTTCCTGAAGCTGTGCCTGAGGAGTGGCGCGCGCGCCAGCATCGAGTCGTGCCCCGAGGCGGCGCGCCAGCAGGCCGCGCCCGACCCACTGGCGCTGCTCGGCATGCAGCCCAACGAGACGGTGGAGAACTCCAACCGGACTCTAGTGTTTGTGGGCGTCATGACAGCGGAGCAGTATCTCACTACGCGCGCGCGCGCCGTTTACGAAACCTGGGGCCAGGAGCTGCCCGGCCGCATAGCCTTCTTCAGCTCGGAGGTGTCGCGCGCGCCCGGCCTGCCACTCGTGCCGCTCCCGCGCGTGGACGACAGCTACCCTCCGCAGAAGAAGTCTTTTATGATGTTACTCTACATGTACGAGAAGTACGGCGATAAATTCGAGTGGTACATGCGTGCTGACGATGATGTTTACGTGAGGGGTGATAAGTTGGAGGAGTTTTTGCGATCGGTGGACAGCAGGAAGCCTCAGTTCATAGGGCAGGCTGGGCGAGGGACTAACGCAGAGAGAGACGCGTTAGCCTTGGACTATAATGAGAACTTTTGTATGGGCGGGCCGGGGGTGTTGTTCTCCCGGGAGACGCTGCGGCGGGTGGCCCCGCACGTCAAGTATTGCCTGAAGCACCTGTACACGACGCACGAGGACGTGGAGCTGGGCCGCTGCGTCGCCAAGTTCGCTGGAGTCTCTTGCACTTGGAGTTATGATGTGAGTACACTTTTATTGTCATTATTTTGTAATCTTCCTAAAGGCCTAGACTATTTTTAGGATGAAGGGATACTATAGTTTCTAGCCAGCATCTGCCCGAGTCATCCCAGGCCCTCTAGAAGCCTCTTGACTTTTGGCCCCTAGTAAACCTAATCTAGGGTCCAGACGAGCAAACTATGAATACTATGGTTATAATTACTACACCTCTTCCTAGACCTTTCGGACTTCCTCTTGTCATTTAATTAGATCGTTTGTAATCACATGGTGTAAATCGAATTGCTCATCATGTACCCGGTACCTACGTATTCAGTTTATGGACATTCGACACCATAAAGTCTGTCTGCAATTACACTGTTTCCTGCCAATAAATGGCTAACATTCGGCAAGCCAATTCTGACTGGACTGTAATTTTAAGGCGACCCCTTCTGATCGGTAGGCAATGGAGAAAATTAAGCAAAGAAGGCGTACCTAAAGATTTTAGTTTATTTCGGCCGTTTCGGACCAAAAATACGAGTATGCCCGATCTTTTAGTGTATGTGAAAAGTGTTTGAAGCGACCGAGTCTTCCCATGTCAAAATATTTTGGGTTTGCAGTCGTGCAGTTGTTTTGGAAATCAATGCAACCAGCGATCCTGTAATTAGTGCAGTTTTGCATTCAATTATAATTATAATAATCAAGAATTTTAAGGTCGCCTATTGAATATAAAGTTAAGTCGTCCTGTGCAAAAGGTTTCCATTTGAAACATCTAAAAAAACAGTTTTTAATTGGTTGCCTTTGCAGTTCTTTGTGAAAAGACCGTGAATTTATCAAGCGTAGGTAATACAAATCAATTTGTTTTATGATATTGATAATAATATTACTCATGATATTATATTTGTTTCATTGTTTATTCTGTTGAATTTAGTATGTAATTACCCACGTGTTTTGAGATACTGTGGTAAAAGTTTTGCTTTGCAGTTATTAGATTAATTAATGCCCTTATGTAGTGCGTCCTACCCACCCCATTCAACTCGGTAAGGACTGATCAGATTTTCAAGTTTCGTGTGTACTTAGGAAGCCTGGTTTTGCGCAGATTTTTTTTCTCGAAAACTGCAGGTCTTTAGGTAGTGTGAGGATAGCCACCGAGCACCACTAGTGAAGCAATACAATTGAATTCATTTGTCAGGCATTGCATTACTATTTCATTAAGCATTTACAAGTATAATGAGAGGTTTCAGAGGAAATCTTGTTAATTAAAATTTTACAGTTAGAAAAGGATGCCTATACCTCTTAGGTACGTGTTTTTCTGTTTAATCGATTTCATCATTTAAAATATTATTTATCCTGCTAGGACAGCAGGATAAATAATATTTTAACAACTCCCCGCCTGTAAATTAAAGTGGAATCGTAAACGTCTTCAGCACAATTATGTTTGGGAGAATGCATGGTCCCCATATAAACAAATAAGAGAAGTTGAAACTTATTGTAACTTGAATGATCTGACCATAGACACCGAATAGTTTTTGCGACACGTTTTTAATTTTTTTTATTCAATGAAAAAAGTTTAGTCTGGTGTATTTTATTAATGCAGGCGAGAGTGCATGACGCGAAAGAGTTTCAAAAGACGCAAACTGTTAATAGAAAAATGATTTTATAATATAACTACGTGATACAATGCTCTGATCATCTCGAGATCATCGTTCCGTGACACAAGTGTGGGATCTTTGTAGCTACACCATGAACTTTTTATTTTTATACGTATGTAAGTTAAGTTTTATGATTATATTTATAAGTAAAAGTCAATTCTGAATGCTCTAGTAATAAGAACTAGAATCTAGCAAGTCTAGTTACATATTATCTAAATTGATTATTAATCAAGCTGTCTTTGTCATTGTGGTCTATTAGACAAGGACATCAATACTTTTAGTTAATTTAGAATTTTATATCTATCGACTAAAATATTTGAGAATTGGCTTTTGCTAGGACCTTACTTCTAAAGTTTTCGTAAAGTTAAATGACATAGCTTAGTAGGTACTGCAAACTCTTGATCGATGTGCAAACTTTGTGCAAATTTGTATTGCGCACAAGTTAAATGACATTTCGATTGCCTCTACGTACACGACGTACAGTATCGAAATTAAAATGGCATTTTTTACAAGAGAGCAATTTAAAGTCAATATTTGTAAGTTTTTGACTTGGACTTGTGTAGTATCAATTCTATTCAAAACATGTAAAAAATGTTTGATTATGAATTATTTGTTTTCCTGAAAGTATATTAAATATTCGTATATGTAATTGGTACAATGAAAAAAAATCGTGATTTTGCAGTTTCAATACCGTTTTTAGGTGCAGTCGATTTTTTTCGATCCTATCCTATCCTTTTATTGCTCAGCACAGTTTGTTAGCCATTATTTGTAAAAAATTAACACAACTACTTTGGCAAGAGTGCGACTGCATCTTTCAGACTACAACTACTTACATCTTCTAAAAGATGTGTGATTGTTTTATTGCTCTCATTTCCACAGTTGTATCATAATTGTCTGAGGAAAGTGGCTCGGTTAGGTAATAAACCTTGCGAGCGTGACTGCGGGCCGTTGGACTATATCACTGGCCAAATTAGGAGTTAGACGTTGATTGTTATATGTAAAATGTGGCAGTTGGCTGACGTAGATGGTGATAGCCCCTGTACGAGGACTTTGGTACGATTTCGTAGGCTTACTTCGACTGGATAGTTAATCAGGCGGTTTGTTATCTGTGGTAGTACCGGCTTTATAGCTTTTATTTCATTATTCTTAGAAATGTTGACTTGTGGAGAGGCATTCGTACATAATTTTGGTCAGACTAGTAATGTTGTACCTACCTATGTAAATCTTAATGTGTATTGACAAGCTTTTTACTTGCACCTTAATTAGTTTTAATAAGTTAGATCAAATTTAGCAATTAAAATTCCAATAAACCGGCGTATATTGACAAAAACTCGTCAATAACGTCTAGCCAAGTTACGAGTACGTCCATGGTTTAAAGATATTAATTTTTTGTCTAACTTTGTACATTATAAACACGTCACTGCGTCACAGATGCCAAGGTTAGTGTGTTTGCGTTACACCTAACCTTTATTTAGAAACACCTGTGAGTTCGAAATCTTGGAAAGTATATTTGAGTAGCTTTACCAACTCGCACTTGGCCAGCGCAGCGTGGTGGATTACGATCACGTTTCTAGGATAGCCCTGATATCCCGGCGCGCGGCGGTGGGGTGTCGCTGATCATCTTGAAGTTAGAAAAAAACAGCCGTATCATAGAAAAAATGTCAAAGACAAAAAATGTACGGAACACCTGTTTTTGCGAAATCTGAATTGGTCTTTTCACCTTAGCTTACCCTTTCCTTATAACCCTGTATCATAATATATTTTCTTATACATATACAAATTAATTCGTAAATTGTTACCATAGTAGGTAACTAGGTATATAGATTGATTTGTTTTATTATACTTATATAATTACAAGTACATGTCTAAAAACCTATGAAAATCAAAGCATTACAAAGTTAAATAGGTACATCGGCCACTTTCTGTCTACATTTCCACAACCACGTGTCTAGGTGAACGTATTTTACATAACAGTAATACATAAGTATACGTACATACATACTTTTACATACCTACATATTTTTGCTATCCAAGCAATTTGAAGAATCTTACGCAGCAAACGCGTTTTACAAGTAGGTATAAATTGCGTGCTTTATTCTCTTCGATGACCGCTAGATAATTCGGTTATTGCGGATTCAACGATGTTCTAAACTAGGTTGGTAAAACTACATAATTAACATTTTTATCTATTAAAATATAACAGGTGTTGTAAGCTTTGATGTGGCGTGATACGTGATTAAATTGCGTATAGATATTGTATGATGCATCATGCCTGTTTACCTGAAATAAAAATACTTACGTACCTACGAGTACCTAACATTTATTTAACTCTGGCACATTACGAAAATACGATATTTCGCTGACAATACGTATTACCTACACTTACTTCGTTATTTAGTCATTAGCAGCTTGTTACGTAGGCTATCCATGTTGTACACCAGTTTATAGGGTGAGAACCATATACATATTATGATTTACATATTATGATTATTACATATTATGATAGTTGTCATCGTAAAAATTGATGCTTATCATCGTACTTTTTGGTGATTATCACTATGCTTCGTACCTACTTTAGGTAACATTTTTCTCAGTGTAGTTTTTTGGGTATTTTGTATTTGTTTTTTTTAAGTGCTGTTCTAAGTTGTTAAGATTTTTCTTGATTAAATTAATTCAGTTTGATTTATTGCTTGGTAAGAATTAGATATTCAAATATGGCTAAACGTATACCTAAATGATAAATGCCTTTGTATTCCCGCTAGTCAACAGGCGTATTGCTTTGTTATAGTGGTTCCTTTTACTTTTTTTATTTCTTTTGTTTTCTTTTCTTATTAACCTATTTAGGTATTCTTTTTATTTCAAGCCCGCATTTTGAGTCAGTTAATGTAGCCGGCGCCGTTGGAGTTATCCCTTTTTTAGTGGACCGCTTGTAGATCGGGAGAGATTTTTTGCGAACACAGATTTGGAAACACCAGTGATTACATATTTCCTTCCTAGCCTTGCCTTTACAGGGATTTTAAGAAAAAGGTATACTAAGCTGAAAAGGGCGATTATTATTCATTATGAACAAGAATAAACCACTTTTACTCTTAGACTAAAATAAATTTTAGTCTAAGCTTTTACTATGGGGCGAACCCTACCAAATGCGATAAAATATCAGTTGTTCCGTACATTTTGTTGATTGTCATTGACATTTTTGCATAGAACAGCAGATATTGTATTCGCGATTTCAGGATCGGTCCTATGGTGAAAGTTGTTCATAATAATGAGCACTATGAACCCTTATCGGCTTAGCTTACCCTTTACTTATAACCTTGTATGTATACTACTCTAAATCTTCGTATATTTATTGTATCTGTCTTACAAATATGTACCTAAGTAAAGGCAGCTGCTACCTAAGTCGTTATGTGACGCAGATTCAACGAGTGATTTTAGAAGAATTTGGCGTTTTGCAACATTCTTTTCAAATCGGGCGTTTTAAATTCTTGTCGCGGTGGCCAGTCGTGCTATCACAGCTTAGTGACTGAAACGCCGAAAGATTAGGTTGGCAACAAATTGAGACGTTTTCTGCACTTGACTTTATGACGGATATTACGAGTAGATACCTTATCTTCTGGTAACATTTTGTCTAGTTTGGAATATTTAATAAAAGTTACTTTACCAAACCAGACTTTTTATATCTATTTTATGCGTCTTTTAAACTTTTGCGATTTTTGTTAATTAACCCGAAAAGCCCCGTTTCATAATTAAAATTCTAAAATTATCAGATGATTATTAGAATTCGACCGGTAACTATAACTACCTATATACTTAATACACCGTTCGAATAATCTTAATTTAACATTAATTTATTCAGCGGAAAATAGCCCGGATGCAAACAGAATCGAAGTTATAGTTGGACCTATATATTTTACCGATATTTGTCTGAATTTAAATAATATAAGATACATACAGCTTTCTCTGCGACAGATGTACTACCTACTGAGATACAAAAAATTACATACCTTGCGTAATAATGAAAAGGTAATCATTTAACGAAAGTTATTAACTGACACCAAAATACCTACATACATACGAGTAAGTGTGAGTCTGTCATATTTAATTAATTCGGTAGCCAGTTAATTGAATACGTGCTTTTAATGAAAAGTTTAATAATCTACAACTGACTACAACATGCTCATTATAAATATTAACACCCGTAGCATTCTGGATTATGAAGTATTGTTTCGAGAGCGGAAATTGGTGCAAAATTTGATAACAGAATTATTGGTACTGTGTGTATGTGTGTGTATTCCCGTAGGAAATTCCATGAAATATCGCTATATGGAAAATCCAAGTGGGTAAAAGTATAAGTACTTACTTGGTTATTACTTACTTACTTACTTACTTACTTACTTACTTATTTTAACATTTTATTGAAAACAGAAAATACAGGGTTATAAAGTTAGTGTATGGAAAAAGGCTTATAGTACTCATCATTAATAACAATACCTACGAAATGGGACCAACTCTAACCCCCCCCTTTTTTTTTTAAATAAAATAAAAATTTGCTGTTCTATAAAAAATGTCAATGACACTCGACAAAATGTATGGAACAGCTATATTTTTTTTTTTAAGATTTCAGAGTTGGTCCCATAGTAAAGTTATTAATGATCATGAGTACCTACTAGGTATGAGCCCTCTTCAGCTTAACACAGCCTTTCTTTATAACCCAGTATTGTATGCGGTTGTAGTGCGTACAGCATCATGTATCATGTAGGTTTTCTCGCATTTCGACTTCCTACCTCTTATAGGTATGATTGTATGATTGTCTTTTTACGATTATGGATTGGGTGGGTAGGTGCCACTATTAGGAAAACCCTAATTTGGGCATTGTTCAATCCTTTTTTGACTACCTATCCAATTTAAATTTAGTTTCTATTTTACTATGAATAAACTAACGTAGTTTGGACGTTTGGACCCACTTTGTCTCAATGTCACGTGAGTAGTCCAGTGCATTTATAACCAAAATTTTCCTATTGTTAGTTTCGCCAAATCATTACAAACATATTCTTTTAAATATCGACTATTTTAGGTAACGATTTCCACTTTTCTCCCCCTTTTTTTCCTTCATAATCGTGTAACTTATTAAGCCCATTTAAATGAGTTAAGTACAGTTTTAACTTAACTTTTAAGCCTTTTTGAGGCGCTTCTTGTAAATTATGTGTGATGCGAAAAATAAAATAAAACGAACATTTATCACTATGATATTTTCCCAATGTCCACCAATCTGGCAATCAAGGGGGCCGTTAGGAATTTAAATTCCCATTTGTACCGCGTTGACTTACAACTACGATATTTATACAGCTAACGTCGATGTAAGTCATCCCGAGAATAAAGACGTGATTTAACGAAGGTCGTCTCCAAACCTGTTACTGTGATGAGACTGGTTTAAAAATGTGTGATTTGTGTATGCGAATAGCAGAACGTGCGTCTACAAAAGCGAAGTGCCTAATTAGGTAGACATGCTGTCGATTGTCAGTATCACAGAAATACAATAGAAACTTTTATTGATACGCAGACGTGTGTGATATAAAATATTAGTGATATGATAGTTCTAAAATGATCTTGTTTCCTTTTATTTTGGTGTGTGAAAAAAGGATGGGAACAACTTTAGAGTTCGCGAATTTAGTTTAGTTAGAAAGTTGGTATAAAATTAACGTTATAATAAGGTCGGCCAGAATGGCGGCCTTGAATCTAAGGAACTAAGTCAAAGTCGTTTGAGTTGTATCGTTTCCAATTAGTAGAATTTTCCAGAAGGACACTATCTAATGTTTTTCAGGTGTGTATGTACTAATTCTGTCTTGAAAATGGAACTAATTTCCATTACATACGTTCATTATTATGATCATACAAAATATTACAATACGCATAGCACGTTACGCCATTGAACGCGATTTCTGTTTACTAACATTTGGTACACTGGAGCTGCTGGTTAAACACTGGTAACCTCGTCTCTCGTCGACTTATCAGAGCTTATGTGTTTATTTTTGGGAATAATTATATTAAGTACCTAGATATATGTAGGTAAGGTATAGAAGAGCCAGTCGCAACTGCCTGTGGGCATAAATCATCCATTGCAAACCCGAACAGTGGCATTTAGAATTCTGTCACAGCTTAATCGCATTTAATTCCTAATTGAAAATATATTTTATAGATATTAGCCTAAAATAGGGGTTCGTTCTCATGTATAATTAGAGCTGAAAGCCGGAAGGTTCACTTAACACAGCCACATAATATTATCTTTCCGAAAAGTGCCCGCTAAAAGTTAATTGCTTTACCTAAAGGTTTGCACATTCTTATTATTGTATGTTCCACATTAATCGAATGGAATGATTGAACTGTGACAGTGCTTATTATTTCTCGAGATTTTGTTGTGAAGAGTTGGTCAGGCAAAAGAGAGAATAATCCTTTACCTATAATTTTACTCATGAATTAGATATTATCGTCGAGTGGCGTCAGGAAAAAAGATTTTACCTATACTTACGCATCGATCAAATCCGACTTCGGTGCCTATAAGCAAAAAATCCACTTAATCTGCGTCATCTTCCTCGATAAACGCCAACGGGCTGTTGGGAATGATTCAATTATTTGACCCATTAGCCTTCGTACAGGGACAGGGGCGCAGGGGTGGATGAGACTAGTAACTCCTATAACTAAATCAAACAGTGAATTATAACTATAAATAGAAATGATAGTGCAATTTCGTGATCAAATTGTCAAGATCCAAAATATTCCAGATGGTTGTTCTAAAAAGCCAGATTAAAGTAACCAGTGCGTGGCGTTAGTTGAACCTCCTGCCTCGCCTAGCGAGGTTCAGTGGCCCGCAATAATTAGTCTGCGATCGAGTACATGACTCACTGTACCTACCTTCTGTACATACTGTTACATAACCTGTGCCCGAATGCTCAAGGCTGCTGGTTATCTCGACAGATAGCTAAAAATGGTGGCGATAACGGGAGCGCCACTTTTGGTCTCAGATCTGGTTTTGAAGAACATTTTGAGTTTTTTTTTGTTTAGATTATTTCGAAATAAAAGCTATTTAATTGTTTTACCACTTTAATGACGTAAATGGCAAACCGGCGCTTGGCAGGCTTCATAAACATATAAAAGTAGCACAACGCTAAGAAAATAAAAGTTCCCAGTTTGATCAAGATAGCTCTAGTAATAATAAAAAAGTAAATGATAGAATTTGAGTAAATACATTAAATATATCGACTGCATAATACACACCCCGATTGTTATATAATTTCAAATGCTTATTCAAAGTAACCAATTGGATTTCAAATGCAAATTACCACAAAAGTTCTCACTCACCATGTTAAGTCTAAATTATAATTGTTACTAGTTATTAGTTACATTGTTAAAGTGCGTGCGTTCAAAATTGTTTTCTGCAATTCGAACCAAACTCGTGTGAATCAGACACTAGTTTTCGCAAATGAATGGCTCAGACTACACTAAAATGAATGGTTACTCAGCTGTTTTTACTGTGACGGTAAAATCCGTAAAATGCTTGTCGTGTAGAGTATTGGATCTTATTAAGCACTGCATAATCTGTTCTAGACTTGCTAATTTAATTATAATTAGGAAAAGATAAATGAAGTTTACAAGTATGTTTGTTGGAGGTCAGTGGTTGGAGGTAAAATTTGCTGTTTTAATTTTTTTAATTCTTCTATGATTCATGATTGCATATAGCACTAACTGAAAGCCATACCATCATTGAGAAAAAATTCACATAAAGTACGGATCATAGTGATAATTACCAAAAAGTACGATGATTGGCATCAATTTTTATGATGACAACTATCATAATATATGGTTCTCACCCTAAAAACTGGTGCTAGTACTAGTTTTTACGGTGACAACCATATGGTAGTTGTCACCGTAAAAACTGGCATCAGCTAGTAGGTACCTGTTAGATAATAATTTTAAAAGATCAGCTGCTCTGTACAGAAATATCATTTTGATGTAAGTCGTTGAAGTCACACTCCACCCACTCCATCTGCCAACGATAAACTTTCAATGTCAGGATCGCCATTAGGTATGACACTAAATTAAATAATCCAAATATAAACGGTCCAGACATACAGTCTGGCTCGATTAGCGTGCAATGTCCTATAGAATAGTAATGAAGATATCGGCAAGGCCGGCAGGATATGCATTATAATGGTAGGAAGCGTAAAATCTGCGTCAGAATCTCACCGACGAGCGTATAATTGGCGGACACATAAAACTTACAAGAGTGTGGGAGATACAAAACTATGGTAGAGAATGTAGATAAATATGAAGGAAAGAGACAGTTGTTGTCTCTATTCAGGCTGTAGTTCTAGAATACAGCAGTCGACAGGATTAGAACCTGCAGTGACAGTGTCCAAGTCCTCGTTCGCCACCCTAACATTTAAACTAAAACAAGCTCGTACAGAGCGACTTTTCTTCATATACGTCACGCTGATTATTCACAGAATTACTAAAGCACATGCGCGAATTTAATAAACATATTATTGTGCACAGATTTATCTAGAAATTGAGATAGATCGTATCCATTACGTACTCACGTAGGTATAATTATCTAGTTAAGGCATAGGGGAAGTTACGTGTCTATTGTTCAACATCTGGGAGTTAGTCATCCTCATCTGCAATTCGTGGTTCTAAATAATGAGGATCAAGGCCCAAATTATATCTAATAACATCCTTATTCATAGTCGGCTGTGTTGTCTCCATATTTTATTACAACTGCAAAATGTAGCTAGTAATATATGACAAATTTGGCGAGGCCTTGTAATCCCCAAACTGTACAAGCCGTTTAGGCGGTTGAAGGTCACATAGAAATAGACAAACACACCTACATACTTACTTAACTTACAATCATCATCTTGAAAATCATTACGAGAATTTGGTAAGTTGATAAGTTGTGTAAAAGGCCTCTTATGTTGCCAAAATGATAGATAGATTCGGAATTCGGACTTACCTACTCCCAAACTAAGTAAGATTTACTTGTCTCTATTTTTAACTTTTGGGCTTTTTTTCTAAATTACAAAAGAAGAGGCAGTATTTTCTAAGCTAAAAATTAAGTAATAAAGTACTGGCAAGCCTAGCGTAATTTTTTAATTTTTAAATTAGTACCTACACACCTTGAGAATGTTCTAAACATTTTCTTGTTATTTAACAATTTGCAACAAAACAAAGTGTTACATTAGAGTGTCTGATTACCGACACGAGTCAAACCTAGCCAGACGCCGCCGGTTGCTAATGCTGAAGAGGCAAATGCTTTGCCCTAATTTAGGCATTCAACTCGTGTTAATGACGACTATGCTATATTATAGCTAGTACTGGTAGGCTTATATTCTAAAATTAACAAATTTAAATAGCATAAAGAATCCTATAATATTATAATAGCGAAAGTTTGTGAGTGTTGCTCTTTCCCGCAAAAACGGCTGAACGGATTTACATGAAATTTGGAAGGAAGGTTGTTCATGGTCTGGATTAACATAATGGCTACTTTTTATCCTGGAAAACGAGGGTGAAACCGCGGGGCGCAACTAGTAACAAATAAAGAAAAAAAAAGAAAAAGAAACCAAAAATTATGCAATCAATTAAGTACTTAATTAACCTATTTAACTAAGTAATTGAAATTAAAGAATTCCTATTAGTAAACATTATTGTATTCAACATTTTAATGGGGACGATAATGTACGATAATGTAAAACTTAATATCGTTTTAATTAACGACGACGTCGACAACGTGGATGATTGGAAATTTAATTTAATTTTAATTCCCAACGTCCCCATTCAAAATTGTTAAGGACGTCGAGAATTTTAATATCATGTTGTCATCGTTTTTCTTTGGTAAGTTTTTTACACTGTTACTTTAATTTTTTTATTTTTATAAACCTCTACCAAACAATATCTATTACAGCATAAGTGTATTTCACATTCATAAATAATACAAAGAATAGCCATTAGGTCACAACTTTTCTAGATATTCGTATCTATTTAACTTAATTTATCTACTTGCAAATTATGATTCTTGCAAAGTTCGATCAGATTTTTCCTGTTTTCGTATAATTCCATGACACAACGGTACGAGTCTTATCTCTTTGCAAATTGCTTTGAGGATAAGTGAGGGCTTTTTAAAATAATAAAAAAGTCTGATGTCAATGTCCTAAACAAACCTTTTCTCGAGTGTTTCCTTCTTGTAAGGTTGTGTGAAATTTGAATATAACATGAGTCATAGAGCCTTTTGAGGTTTAGTATAACCTTAGGGCCTTACCTGATAATTGTTCGGTAAATAACGTTTATCGTAATGGGCTTTCTAAGGCTTTATCCTTCGCTTAAGTATGTACTTAGGTACTTATTGAACTCAGAGTTAGAATCGTTGAGCTGTCTTGAAATACGTATAGGTAAGAGAGGGCACCGTAATACTCGTCGAAATGATCCTGCTAAATAAATAGACGCTGCAGAGCCTGAGACTGGTAACGAATTAGTGCCTCTTCGGTTTTAAGCAGGAATTCTCACAATTTTTTTTTTTTTTGGTTTTGATTTATTCAACAGATATTTTTCAGATTTCGCCACAGATTGATATAAAACTACCGTCCTTATTCTAAATTTATATTATTGTAATTCTACCTAAAACGTGACAGAACAATAAAATGTCAACTGCTCTGCAGGGCTCCACAATTACTCCAAAGATCTTGACCTGAATTCCAAATATTAACACAACAAATGATGCATTTCAAATCAAAAGCTACTTATAGTGTCGGGTCTCTTATTAGGGGCAATGATTGGCCCACATTGGCCCATTGCTTCTTATTTATATTTGATGAATTGGCCAACCAGCAATAATGCCGTCGGACAATGCAGTTACCTTTATTGGATGCAGTTTTACACTTTGTAACTGCTTGATAGAGTCGAAATTTGAGTGTATTTGATGTTAGACGGGAAAGTGGCTCGAGAAAGTAACCTTGACATATTAAAGCTAAGGTTGCAGTAATTTTTCTCTATGTAGTTCAGTTACTGTTGTCAAGTAGCTACTCTATAAAGGCAAACCAGTTTAATATGTTACCACTTTCATCATGCTTAAAGTAAATGCGTTTGTTGATACATGCCTCAACTTATTTGGATGAAATTTGGTATAAAAGTAGCTTGTATCACGGGTTAATACAAATACTACTTTGTAGCCTAAATAATTTAAGTCTACCTACTCCAAGTTTCACGAAAATCCGTTGACTATTTTAGCGGAAAGAAGTAACAATCGTACATTGTCTCACAAATTTTTGAATTTAAAATTTCAGTGTGATCTAATACAGCAACATAAAAATATGAATACGGCCTAATCACCCTTCGAGGGTAGACCTGTATCCCAGCAGTGGGAGGGTTAATGGTTGCATATGAATATGACTACCTAAAAAATAAAAAACAGAGCAGAAGTCATTTTCCGCGGGTAATTTACCCAAAAGGCTCGCGATGTTACCTTGATGAAGCAATGCTAATCCTCTGGCCGCGGTAAGCACCACTACTTTGGTCGCTAGATTTTTCCTAATTTTTTACACATACAGTTGTAGTGTCATTTTCACAATTTTATAGCTGAATTAACAGACAAGTTGTATATCTAGTCATCCGACATGATTCTCCTCACGGTTCAAGACATTTAAAGTCTTGAGTCAATATTTGAGTTTTATGAGCCATTCTTTAGCCGATGACGTTGCGAGGCACAAGGCTTATGAATTTCAATGAAGAGGTGAGTAGCTGCAATCTCTTTGGTACTTTGTCGCAGTCGTTTAGCCTATTTTTTGCTGCTAAGAATAGATTAAAGACCAATTGAGTTTTTAATTGTTGGTAGTTACAATGTAGGGCATAAGTCGTTGAGAGTTGGAAGGCTTTTATAGGTCGGGTAACTTACGGTCGTTGTTGTTATTGCATTTATCATTTTATTCAGATTATTTTTTTAGTCTACTCTTTTGTCTGTTTATTACCAATTCACGATTAAATGGCTGAAGACATCTGAGTAAAATTTAGCAAAAGAAGTAGTTTATTCCGTAAGGATTGATGAATACAACTTTTTCTTTGAAAAAATATGACTGTATACAGATACTCGTAAAACGCAGCATATTTTTTTACAAATCAGTGCAAACGTTTTAGATTTTTGTAAATCTGTTAAACCAGTAGGTACAAAAACAGTTAGGCACCCGATAAATTGTTAAGTAAACAAGATATTCGTCACTTAGGCGGTTTCTGCCAAATAACAATAAAATCAAGTTATGTATTTAAAAACACGTTTTCAAACATGCGAAAATAACCTTGAGAGGTGGCCCGAAGGACCATAATTTGCACTAATCGATCAAATAACTGTGAAAATTAGTTTTGGTAAGGGAAATCGCGAAAGTGGCAAAGTGTAACCGGTGTTAAAGTGTTAACAAACTATATATAAGTAGGGAAGGTACTTGGTCCACGCTGGGGCTAGCTCTCGACAGCTGCGGTAAATTGTAAAAAGGTGAATGAAAGTCGTAACTTCGAATCACTTTTGATAGGCTTCTGAACGTATGATTGCAACTGGTTGCAACTACAAATATCTGTAGTAGGTATATAAAATGTTGATGTTAATAAGGAATAGGTTTACTATTAAAATATGAAATAACAGCTGCGTTTTACTCGACATCCTATCTACAAGAAACATCTTTTACAGTAAAAAGTAGCCTAGATGTTAATCTAGATTTTAGGGTAGGTATAATCTATCTCCTAATCAGTTTAATCAAAATCTAGTAACTAGGACAAGATCAAAGGATAAGTAGTAGGATTACCTCGTAAAACAGCAAACAATTGCATTCAACTTTTTACAATCTGTGCAACTGTCAGAGTCAGAGCTAATCTCAGCGTCAACCGAGTGTGGTTTCGTAGAATTTTGGTGCGTAAGTGTGAAATGGTGAAACAAGCTACCGTTGGACGACGCCACTATTGAGATTGTGTAAATGTTTGTTTGTTTTTCTGTTATTTTTAGAACTGTACAGTTTGCTTTGAGGATAAAACATCTAGCAAATGAAAAAAAAGGTTTTCGTTGAATTTTTATAAACTAAGGGGTTAAGAGCAGTTTTAACTTAATCAGATAGAAGATAATAATCTATCTATCTTCTTTAGAACCTTGTTCACACCAGAATTTATTATTAAAATCATAATAATGCTCAAAAAAGAAAGAGAAGAAAAAGAGTTATAAATTATCTATAAATCTGAATCACCTCCAAGTTTCCCAACTAAACCTCGCCACTCGCAATATTCTTGGGGATATTCCCAACAGGCCCTAATTATGTAAATGCCGTAAACGGCGCCGGTAATCGCATCGTGTCGGTTTGACGTCTGTGCGACGGAGCTATGAACTCCGAAAGGAACTGGTCTGACAGGCTACGCTCGTAAATTGTAGGACTCGCAATTTGAAGCCCTTTCCAATTATCTTTTAAAAGCATGCAGATTTTTATTAAAAACTTTGGCGTCATTAATAATTTATTCGTAATCGTTAATGGGTTGATTACACGTAACGAGTACAGTGGTGAGACAGTTGGAAACTCAGCCGAGTAAACAAATCATGGATCTAGATTCTAGACTGTCTCGCCTCGTCAAAATGTTTATACAAACCGAGTACTCGGCCGAGGGCACTGTCCCGCCACTGTACTCGTTACGTGTAATCCGTTACGTCTCGTTACGTGTCTCGTCTCGTCTCGTTCGTTCGTCTCGTTACGTGTAATAATATAATTAATAAATACATGAGTTTGGTATCGGCACTCGTTAGTCTTTGGACTTGGACTTGTCTAGTGCGGTGTTTCTGATCTTCCAGCTCTGCGAATAGTTATCAATAATTACATTTCATCGACTCGGCTTCGTTAAAGGATTTCAATCTTAAATATCACTCAAAAATGATTCCGATGCAAGTTTAGTTTTATACACTAGATTGATAAAAAAAAAATCTAGTGGAGAAGAAGAGGAGAGCCATATACTCAGAAGTGGGTGGCAAAAGGTTGATGATGATGATAATGAATCTTTATTTTACTATTTTTCTATTACGTACTCATTGTCATTCTTTATTAACCGACTTCCTTTTCAATTCTTTCTTTTAGCTTTCGCACACTGAGAAAAATGTAATACGAAAATTTTCTCAGTGCAATCTTATTACAAAAAGATTTTTCTTTTGTACGTAGTCAAGTACGAGTACTTAGGAACTCATACTGCAAATAGGATTTGCTTATTCGCAGTTGTTCTCCGTGAGACAGGATGTGAGGAACTTGTGGGGTGGATTAGAAGCAGTTAGACAAATACGCTTAGAAAATATTTGTTTTGTTAGACACACAACCTACGTTAGCTTCGTGGTTTGAAATGAGTTTTGATAAAAAAAAATTTGAATTTTATTTTATTTGAAATCAACTACAGATATAATGAGGATCAGCGGACCTATGAGCTAACTACTCCCATGTCTTTTTTTAATGATAGGCTTGCGTTTGCCCGCCATTTCGCCTGGTAAGCAAGGATGCGGTCTACGATGGAACACGCTTGTCTAGAAGAAACCAATTCACTCGCGACTTGAAGACACCCAGATTACATATAGCTAACGGGAAATACCCACTCGGGCAGAGAATGTTTAATTCTGTCTTCATGAAATTTGAAATGGGCCAGTCTGGCTTTCCTCAAGCTTGAGGTTACAACACTCTGGCCTTGGTTTTTCAAACTTCATGACATAAAAACTGGAAGAGTGATCGGTTCTGTTATCCGGCTTAAAAATAATGAAATGTGCGTTTTGGCATAAAAATCGTATTGGCAAATTTTGATGACAACTCTAAACTTCGATCCACGAACTTAAATTTTATAGGGCCGCAGATTGTGTAGATAAACACCGACATTTTGGTTTTATACTCGTCGATCAGGCTCTCAGATAAATTATAAAACTAATTAAATAAATAACAGAGGTGTCCGCTAGAAAAAACCTATCTGCCAATTATAAAATAACTTTTTAATCACCGGAAGTAGCACATTCAGATCGCGTGAGGAGTCAATGAAACGAACCCGATAAAAAGAAAAGAGTACCTCACTTTATTTAATAAGAGTATCACAGACGAACAGACATGCAAAAAGTTAATAATAGATACAGTTGTTGTAATTTACTTTAAAAGGCAAGCCAAAAAATAAAAGTTGTAGCCTAAAGGTAACTTACCAGTGGTTGCTATCCAATCGCAATGTAGCTGGTTGTGCTGTACCGGGCTATACAGAATGGGTATGCTTAGCCTTAAAAGGCTCATAGTACTCATCATTATGAACAACCTTTAGTAAGGGATCACCCGGAATTCGCGAAAAAAAATCAGCTGTTCCATAGAAAAATGCCAATGACTCTCGACAAAATGTATGGAACATTTCGCTATTTCCGGGCTGGTCCCTTAGTAAAAGTTGTTTATCATGATGAGTACTATGAGCCCTTTGCGGCTTAGCATACTCTTTCTGTATAACCCTGTATTCCTAATTACCTATGTTACTTTTTGTTGACCGAGCGAAGTGAGTCAGAGTGTAGGGGAACAAATTGACGCTTGTACATAATTATGTGTTTTTTAGCCATAGCTAGCAGGCCGTCTAATGCTAAACGATCATCGCTGCCATGGATACTTGTAACATCGGACGCGTTTGTTTATTTTAAACCCCCGACGCAAAACGAAGGGTGTTATAAGTTTGTGTGTGTCTTTTGGTAGCACTCGAACGGATGAACCGATTTTGATTTTTGAAAGGTAAATTAGTATTAGTTCTTAGGTATGTTTTGTCGATTTTTAAACTTTTGATTTAGGTAATTTACCAGCATTATTGATCAGCACAGGTACGGTTGAATGCGGATGACTGGTACTTACATAGAATAGGCGCCAATGGTGCCAATTCTGTTTTACCATTATCTAAATTAAACTAGTTTGGAAGTAAGTACTACAATTATCCGTGTTATTATTCATTTTAATATGCAAGAGAAACGTAATTTGTAGAATTGTCAAAATTAATTTCATTTGAAAATGCTAAGTAGGTACATCAAAATTAGCATTGGTAACATATGTATGTTCCCATTAGCGACAATGTTCATAAAACGTTATCACATGTACTGATATAACGTTATCCATAAACAAACATCATTATGTTTAATCTAAACGACACGATAATATTTTCGTTTAATTAAATTACCAACAAAGTTAAAAATTAACAAGTTCAACATACACTGATTTTGTACGACTCACGCCGGTCGCAATAAAATTACCGATTCAGAATATATTATTTCATTTGCTCGACTGCCTCGTTTAGATATTATGTGCAATCTCTTTTGAAGGTAAAAATATTGTATTTATTTGTTTTGCCCATAATAAGCCGGTAAAACAAACCTGTGAGCAATCCGGGATTAAAATTAAGATAATAATGCAAATCCGAGTATAAGCTGTAGTTTTTCAAAGAGACTGTTATTCTGTTATAGATCCTGCCTTGGCTTTCATCTCTTTTGGTCAACTAGAGAATAAGCGAGACAAGAGCTCATCCAGGGCCTTGGAAAGATCACTGAAAAAAAAAACATGTGAACAAAGGCTCAGAAGAAGTTGCTAACGTACTAAGCCATAATTATTACTTATTATAAAATTTCGCAACAAGTTTAACAAAACACGCATGGTCCTCTACCCAACTCTTCTACAACATTTACGAGCTCATTTAGCGCAGCACCATCTAATTGTAAAGTGGTCGACCGGCCTAACCTAGCGGTAGCACGACCGGGCCACTAAATGGTCATGTGGACCCGCATCTAGACCACTGTGTGGAATGCTTACAGGTTAGACTTGCACATTCTTGTACAATTTGACGTGATTGTATTTTTTGTTAAAATATGTTACAAGACTGTGAATTTTGTGATTCATAAATTAAAAAAATGAAACATGTTTGAATGATGAATTAAAATATCTGCTCTGGGTCTGGGTGTTAGTTGCCCTTGTCTTTGTGTCAAATTCAAAATTCAAATTCAAAATAATTTATTCAAATATGGGTACATCAATGTACACTTATGAATGTCAAATACAATTTTTAAGAATAAATTAATACACAATAAATTAAATGTCAAAGAAAATAATATTATTAGAATGTCAAAAATTATATAAAATAATTGCAATGTCAAAATATCAATGTATAAAATAACTACAATAGTAGGTATAATCAGTCAAGTATTATTATTACAGTCTAAATACAATTTACGTAAAGAGACTTTATCACAGATGAAGTCTTCAATTTTGTAGTAAGCCTTTTCAATTAAAAAGTCTTTTAAAATTCTTTGAAAATCTGTGTCTTTCTTATTTACTAGAGTAACAGGCAACAAGTTATAAAATAGTACGCCGTTCATTACAAAAGAGTTGCCAGTTTTGGCTAATCTAATTTTAGGTAGAACAAGTTTAAACTTGTTCCTTGTTATGCTAGTATATTGACTTCGTTTGTGATATTTATGAATATTTTTACGCACATACATAATGTTCAAGAAAATATACAAACATGGTAACGTTAAAATTTTCACCTGCGCAAAAACTTGTCTAAGAGATTCTCTATAACCTAGCCTATAAATAGCCCTAGTGTGTGTTCCATAGTTCCATGGCATCCCAGACACAGGATTTATTCTAGTGGGGAGCTATGAGTGTGAAACGTTTATTTATTTATTATTTATTTATATAGCAGAAAATGTTTTTTTTTTTTCATAATTAATAGTGCTATAAGCCCTTTTCGGCTTTGCATACCTTTTCTTCATAACCCTGTTTCCTGTATAGCGGTCAGCGCGACCGAGACCGCACCAAATGGTCATGTGGACCTACAATCCACGTCCACGTGTAGAATGCTGACAGCTCAGCCCCTCTCGCACATTCTTGTATTTACAACTTGTCGTGTTTGTGATTTTTGTTATAAAACATAGGTGTCTAGATTTTATGATTCTATTCCATAATTTAACAGAAATTTTAAATTCTAAGTGTGATTATGTGGATTGTAGAATTTAAAAAATATAAAAGTATGTGTTTTTCGTGTATTACAGTTTTTTACTAGATACAAAAAAGAAACAGCTAATTTCTTCAATCGCAGAGCTTAGAAAATAGAAAACAGTAAAATTAGTATCCACTGGAAATATTTCATGGACACCGTTTACTAACAGCGTTATTCTGTGGTCGCTAATATACGGAGGCGTGGTACATACTGCTACGTAATCTGTGCGGGTCGCCGACCGTGCCAATCATAACTTGCCAAAATATGCGTTCAATTAAAATCGAAAGTGTGATATCAAAGATAAGATGGAATTTATTAGACGCCGCACTATGGGACCAGACGGTGCGATCCATCTCAAAAATGGTTTGAACAAAAGTCAAGTCACTGCAGATGTTTTGATTTCTTTATATTCTAGGAAGATGGAGCTATACGATAGTGTAGTAAATAAAAATTAAAAATCAGTTTTAGGTATATAAAATTGCACCCAAACTTTGAACTTTGACAATTTCATATTAACTAGTCTACTCATTATGGAAGTTTAACATAAGATATTTTAAAAGTTCTTCAAAGAAATATATGAGTATTATATATTTTTGGATTGCTCAAGATTTTTGGTTTATGAATACGTTTATGCTTTTAGTAAAAATGTGATTTTTTTATTTCTTTTTTATTTTTAAGTGACATAAGAAAATTTTCAGTCTTTCCGATTTTCAAGTTGAGGTTTCTTTGTTGCCGATAGCTGCCGATGTCGAGTTAATATCATTTTTAGATTCGTTAACTATTCAGTAATAATAAAAAATAAAAAAAACCTGCGTCATTACTGCGCCTTTTCAAGCTAGATGCAAATATGTCGAAAGAGGGGAAAAAATAAATTGTCGATTCTTGTAATTTGTACTTTTTTATTACATTTGTGGATACAAAAAAAAAATACTTATTGTTTAATTGGAATTAAATACTTTTTAACCTACTTCAAAAAGGAGGTGATAACCTCCTTTTTCATTCATCTCTATGTTTTTTGTATGTATGTTACGCGATTACTCTGCTACTATTAAACCGATTTGAATGTTTCTTTTTTGTTCGAAAAATCATTCCTCAAAGATAGTCCCATTTAATTTTATCAAGACGGCTGAATCGTTTTTGATAAATCAACAAAAAATGTGTGCACCAATTCCAGCGAGCGTTTTGAAATTTGTATGCGACTGAACTCCGTTATGATTATTTAACAAGTAGGCATAAAATAGCATAAGGAAGTATGTCATATTTCGACATAAAATATTCTCATGTGAGATTTTTCTGCGGTGAACATTTTAACCACACGTATGATAATAATTATTTTCTATACTTCCTATCAGTTGTGGTAATTATAATCAGTGTATGTCTATGGGAACTATTTTTATCAATGTTCTCACCGGTTTTGCACAATTTACTAAAACTAGGATCGTATAAATACTCGAGTTTTCATTGCATTTGTCAAAGTATCGAATACCTTCGCTCAGTAATCAGTAATAAATTTGCTAGAAAAAAGTTCAAAATGACTGAATTTGTTTGTTGCTCGGAAGTGTTCCAGGTCAGCGACAATGGAAGACATTCTGCACATATTGTTATATACTTCTGATCCCTATATATCTAGCCTAAATAGAGCAAGTTTTTTGATGCTGAAAGAATTACTTGACGAAGCTAAAGAGCTTATAGTATAACAAGTGATCACAAGTATTTTTATAGTTTAATATGTTGTAATTATGTAGTTTTTAACTTATTAATAATTTAAATTTAACCTAAAGTAAGCAACAAAAAAACAAATATTACTTTCCTTGTGTATTTTTTATGTTAAGCTGTTTTTAAATTAATTTAAGAATGAATATTTCAATTTTATTTTTTTGCATTTTTTTTAAATAAATAAATATGGTTAGTACAGTAGAGGTGTTTTAATTTTCGAATGTCTTAGATATCCAAGAATAGATATACAAAATTTCAATTCAAAATGTCAAGAAACAAAAAAGTTATTGATTTATGAGATGGAACGCACCGTCTCGTCCCATAGTGCGCCGGTTTGGTTAGAATCGGAGTTTAAATTGGTTACAAGGAATTTTGTTTAACATTTTCTTTTTCTATTTCTATGAGTGCTCTTTATTCTCTTTTTTGCAGACTCTACCTAGCTACTACGTATCATTAATGGGAATGATAAAGTTGCAGTTAAAAAGGTTTTTTTCCAGTCTAAACCAAATATCCCAACTTCAATATTTACAATCAGTCAAAAATTTATCAAATCTTTTTGTCGATTATTTTTTTCTGATAAAAAAAACACGAAAGATCTTCGAAAGATCTCAATCTATTTCGGGAGTCTAAGCTCTCATGCTAACAGCCTTGAAGCCTGCACCGAGGCCGTCAACCCCGCGCCTCCGAAATAACGCAAAAAATCACAAAAAGGCTTGATTACTGCACCAAAGGATCAATTACCGCTTAAAAATATTAAAATTCTACACAGGCCTGAAATTCTCCGAATTAGTGATGTTGAAAATTATGTTAAGGTCCGATTCCAAGACTGCGACATGCTATGGCGACATTTAACACCATCTGCAATAGGACAACTTATTGCATCATATTGTAGGTACTCTACGGTAACGCAATAAATAATCTGACGCTATTACACAATTTAATTCCTAACTTTATTGTTTTCCCATATTTTCCGAGTAGTTCGAGGTTTTCCATGTCCGGTTGTATAAATCTGTTCTTTCACTTGATGATTATTACTTACTTGACTTCAATATAGATTCATTTGCTATATAAGTCGTAAAAAAGGTTTGAAACAGACAGCTACTCTCGCTTTTATTATGTGTAGTATGATGAAACCACTTTGCATAAAGAATAAGGATGCGTTCAAAGGAAACATTCCTGGCCAATGCGCGCATTCTTCAACCATTCCCAGTTAGCCAGGTTAGCTGTCGCTGTCGCCAGCCGCTGTGGTCCATATTCCGTATCGAAACCGTACCTTAACCCTGATGAAGGAGCCAATGAAATTGTGTACGTCGTGAATAAGTGCATTGACTTGATGCGGACAGATCGTCTCAATTTCTCGGTAGGTCTGCGGTCGAGGTAAAAAATAAGAACAGAATGACTAGCTCCTTTACAAATTGTTTTGATGCTGGGGTTTTTCCTCCTATTAGGCTGTGGTAAAATAGACTGATCTATACTCGTAATTGGGTGCGGGGATATTTAAGGCGTTTCCGGCAAGATACAAGCATATATATATATATCGCGAATTTAAAGATGTCGCCGAGTGCTAGTTTAGAAATTAATGAGCAGGAAAAATTCTTTTGAATTATCTGTATTGTAAAGTTTTTAAATTATGCTCTATTTTAGATGATAAAATACAAAAAAGCTGTTTTGATTATCTCCTGCCTGCGTCCAATTCAAGGATATCAAAACCAAAAATATCTTTAACATTTACGTTAATGAAAAAAAAATTACTGAAATTTTTTAGTGATTTTTTATCTTCAAAAATGTGGAAAATACGCGAACGATATAGCATAAGATGATAGCGGGCTCCTAAGACATCAGGGACACCATCTATGGGCGATCGAGATTATCTCCGTCACTCTTACTCTCATGACATTACAAATGAGAGCGACAGTGACCGAGATAATGTGTATATCTCTCGCCAAAATAGGCTTAGGTACTCGTCTACAGTTTCTCGTCTAGTGTTTTTATTTATTGTTGTATCTACTAAGCTATCTGAATTGACGTCATCACTATTTGCAATGCAGTTATTCAGGAAAATGTTCCGAATAACAATTTAACGTGATTTCACAGCACCGGAATCATTTCAATGACTTTCAATATTATCGCACGAGCACAATTCTGCACCAATTCGGTTTTGTGGAATTACCTGTCTTGTTTCAAGTTGTTAGGTACATTAATATCGGCAAATTCGCAACAGGCATTCGGACTTTAATCTACCTCTACAATGCTTGCCATGAATGTGAACATTGTCATCTTTCATAGAGCAACCGAAAAGGCGTGCCAATTCGCGGAATTTGCACATTTTTTAGATTTCAACCACCCCGGTCAAAAGGTTAGCATGAGTTTGCCGGGATAAGAAGTAGCCTATGTGTTAATCCAGAATTCCAGACCATGAAAGACCTTTATTCCAAATTTCATGTAAATCCGTTGAGCCGTTTCAACGTTTAGTGGTAACAAACATACAGACTTTCACTTTATAATATTAGTGAGATGAGACAGCCGAACATTGTCTTCGATCTTTGTCAGAAAAGTACTTAAGCCGAAAATACAAAATATCGGCAACTGTAGGCAGTCATTTTGAAGTTTTTCTCGGAAACACCGACTATCCGTTATCTTAAAATCTTCATACAATCTTTTTTTTTTTTTTCAGTTTTAGGCTTGCGTTTGACCGCCATCTCGCCTGATGGTAAGCAACACAATCAGCAATCAAAAATCAGCAATCTGTTACGAAACAGACTCTCGGGATTTTATCTTGGCTTTTCTAATTCCTGATAATGGAGAATAGGTACATATTTTAGTATTTATTTATTCGATAAGTATAAGTAGGTACAAGACATGCTTAATGCTTATACAGGGTTATCCAGAAAGATATGCTAAGCCGAAAAAGGCTCAAAGTACTCATTATAATAAACAACTTTTACGATGGGACCAACCCGGAATTCGCGAAAAAAAATCAGCTGTTCCATACATTTTGTCGAGTGTCATTGACATTTTTCTATGGAATATATTTTTTTTCGCGAATTTCGGGTTGGTCCCGTAGTAAAAGTTGTTCATAATGATGACTACTATGAGCCCTTCTCGGCTTGGCATACCCTTTATGAATAGCCCTGTATTGATACTATTGGTTTCCTAGAGTTAGATAATGTATAACAAGCTTAACTTATCTACAATTACAGATTTCGATGAATTAGCTAGAATTTTTACATTTATCGATAAACCTGCTATAATACATCGCTTTGCACTGGTTAATATTCATTTAATTTGTCAGAATTTTGACGTAATAGCTAATTGGTATACGATAAAATCTGTGCTATCGAGTAATTTATACGACTTTGTAATTAATGATTATCAAATATTTATACATAACCTTGTTGGTCCTTAAACTAGTTGTAACCTTAATCTTACAGAAAAAAACATTTGGTTTTGCATTTGAACTCTCTTAGATTGCATCAAAGATATAATCTACATATAAAACCAATTAGAATATAAGTAAATTACTTATCACTTTAATTACGAATATATTATTTACTAATCTTATCAAGTGAAATACAGAATAGTTTATCTCTGAATCGGTAATTAATGATAAGTTGTAATAACTTTTTCATGTTACCGTCTGGCGCCATGCGGTGAAGTTTTAGGAAGTATCTACAATTTTACAACGTTGTCACCATTGCTTGAGTGGATAACCATTTTGGAGTAAATCATTTCCTCTGATTGTGATCACATCATTTATCTCTGAACATGAATATTTACCTCGTATCTTAATTGTGAGTCATTTTGCTATGATAAGAAAGTAACAATGAGAGTGTGGCGTCTCATTGTTATTTTAGTCAAATATGATAGATGTTAGAAATTCGACTATCAAGTTGCTATATAATTATTTTTACAAAAAACAAAAACCGACTTCAAGAGACCGACTATTGAGTTATTCATCTATTTGTCGCGCACGTACCTACCTACTTAATGCAAATTTAAGACTTATATGGTTTTCTCATGGATACCATTATCAGAACTGGACTAATTTGAAATGGGACCAAATGGGCGTCAGCTTTCTAATAAAAAAAGAATCATCAAAATCGATTCTCCCAGTCAAAAGTTATGTCAACGTTTACTTCAGTTTCATAAATTTGCTTCTTTCCAAAGATGCTCGTCTTATGAATTTGTCTGAACACTTTAGCGCTGACTGTAACTATTTTCACATGGTGTGATTAATTGCGTTGTTGATCACATCGCCCAACAAGCATTTTAGGGTTCCCCGTTTGTTAATAATTATTTTAAAAAAAAAACAAAAACCGACTTCAAGAGTTATTCACGAGACTATTGAGTTATTCATCTATTTGTCGAGCACCTACTTAATGCAAATTTAAGACTTAAGTATATGGCTTTCTCATGGATACCATTATCAGAACTAGACTAAATTGAAATGGGACCACATGGGAAGCGTTAGCTTTCTAATAAAAAAAGAATCATCAAAATTGACTCACCCAGTCAAAAGTTATGAGGTAACAAACATAAAAAAAGAAAAATAAAAAACATACAGTCGAATTGAGAATCTCCTCCTTTTTTGAAGTCGGTTAAAAATACCATTTACCACCAAGCGAGTTTTCATTGACATTATCAAATTTTGTACACACATCGTATGATTTCGGAATAAAGTGATCACGCACAGAAAGTCACGTATGCCATCCTCTAATTTTCAATTCCACTCGACCTCTGATATACCCACTAGATACAGGAAGCCCAGAAGCCAGCGGTACTACTATCATTAATTCTGGGCAGTTCGCCCAAGATTGGCGTTTCCTCGCGTGCCTGTCTTCAACTGTCTCGAGAGGGGGGCAAGTGGCTCCTTCCTCTCGCTGCTTCTTAAAAGGGATAGTCTAGGAAGTTGGAACGTCATTTTTGCAAATAGGTATTTAGAAAATGATGTTGCCATCGCTGTTAAAAGAGCTATAGATAAAGACATAATGCGGCTCGTAATTTTGTTTAGTATTTTTTTTTTTCATTAAAATATGATAGTATTTGGGGGAAAAATGTTTTCATTAATTTGCCATAGTTTCCACGCAATAATCTTTGTTTGACATTTTTTATCGAGTAATTATTAGATACGAAATTAGGAAAATTAAGTTAAATTAATTTAATTAATTAAAATTAGGCAAACACACAATTCTTTTGTAGGTGTAAATATTTAATTTTATAAATAACTCTTCTTGTCGCACTGCCTAAAGTAAATTAAGTTATAAAAATTTGTAAATGTTAATAAATTCAATTGTAAGAGTAAAACTCACGGACCGTGGAGTCTGTGGTGTTTAATAAACTTAATAAAAAAAAATAAAAAAAATTAGGAAAATAATAAAATCTATACTTGTCGACCACAAATAAAACTAAATCTTTATTAGGAATCGTATACCTAAATTTTTTTTTGGCTTATATGAGCAAGTGCGTGGTCAAATGACCGGTAGGTTGGCTGGACGCTTTGATTGCTCATAGCGGGAATGAAAAGTTATGTTTATTAATGAATTGGTTTTGCAAATATGTTTTAGAGTTCATTATCCTCTGACGAAGACTCAAAAGCAGAAATGATTTTATCTGAGCTCTCGATTTGCATGTTTCTAAGACACTTATTTTATGCAAGAAATGTTGTGTTGTACCGTTCACTTTAGATCCAAAGTAGTTAAACTTAGTAGTAATGAGAACGTACTCGTAAAAGATTGTGAGGAAATTGGATGCAGAGAGCCAGCTGCTGAGCTACCTGCACCTGCTGAGGTGAATGGCATACTATTGAGAGACTTAGGTACCTTCAGCAGGTGGAAAGTCGATGGTGAAGAGTAAATACTTAGGGTAAATACTCGATAAAATGTATGTGACAGCTGACGGTTTTTTGGTTTCATGGTAAAAGTTGTTCATAATGATGAGCACTATTAACTTTATGAGCTCTTTTCGGCATAGCATTTCTTCTTCTTTTTCTACTCTTTCGTTATAAATATAAACCCTGTATTTGTATATATATTACGTATAAGAGCAAACGAAACTATCTTAAGCTCTGGCATAAGACACTATTTCTTAACCTCATGGTCGTTTACCTAAAGTGTTAGCGTGCCGATGAAATGTCCTAATCATATTCTCCGCAACTTTCGAAGATGTCATGATTGTCCGTCCATCACGACTTCAGATCCGGAGACTTTCAAATAGCCTGCGATTGCAATCGCGTTACGTTCGATGCGACCGAGATGTCTATAGAGTCGGGTTGTGGAGTCATCATCATACTTACACATCACAGATTTACAGATCAATGATGCGTAAAATCATAAGATGTTATAGGTCCAACTGTGATTGCTGAATAACGTCTCCGAACTTTATCGGAGTACCTACTTATAGCTGAACACACAAAACAATATAGAACTAAAGTTACCTTCTCACTAAGCGTTTTAAGCACCCAGTGCGTGGTACTACAAACTACCGTGCATGACGCAAATCTTGTTCCTGGTCTGGTAAATTATGCACCCCTCCAAGGTCGGCACCTTGTGCCTGGGCACTGCTGGCACCGCCCGAGACATAGCTTCTTCCTACTTTACTCATTTTCTTACTCTGATGAGTATATGTCTCCTCTTCAACGGCAATCTTTTTCTGGCCTTTCTCGGTCTGCCTTTGGAATATTTTAGTTCCATAATTTGTCCAACTGCACAGGTATGTTGGTAGCACTGAAGCAATATAAATCGAGCTGAGATTTCCTTGATAGGGATGTGGGTAACGCAACTACCTGTTGGCTTACAGTCTTGCCACATAAGATAGTTAATTTAGCTTAGAAACTTCTTTAGCTGTAGCTTTCATCATCCTACTAGTATTATTGATGTGAAAGTTTGTCAGTTTGGAGGTTTAGTAATCAATCATGCAGAATACAATTGTATTGGGATATACAATTCATTTTATTCTCGATTATCGTATGTACCCGTGGCAATGATTGTCGATGATGACAATTCTGGTGGCGACTAGCGAGAAAATATGGAACGGAGTTAGATGAAACTTGGTATGCAGGTAGTATATACCTTGGTTACACAGGCATCTTTTACCTCGAAATTAAAGGTTTCTCTAGGCAAGCGAAAAGAAACCCGCGCAGGCGCAGCGAGTTGGATATACTTTTGTTACGATTTGAATAAATCGTCCAAGCCACACTCTAGTTCCAAAATCGATTGGTGGTCTCGATTCTCGATCTTCGCGATTCGTTCCATTGCTCTCTTGGCCTTGAAATATAGACTTGTAATTCACTCTTTCAGTTCTTTCGATTTACCATTTGGTAACATTCTTTACGTAGAAATACGTCACTTTTATCAATTTAGGCGATAGTATTAAATGCACGTACCGATTTGATATCACGCGCCAAGGATGAGTGTATTTAGTGAGATTAGATAATATTGCGGTAGTACTTTGTATCCCGAAATGGTTGCAGTTTTCAAAAGCACGGTAGCATTTACCTAATAACCGAGTCAGTCAGGTAAACTGTCAGTCTGAACTGGCGATTTTACACTGAGAAAAATGGCCATCAAAATTCCGATGGTATCACCTAAAGTACGGAGCATAGTGATAATCACCAAAAAGTACGATGATAGGCAACAATTTTTACGGTGACAACCATCATAATAGTTGTCATCGTAAAAACTAGTACTAGCACCAGTTTTTAGGGTGAGAACCATATACTCGTATTATGATAGTAGGTACTAGTTTTGTCACCGTAAAAATTGGTGCTTATCATCGTACTTTTTGGTGGTTATCACTATGCTCCGTACTTTAAGCGAAATTTTTCTCAGTGTATGGCTACAGAAAGTATTGCCGATTTGTCATAGATGTTTTGATTTTTTGTTATAGTTTCAAAATCTGTATGAATGTAATTATAGGTAGATACTATTATGTAGGTAGTTCTACTTCTAACGCATCGATCAAGTATAATCCGACTTCGGTGTTCTAGCGCGACAAATAGATACTAATTTGATAAACAAATATTACAAATATGATAAAACAAGGAAGTAGGCTATGATAGGCTTCATTGAGCTATTTACTTACTATCTCTATGACGTATGTATTTTAAAATAATCGCGGATTAATTTCTATTTTCGTAGAAAACCTACTATAATCGTAGATCAAGTAAAAAGGCAGATAGAGTCCCGCCTTAGATACAAGTGAAGCCAAAAAAAACTACCCTGCTGCTACTGCCCTTGTAGTTCAAGCACACATTGACGCATAAAAACTATACTCGAATCAATCGTCAATTCTCACGTCGGTTGCTCAGAGAACGTGGGCAAGAAAAATAAGTAGTAATAAGGGTAGTTTTTATGCGTCAATATGTGCTTGAAGTAGGTATACGTACACGGGCAGTAGGGTACATTTTTTGGCTTCACTTGGATCTAAGGCGAGACTATTTATCTGCCTTTCTACTTAATCTGAGGTTCAAACCAAAGGGCTGTTTTGAGTCATTACTAATCATGCTAACGATAATGATAACCTAATATTGGTTTATTTCCTCTGCTCACGTAAAAAATTGTTTACTTATTTAATCCAAGCACATAACCAAATTATTTTGCTAAAATTACACGGGTCTACTCATATCACGTAGGTACTTATTATTGAGTCGCATACTTGGTCTGTAATATCGATCATATTCGGTGATCTTTATCAAGCCGTGATTGTAAAGATTGTAAACACTGACCTTATAAACCTGCGGTTCACCCGCGTGCGTAGTGACAAAATGGTAATAATCCAGGTTAAAGCTATCTCAATTATGAATTTCTTCTAATTCCATCCAGCCGTTTCAGCGTGAAGTAGAAGCAAACAAACAGACAATATTTCGCATTTGTAATATTAGTGTGACATGTCAAAACCACGTCAGTTTTTATAGTCATCATTATCATTATCAGCCCGTAATCATCCACTGCTAAGCACAGGCCTCTCTTAAACGCCACTAGTCCTGGTCCTGTGCCAATCTTATTCGGGTCCGACCCACGACTTTACAATAGTAAAACCCGTATACCACTACCATAGAGTCACCATAGTCTCTGTTACAACTGGCGATCAATTAATTAATTAATTAAGTAACCCAAACTCAAGTCGATGACTTCGCCTGAGACCGTTCCGTGAACTCTTAATGCGAGCCTAAACTAGAACGTCCTGGATTTCGTCGTACTCTGTCAGCTAAACAAAATGTGAGACAAAGCCAATGCGATTCAGTTCAGGCTTGCGCTAAAGGTGCCTACACACCAATCGATGGAAGGTCAATCTTATTGTTACAACACTAACCACAGATGATGGACATCTACTGATCCATAGCAACGATCAATTGGTGAGTAGGCAACCTAAGAAATAATTCATGGGTGTGTGAACTAGGGTTACCTGTAACGCCCACCCCATGACTAACAAGATTAAACTTAAAAAATTGAAAACCCCTTAACGTTGAAACGGACGAACCGATTTTGATCACACATGAACCACCGCTAGAAATCCAGCTTTCAAATAATAAAAACTGCATCCAAATCGGTCCACCCGTTTAAGAGCTACGGTGCCACACACACATACCCACACATAACAGTAAAACTTATAACACCCCTCTTTTTGCGTCAGAGATTAATAAATAAGAAGGTAGAGCCCCTGAATGCCCCTGATCCTCCCTCCCCCAGTGTGTCCACGTCCTCACGTCACACCAAACCAAGTTCATTGCCTCTCCAGCACCAAGCGTCCCGTTATTAAATTATTTTCATACATCTTTCAATTTGTAAGAAACGGCATTACCCTCGATATGGGTCACTCTTAGACATAAAGCAGTCTAGGCTAGATATGGCTCGCCACATGCGTCTAGCTCCTGAATGGTTTGAATCAATTTTATTTTCTTTTTATTGAAAGACATAATGTACGCATTGAGATCGACTTGTCAATAGATGTCGACCTAGGATTACCTGCTACAGATAACGCAATCGGGAAAAAACAAAAAACAGGAAATGGGATAGACTGGAAATTGATAGAAGATGGGTTCTTGGTTTTCTGAGAGATTATAATTTCGCGGTCTTTAAGGTCAGAGTAAAAAGGTATCTTCTAAGCTTGCATGCTTCATCTTCGATCACATCGTTGCTTACCAACACGTTGCGACTTGGTGGTCAAACATAAGACTTATTCGCTTTAAAAAAACGCCACCCATTGGTCAAAACACACCCACAAAGTCACTGTTATTGGTTCACTGGGTTCATTGCTACGTGGTACGCGTAACCTTGACAATCTTGACATAGGCAATCTGAACGCTCTATTTCAGTCCCCGCATCCCGCGCTTTTTTCCGATTCAGGCGCATTTTTATCGCAACGAAGGTCTCGAAATGTGGTATCTATAACAGGTAATCTGTGATGCCGACAAATGTTTGAACAACTGTTTGCGCTGTTTTTTGTTCACTTAACGGGAAGTGTCAATACGTAAGCCGTCTGTTCCGATAGTAATTAATTGAATATTGGTGTAATGAAAAAAACAGTTCATTTCTACTTGCAGAATTGAAAATGATTTTTTTGTTAACCGAATTAAAGCAGTAGATAGATCTTAACTGTAGGTCTTTCTGTGACAGCTGGGTCATTGATTTTAGGTGACGATAAACAGCGGATACTTTTCTATGAAGTTGAGGGAGCCACCGTTCTATTTCTAAACTAAGCTGATGGTCTTTAAGTAGACAATTTTAGTTCCTTCATTTAGCCACCTGCACAGGCCAGTTGGCCGTAGGTACTATGTAGGTATGTGTTAACTTACATGTCAGGAAGGTAAAAACTGTTACATTTCGGTACAAAAAGCGACGAAAAAAACTTATCTGACTTACTTATGCCTTAATGAGTTTGATCCATATAATTAGAGAATAATATGCTTACATTTTAGTCACATCGCAAAAAGTTTCAACATTGTTTTTAATAGGTTTAATAGTGTCATTAATTATGAGGCAATTATGAGGGTTCGGGAAATTATTAATATTTTATGCGTGATGTTGTTTGTTATACTTTCACGACTTACCTAACTACTCAATTACTAAACCGATCATCCTGAAATTTTGTATTATTGTTGTCAGGGATACAGAAAAGGACATAGGTTACTTTTCATCATCATTATCATCCCTGGTAAAACCGCGAGGAGCGTGAGAGCTGCTAGTAAATAAAAATTTTTGGACAATCTGTTTATCATTTTTATCTCTGTTGTTTTTACAAGCTTTTTTAGCTTGCTGGTTGTTGTTTGTTTTTTGAGTCCAATCTTGCAACTCGATTTTGAACTGCTTCCCAATGTCCGATTGAGCTGAAATTTGGTATACCTTTGAAACTCCGATGACAACGCAATAAATGCTTGTTTTTTTATTATTTGTTTTTTGTTTGTTAAGTAACACGTCTATTGGTTCAGATTTTCTTTTGACTAGTTAGAATCAGGTAAGCTGATGTAGCCACCTGTGTAGCCAGGTAGGCCTAGGAACCAGTTATATGACCTAGCTACGGAACCTGTCCACTGGACCTAAAAGTGAAGTTGTGAAAACTTAGTGCGGTTCTTATCTTGTTAGAATTACTAAAAAAATACAGTAGGTTATACCTATATGAATCTATTTAAAAATCAATCGCCGTGCGTAAGTCTCGCAAAAATTCGAAACCTTTTTATGACGCAGGGGTGCATTAGGCATTAAAGCGGGCGAAATCGAGAGATGCAGTTATATGTAGTTACATGTACCTATAGATACAGAGGAAAGAAGGTTATTGTAGGCCGAATGTCTTAGTCAGATGTCAAAGTCTTCAAACCGCCCGAAGGCCTCACATCATGACATGTCTTGGCAGTTGTTGTCATAGCTCAAACAACCGGGGCCCAATCACAGTTAGGATAAATGATTGAAAGTCCAGCGTAATCCACTCTATTTTTTACGAAACGAACGTTGTTTGCGTCAAGCAGATGTAATGAATTCACAGATCCCAACGGTACTACAGATTGCTCGACGGACCGTCGCATACCCACTGAATAAATTGACACTGATATCTCGCTTATTATTCAAATACTTGACTTCTTGATCAAGATTGGTCGTATTTCGTCTCCATATTTATTGAGCTATTGCATTGCAAAATAAACGAGAAGTTACCAAACGTATTATCATCATCATCATAATTCTTGTTATCGTTTGCCCACTGTTGAGCATAGGCCTCTGTTCTTGTACGTCACTCATTCCGGTCCTTTTTTTTTTGACCCAGGGAAAATCCTTTATGGATACCACCGGCTCCGGGGAGAGCACGGTAGTGATGTGGGAGTCTCCGCCCTGGTGGCGGCCTACCCACTAAAAACCCTGGGGTTCCCCCTTGACGCTATCCGCCGGGACTATGGGCACGCTTTCGCACTCTTCCACGGCCCCAGTGTCAACCTAAACTAAATGGAGATCGTTTAAAGTATCCAAAGCCTATAATTTTAGCTCTAATCTAGATATAGAGACTGAATTTCTGTCCAAAATATAGGCCAGCTTTTAGTTCTGCAGTTAGCGTAAATGATACTTTACCAAAGCATTTAATCCCCATCAATCATGTTTAAAAACCTAATGAAATGAAATGAAAATATATTAGGTATTTCAGATTGTTAAATCCATATTATAATACTTATGTTAACTAATACATAAATACATACGTTGCATGACATCAAATTAAATTAAGATTAAGCCTAACTTTAGTCTCTTCAAGATGAGAATAGGCACTTTATGGGCAAGCTTGCTTCTTAGACCGCATCGTCACAAACATCCGTGAGTTGAAGTTTGCGTAAAAGTGGCGATAATCATTCATTGACCATGTTTGTATTCTGGCTGATCTGTGTGTTAGTGCCATCCATTATTTGTCATACTTTGGATAGGCATCTTGGACTTATAATCCTAAACAGGGTTCTACAGACTAGGTAAAACATTGTTCAAACTACCTATAGTCACTATTGACTTCCAGGAACTATTTTATTTTACTTCCACAACGTTGTCATTTAAAAAAACTGTAGGTAAGTACCCAAATGTTGCTTGTTTGGCCTTTAGACACAATAGTTGACCCTAATGTTGGAACTTTAAGCATTTCTGATGACTTTTAACTGTTGAATGTTATTATTTGAACAAAATAACGAGAACGTACGGAACACGGCAGCGACATAGCCTCACCCAGATTTTTTGTGAATTTTCATGAGCGGAGGTTTCTGACGAGTTGGTAGCCTAGTCGATCGACTAGTTCAGCAACACCATACAACAGCCACAGTTTAGCCAATCTTGACTCTCCTAGCCTACAACCAGTTGCCTTCTTCGCCAGTTGTAGAAAGTCAAAGACAAAGTCGCGAGATGTAATTTGCACACAATGAGCTTGGTAAAAACTGGTCTCGCCGTCTCTGTGTCATTGCGGTGTCACTCTCATTTCGCCATCGGATTCTGCTCAGCCGACATTCTTACAACTATGGATTCTAAAAATAGAAATCAATTACAGGAAAATGTTTTTAATTGCCTAAATAGACCAATGCTAGGAAAAAGTTCTGAAAAAATAAAAATCTTTAGTTTATTCTTTGTTTTTAAACAGTTGTCATAAAAAGTGAAATAACAGTTAAATTTTGAAACCGTTACTATAACTAACATAATTAATTATGAACAAAATCAAATTAAATTTTAAAATTAGCACTTTTAGCGTTCCAAACATTTATACAAACTTATGTTAATACAGTAATAATAGAAATCTATTCACATGCCAAAGATTCATAGACACAAATTAAATAATATACAATTATACATACACAACTAACTCAACATGCGAAAGTAAACTTAAACACCGGTAAAAACATTAAAACCTTATTACGAGTACACAGGCAATAAAACCACTTCCTAAACGCTCCAAGAAATAAACATCCTCACTGAATGATTCTCTTCAAAACCCTGTCTGACCTACATTTTTCTAAAAAAAACAAATCTAATGACGTCATGCAATCAATAGTTTTCTTAGCGTTAGCACATAATAACGCGTGGGTGAATATTTGTATGATCTAGGTCGTTTATTATCTAGAGAGAATCCAGACTTTTATGTTGTCTATGAACATAAAAGTCTGGATTCTCATCGCACATCACGTCAGTTCGTTGCCACGTCACCACACTTCACACTGTTCAAAACTTGGGCTCCACATCGTGCTATTTAGAGTAATGGATGAGTTCCACTCATACCTTACTTAAATTTTAAAACTCTTGCCCTGCACAATTTTTAATTTAGAATACCCTCATCCCTCTCTCTTTCTCTTCCGCGATATGTTTCTTCCTTACTTTCCTTCAAACTGCTTTATCTTCGGCATCGTCTAGCTGTACTATAAAAATAATAGTTAAAAAAAAACTAAAAAAACACGCTTTTTATAAAAAACAGAACTAAAAAAATAGAAAATAAAATTTTATAAATTTAAATTAAGATTAGGGTTGAAAATTTCAATAAATATAAATTAATAATAGTGTAAATAAATAAATATATGTATTTTATTTTTAAAAAGCGTGGGGTGCATGGGTCAATAGATATTATATATTTTGTAGATACATTTTGTATTGACAGACATGAGTAGAGTGATTAGCATTTTGAAAATATCTTAGAAAGCACCCCACGCTTTTTTAAAAATAAAATACATATATTTATTTATTTACACTATTATTAATTTATATTTATTGAAATTTTCAACCCTAATCTTAATTTAAATTTATAAAATTTTATTTTCTATTTTTTTAGTTCTGTTTTTTATAAAAAGCGTGTTTTTTTAGTTTTTTTTTAACTATTATTTATTTTTCGCTTTTTAGTTCGATTTGCTAACTATTAACCATTATTAATATGTACAAATGTGTTGGTGTTATCCGATTTTGGCCGTCTGCTCAAGCAAATTAAAAATAAAATTGATGCGTAACAAAAAATATTGAGCAAAAAGATTTGTAGCCGCGTGGTTTCGATCCTCAGACCTCATAAAATAAAATTGATGCGTAACAAAAAAATATTGAGCAAAAAGATTTCTAGCGCGTGGTTTCGATCCAGGGACCTCTGGGTTATGAGCCCAGCACGCTTCCACTGCGCCACTCTGTTCTCTGACACGAATGACGAAATTACCATTTGTAAGTTAAACGGTATTAAAAGTTAAAGAAACTTTATAGAAAAAGCGTGTTAAACAAATTAATAGTTAAAAAAACTAAAAAACACGATTTGTTTAGTGTATTGTCATCGGTCCTCGATATATCTACAAAGTTTGAAAGAAATCTGACCGTTTAAAGTGGGTCAAAAACGCGCTCAAAGGAGTCGGTTACATACAAACATACAAACATACAAACATACAAACATACAAACATACAAACATACAGGTGAAGCTAATAAAAGCGTGTTAAAAAGTTGTCACAATATAAGATGCCCGCTATGACACTTGAGAAAGACCGTAGAATGTAACTTGGAACGCTTTTCGCGCATACTTTATGGTAGCATGTAATGTCAAATTATAACGAAACTCTCAAAAACAGTTACGTTCTCAGTCTTCTTTTTTCAAATATTAGTGTTGTAACTTGTAACCAATTAATTGACGATAGCTCAACTGACGATTTTGGCTCATCATCCGAAGAAAATTATTGAATGAAGATTCAATCACTTTCGTTTTTTCTTGTTTATTTGTGATTGAATGAATGTTATTGTAACTAAAAATATTAAATTAAAGACAAATTGACATCTCGCACCATATCGTATCATTTCAATATACCTATAATATTCAAGTTTAAGTTAAATTTTCGAATCGTAACCTTAATCCAATGTACTTTACAATACAAAATCAAATCGATCAAATACTCATACAAACTTGAATTGATTTATCGTGAGTATCGAGTACCGAGTCCTATGGTGACATCACTAGTTACGTCGCAATGACAAACGTCATAACGGGCATCTTATTTTGTGATGACTATACCAACTTCTCTGTAGACCAGAATTAAAAAATTACAAGGAAATGTAAATAAAGTTAAGGGTATTGACCGAAGTTTTGATTTATAACTGACAATATAGTTCCCCAGTAGAAACTTATATCCCACAGGACTCATCCAATCCTGGTACCTCAAAATTTTACCAACTCCTGAAAATTGCAACTGGTACTCGTAGGCTCGTTTTGTCTGTTTATTTTGGCGTTGTATTTCTTCGATTAAAAAACAATATTTAGACTAAAAAGCTCTATCAACGAAAGTTAATACAACGTGCGAATACCTTTAGCCATAAAAGTGAGCACGTTTAGTTTTCAACGTCATAGAGTTACGTTGAAAAAGTGAAACCATTTTGTATAATCTCTTGCGTCAATCTGCGTGGGATGTTTTGACAATAGCGCTAATAAAGTATCTAAACTGGCTGAATGCATAGATCGTGTTAAGTTACATCCATAAAGTTATAAGCGTATTGAAATTATTTATAATACTTTTGATTCTTTTGAAAAAGCGGCAGACATGCAGATTACTATCAGTACCTATGTATTTTTTTGTCAAACTTAAAATGAGCGGCAGACTCATAGTAGTCTAGTCAGCCTGATAGTAAGCAAACCGCCGCCTCCTAGGAATACCAGCAGCACTAGCAGACATGATGCTTACTGGCCAACTCAGAGATAACCTTTTTTTAACGCCCAAAACACAAACACAATGCGATGCAAAAAGCAGCTTGTGTCTTAGTGCTTATTTAATCACAAAGTGTGACATAAGTCTAGCGTTTAATATTGTATTCTTGGAAGACTTAATTAGGTGTTACTCGTATCTACGGTCTCGAGACTGGGTTAAATGTCAATGATAGTCATTAATCCCTCGAGTTCAGAATATCTATTAGCTGCAAGATGAAATGGTATTTTGCATTCAGCGGCGCGATGACGTACCTACAAATGTTTTGAGCTACTGAGTATTAAATATGAATGAAGTGGATAATTATATTTTAGTGACTATAAGAGTCTGAAATGTTCACTACAAATTATTTCGTCACATTAGAAATACAATTTCATGCATGTTTAAATATTTTGTGATTGTATTTTATCTCTAGAAGTATACTCGTATAATGGCTTTATGGTTTTACGTTTTACCTTAAATTATTACATTTTAATCTTTATTCATATGACCTACTGCTACTGAGCGAAGTAGGTCTCTATGTCAAAAAATTGGCTCTAGTATATTTATATGTATCCCAAAATAACTTGAGTACGGTTGATAAAATCTTGATAATTTTTTGCAGACATACAATTCTAATACAATTTTAAAATTCGAATATTGCAAAATCAGTCAAGCAGTTGTTCGAGATTTAGGAGTCTCAAGATCCTACTTAATATTATAAACGCGAAAGTTTGTGAGTATGTTTGTTGCTCTTTCACGCAAAAACGGCTGAACGGATATACATGAAATTTGGAATAAAGGTTATTCATGGTCTGGATTAACACATAGGCTACTTTTTATCCCGGAAAACACGGGTGAAACTGAAGGACACAGCTAGTAGATTATATAGATAGTTGAAAACTTCATAATTGAGTGTAGAGGTGAGTCTTGTATGAGCCGCGCCGTGCAGTCTATTTACGCACCTGTTGTATTCTGTTTACATTCCAGTATTCCAAGGTCCGAGTAGAGAAGTCGGTAACTAACTAAACTATTTGACTACGTGGAGAGAAACATGAAGCGTTTCCGGGCAAATACGAGTAAATTAGTAGGATAATTGTCTGCGTCTGTCTAGACTAGAGCTAAAGTTATAAAGTTTTAGAGATTACATAGAGAGCTTTATAATGTTTGCTTTTTTGTGATTTGTTAGTATACAGGGTTAAATAAAAAGGGTATGCTAAGGCGAAAAGGGCTCATAGTACTAATCATTGTGAACAACTTTTACCATGGGGTCCAACCCGGAATTGGCGAAATAATAACCAGCTGTTCCATACATTTTGTCGAGTGTCGTTGTCATTTTTCTGTGGAATAGCTGATTTTTTTTTCACGAATTCCGGTTTGGTCCCTTAGTAAAAGTTGTTCATAATGATGAGTACTATGATCTCTTTTTGGGTTAGCATATCCATTCTGTAACCCTTTAGTTAGTACTGCGCACTACATTATTGTATTGAGCATTAGTTAAATTACATTTGTCAATCCAAGCGAGGCCTCAAGTATACTAGAGAATAAAACATTTCATATAATAGATTGTAATGAAGTGTTGGTAATGGTGTTGTGTATGTATAGGTCGGGGGTGACTTTTTATGGTAATTACTACCAGATGGGCCGTTTGCTTTTCGCCACTTAA
The DNA here is from genome assembly GCA_949125135.1 of Alcis repandata. Lineage (NCBI taxonomy): Eukaryota > Metazoa > Arthropoda > Insecta > Lepidoptera > Geometridae > Alcis > Alcis repandata. Next base: position 863,095 of record OX421238.1, read on the forward strand.
CTGTGGTATAAAAAGGAAAAATCATCATCTACTGACAATAATTGATTGGGTTGAAATGTTGAATTGTATTGTATTGTATTTGTTTACCTTGTCTTTTTACATGTTACACTATTCTTATGATTCTCACACATAATAAACTAGTAGTTCTGCGAACCGTAGACTTCGCGAGAACATTTTTGCGACAATCACAGTCTTTTATCTTGACAACCTCTTTCATATTTGGAATTCTTGTTTAGTATTGGATTCTAAACATTCGGTCGGTAAATGGTGTTGAAGAAAATTTCTCTCCTTTTTGTGGGAAATACCCACCCAATCAAAAAACCCAAAAAAATCTATAAAATCGTAGAACTTACGTATATTCCAAGTTTCATCGACATTCGTCAAAAATACGCGAGTACCAACATACTAATAAATAAACATCCGGACAGATAAAAGATAATTTTGCCAGTTCTTGCAGAGACACTTCGTTCGCTCGGTTAATGATTTCTGTTTTCCTATATCCAGATGCAAACGATCCTGCACCACAACGGCAGCGGCGCGGCGGCCTACACGGGCCGCCTGAAGAAGCGCGAGGTGCACCGCGCCATCACACTGCATCCTGTCAAGGACCATCGCCAGATGTACAGGATTCACTCCTATTTCAAGGTAAATAAGGTCTAGTTAGCTTTGACTGGTGGTTTATTGCGAAGGCGACAGGAAGGTAGTAAACGAGACTCGTAGATCTATATACTTAAGAGGAGATCTATACCTACTCAGCAGTTTATTTCAGTTGTTCAATAAATATATATCTAAATCAGTGGATGAAAAAGGTTGATGATGATGATAAAAATTATCATCATTTTTCATCCTAGAACTTCTTCTTAAGCTAGAGTCGCAGCTTTTATTATTATTAACACTTTGAAAATATATTTTATTACTCATTTATTATATCTTTAGCGTGCATCACGGCGATATGATCCTTTTGAGGTAGGTATCGCAATTTGATAGGCAGCGAAGCGAAACCTCGGGTCAGGTAAATTTCTTTTATATCTTGAAGGATCATTGTTTGCCTCTCATCATATTTACATTTATGGTCCCTACGTAGAGCAAAAACTTTTTGCTCTGTTAAAACTCTTTTAACTGCACTATCTTTTTTGATAAAAATTATAACTCTAGTGATCAACTGTGGCAACATTGCTTGTATATAAAAGTGGGATTTTTGCCTTTATATTCGCAAAGTTCTTTCATCGAAATATTTAATATTCATAAACTGCGTACGTTATGAGACGTTTTTAATCTTCCTTGTTTGTTGTAAAACTACTTTGTAGCGGGAAGTAGCCACACGTGTTAGTTATGAGCTCCTTTGCCGAGGGTTCGCTTGAATCCAAGTAATTCTGCGAAGCTCTGTGGTTTCGTTTGTTATAAAAATGTGTCTTTGAACTAAATAGAGACCTAAAATTAGTTCATTAGTTATTGTTGAGTACTCATTTTACAAAATAATTTAAAATCTTTTAATAGCGTTCTTGCTGTGGATTTTTTCATATTAGTGACAAATTTAAAAGTAGCTGGAAAGTGGGGTGTTTGATTGAATTACTGTCTCAAGATGTTTTAGAAAATTACCTGAAGTTTAATAAATAGTATTATGATCAAGGAGCGAATGCATTCCACTCAATATTGAACCAATAAGTTTTCCAACTTTATTGACGTGAAAGCCATTAGTGGATGGAATCGCTTTTCACACATTTTGGTTTCCAATTAGAGGTTAGAGATTATTACAGTTTCGTCACTTTAGCAATATTGAGATGTACTTGACACCTTCCTATTAGTCCATACGTCATTTATAGCATTTCATGATATGATCTTAAATTCCTCACCAGTAGGTATTGCTGCAGGTATACCTACTGTTACATCAATCCCGTATTAGTAAGTTGTGGTTGTCGATTTAGCATTCTAGAAAAACACAGTATTCCCAGAGATGATACGTATCATCTCTGGGAATACGCGTTTTTCTAGTTTTCTGAGCAAATACAGTCGCCCAGGTACTGCAGTTTATGTAGCCTCTTTGCAATAGTAATACGTAAACAGTGACTGTAAGTCAGAGTACCATTTACGTAGTTACATGTATACTATGAAGTATTATTAGTTTGTTATTAGTTACTGAAGTAATATACAAGGCCAGGTTAAGTCGTTATAGTTTTAGCGTAGAGGTTGGTTTTTGGCAAAATCGGCCATGATTATGATTCTCCCTTATGATTATGGGCCTTATTCTGGCGAGTGAGATATTATCTCGGTCACTGTCTCTCTTCATTAGAAATGTCATAAAAGCAAGCCTGACGCAGATAATATCGTGCACCCAAGAATACGGTCCCATGTTGGGCTACCAACCCTCAGAAGTAGCAAAAGCAGAAATTTCATGTGAATGTCGTCCCATACATTGTCCTAGTTTCCTTTAGAATTGCAACTTGCAGGGGGAGGGGGGGGGGGGCAGGTGCGACATGCCCGGTTATAGGATCTCTCAGCTTATTTCTTGCCACTGAGCTTGCCCTCTGCGGTAGAGCCCTGACGTGTTCTTGAAAAGCTCGTCGTAAACATATCTTGCCTTTGATCTTTTTTCAAAGAGATTTCATTTATTTTGGATTATGCCAGATATTTTTCGAACAGGTGTAGGTGTGTGTAGGTGTAGGTGTGTTAGGTAGTGTATCTATAAATAATTAAGGTAAAGGTAGGAGGATGTTCATGAAAATCATATTAGCTACGCCGATACGTACGTAGGTACCTATGTGTAATATTATACAAAAGTTGTGTTCACGTACTACTCATATATTTGTCGGCGCTCTGAGCCAATCTTTATTTAGAGTGGCAATAAAACGTAACTGACAGTGACAGCTTCTGAGCCGCTGACGTTTACCACTCTGGCACGACTACGATCCGTAACAAAAGCGCGGGAAACAATACTTTAGGAATCTCGACCAGAGCCACAAGGACAAGGGTCGATAGTTAAAGTTGATACGTAGAAAGCTGATTACAATAGTTGCAATTACATCTGGAATTACAGTGGCGGTCATAGAATCTTATTGTATCGTGTACCTATGCGCGTTACGTGTTCGGCGGAGTGCCTGTTTGAGTTGTATTGTGAATACTTGGAATATCCATTGGAGATCATAGTAGAACGGATCATTGTAACATTAATGTACTGACATCATTCAAGATTATAATCTACGTGTGTTGCAAGTAATGGTTTTATTCCTCTCGCCCGATTATCCACGCCTGTTTGTCTAGTAGATCCTAACTACATGCCCACATTATGAACAGAACCGCTCGACAATACCTAACTTCTGATAATTGGCAACACCTCAACCTATGAGTGCCTTTATCAGAAGTGGGATACGAAGGGCAAAGATCAGAGGATAAAACCAGCAGCTACAAAACATCGCCATGCTAAACTTTTTGCTACATGTAAAGTCGTCGAGATTTTTGGCTAGCACTTAACCTCAAAACTACAAACAACAGAATATGAAAGGAGCAGAATATGAAAGTACAGAAGCCGATGTTTGAAAAATTTACATGGTGACGGAGATTTCAATATCAATAACTGATAGGAAGAACGATAGTAAATTTGAGGTCAAGGAACTTGACAATGTTGTCAGTGTCAACCCTTCCACGGGTAGGTACTTGTGATACCCGTGAACTATTAGTGAATCGTCCAGTGAACTATCAGGAGGCCGTGATGGCGTTAAGACATGTAGATCGATTCTAGGTCTCTTTCTAGATCAAATCCAGTTGAAACACTCAGTAGCCGCTCTGATCCTGAGACAGAACAAACAACAAAACAAAAGAAAAAAAAATTGCAAAGAAGGCAATTAGAACTGATCTAATTTGATCCTGAGATGCTGGAGCAGAAGTATAAAGCGATGAGAAAATATTACTGCCAAATAGAAGACATCCAACCAAGCGTTGATGTCAATAAGTTTAGATAAAGCGAGACTAACAAAGAACGCAATGCAACTGATCTTATTTGATCCTGAGATGCCGGAGCAGAAGTATAAAGATTTGAGAAGATATTACTGCTGCATAGAAGACAGCGAACCAAACGTTGGTGTCAATGAGTCTAGATAAAGCAAGACTAATTACTGAGCTTGTGCGCAGAAAGACATGACATGTTGCAAAAGTGTGTCCAGATGGACACGGAGAGATCGACCGAGCAGCGGCTTGTAAAGGTTCACTCCGTGAACTTAGACCATCCTCATGTTGCTTGAACACAATATCCGGTGAGCTTGTTCCTTTACTGTCTTTGATTGTTGGTCACATATGTGAAATTGTGAATGTAATGATCAATAGAATCATTCTAGTTTGTTCATATTAAGAGATGATGATGATGATCAGTAGAATTGTTGGAGCTGGTTCACATATGCGAGCATAATCATTAGATAATTTGTTCTACTGAATATTTGTTTTATGTGTAAACCCTGTGTACTGTCTGTGGTCATTCTCATATTAACTGCATGCTGGCCTTTTTTTTGGGAATAGTGACTGTGTTGTGTAGAGGCCGACAATACTGGCTGGGGAGCATCGGATGTACCCATGTACGATATTGATGTGTGCAGCTAGTGGAAGGTCTAAGGAGCTGGCTTATGCAGGTCAATGTTCCGGATCAGACCACTAGGCTGGTTTGGGGTGGCATTTGGAGAGCTGGTCGAAGGGACGCTTATGGGTTGTCCGGTCCATGTCATCATGAGAAATGATGACTGGTCGAAAGGACGCCTGGGTCGAGTTGTCCGGTCCATGTCATCATGAGAAATGATGACTGGTCGAAAGGACGCTCATTGGTTGTCCGGTCCATGTCATCATGAGAAATGATTACTGGTCGAAGGGACGCCTGAGTACAGTTGTCCGGTCCAGTGTTTGTGGTTGTAACTTGTATGTGGAAAGGTTCTATTCGATGGGTGACAAATAGAGATGTGTCAGTGATGGACGAGCTTCCATAGAATAGTTTACCAGGTGTGTTTTGTCTTTGCAGATCAAATGGAAGATTAACACTGGATAAGTGTTGACGAGCTTGGTGGAGTATCAGAGATGCTATGGAGAAGCAGTTGCATGAAGACTTGCTGGGTTCAGTTCAGAGATGCTATGGAGAGGGATTGCTGGAAGACCACAAGAAGAAGGCGCACGAGGACGTGCGATAGTCAGGAGAGGCCGTGTCGGCGCTCTGAGCCAATCTTTATTTAGAGTGGCAATAAAACGTAACTGACAGTGACAGCTTCTGAGCCGCTGACGTTTACCACTCTGGCACGACTACGATCCGTAACAAAAGCGCGGGAAACAATACTTTAGGAATCTCGACCAGAGCCACAAGGACAAGGGTCGATAGTTAAAGTTGATACGTAGAAAGCTGATTACAATAGTTGCAATTACATCTGGAATTACAGTGGCGGTCATAGAATCTTATTGTATCGTGTACCTATGCGCGTTACGTGTTCGGCGGAGTGCCTGTTTGAGTTGTATTGTGAATACTTGGAATATCCATTGGAGATCATAGTAGAACGGATCATTGTAACATTAATGTACTGACATCATTCAAGATTATAATCTACGTGTGTTGCAAGTAATGGTTTTATTCCTCTCGCCCGATTATCCACGCCTGTTTGTCTAGTAGATCCTAACTACATGCCCACATTATGAACAGAACCGCTCGACAATACCTAACTTCTGATAATTGGCAACACCTCAACCTATGAGTGCCTTTATATTTTATAAATCACAACGTAACCAGTTGAACACTCAGAAGAAATTGAACATAATTATAATTGTACAAATTTCTACTCTCGTAGTTCTAACGAACGTTACTAGATGGCGTCTCGCGGTGAGCTCCGACTTTCCTGCATCGCGGTGACGAGATTGTCCGAAAACCCGATGTAGGAAGTTGGCGGGTTTTTTAAATAAATCGAATTACTGTGGCAAAACAGAGTTTTAATTATAACCTCAGTGAATTCTCCGTCGCCTAAGGTGTCTTTGAACAATTGGTTTGTTCATGGTCCTTCGGAAGCCGGATGCGTCAGTATTTTAGTGACAAATCCAGGAGGAAACGCGTGTTGTGTACAACACACGCTTGCGGACGGTGGATCGCCGTTGTAAACGCAAGCTTAGGGAGTGCCCGTGTAGTGCCTACAGTCGGAGTGCCCGTGTAGTGCCTATATTCGGAGTGCCTGCCTAGTGCTGGAGTGTCCACGTAGTGCCCACTGCCGCTGCTCGGCGCGTACGAAGGAGGAAGAGTACACAATACTTCGAACAGTAGTTCAAGGGTGAACACTGTCAGGATACAGACGTACCAAGGAGTGGTACTGTCAGGCTACAGACGTACCAAGGAGTGGTACTGTCAGGCTACAACACACCGCGCCGCAGTCGACTCGCTGAGACCCAGGGACGTCGCTCGTCGCGCTACGTGTATCGTAGAACCTTACGAAGCGGGGAATTCATCGGACACCAACAATAGGAAAGAGTGAAGTGAAACCGTGAGTACATTTAAAAGTATATGTAAATGTGAATAATTCTCAAGAAAGAAGATTTGAACTTTAAAATATTGTGTTTGTTTTGAACTTTAGTAGTAATTTAGTTTATCTTGTGTGCATGTTTAGTTAGGACTTAGAATAGTTTCACAAAAAACGAAGGTACGGGGAACCTATGCCCGATTTCGGTTGGAATTGTAATTCCTAAACACTTAGAAAATTTCGAATCTTAAGCTTTAAATAACTAAGTATTTGTTAAAAATGGATTCTTTAATCAACTTTCAAAGTGACTTATGTTCGCGTATGAGTAAGGCGAAGCTAAATTTTAAGAAAACTCCGAAAGAACGTATGACAAAGTTATACATTGAGGGAAGATTAGAGGCCGCTGATCAGTTGTGGTTTGAGTTTTTGTCAGGCCATAAAGATTTAATGAGGAATTCCGATCCAAAGGAATTGAATGCATCGGCTTATGTTATGTCTGATAAATATAGCGATACGGAAGAAATATACATGGAATACAAATGTGAACTAAAATCTAAACTGTCGGACTTCAATGTAGTAGAGTCCAGCAAGGGTGGAACTGTGAATAACACAAGAGCGGCTCAAGCTAAATTACCTAAGATTAACATTCCTAATTTTTCCGGAGTTTATTCGGAATGGTCTTCGTTCAAGGACCTCTTTAAGTCACTGATAATTCAGAACGAGTCTCTCGATAGTGTTCAAAAACTTCATTATTTAAAAGGACATCTCACGGGTGAGGCTGAGCAACTCTTGAGACACATACCTGTACAGGAGTCAAATTTTGAAAGATGCTGGCAGCTGTTAGAGGAAAGATACAACAATAAAAAGTATATCTGCCATCATGTTTTAAAACGACTCCTTAGTCAAAAGAACATTCCGGTTGAGTCGGCGACAGCGTTGAAAGATATTGTCGACACAACTAACGACTGTCTCGCCACACTCACTAACCTAGGTATTGATGTTAGAAGTTGGGATGTTTTGATAATCCACATCTTGACTTTGAAGCTAGACTCAGAATCACGACGCCAATGGGAATTCAATGTGACGACCAATACGTCGACAGATGAACTCCCAACTTATGTTCAATTTAAAGAGTTTTTAACAAATCGGTTCCGAGCTATCGAGTTTCTGGGCCCGGATTCAAGGTCAGGACATAAATTCCAAAACAACAACAACAACAACAAGGTCAAAGCACTGCATGTAACAACTTCCACAACATGTCCGTTTTGTTCGGAAGATCATAAACTCAGTAAATGCAAAACGTTTCATAAGGAAACTCCTGAGTCTCGTCGTAAGTTTGTTTACGACAATAATGTTTGCTTCAATTGTTTGGGGAGCAATCACTCTGCTAAAGAGTGTCGGTCGAATGTTAGGTGTAGCGTATGCAAGCGAACTCACCATTCGCTATTGCATCCCAAGGGTGCAAATTCATCTGAGGTGAAGAAGAGTGAATGCGTTGCCATTCCCTCAGAAAGTGCCAAAACTTCATCCACGAATGCGGCGACATCATCCCTAATGGTGTCTTGTGTAGCAGCCGGCAAGGCACAACAACAAGTGCTTCTTGCTACTGCGTTGGTCAAGGCTATGTGCAAAAACGGGAATGAGTACAGCATTCGCGCGCTCCTGGACCAGGGGTCGCAGGCTTCTTTTGTAACCGAGTCCACCGTTCAATACTTGGGCTTGAAGAAAATTACGTCGAATGGTCAAATAACCGGGCTGGGTGGAGACAAGAACATAGCCTCGAAGGCAATGGTCAACATCGAAGTTCGGTCCCGAATTAATCCGGAAGTGAAAATTCCCGTCAGGGCATACGTGCTGAAGAACATCACTTCTCTTCTACCAACAAGAAGAGTAGAAGCCAGAGAATGGCAGGAGCTCGGTGACTTGGTGCTGGCTGATCCGGACTACTGCACTCCCAACCATATTGATCTCCTCTTGGGCGCTGAAGTGTATGGAGTAATACTTCAGGACGGTGTGAAGAAAGATCCTCGTGGCACACTCATCGCACAAGCAACCAGTCTTGGGTGGATCCTGTCGGGTGCCATAAGCTGCAACATCATGCCATCTTCGCGGATCAATGTGATGCATTGCTGTGCTAACGATGACTTGCTGCGAAAGTTTTGGGAGCTGGAAGCAGATATACCACAGCCAAAATCACTCATGTTCACGGAAGAAGAAAAACGCTGTGAACAAATATTTGCAGAGACAACTCGGAGGGATAGCAACGGTAGATACATAGTGCGTCTACCGTTCAGGAATGGAATTCCTGAGGTAACCGGGTCTTGTGAGATTGCAAACAGGCGATTGAACTCTCTGGAAAACAGGTTGAGTATGGACAAACACTTACGAGGAAAATACGAAGAAGTTCTTGATGAATATTTAGCTCTGGGCCATATGGAGGCAGTACCTGAAAAGGAAATTCAGAATCCGAATGCAATCTATCTACCTCATCATGCAGTGGTCAGAAATGACAAAGAAACCACAAAGGTGAGAATTGTGTTCGACGCGTCCTGTTCTGGAAAAAACAATTCATCACTGAATAATCAGTTATTAGTGGGACCTACCATACAACCGGAACTCAGGCACATTGTCATGCAATGGAGGTCATCACCAATCTGTATGTCCGCCGACATCGTAAAAATGTATCGGCAGGTAAAGGTCGATGCTGAAGATGCTGACTATCAACGGATTCTGTGGAGAACATCAAAGGATTCCGAACTTAACCACTACAGACTTACCCGAGTAACATTCGGCACAGCTAGCGCTCCATATTTATCTGTGAAGGCACTTCAGCAAGTAGCGCAGGATCATGGTGAACAATATCCTGAAGCCGCTGAAAGAGTACTGAAACATTTTTACGTTGATGATTTAATGACTGGCGTCCAAAACTGTGATGAAGGAAAAAGAGTGTTTCAAGAAATGAATGAACTACTGGGAAAAGCAGGTTTTGAACTCCAGAAATGGAACAGCAACAATGATGATCTGGTGAAGGAGATGAATGTAAAGGAACATGAGGAAAAGGACATACAGGATGCACTAAAAATAAAGGAAGATGAATTAATAAAAATCATGGGTCTTACGTGGAATCGCAGCGATGACACCTTCCGCTACGTTGTGATTCTGCAGCCGCTCCAGGAACCTGTAACAAAAAGAAAAATTATTTCAGACATTTCACGACTCTACGATCCACTGGGGTGGGTTGGACCAAGCATCATCATAGCAAAGGTAATGATACAAAAGCTTTGGTTGGCAGGACTGGGTTGGGACGAGGAAGTTCCAGATGCCTTATTACAAGAATGGTTAACTTACCGCGAGGAACAAACAATGTTGTGCAAAATTCGCATACCAAGATGGGTGGGGACGACTGCAAACGATGTCCAGGTTGAATTGCACGGCTTCTGTGATGCGTCGAAAATAGCGTATGCAGCAGCAGTTTACATCCGCGTGATTGACTGTGAAGGAAAAGTAAAAGTCTCATTAATAACAGCAAAAACCAAAGTGGCGCCGGTAAAACAGGTGTCAATACCTCGCTTGGAGTTGTGCGGCGCTGTTCTGGTCACGAGATTAATTCTTGAAGTTGCAAAGATTTTGAACGTTGAGAAGCACAACATTCACACATGGACTGACTCTACAGTCGTGCTCGCATGGCTAAATAGCCATCCAAGCAGATGGAACGTCTTTGTGGCAAATCGGGTATCAGAAATTTTGACTCACTTGGACCCGCAGAACTGGTGCCACGTGACGTCAAAGCAAAATCCTGCCGATTGCGCATCGCGTGGGTTGCGACCATCTGAGCTTGTCGACAATGAGCTTTGGTTTTGTGGGCCAAAATTCATTTCATGTGAACACATCAACTACCAGAGGCCAAAGGATGTCCACACAGAAATAGAAGCAGCCAAGACTCATTGTGCTACTGTAGATGACAGTGTATCAGGTTGGGACAATTTCTCATCTCTTACAAAAACGGTAAGAGTAATAGCGTACTGCAGGCGATTTGTAAACAATTCCCGGGCAATAAATCCAAAACTAAATACAACCTATCTAACAGCGAAAGAGTTGAAAGAAGCCTTGAAAATGTACATCCACCAATGTCAGTCAAGCAATTTTAAAGTGGAAATGGATCTCATAAAAGGAAAGAAAAACTTACCGAAGAGCTGCAAAATCCAGACGTTGAATCCGTTTCTTGACGAGGATGGAGTCTTGAGAGTCGGAGGAAGACTTAACTTTTCGTCGCTAAGCTTCGACAGGAAACACCCTATATTGATTCCAAAGGAGTCACATTTAACGGAACTCATAATTGCAGATGCTCATTTGCGGACTCTTCATGGCGGGCCACAAATAACACTCACATGCATACAGTCAAAATACTGGATCATGGGAGCAAAACAGCTTGTGAAGTCACATTATCACAAGTGTGTTCCATGTGCCAAAAATGCTGGTGCCACCAAACAACCCTTAATGGGTCAACTGCCTGCTGCGCGGGTGACGCCAACCCGTCCGTTCAAACACAGCGGAGTCGACTACGCAGGACCAATCCAAGTTAGAACGAGCAAAGGCAGAGGTCATAAATCCAACAAAGGCTACATCTGTCTATTCATTTGTATGGCGACGCGCGCTATACATTTAGAATTGGTCAGTGATCTGACGACCGAAGGGTTCTTGCAAGCCTTCAAAAGGTTTGTGGCAAGGCGTGGGCATTGTCAGCATTTGTGGAGCGACAACGGCACTAATTTTACAGGAGCTTCTTCGGAATTGAAGAAGTGCAGTATTTCTGAGCAGAAATACATGGATGAAGTCGCTGAGTTGTTAGCAAACAACAACTGCGAATGGCATTTTATACCGCCTCATTCACCAAATTTCGGAGGACTGTGGGAGGCTGGTGTAAAATCAGTCAAATACCACCTCAAAAGAGTCATTGGAGACTCAACACTGACATTCGAAGAAATGGCTACAGTGCTTGCCCAAGTGGAGGCATGCCTCAACTCAAGGCCTATGTCAAGCGTCACTGACGATTCGGAAAATTTTGACGTCTTAACACCTGGACATTTTCTGATCGGAGAGCCGTTAGTCACCGCACCGGACCATAATTTTGAAGCATTGAATGTAGGCACACTGAGGAGATGGCAACATACTCAAAAAATGTTGCAAATATTTTGGCGAAAATGGTCGCAAGATTATTTAATTAAATTCTTGCATCGCTACAAATGGGCTGTTGACAACAATTCTTCTCCTAATATCGGGGACATTGAAGTAGTGAAGGAGGACAACCTACCTCCATGTCGCTGGCTCTACGGCAAGGTGATTGCTACCCACTTTGGGGCAGACAATATTGTGAGAGTTGTAACTCTCAAAACAAAAAATGGAACCTTAAAAAGGCCTGTTTCTAAATTGTGTTTTTTACCGGTAGCAAAGGATTAAATGTAGGTACAATGTTTGTTAAAGAGTTAGCATCTAGATTCTTTATGTAAGGGTTATATTTCTCAGTTATGGCAATTTATGTGTGTTTTAGTTTAAGCATGTAAAGAGGCATTAGTTTGTTAAAGGCCAAAGTTTCGACTTTGCCCTTGGGGGGCGATGTATGTACAAATTTCTACTCTCGTAGTTCTAACGAACGTTACTAGATGGCGTCTCGCGGTGAGCTCCGACTTTCCTGCATCGCGGTGACGAGATTGTCCGAAAACCCGATGTAGGAAGTTGGCGGGTTTTTTAAATAAATCGAATTACTGTGGCAAAACAGAGTTTTAATTATAACCTCAGTGAATTCTCCGTCGCCTAAGGTGTCTTTGAACAATTGGTTTGTTCAATAATAGTTTAGAGCAAGTAAAGATTTACTTTAGAGCTAGAGAGAGACGTTATAAGATGAATACATCCTTTTACTGCTTTTGGTAGTTTCGCCATTAACTTTTGTCTTGCATTTATTTTTTTACATTTTCCATAATATTTAGATACGTACGAAGCATTTAAATAAAAGATTCAATTTAAAAAATGTACGAAATAATAAATAATTCTACAAGTTTGTTTTGCACTCACACTCACAAGTAGTAAACTTTTATTGTTCGTATCGCAGTCTCGAATTGAGTAAGTTTTACATTACAATGAAAAAGGAGCATAATAACTCGGGTATACCTTGAAAGGCAATGAGATTGCCAGCGGTGGGCCGACGTGTAATGTCTGAGGGAGGATTGTTTACACTGATAACTTAGGTGGCGTATAAATAGTTAGGCGCCATTTCCACGCGAGATTTTATTGCTTGTGTAAATAAGGAGTTTGTTTTTCGTTTTTTGTTTGAAAACTTTTTTTTTTAATTGGTAAGTAGGTAATGTAAGTTTTTTATTTAAACTCGAATTTTATTTCTTTATTAGTTTTGTAAGGTCGTATAGGCCGAGTGGCTGGCCCTGGAGTCATTTTATTAATCAATTATTTATCATATATATAAAACCCATAATTAAAATTAATTTATTAATTAATCATTAGGGAGTTTTTAGGCCTTTGACATGGTCTGGCGGTTTTAGTAAGGTGATAACGTAAGAATCTACTGATCGCTGTTTTTAAATAAAAGTAGATACGAAATTTTTCTGAAAGGCTGTTTCCTACTACTTGCTCAAAGGTGTAAACAAACATGACGGATTGAAAGTCAATCGCAACTCGTAGTGACGTCACTAGTTTATCATCATCATCATCTTATTTAATATTCGCCCACTACGGAACATAGGCCCAAGGAACCATAGGTATAGGGAACCAGTTTATTATGCGTCGACAATCCACCGTGGTATAGTGGTACTTTTGCAAAAACAAAGTACGAGTTTATTGTAGGTATTATTTTATCGATCTTTTTATTACTTGTTTTGTTATTTCACGGTAGTTATTGACGAGCAATTTAATGGTTTATTATTATTTACATTTATCATTACGTTCATTAAAGACTACCACAGAATAAATAGTCGGAAGAATCTGTTTAGTACTGCAAAAGAATCTTTTCGAAAAATAAGAAAATGCAAACCGTAATTTAATAATTAGGCTAATATGTACCTACACCCTGTTATCATACGGATGAAATTACAGTAAGGAAGTAAACAAGATATGCAGTGCAACGAACGCATTAACATTAGACCGGCTGCTATCGGAATACCTACTGTGCAGAACTGGAGCAGTGGGTCTTCTTGACAGTGGCGAATCTAGGGGGGCTTGGGGGCTCGATACCCCACCCTCTAAAGCACCACAAATACGAGTACCTATCTGTAAACCATACCTTAGTTTTTTTTTACCCTGAGCCACCTGACTTAAGCCCAAAACCAAAACAAAACAAGCTTGTTCCACGCCAAACCAATATTCTGGATCCGACACTGTTTTGAGAAGTTATCTAAGTAGGATGTCGTAATACTGTCCGACAATATCTTACTAAGTGACTCAATTATCATTGTAACGGGAACTACGCACTCGGCCAGCGTGGCGATTCGGGTAATCATTCAAGGGATGATAGAAGGTTGACCTGAGTTTAACGAGAGCTAGGTATTAAATTAGGCCTTTTTTTTTTAACCCTCCATTGATGTAAACTTTTGTAACTGAAAATAATAAATGCTTAAAACCCCTGGCGAAAAAGTAAGTAATCGCCCTGAAATGAACTTAAGTAACTTAAATTTATTTCACAAAACAGTTATATCCTAGAATAATACTTCGATCAGGAAGGATAGTGTCTGATCGAAGGTTTAATTTGAAGTTTTCAAAAATAAGCGCGAAAAACACCTTCAGAATACGAAATTTCAATCTTTGACATGCTCCATTAACTACAGCTACTTATATTCACCTCGTAATTTATAACATTCCAGAACCTCCGCATCCAAGAGATCCGCGAGAACTCCCTCGACCTCCACCGAGACATCGCCGCCTCGATGCGGGAGCTCGGCGTGGCGGACGACCAGGTCGACGACTACACGCTTCCCGGAGACGTGCCTCTGTTCCCCGCAAAGATTGGGGAACCGGGGTATTTGGGGAAGAATAAAATATTAGGTGAGAAACGTTTCAGTTCAAGAAGCCTCAGGGACAGCTGCAAAGCAGCTAATTTACTAAACGAATTATCGAAAATTAAACTTGTGTTAAAGACAACAAAGATACCAGTTTTTCCATGTTCAGTCGGCAGTGATCTACCGGGGAAACCCCGGATAATAAACGAGCAGACGGTGTTGAGTTTTCCGATAATCTGTTCTAAGAAACGTATGTTTAACCATTTGGCCGTCTCCGCATTACATCGTTTGTTTTCTTTGTTTCATTTGATTTGTTCTCATTCCAGGTGCTCCGATAGACATGGATCGCTACAAAGGCCACACAGTAGACGACATAGTTCTCTTCGACTTCATCAGCAAGTCCATCTACTCCGCCAGTCACACCAACCCCAAGAGACGCATCGAGGGGCCGCTGAAAGAAATGTTGGATGACTTGATAAGAGAGGTACGACTGTCTAATTTATTAATTTATTTTGATTACATACATACTTGCTTATTTCCTGAAACAAAGCAATAATCACTGAAAACAGCAATTATAACAAATCAATCCCAACAGTTCCAAACACTCTACACCAATACAACCCAACTCCTGCACAATGGAAGATCTCCTACGAGAATTTACTCCATTCTATATTCACTATTTTCTACCTACTGGATTGACCAGATCTAAACATCGTACCGCTGACACGATAAGAAGAAGAGACAGAAACACAACAGTATACCTTCAAAAACCACGATCAATCTTGTTCGTCTTTATCATCTTTCTTAGATCTCAAACAAACAGTCCCTCCCTCATTTATCAAAGTATGTTTCTTTTCTACCATTCTAGGTGATGGAGATAATAAACGCACCCTCAAGACAACGAGGCCGCGTGATCGAGTTCAACGAGCTGCTGTACGGGTACACGCGGCTGCAGCCGCTGCACGGCGTCGACCACATCATGGACCTGCTGCTGAAGTACCGCCGGTACCGCGGCCGGAAGATGACGGCGGCGGTCAGGAGGCACGCGTACTTGCAGCAATCTTTTACTAGTAAGCACTTTTATTATTATCAACAAACCACTCTAGACACATAGGTATATGATATAGTCTTGAGTAGACTTCATCATGGATCTACTGCTGAAGTACCGCCGGTACCGCGGCCGGAAGATGACCGCGGCGGTCAAGAAGCACGCGTACTTGCAGCAGTCATTTACTAGTAAGTCATTGTAACTATTATACACGGTTATAACGAAAGAGTATGCCAAACCGAAAAGGGCTCGTAGTACTCATCGTTGTGAACAACTTTGACTATGGGACCAACCATGAAATCACAAAAAAAAACAACTGCTCCAAATGTCATTCGATAAGAATTCGATTGCTCTTATCGAATTTACAATTTGAAATACTTACAATAAAGAATGATAACGATGATGACAATTTGCTCGTCTCGTCACTCAACTGAATGAAAATAAACATAAAGAATGAATAGGCCATTGTAGCTCGGTACATGAAACAGTCTATAGTAGATGTAGATCACATCATTGGCTTGATGCTGATAAGCCGGTGGTACAGAGGTTACTAAACGATGAACTAGTGAAGTTCAGAAGCTTTGGTATTTGCAGTAATACATATTTTACTTACTTACTTATTTTATTTTTGTTTTGAAAATCGCACTACACTATTGAAGTCTCAAAACAGGAAATTCCTATCTCGATTAGTAATGTTACTAAAAAATAGCAGGAACTCAAATGACTCAGAAGTTTGTATGCAATTATATTTTATTTGTTATCAAGCTAAAACATACTGTTTCTTTATTTCAGGCATGGAGATACGAGAATTGCCAATGGGTGAGCCACCTCCATTCGAAGACGCAGCTATTTTAGAAAGCTTAGACCCCAGTATGAAGACCTACCCAAACGACTATGAGGACTTCGATGAGTCCAGCCAACAGCAGAACAGCTTCCTCGACTTCAGCAAACTAAACATGAGAGAAGCTTTTGAATCTGGATTGATGAAGCTTCAAAATCTGCCTAAAGTCCTCAACTGGAAGGATGCACCTTTCGAGGAATACCCCATCTACGACAGAAGAATAAACTTCATCCTCCCCTTATCCGGCAGGCAGGAAACTTTCGGCAGGTTCATGAAAAACTACGAAGAAATTGTTCTAAAAACTGACGAGGTTGTGACACTCATAGTAGTACTTTATTTAGATAGCAAAAGTCCATTAGATTATCTCAGCGCTGAATCACTTGTCAACTACTACAGAGATATGCATGGAAAAGATATGAGAGTCATTCAAATGGGAACTAACACTTTCTCAAGAGGAGCTGCTTTGACGGAAGGCCTTAAAGAAATCGCGCCTGAAGATCTAGCGTTCTTCATAGACGTCGACATGATGTTCAATTTTGATACTCTTAGGAGAATAAGGATTAATACCATTAAGTATACTCAAGTTTACTTCCCAATCGTGTTCAGTGAGTTCAACCCATTTGTAGTGAATAGTGCAGAATATAACAAATTTAAAGACGATCCGGTAGTGGCCAACACTGCTCCTGATAATACTGCCGAAGATGAAGAACCAGCGAAGTCGGCACGTGAAATAACCAATTTGAAGTATAGCAAAGAGATAAACGATGACAACGGGTATTTTAGACAGTACGGTTTCGGTATTCTCAGTATTTACAAGTGTGATTTCGAGAGAGTAGGGGGATTCGATTTGACTATAAAAGGGTGGGGTATGGAAGACGTGCAAATGTTCGAGACGTTGATAAAGTCGAATATGACTGTGATGAGGATTCCGGACAATAGCTTAGTGCATATATTCCATTCTGTGGAGTGTGATAAGAATTTGGAGAAGAGTCAGTTCCTGATGTGCCTGGGGACGAAGGCGTCCACGTATGGCAGTGAAAAACACATGACTTACTATATGCTGAACAATCCAGAAGTACTGTGGCCTGATAAGGCAGAAACAGAAATAGAAAAAGAAAAGGGTGCTAGCTAATACAGGGTTGAGATCCGAGGGACTATTTTTTAGCTGGAATTAGAAACGAGAAAAGCTTGAATTTTTTAATGATATGCTTTTTGTGGTGACGCAAATGACAATACATATCCAAGCGTGCTCGAAACAGTTGTTAAGTATATTCTCGAAAATGCATTTAAAAATGTTCCAGTATATAGTAAGAGACATGAAAAATGTATAAAACCTAGAACATGTAATGCAGCAATGGCATAGTGCCTAAGATGTCATATTTACAGTTCTTGTTTTGTCCATAGTCGGATTGTTCTAGTTTCGAAAGGGGGCGAAGTGGGTCCTGAGTAGCCAATTAAGATTTTCACGTCTTTAATGGATAGATAAACTCTTGAGGATAAGCGTATGCTTAGACGCAGGTGACGCAGAACCACGCAGCGCAGGGCAAAGCAGATTTAGTAATGCCTGAACGTACTGAGAGCTGCGGTACTGCGGTGTAGACACGTGCAACTCAGACATGTGTCTGTCCTGCTCTGTGCACTATGTCTGTCTTGCTTGCTCTGCCCTGCAAAATCTGTTCTGTGCTGTTCTGAGTCAACTGTGTCTCAGCATACGCCTATCTTTATTGTATTCTTGTTGTCTTTGGTGCTGATCTCGGGCCAATGTTCAAGCTATGCGGCTTCTGACTCGCTTTCAGCGTGGCAGAGCCTTTAGTGATTTAGTGAATTATTTCTTCCATTTTATTTTACTTAAGTACCTAGTGAATTTTATTGTATTTTGTGAATGTATAGATATTTTATATTATTGATAATGTTACTCTGTTAGGTGCTTTTAAATACTTTTGAAATATGACAATGCTTCAATTATTTTTTTAGTCTTTGTGTAAGATACAAGTATCGTATTTTAATAGTGAAATAAGTTTTTAATTTTAATGTACAGGAAAGATTGAAATGTTCCTAGTAAGAATATAAAATATTATTTTTTACTTTTCAAAATGTTTCTTTGTACATTAAATCAAAGGTTTTGTACAATGAATGTAAATATACCTAATTTTGCGAAGTCATATATTTAATACAAATCTTTGTGTAAAATAAGTCATAATTAAATATTTTTAGTTTTCCGCTCTAGGTTTTTAGTATTTTACACTAAGGGTGAAAAACTATATTTTTCTTTTACGTAGGAAACTGATATTTAAAGCTAAGTCCGCGTTAAAAACGATATAAACAAAATACTCGATTATGTTTGGTTGTGAATTTTGTATAATATTGTGAAAATGTACACAAAATAAGGGTGAGTCTACATCGGCGACGTGGGGTCGGCTTGAGCCAAGTTTGGGTAAAAGGGTTCATGACGTCACCATCAGTTGAGCTGTTTCAAATTTTGTCCAATCATGACAAATGGTTGTCTAAAAGTTGCTCAATCGAACATCTACCGTATTGCAAGAGAATAAAGTGGTCATTCATTTGAAACGCTATACCAGCGCCAGCGGTTTGTTAGCGGTGGCGGTTCACACTTCACATGAATATCTTCCTTATTCTTAGGCTTTAAGGTGGACATTTGAGTGGGCAGATTTTCGATCGCGTTGCAATTAAATGTAAACTAAAACGTCACAGCTCAGTTTTGGGGCCCTAATCTAGCGAGTGCGATAATAGATTTGGTCACTGTTGCTCTCATTAGAAATATCATAAGAGACAGACTAATGAAAATAATCTCGAACGCCTAAGAATAGGGTCCCATTTGAACAGTTCGAAAAGACATGAACTCTGAATTAAGCAGACTCCACGTCGAATGATTTGACTAGTCCTTAACTCGGGCATACCACTTAAAATGGCCATATTTACTTACTGAAACAATTACCAATATTAACCTAATTCATTTACTTTTGGCTGCATAAAACCTATTTGCAAACTTTGAAAAATAATGTTGTATACTTTTCTAACTGTTTTGTTAGTTATTTAAAACAATCAGAATTTGAATACAAAAGCCATACAGGGTGTAACGAAAAACTTGTCTAGAGTACCTACCTAGAACTTTTGTTAAATTTTTGAATGAGGTTTTTATGAAAAGGCGCTATTTTTAGAGTATTTTTGTTAACTGCATTTTTTTTGTACGCTTTTTAAGAATTGGGAGGAATTTTCGTTGCATCCTAAGAACGACTAGTTGTAACTGTCGCAGATTTTCGTAAAATGTTTTAACGTCTTTTTAATAATATATAAAGAATATTCCGACTTTGTTTATAACACACAACTGTGTATTAAAATGTGCCTAGTTAATAATTATATATTTTTGTATAAATACATACCACTATTGCGGTTTTGGTATCGATTTTATTGTACTATTTCTAAAATCAATTTTTAAAAGTTCTAAAATATCTGGGAATGTAATTTATTGCATATTGATTAAAAATTTATAGAAGTCTTTTAAAAACTCAACCGCACAATCTTGTGCAAGATATTTCAAACATGAAGACAAATCTAATCAAACTTGTCCAAGCCGTTTCGGTTGTTTGTATCCATACTCACAAACATGTATACATCCAAAAACAAAATTTACTGGCAGTCGCGAAAAAAGTGTCGTAGGTTTAGTAGGTCATCCATCTCAATTATACACAGTTGATAGATATTGAAAGATAATGTGACAGACTGACAGTGCTCGCTTACTATCCTATTGGTGCCAACTTACGTGCGTCATGTGTGCTCTTTCTAGCACTTGATCACAATCACAAAAGAATATCTATAATAAACTAGCTGACTCGACAGACGTTGTCCTGTCAAAAGCCATTGCGTAACTATAGCAACCGTAGTATGTTGATGCTAACTTGTCAATTTATAGTAAAAATTATCAGTATATATGTATATAATTTGCATTAAATTAAAATTGCGACTATAATTTGAGATTTAAACTATCCTATCTCTCAAGTTGGATCGAACTGCACATGGTATGCGAATTTTATTATAATCGGTTAAGTGTGGTTTAGGAGTCCATTGAGGACAAACATTGTGACACGAGATTTATATATATTAAGATTAATATAACCCAGATCAAATTAACTTCGAGAGACATAATAAAATATGTTACAGTAAAATCGACGCCGATCGTAAAGGGCGCCGCCCATTTTGGCATAATAATAATCAAATACCTAGTATTTTAATGTAAATAAGTAAATTGTATATTGTTGAATGTGCTCACTAAGTGCCAAGTTAGGTGTAAGTAGAGGGAGCGCAATTTTATTTTTGTGTCGATATTATTGTAAAGAAAGGCAATTGTGATTTGAAAGTGATGGAAGATGGTACGAAAGTAAATATATTTTTTGTGAAATTTTACATGATGCTTTTTATTTGACATGATTTTTTAGAGACTAGTCCAATATCGTTTTATCAAAAATGATAATGTTGTTGATGTAAAAGTGTTCTTTCTGGTAGTATACTTTGTTGTTTATGTCTGAAAAAAAAGTAAGCAGTAGGACTAGTAAAAGGAGTGCCGAGCGGTGCAATTGTGCCCTGCATAAAAAAAACTATAACATTATATTTGAATAAAGGTACGCCACGCTACGATTAGGTACACCTGCTATTAGGTACCTTACTACAAGAATATGTTGTTTGCTTATCTATACTTCTAGACTAATATTATAAAGAAGTAAAGTTTGTGTGTTTGTATATTTGTTAAATTGTAAGGGGTAATCTCGGGATCTACTGAACCGATTTTAAAAATTCTTTCACCAATAGAAAGCCACATTATTGCTGAGTGTCATAGGTTATATAAAAAACAGAAAAATAAAAAGGCTTTTACGTGGTAGTCCGTTTTGCAAAGTGAATCGGAGAAAAAACGGTCCGGACGGCGCGCGATGGCTTCGGGTTTAATTAACATTATGCCCAACGAAGTGGGCAAGGGTCAGCTAGTTTCGAGATAAAGTAACCAATTTGTTAATTTATGATATACATGATGAGCTACAAAGTATTATAAGTACATAAATATAAAAAGAAAATTACGGATAAAAACCAGAGCTCATGTCACTATCCGATAAGTGTGAAGAAGTAACAAACACACACAGTCACACACCCTCCACAAACTTTCGCGTTTATAATATTAGTTTAATTACGATGTGCTATACTTAAATACTTGATATACATGAGAAAGTTAATAGCTCCGCTTACAGTGGAATGCTGGCTCCAGCTCTAAATGACAAAAGATGTGACAGACCGATGATTGATAACCTGCATCACGCTGTTGCGTACTCGGTGACATGACATCATTGTGCAAATGTTATAGCTATGGGCAACTACATACTGGTAGAATGTAGAACACATTGTAGCCTTACATTTTAGTTTCTTGCACGAACTTTAAAAGTTTTTTTTACTGTTTGTTTACTGAAATAGTAATATTTAAGTGATATAAAAATATAGAAAATATGTATCTATCATATGCAACCTTTAATCCTCCCACTGCTGGGATACAGGTCTACCCTCGAAGGGTGATGACGTATCTATATTTATTTGTTATGTCGGAGCATTCACTGACAGCAATCAAGAGCAATCGTTTGAATTTATTTAAATTTTACTCAAGATAACTAAGTAATGACTTCGAACTTCTATGTCTGTTAATTTGAATTTAAATTATTTTTACACTATAAATAACAGTGTTATGTTCTGATGATTTTTTTATAACAGACAGTCATTAATTACATTTTCGACGCTACACTCTGTATGTCATAAAATAAGATACAATAGCTAGGTATTTTCCTCTGAGTCGGTCTAAAGCTATTTTTTTCTTTGTACCAGTCTATCCTATCCAGTTATCCACTGACACCTAACCTAGTAATAATAAATGCGAAAGTTTATGTGTATCTTTGTTACTACGTATCTCCGCGACTACTAAATCGATTTTGATAAAATTTTGCATGCAGATACTTTACAATAATTCTTAAATAACCATAAGATACTTTTTATGATCATCATCATCAACAGCGCGCGAGTGAAACCGCGGGCCACAGCCAGTTACGAGTATTTATTACGTGTAAACACCATGTACAGGTCTTGGAATTTGATGGCCTGTAAGCATTAGGCGGGATCGTGAGTCGATTAGAGATGAGTTACAAAACACGTGGAAACGATTGTCGATTAATGCAAAGCAAATAGGATTTCGCGACGCGATCGTCGATGAGGTAATGTTTGGATTAGAGGTATGGAGTACGTGGAGCATTTGTGGAAGGAGAGAGGAAGGATCTTGGAGAAAAACTGGTAGGCTTAACTCGTAGGTACCTTTACATGAGCCTAATTTTTTTCCACATTCCTGAAAGAATTAAATGTTTGATACGTTTGTAACTTATTATATTTTTAGACAATTGGCATCTTAAAGCGACCAGTACTCCTAGCATAGGTACCTAACTCCGGTACTATGAAAGAAGAAGACGATGACAAAATGTTAGTTGAAAAAAAATAAGTCTCCATTTACGCCTGATAGAGGCGCGGACAGCGTATGTTGCCTGTAGTATAGAGTAGGTATCTTTTTGAATCTTCATTTCTATCTATCTATCATTCTGCGACCATAAATTTTGATAGAGCTGCTCTGGGGGCATCCATTAATTACGTGAGGCTCTTAGGGGGGAGGGGGTCAAGTAAAATCTCACCGAATCTCACGCGGGGGGAGAGTGTTCTCGGCAAATCTCACGTAATTTTTTGCTACAAGAAAAAGCATAGTATTGCGAGAAAACTTGGTTAAAATGAGAAAAAAATGTTTCTCCACTAATAAATAAATCGAATACAATATACAAGCACAACTAACTTATAAACATAAAAAAAATTGCATTTTGAAAAATCTCACGTGAGATTGCCTCACGTAATTAATGGATGCCCCCTGTCCAGCGTTGCGGTGGAAGTTCAATATAATTTTGATCTAAGAATGCTAGGATAATTCAGATGAGAGCCATAGAAGAATAATTATGACTGCGTTGGTTTTAAACGTAAGTGTACCACTACACGACTCTGGGACAATATAGGGTTGTAAGGAAAGGGCAAAGCCGAAAAGGGCTCATACTACTCATCATTATGAACAACTTTTGCTATGGGACGAAAAAAAAAATCTTAAATGTCTCACTTTAACTTTATGCAATGACATTCAAAGTTCTGTTTTGGTACTCCAAATTCCAAATAAAGCAATTTCCCAGAAGACACGAACAATTTAAACTATCTAAAAGGTGCTAAAGCCATTATCAGCGCAATACCACATTCGCGCACATTGTAAGCCCGCGGCTCCCGCAATTATTTCGCCATTTCATCATAGATAGCGGGCTGGAGCCGCGCTGGGCGGCCGTCTTTGTTCGCGGCGGACAATGTGTTGCGTAACTGGTGATTAGACGTGGGATAGTTTTGTAACGTGGTCAGGGTAATGGGATTCTATGTTACACTTTGTGACCTACATTAAAGACCTTTGAACTGTGATCTGCTTAGTACCCTTTGACTCTTTTGAGAGATGTTGGGGGCATGAAAATAAATACATAGTTCATAAGATACATCCAACCATCTTTGCCACTGGAGCAGTCGTGCCAGTGGCCCAGGGCCTCGCTCCATTATTTTAAGGAATTGGGTTGGCTCGGGTGATTGCTAGCAAGGGGGAAACGCACAATGCACCCTTTTGAGGGACGCCAGTGCGGGACCTATCGCCCCCATTCCGAATAAGAATAAGAAGGTCACTTATGAGGGTCTTTAGGTCCCATTCCAAAAGCTGACCTTGATCTCATCCAACGAGTGAGCATCGCCATACAATCAGGTAATGGGGCCAACATTTTGGGAATTTCTACAAACAGTGCCTTTTGGCCTAGTTTGATTAAGTTAAGTATTGTATTTAAATTTACACGAAGTACACTTCTTAAGAGATGGTAGACGGTGTAGGAGACTCATTTTCAGTGTCATTGACATTTTTCTATGGGATGGCTGTTTTTTTTCTCGCAAATTTCGGGTTGGTCCCATAGTAAAAATTGTTCATAATGATGAGTACTATGAGCTCTTTTCGGCTTGGCATACCCTTTATGAATAACCCTGTATATGTATTTAAGGAAACGATTTATTCTGTGCCTCTTGTGCAAAATGATACAACTCCGAAGTAGTGTTCTTCGAGTTGTATCATTTTGCTCAGGAGGCACAGGTTTTCTTTAGAAACAGTCTAGATTTTTATGAATGGTGCCAGGAATTCGCTGCTCTCGTCGTTCTGGAAAGCCCAGCCTAGCCTGGCCTAGCTTGTTGTTGCTTGTTGTTGGTAGGAATATGTACCTACTCGTATCGGCTTAACTGAAATGCTAGGTTAGGTTATATACAAACGCATGACAGCATGACTCCTCAGGTATCCAAAATTACCATTTCATGTTTTCCTTAACCCCACCAAAACCCCATTCACTTATTCCGAAACCCCTCTTATTCTACTTGAATCAAGTATTTGTTAACACGTAATCACGTTTCAACACATCACCATTAAATATCGTGATATTTCAATTTGAAAATCATTGGAAAATATTCACCTCTTGACCGCGCGCTTGCGCAACCAACGAAAGTGGTTTGATTATGTTCATGTTATTTTCGATGTTATAACTTTAAAGTAAGTATTAACACTTGAATTGTGGACACAAAGTTGGACTAAATCTCGTTGAAAATTAAGAGTTGCAAAAGAATATTTGTTTTTGACATTATTTGTTGATCTAGCAGTAGGCTTTGGATAGCAATGAAGATGGTGAGCTGAATTATTATTGGCTTACCTTGCCTCTGAGAGTTTTAATACCACTGAAATATTTTTCTATCTACGTTTCATATACCTATGTCTAATTGTCCATCCTCTTGGCTCAGCATTCGAAATATAAACGAGAAAGAAGTTGTAGAAAAGTAAAAAAATATTGACACTTAGATCTGAAGTTGTTGTTGTTGTTCAGTTTCTATTTCTGAAGAAGATTCTTGGAACACTAGTTTTCTAAAATTGAAATTCTAACGTCATCGTTTCGGACCTAGATTTTAGATTGGAACTACTTTGTAGATAGCGGCAAAGTGTGCATTGAATAATATTAGTGGAGTAATATCGTGCTGGGAATAACATAGGGTCAATCGGCTAGTTCAAAGGGAGTTTCTTGATATTTGGAATTGCAAAAATATTGCAAGAGCGACTTTAGTTTTGCTAGTAAAAGTTGTTAAAGTTAATTGTTTGTTGGCTTAATTTTTCGTAAGTTTTGTGGATTTTCGGAACCAAAGTATGAAAATAAAAGAAAGTGTACGGTGTCGAAATGTATTTATCTTTTTCTGTCAAATAAAAACATTTAAAAAACTTAATAATACAAAAGCTAAGCTAATCTTAAGATAAACTTTATACAAGGCATGAGTCGAGCCCGGTAAGCCACTGCGCCTCGATCCAACTGCCAACTATCATTTTTGACAGGTGTCAAATGTGACAGGTGTCAGTTGGTCAACGCCTGGCTCTCGCGGGCGACACCCGTGTGCGTGCACAGTCGCAAGCATCGGTCGCGTCGGTGTAATGACGGCCGGACCGGCATCACCTACATTGTACGTGGCTGCCGGTCGATTCGAACAAACATTTATTCAGCCACATTCGGTTTGACCCGAGCACAGCCGAATCACGTAGACCATAGAAACATCACAGATAACGAAGACTGTTGTCGATTCTGGGCACGATTTTTAATTCAAGACTAATTTGATCACTCTAAAATGACTTCTCATATCAAGATGAAAAGAGACCTCATAGTTTTAACGCTATCATATTAGTTTCATCAGGGACTACAGAATCGACGTCACTGTTTCATCTATTTTTTACGAGATGAGCAAGTCGTTTGCCTGATAGTAAGCATCCAAATGCAGTGCCACCCAGAATTTCAAACTTCAAATTCCTGTGCTGCACTGCGCTCGTTCAGTTGTTAAATCCATCTCTCATTTCATCTGTGATGCCTCTGGAAGTTGCTAAATTCTGTTGGTTTAGTAGCCACCGCCGGACGGAGCGCCGTAGCTGCTGGAAGGCGCGCGGGCAGGGTAGCCACCACCACCGCTGGATCCGGAGCTGGTCTGCTGGTATTGAGCGACCTGGATGGCCTGACGGACTCCTTCAAGATGGAGACCGACAACGCGGGCAGAAGGCACTCCGTAGGACGAAGATGGGACTCCGTAAGAAGATGATGGGGCACCGTAGGAGGAAGACGGGGCGCTACCACCGAAACCAGATGATGATCCAGATGAAGAAGAAGCTTCTTCCTTAAGGAGAATTTGGCGAATTTGGTCCAAGAGTTGAGGGTCTACGTTCTGGCCTTCGGAGGTCTGGTATCCGGAGGAGACGGCTTGGTAGCCACCGCCGCCGCCGCTCAGGCCACCGCTGAATCCGCCGCCGCCGCCGCCGCCGCCGCCACCGTGTCCACCGGACGGGCGGTTGTAGTTGTAGCCGCTCGGGGGCTCGGCGCTCGCGACCGCGACCAGCGCAAGGGCTATGCACTGTGGAACAAAAGTTTGCGTTAGTTGCGATACGGTGTGACCGGACTGAGAGCTTATACGCGCTATACGATGTTATATCATTTGATAACATTTCGATTGAATCGTTGATGTACTTAGTCATATCGTATAGCGCGCGAGTAAGATTCCCGATTATTATTAGTTATGAAAGTTACATGACAAGATGACAAGTGTCTGTTGTAATTTAGTCGTAAAAAATAATTTAAAATAATTTAAATGAGTTTAACTCAAGTTAACTCATTTGTTATTTCAATCAGGTAGAAGTAGGTTACATCCTATTATAAAGAACTACATGCGTCAGATAAAAACATCTCAGAAAAACACGAAACGGATCTAACACGAAGTGACCACTAATATTGAGTTCCAAAGTCTCAGCTAGAAAGCTCACTCCATACTAACCATACCGTGATATTTGCTGGAATTATTACCATAAACGTGATAGTAGAGTACCGCACCGTCTTAAACGTTACGTATTATTCTCTACAGTGTTCTGTCAAAGTTATTGGCCCGTTGGCCGCTCTGAAGTGTACTTTTATTTTTGCGGACCCAGTTGACATTTCAGAGGAAGGTTTTTTTCTCATTTGGACTGAGGGCATAACCAACATTCAGCTTCTAGTAGCGCTATGTCCCGTACTCAGTTTTGTTTTGGTGTAATTGTATTTAAACGACTAAACCAACAACCGTTCAATGCTCACTACATTTTGAGCACTAGAGTAAGACTATATTTACTACACTAGATTTAGGGCATCCTGCGTACCATCTGGGAATCGACGTGCTCGTATCGTTGGCATTTGATAGAAAATCTTTTAAGTATTCAGCTATGTTATTTTTTGTATTTTTAGAGAGGTCATAAACTTTGGCACGAACACTACTTTTAATGGCAGTGTCAGTTCGCATCTTGGCATAAAATGGCAAGCAAATAAAGTGATTGTAACTCTTACGTTGAAATGGCTCTATAAATAGTTTACGGACTCATAGAGTTCCGCATCACAACTTGTACGCAAGAGATAATTTTTACAAAAAAGCGAAGCTGTTAACATCATCCAACTTTGACTTTAAATATTTTTTGTTGTTAGTCCGATCAATACTTAAATTAATTTAACCATGTGAAGTCTCAAAAAAGTATTAATGTTTGAAGTAAGCAAGACTACGGAAAAAATATTTTGGCGCCATAAATCCGCCATTTTGATTTTTACATATATATTTTTTTATATACTTTGTGATTGTGACAGTGCGTTAAACTATAATTAAGACAAACAAGAAAATAGTTGGCAACTGTTTAATATAAAATGCGGTTTTCTGTTCTCACGACCTGAATTGGATTGATCAAACGATTGCCTGAAGAAGCAGAAGATAAAAATATATCTGATGGTTTCTCTTTTGTTCGAGTTGCATTAACCCTTCTTGCGCATCCATTGTGCAACGAGGTTTTACTGCTAATTTATTTAGATTAGATGAAGTCGTTAAGCTTAATAAGGCTTGAAAAAGCGCACGTTCTTAGTTGAGTTTCATTAATATTAACAGATTGTCTGTTAAGGGATTTTGCTATACACGACTTGTAGTGTTTTTAGGCTACTTTTAAGACGTAAACAAATTTAATTTAATAAGAGAAGACTAAAAAGATTAATGTCAAAACAAGGTTGAAGCCAAAAAGAACAGCCATGACCTAGCACAATTAAAAAAGCAGCTTCGAAATTAGAACATGTCATGTCAGTCATAGAATATACTAAAGACAATGGACGCGACCGAGGAGAAAGTGGAGGTCAAAGGTAGGCACAAGTAATAAAGGCAGTGTTACATCACGAGCAATGTGAGATGTTGTGGGAACATGATCTTTGATTACGTCGTAGGACAGTGGGTTTCCGACCTATATGACTTGAGTAGTTGATAAACTAGTTGCAATTGACATACTTATCGAGTTTAGTTTTTAGCGAAGGAAAACGTGGCCGGTGGTTCAAGTGAAATAAATGTTCTACCATTTATGGGGTACAATTTTCTAAAAAAAGCTGGCACTGTGAATGAGATTTTCATTCTCGGATTAACTTTACTGATTTGTACTTTTAAGATTGTTAACTCATATTATTATACTTATTAAATTATTTACATCTATTTTAAAATGACATTTTGCAAATATTCCCACAAAAATTAAAAGTGACGACTTTGAGTAATGCTTAAAATGATCTTAATCTTTCAGTGACATTTCCGTTATGTCACCAGGCGGAAGTGCGGCCATGTCGCCGGAAGTCACGGAGCGCCATTACAGCTGAACTCTCTCGAGCACTCCGGCGCAGAGATTGCACTTTAATGATGATGATATTTTGTTTTCCGAGTTTACGTTGTGACATTACGGTTTCGATTTGTTCCTTATTTGTTTATACATAATTTGTATGTAGGCAGCTTTATGTTTTAGTTAGAAACTAACGATGCTAGATGGCGCTTTTTAATGCTCTTGGTTTTTTATTTTTTCGAATCTTTAGTCGCAAAAAACTAGTTTGAATATGAGATCGATGTCTTTGAAATACAGTTCATTTAGTTTGTATAAAGATAAGTGAGATATGCCTTTGCATAAATGTGGTAGGTAATATTTTTATGCATATGTAAAACGTTCGGTCGCTTTGTTTAATTTACGCTCCATTATATTCATTCACCTGTTATGGCTTTCTAACACATGACATGACAGTCAAACATTTATGCACTCTGCGGTTTATGGCCTCGGCTTACTGTAGGAGATTTACTGCCTCTACCGAGTTTACGATCGGCTTTATTCGTTTGAAATATTTGCGGGTTGCGGCTACGGTGTTTGAATAACTATTACTAAGTTACAGCCTTGGTTAAAACTTTCATTGATTCATGTGAGTGAAAGAAGTTTAAAATAGGCAAACTTTTTACTCGACCCTCTTTACGATATCGAATTCTTTATCAATGATGCTTTTTTACGGCATAAATTCTTATGTTAGGAACGTCAATATTTGAATTTATTCGAAATTCAATTTAAGAAGACTTGCTACATTATTTTATTCAAATTAATACATAAGTTAAACGTTCGAATTCATTTTGAAAATAGAATCACGTTGGTGCATTCAAAAAATGCTACAGAAATGCATCGTGTTTAGAATAGTGTTGTGCCGCGCTCTCGTTCGCGTATCGATGAATCACGGTGACCGTGTTCGGTGCGTGATTGACACAAACGGGCATGTAGACCGAGGTTCGCTCGATAATGAGGATCTTTTCCCTTTTTTGGTTTTAAATAATTTGAATCCTCTTGAAGTTGGAGGTTAGTAGTGTTAATTATTTTTATACGTAAAGTAGGATTAAATGTACTTTAACGTTGATTTTAAATATTTAGAGAGTCCATTTCCGATTTCGGTAAACATTGAATGTGAGAATTTTGATTAGAAATTAGAAGATTAACACGTCTGTCAAATTTAGAAAGTATTCTTTTGCTCAGTGAAGAATTTGCAAAAGTTCTTTCTAAATATCTTTAAATTTATTCACACGTTTCCGTTTTGGCCGAGTGCAGCAGAAGATTTCACTACACATAATTTACATAACAAAACAAAATTCAAGTTTACTAAAACAGGTTTTGAATTAATTGATCTAAATTCAAATTCAAGTTTCTACTAGTTTTTTTTTAAATTTGATTAGAGTGAAAAACAAAAATAGCATATTATTTTTAGCATGTGCTGTTTTTACGGGATGCGAAAATTAGCAAAGGTGAAATAAAAATAGCGTAAAAATGTTTAGCATGATTATTTGCTTAGTACATCGTCAAATTAAAATGTTAGATCGACATTTTTTCTGTTTAGCTGTTAGTTGAGTGCATAGCAGCCAGACATGCGATCAATATTTACTCCAACTTCAAATATTGATTTGTAAATGGAAATCAGGCGTTAAACGATATTTATATTTCTGTTTACTGGATATTTTAATTTTTGTTTGACATAACATACATGCATAATTTTATTACAATGGAAAATTTAACACAAAAATAGATTGATACTTTCACAGTGAATCTTTTTTTCTTAAGTTTTTATTACTTTTTCGGCAACATACGAGTACCTAGCGTAGCTGAAAAAGTAGTTGTAATAACATTGATGAATAAATTACAAATAAGATCTTGTGAATCGTAAATATGCCTTCGCTTGAAGTCAAGAAGTATGCGGACTATGATAGAGTATGTTACTTTATTTTTACTACCTCCTACCATTTATTACTTTTAAGCGTTATTTCAATCAAAATTTGTAAGACTGTAATTAATTTTAATTACCGCACACTTTACCACAACGCACTCTGACCTGACCCATTGCACAACAAACAGATCGCCATTCAGGCGGGGTCGAGATTATCTAACCCTCTCTCACTCTGATGCCATTTCTAATACGAGAGACAGTGACTGAAATAATCTCGAGTGTACCAGAATGAGGATCGACTGATGCGCAGTAACTGCAACTCATAATTTATTACATTGCGCAGGGTGATTATCCGCGGGTTTTGTAACTTGCGTTGGAAGTTATACAGGGTTATTCATAAAGGGTATGCTAAGCCGAAAAGGGCTCCTAGTACTCATCCTTATGAACAACTTTACTAGGGGACCAACCCGGATTTCGCGAAAAAAAAAACCAGCTGTTCCATAGAAAAATGTCAACGACACTCGACGAAATGTATGGAACAGCTGTTTTTTTCCACGAATTCAGTGTTGGTTCCATGGTAAAAGTTGTTCATAATGATGATTAATATGTGCCCTTTTCCGCTTAGCATACCCTTTATGAATAACCCTGTATTAAGCTGTGTCGAAAAGCTTCTGCGAGTTTAGCTGTTTTGGCAACCGTAGTAATGGGCCGATTCACGAGGTAATGGGGTGTGAAGTTTCCACAATTGTTGCTCGTTACTACAATGTGTTTAGAAACGCCATAAATTGCTCTATGGAGGATTTTTGTGTACTTTAGCGGGTATATTTTTCTAATTACAGATACGGTCATTTTTAATTATTGCAATAACTATTGTGATAGAACTTTTAATTTGTCTTGTAAAATTTAGTTTCAAATGCATAACTTTTGTTTCCAATAATAATCAATATTTATTTCACCTTTTTATGATAAACAGCTTTATTTTTACTAGGAAAATAACTCAAAAAAATTAATTCATTATACTCATAAAAAACGGATTAAGATGATCCAACTGTTACATAAACTTTAGAGAAACTAAGCAGTAAATTTGAATAAGAGTGGCGCTAAATGACGCGACAAAAACGTGAGCCTCGAGTCAAACCACGCACGCTATGTGAAACTTATCCCGGCGAACAAAAGCTTTGATAGTCGCAAATGTCTTGATTTACGATTAGGGACATAAAACCTCTTTTGAAGATATCAAGATCATCTCTATGGTTAATAATTTTTACTCGTTCTGTCGCTATCTATTGACTTGGTAAAGTAATTATGGATCTTTTTGTAAATTTTCTGGTTTTACCGTAACTTTAAAATTTTCTTAAGCTTAATGTGCTTTCATTGCTATTCTAAAGGAGAAGATCCGCAATAAAAAGGGTTTTTTATTCCACAGAGTGGACAGGCCAATAAAAAATGTGATTTTATCTGACGCGCTACCGTAATCGACGTCGAATTTGAATCGTGCAGCACCTCTTTTGAATTCCAAATACAAACGGTAATTTGTATTTTCTTGGCAATAAACTTCTTCGTTAATCCTTGTGAGACAGCACAATTCAAATCCGATATCGATAAAAGTTCGGAAATCAACACTAGTGCATTTCAACACGATCCAAAATTTCAATTTAAAAAATCCTTTTCACAACACTAATAACGAGTATTATCCCGATGCACCCGTTTGATTTCGGAACGTCACAAACACTTGTCACTTTTTCTTTTTAATTTCACTTGTCATATCACTTTTTTTACACGGCACTGACTTACCGCTGCAAAGGTTTTCATGATGCTTAGTGATGGGTCACACCGGTGGTTAGTGTAGGAATGTGATGTGTTTGGTCGTCTGGTTGGATATATACTAAACAGTGGGCACGGTGGGGCGGAGAAAGGATAGGTTAGTTGTGTAAGCTAGGGAGATCCATCCGAATAGGAAGTTTTGTCTAATTGTGGTACTCATTCGATTTTTTCGGTTAGTCGATTGATAAGTGATGTACCGAGGTCGAGGGTTGGGACGCTGCGGTTTAGCCTTTGTGCGTAAATGTGAGATGACTCCGCGGGCTAAATAAATAATTGCGTGTCGATCAATTTAACGGCCGATAAAATGGTTACTTAGTAGGTTTTTTAGTGGTTGAGGTCGAACATTTTAAGATCTGATTTGGTTTAGAGATTTTTTTATTGACCTATTAAGCTTTGAAGAGTGCTTTTGGTCACAAAACAAATTCTCTGTATTTATTTATTACTAGCTGTTCCCTGCCACGCTTCGCTGTGGATAAAAAAAAATAAAAAAAATATAGCCTATGTCACTTTGGGATAATGTAGCATTCGAATGGTGAAAGAATTTTTGAAATCGGTCCAGTAGTTTTTGAGTTTATTCCACACAAACATCCAAAAATACAAATCTTTCCTCTTTATAATATTAGTATAGATGTAAGGTCATACTCGTACCTATTGGGTTAGGATACCAGATGGTACCACAGATTGCAGATGGTTTTGGGAATTTTTGGACAATTTTAAACCATTTTTAAAGTACTTATTACTAAATCGAGGGTAGTCCAAATGATTCGCTTTTTTTCCTAAAAAAAATCCGTAAATACAAGTATACCTAACCAATGAAATCGTCTAGACGAAACACATTAAAACCACAATACTCACTTTAATTTCCTTTCTTAGTAAATAAATACAGTCATTAGTTACGCAATTGTCCATGAAATTACTGTTTTACGAGTTTCATTGTGTTATTTTAATTTGGACAACTACAAGAGAATAGAATATATGAATATTTTTTAAATAATTAATTTAATACTTATAATTAATTGATTAACTTTTTAAACTTCTCTTAAGTTTGGATCCGCTTGAAATTCCCGTAACTTTGCATAAACTTGACTTGCCAAAAATTATAAAAGCTCATTAAAGATTAGGTATACTTACCCATTGTCAACCAGGTAAAATTAATTGCTCTACTGCAACTTTTTTAACTTCGTTTTAACATTCTGCTTTACTTTGAACGAATTATTAATTTTCCAGTTCTCCACCAGGCCCCCTGTACCAAATACTGTTCCTTGAACCACATAATTATCGTTGCACTTTTTTTTCACTCGTAAGTACCATGGTTCTAAGTAATCTTTGTGTACTGGACACGTTTAGATGGTAGAAATTGTTTTAGCTAGTTTTTTTTTAATTTTATGATTGGTTTGCGTTTTACGGCGTCTTACCTGATGATGGTGAGAAACAGTGCGGTCTACGATGGAGCACGCTTGCTTAGAAGAGACCGATTCACTCGCAAATTACATTAATCAATTTTCGCTAGATTGACATATAATACATCATAATCGACCAGCTTTAATTATTAATTAATTAATTAATGTTTTGTTATAATTTAAGCCGAAAAGCTTCCCGCATGATTTTTTTATTGCCCATTTTTGCGCAGATTAGCGCAGGTCGCTCTACATGGTACCGATTACTTGTTGGAGTTCGGTAACTGTTGTGAGTTGGAAATTAATGAGAAAATGTGAGTATTTTTCAATACTCAATATTTTATTGCAAACCATTATGAAATTTATATGTAGATCTTCTTATGATCATATGCAACCTTTAATCCTCCCACTGCTGGGATACAGATCTACCCTCGAAGGGTGATTAGGTCGTATATGTAGGTGTAGGTCTTAATAACATATTTATATAGGTACGAGTAAGTCAAATATAATGAACCTGATTGGGTTTAAGTAATATTGGGTATATAGTAATATTTCCACTTCATCTTATTAAGTCTTAGCTTCTTAATTTCAGATATCTGTCAACTAGCAAAGATAGCTTACCTACAGTTTTTTTCTCGCAGACTCCGAAACTCGCCGACGAAGCTCTGCAGACCTAAAATCTAGAGACGGCATAATATTTCTGTAACGGTGCGTACCTAACTCTACGCACACCTACAAATATTGACATTCACAGCTAAACCTTAGGCCCACAGAGACTACTGTCACCTGTCACCGTGAAGGTGTTAATTGTCAAACAAAGCAGGCCCTCGCCGAGCCGGTCGCGCTCGTAAACAACACTTCTCTTTAACATACTTTACATCACAATTCACAACTAATCACAGTTATAACTTTGTATGTTTGTTTGCTCTCACTCTCTGTGAGGGCTGAAAAGGTTTGGATGTATGGACGAAGCTTATGTCCTGGATAAAGACATGCGCAAGCTTTTTTATAACCCGGAACAATGTAACCTGAAATCGTATCTACTGTTTTGATAATAGGTGAACCCGCTTTGTGCAGCTAGTAAAAACAGTTTTTAAATAAACACAATGCGAAAGTAACTTTGATAGGAGTTTTCTTTTAGCTTTGTAGTATGTGCTGACTTTTACGACTTAGCTGAGCCGTTCTAAATTACTATTTTCAAACTAATATAATGCATCATCAAGTCTGAAAATAAAAAAATACCTAAAAGATTTTCAAAAATATTTTGAATAAGTAGGTAAGTGCAAAAGGCCAGTTAGAACTGCGAGGAGCAGCTAGTCGTAGGTAACTAAAGACGTTTACACCAACTTACGAAGTACCTACGGGTACATAAATAATTTTATTACTTTATTACGGGCCGTCGCAACAATTTATACGAGGCAATGGATAATTATAAAAGCGTGATTAGTACCTACTTAGTAGATGTATGGTAGTTATGGTTTGTTTGGGATGTTCTAAGGAACCTTTTTTGGGTTCAAACAATGTGTTCCAGTTGCTGATTTGCCAGCAGGCTGAGTTGGCGTAGTAGCCTAGTAAGGCAGATTTTAGGAGCGGTAAATGAGTGTATCGAAATGTAGAAGTCGGTATAGGGGCGGCAAAGTTAGCGGCAAATGCGTAAATCCGGCCACTGATGTGTTCCCAGATTCCTAATACATATACGAGTATATGTGCTTCACTCGATCTAATGGCCTATTGGCTAAAGGTTAATTTTTTCTTTCTGTGTCTTTTATTGGGAAAAGGTGGCTCTCCGTGATAAAGCCGCTATTTCTGTCTGTCTCATTATTGTTTGTAATTTACTATCGTAGCGTCGATAAAATGTCATTTGTAGTATCCTAGTAGCTTTTTTAATCGACTTCAGAAAAGGAGGAGGTTCTCAAGTCGACAGTCGACTGTATGTTTTTTTTTATCCTTCAGAAATCTTATTATGATATCAATTGTAACCAAAATTATTTATTTTGTGCCAGAAGGAAAAAAATATTTAGACTTATAGAAGCTTTGGCCTATGATAATTGTATTGATCCCGGATGTTTTTTTTAATATTTTATAATAGATGCTCGAAATTAAGTTTCGTTTCCTACTTTTAGGAAGTTACGATAAAGGAAGTCAAACAATCTTACGTTGTCGATAAAACAAATGTTTTAAGAGAATGCGTTATGAAATCCAAACTTTTACTTTCATTTAACGTCTATTAGGTGGAATTACGGGGTTTTAAATGGAATATTGTGTTTGGGCCACGCTCTTAATTGTTCGAACAAACAGAAACCGGCGAAGTGATCGTAGTCAAGTTGTGGCACTGGAAAGAAACTGTGGTGTTATGTTAGACGGTATGCGAAGCAAGGAAATGAAAAAGTATCTAGAATCGGTGACCCGAAAAATGCGTCCCATTATGTTTTTCTTGTCTTCTTATTCTTCGAACTAGGTACTAGTTAAATGGAACTTCTCATTAAAAAATCAAAAATCAAACAAACCCCCCTTAGAAATCTTAATATATATAAATCTCGTGTCACAATGTTTGTCCTCAATGGACTCCTAAACCACTTAACCGATTATAATAAAATTCGCACACCATGTGCAGTTCGATCCAACTTGAGAGATAGGATAGTTTAAATCTCAAATTATAGTCGCAATTTTAATTTATTGCAAATTATATATATACTTACTGATAATTTTTACTATAAATTGACAAGTTAGCATCAACATACTACGGTTGCTATAGTTACGCAATATTTGACATGGAATTGACGCAATGGCTTTTGACAGGACAACGTCTGTCGAGTCAGCTAGTGTATTTATAAGTCTGAGAGTAATTGACCAAAAAATGGTCCAAAGATAGTAATACCTATATAGATCGAGTTCTTGAGAGTTTTGTATATTATGTATATTCAATCTCCACACAGCGTGGCCTATCCCCTGTATGTATGTACGAGAACGTTACCATACTCTTTGCTTTTCAACCCGGAACTGCTTAATGAGAATGTTTACTTATAGCAACTGTGATATGCAAACATTGTCATAGCTGTATGAAGAGCCTGAAAAGCTGACGGAAAAGTCTCTGAAAAAGACGTGTAACTCAACGCAAAGATAGTTTCCTGTTAAGTTACTCTAGTTTCTTAAAATTCAATGATTCAATTTAAATTTTGTAATTAATTATGCATATTTTAGACTCTATTATAACAACTTCATTGCAGTTTAAATCCAGCATTCAATTTATCTTAAATTTAGTTGAATTAAATCATAAAATGCTAATCAAGTAATTGTGAAGCTGCGCACAAGAGATTTCAACTGACCTCATGCATGTAATGTTGCACAAAACTTCATACTTCAGGTATTCTTCACATTAGCCATTTTAAGGTCAAACTGGGAAAAAATGCGAGAGCTCAATGTATTATTTCTGACATTTCGAAAGATAGGAGGTTCTATGCTGTGAAGGATGGAAGTTATATCATTAAAGCGGAAAGTAAAACCAGTTGTATGATAGGGTGAGCCTACAAATAAACTGTCTCATGGTAAGTTTAAAAAATATATATTTCTAGTATTTTCATAGAACCCAAGTTGTAGTAAAGTATAATATATAGTAGGAATTAAAAGTCCGTATAAATACTATTTTTGACTTAACTTAGAAAGTCGTGTAACTATTATAATCGTTACTTTTGGAGTTCTCATCATCAGAAACCACAGACAGTACTTCTAAAATAACCACAATCAGCAAGATCAGATTTCAGTGATATCAACCAAGCAACAACATAACACGATGTCTGAATGCAACGGCGGTACCAGGAATTTGGTTAGGAGGGAGGGTCTGGGTGAGGGGGGGGGGGGGGGGGAGGGTGAGGGCTTGAGCCAGGTGGCTGAGGGCACAGAATCGCAACGATAGGGTCTACAGGTATTTGGTGTTCTTTTGGTTGAGTTTTTTAGCTGCTATTTTACATTTACGAACTATAGTAATGTAATAACACCGTATTATCATATCATTTACGAGTATGGATTCACCGACCAACAACGTTATTGCATCATTGTATCTCTCATAAAAATCACCTAAACTTTTCATTTCCAAAAATCTCAAGTCGCTGTCTCCCGTGAATCGCGCCACGCTCAACTCTGACCGCCGGCTCCGTTATTTTGCACTTACCTTGCGAAATTGCGCTGAGTTTCATAGATTCCAATGCAATTAACTTTTCTTTTCTGACGTGTGCTATTGACGGACAATTCACTTGGTATTGCGTGGCGGGTCGGGACGCTGACCGCGCACGCAATGCAGAGGTTAGTGTGTGAATCTCGGGGTAATTATTATTATTGTGGTTCTATTATTACATAAGGCAAATTTGGTCGCAACAAATTATTCTAATAGGAAAAGTTAGTAAAAATAATGGTAATTTTTTGGAGTCGCAAGATGAGACTCTTTGGTTTCGTTTGTTCTTTTTTATAAACTGAAATCTACCGATAGTGTAAAATACCTGCTTTCCGTGAAAATATTTAAAAAATTAGTTGATTCCCTGGTCTCCACTGCGGTAGTGATTGGCCTTTGGTTTTGCAGGTAATGGCTTCGATTGTGTATAGTATAGGCTAACTCTATCTAGCTCGGAGACACAACTGCACAAATCGTCGCTTATCATCAGGCGAGTTATCAGGAGAACGCGGTCTTATTCGTGTTAAAAAAACAACCTATTTTCTATTAAAAGAGATAAGCAACCGAAAAATTATTATTATTTTTTTTTTTTTGGAAAAAGTTGCTATATGCAATATGGACGCCCTTGTACTATTAAACGTAATTCTACTTAGTTTAAGTTTTCTTTAAAATAATTTGGTGTGCAATAAAGCTTCATTCAATTCTATTCCATGTATACTTTTAGAACAGATTGCTTCACTGATAGCCATTTAAAGTACTTGCTTCAAGGTATTTAAATGTATTGCGAAAGCCCGAAAACTCACACGACCACAGCATACTGATCTCACTTACAGTTATTTTCCTAGCGTCAGTTAAACTAATGCAAAACGCGTCGTTACACCATCCGACCTCCGGGGTGCATCAGGGTCGATCGATTTGAGGTAGATTTCCTCTTAGTATACTATTATCTAAATATAGGGTGTGGTGAGTTGAAGAAGAGTGGATCCTCTACCTGTGGTTGGGGGACATCACGACTGTTCGAAAAATTACAATTTACAATCAGTAAAAGTTTCACGGTTTTCGAGTTATTAGACATTTTATAGTAGGTAGGTGTTTGATATGTGCTGGAAAATTCAATAATATATTTGTACGAACAGATATTTTAGTTGTTAAAATAGTTTTACAAAACATAATGTATCTAGAGTCTTACTTATAAACCCTACTCAAAATTAATCACAACTTAAAATTGTCTTTTTGGTTTGCAAGTAAAATTTCATGTCAACGAAAAGTAGTCAGAGACAAGTACCTAATTTTGGCTACTTTTCGTTTACGGGAAATTTCACGTCAACGGAGCATTTTAAGTAGAGGTTAGTTAACATTAAGCAGTGTTTGTAAGTCTAAACAATTTTTTTCTGTTCGGGCTTAGTTGATTTGCGAAATATACCTTTCCGACGCCAAGCCATCGCGACGCGACCCCACATTAGGGAGACCTTTATAAATTCCGATGCGACACACACCGCCGCCGTCTTGACGTCACCACTATCCTATGATGCCGTAGCCCAGCATTTTGTGAATTCATAATCTAACAATGGAACTTTGGCATTGACCGGGCCCACTTAACTGCCAATAGTTGTATTATCAAGCAATATGTATGGTATCGTTTAATAAAGGTCACTTGACGTAGATTGAGGGCCAGACTTTGGCTCGCCACTATCTTGTATACATCCAAACATTTTTAATGTTATATCGATATGAAAAATTGTGATTGGTAAAGTCGCTGAAAATAAAATTACAAAGGCTTGAAATAAAACAATTAATTTATTTCAGGTTAAATGTACTAATCACTCACAAAAATTAAATTAAATTGCGTATTATTATAAAGTTAGATTAGAAGTTAGATTAATCTTAATAAAAACCAGTTTTTCATCGACGAATATAGGAAGAATTAAAATTTCCGGTTCTTACGTTCTATTTTCTGGTCCTTTTAATTATTATTTATAATACTTAAAATACAAAATCATTTATTCAAATATGGGTACTTAGATATACATTGTACAGTACACTTATGAATGTCAAATACATATTTTTACGGTAAACTATAACCCAATAGATGCATACAAAAATAAAGTGTAATTAATGTCACTAAACGTTAGGTAGCGTTTATAAAATGGCCCCGAGTTATTACTTGCGTTTTACCTCAGTAGGTCACCATCAGCCCATTCGCTTTCTTTTCTAATGAAAGTTAAATGTCTAAGCTAAAAACAGAAATGTTTATGTATCTTTGAAATTAAACTGTTTAATAACATTTGCATAATTTAATTTTAATGTACTCATTTACAAAACGAATAACTGCTAATATACAATAAAAGCGTGCATGTTTTATGTGAATATTAATTTAATTTACTTCCAGAAATAATGAAATTATGTGAAATTATTTTATTACATTTCTATTCAGCAATAAGTTAATATCGGATAAAATAACGTGTTTTGACTTCGAAACTTTTGTATGTTCTCAAAGAATTAAAACCACTTTGTTGCGTATTGACTTAAAGGTTTTTTATTAACTTTTGCTGTACCACTGTTGGGCAAAGGTCTTCTCTACACTAATTTCCTCCAATTCTTATTTCAACTATTTTTTTCTATTTCGGTCTTGGGCCAGCACCATCCAGTTTTTTTCAGACCTCCCGAGAATCGCCGTACCTTCGCGTCCGGGCTGACATGGTGGTACAGAATCAGGGCATAAGATCGTAAGTTTAAAATAAAAGATACCATTCTCAAATTTAGTCTAAAAGACAATGCACACATTGACACCAATTTTTATGATAATGACAAAGTTTAGCACTACTTCACACTTACACAACGTCGTTCTAGGTTTCAAAGTGCATTTTGGGGTAACATATAAGTAATATTGTAACATCAATAGTTCAGTTTAAATTCATGTTTGTATGTTTGTTATTCAACTACACACAAACACCGCAACAGCGTTTTAGATTTGGATAAAATTCGGTATCGAGGTAGCTAATACCCAGGATTTACCTACGATGGGATTTACACATACCTTTTCCCCGGAAAAAATAACGTTTCAAGAATAGCGTGTGAAATCGTGGGGCTCAGATAGTAAGTGATATTGGTAACATTACTGCATCGAAAGATCTAAACGGTTCAAACAAAATGCTGTTACCTATTATTGAGCTTGCGAAAACTGGCATTTTATTATGTTTTACGATATTTTTTATGGCTAGTCTAAGCTGTACCCAATAAAGTAATTATTTTTGATGACCAGGTTAATGTTTTGGAAGATTTGTTTTGAAGTGTTAATTGTTAAGGAACTTCAGTGTGTGTCTAGTATTACGTGGAATGACATTACAGTTTTATAGTACCTATAATAATGGTGTCTAAATTTTTTTATCCAGTTTTTCGAAGAAATTCGTCCATTGTCAAAGTCGCGGGTACACGGACCCAATAGGACCGAGGCACATGGCAGTGCGAGGAAGGCTTATACCGTGACATTTATTAATTTGTTTATTTCTATTAGAACCGCTTACACGACTTACTCTAATGAGAAGTTAAATTTGAAAATTGCAAAAAAAATATAAATAAAATAATTACAAAAACACGAACAATAATTAAACACAAGTCAAAATAGAATTAAATTAAATAATATCATAAAAAGACTGTTGATAATGATGATGAAGTGCATCTTTGTAGTCCTTTTGTAATTTTCATCAGCGCGCCGCGCCGCGCCGCGCGCCGGTGAAAACGCGGGAGCAACTAACATGAAACTTCCCTTAGTTATCTGAGTTTTCAGGCCAAATCGTTCTTGACCCGCTCAACTATTTCTCACACAATCACCAGGCAAAATGTTGGATTTCAATAGCAAGCAGTTTATTATAACAAAATAAGAAGAGTTCACGTAATATCAATGAATATTCATTGAGCGGTCATGTCGAATTAATTTTAAGATTGCTTACAACACTATGGTTATTGGTTAATGGCATTTTTATATTATTGTAAAATACTATGTTACTTGTATTTAGGATGTTATTTTGATGACTATTGCGAGTTAGATAAATATTAGGTGTGTTATAGTTGTGAATACGATAGTTTTTACATGTTATACGTTGCTAAGTGAACATCTTAGTCGTATGTTCCCGTCGTCCCCACTGGTCACGACTGGGACTTTAGTCCCGCCAGCAACCACTGGCAACGATCGAGACTAAATTACGAATCGTATGTTCCCGGTAGTTACCACTTTGGGAAACAAAATAATAGCGAATTAGCAACTACATTCCGGATCGGCAGCGGCGGCGAATCCGCCTTGTTCTAATTTGATATGTCATTCAGTTCCGTAATGGCTGAGTGTACAATGGAATTTGTCTCCGAGGTAGATTTTTGAGTCGTGTATTCTACGTTTACGAGACACTTTACTAAAGCTAATGAAGCAAAGTCATTAGCACACATAATTAAAATGAGCTATATTTACTAAAGCTCCAATGTCAACATTTTAGAATAAGCAATATCTATTTAACGCCTATGTCAACATAAACACACGTATACATACCATATAATAACCTTTTACATGCTAATTAAAAACACAAAAGCGAAATAAAATTTAACAAATTACATTAAAATACTGTAAATCGATCCCATTGTAAACATACTCATGAATATTTAGCCAATTTGTATTCTAATGCGTCAAAACATAATAGTCTAACGGACTCTAACGCAACGTATTTGCATAGGCACGTAGATTGGGCAAAAAAAATGATACAAGCGCCGCTCTGTGGATTCACCCGCACGTTACTAAAAAACGGCTATGATGATGATGATAAAAAGTAGCCACCATCGTCGCTTACCATCAGGGTAGTTGGTGTTCAAACGCGGAATAATTCAAGCTAAAAAAATAAATGCAAAATTTCTAAAATCTGGGCGTGAAAGCGTAACAAACAAACTCAATTTCGCATTGAAAATATAACTTAGGATTTTGTTACTATCTATAAGGCAGTAGGTGTAATATTACAAGCACTCTCTAGTTGAAGCCGTTGAAGGACCAGTTCTTGACCTCTTTGCATAAAAGGCGTCCACGTGATTATGTGGTCAAAGTTAAGGTACCCATCAATATTACAAAATTATACCTACCTTGTAAACAAGAGGTATTATGTTCTTTTGACACTCCAGGGTCGAATACATCTTAAAGTAGGATTAGATCATTAGGCTGATTGGTATCCAATTATCTATGCACTAGCTGCACCCCGCGGTTTCACCCGCGATCATTTTTTTAA
This sequence comes from Alcis repandata, assembly GCA_949125135.1. Taxonomy (NCBI): domain Eukaryota; kingdom Metazoa; phylum Arthropoda; class Insecta; order Lepidoptera; family Geometridae; genus Alcis; species Alcis repandata. Next base: position 906,812 of record OX421238.1, read on the forward strand.
AAGTATTCTATTTTACTTCTAATACCTCCAAGAATATGCGTACAAAGCCATGATAATCGGTTAAGTAGTTTTCGTGAAAGCGTAACGAACTTACATTTACATTTATAATATTAGTAGGGATTCTGAGCTTTGAAAAATGACATGATATTTTAATTCAAAGACTTAGCCTAATCTATTAAAATAAGAATAACAAAATATAGCGGATCTACGAGTACAATGGATCTAAATAGCTCAGGATAGAGAAAGATGGCAAGCGGAGGAAGCCTTCACCGGAAAGGGTTCCTGATACATAATAATAATACTTACAAAAAGTAATAGCAGTTTTACTAACAGAATAAGATGATATCCATAGTTATCTAAAATTGTAAAAAAAAGTACAGGAAATAATAAGGCTTAGATAAATAAATGATATCTTGGATAGGCTTGTAATTACGACGACTGGCAAGAGACAGCAGGAGATCGAGATCAATAGCGTTCTGTGGTGTCGGAGGCCAAGACACACTTTGTGTCGCAGCACTAGAAGAGCAGCGGCGGCCTTACCCATTGCGAGGCCCCCTGACATCAGCAGGTCTTTGCGAGGCCCTTTGTCTTCCGTGGAAAGTATGTGATGCGAAAATAGGTCTGGTGGTTTGGTTTAGGTATTTGTCGTGTTTGACGAGAAATGCTAGTTATAATTTTTTTTTATATATTAAACTTTGAGTTTTCAAATATTTTACAATGTTAAAAATACAAAATTTACAAATACAGATATGACAAAATTTTAAAATTGATGTTTGCGGTCTTTCCTAAGACTAAGAAAAGATATTTATAGTTAAAAGAGTATATTATTATATTTTTTTAATTTGCTCGTGTTGTTGCGCGAGGCCCCTGCAAGAGCGAGGCCCCGTGCTATTGCCAGTTCGCCACCCCCTAAAGCCGCCGCTGTAGAAGAGTAAGTAAGTACGCTTGTAATTAAAATATGGCAGCAAAGTCGGCTTAGAATGAGAACGGCTGTTCATAATAGATAGTATAAGAAAATCGTGTGCAGAGTATCAACAGGCCTATCCTTTGAAACTAAAAACAAAGAAACCAGCCGAGACCATTGAGAATGGCAACAATTTGAAGATTGAAGAAACCCCGTCAGCACCCCAGCGCAGCGCAGCAGTCTGCATCCCCCGTACCTGTGAATCCATGTCTGCCGGTAGTTCTACCACAACCAGTGACCTACTCGTAGTAACAGAAAACGAAACCGATCTAACTATGATCAAACTCAATTGATCTTAAAATAAGAAATATAATATTATTTTAGAAGATCCATTATCATAATCTACCTTTGATCTTCCCTCTGCTGGGATACAGGTCTACCCTCGAAGGGTGTATTGGCTGTATTTCACCACGCTCTGTTCAAGTGCGGATTGGTGGATTCACATCATTTACATAAGCCATTGAATTTCAGATCCAAACTAAAAAAATAGCAACTAATTAATCTCATATTAATTTAAAGTTTTTTAGTGATCCTGGATCAGCGACCTCGTAGCTTGCATCATAATTATCCTCACGACCTTTCAATCAACATGGTAAGTATTAACATATCTTGTAAATTAAAACCGACTTGAAAACACATCACTTATCTAAAGATACACGCATTGAAGCTGTTAATACCTTATTAACTATTAATTAATTTCGGTGAATTACGTGCGGTACCTGCCTATTGCAACACATGAGTGGATTTTTTAGAACGGACGATCCGATTGCGATACGACGTGGCGTCTACCTAATTTAAACGTACTCGTATTTATAAGTTTTATTTTCAAAACGAGTTTATATGAATGTGTTTTATCTATGTTTTTTTATGAATTTCTAAAGATTTTGTAATTTCGATAAGTAAATATTTATTTTAGAGGTTATTTTATTATTTAGCCCAGCTTCGCCCATTGTTGGGCTAAGGCCTGCCTTCCCTCCATCCACACATCTCTATTTCTTGCTAGTACAGGCCAATCCTTTTTGTCAAGTGTCGATTTCGTCTTTTCTCCTATTATACATGGGTTATTTTTTTCTATAGGGTTATTCATAAAGGGTATGCTAAGCCGAAGAGAGCTGATAGTACTCATCATTATGAACAACTTTTACTATGGGACCAACTCGAAATTCGCGAAAAAAAAATCAGCTGTTCCATAGAAAAATGCCAATGACACTCGACAAAATGTATGGAACAGCTGATTTTTTTTTCGCGAATTCTGGGTTGGTCCCATAGTAAAAGTTGTTCATAATGATGAGTACTATGAGCCCTTTTCGGCTTAGCATACCCTTTATTAATAACCCTGTATAGTCATGCTGAAATAATCCTGAAAACTTAACCACTAAAACCACTAATGATAAATTGAATTTATTTACAATGTTGATAGAAGTCATGTTTATGTCCACAAATAAGACCGATCAAGTTTGTAACGATTAATTAATCAAAATCAAATGAATCGTCTAACTATTGTCTGTTATTCCCATCGTGCATTAAAACTGCATTTTTTTATTATATTGACACAATACAGGGTTATTCATAAAGGGTAAGCTAAGCTGAAATGAGCACATAGTATACTCATTATTATGAACAACTTCTACTATGGAACCAACCCGAAATTCGCGAAAAAAAATCAGCTATTCCATAGAAAAATGTCTATGACACTCGACAAAATGTATGGGAACAGCTGATTTTTTTTCGCGAATTTTGGGTTTGTCCTATATAGTAAAAGTTGTCCATAATGATGAGTACGTATAAGTACATATAAGCCCTTTTGAGCCCTTTTCGGCTGAGCATACCGTTTATGAATAACCCTGTATAAACAATACACTATATTAAAACAGATTTCAATAGAAATCTAACTAATAAAAAAAAGAGTCAGACGACGACGATTCGACGACGACTAACAAATCGTACCATCGGTCGCCGCGTCGTCGTTAGTCGGTCCCATCGTACATATTAAACAGCATTTATTCATGTAGCAATTAAATACAATTCGTGCGAGGAGCTCCGAGTGTAAGTCACATAAGGTGAGATCATTGCGTTTTAAAATTTCCTACGAGTACGTACTTTACCTACTTTTGATTCTCGATCGTAAATGTGAATTGTGATCGTTTTGTGAATAGCAGCTTATAAATAAGTTTATTGCATGACCTCGTCGAATACCGTAGTGGCTTTTTCTTCCTTCTTTAGTCATTTCAGACAGATATGCTAGTTATTGTTTACGCTAGAAATTATATAAGACAGCTAAGATTTACCTAGATAGCATAAAATAGCAAAAAGTTAGGAAAGTTACGTTCTGGTAACAATTACAAATTACTAACAATAAAATTAGTAATATATACCTAATATATTTAAAACAGACTTAGCTAATTATTAATTTTAAGTCGTTACATTTTTGGAGTGATTGTTATATCACCGAAGCTGGACAAGATTGGCACAGCACCGACTTGAAAAACATAAGAAGAGAGAACTTTTCCCAGCAGTGTTCGATTACGGGCTGAAAATAATTATTGTAGTTAGGTAGACGTTGTAGTTAGGTAGGTACTTGAAAAAAATATTTTATTATCTAGAAAATTTTGAAAACGCTACCTCGCGCACTTCAAGCCCAGAAATCGCACGGACATCGTGAGAATCTACGACTCCAAGTAAACTTCAAATAATGAATTCCGACGTGAAGCGGCCTCCGCAGTCCGCACCTTCGCTCCTTTCCATTCAACGGCCTATAAAACTAAACTACGACACCGCACCGCAGTCTATTCAGCCAATGAATAGTGATTGTAATGTAAAGTCTGTTTGTTTACAAACATTAAAATTCTGTTAAAGATAAGTCTGTCTGAAAGAGTAACAATAGATATAATATAATAGTAATTTTATATCAATATGTAATTTAAGTATTAAAATGATTGTCAGGCGTTAGGCTCGGAAGAACTCGAAAATGGCTCGACCGATTTAATTGTTCTCTTGTTGGTCTTCATACTGGAAATACGCAAAGAAATAACCGATAAATCGAATTGTCAATTTTAGGTAGTGCGAGATTTACCGGGCTAGTTAGTATACATCACACAAAAACATTACAATAGAGACAAACACAAAATACGGTCTTATCGCCAAGATTAAACTCTTCTAGACAACGACCAACATGTAAAAATCTATGCAGATGATAATTGTACTGCGTTAACAATAGTTATTGAAATTATAAAAATGTCTACAAAGGCAATAGCTATTAAAGACTATCAGATTTTCAACATATTGTAAAATCTTTCCACACAAAACAATTTTTTAGACCCATTCATATTGTTAAGATTGCGTTAGGTCACATCACAATATTTCACGTAACATCATGTAACAGCTGTAAGCGGCGGATGACTCGGGAATCTTTCGATCATAATCTTGTAATGGCAGCGGTGATGACTTGACCGGTGTGACGTCACTGTGACTTGACCTGGCTTTACAAGGAACAAGCAGGAGGGGGGGGGGGGAAGATAACGTGTCAAAACACGGACTATATCCCCAAAGTTTAGGTATACTATATAATAAATCTCAATTAGAAATTAGATAGGTAAATACTGTTTTCTCATTAATAGGCCTTTATAAAACTTTCATAATTTACCTTTCTTTGCAAAATATTTTCATTATTTTAGTCGTAGGTAAAAAGAAAACAGATAAAAAGCTCTTCGTAGTGAAGGATTCCATATATTGGGCATTGGAGCTGCGGCAATATTTCAGCACTGGAGCTGAAATATTGCTGCCGGACATAGACTTCCCTTAGGTAGGTATGCGATATCTACTCGTGTCTCTCGCCAATCTTACCAATTCATATCCTGTTAATATTTTCACGAACAGGCTATACATTATTCAGGGTTATTCATATAGGGTATGCTAAGCCGAAAAGGGCTTAATAGTACTCATCATTATGCATTTGGTCTGATTTTTTTCGCGAATTTCGGGTTGGTCCCACAGTAAAAGTTGTTCATAATGATGAATACTATGAGCCCTTTTCGGCTTAGCATACCCTTTATGAATAACCCTGTATAGGTACCTACATACACAATTACACAGGCCTTTAGTCAAATTATTTTGGCTATTTTTATTAGCCAATATGTTTCGCCTGCGGCCACATTCGGTAAGTGATGTTTGTATAAACTGGCTATAAATTGATAATGACGCCACAGTGGTTACAACCTTTGCCTCTTACTTTCCAATGACCTGTCTAAGCCTTATAGTGCTGTGCTCGAGCGCTGGGGAAATTGTCGATAGAATCTTCAATCTTCACGTTCAGATGCTAAGACTGTTACATAACGGAACAAATTAGGAACGACTGTGCTTATTGCAGAATTTCTTCACTGCTGTTTTGTTATGATTTGAATGTGGTTTAGATGTTGACCTTGACATACCTTCTCGTTGACATTGACCTCAAATATGGGATTAGGTAAGGTGCTAAGGGTTAATATAACTAGCTGTTTGTAATAAGAAAGTAATCGTTGTAGCAATAATTTTATATGTAGAGGTAGGTAGGTAGGTACTCACTTAATTCATTCACAAATTGTTCGATATTATTGATCGATAGATACATAATATATCGATATTATCGATGTACCTTTTAATATTATATCACCATACACATATTTATCGATATCGATAGTATCGATAATTTACACATTGTAATCGAAGCGACGACAGCACTAAGTAGGTACGCATTTAGTAACATATTATTACTAGCGATGATAAGAAAGACATGGTTATATTCCAGCAGGTTGTATTTATAAGTACAAGTATTACATAATACTTTACCTACAACACGAGTGACCCATCTACACTAAACTTTATTATAACAGTAGTTTGCGGCAAACTAAACCTCGCGACTTCAAAAAATTATCGACTGATTTTGCTCATTTTAGGACTTTTGAAATCGTATTAGAATGAACTATTGTCTGTTTTTAATGACAATCGGTTTAGTCCTCAAAATATCGTAAAAATAAAAACATACAAGCCCCTCGATTTTGAGACCTATTTGCTCGGTCAACTGTAATAAATTGATACAGCAACAATGGAATATGGCCTATTGACAGACCGAGTGATGTATTAAAAATAGTTTCCGGTATTAAAACTGTAGATTCAAATGAGCTTAAAAATTACTTACATTACATTACATTGGTGTTTTACGATTGTTGATATACAAGGTACAACGGAAAGGTGTAGTGATAATTAAGGGTGTTCTTCTACACGTCAGTGTGTGACCCAGGATGACCAAGTGAACAACTTCTGTGACACAAGTTTGCTAAATACGAGAAAAAGAATATCGATTCTCGATGCAAAATATTTATTCACGTGACAAATTTTCTACGGAGATTCAATATTTTCTTTCTTGAATTTAGCAAACTTTTGTTTTAGAAGTTGTTCACTTTGACGTGTAGAAGAACATCCTTAAGCATTACTACATTTTTCCGTTACACCTTGTATGCTTAGTTGTTGTCGACACGTAGCTATCCGCCAACTCCGGTAACCTTTCATCCTGCGTCTACCTTTCTGTTTTCACAATTGTTAAGAAAGTTATCAACATAGATTGAATAGAATCCATTTGGCACCGCTGGGTGAAAGGTTGGCAGTAGATTGGTATCGTCGACCGCCCACTTTTTTCGCAGTGCCGCCCCATGAAATCTGCCGCCCGGGGCTACGGCACTTCCGCCCCCTCACGCTACTTCACTGGCTATTGTTTTAGAGAGTTTTTATATGCGGGTGTAATTTTTAGGGGTGGCACAGGATTAAATCAGTTTCTTTTCTCCTTGGTTCTATAGCTTGAATTGTACGAGTAATAACTTTAGAAAATTTTCGATCTTCGGGTAACAAAACTCATTTGATTACCCTAGTCGTTGAAGGTTCAAATTATGCGGGATGGTTGTTGTAAATACATTTTATTTAATGATAGGCTTGTGTATTTCTCGGGATTTATTTTTGTTCGGGTGGAATTTTGTAACTCTATTTTGAACCACTTTCCGTGTAACTTCGATGACAAAGCAACGAAAGCTTTTTTTAAAAATTAAATTATTTTTCCTTTACCTTACTGAAAATTATTTTTGCAAGTTAAGGTATCTCAAAGCGGCTCTATTTGCTTAGTTCTCATTCAAATGAGCTCCACTATTGGCTCACATAATGATCATCAGCAACACTTGCAGCAACGGCACTTAATGTTGCCATTTTAATGTCTAATGTTTACATTCTCCGTATTTTTGCAACAGGAAGTACTTGAATGTTATTGCAGACGTTTTCATTGGAGATGGGGAGTGATGGTTTAGCCGGATTGATAAAATTAGACGGAAGTTTTAGCCGGTCAAATGTCAAATTTATTGCTTACTTATGGATGTTAGTACCTAAATAGTAGGTTTACTTTAACTTACTCGCTAACTATAATTACTTTAACAAAATGTTCAACTATTATTTTAGTCTTTGCTAAATAGTCTTTTTTAGTAGTTTTTTTTTTTTTTTTTTTTTTAGTTAACCTGTAATGTCCCACTGCTGGGCAAAGGTCTCCCCCAAGTTCTTCCATAACTGCCGGTCTTGGGCCAGCACCGTCCAGTTCTTTTCAAACTTCCCCAGTTCGTCGCGCCATCGCGTCGGAGGGCGGCCTGGGGGTCGACTGTCCGGGGGCACCCACTCTGTGGAGACCTTTGCCCATCTGTCCGGGTGCATTCGGCTTGTGTGGCCCGCCCACTCCCACTTGAGCTTGGCAAACCTTTTACCTACGTCAGCGCGCGACGCCTGTCATGGAACGCAGTATGGTGTTACGGACGCGGTCTTGTCGTTTGATTCCGAGGATACTGCGTTCCATGGCTCTTTGGCAAACTCCAAGGCGGGACCTCTGCATCTTAGTTAGTGACCATGTTTGCGCACCGTAGGTTAGGATGGGCAAGATACACATGTCGATCAGTTTTCGCTTCAGTCAGTTTTTAGTAGTATGTAGAATTAAATGCTGAAACAATTAAATCGTTCATCTGAAGGTCAACACTTGATAAATTATTTTTTTAAATGTTAAACTTAAAAGGCACGTAGAAAAAGCTTTTACTTTAAAACGACCCACAAAATTGTATTTTGAAAAATTTTCAATGAAGCGTAAATTTTTACATGATCATTATTCCTAATTCATCCAGGGAGACCTTTTATCTTGAATTAAAATCAGAAAATGAAAGCAATTTCAAATGTTATTTGAAATAAAATAGGCAAAATAAACAATATAAATTATTTCCTGGTAATAAGTTTATTTTATCTAAAAGCTCAAATTAGCCAATCAATCCGACCATAAAATCCTGACCGCTGAATCATGCCGGATACTGAGCTCTTCTCTAATCTCATTTAATTTCGTAGGCCATTTGCCGATATGGCGAAAGTGATGATGCTACAGTATTATTTATTCTCGTCCGTCTATTGACAGACTAGTCTCCGAGAGCCGGTCAGCGGACACGCACTGATGTTTCATTAACATTAATTGTTTCCGCTAGCAAAAAATCTGTCAATCAATCTTCTTCTTCCTGTCTAAAAGAACTGGCTGCGCCCCACGGTTTCACCGGCGTTTTCCGGGATAAAAAGTAACCTATGTATTAATTCAGACCATGTACAACCTTCATTCCAAATTTCATGTAAATCCGTTTCGCTGTTTTTGCGTGAAAGAGCAACAAACATAATCACAAACTTTCACGTTTATAATTTTAGTAGGATGAATCGCTGTTCGTTTGTCTCGCTAAAATTCGAGAACTGCTGGACCGATTTGAAGATTTATTTTTTTGTTTCGTTTGCTCGAATACAGGGAAGGTTTAAAAGTAAAAAAATAGCGAGGAAACTGCCGGGCGCAGCTAGTAGATAGATAAACTCTTTATTGTTCACACCAGAATTTCCATACAATATTATATTAATTACATTGTATTAAAACGAACTATGTGTATTATTTGCCTGCTAAATTTCATGAATAAAATATATTATTAACTGTACTGAACTTATCATCGGACATATAATATGTATATTTATTTTTTTTGCTATTGAGTGACGAGACTAGAAAATCGCTCGCCTGATGTTAAACGTCACATTTGCCCATAACAGGTCTGCGCCACCCAGGGTCTTGAACTCTTACAGTTCAAGACCCTGCGCGGCACAGCACTGCGCTCGTCACCCTGAGATATAAGATGTCTACTCCTACTTGCCCTGAAACAATCAATTTCATTAGTGTGATCAGGCGAGCGATTTGCTCGTCTCGTCACTCAATTACATAAAACAAGGAAAAAAGTTAAGGATCACCAGTCCATTATGTCATGTATTTGTACACACGTCGTCACGATTGCTTAGAAAACTGATTTGTATGTGAAAATATTTAGAGATGCGCGCAGCGTGATGTACAATAAGGAAAACGTACCCACTTTCCCACTTGACCGCAGAATCCTTTAACTAGTCGGTGTAATTTGTGAGCTAAAAGCGATTTAGTTTTTTGCATGGTAAAAGCAAAAACGAAAATTTTAAAAACTATTTGTACCAAAAAATATGCATGACACATATTGGCGGAAGAGAGGGGGGAGAGGGAAAAAAAGTTGCTAAAAACATCACGTGATTAATGGATGGCCTCTTACTTACTAATTATAACATATTATGTCCATTCTGTATTAAGGTTACATGTAAGATTTTGCATTTAAACGCTATGGCAAAATATTGTTTTTTGCCCTATTTCTTTTTTACTATGTCATATCTAATGTGAAAAATAATTTAATTATGTTATCCACAAGATTAGTAAACATTTTTTTAACCTATGTCACTAATATAAGTAAGTTTCTCCCACATTTACCTACTTATGAAATTAATATTGAAAACTAATTATTCTCATGCCTTGAACCGTAAGTAAAATATCGTATATTTGCGTAATTGACACGGAAGCTCGCGTGTGACTGACATAATGATTTGCATTACGTTACCCCCACACACACAAAGACACGCACATCTGCCGATACCTATAAGCTATGGTAGGTTCACTTCAATCATTACTCAATAAACATTGGTAATAGATACGCTGATTACATTTTTTCATAGGACGAGCAAGTCGCTCGCCTGATGGTAAACGTTACCGCCTGGCCACGGGACATTCGCTAAGTACATTGTACTTCGCCGTTCGCACCGCGCGAATATTCGCATCGGCGAATGTCCCGTGGCCAGGCGGTTACGCTTGCCCTTGCCCATTTTGTTCAGGGTTCTAATTAGATCTAAAATTCATCGTCTAGAATGAGATGATGAATTTATAAATCGATTATAGATTCTTAATTTGACGTTATGAGTTGATTAGACGTAACGAGTACAGTGGCGAGACAGTGTCCAGTACTCGGTTTGTATACAAAGTTTGACGAGGCGAGACAGTCACTAGAACCATGATTCGTTTGCTCGACCGAGTGTGCTCATTTACTGTTTCACTACTGTACTCGTTACGTGTAATCAACCCCTTAGGGCGCCAACTTTAGGTTGTCATCAATACAAAATAATAGTCATCATAATAATAATAGGTACAAGTTTTATATCAAACCACACACTTTAGTATGTTTTGCTGCAAGTTTCCTGTAGGTAACAAAAATGGTTTTCTTCCATTCAGTCCCGAAATAAAACTAACGATGCTGTGAAAAATTCAAACTAATTATGATTACGGCTTAAAGATACAAATATATGAAAGTGGAATAGACAGACAATGTAGCCTATATAATCCCATTCCTTATACATAGGTATACATATTTTTTTTACAACAAACTAGACATGCGTTTGACCACAATCTCACCTGATGGGAAGCGATGATGTGGTCGAAGATGTAGCACGCTTGCCTAGCATATACCTATTTACTATACTTTTAAATAACCCTGGGTTTAACTTTTTCGGGAAGACAGACGCCGGCAATGAGTTTCACACCTCTGCTCTCTGTTCTCACTCTCTCTCTGCTCTCACGAAGGTGGAATGGAAACGCTTAGTGCGTTTGAACGGAATATCCACCGTGAGAGGGTGTCATCTTAGTACGCTATACGTCGGCGAAAATTGGCGATATTCATCTTTACTATGAACTCACCTTATAAAGACTTCAACGCGCTCGACCAAAGATTTTCGTAGAAATATTCCATCCACTTCTGATGTCTCACTATCAGTATTGTAAAAGTGAAAAAATGTATATTTGTTACCACTAAACTCTGAAAGGTTTAACGGATTTACGTTAAATTTGGAATGAAGGTCTTTCATAGTCTGGTTTAACATTGACATAGGCTACTTTTTGTCCCGGAAAACTCATGTTAATTTTTTGACCACGAGTGAAACCGCAGGACGCCGCTAGTTTATCATAATCGGATTATGTGGTTATTGTTTTACAACAAAGATGCTTACGGAAACCAGCACAACAAGGCTAATACATGACGTATGCTACTGCCGCGGCTTTGACCTTACAATAGCGTAATAGGCACGTTACACAGGGTTATCAGGAAAGGGTATGCTAAGCCGAAAATGGCTCATAAGTTTAGTCGAGTGTCATTGACATTTTTCTTTGGAACAGCTTTTTATCGTGATTTCAGAGTTGGTCTTATAGTAAAAATTGTTCATAGTGATAATTACTATAAGTCCTTTTCGGCATAGCCTTTCCTTATAACCCTGTATCACCTGGTAGTTATAGTACACATTATAACAGCATTAATTTCAGTTAAGGCATAGAATATTCTGTGCGGCTATCTCGCTCGAATTTTGTCATATAATAATTTTGAATCAAACAAGTTTTAATCCCTAAAAATTGGACTTATTGTTTTGCCCATTTTTATGGACAATTTGTTTAGATCTAATTCATTATTTTGTTGAAGCTTTGTGATATTATTCTGAGCAATTTGACCGAATTCTTCATGTATTTATTCAGTGATTTGATAACTCAAGAAACAAGCGAGATAGCGTGCGTCATACTTATTCTGTCACTTATGACGTACAAAAGACTTTTCCAACGATGATGCCTGAAGACCAATGAATATTAAAAAAATACCTGTTTTTGCCTGAACTCAACACAAAGATTTGGGCATTTAGGTAAATTAAAAATAAACTAGTTTCTTTTAAATGCTAGACACAGGGTCAAATATAAAAAACAGAGTCAAATTGTAGCGAAGTTAATTAAATAATAAAATACAAGGTTAATAGCAGTTTTCCTCCCTGTTTTCCTTGTTTAAATTTTTTAGGATTTATATACTCCTGTGTGCCTAGTACAAATTTTTAAGTAAAATTCGTAGCGAGTATTGGTTAGATAAATGTATGCAAAATGTGACAGCGGCGGGCGTAAATGAGAACTGCATTGCCCATACATTTCTATCGAATACTCGCTAAGTGTTTTAGGCCATATGCTATACCTATTATATGTTACCTATACAGGGTTATTCATAAAGGGTATGCTAAGCCGAAAAAGGCTTATAGCATTCATCATTATGAACAACTTTTACTATGACACCAAACAGAAATTCGCGAAAAAAAAATCAGCTGTTCCATACATTTTGTCAAGTGTCATTGACATTTTTCTATGGAACAGCTGATTTTTTTTCTCGAATGTCGGGTTGGTCTCATAGTAAAAGTTGTTCATAATGATGAGTACTATGAACTCTTTTCCGCTTAGCATACCCTTTATGAATAACCCTATATAGGTATACTGGCGAATATTTTGAATACATTGTTATTGTCAATTTGCAAGTTTTTTGACATTTTTCAGAGTAAAACTATCGTGGCTATGTTCCATGATACGCATTTTTTCTTGCCAATTTGATCAAGATCGTTTATCTGTTCAGTAAAAAGGTAAAAAATATTATACAGACATTTGGGTGGAAAAGAAAATAATAATAAAGGGTTGTACATTATACTGGTATGTTGTGCACATTAAATTAAGGTTGGATGCACATTAAGTGCATATTACTATGGGTCGAACTGAGTTGTGGGGAAGATTTCGGTCGAATGATAATAAAGCTTAAAGAAGAAATTTATTATTATGTTCACAGTTAAAAAAAATCTAGTTTACCAACTCCCAATCTTCTTTTCTAGAAATCCCCACAAGTATCTTCGACTCTCGCCACAACCTTTCAGTTAAAAGCGTATCATTTGCAAACCACGAACTATAATACTCCTTACAGTCTCTAAAATGTTTTCCACTTGCATTCCCTACCCTGGGGTCTATGGCTAGAAACACAGGCATTGTTGCTACCCTATGCAAAGGCCTCCCAAATATAGACAGACCTTTATTTAGAACATTCTTCACTACCTCATTATCGAAATTATTAAAAAACTCCGATTTACCCAGTCCAGGATCCATACTGTAAACACTCACTCCACTGTTTTTAATTTTCTTATCCATTTCAACACTGAACAAAATTGTAGCTAGTTTAGCATTAGCATAGTATCCAAAACTGGAGTACTGTTCAACGTCATTCCAATGATCAAAATCTAAGGAGCCCAAAATAAGAGCTAAGGAAGACACGTTCACGACCCTAGAAGGCGCTGAAGATTTCAACAGCGGGAATAGAAGGTATGTCAAAAGGAACATTCCGAAATAGTTGACCTGCATCATTGTGTGGAGGCTGTCTTCTGTCAGTCTGTCTTCTAAGCCTATAGCGCCTATATTGTTGATCAAAATGTCCAGCCTCGGTTCTGTCTTCAGGATATCCTGTGAGAAATTTCTGATAGATGATAAAGATTCGAAATCCATCTGTCTTGTGATAACAGTATCACGTCCCGATGACTTGTCAATCTCGTTCTTCGCGTTTTTCAATTTTGTTGGGTTCCGACTTGCGATGATGACTTTGGCTCCTCGTTTTGCGAGATTCTTAGCGACTTCCAGTCCAGTCCCCGACGTCGCTCCAGTCACGATGGCCACTTTTCCGTGAAGCTGGACCTCTGTATTGCACTCGACAAATTCATCTCTCTGCATGTTGCGAGGTTGCGGTGCGTTTGACGCAGTCGATTGTCAATATGATAACTGAAGCCGATGTTCATTTTTCTTGGAAAATATAATGTATTAGACCGTAGGTCGTACAAGGTTCTAAGTTTTTTGCTTAGCAGAATGGCCTTCTCAGCTTGATATGAGAAGGCTAAGGTGAGAAGGCCATTAAGCAGGATTAGTGTGTATCTGTATTGACAGCAATGCAGGGCAATTATTCGACTTGCTAATTAACAACGAGCAGCACACCGTGTTACAATAATCTATTTTTTTTTTATAAAAAAAGGTTTGTTCACAGAGACTTAAATTATGAAAATACATAATATGAATATTAAAATATATTAAAATTAAAAACTAAACTAAACTAATCTAATAAAAGGCCGCTACCTGCGGGAATTGTTCCCAAAATGCTGGGCCTATTACCACGTTGTATGGCGAAAGTGTTAAATTGTATTTTAGGGTTCTGAACCTCCTTCGGGGAAGAACCCTTAAGGCGAGACTTGTGCGTCTGTCCATCTGTATGTCACACCCAATTATCCCAGGAACTATATAAGCTAGCGGTCTGAAATTTGGCATGACACTAGATGTTAACCGCTACAATTCTTAAAAAAACATGCTGAGAAATAGAAATAGAGTCTTGAAAATTGGGTCCAGAAATGGGGACCTAAAATTTTAAAGTCAAGCAATGTCATCATAATTATATGTGCTATCAGATGAAAGGTATTAAATGTGACTTTTCAAAACATTTTTTTTTCATTTTTAACAAGCGTAGTTTTTTTAAATCAGTGAAATGACCGCAACTCGCCCTCCCCCTCCTCCGAAGTTTACCAACGAATTAATTAAAGTAGATAGGTCAATATTCATGGGAGATCTCAAGTTATGTTTTTGTCTTTGTTTGTATTGTTTTACAAATCGTCGTTGTTTCAGGCACCACTTTCTTCAATGTGGTCTCGGGGATAGTTTTTTTTTGCTAAGAAGAGATCATTTTAAGCAGCTACACTAGTTTCTAAGCGATACTATCCTTGTATTTCTGGTATTTATCCGTCCTTTGCAAAGGCTTGGCGTCAAAAAACCATGGTTTAGCCATGGCCTGGAAAGTTTACTTTACCGCGAGTAGCGCTACCTCATTACTTACCTATCATCTGTTCCTTATTGATGTTGGTATTTCTATTTATATAGTTAGTTAAGTAAGTAAGTAGCTAGGTAAGAACTTAGCGCCATTAGTAACATAGTGATAATGATATTGTACGAAATATGTCATAGTTAAGCCTTATTAAACTGATTTACAAATCATAAATTATTTGAAAGGTTAAAAAGATATTTTCTTGTTATTCAGAAACCAGGAACTTATATAACATGACTAGACTTTGTAGTAATACAAAGAATGGCATCGAAAGCCATAAAATGTAATTATCGAAGTCGAGGTGAGGAAGTGACATTTTGGGAGAGAAGATGCATCTTGGAAGTGGACTGGTGTAAGCGAATGATAATAATAAAGTAATATGGCTATAAGTACTAAAACAGGGCATGGATTATTCTTGTCCTTAAGTTAAAAATAGACTGCACAAGCAAGCGCACTGTACAAGGTTAACAACAACTGCTCCAGTTTTCCTTGTTTACTTTGCATTAATAGAAGTTTTCACAAGAATTGTACCCATTTTCCTAGTACATGAACACTTATAACAATAATGTATTAAGACCACTTTCGATTTCTAGTTTGTGATAAAAACAAACGGCTATTTACAATTAATAAAAGTAAACAAGTTTCGTGTCAATAAACTAAGTCTTTTCAAACAATTCCCAATCTTCCTCACGAGTAATTCCAACAAGTTTCTTCGTCTCCCGCCACAGTCGTTCAGCTAAAACCGTATCATTAGCATACCACGAACTATAAAACTCCCTGCAGTCTCTGAAATGTTTCCCTCCTGCTCCCTTCACCCTAGGGTCCGCAGCCAGGAACACCGGCAAAGTGGCTACTCTGTTCGGATATCTTCCGAATATGGTAATTAAGTTTTTCCAAATATCGTTTTCAAGATCATCGAAGATTTCAGTCTTAATCAATCCTGGATCCATGGTGTAAATACTCACTTCGCTATTTTTGGTTCTCCTATGCATTTCAACACTGTACAAAAGCATACTAAGCTTTGCATTAGCGTAGTATCCAAGACTGCTGTATTGTCCAATTTCGTTCCAATGATCAAAATCCAAAGTTCCCAGAAGAATAGCCAAGGAACCCACGTTCACCACTCTCGAAGGCGCTGAAGATTTCAACAGCGGGAATAGAAGGTATGTCAACAGAAACATTCCAAAATAGTTGACCTGCATCATTGTGTGGAGGCCGTCTTCTGTCAGTCTGTCTTCTAAACCTAAAGCGCCTATATTGTTGATCAAAATGTCCACCCTCGGTTCGGTTTTCATAGTATCTTGTGCGAAACTTCTGATAGATGCTAGAGATTTGAAATCCATCTGTTTAGTGATAACACCGTCATGTCCCGATGATTTGTCAATTTCGTTCTTCACCTTTTTCAATTTTGTTGGGTTCCGACTTGCGATGATGACCTTGGCTCCTCGTTTTGCGAGATTCTTAGCGACTTCTAATCCGATTCCAGACGTGGCTCCCGTCACGATGGCCACTTTTCCATCGAGCTGGACGTTTGTCTCACACTCGGAGAATTCATCTCTCTGTATATTGGGACGCATTGGACTCAGGAGGTAGGTATTTTGAACGGACCACAATGATAAACTGAGACGGGTTCTTATTTTGCTTCCTTATTTAAGGTCTTGAACTTGAACCAGTTATGTATAAAACCATAAAAGTTGTAAAAAAAGAGCTTATGAAGATATTGCTACCTTTTGCCCACTTGCGTTTTATTTTTTATCCGACCACGGCAAAGACTAAAGGAACGGTTTCATTTTTAGCAGTTTATGCATGTATGTCTATAATCACACATACTTCACAGTAGCAAATAAACTTACCCGATTTTGATGACTCGATTCGATTTGTTATTAGTATTACCTGTGGTATTACGGTCCAAGGGACATAACATAGATAACATTTTACACGAATTAAATTAATATGTAAATGTACGAATTTACATACTTACCACTGGCTTTTCGGTAAAGAAAATATCCTAAGGAAAACTGCATACGTCCGGAAAAGAAATTCAATGGCGTATGTGAATCCACCAACCCGCACTTGGCCAGCGTGGTGATACGGCCTAATCACTCTCCGAAGGTAGAACTGTATGCCAGATTGCCAGCAGTGGGAGGATTAAAGGTTGAATAGATAGACATATGTAAATGAATATGGCTGAAGTTGCATCAAAAATACCTAATACTTACCTACTATTTACTACCAAACACTGTTATCTAAATATAATACATAGTTGCGTAGATATTGGCTAATGTCTTTATGTCCGAGAGAACAATGGGTGCGAAGCGGGTCGTGCGAGAGGAATTCAGGTGAAATGCCATCTAGTTGAAATAGAGGAGTTTTGTGGGTAAACAATGATTAGGTAAGTCATAATTATAGTAATTTACGAAATCACTTATTTACCTTATCATTTAAGCCTACATTTACAGGGTTATAAAGAAAGGATATTCTTAGCCGAAATAGGCTCATCACCGAAGTCGGCTCATAGTACTCATCAATAAGAACAACATTTACTACGGGACCAACCCGGAATTCGCAGAAATAATCAGCTAATCCATAGAAAAATGTCAATGACTCGATAAAATGTGTGGTGATCCTCAAATCTAACCTTAACCTACCAATTACCATAGAATAATTAATACTTAGTACGAGTACAAGTCCTATTTCTACTGAATAAGGTAATAGTGAATTAGTGATACTATGACACTCACTTCCCATAAACCTATAACCTTCTTGCGCCTACCAAAACCTTATCGCAAGTCACAGTACAAACAAAATTGCATATGTTTCGAGTTTGCAAGGCACTAAAATATCGTTTAATTTAAAAAGTGGCGTTGCTGCAATGGTTTATAAAGGAACTTTGATTTCCTCTGATTTATTTATCGATATTTTTTCATTTATCCAGTTTTTGTTGTTCTTATTGATTTATACTAATGGGATCCCAGGTCTAATTTATACCTATTTATACTGATGGGCTCACTCACCCTCGAAGGGTGATTAGGTTGTATTCCGCCGCGCTAGCCAAGTGCGGGTTGGTGGATTATCCCTTAACTAAAGTAATTTAAATTTAAGCAGTGTTTATAAGTAATAAGGAAACCACATTTATTTGTAAAAACATTGGTTATTTCCGTGTTATAAAGGTTATGAAGGTACATCTTTAAATTACATGTACCTTCTGATATTATCTGTAAGTAGGTACGTAGGTATAATTATGTATATTGTATATGAGAGCGGTCAAACGGAAAAATACCTAACGGGAATTTAAACATTTTTTTTTTATGGTTTTGAATCCGTAGTCTCATCCTCAGAACAGAACGCGCGGAATAATCAAAAGTGAATTTGTTTAAAAAAATATTTATAAGTTTATTTCAAAACAATTCAGGAATAATTATGTTAGTTACTCCAAACTTTGATCGCGTTTATCTCGAAACTAAATTCTTTACTGTCAGGGACTCTTTTCTTAGGCGCTCGAGATTATCTCCGTGAGTTTCACACTTATGACATTTCTAATGAGCTCTATTCTGGCGAGAGATATCTCGGTCATCTGTACCGAGATATCTCACTCGCCAGAATAGAGCTCCAGATATAGCCAGGTCCCTTTTAGCTTGACCGCTTAAATATGATTATACGTCATAGATATATTCATACGCAGTGCATGCTGTCATCTTTCTGTCATTGTGAGATTTACATCCGGGTAGGTATATTCGACTGCAAAGTAACTAAGTAGGTAGGTACCTGTGTCATTAATTATTTATAATTGAACTCGTCTAGAATCGCAATTACCTTTGTTATTGTTTGTGTAAAAACAAACGTACCCACGGAAATAATACGTGCATTCGAAAAAACTGGTCATTGGGCGGTGTTCCGGTTGGAAGGGTATTGTTTCCAGTGAAATTACAGGGCAAATGAGAGATTAAACAACTTATATCTCAGGGTGACGAGCGCAGTGCTGTGCCGCGCAGGGTCTTGGATTCCGCGAGTTCAAAATTCTGGGTGGCGCAAACCTGTTATGGGCAAACGTGACGTTTAACATCAGGCGAGCGATTTGCTCGTCTCGTCACTCAATTACATAAAAAAAAATCCAAATTCTTAAAATCTATTTATACAGGGTTATAAGGAAAGGGTACGCTAAGCCGAAAAGGGCTCGTGGTACTCATCATTATGAACAACTTTTACTATGAGACCAATCCTGAAATCGCAAAAACAAAATCAGCTGTTCCTTACGTTTTGTCGAGTGTCATTGATACTTTTCTATGGAAGGTATTTTTTTCACATTCCGGGTTGGTGCTTAAATGCCTGTAGCATACCTCCGCTGCGAAACTACAACTGCGAAACCGCTGCGCGAGTTTCGCTATACAACAGTACTTCACTTACGCGAAACTATTAGCGAAACCTAAAACTAAAACAGTTGAGAAATAACAATCGAGAGAAAATGTCGTCGCTTTCGGAGTCAGAAGAGGAACTAATCTTACTGTGGCCAACAACTTTAAAAAGGCGTAGTACCTGGGTGCATGACATCAATAAAAAAAGAAAGAAGTTGGGAGAAAGGACAATGTCCACTTGTAAGGGGATTTTGGCTTAGAGTGAACAGTGAGTTTTGGTATAATTATTACATAGGCCAAGTACCTTATGGCAGTGGCTAACAAAATATTATAATAACTTTGTAGCAAAGGTTTGGTAAGACCTCTTTCCTACATGTAAAACATCATGGTCAGCGGAGAGCTTTTGAAATAAAACAAGCTTATTTTTATTTCTAGTTTATTTCTAATCAGAATCATATGTAATTAATACAGCATCCAGAAACTGGGCAGGTGGATTTATGTTGTCTTCGTACCTTGCCCAGCTTAAGTACCAAATGACGGTCATAATGTGAGCACAGCAACCCACAGTCCTTCGGCCCACAATGCAATTGCAGCAATAATGTTTTACAGCCTCTCTCCCTTCACCATTATTTTCATATAATATATATACGAAATATATTTTACGGCTAATGTGCCTACTATGAATTTTCGCCCGCAATAATTTGTCATTTTCAGCTGAAGGAAAACCTTCTAGTAGGTTGCTGGCTGTATTCCTGCACACTTCAATTGTATAGGAACCATCACTCCTTATATGCTCTCCATAATAAGAGCGTGCTTGCTTTAATTGATAGGTTCCACACGCTATCAATATAAGGTCAGTATACTGAAGCCTTGGAAAGGATATACTATCAGTGTTGACATTGATGTTGAGGAACTGTGTGCGCCTTCGGTTCAGATTATTGCCATTTACATAATCAGCCAGATCATTATTTGTATTTAACTTCATATTTATTATTTGGAGTATTGTACCTGCATCCTCCCTGTCACTTATTCTTTGATGG
Source organism: Alcis repandata (assembly GCA_949125135.1). NCBI lineage: Eukaryota > Metazoa > Arthropoda > Insecta > Lepidoptera > Geometridae > Alcis > Alcis repandata. The sequence continues at coordinate 927,273 of OX421238.1, forward strand.
AACTTGTTTGTCAACGCTGCAGCTATACGAAAATCTGTCATGGCGTGTAATGATGCTTTATTAAAAAACTCATGCCGTAAAAGCCTATATGACTGTTTGAATATGCCATTGACTGCTTCCACCACCCAACGACATATTGTTACAGTTCTTGACTGGTTAGCTGCAAGTGTTGATAATTGAGATTCACCTTCCTCTCGGCATGCAGGTGTGTGAACAGAATAATTAAGCTGTTCCAATAGAGGCACACAGTCCCTAAAGCCCCTATCCAGAATAAAAACATCTCCAGATTGGAAATACTGCCGCAAAGGCTTAGATTCGTCATTGAATTCATTTTGAATGATTTGGGCATCAGATGTTGTGGCAGGATAGGGGCCCAACACATCAATAATATATCCATCTGTACAAACAATTACAAATGGTTTCATTAGGTTCCTATACTTGTGCAGGGAATATGTATCTTTTTGGTACATATAATTTGAGCTTTTTTGAACATACAAATATGTGCCATCCATAATCACAATTGGTCTTCCATCACCACCAAATAACCCATTAGGAATCAAAAGATTTCTTAAAGCAATTTCAGCTCTCGTTATGTGATTAATTCCCAAGTTCCTAGGGACAAAATCTTCATTCAGTATTTTCCGGGCATCAGTTATTAGCCTCATCAATGTTGTACGTGGAATATCTAAGAATTTAGATATTCTTTCGTCGCTGTCGCCTGTGCGCAATTTCAATAATAGTGCAGCCAGGGCTACTTTTCCATTTTTTCTATTATGTAATCTTGGTACATCTGAATAAAGCTGTGTAAACTGTTCTTTTGACAGTCCAATCCAATAGTAGACTGTTTCATCAGCCATTGTTTCAATTCTTGAAAAGTCCAACAAATGTACTCTTTCGTTGACAAATGTGGCAAAATCTTCTATATGGTTCGCCGTAAAACTGTGGATGGGTTGTTGAATGGTCTCCAGTTGTTGCCAATTATCATTGTGCAAATGAAAGCTACATATTCTACATGTTTCTGGCACATAAAACTTTAAATCGATAAATAGTTTTACTCTCAGCCAATTAGGGACTGTTAATCTCTCTGTTGAGCCACATTCTGGGAAGAAACAGTGTCCATGAGTATCTGGAGCTCTGGTTAAATTGGGTAGATTTATTGTTGGTTGACCTGATCTACTTGTATGTGATGTTTCCGAGGGACGAGCTCCAGCACGATCACTCCGTTGCCAGCATGGATGGCAGATTTTATCTGCTGGTCGTAACTAAAACAGATAAATTGTTTTTTTATTGTATATATCCTAAACAAATACCAGTGAGTAGCAAGTGACAGATTGAATTTAAAGCTCCAGATGTTCAGTAGTTTGTACCTTCCATCCATATAGCAACATGTCTACTATAAGTGATGATCCAAAATCACATAACACAGTGCTCTGTAAAGTAAAAAAGCATGAGATATTATCCATACTATTTGATATTATCACAAGACCTCATATATTTCTACTTTACATGGCATAGCGATTGTGTTGTGACATGTAAAAAGGGTCTTAGCAATATTAAAACTGATTAACGTTAGCAAAATATATGGAAGTCAAAAACTTACTTGTCGAGGTCTTATCCATTCCATTATAGTGTTTCTTATGCGCGTCTCACGTTCTGTGTCTGTACGTAACATGTGAGATCTTGTGCGCAAGATAGATGTACCACAGTTGACACACAAATGTCGATGGTGATCACTGCTCGCTGTAGGCTCTTCTTGCACATTGGATTCGTGCAATGCCAAACTCCAGCAAGAGTGACATATTGTACTGGTATCTTGAACCTAAAAATGAAAAGAAATCTATTAGTACAGTGCACAATTAGTCACATTATATGTTTTTTAATGATATTCAACTTACTATCTGTGGAGCAATCCATTGCCCTACAACTGATTGCACTTCAACAAGGTTTATGCTATGTCGTCTACGCTCTGTGACATCTGCACCACAGTTGATGCAACGAGACATGCGAGCCTCTGGAGGTGTGGATGTTTGTGCCACGGGTTCAGTATCCATTATCGAGCCGGGTTCGACATGAGGGAAGATTTCGGAGTCCAAAGGAGTGCCAGGGTCATGGTGAACGGCGGCATCAGTGTCAAAAGGTTGGCCAGGGTCATTGTGAACGGAGGTAAAGTCGGAGTCCATAGGGAAGCGAGGGTCGTTATCAGGATCCATTGTCCAAAACAAGTACGAACTTCTACAAAACACAATCACAAACAATCCAGAACGCCGAGACGACTGATGAAAACAATTTGAATAGTAACAGGTAACAGGCAGGACATGACGGATGCGGAGTTGCCATACTACAAAAAAAATAATCGATAAACTAATCGATTTTGATTTCGTTTCTGTGTTTTCATAGATATAATAAATACAACCTAGAGAGTAATGCTCGGTTCATGTGATAAAAACATCAAGTTAAATAAATAATGTAACAAAACTAGTGATGCATTTCGGCCAAAAATATTACGAAAACTTCGAATGTAACAGTCAATATGAATATCAAGTGGCAATAGAAATATTTGAAAAAGGTTTCTTTTGTGTAGTGGGAAATGCAAACGCACTGTGATGCACTAGTAGTGCAATATCGAGCTTAATGTTTCGAGAATAGGAAAAGTCAAGATTACTAGCCGCCATGTTTATAAAAAAAGATTTTGTCCAATTGAATCGGTTAGCGGTGCAATATGCATAAGACAAGTGCGGAAACGTAAAATGCCTGATAGATATTCCAGTAAGTTACAAGTCTTGGGACCGGGTGTTCAAGACGAAGTTCACTATTTACGAGCACACGCGGCGATGCGACGCGGTCGACATCATTCATCATAATATATTTTGTACCAAACATCGAATAATAATAATCGATATAAAATAGATCAACCAACCAGCGTTTTCAATGGCAACACAAGATTTGAAACCTACGGTAAAGTTCCGTTTACTACTTAGGCTACTATTTCTTCTGTGGATTTACTCAGTGTAAATACTAATTTAATCAACTTTTTTTCTGTTCACCTTGCTACAAAAACATACGAGAATAATTATTTAAAAAAAATAAAAGATTTATCGACAACATCATTTTTTTGTGAGCATCCTGTTCACGCTAAGCCGACTTTGGACAATGTCCTTTAATTAATAATTAATGATTGATTTAGTAAGTACAACACTGGTCTATTTCTCACTGCTAGTATAAGTTTTTCAGTAAGTTCTAAATCCATCTTTCTTATTTCGCTCTCATAAACAGTCGATTGCTACAGACGCGTTCGAGTCACACGCGGAACCGCTCCAAAATGGCGGCCTACTGGCGGAGATGTACACGGGCGCCTGAGCAAATGAGCGAAATCACGTTAGAAAGAGACAACATCATAGTCAGTTTTGTACGTTAGAGCAGGGAATTTCGCTCCTGTTTCGCGGTTATCGAACTTACAACTCACAGCGAAACTATTGCGGTTTCGCTTTGTGGGTTTCGCAGCGGAGGTGTGCTACAGGCATCAGTAAATGTTGTTCATAATGATGAGTACTTTGAGCCTTTTACAGCTTAGCATACCCTTTCCTTATAACCCTGTAGAGCCTTACGTTAGAACAAAAACCTTCTTTTCTTTTATAAAGAATAAATCCGCATTTGACCACCAACTCGCCTGTTGGTAAGCGACGTTGTGGTCAAAGATGAAGCACGCAGATCTAGAAAATACCTATTCACTCTGACCTTGAAAAGTCCGAGATAATATCTGTCAGGGAACAAGGATACTAGTGGCAAAGTAGGTGGAAAATTTGATAACCGCAAAATGGCCGAACGGTTTTTAATTTTTATTAATAGTTTGTATGATCTCATGTGTCTGAAAGATTTAAAGACGTAGTAGAGGTAAAAATAAAAGTCTTGAATTGCTCGTAAATCGTAATGTCGGCATTTTAAAATGAACCTACACTTTATTATACTTATTTATTCCTATTTCTATGAATTTAAAACATATCGTGTGTGTTTCGATAATAATGTTACAGAATAAATATTAATATCTATGTATTGCATAGATTAAAATAATACATTCAAACATTCTTATGTGCGTGGAATTAGGTGCCTGGACTCCTGTCATAATTAATCATTAAATTAATTCTTATTATTATTTTAATGCAAACAATGATCTGATAAATTTTATTCATGTTGCTCTAGATTCCCAATCTTCTTCTGGAGTGATTTTCACCAACCTTTTCGCTTGAACCCACAAGTTCCTAGTCAGTACCCCATCATACGCCGACCAATGGTTAAAGCAGGTCCTACAAAATTTGTAGTGTCTTCCACTTACTCTTTCCAGCTCTGGCGCCGATGCTAAATACCCGATCTGGCTTCCAACCTCCTCCTTCCTTTGCCCAATAATATTTACAAAGAACTGGGTCACATCTCTAATCACTCCATCAATATTATTAAATATATCCGTACCACGAACTACATAAGGATCAAAACTGTTTGCTGTCACTTCACTTCCTCTTAATCGTTTATCAAGCTCTGCTGTGTACAAAGCCATCGCAAGCTTTGAATTCGCCAAAGAAGCAATGGTAGAGTATCTTCCGACATCGTTCCATTGGTCGAAATCGATTTGTCCGATGTACATCGACGCCGCTGACCCGTTGATGATTCGAGATGGCGCTGAAGATTTCAACAAAGGCAGCAATAGATACGTAAGTAGGAACGTGCCGAAGAAGTTCACTTGCATGGTCAAGTTCAGGTCGTCTGCCGTAAGTCTGTCCGGTAGAGCAACAGCGCCCGCATTGTTTATCAAAATATCTAATCTATCTTCATTTTCTACTTCACGAGCAAAGTTTCTCACTGATTTCAAAGATCCGAGATCGAGGATTTTGAAGGTGATGTCTTGATTTCCCGTGGCATCTTCGATTTGGTCTCGGGCTGTCTTCAGTTTGGTTTCGTTTCTGCTTGCGATGATCACTTTGGCTCCACGGTAGGCCAGGTCTTTGGCAGCTTCCAGTCCTATGCCGGAACTGCCACCTGTGACGATCGCCACTTTGCCGATCAATTTTGCGTTAGTTTGACACATTTTAGATTATAATACAACGTTATTGAAGCGTGCTCATCGAGATACTGGTTTATACAACAGGGAAAATAAAATCCTCACAAACAACAGCGACCACATGATGTTGTTTTGCCTAAAGACAAAAAGGGTTTGAGTCACAATGATGCTGCTGTTTAATTCCGCTTGATAATTTTATTACGAAGCCACAATTCGTGATTCGGATAAATATTGTCCACTTATGGTGTATTTAAAGACGATAGCTGCAATTGTTTACAATTGACGGCTTTTTAATGCTTTAATAATATGCACCTACGTACGGTATGTACGGTATTTTGTCGTAGACAAAGTTAGTTATGAGTATATCAACACAATAGAGAGAAGTAAAAATATATAATGCAAGTGAAAAAAACCTGAAAAAATAACTAGTATATCCTAGACAAGATTTATTAATTAAAATATACTTTCAAAGGTTCATTTGATGGAGATAACCTTGAAGTAAGTAAATAAAATACACTATTATATAATAATTATGCAAGTACCTATAGGTAAGCGTTTTAAGCTATTAAAAATTCAAGTAAACTATACATTATAATTATTATTTCATAACATCACGCATTGTGAATATATTTTAAAATAACCTCCTCCTTTTTTGAAGTCGGTTAAAAACACGACAAGGACATTGAGTACTTAACTGCAAATAGAAAAGTAGTTTTTATATAAATCTTTCTTTCTGGAATCATCATTCCATTATTCTTTTCTAGCACGATGTGACGTAACTCTAGAAATCGTCAGGTCCTCTATCCCAATCTTCTTCACGCGTGATCTTTACAATTTTCTTGGTCTCTCTCCACAGCCTCCTCCTTAGATCCAGGTCATTCAGTATCCAATGCCGTGGCGCTATATAGCAGAAGTTATAATGCTCACCGCTGACATACTCCAGTTCCGGAGCAGATGCGTAGTACGCCATCTGCTCACCGACATCCTTTCGAGGCAGGCCAAATATCGATAGAAACGCATTCGAAAATCTCCGTATGGAATCACTTTGGTTTTTAGTTATATCGGTTCCTGTTACGAAGAAAGGGTCGAAGCTGTTGACTGCCACGTTCGAACCTTTTAAACGTTGGTGCCATTCAGACGTGGCCAGAAATGTGGCGAGCTTTGCATTCCCCGACGCTACAGGCTCGGAATATCTGCCCAAATCATTCCAATGGTCGAAGTCTATGCTTCCGATATACATGGACATTGCAGAACTGTTGATGATGCGGCTTGGAGCCGTCGATTTAAGCAACGGCAGTAGAAGGTAGGTGAGGAGGAAAGGTCCGAAGTAGTTCACCTGCATCATGAGACTTAAGCCATCTTCGGTGTGAACGTCGGGTAGGCCGTATCCTCCAGCATTGTTTATTAGCATGTCCAGTCTTGGCTCCTGTCTCATCTCATAGGCAAAGCTTCTGACTGATTGGAAAGACTCTAAATTCAGGACTTGGAAGTCGACGTTTTGGTTTCTCGTAGTTCTTCGTATTTCGTCGCGTGCTGCTTCGAGTTTAGTCTCGTTTCTGCTGGCGATGATGACCCTGGCTCCGCGGCTGGCGAGGTCCTTGGCAGCTTCATACCCCATGCCAGATCCCCCGCCCGTCACGAGGGCCACTTTGCCGTTTAGGCTCACTTTTGATTTACACATTGTAATGAACAAGCCCGACCGAAATCTGTTTTAATACTGCGCATATTAAATGTGTTGTGATAATAAACACTTTATTTTTTATATTTTCGTTTTTGACCTTCTTTTTTGACTGCCTATTTTAAATTATTTTAGTCAGGTTGTAATGGCTTTAACGGGTGTTAGTGGGTACTAAGGGTTTGCACTCGATCTCAAATATAGGAGCCATAGATACCTACTTAGAAGTATAGGTAAGTAACGAATTGCCGATGTTCAAACATTGCTTTCGCTCAATCGCTTTAGATCAATCTCAGAAGTTGGCATCTCTCAGCATTTTGCACGGAGGTGTGGAGAAATGATTTTTCTGGAGACTTTTCTAGATTTTCCTAGAGACTTGTTGCCTGCTAAGTAAGTATATGTGTAAAATTTGCGTGAGTGGCTCTTAGGCAAGAGTGATGCGATGCATGCGGACATCCCATCGCGCGGGTCGTCCATGACTAAGCCCAGGACTCCGTGTAGTACGAAGAAATATACACATACATTAAATAATAACCATCAAACCCTATCTACCTTCAAACTTTGACCAAAACGTTGTTTATAGATACGCGTGAAAAAATATAACGAACAAGATGTGATAACAAAATAAGGTACATAATTATATTCGACACACAGTAGTAGCGCGCCTAGGTCGTTCACATTATATTGATCGTTAAATATTTTATAAAAAACACTCACACCGAGCGAAACGAGTTTTTTAAAGTTGCCGACTATATCCAAGTTTACCAACCTATAGTAGTTTATAAGAAAAGGGTTTATATAGGTATAGCTTACAAATAGAGCTTATAGTGTTTGATATTACAAACAGCTTTTACTATCGGACCAACCAGGAAATCGCAAAAAAGCTGGTCCTAACATTTTGTCGAGTGACATTGGCAGCTTTCTACGGAACAGTTTATTTTTCTTTGCGATTTCCGGCATGGTCCCTTACCAAAAGTTGTTTGTAATAATGAGTACCTAAGTACCTACCATGAGCCCTTCTCGGGTAAGCATATAATATACTTTCTTTACAACCCTGTTATCATCATCATCATTAGAACTAACTTATATCTGTCCACTGCTGGACAATTGGACATGCATGGGCCTCTCTTAAAGAACCCCCCTCAGGGTGCCCTACTCTACGTTTTCCCTAACCATATAACCTTGGTCATTTATAACAACACTAGCTGCGCCCCGCGGTGTTACCCACGATTAAAAAGTGATGTTTACCGGGATAAAAAGTAGCCTATGTGCTATTCCAGGCTATCTATCTCTGCTTTTCATCCAGATCCGTTCAGCCGTACTGGCGTGATTGAGTAACAAATCCATCCCGCATCGATCCAAACTTGCACATTTATAATATTAGTGGGATGTAGATAACATAATTTATCCTTTTTAGTTAGGTAGCGTAAAAGAAAGACAAATCAATTCGTAGATGCCCCGAATAGGCTATATTTGCTTAAAATTAACATAATTTAACCTGAGTATTCAAATTTAACAATAAATATTTTGTACATAAGCCATAAGATGCTTACATGAATCTTTATTCATATTTTACATCCAATCTTCCTCAGGCGTGATCTTCACAATTTTTTTGGCTTCTTTCCACAGCCGTCTCCTCAATTCCATGTCGTCGAGGATCCAGTGCCGCGGTGATTTTCTGCAGAAGTAAAAGTGTTCCCCGCTAACATGCTGCAACTCTGGAGCTGATGCGTAGTACGCTAAATCCTGGCCAAGTTCTTCCGGAGACAAACTTATTGCATAATAAACAGCATTATATACATGTTGCCAGATATTACTTTTCCATAACCGCTGAAATATCTTGTCCAAGGAATTAGATATCTGACCGAAAATCCGTCTGATTAGATCAGTATCATTCACAATGTATGGATCCAAGCTGTTGGCTGTTACTCCTGTGCCCTTCAGGTGGCGGTCCCACTCAGCTGTGATGAGGAAAACTGATAGTTTCGCATTGCCAGAAGCAGTCAAGACATTGTACCGTTCCAAATCGTTCCAGTGGTCAAAATCTATGTTTCCGAAATACATTGTAATAGCAGCGGTATTCACTATTCGACTTGGGGCTGAGAACTTCAACATCGGGAATAAGAGGTAGGTGAGTAAAAAAGGCCCAAAAAAGTTGACCTGCATCATGAGACTGAGACCGTCTTCTGTGTGTACGTCGGGCAGCCCGAGTTCTCCCGCATTATTGACCAGCATGTCTAATCTGTGCTCATGGCTTATCTCGTGAGCGAAGTCTCTCACTGATCGAAGAGATGACAAGTCGAAGACTCTGTAGTCGACGTCTGGGTTCCCCGTGGTTCTTCGTATTTCGTCGCGAGCGTGTTCGAGTTTGGTTTCGTTTCTGCTGGCGATGATGACCCTGGCTCCGCGCCTGGCGAGGTCCTTGGCAGCCACGAACCCCATGCCAGATCCCCCGCCGGTCACCACGGCCACTTTGCCGTCTAACCTCGCGTCTGATTTACACATTTTGGGAATACAACCTCGATTGCTCGAACGCAATTTGTATACTGAACTAGTCGAACAAAGTCACGGTTTTTATGAAAGTTTTGAGATACTTACACGGTTTGTTGTTACAAGTTTTTTTTGCTATTTTTAGATTTTTGACTAAAGGTTAATACTCCGAGATCATACGCAATGGTTGATTCTGCTTACAAATCACAACCTACTTCTTATTTCCGTTTACTACTATAGATTTAGATGGGACAATTAAATCGAATTGAAAACCTTGTTTTTTAGATTTTTTACTTCTTTTTTGTTGGTAATGACTCCTATCTAATTTTTTTACAAAAAATTAGATTGGAGTCTAATAAGGTCTGTTGGTTTATGTGTTATACATAACACATAAAGAATTTTGTACTACATTTTTTTTAAAGTCATCGTGGTAAGTTCGCTAAAAACAAAAACTTTAGACTTCACAAGGAAACTAGCTTCGACAACTTGAACTGAAATTGCCTTGAACTGGGTTTGGATTTGGCATTTGTGGTGCTATTAAGTTTAATCCTATATAAAGAAACACCTCGTTCCTAGGGTTCCGTAACAAACTGAGGCATCCTTATAGTTTCATCATATCCGTTTCGACTTTTCTTCTCTTTGTTCTATTGGTAGAATCGGTAAAGATCCGTTTTATCCAGACTCATACAGTCATACCTGCTACCAGAAAAAAAATAACCTACCACATAAAAGCTCGGCTTATGTTCGTAAATAATTATTTATTCAAATAGCTACGGAACCCTACACTATAGGCGTGTCACAAGAACTTAACAGATTTTTTCATGGCAATATTTTTAAATTAAGTTACGCGCCATCTATAGGTAATTTATGATATTGCATATAAAAATATTAAAAAATAACGCGGTAACAAATCTTATAACTTTAATAATTGCTTAAATTATTGAGGAAATCAATTAAAATAAAACAATTTCATTTTATTAAATAATTACCAAAAATGTTATTACTTAATGCAAACTTTGTCCGATAAGGCAACCAAGAATGAAAAATTCAGGATATCTTATCTTAATATTTTCCCACTACAATAATATTATAAATTAATGTGAAAGTTTGTATGTATGGATATTTTTTATCAGCTTTTTTTACGTGATTAATCACATTTTTGTTATACCTAATTAAATACGGGAATACTCACGTAAAAATTAAGACGATGACGGTGATTAATCACGTAAAAACTGAACGGGCTTGATTTAAATTTGGTATGAAAGCTTACACCTTGAGTTGACACATAACCAGAAAAATAAATAATAAATAAGAGTAAAATATTTTTTTAAATTGTTTACACATTATGCTACACTTAGGATAAAATAAAAAGAAACTATCGTTAAACTTCATCGATGACAATTCTAAAATAAGATTTTTAGAAATCCGATGGCTGCTCAAATGTTTTAACCGTTGAAAAAAGTCTTCGGCCTTCTTGAAAGATTTGATCTAGCGTCAGGACTTCTACGAGTACGTTCAGTCTCTGTCTACATGAACTTCACTTCACTGTGCTACCCTTCTAGCGAGGCTTAGCATCCCAGTCCTCTTCGCGAGTGATCTTCACAGCTTTCTTGGTTTCCCTCCACAACTTCTTCCTCAGTTTCAAGTTGTTCAGTATCCAATGTCTTGGCGCTTTAGAGCAGAAGTAAAAGTGTTCTCCTCCACAATCCTCTAGCTCTGGAGCAGACGCGTAGTAAGCTATCTCTTGGCCCACATCCTTTCGAGACAGTCCAAAGTACTTCAAGAATACCTTTGACGAATTTCGCATATCTTCAAACAGGTGCCTCGCTATATCCGTGTCTTTTACAAAGAATGGATCGTAGCTGATAGCTGTTACCCCAGTACCTCTTAAGCGGCGATCCCATTCGGCTGTGATCAGAAACGCTGCTAATTTGGCGTTTCCCGATGCTGGGACAATGGAGTATTTACCTAAGTCATTCCATTGATCGAAATCCAAGCTTCCGACATACATAGATACTGCAGAACTGTTGATAATACGACTCGGGGCTGAGGACTTTAGCATCGGCAGTAACAGGTAAGTAAGTAAGAAAGCTCCGAAAAAGTTAACTTGCATCATCAGACTTAGCCCGTCTTCTGTGTGGACATCAGGCAGACCAAATGCTCCAGCATTGTTGATAAGCATGTCAAGTCTTTCTTCATGGCTTATCACATGAGAGAAGTGTCTCACTGATCGAAGAGACTCCAAGTTGAGGACTTTGAAGTCGACGTTTTGGTTGCCCGTGGTTCTTCTTATTTCGTCGCGCGCTGCTTCGAGTTTGGTCTCGTTTCTGCTGGCGATGATGACCCTGGCTCCGCGACTGGCGAGGTCCTTGGCAGCTTCGAATCCCATGCCCGACCCTCCGCCCGTCACCACGGCCACTTTGCCGTCCAATCTTTTTTTTGACTTGCACATTATGGAAGACGATCCCGGTGAACTCAGATCCTGTACTGGACACGTCGAAGGAAATCAACGTTCTTATTGCAGGCTATGTGCATGTGTGATCTGGTTTTAACAAGAGTAAATAAGATTGGCGGTTCTAAATTACCAGGGGTTCACACTCGAAAGTCGATTTGAAAATTGGCAATCGAGTGAGAAACTCTCCTGAAAATTGTGAACCTGGTCCACTGATATTGGAAGTGTCTTTTCGTATACAGTAGAGAAAATAGATACTTACCTATTATAAAACAGAACATACAATTCGCCCCTTCCCTGTTATCAAATGCTCGAATAGTTTGACGGACCTACATACCGACCGGCCGACCTTCATTCATTTCTAAGAACATAAAATCTATGTTCAGAGAAAATTCAGTGAACGTAGGTAATTATAAAGTCGAAAGTAGACATTGGTAGCGGAAGCCAGTCTTGTCTTTGACCGGCTTTGGCATTCTCTAAAAGGTACTTGAAAACTAATAAAGATAAATAAAAGCCTTCAAGGTTACTTAACTGAGGGCTTATAGGTTACTCAGCTTTTTGCGGAACGGCGAAACAACGCGGTAAATTCTGCGAATGGGATTGCCGGTGAACAAATGGACCTATTTTAATTCGGTTTTAAATGTAGTCTGGTTAAATTAAGATCAATGTTGAAGTACTAAATTATTTCAACATCTCTCAAAAATATATTGGGCTTCGTTGCGTACTGCAACCCGGAAATATTTATTGTTATTCTTTTTTTGCGAGTGGCTTAGTGTGGCCAATATGGCACAGTGACATGCGCCTTTATTGAATAGGAACATCACAATGTACTCCGGCGTCATATCTAATACGTAGCAAAAATAGCTAAATGTTTCCTAATTACAATTCAAATTATTGATGCTTTTTCTGTATTTTAGTTTTTTTCTGATGAGCGTTAAGTATGTACTGATACAGATCTGTACGATCGACATCCTGATAGTTAACAATTCAGGGTAATCGCTAAATAATCATATCCGTACATTTAAATAATTACAAATGCAAAATAGTTGTTGACTTGTTAGCCCACAATTCTATGAGATTATGCAGATATTCCTATATTTTTAAAGTGCAAAAACAAATAATTCAGCACAAAACATTATAATTAAAAAATACATACTTACCTATATAATTATAAAGCACTTAAGTATTTTCAGCAGTCATAAATAATTGTTTTAAATAAATAGTATTACATTTATATACCTATGTTCTTTTGTATGTAGGTACGAGTAAACAACCATGATAAGGTTGACTCTTGTCTTTTACTTTGTTTTGTTTATTGTCGTAAGGCGTTGCTCTGCGGTGAGTTTAAGTGTCTATTTTATCATGTAGGTATAAATATAATATATATTTTTTATTATTTATTAATTGATTAAAGTTATTTTTCTGATAATTTCATAATATTAAAGGTAGTTGTCGGAACTTTGTAAAACAAGAAAAAATCTACTTTTTGGAGCACTAGTGCTCTAATAACTATCTGCGTTATTTTTTCTGTGGTGGACATAGTGCAGGTAATGTTATAAGTCTTTAAGCGAGTTTACCCCATTAATCCATTTTTTATAAAAATAAAATAAAAAATAAGTGGCAAACAAGCGACGGGCCACCTTATGGTAAGTGGTCACCGCCGCCTATGGACACTTTCCAATACCCGAGGAATCTTCAGTGCGTTGCCTACCTCTGAGGACTCTATTTACCCTTCGTTTGAAGCGGCCCAAGCCAATTTATTAGATTATGGTATAATACCTACTTACATTCCATCAGCAAGAGTGGATGATTACAGCCTTGTTCCTGATTTAAAAACATCTTCTTTTCTTTTCTTTCTCTTAGGAAGTCCGTCAAGAGCGAGCCAAAATTACCTACTCGAACCCGAAGTACATCGCCAACGTGACGGTGTTGACGCGCCGCGTGAGTCGCCGCGAGCCCTACCGGACCAACCTCACGGGAACCCTGCTCGTGCCATATGGAAACAACGTCACTGTGAGTGATGGACAGATTTACCCACAAACACGCATTAACACTTTAACTGCTGCTAATAATCACATGCGCTTGCCTTAAGTGCGGCTAATAGTCAAATGCGTTGTGTTTTACGCGCCTGGCGTGTGTAGCGTGTAGCCGTATTCGCGTCGCACAAAGGAAAACACAAGGTATGTGTTTACCGCAGTCAAACATTAATGTTAAACATTAATGGGTTCCCAACCAGTAACACATACAAAAAACCGCATTGAAATCGGCTCACTCGTTTAAGAGTTACGGGGCCACAGACAGACTCAAATTCAACTCACAAATTCAAATTCTTTCTTCTTTTTACAAGCAACTTAACAGCTGATCACATAGTGATCAAACTTATAACGCCCCTCTTTTTGCGTCGAGAGTTAAAACGAGTCACACTATTATTATTATGCTGAGTTGAGACTGGTTTAAGGCAAAAATAGTGTTCTTTCTTTTTAAATAAGTATTTAGTATGTTATCTATCTATGTTTGTGTATATGTGTATATGTACCTATATTTTTGTTTTAAATAGACTATTGTCTATTACATGGATTTTTTTCTTCCCATCGAGTTCCACTGTTACTAGTTATGAATTTTTTTTATTAGCCTCTTGTAAAAATAGTATCCTAGGGGCAGCATAATCTATTGTCTATGACTGGGCAGTACTTCGAGCCGGTCAATTCCATTACGGTATGCTTTTGAGCCGTCTAATCCTCTCGCCTCATTAAACTTTTAAACCTTCACTTCGCTCAGTCAATCAACGTTTTGGTCAATAAATGATTTATTCCATTCCAGTTCGCTCTAATACTGCAACTGACGAACGGAGGTGACTTCAAGATCCAGGCCAAGGTATGCGACACCGTGAAGACGAAGTGGATGCAGAACTACATGAGCCAGTTCACCAACCTGACGCTCAGCAAGTGCCCTTTTCCAGTCGTAAGTATTTAATCTTTAAACCGACGAAACCAATGATGGATGCATCAAGGCGACCTATTATCGCACCATACTAATAATAAATTAGAGGTATAAAGTAGCAGACCCACGCGGTTACGATTAAGTGGGTATAGGACATGTAATTTAATTCAAACCTGTTTAAATAGTAGTCTTTGACTTTACCCAAAGCTAACGTAATGATCTTTACCTCTAGTATTCTACCTCTAGTATTCTAGTAACTGGGTACAATCCCACATAACCCGGCTGCACCCCATGGCAGCTTGGCATCATGTTAAGATTTCCCCCTCGTAAACAAAACAAAAGGTTTGAGTCTATGTGAAGGCTTTAAAATGCCTTATCTTTCTTCTTTTTCAGGGTAGATATGCCTACATAAACATGGAGCTGCCTCCCAAAAACGTGCCTATTCCCGTCATGGACGGAGACTACTACATCATCATGGAGCTGTTCGTGACGGCTACCAAAGAGAAGATCATGGTTGCGAAGACGTTGCTGCATGTTGACGGGAGTGACTCCGCTAGAGGTGATAAGAATAGGGATAGAAATAAAGATAGAAGGGGTTAGTCCTTGTGGTTTAAGTTTTTCAAAATATAAACTTGATTTTTCTTCAAGTATTTTTTATCAACATCTACTCGTTTCAAATATGTCTCTTCTGGGACACCCGGGACTAGCACAACTTCTGTCAGTGGCACCCTTGACAGGCGTAAATGGTACACTTGTCTATCGAATACTCGCTACGTATCTTACGTCAGAAGCTGTGCCCACGCCCACAGGTCTAGTTTAGAAGAGTGATTAGGCCATATTCCACAACGCTGGTCAAGTGCGGGTTGGTGGATTTCACATGCGTCATTGAATTTCTTCTCCGGACGTATGCAGATTTCCTCGCAATATTTTCCTTTCCCGAAAAGCTTCCAGGTCTAGTTTAGAAGAGTGATTAGGCCATATTCCACAACGCTGGCCAAGTGCGGGTTGGTGGATTTCACATGCGTCATTGAATTTCTTCTCCGGACGTATGCAGATTTCCTTACGATATTTTCCTTTCCCGAAAAGCTACCAGGTCTAGTTTAGAAGAGTGATTAGGCCATATACCACCACGCTGGTCAAGTGCGGGTTGGTGGATTTCACATGCGTCATTGAATTTCTTCTCCAGACGTATGCAGATTTCCTTACGTATTTTCCTTTCCCGAAAAGCTACCAGGTCTAGTTTAGAAGAGTGATTAGGCCATATTCCAACACGATGGTCAAGTACGGGTTGGTTGGATTTCACATACGCCATTGAATTTCTTCTTCGGACTTATGCAGATTTCCTCACGATATTTTCCTTCACCGAAAATCCATTTACTAATATAGGCAGGGGCGGATCTACTTAAAGGCTTTTTGGGCTGCAGCCCAGGGCCCCGCGAATACAGAGGGCCCCCAACCGAACTGAAACCAATAGACGATATTGTCAATAATAAAAATTATCTAGAATTAAAAAAAATCCGATCATAAGGTTGGCAACACTGCGATCAATCAACTCGTGTGCGCATCTATCAAACGGAACGGGGAATTCCCTGTCGCTTGTTTTCGGTCGGTGTATTCCGTGTATTGTCTATTACTGGGGACTTCTTTCCGCTTATCGCCCGACGCAATTTTTTTATTTTGCCGCTCTTCTGCTATCGTCGACTATACAGGGTGTTTGGTCGAGGGTTAGACAAACTAAATGGGTGTGTTCGTTGACCCATTTAGAGAATACAAGTTGGCCAAAAAAAATCCCAGACGCCTAAATTTTTTTTCCAGCCTTCTTGCTGGAAAATCATGGGGCGTTCTTACTCGTATATCGGCCAGTTGCAAACCAGTTCAACTAGGTCGTTTTGGAGGAACTCCATGTAGTTATCCCCGTTAAGATAATCTAGCAAATAATGGGTTAACCGAAAATATCCCATCGAAAATAACCCCATTATTTGCCAGATTATCGGCGCACTACTCGGCGTCTGTACGCGAGTTCCTGGACAATGTGTTCCCCAACACGTGGATCGGAAGACGTGGCGTGCCCCCCATCGAGTGCTTACACCACTTGATTTCTTTGTCTGGGGACGTGCCAAAGAATTAGTACGAAGTTCAAATAAGCACCAAAGAGCAACTTATTGAGCGAATCAATGCCACTTTTGCGAAGATGAAAGAAGAGATGAAATTAAAAACTACGACTGTAAAAATCCGACGAAGATGACGGGCATGTATTGCGAATAGAGGAGCTGTTTTTGAACAAAACTGATTATTTTTTGCATTATTGTTTTTGGTTCATTTTCCCAAACATCATCTTTTTTTCACAAAGTTTTGTACTCATGTAGGACTACATGAGTTACTTTTGTAATAAGGGATAACAAGGGATATTTTTAGAAGTGTTTGAATTTCATGGATAATTTTAGTTTTTTTTTAGATCTAGTCAAAGTTGACCTTTTAGGCAATTTTTCTTTCATTTTTACACTCTATGAGCTCGGAACGAATTATTTAGTCCTTATTTGCTTCTAATTTTGCTTTGTACAGTACGAAAATGTATCAGAGACCAAATTTAAATAAGAAGAACCGGTCTAAAACAGTTTTTTTTAAAGTTGTGGTGCTTAATAGGTTAAATTTCGATAAAAATATAAAAAACACACCTAGACCATTAAAAAAAAATTTAGGCGTCTGGGATTTTTTTTGACCAACTTGTATTCTCTAAATGGGTCAACGAACACACCCATTTAGTTTGTCTAACCCTAGACCAAACACCCTGTATTAACAAATTGACTTTGTTATTGCTAGAAATGTGTTTAGTGCGTGTTTAGTTTACTAAGTGATAGATAACTTAAAAGTTATTAATTTTGCAATAAATAAATAAAATATTTTGTTTTCCTATTTTCTTCCTGTACTTAACATATTATATTACATAATACGTATATCACTACAGAAAACAGTTTCTTGTCAAAATGGCAATTAGTTGAGTAATTAGGTAGGGCCCCTAAGCAGTATTAGCCCAGGGCCCCACAAATTCAAGATCCGCCCCTGAATATAGGTACCTATACCTACTAGTTATTCTGTGGTAACATAGAGATATAGGATGTAGAGATACTCAATAGTCGAGCGACGCGGAGTCGATTTTTAATAGGATAGATTCAAATGACGGTATTAAAAATAAGAAATGTCAAAACATAAGTGCAATTTTTTATTATTTTATGTAAAACCTCGCATATTGAAAAAACATTGAGGTCCGGTTCCGTGCACAACAAATCCACACAAAAACTTATTTGATTTTCATAAAGTTATGAATAAAAATATATTATTTTCAAACATTCATCTCTCACTGCCCCATTCTATCATTCAGCAAAAACTATTTACTAAAAACAAACTCCGGCGAGCGTCTCGAGCGCTCCTCTCTTCTTTTACAAAAAAAATTGTAAAACTGGTTATACTCGTATGTAACTAAATAGTATCTAAATACAGTTATAAGAAGACGGGATGCTAAACCGAAAGTGGCTCAAAGTATTCACAATTACTATGGGACCAACGCTAAAATCGTATAAAAAGCTGTTCCATACATTTTGTCGAGTGTCATTGACCTTTTTCTATAGGGTTATTCATAAAGGGTATGCTAAGCCGAAAATGGCTCATAGTACTCATCATTATGAACAACTTTTTCTACGAGACCAACCCGAAATTCGCGAAAAAAAAATCAGCTGTTCCATATATTTTGTCGAATGTCATTGACAGTTTTCTATGGAACAGCTGATTTTTTTTCGCGAATTTCGGGTTGGTCCCATAGTAAAAGTTGTTCATAATGATGAGAACTATGTGCCCTTTTCGGCTTAGCATACCTTTATCAATAACCCTGTATAGTACAGCTTTTCGAGATTTCTTAGTTGGGCTGATTTTTTTCGAGATTTTTTGTTTGGTTCCGTAGTAAAAAAGTTGTTCATAATGATTAATACTACGAGCCCTTTTCGGCATAGCTTATTCTTTCCTTATAACCTTTTAAGTGTAAATGTGTATACCTTATGTATTTGTCTTATTTCAAACCAACTAAATCATTTGTGCAACTAAACACTCTAAATGTTAAACCGTATGATATCAGCCGCCCGTTCCGCCATCGCCACGATGACCGAGTTGGGGAACAGGGACAAAGGCGACGGGAATACACTCGCGTCCATCACTCGGAGCCCTGATACTGACTTCACTCTGAAATGGAGCAAAATTTAGAAATCAGAACTACACTTTATACACAACAAAACAAATATGAAGTACCTAAGTACCTATCTTTAGGTATAAAAAGAATAAATTAGAGACTTTTTTTATTTTTTATTCAACTATAGGCTTGTGTGCGACCGCCATCTCGCCTGCTGGCAAGCAACGATGCGGTTACGATGGAGCACGCCTGCCTAGAAGATACCGATTCACTCGCGACTTGAAAACACCCAGATTATATCTATCTGGAAACACCCGCTACCTTTATTGTAGGGAACCATTACTATGAAATTATTAGGACTTCTAATAACTCCAATCCTATCCTACTAATATTATAAATGCGGAAAGTGTGTGAGTGTGAACTTGAAGTTGATGCGTGGCATGAACTTTCTTAACATAGAGAAAGATGGCGCCTCTTAGAATCCGAAGCCAGGACAGAATTAGGGCCGCTGTGCTGTCGCTGTGCCTACAAAGGTGGTCAGTTACTGAATGTCCCTGTTAAAAGAAAATTACTCGGCAAGTCAGTAACGCGTACCTAAGCTGGTTGTCCACGACGGCTGCGCCTGCGCAGGTGCCGCCGGCGTGGTGCCCGGTCACCGCCACTTCCCGGATGATGCACTCTAGGTACTCTTGGGGTGGGCTCTTGAACCTCCTTGATGCTTTGGATGTTTTTTCTTTACGTCTGTAGAGTATGTTTTATATTAGACTTGTCAGGGTAATCTTACGAGAACATGTTTTTTATGTCTGTCATTTGATAGTCGTCGAGGAATGATCTCAGATGGTTAAAGTTTTCATCTAGAGTGAACGTTTGTTTTAGTTCGAAGTGAATAAAACTAGACGGTGCTTTTCATTTCTTCAACTTACAATCAAACATAATAATATGCATGTAAAAGGTACCATATTACCAGTGGTGGCAATTACAAGCAATCTTTCTCTGAGAGGCAGTGGAATTAGAAGATTAATATTGGTCATTCCATTTTATAATTATTTTTAAGCTATTGCATAGCTTCTATCGCGGGCCTTGAGCGTGGAGACTGAATCCAGAAATTCCGTAACGAAAATAACCTTACACTTTTTAGTGATACTTTTTAGTTTTGTTGCCATCTATCGATGAATAGCAGAACTTTTAATGACTTTTTGAAATATCACGCTTGTCTCTTTAGTTCAGCAACTCGCCTCTAGGTGTCGAGTGTAAGGTTTCGATAAATAATTATAATTGCATAAGTTGATAAAAAATGCTATGCAATAGCTTTACCGCGGCAGTCCCCGAGTGCCACACGTCTTTTTTTGTCTGTAAATTTTCTAAGTTGCCACTCACGTCCGCTTTCCCCCGCCGCGCTGCTCCTCCGCCGAGTAGCGCCAGAAGGTGAGGCACCGCTCGGGCCGCGGCCAGTGGATCTGCGCTCCCATGTCGACGAACGGTTTTGTTGAAACTAGCTTCTCTGCGCGACGAATTGCTGTCGAAAAGTATATTTTTCTACTATACACTATTCAAATATGTATGAATGCATGTTCCAATTATCCTACTTTTCCACTAATACTATTAATTAAGTATATTTGAGGGTTTATTTTCTTAAAACAACCATCCCGACACGGGTTCCCCACACCCAGTTTGGGAGGCTGTGATTATAATATTATAAAAGTAATGTAATTTTTTTCTGAATAAAATCTTTTGATTTTTATTTTGATCTGATATGCTCGACTACAGAAATATAAACGTTTCATAGTAGCTTGTTGCACTAGCTTTGAATATAATTATCCTTTTACTTGTAAATTCTTGTGTTAACAATAAAGTGTTTATCTATGTATAGTTCCTACCTCTGATGATGCACTGCACATCTGTGAGCTGCAAGTAGGCTGGGTCCACGCGCGGCGCTGCAGCGGTGCTGGCGCGGGGCACGGACACCCGGCCGCGGCTGCTCGGGTGGAGGCAGGTGGAGAGGAGCATGAAACCTTCCTTGCTGGTTTGGTTGTAGAAGGCGAATGTGTCGCGGAAAACCTAGAAGCAGGGCACAGTTCATTTTAATCTGAATTTCATCAATTCTTTGAACTTTAATTAATGTACTCGTATTTGTGGTTTTTCACCTCCGGATATTCTGTTTGGATTTGGTTTTTTTCGACAATATTTTTTTTCTTTTATCAATCACATAGAGGTTTTCACATCACATTTTAAGCGAGTTTGAATGCAATTGGGCCCAGTAGATTCACAGAAATGGTATATTAGTCATACCAATGGGGCAGATGTGATGGGGCTTTAAATACCGTTTGCCCCATTTATGAGGATCCCAGGGGGGGGGGGGGGGGTCGTTTTAAATTTATCTGATTTATGTGTAAAACTAATGAATAAGTTACAATTAGGGAAACCATTACTTTTGGTTTGTAGTTCGACAAGTCTCGCAACAACTTCTCGCTGGCCGTGCCCATGGAGAACAGTATCACCGCCGACTTATTCTGGAACTCGATCCCGGCCACCGGGGGAAATGATAAAGGACCTGGAAATAAATAGAGCCATTTTTTTCACAAATTACGACACAGTGGCACCCACAAGAATTATGCGATCTACGATCCTTCGTACTTCGTCACTCTTGCCTAGAAAAAAAAAGAGACTTATGTATTAAAGAGGTAAGTATGCTCGGGGGTCAGAGTTTTTAGGCCACCTGAAGGCCTCTGGCATAGCTTGTCAAGGACAAACAACCGGGACCTCAATTTAACGTTTTATCCAACGCACGGTAGCGCTAAGTTGTAAATGCCACCCGCGGTCACCCATCCGAAGACTGACCGCTTCGTCCGTTACTTAACTTCGGTGATCGGTCACAAACATCTAATCGAGCTAGGCTATGAAGTAACCAATATTAACTTCGTTTTATTGGTAGGTATAGTTCCCTTATTTTCGAACTTACCTCCCCCTTTAAACAGGTAGTCAATCACAGCGCCGACTGAGAATACTTTGTTCAGCGTCACGCTGAACGGCTTTTTGATGCTCACGTAGAGAGGCATGTTCATGTGGTCGTGGAAGTTGCTGCCCACTGCCTCGTTGAAAGCAACTGGGTTTATTCGCAATCTAAAACAAAGTTCAATAAATTTAACACGTAGGTAGGTACTACTAAATAAATAAAAAAGTAAGTTTATGAAGGCCGAGTGGCTAACCTAGTGTCAGAGATTTCAGGCCGCCTGAGGGCGTCTAACATGGCTTATTGGTTGTTGCCATAGTTGTTGTACAATTAGTACTAATAAATACGAGTAAATTCAGAAGTGGGATATGTTGAATACTTACACAATTAATTTCGATTTTATTATTTTAGATGGGTGTGCGTTTCGCCACACTCTGACAGTCTGATCAACGATGAAAAACGCTTACGAAGAACTTGTGTAGATATTCTATACTTCAAGGCATCCACGTCGTATTAAACTAGAAGCATAGATTATATTTTACTCCGTATTATGAGTTCAAGTTTAAGAAAGTGTTAATTAATGCCTTCTTTTATATAGGAATACACCGTCTAATTTACCTTTTCAATTCACTCTCTGGCCCAATCCCGGATAATATTAGTAGCTGTGGGGTTTTAACTGCGCCTGCGCAGATAATGATCTCCTTGTTTACGAATATGTTGTTCAACTCGCGGTAGTTCTGTAGTATGTAGAGAGATGAGGCGGTTTTGTTCTCGAAACGGATCTAAAAGTGTTAAATATACATATTGTAAAGTATAGTGCACACAATTTAAAGGGCTTTTATAAAGGAGTTTCATTTTAAGATTTTAATAGCAGTAGAAAGAAAACACTGGTGTGGATATTTCGGACATGTTTTTCTCAATAGAGAGTAGGCTTTTTGAAAAACTTGGTTTGGGGTTTTTATCATTTGACTTATATTTATTGATTTTTGTCGCTAACAACTATATCCACAATTTAGGCTCAGCACAGTAGGGTCAACGGCGACAACCGCAAAAGGCTAATCATTTGAAATCAGCTGTGCGCGGCTACGACGACGTGGCCGCGTTCGCCATAAATACGAGCAGGCGAATCTATACAAAATCTATGAAATGTGTTATGCGATAACACATTTCAGTTGTGGTTATCACTGGTGGCCCATTTGCACCATGTCTTACTCATATTTCCCCATATAGAAAGCTATAACTTGACACTTTTGACTACTCACAGAGACAGCCTGAGTTCTCAACAGCACGTGCAAGTTTTTCCTTCCCATCGCAGGTTTGAGGTATCCGTCCAGTG
Organism: Alcis repandata; assembly: GCA_949125135.1. Classification (NCBI taxonomy): domain Eukaryota; kingdom Metazoa; phylum Arthropoda; class Insecta; order Lepidoptera; family Geometridae; genus Alcis; species Alcis repandata. The sequence continues at coordinate 950,343 of OX421238.1, forward strand.
TCCCATGTCTTCTTCCATCTTTGACAGTCGCTGTGGTTCTTCTGAACGTTGTGTACTTGTCTTTAAGTATGAAAGAGGCTTGTTTGAAGGCTTTGAAGAGTTCATCGTGGTCACTGATTGGCGTGAGTTTCATAGGCGCCTGAAATGAAAGAGAAGGCAAACTTGTCTCAAACTGCAATGCAACTTCCAATTTATAAAAAAATGGGCACTAGCTGTTATAAAATGATTATTTTCTTGCTACGTAGGTATGTATTTTAGCATTGATCACAGTTAAGCTGATGGTGTCATGGAACTTACTGGAACGCCTACCAGGAAATAACAACTGGTCCTCAAGTAAAAAGTCAGGCGCTTGGCGTCGTATTTCAGATTAGTGGATTTCACATTAGAGCATCAGAAAATATTATTATTATTATATAATTGCTGTATATTTTATAACAAGCTTTTATATAACTAGTCGTAATGTAATAACCTTATTTCCTGGACAGTCTCCTTCTGACGAACACTCGTTGGAGTCAAACTCGTTCCTCGAAGTGCCGAACGCTTTAACGAAGTAAGGCTTCAAGTCGTCAAAAGACCAGCCTTCGAAGCCGAGGCTGGCCCAGCGCTGGTAGTCGTCGGGGTGACCCGTCCCGTGCAGGAGGAAGTTGATCTGGCCGGAGCCGCCGAGACCCTTGCCGCGGGGGAGGAACTGGGCCTGAAATTACATACGAACATAATGAGTTAGTTGTTCGCCCCTAAATTGGTAACCTTACCTTCCTTTTGTCTTTAGAAACTCGGTTTTTTTTTTACATATTATATGATTCTAAAAGTTGAATTTCCATGAGTTTGCCAACTGAAAATCGGATCAACCGTAGCCAAGCAAGATATCTTAGAACAACGCTTTGGTTAATCATAAATGCGGAAATAACGCAGTTTGTTAGCTTTTCACGACTACCTATTTGAAATAGCCCTCTATTTAAAACCTTGTCGAAATTTGGCAAGAAGAATAAGCATTGTATACTAATTATGTATTTCAAGGGCACCAATTAGTTGTTATCAGAAATTACAACACTTTACATCTACTAGCAAAATAATCTTATTTAACGTACCTGAGTCCACATGCCAAAAGAAGAGAACTTCTGAGGAGTGGTCTTTACGGCCCAGTCGTTGGGCCCCTGCTGGGCCGCCGTGGCTGTGAGCGGGACTTTCGTGAAGTACCCCATGTGGTCTCCAGCTTCCACCAACAGGACTCTTGTAGATGGGTCTTCGGAGAGACGAGCGGCGAGCACGCAACCGGCAGTGCCGGCGCCGACTAGACCAAACAGGCACTTATGAAATTTCAGTTCATCGGCGTCTCTGAGGCATCAATACTGAAGCAGTTTTTACTTGCTAAATTTGACTTCAACTCTTGGTTTCTGGCTTGTGAAGGCTTCTGAAGATGCTACACGACTCCGTCAATGTAAGGAACACAGAACTCTCCCTAGTTAAAATCACAATCAAACTTTTTGCTGTATTGTCAAGAGTCAGTCAAGCTTGCTCAGTGCACAGCTCATAAGATATTTTTTTAGTGTAAATCAACCTGTACCTTAAGCTTAGTTTTTATACACTTTCATCGAAAACGTCCTACGCAATTTCAATCATATTTATGCTACAGAATTAACTATCCAGTTCTAATGTATTAAGTTAAAACTTGGTTCGGTTAATACACATACATCACTAATAGATACCAAATTAATGTTTTACTTACCGATAATATAGTCATATCTTTTGTCCGGTTTCACTATTACACTCGCATAAGTATGAACATATTTCTGGTAGACTACATATGATAAGCATGCAACTATTACGCTGAAGAAATACGAAATAAGAGCCATGTTCAAAAGTTGGTTATAGAAAGCACCATAGTGGCTTCACGATTGCTGCAATGATTATTTAATTCCTCTAGCTTTCTACTAATTGAATTAAGCGGGGGTTGTTAACATTTTGACAGCACAGGTTGATTTTCAACAATGGTTTATTGTCATTATAGGTAAAACCACAGCCATAGGCATAAGCTATAGAATATAGAACATTCCTATAACTTCCAATCATCTTGTAACATGAACATAATAGTTATTATTTCAAAGTTATTAGACTTTAACATGGGACATCAATAGTAATGGTATCTTTGACAAATAACAGCAAATGTTTGTGAGCCCTGACCGAAGACATAAGAGGATTAAGTCTACTCAGGAAATCAATACTTCCTTTAGATTATGTAACACGCCATGTTTGAAGGTACCATCCTACCTTATATAGATACTAGCTGACCCGGCAAACATTGTTTTGCCATATAAATTATTTCTACCGACTATTAAAAGATAGGGGTTGGTGATAGAAGGGTGAAAATTTAGGGTTGTATGTATTTTTTAATGCCACATAAGCCACATTATGAAAAAATTAAAATTTTGTCCAAAAAATAAAAATAAATGTTAGGGGTGGACAACCCTTATCACTTAGGCGTATGAAAAATAGATAGTAGCCGATTCTCAGACTTACTGATATGCCTAAAAAATTTCATCAAAATTGGTCAAGCCGTTTCGGAGGAGTACGGGAACGAACATTGTATGACACGAGAATTTTATAAATAAGATAACTTAGTATATAATCAAACAAAATAATAATAACGCTAATGGTGTGTATATAAAAACAAGCATTTCATAATTGAACTTTGTGTATTAGAAACTTGTTAACATTTCAAGTAGTATTTCTGTTTAAATTACGGATCAATATAAATCTAACCAAACAAATCCATGTCAAGAGTATTGCCAAGGACTGACGTCTCATATTTCAGTGTTAGCATTTCCTAACTTCATTTTTGTCGCTACTTTCAATGTTAACAGCATCTCTTGGATTAGATAGTACACCTGTACATGACAGCTATAAATATTTAAAGCATGACTTCGCCTCCGTCTTCGACCATCTCTCCTGTGGCTGGCACCATGACGGGTGCCTCAATGACAGTCTTCCGACCCTTAGCGTCCATGATTTCGATTGTTTCGGGTTCCACTTCCATTTCTGAGCCTTCCAGCGCTTGTCGTTGTTTCAGGCCAGCTGCTGGTGATCTGGAATAAACATTTTCATATTGGTTTCATTTTTCAGACACTTCCTTAATTGTGACTATTTGTAATTGTCACAATTTCACAATATGTTTCAATATATTATTCTGCACCCTTTCATTGTTTATGTTTCTTACTCTTTTAGGACAAAACTATTTGACCGATCTAATTAAAATTTTGGGTAAAACAAGAACTTAAATCAATGTCTTTTTAAATATGTATTTACATATAAGAATATACCTTTATCACCCCAGATTATAAGATTATTATCTATGCTTCTGTAAGGGCCTAAAACTGCTAGAAGAGCTTGGGGCAGAGGAAATGTATGATACATCCCAAGCAGGATGTCAGAGTGGAATCTATTATCCCCGTTTTGGACACTTGCAGAATTGTAACTGAATAATATCACAACTAAACTTACTTGATCAGGGATATATCTCTTTGTACTTCTCGGACATCTCTCTGCCATTCCACTTCGCGTCCTTTCCTCAATCTCTGCATTATGTAGTTATTGGACCGTCTCTGCCTGATTTCTTCCACCTTCTTCATGGCCTCAATGGTTTTTGTCCATAATTCTCTGCTGTATTTCACGGGTTGGTTACGACGCTTCTCGAACTCGAATGAGGGATCGATGGCCAACTCCTTGCCCGCGGTCTTGCGGTACGCTTTGGTCCATTTAGTTTTACGCGGGTTCTTCTTCTTTTTGAACGCTGCGTGGCATTTTGAACGGCAGAATCTGAAAATCTATACGAATATGGTTAGTGACACCAAGTTATGAAATTGGTGAATAATTTAAAGGAATATGTTGTTGGGCAGCTCACCTTGCAGTCGTTCCTCACGAATTGGATTCCATGACCAGGATATATCCTGGAGGAGCAGAAATAACAAGTTTCTATACGCATTTTTGCACGTGCTTGTTTGGGCAACGCGCGTCAAAAGAAATGGGTTGGGTACCTACTATGAATAAGAATGAAATTGAAAACAGGGAATGACATTGACATTTTAAATCAAAGTGACAGTGACGTTTCAATGTAAAAATGTTTTTTTTTTATTTGGCGATAAAAGTGAACTCAATTTGCCATTTATACTTTTGGTATTTTTAATTTTAATAAATAAATGACTAATGGGTAAGCACCACAAGCAATCAAGAATCTTAGTTTCTTTAATAATAATCTTACTACTCTACAATAGAGAGCAGCACTTGTCTTTATCATAGTTTTGTCACTCGACGCTAGATGGCAGCAGATGAAAATTTTGTAATTACATTACGGTCGCAACATAGCTGCTAATACTGATGTGATTTACCTGTTCCACGAGTGCAAGCGCCTGTTTGTGTTAAACATTTCCGTATTTTCAGTTACTTCCATTTATAGGCAACTGGAAATAGAGCAAAGTTTGTTTACATACACCACGCGTGGTAAATGTCTAACTATTTAGGCACTTCATTACGTGGTAAACGATGGATGGATTTCGTAATTCTAAACATTTCACAAGTAGATATCGAAGGTAGATAATTTGATGCCAAAACAATTGTTTAGGCACCCTATCTACTAGATACTATTCTTCTAAAGATAGAAGTAACGATTGCACATAAAACAATGAAGATGCGGTGTTTAGCGTTAAAACGCGCAGGCGTTTGTAGCAATAGTCTTATACCAATTCCAGTATTTTAACACTTAGAACTAGATTAATAGCTATTATATTTTATAGATAGATATTTTAACTAACCAAATGCTAGCTAGCTGCGCCTGAGATGGTTTCGCTGCTTTTCGAAATCACCCTAGTGGAGTCAACAAAACAAAAAAAAAAGAATTGGTCAAGCACAAAATTTTCCCTAAAAAGTATATTTATTGTCTTTGCGGCCAAGTCATTTTCCAGGCTTTGCAAGATTAATGCAAGACGATTGATTTTTATTAAAAGCATTTAGTTGAAAAGGAAATTGTGTCGATTCTGTAATACAGGTGTGAAACTTTGTCAATCGATAAACTAACGTTAAAGCTCAACAAAAAAAATATATATATGTGTAAGATTTTGAATCCGTAATCTCCTGATCTTCGTTGTAATGCCAACAGAATAATTAAAGCTTACAAAAAATTATTCAAAAAACTTCCTGCGGTTGCAATCTAGAAAAATACGCGTTTATCTTACGAAACAATTTTTTTCCCGTCCGTGCCCTATTCGTTTGACCACATACAAAATAATTCAAAGTATAATAATTTTATTTCCATAATTTTTTGAAACTAAAATAATATTCTTATATATTTTTTTTGTAGTAATTTTTTTCATCAGGCGCTTAACCCTGCGCCGCTCCGTGTGGTCTGACACACAGAACGACTACCCGCCCGTGCTCTGATTCCTTACAGCCTGATTATTCGTTGCCGTGGTCATCTCACACTGAATAATGACAAATGAATAACTCTAACAAATCTCGTGATGAATTTATATTGAGGATTGAGTTTATAATGACTGATAATACCGGCGCTTAGAGGGTTAAATGACTGCGTATGAAAATGCAATTTTATATGATTGTTTAGACGTAGGCACCACACTTGGGTATTCATAGGCAACTTCGCTTACCATCAGGCGGCCCGTTTGTTTCTTTGCCACCTATGGCATGAAATAGGTAACTTAAGATTTTTGATGATTAAGTAAATGGTTAAAAAATTCGAGTTTAAGTTAGATTTTTCAAAAAGAATAGAGTAGAATATGACTATTTTATTCAGATTTTAGTTTCAATATCCTACGAATCGCCGTCGTCAGGGCCGAATTTAGAAAAAAACAGCGAGAAAAAGGGAGCCTATCGCTTTTCAGGTTATAGATACAGACACCATACAGATACCTTACAGGTATCAAGGTCAAGGTATCTTAGGGTAAAAACGAGAACATTTAAGAGTAAGATTATACAGCAGCTAGACACATAAAATTTACCTGAGTATTTAAATAAGCTCAGTTCATATACAATTTCCAGTAACCCACAAAAAGTGGCAAAATTCCTCTTCTCACACCCCGCCAATACTAAGCAGGCGGATTCTCAATGGAATGCATTTTGGTGCATTCCCACCGTTGCATTCAGCTCCGACCCTTCATTTGCATTCCGAAGGCGACGTATGCTAATAAAGACATGATTTTTTCACCGGAGCGTGCAAAAAATACAGTCGGCGTGTCAATGTTGACGAATGAGGTGACATGGGAGCCGAGAGGGGAATAATGATTGTAAGGTTGGTGGACATGAATCGAGGCTTTAAAAAAATGATTTAAAAGAAAAAAAAAACTGGATATTAGAAATATTTATTGACTACTAGCTGACTCGACAGACGTTGTCCTGTCAAAAGCCATTGCGTCAATTCTATGTCAAATGTCAAAAGTTACATTAAAAAAGTTTACATTGTCCAAAGCGCTAAAGTTAAATTCATCATCATCATCATCATCAGCCTATCTAATGTTTGTACACTGCTGGACATAGGCCTCTCCTAACGAACGCCACAAGGCGCATGATCTTCTGCCTCACGCATCCACTTGCTACCAGCCGCCTCACGCAGGTCGTCGCTCCACCTGGCCGCAGGGCGCCCTACTCTACGAATAGTATAATAATTTTATAATTTTACAATTAAATTAACGAAGTTACGGTATAATGAGTCTGCCTTTGACCACCAACTCGCCTGTTGATGAGCGACAATGTTATTCGACTTGTTGTTTGTTGCCACGTACCTTCGCAGTTAGAGATTTTGAAAAGGAATATAGATATCTATTTTAGGTTAACTTCTGAAATAACATAACATTGCTTTGCTTTTTATCGTCATCACAGTTTTTCATTATCCCGCGGGTGAAACGGCGCGGTGTAGCTTGTAGTGTATCTAAATATGTTTCGCTTCATCGGGAGAGCTTTTGATGATGTATAATTAGGTAGGTTAATACCGTAAATTTGAATAATATTGTGTGTTCGCCTTAACTAGGTACACAGACTGCCTAACAAAGATATTTTATAAGAGCGTCAAATACTTACCACAACGTTGACACGATGATTTGATAAGCTTTCAACTGTTCGGTCACCGTCGACTATTTTCCCAGGGGTTTCAGGACGATTTTGACTCCAGGAAAAGATAATATAAATGGTTGAGACTGTTGCGACCAACTCTAAAATCGCGAAAAGAAAATTAGTCGTTTCATAGATATGTTGTTGACACTCATGTATTGAACAGCTGATTTTCAGAATTCAGAATTAGTCCCATAGTGAGATTTGTTTAAATTCTTTTGGATCTCACTTATAATATAAACCGTGCTTAAACTTGCATAATCACTTAATATTCTTTGTCTTGTTTTTGCACGTGACATTTCACGTCAGCTAGTAGTTTTCAGAGCATTTTAAACAGTTACTAAATAAGAGTAAAATTTTATATATTCTGAGGTACAAAAGTTATACCTACGTGCTTAAAACTAAGTACGATTCAACCTAGTAGAAAAATACCTACCTTTTCCTGCATCGTCTTTAATAAAACAACACAAATTCATTATACGAAACACTCGGACCGGCAGCGACGGCCTACCGCAGACAACGGTGGCAGCCATCATCATCAGAGTTTTTTTAAATCTCTTTATTGTGCTATTTCGCAAACGAAAATGTCGCACATATCGAGTTATTTTCTCCTCTTGTATGAAGGTTGGGGTTCGGCCTCTCAACGGCGGAAGCCGCTGCGCTGTCTGCTCGAGTCAAAGCTTCAACCTCACTCGACGAGCAGCCCTATCCTCGTTGCGAAACGATCAATAAAGCTGTCTTGTCGGCACACGCGATGACATTACCACCGATAGGCACTCGAGATAAACATCTGACATCGACACTTCGCACGCACAGCGGCATCGCTATATTAACTCCTCATGGGCCTCATTTAGGTATGTTAAAAATCCACAAGATAATATTAGGTACTAGCTGCGCCCCGCGGTTTCAACCGCCATCCTGTTTATTTTACTATTTTTTAATAAAATAATATGAAAATTAAATATCAAATGCATGTCCTGTTTTACACGTGATCCTGCAGAATCCGTAATTTTTTCCGAGATAAAAAAGGTCACTTGGCTGACAACAAATTCATCCGAGTCTGTTTAGGAAAAGACATCTCTTTTAGGTAAGCCGTATGTTCAAAATTGTACCTCATATTTATTAGAATTTGGGCCGGCGCAATTGGGATACAGCGGAGGTGACAGGACAATTTTCAACCTACGGCAAACCGCGAAGAGTTGACTTTTCCACATGGGTAGGGGAGGGTGGGGTAATCACGGACGGCGGGTAATGCCGGACACGTCGGTTTAGGTGTGTTAGAAAAGAACAGCAGATATTCTCAATGCCTCTATCGCGAGTCGAGTGCGAACGTAACGTAGTGCCGGACTGAGAGTGGCGGGGTGAGGCTGCGCACGCTTTGCAAGGTATGTAAAATTTAGTTTTTTTCAACAATTTTATCTAATTTTAGTGTAATATTGATAAGTTGTATATTATGGCATTTATAACATAGGAATCTTGTATTTTTTATTTATATCTACGTGTAATTGGACCAGGTTTTAAAATACTCGCCACTTGCGTCACTCGATCCTAACCTCAAATAAAAATGTGGTTTTTCAAATTTCTGTGTGTCGGCTAATGGCGGACGACTTAGATGGGGTAATCTCGACCGTCCGTAATTACCCCTACATAGTTTTATTTTATCTTTATTTAAAATATTAACAGCCTACAGTTAACTGCGGTGGATTTAGTTTCCCTTGTACCTAACCTAAAATATCGTTTTAACAGACTCTAAGCCCTTATGTTAAAAATATACTTACTGCTATATCTATTTCAGATGCCACGACATTACCAAAGAAAGACTGAGACCAAATACAAATTAGAAGATTTAGAAAAAGCGGTTCACGATGTAAGGAACAAAATACAGTCGTTAGGAAAGGCAGCTATTACTTATTCGGTTCCAAAAAGTACTATACATGACTATCTCAAGAAATAAATTATAAATGAACCAAAAACTGGAAGAAAAGCTATATTTACTGATGCACAAGAAAAGGAATTAGAACAACATATCATTCAGTGCAGCAAAGTATTTTATGGTTTAACAATAGAGATGGTGCAAAAAATAGCATTTAGATTTGCAGAAGTGAATCAATTGAAGCATAATTTTGATAAAACTTCCCAAATGGCAGGAAAAGACTGATTCTATGGATTTAAAAAGAGACACCCTGAAATTTCGCTTCGTAAGCCCGAGTCTACTTCTATCAATAGAATAACAGCTTTTAATGAAACGGAGGTAAAATGTTTTTAAATGAATCAATTCCACTAAAAATATTGTTAATGTTCCCATACTGCCACAACAGAAGAGTAAACAAAGTTCTAGAAAAAAACATTCTATTGTTATAACCAGCACTCCAATGAAAGACACTCTCGAGGAAAAAGAACAAAAAAAGAAATGTAAGGAGCAGATAAAAGAAATTGAAAATATCGCAAGTACAAATAAAGGGAAAAAAGGAGTGAAAAATCTTGGAGCGTTTGCGGATGAAAATTTTGAAAAGGAGAAGCATAAGAGTAATGTACCATCCAAAAAAAAGAAAGCCAATGAAGGAGCTAGGACGGATAAAGAGTATTATTGCCTAATTTGTGACGAGAAGTATAAAGATCCTCCAGATGAAGATTGGATTAAATGTCACAAATGTAATTTATGGGCCCACGAAAACTGCACAAGTGGTGAAAGCACATCAAAGGGTTTTCTCTGTGATTTTTGTAGGAGTTAGATCATGTCCGTTATTACCCCAAAGCATCCAAGATTACCCCACACTGTGTTCGTAATTACCCCATGTGCTGTGGGGTAATCCCGGATACAAGGGTTTTGTTTTTTTGTTACTAGTTGATTTTATTTTGAAAATATATCTACGTTGATTATGAGAATAGAAGATTGATTAGTTTAAGTAAACTTTTGGCCATTAATAGTATTCGTAACTTAGTATGGTTTTGTTTTATTTCAATTCTCCCTTAAGTGTTCGCAATTACCCCACTCTCCACGTTTCTATATACGCTGCGTCTCGCGTCGACTCTACAGTGGCTATTGAGCCTTAGACAGCGGTACTTCGATTAGATACCCTAGTTAAGTAATCTGACCATCCTCAGTCCATAATTCACTAGGCACCGAATGCCCTACAATACTCTAAGTAGGACCAAGTTATCCGTAAAGTTCAGCAGGAGAGCCACAAACGTACTTTCCAAAGCAAAACGTATACAGCTTTCTTTAGAAAATTTAGTTCCATAATTTGACCACCAGCATAAGTAAGTTGGTCGACTGTAGCACTGATTCAGGATGCACTAGGAAGCGCAGCGTGTATTTAGTGATTGAGTGTGACCAATGTGCCTAATGCGGTGTTGAGCGCGCGCCCCGGTGCGCTTTCAATAACGATTATGTTGATCAGTTGGTTTGAAAATAAAATTAGAAGAGAGCTTTGAAATAAAAAGTCTAAAATGATTATTGTATACTGTACAGGGTTATACAGACTAGTTACACTAAGCCGAGAGGAGTTCATTGTACTCCATTGCAAGATCAACTTTTGCCATAGAGCTTTTATAGTGAAAAATAAGTCGCTTCATTGAAAAATGTCATACATGAAACAAAACTCCTTAAAGTTCTAAGTTTAGAAAATATCTAGAATTTTAAAATCTTATCTTCCTCAGATTATTAATAACTTTAAATTAAGCATCACAAAGTCGATAGCACATTCGTAAGACCACAGAGTAAACAATAGTTAGTATAGCACGCGGGTATGCCTTCTACTTCATTTGTGATTACAGCATGCTCCATTTGTGGCGGCTACTTAACTAAGCGCCAATTTGGTTGGCAACGGTAACAAATTGCGCTGTTATTGGCTGATTTGTCTTACTTAAAGGGCAATGATGCCTGGAATTTTTATGAAGATGAATATTGGTAAGAATTGTGGTCAAAATTTGCGGTTTCCGTGTGGCCTTTTTTGGAAGCGCAGTGGTAGTAGTGGTAGTTGGTCGTAGAGTGACATCTCGCTCGCGCTAGCTTCCTCGTGCTGTTTGAGAGAGCGGGATGGCACACGATTATCATTTCCATTATATGATAAGGCGCCTGGTGAGGAGATCGATGAGAAAAATGACACTTGTCATCCAAGCTAAAGCTACGGCCAGACCTGCGCGTCTAATACACGGGAAACGGGACGCAGAGCGGGAGTCTCGCGGCAGACGCTGCACAAGCTTTTGTATGATACCTTATGTACATAGGTATACGCCGACAGAACAACTGAGTCTGCAGAGTAAGATAATTATGCGCGAATAAAGTTCATAGCCCACGTAGATATAAGTTTCATAGTTTTCGAAAATGATCACACCATACACAATAGTAAAACCCCCTTGGCGGAAATGTGATGGTACGGACTGAATATTTAGTGTAGCTTCTCCACTCACGTCTTGCGTCATGCACAGGTCTGACCGTAGCTTAAGGATTAACTATCTTATCCGCTCTAAATCAAGTAAGTAAGTAAGTGTTTACCTTCGATTCACCAGACATCCAGATAGTTGACCTATAAACTAACTTTCTCCTTCACCTGCCTCATTTCAATAGAAATAGGTAGTAATTGAAACTACGGCGCGACAAACTTATCTTTTTAGTTTATTGATGGAGCCACTATCGCTTCTGGCTACTGAAACTGAAAGGTTCAGTAGAGTATGATTTAGTTACGTAATTTAGGCAATGTTACAGATAAATTGGTTGATATATAGTTTGGATTTCTTTACCAATTATATCATTGATTAAAAAGAAAATGAAATTGAAACGAGATTTAAATGTAGAGTTGATGATTTCTGTTTGTCTTTAGCCATTTTGTTTATTTGCTACATGTTTCTGAGTTTAATAAAATGTAGTGGGATTCAAAATCGATGACAATTTTCATTCGAAATGAGTTTGGAGGTAGATAATGGTTTACACTTTACACGGATGCTTTTGATTTGACCTAATACCAATATTCAAACTATGCAGGTACTACGTAGGTATTTTGTGGTAATAAACCTCAGGGAAAAGGGAGTTCAAAGAGAAAAAAATTGGTTTAAGCTTTCCTGTGAGTTTGCGACCTACTTTAATGTAAAATTATCCGAACAAAACAATCCTTTTCATGTTTCGCCGACATTAAACACACTTCTTTCGAACCGAAGAGAAAATTGAACGCAATGAATATTATTTTCACCAAGAATTTACACAATTGCAATCCAAAACGATGCGATACAATTTCGAGGGCAAATTTTGCGAATAAATCTCTTACTGTTGTTTTGAATACCAGCTTTTTACGTTCCAGGTATGCTCTATGTCTTTTAAAAAGGGTTCAGAATTGGATGTTTTATTGTTTTCTTTAGTTTGTGAGGTATAATCGCACCATATGCGTTAACGCCTCCGGGTGACGCGTGGCTTTTGACTTCTTTTGTGCGCGCCGCCGTGCGGATCACTGAAGCAAATGTAGGCGTCGAAACTTTATTGAAAAGTAATTATATTTACCATCGGATTTTGATGCGATTTTTGTATTTGGAAGCGTTTTATTCCAGTGGACAGCGTGCTTAATGAAAATCCAAAGTGCTTTGAAATACAAGTTATTGCAGTAGGTAGTGAACAGATGTTTTTTTTAAAGAAAATCTATATAATTTTAAAAGTTCTGAAATTAACCATTTATCGATAGCAAAGCCTAAGTCGAGCAGAAAAGACACAATATCTGGATGACTTGATACGCCCATTGCCTAACACGTTGAGAAAAAAAAATATTCTAGCAATAAACACATGATGTGATGATACATGATGATGATTGATGAGTTTACTTACTCGTACCTACAATATAGAATATAAATTATTTCCTATACTTTACCATCACTAAAATCACATCACAATACCACCAACCGAGAGCATCATATCTAAATCTATTATAATATAAGCATTACTGTACTACTAAGTACGTAAGTAGATACATATTATATGCACGTCTCCATCCCACACCGCACCGAACAAACAAATTAATAGTAAGAAGTCCACAATTTGCAATTTAATTGCTTTTGAATAATTAACGACTATTGTACCCACATTTTTCTTCTCCCGTTAAATATCCAACGAGCAGGTAATTACAAGAACAAGTAAAGAGAACATAAAGCCAGTGGGTATCAGTGTACTGTTGACCACATACGTAAAATTTACTGAGGGAGCCACTGTTGCATTTTCAAAAAAACGCTGATGGGTTTAGGTGGAAAAATTTAGTTCCGTCATTTGACCAACTGTATAACTAAATTTGTCGCTGCGTAGCTTGCTTCATTTTCCTAAAGAATGCAGTTGTTTAGCCGGACAAGAACACTGTGTGGTATGTATCTGTCAGAATTATTTTTACAGTAATTATATTTATTAGTATACATAGTCCTTATTGAGTATCAAAATGTGTCTTCTAATGTTAAGATTAGGGATCAAAATTGTAATTAAGTATCAAAATCAGAGACGAACCATCTTCTTACAAAAATAAACATTTCATTACTCGTTTCATTTTTTGTGTTAAGAATTGTGTTTTATCTATCCATGTACAAGTACATATTCTAAAAAGAAGTTAAATTTTATAGACTTTCTCACGAATTCCGAGTTGGTCTCATAATAAAAGTTGTTCATAATGATGAGCAATACTTAGTACCATAAGCCTTTTTCAGATTAGCATACACTTTCTTTATAACCCTGTAATTGCATTATGCAGCCAATTCTGAAACGTGTAAGTAATTAACAGAAGACCTCAACACAAAAAGTCAATTCGAAACTGTCAACTAAAGTCTGACTTGGCTACATCAACCTTTCTCGACTGACAGCAGCTACCTACCTCCCCGCTTCCAACTTTCCTGGTGTCGCCCAGTTTCTCGCATACTAAATAGCCATTATTATTACATAAATCTCGATAAACGCCTTTATTTATGACTAGATGTTAAATATTAGATAGCTACCTGTGAGATATACGCGACGTGTGAACCAGCAGCCGAAATACCTAACTAAAGTTAAGTGTTATGGCGGCTACCATAAGATTTTAGTATTGGTCAGATTGAAGTCTACCTCTAAGATGAGTACTTTATAGTTACCGTTAAGAATGAAGGCTACAATTCTCCCTAAAAATGGGGAAATTTAAGTCTGTTGTAGACATCGAAATGAGCAAGCCGCCCATCGGATGGTTAAACCACACTTGCCGTTATTTTATTTATTTATTTTTAGCCTATTTCGTCCCACTGCTGGGCACACGCCTCCTTGTTCTCCTTCCACTTATCGTTAATAGTTCGAAATTAACTACAATAGTTCTGGAAAGCTGAATCAGTAAGACATAATTTGAACACTGAACTGCGTTTAAACACCCAAGCACTCTATTTTAATTATGTTTTGCATAGGAAAATCTATCAATATTTTTTTTCTAAAAATTTTAGAAAATTAAATATATTATTTATTATTTATTTAATTTTAGAAAATAAAAATATATAATTATTTTTCTTTTTAAAATAATTATTCTTCATTTTCTAAAAATTTAATTATATAATTAAATTTTTAGAAAAAGTCTTAAAAAGGTACAAAATATTTAGATCATATATAATATTTTGATTATACTCCATGTAGGTACTACAAAAAGAGAATATAAAAAAATAACCTAAAATAAAAAGCATGAAGAAAAAAAATAACAATAAGAATACGGAAATGATCTCATTCTTTCTCTACTTTTGAGGATTTCAAAGAAATCACGAAAACAAAAGAGAAGATTAAAGATCTAAGTGTTCCACACAAACAGTTGTCAGTAACAATCAGCGTGAAAGTCAAAAATCACTTAAAATGACATTTCAGTGAATCAAGCAGAGAAAACCGCGTTAACATTTCAAGCGGATTGCTGTCAAAAGAGACGCGCCGAAATACCGCGCCGGAGCGCGCCGATAAAAAGAAAACAATTTAAAAAGTAACAAAACCGCGGGCGACACTTGCAGATTTTCAGTAAAAAAGAAAAAAATAAAATCGAGGTAGGTTATTATTGCTGTCTCGTGGCGGTAGCTCAGTTTGAGAATCGAACGCAAGCGACGCGCGCGCACCCACCGTTACCGTATTTTCCCAACCTATCACGCGACACGTTCCATTTTCAAATATTGTATTTTTTTTATTTTCGTGAGTGTTTTTTGACAGATTAAAGTGTGATTTGAAGTGTTGTGTTCAGATTTTAAAAGTTTTGTGACTAAACAGTTTTTACGTATCTTTTGAGTACAGCTCGGTTCCCGACATCCGACTATGGGCAGCTTAGAGGTAAGGTAAATATTAATTTCATTTTGAATTTTGTGTAATAATTATCACCTAATTGTTAAGAACTCTATCATATTAATCACCCTTTACTCTAAACACATTTCGCTAATTAATAAATGCAAAAGTTAATTTATGAATCCGATAGATAAACTCTTATTGTTCACACTAGAAATTGCAGACAAAAAGGATTAGGTATAACTTAAAACTAGTGCAACAACTGGCGGCCTTATCTCTAACAACGATCTCTTTCAAGCCACCTTAGGTTGAAATAGTTTAATAGACAATAATAATAGAAAAACGGTGAATAAGGGTGCTACGAGTATGTGTATAGTGTTTGTCTGTTTGTAACTTCGTCACGCTAAAACCGCTCAACGGATTTGAGTAAAGTTGATGTGAGGATTGCATACTTTAGGTAGCATAAACTATGTCCCATCTAAGCAGCTCATTTAAAATAGGGAGTTCAACCGCAGGGTTTTCTCGAATTTAGCAAACTTGTGTCACAAAAGTTGTTCACTATGACGACGTGTAGAAGAACACCCATAAGTATTACTACACCTTTCCGTTACACCTTGTAGCCTTACTTAGAGAAGATAGAGACAAAATCGTAAGACTAGAAACAATCGCAAATATTTTACGACGCTACTTTCTTTGAGGTATCGTTATCGACAAAACTCATTATTGAATAATTGCTTAGTAAGCATTATTTGTTGACAGTTTTGCTTGTTTTAGTGTCTGCATAATTATATGTATTACAAATAACATTTATGTAATACTAGCGGTGCCTCGCGGTTTTACCTGCGCGGTAATGATAAAAGTAGCTATAAGCTACTTCCAAATTGTATCAAAATCGGTTAAGAAGTGACGGGTATATGTGGTAAAAAAAATTTTACACATACACACAAACTTTCGCAGTTATAGTTATACAGGGTTATAAGGAAAGGGTATGCTATCTACTTTTACAAACTTTTTTTAGTGAGCTTTTCTGTGGAAAAATGTAAATGACACTAGACAAACTGTATGGAACAGTAGATTTTTTTCTCGCGAATTCCGGGTTGGTCGGTAGTAAAAGTAGTTCAAAATAATGAGTACCTAATATGAGTTTTTTCTGCTTTGCATACCCTTTACTTACCTGTAACCTTATATATAGGGATGTTAAAACGAGAGGATTATTTCAGTTGTACGAGTACTTATAGATTGTTACGAGTATAACCCTAACTTAAAAAAATATTGTAGTAGGTAAATAACATCATGAAAATGGTAATTTATTCATTTCTTGTAATGCCATAATTAATACATTTTTAGATATTTTTTTATACGATAGGTATCTAAAATAATCCTTGAACTTTAACTTAATTGCATTTAACTTATTAATTTAGGTAATAATTTATGAATTACAACATAATGTTTGATTTAACACAAATTACATTTTTAGTAATAAAATATTTTAATTAATTTAATTATAATAAAATAAAATCGATCAGACATCTAAATGAAAAAAGCTATATCTCTCGACAGCTTCGTTAACCGCATCATTGCTTACCATCAGCCGAGACGGCGATCAAACGCAAGCCTGTCAAGTGTCAACGAATAAAAAAGCAAAAATGGTTTCCGTATTTTGTTCGCGAGTGTACAGTTTATCTAGTAGCGAAATTGTTAGTGAAAAGTGCAAATATTTAGTTTAACTAACTGTGTAGTGTTAGTGTTGTTTCCTCGCTTATTTATTACTTATCAAGTTTGTGTTCTTAAGTGTAATAAAACACGCATATTTAACTTTAAACTAAGAAAACATACTTAATTGATTGATCGATTCTTATTTAGGTATTTAGGTACCTATCTAATGTTGCGTTAACCACTAATGACATTAAAATAATTTACCAACTTCTATTTATATTATTTTACTGTGTTCCGGTTGGAAGGGCATTGTTTCCAGTGAAATTACAGGGCAAATGGGAGATTATACAACTTATATCTCAGGGTGACGAGCGCAGTGCTGTGCCGCGCAGGGTTTTGAATTCTGCGAGTTCAAAATTCTAGGTGGCGCAGACCTGTTATGGGCAAACGCGACGTTTAACATCAGGCGAGCGATTTGCTCGTCTCGTCACTCAATTACATAAAAAAAAAAAAAAAAGTATTTTCTTTAAAACTAATAATCATCCCACTGCTCAACTGCTGGGATACCAGTGGCTGGGGTGTATTTATTTATTGACGCTTCGAGGGTGCACTCAAAAATATAAGTCTCCTTTCAGACTGTCCAATGAAATGTAAGTATTTTTTGTACTTTTTAGGCTAAATTCAGTTAAGATGTTAACGAGCTATGTAACAAGATGTATAATATATTTAAAGACTACGAGTTAAGACTGTAATATGAACAGAGCCGTGAATGAAAAAAGATTAAACGACAGTAAATTTTCATTAGAGATGGCATAATGTCTTGTAAGACATGTTTGGTCTGCGGGCGACTAAAATAAGAATACGTACTACAGGGAGAGACAAAACGAAATGAGTGACGGTACTCACTTCGTACTTATAAATGATTTTGTCATTTTTAGCAAGCAGGTATTAGAAAGTTGACTAGGTATTTGAATATCATAAATTATTTATTAGCTTCAACAAAGATCTTAATTATTTCATGACATTAAAAAGAACCAAAAACATAAAAACTGATTTTTGGTCAAGATACTAAACTTTACATTTCTAGTACCTATGATACTACTTATAACACGACCACAGAGGTCTGCTTAGGTTTAGCTTAGGTATGTTATTTCGATGACCTTTTGTACTGGAGCGGAAAATTTAGAGTCACATGCACATAGAGCCTTACGAACTTTACAAATAAATGGAATTGAAAATTCTTGGAATTCAGAACTTTTTTAATAAAATTTTAATAAACGTCTATGCTATGTTAATATTATAACAGTTAATCGGTAAATATCAACTAAAATTAAAACAAAAAAAAAATGCAAATAAACTTACAATAATAAGTCTGTAATCACTCTGAAAAGTTTATTACTCCTCGGACACCTTTTATATTCAGTAGGCTTCTGTTCACTTTGATCTCGCCGCCGATATAGGGTGGGACCCGGCGAACTCGTGGAGTTATGTGAAGTAAAGCTGTGTGTTCACTAGAGGACAAAGTGTCAGTGACAGAAGTGACATAGTGTCACAGTGGTGACGAAGTATCAGAGGGTATAATGGGTATTGTATAGGTATGTATTTTTAGTACATTTCAAAGTGTCCCTGCGTGTGCTGTTCCTGAAAGAGCTGAAGGCTTCAGCTCTTTCAGTCCCAAGCTTCAGCCTGAAGCTAGGGACTTCAGCTGTGTTCATCTGGAGATCTCGGGAGACACTGGATATCCTGAAGCGTCGAAGAAGTCACCAGGGTGTTTTCGGTAGGAGTTACTATTACTATACGACAATAATACTTTTTTTACGGGTTGTCGAAGGATTCAGTGCTGAAAGTAAACATTTTTAATAATATCAAACGTTGCTGTTCGACACTATAAAATTGCCACAAAGTATTGAGATCAAGATCGCGAATATACGTGTAGTAACTGAACTTTTAAGTATGACCAATCATCATGACACTTCACTAACAGAAGTGTCTCATACGTCATGACACATCTGTCACAACTGTCATAACTTTTTCTCCACATGTGTCTACACCCTAATCTGTTTACTTCCAAGATGCACAGGAATCTAGTTAATGAACGCTACAGTTATACCTATAATATCGATTTTAATATTTATATCGATTGACAGAAATGGGGCCGCACTTGCCTAATTATAATATAGATTGATCGTCGTAAATTAAAGCTTTAGTCGGCTTCGACTTAATGTGTGAATGCATGAGACCAAATGTTACGTCACATTGAAATTAATCCAATAAAATCAAAGGAAAAACACAAGGCATGTTTGGAGTGTGATTTTCCGGGATTCTCATTAGAATGGATGAAAAGAAAAGAAAGGAAAGGGGAAGAGGTGATGTAACCATCCTTGTATTATCAAGGATTAGATAGCGTCTTTACTCGTACATGGTGTAGATATTTATATTATACAACCGTAGGTAGTTACTTTATCCTTGCCATACTTTATTATGATCTCATAGAGCTCTGTGGACATATTATTATATACTACTAGAAATGTTGAGTTTCTTGACCAAAAAAAAACCTTTCTTTTACTTTTTTTAGTTCACCCGTTTCATTATTGTGTGAGATTCGTTCAGCCGTTTAACTTCTTAATATCAGGCGAGAAAGCCGAGCAATGAGAGCCTGAAAAAATGCTTCAAAGTGTAATAAACTAATCTACGGACAAAAAGAGGGAAAGATATATAGTACCTAATATTGTTTTAATAATAAATGAATGTGACGTAGTTTTCGTTATAGCAAGCTGAAATCCATGAAACAAATTCAGACAAACAAAATTAACCTTTATCACTAGTGCTTACTTCTATTATTCACTAACGATGTCAATGCCCTAGCCAAAACCAAGCAAAACAAAATCAAACCAACTAAAAATCACTCGTCACTCCTTGAAATAAGGTCTAACCCGACTGTAAATACAACTAAGTAGGCTCTAGACCCCCACTTTAATCCCTTAGGATTAGTGAAGCGTTTAAAAGAACATAAAATGTCTTCCTTATGCGTGGAGTAGCTCAACGGCTCAATAATGTTAACCTACTGAAGATGTTTGTCTGTACGTATTTTTAGAACTACAATAGCTAATTTGTTCTTTGATGTGGTTCGGAGCCAGAATTATGTGGTAGAATTTTGTGAATCTTATTAGATTGTACCTAGTTTTGTGGCCGAGTGACTTTTTATCGAAGTGGTATATTTTAGTATGACAATCTTATTGTGACAGGTAGGTAGACAGTAAACGAAAATATTTCGTCCAAGGTCCTATTTTGTTTCAGTGGTGAATGGAGAAAATAAAAAAAACCAACTCTACAATTCATATTAAAAAATAAATATTGATTGTCTGTAAAGTCGGTTTACGGACGATAATTTAACGTGACAACGTCATAACAAAACATTGATGAAATGATTGCATACTTTTCTAGCTCCGATCGTAACGTTACAATGAGCGTAACGGGACAAACGGGACACTTTTTCGTGCGTGCACTCGTGCAGCCGGCGTTCATCGATTTATTATAGATTTACTAGATTTATTAGACGTTGTCACATCAAAAAAAGCAGATGAGAAGCAGTTTTATTTTTTTATATTCTACGTTATATCAGCGGAATCGTGACGCATCTCTTTTGTGAGTATCTACCTATCCTTACTTAACCTTAATCACTGTAAAACTCTCCGTCTTGTTTTCGCACTTGACATTTCACGCTGGCGAGAATTTTTCAGAGCAGTTTAAACAATGATTCACGTTAACCAGTGTTTATAAATAAGTAAGGTTTACATGTAAAGTTTTTGTACCAATATGGAGCAATTAAAACTGGCAAGCAGCAGGTAAGATTGCTTAGTGCGGTATGTTACTGAAATAAACATAAATAGGACAAATCCTTATCTCAAAAATCAAGAAAAACAGGTCTAATGCAATGTAAGGCGTATTTATTAAACGCACTTGTTCGAAATGTCTCATTTCTTATTGGATTTGTAATATCTTGTGAATGAGCCGCTTAAGTAAATAAGTAGCGTTTCACAGTAACAAGATTCCATTTACTTAGGTGTTTACGTTTGTGGAGATTAGGTACCAACGGGAGAAAAATCACTAATCACCTGCCTCTCTTGACCGCATCTGCACTGAGAAAAATGGCCATCTTAATTCCTATGATAATATCATGATATTATCATAGGAATAATAATATAATATAATATTATAATATAATATATAATATTATCATATTATCATTCATGATAGTTGTCTTGTCACCGTTAAAACTGGTGTAAAATTTATTTCAAATTTTTTTAAGTCCGCGTTTGACTACCAAGACTACCAACTCGCCTGTTGGTAAGCGACGACGTGGTCGAAGATGAAGCACGCAGACTTAGTAATACCTATTCACTCTGACCTTGAAAAGCCCAAAATTAAATCTTGCAGGAAACAGGGAAGCCGGAATCATCGTAATACCGGTCATATCAGCATGCTCCGTACTTTGCTTTTTTCGTTACTTAAAGCGGAATTAGTGTGTGGCTCTCGCATCGGTTTAAACAGGGTTTTTAATAAAGGGTATTCTAAGCCGATAAGGGCTCATAGTACTCATCATTATGAACAGCTTTTACTATGGGACCAACCCGAAATTCGCGAAAATAAATCAGCTGTTCCATATATTTTGTCGAGTGTCATTGACATTTTTCTATGAAACAGCTGATTTTTTTTCGTGAATTTCGTATTAGTCCCATTGAAAAAGTTGTTTACAATGATGAGTACTATGAGCCCTTTTCGGCTTAGCATACCCATTATGAATAGCCCTGTATAGCCACGATGTAACCAACCGGACGCTACAGCATAATCATCTTTTGTAGATAGATGGCTAATGATGATGATGAAATCCAAATTACTCTCAACGGATTTGAAATAAACTAAAATTGAATTTCTCTTTCCACCGGTTACAGTGTACAAGTACCATAAAGTAGTAGGCAGGTACTGCGCTTATTACAATAGAACATTAGTTAGGCAGGTAAGGCAAGGTGTGTAAAATTCATATTTTATGGACGCATTTTGTTCAACAACGTACTAGTCAGGTGTGGACTATCCAGGATTTTATTTAGGGGCGACAATTTTTGCAGGGTTGAAGTCAGGATTCGGGTTTAAGGGACTTGGTCTCATCTTTGTCCCGGTAACGGGCTAGAATCTAGCCGCTAGATGTATCAATGTGTATGTATCAACGACCCCAGTTACCCGGCCGTCGGCGGCGGACAGATATGGTTTTTGTTAGTACTTCAGTCGTGACTTAAGGGGGACTTGTGAAGGGGCTGTATAGCGATCCTCCCCCTCCCCCTTTAGCCACACCTTCCTGAAAGTAGAAGTTAAAAAAAATGATATGGAAAAAAACTTAAAAATGAAATGATATTGGTACGGAAATGACCTTTAGCTGTAGCTGCGAAATTTTTAAAGATTTTTTCAGTACATTTTCCTTTTCGTTTTTGAAAATTATTGCTTATTGTTCTGTTTTCTACAATTTCATTTATTCTGGTTTTATGATTCACTCATTGACTTCTTAGTAGGTACTTACCTAACATTAGTTTGCGGATCGATTGATCTTTTTTTACCTTTTTTAAAAGTTTAAGCTCCATTTGTAATTTACGACACTTTTTACCATTTTGTATGGAGGCATTGAACATTGTAAGCACAAGGACATTTACAATAGGTACATTGAAAACGTTACATTTACCATATTACAAAGTGATAAAATATCAATGAAATATTATGTACCTACCTAATGAAATTTAGTTCTGAACAAATTTCCATAATTAAATGTTAGATATTAATTTTGCATAGGTAATTATGAAATTCTAAATTATTTTTGTATGTTTTTGCTTTTTTGACATTTAATGTTATATACTTAAAATTGGAGCAGCTACTGATGATTTGTTTTTTTTTACAACAATCTAGACATGCGTTTGACCACAATCTCATCTGATGGGCAGCGACGATGTGGTCGAAGATGTAGCACGCTTGCCTAAGAAATATCTATTCACTCTTCTTCTAAATAACCCCAGGTTGAACTTTTTCGGGAAGACAGACGCCGGTGATGAGTTCCACACCTCTGCCGTTCGAATCAAAAAGGTGGAATTGAAAAGCTTTGTGCGTTTGAACGGAAATTTGAATAGAGATGGTTTATACCTTGGCTTATGACACAGAATCCCTTTCATCATTATCATCACAAGCGTGTGTGAACCGCATGTCGCACCTACAAGATAATAATACTAGTAAGTGCTGTCCACGTCAGTAATACCAGGACAGCTGAACACCTTGCACCCACTCAGAGTATTTATCACCCGGGACAGATTAATGTAATTGACACCGTGGCAGCCGATAAACCAACAGTCGCGCGGATTGACGGGTTTTTAACAAGACGCGCTCATGTTATATTCATGCGCCGCGCAGGCTCGGGAAGGATGTTCGCAATCACGAGTACACCATAACCGGCATAAATTGGTTTAGGGTTGATGCTAAGGAATTTGTATTCAGCGCAAGGAATATTGTTTTCAGAGACGAAATAGCATTCGGCGTTAAAACAAGCCCGTAACACAAAATAACAAAAATAACAAAATTTGAAAAGCAGTAAGACGCACCTTGTGACTTTCTCTAGGATAGAGTTATGCCCAGCGGTGGACATATATTATATTAGGTAGGGTGATAAAGACGATGATAATAACACAGACGTCTGAGATTTTTTAAACCTTTATTAATTTAAAAAGTAAATAAAAGCAAAACAAGCACATGAAATATAAGCAACACATCCGCAAATACGGCTGATATAAATGCATTTCCTGGATCCCCATCGTTTGCCACCTTCTCTGCTTGACAGAAGGCACCGAGATTCCGATTAAAACTAACAGTCACCCCTAGCTTATGGAACAAAAGTTGTATAAACACTGAGTTATTGGCAGCTAATGCGAAATGCTCGTCTATGAATGCAGAATTTGTAGCATTCACACAATCTAAAGTAAACTATAATCTGCAGCCTTTCCTTTTATTCTTCTGTACTGACTTTGGTCGTCCAATGTTTATCGTGCAAGTCCGATCGTATGCCATGTGCTACCTTGGTGTATGAATGGTGGGAATCTGCCTACATTAACCATATTCACATATTTCCAATATCTATCACTAATCACTTATAGGTTTACGACAGACACCTATCGTTTTCTCTTAAAACCTCTCGAACAGGTCCGACTTACGGTGCAGCTTTATTATTATCTTATTGGTTTTAGCGATTAGCGTTTATAACCAAAGTTTCCTGTTGCGTGGAACGGAACTTAATTGAACTGTTGATAGAAATGTTAATATTAATTTATTTGATTTTTAAGAAAATATTTTTAATACAGGGCTTTAAGGGTATGCTAAGCCGTAAAGACTCATAGTTCTCATCAGTATGAACAACTTTTACTACGGGACTAAGCCGAAAAAAATCAGCTGTTCTTTAGAAAAATGACAATCACACTTGACAAAATGTATGGAAACATACTAGATTTGTTTCCTGAGTTCCGGGTTGGTCCCATAGTAAAAGTTGTGTATGTTAATGAGTACTACCCATGCGCCCTTTTTAGCTTGGCATATCTTTCTTGTATACAACGGGGTTTACGAGTCTCTATTTCTGTTTACTTATTTTTGATAATCTATAATTTTGTATATTAAAAAATAAAACGTTTTGTAAAAAAATCAAGTTTAAAAAAGCCAAAATATTATTTCCAAGCATTTTCTTGTGATTAAACCTCAAACCTTATCTTCACAATAATATCGATAAGTTTTATTCTAACGAGTAGGTATGGTGCAACACTTAATTGAGTTAACATTAATACGATTGGGCAGTTAAATTTAATATGTCAATAAATAAATTAATGATTATTGATACTTTATTGATAGATCTTGATTTGAAAGTTTCCGTGACATCGTTATCCATAGGTAATCTCAATACGAGTATAAAAATATGTCACACGGGATTTTTTAATTAATAAATGTTGAACTAGCCAAAGATTGAAAAAATATTGAATACTGGCGTAACTCTTATGACACTGGAGAAATGAAAGATACATGTTAATATACTACGCATATTTCACTATTCAAGTCAAAGACGAAAGCGATATGGACAATATAGTGGGTTATACAACATACAGGGTTATACAGAGAGGGTATGCTTAGCCAAAAAAGGCTCACAGCAGCTCATCATTCTGAACAACTTTTAGTATGGGATCAACGGAATTCGCGAAAAAAAAATCTGCTGTTCCATAGAAAAATGACAATGGCACTCGTGAAAATATATGAAACATTTTCTTATAATCCTGTATAATAGTCATTAGCCTAGTCAATGCATGACCTAGGTCTCTCTTACGATATGCCACATGACAGGATTACCTTACGCATCCATTAACCACTAGGCGCCATAAGTAGCTGGCTGCAAAACGCCTTACTCTACATTTGCCGGATCTATAATGGAATTGGAAGTAAAAAAGATATTGAAAATGCGAGAAATGTTGGGACAACCCTGAATATAAAATTAAACACGTCGTCAAACATTATCGCGACGTAATTACGGGTGGTTGTCGTAAAGGCGTGGTCACATTGTAAGCTGCGATACACAAATACACAAGTTAGTTTGACCTGATACATTAAAGTATTTGTTAAACGTAGGGAATACTTTATTTTAGCATTCGGTTTAATTTAAGGTAGGTAATAGTCCAAACTCTAATTACCTATTTAAATCTAGATAGATGTAGGTACCTAATGTAAATTGTAAAGATTTCTGAAAAATCATGATTTTGAGCCTTAAAAAATAAATATCATGGTTGAGGGCATAATTATTAGAAATAGCCGATCCGGCTTAAGTAGCAGATTTAAATTAAAAAAAATAATTAAATATGTAGATAGACGCCTATGCCTATATTTTATCATTACGGTCTATTAGACGAAGACATCAATACTTTTAGTCAATTTAGATATCAACCAAACTCTTAAAAATTGGAAATCATATTACAATTGTTAATATAATTATCTCGCTTACTATGAATACTAACCTAGTTTTTAAAATCATTTTGGCTTATTTTAAAATCGCTTTCCGCTCGCACCGGTACCACATTGCATCCCGTCATAAAATTGCAGATCAGCGCTCCGAATTGCAGGGAGCGAGCCGACAGTTTGTTTTCCTCTATCTCTCCGCACCCCCCCCCCCTCTTTCCCCCTCTTTCGTATGAACCGATCGTTTACGAAACCAGCCGATTACGGGCTCCAGGAAAAAAATAAACTGGTTGTGATAGTATAGGCATTTTCACACTGCATGGTGATGAGACATTGTAGATTGAAGCAAGGTGGTTTGATGTTGGGGTAAAACTAGTTACATAGCCTGTGATTCATGCAAGTTGCAATAAGAAAACTGCGCAATCTAAATACTGGGACCGTATTCTTGAGCGCTCGAGATTATCTCCGTCAGTCTCACTTTTATGATATTTCTTATGAGAGCTATAGTTACCGAGATAATACCTCACTAGCCAGAATAAGCTTTGGAAGCATACGAGTATGGTGTGATCAGAAGAAATAACATTTGATATCATAGTATGGGACTCTTTTTTGGCGTGTGTGATATTATGTCGGTCACTCTCATTCTCAAGGCTTTTGAGAGATATTTGGTGGTTCTAGTAATATCACATGTGCCAGAATAGGACCCCAGAGATATAAACGTCATTTTGCAATTCTAGCCTTTACTGTATCTACTGCTAATTAAATCAATTACCTACTAACACCAATTTGAGTACAGAATATCCGGGGCTAAATCAGGCGCGATCGAGAATATCTCCGTCACTTTCGTTCTCGTGAAATGTGTAATGAGACAGACCGAGAAAGAAATAAAATCGAATACAGCAGGAGTGCCCAGCCAGGGGGGCATGCCTCCCTTGGGGGGCGTAGGTAGATGTCAAGGGAAGTCTTAAAAGAAAAAAAACCTTTAGAATCAAAAGGTTCTTAAAATAGTATACTTTTCTCGGTTATTCGAACCAACTAAAAATATCAATCCGGACGACAATTTGAGAGCTGACATAAAATACATGAAAAAATTAAATTGGGGCATGTACGTAATCATTAATACTCCGGGGAGGCAAAACGCAAAAAAGGTTGGGAAACCCTGGACTACAGAGTTGAGTCAAAATATCTACCTACTAGTTGCTACTATAATTCAAACTAATAAAGATAAAGCTTTATTGAGAACGCATGTTAATCCTCTTAATTAATATTTGTGATGTAACGCATAAATTATCCGCTGGTATTAATATGTTCGTCTATTCAAATGTTCTGACAAATTAATGTTCTGTGAGACATCTTAAGGTTATGATAGTAACGTCCAAGTATTGACGTAGCCAAATCAGCAATAGGTATATAATATAATGTAGGTGGTTATTTTGATGTTAAGATTTGAAAATTACTTATCTATACTAATATTATAAAGAGGAAAGATTTGTATTTTTGTATGTTTGTGTGGAATAAACTCAAAAACTACTGGACCGATTTCAAAAATTCTTTCACCATTCGAATGCTACATTATCCCATAGTAACATAGGCTATATTTTTTTTATTCACAGCGAAGCGTGGCAGGGAACAGCTAGTCACTACATAATTATAATACGCAATGGCAAAATTTTGCCAAAACTTGTTTTGCTGCACAACGACAACAACTATATTACAACGATTCATTACTAGAAGTGCCCCACGGTTTCTTCCAGGCAGGGTTGGATGAAAAGGGTGATGATGCTGAAAAACAGCTTAGGTCGTTTTTTGTACCTACCCTTGACAACGTGTATGCAAAATGTCACAATAATTGGTTGAGTAGTTAGGGCGTGAAAGCGGAACAAACAAATTCACTTTTGCATTTATTATACTACTAAGATTCATCTTGATGATCTTATACTATTCTTATCTATACTAATATTATAAAGATGTAAAGTTTGTGTGTTTGTATATTTGTTAAATTGTAAGGGGTAATCTCGGGATCTACTGAACCGATTTTAAAAATTCTTTCACCAATAGAAAGCCACATTATTGCTGAGTGTCGTGAGTATAGGTTATATAAAAAACCGAAAAATAAAAAAGGCTTTTACGTGGTAGTCCGATTTGCAAAGTGAATCGGAGAAAAAACGGTCCGGACGGCGCGCGATGGCTTCGGGTTTAATTAACATTATGCCCAACGAAGTGGGCAAGGGTCAGCTAGTACTGTATAAAATTCTCGTGTCACAATGTTCGTTCCCGTACTCCTCCGAAACGGCTTGACCGATTTTTATGAAATTTTACATGCATATTCAGTAGGTCTGAGAATCGGCTACTATCTATTTTTCATACCCCCAAGTGATAAGGGTTGTCCACCCCTAACATTTATTTTAATTTTTTGGACAAAATTTTTATTTTTTATATTGTTGCTTATGTGGCATTAAAAAATACATACAACCCTAAATTTTCACCTTTCTATCACCAACCCCTATTTTTTAATAGTCACTAGAAATAATTTTTATTTTATGGCAAAACAACGTTTGCCAGGTCAGCTAGTAATCATAGGAAATCTAGTGAAGTGAACCAGTTATTTATGAGAACCACGACAAACATCAATCGAATCCGGAATCGATTACAATCGACGTTAGCAACACGTCGACGGAAACGAAACAATCGATTGTATCGAGTAGCGCTGTCGTAGAAGCAGTATCGATTTCACAACAATCGAATCAGGTGATGCATTATGCGAGTTTTTGGAATTTTGTGCATTTTGAGAAATCAGATGTGAATCAATGAATTACTTTCCTTATTCAAATAATCATTTACAGCTTTCATAGTTCCACTGTTGGATAATTACAGGGTTAATAGTACAATGTACAAAGTATACCTAATACAAGCCTTAAATATGTAGTGTAAAATACTCTTAATTCTGAACTTTTATCTGAATAAAAAAACTTGAACTTGAACTAAAAAAAAAACTTTCTACTACAATTCAAAATATTTTATAATAAATTTTTTTCAGGACTGTTTAAGTTTATCTAGGTCTACTAATCTATACTTAATATTATAAAGAAGTAAAGTTTGTGTGTTTGTATATTTGTTAAATTGTAAGGGGTAATCTCGGGATCTACTGAACCGATTTTAAAAATTCTTTCACCAATAGAAAGCCACATTATTGTTGAGTGTCATAGGTTATATAAAAAACCGAAAAATAAAAAGGCTTTTACGTGGTAGTCCGTTTTGCAAAGTGAATCGGAGAAAAAACGGTCCGGACGGCGCGCGATGGCTTCGGGTTTAATTAACATTATGCCCAACGAAGTGGGCAAGGGTCAGCTAGTATTAAAATAAAAACGCACCGAATACCAAATTCTGGGCACTTTCAGGCAGTTCCGGGCAGTTACTTATAGAAATCGAGGGATACCCACGCTATTCTCAACTAGTCATTATTTAAAAGAGACAAATTAAAGTCCAAATTTATGCTTAAAAGTATCACTTTCAAACGTTTCTTATACCATTGATAACAATCAGCCCGATATCAATTTCAATCAAAAACAGTAGCAAAATATAAACATACTTTTTCTTTGCTAATCTGATAGGCAGTCGGCAGTCTACCATGTATATCTAATGTCTTAATCTTATAAAACTTGCCATTTGAATGCTGATATATGACTGTATTACAACTATAGATAGTTATCTAAACAAACACATAACTATACAAGTAGGTTAAGTTGATATGTGCCAGTATTTCACACATTAACACTATGTTTTATTGTTATGTCCCTAATCTAAGCATATATCAAAATTTTGAGCTCTGTAATATTAATTTAAATGACGCGTCGCGTAAATTTTAAATTAAAACTGAGCTTATATAACTGTACAAAATAGTGACTAATATTTATATTAAGCAAGGAATCAGGGATACATTAACTTATATATTCATGTATAGTATGTTATATTAAAACTAACAGTGATATATGGTTATAAATATATATATATATATTTTATAAATTTATAGTTAATAGGAACTTCACATAAAATAGTACCTATTAAGTGAAATTTGGACTGCTGCAAAATATTTGTGTAGCTTTAAGTAATTAATGCAGATTATAACCATAAATATTACTATGGGTAGATTAGTAAAACACTTATATATTATGAGAAAATATTGCAATTAACAATAACTTTTGTCAAAGAAGGTCAAAAAGGTTAGTATATGTCAAATCGGTCTCAAAGGCGGTTGTAATCCGAATATATGTTTTAATTTTGTATCGTAAATAATTTTAATATTGGAGATTCAATTTTCTTTAATATTATATTTGCATACGCTAATAATCTGATTATATCCTTTGGCATGGATATTGCAATAATTTAAATTCATTATTAGCTATGTTTATAAAATATATATAGTAGTATATAGTAGGTATTTATTACAATAGTAGTATTACCATAGTAGGTATTTATTACAACTAGCAGCAAAAAACCAACAAGACAGCCTTTTTTGTCTATTTGTAAATTTTGTAATGTAGGTAAATGTAGGTATCTATATATCCAATATATAACTATGTTATACTTTATTTATGTCAAAACTATCATAAAACCTATTACAAAGGGTTAACTTTAAATTATAAAATCAAATCAAATCAAAAATAAAATCAATCTCATAATTTATCTACATAATAATTTATCTAAAATAACAAAATAGGACAATCTAAAGATTAAATTTCAAAATCATTGATGGATTAACGTTAGAATATAATAAATATGAAAAATGTTAGAGAAGTAACAAGATGCGAATTCCGGAATCGTAATTCCTATGTAAATATATAATGATTTCTGTTACTAACGAAGACAGACGCCCACGTGTGTGCAACTGAGGTCACGCTGATTTAATTAAAGCTAGTATTGTTTCCTAGAAGTCGGACGATACGGTGGAACAAGTTTACTGTTGATTCGGAGTTCTTTGAGCTGTCTGAGAAGACTGGAAGATTTTACTGGTGAATTGCTTCGAACAGAAAAATTACATTCTATGGTAAATATTTTTGTTTAAATAAGCACTGGAAGCTAAATAAGGCATTGTTCTAATGAAGCTGAAAGAAAGTTTTCAAAAATGTCATTTATTAAATCCATATTGGGATGCTGATGCTTTTTTGTGAGCTTTGTACTACACGCAAATATCATCATTAATCGTTTAAGATTATAATCAAGGTAGTTGGAGAATTTAAGTAGTCTTAATAGTATCAAAGGTTTTATATTTCGAATATCTTAAAATAATTTGGTGAATCTAGAACAGACGTTTGACTAGTGCCGCTATATCAAACCATTTTGTTCCTTGCTATGTCTTTCTTTAAAAATATTTAGTACGGAACCCAAAGTTTTGAGACAGTTCACACTTTTCCTTCCAAACACCACGCGACACGATATTTCGATCAGCATTATTTGCAGATCAAATTGTTTGACATTTTTTGTGGACTTGCGGTTTTTTTAGGCACTTGGGCTTGTGCCAAAAGCTCTTTAAATCGAACCAGAATGACTTGACTCGTGTTTGGAAGAATTTGCTTTAACAATAGAGGCCTAGGTATATTGGAGTTTGAAAGTGATTTCAAATGATGAGTACATTATCTCTCTTATATTTAGTGGCATAACCAGATGTACTTGATCTGTCTGTTACACCATTTGAGGTATAATTCTAGGTCTTGTTAAATTGGATCATATCGTTAGATTAATAGTTTCGTTTTCATAGCTGTCAGTCAGTGCTTGTTTCGATTTTTGCGGTTTCTTTTGTTTATATTTACTAGGATTGTTAATTTAAAAACGTTTTAGTTTGTATTATAATTGTCTTGAGATGACCACGAGGTATAGCGCACACTTTGTGATATGCAACTAAGTACAATTTCCGGTCGTTCATTTTCAAATCCGATGTTTTGTTCAAAGGTCCGCAAACTTGGATACATGCAATACAGTACAGATGCAAACAATCACTGTGCGCTTTATGTGGTTGTCGCTGGCGGTTGAGGGAAGTAGGTTTAACGTCACGTTTATGACATTCAATTTTGTTCTCAATTAGATAGTCAGTTTCAATCAAAAGATCTTGTCCTGCAGCAATCAAAAGCATCGTGTATCCTACGATCTCATCTCTAATCCTAATCCCTATAATCTACTAATGATCAGTAGATTTGTAACTACGAGTATTACTTAAGTACAAATCTCTTGTTAAACCGACCAAATGGTTGGTTAATTACTTGTTACAATACAGTAACTACCGATAAACATACACGGCTATCGGAGAAATTCAGTGAGTCACCGTTTCTGTCATTCAGTTGCAAAATCTATATTCAGAGTCTAGAGTTAGAGGTGCTTTATAGGACTATGACATGCGATTGGGGCACTCACGAGTTTGCTTGTATCATATTATTTAGCTTTTAGCAGACCATTATAGTCTTATCTGTGTAAAATATGGAGATCTCTATTAAATAAAATATAGGTACCTATTTTGTCAAGAGATTTAGGAAATTAACTGAATTCAAAATAAAATTTTTGAATTTAGATAATTTTGTGCAATTTTATTTGAAATAAATATTATTTGATAGTTTTTTATGTTAGCCGTTACTCTAGTAATGTAATTTTAATTTGATAAATAATTTTAAATCAATAAAAAATATTTGAATTCAGTTTTATTATATTCATCCTTAATTTTCAATTACGTTAATAAATGTATTGAAATTGAGAAATAATTTTAAATAAATAAATATTCGATTATTTTTTTAGATAGAAATTGTTAACGGAATACACAAATGTGTTGTATTTAGTCGTCTACGATTGGTCACCTATGGAAGCTGATTATAAACTTGTAGAAAACAAAGTAGTTTATAGCCAATAAAATAACCATTTAATTACGTCAGGGTGACTCGTAAAAATGGCGATCAATCTCGAAGCTTGTCTCGTCTGACAAGTTACATAGAAGGGCAAACGGCTAACCAATGATTATAGACCATGCATAATGTCGTCGCCATTTTGTTTATATACGATTTGACCGATTGGTTATATCGTTTGCCGACGATTGTGTAACCGGCCAATACGTTGGCAGCACTAATCTAAAACAAGGCTTATTGTCATTTGATGTTTTAATTTTAAAAACATTTGCATTTTGTGGACTGATAGAAGTTATTTATGTCATGAAGATAGTGTAGTGAACTTCTGCTAAGTTATTGGATATAGTGGAATTTTTAGGAGTTTGAGTTCCAACATTGAGTACTAAAGTCAGCCAGTAACTTAGGTATTTAGCTAAAAAAACCGGTCTGCCGCTGAGAACCTGACACCAGGACTAGCCACCGGGCTTAAACCAACTTAACTTATGTAGATACCATACTTAGCACTTGCAGTTACTTATTTTCACTTTTGCCAATGACCTAAACCAAGCGTATTCTGTATTGGCATTGAAAAATTAAAGGGCAACAATGCAACATAAACAACTCAAAGCAAAAACAAAAAGCACAACTTCCAACGCAAAGAACAAATTATAGGGAATGAAATTTAAACCCACAATAAAGTAAGCAAAAGCCTTTTGAATGGCAGTTCCTACCGAAGCGTTATGTGACCAATTAATTTCTGCACTTGATTAGTGTTTATTGTTCTTGGTTGTGCGACTTGAATCTGGCTATATATTGTTGTACTTACAATATATAGCAGTAGCAGCAGTAGTATAAAACATAGACCTAGTTATCTAGGATAGTTTGTTTGAATGAGATTCTAGAGAATGTTTAAAATTTGATGAAGTAAAGGGAAAGTAAGTAATATGATGTCTAAAGTAAAATTGTGCACATTACGAACTCAAAGACTGATGATAAATATGTCTAAAAGGACAACAGACATGCGTTAAAAAAACTCAAATTAACCAAAACCGTGCGAACAACGCTAATCTTTTCAATAAGCTTCTATAAATAATAAACTATCCAACGATAAAAAGCAGGAAGCTGCTAAAACACAGATATTTAATAATAATAAATTATAAGATGCGCGCTCGCGTGATAATATCCTACAAATCAACTCGCTACTGATTTAAGGGCATTGCCACATTATTTTATTACCGTGTATAATGTCACTTATCTATAGTAGAGTCAAGCAGACACATTTAAATGGTCATAGAATGGGTAGGTAAGTATCACCAAGGTACACGCAGTTGTAACCAATTGGCCTGAGTTACAAACAAAGCAGTTAGCTGGTTTCACTGTAGGCATTATGAAATGATCTGCGCCTGACTGCCTGCACTTTGAATCACACTAATATTATAAGGGCGAAAGTTTGTCTGAATATTTCTTACTCTTTGACGCTGAAACAGCCAGACCAAATTGGATGAGGAATAGAGCTCATACCCTGGACTAACCCATAGGCTACTTTTATCATCGTCATCAATCAGCACTTGACTATTTTTCATTAAAACTGTTGTTTGATTGTAAATTTTCTTAAGTTTGCAAAGTGTTTTTCTTCTTCACTTCCATTTCTATCCAAAAGTTGCCTTATTTAGTTTCAATTCGTAATACATGAGGATCGTCGTCATCTACCGTTGCATTAGATGACATATCGTTATTTAGAACCATAATACATTTAGTGTTATTGGCTTTAATCTCATTAGCCTAATGGCTGCGTAGTACATTATCATCATCTCTGTCACACGATCTAAATCAGACTCACGTCCCGTCATTTTGGTAATAACATTTGGGATTTTATGGATGCGAAGTGTAACAGTTGATTTATCAAAAACTATGATAGTAATTAGTTTAAAATCACTAATTAGTATTAGAGCATTTAGAACTAAAATACCTACTTTAGCAATTTTTTGGAAACATATTAAGATAGGTTTAGGTACATTTTGCATGTTCATTTAATTAAAATGACTTAAGATTTAATTTTTTTAATTTACTGTCGACATGTTGTTGCAGAGTAAAAAGTCATCAAATTGTAATTTGTGTGAATTCGGCTATTGAAATATGTAATTATAATATCGCTTTTACTTAACACATTCATTGTTGACATAATATTTCTTTTCTATGTAGCAGCAAATAAATAAAATCTAGCTATCGATATGTTTCAAAATAGGCTCGGTCAACATAATTATCAATAATTTATGGGTTAAATACAAACTAGCCTGACGCTCGATGCCAAAATTAGCCATGATTTATGGGAATTCGTGATTAATATCTATTAGCTACCTATATAGTTTTGTAACCCTTGAACGACATAAATTACAAGAAAATGTGACATACTGCAATCTCAAAGTACAAATATATGCGAAGAGATAAAACCTTGTAGATACAGCCTAATAATTAATGTATTAAATAGTAAGCTTTCAACATAAAGTAGCTATTAGTTTTGATTATGTACGAGGATATTAATGAATAACTGCGTGCGTGTGTGTAAGAAGTATATTAGAACCCTGGAGCTGGGCTTGGCAAAATATGTATGTCAAATGCCAGAGAAGCTTTGGAACAAAACAACCAGTTTGCAACAAATCATGATCGTCGCTGATAAACTATGGCTGTTACTCTTACGTTTCATATCTATCCACCTGATGTCTCACATGTGTTAGTCTTAGTACCTACCCGTGTTCGATCGATCATCTATCCTTTCTTTGCGATAGCATTCAGTATCTTCAAATGATATGAAACTGCTCTCTGCTCGTATTGACAAACGTAGGCACTGAACCGAGCCAGAGAGTGCACGGCGGTTGGCACTCGCCCGAGGTGGTCCCATGTTTACGATGTCGTTATAACGTCTGCGTCCCGGCGTCTCCAGTCCAGACGCTCACGCCACTTCACACTATGACTGTTTTTATTTAGAGTGAGCGGTTGACCCCTATCTCACCTGAGGAACTGAGCAGCACGATGGCTTAGTCTGTGTCTTTCATAGGCCAGAGCGAGTGACTAAAGCTTTATAAATAGCTTTTAAAATCGATATGGGTTGACAAGATTCAGTGTGTTTTAGTAGTGATGGTATGCAAGATATTTGACCACACGCTTTGAGTGCGTGTTGGTGTTGTGTTAGTATGGAATGGGAACTGTCTTTCAAGCCAGACTGCAAATAAATTGTAGGTGCTTCGCAACTAATTCTCAACTCAGAGCTGGGTAAATGGGTAAGGTACTAAAATTTTGTAGCTATTCCAAGATGGTCTTCGTGGTATTCTTCTTGGTAGTAAGTAACCTCTTATCTAAGTAAGTTTTACTTAGTAACGGTAGAGTTCAATGCGGTGACGTTGAGGAAAAAATACACTCAATCCTACACACCCAATAAATCTTTGAAACTCATAACAGTAAATTTTCCAAAATCTTCATAAAGTTTTCACCAATTTACGCTTTCGAATATAGTTACATTATTTTATAATATATCACCGCCTCTGAAGTCTAGACATTTACACTGGATGATAAATTAAACACTTTATAGCTATAGTGATACTAAATCAATTACTTACTTTTTGTGCATGTTATATACTTACTCGTAAAGAAAGAGTAAATGAAAACGCGGAAAATATAGAATGTGGATAAATAAAAATCTATTTTGTTAGACGGATGGTAAGTGGATGGTACAATATTTCGGAATAGATTCCTTTCAATACGAGACCCAGTCTAAATGATCCCACTTCTGATACATCGATCGAAAGCCAAACTTTTGAAATGACAACATTCTCCTCATTCTGATACAGATATTTTGTTACTCATCTCTTAACCGTCCATCTAAAAGTTTTAAAACACTTTCAACCCAACTATTTTACGACCGTCTGACCCCTTGTTCCGGTTACGTCCCCTTAATCACATATTTTCCATCGTTATTCTTTTTTTATTGAGAAGAATGGAGATATTTCCAAGCCACTTTGATCCGAGATGTCAAAGCGGGATCAGAAATATCTTTGTCACTACCGGCGCCGATGTATTTTTTTCGCATACTATTTGGCAGGCGTCTCGTCAATATGTTATTTTGATGACCTTCGTCTGGTTGCACTGTATTTTTGTAATTTGACGGTGCATTTCATGATACTTTAAGTGCAAAATTCTTGGGTGGTCTTTGGTTAAAGCGTGGGCTCAATTTAGCACCCTGAGGGACTCAGTCGTCTATTCTAGTGTAAGTCGGTGTAAATTATTAAGTATTTGGTTTAATTTATAGTCACTCAGTGCTTCTAATGGTGTCTACGTTTGAGAAATTAAACACTTTTAATACTAATGTAAAGTTTATAAAATGTTAAGAAGAATCATAAAACGTCCACGCAATCAAAAGCTTCGCTCTAATGGTAATCAAAATTCAGACAAATACTATGAAAATGATTTGAACCAAAATAATACTTTTATTGTAATATTATAGTTAGGTACATCCTTAACTTAACCACTAAGCCCGTGATAATCCTGAAAAATCTCTTGACAATATTAATTGCCACAATCCAGCTATGTATTAAATTGTCGACGTATATTTTTACAAACACTTATTTTTAAACCCAGACGAGCAAAATCCGCTGAAAATGATAACATCCATAAATTATGATCCAAAAATAAAGAGATTTTTAGCGACTAATTGAAATAAACTGCTGCTTAAAACTAAGGGAATAAAGGATTTCGAAGTAAAAGACAATATATTATTTTTCCGACTGGTAACTGCTTCGGAAGAGTTATTGTGGTTGTAATTAGAAGTTACGGTTGTTTAAGTGGGTGTAGTAAAACAGCCGGCGCGTATGATCGTATAAGAGACACCTTTTAATTTACTTTAATGTTTCGGAGTTTAGTTTTATGTGTATTAAATTACTTTTGCGTCGATTTCACTTTCTTTTAGTGATTTGTTGGGAATTGGCATTTTGTTTAATTGAACGTCCAACGAAGTAACGAATAGGAAGGTTTTGAATCATATTAATTTATAAATAACTTTAAAGTGGGTACGCTTCGTGTGAGTGTCTTAATCACACGAGTACAAGTGGCCTTTGTTATAAAATAAACGAGACAACCCAAAAACACAGTAATTAAACGTGTTTAGCTGTCCCCAAAAAAGGTAATAAATATTTCAACTTTGTTTTAGATGTGACAGCGTCCCTGACTTATACACTAATGTCTTGTTAGTTGTGACACTAGAATCAGTAATTAACGCAGATTTGTGGATATATTTTTACAAAAACTGTCAAGAACCTGTCCAAAGCTTGTTTTATTTTTGGGGTAAAACGGCGACTCTCTACCTCTTTGTTGGCGCGATGATCTCATAGACGATAGCACTCATATAGTTATCTAACTAAGTACATGTTACCTATTCTTCTATTCAGAACATAGGTGTAACATTACTCTTAAAATCAAGTGAATAGGACATGTAATCGCATACTTTAGAGATTCTGGCGTTGACCTCGCAATAACGGGGGATAATAACATTGAGATTTAATAGAGACATCAAGACATTTCACATTATCGCGGCACTGTTTTATCTGCCTACTCGTGTTTTGATTACAAAATCCTTATACGGTGGAACAGACTCCTACTTGCTAGGAATCCCGAATGATGCAAATGGAACTGCGTATGGTTGCCAAACCAAAATATAAAATATTTAAACCCGTAGTTGGACTTTTCTAGCAGTGCTTAGATTTGACAATCTCATTTCTGCAAGTTCTGGAGCTTTGGGCTTGCACGTGCAAATTGTCCATTTGGTTTCAAATTATTTATATAGTTTCGTATATTATTAACTTTGGTTTTACTGCATACGTAGCATTAGCAGCATTTATTAAATACATATTATTTTTATAGTTTCTTGATAATCTTCTGAGTTTCTTAAATATATATAATTCGCTTCTCTCTAGATTTCTCAAAAGTTTCACTAAAGCCTCCAAATCAAAACTCCATTTTTGTAGACCCTATTCAAGGATTAAATCCGTACTTTGTATTCAGGTGTTAATAACATAGCAACTTTATTTCGGCACGTTATCTCGCAACAAGATAATCCACGCACCAAATTAATGTAAAACAAGCTTATTAAGATAACGGAGTACATAAAATAATACGTTAAAGCTAACTGTACGAGGATGGTACATAAATTAAATCTGTCTATTCGTTCATTATTTCCGGCGGAAAATATATCTTTTCCGAAAGTGGCTACTGGTAAGTTAAGCACTATCACATTAAGCTTCCAGAAAATGACTACTTACTTTTTATTCTTCGCTATTACTTCTTGAGCTATTACTTTTACTTGATGATTTTGTTTCATTTCCTATAATTTCTTACCACCTTTGACCCTTGCTCTTTATTGGATTATTAAAAGTACCTACCACATTTCTGTTTTAAAATTTAAGTCGTCCAACTAGAATTCCTGACCATTTCAAATATGTATTTAATTCTATCAAAACTCACAGTAGTAGTATTAAATTATAATGATTTAGCAATAATTGCTCGCGGTGGCTTTGTTATTTAACATTAAACGGAATTCGTATTCGAGAATTTGATGAATGCTAAACCTTGTGTTGAAATATTAGACTAATTCTCGTTATTTGGAGCGATAGCATCAAAAAATTTGTAAGTTATGCTTAATTTGTGGTTTTTCCAACCAGATTGTATGTATGTGTATAACACTATAGATGTCAAGTGTGGAATGTAGAAAATAGTTCCATTCTTATCATTGATCTTTAGGTGCTGATAAACCTGAATATTCATTGTATTAAATAGTTGTAGATCAGTAACATAAGCATAGAAATATAGAGCATTTACAGTATTTAAAATTAAACATTTAAAGAAGGAATAATTCATTTAATTGCTGTTCTTCGTTATTATAAGACGATTTGAATCTAGTCACACCTTTATAAGTACCATAACGTCTATCATTCTATAAATCGTACTTGTTTTTTAGCATTCGCTGAAAAGTTAAACCAATTTGTTTCTTGATTCTCTAGAAGTTCAATGCATTGCTGCGGCTTGTGAGCATTTACTTGCAATGAAACATTGTTAAAAAGGTTACTGTAAATTAATGTTGATTTCTAGCAGTACTTTTAGAACTTTCTGTACCGCAATCATATGCGTCAACACCAATACCATCTCATTTATGACAAGTACTATACTACTTATTGCTTACTTTACTACTTTCAGTTTATAGAGGTAGTCGTCGTTTTTGTGCCATTTCAAACTAAATGGTTTATGAAATTGAAAATTTTGGTTTAGCTGTTACATAAAATATACTGCTTACTTGGAAGATATATTATTCTTATGGTTTACCCCATTATGCGTTTGCCATAAAACCACGATGTACACTTTTCCTTGGACATAAAGTATGGGGAAAGCGATCTTACAGCTTAAATCTCTGTAATATGTCCGCATTTGACGTTCATGTACTTTCGATAGGTAAATAATACTGACGTTTAGTGCAAGCATTTGTCAGGTGAACTTTATGAGGAGCTTAGTGCTTGGCCTCGTGGTAGTTCCACATTAGAGGTCTGTTTTATGTCAAAAGAAAGTAAAATTTGCACAATATGTTATAAAATCTAATAACGCTGTT
Source organism: Alcis repandata (assembly GCA_949125135.1). Classification (NCBI taxonomy): domain Eukaryota; kingdom Metazoa; phylum Arthropoda; class Insecta; order Lepidoptera; family Geometridae; genus Alcis; species Alcis repandata. The sequence goes on from OX421238.1 coordinate 990,865, forward strand.
TGGGATGGCTAAATATATAGGCAGAAAATATTGTGAACACCTTAAAATTTTTATAAAAACAGACAAACAAAAAAAACTTAAAAACCAGTTTTAATAATAGTTGTAGTAATAAAAGTTATTCTAAGTCTGAAATCTAATAAACTGAAGTACTAGGAACGAACAAATTAAGAAAAAAAGGAGTTGCGTAACACGAACTTCTGAAAGTCCATTGAAGTCAATCTATTGACAGACACTATAATGAGCAACGTGGATAGAAGAGACTTTCGAATAAGTTATACCAACGCTGTATGTGAAATAGGATACTTAGTATGGGAAGATGTTTCATTTGAAATACATGATTTATTCATTTTGATGTTAATTAGGTAGATACAAACAATAGCCTCGTAAGATGATAGTGATGAATGTCTGACTTTCCAGAGTTCTATCAATACATTTTCTATGCTTCACTGTTGTGGGACCTATTGTTAAAAATCTAATCTTATCAAATATTCCTTCTAATCAGTAATCACTACCATTTTCTCTATTTCATAGATATCATCAACCCAAGTTTTATACTATTTAGTTTGGATGACATATATTAGATCACAGTGACCATTGGTAAGTTACTTCTTTCTTTATACTGCTAAGCAGTTTACCGTCTACGTCACCTACTCATTGATTGAATGCCATTGGAGACTTGCCGGATCCGTCGTATTTCAATCAAGACTTACTGAGTTACCAGTTACCACCCTGTATGCGCGCAGTATTTTAAACTGGTCTATTTCCGATTCACTGATGCGCTTGTTAAGGCGTTTGTTTTCATATTGAGAAACGACCGATCGGTGGCTGTTAAATGTTTAGTCAGTCTGTTATCAGACCTGTTTACTGATTGAGGTGCACGTTGAAATGTTACGTCGCTGTGTTCCAGATTATGATGTCCAAATTCAAAATAGGTTAGATTATGAATGAACTCTTTATTTTTTACACATGAACATGGAGAAGCAAAATTTTTGAGTTAAGAAGTATTAATGAGTAATAAATTAATTTTCAGCTCTGATATTAAATCCTGACATACCAATCAGCACTTGTTACTTAATATGTTGTAGACATCAGACTTATTTGGCGTCCAGAGTTCCTAAAACGACTGAAAGTTACAAGCGATTAGATTGCTAGTATGTTCTCGCATTTAATAAGATCAAGTTGATGCTGTATTGCCTAGTTATCCATCAATCAAGTGTTTTAGTCGTTAAATTAACTTTAAATAGCATAAACTATCACACACATTATAGTTTCAGACGTTGGTTTTACAGCTAGAGATTTTATAATTGAAAGCACCAACCGCTCCATTACTCCATTACTGTCGCTTACACTTGCTTTCATCACCAACTTCCCCCACAAAGTCTCTTACTACTGAATCTGTAATATTAACTGATTTATTTAACACAGGCTAAACCGTTTCACCGTTATCTATAAAATAACCATTCGTTTATCGTAAACCTCTGGAGCACGAATATTTTGACAAGTTTACTGTGACCCAGACCTCAGCTTCACAAGCTACATTTAAGGTCACTGAGCTAGAGTTTACAGCTGCATAAAATATAGGCACTAAGAATGTTATTGTGTGATAAATTTTGTTCGCAGGATTGGCTGTTTGTAGTGAGGAAATGATGATTGCACGCGTTGCAGTCTTGAATATAATATAGATGAGCATCAAAGGATCTTAGTATCATAATTATGCAATGTTATTAATGACTGAAATTAAAACGAACCCTCGTATAGTTGGCGTATAAATTCTGTAGAGATCAACGAAATATTTCTTTTTTTTTTTACAACAAATTAGACATGCTTTGACCACAATCTCACCTGATGGGAAGCGACGATGTGGTCGAAGATGTACCAGCCTCAAGGATAAAGGATTAAGAAATCAAAATAATCAAAAGTAAATAAAGTAAAAAGAAACAAAACCATCAACTATATATTCCAAGCACTGCGTAAAAAACCAAAATCTAAATAAATTGACAATTATTTTGATTTATTTTTTCTTGTTTTTTTTCCCATCGTGTCTCATGCGCACATCTATTCCAGTATTTCCAGTGCTTTCTTACTTTTCTATTACGCTGAAAATGTCGTTTTATTAGCTAGTCATCTACATAAACTGATAAGCACTAATAAAAATTTAAAACTCGCTATAATTTTGATGGGTACCTGAGCATAAATATTACTGTGGTTGGCAACTTGGCTATAAAATCGCTTGTGAAAAGGATCACCTATTGAATCAGGGAGGTATTGTAGCTTGTCGTAAGCTTGCGAAAGATGTATCCTTTGAAAAGTCCAGGAAACGATTTAGATCGTAACTTATAGATAAGGTTTACTTCGTTGAAATGCTCTGATGTTCGATATGTAATACGAATCCAGTTTACGTTGCGATGTGCATAATGACAATACATGAATGATAACTGATATTGTACATTTTTGTTACAGATTTTGTTGAAAATGTTTTTTGTAATAGCTGGATAAAGAAAACTAGCATTATTTTATTATGAGTCATATCAGCAAGCATCGTCCTACTGCAGAGTGAAGGCATAATTTTCTTCCTTCTAATCCTATTTGTTAGTAATAGTATAATCAACAAGTACTAAGTGCATTAGGTTAAGCGAATACCCGAGTGACTTCAAGTAGTATATTCCTGGGGTATGGTAGTATTTTCACACGAAATGACGGATCGTTTCATCTTCTAACATTCTGTGTTAATAATTGTTTCTTATCTAATAACGATGACTGCGTATTCCTTATCTACAGTATTACTCATATAATCTACGATACAACAACCACAATCGTTATTTTTATTCGACAATCCTTTTATAAACTGCAAAACTGTACAACCCAGGAGAATAAAATACTATTTATTAAATGCAGCACAAGCATTACATTCCCGACTCTGGAAGCTCAGTTAAGTAGTTGTACAGATTGTCGAGCTTTTGAAAAAGACATTTGATAAAGTTTTTTTCTGATCGAGTCACAGTGTTACTGGTTTTGGTGGAACAGTGGACGGAAAATATTTTATGATAGTAATGATAATGATGAAGTACTATGAAACCGGTCTCGGAAAAATCCCTGATCATTCGTCACAAAACATAAGTAAATTTGAAGAAAATACCTGTAAAAACTCACTCGTAAAACTATACCTACACACCGCCATATATACAGTCATTAAGCGCTATCAAAGGCATCATAACAATATTTCACTGGCTTTATCATCAAAACGAGTATCAAATGAAGCTATAAAGAAGACGCACTGCCCACATTACGGTAGTTTTTTTAAAGAAGCTAATAACACGGCTACTACTTTATATATTATATTTTATGCTTCCTCAGAAAGACGGACAGACAGACATATTGTATATACGGTATCGTGATATAAATCTTTCTTGCACTACTTTGTGTTTGGATTTGCGTAACCAGGTGGAAGAACGATCAAAGATACGGATTATGAGGTTATGAGGTTTTGGAGTATCTACAAGTGAAATGAATTAGAACTGGAACAAGCTCTATCTTGCATAAGACTGCTCTAGAATAGCCGTCCATGAATTGTGTCTTCTAGGCAAGCGTGCAACATCGTAGACCGTATCATTGCTTACCATCAGGAGAGATTGCGGTCAAACGCAAGCTTATTTCAGAATAAATATATATTTTTTTACTTCTATGAGTTCTGTTTGTAGCTTACTTTATTTGTTGGCGATTGTTTGTCCCATAACAGTAACCGTCAAGTCGTGCCAGAAGTCTTCGGGTACGAGTAGCCTAAGACTTCTGAAATCAGGGCTATCAGCGCCAGTCAGCCTATACGAAGTTACTTATTTATATCGTGCTGGCTCTGTACATGCTATGAAGTTTTTTTGTAAATTATTTTGGATAATAATCAATTATGATAAATCTGAAAAGTCTCACAAAATAAGATGATTCAGTTCATTCATAAAAACAAACGTAGAATGATGTCATTAGGTAAAAATTCTTTCACAAATTCTATTCATAGCTCGGAATTTCAAACTCAAGGAAATTAGAATTTAGCAATCGTAATGCATTTTTGATTAAAGCCACATAATCATTTCCGAAACTAAAAACAGCTAATGTAGGCACGCACCTTGGCATAAATCCATTGTTTGAAACGACCAGAACCTATAAAACACAGACAACCGGCGCCAGGTTTAAAAGCCAACATTAATCGAAGACAAGAACATCTCAAGTGATAATTACTATACGACAGTACATTATGCAAGTAAAACCACACGCGAGACTCGTGTCAACAAATGTGATTATAAACTCAAACACAAATACACTGAGACATGACTTCGTTGAGTTCAAATTGATTAAGAGATATTAGAAAGTTAATCAATTTCATAATCCTACGAGAAATCACTTGGCATTCAATTCTAGCTCTTACCACAAAGCAATAAAGCTCAATTATGAAGAGGTGGGTGGTAACAGCATAGGTGTCAATGGATATATTTTTAAGAGAGTTGATCAATATCTTAATCTTAGTAAAGCAAACATTACAAACGATTTTAGTCTTTAAAAACAGTACATAAAGACTAAAAAAGAAAAAGTAGATGATGTGCCAGTGGATGTATTTCATAAAGTTCACACTACGGTATGGGGAAGCACGTTGACTGAGGACCAATTAGTGCTTTTTACAAGTGGCGATTAAAACAGTCGTGATTAGACACGTATGGAAAGGGAAAGCATTGCCAGATGGCACACGGTACGTTTCTATTTTAAAAGACTTTTATGTAGAGCATTAATTTAAATAAAAGTTTTTTACGTAGTTTTCCGTGATCACAAACTTTTGAAAATTGCGCTCTAATAAAGCTTAGTATATTTTTGTCTAAATCTTGACTTGTTGTAGGTTCCTAGACACCTATAACAAACAACAATAGCCTAACAATAGTCGGAAATCAAATTGTAAGTATTGAAATAAATATTTGTTAAGTGATACCATGTATTGGTTTTTTTTGCTTTCGGATGGTCTAAAAACTCTGACACCAGAGTTTGCCACTCGGGTAGATAAACATACACACTTTTTGACGACTTTTCGGTCGTTACTTGATTAGAATGACCGTACACAGTTACACATAATATATTTTATAACTTCACTTACTACCGATATTCAAGTTATAAATGCGTGGGTACTTAATGCTCAGGCTTGTTGATTCACTACATAAGTCTACTAGCAGTATAATATTTATTTATATAGCACGTGTTGGCGTTAATAACAAGAACGCATCCGGTATTAGGTGGCTGTCAAAGATTTATAGATTTCACAATCCGAGATAATGTTTGTTTTAAAATGGAGGGATTCTGGACTGAAAGGGCAAAAAGAGACATTTTGTGGGTGGGATATGGCTACAGTAGTTGTTTTTCTGTCTATTTAGATTTACTACTGATGATTTGCATCTCGTTCGAAATAAGAAAAGAGAAGATTTTTTAAAATCTTTTAATGCAATATGAAATAATTCTTAATCCAATTATTTCCAACATGACAGAATACATCATCATCATAATATTCGTAAAGCATTTTTGCTGCAGCGTCCAAAATTATAATTTTATATTAACCTTTTCAAGGGACAATTAACTAAATTGCTACTATAAATATAGTCGCAATACTCTAAGTGTCACTACATCAAGTTGTCCTGCAAGAGAGCGCGATGTCTGTGAAAGCAATATTGCAACAATCAGCTGCAACTCTAGCTGGTCCAAGATACGGTCCTGTTACAAAATGTCTGTCCCTTCGAGATACGAGTAAGTAGGGTTGTCGTTTGTTTTGTTTGAGAGAGTACTAAATATTTTATGGCTTGTAAAATTACTCGTTTAGAGTTCATGGTCCGTAAAGTTAATTTTACACTCTTAGTTTAGTGCTTAGTATAAGATTTCATTTTCAGTATTTTCGTGGGAATTAGGATGAAGCTAGATGGCAGAAGATCCAGCTAGGGATGTGATCAAGACACTTGCTATTATGATATAAAATAATTTTCTTTTATGTTTATGGAAAAAATCTTCTCTTCCTGTATTCTTTGTGCCTGAGGCTTGGAGTGGAGCAACCACTTCCAAATAGTCTCTCTTTAATACGTTAAACGCCAACATTTTCTGTCCTCACAAAATGAAGCGCTCCGTAGACTGAGGTGTCGAGTGTGGTACGAATCTGATCAGGCTGCGGGCTCACAACCTCATGCCTCATCCCGTAGATTTTCTCTATCACCATCAGATTCTCCAGGTTTTCGCCTTGTATTCTGGCAAGGTGACCACAATACTTAAGGACGTTTGAAATAGATGGTCGGCATTCCAGTCATGAGTAGAGAACGGTTAAATTATAAAAAAAATTATTTTATTTTATGGAACCAAAATGATTGAAGGAAATTATTTTAGGTACAGAGCAACAATCAACCTGAACCTAATTATATGTTCACTATCTTTACAATATTTGTTCCAACATGTTGAAATAACGAGTTCACTTGTTATTATCTTGAAAAGCTAACAACGAGTTAACGTTAAAACTTGGATAAACTTTGCGCACATACATTGTAAGTTCATTTTAATTCCGCTTGATTTTGTACCCAGCTTCAGTTACACTGTAAACGAATATATTTGGAGGCAGTAATACAACGCACGGTACAGTTTACAGCCTAAGCTCTGGCCGCAAGGCATATTAATATCAGGCAGGTGGGGCTGAAGATTAAACTGACCAAGTATGTTGGCTTCTCAGATCAAGCTGAAAGGCAGATAGAGTCCCGCCTTAGATACAGGTGAAGCCAAAAAAACTACCCCACTTCCCGTGTACGTATACTATCTGCCTTTCTACTTGATCTAAGGTTGGCTTTTAGATACCAATAATTCCTCAGTAATCCCAAGAAACGTACTACCCAACCCTACTGATAAGCGGTGTCGGTTACCCAGACACAACAATGCTACTTACCGTTTACCACTTACCTATTAACCCGGGTACACACCAACAGACAGCCGGGCTTGAACAAAAGAAGTGGTAGGTGTCAAATGACATAACACTGTAGGATACCGCTGGGTTATCTAGAATTTAACTGGAAAGGCGTGGTGCTAAGGCTGCAGTTAGACTAGTCCAAACTAGTTTGAAGGAAAATAATTTTAGTTATTGATAAAATTTAAATTTACTCAAAAGTCGTTAAAGTATGTAAATATAAAGATTTGTGAAAGAACATATTATTCACATAGGGAACAGTTCTATTTTAAACCAGTGCTAAAACAGACAGCTTTATCGCTATAAACATTATCAATCATGCTAAATTTTACAGCACTAAAAATAATATTGTTGGAATCTAAAGTTAAACTACAGATGTATACTATTTATATACACCTAATTTATAGTCTATTTTTTATTACTTAGTGTAATAAAAATACCCTATATAACTACCTATCTATATAACCTACAAGCGCCTAAAACATTAGATAGAAACTGTATGCGAGATAAACTTTGATGTTGTAAATAAAGAATATAAGAAGCATTAAGGTTGTCATACTGCAGACACATAAATAACACCGGTACCAATAAATTAGGATTTACCTAATCCCAGTATCAAATCTGGCAAATTGTAGTCGCCTATAAAACGACGTATTTATTTCTCACCTCATTCCTTGACACTATGTCAAAGTAAATGTCAAAATCACCGATATAGCATAAGCTTTGGTCAAAACAGATTTGAAAATTGGTATCTTATACCACATATGCAAGTTCCACAAGCTGGGTATTCAAGTCGTAGTCTTAAATGATCATTATAAAGAGATAATCTTTCAAAATATTGTCAGTAAAGTCGCTTATGTAGATACGGCCTTATAGCACAGTTAGGTGTGCAGTTATGTTGGCATTGGCGACAAAATCATAATTTATGTTCGTGAGCAACGAAAACTGGAACAAAATTACTGGTAATTTCTTGGATAAGTAATATTATTGATTATGTACTAGATAAGTCTCGAATTGCACTAGGGTCAGTAAGGAAGAACAATGAATTCCTCACAATGAATACTTAAAATGAATTCCTTAACTATTAGATACACCCAAAATCTTGTTGATGCCTGTAAATTGTTTTAAAATTAAACAGATTTTCTTTCATAAATCAAAATGAAATGGCAGGCAATTTATTTGATTTTTATATTAGCTGTAGGTATTTGAAAAAAATATCAAAACATAACGAGTATTGATATTGATAGACTAACGTTATGACGTCGAGTGCGTCAACTTCGCCGCGCCTCGCGTTTTTCATGTTGCCCATCAAAATGTTTTTTTTTTTACCTGCAAGTAACTTCTCTTTCTTCATTCTTCTTCACGAAATCTTGGTAAAACTACAGAGCTGGGTTCCTTTTTTTAAATATTTAACTTTGTTTTAGACGAATCTTATTGAATTCGAGTAAACTGCATTTTGATCCTAAGTTGCTGCTTTAGGTAAATGTTAATGTAAGTGTGTACAGTTTTGGATCGTCTCAGTAAGCACTGACCCTAAGATGTGTAAATCCTTGTCCGTGTGGGAGTAAAACAGCTTTACTTTGCTTTGATTATGTTATTACATGTGATTTTGCGTGGACACTACTTCAGTTCTATAAGGATTTAATAAGTATTGACTCTACTATCCAAGGTTGAAAAGGACAGGTGTTCTATAACTTACTTCGTAGGTATTTATTGAGATGGTAGTTATAATTTTATTAACAAGCCAACTTTCGAGCCAAGTGTTACAAGATCAATGACCGTTATCGCACGTAGTGAGTTCACAATTGGCTTTACTTTTTGATTGTCTGAGACTTCGTCGAAAATTTGACGGCCTCTACGAACAGTATCGAAACTGCTAATAGCATTTTTTACAGGTCAAACTTTGACCTAAATTAAAAAGTTAAAATGTGGAGTACCAATTTTATGCGATTTAAGACATGTTAGAAAAAAATCTTGTTTTTTTAAAGTGTTTAAATATTCGCATAATTGGTTCAATGAAAAAAAGTCGTGATTTTGCAGTTTCAGTTTCAGATTTTTCAGTTTGATGTTACTGTTCGTAGGGACCGTCGAATCAGGATTTCAAAAATCGAAAAAGATAAACAGAAAGTAGCACTTACGTGCAGCTTATATATAAAGCTGCATACACACTTTAATACGCATAGCCTCAGCGATCAATGTCACCTGATCAGCGCGCGTCGCACGTCCCAAACCGATTTGCCAAACACCATCCGCGCCATCCCGTTGTAAAACAAATGACACGGAATGACGAATGGAAAAAGGAAGGGCACGGCTTAAATCGGCGGTTAATACGCTATTTGTATGGCGGCTCTTGTCCAGAAATGAGCCAATACTTTGTGTTAAACTGCATCGAAGTCTCCTCGCGTAAATAAAACCAAACTTAAACTACCCACACGAAACAAACACAAATTTGATTGTAAACCTTAACGCCTAGAACATAAAGGCGTCACGCTGCGAATATCAGAAGTGGGATAGCCACGTTAAGTTGGTAAATCATAGGAGGTGGCGCCAGCGGGCTGCAAGACGTCCAGCATACATTCCTTGACACTTAAACGGTTATTACATGAACAAATGATGCTCATGACATACGTGAGGATACGTATGGAGTGCGATAATGGTTCACCATAATACTTCCTGACGCCTAGGTGATAAATAGCTTAACATCTTCCTTAGTGAGCTACGAAGTGGGACTGGTTATGGAACACAATTGGTTTCGTTGTCCCTTTTGTACTGTATTTAGAAAGCTTTTGACACAATAATATAATTGCCGTATGAATATAAAAATATAGCTTTCTTTTTTTCTTCTTTTTCTTAAAATTCTACACAAAGTATCAATAATTTAAACGAGCTTCCATAAAAATCTTAAGCTTCTAGATTTCGAAAATGAAAAAAATACTTCTGAAAATACTACTTATAATAGTTATTCTAACGCATTAGCACACTAAAAAAATACCACAGTGAGTCAGAAAATGTTCTTTCTAAGCGGCTTAGAAAGCTATTTAACCTCTTCATGGTCGGCAAACTTTCCTACAACTATTGAACCAACCGGAGCGTTCGACCTAACATCGTCGCGGTGGTCCAATATTTGCGGACCAATCGAGTCGGCTCGTCGCATACATATCGACTCTGATTTCAGACAAGTCGATGCATATCGATCATCCATCGAAATGTCGATAAATCGTGCGTCTAGACGGTGCCGCGACTCCACTTGCGATCGTTCGCGCGTGTGTAGAATGCCTTATGTTAAGGAATAAAAGTGCTAACTTTTTCAAAACCCGTGCCAAGTTTTTAATGTATTCAACGAGACAATACGTAAACATTATTTGCGGGTAATATAATTTTCTAGTTAAACAGTTTATGGTCGCAAGCAAAGCTTCCATAATTTTCTAATAGAGTTACGAGTAGATATATAGGGTTATTCATAAAGGGTATGCTAAACCGAAAAGGGCTCATAGTACTCATCATTATGAACAACTTTTGCTATGGGACCAACCCGAAATTCGCGAAAAAAAAAATCAGCTGTTTCATACATTTTGTCGAGTGTCATTGACATTTTTCTATGGAACCGCTGATTTATTTCGCGAATTTCGAGTTGGTCCCTTAGCAAAAGTTGTTCATAATGATGAGTACTATGAGCTCTTTTCGGCTTAGCATACCCTTTATGAATAACCCTGTATTATTTATCCATGCTGATCACTGAAATAGGAACATAAATTTTATCAAATAAACAGGGTTATAAGGAAAGGGTATTTTAAGCCGAAAAGGGCTCACCGCGAACAACTTTTACTAGGGGACCAAACTTGGAATCGAGAAAAAAATATCAGCTGTTTAATAGAAAAATGTCAATGACACTCGACTATGAGTACTACGAGCCCTTTTCGGCTTTGCATACCTTTCCATATAGCCCCGTATAGTTAGAAAAACAAACTTTTTAAGAATTTATTATAAGTCCCTACCGTTATCATTGAAAAAGCACTTTTAAGGAACATTAGCAGGTGATTTCCTACACATCTACGATAGAAAACGTATTAGCAGTAATTAGCTAAACTATAAATACCTAGGTATATAGGTACCTATGTGTAAACCCAAGATATACCGGCTGACTGGTTAGACACTTGACATATTCTAGGTTATCATAGTACTCATTATTATGAACAACTTTTACTATGGGACCAACCCGAAATTCGCGAAAAAAAAACAGCTGTTCCATAGAAAAATGTCAATGACACTTGACTAAATGTATGGAACAGCTGATTTTTTTTTCGCGAATTCCGGGTTGGTCCCATAGTAAAAGTTGCTCATAATGATGAGTACTATAATAACCTAGGATATGTCAAGTGTCTAACCAGTCAGCCGGTATACTACCTCCAGCCTCCAAGACCGCCATCAATATGAAATGGCATTCTTTATTTAGTCATTTTTACCTGATTGAGTAACAAATATCCAAGATCTTAAATTCACCTAAAGTACGGAACACACTGATATCACCAAAAAGTACGTTGATTAGCACCAGTTTTTACGGTGACAACTATTATGATATATGGTTAGAATTAGAACCGTAAAAACTAGTACCAAATATCCAAGTTCTCACATTTATAATTATGAATCAAACAAAACGTACCTTGTAGTTTGATTCCAATTATGCGAGGATCACCACCGAAGACGATTTAATTATTACATGCAGCAGTACATGGGATTGTGCTATCTTCTTCACACCTTTAGATATTCACCACTATAAAATACAAAACTTGACTTCCCGTCTCCCTTCCACGACCGGAGAGGGGCGCCTGAAACTGGTCATTATTTTTAGAGATATACCTACAAAGGATGTTAACTGTGTAAATATACATTTTTGTTTCTTAGTTTGTCTGCTCACTCAAGGGTCCTTTCACAAGGGTGGGTTGGGAGTGTAATCGTCTTCGGTGGTGATCCTCGCATAATTGGAATCAAACTACAAGGTACGTTTTGTTTGATTCATAATTATACTTTGGATCACCACCGAAGACGATTTAATTATTACATGCAGATGTTTAGAGATCCTTCGTCAGACAAAGAGCTTAAAAACAAACAATGTTATAATATATGCCCTTCTGGTATTGATTTATGTTACCTACATTATTCAAAATAATGTGTTCCATAGGTAACTCTATCTTTAATCCATAACAATTTATAAAACTTTTAAAATCTCAACAAATAAGTTATCAATCCAATAAAAGCATTTGATTGATTAGATACATAATATATTATTATTAGTACCTATTCATAAAAAAATATTGAATATAGATTTTGCCACTTCACTGTTTTCAAGATTATAAATTTAAATATTCTCTATTTAAAAAATATATAAAGCAATCGCTCCGACCTGTAGCCTTCTCAACCTATTTTTGTTACACCTAAGAGTATGTGAGCTTTTCGCATTTTATGCGGATCTAGCATGCTAATAATGGTGATATGTTCATCCAGCTGTTTAGGATTTATTAATATAAACTCGTAAAACCGTCGCAAATTTGCAAGGCAGTTTATCAGCTATTTAAACTCACTAGGCATTACAGCCGCAAATAAAATTATATTTCTTACATAGATTCTATACAAACCATAGTTAAGGTTCAGATTATGTATAGGTATACAATTTATGTTACCCAGTAATGTTCTTAAATAAAAGGCAAGGGTTGGAAGGCACCGGACCGGGGTTGCGATGTTTTTCTTAAATAGGAAACTTTTAGGCTTAATCCCGGAGTGGTACTTACTCCATTTTTTTTTTTTTTTTTTTATTTATTTATTTATTTATTTTTTATTTTTTTTTTTTATTATTATTATTATTTTTTTTTTTTTTTTTTTTTTTTTTGTTAAAAAAGAAAAGAATCTCATACATTAATTCGCAAAATGCTCCACAGAATTATCATTAAAATTAATTCATTTTAAAATACTATTTTTAGGCTTCGTTTCACTCCAGGGCTATCTTAGACCATTCTCAAAATACTCCGAGATCTATTTTCAAACTGCTTCATCGAAAACAATAGAAATTTAATTTTAATCTAAACGGGTTATTATAGTTTGAAAGATTTATTTAGACCCATTCATTTAATTTTATTAAACTTATCGGTTGCATTTTCTTGCGGAAGCAATCGCTTGTAGAGTGCTAGTTTCACAAGATAAATCTTAAAGGGTAATTATCTGCTAAATAATTATTTAATTTAGAAACAAAACCCAAAATCTTATTGGTGTCCCAATACGCTGAATATTTAGTTTAGTATAAGTAGTATTTTTTATTTAGTATATGGTTTTAGGTTATAACCCGTCCACACTTTATAAAAATCTGTAGACACTATCATATAATGTGACTTTTGCTACTATGTTTATGGACAAAGCTGTTAAAGCTGTCACATAGTTCAAAATTTGTTGTTTTAATTAAATTTAAATTCTATATGACTCGCATTAGAATACTGAAAGTTACTGTTACTTTCTTGAAAAAATATCCGCAATTTAATACATATACGAATCATATTGCTTTGAAGTTTGATTCGCAGATGAAACCATGTCAATACAATAATTATGCCTCAAAAAGGTTTTGATTTATCATCAACTGCCTGGTAATCTCGCTGCCCCCAGAGTAAGGTCAGCGTGTAGATGCCATATTCTGTGAGCAAATATTTTATTCCAAATAAAAATATTTGTTCCGATACTATTAACACAGTTCACGGTGACTTTAACTTACAATGCCTGAGTCGGAGGAACACATAGAGAGGCAAGTTACTTGCAATTAACAATTTATGTTACTTATGTTCATATTCCGTGTTTATCTTACTGAATTCATGATTAGTAACGACGTAATCAGGCAATAGTAGAAATATTCCCAATCTCATAACATCGCCGAAGTAGTTCGTTATAAAAACCTTTATTCGATTTTTAAAGTAAACAATTGTTGCGTTATCTGCTCTTAAGAGTTTATGGCAACATTGAAGCTCAAAAATAAATATTTTGAGTCCTTGAAATGCAAATTTTAAATCCAAAGTATCCAATACAGCTCCAATTCAGTCCAATCGTCCCGTAAACTTTGCCCGTCAGGCAGTGCGCCGCGCCGCACCGTCAGCTACTTCGAAAAACATTTTATGCAACATATTTGATGTGTAAAAATGGAGCGAAATGAGTTCAATGTGAAGTCTTTGCTCTCATAAGTAAATTTTTACTGACTACGCTATAACCAAATTTTTAAAATTTGGAAATTATAATCATTAAAATTAAATATGTGCATAATATAGGTATCCAAGGATCATGTAGGTAGTTATAGTTACTCGTACGCCCATTTTTCCCATTCCAATAATTTTGTAAAGATGTACCAGTCTGTATGTATGCATGCGACGAAATTCAATCCATTTTGTTAAAAAATAAATACACGGATTTTCGATGAGAGCGCTTTGAATAGGGCTCTAATTAGAAATCAAATAATTTAAATAATTTTGATTTTTCTGATCTAACTAATTATTATTTAGAATTTAGAATAGAATTAGAATACTTAGATTTTAGAATTGATTAATATTTTTTATATAGTAAAGTGCCCTTATTGAATCGAAATATTTATTTTTGAACCCCAAATAAAACGGTGATCGCTGTTACCTTTCGGTATTTATTCTCATTTATATCAGATCAAGTATAACAGCACATAGGTATAAGAAAACAATCGACATCGACACGTCTCGCGTGTCGATATAAATTCCAACCCATGATTTTATTGCCAGGTACCGACTCAATAAAACGGTTTCTCTTTACAGTACACTCAAAACATTACTCTTGTATTCAAAATGATACTAAAAGAAAAAATTTCATAGAAATATTTGTAGGTCTTACTATTTCCTTATGCTCTTCCTTGACTAGCCATTTCCTGCGACTGTATTCCCGGCGGCGATCCCTCGATGCTGGTGCCTGCATCCGAGGAGCGGGGTTCTGACGCAGCTCGATGGCTACTCACGGAATCCCCCACACGTTTAAAGCTCCTCGTTTAATTTTGAACTTGACCTTGAAACGGCCCTTTTCGAAATTTTGGCCAATAGGTACTCGACCAGACTTGGCAAAAATAAAATGTCTTAACATTTTGTGTTGTAACACTATGTTGTGTCTGCTAACATAATATGTTATCCATCTTCGCAATTTCTGTTTCCTGTAAGCAACTGGCGTCTGTATTTCCTCTGACTATTGCCTTCAATGCACATTTTATTGATGCATCGGCTTCGTTTAATGCCTCTTCCTCTTGGCGGACCTTATAGCTTGCATAATCGACAGATAGACATAGCGCCAGTACTATATATTATAACCTCAACGCGATTTTCGCGGAGAAACTTTAACTTTTTACTACACACGATATACGTGGAGTAAATGCGCCTCAAACACGATTTACGTGGAGGGTTCATCACCTTTACACGATTTACGTGAAGGTAATGCAAAGGCTCAACATGATTTACATTGAGAATTAGTAGGTAGCCTCAACACGTTTTACCTACGTGGAGATGTTGACTTGATTTATTAGAAAGTATTAAAAAGCCTCGACATGATGTACATGGAGAATTAGTAGGTAGCCTCAACACGTTTTACCTACGTGGAGATGTTGACTTGATTTATTAGAAAGTATTAAAAAGCCTCGACATGATGTACATGGAGAATTAGTAGGTAGCCTCAACAAGGTTTTTGTGGAGTTGGTCATATTTACGCTTAAAAGAACTTAGTATTTTTCTACACACGATGTACGCGGAAAGTTCATTGTCTTAACACAAATTAAATCAAAGTAATATAAAACTCCAACATTATTTATATGGAGAATTAGTACATAGTCTTATCACATTTTACGTGAAGACAGTTGTGTAAATTAGACAATACGAAGAAATTATTTTGATACTCGACTAATAAGATAAACTAAGAAGTAGGTGGTACGTATAAATAAAAGTGAAATAATAAATCTTACAATTCGATCCTTCCAAATGTGCCAGTGCACAGAATACGTACTCGTAAGTGCCACCCTACTTGAGATGAAATCATTCCTGTTGTTAACTATTAATTAAACACAACAACAATAAAAACGAAGGAGTAGGTAGTCAATTATAATTTATCTTACCTACATTCATATTTCAATTCAAACCCAAAACTTTCTATCATGTTTAGTAATAACTTTAGAAAAGAGGGTAGAAATATATAGAAATTAATTCAATATTATAACGCTATGGTATATTAATTGTCTTGCAATTATTTTAAATATTGTATGTAGGTACGTCTATTTTACATACCTGATTTCCAATATCCAATACTATCCATTTCGAACTCGTAATTCCAGCAAATTATCACATTGTTGACGGAAACTCGACGACGACGAGCTCCTTAGCCCGTTTCGTTGCACTTTTCTGCATTTTCCGTACTCACTTCCAATTAGATCGCGTATATTTTTCTTTATCCTAACACTTATTCACTAAATCAATCCATGTGATAACAATTATTCACCGGATCAATTAGGTACGGTGTGATTCCGACGACACAAAAACACGTAATGACCAGTTTCAGGCGCCCCTCTCCGGTCGTGGAAGGGAGACGGGAAGTCAAGTTTTGTATTTTATAGTGGTGAATATCTAAAGGTGTGAAGAAGATAGCACAATCCCATGTACTGCTGCATGTAATAATTAAATCGTCTTCGGTGGTGATCCAAAGTATAATTTAGTAGGATACGTTTTCTATCGTCAACACAGATATCGATAAAAAACTCGACAAGTTGAATTCCCAAGCCTATTTATAAACATTATCAGCATGCACTTCTAAACGCATTGCATTTAAAATAAATATATTCTAATTGCATTAACATACTAATCTTTTAAAGATTATTGCTATAATTACCCATATCTTTCAATAATTAAAGATATCTATGCTAACAAACGTAATTAAATAGTTGATTGCTTCATTTGAAGCCTGGTTGAAATTATATCGAGGTTTAATTAACGGGTTCTGTCTAATATTATGAATTAATTGTAGAATATTGCTTGTTGCTTGATTCAATGTGAATTACCAATATGTCATCTTATATTTTGTCATAAGTTTAGGTTTCGGTATAGCTTTTTTTTTATGCAATTGAGTCGTGACGTCACGTTTGCCCATAACAGGTCTGTGCCACTCAGAGCTTATAAATATTGTCTTAAGCTTTTTTAAAGGGACCTTAGGACATTTTGTCGAGTGTCATTGACATTTTTCTATGGAACAGCTCTTTTTTTTTTCGCGAATTTCGAGTTGGTCCCATAGTAAAAGTTGTTCACAATGATGAGTACTATGAGCCCTTTTCGGCTTAACATACCCTTTATGAATAAACCTGTTTAGTGTCAGCGCGCAGTGGTCCGACTCCCAAATACCAGCGGTCGGCCCAGTAGGTGCTGGGCACAGATATAGCTACGACATTGTATTTACGAACTATGAAAATGTTTAAGACTTATAATCTACGTTTTATTAATTTAATGTAGTTATTTCAGAAGTAAACTAACATGCACACTGCACAGCCATTGCCCCGTAAGACTTTTCTCGTAACTTAAACGAAACCATAGAAAACACACGCATCTATGTTTGGTTTCAAATGTTTGGTCTATTTGATTATTTTGTTAATTTTATTTATTGTTTTTACAGATTTGGTGTAAGCTGAAATGGAGGATAGAATAGGTATGTAGGTATCATTTTAAATACTTGGTATTCGAAATAAAACCTATGTTTCTTGGCCTTATCGTTGACAGCAAACTTCAATGGGGAGCACATATCAAGGAACTGTCTAACAAATTGAGTTCCGCAGCATTTGCAGTGCGGAAAATAAGAGAACTATCAGACATTAAAACTGCAAGAATTGTTTATTTCAGTTACTTCCACTCTGTTATGTCGTATGGATTATTGCTTTGGGGTAATGCAGCAGACGTAAATAGCATCTTTATTTTACAAAAACGCGCTGTTAGGGCTATTTATAGGCTAGGTTATAGAGAATCTCTTAGACAAGTTTTTGCGCAGGTGAAAATTTTAACGTTACCATGTTTGTATATTTTCTTGAACATTATGTATGTGCGTAAAAATATTCATAAATATCACAAACGAAGTCAATATACTAGCATAACAAGGAACAAGTTTAAACTTGTTCTACCTAAAATTAGATTAGCCAAAACTGGCAACTCTTTTGTAATGAACGGCGTACTATTTTATAACTTGTTGCCTGTTAGTCTAGTAAATAAGAAAGACACAGATTTTCAAAGAATTTTAAAAGACTTTTTAATTGAAAAGGCTTACTACAAAATTGAAGACTTCATCTGTGATAAAGTCTCTTTACGTAAATTGTATTTAGACTGTAATAATAATGCTTGACTGATTATACCTACTATTGTAGTTATTTTATACATTGATATTTTGACATTGCAATTATTTTATATAATTTTTGACATTCTAATAATATTATTTTCTTTGACATTTAATTTATTGTGTATTAACTAATTTATTCGTAAAAATTGTATTTGACATTCATAAGTGTACATTGATGTACCCATATTTGAATAAATTATTTTGAATTTGAATTTGAATTATGAGTAATGATCGAAACTATTCAAAAGAATAAACAGTAAATAAGGCATTTAGGTAGGCACGAGTACTAACTAGTATATTCTCCTGATATTTTTGTTATGAGTTATTCTACCAACTGAGGCTTAGCTTTATCTTGGGATCTGATTTAGTTTCTTCAAAACTAGGGTATTACATCGTAGCTGGTAGTCAACCCTACCTACCTCTAATCATCAATATCATCCCCACAACCTACTTTATTTCTTTGCTAGACCTCTCCGTTGCTGTGCCATCTTTTTACGCGCTTGTTCTAAATTAGCTAATTTAGAATTTTAGACGATAAAAAACGCCTTTTTTATCTTTATGTTTATTTAGAATCTGTTACATTCACAGGCAAATTATCCTTGTTTGACATAAAAAACTTATTGTATCGAAAATCAGTAGTACTAATTTCTAAAAACAAACATTGCGTGATGTTTGTTTTTAGAAATTAGTACCACCTGCTTTGTCTGGTTAAAATTACAAAATTCTGTCATTACAAAAACGTTACACATTACCCTAATTAAATTATTTATTTGTTTATTCAGACTAATAACTTATCCCCCAAACCTCGCGCTAAGAAGACATCTTTTCCAATTATCTAGCAGAGACAAACCGTTGTCTTTGATCTACGAAGTCTACACGCGTTGAGATAAATTTATTGGTGCAATAAATATTTAACGAGTTTTAAACACTTCAGAACCGGAATTAAAATGAAAAAAATATAAATATTGTGTTTTAGAACTGCTATTGCTGAAAAATGTTGCAGAAAAAAAATGCTGTTGATGTAAAAAGTTGTAGTTCAATTCAACCAATTCGTTTTTTTTGTGACATGCGCGGCTGCAGAAATTGCTCGTACCTAATGTTGCAAAGCTTCTAAAAACTAAAGTCAGGAATAATTATGACTATAGGTGTGACGAAAGATTTTAAAATCCTCTTCCATAATGTGAGTACACATTTACTATTTACAAAAAGGCCTTTATTTCGGTAATAAACTTAAGTTTAACGAAGTTTGAAGCCATTTTTCACATATTTTTTCAACAGTGCCCGAAAACAGCTTGCTTTTGTCATGGCGTCGATTTGACGTCACGGCTAGTAAACATGTCATTGTGTCTATGCGTGATGAGCGGCGGATGACCTGAGTTCACTGAGGCGTGACGTCATACGCTGTGATTGTTGTTTCTGACAAGATGGCCGATTGCTGTATTTTAATGTTTTAATTTATTGAAAACTAGCTTCCGCCCACGGCTTCGCCCGCGTGGACTATACCTCGGGAACCAATAATTTTTCCGGGATGAAATTAATTTATCCCTCTTTTTTGAGAGCATGTAATAAGCGTCATACAATGGAAGCAGGGACCCCAAAAACTCCCGAATGAAATAAGTCAGCCCCCTCGAATCATTTTGAAAAATGGCGGCCATTTTGAATCATTTGGATTTTCGCCACCACCATCAAGTAGCCCTTGCTAAAGTTGCTAACTCCTATGAGATTTAGTCAAACACCCACCCATCTTCAACCGTTTCGGAGATATAGACTTTCAAAGTTTGTATCGCGGCCATGTTTTTGAGGCGACTATGTTATTTTTAATGGCTCCAAAATGGTCCGAGGATTTGGTGACTTTTTAGTCGCAGCGCTTTGATAAAATGTTTTTAGTTTTCGAGATAATTAGCAGTTCTACCTCGGGTATGTGACTTTTCGAAGGTTTTGGATTTTTTCCGGATGTTATTTACCCGCCTTAAGTTTAATACATCTGTAAAGTTTCATTGAGTTAGCATCAAAACAAATTATTTCTCCGTTACTATCTTTACCAAGTCATTTCACCCCCACAGGGGTTGATTTTCCAAGAATGGTGAAATAGGTGTTAGTTATTTTTTTAAGCTTCGTATATTTGTAAAGTTTCAATACCGTGGCGTTAAAAAACAATGCTTCCCCATACTAACTTTAACACCCTATTTCACCCCTTTAGAGGATGAATTTCAAAAAATCCTTTCTTAGTACACGTTTACTCGTCAAGACAAACACACCCTTCATATTTCAAATTTCTACGACCAGCGGTTTAGGCTGTGCGTTGTCTGTCAGTGAGTCTTTACAATTCTCTCTCCGTACTATATTTACCACGCCATTTCACCCCTTTAAGGGTTGATTTTCCAAAAATGATGAAACAGGTATCTATTATTTTGTTTTAGCTTAGTACATTTGCAAAGATAATAAAAGTAACATTGGGAAAAATATATTTCTTTACAAACTTCAATACCCCGTTTCACCCCTTTAAGGGTTGATTTTCCAAAAATAATGAAACAGGTATCTATTATTTTTTTAGCTTAGTACGTCTGCAAAATTAAATAATCGTAGCATTGGGAAAAAATATTTTCATACAAACTTCAACACTCCCCTTCGAGGGTTGATTTTCAAAAACCAAAAATATAAGTATCTATTATTTCTTTTAGCTATTATTTCTATATTTTTTTTAGTATATTGGCAAAGTTTCGTAACCACAGCATCAAAAAAAATATTCTTCAAACAAACTTCAATACCCCGTTTCACCTCTTTTGGGGTTGATTTTTCAAAAATGATGAAATAGGTGTCGATTATTTTTTTAACGTTGGTATATTCACAAAGTTTGATAATCGTAACATTAAGGAAAATATTTTTTTCATACAAACTTAAACACCCCTTTTCACCCCTATAGGGGTTGAATTGGGAAAATTCCTTTCTCAGTGTGAGTCCGCTTTTTGGTATAAAACTTTTGTCCAAATTTGACGTTTGTAGCTTAAGCGGTTTAGGCTGTGCGTTGATCTGTTAATGTTGATGCGTTGATTCAACACTGTTTAACCCTTTCAGGGGTGGATTTTCAAAAAATAATGAAACAGGTATCTAATATTTTTTTTAGCTTATTACAATAGCAAAGTTAAATAATCGAAGTATTAGGAAAAAAATAATTTTATATAAACTTCAACACTCCGTTTAACCCCTTTAGGGGTTGATTTTCAGAAAACAAAAAAATAAGTGTCAATTATTTTTTTTAGCTTAGTATATCTGCAAAGTTTCGTAGCCACAGTATCAAAAAAAATATCTCCATACAAACTTCAATACTCCGTTTCACCCCTTTAGGGGTTGATTTTCAAAAAACAAAAAAATAAGTGTCAATTATTTTCTTAAGCTTAGTATATTTGCAAAGTTTCATAACCACAGCATTAAAAAAAAAATCTTCATACAAACTTTATTGCTCCGTTTCACCCCTTTAGGGGTTGATTTTTAAAAAATGTTGAAATAGGTGTCAATTATTTTTTTAACTTTAGTATATTCGCAAAGTTTGATAATCGTAGCATAAAGAAAAAAAAATTTTTCATACAAACTTAAACACCCCTTTTCACCCTCTTAAGGGTTGAATTGGGCAAATTCCTTTCTTAGTGTGCGTCCGCTTTTTGATATAAAACTTTTGTCCAAATTTGACGTTTGTAGCTTAAGCGGTTTAGGCTGTGCGTTGATCTGTCAGTCAGTCACGACCTTCACTTTTATATATATAGATCATAATAATCTGTTTTTAACACGCTTTTATTAGCTTCACCTGTATGTTTGTTTGTATGTAACCGACTCCTTTGAGCGCGTTTTTGACCCACTTTTTTAAAAATAAAACTAAACATGTGTTTCAAATTTTTTTAATCTGGCTAGTCCCCTGAAAGCATTGAATCGGCGATTTTTTGATACTGTCGTCATGCCTATTGTCACTGTTTGGGCACATTGCTAGCCATGGCTAGCAACACCGGATGTATACAACTTCCATCCGGTAAACTTGGCAACATTGCCACAAAACGTCATTCTCTTCAAGCAATAACCATCAAACAAGTGAGTCGTATTTTTCTACATTTAATGTTTTATATTATGTACTTTGTGAGCTAATCCAACCTAAAAGTGTGCGCAGGAGTAACTTAATCCATTCTCCGTCCGTGTACGGAACAGTCACTATTAGTTTTATGATATTTTTTGTCTGTAACTTCTGGTGTGAACAATAAAGAATTTATCTATCTGTCATGTTGAAAGAAAAGAAGCATGTTTTGTACTGACTTAATAAAATTGTAATAATTTCTAGCATTTGATTGGCTGAGCCAGCTCATTAACTCTGGCTCGCTCGTAAACCAAAAATGGCTCAATAACGCGTCACAAAGTTATGGAGCACTCTTAATTAAACCACAGATTAAATAAACTAATTCTTGCAACGTGGGACTTGTTGGTGATGGATGAAAACAACGTTTGATGATACCTAAATCGCCCTATCCGTGGAAGACTGCCACACTGGCGGTTGTGGCTTTTTTCTTTTATTGCATTTTTGGAATCCTTAAATACATACGCATCTACTCACATTTTCAGAAAATCGGAAAATCCAGTATTTGATATAAAAAAACACGATTTAAAATTTTGACAAAAAGCCACGCTCCAAAATACTCCGTAGAATACAGCCACTAACGCCACTGCGTCCAAATTTATCCGGCGATTACGGCCACACTCGCCTGCGCGGCCGTGTTCGACGGTAAAAGTTGCTTGGGGAGTCGGCCGACAGGGTCGTAAGCGCATCTGTGCCATTACTTGACGGATTTACCGGGCGTGCGGGCGCGTTTGAGTAATTAAACGTTCCAGGAAATTGGTTAATATGTCACGGGAGGGTGAATAAAATTCAAATATTCTATATTTTGATCTTCATTCTTTATTTGTGCAATAACTTAATGGCTAAAAACAATGCTACTCACAGTAGATAAAATCGAAGAAAAACTTGTTTTCTAATGCTATTGGGAACTGGGTGTACATGAACTACAATTTTTAAAATATGTTACATTACAAGTCACGCGCCAGTCAGAATCAACGCTAAAGGACTAAACAAAAATAAACATCTTTGTATACCTACATTTATATATATAAAAAAGACAATAAATTAAATAAATAAGTCTATCTTTCTTCTACCTTATAAAACATATAATTTTAATTAGTTTGTATCATAGAAGTGGCCTCTGCGGTGTAGGCCTCCCCTAAAACTCTCCACTCTTCTCTCTCTCTCTCGTCTTCCTCGTCTGGTCAGTATTGTTCCGTAAATAATATTATGTCTCTCCATCTGTTCTTTTGCTTTCCCTGGTTTCTTTTTTTATCTCTTGAAATACATTCCGTAACTATTTTTGTCCATCTGTTGCTTTCCATCCTACATAATTAGGTATGTAGCCTGCCCATTATCACAGACCACATATTTAAGTAGTGTTATCGTTGTTGTCTTACATCTTAACATACATCAGGTACTTTGATTTTGTTTCTTACAAGTTATATTTAATCTGTCTGTTTTTTTTTTATATCTGATAAACTTTTCTGCATATTTCTCTTGTAGAACTTTTTCTTCATCCATTTAACTCAAATACCATGTTTGACACCCATATGTTAAGCATTTCTTTATGACTTTATTTCATGATTTTTCCAGTCTGATGAAATTCTTATGTGTACCTCTTTTTCTGTACAATCATTAAAAGAAACCAAATGTCCAAGATAACATAGATGTTCTCATACTCAATTTTTACACCTTCAATGACATGAGACTCACGATTAGTAAGGTAACCTTTATTTTTGTTGCATTTATTTCTAGACCAACCTTCTTGCTCTCTATTACTAGTTTGCTAACCATGGATTCCAAGTCTAATGCATTTTCAGCAAATACCACATTCAGCAAATCGTAAGTGGCTCAGGAAATATTCATCTATCTTCGCTTTTTTGTTTTCCCATATCAGACTTCTGGAAACACGCTCTATCACAGCCGAGAAGGTTTTTGATGAAATAGGGTCGCCTTGCCTATCTCATTTTTCCATTGGGAACTCCATGCTTTCCCGCTCTAATCACATTCTGGCTATGCCTTTAGAGTATAATTATGTTGCAGATCACGTTAATGTAGGGCTTTTGGCTGGTCAGTGCTTTGTTATTTTAGTGCAGTCCAGATCATGTTGTGGTCTACAGAATCGAATGCTTTTGTGTAGTCTATAAAAAGCACATAAATAGCGGTTTCCCGTTTTCATTGGATTTTTTATCAATTGAAAGACTACCTGTATGTGGTTCATTGTTGAAAACATTTCGAAAACCTGCCTGCTCTCTCGGTTGGTTTTCGTCTAGAGTTATTGTCAACCGGTTGAGTAAAAAAATTGAGAATATTTTATACAAGTTTGTCATTAGGCTGATTGGTTTATAGTTTCTAATGTCACATTGGTCTCCTTTTTATGTACAAGTATAATAATAGACTTCGACCACTGTGCTGACGTTGTTTTTATTTCAATAACTATGTTAAATAGTTGCCGTAGTGGCTTTATCAACAGCATTCATAATGATTTTAAAATTTCGTTAACTATTTTGTCGGAGGCTTTAATATCCCAGTACAAATTATCTAACATTTTCGTTGGATGTCTTTATTTCCAGAGTTGTAGTTTTATCCAACACGGTTTTAAATTTTAAAATATTGTGTTTCAGAGGTTTTGTCATTAAGAACCCAACCTCGTTTCTTCCGTTTGTTCACTTTGTTCCAGGTGTGCGGAATAGAATAAAGTCCAAGTATTCTTCTATGGTTTTTTTTTATGTCTGTGGTCTTCTAGTTTCGCATATCCCTAGGATGTCCCAATTTATAGATTTTATAGAAAAACTTAGTTTGGTGATCTTACTGTCTACGATTAGAGTGTTTGCATTAAGAAAAGCCTGAGTCTTCCGGTCTGGTTTAGCGGGTGCTGGCTTACTCCTCTACGGTGACTAAGCGATTTGAAAGAGTCTTTTGGAAGAGCCTTTTGGTTTTTTCTTGGCTAGCAGTTGCTTGGGGGCTAAGCAGTCAAGGTCTTAAGGAACCTGTATGTCTTGCGTCTTATTTATTCTTTTTGGTAGTAGTTTTGTGTTTCTTTCGATTGTTGCACTTCTAGCCCCTGCTTCTTCAGGAGATTCTGACATAAATCTCTTATTGAAGTATTTAGATCCCGTCGCGCGTCTTATTTGTTTGTGTGAGTCTAGTACCACTATTCGGTCATAACAAAGAGCTACTTTATACATCCACAATCAATATACATGCGTACATACACACATAAATACATTCATATCCCTCTTTTTTAGCTTCGTTGCAGTTGGGTAAAAAATAAATCATCTCGCGGTCAGTCGACGCTACTTTATTGAAAACTAGCTTCGACCACGTGGACACTACTCTTTAAAAACCGTTTATTTTTTGGGGTTAAATTTACTTAACCCTCCTTTTTTGAGAGTATGTCAAAAGCGTCATAATGGAATTATTGACCTTTAAAACCCCCAGATACAATAAATCAGCCCCCTCGGACCATTTTGAATTTGTTATCTTGGATTTTCGTCGCCACCATTTAGTAGCTCTCGCAAACCCCTATAACATTTGGTCAAATACACTACCTTCATTAGTTTCGGGAATATAGACCCTCAAAGTTTGTTTGTTTTATTTTGTGTTGTTTCAATTTCCCCAAAAAAGTTTAAGGTTTTGGAGTATTTTTAGTCTTGGCGCTTTGGTAAAAGCGTTTTGAATTTTCGAGATAATTAACAATCTCGGGGGGGGGGGGGGGGGGGGGCGAGAGTGTGACTTTTCGATTTTCGAAGATTTCGAAGAATTTCGAAGATTTTGGGATTCTATTATAAATTTAGTACATCTGTGTAAAGTTTCATTGACGTAGCATCAAAACAAATTTTCTCTTCGTGCCATATTTACCACGCCATTTCACCCTCATAGGGGTTGATTTCCAGAAAATGGTGAAATACGTGATCAATATTTTCTTAAGTCATATTGTAAAATTTTTAAATTCGTGGCATCAAAAAACAAAACAAGCTTCTCCATATACACTTTTACACCCTATTCCACACCTTCAGGGGTTGAATTTCAAAAAATCCTTTCTTAGTACACACCTTTGCTCATCAAAACAAATACACCCTCCAAAAAATTTCTACGACCTGTGGTTTGGCTTTAAGTCGTCTGTTAGTCAGTCAGTCAGGACTTGTTATTTATATTTAAAGATTAAAATATATTCTGATATAATTAACACGGGATTACTAACGTCAAATTAAGTCGTTTATAACGACTAGTTTTGATCATATTCGGTGATCTTCATCAGGAGATTACAAGCGTGACGCGCTCGCGGTCAGGTCAAAATAAAAAAAAGTCGCGCACAATTATAATATCTAACATCCAACCATTAACAAAAAAAAAAAATACAAACATCCGAATTTTAGAACCTCCTCCTTTTTTTGGAAGTCGGTTAAAACAACATTGTTTTTCATCTCTTGTACACGAACACTAAAAATTAAACCGCAAATTCTAATATTTTTGTCGTAAGAAGGCCACCACCCAGCTTTTTACGTGGAATAAAGGCGCAATGTCTCTTAAATTCACCGCATTTCTCATTTCTCACTCGGAAAAAAGCCCTCATGGCGGTTAAGCCGACGTGATCTTGAGAAAATTCCGTGGAGTAAGGTATTAAGGGACAAAACACGTACAAATACTATCGTCAAAAATTAAAAAAAAATATGATTCACTGCCTGTTGTGTTAAGGAATTGTTTAGAATACTAAAAAACATACGTTGTCTAAGAAATTTCCGAGATAATCAGAAAAAACCGCCTCCTGGAAACCTAGGGTTTTGCAACTGTGGCTGTCTTCCACGGATACGACGAAATGTGGATGAAAAATAGACTTAAGAAAATTTGACGTGAATTGAAATAGTATGTACTTAATCATGATAAAATGTCCGTGATGACATTGCAAGTTCGAAAATAGTGAGTGAAGTTGTAAATTAGGGAGACGAATCGTATACAACCTTTTTGTACCTCCAATTCCACATTATAGCCAACAAGACATCAAAACATGATCCAGCAAGCACGATAATTCGGTTATTTATTAGGACACCAATAGGTATTAGGTATGTACTCGTAGTTATTCCCATGATAGTGGATCTCGCCTGATTCCCGCTCGTTCTGTAAAATACAAAAACAAAAATTTAATTGGCTTTGATTGGCGTAATAATTCTCTTAAAAAATGTGGGTTCTTAATTACTAAATTAAATAGTTTCAATAATGTATCTGAAGGCCAATTTCGGCCATGGCTATGTTATTTGATGCTCAAAACTATCAAAATAAGATAATTAGCCCAACTAAATAGCCTCCTAAGCCCGTTTATTTAGATTAAAACCCCAATCTCAGCTTTCTTGACGAAAACAATAAAATTTAAATACTCCCTAATAGATCGAACGAAGCGTTTGGCCTAAAAATAGAGCCATTTAATAGATATAAGTGTCCATCAGCGGTCCTCAAATCCTCTACTGAAGGAAGACGAATGGTCCCAATAATCCTACGACACAATTTGTTAGAAGAAAATCCTTTAACGCTATTTTGACCCTAAATAGAAGTGAATAGAGGTCAATTTGTGAGGATGGCGATGGTGGTCTAATGAGGTTTCAGGAATGGATTCCAGACAAGGCATCGAAGTGTGGTAAACATAGGAATGGTCGGAGGAATGCTTTCAAAATAAATAGTTTGTAGGGTGGCCATTTATAAAGAAAGTAATAATTTATAAAAATTTATGAAAATGACTTTGTAAAAAAAGTTGATCGAAGGTAGTTAATTCATAGTGTCTGGTTTCCTGGTCAAAACTTAAAAAAAAGTAAGTACTTAGCCTAAGGCATTTATTTATTTTAAGCCGAAGCCTATGTGATAATCCTAGATTTAAGTCATATCTTTTCCCAGATTTCATTCGATTCCCTCTAGGCTTTTCAACATGAAAGAGTAATAAAAATACAGTCAAGTCAATCTTTCACATTAATAATTTTAATGTGATAAATATTTTCTTTTCCGTTTGCTTTTACTAAATTCAGAGCTACGCTGAATTAAAGCTGCTAAAGTTGAGACGCAAAACTTTCGGCATCTTTTGATGATTTGTCTGTCCTAACAAATCAGACAAAATTGTCTACCCAACATCTTTAGTGATGTCCTCCGCCGGCTCATAAACAGCCGATGTCCCGTGAAACTAATGACTCTTCCAAGTCACTTGTCGTGGACCATTTGTTTCGGAGTGGCGATGTATTGCGACACTTGTTTTCTAAGAACTTCTAGGTCTGTCGAAATTTAATGTTGACGTCTCAGATCAAGTAGAAAGGCAGATAGAGTCCCGCCTTAGATACAAGTGAAGCCAAAAAAACTACCCTACTGCCCGTGCACGTATACTTCAAGCACACATTGACGCATAAAAACTACCTGAATCAATCGTCAATTCTCATGTCAGTTGCAAAGCAGCATCACCTGTATCTAAGGCTCCACTCTATCTGCCTTTCTACTTGATCTGAGGTTGACGTATGTATATAGATTTCCTATGTCATGTTGTATAATATGTTGCCTTTGTCTTCTTTTCCCTAATTTATCGTCATTCACATCGTCAGCTCTCCTTCTTTCTAGGATATAGAGATACTGGGGTGGTATTGGAAAAAAAAAACAGCCGATAACTAGAAAAAATTGAAATGGAATGTCAAATTCAGGCGGTAGGTACGTGGTAGAATTTTAGGTGGATCATCTAGTAAATGATTAAAATAAAAGTCATGCAAAACTTCTTAATATTTTAAAGGTACCTACTATTACTACCTATGTCACATGTCGTAAATAAATTTAACTTTCCCCGCCCGAGTGAATGTTTCCCAATTGATAAAATATGGGTGTCTTCCAGTCGCGAGTGAATCGGTTTCTTATAGGCAAGTGTGCTCCATCGCGGTTCGCATCGTTGCTTATTTCAAGCGAGATAGCGGTCAAACGCAAACCTATCACTGAATTAAAAAAAATTACCTTTATACCTAATAATCTATTGCGACAGAATACGCCATAATTAATTATACAGACATGGGACCCGAACTTATGGAACCACGCTATTCCGCCTGACTGCTACAACCAAATTAAATATAAATTAAGTCAGTGGGCGTTGGGAGACAATAAAGAATAAAATTAATTTAAAAATATTTAGATCTGTCGGCGTAAATTAGCTCATTAAGTTAAGGTTAGTGTACACCTGTGCGATCTGGACGACTGCGAAAGAAGACACGTTAGAGACGAAATGTGTGTTCTGACAGAGGTTCTTAATTCAAAAACTGTCAAAAAACACGTTTCAGGCCCGCAACTTTCAGACTCAAAAAAAAATGTAAAGCAAAAAATGACGCCGGCTAACATGACTCAACTTTTTGAAAATAAGAAGCACTTTCAAAGATTTTTGAAGTTTTTACCTATCTAGATTTTAAACTCTGAAATCCATACAATATTCTGCATGTTTAAAACTTAACATAATTTGCGTAAGTTTAAAAAAAAAGGAATTGTATTACCATAATTAATTATGTTGTGTGTAACACCTAGGAAAAAAAAAATGTGTGCCATCGCGAAATTTTACCCGAAACCGCGTATCCGCAACCTCTTAAAACCGTTCAGGTATGACTAGAACTTTATTTTGAACGTGAGGAAAATACCGTCAGATCCTGTTTTACCTCATTTGAATAGAAATTGTGATTTTGTCTGGCGATCCGTTCATTCATAAGAGCGGACCTGGCGCCATCGGCAGCCGCATGCCTGTCTAATTATGCGGATAATTCTGCGGGATTATGAAGCCAGTAAATGAATCTTTACTTTAACAACTAAGTACAGAGCCAAATAATATTTAAGTAGATACTCGTATCTGTGCAACATCATCATGGCATCCTATTCCAAACTTAAATTAATAGAGAAGTGAGTTTGTTTGTTACGCTTTTACGCCTTAACTTGTCAACCGATCTTCATGAAATGTTGCACACGACGGGTTACAAAAAAAGATACCTACTTTTGATAATCATTTAGTTTTACATAATCGCGCGGACAGCAGCGGGTCATTGCTGGTCGTATCCCACCCAAAATTCAGAAACCCAATTAACATGAAACAGAATATCTTCCAAATAACATGTATTAATTGTAGAGTATATTTTATAGGTGAGTCTAAAACACCATACAATAACATACTTTACTACGAGTAACACCACAAAAAGAAAGTTCAAACACAATAAAAATAAAGATAGACACAAAAAACAGTCTTATCAATACGAGCTACAGTTTCTAGTCCAGGTCGCTCTTAGATCCAATAAGTTACTAGTCTAGTATATAGTTATAAATTAAAAAAAATACTAATCTCGATAGCAACATGACCGCACCTAATCACAATACCACTTAATTATCACACAAAATGGTCTCTAGAAAATAACCGGCTTCTAACTGGCAATAAATACTTAAAAATTATTAAAAAGAATGTCTTTTTGAATGGTTTTTATTATGTAGTTATTGCTGTGACATTGGCAAATGCCAGGTCGACTTAACTATAACAATAGTACTTGGGGCCAGTTTAGAGCAGCACTAATATTAAATCATGAGTTGGTGTAGTGTAATAGAAATAAGTTATTGTTTACCTACCTCTATATTCACATATCTTTTTCTGCTGGGTCTGGTGTTTTTCTTCTTATGTCACCACTCACCGCTCACACGCCAATTGGATCTTTTCGAGCCGTGATTTTGTTTTTTTTTTTTATTCATCTATATATATAGGTATAGGCTTGCGTTTGACCACCATATCGCCTGATGGTAACCAATGATGCGTCTGCGATGGAGCACGTCTGCCTAGAAGGAACCGATTCACTCGCGACTTGAAGACACCCAGATTATATCTATCGGAAAACATCCACTCGGTGATGTTATGGCCACCATTTACTATGTACCGTTTACCATTTTCGCCACCCGCTTTGCTTACCTTGTCTCGACCCTTTGGTGCCTCGACCAAACCACTCCTGTACTGTTTGACTTGTCATCTCTTCACATAATTATACTTTATTGGTCCTCGTTTTTAAACACGTCCAATACAAGACACCAATCCAATTTCAACCTGCCATCTATATTACAAAACTATCTTACCTCAAAACACTTTTCCAAAATTTATCATCTCAACTCTGAATGCATCTACTCTAGAAAAGTCTTCAATGAAGTCTCGATAATTTTATTCGTCAACTAATATTTAACAGGAAATGGTGAAGCCGACGACGGATTACCATTTATATGTAGATTGCTCGACTGTTATCGGGATTAAATTATGTTCATTCTGATGGCATAACGAGGGGCTATTAATTTAGTAAATTAAATACATCTGTTTCCATTAATAGATTTGGATCAATTTTATTTTGCGAATGCGTTGACAGTTGCAAAATTTGCCACGATTTTGATTTGTGTTGCATTTTATTTGGATTTTAAATTGAGGTTGATTTTGACCAAAAAGTTAATATGATAAATTATTATTTATATCAGAATCAAACTCCTGATTCACTGGCTGTTAGATAACGCGCAGCCTAAACTGCTGTCGTAGAGATTTCACATGTTGAGAGTATTTGCACAAAAAGTAAAAGATTTTTTTGAAATTCAACCCCTTTAAAGTTTTTGTAGGTTTGTATAAACTTATAGTTGAAAAATTAGTTTTTGGATAGTGTTTTCAATATTTTGGGTGAACATGCCAGTAGAAACTAGTATAGTATATTTTATCTAAAATAGATTTAGATAAAGTATCAGCTATAACATAGGTCTTATTAAAGCAGCAGCTAACAGCTGGCGTCTATAAAATTCACTAATTAACATTGTTTTGAACAATATCAATTAGAGCTAACCGGTTGAGTCCTTATTTTTCTGGTTTTAGAAATTTTCATCATTTTGAAACTCCTGTATCTACTCTAAACAGGGTTATTCATAAAGGGTATGCTAAGCCAAAAAGGGCTCATAGTACTCATCATTATAAACAACTTTTACTAAGGGACCAACCCAGAATTCAAGAACAAAAAACAGCTGTTCCATAGAAAAATGTCAATGGACACTCGGCAAAATGTATGGAACAGCTATTTTTTTTTTTCGTGAATTCTGGGTTGGTTCCGTAGTAAAAGCTGTTCATAATGATGAGTACTATGAGGCCTTTTCGGCTTAGCATACCCTTTATGAATAACCCTGTATATAAAAGTCCTGGCATATAAATAAATAACCTTTATTAACACACACAACTAACTTAAATATTTAAAGGTTACAGAGTTCTTCTGGAGTCTATTTTACACCTGTATTTACAGCTTTATCACAGCGTTAGTTCATTCATTGTGTAAGAACATGTAAAAAGTAGTTTTTACGAGGCCATCAAAGAGTTTCATCTCACCGCACTAACAAGAAAATCTTTATGAGCCAAATTATACATAACCTTATCACTACATATTTACATTAACATGACTATTTTATACACACGTACTATTTTATATAAATTTTAAAATATATGTATTATAATATATGTATGTATGTATGTAATATATCTATTTACAAGCACACTAAATGAGGCTTTACTCTTTTTGGGGGGTCGAATTCTTTTTTACCTATTTTTATCAATTTCAGACCTTTTGCCTTGCTGGCAATATGGTAGATTTTTATCTCTTATAATTATCTATTTTCTTTTATCGGTATTATGACTATTGTAACTATTGTTTCAACTCCAAAATTCTTTTTGGTTAGATTCTGAAGATTAATTTTCATATTACACTTTTAGTTCTGTAATCAAAACTGAACACATTGTCTTCAATTTTACATGAATTCCAACTAAACACATTCAAGAACCGACCAACACCATTAATACAGCCGTTGTAACACACTATTTCATTAAACTAAAGAAGCTTACCTTTCACAGGATTAGAAACCGACAGAGAGTCTAGAGAAAAACTTTATATGAACGCCTACAGCCTCGAATCAACCTGAATCCATTTCAAGTGGGAAAGCAAGAGTGCGACGTCATAACTCCTCTCCAACGACGCCCTTCCACTTTATAAAGAGTATATTTATTGGTGTAATTTCCTCATAACGACATAATAATATTCAAATAGACCTCGTTTATTAGGCAAATGGTCTACAATGGGCGATTCGGGTCTTCGAGTCTGAATACTCAGAATTACCGACGTTAGACAGATAAGACGACAAAATGTGTGATGTTTGGACTTTTTGTTCGAGAATGGGCAGTAAGTCGCTTCATTGACAGTTTTTATGTCTATTGGTGAAGTTATTTTATGTTAAGTGCAATTCACTTACTTTCTAATGCGTGTTTATTGTTAATTTTTTCATCACAAAATGTGCCATTTACAACATTGGTTATGAAACGTTTTTTTTTACATTTGCAAAGTAATGTACAAATTAACAATTACCATTAAAGTCGTTGGTATCCACAAAGATATGGTCATTAATGTTAATTCAAATAAAATTCTATTCAATTACATTCATGCAACAAAATTTAATTCCAAGCGACATAATTTAACATCAGAGAAAACAACAGCTCAACTTAGACTGGGACTTCATAAAGTAAATGTTAACCTTATAATTTTAAATAATAGTGAAACAATACCTAGAGCAAAAGTCTCTAATGAGAAAAACTATTTGAATCATAAAAATAATTAAATCAATACTTACGAGTATACTAAAATTTCAAGCTCAAACAAACTCCGTTCCCAATGAAATTATAAGGAAACATCTGATAAAGCTAGAACAAGCAATGAAATTTGAACCACCGAGACCAGTTTAACAAACAAACTAAGAAACTTCATACAAATTAATGCAATAATTTCAAGTAGAAACATTTGTGAGAACCCCCGCTGGCTAATTACCGATAAGATTCATTTGATGCTAGAAATAATGATCGCCATTTTCGTATGTTAAATATTTTAATTCAATAATCTAAAAGCGGAATAACTGTTTGGTAATAAGATTTTAGTTTTATGAATGAGAGTGATGAAATAGAAGCGTCTGTACGCGTCAGAGATGTAGAATGTGATAGAAGTGATAGTCAAACATCTAATGTTTGTATTAAAAAAAACTTATACAAGGTGTAAGGGAAAGCTGTAGTAATATTTAAGGAAGTTCTTCTACACGTCAAAGTAAACAACTTCTAGAACACAAGTTTGCTAAATTCAAGAAAGAAAATTTCGAATCTCCATAGAAAATAATTGATCACGTATATTCGTATATTTTGTATGGAGACTAGATATTTTTTTCTCGAATTGAGCAAACTTGTGTTCTAGAAGTGGTTTACAAAAACAACCATAAGTATTACTACACCTTTCCGCTACATCTTGTATGGTTACGGATTAACTTTTTTATTTAAAGGGTTCTTAATTTCCTCCTCCTCAAATCGTGTTCCTCATATCTGAGGGTCATGACCACCACCTCTGGAATAGTCTCTCTAACGATGTTGTGCCAACGTTTCTTGTATTCAGCAATGTGAGCTCTTCGTAGACTGAGTTGTCAAAAGTGGAGTGGTTGCTTAAATTTAATCTGTGTTTAAAATTGTGTCTTTATTTTTAACTAGGTATTTTGCATCTACAAAGAGTGATTAAGTCAGAGCCAGAGTCAGAGTATTTTAAGCAGTGATTAAGTATAAACAGCGTTTATTAAATCCTAAATAGTCTACCAAATCTAGGTCTTATTACCAAGTAAGGTAAGGCTATTTAAGGCGCTTATAAATTCAAGAAACAAACCAACGAAGTTAATGTTCAAATGTTTAAGCTAATTTATTACAATTAATTACAGTTGTATCCTATATCGTATCTATGCAACTATAATACGTAGGCTTTGCCTAGCTTAGTCAAGTACTGATATATTTAATGTAAAATTATTAGATTAATGTAATAAGGTTAGGTGTAACAGTAAATATTACATAAGGGTAGTAACTTATTTATCATCAACTAGCGGCCCGTCCCGGCTTCGCACGGGTAGACTTTGGGATAAACGTAGAGTAAATTGAAATCGGTCCAGTCGTTCACGCGTGATGGCGTGACCAAAGGTGTTGAGAATAATTATAGGAACTCTTTGTTATAACCTCTATTCTCATGCTATTGCGTAACTATAGCAACCGTAGTTTGTTGATGCTAACTTGTCAATTTATAGTAAAAATTATCAGTATAAAACGCACACTGTTTTGATAGATATGATTGAATTTGAACTTTGTACAGAGGTAATAAAGTGCAAATTGACTCTTGGACGTTAGGAACATACCTACATTGCTTAAACAACAGTGAGTGCTTGCAATTCAATATGAACTTTACACAATAGCAATAAAGCTCGTTTTAGTTAGAAAACGTTTGTATGGGAAAAATAAAAGGGCTGTTTTTAGGGTTTTTCAATATTTCTGAGAGATTTTCTTAATATTTTTTTTCGTAAGAACCTTCTCCTAATAATAACAAATTCATCAAAAAAAGAATTAGTGTAATTGGTCCAGCCATTCACGCGTGAGGCCGTGACCAAGGAAAACGGGTTTCATTTTTATATATATAGAAGATAGATGAAGATGGTTCATCATGATTTACTTTTAATATTAAACCTCAAGAACGAAAAAAACAATATATACACTGATTCTATTTTGTCGAGGAATGAGCTTTTGACAAGCTGATTCTTGTTCACATATTTCGGAAAAAAGTTGTTGTTAGTTGTTGTAAAAGTTGTCTTAAATGATAAAAACATTGATTTTCATTCGACTTACCGACTCGTAGGTATAGCTTTTGAATAAATTGGTATAATTTAGGTAGCTGTAATAGATAAACTTTACGAGAAAATGATAGTATTTTGGCAAGTCGTAAAAGCGAAAATACAGAATATTATTCGCAATATTTGGCCACCCACATTGCAATAGTAAATCACAACACTGAACATTATAACCCAAACAATGGCTTCATAAACATACTACAATAACTCACGCAAGAATTTTAAACCCCCTTTCACTAAAACAAGCTCTCCAAAATATCTTTTACAATCATAAAATATGAAAATTGATAGCACGAATATCAGAATAAACGGCATTGCTGCAAAAAGCTACAAGAAAAAACGCATCGGCCACATCCATCTTGGTTGTTATATTGTAACACACTCATATATTACCAGAAATAATTGTTGCCAATTGAGTTATCAGGATTTTAGGAATTCCTTCTTTGACTTTCAAAGCAATTTCAACTTTATCTGACTTAACATTCAGTATAACTTCGTTTGCGGTGGAGTATGCAAAGCGATTGTTTTCGAACCCTTTATCATTTCCAGCAGTAACATCTTCAGCGTCTGTTACGTGTGTAACTAAAGACTCTATTACATCACCGTTAAGTTTATTTTTGTTTGTTATAAAAGGATTATTTAAAGAGGTTGTGGACTCAGTAAGGCGGTCTCACACATGCAGTAAGGATTTTTGTTCTCGTAAATTGTATAGGGCTAATAGTGAGTCGGTAGCCTGAGGGTAGGCCAGAGTGAATGAACTCTTTTCCAAAACATTTTAGCCTTTTTGTGCCGGTTTAAATTCAACATTCGCTTTCTTTGAAGTTTTAAACGGCAAGTTATTATCGGCGCGTTTTTTACTCATTTGAAGTAAGTTAATTTGAACGAGGAAGTTTTGGCGGGATTCTTTAATTTGCAAAATGGCCGTAAGTTACGTTGTGCTTAATTTTCTTCGTGTTTTTAAATACTTGCGGTCTTATTTGATTGAGTGTGAATGGGTATTACGGTAGAGGAGAACCCAAGAAAGTATGGATGGCAGAGATGTATGCTGCCGTGCTGTGCCGACCCCGCGT
The DNA here is from genome assembly GCA_949125135.1 of Alcis repandata. Classification (NCBI taxonomy): domain Eukaryota; kingdom Metazoa; phylum Arthropoda; class Insecta; order Lepidoptera; family Geometridae; genus Alcis; species Alcis repandata. The sequence goes on from OX421238.1 coordinate 1,028,117, forward strand.
GGGTGGGATAAGGATGATGACTTGCGGTCTTATTCAAAAATGGCTTTATCACTATTAAGACTGAGATTGCCTTTAAAAGATTAACAATTAGATGGATGATCCTCTGTTTTGCACATCTGTTAGTGCAATCAATGATATATTGTGTAAATAAATAATTAAATTATTTTAAATAATTCGGATACACTGTCTCTAGTTTCACTCACATTCTGTGATTTCTTGGTTACTGTGTCCTGCATGTCTCCTTGAAAAAGATCACTCGAAACTTAAGTAGGGATATCTGACCAATCTGACGAACGTAGTCCCGTGTATTTTCAACAAAACATGTCACAATCACAACCACGTTCGTTTTCATACTAAAATAGATAAACAGCATTTTACCAAGTTCTATTCTAACAGTTTGAAACTGGTTACAATTAATTACAATCAATTAATTAAGTATGAATGTATGTCGGTTCATTGACATATAGTTTCTAGTGTAATTTGTCCATACATATGTCCGATCAACTATCTGAATCGTTAAAAAGTCGTAAACTCTACAGACACCGCCAGAAATATTTCAAAGATAAAATCAGTTTTTTTACTATAACTATTTCAACATGCGGTTGAAAATAAACTGGGTAATGATTTAATTAACACCTTTTTGCTGTTTTATTATTAATGATGATATTGTTAAATTCTTTGTCATTTTTGTGAATATAGATGTACATTTCGTGTAGTTCATTGGATATGCATTCTGACCACAGCTGATTGAGTTACAGTGTTCAAAGTTAGTTCAAAATCTTCAAAACAGACCCAAAAATCTCTTATGAGACTATTATTTCTTCTCTGATGAGACCGTGGGAATGCACCATTAGGATTAGGACTAGTGGTTAAACCTTCCATTAAGTACCAAGACAGACCACCAGAAGGCTTTCAGTGAGTAAAAAGGCAAAAAAACCGGCTGCATTCCATATCAGCTGAATATCTCTAAAAGATTAGCCCTGTCAAAAAAAAAAGGCGGTAAGCACTATTATTAATAAAATAATAATAAATAAAAAAGTAGTTGTAATTACAGGATTACAAGGAAAGGGTATGGAAAGGAAAGGGAAAGGGTAAGCCAAAAAGGGTTCATCAATATGAATAACTTACTATGAGTCCAACCCATGAATCTAAAAAAAACATAGCTGTTCCATAAAAAAATGTCAATAGCACTCGACAAAACGTATGAAACACGTGTTTTTTTGCGATTTCAGGGTTGGTGCCATAGTAAAAGTTGTTCATGAGTACTATAATACGGCCGTTCAGAGAATGCGTTCCTGACACGTCGCGATTGAACTGACGACGTAACTTTGTAATGGTGTTGCAGTTACGATAAAAATATTTTTGCTGGTTGTTTACCGTTTTAACAATTGATGAGCATTAAAACAACATTATTATATCAAAAATCAATTAAGTAATGTTATAAATGTTGTGCCAAACTGAGTGTCAAACGTCAAACGCATTCTGTGAACGGCCGAACTATATGAATTTTTTTTTGCTTCGCATACCCTTACAACCTTGAATAGTACAATAGCCAATATACATACAACCAATAAACTGTTAAACCTCTAACCCAGTTAATATATTGTATAGTCATTAAGTAAACACAATCAGTTAACCAAACTAAACTGGTTTAGCCGTTAAATTAATTTTATGTTCCCACAAAACGCGAAGAAAATCTCCAAGTCAAAAGCTTTCCTGCAGTTCATAAAACACTGGCCACTAATTATATAGAAACCTGGAATGTATTAAAAAGTCGTAAAATCTGGCTTACGCTCAGTTTCCCACAGTAAACCTCGGAGGCGTCACTAACATGCAGTAAAATCGTACTTAAATCTACCTTTTATAGTCTTCAATCTATCAAAAAACTGGACATTCTGCCCTTAGGGACATTTACATCGAATGATACGATTTGTGATGACGATCTCTGATATCGGAGCCTCGGAGGCCAAGATTCAGTTCGGGTCGCTGCGCTACGTTTGAAATAATAAATGTAAATGACACGATTTGCAAAAGAGGTTGTTTTTAAACCCTGACGCAAAAAGAGATATTTATACACCTATTATAACTTTAATTCCAAAAACTGAACTTATTTGATTTAGATTTTTTTCGATCAAAAGTGGATTCAAGGAATTCTGTGCCTTGTGAAGATTATCAGCTCGGGCATTTTTTTTCAAATTTTTAAATTTTAATATGTGGACAATAGAATTAAAAAAGTACAATAACTAGACTTATTTTCAAAAATCTTTGGTACTACTTATTATGACATTCTTTGAAACATTTCAGACGCAAACCAATTTCGAAATCTAAAGTACTTCTCGACTATCATAAACCAGGACGATACACTTTTAACAAAACAATGCTTGTGTCAATTTTCTTTGCTATATATCGGGTCTAAATTTCCCATCATAATACAGCACTGTTTATCACTGTTTCATCATTATAGTAACACTATTTTAAAAAATCAGTCATAATGTCAAAGGTGAGTGATGATAAAGGTGACACCTTTTCTTAATTAACATCAACCAATATCAGATTAGAACCAGCTGGTTTATTTATCGCCACCGTTATCAAAGATCGGAGACGTCTCGTCTAAGGTGGATCGCCCTTTAGCCTTACCAGCAGAAATCCATCGAATCGAAGGGCCAGCGCAGACGGGGAAAATGCTCCGCAAGCATGATTTTCACTAATAAACAACATTTTACATTTGAGACGTCGAAAAAAAGGCAAACCAATAAATGAATAATTTATCATGCCAGGAAGAAAAATACTAGTCTACCGCCCACGTAGTATCTTTGCACAGTTTGCACTACCCAACTTCTGTATTTTTTTTTTGTTTTTTAGACTTGAACTTTCGTCGGTATTTTGCGCACACAGACCGTACGAGGCATATTAAACGTTCTGATCGTAGGGTTCATAATTACATTCGCATTGAAAAAAAAAATGTATTGCATATCATGAAAAGCGCCATCTAGTTTAATTCGCTTGGAACTAAAACACAAGACCAACGAGACGCAACCGCGAGCGCGTCACGTTTGTAAACTCGCCTGATGAAGGTCACCGAATGTGACCGAAACTAGTCGTAGTAGACGACTTAATTTTTACGTGAGTATTCTCGTGTTTAATTATAACTAAAACACAAGACTTAGTTTTTTTTTGTTGTTTTCTTTGGTTGTTTGTTTTTTGACAATACCAAATAGGTCTAGCGTATCTTCACCAGTTTTACCCCGACCTTAAAACCTTGTAGCCATGACTCGCTTGTTCTGACACTTCCATAGTTCTGATGTTCTTTGATGTGACATTCGTATTCCACTCCGATGAATACAGAGTAGGCAGATACTAGATAACGGCCGATGCCCTTTGATCACCTCATAATGGAATTTCAATTAATCTACAAGAATATGTAAGCATTTAAAAGAAATCTGTTGGAATTCTTCGCCTTGATGGTAATTTGATACGATTGGCAGTCTATCTTCGTCTATGGAGGTATGTTGTTAGCATTTTTTTAAATTATCTACGAAAAGGTGTGTTTCTGATAATAGATGGTAGTTGAGGTATCCAAGTAATGTAGGTAATATAAACTTTGGTTTATAGATATACTAGCAGCGCCCCGCGGTTTTAGCCGCGTTTTCCGGGATAAAAGTTGCTTATGTGTTAATCCAGACCATAAACATCCCTCATTCCAAATTTCATGTAAATCCGTTCAGCCGTTATTGCGTGAAAGAGTAACAAACATACATCCATCCGTACATTCTTACAAACTTTCGTGTTTATAATAATACTAGCTGACTCGACAGACGTTGTCCTGTCTTAACGATGACTGTTTAATTCGAATTGGTAAAAAAAGTCATTGCGTCAATTCTATGTCAAATGTCAAAAGTTACATTAAAAAAGTTTACATTGTCCAAAGCGCTAAAGTTAAATTATGGTTTAAGTATTTTAAAATTTTCTAATTTTTCATGTTTTTTTACTATAAATTGAGATGTGAGCTATCCTATATCCTAAGTTAGATCGAACTGCACACGGTGTGCAAATTTGATTGAAATCGGTTAAGTAGTTGAGGAGTCTATAGCGGACAAACAACGTGACACGTAATTTATATACTAAGTACTAGCTGACTCGACAGACGTTGTCCTGTCAAAAGCCATTGCGTAACTATAGCAACCGTAGTATGTTGATGCTAACTTGTCAATTTATAGTAAAAATTATCAGTATATATATAATTTGCAATAAATTAAAATTGCGACTATAATTTGAGATTTAAACTATCCTATCTCTCAAGTTGGATCGAACTGCACATGGTGTGCGAATTTTATTATAATCGGTTTAGGAGTCCATTGAGGACAAACATTGTGACACGAGATTTATATATATTAAGATTAAGATTAAGAAGATGTAGTAAGATAGGAAGTAGGATCTACATGCTCCACATTATTATTGAAGTCGTTTTGGACCATTTTTTTAAACCATGATTTTTTTTTCTTATTTAACAGTAACATTCACATTATTTTGAATATTTCAAATATCCAGAATTCTTATTTTATTAGAATAAATCAACTTGCCTTTGATACAAACATTTGCAACTGTAAAGTCATAAAACTTCGTCATGGCCGCGTAAACAAACTTGTGTATGTCGCCATGACGACTGCCGAGCCTCCGTTGAAGTACCGTTCTGGAAATCGAACCTAGACTGGTCCTAACTGATAGGTTAGAGTTGAATTTGCATCCAGTCACTGTAAAATATTAATAAATCATAAAACCATTTTTTGAAAATCTTAAAAAAAAACCGAATGTAATCGAAACTAGTCGTAGTAAACGATTTAATTTTTACGTGAGTATTCCCGTGTTAATTACCTATATAATAAATTGTGTCAAAACCACGTTAGTTTCCATAGTAAGAAATATAAAATTTCTTCTCAAGGGGCAGAGTATGACGCACCGCGATCTCAATCTCACTCGTCGCTCATTTCAACATTTCTGAAGTTATAAAATCACTGAAAAAAATATGAAAAATCGCAGTCGGTTGAGTTGCTCAGAACAATATTACAAAGCTTCAACAAAAACCACTAATGTATTCAAATAAGATATTTTAGATCTTCAAGATCTTTACCAAATTATGACATAAAATTGATAGCTAAATTATAAAGCAAGCAAAAAGTAAGTCAAGAGTCAGTGAACCAGAAGGCTTACAAAATAATCCTACGAACAGAACTACGACTGGCCTAGACGTCGTAAACTTCTTTCAGCTATAGTTTTACGACCAAGATGACATTTCGCTGCTACAATTTTATATTCGCCAAATGAAGGTAATCTAATAAATGGCTAATAAAATACGGACTAGGTGAAATGAGACGTTTCGTTGCTATAAAGCCATATACGATGTCCTGGCAGTTTTTTTCGCAAGCTTTTATGTGTATTTAATAAGTCGTAAAATCTTAATTGTGGCAATAACTATAAAACAGCAAAACGACTCGGTTGTAAAATAGCCAAATGTAGATTTGGCGCAGTTTGAGAATCACTTGTGCTAAGATTTTATTTGTTTACTTTCTGTTTCGAATTACGGTGGATATGTTGGTTCAAGATTTGTAGGATCTTATTTGCTTCTTATTTGTATGCTTGAAAGTAATAAAACTACAATTTAAAGTCTAGACTGTTGTATGAACTGTGCCTATTAATGCCTAAGTATTGGCTATTGTTTAGTCTAATCTAGGGAAATTTGCTTCTTATTTGTATGCTTGAAAGTAATAAAACTACAATTTAAAGTCTAGACTGTTGTATGAACTGTGCCTATTAATGCCTAAGTATTGGCTATTGTTTAGTCTAATCTAGGGAAAATTAGCCCTGCTAAACTAGCTGTTAGTTCCTATCCTAATCCTTACGAAATCAATGAAACTGGATATGGAAAATGGATCAAGGAGTACTTGAACTAATTGCCTGTCCGGCAATTATGGTAGAGTACTACGGGAAGCGACCCCGGCCTCCTTAGCTACTACTGTCTCCTCCCGCTCCTTCCAAGAGAGTAGTATCCTAAACCCTAACTCCTCTCCCAACTTCCACTTTCCTGACCCCAAATCCACCTCCGACCTGGTCCTTTTCCCTTCCTTTCCGCTAAACATGGCTGCCGTGCCATGGCTAGGCCAAAATAGCCTAAAACGTGCCAATCTGCCCTGGGACCGGGCGACCCCAGAACAAGGCTAGCCTTACCCAAGCACGCGGGGCTCTGTTTGGGTGGACGACCCTTTCCCTAGCTACTCGTGGGAACGCAATGAGGAGCACAAATTTTAATTCTTCGCCAAATGGCGGCGACGTGGTTCGCCACCCGTCACGTCTCGTTTCCCGGGGGGGCGAAAAGTGGGCTGCGGATAGCCACTTTGCTACTTTGAATGTTAGAGGAGGTATGAATGACAAAATTGAGGAAGTATGCGAGATGATGAGTGAAAGACGGATTGATGTTCTTTGTGTGAATGAGACCAAGCAGAAAGGATGCGACACCACCACGCATGGACCCTACACAGCCTATTGGTCGGGAGTCCCCGAAACCAGCAGAGGCTGTCAGGGTGTTGGTGTGCTGCTTTCTGCTAGAATGAATGAATGTGTGACTGATTTTGAATGTGTGAGCCCGAGACTCATGTGGGTGAGGTTGAAGGTTGGATTAACTCGCATCTTCGTGTTAGGAGTTTATGCTCCACAAGATGCTAGTTGGAACCGCTGCTCAAAAGCCCAAACCGAGAGGCAAGAGTTTTGGGATAGTATGAAAGATGTTTTGAATAAATGCAACCAAAATGAAAGAATTATTATGCTAGGTGATTTTAATGGCTGGGTAGGAGTTAAGCGTGACGGATATGAAAGTGTGCTTGGTAAGTTTGGTGACGACAGAGTGAATGCGAATGGAGAAAGTCTGCTGGAAGTATGTTTGGAGTGGAATCTTGTGGTAACTAACACAATGTTTGACCACAAAAAGATCCACTTGTATACGAGGGAAGAAGGAAGCCTGAGAAGTATGATTGATTTTGTGATTGTGGATGAAAGATTGAGAAAGAAAGTGCTAGACACTCGGGCATGCCGCGGTGTTGGCATCGATACAGACCACTTCCTGGTGTTGAGCCGTATAAGAGGTCTTTTTAAGCGGTGGCGACATCGTGTGCATGAGCCTGTGAGTGTACTAGAACGCATAAAAGTTGAAAAATTGCAAGAGAAAAGTGTGAGAGAAGAATTTGTGAAGAAGTTGAGCGAAAGTTTTGACAAATTAGACGAGGTATGTGAGATTGAAGAATTATGGAAGCCATTGAAAGAACGAATTGTGGAAGCTGCTACTGACGTGTGTGGTGTATGTAAGAGAAGAAAAGGGTGTGAGTTCAGGACTGTTTGTGTAGAAGTGCAGAAGGCAGTGTCAGAGAAGAAGAAAGCTTGGAGAGACTGGTTGGCTACAAGAGCCAATCAAAGAATACAAAAGGCAACGAATGAGGACGTAAGCAAGGCAAGGGAGGAGTATAAAAGATTAAAGGGTGTGGCAAAAGAGGTTGTAAAAAGAAAGAAAGAGAATGATAGAGATGAGTTTGATAGAAGGTTATCTGACGACTTCCGGAATAACATTAAGTTCTTCTGGAAGTCCATAAGGTCAGCCAGAGGCAAAACCACGACCTCAGAGCTGAATATAATCAGAGACCAGGATGGAAATATTATGAGAGGAGAAGAATGTGTTCTAAAGAGATGGAAGGAATACTTCGAAAGTTTGTTTGAGAAAGAAGATATACAAGCAGAGACCCCACCTGGAGACATGCATGAAAGTTGCGATGAAAGTGAAATTAGTATGGAAGAGATTGTAGAAGCGATGAACAGTATGAAAGTCGGCAAAGCTGCTGGGTATGATAGGATTACGGTCGAGATGCTGAAAGCTGGACAGGGCCTGGTAGCTAGTCAGCTGTACCGCCTTTTTAACCTTTGCTGGAGGAGCGGCAAGGTACCAGTAGACTGGTGCAAGGCCGTTATCGTACCGCTGTATAAAGGAAAAGGGTCGCAGCAAGACTGCAAGAACTACCGAGGCATTAGCTTACTCAGCATTGTCGGTAAACTGTATGCAAAAGTGTTGATTAAGAGAGTGATAAATGAAACTGAAGAGAAAATGTGGGACGTGCAAGCGGGATTTAGGAGAGGAATGGGTTGTACGGATCAGGTTTTTTCCTTACGAAGCATAACCGAAAAATTCTTGGCTCAAAGTCAAAAGGTTTATTGCGCATTCGTGGACTTGGAAAAGGCCTATGACAGAGTGGTGAGGGATGAATTGTGGTCGACCTTGTCTATGTATGGGGTAGGCAGCTCCTTGATACAAGCGCTGAAATCACTTTATGTAGGTTCCAGTGCTTGTGTTAGGGTAAACGGGGCTTACACAGACTGGTTTAGCATCGAAAAAGGTGTTAGACAGGGATGTGTAGCCTCGCCGGGGCTGTTTAACCTATTTATAGACAATTGCTTGAAGGATTTGAAAGAAAGTGCGTATGGGTTAAGAATGAATGATTTAACTGTCAAATGCCTCCTATACGCTGATGATCAAGTTATATTAGCATCATCAGAGGAGGAGTTGCAGGCGATGGTTGATATTATGCATGGTGCCCTAAAAAGCAAAGGTATGAAAATGAATGTATGTAAGACGAAAGTAATGGTTTTTGAAAGAGAAGAAAGTATGTCGAATTGTAGAGTTATGATTGAAGGAGAAAGAGTGGAGCAAGTGAAAGAGTTTGTTTACTTGGGATCAAAGTTTACGAGAGACGGCAAGTATGATTGTGATATTGAGCGAAGAGTGTTGGCAGGAAACCAAGTGAATGGAGCCCTGCATAACTTTATGAGCAGCCAGAACGTATCGAAAAGGGCACGATTGGCTGTACATAGGGGAGTGCTGGTCCCAACACTTATGTATGGTAGTGAATGCTGGGTTTGGCAGAAGAAGCATGAAAGTAAGATTAATGCTGTGGAAATGAGAAGTCTGAGAAGTATAGCTGGAGTGACATTGATGGATAAGTTGAGGAACAGCGTGATAAGGGAACGTTGTGGTGTGGTAGAAGATGTAGTGACAAAGATAGAAAAAGGGATGCTGAGATGGTTCGGACACGTAGAGAGGATGGATGAAAGACGATTGACGAAACAGATTTATGAGGCGAGTGTGAATGGACAAGCTGGTAGAGGTCGACGTAGGCGAACGTATCACGATCAAATCGAAGACGTTCTCATTAAAGGCCACGTAAAAAGTACCCGCAACCGACGAGCTTGTATGAAAACACTTATGAAAGTAGAAGAAGCGAAAGACATATGTCAGGATCGTAGCAAGTGGAGGGATGTAGTCTCTGCCTACCCCAATGGGAAAGAGGCGTGATAATATGTATGTATGTATGGAAAAATATGCAAAAAACAAACTGAGGAAAAAGCAGAACTAAAATTAATTTAATTTTTTGTTTAAGATAAATACAATTCGTAAGGAGAAAAGAATAATAAATATTTGCATTAAGAAAATTGATAAATAAAATTAATTTGTAACAGTTTGAAAACGCCGCTACATGTCACGTCCGTCAATCTTTATAAGGCAATAACGTCTCGATCACCGAATACAAATAGATAAAGTGCATCAATTTGAAGCGTCCAAAATTCCATTCGTATGTGGGTAGAGCACACATTACACTCTTTAGACAATACACACTCCTACACACCACATAGATAGAATGCCATGGAGTTTCCAATCCCAGACAGAAACCACGACACAAACCGATTTTGGTTCGAAATATTAGCGACAGGTCTTTGTATTGTTTGCCGTTATTTTTTTATATTTTTCAGTTGAATTGGGGTGTTTTGAAACATGGGCATGCCGGTCCCGTCATATAATTCTATCCATAATTATGCCATCATCAAACGAAAACATTACTTTGTTAACTTCCAAGGGTTTTATGTAAGCACAGTACTTTGTGAATACTGTGTTAGTGTAAAGGCAAAAAGTGACTTGTATCTTTGTATAATAATATCATGTATCGAGTTTTTGTAATGCGTTACAGAAACAACGACCGAATTGCAGTCAGTGCAGCGAGTCGAAACGCTCGATACGAGAGCCAGATCATCTACTTGACAGTTAGTTTTTATGAATTCCATGACACACGTTACAGTTTTCAGTGCTGTTGTTACGCGTAACAAAACAGCAAGCAAACAGCGAGCAACTGTAGTCTTATGGATTCCTTGAAACATGCCCTAGTAGTCAGTGCACTGCGTTCGCCGCGTCTTGTTTATCACCGTTTTGTAACAAGCTCGCCTCATGATACATATCTACAATACAAGTCTCCGCCTTTAGGTTTACAGTTTACGTCTAGACACGCCAACGTCCGCGTCGTGGCAATGACCCAGGCATTGTCAACTGTATTGTTGAGTTGACACTGCGTGGTGGAGTACTGTTATGGATGAAGGTAATCCTGATTGTTATCTTGGGAATAGGGCAAGTAGAAATTATAATTTAGTTCATATTCATGTGAAATGTAGAGGTTGTGGGAGTTGATACAGCAGTCTTTGTCTACTACCTACATAAGTAGTGTGCAATGAATTTGGGTATTAGTGAAGATTTTAGAATTTTGACACATTTATAAACTGAACAGGGTTAGGTATTAAGAGAGGGTAGGTATGCGAAGCTAGAATGAGCTTATACTCATCATTATAAACATGTTTTACTGCATGGGACCAACCCTGGAATCGCGAAAAAAACAGCTGTTCTATAGATTTTGTCGGATGTTATTGACATTTTTCGATGTTCCACGTGGTTCATCTTCGACCTAATCGTTTGCTCTCGCTTCCCAGCTGCCAAGTTGGTGGTCAATCAATACAAAACATAAGAAATACTGGTTACTAAACTAAACTAAGTGCAACCCAACAAGAGAACAGTGTGTCATCCAGCACCAGTCCCATCCCCACCCGTCCCCAATGCAACTCTAACACCATTAACGATATCATAGAAATGAAAATAACACCCAGATTTATGATCGTCTCATAGCTGAGTCACTCGAAGCCCGAAGCCTCGAAGTCTGATATAAAGGACGTTCCTTACGAACCAGCTGCTAAACTTATGAGACTATTTGGGAAATGCTGGGGAATAACTCATACAGCGTTATAAGGATAGGGTATGCTAAACGGTAAAGGGCAACTTTACTACCCGGAAATCGAGAAATTGTAACTATTTCATTCGTTTTGTCGAGTTTCATAGACATATTTATGGGACGGCTGATTTTTTATTGTGATTTCAGGGTTGGTCCCAAAGTAACAATTGTTCGTAATAATGAGTTGTGTGAGCTATGCTTGTCTTAGCATACCCTTTTCTTATAACCCTGTAGTATACAAGTTGTTACTTATCACAGTCATGAGTCATGGTTGTAAAGCTAGTACTAGTCTATGACCAAAATCTTGGGACGATTTATGAATACAAGAAAACAATAGTACTAGTTTTCTTTCGCTTGCACATTCAATATTTTGCATAACTACGGGTGATATGGTTTGTGGTTTTTTTTATGATACGTTTTCTGAATATTATTTCAGAATAAAAAGTTGATAGTGAAGTTGAAAAAAGTGAAATTATAGAGAAAAAGGTTTATTGCGAGCCAGAGATCGTCGTATCCGTGGAAGACAGCCACAGTTGCAAAACCCTAGGTTTCCAGGAGGCGGTTTTTTCTGATTATCTCGGAAATTTCTTAGACAACGTATGTTTTTTAGTATTCTAAACAATTCCTTGACACAACAGGCAGTGAATCATATTTTTTTTTAATTTTTGACGATAGTATTTGTACGTGTTTTGTCCCTTAATACCTTACTCCACGGAATTTTCTCAAGATCACGTCGGCTTAACCGCCATGAGGGCTTTTTTCCGAGTGAGAAATGAGAAACGCGGTGAATTTAAGAGACATTGCGCCCTTATTCCACGTAAAAAGCTGGGTGGTGGCCTTCTTGCGACAAAAATATTAGAATTTGCGGTTTAATTTTTAGTGTTCGTGTACAAGAGATGAAAAACAATGTTGTTTCAACCGACTTCCAAAAAAAGGAGGAGATTCTAAAATTCGGATGTTTGTATTTTTTTTTTTTGTTAATGGTTGGATGTTAGATATTATAATTGTGCGCGACTTTTATTTATTTTGACCTGACCGCGAGCACGTCACGCTTGTAATCTCCTGATGAAGATCACCGAATATGATCAAAACTAGTCGTTATAAACGACTTAATTTGACGTTAGTAATCCCGTGTTAATTATATCAGAATATATTTTAATCTTTAAATATAAATAACAAGTCCTGACTGACTGACTAACAGACGACTTAAAGCCAAACCACAGGTCGTAGAAATTTTTTGGAGGGTGTATTTGTGTTGATGAGCAAAGGTGTGTACTAAGAAAGGATTTTTTGAAATTCAACCCCCGAAGGTGTGGAATAGGGTGTAAAAGTGTATATGGAGAAGCTTGTTTTGTTTTTTTGATGCCACGAATTTAAAAATTTTACAATATGACTTAAGAAAATATTGATCACGTATTTCACCATTTTCTGGAAATCAACCCCTATGAGGGTGAAATGGCGTGGTAAATATGGCACGAAGAGAAAATTTGTTTTGATGCTACGTCAATGAAACTTTACACAGATGTACTAAATTTATAATAGAATCCCAAAATTTTCGAAAAGTCACACTCTCGAGCTGGAATTGTTAATTATCTGGAAAATTCAAAACGCTTTTACCAAAGCGCCAAGACTAAAAATACTCCAAAACCTTAATTTTTTTTGGGAAAATTGAAACAACAAACAACACAAAATAAAACAAACAAACTTTGAGGGTCTATATTCCCGAAACTATTGAAGGTAGTGTATTTGACCAAATGTTATAGGGGTTTGCGAGAGCTACTAAATGGTGGCGACGAAAATCCAAGATAACAAATTCAAAATGGTCCGAGGGGGCTGATTTATTGTATCTGGGGGTTTTAAAGGTCCCTAATTCCATTATGACGCTTTTGACATACTCTCAAAAAAGGAGGGTTAAGTAAATTTAACCCCAAAAAATAAACGGTTTTTAAAGAGTAGTGTCCACGTGGTCGAAGCTAGTTTTCAATAAAGTAGCGTCGACTGACCGCGAGATGATTTATTTTTTACCCAACTGCAACGAAGCTAAAAAAGAGGGATATGTATGTATTTATGTGTGTATGTACGCATGTATATTGATTGTGGATGTATAAAGTAGCTCTTTGTTATGACCGAATAGTGGTACTAGACTCACACAAACAAATAAGACGCGCGACGGGATCTAAATACTTCAATAAGAGATTTATGTCAGAATCTCCTGAAGAAGCAGGGGCTAGAAGTGCAACAATCGAAAGAAACACAAAACTACTATCAAAAAGAATAAATAAGACGCAAGACATACAGGTTCCTTAAGACCTTGACTGCTTAGCCCCCAAGCAACTGCTAGCCAAGAAAAAACCAAAAGGCTCTTCCAAAAGACTCTTTCAAATCGCTTAGTCACCGTAGAGGAGTAAGCCAGCACCCGCTAAACCAGACCGGAAGACTCAGGCTTTTCTTAATGCAAACACTCTAATCGTAGACAGTAAGATCACCAAACTAAGTTTTTTTATAAAATCTATAAATTGGGACATCCTAGGGATTTGCGAAACTAGAAGACCACAGACATAAAAAAAAACCATAGAAGAATACTTGGACTTTATTCTATTCCGCACACCTGGAACAAAGTGAACAAACGGAAGAAACGAGGTTGGGTTCTTAATGACAAAACCTCTGAAACACAATATTTTAAAATTTAAAACCGTGTTGGATAAAACTACAACTCTGGAAATAAAGACATCCAACGAAAATATTAGATAATTTGTACTGGGATATTAAAGCCTCCGAAGACAAAATAGTTAACGAAATTTTAAAATCATTATGAATGCTGTTGATAAAGCCACTACGGCAACTATTTAACATAGTTATTGAAATAAAAACAACGTCAGCACAGTGGTCGAAGTCTATTATTATACTTGTACATAAAAAAGAGACCAATGTGACATTAGAAACTATAAACCAATCAGCCTAATGACAAACTTGTATAAAATATTCTCAATTTTTTTACTCAACCGTTTGAACAATGAACCACATACAGGTAGTCTTTCAATTGATAAAAAATCCAATGAAAACGGGAAACCGCTATTTATGTACCTTTTATAGACTACACAAAAGCATTCGATTCTGTAGACCACAACATGATCTGGACTGCACTAAAATAACAAAGCACTGACCAGCCAAGAGCCCTACATTAACGTGATCTGCAACATAATTATACTTTAAAGGCATAGCCAGAATGTGATTAGAGCGGGAAAGCATGGAGTTCCCAATGAAAAAATAAGATAGGCAAGGCGACCCTATTTCAGCAAAAACCTTCTCGGCTGTGATAGAGCGTGTTTCCAGAAGTCTGATATGGGAAAACAAAAAAGCGAAGATAGATGATTATTTCCTGAGCCACTTACGATTTGCTGAATGTGGTATTTGCTGAAAATGCATTAGACTTGGAATCCATGGTTAGCAAACTAGTAATAGAGAGCAAGAAGGTTGGTCTAGAAATAAATGCAACAAAAATAAAGGTTACCTTACTAATCGTGAGTCTCATGTCATTGAAGGTGTAAAAATTGAGTATGAGAACATCTAATTATGTTATCTCGGACATTTGGTTTCTTTTAATGATTGTACAGAAAAAGAGGTACACATAAGAATTTCATCAGACTGGAAAAATCATGAAATAAAGACATAAAGAAATGCTTAACATATGGGTGTCAAACATGGTATTTGAGTTAAATGGATGAAGAAAAAGTTCTACAAGAGAAATATGCAGAAAAGTTTATCAGATATAAAAAAAAACAGACAGATTAAATATAACTTGTAAAAACAAAATCAAAGTACCTGATGTATGTTAAGATGTAAGACAACAACGATAACACTACTTAAATATGTGGTCTGTGATAATGGGCAGGCTACATACCTAATTATGTAGGATGGAAAGCAACAGATGGACAAAAATAGTTACGGAATGTATTTCAAGAGATAAAAAAAGAAACCAGGGAAAGCAAAAGAACAGATGGAGAGACATAATATTATTTACGGAACAATACTGACCAGACGAGGAAGACGAGAGAGAGAGAGAAGAGTGGAGAGTTTTAGGGGAGGCCTACACCGCAGAGGCCACTTCTATGATACAAACTAATTAAAATTATATGTTATGTAGTATTTATAAGGTAGAAGAAATATAGACTTATTTATTTAATTTATTGTCTTTTTTTATATATATAAATGTAGGTTTACAAAGATGTTTATTTTTGTTTAGTCCTTTAGCGTTGATTCTGACTGGCGCGTGACTTGTAATGTAACATATTTTAAAAATTGTAGTTCATGTACACCCAGTTCCCAATAGCATTAGAAAACAAGTTTTTCTTCGATTTTATCTACTGTGAGTAGCATTGTTTTTAGCCATTAAGTTATTGCACAAATAAAGAATGAAGATCAAAATATAGAATATTTGAATTTTATTCACCCTCGCGTGACATATTAACCAATTTCCTGGAACGTTTAATTACTCAAACGCGCCCGCACGCCCGGTAAATCCGTCAAGTAATGGCACAGATGCGCTTACGACCCTGTCGGCCGACTCCCCAAGCAACTTTTACCGTCGAACACGGCCGCGCAGGCGAGTGTGGCCGTAATCACCGGATAAATTTGGACGCAGTGGCGTTAGTGGCTGTATTCTACGGAGTATTTTGGAGCGTGGCTTTTTGTCAAAATTTTAAATCGTGTTTTTTTATATCAAATACAGGATTTTCCGATTTTCTGAAAATGTGAGTAGATGCGTATGTATTTAAGGATTCCAAAAATGCAATAAAAGAAAAAAGCCACAACCGCCAGTGTGGCAGTCTTCCACGGATAGGGCGAGATGGATTATTTAAATTATGTATAGAATTTTTGTTAAACCCATATTTTAAATTTTCCTTATTTACAACTTATGGGATAGTTATTATTAGAACTTTCACTTTAAATGTTCTTACAATATTACATTCTAATAATAATTAATTTTGTACTTTTAGATAAGCATTACGACAAAAACTATTAAATTGATTTTACAAGACTAACGTTTTCCTAGTCAACGTAAAACTATATTTGGAAAAGCTGAAGTATTTCCGCATTAATCCATTTTGCCTTGTTTTATTTGAGCGTTGAGCTTCTAAAGTTGTATCATCTAAGCTTTACTCCAACAGGAGTTTAGGCATTTTACGCGCAAACTCTAGTTTATTGCAAAATGCTTCCTTTCAGACCTTACCTTGTGTTATCAGCACCGTTATACAGGGTTATTCATAAAGGGTATGCTAAGCCGGAAAGGGGTCATAGTACTTATCATTATGAACAACTTTTACTATGGGACTAACCCGAAATTCGCGAAAAATAAAATTTGCTGTTCTATAGAAAAATGTCAATGACACTCGACAAAATGTATGGAATAGCTTTTTCGCGAATGAGTTTGTCCCATAGTAAAAGTTGTTCATAATGATGAGTACTATGAGCCCTTTTCGGCTTAGCATACCCTTTATGAATTACCCTGTAGAACCAAACGATTCAAATTCTAATTCAAGTCTGAGAGACGTACCGCCTGCTCGCGAAGTTTTGTCAGTGCTGCTCGCTGTCCACTGTCCAGCACTGAATATTATCATGTTAATTTTACTGCATCGCATAATTTTGACGCGGATAACTTTGGCGAAATAATTTGTGGAGTTATGTTCGGTGGAGATTTGTGTTTGGCGCCGAGCGGAGAGCTTTTGGCAAGAATATGATAATGTGTATCTGTGTACTAATGATTACGAGCATGGTGGCAGTTATTTTCTAGATAGATACTCGTAGACCTAAATGGTAAAAAGATAAGATCAAAAGTTTTGATGTCAATATTAATAATTATATATTTAACAGCTTGATGTTAAGTAATTCCCACCAAGAAAGATATTCTATAGAATGGAAATAAAATACCACGTGACACCTATTTCAGGTCTTGTAAGGTGAGATAATATTATGTATTTTATGACCAAAATGAATTTATGCTCTATTTGCGATATCGTGAAATAAACCAGGCGTAACATAATAACCAACCCAAAAAGATGAAGTTACAAAACCATTTTATGGACTGTAAAACTTAACCTGCGCACAATTCGAATTACCCATTCCATTTGTGGACAAGGACCTCGTGGTGTCTATGAAACAATACAATAGTAATACGATATGATCATTAATCCCACATTAATACCCAAGATCTTAATCTAAACAGTAAACTTGATTGAAATACTAAATTGGATTTACTACTCTGTATAATCACTAGCGAAATGATCATGTTAGATAAACTACCTAATAAAATCTCTGACGGTTTAACAGCTTAATAATTATAAGGCTAGACCACACAGAGAGGTTAACAGCTGTCCTCCCTCGCAGTGATCTATTAGCTAGTAATAAGTAAAGCCGGCGTATGGAAGGAACAATGCGTGGGCAAGAATCGCGCCTTGCTGTACTCCCGACCAGTAGCGGGTCCTTTGACTCCTTTGTGAGTCAGCGTGAATTATTTGAATGTTTAACATTCAGTGTTATGGGAGATTTGAACTAGTACACAGACTTGATAGATCTAGGTGTTAACGATACATATCTTGAGCTAATTATACAAAAAGAGAAAATACCCAGGAATATTACTTACAGGCAAAATTATTAGTTATTCATCGTTAGGTTATAAAGTGGTTACAAGATCATAGATACAAACAGTTAAGGTTTTACATTTAAAAATAATAGTGCAATAGTTAGTGGTACAAATTTAATAACATAATAATTATGGTTACATTAAACAATCAAACTAACATCAACAACCACCAAGCGCTAGTCGTAGAGTAGGATAATGCCATCATAAATCCTGAGGCGCGATTCAAAAATACTGACAAGAAATCGATTCTCGGTCAATAGACTTCAGTTTTCTATCCTTGTTGCATGCATTAAACTGGAGTGCACAAGATAGAGACTAAATGCTCGAGCAGGGAATGAGAATAAGTCCTCAGAATCGCCATAGTAAATCAAATCCCCATCAACAGAATATAAACTGCGCGCCCACGCATAGACCATTGGACGCTGAAATGTATGTGGTAAAGCACTTAATGGTCATTTGTTTATTGCGATTGTAGTATAAGGTGCTGAACTAAATCTATTGTCTGAAAATAGTAAAACTAAAAAAAAATGATTTAAGTTCGATGATACCTGCTTTAAAGAATGTAATACCAAATTCGGAAATAGATGTTGACCTATACAAGATTTGTTCAGCGTTTAAACGAGGTTTGCTCGACTTTATTGTTTGCTATAAAGTGCTTCTATAGGTGTTTTTTTTATGTAATTAGGTGACGAGACGAGCAAATCGCTCGCCTGATGTTAAACGTCACGTTTGCCCATAACAGGTCTGCGCCACCCAGAATTTTGAACTCGCAGAATCCAAAACCCTGCGTGGCACAGCACTGCGCTCATCACCCTGAGATATAAGTTGTTTAATCTCCCATTTGCCCTGTAATTTCACTGGAAACAATACCCTTCCAACCGGAACACAGTAATGTTTGCACATTATTGCTTGGCGGTGGAATAACTGGCAAAGGTGTGGTACTTCCCCAGGCGGACTCTGCAAAAGAGCCCTACCACTACAGAATGCTATATAGACCTTCTAAGCGTATACTCCAATAAGCACAAGCTGACAACCACCTTGAAAAAAGTAACGCAATAATAAGATGCGCGAGCGCCAGTTAAGTTCGCCGTCATTTCCTTAAATTAGATCTTCTCTATGTGTCTCCAAATCAAAGAAAGCCCACAGACATAGAAAACTATCGCACCCTCGTCTCATAACAATGCAACTCGACTTTATCACAAGCACAAGTGAAATCAAAACAGAAAGTAGAGCCCAGATCGGCTGCCCCGACAATACGACAATTTGCATTAATATGTTATTGCTTGTCAAAGAACAATAAGGCATTGGAGATAAACGAAACAGCAATAAATTGCGTGTTCTACGATGTGGTGAAATGAGAACTGTGGTCAGACTGCAAGACTGGCAGGGTAGAGGCGGGTGACTTGTGGACGCAGGAAAAATTGTTACTGTTAAAAATTATTTAGTAGAATACACACAATCTACGAATGTAATGTATTTTAATTGCTCAGAATGCCTATTTTTACCTATAATGTCCCACTGCTGGGCAAAGGTCCCCCGCATTTGTTTCCATTTCATCTTTTATAAACCTCAGTTCGTCGCGCCATCGCATCGGAGCATGATTTTTTTTTTTTTTGGGGGTGGGAAATCATCAAATGACCCCTCCCACTCTTGGGCAGAGCGGAAGGGAGTGTCAGACTTCTACTGACCAAAAACCACCCATGTTCCTTCTACGCCCTTGTGACGCCGAGGCCGCGGTAACTTCTACCCGCAGCCCCGCCGGGCATGGGCCCTTTCGGGCCCCTTCCATGTTGCTGACATCTCTTTGAGGCGCGCGTGGAACACGAACGCGCCGTCGACACGGCCTGTGTCGTCATAAGACGGACGGACAGCGAGCTAGCCCAATAGCTCACCGTCCACAGGCCCACGTCTACGGTGGCCGGAGGTCATCGGAGCATGACCTGGGGTTCGAATATGGTGTAAGCTAGTTCAATGCCAAATTTCAATTTCCTGACGACCAATCCAACTATTTTAACCAGCTACGCCGCTACCCACATAACAAGCATAAAGGCTTTTTAATCTCCTTTGTGTATGTCTTCATCAGAATGGACTAGCCATGATTAATTACCTTAATCACACCAATTTGGTTAATTACCGTCGTTTTCCGCCTCATCGGCGCTTTGTTCTTTTCCTTTCATTGGAACCGAAATATCTTTCACACTCCCACGTGGTAGGATCGGAGCTGGTGGTGATTAGGTCACTTTGTAGTTTCAAAATGTTCATAAATCAAGTCGTGTTTACCTTCTTTCAAATTTGAAAGTTTGCTTATTCGTTTTGTCTTTCATTCCTTAGCAAACGGTGTCTCTAATTCCTTAGCGAATAGTTTAAGATTAGGCGTTGTTGTTTTGTACATAATATCTGATTTCACAATTTTTGTGTTTTCAAAATAAAGCTTATAGTTATGGTTGCGTTTTGTTGGATGTAAAAGACGGACGCTTTTAGCTATAAGATCATCAACTGTTGAACTTGTTTAAGCATTATTATCTTTTCGCATGTTATTCTTGGTGTAAGCGAAAAAGAGTTTATCTGTCTATCATCATCATTAGCTCACTACTAGAGACAGGTTTTATAAAGGCATGCCACTTACTCTGATCTTAAATTTTATGACCCCAGCCACTATCAACTGCCTTACATAAATTGCATTGTTTCTTCCTCTCGTTACATTCATTGTCATGTTTTCCATAAGTACAACGAAAGCAATAAAATTACAATTATAATTTAATCCTAAGCAAATGTATTTTTTGTTGCCAGCTCCTCGTCTACAAATCTCCTTTGTTTATGGAATGCATAACCGATTCAGATTACTACGTGAGTTTATGGCGGTCGATTTTCATCGCCTTGTCGTGGTTGAGTTTTAATTTTAATCGACTAATTGGGAAGTTTACTTTTACATTGTTTGGAGGATTCTTACTAGTATCATGGAGTAATAGATATTCAAGAATATCTTATACTAGAATATCTACTTTAAATTTAAAGAACCTAGTGTTAGGAATAGTAATATTTTGTTAACACTATCTGATTACTTAGTACTTAAATATTGTATTGATCTAAACCTTTTGAATGAACACTCAGAGTTTATTTAATTTAAGCTGTTTCAAACCTGTGCTTATTCGCTACAGTCACATATTGGATGTGACATTTAAGATCTTATGTAATAGGACCTCTTTCCTTTATAGTTGGCAGGAACAGTAGAGTAAAATAAACTTGAGGTTTTTGAAAAAGGAAGACAAGAAAAGGCGGCAGATCGTTCGAAGCTCTCGAGAGTTCGGATGAGATTTTGGATTGTTAAGCTTGAATTATAATTATTTGTAAACATTTATTTGTTTTTATATTACCAAGATAAGGAGAAATATCGAGCTTTTAGTTCCGAAGGTGGGATATAATTGAGATCGTGCTGCAAAACACACTCAGTGAAGAAAACACGCCCAGAAAAGGTGAAAATTTTTCGTAATATTTTCTTGACTACATTAAAAAACAATAGAATACTAGATTGTTTTACATTAAAATTAAGCTTTAGCGTGCATTAAGAGTACCATAAAAAAATATCAGCTTCTAAATTAGGTTATAATTATTTTTATTGAGATTGGGGTGCTAATTACGTGGAATGATAATGCACAGCACTTTGGGTTTGCCGCAATAATATACAGCCAATAATCCATGTCATAAAAGTAAAGTGTGAAGTAAGTTTCAGCAAAGAGGTTGTACTTACTCTAAAATAGATTTTAAATAGTAAAACTACATTTAATAATAATAAAATAATAGTAATAATAACTGTAAAGCACTGATTAAAATATTTTATGCGGGTTTAAGTCCAGTATGTAATAGTTATTAAAAATTTAAATTTATTTATTAGACTTTTTTTTTTAAATGTTATTTATCTTTGGATTATGAATGGTGTATGTTAGTAACCAAGATAAATTACTCGAGTAACAAGACACTCAAAAGCAGTGATATGCTATAATAAATGAGAAGTTCGTACGCAGAAATTAAGAATTTAAAATTTTTATGTATTAAGTTTATTTTACATAAATATATGGGAAAACTCTTACTTATGTTTTGAAGGCAAAGGTAATAAATATTATAGGGGACATTTACTGCTTGAAATCCTGTGCATTTCAGAAAACATCGAACGTAAGCGAGAGTCACGAGCTCAGATGTCCGATGACTCGGAGAACAGCGGGAGTAGGCTTCCCAGATACGACGCGACGGTCACAGAAATCGAGGAGCGAGCGGCGAGTTAATTCGGACAGCAATACCAATGTACAAATAACAGCTTTAAGAGGGCTGATTCAGATCATAAGCAAGGTGGAAGTAATGAACGTTATCCTATTTTAATGTCATACCAGAATTCGATCCGTCTCAAAAGAATCAAACTGTTGACAATTGGATTAGTAAGTTAATGAATATGCCACAATTTATAATTGGTCAGAAAGCCAAATCATCCTATACGCTTTTCCTAAATTAACAGGTCTTGTTCAAAAATGGTATCAAGATTGACCTAACTTACTATTCTTAATAGTCTGAATATCAAACAAAATTAAGATTAGCTTTCTCTAGTGACGAAACCTATGGAAAACTGTTGACGAACTTGCTTGCAGAGCTAAGTATGATGAATCATTAGAAGCATACTTTCATGAAAATAGTGTTGCTGAGTCGTTATAATATAGGTAAATGAAAATAATAGGTACAACTGATTGCATAGGTGTTTTTCGGAATTAAATATAGATCCTTATGAGAGTGTGAAGTTTTACAATTTACAGAACCTGATAAGATTTTAGTTTTCCTTAGAAATGTGAAAGTAACAAAGAAACCTAAAGAATCAAATCTAACCAACCAACCAAGCAATTTCGACAACAGAAGATGGGCCTAAAAGCCTGTAAATTAAAATGTTAAATCCATTAAATATTGCAACTGTTCACAAGAACGGCACCTCTCTTTTCAATGTAAACTACCAATCAAGCGCTATGAATCATGTCGTAAGTTAAGTCATATAACTGCTGACTGTTCTGATTAAGCAAAATCGCAAAACAAAAACCTGGATTGAGAAAAATTCAAACGGTAGAGAATTCTCTTAAATCTACAGACGCTTCCGAAATAGGCATAGCAAGTAAAGGTAGGTACACATAGCGCTGTTGCAATTTTTCTTACGAAGAAGTACAACGAATACACATCGTATGATTTTAAAACACGTCGTTAGCGGTCGTTTCTTCACTACAAAGAATTGGGGTAAATTCAATGGTTAAAAAAAAAAAAAAAAAAAAAAAAACTTAAGTGCCCGTTTGAATTTATTTTTGAGTTCGGATAAACTTATACTTACAATTAGGTAACTTATCGTACATTAATATTTTGGTGTTACGGCCTGGTTATTAAAATTTAGCTAACCTAACTCTTGGCTTGTACCTACCTACTTACAGTTTTTCTTTATTTCGTAGGTTCAGATCAGATTCAGATATTTTACGCATGGTAGTATACAAAAATAACAAACCTGCATACAATGTGTTAAATAAATAAGATGCTCATGTTCTTGCCACGTGTGGTGAACAGATATTAGTATCATTAGTATATTGAAGATTCTTTATTATACATAAATGAAAAAAAAATAATAAATAAATAAAATTGTCTACGTAGCTAATGTTAAATTAATAGAATTTATTTATTAAAACTAAATAAATGAATTAGGACAACATGTCAATTATTATTTCTAATGTAACAGTCAATCTTTATTAAATATTGGAGAAGGAATGTCAATTGTTTAATCATCATTATCTCTAATGTCTTTGGGAATTTTAGTATATACCTAGTATAAAGCCAAATAAAATACACCTTTTGCATCAGTGCGGTCCTAGCTGAGCGTGGACAAAGTTTCATTTCATCCTGCGTGCGAGTACAAACACCGGCATTAGTTCAGCCTCCAAACAGATCTTCATTTGATTACACAAAAGTGACAGTTTCAATGATGGTAACATTACCAAAATGTGCTCTTTGAAATATGGCTTGCAGCTATCAGACTTATGAAGATGAAACATTGCTCTGACGCATCTCTTTAGGGCTCTTGTCAAGTCCTTGATGTATTCAATAAATAAAATAAATAAAGGTTGTGTGCGGATTCCAAATTCGCCTGCAACCTATTCTATTGGGATACCACATTACCTAATTATTTTGCTATTCTTCACGTATTTTTGTATAGCAACGTTTCTTTAACTCGTTGATTTAAATGCTTTTCTTGACATCTAAACATTTTTTTTTATAATAGACATTTACAACATTACGCCAAATTGTAATTGCGTATTTTATGACAGAATGTATATATGTTTATTTTAAGTACTTACAGCTATGAGAGTTTATTTATCTAATAACGGTCTAAGTTTTAACAGGGCATAATTTCCATTGGCCATTTTCATCCACCATTTATCGACGAGAGCAGTGTGATTAATTGTGTTATTTATCGTATAACAAATACGTTAATCCTAAAATTACATTTTCTATACGGTTGAATTACTCAAAATACCTAGTCTGATAGGTACTGACTGCATCACAATACTTTTCTTAATTGAGAATTATAACATTACAATCAAACCAATAGCATTATTTGATTTAACTTGTAAATTAAAAATTACTTTTATCTTTAGTTCCAACATGGGTATCGTTTGCAGACATTTTAAAATTAATAATCGACGCATTTACTAATTTTGTCATGGTAGTACTATTAAAAGCAATAACAACAGTAATTCCTTTAAAGTAATGCGAACTTACTTTCGCACATTCAGCGACTCAGAACGCCTGATTTCAGACATATGTAGGTACTTTGTTCATGACAAAGAGTCTTCGAGAATTCCTGAACTATCATGGAGTTAAACGTAGGTATATTTTAAAAATGCTGTAGTAACTCCACGAGCCAACGGTCAAGTAGAGCGCTACAACCACGCGGTGTTGTCGGCTTTAACAGCTACAAACTTTGAAAAACCATAAAACTCTTGGGATAATCGTAAATCTGAAATTCAGTAGTATTTTCTCGGTTTAGTTTAACTAATGTACAGTGTACACTGGTAATCGTACTTTTGTATACTTACATAAGCATAATAAAGAAATTTTAAAACTAAACTAACTCTCAGTTTAATATTTTAAGTTAAAACATACCGAATCAGAAATCTAACAGTGATAACGATACTGATTTAATAGCGATTGATTTGTTGTCATAAGGAGTTATGAGAGTAGGTATAATTATTAAGATGTTAATTAGATAGGATTCTATTAATGATTAGCAGGCTGTACAATAAAATTGTATGCAATACTTAGTATGTATGATAGTCAATATGTCTATTGACCGCAAACAAGTAATGCCAAAGAATTTTTATTTTTCATTACATTTTATATTACATTTGTCTATTCCAAGTGACTCGATGTATGTAGATGTTAAATGTTGTTTAAAATCATAATTGATTAGCTTAAAATATTTTTAATAAACTTGATCGATAATGAAAGAGATCTCAAATAAAAGATTCAATTGATTAAAATATTATTAGTATCCGTGATAATGAGATAAGTCAGTTATAATCCGTTAACTTGGATGAGAAGTGAAGGGGTCTCAACAAGTTGTTTGAATGATTATTCATGATCAAGCCTGGTTACTTGGATGAGAAGTGACAGGGTCTCAACAAGTTTTAGTGATTATTCATGATCAAGCCTGGTAACTTGGATGAGAAGTGACAGGGTCTCAACAAGGTCTTGGATGAGAACAGTAGGGGTCTCAACAAGATTTTCGAATAATTATTCATGATCAAGCTTACTAACTTGGATGAGAACAGTAGGGGTCTCAACAAGATTCTGAATGACTATTTATGATTAAGCTTGGTTACTTGGATGAGAAGTGACAGGGTCTCAACAAGGTCTTGGATGAGAACGGTAGGGGTCTCAACAAGATATTTGAATAATTATTTACGATCGGCTTGATTACTTGGATGAGAAGTGACAGGGTCTCAACAAGTTCTTGGATGAGAACAGTAGGGGTCTCAACAAGATATTTGAATAATTATTATTTACGGTCAGGCTTGGTTACTTGGATGAGAACAGCAGGGGTCTCAACAAGATATTTGAATAATTATTCATGATCAAGATTACTGACTTGGCTAACAATAGACTGGGTCTCAACAAGATATTTGAAAAGTTTTAAGAAGAATGTTTTATTAAATTGTTTAAGTTTTATTTCATAATCTTACGTAACCTTAAGTGTTTATTATTTATTGTAATGATATATGTTGTTGTACTATTCCATAATTCAATTAATAGCAAGTGCAGTGATGTTCGTTAAATAAAGTCTATTTATTTTAGTGTGTCACAATTACAACAATATATATATCATATAATACGAGTGTATAATAATATATAATCTATGTTACAAGTTATAACGTACAACATTTTTTATACAAATTTGTTAAGTAGTTGATTTTCCCGGGACGGGAAATTATCAGGAAAGGCCGACTGTTAGGAATAGTAATATTTTGTTAACACTATCTGATTACTTAGTACTTAAATATTGTATTGATCTAAACCTTTTGAATGAACACTCAGAGTTTATTTAATTTAAGCTGTTTCAAACCTGTGCTTATTCGCTACAGTCACATATTGGATGTGACATTTAAGATCTTATGTAATAGGACCTCTTTCCTTTATAGTTGGCAGGAACAGTAGAGTAAAATAAACTTGAGGTTTTTGAAAAAGGAAGACAAGAAAAGGCGGCAGATCGTTCGAAGCTCTCGAGAGTTCGGATGAGATTTTGGATTGTTAAGCTTGAATTATAATTATTTGTAAACATTTATTTGTTTTTATATTACCAAGATAAGGAGAAATATCGAGCTTTTACTAGGTTTGCTTTTGAGAGTTTTTCAAAATATTGTTGTATCTATTTTAGTTTTTTTTTTGTAAACAATAAAGAGTAAATCGCGAGTCATGCATTTATCTGGATTTAGACAGTAAAAAAACTATTCACGAAATCTAAGGACTTCAATATCGCCAATCAGCGGCGCCTACTTAAAATATCCTTACCAACTATACGAAATAATCTACGATTACCTGAATGAGTAATCACGCATTTAACCGACGATTTACACTAAGAACTTGGGTTATGCAAGCGAAATTTAAATTTATATTTAATTTATAACATCCGGCGAGGAAACTGGAAACGAGGCGGAGACAGAAGATAATTAATGAAAGGTTAAACATAGTGATAAACATGTTGCTTTGACCGCTAATTAACTAGAGATGACTCATGGCGCGTCGCGACGAAATTGAAATCAATCTTCAAACATATCATTTAGCATTTAACGACGATGACGACTATAGGATTATATGAAGAACTAATCAATTGATTAATCAATCAACCAATAATTAAGACTGTCGAATAACCGAGACGAGCTCTTCTCGCTAAAAATGTTGTTTAATTTTTACGATTATGTGTAGGGCTCTTTTTAAAAAAACGGTGATTTTGACAATGGCAACTTGTTCTCATTAAAATATGGAATTTAAACAGTATTTATTTTAATGACTTGTAAAAATAAACTTCTATGTTGTCCATCCTGAAGAAAGTTGAAAATTTCGAAAACGTGTTGGTAAGGCAAACATCGTTCAAAAATTACCGGCATGGTTCAATGTACGAGGACGACTACAATACTTATTGTACATTTATAAATACGTACTAGTATGGTTTCCTTCATCCAAGTTTTTATTATAAACTGGCTACGCGTTCGACCACAGCTCATTTAATTACTAAGTAGAAGAGCCAAAATTGTAAACACACTTAACCTGGAATGTGAACTAGCTCACAAGTACGAGTAGCCATTGAAGCCATTCATCACATCCAACCAGAAATAACTTCCAGTCACAATTATATATAATCATCACGATGACAAGTGACAAACAAACCGACAAGCTGTCTACTAGATCATGTTACGGCGATTCCATGTTCGTTTTGTGTCTACTCCAGTTTATTTCAGTGCGGGATGCGCTTGCTTGTCCACGCACGATTAAAGCAATTTGTTCGGGAGGAGGTTTATTATTGACGATTTAATTGTAAACATTGATTTTAATCAGGGGAAACTGAAGTAGAAGACGTACTGGTAATACTTTCTAGAAGTAGATAAATACAACATCCAAATTATAAGACGTATTACTTCTTCTTCTTCAAAAAACAATCGCACTCTATTACAGTTCAATGATAGGAATATACTTACTTACTTACCTACATACGTAGTAAGTATTAGTATATAGTAAGGTAGTAAGTATTATTTTACAACCAATACCACTGAAAATTGGAATAAAGTATTGGATCGTAGTAGTCCTCCAAAACTTCTTGAAGGTTTTTATTTAAAATAATAGATGCAACTAGAGGTAGGTATATTTGACTGTTTGGAAATATGCTAAAGGTACTAAATTTTTTCCTTAATCTGTTTGATTCTATGTGCAGAAACTGCTGAAAATCGTGTCGCTATCGTATCGCCAACGTCAGCTCCTACGTTATCCTGACTACATTCACCAACACTTGTTCTACATCTTGTTTTGTATTCTTAAGTAACTCTATGCAATTGTCCGTAACTGCATCTGCGCTCTACTCTCCACTTTAATTAAAACAGTTTAGAGGTCAATTTTGATTGAATGGACAGTGGCTTCAGTTAGGCAGTTCGTTAAACTTGTACCTAGATATTTTAATTAATTGCCTTTAGCATTAGAGTTGTGGTCTTTGATGTCATGTCGACAAGGCAATTAATGATGCGCTTGGGTTATTATTAGATATTTATCTAGAGATTATGTGGGCCTGGATGCGTTACATTGTTTAATCGTTTAGGGCACGTGTGATTGCGAACTAGATTTTTAAGTTTATGTTCGACAATCAGTCCGAAAACCAAAACTGACTTCGCATGACTTTATTTTTAATGTTATTGAGTGACGAGACGAGCAAATCACTCACCTGATGTTAAATGTCACGTTTATCCAAAACAGGTCTTCGCGACTTACAATTTTGAACTCTTAGAATTCAGTGGGCCTAGCACAACTTTGACGTAAAAATACGTAGCGAGTATTCGATAGAAAAGTGTACGCCATTTGCACCCGTCAGAAGCACACTTGACAGGCGTAAATGGCGAACACTTTACTATCGAAAACTCGCTACGTATTTTTACGTCAAAGTTGTGCTAGGCCCACAGGACACTGCGAGGCTCAGCATTCGTCACTCTGTGCTGTGATATAAAATGTTTAATCTCTTATTTGCTTTGAAATTTCACTGGAAACATTTCCCTTTCTACCGGAACACAGTAATGTTAGCAACTGCTTGGCGGTAGAACAACTGGCAAAGGTGTGGTATCTCCCTAAACGAGCTCTGCAAAAGAGCCCTACCACCTTTTTTCAAGCCCAAACATAATCTAGCTTATAATAGACAGCTGCTGTCGATAAACATTTAACTTTGAACAGCATAAGGTCAGGCACGATCATCCGGAGACACGATTTGTTACCCTAATGTCATAACATTTCATTTAACGAGGCAGCGATCATCGGAAAGAGTACGGGTATTAAACATGGGCCGGAGCGAGGATGTTTTTTTGGGGCTTTTTCGTTGTTGACGTGTAAGCAATAAGCCAGTCACTAGGGTCAGGGAACACCCCAGGGTTGTTAATTTTCGTCTATAGAAGCAGAAGTAGTTTTTGTATTTTTGTATTTGTTTCGAGTATCGGTAATAAAGATAAAATGACATGGATTCTGATATGCCATTCTCTAAACTAAAATTAGCTTTACAGTACTAAAATGACGTTCACTTTCAGATTTTGTGCATCATTTCATTTTGTCAGAAAATCATGGCATAATTTTTAGAACTGCAAAATGTAGTTTGGCTTTGAAAATGGTATGCAAAAGGATTGAGGACACTGTATTCTAAAAGCCTCAGGTTGTTTAAATGGCCCAGGTTGGTTCACCTTGATTACGTCCGTAGTCAGGAGTACTTGAGAACTGCTTCTGCGAATATAATCGAGATAAATGTTATCGATTTATATCTATCATCGAGTTGTTGGCACTTCGGCTGGGCGCGGTGGAAGTCGGCGAGTGATTTGTTGAAGTATTAATTATTTTGTGTATGTAATTAAAATTAGGTCAAAAGAATAAAGACTTGGATATAACAAATACCTAGTCTTAAATGATTACCTGAAAATTACCTATCTTACATTGACTGGATTAGTTTAAGAGAAACGTCCAAAAGTACCTAATATTAAAAAATTTGACAGGTTGCATCTGAATTGTATAGTAAATTTTTCAAGAAACCATTGTATCAAAACCACGTCTGTTTTCGTAGTTAAATTTTGATAAAGTAAATGTGAGTGGTTGACCAAAAAGGGACCTCAAGGGAAAATAATTGATTTCGAGTAAATCGCGTTTGAAATTTCGTGTAGAAACAAGTTTCGACTCGTGTTGGCTCACAAAAAAAAATCATAAAAAAAACACTACGGCACCTAAAAATATTCAGGTTAGACCAAAACAAAGCTAAAAAAAAGACCACAGATTAAAAAATTCAAAAAAAATAAATAACGGTTTCCAATCCCTCCAGGTCCCTTTTTGGTCAACCACTCACAAATTCATATAGCCGAGTCCGTCCGAGTCAGAGTATATAAGCTACAAAACTTGTGAAATAATAAATAATAGTTAAAAAAACTAAAAAAACACGCTTTTTATAAAAAACCGAACTAAAAAAATAGAAAATAAAATTTTATAAATATAAATTAAGAATAGGGTTGAAAATTTCAATAAATATAAATTAATAATAGTGTAATAAATAAATATATGTATTTTATTTTTAAAAAGCGTGGGGTGCATGGGTCAATAGATATTACATAAATATTTTGTAGATACATTTTGTATTGACAGACACGAGTAGAGTGATTAGCATTTTGATAATATCTTAGAAAGCACCCCACGCTTTTTTAAAAATAAAATACATATATTTATTTATTACACTATTATTAATTTATATTTATTGAAATTTTCAACCCTATTCTTAATTTATATTTATAAAATTTTATTTTCTATTTTTTTAGTTCGGTTTTTTATAAAAAGCGTGTTTTTTTAGTTTTTTTAACTATTATTTATTTTTCGCTTTTTAGTTCGATTTGCTAACTAATAACCATTATTAATATGTACAAATGTGTTGGTGTTATCCGATTTTGGCCGTCTGCTCAAGTAAATTAAAAATAAAATTGATGCGTAACAAAAAATATTGAGCAAAAAGATTTGTAGCCGCGTGGTTTCGATCCTCAGACCTCATAAAATAAAATTGATGCGTAACAAAAAAATATTGAGCAAAAAGATTCCTAGCGCGTGGTTTCGATCCAGGGACCTCTGGGTTATGAGCCCAGCACGCTTCCACTGCGCCACTCTGTTCTCTGACACGAATGACGAAATTACCATTTGTAAGTTAAACGGTATTAAAAGTTAAAGAAACTTTATAGAAAAAGCGTGTTAAACAAATTAATAGTTAAAAAAACTAAAAAACACGATTTGTTTAGTGTATTGTCATCGGTCCTCGACATATCTACAAAGTTTAAAAGAAATCTGACCGTTTAAAGTGGGTCAAAAACGCGCTCAAAGGAGTCGGTTACATACAAACATACAAACATACAAACATACAAACATACAAACATACAGGTGAAGCTAATAAAAGCGTGTTAAAAATGAAGTTAATTATCGTGTCTCTAATAATTTCTCTATACGTAAATACCGCTTCCTTTGTTTGCTTTACATACATTTATATCTTCACTTGCTAAGCACTTGCTAAAACTGATTGCAGCACTTGCAGAAGGCGCCAGTCTATTGTCGAACAATTTCAATGGAATCCATGACATTTAGGCATTCCATTTAGATGTAAGATGAGCCGACTGCCGCGACTCGATTTTCACGGAACATTTTAAACGGGTTACGTCTATAAGCAAAGGTTACGTAATACGGTCGATTGCAATCAAATTTGTTTTTCTATTAATATTTTTGTGTGTTGGAATGAGGGGTTCCCAACCAGTCACACCAAAACGAGTCACTGTATGACTCGTTGGGATTTTTTTTTAATCGATTCAAAATTGTGATGAGAAAAAAACATATTTCCTTTACTTTTTACCTATTGTAGTACCCTTTACTAAACTTATTCTAATCCTGATTTATAAAAACGTCAATGTGAGTTTGTTTGTCACGCTGCCACGCTTTTCACTCCTTTTACTCAACTGATCATCATGAAATTTTACACACATTTTGCATGTTGTCAAGGGTACAGAAAATAAAAAGACAGACTACTTTTCTTCTATCTTCTTACATCATCATCAGTGCATGTGAGACCGTCGGACGCAGCTGGTAATATTATAAAGTGAGAGTTTGGATATTCCACGCAAAATCGGCTGAAAGAACAATAAATACCGTTAAATGCCTTGTTTGACAAACTTAGCGCAGAAAAAAAAACAAAAGAAGAACCGATGGCTAGATTTCTTAATAAATAATAGGTAGGTCGTAGAAGTCTTTCCTACGGTAGTAAATTAGCAATTACAATAAAGCAGTAGCTCAAACCTGGCATATCTATGGAAACCGCGTTAGAGCCCAGCAGGTGGTATTTGCCATATAAATGACCTTAAATTAAACTACGACCTTAAAAGGGTGACAAATGATAATCCGACTGTGACACACTGTTCTACTTAAAGATAAGCTTTAC
Source organism: Alcis repandata (assembly GCA_949125135.1). NCBI lineage: Eukaryota > Metazoa > Arthropoda > Insecta > Lepidoptera > Geometridae > Alcis > Alcis repandata. The sequence goes on from OX421238.1 coordinate 1,060,656, forward strand.
TTATGAACGTAAGATGGTTGTAAATATATCTTGAATCATTTTTATCTGAAAGGGCAATGTCTCATAAAACTAAATATATTTTTTTTACACTGACACTTTTTTTAGAAGGTAATTACATTTTTTTTTTTTTTTTTTTTTGTAATTACATATTAAAAATTATAAGTTAAAACTGCATATACAGCTACAAGATAATTTCGTTAAAAAAATGACATAAACTCTTCCAAAAAGCTAGCTCGTCGTCGTCGAAGCTCGAGCTCGCAGACAAATTGAATGCAAGCAAGTCCACCAACAAGTTCAGGATCCTAATCACCCGTGTGTCACATTTCCATAATAGCACAGCATTTGTCTCGGCATTACTCGACTCGATAAAGCCACTTAGCTAATTTAGGGCTCACCGTTTTAACACCTAGACGTACTTAATATCTAATACCTATACTTTATAGCTAACCTCAGGTCTGCCCAACTTTATTGTCTGACCAAAAATATTATAAGAAATATCTAAATTTTTTACTCTCGCTTTCCAGCACACACATACATCACACGTGGTGGTGGGGTCAGCCTTCTTCATTATTGTCCTACACTAAATTCTATCTTATCCATTTTAGATTTGTAAGATATGTGAGCTACTCGTATAATGAAAGTTGTATTCTTTTATTGTGTAAACTGGGATGTCTTTTAATGAGATAATAATTAGTAAATGTTTTTTGAAAAGGTATAAATCAAGATCATCACTTACCACCAGGCAAGAAAGCTGCTGTTATAGATAAAAGATCTAGCAAAACAAAATTCGTAAGCAACCCCAATTAAATTTCAGTTGGCCACCATTGCCCCAGACAAGCATAAGCTGGTCAACAGCGGCCTGCTATCTATGCTTTATAGCGTGGCTTAGAACAGTCGATTTGCTGCGGGCCTCACACCTTCTAGATTAAGCCTGCTTGATTCACGACAAGGAATAAGCTGGGTATTGATGACTATTACCAATGAGATGGAATTTCATGTACTAGCTGATGCCTGGGGCTTCGCTCCGGGCGCGGTGGCGCTTGACCGGTTAAAGCTCGTAACGGACGTTCGATCTTCGACCTGGCGTAGGTATAGTATTTTCGCCAAACTGGTCCAGCTGTTCTCAAGTTATACGCGTACAAACGAACAGCTTTGCAATTTTACTGTGGAGAGAATACCTACTCGTATTAATCCGTGCTTAACATAGTTTTTAAAGCTTTATTTTCATATCTTTTGTCTCGTAAACACACATTGCAAATGGAGTAGGTTAATAAAAATACGTTTTTTTGTTAATGAAAAGTCAATGAAAATTTTCATCGCAGTGGAAAACCAAAAATATCTTCTTAAATATAGTAGCCAACTAGCCAGTAGCCATGCTTTGCCAAGGATTATAAAACAAAATTCATACCGCAACTGGAAATATGATTGCCAATTTGCCATTTATCGCGATGCAAAGCATTCAGAATTCCGTCCATATCTCCTCTACCGAGACGTTTATGAACAAAAACGGAAGCCTACCCATTTGTTCGGTATTAAACAGCTAAAACTAGGATATCTAGACCGGCCTAGTCTTGGCACCTTTCCGATAACTGAATGAAGGCCCAGCGATTGTTAAATGATTTGTAAGCATAGACGTATTTTAACAGAAGTTTGCTTAAGTCTGGATTTAGGCAGGAATGCTAAGAATGAATCTTAAACCAGAAATAGGGAACATGAAATAGTTGGATAAAAACAAGAGAAATAAACGTTTGCGAATTTATATCTACAAAACAATGAATAATAAAATGTTTAGTGCCCGTGCCCGTGTCTACAATGTTGGAATGTTTGGAATGCCTCCGATCACGCTGTTTTCTCAGCCGTTAAAACTGACGGACGCTTCGATCTTCGTCGTCAGATTTTCCTGAAACTCTGCCTTAAAATGACTTCATTGGCAATGCTGGTGGCTTTTGATTTCAGTACTTGTAGTACATCTCTTAGGAGATTATTAGTAGTCCTAAAGTGACGTAACTAGGTGCCAGCAGTCTCTGAGGTGCAAGGTCTAGAAGATCGCAGAAATAACCAAACCGACATCAAATTTTGGGTCATGCTTGATAGTTAGTTAGTAGCTCCTCGTACCGAGCTCATAAAGCTTAGTGATAAAAGTACAGCCAAACTTTCATCCAAGGTATATTGACAAGATTTTTAACTTTAACTAGGTATATATTGTTTGACATAAAAAGGATTAGCTAAGGCCCAACACCAATTCCATTCCAACACGTTTCTATTTTTGGAAACATTAAATCACAAGCTGAGTTTCAAGTAATTTAATTTAATGCTAATTCCACCTTTTCATTTTTGCGACAAATTACAAACAGACATCTTTAAAACAGGTCCGCAACCAAAGCTCATGGAAACCTTCCAGATCGAGCGTCTTACGATTTCCATGAAGTTATTAAACCAGGGATCAACAGCACATTATACTATCCGAGGTTATTACTGGAGATCAGCATATAGCTATGGGTACCTAGGTTTTAGTGGCTGTAAAGTTTTGGGTTATAAAGTATAAACTCGACCTTTGCGGGGATTAGGGTGCTGGAGCGCGGCCAGAAACGTGTTGTGATACGGATCAAAATATTGTGTGAAAACAGAGGTAAGTCGAGTGTAATAATACGTGGTATAAAGTCTTGTGTGGTAATAAATTGTGTGCATAATTTTGTGACTTTTAGTTTTGTTTTAATTCTGATATTATTTTCTATCGTGTAGTAGTTTCATTGTAGCATAACTGCAAGTTGGTCTGTCTGGGGTAGTTTAAGCGTTTATTTTGTTATATAGAATTTGCCTAAACACGGGTTTTATCGACTGAAAAATGTATTCTGGCTTCGTCAACTAAGTGCAGTAAAATGAAGATTTATGCAGTTAAAAAATAGTCCAAAATATTTATTATGTACCTACTATAACTTTTTTTATAAATGGGGACACTCGCGTAACTTCTCTTGAATATTCCCGTTTTATTTGCGACAACCAAATGAAATTTTAAGATTTATCTAAACGCGTAACTACATGAAATTTTCGAAGTATTAAAACTAAAAATGCCTCTGTATTAAAAATGAAATCTTAGTTTGCAATCAAGAGTGGTCCGAGATATCTTATGCGTGTCAAACATCTATCGTGTCAGTCGTTTTGGGTATCGCCCGATTTTGAGGCGAGGCCATAGTTATAGCCATAGAGAAAAGCTTTATTATAGTTTAGCTGGATGGAATTGTTAATGATCTTTTTCATCACATAAAGGAATATATTATCACTTTTTTGTTTATTTCATATGTTACGACTTACGATATTATCTTGGACAATATCTCTCTTGTTAGAAAATCATAAAATCAAGATGTAATCAAGATATCTATTGCATGCGTTAGAATATGATTCAACAAGGACAGTGGAGTTGAAACAACCCACAAGAAACATTAGTTTAAAGTATTAGGAGAGCGCTACAAACTTCCACGGTAGGTACGGCCGTGCAAGTATAGTCAAACTTTATTCACTAAACTGACGTGACGTTTAAACTCGACAAAATCGTTCGAAAATCGTTAATCGTTAATTTGTCCAAGACATGCACAATTTTTACGATTTGTTTGAGTTCAGACGGCAGTTAATCGATCAATAAAACACCTTATTGCACTGCAGTGAAAATTTCGTGAGTGTATCTATGGTTTGTCTTTTTTTTTGTTTTTTTTTTTTTTTTTTGGAATGACTAAATGCTTTTGGCCACTGTAGGCCTTACAGCGTACCGGGTGCGTGGCGAGCGCATATGGCGCTGGGTAACTATGGTTTGACAAAAATGCTCGCCTGCAAACGAGCCCTACCTTTACTCACGCAGCGAGTCTAGTCTAGTGGTGTGATCGGCTCAGATCGCGTGCGACTGCGACCGAACCCATAATACATCGTAATTTGACCGCTAAATGCTCTTAATGACCACTTTTGGAGGCACCGTTGTCTCTGCTCTCACTTTTCGAATGTCGTTCGCAATTTTTGAAGTATTCGGATATTTTGCTGGTGCGAAATGCTTCATAGCAGTTTATTTTAAAAATCTGGTTACTAAAATTTAGAGCTAGATTGGGAGAATTTGTTTTAAAATATGACAATACATTACGATCATTATATTAGTTTATTAGTAGCCCTGACCATGTGAGAAAATTTACAAAATGATTATCGACAAACATGTTGAAGAAGGTATAGAAAATGTTTTGATTCGCAGAATATACCTAATTAGTCAAGTTTAGAACTAAAGGAAATGAGTGTAAAAGGTGGATAAAAATAAATTGGTTGCCAAAATAAATAAACCACAGATTTCAAAACCTAAAACTTGAATCTTGAAATGTCCCTTTAAAACTTGGAAGTCAATTGTAGACACTTTTGCGTATATTTATGAACGAATTAACTGTAATTAATAGTTATTTTGCCGTAATAAAAAGTGGTGCAAAAGCGACGGTAATAAAAGTGAATTCGATGTTCAGCAAAGTGGTACAGTCGCGCCAGGTTATATTTGTCGGGCTCAACATCCGATTTCGGTAGGCTGAACTTGTTCACCAAGATCCCGCGGTCGCCCGACATTACTTATTTTCTGACAAACGAAATGTATGACAGAATATTGTTTGTAAGTAGTTTGAAGATATGCTACCTTACTATACCAGCTACCTTGGTCTGACGACCAATAAATAAATAAAACAACGTTTCACACTCATCCCACTGTGTCGGGGATGCCATGGAACACACATAAAGACAAGGACAACTAACACCCCCGATTAGATGATAATTTCCATTCAATAACCAGAAAACAGGTACTATTTTCAAAGTATGCATATGCATATCTTAAAAGTACCTACCTACTTATATACGTTAATTATACTCGTATACTGACACTACTCTGCCACGTACCTACATTTCGTTTGTCAGAATATCAGTAAGGTCTGGCAGCCTGGGATCTTGGTCTATTAGGCATTCATGTACCTCATAGCAACCGATGGTGTGATCCTTATCAAATCAACACGTATTTGTTGCCACCAGCGACTTGTTTACACTTTCGACATTCGTCTGGTCTAATTGGAATAGGCAAAATGTGGCGTGATATTCGCAAATCTACGACAATTGAAGAGGTCTGGTGATATCGTATGATCGTATGATCTGCAACTCGCCTGATGTGGAATGGTGTGATCAGATGTGATATAATGCATTGAGATGGATACATCCTGTAGGTATCAGTAGTTATACCTAGAGTTATTTTTATAAAAAGAGCGACTAACAGGAACACGGTCAGGTAGGTTGGTAACACATAGATTGCTCGAATTGAGCCATGAAAAGGACTCAGAAATAATTCAGACTTCAAATACTTAACATTATGAATCTATAGGGTAGGATTTCTGAATTTCAAAAGTCCGCCAGGCTCTACCAGACTGCAACTAAGCTGTATATGTTTTTTAAATACCCCAAAGAAAACTATTTGAACAAGTTTACAAAGTGCGTTTCATGGAAAATCTAGTAAAGGAATGAAGTCTACCACATTGATTCATTAAGAGACAAAATGCTTATCCTTTTCTCCGTGGTATATTTACCGCAGGTCCTCCCAAAATTTCCCGCTAATCCGGACCATCCATCTGCCCAGTCACCGCGGACGGAAGGTCCACCAAACGTGCTCCTAAATCACCCGCCGATTCTTACACACGTTTAACATAAATTAAGCCGCGGACACACAAGTCAAACGTCACGTCTGGAATCTATTTCTATTTTACCCACATTTGTAAAACCTTTTGATATCGGGCCCGTCGGCGGCTATGGAACCCTTTGATCTTACTCGGTGGCCTAATGTAAATCAGGATTTAGTGACAAATCACCTGAGATCGATGAAAAGAATGCTTTTGTACGCTTTTACAAGGTTTTTTTGTTAGTTAATTTGAATACGGTGTCGCTTTGTGCGGCTGTTGTGTGAACATGCGCGGTTTTGTTGGCTTTTCTGATTGGAGGCTGATTCTTGGGATTGCTTTGTCGTTATTGTTGAGTTATTAGGCAGTTATAGTTGACAATATTATGAATGTTTTCAATTGGGTATCGTTGGTAGCTTAACATGTTTTTAGAAATTCGGATTCGCCTATTTATAAAAACAGTTTTGCTGATTTTATAGCGATGAAAGTGACATTTAAACAAATTACAAAGAGAAGCGACATGAAATGTATTTTAGTAGAGCTGGAAAGCGTTTTATTTTAGACCCAGAATTAACTATGTGTTTGAAATAAAACATGTATTTAACACTAGCTACGCTTCGCGGTTTCATCTGCTATGTTACAGATATTACGGGATAAAATGTAGCCTATGTGAAAACCCAGAAGATGAGCACCTCCATACCACATCCAAATCCATTTAGCCCTATTTTTATAAAAGAGTGGCAAGATTGACTGGGAGATGGTCAGCCTGATGGTAAGCAAAAGCGCCGCCTATGCAACTGCAACACTAGCGGCATTGATGATACTTTGCCAGCGCAGAGAAGAGTTTGTAGACACCCTTTTTAAAACGCCCCACTATATATAGTTTGGTGAAAAGACCACGGTTTGTACTGTGTGTTGACCACCAACTTTCATATTTCTAATACCTATTAGAGTAGGATTAGCAGTATAGGATAATTATACCTTCTCTATTTCTAAGGAGCCGCTCGCAACAATGTCCAACAATTGAAGACATAACTTCATTCGAGCCACAATAATAGATGTTCTCTATTTATTTGAAAGTTAGTTTATGTCTGATTAGAGCCAAAACAGGACCACAAACAAAGCTTTTAGTTTATCGGTGAAAGTTATGATAGGGCTTCAAATTTCTCTATTTCGCAATGTTTAAGGTTCTGATTTAGGAGTTGGCTGGAAGTGTGCCAAGTCCTGTGTTATGACTGGGATATTTTTATGATATAGCAGGGCTGTACTCCGATCCGTGACGTGTAAGTTACAATGTTTGCGGTCGTCATTTTGGTTTCGTGTTTCGGCTACATTAGTTGGTATTTTTCGCTGAAGTTTTTCGTTTCCTTTTTTTGTTTTAACTTTTCGCCCAGATGAGTATATAATCTAGTTGAGTAAGGCAAGTATTTATATCAACTATTTATGGAATGTGTAATGGTGAAATAATAATTGTAGCGGTTCAATGAGAGCAGTATTTATGTGAGAGTACATTTTGTATGTTGGTAAGAAGTTGCAGTCTGCTCTAGTTTCAAAATTAGTTCTCATTAAGGCATTTAAGGCTGATCATATCATATGCAAACGCTGATAAAATCATATACGAGTAGGTATATATCATACATTGCTCATAATTATGACCATAGATGACCACCGTACTACTATTACATATATCATTCTTCGTTTATTGTAGGTCCCGGATTTTTGTCCTTTAACAACAACCGTCAAGCCATGTCAGAGGTCTTCAGGCGGCCTAAAAACTCTGACACCAGGGCCAGCTCAGCTTATACGAGCTTCCTTACTTCCATCTATAGTTGGTCATCTCAGCTATCCGTCTTCGGTAATCCCCTCAAACATAAATATCTACGCCACCTGCACAAATACAAAGCTTTTATTATTATAATAAACTTTTATTTAAAACATAATAAACTACTGGTTTACATAAATTGGTATTTACATATCAATCAATTCCGGAAAGTTTTTTATTGAGCGAGTGAAATATGGCTCGGCGGCGGATTTGCAAAATGGTGTCGACGTGTATTGAATGCCTAATTTTAGAGAATAATGGGTTGGATACACGTAACGAATACAGTGGCGAGACAGTAAATGGGCATACTCGGCCGAGAAAACAAATCATGGTTCTAGTGACTGTCTCGCCTTGTTAAAAGGTTAATACAAACCGAATAGTCGAAAGCACTGTCTCGCCGCTGTACTCGTTACGTGTAATCAACCCATAAAGAGGTTCTGTACCGAGACACTCGTGCTGTTAACTTTTTTCCTTGTCTTTATTGACTTACCGCAGACCTTTGAGTATTCCCACATATTTATCTGAGCCACAAACGGATTTGATAGGTAAAACAACAATAGAAGGTGTGTTGTTATGATTCTTGTATTGTTCATAAAAAATCTGCAATAAATAGTCGTGGTAGTTTATTAAAAATTATTGTATCACATTCACAGCAGATTTGTTAAGTTTTTAAAAATCATTAGAAAAAATAGTGTTTAAAAATGGTGTAGAAATCGAACGCTCTTACTATGGTTTATGTTTATTTTTAATACTGCTATTGGCTTATTTTACATTTAACTTTTAATTCTATTATAATAGTAAAATTATTCTCCGCTGTAGGTACACTAACATAAATAAATTGGATATTTATTCCGAGTCATTCCCATTGCAATGCCGACCGCAAAAATCTGTCGCTTACCCGACATGACATCTTTAAACGTTTCTGTAAAAACAAAGTCTGTGAAGGTAAATGTATGAGACGTGGGGCGCCTACGCGTGTCCGTCTGTCAGTCTGTCTGTATGCTATTAACAGATACTTCTGTAGTGTAACAGTATGTGCTGTGCAGTAAGTCAACTGCAACAATTTTTGTTATGAAGTTTTTTATTGCTACGTCAAAACTCTTTCTAACATTTTTTGGCCACATCTAGGTTGTAAGAATTTTTATCATGACTGATTACATAGTTTTGATGTTAGATTACACAGTGTCGTGAGGAGGAGTGCCTTTTATTGTCGGATGTAATGACGCACTTTCGGGGCATTGAGCAACCTTAGTACCTAAGTAAGTTGTAGTTTTCCTAAGTGTGAGTATTTACAAAGAAAATTTTTATCGCGATTAAAAATAAATAAGTTGAACCATTGACTTAACCAGCTTGTTTTTGACTTGACCACGATGCGTAGCCTGAATCCCAAACAGGTATAACAAACCTGTATTGTTCTTATTTGTCTGCACTTAGGCTACTGTTGTTATCTGTACTGTGGCAATGTCAACACAGTGCATAACTATTAGCCGACACGTTTTAAGCGATTCTATATTTGTTTTAACACTAAAAATAATATTTATAAATATTTCGTGTTTACCCTTGACTAATAAATTAATTGACTGACTTGTTGTGATCTTTAGTCAATTATTTTCAAGAAATACTAGAAATAGTGTTCATTAAACATTGGTTTACATGCTGTAAATATGATTTTAATTAGTTTGTCAGTATTTACTTTTGTTTTATCTAAGGCCGTCTTACTACGTCCAATGTTGGATGTACATTGTACAGGTACCGTACAGTACACTTTGTACTCTCCTGAGGAGCTCAGAAGAGTCAGTTGCCGAGATCGCGCGAGGAAAAGCATGAAATTGAGTTATAACGAGAGTAAGTGGCTGGCCTCTGGTGTTTGAATTTTTAGGCCACCTCAAGGCCTTTGAAATGCTTGGCGGTTATTATAGGACAAACAACAGAGCCCACAATGTGGACACATCCGACACACGGCAGCGCTCAGTTCCAAATGCCATTTGACAACCAATCAACCAATCGAAGAGTGTGTCTTAGGTACACCTTGTGCTCTCAGCCTGTTCAGGTTATCATCACGATCTTTATGAAAATCAATACCAAAATAAATAAAACAAGTAAAATTAATCCTTCTCTTTGTAACTTACTTCTTTGTAACAAACTGAACAGGGTTTGAAAATTGGTTTGTTACCAAAATTGACACGGGCGTTTGCTCCCAGTTTATTTTTAGTTGTTGCCACCCAAAGCAAATCACAATTAGCCGTGAACAGTGATATTTACAAAATAAATTATAATTTTGAATGGTTTCGGACTGAAACTTCAAAACATTTTCAGAGTGAGTGTATTTCAAACAATTAATATTGTTTTCATAACTTTGCACTGAAACTAAGGTCATTGACTCTGTGGCCATCAGTTCCTAAATATAATGAGTTGGAGGGCTGACAATATTCCATTCAATACACGAGCTGGCCGTTCGATTGATAGCAAGTGATGGCTCCAGCCACGCTGTTGCATCAACCACATTTCTCTGTGTATTCTGCAAGCTAAATGATCACGTGTCGTAAGCTTAGTAAATGGGTATTTTCTCTGTCGGTTATTTGTCAAAATATCGATCGATCAAACGTGGCCGTAGATTCTCGCCAATATGATTGGATGTTATGATCTGAAAGTATGACTTTCCTCCTAAAAAGATCTTTCATAAAGCCACCCCTTGCTCTTCCTCTCCCTCTTTCTTACTCTTCTTCAGAGCTTCTTTTTACCTTTTTATGACTTTGGGAAGCAATGGTAGATTTTACTACCGTTTACTGCCATTAGAAAGATTCTTATACTTCTCCAGACCGTAACAAAATGTCAAAAATGCTAAAACCATCAAAGCTGTATTCAATGATCTTGTTTCATGTGTTACGAGCCCCTGTTGAACTTGGTGGCTTATTTTGGTGTCAGAAATAAATACAAAGTGTTTGTTTAGAGAGTTCATCGCGTTTAGAGCGGTGTTTAGACTTGATCGGGGAACGTGGAACTTGGGCGAGCGTAGCGTGGCGTGAAGATAATACTCTACCTAGGTTATAACCTTATTCATCATCTTACCTGTACCTAACATTCAATGTTATTTAAGGTCAGTAAATATTCTGATTACTAATTTCTGATTAGAGATACAATCTTGAGCTTTTCAAGGTCACAGATAATAGGTGGATACGAGTATATCTGACTCTGCGTGTTTTATCTTCGATCACTTCGTCGCTTACCGATAGGCGATTTGGTGATCCACCGTGAACTTAGTGAAGCAAGCGTGGCGCTTGCTATGGTATAAAGGTAGCAACTAGCTCTTCTCGTATGAAATGTATTAACAGTTTAACACATAATGGGTGACTGCTTAAATATACACCAACCTAGAATGGAAATCAGCTTTCCAGTGCCGAACAAACCGTATTTAAAATATGCAGCATTCAAACCTCTAAAAGTTTTAACGATGTTTTGTCACATAATTAAGCAAGTTCATCTAAATATAAAAGGTATTATCTGACTGACAAATTAACGCACAACCTAAACCACTTTTCTTAAAAAAACATGAAGTTAGGAGGGAAGCATCCACTAAGAAAGGATGCGATCAACTTTACCTTTATTCATTCCACTGCTGGGATGCAGGTCTACCCTCTAAGGGTGATTAGGCCGTATTTCACCACATTGGCCAAATGCGGGTTGGTGGATTTACATAGGCTGTAATCAACCCTAAGTAGTGTGAAATGGCGTAATATGTCTATTTATATTTTTGAATATTGCCTGTTATAACATTACATTGTTTTCTGTAAGCGCGGGCAAAGTCGCCAGCGCAAGCTTGTTTTGTTATACTTACAGCCTTTATGCCGCATAACATAATGATTTATGAAAATACGGCCGCGGTTTTCCGGTTTGCGCCTCAAGTATGTTTACATTGCACATTCACTTAGTAATTACTAGTTAATTAGTATTCAGTGGTAAATTATGCGTAATGTAGTACCTGTCTGTGTGCACTGTAGGCAGGTTGTGACGAATTCATCGCGTGGACATCAAAACTGAAGCTAGAGGACTGATGGGATAGTTGTGACTGTCATGTGGTGTAAGTAAGGAGCGAGCGAGTTTCGTTTGTTTAAAAGTGGTTTTCGGATGTCTGGTTGTGTATGGAGTTTTAGTTGAGTTTTGGGTGATGATGAGTGGCGTCTGAACTCTGAGATTACAAGTAGATTTGACCTAATGATCATCAGCCTATTAGTTTGTCCACTGCTGGGCAAAGGCCTCTCCTAACGAACGCACCTACTTGCTACCAGCCGCCTGTATATGTGACTGTCCCTTTTTTTTTTTTTTTTGGGGGGTGGGAAATCATCAAATGACCCCTCCCACTCTTGGGCAGAGCGGAAGGGAGTGTCAGACTTCTACTGACCAAAAACCACCCATGTTCCTTCTACGCCCTTGTGACGCCGAGGCCGCGGTAACTTCTACCCGCAGCCCCGACGGGCATGGGCCCTCTCGGGCCCCTTCCATGTTGCTGACATCTCTTTGAGGCGCGCGTGGAACACGAACGCGCCGTCGACACGACCTGTGTCGTCATAAGACGGACGGACAGCGAGCTAGCCCAATAGCTCACCGTCCACAGGCCCGCGTCTACGGTGGCCGGAGGTCGTCACGTGACCCCCGACGCCCGGAGCGCCTCCCACGGCGGATGTGACTGTCCCTGGCATCATAACTCTAAAAGGGCTAAACCAATTATTATAAAAAAATATTTGAGACGTGACTCAGTCTAGCTATAATTCTAGAAAATCGGTACAGCCGTTTGCAGATCAGTTCTTTTCTTGTCGATGATTTGTTTGATCTTAATTTTTTCTATCCTTTTCAGAACGGATCATTTTAAACTATTTCCTATGACTTGAGCTCCATTTCCTACCGTCGCCAGTAATATCGCACAGAACAACAACTTTTAGTAGTGATTCGCTAGGGAACGTCGTCGTATAGGTCCGATCTTGCGGTTTTCCTTGCGGTGCCGATGATTTATGTTTACGGCAGTGTGAAATGGCAGCTAAGGGGGAGATAAACGACTGTGAGCCTTCTCTTACGTGCTTTTACGTTTATTAAGATTTGAATAAACGTAAACGTATTACTAAGCAAAGATAAAAAAAAACAATAAAATTATTTTGATCAAATAACCTATTTGTCTTTAGTTTTTGAGAAACCGTTTTTTCTCAGAAACCATTTTTGAGAAAAATCTTATTAAAGTAATCTTAAAAAAAGTTTTTTTTCAATTCCTCCATTAAATGACAAGATATCAGAATAAAACTTTCTTTACAATTGTTATTTTAGGTGTTTTAACAGAAATTGTTTTTTTCATCCTTTCCGTGTTTTTGTTTCTTTAATGCGCAAAAGAGATTGCTAACCACTGTTTATATCTGCCATAATACAATAGCTAAAGTAGCCTTCCTAGACTTAGTACGACGAGCCAATCTTTATAGCACAGCTCTATAAACGCAGAGAGGTCTAATGGAGGTCAGGCAGATACATCTGGCAACTAAGATATTTATTCCTTAGATAGATAGAAAAATAAATAACTGTTCACGCCACGATAATGTATTACACGAAGATAGTATATTATTTAGAATGGTTGAAATAATTTTTGTTTTTCTTGTTACAGGTAAAGCTTGCTGAAACAGAAAACGACTTTGCCGAAACGAAAATAGATGAAATAATAGTGGCCCAAAATATGGTCCCTAAGGTAACCCGGGTGAAACTCGAGGAAATATCGGGTTCTAAAGATAATCAGTTCTGGACAGTGCTAAAAGTTAACATATATATGTATACCTTAGTAGTTAAATTCTAGTACATATAAGGCGTCATATTAATAAAGAATAATCATATGCAAAGGACACGCGAAAACCGTAAAAGTAAAATTTGATAACAAAGCTATACCTAGTAAAATAAACCGATTGCACCGCGAACATTATGAATGTATTGTTTCGCATTGTCCAGAACATAAATAGCAATCAGTTAAAACGAACATAAAAAGGTACAAACAATAGACAGGCAACACTTCAACACAATCAGGGAGGATGAAATATTCAAAACGACAGCCGCAGACAATGAAAAGTAAAAGGATCGCAGAACATCACCAATAATAATAACTTTGCAAACAATTTGCGCCAGTAAACACTGCACATTCAAAACACACTACTTTTCACAAACAACCAACACTACATTTTCAAACCTTACAGTGATACACAATAAGATACAGATCCAAATGAAGCAACCAAAGTAAAACTCTTCACTCCAAAAAATGAAGATGATTCAAATATGAATAGTAATTCTTTGACACAAGACACAAATTGCAATGAAGCTATTGAAGTGTTCGCAAAAGTACCTCTTAGGGATAACAATGAGGCTAATTTACCTCAGTACCAGGTATTAAAGGGTAAAGCTGGAACTCATTAAACAATGCGTGTTTGAGTGACATAGGCTCGAATTTTACTTACAAATTGTTTGGTTTCACAAAGATCATTCGTGGAGTCTCATATTTTAGTAAGTTTATTTTTGAAGTAAGTGCATGGTACAGCCAGTATTAAAATAGGCATGGCTTATACAGGTATGACTTTGGTTTGTTTTCAGCGGTTTTAAAAATCTATTATTAGTTTCCGAATATATGCAATTAAATAAATACATACTACTAGTAGTCAACTAATAGTCGATAGCTTCTAGAAAAAATATTGAATTTATTTTTAATTCAATTGAGGTATTGCTTTCTAAAAAACATATTCAAAAGCATACATTTAATTAGTTATCGTAACTGTAACAAAACAGTTTAGGAACAAGATTATCCTAACATCTATTTTATTTTTCTATTAGCTATTTGGAAAACAATAAACATAAAGTAAAGGTGATTCGTTTCTGTTACTCGATACTCTAATGAGTTGACCCATCATCACGTCGTTACCACTGCATCGTTCTATAAATTCCATTTTATTGATATTTTCACCAGATTTAACCACAACATTTACTTAATATGTTTTAAAAAACAGTTAATCTACCTATCTAAAACCTTTCTTTTTTTTAAATTCGAACAATTCAAAAACCTAAATTTCTAGCTAGGATTATTGTGATTAGTTAAAACCTTAAAAAATGTAATATTCGAAAACTTTGAAGGTTCGAAAAAGCTCCAGTACAGTCTTAAGTCGATGTTAGCTCTATCGAAAATTTCGTTTATTTCTGGCCACTTGATGCTAAATGTCTGACCTAAAAGCGGTAGTCTAAAGAATAGCACAAGTACAGCGGTCAACCCTATCGAGAAAAAAACGTTACGAGCCATTGTTCTTACTTTCAACCTATGCTAACCCCGGCGTGCGAAATGCAAAGCTTTGGCAAGTTCAATAGCGAATCGACTCCCGCGCACCGGAACAAACTTCAGTGGTCGACACACGCGCGCCCGGCAAACACGCCGCTACGATACCATCGATTCCTAACATCGAACGAGTTAGACATCGATTATTTTTTAAAACCCTCAGTTAGATCCTGGAACGATTCCGTTAAATTTTCAATCGATTATTCTGTTATTTTGTAAAATTTCGCAGCGTGAGATGAATTTTAGAAAGTGATAAGAATTTGGTGGTTTTGTGAATACTGATTGGATTGGTGATTTTGTGATGAAAATTGGTGATACGTAAATGTTGCTTGCTGCTTTAGATTTTCAATGTAAGTTTTACTATATTCTCATAATAATCTAGAAGACTCTAAATAAAATAAATTTGATTAAAGTTAGTTATGCCGAAATTATCGAACGCAACAATTTCGCTTCAGAACGAAGCAGAGCCTTACCTGTCCAAATTTTTTTAGACTAGAAATCGTCGATACATATTCAATATGGTCACCTAATGGTAACTCTTGCGCCTACGCATCTTAATTTAAACAAAAATATAGTTATATATAAAAAACCAGCGAATTTCAGTAACCACATTTCGGAAAACTTTACACCTTGACCCATGTTCCCAAAGTGACTTTGAAATCAAATAGGTTTTCACTTTTTTCATTCATTTTTTTATCTTGATAACAAATTACAGAACGTAGTTAATACTAAAATGAATAAAAATTTCGACTGCATTTTTTTTCTATTTTTACGGCTGCTTTAAAAACCGTTAGATCCACTATTCTGCCCTCATAAGACTAAGAGCGATATCTCAAAAGAAAAGTAGATTTCTGTTTTTTCACGCATCAGATGCGTTTTTTTCAAACTATCAGATGCGCGTTAAAAGACAGTATTTTTTTTGATTTTGAGAAACCGCTCTTGGGCTTAGGAGGGCAGTATTATTGGCAAAATTCTGATAAATCAAATTGGTAATGATGAAAATTAAATTAAATTATGTCTCAATCTAAATTACTAACTCTACTCGCTCTTTTTTCTTTTTTCACTTGTTTTCTGTTAATTAATTCTTATTAAATAACTTACTTTTACGCAGCCAAGGTACCTAAATAAACAAATGACCAAACCAGTCTCTATTTCCAATGCTACCTCATCCCCATAAAGTCTAAACTTCACGACCAAATCTTTCCACCATCCGTCACCGACCTAATTATGCTGTCCCCCGACGTCTTCTATTCCAACAGTCATCTAGTCATCGCAATATATTCGAGAATTAATTAATATTTAAAATAACTCAGAGCCAAGACCAATCAGTTTTACGAGCGCGGTTAAATTAAGCGAAACTTTAACTTCAGCTTCATTTGGAGTGAGTGTCGCACTGATTTAACTTTTACAGGGGAATTTATCATCAGCTGGGGTTGTGCCATTGTTGAGCAAAGGCTTCTCCTTTATTTTCACAATTTAATATTAAAATGGAATTTTTATTGTGCCTACAATAGAGAAGACTAGAAAGTTAGATTATTGTGAAGTTACTAAAAAATAATAATATTAGAGTAGGTGGTCCTCGACGTCGGAGTATAGGAGTGTGGTTTAAAAATTATAATAAATAAATAATAGTTAAAAAAAACTAAAAAAACACGCTTTTTATAAATAACCGAACTAAAAAAATAGAAAATAAAATTTTATAAATTTAAATTAAGAATAGGGTTGAAAATTTCAATAAATATAAATTAATAATAGTGTAAATAAATAAATATATGTATTTTATTTTTAAAAAGCGTGGGGTGCATGGGTCAATAGATATTATATATTTTGTAGATACATTTTGTATTGACAGACATGAGTAGAGTGATTAGCATTTTGATAATATCTTAGAAAGCACCCCACGCTTTTTAAAAAATAAAATACATATATTTATTTATTTACACTATTATTAATTTATATTTATTGAAATTTTCAACCCTATTCTTAATTTAAATTTATAAAATTTTATTTTCTATTTTTTTAGTTCGGTTATTTATAAAAAGCGTGTTTTTTTAGTTTTTTTTAACTATTATTTATTTTTCGCTTTTTAGTTCGATTTGCTAACTATTAACCATCCTTAATATGTACAAATGTGTTGGTGTTATCCGATTTTGGCCGTCTGCTCAAGCAAATTAAAAATAAAATTGATGCGTAACAAAAAATATTGAGCAAAAAGATTTGTAGCCGCGTGGTTTCGATCCTCAGACCTCATAAAATAAAATTGATGCGTAACAAAAAATATTGAGCAAAAAGATTTCTAGCGCGTGGTTTCGATCCAGGGACCTCTGGGTTATGAGCCCAGCACGCTTCCACTGCGCCACTCTGTTCTCTGACACGAATGACGAAATTACCATTTGTAAGTTCAATGGTATTAAAAGTTAAAGAAACTTTATAGAAAAAGCGTGTTAAAAAAATTAATAGTTAAAAAAACTAAAAAACACGATTTGTTTAGTGTATTGTCATCGGTCCTCGATATATCTACAAAGTTTGAAAGAAATCTGACCGTTTAAAGTGGGTCAAAAACGCGCTCAAAGGAGTCGGTTACATACAAACATACAAACATACAAACATACAAACATACAGGTGAAGCTAATAAAAGCGTGTTAAAAAATCCCAATTGCAAAATGTAGCCTATGGCGTTCCGGTTACTCGCAATCCAAAATCGGTGAAGCCTTTTATGTGATAGAGTATTACAACCATACAGACACTCGAAAGACACTTCCCTCCTTTTACCAGCCAAGTGAAAAGAGAATTTAAACAGAAATTAACTTTAGACGATTTAGACTTTAAACAACTTTTAACCCTACGCCCCGCGGTTTCACCCGCGATATTACGAAAAACGGTACCTACATTCCAAATTTCATAATAGGTACTCGGTTTACTAGTTGCTGAGAAAAGTGTTAACAAATATTCACACACACAAACGGTCGCATTTATAGTATAAGTAGTAATATTTCATGAGTTATTACTTAGTGAAACCGAATGAAAGGTCTATCAGCTTGAGACGCCGACGTTTTGTTCCGCATATTAAACAGAATTTATCGTTCAAATAATTGACATTTATATCATAACTTCACTAACTTCCTATCAACACAGAAGGTTCTGTACTAAAAGCCGACCTAAACGTAATGGAGAAAGCAAGAGTAAGACTGACTAGTATTAAACCTCGTTTTTTATTGCAGAAATGTAGGGAGTTGATGAAGTCAGATGAGACTATGCTGATAGCTATTTTACAGATGAGACGTGTGATTAGGTCAAATACTTCTTTAGACTGGAGCTTACTTTATCTCGACAGGAAGCAGGCAATGGCATGTGTTGATCCATACTTCCACAGAGGATAATTCCCCATTCTTTAAGTAGGTAAGTGTATTTTTAACAGCCATGATCATCTAACGTGACATAATTATATTCCTGTATATTTTTACAGAGGACAATTCTTCATTCATTAAGTGAGAATATTTTTAATCAGCCCTATCTTACAAAGATACGACAAAAAACTTACAAGAATCTTCGATCGTTCCTAAGTTTTTGTCAATCTATTTTTTTCTTATTTTCTTACTCTAATTTTAAACTTGACTACCATTACTTTTAATCATTGGCCACAACCTACCTCCACGTAATCTCTCCAACACCCCAACTCCGTATTTCAGTGCATTTCAAATAGAAACTGAAGCGAGGGAGACGTTCTCAAGAGATCGTGTAAATCAAGTAGGTGCCGCCAGTTGGCTCGCGATGACGTGTTGATGATCCTGTCAGGATGCGTGCGTGTGGTGCAAGCTATGGGAGATGTATTCTCTTTGACGTATCTGTCAATGGTCATGTCCGCACTGACCAGTGTTGCCAACCCTGTATTTGAGAAAAACTGTAGGTAGCTCTAAAAATCTGAAGAAAGACAGTAAAACTAATCAAAAATTTACAGTTTTGGCCAAAACACCTTTTTGGATAAAAAAATCGAAAAAAAAGCAATGGGAAAAAGAACTGCAGATGGTACTGTAAAGCATTTCTAAAAAACAGAGACAGCTTCCAATAAACTATAGGTCTACTACTAAAACAGGGTTGGCTACTAAAGCACTGACCTGGCATGGTTTGCGAGGCTCCATGCTCCTTGCTGAAATGGATAGGCTTCCAACTATCGATCATTGATGGGGGCTTCCCCACTTTCACACGTGTATCACATTATAATTTTGTGAATGCCCTAAGTATTCTTTTTTAATTATATATAATAGTAGGTCGTTACGGTGGTTCTTATTTTAATTATTACTTAGATCTACTTTGAATGCTGAAAAACACATTAATTTTTTTTTTGTCACTTTGTTCATGTTATTGAAAAACGAAATTGAAACATTCATTTTTGCTTCATATATTTTTTTAAGACACATTTCAGTACATTTCATTTTTTAAATGTAGGTAATTGTATCAGACAGTATTTTAAAATAAGCACAGACAGAAAAGCTAATGCAATTTTTTAAATTAAAAATGTAACAAATAAGACTAGAAAAAACCAGAAACTAAATAGAAAATTGTCCTACTTTCATCTAAAGCCTAAACATTGAAAGGCCATTGCCCTGGCCTCCCAAAAATTGACGATCGGTTATAAATCAATGAAGCGCTGGCTGGAAACTGACACGTGCATCTGCCAATTGATAGGTTTCTAGGCCAAATGATAAGCCTATTTGACTGGTTAAATGTACCTACTAATGTCATAGCTGTCTAGACGCGTGAAATTGGATCAGCAGTTTTTGTTGTCGTGGAAACTAAGTATATAGCTTGGGCACGTGATTTGATCAGACAGGATTTGTTAAGATAGTGTTTTATGGATTTTGTAGAGAAATGGAGGCAAACATTTTTTTTATACAGTTTATTTAAGGCCAAAAGGCTTTTGAGTGACTTACGAGTATAAAATGATTGATTGGATGACTGTCTACGCGAGAAATGGTAAGTATTCTTGCAAATCTTATTCTTCTTATTCTTATCTTATTCTTGACCCTAAACCTCTAGAGACGTAGATAGAGCCTTGGGTGAACCACTAATTATATTCCCATTAGAGAAATAATAGATCTCGCCACAATCTCATGGCTTGTACCACGCGCCGTCAAAGTTTCTATGTTTGGAGTAACACTCGCGGGCTTTGACAAATAGTAAGCAATTACGGGCCACTAATAGTTTACTAGTAAACACTGGATCCGAATCACCTCGTATCCGTTTACTAGTTTCAGTTAATTTAATTTTTTAAATAGCTTTTGGGCGAAGTAACAATATAGGAAAATGCTCAATGTAAGATTCAGATTTTTATTGCGTACCTACTAGGGTTTCCAACCGGGAAATCCCGGTTCCAAAAGAACCGGGATTTCCCGGTTCTTTTGGGGTCAAAAAAGAACCGGGATTTTTAAATCTTTTCCCGGTTCTTTCGGGATTTTCGGTACCAGCTATTTCTTGTTTTCTGAAGGCGCAAAAGAGAATATAACACGTAAATTACTGCGTTTTATTAACTAAAACTAACCGTTAAGTACTTTATTTACAGAAAATAACATAAATAGGCATAAAAATAATAGAATATCACAAATAAAAGCTAGTTTTAGTTAGTTAGCAACTTATCAGCTTTCAACTAATGTCTGTGAAGGTTTTATTAGTTGTGAAAGCTTAAAAAACGTATATCATTACATTATTATAATTTGAGTGGTAGCAGTCACACTTTCTAAAAAATCAATTAGATGACAGTAATGGATGGAAACTACACACTCCACACCAACCTGCCAAAGAGGAATGGGCGTCCGCAGACTCTATTGTCATTCTGTAGCTTGTCAAGTTGTCTGTTGGGTTACGGCAATGCTCGCTAACAGAACTGTCAGAATTGAGACAGAGGGCATTAGGGTATTGAGCTACAAAAAGCTGCCCGCAAGAAGGAGCTACGTGGCGCAACACAAGTACGAGTAGAAGAGGTATATCAGCGATCCCAAGCCGTGCTCTGCTAGTTTAGCGAGCTCGGCTGGTTTGGGTAAGCTGACAGTTGGAAGGCAGTACACAAAACACCCCAAGCGGGATGCCGGTGCAGGTCATATCACCACTACTTGGAACCAGAGGAGCTATGTCACCATTGATTTGGGTTATGGTGGTAGATCAACTCGCAGAACTCGTTAACAAAGAAGGTGTATTCACTGTAGCGTACGCTAATGATCTAATTGGTTTTTTATGTTATTGAGTGATGAGACGAGCAAATCGCTTGCCTGATGTTAAACGTCACGTTTGCCCATAACAGGGCTGCAGAAAGAATGCAAAAAGAATTAGAATGCAAAACCCTACGCGTCACAGTACTGCGCTCGTCACCCTGAGATATAAGATGTTTAATCTCCTTTTGCCCTGAAATTTCACTGTAAACAATGTCCTTCCAACTGAACTTCCACTTAGGAAGAAAACATCATTAGCGAAATAATTTTAGGTTTCTGCTACACCTGCACATACAGCAGGAGGCGATAGCTTCAGCCTTAAGGATCAAATCTACGAAATAGTGGAAAAGTATGGGTCCCATAACAAACCACTACAGAATAATCGACCGAGCATCGAGAATAAGTAATTTGTAAATATGTAACAAGTATGCATTGATCATAGAGAACAACATCTTGGATATTATATATCTGGGTATATCATCCAGGTAGAATATATACACAGGCGAAGAATGAGGAGGATATAGGCTGCGGCTATTACTCGCTGAAGCTCAGACTCCAAGAGTCCGCTGAGAGTCACACGTCACTTCAGACACTCCTCAGACAAGTATAAAACGAATAACTACTGCGTGTAAGATTCACTTTTGCGCCATTGAAAAACAAAAAATAGCAAATATACCAAAAAATCCGAAAGAACTGGGAATCCCGGGATTTCCCGGTTCTTTGGAACAAAAGTACCGAAATCCCGGTTCTTAGAAACAGTACCGGTTCTGGAAACCCTAGTACCTACTAATTGTGCTTCACGGTTTTACTTGCGTTTTCCGGGATGAAAAGCTGCCCATATAGCCCAGGTTATAAGCTAGCTTCATACCACATTCAAATTCGTTCAGCCGTTTCTGCGTGGATGAGCAACATACATCGAAACTTAATTTTTTTTTGTTAATCCATGTTATCACATCATCATCATCATCATCCACAGCCTTCTTTATCCCACTGCTGGGTATAGGCCTCTCTCTCACTGTGCCATCTGCCTCGGTCCTGTGCCAATCGGATCCAGGTTCGACCCGCGACTTTGAAAATGTCGTCGGCCCATCTCGCCGCCGTTATATTATATGTCACTTATGTGATAACATAAGTGACATATAATTGTCTTGATAATAAAGTCCTTAAACCTAAACCTAAACATTTATTATATTAGTACACCGAAGTCGCTTACATACTAGATCGATGTATTAGTAGGATATCCGTACAAAGGAAAAGGTGTTTAAAATGTTACAATGCGCATTAGTTTAACGATGACGATAATGATGATGCTTGGATGTGTGCTCCGTCTGTTACCAATGTAATTACATGGTACATAACGAGGCTGGACATGTGATACGATAAATAGTCAGACACGACCTTAAACTTACGTATCAATATTGAAAACGATAACAAGGTATTATAATATTGTTGAAAGAAAACTAATTAAAACTCTAATTTTAAAATGACGACAAACATACTTACATTATAGGTGGGTTTCTTACAAGTCACATCAAAACGAGTCACAGTGTTACTCGTTGAGATTTTTTTCTTTACATGTGAAAATCCCTCTCCAAAATTTAAAATCCTCTGAAAATCGCCTTCTTCTGGGCAGTCAGCTAAAAATTCACGTAGCGACCAGCATCACGCACATCATACATCAGGCGAGCGATTTGCTCGACTCGTCATTAAATTACATTAAAAAAAAAGTTAACTTCGTCTCTTTGACACCGATGGCTACGGCTTGACAGCAAAAGAACAAATCCTATCACTTGGTACCTGCTTCTGAACATTAAAGGGTCATTGATACTAGAAACCTGTCCTACAAAAATACCACATTCAGTGAAAGTAAATACTAATAGTCAATGAGAACATCCTGTCCCTTTTTATTTGACTAGAAAAATGGAAAGTTTGAAAGGGCTTATCAAAAGTTAAACATGTATAATGGCTTTCTATTGTTTGGCTAAGATAAGAGACATGGCATCTTCGAACACGATACTTGACCTGAGGTAAGTGGCATTTCCTTTGAACGTTGATAAAACTAGCCTGTTTAGTTCATGTATAAGGCTTGACTTGGTCTGAACCTTTCTAACGATAAGATTTTGTAAATGGTTTTGACAATAATAATTCTGAAAATAAAATTTGTTGATCTGTGTGAAAAATTGATCTGATCTGACTAGGTCTCATCTCTAGAAAATCTCTGGTTTCTTAAACAAATCTCGTTCGCACAAGTACTAAGAAATGTACCTACTATAGTGAATGAAGCAAATTAGTGTCGCAAGTGGCAGTCATATAACTTTCCACATCCACGTGTCCAACATTGTTTCACACACATTATTTAATCTCCGCAAGGTGACATCCTACGTAGAAACCTTCTATTCAATAAACCACACGAGCGATCGACAGCCCCACAACAGTTAAGAACTATAAAATAAGTAATAACCGTAAAAACGTTGTAAATTAAATAATAAGTACAAATTTACTGCGGCATGCACTGTTGGAACTGCAGATTGAAAATAAAATGGAGTTGTGAAATGGATAAAATAATTAAATAGTTGTGGTAGTAGGATTATGGTATGGTTAAGTGGTATAGCGTCGCGTGGTAGCATTCATTGAGAAATTGATTGATTAAACACATCGACGTGAAAAAAATCTCATATCGTAAATGATATACAAAGCAATAGAGTATGTGCGAAGAGAGAAGAGTCGTTCGTAGCTTTACGGTGAACCAACATTCAGATTTTATACGGCAACTTTTCTCTTTTTGCACAGAGTTTATGAATTCTAGTAAAATAAGATAAGTAAAAGTGATGTAGGAAATGTTATATCGAATAAAGAGGCTAAAATCCCAGGACCCTTGTGTTTGCAATAAAGATTTATTATTATTAAAAGTACGAAAATTAATAACAGAAGAGAATAAAGGCTGATTTAGCCATAAAAATATTCTTGAATAAACTAGAAAAAAAAACACAAATATTCAGTGACTCGTTTTGGTGTGACTGGTTGGGAACCCCCCCTCATAACTATCCAGTTTCAGATGAATACACAGTTTCACTAACTATTCTACAAGAACCGTACAAATGCAGTTTCCCGGTTTAAAAGTAGTAAAATAAATAATCAATGTCATTTATTTATTTATTATTCAGACAAAACATGTCATACAGGTGAGTGTTACGTATTGTTCTTCACACACGTAGCAACTTTGAGCTCTCTGTAGCCGTAGCCGCCACCGATAGCTCGTAACAATTTCTTTTTACTATTTTCAGAAACAGCGCATATATAAACTGCATGCGTCTTTTTGTTGCTGCAACTGGCGATCGCCCTAAAAAGTAACAGTTACGGCAATTTAAAGTTGTTCCATTTACAGAGGGCCTAAGTAAACTTGCAGTGAAAAGTAACGTGATTTTGATACTATTGAGTTAACATTACATGAGTAAATTAGATAATTTATGACAGTTTATGACAGTTTGGCAGTCACAAACATTACTGACACAATTATACTTTGGATCACCACCGAAGACGATTTAATTATTACATGCAGCAGTACATGGGATTGTGCTATCTTCTTCACACCTTTAGATATTCACCACTATAAAATACAAAACTTGACTTCCCGTCTCCCTTCCACGACCGGAGAGGGGCGCCTGAAACTGGTCATTTACGTGTTTTTGTGTCGTCGGAATCACACCGTACCTAATTGATCCGGTGAATAATTGTTATCACATGGATTGATTTAGTGAATAAGTGTTAGGATAAAGAAAAATATACGCGATCTAATTGGAAGTGAGTACGGAAAATGCAGAAAAGTGCAACGAAACGGGCTAAGGAGCTCGTCGTCGTCGAGTTTCCGTCAACAATGTGATAATTTGCTGGAATTACGAGTTCGAAATGGATAGTATTGGATATTGGAAATCAGGTATGTAAAATAGACGTACCTACATACAATATTTAAAATAATTGCAAGACAATTAATATACCATAGCGTTATAATATTGAATTAATTTCTATATATTTCTACCCTCTTTTCTAAAGTTATTACTAAACATGATAGAAAGTTTTGGGTTTGAATTGAAATATGAATGTAGGTAAGATAAATTATAATTGACTACCTACTCCTTCGTTTTTATTGTTGTTGTGTTTAATTAATAGTTAACAACAGGAATGATTTCATCTCAAGTAGGGTGGCACTTACGAGTACGTATTCTGTGCACTGGCACATTTGGAAGGATCGAATTGTAAGATTTATTATTTCACTTTTATTTATACGTACCACCTACTTCTTAGTTTATCTTATTAGTCGAGTATCAAAATAATTTCTTCGTATTGTCTAATTTACACAACTGTCTTCACGTAAAATGTGATAAGACTATGTACTAATTCTCCATATAAATAATGTTGGAGTTTTATATTACTTTGATTTAATTTGTGTTAAGACAATGAACTTTCCGCGTACATCGTGTGTAGAAAAATACTAAGTTCTTTTAAGCGTAAATATGACCAACTCCACAAAAACCTTGTTGAGGCTACCTACTAATTCTCCATGTACATCATGTCGAGGCTTTTTAATACTTTCTAATAAATCAAGTCAACATCTCCACGTAGGTAAAACGTGTTGAGGCTACCTACTAATTCTCCATGTACATCATGTCGAGGCTTTTTAATACTTTCTAATAAATCAAGTCAACATCTCCACGTAGGTAAAACGTGTTGAGGCTACCTACTAATTCTCAATGTAAATCATGTTGAGCCTTTGCATTACCTTCACGTAAATCGTGTAAAGGTGATGAACCCTCCACGTAAATCGTGTTTGAGGCGCATTTACTCCACGTATATCGTGTGTAGTAAAAAGTTAAAGTTTCTCCGCGAAAATCGCGTTGAGGTTATAATATATAGTACTGGCGCTATGTCTATCTGTCGATTATGCAAGCTATAAGGTCCGCCAAGAGGAAGAGGCATTAAACGAAGCCGATGCATCAATAAAATGTGCATTGAAGGCAATAGTCAGAGGAAATACAGACGCCAGTTGCTTACAGGAAACAGAAATTGCGAAGATGGATAACATATTATGTTAGCAGACACAACATAGTGTTACAACACAAAATGTTAAGACATTTTATTTTTGCCAAGTCTGGTCGAGTACCTATTGGCCAAAATTTCGAAAAGGGCCGTTTCAAGGTCAAGTTCAAAATTAAACGAGGAGCTTTAAACGTGTGGGGGATTCCGTGAGTAGCCATCGAGCTGCGTCAGAACCCCGCTCCTCGGATGCAGGCACCAGCATCGAGGGATCGCCGCCGGGAATACAGTCGCAGGAAATGGCTAGTCAAGGAAGAGCATAAGGAAATAGTAAGACCTACAAATATTTCTATGAAATTTTTTCTTTTAGTATCATTTTGAATACAAGAGTAATGTTTTGAGTGTACTGTAAAGAGAAACCGTTTTATTGAGTCGGTACCTGGCAATAAAATCATGGGTTGGAATTTATATCGACACGCGAGACGTGTCGATGTCGATTGTTTTCTTATACCTATGTGCTGGTTATACTTGATCTGATATAAATGAGAATAAATACCGAAAGGTAACAGCGATCACCGTTTTATTTGGGGTTCAAAAATAAATATTTCGATTCAATAAGGGCACTTTACTATATAAAAAATATTAATCAATTCTAAAATCTAAGTATTCTAATTCTATTCTAAATTCTAAATAATAATTAGTTAGATCAGAAAAATCAAAATTATTTAAATTATTTGATTTCTAATTAGAGCCCTATTCAAAGCGCTCTCATCGAAAATCCGTGTATTTATTTTTTAACAAAATGGATTGAATTTCGTCGCATGCATACATACAGACTGGTACATCTTTACAAAATTATTGGAATGGGAAAAATGGGCGTACGAGTAACTATAACTACCTACATGATCCTTGGATACCTATATTATGCACATATTTAATTTTAATGATTATAATTTCCAAATTTTAAAAATTTGGTTATAGCGTAGTCAGTAAAAATTTACTTATGAGAGCAAAGACTTCACATTGAA
Source organism: Alcis repandata (assembly GCA_949125135.1). NCBI lineage: Eukaryota > Metazoa > Arthropoda > Insecta > Lepidoptera > Geometridae > Alcis > Alcis repandata. Next base: position 1,087,751 of record OX421238.1, read on the forward strand.
CTCATTTCGCTCCATTTTTACACATCAAATATGTTGCATAAAATGTTTTTCGAAGTAGCTGACGGTGCGGCGCGGCGCACTGCCTGACGGGCAAAGTTTACGGGACGATTGGACTGAATTGGAGCTGTATTGGATACTTTGGATTTAAAATTTGCATTTCAAGGACTCAAAATATTTATTTTTGAGCTTCAATGTTGCCATAAACTCTTAAGAGCAGATAACGCAACAATTGTTTACTTTAAAAATCGAATAAAGGTTTTTATAACGAACTACTTCGGCGATGTTATGAGATTGGGAATATTTCTACTATTGCCTGATTACGTCGTTACTAATCATGAATTCAGTAAGATAAACACGGAATATGAACATAAGTAACATAAATTGTTAATTGCAAGTAACTTGCCTCTCTATGTGTTCCTCCGACTCAGGCATTGTAAGTTAAAGTCACCGTGAACTGTGTTAATAGTATCGGAACAAATATTTTTATTTGGAATAAAATATTTGCTCACAGAATATGGCATCTACACGCTGACCTTACTCTGGGGGCAGCGAGATTACCAGGCAGTTGATGATAAATCAAAACCTTTTTGAGGCATAATTATTGTATTGACATGGTTTCATCTGCGAATCAAACTTCAAAGCAATATGATTCGTATATGTATTAAATTGCGGATATTTTTTCAAGAAAGTAACAGTAACTTTCAGTATTCTAATGCGAGTCATATAGAATTTAAATTTAATTAAAACAACAAATTTTGAACTATGTGACAGCTTTAACAGCTTTGTCCATAAACATAGTAGCAAAAGTCACATTATATGATAGTGTCTACAGATTTTTATAAAGTGTGGACGGGTTATAACCTAAAACCATATACTAAATAAAAAATACTACTTATACTAAACTAAATATTCAGCGTATTGGGACACCAATAAGATTTTGGGTTTTGTTTCTAAATTAAATAATTATTTAGCAGATAATTACCCTTTAAGATTTATCTTGTGAAACTAGCACTCTACAAGCGATTGCTTCCGCAAGAAAATGCAACCGATAAGTTTAATAAAATTAAATGAATGGGTCTAAATAAATCTTTCAAACTATAATAACCCGTTTAGATTAAAATTAAATTTCTATTGTTTTCGATGAAGCAGTTTGAAAATAGATCTCGGAGTATTTTGAGAATGGTCTAAGATAGCCCTGGAGTGAAACGAAGCCTAAAAATAGTATTTTAAAATGAATTAATTTTAATGATAATTCTGTGGAGCATTTTGCGAATTAATGTATGAGATTCTTTTCTTTTTTAACAAAAAAAAAAAAAAAAAAATAATAATAATAAAAAAAAAAAAAAAAAAAAAAAAAAAAAAAAAAAAAAAATAAATAAATAAATAAAAAAAAAAAAAAAAAAAAAAAATGGAGTAAGTACCACTCCGGGATTAAGCCTAAAAGTTTCCTATTTAAGAAAAACATCGCAACCCCGGTCCGGTGCCTTCCAACCCTTGCCTTTTATTTAAGAACATTACTGGGTAACATAAATTGTATACCTATACATAATCTGAACCTTAACTATGGTTTGTATAGAATCTATGTAAGAAATATAATTTTATTTGCGGCTGTAATGCCTAGTGAGTTTAAATAGCTGATAAACTGCCTTGCAAATTTGCGACGGTTTTACGAGTTTATATTAATAAATCCTAAACAGCTGGATGAACATATCACCATTATTAGCATGCTAGATCCGCATAAAATGCGAAAAGCTCACATACTCTTAGGTGTAACAAAAATAGGTTGAGAAGGCTACAGGTCGGAGCGATTGCTCTATATATTTTTTAAATAGAGAATATTTAAATTTATAATCTTGAAAACAGTGAAGTGGCAAAATCTATATTCAATATTTTTTTATGAATAGGTACTAATAATAATATATTATGTATCTAATCAATCAAATGCTTTTATTGGATTGATAACTTATTTGTTGAGATTTTAAAAGTTTTATAAATTGTTATGGATTAAAGATAGAGTTACCTATGGAACACATTATTTTGAATAATGTAGGTAACATAAATCAATACCAGAAGGGCATATATTATAACATTGTTTGTTTTTAAGCTCTTTGTCTGACGAAGGATCTCTAAACATCTGCATGTAATAATTAAATCGTCTTCGGTGGTGATCCAAAGTATAATTATGAATCAAACAAAACGTACCTTGTAGTTTGATTCCAATTATGCGAGGATCACCACCGAAGACGATTACACTCCCAACCCACCCTTGTGAAAGGACCCTTGAGTGAGCAGACAAACTAAGAAACAAAAATGTATATTTACACAGTTAACATCCTTTGTAGGTATATCTCTAAAAATAATGACCAGTTTCAGGCGCCCCTCTCCGGTCGTGGAAGGGAGACGGGAAGTCAAGTTTTGTATTTTATAGTGGTGAATATCTAAAGGTGTGAAGAAGATAGCACAATCCCATGTACTGCTGCATGTAATAATTAAATCGTCTTCGGTGGTGATCCTCGCATAATTGGAATCAAACTACAAGGTACGTTTTGTTTGATTCATAATTATAGACAGTTGTCTTTGTGTGTGTTCCATGGCATGTCTCCATATCTCCTAGTGGAGAGCAACAAAAAAAGAAAAACTTCATAATACAAAATTGATCTAACTTCACTCTACCCTCTCTCTACACTATACCTAGTTAAGTTAATTTGATCTCAAAAAGAAATGACACCAGATCAATGTCATTAACACGATCTAGATGCCTACTATCTGTTCTGGTTTTCGATCTCCGGTCACGTTTCACAGAACGTCTTCAAGCGGATACCATCAAGATAACTAATAATCGAGATAAAAACAAAACATCGATTCTCGATGCATTTCCTCGACATGTCTCTGAACATCTGGGCATTCGTTAAAAACTCGAATCTTGCACTGCATTGGAACCACAGAACAAGGAAAAGACCAAGTAAAATGTACAGTAAAGCAAGTAAAATGGTTTATAAATATGTTTTCAGTGTTTGACATTCCCAACGAGTCACAGTGTTACTGGTTGGGAAAAAAATTCCCAACGAGTCACACTGTGACTCGTTTTGGTGTGACTCGTTGGGAACCCCTCTTGACATCGAGGGCTATGGTTAGGGTTATTCATTATAACAAAAAAAAAAAAAATAGTTTAAAGAAACTAAAAAACACGCATTGTCATCGGCCTTTGACAGGTGTGCAAAGTTTGAATTAAATCTGATCGTTCAAAGTAGGGCAAAATCGAGCTCAAAGGAGTCGGTTACATACATACATACAGTTGAAACTAATAAAAGCGTGTTATAAATAAAGCATTTTCTTAGGAACCTTAAGTTTTTTACTTTGTCTCGTTAAAATTTACTAAACTAATGTTTGATGTACCAAACCGGAAGTTAATGTACCTACCAGTGCACACCGTGAGACACGCATAGATTACCAGTTTTCTTTATCTATGGCAGGTAATTCTCAAGTCTGCGGTCCGTACCGAGCCCGCCCGTGGATATGATAATATCCGTAATAACGGAAGAACTGTCGATTAATTTTACGGTTAAACTAGTGATGTCACAACACTAATCTACGGATATGATTGACTTTGGTTCGGTTTCGATACGAGGTATGTACGTTCATGTTAATTGGTTATGATTTTATTATGAGAAAGCTTTGAAACGCGATTGTTTTGTTTACTTAATCATACTGACGTCACAGGAAATCAATATTACCTATACTTGTAGAACATACCTACAACTATATTCTTTTGAATGCTAAGAGCCCTAAGAGGGTATTGGCACAAAATGCTTAGAGTAGAGGCCGTGTGTTGTTACGGAGACTTTGATTATTTATAAAAAAATCTCCCACCATTCTCTCTTCTATAAATATACCTACCCATTAATTGCAATAAAGAGTAGAGTGCATTATATTTTGACAAAAATATATTTACTAACACAATATATTTTTTATATTAGATAAATTTTATTTCAAACGCGGATTTATTCCATAAAAAAAATTGCCTGTAAAATAGAAATAAAAATTTTTTGGTTTTCAGTTTGTATTATCTGTTTAGCTCGAACCAATTATATTTTAACTTGAACGGCTTACTGATGCAGTGTTTGTTTGACGAAACTAATTTACCTGAACTAGTTTTCTTCGGAATGTTGATAATGAACGATAGTATTCGGGTAACTGTTTTTTGCTCTATTTTGGTAGTTGGTGAGAATTGTTGTGTATTTTGTTGTAACAATCTTTTGTTAGTTTGTCGCAGTGGACGCAGCTTAATAAATACTTGAGTACTAGTACAGTCAACAAACAAGATTCAAATTCCTGTTTTGACTGTGGCTAAAAGCATTTAAATAGGTACCTCTTAGTGGCACCGCAAACTGTGCAATTTGTCGTCACGTTTGGTCGCAGCGACCAAATGCAGAGTTGTGTTTAGTATCTTGGTAACTCAAAGCCGAGTAAGAGGAGCTAAGTAATTGAATTTAAAAAAATTCCAAAACGGAAAAACGGCTCAACCGATTTTCTTGAATCATAGCTAAAAATACTCTAGAAAAGTCACCTTTCAAACCAAATAAAACTAAACGAAACACGGTTAAGTCTTTTGGAAGCTTCGATAGCATAGTATAATATTATATTATAGACACACCGACACTCAGCCCCACAGATTTACGCGTTAAACTTAAAACATTTTGCATCGGGGGCCGCAGCCTGTCTTTGCGTTTAGTCAGTCAGTGAGCTGTCGCAGCGACAAGTCGCACAGTGCACGCTGGCACTTAGGAGCAATATTTTAATCACAAAAGCAACTAAATCACTTTGCTTTGTGACATCGTTTTGCTAGGATTATTTATGCGTTAAAGTTATTTAGTGAACACGGTGCATTTGAGGTTTTGAAAATATTATGGTTGGATTTCGAGTTCGAACACTTCGAGCGTTAAAAATACTTTCCGGTCACCGAATACGTGAAACACGAATATGATACATGAAACATATAAAACTAGTTTAGTTTAATCGCTTTAGATGATAACCATCCTATGAACCATATTAAAATTATTAGACGTGGGCCGAATATTATATAACAATGAAAGTTATGGACTGTGTTCGATGATAATGCAAACTACTACTATACTATAATATTCTATACTACTGTTATCTGAAGAGGCAAGCGCCATTCTTTGTGAACTGAATAGCACTCATGCTGCGTGAGATAGAGCCACGAGCGGAGCGAGAGCAAACAAACAATGAGCAGAACGACGCTCAATACAATAATAATTCACTGCACTTGTGTTATTTTACGTCTATTTAATGAAAAGGGAATACAAAGGGTCAAGCTTGGCATAAATGGTATGAGTGGTGTAATGCTTAGGAAGAAACGGACGAGGTACGACAAACTGTAGAAAATCACGGCTTGTGATATGCTTCGTTGAAGAAAGTATTAAACTTATGTAAATTCAAATTCAAATTATGAGACTGCAAAAATCAGCATGTGTTTTCAAGCTATTCATGATTCTGATAATTCAATCTTGGACTCAAAGCAAATCAAAAAGCTGGCAAAGCTCTTAACAAAGAGCAATAATCTGCATACTGGAAGTCATGTAGGCTGGGTGCTTTCTCAGGTTTATGTCATGACTTCATGACAGTCCAATCAGCTCTGTCTGCCGTCAATCATGCTCCTGTCATTATATTCTGGTTTCTGCATGCCTTTGTCATAAACTCTTCATAATTTCGCAACGGTTTATATTCTTTTGGATAATTTCTTTTGATGCCATCTCATTGTTCCCAAAATTGTCTTCGGGGTTTTGCCCAAAGCATTGTTGGCTGCTTTTTGTGGTTTATTACGGTTTTGCTTTTGTCCAGAACTCTTCAAGGGCCATTGAGTTTGAGTAAAACCAGATGGTGGGCTTATTGAGAATGTGTCGAACTGTGTTATGGATTCTTCTTTTGTCCCTTTTGAAGGGTGGCGCTAGACGCAACTTTTATTGTTTCTTGGAATGGATTCTTTGGAATATCTGAAGTAGGGTTTCTTGCAACAGCCACAGAATAGATGTAAATATGTAACTGTAAATACTGCTCATCTGCTCATCTTTCTAATATTAAAAATATGCGATGACATTTTTTTATCTTTGAATGTTTGCTAGTTACTTAATCACGCAAAAAAGGCTGAACGGCTTGAATGAAGAAAGCTTGTACCCTAGATTTACACATAGTCTATTTTTCACACTAGAAACAAATATGATTCCTGCAGGACAGCGAGTAAAACCACAGAGCACAGCTAATACAGTACTGAATAATGATTAATTAGTAGACCATCTTAGAAAGTTTAATAGAAACTTTATAAATGAGTACCTTCAATAAAATATGGAATAGACTTGACACCAATTTGTACAGAAACAAAGCAACTAATAACCACCTGACCATAAACAATAGAAACGAACAGACAATGAGACTAAATAATATTCATATACATAGATAACACTAATTACTCCACTTTGAAACTAGACAAATTAGGCTTCGAACACGTTTCGATTATAAAGGGGTATTCTGACGATGCAGTTTGTGGAGATATTTCTAGAACTTATGGCACAGAGAAACCTGGATTCTAATAGCATATGACCGAGTAAAATGGCATGCCGTAAAATGGTCTATTGCCGAAGGAGGCTGTGAAAGATAATGATGCCACGGATTGGTATATGGTAAAATTAACATAAAAAAATACATATTAATTAATGTAAGCGCCTTCAACATCAACATCGTGAAAACTATTGCTAACGCTGAAAGGTAAAACTGATGGTGGAGTATCGTATGAAAGAAGGAGAAAACTGATGAGTCAAGCAACTAGCATTGATGAAGTGACGAAAAGAGGATAGAAATAAATCAACATGCAAAATTAATATCGTGTGATATCCCACCATGTCGGTAAACGCACCCTAAGCAATCGTATGCCAGAGTACAAATGAGGTTAAACAGTCGGTTCCTTTTAAAGTAAATGGTACAAACACAGCTTAAATTGAACGTTGACTTTCTAGTTCTGACGTCTGGAGGAATGGGAACGGATAAGGATGCAAATCAAACCACACGAGGTAAACTAGTTGTAACTTACGGTGTTATTTTCATTTTCTAGCTATCTTTTTAACATATTTTTGGTGTAAAGGAATATTCCATTTCATAATACTGTTTGATATTGGACCACATGCTTTGAATGTAAATTTGGGCTCATTGGAAAAATATTTCGAGCTATGGTTTAGTCACCAAACAACTACGTACACAAAGAAAGTTACCGACACTTTTACGTGTATGATTACATCAGTACCCTAGAAATTAACAAGAAATACAGAAAATTGAATACAGAAATACAGAAATTGAAGAAATACTGAACTGAATTAGACAGCTGTTTTTTCATCTGAAAAATAGTTTGCAATTTTAGTCGATTTTGTAAATCGTCCAGAATTTCAAAAGGAATAAAGTAGGAAAATAATACTAACTTACTCCTCTTGCTTAAAAACCCAAAAGTAGGCCTCCAATACCAGAGAAAAAAAGCTACCGCTAAAGGTAGGTACCAAGTGTTGAATTAATTCAAACTGGCGCCCCATTAAACAAACCAAACAATGTCGCCGGAAACTCTTTGTAAATGTAATTGCTAAATAAGCTACATAGCGATTGTATCTGGTGTATTTATTTGACACTGCCAATAATAACGTTAATTGAACTAGATTATTGGACAATAAATCATAGTTATTTGGGTTAAGTTGCTGAGGTGACGTGTCTTCATTTGATTTAGGAGCTGATAGATGAAGCTAATTTAAGGCTGGAAATGTTTGCCAACGTAAATGTAGAAATGCTTACAGAGAAAGGCAAATCTGAAAATGCTTCTTCATCATCAATTGTTTTTTCTATAGATGCTCACAGATCTAATAAAGTGACAGAAGTTTGAGTAAAATTAGGAAATACTGAATCACTTACTAACATTAAACTACATCTATTCAAGAAATTCAAAATATAGTTTTCAAGACGCTATTCGAGATAAAATACTACAAGAAGCTGCACGAATTTAATATGCCGACAGACAGACAAATCGTGCTTACACCTCGGCTTATAATATTGATTGTAATTCTTTAGACCGCACAGAATGAGGGCGTGCTTTTATAAATCAAACACATTTTCTATTAACCAACAATAATAATATTGGAAAAGATTAATCTGTTTTGAACCTTATTTCTATTGCACAAAACCTAAATGAGGTAGAAGACTATATAGAAGCAAATGAAAGACTAATAGGAAATAATTTCTTTGGATTACAATCTGAAGACGAAGCTGATAAGTTACGAAACTTTAGAGAATACGGAAGTTACCGTGTGATAAAGATAGACGTCTTAATAAGATTATCAGAAAATTCTTAATTTGATTCAAGATATGAGGGAATTAATTAAAGTAATTAATAACGACGCTGCAGATAAGAACTTAGTATACCGCAATTCACATAGTACAGTACTGTAGTATTACGCAATTCTGTATTAGAAACTAAAACAGAATTGCAATTGAATTGCTTTATATTTTTTTTCATATCTGATATGAAATTGAATTAAAATACTGTTACTAAGTGTGGTGTTTTTTTACATGAATATAATTAGAAATGTTATATGAACATATAAAAATAACTAAATATGAGAACCAAATCATTCCCGTAAAAACTCGGAAAACAGAAAACTTCCGATACCGAATCATAAAAGAACGTCAATAACACGCAAATATTGAAACCTCGGACCTCACACCGGACCCTGCGGCACGGCAGCTTACTAAGTAAACAATACAGGGAACCGAATAAAAACACACTAAAAAAAGCTTGAAATATTTATTGTTTCGACCAAAGGTTGAAGGTAAAATCCTTTTTTTCTAACCAAGTCTGAGCGCTGAGAAATTTGTAATATTGTAAGCTGAACGCGTGGTAAATGCTTGACTCAAATTTGTGATGGTGTATAAATCTGTCATAGATTTTTAAATAGCCCTGTAAGTTGCAAGTTTTTATGACTGCCTTCAAACAAACATTATTTACTTGCACTAAATTGACAAGAACATCAGTAAAGTTGCTTACAAAATTGCTCAATTGACACTAAAGTACGATCAAAATGCCAACGAGCTCGATAACGTAACTTACAAAATTGCTCATGGTCTTCTTATGGCAGTTAATCAATGTACTCAAATACTTAAAGCTCAGTTTAATGCATCATTAAAAAAAGTCCTAAGTGCTTTATCGTTTTTTGACAACTATTGAGTGATCACTAGCGAGTGACAAAGAGCACCGCTCTAAATGGATCAGCCTCAGTAATATTTTGAGTCGCTGGTCGCTGTGTTGAAATGTACTGACTGGGTGACGGTCACTTAACACTTTATCATAATTAGGGATGTCACTCTATATTTGTAAAGTAGTGGGTGGAAATTCGTATGCTCTAATGGGGTGCCATTGGTACTTACTTTGGTTATAATTGTTAGATAATATAAAAATAAATTGGGCTTACACTTCTAAATTTTTTTTTGAGAAAATGTTTAGAGAACTAATGTTACCAATGTATTTTTTTATTGAACTTTTTTTTGTACAAATAAAGATAGTTTTTGTAAACATAATTAAGATCATATCTTTAATAAAATTCTGAGCGTTAAATATCCGACTTTTTATAACGTTACTCATATTTTCAAAACATTTTAAGAACATGATATCAAATGTAACGTTAAATTTAATTCCATTAAATTTTCACTTACGAGTAACTTTCATGCCGTTTAATAACACTCAATAAGATAAGCAATTATACCTCAATCATATATCAAGTAATCCGTGAGACAATACAATATAAACACTTGAAATATCTCTAAACACAAGCTATTTGCAATTATCAACAATGCAGTAAAGTGTGAATTAATTAATTGTACATAATCATCAATCGAAATTAAACTTTATGACGCTATTAATAAAATTTAAGACCTTATTGAAATTGAGTATGCAGGCGAAACTTGTCGCTTGGACGCAAACCGTAAATTTGACGTGAGAGATAATAAATTTACTTTAATTTTGACTCTTAATCTATTGGAATACGATTCAGCATAATCAAAAGGAGTTGTCGATTAATTTTGTAAAGATTCCCAAGGTTCTAGTGGCGTGGCGCCTCGAAGAGTCCTTGAGACGGTAACACTTAAAGCACTCGAAGATGGCAAGAAATGTTGGCAAGGGACTTAGCAAAACATAGACTATGCTTGTACTACTATCGATTTCGTCTGACAACTATATTGTGAAGATGCTGTTTGCGCTAGTACGTTTGTTTGGACTACGTACGCTTTATTAGACAGGTCTACGTCTGTTGAGTCTGTCGGTCTATTGAGAAATCGTGACCTCTTTTTCTGAATTTGTGTACGTTGCTTTCTGTTGTAGTTACCACATAATATTCTGTTAACACGCACCTTACTCTGGAAGAAGCTGCTTCTATCTAGGAAATCGTAATGAATGGACGTGCCTTCAACTTGAGTCGCTTTCCGGAAGTCTTAATACAAAATAAACAAACGTCTTAACATAAGTATTAGTTAGAAGTGGGTTAGTATTCAGAGAAGGTAGTTTATACCTAAGAACCTATAAAGTTCATGGAACCTGATAATAATAAGGATATGGAGAGTTCTGGGAATCTGAGTGAAATGCATTCAGATATATCAATATTGCCGATGGCTGCAGCTTAATATGCTGAGATATTTGATTACCATTTTCTTTAAGAACACTTTGAGTTTTACTTATTAAGCTTGTATAAACTCAATCAGTGCTTAAAATTATCTGTCTTGTTTTCGCATGTGACATTTCACGTCAGCGAGAAGTAGCAGAATATTTTTAGTAAGTCTTATAGTGTGTACCTTTAGTTGATTTGACAAAAATTGTATGCCACCTCTATTATATACTACTTCTTTTACAATTGAGTAGCAAATCGCTCGCTCTACTTCAAAATGACAAAAATATAGTTTTTAATTTTAAAACTTAAGAACTTAATAATTTCATATGCCTTTAGATAATACCACTGCTTGTTAAAACATCTTGAAAGTATACCTACTTATTTGTGTTAATTATATGTACATATAAGAAAAAGCAAAGATAAATATTATCACGGATTAATTAACAAGCTCTTATCAAGTCTTATCAGCTCTTATGAAGTGTCTACCGTTGATCGTATCGCGCTTGTTAAGAAGGGAGTTCACCATTACACAAATCATTGTTTTATCTCTCAAATCACAAGAAGATATTGTTTTGTCTCTATTTCATAGTCCTCACTTTTACTTCTGATTATCTTTAATAATATCTTTTTTTTAATATTAAAAACCGTCTGACTGTCTAACTTAGTGGCAATGGACTTGAAATATTCAATGCTTCTTTCAATCCTTGTTTTAGATTTTAGAACAAAAAAGTCTACAAATTCTGGTTTACTTTATCTATAAGATATGTATAATTTTTGTGTATAACAGACTTGTCAAACAAATGGCAAAACTGTAAAACCTTATAGTATAAAAACTGGTAAATCAAAGTTTAGAAAATAAGAGGGTTACTAACTTTTTGAAACAGATAACTTCAAGTTCATCACCAGTAACGTTAGGCAATACAGTCCCTGAAACCAGTTCACTAAACCCAGTATCTGTTACCATTATTATGTAAGTTAGATGCAATTGTGCCTTTCATCGATGTGACGTATTTGGAATTGCATATGAGAACCATCGTAAGATGAACTCTCGGTATGAACACTGAATAGTGGTAGATATACTACTGTGTCTTGAATTTAATTAGTATTTATTGATACTGTCTATTGTTTCGAGAAACATTATTTGCACAAGTCAAGTTAAAGTTAGGCTAGCTGTCGGTCTATTTAGTGAATTTTAATTTGTGAGTCAAGCAAAAAAAAGCTGCAGTAAGTATTCCTGAATTTTTCTTTCTTCTACCAAGTTCTAGGATAGTTTTCGTGGAATTTAGGTAGAGAAACAATATTATTATACCTACCGTCGAATAAACGTGCTGCAGAAATGACTTCTAAATGAACCTTCAATGTTTTTTTAATTAAACATAAGTGCCAAACGAGCAGACGATTCGTTTAGTAGTAAGCACTTTTTTAAAACTGCCATTCAGACTCTCTCATGTTCGTTGCAGGGTCTTTGATCAGAGGTCAAGTTACAATGGTGCCAGTCTGGGAAGAATGTTCGTAGGCGTCTTCGGCTTGTTTTCTTTGAGTTTTCATCTCAATAAGTGTTTGTATACTATTGGATACGTCGTGCACGTGATAAATGCTTGCTCAATATAAATCTCGAGTTGTGAGGTAAGACTGCACTATGAAGAATGGTGTAACAACTTGTGCTTGCAACATTTATATGTTTTAATTCGTCATTCATTCCTTATTTTTTTAATTTTGTTGTTTTTCATGTTTTTTTTAAGCCTAGATTTTCCATAACACGGTGTAAAACAGCAAAATCATTTATGGAAAGCGTAGTTTTCGATCAGGGAAGTGTTTTCTAAATAAGCTCATCAGTTCCTGTAGTTTACTCTTAAAACATGTAAAGTCACAACTTCTTGTTTCTTTTCCGTAAGTGTGTTTAAGAACTATATTATTATCTGTATGGTATTGATCGACTTATAGAATTACGAATGTCGTAGTGCGTTCAAACCCTTGTGGGAAAAATGATTGTTTGCTTGTACTTTCTACAGCACGGCGCTACTCGAATTGTTCAGAGTTGTAAAGGCTGTATAAAGGCAGTATTGTACTGCTAAATAGTTTATCGTTGAGAAATAAACCTTCCCAGCTTTTATTGGTCTGGTATTTGTATTACTTAAATTATTTATCAAGGTGCGGAAGAAGTTGAAGTATGTATTTTGGTATTTAATTCTTTGTCTGATTTGGTTTTTCTGTGTTTTATTTCTTCATAACATTTGCATCACTATGAATTTTAGCTTGTTCAAATACTTTTAATGGGATTCAATGATTTGTTTCTGTCAATTCTATTGTGATTAACAGTAGATACTTTAAGGATCAATACACCTATATTAAATATAGTAGTGTTCTTGAAAATTTTAGGTAGATTTACTTGTTTTGTTAAAACCATTAAACTTGGACCGGATTGAAAATGCTTGGCATTAATTGAATGGATTAGCTCGAAGCTAGATCAAAATAGTGTTCGGAATCTAAGCCCCGCCTTTCCATGGTTTAGGCCCACTGTGCAAAACAAATATCCGATCTATGCCACTGTGGACTGCACTATGGAATGATTCATTGTCATGACTGCGGTTCTCAAGACAACAAGTAGGGATTTCAATATCAGGCTATCGATGTTTTGGTTTTGATGTCAAGTGTACCTTATCGGTTGTCAATTGAGATAATAGCTAGATATAGACTATCTTCAATAGGATGAAACTCACGCCTTTGATGATAAAATGAATGGAATTCTTCGACAGTGACTTAAGCTCTGTTTTTTATTTGTGATTTTCTAGTCCGTTTATGTAATTTTCTTTTTGTCAACCTTGGATAGACTAAAGGTTTTCAGTTTTAGGATTGTACGGTACGGTGGCTGTAAATATGCAGATGAATTGAGGAGCGCAGTTAGGTTATTACAATTTTATTGTTTGCCATTTCTTTTTTTACCTTTTCATATCTGACAATAAGTACTGAATTTCCAAATTTTTAGGGATGTGAAAAACATAATTGTCGATTGTCAAACCTATTAATTGTCTTTTTTGATTAAATATAAGAAATACATAATTTACCATCATCATCAACAGCCAAAAAGGCGTCTGAGCAACTGCATGGACCAATCTTGAAATTTCTTTAGAGTTGTCGGAAAAATAAAACTCAGGAACGCTGAAAGATACATTTCTTCAGAATTATGAGATAAATACGTAGATACAAATAAAAGCTGAAAAACATGCATTTAATATTCACGTACCAAAACACAAATCAATCAAAATCTCGCACAGCTAGATTTGTTCAAACTTTGACGTCATTCCGCATTTGGACAGAATTATCTACAAATTACCATGTAACCTGATCATTGCCACTTCTGTCACGGACCAGTGACAGTTGACAAATATATTATCTCAATTGTATTCAATACAATCATTGTAATCCGTTATGCTAAGTAGACAGATTATTTTGTATTGTAATACTGTGTTCTATAAAGTGACACTTTAAATGATGATCATTATTTTCTAAAAGGTCAACAAATAAATTAACCTGCGACGGAGATTTTGTTATGTTGAGTTATCTCTATTTGGATCTTATCTTGTAACGTTATCTATTTGCTATTATTTTGTGGGTACACGATGGAATTTGGTTCAGTTATTAGGGAAGAGAAACGAGGTCATTACTTATAGGAAGTAATTCGTATAGTGAAATAGCTTTGAAGTATATAAAAACTTATTGCTTACAGTTACTTGCCTACACCAATGTCTACCTAAATGTTTTTTTATTGAATCTAAGTCAAATTCCTACATAAAAGGCCACAAACAGTCGAATTGAGAAGCGTCTCCTTTTTGGGACTCGGTTAAAAATAGGACAATTTATTCTTATCTGTTTGGTTTTTTGGCTTAGTAAACTTTAAACATTGCTTTGTTTTTTTGTCTATCTAATTATTTGATAAATATTTAAACCAAATCGTTAGGTATAGAAATACATTGTTTCCCAGAATCATAAATTACACCTACAAATATCTATGTCTGCAAACTAGTTGTTGCTCATAACTTTCCCTCTCGGTTTCAGGCTCGAGAAAGGTTATCGGTTCTCGATAATAGTTACGTGTCCATTGCAAAATATCGATAGTCTATCGATATAATCTATGCGGGAAATGTCGCAGCTCTACTGGCCGCGAGCTTGTATCGAAATTAGATTATTAAAAGGTTAACTACGAATAATTGAGTGTGAAATAGGATTGTTTTGATCTTCGATTAAATAGAAATGTTGGGTAATTAAATATTTGGTCACTTTAACCCTAGCGTAGGTAGCGGTTTTACACTTACACGGCCTTTTAGTTTTTTCAATTATTTATTGTTGTAAATATTACTCCTATACCAGTGAAAGAAAATTGCGATATAATATATGTAACCTCAATAATTACTATAGCATTTATTACTTTTATTTTAACAATTACCTACCACGTAGCTTTTTTCAAGTATTTGCTTTTGTAATTGTTGTTTGTGTGCTTTTGTTTTGTTGAATTTCGTGTATAAACTAAGCTTGTTAAACTCTGAAATTTTTGTTTTGTACCCGTAATATTTATCATCCAATATAACAAAAATGGCCTTACCTCGCCTAACGAAGAAATTCTTGCAGGCCTTAGTTTATGAATTGTAGCCACCGCTGGTACCACAGACCTTATCCGTAGACCAACCAGCCTAATTATACCGTTGTTATGACTCTATGAACTTGAGAGCTCCGAAATACTTCCAGGAAGCCGGGCGGGGCGGGCCCGGTTCACTGTTTATGTTGGCTTTGGCGTGTTTGTTACCGTTGACAGTTAGGTATTTCGTCACCACACGCTAATAGGGCTGGCTATAGGGCTTACCAGACAAGGATTATGGAACAGAGGGACAAATGGTACGAATCAGAGACGTCGCAATTGCTGCTACATGTTTTCGCTATTTTAGTAGTGTAGTTTTTTGGCTTCACCTGGATCGGCAGTACCTACTATATCTGCTTTTTACTTGATCTGAGGGAGAGAAAGTAAAAACGTAGCTGGTAGTTCCAATACCCACTCTAAAGTCTCAATAGCATGATGTTTCGCATGTCGCTCTTAGTGCTAGCCTTTTTTCGATGTCATATTATTATGGCCCGTGGTCGTGCCAAACTAAGATTTGTTTTTCAATTATTTTTGTCCAGATTAAACAAAAAGCCACAAAACCAGTAACAGGAAAAGTCACTTATTCCATATTTTTATGACAATTTGTTGTTGTCTAAAACTCGAGCCTCTCGTAATCGCAAAGTGGCGTAACACCGCAACACGCAAAAATCGCGCATAACTCGTCATGGTTGATCACAAATTCTAAGAACACATTCCACTCTGCCCAAATAAATCTACACTAAACCTACCACATGTCAAATTAGTTCAAAAAATATGTCCTAAGTGCCAATTTAAATTATTGAAATTCATATCAGCGACCGCCGATTCATGTTAGCAGTCCCATCGGCTAACATCTCCGATATTCGATTTTGGCTTCATGAAATTCGAAGTAAATCAATCGGTTAAATCTGGCTCTTTTTTAGGCTGAGGTGACGTCACTCAGGCTTTTAACTTCAGAACTTCATGATCATGATTTTAAAGCTGGATAAGTGAACTGAATTCTTTGTTTTGATATAAAAAATCGTATCGGCTAAACCCTTTGCTTTGACCATTAATTTGACGACACTGGATTAATGCCATGCGATCCGATCTGCGCGAACTCTAAGGCCATTGACTGGCAAGAAACAGCATAAAATCAGGATTCGTGGTATTTCATGGCGTCGGAGGACTCGGAGGCCAAGACCCAATTTGTGTCGCTGCGCTAGAGGAGTAAGCGCTTGACGTTGAAGTTGAACTTGAAGTTGACGACAACTTGAAGTTGACGACAACCTGAAGTTCGATCTTCGAACTTTGAAAATTAGCCACTCGGGCTGCAAAAAATTCGTCTCCCACGACAGTCCGTTGCCCTCTATACCACCATGATTCGTCTAAAACCTTGAGACACATTCTTAATTACTTCGCATCGACAGCCCATTGACAAATGGTTTGAGATAAGCCTCGACGATTCCCACGTTAGGACTTCTGTGTCACAGTAAACAAGTACTGGCTAACTGAAGGAACACATAGCGTAGTATAAAGACAGTAGGGAACTGGACACTGGAAAATAAATCATAATTTCAATTTTAAATCAATGGAGTTGAAAAATTTTACTTTCAAAAGGACAAGAACAAGAAAGTTTTGCAACGTTATACGTAAAGATGTAAAGATTATACGTTATTTATTATTCATGTAAATGAATTTTGTTCCATTTAGTGTAGCTGTTTTTTAACTGCAATTTTACTTTCATTATTTTTTTTATGTAAAAGTAAAACTAGTTTCTTACTATCGATTCGATAGTGATTACTGGTTCTTGCCTTTGATCTGTGAACATGTCACAACTTTCCCTACTGGTGTAACCCTTCTGTGACACGATGTTGACACGCGATATTACGCGCCGCGACGCTACAGTCACGACAATGTCCGCGAGATGTGTAGGCTCTGTCTCTATGACAATAATCAATGGCTGAATAGGGTGTTGACTTCGGGAAGATAGATAGATAGCCATGGACGAATGTGCGAGTGTTACCTTTGGCTCTAGAACACGGGCGGTGAGAAAGAACTCCCCCAGGGTTTTTAGTGGGTAGGCCGCCACTGGCGGAGACTCCCACATAACCACCGCGCCTCCCCCCGGGGCCGGTGGTATCCATAAAGGATTTTCCCTGGGCCAAAAAAAAAAGGGAAGATAGATGGAAAGATAGATAAACTCTTTATTGTTCACACCATAAATTACAAACAAAAGGATGGTGGAGGGTGGTGGAGGATGGTGGAAGGAGCTCTGGTTTTAGTGATTTTGGTCACCAGTCTCGGCCTTTTTTTTATTAGGTTCCGGGCGCTGCTTGGCCCGGAAAGCGAGCTTATCCCTAACATAACTAGGGGCTTTTCTACTTATATCTATTTATCTTCTAATTACATGTTATAAGTCTTGGTCTTGGTCCAGTCTTCGTCTTGGTCATGATTGTGGTTTTGGTGGTTTCGGTGGTGTTTATGTCTAAGTTTATACATTTTATATATTGTTTATAAAACATACATATTGCACACCCCGTTTTTCTATTCATTTTATGTATCATCTCCATCCTAAGGTCGCCTGGAAGAGATCGCTCTTAGCGGCAAGGCCGCCAGTTGTTCAACTAGCTCTAAGTGTTATTATACTTTTATTTGTAATTTCTGGTGTGAAAAATAAAGAGTTTATTTAACTATCTATCTATCGATCAGCCCAAATCTTCATACCGTTTAGTCATCATCATCTGGTGCCAGCTACTACCGGCGATTGGCCGTCTGTTCAGCGAATTTTTCCTTATCTTAAGCCAAGCAAAAATCGACATTAGCTTTGCTTGCCCACTCTACCTCTAGGATGTTTTTGTGTGTAGATTGTAGATATAGTTTTGTGGACAGAATAAATACATTATACCTACCTACGTAAGCCTTAATTGATTGCTTTACGTATACAAGGAAAAGCCATCTTCCATTTCCACGCATTTTTCATCCGTAACTAATTAATTTAGCCTAAAAACTATACAATAATTTGAAACTCGCTGACGATTCCGACGCTCGTGGAGACAGGCACTAAGCCTTTCAATCAACCTTCCTACCAGCGACAGTAGAGGTGCGAAGCGGTAATTTCCCGTATAGTCGAGGAGTTTACAGACTCGTTCGATTCCGGTACTTACTGGACTCTACCTCTCGGGCCGGCTCTTAAAAAGTACTTTGAGGAGTTAGTTCCAGAAATTAATGCGCCCTTTCATAGACATGCAATTGTTTCAATTTAAAGCACTTTGGAGTAGGTGGTTATTTATTTTTTAGTTTTCTATGTTGTTTGTAATGCAATGTAAATCGTTTTCATGTGTTGGATAAAAGTTGTTTAAAAATTTGGATTTTTTAGGCTTCCACTAAATTTAAATGTAAGTGCATTTAATTTAAATTAATTTATTTCAGAATAAGCAATACAAAGTTAATTTGTAAAAACCAATGTGTTATAGTTAAGGTTGAGTTCGTTTAACCATCAAATAAGGTAATTGTTTTATGCGTATTTTCAAAAACTTCGGAAGATATAAAAACTGATCAATTTTATAGGCGAATGAAAATCAGTACCAAAATCATAAACACTTCAAGTGAAAACCAATCTATTTATACCTCATTGATTCGCAAAACTGATCTTATCGTCGTATTAATTAATTTGTTACGGCTCCTTTAACAGCCATTAGCTAACAGCAATGCATAATAATGTGTAACATTGAATTAACATACCACCCGTGAGTGCATTCTGTTGCTTATGACACACTTGCTTGCTGTAGTGTGTATGTGTGACTTCTTGAAAACAATAAAACGTCCTGGACCACGTTTTAGCAATGAATCCGTAATTTATCTGTGGTTTTTCCTTTTCAGTTGCGCTGTAATTTGCATGAGAACTATTGGTTGTTATTGATAAAGATTGTTTGTTATTTGTGTCTAGTAGTCTTTAGTGAGAGCGTAATTAAAAATTTAAGATGGATTAGGATGGTCGATAGGATAAATTATGAAGTGGTTTAAGAGACCTAAGCGACGTCAAAAATTGTATTTATGAGTCTCATTAATTTATTTTTAATGTATTGTCTTCTACCCAGATAAATATGGATCCACTGAAAGAACTTGAAAATGCCTTACTTATTTCACCTTACCTAGGTGTATGTTTCTCGAAAATTTTCAGAAACTTAATTATTTGAAATTGTTTTTTAGTGGTGAACCACTGCTGTACTTATTTTTTTCTGCTAATCGAATCACTCAGATTTTTTCACCTAGGGATCGATTACGTCCTTTGTTTCCATGAATCTTAAAACTATCTAAGTAGGTAAGTCAACCTATACAGATGCAATTGTTACGCATAACAAGGTAGCTAAGTAAATAATAACATTGTCCACATTCCGGCGTACTCGTAGTTGTAACTAGTAGTAATGTTTACAAAACGATCCTAGAGGTAGTTGATGGTATCAGTTTGCGGCTACATTTGAACCTGTAAGGCAGGCTGCTGCATAAACATGTCAAACGAAATGATACTGCGCTCAAACTGATTATACAACTGATTATTATAATGAGAATAGTTGACTAGCTGTAGCATTTGGTTGTACTTGGAATTTTCTAGTTTTCAGTGCATTTTCCGTGGAAAAAAGTTTTGAACAGGGTTACAAGGAAAGAGTATGCTAAACCGAAAAAGGCTTATAGTAGGTACTCATGATTATTAACAACTTTTACTATGGGACCAACACTGAATTCGCGAAAAAAATGTGCTGTTCCATAGAAAAATTTCAATGACATTTGATAAAAGGCCCTTTAGTTAGAACCCCGTAGTTAAAATAACAAATAAAATGTAACAAACAGAGAAATAGGATGGCAACTGCGAGTAAGGAATTTATAACTAGGAACTGGAAATTGTTAACTTGCGATGACGATCACATGGTTAATTAATGATAGATGATAGTGACGATATCAATATTAAATCTCAAATGGCTTTTCTATAAAATATTTTTTCGTTAAACCAACTGTAAGTCACGACAATAATTCCGCATAGTTACAAAGTTAACCGCCAACGACCATTCGAACTAAATGTAAACGCCAAACTAAATGACAAACCTCCACATTTTGAATATTACTATGATTATTATAATCAAGGCGCCAAGCCGGCAATCAGATATTATAAACTAGTAAGTACTTAACTAGAACTAGATAAAGTGAGTACCAACAGTTCAAGAGGTTACAAGTGACGTAATCATAGGACGAGGTATGACGAAAGTAATGTAACAAGAAATGAAGATACACGCACATCCTACCATACAATTACGATGTACGATGCAAAATTATACATCTATACAGGGTTGTAAGGGAAAGGTTGAAAACCTTGAAAAAGGCTCATAGTACTCATCATTATGAACAACTTTTATTATAGGATTAACCCGGAATTCGCGAAAAAGACAGCTCCTTTGGAAACGTTACACTTTCTCATATCGTCTAGCACAACATTTTCCCACCTTACCTTAGATCTGCCTCTGAATCTTTGACTAAACTATAAATAAATAAAATTGCCGTTTATTTCAGCAGAAAAAAAAAATAAAAAAATAAAATCTTGTTTAGTATTTGTAGTGGTCAAGAAAAGGTTAAAGAAGATTTTAGTCTTACAACATTTGGTTTACCTACTCTTCTGCATGAACTCCTCCACAGGTAAACCTCCTAAGATGTCCAGTCGTCTCTAGTATCGTTTGCCATAAACTATCATAAATATAATTAATTAAATAAGTACCTAATTAACAACCTAAGTCCAAAAGCAAATGCAATTAAAACCTGTCTAAAATAACAACAGGCTAAAAGCGAATCGTGAATTCAGCAAGTAATTTATTTGGATAACTACACTGACGGCTGGCTGGTTGGTTTGCTGTCAGGTATGAGTAGCTGGAGTTTGTAAAGTAAAGATTATTACTAGCTGAAGGTAAGGCTGCGTTATAAGGATCGATTTAGGTAGTTATCATTTTGTGTTTGAATAGTTATTTTTCTAATTTATTTTTAGTCCGCATTTAAACGCAAACTAGGTTTGCGTGCACCATCTTTGACCACATCGGCGCTTATTATCAGGCGATTGGTGGTCAAACGCTGACTTATATATTCAAGTTAAAAAAAAAGCTCGCCTGATTTAAGAGTGGTTTTAGTAGGTAAGTAGTCTTCTTTTTATCAACGTCTAAGTTTGAAAAATATCTATCTGCCTGATGAGACTTGTTCTTGTTGGTGGAGTAGCTTTCATCCTTCTCGATTTTCAAGCTAACTAACATTTGACTTCTTTGTACAATATGTCATTCAATGGTAGTTGCAAGGAAAATATTTTTTATGGAAATATAAATAAGTATGTAAAAAAATCCAAGTTTGCCTTCTAATGCAGCACTGACGTTTTAAGCAACAACTTTTAATCGGTTACGTCTGTTATTAATATTATATTCCACTTTTATAAAATAAATGACTAAATTATTAGACCTGAAATTGTACCCTAAATATTACCACATACTTACTTCATTTTACTTTAGAATTGTTACTATTATTTATTCAGTGACATTACAAAATACTATAGATACGCTAGAACTAATCTGAGGACATAGTACTGAACGTAATCACTAAGATAGCTTACTCGATATTGGTTAACTTCTACATTGACGTGCGATTAAACTCAGCACTAAAAGTTAATAAGATGAAATAATCGTATGACATTTAGATTGGTGTTCGTTTCAAATCGTTGGTATTTTGCAATGCTCGTTTGAATTATAAGAGATCTAGAATTCACGATAAACGAGCATGTTTTAACATGGTTGAACCTCAGAGCAACCTTCCGAGGAGATATAAGCTCGATGCTTTAGCTTTGTACTTGCAAACCAAGCAACGTTCATTGTTTTTGTTTTTGTTTTGATGAAGTGCAATCAGAGTTAATTACAATTTACCTTTTAATTTTAAACCGTAAATATTGTAAATCCATATAAAAAAATATTCAAACCAAAAAACAAAAAACAGAGACGGAATATGAGCATCATTTTGTATGATTTCATACTATCTAAAGATATTTGAAAACCCTCCGCATGCTAGGAAAATATGACCCAAAATATCAATCCTACTCTTCTCTTCTCAATTCAAAATGCTTAACGCAAATAAATCATCTTTATAACCAGGTTAATGAGCGAAATCTATTACATACAAAATGCTTGCTAGATTTCTCTTCAGTTCGGTAAATGAAATAGGTTTCGCCCAACAGTTCACGTTCACAATAAACGGACATTTATTGGCTCAAATGATCCAGTAACCACTAAAATGTACCGTTGCCCATTCAACTCGAGTCTAACAGTCAACATTTTACAGCCCCTAAATCTTGCTAATAGTTCGGAGATCGTTAAATTTAATGCATCTCCGAAATGGCTGCGAAGAGTTAATGGTATATCAAGGGACCTTAATGAGCACATTAACGCTTCGCCTTAATTTTGTAATTGAGCTATTAACCTAACCTTAATACAAATCAAAGGTGATAATAATGGTTAATTATTTGATCAAGATCGAACAATGATGTGGAGTCGGTTGCGATTTGCAAGGGAAAAGTGTTAAAGGATTGTAAGATTTTTTTTATTGCTCTTTAAGTGTCATCTAAATATAATTAAGTTAAATATTTGTTAGTGTGTATTGTGGATAATAATGAAATAAAAGATGAAAAATATCTTCAACACCATAAAAAATTAAGATACTGAATTTACGAACTAGGACACAAAATCAGTCATAACCTTAGCTAAGATCTGATATTAAATTTTGTCTTCCTACGCTCGATCCACTTTCTAGTCTCTTATTTTAGACTTTAGAAGTCCTTGCCTTCTCATCTCAGGGGCACTATTCTGGTGACTAAGATATTATCTCGGTCCCTGTTGCTCTCATTAGAAATGTCATGACAGTGAGAGTGACCGAGATGATCTCGAGCGCACAAGAAGAGGGTATCTGGTCTTTCACGCTCGATCCTTTTTTCTCACTGACTCTCATTTCTTTATAATTCATGTCGGTGCTCTCAAAGGATACCAGCTTCGAAATACAGGTTTCGAAATCCTGACCTACATTCAACCGATTACGTTTTTACTATCCCCCGATGAGAGGCGCCGCACACGGGTGATGGCGATTGATTACGATGATTGTCGGTACAAGATTACTCACACTTCGTTAATCACTCCTTCATTGCTGGTGATTTGTGATCGTAAAACTGTAGGGCTATAAAAGGATGTTTGTATTACGATTTTAAGGATCTTTGAAGGAGTAAATCATGTTTGTAAACTTTGAGGTTTGAAGGCAGTTTGGTTGGTTTTTCTTCTAGTACATGTAGCAACTGTTCCAGAACGTTTGCATGTAAAATTAGGATCTATCATCTATGTGAAAACGCATCAGTATTCGCCCAGAAACAGGAAATGGACACCGTAACCGAAATTGGCTTTGAGTGCATCATCATCATTACAAATTAAATAGTGATAACAACATTAAATACCAACAAAAATGTAAATAAAATTGAAATCCTAAATTAAATTTAGTATCAAACATAGGTACACGTAATTATTACCGTAGGTAGCTACGGTAATCATTAATTGATGAATTGTGGTATACCCTAGAGACACTAAATAAAATTTTTAACAAGAGACAAAGGAGTCTAAAGTAATCTACCACTACACACTACTACTACTCATTATTATGACTGTAATTATTTTCAATTGTGCTAAAAAAAACTCTTTATTCATAAAAGAGCCAAAAGTTGGTATAGTCGTAACTGTATCAAAAGGGTAACTCGCCATCAATCCTGAACAATGCAACCGATGTCTCCTTCACACCCATAACCTATTTAACACTCCGACCATCTACCACCAGTCTATGAGAACTTGTGTAATTAGATACGTCTCGGCGGCGAGTGTGAAACGATATAATGAGCTGGATAGTGACGTATTTTATTGATATGTCACAATGGTGGTGAGGACGTCACTTTAGTGGGCGTCTCCACGGAATGACGATAGAGATTAAATTGTGGGTACAGTAATACGTGACGTTATTAGCAAAACTCATGCGGATCAAACAAAAAAATAGTGCGGAAATAAATAAAATCGTAAAGAATTTTGTACTAAAAAAAGCCACAAAGAGAGACTTGGGGTGTATTTCACCAAAAATATGGACCTATAAGTTAAGTAGGTACTTATTAGCCATATTGGTATAGCGTTAAAAACCTCTAAAAATGGTAAATAAAGTTAGTATCAACTTAGTTCTTAGACCAAGTCTAAAATCACGAAAATAAAATCAGCTGTTTCTTAAAAAGATTTCATTGACACACAACGAAATGGATCAGCGATTTTTTTTCGTGATTTCTAGTTTGGTGCCTAAGTAAAGTTCATCTATAGATGTTTTTGCTAAATATGTATACCCAAAGAACGAAGACGCATGGAGAATATTGGAATTTTGTACTGGAAAAAGCATTACCTTAGTACATAACATAATACTAAAACGTTAGCCAACGCAGTCTTCGATAAGCTTATGAGATTGCCTCATGTCAGATCTTTAAGCAAGTAAGTAAAGTGAGTCTCAAGAGGCTGTCAGCCACTATGTGCTCACTTCCCACGTCTCCTGTGAATGTGTTATTGTAAACATTTCGAATTACTTCACGCTCTTCATTTAAACTCTGTTTTCATATAAACAATACAAAGTCCAAATATTTTGATAGATCAGAATTTGTGCGAGTTCTTAATTGTAGGGCTGAACTCATTATATGAAGATATTGAAGATGATAGAGATGATGGAGGAAACGTAGAAGAAACACACTTACATACCTACCTACTTTTTTGACCCCATATGAGTCAGATAAGGGTAGATGATGAAGGCCAAAATGAAGTCTTCAGAGGAGGCAAGCTCTGTACAAGTATAGTAGACGTCACTGTGTGCAGCACGCCGCTTCTGGGGAAAATAGAGGACTGGCAGGTAGACAGAAGTCTCACAACATCAGACCATAACGCCATAACCTTCACTCTGCGCCTAGAAAATGCCCTAAAACATCTGAGGCCTGTCACTACGCGTAAGTACAACACCAAGAAGGCAAATTGGTCAGATTTCATGTCACGCCTGAAAACCTCCCTTGAAGAGAGAAGTATAACACTGGAGTCAGTGAAGGGATGTGAAAGCCCGGAAGAACTGGAGTCAATGATCACGAGCTATACAGATAGTATCCACAATGCCTGCGAATATACCATTCCAACAGCAGGTCCGCACAAAGGGAACCCGATCCCTCCGTGGTACACGAAAACGCTCGATGATTTGAAGAAAGAAGTTCTCAGAAGAAAGAGAAGGATAAGAAATGCCGCCCCCGACAGAATCGAGTTTGTAGTTGAACAATATCGAATTGCCAGACAAGACTACAAGGATAAAGTCGAAAAAGCTAAAACAGAAAGCTGGAAGGAGTTCTGCACGAATCAGGAGAAGGAGAGCATGTGGGACAAGATCTACAGAGTGATCAGGAAAACCTCAGGAAGGCAAGAAGACTTACTTCTGCGGGACACTGAAGGCAACACTCTATCCCCGATGCACTCTGCAGAACTACTAGCCAGAACTTTCTATCCCGACGACTCTGAATGCACAGACCAGCCGTGCCATACAGAACTGCGGGAACGGACGAAGGAAACACCGATGGACTTACCGGAAGATGATCCACCATTCACATCAGCTGAACTAGAGTCAGTGTTGCGAACACTGAACCCGAAAAAAGCCCCCGGAACCGACGGGCTCACCGCTGACATCTGCGCTGCAGCCATCCGAAGCGAACGGGAAATCTTCTTAGCGATAGCAAACAAATGTTTGTCGCTGAGGTACTTCCCCAAGCAGTGGAAAGCGGCGCACGTGATTATCCTACGCAAACCCGGTAAAACAGATTACACACATCCGAAGTCATACCGTCCTATAGGTCTCCTGTCCGTCCCCGGAAAAATCGTCGAAAAGCTTTTGGTAAACCGACTCCAATGGCATCTCCTCCCGACCATCAGTCAGAAACAGTACGGTTTCATGCCCCAACGAGGAACCGAAGACGCCCTCTATGACCTGGTAGAGCACATTAAAAAAGGAGTAAACAGCAAAAACATCGTACTCCTAGTCTCCCTAGATATAGAGGGTGCATTCGACAATGCATGGTGGCCCGCCCTAAAAGACAATCTAGCGAAGAAGAGGTGTCCAAAAAACCTCTACGAGATGGTAAGCTCATACCTCAATGACCGAAAAGTCAAAGTCAACTATGCTGGAGCAGCACACGAGAGGGAAACTACCAAAGGGTGTGTCCAAGGATCTATCGGCGGACCCACCTTCTGGAACGTAATCCTAGACTCGTTGCTGCGACTGCTGGAAGCAGAGGGAGTATACTGTCAAGCTTTCGCGGATGACGTCATTCTCGTGTTCACAGGTTCACAGTCAAGCATTATCGAGCAGCAGGCCAACAACACGTTGGACATGATTGTGGAATGGGGAAAACGTAACAAGCTCAACTTTGCAGCGCAGAAGACTAATGCGATGCTCTTCACCAAAAAGTTGAAGTACGAACCCCCAAACCTGGTCATGTCTGGCATCCAGCTTAATCTCGTCGAAGAAGTCAAGCTGCTTGGCCTGTTGATTGACCGTAGGCTCAATTTCAAAGCACACGTGAAAGCCCAGTGTAAAAAGGTGGCGGATATCTACAAACAGATCGCGCGTGCGGCGAAAGTGACCTGGGGTCTAAACAGCGCGATCATGAGAACCATCTACGTCGCAGTGGCGGAACCCATCATCATGTATGCCTCAAGCGTGTGGGCGCAGGCGGCAGACCTCGAAGAAAACAAGAAGCACTTGAACGCAATCCAAAGAGGTTTCGCCCAGAAAATCTGCAAGGCATACCGTACTGTTTCCCTCAAGTCAGCACTCGCCCTCTCAGGTCTTCTCCCCCTCGACCTGAGAATAACGGAAGCAGCCAGTCTGTACAGAATGAAGAAAAACTTCTCCCAAGAATACCTCCCACCAGAAGCGGAGCTCGAACGAAACGTTAGTTACCTGGACCAGCCACACCCGTCCACCCAGACGTCCGTTGAGTTCGAGCACCTAGAGAACACCTCCAACGAGCTAGTAGGACCCCAAGTCTACACAGACGGCAGCAAGATAGAGGGTCAAGTTGGTGCTGCCCTAACCTGGTGGGAAAACGGCAGAGAAGTGAAATATTCTACCTTCAAGCTACACTCCGAATGCACGGTCTTCCAGTCGGAGCTTTATGCTCTTTACCGGGCGACTCAAACGGTGATAACGAGCAAAGACCCCGAGGTCAACGTTTTGAGCGACTCAAGATCCTCACTCGAACTGCTACGAAATCCCAAAACAAGTCACCCCCTGGTAAAGAGTATCAAAGAAAACATTGGAACGATAAATGCAGAAGGGAGAACTCTTCGTCTTTTCTGGTTGAGGGCGCATGTGGGCACCGCCGGTAATGAGAGAGCTGATGAACTCGCAAAATTGGCGGCGCTCACTGGCACCGACAGAGATTACGAGGAGATCCCCTTGTCCTACGTCAAAAGGAAAATCCGTGAGGAATCTGTCCGGAAGTGGCAGGACCGGTATGAAACCTTGGACACGGGTAGAGTCACGCAGACGTTCCTCCCTGATATCGCAGATGCATATCGGACGACGCGCGCCACGAAGCTGACTCCCTTCCAGGTACAAGCATTGACAGGACACGGAGGAATAGCCGAATATCTGTACAGGTTCAAGCTCAAAACCAGCCCCGGTTGCGAGTGCGACCCCGACGTGCCCGAGACGGTCTGGCACGTGCTCATCGATTGCCCTAGGTTCATGGCCGCACGACAGGACCTCGAAACACAGATAGATAGAAAGCTTGTGGTATCAGATCTCCATAACATCCTAGCAGATCCAGATAGCAGACCACACTTTCTGTCCTTCGCAGAGAGATCCTTCCGAATTGCGGCAAAGAGAAACTCCACCCTCGAAACACCCACTCCCCCCTTTAATGCATCCAACACACACAACACACACACACTACACACACAGTCCGCTGTTGCCACACAGATCCCCGTCCGAGAAACTTCCTCCAAAAGCGTATCCACTCACCACCTTTTGGAAAACGCGGAAAGAGGAGTGCCGGGGATCCGGATTCGCGGTGTGGCTCTCTTCATGGACAGCAACAGAGAAAGATTCGGAGTAAGCTTCTGCATCGTCCGGAACCAGAAACGCGTACGTCTATCACCTGGATTAGCATGTCTGCTTAACGGGAGCACCGCCAAAGTAACAATGAAGCGGAAATCCTACAACGCTATGCCAGTATGTGAGGTAGATGGCCACCGATTCCGAACAGTGCGATTGAAAAACAAAATGATCGCACTGTTCGAGTGGGCGGCACAGTCACCTTTCGTACAAGCTAGCTCGCTACTGGAGTACCTGAGCAGAAAAGAAAACAGCACGCCCCGGGTTATAAGCGTAGACGCAATGATGGTCGAATACTCGAAAGCGGAAGTCGCAGACCGGCTTGGTTGCACTAAGGCCTCTGAACACCATGAGGTTGTCGTGTATGAGGACAGGGGAGAAAACTTAAGCTTTCTCAAGGCTCCAACACACGACGTCACAAGTGCAACAGATAGCTGGGGACATCCTGTTCCAAGCTCGACCACCCAATCTGGCTCTGAACGGGCACAACAAAAAGCAGTTGCCGAAAGAGCTGCAGTCCAACCAAGTGGCAGCCGAGACGCCACGCAAGGCCACATAGCGGCTTTCGTAACAGCGTTTAGCGCCGCAGCGCGGAGCTTGTTCCGAACCACTCCCAAATCACCATGCCCCCCCACAGCAGTGACCCCGAGAGCAGCTACACAACCAAAGGCAGTCCGGACGAGAGCCGACATGGGACAGGTCGATTCACCCCGTTACATCTTGGCCACGGGGCCACAAGACCACGCGAGAAACGCTTTCCTCGAATTTCTAGCCACAGTGAGAGCGACAAGACAAGTCAATCTCAGGAACTGCGACAACATCCTGCAGTCCTTCAGGCTAGGAAGCGAACGTCTACTCAAAGAGGGACTCGAGGAGGCGGAAGCAGCCATATATAATAATGTCACTTCCCAAGTCATCAGGGGAACCATGGCAGGAGAATATATGGCAGCTTATAGCGCAGAAAGTGGCTTTGTGGCGCTGAACAAGACTGAGACGGAGCGAACAGGTAGGCCGACATACGCGATACCATCGAACGACCCGATTGTAGTAACCGCCAAATGCACCAAGATCATGCTGGACGAGAAGATCCTCGAGATGGCTCAAACCATCGAAGGGAAGTCAGACGTCGGGGCAAGTTGGGAAAACTGGGCGGTACCGAAGATACAATGGGTTAACGGAGTTCCAGGATGTGGTAAGACAACATGGGTGATTAGACACTTCGACGTGGACAGGGACGCTATCATCACCACAACAACAGAGGCAGCAAAAGATCTCAGGGAAAAGCTATCGCACTGCATCGGAGACCTGGTCAAAACCAGGGTGCGAACCATGGCTTCCTCCCTAGTAAATGGTTTCGGCAGAGAGAGTTTCAGCCGTCTTCTGGTCGACGAAGCTCTTATGAACCATTTTGGAGCCATAGTAATGGCTGCCCGGCTGTCTGGTGCTAGCGAAATTGTCCTCGTCGGGGACGTCAATCAACTACCTTATATCGATAGGGAAAATCTTTTCGAAATGAGGTACCATCGCCCAAACCTGGTTTCGAACATCAGCCAGGAGTTGCTTTGCACACATAGGAACCCAATGGACGTCGCGTATGCGCTGAGGGAAATATACTCTGGTATTTATTCCTCAGCTCCCCGTATTAAGTCTCTTGAGCAAAGACGGTACAAGGGATCGCAAATACCCAGCGCCCTTCCCGACACCCTTTTCTTAGTTCACACGCAAGAGGAAAAGGAGGCCCTCATTATCCAGGGCTATGGGAAAGGCACGGGGTCACGCACCCTTACCATCCATGAAGCTCAGGGACTAACATACGAGTCGGTAATCGCCATTAAGACCAAAGCCAATATGAAGCTCCATGAAAGCGTTCCACACGCGGTCGTAGCGGTATCACGGCACACCAGGACCTTCATCTACTACGCTGACGACACAGAGAACGACGCCATCAGTCGATTTGTCCGGCGTGCATCGGCTGCGTCTCCGAAGACCATCAAAGACTACAATCTGCAGATGGCCATCAAAGATCGGAACGCGGCGGTGGTGGAGGCCTTGGGCCGAGAGGAGGCGATAACTGATTAATAGGACTTAGTAAATGTGTAAAAATAAAAAATTGTAATCATAGCGTTAAAATGTGAGGATTGTGTGTATGCCCCGAGCATTCATGCTCACCATCGAAGGCTCCTTCTTGCGGCGGCGTCATGTGCCGGGTCGTTCTCTTCCCTCAAATATGGTTGAGGAGGGCGATGGCTGGCACATGCGTCACACTCGTGACCGGGTGCTGCTTGCGGGTCGCTGGTCTGCTCGAGGCAAACACACAATTCTTTTGTAGTTGTAAATATTTAATTATATAAATAACTCTTCTTGTCGCACTGCCTAAATTAAATTAAGTTGTTAAAATTTGTAAATGTTAATAAATTAAATTGTACTAGTAAAACTCACGGACCGTGGAGTCTGTGGTGTTTAATAAACTTTATAAAAAAAAAAAAAAAAAGGCCAAAATGACCTCATAGACACATTTGCTTATCTTTATAAACATAATATCACTATAATTTTATTATTTTTTGAAAAATCAGGAAAGACCAAGGCAAAAAAGTGGGAAGGCTTTGTCCAGTAACGAAGAAGAAGTGAATTTGATTTATTTATTTATTTATTTATTTATTCAGACAAAAAGAAACATGGATAACATTGAAATTTAGAGCCCTAGATTACGAGACGCAATATTCTGAGAAGAAACAAAATATTTATCTAATAAGACTCAACTTTCGTTAAACGCTGTCCATCAAACATGTATTGTATAATTTGGTTTGCTACAAAAGCAATTGCTTCTTGCTCCATATCCTCAAGCTTGTCTGAAGAAGCCAAGTGAACTTCACGCAGCTTTACATAAACAAACGGCGCAAGCGCAGTCTTGCTGAATCATTGTTTGCAGGTTCCGCACCTACGATATCTTGTAATCCGTGGCTGACATTATGGAACAGAGTTAATTTGAGGCTTTACGTTGTACATATTAGAATTTCAATTTCGGAATTTTGTTATTGCGGTTAGAGAGATTCCGGACTGAACTAGCCCGATGAGTTGACAATATCAGGATTATTGCTGCTCGAGTGAAGCGTGAATAAGAACAACCTTGAAAAAGAAATAATGGCACGATAGAGAGTAGATGCCTACACTTACGAGTAGCAGTAGATCAATACAAGCTAGCAATGAATGATGAGTTGATGTTGAAGATGAGATTATTCTTAATTTACAATGCTAAAGCCCTATTTAAGTATTGTCAAAACCTAAAATCATTGTGTAATAATATAATTTTTTTTAAATAATTTATTTCAAAGACGATTACTGAAGGTAATTGTACTATTTTTATAAATCTTTTTATATACACTTGACATGCAACATTTTTTGTTATTAATAAAAAACTATGAACTAAAACCTGGCTTAGTTTCATTTCATAGCTACGTTTAAATTCACTAAGATCTCAAAGATAATAACAGGGTCCATACATTTATTGCTCAAAGAACTATGTTACCTCAAGGCAGTACTTAATAAAATCAATTATAAGACAATTATGGTAATAAATTCAATAAATCAATTGAAAAGTGACACAGCCACCTTAGTCTGAGGAACGTCAATTAGAAGTCAAGCTGTCGATAACAGATCAAAGCAGTCGCCTTCCGATATTCTCAACAAGCGTTCAGTAAATTCTAATTAAAACCATACATGGTAGGCAATCATAACATCCATTTATGCAGCTAATGGTTGCCACCCATCATGCGAGACAGGTAAATTGAAACTCTGACGGCCACTTCGGAATACGTTGCATAATACTAAATGATCCTGTAACTGAACACTTTAAGCGTTAATAGTCTTCTATCACGGTTTGGTGTTTCTTGGAGGTATAGCATAGATAGATATATAAAAATAAACTCTTGTGTTCTTCATGACAAATACATCATCACACGTCAGTTCATGCTCATGCATGGTACATTTTATTAAACCATGACTTCACGTGAGAATGAAAACATTTCATCTGAAAAAAATCAGATTTAAAGGACTCATAAAATTATATTTCCTTCTTTGCGCCAGTTTTTAATTTTAGTGATTATATGGTAGATGCGAAATATTATACTGCTTTAGTGTGGTTGTTCTAGTTATTTCATTTATTCTTAGTATTGACTTGGTTTCTGTTCTTTGTGACTTTTTGCATAACGTTGTTTTGTATAATAATGTAATAACTTAAGTTTATACCACCATTTAGTATTATGAGATTTCAAATTAGATTCTGTAAGTTGTAGTTCATTAAGCTATTATCATAAAGTCCATTGCTTAGAACAGCATCAGTCCTTGTCTCTGTGATTACATTTATCACCTAGCCTTTTACTTTTAGTCCTTCGCTATTAGCATCTCATGGTGACTGTGGTTTATTAATCCAATTAATTTCTTGATCCATCATCGTAGCTTGTAGAACTAGAATATTTTGATGTTTACCATAATTATTCACAGCTGTACGAGTATAAATAACCACTAAATAAACCATATTAACATCCAACTAGATATTTCATAACGTTGCCGGATAATCATTAACTGTGTGTATGCCTATGATATTGTTCATATTTACGGTTTTAGATACTATTTTATATGTGATGCTGTAATAAAAAGGGATTATGGAAGGCGAAATAAGGGTGGTAATGAATAAAGATGCTCTTAGGAAGACTTAGACATGATCAGCAGAAGCCGTAAAAATAATGCTATATTTATCGCCTACAAATCCTAAAACAGATCGTGATCAATTTAATAGGGTAATAATATTGGTATTAGCAGTAAGTCATGTTTTCGTGTTGTGCTAAGGCAAAATCTACTGGAGTACTTTTTAACCAATTCCAAGAAACAATAAACCTCATACTGCAAAGAGAACAAAACTATCATAACCATAAGCCACCCATGACGAATTCCAAGCTTCCAGTCATAAAAATGAGCCACAACAATGCATTATTTACCATTATATATCGACAGCGCGACACACAAACTAATTAGAAACATAAACATTCCGCTAACGTAGGTGTAAAAGCGAGGGGCGGTCAAAATATTTGTTTGATGATACCTCCGAAAAACTAGCTCCTAAGTTGTAGCAAGAATGAAATGCGGGAACCAATATTGACCCTTGTGGTAGCTCCGCGTTCCCACGGTGTCCTTACGGATTTTCTCAGGTTTCTGGCTATCCAAGATTGTTGAATGTAACACTGCCGGGCGCCTGCCTCTCAATCAGAAATGTCAACAAATTGAAGCTCAAATATTGAGACTGATTATTCGGGTACTCGGCGATGCGTACCCTGTCAAAGGCGGTTTTAAAGCCACAAAAGATGTGGTAATTGAATTGGATTTTTGTGTAATCTCCAGCCACTTTTCATCCTTATTTGCGTGTACATAGTTGAGAATGCGTGTGGTTGTTGTAAAAACTTTCTGAATGAATTTCATGCATAGCGTGCTCTAACGAGTTCTAGTACCTATTATTAGGTTTTACAATAGGATTCGAAATGTCTCTATGTAAATTATCAGTATTTCAAAATGTATTACCAACTACTGTAGGTACGGGTTTCAGATTAATGTAAACAAACACCAATATCTAATTTATTCAAAATGATGTTATTTAAAATTATAAATCTTACTTAGTTGTACTTGTATTAAATATCGCACCTTTGCCCCGTAAACTGGAGATTTGTGATATCCTCTAAACACATGTCGAGATTAGAAACAATTATACAAACCCTAAGTCACAGATCCTAGCCTGCTACTTTGTCTATTAGGTATACACAGCCTGCTAACAAGAAAATAAACTTCTTACTATGCAGCATAAAGTTTATTTTCGCATGAATTTTAGTAAACTCGTTAGGCAGTGTCATTTACGAAATCTAAATACACTTGTCTTTAATTTAAGCTATCGACTAAATTCTACGTTTTGAAATTCGAGAATCCAAAAACACCATTCCAATATTTGATGTTATCAATGTCTTCGGTCACGATTGTTTTGTATTATTATAAGCTGAATGGCCGTACTTGGTGCCTCGACCCACACCGCATTACGCTAATGATATGACAGTCTAGACCAGCCAGTTGTCATAATAGACCTATTAAAGAAGCAAAATCGTGCTTTCTGAAATGTCTATGACGTTGATTATGCTCATTGTTATTCTAGAGATGTTCTAACGTGTTTCTTTCTTTTCCATCTTGACAGCATTGTTTTCCACTCATAACAATATCATTATTGGTTTATAAATCTTTGGTTTTAATTAATCAATTTATTTTTGTTTCAGATACATCACCACCACTTGACCCTTTAAGGAGACCAAAATTACCAAGGTACAGCCTTCAAATTTAAATTAAATCACTAACATGACAAAAGAATCAGTAACAAATATATTTGTCATTGTCTGCATTAAGTAGAAATTGCGAAAGTCATATCGATGAGCATAAATCTTCATTTAATTTCAATAAAAATGTAATTGAAAATTTTATTGAACACATTAACTGTAATAGAGGAAATTTGCAGACGATGGTGATTCTACAAAAACATGAAGTAATAAATATGTCAGTTAATACCGCCACAGTGGAGACAGAGTCGAATCGATCATAGCTGATATAATCGAACATGAAAGAGTTATGTTCTCTTGCGGGATTTCAAAGGATCAATGACAACATTTATCAATTTATTTTGGTCATTGAAATAATTTGTGTAAATCTTGCGTCGCCTTCTATGGTAAGAACTATATCGAAACCTACCAACCATATATTACATGTAGACACCTAAGGCCATCCAATTGTAAGTGGACAACTTTATGTTATAGCTTGTAATTTACAATTCCAGGAAAACGTTAACGCTTAGAAATGTGTCTAAAATGTATTGTTGTTCAAGCCAGTATAAAAGCTTTCTAACAATTAGAGAGAACTGACGCTAATAGTTGGAAAGCTTTTCATATCATGACGTACAGTTATATTTAAAACCATAATTACAAAGTTTACTTTGTATTTACTAGAACTTTTAGACACATTTACTCCAATAGAGAATTCTTCGACAAGAACATTTAGTGATAAAAAATAAATCCTCGAAATCGTTTCCAAGAACACACGCACATATAGCCCCAATCAATCCATTAGCAGGGAACCTCTCAAAGCAATCCTATTAATGACCATTTAAACCCAGCCAGAATTGCTTGACACAATACTTCATAAAAAGCCAAGACCAAAAAGACCGCTGAATCTAAATTGAGATGTAACACTGTCCCGAAGAAAGCGGCTGTCGTTCTTAATGAAAGCCGTGACGAAAAACAAGAACTGACAATAAAACAGTGACAAATTAACACTTGGTGGTGTCTCCATGTCATTTGTCAAAGTAAGTGGTCGGCGACGACGTCTAGTTATGTCTGATGGGTCGGTTTTTAAATGGAGTAGAGATTCATGAAAGGGAACTTAGTGATATATATTTGTAATTATCTTTGTACTGTCGCCGACGGGTTGTCATAAGCTGCCATTGACACTGGTCATCACTGGTGGTACCTACTTAGCATGGCTACAGACGGATTTAGCTTGAGTTACTGAGGTATGTGTTGTGTTGATAGTGATGCTTAGAATGATAACCTTGAGACATGATAGGCCGATGTACGATGTGCAATTAGGCATGGCAATAAGCTTGTCAATAAAGCTCGTCTAGCAAAGGAATTGTCATTGCTAAGGTCAAGTTTGCCGATGCGTTTGATTGGTGCGAATTGATGTCAATTTATGTCTCTGCTTTCTTTGTGTCAATTTCGTCTGCCAGTTTTAATAACTCTTTGAATCATATGGCGTCATCATTAAAACAACATTGTTGTATGACTTTAGTCGTTCGAAGCTTTACTCCAATCTTTGCTTTGAAACTCAGTTAACGAATGTCGATCTAAGGTAAGTTGTACTCGTAGTTGGATTGAATATTATATACATTAAAGTAAAACTTTTTATTGGTTTTCCCATACATAAAATTAAAATTTTATTATTTTACGTTAAACATAATTATTATTTTCACAATAACGAGGTTTATTGAATTTAGAATTGTTGTATGGTGCAATAAACTGAAGTTTAATGTTTGTTTTGTATTTATATAGTCCATTGTTGTGTCCATCTAAATAAATAAGCTTGAAAATTAACGATTACGTAATGTTCATAAAAGTTATGGTTCAGCATTCAATGTTACAACTCCGACAATATTATAGGGTATTTCCCTATAATCCCTTCTTAAAGTTAATTACTGCTCAAAATTCTCCATCTTATTTTGACAAGTTATTAAATGATTTTAAGTTGTGTAATTCAATTTAAGCAGGGCTTAAATGTGAGACCCAATCTAGCCTAAATTTTAAGTCTATAGGTCTTATTCTGGCGAGTGAGATAATTATTTAGGCACTAGTACCACAGAATACTCTAGTACAGTTAAATTATTTGTCTAGTAACCATCGGCTGCAACTATTAGTTATGATAGGCCGGCGCGCCCGCAATTTGTCGTGCGGACTTGATGGAATGCCACCATCTAAATCATTTACCCTGTTAACTCCGATTTATGATCCGAATGGTGCGATTATGTCGATTGTATATCACGCCAGTTTTTATGGTTGCCAGGCAGAAAGTTATGATTTGGACTACACTTTGGAATAAACTACTTAGAAACTATAATCGCTTGATGATCTTAGTGTATCTTTTTTATTGATTCTCTAAAGCAGTGATTGCAAGCGCAAGCGTGACCCGCGTGCGAAAACGTCATGGCTTGCACGCAATTTAATCCTTACATTTCCTTGTTTTGTTTTTATATTATATTTTGTATATTAGTTTAGGCTTTAGAAAAAATCTATTGTACGTGTTAATATTAAGTTACACAAGTGCTATTGTGTGAAATGATAAATTTTTGCAGCATAGTATTCAGTAAAATTCTCGAGCAATACGTTACGGGCATTCGTTATAAACAGTGCTTTGCAGTTGCTTAGATTGGATAATGTCATTTAACTTGTGCGCAATACAAAAATGTAGTGCGCAGTACTAAGCAATGTCACTTAACTTTCAGAAAACTTTATTTATCTAAGGCCTTATTTGTCACTATTTAATTATTGAGCGGATGATTTTATTGGTAATCGAATCTGTTCACAAATCTAATCGACATTATAATTTGCAAGCGTTAAACTAAATTCGATGACTTGAAATTATCGACATGAATTCGATGTTTATAGCAGAAATAAACTTTACCTTTGAAAGAACCTTTCAATAAAATGATAAAGTTATTTTTGGCGCACAAATCAATCGTTCAGTCGAATGAAATGAAAAACATCGAGACCACCACCGAACAGTTATTAAGACGTCCATGGGCAGATATGGAACTTCCTACGTACCTATACTAGTAGCGTTTTGTGGTTCCATCCGTAATTTTTAAAATTTTTTTTTTTTTTTTTTTTTTTAGTTAACCTGTAATGTCCCACTGCTGGGCAAAGGTCTCCCCCAAGTTCTTCCATAACTGCCGGTCTTGGGCCAGCACCGTCCAGTCCTTTTCAAACTTCCCCAGTTCGTCGCGCCATCGCGTCGGAGGGCGGCCTGGGGGTCGACTGTCCGGGGGCACCCACTCTGTGGAGACCTTTGCCCATCTCTCCGGGTGCATTCGGCTTGTGTGGCCCGCCCACTCCCACTTGAGCTTGGCAAATCTTTTACCTACGTCAGCGACGCCTGTCATGGAACGCAGTATGGTGTTACGGACGCGGTCTTGTCGTTTGATTCCGAGGATACTGCGTTCCATGGCTCTTTGGCAAACTCCAAGGCGGGACCTCTGCATCTTGGTTAGTGACCATGTTTGCGCACCGTAGGTTAGGATGGGCAAGATACACATGTCGATGAGTTTTCGCTTCAGGGAGATTGGGAGATCTCCCTTCATTAGCGTTTTCATGGACCAGTAGCTTTTCCAGGCGTTATCAATACGACGACTGATTTCTTTGTCTTGCCTGTTGCCGAAAGATACTATCTGGCCCAAGTATGTGTACTCATCGACATAGTGTATGGCTTGCCCATCTACCTCGACCCTACGTTTCGTGCTATTTGTCATTGTTTGCGTTTTTGACCAGTTCATCAGAAGTCCCACCTCGAGGCTCGCCCTGCTCAGGTCTTGGAGCATGAGCTCTAGCTCAGGCGCTGATGAGGCAAAGAGTACGATGTCATCCGCAAATCTAAGATTTGTTAAACGTTTGCCACCGATATCAATGCCCTTTGTTGCCCAGGGTGCTGCCAGAATTTTAAAAACCTCTTCGAGGGTGCTCGTGAACAGTTTAGGAGAGAGCGGGTCGCCTTGCTTAACTCCTTTTGATATTTTAAATGAAGGGCCGGAAGAGTGTAATTTGATATTAGCTGTGCTATTGTCATAAATTATTTTTAAAAGATTTATGTATGTGGTTTCTATGTTTTGTTTTTGTAATGCAGAAAATATGGCTGTGTGTTTTAAGCTATCAAAGGCTTTTGCATAATCCACAAAAGCTAAATATAGTGGTTTTTTGTACTCTATGTGTTTTTCAATTACTTGGTTGAGTGTATGGAGATGGTCGGTAGTAGAAAAATGTGGGCGAAATCCAGCTTGTTCGGGTGGTTGATGTTTATCGAGTATTCCAGCTATACGATTTTGTACGACTTTGATAAAAATTTTGTAAATGTGTGATACTAGGCTTATTGGTCGGTAGTTGCTAATATTGGATGCGTCACCTTTCTTGTGAAGCAGAATTATATTTGAATGGCACATATTTTGAGGAATCTGTCCTGTGTCTAGAATGGAGTTAAATAGATTTGCTAATGGAGGTATTAACGTTTGTGATCCTATTTTCAGTTCTTCTGTTGTGATTCCATCTTCACCGGGGCTTTTTCCATATTTCATCGTTTTTAGGGCGTCGTAAACTTCTTTACCCGTAATGAAAGGTATAGTATCGGGACGAGAATAATGTACATTTTCATGGCTATTTTCTTCATCTGTATAAAGTTTTTGGTAAAAATTTGTGCAAATCTCCATAACTTTATCTCGACTATTGTGCTTTACTCCTGACTCATCTTGTAAACTGTTAATCCACCGTCTTCCTTTTGAAATTCCTTGTTTTGCTATTCTAAGTGAAGTGTTTCGTTCTATGGCCGCTTTTACTAAATCACAGTTTAATTTCCTAATATCGTATCGTATGCTACGCTTAACAAGTTTATCAATTTTTCTGTATTCTTCGGTGCCTATTTCAAAATGTTGTCTATTTTCGATTAATTGTTTTGATTTTTCAGATAGTTTTGCTTTTTGTTTCTAAGTTACTTTTAAGTTTTGCTTTCTAATTTTTAAAATATATGACATTATTGAAAAAGTATTAAGTGGCTCTACTTAGTACGTATCTGCTTTCCAGTTTCATTTTTTTACCAACATTAAAAAACTTTTTTCCTTCATATAGATATTTTGTAGCGATTGCTTCTATGGGTGATATGAGATGTTAAATAAAGTTCTTGGTTGTTTGTTCTATAACGATAACTACCAAACTATGAGGCTTTCGGGAGACCTAAAAGCTCTGATAGTCGAGCTAGCCGGCCCATACGAACTTACAAACAGACAAGTAAAATTAAAGTTTTTTTCTAAACATCAAAATTGGTATATAACTCTTTGTTTAGACTGTGCATGCGAATATCTTTATCGTCGATAAATCATATTTGCGAGAGCGGAATGCGTCGGTGATGAAAGAATATTGTTACGGGTGCGTTTCGCTAAGTGGATTGAGTTGGGAAAAGTTTAGGATACAGTGAGCGCATGCAGATTTGAAAATCATAAATATACAATAGTCGAATATACAGACTTTCTAATAATTATTTTCAATATATTTCGCCTTTACGGAAGCAGCAATTGTGTAACTTACTTGAAATTGGCAAACATTTTGATAACTAGTATATAAACTAAAGGCAGCTGTGATAAAATCAGTTACAAACCCATAAATAAATTTTATTTAATATAATTTTGTAGAATTATAATGCAACTTTTACAAGAAGCAAATTTTTATTGTCTACTTACCATTGGGAATGTAACACTTTTTAACCGACTTCAAAAAAGGAGGAGGTTATCAATTCGTCTGTAGGTATGTTTTTTTTTTATTTTTTTTTTTATTTTTTTTTTATGTTTGTTACCTCCTATCTTTTGACTGGGTGAATCGATTTTGATGATTCTTTTTTTATTAGAAAGCTGACGGTTCCGATTTGGTCTCATTTCAATTTAGTCCAGTTCTGATAATGGTATCCATGAGAAAACCATATAAGTCTTAAATTTGCATT
This sequence comes from Alcis repandata, assembly GCA_949125135.1. Classification (NCBI taxonomy): domain Eukaryota; kingdom Metazoa; phylum Arthropoda; class Insecta; order Lepidoptera; family Geometridae; genus Alcis; species Alcis repandata. The sequence goes on from OX421238.1 coordinate 1,128,623, forward strand.
AAGTACGTGCGCGACAAATAGATGAATAACTCAATAGTCGGTCTCTTGAAGTCGGTTTTTGTTTTTTGTTTTGTAAAAATAATGTTCTTGTTATATAAAAGCATCCTATTTCCTATTCTCAGCTCTGACACAAATAAAGACAACTCACAAATAAACGAACTGCAATATAAACACTTCGTCAGTGCATAAAAATCGATGATTTATCACTCGCAGTATTTTTCTTCTGCAATTTGATTTGCAATTTTTATAAAGAAGCAATCGCACTGCTCCCAGTATACCTCAGTTTCAATCCCCAGTAGTCAACGCCGGTGGTCGAACCTTACGCCGATAAATTGTATTGTCATTCTTTCAGACATTTTTATTCGACAAACCATTTTATAAGCACTCGAGTGGTACATTTTATTTGGCTAGTTTTTTTTGGATCCGATGCCAAGGTTTCATTGATGGGCATAGTCGAGTCTGCGTGTGGCTGTAGTGAAGAAAGAGATATTGCCAATTTGGCTTCTATTCGTCTGCTCTGACTCTACGCCCAGGCTTTTGTAACTTTTTAAAACGGGTAGTTAGTCAAGTCGCGAGTGAATCGGTTCCTTCTTGGCTAGCGTGCTCTGTCATAGCATCATTGCTTACCATCAGGTGATAAAATCAGATGGGAAAAGAAAATTAACACCTGTTCTATCTACTATTAGTTTTAATATAGAACAAATATGAATAAAATAGGTATAGCTCGTAAACAATCGACGGTCTGTCTGATGGTAGGTGGTCACCACCGCCTATGGACACTGGCATTGGAAATTGGCCACACTTGGACATATAACCTACCTGAGGCATTGGAAATGGTAAAACTTTTTGGATGCATTGTATTTTATAAAATAGAAGCAAAACTGGAAAACCGCAAAGAGAAACCGCAAGAAGCAGTTTCTTATAGCTCTTTAGTTTAATTTGTGACTTCGCGACCCCTTTAAGGAGTGTTAACTAGTACATTTTGCTTATGTTTTAACAAGAACATTTTACTTACATGCAGTATTTGACAACAAATTCTATAAGAACTAGAGCAGCCGTGTTCTACTTGTCATAGATCAAATGAATGTAGATTGTACAAGCATACATAAAAGCGTCAATTTATTCCTTAGCCTTAGATCTTTGCTTCGTTCAATTAAACCTCAGTATTTCGGTTCATTACCTTCAAAATCTTCTACATCGGCAAAGTCCTTCAAACTAACACGCACTAGCATCCGAACTAGAGCAACAACATTCGCGCTGTACACTCGGCCACATAAATCACTCGGTACAAGTACAGGTACAGTTCTGTACAGCGGTGCTTGCTGTACGTGGTTATCGGCCTGATAAGAATCTGGGTTAAGCTCGTCTTGAAGCTTAACAAGGGATGGGAAAGGCGAAGATAAATTGAACAATTATTATAATGTTGACAACAATTTCGTTATAAAATGGACAATAATATTAGACATTGGTTTTTGGCTTTTACTGTATTGACGAGTAGGTATGATTTGAAGGGTAATTTAAGTATGATTTGGTATGATTTGAAGGGTAATTAATGTCAGTAGGTTAATGGTTGAAGTATAGTGGTTTAATGTCATTTCCCATGTCTACAAAATCAATTAACTGATCATTATTTCATTTTATTTTGTTAAACAGAACAAGCAAAGTATTATTTTCTTTACAAATTAAGTAGAAAATTTTCTTCAAATTAAAAAGCATCGACTATTATCCAATTTGCACTTGCCATCAACAATGAACAACAATCAAAAGGGCAATCAACAATCATAAATTTCTTCACTCGCGACAAGTAAATTGACAAAGCCCAAAACCGAGACTTGTCAGATTCAGTTGACTCAGAGATTGCAATTAATGACGAGTAACAAGACTAGCTATTACTCGATTACCTCTATCAAGATTTATATACTCCATGAGTCAGTCAGTAATTATTATTTAATAACATTTATCTGCTCGCCTGTACAGACGATTCGAATCTTAGTCCATTCGTTGAATGTCTTAATTAAGAGTTTATCGGCCAATTTGCTCTCTCCATTGCGGCAAAAACGAGAAAAAAATCACATTTATTATACGTTTTATTGATGGTCGTCTCGCCTCTTTAATTTGCTTTAAATTGGTACAAGAATCGTAATCGTTCTACAAATTATTTGTGGGATCATGACTACATGTTATAGAGGTCAGCAGATAGCGTTTTACTATGGGTTTGTGACGTGATTTGTTTGAATGTCGATTTTGAATGTTGTCTTTAACGAAAACTAAACTGGGATGCAGGTTAATAAATTATGTAGAGTAATTAAGATTTCAAATTAAATCAAATTAAAATTAAAATGCAAATTGAATCTTAAACTGACACTGAAACTGACACTTAAATTTATTCTGAAACTGACACTGAAATTGAAACTGAATTTTAAATTAAACCTGAAATTGACACTGACACTGAAACTGAAATTAAAACTGAAACTGATGTATAGGTATAATGAGCATGCTGTATGGTTCTGTAAATTCAAAACTGAAACCAAAACTCAAATAGCTCGACGGGTACTAGAGGAAGTACCTATTTTGAAGTATCCAATATAGTGTTTCATTCAGAGAAAATAGTAAAAACGTTCCCTTGACGATTACTTGGCTATAAATCTAGGTTTAATAGCAGGAACTCTGGACCTCGGCGTTTATAGCACTACTGTACTCTGAGACGACTGTAGGTCGTGTGAGGGCGCCACTATCGGTCATTCTATGAGTATTTGTAAAAAAAACTTTGGTTTCATAATGCGACCACTTCGCATATAAGTTGGTGGCGCTGTAGCTGGTACTTAACTGAAAGTTATTCGTCTCCCTTCGTTTGAACTCAAGGGTCATATCGGTTTCTTTTTATAAAGAAATACTTTTATTGACCCTTATGCTCAGACATAATGTAATACAATACACAAAAGTGTTAGTTGGTTTAATGCAGCTTTACCACAGTTGCCTTTTGATTTATACCTATCCATGTCAAATAATAACAAAACAAAGTCTTACTTCAATATTCAAAATAATACTTGTGTACCATATTTAGGTATCTTAAGTACCTAATACTCGATAATCCTCATTTCAGTTGTTGTTAAGTTTTGCCCGAATATTATTTCAAAACCCTGATTTAAGCTGTCTGGTCACCTGTTCGAATTGTAATGTATGTCAATGACGCTACAGACAAAACGACGACGTCAGTGACCAAAAGTGTGGTAGATACATTTTGTCGGGCGTCCTAGACATTGTCTCAATTTCAGGGCTGGTTCCTGGTAAAAGTTGTTCATTATTATAAGTTTTTAAGCTCTTTTCGGCTTAGCTTACTCTGTCTATAGCCCTCTATTATCGCAACCAAGCTTGCCCCAGGATTCGTGTGCTTCCTGTCTTATTCAATGTCATTAGAAACCCAACGTTTCTTCAAATCAGTTGGCGTCGGACTAATGATAGGGTTTTAGTCTAGCAGCGGCTAAATACGTGTTATTATAGTCTACTCGTGTTTAGTTTTTTACTTCTATGCGTGTGGTACGATCGGAACTGGTGTTCGTGGACTAGAATGGTAACAATCCTACCGTTTATGCGGATTGCCGCTATGACGATGCAATTTTGAAGTGTTTTTGCATCTTTTTTTGAAGTCCACGTTTGACTACCAACTTGTTTGGTAAGTGGTGATCTGCTTTGTGTGTGGCTTAGTAGCTTTATTTATCTCGTTTTTTTGTAGATTTACTCGTTTGGACGCTATAACCGAACAATTTGACACCGTAAATGAAAGTAAATGATGATGGTATTAAGATTTTATGTCTAGAAAAAGGTCTCACTATTTAGCCGCTGTTTTTAATAGCTGTAAAGTTATTGAATTTACGAAAGCACAACAAATTCTAAAGACAAAGGAAAAGAAGAGTAATTTAGACGCAAAAGGATGAATGAACTCGTTAAACAGTAATCGCTACCATACCGCAAGCTACCACCATACTCGTGGTCGTGGTTTTAATGTCATTGTGCAGTTTTATTATTGCAAATTGTCTCAGGTAACTCTCCTGGGTTGGTTACTATTCGTTAAATTGTCTCAGGTAACTCTCCTGGGTTGGTTACTATTCGTTAAATTGTCTCAGGTAACTCTCCTGGGTTGGTTACTATTCGTTTGTCACATTAAAACTCTCAAACACGAGACAACTGTGAGTGTTTGAAAAAATGATAAATAAATTAATTAATAATTAGGATTATAAACTTTAAAGGGTCGGTTACATTTACTCTCAAATGAATGAAATCCTACTTTATATTGCATTTGCGTCTTAAGAATGGCTCAAGTAGGAGTAACATTTTACAAAATAACTTATTTCCTCAAAATTATTCAGACATGTTAAGCAGGCTAATGAGAAGATCGATTTCTAAATGTACAAGTATACCCTAAGCCTAAGCCAAATTAAGTTTATAATTCTGTACTGGACATGTGGCTAATTCTTCTCTTGTGAAAGCAGATTTTCAAGTTGAACAAAGAACCTTTGCGAAAAAAAAAACTTTTTGCTATCAAAACCTTACAATAAATATTCTCTCAATTATCTCAAAGCAATGCCGACAATATAATACTTTTCATTATTGAATTTTTACTTAACGCTTCCCAATTTTTATAACGGTCCTGGGTTTCTGGTAAAATGTGTTTACAACCCGTTATTATGTCAAGTTTTATCACCTTTCAATATTCCGTAACGGAAGCTTTGTTGACAGGTACTTGTGAGTGGAAAAGCGCTAACATCATATTTATATCTTGGTTTTTCAAAAGAAGAAAACGTCGAAATGCAATGACAATCGAATGTCAAATTCAAAATAATTATTTTATTGTCGTCAACAAAGATTCATGGTGTTGAAAGGTAAAACTACCTCTACATTTTGTATTAGTTATCACAATAATATTAACTAAAATAATTAAAAAATATATGTGGTTTATTCATGATGTATGTTTAAATAAAATTAAAGCACCACAAACTGTAATATTTAAAAAATAAAACTTACCAACTATCGAAAAAAATACTTGTTTCTATTTTTAAAACGGACATCAAATTCTAAACGTCAGACGTCTTCATATTTCACCACTCCAACCTCGTTGGACCTGTCAAACTGAAAATTAATCATCCAAAACATTTCGTGCACGAGTTCCCATAAATCATTCGCCGAATAAGGGCGCACGCGCACAATTTGCGCTTTCACACTTCGCGCTCATATTTTGACAGGGCTTAAAGTATTACAGTGATTAAAAATACCGCAAAAGACCGAATCATAATTTGGAAGTCAAATAAGGAAAAGGTTGAAAGGATAATTACTTTGAAGTACCTACCGGAGGCAGGGTTGCCAGATCACAGGCATATCTCTAAGTTGTCAGGAATTAAGCTCTCTGTCAGGCTAATCGGGGAAAATTAGATTTGTTGAAATTTTGACGGTCATGGATTGAAAGACGTCATTTATTTATGGATCTGATAACACTAACTAGAAAAGTAACTATTTTTATTGTTATTTTTTTCTGTAAAGATCCACGAATTGATCATATTCTAAGTATCATATTATACATATAATTATTTTATCTTTGTTTTATTGTCAAGTTCTAGTGATCTGCCTTTGTATCACTTAATTGTGACCACGTACTAGTTTAAGCTCTGTCTTACCCCTTCTCAACCACCTACATTTGCAATCCGTGGAACAACCACAGCACCCGCGTCGCCGCTGTCTTTCGTTCCTTGCGTCCAGCGTCACGATTATTGCTATTTTAAACACTATTGTTGTGTAAATAGTGTCCATAACGGAATGCACAGCTTTTGAGCCATTTTCGCAATCGTTCTAACAAATTGAACTATCCATTAAAATGTAACGTTTGTTTTAAATAGGTTTTCTGTTGATTAATGCCGACACTCAATTTACGGGACAATATTTCTTCCGTGGGGTTATTAAATTAAAATATTAATTGCAAGCGCGATATTATGTTTCACGGCTTCATTCGACGCGATTTTGTTTTTGTTTACATATTGTAGTTATGTCTCACGTACTGGCCCTCAACACGGATTGTTTAGAGATTTTATTCCCCGCTTTCAAAGTTTTTTTTTTTTATTCTGGTAACACTAGAGATCGTCCATAGTCGTTAAGTTCGTTACTATCGTACCCCCACCTCACTTCAGAGCCCAGAGGGGAGCCATCGGCCGGTCGAACTTCATTCCGTGTTTCCGTGCCGAGGCCTTCGCACGCAAACTAAAACAAGTTGCAATGGAGAAACCGAAAGCGGGTAGCGGGTAGCGGAAAAAAGCGACGAAGAAATAAAGGATTGGCGCGTCGAGAAATCATCGAAGTCTCATCTGACAGCGAGCCTTTTCTACATTGGATCGCAGCCTCAATCTGCACCGTACTGTTCCCGTTTTACATGGGTCTTGCGGATACTGTCCACCGTACTGTTCCCATTTTACATGGGTCTTGCGGATACTGTCGCATAAAAATGACAACCTCTGTACTGCACCCTTTCTACATTGGGTCTTTACACAATGGCTTAAGTGTACCCTTTGGGTCGCAGCCTCACTCTGCACTGTACCCCCTTTTACATGGGTCTTGCGGATACCGTCGCATCGGACCTGATCCCGTCGCATCAAAATGACGAAGAAGTGACGCGTGTGTGTTTACACAGTGTGACTATGCCTGCTTTAAGAAAAGAAGGGCTGGTCCGCGTCTTCTTGCTTGTGAGAAAATGCGTCGCTGCAACATCGGAGCAGAGCATCGGAGCAGATATCGTCGCATCGGAGCAGATACCGTCGCATTGGAGCAGATACCATCTCATCGGAGCTGATACTGTCGCATCGGAGCATCGGAGCAGATACTGTCACACATGTTAACATGCATCATACGCAAAACCTCTGACTAAACGAAACTTTCTGAAAAGTAGGGTAGTTCGCATTTTCTTGCCTTGGGTAAAGAAATGCGTCACCGTTACGTCTGTGCTGATACTTTCACATCAAGAACCCTGAGTTTTTTACTAAGCTACAGCTTAGCTTAGCCTTGGTTAGTTGCAAAGTGTTACAAGTTGCATATCCAAACGGAAAACTGACTAGTTATATTTTGTGCAGTGTATGCTAATTATTACAGGAAGTGTATATTATGTGCTCAAACCACCTTAAATATACTTATTACACTTACTTACTTTATTTTTATTTACTGTTGTGGCTGTACTTCTGTAATTTTGACTTCAAGTTGGGCTATTTAAACCTTTATGAAATATTAACGTTATTTTTGCTTAATCATAGCTTACGCTACACTCGGGCTAATATATTGTCTAAAAATTATGTTATAAACAACACATTCTACTATGCTAAGCCTTGCAAAGCTTTTGCTTTGCTCTTGTTTTTAAAGTATTTTTCACATTACGAACATGTTCTTACATTATAATTCTAGAATAACATTCTAGTTTATGCTATACATATACCTAGTAGGTATTATTACTGTGTAATACACTTCTTTAATTTGAGGCAATACAGTATTCTACGAGATACGACGTGTTTACTGTGCATTATAATTCTAGAACGAACATTCTAGTTTATGCTATACAGTATTACTGTGCAATATACTTCTTTAAGTTGCTGCAGAACAGTATCCTACGAGACGCGCCGTGTTTATGTTGTTTTATACTATGCATAACCTCACTAGTTGATGCAGTACAGTGTTCTACGGGATGCGACACACAATTATTAAATAAAAATTCATATCAATAAGTATACGTTTATTTAGGATTATCACATCCATAGGACTTAAAAGTAACAAAAATCAATAAATAAATAAGTCTGAATTACACTACGTTTTATGTAACTTTTGTAGGATGCAGTATTCTACGATGTGTGTCGCTATGAAAATTAACGAAGTTTTGACACGTTTTTTTCTGCTAAATACGATATGGGTGTCTTACACCGCATTATAGGTACTATGCAAAAGTTAGGCAAACAGTTTACATTGTGCTATACTTCTCCAAGTCGGCAATTGTTATTTTTACTCCTTAATTTATTTTATTTTTAGGTACATTTATACCTCTAGTTATTAGTTATTATATGAACAAACAGTTTCTACAAAACCATAACTGTGTGCGTTTGCCACATAAATTGATATACCTATTGATCATTATTTTAACACATTATTTTTGATAATTTCGTTATCAATATCTTTAGGAGGATTGTCCGTATGATTCAAAATACCACCGAGCACCGAGCTATATGTTACTATTATTTTCAAGTTAGGAAACTGCTGGATACAAATTTTTCAAAAGTAAAGTAATGTGTCACTGACACTTCAGTCTTATACCATACTTTATTAAGTTAAAGAAGGGTAACACAAGAAAAAATATATTATGTATATTATATAAAAAATTTATTCCTGAGTTCAGATCATACAAGGACACATATTTTGTCACATGGTTAGTTTTTTACGCTGTATGCTACTCTATGTATTCTTATACGACGAGAAACGTCTATCACGATGGGTTTCTTAAGTAAATGGTAAATGTCACATTTTCAATTATTCATTGCTGATACACATTAAGTAAAACAGAGATAAGCAGAGTTACAAAAATGCAAATACACTTGGTCCGATTAATCGATTCACTTCATAATTTGGTGTGACAGCCGCTCTCACTAGGCGACGGCTTTATATTAGGAGAGTTAACTTTGAACATTGGTAGACGCCCGCGCCACCAGGTTGGAAGAGCACAGTTTGTTAGCAGTAGAAAATAGAACCATCACTGCCACCGCCGTGTGACAGTTGCGGCTACTGAGAGGAATTCAAAAAATTCAAAATTCAAAATAATTTATTCAAATATGGGTACATCAATGCACACTTATGAATGTCAAATACAGTTTTTACGAATAAATTAATACACAATAAATTAAATGTCAAAGAAAACAATATTATTAGAATGTCAAAAGGAGTAGAATTTGCGCAAATTCTTGTAGACCGGGTGCCTCATCCTAATTGCAAAAATGTTTTTTGTTTTTATTTTTATCGTAGCTGAAATTTAATTTACTTAAATAGAGACTCCAAGAAGATATGTAAGTTATGATAAAGTATCGCCATGATGACGACCAGAAATCGATATTAGTAATGCGAGCTAGTAATATAATTAAGGCTTAAGAATTCAAGAAAAATAAATGTTGGATTTTGTTTGAAAAAATCAAAGTACCTACACAATGTTTACTTAACTTAAAACTCATTGATGGATCATTAGTGTCACTGTCAAATGCTGATATCGTCATTTATTCAGTCAAATAAAATCAAGTTAACTTCAATAATTAAACAATTATATGTACAAAAACTTGGCTTAAACATTAAGCAATTCATTATTTTTAGATTAAAGATCCCTTGAGTTTTTTCAGTAATGTGATATACTCGCAAAATATTATGAATAATGCTAAAAGACAATAAGAATTTATCCTAGTGCATGTAAGCATTATATTTCTTTTTTTTTTGTGATTTATTTTTTTTTTTTTTTGACATTGTAAGTTTTAACTTCAATTTCTACCAGCTTGAATGTCCTTGCTGATGTCTTATCACACGAACTCTGCACACCCATACATTGGTTTATATGACTCAAACAACGTAGTTGGTTAGCCAAGGACCCATTTCGTTGATTTTACAGAAATAATGTCACTAATACAATACAATAACTGATTATTATGTACTAAATCTTGGATTACATTTTCTGATATGACACATAGTCACAGTTATCAGCCAGAATTACAATTATTTTTTAATGCTATTAGTGGGAGAGGCTTTTGATTATTAATTTTATTAAGTTTTTCAATATTAGTATTAATAACTTTTTTAAATAGACTGTAAACCTAACCGTATCTAACGATAGACGGACTCCACCACTAAATCCAATAAAATAATATTTATCTTATTAGTTCTTCATTAGTTGGAGTTTTTTCTCGTGCTGGCGACATGTCGCAGTATCGTCCAGCACCTACACTGGGAATGTCTTCTGGGAATATTGTATCATCATACATTATGATTTTATGTACCTATATAGGTAGAAGAAGCAGCATAGATACAGATCCAGCTCTCAAATAAGTTATCATATTTTGTTAGCGTAGTATAAAAAATCTAACGGTTCGAAATTTATTTCAAAACTGACATGCTGGGATGGATGCTCAGAACATTTTAAGCTAAATGTTCACAACATGCCAACAGTCTGTGGCGGGATCGATTCGGTTATAAACATCATATAAAAGGATATACATAATTATGTATTTGTATTTTGTGAAAAATTTGTTTCACATTTCACTAATTTTCTCTGAACATCCTACAATATGTAAACAAAAACAAAATCGCGTCGAATGAAGCCGTGAAACATAATTAATGATCAAACGAACTTACCAAGTGAAGTTCGATCACAATTATGTGAACGGCTTCATTCGACGCGATTAATATATACACCCTCCCATAAATAGCTTAGCTAAGTAACCTACTTAGTACTTATATACAATGTATATAAATGCCCTAACCCTAATAATGAAATGTGAAATTGATAATTGGTAATCATAATCAATTTATGGGTAATTTTTTCCATTACCGGTCACAAAATAAGTAGTTAGTAAAACTATTGCTCTAAACAGAATGAAGTTCGACCGGCCGATGGCTCCCCTCTGGGCTCTGAAGTGAGGTGGGGGTACGATAGTAACGAACTTAACGACTATGGACGATCTCTAGTGTTACCAGAATAAAAAAAAAAAACTTTGAAAGCGGGGAATAAAATCTCTAAACAATCCGTGTTGAGGGCCAGTACGTGAGACATAACTACAATATGTAAACAAAAACAAAATCGCGTCGAATGAAGCCGTTCACATAATTGTGATCGAACTTCACTTGGTAAGTTCGTTTGATCATTAATTGTACCAGCTAAATGTGGAACAAGTCAAGAAATCATTAATATTGTTCGCACTGTAATCAATACATGGGATTTCTAAATATTATTTGTCAAAATTAATGAGAGCAGGAGTAGTTGTGCCAAGCTTCTACAAAGTAACTAATATGTACATAATACGAGTATATTTATTGTCTGAACTTTCGTACTGTCCTAGCTAATTTGTTATAGAAATTACTAAAATAACCAATAGAATTCCCCAAAACGGATGTAAAATTTTGTACCATGTCATAAGTTTTGCCGATTTGTTCTCCTCAAGGACTAAAAAAGTTCTACTTCTTTTTCTAAAATAGGATAAGGGATAAAATTAAAAGTTACTTTTATTATCAAGTATTATAATGCAAAGCCAGAAAAGGCTTTTTATGACCAACTTTTACTACAGAACCGACCTCTGAAAAACGCAAAAAAAGCTGTTCCATAGAAAAATATCAAAGACACTCAACAAAATGTATGGCACTGCTAATTTTTGGTTTAGTCTATAGCAAAAATCGTTCATAATTAAAATTACTCTGAGACCGTTTACGGCTTTGCTTACCCGTTCTTAAAACCATGTAGATCAATCATTCATCTCTTACATTCATTAATGACACAACTCACCCTAGTAAAACAAGCCTCGAATAACTGGCCCAAACCAACTCCTGCCTCCAAACGGTGTCCCAATGAGGATGACAAATACATTTGACCTTGAAAGTTCAAAAGCGTGGCATGCGGTCAAGGTCAAGAAGTGTTATCATATGACCTGTCCGCAATGAGCAATGAGCCGCTTCCGTGTTGTGTAAGGGAACTTGTAGAGCTAGAAGTGGTTAGAGGTGCAATCTGGATTAAGGAGGTAAAGAATTCTAAATAAAATTTTGCTAATAATATTTTATTATGTTTTGCTTGTAGTGTCATGACTTTAATAAAAATTCTCAGATTCTGAATAAAGCATAATTATGTTTAGAATATAACAACCAAAGCGAAACTTGCAGTGGCTTTGCTTTTCATTATAATTTTTGTGGATTAGCCAGACACAATTTTTGGAGACGTGAAATTTTTGACTTCAGCCTCTAACTTTTACTAAGGATAATAATTATTACTAGATATTGGCACCAGCATACAATTTTATTTTACACACCATTTTCTCATTCCCATTGTCTATTTGTCTATTAATCACGTAGAATATTATGAAAAGTTTTTTATGGAGGGTCTATAGAGCTATAAGACCAAAATTGTTTTGCAGGAGCGTATCGCTGGGTCAATGGCATGGTCACGAGCTCACGAGGTATCCAGTCATATGACTAGTCTTCTACGATTATAGGCATAAGGTATTATGTGACTAAATTATAGGCTCTATTATCCGATTATTCTTTGCCAGTTCTATGAAGACTTGGGTCTGCAGATTGAATCCATCGTTTTCTTGGGCCGATACCGCTGATCGCTGGATAAAGCGGGTTAGGATACGACCGTTCTTATTACATGTGGATTCTTAAGTAAAGCAGGTACCAGGTTCTAGGTATAGGTCTATAATCATCATACCGTCTATCTTAGCCTATCTATGTAGGCTTTAACTAGCTGTATTTCCTGTTACCTGCGGTTTTAACAGCGATCTTGCAGCAGGAACCGTTTTTTTTTTTTGAGAAGCGATGTATTAATAAAGTCTATAGGGTATAAGTTCTAGTTCTTCTAGGCAAGCGCGCTCCATTGTAGGCCGCATCATTGCTTCCCATCAGGCAAGATGGCGGTCAAACGCAAGCCTATTTTGAATTAAAAAAAAAACCGTTTAAAAAAGGTTTTTACCTACACACAAAATTTCATCCTACCCCATAAGGCCATTTTTTCGTGGCCATTTTGGCTCATGTAATGTTAGTAATTTTTTTTTTGATAACGATGAACTAAGAAAGCTAATGACAAGATTGGCAAGATATTGTGTCGACTAAGTATTTATACTAATTTAACTGTTTAGGCCTTAGGTAATTAACACTGCTTAAAGTTAATCAGTGCTTCAAATACTCTGAAAACTTTTCGAGATTAAGTTTAAGCTAGGCTTATAAGTAAGCACAGGTACTCTCGATGTTTTCTGGCACAAGTAAGTACTCACCGTACCAAATAACAGCCATTTTATCTAGAGTAGACTATTCGATCTAAGCTCTAACCGAAACAAATCCCGCAGCCTTCGAAGGTCGCCTATAAACATTAACATGACATTATTTTGTCGCTGTAGAGCAGAAATTAAATAAGTCGAGAAATGCTGTTTTGAGATCAAAGCGTTTAATATATTTTGATCAAAAAAAATTGCTCTGTTCAGTTTCAGAGTTGTAAACACAAAATTTTATCTCATCAAATATGCCAATAATACGGCGATTTCAAAGACATTCCTAACTCAATTCGTACATTTTTCGACTTACTTAATTTTCGCTCTACGCCGACGATTTCGTTTCGATCATAAACGTATTTCGTTTCTGCAACTCCGTTTTTCGATTAGCAGAAACTAGAATGCTAATTCTGTTTATATCTTAACAGTAATTTCATCGTTTGCTATTTGCTAAGCGGTTAGATATGTAAAATTGGAAAATTTATCTATCAAGTTTACTTTTAATTCTGGGTTTCTGAAGGAACTGTATGAGTTTACAGCCGAAGCCTAAATTGCGTCTAGATTTTATCAATGAATAAGTTATGATTCTGTGTTTAATGCCGGTTATTATTGATACTGCTAATGCTAACGTTATTATTAATTAGTTGTTATCCAAATTACATGTATTTACAGTTTTATGTGAGCTGTGAGATTCTGGATATAATTTATTTTCATGACTAGTAATTAAATTAAAGTGGAAATTTAAAAACTCTTGACAAAGAAGAGCTGACGTAAATAATTTCGTAACACACCTCTTTTCTCGTCGGAGGTTAAAAGAGCGGGCTCTTTTTCCGCAACTAGGCCGGTAATCGGCCCTTTTTGCGTCACATATGCGGGTTTTCCTCACGATGTTTTCCTTCACCGAAAAGCCAGTGGTATGTAAATTCGTACATAAGTCCTAAAGAACTCATTGGTACGAGTCGGGGTTTGAACCCGCCACCTCAAGAATGCGAAGCGTCGGTTCTCCCACTGAGCTACCACGGCTCTTCGTCGGAGGTTAAAAGTAACTAAATATGTAAAATGAGTTATGATCATTTTTTATAAATAGGTTTGTTTTACTATACTTTTACTTAGATACATATTTTACCTTAACTCACAGTTACACCTATTTCAACTTTTACTTTCGCTATAAGTAAGTACTTAGTACCCAGTTGAAATATTAAATGCAATCGCATCGACATAGGTATACAATAAAATAATAAGTTCGTATAGGCCAGGTGGCTAGTTTGGTTTCAAAATTTTAGGACGAGGCCTACAATTAACGTGCAATTTATCATTAGTGTAATTCGTGTATTTGAATTAAACAAATCACTAATATATATAGTGTCATTCAATCTGACCCATGTTGCGATTAGTTGTAATCGCCACCCGCGGTCACCCATCCGAATACTAACCGTATCGTCCATTGCTTAAAAGACCGGATCGGTTACGAACACTAGTCGAGCACACCACGAACGCATCCATTATCATCCGATACATGCACCAAACGTGCACTTAATCGCCAACTGATGATGACGCATCGATAATTTAATAATCGATATCGGACTCGATAATGTATCGATACAATAAGGCGCCACTCCGCACCGGCGCCGCGTTCCGCTATGAATACTGATCAGATACTTTATGACTCTTGTCTAAACTAGATCTTGTATTAAAAGTAAATAACTCATGGGTGTCGACTAGGTGCCATGATTTATGGCTTTAGCTGTGGAAACTTATGAAGAAAAATTAATTAAAGGATTATCTCTCTATATTTTTAAACGGTTTTATTTAGCTCACCCCGTTTGTTTTTTTTATGATTGATAAGGTAAGCGTTTGACCACAACCATACTAGTATTAGTAACGGTTGATAGAACGGGAAGAATATCTGTAATGTCTTCGAAAACCTGGAAATCATTTATTTTCTTGGTAGTTTAGGTATATCCTACTAGGTGCGCCCCGCGGACTCACCCGTTATCTTACAGGAAGTGTTACATTTTCCAGCATAAATTAAAAGTAGACTATTTGTTAAATTAAGGATACAGATTAGGATGAAACTTAGTGTTAAGATAGCTTGGATAAACATATACTTTGTCGATTTTTTATCCCGGAAAATGAGAGTGAAATATTCACGGAGTATAGCCATTTAGAACATACTAGATATAGAATACAAAATATTTAGCTAATATAAGCTATTTTGTACACAACTGCGTATTACTTTGTACCTAAATGAATAGTTTGATCAATTGGTATCTAATTGAGAAAATTCTTTATTAATTGTATCGATTAATTCCGATTTCGTTTATCGAATATGTATTGGGCGCGGTAGTGTCGATCGTATCGATAGAAATACAAACGTTTAATTGCATTGAATCGATATGAATAGGTATCGAGTCAGGCGCCAGTCTTAAAGTGTTGCTTATAAACGGTTATGATTGAAAGGCTTGTATTGGACCGGTGTAGACTACGAGCTAGAGAATAATTTGATTACTAATGGAAGGTAAGGACATAAAGTTATACCTCGGGATAAAAACAGAAGCTTTTTGAAAATGTTAGTCAC
The DNA here is from genome assembly GCA_949125135.1 of Alcis repandata. Lineage (NCBI taxonomy): Eukaryota > Metazoa > Arthropoda > Insecta > Lepidoptera > Geometridae > Alcis > Alcis repandata. Next base: position 1,144,220 of record OX421238.1, read on the forward strand.
ATACTGAAAGCGATACGTCTGATAGTTTTTCATTTCTTGCTTTTTATTAACACAATATCTATTCAAAAAATATTTTACACACAATTTTATGAAAATAACTCAAAGGAGATGATCAAAACTATGGAAACTATGGAAACTAACGTGGTTTTGACACATTTTGTTATAATTGTAACTCACCTGATGAAGGTCACCGAATGTGATCGAAACTGGCCGTAGTAAACGACTTAATTTTAACGTGAGTATTTCCGTGTTAATTATAACAAAACTAAAGCTATTGAAATATAAGTTAAAATTGTTAATATCTGTTTGATGTCTTAAATTCCCGAATTATAATAATATACTAAATATATCTGTTTCATGTAATAAAAAAGTAATTTCAAGGCGTAGATATCCCTAAAAATATTTTTACTCATCAGTGATTAAAGTCTCCACTATCTCCCGACCTACGCTCGTTAATTGATAATATAATCCTATGATCGTAATATAATTCAATGTTGTTCGCAAATACGACGCCCGGCTTCCGTCACCTCAATTACGCAAATCTGCGGGATTTATTGAAGTGTGGGAGAAAACAAGCTGCTTGTTTGTTGAAAACAAGCAATTGTGCGGGAATCTTGTTAGTTGTTATTGGTTATTTATTGGAGTTTCATGGTAATTACAGAGTTACGAGCACACGTGGAAAATGACATAATTGTTTAATTAGATTATGAATGTTATTTTATTTTATGTTGTTTATAGTTTAATGGGTCCTGATGTTTTAGTGAGATGACGAAACCACGCCGATAAGTGCTTGGCCACAGATTTTCAACTTAAGGGCTGTAGCTGGCTATCTGACCTCCCCCCCCCCCCCCCCCCCCCTAATTCAGAGTTACAAGGAAAGGATATGCTAAGCTGAAAAAGGCTCATAGTACCTATGATATCTATCTACTCATAATTATAAACCACTTTTACAACGGGAGTAACCCGGAATTTGCGAAAAAAAAATCAGCCGTTCCATAAAAATTGTCACAAACACTCGACAAAATGTTTTTACCAAGTGTTTTTTTGGGAGTAGTTTTAAAGCTTTTAGGGCTTAAAGGATTTAAAAAAGTAATTTTAATAGTCTCGCATTTGCATTGTGGAACAAGCTTGAGAAATAACCCATGTACTTACTCCATTTTGGGTATCTAACAGAATTCTCAAATTCAATCAAAACACAACGAAATAATGTTTTATTTCGTTGTGTTTTGATTGAATTACTTAAATGTGGATAGGAAGTAGGTACTTAAATTGTTTAGCAAATATCCGCTCCTTCCTAACAATAATTACTACTTTAATATCAGCAATCTAACTACTTATTAAATCTAATTTGGTACAGAATTTACTTAAAACTTATAAATCGGAGCCATTACACGCAGCTTTAATTGAATAAAGTCGTTTACCGGCACTCAATCAACGCTGCGCAGGTTTTACCGGCTCAACTTACAACGTAGAATGAAGTAGGAACTCTGAAATACCTAGGTTTTTAATCATTATCATAATGATCAACTGGAAGACGCCCATTGATGAGCATGGGCGTCTCTTTTTGTACGCCAGTCATCCCTGAAATTTTACTGATATGAATAGCGACCTGCCCGGCTTTGCACGGGTATGGAATTATTAGTTAATTATTGAGGAAATACGAAATTTATAACAATTTGTTTTAGAACTAACTTATTTGCAGGTTTATAAGAAAAGGGTATGCTAAACTGGAAAAGGCTCTTATTACTCACCATTACAACAACTTTTACAATGGGACCAAAACCGAAATCGTCAAAAGTAATTAGCTGTTTCATACAATTTGTCGAGTGTAATAAAATTGATTGTCGAATGTCTGATTATTAACTATTGTTTTTTTTCGTGATTTAATGAGTAGTTACACGATATGTTTTTAGTGAGCACTATGAGCCATTTTCGACTTTGCGTAGCCTCTCCTTATAACGAACCCTAATCCTTGTATACGATCTTATTTACTATAGCTATAACTCCACAATCACAGCAAGGCCGTCGAAACAGCACAGCAGCATTCAAGAGGCTGGTCTACCCGGAATGTGTCCCTACTCACTACGATTGTACTACGATAGTACGATAGCTGCTGGATTGTATCGCGTCCCAGCCGCCTGCTCTTGAGCTTATTTGCATTGCGGCCGCTTTGACTTGTTTATTATCTCAAAGAGCTGTAAAGCTAGTGCAGTTCGATGAAATATTTATCGAGTAGATCGATTTCTACATAATTTTATTTCATATGCAGAGTAATATGGAAAGGGTATAAACTGAAAAGGACTTAATAGTACGTATTATTATAAACATTTTTATTAAAGGCTCTGAAGTCAAAAAAAGAAATTGCTGTTGTAAAAAAAAAGTTTATGACACTCGAAAACATTTGTAGCTGTTTTAATGCGATTAAAGGGTTAGTCCCATTTTAAAATTGATAGTCTTGAGCAGGTACTATGAGCTCTTTTCAGCTTTGAATTTAACATCCGTTTCAACTCCCAAAGAATGCTAACACCCAAAAACATGAAACAACGCACTACCGATGACATTGATGAAAAAATTATTAACCAGGTCCTGATATACAGACCACGCCTCACATAGTTAAAACATAGGTATGTTTTTGTCTCGTATAGAAGTCAAAAGGAAATAGAAGCATTCCTCGCGGCATACTCAGTCCACCACAACTCGGCTATTCCTTCCAATTTTCAGCTATTATTTCCCTCAGTTCTCATTACATAACCCACATTAAACCTTCACTCCTACAACGAGTAACTTAACCAATCTCACTTGGCGTAAGTAGCACGCTGTTCATGTAATAACTTGATTTACACATCGAACAACGTGTTGCACAGACAAAATAATACGGATGTCAATGCTGAAGTTATGTAGGGCTGCGGTCAAGAGTATTAGATCTAAGGCAATATTGCCTTTGGACCTTTGCGTTGGAAAACAGAAGTCTTGACGGATAAATACTAAAACTTAATGGGTATTGAAACACAGCTAGATAAAAGCACATCAGCTTTTCATCAAATAAATAAAATACGGTATCGCAATTAATGCTATCATTATCATCTATCCGTCTCTATCTTACTGCTGAGTATAGGCCTCTCTCTCTATATACTATATCTATCTCTATATACTGGACCTGCTTCAATCACATGCTATATAGTCTATACAGTCCAGGTTCAACCCGCGAATTTGAACATAGCGTCAATCTATCGCGCCGCTGGGTGCGATCGGTTTATCTTGCCTTGGGCATATAAACTAAACCTTAATATCGATGTACTCGTAAAACTTAGAAACCTAATGGTAAAAACAATTTACCTCAAAACAAATATAACAAGCGGCCTTGAACCTTAGGTAATTTCTTCAACCCGTTTACATTTTAGTTCCTTGACCGTGATCAGTTTCCCGCAGCCTGATCAGCCCTAGCCTAGGGTTGGTAGAGCCACTAAATTCCTCAATAGTGAACGCATTTCTGCATCACCGAAAGATATATGAGAGCGGAACACGCTGGAACATGATAAGGGAGTGCCCCTATTTGAATGTATGTCCTACGGTTACGCACTGAGGTGGTAGAACGCAGCGTTTTTACTAGAAAATAGGTATTGTACGTCTTCGTTTTTACGAGTCGCTAGTCGTTCTTGTTTGTCGTTCGGTTTAAAAAGTTTATCACATGATACTGTGCATTTTTGTCTAGCAGGAGCGGTAATGTAATTTTATTTTATGGTTTATTATATAAAATCGTGTAAAGAACAGCTTTCTGTTTCCTAAAAGCTGCTCTGCTCACAAGTCAGTGGCGCTATCATAATTTTTTCGTGACGTTATTCATGACCAAGCAGTAGACCATCGACCTACTTAACGTCCATTATATTGATTTCAAATTGTTCTCACAACTTCTTGGATTTAGGACAGCGCGTATCTTAAACCCAGTGCGTACACAAAGCCCCACGGCCACGCAGCAGCTTGTATTTGGTTAGCGAATTGGTTCCAGTTCACAATAAACCACCAGCCCTGTCAGATACACGTTACGGTAGCTGTCTACTTATTTATGAAACGAATTTACTGTTTTGCCGCTTTACAAAAGGTCTGTAGCTTGACTGACTCGACTTGACTTGACTGTCCTAAGCCCTCCTACTTGTTCTTTGTCTGGGAAATTTGCGTAAGACAATTTTTCCAAATTCTACTTACAATGCTGTCAGTAATTCCAGAATTGCGCCCTCCTTAACCCTTTCGAGAACGTTTGTCTGCGCTAGAGTAGCAGCAGGTAGAGGAGTAGCATTATCTCTTTGCGCGCACTAGCTTTTTAAGACGATGTTAAGAGTATGTATTCTGTGTGTTGTGCTTTGGCTATGAAAGCCCTAACTGTAAACTAAGAAAATCTTCGTTCTATTATAAACCACACCACGGCATTGTCCGCCATTCGCATGACAAGATATTTATATCCAAGTAGATCATAAGTAAGCATGAAATTTGATCATTTTTATCCAATTTATGCAAACGCAATGGGCCGAAATGAAAATTAGGTTTATCAGAAAGTTAGCTTACGAGTATACTTTTTTCTTTCTTACATATCGTGGGTTTTCCAATTCGTTCCAGTTTTAGCTTTATGCTTCATTTTGGACTAAGTGTTGCCAATGCCAAAAAATTAGGTAGGGCTCTGACGTCATTTGAATTGAAATTCCAACAAGATCTGAACCAAATTGGTTGCAACACGTCCTCGATAGCGGATCACTCAATGATAACTACCTAATTGAAATTGGCCGGATTTAGCATAAGCTGACACCTGCGACTTAACGAGTAAGATTAACTAGGTGTTTCTGGAAGGTTCTGGTTAAAACTATAGCGTTCAATCGGACCTCGTTATCTTAGGCTTATGCCTAAGATGACGAGAATGTAATATAATCATTTAGCCGTGTAATTCGGCCAATTGTGAATCTGAGGTGGAATAAGGACATTTCAATTTCCATTTTTTTCACCTAAGACATTTCCCAGGTGAACAAAGTGGATTAAACCAGTGAAATGACGCGGTATCTTCGCCAACGATTATTGTATGTTTTCTGGAACTCATACTAGGTTAGTTTTTGTTGTGACTATCATAGTGTCAAGTTAAAATCTTTCTTTCATTCATTACAGAGAATTTCAAGTCACTGTTCGGCCTTAATTCTAACAAAGTTGACTAAAATAAATAGATATTATCGTAGGCAAGCCTATTCTAGCTTGCTCCATTATTATTAGACCAATAACAACCAAACGTGAGATAATAATAGAATATACATAGAATATACATAGCTTTATTCCACATCAAACCAATAATATGCAGTAATCTTAGAACGCGTGGTCTAAGATTTCAATCTAGAAATATAAAATCGTCACAACAGCTCTACTACACATATTTGCAGTCAACTTGCTCTCTTTATAACTCGGATTTATCTCTAATATTAAATTCAGAGTTGCCATACTCGTAGATACTCTAATATTAAAGCCAGTGTTGCCATACTTGTGGATACTCTAATATTAAAGCCAGGGTTGCCGTACTTGTAGATACTCTAATATTAAAGCCAGTGTTGCCATACTCGTAGATACTCTAATCCAGCAGCTTAATTGGCAGCAAATATAGACATTCTCGCACCTTGTTTATCTGAGCTTGGGTTCTGGTGCATGAAAGACTTGCACTATGATTTATTCTGCAGTGGAAGCTTAGTTTAGTCGTATAGTGCCGTTTGAGTAATTCCACTTTACCCCACCAAGTTTCTTGTAATAGTGCACGCTCATAGTGGGGTATAGCGAAATTTTAATAATAAGCTAATTTACCCCAAAAATAATAGTACTTAATTAGGTGGTGCCATTTTTTTCAATCAAGTGTGCTATCTTTGTATTGAAATTTGAAAAGTCCGGCTAATTTTTATGTAAGCCCGTGCTGCGTTCTTTAAATGCTGACAACTCAACCAAGAAGTGGAACCACGTCTTAATGTCGTCCAGTCATTTCCGTCTCTGGCGTCATTCCCGGATATCTGGATATTGGACCTTCTAGATTTCAGATTCTTAAGTCCCCTTCCAAATTTTCATCATTCAACTATAGAGGTACTATACCCCTCCAGAGAAGACTTAGTAGTCCAAAATAGAACTACCCAGCCGTTTCTACAGATTCTGACGTGTCTGTCGAGAAACGAGCGTATTTATAGGCAATAGATATTATTTCTATCGCCGGTCACTCTTGTTGTATGGACATATTATGGGAGAGAAACTATGACATTCTGAAACAGCACTCTGACAAGCTTAAGTGCGCGTTTTTAAATGAGCTTTCTTTAATCCGCCTTCTGAAAATTTTGATATAACTACAGCTTAAATGCTGAAAAGAGAATATTTAGAAAAGTCAGAAAATCAGAAAACATATTTTTAGGTCTCAAAAACACAGATACATAAAAGGTAATTAATAATAAATCAACACAAACAAAAGACAATGAGATACATCCATGCCTTTAAGCCAACAACCGGTCATTAGATTATTTAGATTATTTCTGTTCCTGTCACTCCTTCGTTCGTGTCAATATGAGCGACAGTGACATACATGACATACGACCTATTACGAGCAGCATAAAATATAGGTACCTAGTTGTTTTTCATTTGAATTCTTAGGGCTTAATTGGCAAGTCTAGTAAAACTACGCCTTGTTTTATCTAGCCGGATTCCTGGGAAAGCATGCTCGCGTGTGATGTAACTCGAGGGAGATAGATTGCCTAATGGCATGACTGGTCCTGTGTTTATACAGGAATATTAGAATAAGAGATAAATTAGTTAATCTTGAAGTTGACAGTGCACTGCTTAGCCAGAAATACTCGAAGTATTATACTCGTATGTGTTTCGTTAGTACAAATAGAGGAGTGTTGCATTTGTTTTTGTTTCTACCTTCTTTTTTTTTTTTTTGGGGGGTGGGAAATCATCAAATGACCCCTCCCACTCTTGGGCAGAGCGGAAGGGAGTGTCAGACTTCTACTGACCAAAAACCACCCATATTCCTTCTACGCCCTTGTGACGCCGAGGCCGCGGTAACTTCTACCCGCAGCCCCGACGGGCATGGCCCCCCCTTCCATGTTGCTTTTGTTTCTACCTACGAGTATAATTGAGCACTCAGATCAATTAGAAAGACAGAAATAGTCCCGCCTTAGATCTAGGTGAAGCCAAAAAAACTACCCTACTGCCCTTGTATGAATACTTCAAGGACACATTTGACGCATAAAAACTACCCAAATCAATCGTCAATTCTTACGGCAGTTGATCAGTGAACGTGGACAAGAAAAATAAGTATTATAGTACTGTAATAAGGGTAGTTTTTATACAATAAGTGCCTGAAGTATACGTACACGGGCAGTAGAGTAGTTTATTTGGCTTCACTTGGATCTAAGGCGGGACTATATCTACCTTTCTACTTGATCTGAGTTTGTGCATTTGTTTTGAATTTCAGTGACGTTTTTCTGCGTATGAATAAGCGGTAAAAACTTCTTTCATACAATTGTATAAAAGCATTTTATTTGCTGTTACAATTAGAAAAGTAGATACAGGCTTCTACTAGCTGCGCCCAATGGTTTCACCTGCATTTTCCGGGATAAAAAGTAGGCTATAATTATGTTAATCTAGAGTAAAATGTGCCTTCATACCAAATTTCATTCAAATCTGTTCAGACGTTTTTGCGTGATTGAGCAACAAAAACTTTTACATTTATAATATTAATTTCCATTTTTTTTAAAGCGCCAAAATTAGCATTTCTTAACAAATTCAGAATCTAATATTTAAGTAATTTAACTTAATTTCTAGGTACCTAACTAATTACTAAGAATGTGTCCAATAACACTTTTCTTATTGGAGAAACAAAACTGCAGCTAAACTGGTTTCTGTGCCCCAGTAGCTGGCCGGCAGCCCAGAGACGTAAACTTGGATATCGTGGGTGTTACAATGTAAGGAGCTACATGCATTTGCTAATTATCATATAGATTAATAATGTTTGTGCAATCTAATTTATGTTCTATGCTAGTATTTATTTACATCGTAAGAGCAATTTGATGAATGAACGAAAATGAACGAATGATGAAAGAATGTGACGTCAAATTTTCCATGTCAAGTGCAAACGCTGATTTAGGGCAGAATTTTAAAACAACAAACAGAACAACAAATAGAAAGACAACAAGTCTCTCTGGTGTGAACAATAAATAGTTTATCAATCTATCAGTATCCAAGAAGCTGAGAAGCTTGGTTGGGTTGAAATGTATGTAAGGTTTCCTTCATAATTAAGTTTCAATGTCTTTCATTTATGTTTAGTCTATTTTAAGTTTCATCGGAATAACAAAGTTAGATATTTCAACTCAGTATCGCACTACTTCGGTGGATTTTTGCACCTTTATTTATTATAATATAAAATCAGGTTGATCTGCGTTGGTCACGATCATAAAAATCACGTGCTTATTTTGGCAAAAACACTTTTACTACAGTGTAACTTGTTTTGAAATGTACACAAAAATTGGAACAATTTTGTGATATAATATAGTTAAGGGAATAAATACTACAATATGGTCTACCAATATGGGTATGTGATGTCTTCGAAATCTGTGGGCTTAGCATAACTTTGACCCAGCACAATACTCCCCACGTTTTTTAAGTCAAAGTTGTACTAGGCCTACTGTAGGCACTGATATTAATACTTACGTAAATGATAGAGCTAGTTTTTGCGGATATCCTACGTCAGTCTCACTCACACGCGAGTTTTGTAGAACTCTATCAACAGAGACTTGTGTTTGCAAATTGATTCTCATCACACCCGTATCCGCTTCTTTGTCTCTGGTTTATCGAGTTTCGAAAACAACTGCGTTCGTCGTCATTTTTGTAATTTTTTTTCAGAATTTTAATTCGCGGAAAACTAACTACATATTTACCTTAACTTATATGAAGTACAACTCATCGAAACATCAGATCATCGGTATGTCAAAAAAGTAAAAAAAAGTAACGGTGCAAAATCGATACACATCTTTAAAACACTTCTGTAGTTCGCTTCTCTCTTATTTTAACACTTTTATTATTCAACTTTAACACTTTGTTGTTTAACTTAACTTACACTTTTCTCATAAAAAACTTGTGTAGCTTGTTTACATTTAATTTCTCTCTAATTTCTCATCGTTATAATTTCAAGTACAATCTCACATTTAACAGTAAGACAAACTCAATATTTACCTTTTTCTTGTAGGTATTTAATCTTTACACGCGGTCATTGACTGTCGAATCATTTATCAAAAATTAAAACTAATTATAGATTCCAAAGCCATTAATAAATTTAACCATTCATCATTATTATTTAATTTAGCACTTCGTAAATCAATTTAGTATTTTACCTACTTGTTGTATGAACTGTGGGATCGTATTACTTAGACTATTAATTATTATTATAGCCGCAGTAGCATTATGATTATAATTTTGATAGCTATTCGTGAGTTGGTTCAAAACTGTTACCATTTTTTTATATAACCAAATTTTCATTTTCATTGATTGCCTTTCTTTTTCGTGTTAAAATTAAAAGATCTTATTTTACAAATAATTTTAGTGCAGACCAACTATTTTAGAATATATATGAATAGAATCAATACCACTATTTTCTAAATTTCTTAATTCGGAAAGTATTGTTCAACCTTTGATGTTTCTTCCGGTTTTTTCTGTGTAATTTTTATTTATTAACCTTCATCGATGTATATTTAACATAGCTACTTTTAGGAGCTGAATTTTCCTGTTATCCATAACTTAAATATTTACACAACTACTACGATTTACATAAATATATCAACGGTTGAATCATGCAAAAAATATTCGTCGATTGATAAGTGAAGGCGCCTCCTTATCAAAGATACAAATTTGCACGAAATATGATGTTGGCTGGAGGTGTGAAGGCGCCAGCTACGTCACCAAAGATAAAGATTTAAAAGATAAACTTAACCAAAGAATGTCGATAACGGATGTGCAGTAAAAGGACTTTGGAACTGTGACGAAGGAGTTTCAGTTATGTGTAAACGTGACGAAAATGTGACGAATGATAGATAGTTCCGAGTTTGGATCTGTAAGAGTTCCTGTGTTCCTGTTCCTAGTATTGGAATTTAATGGAATTATAACTGTTCGTAGCGGTGTATCCTATTTACGCTTTTTGGAATCCTATATTAGTTTGTGAATCATAAAATCAGACGGAAGTGCAAAATGTGTTGAATATTATTGATTATTTTGTGGAGACTGCCTTCAGCTAGTATATTAGGGCTGTCTTCGGACTCTCAACAGCCGGATCATGTAATAACTGTAAGAGCAACATTAGAGCCCAAACATATACCTATACCTAAAGATATCAAGGGCGCCCCCTTGACGGGCGTAAATGGCGTAAATTTTTATATAGAATTCTCGCTACCTATTTTACATTAGAAGTTATACTTAATAGGCCTACTAACTTACTTATTCTAAAATTTAACTACTAACAACAATTGTAAATTGTAATACCCCATGTTTCGTAAATCAAATATTTGAATTTTAAATTTTACTGTTAACGGGAGCGATATTAACTCGGTCACTGTCCCTCTCGTTTAAAAAGTTATGAGAGTAAGTGTGACCGAGATATTGTCGCATCAGCCAGAATAGGACCTCATCCCCACTGTCTGTCAACACCCTCGTCACACCCTCGCAGCGCAAGCGCGGTGACATCAATACCTAATTTGCGGGTCAAACAATATCTCTGCCATCATTGGACCTCCCTCCGTCGAGAAAGTTGATGGGTGGAGTTTGATATCATTAAGCATGCGCAGTTTGTTTTCGGCAGCCATCTTTCTTTCACACGACACATCTACACATATTAAAAACTTCCTGAGTAGCTAAGGCGTTAAAAATGGACGAAATAAAGCAGAACTTTGTCTCGTCGCCAAAAATCGAGTCGAAACTTCGCAGAAATATTCGAAGCAAATTGCCTGTCCGCTAGGTATTTATTCGTCATCAGATAAGGCATTATTCTAAGACACCATGTGGAGACCGGAGAGTAAGTTATTGTAATGTGCGCTCATTTACAAGCGCGGAGGTCAGGCGGGTGCCTCCGCGCTCTAAGCTAGCTAAGTTATGGCTACTTACGACATGCCTGGGCGGCTTCCAACTTAATACGGCTTCTAGGGTGCTAATAAATTCAGTGGGCGCTATAAAGTTACGTGAAATATCGATGTAATACGATAGAGGCGAGGTTTGCAACTTAATTTTCGTCTTTACTGGGATATGAAATCTGAAACCTACAAGTTGGACTGGTGCGTTAAGTTCTTCTTTATAAAGACTAGGTAGTAAAGTTGAGAAGGAATTTGAGCAAGAGCGGAGCTTAAAAGATGCTTTGACATTATTTTAAGTCGATTTTTTTATTACGGCTTTAGTTAACTTGCTTCATTGTCTACCCCTTTATTTCTATTATAGCAGTCATTTTAAATTCACACATACAAAGATTTTCCAACTAAAATGGTGAGCCATGCCCTTTCTCTGCCTCAAACACAAGACTATCACCCAAAAAAATAATAATGTACCTAAACTCTACTCGTATAGTGCTTAGACTTCATGCTATAGTTTAAGTTTAAAGATATTTGCTCTACTTGAAAGATTGTCCTAATATTAATTATTAACGAATTGTTATTGTTTTGGTCCCCAGGAGTGCGATGGTGCCACGACGGTGGTAGAGTGCCGGAGGGCGGCCGGATGCGGCCCGCGCGCGCCCGTCCGCCCGCCGCCTCCGTCACTTAGCGCCGCCTGCGCCCGCGCCGAGCTACTATGCGCATGGCAAGCGCCCTTGCCACTCTGCTCGCGGTAAGTTGGTGATACATAATTACGAAAGAAAGGGATCGACCTCTCTGGAATTAAACGAAAATACGACGTGCGCAGCGGTAGAAAGTTTCCATAGAAAAACCAACAATCTCCCGCTATAAACGCTTATCGTACTCGTCGGTAATAATAGTTAAAAAAAAACTAAAAAAACACGCTTTTTATAAAAAACCGAACTAAAAAAATAGAAAATAAAATTTTATAAATTTAAATTAAGAATAGGGTTGAAAATTTCAATAAATATAAATTAATAATAGTGTAAATAAATAAATACATGTATTTTATTTTTAAAAAGCGTGGGGTGCATGGGTCAATAGATATTATATATTTTGTAGATACATTTTGTATTTGACAGACATGAGTAGAGTGATTAGCCTTTTGATAATATCTTAGAAAGCACCCCACGCTTTTTTAAAAATAAAATACATGTATTTATTTATTTACACTATTATTAATTTATATTTATTGAAATTTTCAACCCTATTCTTAATTTAAATTTATAAAATTTTATTTTCTATTTTTTTAGTTCGGTTTTTTATAAAAAGCGTGTTTTTTTAGTTTTTTTTTAACTATTATTTATTTTTCGCTTTTTAGTTCGATTTGCTAACTATTAACCATCCTTAATATGTACAAATGTGTTGGTGTTATCCGATTTTGGCCGTCTGCTCAAGCAAATTAAAAATAAAATTGATGCGTAACAAAAAATATTGAGCAAAAAGATTTGTAGCCGCGTGGTTTCGATCCTCAGACCTCATAAAATAAAATTGATGCGTAACAAAAAATATTGAGCAAAAAGATTTCTAAGCGTGTGGTTTCGATCCAGGGGACCTCTGGGTTATGATCCCAGCACGCTTCCACTGCGCCACTCTGTTCTCTGACACGAATGACGAAATTACCATTTGTAAGTTAAACGATATTAAAAGTTAAAGAAACTTTATAGAAAAAAGCGTGTTACAAATTAATAGTTAAAAAAACTAAAAAACACGATTTGTTTAGTGTATTGTCATCGGTCCTCGATATATCTACAAAGTTTGAAAGAAATCTGACCGTTTAAAGTGGGTCAAAAACGCGCTCAAAGGAGTCGGTTACATACAAACATACAAACATACAAACATACAGGTGAAGCTAATAAAAGCGTGTTAAAAAGAAAGAAGAAAACGTGAGTTGGAAAATCCATAAAAAAATAGCGTTCTAGCTACGAGCGTGACAAACGTCGTTGTTGTTGGAGGTTTAGAGAATGAGAGAAGAAGTAAGTTGTGAAACCATGATCAGGTTATGTGTACTGGCAGGTTGACTTTTTGTTTTACCACCACGATTTGCAGTTGTAAATTGGAACCTTAGAAATAATACTTACAAGTTCAATGTTCATACTTACATTTTTTTTTCTACATAGCACAACTAATTCACCCACCAGTTCGATTGAATACTTAGCCATAAAATAAACACTTGCAAGTTTTGACACCCCTAAGCAGTTCAAAGAATCCATCAAACATCTTAATCAATTTACCGTCCACATCTGAAATATACCGGCACATTCTCAATGGAAACCCGATAACGACCTATAAAGTCTGAATGGCGCTGTGTCACAAGCTTCCGGCCTCAATAACAATCAACTGGTCTAAGCATATGCACAGACACAGCTGACGCAGGTCCACGCAGCGCAGAGCAGATTTAGTAATGCATGAACGTACTGAGAGCTGCGTACTGCGGTGTAGTCACGTGCGGCGCAGACGTGTGTCTGTCTTGCTCTGCGGACTATGTCTGTCTCGCTTGCTCTGCAAAATCTGTGCTGTGCTGCGTCTCAGCATACGTTTAGCCTAACAGAGGAATGCATCTGAACATTCACGACGGCGACGTTGGAAACAAAGCCCGGAAGGCAACCCGGATGCATTGAAGTTTTCATGACTGAAGATACAAAGTTATGGAGTGAAGTTAGTTCGTTTCGTTCGCTTGTGATCGCGTCTTTGATGTTTGTTCGTTCGTGTCATTATGATTATTTATTAGCCTCTACAATGTCTTACGAGTTTTCTTATGTCCAATGTATGAAGATGATTTAAAGTTGTAATCAAAATCACTTCTATGTATTGAGTTTGTCCAATAATCTTATACGGAAGGTCAATTATTCTAAATTTAAATATTCTAGCTATCTAATTTGGTTCCCTATTTTGCCTAAAACAGTTGGTTTCTTGTCTATACATATATATTTTTTTGTTTATTCACCTTAACAAGTTTACATAATTTTATTACATACTGCCGTAAATAAGTAAGTTTAGTTTGTAGTTTCCACACGGATTAAAACCTTTTTGAACACTCCATATTTGCATATCCCAATGAGTTCCGGACCCGACTACTTGTAGCTCGGATCTAAGAACTCCGTGTTAATAGATCTGCTATAAATATAGACCAGTCGTGCTTGACCAGTGGCTTTAGCCGTAGGTTATTTGATAGTTCATGCGAACCTACTTAAATAGATACAGCTAATTTGTTATTTTCTTTCATTCAACCAGTTTGAGTGATATGATACTGTTTTACTACAGACATAGTAAAATTAATACACTTACTTTAAGAAGTCGTTAAATTGATGAAAAAACCCGACTAGAGCTGATCATCTTCAAACGGATGAACCGTTTTTCTTGAACCTAAAAACATCGTGTCACCTTACAAAAAAAAAACAAAATTGGTTAATTCGTTCGGAAGGTATGATGCCACAGAAACACATATCACATGCTTTTTTTTGCGTCGGGGATTGAAAATAGTTCAAAAACGTGCCCACGATTGATTCTACGAACGATTTTCTGCCCATATTCTTGTTAGTACGATTTTATTGTACTTTACCCAGCACCGAACCAGGAACTTCAATCCCTACTTCCTCTCCACTATTCGTCACTGGTACTAACCTACGTAGACTGAGTCCCTCGAACAGGCCAATAATGCCTTCAATCGCTTCTTTGAACACTGGAATGAACTGGTCAGTAAATAGGTTAGAGTTACCAACTGTTGACCTTTTTTTCAATCCTAATATTTAAAAGAAGTTTGTTTTCAGAACTGTTTATAGAGTCCTGAACCTCCTTCGGGGAAGAACTCTTATTTACGTTGACTTCATTATTCTAAACAAACTTTCAGCCTGTACTTTTTTCCCCTCTAAAAGTATTGAGGTGTTGCACGTTTTGTGCAATTTGATAGCAATTGTTTGTACCATATCTTAAAGATTGTATGTAAAATACCTCAGTTTTTAAAAACTTGTGTAGTCATGAATGATAGTTCATTAATTGGAATTGTGTGAAGGTATTTATTACTTTACCGACAACTACTTACTCCAAAGTTAATGAAAAGTAAACTCTATTTGAACTAATTTTAAAGTTGATATTCTTTAAAAGAAGCTACACTTGCTAACGCAATGCTATCTGCCCTAGGTTAGTTAAATTAGGTTTAAATCGGTAAATAATGACCCTTCTCATTACTTCACGTATTTGTCATCTTTCCCGGTATTACTTACATGGACTATTATCTAATCTGTGGTAGGTACAGGTATCTAATGGCACCAGCAATTTCGCTTAGCAGGCCTACAAATAAAATTTACCATGAAATGCTATTGAAAATTGAATCATTATAGTGTAGTGTTGAAAGCAAACAAGATAACTCAAGTCCACTTCACGTTTCTATAACGACATAGGTATCTATTCATAAAATTCTTCAGCCACTTATCAGCGAAAAACGCTGACTCAACGTGCCGTGCATTTTTCGACGTAGTACCACAGAATATGTAGCACAAGTATTACTATCGATATTAATCAGAATTGTGTCTCGACAGTCGATAGGCGAAAACCCGATGACATAAAATTTCTACTGCATGAACGATTCGTAGCGTAGAGCTTGGCAGTATGGCAGTGTCCGCCGCCACCACTAGTCGTCTACGAAAAAAAACTGATAACTCTATGACAGAAAAACGCGCGTGGTTGACCGTATTCGATATTCAAATTTGAAGTTTGACTTTTCAAAAGTTTTTTTTTAGTTTTGGTTGAGAACGATGAAGTGGCCAGGTTGTGTTGTGTTATAGCATTTCAAACGGACTTTGTGCTGGCCTCAAATTTTATGTATGATTTATTCAAGTCCTTGGACAAATTTATTTTTGCTCATGGCAATTAACATGGTGAGTGGTTTTTATATTATTTGCTATTAATTCTGTCCTTATTAGTCTTAATAATACTATTAGTATGCCGCTACGTCAACAGCTGTTACAAACGACATCCTATGAACGATTTTTCGTAATTTTATTAATTGAATTTTGATTTATTGCTCAATTTATTTGAAGGGACCATTGAAATTGTATAATTTATGAGTTAATTAGTCAATTTAACCAAATATTTTCTTCCATTAACATACATAAAATATAGTTTTGTGAAACTGACTACGTGAATACAAACAGTGGGTAGTGCTGAGCCAAAAAAAAATTACTAGTTTTTAGAACGTCTATTTGATTGCGCCCTTTTTCAAAGGATAAACTTCACGACTCTATATTTCGTGAAATAACGTTAATTTAGTTGCGCCCGTATTTAAACTTTAAACTTCACTTCATCTATATTTCATGAAACAAAACAACCTCAGAATTCATAAACTATTTATGATTAAGTTCCAACATCAATAAAGTGAATTTACACTCGCTTCCATGGGTGAAATGCTTACGAAAATTTAGAGCTCAGTTAACGCAAACATTAAACATTTCCCCACTTTCTCGATAGCGTAACAGTAACGCGGAAGTTTTAACCAAAACTTTAACTGCGGTTAAAATAACCTCACTTCAGTTTTTGGGTTAACTTACACTTGGCGATCTCTACAAAAACAAAGTAGTACTGCGTGCAAATAAGTCGCTCATACTAACTAGGTACATAATTACGTTTATTTTTGCTTTTTTCTTAGTTTAATAAAAACTTTTTTAAACAAAATTATTTGGCTTTCTAAATCAATTAAGTACAGATTTATAAATCAGTTTAAAATTTTAGTAACAAAGTTTAGTCTTACATTGAAAACTTGCTACGTACCTACTTTCGTATTTTTTTATTTTAGTAAAATTAGTTATTTTTTGTACCTAAAAAAATAATTTAAACTCAAAAACTAGTAAGTTTGTACTTTGTAGATAACTGTTCCATCTTAACGTAACGGTAAAAATTCAAGCAATGGTGACAAAACTAAATAAGTCATCGTGATAATTATTGCGTCTTAAACGCATCAACGTACCGCAGATCCTTGCCGTACTTTTTTTATGGCAAACAATTTTATGGCAAATTTTACATCAAACGGGCCGCCTGATGGTAAATGATCACCGTCGCCTATGGACTGTACTTGTTTACTTAAATTACTGGAAAACACAGACTCTACCAACAAAAAAAATAGCCTTGTTTTAAATTACTTTCACCTACTTAAATGCATTTCAAAACTCACCCCATAAAATGTTCCGAAAAATAACTTATTTCACACGGGCAAACCAACGCTCATTTATGAGTAATATAGGTTTGCACTTGCAAACTCACCTTCCAGTAGCAAAGTAACAAGTTCATACATCATGCTTTCAGTATTATCGGAACATGCATAATGGCAACATTAAAGCACGTACACTTACGCTTTTCACTCTCGAAATAATAACTAGAGTACAAATAGTAACCTGTACTCGAAGCACAGAACCACGTCTGAGGTCATTGCATCAATGAAATATAATATCCGGGAATATATTAGGGATTGTTCTAGGCAAAACGCGGGCTATTTCTGTCATAGTAATTCCAACTTTATGTTTTAAACGCGAAAGTGAGTTTATTTGCGTCTACTCCGACGTCAAAAATATTTTGCATGTACGCTGGCAGGTACAGAGAAATGCATGGACTACCTACTATATTATTTATTAATTTAAAATTCGTCAAAATCAATTCAAGCCTACAAATTACTCCACATATCTACTATTTACTAAATGAACTCATTCATTATCCAAGATTATGGTGTAATTTCTTTTTACAAGCTTTTTTCACTTCCAATTTTTGAATGTATGTTCGGGTCAAATCTTGCAAGTCAATTTAGAACCTCTCCCCGATGTCCGATCGAGCTGAAATTTAGTATACCTACATACGTAGTCCCGACCACAATGCAATAAAAACTTGTTAAAAAAAATAATTATAAAAATTAACATTTTCCTTTCCTGCTACGGCACGTATGAAATCTCTCAGTCGATCGAATAGCAACCCACAGTCCCGCCGTTTGGTCCTAGGGTCCATGTTTCCAACCAGTAACCACTGGTCTAGTAAGAACTGGTGTGAACTGAAAAAGATTATACCATAGCTGGTATCAATTTATTACCACTACGGCAATGTCACGGGCGCGAAAGGTTGGACCGGTTGGCAACGTAGGGGCAAACTATCAGGAAATGGATGGCTTGTTTGTTTATACAAATACTAGCTGCGCCCCGCGGCTTCACCCGCGTTTTCCGGGATAAAAAGTAGCCTATGTGTTAATCCAGACCATGAACAACCTTCATTCCAAATTTCATGTAAATCCGTTCAGCCGTTTTTGCGTGAAAGAGTAACAAACATCCATACATACATACAAACTTTCGCCTTTATAATAGTAGTAGGATTACAATTTTCTATATTGATTATTTCAGTCTTTCCATATTTTTGCATATGAACTTTGAAGTTTTGTCGTGGAAGTTAAAGGATAAAGTTCGTAGAGACAAACTCTCAGGCGGATTGTTTGTTTTTTCGTAAATGCTACGAGTTTCCCTTTATTAGGTATTAGACTTCGATCTTTTTGGCATATGATGCCCCTTTCTGTTTTCTGATTTTATTGTTTTATTGTGAAGGATAACTGACAGAGTTAGGAAGAGAAACTCATCGAAGCTTGCGGAGGTAGGTAAGGGCTAAAATTTTCAAATTAAATTATTTTAGTCAATACAAATATATTTTATGATGTAAATTAGACAAATATATACCAATAATATATACCAAGAAATATTTTCTTGAAATAATATGATTAGTAAAATATATGCCATTATAAAACAGCGATTAGAAAAACTTTTATCAATCGAAGACAGCCGTCAGCTGTGTGTCACTTCTTACTGCTTTCTCATAATAAATATTTAAATGCAGAATTAGCACTCAAAGCTGTACTAAAATTGATAAGTTCTACGGGTTTTTAACAAATCGAATCGCCCAGAGGTTCCTCCTAATGGACCTTGAGCACGCTATAAAAATCAAAATTATCTACGGAGACAGAAAACAAACATAACTTTTGACGCTAATTTGAAGAAAATAGAGTCGAAAATGCGGTAATTAATAACATTGGAAAATTCTAAGAAATAATTAGTTAACTTATTTTGAGTAGTATTGTAAATTAGAGTCATATTTAGGAATAAATGTCTATTATAGGGTATCAACTAGTAAACCCGTTTTTGAACACAAGGTAGATTTTTTTTCAACCAGACATCGGTAGGGTAGGTCTTCAAAATTTAGCTGTAAAATTTGACTTAACAAACGCAGAATTATAGTTAAATAATTTTTTTAAGTAAAATTTTAATAAAGGCATATCATAATAAATGACAGCCAAGTAAAATAAGAAGCAAGTGATTGAAATCTTTTCCTCTAAGGTCGACGTATGTATCTTTGCTTTAACACGCCTTATCAATCCATACTCCAGCTGCTTTTAGCATATCTGAAGTGCTACGGAGTGGTTTATTAAAAGAAATATACATATCATTGCAATAGACACATTCCGAATAATGTTAACGATTGTTAGTTGTTTTTTATTAGTTTGAATACATAATTTAAAACAGTTATAATTATACTGCCTAGATGTAAATTTCTGTTTCTTTTTTTTAATGTAACTTCACGCCCCAAAATATTTAAATTAGGTCATTATTGTGAATAAAAAATGAAGATATAAAATTACATTGCAGGTATTTCAAATTCAGGCGACCCGTCTGTTTGTTTGCCACCTACAAAAACAAATATTACTATGAAGTATGAATAAAATAAAATCATAGTCTTTTTTTTCAGCTCAACAATACGATTGCATTTTACTATCATGCAAATTCATGTTTTCCTCGTGCTTGGTATCTTTACAAAAACAACTTACAACAATTTATCAATCTACACGTGGTATTTCATGTTCGTAATTTGTATCACCCATTGTTTTGTGAAGATTAATATTGTCGTTTGACAGAGCAGAGAGCCATTAACGTTATTGTTTGTTAATGCGATCACTCGAGAGGCAGGAGGTCCGCTAACCGATCAAGATACATATATTAACATGGTAATAATCCCTTGATGTAATTGTGAAAGTGAGTCACTGGTAGTAAGAAGCAGTGGACTGAAGGATCAGAAAAGTTGAGTATTTTGGCATATTTGCAGGCTCTTCTTCGTAACACAGCCATGAAATGCTCTTCTATTCATATACCTACATAAGTTCGAAAGCAGTCAACTATATCTATAGATCGTCCGGTTTAGCTTGAACCCTGTCTATTTTGTGCGCTTATCTAGAAAGAATTAACTTACATTGAACCGCAAGTTAGTTGTGGTCCAACTCTTTTCTAGCTTACACGGCAGTACTTACGTTTCTTCTTATAATACCTTTTACTCTCATGACTTCAATGCTTCTGTTTTTTTTCTCTCTAGTGATTGTATCTTTTTTTGACCAATTCTTTTTTTTCTCCAAAATCTTTTTAGTCCATCAAATTTTTTCCATTTGCCATTACTTACTCTTGTTCTGTGTCTCAGTTCTGTCCCTTAGAGTTAGTTATCAACTTATCAATCGCAAGGGCGCTTTACAGGGCAAATGGGAGATTAATCAACTTATATCTCAGGGTGACGAGCGCAGTGCTGTGCCGCGCAGGGTCTTGAATTCTGCGAGTTCAAAATTCTGGGTGGCGCAGACCTGTTATGGGCAAATGTGACGTTTAACATCAGGCGAGCGATTTGCACGATTCGTCACTTAATCACATAAAAAAAACCTCTCGCACCATTTCTCTTACACGATGCGCACGAGTAAGATAACACAATCGCAATTTTGAACGACAGCAAACGAAATCAGACTGCGTGCTAATTGGATCTATGATATTCGACTCGATATTCAAGTATTTGAATAGCCTATAACATACCTAATAAAATACTAAACTATAAAATAAGAAAAAAGAAATATGACACTGCGAAACATAAAAACAAGAATAAAACTAAACAATAAAAAAGAGGTGTCACAAAATTAAATGATCACTTATCAAAACAACCATCTTAGATAACCAATAAAACTGTAACGGTCGAAAAAACAATAAAAAAAACTAATTCAGCTTTGTTTTAGCGATGACATCTAATCAGATTTTAGGTCTAAAGGATCTTGATAGTTTTATTATAGGCATAGGCACTAAAGTTGTAAAAAGCCGTAAGGTGTGTCAAAAATTCATGAATTCATTTTATTTCGCAAAATATGTTAATTAAAAGAAAGCTTGTCTTAGGCTATTTAATTTTCCGTTTATGGAATTTTGGAGTGACGTGACAGTTAGTTATTCTCTTTTTGAAAAATGCTTCTCAAAAGCGCGTATGTTTATTTATGTATATCTATTTGAACTATTTAGCGTTGTTTTTATGGCACTATTATTTTTTCATAACGTTTCAGTAACTTTAGCAAAAGCTATCAAGAAACACCTACAACTAAAAAAATTTGCACAACAAAAATCTACAACTGGCTAAATAAAGTTTCATACCCACAAGTTACAAGTACAAGTCGCTTAAAAATAAAACAAAAAAAAGAATTCCTTTTTAATCCGCATATTTTCATTCGACGTCAATCTTTGCAAAGTGAATAAACCCCATAAAGCGGACCCGCTCCAAAGAGGTTATTCTGGTCCTTCGAGACTATCTCGGTCACTCTTACTGTCACGACATTTCTAATGCGAGCAACAGTGACAGAGATAACTCACTCGCCAGAACAGGCTCTCAATCCTGACCGTGTAATCACACGTCAAACACGAGGTAAAGCTGATTATTCACGGAGATGGAGCTACCACAGACCACCAGTTGATCCTTATTAAATATTTAATCTCTTGGTACAAATAAATGAGAAAAAACAACCATAGGATACATGACCTTTTTAAACGTCGAGTAAGTTAAATTAATACATCGTTGCTTCCCAACAGGCAGGATGGCGGTCAAACGCAAGCCTATCTTTGAATAAAAATAAAAAAATGTACAGGAGTTCATTCTAACTATTTCATGTTACTAGTATTGAATCTCACTCGCGCAATAAAGAAAAATGTAACGAAATCTCATTCATCAATTTTGGTTCTGTCTTTAAAGTAGTCACACGGTAACATAAAAACGTCCATACATACTATATGCGTAGAGGTCTAACACATAACCCTCTTTTATTGGATTCGCTTTAATCCGGTAAAATAGTATTATTTCCTACAATATAATAAATATGTATGTTATATTAAATCAATTTATGTGTGTTTATTTCTTAGGAATTGGAAGTGTTCATAGACGGCGGTGACCATTTACCATCAGGCGGCCTGTCGTCGCTTGTTTGCCAATTATCTATACTAATATTATAAAGAGGAAAGATTTGTATTTTTGTATTTTTGGATGTTTGTGTGGAATAAACTCAAAAACTACTGGACCGATTTCAATAATTCTTTCACCATTCGAATGCTACATTATCCCAAAGTGACATAGGCTATATTTATTACCTGAAAAAATTAGGGATCCTTACTAAAACTTAAATAGTGTCCACCCGTGCGAAGCCGGGACGAGCCGCTAGTAGTTTATAAAAAAAAACACTTATTTTCTTTTAAAACAAAACACACGACAAAGAACATTTCAATTTGCAAGACCCAATTGGCAACAAAGCCAATAATCCGAGACGCATTCGTAACTTGAGAGCTAAAAAGTTAAAAACAAGCAACTTGAATAAGTTCCACAAAGGGTCCCGCTAATCCGAAGACATTGGCCATGTCGCATAAATCAATTTTGATATTCACTGTCGCAAACTTGAAACCTTGTGAGGTTGTAAAGATTGAATTGGTATTAGCGCGTACTTTAAACATTAACACCGCTAGTGTTGCAGCTGTCCAGGCGGTCCGCTTACCATTAGGTTGACTGTTTGCTTATTTGGGGCTCTTTTTAGTTAGAAAAAACTCATGTGCAATTGACCCTTGACTATATTATGGGCAACAAGCTAAGGAAGACCAATGGCGATGAAGCGATGGTCATGGAAATCGAATATAAAAGCCAGAGATTTAGGTTTAGTCGGGATCACCCTGATGATATAAATAATAGTGAGAACACTTTCCCTGTTAAATCAATTGTATCAATGGTTAAAATAGTGGTTGGTTTGGTTGAAGTTCTAACTTTCATGGAACAGCTATCCATCATAAAATCTTCCAATCGGCACCCGTCCCATGCAATTCTGTCGTTCAACTTTCAATTGTCAAATTTTCTGCAATTGCATTGACGTTGGTTACCAACCGCGTTAGACTACAAGGACTTGTAGACAATATAAATCAATGGTGCTTATGTCGGCGACAGCGTGCAGGCTTTATGGTGATATATGGGGCGGGCAGTGCAATGTCTCTCGAAGGATTAGCCTCGGCGAATCCTGGTTCAAATGCCAAGTATGGTAAGCTTTGGCTAGGACCTTAGGCTTCTAAGTAAAGTATACTAGTTTTATTTACGATTTTAATTAGAATAACCTTTCTCAGCCATGTACTTTTGTATATCATGGCCTTATATATTCTTAAAATATTTTAATTATTCTGATTCCGTATCCCAAACAGAAAGTTTTTAATGATCTAAAAAGTATCGTTTTTACACGCTTTTTATTAGCTTCACTTGTATTTTTGTTTGTATGTTTGTAACCGACTCCTTTGGTCCTTACAAAGCGTGTTTTTTAGTTTTTTTGAAACTATTAATTTTATTTCTCTATCTACACGTAGTATCTTAATTTAGAATGGTCACTGCTGACAGTTACCAGTCTGTTGGTAATTCTTAAAAATATGAAAATTTCCTAGATGTCTTCTTTTAATAGATGCTTACCTTGCTTAGATGCGTAGCATTTGAAGAGTTGATTCAGCAATTGAGTCACTACAATCTCAAGGTTTCAGTCTATATTCGTATGGCCTTTTGCTAATAAATCATATCCCAAGCATCCCTTACTTCTGACACCGACACCCGGAGATCGGCAGGTAATTACTGCAGCGATGTGCCAATACCAGTAATTATTATAATTAGCTTACATTACATCATTGTTGAATTGAACTTGGCAAACTGAAACGCGACGAATGGTGAAGTCATTCGATTATTCATAAAATGATTTGAGAAGGGTGTGATTTTCTTGATACGACTACAATATACGTGAGGTGTGTTAACATGAATGCGGCACTTCGATGTTTGTACATACATTGTAATCCTCGCTGACATACGAATATCTCTCTTAATCGCTTAGCAATACGAGTGATCTCACGTATTTCGCATTTGAAAAACTAGAATGTTTGCCTCTCGGTAGAACCATAACAAGACCATTATTAGTCTACAACTCCACAAAAAGCGCATTTATTTTACGCATCGTTCCACCACCATTCATTCATGATCGCTGTTTGTGTCCAGTGTTTGCTGGTTTCAAATCAAAGGGGTCCGGGGCAAGCCAATATTTGGGGTGCTTTGGTCAAACACCGGCGTTTGTGCTAGAACATACGTTTGGACACTTCGGGGTCGATTTCCTGTTTGATCTTCGAAAGATAAGGGCTTGGACTAATATTTTTGGAATGTTGGACAAGGGATGTCGGTACCTGGACCTGCTTTGTAGGACATGATTTCAGAAGTCATAGACCGGTACGAAATGTGGAGTCAAAATGTACATTAATATATTAGACCTTGGTGCAAAGGGCAGTAAGTATACTCAGAGAGTACTTTCCCGAAGTTGTTATAAATAGTAAAACTAAAAGTCACCATCTATTAAGAAACTTATCACGTTATTAACAAAAGTCATACGATGGATTTAGGTTGACGAGTTGTAAAGATACCTTTTATATTTTTATGTCAGGCATACCATTTTAGA
Organism: Alcis repandata; assembly: GCA_949125135.1. Lineage (NCBI taxonomy): Eukaryota > Metazoa > Arthropoda > Insecta > Lepidoptera > Geometridae > Alcis > Alcis repandata. The sequence goes on from OX421238.1 coordinate 1,169,183, forward strand.
CGTACCAAGTAGTGGAAACTCCCAAAATATGCAAAATTATCTAAATTGTTTTTAATATTACTCAGACAGCAGATATGAATGCTGATAGATTACTTTATTTCGTAGGTGTCCATAAAAATAAATTGTTATACATATTTCGTGTTTCCTCAATAATGATTAGACACGCCTACTTACTACGCATAAAATTAACACATCAGGCGAGTTGGTGGTGAAACGGTGGCTTAACTTAGTAAAAAAAAAGTGTAAGAAGGTATCATAATAAAAAGTGTTATTGGCATCAAGGCATCTGCGAAGATACTGATCCAGATACAGATCTTCTCCCGAGCAGAGCAGGTCGAGCTTCGACCCTGAAAAACTTTGACGTTGGTTTGACATGGGCCATGGACAACCATCTATTCTGGTAGTCCAGCTGCGAGATGGATCAGCAATGTAGGATCACGGGTCAAACTTGGAAGGCAACTTTAAGAATTATGAAAAAGATGAGATGGCAGTAGAGAGTCTTAAGCAATGATAATACCATGTCAAACCTAATTATTGCTTTCTTTCTTCGGATGAAATAAACATTCGATACAGTTCCTAGTTTTTAGACAACTTAAAATACTAGTAACGATAAGAGTTTATTAGGAATGAATACATGACATTGAATAAACTATATAAAGAATAGTAGTTGAATCATGTCAAATGAATGCGAAAAAAAAAGAAAAAGAAAAAAATTGGAAGTACCTAGGCGCCAACTACCGACATAATGTATATATATCAATGTTTTGTTGTAGGTAGTATTTATAAAATTATCTCTGATTTGCAAAATCTTTATGAGCATATCGTGGTGGGGTTTAGGATTACTGATATCCGATTATCTACTATCTTTACTACACATTTCAATAGAACAAGATAAAATTCTCTTCATTGATTATATTTAATTCATGGAAAAATATATTACCAAATTCCAATGTTAAATTCCATAATTACGGAAATAGAATAACACAAGTTTATCAATTAAAATTGATTAATCAATTCACAAAGAATGAAGAAAATAAACAATAAAATTTACGAAGAAAAAATGAATCACAAACTACAACAAAAATAATATAATGAATTAAAACATCATCATCCACAGTCTTTTTCTCTCACTGCTTCTCTCTCTCTTGTTCAGCTACCTGCCTCAATCAAATGCCAATCAAACCAGAAAGTTTGACAAAGTCATAGACCTGCTGGACGACAATCGCTCTACTTATCTTGCCTCGGTCACAACTCTGTCATGTCTTACTCCAAACTTCACGTATCATCATGATCACCATCATCATTCACCATGACTATCATCTTTTCATTCATGAATGAAAATAAAATTGAAATCCAACCCTTGTTCATTTCCCATTCGTCAAACCCTTGTTTAATTTCAAAATCTTTACATTCGGATTTGATTTAAGCCATCAAATCTAAAAGCAAGTTCAACAAAATATTTACGAACACGGTTCCTCATTCGGTCCCAACTCCAAACATCACTGAATCAAATTTCATGGTGTTCCAATAAACGCCATTCATCCGCAGTTCCGTGGCACGACAACCGAAGAACTTATAATGGTCTATACGTTACAATATCGTATAAGTAGTATTATAGAATTTATATATCTAATCGCCTTTGCGTCGAATTTCATGGGTTTCACAGTTAATACAAGTCGTTATACCCTATCCGTGGAAGACTGCCACACTGGCGGTTGTGGCTTTTTTCTTTTATTGCATTTTTGGAATCCTTAAATACATACGCATCTACTCACATTTTCAGAAAATCGGAAAATCCTGTATTTGATATAAAAAAACACGATTTAAAATTTTGACAAAAAGCCACGCTCCAAAATACTCCGTAGAATACAGCCACTAACGCCACTGCGTCCAAATTTATCCGGCGATTACGGCCACACTCGCCTGCGCGGCCGTGTTCGACGATAAAAGTTGCCTGGGGAGTCGGCCGACAGGGTCGTAAGCGCATCTGTGCCATTACTTGACGGATTTACCGGGCGTGCGGGCGCGTTTGAGTAATTAAACGTTCCAGGAAATTGGTTAATATGTCACGGGTGGGTGAATAAAATTCAAATATTCTATACTTTGATCTTCATTCTTTATTTGTGCAATAACTTAATGGCTAAAAACAATGCTACTCACAGTAGATAAAATAGAAGAAAAACTTGTTTTCTAATGCTGTTGGGAACTGGGTGTACATGAACTACAATTTTTAAAATATGTTACATTACAAGTCACGCGCCAGTCAGAATCAACGCTAAAGGACTAAACAAAAATAAACATCTTTGTATACCTACATTTATTTATAAAAAAGACAATAAATTAAATAAATAAGTCTATATTTCTTCTACCTTACAAATACTACATAACATATAATTTTAATTAGTTTGTATCATAGAAGTGGCCTCTGCGGTGTAGGCCTCCCCTAAAACTCTCCACTCTTCTCTCTCTCTCTCGTCTTCCTCGTCTGGTCAGTATTGTTCCGTAAATAATATATGTCTCTCCATCTGTTCTTTTGCTTTCCCTGGTTTCTTTTTTTATCTCTTGAAATACATTCCGTAACTATTTTTGTCCATCTGTTGCTTTCCATCCTACATAATTAGGTATGTAGCCTGCCCATTATCACAGACCACATATTTAAGTAGTGTTATCGTTGTTGTCTTACATCTTAACATACATCAGGTACTTTGATTTTGTTTCTTACAAGTTATATTTAATCTGTCTGTTTTTTTTTATATCTGATAAACTTTTCTGCATTTTTCTCTTGTAGAACTTTTTCTTCATCCATTTAACTCAAATACCATGTTTGACACCCATAATTATGTTAAGCATTTCTTTATGTCTTTATTTCATGATTTTTCCAGTCTGATGAAATTCTTATGTGTACCTCTTTTTCTGTACAATCATTAAAAGAAACCAAATGTCCGAGATAACATAGATGTTCTCATACTCAATCTTTACACCTTCAATGACATGAGACTCACGATTAGTAAGGTAACCTTTATTTTTGTTGCATTTATTTCTAGACCAACCTTCTTGCTCTCTATTACTAGTTTGCTAACCATGGATTCCAAGTCTAATGCATTTTCAGCAAATACCACATTCAGCAAATCGTAAGTGGCTCAGGAAATATTCATCTATCTTCGCTTTTTTTTTTTCCATTTCAGACTTCTGGAAACACGCTCTATCACAGCCGAGAAGGTTTTTGATGAAATAGGGTCGCCTTGCCTTTATCATTTTTCCATTGGGAACTCCATGCTTTCCCGCTCTAATCACATTCTGGCTATGCCTTTAGAGTATAATTATGTTGCAGATCACGTTAATGTAGGGCTGGTTGGCTGGTCAGTGCTTTGTTATTTTAGTGCAGTCCAGATCATGTTGTGGTCTACAGAATCGAATGCTTTTGTGTAGTCTATAAAAAGCACATAAATAGCGGTTTCCCGTTTTCATTGGATTTTTTTTCAATTGAAAGACTACCTGTATGTGGTTCATTGTTGAAAACATTTCGAAAACCTGCCTGCTCTCTCGGTTGGTTTTCGTCTAGAGTTATTGTCAACCGGTTGAGTAAAAAAATTGAGAATATTCTATACAAGATTGACATCTTGTATAGAATATTCTCAAATTAGGCTGATTGGTTTATAGTTTCTAATATCACATCGGCATTTTTATGTACAAGTATAATTATAGACTTCGACCACTGTGCTGACGTTGTTTTTATTTCAATAACTATGTTATGTAAATAGTTGCTGCAGTGGCTTTATCAACGGCATTCATAATGATTTTAAAATTTCGTTAACTATTTTGTCTTCGGAGGCTTTAATATCCCAGTACAAATTATCTAATATTTTCGTTGGATGTCTTTATTTCCAGAGTTGTAGTTTTATCCAACACGGTTTTAAATTTTAAAATATTGTGTTTCAGAGGTTTTGTCATTAAGAACCCAACCTCGTTTCTTCCGTTTGTTCACTTTGTTCCAGGTGTGCGGAATAGAATAAAGTCCGAGTATTCTTCTATGGTTTTTTTTTGTCTGTGGTCTTCTAGTTTCGCATATCCCTAGGATGTCCCAATTTATAGATTTTATAGAAAAACTTGGTTTGATGACTAAGCGATTTGAAAGAGTCTTTTGGAAGAGCCTTTTGGTTTTTTCTTGGCTAGCAGTTGCTTGGGGGCTAAGCAGTCAAGGTCTTAAGGAACCTGTATGTCTTGCGTCTTATTTATTCTTTTTGGTAGTAGTTTTGTGTTTCTTTCGATTGTTGCACTTCTAGCCCCTGCTTCTTCAGGAGATTCTGACATAAATCTCTTATTGAAGTATTTAGATCCCGTCGCGCGTCTTATTTGTTTGTGTGAGTCTAGTACCACTATTCGGTCATAACAAAGAGCTACTTTATACATCCACAATCAATATACATGCGTACATACACACATAAATACATACATATCCCTCTTTTTTAGCTTCGTTGCAGTTGGGTAAAATATAAATCATCTCGCGGTCAGTCGACGCTACTTTATTAAAAACTAGCTTCAACCACGTGGACTACACTTTAAAAACCGTTTATTTTTTGGGGGTAAAATTAACTTAACCCTCCTTTTTTGAGAGTATGTCAAAAGCGTCATAGTGGAATTAGGGAAACCCCCAGATACAATAAATCAGCCCCCTCGGACCATTTTGAATTTGTTATCTTGGATTTTCGTCGCCACCATTTAGTAGCTCTCGCAAACCCCTATAACATTTGGCCAAATACACCACCTTCAATAGTTTCGGAAATATAGACCCTCAAAGTTTGTTTATTTTATTTTGTGTTGTTTGTTGTTTCAATTTCCCCAAAAAAGTTTAAGGTTTTGGAGTATTTTTAGTCTTGGCGCTTTGGTAAAAGCGTTTTGAATTTTCGAGATAATTAACAATTCCAGCTCGAGAGTGTGACTTTTCGAAAATTTTGGGATTCTATTATAAATTTAGTACCTACATCTGTGTAAAGTTTCATTGACGTAGCATCAAAACAAATTTTCTCTTCGTGCCATAATTACCACGCCATTTCACCCTCATAGGGGTTGATTTCCAGAAAATGGTGAAATACGTGATCAATATTTTCTTAAGTCATATTATAAAATTTTTAAATTCGTGGCATCAAAAAACAAAACAAGCTTCTCCATATACACTTTTATACCCTATTCCACACCTTCAGGGGTTGAATTTCAAAAAATCCTTTCTTAGTACACACCTTTGCTCATCAAAACAAATACACCCTCCAAATTTAAATTTCTACGACCTGTGGTTTGGCTTTAAGTCGTCTGTCAGTCAGTCAGTCAGGCCTTGTTATTTATATTTAAAGATTAAAATATATTCTGATATAATTAACACGGGATTACTAACGTCAAATTAAGTCGTCTATAACGACTAGTTTTGATCATATTCGGTGATCTTCATCAGGAGATTACAAGCGTGACGCGCTCGCGGTCAGGTCAAAATAAAAAAAGTCGCGCACAATTATAATATCTGACATCCAACCATTAACAAAAAAAAAATACAAACATCCGAATTGAGAACCTCCTCCTTTTTTTGGAAGTCGGTTAAAACAACATTGTTTTTCATCTCTTGTACACGAACACTAAAAATTAAACCGCAAATTCTAATATTTTTGTCGTAAGAAGGCCACCACCCAGCTTTTTACGTGGAATAAAGGCGCAATGTCTCTTAAATTCACCGCGTTTCTCATTTCTCACTCGGAAAAAAGCCCTCATGGCGGTTAAGCCGACGTGATCTTGAGAAAATTCCGTGGAGTAAGGTATTAAGGGACAAAACACGTACAAATACTATCGTCAAAAATTAAAAAAAAATATGATTCACTGCCTGTTGTGTCAAGGAATTGTTTAGAATACTAAAAAACATACGTTGTCTAAGAAATTTCCGAGATAATCAGAAAAAACCGCCTCCTGGAAACCTAGGGTTTTGCAACTGTGGCTGTCTTCCACGGATACGACGTATGTCTTTTGATGTAAAATAGAGATGTGGTGATATCCGGCTTTTTGGTATGTGGATGATGTCCGGAAGGCTATTCTTGTCTATTTTTATCAAACAATATTAAGATAGCGCGTAGTTGGCATTTTCATCGTAAAATGTCAAACAGAATAGTTTTGAAACATGAATTTTGTGTGGTAGAAGTTGTATCTTTTTTTTTTGTATCTACTAAATTTCGATGCTTATCTTGATTCGGTTTCGACCAGTATTTGAATTTGGGACGGACCACCCCGATACTTGTTCTAAGCTATTGTTACTCTAGAATAAATTACCCCGGAGAAAGTTTTCAATAACACCCATACCTTACTTTCGTCAACCTTGCCAACCTTGTCGTTATCTTGATGGTCACAATTTTACTTTACCTTTTTTAATACTAACTCGCTTTTGCGCTATCTCTTGTCGGTCAAATGAATGTGGATTTTGAACGCCCTTGTCTGAAACTCTTTCTTTCTTTGCTCCATTTTTTTTCTTTTGCCATCGTTTAATTTATCTTTTTTTATGTACAATTTCCGGATAAATAGTTTCATCTCTATTTCAAACCCATAATCCAACATTCTGATGGCCACATCAACCGTCCCCACATTTACGACGCCGGCTGACGGAATCCAATCAAACCGCTTCCAAATCAATAGATTAACATCGTCCGCCATTCCGCTAATTACGAGACAATCTAATAAATTCTAATATTTCACTTTTTGACGTCCCATTATATCTCCTATTACAAAACTATAAAGCTTATTTTGCAATTCCGAATCTGAATATCCGATCGAATTATGACTATTTTTATGATTTCCCAGAAATTATCGTCACATCACTAAAACTAATAAAGATTTGTTTTATTTATATTTTTTTGGAATTTCACTGCATTTTTTATTGCTGTGTATAAAATTTATGTTATTAGTTTAATTCCTATCGGTCATTTTCGTGCTTCAAATTATTGATAGCCTTATTCATGTATAATTTATGGCTTCTAATCTAATTTGACGGTTGATTGAGAAATGTTAGAACGTGTTTTGTATTCCGCGTTACTAAAAATTAAGCAAACTGACCACCTGACCTCTGATATATGACAAAATATTTGATAGGTCATAGAGTTAACTATATATTATGATAATAGTTATTCTATAAATAGAAATAAAAAATTCATAAATAAATTTCAATGAAGATTATTTATCGATTCAAACTAATTTTATAAAAGCGAAAGCTTGTGAGTTTGTCTGCTACTTCTTCATATTATTAAATAAGTAAGTTCATATAATATACCAAATGGTTTTACACACAAACTTTACCGGTTGATATTATTAGTATAAAATTATAGATTTCTGTAGCAATCATTTTAAAATATGAATATACCAACCGACATACAACTATAATCTAGAGGTATATACAAAATATCCACGCCGCGTAGGATATTGGCAAACATCACAAGCCTGTGAGAACGAGCAATCTAGCCCTAATAAACTTAAAGATTATTAAACGTGTACCAAATTGAGATATTTCCGATTCAGGCTAACTGCCCAAAGGTAGCTATTATTTATTTTAATAGAAGGAACACACCTTTGTACACTATTAACATTTAAATCAATAGCTTCGAATTCAATACCTGAATATTAACGAATTAAATTTAACGCTTCTAGAATAGTAAGAGTCATGATCGATTTAATTAAATTTCGCAATTGATTCGTGAAGGAATTCAAGAAAAACAATCATATAATATGTACAGCACACATAAATGTGAATTTTGTAAAATGAATCCGAAGAAGTAACAAATATAAATATACACAGCAGTGTGTATGTTTGTTGATTCATCACGCTGAAACAGCTGAACACGTTTGGATAAAATTTTATGTGGAGCTAGACAAATATTATGCTTCTTTTAATTCCATAAAAATATATCGTTAAACCTGGATTGATACAACGCTACTTTTAATTCCCAAAAAATACGGTTTTTGTAAGATTGGCTGAAACCTTGAGAGCGAAGCTAATGAATTCATAAATCATCATCAATTACTTCGAATCTCGGTATATTTACCTCAGCGGCATATTACCTTCAGTTCCTCAGAACTGGCCGGTCAATCAGTTCTATCAGCAGTTCGAATTTAGCAGCAATATCTCATTGATGGATAGATGTGGGCCGATCGGATCAGCGTGACGAGGAAGAGACGCGTGCCACAACGTTGCCGCTGCCACTGTATCTCTATCTACTCGATGGCCCTACTATTGGTTTCTGTGTCAAGTCTATGACTTTTGTGTTTTGGACAAGTTAGAAACAGGAGCGGTCGCAAAAAAAAAAGAAATCTATTGGAATCACCCCGAAGTCGGATGATTGGAATTTATAATTGAAATGGGAAACTGTCTTTTTCGATAATAAATGCTATCTGTTCCATTCTGTTGGTTTTCATTATTACCGACTTCAAAACTTAATGATTTTTGACTCAAAACAACAAACAGGGCAAGGCTAAGTAAAATCGTTAGAAAATTTAGTTATTGTATTTTTTTTAATTTGACATCATTTACGATTCTGTTGTTCTAAACTGAACTAAATTCAATACCTTTTTTTTTACTTTTGTTTTTTTAAGTAATGTATATATTTATAATGTACCTACCTGCCTGTGTGTTGACATGAATAAACGTATCTGTATCTGTAAAATTGATCTTATTTATTTTCTTGTATATTTATTTGAAAATAAACGCAGATAATTTTATTTTCGTCAAAACGTAGCTTTATTGAAAAACGTGTTTATGAACAAAAGTTTTTCGCATTCAAATTTCCTTCGACTTCATTTAGTAGCGCCCCACTGACGCAAATAACTCAATCCGACTGTTTTGTCTGTTTGTCAGCTCGCACCAAATTTACCTTTCCTGTCTCCAAACCGAGGTAACCTAATTGAAACCTTATTTCCAGCACGTCACAGACGAAATACGAGGAAAGCTTTCTTTGTAGTATTGTTTGAAAGGTCAGATGATGTCATAACACAATGATACATTATGCGGCTGAAAGACGTTGTCCAAATAATGATCAGATAATCAGAACGATACTTTATTTTGACTTGATAGTAATATTTTATGTTTATTTGCATCAACAAACCCCTTTATTATTATATACATGCATTGTATTACTTACCTAATATACTAGGGTACTAGGCTGTACGAAACGTATGTGTGTGTGTGTGAATAGGTACGAAGATTGTTATAGGTTGGTTATAGGTAGGTGCATATAGCTAAGAACACGAATGGATCTGGTCTCCAGAAAGTCAACAAGACGCATCAAAAATGTGGTATATTCAATAAACACATAAAATTTCTTAACTAAGGTACAAAAGTGTACTTAGGAATAAGTTTAGCATTGAATAAATAAGAGTACAAGGTATTAGACCGTGAGCCGGCTACAGTTTTATTAACGACGCTATAACAAAATTTGGGTTTATAAGTTTGACCTACCTCATAACATAGCATTTTGATACGCCAACATGACCGCGAGGCATATATAAGGTGCATCGAAAAAACCTAATCTCATCCTATCCGGTAGGTTAGGTACGCTGTTGAGGCTGTGGTCGAAGCCACAGTAGACAACAGCATTGAGTCTTTAAAAAAATTCCCAATCTCAGTTAGGTTAATGACGAGCGCCACTGTAGTATTCTAGGTTGTGTTGCGTGGGTTGTAGGCAGTAAGTTGTAGGTTGTAGGCCATTACCAGGATGTTTAAAAACTACGAAGTAAACAGATTGAAGCAATCTGATATTGTGCAAACACAGGACAACGATAGCATTAATTGATAGAAATGGAATTTAAATGGAAGATCGAAATCTAATCACTTTCTGCATAACAACACTTGACTTATTGATAAATACGAACTAATTACCTAATAATACGAGAAATGGGCGTGATTCATACTTAAAAGATCTAGTTATAACAGCAATTTGTAGCTTGGCTTTATTAAATACTCGTATTACCCCACACGTACCCACCTATCTTTATTTTGAAATTACATCTTTGGATATTTCCGACTCTAAAAGTGCATAAGATAAATAAGAAATAATTAATAATGGACAATTAGACAGAATATTACAAACACTTACTAAACGTATCGCATCCTAGAAACTACGATTGCTGCAGGCCAGAAACAACGCAGGGTTTCTTTTCTTTATTCGACTTACAATGAGCAAAAATAGTTGTTGACGATGATGAAGTAAATAGTGATAATAGTGATAAGAACGGTGGTAATAGTGGTAATGATAATGACATGGTGATATTTGGTTGCAGGTGCTGTGTAGTGCAGTGGCGGACGCGGGCGACGTGATCGGGAACGTGAGCCGCGTGCGCCGCACGCCGCAGCCTTACTACTCGCACCGCGTCATGTGAGTACCAGAGCACTTCCTTTTTATCTTATCTCTTGCTTTATACAGGTAGAAAGAAACAGAAAGCTCTGTGTAGAACTGATGTAGCAGGTGGTGAAGCCTCCACTTGATTGGGCGGCCTGAAGTTATTGGGCAATGGGCATCACCAACTCTTATGAGAGTGAGTCAGAAGGTACATACTACTCAATTGGATCGTGATGTCAAATTTTAAATAATTTGGGATGATGCATGTACTAGAGAAAAAAGTGCATGGTAGAGTTCAGGGTTACCTGAACTTGATCATGATCATGCACTCAACGTTTTAGGACGGATAACAACATCAATATCTGCAATATTCTGTACGTCTGTAGGTCAGTAAATCAGTAGTGGATTTGAAAAACTTACGATCGTATGTGACACCAATCGACTGAACACCGAACAGCCCAAGATACTATTGACCTACTATTAGAAGAATTTATTTGATAATCTTTGTTTAATTCCAGGAAAGACGAAGAACCACTAGAGATGGCTGCGTCGTGGAAGCGCTCGCACTGGCGCGAGATGCAGACCATCCTCCGCGCGGAGGGCGGCGGCCGCGAGGGCGTCCAGTGCTGCCCCTCCGTCATCGAGATGGTCACCAAGAAGGGCGGCAGGACGCCCAAGGGCCTTTACGTGGAGCTGTACGAGGACGGCGACAACCAGCAGCTCTTGTACGAAGTGTCGTGCCTCCCCGAAGTCGTCGAAAAACCTTGCAGGTTTATCGACGCGAGGCTGTACAACGAATCGCGGTGTGTGCAAAAATACTCGTATTCATACGCTCTTGTGCGACATACGCCTTCTGCGACGGAAAGCCCTGAATTACGGACTGAGGGGAAGTTTTCCGTGCCCGGGTCTGGGGGGTGGTCGATGGACTATGTGAGAGTGCGGTCGGGGTGCGAGTGCCAGATCAGTAGGAAAGAGAAACCGCGGCGTCGGCACAAGCGGAAAGGCAAAAAGCGAATGATGGACAACGAAGAGACCTGACCGTGAAGTGAATTGACCAGTGGACGTTGAACCAATTTGATTAGTGTTAAGTTCGCGAAGAGCGAAGCTTCGTATGTTACCGGTACATCATCGGTGTATCAATATTTATTGAGGTGATGTGTCGAGCGTAGGGCGAAGTCTTTTTGTTAGTTTGCCTATCTTATTCTGTATAGGAAAATAGCTTGAGTTTATTAGTATTTACTTACTTTAAAGCTTCTAACCTGTTACCTTTTCAGACCACTGTTACTGACGCGAGAGTTTCCATTCTCAAAGTCCCGCAAAAAACGACCAAAATTAACGTGAACCCTACGCTGAACACATCACCAAAGTTATATTTAATTACGCTTGATCGTTTAGTCCGTGAGTTAGTCTCGGTGCCTTGTTAGCGTATTGTATATTGCTAAGTATAGTCTGGAATGCTTTGATGTGGTGTGTCCGCTGCGAACAGGTAAGAGTGGCGTGTATCTCTCATCGGGAAGGAACTCGAGTATGTTGGAATGCATTTATGCAAAGTCCACTAGTGCGCTTTCTAATGCGTCTTCAATATTGGTTCTCCAATTTTCGGATAAATTTGCGTCTTCAATTTTCGGTTCAAAATTTACGTCTTCGATTTTCGGTTTATCTAGCTGAACGGAAGCATATACCTAAACTTTTTAAGCGAAGCGTTTGAGTGTGGATAACAGTCAGCACTCTTCACGCTGTCATGCTGACACACTGTTTTTTACCGGAAAGCGCTCAAAATGTGGACTTGGTGTATAGGCTTCGTTCTGCCTATTGGTTATTTGTTCGTGTTTATTTTTCGACTTAGTGAGCGTCTCTGTGGACGATATTATTGAGTTATGACTGTGGTCACCAGTTTTCATATCAGATAGAGCAAATAAAATACCATACCTACCTGTAAACATTCTGGATAATCGCCTCGCTATTAAATTAAGTACATTTTTTATTTCATAAAACTAGAAAAGACTAGATGCTTTTCTGTTTGAGATAATATACCTAATCAATTACTTTTAATCAGAAGTAAGTAAGTAAGGTTTCGTAGAATACGCTTAGTATATCGTCTGCAGGATTCGCTCACTGAAAAGTTTTAAAAACGCCTTTCAAAGTGCCTTATATTATAAAAATACTTTGTTTTGCATATTTTTATGTTACGGAAATTTCAATGCGGCAGAAGAATTTCAACCAAGTAACAAACTTTGCCCTGGGGTTCTATTCTTGCGAGTGCGATATTACCTCGGTCACTGTCGCCCTCATTAGAAATGTCATGAGAGTGAGAGTAACGGAGATAATCTCAAACGCCCAAGAAGAGGGTCTCTGATTTTTTCTGCAGTTGAAATATGTTTCCTGAGTTCAGATTTTCTTTCAATACCTACTTTTATCTTACGAACAGTTACCGTACAATCAACCACATTTGAGTCAAAGCATTATATTAATTTTAAAGTATATTCAGTGTAGCTAGGATCAGCAACAGTCTGTGATTTCATACTTCTAAGTAATGAGGTCACGAAATTTATCGTCACGTTGCAATTTTGAACAGTATGAGTTTGTAATTTATTAAAAACCTCGGACCTTTTATTATTTGAAAGTGTCAAAAAATTTTCAACCTCATAATAATTAAACACATTATCATCATCAGACCTTTGCCCAGCAGTGGGACATTACAGGTTAACTAAAAAAAAAGTCATCTACTGTTTTCCTACCTTGCTTTTTTGTTGAAGTTGGTTTACTTCAATTTTATTTTTAATCCTAAATTAATGTTTGACCGCTTTAGGTAACTTAGGCCACTTTTGAGTTTGACGCCAAATAAAGGGTTAATTGAAATATTACTTATGTACCTACATATGATGTTTTTTTTTGCTTGATGCATACTCTAGTTTATTTCTTTGTATAACGTGACGATAAAAGCACTGCTTCGAAGTCGTTCCACTGATCGTAAAATGCTCTCTTCCCGCGGTTAATTAAAAAGTATTTATTCGAACATAACACTCGTAGTATTTTTTGTTATTTTATAACAGTACTTACTTCATAATTGTAAGTGCGTTGAGTCAAAGATCTGTATTATTTTCTATTTTGTAATAATGTTATTTGTATTTTAATATAGCTATTCATAAGTAACAATAATATTACACTATTTTATACTGTTTAATACGAGGTATTCCGAAATACAGTATAATGTCATAGTTTGTACGTAGATCGCTTCCATAAAATATTGCTTCATGTAAATAAAATAACGCAATAGTATTGTTGACTGAGATTATAATTTTATTATTGTGCATTTAGATGTGTAATAAAGCATATTTTTTTACAATTTACCTACTTACGCCATCTGTCATCGAGTAGCAAGCCGTCATACAACTTTAGTGCCATCAGTAGACGAGTAGCAATAATAGTTCCGATACTCATCATAGATGGCGCTAAAACCAGTTTTATTGTAAAAATCTGAACCGTGCCATCAATAATTACTTTAAATAAAATAGTTCAAAATGAATGTAATATTTAGAAGTTAACAATATTTAGTATTTAGTATGCTGCTAATATCAAAGCCATGAAATTTCTGACTACAGTCAGTTTTATGATATACTAATAAAACAATGCCATGGTAAAACAATAAATTGGCCAACTCACCTTAAAAAATCGAATAAAATTGTTTTGAAGATTATTCTGTAGAATTTCATTTCTGTAATTTAAATGTTAAATCTTACTAAGCATCATCACAAGTAGCTGTATCGTTATTTTAATAAATTGTTGACATCAAAACCAAACTAAATAAAATAAAAAACTGAAATAGCACACAATGGTTTTATTATTTTATTTTCACTGCTACATCGCAATCAGTCATTTATAAGTAAGTCCCTAAGTTATTAAGCAAGTATAAAAATTAAAATACACAAGTGTTATACCTTAATGTATAGTCACAGTCACATTAATATTCTAGGAATACGAAGACTCAAACCGCATAATTAACTTTGACAAGCAATTTGTAACAAAACATAATATTAGGAGTTTATGACAGAAATATGACAATTCGATATGACTCAAACCGCATAATTATTATAACTTTGACAAGCAATTCGGAACATAACATAATATTAGGAGTCTAAGATAGAAATAATCAAGTCAATTGTGCGACTTAAATATTTTAGTAAAAAATTATCATATTTATTACCTACTAACTAATTAACGTACAAACTTATTACTACCTAGGACGCATCACTAGTACCAAACTTAAAACACGATTAGGATGGAAACCGGGATTTTCACTTTAATTTTTAGGGTTCTCAAGTTCTCAACCTCCATGAGGCGAGACTTCGGTGTCTATCTGTCCAACTATTTAGTTTACTCGTATCTAGGCATCATCCAGCAAGCAATATCCAAGCAGTTTTATGATGATCATTGTTTGAGGAATAGTGAAAAATAATCCATATACAAAGGAATTGAAAAAAGTTAGTTGGCTAATAACTGCCTTGATGGGTTTGGAGGCAGCATTAGGCTCCATCATGATCTGAAAAGAGAAATATGAAGTTTGAGAACACCTAGGTAAAAATATTATACTCCTCGAATTTGATTCTGTAGCACGCTGTGTTCTGTTGTCTGATATGGCGTGGCTAGGCTAGGGTATTTTTGAATAAAACTACAACCATTTATTTAAATAAAGCGCCATCTGTGATCGAGTAGCTAAACTAACGTTATGACTAGAACCAGAAAAGTAACTTTTAAACTTTGTAATAAAACATGAGCACATGCAAGTTCAAAATTTATATTTAAACATACCAAGATATCTTGTAGACAGCACCATAAGCGCGAAGCCGACGCCAACAGCCAAAAACTGCGCGATCCCGGCGGTCCGCTTGTGCTCGTGCCAGCGCGCCCTCTCGCGGGGAAGCACCTCACTAACCGTCACGTATAAGAGAGTGCCTGCCGCTAACGCCTGCAAAAACCAAACGAGCAAGACTAATAAAAATACTCTCTGTACACAAAATTCAATTAATTAAGTAAGTAAGTAAACTCGAATAGGTCGAGTGGCTAGTAAAACTGAATTACAAATTAACTTACAGCTATCGTACCCTGTGACGAATATTACTCGAACTCTTGTTAGGTTCCTTATAATGTGAGTTCAGGATAATTAATCTTCGTGTTTGAGATCATCAGCAAAACCCACATTTTTAATTTGTACTTTCCTTTCGTATTGTATTGTACTAATGCTGATTAGTTCCCCCAGACTCTGATACCTCGCTCGATCACATCATTAATAAATGCGTTACGTACAAACAAAGACTTTGACTAGTGTCTGCGTAACCCAAAGCATTCACGAGTCAAGTGATTCGGCGGGATCACAAATTGAATGACTTCATTTCAATTACACCATTAGGTCATCCTGGCAAGTTTATATCTTCGACCACATCAACTCTTTGCGTCAGTTAAACCTGAATCAGATGAACCTCGTATAAAACCTAGTACGAGTAAAACATAAAGTACTATAAATGAGGCATCATACCTGCATGATAGAAACAGCTGGGGAGTCCTGCAGCGCGGTAACAGAGTCTAACCCTGCTCCTACTGCGATGCCGACTACCGACCTGCAACGTAAAAAAGATAATTAAAGATAATATAAGTAAAGTAGGTCTAATAACAATAGATTAAAGATGCCTTAAGGGTCTCAAGATTTTTGAACTTTTTTCATTTTTGATAGCAAAAAACTAAATTAAAACGAGGGTACCTACCTCACGTCGTCGACACACTTCCAAAATTACCGTCTTGCATTTCAATTTGCAGCAGAGTAGGTAGCATTGAGAGCACACTGCACTAGTGAACTATAGGTCGCTATCCTCATGAGATTAGCCCAGCTACCCAAGAAGCTGCCAACATCTACATATCTTGCATTCCACTTGGTCCTACTCTTAACTCCACTGCATTAAGTTTTAATTTCCCAAGTTTTCTACGTACCCTCCACTGAAGAGCGTGATGCACACGATGTGCGCGCACAGGCGGCCCGGCAGCGAGGCGCACAGCTCGGCGCCCACGCAGAAGCCCACCACGAACTTGTGGCACGACACCGCGGCCAGCAGGAGTAGCACCTGGAAATGGAGAAAAATGGGGTGAGGTTAGAACAGACTATAGTTACTAAACCTACTAAAAGGTAGCCTATCTGTTTAGTATAGTCTGCTACCTGAGGTAGGTCCACTTATATATGCTTTTGTGCGCTCTAGGAAGCGAAGATTGTTTTGAACAATCGGTCTTCAGACCAACGGAATAGCTACATTCTTATATGTATTCAATTTATCAATACCAACTTATAAATGTACTATCTTACATAAATTGTAGTATTGCATAGTGTGCAACCATTTAGAATCTTAGATTTTTAAATATCTAAGGAGCTGAGTACCTATAAATATTATAGAACAAATGATTTAGGGACGTTTTAAGCAGGAAGTCGATTATAGGGTTAAACGATGGGTTTTTTAATTAACACAAGAATTACTTGTGTGACTCAAATTAGAAGGTGTTAACGGCTTATTCATCAAAAAGATGTTATGAAAATATTATGGATTGTTATTGAGTCATAGGTACTTACTTACTCCGGATCTATCTATGTATGTGCGATTATTTCAAAACATGATTTTATTTTAAACTAGCTGATGGTACCCAGTGCTTTTGACGTCGGAGCTGAGACGATTTTAGAATAAACCCACAGGGGACCGATAAAACAGATCGATTAAACCCGACATTTGTTCAAATATAATTGAATATGATTAAAAATCTTCTGCATTGACAAATCACGACATAATTCGTAAAGTTGATAACGTTATCACCTTATCACACATAACATTACAAGGTTAACTGAACATCAATTTACAAATATGCAATTATTTATTTGGGCCGATACATTTGAACAATTTGCAATTTACAGTAACTACGGGGTTATACAGGAAATGTACGCTAAGCCGAATAGGGCTCATAAGGTCCAAGTTTGGAGGCATTTTAAGACAGGTCTAAACTAACTAAAAATATATCTGTCTTTATCATTGCAAGCCATTAGACAAGGATGCCAATAGTTTTAGGAAATTTAGATCTGTCTTAAAAAGCCTTCAAACTTGGGCATATGGTACTCGTTATTATGAACGACTTTTTCTATGGGACCAACCTGGAATCGCGAAAAAAATATCAGCTGTTCCATACATTCTGTCAAGTGTCATTAACATTTTTCTATGGAACCGCTGATATTTTTTTCGCGAATTCCGGGTTGGTCCCATAGTAAAAGTTGTTTATGATGATGAGGACTATGATCCCCTTTCGGCTTAGCATACCCTTTCTGTCCATGATGTAGATACGAATAGGTGCGTATTTGTATGATCAATATAATTATTTTATCAGTTTAATGGAAAGTTTTCTATCTTTGAGATAAGTAATGAGGGATTTTAAAAGTAAACAGCGATTACCTACTATGGCACGCGACAAAATATTTTAGGCACGCCACCACCCAATCATCACTAGGCAAAATTATTAAACGACTCGTCTAAAGCCTTATTGAGCATTTTTTTAGAAAAATTCGCACGTTGATTTGTGAAGGTTGGCCAAACCTGACCTACTAGGTAAGTGTGGGTTATTATATACATATTTAGTGTAGTGATCGAAAATGTGTCACATAGCCTCGGACACTTAAGGCGTCATCCTTTTATATCTTAAACAAGATTGCTAGATAGTTGACTACTATACTTACTACTAGATAATATTAATATTATTGTACCGATTTCAATGATAATTACACGGTCTCCATCGGTATATCTTTAGCGTTTGACGATAAGTCAAATTATATGTGACTATAAGTTTTCGAACTGATATTTTCTGCTTTAAACGAAGGGTGAATGGAAAGGTACCTCGGGTATCGAAGGTGTCTGTAGCCTTATAATAATATACAATTCAATTTATTTTTTGTGTGATTTAGAGTACATTTAACCTGCACTAAATTAATTTTGAATTTGAATTTTGACTGTCCATAGGTGGCGGTAGCGGTGAGCACTAATAACCATCAGAAATGGGCTGTCGATGTTTTTGCCACTTGTTTAATAAAAGTCTAGCACGCGTGTGGCGTGTTGGCGTGATAAACTAATGTTCTGGTTTTCACAATATAAGTACCAGTAGTTAGTGTGTTCGTTTTATTTTGGCGTAATCGTAAAACTAGGATTATGAAAACTAGGACATCATTTTTTTGCAAATAAAGACAGACTGTTTACTGTTTCAGAAACGTTTTAGAAGCACGATGGTATTAGATACAGATTTGGAAATATAAACCGCTAAATGACAACAGCTAGGGTAAACCAAGGTGGTAATCACTGCAGTATAAGGAGTCGGACAGTAGGTGTATCGATCATATTTGCCTTTTGGTATCGACATAGCGACGGAATATTGAAATTCAAATCTATGTGTTTAGGGTAGCCTAGGCTAAAGATTTATATTAACAAAATAGAATTTTATGTTATTTAAAATTTAATATATTTAGTAAAACAAAATTATCTAAATAAATCAGTGGTTTCTTTTGAAAAATATACCTATCATTTACACCTGACAAAATGTTTCTAAAATAGAATGATATCACAATTTCCGGGATTTCCCTTTGTAAAAATCTTACTAATATTATAAAAGTGCAAGTACCTATGTATGTTTGTTACTTATGAACGCTGAACGGCTGAACGGTTTTACATGAAATTTGGGACGTTCATGGTCTGGTCAATATCAAAAGTGAATGATCAACTGCTTTAGAGCACTTGGGACATCCACGTTTTATAGGTAAGTACATCATGCATGATAAATATTATGACTGTAGGTATTGTATGTGTAGGAGTCGCGGCGTAGGAGTCTAATATTGACAGTTCAGTGTTCAAACACTAATACTGATAACACGAATAACGAATCCCTATCAGCGGTGTAACGACGTTATTCGTTAACAATGGTATCTAATTGTTTATCAAATTAATCTTCCACTCGTCTATGTAGGCCATCTACCTATGTAATTTCAATTAAATAGAATAATGAGTGAATATGATAATACATAAGTACTTGTAACCAGCCTTTTCTTTGTTTCAGGAATTCTAGTGTAAAGCATTGTTTAGTGTTATATTATATTTAAAACTCGCGTCTACTCTAGAAGTAAAACTTTCACAAAATGCCAGATTTTGTGCCGGATTTAATTACAATACATTTTCTTTCTAAAACTTTTTAACACAAATTGACTATTTTGGGGTACACTCATCCAAGAATTTATATTTTTTTATACCATAGGTGGCAAACAAGCAAACGGGCCACTAGATGGTAAGCGATCACCGTCGCCTATTGATACCTGTAACACCAGAGGCGTCACGGATACACTGCCGACCTTTTAAGACTATTAACAGCCCTTTTGAAGAACCCAATGTTGAGGTAGATTAGCCCCACCTATGTGTAAATGGATAAGTAGGCCAGAGTCACCTTCAAAATGTATAACCCACCGTGCCTCACTAAATGTCACCACTTGGTGGACCAAAGTGGAACTACTCAGATTTCCGCCAGCCTTTGAATGCTAAAAGTGAGGTATTTCGAAATACGGATTGGTTATGCAGCAGTGCAGCTGAATGGCCCAAAACATGTCCTACTTGGGACCCTATTCTTGTGCGCTCGAGATTATCTCCGTCACTCTCACTCTCATGACATTTCTAATAAGAGCGACAGTGACCGAGATAATTCAAATTCAAAATATTTATTACATGACACAGTAGTCCACAAAGTATCTACATATTAAAAAACAATTCACAATTATAATAACAAAATGATCAAAAACTGCAATCCAATTAAATTAAATAGAATACAATTAAAACACACATCTGATTCTGATCACTTGTTTATTAGTCAGTACATGAACTATGTAACAATGGTTCACATACTGACACTCAAACCTACTCGAGAATTAGGATGATGTTAGGGCTGGCCCGGACCCTGCGTGTCAGGGATGTGCACCGTGCATGTGCACCGCATGGTCGTGTAAAAAAATATAATATCTCACTCTCCAGAATAGGGCGTTCTTGCGAGTGAGATATTATCTCGGTCACTGTCGCTCTCATTAGAAATGTCATGACAGTGAGAGTGACCGAGATAATCTCGAGCGCTCAAGAATAGGGTCCCTAGGCTTGCCATTTTGGGAAAGTAATGCCATTTACTTAAGAGTGCTCAAAGTCGTCAGTTCGTCACGACTCATCTTAATTATGTAATTTTCTTTTTGTTTTGTATCTTATATGAACATTGAACAATCCATACGATAAAGTGAAAGTTCAAAAGTAAATGTTAAATCACGTAACGAATTAAATTTGTTTGTCTGTAGTAGTTTATTTGTTTTATTTACAACTAAATCTCTGAATTATACTGAGAGTCTGTCTTTTGCTTCAGCAATAGATTAGAAACTCAAACAATGATTCTGATAAAAAAATATTATTATATTAGCTTACACTGTCATTACTCCAGGGCAACGACCTATCCCTTCGCTCTGTTATTGTTATAATAAAATATATAATGTAAAAACAGAATATAATTGACGAAAACCTATTGCCTAGACAGACTCGACTGGGTTTTAAGGCATTATTGTTTAAAAATATACTGTAAAACTGTAATAAAAAAACAATACGAGACAACAAGAGACTGACCTGAGAAGTAGTATCCTGGAGCCCTATCGCCAGCCCTTCCAGCACACTGTGCACAAACAGCGCCACGAGCAGCCCCACGATAGCTGATGAACTCTTGTTGCACGGCTCCGTGTGGCTCACATGGCACATCCTGTTATTCCCAGCATCCCCACAACATCTCTCCCTCATCTCCCCTTCTCTATGAGTCCCATGCTCCTCCTGTCTCAACAGCCTCGTCTCCTCTCCACTCCCATAGCTCCTCGCAACGTTCTGCGCCTCTCCCTCATAAAACAGATGCACTATCTCGTCGACTAGGTACACGAGTAGAAAACCTAAACAAAAGAAGAGCTCGGCGTTTTGCGGAAGCTTTTCTCTTGCTTCTGGGAGCATGTGGTCGACGGAAGTGGAGAGAAGGACGCCGCCTCCGAAGCAGAGCAAGCAGGAGATGATGAGAGGGTGTCTCTGTCTTGCAGCTTCCGAAAAGCATGCAGGGAGCATACCGCTGATAAAGCTGCCCAGCCCTAAGGCCAGCATTGATAACACTTTGGCTGTAGACGCCTCCATTGTCAAAAATTTACACGAGTCTTGAAAACTTTCTTGTTTTTAGATTTCGTCAAAAATTATTTGTCTTCCTAAGTAATTATTATTTTGTAAAAAAGTTTTTTCTACTCCTTGTAGAATGGGTCACCAAAGTTTATTCACAGAATAAGTTGTTTTTTTTGTATGCGTATTTTCACTATCTGTATAATTCACAGACACGTTGCTTCGCGTTGGAAAATGTATTGTTATAAATACATTATTTTCAACGTATTTACCGCGTTATATTTATCCTGTTTACCAAGAATGCACTGAAAACTTCCAGGTTCAGGAAACTGTACCACACTGTACCTAGTTATTTATATGTATTTAGTTACTGGCACCAATTTATTAGTCACAATATTAATGTTTCAAAAAGCGGGTAGATCACGTCATCTCGCCGCGGAATTCCGGTTACCAGTGACACTTTTTATTCCTCGGTCGGAAACCGATCAAATTTGACCATCTATGTTATCATTCAGTTATTATCATTTATTTATATTTACACAACACTTTGTTATCAGCACTACATGCGACAGCCGTCCACTCACCGCTACGTACGATTTTGAATGAGACATGACAATGTGAATGTTTCCTCGTGTTCATTGTATTTTCAAATAGCCTTATTACAAGCTATTAAGGTTCAAATTAATGTATTGTTATAGTCACGTCTTTCCAATTTATGTAGATCTATCAAAGTGAGTGTTGGGGAAAGAACCGGAGGCCATGGATAAATGGTGATTCAATACAAATAATGTTTTCGACTTCTTTATTAAAATACTTAGGTATGACTAAATTAATTAGACTTTGCAATGGGTCTATTTTTTGTCTTCGTGCTGTATCTGTCTGAGTAATTAGGCAAGTAGTTACTTGCCTCACCAAAAACATTATTGTGCAATATTCTGTCAAAACCCCTGTCTTTATCGAACATTTTCAGGTACGTAATTTCTTGGGAAATGGTAAAACCTGGCTTGACACGCTACCGCGTGTCTAAATTCAAAACATTATTGTAATGTTACTGGCCAAAAAAAAGTTATGGAGAAGTTATGTATGAGTTAAGTCATAGATTTTAATTTGAGAGTTAAGTGCTTGCTTAACTTTTATATTCCCCAGATTTCATATTTTAAGGTTTTGCTCCTTCGGTCTTGTTTACCTCTTTCGTTTATTTCACACCAAACAGATATCAATGCAAGACTTTTTGAAATTTTTTCTTCTTGTCAAAAATCTCAAAATTTTCTTTCGAAAGTCATGTGTGACGGCAAGGCCCTTTGATTCTATTGATAAATCGATAAACACAAGTTTATAATGAACGAGCTACTCCAGAGACATGGGTGTTCGAACGTATTCACCATTCCTGAAGGCCTCAAAGAGCTCATGGCGGATATCTCTCGAGAAGTAAGCCCTATTTCAAGTAGGTATTAGATTCGCAACCTAAGATGTTTCATCTCACTGATCACAATTCACAATCACTAAATAGTTGAGCGCTAACGGTAATGGCTACTTACAATCAAACCCTACGGTCGATAACATAACTACGTCCCCCACCTATTTACTATTTTCCTTTTGTCGCTTATGAACAAGAGGTTTTACCTTACCCCTTAGTTTGTCTGTGGTTTACCTTTACCCCTCAGATCAAACCTTACCCATACAGAATATGGCGCTATTATTTCTACCTACAGTTTGTTATATTGTAATGAAATAGAATAGGACAGTTGCGCCAACTGATACGCTTGCGCAGTGGTGATAAACGATGATGATGACCAGTGGTGTCTGATGATGCAGATGTTGAAAAGTGGCCTATGATAATTCTGAAATAAAAACAACTTATCATTCATAAATTCATAATACAAATTCTAAAGTCAACAAATAAATTATTTGCGGCCAAAACGATGTTGAGTTATCAATTTCCATATCCGGAGAAGTATGAATCATAAAATCACGACTGCTATAATACAAGGTTATACCTACTAACGTTGCATAAATTTTTAAATAGGTTAGTTTTATAACATAAGTCCTTGACATTTAGCTCCGCCTAGATTTGACAATCTCCAAGCCTTTGTTAGTTGGACCACACCACACAGACTACTCACACATAAGCCACACCACACAGTCATACAAAGCCTGAGAATAATGTGTATTTCAAATCTGCAACTTTGATTTCATTTGAGAATATACGGACAATGCATTAGTTAACAATTCAAAAAACACATGGTTGTCCTTTAGAAAAGACTTGAAGGTTACTCGTAATAGCAAAAACTACATCTGATGCAACGCAAATTCAGTACAAATCAAGATCAAACATTTTTTTTTAAAGTTTGTTTTGTACAAAATAGTTCTATAAAATCGACAACTTACGAACGGGGGACGTTTTCAAGTCGAAAGTGAATCGATTTCTTCTAGGCAAGCGCCAAGCGTACCTAGCTGGCATCATTGCTTACCATCAGGCGAGATGGCGGTCAAACGCAAACCTATCATCGAAAGCAAGGCGAAAATAAAACCTTCAACCATCTGCCTTTAAACACAAAGCTCAATAGCCACCATTGAGACTCCAACCGAGACTCAAATCATCGTACTTACTACTCTAGGTGTTGTGCAACTTTCAACCGTCTGCGTTCAAACATACCTACAGCTCAATACTGCCTGACTCCAACCACTCAAGCCATCTTCTAGGTGTTACGTGACCAGCCGTCCAAGATTTTCGACTACATCGCCAACTACCTGTCAGTTCTACTAATCACGAGAGAGCACGGGATCCTCTCCGTCAAGATTCTGGACGACCTCTGCGACTGCCGGCCGTCCGTGTCGGAACATCTCATAGAAATCGGCATGGATCAGGCCGAGTCGGAAATTCTGGCGCAGATCATTAAAGAAGAAATAGAAGGGTTCGAACCGGAAGAAGGAAAAGGTATACAAGCTTTTTACGCAACTGCCCAAATTATTGTTGTGTTTTGAAGGGTCGTGTATCTATGTTGTGCTATTTTTCTGCTTCCAGTATATACATTCAGAACGAATGAACCGAAATCGGTTCAAGTAACTCAGAAAAGCTTTGCAGAAATCATTATATTTGCCTGTTATAATTGAGCTAGAATAAATTCCAACGATTACATTGCTAATTCATAGCCGCATGTTGTTAACTTGTTACCGTAATCAAACTATCAATCTAGAAATTAATAATAATCTTGTTTCTGCCAATAGTAAATTCATTACAGAAAAAGTGAAAGAAATACAGATTTTGAAAAAGATCCTAGCGAGGTCGACCCTGGACGAGAGCATGGCGGCTCTAGTGTGCCAGGTGGCCAGAAACGCGTATCACGACTATTGGTACAGGAAGAAGCTGATGGAGAAGGTACATCAAACAGTAGCATGATTGGCAAGTCAAAATGCACTAAAAATAGTGACAAAAAGCTATAACAACATTACTTTAGCAGTAGTAAGAATTAGTGTTTTAAAACATTTCCTTAAAAGTTAATTCTCAAAATAGTCTTTTTTTAATTTAGAAACTAAGAGTCCATCCCCACGAAGCTTGGGAAGTAGCAGCTGAACGTACTCTGGCCCTGTACAAGAAGACGAAACCATCTTTCAGTGAATTGACTCGAGCTACGCAGCAAATTCAGGTAATTTCTGATGTATTTATTACTCAAAGGTTAGATTTTTGGTTTCTCGCAGCAGAGCCTAGAGTCCAAAACGTTATACAGCTGTAATACGAGTAAGAGCCCAAATTATGTAGCAATAGAACTGAAACCAATCTAAATTTACCGCGTACGAGTAGGTATTTCAACGTCGCATTAGATAAACCTACCCGGCTGAAAGCGGCATGTATTGGATTTTTATCTCAAGAAAAGTGATTCTAGTCTCTCTAATCTCTCACTACATTGCAGGCAGCCTACAGAGGGTACTACGTCCGCCGCAACCTGCTCCGCCACCTGAAGCCGAAGAAGGCCAAGCGCCCGAAGATGGACATCCCCGGCCCGCCTATAGACATCGCGGGCTCCAGGGAAATCGACTTGGGACCTGTTATTGTTAGTATCTATCCCGATGAAATAGCCACCGATTTAAATGAGTTTTGGAGTGCAATCGCCGTGACACATCCATGTACATAATACTTACCTACATAATGAGAACATAACATAATGAAAAGCGTCCAGGTCCAGGCGGATAGATGACCTGTGATAAGAAGCATGCAGAAGCTGGACGTGGGTTAATGTCTAAAAGAGATCGCTCTTAGCGATAGGACCGCTTTTCGGGTCCACATCTAATATTTAAGTGTCTTTTTAAAAATTGTAAAACTATCATTGTTTTAATGGTGGTTTGGACAAGCTACTCGCACCTAATAGCCGTAACAACTAGCATTGTAAGAAGAGATCAGTTTACAAAATTTAATCTTTTGATACACTCGATAACTTTCCGCAGAAAGTAAGAGTCCACCAAGAAGATACCACCGCCGAGTTTGACAAAGAAGTTGGCAAGTCGCTGAATCTCGACTACGACCCCATGAGGACCATTACTCACGTTAAAGAGGCGGACGACGAACCAATAAGGTTTAAAATTTAGTTATAAATACACGGGACTACTCACGTGTTTTTCTATTATGTCATTGTTAGCACTTTGATCTTGTTCTATACAATCATGAATGAATTATTCTGGAATATTTTATCTACCTACTTGAACCATTCGTGACACTCAAAAGTTTTTTTTTTAATTTTGTGATAGTTTTGGCGTTTGACTACCACCTTGCCACTCGGTCTCAAGTTAATTTTTCTATCGCCTCTTTTCTTTTTTTTTTTACTTTCTTAAAAATTATGTCCGAAAGCTTCCAGCTCGGCTCTCGCTCAGGAGTGAATACGGCAAAGAGTGTGACCGGGTCGGAAAAGAGTATGATCGGACCGACAAAGAGTGCGTTTGGACCAGAAAAGAGTATAATCGGACCGTCCAAGTTGGAAATGCGTAAATCTTTGAAAGCGACCGATCAACCCGATCCAATGGAAGATGAGCCTTACAAACTGCCTGCTACGGAGGGTAAGTCAATATTTCCCACTATAGTCGTCACAAAATAAGATGCCCGTTATGACGTTTGTCATTGCGACGTAACTAGTGATGTCACCATTCGACTCGGTACTCGATACTCACGATAAATCAATTCAAGTTTGTATGAGTATTTGATCAATTTGATTTTGTATTGTAAAGTACATTGGATTAAGGTTGCGATTCGAAAATTTAACTTAAACTAGAATATTATAGGTATATTGAAATGATATGAAATATAGGTATATTGAAATGGTGCGAGAGGTCAATTTGTCTTTAATTTAATATTTTTAGTTACAATAACATTCGTTCAATCACAAATAAACAAGAAAAAACGAAAGTGATTGAATCTTCATTCAATAATTTTCTTCGGATGATGAGCCAAAATCGTCAGTTGAGCTATCGTCAATTCAATAATTAATTGGTTACAAGTTACAACACTAATATTTGAAAAAAGAAGACTGAGAACGTAACTGTTTTTGAGAGTTTCGTTATAATTTGACATTGCATGCTACCATAAAGTATGCGCGAAAAGCGTTCCAAGTTACATTCTACGGTCTTTCTCAAGTGTCATAACGGGCATCTTATTTTGTGACAACTATAGCCAAAAGAATTAGATTTTAACCGGAAACTTTTACTACTTCCTCAATCTTACTCTTTTCTTTTTTTTTTTCTTTTTCATACTACTTTCTCTTTTTACTTAGGTACTTTTTTGTACTTACTTTTTTATATATTTGTTTACTTTATTTTTTACATAATAGCATTGAATTGTTTCATAGCAGTGCTAAAATGTTGTACAGGCGCGTCGAAGGCAGACTTACGTAAGAGCCAGATTCCAGAACCGAAGCTGTCCGAACAGATCGCGGCGGCCGGGAGCCGCGTCTCCGTCGAGCAACAGATGAACAAGATCTCCTTCGCTCAGGTACAAAAATAGTAGAAAGTACGAGAATTTCGTGAAAAACATCCTTACTAATATTGTGTGAAAGTGAGTTTGTTTTTGTTACGCCTTCACGGTTTAAATGTTCAACCAATCATGATGACATTTTACAAACACGTAGTCAGGGGTACAGCAAAAGGATATACCTAGGTTAATTTTTTATCGTTATCGTGGTTTATAATCACCACACGGTTCTGCTAGCTTCTGAAACTAACAGCGCCTCACAATTCGCCTCACTACTTCCATCTGAAATTTCATCCGAATCCGTTAAGCAGTTCAGTGTAATTGCTGAGTAACGTTTAGAATCTAAGTAAAGCCTAAAATGTACTGTACAGACACCGCAAGAGTCGACCGTCGACGGCGAGGTTCCTGAAGAGATCCCAGCGGCAGCGCCCCAGGATGACGCGCCGGAAGTGCCCGAGGATATAGTGACAGGTAGGTAGAATAATAGATAACTCTAAAATAAATTCAAACTAAGTATCACATTTATAATAAATTATTATAAGTGCTATGTACAACGGGCGTAAATAGAAAATGGGATTGTTCATACGATTATAGATAAAAAAATAAGCTAGAAAACTTAGATAAATCCACTGCCCTTACACACACACTATCGAAACTGCAAATGGCATTTTTAAAGGAGAGCAATTTATAGATACGCAAAATTTGACCTAAGTTAAAATGTGTAACATCAATTTTATTAGATTTAAAAATGTATTTTTTAAGCTATTGCATAGCTTCTATCGCGGGCATTGAGCGGGCCTTGAATCCAGAAATTCAGTAACGAAAATTTTAATAACCTAAGACACAGCGGTGATACTTTTTAGTTTTACCATCTATCGATGAATAGCAGAACTTTTAATGACCTTTTGAAATGTCACGCTTGTCTCTTTAGTTCAGCAACTCGCCTCTAGGTGGCATTGGTTAATGAAATAATTATAATTGCATAAGTTGATAAAAAATGCTATGCAATAGCTTTACCGCGGCAGTCCCCGAGTGCCACACGTCTTTTTTTATATTTATTATTTATTTTCTTAAAAGTATGTTAAATATTCGTATCTATAATTAGTACTAAGAAAAAAATCGTGATTTTGCAGTTTCGATAGCAGCAGTCGAAATATCAGTTTATCGAATACTCGGTCATTTATTTTTCCACGGATAATATTCAGTCTCGGTAGCCTGTTATGTACTAAACTACTAATTCTATTCACCTCGACGGTTTTCAGTCGATAATGTTACAATGGTCATTGGTCACGGTCGTGACCTTGTAAACAAAAAATAGCGTACATGTAGCCGTAGGTACCTACATGTCAACACAATATATTAACAACTCATTATTTTCAATCAAGCAGCTGTAATCTAGAAACTATGTAATAAACTATTACTAGTTCACAATAAACTATTACAGACTTATTTGCGAAGCTATTTCTTCAGAGAACCTAGAAACATTTCGCTTAGCGGAGAAATTAATGATAAAATACTCAAAACAATAACAAATATAACAATACAATAACTCTTTATTAGCAATACAAAAAGGAAATCACAAGCATAGTAAAATACATCAGAGAAAGACACAAAGTACGGCCTTATCGCCAGATTCTTCCAGACTCTTTTTTTTACTGGTATAGTTTTGTCAGTTCAAGTAATAAAAAAACTTAACTCCAATAGGTACTGACGGTGGTGACAGCGCGCCCGAAGCGTATGACAGCGCAGCGGAAGCGGACGACAGCGCAGCGGAAGCGGGCGACAGTGCAGCGGAAGCGGACGACAGCGCAGCGGAAGCGGATGACAGCTACCCTTTCGCTTCTGAACCTGAATCAACAGCACCAGCCACTGATGGTGACGACGCAGCCCCAACAGAAGATGAGGAGGAATAAGTTTTTGAGGACATGATTTTATTTGCTTGAGTTTTGCGTTTAAGTAAGTAGGTATGCGTATCTTTTTTTAAGTTTTGACGGAGAAGTTTTTTGTTTTTTTTTTTTGTTATATTGAATATGGCAGTTTTCAAGATGATGGAGTTTTTTGTTGAATAAATTATTTATAATTTGTATAATTAGGTGGATTTTATTTTGAAGACTTGTACCTACTACTACCGTAAGTACCTACTACAAAAATGTAATAATATTTCATATTTCAGTAGGTTTTAATTAAATTTTAAAAAACTACTATAAAAAGTCGGTCTTCATGTTTAGCTAAAACGCAGATTATCGAAAGAAAAAAAAAACGAAATATAAATCGATTTAACCGCTTGAAAATTACGATGTCACAGGTTAAACACATTTTTAAAGCCATCTCGATAGCAAATTATAATTGTCACTTGCGTTTTCTGAAGCCATCTTGTGAAGTATAAAAATATAGCCTAAATAAGTTGTTTTAAGAAATTACGTGCGTGTAATGGAAGACTTGCTGCAATCTCAAATTCGAGACAACTGCAGGCTGGCCCTACCTGAAGGTCTGCGAGATTTGATGAGCGATATTTCAAGAGAAGTAAGCTTTATAACTAATTTACTTTAAACCAATTTAGAAACTCGTCAGCAAGCTAAGCATGAGTCGCGGGTCCGTGCGTAAATGTGACATAATAGAATTTGGACATTTTTCCCCCGTTTTCGCGAGATAAAAACGGTAGAAAAACAATTCGTTCACGGCACATGCTAAGCCTGCAGATACTGCGGTATTACCACCAGTGTACATAGCTGCCGGAAGGCGTGAATACGGTTGTTTATTTTCATTAAAAAAAATCATTTGAGCAGTTTTTGTGCTTTTTTGCACAGTAAAATACATCTGAGTAAGTTGTAAGAATCGAGGGTCAAGTCTTTTACTTTACATAGGTCTTTGTCTCCTTAGATACTTCTCAAGTCGAGGTATACAAACTTTTCATGATTTTTTGATCCAAAGTACTTAAAGACAACTTTTTTCTAAAGTAATTCACTCATATCGCCGATACCTATAGGTACGTTTTATTGCCATGGTTTTCAGGTACTCCGAGCTCAGCCCCCTGACTTGTACAACTTCATCGTCAGCTACTTAGAAGCAATGTTACTAGTTCGTAGCACGCTGTGCGTTGCTTGTCGACTATGCCACGATGTATGCACGTGCGCTTGCCACCCAGAGTTGGAAGAAGAATTGAGAAATTTGCGGCTGGAAGGAGAGGATTTGGAGACGGCCAAGAATGTGGTGATGGAGTACTTTGAAAAGGACGATGGTATTTCAATTAGTTTAATAGTCTGCAAAAGCTTAGCTTACACTTTATAGTGCGTCACTGATAACAAATAAACGTGAATGGAAGTGCTGTCAATAAGGTTTTTAAAAAAAAAAAAATTGCAAAACCGTCTATATTTGACGGAGTTACATAAAAAAAAACCGAACATACCTACATAAAAAAAAAATACAAACATCCGAATTGAGAACCTCCTCCTTTTTGGAAGTCGGTTAAAAAGACAATCGCTTTAGGGATTGGCCAATGGTCACACAGAGAGGATTCATACGGTCAGTGTAGCCAAACCCGGAGTTCCACTTTTGACTGCATCTAAGTATTAATCTATTAAGGATTGCCAGATTGAGAAATAGAAGAATACAAAGATCTCATAATGTTACCGTTTTGAAATGTTCAG
The DNA here is from genome assembly GCA_949125135.1 of Alcis repandata. Taxonomy (NCBI): domain Eukaryota; kingdom Metazoa; phylum Arthropoda; class Insecta; order Lepidoptera; family Geometridae; genus Alcis; species Alcis repandata. The sequence goes on from OX421238.1 coordinate 1,200,369, forward strand.
TATTTTTTATCTTCGCGAGCTAGGTTAGGTCTAAAATGTTACCTATACCTACCTACATCTTGAAATATTTGTACCTAATCATCTAGTGCTTCATCTTCGGAAATTACTTTCAACAGTAAAAGAAGAAAATCTCCTAGTGAAATTATTCAATAAAACCGAAATTGACCCGAACCTGCTCCCTGATATCCAGAAAGCTGTACAAGCAGCCTTCCAGAAACATCTGCGCGTTCATCAAACCAAGTACTGGGTCAGTACTTTGAGTAGCGTTCTTCAGGGATGTCAGATAGGACCGCTACTATTAAATAACATTAGATTCGTTACAATTTTGGATTTCACTATACTTACGCATTTACCGAGAAATCCAAGCATTATTTTCTTTTATAATGACAAAATCTTTTTTTTTTTTCGATTTACCGAATATTTCTTAAATTTACTACATAGCGTTTTATCTCTAATCTGAAATCTACGTTTCACTTTTACTTCATTAAACAAACTGACAAGCTACCTGTTACAAGGTGCATGGAGAACAAACTAATGCAACAGGACAAAAAGCAGCGAAACACACTTTGCAATTTTATGACCGCCTTCTAGAGGATAAAGAATTGTCCTGGGATGAAGCAGCTACTAAAATACAGGTTATTATGATAAATTTTAAATAGATTTAGCAAGAAATATATCAAAGAAGTAGGAAAAAAGTCTAACATTTCTTACTAGATCAGTCAACTGAACAGGTGGTCGTTTGAAACAAAATCATTTCTGATCCAGAACCTTTCAAAAGCATATTGTTTATAAGGAGTAAATTCATAATTTGGGCTGCATGTTGTTGTACCTATTATTTTTTTAAGTTTTATATTGCAGGCTGCTTACCGTGGACATTCGGCAAGAATTCCTTCAGATGAAATACTTAAACTAAAAGGAAAACTTGCTCAGATGAAATTCTCAAGCACATTACAATCATCAGATAAGATACCGAGGAAGGTAAGCAGTTAAGACGATCAAATTAAATATTTCATTTTTTTTATTGTAGCCAAACAGCAAAGATTAAATAATAATTATTAGCGCACTTAAATTTTTTTGTAGTATTTATTACCTATACAACAATGAAATGCTCGGTCGATTCGACAGAAAAGTATGATATGATTTGAGGATGAGTGCATCCAATTTTTTTCGTATTTTGTTTTCATATTTTGTCTATTCTAATATTTCTAATGTACACACTTACACAGCCTGACCCATAGCAAGCTGGTTTTCAAGTTTCTCCATTACAGGAAACCCCAGAAAGAGCTTCTACAAGCAAACCGGCTAGGAATAGTAAGTCTTATCAAACTTCGTATATGTTTCATTGTAATATTTGTAATAAGTATTTTAACATATTTTAACGCTTTTAGGTAAAGTCCGGACATCGTTATCATCGACATCTCTTGCTGGCTCTTTGATCAACCTTCCAAAATACGTTCCATACTCGGTGCACGAAATTTCGTACGCTGATTTCGAAGAACGTGAAACGGAACGGAAAAGCATTGACTACACGCATGAATCACATTTTAGAGATTCAAAAAAACAGGATAGATCTAAAAAAATTGCGTTTTTCGAACAACATGTTTTACACGAAATAAAAAGCTGCTCTTTAGATGGAGAAGATGATGATGAACAGATTGAGGAAGATATTCAATGTGAACCGAATTCTGTCGATGAAAACATAATTGATGATAGAAGTACAGATTATATCGACGAGGAACTTAAATATGAAGATGCAGTTGAAAGAAAATCGATTGTCGAAGATATAATTTACGATTTTGTACCACATACTGACATAAAAAAGAACATTGATATTGAAACTACAGTCACTGAATCAACTGTTGATGAAATCTTTGTAAATGAAAGTAATGTTGTTGTTATGATAGAGAAAACCGTATCACAAGATAAAATCTTATCTAATTACCATGAAATTGACGAAGAATTGACACGTAAGTAATCATAATCAATTCGTGAAATTATTATTGAAAATAATATGTAAGTAATAAATAATATTGCAATGAAATATATGTTACATGCAGATAACGATATAGAAGAGGAACAAGATTTTGATAAGAAAAAGAATATAATATCAAGTAGAGTTGCTTCCAAGACTAATATTGAAATGATAAAAAATCTAAAGAAACATTTAATTACACTTTCTAATACGGTTGTACCAGATGACATAGAACAAGAAGGCCTAGAATATCAAGACTCATCATCTGACTAATAAAATCACAATGCAGACAATTCTGAAAATGTTAATAGTTCTAGATTGACTGACAATATCGATGTCTTTGTCTAAAAGACCGCAATAACAAAGACAGCTATATATTTAGTAGTTAGATCTGTCGACTAAAGTTTTCAGAATTGACGAAGAAGGTAACCTTATATAAACAAACATTCAGAATGAAAATAAAATTAAAAGTAATTTTTAATCATTGTTTTATTATGTTCAATACAGCCCTAACTTTCGACCATAGAACAAAAGATAACTGTGATAAATAACATATTTGCGATATAGATATTATATATTTTTGGTCACTAATAATTATAATAAGCTAACTTAACATTACCATGTGTGGGATAAAACAGTGCGGCTTTACTTAAACTTACCTATTTAAATGCTTTATAACAAAATAAAGTTCTTATGATTGCATAATAACGAACTAAAACAAAAATAGTACAAAATATAGTACCTAGCGTAAATAAAAGCTATCGATACAATTATACTCTAGCGTATACAAAAGCTATTTTCATAGATTTCAATTACTCCTCAAAATTAATAGAAAAAGGTTTGAAGTTATTTAAAGATATAGTAAATCTAATATTAGGTCATAAAATCACAGCATACAACAGAAAACTTAGAACGAAAAATATCAAAATAAAATTTATATTATAAATTATTCTATGCAACAATTATTATGTCAACTTAAACTATAAAATTACTAAGAAAAACAAAAGTAGCAATAAATTAGACTAGTGGAATGAATTCTTAAAATAAATTATAAGTAATCTTGTTCAACATATTTTTCACTTTACTTCATTGTGATCTTAAAAAAACTTATTTACAACAGTAGAATGTAAAACATTATGTATGTACCTTTGCTTTGAAATACATTTTGTAGAACTAAGAACATAAAACATTGAATAAAATTGGCCACAAAAGCAAAAATAAAATCGTTTGGGCACCATTCACACTTTAAACCCCAAAAGAACAAAATCAAAAATCAAAAACAAAGTTCTGAAAAAAAAACATTAAAAGAGTTTTGAGCTAATCGCCTAGATATCTAGTTACTTAGGTAGACTTTGGTATAAATATTCCGAAAAAGGTATAATTCTTATTCTAAATTACGCCTAAAAAGTGATAATCTAAACGTGTAAATTGCTTTTCTGTAAAAGTAGCAAATGTATCTACAAGTATAAAATGTCATGGTATATTAACGAATTATTACCACATGCCGCTACGGTATGTAAAAGTATGTACTAATAAATAGTAAACGTTATGTACTAATAAATTATATAGTGTCTCCTCCGCCCATCATTTTGTTGCCATATTCACTCAGCACCTGCAAAAATAATAATCAGATTTTTAACTTTTACAAAACATTTTCCTAGGCATATAATCCTGGCTTAATCATCGTTATAAGATTTTATGCATTTTTGCATTTAGATTTAGAATTTTAGATCAATAATATGAAACGAGCATATCCAATGTCGAACAGCTTTTTCACTTAGTTCTGAATAAGGAGAAGTTCGCTAAGCTGACCGTCAACTTCCAATAGTGGAGTGGTACCAGGTGATGACCATGATCCTTTGGATAATGATAGCCCTGCCCTGAGGCCCTGCGCTAATCCACAGACGGGTGCCCGCTCCGTGCTCCGTGCAAATCCCCGAGCTCGCGAGCGTGGCGTGGAGCGCTGCTCATACAATTTTTTTAAACAAACACGCGGGCATGCACCCGCACTATGTTTAGCGCAGGTCTCGACTCTCGACTCTCGACCGCGGTCGCCTTGCAAAGACGTACGTACCTTGTAGACGAACATGTAGTGGTGCCGGTTGGAGAGCGCGCCGGGTCGCTGCGCGCGCAGCAGGCGCGCGGCGCGCGGCACGTCGCACGCGGCGGCCAGCAGCGCGCGCGCGCACGCGTCCAGCGCCGCCAGCGCGCCCGAGCGGCCCGCGCCCGACGCGCACGTCACCACGCACGGACGGATGCCTGGGGAAACCGCATAATCGTTCATTCATCTTTTTGTAGGTCCATCGGTGTAGATCTGAATATTCAGCATTCAGACCTACTTCAATGCACATGTAGTAATGCTATAAATAAATATCTCATTTCATTTAATTTTACCATATACTCTACGGTTTTGTTTTTTTTAATCTAGTTGAGTGACGAGACGAGCAAATCGCTCGCCTGATGCTAAACGTCACATTTGCCCATAACAGGTCTGCGCCACCCAGAATTTTGAACTCGCAGAATTATCTGATTAAGTCATAGTATTGATTGCCTATTTGTAGGTTATGAAAATGATGACAAGCAAACGGTACGTAAAATCATTAAGTACGTTGAAAAAGATCAAAATTATCTGAATTAGAAGAGTAAATCATTTTTGTAATTCTGATCTACGCACGTCTCATATATCCATATTAATGTTACATATTATTCCCAAGTTTCTGAGCTACCTAAATTTCCAAGCAACGTTCCTTAACTTCCGAAATGTGGAACGCAAAGCGAAAAACCCGCCAGCACAGAAATCTACATACCCTCAACTTCCGAAGCCGCCTTCATCCTGCTGAGTGTCCCGTTGTTGGCGTATCCCCGCCGCATCTGCTCCTCGGCCTTGGCTGGCGAGTACACGTTGACGCCGTTCCCGGAGCTGCTGTCGTCGCGGAATTTGGACAGGTTGTTGAAGGAAGACCGGTTTTGATCGCCGTAAATTACTTCTATGCCTGGAAAATTTAATTTAGATTTTAAATAGATTTATACATAGTATAATTATAGTTTTTCTGCATGTCTTTTCAAAACTTTTTGCCAACATGAAAACTAACACACTTTGTAACATTTTGGTGGTTCTTTTTGTTGTCGATGATTCTGAAATTGTTCTATCGTGTCTACTGTCTATCTAAATTGTTTCAAAGCTCACCTTCTTCATCGTACTCCTTAGCCGTCTGCGCAACCTTCATGTAGCTCCTCATTTCGAACAAGAAGTCGATGACCGAGTCGTAGTCTTCCGGCACGCCCTTTGCCGGCCAGAAGTACCAGAGGTGCGTGACCTCGCGCCAGGTCCGGGTGGTCAGGTTCACGATCTGCACGCTGGAGATGGCGTACTTGTCGCGCTGCTCTCGCTTCTTCAGGATTATTTGGAAGTCCCCGAATGTGCGTTTGTTGTCGGAGATTTCTGATGGTGGCAGGTATTCGTAGCATTTTTCCTGGAAGAGGATGGAGGTGGAATCACATGGATTGATAGATAGATTGAAGTTAGTGCATACTTCGAACGGTACGCAATCATTATCAATGTTGTTTTACAAATAAAATTTCACCATCATAACAGCCTTCTTTCTCCCACTGCTGAGTATAGGTCAAATAAAAATATATTAATAGGCAAATTAAACTTGTTCTTTACCAATTTTGATTGGATTTTTTTGCCTATTAAGACTGTAGTTTTACATCTGTTCATAGCAATTGCAATGCCACCTAAAACATGTTATAGGAGAACACAAGCTAGTCACAAGCTTAAGAAAGCAGTCGACGGTAGATTTTCAAAGACAGATCTTTAGCCGAATTTCTAAAAGGAATGTACGCAGTGTGGAGCTTCAGGTTTTCCTAAATAGTTGAAGACTCACCACGCCATTCTCCATATACTCAGTAAGCATGACGATGAGCCGGGAGTTCTGTTCCCACACCATCCGCCAAAAGTCGATCACGGTATTAGATAAGGGAGCTTGCGCCAGGATGTAGTAGTTTTTGATGTTGCCGGGACCCTGAAACATAAGAATTTAAATAAGGAATCATGTGAAGTAAAGAAAGTTTTTTGGACATTGTCAATAGTACAAAAAACTTACCGTAACATAGTTGGCATTGATGTACTCAGAAGTGGGATCATTCCCGATTCTTTTGAGAGGCACCCTCGTCTCCGGCAGGGGTAGTACGTTGGAGTACCTTTAATAAAGTATGTACAATTAAATAACGGATTTCTGACAAACATTTATTTGTGCATCATCGACCCAAAATAGGCGCAAATGTTACGCTAGTAGAGATTTTTGTTGCAGATTTACATTCGCCATTACTCTGTTTAATAGTGGTAATGATATTAATTACACAACAACGACATCTACTTACTTACTTACAACGACAAATTAAAACTTGAGAGATTTTTATGAAACGGGGATTAAAATCCCAAGGATGAGGGAACAAAACAACAAAATGAAGAAACCGGGAACAAAATATATGGAACACTTGTTTTTTTTTTCGCGAGCTCAGGGTTGGTTCCATTATAAAAGCTATTCAATCTGATCTGATGTGTGGTTTCAGTATTACTGGGCCTTTAATAAGCAGGTTGTATACCTGTTCTTGTCTTCACACCCCGCCGGCACCTCCTCGGGACGCACGCTCACCGAGGGGATCTCGGCGAACTCGGCCGTCATGGACTCCACGTCCAGCGCAAAGTTGGCCAGCGCTGGGTACTGCATGGGGTGGGATGTCACCTGAAACGGGATAACATGTCTCATTTAATGAGGTACTCTAGTACATTAAACAGAACTTCTAAGAACAACTCAGACTCTTACTAAAATAACAGCTGCTAAATATTTAATTTTTTGCGAGAACAAAAACAACAACAACTTGTGTACGGGACTAACCCTGTTACAAAAATAATAGTTGCTCAATTGAAAAAAATATTTGAGCTTGTTCACGAAGGCAAATCTGCCAGAGTGGGTATTCCCCGATAGATGTCATTTGGGGCGTGTACAAGTCGCGAGTGAATGGTTTTCTTTTAAGCCCGTCACACACGTAGCTATAATATATATTTATATAAATATAGCGAGGCATTATTAAGCCCGTCACACACGTAGCTATAATATATATTATAGCAAGCTACCACACACGGAGACGATGCTATAATATATATTTTGCCTTCATTTCATTGATGGTCGGCCAAGCGTTTGCACGCGTTTTATAATACAGGGTGTTTTGATTACTAATTAGATAATTATGAATTCAAGAAGTAGGTACATGGTTATTGGTTATTGACAGTTCTTCAGAGGACGATTCTGATGCCGCTTTTGATGTCAGTTGCCCCCCCTATCAGGCTCAAAAACTAGAACTAAATGGATTGAATCGCATCTAGAGAATAAAAAAACTCGTGGCGAATTTAATTTGTATCGTGAACTATCCTCAAAAAAATTCGCTCAATATTTTAGGAGTTCAAAATCGTCATTTGTAGATCTTCATGAATTAATAAAAAAATATTTAAGCAGAAAAGACACAATCATGCGCAAAAGTATTAGTTCTGAAGAACGACTTGCTGTGTGTTTAAGGTAAGGAAAACATTTAAAAAAAAATTAAATCAATCTTTTATTTTCTATAAAGTTAAGAAATACTTTGCATTTAAATACTTGGTTACTACTTAAATACTCGAACCCTCGAACACGTTGGAACATGCTGTACATTCCAAATATGTCGTAATATGTCTTGCTATACCATAATATACAGTAATATATATTAATATGCGATGCTATGATGATAGAAATATATATTATAGCTCCGTGTGCGGCACGGAGCTATAATATATATATTTCTATGACGTCACCAAAATATACCGTAATTTATAGCATCGCATATATGTACGCATGATTGTGTCTTTTCTGCTTACATAATTTTTATTAATTCATGAAGAATCATGAAGAATCAATTTGTCGCTTAGTTTAATTAATAGGTGGTTTAGCGAAGAAAACGAAAGCTATTAAATTCACATTGACTAATAATCCTTCCTTGCCTAGTATAGTTATTGACGACTATCAACTTACTTTGTCGAAGGATGCTAAGTTTCTTGGTCTTATCGTTGACAGCAAACTTCAATGGGGAGCACATATCAAGGAACTGTCTAACAAATTGAGTTCCGCAGCATTTGCAGTGCGGAAAATAAGAGAACTATCAGACATTAAAACTGCAAGAATTGTTTATTTCAGTTACTTCCACTCTGTTATGTCGTATGGATTATTGCTTTGGGGTAATGCAGCAGACGTAAATAGCATCTTTATTTTACAAAAACGTGCTGTTAGGGCTATTTATAGGCTAGGTTATAGAGAATCTCTTAGACAAGTTTTTGCGCAGGTGAAAATTTTGACGTTACCATGTTTGTATATTTTCTTGAACATTATGTATGTGCGTAAAAATATTCATAAATATCATAAACGAAGTGAATATACTAGCATAACAAGGAACAAGTTTAAACTTGTTCTACCTAAAATTAGATTAGCCAAAACTGGCAACTCTTTTGTAAGGAACGGCGTACTATTTTATAACTTGTTGCCTGTTACTCTAGTAAATAAGAAAGACACAGATTTTCAAAGAATTTTAAAAGACTTTTTAATTGAAAGGGCTTACTATAAAATTGAAGACTTCGTCTGTGATAAAGTCTCTTTACGTAAATTGTATTTAGACTGTAATAATAATACTTGATTGATTATACCTACTATTGTAGTTATTTTATACATTGATATTTTGACATCGCAATTATTTATATATTTTGTTTTGACATTCTAATAATATTATTTTCTTTGACATTTAATTTATGTGTATTAATTTATTCGTAAAAATTGTATTTGACATTCATAAGTGTCTTGACTGATTATACCTACTATTGTAGTTATTTTATACCTTGATATTTTGACATTGCAATAATTTATATAATTTTTTTGACATTCTAATAATTTTGTTTCTTTGACATTTAATTTATTGTGTATTAATTTATTCGTAAAAATTGTATTTGACATTCATAAGTGTGCATTGATGTACCCATATTTGAATAAATTATTTTGAATTTTGAATTTGAATTTGAAGATCTACAAATGACGATTTTGAACTCCTAAAATGTTGAGCGAATTTTTTTGAGGATAGTTCACGATACAAATTAAATTCGCCACGAGTTTTTTTTATTCTCTAGATGCGATTCAATCCATTTAGTTCTAGTTTTTGAGCCTGATAGGGGGCAACTGACATATCAAAAGCGGCATCAGAATCGTCCTGTGAAGAACTGTCAATTAAATCCAATATCCATGTACCTACTTCTTAAATTCATAATTATCTAATTGGTAATCAAAACACCCTGTATTATAAAACGCGTGCAAACGCTTGGCCGACCATCAATGAAATGAAGGCAAAATATATATTATAGCATCGTCTCCGTGTGTGGTAGCTTGCTATAATATATATTATAGCAAGGCATATTACTATATATTATAGCTACGTGTGTGACGGGCTTTAGGCAAGCGCGCTCCGCTTTACCCTTAATTAAAAATACTCGTGTTTTGTAACTGTTGTTATTATTTACTATCAGACGAAATGGCGATCAATCGCAGACCTATTCTAAATTAATTAATGAATAAAAAAACGATGCCAAGCTGTTTTATTTTATCTGGTGCTGGTTTATTCACCTATCTAAACCACTTGGATTACTTAGATATTTTTTTTACTTCTTTGATAAGCTCGAAACTACGAGTAAGTAGTATTTGATAGAAAAATGTAAGAACAAGGGCGGTATCCATTTACCCCCGCGCTGCACTGTCCCATTTTCGTTACATTCCTTAACTCAATTAAAACTAACTACAGTTTTTTCTTGCTCGGCCTACTTGGCCTACCCTACCTCGTCATCATAAGCCGGGTTCCCATAGCTCCGCTTGCTGGCCCGCAGCCGGTGGTTCCCCTTCCGATGGCCCACGCTGACGCTGTCCAGGCTGTAAGCGTCCAGAGAGACGGGCGTGCAGCGCTGCGCGTAGACACCGCGCCGCCCGCGACGACGGACCACCAACTGGAACGAGAAATTAGTCATTTTATTCAAGTAAGTACTTTATAATATAAAAGAATGATTGGAACGGACCTGAAAACCGAGCTTTGCTTATGTAAGTAAGTCGGATTTCCTAAACCGAAAACGGCTCATGTTACTGATTATTATGAACAACTTTTACTATGGAAACAACCCGGAACTCGCGAAAAAGAAATCAACTGTTCCATACATTTCGTACCTAGTGTCGTTGATTTTTTTCGCGAATTAAGGGTTAGTACCATCCCATACTAAAAGTTGTTAATCATGACTACCTTGAGCCTCTTTCGGCTTAGCATACCTAATCCTTATAACCCTGCATTGGTAGTTTAGCTTACGATCCAGCCTTATCAGCTAGTTAATAATTCATTCATGAGTTCTAAAAACACAGTCCTAAATAACCGTCATCAAATAATGTTTACATTAGCACTGGAGTGCGGACGAGGCGTTCTCACAAGCCGCTCTTATCGGACGTTACAATAAATATTAATATAAATAATACACATAGCGCAGTGTCATCGGATTTCGAGAACAACGGTCCATTCAGGCTGCTCTAAAATATAACAAGTCCCCGTTTGATTGTAGTTGTAACACGTGCTGAAATTGGGATGAAATTTGGGAATAGACACAACGCCACGAGTACTCGAGAATAGAGTAAAATACCTATATCTTTAATGCACACCAAACAAATAACAAGAAAAAAAAACTAAAGTTGTTATGTTGGGGTGAAATTAGGGAATAGGCACAGCACCACGAGTACCCGAGAATAAAATAAAAATAAAACTTTATTGCACACCAAACTCAAAAATACTCAAAATCTGACAAATCACTCAAATATTATACAATATTTTGGGAACGAGTGTGGGACCTTTATTACTTGCTTTTCTTTACTTTTCCTTGTTGTGAGATAAATTAACTTTGGTGAAAATGTCAAAAAATTACGATTACCTACCACCCATCATATACCTATCGATTGGATTAGAAGCGCCACCTACTTCGCCACTCTAGGTTAAAAAACCGGCCAAGTGGGAGTCGGACTCACGCACAGAAGGTTCCGTACAAACCTGTAGGTATGTAAGTAAAAGTCATGGTATTTTTATTTATTCCTTTTTTATTCTTTTCGCGATTTTTTCTTTATCTGTGCTATGTGATGCTGGCACTTCACATCGTGATTTTTGTTTGTTTATTTGCCAAATAAAAAGGGATGCAGCTATACAGGCTGCATAGCTGCGTCTCTTATTATTTGGCGAATACGCAAATACGAATAGTCAAGTGAAGTGCCAACATGAAGTTGCTTCGTAACAAATTTCAAGATTCTGAGTTCACGGGCAGTACCCTGTAGGTTTTGATTCCTTTCCGAGTGTCGAAAATTTGCGACATAATAGTCTGTTTCTTTTGATTGCGTCGGCTTAGAAGTTTGGTTTTTTCACAACTCCAAGGGACAGTAGACCTGAGTATTTTATATGAATTTCAGCTTGATACCTACGCGTTCCTGAGAAAAAGGGTCTTGACAGACAGACAGACGGACAACAAAGTGATTCTATAAGGGTTCCGTTTTTCCTTTTGAGGTACAGAACCCTAAAAACCCCACAAATATCGGTTTAACTTTGTAACCACTTTAACCTAACTTCAAAACATTGTAGCCCCACAAGTGCCAGGTTCTCTGCAACCAAGTGCAAAGTTGAAGGGCCAGATTAAATATTTCTGAGAATTACGAAAAAGTGCTCTGAAAGCAACGAGTTTGGACTCAAGGGACCACTTAAAACTTGATTTATTGGGCACTAGACGAGGCTCGTTGACGCACGAGAAATACAAGTGTGTCTAGACTACAGTCAAAATTGGTTTATTTTAATATTATTTTTAATAGAAGGTGGATTTATGTCAAAATCTTAGAATAGTGAAGTGTGGTGCGTTACTAAATTATGGCAAAAGCCGGATCACTAATTTATATCAAGTGTAAAATCGTACAATTTTAGACTGAAAAACATAGTTTTCACGTTTGACGCAGTTCGATTCCCATCATTTCAATCATTAGTTTAATACTGTTGGGATAAAAAATACACTCTCTAAGTACCTATGATATATTGAGATCAAAAGGCTTTTAAACTCTAAGTAAGCTATTTCCCTTAACCCTCATTTATGCTATCTCGACCCTGTACAAATCAGGTCTAGGTTCGACCGCTGACAAAAAACGAGAAAAGAAATCTCACTAGTTCAGTCAACTGAATTGGACAACTGAACTAGTGGGAATAGTTGGATTCGTGGACCCATCTCGCATCTAATTGACCAAAGCTCGCTACTTTTCTCACTTCAAAGTTCGTCCCGTCTTCCGTCATTTCCTGCAGTGTAACGGACACGCGCCCGGGGTCCGTCATCAGCCCAGCATTGTTTATACGTGAAGTGAAAACATCCCGCATACTGCCTCTATAGGTACACTGTGCGGCTTAGATCTTAGGTACGGCTGGGAGTAAGTGCTAATGTGATTTTGACCTTTGCTGTTGATGACTTGTTTAGAGAGCGATATGAGCAGGTCTCGAGTTCAATACCAAGAGGGATAGATGTTTGAATGATGAATTTAAATGTCTGTCCTGGGTCTGAATGTTAGTTGTAATTGTCTTTATGCGCGCTTCATGGTATTCCCTAAACAGGAAATTCTAGTAAAGTGCGATTACGTTTATTTAATTAATATCGTCTCACACGGTTATTTATCGAGGCATCAAATTATTAAGGAACTACGTGATCAGAATCGAAAGAAATATACAGAAATGCCTTTGAAAATTAACCTAGTTTAATGTATTTTGGTACTGAACAGAAACAAGATGGAAACTATATTGACGTTTCATGTTCTAACCAAAAGCAAGGTAAAAAATACAATAAGTTAGATACACTATTCTGAATGCAACAATCCTAAATTAGGATTTGAGAGTATAAACAAGGGTTAGTTTGTACATGAAGTGAATTAGAATTCCTAATTCAGGAGAATCAAGAAGACAAGAGTCATCCTAAGATGCAAGAATATAGAAATAGTAGAATCTAATCCTAACTCTTATCACACTATGCCTGTCTCTGTTTTTCGAATTCCTATATTAGCTTAAACTCTAAAGTGCGAGCTTTAGCACTATCGTCGGGCCGTACCAAACTAGCTTGCCTAGCGTCTTGCCGCCGTATAACCTGAGTTCAGTGCGGCGCGGCGGTCACACATCGCTGTGACGTAACCCGCGCCGGTGGGGACCGGCGCACGCGCATCCTCGCTTGCGAACACGAATTTAAATTTAATTTATTTTGTTAAAATTAATTAATTCGTATGATAAAAATTAGTGTAGTAACTTAATTTTTTTAACATTTTTTTGCTTTATTTTTGTTTATTTTATTTTAATTTTTTTTTTGTAGTTAATTTTTTTTTCAAATATTTCTACCGATGTTTGCAAGCGACGGTCTCGTCAAAGTGTTGTTTTAGAACCTGAAATAGGAGAGCTTTTGGTAAGCTAACTTTTATTCTTATTTTTTTTTTGACTAAAATTTCTGGTTTGATTTATTTATTTTGACAATTTTAAAGATTTTTACCTAATAATGATGATATGGTTGTAGACTTTACACAGGCATTTTAATTTTGTAAAAAATAATAAATTATTCCACATAATAATTAGAGTTAAATTTTAAGTTTCAACTGATGAAAAATATTATCAACAGAAAAAGTTCTTCTCAATTAGACAAAATAAACCTGTTATCGATAAACACAACTCTCCCGCATAACTTTTTTTTTCGTTCTTTACCTCCAGAGGAAAAGATTTTTGGGGTTAATGAAAGAGATTTAGATTTTATCTTTTTTAACAAACAAGTTTTAGAACAACGTGCTCAACTAAAGTGCCATTTCAAATCCAAAATTTAACAATACCAAAAACAGTTTTGAAGGTGCCATCGTTCTGAAACTATCGATGTCGATTTTACATGTGTTTGTGTACCTTTCTTTTTACAGGATTTTATTAATATTTACCTTAGCTTATTTGCTTAGGTCGAGTAGTGAACTCTTCCTTATCCGATTGAGATGAAATTTGTTTTACCTGTGTACTCCGACGACAATGCAATAAAAGCTTGTTTTTAACCGACTTCAAAAAAGGAGGAGGTTATCAACTCGTCTGTATGTTTTTTTTTTATTATTTGTTTGTTACCTCATAACTTTTGACTGGGTGAATCGATTTTGATAATTCTTTTTTTATTAGAAAGCTGACGCTTCCCATTTGGTCCCATTTCAGTTTAGTCCAGTTCTGATAATGATATCCATGAGAAAACCATAATTATAAGTCTTAAATTTGCATTAAGTACGTGCGCGACAAATAGATGAATAACTCAATAGTCGGTCTTTTGAAGTCGGTTTTTGTTTTTTGTTTTGTAAAAATAATGTTCTTGTTTAAAATATTTTTAAGCATCTTGTTTATGATCAAATACGAAAATACGCCCTTACGATGTACATAATGTAAATTCCGGGAAATGTGGAAAAAACTGAAGAAGGCGGAAAATCGTAAGGCGCTATTAACCTAACTAGTGTTATAAATGGTAAAGCCGGGGTTCACTATTTTTTTAGCTAGATTTGAGAGTGAGGAAAAACACAAAATCTCTAATGAAAATTATAAACTTTAGAGAGAGAGAGAGAAAGACTGAAATCCCGTAAATGACTTCACGGACAAGAGTAATGTAACAAGAACATTATTTTTACAAAACAAAAAACAAAAACCGACTTCAAAAGACCGACTATTGAGTTATTCATCTATTTGTCGCGCACGTACTTAATGCAAATTTAAGACTTATATGGTTTTCTCATGGATACCATTATCAGAACTGGACTAAATTAAAATAGGACCAAATGGGAAGCGTCAGCTTTCTAATAAAAAAAAATCGATTCACCCAGTCAAAAGTTATGAGGTAACAAACATAAAAAAATAAATAAAAAATAAATAAATAAAAAAAACATACAGACGAATTGATAACCTCCTCCTTCTTTTGTTGAAGTCGGTTAAAAACGGCTACGTTTCATAACCGTTTTTACCACCGCACGGGCGCAGCTAGTTATTA
Source organism: Alcis repandata (assembly GCA_949125135.1). Taxonomy (NCBI): domain Eukaryota; kingdom Metazoa; phylum Arthropoda; class Insecta; order Lepidoptera; family Geometridae; genus Alcis; species Alcis repandata. The sequence goes on from OX421238.1 coordinate 1,215,494, forward strand.
TGTGATACTAGCCACGCTCCACGGTTTCACTCGCGTTTTCTGGGAGAAAAAGTAGCCTAAGTGTTAATCCAGACAATGAACAACCTTCATTTCAAATTTCATGTAAATCCATTCAGCTGTTTTTGCGTGAAAGAGCATACATGCATACATTCTTACAAACTTTCGCGTTTATAATATTAGTAGGAAAGTAAGATAGGATAGGATTAATTTGTTCTATCAAATCAAATCCAAATCAAAATTAATTTATTTCAGGGTTTATGTACCCATAATTGAAAACAAAACAAAATAAAGGCCTTGTTAATTTCTCGCTGACGAAAAAAGTGACAAGTAAAAGCGAAGTAAAAGGTGACAAGTAGAGGTAAGACAATCTATACTAATATAATATAATATATAATAATATTATAAAGAAAGTAAAGTTTGTGTGTTTGTATATTTGTTAAATTGTAAGGGGTAATCTCGGGATCTACTGAACCGATTTTAAAAATTCTTTCACCAATAGAAAGCCGCATTATTGCTGAGTGCATAGGTTATATAAAAAACCGAAAAATAAAAAGGCTTTTACGTGGTAGTCCGTTTTGCAAAGTGAATCGGAGAAAAAACGGTCCGGACGGCGCGCGAAGGCTTCGGGTTTAATTAACATTATGCCCAACGAAGTGGGCACGGGTCAGCTAGTTTACCTATATAGCAAGTCTATCTAGCGTCCGTGCATAACTAGTATTATTTTCCTCCCATAGCTACCCAAGCCCATCTGTAGGTGTCGCATACCTTCATTAGTCCTATGACCGATATACGTCCGAGTTCTCGTTAGCGATAACGTCGTCCGGTGTCCGGTGTGGTGATAAGCGTCGCGTTGCACGGTGGAGAATTTTTATGGATGATAGTGATCTCGCGATTGCAAGTGTTGGATTGTGACCGTTGGATGACTTGATTAGTTGGTTGGAAGGGTTGGAAGAATTGGCGATTTTTTTAAAACCTTCGCCAATTCTTCCTTCGTCACTGAGAAGGACATAAACTACTACATTAAACCTACTTTCTATTTAAAAAATAAAATAAAATCTACCTTTATTAAATTTGTAACTTTTTTGTTTTTTCTTTTAGGTATTAACACAGTTGCTAGTTTTATCGGGTGAAACCATAGGGGTGGAGCGTGGAGCGCATCTAGTTTATAATACTTGTTACTAGGATAGTAGAATTTACAAAAGACCGAATACCTTTTCATTATTATGTGAGACGATTTTTAGACAGCCTGAACACTCTTTGTCCTATACAGGGTTATTCATAAAGGGTATGCTAAGCCGAAAAGGGCTTATAGTACTCTATGAGATATCTGAAAAAAAATCTGTTGTTCCATAGAAAAAATGTCAATGACACTCGACAAAATGTATGGAACAGTTGATTTTTTTTTCGCGAATTTCGGGTTGGTCCCACAGTAAAAGTTGTTCAAAATGATGAATATCATGAGCCCTTTTCGGCTTAGCATACCCTTTATGAATAACCCTGTATAGACATAAGAAAAGGGGAAAATTCGCAGAAAGCATCGATCTAATCCGACTTCGGTGGCAGAAAGGAAATCTGAAATATCAGTCTTTAGTCTATTGTCGTCCTAGTAGGGAGCTATGAGTGTGAAACGATTATTTATTTATTTTATTTGTATTTATTTATCTAATTTATGTAAAAATACCTATGTTGACTTTTTATAACCAATTAACAAACCTTCAAAATGTTTTTCAGGAGCGGAACGTGATGATTCTGGGAGACGTGAAAATTAGTTGGAAATCGAAATTTTCAGATTTAAGGTAAGATTTATTTATAAAACTACTTTCAACTTAATGTTGCAAAAGTCCATGATGTTTTTCTTTTAATCCATTTCTTTTAGCATAAAGTGCATAAACCTTTTTTTTTAAATGTAGCACAGCACGTGGCTTTTCAGTTGGCTAGTCAAGAATAAGTAAGAAGCATCTACTCGAATACAGTACATACCCTACTTGAGTGTTAATTTTATTTTATTGTGATCTTTTATTAGGGTTCCGTGCCTAAAGGGTAAAACGTCACCCTATTACTAAGGCTATATCCACTATCCACCACGCCACCAGGCTGTTTCTAATGAACCGTGATAGTCGGATAGTTAAATTTTTTACAAATGATGTATTTCTGTTGCCGCTATAATAATAATACTAAAAAACAGAATAAAATAAATATTTAAGGAGGCTGGATCCCATACAACAAACGGTGACTTTTTGCCGTTTAGATAATGGTACGGAACCCTTCGTGCGCGAGTCCGACTCGCATTTGGCCGATTTTTATTATTTTATTTGGTGCATTTTTTTAAATGATTTTATTTAAATCTTACTGATTTATTTATTGGGTTTTCATGACACATTTTGTTTTACACATTTCAGGAGCAGTCCGAAGAAGCTTCGCGCGAAATCTGTAATCTGCAATGTACCCCAAAGTAGTGACCGTAATTTATCGTAAGTTAATAATAGATATTATGCTCATTACTTTGGATATGTTGCTAGAATATTCTACAAAAGAAGCCTAAAGGAGAAACAAGACTACTAAAGAAGAAAGAAGATTTTCAAGAAACAAGTGTTCCCGAATATTCTGAAGATGGAAGAACGAAGAATTATGTTACTTTTAATACTTGTTATATTTTAGTCCAAAGTTGTATTATCGTAACTAAAACTATAGTATTTCTTCGTTACTCAAAGTTGTGCCTAGTAACCTACGTATTATTTTTGAACTTATATAACAATCTTTTTTTCAATGTATTAACTGAGTGCTAATTCTGAACATAAAATGGAAAACTATGGTCACGTATTTTTCGAAAATCGGTCATTTCGCAAATACATAATATATATGTTCAAAAATAATTACAGGCACTCATCGTACTTCGTTATGTATGTAACGCCGAACGTGTACTAGGCAATTACCCTAAACGTCCAATTTTTTAAAAATACATTTCCTACTAGTCATTCTAGTCTGATTTTTTTCGCTCTTTCGTTTGAAGTATATTTCAGCTGGAAATAATAACTGAGACCACCCAAGTTTACGTACTACAGAAAAAACTCGGAGATAGTTTATATTCACATTTGGGTTGTAGAGATCGTTCGATAGCCAGAAAATTTACTCACCAGTAATCCAATGAGCAGAATGAGAGCTATGACGCCTATGGTGCTGACCGCGATCGCCACGGCAGCGCCCGGGCCCGCCTCGTCGGGTAGTGCCTGTGTCACCTGCGACGATGCCTCCGTAGTCACACCTGCGTAGCTCGTCAGGTCTTCCAGCTCGTTCGCGTGCCTTGTCGTCTCGCTGTCAGGTTCCGTCGTCGCTTCGTCAGTCGTAGATTCTATATTAGCAGGCTCTGTTGTTTCTACTCTTACAGCTGCACCAGCTGTTGTGATTCTTGTAGGAGCTTCTTTTGTAGTCGTTTGTGCAGTTTCAGGAATGTGCGAAGTTGTTTCTATTATGTTTGCTCGGTTGTTCTCAATTGTAGTTGATTCGTCAACAGTGGTTTCTTCTGCTTCAGTGGTTTTAGAGTCGTGAATGATTTCGTTGCTGTCGCTGTTCTCTTCTGAAGCACAAGGTTCAGTAGTTTCTGTCGGTAGTTCTGTCGTTGGTCTTGGAGTTATGATTGTTACTTTTTCCGTATTGATTTCAGTGACGACTTCAATTACTATAGTTGTTGTATCTTCTGTAGTTTCCGTGGTTGTTGTAGTTGGTGGTTCAGTTGTAGTTGAAGTGGTTGTAGTTGTGGTAGTAGTTGTAGATGTCGTTGTAGGTGCTGGAGTTGGGGCTTGCGTAGGAAGTTCAGTAGTTATTTCAATAGTTGTGGTTGGTTGTGTAGTCACTTCTTCTGTTGTTGTTTTAATAACAGTTGTAGTTTCTGGTAATGTTTCAGTAGCATTTGCAATGATTTGCGACGACACTTCTAGCACCGGTGTTGTGTCAGGTATTATTGTTGTTTCTTCGACTTCAGTTGTTGTTGACAAGTACTTGGGTCTATAAGTAGTTATGGGGCCATCTTGAATCGTTGTTAATTTGGTCTTTGTTGGCATGACGGAATGCCACGTTGTTGTTGTTGTCTCAGAAAATTCAGCGTCGGTTGTTGGCTCGACTGCTTCAGTCGGTACATAAGAGAACCTTATTGTTGTTATCTCATACTTATCAGTTGTAACTGTAGGCTTCTCGTCAGCAATGGTTTGGTTAACTTCAGAACCAGCCACGGTTTCATCTTGAGGTGTGGTAATTTCGGCGGGCAGTTTCGTAATCGATTCAAAACCAGTTGACTTGGGTCCGTCAACCGGTGGAATTGTTTCATCTTTGTCAGATGTAGCCGTTGTTGTTTCTGTATCTATGACTGGTACCCACAGAGGCTTGACTTCTTTAGGTTTTGAGTTACTCTCAACTTCCTTATCTTTAGGTTTTAATTTAGACTCAATCAAGTTATCTTTAGTGGCTTCGATAGTTACTGGTTCAGCATTACTCTCTGAAATATTACTCTCAGCGGGAAGTTTTTCATATTTCGCTTCAGTAGAAGTTTTATCATAACTGGGCGCTGTAGGAGAGTATGCGGGTTGCCAGAGTTTGTTTTGATTTACTTCTGTAACTTTTTTGGTAATGATATCATTACTGATCGGACTGGCTGTTGTTTTTGTTGTCGAGCGAATGGAAGTCTCTTTCTTATCTGAAATAAATAAAAGGGAAAACATAATAAAAATACTATCTTACATCACAGTGCATCGTCATTAAACGTTTTCAGGTTAGGTATTTAATATTTAATAGTAGTGGTGGTGTATCAAAGTGCATAAAAGTCAATTTTAAGTTTTATGTCAAACTTCGTTATATGCAGTTGCTGACTGTTGTCTCAGTCAGATCAAATAGAAAACTTGATCTGATACTGTTGCTAAATATTTTTGTCGTAAAACTGGGTAACTGAATACATAAAGCAATCTCACCTATAACTTCCCCGACTTTCTGCAGTTCGTTCTCCGAAGCGTTAACCACACTACTTGACTGTGATGGTGGGCTGATCAGTCCTGCCAGCGCCCACGCAGTCGAAGGGATTTCCAGATCACTGAGTTCAGTTTCTTGTTCCGAAGAAGTTGCAGTGGATGTTGTGAATCGTGTCGACCCTCGTTTTCTCAAAGAAGGAATCGTATTGTCTGATATCGACTGAGAATGCACAACCTTCTTGATTCCACCAATGTCACTTTGCAGAACTGGGTCTATCTCCGCTGATGGTACGGTTGTCAACATAGTTTTGCTCGGCTGACGCAAGTTTAATGGCGTAAACTTGTCCTTTACGTTAAAGTGCTCAGAGTAAATAGTCGTCGGGTTTGTAGGTCTTGAAAACACTCTAGTTATGTTGCGTCTTGGGGACAGCCATATTGGTTTAGTTGTCTTAGGCGAAGTGTAGAATTTACGCACTGGAGGTGGCCTTGCAGTATTCACTGAAGAATCTGCTTTTAAAGTAACACTGTTCGGGGAATCTTTGGTTCCGGTCAGATTGAGTCGTTTAGAGTAGTTCCTGTTCCGAGTGAAGCTACTTGAAAATATACGTGTTATTCTCTCAGTGGTTGGGACGAAGTTTTGTGTAGAAAGTGGTACGTCGCCAAGGGAGTTAAAAAAAGGTTGAACACTGGATATTGGAAAGAAATTGGATGATACAGTTGATAGCACTTCTGGAGTCGTTTGAGGTTCGATAGGTTTAGTTGTGTCCGATTCCAAAGTCGACTGCGTCGCTTTTATTGCCCCTAGTTCTTCTTGTGGAGATGTACTTGCAGTCGCTTCTATTGCTGTAGTGTCATTATCACAATCGTCTTCATTGGAATGGTTTATTGCATACGTTTCAGTAGATAATACAGACATCTCATAATAAATACTGGTACCTTGCACATCAGATAATTCTTTGTTGGCGCTTCCAGCACCTTGATTATCCGTTGAGCGAATTTCTTTGGTATTCGTCAAAAATACTGATGATTTGTTACTGGGAGTGTTATTTCTCAGTCTTTCAAGGCCTATGTTTTCCTTGACTATTTTGTGTACGTTAGTCATGTTAGGTGGCGGAGATTTCGCCTTAATAGAGTCTAAATTTTTTATTATGCTAGATGAGATCCGTTCAAACTTCTTGTCAAAGAAGTCGTTTTTAGGTGTCGTCAACTCTGAATCAAAGTCGAAGAAACTTGATTTAAATGGATCAGAATCTTCCTTGTAACTGTAGGAATCTTCTTCAGGAAAATAACTAGAAAAGCTATAGGACGGACTACTGAAGTCTTGTTTCACTCTATTATTAGAACTTTCATTGTCAGAGTCCTGTTTGAAATCATCTCCATCATCAAAATTGGGTATCGTGAAAAAGTTATTATCATGGAATTTAGTCGAAATAAACTTTTCAAAGGAGTCAACATCTTCTGATTCCTCCTTATTTTCGAACTCTTCTACACTTTTTGATTCTTTTATTACAGACATAGGAGTTGTGCTCGAAGTGGATGTGGGTAACTTGGTTTTCTTAAAATTTCGCATACTATCTATAATTTGATGAGGTCTCTTGACCTCTGGCGTTGGTGTCACAATAATCAACGTGGATGCTACTGTAGGTGTAGTCATAGTAGTAGTCGAACTGGATCGGACCCTTCTTAGTGGGCTATTAGTGGTCGATTTCATTATTTGAGTGCTAAATCGGAAGCTTCCTCTGCCTTTGTATTTTGCATTTTGTTTTTCTGTGTGTTCTTCTGAGGTTGAATCCTTAGGGCTCAGTTCGTTGAGGGACACGTCAGGGGTCCTAGGCCTGCCTCTAGCAGCCCATGTGCTGTTGGGCCTGAGTCTGGGCGCTTTCTCAACTTTAGGCGCATTCGTTGTAGTTACTTGCGATATCGTTCCACCTTCTGCTGGTGTGCTGCATAGGAGTAGTAAGTTTACTACTAATGCCGCACCTGGAATTTGATTAAAAGATACTTTAAAGTTATTTAAAACACGTTAATAGTTATGACAGTTTTAATTAACAAAATTAGTAAGTAACTAGTCAGAACTCTATAAGACGCTGTTAATGCTTTCGCGATTGATTCTTTTAGTTTTACTCGGCTTCGGCAAAGCCATAAAGAAAGTGTGTCTGTAGTCACTTATGTTCTTAATTACCTACTTTATTTACTTATGTTCCGTAACAGCGTCTAAAGTACGCGTCCGATTTGATGAAATATTATGATCCGGGTCATTTTGAAAGCTTTTATTTAATTAGCAATGTATGTAACTATTATGTTTATTCGGATGGAATCTTGTAACTCAATTTTAAACCACGTCCTGGTGTCCGATTGAGCTGACATTTTTTTATACGAGTGTAACTCTGATGATAATTTAATAAAAACTTGTTTATAAAAATATTTTTAAAATTAATGTATTCTATAATATTATATTTTATAATAGAAAAATCAATATGTCGGATGTTAGTTGCAAAAAGTGAGTATTACAGAAATTACTTTTTTCCAGTGCCACAGGTCAAAGTTTTTTAAAATTCCTACGTGTACATAAAAATGGCTGTTTTACAAATGAATATTTTACATACCTAAACATATTCTCACTGGTGACTCCATGGTCATTTCATTTTGCCGCTTGAAAAATGGAACTCAATTTTCTCTCATCTCGATTCACCCATGGCTCATCCTGAAAAAGAAAAAAAACAAAACCAAGTTAAATTCCGTGCATTTATTAAGTTTACCTATTACATATAATCTAACTATGTTCGTAGGTATTCCGTTTCATCTGAATTTTTTTAGTTTTCCACTCAGTCCAAATCCACATCAAGTTTTCTACATTTTGATGTAGGTACCTACCTAAAATTCCATATTATGATTATTTTATTCAACAGACTTAAGCAGTTTTAAGTGAATTAAAATTAGACGTAAATGTTTTCTAGATTTGGTCATCAACTTCTAGTTTTGCAAGGTTTTATTTATGTATGTGTAGGTTAAGGTCGCGCAAACACTTTTGTTCGCGCGACCTGACCGCAGACCGCAGAACGCATCCAGTGTGACAAATCCATAAATCTCGCAACTGAACTTTGAACCACTTCCCGATGTCCTATTGAGCTGAAACTTGGTATACCTGCGTAACTCCGATAAAAATACTTCAGCCTTTTTTTAATAATTTAATTTTAACTTATTCCATGGTTTGTATTTTAAGTTTAACACCAGACTCTACGGTCCGTGAGTTTTCACCATCACAATTTAATTTATTAACTTTTACAAATTTTTACTCTCCAACACTTATTCCATGTTTGTTTGAGACAGTTTAACTTCTACTTCCTACTTATTACCTTATTACACCAGTAAACCAGTACACCAGTGCTATAATTTTGTCAATTGGTACACTATAATTCTAAGTATTGTGTAACTGGTTACATAAGACTCCCATGCCGGTAGCACTACAGCGATGGTATCTCGTAATGCGATACCTATCATTGGCAAGTAATTGCGATCATGTGTTGTGAAGGTTATTAGTTTTATGGCCGATATCAATGTTGGATTAGAAGACAGAATGATATAATAGAATAGCTTTATTGCCTTGATGATCGCAAACCTTTGAGATTAGAATTAAGGTCTCGTTGCCTAAAGGTGTCAATGGAACCCTATTACTAAGCGTTTACAATCATATATGTCTGCTGTCAGTGGGATATATGGTATCTCATAAGTATTGTGTAAGTTGATCCCTCAAAATATTTTTATTTTTTTCAATAGGTAACGTAAAGTAACGTTCCTAAAGTTTTAGAATATGCAGTTGAAGCTCTCAACGTATATTGATTTTAACATAAATATATTGCATTGATACTAGAAATACAAACTGTTTTCTTGTCTTCATTGATTAGCCAGTCTTGATTGATTGTTATCAGCATTTGAAAAGCATAGCACGCTCCAAACTTCAATATGAAGATGGCACTGATGATGATCATTGACTGATTGATTGACCTTAACATTCAAACTGCTGACTTATTAAATCATTCTTATAATGCATGTTCTACATAATATGACCGCAGACCACATAAAGTCTTCTCCTTTTGCTATTACCATCGAAATTTGGTTGAATTAGCGCCAAGACTCGCCACAATGCCGTTTTGTGAAGTTTACTGGGTCAGGATCGAAATTATTGAAACTTAAATTAGGGCGAAGAGAAATTGTTTACCTTCTTTCGTGGATTCAGAAACTTTTTGTGATGTATTTACATAGGTAACATCTGCGTTACAACACTTGAATGAACAATAAATATGGTATTCTATTGATTGTAGCAACAAACATTTGAACTCTTCTTAACCTTTAAAATCATTTGAATTAAATACGGAAGTCCGAATTATTTTTACATTGCAATAAATTTTATTTTTTTGGAATATTTGTCTTTTCTTCGTCTTATTGTCTTCAGTTATTTATTAAATTCAAAACGTAATGGTTTTATTATAATAAAAGACGCAATAATTAAGTTCTTTTATGTCTACTTCGCTAATCCTGGCGTCAAGAGATTCTGACATTGGGATTATTAAATATCCTACGAGAAGTTGTAAGAAATACCTACTCGTATCTAGCAGGAAATCTATTAACTGACAAACATCTCCAAACATCTCAGCTCCACCAAATTGCTAAATAAGGCCTGCGATTGGCAACCAGAATCGAAAGCTATTAAACAATTAACTACAGCAATTATCGTCAAGGGAGTTATTGCAACAATAACGGTTCACTTTTTTTAAACCATTTAACCATAAGCTAGAATTTGACCATAATCTTACGGTTGGTGGCAATTTTCGAGCAATATTGTGACCATGGATAGTTAGTTCTATTTCATTTTAAATTAGTGTCGTAAGTTTGCTGTTTCTAGTTTACGATTTTCAAGTTCATTCAGGGGTAGCTGATGCAATTATTTTTCTATGATTATGTATTGTAATTATTTATAATGGATGTGAAGGGTTTTGATATCTTAGTTGGTAGTTATGTGGTTAATCTCTATATATTATTTACCGATAACTCTGGGTCTTTGTAGATTGTTTATTTTGAATCGTATCTTCACATCACGCCGACACCATGGAATCAAATAAAAGCGTATTTGCAACGTCTGTCAAATCTTACAACTGAATTTTGAACCATTTCCTGATGTCCGATTGAGCTGAAATTTGGTATAAATACCTGTCATAACTGTGTAACTCCAATAACAATGCAATAAAAGCGTGCTTAAAAATATGAATCTTTATTTTTCTAAAATCTAACATTGCACTTACATTGCCTGCTTGTGGTTCCAAATTTCTGTCAGTTAGCACAATATCTCTTATCAGTTATTTTCTATCAGTTAGCACTTTAGTGCTTTCTAATCAATTTGGTTCGTGTAATTAGCTCTAATTGATCTCTAAATTAGAACCCGATTCCAATTTAGTATCGAGATAAAAATCAACAAATTAGCATTACCTATACATATTTTGTAACAGCGAAAACAAACCCGACAAATAGTAGGTAGCTTGCTTGTTAAAAAAACAAAAATACCTCTATAGGTATTATTGTTTATCTCGGCTAATAATAGCATAAGTACTTCGTAAACCTTTTGTAAACTATCGTTAACACAAATTTTCATGCATGCCACTGCAGAGATACCAGGCCGAACGGTGATAGGGCCGTATTGTAGCTGATTTTATCTCGATTTCGGAGTTGGTCCCATCATATTTTTTTTTCAAATTGATGAGTAGCTAAGCTCTTTTCAGCTAAGCCTACATTTTCCACAAAACCTTTAAGAGTCACGAACACAAGTTTAGTGTTACTGTAGAGACTGTAGACTTGTATATGTTAAGTAGACTAGTGTAGAGTCATAGTAGAGTACGCTGCGATGACGAGAAGGTCATGGGAAGACGTGATAGGACTAATTAAATGTAGAGTCGTAGGATGGGCCAACAGTACTCTACAGTAGTTGTAGAGACCCGATTTAAATCTTCATACTGAGACGGTCAAGCCAATTTTAGAAATACGTATAAGTACCTACACCGTACTAGCATTAAGTTACATTTTCAACAGCACAGAAGTAAAAACTGTGATCATAGAGCCACTTTTAGAATATTTAGATACACTTTTTCAACCACTGCACTGCAAGAAAAGATGACAGTTACTTTAAATTTTATTTTGCGTTAGGATATTTGAATTTATTTCCAAGTATTTATTACTTTTTTTATGTAGGTTTATATGACACAGTTTTCTTTAATATTGCACACTCCGTTTTTCTATATTTTTTATCTATCCTAAGGTTGCCAGATCGCTCTTACCGATAAGGCCGCCAGTTGTCGCACTAGTTTTAGGTTATAATCCTTTTGTTTGTAATTTATGGTGTGATCAATAAAGAGTTTATCTATCTATCTGTCTTATATGAGATTTTACACAATATTGACACACTCGAAAACCCTCCTCCTTCTGCAGTCGGGTAGAGGCCAGACGACGAGCCACAGCCTGCATAACAGTTAGTTGGTAGCACAGATCGCACGATACTAGCGCGCTGAGAGAACGCGCTCCGAATCACAACTATACTTAACTGGTGCTCCTTGTAGCGTACACTCGGGGTCATAATACGTACAAATATATTAATTATTTTTTTGTTGCAATTTTACGGGAAAATATGAATATTTTGTTGTCGTCAACGCGGGAATACTCACGTAAAATTAAGTTGTCCACTACGACTACTTTCGATCACATTCGGTGATCTTCATCAGGAGATTAAAAGCGTGACGCGCCACAAGACCGCGCGCTGACCACGTTAGTTTCCGTAGTTAGATATAAATAATATGCGCACCGCTATTTCGCTCGCACACCACATTTTTTTAATTTCAAATATCGCTGAATATAGTAAAGAAAAATCCCAATCGGTTAAATTGCTCTAAATAAAGCTTCAAAAAAAAAATACATTAATCCAAACAAGTTTTCACGCATCCAAATAGGCGAAACCTAAAATCCATTTGTGGGTTTTGAAACTTCTTTGGATCAAAAATATTTTTTTGTTGTGTTTGTTTGTGATATTATTCTTAGTAACTGAATACACTAATCTACGATAGCCAGTGAAACTGCGGAGCACAGCCGGTTTATCATCACACTTGACATTGAATAAATAATACATTTACATTATTCATATTATTTTTATATCTTCAACGTTACGATTTTCAACATCTCTCTCGAAATAAAGCTGAGTAAAATTTGATCATTTCCAACTGATTTAAAAATCTTATTAATTTACATTAATGACGCTATGATGTATCTTCTCTACTCAATCTTATAAGATTTATAAATTCAATAAAATGTTAATACTAAGAAATTCGGTGTAAGTTTAAAATAGGAACATTCATAAATATTCTCATCATCATCATCACTGTAGTTTTAGTATTTAGTTATTTTCGTTTTGGCATAACGTTGTTTAGTTTGGAAATTTAGGTGAGGCCATCGGGCCCTGAAATACTGTTTTGACTAGTTTGATATTTGGGTTTCCTTGTAATTAATTGTTCAATGTTAAGCAATGTCACTAATAAACTACTTGATTTGATTTGACTTACTGACCAACTGAATGTTTTTTTTAATTATCTTATTTATTTTTTACCAACTCACTTCTGTACATGGCTGCACGTAATTATTTAATCTACGAATGAGCGTGACAGCGCCTTGCTTGCCCTTAAAAGACTGACGCTTGTGATGCAAGCGGCCCAAGGCCTTAGAAACCATGCTGTATTGGATGTAAGTAAGCCTCTTAAATCTTTGTCCCCGGCTGCTTAGTCTCCTGAGCCTCTTAAGTCATTGTACTTAATTGCTTGGCTCTTGCGATTGGATGACTTCTGAATGAAAAGACGACATGTAATTTAAGCTACGCTGCTTTATTTATTTTGTTCTTTCGTTTAATTTATTTGTAAGTTTATGATTTACTATTTTTAGAGGAGTTTCCTCATGGCCAAATTGGGTTTGTCCAGAACTGCTTTCAGCATATTAGGCTTTATTGACGCGCAAGAGATTTTCACAGCCATGTTGATTTTGACGACATTGTTACTTACAATAACTAATGAGCTTAGTAAAACGTCTAGCCTGCCAACCTCATTAAAACCAAAACAAACAAACGACAACGAACGTGTGATTGTTATTCAACTAAGCCTCAAATTGACATCAGTAGCACTTCAAATGTAACAGCTATTTTATGGTTGACAGACCAGGCATTCGACCGCAGCTCAAATACCGAAGCAATTGAAAATGAAAACATGTGTAGCCTGGATATAGACCGAGCTGGCCCTGCTGTTAAGAGCTTATAAAAACCATATTAAAAACCATTTTAAAAAGGTTAATGCACTTTGAATATTCTATTGTACCATATTTTCAATAGATTCAAAATCGTAACCATTTACTTTCGCCCAAATCTTTCTTTTGGCGTTTCAATGAAAGTGAAAATAATATTCCAATTTGCAAGAAACAGAGCGCAACAGCTCGTCTTGGCTCTTTGTTGGCCTAATTGACAGTGTGGTGTGAGGTGAGGCCAGTGTTGGCTTAACCTTGGAGCCAGCTGGCCTAATGTTGGCTCTTGGACTATTTCAATTAGGGAAAATTGAGCTATGAATAGTAATGAAGGAAACCAAGACTCGTAGAACTTTGCAAAAAAAGAAAACAAAAAGTAACTTGTTTACTTTTGTGACATCACAAAAATCACAAAAATTTATTTGAAATAATTGGATTTTTACCAGAATTCTATTATTTTACGTATAACGTAAGAAAGAAGGCTGTAGATGATAATGATGATAATAGAAATATTTGGAGGGTTAATTCTTTAAATTCTGTTTTGTTGTAACACAATGATTTTATTGTCAAATTTTATTTAACTAAGATCTGATTGAAGGACTCCTCGACTGTTTCTAGTGACAGAAATACAAATGTATGTTCTTTATCTTTTTAAAGACCTCTATTGAAACGTCAATGAAAAAATCATTTAAATGGTTCGCAGTCAGCGTCTTTTTGTTGTAAAACAATACAGTTTCGAAACGTCTAGATCATTTTACTGCATACTCTTAGTAAACGAGGCAAACTTCCGAAATCATATTCCCAAGGTTTTAACGAAGAAAAACTCACAATTAAGGTTTTCTTTTGTCAGCCGTGACAAATGGTCCGCTTTGATTCCGCAAATCGCTGCAATTATCTATTTGCGAGCGTAAACGCAGTGGGTGGTAACACTTTTTTGTACAAAACCTAATCGGAAATAACTATTATTAAATGAGGCTTAACGCCTATTTGTTGGTCTGTTTTTGACGGATTCGTTTTCATGGTTTTTAAGAATCGAATCGTGTAAAAGACTTTGCAGACTACCTAGTGCTTACATTTTGAGAGACGAAAAGATTTTTTGATATCTCTCTCTTTTAGAAATTGGTCAAAATGGTTTTTGACATTTTTGATAGTTCGATGGATAGATAAACTCTTTAGTGTTCACACCAGAAATGACAAACAAAAGATAACTAATAACACTTGCTTGTCAAACTGTCAAAATTGAGATGGACACTCCGACTCAATTCTTGGAAAAGTTCACCGAATGTGATCGAAATTATTACCACATTCGGTGATTTTTTCCAAGCGAGACACGCTCGGCCGCATCCTGGCACAAAAATATGTCAAAACCACGTTAGTTTTCATAGTTAGTTGTCAAAGTGTAGTTGAGAGTACAGTTACCGTGTGCATGACTGTGAATGTGACGGCTCGTACATTACAACGGTCGCGTCGTGATGATCCGCGTTTGAGATAGGTCGTGCTGTAGCGGGGTATAAAGAAGAGGGGCCTTAATAAACTAACATAAAGAATACTAGCTGACTCGACAGACGTTGTCCTGTCAAAAGCCATTGCGTAACTATAGCAACCGTAGTATGTTGATGCTAACTTGTCAATTTATAGTAAAAATTATCAGTATATAATTATATATAATTTGCAATAAATTAAAATTGCGACTATAATTTGAGATTTAAACTATCCTATCTCTCAAGTTGGATCGAACTGCACATGGTGTGCGAATTTTATTATAATCGGTTAAGTGGTTTAGGAGTCCATTGAGGACAAACATTGTGACACGAGATTTATATATATTAAGATAATCATCAAACTAACAGAAACACACAACTTAAGGGGGAGTTCACGGCTGTCAGTTATGTCTTTCGCGCATTTTTACATCTAACATTTTTGAAGGTAAAAACGACAACCGTTTATCCAAGCCTTAGGCTAAAGTTAGCCACAATAAATTCAATTCACTATTAGCTACTGTTTATTTTTTTACGAATAGATCCGTAACTCGCCTTTTGTGGTAAACGACGATGTGGTCAAAGATGAAACACGCAGATATAGAGGATCTATTTACTCCAACCTTGAAAAGCCCAAGAGCAAGACTATCTTAGAAAATATGGAACCCGTCTTAAAGCACAGAGAAACTATTTTCCATCTCGTCTAAATCATCAAAATCGATTATTTAATTCAAATAGTAACATTAAAAGCAATACCGACCATAAATCTTAAAGTCTCTTCAACATTCATATTCAATTAACATTTCTTCTGCATAACGAAAGTGTTGTTTTTCATTGTTACGTAACATTAAAACCTATTTGTATCGTACCTTTTAACACTTTAATAACACCAACTGTGGTACTTTAATGGAGTTAAATGATAACTACCAGAAGTAATAGTTTAGTTAGTTAAATTAGAGACGGTATAACTCGAGAATTAGAAACCGAAACTTGTTACGATGGTGTTATAAAAGTTATATATTGCTTTGCTTTGTAATTATTTTTCAAATGTAATTTACATTAAGTGTGCGCTTTGTCGCAATTTACAACCAACATGATGGAACCAAATGTTACGAATACCTACAGCTAGCTCCCTCAACAAATTCACGTCGTTTCTGCTGTGAGACAAGCAACAGAAGTTGTAACCCGATGCCGAAAAAAGCATGATCTGGTTATTTATTTAGTTAGTCATGTCTCAACTAACAAAATAATATTAAGTGCAAAAATATATTCGGTCAATAGGCCGGCCTAAAAAGAGGGGGAAGGACGAACTTGACACTTTTGAGAAGGATTCGCATTAGCAAGAAATAGAGATGTGTGGAAAGAGGAAAGAGGGGACTTTGCGTAACTATGGGACAAGTTGAGCTGAATAATAATAAAAATATAAATATCTGTAGTAAAAAAAGACGTAAATATATACCTAAAATTATTCTTACAGTGTAATTTTTTTTTTCTCATCCTATTGTGTCCCAGTGCTGGGCAAAGGCCTCCCCCATCTCCTTCCACGCATCCCTATTCTCGGCAAAGGTGGGCCAATCGGGCTGGAAGCTACGAAGATCGTTACGCCACCTCGTTCGAGGCCGACCAGGAGGTCGTCGGCCATCTGTAGGCCGTGTAGGTCGTGTCTTTACTCAAACTCATAATAACTAACTTGATAAAAATTTTCGTGCAGCGCCCCGGATTATTTTTCATTGCCTCTGATACTAAAAGGTCCATAGTAAATATATCAAATACTTTAAAAAAATAAATGCTCACTTAACAACAGTAGGTAACAAACTTGTAAAATCCTAGTTGCTGATAAACCCGCCTAAAAGTGGGCGGCGTGTTCTCATGTTACAGACTGTGATACATTATTCTGCATCACTAAATAATACGATAAATGTTATTTCACCTCTGACGTGTAATAATCCTAACGAATGGAACCTCATATGAATAATTAGTTGGTTTGGTACCTACGAATTTTGGCAAATATAGTTTATAAATTTATTGTATAAGATAATACCTAAATCATATTAGCCAAAGCATTATTATCATTTGGCTTGTAATGTGTGGTGTAAACCATCTATCATATTTTTTAACGGTTTTATTTCATCATCATTCATCATCATCATCAAAAATATTTTAGTTCTACGGGATCACTAATTAAGTTATTTTAAAATTTTGTAACTAGGGTTTATAGTTTTAGTTTTTTTAGTTTTAATTTGTCAAAACACTTGTCACCAATAATTCAATAAGCTACACAGATAAGGTACACAGATTAATATCCAGTTACTATGTGACTTGCGCAAGCGCCTCACAATTTGACGTTTCCTTATTAGGTTTGGAAATTACAAACGTTTGACGGTCGCTCTACTTTCTTTCGTTTCTTGCTGGAATATTCCAGAATCCAGAACTGCTTATATATTTCTTATAGAATGCTTGTAGAAGTGGGTTATATATTTTTCAATCTTTGAGCCTTATTATAACATAAACAGTTTTTTTTTTTTTATATTAAGGTTTTTTAGTAATGAACATACACTAAGGATACTCTTGAACAATTTCTATTCGATGTGGAAATTCCAATATTTGGCGGACGTTTCTGTCGGGTAAATATTAGTAGTGTGCAAGCTGAAACCCTTGTCTGGTGCTTCATGGAAATTCCCGCACACACTCTCATATACTCGTAGATACTCTTTTTACTTTCCCTTATATCTTTGCATAAGCTGTTGGGGCTGGCCGATAAATCTGCTTTAGATTTTGCACATATTATTTATTTGGTCATATTTTTATATTTTTCTTTCTTTGTAATTTTCTCATTTATCTAAGCTAGTTTAGGCTTACAATATTTGTGTAAAATACACACAAAATCGATTATTATAGTTGATCAATCGCAGCAAACCTTTGATGACAAAACCCTAGGAAGAGAGTTTCAAAACAATCACGGTTGTACATGAAACGCACCGTGGAATCGTGATTAGCCGGGGTGTCTGGTCGCGGCGAATTCTGCGGTCGGTCTGACCCTATCAATTGCGTGCGATTACAAATTATTGTGGACACTCTTGACTGTTACGACTGTGATACGTAGTCGTATTTTGGTGTTTGCTCTAGTTTGTCCCTTTATTTTTGACTGGAATTGAGCAGATGTTTTTTAACGAAGCGAAATATTTTCGACAGATGGACACGGAGTAAAATCAAATCATAGTACTGTCATAGTTGTTTTACAAATATTTCAGTACTGAATCTGAAAAAATACATTTTCAAAATTTTCTCTTATCTTAGTCGATTCTCCAAAAACCGATTTAGAAAATTAAAATTTCTGCAATTCATAAAGTTTTCTGTGTAATATTTTTATGTCATATACCATCGAGCTAGTTTCAATGTGACAAAATATACCACAGTGGAATGGTCGAGTTGTCCTTTGGCCGTGTAGTCCACGGGCATAAGGTCACGCGCACATTGTGCACGTCTGGCTGTCGAGCTATCGCCGCGTTTATCATTGCCAACGGCTAACATGTCATTAGAAATCAGATTATTACGTTCCACCTATAACAGGTGGTAACTGGTAATGACAAAACACACCTGTTTATGTAGAGATTCGTAATTCAAACAATACGTTTAAATAATTCAAATGTAATCAATTCATTTAAATATCTGTCTAGGCTGTTAATTACGAGTTAATTATTCTATATTCTATAATATATCTGTGTGTAAAAAGTTATACAATAAAAAAACATGAATTGGGTCCTGGAATATGTTATTTGAGTGATTTGTGCAACATTTGATTTGAGATTCAAATAATTTGAAACGGTAAAGTGCGTCATTACTTTTACGTTATCTACAATCCACAATCGTCCTTATTCTGCTGCTGATTATGGATTCATCTAATGATGTGCCAGCAGTGTTCACTTTGTTACGCTATTTCTCGAAAGTAGAAATGCTAAGCTATACCTAAATCTGTTAGGGCCATACAACGTGTACCTATACCTACCCCGTATACTTCATGGCCCTATCAAATTAGCACAAAATTGTTCTCAGCATGTGTTCATAAAAACACTTCCTCAATAACCAAAATGCTATTGACAATTATGTAAATAGAACCGGCAGTTGTCTGTCATCTTTCACGGCTACGACCAGAATAATGGCTATTTTGAAACGGTGCATTATGCATATCAGTACGGTATGATGTTGTTTTATTACAAAATATTGCCAAAGACGACATTATCTGAGCCCATTCGAGGTTTGGGAGCCATGATGGCCTTTTAAATGCACGACATCACGACATTTAGATGTTTGGCAACGGTCGGTGGCTGGATTGAAGATTATGCAAATCTGGAGAAATTACCAACTATTTTGAAACCCTCGTATCAGATAGATATACCTAGATAGATAGATAGCTACATACTCAAGACGGGGCAATCAGAATCAGAAATCTTTTATTACCCCACTGAGTAAAAACTGATTTTAAAATTAGGTAAAGTTCCAACAGTGGACCTACATACTCGTAATATATCGAGCTTTTACTTATAATTATTTAGGTCCTAGCCAGAAAGACATGATGAACTTAATACTCTAAATAATGTTAACTATTTACAAATTGACTTAATGGCAGGGAAAGTGTTATGCCATCTTAGGATTATTTTGCATCATTTAGTTACTTCACTACTGAGCATATCAAAACTGGTTCGTCATCTCATCGCTCGCTTTTTGTTGTTGCTGTCTCATGCATTTGAAGTACAATTTGCTCGTCTATCATTGAAAGTATTGTCATTTCATGGCTGCAGATAATTGGAAAAAGAGTTGGTTCATGATCATCGTCACGACTGGCTACTTGGATGCCGAATCGTGGAATAGGGTTGCCTCTGTACTTATCGCTATCAAAATAGTTTGTGACTGTGTGATATAAAACAGAGCACGTAAGGTATCGTTTTAAAGCCCTGAAATGGCCTAGATAGAGTACAATGAATGAGTACGTGAAACCGTTTTGAACTGCGATTTACCCTGCCCTGCCTTCTTAGGAATAATTTCGAGTTCAGTACGCCTACTGACATGAGGAGGATAATAAATTTAAAAATGCTACATAATTAAATCGGAAATGAAAGACTTAAAGTGCAGACTAATATTGATAGAAGGTCGTATTATAAAAGAGATAGGAGGAAGCTTACATACTGTCTCGTACTGGAGGTAAGCCCTCGGGGCCTTTCAAGGCAGTGGGTTGATATTGCAATAACGTCACGTGTCAGACATAAGAGATAACAAATACTATGTAAGATGCTGCGTGTTTAGAATACTCAAAGAGCATAGTCGTAGCTGACACCGGGAAGAACAAAAGAAGAAGATAAGAAGCAATGCTTGGAAAGCAGCTTAATGATGAAAATATTGTAGAACGAAGCACGCGTGGACGGAATGGACAAATTGTTATTTGATCTTATAACAGGAAGATATGCCGTGCATAAAGACATCGGCTACCTTGGTTCAATGTAATAGGTTATTTCTTGCATATGACACTCATATTGAGATGGGCATGTTATGACAAGAACAAGATTAAATATTTCATTGGAATTATACAGCTAAAGCTCTCGGCAGTCCCCGTGGCAACCCTGGCGGCTGCGTGGGTCGCGGTCCAGCGCGCGCCTGCTTTCCCCGGCCATTCCAGCAGACACGACACATGCTGTGACTCGCGCGCGTGTTTACTCTGTACTCTATACATACTTCACATACACGGTGACTACTTGCTGCAGTGGCCCGGGCTTGAATTGATTGTTTATTCAGATTGCCAGTTTGAATAATTACCTTTCTCGTCAGTCACTCTTTGATTCAAAATCTGAAACAAGAAAAAAATTTCATTAAAATTTAAATAAATACAGACATGCCAAAACCACATACCACCCCAATCTCAAATAAACTGGCTTTTAAATAAATGAAAACGCATATTTAGTCAGCCGTTTTGGAAAAAAATGGTAGCAGAACAAACCCAAACAATCTCAAAGACGTAAGCTATGAACACTACGATTAAAAAAATTAAGTATCTGCAATAAATAAACATCACGAATCAACCGGTTTGAAGCCGATCGAGCTCATCAAACAATAAATAACATGATTAGCTAAAGGCTTCCAACAACTGTTTGTACGAGTAGGTATCACTGGTATACGAACTATTACGAACGTGTGGAGTATCCTGCATACATTTTTAATTGAATTCTTTATCTATCTATGTTAAGCTACTGCCTGGCTACAGTGGCTAGCTTCATACGTAGATTGGCACGACAGCCGATTACAGGTGCGTCTACCTCGATCGCGTGCTCAAACAAATGTCAACATTCGGAACATGTACCCCATCATTAACCCATACATCACCACCCAACGATGACCTACCCCCATTCTGTCAAGAAGTCCTTTCAGGGTTCTCATTAAAATTGACGCAAATCGCGCCACAATAAATGCGATTTTAAGCTCTATGACCTAGAAAAGAAAGCGTGAATTAGTAGTTTGTTAACGGAAGGTAAATAAGTTTTGACGTTGATGGTTAGTCACTTCACTGGTCAGCACGGGTGATTGACCTATATTCTTGTAAGAAAGTTTTGGAAATGGCATGATTTTTGGAAGTCCAATGTCCTAGTTCAGAAAGTTATTCAGGGTAATTCTTTATTCGTCCTAGTTTCCTGTACATTCGCAAATATGCTGTTTTCACCAGTTCCATTTCCGATGCCTTGAAAATCTGTACCTATAGGTGAGCAGAAGTCTCAAATAAAAAGCCTATATTGAAAAAGAGAGATAATTGATTTATTTTATAGGTATAACGATTCCAACCTAAATTTGCTGTTAAACATCACGTGATCAAAGGTTTTATGTTTACAATTGTGGACTCAATAGATAACTATACCATTATACCTTCCCGGAATGACCACTAACTGGCCACAAAAAGGGAATGGCAAAGTTATGAGCCCCATACAGTCCGACAAATATAACATATCGCAACTGTACGCCACTATGTTCCTTTATTTCTGTCTCTCTTACATAAAAAGGGTGTATTTTTAATCTTTTTAGATTAGACCAAAGCCCAGTTTAGTACTTTACAAAATATAGGTACGCATCGATGTCTACAATATGTTTCATCTGTAATACATATTTTATTTAGGTTTTTTTTTTATTCAGTTTATTAAACACCACAGACTCCACGGTCCGTGACTTTTACTATTACAATTTCATTTATTAACATTTACAAATTTTTACAACTTAATTTACTGGCTATTTTATTTAGGTTTATGTTGTTGTGAAATCAATCTATTCTCTTCAGCACACAGTCTACAATCAGCTCTCAAGTTTAAGTAAGTTTCCAAAATAACCGTTCTAGTTCTTCGAAAAGCCACCGCCAGCTTATGCCTGTTGCTTTGTAATGTCAACGATAAGATCACAGTTCTATTGCCATTATTCAGTGACAGACATAAACCAGCTATACGATGCACTAAGTCCACAGACTTGCGTGTGTGATCGCGCGGGGAAATCCAACTGGAATTCTATATACTGAGGTTCAATCTGGAACAAAAGCTTGGAACAAAGATCGAAGCAGATAATCTAAGTAGTATGATAACGAGGCGCTCCGGGCGTCGGGGGTCACGTGACGACCCCCGGCCACCGTAGACGCGGGCCTGTGGACGGTGAGCTATTGGGCTAGCTCGCTGTCCGTCCGTCTTATGACGACACAGGTCGTGTCGACGGCGCGTTCGTGTTCCACGCGCGCCTCAAAGAGATGTCAGCAACATGGAAGGGGCCCGAAAGGGCCCATGCCCGTCGGGGCTGCGGGTAGAAGTTACCGCGGCCTCGGCGTCACAAGGGCGTAGAAGGAACATGGGTGGTTTTTGGTCAGTAGAAGTCTGACACTCCCTTCCGCTCTGCCCAAAGAGTGGGAGGGGTCATTTGATGATTTCCCACCCCCCAAAAAAAAAAAAAAAAAAAAGTAGTATGATAACAAATAAAGTGAGTACCGTGGAGTTTGTGGACTACTGTACTCAAGTGTGTACAGTAGTAATAGATAGGAATAAAACGTAGATATATAAGCAATTGTTAAATTATATAATAATATTATATAAGCATTAGCAATATTAAGACCCTAGATTAGTAATAAAGTAGAGGTAGTTCATAAGCATAACTTATGCATTGTAATCCAATCCTGAAAAAATATTCGGGGATTAGCACAAATAAATAAAAATAAAAAACTGGAATTCTATAACAGGACTGACAAACCTTCTTCAATCAAATTGGCCAATATTTTTTACTCGTAAATATAAAGAGTTTAGCTTATTAGCATATCATTCTAGATTTATAAAAGCTCATTTCTATCCGAGGTTCTAAGAACTTATAACTGGAGCACGAGAACTTACTTATTTAATCGTAAAATGACAATAACTCACGTAAGTAATTTGTTAGTGATTTGAAATGTTAAACGTAACACGTCATTTAAAATTAAAAGATAAACTACAAAACGTACAAAACTAACTAACTTAAAACTATTATCACGTTTTTGGGTAAATACAGGTTCGTCATTTGGTTTAATGGAGTTATCGATGTCTTAGTAAACTCATTCCACGGAGTACTGAGGTGCTTAGCTAAATATTGCACAACTCGAGGCAATTGGGAACTAGTTACAACGTTGGGCAACCGTAGCAATAAGCTCTATGGATGCAATAAGCTCAGGTAGATAAGAATGAGGTGTAGGGCAGCGCGCTAGGGTGTGTAGTGTGTACCAGTGTACGTGTTCGTCAGAGATTCTGGTGCTCTTTATCAAGGACAGGCTGGCCAACGAAAGGGGTTTTAGTGGGTGTAACCCCACACCTATGTACATAACCCGGTTGCTCTCCTACGCAGCCGGGTATCTTCGAAAGATTTCCCCCCGCCAACAAAAAAATGGGGCCTGACCACTGACCAGGGCTCTACCGCAAAATCTTAGTGCAAGCCCGCACTGTATCGAGTTGGCTTTTATTTCGCTCTTTCTCTAGCTGGCAGACGAAAGCCAGGGCGATCCAGTTCAAACTCGCGCTAAGAGTTTGCGGTACGGCCGCTGTATTTTGAAAGATAGCAGTCGTAAAACGCGAACGCGAAGTTTTCATGAACTTTTGTCTGAGATCAGATTAGCAAACATTGTGGACACTAAACTTGGGCAAAAGTGTATAAGTACCCTATACAGATACACCTCTTTTGTTCATACTACTTACTTACTACTTAGTTCTCATTTCCCAAAGAATCGATCTCCATCTCGTAGAATCGATGCGTATTGTCTGATCGCTCGTTGCCTCTTCATTAAGCCCTGCCCTCATTCCTAGACATCGTCGAGGCATTTCCCGAGGTGTTGCGCCACAGTTCAAACGGCGCAGCATGGCGCGATGTGCAATCGCGGAGCCAATTGTACGGGTTCAAACACTTCTAACATTCACTTCTAAGGCGTTTTATGGCCCTAAAAAGTTATATTCTTACTTATATATAACATTTAAAATTAATTAAATAAAATATTTATAAAAACAAGCTTTTTGGATTGTTGTTAAAGGGTATTCAATTTCAGCTAAATCGGGAAGTGGTTTGCAATTTAGTTTCAACATTTGAGCTGAACATACAGTCATGCATCATCATCATCATCATCAGCCTATCTAATGTTTGTCCACTGCTGGACATAGGCCTCTCCTAACGAACGCCACAAGGCACGATCTTCTGCCTCACGCATCCACTTGCTACCAGCCGCCTTACGCAGGTCGTCGCTCCACCTGGCCGCAGGGCGCCCTACTCTACGTTTGCCGATCCGTGGTCTCCACTCTAGAACCCGTCTACCCCAACGGTTGTCGGTTCTCCTACAGATATGGCCAGCCCATTGCCACTTCAGCTTGCTAATCCTCTGAGCTATGTCGGATACTTTAGTTCTTTGTCGGATAATCTCATTCCTGATTTTATCTTTCAAAGAAACCCCGAGCATAGCTCGCTCCATAGCCCGCTGAGTGACTTTAAATCGATGGACCAGCCTCACTGTTAGTGTCCACGTTTCGGCTCCGTAAGTTAGTACAGGTAGGACGCACTGATCGAAGACTTTTGTCTTCAGGCACTGCGGAATGGACGACGAGAAGACATGACGAAGTTTCCCAAATGCTGCCCAGCCCAGTCGGATTCTCCTATCAACCTCCTTCTCGAAGTTTGTCCCGCCAAATTGCAGAATATGTCCTAGATAGGCATATTCTTGGACAACTTCGAGAGGTATATGGTTAACATAGACAGGCCCCGGGGAAACATGTGTGTTAAACATGATCTTGGTTTTATCAAGATTCATCCCGAGACCTACTTGTCGAGAAGCATCAGCTAGGTTGGTCAGCATTCCTTGCAAGTCCTGCAGCGATTCCGCCATGACGACGATATCGTCGGCAAATCGCAAGTGAGAGAGATACTCGCCATTGACATTTATGCCTTTCTCTTTCCAGTCCAGCGTCTTAAACACATCCTCCAGAGCGTTAGTGAACAGTTTCGGGGATATAACATCCCCCTGTCTCACTCCCCTGCGTAATGGGATATGCTTAGTCTGCTGGTCCTGTACTTGAACGGCCATTGTCGCGTCGTTATATAGACCTCTCAACACTTCGATATATCGCCAGTCGACTTGGCAGCGCTGCAAAGACTCCAGAACAGCCCAGGTCTCAACAGAGTCAAACGCTTTCTCGTAGTCCACAAATGCTAGACACAGAGGCCGATTATACTCTTCTGTCTTCTGTATAATCTGCCTAACAGTGTGAATGTGGTCTACGGTGCCAAACCCTGCTCGAAACCCGGCCTGCTCCAAGGGCTGAAACTCGTCAAGTCTTCTCGCGAGACGATTTGTGATTACTCTCGAGAACAGTTTATAGAGATGGCTCAAGAGCGAGATTGGACGGTAGTTCTTAAGAAGAGTTTTGTCTCCCTTCTTGTAAAATAGAACTACAACGCTCTTGTGCCATGCCTTTGGAGTTCTCCCTGTATCTATGACGACATTGAAAATCTTCTGAAGCTCTCGAAGTACTGGTGCACCACCTGCCTTCAAGAGCTCCGAAGTGATTCCGTCTTCTCCAGGGGCTTTTCCATTTTTCAACTGTCTGAGAGCAATCTCGATCTCGCTTAGGCTGACTTCTGGCAGGTCTTCTGTGAAGTGGCGCGTGAGTGTGGCTCGGGAATCTTCTTCACAGGAATCAGGTTGCAAAGCTTGCGAGTCGTACAAACGGCTATAGAATTCCTCGATTTCCGCGAGTATCTCCGGCTTAGAGACAACGGTACTTCCAATTGACGTTGTTAACTTCGTCAGATGGCTTCTTCTCAACGTCTGAGTGAACACTTTTGACCCCCGATTCTGCTCGATTGCTTCTTTTATTTTTTTCGTATTGAAGCAGCGGAGGTCGCGTCGCACCAGTTTCATAATCCTGCGGTTGAGAAGTCGCTGTTCTGAAGAAGTGGCTTGGCAGTTTTCCCGTCTTTCGTCCATAAGCCGGAGAGTCTCTGCGGAAAGCTTGGATTCTTTGCCTGTACGCTGTAGTTGGCAGAACCTGCTCCCTTCATCCCGCAAAATTCCCACAAGGTTTTGAATACCCTCGTCAACGTCCTCCGTGGTTTCCAAAGCGGTGAAACGATTTTCCAGTTGTTGTTGGAAATGGTCCGATCCAATGATGGCTAGGAACATGTTCGGTCGGAGCGTGGACTTCATCAAGCGGAATCGTTCTAGCTTAAAATTGATATTCAGAGAGCCCCGGACAAGTCGGTGATCACTGCCGGCTTTGAACCTATTGATCACGGAGACATCTCTGAATATGTGCTTCTTATCCGTCGTGATGAAGTCGATCTCATTTTTGGTTATACCATTAGGGCTCTGCCATGTCCACTTCCTTTGGGGCTGCTTCTTAAAGAAAGAATTCATCAAAAACAGCCCCTCTTGTTCCAAGAAGTTGACTAGCATTTGCCCTCTTTGGTTTCTGCTCCCATAGCCATATGGACCTATTCTTGTTTCACCGCAAGCCTGTACTCCCACTTTGGCGTTAAAATCCCCCATAACAACGTTGTAGTGCGCTTTCGTGGTGTTGTGGAGAGCTTTACAGATATCTTCGTATGTCTCTACGGCTACTTCATCCGAGTACGATGACGTAGGAGCATATACCTGAATCACCTTCATACTGTAGCGGTTGGTGAGTTTCAGTATCAAGTAAGCTACTCTGCTCGACACACTGGATATTTCTACAACGTTGTTAACGAGGACCCTATTGACGAGGAATCCCACGCCACCTTGAGATAGTTGGTCTCCTTCGCGATAGTACATAAGATGGCCCGATTCCAGGGTAACAGTGTCCTCCCCCTCTCTTCGGACTTCACATAACCCCAGAATGTGCCATCTTATCTTTCCCAATTCAGTTTCAATCTGTGCCAGGTTTTCGTCTTGCCTTATCGTTTGTCCATTGTACGTTGCCAGGGTCAGTTTGGTTTTGGTTTTTGGGTGGCCTGCCGTAACCCGGTGATTCTTCGCACCCCTTGCCCGGCCGTTACCATGGCCGCCACCTTGGCCAGGAATAGCCGGGCGGCCGGGAACTGGGGGCCTTTTTGTGGTTGTCCTGTTCATAAATAGGAGGATTTGCCCGTAATTGCCACGCTGGGCAGGCGTGTTGGCAATCGCAGAACGTAACTTTTCGCACCAATGTCGCTGCTGCCCGACACTAGCCTGTGTGATTTTAGTTACGCCGATTTGGATGGATATACCGCCATCTATCGGTTCGCCAGAGCCTTGTTCGTTGTTTAGCAGGATGACCACGTGCAGGTAAGGTTAGCTTGGAGCATTAAGTTCTTGGTTTGCTCCCCATCATCCCATACAGTCATGCATAAACATACAAATATTGCAACTGAAATAAAAGCTGGACGGCGCTGGCCCAAGACCGCAGTAACTGGAAAAAATTGTGGGAGTCCTTTGCCCAGCAGTGGGACAGCATAGGTTAATTTAAAAAAAAGGCTTGTATTTTTAAAAATCTACGTCAATGTGTAAGTTTTGTGCCTGATGAGATTTTTGAAAAACAGACTTTTGGAGATGAACTTCCGCGAAGTAGCGCCTGATTCAATTATTTATTTATCTGTGTAAATTTATCAGCCGAACTATATCTACTGTCTCTACGTAGATTTTATTCCTATATAAGAGTAATATTATTTTGTCTCTTAATTGACATTCTCAAAAATCACATTTGAGCTAAAAGCATCGTCACGAAAAACCTCATAAGCCCCGAAAAGTCGAAAAACAAGGGGTGTTAAATATTTGACGGCTTGGGTCATTGAAGGTTTACTTTGTCTCTGCTGGGATACAGGTCTACCCTCGAAGGGTGATTCGGCCATATTCCACCACGCTGGCCAAGTGCGGGTTGGTGGATTCACATACGCCATTGAATTTCTTCTCCAGACATATATGCAGGTTTCCTCACGATGTTTTCCTTCACCGAAATTCGTACATAAATCCCAAAGAACTCATTGGTACGAGTCGGGGTTTGAACTCGCCACCTCAAGAATGCGAAGCGGCTGTTCTCCCATTGAGCTATCACGACTTTTTTTTATACTTTGTTTATGCTTACTTTGTCTTCGTAGCTGCCATGTCAATGGACCGATTGAAATACGGTTTTATATTGTAAGTCGGGGTGATTTTAGTAAAATAAATCATCTAGCTAAAACATGTCGTCTAGCTGTTCAAAAATTATGAGGAGTTTCTGATTTGAACTTTTTTGGTTTGCATTCACATTTGTTTAGGTTTCACTTATATATCACTGCCTTGCAAAAACCCAATTACATTATTTGCAGTTTCGTTGAAGCGTTGGCCTTTTATTTGTTTCAGTAATTGATTAGCAAGTAATTTTTTTGGATAGAATGACGAATGTTTAGCTAAACATGTTACAAGCATTGAATTACCAGGTACCTACTATATACTGGAGATGGCGCCACACTTCGCTGTTATGTTCAATTTTAATTGAATCTAGTTTTAATTAATTATAAATATTGTTAATTTTTATTTCATTTTAGCGAAACTAATAGAATTGGTTTTTGTTACTGTTTTCGTTGTTAGCTTTTTTAAATTACCTAATTAACTTAACTCAGTCACTCGCTGGACTCTCGCAGTTTAGTTTATGTATGCTGTTGTATTATTCGCATTAAATATATAAGGGCAATATAAACATCCTAGTTATTTGTGCGAGTAAGTTTATTTTTCTAGCAGGTAGCCGATTAAATGTGGTATTGAATGGGCTATTGGCTATTAAATGGTCACAATGTCATCTCCAGTGCGTAGTACCTACACAATACTCGTAGCTCAATGGTTTCAAGTGCGGAGTCTATAGGTAGTACAGAGAATGCTCCACCCGAGCGAGGCTAAGCATTGATGGTACTCGGCCCTGAGCGCACGTCCGGGTGGTGCCTTCCGTTCACCGGCGCACCTTGCTTCTTGGGAAATTTATATTTAAGAGATTCTATAGTATTCTGGGTGATCTTTCGAACTCAACCAGAATGCTGTAAAAGTTATAGTTGGAAACTTTTCGGGGTTATAAGCAAAGGGTGTGCTGAGCCGGAGTTCTTGGTACTCATCATTAGGGATCGTCCATTAATCACGTGAGGCTTGATCAGGGGGAGGGGGTTCGGAAAACATCACGAAATATAATTAAAAAGGTGGTAAAAAACATCACGTGATTAATGGATAGCCTCTTACTAGGTAAGGCAAAAAAGGCTCACAGTACTCGTCATGAAAAATTATTACTATGGGACCAAACCTGAAGTCGCAAAAAAACTGTTCCAGACATGTCATTGACATTTTTCTATTAAGTTTATGTCGCGATTCAGTGAGTCACTGTTATCTACTCTATCTAAAGTTATAAACAGCAGCATCTCGCCCGATGGACCGTACAACGCGTCACGGTGTGTGGCCGCGCATTTCGAAACAACATTTATAATGGCATTTCATTTATTCCTCTCCGATTTTACTTTTTACTATCGCCCCAATTAGAAAACAACAATATGAGGTATTTTAATTGAGAGTTTGTCAATATTGTAATTTCAATCAGCGTGTTTTTGTTGTCTGTATTATGAAATTTGTGTCTAAGCAGCTAGTACGAGTAAAAGTGCAAAATAACCAAATACACAATTTGATAATGCGTGAAAAAAATGTATATCATGACGGTTCAAAAACCTTAATGATCTATTCAGGCCAAATAGTGGTGCTAAATCTGTATTGTAGAACCTGCGTCCCGCGGTTTCACTCGTCCTATAGGAACTGTTGATTTGTCGGGATTAAAATTGCCTTATATGTAAAGCTGGTTAAGCAAACTCCATAGTAAATTTCAGCTAAATCTGTTTAGCCGTTGTTGCGTCACAGAGATCCAAACAAACAAACATCCAATATTAGTTGATTATATAGATATTATTATTACCTCTATAGATTGCATAATAACATGTAACAAAAAATATGTAGGAATCTATTACTATACTTCCTCTAATGCATATATATTAGTTTACCAGAAGGGCGCAAAGTTTCATACGATCATATTCTTCAAGTTAGAATATCTATTACCCCTATATACAGTTATACACAGTAATAATTAATGAACTAATCCAAACCAACATAACCATAGCTTAAACAACACGTGATAACAGTACATAATGACAGCCATAAACCATCTCGTAGGATAATTGTCTCAATTCGGTCATCGGCACTTCATGGAAGAAAACTGCGCGCGCGCCTAGCGTGCAACCAGAGAAATCGAGCAATGCATATTTATACATCTATATAGCTTTCTCCCTCACACTGCGCTTTAAAATTCTACTTATACGTAATTTGAAATTAGTAGATACGTAAATTGTGGAAATGGCAAAAATTGCGTTGGTTCTTTTCTTGGTGCAGCAGAAAATCGTATCGGCTCAAATTTCTAGCTGTCGTGACTTTTTTGTTGTTTATTGCTTAATTTTAATATTCTATGCTTGGTTTGAATTACTATTTCAATTAAATTTAAGTAAACGCAATACCAAGTCATATTTCAAAAAATCAAAGGGTAAATACTGCTCTATGATGATGGTGGTACCTACCACGCTAGTTAAGAGTTGTTGAGAAAAATACAACCTACATAGGTCCTAAGTTTTAGGTCTTAACCTAATGTTAATTTGTGATTAGATAGATGGGCACAAATTACAAACAAATAGATGGTAACATCAGAATCATCATCATCATAACCAGCTCTAGAATTCACACATGTAGCTGGAACCTGGAATACAAAATCCAAGGACCATGATGAGGTGACAGACTTTGAGTGGCAGTCCGTCACCTCATCGTAAAGCAATTGTAAAAACCACATCGACTTATCAATCTTCTTTGTCAACCACAATTTAAGAGAAAAGACAAAGGCGATCAAATTGATTGTCCATCGAAGCCCAGTCACGAATGCCCATAAAAATAGAAACGGTCCTAATATAACCGAAACATAATTTTAGCAGGTAATTTCACGGTCAGCTGGTGAACCCGCGGAGAGGAGAGCGGTCCAAGGCCGCTTCATGTTTGCGACTGGTGTATTGTGTGCTGTTGATTATTTATTGCTACTTGTGCCACAGAATAGATCATAGCTTGTACTAGCTTGGAGGATTTTGATCTTGTAATGTGCTGAGTCATAACTTGGACCAAATGTAGTGTAAGTGGACCAGTGATGGTCATTTTGGTGACGGAATTAACGATTGAGTAATATTTGTTGTTATAGAGGTCAAGTTCGCAAATTTAACTGGCAAAAACGTTGTCTTGTCCTTAATTAGTTTAGGTAACTTTTGATAAAAAGTTTTAGCTTATTCCAAAGTTTTCATTGAAACTCGAAGTGTCGAAAAAAGGCAATAAAACAAATGCAAACAAAAGGTTAGAGCCGAAAACTGTAAATTTTTTAACAATTAATTTGTGTTTAATAAGAGTAGCCTAAATAAATTAAGAGTGGTATAACTGAAAGAAACTGTCATCAAAAAATTAGAGTAATATTCAACAAATTTTCTATTATTATTCTGTATTTTCATGAAAAATGGCCGGAGTTAACGTCACGATCTGCTTTCGCTGATATTTTAATGATGAGCAGAACACAGACAAGCGTAGATGTACTGAGCAAGTCAATACTTACCTACTAATGCTTATTTATACCATTCTGAATGGTATAGTAACTTAATTTAACTTCTACACGTCAAAGTGAACAACTTTTGGGACACAACTTTTGCTAAATTCGAGAAAAGATATATCGAGTCTCCATACAAAATATTTGGCCACGTGATCAATTTTCTATGGACTTCGATATTTTCTTTCTCAGATTTATTAAAATTGTATTCTAGATGTTGTTCACTTTGGCGTTTAGAAGACCTTAAGTATTACTACATCATACAGAAACATCCTGTATACCTACCCATTAGTAGCCATACTTAGCTACTCTCGCTACTAGTCTAGACTAAACGGTTTATTTCTCCCAACCTCTAATCAGTGCAACGAAATGTGTGCCGCCTGCCGCCACTTCTTATGCAGTTGATCAACCGCCGCCAGCCGAATACTGCAATCAAGACCTAGGTACAGTTAGCCGTAGAGCCCAGGTCATCAGCTGTTTATATAATCTGTTTCATCTAATACCGTCTCAGATAAAGCTAGAGATAAAGATGGAGAATTGCGTTAGATTTGGCTGAATCCAAGAACTCCACTACTCTCGCGCGTACGTACTTTCATTTCATTCTAAAATATCTCTGTAAATATACTATAAATTTAAATTTTCTTTTCAAAAATGAAACCATTCCATCAGTATTTTCTTATGACGTTGTCACGTTCAACTATCGTCAGTAAACCGACTTTACAGACAACCGATTCTTTTTTTCTGATTTCGAATAACACAAGCTCTGCAGTGCTGCGAGTTGGGGAGTATTGGTATGTCAATGTGTGCGTCTTGAGTTCATACACGTAAAAATTAGGGCTAAAGTTAAGTCAATTAAGTTATAATATAATAAGTTATAATCAAAATAAGTTCTTGGCTTCACCCAAATCTGCCGCAGTGCTCCATCTTGCTCTCTAAATTCATCTGAGAACACCGTTAAGAGCCTCGGACTTAGATTGCTTCAACAGATTGATATGCATTTGGGTTAGCTCGCTCGCTGAATGTATAATCGTGGAAGTATTTATAATTATGTCAATGGTGCTAAAATTGTATCGTTATACAATATCTTGATAATGATTTGCCAAAGAAGTACGTCTCGATGCACTTTTTGTCCCTTTATAGGCGGAAAATCGATTAAATCGTCGGCGTTGCAAGAATCGATTTTATCCTCAGATTTTAATCTTAAGAATGGACGAAATTCAAAATCAGGTTGTCTTTAGTCCACGGCTAATGTCAAATTTTAGAATCGATGCAATACCATAGTTGGACTGCAGATCTTAGCTGCAGACATCGAACCATTATTACTAGCGTAGTAATACGTAGTAATTATATCTCGATGGCTGCAGAGCCTATGGCCACAAAACGTTTACACGTAATTATGTTTTGTGCTGTGACTATATTCTATTCACAGACCTACTCGTATGTAAACTGTGTAGGTAGTAGGTACGAGTATGTTTAAAGGTGTTATCACAAAACAGCGTTTTCTACATTTTCTCGCGGGGCATATACTTACTACACATTTTCTGGGAAAGCTCGTTACATAAAATTGATTCAATCACTGTCACTGCGTTGTTTTCTAATGACTGTAATGTAGCCGACCACTTCACTGGCTTCGTACTTGATGGATGTCTTTGGAAATGAGCTGACTATCAAAGAGAGGAAAAGTTGAGTCATTCCCGCTTAATAACATCCCATCGTCCACAATGTTACGATCGGGAACTGAAAGTTACTTGTTTCTGTAGTGGTAGGGCTCTTTTGCAGAGCCCGCCTGGAGAAGTACCACACCTTTGCCAGTTATTCCACCGCCAAGCAGTAATGTGCAAACATTACTGTGTTCCGGTTGGAAGGGCATTGTTTCCAGTGAAATTACAGGGCAAATGGGAGATTAAACAACTTATATCTCAGGGTGACGAGCGCAGTGCTGTGCCGCGCCGGGTTTTGAATTCTGCGAGTTCAAAATTCTGGTGGCGCAGACCTGTTATGGGCAAACGTGACGTTTAACATCAGGCGAGCGATTTGCTCGTCTCGTCACTCAATTACATAAAAATAAAATAAATAAATTGTTTACAGTGTTGACGAACGCTACTTTTCCCGGTAGTTCCGCAATGTTAAATGCAAAAAAAATGGATTTCAATGAAAATGTTTGTTTGTAGCGTACGTAGTAGAGTAAATAGCGTAGCGTAGTTTGCCAACACAGTGAACGAGCGCAACTTTCAGTTCCCGATCGTCAACAGTGTGGACGACGGGGTCGACGGGTGCTACCGAGCGGGAATGACTCGAAAAGTTGGGAGCAACGACGTTTAATTTGAAATATAAAATCCATTTAAGACTCGGTCCATGTTTGGTTTGACGCAAACGATGGGCCGTTTCTGTTATACCAATCTCAATTCAAATCCAATTGAGTTCGTAAGTGATCTTGAATTTAAAGAAATCCGGGACTGAAATGTCATACGAAACTCAACTCAATCACGTTTATATAGGGTCTTAAATTTACCAACATCTTGGTTATTGGGAAAATGAGATAAAATATAAAAAAACAATTCATAGTTCAGACTTTAAAGAGTAGAGGTAATTTTGGATGTTTCATATTCAGATACAAAACCTATACAGGGTTATTAGAACATAGATAGAAAAATGTCAATGACACTCGACAAAATGTATGGAACAGCTGATTTTTTTTACGCGAATTTCGGGTTGGTCCCATAGTAAAAGTTGTCCATAATGATGAGTACTATGAGCCCTTCTTGGCTTAGCATACCCAATATGAATAACCCTGTATTTAAGCCCTTTCATAACTGTACAGCTGATCATAATATAAGTAAAATTTGATAAGGAAAATAGTGAGCACATCAGTGAGCATATATGTACATATAAACATTTAGTCCTTCAAATGCGGAAAGACTGATAATCGACTTAACTTCCATGTGTTGCCACTTGCATAAAATTTCCATGTCTTTATTTCACATTGAACCTTTTCAATGAACTTTCGAGGTGAACGTCTTCTTACGACTATTCTTCGCACGTTTTGACTTTGTTGGATTACGAGTATGACACCAAAGGTCAGCTACAGATAAAGCCCGACTCTGCCCGTTTATTTATAGACCTGACAGACCGACGGACAATGCACGACGGAGTAATGGGCCCGCGGTACAGATGGGATTGTCATCTAATTAGGCTTGTTGACGGACCTTGTAACCTTCGGGAGTTTTTTAGGTCACTACTGACTATTGATGTCTGGAAAAGACCACTCTTTGCGAGAACATTGTACCTATGTGTGCCTTTGTGTCTTATCAGATATTTTATCCACAAGAAATAATATAAGAACGCCTAAAAACCAACTTATCAGAAATACTTTGTTGTAAGTAAAACAGCAACACACTCACTTGAAATATAAAATGTTTATTGACGCGAAGCAAAGCTTAAAGTTAAGTTACTTTAAATATTTTTGAATTTTAAATTTAATTGTCTAAAGCAAGTAAAACTAATTAACGCTTAAAACAACTTAACAATGTCACGGTCGTTAGCACAAATTAATATATTTTGTGCTTACTAAATGCATAAAAATTTCTAATGTTTTTCAGTGTTAGCACTTTCTTTTGAGGTGGTAATAATGTAAATTATATTGTTATAATATAATGGATAGTATTCCAAAGTGGATAAAAAACGTAGCTTAGACTGCCCTACGACTCGAAAGAGCAAACTTAACTTTTTCTGTCTTCGCAAAAAAGTATTATAATGGGTCAAATGGTTTCACCTTCCCTGGTAACCCCGAAGCCGGCGTTTATGTAGGACGGCAAAGTATCTGCAACGTTGCTCCTTTGACCATGAGGCGGCTCATCTGCTTGTTTGCCACTTATGCGAGATGGCACAAATAAATAGATCAAGTTTCATTTTCCCCGGTGACACTTTTAACAGATCAAGTTTTAGAGGTAACTTACCAAAAAAGCATTAAGAACTCTGTCAACCAGGAAATCGGAACAAGTACCCCAATAAGGCACTGGTACTGTCAACAGCTATTAAAAGAAAAGGCCCGTGGGCGTGCGTAAGCTCATCGAGTACTTGGACCTGTTCTGGCGAGTGAGATATTATCTCGGTCACTGTCGCTCTCATTGGAAATGTCATGAGAGTGAGGCTGACGGAGATAGTCTCGAGCACCCAAGAATATGGTCTGTATCGGTATAACCGGTTCGACTCCCGACGGTGACCCAGTGAACGAGAGCCGATCACCAGGGCACGGTGATTCATTGCGAGGATGTGAACGAAGAGGCTGTAGTAAGGAGCAACTGACATTTTTAATTACTGGTCAGTGTGGTTAGTGATCAGGTAAAGGGTAACTAGTTTGGTTGTATCAGTAGTGTATTGGATTTATTGAAAGGTCACGTGTAAAAATATGAGACATGTTTGAGAAATTTTACGATTCTTGCATAAATATTTGCATGTTCCGTCTATACTTTTATGTGTATACATACAGATATACACAGATGACACAGATATACGTACATTAATAATTGTGCTATATTAATTAATTAATAAATTTATCTATACTAGTATTAAAAACAGGTAAAGTATGTAAGTTTGTTTGTTTGTAGAGGGTTATCTCTGGAGCTACTGGTCCGATTTCAAAATATTTATTACTGATGGAAAGCTACTTTATCCCTGAGTGCAATGTTTACCTACAAGCCAAACGCCAAACATTAAGGGCATAAAGTACCGGGCATCAGCTAGAAATAAAAAAGTAAATGTCAATTAGTAATCAAATCTACCAGTGTCGCTCGTCTATTAATTACTGTTATTCCACGAACTATACTTACTCATGTAGTAAAAGTGATCGGAGAATTAGTACATTACAAATATCACTATGTTAGTAGTTTATGTTAATCCAAGCTAACTGTATGTATTAAATTCTACGAATTTCAATTACCTACACTCTACTGTGTCATTGAGTTCAATAATATTAACGTAAGAGTAGGCTTGTCACCGTGGACTGGTTAGGCATTTGACCACAGCTTAAAATGATGATGATCGCGATCCGGTCACCCTTGTAATCACTCCTTGAAAAAGATCATCGAACGTGATTAGAGGCCTATTTTGGGAATATTTTCTCAGTTCCTGTGTCTCTCGTTAGAAAAGTCTTCAGATTGCGAGTGACGAAGAAAATATTACATGATCATAATTTGGCGCCAGGGGCTCGATTATTTAATCTTTCGCATTTGTGCATTTCAAAACAAAATTCCACCCAATAGGATTACGTTCAAGTCTTTCATTTTACACGAAAGTAAGTCATGCTAGCGTTTTAAAACCGACTTTCCTGGTTTACCAGCAATTAACAAAAATAAAATAAGAGCAACGAAGCTCATTCCCCAACCTTGCCTTCACGCCGACTGCTTATTGCTCATCACTCCACTGATTTCGTACAAGGAGACAACTCCGGTCCGCTGCTCTTCAATGCATTTGCTTTTTCAGATATTTCATCAATATGCTCATAATCGACCTTACGACAGCTTTGCACTTCAGTTTTCGACAATTTAGTCGTGTAATGCTCAATGGCAGTGGTTCCCAAAGTTAATCACGCGGTCCAGCCGCGATTTATCTATCTAGAAAGAATGTAAAGCTTGTACTCCTATTATTGTGGATACATTGTCACACTGCAAAGCATAGGCCTCTCTTCTCCTCCTTACGATTATCTATTTTGGACAATTTTGGTCCACTTGTACAAGTAGGAGTGCAGCTTATCTCTTCATCTTTGCGTGCAGGCTTGTCGTAACTTGAAGAAAGAAGCAGCGTTATATGGCAGCTGTAAATAAGCCTCGTCTAGGGTCCGAAACACATATCGTACTCGTACCCTATGAAGGACTGTTCAATTGAGAAAATCATACCTGGTATGGTTTTCTATTCACCAAATATTATCCGTTCGCGCCTCATAAGCGTGTCGCGTCGCGACCTACACTTTGAGAAAGACTGCTTTATAGATTTTTACTATAGACAGGCTGTTTGTAATAGATTTATGCAAATGTTTAATTTGTTTGATTTTATGCGTAGGAAACTTCAATCTTATTTTTAAAACGAGTAAGGCTAATTTCCAATATCCAATGATCAACTGTAGCCTTAATAAAATCGTAGGGCTAGAGTTTTTGTACTTCGTCAAGTTTTTGTTTGGTTTTAGCAAAGATTGTGAATTATTTTAGAATAGTTTTTGTGGATTTGGTTAAGTAAGCAGTTTCATAATATTTGTTTACTAAATATAGTTGGAAAGAGTTTTGTCCGCTTTTTAAATTGGTTTCACGCTCGACTAGCTAAGCCATCATACTTGTAACTCATCCATAACTTACCTGAGTAGGTATCTGTTGAGTTTAAGGTGCGTAACGTAATGATAATGACCTACATCTCATTGATCTGCAAAAACAACTAATCAGACCTTGTAGTGAATTAGAAGATTTGAAGGATCTAAACAAAGCAAAACGCTTTGATTCCACTTTTATTGTGCGAATCGCTAGAGTGTGGAATGCTCTGCCCGAATACAATAGATATAATCTGGGTGCTAAGTCGCGAGTGAATTGGTTTCTTCTACGCCCTCCTAGACTGCATCATTGCTTTGCCATCAGGCGAGATGGCGGCGCAACAGCAAGCCTCTCACCGAATAAAAAAATATTTATTCAAAGTGCCATCGAAAGGGGGTTATCCGGGATAACCCATCCCGGTAGGTAACAAGTCGACCTCGAGGTCGCCCCCAACGCGATGGTGCGACGAACTTAGAAAGTTTGACAATGACTGGACGGTGCTGGCCCAAGACAAGGTAGTGAAAAAAAAGGGGAAGAACTTTGTCTAGCAGTGGGACAGTATAAATTATTTAAAACTGCTGAAAAAACCGAAAACAACTTGAATAATTTTAACAATTATAAAATTTGCAGTGTTGCCACAGCGGATAAAATCTACAGAAATGATCTAAGTGTGTCTGAGTGTGACCTTCCAGTTGCTGCAGTCTATCAAGTATAGTACTCTATCAGATTAAACGTGAATATCAAATCTAATGTAATCTTATCAGAAGTTTGTGTAACCAATAGATAGTTATGAAAATGTATTGGATAATCCTAGATTACTTGTGTTGGTACATTTGTTATTGTCCATGATTGATAAATCAATAGATTTGTAATCTTTATCGTTTGATTCATTTATCAGTTACTATTAATTTACTTGTAATGTACCTTTTACAACTACAACTGTTCAGTGACAAACTGTCCGTCTAAAGTCGCCTCGTCGACTAGAAATTCAGTCTGTGGTCTAAGCTGCTAAAAACGAATTGAATGGAAGACCGTCTGTCTTCAAGATTTAAAAAATTGTATCTTACGGAATCAAACCAAGAGATAATCCTGTTAATATTATGTGGAAGTTTGCGTGGTTATTAAATAATTACGCAAAAATATCTGAACAGATTTGAGTAAAATTTGGTGAAGAGCTACTCTTTTAAACCTTGAAAAAAAATAACATTTTCTGTATGGAAGGGGGTGAAACCGCGGAACGTAGCTAGTTTAATAAGCAGGTAATTAAAAGTACTACCTGCACGGAAGATCATTGAACATCTTGAAACAACTGGTCATTATAATATGCTAGGAAGTAGACCTACCTACACATAAACACGTCAACGTGTCTCATTAAATAGGATACGGATTTAATCGATTTTACATACCAATTACAGCGTGGCGGTACGATTTTATTGTATTTGTATGATATTGTTGTAGAGACAGCATAAAAGCTGCAGTCTAGCCACTGATAGTGTCAAAATGAAACCATCCAAACAAAAAAAAAAAGGCAAAATGCACTTCTGATACCAGTCATTTAGTTAGACAATATAGCCGCCGCGCTGTTCAGAGTGCCTAGTGCAACATTTTTTCACTATTCGATCGCGTTAACATAAACTACAATTTGTATGGAACTAGTTCATGTTATGAACACTAGGTGGCGCAGTTTATTCCATACAAATTGTAGTTCACGATAACGCGATCGAATAGTGAAAAAAACTCGCACACGGCACTCAGTCCGGCTCTACGTAAAAACCGGACGAACTTCGCCGAATTTCACATAAAAAGACTAATCATTTATTTACAACCTAACACATACTCGTATGTTAGTATCAACGCATTATACAATGTAGATATCAGTAATCAAAGCTTGGTACCGACAGGCACGGGCGGCCATCTGCTCTGATATCAAACAGACTGTGAGCTAGGTCAGTCATGTCAGTTCTGGCTGTGGAGACTGTTGTAGAGTACCTAGGTAGAGGAGCATATGGAATTAATTAATTATGTAAAAGTACATAATTAAAGTACTGGCTGCGCGCCGCGGTTTCACCCGCGTTTTCCTGGATAAAAAGTAGCCTATCTGTTAATCCAGACCATAAAAGACCTTCAATACAAATTTTATGCAAATCCATTCAGCCGTTTTAGCGTTCATTAGTATCAAACACATACTTTCACCTGTATAATAAAGAGGTTTGTAAGATTATACATTTAACAAATATAGAGTAATACCAGGCTATAACGAAGGGGTATTCTAAACCGAAAAGACCTCATAATATTTATCATTATTTTTTTTCAGTTAGTCATCATTTTACTTAAAAGCCGTGGTAGCTCAATGGGAGAACAGCCGCTTCGCATTCTTGAGGTGGCGGATTCAAACCGAGACTTTACATACCACTGGCTTTTCGGTGAAGGAAAACATCGTGAGGAAACCTGCATACGTCCGGAGAAGAAATTCAATGGCGTATGTGAATCCACCAACCCGCACTTGGCCAGCGTGGTGGAATACGGCCTAATCCACCCTTCGAGGGTAGACCTGTATCCCAGCAGTGGGAGGATTAGAGGTTGAATATGAATAATATGAATCATTTTACTTTACAAGGATTCAATTGTTTTAAAAAGTGGTACCCGATTAAAATACTATTGGTATTAGAATTTGGTATTCATTTTAAATAGACCTATGTAGTAAGTATCTACCGTTTTGCACTTCAAGTGATGGTAAGCGTAGGTAAAAGTCGAACCTACGAGTATGTTCTAATTTTTACTATTTTTCTTATTATTCACTCATTTATTTATTTTCTTAAATTTAAATTTTTACAATATTTTTATATAAAAACCTAAAAACAGTTATTATTATTATATTATATTCTACATTTAGTTTCAGGATTTTGAACGGTAAATCGGTCTACAATATCTGGAAATCGAAACATTAATTAGGTACTTTATATTCAGACTGTTTGTTGAGTCATTTCAGTACCTAACCTTTAGATATTGTATTACAAACAAACAACCTTTCATGTGTTCATTGAAAACATTTTCATTTATCAAGATAAATTAATAAATGATCCTATAAATTGAAAACCAGTCTTCTGAAAAATGCACTAATAAAGATAATTTGTAAAAGCCGAGTGGATGGTATTCATCATCATCATCATATGCAACATTTTGAATCCTCCCACTGCTGGGATACAGGTCGAAGGTCGTACCCTCGAAGGGTGATTAGGCTGTATTCCACCACGCTGGTCAAGTGCGGATTGCTGGAATTCACATACACCATTGCATTTCTTCTCCGGACATATTATGCAGGTTTCACGATGTTTTCCTTCGATGTTATTTTTGTTTGTATTCCAAATGGATGGATGGTCTTAGTGTCAGGGTTTTGTAGTAGGTAAAGGCTTCTAACACAAATATACTTCCCAGCAACAATAATAAAAAAATATTCTTATCTTTCACTAATGGAGAGCTACACAATCACTGAGTGCTATAGGCTATGTTTATTGTTTAAAGCCCCAAACTTGCGAAGCCGAAGGCCGAGCAGTATGCACGAAGTCTCGGGCAACAGCTAGTAAGTTGTATATCATCATCATAATAAACTATTTTCTACCCACTGCTGAGAATAGATCTCCTCTTCTGCGCGCCATCTTTTTTGGTCCTGTGCCAGTATCATCCACTGCCTTCCTGCCGCCTTTACAATATGATCCGACCAGCGAACGTGTGGTCTAATTAAATATGTATGTATAGTAAAGGAAATACGTAGGTATAATTTATATAGATACCACAGTGTCATAAAATAAAAGACGCAGTTAAAGATGTTAATGAATGTTTAGTAATGCTCGCACGTGGACTTAATTGCGACAGCAAAGTGTCCGACAAGTTGTATTGTTAGAAAGACAATTAACGTGGGAGTTTTGTGGATCCTAATCTACGGCTTACTGTGTCGAGGATCCAGTGCTTAGGTAGGTTTGGACTTAGCTCAGCTAGTATTTAAACCTAGTTACTTTAAATATTCGCTGAGTTTTATTGTATGGAAAAAAACTATACATAATCAGGTAGTATAGGTATCTATATTTATCTATCGAGTACCTAGGTTTTTTTCCATAAACTTTCTTTCTTTTCCATAACTCGGTGAAGTGAGATTTCTGTGACACATAATATACAGGGTGTGGCGTAAAGAGTGGATAATCCAAACCTAGGGCTGGGGGATATCACGACTGTTCGGAAATTACGTTTAGTATTCAGTAAAAGTGTAAAGATTTTCGAGTATGCATATGTGTCATAGAAATCTACTTAGTGGCAAAAGGTCGGTCAGTCTCAGTGTCTATTTATTTTTACCTTTTGTAGATGTTATAAGCAGTTGACAGATTTTGCGAAGTTTTCAAGCATGTAATACCTAAGTATGGGTATTACTGGAAAAAAACTGTACAATTTAAATTTGTCCACAAGCTTAGCTTGCTTTATTACAGTGCTCATGAAAACACATCGACCGCATCGTCGCTCACCAACTGTTGGTAATCGTAAATTAAATTAAACTTATTACTTTATTTATTAACTAGCGGCCCGTCCCGGCTTCGCTCGGGTGGACATTCATTTTTTAAACATTTATGGATATTTTTTTTACACCTTGGGTTACTCTATTGAAGTTTTAGTAAGGATCCCTAATTTTTTCAGGTAATAAATATAACCTATGACACTCAGCAATAATGTGGCTTTCTATTAGTGAAAGAATTTTTTAAATCGGTTCAGTAGATCCCGAGATTACCCCATACAATTTAACAAATATACAAACACACAAACTTTACTTCTTTATAATATTATTATTTAGTATAGATTACTTAGTACCGCGAACTTTACTTCTTTATAATATTATTTAGTATAGATTACTTAGTACCGCGGAACTGTGCATTTTACTTACTTCAAAACCTTGCACCTTTTGTTATCTTACTGTCATCTGTTGTGTGAAATCATTTGTTAAGACACCTAATTAACCCTAATATAGAATAGCGAGGTATACTAATAGTAGACTAGCTGCACGCGGCGGTTTCAATAGTTTTTTTTAATTTATTTTAAACCTTCCCTGTTATAAAGCAAACAAAACAATAAAACAAATATTCAAATCGGTCCAGCCGTTCTCGAGTTTTAGCGAAACTAACCAACAGCGATTAATTTGTATATGTAAGAGAAGATAACTGTTTAAAAAAGACAAGATAATTAATTTAATTCGACCAAATTTCCTTCCATGGTCCAGTCCAATACCTCGAATTGAGCAACTAGAGTTGCGCAAGTCGGTATCGATGCCGAATCGATGTTCCGGCCGAGATATTAATGGGCTCGATATCTATCGTGATGTGATTCTCAACGCACGTACTTCCGTGGATGCTGGCCGCTCCACTGGCATCCATATCAACATGCTATCTGTCAAGGTCACACGAGATTTTTATTAATATCAAGCGAACTTTTTATCGACGATTTTCGCCGTTTTTTCGGAAAAAAATGATTTTTTTCTTTCGTACTAACTGAAAGTAGAATTTTCCCTATTTTAACACGCTTTTATTAGTGTCACCTGTATGTTTGTAACCGACCC
This sequence comes from Alcis repandata, assembly GCA_949125135.1. NCBI lineage: Eukaryota > Metazoa > Arthropoda > Insecta > Lepidoptera > Geometridae > Alcis > Alcis repandata. Next base: position 1,259,297 of record OX421238.1, read on the forward strand.
TTTTAGACTCGATTTTGCCCTCTTTAAACGATCAGATTTAATTCAAACTTTGCACACCTTTCAAAGATCGATGACAACGCGTGTTATTTAATTTTTTATTTAAACTATTTTGGTTACTTCGGGGGAAAAGTAACTACTCGTACCCATTCGCTGGCTACAAGGTGCTGCAATTCGCGTTTAGTATTTTTGTACCATGACAATATCGTCGAACCATCTGGATCGAACCTCGATAAGCAAAAGCAAGGTGGATGGCACATTTAGAGAGTAGGATAAAGATGACGATAAGAAATAGAATGAAAATAATGTTTCGAAGTCGTACTATTCTCTATTAGTAAGGACAACACACTCGAGATAATGCAAATCAGTAGTCCTTTGTCCAATGACCATTGTTAGTCATTTCCAACTGCTTGTGCATTCCGGACTCACGCGGGACAGGAATTACATTCCCTGATGTCAGTTTAGCTGCCCCTAGTCTGTTTCTGTTTTACAAGTATTACTAATTTTGTTAAAATTGAAAAATGTGGTACAGAGACCACAGTTACCTACTAATTTTGTTAAAATTTAAAAATGTGGTAAACAGTTTTAAATTTTAGCTCTACGATCGTTTAAACGCTTTTTATTTACGTTTTAAGTTTTTCAATTATTTTGTGAAAAGAAATAGGAAAAATATTGGTACAGATACTCGTAAGTTTTGCACTTAAAGCCTTTTTGCAGAGGTTTGGACTCTTTTTCATGAGAAGCAGGTTAATTTGTTTATTGCAAACCCTATGCGTATGTGCCTTTGCGTATATTTAGCCTTGCTTTGGATAGTTTCCTAGGAATATATTTTTTGTATACTACACATTTGCCTGTACTGTTTTTATCCCAAGATGGATATTTGGCAGCCAGACCAAAACTCTCTCCCTAGAACAATTGGTAGCTACGATACAAATAATGTTCACAGAAACTTCGATTTAAATTCCTGACGAAATCATCGCAACCATTGGTATCTCTTCGAGGAATCTCTGCATACAATAGCTTACAATCTCCATAGAAACATCTATCTAGTTTTCAAATTGCCAAACTAGTCTTAACTACGTCGTATTGGGGATTCCCAATACAACCTAAGATAAAAACAAACAAACATTACATACCGGTCACGAATAGGTCACAAAAAATTGCGTGTTGTGGCGTCACAGACCAACACGTCTGTTATTGCATTGAATAACATGGAACCTTACTAAAAAGGCGTGGTACTCACAATACTTACACACCTAAACGTGATTTTATCGCTGTACAACCCTGTCGCAATGAAAATTGCAATAAAGTCGTAGAGTCTTTAAAGGAGTGTGACCATGATAATTGCGATATGGTTCTAATTTGGCAAGGTGTTCTAACATGATCTAAATTGCAGCAACCTTACAATAGTACTAATAGAATACCAATTGCGATTCTAATGTATTCACAATGGAGCGGCCAGGTGTCGTCAACTTTGGGTCTGGAACTAGTTCTATTATTGTCCGTAAAATTTTGAATAATTATAAACTTGTTTCGATCAATTTAGCAATTCTACCGCTTGCAAGATTGGTTTTGGTCATTTAGGTTTGGGTTTATAAAAGTTATTTTATTTTCAACTATTTTTGCGTTTCTGGTTTCATCCGGTATTCCACAGGAACAGTAATTTTTTGGCACAAAAAATAATTGCCCAAAAAATTGCAATTTTGTTCTAAAATGTCATTGACACTTCAACAAAATGGATATAACAGCTGATATTTTTTCGCGATTTCAAGGTTGGAACACACTGTACGGTACGGACCCAGTACGCAGTCCTCAGTCCTTAGCTATAACGATCTCAAAAAGAGGACAACTGTATTATTCCTATACAGGGTTATTCAGAAAGGGTATGCTAAGCCGAAAAGGGCTCATAGTACTCATCACTATGAACAACTTTGACTATGGGACCAAAACGAAATTCGCGAAAAAAAAACAACTGTTCCATACATTTTGTCGAGTGTCATTGACATTTTTGTATGGAACAGCTGATTTTTTTAGCGAATTTCGGGTTTGTCCGATAGTAAAAGTTGTTCATAATGATGAGTATTATGAGCCCTATTCGGCTTAGCGTACCCTTTATGAATAACCCTGTATATTGTGATCTCTATAACTACTTCGATGAAAGTTGCAATTTGCAAAGTCTATTGATCTACTCGTACCCGGCCACCATAACTTATACAAAATTGAATATTTGCTAATAAGCACCGCTTGTGTAAGATTGCTTGGTTTATTAATATTGCTGATAGCTGTGACGGTTTGTATTGCAGCGCCGAGTGTGTTGGACTATTGGTCAACGACTCAACTTGGAGTTAGAAAAAGTGATTGCTCTGATATTAATTTAGTTTCTAAACAGAATGAGGTGGTTTTATAGATGGCAGAGATTGAATCGTATTGTTATGAAAACGCTTAGAAATCATTTAACTGTAAAAATGAAGACTATTGAACATTTTTGGAGCTTTTTGTGAGATTTTTACATACTTACTTATAAAAATACGAAGCTGGAAAATTGGTCAAAATATGAAACAATATTTTTGTCAGAATAATTTTATTTACCATATTTTTGAATTGTATTGTTATAAAAATGTCGTTTAGAAATAAATTAACAGTAAAAATGAAGACTTTTGAACTTTTCTAAAGCAAGTTGTGACTTTTTTACTTAGACTGGGATTCGGAAAATTTGTCAAAAATCAAACATAATTTTATTGAGTGCTGACTTGCTGAGTGGAGCAAGCGGTGAGAGAGTGAGAGTTATCACTATACCACAATGCTCTGCCCTGATAATTGCGGTTTTAAATTCATGAACACAGTGACATGACCTTTCTAACAGATGCAAGAGATCATGTTTGTGTAAAGTGGTTTTTATTCATGCCATTGGTGGCAAACAAGCATGTTTTATGCCATAGATGCAAACAAGCAACGCCGGCTGATGGCAAGCGACCCCCCTTCGCCTATGGAAGAATCTTGCAAGCCAGCCAGCCAGCCTAACAGCCTATAAGCCTATCTAATGTTTGTCCACTGCTGGATATAGGTATCTTGCAAGTAGCTGACGATAATAGGTTAATGGGAATAATTTGTAAAAATATTTTAAAATTTGGCTTGAAAAATTATTTATTTTTAATACCCTAGTAGTATTCTTACAGAAAGCAGAACAGTTACAGCACCAGGATACGACGCTAACCATTCATCAGCGGAGATGCATCTCCGCTTAAATTGGACGTAACGGGCGCGGAATCGAACTCCGGAACGGGGTACGGAGCGTGACCGCGCCGCCACTGCGCCAGTGCAACATCGCTCACTCTTTCTCGATTTCATACAGATTCAAGATCTATTGTTCCCAACGAGTCACACTCGTGTATGTGTTACTCGTTAGGAAAAAAATCAACGAGTAGCATTGCGACTCGTTTTGGTGCGACTCGTTGGGAAGTGGGAACCCACCCTCAAAACCAGCTGCACGGTTTCTGCGCAGTGATGAGGATGATGATAAGTAGCCTATATGTTATTCCAGGCTAAAAGCTATATCGGTTACAAGTTTCATGCAATTCCGTTCAGCCGTTTCGATGTGTACATGTACAAGTAACAAACATATAGACAAACTTTTGCGTTTGTAATATTAGTAGTAATTTCACTAAACGCAGCCAAGACTTCTATTGTGGTTAGACAGCAAAAACCAAGCGGTTCTAATAAGATAGATACCTAGAAATGACCGAAATAGCTGCAATCGAAAAACTATGTAGGTAACTCGCTATAGTCTGGATCGAAGGACCACAACTTTTTGAAACTGGAACTATTTATTATTATATAATAGGTCGCCAGTGTCTAAACCTACCTTACCTACCTTTTAAAAACATAGAATTTTTGTGTGATTGAGAGACAAATGAACTCCGATAAAAAGGCGGGAAATAACTTTTAGCGACAGTTTACATTGATACAGCACATTCTACAGACAAAAAGCAAAAGTAAACAACTTAAACTTTACATATATGTACTTTTTTAATTTATTTAAAAAAAGATTTAATATAATTATGCCCAGATTCCAAATGCGTATGACACCAATCCATAAATAGAATATTCTTGACCAATGATCTTTTTCATGAATCTAGTGATTAGGTATCGTAATATGTCTCAGTAATTGAGTCTCCTAGTTCTTAATTAAACGCACTCAATTCGCTGGTCCATATAGTGAAGCGGGCATTCTTTCAGCCTACTAGCTGCATCCCGCGGTTTCATTCGCATTTTCGTGATAAAAAGTTGCCTATATATGTTAATACAGTGCATATACTATACATACATACGTTACCTTCATACCAAACTTTACCCATAACTGTTCAGCCGTTTTTGCGTGAATTACATCTTCATATTAGGAGGATCATTAAAACGTAACTTATAATTTTACTAACGAGATTGTTTACAATCTCGTACTTATATACCTATATAGGGTTATTCATAAAGGGTATGCTAAGCCGAAAAGGGCCCATAGTACTCATCATTATGAACAACTTTTAAAATGGGACCAAAAAAAAAATCAGCTGTTCCATAGAAAAATGTCAATGACACTCGACAAAATGTATGGAACAGCTGATTTTTTTTCGCGAATTTCGAGTTGGTCCCATTTTAAAAGTTGTTCATAAAGATGAGTACTATGAGCCCTTTTCGGCTTAGCATACCCTTTATGAATAACCCTATATATAAGTACCAGAAATAGCCTTGTTATATTTTTAGGGTTAAGCATCTCGAAGAAACATCTTACATAAAGTGTATCCACCAATACGCACTTGGCCAGCGTTGTAGAATATGGCCCTATCGCCCTTCGAGGGTAGGCCTGTATCCCAGCAGTGGGAGAATTAAATGTTGAGAATGATAAATGATGGCGAATGAAGCCTTACAATATACGGTTTAAAAACTATTGAACTTTGCACATAATAATTATAAAGCTTGTAAAATAAAACAGGTCTCGAGACTACCGGAGATTCCCGCGTCCAATCGAACTGGTTTGCTCTTACCTATAGCTTTAATTTCCATTGCCAATCACAAACAACCAATGAATGAACGCAGTAAATTAAATTCTTGTTTTATTTTAACGACGCATTAAATTCGTTCATTCCCATTTTATCGATTTATCCTAACCGGTAACAACTAAAATGTAACATCACTAAATAGTGATGTAACATGCGTGTGTAAAAATTTATTTTCCGCAGAAGTTTAGGTACCTATGTTCTATTTTGTCTAAAGATAAGTTAGTGTATTTAAATAGGTAACAAGATTAAACAAGTTTGGTTGGATAAATTAAAATCGCCAGTCCAATAAATCGCGAGGAAGTTATGAAAGACTCTGTCGATCGTATCAAAACAAGACCGTAAATGGTATTAAATGATATAGATCGTGTCAAAAGATATAAACAAAATGCAACGTCGATAAGATTGAAGATAAAAAATATTCTTAGTAATACCAAAAACCATAAATATTTTATAGTTAACAAAATTAATTCTGCATATCACAGTATTGCAATAACAAAGAAAAATCTCAACAATAAGAATGTGAACGTAAAAAAAATAAAAGTCATTATCACGTGTTTACCTCGAGCTGTCCCTTGGATCCGGCTCTAGCCCAGCACTAACAAATTAAAGTTTCAAAAAACACCTGCACTGATAACACTCGAGTCACACAGTTTCAAAAAAAGTTTGTCCACTTTTCAGAAAAAAAAACGAGGCGTTTCCGCGCGTATTTTCAAGACTTCCATTCAAGTTTCGAATATTCGTTGGCGGGAAACGTGCGACGAACGGAGCGCGCGCGATCCGACTGGCTTGCCGTCGCTTGACCACGGAGTGCGGACGATCGCGGGATAATCGTTGCATTCAACGTTTAGAAAACGTATAAATTGCATAGATACGGCGCGCCTATTTGCTAACAGACTGAGAGCGAGCACGGGCGCTGTATACCTTGTATCTATCGCCCGTTCAATGCGAACCGGTAAGCCCGGGAACAAAATGCAAACTGCACGCTGCAACCATTTATAACAAAAGACCTGCAATAGACATAAAAAAAAAAATGAAAAACGTAAATCTTACAGCAAAATGTTGCTATAATACTCCGGAAACTCCGGATACAAAAGATGAATCTAACGATACCTTGTAATAAAAAAATTGTCGAGCCGTTTAGGCGCTAGGTCCAATCACAAACAAACACACTTTCAAACACCCGAAAAATTTTACTCACCTTTTAGGCAGTGGGGTAAATAAATATCTTTTAACTAATAATGAAGCAGTTCTTAATACATAATTATAACCTACCAGTTGAACTGTTGAGATTTGTTTAGACGCATTATTGATGCAAAACGCGACCGCAAATCGCAAACGCTCTGCAAGTTTTTTATAATCCATTAGTAAATAACAAAACTTTTAGCACTTTTTCAAAAACTATTGATTGAGACAAAACTAATGAGAACGCCCGTAATTTATATTTTTTTAACCTGAAGAAAAAAAGTCAAAATTACTGTGTTTTCAGTAACGGCTGTCTTTACTCGACTTGGCGGGCGTACTACCGTGCCCCCAAATACAGGGTTATATTATAAGTCTTTTATACCGAAAAAAACAGCTTTCGTTGGATATTGGGTGAAACCACAGAACAAACATGCAAAATTGCAAGTAATCTATGTATCTAAATTATCTAAAGCGGAATAATAATTCGGATTGTACTGATCCATTAGATATAATTATTGACTTAACTAATATCTTATCAGCGGTAAAAACAAAAAGAAAGTTATCATTTACACAGTCATTTATTCAACAAACCATTTGCACAATAGTATAGTAACATCAAAAATAAATTACACCTCAGAAAATACACTGTAATAAAATTATTGGAAAAACTTCATTTATGATGGATTAATTACATTTTGGCTAATTATGAAAGATTTAGTCGACACTCGACAGATCTAAAACTGAATTGACTAACTGTTGGGCTTCGTCTAATAGATAACAATCATAAAGACAAGTATAAAGGGTTATAAAAAAAGGGTAAGCCGAAAGAGGCTCATATAGGGTCACCATATCTCAGGATTTTTCCTGAGATTTCAGGATTTTTCGACTTTTCTCAGGATTGCGGCCGGATTTTGCAAATCTCGTGACATCTCGGGATTTTCCAAACACAGGTTACATTTTAAAGATCTCTTTAATTAAAATGTTAAACCAACTAAAAATAATCTGTACGGGGCGAAGGGCGGTGCCGCTGTCACCCCCCGCCCCCCCGCCCCGCCGCTTTGAGTGCGATGTGCAAGTTGCAACGCGTGAGCTAAATCAAAACGATAATTATACGTTTTTGAGAGAAAATTCTCAAACTGTATAAAATCTCAGGACTTTTCCATGGAAATCAAGCCTTTTGTCCGGTCTTTTGATTTTTTCATCTGGTAACCCTAGGCTCATGGTACTTACTCATCATTAACAACTTTTACTGTAGAATAAACCCGGAATCGGCGAAAAACAATAGCTGTTCTGTTCCGTAAATTTTTCAAGCGCCACTTATTTTTTTTTTATGTTATTGAGTGACGGGACGAGCAAATCGCTCGCCTGATGTTACGTCACGTTTGCCCATAACAGGTCTGCACCACCCAGAATAGAGAATTTTTAGAATTCAAGACCCCGCACGGCACAGCACTGCGCTCGTCACCCTGAGATTTAAGAAGTTTAATCTCTTGTTTGCTCTGAAATTTCACTGGAAACAATGCCATTCCAACCGGGACACAGTAACATTCAGTCATTCACATTCAAATCATTGACAGTCCTGACTTGACCTTTTTTCTATGGAACAGCTGATTTTTTTTCGCAAATTCCGGGTTGTTCCTAAAATGCCCTTTTCGGCTTAGCATACCCTTTCTATTTAACCCTGTATATAACTGACTATATAACATTATTAGTAAAAATAAAATGGTATATCATAACAATTTGTACTCGATTGTACTTCAGTAACTGGTCACGTATAAATAAATAAGTTATCAAAAGTCACGTTGGATACTTCAAAAATGAATTCGCGGTAAGGATAAGGCTGAAAACAGACAAGCGCAATGCCGTATTTTTCATACACGGCTCATACATTTCTCATACATATTTAGTATTATAATGACACAAAACCCTAAACCCAAATACTCTGTTTTTTGTATTTGTCCTTTCTTTTTTGTGTCAATAAAATGTTACTATGTAGGTATATTATTGTAATATTTTAAATGTTTTTTTCAGCTTTGTTTTATAACCCGAAAAAAATAGGCGTTGCAGGGTGCTGCTAGTTTTTCATAAATTTCAGTCTTACATTTGGTACATTATTTTAATGCAAAAGTATGAATCCAATAAAAATATGGTTGCGCTTGTCTGGCCTCAGCCTTATATATCTTTTTTGTCTCATGCAGTCACGAAGTGAACTTGCATCAATTATTTATAAGGGCCGATTCACACTTAGATATATAGATTGGCAAACTCTATTTATCGCAATAAAACAACAAACTTTGTTTTTATCTTATACTAGCGGCCCGTCCCGGCTTCGCACGGGTAGACTTTGGGATAAACGTAGAGTAAATTGAAATCGGTCCAGTCGTTCACGCGTGATGGCGTGACCAAAGGTGTTGAGAATAATTATAGGAACTCTTTGTTATAACCTCTATTCTCATGCTATTGCGTAACTATAGCAACCGTAGTTTGTTGATGCTAACTTGTCAATTTATAGTAAAAATTATCAGTATAAAACGCACACTGTTTTGATAGATATGATTGAATTTGAACTTTGTACAGAGGTAATAAAGTGCAAATTGACTCTTGGACGTTAGGAACATACCTACATTGCTTAAACAACAGTGAGTGCTTGCAATTCAATATGAACTTTATACAATAGCAATAAAGCTCGTTTTAGTTAGAAAACGTTTGTATGGGAAAAAGAAAAGGGCTGTTTTTAGGGTTTTTCAATATTTCTGAGAGATTTTCTTAATATTTTTTTCCGTAAGAACCTTCTCCTAATAATAACAAATACAACAAAAAAAGAATTAGTGAAATCGGTCCAGCCATTCACGCGTGAGGCCGTGACCAAGGAAAACGGGTTTCATTTTTATATATATAGATCAAGTGGCAAAAAAGCAGACAGGATGCCTGTAACACCGGAGGCATCACGGATACGTTGCCGACCTTTTGAGACTCTGTTAATAGCTATGATTATTTGAGTTAGGTTCAGTATGCACATCCCAAAATGTGCAATTCTCGCAAGGAGCACTTCTAAAAGATATTTATTATCGTGTGAAGGAGGCCAGCTACTGCAATCTCAGTGTGAATTGGCCCTTAGCCTCCACGGTGACTATAATATAACTACACAATAAAAATATTTCATTATCTAAACGACAGTAGTCGCTATTTGCTAAAAATTATAAACATTGACATGTTGTGTTTAATTTTTTAAGTGGCCGTAATTGATTTGATTGATACCTATTTATTTTGGTCATTGATTCATAATACTTATTCACTAACATTTGCAGGTAAAAAATGCTCTGTCATATTTCCACTGGTGGGAATTGTCACGCTCGAAACAGAGACAAAGTATATTTTTTTACTGATTTAGGATGATGTGGATTCTTTTCTTTTTTTTTCTTGTATTATTATTATTTCTGTTGATAAAACTCTCCCTTTCATACACTAAGGGGGCGTCTACCGAACTTTTTGGATTCAGGAAATCATGCCGAACAAGTATGTATCGGTAGTCGGCATCGCCGAACAAAGTCTCACGGAATGGTCCAAAATCTCCCTTGGATCCTCTACCATTATCGGTGAGCTAAACTAATCTGACAGCACTAACATTTTTTTTGTAACATGCTAGCTTGAGGAGCTTCTCTTGTTATAATAATATAATCCTTTATGTAAGAAAGGGATGGAAATACGTTTAGTGCTGTCAATTTTACTTTTGTTTAAAGTACATACATCAAATTGTCAGTAACATATTTTTTTCTATGACAGACCTTTTTGAAGTTTTTGAAGAGTATCGTCAAAATACAAATTAACCAAACATGCGAGTTACACGTTTTGTAAATTTTCATCTAAAAATATCGCACACATACATAATTTACCTATTATATTTACTACACACATCACAATACACTCTCACACATCAAAATCAGTAAATAGGAATTTCAGTAGGAATCTTAACATTTCAGAAGGGTGTAAAGTGCATAACATTTTACAATATTCTTTTTAAAAATCTTATAAAAATACACAAAAATAATGATTGTGTGTACCTAATGGTAAATTACGACGCACGTTTTGAATTAAGGTTTTTTTAACCCCTGACCATATTGGAGTCTCGCCACAAAGGTTTCTTTTTACCAATTCGATTCGGAACCCTAGCATTATCGTCTGATCCAAGACATAACCAGTCGAACAAAATAAAAATAGGATTAAAAATCCTATATCTAATATAATATCCTAAAAATAGGATAATAATTATCATCATTGATACGCGTATCAAAAATAAAATAAAGAAGGTATTGTGTAAAATAATGTAAAATGTTATACACCATAGCAAGAACGATACAAAAATACTTTTTTCTTTATTTATGTATGTATATTATTGTATATAGAATAGGTCAGATAGTTCAGGCACTTGTCAGTCTATGAATTTACAAAGGCTGCCAAACATACATCCTAAAATTAATCTGTAATTTAAAATTTTAACCTAATTTATTTAAATTAATTAATTTAAATATTTAACCTAATTAATGTTTTCAGATCTAAGCACAGATCTTTGTTTTAAATCGGTGTTTCTTCCTTCTTCTTTGGTGATTGAAACTACCTAAAACCTCAGATCAAGTAGAAAGGTAGTCCCGCCTTAGATACAGGTGAAGCCAAAAAAACTACCCTACTTCCCGTGTACGTATACTTCAAGCACATATTGACGCATAAAAACTACCTTTATTACTACTTATTTTTCTTGTCCACGTTCTCTGAGTCCACTGACGTAAGAATTGACGATTGATTCGGGTAGTAGGATAGTTTTTTTGGCTTCACGTGTACCTAAGCCGGGACTCATCTGCCTTTCTACTTGATCTGAGCCTAAAACTAAATGATAATAATTTAAGAAACTTCTACAATTATTTTAGAATGTTGTTTTTTTTAAACTTATATGATGCCTCATTATATTTGGTCACAATTGTTAATATTATATCAGAGTACGGAATGGTTTTTGTAAAGAAAATATTCTTTGTAATTGCTTTCACTATTTTTACGAGTTAGTAAATAAATATGTATAGGTCGACCACGCAGAGTTTATACTCATCTCCTGACAACAATTCCAAATATTATGACAACATTGTACTTATTTTGACTACGTCACCTTTACCTTAGAAAACTGCGTCTACCAAACTAGTCCCGAGCTCGAAGGACCATGTATTTGTGCCTAATAATTGATTACGGTTTTATCTATCACCCTTTATTTTCATAGGATATTCAACTGATGGAGAGAACGCAGATTGTCTACAAAGTTCGCAGAAACAATTTAATGGTAGACTATGTACATATGTGACACAGAACAACTCAGGCGCCAACAAGCATTCATTCATGTCATAGCTATTAGATTAATCCAGGCGTCGTAGTCAAACTAAAATCCCCTCTAAGATTAAGTAGAACGAGACTAAAACTAGCTGAAAGTATCATATGCAGGACTTTCTTAAAAAGCTACTTGCTTGAATCTCCATTTTGTATTTTATAGGTGTAGACATTTCTGCAATATTTACTAGAGAACTACTTCTCTCTTTTCTTCGATTGTGTAATGAGAGACTTGCAGCATCGGTTGCTGCTAATCAAGTCGCTTAAAAGTTCGAAGGAATGTTTGTAGATATTGTACTATTTCGAACTACCCTCAATTCTAAGAGTAGAAAGTCAGCACAGCAGCGTGATTTCCTCTAACTAACAACACTCTATCAGCGGCTGTCACTAACGCGTGCAGCCAGGCGACGTATAGCGGCGCGGGAACGACCCCTCGCCTTCTGGGCATGGGTAAAGTGACGCACACGAGGCGCGCGCCGGACGAGTGGAACGTTATGAGCTCGCGGAGGCGCAGGTGGCGGTGGGTGCGCTCGCGGGCGGCCAGCAGGTCGGCTTCGGTTATACCAGCTGTGGAACAAACAAAATGGGTTGTCTGTAAAGTCGGTTTACGGACGATAGTTTAACGTGACAACGTCAAAACAAAACATTGATGAAATGATTGCATACTGTTCTCGCTCCGATCGTAACGTTACAATGAGCGTTACAGGACACGTAACGGGACACTTTTACGTGAGTGCACCCAGTGTTCATCGATTTATTAGACGTTGTCACATCAAAAAGATATAATTATCCATTTATCTATGGAACTCTCAAAAATATTTAGGCTTTTTAGTTGATCATGTTTGGTAGTTTTCTAAAGGCTTTTACTTGACAATTTAAAGTTGCTAAAATAAAGCTGTCTATAGTCGATTAAACGCGGACATCAAAACTTTTAGTCTATTTAAGTTTGTCAACTCAAAGCCAACCATTGGCTGTATGAACGGACTAAATTATAGTTATTACCCTTACCTGGGTCAGTACTATCATCTGGAGTTTTGAAAGGCGCGATGAGTTTGTCGAAGTAAGCCAGCGTCGAGTCTTTCGGGCGGCGCGTCACGTCGGGGACCATCTTCAGGGCGGAGTAGTCGATGCGGAACTTGGAGAGGAGAGACGCCATGCTGAAGGAAAATCAATAATTTTTAACAGACTTCAAAAAGAAAATGGTTTTAATCACGAATATAGGTATGTGTCATTGCTTGTTTGTTACGCAATTGCTTTTCAAATTATGATTTGACAACACAAAATACAATTCGAAGGACTAATATTAAGTATTAAATATTGCTGCTATAAATAAATACTTAAATATTTCCACTGTTGACTTACTTCCGTTCTTCGATCTCGAGTTCTGTGTTCTTATTGGCCAGCGTGAACACCCGCAGCGGGCAGGAGGACCAGGCGCGGCGAGTCGAGAGGATGTACGGGAGGAGGAGGGTGAGGCCTGGGGAAGGTTAAACGTTACAGAGGATTTCATTAACTTTGTCCATGTTATAATGGACTTGTGAGTGGGCATTGTTTTAGAAGTTCAATTTGTGAAAGTCTTTTTGTATTTGTCACTTCTAATAACTGGCTGATTTTTTCAGTAATTCTAATCATTTGTATCGTAGAATAAGACCAGCTTCTTAAATAAGTGATTTTCAACGTAAAGGTCTGATCATTACTTGTCTTAAACTGTACAGCCGTGGTACCACTGCGTGAATTGCTTCACTGATATAAAAGACGAAGCTCCGTGCGTGATGGAACAACCGCACTTCCTACACCTATCCACCCCTCATATTTCATCTCCATCATCATAAAGCCACCACACGTCGGTGGAGCCCTGATGCTTTTTCCTCTCCAGTTTGACCAACCGGTTAGACCGAGAGGAAGACCGAAGGACTCCTGTCTCACCCCCGTCGTCGTACAGCCACCACACGTCCACGGAGCCCTGCCGGCGCCGCGTGAACTGCTCCACCGACGTGAAGGAGGACGAGCGGCGCGCGCCGGAGCCCCCGAGCGCGCGCCGGACCGCGCCGCCGAGCCCGAGCCTGGGGAGCAGCTTGCATTAGGGAAACTGTTGCAAGGCTTTGACAAATAGACAGGCCTTCATTGGTCACACCAAAAACTGCGAAGTAAATGAGAATAGCATTTAAAAACTAGCGGGTTGAATTCGGTTCAAAGTATAGTACGAACTAAAAATCGGCTCTAGTTTTAAGTTAAAGGTAACCTTGGCCGCTTCAAACGAAGGGTTAATAGAGTCCTCAGAGGTAGGCAACGCACTGAAGATGCTTTGGGTATTGGAAGTGTCCATAGGCGACGGTGACCACTTACCATCAGGCGGCCCGTCGCTTGTTTGCCACTTATTTTTATTAAAAAAAAAATAAAAATAAAAAGTTTGACACTTGCTTTTACTAACTCTATTTCTCTCTATATGTTTGGCACCTTAAACCAAACGTTATTAATATCACATGAAAGTGCATAGTGAGCCTGAACATTCCAGAAAAATAGGCAACAGTCTTGTCTCAAACATATTAAACTAGTCTTCAGAATCAGCATGCATCGACCCACTGCCGAGTATGGGCCTCCAGTTTCTAGTGCCGTTGTTCATATCTCAGGTCAATCTCATTCACGTGACCCGCGATGGATCTGAGATTTTCGCCTTTAAACAATCAAATTTCAACCCTATCACAATCATCGTAGACCTCACCTTTCCTTAACCTCCGGCTTCTGCACCGGCTCTTTCGCCGCCTCCTTTCCATCGGTCGCCGCGGTGGGGTCGGCCGACACTCCCGCCCGTCTCAGCTGAGGCGAGCCACCCATCGACACGTCGGACATACTGCTACCTGTAGTGGTTATTGTAACGTTTATTGTAGTTGTGAAATTAATTCGTGGACCAGGTAAAGGTAAAAGTATTAAAAACTCTAAATTTTTATTTTACTACATTTTTTACCTACAATCGGCGACCTACCCTCCATCATTTAACATCAACTGCAGTTAAAAACCGGTCGACTTTTGTTATAAGTACGTACACTGAAATTTTGCGCGGAGCTACTCAACTCCAAACAAAATAAATCCTCTCTCTTTACCCTTAGATAATAAATAGTTCAAATAATATAATATTAAGAAGAATACGAGTAATGCTGGCACTTCACATCGTGATTTTTGTTTGTTTATTTGCCAAATAAAAAGGGATGCAGCTATACAGGCTGCATAGCTGCGTCTCTTATTATTTGGCGAATACGTAAATACGAATAGCCAAGTGAAGTGCCACCATAAGATATACCTAACAGCAAACATATTGGCAAAACACAGTGTAGGTAGCACGGTATATAAGTGTCGTAAAAGTACTGGTAGATTTCCGTCGTAGAAATAAACTTACCTTTCAAAGCCGCGTCAAAAATTAAAAATACACAAATAAATGCGAAAACATGAAACTAAAAAAACCCATATGAAACACAAACATTTTTGTAATGATTTATGAGAACTCACCTATAGAATGCGTGTTCAAGCTTTCTGTCGATTTTGAATCCTTGAAGTTGTCTCCCATCGATCCTGTACAAAGTATGGCGTGACAATGGAAACCTGCCACCTTGTCATCTTAGTCACAACACTGACGCAACGATGTACTATAAGTATAACCCGGTCACAATATCTGTGCACCTCGCTGGAATGCGTATAGCCTTATATAGTCGCACTGTCGCACCGGGGAGTGCGCGGAGAGGTGACAGGGGAAGCGGGAGAGGCTCCCGCTTCCCGGGTTGTATGGTATATTCGAATAATTTGTTTTTCGAATAATCGAACAATATGCTATTGGAATAATCGAATAATTTGTTATTCGGTAAATTGAATGGTAAATTATTTGATTGTACATAGCTCATCGTTACGCCGTTTATTAGGATGAGGTGAAGTGGTTGAAATTAGTCAAATCACATGGTGCGATATTCTATAACTAAACTAAATGGGTATCTGACAATGATATATTACAAAATTGAATTAAATTTTTACTGCATTTTTAATTTCAGTATATAAGACAAGGACAACAATAAATGTTAGTAGAATTTGGGCATCTGAAATCTTAAAATCATCGTCATGTTTCTATTAACACTTTGACTGCGGCTAATAATCACATGCGCTTGTCTTAGGTGCGGCTAATAGTCAAATGCGTTGTATTTTACGCGCCTGGCGTGTGTAGCCGCACTCGCGTCGCACAAAGGAAAACACATGGTGTGTGTTTTCCGCTGTCAAAGTGTTAAGTCAGGGATAATGTGTGTAAGTGTGCATGTGAAGTGTGTTTCTAAATATACACACGTGAGAAGGCCGACAAGTCCTTGTGTCCCATATCGTTGAGGTAGGCCCGGAGGTCGTCGTCCAACGTTTCGCCCGTGTATAGCCCGCCTTCCACCCTGAGCAATGCTAAAGCCATGTGGACATCTAGCGCTTTGCTAAAAACAAGAATTTTAGTTTTAAGCGCCATCTCTGAACTAAAACTATTAACTAACAAACACATTTTTGCATTGAATGAAAAATTCAATACTCGATCACTGCGTCTTCATAACTGTTTCGTTTAATTAGCCGAAGCTGAAGTACACTCGTTCAGTGACAAAATGGTAGAAGATGGTTGCACATATTGCCAAAACTAGAATCCGGTTTGAATCTTCATTTACAGAAGTTATTCCTCTTACAAATCTGACAGTCATTTTAAACTAAGACATGCATCTTGCTTCATAGCTTAAATTATCCGATTCTATTAATTTGTACAAGCGCCATCTATGATCCAAAACTCCAAACTAAACAATACTTACTGCATAACTTCCACATAATCCACGACCTCATTCCTTTCACAGGTCTGCCAATCTTCTTTGAACCCCATCATCAGTATGTTAGGTCTCAATTTTCCCAATCCGCTGGCTTGGACGAGCGCACTGGCGCCATCTTTGAATAAAACGTCGTCAACTACCGTGTAGAAAGCTTTGATCTTGCGTTTTGTGAACCATTCGTAGGCGCGGCTGTGTAGCGATTCGCGACCTCTGTTGCTTACTTGGCCCTGGAATGAAAATTAGGTTTTAATTTTTAAGTAACAAAGTCTTAATTAAAAGGCTGATTCGCCGTTCGGACGTTTGATTAGCTGTTTTTCAAATTTGTTCCTTATCCTTACTCATGGAAAAGCATTGGATACGCTAAAGCGCACTAAAACTAGTCACTTACGACTTTCAATAGGAGTGACTAAAGATTTTAAAATCCTCTTCCATAATGTGAGTACACAGTTTAGTTTTAATTTATTGAAAATCTTAATAATCTGTTTTTTAAAAATAAAACTAAACATGTGTTTTAAATTTTTTTAATCTGGCTAGTCCCCTGAAAGCATTGAATCGGCGATTTTTTGATACTGTCGTCATGCCTATTATAGCATGCACTGGACACAAAACGATTCAAAAACTGCATTTAAAAGCTTACAAGAGTGAATTTCAATGTAAGGAGGTAGCGGAGTAAGGTTTGACCGTTTGATAGATAGATACTCTTTATTGTTCACACCAGATATTATTACAACAAAAAGGGTCGTAACACTTAAAACTAGTGCAACAACTGGTGGCCTTATCGCTAAGATCGATATCTTTAAGATTAGGCAAGTATTTTAAATTGTATTAGAATGTTTTGTAATATAATTACCTGCACAATGTGACCGCACAGCATGAGCGACAGTCCTTTGGTGAGCAGATATGCGAAGTCTGTGAGGATCGGTCTCTCGGCGGGGAAGCCGGTCAGGACTAGAATTTGAGGCCTGAAATATATGGAGATATTAATACCTAAATAAAAAGTTATATGACAAGTTAGTCGATACTTCCATCTTTTCCTCTACCGAGGAAAAGTCTGTCCTTATCTCACATATTGAAATTAAATGAGAGGCAGATAAATTTAGTTCTATTAAGTTGATTAAGCGAATAGTACAACATAATTGACGTAAATAAAGGCTCAAAAGTCTTATACCAAAATATCGCGATCGAAATAAAAAAAATAAAAGATCGTTTGAAATGTCATGATTTCTTAAAAGGTAATGTTATAAATAGTACCTGTAATTCTTGACATGCTCAGTAACTCTGTTGAGATGGTGCACGCCGGTCAGAGCTGCCTTGTAAGTCTGCGCCTGCGTCGTCGAACCCCAGTTTACGTCTAACATAAAAAAAAAAATTAAAAAAATTACATTACGTTTCACGAACTACAATGTAGTTAGGCAAGTCTGTTTAACAAATTTCGAAGGCAGACCGTAATACCATAATTATATGCGAGTCAGTGGGCCACTTTGGTGAAAACACATTTTTATCTACCGTCTTTTAGATTTTTTTTTTTAGTTTTATCTTTATGCCAATTCAGCCGTGCCCACGAGATCCGAATATGATGGTGACGTTAGCCATGATATATTTTGTGTTTTATGTTTAGCTCCGCGGTAATATATCCGCCTTATAAGTCAGAGGTTCCGGGTTCGATTCCCGGCCGGGCAGATGTTTGAATGATGAATTTAAATATCTGTTCTGGGTCTGGGTGTTAGTCGTCTTTGTCTTTGTGTGTATTCCATGGCATCCCCGACACAGGATTTATCCTAGTGGGGAGCTATGAGTGTGAAATGTTTATTATTATTATTATCTAGGTAGAACACACACACACACACATTCACACACACACACAGACACATACATACATACACACACATATATACATTCTGGGTGGTGCAGTCCTGTTATGGGCAAACGTGACGTTTAACATCAGGCGAGCGATTTGCTCGTCTCGTCACTCAATTACATAAAAAAAAAGAAGCGCGCACGCACCCGGCTTGCGGTAGGAGACGAGCAGGTACAGCGCCAGCAGCGCCGCGAGCGTGACGAGCGCCGTGCCCCACGACACCACGAACATGATGCCCACGCACAGCGCGGCGCCCGCCAGCGACAGCCACATGTTGTACAGCTGGGGACAAATATACACACTAATAAAAAAAATGTATGGCAATTGTTTTTTTTTATTTTTTTTTATGTGATTGAGTGACGAGACGAGCAAATCGCTCGCCTGATGTTAAACGTCACGTTTTCCCATAACAGGTCTGCGCCACCCAGAATTTTGAACTCGCAGAATTCAAGACCCTGCGCGGCACAGCACTGCGCTCGTCACCCTGAGATATAAGTTGTAATTTCCCATTTGCCCTGTAATTTCACTGGAAACAATGCCCTTCCAACCGAAACACAGTAATGTTTGCACATTACTGCTTGGCGGTAGAATAATTGGCAAAGGTGTGGTACTTCCCCAGGCGGGCTCTGCAAAAGAGTGCAAAAACCACTCAAATGTACCTACCCAATGTAATGTATGTGGGTGTGTGTATGTGTGTTCAAAACTCACCCTGAAAGTAGGTCTCCAACCCACTGGCTTGGCGAGACTTGCGTGGAAGGTGGAGAAGTTGATGAGAGCATACGCGGCGAGGAAGAAGTTTGAGATCAGCGGCGCGATCTGGTTGAGTCCACCTGGAAATTTGAGGCATTTTTTTTTAGTGAAATCTATTTCGTCTCTACTTAATTTGGCAACACTAAATTTAAATTCATCCTTTCTGTGTTTAGAACAATTCAAAACAGGCTTGAACAGAATTCTCGTGATGTTTAGGAATTGCTGTAACAGACGCTTTTTTATTTTTTGGATGTTTTTCTAGCCATGTATCCTAAGTAAAATTATTTATGTAAACCTTTTGTATGAAAAAAAAAATAAAAAAAATCTAATTGATTTATCTAGTCATTTTAAAATTAATAAATAAATGTCTTGATTGCACTTTAAAGCAAAAAAACTAAGGGCTCATTATTATTATAAAACAAAACTTGAAATCGTATATTTTGTTTATAAAATCACATACCCATAAGTATAAAGGCGGTGGCAATAATAAAGGTGAGCACGTAGCCCCGCACGGGCTCGTTGTTGTGTCCGTAGCCCTTCGCGAAGAACTCCAGGTACGGGTACAGCTTGTCTTGACACAGCGCCTACAATTTACAATACAATACAATTACACTTTTAAAAACAAAGGGCTGTGACATGTAGACAGACAACGGACTCTCTCTGTGTTTCCGTTTTTTTTCTAGGTCTTTCTTCTTTGCAATTTTGGTAAAGAACCTTAAAAATGTAAGTTTGTAGAGGGCGACTGGATAGCCTTGTTAAAGATTCATTAGGTCGCCGGAAAAGCCTCTAGTTTGGCTTGTACGGTCGGTAGTTTGGTTATAGATTACAGAAGAAATAACCGGGGCCTACAACTTTACGGGGATTGGATGACACGTATAATAACTGTACTATCCTTTTAAAAGCTAAGTTTCCACTGCAGGATCTTTGTATCACCTGTACACGTACGTACAGTCATACATACTTCAAAGCTATCTTAACTGTTTCTATGAGACTGATATGTATGTAAATGATAATGTTTACCTGAAACACTTTAGGCGCGGACACGAGTGAAGCGAGCGCCGACGACAGCGTCGCCGCGAAGCAGCCGCCGTAGATGAGCGGACCGAAGCCCGACACCAGACGAATTACCTACAATAGGGTCAATAGGAAAACTATTGGTACTTTGTTAATGTTAAAAAGGGTCAAAAAACAAAAAAATTGGGGTCAGCAGTCAGCACCTTTATTACATCCCAGATTAAATGATACACGTTTGAATTTTATGTAATTAATGTAGAATTAGATGGTTAATGAGAAACTCCCAACCAGCTATGTTTTAGTTCGCAGCAAATGAAACTAGGTGGCGCTTTTTTTAATGCTTTTCGGTTTTTTTTTTCAAATGATACAAAATTATAAGAGCATATTCTACTATCAGAACGCTCTGCATGACCGCATGTAGCCTAGGAAATAGACTACTTTTTCTCATCAACACTGTTTTTCGTCACGCGCGCGTGAAACTCCCTAACTATACCTTACTATAATTATTGCATTGAGAGTTTAAATAAATTAAAAATGAGCTCACATCGTTGCTATTTTGCAGCCCATACCCACACCCCTCGGCCACGCAGGAAGCAAGCGTCCCGTTAGCGATGTCCGCAACGTCCCCCGACGCGTCGCGGAGCACCGTGCTCCCCGCGATGACGGCGATCAGAAGGTACGAGATCGTCGTCAGCAGGATCGCGAGGAGGGTGCCTTTCGGAATCGATTTTTGGGGGTCCTGGAATGGATAGCAAAAAATCAAGCCCCAATTTTGTGTCAATCCCAAATGACAAATCAATACAGTTTTAATAAAATATTCAGAAAAAACTTTGTTTAACTGTGTAAATTACTAGATTAGGCTAGGAAAAACATACTATTTACGGATCTATGGAAGAAATTTAATGAGGTCGTAGACATGCCGTCAAAGATTACTATAAAAATAAATGCAGACGGGATCGGTCGCAAACTAATATATTTTGTGGCGTGCCAATAATGGCACATTTTGCCATCCTTGTCCAAAGGTCTGGAAGTTCATGCCAAGGCCTACCTTCAAATCGCCAGAAATATTAGCGCCAGCCAGGATCCCGGTGGCCGCTGGGAAGAATATCGAGAAAACTGAGAAGAAATTGTGCTCCACGCCCTCAAAGTAGCGGTAGTCCGAACCCATGTTCTCCATAAGTATTGTAACTGGAATCATAAATAACAATTATGTTGTAATAAAAACAAAAATATTCAAAATTAAATCTATCGCGCATTGAAACAAAGTTCAAAATGTAGGTAATGCCACCTTTCAGCACCTGAATATGGCGTTCTTGAGGACTCATTACAATAAACTTCAATATCCCATTTCAATCAAGCTGGGGATATGAAATTTAAATTAAATATGAGTCAACTTCAGTTCTGCGATCAGATACTTTTCAAGACTGTTTATTAGTTAAATAAAGTCGAGTTTGATATTTGCTTGTCGATAATTGTGTTGCCTTTACCGTCTGGCAAATCGTAACTATACTTTTGACAATTACTATTTTACCTCAGAAAGCCACAAAGCCATCTCTAAGGGTGTTACCAGACCAATCGATCGATGGTAGAATGGAATAGTCGACGTCGATCGATATTTTCTACCAGACCAATCGATCGATCGTCAATCAACGGCATCGATCGATGGTAGAGTGGAATAGTCGACGTCGATCGATAGTTTCTACCAGACCAATCGATCGATCGTCGATCGACGGCATCGATCGATGGTAGAATGGAATAGTCGTCGTCGATCGAGCTGCTTGATCAGCCGCGCCAAGCGACATCGTATATCGTATACATAGTACGAGCAACATCGTACTGGCCAACAACAACGCGTCCTCTTGTGAATACATTTTGAAAGAAACTGATAGAATATAGCCGGAGTTAATCGATCAACGTCGACCGGTGCCAGTAGTCGAACAGTATCTGTCGATCAATTAAAGTTACCAGACCAGTCGATCAACATCGATCGACGTTGATCGTTGCCATCGACCGGCGATCGATCGATTGGTTAGTCGAACAGTATCTGTCGATCAATTAAAGTTACTAGACCAGTTGATCAACTTCGATCGATGCCGTCGATCGACAATCGATCGATTGGTCTGGTAACACCCTAAGATATTTGGACCCAACTGCTCAGCCAATAAAGAAGTCTCATAGCAGCAAATAGCACCACGAGCAGACCAGAGCTGACCTGAGCCTTACCCCACAAATATTATCACTAATACTCACTATTATACCCCACAAAGCCTTGCGCCAGCTCTGCGTCACTCTTGGGTCCCACCACAGACCCGATCAAGAAGTCTGCGATAGCAGCCAACAGCACGACCAGTAGGACCACTTGAGCCTTGGCCTCCCACTCCATCCCCACCATCACTATACCCGTGAGGAGTACTATGGTGATGCAGCCGTAGATGGCTTGGTCCTGGAATGGTAACATGACAATCTTCGTACGTTTTAGAAGAACATTTGATAAAATAAAATAAAGAAAAGACGAAGGAAAGAAAATCATTTTTTGAAGAATTCATTTAAGTAAGAGTGCCTAAAAGATATTCCTTCCTTTGCAGCTTGCAGCGCTCTTACAGGGTCCTTGTACCGTCATTTAGTTTGTAAGAACATTGGCAATAAATAAACAAAAGAGTATTGCAATGTGAACTTTAAGTCGTGTCTCAGAAGGTGAATTCTTCAATTGCAAAATGAAGTCAGGGGCCTTCAGGCGGTTTAAACACTTTGACACTAGGGCCAGCCACTAGACCTGTACGATCTTACTTATTTACTTATTCAGTACAGTTAATTGATTCTACCGTGATATTATTATGTAAATGTTATCATGTTTCTATGAATTTAACCACAATTAAGGTTTGTTCGTACATAATTCACGATGTTTTCATTTTATACATCAGCTGTACAAATACATTATCAATTTTATAGCTACATGTGGAATCTGCTCCTTGGTATTTAAGCAATCAAATATGGACTTTGTTGATCTTAAATAATATTGCCGAGAAAAATTATAAAAAAATATTTATATTTAATTTTTTTTATAATTTTTTACATTTTCAACGATTTCAACCGTTTTTTTACTAGTGTTTTTTCCCGTATACGTATACGAGTAGTCTCATTTTGATAAAAGTTTGGACGGACGAAATCAAAGTACTAACGTAACTATGCCTTTCTAAATAAAATATAATTTCCCTTACCCAGCTTTTGCTGACCATATAGTAGGGCTCCGGAATGAGCGTTATGAGCGACTCTCCGAAGCCCACCACGTACATAGCGCAGGCCACGGCGTTCGCCATCGAGAATATGAGGCCGATGGAGCCGCCGAACTCGGGGCCCAGCGACCGCGATATCATGTAGTAGGTGCCGCCTGGAAATAATACATTATCCCAATGTTCATCCAAATAATATCATCAACTTACTAACTGATAAGTAAGTAGCTGATTTCTCTAAAACAGCTAAAAACGGCACAAACGAGAGGTGACATATATCTAACAGTGGGTCGGATACAGGCTGACGGTGATGTTCCTACGAGGTAATCTTCCTCGTACTAACTATGAAGGGATGAAAGACAAACGACGTCGTTGTAATATGAAACTTTACGTTGTTACTTATACCTGTGTTTACTATATACAATACATAATCTGTTGCATTGGACCCTATGACATGGAGAAGTACAATGAGACAGGACTACTCAACAGAACAGGTGGGAATTATATTCCCATATGTTTTGTGGACAGAACTAATGGGGAAAAAAATCCCAGTAGTTCTGTCAACAGAACTACTCAACAGAACAGGTGGGAGTAAACGGAGCTGACGACGTGTAAACTTACCTCCTTTAATAACTCCGTTGGTACTGATGGCAGACATGGAGAGCGCCGTGATGGTGGTCACCACAGATGTCGTCACGATCAGCAGGATGGACTGCGCTGCCGACACACAACACATTGTTCACACCATACCACAACGCACACTACTGAGAAGCAAACCTACAGCAGAAACAAATCAGCAAGAGAAATACTGCGGACACATTTACACATTGGTACGAAACTTCAGAAGCAGTAACGCATAGACGAGGAATTTGACAGATAATGTTTTTATATGATGTGGACATGTTTGCTCAGAATCGATTTCGCAAAACGGACGAATAAAGAGGGAAAATGGGGGTTTTATGTAAATCTATGATAGAGGGCGGTAATGAAGCAGAACGTATTATTTTCCTTACGCGTAGGTACATTGGCGCTGGAAACTACTATTCTTATTAATGTAGTGTTTCAATTACTCTGTATACTAACCCACTCCCGCCTGACCCACGACCCAGGAGAGTCGCAGGAACAGCATCACCCCCCAGATGTTGAGCAAGCACCGCATCAGCACTCCCTTCACCCATCCGAACTTCACGTTCGGAGAAGGCATCTGTTCTTCTAGGTCTTTCTCCACCATTTGCCCTGACTGGGGAGGAATTATGGATGAATTTCATGAGAAGAAACCCTCAACAGTCACTTCTATACACTCAGCATTGCTGAGAATGCTGAGGGTAGATACTGCTGAGAATTAGCATTAAGTACCTAAGCTCTTATAGGCAAAGTGGCTAGCCCTGGTGTCAGAGTTTTCAGGCCAGCTGAAGGCTTCTGACACAGCTTGACGGTTGTTGCTATAGGACAAACAACCTGAACCTACAGAATTAGCATTGCTGAGGATATAGACGATGTTGCTAAGTAAAGCAATTATCTTCTATTCGAGATGATATTTTCTTATAATCCAAAATACACGGAGTTACTATTAGTTCATTTTCTAATAATACGCCACACCTCCTAGTTTTATCAGTGAGGTCAGTAGATCGCAGACTTAGAAACTATATACCTACATCGTAATACCAAGGTCGTACTTCGTACAGACAAAGTATACCTACCATATCCTCAATTGCACATTACACTCCTAGGTTAGATGCCTATCACAGACGCATCGTTTCATCTAATCATCTACTTACTTCTACTGCATAGACACCTACGCTCAGGTCGGGGGTCATGTTCCGTTGAACTTGTGTCAAGTTGCAAGATAGGGCCACTGGAACGGCTATTGATTTACGAGTAGGAGGACTTATGCAAGGCGTGACTTGAAGTACTTTTGCAGCTTCATTCAAGACTTACTCATGACTACGTCGTGGGTAGAAATAAAGAAAAACTTGTGGTCAATTTTCGAACAAATTTTATATGAAACCAACTTTAGATACGAACCAATTTACGTACATGCGTGCGTGTTTCCAGCTATCATCCTACGCTTAGCACTTACGATATGGATCATAGCTACGTAGTTCGCGATCCTAAGGCAACGTGACAGGGCAAGTGGTCCAATTAGCTAATGACCGGGACAATTGCAGTAATTAAAGGTAACCTGCGTACGTCAATGGTCAGGGCAGGGCATGTCATCTCCCGAGGCAGTACTCATAACATGCTATGATGGAATAAGGGAGTTGGTGAGTCAGAATTGGAGCATATTTTTAATGACATGATTGCATTACAACTTAGCTTGCTCCATCGTATTAATGCATTATGTATAGCATCTGGCGAGAACAGAATAATAAAAAGCTTAGCTTACAATGGAGCTAAACAACAATGACAGGTAGACGAGGCCGGAGGCTTTTACCTTGCAGTGGGTGGTTGAGCTGATGATGACGATATCAAATTACTTTAATGGTGGTTGGCAGCCCCGGATCTACAAATTTTTTTAGGCGGGGCAAAAACTGAAAAATGCCGCCCCACCCACTTATCTCGGTCGGCAGCCTTTTGGCAGACGCGGGCCGCATAGTGACAATTTGAAATAGTGGCGGGCCGCACTTGTTGAAAGTAATCAAACAAAACCGTGTTTTTTTTTCAATGAACCAAATAATTCGATTTTAGAGAGCTTTGTGAATCAAGCACAGTTGCTCTACCCACAACACAGTGCTTGATTAAGTAAGTTCAAATCTCGTAGTAGTTTTTATCAACCGGCATTTAGATGTTATACGCAGCAAGTTTAAAAGCACAAACAAATAAAAAAAATTCGCGAGCGCAGCGAGCGCGAAATTTTTCGACATTGTTCATTAATTCAAAACATAGATTTTTTACGAATTAAACGTGTAACGGAAATTAAGCACCATGAATACGCGAGCGCAGCGAGCGCGAAAATTTGAGATATTTTTGATCAATTTTGGATAGATTTTTACGCGTCAGGCTATTTACAACGAAAATTACACAACACTTGCGTTGCGTCGGGTACAAAACTTGTAATATTTTCAATAAATTCAAAAATAATTGTGGCTTTTAAAATAAATAGTAATGCGCGAACGAAGCGAGCGCAGAGATTTGAAGATCTTTTGTTTTTAGGACGGGCTATTACGTAACGAAGTGTATTTAACAGATAACAGAAATCAAGAATACGCGAGCGCAGCGAGCGCGAAATTTTGAGTTATATTCTTTCATTTTGAAAATAAAATTCACGCGCTCGGTCACACAAAACACTAAATAATAACAATGTGGAAATTTTTGAGACGTATTTTTAGCAATTTAGGATATGCATATTTATTTTACGAGAGCCTGTTTCCAAACGAAATTGCACTCAGTAATGCGTAAACAGAGCGGAAATAATGCATCTATCGCTGTTCTTTCTGTATTAAGCTTATTTATTCAAATAAAACCGTTTTTATTTGACAAATCTATGAACTTCGTTTTGGTAGCTTTGTGTATAAAGTTTTGACATAAAAATTGATAAATAAAAAATGTTTTTTCATAAATTTGCTCTGCCCACAAACAGTGCTCGATTAATAAGCGGAAACTACAAAAAGCCTTTAGTATGTGGTACGCAGCAAGTCTAAAAGCACAAAATAATCATAATAATAAGAAATGTTTAGGCATTTTAATATTTAATCAATTCAGAACAGATTGATCAGTTTCAAAAACTATGCACAACGGAAATTAAACATCAAGAAAACGCAAGGGCAGCCGAGCGCAAAAAAGTGAGGCATTTTTCAGAAATTTAGGACAGGCTGTTTACAAAGGAAACTACCCACCATTCGTGTTGGTTGAATCAAAAGTTTTCAACCAACACGAATAGATTGAAGATTTTTTCGGTCAATTCCAAAACAGTCAGCATCTACTTACCGAAAAGGAAAACAAGACGCAAGTAGCGAGCGTAAGGATTTCGATTTGATTGTTATTAAATTAAACACAGGCTATTTAATTACGGGGTGTGTGTAATGGTTCTAATTAATCAAAAATATGCGAGCGCAGCGAGCGCGTTTGTTTTGGCGTCTATGTCCTAGACGCCTTCAGTTTTTATTCAAACGGTAACCTAATAAAAAACAAGTATTTTCTTTCCTGACAAACAACACACATGTTCATAATAAAACACTGTCGTGGAGAGAGATCAACGAGGGAGTTTTCGAATATCATTCCTTTCGCACGCACAGTAACCAGACGCGTGCTGCCGCGATCTGCGATTCCTGCGGGCGAGCGGACGCGTATTTTGACTATGTATACGCGCCTCGCGAATAATAAATGTTCGTACAGCACGTCTTACTCCGCGCTCTGGGTATCGGTCGAGTTGATATGGTCATGACTGTACTTGTACTATTTTTTATTCCGTGGTCAAAGTTTAGTAAATGATGAGTTGTCTATTCGTCTGTAAAGTGTGAATTTGGCGCCCCCCTAAGCTTGACGCCCGGGGCATGGGCCCCGGCTCGCCCCCCCCTAGATCCGGGGCTGGTGGTTGGACGGTATAGTAATCTTTTAGCCAGAATGTAGTAACAACCAAACATTAGCAAAATTAATAAACTAACGAAAAAAGGTTTTGATATAACAATACCTAGGGAGAGCGGTCACGTACAATCAAGCCGTTAAGCTGACTTAAGCTGATTAAATGTGTCCACTTAGTAAAGTACAGGATTTGGTTTACTTTGGATTACATCGTGCCCATGAAAACAAATCAGTTTGGTGCCTAACACTAAACAATTTCGTTAAAGTTCAACTATATGAAAAAGGAGAAAATGCAGAAAAAATATATATCATTTTAAATTTTTTAAGCATTTTTCCAAAAATTCCCCGACGCAAAAAAATACATCATTTTAAATTTTTTATGCATTTTTCCAAAAATTCCCCGACGCAAGTCACACCAGGTCTGTCTATTTTCTGGGCTTACATGACTGGAAGGTTAGAATCCATACATCTGATCAACTGGGAGCCTAGAATCTGAACACCAAAAACCAAACAACAAAAGAGGCCTCTTCATTTCATCGACTCAAACTGCCAGGGTATACCGAAACCATATTCTAAAACCTTAATAACTCCACGGCCAATTTACTCTTCTACAAAGTATGGGAAATATCCAAGTTAAAGATGTAAACAAATAAAGCACTTATAAAATCATCCATGCACAATTTAACTGCAATTGTCTTGCACATACTTTACACGTGAATAGGATCAAATTACGCATAAACCGCGAAGAATAAAGCATCGAGTACGGATCATTACATCGCATTAACATTGTAAATGAGAATAAAATGCAAAATCCACTCTTGTCTACCTGTTTGTTACCTTTTGAAGAATAACCTGAATAAATTTGAAGGTTGATTTAATTGTAGATTCCTAAACACGGAAATAAGTGTGTAGTTATTACTTTATAGTGTGAAAATGCAAAAAATGGCTTCCTCATTTAATATTCGTTATCGAAAACTAGAAAACAACAAAAAATACTAGAAACTTTCCAATATTTACTTCTATGTAATAAGACAATTTTTTCTATTCGCGACTTAAAACAAAATCTTTTGCTAGATCAAAGAAAACCTTCAATATTGACACCTACCTTCCTGGAGAGCGAAGCATTGTGCAGCTCATCTAGTGTAGGTCGCGGCGCCGCGTGCAGCGACAACACGTTCCTGTAGTTGTCCAACCTCGGTAAAGCTTCTCGAGTGAAATGTCTGAAAAATTAAGTCCCAAGTTGAGTTTCTGCTCCTTTCTTCTCTGATTGACGTACTTGGACGCTCAACGGAACCTAGTGGTAGGAGATACAACACAATAATATTTAATTGACAGAACAAAAAAGTTCAAACAAAACATAAGACATAAGCACAAAAGACAGCCTTATCCCTAAGAGCGATCTCTTCCATACTCTTCTTCCTTGAAATAGCACTATTATTAACCTACGATTACATTAGTACACTGCGGAATGTTGGCCAACTGTCTCAATATAATGTAGGTACGTCCCCGAGGTACGAGTATATGGTCTGCTCTCTGCATCCTCTAATTCCATATAAAAATCCTCCTCGTCCTTTTTCGCAGGGCTTCCTTCTGCCTGTCTAATAGACCGTCCAATATTTAGTTATTAGTCTGCATAAACGTGATCTCCACTCTAGAATTTATCTGGTCCAGCCTCTAGTCTAGTCTAGTTGTTTCGAACAATAATGATACCTGAAACTCTTCCCATATTTGGTGTCGGTGGCAGTGAGCGGGTCGTCGCTTTCAGCTCCCGAGATGTCCGATTCTTCCTCGTCCTCGTGATTGTCTTCTTCCATCTGTAACAAAGAAAAAATACAGTACAGTCAGCGAATTTGAAGAACGTCAAAATATAGTTGTTTCCATTCGGCTCGAAGGACCAAAAATTGGGGCGATTTCAATCCAGCCTCAAAAAGCTAGAAAATGTAGTGAATAGTGACAACAATTAGTAAGTATACTCAACGACAATTTAAGTATGTACTACAAATGTGCAAAGGAAAACAAACGCAAAATGCAAAATCTTTTTATATGACTGTAATATACTTCGTAAACCCGTAATTAAACGTGATAAAATTACTATTCGACCTTCACTACATTTTGTACTTAGCATATACCTACTTAGCTATACATTTTAAACATTTATGATAAGTTATGAAAAACGAACTTATAGGTGTGACAATTTTATATTCCAGGCAATTTTAAAACTGGAAAGTTACCGCAGTAAACGTAGTATACTAATATAAAGCGCCAGGTAGAGTGAAACCGTGACAAATGTGCAAAACGGCCAATAGAAAGTCGATACATCAATCAGAATATTGGCGTTCTTTAGGAGAGATTTCCGTCTAATATTATGAGGAAAGTAAGTTCATATAGGTCGAGTTCTATCAGAACTCTGAGTAAACTATGATAATATGATCTGAATAATTGTTTCAATTTCAGATATTCAGCCTACCGGAAATGTAGACCCCAAACAATTACATTACCAAAGTACTCAAACATGACAATTTATCAGTCACGATCACGAATATCAAAATTATTTGGTCAGTCGCAAACAAATATAGAAACACCTTGATAAACAAAGGTGAGCACGTGCCGAACTAATGGCTCTCAATGAGAAAATAGCTGGGATCCGTATAAAGTAACTGAATGCTGGAAACGCGGGTATCTTATTCCATGATTACCAATTACCAGCATAGAGCTAACACAGAAGTAAGGACCTTTTTCTGGCGAGTGAGATATTATCTTGGTAACTGTCGCTTACATTAGAAATTTCGTGACAGTGAGAGTGGACGAGATAATCTGGAGCGCCAAAGAATTGGATCCTATAGGTAATATCCACAAATCATGTCCTGACGTTCTCTCTCTTTCACACAACAATGCCGCTTCGACGACCCTTCATTTTTGACATGGTGTACCTACGACCTTCATGTCCAGTTATTTGAACACCTGGTCGGACCATCTACAGCAGGCAGGCGACTACTGTGTTGTGTACTTATAAAATTTGTGTGTTATAAATAATTTCAACCCAACATACTCGTAGTACCAACTCAGTGTAATCTACTTATAGGTAAATCGAGGGTTATACTTTATCGGCCAGCACTTAAAACGTTGGTTAGATTGACAAAAGGTCATTTAACTTTTGCGCAATATAAAAGAAGTGCGCAGTATTAACTAATAGTTACTCTTCTTACTAATAGCTAATAGATACTAAGAATAATAAAATTAGCCCCTTAATTTATAAAACCTGTCAAGCAGACAGTCTCGTTTTAAAGTTATCAGTTGATGCAATTTTGCATTTATTCCCAGGAAGTGTCTTAAAAGTTGTAACGTACATCATAAAGTAGTATAAGTAAGTACTGCCTATTGTACTTTATACAAAGACATTTATTAACGCTTTCTAATAAATCTTGCTTCTAATTACAAGAGAGACATAGTAAACTTTAGTGTTTATTTTCGCCAATAATGAACAACAGTTTGTATTGTCACTGTTGGATATAAATAAAATTAGGATTGAGCACAGAGAGAGCTGTGCGGTAATGAACACGATCACATGGTAACATGGCCATGGTTACAGCTTGTTCCGTAGCTAAGGAGATCTAAGAAAGCTATAGTTCATTGGTTTGACTACTGCATAGACATAAAGAAGGTAATACTTTCAAAGAAGCAACAGAAACGGCGTTTTTAGAGGGTCGTGAAATCACTTCCATGCTAATGATTACAATTTTCATAACGCAAAAAAGATGTCAAGGATCCATCGTGACATAAAACACGCATTTTACGTGACAAATTAATTTACTGGCATGGGTTTTTCGATGTGGTTTAATTAAGTTTGTAACTGCATGAAGACCGAATCAATCTGGCAACCAGTTCGAAAACAAGCTTCAAAAATCTGTGCTACTGTCATACTTATTTGTGCTATGCCGAAACACGGGTTTAGCCGCACGTTATATGAAAAGGACCACCTTTTCATTTTATTCGGGTGCCTCTCCAACTAGTGAAAATTGGCAGTAAGCTCTACCATAGTATTCTGTGGCTCTATACAATTTGCCTTGTCCTTGACAAGGGTTTGGTGGCACTCGTAAGCTCGTAACCCTTGTCCTCATTCGTGACGCGATTCTTCTTTCAACAACCTAGCTTTTTTAGGCCAAAAATTTTTCCCTTCGCTATTTTTAAAGCCAATTCTGTAGGCTTCAGTTGGCAGATCTAAAGTCTGCTGTCTTGCAGCTGTCTTTGTCATTGCGGTCTATTAGACGAAGACATCAACACTTCTAATCAATTTAGATCTATCGACTAAAGCCTAAAGCTTTCAATACTAAAGTAACTATTGCAACACACCCTTCATAGCCAAGCTGCAATCAATGATCGCAAACGCTATAAAAAAACTAAGACAATGTATGGGAAAGACATTTTTTGTAATCTATTCATATATTCTATATTCTATGACAGGACTGTCATTCCCATATATTGTCTTAATTTTCTATAGCGATATTACGAATATGGAATTGCAACTTAGCTATGGGGGCTGGTATAAGCATAAAATTTGCTCTACCGTCAGCCTCAACCCAGCACTTGCTATGTTAGTCTCGTCTGCTTTGAATCACATCATTCTAAAGCACAATCAGAGGTGTCCGCGCCATTTCCTGTCCTAACGATTCATTAATGTTAACTAACCCATTGAAATCGTCCTTTTGTACCGGTTTCGCTTGCGCTTTCATGAATATTAAAACAAAGCTGGCCGGCGTCCGGCTTTATCTTTTGTATCGAAAACAAAAATATTATGTATTAGCTTCAGTTATTTTATATCTCTATGTACTTGTTTATATCTGTAGGCACATGTTTGTTAATGAAATCACGTTTAACATTGCACTAGGTTTGTGAATGAGTAAGTTCATATAGGCGAGCTGGTCCTGACTTCATAGTTTTATGCCGTCTGAAAATCTCTGACAAGATTTTTATAGGACAAAATTACAGGTAAATGTATTATCCGAACCATGGTAGCGCTCAGTTGCAAATGCCACTTCAGGTCACCCATACGAAGGCTGATCGTATCGTCCGTTGCTTAAAACTTGTGGTCGGTTAAAAACGTCCAGGCGAGTTAAACTAGAGTAAATTGAGGGGCTTTGCTATAATGCCACATCACAGTCAAATAGAAATGATCTTCGAATAACTGTATGACAAGTTAAATAACTCTGTTCAGCAAACAGCTCTGCTGTCAGTAACTTGATCAAATTTCAGTGATCAAATTATTGAAATTGGATCACAATTAACTAAGTGTAAACATCCTGTGCAACTTATATTTCAATGCCTAACCGCCATGCGCCATACACATACACAACAATATCTGAAGATAGCTTTTACGGTTTACCTAAAGTTTTTTATTACTAGCAGTTTAGTGTTGGTTGTTATCATCAACCTAAACCTGTGTTTCCCGATAAATATAATCTGGATGTCTTCAAGTCGCAAGTGACTCGGTTTCTTCTAGGCAAGCGTGCTTCATCGTAGACCGCATCATTGCTTACCATCAGGCGAGCTGGCGGTCAAACGCAAGCCTATTTCAGAATTAAAAAAATGATATTAAAAAGACCCCAAACTTTGAAACTGCCAAACCGATTTTCAACAAACATACTCGTAGCTAAAACACTCCCGACTTGCAACATCTTGCACCTACATCTTGTAACATCTTTCAAACAAAATCAAAATTGGTTCATCCGTTCGGGGGTTGCCACAGACAGACACATACACACATAGAACCGTCAAACTTGTACCCGTCATTTTTGCGTCGAGGGTTAAGAAAATAAAACAAAAAATCTTTGCCGTTGTCTGAAAACCTCGCCAGCGCCAGCGGACTGCATGAAGCCGTCTCGCCAGCCTAGCGGAAGGCTTTAATAACTAACCTACGTCAGAGACTCGCTCCACTCTCCACCACCCACAAAACTTCAATCGTATCTTTATAAGGGTATGGTATAAAATCCTCTGGACGTACTTTCCGTCTAAAATTAGCCTCTACGTCCTACATCATCCATAAGTGAATCGCTCAGGAGCTATTTTTACATCGGTTCAAGAGGATGTCTCTCTTAAAATCTGAATCAGCAGGACTTCATCGTAACAAAGATCTTTGATCTTATCGTCGCAGGTAACGCGAGGGTCGGGAAAGTCTGGCTGTAACCAGAATGATCAAGGAACCTACAAACTGGAGAACTAGATCTTTATACAGTAACTACGAGTACTACTATACTACGCATATATTATAATACGTGCTGTGTCATCGATATCATAAACCCAATTTATTTTCAAGTCAATTATGACGTTGAGTAGATCATTTTGTACGGCCAGTAACTTTTGGACGGCCAGGAACTTTTGGACGGCCAGTCATAGTTTGGGCTTGATGATTGCTTTAATAAAACAAAGTTGTTAAGCCGGACACACTTTCAAAGATTGACCTGGTCGAGATTTTTTTAGTTCGATAAACTGCCAGAGCCCGTTTAGACTTTGCCTCAATCGTTATAAGTACTACGAGTAGGTACTACTTACCTACCTATTATTCCGAGTGTTATGTTGTGGGATAGTGATTCTCGTAATAGTAAATACATACTTGAGACACGTGCACAATATAGGGAATACCATATAGGTACAGGGAGCATGTATGCAACCGCTAGGTTATTATACATTTCAATAGGATGGTTTTCTTGAGGTTTTTCTTGCAGTTACCACAGTATGACAATTTGAGGGATCACAGAAATATTAGCCGAAGTTGAGAAACTTGTAAAACAAGTCACAAAACAATAGTCTTCGAAGAGGATTATGCAGTTCTTGGTCACAAAACAGTATGTGAGAGGAATGTGACATAGTTCTGTGACAAGTTCTAATGAATCGCATTTGGCTCGGAAGCGAAGATGATTTATTCTAATGGCGTCTTCCGTTAAGAATTGGAAATTTGCGAATAGCAAGTTACTCACACTCTAAGTAAACAGTCAATTTATCATTTGATGAATCAAACATTCACAAAGGTTTCAAACTAAACAGAGCAAGCTTGGATGCGTTTCTTGGCTCGTTTACACGAGTATTTATTTAAGATAGGATTATGAAATGAAACATAGCTCCTTGTATTAATAGACCGCTTCCTGGTATGTGCTTTGTATGCCTGTGCAAGTACTTGCTGAAATCTAAACAAGATTAGCCTAGAATAAGCTGTGAGACAACTGTATTTGAATAATGCATTCACTGTGTACAGAACCAACAGTTTCACCATTACTCTTGCTGATTAGATAGATAACTGGCCGTTTGTACAAAGCTAGATACCGATCCATTTTCCGAATACTTAGCATGGAAAAAGTTAGTTTTATACAATTGAAGTGACGAGACTAGCAAATCGCTCGCTTGACGTTAAAAGTCACGTTTGCGCATAAGCTGGTCTGCGTAACCCCAAATTTTGAATTCTAACAATACAAACAACCCTGCACGGTACAGCACTGCTTTGTCTTCCTGAGATATAAGATGTTTAATCTCCTATTTGCCCTGATATTTCGCTATTTTGGCTTAAAGATAATTTATGGATTGAAAATATCATTAAACAACGCGAAGGTTACATTAAACATGAAAAACAATACAAAGAATGCCTAACTAAAACCAAGACCGTAGGACGATTCAGATCCCCTTCTTCATCCGGTCACGCCACAGCAAGCCACGGACTGGCAATCTTCTCACTCGTAACATAATCTTTTCATATTTCCATCCATCATCAATCAAGGTCATCAATTTTCTTGGGTTATTTCCTAAGCTTTGCCAGAGTGTATTTTGAATGTAATGTACGTAGTTTATATTCTATACTGCTTCTATTATAAAAGCGACAGTTTGTGTGTCTGAATGTTTGTTAGCACGTATCTGCGTAACTACCGAACCAAGTTTGTTGATTGTATAGATTTGGAATGTTTTGATGAACTACATGCCGATTTCGGCTATGGCGACCATATTTTCTGTTGCTTCATCGATCAAGTATATATACTTCGGTGTGTTGCTTGGTTACCGATGCGTTCGCACATGACTGATATACCCAATTTTAGCAGTAAATGTTCCAGAACAATTGCTACGTGTGAGAATGCCATTTACTTAATCGTAGATGTAGGAAAGCGATTTATTTTCAAGTGTTCTCTTTTTGAGTCAAGATCGCGCCATCGTTGACTCTCAAATGCATACACATTTGTATGCACTTGTTGTCTCCATTCCAATCGACTGGCAGCTTGCGATTCCCATCCTGAGGGCTCAATCCCGCTCCCCTTAATATGCCTCTTCAACACATCTTTATACGAGTAGATAGGTTTACATAGGGACTAATTTACTTTTTAACATTGCGGGGAGCGGGGAGCAACTAGTTAATAAAACCAAGACACGTCAGCCTGGGTCATTTTAATGTGCCTGGCCGCCGCCGCGCGCCGCCGGCTTGGATGATCGAAGCGAACACGATCTTGGCTCTCCTATACAATCAAGGCCATCAGGTCTTCCTGGGCCATAATTTGCTAATGCGAGAGTTGTCTAGTTGTCCAGCGGCACCCTATAAGACGCCGGCGAGGCTATAGGAAGCTTACGGACGACGTGCACTTATCCAATTTGCCGCTATTATGATTTATTGGGTGCGGCCAAGTAGGCGCCTGACCTAGACCGAGAGTTTGCGGGTACACTCTAAACCCTAAGGTAAAGAAGATAGCTAAATCCTTTTCAAGTGGCCTTTTCAAGAGGCCTTTCCTAATTAACGATACTGTGGTCTTATTTATTCGTCAGTCTTCAGTTCTCTGTGTACCCTTCTCTAGTCTCGATTCGTCGCTGTATTCATGTCATAGCTCTTCTCGAAACGTGGAGTGTATTTAGGACGTATCTACGTACTATCGTACTAAGTTCGCCTGTTTTTGAGAAGACAAAATCAAGAGATATTTTATGGCTGAATCGGCGGGATCCATTCAAATCTATTTTAAATTCTCCTTGAAATATAACGCGGGATATAACTGTACCAGTTATTTATTTGTAATGCTTCTGATGTTTTCCGTTAGAAAACTCGAGCGCTAATAAAGCTAGTGAATTGGTTTCTTCCAGGCAAGCGTGCTTTATC
Organism: Alcis repandata; assembly: GCA_949125135.1. Taxonomy (NCBI): domain Eukaryota; kingdom Metazoa; phylum Arthropoda; class Insecta; order Lepidoptera; family Geometridae; genus Alcis; species Alcis repandata. The sequence continues at coordinate 1,296,214 of OX421238.1, forward strand.
GTAGACCGCATCGTTGCTTACTTACCATCAGACGGGATAGCGGTGAAACGCAAGCCTATTACTGAATATAAAATAAATGATAATAAAGGACGTGCGCGGAACCAAATTTCTGGCTGTTGCCTTTTATCATCTTACTACAACATCCTTACGACGTCAATTTCCTGAAATTGCGAGCCGTGCGTGACCCGTCGGGTAACAACTTCTTCCGCAAGGTGTTTTACGAGCTACTTGAGGTTTCAGAAGCCTTCGCCGCTTCGGCAAAATTGATATCAAGTGTTCTAGCACATTTTAGGTGAAATCCTAAATTTTCAGTTACTGGCGAATCTCGCTACCAGTAGAAACTCACTACCGGTAGCAAAGCCGGTAGTGAAGTAACTCGCTACCGCTCCCTCCTTTGACTACGGCAAATTCCTAATTCCCTACCAGACGAAACTGGTTCTCTATCGATTGTACTCGGACAACCTACACGCGTTCCGTGAAAAACATCAAGACGCATTCCTACCTGTTGACTTACTTAGCGAAAACAGAAATACATCTGTATGGGCTGTTGTAGTGCACTTTGAATGATAGGCTGATAGGTGAGTTTGTAGCACACACAGCGTCGCAATACTCGTAGCGGGAATAAATTATGAAATCGAATTCAGGTTTGCTATGTAACAACTTTTTATTTTTATTCAATGATAGCCTGATGGGAAGCAATAATGCGGTCTACGATGGAGCATGCTTGCCTTGTTGCCAACTGGCGCCCTTATCGCTAAGAGAATAGATAGGATAGATAATGGATGGGCAACGGTGTAAAAATGTGTTGTATTATGTGTAAACCTATGTGGAGTTGAGCAGTGAGCATGTTAAGATCTATCATCACCATTAGCCCATATTTTTGGTTGTTTTAGGAACAATTAACACATGATGAATTTATTGGACTTTTAAAACTATTAAAAGAAATATGATTTTGGTTGATCATCAAAATCATAGAATTTAGTCAGATAGCCTTGTAATAGAGAGGCCTATATCTAACCGTGGGAGACAGAAGGCTGTGAATGATGACGATGATGAGCTGTGTAAGTTTTTTTTATCTCCAGGCTTAGTGAGTTGATTTAACTGCATCACTATTATGAGCCATCAGTAAATCAAGTGATCTTCAAGGTACAAAGAGAAATTGCGTTTTCCTATCAAAACCTTGAGTTAAAAACTATTTGTTCCTACAAAGTAAAGGTAAGGCTTGAAAACCAATTATTATGTTACATTAACTATGAAGAAAAGTAGATGTTAATTTGAGTGTGAAAAGATAGAATATAAAAGGCAACATGAAATGTAAGTATAAAAATAATTAATAATCTAGGTGTCTTCAAGTCGCGAGTGAATCGGTTTCTTCTAGGCAAGCATGCTCCATCGTAGACAGTATCGTTGCTTACCATCAGGCAAGATGACGGTCAAATGCAAGCCTATTACTGAATAAAAAAAAATAAGGTGTCTAGTTTAAAAAGTTTATGTTGATGCTGAAAGGTATGTTATGTTAGTGGTAAAATAAATTATGTAAGGGATTTTTTTTTTCTTAACATAAATAATAATGGTTAATGTAATATCAAATCAATTCAAAAACTTCATCTTTACATTAAACTGTGAGCTTTTTATCTAGAGGTAATAAATTTATTTTGTATTTTTACAGTAAAATTTTAGCCATGTTATTTAGTTGAATAATTTATAATATTAGTTAGATTGATAGTGTGCTTGGTGTATGTTATAATAGCATTTAGACAAATAATATTTTACCTGGAATCTAGTCGCCGACGGCTGATCCTTGAACCTGGACGGCTTCTCCATATCCCTGAAGCTGCTCTTCGTGACCGAGTGCTTGGGTTGCACGATGGCTGCTCCATTAGTCATTAATTCAGACAGAAGACGATCGTTTTCTCCAGGATCTTTTGCTTTGAAGTGTAGCCCCGACTCCATATCTTCACTTTTCGGTGGAACATCGCTGGGATACTGTATATTCCCGTTCGTAGCTGCCATAGACTTCGCTGAACTGATTTTTCGAAATCTACCGATGATGACATCTTCCTCGTCATTCACAGGCACGTTAAGCCTGTCTGGCATCGGGTTTGAGGTAGCCGGCTTCACGGGACTCAGCTCGATATCTTTTTGTGGTGTACCCATGTTTATTTATTATTTTTAACACATAATTTTAAACAGCAAACTCTCGATTTAGACACCGATTTATAACAGATTATGAAGCGTCCGTTTGAAACACTATAAACATTGGTTTATTATAGTACTTTTATAAATGAAAATACATAGATGAATATAAATTTAAGTTAGTAATAATAAAAATTTGCGTAAAATAATAACTGCTCTAAATGTATACGTCCATCCAACACAAAACGATTTTGACAACTAACTCCTTTTTAAAATTTCAAACAAAGCATGGCTTTGTAACTGTCAAATAAAAATCAATGTCAGACCGGCGGTTATCTTCAACTTCAACTTCAATTTTTATTAATGGCTTCTGCGGGGTTGCCACAATTTAGACAGTGTCAAGTGGATAGAGTAGATACGCCACAGTAAAGTAGTGGAGACTTTACTAGAGGCTTTTCTATGGAGTTTTGGAAGCAACATATAATGCAGTGAATCGCGAAATGACGCGATTCACTGCATTTTATGATTTGCCCACACTCGTGCACGTCCTCAAGCACTTAATGGTTATTTTCTCCACATAAAATAAACATTAACACTCAATAATACACAAGTTTAGTAAAATAACAAAATGAAGCAACATGACTCTTCCACGTTCCCACCAAAACTCCGTCAGACCCTAATCGTAGAATTCGCAGATTAAAAAGAAATTTCCATTTTATGTCATTGTCAAAAGTCGATAAAAACATTATGTCACTGTCACAATTGTGTTACTTTTATGTTACCAGTTTAAAACACTACCTAAAAATTAAGGCAAATGTGAAAAGAATTCTGCCGTGACGGAATGTAGTCTTAGTACCTTGATAGTAATTATTGAATGTTGATGTGAAAATTTTAATTCTTCTTCACTATTTCTTTTAAATTTAAGTAAAATGATAGTGTTACTTTAAGACCTTAGCTTCTGCTGTAAGACTGATTATTCTCGGATATATTTAGGATCTTACTTTTTAATTTTTTTACAATACAATAAGAAAAAAATATATATTTTAAAAAACTTTATCTAAATAATATATTAGAAAAAACTTTAAAACTAGGCTGCCGCCGGCAGCGGGGCAGGGCCCAAGCTACCGGTGGTTAGGGCTGCAGAGACAAGAACCTCCGGACGATTCGTGCCGTGTCGAGGACCACTACCTTCTGCATCTAACCCTTGAGCCAACCGTCTAGCGAGAGCGTCTTGAGATGTTGGTCGAGGCTTTTCGCTATCAGGCCGTTTGCCGAGATGACTATCGGGACAATGATCGTCGAATCAACATCCCACATGGCAGTAACCTCGTGAGCCAAGTCAAGGTACTTGCTGAGCTTGTCCTTCTCGGCCTTCACGAGGTTTTCGTCATGCGGAATGGTGATATCGACGAGCACTGCCCTGCGCTGGGACCGATCGACCACCACGATATCAGAAAACATAACTTATCGATGTCAGACTGATTATTATTATTATCACAACGGAGGCCTCGGAAACATAACTTATTGGGTAGGACTTTTTTATCCTATTTTCTGGCAATATAAATCAGAAAGCCGTCAAAACCGGCAGGCGGTCAGGAAGGTCGTTTTTTCTGTTTTTCTCCTATCTAGTAGCTAGCTACCTACCTATCTAGTTTAATTATTATTTCGAGTTTGTTTTTGTCTCCTTGGTTTTTGTAGCGTTAGGCCAATGCAATATTTTTATATTTATCAATAAATGCACAATATTGAACAGTGATCTTTTAATTTGTAATTGTTGCTACGAAAATGGGGTTTGACGAGGGTCAACTTGTGTTGAATAGTGATAATGGGACGTATTTTCCTGGCCAAATGCTTTATGGAAGATTGGAATTCGAACTCAACAAAGATAAAAAGTTTCGCGGTAAGTACAGAAACAAAACGTATAGATAGGTTCAAGTTTCAATAGTTTGTTCTATTTGGTATCGGCGGCGCCGACCCGGCGCGCCTAGATATACTTATAGCATCGCTGCCTATTTCAGAATTCATTTGAACTCTAGAATCTACCACATAAAAAAATGGCCTTGAATCCTCGCCGGCTACAGCGGGTTCGACACAATACAGTCGGTCGCTGTATTTCCGCAATTAAATCACATTTGGCTACAAAGCTACATATTTTGAGTATCCATAGCATAAATTCAGTTCTCTATTTAAACTACTAAATTAATTGAGACTACCTTCTATTTTCTTATGTTGAGCACCATTTTACATTTTGTAGACCAAAATATTATTTTAGGTTTTCTATACTAGGTACATTTGCTTTATAATATCTGAAATGTTTTAACATGCCACAATATTGCCTGCCTACTACTAAAAATATATATCTTTACACCTTTCTGTAACAATGTTAGAGGCTTCATAGTTCAAAGTAACTGATTAAAAAGTTGAGATGCTTGTCTATTTTCAAGAACTCAGTATGTAACTTTGAAACTTAAGACTTTTTAAAGATGATGTTAATTATTCAAGCAGATTATTTGCACTTAATAATTCTTTAGGTAAATATTAATGCTGTAGCTATGCTGTTGTTTTCTAAATCAATAAATATTTCTTAAAAGTTGTAGAATAACAAGGTTAGCTATCATAATGATATCAAGGACCTCAAACAAATGCTACATTAAAAATGCATTAGTAAAACTGCTCGCAGTTTAATGACATACCTGTTCAAACAGATGATTATGTTGTTATACAACAAAACATGATGAATAACTGTCCACACTTCTCACTAATATATTATAAATGTAAAGGGTGAATGTGTATGTATGTTGCTTCACACTGTAAACAATGGTTTAATTTGGAATGGAGATAGCATTATAACATAGTAGGCGAAACTGTATGGTGCAGCTAGCCTGTAAATTTTTTTTGATAACAATAATCACAATGCAGTTCATGTTATCAGTGAATGTACTTGAATGAAAGGCAATTGGAGTTCCAGATAGATTAAAAACCAATTCCAACTTAAATTGAGATTCTCCTCCACCCTTACTGAACTGCTTGAAAAGGAGAGTAGAAATTTTTTGGTATTGTTAAGACTATGAAATGTCTTGGTTGTCAAACTAAATTTTTATGGTGTTTGTCTGATGATAAATGATTAAAGTGAGTTGATTTATGATTGATGATGAATTGATTCAAACGTGTAAGCAATAAACAAGCATGTATCTTTATCAGGCATATATGCAGAAATAAAGGGAAAATGCAAGGTGCACTGGACAACGAGCCACACCCGACGAGTCAACGACCGGACGGAACACTACACCGTCACACACGAGTCCTACGAGGAGTACATGAACGTAACCGTCTACCTCATTGGGAGTAAATCTGGTAAGTCTGTTACTGTAGCCTGATATTAACCAACAACAAAAAAAGCAGGTGAATATTTTTCTGCCATCTCGCCTGTAAAAGAGAAAATGGTGCTGACATATGAATACTGACTTATAATGAATAAAATTTGACCCTGCAATATTTATTTTCTTTATACTATTGAGTGACGAGACAAGCAAATTGCTTGCCTGATGTAAATGGCTTATGCTGCTCACTGTGCTCACCTATCATCAAATAAATAAACAAATAATTGGTGATGATGATTCACTCCTCTAAAGAGCATGCTTGCTGAGAAAAAACAATTCACTCTCGATATGAAGATACCTATAACATGATAATTTAAATGACTGTATATCTATGGATAAAAAAAAACACCTATAAATTCAGGCAGAGCATTCCACATTCTGCTTTGTCAGACGATCATTGATAGCTTTGTAGTTGCAAAAAGCTGAATAAAAACTTCTTACTTTTTTGTTAGTATTCTTTTTATATACAAAAATGAATTGCTGTTTGTTTGTCTGGCTAAAGCTCGAGAACGGCTGGACCGATTTGAATATTTATTTCTTGGTTTAGTTTGCTCTAATACAGGGAAGGTCAAAAAGTAAAAAAAAAACAGCGTTGAATATACCGCCGGGTGCATCTAGTAAATAATGAAGAAGTTTCGGCAAAAAACTTTTTAAGTCTATGATTCTGCGTGTGTTTTAGAAAAGTACCATAGCTCCCAGTCTACTACCTAGAGTCCTAGAGTCCTCAGAGGTAGGCAACGCACTGAAGATGCCTCGGGTATTGAAAGAGTCCATAGGCGACGGTGACCACTTACCATAAGGTGGCCCGTCGCTTGTTTGCCACTTATTTTTATATAAAAAAAAAAACTACAGTACTAAACTAAACTACTACAGTTTTTTGTATTCTGATTTGCATGAGTTGCTATTAAAAGCTGTCAGACTTCACCTTCATCACGGTAAGATGAAACAAAGGCGCGACGGTGAAAAAACGGCTAACAACAAAAAAAAATCCTAACAAGATTTTGCTCTAGGCGTGACCTTTAAAAGTTTTTACAAATTTTTCGTCCTATTGTAGCTAATTAAAACTTAAAATCACATCAATATAATAAATGCGAATGTTTGTCTGTATGTTTGTTACTCCACGTTTAAAAGGCTAAACAGAATTTTATAACATTTGGTATAGAGATTGCTTGTACCCTTAATTAACACATAGGCCATTATCATTCATCGTCATCGCCGTTTTACTTTATCAGCGCGCTGAAATCACGGAGCGCACCTAGTATGAAATAACCTCATTTTTCCAAACAAAGCCATACCAAAAAATCTCCTAACGTCGGTATGAGATTAAGGATCATCCACTCTAATCACAAAACCCGTTACGGTGTTAATTCCGGCCTCAAAAGCACGACCATGTGGGCTGGCATGTAGAATCCATAACAATCCTAAAATAGATTCAAGGTTAACATAATTACTCTGCCATTATGGTGGTCTATAGACGCGGTGTCTAGACAAACTTATTTACAAAAAATATGTATGTATTAAAGAGCTTATGAAAACAAAGATCGAACTGATAGAAGCCAATAAATTGACCATACAAAAACCTGAATATGTAACTAATACAAATACAAATGACCTAATAAATATACCAGTTGTTAGATAAAATACAAATTATTTATTCGGGCCAATACATTGAAATCATAAAGTCCCAGTCTCATTCATCTGCCGCTCGTCCTTCGTAGTTTCGATCCGATAACGTCATCCCACAATCCACATATTCCGAAAGGTTATCCATTAGGAATTCTAAGACACGCCCGCTTAACATTGCGATTCCGTCCCATTACTTTCTGTTTGTAATTGCTGGTGTGAATAATAAAGAGTTTATCTATCTATCTAATTACTTACTGGTGGTTCATAAAATTTGGTAAATTCATATTGGCCCATGACACGAAATAGACGTGTCTACCTATAGGTATATTAATTCCTTCGCCTCGTTTGCGTACTTAAAACGCCTGAACTCAGTTCATTGCTGGACCTGTTGATTGAAGTTTACCAAATCTTTCTCTAGCGATAAAGCTGTTGCCAACGGGAGTTACTGATGGTGTTATTCCCAAGCTCCTCCCCCATTAGGCTATCAAGTACAGCACACGTGCTGGACTTGTTGAACCTCCGTGCGTGTTGGATCTTTTGAAGTTCTCTAAATATTTCTCGAGCAATAAATGCGTTGTGAACATAAGCTACTGACTAAAATTCACACGCCTCACCCCCATCAGGCGAGCCTCCACCGGAGTCATTCCACCCCTTCGCGCCTCGTCAACACTTGACGATCGGGAAAATAAAGTTGCGTTCGTACAGTGTTGACGAACGCTACATCGCGCGAACTGGGCATAGTGAAGTTCGCTAAATACGAGTATGTCTCTAGTGATAATGCTGTTGTGAACAAAAGGTACTATATAACATTCCTATGCCTTAGCACAGTGGCCTTAGTTAATATTTTTCGTCAAATTTCACAAGTTACTAGCCGTTCGTCATTACATAATGTTAATCTAGTATTTTACATTAAATGCTGATGATAATTAACAAGCCTCCCTCCACCAGGCGAGCAAGTCCTCCACCCGGGCCGCCATGTATTCCCCTTCGAGTGCCAGATTCCACCGCACTGCCCGTCCTCCTTCGAAGGCAGCGACGGCAGCATTCGGTACACTGTCAAGGTGACTGTGGACAGGGCTTTCAAGCTCGACCAGACGAAGCTAGCTAGCTTCCGAGTGGAGGCGCCTTTAGATTTGAATACTATTCCTGATGCTAAGGTGAGTTAACATTTGATTATTTACTAGATTATTGAAGTTACATTTAATTCGGTACACCACGTTTTACAGCAGCTTTATGCAATATGACTTGTGTGCCCCGATTCTAAGAAACGACGTTTGTCATTTCTCCTTTATAGGGTTATTTTTTTCATTTACTCATTCCTAAGTGTACAGGTGGAACTCTGTGAGACATTCGGAAATCAAAAGGGTCAAGAGAAATGGAGAAGCGAGGGGTGTGATGGTAGTTCCTTATACAATCATCCGAATCTTTGGATGTCATTATCATGTCATCTATCCTAACGAATTACTTCAAAACTAACCAGCCACCTTTGGCCCCCAGGAGCCAATAGTATTCGAGTTCGAGCAGACCTACTGCTGCTGGTGCATGAACGCTGGTCTCACAGAGACGATAGTGAAGCTCCCAGCGTCCGGGTTCATCCCACGACAGATTATGCCCATCGAGGTGGCCTGCAATAACAACAGCACGGTGGAAATTGACACCATTCGATTCTCTCTAAAAAAGGTGAGTACTTTTTGTAAAAACTTTTTTTCATTTAACTTGCCATGTTATGCGAAGAGAGGAGAACCACATAACGAAAAAGACGATGAACTGTGTGAAAAATGATATGGAAAAGAAAGGAGTAAATTCAGATATGATGAGTGAAAGAGATGAATGGAAGAAGTGTACATACTGTACCGACCCCACGTAGGTGGGATAAAGGTAAGAAGATGATGATTTAACTTGCCATGCTAGTATGTCAGGACGGGTCAAATCTTGCAAATGAATTTTTAACCACTACCCGACGTCCGATTGAGCTGAAATTTGGTATGGGTACTTGCCTACTTGCGTATCTTCCGTGACAAAGCATTAATATGGTACCGTGGTCTGGTGATAGTTAGAAGATGGCCATATGAATCCTAAACTAAACAAAATAAACCCACCGAGCTATTTTTTATTTGGCTTGCGTTAAACCATTTTGCTTGATGGTGAGCACTGAACAATGATGCGGTCTACGATGGAGCACGCTTTCCAAAAAAAAAAACAGTTTCTCTCTCGAAATAGACGACTATATAAATGCATGCATATTATTTGATTTGCTATTTTGGACTTAAGCGGAAGTTTCTTACGGTATATTTTTGGTAAAGCAATAATCTGTAAAAGTTGCGACGACGTGGTTTGCATTTCTAATACTTATTAACGCCGCTCAAGCGTCACGTCACGTCGTAATGTAGTCGAAAATGTAAAATCGATGCTATCAAAGAATTGATGGTCTGGAATAAATATGGGGTGAATTCGGATATGACGAATGATAGAACATTATGGATATAATAGAAATTCATTGCGTGGACACTTATGTTGGAAAAGTGTAGGATAGTGTACCTATAGCGTCATCTACCAAATAGAATCAATATTGTTTCTGTCGCATTTCTTTTACGAAATCAAATTTGTTTCACTTATTATTTTGTAACCCAGTCTATTTAAAAGGTTTTATACAGAACGCCCTTAAATCATGTCTCAAATCTAAACAACGAAACATACGTAGCAATTTATAAAACTTCGCATAAGCTGTATAGCAGTTGGCATAATATTAGAGTGCTAGAAATAATTTTGCGCGGAGAAAGTGAAATTCAACTTTCAAGCGTCTATGGAATATCGCTGGTTTTAAAAGTATTTTATCGAGTCAAAAACAACCCATATTGCACCCAGTCAAAATCCCAAATGCGTTTTCAACCAAACAAATATTTAAAAGACATTCTTTTTTAACTTTCCTTCCTTCCTTAACTTCAAGAAGAAAAAACTTTTCTTCCCAAGACAAAATACACTTACCTCATAAAAAGGTTGACATACCCCTCATCCACAGACTACAACATTCGAAGCCCAGCGCGAGCCCGACACCCGCTACTCGGAGGGCGTGATAGCTGAGATCAAGAAGGGCCCCATTCCTGGCAACACCACGCGGAACTACACCGTGGAGATGGAGGTGCCCGACATGGAGGCGCCCAACCTCAACACGTGTCGATTCATCAACATAGACTACAGGCTTAAGGTAACTAATATTCATTCTTACAGGTAACAGGTTAATACATATTTGTGTTGAGAAATTGATTGTTGATAGACCGGGATTTGTAGCTTGTTGAGCAATTTTGTTTTTAAAGGTTTGTTCAATGACGCATAACCCAACTAGCCGTCGATATGCAAATCAAAGAATTTCAGGTCAAAACACTTCCAATGTCAACTTCTGGTCTTTTAATTATGTACTTAGGTGTATTTTTTCTGTCTTCAGGTAAAAAAATAAAATAGAAACCAACAGACTCATTCAATACCGTACTTATAAGGCCGTTTTTCTCGTACAGGTTGAAGTTGCAACATCAGGGTGTCACGTAGACGAAGATGATTCCCGTCGCATATTCATAGGCACCATCCCTATCGCCTCGCTACAATACCCACCGAACAGCAACTTCGAAACTGCAAACAATACGCAAGGAATCACTTCCTACCCGGCACCGCCCGTAGTTAACCAGCCTATGGTCAATGGGGTGCCTTATCCCGGCGCTAATCCGCCTTTCCCTGGCGCTAATCCACCGTACCCAGGCGCTAACCCTCCATATACCGGCGCTAACCCGCCTTACCCTGGGGCTAATCCACCTTACCCCGGAGCTAATCCACCATACCCTGGTAACGCACAAACCATAGGCTTTACAGCTGAAAATCCGCCTTTCCCAACAGTTTCGCCTTACCCCGCTCCATCACCTTACCCCGTTGGGAGTGACCCGCCTTACCCTGGCGGAGATACCGGGGCAAACCCGCCTTACCCTGCTGGGAATCCAACTCTAGTGACAGCGCAACACACCAATTCTGCCGCGCCTTACCCCAACTCTGGCAGAACTTCTCCTTACCCTCCAAGTGTTGGGCCAACATATGGACAAAATCCGTCCAACCCACCGTACCCAGCTTCGCCAAATGTTGGACCCAACTCTAGCTTCTCCAACACGAGCTCCCCGTATCCTAACCCAGTCGGGAGTGGGCTGAAGACTGGTACTATTGGCTTCACGTCTTCTGGAGGAAAGGAGTCCATGCCTCTGTTGCCGCCTGGAGGCATGCCACTGGTAAGTGGTTCCTTTGAAGCTTAGATAATAATAAACTGTTATTTTAGAGTTTTTAGTAAGTTGACGGAGACCATTCCGACGATAAGATTTATATTTCAAACGAGGCCAAATGGCTCTCAATATTCTAACTTTTTTTATTTTTTATTTAATATATATAATAATAATGGCCTAAACTCAACTCTGGCTCTCAGTGCCCCAAACAGCTTCAATGGATTCCCGCCTTAACTATGTTATTTTTTTGCAGGCCTCAAGTCCATTTGCTTCGGCCAGCGCGCCTCCTTCAACACCCGACGATGAAAACAGTAAGTTCCGCAACAGCTAATAAGTAATCTCATTTCAAAATCAAACTTGGAGACTAAATCAACCGTATTTCCTTGATGTTAAGAGTGATATTTCTTTACAGAGAAACTAACAGAAAACATCCCGCCCTACCCCCAATAGAAAGAAAGTGCGAGGACAATACAAGTCTGTCATTAATTAAGGTTATAGTAGAAAAGGACGCCATATTATTGTAGAATTGTGTCGAAGAGATAAGAAAATACATCCACAGGTTAGCTGTTATAGATTCCGCACTCAGAATTATTTAAGTAGGCCACGCATTAGCCAAATGACACCTATATAATTTACCATCATTCATTCATGCGGGTTCAAAAAACTTCCCAAAATGTGCACTGCGACTGCGTGTAACTTTGAGAAAGTCAATGGAAAGATTTTGTTTTTGTTTAGTGGAAGTTTCATGCGTTTTGTCGACATGATATCGTAACGGTTTCTATACGGGTAATCTGTGGAAAAGCTTAAGAATATAGAGTAGGTAACTAAGTAATTATGATAAAATAAGTTTGACATTGTCAAAACTGACGCGAATAGATGTAATATTTTTATAAACTTGTTGACTTGACACATTGTAACTATAGAGCTTTTGTATTTTTGAAATTGCATTTTTATTATAGAACAACTCCATACATTAAATATTTTAGGTATGCGATAAATATAAGAGGAGGCTGTTCTAAGCCTTGCAATTATTAAATTTGAATAGATATTTAAGTGATAATTTACGGCAGTTTTGAACCTTTTATGGGTGCTCTTGCCTGTTTTTACAATGATCGTTATTTTGTGATACCGTAATTTAAAAAGTACAATAAAAATGTTATTTTCCTTAATAGGTACCTACTCGAATATTTCAAGATAAAAGAGTTGGCTGTTGTGTGAAACTCAGGTTAATTAAAATTATACCAATACAGGAACTACAGGAAAAAAACTATTTACTATTACAATGATAAATAAATAAAAAATAAGGTATAGCCAACTTAAAATGGCCCGTAAACCATATAAGATGAGAGTTCATATTTGTAAACTTAATTTAAAACACACAAAACCTCAAATAGTGTAATTATAACATGTTTTTCCGGTGACTAAATATCCATACTGGTTATAACTAGCACCTCGACAATAAAACAAGTTATACCTAAATCTAAAATTAAAATAATACTGAGGCGCAGCTAGTTTTTTATGTAGTTTTACCTGATACCTACTCTACTCGTACATTTAATGGTTGGCACAAACGGTAGTTTTTTGTTCGGCCGTCAGACACGATCATCGGGAGTCCGCGAGATTTCAGATACTTATAACAGATGTCATTTCAAAAAAGTGAAGCTCTCTTGAGTTTTTTTTTTGTATCGTATTGAACGAATGAAAATAGACTCTCAGTACATATATTGCAAATAATTGATTCGGTTCATTAATTTTGTAATAATTCAATGAATAAAATATTAAATAAATAAATAAATTCAGTTCATAAGTAAAAATATAGTACGAAATTAAAAAAGTTTTTATAAATCGTTTTCATATGACGTAATTTTTTTTTACTTTTTGTTTTTAGAAACTAGTCGTGGGTAATTTCTCGTCGAATATAAGTCTGTAACGTGGTCATAAACTACCAAATCCTACCTGCGTCGACTCTCCTATTATGCCATAAAACGTTTAAAGAATGACCTCGGTGCCTTTATTAAAAATAGTGTCTTTACAATGTTATGATTATCTATAATATGACCTTGTTAGAATACGTAGTTATTATATAAAGCATAGTTCTATAAAATGTTGACTTATTATTTTGTATTTTTTCTAGTAATTTTTTAAGTAGTGTGTTAAAATAAGATTAATTTACCACTTCATTTCTTGAGTGTATTAAGACATAATTAGGTACATACATACAATATTACTATTTGTTGTGAAGTGGTGAGTTTGACGAAATACACAAAGCACAATATTATATTCTTCCATTTTGCAGATTATTAACTTTTTATACTTGTTTTAACTCATTCTTGATGAAAACATAGAATTATTTTATTGTGACGTTTCTATTGTTGCCTTTTTGTATGTTTATAACGCGTTGCTTAAATATGTTTATGAATATGAATATATAAAATAAGTACAAATGATTTGGTGTTTTTTCTTCTCCTGTTATTTTCTTTGGGACATCGGTGTAGAATAGAAATAAAACCAATTTGTGTAAGATTCGTAAACTATATATTTTCAAAAATATTAGCATGAAAAATAATGCTCTTACATTTAAATTATATTATTTACAATGTTCTGTACCCACGGGACAAGTTAAAATATGAAAACAAACATGTATTCGTCTGAATAAAAATGTATTCCAAAAAACTATATTTTTTAACACTTAAGTACATATTTTCAGCTATATATTTGAGATTATTAACAGAGATTATACTCTAAAACTATAAATTGTAGTCAACTTGTATATATTCGTATAAGTACAAAATTTAAATGCACTGCATTAAATGGCACAGTCGGTTTATAACATTAATATCAAAAACAATATAGGATCGGTATAAAGGCACCTTAAATTTTATTATGTCTACAGTATAATTAAGGCCGTCGTAGGCGATGCATAAATTTGCGCAACAATTTACCACTGAATGAATTTTGTCGTGAGCAAACAAACCGGTTTAACTCCGCGAGTAAGGCCGAGTGCCTATGTCTGGTGTTAGTTTTTTTTTAGCTACGTCACCGGCGTTATAATCAGCCACGTTCAACAATCGCACATGTATGTAGTAGGTACTTATAGGTATGTAGTACTTGTGCAGACCAGATTGTGCAACGAGATTAACGCACTTTGTACTTTGTGCATGAAATCCAGATCACGCTTCAAGGGCATCTGTTGAACAGATGTTTCCTATATTAAATTTCATACAAACATTCAATATTTTATCAAACAAAACTTCTATACATGTATAATATTTCTTACCATTACTTTATATTATATTTATTTGTTATACTTTAAATCACTTAGGCACATAAGACCTGAAAAGTCAAAAAAGCGAATCCCAGCTGCTGTTTGTAAAAATACATTTTTTATTTTGCGCTTTCAAAACTACTAAGCTATTATAAAATAACTTTTTTCTGGACATTAGAAAAAATCTGTGACCAGAGACCGATTAAGAGGCCATTATGCACCATAAAACTTACGGCACTAAAGCCTTATAAACAAAAGGCACATTTAACTGGAAGGCGGCGGCGCGCTCGGCGTGTTAACATTCACACTCGGCTGAGGCAAATGTATCCTCAAATCTTTCTCGGGAAAGATGTTATTAAAGTTGCTGGGAATCGGGCCTGGTGACGTCATCGTGAAGCCAATGTTGAAGTTTTTAGACGGGTCGGTCGAGGAGTAGTGCTGTTCCTGAACTTGGACGTAGTAAGAACTCTGCACGTTTGCGTTTGTAGCCTGATAGCTGGGGGGAGATGGATAGCCAGCGGGAGTCGGGTAGCCAGCAGGGGTAGGGTAGCCGGCGGGGGTTGGGAAGCCACCGGGAATTTTAAATCCAGGGTTTGCTTGTTGGCCAGGGTAGGCAGATTGCTGATGGGCATCCTGTCTGTTCTCCTGACGGTTTACGACAGGGATGTTGGGTATGGGGCCCTGGGGTAGACTCTGGGCTAGGGGGTGCACGTATTCCCCGTTCAGAGTTTCGTTGAGCGGGATCAGTCCGAGGCAGATTTCAGCCTCGTCTTCCAGGTCATCGCTGCAGCCGGACAGTTTTATGGTTACCTGAAAAGGGTGCGTTTTTAGAAAATGTGAAAGATTTGATATTATTTTCAGAACACTCTGATATCTTCTTAAAAGGTTTCTGACATAATATAATATCTGATTGATAGTGTTGACAGGCTATCCTAGTGAGGAGCTATGAGTGTGAAACATTTTTTTTATTGATGTTTGTTTTTTTTTTATTTATTTGAACTTGAATTTTATTTAATTTTGATTTTAATTTTACTATGTAGCACTTTGGATTTTCTATTATTATCTGAAATAAAATATATTTGAATTTGGTGTCAAACATAGCGAGGTTTGAGTTCAGTTCCTACCTTGAAGAAATACCCAATGTCGATGATCCCGCAGTTCTCGAGGTTGGGCGCGATGAGGTCCGGCAGCTGCACCTGCACCGTGGTGTTCCTCTTGGAGCGGCTCATCACGGCTCCCTTGTTGACCGTCGCCACCACTTGCTCCGGGGGCACGTACTCGGAAATAGGGCGCTGGGTGCGGTAGCGCTCGCGCTGAGAGGAAAGATCAAATTTAAAAAGTCTGGATAATTTGTGAACAGTAATCTATGAAGATTACTTTACCATCCTGAAAAGTTTCAGAAGAATTTGTGTTGGGGTGCCCTGGATGAACCATACAGGTTGACTGGTTAGTCACTTTAAATATTCTAGGTTATCATCATCATCATCATCAGTTATCATAGTATGTACCTACTTATCATTATGAACAACTTTTACTATGGGAACAACCCGAAATTCGCGAAAAAAAGTCAGCTGTTTCATACATTTCTATGTAACAGCTGATTTTTTTTTCGCTAAGTCCAGGTTGGTCCTATAGTAAAAGTTGTTCATAATGATGAGTACTATGACAAGTTGATAACCTAGAATTTAAAAGTGTCTAACCAATCAGCCTGTATAACATGTAACTACTTTACATTGGGCCTGAGAAGTCTCCTGGTCAACGCGACGCATGCCCAACATGCTGTAATTTTTAGCCCAATGTAAGTAACGACATCATCAAGCGAGCGCTTGCCACCATCAACATCCCGACTATTTTAGAACCAGTAGGGATAGTCCGGGATGATGGCAAGCGCCCTGACGGCCTAACTTTGATCCCCTGGGGGCGGGGAAGGGCTCTCGTATGGGACGCTACATGCGTCGATACTTTAGCCCCTTCTCACCTCAGCGGGACAAAGCAGAGAGCCGGAGCCGCGGCGGATGCCGCAGAAGACGCCAAGCGGCGCAAATATGCGTCTCTTTCGAATGAGTACATATTTCTTCCGCTTGGCGTCGAAACTTTTGGTCCATGGGGTCCTAGTACTAAAAAAATTGTCAAACAAATCACACCGCGCTTAGTTGACGCCGCTGGTGATAAGAGGGCTGGCTCATTCCTCGCGCAAAGAATTTCACTGGCTATTCAGCGCGGGAATGCAGCCAGCGTTCTTGGTACTTTGCCACACGGGCAAAAACTACTTTTTGATTATTAACTTTTTGTAAATCTCTTAGTTCTATTTAGTTTAGTTTGTTATTTTAAATTTAAGATGTAAATATATTTTATGTAAGTATAAATTATTTTCATGCAGTATCTATGGCAATGAGGATTGGTGGGCCTTAAAATTAGGGTTATCTCTGGTCTAATCTATGTATCGTAACGTAACTAATATTACTTGTATGAATGCGAATGTGTGTTTGTTTGTTAGTTTACTTTTACGCTTACACGCTTTGGCTTACATCAATAATCATAAAATTTGTCATACACATTCGTCAAGGGATAAAAAAGGACAGAATACTTTTCATCGTTACTGCGCGGGTGAAACCTCGGGGCACAGCTGCTGCTGCTAGTAGGTAATAAACGACACGTCAATGGTAAAAACTATTATTCATTCTGTTACTAAATCCCTACATCTGTCCTATATCACACCACATGGTACAATAGATAAAATCCGCAAAGCGGAAATGCGCGTGTTAATAAGAAATATGAGTGGGTGCTAATTCTATTTAAAATATCATACGATTATGTTGTTTTGTTTCGTAGAAAAATATGTGGAAAAGAAATATAAGACAAATACCTTCATTGATCTGTAGATAATGCAATGATTGAGTCGTGATTTATATAACCGGTAGTACAAGGACGGGCTGCCTTTGCCTAGATCTTTTTGCGTAGGTAAACTCTTTTTAATCCACACAAAAATTGGAGACAAAAGGAGCTAAAAAGTATGCAACAACTGGCAGCCTTAACGCTAAAAGCGATCTCTTTCAGGCAAGCTTGCGGTGAAGGGAATACAGGAAACATGCATAGTATAATTGAATCTATATGAAGAGGAAATAACAATTATGATGTTTTTATGACGTCTATTTCGTTCGTTTAGTTTAAACCTTCATATTTGTTTATTTTAAGTAATACATACTAACAATCAAATATATTATTTGGCATTGTTCGCAGTTACTATGAAATACTCCGTAGCGCTGGGGCTGGTACCTAGTTTAGACTGCGTTTTTGTTTGCACTCAAAAGTGTGATTATTGTATTATTTGGATGTAGCTCCAGGCTCCACCAGCTTATTCTAGTCCTAAGTTTTTCATTCAGCGAGCCCCCATTCAAGTGGCGCGTCAGACTGAATGATAATAGCGCCATTGTTTATGCATGTCTGCTCACATACCTACTCGATTGACGTGAAACCGACTTACAATGTGTATAAATATTTCACCTCTCCAGACTTTGTTGTAAATTTGGAGTAACTGATTGTCTGGTGGATGGTTAGTAATTAAGTGATCTGTTATGATAAAATTTAAAATAAGATTCGATAACTTAATGATTTAGTGTACAACTTTAAACATTTCATTAAAACATGTTTCTATTTAGATTCTCTGAAAATAATAAAAAGCATTCGCCAAGACGATTCAAATGAGCCCAAACTCGGTAGGGTTGCGTCGTTTTTAGAGTTCCCATTGCCACCTTTCGGATCCATCGTCAGCTCACAAAATCTTCTACTAGAACACAAACTACTTACCGAAAGTATCAGAACGATGATCTGTGTGATCTCGATACTGCTGCTATTGTCCACCTGTCTGGCAGTACCCAGACACGGGCAGTACCCAGACACGGGCAGTACCCAGACACGGGCAGTACCCAGACACGGGCAGTACCCTGACACATGCAATCGCACCCACACACTGATCGGTCTAATGCACTTCATTCACCAAGACAAAACTACTCACCGAGAGTATCTGAAAGATCATCTGCGTGATCTCCACACTGCTGCTATTGTCCACCTCCAGCGCGACCGGCACGACCTGCCCCGGGCAGTACCCCGACACGGGCAGCCGCACGCGCACGCTGACCGGGTCGGAGCTGAAGCAGCTGCAGCCTGCCACCTCTTCGAATTCGAAGTCTATGGGCTCCTATAGCAATAGAAAATTAGGATCAAAGACATTTCCTTCTGGAGTACAATTCCAAATGCAAAAATAACATCTAAACCACTTAGTAAACGCTTTGATTTTCTAGATATTTTAATTCAGTAATGTTTGCTATCTATTTAAATACAAGTTTTACTACAATTTTATTCTATACTACAACTGCTGCAAATAAGGCCTGTTTTCATAGCAAGCAAAAACTTTTTTCGACGCTGTTGGCGATGAATACAGCGCATCTTTCAGGTGTATTTTTTCCTCCCAGGATCCCAATGCTTCCCGAAACCTGGAGAGGAGTGTTCTGAAACCGAGGAGCTAAAACGAATGGGGCTTTTTTAGCGGTGAACGAACCAAGTATAAGTATATATAAGTACGAGTATGTATGGTATGTAAGTATGTTCGTTCCAGTGAGTGATTGCAAGCGATGCTCCCCACATGACTCACTAGATCTAATTCACTAATTAATCCAAAGTACTATGGGCTATTAAAGTTTACTGCTTCCATAGACAGAGGCAAGGTCATCGCTGACGCCATTTTTATTGCTCAATTCTCTAAATTAAGAGTATTGTTGTCTTTGTCTAACATATTGAAATGAAATAGACAGGTTATTTTAGAGTTATTTTATTTTTATAAACTCGTTATCAACTCTAGGCTGCTTGTCGATTGGAGAAAAGAGGTCGAGCGCCCCCACTTATTATGTACTCTTAATTCTATTGGTGAATATTTATCTTCTCCTCACCAGTGCACAGGCAGCCTTATATCCTTACCACAATTACTATCACTTACTATGCTTACTTACCATTGACTATTTAGTTTTTTCTTTTTTTTTATGATATTGAGAGACGAGACGTGCAAATCGCTCGCCTGATGTTAAACGTCACGTTTGCCCATAAACAGGTCTGTGCCACCCAGAATTTTGAATTCTTAGAATTCCAGACCTTGCGCGGCACAGCACTGCGCTCGTCACCCTGATCTCTTATTTGCCCTGTAATTTCACTGGAAACAATGCCCTTCCAACCGGAACACAGCGTACACAAACAAAAGGTTGGTAAGAAAATGGTACAACAGAATTAGAATTATATGCCACCAATTAGATGACTTCTAACATTATTTACCTTTAACTTCGGACTTCCAAGATTCAGGTCAAACGGCGCGACGACCTCAACGAACTTCTCCAAAACGTGGCTCTGGAACCTGGCTTTGAAAGCTGCGTCCTGCGTCAAAATTGTCTGGCGCTGGTCTCTCAGCTCGATCGTAGCTTTGACGCTGTATGTTATACCCCCGCGCTCCCCGGAGAAAGATGAGGGTATACCTCCGGGTATCTGGTAGCTGAACTCGTAGGTGTGTGTGCCGGGGGGCAGATTGATTGGCGCTAAAAAAGTGAGTTCATATAGGCCGAGTGGATAGCCCTAGTGTCGGACTGGCGCTAGAATAGTACAAGCTATTTATTCAACCTAGATAATACATGTGTGTGTAGTGTCAGTAGAATATAGAAGAGAGGTAGATAAGAAGGAAATTGCTTAAAGTCAGCGTCACAATAAATTTTCCATTACAATGTTTACGAGACATGCCAAGCTTTCTGTATTCATAGGCATTCTTATCAACGGGTAACATCACAAATCTACGAGTACATGTATGTCTTTATTAGCTTGTATAGCTCATTGTATTTGTGATTTTGTGATTTATATTATATGTATTTTGTTGGCTGTATTTCTTATGTATACTCCAATTTTGTAACCAGAACACTGAGCTACGATGCGGGTGCAAATGATTATAACTCCAACCATTTAGCATAGACTTACATTCTATCTGGTTAGGGTATGCTAATGCTTTACAGGGCGCTAACTACCCTTAGCAATAAATGAGGAAACAGAACAGAGGAGAACCTCCAATAGGTGCGATTTAATTGCAATAGAAAACATCCTAATTAAATTACGTAGCGGATTCGTACCTACTTTCGAAATAGCGTTCATTGCGATTCCGAATTTCAAATTTACACACTGTTTTGTAATATTAAACAGATTACTTACATAACACATGTTAAAAAGTATTCACATTGGTACTTTACGAATGTACAAAACCGTTTTTATGTCACAGATAAGACTTATCAAAAAAGCTAATTAAGATACAAACATCTCAGCAACATGGACAAGTCGTTAAATACCAATTCATTATAATTATCATATTATTATAATATTAAAATCTCTTGGTAACATTGGAAATAATTGGAATAGAATATAAATGAATGAATAGAATGTAAAATTAAGTAGGTACATAGAATTACAGTTTACTAAATTAACTAAATGTGTGTTGGTAAATTCCTGATTTATTTCTCGGTACTTGATACTACTCGGTACATCATTATTAATTTACTTTTAATTGTTGTGGAAGAACTATTACTAATAGGTATTAATAAAAATTTCCTGAATCTTTAAAATAAGTCTGCATTTCCACTTAGTATTAAGAAATTATCTGCTTGTGGGAAGTAGCTTGCTACATAATGACGTAGCTTTATATTGGTGTAAGAATTTTTAGAATCAGTTTAGTAGTTTTTGAGTTTATTTGTTACAAACATCCAAAAGCACAAATTTTTAATATTTTAATTTTTAATATTAAAGATTATTAGTGTAGATGAAGATTTATGTTTTCAATCAGATTTCTCACCATTTCCTCCAGCGAGCACCTGTCTCTCGTCAAAGTACACCTCCCGCCCGATATACTCCACAATTTTGTTCCTCTTTACTCCATTGTATGTTTCACTTTCCGTCTCACTCCAGTCTACCTTCGCTTCTCCCAAGAAATCTACATTCAGTACTGAAACAAACAAAACAAGATTAATGAAGACTGCCAATACTCTACCTCAAGAGTTCCCAACTAGAGGAGCATGCCTTCCCTGGGGACTTAGATTTTATGGGAGATGGACTATGTTCGACTTTTAGAAGAAAAAAATTAGCGTGATAAATAAACATCACTCAAAAACTCAAAATGAGCTTTGGAATCAAATTCTTTGCTTTGGAACTTCAAAAGCTGTGATTTGAGGCTGACATAAAAATTCATGAAAAAATGAAAGGGGGTGTGATCATAATAATTTATACTCAACACAAAAAAAGTTGGGAAACCCTGTTCTACCTGAAAGCTGTTTTCATTAATATGTCTCTAAATCTGCTTTCATAGTGGATGGCAATTCAGAAAACCGATGATAACAATATCGGGGCATACAGTTTCATGTTGCAGCTGTGATCTACATCCAAAATATCATTACATCATTCAATAGCTGAAGGATCAAAACCTTGACATGTATTCACAAAAATTCACATGTACTCAACTCATGTATTCACAACCTCGTAAACAACTCACTCCCCATTTCTTATCCGAGTTGATTGATTAATCCTGATTAGCTGAGTGCTTGCTTCTTTCAAGTATCATTCAAAAACATAAAATGGCGAAACTAATATGATAAAAGCAG
Organism: Alcis repandata; assembly: GCA_949125135.1. Taxonomy (NCBI): domain Eukaryota; kingdom Metazoa; phylum Arthropoda; class Insecta; order Lepidoptera; family Geometridae; genus Alcis; species Alcis repandata. The sequence goes on from OX421238.1 coordinate 1,318,550, forward strand.
ATACACAAAAACTTTACGATACCTACTTGTTATTCTGTCAGGGAATGGAGGCCACAGAGTTCATGGTCAAACATATTCTCTATTGTTTAAAAATAGTACTACTAGGTGTGTTTACTAGGTTTTATAATCTGTATTTTTAGGCGCCTTTAAATGGCGCCTATAGTTTTTTTTCAGATTTCCAAAAGTCTAAATTTATAATCAAATTTAATTCTAATAATGGCTTGTTGTTCTAATATTTCATCAGCGGTCAGGACGCGATAAAATCAATACAGCTAGCTATGGCAAAGCTGAAGTCACGAGTATTCGTACGCGTATGGCCAGTTTTAGACTTTATAGACTACTTGTATCATCTGAGCTTGTATCAAGAATAACTGGATTGAGGCAGTCAGTAAAGGAAAGGCCTTGGTCCCTGCTCAAGTAGTGTTCACCCGATTATTTGTATTTGTACAGCTCAGATAAACCTACATTTATTTACGTTCTACAGCTAGATAGTTTTTACTTACCAGCAAGTGCGAGAGGCTGCTCCAATTCAAAAACAACTTTCCCAACAATCGTTTGTCCCGGCCAAAATGTGCATGGCGGATCAATTGTAATATAACCGTTCCTATAACCGGCCATATTTTAAATCACTGTAGAAGTAGCACTTACTACGATACGTTTACGAACAATAAAAACACGTTAATAGCGCCGTTAATCAGAAATAAAATAAAGTAAAAAAAATATTTGACCCACAACACAACAAACGCCTCAGGAGAGCTCCTCTCCTCAGCCTCAGCTCGAAGTTGTTGCCAGCAGTTAAATTAAAAAAATTACTGAAACTGAGTTTTTGGAATGTGACAATAAATAGGTGGAATAGGTTGATGTAACAGCTAAAATGTAATTACATTATGTACAAAATGCGGTCGCTTATGTTTTATGACACGTGAAAAATCGGTTTGTCAAAATTATTCATTTTTATCAAAGTATTCTGTCAAAAATTCAAGAGCCACTGATAGTTAATCCTAACTAAACTGGCAATATCTTTTATTTCTTGTATGTCATTTTGTACTTGAGTATCAACGTCACTATCGCTGTTATTGTTAAAATCAAAATCATTGTCATGATGTTTATAATGTCATGGTCAATTTTATTCAACATTCAACTATATTTTGTTTTCATCATTATCATTTCATTTCACACAACGGAACACGTTATTTAACATTGAAATAAATAAATAAATCATAAAAATGGGAAAGTTAGACGTAGCTATATTGCGATATTTAACCTCAGAAGACTTCCGTGTGCTAACTGCCGTAAGTATTTATCTGTCTTGACTCGTAAATCGAACAAATCAACGTAACCTCAATCTGATGTTATTTCCTTGTTTTTAGGTGGAAATGGGGATGAAAAACCACGAGCTGGTGCCAGGATCGCTGGTGGCATCTATTGCGAACCTCCGACACGGCGGCGTGCATAAACTTATGAAGGAACTGTGCAAACATAGACTTCTCACATATGAGAGAGGAAAACATTGTAAGTGACTGTATGGTTAATGGTATCTTATAATTTAAATTACAGTACAGTAAGCCAGTAAAAGCAACTATAGGGTTGCTAAGTTGCTACTGAAGCCAAACCACTCCTGAAGGTTCATGTAACAAGAATACTTTCAAAGCTAAATCGTCGGCTTACTGCAAGAAGTTATTAACTGCAAAATCAGTGCCAGGTTAGACGTAACTTCGAGCGCATCACGCTTGTAATCATTTCTTAATAAAGATCACTGAATGTGATCGAAACTAGTTGCTATAGCTGACTTAACAAAACTTGAGAACCTAGAGTTAATTATAGTCAAAAATGTGTCAAACCAAGTTAGTTTTCATAGCAAAACAGTTATTGACTTTTTGCAGTTAATGACTTGCACTAAGACTGACAAAATGCACAATTTATTACTTAGTTTTTATGAAAGCACTTACCCAAGGTGACATTCCGTGATATCAATAAATGATTGAATTGTAAATAGAATGGGCACGCCAATGTTTGAACAATCACTGAGTTGAATCTTATCACCAATGTGGGCAATATATTTTATTATAAGAGCGGCAAGCAGGCAGACAATCAGCCTATGAAAAGCCTAGGTAGTAAACTGCTGCTTATAGACATGTGCAACACTAGTGGTGCTGATAATTTTTTGCAAGCCCGAACAGGTGTATGTAGACAACCATTTCAACCATTTTACTAAATTCTTTACTCGCCACTCATCAATTTCTACCCTTCCGCTTAGACGATGGATATCGCCTGACCAACTCCGGCTATGACTATCTGGCCCTCAAAGCCCTGACCAACAGGAAGGTGATCGCTTCATTCGGCAACCAGATCGGGGTCGGGAAAGAATCGAATATCTACACTGTTGGTGATGAGGACAGGAACCCACTGTGTTTGAAACTCCACAGGTGAGAATTGTTAATTTTATAGTAGCTTACATTAGAAGATAGATGGCTATGCAGTGGCGTAGCGTAGTGGGGGCGGTAGGGGCGGCCCGCCCCGGGCGGCACTTTTAGGGAGGGGTTCCCAACGAGAGGGGGCGGCAAAATTCACAAGAAATAATAAAAATATTTAAACCATTTCATATTTTTATCGCAAATTCGGACCGATTGAAAAGAGCACGGAATTTTACATTTCTTATTCTGTGACAAATTCGGAGAATCTCCTTTCTTTGAATGATATTTTGTACCATTAATGTATGTAATGTATAGTATACATTAAATTGAAATATGTACCTAAATAAGAGGGCGGTAAAATTGTCACCCGCCCCGGGCGGCCGACACCCCCGCTACGCCACTGTGGCTATGGCCTGTTTTTGTTTATTTATGGACCCAGATTATTTTATATTTGGTGGAAATAAAAGTCTACATTTAACCACCAAACTACCATTCATCAGCTGCTCGCCTATCATCAACTAAATAATAAATAGCCATAAGCATTACTATCTGCCACCACAGGATAATTACTACCTTTAATAAGCACAGTATTTCTACCAAAACCTTTAAAAAGTATTTTTTAAATTTATTTCCAGACTTGGACGCACTTGCTTCCGTAATATCAAAGACAAGCGAGACTACCACGCGCACCGCAACCGCGCCTCCTGGCTCTACCTCTCCCGTATATCAGCCACTAAAGAGTTTGCATACATGAAGGCATTATACGACCGAGGATTTCCCGTACCGAGGCCTGTGGACTTCAACCGGCATTGTGTAGTGATGGATCTTATACATGGTGGGCCATTGTAAGTGCTACTTTCTATTTGTTAGCTATTGATACAAAACAAAAACGAATTCTTTAATAAGCTTAACTTGCAAATATCACCAAATTGTTTTTGACAGATTTTCATACCAAATCATTCAAAATTTGTTATTGAACGTGATTACGAAAAGTATGAATCGGTACCCTAGATTGACATAATAATTTGGCAACTTGCATCATAGTTCTATCATTAGGACCTAGTTTTGGCTAGGTTTTTTTTTCATTCATACGGCTGTAATATTTCTACTACAATTTTTCTTTTTAAACTGTGTTGTTAATAATTTCTTGTGAATCCGTAGCATGAATATTTATTTTTTTAGCCATCTCGAAAAATTTCACATGAACCATCAACTCACATAACCTAACCTGTTATGTCCTAACTTTTCCTCAAATATCATTCCAGAACGCACGTCTCATCAGTAGAGGACCCAGAAGCGCTATACGACGAGCTGATGAGCCTGATAGTGAGGCTCGGCAACTGCGGAGTCATACACGGAGACTTCAACGAGTTCAACATCATGATCGATAACGACAACCATCCCATAGTCATAGACTTTCCGCAGATGGTCTCCACTTCGCATACTAATGCTGAACTGTGAGTTTTACTATGAAAACTTTCTATTAAACTAACATGGTTTTCACACATTTTTAACGTAAAAATTAAGTCGTCTACTACGACTAGTTTCGGTCACATTCGGTGACCTTCATCAGGCGAGTTTACAAACGTGACGCGCTCGTGGTTGCGTCTCGTTTGGCGTTTGGTTTGGTTGGTTTGTGACCGAAACTAGTCGTAGTAGACGACTTAATTTTTACGTGAGTATTCCCGTGTTTAATTATAACAAGAACTGTGAGTTGTTACACTATAAAACATACTGCCTTTGGTTAAGCATTTTGAGTGAACATATTGGTGGCAATATCGCTTAAAATGGTAATTTCCTGCCAATAGCATGATGGTATTGATATCATAGTATTGAGCAGACTAATCATCGTTCAGTACCTTTTCTAGTACCTCATCTATTTTCATTTTAGGGATCCCTACCAAAATAGTAAAAAGAAATCCTTGTAGTGAGACTCCAGTGTAGGTCTGTAGCCACCCACGGCCAATTATATTTTTTTTAATTTCCTAAAGATTTTTATTAAAGTTAGATCTAGATGTAACGTTGGTTAGTTCTACATCAGCACATTAAAATACGTAATTTCGCACTATATCATAATCAAATCACATTTTAACTGTCACACTGTCACAACTCACTTTTAACTATCACATATTTTTATTTTCCCTTTCCCAGCTACTTCGACCGCGACGTGAAATGCATCCGCGCGTTCTTCAAAAAGCGCTTCGGCTACGAGAGCGAGCTGTACCCGAAGTTTTCCGACCTCGAGCGAGACGACACGCTCGACACTGAGATAGCTTGCTCTGGGTACAAGCGGACTAGGGATGTAGACAACGAGCTACTCGAGGTGAGAAGACAATCCGATTTTACAGACCAAGCAACTTAATCAAATTAAAAAAAAACATCTGCATTATATGATATGCCTTCCTACTAATTTCTATTATAAACCGGAAGTTTTGTAAGCATGTCTGAATGTTTGTTATAATGTATCTCCGTCAGTACTGAACCGATTTTGATAAAATTTGAAATAAGGTAGCTTATGTCCTGGATTAACACAGGCTTCTTTTCATCATCACCGTTTTTCATCAATACCCGGGGTCCAGCTAGTTTAGAAAATAAAATAGTAACTGAGTTTAAAAGACGTCGAAATTGAAATAACACATCGAAGACGTCGATAATGGGCTATTAAAAGCGAAAGAACAATCTGCGTTTAATCGTCATAAGAATAAAGTCACACATTCAAATAAAATCTCTTATATACACGGTTGTTAAATTTGCCTTATCAGTTTTGTCATTTCTATTTGACAGGAACTGGGCATCGGTCTTAACGTGAGCAGCGACGAGGAATACTCGGACGCGGAGGACACGGAGCTCCCGGACAACGGAGGAAAATACTCTGAAGATGAACTGGAGTCGCTGAGGAAACAGGTTAGCACTATTCTTGTGGTTGTTATGTTCTAAAAGAAATACTAGAGATCAGAAATCTTTAAAATCAATCATAATCGAATATTTGAATCGACAAGCCCTTGGATCATTCCAGAAACATTGGAGTGACACTCTCGGCTTATACAGACTATACTCGGGCCATTTTAAGAAGCCACAATTGACGACTGTCAGTTTTATCTTCATAGTGAGGTGACCTGCTTAAAAACATCGATTAAAATGAATCAATACTTGAAACATATGTGAATTTTAAAAATCTTCAGGCGAATCCCTGTCTCATTATTATTTTTCTTTCGTAAATTAATTAAGGAACAAAATAAGACAAGTATATAATTTAACAAAAAAAACATCATTTATTCAGTTGAACTATCAGAACTGTTATTAGTATTGTCATCTTCATCACTGCTGTCAGCACTTAGAGATATTATTAATTCACGCTACGATATTATTTTGAAGAGAGTAACATTCTTACGTCAAGTAAATAAAATGACAGATTGGGACAATGTCGTGTTTATTGACGAAACATGGTTGAATGCGAACCATACGGTTTCGCGGTTTAGTCAGCTTAGAAAACCCATCGAAAATTATAATGGACAATGCACCGTATCATTCTGTACAAGTCGATAAACCACACCAACTCAAGCAAATAAAAAGCAAGAAATTGTCTCGTGGCTGGTAAGAAATGGTGTGGATGCAAGTCCAACTTTATTAAAAGTTGAGTTGTCAAATCTGGTAAAAGCAACTAAGCCGTCCAAGCTCCGCTATGTAATCGATGAACTAGCCCTAGAGCATGGACACGAAGTTATTCGATTGCCTCCCTACCATTGCCAGTATAACGCCACTACAGAAGACTGGAGAAAATTCGTAGAGAAAACAAAGAAAATAATTTTACAAGATTTTGAACGAGATGTGAGAATAGACAATATTATAGAATATGAACTAATAATATCACGCTAAAGGACCGGAAAAAGGCAGACGACATATAAGATCCACAACGAATGTCGAGGACATTTTAAAGAAAGTCAGACAATTAAAGTGGCGATGGACAGGACACATGACAAGAGACAGCAGAATTAAATGGACAAAAATTATAACAGAGTGGCCACCACGGGATGGCAAAAAAAAAAGAGGAAGACAGCTTAAAAGATGGATGGGTGACATAAAAAAATATTGGTGGAGTAATCTGGCCAAGAAAGGCTAGCGACAGAAAGAAGTGGAAAGGGCTCGTCACAGGACACGCTGATCACGACACAGAAAAATAGTAATAATAATTGTCAATACTATGTTTAAATTATCAGCAATAAAAGGCTTAAATTATAAATAAACGTAGTCAGTAAGATCAGTCCAATAAAAAAGCCGGGTCAGTAAATTGTACCTTACCAAATCAATGATTTTTTCTATTTAGTTATTTTTTGTATTTTTATAGTTTGTTAAAAGAATAATAAATATTTATGTTTTATTATAATCACAACGTGGTTATTAATTTATGGTGATATTCTTCACAAGTAATCATTGCATTCGATTCAACTTATCAGTTTTCGATTTTTAGAGTGTCCTTAGTGTTTAAAAAGAAAAAAGGTTAACTGACGCAACATTGTAACAACGTTCAGTTCTTTACGAGATCGTAAATTATCTCGTAGATCAGTAATTATTTATTATGTTTAAAATGGTTTATTAAAAAAACAAATCATAAAATAACTCGTATCGGTCATTATTACAATAAATATGTAATCGTAATTGAAAAAAGTTCAGCAATTGTGCAGTTCTAACAAAACGAAAAAATATATTATTTATGCCCGCCGTTACTAGGTTACGTTGTTAAATTTCGATGAATTGTCAAACGGGGCCTGTAAAATTGTCCCAACTATAAATTACAAAATATTATAATATAATCAATAGTTCTAATTTTAAGATATCTTATCCTTTATCTTGCAATCTTAACAAGTTTAAACTTTTATTTGTAGCTCCTTGTATTAAAGTTCAAATTTTCATTCACAGGTCGAAGCATCAATCGAAAAAGACACGCAAGAAATTACAACCAAGACAGTTACTCTTACCATCGCTGATCAAGAAACAAACGACGACGAAATACCCACACTAGTACGCCCTGAACACAACACAGATACAAATGACAAGGTCAGCAAGGACAATAACAAAGTCAGTGATGAAAATGACAAGGTCAGAGATGAAAACGACAAAGTCAGCGAGGACAATGACAAAATCGGTGAACTAGACAGAAACTCCCAGAAATACCGTCTAGCCATGATAGAAAAAGCCTTATCAGAGGTCCGTTCAATGAGATCTTACACTTCAGCCAGCACAATAGCCCCAGAAGTAGTCAAGCAGCAGGTAAAGAAGAATCTAGACATTAAACAAAAGAAAATGGAAAGGAAAAAAGCGGTTGCCAAAGGAGAGGCAAGTGCTACGACGAGGCATCGCAGAGATAATAAAGAGACGATCAGAGAGAGCCACGGCCTGTGGGGCTGGGATGAATAAATGTATGTATTGGACTTTATTGTTTTATTTACTACGGTAACGGTGAATTTACTACTTTTAAAAGGGTAAACAGTGGAAACTTTAGTCACGGTTTTATTCACCGGACAGTCAGGACAGTTCTGTAGGTTTTAGTGGACAAAACTAAATCAACTGAAATTGCTGATGTCTTGATCTAATACCAACACAATAGTAAGACAATTTTATTTTTAGTTGTTCCTATCTATATTTTTCAGTTCCTGTGGGATAGCGGGTAAAACCGCAGGGAGTATTAAAAACGTAATTTTCATGTTTACAGTTTTAATTACAATAAAGGTAAAAATAACTGAAAACAAATAAATATATTTAAAAAAGTTGGTATTGAATAATAAAGAGTCTCGGCCAGGCCATTAATTTTGGCTCTGCTATCCGTCACCGTCTTCGTTTTTGGGAGTGGTAGTCACCGCCGGCGCGGCCTGGTTCCTGCGCCGGCCCGGCGCCGCCAGCCAGGTGTGCTCGCGCACGTACAGCAGCTGCAGGTACGCTTCTACGCAGAACAGCTGCAAATTAACACAATACTCTTAACACTTTAACTGCTGCTAATAATCACATACGCTTGCCTTAAGTGCGGCTATAGCCAAACCGTTTATCTTAGTCCTCGCCACTCGGTACAGAGGCGCGGGGGTATCCTTAGTGTGATACACACGCGCCCACCGCCCGCACCTCTCTCAGTCCCCTTTGTCGTCATACCTGTCGGTTTGGCTATAATAGTCAAATGCGTTGTGTTTTACGCGCCTGGCGTGTGCAGCCGCATTCGCGTCGCACAAAGGAAAACACAAGGTACTTATGTGTTTTCCGCAAGTGTTAACTAATTTATACTTACTTCGATGTTCAGGGGTGTACCGCGAAACTGATCTCTTTCGGCTCTGGCTTTCGTCTCACTCTGTCAGCTAGAGAAAAAGCGAGATAAAAACCAACGCCATTCGGTCCAAGCTCGCGCTAAGAGTTCACAGTACGGCCCCAGTTTTCGTGCACACTTTGGTGTGATTTTATTTTAACAATCCTTAGGCGAATTTCTCTCATAATATTTAGACGCATTTATTAAAAAATTGCATGTTTATGCTTAAATTGATTTTTCAAGTTGTGTACAAAATATCATGAAAATCAAATCAATTCGGAAGTTATCGTAAGTTAGAAACGGCTTATAAAAAAAATTAGGTACATCATACAAATGCCGATTCGTTCCCTCTGTCAAAACCTTTGCTTCGCAATACAGAACCTACCTCTCTCTTATCGACAGTAGTTCCCTCCAACACGAAGGTGTACCCGAACACACTCGTCGATATCTTGGACTCGAGCACGGTCAGCGAGCTGTCGGCCGTCGACACGGGGTAGTCTCGGAGGTGGTATGTGCCGGCGAGGGTTGGACATGATATTCTGTATGTCAAGAAAAATAAATATATAGGTAATACGGAAATCGCTACTACTTTTTTCGTGTTACCTCCATACCACATTCTATAATCCGTTGAGCCGTTTTTGTAATATTATTATTACCTAGTATTAGCAGGATATGCCGCATTCGTGGAATTCTTTTAAGTGATCTACTACTTTTAGTACTTCTTTTACTTTTCTTCTTGTTTTTTGTTTCTACTATTAGGTACATAAAAATAAAATAGATAAATAATTTTAAATTATGTACCTGCTTTTTTTTGAATGATAGGAAGATAGAAAAAAACTGTTGTTCACACCAGAAATTATGACAAAAGTGTAACAATAATCCTAGCGAATAAACCGACGGACTTATCCCTTAATCTCTTGCAAACGGAAGAGAGACAGGAGGGGGTTGACTCGGACAGGAGAAGGGTAGCATAAGATTAGGCACGTCCTGTTTTCAGCCAGTTCCAACAAATATTTCTAGTCCTTCAATCCTATGTTCCATTATATTTTCCAACTCACGACTGTAAACAACTCTGACGCAAATATAATGCTCTCACATACCAACAGTGCCCAGATTAACCTGCTCGGAGATACCGCCTTATCAAGGGTTAGTTAAACAATATTGAACTCATGGCGTTTCGACTAAGGGGTCGTCCAATAATCACGTGATGTTTTTAGCTACTTTTTCACCCCTCCCCCCATCTCCCCTGGTGATACGTGCTGAGGTGAGGATATCCCCTCCTACCGCCAATATTAGTACCTATACGTGTATCTTTTGGTACAAATTCAAAATGTTTAAAATTTAACGACAATATAAATACACGTGATATTTCTTTACACCCTCCCTCCCCTCTCGTGATATTTTGTGATGTTTTCCGAACCGAGGGGGGAGGGCCCCCCTCTCTCGAGCCTCGTGTGATTAATGGACGATCCCTAATGTAGAACGTTGTTTTTGTTATGAAATCAGTGTCGTTAATGAATAGTCCTACTGGGCAAAGTCGATTATAGATAAGGTTAATAAATGTTTATGAATATTTTATTGGTTTAAATAGTTTATTCAAAAATATCAACTGCCTAAATTTTATCTAAGTAGTAAACATAAGTTGGCCTGTAGCGTAACACGCGTCGTATTGCAAACGCTCGGGAATATTGGCTTATTCTGTACTCTGTAATAAATTTGTAATCTGGCGCTTGTACCGATTTTGGATTTTGTGGCTTGGTTTCGACATGTGTACCTACTTGTAGGCCATAGAGAAGCGTTAGGTCCTATATCAAATTACTCAGACTGAATTACTTGAATCGAACACGTACACGACCCTTCTTTTGTTCAGTCGGGTTAGAACAGCTCATTTACAAGAAATAGATGAAACTGTACCTACTTTGTAGTATTGCAATTCTTAGAGTGGATGTTTCTGCTTTGCAATTTGCATACTTCAGGATCAGTAAGTTAATTTTGGTGAAGGAAATCGGGAAACACTCACAAACTCGGAAGTCACACTGAAGTTGCACAGTCATAATGGAACTAACTCTGGCGTTGTATGATGAAACAGCTGAAGTAAGTATGGGATTAAATATGGTGCTGTATATGATGGCACAGCTGGAGTAAGAATATGGCGTTGTATGATGGAACAACTGAAGTAAAAATGTAACTAACTCTGGCGTTGTATGCTGGAACAGCTTGGTGTAGAGTTGTTCCGCGTCGCTGCTGCAGCCGGCGCGCTCCACCCAGAACGAGCGGAAGTGGTCGCAGGTGTCGATGTTGCGGATGTCCTGGCACTTCTGCATGGTTGCCTGACGACCGTTAAGGTAGAAGTAATAAATTAAATGCCACTAGCTCTGGCGTTGTATGCTGGAACAGCGTAGTATAGACTTGTAAACTATACAGGGTTATTCATAAAGGGTATGCTAAGCCGAAAAGGGCTCATAGTACTCATCATTAAGAACAACTTTTACTATGGGACCAACCCAGAATTCGCGAACAAAAAATCAGCTGTTCCATACATTTTGTCGAGTGTAACATTTTTCTATGAAACAGCTGATTTTTTTTTCGCGATTTTCGGGTTGGTCCCATTGTAAAAGTTCATAATGATGAGTACCATGAGCCCTTTTCGCCTTAGCATACCCTTTATGAATAACCCTGTATAAACGCCCTGTATATGTACGAGTACCTATGCCCTGAACTGTGTAGGTCATCTCGCTGGCTCAATGACAAGTGAATATCAGAGTCGTAAAAGATCTTCACTGTTTTGCTCTGCCCGCTGTGGTCGAATACGCGGCCACTTTAACACAATGCATTTTTATTACATTTAGAGCTGATTCACACGGTGTATTTAGTTGTAAAGGATGCATCCACAGTCCACACTGAAGTTACTTACGGTGGAGCAACAATTTACATACAAGTGACAACCTAACTAACGAGATACGAAAGTGAGTTTGTTTATTTGTCACGCTTTCACGACTTAACCACTCAACTGATCATCACGAAATTATAGGTTCTTGTTGTCAGAGATACTGAAAAGAACAAGGTTTTTTTCACCATCATCAACATCGCCACCGTGCGGATAAAACAGCAGAGCTAGTTGGTTATAAAAATAACTTTTGTAGTCACCCTTAGTTACCTGCAAAAACTTCGAAAACATGGACAGAAACGTAAAACGAAACGATGAAACGTAAAATAACTTCAGTGTCACGCCTTTCGATGGCCAACCCATTGATCTCACTGTTCCTCAAAGGGCTAACCTATTGTAAAAGGATCAGCGCAAAATTGAGTTCAATGTCACACCACTCACACCTACCTTCACGGTCCATCCATCAGCAACATCCTCGGTAACATTGAACTCTCCAGCGAGCACCGAGTCGTACTCGTGCGTGGTGACAGTAAACTCCTTCACAGAAACAATCCCAGGCACGGTCTCGCAGGGACCTACATGCGTCACCAGCAAGTGAGTCGCTACCAGAGACCCCTCGACTAAAACACGAGACAATACCAACGAAAACTTTAAGAACATTATTGTAAACGAGAGTATTGAATGTTGGTCTTGTGTCACTTTTAATTTCTGCAGGCAAGAAAATTGAAACGAAATGAAGTTTACGATTGTAAACGAAAGCATTTTGTTTCGGTCTTGTGTTATTTTGAATTTCAGCGGCATTGTTTTTTTGCTTAGAAGATGTTCTACGCTTGTTCAAATTAATGTTGCAAATGTCTGAGAAGCGTATAAAATGTAATAAATGTGTTGCATACGGCATACACTACATAATGTTAAGAAAATAAAACGAAAATTTAATTGTGTAAAAATTTTACGAAGTATAAATTGTTAAGATTTTGAATTAATTATGAAGACATGTGATTTTTACTGTAATTTTTTTGCAAAAATATTGGGGCAATGAAACCTCACTGCTGTAGGTCGGTCGAACTAAACTGTTTTGAGTAGATAATATGTTTGTTATAGGTATAGATTTATGTTATAGTTTATCTGTCCATGTTTCACTAAAAAGGCACTAAAATTTCCTTAATGTTGTATGTTTAGCATGATTAATGATATTTTAATGTAGTTTTAATGATCATGATTCCTACGTCATTTTTACCCGATTATCGCAGTATCCTCGGAATCAAACGACAAGACCGTGTCCGTAACACCATACTGCGTTCCATGATAGGCGTCGCTGACGTAGGTAAAAGGTTTGCCAAGCTCAAGTGGGAGTGGGCGGGCCACACAAGCCGAATGCACCCGGACAGATGGGCAAAGGTCTCCACAGAGTGGGTGCTCCCGGACAGTCGACCCCCAGGCCGCCCTCCGACGCGATGGCGCGACGAACTGGGGAAGTTTGAAAAGGACTGGACGGTGCTGGCCCAAGACCGGCAGTTATGGAAGAACTTGGGGGAGACCTTTGCCCAGCAGTTGGACATTACAGGTTAACTAAAAAAAAAAAAAAAATCCTAAAGGGAGGGTAGTTTTTTTGGGAGGAGGGATGTATGGATGTTTGTGTTTGTGATTTTCAGCGTAGGTAAATGTCTCCGCCGATTTGAACTGTGACTGTGAGGGAGAGGTATCGTTAGATTTTATAATAATTTTATGGAAAGGTGTATTTAAGTGTAATATTGATTTAACTACTTTAATATTTAACCTAAACCATGTGAGCGAGATGCATCCCACCAAAAAATATCAAAGGGAACAAAAACAGCCAAGTCTGGTAAATAAATGGAAGATTCTCAAAACAGATTTAAAGTTCTATAACAGTTGCCAATATGTAGAATATGTAGATACGTTCCTGGTAGTAATTCACACAGGAGTCATTTATTACATCGGTCATTCCACTTGGAACGACGCTTGACAAATCTACAAACATCGATATGGCAAAATCGTCTCAAATATTTGTATTTCCCGAGTGACCTTGATTGCCAAACAATATACCTACCTACTGATTAGAAACAGTCTAGTTCATCAGTCTGATCGAGCATGATGAGGCTTAGTGTAGTTTATCTCATCATTATGAAATCACACATCAACGTTACTCTGTGTTTGTTACATTTCATTACTAATCGGTTTATAGACGATCATGATAAAATTAAATTTGATTAAGAAGTAAAGTTAATATATCGCACCGGTGTCACGTAGTCAAATAAATAGAAAAAGACTAGGTTGACAGTATGAGTTTGTGGCAATGCATTTTGATTAATTTTGTGATCAACTTAGTAGAACAACCTGAGTGTGGTAGGGAATATCGAACAGTGGTTCACCGATGCCATGACCTAAATAAACCAATAATATCGTGACGTCAACGGTGGGTGTGATATAATCAACCATAGTACATTACGTATAGCTTCAGAGTTTGTATAATAGATTGTTCAGAAAATGTACGTTTTTGTATTTAGTGGCGCAAAACAAGGACGACTTGCTACAAACGAAGGCCAGAGACTGCTGTCAACGATGATGTGTTGTGTGGTTGAACTTAGCTGTTTATTTTTTAAGTAAATATAGGTATTTGTAAATATTGAATTTCCAATAACCAAATATTGCATACGAAAAGGGGAAATGTCATTCCAGTGCTTCACCATTTTCATTGTAATAATAGGTACTTACTGTTCGAAGTGTTTCAACAACCCAGAATTCGCAAAAATCAGCTGTTGACTGAATTCAGTGTTACAATCATTTTGTCGAATGTCATTGACATTTTTCTATGGAACAGCTGATTTTTTTTCGCGAATCTCAGGTTGCTCCCATATTAAAAGTTGTTCATAATGATGAGTACTATGAGCCCTTTTCAGCTTAGCATACCCATTATGAATAACCCTATATAGATTTGTCTGATTTAGTGTAAAAATCAGGCTCAACCTTGACATCGCAGTCTGCCCTTGACATTGAGAAATCTATAGAAACGATGGCGCCGTGCCAGCCGCTACGGGAAATACCTATCAAGTCGTAAAACATTTGACCGCTCAACGTACAGACACACCTCCCGATCATTATGTAATGTTACACACAGATTACAAAAAAGGTACTAGGTATGTGCAAAAATGACCGCGTCGTCGTCTCTATTCCTCATTCAATAAATTGTATTCTACAATAGTTCACTCCGCAGAGGACGAAACGAACGAACACAATCAGTAACTCTGTGACCGCCAAGCGAACCGCACGCACCATGGCTACAGATAATTTAACGGCGCTTCTCTACAAGCCGAAGGATTTGAGGCTGGTAAGAAATCCAAACTACGAAACTATTATATTACGTCATACAACACACTACGAGTCAGTGTTACCAGACGAGGAAACAAATATTACAGTGTTTCGTGCTCAAATTTACAGTGTTTGTGACAAAATTACAGCAAAAGTAAAAAAAAAATACAGTGAATTTTACAGTAGATCTCCAAATATTTCTCCAACCACTTATCAATACCTGTCACTGTCATTTAGCCCGATAGCCGTTTCTTTTTTGTAAATTCCGGAATTAAATGATTTTATCATTTTCTCTGTCGTTAACCACTCGTCTCTGAATTTTTAACCGACTTCAAAAACGGAGGAGGTTATGAATTCGACTGTATTTTTTTTTTGTTTATAATGTACCTTTTTTGTTTTTTTTGAGTTGATGGTCCGCTTTGATTATCTTAATCACTATCGTCAGATGAATTAGGCATTTTTAATTCTCAAGTCTTCAAACAAAATACATAAATTCACAAGTTTCACAGAACTACACAAACAAGCAGCCCCGGATCTTCAATTTTTTTTAGGCGGGGCAAAAACTGAAAAATGCCGCCCCCGCCCACTTATATTTATTTTTACCTTTATCATCTATATCAGGGGTCGGCAACCTTTTGGCAGACGCGGGCCGCATAGTGACAATTTTTTTTCAATGAACCAAATAATTCGATTTTGGAGAGCTTTGTGAATCAAGCGCACAGTTGCTCTACCCACAACACAGTGCTTGATTAAATAAGTTCAAATCTCGTAGTAGTTTTTATCAACCGGCATTTGGGTGTTATGCGCAGCAAGTTTAAAAGCACAAATAAATAAATAAAAATCGCGAGCGCAGCGAGCGCGAAATTTTTCGACATTGTTCATTAATTCAAAACATAGAATTTTTACGAATGAAACGTATAACGGAAATTAAGCACCATGAATACGCGAGCGCAGCAAGCGCGAAAATTTGAGATATTTTTGATCAATTTATGATAGATTTTTACGCGTCAGGCTATTTACAACGAAAATTACACAACACTCGCGTCGCGTCGGGTACAAAACTTGTAATATTTTCAATCAATTCAAAAATAATTGTGGCCTTTCCTTTATAAAATAAATAGTAAGAGATTTGAAGATCTTTTGTTTTTTTTGGACGGGCTATTACGTAACGGAGTGTATTTAATAGATATCAGATATCAAGAATACGCGAGCGCAGCGAGCGCGAAATTTTGAGTTATATTCTGTCATTTTGAAAATAAAATACACGCGCTAGGTCACAAAGGTTTTTTCTTTTCACAAAGCCTGCGTTCAGTTTACATTGCATTTTGCTTGTAGAAAAATTACAGTGTTCTCCATACACTGTAATTTTACTATTACAGTGTACAGTAGATCGTGTGAAAATACAGTAGATCTGCTGTAATTACAGTGTATCTGGCAACGCTGCTACGAGTAAATGATGCATAACGTACAGTGATTACAATGTTGGGTAAATATGTGACCGGCTTCTTTCTAAAAATATGCTTGTCTCTGTTTAGAAGCGTGCGTTTTATAATTCGGACTTGTGTTATTTATTTATTGCAATTTAATAGGTAGGAAATAGTTTTAGTAAATAATATTCCTTTAATTAAATTATCTTTGTGACTTGGCTGCATTTTCGCTATTAGGTAATCCTCTAATAATACGACGCGACTAGTTGTTTGGCGGATGTTTCTAAAATATGTATTGTTTATACTCGTATAATATTATTAGTTAAATAGGTATGTACTAAGTTTGAAATTATGGGTTTCTAAATTTCATGAAACAAGGTGTTCACAGGTGTCCAAAGGCGTTTAGATAAAGTGGATTAAAATTTGTTTACTTATCTTATTATTCGTAAGTACAGGTATGTATATGAAATATTCTTCTAATAATCCAGCTGTTAAGCGCCACTAAGCTGAGTTAGATAACGAAAGACTAAAATAAAAAAATAACGTTTCCCACTCATGGCTCCCCGACTAGGATTCCCTGCGTTGGGGATGCTATGGAACACACAAAGACATGGACAACTAACACCCAGACCCAGAGCAAATATTTAAATTCATCATTAAAACATCGGCCCGGCCAGGAATCGAAACCGGGACCTCTGGCTTATAACGATATCTTATAGGGATACCTACTACGACTACTACCGCTGTGCCAAACAGGTCGTCTATTATTACGATCCCTTGAATACTTTTAGGAAAGTACTGAAAAGTATTTTACGTGGCTCAGATTTTTTATGAATATTTATAGTTTAGGCACAAAAATAAAAAATAAACTGCAAGGGACAGTAGAGTTGTCATAAAATCGAATTATGGTTTCAAGATAACTTTACTGTCACTTGTACTATTGTCTATTCTGTGCCTAAGCTGCAATATTTCATGCCATATTTTTTACTTATCGATATTGGGGATTAAGGATATCGTAGATAATAATTAACTTGTATATTTATCAATTAGATCCAATTCATATCAGGCCATATGAAATAATAAATTACCGTAACCGATTAGATTTGTTTGTGGAATATTTAAATATTTATCTTAAATCAAAGATCTAAATCTTAATTAAATTAATATCATTGTCTACGTCAATATCATTGATGTAGACCTAGCTGTCACGTGCTTATGTTTGTTTTTCATCGCGCCTACCACGTAACTTAATTTTTATTTAAAAAAAGTAAAAAACGGCTATTTTAATCTCTTTACCTACAAATTTTGAAAGCAATAATTTTATTTAAATTCAAAACTGTTTATTATTTTTACAGGTACAAACACCCATTCCAGAAATATCCGATGATGGTAGGTTTACATTTTCATATGATTAATAGATACCTATATCGTCATAATTAAGAACTGAGTCCTTTTTTATTCTATTTTACCAGGTAATATAATATAACCTCGAGATAAAAATCTTACAGCTGTTCATAATTATGATATAAGTAAAGTATTATTTTTCCAAAAATCAAGAATAAAAAAAAATAAAAAAAAATTGAATTAAACAAAGAAAACTGAAAAAAATATCGGTATTAATTAATTTTTTTGCTTATCAAATTGTTTATGACATTTTTTTTTCTTTATTATTAATATGGTTATTTTAACTTCCAGAGGTGCTACTCCGCATGGACTGCGTGGGTATTTGCGGATCCGACGTCCACTACTGGCAGTCTGGGCAGTGTGGACACTTCCTCCTCAAAGAGCCCATGATCATGGGTCACGAGGCCGCTGGAGTCGTTGCTAAGGTACAAATCTAATGAACTAACTGTAATACTGTAATAAATAAAAATAAAAAACTATATATACCTATGGCATGACTTGGCATGAGGCACTACCGTTTCTTCACGAGATAGATATTTAACTGTTATTTGGCGTGATACAGTTCAAACATTTAAACCTAGATCTATTTGTTCTTCCTATTGTAGCGTTAAAGATAGTAGGTAAGTATTTATTACTGCAAATGTTATCGATGGCGTTAACCATCTGGTTAGCAGCTGACTCGTCTTGTGAATAACTCGAATAAAAATCGTCACAGTCATACATTATTGAGGTACTCTGGCAAAAAATAAGCCAAGTCAATATGTGAACCTGTCTCGCGCTATGCTAGGGGCTTTTGCACCATTATTTATTCAATGGGCGCAGCAAGAACAGGCCCCTGAGCAAAGCTATAAATGTACATTATGTATGTACGCACCAAAGTGTGTGTATCCGTGTGAAGGAATGGAATGTATTACATATTATACATACTTATACCGAATTGTGGAGGCGGGCGGACACACCCGCCAGTACTGACGTTTGTGTCGCACTTGTCAAGTCGTCGTGCGGCGCGGGCGCGGCGTAGAGGCGGCGCGCGGCGGCAGCCGGTCGCCGGCGTCCAAGACCGTGAACTTTGATTAACCTTCACTTAATTTGCTAATTATGCATACGGACATAGTATTAGATAGCGCATTGAATTAAGTATGTCTCAGTCCGGCGCACACCTATTATTAATCGACTGCTGATTGGTGCAGCTACTATTGCTACTTATACCTGTAGGTGAATCTTGTTCCATTAGTTTATAGGAAAAGTTGTATGCAACACTTAAGTATAGGTAAGAATGAATAATCGATAACTGATGTTTTTCTTTCAATTATATTTTATTGGTAGGTAACTATTTATCGGCAGTTATCTACCAAAATATAGGTAGGTATCTACTCCTTTCTTGTTTTATTACTCCATATTAATAGTAAATAAATAAATAAGGGTTGTCGGCACTCGGCAAAATTTATGCTGAGATAAATTACTTTTGACTCTAATCTTTCCTTTTTGCTTGTTTTCTGTTATAGTTTGGTTTTCTTTCTTACTATGTTTCAATTACTTAGGTGTTTTCCATTTGTTTTTACAGTTATTTAATTTCGCAACAGATAAGAAGAGTAAGATATAAAATAAATGAGAGATTAATGTGTCTATATGTACCTACGCTTAATTGTTGTTATCTTGTAAGCCACGTCAATACTAAAACTTTTGGGTGGTCGATGTTAAAACAGCTCGGTAGACGCAGGTTCCATCTCGAATTTACAGTAATATTAGAAAATACGAGAAACATGCATTTAAAAGTAACTATCTAAAAGTTAAATACCAGTTCATATGCTCATTATGTTGCTGCAACTGTCCATGGTCACGGAGTAACCCTTCATATTTTCCGATTTCATTTTTGTCGCAGAAAAAAAATCAGCAAAGTTCAGTGTGTCAAGTGCCAATTCATACCTGTATCTCATCGGCATATCCATTTTTTGGCAACCCACTGGGCTGATGAAATCAGAATCGTTCCGCATCTGCATAATATTCGCAAAACACTAAATTACTTTACTATAAAAACTAAAATGGTTTTGAAACATTTTCCGCCGACTCAATAATTCGAGAGTGTTCCCCGTGATTATTATAACAAAACTTATTGAAACGATCTTGCAAAGTAGGTAATCTAAGTGTAATCTGAATCCAAAACGTGTGCAATTAGATATTTAAGTGTCTCGTGGCTTTTTCTAAATATAAAAAACAGTGCCAATACATCACGTTTCCATAAAGGAATCGAAACGAATATTCTCAACTATTTATCGAGCTAGAGCTCTCGCGCCCCGCTTATCACTGAGTTGACCTTAAACCCTTATCGCGGTCAATAGTATCGGGCATCGGGTTAATATAACTGGTTTTTCGCCCACTGTAATCCCATAGTTGAGTTCTGTAATGAAGTTTCGAGTTTGCACATTCATTTACTAAGAAGGAATAAGATATGAATATTTATAAAAGTGCATAATGTGAAAAGACTTACTTCCATAAATATATTTTGTGTAAAACTTGGCATCTGCTACGTTTAACAAATCTATTATTTAGAACTGAATGTGCGTCTTTCGTGGCGACTTGGCAATTTTTTTACATTGGTATGTTTTTGGTCGGATTTATTTAATTTCATTATTATAAGATTGATTCGTAGTTGTTGTACCTACCTGCCCTTATTCAAATTCCTTCTACTATAGAACCTTCTACTATAGGTGGAGTGTGGAGTACATAACTACTTAGATAAACTACACTATTAACGTATAACTTTCAGTTAATTCTTATGGCTTTACTTTATTGTTACTATTGTTGAATTATTTAATTGTGCGTTACTAAACGCTCTGATAAAAGCCATAAACTGTTTTATAACCAGTGTAGGTAAACAACAATAAAAGAGGCGTTATGTAGGTAGGTATTTACCAGGCGTGGTAAAGATTATTATAATAATAGGTGTATATAAAAATATTATAAACACAAAGGCCATAATTTTCTATACGGTTACAACAGTTTATCTGTGTCCATTATACTAATATGTACCTACTACATAGACTTAAATAGGTAATATGTTAATTTGTTGGCGGTCGAGCGAAAATAGATCTGACGGAAAAATAACATTAATAACATAAACGCGTATAGTTTGGAATTGCAAACAGATATGCTCCGGTGTGTTGTAAAGAAAATCAAGTCAATGAATAGTATTGCTGTCACTTGTAACGAAACAGCCTTCGTATCTCTCACAAAAATAACAAATAAAAATATTTATAACAGGTTGATTTTTGATAAATCATAGCAATGCTCTAGTGTTTTGCAAAGGATGCTCAGGATCGAACGCAGACTCTAAAAGTGATGCGAATAAAGGTTGATAATGTTAAACTATTATTTAAATAAGAAAATAAGATTAATTGTACTGATCTTGGTATATTTAGAATCCGTCTATCATTAATAGTTAAGTAAAAATCAGTCAACCAATTTAAATCCGTAGAATGTTCCGCCGTTGTAAAATTGTATTATGTAGTATTTTGTTGAGCTAAAATTAGGGATTTTAAAGTATTTTAATATTAAATTAGGAATTGTTGAGTCACATAAATGCACATTAAGGCTTTCATTGGAACATTTAGGATTAAACTATCACGAATAATTAACACATGCCTGTTAGAAACATAAAATAATGCAATGGCAACATTCTAATTTTCTGGGTTTTTTAGAATCCAAGGCATGGCAACAAATAAACTGCGTAGAAAAGAACGGTTCGTTATTACTTGATAACAATTAAGTTCTAAAACAAAATAAATCTGCGTAGAACGGTTTTTGCAATAGCGACGTGTTTGGTTACTAGGAAGTAATTAAGATACGTTATTTTTCATACTTTAGTAATATTAGGTATTGAGCTATATCGAAGATCTCAAAATACATTATTATTATAATAAGGAATTGTTACATCTTATTATTATAAACTAAAACCTTAAATCAACAATAAATAAGTTAACACGGCAGGATGCTCAGTAGCAGGTACTCTAGCCAAAAAGGTATTCTTTATAAAAATTCAAATAAAGAAACATTCTTATTTAAATATGAGTACATGGTTATTACAAAACAATAAATCAATTAGTTATCTCAATCGCAAATATCACATTAGTGGATAGATCTCAGACACAGGGAGAAAATGAATAAACGCGTCAATTATTTATACTTGGTTTGAAATCCAGAAACGTAAGGCGCTTCCTTGTCGGCGGTGGCGTGTTGGTCGAGCGTCCAATCATAAGGGAGCATTGGAGAATATGTGATTGTGATTGGTCGTCGACGGATGGTTAAGCAGAGCTTGGAACGAAGGGGGACAGACAGCGACGAGCGGCTTGGGAAGACGTCGGCCATGTTTTAGATTGCTTTTATTTCGGGAGTTTTTCAAAGTTTAAGAATAGGAATTTAGGTGTGATTCAATAAGTAGGTACAGGTAGAAAAGAAGATAGGTAAGCGATGTTCCAGCCGTCGGGAGTTGCCAGATAAGGATTCTAAGATGGACTGCCGAACTTTTAAAAGGTTTGATGGAACTGCAACGTGGTAAGTATTGCGTCGAGTCGCCGTGTCGTAAGAGAACGCCGCACGGGGTGAGTGACCTTAGAATATCTTGAGGAGTTCTTGTGCGCATTATAATTATGTGTAATATCATATCAGTGATTACGTTGTTTTAGAATCTAGTGATAATTTTAAAATAGTTTAAAAGTTAAATTCATAACGTAATGATGTGGGCCACTAAAGATGGAGGTTTGGTTATGGATATTGATCAATAGTTTTGATTTAGGATCGTGTAAGTGTTTTAAGCAAAGATCATAAACATCGTTGATGGTTGATCTTGGACTTCTTTTCGGTCCGACAACGCGTTGACAATTTGAAAGGTACCTAGTTCCTATTAATATGGTACCACAATTTACTAGATTATTTAAAAGACGTCGTCATAGCTTTCTCAATTCAATTCAATTCATTTTATTCATACCGTAGGATGCTATTTACTACATTTGGTAAAGTCAACTTTGTACAATAATAAAACATGTCCTAATATTAGAAGAGTAATAAATCACGTCACAATAATTAAAAAATATAAAAGATAAAACATGTCACTACGAGAGTAATAAAACATGTCACAATAAATATAGAGAATAAAACATGTCATAATAATAAAGGTAATAAAACATGTCACAGTAATAAATAAATGGTACTTGTCTGCTATTATGTAAATACAAAAGAAGGAGCGCTTAGGACATAGTATTAGTCACTGACTGAAGATACTTGTGACCTTTTGTGTTTATAGGATGTGTTTTCTTAAGGGCCTGATCCTGCCGACGGGGAGCTACTTTCCTGAGATTATTTTAATCCAGTTATTTAATTGAATTTATTCTTTGTGCATGTGTGTTTGTTTTTTAGAATCTTTTATTTTTGCATTTTGTGTTCTTTCGGTGTTTGTTTTCAGGATGTATCGTGTTGTGTGTGTTAATTGAGTGAAATACCTAGTGTA
This sequence comes from Alcis repandata, assembly GCA_949125135.1. NCBI lineage: Eukaryota > Metazoa > Arthropoda > Insecta > Lepidoptera > Geometridae > Alcis > Alcis repandata. The sequence continues at coordinate 1,341,801 of OX421238.1, forward strand.
TAAACAATATTCGTGAATAAAATAAATTAAAATAGAATTAAATCAAATAAAGTGAAATTAGATTAAATTAAAATAAAATCAAATTAAATGAAATAAAATCGTACTAAATAAAATAAAATCGAATTAAATCAAATAAATTGAAATTAGATTAAATTAAAATAGAATCAAATTAAATCAAATAAAATCGTACTAAATAAAATAAAATCGAATGAAATCAAATAAATTGAAATTAGATTAAATTAAAATAGAATCAAATTAAATCAAATAAAATCGTACTAAATAAAATAAAATAAAATTAGGTAAAATAAAATAAAATTAGATAAAATAAAATAAAATTAGGTAAAATAAAATAAAATTAGATAAAATAAAATAAAATTAGATAAAATAAAATAAAATTAGATAAAATAAAATAAAATTAGATTAAATTAAAATAAAATAAAATAAAAATAAAATAAAATAAAATAGGGTAATCAGGACCGGTGGTATTAAGTTCGTGTTAGGGGCCGGAGGTCTCGGGTTCGATTCCTGGTCCGACGGTTGTTGAGTAATGAGTTTGAGTACCTGTTCTGAGTCTGTTCGTTAGTTAGGATCTACTATAGCGTACACACGATTACGTTTATGTTAGGTCGCGGGTTCGATTCCCGACTGATATGTAATTAGAGTTTGGGCGTTAGTTAGAATCTACTATAACGTATACACGATTACGATTATGTTAGGTCGCGGGTTCGACTCCCGACCAATATGTTATTAGAGTCTGGGCGTTAGTAGAGTCTACTATAACGTATACACTATTACGTTTATGTTAGGTCGCGGGTTCGACTCCCGACCAATATGTTATTAGAGTCTGGGCGTTAGTAGGATCTACTATAGCGTATACACGATTACGTTTATGTTAGGTCGCGGGTTCGATTCCCGGCCGATGTGTTATTAGCAGAGTCTTAGTTAAGGTTAAGCTTAGTCAAGCCTTAATTTAAGTCTTGGTCAATTAAAGTAAATCGGACAGCCGATCAGATTGCCGAATCTATTAAAGGATATACATGCTTACGATCAAAGTAAATCGGACAGCCGATCAGTTTGCCGAATCTATTATAAGATTCACATGCCTACAATTAAAGTAAATCGACCAGCCGACCAGTTTGCCATGTTAGCCATTCGAAGTTATACGAACTATCTCGAATGGTTGACAATAGTTGCTGTCAGATGAGCGGCCAACTATAGTTTGACGAGTAACTATTTAATATACGAATAAATGTAAAGTAGATCGGAAGTCTCTTTACTATTTTAATATTATTTACATAACGTGAAATTACGTGATGTTTGACTCACCAAGTCTTACATATTATAATATTTTGACTCACCAAGTCTTACATATTATATTTTGACTCACCAAGTCTTACATTTAATGGAACATAGGTTCTGAATCGACACGATGACATTTAAGTCAATTTACCTCTTCAATTCGAAGGTCAACGATGATCTTTCTTTACACACTACTTTTATCGAAGGTTTCTATGGAAAGATCCTTTTGCTGATAATTATCTGAGCTGTAACATGGAGCGATATCTCCGAGGTTACCCTTGACTCCAACGGGATGACAGGCACCTCTTATGTCTATGGTTTAGTGATTGTTGGTTGTCTTCGTAAGATACTAAAGGCTTCCACGGAAAGTACCTTACTGGTAATTATCTAACCTAAGCATGGAACTATGTTTCCGAGGTTACCCTTGATTCCAACGGGATGACAGGCACCTCATTATGCCGATGGTTTCTTAATTGCTAGTCTTCTTCATTTAGTCTACTGATAGAAAGTTCTATCTGAGACTGACGACTTGAGATGGTAACGGGAGAGTTACATTCATCTTTATCACACTATGTGTTAGACTTGGTTGTCTAATTAGATGCTTTTGGATAAAGGTTCCGGAGTATGTATTTACACACTAACTTCAGAATAAAACGATATTCTAGTTGGTTGTTCACTGCAGTCGCTATATTGCGTTAGGCAGTTAGGTGGTTAGGTAGGGTTCGAAAGGGATTGCATTCGTTCTTCCGGGACCAGATTCATTACCTTAAGGTAATGAGTAAGCTCCTTGATGAATAAATGTGTGAAAGGTAAAAAAATGAAGGATGTAATGACTGACAGACTGACTGACATTTGCCAAAAGATTATGTCCTCTTCTCTTAGCTTTTGGGTTGTTATAATATTCAAATATGTTGAATTTGATAGTTGAATATGATAACGACGTTTAAGTCAGGCGCTCTAATGTTAGGAACACACAGAGGTGTGTATTTGTACACGTAAAAACGGAAGAGTGTATCCAGTCTGGGCCGAAACACATTGCTTACCGCGGTGGAGGGGCGGGGCCATAGCCAACAATTTATGTGTACAAATACATACAAACATAATACATAAAAACCATAAAATAAATAACAAAAAAATATTTGGTGTAAAATCTTAGTAAAGTCTTAGTAAAATATTGTTCTGAACTTATTAGGCTTGAAACTAGTCCAAAACTATAATTTAGAATATATTTCGTATCATATTTGATAATTATTTAAGTCAATTTTACATTAGGAATACTAAGAAAAATAGTTAAGGGTTAAAACCTAGCATACCCTTTATGAATAACCCTATATAACTTACGTAGTAGGAATCTTGTAGCTTAGAGTAAGTCAATTTGTTAGGAAATCTATTCAGGTAGCTCGGTTGCTCATACTTATTCGTAACTTAGGTTCTACGATCACAACGCAAGGTTTTCCCACTAGACAATCACTTGGCCATAACAGTAGGTTAACGTTAGCAATCGAAAAATTTAGGTATAGCTAATAATACATAATTTGCATATAGGTAGATAGGATAGATATAAATAAATAAGTAGAAATTTTTTATTAATAGGGTAAAGGTTGTTACAATTTAGTGCGCCGTGACCAGGATGAGTACTTTGGTTATTACGTGGTTAGATTAGTTCGGTTAGAATGCAAAAATATCAAAAATACATAGTGTTAAATGTAGATTTGTACGTTATTTCATTGCTTCTAGTAGGATTTCGCGTTGTTATTGTTATTTTAATGTATGTTTGATGCGTAGAATTTAAGGAAATGGGGTCGTACGGAAAGGTTAGTTATTTAAGAAGTGTTCAAGTTGTCTTGGACACAATTTGTTGTTCGTGCAAAGGAGACGAGAATAAGTATGAGCCAATATTAAGCTAGGGTAAATAGTAATTTAGGGTTATTCATATTTAGGAACGTAATTGATTATTTGAAATAGGTAATAAAAAATTGAAATAGGTGATAGGAACTACTAGCTGCTTGTATAAATATAATTATACGGTTGTTGTTAGGAACCTGTTTAAAATAGGTTGTTCAATATAAATTAGGGAAGCTAGTAAAACAACCGATATGACACATACATATTAAGATTTTATGGAAATAAGTTGGAGTTGGAGTCGAACGTTGCAGATAAGTAGAAATAGCAAAAGGTTGAGGTTTAGAAATAGAATTGGTTATAGAGCGACTATTGACAGATATTCTAGTTAAGTTTAGGACAAGATCGCAAATAATAAGTAAACAGGATATGTTTGATAAATGTATAAGTACATTATGTTTGTGTTTAATATACAAAAAGGTAAACTCACGATAGTTCACAGTTCAAGAAACGAGTTTCAACATTAGGTAGGCTAAATGGGATAAAGAAACGGGACGTAAGAAGACTAAAACTCAGTTGTGAAAACTAAATAGAATATTTTATGCTAGATCATATAGGCGAAGTTGTCTGTAGGTAGGCTAATGAAATAAAATATTACACAATTTGCCAGATATCATAACGGAAAGGTCTGCAATGTCGATTTAAGTAGACATATGTTTGGTTAAGCAAGATAGGTTCAGTGTTAGATTCAATCAGAAGTTCTTAGAACTTAATTATAGCTCGTATTACTAAAACAATGACAAAATCTTTTAAAAGTAGTAATAACGGTATATAGACGACCTGTTTGGCTCAGTGGTAACATAACCACCTTATAAGCCAGAGGTCTCGGGTTCGATTCCCGGCTGGGCAGATTAATTTAAATATCTGTTCTTGGTTTGTGTGCTGGTTGTCCTTGTCTTTGTGTGTGTTCCACGGCATCTCCGACACAGGATTTGTGCTGGTGGGGAGCTATAAGTGTGAAACGTTTATTTTTAAGTCTCGTAAATAAGTTTAATAAAATAAGTAAGTAGGTTATAAGTAATCTTTAAAACAGTTATTGATCGAATAAGTTTCAATAGTTCTCAGAAAACGAGTGGCTAGACTTAGTGTCAGAATTGAGGCGTCAGTAAAGCATTTAGGCAAAATAATAATACCCGATAGTTCTTCGAAAAAATGAAGTGTCATATTATTAGGTAATACAAATGGGTTTCCTTTTAAAAGGATAAATTAGGTAGGCCAGCTATAGCAATAATATTCTAAGACTTTGGGGTCGAGTCGTAAATATTTAGTGACTGAGGAGCAACTGAGAAACTAGTTAGTCATAGTAAAATGATCAAGTTTAGTGTTAAAACAATATTTCAATTTAAATTCAAATACGAGTAGTACAGTTCAAGTATAATGATACAGTTAGTTATTTTATCATCGCAGTCTTTGCCACCGTTATTCATAATTGCTTGGTGACACCGCGGGGCGCAACTAGTAATAAATAAGTAAGTGTTGTAGTAAATTTAAAATAAATTTAAAGTAATAATAGCATAAATATATGATAATATAGAAACGGAGTGCTGTTAGTACATTCATATGATTAGTTAAATGGGGAAGTGCAATCTGTTTGTCTATAGTGTCCGTAGATGTTGCTGTTTCCCTAGAACAGAATGGAAGGCGGTGAAACGAACGCTCTGAGTGATATTAAATAGCAAAAATGTTGACGGTTGAAAAGTATTTGTGATAAGGGATGTAAGTAAGACAGTTTATAGTTTGAAGTGGTTTTGGGGCACAGTAGCATCGGAACTAGAGATGAGTTGTCAGTGTCAGGGTTTGGCAATTACTACACAAACGATTCAGTATAAAAAGGGGTTTGGAGCTAGGTTAAGTCTAAATGACATTCACCCCGTCGATATAGAAATCGGTTTATATTGAATTCATACTCACACGCAGTGCCACATGATGGTTACCACAATTTCCCCACACTTACATGTTCCGATCGGAGGTAGTCAGAATTTTATGTACGATTTCAAGAACTTAAGGGTCCTGAGGTGCCGGAAGGGGAATTTCTAGGAGGCACAAAAGGGTTGAAGATCGAAGTAAGGAGGGAAAGTGAAATCTCAAGTAGCCGATACGAAAGGTTAGGGGGGAAAGCACTTTCTCTTGTTCTTCTAACTGCTTGACTCAGAACCAAGTTCTTGCCGAGGTCAGATATCTTGTAGTACGAAAGATTCCTTTTACGGAGCACGGATCTGTTGTTGAGTCGGACCTATTAAGACGATTATTTCATGATCGGTTTAAATACACTACACATATAGTGCTAGGGCAAAAACATATACATATTATGGCATAAACACGTAGTGTGAGTTTATGCTATAAAAATTCTCACACGTTTAAATTTTATTGTTCAAACTTGAATATTGACAATAAAGAATTCGCACTTTTGAACTTATAAGGGGTTTATAATTTTCGAGTGATAATATTTTTATTTGGTCGGTTATATTTGTGATATCGTTACTGTTGGTTAAATTTATTCCGATTAATTCATCTTTATAAATTTAAGGGGTCGAATGTAACGAAACAGCCTTCGTATCTCTCACAAAAATAACAAATAAAAATATTTATAACAGGTTGATTTTTGATAAATCATAGCAATGCTCTAGTGTTTTGCAAAGGATGCTCAGGATCGAACGCAGACTCTAAAAGTGATGCGAATAAAGGTTGATAATGTTAAACTATTATTTAAATAAGAAAATAAGATTAATTGTACTGATCTTGGTATATTTAGAATCCGTCTATCATTAATAGTTAAGTAAAAATCAGTCAACCAATTTAAATCCGTAGAATGTTCCGCCGTTGTAAAATTGTATTATGTAGTATTTTGTTGAGCTAAAATTAGGGATTTTAAAGTATTTTAATATTAAATTAGGAATTGTTGAGTCACATAAATGCACATTAAGGCTTTCATTGGAACATTTAGGATTAAACTATCACGAATAATTAACACATGCCTGTTAGAAACATAAAATAATGCAATGGCAACATTCTAATTTTCTGGGTTTTTTAGAATCCAAGGCATGGCAACAAATAAACTGCGTAGAAAAGAACGGTTCGTTATTACTTGATAACAATTAAGTTCTAAAACAAAATAAATCTGCGTAGAACGGTTTTTGCAATAGCGACGTGTTTGGTTACTAGGAAGTAATTAAGATACGTTATTTTTCATACTTTAGTAATATTAGGTATTGAGCTATATCGAAGATCTCAAAATACATTATTATTATAATAAGGAATTGTTACATCTTATTATTATAAACTAAAACCTTAAATCAACAATAAATAAGTTAACACGGCAGGATGCTCAGTAGCAGGTACTCTAGCCAAAAAGGTATTCTTTATAAAAATTCAAATAAAGAAACATTCTTATTTAAATATGAGTACATGGTTATTACAAAACAATAAATCAATTAGTTATCTCAATCGCAAATATCACATTAGTGGATAGATCTCAGACACAGGGAGAAAATGAATAAACGCGTCAATTATTTATACTTGGTTTGAAATCCAGAAACGTAAGGCGCTTCCTTGTCGGCGGTGGCGTGTTGGTCGAGCGTCCAATCATAAGGGAGCATTGGAGAATATGTGATTGTGATTGGTCGTCGACGGATGGTTAAGCAGAGCTTGGAACGAAGGGGGACAGACAGCGACGAGCGGCTTGGGAAGACGTCGGCCATGTTTTAGATTGCTTTTATTTCGGGAGTTTTTCAAAGTTTAAGAATAGGAATTTAGGTGTGATTCAATAAGTAGGTACAGGTAGAAAAGAAGATAGGTAAGCGATGTTCCAGCCGTCGGGAGTTGCCAGATAAGGATTCTAAGATGGACTGCCGAACTTTTAAAAGGTTTGATGGAACTGCAACGTGGTAAGTATTGCGTCGAGTCGCCGTGTCGTAAGAGAACGCCGCACGGGGTGAGTGACCTTAGAATATCTTGAGGAGTTCTTGTGCGCATTATAATTATGTGTAATATCATATCAGTGATTACGTTGTTTTAGAATCTAGTGATAATTTTAAAATAGTTTAAAAGTTAAATTCATAACGTAATGATGTGGGCCACTAAAGATGGAGGTTTGGTTATGGATATTGATCAATAGTTTTGATTTAGGATCGTGTAAGTGTTTTAAGCAAAGATCATAAACATCGTTGATGGTTGATCTTGGACTTCTTTTCGGTCCGACAACGCGTTGACAATTTGAAAGGTACCTAGTTCCTATTAATATGGTACCACAATTTACTAGATTATTTAAAAGACGTCGTCATAGCTTTCTCAATTCAATTCAATTCATTTTATTCATACCGTAGGATGCTATTTACTACATTTGGTAAAGTCAACTTTGTACAATAATAAAACATGTCCTAATATTAGAAGAGTAATAAATCACGTCACAATAATTAAAAAATATAAAAGATAAAACATGTCACTACGAGAGTAATAAAACATGTCACAATAAATATAGAGAATAAAACATGTCATAATAATAAAGGTAATAAAACATGTCACAGTAATAAATAAATGGTACTTGTCTGCTATTATGTAAATACAAAAGAAGGAGCGCTTAGGACATAGTATTAGTCACTGACTGAAGATACTTGTGACCTTTTGTGTTTATAGGATGTGTTTTCTTAAGGGCCTGATCCTGCCGACGGGGAGCTACTTTCCTGAGATTATTTTAATCCAGTTATTTAATTGAATTTATTCTTTGTGCATGTGTGTTTGTTTTTTAGAATCTTTTATTTTTGCATTTTGTGTTCTTTCGGTGTTTGTTTTCAGGATGTATCGTGTTGTGTGTGTTAATTGAGTGAAATACCTAGTGTATAAACAATATTCGTGAATAAAATAAATTAAAATAGAATTAAATCAAATAAAGTGAAATTAGATTAAATTAAAATAAAATCAAATTAAATGAAATAAAATCGTACTAAATAAAATAAAATCGAATTAAATCAAATAAATTGAAATTAGATTAAATTAAAATAGAATCAAATTAAATCAAATAAAATCGTACTAAATAAAATAAAATCGAATGAAATCAAATAAATTGAAATTAGATTAAATTAAAATAGAATCAAATTAAATCAAATAAAATCGTACTAAATAAAATAAAATAAAATTAGGTAAAATAAAATAAAATTAGATAAAATAAAATAAAATTAGGTAAAATAAAATAAAATTAGATAAAATAAAATAAAATTAGATAAAATAAAATAAAATTAGATAAAATAAAATAAAATTAGATTAAATTAAAATAAAATAAAATAAAAATAAAATAAAATAAAATAGGGTAATCAGGACCGGTGGTATTAAGTTCGTGTTAGGGGCCGGAGGTCTCGGGTTCGATTCCTGGTCCGACGGTTGTTGAGTAATGAGTTTGAGTACCTGTTCTGAGTCTGTTCGTTAGTTAGGATCTACTATAGCGTACACACGATTACGTTTATGTTAGGTCGCGGGTTCGATTCCCGACTGATATGTAATTAGAGTTTGGGCGTTAGTTAGAATCTACTATAACGTATACACGATTACGATTATGTTAGGTCGCGGGTTCGACTCCCGACCAATATGTTATTAGAGTCTGGGCGTTAGTAGAGTCTACTATAACGTATACACTATTACGTTTATGTTAGGTCGCGGGTTCGACTCCCGACCAATATGTTATTAGAGTCTGGGCGTTAGTAGGATCTACTATAGCGTATACACGATTACGTTTATGTTAGGTCGCGGGTTCGATTCCCGGCCGATGTGTTATTAGCAGAGTCTTAGTTAAGGTTAAGCTTAGTCAAGCCTTAATTTAAGTCTTGGTCAATTAAAGTAAATCGGACAGCCGATCAGATTGCCGAATCTATTAAAGGATATACATGCTTACGATCAAAGTAAATCGGACAGCCGATCAGTTTGCCGAATCTATTATAAGATTCACATGCCTACAATTAAAGTAAATCGACCAGCCGACCAGTTTGCCATGTTAGCCATTCGAAGTTATACGAACTATCTCGAATGGTTGACAATAGTTGCTGTCAGATGAGCGGCCAACTATAGTTTGACGAGTAACTATTTAATATACGAATAAATGTAAAGTAGATCGGAAGTCTCTTTACTATTTTAATATTATTTACATAACGTGAAATTACGTGATGTTTGACTCACCAAGTCTTACATATTATAATATTTTGACTCACCAAGTCTTACATATTATATTTTGACTCACCAAGTCTTACATTTAATGGAACATAGGTTCTGAATCGACACGATGACATTTAAGTCAATTTACCTCTTCAATTCGAAGGTCAACGATGATCTTTCTTTACACACTACTTTTATCGAAGGTTTCTATGGAAAGATCCTTTTGCTGATAATTATCTGAGCTGTAACATGGAGCGATATCTCCGAGGTTACCCTTGACTCCAACGGGATGACAGGCACCTCTTATGTCTATGGTTTAGTGATTGTTGGTTGTCTTCGTAAGATACTAAAGGCTTCCACGGAAAGTACCTTACTGGTAATTATCTAACCTAAGCATGGAACTATGTTTCCGAGGTTACCCTTGATTCCAACGGGATGACAGGCACCTCATTATGCCGATGGTTTCTTAATTGCTAGTCTTCTTCATTTAGTCTACTGATAGAAAGTTCTATCTGAGACTGACGACTTGAGATGGTAACGGGAGAGTTACATTCATCTTTATCACACTATGTGTTAGACTTGGTTGTCTAATTAGATGCTTTTGGATAAAGGTTCCGGAGTATGTATTTACACACTAACTTCAGAATAAAACGATATTCTAGTTGGTTGTTCACTGCAGTCGCTATATTGCGTTAGGCAGTTAGGTGGTTAGGTAGGGTTCGAAAGGGATTGCATTCGTTCTTCCGGGACCAGATTCATTACCTTAAGGTAATGAGTAAGCTCCTTGATGAATAAATGTGTGAAAGGTAAAAAAATGAAGGATGTAATGACTGACAGACTGACTGACATTTGCCAAAAGATTATGTCCTCTTCTCTTAGCTTTTGGGTTGTTATAATATTCAAATATGTTGAATTTGATAGTTGAATATGATAACGACGTTTAAGTCAGGCGCTCTAATGTTAGGAACACACAGAGGTGTGTATTTGTACACGTAAAAACGGAAGAGTGTATCCAGTCTGGGCCGAAACACATTGCTTACCGCGGTGGAGGGGCGGGGCCATAGCCAACAATTTATGTGTACAAATACATACAAACATAATACATAAAAACCATAAAATAAATAACAAAAAAATATTTGGTGTAAAATCTTAGTAAAGTCTTAGTAAAATATTGTTCTGAACTTATTAGGCTTGAAACTAGTCCAAAACTATAATTTAGAATATATTTCGTATCATATTTGATAATTATTTAAGTCAATTTTACATTAGGAATACTAAGAAAAATAGTTAAGGGTTAAAACCTAGCATACCCTTTATGAATAACCCTATATAACTTACGTAGTAGGAATCTTGTAGCTTAGAGTAAGTCAATTTGTTAGGAAATCTATTCAGGTAGCTCGGTTGCTCATACTTATTCGTAACTTAGGTTCTACGATCACAACGCAAGGTTTTCCCACTAGACAATCACTTGGCCATAACAGTAGGTTAACGTTAGCAATCGAAAAATTTAGGTATAGCTAATAATACATAATTTGCATATAGGTAGATAGGATAGATATAAATAAATAAGTAGAAATTTTTTATTAATAGGGTAAAGGTTGTTACACACTGTTCTACTATTTCCACTAAACTAAAGATAGACTATGTAGGTACGTAATTATAAAAAAGTTTTAATTTCCATCTTATTCCTTTTCGCTTGACCGATCAAATTTATAGGGTTTCGTGGACCTATGGCATTGAAGTGTTTTAGACTCGATAGTCAATATTATGATCAATCAATCAATATTTATTCAGTAATACAGATTATAGAGGTAGGTCTCATACATGAGATATAATTAAATGAGATAAATTATTTCTAAGTTACGCTCGATGTCTGTGCTAGGTTGAAAACCTGTGTTACAGGCATCTGTGCTTCCTTTAGAGGAAACCTTTTTGGTTTGTATAAGAATACAAACCAAAATGGGTTACAAATTAAATTAATAAATTGGAATAAAAATTGAATTTGAAAGTTAAAATCATGCATGTATTATAAAATTACCAAATATAATTATCAAATACTATACTATATAATCCTGAAATCACGATAACAAAAACAAGCGGTCTCATTACGTTGGAAGTAAATTTCATTTACAGAAAAGTCAGCCGATTTTTTTGTCAAATTAAGAATGACTCCGAAAAAAGTACCTAGTTCGTAACAATACGTTTCAATTGGTCACAGCTCCAAAAAAATATTGCAAATAAACTATGTACATATGTACAAACAATAGTTGATACGTGTAATCTTGTACCTCTACTTGATACAAATCGATCGGGTTCTTAAAAACATAGATAAAAATAGGTAGGTAGGTATATAGATAGTTATTTTGATTTGTATAACTGGATTCTTGACCATGATTGACTTCTGCTCTAGTCTAATTGGAATCAGACCCATTCGTTTCATTCCAAATCTTTTATTCAAGAAAAATAAACTTGATTTTGAATGGTAGGTAATTATTTTGCCAACTGTAGGTATCCAGCAAAACAAAATAAATAATTAATAGAAAATTCAATAAGGCCTTGTATGTACCTATGCATTTACTTTACCTATGTAACCAGTTACCTTTATTTATTTACTTTATTCGACTTGACCGACCACCTTTTACCTTCAGTCCACCGTGGATCAATGTGTTCGCGTTGCAACCAACCGCCAGAAATGGAGAAACATTGCAAGACGCGCAGCAGCCATGGAAAGGGGCGTCTACGACAGCGAGGAGCTTCCATATACCATAAGACCACGACCACTTTGCCAATAGTGAACTAAGTGACTAAAGAACTGACTAAGAAGAAGGTTTTGTGTTCTAGGTGGGATCCAAAGTAAAGAGCCTAAAGCCAGGCGACCGCGTGGCGATCGAGCCCGGAGTACCGTGCCGCTACTGCGAGTTCTGCAAGACGGGCCGCTACCACCTCTGCCCTGACATGATCTTCTGCGCAACCCCGCCGGTGCACGGAAACCTCGCGCGCTACTACAAGCATGCTGCTGACTTCTGTTTCAAGTGAGTTGTTCTGTCAAACCTACGCGTCTCTTAAATCGCTACCAGCTCTGCCCAGACATCATCTTATGGGCAGAATAGTTCTATTGATGCTTTGTCTGTCTACCTACTTACCCTAAAATATCGCAGACTCCCCGACCACATCTTAATGGAAGAAGGCGCACTCCTCGAGCCTCTCTTGTGAGTTTTGACGTGACAACGTCTTATAAATTGGTTTGCCGGGTGACACTTCAAGAAACTGCGTTACGCTCCGCTCACGTTATGCGCTCACAATGAGAGCGAGTGAGAGGCACGCGTCCCTTCCACTCGGGCATGGTTAGCCCGCCTAAGAGCGAGAGAGACAGACATAAGTCGTTGTCACGTAAAACTTTCGCCCGTATACCGACTTTACAGGCAACCAATTTTTTCTTAGTAAAAAAACTACGTCTAATTTCCATATTGACCACAGACTCCCCGACCACGTGTCGATGGAAGAAGGCGCACTCCTCGAGCCTCTCTCAGTAGCGGTGCACGCGTGCCGGCGCGGCGGCGTGACGGTCGGGGACCGCGTGCTGGTGCTGGGCGCGGGGCCCATCGGCCTGCTCACCATGCTGGCGGCTAAAGCCTATGGGGCGTCGGAGGTGCTTATCACAGGTAACACTGACTGTGTGCTAAATCATAGTAGGTAATTTATAAACTCAAGAATTCAAAATAATTTATTCAAATACGGGTTTGGGTACATCAATGTACACTCATGAATGTAACTTGTATCGCACCTCACTCCTCTCCGAAAGCTGCTTTCAACTGCGGCAAATGTAACCGCAGCTGTGTTGCTAAAAGTAATGATTAAATCGAGTAGAACTCGTTTCAAGAAGGTACAACACAGTCGGCTATTCAAATTCAAATTCAAAATTCCTACTTAGAAAAACAAATCCACACTTCAAATCTTAACTTTTTCTCTCTCGACCCCTTTTTGACTCTTTCCAACTCCACTGTTTCAAATTCCAGATATCCTGCAGTCCCGCCTCGACTTCGCCAAGCAGTTGGGCGCGGAGCACACGGTCCTGGTGTCGCGCGAGTCGGACGAGGCCGAGCTGGTGAAGACCGTGGCGGAGAAACTGGGCGCGGCGCCCGACTGCTCCTTCGACGCCAGCGGGGCGCAGGCCACCGTGCGGCTGGCACTATTGGTAAGCCTTTTCGGGGTTCTGAACCTCGTTCGGGAACTGTGTGTCTGTATTTTTATTCAGTGATAAGCTGGCGTTTGACCGTTATCTCGCCTGATGGTAAGCAACAATGCTGTCTACGATGGAGCACGCTTAAAGCTTGCACCTGAATTTTAAACCACTTCCCGATATCCGACTGAGCTGAAATTTGATACACTACTTCGTAAATTAAATAGCTCAAAGCTTGTTAAAAAATACTTTGTAAGTAATATCTAATTTGTCCTCCCCAGGCCACGAAGAGCGGCGGCGTGGCTGTCCTCGTGGGCATGGGCGCCGTGGAGCAGACAGTTCCTCTCGCGGGCGCGCTCGCCAGGGAGGTCGACATTAGGGGCATCTTCAGATACGTCAACGAGTAAGTCACTAGTTTGGTGTATCAATGCTTTGACATTTATTTCATGCATTTTTTTGCCAACCTATGCTGTCCAACAATTATTTTTATTTGAGCTAGAATTTTATTTGAGTGAAAAGGGCTCATAATAGGTACTCATCATTGTGATATTTATTTACTACAGAATAAACCCTGAAATCGCAAAAAATAAGCTGTTTAATAGAAAACGTCAAAGACACTCGACAAATGGAGTGGAACAGTAATTTTTTTCGTGATTTCAGGGTTGGCCCCATGGTAAAAGTTGTTCATAATGAATAGGTACTGTGACCCATTTTTCGCTAAGCCTTGCCTTATAACTTATTATTAGAAGTGTATTTTCTGACAAAATCTGATCATTATTTCCAGGTACCCCATAGCCCTATCCATGGTAGCGAGCGGCAAGATCAACGTGAAGCCGCTAGTAACACATCACTTCGAGCTGGAAGACACCGTCGCGGCGTACGAGGTGGCGCGCCGTGGAGACGGGATCAAGGTCATCATACACGTACAGCCCAGGAATACCAACAACCCTAAGAAGTTCTAACTAGCTGGCTATTACGCTCCGGGATACTAAACTATCTGAAACGAAAAAGTTGTAAACCCACACATGAGTTGTCTTGAAACCAACAAGTTGAAATATAAAATTTTGAAACCAACAAGTTGTAATATAAAGTTTCGAAACCAACCAATTATACAGTTGCAAGTTTTGGACGAAAAAGTTCGAAAATCAACAAGTTGTAATATAAAGCTTGAAACCAACTAGTTGTAAAGTAAAGTTTTTAAACCAATAAATGGTAATTTCACAAGTTTTGGACGAAAAAGTTCTGAAAACAACAAGTTGTAATGTTATTCGTTTTAGGACGAAAAGTTGTAAAGTTGTAAGGTTCTTTAGTAAAAATGTGATCTAATTAATGTAATAAGTTCAAGATTGAAAAGTGGGACCAACAAGTTTTAACGAACAAGTAAGTCATAGACTATCTACTAAGAAACGTATTCTATAGAGACGAATTCGAACGAATTTAGGACAAGAAAATTTGGAACTTGTTAGTGATTGTTTAGGAATTGTTTTTAAAAACTTTGTATCTACTACAATCCAGATTTGTTTGCTATTATTTTGGAGCATATATCCGCAAAACATCATTCATATCTTCAGACTTACATATGTTCAAATATACGTAAAATTTATCTTTAAGAAAATAATAAACACATTTTTATAATAATTTTATATTAGTTCTAAATCTAACTAACTGTACCTACTTTAAACCAGAGGTCACATATTTTATTCTTATGAAGTTATCTTCGATTTAAATGTTGCAGAATATCAGTTACTATGAGCTTATTATCATCTGGTGTCTCATTTTCACTTCATTTTCTTAGTTAACTAACAAATTGAGAACTATACTATACTTATATTAGAAATTACATTTAGGTTCATCAGGGTACTATTTCATTTACAAAAGCCTCTATGTACCTACGTGGTTGTAGCGGCTGTTTTTTTGGGGTGCCATATGAAAATGGTAGAAAATAACTTAATTAATATTTACGAGTGAACATTATACTTGCTTACCTATATTATTTTATAATCCTCTTTTTGATGCATAATGTAATAACTAAAAATCATAGATTCTTTCTCACTTAGATGCTAAATAAGCATAATGTAAGGAAGCTAACCGCGAGTTTTTAATAATTTAAAAATAACCTTGTATGTATACATATATTTGGTATGGCAAGTAATATTAGTATGGCAAGTATATCGTCTCTAAAATTATTAGTAAACGAATTTGAATATAAATAGAATTGTAAATACATTAGATTGTTTAGAAAATAAGTCATCACGTCAACATTACGCAAATCGTGAAAAAAAAAGTTGTTTAATTATTTGAAAATATAAATATTTTTGCTACTATCTAACTTATGTTTTATTTAGATCGATAACCTGATAACCTCTATTCCTCCTAATTTATAAGAAACTACGAATAAATTCGATATTTGTGTAGGTTTTCTTATCATCTAATAGTAGGTGCTTAGAGCTCTCTAAATCTAAACGGGACTTGTATTATAGCTCAGTATCATTGATGCAGCGGTAATACATCTGTACTTTTTAAAATTTAAAGAACCTCTGTATCTAAAATAACATCCTGTACAACTTAGGCTAGCGTCAATAAAGCCGGTTAGCGAATGCTAAGACGCAAGTGACGCAACACAGTACATAAGATTTTGCAGGGCAGAGCAAACGAGACATAGGTACCTACCGGGTAAAACGGGGTGAATAAAATCTCAGGGGTGAATAGATACAAAACTAAAAATGATTTTCTACAGACAATAGCCAAAAATTTCGAAAAAGATCAAAGAGAGGTGAAAGAGGGTGAAGGTTTCGAAACTTTCGGTACTTTTTTCTTTCGAAATATTTGGCTTTAGTCTGTAGAAAACATTTTTAGTTTTGTATCTATTCATCCCTGCGATTTTATTCACCCCGTTTTATAGAACGCAGAGCAGGACAACCACATGTCTGCGTCGCACGTGCCTACCCCGCAGTACGCAGCTCTCAGTAGGTATGCATGAATTACAAAATCGGCTCTGCCCTGCGCTGCGTCTCTGCATACGCTTAGCCTGTCTCTTGCTCGTCAAAACCAGATAACCAGAACCAGATTCTTCTGTATTTTATCAAGGCGAGTGTAGATTATGTCACTTAGGTACATAATATTTAACCTCCGTGATGATAAGAGCTTACAAATGATATGTAAGTAAATATTGTACTTACAGCTCACATCCAACCAAATCTCGTACTAGGTAGGTAATTACTAATTACTACCATATTTACAGTTGGCATCAAACTAACTACGCCTCGCAACTTTGTCTGCTATTCAGTGTGTTTTTCGAAAAAAAAAGTACCTAGACGATTAACATAAGGCGCTGTGTCGACTTACGAGTATGTTACAGTAAAGTTAAAAATAAGCAGTAAAGTTAAAAATAAGCAAGTCCGTATAATGTCTGGTATCGGAGTTTTTAAACCGCCAAATGGCATGGCTTGGTGGATTATCCCACTTCAAGTGTGAGGGGTCGGACAATGCCCATAATTTATCTTAAATCTATCCAACCGTTACAATTCTATAACAACGAGCCATCCTTACAAACTTATTTACCTACTTTTGTAATGTGATTACAAAATCCTCTTTAAACTTATTTGTTTTTATATCGTGTTATCAACTTGATAGCGTGGTCAGTTTGTCGAGTATTATTTAATCTGTAATGCACTGCTTATGTTAATTTGTTCAGTTAAGAAGAAAACGTAGAGCAAGATGACGGAAAACTACGCGGCGGTGCTTCACGGACCTATGGACCTGAGGATTGTGAGTTTTCTGTTCTAAGAGCATTTGAGCATGCGATAAAACTAGCGTGACTGGAGCTACACCTCTAGTGTAGGTATATTTTAAAATAGTACGCTACACGGCACTCGTTCGTGCGGTGGAAGTTACACGGGCTGCGTTTGTTCGTGGACGCACGGCGCGAGACGACTGTACTTGTACTATTATTTATTCCGTGGTCAAAGTTTAGTAGGTAAATGAGAGTTGTCTATTCGTCTGTAAAGTGTGAATTTGGCGCCCCCCTAAGCTTGACGGCCGGGGCATGGGCCTCGGCTGCCCCCCCCCCCCCCTAGATCCGGGACTGGCGCGAGTACCCGCGCAAGGTTTAGAGCATACGAGTACATGTTTGAAATAAGGTCGTATAAAAACCAACACGATATGAGGAATCCGTTTAAACTTATGATTTATTACAGGGAAAATGGCCAGTTCCTGAAATAAAAGACAATGGTAAGTTTTCAATTCAATAATTTAAAAATGCTTTTTAAACTCCATTTAATGCATGTTTTATTTTTAAAAGTTTTATATCTAGGTATAAGTTTATAAAATGAAAGTAAATATATTTGACACGATCGAGACAGATTCACAGCAAGAAATTAATATGACAAGAAAGGCGATCGATGATGATAATAATATGTGATGTAGCGCTTATTTTTCATCGCATCATATGTATATTAATTGGTATCATACTGTGTGTAGGCGAATGTCTATTTTATTGCTACAACATTGTAGTCAAAGGCATATAAATATGTACTTATATTCATAATTTCCAGAGGTGTTGATCGAGGTATCATGCGTTGGCATCTGCGGTTCCGACGTGAAGCTGTACAGCACCGGCAAATGTGGCTTCGACCAGGTCACCGAGCCGATCGTGATCGGGCATGAAGGTGCTGGGACTGTTGTTAAGGTAACCTAAATAGCCGTCCGACTGATTAGCCACGTCCTGACTGACCAGTGACCACGCCTGGCATGTCTTGCGAGGCACGCTTCTGTCTCGGTCTAGACCGTGGTAAGCTAGGCAGCTGGAGCGAGATAGAAGATCGTGAAGTACATATTATATTATTTACGGCTACCGAACATAATTTTGGAAAAGATAACTTCCCTGTTGTACCTTCACTAGTGGCCATTTAGTAAAACAGTTCATAATATCATCTGTTTATATTTGATTTATGTCGTACTAGCTGCGCCCCACAGTTTCACTCGCGTTTTCCGGGATACAAAGTAGCCTATGTGTTAATCCAGACTATGAACAACCTTCATTTCAAATTTCATGTAAATCCGTTTAGCCGTTTTTGCGTGAAAGAGCCACAAACGTACTCACAAACTTTCGCGTTTATAATATTAGTAGGATATCATATGAATTCAGTTTATCGTGGTTTATTTCCCAGGTGGGCAGTAGCGTGACATCATTGACGGCAGGTGACCGCGTGGCCATAGAGCCGACGCAGCCGTGCCGCGCGTGCGAGTTCTGCAAACAGGGCCGCTACAACCTGTGCCACTCGCCGCACTACTGCTCCTCTTTGGGCGCACCTGGGAACCTGTGCCGCTACTACAAGCATGTGGCCGACTTCTGTCACAAGTGAGTTCATGGCCTTAAACGACTTTTGCATCCATAGGCATAGTCGAATTGGCAAGTGACAAACCAATCTAAGATTACCTTGGTCTTGGTCTTTATACGGCAGAACAGTCACTGTTTCCTGACATCAAATGTTGATTAAACGAAAATATACATATGGGTACTTAGTTATTTTTCTTTGAATGACCTTTTTACTGTTGAAGTAAAAGTGAAAAATGTGTTTAGAGGCATACATAGTTGTATGCCCCTAAACTACATCAAAGAAGTGTAAATCCGACTCTAAAATCAGTGTCAGGACTTCTTTCATGCTGCCTTCTTATATTTAGAAAGATAAGACAAGATCTTTAAGAGATAAGTATATTATTATATAGATTATAGTTTGTCAATAATCCAGGATCCCCGACAACCTATCAATGGCGGAAGGCGCAGCGGTCCAGCCCCTAGCTATAGCCATCCACGCCTGCAACCGGGCGAGCATCGCTCTGGGGGCGCGCGTCGCCATCCTGGGAGCCGGGCCCATCGGGATACTCACCGCCATGTCGGCGAGGGCCATGGGTGCGGGGAAGATACTCATCACGGGTGTGTAGTTACAATCAACAGAACTAACAGGATATACTTAATAAAATAGAACTTCTATAGTTGCATTAGGGGCACGTCAAAGATACGACACAGTCAGATCCGGTGAATCATCAGCAGTTCATTTGACTCGTAATTACAAGGGTTGAAACATACCATGTTTTAAGGCAATTATTGTAACAGTTTTTATTTTAATTTCAAATCAAACAGATTAGCGTTAGCGGCAATGAGCCAAAGTGGGTTTGGCTTTGTCTAAAATGGCCACTTACTCGTATCTATTTCAGGCCCCGGCTCTTTCTAGCTAGCGACAAAGATCACAGAACTAAATCAATCACAGATTGTCATTATTTTAAATTTCCAGTTTGAGAATCGCCCGGTGAACTTTATTTTTAAACGACTTCACAAAGGAAGTTGTTCTATGTTCGAATATAAATAGGTATATGTTTTTTCTTACGTTCTATAACATAGACCCCTCTTTCCCAGATGTGGTAGACTCCCGCCTAGAGACCGCCCGCGAGCTAGGGGCGGACTACACGCTGCTAACTTCACGTGAAGACTCAGACGAGAAGATCGCGCGGAGTATAGTCGAGCAGCTCGGCGCCGCGCCTGACGTCACCATCGACGCGTGCGGGTATGCGCAGGCGCAGCGGGTCGCTATGAACGTGAGTTGACACTACGGATAATGGGTAGGCCAGTTTTACGGGTGTTTCTGGGTCTGGCCAGTATTGGAGTAGTCCCACCAGATTTGGATCAGTGTAGTGACACGTTTTGATAATGATGTTTTAGAATTCTGAATGAAATAAAATGGAGTATCCCTCTGTGAAATGCAAGCGAGCAATGTGATGAGGGTATCTTGGTTAAGCGTGAAATTATTATTTTGTTAGCGTAGAAAACCTACAGTAAGAGACCTCCATTGGATCTTAAAACTTTCTCGTTTAACATTAACAGAATCTAAGATCAACTGCCTATTTATCTTTACCCATCTTTTAAGTTTAATTTCTTCATTACGGTTCTATACCTAAATGGCAAAAAGGAACTCTTAAAGTGAGAGTCCAGCGTCTGTCTGTCTGTCCATCACCGCCAATTATTTTTGTTTATCTACAGGTAACGAAAACCGGCGGCACAGTTCTGGTGGTGGGCATCGGCGAGGACCGGGTGGAGGTGCCGCTCGGGCCCGCGCTGCTGAGGGAGGTCGACGTCAAGGGATCCTTCAGGATCGTTAACACGTAAGATTTTTTATTAACTTTCAGTGTCGAGAAGTTTTAAAGTTTTAGATTTAGCCGAAAATAACTAATTGGGCCGCGACAGGGAAAAATGGCACAAGGGAGAGAAGGCTTATTTCCAGCAACAGTATTTATAATGTTTAATATTGATGGGTTGATAC
Source organism: Alcis repandata (assembly GCA_949125135.1). Lineage (NCBI taxonomy): Eukaryota > Metazoa > Arthropoda > Insecta > Lepidoptera > Geometridae > Alcis > Alcis repandata. The sequence continues at coordinate 1,362,636 of OX421238.1, forward strand.
AAGCCGACGATGAAGATGAAGACCAGCCATCTAGCGAAGTTGCAATTCTATATTCAAAACGCTATAGAAAAGTAAAAAGTAGGACAATGACTTAGGACTTATAGCCAAAGCGCCGCCCTCTCAGTCCCCCGCGCCGTCATACTTACCCTCGCGCCTCTATATCGCGCAGGCGAGGACGAAGATAAACGATTTTTTGGCAAGTTTGGCTATAGCTATAGATTTTATATTTTATGACAGAAATGTCATTCCCATACATTGTCTGTTTTCTATAGCGTTTCGATTATGGAATTGCAACTTGGCTAGGGGGCGGTCTTCGGGGTTTGTTTAGCAAAGCGTAGGTAGATAATGCCTTTTCCGGAACTTATTTAATTTAAACTTTTTGGGATCTCAGCTAAAGATGTCTTTCAATGAAATAGTTTATCAGATTAATATTTTTCTTTTTTTATCTTCTTACACATAAAATGAATCGCTGTTCGTTTGACTGGCTATAACTCGAGAACGGTTGGACCGATTTCGCAAATTTTGATCTTGAAATGTTTGTGAAAGTTCAGGGAAGGTTTAAAGTAAAAAAAAAACAGCGGGTGAAACCGCCGGGAGTAGCTAGTTTGCAATAATTAACAGCTAATCCCCTCCCCGCAGGTACCCGGCTGCACTCGCCGCCGTCTCTAGCGGCACGATTCCTTTACAGAAGTTTATCACACATCACTTTCCTCTGGAGAAGTCCAAGGAAGCCCTAGATCTGGCCAAGAGTGGCGCCGCCATGAAAATTATCATACACGTACAGAAGTGATAACTAGAAAATTCTACTTTATTTTCGTAAACGACTGCTTGTTGTAGGTGCGTGATTATTAAAGTTATTGGAAATCTATTTTGGGTTTTTGTTTTTTGGCCAAGTGACATACAGGGTTATTCATAAAGGGTATACTAAGCCGAAAAGAGCTCATAGTACTCATCATTATGAACAACTTTTACTATGGAGCCAAAACGAAATTAGCGAAAAAAAAAAAATCAGCTGTTCCACCGAAAAATGTCAATGGCACTCGACAAGATGTATGGAACAGCTGATTTTTTTTTTCGCGAATTTTGAGTTGGTCCCATAGTAATGATGAGTACTATGAGCCCTTTTCGGCTTAGCATACCCTTTATGAAAAACCCTATATATACGTAACGCGCATTAAATTGTCTCGAGAATGTAGACAGGAGCAGATTTTTTAATGTGCCTATTTCGATATGAACTTTGTATTTTTTGAGATAGTTTTTACGGTTATTTTACCTAATTTTGATTGATATTAAAATCTCAAATCATGATAAATTGATGATCTTAAATTATGTTTTTTACTATTATTAACTTTTTCAGCATAAAACAAGAAATCTAAATATTTTCTTTGGTGTGAAAGCAAACATTTTTTATGACAATGGAATTTATTCCTTATATTTCAATTAATTGCTTAAAATTATGTTACAAAATTTATTACAAATATCTTGTTATGGCATGTTTGATTGTTGGTCAAAGAAAATTGATTAAAGAATTGAAAATATCTTTTCGTTTATTGTTTATTGGTAAGACTAGAAACTTCTATAAAACTAACTTTGATAATCCTCTTTAAATAGGTAATATAAAATTAAAAACACATTGAAACTACTAAAAAAATCTTACAAAAACGAACACAGCTCAAAATTAGTCAAACAGTATTTATATTGAGGTTATATTTCATTCCATTTAAGTACATTTTCACCCAAACTATACGTCTAAGCTTTATTCCACGGAAAACTCAACTCTAATCCAACACAGTTACTGTCGCTTATAGTAACAAGTATCACAGCACCGACATACTCATATATAGTCCTCCAGCCGTTGTCACACAAAACAGAGTACAGAAGTAAGTAAGCAAGCAAGCCTAACTTCTCTACTCTCAGGGCCTTACTTATAAAGCCTGCTTAAAGTTAATCATTGCTTAAAGTTCTGTCTTGTTTTCGCACGTGACATTTTACGTCAGTCAGAAGCGGTCAGTGCGTTTTAAGCAGAGACTAATTTTGAGTCATTTGATAGTCCATTTAACGTGACATGGTTTAATGGGCGAAATTGTGAAGAATCTTCACAAGAGCCACAAACAAGAGTTGAAGTTGAACTTTGAGCTGGCTGCATCAAGATGGCTGACTGTCATGGCTGGCTTTGGCTGGCTGTCATGTCTGGCTTTGGCTTACTGGCATGTCTGGCTTTGGCTGGCTGGCATGTCTGGCTTTGGCTGGCTGGCATGTCTGGCTTTGGCTGGCTGGCATGTCTGGCTCTGGCTGGCTGGCATGTCTGGCTTTGGCTGGCTAGCATGTCTGGCTTTGGCTGGCTGGCATGTCTGGCTTTGGCTGGCTGGCATGTCTGGCTTTGGCTGGCTAGCATGTCTGGCTTTGGCTGGCTGGCATGTCTGGCTTTGGATGGCTGGCATGTCTGGCTTTGGCTGGCTGATTTTGGCTGTCTGATTTTGGCTGGCTGGCATGTCTGGCTTTGGCTGGCTGATTTTGGCTGGCTGGCATGTCTGGCTTTGGCTGGCTAGCATGTCTGGCTTTGGCTGGCTGGCATGGCTAGCTTTGGCTGGCTGGTAAGGCCATCAATGTGTTGTAGTTCAGAGCAGGTTAAGTCTGGAGCCCCCAAAGACCCCGGGCCGCGTGTTCAGGACTGCGCTGTTGTGTTGCGGGACCGGCATGCTGCCGAGTTTGTTGCCGCCGCTCGTGCCGGCTGGGGAATGTTCAAACACTTGCTTAGAACTTGAATTTTTTGAAAAATTATTATATACTTCTACTTCTAATATTATAAAGAGGAAAGTTTTGTATGTTTGTAATGAATGAACTGAAAAACTGCTGGACCGATTTTAAACACTCTTTCACCAATACAAAGCTAAAGCTACATTATTAGCAAGTAACAAACTATATTTCATACCCGTGCGAAGCCGGGGCAGGTCGCTACTATTTTACATAATTATTAAATAATGCATTACATATTAGATCTTTGCGCAGCAGTAGAACAAAAAAGGAGTCTGCGAATGACGACTATGACAGGACACTTCAGGACAGGCAAGATGGCGAGCGATGGCGGAAACACGAACTATACCTTTTTTAATTTAATTACTGTAAACAAAAGTGCTTAAGCGATTGCACCTATGCGGTACTACATGTGGAAATAGTACTTTTATTTCAGAATACGAGGTTCAAGTATAATAGGAAGTAGGATAATGTAAAAAAGAAAGAAAAATAAAACAAAACACAAATTTAAGAAAGAAGCTAAATTAAAGTTTAACAAAGATGATGAACAGGATTTAAGGAAATTCAAGAACCAATCTCAAAATTTCCTTTGAGTGAAGACATCGGTAGTTTCATTAGGTGGGTCTTGATCAGTAGTTTATCCTTACCTTCTTTTTTAGGCGCGCTCTTCCCCGCCCCCCTCCCCCGCGCCGCCCCCCGCCCCCGTGCCGCGAACGCCCCTCGCACCGCTGTCTTTTTAGCCGATGACGTCCTCTTACGCTTGTACCTGACAAAACACAATTTATAATTACAATAATTAAACAAGGTTTTTATTACTGTTTTAAAATAGTGCATGCAACTGAATTACCATCGCATATCGAGGTCTTGAGGAATTCTATAGGCAGTCGATTTGTACGTGGTTTTACAAAACCTTTTGTCAGTCGGGGAGTGCCCTGACTGACGAATTTCAGCTTTTTTTTTTTAATTCAGTTATAGGCTTGCGTTTGACCGTCATCTCGCCTGATGGTAAGCAATGATGCGGTCTACGATGGAGCACGCTTGCCTAGAAGGAACCTTGCTTTTGTAAAGCCCGTGTTTTCGTCAAAGCCTTCATGTGTATTGCATGCATTTATATATAACAAAGTTCATGTTTCCCTGATAAGTTTTCAACCACCGTTCCTTACCTCAATAAATAAATAAATAATAAATAAATAAACGTTTCACACTCATAGCTCCCCACTAGGAATAAATCCTGTGTCGGGGATGCCATGGAACACACACAAAGACAAGGACAACTAACACCCAGACCCAGAACAGATATTAAAATTCATCATTCAAACATCTGCCCGGCCGGGAATCGAACCCGGGACCTCTAGCTTATAAGGCGGATACACTACCGCTGAGCTAAACAGGCCGACATAAGAATAATATTACATAATATATATGATAAGAATATCAAGAAAAATTGACTTGCGTGGCTTAAAAATATTAAGAAAAGATAAGAAAAAGAAGAAAACAAAACATAAAATGAGTTAAGATCGCGTCACGTTTATTTTTGTTTGTTTTAATACGAGTAGTATTTCTAAATTTACTTTTTGTGATGTTTTTCTAAATTTTTAAAATGGTATTTAGATCTATATTTAATTTTTATCTTTTTTTGTAAATTCTTATATCTCGGAGGTGCGGACGTTGTCATCCGCGCCCATGACAGTTTATTTGACTAGTGGCATCGTTTCTCTCCTTTAGCCATTAAGCTTAGCTAAGTACACAATAAAAAAAATAATAATTGAAAATTTTAATTCTCACGGCTGCAATACTATTGCACAGGGTTATCCAGAAAGGGTATGCTAAGCCGAAAATATCATTATGAACAACTTTTACCATGGGACCAACCCAGAATTAACAAAAAAAAAATACATTTTTGTCGGGTGTCATTGACATTTTTGTGTGGAAGAGCTGATTTTTTTTCTCCTCTCACATACGTACTTCTTCCTCACCCTCCCCCGGCTGGTCCGGCCCCCGCGCGCCCAGGCCCCCGCCCCCGCCCCGCGGCCGGCGGCGCGCGCCTCGGAGCCCCAGTCCGTGTCGGAGCCCGACTCTTGGTCCTGGAAGTTTTGTTTGTCTTGCGCCTGTTCCTGTTCTAACTCGTCTTGGTATTGCATTAGGAGACCTGTGGAGTGGGTTTTGTTGATATAGAATGGATTTCATGAAATTGATTTTATTAATAAAGAATTAACTGAAATTCATTCGAGTGCAGAAAAGTGGCTTAACGAATTTTTAAATACAGGATATTTTTTTTATTTTTATATATGTTTCACACTCATAGCTCCCCACTTGGATAACCTCACACACACACAAAGACAAGGACACCTAGCACCCAGACCCAGAACAGATATTTTTAAATACGTCATTTAAACATCTGCCCGGCCAGGAATCGCTACACGAGTGCTTTAGAAACTCCTGAAATCACCTGTAAAGCTGTATAAAGCAAAGACTAATAACCATGAAAAACTTGCCCATTTTCTCAATAGCATAGGCCGAGGTGATGGTGAGCAGCTCCGCCCCGTACTTGTCGAGGTTGGCGCGCGTCACGTGCGGGAGCGCCAGCATGTCGGCCGGGGACTCCGGCAGGCGGAGGGACATGGCCTTCAGCGCCGCCAGCGGGAGCACGGCGGCCAGGGACGCGCCGCGAGCGGAGCCCATCTCCCTGGGGGGTTACACGAATATTTAAGCCAAGAGTAAAATTAGTTAGCTTGGTATTAATTATTTATTTTAATGTATTTTGTTTTATTTTATTTTATTTTATTTATAATTATATTTTATTTTATTTTATTTGGATAAAAAACAGCCTTCTTATAATGAGACAAAAAGTTTGATAGGCACATCTAGGCCTTCAATAGTTATCACTCGTAGCATAGGAATGAAAATGTGCAAGTAAAAATAAGAAAAAAGAAAGAAAATACAAACATAGTGTCAACGAAAATTTAAACAGAATAAAAGAAATAGAAAATTATTAGTATGAGTGGAAATTACTTCACCGAAAAGAACAACGTTCATTCTGAATGCATGAATCAATATTTAGAAAGTGCTGGTGTACATTCCAAAAATTATTTTGGTTCGCAGAGAAGAAATTGTAGGTTGAATTTAATTTCAATATTATTTAGGTGATAAGACGAGGTCAGTTTAACAACATCTATTCGCAAAAAACAGACATGACCTAATTTGCTCTGAAAATGCATAAAAAAAATTCATAACTGGAATTTGGTTAGAAGCATTGCAACGCTTTGGTTAGAATGGTAAAAGTTTTTGTGCCATTGATAGCAAACAAAAAGGAAAGAAAGGCCTAAAGAAAGCTTTTTCCCCGCAGATGCTATATTTAGTAACTAACTAGCGGCCCATCCCGGCGTCGCACGGGTGGACATTGTTCTGAAAAAAGATTTTTCCGCTTTTATGTTGAATTTTTTTCTGAATTTTCTTTGCTATAAACCTCACGGAGCCCGAGACCTTTCCAACGAATGAAAAACCGTGGAAATCGGTTCGTGCGTTCTGGAGTTATAGCGTCAGGAAGGAAAACCCGACTTATTTTTATATAGTAGTGTTACGGACAAGAAGCCTGATGATAATTGATTGTCTTCATTTTTACTGCTCTCGGACCATGTACCATATTAGCGTAGGATAGAGCGAGATAGAAGAGTCTTCTCGCTCTCACTTTACTTTTGTATAAATATAGGAAGGTATTTAAGAAGGGTCGATGCCATTTTGAATTCATTCGTGCGCCGACCTCCGACCTGTGAACATCCGAACTTTTAAATAAATTGCTACATGTGAAGAGGGATTTTAATTCTGAAACCTGAAACCTGAAGTCCCTTACAAGTTGGTCCTTCGAGCCGGATAAAGAACAGGAATAAGAACAGGAAAAGTCGGCGCAGTCTCAAGAAAGCTGTGAAAATCGAAGAGTGAACACGAGGAGCCCACTGAGCGCGTCTCTTTCCGTCTCTCTCGCTCGTGGGCCGAAGAAGAGTGCCGCACGCTCCGAACACGCGTGCAGTACTCCAGCAGCAGAAGATCGTCAGGAACAGCGGCCGCACGCCCCGAACGCGCGTGTGGTGCGATCAACGGACGGGCTTCCCTGAACTAGCCCGGACCGTGTTTCCTGTACGAGTGAACGTGAAGAAGATCATCGGAAACAGCGGCCGCACGCCCCGAACGCGTGTGCGGTGCGATCAACGGACGGGCTTCCCTGAACTTGCCCGGACCGTGTTTCCTGTACGAGTGAACGTGAAAACGAAGGCTGAGCGCTGTGCTCGAAGATCACCCAACGGTGCTACAACTCCGAGTCGTCGAGTTAGAAAAAAGAAGATCACCCAACGGTGCGACGGGCAGGCGAGATCCGGCTGAACGAGCGCCGGAGTTAGAAAAAGGAAGGTCACCCAACGGTGCGACGGGCAGGCGAGATCCGGCCGGCGAGCGCTGGAACACGGATAGCATTAAGTGTCGGTAACTAGATTAGGCAGGTAGGGACGTAGGACAGTGAAGTGTCGAAGATGCCGACGACGCGAAGCAAAGCCGCCGCCGATGAGGCGGACATGCGGGTATACGTTGACTACCCCGCGTCGCCGTCCACCGCCCCGCCACGTCCACATCCACCTGCATTCACGACCGCAGCCGCGTTCGCACACGATCCGCTCTCCACGCCGGGACTCGCGACTACGAGCTCCGCGATGCCACTCGCGCCCGCCACTACTAGCGAGAGACCGCCGGGCCGAGCGCCGTCCGTCCGGTCACAGCACTCTGCCACCAGCATCAGCGCGAGGATCCGCCGCGCGGAGATCGAAGCAGAGGAGAGACTGGTGCAAATTCAGAGGAAAGATTTGCAGATACAAGCCAGTTTGATTAAGAAGAAGCTAGCTGCCGACATCGACACGATCAGGGAAGAGTCGGACCGAGGTAGCGTGAGTGACGTGTACGAGAATAACCGCCGTGTCAGTGAGTGGGTAGAAAACGCGCAGACGGCACCGAACCAAGCCGCCCAGAGACGCGCGTCGCCGCGCCGCGCGACATCGCCGCATCGCGAGTTATCGCCACGACGGGCGGCGTCGCCACGCCGAGCTACGTCACCGCGGCGTGCAGCGCCGCGTGAGCGTGGCATCGAGCGACTAGCTGACGCACTGGAGAAAATGTCACGAGGTAACCGCTACCGAAAACCGCCGGACCTGCCGACGTTTAGCGGAGCCCCAGGAGAATGGCTGCCGTTTAAGGCCGCAGTTAGAGAGGCCAGCGCCATCTACGGGATCCCGCCGACCGAAAACCTCGCCAGGTTACGCGCGTGCCTAAAAGGAGAAGCGCGTCAATGCGTCGTCGCGCTACTATACACCGCAACGGAGCCGTCAGTGATAATGTCAACGCTCGAACAGCGTTATGGACGACCAGAGATCATCATCGACCAAGCATTCGACGAACTGAGAAGACTGCCGCGTATAGGAACAACGGCGGCCGAACTCAACAACTTTGCGATCAAGTTACAAAACATAGTGACAGTGATAGCGACAGTGACAGTGATGAGCGAACACCTGAGAGCGCGATGGTGCGATTACGCTGAGGAGCACGCGTCGAGGGGAAAGGCTGAGATAGAAACGCTGTCGCATTTCTTCATGAGGGAGGCCGACCGAGCAGTTCGACACTGCTACACCGCCACCACGCCGTCCGCCCCGTCGAGACCAACGGGCGCTCCTGCGCAGCGATACCGACCGGCACGAGCGAGCGTCTACGCCACAAACGACACGCCAGGAAAGGGTACGTGTTATTGCTGCGGAGGGGAGCACGTCACGACGCAGTGCGGAAAACTCAAGGAAATGTCCACGGAGGACCGGTGGCGCTGGGTGAAGGAAGCAAAGATTTGCTTTTTATGTGTGAACAACAAGCATCGGAAATTCTCGTGTAAAGCCAAGAAATGCGGAGTGAACGAGTGCAGAATGTCGCATCACGCGCTGCTACACTTACCGAGAAAACGAGGGGAGGAGAACCCTCCCCCGAGTGAGGACTCGGCCGTCACGGCCTCCACGCATGTACGAGCGGATCGGGGTGTCCTGCTGAAAATATGCCCGATCGTCATAAAAGGGCCCGCGGGTGAGGTGGAAACTTTTGGACTAATGGATGAAGGATCGACCATCAGCCTGATCGAACAGGAGTTAGCGGACCAAATAGGAGCCCGGGGACCCGCACGACCGCTCAATATACATGGGGTGACGTCGAGCCAAAGAGAGGCGAGCAGCAGAGCGGTGGACATCGAGATTAAGGGAAAACGACAGAGAGACTACCACGCTATCCGAGCACGCACGGTGCAACATTTGAAGCTAGGAAGTCAGTCGGTACCACGGGAGCTGCTCGACCAACCTCACCTGCAGAGCCTGCTCGCTGAAGATGTATGTTACTCCAACGCCACGCCGCGCGTCCTGATCGGCGCAGACAACTGGCACTTAATAGTGTCACGGGAGTTGCTCACCGGAAGGAAAACGCAGCCGGTAGCATCCCGCACCGAGATTGGGTGGGTGCTGCACGGATGCACGCCACGGAGCACTCTCGTGGCACGCGAAGAACGTGCACTACACATCAGGACGGCGCAGGAACGAGACGGCGAGCTGCATCAGCTAGTGAAGACTCATTTCGAGTTAGACTCTATCGGAATCTCCAACAAGCCCAAGCCGGTCGCTGCCAATGAACGAGCGGTTAAAATATTTAACCAAACAGCGACAAGGACAGAAGGACGCTACGAGGTGGGCTTACCATGGAGAACCGACGATGTACGCCTACCACCGAGCTACGACATGTCGATCCGGCGTTTGAAGGCGATCGAAAGAAAAATGGATAAATCACCCGAGTTCAAAGAGTCGTATACAAAGGAAATAAATAAGTTAATTGAGAAAGGATACGCAGTTAAATGTAACACGGACCACAGAGAAGATACCAAGATGTGGTACCTACCGCATTTTGCGGTCACCAACCCAAACAAGCCGGGGAAGATCCGTCTAGTTTTTGACTCAGCGGCACAAGCAAACGGAGTGTGCATGAACGATGAGCTACTGGACGGCCCGGACTTACTGAGCAACTTGAACGGCATACTTTATCGCTTCCGAGAGCGACCGGTTGCGATAACAGCCGACATCCGTGAAATGTTCCTGAGAATAAAGATAAGAAAAGAAGACCGAGCCGTGCAGCATTTCTTATGGCGCGACGCAGAGCGAGTGCGACCACCCGACGTGTACGAGATGACGTCGATGATCTTCGGCGCCAGAAGTTCACCGTTCCTGGCGCACAGCGTGCGCAACAGAAATGCGGAAGAGCACCGGCACACTCACCCGCTAGCCTATGCCCCGATAACCACCAGCCACTATATGGACGACTGGGTGCAGAGCTTCGACGACGAGGACACTGCGGCTAGGACGATGCAAGAGGTCACCGAGGTACATAAAAAAGCAGGATTCGAGCTCGCAGGATGGAGTTCAAACCGGCCTCAACTACTGAGGGGAGTGGATGACGCCAACCGCGCTACTACTCCTAAGGAACTCGGTGCGAGCGGGAACGAGTACGGAAAAACTTTGGGACTAAAATGGATCGCTGTCACGGATGAGCTGGCGTTTAATACGGATATGCCGAGAATACCGAAAGAAGTGAAGTCAGGCGTACGCACGCCTACGAAAAGGGAAGCGCTGGGAGCCGTTATGTCCGTCTTTGATCCCTCAGGCCAGATATCGCCCTACGTCATCTCGGCCAAAGTAATACTGCAGAGCTTGTGGCGTCACGCAATGTCATGGGACGACCCGCTACCGCCAGAGGAGGCGGCAAGCTTTGCTGAGTGGATCCGCGACTTGGATTATATCGAAAAACTACGACTTCCGCGCTGCTATAGCCCGAGGCCTACTGAAGAACGGCAGCTACATGTATTCTGCGACGCCAGCGAGCAGGCTTACGCGACGGCGGCATATTGGAGATATTCGCACAACGACGGAAGCGTTCACCTCACTCTAATCGCAGGAAAAGCGAAAGTGGCGCCAATGAAACCGCAGAGTATACCGCGCATGGAACTACAAGCCAACTTGATCGGCGCGAGACTAGCGGCGGAAATAAAACGAGAACACCAATATACAGGGCGCGTCGTGTACTGGAGCGACTCGAAAACGGCGCTTCATTGGATACGAAACGACTCAACGCGCTACACGCCGTACGTCGCGCACCGCCTCGGCGAGATCGCAGAGCTAACAGCGGTCAACGAGTGGAGATGGACGCCAACCGCATACAACGTCGCCGACGACGCGACGCGCGCAGGCAACACCCAGCTGAAAAGCACGGATCGCTGGTTCGTAGGCCCGTCCTTCCTGAGAGCTCCGGAGAACCAATGGCCGAGAGAGGAAACGGAAAACATAGAGGAGGTCGAGGTGCTCACTGTCAGACGGCCTGCGCGGAACGTTAGGAACGGCGACGTAGTCATTATCGCGGACGGATTGCTACCGCGCGGTGTATGGCCGAGAGGCGAAGTGGAGAAGACACATGAAGGACCGGACGGCGTGGTACGAAGCGCAGATGTGCGGACGCGGGGTGGAATCTTCCGGCGACCTGTGAGGAGGCTTATTGTCCTCCCTTTGGATGATGGCTGCGAAGAACTACGCCGAGGGGAGGCTGTTACGGACAAGAAGCCTAATGATAATTGATTGTCTTCATTTTTACTGCTCTCGGACCATGTACCATATTAGCGTAGGATAGAGCGAGATAGAAGAGTCTTCTCGCTCTCACTTTACTTTTGTATAAATATAGGAAGGTATTTAAGAAGGGTCGACGCCATTTTGAATTCATTCGTGCGCCGACCTCCGACCTGTGAACATCCGAACTTTTAAATAAATTGCTACATGTGAAGAGGGATTTTAATTCTGAAACCTGAAACCTGAAGTCCCTTACAAGTAGATATGCTTTTAGTTCTTAGAGTTGAAAGGAAAAAAACATTCTAAACTGTAAGTAACTAGGTAGGTAGGTTTCGTATGGTAACATGTAACAGACCTGCAAGCCTCCACCAGATCCGCGTAGCATCTCTCCTCGATCCTCTTGATGAGTCCGTTGATGGGCGTCTCAGCAGGCGCGGCGGGGGCAACCGGGGCCGTCACTAGTTTCTCCTTGTCTACCTTCATCGGGAATATTATGCGCAGGTCGCCCGTCATTAACCTGCAGAAAAACGTTTTACAAGCATACTCAATACCACTTCATTCGTTTTGTATCATCGTCTGTGATTTTTAACAAAAAATACTCCTTTGGAAACCAGCAGGGTTAGTACAAGGGAGGAATAGCGCGCGGATAAAAACGGGTGAAAGAATCAGTTTTTATTCGCGTGATGTGACAAAGCTAGACGGATATGTCTGTCTCTTTCTCACAAGATAAAAACGCTGAAAAGACAATTTGTCCACGGCCTGTAGGAAGACTCTGATTCTAACTCAAGAAGATAAATCAGATGGAAAACTCTATTATTTATAAGGCTGTAAAAGATCTGTAGCAATATTAGAGTGACCTTTCAACATGCGGCCCCAGTATCACGTATGCACTCGCGATGTCGTTGTTGACTACAATCTTCTCCGCCAGCAAGCCTCGCACCACCATCTGCCGTAGAAGCCGCATTGGGTCGTTTTTGTCCCATGCTTTGCACCTAAAGAGCAGCAAGGTTTTAGCTAGTAGTAATAAACGCGAAAGTTTGTGAGTATGTTTGTTGCTCTTTCACGCAAAAACAGCTGAACGGATTTACATGAAATTTGGAATGAAAGTTGTTCATGGTCTGGATTAACATACATGCTACTTTTTATCTCGGAAAACGCGGGTGAAACTGCGGGGCGCAGCTAGTATTAAATAAGACCAATATTAGGGCTGGTATCTACCAAAGAGTTCCTGACAAAAAAACTATTTAAAATTACAAAAAAATGTTCTTTTTAAATTCTTGTTTCTTTAAAACTTACCGTCCGTGTAAGGGTGTGTTCTGCAAGGCAGCGGTGCGTTGCTGCATCGATCCTCGCAGGGTTTGAGCGATGTGGAGCAAAGTGTAAGAAGCGCGGTTACCCGTGTTCATATCTCGGACGCAGCGCACTATTAGCTTGCACTCTTCTGTCACGTCTACCGGCTGGAACATACACATAAAATCAATACCAACCAGCTTTTAAGAGACAAAACTGTTTTGAAATATGTAAGTTTTCAAAGAAAATTCAAGGTGAACAAAGCTAAATTTAAAAAACAAACTAATTTTACCTATATCTCAAAACAAAATGGAATATATCAGTGTAGCTCTTTCTTCTGCACAGAGTTTTGGTATCAGAATGAAACAGCCAGACAAAAAAGTGTGTTATGCACGACTGCACGTGGCTCAGCGCTAAGACGCCTTTGTGAGGGTATGCTGAAATGTTTGAGAGTCCAGACCCCGCTCGCGCCGGCACTCGGCCCCCGTCCCTCACCTTGTGCTGCTGCTGCCCGCGGCAGTTGTCGCAGGCGGTGGCGCGCGCGGCGCGGCACAGCTCGCGCGGGAACCGCTCCCCGAGGTAGGCCAGCACCATGCCCCGCCGGCACTCCGCCCCCGTCCCTCACCTTGTGCTGCTGCTGCCCGCGGCAGTTGTCGCAGGCGGTGGCGCGCGCGGCGCGGCACAGCTCGCGCGGGAACCGCTCCCCGAGGTAGGCCAGCACCATGCCCCGCCGGCACTCCGCCCCCGTCCCTCACCTTGTGCTGCTGCTGCCCGCGGCAGTTGTCGCAGGCGGTGGCGCGCGCGGCGCGGCACAGCTCGCGCGGGAACCGCTCCCCGAGGTAGGCCAGCACCATGCCCCGCCGGCACTCCGCCCCCGTCCCTCACCTTGTGCTGCTGCTGCCCGCGGCAGTTGTCGCAGGCGGTGGCGCGCGCGGCGCGGCACAGCTCGCGCGGGAACCGCTCCCCGAGGTAGGCCAGCACCATGCCCCGCCGGCACTCCGCCCCCGTCCCTCACCTTGTGCTGCTGCTGCCCGCGGCAGTTGTCGCAGGCGGTGGCGCGCGCGGCGCGGCACAGCTCGCGCGGGAACCGCTCCCCGAGGTAGGCCAGCACCATGCCCCGCCGGCACTCCGCCACGGTCTCGCACACCTCCACCATGCGGTGTAAGTTCTCCACGTGCACGCGCCGGGCCTCCGCCGACGCTTGCCGGTCCACTGTGCGACGAGGATACCGTTAAACCTTCTCCTGATCGGCAACTAGGTTGGGTGTCTTTGAGTCGAGAGTCGATCGGTTTCTTTTAGGCGAGCGTCCCCCTTCGTAAGCCGAATCGTTGCTCATCATCAGGCGAAGTGGCAGTCGAAGGCAAACAGAATAAAAAAGTAGGGATACGATCACGCGATGCCGTTTCCACAACCCGTGCTATATGAGAACTTAGAACCAACAGCATTACCAAAAATAGTAGTGGCTGCTAAACATTCACCAGTAGACATTGTAAAGGCGTACATTTTTAGCGCATTTTGTGGCATACAAAACGCAGTGCAAAAGCTGTAGCATGATTACTTGTTAAGCGTATGTTTTGGAACCTTATAATCTTATAATGGCAGGATATTTAGCTGGCGTTGAAAGTTGTACTGATCGTGTTATATGTGGATGATTTTGGACTCATCGTCTTTAATGTGAAAGAACTTTAAAGTTCTACATGGTTTTGAAGCAAATATCACTAAGAGGCTTCTAAGAGCTGCCAATCGTAAATCCTGCTTTTAGTTTTGCGGTAGGAGAGAGTTGTAGACGCATAACATTTCAGAAGCAACTTTCTTTGTTGTTATTCTCATAGTTACTTTCTTGCATCCTCCTGTGGCGCACCACGTCCGCGTACGAGTAGTACAGCACGCACTGCGCCCGCTCCCCGTCGCGGCCGGCGCGGCCCGCCTCCTGGTAGTATCCCTCCACCGACTTCGGCATCGAGTGGTGAATGACGAAGCGCACGTCTGCTTTATCCACACCCATGCCGAATGCTATCGTCGCACAGATCTGGATAATGATATCTTATTGAGTTTTGAATGCAATTAATAGTTGAATTAGACTTTATTATAGCTCCTCTGATGTTAAGTGAGCTATCGTCGAAGATGGCATCCCTAATCTAAAATGGAAACTGGATCTTTATGATGCCGAAATACAACAATATTTATAAGTTGAATGCGAAGTGGTTGATAAATTATTCAAGAAAGAACAAACTCTAGAAAAAGATTTTTGTGACTTTGTAGCTAAAATATTTGTTTACAAAAAAAAATGGTCTGTAACTATTACTGAGGTCAAAACTGATTCTAGGATGCGTCAAATTACATAATTTACTCTTAGTTCAGCTCTACGAGTAGTTAATACATTCCTCAGTTAATTTCCTCTTCGTTCTAGATCAAAGTTCTAGTTATGAAACTACCCGCATTTCTAAGTTTGAGACCCCCCACCCCCCACTCACCACCTTGTGCCGGTCGGCCACCCAGCCGGTCTGCACCAGGTCGCGCTTCCTGTCCGCGAGCCCGGCGTGGTAGGCGGCCGCCTGCAGCCCCAGCCGCCGGAGCTCGTCGGCCAAACTCTCGCAATCCTTGCGGGACAGGCAGTATACTATACCTGAATCCCTGACAACAATTTTCAAAATGTTATCCTACTTAAGGTGAAACGTTTGGCTTACGGCGCGAAATTTAAATTTCAAACTGTTTTTGATTTTTACAGCTAGATCAGGTAACTAAATTAATTAATAACGACATTTGCGACAATCTTTGAGAACTTTTTACGATATTTTGTAAAGGTAACAATGCACGTCATTACTCAAATATGTCAATATCATCTTCGATCGCCAGTTTGACAGTTAATTGGCATATTTGAGTAATCTTGTGCATTACTGTTTATCACCTGTACGAAATATAGTAAGAAATGCTTAATGATTGTCGCAAATTTTATTAATACCTTATTTAGTTACCCGGTCTAGCTCTGAAAACGGAAAAATAGTCTGAAATTCAAATTACGCGCCATAAGCTAAACGTTTAGCCTTAATATTGTAATACTCAAAATTTGCATGTTTGCTGCTCACTAACGCAAAAACGACCGAACTGATTGGGATGAAATTTGGTATGAAGATGGCTCATGCCCTGGATTAACTTATACGTTACTTTGTATCTCAGAAAATGACGATGAAACTGCGGGGCACAGCTAGTATGAAATAACTGTTAACGTCCTAATTAAACAATAAGTCAAGTTGGAATACTTTACAAAGATACTCGTTGAAACAAGATTTAAGACATATTTACCTGGCGAATTTCTCTTTGATGAGTTTGCCGATATCTTGGTTGATGCTTTTCGGTTTCTTCTCGAGTATAGAGTACACCAAATTTGGTCTATTGAAACTGCACAGGAACCACTTGCACCTGAGCAAAACTAAACATATTAGACCCTAAAAACAAAAAGTCATATTTTTAAGAGGATTGTTGAGTTTAGTCGATTGTGTTTACACGACCATGCGGAAACGGCGCACATCCCTAGCGCAGGGTCCGGGCCAGCCCTAACACCATACGAAGCGTATTTCTCGAGTAGGTTTGACTCTCAGTGTGTGAACCATTGTTATATAGTTCATGTACTGACTAATAAACAAGTGATCAAATGTGTTTGAATTTTAATTGTATTTAATTTTTTTAATGTAATTTTTGATCATTTTTATTATTATTGTAAATGGTTTTTAATATTTCTACTTTGTTGACTACTGCCTTTTAATAAGTATTTTAAATTATTGTTTTGTTATCTCCATTTTTTGGGCTAGGATTTATACTTAGTATTTTTGAGCTTGGTACATACTTGCTGACTTTGAGCTGGTGCAGTATATCCATGCGGACCCTCGGCGTGGCCGTGGCGGTGAGCGCCATGATGTTCGTGTCGGGGAAGCGCTCCCTCAGCACGTGGAGCCTCTTGTAGTCGGGCCGGAAGTCGTGGCCCCACTGGGACACGCAGTGGGCCTCGTCTATTACGAACCTGGGAACAAAATTATTAATATATAAAGGTATTTTCAACCAATCTTTTTTTTATGTAATTGAGTGACGAGACGAGCAAATCGCTCGCCTGATGTTAAACGTCACGTTTGCCCCTAACAGGTCTGCGCCACCCAGAATTTTGAACTCGCAGAATTCAAAACCCTGCGCGGCACAGCACTGCGCTCGTCGCGTTGTTTATTCTCCCATTTGCCCTGTAATTTCACTGGAAACAATTCCCTTCCAACCGGAACACAATAATGTTTGCACATTACTGCTTGGCGGTGGAATAACTGGCAAAGGTGTGGTACTTCCCCAGGCGGGCTCTGCAAAAGAGCCCTACCACTACCAGAAATTACCAATCTTTACTAATCTATATATATAAAAATGAAACCCGTTTTCCTTGGTCACGGCATCACGCGTGAATGGCTGGACCGATTTCACTAATTCTTTTTTTGTTGTATTTGTTATTATTAGGAGAAGGTTCTTACGGAAAAAAATATTAAGAAAATCTCTCAGAAATATTGAAAAACCCTAAAAACAGCCCTTTTCCTTTTCCCATACAAACGTTTTCTAACTAAAACGAACTTTATTGCTATTGTATAAAGTTTATATTGAATTGCAAGCACTCACTGTTGTTTAAGCAATGTAGGTTGTAAGTTTATAAAGTTATTGCAATTTAATTAGGCAGTACCATAGAGAAGTACTGTAGAAGTACTGTGTATGGCAGTACGAAGTCTGCCGGGTCAGCTAGTACATATAATAAAGAGGTACAATTTGTATGTATCAAATTCTTTATTCGTGCAAAAACTTACTGGCTTAAAAACAAGAAAAAACGATGCTACCTGCAGTAGTTAAAAAACTGTGTCGCGGGTAGCAACGCCCACCTCCGATGTAAGAATTTACAAAAATTATACTTACTTATATTTTATTTAAATAAACAAATTGTTAAATTTAGAAGCAAGAAAGAATGTATGTATGTATGTTTGTAGAGGTTAATCTTCGAAAAAACTGGCGTGATTTAAAACAACTTTCACCAATAGAAAGGTGCACTATCTCTAAGCGCTATAGGCTATGTTTTATAGCCCCTAAACCTGCGAGGGCGAAGCACCAGACACAAAGTCCCAAGCATCAGCTAGTTATATAATACTCTGATGACTTACGAGACGTGCTGGCCACTATGTCACAAGTTGGCAACGTATGACGTATGAAAATCTAATTAATAATACTTTTTTGGCAACAATAATCATACGAAAGGCATTAAATGCATTATAAAAATAATATAAATACGGCTTTTAATTAATTAATAACAAGGTAGGTAATTTTTAATTTCATTTTTGACTCTTTTTATTTGTTTAAGTTTTCGTGGAGACACAATATTTGTATTTTGAATTATTTGTATAATTTTTTTTGTAGGCGCGGGCGGCGCCGCCCTCTGTCCCCCGCGCCGTCATACCCCCGCGCCTCTGTACCGCGCAGGCGAGGACTAAGATAAACGGTTGGGCTATAGGTGCTAGGTATAGGTTGTGCTTAATTTATTTTATTTTTAATTATGCTGCAGGAAGGCTGTTTGTTATCAAAGTAAAATTAAATAAAATGACACACGCTTCTCACTTGCCAGACGCTGAGGATTTTTCTCACCTAGCGACTTTCCCTCGTGAGTACAGCATGTCCAACATGGATTGAAGCTTGGGCGAGCTGGAAACTTTCTCCGGAGTAACGTAGAGCAGCTTGATGGACGGCTCGCGGAGAGATAGCTTGTGGTAAATCTCGTCGCAAGCTGCTACGGACACGTCGCCGGACAAGTGGGCGGCGGGGATCTGGGGAAGATGGGCTCTATTGTAAGTGTATTCGGTTTTTTTTGCGTTGTTAATCATAAATTTAAACGGACAAATATTTAAAACGCGAGTTTTTTTTTAGTTATATTTTTTGGGTATTTTACGTTTTTGCGTGTTTTTTACGTTCGAATTGATCAGTTACAGTTTATTTCTATTTTTCTTTATTTTATAGAACTAGCTACACCCGGTAGTTTCACTCCCTGTTTTTTTTACTTTTAAACCTTCCCTGAACTTCCACAAATATTTCAAGATCAAAATAAGCGAAATCGGTCCAACCATTCTCGAGTTGGAGCCAGACAAACGAACAGCGGTTCATTTCTATACTTAAGAAGATTGTGAATTGGCCCCTTTCATAATTTTTATAACTTACATCGAGAGACAGAAGCTTGTTCACTTGATCTAAAATGAGTGATTTGAGCGGCGAGATTACAATGGTCACGCCGGGGGTCAATATTGCCGGCAACTGGTAGCACAACGACTTGCCTGGAACAACATTTGGAAATCAATTAAAATGCCAACATGCCTGTTAAGGGGCGTCTAAACGGGCCATATTTTACGACAATTTGTGTCTGCAATTATTGGCAAATATTGCCCAGCCATCAAAAAAACATTTTAGTGCATTTTATGGCTGAGCAATCAATTGCAGGCAACATGTTGCAATATGGCTGCAATAGTATGGCCTTTGATTCAGAACCCATGATTTCATAAAAACATTTTGACATACCAAAAAATATGTGGATATAATGCCGGGCCATCCTTAATATATTGCATAGTGTGGCTGGTATTGCTAGCAATGTTGCCGGCCACAGTATTGCAGCCACAAATTGTCGTAAAATATGGCCCGTTTAGACGCCCCTTTAGAAAATGATTAACCATTACATTTAAATATGCGTGTGCTGTGCAGGTACACAAATCAGTAAGCGTGTAAAAGAACTGAAGAAGAATTGATATACTACCAGATCCATACGTCCGATAAGGACCTAGTCAAATCAATATAAATTTAAAAAAAGGATTTTTTATATATGTTCTTTATTATACAATGGCTATTTTAAATAAAGTTTATTTAAAAAGTAACTTTCGAGGGTCCTCGGCATAACGGTTTATCACGTCTTCTGTGAAAGTCAGGGGGGGGGCAGCTGCCCCCTAGCCCCCTGGGTACGCCCATGACCAGATCAAGAGTGGGGGGCGTTTTCGCGGAATGAAATACACCCACGTACAGATGGCGCTAGTCATATCTCTAACCCATTTATGTTTTAATTTTAGTGAATTAGTAATAGTTAATATTTCGTGCTTGAGCTGCTCATCTACATAATTTATATTATTTATATTTAAATTTTGCCTTTGTACAATTTATGTGGTTTTGCTGTACACACAGCTTTGGTTTACAATCCAGCTCAGGATTTTTAAATGTGTGTATTTTGATGTAATATTGATTGTAATCTGTTTGTGTGTTTAATAAATAAATAGATATTAAAAACTTAGTAAAAAACAAGTCCACCTCCTCCAGTCGGCATGAGCACGAAGCAGTCGTTCCCCAGCAGCGTCGCGTTGATGACCTGCAGCTGGTTGGGCCGGAACGACTTCAGCCCGAACTTCTCCAGGAACACCTCCATCATCAGCTCGGAGTGAGGGTAGTCTAACCCGTCGAATTCACCTCAAAATTTACGAAACAATATTATAACTACCTATAGCGTCCACTAAACCCTTTCGAAACACGCGAGGCGTTCACTCGCGCGAGGTTTAGCGTTCGTCCTAAGACATTTATTGAGACAACAGAAGAGAAAACCAAAATTAAAAACCAGCTGTTATTGTATTGTTATCGGAGTTACACAGTTATTCTAATTTTCAGCTCAATCGGATATTGGGAAATGGTTCAAAATTCAGTTGCAAGATTAGACTCACACTCAGGCATACTAACACGGTAAACAAAATATAAGCTGGTAATTTAGGAAATCATTAGAGATATATGTAGATGCAAAATGCAGACAACAATGAAAATAATAATAAAATAGTACCTGTAATGCCATCATTTTGTGTCCCAGCGTGAAAATCGCCCATACCTTCATATTTAGCTTTGCCAGAACCTTCCGTTACGGT
The DNA here is from genome assembly GCA_949125135.1 of Alcis repandata. NCBI lineage: Eukaryota > Metazoa > Arthropoda > Insecta > Lepidoptera > Geometridae > Alcis > Alcis repandata. Next base: position 1,383,301 of record OX421238.1, read on the forward strand.
TTGCTCCATCAAATTAATCTCCTTGGGTTCGCCTTCTGTGGTTACCTTCTCCATATCATCTTCAAAGTCCTCTATTCTATACTCCGGCCAGCCATCATCGTCGACGGCAATTTCCTTATCGTTTATATTTACTTTACTACTGTTGGGTGAATCACTAACATTTAATACATTATTCGAAGTCGACGGCATTGGTTCCATCTCATCAATTAAATCTACTACAGGTATCATATCGTAATCGTCGCTATATTCATCATTTGGATCCTCAGAATCTATGACTATAGGAGTATCTATTGTACAAGGTTTGTTTGTGTTTAGTAAGGAGCTCTTGCTTAATTCTGGTGGTTGGAATTGTACTGAGCTATTTGCTACAGCTGCTAATTTCGGAATATCTTTAAGCGGAACTGGTTTTAATTTTTCCGAAGCGTTTTTAACTCTTTCTGCTGTAGATGACTGTATATCTCTTACTGGTGTTTTGTTTTCATCTATGGTAACTCTTGAAGGTTTTTTGAAAACGAACTTCCCTTTACTCTTATTGACATAATCATTATTATCTAAATTGTCTGATTGATTGCTATCATTGAGATTCGTTGATGAGCCGTTACAGGGTGAGAATGCATCAAACGATAGAGATTTCTTAGCCATCATATCTGAGTAAATAGTTTTACTGGGACCAGCCCTGTTAAAGTTTACGAAATCCGATGTTGAAGTCTCTGGTTCTTGTTTACAAGTTACAGTGTTTGTGGCTTTTTTGCGTCCTATCTGACTCGATTCTAAATCGAAATCGTCAAGATCATCATCATGGTGATTCGTAACAGGTTGATTCTCATTGCTTTCAGTATTTATATTGATAAACACTTTTACATCAGGCACTTGTGAGTTGAAACTTTCATTAGGGTCCGGTTTGCTAGGAATTTTTAATTTATCTTTTAGTATCTTCATTTTTGCGTACACTTCTGCATCGTAGCCGGGAAGTTTTTCTTTAATAAAATTAGGAATTCTGTCAAAGGCGTCGCTGATTCTCTCTAGCATTGTTATGTACATATCATTGCATTCTTTTCTGTCTTGTCTGTCTAGGCTGGCATACTATAAGCAAATAAGAACAATAACTATATTATATTTGAATGAAATAAAACAAATATTTCTGACATAAAGAGAACAAAGTACAATAAAATAAAATCAGACAAAGAGATATATTTTTGAGTGTAGATGCTAGGACTTGTTAAGATAATGTTTTAAGTTAACTTCATAACGAAATACAATTATAACATCATAGAATATAGAATACATTACATATTATACTAATATTGTGTGTTTATATAACTTACTATTCCAATTTTTTTCATAGCTGGGTGTTCTGCGACATTGGTTAAAAATTCTGTCAAAGAATCGTCTATTTTTAGTTTTCTTATTGGGTCTTTATCTTTTTTCGATTTTTCTGGAGTTTTGCTGCTTTTCCTTTTCTTAGGGCTGTGTCCGTTTGTTTTGGTTGGAGAGAGGCTGGCACTCATTTTTAATGAATCATTTGTAATTTCTGTTTCAGGTGTTTTCCTCTTGATAGAAACTGATGGCAAATCTTGGAAATCATCCTGAAAGTACACACTGTAGGTATTAATACAATATAATTATATTATTCTAATTTCTATTATATTCAATATGTAAGGTTCTTTACAGGAGCTGTAGAATACAGAAGACATACTAGTATACACTTATGTGAAACATTTGAAGGCATATGGAACTCTTTTATCACAAATAGCTTAATAAGGTTTAATATTACTTCGCAACACAAATATAGTCAGTAACATTAATCAGCAAATGAATTTTAATCTGTTCAACATTTTGTTGACCGATAAATTAAATCAAACATCAAAATTAATTTATTTCAGGCTATATCACTCTTACTATTCAATTGAATGACTATTTTTCGATTGAATTTATAGTGTATTTCAAACCTTCAAAAGTTGAACATTTTTGTTAAAATGAACTTTAGCAAAGTAAATTATGATCATTATATTATTACATTTCATAGTGTCATGCAGTCATAAAATGAGTAATATCCAAGGGCGTCGCCAGCTTATGACTAAGGGGGGGGGGGGCAATGGGGCAATATTATGGAGGATAAAAAAAATAAACGCCGAGAGCATAAAGCGTTACACTTTGGAAGTCTTTGCCTCGATGACGATTGTAATAAGAACACGGTTCTAATATCAATGTATAAAACTTCACAAGCCCTCGACAGCACAATAGAGTCGGGACAATTTAGACATTGGAGGGTACAGTAATTTCCACCCAGCTGAAAATTGGTAGGATTGTTTGAAACACCATCATAAATGAAATCTAAAAAGTCACCATCGATCCGATACGTGCAAAAAATCTTACTCCGGGTAGAAGATCACCAAAATGGGTTTTTCGCGATTTTCTCAAAAACAATTCAAGCTACTAGGAAACTGTTCAAGACAAGTATGTTCTCTATAACATTCCCTACAGTATTGCTTTTAAATGCATGTTGGTAGGACTCATGGTTTTGAGATATGTTGATATTCATTTCAGACCAGGCCAAAAAGATGACAATTTCTCTTAACGAAGCCTCGGTTAGCAGTAGATCATATCACAAGTTTGTAAATGAGTTTTCCTCAAGTTTTCAACATCGCTAAATCCGACAATCTCAAGAAACACTTTGAAAAATGACTCTTTGTGGCTCAAATCGGATAAATGATGATGATGGCTGACGAAAAATTTTACCTCTCGTATCTCGGAAACGGTAGAAGGATATAGAGGGGTACACCCGACTTTTGAAATGTAGATCAAATTTTTGGGGAAATGATAAAAAAATATAGTCGCCATCGCTATACAAAAAAGTTTGACAGTCATACAAATAAAAAAAAAAGGAAATGCTCACAGCTATGGAACCGCTGTAGATGGATGGAATGTACTTGAAGAAATATTATAGAGGTTCATAACGACAATCGAGATTCAGAAACAAAAATCCAAGATGGCGTATTTCATGTTTTCGTCAAATTCCAGTGGATCTTCCAGTGATCCTATGAGGGTGATATTTTGGATCTGGATCTACATATTATTACACTGTTTAATGGTCTTGCGTTTTGGCAAATCTGATGATCGTGATGAAAATGGCGGCGATTTTTAAAACGGATGTCTAAATCTTAATGTTATTCTGAATATTTCAAAATTTTCTACAATTTACATTAAACCTTGTGAATTTATTAACGTTTTGTCATGCGATGCGGAATTTATTAATAGGTAAGAAAGTGAATTGCTCGCACTTTGGTCGCTTTGCGGCTAGCTACATTTGATCTCTAGGGGGGGGCAACTGCCCCCCCCTGCCCCCCCTTGGCGACGCCCTTGGTAATATCCATACCACATCCAGAGAGTCAAATACGTCTTCACTCTTATTCTCAAGAGTATTATTTCTGATGCTCTGAGAATGTTTGACATTTTCCAGATGATTATTCGTAGGTTTGGCTGGTTGAGGAAGAATACTTGGTGACACTTGTATTGACTTGAGAGCTCTATCCTGGAATTTATAGAAAAAAAATTGTTTTTTACTAACATAATCTCAATTTTTAATAGGTTACCTATAGCTAGAAATCTTGAAAAAAATCTTGCTATTTTCTTAAAGAACAGAAAGTAGAGTATAAAGTTTTTTTTTTTTTTATGTAATTGAGTGACGAGACGAGCAAATCGCTCGCCTGATGTTAAACGTCACGTTTGCCCATAACAGGTCTGCGCCACCCAGAATTTTGAACTCGCAGAATTCAAGACCCTGCGCGGCACAGCACTGTGCTCGTCATTCTGAGATATAGGATGTTTAATCTCCCATTTGCCCTGTAATTTCACTGAAAACAATGCCCTTCCAACCGGAACACAGTAATGTTTGCACATTACTGCTTGGCGGTGGAATAACTGGCAAAGGTGTGGTACTTCCCCAGGCGGGCTCTGTAAAAGAGCCCTACAACTACTGTAAATTATAAAATAATGTTTATAGTAATAGGAAAAGTCAAGCACAGTATTTGTGTAAGTATCATTCTGGATCATGTTTTGCCTTTAGATAATGTCACCTAGAACTGCAAAATTTGTGGTATGCAGTTCTGTGCTCTTTTACTGTGTTTCAATGATTATATTAATTAAAATTATTTAAATATAGTACTTACTGATTGATATGTATGTTGGTTTATTGGACTGCTCTTGAAAGGAGGTGTAACTAAAAACAATAATAACATCATTTAACACTTTGACTGCGGGAAACACATTGTGATTTCCTCTGTGCGACGCTAGTGCGGCTGGACATGCCAGGCGCAAAAACAAAACGCATTTGAATATTTGCCGCACACAAGTCAAGCGCATGTGATTATTAGCAGCAGTCAAAGTGTTAATGTTAGTTGTAACTGGGTAAGAGAATAATAAAATCCTATAAGTACTACTGGGTTATTATAGGGGGAGGATATGGTAAGCCGATTAGGGTTTATGGTACTAATCATTATGAACAATTTTTACTATGGGAGCAATCCTAAAATCGCAAAAAAAAAGGTTAAGGCGAATCTGTATCACATGTACTTTGTTTTGTTGCAAAAAAATTGCGCATACACAGTGGACTGCTTTTTTTCCATGATTGTGCACAACATATGTGAACAGGCCATATCTGATTACACAGCAGCAGTAGCAGATACATCATTATACCTAATCAGAGTAATTTAGGATTGACATCATCATTTTGGGGAGTGTGCTTCTGATCTGCATTATCTGATTCCTTCTTGCCCATTTTACTGCTGGACTACCAAGGGCACAAAAAAGCGTCATCATTTTATGGTTGATATACCAAAAACTCGAACGAAGCGCTTTGACTCCCTTTATTGTGCGTACTGCTAGAGAGTGGAATGCTCTGCCCGAGTGGGTGTTTCCCGGGTGTCAAAAAAAAGGTAAAGAGCGGGCTCTTTTTCCGCAACTAGGCCGGTAATCGGCCCTTTTTGCGTGACATATGCGGGTTTTCCTCACGATGTTTTCCTTCACCGAAAAGCCAGTGGTATGTAAATTCGTACATAAGTCCTAAAGAACTCATTGGTACGAGTCGGGGTTTGAACCCGCCACCTCAAGAATGCGAAGCGTTGGTTCTCCCACTGAGCTACCACGGCTTTTCCCGGGTGTCTTCAAGTTGCGAGTGAATCGGTTTCCTCTTGGCAAGCATGCTCCATCGTAGACTGTATCGTTGCTTCCCATCAGGCGAGATGGCGGTCAAACGCAAGCCTATCTTACAATAAAAAATAAAAAAAATATACCAAACGGAGTGGGTAGAAAAAATGGGTCCTTTATATTTAGGGCTGGCACAAAATAGATAAGATAGGATATTCGATATTTTTTTGCAAATTTGCGGGTAGGTACTCACAAGCAGTAGCTTCAGACTTGGTTCTGTAGACAAACTTGGATTTCTTTTCTGTAGGAGCTTCCTTTTTGTCATCTTCACTGGAATTATTTTAAATTTTAGTTTTAGAATTTCGAAATTGAACAATCTTCAGTTCAGTGTGTCATTGATTGGTAATCAGTAAGATTACAATAATAAAGTAAAATAACAACATAAGTCCAAACAAAACTTACTTCTTATTTATTGGGTTTTGCTTCATGGTTTTCTTCACAAAATTCATTAAGGAGTATTGTTTGGTAGGTGCAGATTTCTGTAAAGCCATGTTTTGTGATTAGCATGGCCAAATTGTGTTAGAAATCTAATTAATTCTCCCCAATAATTAGAAAATAAACAATTACTTTATTTTCGCGGTAACAAAATACTGGGAGCTCAGACTAAATAATATGTCTATGACTAGGAGTTTTTCTTAGCTCTAGCTCTAGGGTTGCCATAAAATAAAAATTGACTGCCGTGTTTTGGATGTCGAATTGCCGTTTTTTATTTTTATGTAGTTTTGTTTAGATTAAGCTCTATTGTGCCTACTTAAAATAATAATTGTAGAACGACAAAAACAAAACAAAAAATACAATATCTAGCTGATTTATTCGTCCCGAAAGTCGTCCCGTCCCGAAGCCCCTACTAGTGATGTAGTAATATTTGGCCATGGTATTCTAGTGATGTGCGATCAATAATCGACTACACTTGAAAGTGTTCGACGCGCGACAGTGGGAAAGCCCTGGTCAAGTGGAGTTGATTATGTATTTAGGAGTGTTTAAATAGTGTTCAATTTGATTGTAGAAAAGCTGTTGCATTCGATTTTTCAATGGCGTTTTCCTTTTACTCTGATTGCCGTGTTTTATGACACGGCAATGAATGTTGTGCCGTGTACCGTGTTTTTTTTGCCAACTGACCCCAATTGCCGTAAACCGTGTCAATGGCATCCCTGGGAGTTAGCTCAATTTATGGTCATAGTCATTCTATTCGATTTTAGTGTTTGCTTCGTATTTTTAGTCGATTTTTTTAATTCCTGAAAACATTTACAGTCTATGTTTCAGCCAAATATTTTAAAATGTTGCTAGTTGCTGCACAAATTGTAACCTTTGACAATTTTGACATTGACAGTTTGATATATGGCTAAGTTTCTTCGATTTGTTTTGTGAATGTGATTTTTTATGTATTTCTAGTAATGTCTCTTAGAAAATTACTTTTCTTAGCCAAACCCGTGTGCTGCAAAGCTTCCATACAATCTACAAATACATCACGACCAAAATCCTGGCTAATTGCAGCAAATTCAGCTCGATGGTATTCTGCCGAAAACATAGGTTAGTTTTTCATTTTTTTCTTCTCATCTTCCCTTTCTACAAAAATAACTAATCATTATCTTCACAGAGAGCCATTGGTGCAAAAAAATAAGTTTTAGTTGGTATAGTCAAGAAACTGGAGCAGTTCCAAACAAGTTCCCTTGGTTTCTAACTTTCCTTTGCTACCGTTTCACACTCATAGCTCCCCACTAGGATAAACTGTGTCGGGGATGCCATGGAACACACTCAAAGACAAGGACAACTAACACCCAGACCAGAATGCAATGAAATTCAACATTCAAATATCTGCCTGGCCGGGAATCAAGCCCTTTACCTCTAGCTTTTATAGTGGATCAAGTGGATGTACTATATTAGAACCTTAGTGCCGCAAAAAACTATTACCAAGCTTGTCATCAGATTAATTTGTCACTTCCTAGCATGTAAAGCAACAACTTACACAACTGGATTAATATTAATTTGGTGTATATAGAAAATAAATAGATAAAAAAACTCTTTATTGTTTACACTAGAAATTACAGACAAAAAGGATCATAAAACTTAAAATAAGTGCAACAACTGGCGGTCTTATCGCGAATAGCAATCTGTTCCAACCTAAGGAAATATAGGTGCCCATATTAGGCCAATAACACCTTTTTAATAATATCTACTTCACACAGGTCTTGCAAGAGGTATTCGTAGTAAAGGTAACACAACTTTATTTTATGTCGAAATTGTCCAAAAGATGATGCCGTGAAAATATAAGTATATGTATTGTATGTGTCATAAACGTCCGATTCTGCAAAGCAATCTAAGCAATTGGTTAGAAATTACAGTAACATGATATATTTTGGAGTCAGTATGTATGTATTATTAGTATTTTCCTTTATTATTACTATATTTGTAGCGAAGAGGTACCTATTGCCAGTAGTGTACTCTTGGGTGTCTTGATCAAGACTGCATGATGTAAAATCCGAAGAAAACAAAATCTTACTGAAGTGATAATACTTGAAAATTGCTCACTGGCTTCTATTGTGTTGCGGCATGAATGTGCTAGTTTATCAGCTGCCTTTCTGAATATCAAAATAGTTTTTTTTCTGTAATTTCTAGGAGATAAGAACAAAGATGCAAAAGCAGATGACAAGGTGGACATCCTGGGGCGGTTCTTCCCGCAGACCCCCCTGAAGGAAGATGCAATGGCCGTCAAGCAAGAACAGGAGAAGTTTGACAAGGAGAACAAAGAAAAAGCTGAAGAAAATGAGAAGAGTTGGAGACGGATGAAGATGGGGTACTGTATTGATAGTAATAGATATGGAAAGAAAATATTGATTTGAAGGATAAATACTAAATTATAACAAGTGAATTTCGACTTTTAGACAGATATGAATAAGCACAACAGCCTATGCTGCTCGTCTATCATCAAATAAACAAATTAACCAACTGCCCCTACAAACAGTATCACAACTGCAAAATCACGATTCTTTTTCATTGTAGCAATTATACAAATATTGAATATACTTTTAGGAAAACAAATAATTCCAAAAAAATAAGTTTAAAATTAAAGTTGATACCACAAATTTAATATAGGTCAAACTTTGAATTTTAATTGGTCTCCTGTAAAAAAGCCCTCTGTAGATTCGATATGGGTAGTAGGAGCAGTTGAAATAATAACTATATTTTTTTTATGCTATTGAGAGACGAGACCAGCAAATTGCTAGCCTGATGTTAAACTTCACGTTTGCGCTTAACAGGTCTGCAACTCTGCAGTCTGCACCACCCAGAATTTTGCACTCATACAATTCAAAACCCTGCACGGCACAGCACTGCACTCGTCACCCTGAGATATAAGATGTTTAATCTCCTATTTAACCTTATATTTATGTGAATCAGGTTTGCAGTGTTCGGCGGCGCGATGACCGTTATGGGCGGCTGCCTGGTAATAGAGATGGGCGCGCCGCGACGCGGGGACGACGGCCAGGCGCTCGAGGACGAGTTCTCTGGCCTGCCGCTAGTCATGCAGTACCTCAAGAGAGCTTGGAAGGAGCTCACTTTCTATGAGAAGGTACTTATATTTGGTGGCGGTTTGACGGTTAGGGTTATTGTAAATTCCCAATGTATTAACAACTATAAGCAATAACTAATCATGTAGGTACAGATTTTATTTGTCAGACAGATGATTAGGTTGTTGTAATTAAGTCACAGATTTACATCCATTTTCGTAACATAAAATTATTTGAACATTTGCCTTTATCGAAGCTAGACGAAAATATGTCTCACAAGTAATTTAATGTTTAAGACTTTGGCTTCATTTGTTACTGAAAGCGAAAATTCACCAAACACTTGGTAAGAGTCTTTCTTAACAAAAGTGTAAATTCACCTTTGGACTTTCAATAGCTTTGCTTCCGAAGTACAAGACATGTGTACCTAATATTTCGCTGCATCTTCCCAAAAAAATTACAACCTATAGTATCGGCACTACTTGAGCCACAACGAGTCCCACATATCCAGGACTTTTTTTATAACTCATGCACACAAGATTGAATCGGGATATTTACACCTCAGCCGGTTGTTCCAGATGATAAAAGAGCCGTCCCGCGAGAAGCTGCTCCCGGACGCGCTGCCGGCGCCCTACCAGCCCGCCTACACGCTGGTGCTGGAGTTCACGGACGTCCTGGTGCACCCCGACTGGTCCTACCAGACCGGCTGGAGGTGCGCTCTTTGATTTCATTTTTTTTATTGCGTGTTTTTTTATTGCTTACCATCAGACGAGATGGACCGCCATCTATCAATTATGCGGTCTACGATGGAGCAGGGTCGCCTAGAAGATACCAATACACTCGCGACTTGAAGACACCCAGAAACTGGAACACCGTTAACTATCGGCCCATCCACAAAGATCATACATATTTATTTATCTTCGAGCATATCGTCGCTTACCAACAAGCGAGTTGCTGGTCAAACGCAGATTTATTCGTTATAAAAACAAATTCTATTCGCTCTTTATTAAATATTTTATTATTCAGGTCTATCATAATTACGAAACAAGTTTTATCAAAATTACCACTGGTGGTTCAGTTCCAATTCAGTCAGACCTGGGCGGAGCTTTAACTTAACGTTATTCGCATTTATTGTACATAGCTATTTATATCACCTACACTACAGGTTCAAAAAGCGTCCAGGCGTGGACCAGTTCCTCCAATCAGTAGCCAACTCTAACTACGAAGTGATCATCTTCACAACGGAAAACGCGTTCATGATCTGGCCGGTCATAGACAAGCTCGACCCGGAGAACAAGTTCATAACGTACAGACTCTTCAGAGACTCCACGCACTTTGCGGACGGGGTACATGTCAAAAACTTGGATGGACTCAATCGGGATCTTTCTAAGGTAATGTGTACTAATTTTGTTTTTTAATTGTAAAATTGTTGACTGCATGATTTAATTTTAGTTATCGCCTGTTTTCACCTGTTATTTTTACAATCGTGTGTGTACGAAAGCAATTTTAAAGTGTTTAATCTTAGTGTTTTAGTGTTTGTAAGCTATTTTGGACATTATACGACATGGACAGGTAAGTTATTAACAGCACTAGACTGATATTTTGTTTATTTGGTCGATATTTTTGTAGAAATGTCATAATTCATCCAAAATGACGGCCACCGCGTCATGTTTGGACTTATTTTTCAAGAAATTTCCACTAAATTGAGCAAATTTACAATATTAGCATCTATAGAATACATTATTTAATGCATATCAAGTGTTCAATTAGTAACTTTCGTCATTATTCAACAAAATAAAGACAACTTTATAAAAGCCGTCAGTGTTTTGCGCGCCAGGTCAATGACCCGACTCTATTGCTATTGCTTCACGTTTGGACTTATATTTCAAGAAATTTTCACTAAATTGAGCAAATTTACAATATTAGCATCTATAAAAAACATTATTTAATGCATATCAAGTGTTCAATTAGTTAACTTTCGTCATTATTCAACATAATAAAGATAACTTTAAAAAAGCCGTTACCGTTTTGTAGCCAAGGTCAACGACTTGACTCGAATCGGCTGTTTTGAAGTGGCTCGTGTTACGATAACCTAAACACTTGTCATAGCTGAACCTTTGTGTGGGATAAGTATTTGAACCGAACTTGTAAACAAATGTAAAACACAAAGCCCTTGACTCATACTTTTCTCAGAATTCAATCATAAACATTGCCCTATTTTTAACACGCTTTTATTAGCTTCACCTGTATGTTTGTATGTTTGTATGTTTGTATGTTTGTATGTTTGTATGTAACCGACTCCTTTGAGCGCGTTTTTGACCCACTTTAAACGGTCAGATTTCTTTCAAACTTTGTAGATATATCGAGGACCGATGACAATACACTAAACAAATCGTGTTTTTTAGTTTTTTTAACTATTAATTTTTTTAACACGCTTTTTCTAAAGTTTCTTTAACTTTTAATACCGTTTAACTTACAAGTGGTAGTTTCGTCATTCGAGTCAGAGAACAGAGTGGCGCAGTGGAAGCGTGCTGGGCTCATAACCCAGAGGTCCCTGGATCGAAACCACGCGCTAGAAATCTTTTTGCTCAATATTTTTTGTTACGCATCAATTTTATTTTATGAGGTCTGAGGATCGAAACCACGCGGCTACAAATCTTTTTGCTCAATATTTTTTGTTATGCATCAATTTTATTTTTAATTTGCTTGAGCAGACGGCCAAAATCGGATAACACCAACACATTTGTACATATTAAGGATGGTTAATAGTTAGCAAATCGAACTAAAAAGCGAAAAATAAATAATAGTTAAAAAAAACTAAAAAAACACGCTTTTTATAAAAAACCGAACTAAAAAAATAGAAAATAAAATTTTATAAATTTAAATTAAGAATAGGGTTGAAAATTTCAATAAATATAAATTAATAATAGTGTAAATAAATAAATATATGTATTTTATTTTTAAAAAAGCGTGGGGTGCTTTCTAAGATATTATCAAAATGCTAATCACTCTACTCATGTCTGTCAATACAAAATGTATCTACAAAATATATAATATCTACTTATTGACCCATGCACCCCACGCTTTTTAAAAATAAAATACATATATTTATTTATTTACAGATTTTTTAATGCCTGTTAACAAATTTATATTTATCATAGTATAATTATTACATATGTATGTATGAATATGTATTACACCCAAATTCATTCAGTTTATTATGTAGTTTAGTAAAATTTTGAAAATAAAAATAAAATATTATTGTTTGTAATCTATAGAATAAGTGACCCAAACTCATGTTGCTTAATTTTGTCTGCAGGTGATAGTTGTAGACTGGAACAAAGCCGCTACCAAGTTCCACCCGCAGAACTCGCTCATCCTGAAGAAGTGGAAGGGCGCCGACGACGACACTGCACTTCTGGATCTTGCCAACTTGCTGCAGAGTAAGTATAGTGTATTCTTAAAACTACTAACTAATAAAATCGATGCAACTTTAAGTAGCACAATTATAATAGAGATTTTCAGGTATGCGCGCTACGTACCATGCGCGCGGCTCGCAGTTTCGCGTTTGAAGTGCGAATAACTCGTTAAAACATAATTATTTGCTCAAGATGTGCTTTGTGGCTTATTTTTTCTGCTATTTTTCGCGCTGTCTTACCGAGTTAGTAACTATTCTCATTACCCTTCCACAGCGATAGCCATGTCAGAAGTGTCAGACGTGCGCGAAGTCCTAACGTACTACGGTCAGTTCAGCGACCCCATCGCAGCCTTCCGCGACAACCAGCGCCGCCTCATGGAGCAGATGGAAGAAAAGGAACGCGAGCCCAAACCAGACCAGCCGCTCGCCAGGAACTGGATACGCAGCTTCACCAGGAGGACCTAGTGCTGCCATCTAATCGTTCTCACTGACGCTGCGTGGAATGTACTAGTGCTGCCATCTAGTTAGTTTTGCTGTCACCGTCGTGGAATGTACTAGTGCTGCCATCTATAGCCAAGCCGTTTATCTTAGTCCTCGCCTGCGCGGTACAGAGGCGCGGGGGACTGAGAGGGCGGCCCCGCCGCGGATAAACGGTTTGGCTATAGTTAACTAATGTACGAATGTACAGTTGCTGCCATCTAGAGGATAAGACCCTGTCGATGACTAATTTCAAAAGACATCTATCAAGACACGCACGAAATTCTGCACGATATTGACCGCCGTAGCTCAGCCTGCCTGAAATAAGTGTTTGCTTATGTCATTCAATCGTAAACAGGATATTACAAGTTTCTTAATTATAGACAATGCCCTGCCCCTTATTCTTTTCGCTACTAGATTCAGAGATGCCCAAATAAGAGCAAACTACAACGCAACTTACGGTGAAAGCCAAATGAGAAATGAATCCTTTTAGAGGGTGTCAAGTTTTTGCTCAAAACATGGAATAGTTTCCCATACAACTCCAGAAAGTTCGTAAAAAAATCGCTGAGTTGTCAGGAGAGTGCTGCCTTCTATGATCGTAGTAATATTTAAAATATTCAAAATATGGCTAATCATAACTTCGTAGTTACACTGGACATTGTGCTGCATACACAGTAAAGTTTTGATAATGCCCTACCTATTACTAGACGCAACATTGTAAATCTAAATAATTTTTCGACGAAGTAAGAATGGAAATGAAGCGAAAGTCTATATTATTTTAAGTTTATATCTGTAGAATTCTATTAAAATTTACAATGGGCATTGTGATTCGGTTGTACCACTCACTAAATTAATTTGGCAGGACTTAAATTATCTGCGTCTTTGTTAATTTCGATATGCGAGAAAAAGGCTACAATCTTAAAGCTGTTAAATTTAGTTTAGCAAATTATAGAGCACAATCGACATCAGTAATGTATTTTGTCTCATGTTCCTGTTTTAATTGTAAATAACTGCGCCGTTAACTTTGTATTTAGTATATTGAATGCAATTTTTGTTGTTTTTTTTTTATACTGGTTGTACACTCTCGCCAAGAAATGTCGAGACGAGTGTGCTAACGGTTGTTTCGGTATGGCGTGTCAGTATTTTGCATTCGGTGTCTCGGCGACAATGTACAGCCGGGGTGACGTTACTTGGGATAAATGGTCAATGGTTGTGAACCAAACATCTGTTACTATGACTTTTTAAAAATTGTAAAATTGTGAGGAAATTCTACTTTGGGTATTTGAATTTTAGTGAAGTCAAACGTAGCTAAAATATCATTACGTAGTCAGAAGTGATCCTTTTTGTTACAAGCATTTATTTAGCTTGCTCCGTTTGTTGTTGTGGTTTTTTGGGTCAAATCTTGCAACTGAATTATGAAACACTTTCGGAAATCCAATTGAGCTGAAGATTGGTACCTATATCTGTGTAACTCTGATGATAAATGACAATGGAATAGAAGCTTGTTTAAAAAATATTTTTGTTATCTTCAGCCTAATTACGTTAGCTGTAGTCGCCTTGCTCGCACCTTTTTACTCCCACTATGCGCCTGAGCAGGACGACACGATTGCGTAATACTCGAATGAAGCATCCAGTCTGCGGATCTAACTAATGAAGTGCAATATCATGATACATTTTTTTCAAATAGGATAAATAGAGAGAAACAATTCTGAAATTTACTAAAAGGATGTTTCTTGTATATACATAATATTGAGCATTTTACAGAAATTGTCTTTTAAATAAGCAAAAGCTAACAAAGATTTGTAAAACTGTAGATATAACATAATGTATATAATTGCCAAATTTGTGGCAACAACTTAATACAGATCACTCACACAAACCAAACTTATTGCTATGTAATTAAGTCTCCTTTTGAGATGTGCTGGGGCTGAGAGTTATTTTGCGTCCTACCCGCTTTTTGGTGAGTCGATGTTTTATTGCGTGGTTAATTTATAGTTTTACAGATCTTTGGTTTCAAGCCTTATTTATATGAATGATAGAAGTCCCTGTAACAAGCCCATTACTATTTTACCGTGCTCTCGAAGTACTTATGAATTAATCCTAGAGTTGTATTTGTTGAGTGTCCTGTTATGTATAAATGTTTTGTATGTTGAACGCATGAGAGATTGTATAAAAAACTCAGTCACATAGATAGTAATTATAGTTGTTTATTACAAAACTATTGTTTTATTTAATTATTGCATTACATTTTGTTTTATTCTTGAGAATCTACGAAGAACTGACTCGCATCAGTTTTGTCTAATGTTATCTCAGCGTCTTTCTCCTTCCAAAGTTCCAAAAACTCGGGATCTAATTTTTGTTTCTCAAACGTTTCATAAATTTCGTTCTCGTTGAACTTGATCCTGGGTTTCATAGCTTGATTTCGCCCTAAAATGAAATCGTCGGGAACTTCGTACAGTTTCTTCAGAAACATTTGAATGTCTATGATGTGGGATGCTTCAAACACCTTCATCTCTTCTTTGTACTCTATGC
This sequence comes from Alcis repandata, assembly GCA_949125135.1. Lineage (NCBI taxonomy): Eukaryota > Metazoa > Arthropoda > Insecta > Lepidoptera > Geometridae > Alcis > Alcis repandata. Next base: position 1,398,436 of record OX421238.1, read on the forward strand.
ACCACTCATGCAGCTTTTCTATGCTGTCATCTTCAATAAATGCATGCATGTGTTCTGGGTACAAACTGTGGCATGATATGTCTCCCACTGAGTTCTGCATTAGTATAGAGTGACAGTCGCCTCTGTCTACGATGGCCATGCCGGATATCGATGTGCATAATCGCTGGTAAATCTTATTAAACAAACTATAGCACAATTTGTTCTTATGAGCTTCTTTCAATGTCTGTAATATGCTTGGCGGTCTATAAGGCTGAGACAAGCCTGGAATGTCACGGGTTCTCGTCAACCTGTCGGAATAATTGCTTACTATGCACATATCTTCTAACCATTGGCTCGCTAAACATACTATTTCTTCGTTAGTTGTATCGTCATAAGCAGAGATATCGATGTAAGTTGGTGCGCTCATCATTCCATGTGACCATCTCTGAACAGGCTTAATATTGTCGTCTTTGGTTTTACTGCATCGCATATCCACGAGAAAGAGATGGTGGTCGGCCGCAACGTACGTCAGTGGTTTCTGGTCGCAGTATTTCACTGCACATATTTCGGCGCAAGATTGAGTGTCAGAGACGAATTTAAAGTTCTTCCACCGCTGGTATGGCTCGTTTGTTCGTTTGTCATAAAGGGCGATGGCTTTCTTAGTTATGTGGGCATAGTTGCCTCTCTCCCCAGACATCACCATGCTCCAGTTGTCGACTAGGGTCGAAAACTTACCCTTCAACTTTTTGCTGCGTCCAGTCATTCTGTCCATGTTAACTATGGTCAACTTGTTGTCCAATGTTGTCACATACAGGATATTTTTATGAAACTCATCAAACTTGATGCTTGTAAATGGAAGTTCCGAGTCCATTTCTTTTATTCTCTCTAACCTTAGGTCTTCAAAAGTGACAAGTCTCAGTATAATTACTTTGCACTTGGTTCTCAGACCTATGAAATGCCGAGATTGAATGGTTTCCAGTATATTTGAGTCCTCTGGACACTTGTATGTTGCTGTCTTTGCATAGTCGATTGCCAGGGTATCTTTGAAGAACGGGGACACATCTGGAAACAAAATGTTGGCAGATTATTGGTTATGTACAGAAATTTTGATTCCATTTAACAGAGATAAATTACCATGTTACTTAACTCCATTAACTTTATTGACAACTGATTTTAGTAACAAAGTAATAAAACCTTTTCTGATCAGAGCTATGTACATAGAATGCTTGTTAACCAGAATAAATGTAACAAAGCTTGCAAAACAAACTGTAGAGCATGTGCTGTGGCATTGTGAGGCCACAGGGGACCAAAGTCGCTACCGGATTGCAAAGGTGGCTCTGTCATCATCATCACAACATCTTGACCACATATTATACCATCTTTGGCACTGGAGCAGTTGTGCCGGTGCCAGAGCCTCATTCCATTATTTGAAGGAGCTGGGTTGGCTCGGGTAATCGCTGGCAAGGGCGAAATGCACAATGCACCCTTTGCGGGACGCCAGTGCGGGTTCTATCGCTCCCATTTCGAATAAGAATAAGAAAGCCTGCAAATTGTAAGTATTGTCTAGTATCTTCTAATATACTTACACAAACAATTAAACTTGCTATGAATTATATAGTCCAAGCTGTCCAGATGACCAACGAGCATGTTTCCTTTACCAGCATAGTACCAGTTATTGGCACCCGTGAAAAATGGATCGGGATTGTTCTCATAGTGCTCTGCTATGTCAACAAATGATTTAGGGCAGTACAGTACATCACCTCCGAACCATCTGTGTTTTTTTTTCTTAACTATACCTAAACAGAAATTTTCATATTTTAATAATAAATCATCAAGGTATGTGTTTTCAGCAGTTAAAGTGTTAAAGTTTTTATCTAATGCAGCTGGTCATAGTAATATTTGGATTGAGTGTAATCTTAGTAAGCAATAACTTACCATAACAAGCTGAAAAAATCGACCATTTCCTGTTCCATTCATATTTCACCCGAACTAATTCTACTAAAGGGTCAGGTTTTCCTACTTCCTGCATTGGAGTTATCATCCACGGCATCAGGCTTTTGAACGAGATAGATTGAAAAAACCCCGAGTTGAGTCCCCCATCCCAATCATCACCAAACACGTTCCTAGGTATTGAAGGGATGAAGCTGTCACTATAAGAGAAATATGAGCATGGACGAGCTCTACGTCTGGTTGTGTAGTTGACAAAATGTAGAAGAGACCGGTCTCTCCCTTTTCTGGCTTCAATTGATTCTATTATTTGTTTAAATGGAGCTGTGTTGTCTAAATTTTCGGCTATAGCTTCCTTGTCTATACCCTGTAATAAAAATAACGCTAGTTTTAATTAAGCATGCACCAAGCTTTATCGCATTTTTTATTATAAATGTGTACAAGCCCAGCCCTTGTTATTCCGCTAGGTTATGTAGGCTCATTACTGGGTTCTAGTACTCAACTGAAAGGAAAGCAAAAATATTTACCTTTTTTTTTAAGTTCTGTTTGGTGTCTGCTGACATCGTTTCATGAAAGTACTGTATTCGAAGAGAAGGCAGACCGCCGTTTTTTGGAAAATGTGGTCCTTTAGTATTAAAGGAGAATTTTATGTCTAATGCCTACATAGTTTCTTTTTCACTAGATTGTATGTAGATAAATTATTTAGTTTTTAGCTCGACACGTTTTTTTAAATTGGAAATAACTTCATAATTTAGAAAAAACGTTTGTTTTGTTTATTTTCATTGCACGTGCTTTTTGACAATAGAATTTTAGAGAAAGATGGCTTTTCTTGACACTGACAATTCTTTAACAATGACGTCTTTATCTTGCAGTTTTGTTTGGTTCGAACGTCATATTTATTTAGCCAGAATCGATTTAGTTTTTAGGATTCCGTAGTACAAGGAAACTCTCACAAATCATTGTGACAAAGTTGTCTATACATCAGTCTACCCACCATATCTTTGTTAATATTCATATGGTTATTATTAATCGGAAGGCGAATCCCTCACATTCATAGGCAGATAGGTTATTTAACAATCATAGGTACATAGGTACTACATACCTATCTACTTAAATAACAAAAACCAAATGTAACTTGGATAAATTTATTTTTAAGTAGGTTTGTAAGTAGGTGCGGTACGCACACTAGAATTATAAGGTACACTCAGGTTAAAAAAATCTTAGGTACACTAGATTTATCAAAAAATTTACAATTAGTACAAAAGACTTACTAGCTTTCTTTCTTTTACAAATCAAATAAGAAACTTACGTAGGTACCTAATAAAATAGGTATAGTTTAGAAATACTTAAACTCCACACATTCAAATAGTCTACGACTGAAACATTAGTAACTCGGGGAAGGACAGAGCAGCAAAGACTGTGAATACCAAAATAGAATACATGCTAACAAGGAGATCTCTCTTAATTTTGAACATCGGGTCCAAATCTATATTTTTCACGCAATATCTTAGCTCCCTGCGAGCAACAAGACTTTCTTTTTTAACGTCTTCAATATTGCGAATTGATAAAGTCCTAAAACATTTTTCGTTCAAGCCTATTTTGTCTCGAGAGATGTTTGCGCGTCGTTCTCTTGTTCCGATTTGTGGCTCGATGATCTTCTTGTAGACCGATGTCTTTGTTGCGCTGGAGTGCGAAGTGTGGTATTCTATGGATAGAGTAGAGTGGGATGAAGACTCACTCAGGCTGACCGCAGAGGCGCTTGCATATACGCCAAAGTGCACAAGGCTACAACTTACGTCAGACGGCACATTGGTACTTCTATTCGCGTGTCCTTCGCACAGACTAGTGTTGACTTCCTTATCGACCACGGCCGGTTTACTATCTTCCACCGCCACATGCTCAGTGATCACGCAATGGCTGGCTACTGGCTGCATATCGCCGCTGTTCTCGGTGAATCTCGAGTTCCTCTTCAATTCCAGCACCGGTTCAATGCCCTTAACAGACCCCTCTTTGGACAAGACATAAGAAAAAATGCTTTGGTGAGACTCGAGCCGCCTCAGGTTTTGAAGGGAGCTTAACGAAATGAGGTCGCAGGTTCTGTTTTTTATCTTTTTAACGGCGATGCTGTCGTTTGAAATGTCAAAATCGGTGCAATTCGGGCGGTCGCTGGTGACAATCTGATTCTGACAGGTTATTTTCTGAATTTCGGTCAGTAGTCCCACGAGGACGTCGAGGGAAGTGGTGTAGTTTATTTCTTCGGGGACGGGCGAAGGTGCAGCCGTAGACGCGAGCACAGGCTTCGATACATAGTCGCTCTCGACGTCCACTGTCAATTCTTCTTTAATACTATTATCTGTATTTTCGACCACCTTATTGGGTATTGGTTTATTGGTATGGCTCTCGCTAGCAATTTTGACATCGTTCGCGGTCACCAAGCTGGTGACATGCTTCTCATTATTGACTTTGCCCGCTTTTATTTTAAGCGTTGGAGAGGTCGTTTCTTGACTATTGAATACGCAGTTGCTTCCGGTTCCGATAGACACCGTGACCAGCTCAGCCGTGAACTGCCTCCTGACGTCCCCAGCGCTCGAACCCCCGAACGGTTCTCGCAAATTATGGTTCGACTGACAAAACGACTGATCCGTGTTTGTAGAAGCCACCGATGCAGGTAGTTCGGTAACTATGGATCTGGAGCTGGCGCGGTGCAGTCGGTGTTCAGGAAACGCATACCCGACAGTGGCAATCTGCGTGGGCAGCTGCGCGAAAGTCCAGTTGAGATGCGAGTTGGAGAGCACGGGCATCGCTGTCAACTCGCTCAGATCTTCAGCGTTCGTCTTCAACTTGAGATTGGATATAGACTTGACGAGCACGGATGCCGTATCGCCCGACTGTAGCAGAAACACTTGCTGCGTGGAAGTTTTCGGCGTCAATGTCAAGTTCTTGATCCTGAGCCGCTTCTGGAAGGCGCCGGTTAAGTGGCTACAGAGAGCGGTTTCGAGCTGTTCTATTTCTGTGGTCGAATTCACGAGGTGGCCGGCCGAGGTCACGGACTCCGAGTAGAAGGAGTCCACGGCCGTGGTCACGTGGCAGTCTCCCAAAAAGTTCACGCTGTAGTCAGACTCGGACCTGGATAAGAGAGGCACCATATAAATAGGGAGATGCACTAAATACTAAACTAAATTATTATGTAGATATACTAAATTTAGGATTGACGTATTGGTCTTGAATACATAAGTGTAAGTGAAACCTTGACTTGTCAGCGATGGACTCTGCGCACTCAGCGAGCGGCGCGAGGAGGGAGGGCAGGCCGGGCTGCGGCGACGGCTTGCCGGGCGGAGCGCCCGGTGCGGACAACTCGCCTGCGCTCGCGGATATTGTTATTGATGCTGCACACGGAAATATACACGTTAAGTCATTGATGCTGATGATGGACACAGAAATACACACATTAACAAGTGACAAATTAACGCCTAAAAATAAATTTCTGGCTACTCGAGAACGTATTTATTGTTTGCGACTGCAAAAAGAAGTGTTATGATGATTCACTTTAGGTTACCCAAGTCTTACAAAAAAAAAGGTTTTAGTGATGAACGCGGGACCTACGTTAAGCAAGGGGTGGAAAACGGTTCATGACGATGATCATGAAGAACCGTTTAATTAAAATCTGGGCGTTAGGTTAATTGGGCGTACTATTCAACTAGTTACGAGCGTTAGTCAATAAAAATCAAAAGTACCGAGATCCTGCGGGTCTAGCGGCACGCGGCTGCGCAGACCGGCCGTCAGCTCTTCTCTGAGAGGCGACGCTGCTCTGTAGTGGCTGTGGCTGTGCACGTATGATTCCACTGCCCCCATCTTACAGCTGCGGGATATATCGGCCCTGATAAGACAGATTTTGAGTGAATGGATAGGATACAAAACAAAAAGCTGGCAGAATGCCAATCTGGAAGTTCAATGTTGAAGTAGATGCTTCCACGGACAAGACTATGATGGTTGGACAGAGAAGAGAGATGATAGCGGCAGAGAGGTGGTCTGGTGAGACAGGCGGCCATCCTTGCAGTAGCAGTAGTATATTTTGTCATTTTAAAATCCATGCATGAAAAAGTAGTTTGTTGAAAAGAGGATTCTACAAGCTTGTTAACTTTTACTTACATTAAGTCTGACGCATCTATTGGAAAACTGTGCTTAATCCCAGAGAGCCGCGTCATGCTTTCAGGACTGCTGCTGGTTGACTTGCGCTTCCTTGTGCCCATTGCTGCTTTTTGCTGATCTGTACACGCATACTTTCTTAAGCAAACAGTATAAGAACAAACTGTACAGTAGAAGTAGAATACAATGCTCAAAAGCAGAAACGGTCATGAAACAATTAGATGCGACCGAGCGGCGGATCGAGGATTTTGGTTTGAAATGAACCAGGTGGCTGAGTAAAAAAAAAACAAGGATAAAGTTTACAGGTATTTGGGATGCTTAAGGGGGCTTGAACTTGAACGCTCGTACCTTTTGATAAGACAAAAACCAAATTCACCTTTACACACCTAATTGCGGTACCGAAGGCGCCCGCTGCTTCACTGATGCCGTCGTATTCGAGAAAGATTCCGCCCCGTTCTTTCTACATCTATTCTTATTACTAGAGCTAGGAGACATCATGTTTCGTTCCACCGAAGTAGCAGGCGCGGACGTGGTGACTAGCTTCTGCTTTTCCATCGACACTTTTTTCCCGTGCTTGATCTGGAACGCCTCGTGGTTAGAACTCACGTAACTTTTCTTCGGCTGAGCCAAACTGTTCAGTCTCGAATAGTTCTTCGACGGACCACGTACGGCTTCGCCCCTGGCTTCCCTCGCTTCATCTATTATATCTGTTATTTTTTTCGGTGAAATTTTATCGACGTATTTGTCTTCAGCGTTAATTTGTTTATGTGGAGTTCGAGCGAGTTCCGACGGTGTCATAGGCTTGACTTTTTTGTCTTTAGTATTCAAATTGTACAGGTGCACTTTTTTTTCCTGATCTGTAAAATGCTGATCGATTCGAGACTTTCTTCGGCTAGCACCTTGACGGAAATATGTCTTGACATCATTTGGTATATTTTCTACTTTTTTAGATGCTTTCGCTTCAGTCGGAAGCTTTTGTCGATTTTTTTGAACACTATCGAATTCGTGCAGTAGTTGAGAAATCGCTTTTAGAGGATTATCAGGAAGAGGGCCTTTGAAGACAGGACTGACAACTATGCTTTTATTGCGCTCTTTTTTCGTTTTATCTGCTTCTATTTTTGGTGAATGTAACTTGGAATTAATAGTAACTTTTGGTACAGCTGTGGTTTGAATCTTGTTGGATTTGAGTTTTGAAGTTGTTATATTATTTTTTCCAGCACTGTCACCATTAGAAACGTTCATATTATGTTTTGCATCGGAGCCACTTCCGCCATCTTGAATAATATTAGAATCATCAAAGTTCACGAGAGTCGTTCGTTTATTTTTCAGGTCTGAAGGAACATTAGGTTTTCCAAACTTGTTCATTAACTCATATAATTGATCTATGCTCTTTCTACATTCGTCAGTCGAGGAGTTTTTTTTGGAAGTATTTTGCATCGTGGTGCTGGCGATCGTGTTTTCTGCTATGGGCAAAATTTCTTTAATGCTAGTTACTTCCGAGAATGTCTCTTTGGCATCAGCGAAAAACGTTGGGTCGCTGGTGAGGTTTGTATCAGATGGGGTCATGAGTCCTTGCAGTATTTCTAGACTTGTGTTAAATTCATTCGAAACATTAGAATCAGACGCTGAGCATGAAGGTGGTATATCTTTAATCTCGTCCATTTCGTCTATCTTCGTCTGCATATACATCATTTCCGTTTCAGCATCATCTAAATAGTAACTTCTGTTAATATATTTCTTGCTATTCATATTTGGCGACAACATGGGAGATTCAAAGTAGTCCTCTTGGATTTCGTTTATAGTTATGGAGACTTCAGGAGTGGTTTTCAGGGGTTTACGAGTATTCGATTTGTTTTCCGAATTACCATTTTGCCCATATATCGAATTGTAAAAAGACTTATTTGTAATAGAGAGCTTTGTGACCGAATTGGATGCCTGCGGTAACACTGCTCCTTTCGCATATTTATGTTTAGAGATTTTACAGTTTTCACTTAAAGCCATTTTCTTCTTCTCTCGCTTTTCTCGTATTTCTAGCAGTCTTTTCCTTTTTTTCTCTTCCATTAATAACGATTTATTTTCATAAGGTGACTTTATTCGAACTCTCACGGGAGATCTCCTTTTGGAAGTGCACTGTGATATCGAGTCTTCTCCGCTTTCATTTAGCACTGAATTTTGCATATTTAATCTCCGCATAGTCATATGTAGCTCATCTGGGGTAATCAAATTGTAAGGTTTCTCTTCAACATTATCTACCGAAAATGTCTCTTTGACTGCTAAACTTGATTCACTCGAGTATTGGAAACTGGCGTAAGAAGCGATTCGATCACTGAACGGATAATCATTGGTTCCAGCGCATGAGTCTTCGTTTTGTGAATCTTGGTAACAATCGTTGTCTTCTTCTAAAATTCTTTCAACAATAGTATTCTTCATTCCGATTTCTGTGAGGACCGGTTGGGGATCTCTGATCAGTTCAATGACAGTAATTGAAGGTTCTTTAGAATCTTCTTCTATGTTCTGAAATGTGTGTTCATCAGTTTCTTCTTTGTATGGTAGAGGAAGAATTGCTTTAGCCCGTATATCTGTAATATATAAACTGTTTAATACATCGACTTTAGCGCTGAATCAATATCCAAAATAGTTTTTTAAGAAAATTACCTGACAATGCCTGCGTTGTTTTTAGAATCATAATGGAGCTAATATTGCTTATCACTTGTCCTGTTTGAGATCGTTGAAGTTGAAGTACCACGTCGACCCGTGATTCTTGACCTTTAATTTCAACCGACTGTTGTTTCTTATGACAGCTAATGACCAAGTTGTCCGCGCATCGCTTGCTGTACAGTCGGTAGGATCCGCAAATCAGTTTCGGGATTTCGACTATAATCTTCTTCTCTAGAATCTTAGACAGCGACCGTACGTCCACTTCGGAATGCACTATGTCATCCCACGAGGCATTCCCGGCCGTCTTGCACTCCACGTGGAGCGGTATACTAGTCGACGTCGCCAGAACCTTCGTGTTGTCATCTTGCTCAATGTTACAGTTCACCTCCATCCACTTTTCTTTGGTGCGGTCGGTCAGGTAATCTCCGTTGCTGATGCGTTTCAGTTGTTCTATGGTATGTTGAACGTATCTTATAATATTTTCCATGTAAAAGTTATAGTTATCCTCCAAACGTTTACAACAGATGTAATCTATGAGCGACGTGGGAAACAAGTTGTCGAACTTGCTAGAGCTGCCCAGTACGTTTAAATTTTCTAGTTTGTTTTTGATATATGGATCTTGGAATAGAAAACTCTTGTCGTAATCAAAAGATAAATTGGAAGTGTGCATTTCGATTCCTCCTAATTTTGGGCACAGTAAATTTTCTAAGGACTTATCATTAAGAAAGTCTAGCTTTTCTTGGTTTAGCATAAAATCTTGGAAATCATTAGGAGTGCCAATTTCGCTGCAGTCCGAGCCCGATTCGTGGTCGTCATTGTATACGACAGTCTCTACATACTGGTTGGGCTTTCGGATCGTGACTTCGGACGCATCCTTCATAAGCCTCGTCTCAACATCGATGTTCTGGTAGAGGAGAACCAGGTCTTGAGTGGACAGCGAGTACTTATCTGCAATAGCATAATAGAAAACGGAGCTTAGTTTTTCTTACAATTTTTTTTTTTTTTTTAGGCTTTTAAATCAGGAAGCAAAGCACTGTATGGGTGAAAGAGAAATTAATCCACGAGAATTCATAACTAAAAACGTAATGACTTTTATGTAAAACTTACTAGATCTGTCAAAATGTGTGTTCTTGGTCATCAGATCGAAGAGTTCGCTCGCAGTTTGGTACTCGGCCGCTGGGTCCCCGCCCTCCCCTGCGCACCCCTCCCCGCACTCCATCTCTGACACCTTGCTTATCTGCATAACTACCTCAACATAGAATTTTCCCTCGAAAAACCTACAAAATCTAAAGCATCTAAAATAGTTAAATTCCTACAAAATACAATAGTTAAAAATAGATTAGATTGTAAATTTTTCAGTCAGTTTTCAAGTCTTTCAGAATTTGTCACTTGATTTGAAATTGGAAATTTTATAAGCGTTAGTAATACATAAAATGAAATAGTTTGGAATAAACGACAAAAGAGTTTACATTAAATGACTCGTTAGTGTATACAGGGTTATATTTAATTAACCAATAACCTTTTGCAAGCAGATTTGCCACTCGAGTTAATTACCGAGAATTAAAATAATTTCAGTGTGTCCATGATTGTCACATTAAGATATTGAAGTTATTGTATATGTATTATTATGTATGCATTGTTCTTGTACCATCTATGTAGGTACGCCTTTCAAACTGTGCAGATTACTCTTTATTTATCTGAGAGTTTACTTGCACCTTAAGACTTCAGTTTTGCTTGAGTTTACATTTTGCTGCTTCTTTGGGTCAAACACTTGTAATTTTGTTATCTAATTTTACAGTAAAACTACAAAATTGTATTAATTTGTTTATTTGATTAGGTAAATAAATATATTCAAGTACATTTTGAGAATAAGTATTTTCGTTAAACTTATTACAATACTGAAATCAACATGGAATGTTAAACATTGCTCTTAAAAATAGCGATTAATATTATTCGAATATGTCGATGATGGTTATTCGAATAAAGGTCAGTCTTAATATTAAGAAGTACAGCTAATAATAATTTACTAAAATCTTTTCCATTACATAGGACACCCAATGTCAATATAACAATGAGGTAAAGTTCGATTGTTGTTAGTTTGTATGTTTGTTGAGGAAAACCTCCGAAACTACTGCTCCAATTTTATGGATGTAATGAACTAAGGGTCAGATATCTTAAACTCATACCAAGTCATCGAGTTATAAATATCGATTCTCATACTGCATCTGTGTTGATTACACGATTGGATGTCCAAATAAAATAATTTACATAATAAATAAACATATTGTGCATAATCAACAGATCTATGACTGATGCAAGCAGCAGTCTAATCACTATACAGTCAACTCTAAACACTGAAGACCTTCCACAAGCAGCCCGAGATACTAGAACCAAACAATTTTTGAATATTCACGAAAAAAAGCGGTTCCATGCAAAAAGTTCACATTGAACTTGAAAAAATTAATCAAACAACTGATTTTCTTTCAATTTTCGAAAGTCGTAGCTCAAAAGTTGCTTCGATCGATGCATAGAAGCCGCTTTCAAAAGGTCTTCAGTGTTAAAGTTAACCCTATGTAGGTGCATGTACAATGTACATATTATATAGGTCTACGCCGGTGTTCTAAACAGCGACTCTAGCAGTTCGGGCTCCGACAGATCCTTCTTGTACTGCTGCGCTAGTTCCTGGATCAGGTGGCGGCGGCGCACGTGTGGCGGCTGGTAGCTAGGGGCAAACGATAATGGACTTTACTTGTATGACCTCAAAGTACATGAACAAAGCAAAACCTGTGAACAAGGATGCATTAGAAAAGAGTGTCATTAACCCTTTTCTAAGTTCTAAGTTAGCGCATCGTGACACCTCAGTCGGATCGAACCTTGGGCTCAATCGGCATAGGACCGATGCAGATGGTATAGTAAGAGAGGGCTTATAAATACGGGATAAAAAGACAGTAAAACGGTTATATATATAAAGAAGGCTGTGCATGATGATGATGATGATACTTTCCATGAACCTCTAATACCGTTGGAATCATTGCAGACAGTTATAAAAACGAACAAATTATACAGACCTGGCTAAGGAGCAGACGAGCATACACAACCTGCGGTCAGTAGTCCAGAAGTGGGATGATGCACTCACAGCCGATGTTGAGGCTAATCAGCGGACTTATACAACCTGTAGCCTAGTTCAAAGTGGGTTAATATACTCATAGGTCGGTGGTGTGACTAGCCGACTCACGTACGAGACCTGCCCTCAGACTTCAGAAGTGTGGAGCAGTACTCACAAGTCGGTGTTGAGGCGGCCCCGGCGCGCCGCGCTGCAGTACTACTCACAGGTCGGTGTTGAGGCGGCCCCGGCGCGCCGCGCTGCAGTACTACTCACAGGTCGGTGTTGAGGCGGCCCCGGCGCGCCGCGCTGCAGTACTACTCACAGGTCGGTGTTGAGGCGGCCCCGGCGCGCCGCGCTGCAGTACTACTCACAGGTCGGTGTTGAGGCGGCCCCGGCGCGCCGCGCTGCAGTACTACTCACAGGTCGGTGTTGAGGCGGCCCCGGCGCGCCGCGCTGCAGTACTACTCACAGGTCGGTGTTGAGGCGGCCCCGGCGCGCCGCGCTGCAGTACTACTCACAGGTCGGTGTTGAGGCGGCCCCGGCGCGCCGCGCTGCAGTACTACTCACAGGTCGGTGTTGAGGCGGCCCCGGCGCGCCGCGCTGCAGTACTACTCACAGGTCGGTGTTGAGGCGGCCCCGGCGCGCCGCGCTGCAGTACTACTCACAGGTCGGTGTTGAGGCGGCCCCGGCGCGCCGCGCTGCAGTACTACTCACAGGTCGGTGTTGAGGCGGCCCCGGCGCGCCGCGCTGCAGTACTACTCACAGGTCGGTGTTGAGGCGGCCCCGGCGCGCCGCGCTGCAGTACTACTCACAGGTCGGTGTTGAGGCGGCCCCGGCGCGCCGCGCTGCAGTACTACTCACAGGTCGGTGTTGAGGCGGCCCCGGCGCGCCGCGCTGCAGTACTACTCACAGGTCGGTGTTGAGGCGGCCCCGGCGCGCCGCGCTGCAGTACTACTCACAGGTCGGTGTTGAGGCGGCCCCGGCGCGCCGCGCTGCAGTACTACTCACAGGTCGGTGTTGAGGCGGCCCCGGCGCGCCGCGCTGCAGTACTACTCACAGGTCGGTGTTGAGGCGGCCCCGGCGCGCCGCGCTGCAGTACTACTCACAGGTCGGTGTTGAGGCGGCCCCGGCGCGCCGCGCTGCAGTACTACTCACAGGTCGGTGTTGAGGCGGCCCCGGCGCGCCGCGCTGCAGTACTACTCACAGGTCGGTGTTGAGGCGGCCCCGGCGCGCCGCGCTGCAGTACTACTCACAGGTCGGTGTTGAGGCGGCCCCGGCGCGCCGCGCTGCAGTACTACTCACAGGTCGGTGTTGAGGCGGCCCCGGCGCGCCGCGCTGCAGTACTACTCACAGGTCGGTGTTGAGGCGGCCCCGGCGCGCCGCGCTGCAGTACTACTCACAGGTCGGTGTTGAGGCGGCCCCGACTGCACGCGGCCCGCGCCGCGCGCCGCATGCAGTCGGGCAGCAGCGCGGGCGCCACGAGCGCCCCGTCCGCCAGCACGGGCAGCGCCGGCGCGGGCCGCACGCGCAGGAGCCCCGAGCGCCGCGCCGACACGAACACGCACTGCGCCTCGTGCCGCCGCCACGGCAGGCCCGTCTCGCAGTGGCGGAGCAGCTCGTCTGCAACACAGGGAAGCTGACACGGTTACTAAACAATATGTTATGGCAGGAAAAGTATTATGATCGAAATCAGGGATATTGGACATCTTTCGAAATCTCGGATTTCGATTTCGGTTTTTAATTTGTGTAGTGTTTACTCTGTTTACTAATTAGTAACATTCCTCACAAAAATTCATTGCAATGAAGTTGTAAATTATCCAGCTGTCGTGCCCCGTTAGCATCTAAAAATAACGAACGAAAAAAACCGCTTCAGGAACACAGCTGAGTGTTCGATCTTCCCTAGCCACTCACCGATGGGCAAGTTGAGATGATCCTCGAAATCTTCCAACCAAATGATGAGTATTTTTGTAGTGAAGTCCCTGTTGCGTCTTCCGCTTCCTGCAATAAAAATTGTATAGTCAGCATTATAGCCTTTTTATTATATCGTGCTCGCTACGCCATATCCGCAAACTAAAGTTGAAACTGGCTTGTAAGTCCAGCAAATTGAAAAATATACACGTCTTATTAGGACTACATTTAAGAATAATCCTTACCGTCTACAAGTTACAGTCGACACTCGCCTGTAAGTCTTGTGGCCACCTACTTGTCGAGCTCCAAACATTGGATCCCCATGCGATAATAGACCTTCCACCTTTAACTTAAAGAGTCCACACTCGCCTGTAAGTCCCGAGGCCGTCTGTTTATCAAGCTCCAAAGACAGCGCGCGCACTTTCTCGTTGAGACTGACTCTGGCGCGGTCACCCTTGTCCGACTCGCTGATGCTGCGCTCGTAGGACGGCGCCCCGGAACTGTTGCTCGATACGTCCCAGTTGGAGCCTGGCTTTTCTGTGCCCCTGGTACAATGTTGTGATTTATTATTGTTTTGGAATCTTTTTATATATAAAAATTAATTGCTGTTCGTTTGTCTTCCTAAAACTCGAGAATAGTTGGACTGATTTCGCTAATTTTGGTCTTGAAATATTTGTAAAAGTTCATGGAAGGTTTATAAGTAAAAAAAAAACAGCGAGTGTAACGCCGGGTGCAGCTAGTCAAGTATTAAAGATCCGAAAGATCGTATAGCCCGGGTGTCAGTTCTGAGGCCGCCTGAAGGTGTCTGACATGACTTAGCGGTTATTGTCATAGGACAACAAACCGGAACCAACAATTTAACATATCATCCGCAGTCTTGGACGCTCATTCGAAGACTGGCAACATATCAGCAACAGATCCCAACATATGCAGGGCAGGCTGTAAACAACCAGCGCTGGTATTGTATCGTGCGCTTACTTGGAAGTGACGCAGCCATCCGCATCCGACTTGGTCTCCGTCTCCTCCCCGTGCGCGGGTTCGAGTCCGGTGGGGACTACGAAAGCTATCTCATTTGTAGCGTCCGACCAGTATAGGACCTGAGAAAAGAACATTAATTTTACTAGTTTTTTATTTGTATGCATAGTTTGACGAATAATAACATATGTGCGAATGGAGGAAATATACTTACTGTACCGACCAAACATAAATCAGATTGAAGGAAAGAAGTTGACTCGTTTTTAAATAGATTTTTATTTTTTCTTTAAATGACATAACACATTTATGTAACATTTCCTACGTTTTGGGGAAATGTTAACTTTACTTTATAAACGTTACTCATTACAGCAGGCCATAGACTATTGTCTCTGGATTCTACTCAGGACGATCTTGTTAATTCGACCATTCTTCGGCCGCGGATGGACGTAACATGACATTTTATTTTATTTTATTTGGATAACAAACAGCCTTCTTATAATTAAACAATAAAGTTTGATAGGCACACCTAGGCCTTCAATAGTTATCACTCGTAGCATAAGAATGAAAATGCGCGAGTAAAAATAAGAAAAACGAAAGAATATACAAACATAGTGTCAGCGAAAATTTAAACATAGAATAAAAGAATTAGAAATAAAATTTAGATATAACCTACCTTAAAATTCAATTAATTAATTATGAGCCACTTACATATTTATGTTAATTTATATAATGCATTTAATTATTGCCTTTATGATTACTGCAGCCAAAAAAAGTATTATTAATTAGGTTTTTAAATATATTGTGCCTTGTTGCAAAAAGATCAGTATGTTCGGAAAAATTGTTATTAAATTTTGAAAATGTACGGGAGAAGAAAGAGTTTCTTCGGTAATTCGTATGAGAACAAGGAATATGAAGTCGAATGTAGTTTTTACGCGAAGATATAGATGGCGTGACAAGCCTTATTTCTGATAGTAAGGAGGAACAGTCAATTCTATTCAACACTATGCTGTGCAGAAAAGAGAGGTCAGCAGCTTCCCTTCTTTTAAAAAGGGGTAACAAGTGATGATGCCTACAGCTCGCTTCGTAATCAAAGCCCCTATTCGAGATCTTTGCCTTGAAGTTAACAAAGCGCAAAAATTTCCTTTGAGGCTTTTCAAGGAGGAGCATGTATTTATCATAGCACGGATTCCAGACTTGGGAGGCATACTCAAGTTGACTACGGACCAAGGAACAAAAAAGAATTTTTAGGGTTTTAATGAGCTTAAAATCTTTGGTAACGCGAAGGATAAATCCCAAGGTTTTCATAGCCTTTACTGTGATGTTCTCAATATGCTTGTCAAAGAGAAGCTTAGAGTCGAGAGTTACACCAAGGTCGGTAACAGAGTCTGTCCGCGTAAGAGCCTGCCCATTAATTTTGTAGTCATTACTAAGGGTCCTAGTAGATCTGCTAAAGGTGATGCTACAGCATTTAAGAATGTTAAGATCGAGTTTGTTTAACAAACAATATTTATGCAGGTTATCAAGATCACTTTGGAGTAGCTCTGAGTCTTGCCTATTTCTGATGTTCTTATATATTTTCATATCATCGGCATAAAGCACATATGTAATTGGAATGCTGGAAACATTGGCCGATGTCATTAATGAAGATAATAAAGAGCAAAGGGCCAAGAATCGAACCTTGGGGCACACCGGAGGGGATGAGAGATGGCACAGACGCGTACCCACCCAAGACAACTGTTTGGCACCGACCACCGACATAAGAAGTGAGCCATCTAAACAGATCACCCCTTATTCCGGCCTCATTTAGCTTCTCTAGTAGAATGGAATGGTCGATGCGGTCAAATGCTTTACTATAGTCAGTGTAAACCGCGTCCACCTGTCCCCCACCCTCCATGCCAGCAGTCACTGCATCAATGAAAGAAACAAGGTTTGTAGTTGTAGACCTGCCCTTCAGGAATCCGTGCTGCTGCGGTGTGAAAAATTGTTTAAGAGCAACGTATATCTGATCATGTACTATTTTTTCTAGGATCTTAGCGAGAACACAAAGTTTCGAAATCGGTCTGTAGTTGGAGATGTCTCGTTTGGACCCTTTTTTGTGAATAGGTGTAACCGCTGCCGTTTTCCAAATTTTAGGAACAGTACCAACAGAAATTGACTTGCAAAAGAGTAGGTTAACAGGATAAACCAGGCTTTCAGCACAGTTCCTAAGAAGGTATGGATGCAAGCCATCTGGCCCAGCTGATTTATTGCAGTCAAGATATTTTAGCAGTTTCAAAATAATAGGAGAAGATACCGAGATAGTATGTATGTCAGCTACAGAGTTTTCGGTGCCGAAGTTATGATCAGCCGATCTTGGTGCACGTGGAGAGGGTGGTAAATAATTCGAGTTGAAAAAATCGGCAAAAGCATTACAAATATCAACACCAGACTCAACAGACTGATCATTGTATGACATGGACGATGGATAAGTGTTGTGTTGTTTATTGGATTGGATATACGACCAAAAGCCCTTAGGGTTATCGCGAATAGAGCCTTCAACTTTAGCTATGTAGTTAAGATAGCAATCACGTTCTACCTTCTTTACTCGTTCACGTAAAGTCCTAAAAGAGTTTTGATCTGAGATATTTTTATATATTCTAAATTTACGATGGTACTTATTTTTCTCATTAAGTATCTTGATTAGAGCGGGTGAGTACCACACCGGATATCGAGCTGGTCGCACCCATTTACATGGTACATACCTGTCTCTTAGTACAGATAATATCCTATTAAATAAATCAACTGACTCGTCCATGCTACCACACTCGATCAAAGTTTGCCAGTCCTGTTTATCTAATTCGCTGCAAATTGCCGAGTAATCACCTTTACCATAGAAAAACTTGGGCTTTAAAGTAGGGGTAAGGGCACTCGTGTGGATAAAGTGGGGTCTACAAACTAGTGCCGGGTGGAATTTGTCCTCCTTTATCAGTGGATCCAAACAACGCGAAACCGATACATCATCATTGGAAAGAACCAAGTCGAGAATACTGCCGTCATACATGTTAGGAACATTATTAAATTGATGTAAGTTGTTTATATTCATAAGATCTAAAATTTCCATATGATCACAGTCCGTGATCTTAACTACGGGCGACAAATAGCTGTGGTCCGCGGCTACCATCCAAGTTACATCCCCTTTATTAAAATCGCCAATAATTAAAAACTTATCATTAGGATTGTCGGCCACAATCGATAGCACCTTGTCACAGAAATTTACTAATTGAGTCGAGGATGACAAGCCTAGGTTCTGTTCTATGAGATAAAGGCAACCAACGTGCAAATTTATAGGTGGTGATTTATCGGTCGCTTTAACTACAATCGAAATCCATATGTCCTCGGCCGTAGAATGCCAGTGCGGCCGCGCGCGCGCAGCGAGCTCCCGGCGGGCGGCGATAAGCACCCCGCCGCCGCGAGCCTGCCCGCGGGCGCCGTAGTCTCGATCGCGCCGCCATGCGCCACACCGTATACGCGTCACTAAAAAGTTCCTCGCTCCTAATACCGTCCCAGAGCCACGTCTCGGTCAACACGATAACGTCGAATCGGTTTAGAAAAACACTGTGCTTTAAATCATGTACTTTCGTTCGCAAACCTCTAACATTTTGATAATAAACCTCAAACACCATAACCACAAACCGGCCGAATCGCAACTCGGCCAGAAAGTGCGACAATATTTAAGTGATAGAGGAGTGTACTAATTATTATGTTAGATGTTTGCGAACAAAATATTGCGTAGCAATTTTTGTGATGTAAAACACAGTGCTGCAGATAATAATAAAAGTAATGCAGACGTGCAGACCGAGTATATGGCTCCGACATGATAAATTGGGTGAAGCGGTCAGAGTTATTAAAATTAAAACGGTAAATTACGATAAAAAGTTCACACAATTTAAGGCGGTAGCCGGGATCGAGACCGTGTTTATGTTTGATTTCAATGCGTAGTGGCGGCACGAAAGAATAATTGGCAGTAGAAATTACCGAGACTTTAGAATGCAATTGTAAATGTGGGTATACTATATTTTTAGGCAAATTACAAGAAGGCGGCAACAATATTTTTCTGTAAAAAGTCGGTACACTACGGCGCAATGACATAATTAAGTGCATTTTACATAAGAGTGGGCAAATGTATAAATCATCATGCTCTAAAACCAGTTGGGAACAACAATACACGTAAAAATGTTCAGTCGATACGACTAAGATATATAGAAAACGGACAAAGGCAAGTACGAAATGGCAGTTATATGGATGGAAATGTACGTAAATTAAAACAAATGATATTATTATAGAAATGATACGATAGGAAGATTGAGGCAAGTAATTAATAAGTTTTTTCGTACATTCAATACAATACAGTAGCTCAGTTTGTGCTGTATTAAAAACTAAATAATTAGGCAGATCAGTATAAGATTCGTATGGCACAGCAAGGGAAGTCCTTATAAAAACAAGAGCTCTAATTAAAATTACTAAAATAGGTAGTCACTTCAGTTTATTAAGATCATCCTCCTGCTGGATGTGAATGATGGGCGACGTTTCATTTTTCCTTACTAGAATTCTGCAGTTCTGGACCCAGGTGAATTTGTAGTTCTTATCGATAGCTAGCTTTTTGGTCTTCGTAAGAAGCTGCTTATTGTCACGTGTAAGGTGGTCGTTCACAAAAATTCTAGAAGGGACTCCCGAGAAGCCCAGGTTTGCCGCACTCAGGTTCTTATGCGATCTAGCAGCCGCTACGAAATTTTCCTTGGTGTATCTGCCCAGAAATCCGACAATTATCGATTTATTATCGGTAGAGGAGCGGGCCCTAGTTATGAAGTTGAAGTCTGAGGGTAGCAGAGACTGGCCGACCAACTCGGCGATTTTACAAACGAGTTCAGTGAGGTTTTCGTTTTTCTTCATAGGCACACCTTTGATTTCGACGTTGTTAACTCGTTCCCGTTGCTCCTTTAACGCGAGGTCAGCGGCCAGTTGGGATAGCGCGTTTTGGAGTTGAGGGTAGTCTGAGTTACCGATGTTGGTTTCCAGAGCGGTGACACGCGTCTCCAGGGCTGCCGTTTTGGTGGTCATGCAGACTTCGAACTGAAGGAATTGGTCCTTAATGTCCTTGACCTCCTGCACCAGAGTAGGCAGCTGCTCGAGCCGCACGTTAATTCCACTGATCCCATTTCGAAGCTCCTGCAGAACTAGATCCAGAGTTGCCGACGAGGATGGCACGGAATGCACGGGTGACGGAGGTTGCGGTGAGCCTACAAGCGCCCGAGGCATGCACTTACAATCAGGACAAAGTAAAGAGGCTTTTTTCGCTGACGCCAACTTTCTATAGTTCTTCTCAGAAATATTCGCACAATCATAGCAGTAGGACGAGGTACAGTTGGAACAACTAACCCCATCAACATGATCAGTACTACAGGATGAACACTTAAACATTTTGGAACTTTAGTAATAACTCGCGATTTCAAAAACAAAGTAGTGTTCGTGACAAACGACCTCTGTCGGCGGGCGCTACGAACGAATGACATAGCAAATAGAAAAGCTGTTGCAGTCTCTGCACCGCGTTTTTTTAACACTTTGGCTGCGGCGAGTAATCACATGCGCTAGGCCTTGTTTTGCCTGGTTCACCTTGTTTTTTACGCGCCTGGCGTGTGCAGCCGCACTCGCGTCGCGGCGCAAAGTAAAACACAGGGTATGTGTTTCCCGCAGCCAAAGTGTTAACTTTTATACTTCATCGTCGCTTATAACTAGTAGTCACCTGTTCCGTCCCGTCGTAGACCCCGGGCGCGCCGGGCGGCAGCGCGCGGCGCGCGGGCGCGGCCCCCGGCGCGTCCGCGTCGTAACTAGTGCGCACGTGGCCGGCCCCCGGCGCGTCCGCGTCGTAACTAGTGCGCACGTGGCCCGCCCAGCCGGCGTGCCCGCGCACGCGGACCGCCGTGCCCAGCCTGCGGGGGGCGAACATTTACTTATCGTACGCGCAAATAATATAATGTGTCCTCAAGTCCGAGAGTAATTCAGTTCCTTCTAGGCGCGCGTGCTTCATCGTAGCCCGCATCATTGCATTTTCGATCAACTTCAGGCAAGATACCGGTCAAACGTAAGCCTACGTAATTATTATTTATAAAAAAACCTTATTTCTATCTCACTCAATTTCCGGACCCCAAACAGTTGACATTTATGCGTTGTTTAGTTACGGCGTAAAAAAAGAAACAGAAACACTTTTGGATTTAAGTATTAGTAAGATTTATGTTGCGATATGCTAAAAATACAAAAGTAAACCTTTCGTTTAAAGGTAATCAGTTGTAAGAATTGATTGACGTAGTGTGGTTAGACCGTCGCGGTCACAAAAGTGCATCATGCTGAAAGAAAGAAACGACAACAGACAGCGTTCTCACCCTCGCAGCATGTGTATGTACCCAGCAGGAACATTAGCCGAGCGTGCATTGGCCAATATCTCCGCCGCGGTAGTCTGTCCGGCGCGGGCGCAGAATACGTGCGTAGTTATTACGCTTCGGGCGCCGCACGCATCGATACGGCGTAAGGCGGATGAGAACCCGGGAAGGGAGTCGTCAAGAGCGATGAGGCGGGGCGGAGCACCCTGGAACAACCAATATGCTTGTCATGTTGATGTACTGTTTTTGAAGAGAAGAAAAAGTCAAGGTCCTAGAACTGCACCTTGTGGAACACCAAATAATCTTGAATGTGAATGAAGACTTGAGATTTTGAAGGATGATAATGAATGAGATATTCTAGATAATGTAATGTAGCTTACCTTTTTGTCTCCGCCAGTGTTGAGGTATCCGAAATTAGATAAGAACAGCCTCGCAGTCTGGAACTCGGTCACCGGCTCCGGAGGTATGTACTCCTCAGGCACCTAAAAAAAACAACAGTGAAGTGTAATACGTCCATACTACCTAATTTACTACAGATATAGACATTTACAAAGCAATTATAAAAAGTAAGCTAAAGCAAATACATAAATTCATCTTATCAATATGTAATTCAAAACACAAAAAGAAAATTAGAAAGAAAGATCGGTAACAGATTTATCTATCAAATCCAACGAATACATCAATCTAAACAGAAAACTAATTACTCATTAGTTAATTTAGTGTGAAAGAGAACTTACAACATTGTCCTCACTATCTCGCACTTTCTTCTCCAACGTCGCCTGCGTCTCCAGCAGTTTGAACAGAGTATTAGCTTCAGGGTCGTTCAGCTGACGCAATACCGCGTCTAGACTTGGGAATGCGGAGTCACTGTGGGAGAAACGGAGCGCGTTATAGTTATATAGATAGAAAAATCTGTGAATTTTCATGGAAATAAAAATCTGTCTATGGAAAGTTTAACTTGTAGAAATGAAATGAAGAAAAGAAGGCCTCGTTCAAAAAAGTAGAAGTAGATTAGAACAAAAAAGGAAAGCCAAATAACTGTAGAGAAAGTAGATTCTCGTGATTTATGAATTTTCAAAGTAATGCTCCCCGCGCCGCGGCCCGCACACCGCGCCGCGCGCCACGCCGCGCACGCACACGTATGTATGTATGTATGTGTGTATGTAAGTATACTGACACGGCACAGGGCGGCGCGGGCGGCAGCGGGCGGCAGGCGGGCGGCGGCGCGGCGCGCGCGGCCCGCATGTCCACGGGCCGCGCGCAGCTGCCCGCGCCGCGGCCCGCACACCGCGCCGCGCCGCGCACGCACACGTATGTATGTATGTATGTGTGTATGTAAGTATACTGACACGGCACAGGGCGGCGCGGGCGGCAGCGGGCGGCAGGCGGGCGGCGGCGCGGCGCGCGCGGCCCGCATGTCCACGGGCCGCGCGCAGCTGCCCGCGCCGCGGCCCGCACACCGCGCCGCGCCGCGCACGCACAGCGACCACGCGTAGCGGCCCCAGCCCGACCGGATTATCACTGCAATACAACACAACACTTTATTATTTTTATTATATTATATTATCTTAATATATATAAATTACGTGTCACGTTGTTTGTCCGCTATAGACTCCTAAACTACTTAACCGATTTCAATCAAATTTGCACACCGTGTGCAGTTCGATCTAACTTAGGAGATAGGATAGCTCACATCTCAATTTATAGTAAAAAAAACATGAAAAACATAAAAATACTTAAACCATAAAGCGCTTTGGACAATGTAAACTTTTTTGATGTAAATTTTGACATTTGACACAGACTTGACGCAATGGCTTTTGACAGGACAACGTCTGTCGAGTCAGCTAGTATTATATTATATTATATTATATTATATTATATTATATTATATTATATTATATTATATTATATTATATTATATTATATTATATTATATTATATTATATTATATTATATTATATTATATTATATTATATTATATTATATTATATTATATTATATTATATTATATTTGTTCAGAATGAACATGCATCGCGACCGCGTTTCTACACTAGGCATAGCGCCGGCGGAATTTGCAGAGTCCGCAAGTCCGCGACCCAGATCAACGATCGACGGCTCGGTGCGGTGCCTTCTTAAAAGTGGACGGTCAGCGTTATTGACGTAGATTTAAAACCAATTAGTCATAAGTGCTATGTGTATAAATAATGTAAAACTTCATGAATAAAGTAATGGCAATTTGAAGGTTGTTTCATTCACTACTAGAAGGGGTGCAGTGGCGAGTCCTACGGGCGGCTGCACTGGAGTGTTAGGCAGGCAGGAGATTGCAGTGGCGAGTCCTACGGGCGGCTGCATAGGGTAGATGGCCCATCGATAGAGCAGTCAGGTCAACGAGGCGACCAGCTACCGACCAGTGAAGGATCGGACGGCGCCCAACTACGGCCTGCTGTTCGGTGGACGAAGCCGCGCCCAGCATCATTCCGCTGGCCGGGCGTATTACCTACCTCATCCATCCACTGTGGCAAGAGCTACTTTGATACCGTCACCTTAGGTGATCGTGACGTGAGTCTGCGTCACGGCAGTGGAATATCGTGCCTTTCCTCGATTCCCTCCCACTCCGCCTGGTACCAATAGGTCTCCTGGTAGCCGGGTTTCCTGCACCTATCTATATAAGTATATATTGATGTCATATGGTAGGGTAGGGACTTAGGGAAGTAGGGAACGTAGGGAACGTAGGGCAAACGTAGCAGAGTAGGTCCCCGGTTAGGGCCAGTCACCCGACGAGTACTCCATGCCCATACGGAGTTCCGCGGGAGTCTGGTAGGTTAGTCAGACGTCACAAAGAACTGAGTTGTTCCTGTGACGGCTGTGCTAGCTGAAATTCGTCAGGCGTTAATCATTTACTTACAATAAATGGCTAGCGCCTGAACATTTGGTCCTTCGAACAATTTTGAACTAGTAGGTAGAATACGCGGTCCTCTTGTCCTAAGTAGGTGACACTTGACTGACAAAAACTTAGACGTATCGCGGCTTAGCGTACTCCAAAAAGCGCTAAGTTCGTGGTGCGTCGAGGTACAGACGTAACACTTGGCTGTAGCGGACAGTAGCGAGTCGGGGCCCGGCCTCCCACAAGCGGGAATCACCGGTGTCTTTGAGAAGGCGCAGAAATACTGATCCAGGTGGAGATAAACAGCCAAGTGTGAGCTATCAGATCAGGAGTAGGGCCTAGGGATTAGGGGCAGCAAGAAGAAGAGAGAAGAAAGAAGAGCGAAGAAAGAAGATCGAAGAAAAAAGAGCTAAGATGGAAGTAAAAGAAGTTAACGAGTTGTTAAAGCGACAGGAGGGGTATTTCAATGAATTGCAAGTAATATTCAGGAATATCAAGAAAGATTCACCGTCAAGGAAAACCAGCGCGTACATCGCTCAGAAAACGGCTCAAGTAAAAGATGTGTTTTCAAAAGCGAGCTTCAATCATGACAGGCTGCAACAAGAAGATATTATCAAGGAGCATAGCTACAGCAAGACAAGGTATTTCCAAAATATCTGCGACGAGTACACAGACATAATGAAGTATCTTGATACGTGTAAGGAGCAAGAGGAAGTAGTTCCCAAGAAGGTAGAACCAGAATCAGCATCCAGAAGCGCTATAGAGAAAGACGACTCACCGATTCTTGTCACTCAACTAGCCAGGATTCGTGACATTCAAGTGACGTTACGGCAGGCTACAGAAGCGATGTCAGAAGGCAAGAATCAGTCGTATTTGCAACATCTACTATCAACGTTACAAAGAAAATGGCAAGACACGGAGGGTCTCCATTTTACCCTAATCGCAGACAGGGCGGTCCAACAGCATGAGTACATTCGAGAACGCGTATTCGAGAGCGTACAACGCGATGTTGACAAGGTTATACAGGAGTTATGTTCCAAGACGAGCGGTTCCAGTCAGTCAAACCAATATCATGGAGTCAGACGGGTAAAATTACCAACAATAGAGATGCCGATATTCAACGGGAGATATGAATCGTGGACCTCGTTCAGCGACTTATTTCGGAAGATTATCCATGAAGACGGCACTCTAACAGCAACAGAAAAGATGCAGTATTTAAAAACGCACGTGAAAGGTGATGCAGCCAAACTGATCAGCCATTTGACAGTAGGCGAAGCCCATTATTATATAGCGTGGTCATTGTTAGAAAATAGATTCAACAATGAGAGGTTGGTACTTACGAAGTACATCAATGCAATATTATATGCAAAGAAGGTTGATAGACCGAATGCAGAAAATTTAAGGGGTCTGTACGACTCAGTTAATGAAAGTCTCGAGGCCATCAAAACTCACAATATTGATATATCGACATGGGATCCAATATTAACGAGTATAATAGCGTCAAAATGGGACACAGAAACGAACGAGAAATATGAACATCAGTTGGCCGATCCACACAAACCACAGACTTTTTCAAGTATGATGAAGTTTCTTGAAAGGAGATTTATGTGTCTTGAAGCAGCAGGCAGCAAGAAATATGCCACAACTTATACACCATTACTGCCTGGAACTAGCGCACCGGTGGCTAGTGCGCAGTCAAGAGATCCAGGATGCTGGTATTGTAGGAAACCGAACCATTCAATATTGGCCTGCCATGAATTTCAAGCACTAGCGCCGATTGATCGAAACAAAGTGGTACGCGACAACAACAAGTGCAGAAAATGCTTAACACACAATAGTGAAATAGCATGCGCAAGTAGAAAAGCGTTTCCTACATGGAGGAGGCAAGGGCAGCATTCGGTACTCCATGTAAGTGATAGTAAACCAGTGCATAGTGGACAGTATATGCAAAGAAGAGAGGCGTTACAAAAGCCATCAACAGACAAGCAAGCTTCGCAGACCAGGTCGAATGTAGCAACAACATCAGATGCAGACGTAGCATTGCTTGCAACTGCCTTGGTGCAAATTCAGTCAGCAGACGGCACTCCACATGTATTCAGGGCACTATGCGACCAAGGATCCGAAGCATCGTTCTGTACAGAGCAAGTAGCTCAGTTGCTGGCATACCCTCGTAACCAAATACAAGCTCAAATAAGCGGTTTAGCGGATGAAAAGCCGAAAACATCAAAGTTCTCAATAAACGTGGAAATACAACCCGCATTCCAAAGTCGGTACAAACTTCGAGTTAACATGATAGTAATGTCAAGACTGACGGGAGCTGTACCACTAGAAGATGTACCAGTAATAGACACTGCAGACATCAAGAGCGGGAGTTTGGCAGATCCCAACTACTACAAAAAAGCACCAATAGACATAATATTGGGAGTGCGAGAGTTTGGGGAGATATTAACAACAAAATGCAGGAAGTTAAATGGTGGAACCATAGCTCAAGAGACAAGGTTCGGGTGGGTTTTGTCAGGGATATGTAGAAATCATACAAAAGCAATAAAAATTGTAAGCCTGACAACCAGAACTACGGAACTACAGCAACTGCATAAGTTTTGGGAGCTAGAAGAAGTTGAAAACAAGATTCATAACAATAGTGAAGACGAGGTGTGTGAAAAGTATTATCAAGAAACTACAGTTAGAAACGAAGATGGTAGCTATACGGTGAGAATTCCGTTTCAAGATCAGAATAAAGAATACGGAGACTCACGAAGGAGAGCAGCGGCAAGGCTGATACAGTTAGAGAAGAGATTTGCAAAAAACGAGTCACTTCAACAGAGATATCAAGAATTCTTGAGTGAATACCTCAAAATGGGGCACATGAAGAAGGTACCCAGAGCAGGTAATGGTCAAGGTAAATTTTACTTTCCACATCAACCCGTAATAAACGAGAACTCGCTAACTACAAAATTGCGAGTGGTATTTGATGGCTCCAGTAAAGCAAGTAAGGCCGATGTAAGTCTTAACGAAAACATGCTTACGGGCCCAAGATTACAAGAAGATTTGACAACCATTCTGTTGCGTTGGCGAAAGCATAGAATCGTATTTATGGCTGACATAGAGAAGATGTATCGATTCATAAGAATAAACCAGCAAGACTTAGGTTATCAACGCATCCTGTGGAGGGAATCGCCAAAAAATAGTATGGACGAATACGAGTTAACAACGGTGACATATGGCACAGCTTCGGCACCATATTTGGCAGTCAAAACGTTGCAACAATTAGCAATTGACGAAAAGCACAGATTCCCAGAGGCAAGTAAAGTGGCATTACAGGACTTTTACGTTGATGATGTACTGTCAGGACATGATGACGTCCAAACAGCAAAGAAATTGCAGAAAAAGTTAATACAATTATTGCAAGCGGGCGGATTTAATCTACGGAAATGGTCATCGAACAGCGCAGAACTGTTGGAAAGTATACCAGAGGAAAACAAAGAGGATAAATTGCTTACGATACCACTAGATGAGACAAGGAAGTCACTAGGTGTATTATGGTCACCATTGGAAGACAAATTTAGCTTCCAGGTAACGGTAAATAAGAATGATAAACCAACGAAACGGTTCATCCTGTCAGAAATAGCAAAACTTTTTGATCCATTAGGATGGCTGGCGCCAATTATAACAAACATGAAACTGATTATTCAGGAATTGTGGACGAATGGCACAGAATGGGATCAAACAGTAGAAGGTACGATAAAGACCAAGTGGTTGGAAATACAAGACCAGCTCAAAGCAATAGAAGGAATTTCAATTCCAAGATGGTGTCAATATACTACGACGGCGATTGTAGACTTGCATGGATTTTGTGATGCATCCGAAAAGGCATATGGAGCAGTGATTTACTGCAGGGTTCAAGTTAACGAACAAACGTATAAAGTTGCAATGCTACAAGCTAAGTCAAAAGTAGCACCTAAGAAGCAGAAAGCGACGTTACCAAGACTAGAGTTGTGTGCAGCAGTATTACTAACTCAACTAATGGAGAAAGTACTTGGTGCAATGAAATTCGAAAATCCAAAGATCTACTGTTGGACGGATTCGATGATAGCGTTAGGATGGATAAAAGGAGAGCCGGAACGATGGAAAACTTTCGTTGCAAACAGAGTAACCGAAATACAAAGAACGACACCGCAAGCGAAATGGAATCACGTAGTTTCATCCCAAAATCCCGCAGATGTCATATCAAGAGGGATTGCTCCCAGTAAGTTACAGGAATTTAAACTGTGGTGGGAAGGCCCAGAGTGGTTAAAAAGTCAGAAGATTCCTACGACAAAAACCATTCCAGAAGTATGTGATGAGATCAAGCGGTCGTTCCATGTCAGTATCTCGTCAAAACCAAGAAATGATATACTGGAAAGGTTCTCTAGTTTTCATAAGATGGTACGAGTAGTGTCATATTGTATGAGATGGAAGTACAAGTTAAATAAAGGGAAAATAAGCTGCGAAGAAGTTGCAAGAACAACGAAGCAGATACTCAAGGTAGTACAAAAAGAATCGTTCAAAGAAGAATATAAGGTAATAAAAACAGAACTACCAGTAAACAAGAAGAGTAAGCTATCAAGCCTAGACCCGTTCATCGATACGGATGGGTTGTTGAGAGTAGGAGGAAGATTGCAAAACGCAAATCTGCCATATGATCAGAAACATCCAGTGATTCTGCCATACAACCATCACATAACAAAGATTATTGTCCAAGACGCTCACACGAGAATGCTACATGGAACCAACAACCAAACCATGGCATATTTACGTCAGAAGTTTTGGATTATCGGTGCAAAAATAATGGTCAAGAATTGTTACAGAAAATGTGTCAAGTGTGTGAGATACAATGCATCTACAATGACGCAAAAGATGGGCATGCTGCCAGCTGCTAGGGTTACGGAATCATTTCCATTCAGTCACACGGGAGTAGATTACGCAGGACCGATTCAAATTAGAGCAGCAAAAGGCAGAGGACACAAATCCTATCGTGGATACGTAGCAGTCTTCGTCTGTTTTGCGAGCAAGGCAATTCACTTGGAACCAGCTGGAGATTTATCGGCAGAATCGTTCATTGCAGCGTTCCGAAGATTCGTTGCACGCAGAGGCCCTGTAGCCCATATCTATAGTGATAACGCTACGAACTTCGTCGGAACAGCAAACATCTTGTATCAAGAAATACTTGAAATAAGTCAGTCCAGTCAAGTGCAGAATATAATGACAGACATGGGTATCACGTGGCATTTCATACCACCAGCTTCTCCCCATTTTGGAGGAATTTGGGAAGCTGGAGTAAAATCGATGAAACATCATTTGCGCAGAGTCATAGGAGATCAAACATTAACCTTTGAAGAAATGACAACGTTCCTAAGTCAAACGGAAACGTGTCTTAACTCCAGACCACTATGTGCGTTAAGCGAAGAAGTAAGTGACAACATAGTGTTAACACCAAGTCACTTGTTGATTGGAAGAGAAGCGGTTGGAACAGCAGACCCAGTATCTAACATTTTTACAAGTTTATCAACTCGTTGGAAGCAAATTCAAAAAATGAAGAAAGATTTTTGGAAAAGCTGGACAAAAGATTACTTGCACCAGCTACAACAGAAGTACAAGTGGAAAAATAATCAGGAAAACTTAAAGATAGGCGCAGTGGTGTTAATGAAAGAAGACAACATAGGTCCTAGCAGATGGCCAATTGCAAAGGTAATAGAAGTTCACGAAGGAAAAGATAATCTAACAAGAGTTGTCACGTTACGGAAATCGTCAGGGTCAATAATGAAGAGATCGATTCATACATTGATTCCATTACCCATAAACGAAACAGAAAATAACGAGCAAACATCTCAGAGTATCCGAGCTAACAGTGTAACTATACGGAAAGGAAAGCAGGTACCGCATTACCAGACATCAGCTGAAGACATAAAATAGAGAGTTCGTGAGTTGAAAGATAACGTTTTTTGGTTGTCTGGAGGGGTGAAGAACATGCAAATATATGAAAATTGCATTGTTGAACCACCCTTCACTCTTCACTAACATCAATCAACATAATCACTAAAAGTTGTAGATTATTTATACATTTAGCTCTTTAGGACCAACAGAAGATATCATTGGCAGAGTGCATATTGGTTGCAAGACGACGATGCAATCGGCAACCACGAGGGAAAGCTGAGCAGAGCGTGCAGCCAACCAGACACCACTACCAGGGAACCAGTTCGAAGCCTGTAGCAGTACACCCACCCCAGCAGCCAGCCAGAGGGAACGAGGCATAAGTTCCTCCGGCAGAAAAGGCCTAGGCGATGGAGCTGCATCAACCAAAGGCCGTCCCGGAGAGGCCCCAGAATGTTCAGAATGAACATGCATCGCGACCGCGTTTCTACACTAGGCATAGCGCCGGCGGAATTTGCAGAGTCCGCAAGTCCGCGACCCAGATCAACGATCGACGGCTCGGTGCGGTGCCTTCTTAAAAGTGGACGGTCAGCGTTATTGACGTAGATTTAAAACCAATTAGTCATAAGTGCTATGTGTATAAATAATGTAAAACTTCATGAATAAAGTAATGGCAATTTGAAGGTTGTTTCATTCACTACTAGAAGGGGTGCAGTGGCGAGTCCTACGGGCGGCTGCACTGGAGTGTTAGGCAGGCAGGAGATTGCAGTGGCGAGTCCTACGGGCGGCTGCATAGGGTAGATGGCCCATCGATAGAGCAGTCAGGTCAACGAGGCGACCAGCTACCGACCAGTGAAGGATCGGACGGCGCCCAACTACGGCCTGCTGTTCGGTGGACGAAGCCGCGCCCAGCATCATTCCGCTGGCCGGGCGTATTACCTACCTCATCCATCCACTGTGGCAAGAGCTACTTTGATACCGTCACCTTAGGTGATCGTGACGTGAGTCTGCGTCACGGCAGTGGAATATCGTGCCTTTCCTCGATTCCCTCCCACTCCGCCTGGTACCAATAGGTCTCCTGGTAGCCGGGTTTCCTGCACCTATCTATATAAGTATATATTGATGTCATATGGTAGGGTAGGGACTTAGGGAAGTAGGGAACGTAGGGAACGTAGGGCAAACGTAGCAGAGTAGGTCCCCGGTTAGGGCCAGTCACCCGACGAGTACTCCATGCCCATACGGAGTTCCGCGGGAGTCTGGTAGGTTAGTCAGACGTCACAAAGAACTGAGTTGTTCCTGTGACGGCTGTGCTAGCTGAAATTCGTCAGGCGTTAATCATTTACTTACAATAAATGGCTAGCGCCTGAACAATATTATATTATATTATATTATATTATATTATATTATATTATATTATATTATATTATATTATATTATATTATATTATTTTATATCATATTATTTTGATAACAAACAGCCTTCCTACAGTATAATTAAAAATAAAATATGATAAGCACACCTAGGCTTACAAAAGTTATCACTCGTAGTAACTACTATAATGAAATGCGCAAGTGCGCAACTAAAAAAGTCCCACTAATTGACCAAGCAAAGTGACATCAGAGGCTAGGGGAGCAAAATGACGTTAGTAGTTGAAACCGATTCACTCTCGACTCGGAGGCCAGTAACACCCCCCGCGCCCGCGCCCTGGCCCGGTTACCGATGAGCGTGGGCTGCGGCTCCTGGCTGTTGGCGAGCGGCTCCTCCAGCAGGGACAGCAGCACGCCCCCGTCCGCCAGGTAGTGCCGCAGGCGGCCGTGGCCCAGCGCCGCCAGCCAGCGCTCGTCCAGGCGGCACCAGCCCGCGCCGAACGGGTTGTTGCCCACCTGCACAACAAACACACACACTAAGAACCTTTTTGACAATCAAATCTGCTGTGCAAACGCTGTTTTGCGAAAGTATGTAAGTATGTGGAATCCCTTGTAATGCGATTAAAAGTCTTCACATTTTGTTGGAGTAAATGCTACCCGTGCCCCATAAATCGCACATATAAGTATCTGACTAATCAGTGCGCAGCAAATTCAAAACATAATCACGTCAAAGCGCTTCATACTGGTTCAAGTTGGCAAAAGCTGATACCCTGATGGATCACGACACGGCATTGGATATTCGACGCTAGGAAGAAAATTGATTTCAAAGTATGTTCTTACCGTCTCCAGAATCAGCATCAACAGAGATTCCGCCGCGTCGCGAACTCGCATCGAGACGGGTTTCAGTTCTTTCTCGTCTTTCATCTTCGGTGGTTCGCCTGGTTTTCCTGTATCCAAAGACCAATGCTCAGTAAATGTAAGATCCTTTAAGTACATACAAACAAAAGTCATGATTTTGTAACACATTGGATCTCAGAAGCGGTCATATACAAGTGCCCTTTTAAAGTAAGTTCTTGGAAGTAAATATTAACGAGACAAAAGGTGTAGCCAATCTATAAGTGAAATTACCATGTCAATCATTGTCATACGCTTCCCTCACACGGAATCTTTCCCCCTAAGATGCAGCATCCTGGTCCACTCCCCTTACTTTATGACTGGTTTACTACATAGACGATTTGTTTATTCTTGTCGGAGCAGTCATTCATCATCTGTGGTAGACCATATAAGCTTAGTTGACAGCTAGCAGCGTACCTTGACTCTTGGTGCCCGAAATGCCCAGCTCGACGACTTCCATCAGCGTGGCCAGGCAGTCCGGGTCGTTGAGCAGCGCCGGGCACAGCCAGGCCGCGAGGCAGCAGTAGGCGGCCACCACGCACGAGTGCAGGTCGCGGGAGTGCGCCTGCGGCGGCCGGCCGCACTGCACGCTGATGTAGTCGCAGATCCAGCGGACGGCGCGCTTGCGCTCGATCGCCTCTGTGGTGGCAAATTCCGTGGCATTTCGTAAAAATCAAAATCTTATGTATAAAAATGAATCGCTGTTCGTTTGGCTCGCTATACTCGAGAATGGTTGGACCGATTTCGCTAATTTTGATCTTGATATATTTGTAAAAGTTCAGGGAAGGTTTAAACGGTGAGAAACATGAATAATAGAAAAATACTATCGTATAATCGATAATTTAATTTTCCAATATAAACTGTTCCTTCCTATCTGTGAAAGTGAAGAACTGAACATTTGATGTTCGTCCTATCGCTACGGTAAACTCGGGATGTCCGATCTCTTGTCTTTTTAGAAATAAAAAATAGTGTCACTTGGTTGTCAAATATATTATTTATAGGTGTGTTTAGAAATTGGTCCGATCTTTTTGGTCTGTTTTGTTTGCTCTAAAACAGGAAAGGTTTAAAAGACAAAAAACTGTGGGAGAAACCGCCGGGGGTCAGCTAGTAACAAATAAATAACGTTTCACACTCATAGCTTCCCACTAGGATACCCTGTATCGGGGATGCCATGGAACACACACAAAGACAAGGACAACTAACCCAGACCCATGACAGAAATATATCAAAGTTTATTGTTGAAAAAAAAAAAGGAACTTTAGAAGACGCAAAATACGTGCGTTATTCCTTCAAATATGGCAATCGGTTAATTGTTATCTTAAAATACATTGCCAGTCTTTACATTTTTTTTTAAAAGGCATTATTGATAAACCAACTCTTAAAATTTCACTGAGCTACTTACATACGATAATCGTCTTTACTAAAAGTTAAACACTTACCAATAAGATAGTCTTGAGAGCGTGAAAACAAACAATTGTCCGTGAAAACGTTTCTCTAGTGAGCTGTTTTTATTGTTAGATTAAAAGTGCATCCAAGTTTTTTTGTGGCTAGTTTTTAGGCTTACCTTCAGACAAGGTTGCTGTTTCATACATTGGATAGAGCATTACAGATAAAATTACAAATTTGACAAAATACAAGAATACGTACCAGGTTTGGAAGAGTGAAGCTTGGCCAGTCCAGACAAGAGCTCCAGCGCCGCTAAAGAGACTTGCAAATCGCCTTTCCATGAAGAAATCAGTCGATGGCAGACGAGGTAAGTCGCGCGGACAACGAGCGCTGCACCTATGTACCATTTTATAATAAAAAACAAAACATGTGGCAATTCAAAACGATTTATTTCGATATTTTTGATGATACTCAGCAGGAAAATAATCTTATTTCAAGATAAGATTACAGTGAAATGTAAAAGCCAAACTGTGAAATAATAACACAGCAAGCAAAAAATAATTATCACAAAAAGCTTTAGTGACTTACAAGGGCGATATTTTGATACTTTTAAATTCTAAACTAGTGCAAAAACAAAAAAGTAAACGACGGTTTTTCATCCAATCAGAGAATCTATTTCTCCATACAGGTTAGTTCCTCTCGATTTCCTCTCTTTTTCAATGAAAATCGTTATAATATAAGTAAATATCAGGAGACTTTTTTGTAGCCATTTTTAGCAGGAATTGAAATACTCAAATATCGCCCCTGTGCCGTGCAACATAAGGTGCATAATTACCGAAAACAGGCGAGGATGGGTCTAGCTCCCTAACGTCGGCTACGTAGTCGTCTAGCGAGCGCGCCTCGCCGCCCGCGCTGCCGCTCTCCGACCGGGCTAGGGACGCGGGAACCATTAGGAGGCGCCCATTAATTACGTGAGGCATTTTTCGACCCCCCCCCCTCCTCCCTTCGTGAAATATCGTAAGATTTTCCTCAACTCCCTCCCCCTTTCCAAATCTCAGGCGAAATTCTTCAAAATTATTTTTTTTGTAAAGGTTATTGAGAAAAAAAAAACAAAAACACAACTTTTTCTATTACTTTTATTGAAGACTAGCAAATACTAGTATTTGTGCTCTGCGAAGTTCGGACGAATACGACAAATACGTCTCAGATTTGGCCATATTTTATTCTAGAAATGATTTTTCACGTATTTTATACCGCTTTTTGCGAGAATACGTGATATTTGCTAAGACCCCCTTCCCCTCTAAGTGAGATTTGGAAAGATTTGATCCCCTCCCCTCCTACTAGAACACCTCACGTAATTAATGGACGCCCCCTTACAACGGACCATGGCCTTATCACCTAGTCAGATATTTCGGTCACTACCGCTCTCATTACAGTCGTGAGAGTGAGACTGACGGAAATAATCTCGAGCACCCAAGAATGGGGATCTTAACACTTTGACTGCGGCTAATAATCACATATTATATATGTTTTATGTATGTATATGTTGGCGTATGTGAATCCACCAACCCGCACTTGGCCACCGTGATGGAACACTGCCTAATCACCCTTTGAGGGTAGACCTGTATCCTAGCGGTGGGAGGATTAAAGGTTGCATATGATGATGATGAATAATCACATGCGCTTGCCTTAAGTGCGGCTAGTAGTAATAGTAAGTAATAGTCAAATGCGTCAAAAAAATTTACGCGCCTGGCGTGTGCAGCCGCATTCGCGTCGCACAAAGGAAAACACACGGTATGTGTCTCCCATCCAACTCTATATTGCGAAAATAATACCCTAAGAACAGCACCGAACTGGAACTGGGTCTTCAACTGTAAGTGCCTTTTCACACGTACCGGTTGCCGGGTAGCCGGCGCCGGATACCCGGTGTCAAATGTACCCGCCTGCCGGATAAATAATGCCGGTACATGTGAAAGCTATGTACCATGCCCATACACTTCACCGCCGCCCGGGTAACCGGCGCGCGGCGCCGGCTACCCGGCAACCGGTACGTGTGAAAAGGCACTAAGGGTTTAAAATTCTGGGTAACGCTGACCTGTTATGGGCAAACGTGACGTTTAACATCAGGCGAGCGATTTACTCGTCTCGTCGCTCACTCGCATAAAAAACAGTATCACCTATCAGGCCAGTAGTTCGAGCCGGCCATTCCAGGGCAATAAGTTTTAAATCCGGCCAATAGTAAGGGCAATTATCTGCTTGCGGCAGAATTGCCGGCTATTTAGCCCGACTTTTAAAATGAATCATTTGGTGCTGTCAAGCCCCAAAACCTTGAGACCACATTGATATTACAGACATTGCACATCGACCAAAATGTTAGCTAGATATTTTGACAGATGATTTGTTAAAAAATACTTTATACGTGCCAAAAAGAAACTATTTTTTTTTTGGCAGATTAAAAATAATCATTTTCGTTCATTTGAACTATCTTGTTGTCCCTAAAAATAAACAATTTAATGCCACGTTTCTTGATTTTAGATTGTTCTCAGAAACTTTACTCCCGTCGCCACTCGCCATTATATTCCCATATGCCGTTGCCGTTCAATATAATTTTGAATAAACCTATATTCTGCCTTCTTTTTTTTTAAATTCAGTAATAGGCTTGCATTTGACCGCCATCTTGCCAGAAGGTAAGCAACGATACGGTCTACGGTTCTTCTGCTATTTCCAGCCCTAGAAGAATTTGACCGATGTGAAGTAGCGTTAGCAAACAAAATGTAGCGTGATAATGTGTGCCATTAATTTTGTTCGGACTGTTTACATGTGGCATTACGTGTGATGTTGCGTAGCTATCACTTGAACTGTGGCAAGCTGAGTACTAGGGTTATACAGGGTTATTCATAAAGGGTATGCTAAGCCGAAAAGGGCTCATAGTACTCATCATTACGCAACTTTTACTATGGGACCAACCCAGAGTTAGCGAAAAAATATGAGCTGTTCCATACATTTTGTCGAGTGTCATTGACATTTTTCTATGGAACAGCTGAATTTTTTTCGCGAATTTCGGGTTGGTCCTATTGTAAAAGTTGTTCATAATGATCAGTACTATGAGCCATTTTCGGCTTAGCATACGCTTTATGAATAACCCTGTAGTTAAGAATGTTTGTTTGATTGCGTTGATTGAAAATGTTGTGTATTTTTATTAATACAAAAATTTACGGTTTCCAAATTACGCCAACAACGCTACTGGAGACCAACATGGCAGATATATTTTGGTTCTTATTAGCGCTGTTAGGGTATTCAAGACCGCGCCGATTTATAAGTGTCAGGTCTATCAATATTAATTTGATAAGAAGATTTAATATATTGCGACACGATCATAACGAACTTGATACAAAGTTGAAATAGCTTCTTATTTATTTTTAAACAAATATAGTGACAGCTCCTCACAGATTGCATTTTAAGATACCGCGGTGTAACATGGTTTGTTTGTCTTGAATGCGGAATCTAAATGAGTAACGTATGCAAACGCATTCATTCAAATTCGTTATGATCCGTGTCGGACTTAATGTACATGAACAATTTGATATTATTACATAATATTCAATTTACATTTTAAAATGATTGATAAACTAAAAAAAACTGAAATCAATTTTTTATTCCTCAATTTTTCATATCTTTTTTTTTTTATTCTCATTATTTCATTTACATTTTGAAAGTGAAATAACTTACCTTTATAATCAGTGCTCTGAGACATCGTCGATCCTGGCGGTGCGCTATGCGCCTTCCCCGGCGGCGCCTGCGCATTGTGCCTCACACAGAGGTACAGCGCGCTGAGGAGAGGCACCGCTAAAGAGTCCGAGGTTTCCACTTGAACCGCTGTGACGCAGATCAAGGCAAGTTTGCCGCGAGTGTAGTCGCCTAAGGTTATACCGGCACTGAAATAACAATATAGGGTTATTCATAAAGGGTATTCTAAGCCGAAAAGGGCTCATAGTACTCATCATACTCATAGTTACACATATTTATAATTATGCCTACTTACAAGATACTTTTTATTTAAACGAGCTTTTGTTACATTGTCACTGGAGTTACACAGGCATTTCAAATTTCAACTCTAAACGGATATCGGGAAATAGGCATGCATGTTTGACCCAAATAAACAAATGAACTAACACACATTACAAGCTATAACAAATAAAACCTTGTACCAAGCGAAAAGTTGTGTTGTACGAGCACCTCCTTGAACCGAGACTGGGATCCACATCCTAATATACAGGATCTGGATTCCAGACTCTGTTCAATTCGATAGCGAAACTCGCTGATGCCCAGAACTTCGTGCCCGTTGCTGGTCTTCGGATTCCCTCGCAGATTATTATCGCTGAATGCGGTCCTCACCAGTTTGGGACTATGGGAAAAGTCCGAAACACGTGAGGACCGCACTCAGGGATAGTGTAGCTCTCTGCAGATGCGTCTTCTGTCTTGTTCTATAAACTACACAAAACACTGTTTCGATCAGGAGAGGAAGATTCAGGCAGATCGAGGAGGAAAAGCATCTTTAGTGAAACAATTTTTAATCTGACAGTAGTTCCTAGATAACACACTAAAAACCTCTACACAAAACACTGTAAATATCAGGACAGCAGGAGCTGTTTTTAAAATCAGACCAGTAGTTTTTGATAGACCAATTATCTGAATGGAAACTAGATTTTCTATCGACTGGCCATTGGCATAAACTGAGGCGACATAGCAAGATACAGTAGAATAATTAACAGGAAAGAGAAGAAGATTTTAATGAATGAATGGATGAATGAAAGTTGTACTTAGATGAATACGAAGAATTGACATTGCAAATAAGGTTTTAACTTATTCTCATTCTCCACTGACTTGTAACAATGTTTTAAATAAAAAAATATTCTTGAGAGAATGAATGGAAGAACGAATTTAAGATTATAGAACGGAACGTAATTAAGATGAACGAATGAAAGTTGGGGATGTCGACGAGTACTCACTAATCATTGCACCCCGGGAACTCCGGCACGGGCAGTCCTTTATAGTGATAGGGGAAGGCGACCAGCGACAGCAGAGCGCTGATGGCCGCCTTGCGCAGCTCGCGGCGCTCCGCCGCGCTGCAGTCGGGCCGCGGCTCGCGCTCCGACAGGATGAGGTCCAGCGCGCCGATGAAGTCCGGGACCAGCACGAGCACGCCGTCCAGGTCCAGCCTGCGGGTTCACATACTGGTACACATTTGTTTGGGTCAATTTTAAATATGGAACTAAGTGTTTATGGTATATTAGTCGTGCCCCGCAGTTTCATCCGCTATGTCGATGGGACCGTTAAATTTTTCAGGATAAATCCTAGCCTAAAAACCTTAAATGTTACGGTTGCAGAGGATCATCGAGCTAGGAAATTACTCCACCGAAAAGAGACCCGTTTTTATTTGAACGCGAATAAGTCTGCGGTTGACCACCGACTCGCCTGTAAAATTGCCCGTATTAAATATGACATGAACGAAGGGCAGGTAGGGGCCTGCCTCGAGTGCAGTAGAGCTACGCACCTGAATATGTCGTGCGCGTGCAGCACCACGGCGGCGGCGGCGGGCCCGGCGAGCCCGCGGTGCAGCGCCGCGTAGCAGCGCGCCAGGTAGGGCGCCTGCACCGCCTCGCGCGCCTGCTTGGAGCACAGCACGCGGCACAGCGTGCCCAGCGCCTCCGCGCGACCTGCCGGCACACTCACTATACTGATACAAGGTAAGGCCCGGCGGTTGCACAAATCTTCAACCGTGCAAATGATCTTGCAACACGCCGCGCGGCAACGATGATTTTAGCATTGCGGTACGTCAGTACAGCAGAATGTGAGCACAACGTGAATGAGAGACCCCGCTACGAGCCTGTAGCGTTTTTTGGTGCAACGTTAAGATTAAAAAATATATATGTATATCTAACTAGCTTCTGCACACAGCTTCGCCCGCGTGGACTATTTCTTCAGGAACCGTTAATTTTTCCGGGATAAAATTAACTTAACCCTCCTTTTAAGAGCATGTAAAAGGCGTCATATGATCGTCATGGAATCAGAGACCCTATAAAGTTTATAGGGTCTCTGATTCAAGGGTTTATAGTATAAACCCTTGAATGCAATAAATCACCATTCTGAAAAATGGCGGCCATTTTGAATCCGCCATCTTGGATTTTCGTCATCACTGTCAAATAGCCCTCGCAAACCGCTATTACATTTGGTCAATCAGACCCCACCCATCTTTAATCGTTTCGGAGATTTAGACCCTCAAATTTTGTATACTTATATTATAGTGTAACATACCTGGCATGTAAGCTTGCATGTTGAGTTTGTAGGTAGCGTCGGAAAGTGACGGTGGCGGCGGTGTGCCGTCTGTGCGCTCTGAAAATATACATATACATACAAACATACATACATATTTTTATTTTCACCTAAAATTCTAAACCAAACAATGTATTGTTGTTCTTAAGTTTTTATATCGGAGATGATTTTGAAAACTCTTTTACTGCTGATATACTCGCGGATGAAGCCATAAATAGCAAAAATATGAGGTAACAGAACCTCCAATACCCGAGACACCTCAGGTCAGTGCATAGACACTCTTTTTGCACTGTGAGGATGCGTGAAGGAAAAAGTAAAGACGAATTTATACTCACGCTGAATATTAGATGGCGTAGTCCCGATAAGGGCCGCTTCAAACAGCCACTCGCCAAATAAATGGAAGATGGAGTTCACTTTCGGGCGCAGAGGCGTCAAGGGAAGCCGCTCCGATTCACCTACTGCGAGAATTAACGAAATAAAAGCATTGCTAGCATTGAAATAAAGTTGATATTGCAATAAAAGTAATTCCTTGAAAAATATTACCGGGTGTGACAGAAGAATAGTCAAGAGTGCTCAATCCAATAACAACTTAATGAACTTCGTTAATTTGATAAAAAGTAGACATTGTATTATTCCTGTAACATAATTATAACCAAAGGCTACGAAATTTCACTCCAAATTGTTGAGCCATTTTAAGTGTAAAGTATCTGAAGTATAACTCACACACTCACTCACTCACACACTCTTTCACATTTTTTTTTAATTAACCTATGCTGTCCCACTGCTGGGCAAAGGTCTCCCCCAATTTTTTCCAATTTCCCCCAATTTTTTCATTTTTTCACATACTTTCGCTAATAATCGTAGTGTGACTTTAAGAAACTAAAAAGACAAATCCTTGAGATTTGACGAAGGTAGTGTATCTAGCGTACCTTGCGAGGTGATGGAGTTGGGCGGCGTGGTGGGCGCGGCGCTGGGCGGGCGGCTGCTCGTGATGCCGATGAGGGACTGCCGCGGCGTGCCTGCGGGGCGGGCAGGGTATAGGCCGGGTGGCTTGCTCTAGGGTCACCGTTTTTAGGCTACCAGGGCTGTACAGCGACGAGCGCTATTGCAATACTCGAATCGACAGCGAGATTTTACAACAAATGTATTGACTTACATGTTGCTAGTTTATACGGTGAAAATGTTTTTATTTTACTGAAAATTTTCAAGTCTTTTTCAGAGACTTTAGTAGCATTAAGTACCCACAAATCTATACAAAACACTGATCTATCTACATTTACATTGATTGTGAGACTAACATCGAATCTACTAACAAACACAAGTTTGAGTACTACACCAAAACTACCGTTTACAGTACGGATAAACATATACATATATTTAAAACAAAAGATCATTATACCTACCGTATAGTGCAAGTGTTAACGTAAAACAAGCCACGTGTCATCTAGATAATATCCCAAAAAACAAAAGTGCAAAAAGCAAAAAGCAAACTGCAAACCACAAAATCAGCAATACTCGAGTACAAATATACATTTAGGTACAGTCTCTGTAACACACTTTACTGCATCAAAAGATTGAAACAATCACTAATAAAACTATACAAATGTACGAGCAGTATGAAGTGATTAGCACAATGCTACAGAGACGATACGCACACATCTAAAAATGCATTATCCAGTGACGTCACCAGCATCTAAGAATAGCTATAGGCAAACCATATAAATCGCGCGACGCCCGCGGGGCGAAGCAGGTGGGCGCGGTGGAACTCTCAGGCGTTAAGTTCGTCCCGCGAGTTATATGGTTTGCCTATAGCTAGCCAATCCAGTGACGTCACAATCTGTAGTCAGTCTTACTCTTGTCCGAGTTGACCGGCTTGGGCTTGGTGGCGGAGACGCTGAAGGACTTGGCGAGGCGGCGGTGCGCGGGCGGCGTCACGTCCCCGTCCGCGTCGCCGCGCTCCGCCGCCGCCGCGCCCACGCCGCGCTCCGCCGCCGCCGCGCCCGCGCCGCGCTCCCACCAGCGCGCGGGCCCGATCCCTGCCACCCACCGCTACCGTTACCTGCCTACCCGGGGAAGCGGACCAGGAAACTAGCAGCTAACCGCTAACCGAACCGTTTATCTTAGTCCTCGCCTGTCGCCTGCGCGGTGCAGAGGCGCGGGGGTGTGACGACAAAGGGGACTGAGAGAGGTGCGGCCGGTGGGCGCACTAAGCGCTCCCGCAGGAAACTTGATATAAGATCAAGGTCGAGGCTCCTTGAAGAAACTACACAAGTCTCAAGTACCACAACACCTGGCAATACAAGTGGATGAGGTGTGCCAGCGACCCCAGGCTTTGCTCCGTTATTTCAGGGAGCTCGGGGCAATTTCATTTTCAATTTCTGGGGGGCAATGCACAATACACCCCAAGCGGGACGTCGGTGCAGGCCATATCACCCCCACTTAGAATTAGAATTAGGGAACATGTAGCCACATACCGATATTCATACTAATCACAAAACCGCTTTTCAAAAAGGAGACGGATCTCAATTCAACTGTTTGTTTAGAGTTCTGAACCTCCTTGGGGAAGAACTTTTATGTTGAGACTCGTGCGTCCGTCAGTCTGTAATTCTGTATGTCACAGCCAATATTTTTTCATTTTAATGTTGTCTTTTATTTATGTGTCTTTTTGTATGTATTTGCTTTAAATAAATATTTGTGTAACTAAAAAAAGCAACAATAGCTGTTGTAAGAATTTTGTCATTTATGATAACATCAAATTACGTTATTTTGTGATTGAGTAGTTTTGAACAAACACGTATAAATAATTAGGAGCTTGTGAGATGAAGATGAAAATTGCATTCTTTCACCATATAATAATTAACGCTGTTTTTTCTACTATAGATTTCTATACTGCTATTTTTCTGGTCATACTTCACGAATATTTATACAGGTGCTAATTTTATTGGTGAGATTGGGTAAGAAAGTTTTACAGAGTTTTGAAGCTGTTAAGAAGTTTTAAATAGGTTTAGAGGTAAGCTTTTATAATGCAGTAGATTATACCAACAGCGTTCTATACATATAAAAGTTGTTGTCTGGGAAAAAATGTTAAGAAAAAAACGTATAACTTTACAAATATGTACTTTAAAGAATAACATACTTGCTGAAATATTTATAGGTACCTATGTAAGTTGTAAGCAAGTAATGAAGAATTTGTAGTTTTGAAAAAGTAAAAGGTTTTACACGCAAACTAAACCCCAAATACAATCTACAAACAAATCTACGAAATAAGTAGAAGAACACCACAAAAAAAACAATACTTTATGCCCAAACAGAAAAAATAAATACAGACACAACCTGGTGGCTAATTGTGTAAAACTGATCGTTTTTGGATCGTAATAGTGAACGCGTGCTATCCCGCTCGCGCAAACTTACTTGAACTATTTGCGTCTCGCTTGCACTCGCTCACTACCACAACCAACTTCACGAAAAGTCATCTACAATAAGGGCGCTCTTTGTACAATTGCTAAACAAAACAACTACATAGGCTCGGAAAACCGCGCGATCATGTCCCAAGATTGCTATAGCAAGGTGAACGCCCAATCACCATTCTGGAAATCGTGACGTCACGAGCCGTGATTGGACGTCCACTGATCGCCACAACGTG
The DNA here is from genome assembly GCA_949125135.1 of Alcis repandata. Classification (NCBI taxonomy): domain Eukaryota; kingdom Metazoa; phylum Arthropoda; class Insecta; order Lepidoptera; family Geometridae; genus Alcis; species Alcis repandata. Next base: position 1,441,985 of record OX421238.1, read on the forward strand.
AACGCGATTCACCGGAACCTTTATTATTATGTTAGGGTAAGTTAAGAAAGTATTGCACACGCACAGTACCCAATCGAAGCTAAAACCGACTACAAAACATTTTAATCTTAGTTTACATACCAAGAAAAGCGTCGACATGAGCCGCGATTCCTTTCATAGCTTTGTGGAAGATGGCGGGTAAGGCTTGGAGGCAGGGATGTTGACTCGGGTCCCGTCCACCGGCGCCGCCAGTTATTGAATACTGGAACAAAGGAATAACCAAATGGAAATCTTCGGGACACCGGCACCGGCGACACCGGCGACATTTACAGCTATCGATAATGTTTCTATCTCCATGATTCTCAAAATCGAGACATAGATTTAAAAACATCTATCGCCTGAGATTTAGTCTTCAAAGCTGCATAAGCTTATCTCATAGAATATTATTTATGATGAACATGAGGAACATTAGACGGAGGCGTGACTTAATGGATATATATATATTAATTTAGGACATACAATTATTGTACACTTTTTATTATTGATGAATATTAAAAATGATGGAAGTCCTATGCGACCTCCTTGAGTTACACCTGAAGAGATTAAAGATTTAATAGATTTTTATCTCATAATTAACATGTAGCTATGTAGACTTAAACAAAAGATGTTTCTGTTAAGAATCCAAAAAACAAACTTTAAAACGCTGAATTCTAAATTCTAATTTAGATTATCGCAACCCACTCAAAAGCTCTTGCTTATCCTACCTGAAGGAAATCTGGCGTTTGACTGATGATATGCGGTCGGCAAAGGTCTACCGGATTGCCGATGGTGTGTAGAATGCGATACCAACTCTGCATCACGGCTTCCGCGCTCATGTCTGCAGGAATCAGGTTCACATCTTCGTCACCTATAGAAAACAACAAAAAAAAAATCAGTATTAGAAAAACTGGTAGACAAATGCTTAGAAGTTTTTGTATAAGGTTGACATCAATAAAAAGAACAAAATAATTAGGACAAAATTGTTACTTACTGATTGGCATAACAGGAAACAGCGGGCCGTACATGTGCTTGAGTAAACGAGCCGTGAGGCACAGCGAGGCGCGCGTCCACTGCTCCGTGAGCGGCGCGCGGTGCCGCCACGCCAGGCACTGCTCGCGCAGGGTGCGCCACAGCGGCGGGGATGGGAAGCATCTAAACATATTATAGATCACAAAGCAATTTAAACCAAGAACCATTTAAACTAAGGTTAATTTGGATCGTTGATCAAGGACAGTTTAGATCAGGGATAGCAAAACAATGGCACTCGAGCATTTTATATCTAGATTAAGTAGTTAGATCAAGATTTTTTTATCAAATATCATACCTGTGACAAGCAAGGATCCAGACTTGGAACAGCACTGCCAATACGCGTTCACAGAGCTGGGCGGCCGCAGAATGGTGCGGCGCGGGCGGAGACAGCAGCGCCCCGGCCGCCGCCAGCAGCAGCAAGAGCAGCGCGCGCCACTCCGCCGGCCCGAGGTCGGCCGAGGCTCCGAGAGCCCCCGCGAGGCGGAGCACCCGGTGACATAGCACTGCTTGCTTACTGATCAGGTCGCCGCCTATACCCATACATCAATGAACACAACATAAGCGTAAACCAGGGGTTTCCAAACTTATTTTGTCTACTACCCACTTTGAGAATAAATTATCTTTTAGCGCCCCCTTTTTTCACCTACATAAACCACTAAAACTTCAAATTAAATTAATAATGCATAAACTCGTTTATCTCATTCGACGCTCAATCGTACTCAACAAGTAAGAACAAGTATTGTATAAACCAGCCGATTGATACAGGAATGCAGAATTCGGGTTATTTAACAAAAACTTGTTAAAACATGATTGCCCGCGGTCTACTATCTCAGAAAACTACCTGCCTAGGAGTACTAATAACTATTGAAATGCAAAAGTATGTTTGTGTCTACTTTCATTTCGAAACGGAGCGACCGATTGACATGATTTTTATTTTATATACTTATTCAATAAAACAGGACACATATATGAACTACAGCACTATGCGGAGAGAAATATCGAACCGAGTTTGAGCAATCTCTTAACTAATATTAGTTGAGGTTCACAAGTTGTAGTTGAGAGTCGAGAGCTCATGCAGTCGGTGTCTAAGAGGCCTCCTAGCTAAATGAAATTACAAATCACCCCCCAAGCCTCTACACAACGCCCCCATTTTTTTTCTGGGTCTCTTACTGCCCCCCCTTTAGGTCTGCAGCGCCCACAAGGGGGCGTTATCGCCCACTTTGGGAACCCCTGGCGTAAACGATACAAGAATTTACAATCAAACACAATAGATAAATATTAGGGCCCAATCAACACAATACATATATGAACACCACATTTTTAATGTAAAGTAAAACAATGTTTAGAGCAATGTAGAAACAAATCTCGCTAACCATAATTTTATAATAGCACATGAAACACTATCTGAAGCTGAATGCTGACCCAAGACAAGTACCTCCACCTAAATAATGATATGAAAATGCTTAAAATTTCTGTGCAATTTGTTGATCCAGCTGCTGTTTCTTGGATGAAACCTTTTCTCGTTCATTGTACACTGATGCATGGAACAACATTTTTAAACAAACAAGTACTTCATAATCCAGCAGCTTATTTTGACTTACCCAACTCCAATTGGTAAATAAATGTGAGTGCTTGTAACAACAAAATAAATAGTTTTAGCTTCATTTCAAACATATTTTCAAATGTATCTCATAATTTTAAACATAAGTCGAAACATAAATTTAACTAAGTATTTCATAGTTGCAAAAGTTTGTTGTTTCATCTGCTGAGGAATTTAAATACTTCTCTTCACACACCACTCTACATTCTAAGCTTTAGCACTTGAAGAACTTTTATCTTGAAAACATGAAAATCATCAACCAATGTTTAGCCTGTAATATGGCATAAATGTTTTTAAAAGTGATTGAAAACATAAAACTCACTTTCATTAGGCCTCGGCACAAAGAGATTCTGCAAATGCCTAAGGATCTTCTTGGCATAGACACGGGGCGCGGCAGCAACGGGCGGTGGCAATGCCGGAGGTGGAGGCATTGCTGGCGGGGCGGGTGGCAGTAGAGGGGCGAGCCAGGCGCAGCATACTCGCACGCAGTCGCGTAACGCCTCATGCTCTTGGAGGGGTAGTGAGAGACCAAAACGGATCACTTCTAGTACCCACTCAACCTGGTAAGTCATTCAAACAACAATGTTCAGTCATTTTCAAATTGGAAGCCATTTCACAAACTAGACATTTGGCTTTAAAACATACCTCGGCATCAGTAGTGAGCACGCTGGGCTCGGGCGAGGCGAGCTGCTTCACGCAGGCGAGCACCACGTCCCGCCCGCCCACCGCGCCCAGCACGCCGCGCCCGCCGCCCTCCAGCGGCAGCGAACTCCATTCTGAATACATGCCACCACTTTCCTTGTTCTAAAACAAAATTTACTAACAGTCCAGTACCACTCCACTTTTGTTGCTGGTCGTTTGTCGTTGAATGTGCAAAAGGCACCCATAAGTGTGATGTCAGTAAAGGTTTCTTAGATATAACTTATCATATAAACTCAACGAGCAAATCAGGTAATAAAATGAAACAGACTATTTCACATTCGTTTACCTTATGGTTGACTCTGTTGAAGATTCCCACATTCATAAATAGTTTGTAACGGTACCCTTTGCTATGGGTTACACTTCAACAAACGAGACAATCAAAACATTAGCGATTTCGCTTTAACTCTGCTAAATTCTGTTTAGGTATGAAACTAAAAACGTCTGAAGTCTATACGAAATGTAATTTAACGTGTTAGGTACGAATTTTCTTTGATTTTCTATTTTTCTTTTCACTTCACCTGGTTTTCTTTATTTTCTGATTTTATGTTTTCTTTCAGTTTTCAAGTTTTCATCTCTTTTTTTTCATTTTACGTCACTCTTTACCAAGTTGTCTTTATATGTCAAAGTCATTATCGGATTTATGTCAAAGTCCGTGATTGCATGAGACTATTTAAAAATATGCTACGAAATGTTTAATAGTCTATGCTATTTTTTAATAGTCTATGCTATTTGACACTAATAAAGATTTTTCAAAATAAACAAAATAAATTCAAATTATTTTTTAAAATTCTTCAGCCACAAGAACGCTCTGTGATTGGCTACGCCTCGCGTGACGTCACACGCAAGTAAACATTGTTTATTGCTAAGACACTTTGTGTGATTTTATCTTGGATGAAAAATCATACTGGATAGAGCCATAGAGAGACGTTGCCAGCCCGCTCGTCATGTCAACGCATTGTCTTGTTTCCTTATCTATATCATTGATTGATAGCCACGTTGAGTAAAAGAGAAAGCTATTGGAAGCTTGGCAACCCCGCACTGTATGTGTAATTCGTGTCCACTTTTGACCGACTAGTCGGCCACAACATTGCGACTCGTGTGCATAAAAGGCTAAAAATATACTGAAAGATTGATACTACAAACGAATATTGTTATGTATTAGGAAAGATGTCGTGTTGTGCTGCGTTCTGTACATCAAGAACAACCAAAGGCGGCGTAAAAGACCCGGATTTATCATTTCACACGTAAGTTTTTTTGGCAAAAATATCTTAATTAGTGAAGTTTTAAAGCGATATATGTATTTCACATTAAAGATATACGCCCCTGACATCATATAATTACCAAGTAGTCGAAGTTAACTGTGGATTTAAAGCTATAATTCATGTTATTTAGATACATAGTTTGACGCCTCCCGGCTAGTGATGTGCCTGCAGCGTCCTTAAGATTTTATCGATATTTACAACGATGTTTATTTATCCTATGTTTATATTTAACCCTTGTTTGTGTTTTTCCAGGGTGTAAAACCACTATGTTACTAAAGAATAAGTACAGACTACAAAAAATTAAATGACAACTATAGAGTTCCTACAACGCTTTTATATGTGATGAAATATGAGCGCCCAAATTCAAATTAGTATATATAAGTCGTAACCTGTCTCATTTGAATTATGATTGTGAATTTATTAAATAAAATTTTATCATAAACTGTTTTCATAATTGCCATGATCTGCAACTCATTTGATAAAACGTGTATGCAAGCATTTTTTATCGATAAATTTCGTAATAGTTCCCTTCCCTACTCACGCACACTAATGGAGACTTAGAAACTCACACCAACATAAAAGTGACACGCTACCAAAGCTTTCACTCCTTCCACTATGATCCTACTTCCATGGATTTACACTTTGGTACAAGTTTGACGTTTGTCAAAGAATCAAGTTTGCTTACTTGCCTGTGACGTCACGCAAATCACATGTCGTCCGCCATTACCGAAACAGCGTTTTTAGCGCGAATATTGTAATTTAAATTTTAACACAGTATTTTACGAAAAATACTGCAAATTTCGCAGAAATATACATGTGGTGTATTAATCATATGCCAACGAATAATTTAAAACAGTTTTTCAAAATCAGTCAAATAGCCTATTGTGTTCGTAAAGAATGTATGAAAGAATATTTCGCACTGTGCCGGTACTGTGTCGGATCTGTGGCTTCACTGATACTCGTATGTGTGAATCGACCTTTAGCGTTCTCCGAGATAATTTATCTAGGGGCGCCGTATCTGCCGTATCAATTAAACGGGGCCCCCGGGCTAAAAAAAGTAATTTCTTTTTTTCTCGAGTAAAGCGTAAGTTCAAAAGTTGGCAACACCCTACATCGGTTATTGCGGCCGAAAAAAAGGCAAGGAGACTATACGTACATATAGGTAATATGAATTGCTTGTAAAAAATTTGGAAAAAATTAACAGATAGATATTTTTTTATTTAATTAACCTATGCTGTCCCACTGCTGGGCAAAGGTCTCCCCAAATTTTTTCCAGTTACTGCGGTCTTGTCTTGGGCCAGCGCCGTCCAGTCTTTGGCAAACCGCCCGAGTTCGTCGCGCCATCGCGTCGGGGGGCGACCTGAGGGTCTACTGTCCAGGGGCACCCACTCTGTGGAGACCTTTGCCCATCTGTCCGGGTGCATTCGGCTCGTGTGACCCGCCCACTCCCATTTGAGCTTGGCAGATGTGCATCCTACATCCCTGATGCCTGACCTACCTAAATCAGAAAGATGCTAAACTAAATAGTAATACAGTTTGTAGGTTTATTTTTGTTCCCATGGGTCAACTTGAATAGTCTTGATTTTATGTAGTTTGTTCCACATCATAGCTCCGTAACGGCTGAATGGTTCTAAATGTAGATAGTCATCACGACGTAACTAGTGATGTTACCATATGACTCGGTATTCGATACTCACGAAAAAATAACTCAAGTTTGTATAAGTATTTGATCGATTTAATTATGTATTGTAAGTTAATCGGATTAAGGTTTTGATTAGAAAATTTAAGTTAAACTTTAATATTGTAGGTTTCCGGAATGATAAATAGTACGAAAGGTCAATTCGTCTTTAAATTAATATTTGTAGTTAAGTTTCAAAATTCACTCAATCACAAAAAAAATAAATAAGAAAAAGCGAAAGGTAGTAAACCACTCTGTGAATTTATTTGCGTCCATTTCTTCTTCGTGATGTTTTTTGTACTTTTAGACTCGAATGCGAGTAAGGCATCATTCACAAAACCTCCCCGGCTGATCAAAATTTAATTACTATTAAAATCGAATAAAGCTGGTCAAATTCAGTAATTAATTGGTTACAACACTAATATTTGAAAAAAGAAGACTGAGAACGTAACTGTTTTTGAGTTTCGTTATAATTAGACATTGCATTCTACTATAAAGTATGCGAAAAGCGTTCAAAGTTACATTCTAGGGTCTTTCTCAAGTGTCAAAACGGGCCTCTTATCTTTGTGTTGACTATAATAATAAAGGCTACTTTTTATTCCGGGAAAAGCGTGTGAAACCAGGGAGCGCAACAAAGTAGCTAAATACAACATGGACAATAAATCACATTATCTTATGCTTCAGCAAAGTTTATTTCATAATTTAAAAAAATTGGCACTTGATTATGATAATATAAAATCACACAATGATAAACAATCCAGAAAACAACGATAGTACAATATTTTAGAAAACATATCAGCAGGCATAGTTTCTACAAATATTGATTAACTTCTATCAATGTATATACAGGGTTATACAGAAAGGGTATGCTAAGCCGAAAAGGGCTAGTATTCATCATTACAAACAACTTTTACTTTAAGACCAACTCAGAAATCGAAAAGTCACATGATCGAGGTGGAACTGCTAATTGTCTCCAATACTAAAAACATTTTTACCAAACGCTAAAACTAAAAATTCACCAAAACCTCGGCCTTCAAAATGGCCGCCATTTTACAATAGTCCAAGGGTTTTTGACTAGTTTCTAATTAAAAAAAGATACCCCTAAAAATAATGTTATTCTAATAATTATTAATAAAAAAAATTGCAAATTCTGCAGTAATCTTCATAATAGTAAGAACCGCACTGCATTTGCTTTCAATCCTTACACTATCCACAGGTGAGAGTGGAGCAGTTTTTCAAAATAAATTATTGACGCAAAGACAACAAAAACCTATTCAATCTCATAAATCATATCAATAATTAGTCAATTATCATCATAGCTACAATAATTACTCTTATAGTTACAATAAAATAATGAAAGTTTGATGTATAAAGTAATTTTTCTCTCAGATGTATTATTTCTTAAAACTATGCCATACTCTCATGCATTGTATTTATTATACAAATCTAGACCTTTTTATTCTGAGCATGAGATCATCACATCAGACCGGATAGCACCAATCTCTTAGTAAGAGACACACACCATAATAGGAATCAAAGCAAATTTTTAAATTCTTTCTTTTCATATACATATGAGGGTCATGCCAAAAGAAATTAGATACAAAAGTTTTAGAGTTTATTCTTCATTTTAGGTATTAGTTTACAATGGTAACATGCCAGTATCAAACAAATGACCATGGAGTTTTTAACACTTTGGCTGCAGGAAACACATACCTTGTGTTTTCATTTGCGCGACGCGAGTGCGGCTGCACACGCCAGGCACGTAAAAAACAAGCCAAAGTGTTAACACTTTGGCTGCGGCTAGTTATCACATGCACTAGCCCCAGTTTAATTTATTTTGGCATGACCTGCCTCATTAATATCATAAACAAATTAGACTTGCAAGAATTATTCACTATCTTTTCCATTACTTAGTCCAGTTGTAGCTTCCAAATATTTTGTTTTCCAGTGTCTCACTTCTTCTTCCAACTCTTTAATTTTGTCTTGTCTTTCTTCTAAAAGGGCTTCAGTCAGTTTGTGGCTTTGAATTAAATTTTTAGCTTCATTTTTCTGATTTGTGTTGAACTTTACAGCAACTTCAGCTTCCTTTATAGCTTTTGCTGCTTCTTTTCTGACATCATCTTGCATGATAAGCATGCTTATAAGTCTTCTAATGACAAAAGCTAAAAAGACACTGAATCCTGTGATGTAGAAATTCCTCTGAGCTCTGAACAGCTTTATGCTTCCTTTCATTTCAGACGCCAAGTTACCATGGGGACCTTCGTTGCTATGAGAATATTTTTTAATGTCTTTAATAGAATCAATTAGGAACAGGCAGAGTACCCCGAGCAAGATATAAAAATAAACAGCTGCATGTTGTTGAAACTTTGAAAACAAACGGGATTTGAAGAACTGATTCCATTTGCTTTCACTGAAAATTGGTAGAATCATAACTGTTACTAACGCAATCTCAAAATAGAGATAGCCGGCTATGAAAGTCCACTGAATTGACATTATTATTTATGTTATCTAAAGATACGTGTTTATTTCACAATAATACCGGTTTGTTGGCAGAGTCCTTGATGAAAGAAGAATCCTTTTGTGTCGGCCACGTTTGATTGAATGGCGCACAGTTTTATAAAACAGTTATAGAACATTTATCGCAAGACACGTAGCACACTAAACATCCACAAAAAAATGTTCTAGAAGATAATGTAATTATATCAATACGAGTGTACGACTGTAGGACTGTACGTTCGATTCGACAAACAAAGTTTCAAAGTTGATAGTTGAACTTAATTGTCATGCAGGGCTGCCAGGTCTTATTTAAAAAAAATCTAAAAAATCTTGTTGTTTTCCTCAAAACAATACTACTTAGAAAACCCCAAAATCGTTTTACACAAAAAGTGACTTGAATAAAAATTACATTTTTATAGTGACTACAAAACCAAAGATAAACCAAAATACCGAGTGGTCAGATAATGTAAGACGTAAAAAGAACAATGTTGGACTTTTTAGATGTTTTGTTTCCTATTAGAGTGAAAATAAGCATTGTTTATTTAGTGGTTTATAGGCAAAACTAAGTCCAGAGTCCAGAGTATTGCGTATTTCAGAAAACATCCTAAAAAAATCCTAAAATTTCCCAAGAGCTAAATTTTTTTCCAAAATCGCGAGAAATCCCCCCAATTTACAAACCCTGTCTTTTTGATGTGAAACATCTATTGGCGCACGTAAAACCGATTTCTGGCGTGGCGACGCATGCCGTGGCGACGACGCGTCGCCACGCAAATTCAAGCAAATAAATAAATGACGACGCGCGTACCTAATTGAGTTTCAATTTTCGAACGGTTTTGTGTTCTGCTTAATTATTACTTTCAAAATAATGTCGATGTTTCACATCTGTCAGGCGTCCCGTGACGGCTCACATTTTTTTGATGTGAAACATCTTTTGGCGCACGTAGGTAAAATCGATTTCTGGCGTGGCGACGCTTGCCGTGGCGACGCGTCGCCACGGCAAGCAGTATTCAAGCAAATAACAAGGTTATTCCAAAATAAATGACGACGCGCGTACTTAGCCGTTTGCTGCACCCCGCGCCGAGGTTTTTTTTTTTTTTTTTTGAGTTTCAATTTTCGAACGGTTTTGTGAAAATCTGTATGGCCATGGACAACGGGAGCATGAATGGATTAAAATGTTTCACATCTACCAGGCGTCCCGTGACGGCTCACATTTTTTTTTGATGTGAAACATCTATTGGCGCACGTAAAACCGATTTCTGCCGTGGCGACGCGTCGCCACGGCGTCGGCGTGCAGTATTCAAGCAAATAAATAAATGACGACGCGCGTACCTAACTCTTTTGCTCGCGCCACACTATGCTCCTCGTCATGCTCCTCGCGCTGCCGCATCGCTGCCGCGATGTTGCCCTGTCTGTCCACACACTGCTCTACTCGCGCGATTAATCGCGCAATTAATCGCTACGCGCCGCACTTGTCTATTCGTCGTTGCTACACAATGGACGTTGAAACTGTGGTGGCAGCGAGTGCGTGTATTTTGTAGTATAGCTAATTATATCTATGTTATGCTACAAAGCAATATACATCGTCGGCGTCGACGTCTAGATATTATGTAGCAGTACCGCAATTTTTCTTTTAAGGAGATTTTAACTAATATATTTTTTTGTAGTAAGCATGTCTTCAATTTATACAAGAAAAGTTGGATGGAGTTAAATAAAAATTTGAATTCAACTTAATTTTGTTAGGGTAGACTGGGTACGGTAGTGACAATTTTGAATTAACGACCAAAGATTTTTTTTAGTGCCTTTAATTTTTACGAAACTTTTTTTTTACAGTAAAGTAATAATTTATCTACAAATAGATCTACAATTTTAAAGGGAACATAAATTAATGTTTTTTCTTCCGACCATTCTCCGTTGCGCGGCGACGACATGACGAAAACAAAGACGTGCGTCTCGCGTGAGCGCTCGGCACGAACTGCGGCCGCGCGAGTATGTGGACAGTCACAGTCACTCGCGCTCGTATTGCCGGTCGTACTCGCGGTGTGGCGGGCGAGGACGAGGAGCATGACGAGTGGCATGACGAGTAACGTGGCCACACTACGTCTCTGCCTACTTTCCTCGCTACTTCCCACGCCACTCGTCGAGTGTGTGGCGGGCGCATTTGACTCGCAAACGTCACGTGGTCGTCACGTGGTCACGTGGTAACAGTTGGCTCGGAACGCGTATACATGTGTACGGACACGCACCATTTTGAAAAGGTCTCTAAAACGTTCTTTTTTTAATCGAATGGGCGTAAACTTTTCAAAATGACCAACGGTCAACGTACAAACAAATGTGTACCTACGTTGAGTTTCAATTTTCGAACGGTTTTGTGTTCTGCATATTACTTTCAAAATAATGTCGATGTTTCACATCTGCCAGGCGTCCCGTGACGGCTCACATTTTTTTTTTGACGTAGGATTATTTACGTTCCAAAATCAGAAAAAACTTGATCTAACTCACCTCAGAATAGAATGAAAATTTATATAAAAACTCAAACGACGAATTTATATTTTGTATTCGCAGACGGATAAATTGATGGCTATTTGTTTTGAAAAGTAACTGCAAGTCTTGTTCTGCGTATTTTATCGACTAAAACTTCATTGGAACAAGTTTTAACTTACAGTTAGTTTCAGCACTACTAAGGAATGGAATGAAAAAAAAAACATACTGATTTTTTTTCCCCAATCAGATCACTTGCCAATTGTCATCAACATCAGCTGTCAATTGTTCGTACCTATCTAGATTTTCCAAAAAATTAAATTAACAAAATTTAAAAGAGAAGCATGGGTAGTATAGAATTAGATATTTGGCGAGGAGAATGGGGCCTTGCTTCTATCGATTTAGAATGTTTGAAAGTTTTGGTAAGATAATAATGCAACAACATAACCTAAATGTTCTCGAAACCTACCGGTTTGAATTTTATTAAAAGTTCTTGTATTACAGACCTATATGAAATTTATCGGAGTCCCAGTGCGGGTAAAAGAGGCAAGCAATCCATATTTTACACCCAAAGGCTCTCTCCCTGTGATGAGGGACGGGCGCACAGTCCTCACAAATTTTGAAGAAGTCGTAGAACATTTAAAATCTTTGGTAAGATTTTAAGAAATATCAGCACTATAATAAACATAGAATTGTCGTATACTTATAGAAATGGTAATAAATACTGCTACTGCTATTTGAAAAAGTGTTTTTTATAGTGCCGAATTTTGGAAATGTTTCGTCATTTTATCATTTTTTAGTCGTCAGGGGAGATGGCGGTCGCGCAAGCTTATTATCAATAAATAATAACAAAAAATCTGCCGAACGGCAACTACTATGTGGCATAAAAAAAATCGATCAACTAATTACCTTTCTCACTGCAAATAATGTAATTATCAAACTTGCACCTTGCAGCATTACAGTACTGATGTCCACCTTAATACAAAACAGGCGGCAGAGGCCACTGCATTCACTCAGTACCTCCAAGACAAGCTGTATCCAGCCTACCAGTTTGCCTGGTGGATTGATGAAAAAAATTACACGGACATCACCAGATCAACATACGCCAAAGCATTACGCATACCATTCAACTTTTATTACCCATCAAAATATCAGAATGAGGCTAAGGAAATGATTGACGCATTGTACGGAGAGCACACGGAGTTGAGGGAAATTGAGAAGACTGTGAGTTGTTTGTATTTAGTTCTCTTGATGATAATGATTACCTAGCTGATTTAGGATACTTACGCTTCTTTTAGGCTGTTGTAAAAGCCAATTTACAATCAGCCAAAGAAAACGATTATCAAACCTTTTTTACTGTGTTGAATTATGACAAGAAAACTATTTTTTGTGGAAAATTACAAAATCTGGCTATGAAAAGTATTGTGAACATTTTTAATCATTGCTTTTAATTTTGCTACGGTACCCATAGAAGTCTATTGACGAGTAGCCATTTGAGCTGTTGTTTAACTTTGCAAATTTCACGTCTTTACAGATTTACAATGAAGCTGAGAAATGTCTAAAAACTCTGTCGGACCGCTTGGGAGAGAGCGAGTATTTCTTCGGCAACCGTCCATCCTCTTTCGACGCAACAGTGTTTGCGTACCTCGCCCCACTAGTTAAGACCCCGTTTCCCAACGGCACACTCTCAAATCATGTCAAAGGAATTGCCAACCTGTCGCGATTTGTGGCACGGATCAGCCAAAAGAACTTTAGACAAGTTACGGATGGTATGAGTTTATTTTATTTTATTTGGACCATCCTTCTTATAATTAAAAATAAAATATGATAATCACACCTAAGCCTACTAGAGTTATCACTCATAGCACTGTAAAGAAATGTGCAACTAAAAAATACAAATATTGTGTCTACGGAAACTTAAACATAGATAAAAAGAAATAGAAACGAAATTTGTATAAAATATAACCTACCTTAAAATTAATTAATTAAGAGCCACTGGCATATACGAGTATATGTTATTTTTATAATGCATTTAATTATTGCCTTTATGATTACTATATTTTATCCATCTATTTTAGTTTAGTAAGTAATGGTACAAGTACAGAAGACGCATTCTGAGAGTGTTGTTTTAGATATTTGCTAAATTTTGATAAGCACAGCAAAGCATAATTAAGCTTCATTACTCATTATTCTGATTCGCTTAATTAATGTTCTTTGGCTATTATACAGGGGCCATATACATATTTTTCCAAAGTAAAAAGTAGCCTAAGTAAATATTATTCAAAACCGTTCAGCTACGTGGAAGTTAAGTGAAAACAAATAGACAAACTGTAACAGTAAAGCCACATATTCACTGAGCAACAGTGTTTCGGATACACAGTTTCTGAAACATCATGTAGGTAGATGTTTCCAGGAACAATGTTTCGGAAACTCTGCCGTCCACACGGTCAGCTGCATAGGTCGTGTCGCCCAAGGAAGTAGTATTGTTGTGTGGTGTCTACAGTTTTTGCATAAGTCCATATCTAGTAAAAAGAAAAGAAAAAGAAAAAAATCTTTATAAACTATTTAAACACACGTCCACACTCGCACGCACCTGTTTCACATCTGATTTGTTTCTGTGTTCCCCGCCGCAAGTGAGGAGCACCGAAACATATCGACAAACACGTAGTGTTTACAGACACAAAATGATATGTTTCTGAAACATTATTTTATGTTTCTGATACATTATGATTTGTTTCTAAACACGTAGATTTCGTTTCTGAAACAGAGTTTATCAACAATTGTTGCTCAGTGAATACGTGTCTTTAAAATTTTAGTGTGATATACTTGCACTCCCAGAAAGCCCATGGTAGTACATTTCATCTACAGGGTTATTCATAAAGGGTATGCTAAGCCGAAAAGGGCTCATAGGACTCATCATTATGAACAACTTTTATTATGGGACCAACCCGAAATTCGCGAAAAAAATATCAGCTGTTCCATAGAAAAATGTCAATGACACTCGACAAAATGTATGGAACAGCAGATTTTTTTTTCGCGAATTATGGGTTGGTCCCATAGTAAAACTTGTTCATAATGATGAGTACTATGAGCTCTTTCCGGCTTGGCATACCCTTTATGAATAACCCTGTATAATCCACAGGTTTTTCTCTCCCACTGCTAGGTATTGACGTCTCCTTCAATGCCACCTGTCAGTAAATTTGTTTATTTGATAATTTGTTGACCTGTTTGGTTTAGTGGTAATATGTATATTCGCCTTATAAGCCTGAGGTCCCGGGTTCGATTCCCGGCCAGGCAGATGTTTGAATGATGATTTTAAATATCTGTTCTGGGTCTAGGTGTTAATCGTCCTTGTCTTTGTATGTATTCTAAGGCATCCCCGACACAGGAGTTATCCTAGTGGGGAGAGCTATAAATGTGAACGTTTATGTTTAAACGATTATAGGCAAGCAGCATAAGCTGATATGGCTATACATTGCAGTGTCGAAATTCACTCACTATTAGTCAGTATTTATCCGTCAAACCAATTTAGCCAAATGTATTTGTAGTGTAGTGTTATTATCCTTTTGTTTGTAATTAATGGTGCAATATGAATGATGACAAATTTAGTGAATGGCTCCGCTTAGTAATCGCTGGCAAGAGGGAAACGCACAATGCACCATTTGCGGGACACCAGTGCGGGACCTATCGCCCCATTCAGAATAAGAATAAGAAAAAGATCTGTGTATTCCAGAATATAACCGCGTGCAAGGCAAGCACCACTCGAGCACGCAGTCGGAGCGCGACGCGGCCAACTTCCCCAACCAGGCGCGGAACAAGATTCTCGCCGCGATATTTGCCGCCATCGCCATGACGGGGTACGCGGTCGCTAACGGCATGTTCCAGGTAATTTTACTGATCTCAGTCTTCTTCGGTTTCTTTTTAGATTTCCACCTTTGTAAATATGGTTTTACAGACCATTCACAGTTTTTTACCTCTCTTTGTTTTATCTCTAATTTAGGTAAGAATCTTAAATGAAACAGAATTGTATTTTGTTGTTTGTTGATGTTTTGTAGTAATAGTATGGTTGAGGAATTGTTTGTGACTAGATAGATTCGGTTTAGCTTTTAGTTATACTAAAGCACTATTAGTATTCTTTTGGGGGAAATTGCAAGCTGGATCGAGTGAGTTGCCTGACTACTCCGGTGGTCACAGAACAAAAGGTTATAAAAGAGGCTGAAAATTTTCAAACTCGCTGTTCGATAGCTTGACCCAGTAGCCAGGCTAGTTAGTTTCGCTATAGTGACCATATTTGCAAAACCGCGGTCGCGTCACTCGCCTGCATGTGAATATTTACCCTAAAAATCTTACAATAAAGCAGAATCTTCATTCCTTATTCATGCACTCATTTTGGCTGCACGCGGCACTATTTGACAACTGAGTCGAGTTGTTGATGTTAGCATGCAGACGAATCCATCAAAGGAATGGCCTCTTTTAGTCTTGCTCGTGTCTCGTCCATTTCCCCGTCCCGCTATAGATCACTTTAGCTTATGAGTTGATTACACGTATAAACGAGTACAGTGGCGAGACAGTAGATGGGCACACAGCCGAGCGAACAAATCATGGTTCTAGGGACTGTCTCGCCTCGTCACACTGTTTGACAAACCGGCCGAGCACTGTCTCGCCACAGTACTCGTTGCGTGTAATCAAACACAACCCCGGACAGAGTTGAACTCTTATTCATTCTCACACATTGTTGTCAGGAGCTGACGGACTTCGAACAGTTGCATGAGTACAACGACCTGTTTGAGAAAGAGGAAGAGCACAAGTGACGCGCCGCGCCGCCGCCGCGCCGGCTCTGCGCCGGGACATGCTGCACAATAAACACTATTTATAATTGCTAGTGTCCTGTGCCAGTTTTGAGTACTCGCTTCTGATAGATCTCTACCTCTAGCACAAAAACTTTCGAAAATTAGTATAGCTGGATGTTAGATAGAAAATTATGATAAAGTATTGTTTTCATGCCCCGGGGCGTCGTTCTGTTTTCATGCATGTTTATCGAATGTGTAACATGTCGATAATAATTGTGCTAAGGGCACAGATTTCACTAATCTTAGCGTTTTACTGTTGAGGCAGGATGGCAACTGGCGCGGTGCGAATCAGAGGCACACAACAACTGTGCATCATGCCTGATTGCCGCCAAGACTTGTACTTTTCGTGGTTATTTGCAGACTATAAGCTATGAAAAAAAAAGTTTGTTAGTCCTACAGCAATATTGAGAATTACCTTTTCGCATAGATCAGTGTCGAATAAGTACGACGGCAGCGCTGTGTCTGTGATTAGACTCGTGTCTTAGACTTAATATATTTGTGAAAACCAATTCGTATACAACGGAGGCAGTGCGTCGGTTTACTTTTTACGCTTATAACTAGTTTTTACTGTGCCTGAATAAAACTGCAATGATAAGATGTGCAACATTGTTGAATTTTAATATATTTTATTTGTTAGATTGTTCAAATGCTGCCTTAGGCGTTACCCCATTTTCGTAATCCTGGGATAGAATCGACTGTTATTAATGCAGGTTCTTCATAAACATCATTTTAGCATTGAATATTATGAAAAATTTTAATTCATTCCAGTTTGAGTCACATTTTGGTGAACTGAAGTTTTGTTCCCTAAATAAGCTATGCCCGCTTTCACCAACTGACACTCAAAGCACATATTGACTCGAGACTTATAATTCCCTTTCTAAATGAAGCCTATAGTAAAGTTTATTTTTACTTAAAATATTCCTTAAAAATTGTGATAACGTAACTAAAACCTAGGAATTTCCTTTAACTTCGGGGTAGGTGGTGACATGTGTTAGATGGTGTAAATGGGCAAGTTTTCTTAATCACAAGTAGTTTTCTACTTTGAACTACTGTTGTATATTGTACATTAAAAATTGAAATCTAGCAAAACCAGGCAATAACTATGATGGCTCAAATGATTTTAATCGAAATTTGAAATCTAAAATGTAATCGTACGAAAGTTTTAAATTAGGAATATTTTATTTTAGCGACAGCTCTAGTTTAGTGGTTTTTAGTGACTAACACCAAGTTTTGTTCCTAACATTCTTGTATAATTGTAAATTTTAGTGATAATGCTATATGTTGACAAGTCAGTAGATCCCAGTAGGTATATACAAGTTTTATTAGGTACATATCCATTGCATTTAGTACTTATGAACATGTTATATGTAGTGTAGAATTATGAATGCTTTTTGATTGGTGATTGTAGAAAACACTGCCTATGTTTCTGCCATTTTAAATCTGGACCTGTTTATTTTTTATTAGCTTGTAGATTGCACGAAAATCCCTGAATAATGTATGTTACTTCTACGAGTAGGCCATCCACTGAAGTTCATTCCTACTACAATGTTCACAAAGCTTTCAAATTACTATGGATTCCATGTTAGGATTTTGTTTTGTAAACAGCCCGGCAGAAATCAACGTTAGTGGATGGTTCTTCGATGTTTTAATCTATTAACTCAGAGCAGCTTTAAGTTCACCTCTTAAGAATACCTGACAGGACAGGAGTAGTATTGCCTATGAATCTTTAAACAACTTCTCTCATAAATATATTTCCTATTGTTATGAGTCGGAACAGAGAGAATGTAGGTAAACTTCGCAGTCAGGTTTTTGCATAGCAGCAATCTGACCAAGATAAGACCAGTTTATAAGAATAATGAGTTTAGATTTAGGTAATAGCAAAATTGATGAGTTCATAATTGATCAATTGGAGTTATGTAGGTGGTACAAAAAAGTAGGTGTCGAAAGCGTCCATAAGTGCTTTGGTAGTGACTGTTTGGTTTAAATGGTTATAAAAAAATATTTTTGCTTGTTATTTTATTGAAGAGGTATGAATAAAGCGTGGTTCGTTGACGATTTCTCTCTTTTATTTACATAATTCTGTAGTCGTTTGAAACGAATATAGTTATGGAGTTGTTATTATTTATTATATAGTTTGTTTAAAGAGAATAGGTATCCAATCTACATTAAACAGGGCAATTTTCAATTAAAACCTTCCGTAAACAGCCTAAAATGACCGAGCTGTGCGACTCGTTTGAAACTGGTTTTTGACTTGAAACGCATCTGTTGCGCGTGTTTTCAGGGATAATTTGCTGTCATACTTGTGATGACCTCATGGCATTATGAGTAGGAACTAAAACACTCCGCCTCACTCAAAATGTGGCCGAGTGTCTTTTATAAGACATTGCTTAAAAGAAACCATGAGAGTTCAGGCGAAAACCAGTTAAAACGCGCCATAAGATGAGAGTAAAGTTGCTAAATCCTTCAGAGTCGGGGGAATTGGAGCTGGGAGCGGATTCAGGCGCTGAACCGTCTCAGAATCGCGAAGAACCGGGTCGAGAGGATCAAGCGGCTGCGGGCAGCGGCGGAAGACAAACCTTAGGATAGAAGTGTACTGCAGTAGGCGTTTAAAGACAATGTAACTGTTACCTCATTAGTGCTATTGGTAGTTTGAATATCATTTCTTGCTCAAGAATGTAACGCAGAATATGGGTGTCTTCAAGTCGAGAGTGAATCGTTTTCAAGGCAAGCGTGCTCAATCGTAGACCGCATCTTTGCTCTCCATCAGGCAAGATGGCGGTCAAACGGAAGCCTAACTTAAAACATAAAAAAGAGGTCTTGCTACGATTAAATTACAAAGAACCGAATGTTTGTCAAAGTTCGTATTGGCCGAGTGGCTAGCCCTGGTGTCGGATTTGAATGGCACCTAAAACTGATGTGATGGTTGTAATAGTATAAATAACCGATGTCCTCAATTTTATGTTATCCGAACCACGGTAGCGCTCAGTAATAATTGTTACCTGTCCAAAGGCTGGCCGTGTTCGTTGCTTAACTTTGGTGATCGGTTAGGAAACTTATAAGAAGGGTAAGCACACCCCGCGCCATGAGCGCTACACTGTAGGCGCATTCTGATTTTGTTTCTTACTGGCATAATCTCTGGGTGTATCTAGTCGAATTCCTGAAAAAGAAATAAACATAATAATACATACTTACCTAAGAGTAGATCAGTAGTTGTTATGTAAATGTATTGTCGTGTCGTTCCAGTTTGAGGAAATGAGTATTATATGTATTTTAAAATGTCAAGTAGCAAAATAACGTACATTTTAATTAGAAAAATTTACCTAATATCAGTGGCGTAGCGTGCCTTGGCGGGGCCCCGTATAAAAATTTGTTTAGGGGCCCTTTTGAAGGGTAAAGATTTCTCACAATAGAACAAATAAATAAAATTATAAGAAATATTTATTCGTCATAATTATCTATCTGTCACTTTTTCCAAAATTTTAACAAGCAATTCAAATTAAATATACACTCTCCTTGCCTTTTTTTGGTCGCAATAACCGATGTAGGGTGTTGTCAACTTTTGAACGCACGCTTTACTCGGGAAAAAAGAAATTACTTTTTTTGACTGATGTCATTTCAGAAAAAAAAATTGGGAAGTTTATATTAATTTTTGCTTACTCACGTCGGGGCCCCCGTGGCCCGGGGGCCCCGTATAATTGATACGGCAGATACGGCGGTAGCTACGCCCCTGCCTAATATGAATGTTTAATTCTAACTATTATACATAAGACTTAGAACTATTTATCATTACTGTTTTAAGTAATAAAGAAAACAAGTCGTTCAATAAATCAGTTTTATTCTCATTCTTTGAACATTTCTGCGTTTCATTGTCAGGTACAGTTGACAACAGAATTTGGTCGACATTGTACACGTACATCACTGGGTAGCTCATTACTGACATTCTGGAAGATTCTCGGATTCTAGGCGTGATCGTTTGATGGCACGACATGGCTGCGGAATTTACAATAGGAAGCAACGGTTCATGGAGTTCTTACACTATCAGACATCAGACAGACTTTTTGACCACGTGTATGTTTGTCGTCGTGAATCCAGTCAATTCGAAGTGACACAATGCTTTCAATGGGCGGAGATAAATTCTCGTCAGCTTTCTTTCGCGCATTGAAGATATAAAATCATTGAGGGTGAAATAAAAAAGCCAAACCTGAGTGATTTTATGTTTAAAAAAATTAGGTAAGCAAGATAATGCAGACGACTCTATCTTTCTCGTAATTAAATAGTTTTCCTGTGATTTGAACAAAGGAGTAAGTCCTTATGATTAGTAATTACGGGAGCTACTGCACGTCGTATGCGATGGGTTTTTGAGTCCAGTCTGAGTCTGTAGTGTGCAAAATATTTAAAGTACAAAAATCTATTCAGCTCAAGAGAGAGCGCTGCGATTTCTATCCGATTACTACGTACAACGCGTGCGACTTACTCGTAACTAGCATAAAACGGGTCCACGACCATTTGAGGCGCGGTTCATGCGCGTGCGCAGGTGTGAACCCGCCTTTGCATATGATAATTACGTCATCAGCGAGAAGTGTACATAATTATTAAATAGCACGGGTTGTACGAATAACAATATTTATAGACGCGAAATCCTTCACCGCTCTCTCTCAGGTTTCAATGGAGCCCTAGTGAGCTTAACATTATAACAGTTGATAAAATCATTAACAATACAATATAGATACAAGCTTATTTCTAAATCATACAACTATACAGACTAAATTCTTTTTAGAAGTCAACAATATATCCTACTCACTGACTCGGCAGTATTGACATAATTTAAGTTTGTAAACAAATACAAATAATTTTGAGTCATCGACCATATTTTTTCAAATTTGTGATGCTCTTTGTCCATCTATGTATAATTATTTTTATTTACGAATTTTAGCATTGATCATAAAAAGCATAAGAATGACAATATAATGTACATAGACGTAAGAAATATAATAAATATTTTACGAAGCATCGTTTCTACAAATACTATAAAAAATTACATTTGCCCACTTCCCCACTCCGCGGACACATACTTATGGGGCGAAGAGTTTCAGTCAACGCATTAGCGCACTTGATGCATATAAAAACATTACCGGGCCGCACGATGTCGTGACCACGAGCGGACCAATCAGCTTACATTATCCCATCTAACACGCATCTCAGGTATTCGAATAAATTTGATGTAATGTCTACAGATGAGAAGTCGTTGGCTTTTTGGCACTAAAATCAAAATGTAGACAGCAAAAACTGTTTCAACATTACTAAAACGCGAATTCTTGATGCATATATTATTCTGAAAGATTTTTAACATTTGTAAACGTTGCTTCGAAAAGCATATTTCTATCTGAAACTTGTTTCAACAGCCCCAAAACAATCTCGACAGGGTATGACGATACACTTACCTAAAAACGTAAACGAATAACAACGAAGTATTATACATAAACAAAAATACGTAGCTGCCGTATGTATGCATTTATGTACATTATGCACTTTCGTACACACATATATTTACAGATTTACATTTTGATTGGTAACAGATTTATATATAAGGTTATGTGCGAAACTAACTCCATAGTAACTGAAAAATACAACACAACTTTGTATAATGCTGACGTCGAAATATATGCAGGGTTATAAGAAAAGGGTACGCTAAGCCGAATAGGCCTCATAGTACTCATCATCATGCATAACTTTTACTACGGGACCAACCCGAAATTTGCGAAAAAAACTCGGCTGTTTCATGGAAAATGTCAACGACACTCGACAATGTATGGAACGGTAGATTTTTTTTCGCGAATTCCGGGTTGATCCCATAGTAAAAGTTGTTCTTAATGATGAGTACTATAAGGCCATTTCGGCTTAGCACACTTACCCTTTCCTTATAGCCCTGTATGCAATTTTAGTGCTGTAGAGATGGAATCAAACCGACATCGTCGTTGTGTTTGTAAAAATAATTAATTTAGTTTCGCAATAACTAAGAAGATAAAGGCTGAAACTTTTACAAGCATTTACGGTTAATTTAGTCAATCGCTGAATAAAAATACTTCGTTACATCTGGAATACTTTGGAATGGCCTAAAATATAAAGAGTTTTCAATATTTTTTAATACAAAAAAGTATTTATTACTGCAACTTGCGAAACAACTCTTTTAGAAGCAGCGTGAATTAATTACAAAAATATAACTAAGTTTGTTCTAATAATCATAATTCTATAATTTATTGTGTTTTTCTTAGGAGTCCAAAAAGGTTGGAGTATTATGATATATATTATATGTTCATTGATTCAGTCGTACAAAATTCTGTACTAAAACAAATAAAACAGTTTTAAAATGATCGCCATTATTTATTAAAAATAATTGCTAAATTAGTTTAAATAATGGTATGACAGAATTAACGCCATTGGCATAAATACTCTTGGGTGCAGATTAGACTAAAATTTTGTTTAGTCCAGTCTAGTAACCCTTTCTTTACCCGAACAGTTGGACGGCTAAGAAAAACACGCAGTATACTTTACTCTTTTAGTACTTATTCAATTCCTTTCGACGCGGGACTAAAATAAATACGCGCGTGCGCAGACTAAATCTAATCTCAGTTCTATTTACAATAATTAAGTTATAATAAAGGTCATCACTCACTGCACTAACTCGACACCGAGCCGACTAAATAGGAGGCCATTGAAATGTAAGCCCTATAACCCTATATCGTGAAATACACGACTAGCGTATCGCCAATAGCATTTGTTATCTAATATTATTCTTTACGTAACATTTATCTATCTTACTATCTATACTTTACTAATTTTATAAAGATGTTTTGTTTGTTTGTAAAGGGTAATTTTTAAAACTACTGGTCGGATTTAAAAAAATCCGTCACAAAGGGATAATGGATAGTTACACTATCACTACATGCTCTTATATAAATAAGTTATGTTTTCTTTACAAGCCCCAAAAGTTTCGGGGCGAAGGCCGAGTACCACTATACCGAGCGTCGGCTAGCTGTTTTGACAAACATTTCGTAAAAAACGTATTTAACTTTCTACTCACAGCTCCTTACAAGTTTTCCAGTGTGATACTATGCTATGGCCTACATAGACATAAGTTATATACCAGATATAAAAATTAATCACCAAAATATCTGGCCGGCCGGGGATCGACCCCGGCATTTTCTACCGTGGGCACTACCAGTAGATGACACTACATCTCTGATTGGCTCATTGGACGCATACAACAAAATTACCCGTGATCTACTTAATTACCCGTGGCACTACCATCCATCCATCCATTAAACTAAAATAAAATAATGAAAACGAAAGTGACTTATCTTCTATTAAGAAGCTTACTTAAATAAACAATTTCGTATTGACGCGATTTACACCCCGAAAATCTATCTCAATTTTTCCAACGTGTTACCAACCGATTCTCCGTTGATAAACTGAAGAAGAATGTTCATGATATAATAGTCATTATCTATAGCAATTTTGGTCCGTTTTGACCCCTTGTTCGTTTCTTGTCGTTTCATCTTGGTGTTTTGGACCTGCTTCAGGAGTTTTAACAATCGTGGTAACGTGATTGAACCTTTCGTCACCCTTTTATTAATTTTGGAGTGCCAACCCTCCATAGCATTATTGGTTCTATGACGTAGACCATTTAAGTTCATAGGTATGAAGACAAGATAATACCCCGCGTGCCAAGGGAAATTAATATTCCCGTGACACTACTAAGGTACAGGAAATTCTTTTTTACCCGTGGCACTACTGGTAGTGCCAAGCAGTAGTGCCTACAGTAGAAAATGGACCCCGGGACCTCCTGCGCAGAACGTAGATGTTCTACCGACTATCCAACTAAGACATACCGGTCCATGCGGTTATAATAAAACGCAGTGATCGCCTACTTATTGGGTTCGATGTTGATGTAGAGTTAACACAATGAGCGATGCCCATAAGTCAGTTGTTAAAACATAACACAATATATTAGTTCTTTCTCCTCTAATACTCATTGATGAATGGCCTTAGTTATAATAACGATACTTGTTCTTTAACGTATTGATCTATATTATCTAGCCTATAAGGCGCTTATTTGTCACAAGCGGGATTATTTTACTTTTGTATGTACTATACTACCATACTAACTTTCGACAAAGCTCAAATTTCGTTGATTTTTACTGTGGTCAATGATAATCGTGTAGCAAGAGTCCGAGAGACAGGCTCCTAGTTTGGGTCCGTTGGACTATCTATTTTGAACCTAATGTCACTTTAGTTTTTGGAAAATAATGTTTTTATTTTTCGTGAACCCAAGATTTTTAAATGATTATTCTATGTAATGTCATATAGATTATGTGTTTTAAACTATTAATGCTATTACCATAAAAATGGAACCTTCACACGCAACATTTTGAGCGCCTATTCACGAGGTGACGTCACCACAGCAGCCTCCATTGTGGTGACGTAAGCAGCACTAGATATCGCATCAAAGGACATTTAGGGTCCAAGTTCCAAGGCTTTATTTTATAGATGTAATCTTACTAAAATTAAGTCCATCTTTGTCACTGCATCCACCACTGCTGATGAAGCACGCAGACCTAGAAGACACCTATTCACTTTGACTTTGAAAAGCCTAAGATTGTATCTCAGAAAACAAGTAAACCACAATCTGTCAACTAAGAGATACAATCTTGGACTTTTCAAGGTCAGACTAATTAGGTATCTTCTAAATCTGTGTGTTTCATCTTCGACCACATCGTTGCTTACCAACAGGCGAGTTGGTCAATGGTCACATGCGGATTTATTCATTATAAAAAAAAAAAAACTAATTTTAAAACCCTATCTTGCTACACGATTCCCCCCCCCCTCCCCCCCCCCCCCAAGTCTCCATTAGTCGGGCGCGTTGAGCAGCGACTGCGAGTCGAGCAGCTGACTGGCGTCGATGAGACTGAGCTGCATGGAGTCCAGCGCCGCCGTGACGTCACCGCGGTGCAGGCTGAACGGGTGGAAGCGGGGGGCGGCGGCGCGCGCGGGGGGCGGGGACTCCGCGCCCGACTGCCGGCTGGAGAGGATCGAGAGGGACTGCAGCTTGTCTTGGAGGCGGTTTATCTGGAATGGTGATACAGTTTTAGATATAGACGAAGAAATTAAAATATATATATGGTAAAGTCTAGTAAAAAACAAGATACTCGAAGTCTGATCGTAAGTTTTTAATTAGAATCACGACTATTATTTTTATGTTTGGGCGCCATTTTCAGCTGTCTTTTCGTGTTATTACATAAATCTAAACGCTATTACCAAGATGGCCCACAATAGATACGATATTTCGGGGGAGGTGCTGCAAAGGCCACCCAACCGGGCAGAATACTCGCACCTCCAACGTCCAGCCACATAAAAGAGGGCAATTCTCTAAACTGTTAACCATCAAAAGAAGACGGAAGAAATCTCGATTTGATGTTTTTGTAGGAACAGCGCGTTTGTTCTCATGGCGTTATTACCCAATTCCGCGCTATCAGTCCCCGGTCTTCCTTCCCCCGTATCACCCTAGTAGCGACTAGCGAGTAGTCCCGTACCTGCACTGTGAGCGCTGCATTGTACACGTGGTACTGCACGGGCCCCGCGTGCGGCGCGTCCAGCGGCTGCAGCCAGCGCTCGTAGCACTGCGCCCACAGCGCGGCGCCGGCCACCGACACGCACGGCTGCAGGCGCCCCGGCCCCCCCGCCGCGGGGGGGGCCGACTGGGTTATGGCTGAGGAAGAGTGAAAGGTAAGCAAAGTGCTCAGACGTGCAGCAATAACCAATTAATCAGATACTGTATTAATCTACCAGTCTGTATGTGTACGATTCGTCCTTGGTTATCGTGTATCGAGTTACGAGGTTCCCGATCCGCAATGCTCGCGCAAAAACTGCAAACCGGGACGGATCGCTACGCTACTCTACACTCTGTCGCTACGCTACGCTACTCTACACTACTCTTCACTCTCGCTACGCTGCTCCACACTCTCGCTACGCTACGCTGCTCTACACTTTCGCTACGCTACGCTGCTCTACACTCTCGCTACGCTACGCTGCTCTACACTCTCGCTACACAACGCTGCTCGCAGCTGGCTTGATACAGTATGTATCTGATACTAAACGAGTACCATGTTTAAAATAGTGACCATCTTTTGTGCCTTTGTCTTATGTATTTCACTATGTTTCTGATTTCATTATTGTGGTGTCAATAAAGAGTCATTGTGATGCCCTGAAAGCGCAAATTGAATTGTGTAGCACTCTCTAATCTGTACGTTAGGTGTGTGTGCATTTGTCACTTCTTCAGTATGAAACGGTTCAGAAAGAAACCGATTTACTCGCGACTTGAAGACACCAATCACCATCATGTCAGTAAAAGTTAAACAAATCGTATTATTATATCATACTCACATAGCCTCTGTTTCGGCGTCGGTGTGACTTGGTTTAACATAAACAGCGGATTGTAGAACATCGCCTTATCTTGTTCTGAAAACTGCTCGCCCCAGTCCCACACTGGCCGCTGGATGAAATTCTATAAAAAACACAATACATTTATACAAAAATGAACTATTCCAAACAGTCATTAACAATTTTAAATATACTGATTGAAAAAACGGATGCAAACAGAAAAGACATAACTGATCAATAGATATTTTTTTCTAGACTTTTGGGTTGATTTTGGTTCGCAAACCATATAGATAAAAATTAACATTGTCCCGGAAGACGATAAAAATAGCATGGTTCTAAACTACAATTTAATTGAACAAACGACAAAACCAAACGATGAAAAACAGGATATATGTATTATGAAAGTGCTTGTCACCTTTTGTACAGCCAAGTCTCGATCCCGCGCGCAGTTGAACAGGAAAGTATCGAACAGGTGGTTATGGCAGCAGTCCCACAGCGTCGTTAGGTAGGTTTCTGTAAAAAAAACAATTTTTAGAAACACTGGTTCATGGGTATTTCTTTATTATCTAAAAACAAAACCGATGCGAAGATTTTAAAATCCGAAAATCGGATTTTCTGTTTGTATAGGTACAAGTCTTATGGTGTCCTAGGGTGCGGCGGGGTGGTCCTTGTAGCCACCCCACCATAACCTACTGTCACAGTATGTCTAATATTCAATATGACTATTACATATTATGACTAATGGCTATTATGCGAATCAAACATTGTCTAAATCAAAATAGCCAAAAATATAATTATGCCATACAGTATGCCAACAACTACTCATGCAAATGTATTATTGTGACATTATTCATTATGCCAAAGTAAAATAGGAGTAACTAAATTATGCCAAAGTAAGGGATTATACATACGAGGTGCATTCAATAAGTACCTAGCCTCATCGCCAGAGGGCGCTGTAGTTTCAAAAGAGTTTTACCACAGTGTAGCACATTCTTTTTAATTCTTTTTTCAAATTTTCATTCCAATCCCTTCATTTGTTTTAATTTGACAACTTATGGAAGCGAACGTATCGATCGGTTTTACAAAAATGGAAAAAGAGCAATATCGTTCGGTGATTAGATTCCTATTTTTGGAAGGGAAAACGCGCATCGAAATCAAAGAGCGCTTGGATGCTGTGTACGGTGACTCTTCTCCATCGATGGCCACCGTCAAGAATTGGTTCAACGAGTTTGCACGTGGCCGTACGTCGGTTTTTGATGAACCACGTCCAGGTGCACCGAAAACAGCTGCTACGGAGGAAAACATTTAAAAAATCCATGATCTCGTATTGGCAGATCGCCGATTGAAGGTTCGGGAGCTAGCTGAGACTGTAGGCATTTCAGAAGGAACAGTGCATCATATTCTTCACGAGGAACTCGGCATGAGAAAGCTGTCGGCGCGATGGGTGCCGCGTTTACTCACACCGGAAAACAAGTGCAACCGTGAGACCACATCGGAGACGTGTTTGGCGCTGTTTAAGCGGAATCCAGCGGAGTTTTTGCGTCGTTTTGTGACCGTCGATGAAACCTGGATCCACTGGTACACACCAGAGACCATGGAGCAATCAAAACAATGGATCCAGACCGGGGAACGTGCTCCAAAGAAGGCGAAAACTGTAAAATCGGCCGGAAAAGTTATGGCCACCGTTTTCTGGGATTCACAAGGTGTGATCTACATCGATTACCTCGAGAAGGGTAAAACAATTACAGGGCTTTACTATGACGATTTATTAGGCCGATTCGACGCCGAATTAAAGAAAAAACGACCCCATCTGGCGAATAAAAAAGTGCTGTTTCACCACGACAACGCACCGGTTCACACGTCTGCCGTTGCCATGGCCGAATTACGCTACGAATTGCTGCCCCATCCACCGTATTCTCCAGATTTGGCCCCTTGTGACTTCTTTCTGTTTCCTAATCTGAAAAAATCTCTCGCCGGGAATAGATGGATCAAATGAGGAGGTCATCGCCGCCACGGAGGCCTATTTTGCAGAGTTTGACAAAAACTATTTTTCGGACGGGTTAAAAAAGTTGGAGCATCGCTGGGCTAAGTGTATTGAACTAAAAGGAGACTATGTTGAAAAATAAATTGCCACTTTTCCAAAATTTTCGTTTACTTTTTGTAGGCTAAGTATTTATTGAATGACCCTCGTATATGTAAAATGATTAAAGGTCATATCCGCACGTACCTGTGAACTGGAAGGCGGCCGGGAACTGCGACTGCAGCTGCCACACGCAGTCCAGGAACAGGAGGAACACGGGCGCCGCCTGCGCCGCCGCCGGGGCCCGCGCCGCCGGCTCCTTGGGGCTGCCGGGCCGCGGGAGGCCTAGCCTGGAACAGCATAGCTTATTTGACAACAGGAAGGTAGGTTGAAAGGTGGGTTAGTACTTAGTAGGTAAGTTGTAAGGTTGAAAGTAGAAAGGTAGGTTATTATATAGTAGGCCCAGTGACCAGTGACAGTGACCCCACATAGCCACCCTGCCTCCCCCGGGGCGGGCGTGGTATCCATAAAGGATTTCCACTGGGTAAACAAAAAAAAAAAAAAGGACGGGTCGTGGACGAATTGTCTTTCTACCGCTTCAATATGAACATTGGACATGTTGGTGTCTTTCTACCGCTTCAATCTGAACATTGGACATGTTCTCGCGATCTTGTGCAGGTACTTTCCGAAGCACCCATGCCCGGAAAGCACCTGCACAAGTCGGAAGGTCAGCGACCCGAACCGCCGCCGCGTCCAATCCCGGAGGACCGGTCGAATGGCATCCACCGTCTGCTTACCAGGGACAGGTGGGGCCAGGTCCTCCGTCCACCGCCTCAACATGACGGCCCGCGCATGCCGTCGCATGCGCCTGACCTCCTCTCCCCCGAGAAACTCCCCGCGGGATCTCCCCGCCGCCACGAGGTGGTAAACCTCGGCGAGGACCTCCGCTTGGAGCTCCCAGGGGGGATCACCGGCCAGCACGCAGGCCGCTGTCCAGGACACCGTCCGGTAACCGCGTATCGCCCTCGTCGCGATGACCCGCTGCGGACGTCGCAGCAGGGCCTTATTCGCGCGACCGAGGGCGTCCGCCCAGACCGGTGCCCCGTACAGGGCCATACTCCGGATTACTCCGGAGTACAGACGACGGCATGTGGCGCTCGGGCCGCCCGTGTTGGGCAGCAGCCTTCCCAGAGCGGCAGCGGCTCCCAGGACTTTTGGGGCAAGCTGGACGAAATGTGCCCCAAAGTCCACCTCCCGTCCAGGATGAGACCCAGATATTTCATCCGGGTCCCAAACCGGACCGAGACCCCGTCCAGCACTACCTTCGTGCCTGGAGGGGGCCCCCCCCCCGAGGCCCATGGAACAATAGGGCCTCGGTCTTGGAGAGGGCAACCTCCAGCCCCAGGGAGCGGATGCGGTCGACCACAAGTGTCGTGGTCACTGAGGCCAACCGCACCGTCTCCCTGAGGTCCCTCCCCCTGGCTACGACCAGGGTGTCGTCCGCGTAGCACGCCAACCGCACACTGTCGGGAAGCGTGCCACGCAGCACCCAGTCGTAGCCGATGTTCCACAGGAGCGGTCCCAATACCGACCCCTGTGGAACCCCGCAGGAGACGCAACGGCGCCTCAAACTGTCACGTCCTTCCACCAGGACCTCGCGGTCCTGGAGGTAGTCGGCCAACAGCCTCCGCAGATACAGGGGCACTCCGTGGTACCGGAGCGCCTCCTGTATTGTTCTCCACGACCCGTCCTAGGCTAACTCCAGCTATATTCTATTCCTCTCACCGGTCACAGAAGGGGTGTCCCAAGGCAAGCCACTCCTTCTGCACGAGGGACTGGAACCCGGAGATGGTGCGGAAGTGCGGGTCCAGGAGGAGCTGCGTCAGGGACGACACTAGTGCGCAGTAGTCCACGCCGTCTCCTGGGGACGTCGTAATTCTAATATTATTATTAAGAACATGGATCCACGGTGTTAGTAGACTACTTAAAAAGTCTAGTTTTTTTTTTATAAATGATAGGCTTGCGTTTGACCACCATCTCGCCTGATGGTAAGCAACGATGCGGTCTACGATGGAGCACGCTATATGTAATGTTTCAATGGTACAGTACAGTCACTTTGAGTTAAACACATACCAACAATACCAAGGTAACGGAAAACGTTTGAAAAGTTTTGTTCTGAGAATAGTGCGATTGCCACAATTTCAAAGTTGAAATGATTAAATCTTCCACTTAAAAGTAAAGGTAAATTCCCAGTAATATAACCAGCAGAGCGGCCTATTGTTGCGTGTATCAGTTTACTTTTACTGGGAAGAAATGACTTTCCAACAATCATCATAAAGACATGTTGACTTACGAGTATCACATGAATTCTGATTTTGATGTCAATTTTATTTGTAAGCGTTTAACCTGACTTTAAACGGAAACATAAACGAATGTGGGTTTCTGGGTGGTGCAGACCTGTTTTGGGCAAACGTGACGTTTAACATCAGGCGAGCGATTTTCTCGTCTCGTCACTCATATATGCAACTTTTAATCCTCCCATAGCTGGGATACAGGTCTACCCGCGAAGGGTGATTAGGCCGTATTCCACCATTCCACTCGTCACTCTATTATTAAAGAAATAAAATAAAAAAAAGGCCTGAATATTTTACCAAGGCCCAATGGTTGTGGCAAAGGTTGTTGGTTGCTTACCTTCCTGCAGTACAACGGTGGCGTTGTGCGCGAGATGAGTCGCCGCTTCATCCGCGAAGGCGAGGCAGTTGGCCACGTGCCGGAGCCAGCGGGACGAGTCCAGGATGCTGTAGTACTGCGAGTCTTGCATCTGGGGGGAACCAGGTCAGATGGATTGTTCAAGTCAGTTTGTGTGTTCGTTTGTGTTAAGATTATGTGTTGTGTATGCTCGAGGTTGATCAAAGACTAACAGTTTAGTCAACTCATAAGCAAACTAAATGAAATTAAAATATTCATTTTCCTTTTTTTTTAAGCTGGTGCGGTTAAATTTTCGGCCACCAATGGCGTGTTAGTAAACAGTAAGAAGCCTGGTACTAAAACAAAGTTTACTTAGCAACTCACTTAAATCTGTAGCATTTACACTATTTTTTAGTAACAAAAAAAACATAAAAAAATCCACAATCCAAACTCAATTCCAATATTATCGTTACATTTTTATCATTTTCTACATATCTTCGTATTATTCTAGTGACTTACCCAGAACCCTCCCAGCGTGGTCGGTGTACATAGCTCCACCAGTTTCTTATACGAAGCCTGTAGCGTCGGCAGCGGCGGCAGTACTTGCGCGCTGTTGGAGTTGACGAAACTGTTGCCGCACAGGTAGATCACGTGAGGGGGGGTCAGCTTGGGGTGCGAGCGACGGACCTGGGGGGGGGGGGGGGGGGGGGTTAATTGTCACGTTTTTATTGTCCCTATTGAGTTCTCTTTTAAAGAGGGATGTTGAGGTCGAGTTGGTGGTCGAACACTGGCGGATTTATTCGCGATAAGAAAACTGTTGCCGCAGAGGTAGATACCTAATTCTAAGTGGGGGTGATACGATTTGCACCGACGTCCCGCTTGGGGTGTATTATGCATTGCCCCTCAACTGCCAGACTACGCAAACCAGCCGAGCTCCCTAAGATAACGGAGCACAGCCTGGGGTCGCTGGCATACCTCATGCAAGTGTTGTGATACTTGAGTAAACGCAGATTTATTCGCAATTAAAAAAAAGATATGAAAGTCTATATCACCTGTTCTAAAAGCACGCTCTCTGCCGTCGCCGATGAGTCAGTCTGCAACAGTTCCCCGCTTCTCAGTAGTGCGGCGCCTTCCGGCCGGCCCCACACCCAGATGGGCACGCGCCCCGACCGGAAGTGACGCGCTGACTCCATTAGGTTGTAATCTAGAGTTATGTTTTATTATTTAATAGTTAAATAAAAAAAATACGAAAATAAGCGAGCGATCCGCTAGTAAAAAAAGTCACAGAACATCGCAGAATTTCAGATTTCATCCTACTTCTGACATTTGGAAAATGAGTTATGGAGGTAGTTAGGTAATTGAGTGATTTAGGTTTTGGGTAATGATGCAAAAATACAGTAATAAACGTAGGCTTATTTTGCAGGTTCTTCTTTCATCATTAACTAGCTTATATGTTTCCTACAGTGAATGTTGCTGTCCACTAGTTTCGGTATCTTTATTCACTCTACTCATAGCTTTGCTCTGGTATTCGTAAATAAGTCTATATATCGCCTTATGTATATCGTCTTTCCAACCGGTAGTACCTCAAACCAGTGAGTTAAGGTTCATATGCTATTACCTAAGACCGAGCTGGGCACTATAAGCGTCTCCCCCGCAGTCAGCATGAAAGCATCCGAGGTCCCGTTAATACAAGTGATCCGCCAGTGCGGGCAGCCGCACCGCTCCAACTCGCGTTTCCAGTCACCTGTACAAAAACATTATTTGATTAAGGAAACTCGTAATTCTTATTAGATCTAAGATTGTACATTTTTTTTTAATTTAACTATAGGCTTGCGTTTTACCGCCATCTCGCCTGATGGTAAGTAATGATGCGGTCTACGATGGAGCACGCTTGCCTAAAAGGAAACGATTCACTCGCGACTTGAAAACACCCAAATTATATCTATCGGGAAATACCCACTCGGGCAAAGTATTCCATACTGCCTGCCGCCGTCCTGTCATCTTTACAATGTCATCCGAAAACCTGGCCGACGGTCTGCCCGGTGGTCGCTTTCCATTAAATACAATTTCTTCTAAATCTGCGCGCTTCATCTTTAACCATATCGTCGCTTTACAGGCGACTCGGTCAAATGCAGATTTATTCATTATAAAAAAAAATTATTTATGTATTTAATTGTAAAGTGTGTACCAGGTCTGAGGAACATGTTCATATCGGGCGGCAGGGTGGGGTAGTAGGGCTCGCGGTACTCGTAGGCGAACAGCAGGTCGTGCCGCTTGGGGAAGGCGTGGTGCATGAGGGCCAGCGCGATCTTGCGCCCGTTGTCCAGCGGGGAGTTCGCGAAGCTGAACGTCAGGACCTTCATGTTCTGGAACGATAACATAAAGTTTATTTCCAAAAAGATATTACTTAATTAATTGCGAACATTCTCCGAATCCCGATCACTTTTTGGTCACACTCTTAAGCGGAGAAAACATGATGGCGAATCGCCAGTGTGATGACGCTGTAAGATACGAATAACTGTGTGTAGGCATGGTATGTGTTTGTGCGTGTAAATACGTATACAGTATACTATACACCTTTCGAAAGAGTTTTCGTCGAGATTGTGTGTTCAGGCTCATTGGATCTGACATCATCGTGTAAAGAAAAAACTGCAATGCGTTTTCCTACAACCTTGGAGGAGGAGAATAAACGCCAAATTCTCGGAAGACATATTTTGAACTAAAGCTTCTAACAATTAAAGTAATTCGCAAATATCTTGCAAAGTTCTGACTCATTCACGAGTAAGAATTTAACATTTCGGTTCCTTTATCCTCAAGTTAACTAAATTAATATTTATGCCAATTAGTTAAAGTTTAAAATAACCTGGCATATCTTATCGATATAGTACGGAATGACTTGAGCATATTTGGCTATTTTTTGATATAATCGAGTTGCGTGTCTTATTTATATAGCCGTATCTGGTATGAGATTTCCCTATGTGACATTCCTAAGATCCATTACGTGAGTCAGATTAGATAAACAGCCGAAAATCTGCTGTTATTTCAATCTAGCATTGATCTATTTGAACCTAATTCATCATTCATTCATCATCTTTCATTCATCAATTCATAGAACGTTTAGGTATTTTTTCGGGTTTTTACCAAGATTTTATAGGTAACTATTATAACTATTGACAGTAAACCTTGTTAGTGTTAAGATTAGGTTCATTTTAATTTGATCCGACATATAGGCGCGCCGTATGTTCAGATACGTTGTTACAATTATCTGTTCTGCGGTCTGGTATGCGTCGATTGACCTTGGTTTATTATCAATTCGTGTACGATAGAGCGGGCCACATTACTTAATCGTCATGATAAGGGACAAGTAAACGTGGTTCTTTCATTTTGCGGTTACCCCAAATTTTCAAGGAATGGGCAAGATACAGTTTTTAGGCCTTTGTCTTTGTTTTCTAAAAAAAAAAAAAAACAAATAATAATTTTCTTGTTTTTTTAGCTTAGCTGTTCTAAATTATAGATAACATAAATTCAAACGTCAATCATAATTAACGACAGGAAACTATAATTCTCTGAAATATAATTTATTTTCCTTCTCTGAATTTGTTTTTCTTAGCGCCTGTGGTTGCGCTGTTTTATAAACAAAACAAATTAAAGGATACTTTTGTTTGTAATTTCTGGAGTGAACAATAAAGAGTTTATCTATCGTTCTAAATATTAAATAGATCCCTTTAGTAATTATTTATCTACGTTTTAGCTATAGCGACGAGGCTGCAAAAGTTGCAAATCATTTTCCCTGCGTTAATTTTTAGTAGATGAATTCTAAATTTTTGAAGGTAAAAGTGTTGCAAAAACGGAATGTTTTACAAAGAATCCAACTTCCTTAACTGTTATGTCCCGGTTATTACAAGGTTTCTCCGCGTCATACTGTGCAATGTGCATTGCATTACGAAGTGAAAACGTCACGACGCGATCGGGACTTTACTCGATCAGTAAACTATATTTCTGATTACGTGCTTTGACCTCTGACGTAGGATGCTCTCAGCGACGCGGGTTGAAATACTCATTAGCCCACAAAGACTACGTGCTACACTGTAGCAGCTTAAGAGATAGGACTGTGCCCAGACACGTTAAATTATATTAGCTCCGAGTCGCTATCGGCTGCTGTATATTCTCATTTCACCCAACCGTCACATAGCCTCCAACCCATCGTGTTAAAATTGCGTTCCACTGTGCGTTTTTAAAAGAATAAGCTTCAATCCTGATTCAAATCTGGATTACACCTATTTGTTAGTTTGCGTTCAAACTCAAATGAATTTTACTATGAAAACTAACGTGGTTTTCACACATTTTTGTTATAATTAAACACGGGAATACTCACGTAAAAATTAAGTCGTCTACTACCACTAGTTTCGGTCACATTCGGTGACCTTCATCAGGTGAGTTTACAAACGTAACGCGCTCGCGGTTGCGTCTCGTTTCCTTTTTCAAATTAATTTATTTCGAATGTCTTAAATTCATAGTAACACAATTGAATGAATTCAGTCAAGTGTGACTGAAAATTAAATAACATTACAAATTACGTGAAACAATGCATGCCACCTCTAAGGATATCTATCGACTCCCCCCCCCCTCACCTTGCATATGACCTGCAGCCCCTTCACCTTCCCGGGCATGTCCCCGCGCGGCTGCAGGCGGCGCCGGCGCGCCGGGCCGCCGTCCGTGAGCCACACGGCGCCCACGCACGTCAGCGGGACGTCGAACGTGCCCAGCAGGTGGTTGCGCTGGCTGTACTCCTGCCGACCAGAGGAACGTATTATTACCGCCAACGGTACATGGATCCACTCAGCTGCTGGCCATAATCCCCGTGAGACAATTAGCCCTGGGCATTAACAATATGCAGCTCGTGTACCATCAGCCACAGCCGAGTTCCCAATACAGAAGATACAGTTTTAGTAAAACCATTACCAAGATAACCGAGTATAAATCAATAAAGAGTATGAAGCTCTTCCTTATGAAAACTATTGTGGTTCTGACACATTTTAATATAATTAACACTGAAATACTCACTTACGTCTTTTTGAGTCGGATAGTGGCAGGTAGAAAGAAGCCGCGACCGCGTCACGCTTGAAATTACTCCTTAAAAAGGATCACCGAACGTAATCGAAACAATAGTCGGATTACCAACCCACCAACTCAATAAGACGTGAACACTCCTGTGTTAATTATAACAAAAAGTTCTTACATCATTGTTGGAGGTCTCGAGCGGCACGAAGGTGAGCTTGTAGTTGGTGACGAAGAGCGAGCCGAAGCGGCCGCGGTCGCGCTCGCTCAGCGGCGTCAGCATCACCACGCTGTGCGCCGCGCCCGTCACCAGCTCGCCTGGGGACGCGTTCCATGTATTACTAACTGGCTGCGCCCCGCGGTTTCCAGGATAAAAAGTAGCCTATGTGTTAATCCAGACCATTAACAACCTTCCAAATTTCATGTAAATCCGTTCAGCCGTTTTTGCGTGAAAGAGCAACAAATACATACATCCAGACATCCATACATTCTTTCAAGCTTACGCGTTTATAGGATAGGATAGTAGGATAACAGTAACTAGAGATCGTTACAATGAATGTTTTCAGAAAGTTTCAAGGCGGCTCCAGTTTGTAGTAAAAACATGATATTCGAAGTTTTCGAAGCCAATGAACCGTCACACTAAGCGACCTTGCCTCGCTAGGATTACACCGAATTAAATTGCTTTGTGCCAAACTATTCCACATTACTGTAGAATGGAGACCATCTCGGCCGGTACAGATGCTTATCAGTTTTGCTATAATTATGTTAATAGTTAAAAAAACACGCTTTGTTTAGTGTATTGTCATCGGTCCTCGATAAATCTACAAAGTTTGAACGAAATCTGGCCGTTTAAAGTAAGTCAAAATCGCGCCCAAAGGAGTCGGTTACAAACATACAGACAAAGAAACATACAAGTGAAGATATTATGAAGCGTGTAAAAATGGTAATGACCTAGAAATGAGTAATCCGTTAAGAATAATTATAAATATTACGTGAGTTTACACGCTGATATATTTATGAAAGAAATACTGCACGTAGCTTTAAGAATTAAACAAACAGTTGCTTTGCCAATCTGATCTAAGATTGTAGGTTTTTTTTATTCAACTATTGTCTGCTTGCATTACACCGCCATCTCGCCTGATGGCACAGCTGATGGTGAGCAATGATAAGCAATAAGCAACGGTCTACGATGGAGCACGCTTGTCTAGAAAGAACCGATTCACTAGCGACTTAGGTGATAAAGTTGCATATATTGTTTGTTTTGTTACCCTTGAAAGGGTGAAGTTTGCGGTTTCAGTTTATTCAGTATCTCTTACCTCTTTAAAGAGCGAAGGGAGATACTCCGAGCTCGTGTTATGTTTCGACTTCTCACGATCTCTTAATAGGGTTCAGTTCACGCAAAAACGTGTCTGGACACCAATGATGCGGTACATGGCCCGCATCATTGCATGTTTCATCAATTTCCTCTCTGTTACTGAAAAGTTACTCCTCTCTGTTCTACTTTTGGAGTGTGATAAAGAAATCCTTATACACAAGTGTTAAGCCCGTCACACACGTAGCTATAATATATATTAATATGCCTTGCTATAATATAAATTAGTATGCCTTGCTATAATATATATTATAGCTCCGTGTGCGGTCACTTCAATATTTGTATTGAAAATATATCGTAATATGCCTCGCTATATTTATATTAATATATATTATAGCTACGTGTGTGACGGGCTTTATTGAGGTATATGATGTTTGCAAGTCTCTCGAAGTGTTTTGCCCAGCCTTCACGGTCACTGAGCCGGTAACTCGGACTCGGGCGAAAACAAAAGCATTTTGCGCAAACTGCATCGACCGTGAATAAGCTTGACTCACGCACTAGAAATGACCTGATATTCGGAAATTGTAAAAACCGCGAGTTTGGATGGATTCTACGCAAGTAGCAGTAGCAGTGACGTAGCCGCGTCGCGCGTCGTGACGTCATCGCCTTCATTGTAATAATACGTTAATTTCGTAACATACTAGGTACTATTATGTAGTATCCATCCATACCTACTATATGTTAATAGTGTTAAACTGTTTATTGAGACAATTGAGACATTGAGTCTTCAAACAACAGTAACAGTTAGCTAATCAATACGGAAGCAAGTTTTGACGACGCTTCGATGGTTGTTTGTAACTCCATCACGGTGGAACGGGTGACCAGATTTAATTTATTTTATTACAAGTAGATTTGCGGTAGATTATGATAGGATAAAATAAAGGGCAACCCATGAGACAAAAGCTTCTAGAGATGAAGGAATGAAGTGGTCTCTTACTTGGAGAAGTGGTCCCAAATTGGACAAAACAAAATAGTAACGGATAAATGGAGGGAGGGCATAGCCCTGCAGTGGGATGATGCAGCCTAACATTATATGTAAAAGAAATGGGATACCAATTTTTCCAGCAGTCCAGAAATATATTATGTAGAGAATGAACACTAGCTCGAATTACAGTTTAACATAGGTCACTTAGTTTATCTGTCAATACCAAGAAAACCGCGCCAAGGACACCTCATCTGACCAATACCAAAATACGGGCGAAACCGCAGGGCGCCGCCTAATGTCGCAATAAACGTACCTCGTTTCAACACACACATCCCAAGCCACTGTACACCACAGACTGGGCATGGGATGTGACTTCCTATCCGCTACCCATACAAGCCATATAAGGTGATACAGTTAAATGTGTGCACTGCATACTCTATTAGTGTTATTGTGGTTTACATCACCCATGGAATATGGGCTGGGGCTTAGCATAATACCGTTCAAATTGATAGGCAGGTAACTAGGTTCAAATCAATAGGTAGTTGGATGTTTCTCTATTTTCCCCGAGGTAAAAAGTATACCTATATCCCTACCGCAACCTGGATTAATTTTAAATATTAGCAATTTATAGCAAACTATAATACAATTTATACAATAATATTGATGATTAAAAGATAAAAATACATGAAAATAATAGATATAACACACTAAAGACTTATTGCTAAGAGGGATCTCATCCAGACAATGTGAACAAAAAATAAAGAAGGGGAAGCCTGCTACCACAGCAGTATTGACAATGCTAATTAACATCACTTAATTTTATGAGGCGTATATAAATAAGGCTCTTTCTTTACTAAACTTTCACCACCAAACTCATAAACATGAGATCTGTATTACATGTTTTGTTATAGCTGTTAAAACATGGTAAAAAACATAAATAAATTAAGTATTTACCATTTAGAAGTTTTGGTTTCACCTCTTGAACTGAGCCGTTCTTTTCTCCTTTACTCTGCAACAAACATTGTGAAGAACCACATAAACATACAAACATTATATTGTGTAGATACTATCACACTAAAATTATAAATGCGTAGTTTGGTAGTGACGATTGACGATTGTAGTTTGGTAGAGACGATTGACGAAACAGATTTATGAGGCGAGTGTGAATGGACAAGCTGGTAGAGGTCGACGTAGGCGAACGTATCACGATCAAATCGAAGACGTTCTCAGTAAAGGCCACGTAAAAAGTACCCGCAACCGACGAGCTTGTATGAAAACACTTATGAAAGTAGAAGAAGCGAAAGACATATGTCAGGATCGTAGCAAGTGGAGGGATGTAGTCTCTGCCTACCCCAATGGGAAAGAGGCGTGATAATATGTATGTATGTATGTATGGTAGTGACTGTGAGAAAAAGTTTTTTTTTTTTTTGTAATGATGCATAAAGTGAAAATGTTTCTGACTTCTTAGTGCTTGAACATCATAGATATGGATGAAATTTGGTATGTGAGTAGCATACTCTTCTTTTTCTATTTTTTTTTGCTTGCGTTTGTCCGTCATC
The DNA here is from genome assembly GCA_949125135.1 of Alcis repandata. Classification (NCBI taxonomy): domain Eukaryota; kingdom Metazoa; phylum Arthropoda; class Insecta; order Lepidoptera; family Geometridae; genus Alcis; species Alcis repandata. The sequence goes on from OX421238.1 coordinate 1,482,157, forward strand.
TCGCCTGATGGTAGGCAACAATGCGGTCTACTCTAGATAAATACAAGTCTTTGTACTTTTTTCCCACAAAAGTTGACAAGTTTGTTAGAACGGGTTCATCCTATGGGGGTTTTTTGAGTATTATGAATATGAACTTTTTTCTGAACTAAATTGAACATTTGTGTTGGTTATTATAGATGACAATAGCTAAACTTGTAATGATTTTACTATGGAAACTAACGTGGTTTTCACACATTTTTGTTATAATTAAACACGGGAATACTCACACCAAACGAGACGCAACCGCGAGCGCATCCCGTTTGTAAACTCACCTGATGAAGGTCACCGAATGTGACCAAAACTAGTCGTAGTAGACGACTAATTTTTTTACGTGAGTATTCCCGTGTTTAATTCTAACAAAATTGTAATGATTTGTTAAAAAATAAGATAATAAATAATGATCTTCAACACCAATGTTGCACAGAATTTTTTGGTAAACTATTCATTTGTAAAATGTATGTAGTCTTGTATCACGAACACAACCACGAAATAATGCATGGAGACGGAAGCATGCTTATTTTAACATGTGAAAACAAACACAGAGGTACTCATGTAGGCAAATGTAAGAGGAGCCTAAAAACTTGTTCATCTTTTTGTCAATATGAGAATGTCCTGATTTAGGACGATAAATACTAGTGATCATTCACAATTCTAATTACCGTAGGAGACACATTGATGTAGCTCTTGAAGTTTTGAACCAATTTTTTCTCATTCATGTTAACCAAATATACCACACAGCAAGTTGACCCACTTTATACATTTACCACAGTAATTTTCACTATATTACATACGAATATGACTTTTTTTGATCAGAAGAGTGTTCGTATGAGTTTAAAAATAGAGATATCTTCATGATTTGTCCATAAATCCACTTTTATTTGATAACAATCATCACTACAAACACAAATGTGATGGAGCGCTTAATACAATGTAAACATTTCATAAGTGTACTGCAGAATGATTTTAAAGAATTACATATTTGAAAATTATTGTTAGAAATTATAGTTTTTAGTTTTTAGAAAATTATCGAAAATTAAAAATTCGAAGAAGTGACCAACACGCAAACGAGCATAGACATAGACATGACCATAGACAATTGACATCTTACTATTGACAGTTGAAAGTAATATGACAACAAAGACCAGAAAAAAAAATTAGTCTGTGGCTATGGTCTGTGGTGTTCAAAAGTAAAAGACACAATAGTATCGTTAGTTGCCATAACTTTATTTTGAACACGTGACATTCTACGTCACTTTTAATTATTTTATGATCCCTTTTTATTATTTTTAGACTGGTTTTAAAAGTCCTCACAGGCTTCATTATATTTTATCTAATTATTTGAGTTGCTATCGTTTGTCACAGATGTATCAGGCCAATAAAGCCACCGGAGACTAAATATGAAAATAGTGTATAAATTACGTGTCACATCTCCAACTTGTATTTTTTTGTATTTTTTTATTATTTGATTAATAAGATAGAGGTTAAAACAAAATTATACCAGCATGCACGTATTATCGATTATTTTAAAAGTGAATACTGGCAGCATTAACATCGCATGTCTCCGAAAAATGGCGATTAAAAAATTTTGGATTAGATATTTTTCAAGTTGTAATTGAAGATATTTGTGTAACCTGGTGAAATTGTAACGGCTACTGCCTTAAAATGGCAGATCCAGGTGGGGAGCCTCAGACACAACACCAAAGGTTCTTCTGCCACAGGTGTAATATCGAATTCGATGATATTCAGCAGGTAAAAATCGATTATTCCATAATTTTGCTGTTCATCAACGTTTACAGCTGACTTTCTAAGCATTTGCAGACGCTAAAACTACCATAATTATGTATTGTTTGAATTGCCTCAATATATTCAAATTTCAAAATACACACGCACCTACATAACTATCAAAGTGTAATCGATGTGGCCAATGGGGCCGGCGTGCGTACATACAATAGAATTGTACCGTGACGCGCCTTGCCAAGTGTTCTGAGGGCGCATTTAATCGGTTATTGACAATTTCACAGTGTTGGATTACCACTCATTTCGTAAATCATCACAAAACATAGGTCTTGTATCTATAATCAACTAAATTGCTTTTTAATCTGCTTATGAGGAAAGTCAGCAATAAGACGTCACTAACAATTTTGTATAGGTATATCCCTGCTAAATGAAATGTATCGCAGCAGCAGTGATTATCCACAAGTTCCTTTGTAGAAAACAACAGAACAACAAGGAAAACGAAAGCAAGCAAATTTAGGCATAAATAAGCCACAAGTATTGTTACTAGACATTTATGAGTGATATTGTGATATGTACAGGTTTGATATGAGATTGACCTACCAATATAACTTAATTATTCACTTTGCTCAATCCCTGTTCTGAATGACTAAATAGCTCTTACCATCTGGGTGTCTTAAAGTCACAAGTTAATTTTTTCCTTCTGCTCAAGGCAAGCATGCTCCATCGTAGACCGCATCATTGCTTACCATCAGATGAGATGGCGGTCAAACGCAAGCCTATAACGAAATAAAGCATGATTTGTTACTACTTTTTATGCTTTAATGTTTAAAAAAATGGTATAATTGAATCAACATAAATATCTTGGATATCTATCCTATACCTTATACTATACCTGTATAATTGTTCTAGGACTACACATGCCCGTTCTGTTGTATGGGTTTTATTGAGCATCTGGATAACTCGCCGCCCATAGAGATCGTGGATGACGACACCGACGACGAGTTCGACGACGCCGACATGACCAACCTGGCGGACAACGGCCCCATGCGGGGGCCCATCGACTTGAGTGATTCCCCTGTACCAAATGTATGTTTATTTCAGACTTGTTTCAAATTGCGCCAGCAGTGCTCATATTGCCAACATAGCATGAAGAAAGTTTCTTTGTTACTCATCAATTAACAACGAAATTTATGAAATTAACACTTTGACTGCGGCTAATAATCACATGCATGCGCTTGCCCCAGCTGCGGCTAATAGTCAAACGCGTTGTGTTTTATGCGACTGACGTGTGCAGCCGCACGCGCGCAGCGCAAAGGAAAGCAGGTGTGTGTTTCCCGCAGCCAAAGTGTTAATGACAAAAGAGTTCTTTGTTATGATTCCAGTAAAACTAATTTAAACTAGGTATCATAATAATTTTAAATTTAGCTTGCAACAGTTGCAGTAGCCTGAATCTGCAGATTAATATAATTGTCTGACACTAGAGCTAGCTACTAGATCTATTTCAACAATAGGCTTGTGTCCAGTAATAACAAATTGCTTGGTTTATAGTTTCTAATTACAAATGAAGACACATAGATAAGAAAAAACCAGTCTATTTTTCATAAAAGTTTAACCCCTAAAAGGGTTCAGGCTAAAGTTAAGGCGGGTAAACAACATCTGGAAAAAATCCAAAACCGAAAAGTCGAAAAGTCACATCTCGAGGTGGAACTGCTAATTATCTCGAAAACTAAAAACATTTTTACCAAAGCGCTGAGACTAAAAAGTCACCAAAACCTCGGACCTTTTTGGAACCATTAAAAATAACAAAGTCGCCTCAAAAACAAGGCCGCCATACAAACTTTGAGGGTCTATATCTCCGAAACGGTTGAAGATGGGTGGGTGTTTGACTAAATGTCAGTTAGCAAGGGCTATTTGATGGTGGTGGCGAGAATACAAATGATTCAAAATGGCCGCCATTTTTCAAAATTATTCGAGGGGGCTGACTTATTGCATCCGGGGGTTTTTGGGGTCCCTGCTTCCATTGTATGACGCTTTTAACATGCTCTCATAAAAGAAGGTTAAATTAATTTCATCCTGGAAAAATTATCGGTTCCCGAGGTAGTCCACGCGGGCGAAGCCGTGGGCGGAAGCTAGTAACTCATAAACGTAAACATTTCACACTCATAGCTCCACTAGGAATAAATCCTGTGCCGGGGATGCCATGGAACACACACAAATACAAAGACTACTAACACCCAGACCCAGAACAGAACATTTATCATTCAAACATCTGCCCGGCCGGGAATCGAACCCAGGACCACATTGCATTATTTTTGCAATGGGTCATAATATTGTTTTTGTTCAGAAAAATATCACTGAATCATCTAGCATGTACCGTATCATCATATTAAATTGCGATAGCATTTACAGGCTTAGGTGACCTTGATATTAGATATTACGCAAAATCATGTTTATTATTTTTATCCATGTTTTAAATTTTAGATAACGAATTAAAATTCTGTCTACATTGATAAATGATAGATACGTAAACACTTAACTGATCACACCAGAAATTAAACAAAATCATATGGAAGCTTACAAATTAGCGCAACAACTGGCGGCCTTATCGCTTAGCTTAGAACGATATCTTCCAGACAACTTTAGCATAGAGAGAACATATAGATGAAGTAGGAAATGCGGGCTAGTTTTGGGGAAGCATTTTGCAGTTTATCTTTGATTTTCCAAAGTTTCCACATTTTCCATTTTTTTACATTTTATTTACTTTCCAAAATACATTAAGATCAGTTCAACCTTTCACCACATTTTAGTAAATACAAAAAAATAGCAAACAGAAAACGAGATTTCTTTGATCGCGTTTAGTATTATTGTATAACGTATGTATTGAAAAGTGAAAACACTATTATTTAATATTGCCAGGTAGTTCATAGAAATGCATGCACGCTGTTGTTTCGGCACTCCCGTACGCCACACCATCTCCACCACTTATCTCTGTGGTTGTGAACACGTTACCAACCTTACCTCACTGGACATTGGGTAGGTATTGAAAGTTGGCGTGACGCAATGTTTTTATTCGTATCAGAAGTACGACCGCACCGTAACTACGTCATCATGTTATCAGCATATTTCATGATACGAGTAACATTTCATTATTCAAGATATAAATGAAAATTTACCTAAATTTAAACCTTCACAAATTATATTGGAAAATTGATAAGTTATAATACTTATGGTTTATGTTTTGGATTTTTATCATGTCTGCAGTTCTAGAGTTATCATTATTAAGTCTGGTCTGAGTTATCAGCATTTAATAGATGCTACATGGGACCTCCAAACTTCAGTTTGTTAATGGCATATGATGATGAGTCCTAGAATGCGAATCGTTTTTTTACAATTGTGTTCGAGCACACCACACCAGCTCTCCTGATGTGAAACGACGGTGTGGTGGGAGACTACACAGGCCTGACCCTGATTAGGAGTTGGCACTCCAGTGAGGACACCAGTACAAATCGTTAGGTATTTGACGGAAAATTGTAAGCTAATCCCAAAATGGCGTAATATAAGATACAATTTTAAAACTCGATTTCTAATTCCCTGTTGAATTACATTTAACACACAGCAAATACATCTGTAACTACCTTGAGAGCAATAAATACTAATTGCTTTACTTTAAATCTTCTGCAGCCTTTTTCAGCATAGATCTCTCCCAATTTCTGCCACAACCTGCGATCTTCTGTCTTAGCCATCCAGTCGAGAGCGGTCTTGTCTCTGTACGTCGTCCAAGAATTTTGATGGGCGCCCGGGTCTACCCACTCTTCCCTCAATGACGCCTCTCGTCCGTCATTGACTTCGCCATCATATAGCTGGCTAAACTGGCTATGTGGTCAGCACAACTCCATTTACTTCCCGCGATCACTTTAATCACGTCGCAGTTCACTTAAAATACGACATCAAAAAGCTCATGCAAATATTTCTCCTCTTTTTCAGACGTCAGGACGGCCCATGTTAAATGATCTAGCGTTTCTGATGACTGGCGACATATTACGGTGAGTGGCACTAGCATCGAGCAGTTTCAAAGAAACGATGCAATCTTAGTCCGCTTGCTGTCTGCAAGCTCCTCTTTTCACGCTTGCTCTTCTCACAGTTTAATCTCATTATACTGTTGTTAGACTGTTGGAAGTCTCTCCAAAAATTAAAACGTTAGCTTCTAAATCCAAATCGTAACCCATAAATCAAACTTCATAAATCTCCACCTCAGCAACCCCATATAATAATACATCATCTCGTATCCGCGCGTCGAATCGATATACTAAAAACTTTTAGCCAGGCCTGATTATCGCGCGATCAAAGAACACGACCATGGTTTACCGTGGCACGCATCTTAATTTTTCACACATATCACCTTTATTTCCTTAGAAACTAGAACTACTTTTGGCCATTGCTTGATTGTCAGCGTCAGTGACCGAGGAGGCACGTAGATAAAAACCAACACACACAGATTACAGACACATACAGATTGTTAGATAACAGTCTTTTTTATTTTAACGTCCGGTGCGTAGGGTCTCGTATCATCAGTCATTATTTTTATATTTTTTTAGAATAAGTGCATTTGATCCCCAATTCGGAAGTAATGTGAATGTTTGTCGGCAGGACGGACGAACCCAATCGCAGCGACGGGAGTCGCTCGCTGCTAGAGCAGCTAGTGCTGATGATCAGCGGGCGCGGCGGCGGCACCGGCGGCGGCGCGCCCGTCGTGCTGGTCGGGGCGCCGGGGGACTACGTGTTCGGGGGGGAAGGTTGGTACTGGCCTGTTAGGGGGAGCAGGCGTGGTAGTTAAATAGCTGCTGTGGATGGCGGGGTTTCAAAACGGAAGGGGGAAAATAGACGACTTCGTCGACGACCGACTTGAACTAATTGCCTGATGGTATATTTTGTGAAACCACTTCCTCGTCTAAATTCTACCAGGCGGTGAAGGCAACTTCGGACCGGAATAGATAGAGACAGATTACCCGGCTAAGGGGCTCCGGTGGCTACGATCCTCAGAAATGAGGGAGGGAGAACTGAAGAAGAAGAGAGATATTTTGTGATCACATCACATAGTTGAAATTTTTAGAAAATGTATTGCATTGTAATGTATTATGTATGTATTACTGTTGCCGTTCTAACAACAAATACTATAAAACAATAAAATAAATATTTTAGGGGGCTCCCATACCACAGACATGATTTTTGGCACAGCCATTAAGCTGTTCGGAGCTTTTCGAATGCAACTCTGACTCGCACTTGGCCGATTTTTCTGTGGTGTTGTTGCTTCTCGGTGACATCGATGACTGGTGTCTTCGAGGGTCATACCCCCGCGCCTCTGTACCGCGCAGGCGAGGACTAAGATAAACGGTTTGGCTATAGCAAGGATTCGTAGGTGACGTGTGATTCCGAGTCTTTCTTAGAGGTTAGTGCTTATATGATGGTTGTTTTAACGTGTGTGTTGCGTCGCGCGCTGCAGCCGGGCTGGACGCGGTGGTGACGCAGCTGCTGGGCCAGCTGGAGCACTCGGGCCCCGCGCCGCTGCCGACCGAGCACATCCGGGCCATCCCCAGCCACACCATCACGCCAGACCAGGCGGAAGAGAGCATCTCATGTTCTGTCTGCTGGGATAACTTCGTGCTAGGTCAGTGGCTCTAAACATGAGTAGACTAGTCTCTATAGTTTCTCTGAAGAATTAATATGCAGAGTGTGAACATTGAAGTCATGTCGTGTTTTGTCTGCTGAAATAACTTCGCGCTAGGTCAGTGGGATACCGCTTGCAGGTCACGTGTAGTCGAACCGACTCTCTGAAGAATGAATACACCTTAGAGTGTGAAAACTTAACATTCAAGACTTCCGACATGGAGAAGTCAAAGCCTCTTACATGAAATCTCATTCTATCTCGAATCGCTTCAGTAACTTGGCGTGTATATAAAATCAAGTGCTTAGATTTACACATGGTAAGCCAAAATAATAGTGGTGATATTGAAGAAATAAAAATCACAGGTATTGTACATACCACTAGTATACACAGATGCTTAGTAGCAGACAAAATGTTTACAAGTTAAGTTTTGTAATTAATTTTGTAACAAATTGGTAATACAACATGTTGGTGTGGTTTAAGTTTACCTCTAACCCGATCACCCATGGTTACAGGCTGAGTGGCGAACGCTCGTGTTACTTGCGCCTGTAAGACTTATAAGTACTTACAGCCTACAGCGTCCACAGCGGAATTTCAGAGTAACTACAATATGGGATTTCTCAAAAGTTCTGGCTTCCGGTGTAACAGGTATCCAAAGGCGACGGTGATCGCCTACCACCAGGCCTAAATACAAGCCATGTACATTTGATTTGCCATTTGTGCTTGATTTTACATGTCATTTTTTATGCCCGGTGCTCATTTTTGTTTTTAGGGCGTGTTTTTATACTAAGACGATTTCCATTAAGAAAAAACTCACCACTGTAACAGACCTGTAAAGCGTCCTCAATGTCGTGGGGCGAGGACTCAAGACGTGTGCCCGGTTTCCAGACGAGGTGGTGTCCCGGCTGGTGTGCGCGCACATGTTCCACACGGGCTGCATCACGCCGTGGCTGGAGCTGCACGCCACGTGCCCCGTGTGCCGCCGCTGGCTCATGCCGGACCCGCCGCCCGAGTCCGCCGCCAGCACCGCCGCCAGCTCCGCCGCCAGCTCCGCCGCCAGCACCGCCAGCTCCGCCACCAGCCCCGCCAGCACCGCCGCCAGCACCGCCCCCCCCAGCCCCGGCCCCGCCGCCTCCGCCACCTCGACCCCCTCCACAGCCTCCAGCACCTCCAGCCCGCCCTCCCCGCCCGCCTCCTCCTCCTCCGCCGGCCCCACGCAGCCCGGGCTCAGGGTAACCTTGCGTGAGTGACATGTAGCAACTCTAGGGTATTATCGCTCGGCTGATTGGGTGCTGCGGACTGCGGACGATTTGGTTTCATACCTTTTCTTTAGTTTCCAACCCCTCGTGTGGGCAGCGTGTCTTTGTGTCTAGTGCTCGGATCCAACGATCGTATGGATCGCAGTGTTGGGCCACAAAAGGATCGGATGAAAGACGATTGCACGTAGCGGAGATGCGAATGTCGAGATGGATGTGTGGTGTAACTCGAATGGATAGAATTAGGAATGAGTATATTAGGAAAAGTCTGAAAGTAGTTGCAGTGACAGAAAAGTTGACAAGGAATCATCTATCATGGTACGGGTATATTATGCGAAGAGAGGAGGGCCACATTACAAAAATAGACGAGGAACTTGATTGAACTTGGGTATAGCTGTAGAGGAGTGTAGTCAGATATGACGAGTGATAGAGATGAATGGAAGAAGTGTATCATATCGACCCCACGTAGGTGGAATAAGGGTAGGCAGATGATGATGACTCGGATCCAACAACTTGATAAATTTACTTGTGTGAACAACATGTGTAGCACTGAGATCCAACGACTTGACAAGGTTCATCGTTGCCTGTTTGCGGGGTGTCTGTGATTTTAAAGGTTTTTACTTTCTTATCTAACTTGTGATTCGATACCGATTCCTGGCCGGGCTTGGGAACGACAGCACCCCACTGATGTGTAAACCCTACTAGTAAAACTCCATATTTCTTTATAACCTTTACAACTATTGTAACCTGTACGTGTAGGTCTCATTATTAGTTTTGACTAATAACATAAGACACAGGCTTCCACACTGAGAAAAATGGCCATCAAAATTCCGATGAATTCACCAAAAACTACGTTATGGTACGATTAGCACGTTTTTACGGTGAAAACCATCATTATATAATTGTCACCCTAAAAACTGGTGCTATAGTCAACACAAAATAAGAGGCCCGTTTTGACATATGTCATCGCGACGTAACTAGGTGGTGTTACCACATGACTCGGTACTCGATACTCACGATAAATCGATTCAAGTTTGTATGAGTATTTGATCGATTTCATTGTGTATTGTAAGTTAATTGGATTAAGGTTTTGATTAGAAAATTTAAGTTAAGATACAATAAACCACTCTGTGAATTTATTTGCGTCCATTTCTTCGTGATATTCGAATGATGAATGCGAGTAAGGCATGCATCAATCACAAAACCTCCCCTGGCTGATCCAGCTGATCAAGATTTAATTACTATTAAAATCGAATGAAGCTGGTGAAATTCAGTAATTAATTAGTCAGCAACACTAATATTTGAAAAATGAAGACTGAGAACGTAACTGTTTTTGAGAGTTTCGTTAAATTTGACATTGCATGCTACTATAAAGTATGCGCAAAAAACGTTCAAAGTTACATTCTAGGGTCTTTCTCAAGTGTTAAAACGGGCCTCTTATTTTGTGTTGACTATAGTACTAGTTTTTCAACCATATATCATAATAGTTGTCACCGTAAAAACTGGTGCTAATCATCGTACTTTTTGTTGATATCAGTGTGTTCCGTACTTTAGGTGAATTCATCGGAATTTAGATGCACATTTTTCTCAGTGCAGTGTTCGTTACCGATGATGTAAAGTGGTGTCCGTTCCGCAGCTATCGGGTACTCGCGCGTGGTGGTGCGGCGCGTGGGGCTGGCCCCGCGGGCGGCGAGCGGGCCGGGCGCGGGCCCCGCGCCGCCGCCGGTGCCGCGCGGCCTGTGGGCGGCGCTCACGTCGCAGCTGGCCGCCTCCGCCGCCGCCGCAGACTCCACCTCGCACTCCAGCCTGGGCTCCGACTCCATGTACATGGACATCGACTTCGACTAACGGCGCGCCTCGCCGAGCCGCAAGCCCCTCGGCCTCGCTCGCCTGTGATGCACGCGGGAGTTTGCCGCCGGCTCCGTTGTACGGTTCTGACGCCGGACCGGATCGGGTGTTGTGATAGTGGCGTCTAGTCCTCGTCCTACGGAAACGAGAGTAGGTAGCGGTCGAAGGACGACGGGCGACAATTTTGAGTTTGGTCTGAACGTCCGCCGCCGACCGCTCGCCGTGAATTTAATTCGCTAAGGAAGATTTTTTACATAAAACTGTAACTTTTAACAGGGTTGTAAGGAAAGGGTATGCTAAACCGAACCGGGCTCGCAGTACTCATAATTAAGAACAACTTTTAATAGGACCAGCCCGGAAATCGAGAAAAAAGACAGCTGTTCCATTGGCATTTTTGTTTGGAACAGTTAATTTTTTTTCATTTAATCCAACAGTAAAAGTTGTTCACAATGATGAGTCCTATGAGCCTGTTTCGATTTAGCATACCCTTTCCTTATAACCCTGTATAGCGAGTATTTATAGGGTCCCGTAGTCGACTGAAGCTTATGAAAAGTCATGAAAATGTTTTGATACAATCTCGTACAAAACACTCGAATTATGACGACGGTAATTATTATTTATAAAAAAGCTACGGAATCCTTCCATAGGCGTGTAACACGCACTTGACCGGTATTTATTGTCATTGAAAGTTAGCGGCGGACAGTTCAACTGCTCTAAATCCTGAAACGGTACAACTGTAAGCCTAGCACAACTTTGACGTAAAATTACATAGCGAGTATTCGATAGAAAAGTGTACGCCATTTACACCCGTCAGGAGCATACTTGACAGTCGTAATTGGCGTACACTTTTCTATCGAAAACTCGCTACGTATTTTTACGTCAAAGTTGTGCTAGCCCCACTGAGTCGATATCCTAATAGCGCCTACTAGAGGACAGCGACGATTTTATTCCCGTCAAATTTAAGTGTAATATAGAATGAAAACACCAAATACCGAAATAGTGTGGCTAGTCTCCATTTCCCGATAAAACTGTGTTGACTTTAATAGAATTGAAGTCGTCACAAGTGTAAATTATTCAAAATACCAAAATTCATGTAATATAATATGATATAATACTACATATTATGTAATATAATATAAAATGTAGTATTCGAATGAATTTCGGTAGAGCTGAGTAATGAATCAGCGAACCGTCCCTACTGTACATGCTTGTGTATGATGTTGAAATATTCTACTGTGCTTAACACTTAACACTGCGGAAAACACATACCCTGTGTTTTCCTTTGCGCGACGCGAGTGCGGCTACACACGCCAGGCGCGTAAAACACAAAGCATTTGACTATTAGCCGCACCGGAGGCAAGCGCATGCGATTATTAGCTGCAGTCAAAGTGTTAACTGCTGCTAATAATGACATGCGTTGTGTTTTACGCGCCTGGCGTGTGTAGCCGCATTCGCGTTGCACAAAAGAAAGTAAGGTATGTGTTTTTAGTTCAGTTGAAGTGTTAAGATTACCGACAAATCGTCAATGTATCGTTGAAAGGGTGAATCCGCCAATGACAACACTTTTCAAAAGAGCAGTTTCTATGAAATAGTTGCATGTCATAGTATTTTATGCTCACATACTTTCCTGTTATAGAAAATTAAACTAAAACCATTGTAATAATCACTATTGACTGACTATTGTTATAAAAAGTAAAAGATAGCTATTTTGAAAAGTTTTATCAGAATCTCCCTTTCTTCAAAACTACGATCTCGGCCAATGTAAGTTGAACCCGGTCTGGCTTACTTATGTAGCTGGGTAGCGGTCAAGTTGCACTGTTCTCCTGTCGGCTGCCAAGTCGCAGGTGACGCCAGTTTTGGTCTTGGGTTCTAAAGGCCGGACTCCACAAGTGTGCGAGATGGAACTCTAAAGTGGTCAGTGTTGTGTACGAAATCTGGACTAAGTGATTTTTATTATAATTTTCCGTTATTTATTATCGACCGCTCAATGAAGTAGAACTGTAATGTTAGTCCGATGTTGGCGATCGCTCGGACGCGAATTTCGACTCTAAAGGCCCGGAAATAAGGTCGATTGCATCGCCAACGTCGGAATGTTACTAAAAAAAAGTTTTGTTCCTCCAATTTGTATTGAGACATCAAATCGTCATAACTTTTATAAGACAGTTGATTTATTGCTGCTAGGAAAATATAATGTTAGTAATCAATGTGTATATGTATGGTGCCTAGAAATTTGTAAAATGATGTTTTCGTTTTAAAAAGAAATATTACTGCGCAGTTTGAATGTCAGAAAGTATGGACGAGTAATCGACAATTTCTGAGACAACAGAACAATTGTCTCAGATATTATCATGACTTGCCTCTACTCCACGTAAAGTTGTACTATTTCCATGTATATATATTTATATTGACACAGTTTTTGTTAGTTAAATATTCTCATATTATATGTAAATTATGTAAATATGCATCGTTAGTTAAGTTGTTTTTAATAAGCCCTTGTTGGGGTTGGGATGCTGATTGTGCCCGTTTAATAATGCAATTCGAGGTTGGCTGTTTGTAAAGTTTGATTTTTTGCTTTAAAGTCTAGGTCCTAAAGGTAGAATTCCGTTGGAGTGTGGGACAAACTTTTGGTAAACTGATATTTTATAATTATCAACTCACTGTGTCTCTCTCTAGTGCATACAGAGACAAGCGTATTATGTTTGTTTCGCTACATGCATGAGCGCTGCACAAAATACTCTGAGCTCACAATTTTGGTGGAATTGCACCTTTAAGTTACGGTCAAATCTACGCGTCCGCCATGCAGCAAGCGTGAAACGCCTGTTACGCTAAACTAGAAGAAATAGTTTCATACTATGATCGTATAGCTCTGTATCAGGAACCATAAGGACCATGTGTAGTGATTGACGCGCTTGCTTCTCACGTCGCCGACGCGCAGATTTGGCCGTAGCTTTAACAAAATGCTAACAAATCAAATGTCAGCTTTTTAGCCTATCCAATATTTATGAATTCACGTCACCATCCCGACCTGAGACAACGGTTTACAACTTTATGGGAATCATAATGGTTGATAAATTATAGAATTCTTGGTGATAAATATAATGGGCGCAAGTTTGAAGGCTTCATAAGACAGATCTAAATTTTCTAAAACTATTGACGTCTTTATCTAATAGCTTGCAATGATAAAGACAGATATATTTTTGGCTAGTTTAGATCTGTCAAATAATGCCTTCAAACTTGGGCCCAAGGAGCGTGTAAACATAAAAAAATCAATTTAATTTTGATACCGGTCCTTCGCTTTACGCGAACGACGGACGCATAGTAAAATTGCTATAATTATTTTTGTTAAAATAAAGTGAAGTTTAATTTCAATATCTTATTTTATTTTTTTAGATAACGTAGGTATACAATGACAAAGACATATATATATTAATTGCTAGTAAGTTTAGTCTGTGAACTAAAGCCTCAAATAGGTCTCAAGAGCACATCAATGGAAAGGAATATTTTGTTGACATTGTGTTTAAAGTTACTGAATAGGTATGAGTAGCTTAACACTTTAACTGCTGAAAACACACCTTGTGTTTTCCTTGTGCAACGTGAATGCGGCTACACACGCCAGGCGCGTAAAGCCCACTTTCAATACAACTGTGCGGTAAAACAAACATGTTTGTGTTAAAGCAGTTAAAGTGTTAAAAAGTAATCGCTTTGTCAAGTTTGAGGCAGTTTTGTCTCAGGGTAGACTTAGTTCTACAAGCAGGTGTAGCGTAGATGCAAACGTGCATTTCAAATTTTGAGACCTAGGGACCTAGGTCTGGCTGAACACTGATCGCATGTATTCAGCTTCAGGTAAAATTTGAATTGTATTTTTATATATTTGTACCTTTAAATATTTTTCTATCAATGGACACTTTTGTACATGTTCGCGAACAGTAAGCGAGTAGTTCTCGTGAAAAATATAGGTATAATATCTTCTCGTGAAAACGAACAGGCGGTTCGCGTGCACTTGAGAAAATGTACGTGTTTCAAACTCGGATCAAGTAGAAGGGTAGATAGAGTCCCGCCTTAGATCCAAGTAAAGCCAAAAAGTACTCTACTGCCCGTGTACGTATACTTCAAGCATATATTGACGCATAAAACCTGCCCGAATCAATCGTCAGTTCTTACGTCAGTTGATCAGAAAACGTGGACAAGAAAAATAAATAAATAAAATGATGAATGATGATAAAACAGCAAAAATTACGCAAAAGTAAAAAAGACGTCCGATGGAATAATTTTTCACGAGTCTTAACTAACATCTCATGTGTACTTATCGTAAATGACATCTCATGGAACACAAACATAATTTTTAGGTTATAATTTCGAATACAGATGTCAAAATGACATTTTGACGTTCGGGTAGTTTTTATGCGTAAAATTTACGTACACGGCAGTAGGGTAGTTTTTGGCTTCACTTGGATCTAAGGTCTAGAGTCCCGACTCTATCTGCCTTTCTACTTTATCTGAGGTTTCAAACGTGACAGCCAAACAGCCATTCGAGGAAGCATAGCGTGTACCGTTCGTACTTCACGCAGGCGTGGAATCACCATAACTTGAAAGTTAAAAGTCTAAGAAGAAACATTGTTAGGGTTTGGAATAAACTAGTCAACCTTAGCTGTAGTTAGCCGTTTGGATTAATTTGCAATTACCTTTACTACCTTGTGCCTAGTGTGAGGCCACAAAACATGGAAATTAGAATTTATTGTCATCTTTTCACACTTTGTTGTTGTTATAATATTTTTTTAAGTTTTCACTGATCAATGTAATTTTTTTGGACCTAAACTTTATCTTATCTTACTAAGGAAACATGTACAAATATTGTCGTGTAACCATACTTCACACAGTTTATTATAATTACGTGCCAAGTTCTTATACTATCATCCATCACAATGTAGAGATCAAAAAATCATTATTTTGAAATAAATTGTTGCACATTCATAAATTGATGTATTTATTATTTAAAGCTTTTCAGGTAACACAGTAATCTAGACAGTACCAAGTGCATTTTACTTTACAGGGTAAGCCGAAAAAGGCTCACATAGGCTCATATCATTATGATTTTTTTTTTACTGTCGGACTAACCTCAAAATCGTGAAAACAAATCAGCTGTTGTATACATTTTGTCGAGTGCTATTCACATTTTTCTACGGTAACATACACAAGTACTATTAGTTCTTTTCGGCATGCTCTTTCTTTATAACCCTGTAATTACGTAATCATGCCAGCGGCGCACCTTTCGCCTCCGAAGCGGAAATGGCCTTATTTACACCATCAACAACGTACGTTTACAACTACATTCAAAAAAGCAACTGACTGATAAAAAGCAGAATTCCCTGATGTGTCGTACGCAGCGGTATGTATTTACCAAATTGCACTGGCATTCACCAAATTGCATTGTGAAATTTTGTAGTCGCCGAAACAGATGATACTTAAGTACTTAAAGAAATTACTATTTTCATTTGGAACTTAAGTAGTCGGCATTAAATTAAACTAATTTATAAAAACCGATACCTATGAAATATTTTTGAAAACAAGCTATTAATTGCATTGTCATCGGAGTTACACATTTACACAGGTGTTCCGAATTTCAGCTCGATAAAAGTGCTTCAAAATTCTGTTGCAAGGTTTGACCTAAACAATAAAACAGATAACAAGGTAAATAAAAGCTTATAAAAATACTGTACGGCATTCAGCTAATCTAAATTAAAACTGCCCTAAGTAAGTTGTATGAAGAAACTACAGCCCAATCTGGTTGGGTTACCGCTGGCTGTACCCACTATGACGTATTCTGCGGCGCAGGTAAGCTAATTAGGCGGCAGATGCGTGGACGCGTGCGCGCGTGATCGCACTCGGCACTTTCTTTTCTTTTTGACGCTTAGCTTAGGGCATTGATCCAGGCTGAACCAGGATTTTGAGGTCGGCGAAGACAATCGTAATGAGTCATGGTTTTTTTCTTGCTAAATATTGAAACATTTTAGTTACCTACATAATAATATAAAGAGCGCCTCATCGCGGGTCGCGGGCGATGTCTTTCATATATCAAAATGCATGACTGCTTAATTATTACGTTTTCCTATTTAAGTTTAGAGTTTGTGTTTTGGTACGAGTAGGTATTGTGAATTGCACTTCAGAAAAGCATCACATAATGTTTATGTACTAAATCAGATAGATAATAATTTGTTTAGTTAAAATAGTTGTGGTCTAAATTATTATTAGTAGATTACTCTTCGTCTAAAATAATTTTGCAGGTAAGCTGATTTTATAGAGGTAGGGAGAATCGCTTTCGCCAAATCATTTGTCGCAGAAGTGCCGGCGATGTGGAGATGATCCCATGTTAACAGTTTTTGGCGCACCACTGGCATAGCAGCGCTATATGGCGACTGCAGCTAAAGTTAGCTCGAGTCATTGAGTTTCGGAATACGAGTAAGTGCCTAGTCATTTAATATAGTTGCACCAATACAATTCTACTAAATTACGATCTTCCAGCAGTACCGCGGCAACACGCGATTCAGTTACCATCAGTGCAAATCAAGTTTACGAGGTACGTAGGTACTTAAAGTAAATAAGTGATAAATACAAGCGAAGCGGCTATAAAGAGCGAGTATTGATA
The DNA here is from genome assembly GCA_949125135.1 of Alcis repandata. Lineage (NCBI taxonomy): Eukaryota > Metazoa > Arthropoda > Insecta > Lepidoptera > Geometridae > Alcis > Alcis repandata. The sequence continues at coordinate 1,499,342 of OX421238.1, forward strand.
GATTTAATTCGATACCACATGCCGACAGACCGCCACAAAACGAAAAAGTAACGTCTTGAGTGGCCGCGGCGCAGGCGAGGTAAACAAAACGGGCTGCGCCTGCGCACAGGGTAGAACATCTCGCCAGAGTTTCGACTCTTGCAAAACTTGGGACACAATTCGCTACGTGACGTGCGCCGCGAGAGCTGGCGCAGGGCCTTTATAACGTAATTTTGACCTTGCTTTTCTTGTCTTCCTGTTTATGAAATTAAAAATATAACAACTCTTCATCGAGCTTTGCATCTGCATATCGTCTGACGTCTCTTTTATAGGTAGAGTTTCCGTCTTTCCTTCTGTAGAGTGTATTCGTCCCTCCCGCTCGCTTCTTAGTAGGTTCCGCCGCCGCCAGGACCCTTCTCTCTGCAGAGTTCTACTCCTTGTCGAGTGCAATTATTACAAAAGGTGCGTGGCGGCTGGCAGCTGACACACACCTGCCGCCATCTTTAACATTTCTTAACCTTTTTTTCGCCATTGGAGTTATTGGCCTATTTTTTATGGCGCAAGCTGGCGGGCAGCTGGCACCCGTTCGCCTCTCACTTGAAGCCTTTGTTACAAACTTTTGTCCGTGATGTCTCGAAGGATATCTCAAGGCGTCTACTATAATAGCGCAGATGTTCTGATTGAAAGGCCCAGGTACGGGCCAGGTGTGAGTGCTTCCACGTGGATATTTTAATACTTTTGTAATGTTTTATCTTTTTTTTGGTGACGGTTGATGTAGTTTTTGTCGCGTTGAATGTTCTTTTGAGGCATGGGAACTTGTAGCGGTTATTAATTGTCCGACGGAAGTTGGACGTTCTGCAGGAAACGGAAGAGGTAAGTTGATATTCCAATTACAAGATATTTACGTGTGCAGGTCGGGACGACTGACGACGATGATGACCCACCGTGCTAACTACCTAACTAACTATGATAACTAGGTACCGACCCTGCCAAGAGTGTTCGACTAACAAGAAGATACCTACGAAAGTGAGTCAGAATCCGAGACTTGTAGACTATTATTGTTTATTTATTTAGACTATTGTTGTAGAGTATTTTCTTTACAGTTTCGAAATATTTTAGTATTTAGAACCTATACGGTAAGTATGTATTAGTGTTATACAATATACTCGTACACCTAGGTACGTAAAAATGTCTGTGAGAAACTATACCACCGATTTATAAAGGAAGAATATTATTGAATCAGCGGGAGCTAGTAATAAAATTCATAGAGAACCTACTTATGGGCATGAGAATGGGTAGGTAGCTAGGTAGGTATACCTACCCATACCTAGAGCGATAACCGCAGGCCTCACCCCAGGTCCTCGACCCGTGCTCCGCATTAAAGGTGTATATAACTCCACAGGTAGGTATATACCTACTTACCTACTCGCATTACATGTACTTACATATATCTACCAGTGTGTGTTTCACTCATACCAGCTTGATAGTTACAACGTGAAACAACCGCCACATCGTTATCGTGATACTAAATGTTAACACCTGTCGACAACAAAATTAATAATGCAACAGTGTATTGCTATTGCTAATATGTGTTACGGTTAAATGTAGTACAAAATCAGATTGTGTTCTGGAAATAAGCAGATTTGGACTCGAAAATAAAAGTTTTAAAGTAAGAATATGTAGTAAGATAGGTACCTACTACCTACCTACTATCATGGTATAACGAAGAAATAAGTATAATTTGGTCAGCGCTTCGGGCTTTCCCAGGTTCTTCTAGAATAAGAATAAGAATAAATTTTATTGCTTATAACTGTGTGTATAAAGGTCTTAAAATTAAAATTTGTTGCAACAGTTTATATCCATTTCGGACGTACAATATTATTTCCTTTAATTTTATTGTAATAAACATTAAAGTAATTATATAAATCTACTAGAGTTAGACATTGTCAAAGAACTCGTTGAGATTATAATGGACTTTAGACATTAACCACTCTTTTAAACTTCTCTTGAATAAATTACCACTCAAACATTTTAGATGTGATGGTGTAAAAACCCCTACCCTATTATTAAAAAACATCTCTACTTAACTATTTATATCTATCCTATCTGTCTATATGTAAACTATGTATTACTAGCTATACCTAAATTTTTCGATTGCTAACGTTAACCTACTGTTATGGCCAAGTGATTGTCTAGTGGGAAAACCTTGCGTTGTGATCGTAGAACCTAAGTTACGAATAAGTATGAGCAACCGAGCTACCTGAATAGATTTCCTAACAAATTGACTTACTCTAAGTTACAAGATTCCTACTACGTAAGTTATATAGGGTTATTCATAAAGGGTATGCTAGGTTTTAACCCTTAACTATTTTTCTTAGTATTCCTAATGTAAAATTGACTTAAATAATTATCAAATATGATACGAAATATATTCTAAATTATAGTTTTGGACTAGTTTCAAGCCTAATAAGTTCAGAACAATATTTTACTAAGACTTTACTAAGATTTTACACCAAATATTTTTTTGTTATTTATTTTATGGTTTTTATGTATTATGTTTGTATGTATTTGTACACATAAATTGTTGGCTATGGCCCCGCCCCTCCGCCGCGGTAAGCAATGTGTTTCGGCCCAGACTGGATACACTCTTCCGTTTTTACGTGTACAAATACACACCTCTGTGTGTTCCTAACATTAGAGCGCCTGACTTAAACGTCGTTATCATATTCAACTATCATATTCAACATATTTGAATATTATAACAACCCAAAAGCTAAGAGAAGAGGACATAATCTTTTGGCAAATGTCAGTCAGTCTGTCAGTCATTACATCCTTCATTTTTTACCTTTCACACATTTATTCATCAAGGAGCTTACTCATTACCTTAAGGTAATGAATCTGGTCCCGGAAGAACGAATGCAATCCCTTTCGATCCCTACCTAACCACCTAACTGCCTAACGCAATATAGCGACTGCAGTGAACAACCAACTAGAATATCGTTTTATTCTGAAGTTAGTGTGTAAATACATACTCCGGAACCTTTATCCAAAAGCATCTAATTAGACAACCAAGTCTAACACATAGTGTGATAAAGATGAATGTAACTCTCCCGTTACCATCTCAAGTCGTCAGTCTCAGATAGAACTTTCTATCAGTAGACTAAATGAAGAAGACTAGCAATTAAGAAACCATCGGCATAATGAGGTGCCTGTCATCCCGTTGGAATCAAGGGTAACCTCGGAAACATAGTTCCATGCTTAGGTTAGATAATTACCAGTAAGGTACTTTCCGTGGAAGCCTTTAGTATCTTACGAAGACAACCAACAATCACTAAACCATAGACATAAGAGGTGCCTGTCATCCCGTTGGAGTCAAGGGTAACCTCGGAGATATCGCTCCATGTTACAGCTCAGATAATTATCAGCAAAAGGATCTTTCCATAGAAACCTTCGATAAAAGTAGTGTGTAAAGAAAGATCATCGTTGACCTTCGAATTGAAGAGGTAAATTGACTTAAATGTCATCGTGTTGATTCAGAACCTATGTTTCATTAAATGTAAGACTTGGTGAGTCAAAATATAATATGTAAGACTTGGTGAGTCAAACATCACGTAATTTCACGTTATGTAAATAATATTAAAATAGTAAAGAGACTTCCGATCTACTTTACATTTATTCGTATATTAAATAGTTACTCGTCAAACTATAGTTGGCCGCTCATCTGACAGCAACTATTGTCAACCATTCGAGATAGTTCGTATAACTTCGAATGGCTAACATGGCAAACTGGTCGGCTGTCCGATTTACTTTAATTGTAGGCTTTCATAATAGATTCGGCAAACTGATCGGCTGTCCGATTTACTTTAATCGTAAGCATGTATATCCTATAATAGATTCGGCAATCTGATCGGCTGTCCGATTTACTTTAATCGTAAACGTATTTATTTTACAGTAGATTCTACAGACTGATCGGCTGTCTGATTTACTTGATTTGACCAAGACTTAAATAAGACTTGACTAAGCTTAACCTTAACTAAGACTCTGCTAATAACATATCAGCCGGGAATCGAACCCGCGACCTAAACATAAACGTAATCGTGTATACGCTATAGTAGATCCTACTAACGCCCAGACTCTAATAACATATCAGTCGGGAATCGAACCCGCGACCTAACATAAACGTAATCGTGTATACGCTATAGTAGATCCTAACTAACGAACAGACTCAGAACAGGTACTCAAACTCATTACTCAACAACCGTCGGACCAGGAATCGAACCCGAGACCTCCGGCCCTTAACACGAACTTAATACCACCGGTCCTGATTACCCTATTTTATTTTATTTTTATTTTATTTTAATTTAATCTAATTTTATTTTATTTTATCTAATTTTATTTTATTTTATCTAATTTTATTTTATTTTATCTAATTTTATTTTATTTTACCTAATTTTATTTTATTTTATTTTATCTAATTTTATTTTATTTTACCTAATTTTATTTTATTTTATTTAGTACGATTTTATTTGATTTAATTTAATTTTATTTTAATTTAACCTAATTTCACTTTATTTGATTTAATTCGATTTTATTTTATTTAGTACGATTTTATTTGATTTAATTTGATTCTATTTTAATTTAATCTAATTTCACTTTATTTGATTTAATTCGATTTTATTTTATTTAGTACGATTTTATTCGATTTAATTTGATTTTATTTTAATTTAATCTAATTTCACTTTATTTGATTTAATTCTATTTTAATTTATTTTATTCACGAATATTGTTTATACACTAGGTATTTCACTCAATTAACACACACAACGCGATACGTCCAGTGTTGACGGCGTTCCGCTCTCTCGACGACTGCCTTCCATCCAGTTCCATTCTGTTCCATCGCTCCAGCCTCCTGCACCGCCACTCCTAGAAACTACTCCCCTAGGAAACTTCAGCAATCCAATCCTAACACTATATTTGAAAATCAGCCCCTGTGATTCGTTGTTTTCAAGGATCACGCCACTTTTTCGACATTGCTTCGTACTACACCGGATTTAATACCGAGGGTCAATAATTGATGCGTTTATTTGTTTTCTTCTTGTCTTGACACCAATGTGCTATTTGTGATTGAAATAATTAATTGATCTATTGTTTTGTAATAACCATGTACTCATTTTTAAATAAGAATGTTTCTTTATTTGAATTTTTATAATGAATACCTTTTTGGCTAGAGTACCTGTTTCTGAGCATCCTGCCGTGCTATCTCATTTAATCTCATTTAAGGTTTTAGTTTATAATAATAAGACGTAACAATTCCTCATTATAATAATAATGTATTTTCAGATCTTCGCTAAAGCTCAATACCTAATATTACTAAATTATGAAAAATAACGTATCTTAATTACTTCCTAGTGACCACACACATCGCTATTGCAAAAACCGTTCTACGCAGATTTATTTTGTTTTAGAACTTAATTCTTAACAAGTATAACGAACCGTTCTTTTCTACGCAGTTTATTTGTTGCCATGCCTTGGATTCTAAAAACCCAGAAAATTAGAATGTTGCCATTGCATTATTTTATGTTTCTAACAAGCATGTGTTATTATAATCTGTGGGTCTGACCTAATTCATAGATGTCACCCCGCTGTCGATGGTGCAGATTGGATTGATTACTCCAAAATAGTTCCAAGCTAAGCTACTAGATGGCAGTGTTAACTAGTCGTGATAGTTTAATCTTAGATATTCCAATGAAAGTCTTAGTTTGCATTTATGAGACGCAACAATTCCTAATTCAATATTAAAATACTTTAAAATCCCTAATTTTAGCTCAACAAAATACTACATAATAATATTGCGATGGCGGGACATTCTATGAGATTTGAATTGATTGACTGGTTTTTACTTAACTATTAATGATAGACGGATTCTAAATATACCAAGATCAGTACAATTAATCTTATTTTCTTATTTAAATAATAGTTTAACATTATTAACCTTTATTCGCATCACTTTTAGAGTCTGCGTTCGATCCTGAGCATCCTTTGCAAAACACTAGAGCATTGCTATGATTTATCAAAAATCAACCTATTATAAATATTTTTATTTATTATTTTGTGAGAGATACGAAGGCTGTTTCGTTACATTCGACCCCTTAAATTTATAAAGATGAATTAATCGGAATAAATTTAACCAACACTAATGATATCACAAATATAACCGACCAAATAAAAATATTAAATAAACACTCAAAAATTATAGTTCCCTTATAAGTTCAAAAGTGCGAATTCTTTATTGTCAATATTCAAGTTTCAACAATAAAATTTAAACGTGTGAGAATTTTTATAGCATAAACTCACACTACGTGTTTATGCCATAATATGTATATGTTTTTGCCCTAGCACTATATGTGTAGTGTATTTAAACCGATCATGAAATAATCATCTTAATAAGTTCGACTCAACAACAGATCCGTGCTCCGTAAAAGGAATCTTTCGTACTACAAGATATCCGACCTCGGCAAGAACTTGGTTGTGAGTCAAGCAGTTAGAAGAACAAGAGAAAGTGCTTTCCCCCCTAACCTTTCGTATCAGCTACTTGAGATTTCACTTTCCCTCCTTACTTCGATCTTCAACCCTTTTGTGCCTCCTAGAAATTCCCCTTCCGGCACCTCAGGACCCTTAAGCTCTTGAAATCGTACATAAAATTCTGACTACCTCCGATCGGAACATGTAAGTGTGGGGAAATTGTGGTAACCATCATGTGGCACTGCGTGTGAGTATGAATTCAATATAAACCGATATCTATATCGACGGGGTGAATGTAATTTAGACTTAACCTAGCTCCAAACCCCTTTTTATACTGAACCGCTTGTGTAGTAATTGCTAAACCCTGACACTGACAACTCATCCCTAGTTCCGATGTTACTGTGCCCCAAAACCACTTCAAACTTTAAACTGTCTTACTTACATCCCTTATCAGAAATACTTTTCAACCGTCAACATTTTTGCTATTTAATATCACTCAGAGCGTTCGTTTCACCGCCTTCCATTCTGTTCTAGGGAAACAGCAACATCTACGGACACTATAGACAAACAGATTGCACTTCCCCATTTAGCTAATCATATGAATGTACTAACAGCACTCCGTTTCTATATTATCATGTATTTATGCTATTATTACTTTAAATTTATTTTAAATTTACTACAACACTTACTTATTTTATTACTAGTTGTGACTCGCGGTGTCACCCAAGCAATTATGAATAACGGTGGCAAAGACTGCGATGATAAAATAACTAACTGTATCATTATACTTGAACTGTACTATTTGAATTTAAGTTGAAATATTGTTTTCAACACTTGATCATTTTACTATGACTAACTAGTTTCTCAGTTGCTCCCCATTCACTAAATATTTACGACTCGACCCCAAAGTCTTAGAATATTATTGCTATAGCTGGCCTACCTAATTTATCCTTTTAAAAGGAAACCCATTTGTATTACCTGATAATATGGCACTTCATTTTTTTGAAGAACTACCGGGTGTTATTATTTTGCCTAAATGCTTTACTGACGCCTTAATTCTGACACTAAGTCTAACCACTCGTTTTCTGAGAACTATTGAAACTTATACGATCAATAACCGTTTTAAAGATTATTTATAATCCTACTTACTTATTTTATTAATCTTATTTACGAGACTTAAAAATAAACGTTTCACTCACAGCTCCCACCAGGGCAAATCATGTGTCAGGAATGCCGTGGAACACACACAAAGACAAGGACAACCAGCACACAAACCAAGAACAGATATTTAAATTAATCTGCCCAGCCGGGAATCGAACCCGAGACCTCTGGCTTATAAAGTGGTTATGTTACCACTGAGCCAAACAGGCCGTCTATATACCGTTATTACTACTTTTAAAAGATCTTATGTCATTGTTTTAGTAAAACGAGCTATTAAGTTCTAAAACTTCTGATTGAATCTAACACTGAACCTATCTTGCTTAACCAAACATATGCCTACTTAAATCGACGTTGCAGACCTTTCCGTTATGATATCTGGCAAACTGTGTAATATTTTATTTCATTAGCCTACCTACAGACAGTTTTGCCTATATGAACTAGCATAAAATATTCTGATTAGTGTTCACAACTGAGTTTTAGTCTTCTTACGTTCCGTTTCTTTATTGCTATCCCATTTAGCCTACCTAATGTTGAAACTCGTTTCTTTGAACTGTGAACTATCGTGAGTTTACCTTTTTGTAATTATGAAACGCAAACATATGTACTTATACATTTATCAAACATATCCTGTTTACTTATTATTTGCGATCTTGTCCTAAACTTAACTACAATATCTGTCAGTAGTCGCTCTATAACCAATTCTATTTCTAAATCTCAACCTTTTGCTATTTCTACTTATCTGCAACGTTCGACCCCAACTCCAACTTATTTCCATAAAATCTTAATATGTGTCAAATCAGATGTTTTACTAGCTTTCCTAATTTATATTGCACAACCTATTCTAGACAGGTTCCTAACAACAAACGTGCAATTATATTTATACAAGCAGCTAGTAGTTCCTATCACAGGTATTACCTATTTCAAATAATCAATTACGTTCCTAAATATGAATAACCCTAAATTACTATTTACCCAAGCTTAATATTGGCTCATACTTATTCTCGTCTCCTTTGCACGAACAACAAATTGTGTCCAAGACAACTTGAACACTTCTTAAATAACTAACCTTTCTACATATCTCAACCGTACGACCCCATTTCCTTGAATTCTACGCATCAAACATACATTAAAATGACAAATACAACGCGAAATCCTACTCGGAGCAATAAAATAACATACAAATCTACATTTAACACTATGTATTTTTGATATTTTTGCATTCTAACCAAACTAATCTAACCACGTAATAACCGAAGTACACATCCTGGTCACGGCGCACGAAATTGTAAAAACCCCTACCCTATTATTAAAAAACATCTCTACTTAACTATTTATATCTATCCTATCTGTCTATATGTAAACTATGTATTACTAGCTATACCTAAATTTTTCGATTGCTAACGTTAACCTACTGTTATGGCCAAGTGATTGTCTAGTGGGAAAACCTTGCGTTGTGATCGTAGAACCTAAGTTACGAATAAGTATGAGCAACCGAGCTACCTGAATAGATTTCCTAACAAATTGACTTACTCTAAGTTACAAGATTCCTACTACGTAAGTTATATAGGGTTATTCATAAAGGGTATGCTAGGTTTTAACCCTTAACTATTTTTCTTAGTATTCCTAATGTAAAATTGACTTAAATAATTATCAAATATGATACGAAATATATTCTAAATTATAGTTTTGGACTAGTTTCAAGCCTAATAAGTTCAGAACAATATTTTACTAAGACTTTACTAAGATTTTACACCAAATATTTTTTTGTTATTTATTTTATGGTTTTTATGTATTATGTTTGTATGTATTTGTACACATAAATTGTTGGCTATGGCCCCGCCCCTCCGCCGCGGTAAGCAATGTGTTTCGGCCCAGACTGGATACACTCTTCCGTTTTTACGTGTACAAATACACACCTCTGTGTGTTCCTAACATTAGAGCGCCTGACTTAAACGTCGTTATCATATTCAACTATCATATTCAACATATTTGAATATTATAACAACCCAAAAGCTAAGAGAAGAGGACATAATCTTTTGGCAAATGTCAGTCAGTCTGTCAGTCATTACATCCTTCATTTTTTACCTTTCACACATTTATTCATCAAGGAGCTTACTCATTACCTTAAGGTAATGAATCTGGTCCCGGAAGAACGAATGCAATCCCTTTCGATCCCTACCTAACCACCTAACTGCCTAACGCAATATAGCGACTGCAGTGAACAACCAACTAGAATATCGTTTTATTCTGAAGTTAGTGTGTAAATACATACTCCGGAACCTTTATCCAAAAGCATCTAATTAGACAACCAAGTCTAACACATAGTGTGATAAAGATGAATGTAACTCTCCCGTTACCATCTCAAGTCGTCAGTCTCAGATAGAACTTTCTATCAGTAGACTAAATGAAGAAGACTAGCAATTAAGAAACCATCGGCATAATGAGGTGCCTGTCATCCCGTTGGAATCAAGGGTAACCTCGGAAACATAGTTCCATGCTTAGGTTAGATAATTACCAGTAAGGTACTTTCCGTGGAAGCCTTTAGTATCTTACGAAGACAACCAACAATCACTAAACCATAGACATAAGAGGTGCCTGTCATCCCGTTGGAGTCAAGGGTAACCTCGGAGATATCGCTCCATGTTACAGCTCAGATAATTATCAGCAAAAGGATCTTTCCATAGAAACCTTCGATAAAAGTAGTGTGTAAAGAAAGATCATCGTTGACCTTCGAATTGAAGAGGTAAATTGACTTAAATGTCATCGTGTTGATTCAGAACCTATGTTTCATTAAATGTAAGACTTGGTGAGTCAAAATATAATATGTAAGACTTGGTGAGTCAAACATCACGTAATTTCACGTTATGTAAATAATATTAAAATAGTAAAGAGACTTCCGATCTACTTTACATTTATTCGTATATTAAATAGTTACTCGTCAAACTATAGTTGGCCGCTCATCTGACAGCAACTATTGTCAACCATTCGAGATAGTTCGTATAACTTCGAATGGCTAACATGGCAAACTGGTCGGCTGTCCGATTTACTTTAATTGTAGGCTTTCATAATAGATTCGGCAAACTGATCGGCTGTCCGATTTACTTTAATCGTAAGCATGTATATCCTATAATAGATTCGGCAATCTGATCGGCTGTCCGATTTACTTTAATCGTAAACGTATTTATTTTACAGTAGATTCTACAGACTGATCGGCTGTCTGATTTACTTGATTTGACCAAGACTTAAATAAGACTTGACTAAGCTTAACCTTAACTAAGACTCTGCTAATAACATATCAGCCGGGAATCGAACCCGCGACCTAAACATAAACGTAATCGTGTATACGCTATAGTAGATCCTACTAACGCCCAGACTCTAATAACATATCAGTCGGGAATCGAACCCGCGACCTAACATAAACGTAATCGTGTATACGCTATAGTAGATCCTAACTAACGAACAGACTCAGAACAGGTACTCAAACTCATTACTCAACAACCGTCGGACCAGGAATCGAACCCGAGACCTCCGGCCCTTAACACGAACTTAATACCACCGGTCCTGATTACCCTATTTTATTTTATTTTTATTTTATTTTAATTTAATCTAATTTTATTTTATTTTATCTAATTTTATTTTATTTTATCTAATTTTATTTTATTTTATCTAATTTTATTTTATTTTACCTAATTTTATTTTATTTTATTTTATCTAATTTTATTTTATTTTACCTAATTTTATTTTATTTTATTTAGTACGATTTTATTTGATTTAATTTAATTTTATTTTAATTTAACCTAATTTCACTTTATTTGATTTAATTCGATTTTATTTTATTTAGTACGATTTTATTTGATTTAATTTGATTCTATTTTAATTTAATCTAATTTCACTTTATTTGATTTAATTCGATTTTATTTTATTTAGTACGATTTTATTCGATTTAATTTGATTTTATTTTAATTTAATCTAATTTCACTTTATTTGATTTAATTCTATTTTAATTTATTTTATTCACGAATATTGTTTATACACTAGGTATTTCACTCAATTAACACACACAACGCGATACGTCCAGTGTTGACGGCGTTCCGCTCTCTCGACGACTGCCTTCCATCCAGTTCCATTCTGTTCCATCGCTCCAGCCTCCTGCACCGCCACTCCTAGAAACTACTCCCCTAGGAAACTTCAGCAATCCAATCCTAACACTATATTTGAAAATCAGCCCCTGTGATTCGTTGTTTTCAAGGATCACGCCACTTTTTCGACATTGCTTCGTACTACACCGGATTTAATACCGAGGGTCAATAATTGATGCGTTTATTTGTTTTCTTCTTGTCTTGACACCAATGTGCTATTTGTGATTGAAATAATTAATTGATCTATTGTTTTGTAATAACCATGTACTCATTTTTAAATAAGAATGTTTCTTTATTTGAATTTTTATAATGAATACCTTTTTGGCTAGAGTACCTGTTTCTGAGCATCCTGCCGTGCTATCTCATTTAATCTCATTTAAGGTTTTAGTTTATAATAATAAGACGTAACAATTCCTCATTATAATAATAATGTATTTTCAGATCTTCGCTAAAGCTCAATACCTAATATTACTAAATTATGAAAAATAACGTATCTTAATTACTTCCTAGTGACCACACACATCGCTATTGCAAAAACCGTTCTACGCAGATTTATTTTGTTTTAGAACTTAATTCTTAACAAGTATAACGAACCGTTCTTTTCTACGCAGTTTATTTGTTGCCATGCCTTGGATTCTAAAAACCCAGAAAATTAGAATGTTGCCATTGCATTATTTTATGTTTCTAACAAGCATGTGTTATTATAATCTGTGGGTCTGACCTAATTCATAGATGTCACCCCGCTGTCGATGGTGCAGATTGGATTGATTACTCCAAAATAGTTCCAAGCTAAGCTACTAGATGGCAGTGTTAACTAGTCGTGATAGTTTAATCTTAGATATTCCAATGAAAGTCTTAGTTTGCATTTATGAGACGCAACAATTCCTAATTCAATATTAAAATACTTTAAAATCCCTAATTTTAGCTCAACAAAATACTACATAATAATATTGCGATGGCGGGACATTCTATGAGATTTGAATTGATTGACTGGTTTTTACTTAACTATTAATGATAGACGGATTCTAAATATACCAAGATCAGTACAATTAATCTTATTTTCTTATTTAAATAATAGTTTAACATTATTAACCTTTATTCGCATCACTTTTAGAGTCTGCGTTCGATCCTGAGCATCCTTTGCAAAACACTAGAGCATTGCTATGATTTATCAAAAATCAACCTATTATAAATATTTTTATTTATTATTTTGTGAGAGATACGAAGGCTGTTTCGTTACAATGGCAGGTGATTGTAAATTCGAATGGCACTGATAAAGGAACTTTTGTAGTACATAGTATTATTAATTTGAGGAATACAAATATTATATTTATATTTGCTACGGAGATTACTAGCACGAATAGATTGAATATTGAAGAAATATTCTGTGTTATTTTTAACAAAAGTAGGTACAAATTTCTAGAATGTATATTCCTGTTAAAGTTAAAAATTTCTTATCATAAAAAAGATTACGAAGAGAATCTGTATTTTCTAGATGATAGATACATCTAAGGCAACGCTTTTGTAAAACAAATGTTGACTGTATATCAACTGAGTTGCCCCAGAAGATAATGCCATAGCTTAATTGAGGATTAAACGTAACCGTAATAGGCATTTGTTGCAACAGCTTTAGATGTGATACTACTCAGTATTGACAGGGCATAGCAGTATTTTGAAATAGTTTTATTTATTTTATTTAAATGAGCCTTCCAATTTAAATGGGAATCTATGGTTACTCCTAAAAAGTTGGTTTCGTTGATTATTTTAACCAAGTTGTCTTTATTTTTAATTTTTAATTGCAAGGGGGACATTTTAACGTTTTTGAATTGAATTATTTTAGTTTTCTCTAAATTAACTTTAAGATTTATTAATTGTAACCAATTTGTGATAGATTCTTGTGTTTTATTTACTTCTGTTTCATAATCGTTATTAATATTTTCCTGTGAAATGAAAATGGTAGCATCATCTGCAAACATGACACAGAGATGGTTAGTGATAAGCGGCAATTCATTGATATATATAAGAAATAAAAGTGGTCCAAGAATGCTGCCTTGTGGGACTCCTATAGCGACCTTTTGGAAATCAGATTGAACTTTTTCTATTGTTTTTGTGTTCTTATTATATACTTCAAGTAGAGTTGATTGGTTTCTGTTACTAAGATAAGACTCGATTAATTTTAAAGCTGTTCCACGTATTCCAATTGCTTCTAATTTGTAAAGTAGAGTTTTATGAACTACGCAATCAAAGGCTTTTGAAAGATCTAAGAACAGCGCAATACTTGTTCTTTTGTTATTAATTTCTAGACATTTATTTACTAAAAATAACTACAATACATTATAGGGTTCCATTTAATGTACTTCCGTAATAAATGCTTTCTATAGGTATGAATAGGTAAGTAGATAAAACGATAATTTGGGATCTCTATAAACCTACATAAGCGGTAGCTATAGATATCAGTAACTTTTGTCCCCTCTCCCTATTTCTAACTTCGAATCGTTTACTACTTGGACAGTAAAGTAAATCCACTCCAGTCTTCTCCATATCCATAAACAAGTAAAGTTCGCTTCACATTACTTTCCTCACACATTACCAATGAAAATACGAGTTCTCTTTCCTTGCATAACAAGACAAACATCTTATGAGCGATGATGTTTTCATGCAAGCTACGGCCAAATCCTTCCTGTTTACATCATAATGGTAGGAATAAATCGTGGTTTGTAGCGTGCGGCCCCACGAGATCGATGGCTAGACCAGCACCCTTGTGGAAACTAGGTCATGTCGAGCGCCCCATGGCCCGGTGGCTCCATAGCTCCCCTCCGTTGCCAGGCACTGGATACAATATTAATGTCCCGAGTGATCAGACAAGTTTCAACATCTGTCAAACTTGTTCTTCCTCGGAAGGGTTGGATAATTGAGGAAATATAGAACACAAATCTTCCTTGTAGCTTAATGTACCAAGGTGATGTTTAGTGATTTATTAAATCCAACCTGAATTTGAAAATCAATATAAAATGACATTCTGTCTCCGCAACAGATTTAAACTGGAAGGAGTCATCCTAAATTTTCAAGTTATACTTACTATGGAAACTAACGTGGTTTTGACACATTTTGTTAAAATTAACACGGGAATACTCACGTCAAATTAAAATTGTTGTGATCGAAACTAGTCGCAGTAAACGACTTAATTTTTACGTGAGTATTCCTGTGTTAATTTTAACGAAATTTTCAAGTTGATCAAGTTTATTTGTTTCGAATATCTACTAGGTCCTAGTATTCGTCCTTGTTACAAAAGTCCTGGAGGTACGAGTTTTGTTATTCTTACCTAAAGAAGAAGGAATGAGAATGTACCTAACATTAAGAATTAAATATAAATTTAACAAAAAACTAAATTAATATAATTTTCAAATAATAAAACTAAAAGTAGTCCCTAATTCTATTACTCTTACAAACCAAAATTATTTATGTATTCCGAATTGTAGAATTTATCTACCTGCATAAATTAGGAGAGGCACCTATATATCTACAAAACCATCTCTACCAACAAGTATACCTAAAGTAAAAAGGTTGATTGCATGACCGTGATAGGGATATTAATAGTGTAAAGCAGATGTTAGTTTTTTTATTGAAATGGTCAAGGACCGAACCCGTCCCCTAACTAGCACCTGCTTGGTGATAACTTCGAATACCATTAACTGCGGACCTTTGAATAGGTAAAGGTGTCTAATCACCTTTAGCTTTCTCCGAGTGAGTATTTATTTTACAGTTGATGTTAAAAAGAAGTTTGATTGGAAAGAAAATTTTTGTGATTATTTTTTAATGTAATTGATTGGCAAGACGAGCAAATCGCGCGCCTGATGTTAAACGTCACGTTTGCCCATAACTGGTCTCCGCCATCCAGAATTATTTAGAAATAATAATCTTAGGTAGAGCTATATTTTGTAGATAGTTATTTAATAAATAATAAATAAATAAACGTTTTACACTCATAGCTCCCCCACTAGGATAACCTGTGTCGGGGATGCCATGGAACATTGAACACACACAAAGGCAAGGACAACTAACACCCAGACCCAGAGCAGACATTTAAATTCACCATTCAAACATTTGCCCGGCCGGGAATCGAACCCGGGGCCTCTGGCTTAGAAGGCGAATATATAATATTACCGCTGAGCCAAACAGGTCGTCAAATACCTACGTAACTCCGTTTTTGTATTCAAATTTTCATGAACATCGGGATATAGTATCTCAGCTGGATTGATAAGATTACCTCCAGCTGCATTCCAGCTGTTTATTTACCTACAGCTGTAGTGCTGTAAGTACTATTCATTGATGTCAATTAAAACTTGTACGTACATTCGTTCTACATGTATATTTTAATCATAAACCGGTAATAATGATTAAAACTTTATTACCCATTGATTGCTCTTTCATATCTGCCCGCTCTGTAATCAAAATTGCACTAATTTCGAAATAAGTAATTTGCGACAATGTATGCGTGGTTATTATTGATCACTTAGTCCTGCGGTTTCACCCGCCATTTTTCTATTTAGAGCTTACAAATTAATAAAAATGTCTGTATTGTAAAAGTATTAATCGATACTATTATAATAAAAAAAAAACAAAATGGCGCTTATTTTTATGCATTTCTACTAGTAACTATTCCAACTGGCAGCATTGTATCCCACGGTTTTACCCGTCATTTCAGTTTTTTTTTCAAATCGTTTCGTATACGAGTCCATACAGACTGCCACCACCGGTCTCTTAGCATAAGATTTTTACCATTTTGTTTCGGACCCCTCAAAAACGTGCGAACAAACACATTCACCCACAACATTCGTATTTATCATGTGGTTATGTTATAAGTTTTATAACATGAGGTATAGTTATTGATCATGACATTTAGGGTTCTCTGACACTAAGGAGGTATGTGGTGGTTTCCTCTGAGGTCAACGGTCCGCTGGATATGCGTGTTTCCTTTTGTCTTTTATGATTAACCTGTGTTCGATACGATAGTTTACTTTCATTTTGTAGTTATCCTTAATTTGCCGACGTTCGAATTGCATTTATGTGTTCTATATTTAGTTTACTTATTTCAATTTTGATTGTGAGATTAATGTTGTACTGTTTACAACAGTTGTTAAATTTATTTTTGCCGAAAGTTATATTTATAATTGTTTTTTAAGCGATATAAAATTAAACCATACCATTTCCTACATACATATACCATAATATACGAGTATGATGGGGTGGCTTGTTTTTTATAACACTTTTTTTGTTATTTTTTTCTAAAATTAGTTGTTTGTTTCAAAGTTCTCATACTAAGAAATAGATTTAGAATTAGGTTAGTAAACATAAATAGTAAATATCTTCCCAAGCATTTTGTTCAGGTACTTATATACGTACATATTTAGAGGCTAGAGATCGTCCATTAATCACGTGAGGATCGAGAGGGGGGCGGAAAAAATAACGATATATCATAAGGGTTGTAGTGGGATATCACGTGTACTTAATACTTATATTTACTTTAAATTGTAACATAGGTATAAAAAAAAAGACAATTTGTACCACAGGAGATTATTTATATAAATAAATAAATAAACGTTTCACACTCATAGCTCTCAACTAGGATAAATCCTGTGTCGGGGATGCCATGGAACGCACACAAAGACGAGGACAACTAACACCCAGACCCAGAACAGATATTTAAATTTATCATCCAAACATCTGCCCTGCCGGGAATCGAACCCGGGACCTCTGGATTATAAGGCGAATATATTACCACTGAGCCAAACAGCCTATCCTCACCATTTATCACCAGAGGGGAGAGGAAGGATAAAAAAGTTGCTAAAAACATTACGAGATTAATGGACGGCCCCCTTGTTAAAGATAAGAGAGGATCCTTAAAATTACAATTGAATACTAATGCAAAGATAAGTTATTTAAATATTCAAATTTATAACAAGATTGTAAGTTTGATCGTTGAAATAACCTAGATTTAGTTATATCTAGAATTCTAGATCCATATTTAACTCTAAGTCAATCTACTCAATCATCGGGAAACATTTCGAGGTTAATAATAGAAGCATTAAAATTTTGTTCATAGCTTTTTTTTAAATTCAAAAATAGGCTTGCATTTGACCGCCATCTTGCCTGATGGTAAGATACGAGTAATAAAGATAGTAAACATCGTCAGTGATTATATCTTAGTTTGTCGTACCTAGAGTCTATCGTTTAGTTTATAAAATAGTAGGTTAACTACGAGTATAATGGTATATAATCACAATATTTTCCTGTCTAGGTGATAGGAAACTATTGCGAAATCTTAAACGTTACGATATCTCAGGGTGACGAGCGCAGTGCTGTGCCACGCTGGGTTTTGAATTCTGCGAGTTCAAAGTTCTGGGTGGCGCAGACCTGTTATGGGCAAACGTGACGTTTAACATCAGGCGAGCGATTTGCTCGTCTCGTCACTCAATTACATAAAAAAAAATTAAAAAAAAACTTTAGAGCCCCTCGAATGGAAAATTATTGATTTCATCTCAAGAATATACAGTACCTACTCGTCTAGGTAGTCGGTAAGTAGGTAGAGGTCGGTGTTCCTGGTAGTTAGCAATAATATAGGATGTAAGCTAATCCAAGTTTTTGTTCGTCTTGATGGTAGTTTTTGGTAAGATAAATAGCACGAACTTTTACCAAATAGTCATCATCATCAAGCGCCACTCTTGTACTAGAGGTTGGCCGTCAGCTTAATGAACTTCTCCTTAAACGGAGCCCAGCGATAAAAGCTGTTCAACGTCGGCTATACTTGTTCACTCTCTTAGTCTGAAATTAATCTATCAAATAGATCTTCCTTTTTCAAAAACATAATCGATAGCATTTGGTAGGTATAGCATTAGACTCCTATGTAGTACTATATCTGTCCTTGTCTTATATCCCCAAACCAGGAAGTATGGGGCAAATACAACTTTCCAGGTCGATAACCCATTTTTCATTGATTTCCCATGGGCCCAACATAAATACACAGTAGTGCCAACTATTATTTAAGCTATGGTGGCTGACAGGAGGCCTTTATGTTTAGGTGAATAAGGACGATTATCGAATAGCACATGCAGAGGTAGCTATAGTTAAAATGTGGTTTAGTAGCGGGTAGGCTTCTAGGTTCAGGTAGTTAGGTGTTTAATTGCATTATACGCGTTTCATGGTGGCTGCCATGGGGTCAAGTATTGGGGTCGAGGGTGTCGCCCCTGTGACACAGATAATACAATCATAACGCCTGCCTATCTATGGGGTGGGTGTATTGAGAAAACGTGTCCACAAGTTACACCTGTCAACTGGAGTCCACGCATTAATTATTCAATGGCTGTTTGAAACGGTAATTCTTCGATAGTTATACTTCCACAATTTGGGAATTTAAATTTTATTGATGGGTAAAGTTGTCGAGTATTGTTGAATGAAAAAATTGTAGGATCATTATGCTTTTCCTGAGCATCTATTATAACTGAAAGTAGGTATAGCTTTTTTACCACAGCTCATTTAATAATGGGATGTGGCCAGTTCTAGTTAAGTGTGAAAGTATGTACCTATGTGTTATTTTAATGAAACCGTAGAACGCATTTGGATGGCATAACCCGGGATTTATACATTAGCCACTTTTTATCCTACAAAAATTCATTTGTTCCCGCAGGATACTTAGCCGATGTGTTATTTGATGAAACCGCGGGGCACCGCTTGATTGTTAAAATAAGTTAAACACCATTTTTTATTTGTTTTTACTGATCGTCGACAAGCTAGGCGACTTGTGACAGGTAATTCAGAATGCATCGGAAATAAATGATCAATACGATAGGTATTAATAGCGACGATGCAGTTCTGAGAGGCGCGGTTCAGTGTCCGTGCGAGACACAGAGTAGACTGTGCAGTGGAACAACCTTCACGATTGTCTCAAAGTAAATATAAGATTTTTTACTTATTTTATTTTACAGAGGTTTTGTCACGCAGTAACTAGGTAAGCCACTCCCGTAATGACCACACTAATACCTACTAAAATTACGAAACGAAAAATATCTCTTTTTTTATTTAATTTTAACAGCATTTCGGCTTCCTAAGAAACTGGAGAAGCCAAAATTCTGTTTAATTTACGCTATTTTATTAAGGCCAAAAGTTATTGCAATTAACCGCGTAATACGGTGAAATAACTATGCTTACTTTCAACAGGCAAATTGTTGAGCATACTCACAATATTTAGTATTAAAATACAAACATCAAATGAAATATTAACATTGAAGTAATAAATAAAATTAACATATAGCAAATATATTCAAATATGCATGGTTCTGCTCTGTGATTTTTGGGAATAGTTTGGTGACGTTATAATTTTGACTGGTAAGTTTTGTAGCTTGTGGTTATTTGTGTTACTATAAAATATAGGTAAAAGTAAGTAAGTTTGTACAGGAAATAGGTAGCAAGCTAGCCCTGGTGATATGATATTTTATGATGATATTTTCGTGAAATCTGATCACTTAAACAAATTAGACATCTTATCGATCTAACACTCACAAAGCGCGGTATATCAAATAGTTTAATAGTGGAAGAAACAACGTAGAATTTAAACAATAATTCAAATAAAATAAGACAAAAGAGTAAAAAAAATATATACTAAACTGACAAAAAAAAAGGCTCAAAACAAGATAACTTTGTACATTTCGTATGCACAATAGTTGTCTAAACATATTTTTGCACTGTGTCTTCAAAGAGATCCTTCCAGGAACCAGCCCATTCACTGCGCATTCGTCCTCGAACTTAATAAGGTTCAATCACATTACAATTATACTGTTTTTATGAATAATTGTTACCCGTGCGTAATGATACGGGCTTGGATTATACAGATACAAATCATGGACATTATAGTCAGCGTTCTAAATACATAATTAAAAGCAAACGTTTTTGCTTAAAATGTTGTTCCAAAATGCCTCCAAAATCTTGAAATAGTATAAAAATCTGTTAAAAAATCAGCTTTTTGTTCTAGGACTTTAGTTTAAATGGCTTTTTTTCACCAATGGAAAGCTAAACTAAGCCTGACTGCAATGGGCTATAAATTATAGCCCCAAATCTTCAACGCTGAATAGCTAGTAGCACTGAGTACGAAGTTTGGAGGATCATCTAGTAAACGAAATAAAATTAATAAGCCTAATTTAAAAAAAAAACAAGCTTTTATTGTATTGTTAGTAGAGTTACACAGGTAAGTAGTAAGTATATCAAGTCTCAGAAGTCTCAGCCTGGAAGAGGTCGCTCTTAGCGATAGCGCAGTTGTTGCACTACTTTTAAGTATTGTTATGTACTTATCCTTTCGTTTGCAATTTCTGGTGTGAACAATAAAGAGTTTTTCTATCTATCTCAGCTCAAACGGACATTGGAAAGTGGTTCCAAATAAAGTTGCAAGATTTGACCCGAACAAACATACATACATACTTACATTCACATATTGCAAATGAAAAAAGCTTCTAAAAAATTTGCATGCGCTGTGCATCACATACAGTTACGCATGAATACAGAGTTATTCAGAAAGGGTATGCTAACCCGAAAAGGGCTCGTGGTACTTACTCATCATTATGAACAACTTTTATTACGGGACTAACCCGGAATTCGCGAGAAAAAAATCAGCCGTTCCATAGAAAAATGTCAATGACACTTGACAAAATGAATGGAACAGCTGATTTTTCGCGAATTTCGGGTTGGTCCCATAGTAAAAGTTGTTTATAATGATGAGTACTATGAGCCCTTTCTGAATAACCCTGTATAGTCCTAACAGACAGTCTGATCAATTTGCAGCGAGGACGCCGCAGAGTGCGCCGCGGTTCAAATATTTAATACTGCCGGAGAGCTGACAGCCAGACGGTGCATTAGTGCAGCAAGAATAGAAGATACGTTAAACTCAATCCTGCCCCCTTGTTTTTTGTTGACGGGGGGGGGGGGGGGGGGATCTTAGAAAGCTGCTTTGGGGAGCAACCGGGTTATGTGAGGTTACACCTACTAAAACGCCCTCGGTGCCAGCCTCTGTGCTTGACAGGGGGCACCAGGGAGCAATTCTATATTCGAAACGATATGGAATAGTAGGAAAATGTATGGGAATAACATTTCTATAATCTATTTATAGATTCTACTAGCTGACTCCCGGCGGTTTCACCCGTTTTTTTTTTACTTTTTAACCTTCCCTGTAGGTATTAGAGCAAACAAAACAAAAAAAAATCCAACAAAGCAGACCAAAAGGATCGGACCAATTTCTGAACACACCTATAAATATTTGACAACCAAGTGACACTATTTTTTAATTCTAAAAAGACAAAAGAGATCGGACATCCCGAGTTTACCGTACCGATAGGACGAACTGCAAATGTTTCACAGGTAGGAACAGTTTGTATTGGAAAATTAAATTGTCGATTTTAGTATTTTTCTTTACTTATTATTCATGTTTCTTACCGTTTAAACCTTCCCTGAACTTTTACAAATATTTCAAGATCAAAATTAGCAAAATCGGTCCAGCCGTTCTCGAGTTTTAGCGAGACTAACGAACAGCGATTCATTTTTATATATAAGAGAAAGATTTTCTGTGACAGAAATGTCATTCCCATACATTGTTATAGTATTGTATAGCGTTTCGATTATGGAATTGCAACTTGGGTAACCCTACCCAATAATACCCTACTGGTGTATGCAGGAAAATTTTCTTTTACATTGTCACCAAGTTGGCATCGGGCGTGGTAAATATACGCTCTTTCGATATTAGGACATTTCTAAATTCACTGCGCAATTTTTTCAAACATAAATATAGAGCTTTCCTAAACTTAATTCCTGCTTAAAGTTTAACTTCAACTCTTGTTTGTGGCTCTTGTGAAGATTCTGCTTAAAGTTTTCTGTCTTGTTGCCGCACGTAACATTTCACGTCGAGAAGTTGTCAGAGCATTTTAAGCAGTGAATAACTTTAAGCAGTGTTTATGAGTAAGGCCTATAATATATAGGTATATGACGGCGCTTGGACATAATTCGTTAATGTTACTGTCAAAATTAGAGAGTTGGCTGTCTCTGGCCACTCTAGCGAAGCGCCGTTGGCTATGGAAGCGGGGCGGCCATATTGTAACAAGGGTTGTTATAAGAAGGACGTCAGCGCAGCGTACAATAGCGGCGAATCGCTTACTTATTGTCTAATAAAAGTTGATCGCAGAAGCCATTATCAAAAATTGAAGTTGAAGTTGAATAAAAGTTGATCTCAGTTACGTTAATTACTCATGTCTTTTGATGAAGGGCCTCCTGTGTCGATATATATGTTAACTTACGTTCGGGTTTGTTTACAATCAGTCAACATTCGTTGAAGAATTGTGCAAAGGGCACATTTTCTGAAAAACGGAGCGTTATTCTAGTGAATGATGGAGAGAGCAAAAAATTATGAATTGCACGAGAATAAGTTTGTTTGTGTTTTTAGGTAATTGTAATATTATTTACGGGAAGTGTAAATAATATTATATATCATAATCATAATATCATTTCTTCTCTCATCTTGTCATTTTTTTTTCGGATCTTTTTCGATACTCATTTTTACTCATTGGCTCTCGCGTGTTGATATCTAAGTATATGTACTTACATGACCAAAGACTGCGGTTTGACGTATCTTTCTCATGGCTCATCGGTCAGACTGATTTAAACATTTTTCCACAGTTTCCCGACGTTCCCCTTGTTTGTTTTGGCGTACTTCTGTGATGGCGACGCTAATGTGTATCGGGAGTGAAGGGAGTCCAATGAAATGTTAACTGCCTACTTTCCGATCACACTGCTGTTTGTGTACATAATGCCTTGCTACATCAACCAAATAAAGGTGACTTTATTTGGTTTGTTTTATTTTATTAGTTGTTCCTTGCGATAAATACTAAAGTAGTGATTAAATGTTTATGAGGTAGCAAGCGCGGTCGCAAAAACATGAGAAAAGCTTTCTCACAACATCACTTTTGGTGCTTTGTTTGACTTTATTTTTTGTGGTGTCAATAAAGTGTATTATATTGTGCCTCGTACAATGTTCACAATTTGTACTGGTTAGTATATTTATTATTATTTTAAAGACCATGAATAGTAGTACAAAAGGCAATAAATTTTAGGAATCTGAATTTGACTGAATTAAAAATGACACTACTTACTAATAAAAACAAATAAAAATCAGCTAAACATCAGCTCATTATAAATGCTAGATTAGAAAAAACAAACAAATAATTAAGTAACGAATTAAATACAATAAATTGTGAGCTTCTGTCGCTTTGATTTTAGATTATGTTGTTTAAAGCCTTGTAAACGTAGATGTACTCGTATAATAATCGGCCTCCAATGCTTACAGAAATTAAGTTTTGTTCTCTAAAGTATCGTAATGTTGATTACGCCACCTAGACGTCTTAGTTCAGAATTAGCTCTCATTGGAAACTAAAGGTCATATTACTATGGTTTCAGGTTACACAATCAACTGCGCACTACGGCACAATGAGCCCTGAAATACATTAATTAAAACCATTATTTCAACAACGCAGCGAATTTGTTGCACAACACTGTTTACAGGAAACAAAAGCTTTTCGCTAAAACGTAACCATTTTTAATTTTCCAACAAAGTTTTTTCCATTCAACATTTTATATAGTACTAGCGACCTGCCCCGGCTTTGCACGGGTATAAAATATAGCCTATGTTACTCAAGGATAATGTAGCATTCTAATGGTGAAAGAATTTTTGAAATCGGTCTAGTAGTTTTTGTGTTTATTCAACACAAACATACAAAAATACAAATCTTTCCTCTTTATAATATTAGTATAGAAAAGTACCTAAGATGGGGGCGGGCCGCTTTTGTAGAATGCAGCCAGAAAAAACATCCGGGCAGTAGATCCTTCAAGACAAGAAGCGGCCTCCATGCAGATCCTGGAAACGATGGTATAGGAGAAGATGTGAGATGCTGGTAGCCCAGGAGTAGGACAAAATAATCTAGAAAAGAAAGGTATCTCAGAACGTGTACATTTGCATTAGTATTCGTCTTAATTTCGAAGGCCAAGAACTACTTTTGAGTCTTTGTAATCTAGACACCTACTTACTCGACAGTCAGACTAGACTAATCAATAACCATGGCAAAAATTACGTGAGGAATTTAACCAAAGTTAAAGTTAATAAAGTAAAATTTTATTTAATTTAAATTAGTAATTTTATACCTCTACAATTCTAAGTTCTAAGTATGTATAACTCGTAAGCTAAGACCCTACAAAGGGTTTCTATACAAAGACAACATAATTACGATAATAACATGTGACGTGGTGACGTGGGTCCTCTAACGCTTTTCTTATGAAACAGCCCTTCTATATCTAGTGATAAAAATAAACACCAAGCCCGAGAGGCTGCAGAGAATCTGTTTCAGTAATTTCAGGAACTCGAAGCGAAGCCTTATTATAGCGGGAACGTTGCAAAACGAACACGCAACTCAATATTGCTCGGGAAATGTGCTGGAAATTATTTCTTGGTAGTTCTAGTTTAGTTACTATTATCTATTGAGAGAGGAAGATTTTCCTGAAAATTCAGGCTTCATTTTCCTTTTTTCTTTTGCTTTATTTTTTAATCAGCATACAATATTTATCATCAAACTGTAGAATATTATAAATTTACTTAGTCAAACATTATTATTTTATTATACTCCAATGCTCTATGTATCCTGAATCATTTATCAAATTAAGTTGGAAATTCGAAACAAAAATTCTGCAAACTAAAATTAACAAATTGGCCAAAAGGTAGTCTGTAGTTTTTAAATTTATTCCGAGTATTTTTAGAAAGTGACGTAAATGTAGAGGTACGAGTATAATAGTTGATCAAAACTTGCAAATCACTCGAAAATAGCTACAGTTTTTACGAAGCCAAAAATCTAAATAAACGACGAATATGTCTATTTGTGAGTGGTTGACCAAAAAGGCACCTCAAGGGAAAATAATTGATTTCGATGAAACCGCGTTTGAAATTTCGTGTAGAAACAAGTTTCGACTCGTGCGCGGGCGCAAAAAAAATCATAAAAAAACACTACGGCACCTAAAAATATTCAGGTTAGACCAAAACAAAGCTAAAAGACCACAGATTAAAAAATTCAAAAAAAATAAATAACGGTTTCCAATCCCTCCAGGTCCCATTTTGGTCAACCACTCATATTTATATCATATTTAGGATCCCACATAAATCATGTCATTAAATTAAGCGTTTAACTGGCCCGAAAATGTGTCCCAAGTCCCAATATTTCAAATCGATAAAGCTCGGTCCCACATGGGATTCCCGGGCCGAGCGCGAACAGAGTCCGCCTATACCTACATATACTCGTAACTACAGGAAATATACACTGCGGATGACGGATACGTATTTAACTTGACAAAAATGTGATGAACCGAAACGTCTGGTACCTTTTCGGCAATACTTTAATAATTTCTCAAGAGTCACAGAAAAGAGCTGTTAATGTGGTAGGTTATTTATTCTATTTTTTTCTGGTAAGTGTTATAGTACATGCGTAAATCCTATTTTCGGCTACATGTTATGTTCGTCGCAGTATCGATCAATCATTTAAATAAAATGAAGGTACTCGTGCACTAATGTCCCGTAACGTCACAATAACACGCAAGCCTTCCGGACGTAAATCAGGGCTGAGGCCGTTTACCCGAGCCGGAAGCGGAGTCGATGCACCCTACGCACACTCCGGCACGTGCGCGAGTGTGCGTGACACGAATACGGACGCGGAAGTACCACATTAACATACATTTTCCCCGCACACAGGCGCGCGGCCAGGGGATGTCGCCGAGCATGCACACCTTCCAGTTTTCCTTTTATTTGTATGTGTGTGAGTGCCGGCATGTAGATACGGCTGTTAGTCGGGCGGGGGTGTGGCGCGCGGCGCGCTCCGAGGAGAACTAGGCGAGCGCGCGAGTGTGCGGGCGGCGCGATGTGTGCGCGCTAAGTTACGGAGGAGCGGGGCTACGGAGTGTTTTGGTTTAGGGGAAGCTAGAGAGCAAGGGAGGCACTCTATAATGAACTTTATGCCGTTCACCACAGCTGTCAAAAATCGATGCTGCTAATTGTTTTAACACTTATAACTAATTCAAATTATAGGGCTTAAGTTTTGGTACTAACAGGCAAATAAGCAATTTTAAACAAACGTGAAGGGAATATCATACCACTACCTTATACACAAACGATCAATAAGCTAATTATATTAACTCTGTTTAGTAATATAATTCTAACGACTGACTGACAATACACCTAAACTCCTAACCTACACCGGTGTGTCTAGACTAGAAGCATGAAATTTTGCACAGGAGTTTTTTAATAAAACGTATACCTACCTATTGTATTGTATTTTGTAATCCCGCTGTATTAGCGCGCGGGTGCGGCGCGCAGCGCGTCTGCAGCGCTGTGCGTGTGTGCGGCGCGCGCTGGTGTGCGTGCGTCGGCGCGGGCGGCCACGGCCAGGGGTCGCCGACCGCACCCCAGCTACGCCGTAACCCCGCTACGGACGCTACGCCGCGCTGCTACGAGCTGCCGTAGCACTTCCTCGTTTCTATTAATTCTACGCTATTTGTATCTACGTAATCAAATTACTGGTTATGTAGGTCAATTTTTATGATTTCAATTTCAGGTTTACTTATTCATGTTTTTGTAAGAACGAAGATTGGTTAACAACCAATTTTGATAGTTTTGGTCAGAAACCTTTTTTGTATAAAAGTAATTTAAGAAATTCTCACAGATTCTTATTTTAAAATTTTTAATTTGCAATAAAGTGGTGACAAAATTAGTACTTCATTGAAGTCGTTCTTTGTCTGTAGAGTTCTTTTATGTAGGTCAATTTAAAGATTAATGTATTGTATTTATTCTTTTTGATACAATTGGGCATAAAAATACTATAGTTGGTATAATACGAGCGAAAGTACTACAGTCAGAATAAGTGTGGTAAAATAATTGTTACCATTTATGGACAGTCAGTTTTCGATATCATCGTCGTATTTAATTACAAATGCAAACATTTCGTAACTAAATGTGACCTACGTGATACAATCTTGAGTTAATGCTAATAAAAAAACTTAAAAAAAAACATGACAAACTAGCTGCGCCTCGTGGTTTCTCCCACAATACTACAGGAACTGTTGACTTTCCGGGATCGAACATTTAGCCCGCGTCAATCCAGCTATTTCCAAATTAATCATCTAAGCATTCGAACACACAAACTTTAAGATTTATAGTATCAAGTAGAAATAACGTTCCATTTTTTTAGTTTTCATGAAGGCATCTCTAAGAAATGACAGACAGAAATGTATGTATTTATTCAAAAGTACCAGGGCATCATAACTCTAGAGCGATAGTGTTTCAAGGCAAGTCAATAAACTTGACTAGCCGCGCCGCGCCGCTTGTTTATTCTAATCGTCACCAACTACAGACTTACTCGTACTGCTGTCTGTCAAGGTTTCTAGACAGTGTTTTTATATAATACTAAAAATTTTAAAAAGGGAAACGCATTTTTTTTTCTGAAAAAAAAAAGAAATATATAGCTCTGCTACCTAATTAGAAGAGTTAGTTAAGATGCGAAAAGGTTGTAAACCCCTGACTTATTTTGACGAAATCATGTCGGGTCTACTACGGCTTGCTTTAGTGTGTTTATAATATCTAATATTTGATAGAATCCAGCAGCAATAATCTGGCAGGAATCTGACGCAGCGGACTCGACTTTAGACGCATTATATTTTGCGTTATATTTTTTATTTTTTTTTAAAACAATTTTTTCGGGTCGTTAATGCATCCAAATATTTATATGATTTTTATGGGCAAATGGTGATTCTGAAAAATAAATCATTCTAAAATCATATCGAGATTTCTTTGTTAGAAATAATTCGAAATATTAGACCAAATGCTACAAAAGAACCTCGTAAATTCATTGCATGAGTTAGTCTAATCAAACAAACACAGTTTGCGTGGTTTAATAAATTTAGAATTAAACTGCATAAAACTGCTTATCAGCTCCATTTCCGGTCTAGAAATAAAGTGAGTACCCACATTACGAATAATTTTCTAAACCATTCTTTAGGACGCCTTTAACGCCGACTTTTTGAAGGCTGAACGAGAAGCTTGTACGAATATTTTTGTGGTGACGGTTTGTTTTTTATTGAAATTCAGAAGCCACGTCATCGTTACATAAGCGCGGGAGGGGGGTTACGCAAGCCGCGGGTCGCGGGGGGGGGGGGCGCGCGGCGCGCGTCGGGGGGCCGGGATCGATGCGCGGCCGTTCACCCGCCTGCAATGCGCCTGGCGCGCCGCTCCGGCCTGCCGCCTGGTACCCAGCCCCCGCCTCCGCCCTCTCATGGCGCCCTGGTACCGCCGGAGGCTGCGCTTGCAAACACTCACTAAATTAAAGATTTTTCCTTTAATTCAGCGTACTTATGCCGCTTTTATTTCTTTTATGCAGCTACTTAGAACTCCGGCTTGGCTTCTTCCTGCAGTTCCAGTAATTTTTGCTAATGAATTTGAAAGAAGTTAAATGAAAAGTAAATAAAAAGTCATGGTTAATTAATTTCCTGAAGAGAATATTTTAAAAATGTAGAAGAGGACTTTTCGTCTCTTAAATATTTACGAGTATCTATGCATTTACGCATTGATCAATTTCGGGAGCGGTAGAGAAATACTACAAAACGGTAGCTTATATTAAAAAATAGAACAAGAAGAAAATTACTTATGCCAATACTCCGAGAACATTATAATTATACGCAACCAACCAATCAGCTTGCGTGCTCTACTTATACATTACCATGTTTGACTTAATGAGTAAGTATTCACAGACAAAGAAACCTACTTATTCGTAAAATGACAACCAAAACTAGCAACATTGTGCCGAATGTGATCAAAATTCAAATGGTGGGTGAGCCGTCGCGTTGTATCGAGCGTGCCTACGTGACTACGCGCCCCGTAGCGGCTCTACGGAGTGCTACGAATAACGTACAGATGTACGGGACGTATCGAGGTGGTTTTTTAATGCTACGTGATGAGGAATTCTAAAGTTGTAGTAGTTAGGTAGTAGGTGTGGCTTGCCATGGCCTTTAAGTGGCCGAGAGAGAGATTGGGGTTTATTTGATCTAAAAATTGTTCTAAATCAGTGTTTTAATTCTTTTTATTAATTCATTTTGGATTATTTTGACTTTTGTTGACCAATTTACTTGAACGAATAAATAAAAGCAATTTATGTTATACACAAACCATTTAATTTGGTTTTGTTTAATACGATTAATTGTAGATTTTGATTATTTATTATGACTGTGAAACGAATTAAAAACCGAATAGAATAAAACTAATTGCCTGCTTAATTTCATTACAATCGAAATGAACCGTACTTTAGTTATTTTTGGACAAATATACAAACATAAAATGCTGATTGGTCCCATTAGACTCTGAGATATTCGCTTCGCCCGGTCAAATACAGATTGATGGCATACTGGCTACTTCTCTAGTATCAAACGCCTGGCGTCAGCTTGGCTAGCGAGGGACCGAGACCACTCTACCGTAACCACATACTAACTACCACCTCAGCTGTGCCCTCAACGTAGAACCTATCACAGAATAGCTTACAGTCTCTATGAAACCAACTTGCAGCATAATAAATGATTTTGTAAACTCGTTTCTATTTCGACACAATAAGGTTGAAAGTAGAAGAGAGCCCGTCACAGATTAGCTAACAACCACTGCCAAAGGAATCTGCAGTAAGACAAAAAGGTAAGCAAATGCGATTCTATTCTCACGAAATAAGGTTTAGAATGAGGAAACAATTTTCAAGTATTTTTCTTGCGTGTGTATATTTTCGTCGGAATCTGTACCTATAGGTATGGTTTTAAGATTGATTTTTTCCAAGTTTGTATTCTCCGCGTGTTTTCAGGATATTTCTGATAATGGCATTCTCTATGGATAGCGGAAGTATATTTCTGAGGAAATTGAAAATAAGGTTTGCTTACATTGCGTGTACTTCGACAATGTGTAGTGTTTGTTTGTTTTTCAAGTGGTTTTATGTGTACGAGTATGTTCTGGTTGAATGAATCTTGTTGGACAAAAATTAAATTGTTTTGGTTGTTATTGTTCGTCACGCTATAGCTTGTTTGTAAAATATGTATGTATATCTTAATATATATAAATCTCGTGTCACAATGTTTGTCCTCAATGGACTCCTAAACCACTTAACCGATTTCAATCAAATTTGCACACCGGGTGCAGTTCGATCTAACTTAGGAGACAGGATAGCTCACATCTCAATTTATAGTAAAAAAACATGAAAAATTAGAAAATTTAAAATTTAAGTTAGCATCAACATACTACGGTTGCTATAGTTACGCAATGGCTTTTGACAGGACAACGTCTGTCGAGTCAGCTAGTCTTAATATATATAAATTACGTGTCACGTTGTTTGTCCGCTATAGATTCCTAAACTACTTAACCGATTTCAATCAAATTTGCACACCGTGTGCAGTTCGATCTAAATTAGGAGATAGGATAGCTCACATCTCAATTTATAGTAAAAAAACATGAAAAATTAGAAAATTTAAAAATACTTAAACCATATTATAGCGCTTTGGACAATGTAAACTTTTTTAATGTAACTTTTGACATTTGACATAGAATTGACGCAATGGCTTTTTTTACCAATTCGAATAAGACAGGACAACGTCTGTCGAGTCAGCTAGTAGTATGTATATATTGTAAGTAAAATTGTAGGGTTTGGTTGCTTGTTCTGTAACAGCAACCGCTAGTCTGTAGTACTGTAGTTCTGCTGGTGAAAAAGCCCTCAGGTGGATTAATGATTCTGAAACCAGGACTAGTCTTATATACACGAATTTCCTTTTTTTCCACACAACATCAAAAACTCGTACTTACGCTATACTCGTAGTTTTAAACGTAAATAATTGTTGCGTTTGTCGTCAGATAGCGAAGGTATTCTCGTTTTTTATACCTCTATATTTTTCGTCATTGTGATATTAATTGCAATGTCGGCCTGTTTGGCTCAGCGGTAGTGTATCCGCCTTATAAACCAGAGGTCCCGGGTTCGATTCCCGGCCGGGGCAGATGTTTGAATGATGAATTTAAATATCTGTTCTGGGTCTGGGTGTTAGTTGTCCTTGTCTTTGTGTGTGTTCCGTGGCATCCCCGACACAGGATTTATTCCTAGTGGGGAGCTTTGAGTGTGAAACGTTTATTTATTTATAATTTTATTTGTACCTATTATATTTTTAAAAGCAATTTTTTATTCAAATTAAACTAAATCCAAATAAATCAAAGTATCACACAAAATCAAGCTTACAACAAGTCAAATTGTAAGACCTACTAGACTACTCAAACATTTTCCGTACAACGTTGCATCCTTTGAGGAAATTACATCTGTACTTATTTAAGATGCGTGGGTTGCTAATGTTTCGCTAACTCTTCTTTATCGTAAAGGAAACCCCATTAATAATGTGTAAGTAAACAATGAAGCACAGTCCAGTTCACCAGCTAGCGAAACTTCTTGTTTTATCAATAACATTTTACGGTATCGCGCTCTCACAATATCCGCGTAATAAAATTTTATTAATCTCATTATTTTGTGGATTTTTAGCAATGGCCGCAGTCGATATGCTTTTCTTTTGTTTCTTTTTCTGGTGTTCCATTTATAAAGTGCGCGCCATTATTGAGGAGGTAATAATAACGATAACTGCGCGCCATGTACTCGTAGGTAGAGGGTGGTCTAACCTTCTTGTTTTTTAAATAAAGACCAAAGAGTTTTTATGTTTTCAAGATTCTAAGCGATGAACTCAGCCTGTAAAAATAAACTTTTTTGTTTGTAAAAGTTTTATGACTGCAGTTGATTTTCTTGGAATTTCGCAAGCAAATGGTGTGAATAATATTAAAACCTTATTAACATATTTTTACCCGAAAAAATTGCAAAAACTACGACCGCGAAATACCGCGAAGCGTAGCGATGTATATTTAAACGCAGCAGACGTAAACTTCCAGTCTAGACCAAGATACCTACGCTAGACTGAAATTTACAGATCAATACAACAGCTTCATCTGCCGGACCGTGAGTTATTCCTGGCAATATTAGCCAAATCTAGGCTTATGAAGATAAAAAAATAAAAAAAAGCAACTGTGACAGCTATAATTGGCGGTCGACATCACATTTCAGCCCCATCATGGCCCCATCCCTAAGTATTTAAAGACCGTCGACCAGAATAAAATGAGCTCACCGAGGGGTAGTCTGTGTTGCCAGGATTGTAAAGTTTTATAATTTTAATAAACAAATCAGTGCTTGATTCTTCAGGTGTCCTCTTAGTAGATAATGTTGATGGGTTCAATTAACATAGATTGGTAAATATTATTCAAGCTTTTATTTA
The DNA here is from genome assembly GCA_949125135.1 of Alcis repandata. Taxonomy (NCBI): domain Eukaryota; kingdom Metazoa; phylum Arthropoda; class Insecta; order Lepidoptera; family Geometridae; genus Alcis; species Alcis repandata. The sequence goes on from OX421238.1 coordinate 1,532,581, forward strand.
ACTTGCCTTGTTAATCTTGTAACAGAATTTTGGACCACGTCCCGATGTCCGATTGAGGTTAAATTTAGTACAGATTTATAAGGAAAAGGTACGCTTAGCTCAAGGATAAGGGCTCTTAGTACTCATCATTACGAACAACTACGGAACCAACCCAGAAATCGAAAAAAAAACCAGCTGTTCCATACAAACAGCGGTTTTTTTTAGCATTTTCAGGTTTAGTAAAAGTTGTTCATAATAAAAAATATTATACTATAAGCCTCCTTTAGCATAGCTACATCTTATAACCCTGTATAGTTAAGTAAGTTCGATAACAATTCAATAAACTATTAATAACCTGGTTCAGCCTCAGTCAGTTCGTCTGTATTGATAGAATCTGAAAACTTGCGCAGACGACACTGACGTCAAAAAGCAAGATGGATAGAGATAGGTATTATTTAGCATGGGAAATAATAAGTAATCAGAGATAAAGAAAGACAAATCGGTGGACTAGTCCTATTCCTGTATGTTGTTGCTTTAAGAAGAAATTTAATGACGTCGGCTCTATTTTTCTTGCACCTCTAAGGTTACGTGGAAAACGTTATGAATATAAAGCTCGGCTTTAAACGTTTGTACTTAAAAACTACATTATTATGTCCAAAAAACAGTCCCCAATCTGTAACTTAAACTTTTGCGATTTTCACACTTTTTAATTTAACTCTTTCTTTTAATTAAACCCCACACTTGCAACACCAAATGAAATTGCATTTCGGTCCCGACCTACCCCCATGCGAGACGCAATGCGACGCGACGATACATACACTATAGCACGCAGTATAGGTAACTAGGTAGGTATAGTACCTAGTCTGGTACACAACTGAATTATACATTTATACACCACTAGGTTTATTGCGCTGCCACAGGGATTGCGGATCTGGTGAATATTTGAACGTTTTAGCGGGTTAGTTTGGCGATAGGTGATTTAGGATGGTTAGTTCGAAATCTGTATGATGTTTGGTTTATTTGTGTTGAATTTCTGTATGATACTTTTTTCTTATGTCCTACTTTTTTCCTATTTTATTTTAGGATTTATGACTTAAGTTTTAGAGTAGATTTTTAGTAGTGTGATGTTTTACGAAAAACTATACCTACGTAAGAAAAGCGAATTTGAAAAGTTAAATGTTATTTTCTTACATTGAAACAAAGGTATTCTTTTATAATTGATTGATATAATTTAGATTTCTTCTATTACTAACTCATAATCATCATCATCATTATTTCCTTAATAGTTACAGATACAGATAATTCCGTTCCAACTACTTTTTAGTAGTGGAAGTAGAGATAGTCGTCCTTAAATTTTGCTCAACGCAAAAAATGTTATACACATTGTTCAAAATATCAAAGTCATTTGAAGCTCTCTTTAAAAAAACACATTTTTTCATCATTCAAAAATCAAAAAATCAAAATCAATTTATTCAGCTTGTGGGCCTGGGTTACAAAGTTGTTAAGGTAAATTATAAAGATCTCCAGATCCCGCCTGTCAGCGTACAAGCACATATTTATGATTGATTATAATTAGTCTACACCGTGCCACCACAGAGCAAAGGCCTCTACACAAATAGAAAAAAAATAAACGCTGTTTTCTTAAACGAAAACCGAACACTAACTTAGTAACGAGACAATACCTATTTACAAATGTCCCCTCTTTAAGAATTCTCCTCGAATGTTCCCAGCTCCTCAATCTCCGCGGGCAGCCACCAGACAGTCTGTCTAGACGAGGGGTTCAGAGTGCATTTTTCTGTCTGGACCCCTCTATGGAACCCTACGCGTATGCGTTATTTAATTTTAACAGTCTATCAGGCTCCCCCATAAGCTCTTATTACCACATCGTAAGGGCTGTTATCGGTTGTCGTTAAAATGATATTGGTATTCGAGAAACGTTTGATGTATGCTATATTATAGATGGTTATAGGTAGGTTGGAATTTTTGTTTACGTTTTGGCGAGACTGATTGAAATGTAGTAATTTTTTGATGAATCCTGTCTGGCTGTGGTGTTGTTTTTGGGTTTTTGTGAGTTGCGTGTAAAATAGCCATACGAGTAGGTTAGGTATGTCAGATTTTGAATACGATTGTAAAGGCCTCTACGTAAGGAATAGTCTCACGCCCGACTGTATTTAGTGTTTTACTTTGTCTATAATTTTCTTTTGTAATAACAATAAAGTGTTTTTGTATGGTATTGTATTGTATGTATTGTCGCCTGATATGATAACGTCTGTCTTGTCTATGGCCATCAGGTGTCTGACCGTCGGAAGCGGAAGTCTGTCACTCACTATCGCTATTCTGTTATCTCGCTCAAACGAACTGCGAAGCCTACGATTCCAAGTAACCTAGCGCGTGATACCTACAATTTATACAGAGTACATTTCCAACATTTTACTTTCTTCACTACTTTACCAACTACCTAAAAGTAATAGTAAAATCGATAGTAGTAATAACTCCCAGCAGAACTTGCAGTAATTTCCATTTCAAAACTTTGTAGCAACACATGCACAATGCAAAGTTATGGTTCCATTCCATCACACCACATCCACAGAGGGCGGCACACACGCCGACAAAACGCCTGCACTGCACCACGCCACATTGTATACTTACTACACTATTCGTTGTAAGTCTCTACGCAAGAATGCTTTCCTTTTAGCTACATATTGCTTTTCTCCGCTTGTGTAGTAGAACACCAATCCGACCTAATAGCTATTTGAGACAGTCAAGCACAGGACGCATGTCTACTTCGTGATATAAAAAAAGCAGTTACGAGTAGGTACATACAGCTTTCCTCCGCTTCTATAGAACACCAATCCAACCTGATGGCTATTTGAAATAGTCAGAGCACTATGTCTATTTCTAGACATAACGAGAAACGCTTTTACTAGAATTTGATCAATCAGGATGATTATAATGGTTAGTTGCGGAACTTGAGATTTTGACTACGGCAGTTATCGGGAAGTAAAAGCGATGAACACGGATCAAATGCCATCTCTAGTTCTCGGTAACTGCGTCATTAAGTTAGAGAAAAATTTTATTTAGCACAATTTCTGCTTATTTTCAAGACTCGAGTAATAACATACTTGTTTCAAACACTTCTGTAAGCCATTATCATCATTTTTTATGTGGGGTAGGTACAGTATATACGTTTCCTCTATTCATCTTTATCATTCGTCAAATCTAGTTTTACTTCCTGTTTATTCATGCCATATTTCACGCATCAATAAGCGTAAACCAAACACGGCAATAACCGTAGTTGGATAATGGCAGTGAAAACAGCTCATAAGGCTCATACGACCATTGCCCGGGCCGAGACTACCTATAAAGGATTGTGTGCTCACGTAATAATTGTTATGACAGGCACAGGCGCGTTATTGGTCCGTCTGTAGCTGGATAGCCACCGGGAAGCTGCAGGTCGTTGCACATCGACGTAACAGGGGGCGGCTGCCACCGTGCCACCCGCCCCGTCGCCGGGCAATCGCCCGCCGGTTCATTATCAAAGTTCACTAGTACGGTGCACACATGCAAAGACCATGCCGACGAGCGTCGCATACAGCCAGGTGACCAGGGCAGCATGAACCTCCAGGCAGCGGGCGCTCAGGAAGTAGCTCGACGATAACGCAGCTCCCTGTACGCTGGCTCACTGAGGGTGTCGAACCGAGCTGTGCCGCGGAAGCCGCCAGCCTCGAGTTTTGACAGCTCGCCCGGAAAATCTGCAGCGAGGAGGAATGTTCCCGCCTTCCTATTCTGTTAATTACGCGACTTTAAGCTCTCGATCTGCAGCAATAACAATTCTACAGTGAAATTGATAAGATTGTCTTCAGTGATAATGGTGACGTCTTTGTGGTCAGGTCTACAGTCAAACAAAAGACAATGAATAGAAATAGCAGCAAGCTGAAAAGATATAATAGATAAATCTTTGAAGGTTTTATTTAAAGTTATTCAGAAAGAAAATGAAGCGTGTTATTAGATTGCCGGTAAGTATTATTACTAGACAAGCTTAACCCAAGGTCAGTTTTACAAAGGAATAGGCATAAAAGGCTCATGGAATCTGCCTAGGGCTCGTCAGGCGCTGTAACTATATCGTTGCCATGACAACCGCCGCACGCACACACCCACAGCCCTGGTGTACTATAACATGTACAATTGTACACCGTACTTGTACTAGGCTCGCATACGTAGCGAGAGGTGGATAGGCTCTAATTTATTAGCCAGCCCTGGCATATGCCCGAGAGCTAACTACTGATACCTTTGATCTTTGTTCTCAGTTAAGCAAGTATGACTACAGTCCATTCTGTGTCCAATTAGTTAAATGAATGTTAAATTACTTTGAAATCTTTGTTTAGATATATTACTACTATTACTAACAAAACACAAAAATAAAAAATAACTAGCTGACTCGACGTTGAACTACTCCAGTTGAACTATTGTATCGGAGGGGACAGACGTTGTCCTGTCAAAAGCCATTGCGTCAATTCTATGTCAAATATTGCGTAACTATAGCAACCGTAGTATGTTGATGCTAACTTGTCAATTTATAGTAAAAATTATCAGTATACATATATATAATTTGCAATAAATTAAAATTGCGACTATAATTTGAGATTTAAACTATCCTATCTCTCAAGTTGGATCGAACTGCACATGGTGTGCGAATTTTATTATAATCGGTTAAGTGGTTTAGGAGTCCATTGAGGACAAACATTGTGACACGAGATTTATATATATTAAGATTAGCTGGTACCAAGTAAAGAACCACAGACCTTATAACCCGTTGACTTCGCATACTTGTTCTCCTCTCTCGAGAGTATTAGGCTTTAAAACCATAACAATTGTCCCAGCCTAGCCTAGCCTAGGTCCACACCGTTTTGGCTTGATTTCCGCCTCTTCGCTTGCTTCTTGTAATTTTAGTAAACACAAAAAAATAAAGCGAGTGAAAGCCTGACACGTAGGTACATTGCAATGCGTCCGACTCCAACCCATGGTCTTAACATAAATTACGGGATAAAGAAAGTTAGTGCGAGTTTTCTTCGCCGCTAACGACCGCAAAGTGATTTTAATGACCCCCGGGACGCGTGTCCGCGCCGCGGGGGCGGACTAATGTCTGGGGGTCAGCGGAAGAGCCTTTTACATGTCTTCTTATGACTATTGCTAGGGGTAAATATTTTGTAGCTACGTTTATTAAAATGTAACATTGTAAATCCTAAGTAATATTTAATAAAAAGTTAAGTTAATAAGTTTCAATATTTTTTTAAGCTTCATTGTAATTTAAATTGTAAATATAGTAAATAAAAATGTGAACAACGTAACAAACAAACTTTAGCTATAGCCCTTAACTGCTCAATCAATTATTATGAAATTTTGCATGCCAGCTGTTAGGGATGCAGAATCACTGCTCGGGTGAATTCACGAAACGCAGCTAGTATTCAATGGATAAATGATAAAAAAATGTATGAGGTAGGTTGGTTGGCTTAGTTTTGATTTTTACCCGACTGCCTGAAAATAGGATAGTGTTTTTCGCGTATATGAAAGTCTGTAATCAGTCAAATGCAAATGATACAGTGAGAGAAATATGTTGATGATGAATGAAAAAGACACCATTTTTTAAAATTCTTATTTTAAGGACAGATTAATCACCAGGTTTTAGCGCAGTCCGTAGCAAAATGCTACGCAATGCAGTAGTGCAGAGCTAGTACTCGTAGCGACGCTACGACTACGTAACCTTTTGTAGACTGCACTGGTACGAGTAGCCTGTAGAAACAGAAACCTGATCTATCTTAGATTCTACGGATATACTCGTACATCTCTTTACCCTACTGCCCAGAAAGAGCATGTTTTTCAGGCATGCGTAACAAAAACTACATCACAAAACTTTTTACTTTTTTTTTATCTAACTGTTCAGCTGAAATAAATCATATTTTATTTACAAAATTTAAAATTTAAATTACAAGGACGATGAGAAAATACTGAAACTAATCAAAAAAACTAAAAATGTAAGTGCATTTGCATCACAAATAGTTTTATGAATGTATGATTTTATTTTATCTATTTTTTATTTATGTCTACCGCTTACCAAGAACTGCAGATCACAGACCGTAAATAATAAATCGGCTGCTGCTATAGTATCCAAACTGCAAATTCACGATTTTCAAATTGTACCTATTATACGAATATTTAATATACTTTCAGGAAAACCAATAAAACAAAAAATATATATCTTTTTTGGTTGCGTTTTAAATCGAGTATATTTCACACTAAATTTTTTTCTTATTAATTTTGGTCAAATTTTGACTTCTAACTGCTCTCCTGCAAAAAAATACATTTGAAGTTTGATACTGTACGTAGGGGCAGTCAAAATATGTAGCTGCAACACCAAACTGTATCCCCACATTTTATTAACATCAGTACCTGAATTACCATCCACTATGGAAGCCAATTACATAAAAAAACGAATCGCTTAATTTACAACCCCGAAAATAACCAAAGCCCTTAAACAAATGAGTTCAATTCTTTTGTTAAGCCTCTTCAATTAAATTGCGATAAGCAGTGACGATAAAAAGTGCCGTCATAATACTCACCCCACGTCTAATGCGAAACTGGTATACAGGGCAATTTTTAATTTAAGAAAAACTTTTTGCAATCATACCTTACCAATTTAGTTTCATGACAGAAAATATGTTTTTTTTTCTCCACCAAAAACTACATTAACTGTACATGTTACAATGTGTTTGTATAAAACGTACATACATGTATGAATGTATAATTGAATTTTGGCCCACAATAATAAAAATGTTAGTGTTAACTGCACTAGACAGAGATAAATGGAAAACATTTAAATATTATAAATAATTTTTAATATATTTTTTATTTGCATTGTCGTCTGATTTGCACAGGTATACCAAATTTCAGTTTAAACGGGAATTGGGAAGAAGTTCCAAATTCAGTTGCAAGATTTAACACACACATATTAACACGGCGAGTCAAACAAAAGCTTGTAAAACAGCTAAATATGTAGACCTTTCCTTACACTGAAATACATGTTGTACAACAGAATAAGAACATTGACAAAAACATTACGCAATTCCAAATGAAAACAAAAAACGCGGGAGCGCGAGCAAATCTCAGAATCTGATTTATTTACTAAAAATACAAAGCAACTTTTTTTCATTCTAATTTTAATATTCTTTTAGAAAACATACAAACTTTGAGAAAAGTGTAAAACAAAAGTTGATACGTACGACGTAAAGAAGCTGCCTGTAAGCGGGCTTTGATAAACAAAAATAACCCTGTATACTATATAAAACGTGCCTGTCCGTGGGTGTGACTGTAGGCAATAGAATTTGTATTCTCGTATTCTCAGATTTATTCTCTCGTATTCTCAGAAGAGGACAAACGATTCCTGTCGAAGTTATTAAGTCGAACATCATTTCTACTTTTAAGTAAAATCATTGGCTCCATAAAGTAATTCAACACGGGACAGCCTTCTCCAGGTTTTACGGAAACAGTATGCTAAGCCTGAAAGGCTTATAGCATTTTACATTATATTTAAATACCTTATTATACCAGAAATTGGTAACATCAACTATTAAAAGCTAACACATTTCAATCATACAAGCACAGCCGAGTGAAAAAGTTTACTAACCATACATAGACTGCAATAAAGTGAGTCCATACAGACAAACAAGCATTCCGCGACGGCCTCGTCTGGAGTCGCCCTTCGGAGGGGAATTAAAGCAATTCCATATTAGAATAGGGCCCCAGTCCTCTTGTTTTGACGTAATTGTATACATATACTCATATACCTATTTATAGTTATGAGTTTACTAGTTGTTGTTTACGACTGTACCCTCCATGGCTTGGTAGAGATTGCTCTAAGTAATAAGCCTGCTATTTGTTGCTAAGAAAGTATTCTTAGGGTTATTATGCTTTTGTTTGTCGAGTGTAAAAAATAAAAAGTTTACGTAGCTAAGCAGGGTTTTATGGAAAAGGTTTGCTAAGCCGAACTAGGAGCCCTTTTTGGCTTAGAATCGATACTTGTTATACCTTCCGCAATATTATTTTACATCTTATTTTGTGAAACAAAAACCATGACACGCTTACTTAAAGATAAACTATTATATATATATTATAATATTACTTAAAGATAGTACGTAAACTGTATTGTCAATATCATCGCGCATTACTAAAAGGACAAAAGAGGTAAAAGCAGAAAGAAAAATAATAATAGAACCAAGTTTTTCCGAATTTTCTTGGCATAAACGTGAGTGTGTGCGGCGCATGCTGCAGTTTTGTATCCTGAAAATAAAAAAGGTTTATGAATCATGTGGTTTTAATAATTCAAGTCGAGTAAACTCTGCAGAGAGAAGTAGTGAGTTTCTTTTTACCTATCTTGTTTCATAACATATCTTGTTAAACAATACATTTTTGATGTGAAACATCTATTGGCGCACGTAAAACCGATTTCTGGCGTGGCGACGCATGTGCAGTAATCAAGCAAATAAATAAATGACGACGCGCGTACCTAATTGAGTTTCAATTTTCGAACGGTTTTGTGTTCTGCATATTACTTTCAAAATAATGTCGATGTTTCACATCTGCCAGGCGTCCCGTGACGGCTCACATTTTTTTTTAATAAGTTACATTTTTGTTCAATAATTTCGTTTAGCTTAATTACCTTTATTTTAATCTATGTTTCTGCTGAATGCAAGTATGCGTGGTTACAGCTGTTTTGGCGATGTAGTATTTACCACATGGTTTTAAAAAATAAGACATTTTTATTTCAATTTGATTTTAGAACAAAGCGCGTTGGGCCCTTTCTCCCTAAACCGACTTCTCTAGGTATATAGATATAAGTACCTATAGTACAGTGGACAGAGAGAAGGACAGAGTAGTCTAGACGGCCATCAAAAACCCTGTATCAGGTTCTACGTACATTCATAACCGAATTATCAAATAGCCAGCCGCTGCGAGTGGAGAGAGCTAACAAAAAGATAGGTATTGCAGGCTTCGTCCTACGCTATAACCAGATATGGCTGCAGGATAAGGTGACCATTACTATCGGTTTCATTGTACAAGTCGGAAATTTATTAGACAAACGTCGGTAGAATATGTATCACGTATTAATGGAATGGGACTGGAACGAAGCATTGTAGCGCGCGGCATCAACTTTTTGACAGCGAACATGTTCTATGGCATGTGGGAGGATGCAATAGCATGCTGACCGTACGGGAATCAAGGCCTGCCAGAGGGCTGTATGAAATTATATTATGTAGCTCTAAAAGAGCGAACTCGACTGTTGTAATTATGTATTGTTAATTTACAAGTGTGTCATAATATTAAAACGCTGTTGAAATAAATAAGGGATTCACATACGCAAAAAAACATCAATGGAAATAATCAAAGAACTGGTTGGGTGTGGCGCATGGTGTAGTTTCTATCAACAATAAATCCGTGTTTGACCAACAACTCGCTTGTTGGTAACCGGCGATATTGTCCAAGATAAAGCACACCGAAATTCAATTCCACGAAAGTGCAATGTATCAGAATCAAGTTATCAGAATGTTTAATTAGCATGAATTTCCATTTTCAGATTTCTCTGAAGTTTGTTTCCTTGAACGTCTATGAAGCGAACTAATAACCAAGAGTGAACGGATTAGATGGCCGGCCATCTCTGCCTTTCTGGGAACATATCAATTCCGCTTGATGTAGGGTTAGGTTAGGTCCCGGACTTGCACTTCTAATTAGCTCTATTCTAGATTAATTGTAGGTCATCATTAACAACATCAGCTTGATTCGGCCAACGAAGAGCAAGAGCGTCCTCAATTTTGCACTAAATGATTGAAATAAGTTTTTATTATAATATTCTTCTTTTACTGTCTAATTTGAGACGTTTCACTACAGCTTCAGATCTTCTAATGTAAAAGTGGTTTCAAAAGTGGAAGCTTTAATTTGGAAGGATTGCCCAGAAACCCTGGCCACCCCAATGCCCAGGGTTGCAGGAGCTGCGATGGCGGCGCATCCGGCGGTCGCCATGGCTACCGCCCCCCAAGCCTCTGCACCATCCACCACCATACCTAGCCGATATTTGTACAGTCATCAAGTGATTTCCACGTATTTTGCCTTTGTGACGACCATTTTAGAAATTACGCTCAGTCAACATTCTACTTTACCTGGGAAATATAGAATATTGCTTAATTAATATTTACTAAGAAATATGTTAAAGCAGCCCGTTGTGTCTAAGAAATAAAATTAATAGAAGTTCCTTTTTTCGCTGTTAGAAGATACCGAGAAATCGGCTAAATACGGGTTTTTAGAATATACTCACTAACTAATCATTTTATCACAAACAGGTATGGAAAGTTTGTGTGAAGTATCTTAGTTTGTCCCAGATTTGGATGAAATCGGCTAAGTTAATAATTACTATCTATATATTATTATATTATATTATATTATATATATATAAAAATGAAACTCGTTTTCCTTGGTCACGGCATCACGCGTGAATGGCTGGACCGATTTCACTAATTCTTTTTTTGTTGTATTTGTTATTATTAGGAGAAGGTTCTTACGGAAAAAAATATTAAGAAAATCTCTCAGAAATATTGAAAAACCCTAAAAACAGCCCTTTTCTTTTTCCCATACAATCGTTTTCTAACTAAAACGAGCTTTATTGCTATTGTATAAAGTTCATATTGAATTGCAAGCACTCACTGTTGTTTAAGCAATGCAGGTTGTAAGTTTATAAAGTTATTGCAATTTAATTAGGCAGTACCATAGAGAAGTACTGTAGAAGTACTGTGTATGGCAGTACGAAGTCTGCTGGGTCAGCTAGTACTAAAATAGTTTATAATTAATTATACCCGGGTAATACCGGAAATATTTGATTCCTGCAGAATAAAGTGTAAAACCGCGGGAAGCAGGCAGTAAAATATGACTTACTTTGATGTTTAAAGTGAAGGAACCGGCTGCCGGTTTATGAAGTTACAGTAACCTCGTGAACTGGGCCCAGGTTTCATCCGGTTTGTAATTATTTAGTAGTACCTACTTATTGTCGAAAAAAATAGAGGTTTAGATTCTCTTCAAAAAGACTTCAACGCATGCTCAGAGCTTTTTAACAGTATTATAAGTTGAATTTGTTGAGAATTTACAGGGTTATTCATAAAGGGTATGCTAAGCTAAAAAGTTCTTATTTTTTTTTATTTAATTGAGTGACGAGACGAGCAAATCGCTCGCCTGATGTTAAACGTCACGTTTGCCCATAACAGGTATGCGCCACCCGGAATTTTGAACTCGCAGAATTCATGACCCTGCGCGGCACAGCACTGCGCTCGTCACCCTGCGTCGTCTCATAGTAGGTACTCATCATTATGAATAACTTTTACTATGGGACTAACCCGAAATTCGCGAAAATAAAATTAGCTGTTCCATAGAAAAAAATCAGTGACACACGACAAAATGTATGGAACAGCTGATTTTTTTTCGCGAATTCTGAGTTGGTGCCAAAGTAAAAGTTGTTCGTAATCTTAAAATTCATAAGTTCATACCCTTTATGAATAACCCTATATAATTAAATAAATCCTACTATATGTATAAATTATTAATAAAATAATATATAAGTTTTGTTTTTGACTGTTGAAACTAAATTATTACCAGGAGCCTAATGGTTTCGCAGGGCAAAGAGAAAGATCCGCTCCCTCCACTCAGGGTAAGTATGCCTTTGTAATAACATATACATGGCTAAGTACTAAATATATTGCAGAAGTAAGATCAAAGACATTTTATTCTAACTAAAATCTCTAGTCATAGTCTGTTATCCTGCGCTGGAACGCAATTTCATCGCCTTTGTCTAAACGCGCCGGCCGCCGCCGCCGGCCGCGCTCCAAACTAACAGTTCCTTTGTTGTGACAATGCACCGGCAGTGCAGTCCGAAGGGTAACACGCCCAGTCTTGGGGTAGGTTAGCACAGGAGCCAGCAGACACCCCCTACTGCAGCGACTACAATTACGCCTAAAACACGCACGCTTTAAACTTTTCGTCACTCATTGCTGCGCGGAAATGGATACTCGATGCAACTCTTTTCACAATAGCTGTAGTGGTTAGCAAAGCAGCGATGGTTTAGCTTGGTTGATGCGGGTGTAAAGTTTCGTGGTGGGGAATTGCAGCCAAATTATTGGACTTCCCGAAGAAAACAAGGCTAGTTTACTTGCGTTGCGGCGCTCGATACGGTGCCGCGTGCATGTGCAGTTAGCGTGAATTATTATTATGGCTTTTCCTGGTAAACGCAGCTTAGTACGTACCTACGTTAAACCAGTAGTTTGTGCCGAACTGAGACCTCGCGACCTAACTCTACGATCGCTAGACCGATTGTTCTCATATTCGACATAATATTGTATTGGAATTAATTACATGCTTGTCTGTAATTAATTCCAATACAATTTTTTCAAGATTGAATTAACTATCATATATGTACAATTGTACATTGATAACTTGAGTTATTGTCAAACAAATGTACAGACATTCAAATAACCAAATACTGATTTGTCCTATTAAACTCTCGAGACCTTCGCTTGGCGCGGTCGATTATAGCCGAACAATACAACAATATCAGTTTTACCTTTTTTGTTTTAGGTATCACGATATTGTCTACCAAAACAATGATAAAGCTAGCAGTCAAAACATTCAATCTCATCTCAGACATAAATTAGTCTAGCAAAGTGCGACAAAACAAACAGTAGGTACCAGGAGGGTAGAGATTTAAAGGAGTGCCTCTAATTGAAAATTCATCGCCCCACGATCTCTAATCTCCCCTTTCCGTGCACTGTATTGATAGATGTTATACTTGTGTCAGTCGTCTGGCGTGCAGTTTCGATCAGTTTCCGTCTGGCGAAGTACCTGCGAACGGCGGGGCCGCCATTCCAGCCGTGAAACTACCTATAACTTGGCCAGACAGATTGGTTGTCTCTTTATTTTTGTTTTAAAGCTGAAATGAAATAAGTTCCTTGGTTATTAAAGTTACCTTTAAATGCTATAAAGTTTCGTGATTTTACTTCTTGCATATTTACAAGCCAAACACAAACTTTTAAAATGATTGCGATTTTTGTTTTAAAGATATGATAGATGAATTCATGGTCCAAGTCTTTTATTAGACTATAGATGAATTGATCTGCATACGTGATCAGTGGTCGAGCTGAGGCAAGGAATTTCCTAAAAATTATTGTAGGTAAATCTTAAAATCTGATGTACGAAAACGAAACGATGCACCTTATTCCGAACCCTTACGGTTGCATTTGGACCAATAGGGAAGAAATGCAATGCTTTTTGCATTCTGGCCCCGGGGGTGATGACGTCACGCGACATCATTGTAGCGCACGACTAGTAATATCAGCTTGCAGTCGAAATAAATGCTCCGAAGATTTAATAGCCGACTTTTATAGGACAGTTGAGGTTTCGATTACTTTGAGGTTGAAATAAAAATGTAACACTGATATTTTGTGTGCGGGATATGATAGAGGTAGTGTAAATGCGAAAGTTTTTTGAGTGAGAGAGATACCGCATACACACACCCAGTGTGTTTGCGGTTTGTATGAAATTTGGTATGTGCAGCTTAATTAGTATGTGGAGCTGGATGAACACATAGGAAAATAGAGAATTAAAATGCAGGTGCGTCTAGAATTTCATAAAAATAAATACTCAAAAAGCACCTTTTGGTTGCAGTGTGGCAGTAATAGATCTTCAAAAAAACCTGAATTATGTGTACTAGTGGAAACTGCACGATAGATTTTTCGTTATTTTTAATTAATACAATATTTACGAAATTCGTTTTTTTTTCATGTCAAAATCAATCATTTTCTAATAATTATAATTTTTAAATATAATTATTTTCCGGCAGTTTAAACAATATCCTGGTAGCTGCGGTACTAGGACAACATACACACAAATTAAATATAGATGTTGCACCGCCCGGCCTGTACGGGAGCCGCCCAGCGAGCTGATTCGATCGTGTCTGCGTCTCTCGCCCGGGGATTACACCTGTACACGTGTACACGTACCAGGAACACAGGTGCCATAGGAGCTTAAATATTTGTACACTCGAACGAGTTCAGAGTTCAGACTGCGGTGAATAAGGGGATTAAATTTTAACTTGCTGTCGCGACAGACCGAAAACTTTAGTACCTCCCAACTTACAGGGGATCGAAATCTATGTCTAGGAGAAGAAATATGTTTCACGGATGATCAGTTAATTTTCAATTCAATAAGATCTAGAATGCTGCACACAAAACGACCTGCAGTCGTTTCGTGAACTCTTAGCGCAAGCCTGAACTCTGCTCTCTCTAGCTGAGAGTCAGACGAAAGCCGAGGCAATTTAGTTTGACTCCCATTAAGATTTTACGGTACAGCTCCAGAAAAGTCGAGCAAAATGACGAACAGTGAACGAAGTGAAATGTTAATAACGTCTTAGAATTATATCAAAGTAAAGAGCAAACTTTCAAGAGCGATTTTGAACTCCAATTTCAATTTTGGCTGTAAACACGAATAGGCTGCGGTTTTCAATCGCCTTGTATAATTTCATGACCCTTCTAAGAAAACCTTCTTAAATTGTATTTAGACTGTAAATTGTATTTGGACTGTAATAATAATACTTGACTAATTATACCTACTATTGTAGTTTTTTTATACATTGATTTTTTGACATTGCAATTATTTTATATAATTTTTTGACATTCTAATAATATTATTTTCTTTGACATTTAATTTATTGTGTGTTAATTTATTCGTAAAAATTGTATTTGACATTCATAAGTGTACATTGATGTACCCATATTTGAATAAATTATTTTGAATTTTGCATTTTGAAAACCCTGGGTGCTTGAACTGTTACCACCCCATCGCTGGGTAAGCTAATTCATCAAGTCTTGCAGCCAAAGGAACTTCACTGTTTGAACTGGGCGGTACATTTCAGCGAGCACAGGCTGCGGCCGTTCTTAGAACAGTTCTCTCTATGATTGGCGTGGGTGTACACTGTACAATGTACAACTCTATTTCAAAGAAACAGTAAGCTTCAAAGCTAAATGCTCAAAGGCTATCACACTGCCTTTACAGAATAACTAAGGTACAAACAAGGAACAGAAATGGCATCTTCCTTATATGTACCTACTAGCTGTGCCCTGCGATTTCACCCGCGGTTAGGTTAACATGAGTTTTCTAGGATAAAAAGTAGCATAAGTGTTATGTTAATCCATACCGTGAAAGATCTTGGACCATCCACCAATCCGCACTTGGCCAGCGTGGAATACGGCCTAATCAAACTTCTAGGGTAGACCTGTATTCCAGCAGTGGGAGGATTAAAGGTTGAATATGGCTAAATAGGGTTGCAAAACTGGCTAAATAGGGCTTAATAGAGACGTGGAAATTAAATAGAATTATGTATTTCGCATTGAAAGAATGTCTTTTTTGAAAGAAAACCTCGAAGTGCTGTTTTTTTTCTCAAAATAGGTACATTTTCAAATGTTCACAATGGGAGAGGCTCGGAAAACTAATTATGTACGTTTCAGTATTGCCAACTGGACGAATATCGTGATGCACTTGGGACCCAGATATTTTATCTAAAACGCGTGTTCCGACTAAAACTGAAATTTATAAAAAAAGTCATTAAGTTTTTTCATGTTGATACATTGAAGAGGATATTTTGTTTTACTGTGCTTTTAAGCGTGAAGGTGAAACATACGGACAAACTTTCGCATTTTACTATTATATGTTTAATTTTACAAACTGTGCCTTTGCTTTCACCCACGCGCGCCGCGTGGTGAAGGTAAAGATAAAAAGTAGCCTATGTGATAATCCAAGATCTCTAACTAGCTGCGCCCCGCGGTTTCACGCGCGTTTTCTGGGATAAAAAATAGTTTATGTGTTAATCCAGACCATGAACGACCTTCATTCCAAATTTCATGTAAATCTGTTCAGCCGTTTCAGCGTTCATTAGTAACAAACATACAAACTTTCACCTTAGTAATATTGGTAAGATTGATAAAAAAAAATGTTTAGTATATAAACTTTCACGTTTAATATTAGGATAGGATAATGTGATTGATTCAATCCAAGGTGAAATATCTGTAGGTCCCAGGTGCATAGAACTCGGCTGCAGCGCTGCGTTTTATGTTGTTTTGTGTCTACGTCTGGCGGTGGGCGGTGGTAGCGACGCGGACGGTAGCGACGGGACGGTAGCGACGCGGACGGTAGCGACGGGACTGTAGCGTAGCGACGGTAGCAGTAGCGACGGTGGCGGCGGCAGTCTAATTGGCGCCCGTCAGTATTTCCATAAGCCCTTCGCAGAGTAATCTGAAAGAGTCATGGCGGCTGATAATGGTTTGTATGATTTCCTTTTGGTTCGTTTTAAGGACTCAATCGTGCGGGGGCATTGTCGCACTTTGTGTCCACGATGTTTTCCTTTACCTACAGATAGACTTAACATGACTTATGATGACCTTCTAAACTTGCCTTCTCTCTAACTTTATATCTGGCAGTTTCAAGTTTTCCGTATTTTCCGAACAAAATATTATATTTTCGTAATATTATAATGATTTTTGTGGCAAATTTCATCAAGATCGATTTAGTCATATCGTAATTAGATTTGAATGTAAATTCAGTAACGCAGCACTAAGACAATGTTTAATTTAACTATAGCCGAAATAGATAAACCACTGCGAAGAGAGATATCGAACAATTTACTTACTTTATTAGAGTAAGTTTCTCTAAGTCTACAATACAAGATCTCTCTTAGCGATAAAGCTGACTATTTTTGGTTGGCTACCTACCAAAGAGTAAAACCAAAGTCCAAAGGGCCTTATCCTGTACTAAGAAAAGTGCAGACCAAACAAAAGTAAACAATGAACAAATTATCTAATATACATAATATATTAGATAACTAAAAATCTTATGGATTTAATACTAGTAGCGCCATTTATGTGTCAGCCTACGAACTTTTCAGCCCACCTGTTATCTATCTATGTTCCCCGCTCACAAAGAACATGAACAAAACAAGTGAAAATCTCTCAATTAGTTCAATTAATTCTCAATTTAGCATACCATAAACAAGCGGGTGTCCACTCCACCCGCGGCATTACGCCGGAGCACCAGCAAAGCCTTTCGATAGGTTCTGAAAATTAACGCGCGCTCCCGCGGCGCTCCCGCTGGCAGCATTACTCGCCGGGGTTTATTGGGAAATGTATGGTCTATGCTTTATTTTTGAACTAACTGTGTCCTTCGATTCTAACTGTAGTTTGTTTTCTGTTTATTTTTATTACTAACTGCTTCCCGCGGTGAGACTCACTATCGTTAAAGCAGCCTTTTTTATCGCGATAAATAAGATGGTGTGTTTATTTAAGGTATACTACGTATAAAGTATCTCAAAATTTAATTTCATCCAAATCGGTTGAGCCGATAAGCGTGAAGAAGTAACGAAGATACATACATACACACCCCAACTTTCGTACAAACCTACACCTACCTATCATATCACTAGGTACCTACATAATTAACTTTACCATCTCTTTTAGCTGTTCTTTGTTTTAGAAATAATATCCACAGTCCTTGGTATAGTACTAATAAGTAATTTAATTTGAGTTTGAAATTGTCTAGATCTAATTACAATAAGTGACAAATATTAGACCATACCGTAAAAGCTACGAGTACACATGTACTAAACAAAGAGACTGCAGCGATACGTTCAAAAAACAACAAGTTGATAAAAACCGCTCATTGAAGGTTTCCAATACTTGTACCTCTACTTTTAGAAGGTAGTAGCTGCCCTCTTCAGCGTTAGCAACCTACTGAAAAGTCGGCCTTTTAACGTAACTAAGCAGGTGCGTGTGTACGGAGGCTCTTCTCCATTCAGAGGGGTGTGTCTACAGCTTCACAACTTTATGAACTTCCACTGAAAAGACAGCCAAATGTACCTACATATACCTAGTTACTTGTACTAACGTAAGTATAAAACTAATTACGTAACGTACCTACTTGTGTTCTTGGCCTCAAACTTCTTCTGAACCTTAGCGTTACGATAAGAAGGACCAAAATGCAGTGTCGCATTTATATACTGTATTCACCAAAACCAAATACAGGAAGAGAAAACCGGGCGTTGTTCCGGAACATTCCACTGCAGCGCATAAAGTACGGTGACGCAGATCATAAACCATGCTTTATCGTAGCTCGACGATTCTTCATTTTACCCAAAACTTTATGGACTTTTAGAAAGTTCCTCAATATAATTATTCGTGCATCCACGGGTTGGCGCTAAAAGCTTTCATTAGAAAAAATCCAATGAGCTTTGTAATAGAAAAGTTGGTAGATACGCAGGCGGGGTGCAGAGGTGGGCGGTCGCCATGGCGACGGTTGCAGGAAACTGCACAATCGATGTTGCCAGACGTTGTGGATCAATGTGTCTCTAGTACTACGGCCGACACCCGGGAAACCTACCTCCGCGCGGCTGTGTGCGCCTCTCCCCAGCCTCGCCAGCGTACCCAGCGCCGCAACCTGAGCCCTATCACTTTACCCAGCGCATGAGGTGGGAGCTCAGCGTTAACTAGTCGACAGCTATGTCCGCGTAAATTTCCCCGGGCGTTTGTTCGTGTGCGTGGATTGTGTCAGTATTACGTGTGAGCGCGCTCCATTTTCGTTGGGAACTTGTGAATGTGCTGTCTGTGTGCGTGGACAAGCGCGTGTGCCGCGGAGCTCGGCTCGGCCGGTGCCGGGCCCGCTATTGTTTGTTTTGTTTCTATTATCGTTCGGAAACTCAAACTTCATGTTATTCATGCGTGCTGCTATTGCTGCTGTTCAGATTTCGGTAATACAATAAGATAATATTAACGTATAGCTCCTCTTCCTAAATTAAAAAACTTTTACGAATATACCGGCTTATACGGGCCGCTACGACAAGAGGGGAAGAAAAAAGGTTTCCGGGTTCCCATCTTTTCCCGCTCAGGCAGGTAAGGACCCGGATCCGCGCGCGAGGGGAAATTCAAATTTTTAACCGAATAAAATTACGTAATGTCGAGTTACGTGACGGCAAAAGGATCTCTCTGTGGATTACGGTGTTCTGTAAACAGAGGGTGGGAATTTTCTAAAACGTTCATTACCAACTCCAATTTGCACTCTATTTCTATGACAATACGTTTTGAAGTAAATTTTGCGGTTGTAATGATATTGACAAGATGCTGATGACTGGCAAATTGGTAAAGAAGGCTTCTGTTATAAATAGAGTTATGTGGTTCTTATCGGGAGCTGTTAAGAGTCAGTTTATCTTGTAACGGTTCGTTAAGTAATATCGGGGATGGTCGCGAGTAATTGATGAGAGATTTGGACCCATTCTCTTTGAGGCTCAGGAAATTGGGTAAAATAAAGGGAAGGCTTCGGTTTGGGTGCTGACCGAAAAGTTCGTATAGTTATATAATCGTAGTTGTAGATAATAAAATCATCATCATCAGCTTGTAAGTTCACGATCACATTTTCTATTTCAATGAAAATACAGTCCTTACGCGTGAAATTAAACGCATTTGTGCAGTATTTTCAGACAAAGAAGACATTTCATAACTTTTTTTTTTGGTTGAAACATACAAATAACTGTTTTTTAATGTATTTTCGCCATGAAATCGCGTTGGGTTTAAACAAGAAATTTTCGGTTTATAATTTTTTTATATTTTAACATAATAATATTGTCTAAAATAACACTAATATAATTAATCTTTATTTAAATAATTTTTCGATTACTTTTTTAATTTTTATGAATATTACAAAACACAAAATATTTCTTTATTAGTATATCGATTCTATATAATTCATAACATAATACTTAATATGAAAACATACAATTACCGGTGTTTATCCGTCACTCGGAAGTGCAAGACTGGTAGGTACTCTGGTATTACCTTTACCGGCTTCTAGTGAGAATGGTGGGAGGCACAACGCATCTAGGTACTTCTACAGGCAAAAACATCTTTTGGTTCGACCCGTGACTTTTATTTTTTATTTTATCGTCGACTCGACGAGCTGGTGGGCGAGCTGTAGATAGTTTTACTTAAACTACTTACCTGGGTTTGTTTAATAGGTACAATGGTACAGGGAAGCCTGCTACATCTTCGACTGATCGTCGCATCCCATCAAGTGAGATTGCTATGATTGGCAACATTTGTCCAGATGTAGAAAAAGTAAATGAAATACCAAGTCCACCATTCAGGATGATGACTAATTTTTATGTTAATAATTTTATTTATTTGATGTGCCAAGTTGCATCAATATCAAACAAGCAGTCAACCAGCTTCTGAAAATTGAATATATATAACCTGTCGAAATATTATGTTAGTGTCGATTCTACATAAATGACGTTTCTAATTTCCAGGGCCGCGTTAAGACGTGATTTTCCGTAAATTAAGCGATGTGGCGTAACGGTGACGTGTTCTTGTGATATTTTATTTTATGTTTTTGGAATACAGCTAAGTATTTATAGCTAAAAAGTAGTTTTCCTGGGTAAACGATTTTTCCACGAGTTCTTTAATAGAGTCAGCAGGTAGTCCATATTAGGTGTGACCATGAGTCACCTACCACTCCCATCCCCGTTGAATTTATGTAGGTACGTATTCATTATTTTATTATAGTATTTATTTATTTTATTGTAGTCAGAACATTTTAGATAAAATCCAACGACACTTCGCGGTCTAAAATCTTTTGTCGTTTCGTTGGACGGTAGAAGATCATATAGAAACAGACTTACATACAAACTCCCAAAAAACGTTATCTTCCATATGGGATACTGGGTAAACAGAAGTATAAACATAAGATTAAATATTGTTTCTTATTTTATCATATATTTTTATACTTAACTAGCGGCCCGTCCCGGCTTCGCACGGGTAGACTTTGGGATAAACGTAGAGTAAATTGAAATCGGTCCAGTCGTTCACGCGTGATGGCGTGACCAAAGGTGTTGAGAATAATTATAGGAACTCTTTGTTATAACCTCTATTCTCATGCTATTGCGTAACTATAGCAACCGTAGTTTGTTGATGCTAACTTGTCAATTTATAGTAAAAATTATCAGTATAAAACGCACACTGTTTTGATAGATATGATTGAATTTGAACTTTGTACAGAGGTAATAAAGTGCAAATTAACTCTTGGACGTTAGGAACATACCTACATTGCTTAAACAACAGTGAGTGCTTGCAATTCAATATGAACTTTATACAATAGCAATAAAGCTCGTTTTAGTTAGAAAACGTTTGTATGGGAAAAATAAAAGGGCTGTTTTTAGGGTTTTTCAATATTTCTGAGAGATTTTCTTAATATTTTTCCGTAAGAACCTTCTCCTAATAATAACAAATACAACAAAAAAAGAATTAGTGAAATCGGTCCAGCCATTCACGCGTGAGGCCGTGACCAAGGAAAACGGGTTTCATTTTTATATAGATAGATAGAAGATAGACTAGCCGATCCGACAAGCGTTGTCCTGTCCTAACTATGAATATTGAATTCGAATTGTCTTTGTTAATTTTCTAATGTTCCGCTTAACTTCCTTAATTTTTTCTGTCATAAGAACCTTGTTCAGACAATAATTAACACAACAAGAATTAGCGAAATTGTTCCAACGGTTCACATGTGATGCGATGACCAAGGGAAATAGAGATTCATTTTTATGGATAAGTATATAGATATTTTTATTATGTTTCCCCTGCAATAAAAGTGTGATGCTGAGGAACAAGATAAATTATTTAAATGTATTTTATATGCTGTACGCATTTTTAGGGTCTCACATTTACTCCAATGTTAAACCACTTATGCTTTATATGCTATTTATCATACATACCTATTTATCGCCATCAGGCTATTAAATTATTGCGCCCCTACTGCCTTCTACCTTTACAATTTTATGCACTAGTTCACAATCAGTTAGTTTTTTTTCATCTAAGTTGAAAAACACAGATACGCAGGTTTTGTCCGAAACTCGGCACCCCTAAAATCTGCCGCCCTAGGCTCCTGCTGGTAAATCCGGCACTGTTTGTTGGTTGGTTGCTCATTTTAGCTTGAGTCACTTTGAACCACCTCATTATTTCAAGTAAGTGCTATAAATAGAGCAATGAACCATTAATTTCCATGGAAAGTGTGGATTTCCATCGGCGTGTGTCATCGGGAACATCGCCCTATGATTCATTAATCCTCTGACAAACCAAGAGAAACAGATGGAGTAATACGCTAGACTTGGGTGAAGCCAAGAACTCCTCTACTTTCACGCGTCCGTACACAAGACACACAGTTTGTCGTATCAATTTTTTTTAATAACTGTTTTCAAATGTATTTCCAGCGTATTTCCGCCTTCAAATCGCGTCAGATATAAACAAGAACTTTTGGGATATTCATTTTTTTTTTTTATAAAATACTATTCTCTATAATAACAATAGTATAATTTAACGCCTGATTCAATTAATTTATATACCAAAATTTCCCTACTCGCGGCATTATAGAGCTGTACGTATGAACAAAAGTAGAGAAATTCTAGGTTTCAACAAAATCAAACGCAATGATCAATCTTTGCATCTAGGTTTATCTGAGTTTATCCTAGAGTCTCGACTAGACAGAACAGCAGACTCCGCGCAACCCTCCTCAATTTATAGCTTCATTTCACTGCAATTAGGGCTATTTTTGAACGCCGTTATGGACGTGATGTCTGCTTAATTTTGAATGGAATGTAAAAGACAAAGTTAAAAACTTTACATATAAAACACACGTTTGAACAGAAAAATACTTGTAGGTACTTTAAAAACAAAATGGGGGTAAGAACGTTCTTCTACAGTTTTTATATGCATGTTTTCTTATGCAAAAAAAAATTAATAAAGAAAGAGATGAACAGTGGTTAATCACTGTTCAGCGGTTTTGTGTTTTATGGGGATGATAAACAAATCCACTCTTTATGTTGCTTGCTTGTTTAGTAACTAGACCTAATAATGTCTTTACTTAAACTATTTAAATTTTATATTATTTTTATCGGTTTTGCAAATTTATAAATTTTACTCGTTTCATACAACGTCATACTACAGTATAAAACAGAAGTATAGTACTAAACGCGCCCCACGGTTTCACCCGCTCAGTGACGAAAAACAGTTAAGATTATTATAAAAGTAGCCTACGTGTAAATCCAGGTTGTAAGCTATTTATATTCCAAATTTTATCAAAATCAGCTTAGTAGTTACGAATATACACAAGCATTCACCCACACACATTAGCATTTATAATATTAATATTACTAGGATAAAATACTATAAAGCACAAAAGCAATCTAAAAACCTAAAGCCGGCTACATTTCTTCCCGCAAACATCTCTAAACAAACATTAGGCAGGTTTTTGACCCTAAAAAACTGACTAGACAGATTATTGCCCCCGGAACTACTCAGATGAACGAAAAGAGGTAGAAAGAAGCTTTTAGCTGAAATAAATCTGCGAGTACCTGGGACCCTATTCTGGCGAGTGAGATATTATCTCGGTCTCTGTCGCTGTCATTAGAAATGTCCTGACAGTGAGAGTGACGGAGATAATCTCGAGCGCTCAAGAATAGTGTTCTTGATTGTTAAATCGAGTGCCCATTAGCAGCCGGGTGGAAAACCGATGTTTTGTCGCTGTGAAGCTGAGCTGGGCGGAGCAATGAATCAGGCGGACACCTTTTTAAAGGGATTGTTTTTACATTGATTTTCTTAATAGAAAGTTGGGATAAGAGGACAAATTGAATGTAAGTTTTAACCGACTTCAGAAACGAGATAGTACTCAAAATGATTAAAAGTTATTTTTTTTTTATGAAAAACCAGTTTATTTGGATTGTACATTTGTACATACCTCGGACAAATAACCTTTTTGGTAAATACAATCATGCCAATTTTGATGACATTCAAAAGGCTTACATTGCAAGATATAAACTTACTAAATCTTAGTCTAAGTACGAAATATAAAGCTGTCTTTATCATTGCGGTCTATTAGACGAGGACATCCATACTATTTGTAAATTTAAGTCTGTCGACTAAAGAGTTTTACAATTGATTTCAAATGAGTACCTACTTATTACAATAGAATAGACCAAGTTTCTAATTAACGTCTAACTAAAAAATTCTGACACTAAAAATATAGCTTCTAAAGTCTTTATTATATATTTAAAGACAAACTAATTTGGATGTGTGGATTTTAGGTCTCGTGAGAAAGCAACTCTGTTTCTGTACATTACATAAATACATATCTTTAAAACCTTTTCACAATGTTTTTTATATTATTTTTTTTTAGTTTATTGTAACTAATTTCTGATACGATTTTTTTTTGTATGTTATGATTTTCATAGAAGTACCTATGGTAAGTGCGTCAAAGGAGTAAAAAAAAATACTTTTTTTAAACATTTCAAGAAGAAAATGGCTGGAATAATTGGCTAGTACCAACCCTATTTTGTGATTAAAGATGCTTAAAGGTGATTAACGCCCCTACCCCTTCCCTTTTTGTTTTAAGTTATCATTCACTACATATCATTCACTACAAAATTCCCGTACACTCGATACGACGTCCAGTAAAAACAAGTCAGCTTGGTGTATCGGCATCGTTTAAGAGTCCGCGCACGCGATTCGTAAATTACCCTTACAGGTACGGGACTCGGGTGCTCTAATTATATCCACACACGTACGTAGACCTAATTAGTTAAATAACAATTTATTTTAATTCTGTGCTAGGCTTGCGTTTGACCTTCTCGTCTGATACGCAATGATGCGGTCTACAATGAGCACGCGCGCCTAGAAGAACCCATCCCTCGCGATTTGAAGACCCTAGATTATATCCAAAGGGAAACACCCATTCGGGCAAAGCATTTCAAACTCAAAAATGACAAAAACATTCGCTCAAAAAAGTAACTTTTTTTAATTGAATGCTTTGTTTTTAATAAAAAAGGGTCAATGTATGCCGAGTAGCTAGATTTAGTGTCATAGTGACAGGCCATGATTTTAATTAGTGGTAAACAAGCAACGGTCCTTGTGACGGTAACTGGTCACTGCCGCCAAAAACTGATAAATGGCGGAAGAGTTGTAACGTATCTTGTATTGCATCATTTTGATTACAATACAAAACACGTCTTTATGGACAACACAAAAAGGAAATCACAAGCATAGTAAAATGCAAAAGAGAAAGGTACAAAAGGTATTCCAGGCAATCTTTGTATAAGAGGTAAGACAATAAATAGCCAAATGATTGTGTGCAAAAACAATGAAATCAAAATTAAGATAATAAGAAACCTCAGACTAAAAGTAAGATAATTATTTGATACGTGTAAAGGTGCAGTGAACCGGAGAATCGTTATTTGAAGAGGATAAACGCCTTACGGCGGTAAGCGAGGGAAAACCTATGAATCAGTAGGGTGGGCTTCCCTAATGATGGCCACCAGTGCCTGCCACTACAAGGCTATTGTTTACACAATTACTCTTTGAGTTATTGTGCCGAATGGAAAAGCACAAAGTTTAAATTGTGAAGGGACGTGTGATGGATTTCATGGATTAAATTAATTGATTACTTTTGAAACCTATAACAAATGTTTTCAGTTTGGATAACAAATATGGATTTTTAATTACTTTTCTGTATACATGCTACGTTTAATACAACAAGCACATCATACTTTGTCATCATGGAATCAACAGAAAACCATTATTTCGAAATTGGTTCAGCTAGTCTCACCAATGTGAGACCAACACATCAACTAGAATATTAATTTGAACAGTAAGTTATAAGCTATAATTGTGTATGTTTGTATTATGTTGTTACTGGGCGATGTGGTCGCTTAGCGACAAAACCCTTTAAATAAATTAAAATAAAACATTCGGCTAAATATATTTTTAAATCAATACTCGGATCAAGCATCATTAGGCTTTCTTGTTTTCTAACTGATAGGTACAATCTTGGGCTTCTCAAGGACAGAGTGAATAGATATCTTTTAGGTCTGCGTGCTTCATCTTCGACAACATCATCGCTTAACATTAGGCGAGTTGATCAAACGCAGACTTATTCGCGTTGAAAAAATTACAAATGATTCAAATTTCAGTCTGGCGCGGACCTGTTATAGTATAGGCAATCGCGACGTTTAGCATCAGGCTAGCGAATTACCCGTTTTGTCCCTCAAAAGCATAAAAAAATCTTTCGTCCAAAATACAAATTCTCCGAATCAAAAGGTATCAATAAAAATCAACCTGCTTAACCTTTCGCGGGTATCGCCATGGGAACGGAAACGGCACAGCGCGGTAACACGACGCCGGAAGCGGGCGCTCGCTCCGGCACCGGACGCGCCGCCGCAGCCTCCCGCCACCGCGCCGCTTGCCGCCTGCCGCCTGCCGCTGCCTGCGTCTGCCCACTCACCATTGTTTGAACCCACTGCAAAACTCTTAAACAGGTAATCTTACTAAAATTATAAAGGTGATATAAAGGTATGTTACTAATGAACGCTGAAATGGCTGAACGGATTACATGAACTTTGGAATCAAGGTCGTTCTTGGTCTTGATTAACACATAGTCTACTTTTTATCCCGGAAACGCGGGTGAAAAGGCAGGGCACAGCTAGTTGATAATTTTAGCTCCAAATGTTGAGTAGGTGATTTGGAAAGTTTTTTATTTAACAGTGAAATTAGTAAGAATGAAAAAGAAAATGAAATCGTTAAAATGTAATAATGAAAAAGAAGATTAAATCGTTAAAATAGCAGGTGCAATATGGACCCGTTCAGCGAAGGACAGAAATAAATTCAAAGATTTTTCAAATTACTCATTTTAGGTATATTTTGAAATAAAATAAAAAACTTAAAAGAAAGAACAATAAAGGCTTTTTAATTCAAATATTAGTTCCTACTCGTAGCTTTTAGTTAAATCCCTGGTGATTTCTCGAACGCTATAAAAAGGGATGAAGTAGGTACAGTTTCCTTAGTAAGGATCCAATGTTTTTTTGTAAACTAGAATAGAATAAATAGGTTAATTAGAAATTCCGTTTTATTCATGAGATGAGTCTATAAATTATACTCAGTAAGTTTATTTAATGATATTGTTATTTCACAAGACAAAATCCGATAAAATATCTAACAAAACAAAATAAATAATTCAGTAAACTATCAGTTATTATTTTGTCATTTCTCTAAATGATTTCAATTAGAATACGTAATAGATATCACATAGATTTGTTACATTTCGTGAGTTCTTGAAACCATGGTTATCAAATCAAACTATTTGTAGTGATTTCACTAAATTCCTTTATTTCATAATTATACTGCGAACTACGATAGCTCCTGAGTTTGCCTGTAAGCCGACAACAGTAACACTGAGCAACAGTAGTTTTGTTGACAATTTAAATAAGAGTGGTTTCGCATAATTTTAGGCAAATAATACGGAATTATGAATGATTTTAATTTTAATAACCTCGTAAGTAGGCTTGAAATAGTTTTTTTTTTAATTTCCCTTTTTATTTTAACATCGATCTAAAAGCAGCCGTAAGTAGGAGAAATAAGAATAAAAAAAAGACGTGTGGCACTCGGGGACTGCCGCGGTAAAGCTATTGCATAGCATATTTTTTGCAAATAGATAGAAGAAGATAGAAGCTATGCAATAGTTTAAAAATACTGATTGTACTGCAAATGAGTAAAAAGTAAGACAGTATTTTTTCTCTCCTGAAAAGTAGCAAAATTCAACCTACAGATTTCTCTACCACGCTGCCTTCTCTATGTGAAGAAATATCTTACGAGCCAATAATGAAGAAGGTTCCATAATTAAAGTAATTATAATTAATAATAATAAGTAATCCATTATTTAAGTCATGCATACTTAAATTAATTATTCCAAATTTAATTGCAAACACGTTAGGCCAAGCCCTATCCCAATATACTGAAACCTTGCCAGCCAGTACCCATTAAAAAGCTACCGAATGTCAAATTAGATTAGTTTTTTATTATTCCAGCCAGCATACTTTACTGTCATAGGTGGATAAATGGAGAAACGAGATTTTTTTGGAACGGAATTTCTGCATTCCACGCTCAAGGCCCGCGATAAAATCTATGCAATAGCTTAAAAACTGAGCCCATTCAATACTTTAATTAGTATAATTCGCAAACTGTGTACTTTAAAACAGAAATACGCAGAAATATAATAATAAAATAGACAAACAGAAATATGATACATAAAACAACATAAAAAACGTTGCAGGAGTTGGTGGTCAAACGCGAACTTATTCGCGGTAAAAAAGGACAACAAAATAACGTTTATTTTTTGGAAAAAACATGTTCTTTTTGTTGAGCTGCGTAATAAGATAGGTCCCTCCTAAAATGCAGATCACTCGTATTTAGGAGCTTCCATTGAGCTAATCACCAGGCTGAGTCGCCCGGCAACCGTTGAAGGTTAGCTGGCACGTGTGCTGCCAAGGGCGGGCCCTTTATAAAGTGAAGGTCCTTGTTTTTGTATGAAGATTCGCTTAGAAACAGTTTGGACCAGTTTGGTATAGGGTCCGATACAATAAGCTTTTAACCGTTAAACCGGACGAGTATGCAAATGTAGTCTTTATTATATGTACTTAAAAGTAGGCATTAATGTTTTGTATTGACTATTTTTTCAAAAAGTATAATATCATATTCTGTTCTAGTTGGTAGACCTATTAAAAAAATAATTATTATGTTTATACAAAGGGCCCAAGTTTAAAGGCTTTTGTTGATAGATCTAATTTTTCTAAAAGCATTGATGTCCTTGTCTAATAGGTTGCAATAATAATGATAGATATGTTTTTAGTTGGTTCAGATCAAGATATCAAATAAATCCTTGAACCTTGGGCTCAATATACATATTTTTAAACAAATTGCCTTAAAACCCAAGTAAGGTATATCTAATTAATTACATTAAAGCTAACCTATATGTATGATCACCAAACTTGATTTAAAAAAATGACGATATCGTGCTATCGTCATCGTTCCGATTCAACTGAAATCTAACTGAATCGATCGAAATTGTATCGAATTGAAACTGTATTGTTATTTACAAAACGGTCGGTAACCTGAAGTTAAATTCAGTTATATAATTATTGACATGAACATCGGACAAATTCAAACGTCAGCTTTTTAATTTTGTGCAATTAAAAGTACTTAATGAAACTAATATCGAAGCCTAAAAGAAGGAAGATAAGGAAAATAAAAAACGATAAGTCAATTTTGTCCATCCAAAGGATGTCTAAAAGAATTCGACTTAGGCGATAAGGGCACATTTGTGCTACCGAATGATATTATTCTTAGTTATATGTTTTTTTCTCCAAATACACAAAGAATATAAAGAAGTATTGTACCTATTGTAAGTACACAAATGGTTTTATACCCCTTACTCCAACGGCCACTATCCCAGGGTAGCGCTGGCCCTCAGACCCTTGTTACCTAAGTCTGGTTCCCAAAAACCCGTGAGAAATTAAACCCGTCTCTTTTGGTCACATTGTGAACCGAACAACTGGTTAGGCCAGTAACCAGTAACTGCCAATAACATGCCACAATGGAATGAACAAAGCTACTACGTAGGCTTTGTGAGTCCTGCAAGTATTTTAGCTGCTCCCAGCGATTTTACCCACGAAGGGATGATGATGATGATGAAAAGTAGCCTGTGATAAACGAGGGAATAAATTCAAATCCAAATATTTTATTCACGAAACATAATATATAATAATACAATTTACAATTGTTGTTAGTGGTATAATTTTATAATAGTTTTAGTTCGCCATGCTTCATCCGTAATGGTGTTCAAAATGTAAATACACAAAATCATCAACACACACAAAATTATACAAGATCAGAATACTATTTTATCAGTCAAATACTCGTCAATAGAATAATAAGCCTACAAGCCTACACCTTATAAAATAACCTATCTCTGTTCCTTTCATACAATTCCGTTCACCCGTAAGAAGGCAATAAGTTTAAATAAACAATACCATATAACCAAAGGTTTTTGAAACAATGTTTTGTTTTATGTTTTGTGTTGTTTTGTCCTAATTTATTTGAACAATTAGCTGGCAGTACTCCCAGCCCAGGCTGGACTCAAGGTGAGCGTTACTCGTGACGCGTCGAACCCCTGCTGCTTGGTTACTTATCAAATTAATTTGTGTATAGTCTGCTCGATCAAAAAGTGTGTGACATAAAAATACTTTTCCTTAGCTTGTAAATATTATACTTGTAGAGAACAGTATAGTTTGTTTGTTTATTAATAGATTTAAACTGGAAACTTATATGTATTTAACATATAAGTGTGGCGAGTGGGGTTAAGCAGAATTGTAAGAGCTGGCAGTGGCTATCTGTCACGTTGAATAACCAGATCAGGGCCCGTACTGTGAGCTTTTAGCGAGCCAGTCTTAAATCGCGTTGGCTTTTTGCTATTTCTCGACAAAGACAAAGCGAGACGAAAGCCAATCTAGGTTCCCGCTAAACTCGCGTTTCGGACACAGAAAAGTTAAAAAACCTGCTATCATCACCATCATCATCAGCCTTCTTTATTCTTATCCCACTGCTGGTTTTCTGTAATAAAAACATATCTGAATTAAAATTTTCAACCTCCTCCTTTTGCTAATCGAGAAACTTCGAGGTTCCCTTTTATAATTTCATTAATTTAGCGAATGGACTGTAATTATGGTAATAGGGCTACCTCGGGGCTAGTAATAATAACTGTGGTTATTTTGCTAGTTGTTTGTTGAAGGTTTTGTTGGTAAACAGGGAAGCCGAGCGGTGCTTTTGTTTGGTTTGATGGATCATTTGTTTACCGCGAGAATACTTTAGAAGCTGATAAGGTGATAAGCTGATACGCAGTTAAGTTCGTGGCTAGCCCTGGTGACAGCGATACGGGGTTGATTATTGTTAGAAACATCAATTATAATTTGTTAGCTATGTAGTAAAAATAGGTTCATTCTCTTCCTTCTGTCAGTAACGCCATGGATGTATGGACAATAATGGACATGTATTGTATGTGCTCAAATAATGTGTGGGGACCCAAATAAGTTCCCAGCATAGCTCGGCTGCTATTGTTTCCCTCCTATTTTTACATTGTCAACAACCAACATCCTCCATCACACCTGCGTACTCAAAAATAGATCACATCCTGCACAAAAATAACTAAAAACGTGTCATCGTGACCAAGTGGCGAACTATCACACCACTCACACACTAACTGTTACCTAACCTGTGGCCGCAGCAGATGTGACACTTAAGTACTTGTAATAACCAAGTTATGATGATCCTCTTGCTCGGGGAATTTAGACCTTGTTCCGCGGAGTTAAGGGTTGTTGATGATGTGGAGTGAAGTAGGTCGGTGCGTGGTGTCGGATTGCAAGGTAGCTGGCATCCGGCGGAGGATGCTGGTTTGTCGATAATCGACGTCGCATGATGTATTGATTGTTTGTAAGCGATTTTTGCAATACAGGGTTATGAGGAAAGGGTATGCTAAGCCGGAAAAGACTTATAGTACTCATCATTATGAACAAATTTTACTCTGGGGCCAACCCGGAATTCCCAAAAAAATCAGCTATTTCATGGAAAAATGTCAATGACACTGAACAAAATGCATGGAACAGCTGATTTTTTTTTGGATTACAAACAGCCTTCTAACAAATTAATTAGTAAGATAAGTAAGATAGATACACTGAGGCTAACAAAATTTAAAATTGGGTGGCGCAGACCTGACATGACGTGCGATTCAATTGCATAAAAAAGAGTGTGGCGTCTAAAGATACAGATGTATTTTAATTGTGAAAATACTTACCTACCCAGCATTGAATAAACTTTATCAATTAATATTTACTAAACGTTATGCTATCGATCTTTTTAAGATTTTTTGTAAGGTAAATTTAAAAATAAAATCGTATCGCTTAAAGACATTCTTGTTCTTTGCACCAAGTCTCTGTCTCTGATAAGCCTGCTTAGCAACTAAGCCTCGAAATACGAGGAACCCTGTACGATATCACGCACCGTAGAATTTCATTGAAACAAACAGAGTAGCGAGTATTTATATGGCGATTAGATAGCCAATTAGAAGCCTGGACCATAATTACTGTATCTGTTCTAAATAAATAACGATTCACAGTCCTAGCTCCCCACTGGGATAACCTGTATCGGGGATGCCATGGAGCACACAAAGACAAGGACAACTAACACCCAGACCCAGAGCCGATATTTAAATTGGCCGGGAATCGAATCCGGGACCTCTGATTTATAAGGCAGATATACTACGGCTGAGCCAAACAGGTATTGGTCCATAGTTCATACTTTTAATAAAGACTTATCTATCTATTTCGACCGTAAAACGAATTCCAGAATTCTAGCTATACCTACCTACCTACCTTATATCTGGTTCTAAACTGCATGAAGCGTAATCGAGACCTAACGAATACGACTAATTCATAATCGGTTTTGGCTGTAACATAGACTGTGACAGTCTATGTTCTCAGATGTTGTACACTCTTGCCGTGATAAGCCAAAACCGATTATGAATTAGTTATGTTATTACAGTCTATGTTCTCAGATGTTCATTGAGAAACTCAATGAACATCTGATATACCAAAAACTCGTACGAAACGCTTTGATTCCACTTTTATTGTGCGCACTGCCAGAGTGTGGAATACTCTGCCCGAGTGGGTGTTTCCCGATAGATATAATTTGGGTGTCTTCAAGTCGCGAGTGAATCGGATTCTTCTAGGCAAGCATGCTCCATCGTAGACCGCATCGTTGCTTACCATCACGCGAAAAAACATCCCGCATAAAACTAGGAGCATCCAATTACCATACGATAAAGAATAATCTCTAACAAGTCTTATAAAAAATGTATAGAAATAAAGAACAATCTCAATCGAGCTCCATACGTAGTGCGTAGCGTAGTCGTAGCGACGTGCTACGAATCTCGTAGAGAGCGTAGAGCACAAATCACATCCTATAGTGCGACCAGGTTATCAGTAAAGTTGGCAAAACAAGGAACTAATTTTTTGTATGGAATATTTTCAGTGTCGTTCAAAACAGCGATGGTGGCTCCGATTCAACTATTTGAGATAAGTTGGTCGCTTTGTACGCATTTCACAGAAGAATAATAGTTACTACGGTAATGTCACCCTTTTTTGCTTTTCAAGATTTATGAGATTAAGTACAAGAACGAGATTTGGAAATTCGTATGAAATAGCATCAGCCATTTAATAATTTATTTCACATAGGTACATACTCGTATTTAGATCTAATTATTGTGTTCAGAAAATATAAAAATAGCAGAGAAGATATTTTAACTCATCATCATAATATCTGGCTGGCCAGGAATCGAACCCGGGACCTCATAAGGCGGATGCACTACCGCTCACTCTATCATTGACATTTGAACCTAGATCTAATTCGCTACTACTGCTACTCTCTATTATTATTTATTATTGTTACTTATTGTTACTTTTATTATTTATTTATTTTGTAAATACTCATTAGTATACTTATCTTCACCAACCCGTCGTTCATGAAGACCCAGCAGCTTACTTATGTAATGTTGATGACGTAATGGTAAGACTCAGATAAAACGATACAGAAGATGGAGCACTGCGTAAGAAGTGAAGTAGTATTGGAAGTATTTGGGTGAAGCCAAGAACCCCTCTACTTCTGCGCGTAGATATAGAGCTTGTCTCTGCAGTGCCGCGAGAAGGGAAGTATTGATATGTCAACGTGCGAAAGCAGAGGCCAAATTTAACGCCGTGCTCCATCTATCTCTAGATTTATCTGAGTATGAAGATGGACAATAAAGCCAATAGTTCCAATTTATAGTTTCCCTTCCTAGCTTGGATATCTTGATCTGTGGTTTTTTCAATTGCTTGGACAAGTAGAGCCTAAGTTTTAAGGCAAACTAAAATTATCACGTTAGTTTTGTTAATTATAAATAAAACTTTAACTTTATTTTTTTTTAATTTTAAGTGACAAATCTCCTACCAGGGGCCCGATTCTGACGTGTGAGATATTATCTCGGTCTCTGTCGCACTCTTTACAAATGTCATGACAGTGAGTTACCGAGATAATCTCGAGTGCCCAAGAATAGGGCTCCTGATAAGTCTCCTGCCTATATATAGCCTACTCATTAAGTTTCAGTTTTGAATGACTAAGTCTGAACTAGACTAAGTTTTGAATGACTATAGTTCGGCCGTTCAGAGAATGCGTTCCAGTTTGGCACAAAATTATAACATTAATTGATTATTGATATAATAATGTTGTTTTAATGCTCATCAATTGTTAAAACGGTAAACAACCAGCAAAAATATTTTTATCGTAACTGCAACGCCATTACAAGGTTACGTCGTCAGTTCAATCGCGACGTGTCAGGAACGCATTCTCTGAACGGCCGTATTATAGTGGAATTAGCGAAGCGTGTCAGAAGAAAAAACCTTGACTAGGCAACATTTATTTAGGTTTTTACTATTTATATGAGATTTAAAACCCGTGATTGGGATTGAGTTTGATTGATTCAAACAGTATTTGATAAATACTTGTATGTAAGTCGCACTCGCCTATTCGCATTTAAAGACCTTTTTCAGTCTGTTACGTTTCGCTGCCAAAAAGTAGTGAAAGTTATGTGGTTTTAGATTCTGATCTTATAGTTGTGCTCTTAAATAGTGGTTGAGAGGTGATATGAAATAAAAAATCTCAGATCGAAAGTTATAGTTTATATTAGATTTATAATAAGATATGTAGTCTACAAAATTTCACAAATTTTCACAACTTTATTTGAACCTAAAGCGTCTACCCATTTTATTATGAAAATAAAATTATCCGAAATGTAGCTACGAACGACGAGGGCCGGTTTTACGCAACCATTATTTTTCAAAATATAATCTAATAGGCATTACTTTATAATCGCTTCTTTATATGAGTAAGTTAAAAGTAATAAGTAACGGTAAAAAAATAAAAAAATATTAATTCATAAAACCAGCCCCCCGTGAAAGGAAACAACGTCTTCCGATACAATTATACATTACATTTATAATAACGTTATATTTAACTAGAGTTATACAGAATAATGATCCTATGAAATATAATTATGCATTTTTTTAAATTTATTCAATAGGTATAATAATAATACTTAAGTATCAATATAGTAATGATTAGTCAATGTGCTACAGACTACTATAGTTTATAATCATGAATGAGTCATTAATTATTTTATTTATTACGTTAATTTATAAGTTCCGTGTAGTAACATAGGTACTAGAACATAGAGGAGCCTCGGCCCGGGCGGGGCACGTAATCACAACTAAACATGTCAACACATAAAATTATAATCAATAATAATACAGATAAAAATCATTCATAAAAACATTACAATAAAAATCTAAACGTTAAAAACACCCTAAAAACAAACATTATATTAATATTATCATAATCATAGTGTGTAATCATAATGTACGTATTATAATATCATTTAAGCGAATAATCGTATAGTCAAAAATAATATGAGCATGGGTCGCGGGGGAGAGGCGGGGCGGCTCGTTCCTCTAGCGACACTACTCTAGCGCAGTCTCGCGACACCTACTCGACACTCGACACTCGACTCTCGACACTCCGCTCCACTCGACCGACTAACAACACGGCGCGCCGCACAACCAACCCTCTAACAACATTCAGCTACCCGCACATTTACTACTACAATCAACCTACCTAGCTAGACCGGCCGCGCTCCCCGCTCCCCGGCCGCCCGTCCCTCGCTTACGCTAATATTATAATTATTATATCTTAATCCTTTACGCTATTACGTTAGGTAAGCATTATAAATTTCGATTTTCATTTATGCTAGTCAATAATAATAATTATACAACTTTTTTTAAATTTTTGCAATTTTTTTCGAAATTCTATCGTAACGTGTTTCGACTCTCTCTGCGGCGTCGAGGCGAGGCACGCACTCGACCGCCTAATAAAAAACGTTCATAATAAGAAAATATATAGTGAACAACTCTGCCGACTTATATACGTTAGGTACGGCGCGGCGGACGGGCCGTGCCGGCGGGCGCCGACTTTTGGCACCAGTGTTTCGATTACGCGATTTTTTACTTCTTTTTAATATTTTTTTAACGATTCGAGTAAAAAAGATCCCTACTAGGAGAACGTGCGAAACGGCGGGGTCCGTCCCCGCGGCCGCCGGAGACGTGGCGCGTGGCGCAGGCGCGGGAGGCGCGGTGCGGCGCCGCTTACGAGATGATGCGGATGGCCTGGTGCACGGTCGCGGAGCAGGCCGGGCACGGCGCCGCGCCGCCCGCCAGCCGCTGCGCGCACTCCATGCAGAACAGGTTGTGGCCGCACGGCACCAGCGCCGCCG
The DNA here is from genome assembly GCA_949125135.1 of Alcis repandata. Lineage (NCBI taxonomy): Eukaryota > Metazoa > Arthropoda > Insecta > Lepidoptera > Geometridae > Alcis > Alcis repandata. The sequence goes on from OX421238.1 coordinate 1,568,965, forward strand.
CCACGCCGCGCTCGGCGCACACGGCGCAGGCGCGCGCCGGCGACGCGGCCGGCGAGGGCCGCGCCGGGCCCCACGACCACACGCTGGGCGCGCCGCCGCCGCACGGCGACTCGAACGACGGCGACTCGCCGAGCCCCTCGTCGCGCTCCGTCGACGACCAGATGCCGAGCAGGTCGCCGAGCCGCGTGGACGAGCCGCCCGACGAGCACGAGCCCGCCGACGAGAAGGTGGCCTCCTGCTCGGGCCGCAGCAGCGAGGCGAGCCCGGCGCGGTACAGCGTGGCCAGCGGCTCGCCCTCGGCGGGCGGGCCGGCGCCCGCGCCCGCCGCGCCGCCCGCCGCGCCCGTGCGCAGCGCGATGTGCGCCTCGATCTCCTTGCGCGCCGCGTCCACACTCTCCGGCAGCCCGGTCACCTCGAACACGGGCTCGCGCTCGCGGGACGGCGTCACGATGTACGTGTGCGTGGTGTGCTGGATGCGCTTAATGGTGGCGCCCTTGGGGCCCACCACGAGTCCCACGACGCGGTAGGGCACGCGCACCTGCGCCGTGACGTGGCCGGGCGCGCCGGCGGGCGGCGGCGGCGCGGCGCCGCATTTGCGCGACGCGCGGATTTGCGAGAAGTGCTCGGCGGCCGACAGGATCTCCCGCTTGGCGCGCGCCACGTCCTCCTTGCGGCCCGTCACCACGAACACGGGCTCCTCGCCGCGCACCGGTGTCTTTATGTACGTGTTGGTCTTCGCCCGGAGCGCCTTTATCTTGCAACCTGAAACAAACGAACCTTACGTTATTAATGTTGAACGTGCCCCGCGTCGGGCGCCAAGGTTGCGTTATCGTCGCTCGTGACTAGTAAATTTCAAGATCGGCTAGGTACTCCACGTAAATTCATAGCGTTCGTGACATTGTGAAATATTGTCAAAAATTTACATGATGGAAACGGCGAAGTCTCTGCGGTGTTTTAGGCGGCGTCAGTGTGTCCACACGGTCACCCCCGCCCCTATCACGAGCGCGAGGTATCTTTGTAATCTATGACGGAATAAGTATTACATCAGAACGGCTCACAGTCACAGAACTGAACATCAGTCAGTCGGCGTGAAGCCGCCGAACGAGGCGCACGTGTCGCCTGTAAATTTCAAAATCTGAACTCTCTACTTATTAATGGACCCATTCGCGTCCTTTTCAATGATTACCTCTCGTTACCCGTTAATTATGTGTCACCTGCTACAGCGTACATTTGGTAAACAATAAGTAATTCACATGCCACGTGTCGTATGGCATCCCTCTCACCCACGCGGGGAGGCCGTGTCCGTCCCGCTCTGGGCGCCACTGCGGCAAACAGTGGCGTCTCTACTCTCTACCTTAGGATCTTGACTTTTCGAGACGTTATTGTGACGACCTACATACGTCTCATGAATTCGATAAATATGTGAGGATGGTTTTCGTTTCAAAACTTTTCGTTGTACAATTTCCTTACTATAAATTTAGACAAACAAATTTAGACAAACTGGTCTGAAACTCGAAACTAAATAACCAACTACTAAACACGAATTACGACTGCCTTGTGTTAATGATGTCATTAAGGCGAGGCCTGACAGGCGCTCCATCGTAAAGCTATACATCAGCTGTAGTTAGACTAGTATCTATTCTGTGACGTAGAGCACCGTAGTTCAGGTATCGACGTCGGTGAAGCCTATATCTATAAAGAGGGTAGTTTCATGAATCACGTGTCATCGACCCGGGTGGTTAACCTTTCCCCCTGCCGAGCAAAAGACTTCCTTACTACCTTCAATATACAGATCAGCGTATTTTTGGACCGATGCAATCAAATTTCAACTTTATATTTAGACGTTAGGGCCGATGTTGGTGATGGTCGAGTTTTTGATATGAAAGTAATTGGTGCTAATATCAGAACGCGGAAAAATCGTTTTTCGATCATGTTTTAGATTGGTTTTATTCGGGATTTATTAATATTCATAATACGATAATTTGTGGGCATTGTTTTTGATGCTATGTTGGTAAAAGGGAGATTTATAGCATCAATTAAGAGTTTGTAGGTTTAAGTTACGATAAAATATCGTCTTTGTTAAATTTGGTATTTGTATTCACGGAGTGTATGTGTAATTCGTTATTATAATAGCGAAATAGAAAGAAACTCCTGCAATAAAAATGAGGGCTATACATATATGGAAAAATATTAAACTCTTCGAATTATATTGCCTAGTTTATATTGCATTTTTTCCTGTTATTTTCCCCATCCAAACAATACAAAATTACGAATCACATGTACATTCCTTCAAAAGTGGGTCACACATAGCACCCTCCGTCTGATTATACTCGTACTCGTAAAAAGTGTTAAATATTGTCTCAGTGGATATCGCACAGTCCGACCAACTTATTTTTGGAGTTGCGTAGATTCGGGAACTAAAACCGTCTTAGAGAAACTTGAGCTTTTCCTCAGGAAGTACGGTGGTGGCTCCACTCGACTATAGATAAGTTGTTCGGTTTGCAGAGTGGTTAATATTGATAATATCTTGAGTTGGCTCGGCGCCAAGCGCAGGCTGTAAGACTGGCTACAAGGCGGGTCTTATGTAGGTAACTATTATATACCTACGAGTATATCCTAGCGTATCAGGGGCGACAATAGCTGGGAGTATTTCGTTTTTGAAACTCAATTCGGACGCGAACATTACTGTTATTATAATACGTATGATATTATAACTTCTATGAAGTTACAACTTTTAATACAATAACTTTGGTTCTTAGATGAAAATTAGGATATTACAAGTTACTGAGAATACGAATTTCATATAACAGTGTATGTGTGTGAACTTTATCTGCGACCATTTCAATTTAGGATTTTTTTTTAATTTAGATAAAAGTTTAAATAGGTTTTAGAAATAAGTATCGTGCTACAATTAAATTAAAAACAATATATCTTAAAATATATTTTTGTATAGACCAAGTATAACATTACGAGGTTACAAGAGTAGTATTAGTAATGATGAATGAATGAAACAGCACTAGTAAATGATTAATTATCGAATCAGCATCCCGTCGCGTCAGAGAGGGACGGCTATTCATCACGAGATCGGTCCAGATGCGACTGGTTCATTACTCAACTCTAGATTATATTGATTGCTATAATTTCTAGCACGAATTAATTGTAAGACCTGGCTACTACATTTCTAAATTAAAATATTTATGAGATTAAATTTGAGATTTTTAATGTATTTTTTTGCCATAACAGTGAAGTTCTGAAGTCTAAAAGTTAATTGATGTAAGTTGACTAGTAGGTACTCAATGTACTAATGTCCTTTTTTATTAAATCGCAATGATAGAGACAGCTATAGTTTAGCCCGGTAAACTAAAGCCTTCAGAATTGTCTGTTTTACCCTAAGTAAATAGTAAAATGAAAATGGTCTTAATAAAAAAATAAAACTGCCGGTCAATTCAGCGAAAGAGCGGGCGGCTGTAGGAAATGCCATTGAGTAGAGCGCTACGAGGCTACGGCGCGGCGTAGCGTTCACTGCACTCTACGGCGTAGCTATCCAGGTCAGTGCCCCCCTACGCGGTGACGTCACAGCCATTTTATGAACAATATTACCATTTTATTTGGTAATATGAATTATTTTGTGGTGCAATAAGGGAGGGACGGGTTTATGACCTACTCTAGTAACGCTCTGCGGTGTTGTCTGTTACTTTACAAACCTCTTTTTGAATAAAAAGTAGGTATTAACAAGTTTGTTAATAAAGGATATTAACTATGTTCACACCAAATTTTGTTTAAATACTTTTAACGGTTACGGAGTTAACTGGCAACTAACAAACAGTCATTCAAATAAACTCTTTCTCATTTTAGCAAAAGACATAATATAGACAAAATGGCAACACTTAATTTCTGTAGGGAGTTTATTTTTAATAGTAATTATTTTTTAATGTTTTATTGGAGGCTTTGATTTTTTAGCGCTACGCCGTAGAGGATCTACGAGAGTAGACTTCGTCAAACCTCACTGACGCTAACGCTTTAGCAATAAGACTCAAGTACTATAGGTAGTTCCTGAAATACAGTTTTCAAATAGTTTAGGACCCTTTGTGTTTATTATGAATTAAAAAAATTGTCCAATTGCTAACTGTAGCCTATCATTTCAAATACTAAGACGCGTCTAACAACACCTCGCAATCGAAAAATTCGCTAACATAATAAAATAAAACAAAAACGGTTAAGCAATGTAGGCGCTATATCACATAGGAACATACAAACATCGAAAAATAGTACTATCTCTTTGCGCAGTCGGATAAAACCCAAAAAAAGCAACCTCTCTAAATGTGGGTCATACTTTGGCTAAAATTCCTGAACATGACCACAGATTACTGCATACTAACGAATAAATAATGACGCGCGGGAAAACAGCGGAAAGCGTGTTCTTTGAATAATGAACAATGGCTCTATCTCGCTCCCACATAAAGGAATCTCCCCCGTCCTGCTCTAACAGGTCCCTCTCAAATACTCTCAATGTTTACTTTGGATAATCGATTTTGATACTTTTACCTCAGAACCTACTGTTTAAAACTTTTTTGTTCTTGAAACAATATTTTCTGTAAAAGCGCTCGCTCGCTGTTTTAAACGAGGTAACTTCGATTATACAAGAGTGTTATGATGACGAGAAACTGTTGTTTTTTGTTTGTTTTTATAAAACTTGGACTTTCAGAAGTTTTTAGAAAAAAACCTCTACTAAAACCTCCTGCGGTTTTAATAGAGGACTTTTTGAATTTAAAAACAGGGTGTATTGTGTATTAACCTCCTTAAATATGGTAACTAAAATCTGTATGGTAAACTCATATTGGTGGCAAAATGTTTGAGCAATGGTGCGTGAAATCTAAAGATGTTATGCAACTGTGCTTCGCTGCACAATGTCTGATTTTACTATGAAAATTGGCGCGGTTTTGTTATGTCTTGTTTATAAAAAGGTGAACGTGAACGTAGTTTTTTTTTGGCTAAAATGTATCTGATTAGTCGGAGGAGTTGAACATACAAACAACATAATTGATTAATTCACACATTGGAACTAGTACTCTCTACGAACTAAACCTCGCGTCACCCACAACTTCTCCCAACGTCTTGGCTCAAATTCAATATTAAAAATTGTTTTGAAATAAACTACTTGCCTGCAAATTTTTATCAAGATCAGATTAACCGTACTTAAGTTGTCGTTGGTCAAACATACAAACAAAATCATACAAATGCCAATTTGATCTCTAGACTATGAGGCCTCACTTCGGCCACAAATGCGCGGTACGAGTGCGTATTGCGCATTTTTGGAATAAGCGGCTGGATAAAAATAAAAGTCAAGTGAAAACCCAGCGTTACTTTACCGCAGTAATCTCCCGAGAGATCGAATATAAACGTAAATTTCTTTACAGTGTTTTGACGATCCTCCTCGTTATGGATAAATAAATATTATATTTCAAACCGCGGATGTAACGTGGAGAGATGATCGACTTCAATTTGGTATTACGTTGCTTAGACTAACGTATCTCTTGTTATGCCTTTTTGTGATATTAGCGAAGTGTATTGTGTTTTATTGTCATAAAAGCATGATTTAGCAAAACGCCTGCGAAATATTTAATTTCACAACTGTTTCGTTACAAAAACTAGATAGATTAGAAAAAAATAGATTTCGTCGTTATTTACAAGGTAAGTTTGTATAGGCTGAGTAATTAGTCTTAGTGTCAAAGTTTTCAGGCCGCCTGAAAGCCTTACAGTTGTTGTTATAAGACAAACAACCGGGCCTACAATCTAACGTATCACCCGAACAACGGTAACGCTCAGTTATAAATTCTCATCAAATTATTGAGACGTCGAGACGCCTCCGAAATGAGTCACCATAGATCTCTCGCAGAACGATCAATAAAGACAGAATAATAGGAAATGTTAGCCGATGCGGTTTAGCAAAACACCATTTCGTCATCTAGTTGGCAGAACGCCAGCGGACTCTTTCAGTCGACGTCGACTACATCTGTGGACAGTCGACTGTGCATGCTAGTCATCAAATAATAAGAATGAATGATATCTTAAGGATTGTTCTTAGCGATAAGGCCGCCAGTTGTCGCACCAGTTCTAGGTGTTATAATCCTTTTGTTTGTAATTTATGGTGTGAACAATAAAGAGTTTATCTATCTATCTATCTTGTTGTGCCTATACAGGGTTATGCAGAACGGGTATGCTAAGCCGAAAAGGGCTGATAGTACTCATCATTTTGAACAACTTTTACTATGGGACCAACCAAGACATTTTATTCATTTTGCCGTTTTATGCATTTTGTCGAGTGTCATTGACATTTTTCTATGGAACAGCTGATTTTTTTTGCGAATTCCGGGTTGGTCTCATAGTAAAAGTTGTCCATAATGATGAGCACTATGAACCCTTTTCGGCTTTCTGTATAACCCTGTATCTAGTTTGTAGTGTCTATACCCGCAGCTTGGTTAAGTTTAAGTCCAAAGAATCGACTAAAGTCAACAGCTCGCGCGATTCGACAAACAAGTTTAGTTTACCGAACAAACGATAATGTTTGTTCGGCGCTGATTAAATTCTAATCAGCAAACAATGTTTGCAATCAATATTAGTCTTGATTGATTGGTTTAGTTTACTTACAAAACTAAGAAATAAGCAAGAAGATTAAGGGCGCGGTCAGAAAGGAGAGCTTTGAACTAGTTAATTTGTGTGCCAGTTAACTTTTGTCTAACAAACTAATGAAAACCATCATAGAGTGAAAGGTTTCTATCTTTCATGGATGGAAAGGACAGGGAAGACCAAGAAGAGCATTTTTGGATCAGATAAAATAGCAGGAAAATGTCATATCGTCAAGGAAAAAAAAACCCACAAAAAAAAATTACTCCACCGACAAAAGCAAGGCTTCTGACTCCTACGAGCTGAATGAAACTTATGATTGCCAGATAGGACTGGGATGAGTGGCGTATATTGCTGAAAATGATGATGCAACTATGAAAGAATGAAGAAGCTAGGGCTCGTGAATAGATTATGTCTCTCAGTCTGATCGCGCCCTAACTAAGTGTCGGCTGCAAATCTCGATCGCGAGCTGTCAAACGTAACTAATTGAAAGTCTAAAAGAATGCGATTTTCCGAAAGTTTTTGGTGACTTTGAAAGTAGGCCAGTACTTTTTTGTTCTTTGGATTAGTTTTAAAATGACGCTTAGAGTCTGAAAAGTAAAGTTGGAATTAGCTTAATCTTGTTAATGTAATTAATCAGCCATCGTCAGCTTGACTACTCCTGTTTGTAGAAGAAAAAATTTTTTTAAGAACTGGATCAATATTTTTTTCTAGAACTTTACATAAATGTTATAAACTAAGTAATTATTTCAATAAGTAGAAATTAGCTTAAAACATATCGATTGGCTTAACTATCATGTCCTGGTTATGTCAAAAAAATTGTAGATGATAATAAAAAAAAAGTTAAATAGTTCACATCAGCGTGAATGTACTTTTCTTGAGCTGAGGATAGTTTTGCTTATTTACTAAAAAACTTTTACAATCGTAAATAGAGTAAAAATTCGTCTGAAAATATCGTCGCAACGATGTGAAACTAATTCTAAACGCATCTTTTTCTAACACTGTCAACTTCAAAACTGGGTCAATGTTCGTTTCTTGAACTGTAGATTCTTGAGTTGACCAAAATGACGCATGCGGTAGCAGCGCAAGGTGGCGCGAGTTTCCTCGTGTCGGGGAGGAAAGGGGGGATGGCGGGGGTTGGGAGGGGGACTGGGGATGAGGGGGTTGCGTCGCGCCCCCGATCGATACCGGTCAACGACCTCAGCAGGTCTGCGACCGGTGCAATGCCGCCGATCTAACCCACATTCGCAAGCTAATTGCCGGCGCTATTCCACGCAGATTACGCTCAAATATGGATTGTTGGTATTTGGGTCACGTCAAAGGGTGATCGAAAGTGCGTGGGTTTCGCGGTTTTTTAAATAGATTGCCTTTGAAGTGGTGTCCCGACGTGACGCGTATCGATTAAACGAATAACTGTACCCGTTACTAATTGAGAAGAAATGTTACGTCAGGGACAGTCAGTCACTGTGAAAAAAACCCCAAAAGCAAGAAAAAATATATTAATTTTTACTCAAACCTCAGCAGAAAAATATGAGACGAAAATTAATCCGTCTTCCAAAATATCTGTAACCTATTTCTCACGGCCTTCATTAAATAATTACGCTAAATAGTAATAATAAGCTAAGCAGAAAGCGTCGAAGCTCAAGTCATAATTTCCACGAAAAGAATAAAATTAAGGTTACTTAAGGAAATAGCGCAGGGGAAGAAAAGCTTTCCCGGTGTGTCGGTGCGGCCATTGCACTCGGCTTACATAATACCAGGGGTACAGAGGTGGCCAAGAGGTGCGCCGCCACTACTTCACACGAACAGGCGTAATTCGCAAACCCGCTGCGAGCCAAAGGAAACCTTAACGAGATAAAAATAAATTCTCTTTCAAAACAGCCTGTGGTGCAGAGATGTGCGTAAAGCAATGATTAATGAAGGTTCTTAGCAAGTAGGTAGGTGACAGAGGGTGTGAGGCGGGGGCGCGGGGGCAAGGGGATCGAACTGAAATTGGCAGCGTTCAACCGCGTTCAACGCTCCGCCGACGCGACGTTTGTTTTACCCTGTAATTTGTCATCGAACAATGGTTTATTCACGATTCATTATTTCTACATTTTCGATAAAAAGTTTACGACCAAAATACCGCGTGAAAATAGACACGTGTTATTTTAAGGATCAAGATTGCTTAAACCGCGTACTCGTCGGATTCGGGACGTTTTGAAAATGGAACAGATTACGAGTATCTCCTTCAAATTAATGTAAACCTTAGAAGTTAAACGTTTCGGTTGAAATTTTAATGGCTTTAGCGACGTTCGAGTTGTTTTTTGCCGTTGTAAATGACTACGAATCAATTAGAACCTTGTTTTAAGTACGGTAAGTGTTGATTTCGTTTACGACGCAGCTGACTTGATACTTGTGAGTGACACGTGGCGAGAATGTCACGTAGGCGCGACAGAGACGATAGTAGGCCGTTTCACTTTTAATGCCCGAGATAGACATCTTTCCGACGAAAGGGAAACTGTACGCGTCTGTTTTGGAACTTATTGTAATTTTATCGGTACTTGGAGCACTTGAGGCTTTATAGTGATTATTTTATAATGAATTATTCTGTTGGCATTTTATTTTGACGATAAACATGCAGATTGATTTTACTAAGAGAAAACTTTTTCGATCTTAGTGCACAGCACTTTTGGGTTAATTTTTGCTTGGTAAGTGGTTTAGTCAGGTAGGTACAATCAAGCGAGAAAATGAATCAGCAGTAGTTTAGTCTAGGCATTAATCACGTCATCGTCATTGTGGTTTTGTATCATTGACCTTTGTAAATAAAAAAACAAGATTAGTTGAGCAAAAAATCTTTCGATTGAGTAAACAACAGGTGATTACAGTTCAGGTAAAACCGCGGGAAGCAAGTTGTTTTCCCGACTACGTAAAGAAGGTTTCATAGTTTTAGCTAAACAGCCTTGACTTGCTTCACTTTGTTTTGATACTAATAACGCAAAACGGTCAGTAAATCTGTCTGTCTGCTAAGTCTCGTCTATTACTTTATCAAGACAAGCCGGGTGAAAATCTTAGTAAAATTTTGTAAGGAAGTAGTTAGTATATAAACTGTGAGACTTTTAAGGAATCCTCGAAAAATTAGTAAAAAAGAACTGTAAGGCGCATCTAGAAGATATGTAGTCGATGATTCTTTGACAGTATTTCACAATGTGTTAGAGTTTTGCTAATTAGGTACTCTCCTTGCGAACGCTTTAATTATGAAATATATGTATATTTAGTATTCTAAGTGTATAAGTACACATGTATTATATATGTGTGCGATTTGTGCGTCCAATAACTTATACATAATTATGTACCTACAGTTGAGTGGCACTATCGTATTTTTAGAACAAAACTAAGCCAATTGCAATGATATTCAAAATCTATGGATTTAGTGCAAATACGAAAAATAGTGTCCTGAGTTTAACCATATTTTACATGCATTTTTGAAATAAGTAATGTTCATAATCTAAATGCAAAGGGAACAAAAATAGGTACATGATGTAATTTCCGTTGCACTAACTCGAAATCCATAGTTTTAAATATCATTGACAAGTAGAAATTTTGTACTCCCTTCATTCGAACTACACAGATAAGTCAGTCGTCCGCGGAGCCCTCTATACTTATCTATTTCCATCGGATGCCTTGCTTCGTAGATTTGTGGATAATTACCTTAAAAAAGAAAACAATACGTTAGAAATTGCAGATAGGAAAAACTAACTAAGATAGGCTAAGATAAGTACTTTAAAGTATTGAAACAAAAAAAACCCAAATTAAATAAAAACCCACAGGCAAAGACTTCCATCGGTACCCGAATGTAATTTAATTCCGTGTTAGTTCTGTCTCAAAATTTGTTTGGTGCAATACAGCTGTTTTTTTATTCTACAATACGATAAAGATCGGTATAAATTAAATATCGATGATCTAATACAACTATAATATTGAACATAATTGAGGTCCTATTTTCATTGGCAGTGTTACACCAAAATTAGCGCTCGAAGTGACTATTCTTTAAACATCAAATTATTTCTACAGCCGTGTCGAGATAACGGTATTATTATGTCTAAACTAATTGATATTAATAACTGGTGTATGTTTTATTCAATCGTCGATGTAGGTAAAAGTCGAGGCAAGGTCGGTCGACAAAAAATTGGCAATCTTGGTCACAGTGCGGAGTGGTTGGTTCAGTAGGTCGAGTTGGCTGGCTTAAAAATGGTTCAAAAAATATTGGATAGACTTAGGCGAATTATCGTTAAAGGGTTTAAAAAATACTAAGATATTAATAAATTAATCTCAGACCGATTTATTATATTATTTAATATTATATGACCGATAGTCATCAGTCCGAATTTAACTTAAATTTTGATATTAATAAGTAGTATTAAAAAAATAAAACTTTCTAAAATCTGACGTAATGATGATACTTGTAGAACTATCCACATTGATCAAGTTGCAAAGTGTCGCTTAGCAACTCTAATACCAAATGAGTTTGTCATGCGAGCGGGCGGCTCACCGAGCGTGTGCCGACTATCAAACTGGCTATAAGTTATTTAAGTTAAGCCTATGAGTTACTAGGAGCACGCCTTTCTCTTTACAACAATAGCTTTGAGGGTAACGCTAAACAAATGACAATCAATAATTCTTAGGAGCGATATGGAGGGAAATCGTGATAGCAACTTTCATTCGCAAAAGTTCACGCGAAACAATTAGGTGCTCGAGCTTTATGTCTTATTGTGCAAAATTTAGGGTACAATTTTGCACGCGTTTTGAGTTTATGAGCCCAAGGTTTTTTGCGTAACAACAAATGATTCAATTATTTTTTGGAAACGGTCGTTTGAGCGTGACGTACTTACAATTTTTAACTTATTCTATTTGACTATAAAAATATTCATTCTTTTCTATGATTTTGATCAGTCTCTTCAGAAATTAGCGTCCTCGACACACATTGACTTACTGCTCCTCGATGAGCTGCGTACAACTCCCCACATTATTTGGTCGCGAACGATGCTGTCACATCGTATTATTGCTCCGCGATTATATCACTTCATAAAAGTATTATGTTACAAAAATAAAGAAGACTTACTCGGCTGTGAAGCTAGCCGACTGTTTTTGCAGCTTTTATAGGTCACTTATGATACACGGAGTTTTTTAATCAGGCGAAAAGTTCGCTCAGATTTTTTACACAACAGTAGATATACTCGTAAGTATTTTTAAATTCGTCCAGTTGAAATAAAAGAGCTCATGATAGATTAAGGATATGCGTAAAGCTAAGAATAGGATATGCTACCTTGAGGGTACTATTTTCGTGAGAGGGAAATGGATAAAATCTGTCAACGGGTTATGTGGTCTGTGGTTCCAAGGATGGTCGTGAGCATAGATATCGTTCATAACTTTAAATGTATACAAATTATGGAAAATATTGCATTGTGTGTAAAACAATAGCAATATTATACCTAAGATCAGTTACCAGGGCTACAGAGATGCGTCCTAAATGATTAATTGCCATAATAATAATTTGAACCAATAACAAGATATATCTACATAATTATAATTTTATTATTGATCTGCGTAGTACTAACTTTTATGATATAAACAGAGCAAAGGGTAAATAAACAAAGTGAATGCTTTATAATAGTGGTAGGCTGGGAAAATGTTTTAGTGGTCTTAAGTCTCTTAGGTCTAGGATTTTTTGTAGGTATCTTTACCAGGGAATCAAGATTACGTAGGAGCTAGCTGTCAAAATATTTTATTGAAGGTGCAACTTTTATTTGATTTAATAAAGATAAAGACATAAATTATACTAGTTTAACTAGTATTCAAAATGACTCTATAATTTGTCAAAATTTTATGAATAGCAGCAAAAAAGTACAATAAATATTTGAATACCATCATTCATCCATATATAGAACGGTGTTCAAACAGCGGAGCAGGAAGCGACCACCCGACCTTGCATATTTTACCTAACTCGGTAGGTTTTTCTAAACTTGGTATATATTTAAATACAAATTGTTTGACACTAGGAAATTGGCCGACGAGAACGTTTAAAGTGCATCGAACCGAGTTCGCGAGATAATTGTCGTGATAAAAAACATTTTTATAACATTTGTCATAAAATAAAGAAACAGGTTAGCTAAGTTTGGATGTTACCGGACGAAACATAAAGTCATGTCATGCCATGTTAGAGTAACGCACGACTTTGCCTAAGTACCACAAATATTCAAATCAGGTGCTTCGAACTTATTGTATGGGGCTCGAATAAACCTGGGGCGAGAAACACGTGGTACTAATAGTACGGCATGACATCGTTGTACGATGCAGATCATATCAACGTCCAGAATTCCAGATGGGTTTAAGAACGTTTTCTCTTACGCTATTTCAGACAAGAATCGTCACTACATGACTGAGAATCTAGCGTCACGCTATGCAATATCAATGGATAATAAAATATTCGGGATATCCCATCGTAGTAGAAAATAAAAACATCGTGGGCAATTATTATCTTACGTTGGTGGCTGGGTGAACGCACTGGCCCGGTTGGCACGGGTCCAGCTCTCACGGTAAACGTCCCTAATCACTGAACTCGCGCGTTAGTTTAGTATGCTCCTCATCGCTCATGGACGCCTGGTACCCGCGCAGCCATTGTACCTAGCGGCCAGGGGATAATCAAGTCATTCCTCATGTTTCCTGGTCGTTAACTCGCGACGTTGTTAGATGACGCGTTTTCTCTTTATTTTCGTTCAAATAATCTATCTCGTCAGAACGTCGTCAAATTTAGAAGAAACTACATTTTTCACGACATATTTGTGACCGACCTTGAACGAGAATCTTGATGATTATGTCACATACGTTTAAGTTGTATCCATGTCCATTCCCACATAAATTATTCCGAATCTCCGAGATGTGGGTACCGAATGTTTCAAACGTGTAAGTTTTGTAAGTGGCATGTTATGCAACATACATTCGGTATTGCAGGAAGATTTACGTTGTAGCGATAAGCGTTATCGGTTAATCAACTCGGCCGGTGCACTGACATAGACCTTATATCTACCTACTTACCTACAGCGCGCTTGTTCAAATCTAAGCGTGAACTTTAACAGGCTTGGTATATACTGTTTCAGATAGGAACGCTTGTTTATTATAAGGTCGAGCCTACTGCTGTCGGTGAGAACATTCAGTGTAGAAAGAAAAGACAAATGACGCAATTGGACAGATTGGAAAACTGAGCGGAATTGTTTTGATAGAAAATCTGGGACCCGAAACAGACCGCCTGGTATGGGTTAATTATTGACTAAATTATCTTCTACTCAAGCCGGTTTTATATAGATTGGAATATATTCTATATTTTGCATGTAAAGCATTTCCCGTGACAGGAAATCTTACATTGCAGTTTATGCGGGGTGCAAAGAGAGTACCAGATCATCGTTTACGGCCAAAGCCGATAAGTGTTTCGTAAATTGTGCATGCGAAGCCGCCGTGAATTATCTACGGTACCCCAAAAACATGTAGCAAACATCACGTCTGCTTTATTGGTCCGCCGGCGAAATATCAAAAGTTGTTTTAGGTATTTTAACAGAGCCCGAGCACGAGAGACGTTGCTCAGATGCTGATAGCTGGTGCCTTCGACCTCCCTCATTGCCGTTCTGTTTCCGGCTAGATACCTGCACGTTGGAGGCCGGCTCGGTTGCGTAAGGCGTTTTAGATATGTCATCGAATACATTTGAGGATTGGCAAAGGTGAATGTCGACCAATAATCGTATTCAGAATGATTTATTTGTATCGAAATTATATTCGACAAAACCAATTTTAGTAATAATATTTCAACGTTAGAAACTTGAGTATGTATCGGCTTTAGTTACCATCGAAATCCCAATATTCAGTATTCACCTTTAAGTAAATGGGGTCAAGAGCTGTATAAAAATAATACAAAGTAGGCAGCGAAGTTAAGCTAAATCGTAAAATGAAATGAAACCCAATCCGTGTCCTTTAATCAATCGCAAAGATGTCTGACAAATAATAGGGATGCGTACTAGAATGCAAAACAGACAAAATAAGTAAGTGAGAACTCACAAAAGAGTAACCCAAATTCAGGTTTGATTTGAATCTCAATAACAACCTCGACTGTGCCGTCTCCAGAATCTGATTGTCTGGCATTCCTTTATCAAGCTCTTTTGTTTGGCTCCAGATACCCTACTTTCGGGACATAACGAGCCTTGTGACAATAAAAAGCTTTAGAACCGCCTCGCGACGCATGGTCATTGAATACGACAGAGCGTGTCCGTCCAGGTGTAAGACGTACTATAGAGTATGTAATATGTATATAATATATTTAGTTTAACTAAACGATAGGATCTGGCCTTGAGCTCGCTATTCGGTAATGACCCTGTGAGCGTCGAATAACCGACGACTTGCGATTATGCTAGCCTGGTGGACCAGTGAGACTGGGGCTATAGATGTAAACACAGACATGTAAGAGAAATTCTGTCAAGTGACCGTCAGATCGGTTAGTCGAAGGTGAAATTCCAGAAAAAAATATAAAATGGGTCTCAAAGAAAGCAGGTGATCATCTCAAGAAGTGTTGTTTATTTTCAAACTTTTATACGAATGTAAAACTTGATGATGATGATGACTATCCAAGTGTGATAGATTTTACACTTAAATTAAATATCATTGTCTTACTCTTCATTATTTATTAGTAACCATTCTGTGTCTATTAAGAATTAGCATTCAACCAAACGTCGATATACACTGAAACTTGAAGGCGCGAGATCATACCCTTGACCTACTCCGTAATATTACTAAATTACACAATTAGCTTAACTGAAATAAATGAAGCCTTATATGAATTAAAAGCCTTTAGTGGAAAGCAGACTTTAAAGCGACGTTTATTAATAAAATATACACCGAATGGATTATGTTACAAATCTACAACTCAACAGATTTGAGACTGAATCAAATTGTGAACACAATAGGTAGTTGAAATTAAACTCGGAATAGCTTCGAAGAATTCTCGCTCTATAGAATTTTTCATTTCAAACGCAGAAACTTCCTGAAATAGCCGTAGCAGAGCAATTTTAAAAGGTTCTAATAATTAATTGAACTTTTAAAAACCTTTGCAAGACAATGATTTCAAAAGGTGTGTATGACTAACTAATTACAAAACGTGATATCCTGTAAACTGTAATTGAAAAAAATTCTATATCCTTTATTATTACTCTATTTTTGTGGATTTATGGACCTATTTTTTTAACTAAACATTAAGTTCCTCATTTTATTTGATTTATAAAAAATCGTGACAGCGCCTTAGCAAAGTTAGATCAATAACAACATTTAGTTGAAAGTAAGAAGCTTGCCCTCACTTCATACTTAACTTTTCACTCAATTTACCGTTATTTGTCTCTTTCTTCATGGTAGTGAGAACAAGGGAAAGTACATCGTTACTCGTCAGAAATAAGAATGCAATAAGTTCGTGGTAGGCCCCCGACCGACACCGCGGCGTGTCTTACACGACCCTTCGGGAACTCTGTGGAATGTTCTGGGATGTTCAAAGTTAGTTCGGGTAGTATGTTATGTATTTAGGTATTGTATTGTACTATGTTTGTGAAGATTTTATAGACTAGCCAGCTGCCTCCGGTTTTACTGCCTATTCTAGCTGCCTAGGTTCGATAGAGAATATTTGGATATTTCTTGTGGGAGCGCTGTTTTTAGTGTTTCGTACCAAAATGGTAAAAAGGAACTTTTGGTAACACTTCGGTGTTAGTCCGTTTGCTTTTATGTCACATAAAATTATTTATGAAATACGTATGCGTCTTTATTCACTGAACTAGGACTGTAATGTTCATTGTAGTCTCAAACGAGTACTTACATTATAATTTTTATAAGGATGGTAAGTTTAATTTTAATGTTTAGGTATCGAAGTTACCAAAGTGGCCGAACATTTTCTCTTTTAGCAATATTATTGTTCATCAGAAAGAAACCAGGGCGTGCCAATATGTATAGTCAGAGTCAGTAAATCCGAAACCGAGAGGTCTCATTGCAAATATTATTCGGAAACAAAGGAGTGTGTTTGTTTGTCCGGCTCATGCGCTTGCGCACCCGACTACAAAAGCTTTTGTCAACCAACCTCGAAAAAGAAAAGTGTCGCTTATGGCATCGTTTCGAATCCGTTTTTAAATACAAAAAGTTTGGGAAAAATATTTGTTACACGTATTTCGATAAGTGTTTAAAAACACTCTAAAATTACAACTGTCAATCCTTCCCCTCGTTCAAAAAATTGATAAAAGTCAAATACATTTTAAGATTATCGTACTATTTAACACGTTTTCGATTAATCTAACTTAAATACGCATGTTCGTCCAAGACAAAACCCATAGACAAAAACTCAGACTAAAGATAGACATTATAAAATATGTATTGTATAAATCAACGTCGAATTGAGTATCGGTATGGTATCGACCTTATTACGTTTCAGCGACGTCAAAGGTCACAGTTAGCAGGATAACCGCGGCTATAACAATACCAATAAAGAAAAATAAAGCTCAGGGACAGGAAACCTCGGGATTTTGTTTAAATTGAACAACCTGTTATGAAACGCGCCGCTCGCCGCGCCTTTACGACGTGCCACTGAAACCTGAGCTTCAAAACTTCATTATCGCCTCCATCAACTGTATAACCATACAAACAATATGACCAATATACCTTGAAAAGGTGTACCTACTTTTTTTGGAAGCTGTTATTTTTTATTTTTAAAATAATTCAATCCAAAAGTTAGCGCTGCAGGTGAACATTTGACGTCTGTGGACTCATCCCGATCTGTCCCTTAGGATCTGAATGGAGGATGAAGTTATTAAGCTCCGCAAATAACGATTCTGAATGCAAATGAGCCCTGCAGCCAATCTAAAGTTGGCAGTTGAGAGTTCTAGAAATAACAGCTATGAAACAAATGTCGATGGCCAAATGTAACACGCGTGACGCACGGGCTATCCCTTCAGAACGACTCTTTCATTTCCACATCGGAAATCTCGAACTCTAGTGACATTCACGAGGCGCCCTAAATTCTCCTCTAAGTAGGTGCCGGAGTAATAAACCCGTGAGATTGCGCAATAAAAGAGCAGCTGTACGAAATCGCGGCGCGGAAAAAACGCGTAAATGTTCGGCCGATTTGTTTACAAACATTGAACTGTAACTCTGTAAGTTTCACAACTACGCGGGTTCAGCGTCTTTCCACAATTATGGGACCTTTGACATTGGCGGGACGAGCGAGGACGAGCGATACCCGGTCTTTATGTTGCGGCTCTCGACTTATTTACCGAAACGAGCGATATGCTCCCAGACGATATTAAATTATAATCGATTGTTATTTTCTTTCGTCGGTGAGGTGTCAGTTTTTGCTGCACCGTCATTATGACTAGACCGAAATTGCAGTGATATCTCTGAGGTGGGGCTTCGCTTGAAACGAACGCTCAATTAATTTTGAATATGATTTGACAGGACGAAGTTACCGAGGAATGATAGAGTCCGTAGCCTCGACGGACGATTCTCTTCGAGATGCGAGCTGTAAAAAATGTAGACGAGAATCTCGTAATGTTTGCGTTCTATCGATGAGTTTGTTTTGTGTCGCATATGTTTATGTGGAGCACAGGCGGCGATGTAAAGGTCAGGTGCCGAGTCGGGAGGCGGATGACGAATGCGCAAGGGTTGTTGAACGCGCGTCTATTTCGGAGCGACTAAATGCGGCGACGCTCACCGACTGACATTTAGTCGGACTAGGTGCATCCGAGACTAGCCACTATACTCAACGAACTATGAATAGGACGGTATGGACGACATTTCAGAGATGATCCATCAAAAACGTCGTTAGACTTTGAAGACCTATTTAGGTCGGAAATGTAGGCGCGGACCCGCGCTCCAGACGGGAATGATGAAAATCTGGGAAAGCGAAAATATTGTGAAAGAATTTGTAACAAATTCAAATTGAAAAACAGATTCAAAAGGAAACTTGGAGATATCGTAAACTTTTGCTGGAGTTGGACGCTACAGATATTTTCCTGGACAGTAATGAAATTTAGTCGAGAAGTCACACTTTCGCCACAAGATCGGAGTTTATCATTTGGGAAAGAAGTTAATGATTATGAAGCAACTACTTGTATGTCGGTGTCCGAACCACAATACATTCTCGAGCGGCTCGCCCGATACTTGTTGACGACCGGTGAAGGATGTACATCACATTCCTCGACACGACGCACCAGTCGCGATCAGAACCGACCCGACGCGTGGCCAATCCGATCAAACTGTGAAAATATTATATCGTTTACCATTTAACTGCACGCACACGTAGTTACATATTTAGACTTTTCATCATAAACGCGTTTATCCACAACAAAAAACGCCCATAGTCAATCAGCTTTATTGCCAACAGATGTTGAATTATCGGCTGCCTATATCCTGGTAAAAAAACGACTCCAATCCTTTAATCAGTACGAGTAGGTGCAAAGATCACGGTGCGGTCACCGCCACGACCAAAATAGCAATTTAATTCAATTGTCAAATTAATTGACGAAGAATTCGGAATTAGCTGCTCGTATTTGCTTACAAATGAGGTCCTCAACGCGAATTGATATCATTTTTAAAGTATTTGTTAATGAGAAGCCGTAAAGAGGCGCACTTTATGGGCGGCAGATCGAGATGACCGCCAGTATCGCCATTACCAGCGCTCCCCGAGCGAAATAACTCATTAAACAAAATTGATACGATCGTGAGCCACCGAGACGATGCAATTCGAACATTTTAATTAGGGTGCGAATGTCGATACAGTTTCAAAAACAAAGCTAAACGATTAATAATAAAACGAGTCGGTCCTGTTGTTTCGCGCTGACTTCACTTCTGACCGAGCTTCGGAGAAACAAAGTTTTTTTCTCAAACTCTTTCTAGTCCGCCGCCTGCGACGATTACCACGAGTTTTCGGCCGGTTTGACATCATCGAGGTATCGAATTCGCGATTGAACAACCCGAAACGGTTCAATCAATATTCCGTAGATAGAACAACTACTTAGTGTTCCGCAACAGAAAGCTAAACAGCTAACCACCAGGAATCTTAATCGATCTTTTGGCACTCGAACGCAACTCGTCGCCGGATCGATTTACTCGAACAATTCCGATCGATTGGTCGCCCGAAATAGGTGTTCCGAATTCAAAATTCGGATGGTACTAGTGGCCTACTAGACGCGCAAGATAAACAGTGCTTTCATTTTTATTCGTCCTCGCATTCTATTCAGGTTTGGGCTGTCACTTTTTCTTTCGATAGCGGGAAGTGCGCGGGGAGAGAGGAGTAGAGTGGTGCTAGTGGTGTGCGAGGCGAGTGGTGCGAGTAGGATCTCGATTGGCTCCAGCCTTGACCTTCAGTTGCGATCGGTCGCGCGGGCGAACGTCGACCCGCGCTGCGCGCCGCACCTCCACCTCGCTGCTAAAGATGCTCGATTATTGCCGATTATTGTTCTATCCGGTAAAACCATCGAGATCATTCCACGATTCTATTTAAATAAGCTAGTACCTACTCTTACCGCTTCTAGATAAGGCCAGTTATTTAAGTACTAACTTACAAAACTTATTTGTGTTTTTATTTCCTGTTAAATAAAATTATTAGACTACGTACAAACACAGTGTATGTACAAATAAATAAGCCCAAACATTACACCTACTTGTAAGTTATGAAGTGCGATATTTTTAAACTTATTAGACGAAATTACATAAACTAACAATATTACGAGTTATTTGTTATTTTACCAAAGTTGTATAAAATTGCACAAAAAGTAATCAAACACCAAATTGAAATGATTAGTGTCGAAACTTTTCGATGTTATCGATTTAGATTCGATTAAAACATTTCTAATCGATATCTCGTCTCGACATTGGGACATCACTAACGTCTAAGCAAGGAGGAAGAACTAACGCGCCTTATATCGGCGAGTGCCATCCGCCGCCAGGATTACATACATTCTTCCGCGAATTTATTACTTTTATTTTTATGAACTCCTAGTATGTACATGGCATATCAGTAATTCAGTAGGGCTACAATTATTCAGTTTGGATTCTTTGAGTAGTCAACTATCTGAGACTATATAAGAAATCTAGGTACCTACTTATTTATTTTTTAATAACAATCGATTTAAACACTTTGATTTTGTATTAAACTTACTTTTGAACTGAACCTAGTCAGGTAAATCCTAGCTCCAATAAATTTACAATTCTAGGTAACAACTATAACAGTCACATTCGGCCGCAAATTAAAACATGAATTACTAAGAAGACCTCATCATCGAATATGAAATCGAA
Source organism: Alcis repandata (assembly GCA_949125135.1). Taxonomy (NCBI): domain Eukaryota; kingdom Metazoa; phylum Arthropoda; class Insecta; order Lepidoptera; family Geometridae; genus Alcis; species Alcis repandata. Next base: position 1,589,935 of record OX421238.1, read on the forward strand.
TTGAAACTACTGTCGTAAATTACATTTTGTGTTCACTTTCTTTCTTCACAGCAAGTAAAACAATGAATTTGTCAAATTGCTTGACGACAGGATATTTGTTCAGATTGGCAAGTGTTTCGTCAACAGCAGGAAGCGGCCGCAAATGAGTCGGGACACCAGAAGTACCAGGACTGCATGCTTGGTGAGGAGCGACCACCGCGGGTTTGTTTGACAAAACAGAACAAACTTACAGATCATTGTAGAATAGAAAATAGCTTTTTCACCAAACAAGAAGAAAACTAAAACTAAGTAGAATTTACATAGTAGTACAAGGAATTGTATGTATGGATCTTTTAGATGCTTATTATTTTAACACTTGGATACTGATTTTTCTAATTTATAAATTCAAGAAAAATACACATACAGATATAGCATTTTTTTAATTTCCGTCTGATAAACAAATACTAAGAAAAATGTAAGAGTTTAGTTATGTATCTTAAGCATCTTCTACTCGTTTATTATACAAAATAATCAACGTTCCTAGCTCGAAGCTTACGCTAGATTACTTGGAATTTGGATTCTATCTCGACTAGATAGAATAACAATTCCATCAACTCTAGCTAGCATCGCGAACCAAGTATTCCACGTTGTAGGTACTGATTAAGAATGAGTGTAAGTCTGTAAGTACATACGCGTTTCTTAGTAGTAGAACTGTCAAGGTATTCTGTGTCTTCGGTTAATAATCGTCTTGCATCGCAGGGGCGCCTCGCGAGCCGTGACGCTAGGGCCGCTTCCGCTGGCCGAGACAACGGACACACGGCCGGAGAATTTGACGAGCGGCTACTCGGGAACTTATGGTTGATTTTTGTTTTAGGTACAGTTTAAAAATGTATGTTTTATCAATTTGATACAGGACTTTGGAATTGAAAATGTGATTCCATTTTCCAATACTCCAGAACTCAAACAACATAATTATATGACAACCGTCAAGCTGAAGTGGATCTGGGCAAAAATTCAACGGACAATCAAACGGAGTCTCAACGGAGTTTCGTTTGTGACGCCATGCGCCATCTAGTAAAGACGGCGCGCGGCGCGGTGAACTTAACACTTTCGACCGGGATCGGCAGAGGACAACACAAACCGCCAAATTTAAAATGTCAAGAGCAGTAGGACACAAGCTAGCAACAACAACATCATATAATTAAAATGCCACAATATTTTTTTTGTTCCATTTATTTATCATTGCCAAAATTAAATGATATTTCTAATAGTAATAACACGAATTATTACACGAAATGCAGGAAATAACACTTATATCTGATATCAAGAGCTTTCCGTTAAAAAGTCTATTGTAGAAAGGGACAGATATGGAATCAACAGCGCGTAATCTTGTTAGTCAAACACGAGGTCTTGAATTATCGTGCGTTAACGGCGAGCACACATGAATGGTACTTACACATACGTGAGCGTACGCGATTCATTCAATTTGTTTACTCGGACTCATCGCGTATGCCGCCGCGACGCTCGGTCAAGGACGCCGTCCATCGCCCGCCTGGACTGCGCCGAAATTATCACACTTCACACTCGAAACGCGATGATTACGGTAACAATTCCATATTCACACAATTATCACACTCCCCTTGTTATTGTTTACAAATGCAGAAGTTTCGTATTAACACAGATGCACCGCTGTCGTGGAACTTTATTCGAGGCTATTCAAAGGGGCGACGATGGGGCAACAAACTTCAGGAAGCCTTTGTTAACGGCTTCATTCAAATTTAATAGTCCTATTTAAATAAACTTCTTCCGACTTCGTCACAAAGAGTATTCTCGCAGATAAGATTGGTTAGTTGCGACCCATATTGCCCCCACGTGGTTGCAAAGACCTTCGTCCAGACCACCAGTTCTCAGGTCATTTACTCCAATTACGTAACACCCGTGTAACTACGACTACGTATATAATCGGCGGAATTTTTATTGACTAATTATTCGCCATTTTTTATAAGCGGTGAAGTCAGCGGATATAGCTAAATATTCAAACAGTGTATCATTCGAGGCTAACAATAACGTACAAAAAAGTCCTTCGGATCAAATTATCTCACGTCGATATCTAGTGGACGGTAAACATTGTGCCTGTTTGTAGTCCGCGGTTTGTCAGTATGCGGTGGGAGAAGGTTTTAGTGTAGGTTTTTATATCAGAGGCTGTCCCGAGATGCAGCCACATTCCACGACGATGAGTCGCCCGATCGGACCACCGCTGTAGGCTTTTCACACGTAAACATTATGTGGAAGTAGAAGACACTCAGTACTTAGATTTTACAACTTTGATGTCTCGTTGTATTGGAGATAAAGTGAGCCATTCATCAGGCACGGTCGCGAGCCAGCGCGGAGTCAACGCCCAGACAGATTAAAGGGCCGATTAACGAGTACAGTTTAATTTATAACCGGAATAATAAAACTCACCAAAAGACCGCAACGCTGCGCGCGCCGGTCTCTGGACTCCTGCGCAACCCACATCGCTCGTAAGTCATAACTAAAGTGTCAACAAAACGCTCCTCTCACTGCATATTGTGTTTTTTCTTCTTCTTTTTTTGAACCTTTTTAGTTCTGCTTTAAACCTTCCTTGAGTCAGAGGCGTTACACCGCTGACCGCTGCATTTGAACTCATTATCTAATAACGACTAAACTTTCGGTTTCGCACAAAAGCTAATGGTGATTTAGAGCGCAGCGATAAAAAGCACCGAGCGTCTGGATGTTGAAACCGGTCGGAGCAGTCGAAATCTTTGTAATTATGTTAACAAGACCAGACATGGACCCACGCGACTGCGGCGCAGTTTATTAGTAATCGTAAACTAAACGATAGTGAAAGACATTACCACGGTCATTCCACAGCGTAGTATCCTTCAGACTCTTAAAGCACGTGTCTATGTTGTAGGTGTTATGATATCCTTTCTCGACTGAAATACATCTGCTTGATAAAATGCGATAAGTTATCTAGACCGGAAAACAGGGTAAGATTCGCCTGGGGAGTCGAGTGGTGCTAGTACCAGGGAAGTGTGACTGATAAGGAGGTTATACAACGGGCTGGAGGAGCCAAGGTCGCGGCAGATGTGAGAAGCACAAGCTATCCGTTTACGGCTTATCTAGAAGAATGTTTGCCGAGTGTAAATAAGCTATGGCCCAACCAACACTGCGATCAAAACACTGAAGTCGATACTGCGCACGATGTTTATGGGTGTGAACGCACTCGGTCATGGCGGCGGCGTCGTCGTGAGAACTACTACCACATTATTAGGAGCGATGATATGGGCGATAACGCGACACGTGGTAATCGAACCTTAGCGAGTACAATGTGTTAGTGTAGTGTAGTGTAGCGTTGCGCAACATTTCCAAAATATGGTTATCAATACCAAATGTTGAGTTTCTTGATATCGGCTGATGTGAAGCAGCAAAATTGAGATTTGTTTAAGGTAGGCACATAATATTGTAATTCTTGATGAATGCGCTGAGGCACCCGACCGATAAAGAGTTCACGCGATCTCGGCGGGAGTGCAAGATGACGCGCCGGCTAACATTCCGAAACCGATATTATTTATTTTTAATGATGCCAATGAACGCTTAGCGAGTTTGCCTTCGATTTGCATCTACCAGTTTAGCTGGACGCTTCCTGCTCGAGTCATACGACTCGTAGAGATTTATTTGTGAACGATATCAATATTCATTCAAGTGGAGAGCGCAGCCGGCGCGGAACGGGTTGGACGCTGACGAAGCGAAAACCATTCGTCGAGGACGGGAAGCGGCGGCCAGTGGGTCACTGGACCCAGGAGCGTACCCTTACAGCCATCCCGCAAAGGCCGCCATTCATAATAATAAATAATAGTTAAAAAAAACTAAAAAAACACGCTTTTTATAAAAAACCGAACTAAAAAAATAGAAAATAAAATTTTATAAATTTAAATTAAGAATAGGGTTGAAAATTTCAATAAATATAAATTAATAATAGTGTAAATAAATAAATATATGTATTTTATTTTTAAAAAGCGTGGGGTGTATGGGTCAATAGATATTATATATTTTGTAGATACATTTTGTATTGACAGACATGAGTAGAGTGATTAGCATTTTGATAATATCTTAGAAAGCACCCCACGCTTTTTTAAAAATTAAAAATACATATATTTATTTATTTACACTATTATTAATTTATATTTATTGAAATTTTCAACCCTATTCTTAATTTAAATTTATAAAATTTTATTTTCTATTTTTTTAGTTCGGTTTTTTATAAAAAGCGTGTTTTTTTAGTTTTTTTTAACTATTATTTATTTTTCGCTTTTTAGTTCGATTTGCTAACTATTAACCATCCTTAATATGTACAAATGTGTTGGTGTTATCCGATTTTGGCCGTCTGCTCAAGTAAATTAAAAATGAAATTGATGCGTAACAAAAAATATTGAGCAAAAAGATTTGTAGCCGCGTGGTTTCGATCCTCAGACCTCATAAAATAAAATTGATGCGTAACAAAAAATATTGAGCAAAAAGATTTCTAGCGCGTGGTTTCGATCCAGGGACCTCTGGATTATGAGCCCAGCACGCTTCCACTGAGCCACTCTGTTCTCTGACACGAATGACGAATTTTACCATTTGTAAGTTAAATGGTATTAAAAGTTAAAGAAACTTTATAGAAAAAGCGTGTTAAAAAAATTAATAGTTAAAAAAACTAAAAAACACGATTTGTTTAGTGTATTGTCATCGGTCCTCGATATATCTACAAAGTTTGAAAGAAATCTGACCGTTTAAAGTGGGTCAAAAACGCGCTCAAAGGAGTCGGTTACATACAAACATACAAACATACAAACATACAAACATACAAACATACAAACATACAAACATACAAACATACAGGTGAAGCTAATAAAAGCGTGTTAAAAATGACATCAACCGCGTGGGAACACGAGCATAAATGCCACGCCAAACGACTGGTTAGACCGGCAGATTTAATTAAAGCCCTCCGCTGATTAATATTGGAGTACATGACATTTATTGAAACTTTTCATTGTAGACGCGACACTCCGCGACAGACAGAAACTCGCTGGAAGTGTTCACAAAAAATACAAAAACAGTAAAGCAGACGATCGTGATGCGTCAGCGCAATGCACTTCTACCATCTCTGTCGGTTCGGCGAATACACTTGTCATTAGTATGCCCGTCCTTGTCTCGCCAGCATCCCGGTGTGACTCGTCCATCATCTGTCCCGTTTCCGCCACATGACTTGTTTAAGGAAGTGCGTCTACTTACGGGATCGCATCGACCACCGCCTGCTTTGCATCGCATACCGAGCGGATTAGGAGCCGAGTAGTCATTGAAGAAAATCAATCAGAAAGCCGTGCGTGTGGCCGTCCGCGACATTTTCCCCATAACAATGAGTGATAGTGCATCCGTCCCTTTCGCGGCGAGTCTTGTCGTGCTGTTGCTCCGAGCCAGGTTCAATATCCCAGACCTTGGGCCGATCGAGACTACCGATGGCCAGTTGAAACTAGTTAACTCAAACTCATACCTACCATCGGTAATAACTTATAATTTACCCGCTATTTATATCGCCTGATTGATAAACAGAGCAGGATTAATACAATACGGTTGTGTGTCACGAACGGTTCACGATATACTTGTGCTAAGGAAACGTAATTTTCCACTAGGCTTTGTCGGCGAGGATCGAACGCGTCGGGGTCACGTTTTGACATAAACGACTGGACGTAAAAAATTGAGAAGTTTATGATTTCTTTACCAGGAAAACTAATGAAGCGTCGGTGGTCGGCGCCGCGGCCGCTCGGCCTCGTACCTACATCAAATATACGAGCGCCCAATTAGATGTCGGCCGCGTTGCGAAAATAATATAAATATTAGTAGAACCGACAAAGGTTTTTAATCACTGATCAGCATGCGTTTTGCTCCTTTTGCGGTCTAAAATTACAGGTTGCGAGTTCGCTCACCCTGGCACGCCGCGCTTAGGGCAACTATGGATCGTGGATCGTGTGAAAAATTACCTAACATTTTGCTCTTATTTCGTATTATAGCTAAGTGGCATTCGATATATGTAATTTCTAACATCCGACAGATTATTAAGCTTCTTTGGGCGCACGCATGCGATTTTACCAATTCCCCAAAATTAGTAAGCCGTCGAGTTTGACCGCCTATATTTTTTATCGAGAGGAAGTCAGTGTCGCATCGAAAATGAGATTTAACTAACTCAAAAAAAAACGAAAACGAAAGCGAAGCCCGAGCGGCGAGCGCGGAGCTCGCATCTCACCGCCAAGGTTACGTAGTAGGGGCGGCGACCGGCGAGACGGGCATGACGTCACGGGCGCCGGAAACGATTGTCCGCATCATAGTTACGGTTACATTTTGACTTTAGAAGAAAGAGCTTTAAGTCAGTTGGGCTAGGTCAGTGCGCTGCATTCGCTCATTATCGAGTATTCATTACATTGTCTTCCGGTAATTCAAATGACAAGCGAGCGTCGTCGCCGGGTTTTTTGTCGTTTTATTTTGCATGACAATTACGAGGCGAGAATTCTTACGATTCGTTTACCAGCTCGTAAAGTAAAGGGACAACAAAAGCTGTCGCGCTGGGTTTTGTGCCGAAACGGCAGATGTATAAGAAAGCAGACGGCCTCTGCTCCGGCTGATAGCTGCCTGATAAACAAATTGATTGCTACAATGGCCAAAGATAATTTAATTTGGTTACATACCATAAATAAAATGGCCTCTTTTTATCCTTATATACCGGTCTCCATAAATGTAGAATATTTTCCGTATTTAAAACTTACCTTCTGCCGCAGTACGTAACCAAAACGCAAATTTACCTGAAAAAAAAAAAACAAAATTAAAATTTAATACATCGATCATATCGAGGTGCTAGTAAATTTTTAATAGGTAATTATGAATACGTTTAATTTTCCCGTTCGGCGGCAGCATGCCCTAAAAGAGGGCATGTTATTAAGATTATATAGTCAATTACGAGTATTTATGTTTAAAGCCACCTGCAGGCTGTTTGGGAATGAACCAATTCCAATAAATACAGTATTAGTGTCAAACTGAATATATAATACTTTTACAAATCTGAAACGTCAACATCTTTTGAAAATTCCGCAACAATTTCATTAATGCACGACGCCAATTGTTACAGCCCTCTTACAAGAAAAATTCAAAAAATTCAGTACACAATCACGTAAGATGAACTTTTTCAAAACAAACGAGATGCGTCAATGATCACTGTTGATCACAAAACGTCGCCGTCGGCTGCGAAGTCATACTCGTAACGTAATGTTCGTGATTGAACGGCGGCCGTGTGTCTCGGACGCGCTGACTTTACTAGCGCACTGAAGGAAGCTCATTAATTGAGCTTGTACTTGGTTTACTTAATTATTTTAGGAAAATTGGGCCTCAGGGAAATTATCTTTACAGTGATTTAGTTGTTTTAATCAGGAACTTGAATAATTTCACTAAGCTGACTTATAATTTCGTAAACTTTGGCCGTTATATTTTACTCGCGCTTACAAAACTGTTCAAAAATGTTACAGAGAGAACAGTCGAAGATAACAACCAATTTAAGTAGGTAGACCCTTAATTACCAAACTTTATACATACAGAAGGAAAACAAAAGATCTAACTAAAATTGGATGTCTCCACGAGGTTTCTTACACATACCTTCTCAAATAGCTAATAAGAAATACAGCAGATACAGCGATAGTTACTCCGTAAGAATGGTTTTTCTAATGTACTTTTATTCAGACAGCCAGCTTACCTAGGACCTTGCTCGCGTAGTTTGGAGGTGTTGTAAGAGGTCATGGTATGCTGGTTGTATTTAAATCGCTTCCGATGCGTATGACGCAGTCGCACGCAGTCAGAATGCGTGAGTCAGGCAATCAGCGGGTTAGGTACGACTAGACCTTACACTTGTACGCAATGACTATTCTTTTTAATAGGTTTAATGACTTTGCAGCACTATACAAATGGCGTTTAGTGATTAGGCGTCATGAGGCCGATGGGGTCAGAGAATTTTAATTTAAACTAATGTGCGAACTACGCTACTGTATATTTTTTAGACTAGGCCCGTTTGAAGGCTTTTTAAGACAGATCTGAATTTTCTAAAACCATTGGCATCCTTGTCTAATGGCTTGCAATGATAAAGACAGATATATTTTTAGTTAGTTTAGATCTGTGTTAAAATGCCTTCATACTTGGGCCCAATAGCTACCTAATTTACCAGCAGGAGGGTTGGTCAACGCGGATTTAATTGTTTAAAAAAGTAGTATGTTTAGTGGAGAATGATTTGATAAGTAATAAAAATGTTATAAGATAAAAGAAAGGAATTAAGTACCTATAATAAACGATCAAACAAACTTGAACAGTGTAAGTTTTTATCAATTTTGAATAAGCAGTTGTCATGAACCGTTTGCGTCTCTTGATTTGATAAAACGTCATCTAAGTTTTGCGCAATATTAAAATAGAATGCGCAATACTAAACTTCACACAACCCTAAGTAGGAAGAGTAGATTCTCAGCAGGGGGTGGAAAACAGTTGACTGTGATAATGATAAAGAAGTTATTGCAGAAACTTGATCGAGACGGAGAAGTGAGTCGCTAATTGAAATAAGAAATAAGATAGTTAAGTTGAGCAATTTACATCAATTATCGGTATTCGGCATTAATAAGCGAATATCGATTGGGCATGTCGTCAAACCGCACTCGAACTGGTCACACTATCTGTGAATCGAAATAAATATACTTAAATACATGCCATTAAAGGTTAAATTGGCCGATTGTGGCCACGTATTATTGTAATTATTGAAACGTTTTTTACGTCTTTTAAGTACTTACTACTTTTTTTAATACTAGTTGTATTCAATAATAAAAAGCTTAACTCCATTTCACAATTGTTGTTCCTTGGTCAACAAAACCCTACCAGGGTTCCATAGATTGCGATCAAGGAAATAGTAGATCAAAAGCAGAAAAGACTAGATAATGAAGTCTAAGTGCTAACATATGGTCGAAATATATGTCTTTTTTGTCACTTACTGTAATCAAAAAACGCAAATAATTTCAGTTCTATCAGATTAGTTAAGTTTATTGAGTAGTATAACTATATGTAAGTACACTATACAACCAAAGACTACTTTTAAGACGGTTTATTTGTAGATTGTAAGTCGGATTGTAATAACCAAGGTGTCTGACAAAAGTCGAGATTAATTCACGCTCGAACAGCATTAATTTTAATGTGTGATAAAAAGCAATGAACGTGCCTTCGCCGATCATTATCGACGGAAAGACATAATTCAGCGTTCCACTGTTAAATTAAAAACGCGTAAATGCCGTGTGGCCCTTGCCGACTTCAATTAGATTTCGCCAACGAACAATAAGAAATAAAATCTCGTTTTACGAGCCGTCTGTCAGCCTTCGGCCAGGAGATGCTCGTAAAAAAGGGAATGCAACGGACCTCGCGTTACTAAAAAACCAAAAGTCACCCGTCGCTCTCCACCCGACACTGCGGCCGAATTTGATGGGGCTGTTTATGGCTTAAAAAGTAGGTCACTCGAGTACAAAGGCCCGCAATTTTCAACAATTACGTCACGAAGGTACGCCGGCACAAAGGGGTTCGCGTTTCAGCGACTTGTAAGCCTTTACACTTTTAAATCGTGAGAAACTCGAAAGCTCAATTAAATCGGTGAATACGGCTTCTTGTTCGATTTCGATTTTCAAAACTTAAAATTGTCTTTGAAACACACGAGCGCCCGAGGAATGCAAAACGGAATCTCGCCAGTCTTTGTTGCGGATTCCCAGACGGCGGGCGGCGGTCGACGGACGAGGTAAAAAGCGGTCACATGCACCGCCTTATAAATTTTTGAACCCCATCGGAGGTTATTAGTTGTCGAAATGACGGCAAACCGCGGCCCGGCGGCAAATGTGACGCGTTACCGTTACAAAACACAGACCTCTAAAAAAGTAAGGGCGATAAGGTCGCGCGCCCAGTTTATTTTTCTTCGAAAACAATGCCCGAAGCAGAAACGCTGCTAAATTAGAACGAACGAGATGGCATCGAGATAAGCTGCATAGGTATAATTAACGCGATAAACAGGAATCTCGAGACATTAATTACGAAGACATTGTTATCGGCACAGTTGACCTGGCGACTGGAGAAACCAATAAGTCAACGACTCGCGTTCGATTTGAAAGAACTCCTATTTTAACTCCTACTGTATTGATCGATGACATTTGCTGCTATACATATAAATAAGTAGCTATTGTCATCTCTCATTTATAAATAGCATCTTTTACGTAACACTGGCCCTGTTATGTCGGGTAAAGTAGCAGAACCGCGCTGTTTGAAAGCTGCACGGCTATTCGGAAACATTTTTTGCAAACGACAACTCGGCGCAAACAATTTGAATTATTCGAGTCTGGACCTTTGCAGGCTTACTGAATAAAATACGAAGAGGAAGAGAAACGATCCTTGTAGCGTCAAAAGACCCTCAACCAAAGAACTTTTTGCTATCAAGTTGTATAATAATGAATTGTTGAGAAAACTGAACCTAGACTGATAGCGGATATGAAACGTTTAGTATTGTTCTTAATTGCCCACCAATGCTTCTTTAATCATAAAAACCGTAAGACTGTTTGCAGAAATCAAATGCGTGTTAAACCAATAAAAAACTTACAAAGAAATCAAAATCAAAAGTTAAGCATATCGTCTCGCGCACAATGCTCTCTACAATCACGCCAGCCAGTTGTTATGACGTCATAATTAGGAACGAAAAGTTGCCGCCGATAAACACAATAAAACTGATTGATTTAAACGCCCCTGCATTATGATAGGAGCTATTTATAAATGCATAAATAAGACAGAAGGTCGCGTCCCACGCTGGCCAGCGTCGAGGTAGGTCGGGATAAAACAAATAGTCCGAAATGAAGTAATCAAGCGGATTCGAATTTCGAATTATGTAAATCGATTTGATTAATATCGGATGATTACCCGAAAAAATATCTCTTTTGTTCGAGTTTTTACAAGGATAAGCGAAGCCAGGGAGATTGGGTCAAAGTAAGTGACTAGCACAGATGGATACCTATACCTACTTTGTAAAATATAATTGGTCAATCGCCTGATAGATCATTGTATCCTGGTAAATCTATACATAGGTGCATGTTCAGCAATTACAGAGAACCCAAATCAAAAGTAACAACATAACATAAGCGTTTAGATAACTAATGATAACTCTAGACATGCAATTCTACAAAAATGATACCTAACATGTAATTATGTATGCATTTGATGTCAAAAATCGACCTTTTCTATCAAGTTTAATAAATGATCTATGTTCTCAGAAGAAGGTAATTAGTCTGCGACCTATGATCTATCTACAACCACTTGAACATCGTAACATAATTATCCTCCCGGTATTTTTATACTTGTGGGTGTATTCGCTACTTGCTAAGGAATTAAGACTACGTGAAGGTTTATAAATAGATTTTCAGGGATAAAAATACTTTACATACAATACACATTTTACTTCTAAATTACTTATTAGTCAAGATGACATGCTCTTAGTGATTTGTTAATTACAGAAACACACATCAATGCTTTCCGATTACACTTCCGTATCCTCCCGGTATCTGCAATATCTACCAGGGAAGCATAAGTGCGTAGAAGTGGAGGTTGTGAAATTGCGTGCGACCGCAAGACATCCGGCGGTCGGCAGAAAGCCCGACGCCGGATGCGCTGCAACGTGATGATATTACTCGTACTCGTGTATGTTATTGGAATCATTGTGCATGTGTGTGTAAACTTTTGCCTTCGATAGATGTCGTACATCATTCATAGATGTCGTACATCATTCATAGATGTTCAGAATTTTAGACAGCAAGAGTTTCCTATTCTGTGTCTATGTAAAGATTTAAACTGAACTCCCCGACTAACATGAAGATTATTTGAGAGTTTCACATGATCTATAATATTGCCCGTAGTTATATTAAACATACGAGTACTTAATAAAAATTTATACTAAATCCCAAAATACTTGGAACTAAATACATACTTTTGTAGGTATTAAAATGCAACTTGTAATGCACTTGCACGTAGTCATTTCCCACACAATTTTATTCCTTTGTGAGCTTTCGTAACCAAGTAATATTCGGATGGAAAGGAAACCGCAAAGTAATCGTTAATTTCCTTTGGACTTGAGGTCAATTCGACCTTTTTACATTGATCATCGAAACAAAGGAAAAGTTGAAAAGAAACGGTTAGGTAGCAGTTTTATGTACATACCATACATGTATGTACTCACGCGATATTTAATAGCATACATACATAGAGCTCCACAATGTGACGATGACTAGGAATGCATAGGCACGAAGAAGGCGGTTAGTTATGGTTATCAGAGTATCAGATGAAGCGATCTATCAAACAGGTCGTTACCGCAGTCGCGTAGGGAAGCTCTACAAGTGTGGGAGCGGATTGCAGAACTGGTTCCTCTATGCAACAGCCCATGCACCTCGCTACATGTTACCCTAGTCATTTCTCAAATCACTGTTAAACGCCGTAATGATGATTTCCATCGTTATTGTTGGCAAAATTTAAAGATACTGGTTTCTTTTGTAGCAAGACCGCGTGTCAGTAATAAAGGCATACAGCAATCTTGGCACAAAATTACATCGCCCGCGCCCGTAAAAGCCTTAAAAGATGTCGTTTACAGAACTCTTTTGTTCGATGGTAATTTAAAAAGAAATAAATGCGCGTTTATTTTATTGTATCGATACTCAATACGCTGCGTTCGAATGCACGCAATTTTCCATCGCAACTGGCAGCCAGAAATATAAATAAATAATAAAAACTGGACTGACAGTTGATAGGAAATGTATCGGCAGCCGTTTATTAGGATCGACCTTCAACACTAAATAATGGCTGATAAGTTAATTGCTGTGAACCGATTAGCTTTTGGCGGTTTTTTGCGCGTGCCCCGAAACTTGGAACTCTTTGTTTATGATTCATAATTACAATACAACGCAGAGGCAATCACCGAACCTGTCATTATGTTGTACAAATAACTACTTATTCAGACATGTGGGGTATATAGCGCTTAATTCGATACCTACAACGGTTATGTTATCCCAATTTAGGTATTTATTTATCGATTGGTAAATTGACGCGCAGTAAAAAACGGGCTCTAATTAGATCGCTATATTTCATCGGACAGTTTCTCATAGTTTGGAGCGGTAAAAAATTCGAATTTATTGTAACGTAAAATTAAAATGTAGCTAAGTTTTTTTGTTGGTGCTCGGTTGATGGGTATGATTTGTGGCTATTAGGACCTGCATCAAGCGGCCCGCGTGTGACCCTGACTGCGTTGACGTTGCATTCGTTCTGACGCCATCTTCACGAATAGACAAGAAACTGTTCATACGATCGATATACGCAAAAAATCGAGATCGTGATTTAATAAAAAAAAACCTAATCATAGCTTACTGGCAACTTTGATCTAAAATTGTAACTATTAATTAAGGCATGTGTGCTATAAACTTTTATTGATATTACACAAGCGGACTGTTAAGTTCTAATTAAATTAAACGTAGTACTAATTATAAGTTAAAAAGTGGCGCTGGCGCAACTACAGGAATAAAAGACACGAACGCGCGCCGCGGCGCAGCGTGATCGATTCGAGAACATCGACTCAATAAATATTAGTAGTTTTATGGCAAATAATTATAAAAGGTAATGGATTATCGTGCCAGATTAATGTTTAAATAATTACGACTGCTGTTAAATCACTTTTAAACGATCTTCCGTAATACTCCCCGAGGTAGATATAAAATTTAAACCTTTCATAAAAATATGAAATTTGGGCGCTTTTAATATAAACAAGTTCTATTTAGATTTAATATTAATTCGAGACCGTGGGGATAATGGGGTATTATGGTAATAAGATAATAACACGTCTGGTCTAAGCGGTACTGCGAATTGTGTTTTTTTCCGGTCTGTCGAGGGCCGGTGTTGCCATGCCTGTCTGGCGGATTACTCCCGATTCGACTAGTTCAAGGTTGGACGAGATGTCATGAATGGACGGCTTTATTTTTATTTGCGTTAGGTCGTCTTTAGGTCACACGAGTCACCCGAAACTAACGCGTCCATTAAATAACACAAAGAATCGTGTGTTGGAATCTCAATAACACATTATACTCGTAGGTAGTCCAGTTTTAATTTAAACGAGCTATTTGTTCGGAAATTTGTTTGGCAAACAAAATAAATTAGCCAAAGACAACATACTCGGCGAAACCAATAAAAATACGACCGATAAAAGGATCCGATTTGAAAATTAATTAACTACTTATGATAATAAGGTTGCGGTCGAGCCAAAAATGCACACTTAATTGTGGCAAAACATCACAAAAAGTAGTCGAATGACGAAGACATTATTTTGTAACGGAGTGCAACGCACTGGGAACTGACCGCAGGAGGTTGGCAACCCAGCTCTGCGCTGGGCGCGCGAGTGATCGTAATCGAACCGTAAACGATTATTCGAATTAGGAATGTGCCACGTGACCGCCATGCACTCGAGTTCCGAACACATCCTGCCCGATTTTGTTAATCGAATTACGATTTAATTAACTAATTTCGGTCGTTACGTTAATTGAATGTACCAATGTCGAAGTATTGTAAGTTTTTATAGAGCGGTAAAGTTATCGGTGCATAGTGTATAAAATTGACATTTTACTTTCCGGGTTCGATCAGTCGCCGCCAGGTGGCTCGGACCACCGCGACCGCCAAAGTCACTTACATACGACTCCTTTCGAAGAAAAAAACAGGCCACCGGCGTGTAAGTCAGCCATGCATGATATTATTATTGAAGCCATGTGCAAATATCAAAATATCTGTCAGCTGGGCGGCAAACAGTTTTGATCTATGACATGGGTTCGAATTTACACAACACGAGAATTGCATTGATTGTCGCAAAAAAGGTAGGTACCTATTTGTTAATTAAAAATAATTTGAGCATGTTGGAAATATCCCACATGAATTGTTAACTAATTCTAATTGGAGCTTAAATGGACTCTTATATGATTAAAATACTGAGTAATAATTTTAATTTTTAGTGTTTTTATTTATTCGATTTATTTCGAATGGAATCGAAATGTTGTGTAGAACAAGTTATTGGGTAAAATATTCTACAAATTGTTATAAAGTACCTAATTAGCGAAGACGGGGCCACAGCATGCTTTTATTTTGTTGCCACATTTTGATAAATGGTTCGCCGGCTGACACATTAGCCGTCCTAATTCATAGTAGTCGTTATGTATCGCCGACTGCTGCTTTATTAGCTTTTCGGCTTAACCGATAAACATCTAAATGAATTTAAAAATCGTTTTGTGCGATGCCGAAGTTTTATGTGAAACTAATATATTATAGGATGCGAGGCGCCGGTCACATCAAACGGTCTTCGGCTGCTCTGCAGTCGGGCCACCACCCAAACGTGACCTCTAAATCTAAAACACAATGGCCCGCAGACGCCTCGGGCATGAACGATCTCGAGAAGACGGGAAGGTCGTCTTAACATGGCCGCCGACCGACCCGATTTGTCCTAAACCGTGAGATACTCCTCCGAATATAGAATTAGCCGTGTCAGAATGGGAATAATTCATCGAAAACTTCGATAGAGGTTCCTTCAAGAAATGTCGTCGGCATTCAAATGACTCTGCGTCAGCGGACATACTTCAAATATCGTACGCGTTATTTATTGCCTTTGTATTTAGAAACGGTTGCAAAGATTTTGTCTCCTTTAAAAGATAATTAAAAACTTGATTTATGAATGTCGTCTGCACGTTTAATTGTTTTTTCTTTGTAAAATTTGCTTTTAATAAGGCTATTGAGATTTATGATAGGTTATTTTTCTGTGAATTTTGTTTGTATCGAATTGATTGCAGTGCATATATATTATTTTCCGTGCGACTAGGCCGGTTCACGGTCGGTTGCGCCGCGTCAGCTGGCCGGCTCCCTCGGGCTCCCACACTCGCACCTCGCCCAGTTACCCCTAATTACGGCCACTGTGTTTGTGTCAACACCGCGCTGTACTATAAAAACAACTACCGCAGTTGACGGGCGCCATACTTTTCTAAATTCAATTCTTACTAGACTTGACTTTATGACCGTTTTGAAATTCGAATTGGACGCTTTCGATTCTTATCGGAATCTATTTAGGATCGATCTATGGAAGTACTAATCGATTAACAATAGATCACATCGTATGACTTTCACTCACTTTCGTTGTTCCCTTGGCCTGAGTTCGACATTAAAACAATATGGCGGAGAACAAAGGTCCATTCGAACGATTCCAGCACAAAAACAAGATCGGTTAAATGTTGGAAATAAACGAGAAAAAAGCCAATTTCCAAGAAGCGTTGACCGGTATGCCAATTATAATAAAATTGTTCAATACAGCCGCCGGAAAGGTTAGCAATTTAGTATTACTATATTTAGTTACGGGCGTAGAATAACATCATTTAACTATGATACGGTTACGTTGCTGCCTAACCGGAACGGAAACTAAACCTTGGTTTCAGGGAAACACGTACCGATTTTTGAGAACAATCGCAATTTTCTTGTCAAGATCAAGCGATTGCCTGTCTTACTCGGCATCGGCAACTTACGTGTGCAATCGATATCAAAAATAAATAATAGTTAAAAAAAAACTAAAAAACACGCTTTTTATAAAAAACCGAACTAAAAAAATAGAAAATAAAATTTTATAAATTTAAATTAAGAATAGGGTTGAAAATTTCAATAAATATAAATTAATAATAGTGTAAATAAATAAATATATGTATTTTATTTTTAAAAAGCGTGGGGTGCATGGGTCAATAGATATTATATATTTTGTAGATACATTTTGTATTGACAGACATGAGTAGAGTGATTAGCATTTTGATAACATCTTAGAAAGCACCCCACGCTTTTTTAAAAATAAAATACATATATTTATTTATTTACACTATTATTAATTTATATTTATTGAAATTTTCAACCCTATTCTTAATTTAAATTTATAAAATTTTATTTTCTATTTTTTTAGTTCGGTTTTTTATAAAAAGCGTGTTTTTTAGTTTTTTTTTAACTATTATTTATTTTTCGCTTTTTAGTTCGATTTGCTAACTATTAACCATCCTTAATATGTACAAATGTGTTGGTGTTATCCGATTTTGGCCGTCTGCTCAAGCAAATTAAAAATAAAATTGATGCGTAACAAAAAATATTGAGCAAAAAGATTTGTAGCCGCGTGGTTTCGATCCTCAGACCTCATAAAATAAAATAATTGATGCGTAACAAAAAATATTGAGCAAAAAGATTTCTAGCGCGTGGTTTCGATCCAGGGATCTCTGGGTCATGAGCCCAGCACGCTTCCACTGCGCCAATCTGTTCTCTGACACGAATGACGAAATTACCATTTGTAAGTTAAACGGTATTAAAAGTTAAAGAAACTTTATAGAAAAAGCGTGTTAAAAAAATTAATAGTTAAAAAAACTAAAAAACACGATTTGTTTAGTGTATTGTCATCGGTCCTCGATATATCTACAAAGTTTGAAAGAAATCTGACCGTTTAAAGTGGGTCAAAAACGCGCTCAAAGGAGTCGGTTACATACAAACATACAAACATACAAACATACAAACATACAAACATACAAACATACAAACATACAAACATACAGGTGAAACTAATAAAAGCGTGTTAATAAAGAAACACGAGCGAGATAATGGAATCAAAATCGATTGTCGCAGAATAATCGTTTGTTTCGAAGCGTCTCGACTCGATCCTCAGGAATATTGCGGAATGCTACCCTGCAGCTCTCGCTTTCCGAATGCGTCGCAGTCCCACGATACAATCGTACACTTACCTATAATGTCGCTTTAATACGACCATTATAGGACGAAATAAAGTTTTAACACTACCTTAATGAACAGGCTTGCATTGTTTTATTTTGGACAGAGTAGATATCATTTGTGAATAAAACGATGCATAGTTTCCGGTACAAGAAGAATTTAAATTTCAAATTTCAACGTCACATCACATCTAATGCCATTCTAGTAGTCTTATTACGGCTGACCGTCACTTCACCTTTCTTTTCTCTTTCTATTGTGCCAAGCGAAATTCATTCCACGCTGACTGAATGGTCAGTGCATGAGAATTAATTCACTCATGAAAAGGAAGCCGCTATAAAGACTCCTGTCTCCTTCTCGAGCATCTTTTGCTTTCTACTTTGCCCGCGTAAGAAATCGCTATCTGTCATGTTACTAACTACTACTTTCATACAACCCGCCAATCAGGCAATACCTTTTTCTCGATAGTGTGTCGACAAGCTTTTTTTTAAATTCAATGAAGTCGACTGAAACGTGAAACGGAGACATATTTCAAGTGAGGCAAGGCTGCGGGCGTTCGTGGCAGCCGCGAGGGCAGTTGTTCCCAAAACGGCGGCATAAAGCCGAGGTCCCTGCCCCGGGTGTCAATTGCTATGTAGATGAGCGTAAGACGTTCATCGTTTAAGTAATCGGCCTCTTAAATATCCTTTTGAAGAGCAGATTGAATGGGGAATTTACGCAAAAAATCTATTAAGAAGATCGATCGGTTCGGTCGAATATGAACGCTTTTGGCTCTTTTTGGGAGTCGCATTGTCGACGCGAAAGTCACCTTTCTCGGAAGGGTCCGATTGGCCTCGAGTAGGACGAGTTATCTTGATCATCGGATCGCTTGGGCTCTATAATGTTATGTTTAAATGTTTGGAAAAAATATGGAGTCGGCAGGTGCTGAGGCAGATGTGGCGACGCCGAGCTAATGACTTTTCGTGAGGACATTCCGAGTCGGGTTGAAATGGCGATGCTTGTTTCTAAGTAACTATAGAAATGTGCAATTAATTAGACTCTCTTTCTAAGTCGTTTTAGAATTTTTTTTTCATTCAGAGATGTTCAATACAATAAATTGCTTTTTAATACGAATTTAAATAATAATCGTACCCCCAACTCACTTTTTCTTTCTACGCTCGCACGTGACCGTAACCGCAAATGTCAACTAACAACTCTGTTCCTGTCACAACTCGAAATAAATCCTTCAATACTCAACTCTATTGCCATTGAGTAAAATATTGCCGCACGATCGCAACTTATTCCGCTGGCTGTTTATTCGAAATTCGAAGAATCGAAAGCCGAATCGAAATTGGAAACAAAACGAAATTGCATTTCCGGGGCGGTCGGCAGATGGCGCCCTTCCGCCAGCTGCGGCCGCCTCTAGCGGAACGAGTACTACCCGACTCTCCGGCTCCTCGACGAGCCGACGACAACTCCAAACATCTTAAACCGCATTCATTCGTATAATAAAATCGTCCCTTAAATACACTACAACTGTCGAAGGTGAACCGGCCCCAGGACTTCTTTAAATACGCGCAATCTTTAATTACAGCTTCCAACAGCGACAGGTGGTCTGCCTTAAGTTCTTTACACAATAATAATTAACGACGCGAATAATGAACCAGCATGCGAGGCGAAAATCTAAAGGTTCCACACGCATTGGAACTCGATACCGGGCTTTGAGCACATTTCCACGAGGGATGGATCGGCTTACGCGAGACTGCCACCCACTACGTTTTTTAACTGTGCCAGTCGCTTTATGTGTCCCTGGTACTTGAAGTTTCACACAGTTGAAAACAGTTCTACGACGCAAAAAAGCTCGCCTCACCTAGGTCTATACTAAACATACGGACTATATCAGTAACTTCACCTTTATCGATTTAAAGTTCAAGGACATGAATCAACGCGAGTACCGCCCGTAATTTATTAAATAGACCAAAACTAGTCTCTACGGCAATTTGCTCGAGTTACCCATATTTAATTTATTCACGCAAATGGATATTTTTTTTGTAATTCGATAAGGTTTACAGAAGCCTAGACACGCAAGCCCTGCTCAATATTTTAACACCGGTATCTTGTTACATCTACATTCTAGTACGAACAGACTGAAAATAAATTAAAAAGTACAGGTAAACCGAATATAACCGTGATATTGTTATGAGAAAATGAAGGTGTAAATCACTGACGGAAATTATTAAAATAAGGTCTTAATATGGACTTAATGCATGCTTATTCAACTGATACGAAATGCTGTTAAACACAACAAGTTCAAAAAGTCCTGAGTTTTTTGTTTTGCGTTGCGAGTATGTTAATTACATTCATTTTAGCATCAATAAAGGGCAAATATATACGCTTCAATTAAGTCATTCAGACATTCGCGGAACGCTAAATTTCATATCTCAGACTGTCTGATTGTCTCGTTCTTATCGATCGATGACTTTCGTTAACAATCCAATAATGAACATAAATCCTTTAAAACTGGAATTTAATTTATCGTTCAAGAATAAGCCTGATTAGTGCAGGTGCAGGTAGAGGCAGGTAGGGTCGTTCACGGGAATTTATACCCATGTCTTTTATTTGTTCCTTTTCGGCCATTTCTAAAGATACAGTTATGTTGCCCTTTGTTGCAAGTGTTAGATTTTTTTGAGGTGCTTACAGCTTGCTGGCTTTAGAAGATAGCATTGTTTGAGCGCAAAACGAATTGTAGGACCAAGCGTCAAAATTGTAGGCTGCCATTGTTCTAAGTTTTACAAAAGTTTTACTAGTCGTTAAGTTAGGCAGATAAAAGCTAATAGGTTTTGATTGTTGAAAGCGTCAAACTTCTCAGTATCTCGCTAACCTTATAAGATATCTAGATTGTTTAAAGTAAAGGCAGATCAATGAACTAAATTAGCAGCATTAAATTTGGTCATTTTCGGAGAAAACTTCTATCTAAATATATTTGGTACATTTGGCAACCCTATGGCGTTCAAGCTTTGCAATGTTTACAGGTCCACTACCCAGTAACCTTAAGACTGTCTAGAAGTCAGGTTAACTCTTCTAAAGACTTATTCCCTGTCCTTGAGCCAGATGCAGGGAATCCTGATTCTTAATGAAGTTTATGACGTTACGTTTCCGTTGAGAGCGATAGAGCGATAACCTCACGTCCGCGGCAAAGCGCAAGTCCCTGGAGTGAATCATAGGAAGCAGAACTTCTCAACAAGTGTACCTACCTACGGACTGTATTGACTGAGACATTAGGAAAACCTAGTGTATGTAGTGTACACAGGTATGTCATTTGTGGAGGCTGGAGCACTTTTCACTACGTTATATCATAGCTGAAAATTAGTTTCTTTCTTTTGTTAGACAATGGGAAAATCGTTTTGAGCTTTTTTTATTCACGGCTACAAACTGCATAAGATAATTCACAGAACTAATCTTTAGCTAAGTTCGTATGTGTTAGGATGTCAAAAAGACCTCTAAACTGGTTTTGTTTTAGGACAAACACAGAGTCTATAAAAATTTAGCTGAAAAATATCAACACCTCGTTACAAATTGGCCAAAACACTTTAATAACGTCTTAAATAAATTGTAAAAGAAAATATCTTTTACAATTTTTGCAACTGAAAGGTTGAGATTACATCTTTCTTACATTATCTTACGAGCAATTGAAAACACGATAGAATTAACAAATGTTTACATTCAGCGTGACATGGATCAGAATTTAAAGTGGCATGTGTTAGGCACATTGCTCTAATGATACACGCAATTTGTTACTACGTTCATAAACAAGATGTCTTTGAAAAGTTCCATTCAAAGCTCTGATGTGAACTGAAGCGTATAATTTATTTAAATTTGAAGATCAAAATGAATAAAGGATTCTGTAACAGCGAAATTCTAAAGAAGGTAACAATGCCAAGCCAAAACCGAATTTGAAATTTATACATTTTCTATGACCTAGATAATATAAATTGAGAGTTAAAGTAAACTATGTTATAACTACGTTCTTTTACAAGAAAGTTTTTACGTTCTTGTATAAAAGGGTAGTCTGAAATCTGAAGTCCCATACGCATTTATCCGTTCGAAACTTTGTATTGGCTTCGGTTAAACAAATAAGAGCTCAGGTCCAGGGGATATGAATATCGCCAAAAGTTTCTAAGAGGGGAGATGGCGAAGATATTATTAAGTCGATGGAAATCTCCAGGGACTGGCAGTTGGGTCAAATGAAAATTGACCCGAGTCAAAAAAAGAGCTCTAAGTGAAAGGACTTACACAGGGTAGTGTCCTAGGGCATTAACTATTGAATATGGTCAAAATTATTTCAAGGGCTGTTAACTATAGATCATGTCATGCTTCAAACACAATTTCAGTTAATTCCAAAGTGTTAGTTTTAATCAGACCTCAAAATCGTTTCAGACCACATGCTGTTATCGTTGCGTTCGACAGTTTTAACGAGGTAACGACTCCACGTACGTTGCGCGTTACAACGGATAACGCAGCTGTCACGGCCGTTTGTGACACTTCAACGCGTACACTACACAATAATAAATAGGTTATACATATACCTTTAAATAGATAACCCAAAGGTTTGTATGGTGTGGCTTTATTCTTAAGAAGATAAATTTACATCAATTTCGGTTACAAAAAAACCGAATTTACTTTCTATTACATCCTTGAAGTAGCTCTATTACGTATTTAAAGTATCTTTAAAAATCTCGCTTAAATTTGAACCCAAATTCCGTCAAATGATGATCATAAAACAGACAAAATGTTAATATCAAAACGATTATCATGCGTGACGTCATGAAGCTAGTAAAAAAGTGATTATTATAATTTACAACGCTAACACACAACTCCCTCGCAAAAAGAGACCATAACAAAACTGTCAAACCATTCTATAAGCCTAACCTTATACAGCATTATTTTTATTGTTCCTTAAGCGTCTGGCGGGCGCGACTCGCTGAGCCGAGATCGCTTGTTATCCAATCGACTTAGTTAAAAGGGCATCGACTACGACAGCTACAATACAAAAAAATTGTAAAAGAAAGTTGTCGTTTATTTGCAAGTTCATAATGGAAGGATGTTGACGATTTGATTGTATCCGGTAGCACCACATTGCGGGTAGGGTAGTGGTTCAACGGGACAGTACTGTTAAGAAGATGGAGTAGAATATGGATTAAGAATATTACTTTTATTTCAGTTAACTTTAGAGTCTAAACTAATTAGTTGGTCTTCCATTCATGTGCAACGGTATTCAAGAAGTAGCGCTGTATCTTTAAATAGTTCTGTAGATAACAAGCTCTCAAGTATGCGATGCACCTGCTGAAGTTCTTTTTGTGTTATTATAAAGTAGCTGCGCGACATTCGATAGCTGGTAATTCGAACGGTACTCTTTGAGAATATTGAACTTGCTCCTTGGAGATTGAAGGACTTGGAAACTGAAGGACTAGGGTAAAATTGCAAAGAAACTGGAGTGCAACCGAGTACTTTTATTTGATCTTGCTATGTATTGCACTTTAGAAAAATGGAACCTATGTATGTTTCTGTTTGCTAGAGATTTTATCTGCATGAAGCATTACGAAAATTAAACCTACCCACATTTTGGCGAATTAGATGAGATTTTTTACATTTTGCTTGATTGGTTTCTAAGCGTTAGATTACTGCTGATCTGATTATAGTGATGATCATCAATGATGCTGATGTGATGATCTTTGATTGGCAGACCGGACTAATAAATAAGGCTGCCAAACACGCCAATAGGCGGTTGGCGAAAAATATTACATTTAGAGATCGTAAAAAGTTAATTCAAATGGATGGATTATATTGGCAAGGTCCAAAAGACGTTGATATATAGCGGAACCGGAAATAATAGCAAAGACTTCCAGCCATCACTCGATTTATAAATTCTGATAATGATGATGAATTGACGGTTAACATAACACAGCTAGTCCAAGTACTTGTAAGTCGTAAACGTATACTTAAAGCTGAATAGGTGAAGTACAAAGGACTCAGCCCCGGCCCTTAAGACGGTTGGCGTCGGTTGGCAGGTGCGCACGCGCACCACCGGTCGACGACGACGGTTGCAGCAGATGGCGACACTTTCAATGCCATTATCGAACGATTGTGTGCTTGTAATTAACTGCTTTTTATTGAAGAGAAGGGAAAAATATACGTTGGACTGAAACTAGCGCCATCTATAGAACAAAAATAAATCCAAAAAGTAAACTCAATTTTTCGTCGATCGATTTCGGGTGTCCTCAGTCAGTTAATTGATTTCTATAGTGATACTTTGCATTTATCTTATCGACTATTAGCTTACTCAAAATCCACTTTTGGTTTCGCTTTCCGGGTATCAGTTGACTAAAACGACATCTGGATTAGATTTCACGTGTCATTGGCGCCACTTTTAAAGACTAATAATTTTCCAAATAAATTGGTCACGTTTGGAGCAATAGTTAACATGTAATCAGCCACATGTGGCACAGTAGGTAGAACGGAACATCTCTTCATGGCGACAGGCTCGCACATCTGCGTACGGTCTCCGACTCCATCGTATCCTGTCATTAAACCCGCTACAAAAACATGAGTTTTTTTCCCTCGACAA
Source organism: Alcis repandata (assembly GCA_949125135.1). NCBI lineage: Eukaryota > Metazoa > Arthropoda > Insecta > Lepidoptera > Geometridae > Alcis > Alcis repandata. The sequence continues at coordinate 1,614,431 of OX421238.1, forward strand.
TAATCTAGAACACAATCTTGGACAGAAATTGCTATCGCTTAGGTGCGCACCCGCCAGAGAATAATAAAAGCGGAATTACCACTGATTACCGGCTCCTGGAGGAGTAAATCGAAATGGGAGTGAGTCTAATTCGCGGCGCCGGGTGACAGCCCGAGATGGATTATTGTCAACATTAGTGCGGGAAGCATATCGACTTGTCGCTCTATAAAGCAACAACTAACTCCCCGGCAACAAAACGACGTAACTACTCCCTCCGCTCCAGAGAAATATGGCTTAATGAAGTCGTAATAAGGATAGATTCGATACGGATCATCAGGCCACTTGAAGCTTTGTTATACGAGGGCATCCACTCGTGTCCAGAAGTACGTGTCGCGAGACGTATGACATACGATTTGAAGCTCAGAAGTAGAACGACTCAAGGTCCACAATTAAACAGCGGGGCGGTTTCGCGCCGGATTACAGCTTATTCGTGCCGCGGCGGCAATTAGGAAGTCATTCATTAGGCTCCCTAAGTTTCGCAGACGTGGGGGTGCCGTCGCACCGTGACGTCACGCACGCTTCTTTCGCAACGGGTTATGGTTATGATTTCAGAACGGTCGTCGTCTCCGTGCATCAAAAACAAAAAGTGGTAGCGTTTAAGAATGCTGTTACGAGGTGCTCTGTACAAACAGGAGCGGCCCACCTTGCCTCCTCTTTCCGAGGCGCTGGCGCCACCGCGAGGGACAAGGACGGGGAAATGCACCTTAAAATAACCCTCAAATTCGTCGTAGTAGACGCGCTCGTAACATCTAATTCCCGTGCGACAAGGACGCAAGATGCGGTTAGCGGCGTCCCAGAATGCATCTGTCAAGACAACACAAAAAATGGGGCCCTGGAATTTCGGGACGTCTCCGCGCGGGACATAGTATGCTCGTTTATTTTTTTACCGCCTGAGTAGTTCATTCAAAAATTGTCAACGAATAGGAAGATTTGTGTAATCTTGTTATCGTAATAGCAGTCGAACGTTAACAATCAATTTAGCGATCGTTCGAGAATTTGGATTCAAAGCTGACATTTATAGCCGTAACAGTCTCAACGAAGGTTTTATGATTCGGCCACCGCGAAGACTGAAACACAAGTTGAACTTTGTTCAGATTCCTAAGCGAACGTGATAGTTAAAGTTACAATGCACGGTCAATTGCTTCGACCCAACAGCCGTGGGAAATCGCTCAAGCCGAGACTATCAGTTTCGCTTTTCTCGGCCCATTTCCGCTCGCATCGTGAGTGCAAGCCACCAAGCGCACAGCACTGCAAGTAGGGCCAGCCTTGACCCTGAGTGCGGTGGCGTCGACCGGAACGCACGCCGCGAGCCACACGCTGCGAATCTCGCCTGCACCACCAGTGCAGTGCTGCGATCCTAGTAAATACATTCCACTCACACGTGTGCTATGTACGATTGTTTTCTCTCATTTTATGTTCGGAAATTGCTGCGATTACGCTAATAGGTTCTTTAAACACTATTTTTTTCCATCATAAAGAGAATAAATCCAATAAAGCCGTTCCTGCAAGACAAGTTTTGTACGTAACGAGCCGCGCGCGGACGCGCGACGGTTACCTAGTCAAAAATCGAGAGTTATTGTTGAGAAACGTCGTCATAAGCTCAGCGAGAGGGTTGGCAGTCATTGATGTGGAACCGGTCTTGAAGAACCGGCTCCGGGGATGAATTACCGAATAGCTGTGAGAACTTCGCTACGGACAAGCGGCTCCTAAACATTGTTCGGATACCGCCGGAGCGGCCCTGGGAAACATCGTTCTTAACTGGCCCTTAAGTAGGTTATTACCACCGCTATAAATATAAGACATGACTCGAATGAACGACATTAAAATCTGTAATTCATTCAATGCAACCTGTATCACAATCGAATTCACAGCTGCAAAAACAGTGCGGTGTCACTACAAATCAAAACAACAAACGCGCCGACAGGAGGCCGATCGAGTCATGATCGAGTCGAAATCGACAACATCATCGACAGCGATCGTCTCGACGGCACCACTCGACCGGATGTGACGTCACCCGAGACATGCGTATGCGAGAATTTTAAACAACCTCCTTTTAGCGTATTGCGTGTTGTCTCAAACAGATGTCTCCATGTCAAACAAAGACGATTTAATTCATAAACTTTTATCCTTCTCTGTAGTCGGCATAAGGTCGAGAATGCAAATCGACTGAAAACGTGGCCGCTTAATATTCACGCCGTATGAAAAGTGCGTTGTTAAAAGGTCGTATTAAAGTTTGACGAGAATTTAAAACGGGCGAAATAGCGGATACAATAGGTTTAATCCGTGGAAATCTATTTGTATTTCTTAACCGACTGTTTGGCGAAGAATATCGAAAAGAATGGAGTTGGCTTACCTGCTTAGATACTCGTAGATAAGTCTATAATAACATTGATGTCTAAAGAAATCGTATCACAAAGATGTTCCGCATAGAAAATCTATAAGCTCGAAGCTCAGGTAAAGCGAGACGAGTCTACCGCAGACGAGTACGGTTGGCAAAAAAACTAAATAATGCATTGCGAGAAATTATTTGCCCAGCTCAGATATTGAGTTACTTCGCTTTTGACTTGAGCTTTTGTCGTACATATTGTACTGAATAAGTACCAGTTTGAAGGTTCAGTACAATACATAAATCTTGGGGTGTGTTCTTGGAACCGAATTCATTGTATTTTTTGTTTGGCAGAAAAAAACGATTTGGTTGCTTTTGATGTTCCTACGCAACGTTACGAAATATAACATGAAAATGACAGGTACTCGTTTAGTGATTTATCTGGCAATGGCATATTGTTACGATCCATGAGCATTTTAATCAAAAGATTTTACCAAGAATTAATTTTAATAGGAATATTAGAAGTATTTAGTACGTAGTATTGAATTTGTTTCAAAGTAATATGTACCCGCAAATTAGACATAATATTGACGTAGAAGTGGCTTATGAAAAAAGTTTTGGATTTCTTGGCAGTTGAATTGATGTCTGATATGAAACGACAGGCCTACAAGTATTATATGAACAAAATTTTAGCACAACTAAAATGGTTGTTTTTTATTGGAATACATATTTTTATTGGGTTTCTATCTCTGTATTTGCATTGCTAACAAATTTTCTGGGTATTTTATTAGGTTTATCTATGAAGTTTAATAATTTTTAAAGGATGTATATCCTTTTAAAATTACTCTTCTTTAGGTTGGAAGATACATAACTAGGTGGTATTAAATAAAAGTAAGCAACTAAGGTCGCGAAATTGCGTGTCCAACCATGGGACCCGAGTCGCGCCTTGCTTGCTCGCTCCTTTATTGAAATGTTACCCTAATTTATTGTATTTAGAGTGGATATTCGTATGCGAGAGAGTACAATAATCACGTGATCAGTGTTGTACGATCGAACCATATATTAATATTCGAAATGGATACAATTTACTTGAGCTCTATTTATATAGACCTCAAGTAAATTGTTATTGTAGTCTTCCTTCGCTTATTAAACGTAAATAAATAAAGCTATCACAACACGACGCATCAGAAAGCGAAGGAAGCAGACCGAAACGGCCTAAATATACCCCACTACCTATATAAATACAACCTTGTCACAGTAAAGGATAAGATAATTTCTCACGGGATTGTTAAAAGAGAGATCGCGAAGTGTTTTGACAGGGTTGCAAGTGCCACAGCTGCTCTTTTTTGCTCTCGTTTCGAGTCTGGAAATGCAGGGGACTATACATTTTACTACGCTTCAATATACATTGGTAGTTTTATGTTATACTGGATTGTTTCCACTTGAGAGACCGAAGCTTACCGAAGTAAGGAATATTGCAGGTAACTACGTTTGTCCTGATGAGTACGTTGGAGTTTACAACAAGAATTTAGACGCCATTATTCAATCCACCAGGATTGGGAGGGCTTGACAGGGCTTCATTGTAACAAAATTATACTTTATTCGTTGGTGCAAGAGCCTTATAATGGCTCCGAAATGTAATTTTAATCTTTATTATAAGGCTTCTCGTTTTTTAAAGCCGAAAGACTTAATATAATAATATGTAAATAAGGTCAATATAGACCGAATCTTGATCTTAATATGACAAGTATAATAATATAAAATCGTTAATTTAAGCATGACAAGTTAATTTCAACAACTAGTAAATATGTGCAATTAATTTTGAATACCAACAACCTCGTTAAATGCCTTTTTTACAAGGGATTATCTTTGAATCTTTACGGTTTTCTTAAAAGCTCATTTATTAACCTACTTAAATACATAAAAAAACAATAATAATACGTACATAAATTATGTATGTTTAACTGTCAAGACCACTAAACTACCTATTCTTTACCGATACGAATTATAAATAGCGTAAATGCCTTTGCCTTCGTATGGCTATGTATCTGTTTCAAAATAAAAACTTTAAAGTTCTAGCAACCAATATGTATTTACAATTTTACATACTCGTATATTAGAGAAGAAAAGATATTAATATACCTCTATTATGTGTCCATCTAAAATTTACAATTTATTGGATTACATAGATTGGAAAAAATATGTAAAAAGTTACAGATAAATTACATCGCGAGGATTTTCTACTATTAGAGGACTCTTGATAGGTATTTATGTATGTCCAATTTATAATTCGCTTAAGGCGATAGGGCCGCCAGTTTTTTGGCAGTTTTTATCTTATTTAATAAAAAAAACGTAATAGGTACCTACTGAGTATTAAGTTTTTTTGGTATGGAATAAAGCTATAGTGTAGCTTTTTTATTATCTTGCGTCAAATCGACCTATATAATTACAAACTTTACTTATATTTATCTGTCAAAAAGACATTAGCATCACATGCCGACAAAGGGAATTTATCTATAATTTATTAATTTGCGAGATATCAAAGAACACAATCAATTCTCCTCAGGCCCGGTCCTGGCCAAGGTAACTATTATTTAAACTATTCTGGCACACATTTGAGAAATTGCTAGATAAGGAATACCGCGAACTACCTTTGTCGGTCCTTTTTTGCCCTCGGAAGAGGAAAAAATCATCCCTTGGGTGTTATTTTTTGCTGAGTACCTTTTAATTAGAACGGTGGGTTAGTTTTTGTGGGCTACCTTCAATTTTGAGCTTTTGACGAAGAGGAAGTGAGGTTGTCGGCAGTAGTGTAAAGAATTACTACGACTTTGAAATTAGACTTTGACGTCGATTCTTTTGTCACACTGATTAAACTTAACCAATGTCACAACGCCAAAATTATGGGCACATTTCATCCCTCGGATAAGAAAGAGTTTTCAACAAGATAGTACTGTCGAATTTAGTTTTGTTAAAAACTAGTACGTCAGAATTGATATCAATTTATAAAATAATTATAGCCTATTCGTAATTAATATTAAATGTCTTGGCCTATTAAATCAAAAAATGTCTGTCAGTCTGTAAAAATTAAAGCGTATAAAGTACCTACTTATTATATATTTACATACATATTAAAAAAAGTAGGATAACTAGGCAGGCTAACTACAAATAATTTGATTTAATCAGATATTTTTGTTAATTGTAAAAGCTGGGATCATGATGGAAATTAAATGTATTTCAGTAGAATCCAGCAACGTAACGGATATAAAAAATAAAAATAAAATCTCGACAGTTTATTACGTTTTTCTGTCGACGGTACACAAAACTCAGGGTGCAAACATTAATGAAATTTCTAAAGGCAATGAATAAGTGCAATGCTACGTTACATGCAATGGAATAAGTACCTACTGAGCGTTTTACTATTGTTCAGATAAAAAAATCGAATAAAACGTAATAAAAATAGAACTTCAGAATGAACTACTTTTTGATTATTTGCGAAACCAAATAACAGTCGAATTGAGAACCGTCTCTTTTTTGGAAGTCGAATAAAAATAAAAGGATCTGATGTACGTTCTATTCTACAACGAGCTGCCGCTAGGTCTACGCGAAATACGAAATCTACGCAGTTATCTACGGTTCGTACCTACCTTCTACGAGCGTAGTACGACGACGACGGCGAGCCACCGGCACCGCTCGCCCAGTGACATTGCGGGTAAACAAATATTACAAACTAACAAAAAGACCACAATTTCAAGTCCAGAGCGATTTTTCTCTAGGATCCCGTCGGTGGGTGTCAGTTGTGATCGAACATAACCTAAAACCGGCACGTGCGCCCTTACATAAGGGTGGAGGCCGCCGTCTGACACCGAATAACCTCTGGGAGCCGTTTGGTAACGGGGTAGTAGGTAGTAACACGGCACCAACCTTGTCTGCCGACGATCTCGGCGACGTGCTCGGAGGAGGGCACGGGCACGCACTCCGTCATGTTCTGGCTCTTCTTGGCGCGCTCGTCGGGCGGCGGCGCGTACCCCAGCGGGCTGTCGAGCGCGGCCGGCGCCGGCATGGGCTCGCCCAGGCTCAGCATGCTCAGCTCCAGCGCCAGCTGGAACGCGCGCTGGTCCTCCACCAGGCCCCCGCCTACTCCGCCTCCCAAGTCCGCGAACAAGCTACTCGACGGCATTTCCACTAGTGAAGTTATCTTGACTGAAGAGAGGTCGCCCTCTCGGTCACCGGTATCGAAAAGGGTGCGTTCGTTTTAAACGCCGCGTATGGTCATGAGACGTGTAGTCGGCGCGCGGCGCGGCGATGAACTGAAGCCGGCCGGCGGGCGCACGCGCCTGGCGCGGCGGCGCGGGGTGGGGGCGCGGGTGCAGCCGCGGGCGGGCGGAAGCTGCGCCGCATCCCGCCCGCCCTGGCTCGCTGCTGCCTACCTCCCGCGACCGCGGCTCCTACCTGCCCACTTCTGCCTATTCTGCGGCGCAGGTAATTATTTCGAGCCACGTTTTATGGTGTGCGTCGGTGACCGGTGATAACAACCCTTGTTGCCTGCGACGACGAGCTGATTTATTCGCTCATGTCGCTCATGTGCTGAAGATTGAATCTTGCTTAGAACAGCACTTTACGGAACATTTGTCTATTCGAATTCCATTTATCCGTTTACTTACCTGTTTATACCTCTAATTTAATTTCTACGCGTTTGCGTTTTTTTCATATCGGTAATGAATGTTAATGGACGAAGTAATCATGTAATAACATACATAAGATACTTTAATAAACTCAATAACCATGTTTAAGATTTGCATACACATGTATATTTTACTAGCTGCGCCCTGCGGTTTCATCTGCTTTATTTCTAAAGCACTTCTATTGAAGCGAACAAAACAAAAAATAGGTGAATCAAATCGATCAACCGATTTTCAAGTTTGATGAAGACCGGCGATTCATTTTTACATGGTACTTATTATGGAAAAATTATATGTAATTGTAACTCTAAACTTCCTCATACATTACAACGTGGCAAACACGTCTATTAACACAAAAATAAATGAACTTTATCAGTAATCAATAAAATACCTACGCATTGTGGACGCCATTGATACGATTAGACGCCATTATTCTTAGAACGCAGCCCATTCCATATAAAAATCTTAGCACTTTGACCTCGCCTCCGGTTACTAACTCATGCCTAAACTGTCTTAGCTACATACTAACTGCAGTGCAATCTATGTCATTTGCATAGTAACTGTATTCGAAACTGTGGCTGAGCAAATGTATTGCGTCACCTTGTTTGTAGAATTGTGAGTGAACAGTCACATCAAAGTGCCGAAATTAGGCATTTAAGTAAAGATTGTTGTTTGGGGCCATAGCTTATTAAACAGGGTCATAAGGAAAGGAAATGGAAGCCGAAAAGGGCTCATAGTAGTCAATATGATCAATTTTTACTATTGGACCAACCTGGAATTCGCTCATTAAAAAAACAGCTGTTCCATAAAAAATGTCAATGACCATCGACAAAATGTATGGAACAGCTGATTTTTTTTCGCAAATTCGGGTTTCTCCCATAATTATGAGTAATTGAGTACTATGCGCCCTATTCACCTTAGCATACCCTTTCCTTATAACCCTGTATAATTTGAAATCACGTTATTTTCAATGCATTTCAATTATGACTAAACCAAACTTACCAGTCTACATTTTGCAGGGAAAGCCAACCAAATTACATACATTATTATATTATAGCATTCTAATTTTTGGAAGTGCTCATTTATAGAAGTGTCCGATTTTAGAATAACGTTTTGCGAGAAATGCACCTATTGGAAAATGTTAATTTTGGCCCGGTCCGCGGTCTGGTGGATATTTTGGGAAGTGCATATTCTGATTCTGAACATTTCTGACATTGAATAGTTTAGTTTAAGTCTGATTGTTTGTTTTAATTTTAAGCTATCTACTTTATTACCCACTTAACTATTCAGCTAATCTAGTAGATATTATGTATTTATAAGCAACTTGTTCAGTTCGACTAACAAGTTTTAAAAAATATAAAATAAAATTACCAGATACTTTTTATTTCTATTATTATTTTTAGCCTTTCAAAAAAAAAAACACATAGCTGCATCCAAAAAACATTACCTTTCTTTTAAGCAGTCGGATGCATATGGCAACCATCAACTAATTTCGTAAAAAGGCTATATAGCTTACCTATAATTTAATATTGTCTATTCAAATCACCGACCATAATGTCCATCAAGAATATAAATTAAGCCATAACAAACGGTTACAATACAAAAAATGACCAACTAAATTTATTATAATAAATTCGCGATAAAGATTTTGGTCAAGCGACTTGTCCTTGAATAGACGTATCTACTAGTCTAACAAACTATTTCCGGTTCTATGACCTATATATACATAAAAACGCTGTATATAACCTGGTACGGGGTCAAGGTCATTGCCGCCACTGTCTCATTCATGATAAGGTAGTCGGGGGTACTAAGTGGGTGGATTAGAACAATAATTGCGTGCGCTTGCGCAAATAAAAATGTCACATCTAATAATTAGGTATGACTTTATTTGGCTGTCAGAGAATAGTAAATAGTTTGTATGGGTGTAGGTAAGCATGGATAGATGTAACTGGGCAACGATGCGGCTGTGAAAATATGACAAAGGTTTTGGTAACTAAATTTGAATAAATAAGTTCATAAAAGTAAGCAGTAAGCATTACTTTTTATCACAAGTTACAAAATTTTATGATATTTGTCTTGTAGTCATCGGCAAAAAAAAATTTCATATCATATCGATGCTTGTAGAGTCATGCAACATGCAACTGAATTTCGAACCACTTCCCGAGGTCCGATCAAGCTTTTTGGTATAGGGAAAATCGGAAGTCAGCAATATTTATTTAACTACAAGAACTTTGAATGTACAGGTACTTAAGTTAAGTTTAGAAAGAATTTTTTTAAATTCATGAAATTAAGTTTAACGAAACAATTTTTTCACCATTACATATTAAAAAAAACTTATTAATTTCAAGTACCTATAAAACGAAGATAAGCGATAACGTTCTCATATTAGCTATTTTTTTTTAAATAAGCAAAAAGTTTCATTTATTATTATATTTCAAAGAACTTTTCTAAACTTGATTTCCCTGTCTGCTGTCTGTCTACCTGGGAGTACATGGCATTATGGCTGAATGCTGTGGATGCACAGATTCTCTTTTGTGAGCAATCAGTCCCATGCTCATTGAAGGTAATGTTGGGGTGACCACAAACCAGAGTTACGAAAGAAGTCTAAGAAGAAGAAGAAGAATAAGAAAAAGAAGAATAGTTGTGTATATTTTACGGCTGTTATATTTTGTCTTACTATCATGATTTGTTCTTTATTGTTATGTATTCGATGAAAAACTGAAAACTGTTCCTTCAAATGATATAGTGAGTTTGCTCAAGTCTTATAATCTCAGCGTGCTTTATTAACCGACTTCCAAAAAGGAGGAGGTTCTCAATTCGGACGTTTGTATTTATTTTTTTAATCTTAAAATCTCAGGTCTAGGACCACAGTGTAGTGTTTTAAAAACTTGAAAATGCAAAAAGTTTTGCTGTATTCTGGGAGCTTCCTTTGAGCGTCAGTTTCAATTCCATATTAGATAATTATGATCTGTACCGACTATGGGCATCTGCGATCACGCCATTGCTCAAGAACGGAAGAAATATGATCAAATCATTACATGCATGTAGTTTGTCAGAAACAAAAATGAAAATTCAACCGATTCGGACCGAAAGCTCGATATTTGACGTCATTTCAAGAACTTTAACTTCTTTTTTGGTTCTTAAAATGATCGGACACCCAAGAATGTGAACCTGATTATCTCGGTCTGATTAATCAAAATAATCGGTCCCAAGAATCTTTCGTAATCGACCGTAAGCTGATCATAATCGAATTGAGCAATTTAGACAAACCTGCAAGAAACGTATCGAAATCGGCAGATAGGCATCGAGGTGAATATCTAGAGTTGGTCCCGGACATACGAATTTTACCACATTATCAGGGACCAGGGGCAGACAACAAAGAGGTGATCCAAACATTGCGTCTGGTACTTGTGTTTTGGTCTGCATGCCCATATTTTGTATGAGTTGTGTTCCTATTTCTTTTTTTGAGAGGAGAGATACGTAACGTCAGAGTAACAGCGCGGATCGTGCACGACTAAACTCACAACGCTGGACTGCACTATGCTTTTGACTACCACAGAATCGGTACCATTTGAAATGTTATTTCGCCCAGTCCTTAAAAATAAATTTATGTCAATTCAGATAGGTCGATTTTTTGTGTCCTTTGTGTGAAGTTCACACAAATTTTGCTGGCTTGCGGTTTGGATGGCCTCTATAGATTTCCGAATTCCCTAGCTCTTAGCTTTGTTAATGTTAAACAAATTTCAACATTGGTGTTCCACTGAGATTGGTGTTCGATGCGTAATCACACCGCATCACACTTATTTAATTAATGGAAAACTTTTTGTCACGGAAAAGAACTGAAACATACATACATATTGAAATACTTACATTACTCCTGAAAAATAGCCCCTTCTTTTGAGAAATCGGGTGAGAACAATGCCATTACGTTCTACTGCTCAATCAACTAGCTTACTTAGCACATTATAAATATCAAATAGGTAAGCACCTGCCCCAATAAACAAAATTAATCAATCTTCGGATTTCAATCCAACTTTTTCGAAAGCCGTGGTCACCCCAGCAAGTACGTCTTTAGAATAAGTACAAGGGCCAACAATGAGTTATCACAGGTAGGGATTTTTTCCAGCCTTCGCCAGCTGCTTGTAAAGACGGCAGATGTAAGACGGCCCTTTATTTAGCTTTTTATACCTCACGGTTTTTGTACAGCTTTTTTTCGCCATTTACATGATCCTTTTGAATTTAGTCCGAGGTTCAGATCAAACGGATGCTGCCATGTTTATATATAAACGTATAATATGAGATTGAAGTATGAGAAATCGGTTCGAAGTCTTGCAAATAATATCCGGTGTGGTTTCCGGTTTTTTCTGCTTGTTACGGTTAATTTTTGGAATAAATCATTGGGACAATAACGGTTGACAAAATAGGAGAAGTTTTTGTGTAGCTTTAGAATGAGAGCGGAAGGAAGGACATCGATTGACGATTCTGTTGATACATTTTCTGAAATATCATTTTGACGGCTCTTAAATTGTTCCAGCTCGTTTCTCACATTTTAAAATGAAAAGAAGTTCAAATATTTTTTATTTTCACGAGTTAAGTTTATTCAGAGTAGTGTTTCAAAGTGTGAGTTAGGTACTTTTAATTTTAAAATAAATGCAACTCCATAAAGAGACTTTTGTTAGGTAAAAATAGAAATAATCTTGTACAAAATGTTAAATTTAATGAGATCAATTGAAAGTTAGGAACAGCAAAAGGCCCCACCCTTTTCCTGTTCCTTCGCGAAATGTTTTTCATACTAGGGCTGTGTCAAAAAATGGATTGAAAAACACTGGTTTTTGAGTTCAAAGAGGTATAAAAAATCGAAGCCACACAGAGGAAGGTATTTTACTAGATTTTGAACATTAAAATAAAATAACTGTATTTATAGTCGGACATTACAGAGATGTTTTCATTCGATTTTGATAATAAAATAACACCAATATTGTTCTCAATAACTGTAGCGATGTGAAACCACTATTTTCTGCTTTATTAATAGGGAAAAATCGTGGTGGCGATTCATTAAACAAAACGGTTCACTGAATTTTGTTGAATTTGTAATTGTTTCACCTAAGTCAATAACGTAGGACCCTTGCTAACGGAATTAAGTAAGTTGATAAGAGCGTTTCGGGACAAGCAGGTTATAGGGTTTTGAAGATACGTTGCTAAAATTATCTTACTACAGCTTTAATCCTTCGCCTGTTATGTTTCTAGTTAGCACAGCTGTTGTATAGAGAAGTTGTGGCTAAATGTCATCGAGGAAAGAGGTCTTCGTACGGCTAAGACATTAGGCCAGATTAGGATTAATCAATTAGCTGACTCGAAAATCGACCATATAAAAAGTAACCAAAAAGTAAGTACTAAGAGGGGTTTCTAATTTCAAAAATTTTGTACGCGTGTTTTAAAACCCAAATAGATTATCTTATGTGAATATATTGCAGTTTCCAGTTCCAAAGTTGCCTCCAAAATAATCGAGACAGTAGCCAATAAAAACAATCATCATCATCATCTGCCTACCCTTATCCTGCCTACGTGGGGTCGGTACAGTATGTACACTTCTTCCATTCATCTCTTTCACTCGTCATATCTGAATACACTCAATAAAAACAATATTTCAAACAAACGTATCGAGTCGATAACCTTTTTGGAAGTTGGTGAAAAAACTGCCAGGGTCTTGACACGAGAGATTTGTAACTAAGCAGACAGTAGAAGTCGTATTCGAGATTTATTGCCAACAACATCAAAGGTAAGAAATGTTGTGGAAAGCGTAAAAATCGAATCAAAGTTGTATCCACGTTTCCTCGGATGCCGTTAAGGGTGGCGTGTCATCGAGAAGGGTCGAGACCCTTGCCCTGGCTCTTCCGCGGAGGTCGACAACCTTTGTGCTAATTTCGCCCGGGTATACCTTCTTGTACTATAATATTATGAAAAGTATAACGAGGTGTATACATGTATAATTATACATAGAATTGTATTAGTGCAGGGCATGTGTAGGGACTAAAAAAACTTCCCACAATCTTTGTTTTTCAAGATTTCTTAGAGTAGTGGAAGAGTTACGAGATGGAAAAGCAACCAGACAACAAATTTCCACACAACCTATTTGAAAAACTTTTAAAACCGTTTTGTTTTTGTATGTGTGTATTTAAATATTGTAAGACAAAAAGATATTTAACCAAACTCCAGGGTAAAAAAGGAGAGGAATCAACTTTTTTGTTTATTGAGGGTATTTACCCTCAATAAACAAAAAAGTTTTCCTTAGATATTCGTTTAAGTACCAGGAAATTAGAAACGGGGGAAAAGTGCATTGTAATGATAATGTAGCACAAACTCCGCGAGAGGAGGTATCGATTGGTTGAACTCTCTCCAAGCTGCTACCCTTGTGTTTTCTAATAGAAACGATCTTCCACGTGTTTGCCTTGTTTTTCCTACAAATTTAGACTTATTGTAAGGATGATTTTAAGAAGACTTGATGTGCTAATTTTTTATTACGTTCTTAAAGTTTTACTATGAAACTAACGTGGTTTCCAGCTTTTTTTTTTGTTTCGTTTGGTTAGTTGTTTTTGTTGTTATTTTTTCTTCATGTTGGTTTTGTTTTTTTTGTTTATGTTATTTTTATTGTTTTTGTTCACTTAATTTTTACGTGAGTATTCCCGTGTTTAATTATAACAAATATGTTCTTAAAGTTCTTATATATGAAACAAAGTAGTGATGTGTTGGGCCCAAGTTTAAAGACTTATTTGAAAGATCTTCTATATTACCTAGGTAATATAGTAACTAAACATGTGTCTGTCTTTATCATTGCAACCTATAAGATAAGGACATGAGTACTTTTAGAAAAATTAGATCTGTCAACTAAAAAGATTTAAAACAAAAATCCAAACTTTTAATGTATTTAATCAACCTGTATCTACCAACGCTAGGTGGGTTTGAGCCTGCTAATAATTTATTGTTCAATATTTCCTAGAACAAGAAAACGAGAAAATTATATCTTGCTCTCTTATACAGTTATGACTCTTGTGAATAGAAGAAAATCACAAGAAAATGATTTTTTTTCGAGTATTTTATTTTTCTAGCAAATGATCTTTTTGATTCTTTTACAGACATAATTAAGATGGTAAGCCGCGCCACGTGCTATTTTCATTAGTAATAATACTTACTAGAAATACCTATAATATTCAAAGCCTCTACAGGAAAATAAGAATACTTATAACTGAATCTTTCTAAAAGCCGGCTTGTATACTTGTGGAAATCGTTTGTAAACTAGTAGGTACATGTTAAGTTTTTCGCACAGAACTATCCCTATTTCATTTGGCTTTATATAACGTTGTTATTCTCGCTTGGCAACATTTTGCACAGAAAGTCAAGGGAATGGGAAGACATGCGATTCTCACCAAACGACTAAACCAAACAATGAACTTTGGCAAAAATCGTATCACCCCAAATTCGCACGGCAGCCTGCGTTTCTCACAAACTGCACCCCAGTCGCGAAGTTCGCATAGCATTGACCCCGGGCCTTTGTCCGGGTCCTTCGAGACCCGACAGGGCTCTTACACTTCCACAAACTCATTCTGCAGTCGAGGAGGGGAGCTACCATCGTCTTTTATTAACAAAAGTGTATGCTACCCATTGAATTTTTTTAGTTCGCCTCATTTGGCCGCGTCTATAGATATGTTTGTTGTAAGTCGGCTCTCACATCTGCCGTTGCACCGGCCCTTTGCCACATACAATGAATGCACTTCTTGAGACGGTTTTTGACGGTTGCTTTTTAATATGGATTTATTTAGAGCGGTGGGATAGCAGCTGGTTCCGTGAGAGATAGGTGTATTCCTACCTACATGTACGTGACTTCGTGTAGGTACGTAATTACTATAATTTGCGTTGAATGCGGATGTGTGTGTATTCGTTCCTATTGAACTCCGTAAAATCTGAATAGGTTTGGATGAAAAGTACATTGAGCCCTAGATTGACATATCTCGGAAACAATGAACAGTTACTGTGGGAAAACTGGGACACAGAGCCGCACCGAGGCGTAGTTTTAATTATTTTTTTGTGCACACCAGAAATTACATATAAAATAAATTACGAACCTAGTATATAACTGGCGGTCTTATTGCTAAAATTGTCATCCAGACAACCTCTGAAATAATATTTTTATCGACTCATCAGTCGTATAATTAAGGTACCTACTAGTACATCAGTCGTATAGGTTATTATTAAGGTACCTACTAGTACACGCCCTAGAATATAATTTTTTTTCATCGATTCTTGTCGATCCTAATATTGGCTTATACCTATCCCTCATTCTCCAGGAATGCGTAAAGGGATATGATAGAAGATAAAATATTCAGAAAACTACATAGGTACTGTCATTTTATTCTCATACAAGAGGTTTTTCTCTGAATTCATTATGACGTATTTTCTTTTATCTTATATTAACTTGACTTAATACGGCTTCTGATTTTCTAAGAACACAAGCTACGGCTCAATAATATTTGTAATGATATAAATTGTACCTACGTATTGTTTAGTATTTTACTTATCTGTCTATTTTATGGTAGTTATAACGTTGGAGAAACAGTACACGGAAAAGGCGCTTTTCGCAAAACAAAGTTGCGGCATCTTCTTAGCATTTCTTGTTATTGTTTCATACTTTAAAAATAATGATAACTAACACATTGTTACTTGATAGATAAACGTCTATTCTACTATTGTTGAATAGTGTTATCTACAGCTGTAAAAATATCTTCGATGACAAAGAAAAGGTGCTAAATAGTAGAGTAAAAAAATCTTTTGTAGAGTAATTCCATTCAGACGTTTTTCTAGGTAAGAGTATCTTTTGCTAATCTTTTTCGATCTTAAACATATTATTAATACTAACTATGCAGGATTTATCTATGGCAAGGCGCTTTTTGCACAAATTAATTTTATTGTTTTCGGATTAGGTATCTCAGTTTATTGGCCCCTTTTCGATAATAAACCTATATTATTAAAATTGGAAAGAACATATGTAAAAGAACATCCTAAAAAAATGTATAATGATAACGATAACGATACAAGTAAAAAGATAGAAACCAGAAACTTAACTTTTTTTAAGTTAGCTTTCATTGAATTGTCTTCAAACACAGGTAATTTCCAAACTTAAGCTCAATCGGACATTGGGAAATAATTTATAATTCATTTGAACCCAAGATTTTACCACACACGTTAAATAAAAGCTTGTAAAAAGACTGACTTAAAAATTTTGCATGTGTTTCTTCAGGTATAAAGAGAGCCGTGGTAGCTCAGTGGGAGAACCGCCGCTTCGCATTCTTGAGGTGGCGGGTTCAAACCCCGACTCGTACCAATGAGTTCTTTAGGACTTATGTACGAATTTACATACCACTGGCTTTTCGGTGAAGGAAAACATCGTGAGGAAACCTGCATATTATGTAGTTCACGCAAAAAGGGCCGATTACCGGCCTAGTTCCGGAAAAAGAGCCCGCTCTTTATCTTTATCTTCAGGTACAAAACCATTCCACGTGCCACCTATTTAGAGCATAAAATATCTACAAAGACGAATCTAGCAACACCTTGGCAACAGCTCTCAATCCAAAGTCGGTCAAGCCGCTTAGGGATCGTCCATTAATCACGTGAGCCTCGAGAGGGGGTCGGAGGTTTGGAAAACATCACGAAATATTACAAGAGGGGGTGGGGATTGTAGAGAAATATCTCGTGTATTTATTTTTTGTTAAATTCTGAAAATTTTAATGACAATTTGTACCAAAAAAATAGACGTTGCATTGTCGGCGGGGGGCTCAGATCAAGTAGAAAGGCAGATATAGTCCCGCCTTAGATCCAGGTGAAGCCAAAAAAACTACCCTACTGCCCGTGACGTATACTTCAAGCACGCATTTGACGCATAAACACTACTTGATCTGAGGGGGGTGGGGTAATTTATAAACTTTGAAAACCTTTGAAAAAGTTGGTAAAATCTCATGTGATTAACGGACGGCCTCTCGAGCGCTCAGAGGTCACAGGAACATACATACCTACTTATTTTACATCCGAAATCTTCACCCTTCGTCTGGTCAGTTAGGGCAAACTTGATTTCATTGTTATTGCCCCTTATTTAACCGTTGAATCTATAAGTCTCGGGCTCACACAGCGACACACGTGGTGTCCTTGGCCGGAGACTGAGAAGGGCTGGTGAAACTGTTGATGTTGATAGGTGTTTTATTCATCATCATCATCCACAGCTCTCTCCCTCCCATAGCTAGGTATAAAACGGGGTGAATAAAATCTCAGGGGTGAATAGATACAAAACTAAAAATGATTTTCTACAGACAATAGCCCAACATTTCGAAAAAGAACAAAGAAAAATGAAAGGGGGTGAAGATTTCGAAACTTTCGGTACTTTTTTCTTTCGAAATATTTAGCTTTAGTCTGTAGAAAAACATTTTTAGTTTTGGATCTATTCATCTCTGCGATTTTATTCACTCCCATTCCATTGCTAGGCGCATATATATGCGTCTCTCCTGTTATGCAATCTGCTTTGCTCACATGCCAATCGGGTCCTGATTCGACCCGCGATTTTGACTGATGTTTCATTAGAAACATTGATTTATGACAGCTCTGTTCTCTTTTTCAGTGTCTCTCCATTATTGACTATCCAGGATAATAAGGAAAGGGTATGATGAGCCGAAAAGAGCTCATAGTACTCATTATTATGAACAAATTTTACCATGGTACTAACCCGGAATTCGCAATAAAAATCAGCTGTTCCATACATTTTGTCGAGTGTCATTGACATTTTTCTAAGAAACAGCTGGTATTAATATTCATAGTGATGAGTACTATGAGCCTTTTTCGTATTAGCACACCCTTTCCTTCAAACCTTGCATTGGCAGCTATCTCCTTAAAAATTTCTCAACTAAGTTTCTAGTCTTAATAACTGAACTTTACCGTAGTTCGTAGAACAAATCCACAGAAATATTTTAAAGAGCATGTACTTACTCCTGTGTAACAAACAGGACGAAGATAATCAAGTGCGTTGTTAGATTTCCCCATGTTCAGTATCAGTAAAGTCGCGAGGTAATAAATTGAGTCGCGGGTTTATCCTCATGTTAACCCAAATAAGTAGGTATCCGTACCTCTACGAAAAGAATTAGGTGTTATACGTACTTAGGTACTTCTTATATCTACTGTTGATAATATGTTATCGTAAAGGGAGCGAGGCATTTCTGTTTCGTAAGACACGTGTTTAGTTACTTGGGGCCGAATACCTGTGACTCGGAAGAAGTTCGGGCCTCCGAAAGTTCGAGAATGAAGATCCTAAAAAATTCCGAAGATGACGAGCACCGGTGGTCGTCGGTGACCGGTGATAGTTTTCGAAAACGATCAAACTTTTCGTAATGCTTCATATTATAATACCTAGTTTGTTCAAGTTTCTGCCAGGGGCGCTTTGTAATGTATGGAGTGCTTTGTAATATATGGGAGCCTTACGAAACGTTTAATCGTTTCGAAATGTATTCAAACTAGAACTAAACTACTAGAACTTGTATTCTATGGTTTCCGTTTCGACTTTGGTTTCTTTATTTCAACTACTTTGTCTGCTTTACTGCCATCTATTGAGATTTTTTGGTACTATTATGAATAAGCTCACCCAATTGTTGACACATTTGAGCATGAAGCATTTGAGGGTATGTAAAAAATTAGTTTTGATTTAGAAAAATCCAGGGTCTCTATTAGACGAAGTGAAAAAATTAGAAATCATATCAATGTAAAAAAAATTAAAACAGAATAAAATAAACATTTTTTTATTTAGTATTTGAATTTTGGTGCTGGCAATATACCTTTTTTTTCAAAATGATGATGTTTACACTTGTCAATGTCAAGATTGTCAAATCTAGCAGGGTTGCCAAATTAGGGATTTTTTCTCGCAATTTTGGGAAAAAGGCGTCTCATTTTGGAAATGATTTGGTTGGAGGAAATGTTTGGAGGAAAAAAAATTTTGAGGTTTTATTTTTAACGTTTTTTCTCGAATTTAAAGTACTCTGGAAATAGTTATGTCAATCTAACACAACAGAAACAGTGTTGGTGTTCTTTTGGCAAAAAAAAAAAAATGTTTGTGATTATTGGTAAATAAAACTTGTGTTTTGTTAAAAAAATATTGATTGTCCCGTTACTCTCATTGTGACGTCACGATCGAAGTGAGAAAAGCATGCAATCATTTCATCAATGTTTTGTATAAGACGTTGTCAAGTTAAACTATCGTCCGTAAGCCGACTTTACAAACAACCAATTTTTTTGATACGAATTGGTCCTTATAAACACACCAGCTGAAGCCCTCCCTCTCGCGTAAAACTAATCAGCCTTAATCCTTTGTTTATAATTATAAATCCCGTTCAGTTTAAGACGAGTTTGGTAGTGTTTTCTTCCAAAGAATGTTGTGTGGTTTTTTGAGGGAAAAAATGTTCGAAATGGGGAAAAATTTAAATATAGACCTGGCAGCCGTGTAGTCTTGAAAATAGAAAAAAATATTTTTGAAACACAAATTGTCAAAATGGCACGTCAGCAACAAGATGTGGACGAACTTTTCGATGTAAAAAATGCTTTTTACGTTGGAAATTACCAGCAATGCATCAACGAAGCTCAAAATGTGACCGTAAGTAACAATTCCACATCAATAGTTTCCATAAAAAACAGTTTTCTACATCGTTATTTGATTTGTTTGGAACTGACGTTTACACCGCTCATGTTTCTGTGATTTTCTCGAGAGATTCTCAAATTCAACTCATTAAACTGACTCATAATCCCTTTAATAACGTTCTTTATTATTCAGAAGACCCTCAAATACACCGGTCAGTTTTATCTTGCTCAATAAAACACCATCAAAAATTCCACTATGACAATATAACAATCACAAACTTTTTCACCTTATTGCCTCAGATTCCCTGTGCTTAATTAAAAAAAAACTTCTTTCAGCCATCTTCTCCGCTGGTAGCGCTCCAACGCGATACCTTCCTGTACCGGGCATACATAGCTCAGGGCAACCACAGGATTGTGCTTCAAGAGTTGAAAACAGCTGACCCGTTCCTGCAGCCATTGAAGACTCTAGTGGACTATCAATCACCAGGAGCTGATAAACCTGCTATTGTGTCTGATATTGATATTAGGGTGAGGCAAAAGTAGTGAACTAGCTTTATGTACCTATTGTTGTTTGAAATAGTTAAGTGTCCTTTTTTCTGTAACTTTTCCAAAATTAAATTAATTTGCTTAAATTAATGTTTTTGTTACAGGTTGCTAAGGGGACTGAACTGCAAAATGAAGTATTCCTAATTGTTGCAGCCACCATTTACTACCATGAAGAAAACTATGAAGCTGCTATGAAGTAAGTATTAACTTTAAATTTTTAACAATTTACAAAGTCAGTAATTTTATTCTTTTAAAATATTTGCACATTTTCCAGAATTCTTCACAATGCTGACTCCCTTGAGCTCCGTGCATTCACGCTGCAATGCCTGCTAGCCATGAACCGTCCAGACTTGGCTCGCAAGCAGCTGAAGTTGCTGCAAGATATTGAAGATGACGGCACTCTGACACAGCTTGCGCAAGCTTGGCTCAATCTGTCACAGGTAATTTTGCTAGATTAAATAAATATTTCGCACTCATAGCGCCACTAGGATAAACTGTTGAATGCAAAATGATGGAAAAATAATGCCATGGAACACACCCAAAGACAAGAACAACTATCACCCAGACCCAGAGCAGATTTTTAAATTCATCATTCAACCACCTGCCTGGCCGGGAATCGAACCTGGGATAACTTATAAGACATTACCGCTGAGCCAAACAGGTTGACAAAGAATTATGTACATGATTGTACATGTGTGCATGACAATTATGTATGAATGAGAGAGTGCAGCAAAGAAAAATGTATAATTCATCCAAGATGTGAATACTTTCTACCACTGGATTTCTTTCATTGTGGAAGGATCCACTCAAATAATTAATTTGTAACTGGCATCGCTGGCAGAGAGAGTAGTTCCTCTGAAACTGGATAGATGTCACTATTATGAATGTTGGACTGAAAGCTTGACTGTTCTTTTGTGAAAAGATATTTTCTAATGCCTCTGGACCTGGAGTCTGGTGCTGCTCTTGTATGGTGATACTTGTCATTAGATTACTTGAATATTTGCTACTCAATTTAATAACTCTGTGTGTTTTACCAAATAAACTTTTGTCTGATAGTCTTATTTATTGTGTCTAGGGTGGTCCAGGAGTGCAAGATGCCCACTACAGTATAATGGAGCTCTCAGAACGGCTCGGAGCGCTGGGTGCGGGCCCGGCCGCTGTAGGAGCCGCCGCCGCTGCTTCCAGAGGTAACTAAACTTAAAACTAGTATGCTCCAAACGTTGACTGCTAAATGCATATCTTCTGAACAATACATCTGAAATCTCTTCTGACTGCGAAGAACAGATTCTTCACTCATACCCATCCTCAAATATATGCATATTTTTGCTATAATGACCATGATTTTTTACCCGTAATCAGCCACTGCTGAGTATAGGCCTCTTTTCTTGTATGCCACTCATTTCAATCTTGAGCCAACTTATACATTTATTGTTAGTGGAGAAAAAAGTCCCCTGCCTTTCTGTTGGTTCAGAACAAACACTTCCCAGACCATTTTGGTCCGGGGCCTTTTCTCTTTCTACCTATAGTACTGTATTATTGTTTTTCCTTGTACTTAGGTATGTGGGAAGAAGCCGAGCAGATGCTAACAGAGGCGCAGGCACGAGCCCCGCAGCAGCCAGACTTACTGCTCGGGCTGGCCGTCACCGCCGCGCACGCAGGGAAGTCGCAGGAAGTAAGTGTGCGACGTTTATCTGACTATAGACGTTTTACTATTAAAACTAACGGGGTTTGGATACATTCTACTAATACATATTAAAATGTGAAAGTTTGTATGTTTGTTACTCAATCACGCAAAACCGGCTGCTGATTTGGATGAAATTTGGTATAGAGATAGTTAAGACGAAATAAAGAATAATCCTATGTGTAGGTGCTACACGTCATAGGAACATTGTATAATGTAGGTTTAAAGCAAAATTTTAGTTTTTGTAAAATAATCAGTAACCATTAGAAAATTATATGAAAAATATTTGATTTGATTAGCTTATACCCTCTATAAACATACAGATTAGGTGCTTTAAATCACAAATTATACGGATACTGTAGGATAGCCGGCGAAAACGTGAAGCGTTGTATGTTATTAAAATGTTCCCCTCCCCAGGTGTCGTCTCGCTACCTAGCCCAACTCCTGGACAGCAGCCCCGAGCACCCCTTCACCAAGGAGTACCACGCCAAGTGCAACGAGTTCAAGCGGCTCGCGGGGCAGTACCAGCCATCTGTCCCCAGCTAGACACTATCTTCATGATTAACTGATTGTAGTTTATTTTAAGTGACTAATAAAGAGTTTATGTATTGGAGATACAGTATTGTTTCTTATTCGTCCATATTCGCTACATTACCTTGCAGACAAATAGTTTAAGTATTCTATTGTTAATACGAGTAGGTACATACATGGTCTTCCATTACGTGCCTTGACCCGTCGTAAGTTAATGTACGAAAATTCCACTCAGTCAAGCACAGCATAGGGAGTGATACTCGCCAGTATGTAATCAAACAATATTCCTTTGCTAATTTGGTATCTAACAAATACTTAAATGTGGGTAGTTGCAAAATAAAATCGCCACGTAACATCTAATAGAAACTATAATCATAATCTGTGTCAACATCCTCGTCGGTAGTGGCAGTTGTGTTACCCAGTAGATGGTACTGACGGAGCCTCTCGAGCGCGTGGCGGTCGTCCAGCAGACCTAGTGCGCCGCCCTCGGGGATATCGGCTTCAGGTTCGCCGCTCTTCATGAATGACCAGTCGGTTGTGGACTCGCGACGGATCTCACCTGTCTGGCCTGGGAACAAATTTTGAGAGAAGTTTCTGTACACTCACGGGGTGACAAAGACATTAACACTATGAAACGCGAGCATGATCTTCTTTTTAACAAATTACTGTCTTTTCGAGTAGGTAACAAGGTTTAGTATTCGTTACCATTAGAAGAGACTTCGACCGCGTGGCTCTCCAGCGGCGGTGCTGTATACGCCTCCAAGTCTTGCTCAGTTTTGCTTTCTCGTTCTAGCAACTCCTGCTTGCGTTGCCGTCGCCACGCCTTCTGCAGGTTGAATCTTTCAGGCCTGCAAAGTAGATTGAGCTTGTATCTATAACTGACTTCTTGAAGAAGCCGAACGCATCTGCTGAATATGTGTACTTAATATTACATCGCATCACGCCTGCTAGAAAATAGCGTCGCGTGAGATGTTAAACAGGGTAGGTACTAATTAAATACTAAGGTAGAGATCCTAGAAGCTAAAACCAACCATATCACTATTTTGGTAAGTACTTATGCTTTATTTGATTGGTTTGCTAAAAGCTTGGTGGGGATCCATTGCCAGAGTCGAATAGGATTACATACTCTGCGTTTCGAGAAAAGAACCACTGCGTCACAACGAGAACAAGATGCTTTCGTATTCATCACTTACCGTTCACCATCTTTGTACACCCTAGTCTCCAGATTCTGTATATCATGCCTGATGTCGGCTATCATAAGCAGCATTAGGTCGAGAGAGCCTTTGGGTCCACGAGCACCGCGTGGGCCTCTAGGGCCCATATCGCCTTTTGGACCTTCCATACCAGGTGCGCCAGCGGGACCCTGAAAAATAACAAAACTCACTGCATCTAAAGCTTGGCAGCCATAAATTTTCTTCATTATCTTTCTTTTTATTCTATTCCCGAATAGGTGCTGTGGACTGTTAGGTAGGTTCTTACCCTAGGGCCTCTCTCACAACGGCAGTATCCACCTTCCAAGGGTGCTGTGGAGTCCAGCACTCTGGATGCATAATTTCCTTCTGCAAACTGCTGATCTGCTGAAAGAAAAACAATCTGGTTCAAAAGTATACTAGCTGGTAGATGCATATTATGTATTTTGTATTGATGTGTAGATGTCTAATTTCCAAGCTCGCAAAATCGACGAAAACTTAGTATCTTTCCTATTAGCAGATTTTCACTGTAGGTACATGTATTGTACCTATTGGTTATAAATGGAGAATATGGAGATTAGGTACCTACTTATGTGCAAAAAAATCTGTAGCACTACCAGTAATACTACCAATAGATATTTTTACCCTTATTAGTTCTGACCATGTCAGTAGCACCAAAGAAACGAAGGACCTATAGTGTTAACTGCTTTCCATACCATCTTTAGCCACGCTGTTCTCCATGAGCTTCTTCAGTGCTTGCTGCGTCGTGTGGAGCTGGTCGTTCAGCTGCTTCACCTTTCGCGACAGCCAGGAGACGGTGTCGCACGGCGCGTAGCATCGGGACGAGGCGCGGATCAGGGGCAGAGGCTCCTAGGTCAAATTACTTATTTTACTACTGAACTAATAGGTACATAAGTGGAATGTGGAAAAATTAACGATTGGCGAGAAGTATCTGCATCAAATAGCTTGTTATTTTACTGAATAGCGTCCGAACTGTTTTCTTTGCCTGTTGCTATTTTGCTTGCAATCGCGTTCAAAGACAATTTCTGCCTTTGCTGCTTCTAGCGGTTTGCGTGTGACTTAATTTCAACCGTAAACCGCAATAAAATTCAATGTGAATCAGTTTTCCCCGACGTTGTTCGAAATTTGAGTTGAGTTTCTTCACAGTTTTCACTACACCGCGTGTAGGAAAAGATCTCCTAATCATTTGCTATTTATTCCAGCTAAGAAGGTCACCGGTAAAGCAAGTGGGACTGGCACTGGCGCGCGCCGCTCGCATTTCTTGCCGTCGTTGGCCACGACCAGCGGCGGTGCGCACTCACAGTGGTAGCCACCAGGGTCGTTGACGCAGCGCTGGTCGCAGCCACCGTTGTTTATCGCGCACTCGTCGGTATCTGAGAAGAAAAGACAAGTGTAATGTGTAAGGCAAGTGACAATTTTAATGAATCAAAGTTTTTGGTCTGGATATCATGATTCTGATTAACCTTGGGCCAATCAAATTCAATCAATCGATACGTCGACAGAGATAGATATAACATCGTCGTTCACTCTACAACTCTGCTCACAATGGTGCATGCTTGAATGACAACAAAAGATGCTACAGGAATCCAAGTGCTTTTACCAACACCATAGTTACCAACACCAGTTTTGTTACGAACTGGATAGGTATTTTTTTTTTTTTTTAAACTAGTCTAATTACCAACGCAATACGGCTGCTCCTTCCGCCGGTAGTTGTCCGGGTGGAACTGGAACCCACTGTGGCAGGTGCACCAGACCCTGGTGTCTTTAAGCTCACAGGCCTGCTCGCATAACTTCAGGGTGCACGGATCCACTGACTTGGGAATACACCTGAACAGTTTGAGAACAAGAAAATATTTTTATTGAGCCTTTCTATAAGATAAGTTACCTAAATATTTGGCTCGAAGCTAGACGAAAAATATTGATCCAACCCTCTCAAATACCCGATCGAGAGGCGGATTAATTTTTGCTTTGTTTTATGGGACATGATACGGTTTCCTTGATTTAGGAAAGATCTTCACTAAAATAATTTTAAAAAGTTGTATGAAAGCAAAACTCAAGTATTGGCTCCTAGGCCACATGGCAACTGCCTTTATCTCCTATTTCATCAGCTGTTTTTTTCTCCTGGGTCTCTTTGCCATAAGGCCGTCCTTTTAGCTTCGCCTAGTCTAGTCTATTGTGATTCGGCTCTGCACTCCTACATAAATTACCATCTAAGTATAGGAGATCGATTTGTATTATGCTATTATTATGCTTAATAAACTTACTTACACAACTTAGTGGTATTACTTACTTGCATTTAACTTTACTGTTCACAAAGCAACTGGAATCGTCTGACCGTCACACTCCGACATGGCTTCAAATTTTAAAAGGGTTTTTACTACATTGCTGTGCTGGCCATGGATATAGGTACATTTTAAAACCCTTTTGTTCACCCAATGACACTGGCTTCACTTCGATTTATGCCTTATGTTCCTTTACATATGATACTTTAAACTCTTCAAAGTAATACTTGTACCTATTGTTGCGGTTTGTAAAGAAAACCAAACAAAGAGATCAAGTAGGTTACACGTAATGACGTGTTCTCATATGTGCCAAGAATTGTAAATTATCTTCTGCGGTTTTACTAAGAAACAGTGCTCGAAACTCACTACGTAAATTAACCAACTGCCTATTAGGATTGTTTGTCGATGTACTATAATGTAATTTTTTTAAATACCTAGCCTTCTTTCGATCTTAGATTTTCCGTATTTTGAATCCAATTTCGATCCTCCAGCAGTGCAGATCACGCAACATGAGCATGGAGCCATACACCTTCTTGGTTATGCACTCCTAGTCTCTTACCAGATCCACCTTGTTTCACCCAGAATAAACACTTGTATAGGTTAGATTCAAATAGTTTCATCATCATCCACAGCCTCCTTCATCCCGCTACTGACTACTGAGCTTCTCTCTTCCTGTGCCATCAGCCTCGGTCCAATATCGACCCGTGACTTTCAGAATATCTTCGACATACCTATCTCGCAGCCGAACGACCAACGCTCCGCTTATTTTGCCTCGGCCACCACTCTGTCCCTGCTTTACTCCACCTGTCATCACTTCGCCTAGCGATGTATAGTATCCTGCCAAGCTCCATTTGAGATTCGTTACCTGTTAATAGTTTACCTGCCAGCAATGAAAGTGTGCGTGTCACAGCAGTGTAGGCGGAGGCATTGCATGTCCGCCCCATCCACGGTGCACGTCTCTCGAGTGCGCAGGAGTCTCTCCGATGGACACGCGCTGGATATGTCTGCTCTGAAACAAGAAACTTTACTTTTATTGACGTCAAATCACAAGTGTTATATTATAACAGACGGAGGTGAACTGAGTAGCCGTAGCACAGGTCGTAGTAACAATGAGACGTAGCGATATTTTTTGTGGTTAGATAATGCTTTTTCATATGGCTTAGGTTTAGGCTGTTTCTTTTAAGAAAGTGCTAGATTTTCTGGAGTTATCAGGCTTTTTGGAGTAAACCCGGTCTGTTGATAGCATTACCTAGGTACACAAATGGATATCACCACCAGGATGATTCTATTTTCATTTTAAACGCAAAGTTCACTAAAATTGGTTTTCTGAAATCCTTTTCTTCAATGTTTTTTCTTTTAATCTTTTTCTCGATATTTTTGTGGGTTTAAGTTTTCAAAAAACTTTAATGCATGGGATATTTTTCCAAGTCAATGACCACAAAGGTTTTCTGTACAGTACTCGTATCTATTAAAAAATAATACTTTTTATCTTATCGGACAGTTTCGTTATTGACTGGTTTCACGATCACAAGCAATGACCTACTTGCACGTAATATTAGCTAAAGTACCTTTAATGTTTTGTCTTACTCAATCACTTCATTTTATCTCTCAAAGTCTACAGATTTTCAGTATGAAAATAGGCTTCTGTTTTCGATCCCACTGTGACTGTGTAAAAAATATATCTCAGGCAATTTTGTTGCAGTTTTCGCCGATGACAAAGCGTAGGTACCAGATAAGAGAGCTTTATTTATGTAAGTACATTTAATTTGGAACGGGGCGTGCCTGAGTACGGGTAGGTATAACCATTTCAACGATCACTCATGCCAGGATCATCGTCATCGAGTCTAATCAAGGAATCTAATCATAATACCTAGAATATACTGATGTGATAGCTTCTCAGTACGCCAGTAGAGTCCAATGTGATAGATACATATAATATTACTTAACTATCAAATCTATTAATTCTGCTAATACGTAAGCTGGAAAGCAGTCAACCGATATACCTACCGTCTAGTTTACCTTGAACCCTGTCTGGTCATAAACTTAGCTAGAAAGGGCTTTTATTACGTTGGACCACATGACAGAATATACCTACTAAGTACACATATACTCGTACGCAGATGATAATTACATATTAGCGTTCTGAGAAGCCGTTTCAAAGGGATTCTGTGTAGCCCGCTTTTACCAGAGTAGTAGGTACTGGGAAAACAGATACATTTGTAGCTTACGCATTTCTGGGCTTTCATAATACGAATCATCGAGTAAAGATGGTTTGCATTACTTTGCTGCAAACGAATGGATACAACCTAATATGGAGTAACAATTGGCTTTCTGACAACGACTCTTGTCATTACTTGCTTATTTATTTAAATATGAGAACTTGACCAAATTGTACTAGAGCCTAGAAAATCCAGGAAAGAGGGGGAACTGATGATGTACCTGTACTGAGAGGCAAAGCTCAATCAGAGCAAAGCAACACACACTTCTTACGGCAAAGATACGCCTGAAGATGTTACCTGCTCTACCTTACACAGTCAACTGCCTTTCTGTCTGAACGACTTTGGCAAATGCAAATTCTTACTCTGAAAATGATTAAAGTCATATTAAAGCTCGCGCTATCCGTCATATCGATAGGTATATTTCATAATGTGGTGCACTGTACTTGGTGCAATGAACCCGCCCTGGTTTTAATGTTGATAACCAAGGGAAGTCGCGGACGATAGCATGGTCGCGAACTCGATGAAGGACAAGATCTATTCAAATTGAATTTGTTGAAAAATTCATGTAGAGTTCGGGCTTACCAGGACTTTCTAGGTATAAAAATGTTCTATAATGTTAGGCTAATGTAACAAACTATGTAGGCGAGATTTTTTTTTCAGTTTTGCGACATTGCTGCAAAAGAATGCAACTATAAAATTTTCTTGTCACAAAGTATTAGAAATAGTACAGTCGTTAAACGTCACACTAATTTGCAGGTAGGTATTATGTAATTGCGAATCTGTCCAAGTCCGATTGTTTTATTTTCACGGTTAATACAATTAAATTAATCTCAATATTTAGCAAGAATTTGACGTGAGTAAGCGTAAAGCATCAAGGTACGACCACGGAAAAGCGCGGAAAAATATCTACATGGCAAATAAATACATTTCAAAAAGAGTTGGATGAACCGAAAAAGTTAGCATTCAGAATAAACTAAGAAATTGACTTTCAGCACGCTAAAATTACGGGCGTTAAAAATTGCATTTGAAAATCAAAGTCGCGCTTTACGATCATCGCTTCCGCAGCAAAAATAAAAGATCACATGTCATCACTGATAAATAACACCAGGGTCACATGAACTCACACGTCTATCACATCCTCTGGCTGGTAGGAGTCTTCCGCGTGGTAGCCGATTTCCTGGTAACCAAGTACCAGGCTGGCAGAAGATAGCAGGAGGAGCGCGTGAGCCGCGAGGCTGGGCGGCGCGCGCATCTCGACTGCCAGCCAGCGCGACGGATGCGCTCGCGCTGATATCCAAACTTCACGCATGTATAAAATAAAACTCCAGCTGCATAGTAATTACACTCTGACTCGAGTCCTAATGAACGATGTCAAGAATGGAACTACAACGTCCGTCTTCTTTTCTCTATAGTGTAAAATGGAGACAAACGAAGTAACAGTGCTCTACCAGCGCCCTAACAATCATTACGACCCGTGTCGCAACGTACGTATGTATTCATGTAGTGCTGGTAATGGATAATGGAATATAATGATTTATGGCGTCTGGGAGGTCAGTTGGCAGTTTTATGGGTCCTTTTGATCTTGTGGACGCGAGCTATTTCAGGGTGACCTTTCTTGGTGAATTTGATCTGCTGTATTGAAAAGTTTCAGAAGTGTTTCGACACCCGGTTTGTTTAGGAGTTAGTTTAAAACAAAATAGAGATGATCTTGACAAATATCAGAAGGGTTGGCCAATTTATAGACTAGGACAGAGATAAATGGAACCTTTACCCAGCACTGGGACTTGCTTTATTAGTATACCATAACCATTAATAGTTTCTTAAAAATTTCTAAAAGGCGGGATAAAACATTTTTAAAACAAAGAGCACTAATTTTCTTAGAACTTTGATAAAGTTTGAGAGCCAGTAGAAATATTTAATATCCAGCTAACGGGCTGAAAATAGTCTCAAATTAAACACTGGCGTGAGGGGTAGGAATCCTCTTAGCTTTTGACAGTCAAGGACAAAAATGTTTATAGCAAGCTCTTGTAACCAAACATTTGGGATAGGACTATAAATATTTGCAACATGTGTAACACATAATGAAATTAGGGGACGATAGTAGAATTTTTTTATTTACTGTTTTTATCTCGATTAAGATCAAGTAGGTAAGCGTGGAAAGTTCTGCCTGAGCGGGTATGCCTTGATAATTATAATTTGGGTGTCTTCAAGTCGAGAGTGAATGGGATTTTACGAGGCCATCGTAGACCGCATCATTGCTCACTTCTTATCAGGCGAGATGGCGGCCAAACGCAAACCTATCTTATAAAATAAAGTAAGTGAACATTGATTGTGATGCGTACTATCAATGGTAAGGCATTGTTAACACCCCTAGTGATGCTACGAGTAACGTTTATAGGCTGTTTGCCGCTCTTTCTATAAAAAAAATCTACGACATCTACGGAAAGATCAAACCGAAAACCTCCCAGTTTGTCTGACCTAAACATAACAATGCATGGCCACCCTATCACCACAGAATAAACAACAGTCTAGCTATCACAGAGAATATTTGTTTACATAGATTCACGGCCGCTGATCGGCCCACTGACACTGTTTCCTGTGCAGCCGATAAAAATACGACTTAGCGCTAGAATGTTGCAAACAGACAGATACAGCTGGTTATACTATAATATATAGGTACGTATAACGAAGTCCAGAGAATAGCAGACCTTTTTGACCCGATTACGGCGAAAAGAAGAGTCATTGTTCGATAGAGTAGATATAGAGTTCAAGCCACGAATGAAGCCTCTTAGTCACGGCGCTACATTCCCTAGATTACGAGACAATTTTGTCTCTATATTATATTTACTTATTTTATAAAATAAATAAATATGGATACTCATATCTATGTAATTATTGTACCTCTAACTACTACTTATCGCACGAAACTGTTTAAGTTTGTGTGAAACAGAATCAAATTTAGAATTAAAAATTTAATCTTCCTAATATATATAAATTACGTTTATTACGTGTCACGTTGTTTGTCCGCTATAGACTCCTAAACTACTTAACCGATTTCAATCAAATTTGCACACCGTGTGCAGTTCGATCTAACTTAGGAGATACGAGTAGGATAGCTCACATCTCAATTTATAGTAAAAAAAACATGAAAAATTAGAAAATTTAATAGTAGTTTATGCAACTGTCATATAATGAAGGGTATTAAAACACGAGTGTGTTTATGAAACGAGCGCAGCGAGTTTCATAATAGTAACGAGTGTTTTAATACCTGTGTTATATGCAGTTGCATACACTACTTTATCTACACTAATGCTGTTACATTCTACTTATGTTTCCAATACTTGATAAAATACGTTTATCTTCAATAATAAAAACGTGTATTGTCACAGTGAACTTGGCGCGCAATCAGGAGCGAGCGCGCATGCGCGCGCAGGGAGGGCGGCGGAGCGAGCGCGCATGCGCGCGCAGGGCGGCCAATCAGGAGCGAGCGCGCGATGTTATAATGGCTCATTACGACATCGATGTGGATATTATAACATCATGTGAAATTGCTTAAATGTTGTCTGTGCTATAACAGTAGTCATTATAACACAAGTATTGGAAACATAAGTAGAATGTTATAACATTAGTGTAGATAAAAATACTTAAACCATAGCGCTTTGGACAATGTAAACTTTTTTAATGTAACTTTTGACATTTGACATAGAATTGACGCAATGGCTTTTGACAGGACAACGTCTGTCGAGTCAGCTAGTTATTTTAATAAATTATTTTGTTCTATCTAAGATCCTTTACTCTGTCCCGATTTTTGGTTAGGTATATATGATATTTTAGAATGGGAATTAAGGTCATTAGAACTTAGGTCACGGATCAAGGTGGATCGGTCTGGTCACTTTTTTGGATAAGAATGAGGTCCTGGATGCATTAGCACTATTGTAGCAAAAATTGGAGGCCATATTAAACCTCTCTACACTCTACCAAATAAATTAATTATATTTATTTTAAGCATGAATTTATTACAGTGCCATCTTGTTAACGCAGTAGAAACTACCAGAGTTCCGAGCTTGGACAAACACGCTTTTTGGTTCCGAGTAGGTTTTTCGTAAGCATAAAAGCATGAAACGCGTAAAGATTTTCACGTTTTCCGCTAGAGGTCAATACTTACAGTATTTTCTTGACAAAATGGACAAACTTTAGTATTAAATTATTATTGATAGGAATCTTAAAAATTATTGAAAATTCTAATTCATATTTACCTGTAAGAGGAAATTTTCAAGATATTTTCAAGCGTTTACAGACAGTTTCAGCAAAACAAAAAAACTCAGAATATGAACTTATTTTACTCTCAGCAACCGTGGAACAAATTTCAAGCACGTGTAAAACAATGAAAAGGAACAAAAGATCCTGAAAATAGGTAGAGTCGGACAACATTAGGTACTGTTTTTTATTCATACTTACTTTTTAAAGTAGTAAAAAATTTTTACTTAATATAATGTATAAAATTTATACCCTTGAAAATGAACAATAAATCTTGTTATTCGAATTGTTTATATTCGTATCTTTTTTGATGATTTTTTATAAAACAAACTTCCTTGCAAATATTTTAAAAGTCTCCCTGTGAAAAGTGTTGTACATATACATTTGTTTTTTTCACCTTACAAAATTAATTAACTAATTAAATTATCTACAACTATATCTAGGAATCACAATTAATTGTAATTAATATAATAATACAATATACACTTCAAAATGTTTTCAATTAACTTACTTCCCAATCCATTTGCACTATTGATGAATGCCGCCGCTATTTGTTCAGAACTATACAAATACAATACATCCAACACAAATCCTACTTCTCTACAATGTTGTACATCCGACTCTAATCCTACACATATATACAGTGATGACAGACAAACAAACGCTGCGTTTTCCTACGGTTTTTCAGTTTTTCAGCGTGATTCAGGCTCGTCCGACAGTGTTCGCTCGGACACCGGACACGATCGTCCTCGGACTAAATAAATAACTCTCAAATATCCGTACGGATAAAGTTTTCGGTTCGTTTAAAAAAAAAAATAAAAGAAATTTATTTTTGTTAAATATTCGCGGTTTACGTAAAAAATTGTACCGTTTTTTTAATTGCAAAATATTATTCCTTTCGCGTTTTAACAAATTTTAAGAATACACTTAAAACATTACATGGCATACTTTGCCAAAAGTTCTTTTAAAATACACAAAATATGTGTATAATAAAGTACCTATAAAGACGAACCAACTCATCACGTGATCAAGCTTTCATTATAATCGAACTTCAAGCTCAACCAACCTGAAAAGCTTTTTCAAAAACTTACACCAAACCAGTACCTTTTATGCTAAAGTACAAAACCAAGCAAAATGTTGCTAAAACTGCTCCATCTGACGATGCTGACCGCCGTGTTGTCCTATGAGCTCTACGATTCTGATTACCAAGACATCAGAATCAGCAGTCATCACAACGGCTTTGAGAAGGCGAAGGATTTCTTCAACGAGTGGACCGTGGAGGTAGATGGAGGGGAGGAAGTCGCTCAGCTGGTTGCTTTGGAGCTTGGATACCTTTATGGGGGACTGGTAAGTTATTAAAAAAAAAACAACATGTTAACACCTTAAAAGAGCTGTCATCAATGTACTGCGAGCTCTGTACTGTGACCTAGGGTATATGACAAGATAAATACCACTCTCTTTGCACATATTTACTTCTCTTATCAAATTTTTATTTTCTTTCTTCAGGACTAGATTTACTTTCGACATATTTCGACTTCGCTTTAATGCCTGCCTGTTACACTTCAACTCACAATTTTATCTCTTAATATCTCGGTTATAAGATTTGATCCTATTTCTTTTTGTAGAGTTCTGCCAAATAGACAATTTGTAGTTCTTTTCATTCTTCAAGACTGCCCGAAAAAGGAGTGTTACTCGTATGTTTATTGTTTGTGGATTTTATTGAGTCATATACCTACCTACATTTACATTTTGCATTCAGGTTTTTTGTTTTCCTTTTACAATTCTCTAGTATTATATTACATCTATACTAATATTCTATAGAAGTAAAGTTTGTGTGTTTGTATATTTGTTAAATTGTAAGGGGTAATCTCGGGATCTACTGAACCGATTTTAAAAATTCTTTCACCAATAGAAAGCCACATTATTGCTGAGTGTCATAGGTTATATAAAAAAACCGAAAAATAAAAATGCTTTTATGTGGTAGTCCGTTTTGCAAAGTGAATCGGAGAAAAAACGGTCCGGACGGCGCGCGAACCGCGCGATGGCTTCGGGTTTAATTAACATTATGCCCAACGAAGTGGGCACGGGTCAGCTAGTTACTCAATAAATCCAATATCTTGACATGTAAGTAGCAATGACTAATTCCATTTCATAAGCTGCATGTTTTATTTTTCAAAAAAATGTTAAATCCCAGTTGAAAGCGTATTCAATTTTTGACCCCCGACACATTTTGATTTTTACTGTTAATTTATTATGTTATGTTGTTGTAACAATTTACTACAATTTTTGACACTATCATTATACCAATGACCTTCTCACTACATATACGACCATCAATCAAGCTCAACGACACCACAATAGCCATAAGCTGAAGGGAAGTGTCTCAGGTTTTCAGAAATGAAGATGCCATGGACAATGCCAAGGTTTCACCAAGCTTTGTTGTTTTCAGCGTCACGTTGAGGATGTTGTTTTCAAATTCGTACTTGTCTAGAAGGTTAATTTTCTAGTATAATGCTAATACTACTAGTGTTTTGGGAAAAGGGTTTTTTATCAAAAAATATATATATAATAAAAATAAATCTGTATAGTTAAACATATGTTTTTGTTCGCTGTAAATCAACTTAAAACTATCGTATTTAAAAAGTGTTATTATTATACTATTTAATATAAAAATACTTTAGCAAAATATCAGAAATTGTTAACTTTCTACCAAATTATAGATACTTGTTTCGCCAAGTCTTGCGAAACAATTACTGTTTAATTACATTGTAAGCCCAGGGCCAGGCTGGCTACGGCTTGGAATTATAATTTGAAATACAAACCTGATTTCTTGAGATTGAGTCTGCTTAATTTGTTAGAGTAACTACTTACGTTGCTCTATGTTAAAGTTAAAGTTTAACCGTGTATATTGTGTAATTGTGTTTGTGGCATCTTAGTTTCCAAACGAATTCACCGATACGAGAATGGTCGCAGATATTATTAAATTCTCGAGTAAAAAAACAAGTCAGCCTGTATATCACTCAATGTATGTGATACTCGATTTGAGACATTTTACAGTAAATCAACATCCAAGAGTTTGGTCGAGTCTAAGTCTAATTGATATTTTTCGTCGACAAAAACCTATTATTGTCGATTATTTTATTCTTAAATGTCAAATCGAAATTAAATTTTCCATACTGGGGATTCTGATGCTGATAACGATAATATAACGATGATACCAACAAATCTAGAGGTGGGATAAAGTAAGAAATTAAATTTAGCTCACATTAGGAATTGGCTAAATTACGCTTGTAGGTAAACTTTCGCCATTAGACGATAACTATTTATAAGGTACCCTTATATTCCGAGAACTCCCGGATGACTCGACTAGTTAATAGAGATACTTAGAAGATGCAATTCCAATTTGTGCAAGTCGATA
Organism: Alcis repandata; assembly: GCA_949125135.1. Classification (NCBI taxonomy): domain Eukaryota; kingdom Metazoa; phylum Arthropoda; class Insecta; order Lepidoptera; family Geometridae; genus Alcis; species Alcis repandata. Next base: position 1,650,280 of record OX421238.1, read on the forward strand.
ATAGTTCATTTACTCTAGGGATGCAGGACTTGAAATGCTCTATCTCGACTACTTTCGTCAGCAGTCGTTTTCTTTGAATTAATATTTTGTTAAAACTTTTAATAGACTAACTATGGTACGTTAGGTTCCCAACCTTTTTCTATCTTCCCTGAGGTAGGTTCAAAGTTATACTTTATTATTTTTTATTTATTGTTATCGCAAACTTATTCGCGATAACAAATTAAATATGAGAATATTTTTTGGCTTATTAGCCAAAACAATAACAAATCAGACATTGAAAAGTACCAATACCTCACTGTGCTTTCTACTATTCCATGCAAAAAATCGTTTCGACCTCTTAAACCCCCCCCCCTCCTAATTGCTTCGCTTTGTGTGTCCGTGTGTCATCATCACTTTGTGTAAATAAAAAAAAACAAAGTTAGGATTTAATGTTATTGGATCAACGTACTTACTGTTCTAAAATATCGATTTTGTTTAGGTACAAACCGTTCTATTTGATAAACTTGTTATTTCCCATTTCCAAAAAGGCCACATAATGAACTTTGGTGTTATATTTGCCTCAGATAAGGCCAAATCAAAGCGATGACGCCGTACGATGGAGTGCCACTCGAGATTATCGCAGCAGTATATTGGTTGGATTATCATATCATACTAATATTATAATTGAGAAAGTTTGTGCGGCTGTGTGTGTACTGTGTATGTTAGTTACTTCGTCGCGCTGAAACTGCGGAACGAGTAGTAGCGATTTTTTATACAATTCAGTGATGAGACGAGCAAATCGCTCACCTGGTATTAAACGTGACGTTTGCCTATAACATTAACAGGCCTGCGCCACCCAGAATTTCAATGAATAATAATAGAGATAGTTTATCCCTTAGCTACTCTTTGTGACCGAAAAATAAACAGTCTCTATAGGGTAACGGGTGACAATGCAGGGGGCAGCTAGTCAATCTTTTATCTGCCGTATCTTAGCTATCTGCCACGGGGCTCGTAATTAATAAGTCTGTATTAACTTTTATGGCATAACATTTGCAAGTTTTATAGTTTATGGGGATTTCAGAGAAGCTGTAAATGGCTTCCAACAAGGACAGCTAGTTATTAGTTAGTTAGTCATATTCTAGATCTACCTGCAGTTGCCTATACCTAACTTAACAGAAGTCATAATACGGCACTTGTTTCGAAAAATACTTGAACTTACCTTTACTCGTATACGTGATCACATTTCGTTTCTTAGTAACCTCTAATGATAATTTGATACCTACTCACTCATTGAAAACGAGTAAATGTACTATATGCACATACATACAATTCTATGTACATATATTGAATTCATATCATATCGTTCAACCGGTAGGACAATAAGCCGCAGTTCAGATTTAAGGATTCGCATATTTCGATCAACCGGTAGAGCGTCTTGCTTCAAAACTCCAAAATTCGCGTCCCGTGAACAAAGATATCGTAAGGAAGATAGTAGAAAAGCTCGTACCTACCTACGGTATACTAATGTTCTGGCAATGAGAGCACTGAGAGCTGGTTTCTTTTCAGGATATGCAAGTTATCAACAATCACACCGTCACATGTTTCTATAGGCCGACGGAATAGCCCTGGAGTCAGCATTTTTAGTCTTTCTCTCTGACACAGGATTGGCAGCTGTTATTATAGAACAAATAACTGGTTTTCCAAATCACGTCACACGAGCTGTGATCGACCATAACAACGAAAAACAGCCATAATCTTAGTCTGTCCAATTCTATGGTGTCAATAATTAATTCTGTACCTACACGTGATTCAGACATCTGACGATGTTGTTTAGTGGCTCTAAGAAGAAAGACAATACAAAAATTACTAGACATCTTAGAGATCATTGTTAAGTATTTTTGTATTTAAAAAATAACAATATAATATACTTAACTACAATCCACTTCTTAGAAGATTCGTAAACTTTGAATGAATAGTAGTCGAAATAATTATTTCATTTATTATTTGGCGTTTAACAATGATGTTAATTTGCTCTGGTTTCGGTTGTCAGATTTGAAAGAGGAGGAAAATGATGCATAGACTCTGATTAGCTCTAGGTGACAAACTGTTTCGAGGAAATGTCTTTACCCCAATGATATTTTTGGCTGAGTGTGGCGAAGGTCTTGAGTCTAGAGGAACAAATTAGCGCTTGTATGAAGACGTATGCATGTTTCTAAAATATTTGTCTGGCGAAAACTTGAGTACGAATGGTCTGGTATTTTGTTTAAAAGCAAGTTGCATTTTAAGTTGCGTTTTTTTAGTTTTTTTTTTGTTTTTTTTTTTTTTTTTTTTTTATAAGCCAGAGGTCCCGGGTTCGATTCCCGGTCGGGCAGATGTTTGAATGATGAATTTAAATATCTGTTCTGGGTCTGGGTGTTAGTTGTCCTTGTCTTTGTGTATGTTCCATGGCATCCCCGACACAGGAATTTATCCTAGTGGGGAGCTATGAGTGTGAAACGTTATTTATTTTTTTTTATTTTATTTTAAGTTAGTATTTGAGCAAAATCTGTCAAGAGGTTTTGAATGATTTTTTTATAGAACAAGTGAGCATTTCTTATGTTTTGAAAGCTAAAACGATATAAAAGGTAAAGCACATGAAATAGCTAGTCCAATCTTGATAAAATTTCTCAAGGAGTGCTGCTGTTTTAGTGCTATTACATTAGTTTAGTTCAGTTAACGGTACGACGCTAGAAAGAACGAATCTATTAGTTCGCAACCTTCAATGTTTACGTAAAATGCCGCATAAATTCGCCAACAAAAGAAGGAGCCATGACATGTACCACCTATTGGACAACATTTTAATGGTCCAAAGTCCTAAGTAAAGCAAAAGAAACTTTACATCACAACGAACTGAGATTTGATACGGTCATTGATTAGCCACTCAAGAGAAATAGTTTTATTTCTATGTGGGTTTATTTCAAATATGTGGGTTCCATTGATTCACTATTTTCATCTGTCCACAAAAGTCTATTGCAGGCTTAGCATTTGTCGTTGGCAAGTTGTCTTTTCACTTTTTTTATCACACGAGAAAGATACACACGAATCAAAATTTTCGCAAATTTTCGCGCGAAATTAACGATGGAAAGACAATTTGTCCCCGGCTCATACTTGGCTTGCTCATAGGTCTCTTTCAAGGAATGCCACATGGGTCGACTATTGGTTTTTCTTCTCCAATCGCTGCGACTTAAAACGTTAAAACCTTAAATAGCTACGTACCGTGAAAACTGAAAACGGTCAGTACCATATAAGAACTAGCGGCCTTATTGTCTATCTTGCTGTTATATCGGTATAGGCTTTATTTTGACAATCAAAGCAAGTATCAAAAATGAAATTGATTTCGATTACCAGTCAGTTTGACAATTAGGCCGCAGGCCTGCATTTTTTTCGGAAAAGCTCAACGTAGGTATAGTATTCAACGTAGTTCTTCAAACGTCCCTTGAATATGAAGCTTCTCAGCTTCTTATTTTTGTAGTTGATTAGAAAGGCAACCCAAGCGTACGCAAGCAAACACAATAAAGCTCAAGTCAAGGTGCACGTCAACCAGGCCCAAATAAACGATCATTGCAAACTGAGATAAATTGCTCCAGATAATTCCTAGCCATTTGTCTCCCTTAGCTGTCGATACGGTGATGACGTCACGTGGAAATGAATGTGTTAGTTTTAGCACATGATTTATCACGGGAATAGTAATAAAATGCATGTTTGATATATTTTCACGATTAACCTACAACAGTCTAATTTATTTAACTTATATTTTCTTGGAGAATCGAAAACCGTAGACCTAGTATAAATTTACGTAGGCTCGCTACGTATAATATATCACGTCAGAGGTTTCGCTAGGCCTTCAGCAGGAAAATGAAGTAAATAAATAATGAATAAAATCGCGATTCGTAACTAGGAGAACATAAGTAACTGATACTATGATTTTATTAATTGGAGTAGGTGTACTCGTAGACCACTTGAAGTAGAACTACAGAATTCCTAATAATGTATGTAGGTATTTGTATGTATTATCTATAGTTGTTGGTACGTGCTGAACGTACAAAACAAAACAGCTAGGTACTACGTATTTCATTCCTACACAACCTTCTATTACGTCTGAAGCTTACTTACACTTATCATCTTCAATTTAATAATGTCATAAAATATGACGTAAATGCTAGTCTAAAACCCGATAATAAACAGTTAAATTTTGCAATAACCAGTCATTTGAGTCGTAGTTAATCCGCAATGACGTACTGCCTCCCACATTCAGCACTTGAAGTTATTGGCTTCATTTGACGCCCAGCTTATCTGTAGACCTAAATAAGGGAGCGACAATCGCATTTTGTGAAGCAAAGAGTAATAAAAATGTAGTTCCATGATTTAGCAAACTCCACGGATAAGTTGGTTGTACGTCTGACTTGATTACTGTTCGTAAAGCAGCCCGAGTTAATTTTCTAGACCAAAGTGGACAGCCTGGGGTAATACAATAAGAAAAATGTTGCGGAAAAACGGAAATAGATTGAGACGGTAACGAGAAATGAGTCGCTCTCTTCTTGTTCTGATACTTATCGTGTCAAAATATTGAAATAATTTAAAAGATGCTCTCGAAGTTCAAGGGATTTTATGAGACTTCTATCTACTTAGCAAGCTTTTTGGTTCTTATTTTGAAAAACCATTCAGAAAACATTGTTAAAATTTCCTTTATAAACTAAGAAGAAGAAGATGAGTCTGTGCTGCCACCTTACATTTTATACCACAAAAAGTGCGTTTGCTCAATTTCGTTTTGTGTCAGTCACTATCACTATGTGTCGCTTTAGCACCGAAAAGCTGACGCATTCTGAACAATTTGACTAGGAGATCATGAACGAAAGAAGGGTAGCATTTGTCATGTGTAGACGCCATCTTACGATTGTTTCAGGAAGCTGAAACCGTGAGTTAAGCAAAGTTAATGAAGATAACATTGTTGTAAATAATCGTTGAAGATGGCAGCAGTCGGCAAATACCAACGTAATGTGCCGTTTAACTAATTTGTAAGAATTTGCTTATGGTGTTTTTTAACTAAAAAATAAATAACTATTTACTATTTAAAAATACTTCTATTGTTTTACTAAAAAATATCTGTATTGGATTTTTACCATTCTTCTCCGTCTGTAAAATATGACACGCCATAATAGAAAATAGCGTGGTGCTCCTGAAATTCAGGCGGCGTCACCGCCAACTGTTGTTTCAGCGACGCTGGTACCAGGCGTTTAGAAACTATAAGGAGAACTTTTTCAGGGGGTTATGAAACTTCAGGCAGCTTGTAAAACATTTTCTGTTGTACACAGCGTCGAAGTTTGTTAACATTCATGATATTATTTATTATAATAATACTAACTGCTGTTTTACTATAATTGAAATTCACACTTACTTACTAGGTAATTGTAGTTCGCTTAATACTACATTATTTCGTAACTACATTATGTATAAATTACTCTACAACATAAAGTATGTATGTAGATAAATACCTATTTGACACAGTGTATATGTACTATATTGTTCAAATAGGTAAGTATCTACAATATCTACATTCATTAAAACACAAAACCAGTATATATTATATCCGAATCGAAACATTCCTATTTATCTACACTGATCCAAATTAAATGACTAGCTGACGTCACCTTACTCGATACGTGTGTCCAATCAACGCGTGTTGCTATCCAAACGTGACCTGACCTACCCCAATCCCGCCTTATCACATCCCTATCGCACACACGCGCTCGTTTCTCACATGTGTTAGCTATTTTCTCCCCAGTTCTGTTCCCCTGGTACACAGGTGCCACACGTGGTCCAAATGTGTCATCGCTACACGATTACTTATAGACCGGGCGCTAGAGGTAGTTGAGTATGCATAATGTGAGTACCGAATTTCGCCAACGGATTTAAGTGAAGAAAAGGTCAAAGAATAATAATGTGGATCTTGCCGGTCAATTTTCTGGTCCATTTTTTTTTTACCCCCCCTCTTCTCTTATTCGTAAAGGGAATGTATTGAGTACATGATATAAAATCATTTTAATGATTATTTTCGTAATGATTTATAGTTTTTTCTAATGGTAAAAGTCAGGATGGATTCTTAAATAATAAGAAAAAAACTAAAATTAAAATAATATTTTTTTTTATTAATAAAAAAATTAAAGTTACAAATGAAAAACTAGCGAATTCAAGCATAAATGTATTAAAAGTAGGTAAAAAATTACTCATTTTTATTTTGACATTTGTTATTGATGCATTTACATAATGAAATACAAAACAATTCTGATTTTTTGCAATTACAAGACATTGTGCGACAATTTGCAGTACATTTACATGGTGAAATTAATGACTCTGGTAAAGACGGCTTCGTCATTTGTCGTGGATGGACGTAAGTCACCGTTGAGCTTTTCGTAACCAAATGCACAATAATCAATGGGTGGTAATTGTGTTTGATGAGCATTTTTCCATATAAATGTTTGTACTGTAGCCCTTAATAAATGCAAATGCAAAGCATCTGAAGTGCATATCACTCTCATCAAATTGAAATTAAAACCTATATTTTGAGATATCAGTATAAATCTGAGTTCATCAGCAGATAATTTTTTCTTCGAAAATAAATATGTGCAAACTGCTTCTAACTCTTTGAATTGCTGATTATTTAGGTCAAAGTTTCCCAAAGGCATGAGAGCTGTTTGTACGAAATCGTCCATCCACGACAAATGACGAAGCCGTCTTTACCAGAGTCATTAATTCCACCATGTAAATGTACTGCAAATTGTCGCACAATGACTTGTAATTGCAAAAAATCAGAATTGTTTTGTATTTCATTATGTAAATGCATCATTAACAAATGTCAAAATAAAAATGAGTAATTTTTTACCTACTTTTAATACATTTATGCTTGAATTCGCTAGTTTTTCATATTTAACTTTAATTTTTTCATAAATAAAAAAAAAATATTACTTTCATTTTTGTTTTTTTCTTATTATTTAAGAATCCATCCTGACTTTTACCATTAGAAAAAACTATAAATCATTACGAAAATAATCATTAAAATGAATTTATATCATGTACTCAATACATTCCCTTTACGAATAAGAGAAGAGGGGGTAAAAAAAAAATGGACCAGAAAATTGACCGGCAAGATCCACATTATTATTCTTTGACCTTTTCTTCACTTAAATCCGTTGGCGAAATTCGGTACTCACATTATGCATACTCAACTACCTCTAGCGCCTGGACTATTACTCTATTCTACCGAGTTGTATGAAATGAAACATTGAAAGGGTATATATAGTATGAAGAGGTTGTGAGCGTGAGATAACATGTCATAAATCACAGTACAGAGACGTACTCATTTTTATGTAGGTATACGTGTCATAAACCGAATGTGTAATGTTTCTAGACTGTATGAACTTATGCATTCATAGGTGAAGAGAGTTAGTTTAATTTTGAATTTTTTCGTTGTTGCTCTTAGTTGCGCTAAAATAAAGATGAGTCTTTCTTACATAAAAAAAATAATGATAGGTAGTTAATACTCGTAGAGGTGCTTGATCGATGTAGAGATGTGAACTATGCGTTATCTGAATGTGTAAAAAACCCAGTAAGGTGGAGTCAACGGCATGCCTTTACAAATTCGTCCAAATAAACTAAAAATAATTGGTGGCGCCGTAATCCGCCTACATCCCATTGTTCCCGACGAGAAACACCAGGACATCACGAATGCAAAGGGAACGTTTTGGGAGTTGTAAGCTTGTAAGAATGTAAGTTGTAAACCATGTTTAGGGCCGACACACATGACAACGATAGCGTTACGATAAAATGTCGCGGTGTCGTCGGATCCCAATTTACATGTAGTATTTAATTTTAGTCGTAATAAAAACATATTTCATAACATATTTAATTTAATTTCATCAGTTAATGTTACTGTTTTTTTCTGCTTTTATTCTGTTCAAAGTATAAACCTGGATTTCACAATACAGGGCACAATATAGTGTGGACGCACTATACACCTAACTATAACCACATAGCAAAATGCTAATACTGCAACGACCTTCTCATATTGTAGAACAAAATATTGTTTTTTTTTAAGGGGTTTTCTTTGCAGAAACTTGTGAAATTACATTTATTCATCGCATTGTGTATTCTGGCGATGTAACGTGCATCACATAAAATGGCAAATATTGACGTGCGACCGTTGACGACAACGCTGACGTCAAACGCAACGCTATCGCACCGCTTACCGTGTGTCGGCGCTGTATTTGTACTAGTACTTATTCTGTGGCCCTGCCTAAGTGCACACCCGGGGTGTGGGACTGTGGGTAGCAAACGACACGCGAAGAGCACTTCGAACTTCGACCTTATTTTCAACTAGGTAAAGTTCAAGTGCAAGAACTTGTAAAGAGTGTTTCATACTTAGAGTATACAAATTATTTTCCCGCTGTCTATCTTTTGCTAATTTGTTTTTAAAGATAGAATAAAGCGACACTAACGCTGAGTGGAAAAAAAATAGAAACGATTCAATTCTTTAGGTATAAATGTTTTAATTATATTTTAATCTAACGGAGGCGAAAAAATTGAAAACCAACATTTTTTGTTTGATACGTAATTCTGCAGCGACTTTTTTATTACTCAAAATGTAAAAAAAATACAATAGAAATAGATAACTCTACCCGGGAACATGGGTCTTTTTTCAGAGTTTTTACCTATTTTCGTGGCTTTGAATTTTTTAATGATCTATACTACTTTCATACTTGTTACAGGTTACAGGATTCCCCGACATGTACCGATTCCTGAAATACGAGCACGAGAAACAACGACGAACTCCCAGCACGCACACATCCTCACTCGTACAAGACAGAAGGGTGAGTTACCCGTACCTCCTTATCTTCTCGTGGACATGAGCGCCTGGTACGTTCGGACGCAGTCGGTTACATCACCGGGGTAAGACGATCCTTCGTGGCTTTCATCGGCTTTCGGCATCGGCAATTCGTTGGCGAACAGCCTTCGTTGGTCGCCGGTCGGTCGGTCGATAAACCGAGCTGCCGAGGTCTAGTATAGATAGATAGATTCTGATATACTCTCACGATCGGGAGTATTTGGGAGTGCTAACGCGATCTGGGATTTAAAAATCGAGATTGATTATTGGAGCACGAAAACGCTAAAAAGAGATGATCATATTCTTAATTATTAGGTAACTAAATAGGCGCATGTTTCTATCCCTGCAGGGTTAATTTTGTTTTTTTTTTAAATTTAAAATTAGGACTTGGGTGGGAAGTGGACATTGTCAGTCTATAGATCGTTTTTGTCCGCGCGTAGAGGTTTCACACTAGAAAATATATGGATATGTTTGTCTGTTCCTCGCGGGATTAAAACGGTGGAAACATCACGGCCCACATTATCCCTATTGATTTAATTCTTTATGAATAAAAGCGTGTTAAACATAAAAAGGTTAGATCTTTTTATTACCTTTTTTTATTACCTTTACTTAATATAGAAACACCTTTCAATAATAAAGTAGAGGAAATGAATTGAGTAAACATCTAAAGATTTGTAAGTTGACATAGAGGCATGCTCATTGTTCAATTGTTTATTGTATGCGTCAAGTTTATTTCTCCCTGGTAGGTACGATGGGCTGAACAGCTGTTCGCGAAATCGAGAGTGAAGCGGTTTCCAATGCCAGGCCCCGACCAGGAGTTGCAGAGGGTCAAGAGATTAAGGGATACCAACTTTATATTCGATCACAAGCTGTTTGGTGACCGGAAACCATTGTTCGGTGATCGGAAACCGCTATTCAATGACGAGCTTTGGGGGAAGCAGTGGTATCTGGTAAGAATTAAGAAACACTTGCCGGAATATTGGCCTAATTGTTATTCTAGAAATAATATTAGAAACTGAGTTTTAAGGGCCTCTTACGGCTATATTCAGTTTCAGTTCAGGTTTCAAGATCAGACATGGATCAGACAAACTGAACTTCTCCACGAATATAATATTAAAGTTGAATGTAATGGAACGATATAAACAGCTGAAGATACGAGATACGCCTTCCATTCCAACGTTTTCTTTGTTTTCCAGCAAGACACCCGAGTTTTGCATAACCTACCCCGTCTGGATCTGAACGTGCTGCCTGTCTATCGGCTGGGATACAACGGGAAGGGCGTCCGAATATCGGTTCTGGATGACGGCATTGAACGCAACCACACTGATCTTAGAGACAACTATGTAAGTTTCATTAGTATTTTTTTTTGTCCACGCACTGTCTCGCGACGCCCTCCTAGCGATTATGAAGCCCTATTACTTTTGGTGGTTTTGGTCTTCCTTTTTGTTGTTTCGCTTTATTTGTTTGAAGTGGTGCTGTTGTACTGCACCGCAGAGCCTGCCAGGTTTGGTTTGTTCAACTTGACTATTTTTTACTTACATTCCGACATACTGTTCCTGAAAAGTTTTTGACGTGACAACGTCTTATAAATTGGTTTGCCGGGTGACACTTCAAGAAACTGCGTTACGCTCCGCTCACGTTATGCGCTCACAATGAGAGCGAGTGAGAGGCACGCGTCCCTTCCACTCGGGCATGGTTAGCCCGCCTAAGAGCGAGAGAGACAGACATAAAAACACTCAAAGTCGTTGTCACGTAAAACTTTCGCCCGTATACCGACTTTACAGGCAACCAATTTTTTAGTGTTGTTGTCTGAATGCAAACACTCAATAATATTGATTATACAAAGGGCAAGATATTGACTTTTCCCCTATAGACATTTTAACAGTCGAAAAATAATTTTCAATAAATATTATAGTGGGATTTTTGTATCTATGTACCTTATTGGGGATAAACCATACCTTACTGCGTTATATTACAGAATAAATATTTGTCGAGTGTCATTGACATTTTTCTATGGAACAGCCCCTTTATGAATAACCTTCACCTCATGGGAACGAAACATATTAACTGCGCTTCCATTCGATTATGATCGCCTAATTAAAATGTTCAGAGTCCGTCAGCTTTTCATCTAAAAACGAATGGACTCCAAACCATTTTGGTTCTTGAGTCCGTTCCGTTTCGTTTTGGCTCTTCATTGGAATAAAGAGCACAAAAAATCTATAATTTTAAAAATAAAAAATATTCTCACAAACTGAATAATTTTACTAAGAAATAAATATACTTAAGTAAAGTAGGTAAGTAGAATACTGTCCATACTATTTTTCGGTTTCATGTCAATAACTTATTAAATAAGTTATTTTGTTGTTTCAAAGGTGACATTAATGTGGTTTAATTATAATTGTATTACAATTATAATTACCACATTAATGAGGATCCGTAACGTTTTTTTGAGAATGCAGATTTATATAGCTAATAACACCCCTCTTTTGCGTCTGGGGTTAAGAAATACAGTACAAAAAGCAGCCCCTCTGTTTGAGACATAGAGTATAAAATATGAAAGCAACAGGCGACGCGCGGGGGCGGTGCCACGAGCCACTTGGCCCCGCCCCGCCCGCCATCGCTGAGCGCCTCTAACACTTGTTGCCTGTCTCACCCGTCTGTGTTGTCTGACTCACAAACAGCAGCTTGGTCTTTCGCCACCTCCTACGGATAACTGCTACCCTAGTAGCTGCGCGGCCCATATGACGACTCAAGACATCGCGAGGTCAGTGGCATGGCCGCCACGTACGCTCCCCGCCCTAGTTTTGTAGAAGACTGATATAAACGCGGACCTTACTGAGACTGGAGACATCGATGATTGTTGCAATTTTGTATGCATTGAAGATTGCGAATGATGCTACAAACGATTTTCAACCTTGCTCGGTCGGATGCAAAAGTTTGTAAAATAATTCAGAAACTAAAGCTAAGTCTACACGTGCAATTTTTTTTTTGGCTGTCTAGTCATCATCTTACTTTACTTTATTATGCTATCGAGATATTTTTTTAAATCCGTGACGGCTGAACGATAAAAACTCTCTGAGTTAACATGTACATATGTAGGTATTCCATTTTAATAAAAGAAAAATATCGGTTTCCGCATGATATGTGGCAAGTTAAATTCAAGGATAGTTAGTTATCTAATAATAGGTATGTGTTTTTATTTAGGATCCCGAAATAAGTTGGGACTGTAACGACAGCGACCCTGACCCCACGCCGCGCTATGAGAAGGTCATGACCAACTCGCACGGGACCCGGTGTGCTGGAGAAGTAAGTAAAAAAATAAAATAAGGTTTCGCTGGGCACCTAGTCATAAGTACCTACTTAGTTCTCCATAAAACTTTATATTTTTGTTCTGTTCCAGATAGCAATGACAGCAAATAACATGAAATGTGGAGTGGGAGTAGCGTGGGGCGCCCGAATCGGAGGAGTGCGCATGCTGGATGGACGTATCACCGACCGTGTTGAGGCCGAAGCTATAGGTACGGTAATTCTACAAACGATTACAAAAGAGAAACCTCAAAATGGCTACTTTAAAATTTTTGTTTCATATGACCTCACCCTAATGTGTAAATGAGGTAGACGGCCGATGATGCACGTGCAGCGAGAGCGTGATACTGACGCTAACGTACGTCACAAATAATATCTTCTCAATGTTCATGGGCGCCTAGTACCGCGGTCACAATGTTGAGACATTCTTCCATGATTTTCTCAATAACACGAGGCACACATTATTGTTTGTAGTTTGCCCTTGTCGCTCAGACAGGTTGTTGGACACCATGCTACTAGGGCAACATGACAAGGCAGCGCTTGTTTAAAAATTGTACGTAGGTACAATATGCGAGCGCCTGACGGGTCGCGGTTTATAGGTACGCGTTTCTGAGCAACTTTGCTTTTATATTTACAAAACAAAATGAATCCATGGGTAAGCCGTTTAGATTACTTTACTATCATTTGGTGAAGTACAAATATAGTTGTTTTTCTCTACTAGCATATGCAGCAGATAAAGTAGACGTGTACAGTGCATCGTGGGGCCCCAACGATGACGGAAAGACAGTGGAGGGCCCTGGCCGGCTCGCTACGGAGGCTTTCAAAAAAGGAATTACTAAGGTAAGCTTTGATGGGAATTAAATCGTACTGGTTGCGAACAGTTTAATATACTTAGCTACACCCGGCAGCTTCACTCGCTGTTTTTTGTTTTTATTTTTAAACCTTCCCTGAACTTTCACAAATATTTCGAGATCAAAATTAGCTAAATGGATCCAACCATTCTCGAGCTATAGCCAGAGAAACGAACAGCTATTCCTTTTCTAAATAAGTTGCAGTAACAAGGTAAAATTATGTAAATCCAGGATATGAGTTTCCTACCTCTCTCCGACATGGTACCTATTTAAATGGAAATGTTAGCTGTATGTATTAGCAGTTAAAATTTTAAATGGAAAACATACCTACCTACCTCATGTGCACACAAACTTTTAATTTGCGATTGCAGGGTCGTGGTGGCAAAGGCAGTATTTACGTTTGGGCAAATGGCAATGGTGGTGCCCATGAAGACAACTGCAACTGCGACGGGTAAGTGGTTATCTTCTAAGTAAACTTGATTTAAAAATCATCTAGGAAAAAGGACATTTCAATTTGATAAAGATGCCATAGCGGCTACGGAGCGGTTTTTTAAAGGGTTTGACGGATTGGGATACAGGAGAGGCGCTGGAGTGTCAATAAAACAAATTTATTTAAAAAAGTACTTACAAAAGATTTATGTAGCAAAATTAAATAGACTTAAAATTAAAAAACATTTTGTCTTGTTTAATACCGTCTAGGATCTAACTCACTGACTAGGGTGACATCATCTTCTATCTAAATTTATCTATACTAGCTTCTGCCCACGGCTTCGCCCGCGGACTATCTCTCAGGAACCGTTTATTTTTCCGGGATAAAATTAACTTACCAAACAAACTTTAATACTCTATTTAACCTCTTTAGGGGTTGAATTTCAAAAAATATTTTCATTGCACGCTTTTACTCATTAAATACACCCTTTAAATTACGTATCTCTACGACCAACGGTTTAGGCTGTGCGTTTTCTATCAGTCAGTCAGTGAGTCAGGACCTGTTCCTTTACATTTATAGATAGATAAAATTATGTTCCCAGGTATTCATCCTCGATTTACACGGTGTCTATCGGCAGTGCGTCTCAGCAGGGCAAGTTTCCCTGGTACGGCGAAACTTGCTCCTCCACGCTCGCAGCGGCGTACTCGTCCGGCGCGTATACTGATCAGAAAATTGTAAGCCATGATTTCTATATTAATATTACAAAGGAGAAAGAGGTAAAACTTGTATTATTTATGTTTGTATGTATGTATATATTGTATATTTGTCAGAAGAGGGTTTTTTTAAAGCAAATAAGTCGGCGTTTAACCAGCAACTCGCTTGTTGATAAGAGACGATGTGGCGGATGATGAAGAACGCAGACTTAAAATATTTTATATCTTAGATCTAGTCATTAGGTGCATATCCAAAGAACTTATCAATATAATATCATTTGTTAGCGCCCCAGTTTACACAACGACCTATAATATAAGATATGACACCGAGTGGGTTGTGATTATCAACATGTGATGTAAATTGAGCCAAGTCAAAGATTTTGTATTTTGAGCAATTTATTTAGGCCTTATTTATATTACTAAATCGAATGTCTCACACTTGCACACTGACTTGCTAACTAAAAACGAACGCCACACATTCTTAACTGCTAGAAAAAAAGTGCTACACTTTACGAAACTTTTTCATCCTACTAAACGCGAAAGTTTGTGAGTCTGTTTGTTGATCTTTCACACAGAACCTTCTGGATTGACACATAGGCTACTTCTTATCGAAAACGCGGGTGAAACCGCGGGGCGCAGCTAGTTTTTTTTTATCAACTAGCTGCACCCGTCTGTTTCATCCCCTTTTTTTAAAACCACCCAAAAATAAATATATAACGGTTCGGCCGTTCTCGAGTTTTAGCGAGACTAACGAACAGCGATTCATTTTTATGTATATTGTATACATAAGAAGAAGAAAATAAAACCGCGTTTGACTACCGACTAGCCTGTTGGTAAGCAACTATTTGACTTACTACTAACTCTGGCTTGACTATAAAATCCTTCACACTGTATCATGAGTATTTTCGTCAGAATCTTCAATTTGAATAAAATTTGGATCTAATTCTTGCGAATGTTTTTCCTCAAACATTTCTCCAACGATGTCATTTACTTACGAGCCAAATTGTACACCAAAATCGCGAGAGAAACCCCCAGGTTGGCAATCCCGAGTCGAAGTACAAAGCACACAAACTTTGACAATGATAAACAAATTGACAGTGACAGTTTCGTTCGTTTAGCTTAATAGTCTTTGGCTTGATGGAAAAATAAAACTTCTGCAATTCAATTTCACCAGTCAAAATAGCCCAAAAATAAAAAAACTGCGTTTGATGGTCTATCTGTTTCCACCCACAAGACACTGGCAAAATTGTGATAAATATATTCACAAAAGCCAAAATTAAGAGTTGAAGTTGAAGTCTTTGGCTTAAAAATTTGTAATATTATGCCATAGACCGTACTATTATTATTTTGTCCTTTGCCAAATAAAATAATATAATTATAGTGTATTAGGTAGAATATAATTATATTTTTAGGTAGAATATAATTTAATGTTGTTTAGGCGACTACAGACACAAGTGATTCCTGCACGCTGAAGCATACAGGCACGTCAGCCGCAGCGCCCCTAGCCGCTGGTATTGTTGCGCTGGCTCTCCAGGCCAAGTATGTGACCCTATTTAGGTAGTTTACTGCCATTATTTTGCATATTATAATAATCGGCATAAATATTATATTATTGTTATATTATAGTCAGTCGGCGAAGATAAAACAAAATACCTAAGCAAGTAAGAGTATGTTGTAAATTATTTGGCAAATAATTTACTTATTTTTTTTGCAGCCCAAACCTTAACTGGCGCGACGTCCAACATTTGATCGTATGGACGTCGGACTATGCTCCTTTATCGCATAATCCGGGATGGCAAAGAAATGGGTGAGAAAAATCTTTTAAAACTCTGACCAAAGTTGACCAAACTGGGAATTATTATTCATTTAGTAATGTTGTTTATTTTTTTAATTTTTTAACTTGCAGGATAGGTCTACATTTCGACGTAAGGTTCGGATTTGGTCTTCTAAACGCAGCTAAATTAGTGAAAGCGGCTTTGAGCTGGACAAATGTACCGAATAAACACACTTGCCGCTTTGAATCTGCTCCGTAAGTATGCTCTCCTAGTACTATTGTGAGCTCAGCTGCCTTGCGCAAGGCACATTCATCACTTTACTCACTCAGAGCACAGAATAAATCTCTGCTTATCGGATAATTTATTAACCAATCGGATAATTATAAACCAGATTTTCGATACAAGCATAGAGGAGCTTATTACATACTTACTGAATTTATTACTATTATTATTACTGAACTTTTCTTATTCTTAAAAAAAAATGTTTTAAATTAATTTAAAGACAATTTGTGAAAACATTTTTTTATAGCGAAAAATTTAATAATTTTAAGTAATCTTCAGTAACGGAATTTTCTGGTCCCTATTAGAAATTCATCCCATCATCCTATTCCATCGCATAGCTAATCTGTGTGTCTGTTACTTTTTCACGACTTTTGTATTTAACAGAATGGCGAAATCAGACTCGCGCCTATTTTCCGGCGGGAATGTTGTCGTAAAAATCTCAGTTGATGGGTGTGCGGTGAACTACCTGGAGCACGTGGAAGCAGTCATCAACGTGAAGTACAGCCGACGAGGCGCGCTGGAGATCTTCCTCACCTCACCTCACGGTACTATGACGAGCAAAACGGCCTTTTATGAAAGCTTGCCTCCGAAGTCTTCTGAAATATACGTGACTACCTAATTTATTGTACTTAACCCAACCGTGTTTTTCTGGCATCGATTGGTCGAATCTTAGTGGTGACAAAAGCGTTGTGCATCTACTTATTTAGAACGGAGCTACTTCATAGATACCTACTTGGAACATTTCAAGTGGAAAATGCATTTCAGAAATGCTAGTTTACTAACATACCATCATTATTCCGTAGGTCACGATTAAAATTAAAGAAGTAGCGTGTGTCATGAGAATACGAAGGATAGAACTTTTGCGCCAGGAAAATTAAAAACAGCGAGCTACATTACATTTTATATGGTTTTCATAGTAAAATTGTGTTCAATTAACAGGAACTAAAGTGCAGTTGTTGAGCCAGCGTCCCCGGGATGACTCCAGAGCTGGGTTCGTGAACTGGCCTATGATGTCAGTGGCCACGTGGGGGGAGAAACCTCGCGGGGTTTGGACCCTTACTGTTGTGGACAAGGTACTTTAAAATTTAATAAATAAATCAATATTAAAAGCACTTATAGCTAAAGGAGCATTTAAGAGCTGATCAAATGCGAGCTAATAGACACTACGAGTAAATCAGACAATCGAGGTAGGATAACGAACTAATAACTAATTTATCAACATAAAATCAAAAGAGGCCCTTAGTAGTCATTTTTAGGCTAGCTTTTTTCTCAGCAACTAGGGCTCTCAACGTGCTCTACATTTTCACTTAGAGGCCTGGGTCCAAGGAAAACCAGGTATAGATCTGTAGCATTCAAGACAGTTTTTGATTCAACATTTCCAGACCAACGAGGCGAACTCAGGCGATGTGGGCACAATCAGTCTGATTCTCCACGGCACCCGCGACATACCAGCCCACATGAACCCTGGAGGCAGCTCCTCATTCGAGGACTTTGGACCGGAGCTGATTCCTGAAGAAGAGTTCGAGGATACTGACCCCACAGCACTGCTGGCGCAGTTTGAGCAGGAGTTGCAGCGGATGCACCATCGGAAGGATGATATGAGTTATTTTAATTTTGGTTTTTAAATGACGTTTTCATCTATAGTAGAAAAGATAGAGACCGAAGATAAAGCTTTGGAGTTACTTCGTCTTCTGTCTTTTTCGAAGGAGTTGAAAATTTCCACGAAAGAAAAAGAGAAATAACGGATTATTTTTTCTGTTTGGAATGATCCAAATGAATAACAGTTTTTACATGAATTTGGAACCTCCTGTCTTGTTACGAGGCCATTAGGCTGACACGGCATCATAGTTAGGTACGTTTTAATGATAGACAAAGTAAAGACATCGATTCTTTAATGCTATTGATTAATAAAATAAGTAAGTATATACCTATTCTGTACATTTTTATTACATGTCAGTATGTGAGTTTTCTTTTTTTCTATTAAAGCAATGGGCCCGTTACTATTTTCGCTTGTCTTACGAGTATGTCTTTAATTTATTATTATTGGTGCACGTTTTGCAACAAGGCATTTTATATTATTTAGATAATGATTTAGGCCACGTACTTTACAATGAATATTATTATGTTTATTTAGAGGTATATTTGCGTAGGTATTCTAAGAACAAATTTAATGATGCATTTTACATTGTATTTATTTTAAATTATTTGTATAAGTAGATGAAAGCTAAAATAATGATCTCCAAATATTTAATCTATAGGTACCAAGAGTACATAAATTGTAATATCTAAAATTAGATAAATAAGAAATCTATACGATAATTAGGTAATTATAACACAGTATTTCTATTCATAATCAGTGTTACATATCAGTGTAAAATCGTCTTATATCTGGTTGTGTAATAACACCTATTAAAAGTTTACCTGGCAAATGGATTATTTTTTATCAATCATTTCATCTTTTCATTTCTAGATCTGTCCTTGTGTTTTTATTATACTATTGGAACAATTGGTAACAGTCCAAAGAGCCATGGATGTCGCGTTAAAGAATATGTATCTTCAAAACATAATAAATAATACATGACCTCTTAGAATCATGATGTTTACGTTTTGTTTCAGACGCTGCGCGACCATGAACCTTATAGCGCCGCGATACGATTCGCGGTCGCGCAGTGTCGGAAACAAAACGTAACCATCATGGTTTTAGGAGGTAGTGATACGCCAAGATCAGCGCTATAAATTGGACAAAAAACAACAGAGTGAATAAAAGTATCAGACTCCATAAGTACTCTTTACCTAATTATTTATTTAACTTTGCTAATTATTTATTTAACTTTGCACCTGGCGCAACGTTATAATTTGATTGTATAAATATGGATGCACAACAGTATACGGAAAAAAAGAATCTTTCAAATATCTTAACGATAAAGAGTTGCTACACAACTCTAGACGCAAGCAAGTATGCCCCCCTAGTACTATTGAGGGATTACCTTGCGCACCGCACTGTGAGGAAACTACTCAAAGCAACACACAAAGTTGCTCCGCGATCACTCGCTCGCTCCTCAAACCGCCTCACTGTGTATGTGCTCCTAGTAAAACATTCGTTAAGTTTCTGCTAAGAGAGCGTCAATCCGTAGCGACGACACCACGAAACCACTCTAATTAGAGCTATCTTTAGATTTTCAATGCCTGCATAAAAGTCTCTACTTATAATGGACAGGTTAAAACGGTATTCTCTACTCGAAATGTTGTCGCTACGATTGCTAGACGATCGTTAACTCGTGGGTAGTAGCTATTACCTAATCTATGACTATGTGGTAACTTCCTATCTCACTCACACAAATCATTTACGATTACGAGGTACGTACGCATTCATTCAAAGAATAGCATCCGTTCTGTGGTAAGAGCGAGTGCAAGTTATGTACTGAATAATGAGTTAGAGTGAGACCAGTAGATTTAGTTGTATCCGTACTTGTAAACGACGTCATTGACGGCGCGCGGCGATTTTATGTTTTGCTTGGAAGCATTGACACGGCGCGCGTTGAGACATGGCGCTGGTTACCTCTGCGCTATTATACGACCCTGGTAGAACATTCGAGGGGAGGTCCAAAAGTCCGCGGAAAGGCAAGGCGGAGAGGAACTGACTAACGCAGCATCTTTTTGAAGTGAGATGAGAGAATCCTCAACCTGAATTTGTAGTATTTTGTAGTAGTCGGTACAACTATGAACACAACTATGAAGTACTAGGCTCCTATAACTAACCTACAACGAGTCTACAGTTCAGGGGCGTAGCTACCGCCGTATCTGCCGTATCAATTATACGGGGCCCCGGGCTACGGGGGCCCCCGACGTGAGTAAGCTAAAATTAATATAAACTTCCCAATTTTGTTTTATTTCAGAAATGACATACGAGTAGGTACCTAAGTCAAAAAAACAATTTCTTTTTTTCTCGAGTAAAGCGTAAGTTCAAAAGTTGGCAACACCCTACATCAGTTATTGCGGCCGAAAAAAGGCAAGGAGACTGTACATTTAATTTGAATTGCTTGTAAAAATTTTGGAAAAAGTGACAGATAGATAATGATGATGAATAAATATTTGTTTTAATTTTACGCTAACATATTTTTTTTCTTTTTTGAGAAATCTTTCAAAGGGGCCCCCAAAAACAATTTTTATACGGGGCCCTGCCAAGACACGCTACGCCACTGCTACAGTTACTGTTGAATGATGTAATTTTGTAGTTCCATTTCGTTCTTGCTCGAAACGAAACCTCCCATCGAAGTTGCAATTCTAATTATAATCGAAATGATGGAGACAATGGGAAAATGGGATATCTATTGCAATGTCTTTCTTTAATGTATAAATTTATAGATTCTAAATTCTATGACAGAAATGTCTTGGTTTTTTATAGCTTTTCGATTATAGAATTGCAGCTTTAGGAAGAGAGACCGTCAGAATAGTTTCAATAATTGTGGTAATTGTAATTACACTCGTTTCATTTCTGCACTATTAGAATAAGAATAAGACTATGGATTAGGTTAAAAATGTTACCCTTGACAAGCTGATTAGAAATGTTTAAACAGCTGAACAGATTTTCTTCTCAATCAAGGCGTTTGGGAGCTATGATGCGACATCAATGTCAGTGGATGCGACTGACATACATACATACAAACCCGGTCACAATATCTGTGCACCTGACCTCGTGACGTCATACTCGTATGTCTAAACTTAACAATAAATATTAAAAAACAAAACAACAACAAAGCGAAAATATCCAAAATTATCGGGACGTGTATCGGCAACGAAGATGCTAACCGTACTGTCGCACCGGGGAGTGCGCGGAGAGGTGACAGGGGAAGCGGTAGAGGCGCCGCATTCCAGCGAGGTGCACAGATATTGTGACCGGGTTGTACATACAAATACACATTATTAACACTTGTTGCACATATGACAACCATCTTATTGCGTCGATGGACCTAGCTAAATGTAGACATAATAATTATGTCAAATTAATAGGTTTACCTATTTATAGATTTCGTTCGGTATTGTTGGTCTGTTTGTGACTTTTTCACTGCCTTTATGAAAAACACTATGCAACATTATGCATGTATAAAAGGTTATTTGTCAAAGAAAATTAAAGTTTAGAAGGGAAAATAAGAGAAAACACGTAATAAATTATTATTACCTACTCTGAAGGTTCGTCATTTATTAATTTACATTGTGGTAAATACAAGGATCCAAATGAATAGACCAGATAGGTATATAGGTCAAAGGTTTTAAGGTCGATACACATCTGACGGAAAATGCGTCGCGTATTATCGGTCGCGTAACGCCAGAACAGAGAAATGTTTAATAAAACATCCAATCTTTCACACTTGACGCACTAGCGCATCATCGGTTGAGCGACCGATAAAATACGCGACGCATTTTCCGTCAGATGTGTATCGACCCTTAACTTTTTCTGTTCACGTTTAACAAAAACGAAATGATGAAATGATGTCAGACTTTTGACGTGACAACGTCTTATAAATTGGTTTGCCGGGTGACACTTCAAGAAACTGCGTTACGCTCCGCTCACGTTATGCGCTCACAATGAGAGCGAGTGAAAGGCACGCGTCCCTTCCACTCGGGCATGGTTAGCCCGCCTAAGAGCGAGAGAGACAGACATAAGTCGTTGTCACGTAAAACTTTCGCCCGTATACCGACTTTACAGGCAACCAATATTTTATTTCTATTTATAATTCACCAGAAACCGACTTCCCTTCCTGTCAACTTTTAATTCATCATGCCTTTTCACAAAAATACAAAATTGCCCCAAAAATTACTGCTTACAACTTTCTTTATTCGTCCAACCAACTTCAAACATCTTCTTAAATTAAAATATTTCTATGCTTTATCATGAATTTCAATGAATGGTTTCTCTCAAAGACCGAGCTGTTGTACCTCTAACATAAAATCCTAAGTCTCTCAATTCTTTTACTATAAAATCATCTTTGTACTGTTCTATTTTGGCTATCCAATCTTCGGTGGATATAAAGTGCCTACAATGGCCCCCTAAGTCACTTGGAAGGTACTGGGGAAGTATGTGTCTGTGGAGAGAGCTAAGATCTGAACCGTGGAAGTGAATTTTTGCCCAAACTGCCGAGGGGACGAAACGCTTGAAAAGATAGAACACGGAGTGCAGAACCCAGTTGTAGTTGACTATGTGAAGGCCGTGCATGGTTAAGGGGAAGGATACCTGGAACAGAAAAGAAACGTAAGTACCTATTAATTGACTTTGTCTTGGTTGTTGCATAATGTCTCGCTTTAAAGGACTGTCATTAGAGTTAGAGTGACAGACGCAATCCGAATTATCGCGCCAGAATGTTGAAAGACCACGCAAGATCTTTGTGATTGATGATTGTACTCGTAGTGTAGAAATGTGCTCTTGCAAACAAATAGTTCTGTGACTTTGGACATTCTTTATATAAATTCATAGCAAAGTTGTATTCAAACCACTTGCGACGTTTGCTAGCTAAATTTAAACAGAAACGATATAATTATCGTGAAATATTTATGTAGTGTTACAGGACTTTGATAAAGTCTTATTATAATTAAACTAGACCGATCTTTTGCAATGTTGTTTGTTTATAAAGAGAAAAGTTGCGCAATATTCCAATGCCTCCATATTTCTAAAAGCGATTCAACGAAGGTTCAACGTGTCTGTGTGAATTATTCATTGGCAATGACACAGCTAAGTTATAGTTGTTACGAAGAAAATTCTCGGCGACCTTCAATATTATTCTGTTCGCCTGGTATTCAGAACGCCGTTCGGCGTGTGTTAGCGAGTGACGTCACAGAATACAGTTTTTAAACAGATATGCCACCTTCAATATTATTCTATTCGCCTGGTATCTAGAAGCGCCGTTTCGTGTGTTAGCTAGCAGTGACGTGTTTAAAACAGATGGATGGCATCGACTTTAATTTTGTGCATATAAATAAGTACACAGATATAATATGTCATCCGTTTTTAGGGTTCCGTGCCCAAAGTGTAAATAAAACGGGACCCTATTACTAAGAATCCGCCGTCCGTCCATTCGTCTGTCTGTCCGTCTGTCACCAGGCTGTATCTCATGAACCGTGATAGTTAGACTGTTGACATTTTCATAGATGATGTATTTTTCTGTTGGCACCTTAACAACAAATACTAAAAAACAGAATATAATTAATATTTGAATAAATATTTTTCCCAAACAACAAACGTGATTTTTTTTTGCTTGTTTTTGCTCATATTGATAAATAACGGCAACAGGTAGACGCTATTATATTCCTAGTTATATTTTCACTTTATAAATAAATAATTTAATTAAAATAAAACAAATATATAATATCCATACAATACACGTGTTTTTTTGCCGTTTTTAAGGTAGACAATGGTACGGAACCCTTGAGGAGTCCGACTCGCACTTGGCCAGTTTTTTAAATTATGATTATCAGCATCATCTTTTATTGTGTCATCATCAGCACTGTCAGCCTACCCTGTTAGATATTCCTTGCGTAGACATTGCTTGTCACGGGTCAATCTAGTCCACAACTTTCTTTCGATGGATCTTGACTCTTGACTCGAGTACCCTTTGCTATAGAGGTAATCTTGTTATTTGACTAATCTATACTTAATATTATTTTAAAGAGGAAAGATTTGTATTTTTGTAAGTATGTTTGTGTGGAATAAACTCAAAAACTACTGGACCGATTTCAAAAATTATTTCACCATTCGCATGCTACAATATCATAAAAGGCTCGTTTTTTTTTTTTTTTTTTTTAAAGCCATGCGTGGCAGGGAACAGCTAGTCTTTAGTAATCTTGTAAGTTTGATTTGAGTAAACTTGGCCGACTAATATTATCTTATCAGCTACTTTGGCTATGAAGTGGTCAAAATGGTCCACGCTCAGCCCATACAGTTTACAATGGTGATGGACGCCTAGGAAATGCATTGTTTGCTTTATTAGACACAGCCATCATCTCATGAACTTACCCCCATCAACGCCACAATCTGACTAGCCACTGTGGGCGTGAGGTTGGTAATATGGTTCACACACAGCCCATCCAAGTCCACGATTATGGTGACTCCCAAGATCTGCATCTTGGGCTGCATCACAGCCACTTCGTCCATAAATAAGGCGCATCGGACCACGTCAGAGATGTTAGGAACTGCTTCTGTATCCCAGCGGCCTAGAAATGAAATAAATTAAAGCACACGTGAATTCTTTGAAAGCAGAATTATTTATGGAGTCACTAAAAATCGACTCTTGAAATTTTTTTGTGACCAAAACCACCAAAACTACCAAAACTGGTATATCTTTAATCAACCTGAGATTAGAGGCAGGTTTTTAATTAGGTGTCTCTACTCTTTGATTTATTTTTCTAAGTTAATTCTAGTAACTCATTTGGGTGCCTTTTTCGTACGTAACTGGTGCAACTGTAATTATAATTGCGTAATGATTATATTATAAATGCGAAAGCTAGTTTGTTTGTCTGTTACGCTTTCATGACTTAATTTCATCATCATGACATTTTGCATACACGTTATCAGGGGTACAGAAAAGGACATAGGTTACTTTTCATCATTAGGTATGACCGTGCGGGACTCATATCAATCTTAGACTAGTAGTTTCATTTCCAGAACTAAAATTTTATACTGTCCTGTACACACAGATGCACACAGTTATATGCCAAATGCCTGTCTAGCTGTTTGAAAGGCACAGAGGCACAATATTACTTATACGTAAGCATAAATATAACGTGATTTTATCGGCATTGATCCATGATCAAACAGTTCCTGATTTCCTCAGTTATTATTAGCCATATTGTTATATGACTGGCCGCTGGCCTCTCACTGCCAATTATGAGTTAGACATGGTTTGAACAAAGCACTTAACTTTCTAATAACTCGGGCTTAAATGTCCACAGAACTTGTAACGAGCTTTTTATCTTTCTACGTCTCGCTCAAGAGTCACAAAGATCTCGAAATGTATCTTTTGTACCAAAACTTTTATGTCATCTATGTTGTATTTTGTCAATTATGAACTAGGTCGGAAATATAGTTTACCACAATTACAAGTTATGAAAGCCGCCATGTAATAGCTGCCTGCATGGCCTCTAAAACAATGAGGCAAAAAGTTATAAACATAACTTCCACAGATTCAAGAATTTTAAAACTCAAAAATAAAATATTAAAACTCGTCAAAACTCTTGTAAATGCGTACTCGTATTGTGAAAGAAAGATTTATAAGTGGCTATTGAAAAATGTTCTGAGATTTCTCTTTATTATAGACCATCATGACAAAAATACGTTGGAGGCATAGAAAAAACACTAATGTAAGCTAGAGGGTGAAATTGAGGTCATCTAGGACAATACCGCAGCCTCTATTTCAGTCTTTTGATTTTTCTTGAAGCTACCACTACAACAATTATATTTAAGTCTTTATTAGGTATCTTCTAAGTCTGCGTGCTTCATCTTCTACCACATCGTCGCTTAACATCAGGCGAGTTGGTGGTCAAACGCGGACTTGTTCATGTTAAACAAAAAATTGAAATATGTAATTATGAAGCGGAAGGTTTTTATGCAGTTCTCGCCAATTTCAAATTCTAAGTTCGCTGGGATCTCCATACTTGCCTTCACATGCCCAGCGTTTCAAAATAATGTCAGATTAGGTAGGTAACCCTCCATTCGCCTTACAGTCTACCGGCTGACTGGTTAGACACTTGACATATTCTAGGTTATCATAGTACTCATTATTATGAACAACTTTTACTATGGGACCAACCCGAAATTCGCGAAAAAAAAATCAGCTGTTCCATAGAAAAATGTCAATGACACTTGACAAAATGTATGGAACAGCTGATTTTTTTTTCGCGAATTCCGGGTTGGTCCCATAGTAAAAGTTGCTCATAATGATGAGTACTATAATAACCTAGAATATGTCAAGTGTCTAACCAGTCAGCCGGTATAAGGTCTAAAAGTAGTCCTTCTACCACTCTTAAAGTAGAGATACGATTAGCAAGGTAGAAACAGATACCGGGTTATAATGAAAGGGTATGCTAAGTCAAATAGTGCTCATGCAAACTAACGAGGTTTTCATATTTTTTTACGTGAGTATTCCCCTGTTAATTATAACAAAAATGCTCATACTACATTATAAAAATTGTAGGGTTCCGCGCTCGTTTGGTATACGATAGTTCAGAACCCTCGGCATGCGAGTTTTCGCTTCGGCAGATTTTCTTTTCTTCTCTTTTTTTTTCTTTTTATTTCCGTAAACGTTGTGAATTCTTACCAAACCTCATGAGTATGACCCGGCCGTTGTCGGGGCTCTCCGGCAGCACGCCCCCGTACACGTGCTTCACCTTCTGCAGCCCGAATGCGTCGCAATCGTACAGGAAGGCGTTCTTTGATCGGAACAGCTCGTAGCGAACCATCTAGAAACCACAATAACACAAATTTAACCGCTTTTATTCCATTGTTGTATCTGGAAACCACAACAAAACTTCAATACACCATTTATTTCGTAATCGTCTATGATGTTTTACCTGTCTCTGGTAATCGTTATTTCGCTTTCTAGTTTTTTTTTTTGCATTTTTACGCGTCATAATATCGTAATATCCTGTCCATCCAGGCCTGCCCATCCAAAGGCCAAAGGTAATCAGGAAGAAATCTCTAGCTAGGCAATAAGGCCGCCTTTGTACTACCAAATGTACTTAATTCTACTAATTTTTTTTGTTGTATTTTGTTTTTTTGTTTCTATTTTATTCTAATGTTTACTAGTTTGTAGTCGAAAATTAATATTAATTCAGCGGCTTAGTCGCAAAATGGAGTTTATGCGAAACTAAATTGCAAGTATTTTCGTATTGGATTAATTTATAGGCTACTTTTCATCAACACTGTTTTTCATTATCGCGCGGATGACACCGCGGGACACAGACATCTAGTACCTATTTTAAAAACTTCGAAACAACGTTTATTTAAATTAAAGCCAATTTTGTTATTTACGTGAGCTTAGGTTATTTTCTGTTTTATTTTATTGACGTATTGTTCTTTGAAAAAAAAGTTTTAATTATAGTCTTGAAAATACAAACCAGTTTATGAGCTAAAGCCGGGATAAATCGGCGGCATCTCAGGAACCGCAGCAAGTATGCGTCGTCCATACGACGAGGGCTGCACTCGCCTCGGTCTGCAACACGATATACAGAAGATGGAAGAAGTGGGGAGCATTAAAGATCCAACAAAGACTGGATATGTACAACAAAAAATAGGGTTATTCATAATTATGCTAAGCCGAAAAGGGCTCATAGTACCATAAGAAAAATGTCAATGACACTCGACAAAATATATGGAACAGCTGATTTTTTTTTCACGAATTTCTAGTTGGTCTCTTAGTAAAAGTTGTTCATAATGATGAGTACTATGAGCCTTTTTCGGCTTATACCCTTTATGAATAACCCTATATAAAAGAAAGTAAACAAAAACAAGCTTTTCCAGCATTGTCATCGGAGATACACAGATACATCAAATTTCAGCTCAATCGGACATCGGGAAGTGGTTCAAAATTCAGTTGCAAGATTTGACCCAAAAAACCAAACAACAAACAGGGCAAGCTAAATAAAAGCTTGTAAAAAGGAAAACACCGAAATCAAATAAGCAGAATAACACTTTGAACGAAGATAAATAATGCACATGAACAAAACATCCTTTCAAAGTCAATGATTTAAAAAAAATCGACATGTAAGTATATTGTAAAGTTACAAACCAAAAAAAAAAAAATTCAAACCGATTGACACAACAAAATTATAGTACGGGCCCAACCAAAAATAACCGAAGCTCTAGCTTTTTGTTCCACGCCACTGAGTTCAGCAGTAATCGTATAGCATTAACCTATGATCATTACATCATTCGATTTCGTGATTGTCACAAAAAATTGTTACATAGCCAACCAACAATTACAGGGTTATAAAGAAAGGGTATGCAAAGCCGAAAAGGGCTCACAATATTAATCCTTTTGAACAACTTTTAAGGGAACCAACCAATGGTATTCGCGAATCGCGAAAAAATTATCAGCTGTTCAGCAGACAAGTGTCATTGACATTTTTTTATGGAACAGTTGAGATGATTTTCGCGAATTTCGGGTTGGTCTCATAGTAAAAGTGGTTCATAGTTATGAGTACTAAGAGCCAAAATTCAAATTCAAAATAATTTATTCAAATATGGGTACATCAATGTACACTTATGAATGTCAAATACAATTTTTACGAATAAATTAATACACAATAAATTAAATGTCAAAGAAAATAATATTATTAGAATGTCAAAAAATTATATAAAATAATTGCAATGTCAAAATATCAATGTATAAAATAACTACAATAGTAGGTATAATCAGTCAAGTATTATTATTACAGTCTAAATACAATTTACGTAAAGAGACTTTATCACAGATGAAGTCTTCAATTTTGTAGTAAGCCTTTTCAATTAAAAAGTCTTTTAAAATTCTTTGAAAATCTGTGTCTTTCTTATTTACTAGAGTAACAGGCAACAAGTTATAAAATAGTACGCCGTTCATTACAAAAGAGTTGCCAGTTTTGGCTAATCTAATTTTACCCTTGTTGGTTTAGCATACCCTTTCCTTGTAACCCTGTATAGCTAGCTATACAATATAGTACTCATAGTATAGTACTCATATTCACTAAAAGCAATCTCCGAGGTAGCTCTGAATAAAAAGATAGCTTATACGAGTAAGTCTATATATATAACGAGCGGTCAATCGAAAAGGCACCTGAATGTAAAAAAATTACTTTCGTGATTTTTTTTTTATTTTGACGTTAATTTGCTATTTTATTTTATTTGACTTTAGTATTGGAGACACTTAGAACTTTTAATTAATTAATTTACAGTTGTGTGTGGCTGCATGGAATGATGCCTGGAATAAATTGTTTTTTTATTTTCTTAAAAGGAGTTCAAAGTTTGGAGTTGCTAACAATAATGTTCAGTATGTGTTTTGAAATTATTATTTTTTTGAAAGTAGTCAACATAAAAATCTTCTGTTTGCACTAAAATGAAGAAGAGACCACAGATTCAAAATCATCAAAAAGCATTACGTTTCATCAGGTCTCTTTTTGCTTGACCGCTCACATTTTTATTTATTGGTATCTTAATTTATATTGAGCACAAGTTATTTTTATAAAGATGTTACTTTCCACTGCTTTCTCCATAAGTTGGTAAGTGCATCTTCAGGGAAGAGGTCAAGACAATTTATGAAAGCATCATTAATTTTCCCAAAAGTTTAACGTTCATACAACCGGTCTTGAAGCATTCTTGAATAACCTTTTCCAGTGTAATACTTTTTTCGAAAATGTTCCTTGAATGGGATCGTCCATTAATCACGTGATGTTTTTATAGCAACATTTTCAGCCCCCCTCCGTCCTGGTGAGGTTATAAATCCTTCTCCCCCACACCCTCCCCCCCCTGCCAATATCAGGTGTTTTTTTGGTATAAATTGTTTAAAAAAATTTTTAAAATTTAACGAAAAAATAAATACACGTGATATTTCTCTACACCCCGCTAAAGATTGCAAAATCTTTCAACAATTCTGTTAAGACTTGAGTCGCTATATGATTAGGTATGTCAGGCCCGTTTCACATGACAAACTAACATCAAAAGGGAACAGTCTCTCTACCTTAAACTATGTCTTTACCTTTAGCTAGAATGTCCATGTAACAAACACTTAGCGGTAGCAAACTACATAAATGCCTACGTCGTCGGCTCGATCGGCTAACTTTTATCGATGTTCAATTCTGGCTTTATGAAATTCGAAATGGGCTAATCTAGCGTTCCTGAAGCCCGAAGTGGTCACTCTGGCCTTTAATTTTCGAATTTTGATTTGATTTTGATGCCAGATGAGTGAACTAAATTGTTTCGATATAAAAAATCGTATTGGCAAATTTTGACAACAACCAAGAAGTCCGATCCTAACATCAAATAAAGCAAGAATCTTTCTCATTAGAATCCAGTTAAAAAGAACGAGGTCAAAAGTGCCTCCAAATGGTTCGTGTAATATACACACGGTGCTGCTCGCCAGTTCTGTCACTTGAACTTGGCTTGACACGCTACCGCGTGTCTAGATCATCAGTGACTTTCTTAGTGAAGATCCATGGATATGAGATTTACCCGATAGGACTGCAAGCCCCAAACTAGGCAGTATCTGTGGTTTTGTGCACCCCGTGGTCAGCCAGCGGAACCTGTTTTCCGCTGGGGTTTGCACATACACACAGTATCAACTATCTTGAGATGTTTTTACTTCATGTCTATACCTATACCTATATATTTACAGTATTCTATATCTGTAATGTATTGAATGCTCAGACGGATGTAAACGTTTTCCTGGTGTATTATGACATTACGTATGATACAATATAATATAAGAAATATTACATTGTCTCCTGTAGCCTAAAAAACGTTTCGACATATGTATATTGAAATACGAAATGTCAATTATAAGATTCTTAAAATTTGTCTTCACACCCGGAATTTATATCATAAGCTAGATTTTACAACCGGATTTTATATAGGGTTATAAGGAAAGGGGAAGCTAAGCCGAAAAGGGCTCATAGTACTCACCATTATGAACAATTTTTACTATTTTAAATAACCATCCCGGAAATCGCGGCAAAAAATCAACTGTTGCGTAGAAAACGTCAACGTCTCTCGAAAAAATGTATGGAACAGCTGATTTTCTTTCGGTTTTTCGACAAAAAGTGCCCTTAAATTCGTATTTTTATCGTGTGTCACCTCTTAGGCAAGATTTCGGAAAACATACCTACGCGGTGTCCATCCACCGGTAAAATGAAAATTACAACATTGTTTCCCCTTACATACATACCTATGTACCTACTCGTATACATGGAGGCCTTGAATGAGAGGTAACACGTGATTAAACAGTCATACAGAATATTAATTTTTTGGTTACAAAAAAACTGGTTATCTATGCATATATCAGTGATCAGTGATTATCAGTTTAAAAACAATGAATACTGATGAATATAATAATATTATAACCGATATTTAAACTGCTGTTGAATATGATTAATTCATCATCATCATTCAGCCTTCATCGACCCTCATGAACAGACATGGGTATAATTATGATGGACAATAATAATTACTTTCTACCTGTGCCGATATTACCTACGCCTTGTCCTGTATCTAGAAAACTTCAGGTTAACTTTTTGTCCGTTTTAGTCATCGATCAAGTATTATATGTAAGATTTTAGTAGACTCACTATCTACGAAAATTAAAAAGTTTACTGTTTCGCGAAACAATTTTTTTTATTTTTGTGTCACTGCAGGGCAAAAGTCTCCTCTTATTTTATTCCACAATTTTTTTTAAAATGTATATATTTTTTTAAACTTTTTTTTTCATAAAAAATGTGAAAAGAAGCTTATTATGAAAAATCAAAAGTTGCATTAACTATAATATATACACAGTACACACCTTGTATCATCTGTCGCAACTCCTCAATGACCTTGCCCCTGGTCTCGAAGATCTCATTGCAGTTCTTCTTGGCAAACTCCTCGAACTCCGGGTCTTCGTACCTGCTCACTTCAGCTTGGAACGCTATCTCTAAGAATGGCATTTTTCACATACATTCCTGGGCTAGCTAATTTCGGACATGCGGTAGTTGACTAATATAATTTTCAACTCGCAATGTGTCACGAACCTTTTCACGTTAGTGGAAATTTTAACACATTTCTTTCAAAACTATCACTGTCGCGTTTATAAAATATATTTTAGTTGAACTGTTCTTTTCAAATATCACTTCAACAGAATGTTCTAGAGCTGCAGATCATATTAACTATCGTAGACCAGTTACTATAATACTTATTAGTAACTTTATAAAAAGCTTGCCCTAATAAACTTCCTTAATACTTTTTGCACCTTTTAGCTATCACATAGTTTTATCAACTTTTTAATTACTATTGTATTGTTTTTCAGTTCTAAGTTTGATAGAAACAGTTTGTTTATAGAGATGGATTAGTTTATCGAACGGAATGTTTTCGTTTCGCAACCAGTCTTGATGAACACGCGTGCAGCCTTGGTGAACCTTTTCGAACCTACTGTCGAGTCTCGTGCTCCGCTCACCTTAATTCTAAACGGAACCAGCTGTAGCTGGAGGCGGAGGTAGAATATGTCACAGTCAGTGAGATTTCTTAAGCTCGTAATAGGCTTGACGCTGCTGTTGCCTGTAGTGTTTGTTTAAGTTTTACCTACTCTTCACCTAGACAAGATAATTATAGCTAGGTCAGTGGTCACATGAAATAAAATAAGTAAATAACGTTTCACACTCATAGCTCCCCACTGGGATACCCTGCGTTGGGGATGCCGTGGAACACACAACCATTACAACATAATATAAAAAAATTAAATAACTTTTGTAATCGCGTTCAGTCAAGTTTCTGAGAATTCACAAAGCTTCAACAAAAGAATAATTTTAATTTTTTTCGCTTCTAATGTAATGTTTATTACTATAGTAAAAAATTCAAATACCTGCACCAACACAAAATACCTACCTAGATGCACTCAGATTATATCCGACTTCACCAGCTCAACAGAGCAGCAAATTGCTTTCTAAAACATTATATAAAATAAAGCTAATACTTTAGTTACTACATTAGAAGTGTGAAGGTTCCCTACTGTAGGTTTATACCTAATCTGTGGCGTAGGTTGATGAACCTCTCGTAAGTAGTGACACTGTAGTGATTATTTACACTAATTAAGTCGAGTTAAGGTACTTATTAGATTACCTACCTTTATTCCCCGACCAATCAGAAAAAGGGATAAAGTCGAAAACAAATTAAATTAGAAAGTATGCAGTTGACTGTGATACTCGTATTTGGCTTTATTCTGTTTGTAAAAGTTCGTTGTAGGGTTTCATACCAAAACGATAAAAACGAACACTAATAGTGAGACGCTAGTCTGTCAGTCTATCCTACTAATATTATAAACGTGTGTATGGTTGTTACTCTTTCACGCAAAAACGGCTGGACGGGTTTACATGAAATTTGGAACGATTGTTGTTCATGGTCTGGATTAACATGTAGGCTACTTTTTATCCCAGAAAACGCGGGTGAAACTGCGAGGCGCAGCTAGTATTAAATCAAAGAGGCCTCAAATAAAAATAAAATCTGTTTGTGTTAAATAAAGGTAAGTAAATTCAAATTAGCTAAAATAAATTAACTAAATAAAGTAAGTAAAGTTTGCAAACGCTGAGTATCCAACCCTGATGTCAGGGTCTTAAGAAGCCTAAAAGGCCTCTGACATGGGTTTGCTATAGTTATTATACGACAAATAACCGGGGCCTCTAGTTTAAGTGTCAACCGATCCACTGTTATCGCAAAAACTTATAGTCAATCAAAGTAATACTTAAAAATATTAATAGATGAGGTCAAATGCGAGTCTATTCTATTGTATACTAATAATACATGTTTTTCAGGTGTATGTTAATATTTGTTTCTGTGTAATGTAGCGCCTGTACACGGTTAAAAAAGGGTATGCTAAGACAAAAAAGGCTCACAGTAAGTATCTACTTACTCATTATTATGAACAACTTTTACTATGGAGCCAACCCGGAATTGGCGGAAACAAATTGGCTCTTCCATAGAAAAATGTCAATGACATTCGACAAAATCTATGGAACAGCTGATTTTTTATCGCGAATTCTGGGTTAGTCTCTTAGTAAAAGTTTTTAGCTTTGCATACCCTGTAGATATACACCACAGACACCGTCCATAGATACTCCGTAAATGTCTTACCGTTCATCTGAAGATTGTCTGGAAGAGATCACTTTTAGCGTTCTTACTTTCCGTGGCTACGAGTATTTCTTATGTTTTTCTGTATTTTAATTCATACTCTCTTTTTGTGGTGCCTTTATATTATATATTTTTTCTATTGAACATGTAGGTACAATAAATTATATTATTTTGTACAGGAGGATCTTTATATTATAGTTTTTGGTATCCCTACCTACAGCCTACACGTTATATTTACATAGGTATATCAACAACATATCTAAACATCTGTTTTATGCGATAAGACCGCGCTCTTTTTTCTTTTACCGCCATCTACACAGCTTCGCGTAAACTACGTTTCTTTTAGATAAACTTTATCCATTAAACCTGTTTTGTACAAATTCCAGCAGATGTCGCCAGTCGTGTTCAATGAAAAATAATACTCTTTTATTCACTGAAACTGTGGAAACAAGATAATACAGGAAAAAATAAATAACATGAAATAAACCATATATCGCCCTATCCGTGGAAGACTGCCACACTGGCGGTTGTGGCTTTTTTCTTTTATTGCATTTTTGGAATCCTTAAATACATACGCATCTACTCACATTTTCAGAAAATCGGAAAATCCTGTATTTGATATAAAAAAACACGATTTAAAATTTTGACAAAAAGCCACGCTCCAAAATACTCCGTAGAATACAGCCACTAACGCCACTGCGTCCAAATTTATCCGGCGATTACGGCCACACTCGCCTGCGCGGCCATGTTCGACGGTAAAAGTTGCTTGGGGAGTCGGCCGACAGGGTCGTAAGCGCATCTGTGCCATTACTTGACGGATTTACCGGGCGTGTGGGCGCGTTTGAGTAATTAAACGTTCCAGGAAATTGGTTAATATGTCACGGGAGGGTGAATAAAATTCAAATATTCTATATTTTGATCTTCATTCTTTATTTGTGCAATAACTTAATGGCTAAAAACAATGCTACTCACAGTAGATAAAATCAAAGAAAAACTTGTTTTCTAATGCTATTGGGAACTGGGTGTACATGAACTACAATTTTTCAAATATGTCATTACAAGTCACGCGCCAGTCAGAATCAACGCTAAAGGACTAAACAAAAATAAACATCTTTGTATACCTACATTTATATATATAAAAGATAATAAATTAAATAAATAAGTCTATATTTCTTCTACCTTATAAATACTACATAACATATAATTTTAATTAGTTTGTATCATAGAAGTGGCCTCTGCGGTGTAGGCCTCCCCTAAAACTCTCCACTCTTCTCTCTCTCTCTCTCTCTCGTCTTCCTCGTCTGGTCAGTATTGTTCCGTAAATAATATAATTATGTCTCTCCATCTGTTCTTTTGCTTTCCCTGGTTTCTTTTTTTATCTCTTGAAATACATTCCGTAACTATTTTTGTCCATCTGTTGCTTTCCATCCTACATAATTAGGTATGTAGCCTGCCCATTATCACAGACCACATATTTAAGTAGTGTTATCGTTGTTGTCTTACATCTTAACATACATCAGGTACTTTGATTTTGTTTCTTACAAGTTATATTTAATCTGTCTGTTTTTTTTTATATCTGATAAACTTTTCTGCATTTTTCTCTTGTAGAACTTTTTCTTCATCCATTTAACTCAAATACTATGTTTGACACCCATATGTTAAGCATTTCTTTATGTCTTTATTTCATGATTTTTCCAGTCTGATGAAATTCTTATGTGTACCTCTTTTTCTGTACAATCATTAAAAGAAACCAAATGTCCGAGATAACATAGATGTTCTCATCTTCTCATACTCAATTTTTACACCTTCAATGACATGAGACTCGCGATTAGTAAGGTAACCTTTATTTTTGTTGCATTTATTTCTAGACCAACCTTCTTGCTCTCTATTACTAGTTTGCTAACCATGGATTCCAAGTCTAATGCATTTTCAGCAAATACCACATTCAGCAAATCGTAAGTGGCTCAGGAAATATTCATTTGTTTTGTTTTTTTTTTTCCCATTTCAGACTTCTGGAAACACGCTCTATCACAGCCGAGAAGGTTTTTGATGAAATAGGGTCGCCTTGCCTATCTCATTTTTCCATTGGGAACTCCATGCTTTCCCGCTCTAATCACATTCTGGCTATGCCTTTAGAGTATAATTATGTTGCAGATCACGTTAATGTAGGGCTCTTGGCTGGTCAGTGCTTTGTTATTTTAGTGCAGTCCAGATCATGTTGTGGTCTACAGAATCGAATGCTTTTGTGTAGTCTATAAAAAGCACATAAATAGCGGTTTCCCGTTTTCATTGGATTTTTAATCAATTGAAAGACTACCTATATGTGGTTCATTGTTGAAAACATTTCGAAAACCTGCCTGCTCTCTCGGTTGGTTTTCGTCGAGAGTTATTGTCAACCGGTTGAGTAAAAAATTTGAGAATATTTTAAACAAGTTTGTCATTAGGTTGATTGGTTTATAGTTTCTAATATCACATTGGTCTCCTTTTTATGTACAAGTGTAATTATAGACTTCGACCACTGTGTTGACGTTGTTTTTAATTCAATAACTATGTTAAATAGTTGCTGTAGTGGCTTTATCAACAACATTCATAATGATTTTAAAATTTCGTTAACTATTTTGTCTTCGGAGGCTTTAATATCCCAGTACAAATTATCTAATATTTTCGTTGGATGTCTTTATTTCCAGAGTTGTTGTTTTATCCAACACGGTTTTAAATTTTAAAATATTGTGTTTCAAAGGTTTTGTCATTAAGAACCCAACCTCGTTTCTTCCGTTTGTTCACTTTGTTCCAGGTGTGCGGAATAGAATAAAGTCCGAGTATTCTTCTATGGTTTTTTTTTATGTCTGTGGTCTTCTAGTTTCGCATATCCCTAGGATGTCCCAATTTATAGATTTTATAGAAAAACTTAGTTTGGTGATCTTACTGTCTACGATTAGAGTGTTTGCATTAAGAAAAGCCTGAGTCTTCCGGTCTGGTTTAGCGGGTGCTGGCTTACTCCTCTACGGTGACTAAGCGATTAGAAAGAGTCTTTTGGAAGAGCCTTTTGGTTTTTTCTTGGCTAGCAGTTGCTTGGGGGCTAAGCAGTCAAGGTCTTAAGGAACCTGTATGTCTTGCGTCTTATTTATTCTTTTTGGTAGTATTTTTGTGTTTCTTTCGATTGTTGCACTTCTAGCCCCTGCTTCTTCAGGAGATTCTGACATAAATCTCTTATTGAAGTATTTAGATCCCGTCGCGCGTCTTATTTGTTTGTGTGAGTCTAGTACCACTATTCGGTCATAACAAAGAGCTACTTTATACATCCACAATCAATATAGTTACATGCGTACATACACACATAAATACATACTTATCCCTCTTTTTTAGCTTCGTTGCAGTTGGGTAAAAATTAATCATCTCGCGGTCAGTCGACGCTACTTTATTGAAAACTAGCTTCGACCACGTGGACACTACACTTTAAAAACCGTTTATTTTTTTGGGGTTAAATTTACTTAACCCTCCTTTTTTGAGAGTATGTCAAAAGCGTCATAATGGAATTAGGGAAACCCCCAGATACAATAAATCAGCCCCCTCGGACCATTTTGAATTTGTTATCTTGGATTTTCGTCGCCACCATTTAGTAGCTCTCGCAAACCCCTATAACATTTGGTCAAATACACTACCTTCAATAGTTTCGGGAATATAGACCCTCAAAGTTTGTTTGTTTTATTTTGTGTTGTTTGTTGTTTCAATTTCCCCAAAAAAGTTTAAGGTTTTGGAGTATTTTTAGTCTTGGCGCTTTGGTAAAAGCGTTTTGAATTTTCGAGATAATTAACAATTCCAGCTCGAGACTGTGACTTTTCGAAAATTTTGGGATTCTATTATAAATTTAGTACATCTGTGTAAAGTTTCATTGACGTAGCATCAAAACAAATTTTCTCTTCGTGCCATATTTACCACGCCATTTCACCCTCATAGGGGTTGATTTCCAGAAAATGGTGAAATACGTGATCAATATTTTCTTAAGTCATATTGTAAAATTTTTAAATTCGTGGCATCAAAAAACAAAACAAGCTTCTCCATATACACTTTTACACCCTATTCCACACCTTCAGGGGTTGAATTTCAAAAAATCCTTTCTTAGTACACACCTTTGCTCATCAAAACAAATACACCCTCCAAATTTAAATTTCTACGACCTGTGGTTTGGCTTTAAGTCGTCTGTTAGTCAGTCAGTCAGGACTTGTTATTTATATTTATAGATTAAAATATATTCTGATATAATTAACACGGGATTACTAACGTCAAATTAAGTCGTTTATAACGACTAGTTTTGATCATATTCGGTGATCTTCATCAGGAGATTACAAGCGTGACGCGCTCGCGGTCAGGTCAAAATAAAAAAAAGCCGCGCACAATTATAATATCTAACATCCAACCATTAACAAAAAAAAAATACAAACATCCGAATTGAGAACCTCCTCCTTTTTTGGAAGTCGGTTAAAACAACATTGTTTTTCATCTCTTGTACACGAACACTAAAAATTAAACCGCAAATTCTAATATTTTTGTCGTAAGAAGGCCACCACCCAGCTTTTTACGTGGAATAAAGGCGCAATGTCTCTTAAATTCACCGCGTTTCTCATTTCTCACTCGGAAAAAAGCCCTCATGGCAGTTAGGCCGACGTGATCTTGAGAAAATTCCGTGGAGTAAGGTATTAAGGGACAAAACACGTACAAATACTATCGTCAAAAATTAAAAAAAAATATGATTCACTGCCTGTTGTGTCAAGGAATTGTTTAGAATACTAAAAAACATACGTTGTCTAAGAAATTTCCGAGATAATCAGAAAAAACCGCCTCCTGGAAACCTAGGGTTTTGCAACTGTGGCTGTCTTCCACGGATACGACGATATTTAACTATAATAAAACATTTAACAATCACAAGGTACAAGAGGCAATATACTATACATTTGATCCACTGTTCACTAAATCTATACCTATGCTATGTATTTTATATCTTTATCTATATCTTTCTATTTCTATGTACATAAAAAAATAGGAATTTGAGCATTAAAATATTAGAACGATGTCTTAGTTTTCGCAAACAGCGTCATACTTTCTACCCAACTACGTAATATAGCAATCATTCAACAAGTACTTATTTGTAGTTTCAACTCAACCTTAGTTATTAGTCAATTTAATAAACCTAATTCTGGAATCCATGTCTACCCTGGAAATGCGATAAGGTCGTATTCCACCACACTGTCCAAGTGCAGCTTGGTGGTCACATACACCATCGAAATTCTGCACTGGAGTATGCCCGCTTCCTCACGATATTTTCCTTCATCTTAAATCTGAATAGTGTACTTTCTAGGTTTCTAGGGTATCTTATAGTAGTAGGGTATCGGATCTTAATCCGTGGAATAACCGAGCGTCCTCATGTCCACGTCGAACTGCTTGTTCTTGTACTCCTTGATTTTGGTGAGCCACATCGCTAGCGACGCCTCCTCGCGCTGTCCGCCGTATCTTTTCGGAAGGCACTCGGGGTCTATGTATCTAAAAGTTTCAAGGTAGTTTAGTTTGTATTCCAACATTGTACACAGTTTTATGCAACAAATTACTTTACTTTACTAAAATAAATTTTCTTGGATTCAAAATAATTAGAGCTTTAAATAAATTTTGTCTTCTGTCTTTAGTATAGACTAATTTATTTAGACCACCTGAACGCGCCGTCGTGTCGTCGTTACCATGTTGTAAAAGTTCTAGTTTTTGTATTAACTGAGTGTCAGATTTATTTTTATTACCCCTTTATAAGAAAGAACAATAGACAGAACGTATAAAACACACACAGCGTACCCACAGTTAGACAAAGCACCGAAAATGCCTCAGGTAGTGGATGTGTTCATAGGCGACTTGATCACTTACCATTAGGTGGCACGTCACTTATTAAATAAACTTGTAATTAGATCTTACCTGTGCAAAGAATTAAAGTCATATCCATGAAAGTGCACCTTCTGCCACAAGTCGTCCGCCGGAGCGAACCTCTTGAATATGGGGAACAGGGTCTCGAAGAAGCGGGATATATTCACGATGTGGACCCCGCGCTGGTGGATAGGAAACGCGTACTGAAACAATAGCGAGAATAACGGGATAAATAAGTTAGAGAAGGTAAAACACTAAAAAGCAATTTATTGAATCAGGCGTTACTTTGTGGAACTTACACATATAAAAACTCTTTCTACACTTCAAAAAATGAATTGTAATGTATTTAGAATTTGAAATCATCAATAGTCATCATTTTCAACCATTAATCCGCCCACTGCTGGGATAGGTACAGGTCTACCCTCGAAGAGTGATTGATTAGGCCATATTCCACCACGCTGGCTAAGTGCGGATTGGTGGAGTCATATAGGTAATTAAAAGATTAAAAAATCATTCGACACAACAGAAGTAAGTTTTTTGCCACCTACCCCCATAACGTTCATACAGTGTGCAGCTATTGTCGGCGAGAAGGACCGCATGTGGCGCATGGTGAGGCCCTCACAGTCCAGCAGCGCTGTTCCGCCGAGGATCTGCAGCTTCGGCTGCATGATGCCGATTTCAAGCAGCAGCAGGCAGCCGCGGATCAGGTCTTCTACAGGGAGCTTGTCGGGGTCCCATAGACCTGGGAAGGTGAGGTTGAAATGAGTAGAAATAGCAAATGAGGAAAGCTCGGTTGTCCAGGTATTTAATAATTTTAGGACATCAAATATTTGTCAATTTGTGAGACAAAACAGACAAAGAAATATGATTGTAGTTTTTTTTATGGTAGACCAATACAGGGTTATTCATAAAGGGTATGCTAAGCCGAAAAGGGCTCATAGCACTCATCATTATGAACAACTTTTACTATGGGACCAATCCAGAATTCCCAAAAATAAAATCAGCTGTTCCATACATTTTGTCGAGTGTCATTGACATTTTGCTATGGAACAGCTGATTTTTTTTTCACGAATTTCGGTTTAGTCCCATAGTAAAAGTTGTTCATAATGATGAGTGCTATGAGCCCTTTTCGGCTTAGCATACCCTTTATGAATAACCCTGTATAGAGGTAGACAAATATATTTTAGATTTTTTATAGTTGTACAAGTATAAGTATTACAGAATGACTAACAACGCTTCGAAAAGATTTATAAACAATAAAAATATCGCACATGCACTCTGTAAATTTACGATACACATGTTAATTATACTTACAGTCTTGCGATGAGCTCAAAATATTTACTAGGAGACCATGACCTTTAGCGAGTCACATTTTTGACTCACCAAGTCTGCAAATAATGAGTCTCCCGACATCAGGCCTGTCGTACAGCACTCCTTCGAAGATCCTGCCAAGTCGAGTGAGGCCGAACCAGTCGAGGTCTCTCCAGAGGTGTGGGTTCTCATCCCTGAACTTGCAGTAGCGTACTAGCTGGAACAAAGCCTTGGCTGTGAGTCGTTCCAAAATTTAAAATGAAGAAATATATTAAAAAAACAACCATATCAAAATATTTTCAGTTTTAGTGTTGTTTCAGTCTCGGCAGCAAACATACTCGTAGCACAACCATTACTTAATATTAGGCAACTTACCGCCTGGCCACGGGACATTCGCCGATGCGAATATTCGCGCGGTGCGAACGGCGAAGCGTCTAGA
The DNA here is from genome assembly GCA_949125135.1 of Alcis repandata. Classification (NCBI taxonomy): domain Eukaryota; kingdom Metazoa; phylum Arthropoda; class Insecta; order Lepidoptera; family Geometridae; genus Alcis; species Alcis repandata. The sequence goes on from OX421238.1 coordinate 1,692,017, forward strand.
TCGCGGTGCGTCGGCGATGTACTTAGTACATTGCTATGAGTTTAGTTCAGTCGCTAGACGCTTCGCCGTTCGCACCGCGCGAATATTCGCATCGGCGAATGTCCCGTGGCCAGGGCTGTGGTCAAAGCCTAGCTATTAACTATAAAAAATAACAATAATAGTACTACAAATAAAGTAAAATAAAGTAAAAATTTATTGCACAAAACTGTGTAAAAGTAAAAAAAATAAGACATAGTTGAACGACAAAACCCTAAACGACTACACAACAAGCGACTACCAAACCTTTTGTTCAAAATGTTTCTTACCAGTCTATGTGCGCGAGCAGGTATGGACTTCCTAGCCCTCAGGAACCGCAGGAGAAAGGAGTCGTCTGTCCGTGGAGGGTGGCATTCCCCTCTTTCTGAAAATATATTTTCCTTCAATTATTATTTTCAACCAGTACTTTTCTTCTTATAGATTTATTAGTCGTTTTATTATATTATGATTATTATATTATATTTTTCTTATTTTTTATTTCTGAAAAATATTTATGTTTCTAATAACATTTTACAAGCACGTATTTGCTTGGTTTTTGCTATTTCCTTAGCAATTTATATAAGAAGTTGGAAAATTACGTTTGCCACACAACTTAATGGATTTGACTTGTGACACATTAATCGATTACATAGGTTCTCAAATTTTACGTCTTCACAGAAAACCATAAAAGTTGGCACAATCTTTATTGTTATGCAGTATACGAGTATATTTATATGGTAGCTATTATACCACAGAATACTAGGGATATACTAGCAATGAATGAGAGGATCTGAATTAGCAGCCGACTGAGTCTACAAATGGGTATAGAAAAGACAAAATAAAAAAGGAACTACGATCATGCATACAAACATATAGGTACATGACATTATGAAATAGTTCTTAACTTCTTAGTAGCCACTGGACCGAATAAATAAACCAGTGGGTTAGTAGCACTGCTAAATTTTTCTTCAACTTTGAGAGCCTCTGACCACCATTAAGTGCACTGGTAAGACAAATCGCTTCAGTTCTACTCGTAATCCAAGAAGAAAGTCATCAAAGGGAAAGGCTTCATAATGATCGTTTTCTCACGACCCATAAACGAGTATGGAGAGAATCTGGTTTTCTTAGAAACTAACTGTGTTTTTATATCAGTAGCATTGGTAACTTTTAATTAACCAGTTAAGGTAGATCTGTTAGGGAATTAAAACGCGAGCAAGAAACTCCCTGCTGCTTCGTATTTTCAAAGACATATTTTCATTTAACGACAAAGCTGACATTTAAGATTTTATGTATACCTAGGTTTTTATCGATGATAGGCTTGCGTTTGACCGCTATCTCATCTGCTATGGAGCAGGGTTGCAAAAAAGGAACCGTTTCACTCGCAACCCGCGGCTTGCGTTTGACCGCCATCTCACCGATACGGTCTACGATGGAATTCGCTTGCCTACAAGAAACCCATTCACTCTCGACTAGTTGGACTTTACCACTAACCGTATATCATAGCCCGCAGCTCCCCGATGTGTTTGTCTCTAGTTTCGGGCTCCTCCCCGCAGAGCTGGTAGGCCACCTCCTCCGAGTCCGGGTCGTTGTGTCGGTTCATCTCCGCTTGGAACGCTATCTCTTTGAACGACCATATTTTTAGGTCCGTCTGGAAAAAATGTTTTTGAAATTTTAGAAATGTATTGTAGGTATACAGAGCCGGATCGAGGAGGAGAGAAAAAGGTAAAGTTATGGATCCCAGGCCTCAGGATCCAGAACTAGAAAGACACCAAAAATAGAGCCTATACCTACTCACTACTCGTATATAGTCCGGCAGAATGAATGTAGAGTTTTTTTATAAGTTCTTTTAAATTAATATATGTAGGTAATATTCTTTCATTATTATTATTTATAAGGGACTATCGGAAGCTATCTTAGAAGCAGGGAAGAACTCTAGATAAATAGATTGGAACTAAACAAGTTTCGTAAGTACTAACTCGTAGGTACATCAGTTTGATTAATTGATCGATTACAAAGCCCGCATTGTTAAGCACAATAATTAAATCTATCAATAATCAATTTTAGTTTTTAACTGAGTATAATTAAGTGTTAAATTAAATTACCATCATAGGCATGTTATCCATTATCATATCTCAACTATATTTTAACTATAAAGCAAGATGTGAAGCAAAAAATATTTTATTCGAATGTGAAATTCGAAAAATTTCAATCTTTCTCACTCTAACACGCATTTTTTGTTGTTTTTCTTATTTTTCTTCTCATTCGCTCCTACCGTGATTCGCTATATGCATTCGAAGATCTGATCAGTCGTTTGCAGTCGCTCTTAGTACATACTCGTAGCCTAGTAGCCTTCATGTCTTCGTCAATTAACACAAAAACAAAATACCACCACATGTACGAAATACTAACCAAATGTTACGTCTATTATTCGTATAGTTACTGATGTAAGCTACAAAGCTATTATTATGGAAATTGCTCTCGTGGCGTAACAGAACGAAACTTTACGGCTGGCAATGGGTTTTTAATAAGCGTAACCGAAGTCAGCACCAGAAAACTGCCGTCTATTATTTATCTGGCGTTTACCGTTTAGACCTCGTTTTTGACATCAGCAGGATTAGAGCAGCGGGCGCCAGCAATGGCAAGAGGTGGATTTAAGAGCAATGCTTTAATACTCATTAATTCAATAGATACCTACTACACATTCATATACATAGGTATAAAACTTTTTCTGTGGTCATAGCGGGGTGACAATGCAATAGAATGCATTGTTGGTTAATGCCTAGATTTTGCTTCGCTTTATGAGGTCAACAAGTGCATATGGGTAATTGATTGGTTTTTGAGTTTTGGCATGGCATAGGCACCACTAATTGGTCACCATCGAGCGTCGACCGTGTGTAATAACACAGATTTGCTTATTAAGGTCACCTTAATATTAAGACACACATAAACATTACTTTAAGTGTTGAGCAAGTTTAGGGAACTATTCAGGTATTTAGGTCAAATTAAGAAATATCACTTTTTAAGTTTAAACCTTAACCAAGAAAATTTTCATCGTTAATCCACAGTTCGCCATCATACGCAGATTTAAAAGTTCACAAAATAATAAATTGCAATGTTGCTTTGTTCGTTAAACGATATAATTATAACCACTCAACGAGCATTGCAATCATCTCATTAGCACCAATAAGCCTGCTATGAGTAACTATTAACTAATCTACGTCTATACGATTCTTCAGTGCACGCGAACGAAACATCAATCTTTGATGGACAGAACTTCGTTTGCCACTAATATTATATAGGTACATGCAAAAGTGTGTGTGTGAGTGTTTGTTACCACGTATCTCTGTAACCTCTAAACCGATTTTGATAAAATTTGGAATTTTTTTTTTTTGTTTTGGCTTATGTTCTGGATAAATACATAGGCTTTTTATCATCAAGGTTTTTTATCATCGTGAAGGTGAAACCGGGGCCACATCCAGTATAAAATAATCGAAGAGATTAGGAACGTCAGCTCAAATTGCGTATTGATGGATGATTGATGACTGATGGATTAGTTCTTTAATTAAAACGGTAAAAATCCAGTTATATTACGTGCTGAGGATGATCAGTCTGTTAAGTTTTCAGTTCCAAGCACGATACAAATACATACAAAATTAAATGATCTAAGTATTTAGATATAAAAATAATATAACCACATGTTTGATCCTGGAGGCTCCAGTGTCAGTAGTTTATCCAATTTACAATGTCAAGATGAACGTTGTCAAAGTTTGTAAAATAAATCTGCTGACCAAATACGAATTTATTAATGATGATGATGATGATCATTCAAAGATACTCCACACACCACACACCGGGAATGTCTTACCTCTCATTCAAAGGTTGTCTGGAAGAGATCGCTCTTAGCGATAAGACCGCCTTTGTGCCTTTATCTTATTTATTGTACCATGTTTTTGATTTCCTTTTTATAGTGTCAATAAAGAGAATGTATTGTATTGATACTCTATCAAGTTGGTGTCAAAACTTACATGATTCATTTTATCAATGGCCTTCATTCCTTAGCAATGACAAACCCTAAACTGTAAGGCATATTTCTTAAACCTTCCGACCTAGATAAAAGGAACGTGGTTCGATCGAGCGGAATGCCTGCCTGACCGCACTTAACTGATTGTCAAAAAGTTGCCGAGTGGATTACTTGCTTTGCGGTCAACAAGATTGAGCCTATTCATGCTCAACAAACTTAAATTATTATAAGCTTTTGCCCGCGGCGGATTCAACATAGCACAAGAGTATGTCTCTCATTATTTAATTTTATTTATTTTAAAGTTATTTTACTGGAAAATTTTCAAAATATTTTCAAAATAATTTCTAAATCAGGTCGGTAGCTCCAGATATAATTAAAAACACTGTATTTCCTCCAAAAAATGTTGTGTGAATTTCTATTGGGCAAAAGAAAACAAATCAATCTTAAGAATAAAATAAAATTAAAGTAAAGTTGCAAGTTTTTCATTAACCCTTTTTTGGGAAATCCGACTTCGGTGTTTAGGAACACCAATGCAACATTTTTATCACTATCATTTATCATTTTTGTACTATTTTAGTACTGTTTAGTTCCAGTCTAGCTAAATCTGAGCCATGTCCTAAATATAAATCAAAATTCAAGTCAAGCAATTAAAATTTAAATTTCGTTATATTATTCACAGCAAACATAATTAGTAGCAAAGCCCTTCTCCGCTTGTAACACTCCGAATCACCAAATAATCATCGTTACGTAATTATATCTTATGTTGGATTAGGTAATGAATACAGGGTTATTTTTAATTCATCAAAAACATTAGGCTGCGTCATACATAACATTTTATACCATTACTTTTCAAAAAAAATTGGTTGTCTGTAAAGTCGGTTTACGGACGATAGTTTAACGTGACAACGTCATAAGAAAAACATTGATGAAATGATTGCATACTTTTCTCGCTCCGATCGTAACGTTACAATGAGCGTAACGGGACACTTTTTCGTGCGTGCAGCCGGCGTTCATCGATTTATTAGGCGTGGTCACGTCAAAACTGCAAACATTCCCCCGAATTTTTCGAAGTTTTACAAAAGCTTTGTATTTTCAGTCGTAGTATCAACTATTACTTGGGCTCCCACGCTTTCTTTTTCAGTTGAAATTGCTCAAAATTATTGTCATTTAGACCTGTATTATATTATATTAAAAGTCATGGAGTCAAGATTTTTACATTGATACCTAACTACCTCAATTCCAAGAATTGCGTCTAATGAAGGGAAGCTGCCTGCGAGTCGTTTTTTTCTGTGGATATTAAATATAGCCTTGTATATGTTATTATTGTTAAGCCCATTGCTACACCGCTTACCACCATTACAAACAGCAAGCCAGCCGAGTCCAGCTAATGCATTTATTATTGCTCTTGTAGAATAAGTCTCTATGTGTCGACATTGACAAAGCTTTCGTGAACGGCGAATCGAATTTGTATTTGTAAAGATTATTGAGTAAATCCAAGATCGTATCTAAATGTTGGTCTTTCACTTGCAATAACACACTTCACTTGTTAATTACACGTAACGAGTACAGTGACGAGACAGTAAATGAGCACACTCGGCCGGCCAATCAAATCATGGTATTACTGACTGTCTCGCCTCGTCAAACTGCTTGTACAAACCGAGTACTCGGCCGAGGGCACTGTCTTGCCACTAGACTCGTTATGTGTAATCAACCCATAAGTAAGTAAGTTCGTATAAGACGAGTGGCCAGCCCTGCAGTCAGAATTTCCAGGCCTCCTCAATACCTTTAACACCCATTTCATATAATAGATAGTAGGACGTACTCGTAAGTTATCAAATTCGTCCGCTTTGAGAATCAATTATATTAAGTATTTGTATTCTAGGGCTCTACTTTTGTTACTTTACCACATCTTAAAATCAGCCCCTGTAGACCTCCTAGCGGCCACGAAAGGGGCGCTGTCATCTACTTTGAGAATCTCTGCAGTAGACTAATCTTAACGGTCAACACACGCACCGACGCGACGTACCATGAGTACCTACTTACGCGCGTAAGTGCCATGAAACTGCAGCTTCCGTTTAGAACCGCTGGCTATCCAGCCGTGGCTTTAAGCCTATTAGGCTAAATGTATGCTGAAACGTAAGTGACGCAACATAGAAAAGGTTTTGCAGGGCCAAGAAGGCTAGACAGGCATAGTGCGTAGATTAGGATAGACAGAGACTGCGTCGCACGCGCCTACTATACACCGCAGCGTACGCAGCTCTCAGTACGTTCATACGTAACAAAATCTGCTCTGTGGGCCTAGCACAACTTTGACGTAAAAATACGTAGCGAGTATTCGATAGAAAAGTGTACGCCATTTACACCCGTCAGGAGCACACTTGACAGTCGTAAATGGCGTACACTTTTCCATCGAAAACTCGCTACGTGTTTTTACATCAAAGTTGTGCTAGCCCCACAGCTCTGCGCTGCGTGAACCTGTGTCTCCTGCGTCTTAGCATACGCCATGTCTTAGTCATCCCATACCGGACGCAGGTACTCGCGGGTCGTTGGACCGTACATGACATGCCTGACTTCATTCGTGTTATGAATGATGATATACTCGTACCAAGGCTCATAAATTGACATGACTTGACATGAGCATGAGGTAGCATGTGACTGTTTTCTGGGCCTAACGGTGTGGAGAAGCGAAACTGTTTGTTTCTGGGAGTTTTGGCCTGTTCTATTTACTTAACGACTTACAATGCGGAGCTTAGTTCACAAGCTCTATGCTACACACTACAGTCACGAAGTAGTATATACCCTAGTATCAACTCTATTTTTTTGTACAAAATATGTTTTATGTTTGTAGATATTGCACACAAAAAAGCCAAAAAACTAATGGAATATCAAAGTACGTTTGACACAAAAAATGTTATTGACGGAAGCCCGCGCTAACGCTTAGAATAACCTACCTTACTCGCCTTTAATTTGACATTTAAAATTAACTTCTAACTTAGCTAACTTTAAACACTGCTTAAAGTTAATCACTACCTAAAATGCTGACAACATCTCACTTTGGTATGAGTTTGGAGTTTATAGTAGGTGTCTGAAATATCGAATTTGTGCTTCAAGAAACTTGGTGGACTTAAAAGCTTCACACCTACCCACATTTTCGGATCTTTGTAAGTGAAAGGCAAGAGTAAACATTTAATGGTTTTCACTTATATGGATATTGTTTTATGCTAGCTTATGCGGGACTTCGTACACAAATGCTCGCCCACTCGTTACTACGAGTCATAGAATAAATAACAGTTCAAATTCTGCGTTTACGAGTAAGTCCGTGTTTGACCACCAAAATCGACATGATAAAATATTTTATCTTATATCGATGACCATACTCGCCAGTGGTGAGCAAGCAAGGCGAACAAAGCAAAAAGATGGATAAAGCAAAAAGTATTGTGCACCATGAGTCATGACATAACATAAGTATTACTACGCACATAGAAAATAACAGTTAAATAGCAGATTCATCAAGTCTATTTGTGTGTTATGTAATTGATGTGCGTTACTGGCCGCTCTACTACTGATGTAATTCTTCTTAATCTTTTTTCTAGTAATTAGTTTCATGTGCAATAAAGTTATATTATATTCTACTTTTTAACCCCGATAAATTATGTGTTACATGCGTATAATTTAACTGCATTAAAAATTTAAAGTTAATAAAACTTTAAAGTTTTTACACACTTATGTATGTAAAACTGCAAAGCACAACTATTAGTAGAAATGTTGAGGTAGAGTCAAGTAGAGGTATATAGAAATTCGACAAGGGCCTTATTCTGGCGAGTGAGATACTATCTCGGTCACTGTCGCTTTTGTTACAAATGTCATGACAGTGAGTATGACGGAAGTAATCTCAATCGCGTAATTCGCGTAAGAATAAGGTCCCAGTACAACACAGCTGTGCTAATTTCAAGGAAACTCGTCGTGTTTGCATATTGCTGTCAAATGGTAATGACCTTAGCACCTACTCGTAAGAGTCTCCAACTCCCGGAAACTAAAGTTGACGAGGTTTGTCATTTGCAAGGTAGGTATGATGATCATGACCTTTTTTTGTTATTAACCTTAGGCGTCGAAAAAACAAGGAGCGATGTAAGTTTGACCCCTATGTCCCCATTTAAATCTATTTTTAACTTCATATTTTATTTCTACTTAAATCTAAATATAGCTAAGATACGTTCCTATTCTATTATTAATTGTTTGGTAAGCCAAGTATACACTGGGTAACAATTGTCGCTTAACATGTTGCTCGTAGATTTATTGAAAAGACGTCGCGAAACTTTTGTTCAGCAACGTTGTCTGTCCATGTACGATCAATTGATCATACATTTAATACGTATATTTGATGACCACTGGAACGAGTCGTGGTTTGAACACGAATGTGAAGCAGCTGTTCTCCCGCTCTCTAAGGGAGCTGCCACATGGGCGCTGCCGCTGCGCTGCGTTATCGCAGCGACGTCGCAGCGTTGACGTTCCGTAGTTCTACATATAAATCTGAAAGGCATGCCACAAGCAAACATGCAAACGCATGGCATGGACATGTTATGGGCAAACGTGACGTTTAACATCAGGCGAGCGATTTGCTCGTCTCGTCACTCAAAACTCGTTACATAAAAAAAAAACACGGTGCGCCGAAACAACGTGCGTCGAAACAACGCACGCGCAGCACACAAGGAGTGAGGAAGACGAGACGGGAAGGGGTGCTGCAGTGCGACGACGCAGGACAGCGCAGTGTTGCTTAGAATATGTATTCATCTACGTCGGCGCTGCGACGTCGGAGAAAGCTGCGTTGGGTTGCGTCGCGTCGTCGCAGCGCCCGTGTGGCATCTCTCTAACCTGTCACGAATTCTACGTCACTTGTAGCGCCTCAATTATTACCCAGTGAATTCATAGCTTTATGAGCTCTTTTCCGAATTGGTGAGAGAAATTCTTGGCAGTGTTATTTTCTTTAATTGCACTTCACACTATCACCGTTCACCGCACTCACACTTATACTCTATATGCGAAAGTAACTGTGTTCTTTGTTACCTTCATGAATTAAGACAGTATATCATGAGGAAGCACCTAAGAAACTTTTAAATAAAGACAATTTAACTTTAATCCTATGTCATGTTATCAATCAATCAGCCAGTCAAGTATTCTACTAATATGTGTACTTACTAATATCAATGCGAAAGTTTGTATGTGTGTGTCTACATGTGAATGTTTGATACCGTACGTATTTTCGTAACCGTTTTTAATTTGAATTAGATATTACTTATGCCTTGAATTAATATAATACATAGACTACTTTTTATCATAACAGTTTTTACTATGGAAACTAACATGTGTTTAAAACATGTTGCTTTAATAAAAAAAACATATGTGATCGAAACTAGTCTTAGTAAACGACTTAATATTTGCGTGAGTATCCCCGTGTTAATTATAACATATCCGTTTTTCATCACCATGCGGATAAAACCGCGGGGAACAGCTAGTAATTTAATAACAAACTAATTTCATAAAAAAAAGCCGCTACACGACACACTCCCTAACAATGACGTATGTATCTACCCACCTACTGAGATCTGTGTGCCTAGCACAACTCTGACGTAAATACACGTAGCGAGTATTTGGTAGAAAAGTGTACGCCATTTACATCTATCAGAATCGCCCCTGACAGGCGTAAATAGCGTACACTTCTGTCGAATGCCTACTTGCTACGTATTTTTACGTCAAAGTTGTGCTAGGCACACTGTAGTATAATACTTTAAACTATAATATATAAATCTAACGTGAAGGTAAAAATTCTCACACATTTAAGATGTGTGAGATTTTTTGTGTGAATACTATAAAACTTTGTTATTGCTTTATTATATTGCGAAGCTTGCAGAAGCTCAATCTTTTAAAATTAATCTTTTAGATGTAAGCTTTCGTTTCTAACGAAGTTTTAGAAAAGTAGGTCTAAATGTATAACACAATAGATTATTCTCTATTGTATTGTACATTTAAGACTTACTTTGCCTGGAAGTGATCCACAAGCCGCCAGTTGTTATGATCCTTTTGTAATTTCTGGTGTGAACAATAAAGAGTTTATCTCTCTAAAAAAATCATTTTTGACACCACAAAAAAGAAATCACAAACATAGCCAATATTTTTTTTAGAGAAAGGCACAAAAAGTGGTCTTATCGTCAAGAGCGATCTCCAGACAAACTTTGGATGTGAATGAGAGGTAAGATGTATGCAGCAAAATTAAAAAAACACGGAAAATGAACTTGAGATTGTATGTCTGTTCGGTTCAACTCCCATAGCGTGACCAGATTTAGGTGAAATTTGGCATGGACAGAGCTAATAGGCCTGATACCTCGCGGGTGAAATAACGGCGTTCAGCGAGCCTGTATTCTATAAGAAATGCATAATTATAATAACACCTATACCACCATACATGGTTAAAATGAACCAGGAAAATAAAAAATGTTTTTTATTAACCGACTTCAAAAAAGGAGGAGGTTATCAATTCGACTGTATGTTTTTTTTTTATGTTTGTTACCTCATAACTTTTGACTGGGTGAATAGATTTCGATGATTCTTTTTTTTATTAGAAAGCTGACGCTTCCCATTTGGTCCCATTTCAATTTAGTCCAGTTCTGATAATGGTATCGATGAGAAACCCATATAAGTCTTAAATTTGCAAGTGTTACGTGCGCGACAAATATGTAGATGAATAACTCAATAGGTCTTTAAGTGCCTTTTCACACGTTACGGTTGCCGGGTAGCCGGCGCCGGTTATCCGGCGGTGAAGTGTATGGGCATGGTACATAGCTTTCACATGTACCGGCGTTATTTATCCGGCAGGCGGGTACATTTGACACCGGGTATCCGGCGCCGGCTACACGGCAACCGGTACGTGTGAAAAGGCACTTAATCGGTCTTTTGAAGTCGGTTTTTGTTTTTTGTTTTGTAAAAATAATGTTCTTGTTTTATTCAGCATAACCATAATAAAGACATTATTTGAAGAATAAGTCGCTTACTAACTTATGATTTTGAGAAGTATACACAGGATACATACGGTGATTCCTGCACTAGGCTAGGCCTGTATCGTAGAGATCCGATATGAGGTAAAATTTCACACCTCTAGCTATACAATATGAATAGCTTAGCTTGGCTTAGCATACCCCTTCCTTTCCTGTCCTTTTTTTAGCATAGCTTTTAGCTTTTCATTTTCCTTATAACCCTGTAGATAGATAGAAAGATAGATGACTCTAGATAAACTAACTCTTTAACTCTCTCTATAATCGATGAAAATAATTTGCAATTTTTTGTTTGTCTAGGCTAAGATATCTGACTTCTTCCGAATTAAAAAGTAACAGCAACAACGTTACAAAATATTGCAGTAGACGTTTTGGTACTCTTTTTTGTCTTTTTATAGTAAATTATTCTTTGTTTTTGTATTGTAAAGTCAACAATAAAACAAAAAACAAAAACCGACTTCAAAAGACCGACTATTGAGTTATTCATCTATTTGTCGCGCACGTACTTAATTCAAATTTAAGACTTATAATATAAGTCATGGTTTTCTCATGGATACCATTATCAGAACTGAACTAAATTGAAATGGGACCAAATGGGAAGCGTCAGCTTTCTAATAAAAAAAGAATCATCAAAATCGATTCACCCAGTCAAAAGTTATGAGGTAACAAACACAAAAAAAAAAAACATACAGTCGAATTGATAACCTCCTCCTTTTTTGAAGTCGGTTAAAAATATTATTCATACATATATGACAAAATATATATGGACATATGCATTATACTGGGTTATTTTTAGCTCGATGCAAAGCCGAAAAGGGCTATATAGTACCTACTCATCATTGTGAACAACTTTTACTATGGGACCCGGAATTCGCGGAAAAAAAATCAGCTGTTCCATAGAAAAATGATAACGATCCTCGACAAAGTGTATGGAACAGCTGTTTTTTTTGTGAATTCCGGTTTGTCCCATAGTAAAAATAGTTCATAATGATGAGTACTATGAGCCCTTTTCGGCTTAGCATCGAGCTGAAAATAACCCCGTATATGAACCTATCGGATGATCGCTTTTAGTTGCAGTTAATTACAAAAAGCTGAACGATTGTGTTATTTTTATTATTATTATTATTATTATTATATTATTATTATTATTATTATAGTAATAATATCTCATTCACATACATATATGAAAATTATTTATAAGTACATATAGCAAATTGGCTGCTGCAATTTTATTACCTTTTATTGAACAGCTAATTAAAACATAGCGTGTAAGTATTATAATTAGCTTTTTGATAATTAAAATAGCAGCCGGCAGCCTGTCAGCGATCATCTGATAGCAAATGGATAGTAAATTTTAAATTTCATAAAAATGCCAATTGAACAATATTTGTAGATTAGTTTCAAAACATTGAAAATAAATCGGGAGTTACCTTCATTTTGAGCAATTTACAATTGCACGTATTATTGCCGGACCATTATTTCAAGCACTCCAGCTCCAAATTTAACAACAATAGTTCACTTCACCACGTTCCAAATTTAGCAACAAAAATGCACTATTCTTCACTGTCTTGAAAAAAAATCTACCCCCTTTTGCCAAATATTAAATTTTATGTGACACAAAATATTTTAAATAAAAATAATTATCAATGCCGCCTTAAAACACTTCAAAAACACCGTAACTTTTAATTTGCTTTCAAAATATTAATTTATACAAAGAACATAAATCAGCGCAATAAGAACAAAACTATGCCCAATTTACAACGTTTTCTTTAAAAAAATTGTTTTGAATTTAATAAACAACAGATTAAACATAAGGTATGCGCGCGCGCAACTGACTCTATAGATCAACCGAGAATAAAGAAGCATGCAACTGAACTCTCGCCTCGAGCCGTTAAGACTCTATTTACTACTGCGAATAACTACACTTATCAGCTAAGTGCTTATTGGGAGCATGATAATAACGGTAATAGTTTGTGTTTATGTACCGAAAGATAGTAAAACTAATAGATCTCACTAACTGCTATCATCAAAAACCTCTTTCTATGGAAAATATGATTTTTTAGAACACTTTCTATGGAACAGACGATTTCACGCATATGGTTGGAGACAAACAGACTGAACTCGGCCGGCAAATTAGTTGGCCTCGGAATAATAAATTTTAGATCGTACTGACCAGAATTTACAGTGCTAATTACGTCGCATGAATTTTGAAAACCAAACTTTTAACTCTCGGTCGTTATAAACGATTGCTCATCAAAAGTAAAGACAATATAACCGGATTCTACAAATAAAGACATGTGTATCTAAATTATTCTAAATGTGGTCAAACAGAGTCTTGAAATAATAAATGATAGTAAAGAGGTCAGTATACATAGTTCATGCATTCATTAAGTCGTAATTAAATATTATCAGTACAAAGAAGGTTAACTTGACATAATTTTAACTGTGTGTAATGTTAAAAAATTCTGTACGATGGTGTTGTCAGAAATAATTAACATGTAACAAGGTTTTCCAAAAGTTGTTGATTCGTTGTTAACTGTTTGTGTTGACTATATTTCGTCAGGTATAATGATGCTTTACTGATGAATAGTTGGAATAGTTTGGCCCTCGGTTTCACTCACGCACTATCCTATAGAAGTTGTTGATTTTACCTAAATGATTTTTGGAAAGTTGCTCATGTGCTATTTCAAAGTCTATGCTACCTCTGTACTAAATTTCATCTAAATCTGTTTTTCCACCATTGAGTTACAAACATTCAAATAACCGAAGAAACTTTCACGTTTCTAATATTAGTATAGGTATAGGATAATGCGCTTTACCTTCATTACTGAAGCTGTAGTCTTTAAAAATTCATTAGCGAACCATAGTATCACAATTTTCACTTTACAATACTTTCAATTCTTTTTATCTCCAGTAATTTCTTTAACTACCGCAAAACAGTTTAAAATGATCGCTATCAAAAGTTTCAAATGTCAAAAGTGAACTTCAGGCGTCTTCTTTTCTCCTTAGGGTCAGGAACGACAAAATCTTTATTACTACGAGTATCTCCGCTATTGTATAAAAATTAACACAATAGAATCGAATAATGACTCGCGTCCAGCGTTTATTGACGATCAAGTAAGACTTAAGAGTAATCGAACGGTTGGCCGGTACGCCACAAACCACAATGCATTTGTACAGATGCTCAAACTTTTCACTGCAAGTCATCGAAAGGTGTATGGTGAAAAGTAAATGAAACTGGTATGTGTCCGTTTATTTGTGCAGTACCTACTTACTTATAGAATTTACTGTCTTTGTATTATATAGCTTTACATTCTAAATGTTTGAATGGACCATGGTGATTGTTCGTAGAAATTGAAATCGCTTGTGGAATGAATGGGCATTTCGTTAAATAAGTAAGTTTGAGATACATTTCGCCGTCACTAAAAAAAGGTAATCATAGTATTTCAAACATTAAAATGTAAAGAACTAGAAAATAGTTGCTACCGTAATCACGGAAAGCAATATTATCATTACATACAGCTTTGTTCTTTAAGCGCTTGTAGATTGGTGCTCCAAGGGTCCACTATGAGAAAGTTTGGGAGCCACTGTTTCACGGAACTAGATCAGTAATAAATTTTCATTCAAGTAAAATACTTCACCTATAATATAGAAACTGCATAACCAAAGAGATCTAATTTTCAAGATAAATAGGAACGTTTTGCAAGAGCGGGAAAGGGCAATCGGTCAATACATAGGTGCCTAACCAACCCAGTTAAGGTCTTGATTTTAATACAGATAAATACAGGAAGCGTTCAGATAATTACCAATAAATCGGCTATGAAATTACTTACAACACTACTTAACTAAGTGTACTGATAAATATATAAAAAACCAAAGAAAATGAGCTCTAAACTATGCTCGTGATTTGTATTTTGGGGTCGATTGCGAAATTACCAGAAAAAGTTAAAAGAGTAGCGACGTGTGTTCGTGGACTTCAAAAGATTTGTAATTAGTTTTCGAACAGCTGCCTAGCTGTAACAATTTCGATTTAAAAATATGCAGTTAGAGAATTTCAAGCCAATTTAAATCAATCTAGCTAAATTACGTCTTTCAGATTTGAAGTGAGTTCTAAACTATGCTCATGACCTGTATTTTGGGGTCGATTGCAAAAACACCAGGAAAAAGTTAAAAGAGTAGCAATGTGTGTATGTGCACGGACTTTAAAAGACTTGTAATTGCAATACCTATCGAACAGCTGTAACAATTTCGATTTAAATAGTGAGGGAATTCTAAGGCAATTTAAATCAATCTAGCTAAATCTCGTCTTTCAAAAGTTTTTACAGCAATCTGAGCTCGGTCACCTAGTTACTTTGGTCAAAAATGACCATCTTTTTGTCATTGCATAACGTTCAACGCAGTTTGTAAGAAGTTTTTGTGAAGTGAAATGTAGTTACCTTTTGCAATGCATTGGCTCGGCTTACAACACCAAGCTGTCGTATTGATACCGTTTTTGAGGCTAAGGTAGTTGAATGGCATCCAATTTGGAGACATTCGTAATACCTTTCAATGCAATGCAATGCAGTATGTTGCACACTGAAGGTTGGTGCAGGTAAAGTATGTGCTGAAAAGCTGTTCCAACCGTAGTTTGTTTCTTCAGTTGAAATTTAGTTGTCATCTAGGTCTCACAACGATGATTAATTTTCGATTATATTATAATATGCCCTTTTTATAACCTTTTTCTTTTTACTTAGATACCAGATGGTACTTGGTTGTAAAGCAGTGTTGAGCATTTTTGTATTTGGTTGAAAAATATTAAAAAAGAGAGTGATTAAATAATAAATTAAAAATGGCAAATAACTAATTCCAAATACTGGTCTTCTCTTCCTGGGTTTGTCTTGCTCTTAAATAACTCCTAACTGATGATGACGAGTGCGAAGCAATGCTGCGTGCGCAGTTTATCATAAACTGAGTAGCTTACCATCACGCGCATAATCAGCTCCGCTCAATACCTGCCCACATGAACGACTTGTCACCAAGAAGTACCAGGATATCAGAAATCGGTGGGAGTTGCCCGAGGGAGTAATGAACCATTGATCAAGGCTGCGCAGCGGCCCGTGAACCGTTTGCGAAATATGACCGTTAACCAAGCTCAATGCAGTTTCGACAGTCATTGTTGAAAGTTTATCTCGATTGGAAACTGAATCTATAAGAATATTTTTGATATCAAACAAGTAAGTTCGCATAAGTTGAGCGGCCGGCTATTGTTAATACATATTTCCGAGTTTGAACAATAGAGCTGAACAAAAAAATGTTTTGTACCTAGGTATAGGGAAACAAAGATGATTATCACAATAAGATCCGTATTTAGTTTATCTTCCAAGTAGTAATACTAACATTATTAAGATATCTATGATGATTTAAGTAATCAGACAGTTACTCGATTGTATTCATTACTTACTTTTTGTACTTGTCTATATTTGGAGTACAATAATATAATAATATTAGAAGTAAGTTTTCAAACAAGTAGTAAAGTAATGCATGTAAAGGCTTTATATAGGTACCTACATATTGAATGCCCGATGTGGGTAAACTGACAATTTCAACTAATGCACTAACATCTAGCTTATAAATTAAAATGTGTCAGTTGTTCAATAAATATTTTTTCTGAATCTGAATCTATATAGAAACTCAACTCCGTCAAAGGATAAAAGGGCTGAGAGGTAAAATAATCTCAAACTAAAATCAAATACATAATATGTATTCGTCTAACATTAAAACACAATCAAAGAACAAAGTCTCGTAGATACTTTAGTGTTTTTTCTATAAGTGGTAAAGGCAAGTTGTAAAGTAGTGTTTTTTTCTATGAGTGGTAAATACGGTAATCCGGCGTACTTCAATACTTCATACATGAGCATTGAGCATGTTTACTCGGCGCCTAACGCAACGGCAACACTGACATGCCGATAAGAATCTGCATACAGGGCTGTAAGGAAAGGGTATACTAAGCCGAACATGGCTCCTGATTTCATCATTACGAACAACTTTCACCAAGGGGTCAACTCGGAAATCACAAAAATACAATCAGCTGCTCCATATAAAAATTCAATGACTCGAGACAAAATATTTGGAACCGCTGATTTTCGCGATTTCCGAATTGGTGCCTTAGTAGTAAAAGTTGTTCACAACGATGAGTACTATGAGCCCTTTTCGGCTTAGCATATCCTTTCCTTTGAGCGTTGGTCGTCCAGCGACGAGATGGGTCGACGACATAGTCAGAGTCGCGGGTCGAACCTGGACCCGATTAGCAGTTGACCGAGGCAGATGGCATAACAGGAGAGAGGCCTATACCCAGCAGTGGGATAGAGAGGGCTGTGGATGATGATGATGATGATATCCTTTCCTTGTAGCCCTGTATTACCTACACAAACATCATCATAATTTTAGACTCACGTCTCGTCAACGTCAGTAACCGTTATAATAAGCAAAACCAACTTATTGATAGCCTTGAATGAGGGAGGCACCATCGCAAGGTCTGTACAAAATTTACAGGCAATCATACAAATGTTTAGTTCCATCATTTCTACCAACTGCATAGATAAGTTTGTCGGTCAGAAAGTCCCGTTATATCAATTGATCAGCAATCATTGCACTCAAATTTTTAGAAGGTTAGAGAGTCGGTACTGTTACTTATTCTATGGTACTCGAAGGTACTAATTTATGCTTTTAAGGCACGAACGAAACTTTCCAAGGTAAGTAGCACTGCGCACTGAGTGTTGCATTGTGTACTTAGGGATCGTCCATTAACCACGCGAGAGGGTAGGGGTGTTCGGAAAACATCACGAAGTATCATAAGTGGGGAGGGGTATGTAGTGAGATATCATGTGGATTTATTTCGTCGTTAAATTCCAAAAAAATGAAGTCTATTTACTCAAAAAAAATACACGTGATATTGGCGGGGAGAGGGCGGATTATTTATAACCTCACCAGGAACAGAGAGAAGGCTGAAAAAGGAGCTAAAAACATCACGTGATAAATGGACGACCCCTTACTGCAATTTATTAACTGACTGCCCATTAAAAAAAAGATAATGTTTTCAAGTACAATATGTACATAAACGTTGCAAATGAAAAGAGTGTATTACGTATGTATGTGTAAGTGTGTATCTTTTTATACCTGACCTGCCCCCTCTAGCCAACATGCAATTTCATAATCGAAACGCTATATAAAAGTATAAGACAATGTATGGGAATGACATTAATGTAATCTTCTTAATCTTAATATATATAAATCTCGTGTCACAATGTTTGTCCTCAATGGACTCCTAAACCACTTAACCGATTATAATAAAATTCGCACACCATGTGCAGTTCGATCCAACTTGAGAGATAGGATAGTTTAAATCTCAAATTATAGTCGCAATTTTAATTTATTGCAAATTATATATATACTGATAATTTTTACTATAAATTGACAAGTTAGCATCAACATACTACGGTTGCTATAGTTACGCAATGGCTTTTGACAGGACAACGTCTGTCGAGTCAGCTAGTCTTAATATATATATAAATCTCGTGTCACAATGTGTGTCCTCAATGGACTCCTAAACCACTTAACCGATTATAATAAAATTCGCACACCATGTGCAGTTCGATCCAACTTGAGAGATAGGATAGTTTAAATCTCAAATTATAGTCGCAATTTTAATTTATTGCAAATTATATATATACTGATAATTTTTACTATAAATTGACAAGTTAGCATCAACATACTACGGTTGCTATAGTTACGCAATGGCTTTTGACAGGACAACGTCTGTCGAGTCAGCAAGTCTTAATATATATAAATCTCGTGTCACAATGTGTGTCCTCAATGGACTCCTAAACCACTTAACCGATTAGAATAAAATTCGCACACCATGTGCAGTTCGATCCAACTTGAGAGATAGGATAGTCTAAATCTCAAATTATAGTCGCAATTTTAATTTATTGCAAATTATATATATACTGATAATTTTTACTATAAATTGACAAGTTAGCATCAACATACTACGGTTGCTATAGTTACGCAATGGCTTTTGACAGGACAACGTCTGTCGAGTCAGCTAGTATGTATATATAAATTACGTGTCACGTTGTTTGTCCGTTATAGACTCCTAAACTACTTAACTGATTTCAATCTTTGCACACCGGGTGCAGTTAGGATAGGATCTAACTTAGGAGATAGGATAGCTCACATCTCAATTTATAGTAAAAAACATGAAAAATTAGAAAATTTAAAAATACTTAAACCTTATTTTAACTTTAGCGCTTTGGACAATGTAAACTTTTTTAATGTAACATTTGACATATGTAGAATTGACGCAATGGCTTTTGACAGGACAACGTCTGTCGAGTCAGCTAGTAGAATATAGAATCTACAAATAGACTATAGAAATGTCATTCCCATACATTGTTTTCTATAGCGTTTCGATTATAGAATGCAATTTGACTAGGGAGCTGACCTCCTACCCTGTTAAGGGCTTGATTGATTTTGTACTTAAGGTCTATACTCTATGGCCAAAAAATAAATGTAAACTCTTATTGACCGCCAATTTATGTTGAACCCTGGGAAGTATCAGCGTCAATTATATAGGAAGGTCTTCTAAAGCTAGTCGTTTAACGTAATTCCAATATTTTTAGGCGCAGATTTATTGCCAAAATTACATTCACTAGTTTAGTTTTACTGTTTTTACTACACGTACCTATAAGCAAAAATGCTTAAATCAGATTAAGCCTAATTATGGATCTTCAATTAATTTTAATACAATTACGATTAAATTGAATAATTTATCTAATCGAAAAAAAAACAGTAATAATACCTACGAAACAGTGTATTTATTATTTTTTAATTAAAGTCTATCCGATACCAAAAGTAAAATTTGATAATTGAAAATAGTTTAACTAGTATTAGCGCCTCCGAAGTTTTCTAAGCATTGGATCGCTAAGTTTGTGCTCACGTAAGTAAACCAGGCGCATTTTAGCCAACTTTAAAAATAGGATGGCGCTATCAGCTCTGAGAAGCTCTAAAAAGGCTCTAAAGAGCTATTTTTATTTACCAAAAACCTCTAGCAGACAACTTTTCATACTATTTCAAATTTTATAATACACATACAAAGTTTTAGTTACATGTACCATGAGCGTAATGGAACTCCAAATAACTGTTTTCAAATGTAATTGAACCAATAAAAAACGAAAATGTAATGCGATTCAATAAATTATAATAAAACTTTATGTTTGGCCAGATAACTTTATTGCCAACCAGTGTGCGAAAGCATCCCAAGCACAAAATATTTTGAATGACACGTAGTTAATCAATTGAAAACAATTGTACCTTTTGTATCAGCACCGTTACTACGTAAATCTCGATAGTTTAAATTCTAAGGGTACTGGAACTAGGCTATTACGTCCCAAAGATCAAGTAACCAGTTATATAATTGTAGTGTTTAAAACTTCCTTTTAAAACACTTGTCAAGGCGAGGCAGTCGAGTTGAGTGACCACTTGACCGGACCCACTCAGACTCGGCTTCCAATATCTTAGGCTTCACGTGTCTCGTACATAAGTGAATGATTACATAAGTTAGGTAAATAAAGTAAAAGGATAATAGACAGAATAGTATAAAGTTTGGTCTAACTTTTTTAAATTTTTTTATTCCTAAATCGGCTTGCGTTTGACCGCTTTTTCGCCTGACGGTAAGCAATGATGCGATCTACGACCAGTCACCAACCACTACTGTTCACCATTACTCTCCATATCTACCATTTATCACCATATCCACTGTTGGAAGTAGGCCTCTTTAAAGAAACGACCCATGGCTCGGTCTTCAGCCTGATGCATCCACTTGCCACCAGCTGCCTTACGCAGGTTGTTGCCCTGCCTGGTCACAGAGTGCCCTAAGTACTCTACGTCCGTCGATCTGTGGTCTCTATTCAAGAACTCGTCTACACTAACGCTTGTAGATCATCTGCAGGTGTAGCCAAATCATTGCCATTTCAGCTTGCTAATGCTGACTGGTATCAGGTATCTACTTGGCTGGTTAGACAATTGACATATTCTAGGGCATTATTTTACTCATTATAACGAACAACTTTTACTATTAAAAACCAATCTTGAAAAAGCAAAAAGAAAATCAGAATTTCTTCGAGAATTATATTTTAGATTTTCGTTCGAGATTCCCCTGGATTGGTCCCGTATTGATGACTGTTTAGTAAGTTAAGTTACCCCGTATTTGAGTAAATGAATCAGTATAAAAAACTACAAGACCAGAAGAAATAATTTTACACAGTTAGGTACTTCAGTAGCAGCTAAAAATAAAATATTCTGCATTGTATGTGTAATGTAATGTGTATTGTAAAAATGACATTGTCATTTCCCACGATGCCGGATACAGGCACTGGATTGCTAGTCTGGCGCACTCGACATTGTCGCCATCATTTTCACGCAATTGAGATCAGAGAATATTAAAACATTAAATTAAATGATAAAATTTCAGAGCAAATAGATATCTGAGAGTGACGAGCGTAGCGCTGGGCCGCTTAGAGTCTTGAACTTTAAAGAGTTCAAAGTTCTGTGTGGTGAGACCTGTTATGGGCAAACGTGACTAACATCAGCTGAGCGACTTGTTCGTCTCGTCCTTCAATTGTAAATATAAAAAAATAAAATAAAATTGAATGAGTCAACATAATTTCGATCGTGATAAGATAAGCCCCTTCCTTTTTTCCTTTTATGATGCATTAATTCATTAAAGATGTCCGTCTTGGGAATCATACCCAAACACAAAACATATTACAATGTAACCAGCAATCATTTGTTGCGATGCAATCCTTTGTTCGTCACTGATTATCTTGGTTGGACGAGGCTGTTTGTATCCTTTATTCTGAGGTGATAATGTGCAGCTGTAGGAAGGTATTGACTGAGATTCAACATTATTTTGCAGGATTTTTTATTATTCGCACAACTATACAAACTTGGAAACTTTTGTCTTTTTCAACTAAATTCAATAATTTTATGAGAGAGAAAATATGGAGTAACTAACTACTCCAATTACTCCATGGATACAGTTAATATTCCATTCTTTGGATTTCTTGAAGTATTATAAATCCTTCTTCTATGAAAATACATCAACGCGGGCCAAAAATCAAAACAACCTTCGTAACTCTAAATTATTCAGAATTCTCAGTATTCAATAATAAATATTTTAATTTAAAATAAAAGAACATTATTTGTGGCCTCTACTTATTTTTCTAGGTATTTTATTTAAAATTGAGGTAAATACCTGCTTATTTAAATAACACTTCTGTACTTCCAAGTCCAAGGTTAAAGTACCTGCACAAAACTATAATAACTATCCATAAAATTGTTAACAGTTGAATTTAATTTGTTTTCCTTGTAAATGTTGTGGCTTTGTTAAATTATGTTATTAAAGAGACTACACGTCTTCTTTTTCTCTTTTTTTAGAAGGTTTACTCTACCCAATAATATGAATGAACAACGGCCCCATAAGGTAACGTAGGTTTACTATAAACGAATTCTTTCACGGAATTGAAACAATTTAATGCTTATGTATCAAACAAGGAGTATGTTGTGTTGTTGAGTTGCAAACTCTTAAAACATTGATTGAACCTGATTAGGAGAACATTTGAGGAACTGGAGTTACATTTCAGTGTTGGATGTTTATCAAAGGTTTGGTGATTTTTAAACCGTACGAGTATATAGTATAGTTGTCATGTCACCCAGTCTGATTGTTGACATTGAACTTATGAAATAACTGTCAAAAAAACTTGGTTCAAAATTTATTCACTTTGTCAAGTTTCTATGAACTTTTAATCTTTGTTGCTTACCTTCGGTCTAGTTATTCCAAGTTATTCCTTAGGTAGGTGCATGATTAGCGCTCAAGAAGTTCGTGACATGATTTAAGTAGGTCCCAGATGTTTTAATTTGATAAGTCATGGCGTCTTGACAGCCTAAAAACTATTATAATTCAAGGGATGATTACCTCGCGGACTAGGGCTGTATCATAGTTGCAGGACTTGCAGGCAAGGAGAAACTAGTGCAAATAGAGTCGATAAATGTCGCGGGGTACTAGGCGAGCATGATCGACAGGCGGTGGCAGAGGTCCAAGTCAAGGCGAGGCGCCGTCGACCTCCGCTCGAGATTGTTATAAAATGGTTGCGCAACATATCGCCCGACGCCTCGCACCCGATAGCTTTGGCCTCTTTCCAATAACTCTACAGAGTATGCACTATATATAATTTATATACATATATTCATTTGGACTCACTATTTATGTCTCGAGTAAGTAATCCTACCGCTTGGCTCATGATAAGGACAAGTTCGCTAAGCTGACGGTCAACTTCCAGTAATGAAGAGTCACCAGATGATGAGGATAACGTAATTCTAAATACGTTTACAGAGCTAAAGTATTTCAAATGTACGCTAAAT
Organism: Alcis repandata; assembly: GCA_949125135.1. Classification (NCBI taxonomy): domain Eukaryota; kingdom Metazoa; phylum Arthropoda; class Insecta; order Lepidoptera; family Geometridae; genus Alcis; species Alcis repandata. The sequence continues at coordinate 1,715,558 of OX421238.1, forward strand.
ACATCTGTAAAATTATTAAATCTGCAGTCTATTCTATACCATAAAATGTAAACAATGAGAGTTGGTGTCTGTTAAACTGCTATGTACGAGGATGTCTCGTTATTTAGATAAATCAATTTAAATAAAGTCTTCTTCGTTGATGACATTAAAAACAAATTACATAGATCTACAAACTACCAAAATTAAAGTCACGCGTGTCACAAAGCCAGCTAATCGTTATCAGACTGACCTACGGACTTCAGTATCTGTGAATGCTGTGCTCCTAGTCAGTCATATTGTTTACGTCCTCTATTTTAGTCGAATCTAGTGTTTTGAAATAGTACAAAAACATTACTTGTCGGAGCGTGACCAGACGCCTTTCACCGAAATCGACTCTCCAAACTGGTAAGTATCACGGCATCATGGAAAAAACCATAATTTGATTTGTTGACTAATTACAACAAAAACAAAAGCCGCTAGCTACTTCGCGACCGCGATTGGATGTCAACATACTTATCGCAAATAATAAACATGTGTGTGTGTGTCTGGGTCACAGATCGAAAACAACATCCTAGACCAAGAAATAAATGGCTGTCAAACATGGCTAATGATTGACAGTCAAATCCAAGTGATGAACGAAATGAGAAAAGAGAGGCTTCTGCCGCTTTTTAGCCTGTCATCTAATTCCTAAATTCAGACTAAGTGACTTTTATCTTTACGAGACAGTATTTCAGAAAAGCGTAACCTTATTTCACTCCTTTCATTGAGCAACCGATGGGAACGATCGAAGTAAAATGGTGGGAACGCAAACATTTTTGACGCTTCGGGAGATCTTTCGAGAGCCTACAATTTTGAAGTGTATCTTTCGAGAGGCTAAACCAATTTTGCCCGTCGCCGTCGCTTGTTTATAAAGTTATCCATTACGATACGATCGCTTCGATCGCACAGCTGCTTCGAGCTAATTATTTGTGCTTGTATTTCTGTAGCAAATTACCTAGTGCTTACAAAGTGTGGTTGCTCAGCCTTCTGATTGAGAGGCGAGTGAGTGACGAACGCGGAACGATTCATTCAGTGATTATAATTCACCAGACGAGATTTGTACTAGTATTAGCGTGTTAGCCGTTGAGTTGTGTTGTGTTCAAAACCGGTTAGCATTTTTTAAGCCGTTAGAAAAATTGTAAACATCGGTGTTGCATTTGAATTGTGTTATAGATCTGTGTGAAGGAATGCAGTGATTTTATTTGAATCGGATATCAGATGACAGTGTGAGGTTTGTTTTTGCTTTGTTTGTGAAATGATTTATTACGCGCGTAGTCAGATACACACTGACTATACTTATGTAATGTACTAATTTATATTATACCTTAATGTATTTTATATTACAAAGAGGTACTTATAGTTTGTATGTTTAGGTTTGACTGTGAAGGGGTAATCTTCGAAAGTACAAGCCCGATTCTGAAAATTCTTTCACTAATGGAAAGTTACGCTATCACTGACTGCTATAGGCTATGTTTTATAGCCCCAAACCGGGGCTATAAAACATAACAGGGCACAAAGTGCCGGGCATCAGTAAGTATAGAAAACAACATAAATAAAAAGATGTAAGTTTGTATCTGTTACTTCTTGCTTTCATAATGCTAGAACGGCATCAAAACCGCTGCATAAGTATCTAAGTACTTTATATAAATTTAGGCTATTAGTTTCTGTTTTATAGTTTCTTAATACACGGTTTCTGCAGCATAACGGGTGAAACCGCAAAAAGCAGTTAGTCAACGATAATTCCAGCTACACTATCACGTACCAGTACTAGGAGCCGCCACAATGTTGCACTCGTATTTCAATCTCACAATAATTCGAGAAAGCAAGACAAAGTGCAGTGTGGTTGCAGAAATAATAGAGGTAGGTATATCTAGCTCTATTGTTTTTTAGTAATTATAGTTTTAGTTAGTGAGGTTGTTAGTATTAATAGCGCTTTTAATGCGGTCAACTAACTTAAGTTGTAAAACTTAGCTGAACAACTAAAGCTAGTACCACGATTGTTTTTTAGTGATTTTAGTTAGTTAGGTACTTAATTACCTAGTTTATAGCACTTTTAACGCGGTCATCCAACGTTTCTTTAAGTTTAGCTGTAAAGTTAAAGCCACAGTTTAAGTTGAATTAAACTAAAACGAAACTTAGGGTGTACAGATTAAGATAAAAGTCTTTAGAAAAAGTTTAGGTACGTAAGACTCAACAAAATGACAAAACAACGTCTATACCTACGTGAATTGTTATTTCCCCAGAGGTACAAGTATCTTGAAATCTATCAACTCAGAGCCCATGGAAAACTCACTATTCTATCTGGGAGGAAATTAAAGTCACCTATTCGTTTATCTTCCTTCCAGACGGGCTCGCTATCGAAATCATTAACATTCAACAGAACGTGCTCGAAGGAAACAATTAATTTTTTCGCTATTTCAGGGTTATAAGTCTCTTAGCAAATCTTGTTTAGAATTATAAATACTACACACATACACATCCAAAATGTTGTATGTAGTGTACAATATACACTGAGAAAATGGGCCATCTAAATTCCGCTAAAAGAATGATAAATTACTACTGATATTACCAAAAAGTACGATGATTAGCACCAGTTTTAACGGTGACAACTATTATGAACTGGGGCTAAACATTGTACTTTTTGATAATATCAGTATGCTCAATACTTTAAGTGAATTCATCATTCTTTTAGCGGAATTTAGATGGACATTTTTCTCAGTATTTATGTTTTCAGCTAAGTATATCCCAATCTCTAGCTCTAACTTTAGTGTTATGTATATAATTAGCAATTATTTCTTTAGAAATCTAGACACAACTGTGAGGAAAACGAGTATATCTCGATCATAACATAGTTGCATCTTCCCGCCCCCTTACTGCACGTGAAACAGTTACTTTGTAAAATCTTTAGTTCTTTTATCTGACCGTCAATCCGTCTTTTATAGACAACAACAAAGAACAATAAAGAGTTTATCTGTGTATTTATCTACCTTTTCGCTTATTATTTTTTAATAGTTTTTAGATAAATGCATAGATATACAATGTATGTATACAGTTCACAGAATAAATTATTGTGTGGACGAGGACATACCTCGTTTCATCGTAAAGACATTCAAATTCAAAGGTCTTATATGATTAATTACATTTTTTCCCAAATTTATTAAATAGGAAAGTTTGGTATTTTTTACAATTGTCATAAACAATATCATAAACACATAACATTTTTTTTTTGCATTAAACATTGATTTCGTTTGTATTGTTCAGACCAGACCACAGATTCTGGATCAGAAGATCAGTTACATTTTTGGAAATTATTGGTTAGTTTATGAAAATATGAAGTAAAGAGACTTCACACACCAGTCTTAAAATGTAAGTAAATTGTATGAATATTGTACCTATGTATGAGTGTATGGTGCATTATATCTCCCTCATTGACACATGCAATAAACACGAATACGCTAACAATGCTAATTGCAGCCGACGGCGCATCATATGACATTTAAATGTTTTTCTCATAACTGATATCTGAATTTAAAGTAAAATAAGTCTACAGGACGCATATAAACATATGCGCCCCCTTGACTTATTTTCTGCATACCGTTGATGATTATATGCATACCGACTAAAGCCCCAAAAATATTATAAAATATAAAGAATTATATGTCGTTGAACTGTTTAAATGTAATTTGATACAACAGCGTCTCTTCCTGCTGTAATGTTTGGAAAAGATCGCACCGAGCGATAACGCCCTTTGTACCTAATTTTATCTGTTTTTATGTTTCTTTTAGGTGTATGTTTATTTTGTATAGCTGCATCCCGCGGTTTAACCCGCGGTAACTTTTTAATAAGTTTTATAAGTATTCTATGCTATTTCTAATACTTCCAAGAAAATGTTGTACAAAGTTTCATGATGATCGGTTAAGTAGTTTTTGCGTGAAAACGTAACAAACAAACTTACATTCACATTTATAATATTAGTAGGGATTGTGTATACCTACTATATTTCAGTACCTGAGCGACCAATGTTTTCTCGGAAAACTCGAAAAAACCGCTTTTCCTCAAAGATTCTTTGATCCAAAAATCACCGTAAAACAAATTTTACCGAAGTCACTAAAGCTGTCGAGATCTCAAAAAAAAAAAAATTAAACAACAAAATTAACCTATTGTCAATTATTTCGAAGAATATTGTTCTCTAGCCTGAACCTAGGTAATGCTTAATTCTCAACCAGGGTCATAATTACGTAAGTACTTATTTCAATTAGTGCTTAGTTTTTCAACTAACGCATAAGGCAGATCCACCATTTTGTCATAAATTCAAGATTTGCAATAGGTATGTAAATTATGTTTATCTTCATTGGTTTTAAAATCATTGGGTTTTAATTATTTATTTAGTATTGCTGTCATCCTTAAAAATTTCCAGCACTTTTAGCGGTTTTAGTTATTTGTTATTTTAACATTATTTCCAATTATCTTCGTGTCAAATTTCACTAAGTTTTCAGTTCTATCTTTAGCCGTAACACATATACAATAAAAAGATGGACAAAAATTGTCGGTTTGTCCAAAATTCATCCAAATTTTCAGGGCATTAAATTAACCAACTATGAGTCAAACATTAACAATTAGGCCGTTAAATAAATAATGGCTATGTTGAATTTTGGTGAACATAGGTCGCATAATGTTAGTGCACTTTAGTTTTAGAAGTAATTGGTGTGTAATTTTAAGAGCAATTTATTTTAGGCTAAGTACAACTCTAAAGCTAAAGTGTATTTAGTTTCGAAACCTAAGCTAGCGTTGCATCGCCCTTGAATTTATCTTGATCAACATTTTCGCACCTTTTTGCCGTTTGTGCTGAACTATCCAAACAAAGACAAACTATATGAAATGTATTTTGCTATAATAACACGGGATTGCACAGTGCACACGCATGCCGTAAAGGTTATGGGTAGATTACACGTAACAAGTACAGTGGCGAGACAGTGCCCTCGGCCGAGTACTCGGTTTAAATAAACAGTTTGACGCGGCGAGACAATCACTAAAACCATGATTTGTTTGCTCGGCCGAGTTTGCCCATTTACTGTCTTGTCACTTTACTCGCTACGTGTAATCGACCCATTACCGAATGGAATCAAAATTATAGTAAACGACTCAATCATACGAGGGTAAGTATCCCGTGCCCGTGTATCACAAAATGTGTCAAAACCGCGTCAGTTTTCATAAAATATCAAATACTAGCTGCGGCCCGCGGTTTCACCCGCGTTTTTTGGGATAAAAGTAGCCTATGTGTTAATCCAGACCATGAACAACCTTCATTCCAAATTTCATGTAAATCCGTCTAGCCGCTTTTTTGCGTGAAAGAGTAACAAACATATATATCCATACATTCTCACAAACTTTCGCGTTTATAATATCTAGTAGGATATGATAATAAATCCAGAACAGACAACACACACCGGAACAACACACACAACAAACAACACAACACACACAACGGAACAACACAACAACATGGAAACAACAAACACTTAAACACAACACACTCTACTGAAACAATAATCAATGTTGACTGTGTCTAGCCCCAATCATCTAAAAACGTGACACCGGTGTCTCGATATCCACAGCCATGGCTCAACAACCAAAGTATTGCATTGTAATTGTTTTGTATTTGCATTTGTGTGAAAGAAAATTATGAAGTGTCACGTTAGTGTGACTAATAGTGTGATTCAGCCAATTATCATTTCTTGACCGAGCTAATTGAAGGTCTCAGACTCTCAGAGGAGAAATCAGCGTTTATACCTATAATATTATGTTTATACAAGGTGTAATAAATAGTTCATAGTTTTTATTTATTTATAACAAAAATATTACATGTCAATAATAATTAAAAAAAACAATAATAAAAAATGAAATTGTATACAATTATTATAGTCCAATTACCTATAAAGAATAAATTATTAAATAAAATTAAATGATCATACATTGAAAATTATAAATTAAATACAAAACTTGACAGTCGTAAATGGCGTACACTTTTCTATCGAAAACTCGCTACGTATTTTTACGTCAAAGTTGTGCTAACCCACTGATTACGAAAAACGGGTTGATACTTAATTAATTCGTTCGCTAAATTACTTTCAGTTTGTTCATGTCATCGAACTTATAGAATGTAACGGAAGAGTGTAGCAATACCTAAGGGTGCTCTTGTTCTTCTACACGTCAAAGTGAACAACTTTAGTGGCACAAGTTTGCTAAATTCGAAAAAAAATATCGAGTCTCCATACAAAATATTTAGTCACGTGATCAATTTTCTATGGAGATTGAATATTTTTCTTTCTCGAATTTAGCAAACTTGTGATTATGTTCTTTACCTTGTCTAACGGCAACCTACACCTACACCTACACCTTACACCTTACACCTTGTAGGTATATACAAAGAATTCAAATCTATACTAATATTATAAAGAAGTAAAGTTTGTGTGTTTGTATATTTGTTAAATTGTAAGGGGTAATCTCGGGATCTACTGAACCGATTTTAAAAATTCTTTCACCAATAGAAAGCCACATTATTGCTGAGTGTCATAGGTTATATAAAAAACCGAAAAATAAAAAGGCTTTTACGTGGTAGTCCGTTTTGCAAAGTGAATCGGAGAAAAAACGGTCCGGACGGCGCGCGATGGCTTCGGGTTTAATTAACATTATGCCCAACGAAGTGGGCACGGGTCAGCTAGTGTAAAATAATTTAACAGAAAAATATGTTTTGTCTAATTTTTGGAAGTAGGTCGACTTCATGCTTGTAAACATAACAGTTCTATGAACCAATGACCTCTGATGTTGTAGATAAATATGGCGTATTTTATGAGTAGAATTACTATCGTTGAGTGAATAGGTACCTAACTTTTTTGTTAACGCGATGTTAAACAACCGGGTCACAAGTATATTGTACATACAGTACTCAGTACCTACAGAGTTATAAGAAAAGAGTATGCTGAGCCGAAAAAGACTCGTAGTACTCATCATAATGAAGAACTTTTACTATAGGACCCATAGTATTAGTTGTCCATAATGATGAGTATTATGAGCCCTTTTCGGCTTAGCATACCCTTTCCTTATAGCCCTGTATTAGTGTGATTTATTGCTCTTATTCTAATTTAAGTCTTTAATTCTAGTCAAACGTAGTGCATCAATCTAATCGTAACAAGTACCTAGTTATGATTAATGAAAAGTAATTTACACAAGCATTGATTAAATTAAAAACTGGTCTGCCTCCTTCTTTAATTATAAACCTGATGACGCACGTCAATCTGCAGGTTTATTAGTTTTTTAGGTATTAGCTTGTACTGAGAATATTGCAAGTTACTTGCCTACATACAGCCGGAGAATGAAACAGATTGCCGGCTTTTGTTTCCGGAGATACAGGCATAATCTTGGTATTTGAAGGCCAGAGTGAATGGGTATCTTTTAAGTCTTTGTCCTATGCTCAGTATGTTCAGCAGTAGACAAACATAAGACAGTCTGATGATGATGATTATGACGTATTTGTGCTTCATCTAAGATGCTAGATCTTAGATGCGAGGTGAGTTGGAGGTCTAACGCGGATTAACAGAAAACAACTCACTTACTCTCAATTCACGATATTTTAAATGTTCTAGATTAGTCTGCTCTATAAAGTAAGATATCGACTTTTTGTCTTAATCCATAAAAAGGTAGTACCTACATAACATAATTATCTCGCATTGATATTAATAGTGCGAACCAATCATAGACAATTCAACTGCTCTAGAAAAAACGTACTCAGCACACTGACAAATCACCGCGTAGAATTCTAATGTCCTGCATTGAGGTTGCTTGATCGATGCTTGAGGTAAATGGTAGGCCCGGTTTGTCTGTCCTATAAAAACAGCTATCAAGAAGCCAGAGACCTCGGGGCGGCCTAAAATCTCTTACAACAGGATTAGGTACATGCACACTCGACCTATACGTACTTACTAACTAATAATAAATAACAAAAATAATGACGTTTCACACTCATAGCTAGGACACTAGGACACCCTGTGTCGGGGATGTACACACAAAAAGACAAGGACAACTAACGCCCAGACCTAGAGCAGATATTTGAATAACTTACTTTTTATTAACTTGTCCTTGTGTGTATGTATGTTCCAAGGTATCCTCCACACGAGGAATAAGAAAAGGAAGCTATTCAATAAGGTATATTTTATTTCGGATAATAGAAAATTCATAGTACTACAAAAAAAACTCAAATTAATTGAAACATGCAAATAAAAAACAAAAATTAAAACCATAATCAAATAAAATTCAATTTCAAGTCTAAATAAAAATAACTTAGGTTAAAATTTAACATAAAACAAACATTATTAACTTGGCTATGAGTGCGAAAAAAAATATATTGTAACTATTTCTCATAAAACTACATATATTTATATATTTAAGAATTTGCGTTAATATAAATTTACAAATTCTTACATTGAGGTAAAATCCTAGCAGAACACAAATGTGCTTGTGCCTATTCCATACCTAATTATACCTACCTACCATCATTAGTCTATTGCATGATGAAGCAAGGACATCTACAATGTATTTTATTACCTACTTTTATTATGCAGCTATATTCAAAGATAGAGGAATTAGGGTCTTGTGCAACCCGGCTGCGGACAGCGTTTTGATTACTTTGATTTGTTACTTCACTTTTTGGTACTTCCAGTGTGCAACTTACACAGTGATTAGGGATCAGCAATGCTATTTGGATTTTCGTTGAGTTGCGATTTTGGAGTTTGAGAAATTTGGGGCTGAAAATTTCAGTAACTGCGTTAAATAATAACGTAATAACGTTTCACACTCATAGCTCCCCACTAGGATAAATTCCTGTGTCGGGGATGCTATGGAACATACACAAAGACAAGGACAACTAACCACCCAGACCCAGAACAGATATTTAAATTCATCATTCAAACATCTGCCCGACCGGGAATCGAACCCGGGACCTCTGGCTTATAAGGCGGATATTACTACCGCTGAGCCAAACAGGCCGTCAGTATATATGTAAATAATTTATTAATAACGCGTTAGTCTCACTTTGTTATTGTTGAAGGGGGAAAAACAATACTTGTTATGCAATACGAATGATCCAAGAAAACATCAAGGAAAGCATAGTGTAGTGGTAAAGGTACTTGGTTGGCTGGACCATCCTCAAATTTTAAAATCTGCCATCAAGCACCTGACGGAGGAATCCGGTTTACTTGAGGCCGAGAGTCATGTAGTTCACATTTCTGGCTAGGACCATCGTCGCCACCGTCACTTAACATTATGAGCTATGGTCAAACGTCTAGCCTGTAAAAAATAATAACATATTAACATACAACAAAATAAATAAATACCTCTATAAAGCGCGTCTCTCTATCCAATAGCAACTGCTCCTCCACCTATTGACATGAGAAAAAGTAGGCACATTGTTCATAATAATTTTGTTATGACATTAATTAAAATTAACGTCGTAATAAGTGTTAAGATTTCTTTTACCTGAGTCTCGCAATTTACTTTACGACAATATTACACATCGATATACCTTCGTTTTACTCTTCCATTACTTTGTATTTAGCAGAGGTACGCGCAGTTTATTGCTTTACACACGTAGACTGTATTGGTAATACTGGCTGTGCCCTCCGGCTTCACCCGCGATTCTAAAGGAACTGATTTTTTCCGATGTAATAAGTGGTGTCTATAAAAAGATAAGCTTCCTCTATAATGTTATGCCATTTAAGCGTGAAAAAAACAAATGTATACAATATACACCCTAACCACAGATTAGACAATAGTTGCCCTTACACAAACTTTCGCTTTTATAAGTATTATTATGTTATAGTGTGATGTATTTTAGAAATTTTGCTGGTAATAAATCAATAGATACACTATGCAATACATACATTCGTACATACATAAGCAGCTTACTTCAATTCAATTTAATTTATTTAAGACAAAAAATTGTAAAAAATAAAAATAAATACTATACTTGGTAACGTTATTTAAGACCATAGCATAGGAAGATAAGTACCTGTTATACTTGGTAACGGTAATATCTAATATACTTCTAAGTACATATTACTATTACTCGTGGCTACTCTACTATTGACTAATCATACAATCATACTAAAATGTATCGAAACTGCGTTTTCAAACTAAGTTATACAAAACACGTTTTATTTGTAAAAGACTCATTTAGTATTTCATTGACAGTTACTTTGTACCATGATTACTCCTTACTCCATGGAAACCGGAAATTGGAAATAATTTTCGGTTTCGGAGTCCAATCGGCTAATTACTGGACACCCTGTACAAGTATGATGTAAATAGACATCTATCATGCTGTTAAAGGCAATAAATATTTTACGGAGATTGCCACATTTTATATGACTTTGTATAACCAAGCATAATAATTATGCTAGTTTGTTACTTTGTTATAGCAACATCATTATACATTACATATACATTTTACATATTATTTATTATAGTCACACGTACAATATGTACATAGGTGGACAGATGGATGGTTTAAAACTGCACTAAGAATGTGTGAACTTTTCTAAAGGGAAAGTATAGATTTATGCATTAAACTTTATATCCGTTTAGTTAACTTACAAAGTACCCGCCTATCTATGTCAGAGATCACGAAATAAGGAACGAAAGAAGGTCACCAAATAGGTAGATATCTATTATCGAAACTAAGTAGTCCTAGTAAACGACTTAATTTGTACGTGAGTATTCTCGTGTTAATTTTAACAAATTATGACAAAACTACGTTCATATCCATAGTAAATCGGACACCATATACAAACTTACTTACTTTCGCTGATCTAGGCGTAAAATGAACAACTTTCAAAATGACACATGAGTCTCAAACGGACTTACATTCATATCACTTATGTATGGCGGAACGACTCAAAATGAGTACCTATAATAACCTCCGACCCAAACTCTAATAGCAAGTCTCCAACACTAAGAAACGCCGTCGGCCCCGGACCCATGCTGTCTTTACTAACGTATTTCACACCGGTCATCAAAGGCAGAAGGCAGGTAATAAAATAATTAGCGGCTACTGATTGATTTAATTTTTAAAAGTCTTTATTGACACTGTACATCAAAATTACACGTGTACCACTGCCTAATTTATAGCATAAATTAACATACAATTATTTGTTTTGTACACTGAAATCCTTAGACTAAAATAAAAATATTTTTCTGAGCTGAAATCACCTTTAAAAACTTTCACATAATACCATAATTTGAGGGTAGTTACTCGTATAAACAAAACATGTTGAAGCGTCACTTGCCACTGGGCTATTTCGCATGTTTATCGCTATGGGAATACAAGTGTGAAAATATTAATATATTACAACGTAAATGAAGCGGCTACTAAATCTAATAATTTTCCAGCAGGAGGCCCAGCAATGTACGAGCAGTTCCTAGAGATCGCCTTCGAGGCGGACCTCGACACGCGCGAGTGCCCCGAGCTGCTGGACCTGGCGGCCGAGCTCTGCAACGAGGACCGGCACAACAGGGCGGCCGTTGTTACTGAACTCAGGCAGATTATATTTGGTCAGTATCTTTAATTTAATTCTTATAATGTGTCAGAAATGGAGGCTCCGGAGAGAAGAATACAATAATTCAGCTAATTATATTACTTTTATTGCATTATTCTTTAATTTTCAAAGGCGACCAATACAATCAATGGTCGTCTCCCAATGCCATGGCCCCCATCACGCCTCTATAAACCGTGACCAACGCGATTACAGTCATCTGTCAAAGACAGTTTACAACCTGCCAGTACGAAAATGCTAAATAATCGAATGATCACATGAAACAAACTTTGGTAAATCGATACAAAATTACAAAACCCTAACAAATGATGCTTAATTCTCATTTTAACTGTGAGAGCAGAAGAACAAGCTCAGTGGGAGAATGCTCGCTTCGTATCCGTGAGGTGGCGAGTTGATACCCTGACACATACCACCCATTCTTCAGAACTTATGCAGCGTCGTACTCGTAGAATACGGCCTAATCACCCTTTGAAAGTAGACCTACAGACCTTGGATCTCAGCAGTTGAATGATGAAACTGTGTCTCTTGAAGACTGCTTTAAACTGACAAAGTATTTTAGCGGCTATTAAAATGATTAAATTACTAACAATGCATTTGACGTCACCAGCTGTTGTAATAAACCTATGGTCCGAATAAATTAATTGGTTTGAGAGACAAAACGAGCAAATTGCTCGCCTGTTGGTATATTTTCTCATGACAGCACTAGTTTTCTCATTACAACAAACTTTCCACACGTTACACATTTTTGGGCTAACGTCCTAAATAAATGTCACTCTGCTAAGATCTTCAAGGTTGCGCAGAAAAGGTTTAAAGGGTTTAAAGGTTCAAAGGGATTCATCATAAAAAAATTCAAAGACCGCTATTTAGACCAACAGCGAGGCTACAACGGAACATGGTCAGTAATTTGTATGGATGGCATGGAACCATATCGGGCCGTGGAAGCAGCGCCATACAAATGAAGCTGCCGCTCTCCACCGTTCCGCTATTACGCCCGCCCCGCTACCTGCTATGGAAGAACACGCAGCCTTATTTAGCGTCAGATAGTTTTTGAATGTTTGAATCTCTAATTTCATTTTTGTATTATTTTTCGAAATGCCGGAAGAGCACTTAATAAAATTACAAAGCAGTCTCTTATCTCTAGATATCTTTAATAATGATTATAAAGAGGCTTAGGTTGTTTGTTTGTAAAGGTAATCTTCGGAACTAACGGCCCGATTTTGAAAAGTCTTTCACTAGAACGGAAAGCTGCTCTTTCTCCGATATGCTATAAGTTGTGATTTCTAGAAAGCAGCAACGCAAGTCCCAGGCATCAGCTTTTAGAGTATTTGCATGATACTTCAGGATTTAACTAGTAAATTGTATGATGATTACCGATATCTACATTAATCGCCATTTTCAGAAAAACATATTGTTTAAATTAGGTATTTCTTCTGATTTTTAACCGACTTCAAAAAAGGAGGAGGTTATCAATTCGTCTGTATGTTTTTTTTTATTATTTTTTTTATTTATTTTTTTACTTTTTTTTATGTTTGTTACCTCATAACTTTTGACTGGGTGAAGCGATTTTGATGATTCTTTTTTATTAGAAAGCTGACGCTTCCCATTTGGTCCCATTTCAATTTAGTCCAGTTCTGATAATGGTATCTATGAGAAAACCACATAAGTCTTAAATTTGCATTAAGTACGTGCGCGACAAATAGATGAATAACTCAATAGTCGGTCTTTTGAAGTCGGTTTTTGTTTTTTGTTTTGTAAAAATAATGTTCTTGTTGTTGGCGTGTGAACTGAGAGTGACAGAAATAGGCGCCTAGTCATGCTGTCACATAATGTATGATTTGTATAATGCTACTCGTAGTAGGTACAGTATGCATGAGTTGCGGGATTTTGTATGTTGAATTACGAACATTAGCTGTGCATGAGGTTTCACCTGCTATTTTCCTGAATTTATGCTATCCTAGTAATTCTATAAATGCGAAAGTATATGTGTAAATATTTGTTACTACGTATCTCCGTAACTACTGAACCGATTTTGATAAAATTGGCAATAGAAATGGCTTAGCTTGGCTACATTTCACAGTCACCATTTTTATCATCGTGCGGGTGAAAACGCGGGGCGCATCCAGTTATAATAAAAGTAAAACGCTGAATTTGAAACTTCGACCTAGAACTAGGCTAGACGTCTGGGTCTATTATAAATTATACAGACAGATCATATCAAGAGAGAAAGGCTTTTACAAGAAGAATGGTTCGCTCGATGCGCTAAATTAAATTTTGTTACGTTTTTGGTAATTACAGCTTAACGACCTTCGACGGTTCATAAAAACTGATTGTGATTATGCGATAATAAGTAGGTTGTATTAACACATTGTAGTTGAAATTATTAACTACTTAGATACCCTCGGTTTAGCTATAAATGTACCAGGAATTTTACGTATGTAATTGTGTCTACTGTCTAAGACACAATTCTGTATAGACTGACTTTTTTACCTTATTTCTTGCTCTGTCATTTGTTAATTCGATCTGTTTATTACCGCTAAATTAGTTTTAACAATCTCACGTTTAGTATAGTTGGCGAAAAACGTGAAAAATTACAATATAAATTGAATTCACCGTTCACTAAAAGAAAGAGGCTTGGGGTTAGGTGAAACATAAATGAAGCTGCGAATGATGATGATAATGATATTAGAGGTTTTCCAACTCAGTGTGATAGATTCAAAATATATGTTAAAATTGTTCTATATTTTTCCTATTCTTTTAATTCTTTGATTGGCTTGCCCGCCATCTCGCCTGATGGTCAGCAATAATGCGGTCTACGGAGCACGCTTGCCAAGAAGGAACTGATTCACTCGTGAATTGAAGGCACCCAGATTATATCTATCGGGAAACACCCACTTGGGCTGGCTGAGCATTCCACACTAGCGGTTTGCACAATAAAAGTGGGATCAAAGTGTTTCGTACGTGTAGTACGTGTTCGTACGTTCAACCATAAAACAATGGTACTTTTTTTGTGTTAATGTGTTATTATTATGTCTCAGAGCGCGGAGAATGCAGTCCGTTGAGAACAGATGACGAGTACTTGCTGAGATTTCTTCGAGCTAGAAACTCCATCCCGGCAAGAGCCCACAAATTGGTAAATATGTAGTTTAAATACCACAAAATTTTGCAAAAGATTATGATTATTGATTCTAATCTGTAAAGAATTCCACACCAAAAATATTATATGAATAATTGAATATAACAAAATTTATTTATTTATAAAACGAATGATAACACTATAACAGTATTACTTAACCAAGACGGTGCTACCTTTTACATATCTAAACATGAAATATGAAAAATAAAAACTACATAAACTAGAAAAAAAAAATGGATTTAATTAACTAAAATTCAATTAGCTGTTTCACAGTAAAAATAAAAATGAAAATTATGTTCCTACTCGTAGTGCCATCTAGCGTAAGACCTAATAAGCATATACGTTGGCGCCAACAGAGTTATAATAAAGCTTTTTTTGTAGGCTATAGTACGACAGTTTCCCTACAAATAAAACAGATGTCGCCATACACAGTCACTAATAAAATAATCAGGAGACTGAAAATTAATTTTATATATCATGAGAATATTTATTTGACTAGTTTTTTAATCCTTCTTGCTCGATGGGGCGCATGGTTGCCTAGTAGAAACCGACTCACTTTCGACTTGAAGACACCCATATTACAACTATCGGGGAACACTCACCCAGGCAGAGCATTCCACAGTCCACACTCTGTTAGCCTATTTCTTACTAGGATTTACTCATTTCTACAATTATGAAATTTAAAAAGTTGACTTACGGTTTTGTTTTCATATATTATTAAAAAGTCATAGAGCAAAGGTAAACCTGTAGAATAACATACAAAATTCTCTCCCCAGCTAGTTCGGTACTGCAGTTTTAGAGAGACCTACAAGTCGCTGTACGAGGGCGTCGATCTTTGGGGCCTCATCAAGGTTCACGATGCCTATGAAGGAGTCATACACGACCGCCCGGACTACGGCCGGATATCTGTCTTCAGGTTTGGTGAGTAAGGATCAATTTACTTTGCACCACCTGTTCTTTGAAATAACGACTTAGATTATATTATATTTTCATTACTTTAAACACATCATTAGTTACACTAAGCCGTGGTAGCTCATTGGGAGAACAGCCGCTTCGCTTTCTTGAGGTGGCGAGTTCAAACCCCGACTCGTACCAATGAGTTCTTTGGAACTTATGTACGAATTAACATACCACTGGCTTTTCGGTGAAGGAAAACATCGTGAGGAAACCTGCATATGTCCGGAGAAGAAATTCAATGGCGTACGTGAATCCGCCAACCCGCACTTGGCCAGCGTGGTGGAATACGGCCTAATCACTCTTCGAGGGTAGACCTGTATCCCAGCAGTGGGAGTATTAAAGGTTGCATATGGAGTTACACTAGCTTCACTCCGCAGTTTCACCCGCTATGTTGCAGGAACTGTTGATTTTTGTGGAATTTAAAGTGACCTATGTGTAAATCCAGGGTGCAAGCTACCTTCACATCAAATTGCATCCAAATCAGTTAGGCCGTTTTTTCACGATTTAGTAATAAACATCCAAACTTACAAACTTTTGATATGTTTGTATGGGCTTGCTCACCGTGGTTTCACCCGCTATCCTAAAGGAACAGTTTTCTAGGAAAAAAAAGTATTCTAAATGTTAATCCGGGATATAAGCTGCCTCTGTACCAACTTTCATCCAAACCTATTCAGCCCTTATTGCGTGATTGGGTAACAAATATCTAAACTTTCACATTTATTCCATTTGATAGAAATAATGCTTATGCTAATGCTGACAAGCTGTTTTTCAAACCAGGTCAATGGGACCCATCCGAGTACCCGGTAGAAGACCTGGTTCGTGCCGGCATGGCGATGTGCGAGATCGGCATCCGGTCCCCGAAGCTGCAGGTGATGGGCGGCACGGTGATCGTGGACCTGTCCGGGATCACGCTGAGGCACGTGTCGACGCTGACGCCCACTGTGGCGTACCAGATCGTATGTCTTTTGGGGGTAAGTTTTGTGATATCGCATCAACGAAAGACAGCTAATTTTTCCTATACCTAAACTCGATGGGAAAAATAATTCCGAACGAGTAACAGTGTGACTCATTTGACGTTAATGTTACCATGAGAACTGACGTGGGTTTGACACATTTTTTGGATCATTCCTAGTCAAAAGTGAACATGGAAGTTTTGTGTTGATCTAATGGCCTAATGACTATAGGCAAACCATTTGCCACCCACTGCTGAGTATCTCTCTGATGTTTGAGCGCGCCATCATCTTCGGTCCTTCATTGTATGACTAATTGATGCACCGAAAAGTTATGATATAAAATATGGTGAGGATAGTAAGAAATTTAAAAGACTGAAAAAATATTATACAAATAAATTGGTGTGTATAAACTTGGATTGGAAATGAATTTAGTATCTAATTGGAAATTTGGAAATGCAATAAGTTAGCATAGCAAATTTTATTTCACTATCGAATCGTTGCAAAAATAATTTAATCAACCTTTTTACTCACAAGGGCATGTTATTCAACTCTGCCTTTTATACTTTTTAGGGAGCTCACATGCTACTTCATTTAGTAAATTCAAGACTTAGTCCAAACTTATTAAGTAGAAGAAACGTGTTTTACGAACCTCAGATAGCTATAAATAGTAGATTTAATTTGAAACATTTTTAATTTGTTTACCAAAAGATATGATATATTATTCTGCGATGAAATAGGATTATCCAATATTTTAAAGATTCAGATTCAGACATATTTATTAAACAACTGATCCATTGTAAGATTTGAACATATTGTGATATTGTACGTTTTGTTTTTAGGTCAATTTATACAGGAGTTTCATTAAAATGTGAACATTTGAAAATATCTTACAAATGACTTCTTTTTGAAAAATTGAGATAGCTTTAGTAATAAATAGCGTAAGTAACGATGCAACTTTATCGCCTCATTTAAAAATACTGACTTTATTTCAAAGGTGTTCTAGCGAGCACGCTCCCGATATACTCGTAATAGAATTCCAGACGTGTTCGAGATTTAAACATCGGTTTTCTATCAGAGCAATAGCCCTCGGGGGAGTTATAGCATCTCAAGGCAAAGTTATCATACCCAGGCCTTTCCAAAGTTACTTGAACTTTCATATAAAGTTTGCCAATACTTGGGCTACTTAGATTAGACGAGAAAAGCTCGTTTAGTTCTATGAAAAGAAGCTTTGGAAAATGTATCAAGGCAGTTTTCTAAGCCGGCGCAAAGTTTGAATCGAATCATTTTTGTTTGTTGGTAAAAAATATTGTGAAATTTTTAGGCGTCAATGTCACCAATGTTAAGCCAAATTTTTTTAATATACCTACGATATTTTGAACATTTAGGTAATTAAAATTGGAAATAGTTCAGCTTGCTGGTCGGAATATATTGAAAAGGCGCCGCTAGGTTGCGGATGAAACTTCCAAAACTGGAAAAGATGGCGTGCTAAAAAGGAGACTCATTTTCAGCAGTGGGTAGAAAATGGTTGATGATGAAATGAAACTGCCATCTTACAAGAACCCTTAATTTTTTACCATAATTCAGTAATCCCATTAAAATCCGTTTAGCCATTCTTAATTAAAGTAATTCAGTTTAAATATTTTTTCTTCAGCTTGCCAACCCGACCCGTCTCCGCAAATGCCACATAATCAACTACTCCTGGATCCTCAACACCTTCTTCTACCTCTTCAAGCGGTTCATCCCCCAACAAGCCTGGGACACCATCTTCTTCCACGGCAACGACTTGAAGAGTCTTCAGCAACACATCGACGTGGAATGCCTCCCCCCTCGATATGGGGGGACCTGTAGAAACACAGTCTCCGTCGGCCACTGGCTGAAGAAGATTAAAAAGTACAGGGACAGGAAGTTTGACATGGAAATGAAAGAGTTAGGTTATGTTATCAAAGAGTAGACAGCCATGTCTAAATAATTATTTATAAGAAGAGATAAGATTTTATAAGAAATGCTTGGATGTTTTTACACACTGCCTTACTTTAGAGAATATTCTCGCTATGTTTGCGAAAACTAATATGCACGTAAGTCTTGGAGGAAATTAGCTATTGATGGTATCACGCGATGTGTGCTTCAGATTCGCCTAAGCTTACTTTTTTTTGTTTGTCTGTCAAATTCTTTTTTTGGATACCCGGGGCCCTATTTTTGGGCCCTCGAGATTATCTCACTCACTCTCTCTGTCATTTCTGATGAGAGCCACAGTGACCGAGATAATATCTCATTCACCAGAATACCTAGGGTAATACCACTGACCCTGAAATGTAAATTCCCAATATATCAATTGGTCTCCCCAAAAATGGGGTAGATATAAAGTTTAATAATCCTATCAGTTAGGAATCAAAAATACTATTATTTGGACAATATTAAAAAGACTATTAAAATTCCAATGCGTGATAATAGTTTTAAGTTTAGTTGTAATGTTTATATTTATATTTTTATACGAGTTAGTATATGCCTAATAGTTTTATAGGTTTTGGGACGTAGTCAAATCTTAGATATAAATATTATTGTTTTAAAACCCTTATTTATAAACCCTGCTTATTTATTTAATCGGCGTTTAAAATTAGGTGCCTTATTTTTTAAACATTTCAGGTCAGCGAGAAATTATCAGAGCATTTTAAACATTGTTTAAGTTAAGCAGCTTTTATAAGTAACATCTCAATTATGCGAATTTTTTTTATGATTAGGATACTTACAAAATAAATATCAAAAGGTACTCGCGTATGCAATAAAATATGTGCTTATTGTGTATCAAAAAGACATATCTTAAACTTAAAACATTGAGTAATACAATGGAGGCCTTATCGCCTTAAGCTATTTCTATAAGCATGATTCTGACAAACAGAAACCTTATGTACTTGGTAATATACTACCTTATAGATAAAAGAAATATTAGCGATTTCGATCATATTGCCTTCAGGGCTTAACATGATTTATATTTTTGTATAAAAAGTTAATTATAGTTAACAAGTAAAATATACTTAACTAATTATAAGAACTGTTTTCGCAATTTCTCCTTAAAATCCACGGATCTCCAAAACAAGCCTCGAAACATCTAGCCAAATAAAACATTATGTTTTCATAATTTAATAGGGCTTACGAAACATATTTCGTAAAATAACAAAGTCGTACTGAAATAATATTGTAAAAAATATGAGTTCTCTGAAATATGGAATGAAGAATAATTCTTTGATACTTATTCATTTTGTTAGCTATAAGTACTTTTTATATTTTGTGAATAAATTTGTAATTTATACATATTTATACTAAGTGCTTTTTTTTAACGAAAACAATAGATGGACGTACCTCCTAGCTAATATATTTCACCTGCTACATAAAACCTCTCCCTCCACTTGGATCCACAGCTCGGCTCGACATGTGGATCCGCGGATACCTTTATCTCTTCTTAAATCCATCGGTGGATCCATGGATACTTCTTTTTCCTCTTAAATCCACCGGTGGATCTATGGATACAAATGGATTAGTTAGTAACAGTTTGATGAGGGAGTAGAGGTTCGAATGCTCAACTACGGTCCCCAGAGCGTGTTTTGGTCTACACACTACACAAAAACCTCTAAACAAAACATTGTTTCGCTATATATAAACACGTGCTGTTGAGTGGTGTTCTGCAGGTGTTTTGCGCGAAAAAGTAGTTAAAGATTTGTTTTGAGTGGATGTCTTTGTGTAGTGTGTAGACCAAAACACGCGCAGAAGACGCGTCTCTAGCACACTACAAAGTACGACAAAACTTAAAATATTATAAACATACTTGTTTTATCAGAGGCCAAATCAAATAATAATATGTAAGTCATGGAACCACAGTTATTTTTATTCTTATGGGTTAACTAGCTTCCGCCCACGGCTTCGCCCGCGTGGACTATACCTCGGGAACCGAAAATTTTTCCGTAATTTAACCCTCTTTTTTGAGAGCATGTAAAAAGTGTCATACAATGGAAGCGGGGACCCCAAAAACCCCTGGATGCAATAAGTCAGCCCCCTCGAATCATTTTGAAAAATGGCGGCAATTTTAAATCGTTTGGATTTTCGCCACCACCATCAAGTAGCCCTTGTTAACTCCTATGACATTTAGTCAAACACTCACCCATCTTCAACCGTTTCAGAGATATAGACCCTCAAAGTTTATATGGAGGCCATGTTTTTGAGGCGACTATGTTATTTTTAATGGCTCCAAAAAGGTCCGAGATTTTGGTGACTTTTTAGTCTCAGCGCTTTGGTAAAAATGTTTTTAATTTTCGAGATAATTAGCAGTTCCACCTCGAGGATATGACTTTTCGAAGGTTTTGGATTTTTTCCTGATGTTGTTTACCCGCCTTAAGTTTAGTACATCTGTAAAGTTTCATTGAGTTAGCATCAAAACAAATTCTTTCACCGTACTATCTTTACCACGCCATTTCACCCCCACAGGGGTTGATTTTCCAAAAATGGTGAAATAGGTGTTCGTTATTTTGTTAAGCTTCGTATATTGTAAAGTTTCAATACCGTGACGTCAAAAACAATGCTTCTCCATCCTAACTTTAACACCCTATTTCACCCCTTTAGAGGTTGAATTTCAAAAAATCCTTTCTTGGTACACGTTTACTCATCAAGACAAACACACCTTCCATATTTCTAATTTCTACGACCAGTGGTTTGGTCTGTCAGTGAGTCATTACAATTCTCTCTCCGTACAACATTTACCACGCCATTTCGCCCCTTTAGGGGTTGATTTTCCAAAAATAATGAAACCGGTATCTATTATTTTTTTAGCTTAGTAAATTTGCCAAGTTAAATAATCGTAGCATTAAAAAAAATATTTCCATACAAACTTTAATACCCCGTTTCACCCCTTTTAGGGTTGACTGTCCAAAAATAATGAAACAGGTATCTATTATTTTTTTTAGCTTAGTACATCTGCAAAATTAAATGATCATAGCATTGGGAAAAAATATTTTACACAAACTTCAACACTCCATTTAACCCCTTCGGGGGTTGATTTTCAAAAACCAAAAAAATAAGTGTCAATTTTTTTTTTTAGCTTAGTATATTGGCAAAGTTTCGTAACAACAGCACCAAAAAAAAATTCTCCATACAAACTTCAATACTCCGTTTCACCCTTTTAGGGGTTGATTTTTCAAAAATGATGAAATAGGTGTCAATTATTTATTTACCGTTAGTATATTCGCAAAATTTGATAATCGTAGCATTAAGAAAAATATTTTTTTCATACAAACTTAAACACCCCTTTTCACCCTCTTAAGGGTTGATTTGGGCAAATTCCTTTCTTAGTGTGCGTTCGCTTTTTGGTATAAAACTTTTGTCCAAATTTGACGTTTGTAGCTTAAGCGGTTTAGGCTGTGCGTTGATCTGTTGATGTTGATGCGTTGATTCAACACTCTGTTTAACCCTTTCAGGGGTTGATTTTCAAAAAATAATGAAACAGGTATCTAATATTTTTTTTAGCTTAGTACAATTGCAAAGTCAAATAATCGTAGTATTAGGAAAAAAATATTTTTAAACAAACTTCAACACTCCGTTTAACCCCTTTAGGGGTTGATTTTCAAAAAACAAAAAAATAAGTGTCAATTTTTTTTTTTAGCTTAGTATATTTGCAAAGTTTCGTTACCATAGCATCAAAAAAAATCTCCATACAAACTTCAACACTCCGTTTCACCCCTTTAGGGGTTGATTTTCAAAAAACAAAAAAATAAGTGTCTAATATTTTCTTTAGCTTAGTATATTTGCAAAGTTTCATAACCACAGCATTAAAAAAAAAACTCCATACAAACTTCATTGCTCCGTTTCACCCCTTTAGAGGTTGATTTTTGAAAAATGATGAAACAGGTGTCAATTATTTTTTTAACTTTAGTATATTTGTAAAGTTTGATAATCGTAGCATTAAGAAAAATATTTTTTTCATACAAACTTAAACACCCCTTTTCACCCTCTTAGGGGTTGAATTGGACAAATTCCTTTCTTAGCGTGCGTCCGCTTTTTGTTATAAAACTTTTGTCCAAATTTGACGTTTGTAGCTTAAGCGGTTTAGGCTGTGCGTTGATCTGTTAATGTTGATGCGTTGATTCAACACTCTGTCTATCCCTTTCAGGGGTGGATTTTCAAAAAATAATGAAACAGGTATCTAATATTTTTTTTAGCTTATTACAATAGCAAAGTTAAATAATCGAAGTATTAGGAAAAAAATAATTTTATACAAACTTCAACACTCCGTTTAACCCCTTTAGGGGTTGATTTTCAGAAAACAAAAAAATAAGTGTCAATTATTTTTTTTAGCTTAGTATATCTGCAAAGAACTTGGGGGAGACCTTTGCCCAGCAGTGGGACATTACAGGTTAACTAAAAAAAAAAAAAAAAAAAAAAGTATATCTGCAAAGTTTCGTAGCCACAGTATCAAAAAAAAAAACTCCATACAAACTTCAATACTCCGTTTCACCCCTTTAGGGGTTGATTTTCAAAAAACAAAAAAATAAGTGTCAATTATTTTCTTAAGCTTAGTATATTTGCAAAGTTTCATAACCACAGCATTAAAAAAAAAATCTTCATACAAACTTTATTGCTCCGTTTCACCCCTTTAGGGGTTGATTTTTAAGAAATGTTGAAATAGGTGTCAATTATTTTTTTAACTTTAGTATATTCCCAAAGTTTGATAATCGTAGCATAAAGAAAAAAAATTTTTTCATACAAACTTAAACACCCCTTTTCACCCTCTTAAGGGTTGAATTGGGCAAATTCCTTTCTTAGTGTGCGTCCGCTTTTTGATATAAAACTTTTGTCCAAATTTCACGTTTGTAGCTTAAGCGGTTTAGGCTGTGCGTTGATCTGTCAGTCAGTCACGACCTTCACTTTTATATATATAGATTACTCGTAACGAGTACAGTAAATGGGCATACTCGGCCGAGCAAACATATCATGGTTCAAGTGATTGTCTCGCTTCGTCAACATGTTTATACAAATTGAGCACTCGGCCGAAGGCACTGTCTCGCCACTGTACTCGTTAGGTGTATTCAACCATTATGACTGTATTAAACAAAATGACAAAATAAAATAGTAAATGACCTAAAACGCGCAAAAATAAATATCTTCTTTTCGTAGTTAATTACAGTTATCACTCTTGAGTAAAAGTGTATTCCCTTGAAACTAACTGTTACTGCCAAAAATGTATTTACATCAGTCACATACAAGTATAATCAATCAATATACCAGGGTATCATGCGTCACCAGGAGGACCGTAATAGCGCTCTATTAATCACTCGCCGATATGGGCGCGTGAATTTATGCTCTCCTGTGACGTAGGACTTAATTACCCAACGAAACAGATGTGCCGCTTGAGATATTAAGGGTTATTTGATATTTTAGAACGTATTTTATGAAGAGAAGCTAATAAAGGTCCAGCGGGTTAATTAATTACAAACAACAAGGTAAAACCACAAAAAACAAGGTAAACATTTTCTCTTTTGGCAGCAAATTTTGATTGTGTTCTTTATATTTTATAGCAAAAATCGACATAAGACTAGAAAACCATCACAGTTCGAAGAAGAATTTTTACAGCTACGCGTGAGAAGTACATGCACTGCAATTATATTATTTTGCTCTACCTATCGATCAAGTAACTGAAACTTAGTTTTAAAAAAATAAACGATGAGTTTGCTATTCAACCTTTCTTCAGTATGACTGATCATTGCTCATTAAAACACCCCTTTTACATTTTGCTACAAAATTTGCTTTTGTTTGGGAACTCTCAAAAGAAATCGTCAAGAATAAAATATCGTTGGTAAATTCTCTTTAAGATTCACGATTGGACTGACTCGGATGATTCTCAATATAAATAAAGTTTTCTAAGAGTTCTGTTTCGGTATGAAATAAAATTGTCAAAAACTCTTGAGAATTCAGAGCCAATTTTGGACTTGTAAAAAGAAAGTACGATAGACGTTGGTTAAAAACTCACAACCTTCAGAAAAATACATTTACGAGTCAACGTTGTTGTGTTTGTATGTTGTTCCGCCATTAATATTATTCACGTAATTCACGATAAAACGCTGAACTTCCGCTGAAAAAAACAGAAACATTTCGGCCAAGCTTATTTTCCACTGAAATGGCTGCATCATTTTGTTAACCCGTGACATACCTAATCACGAATTTATACATTTCACTTTATACAGGGCTCTAAGAAAAGGGTATGCTAAGCGTTTAAACGCAAACCTATCACTGATTGAAAAAAACGCTCACAGTACTCATCATTGTGAACAACATTAACTACGGGACCAACCCTGAAACCGCATAAAAATATCAGCTGTTTCACAAAAAAGTGTCAATGACACTCGACAAAAATGTACGCCAAACTATGAGCCCTTTTCGTCTCAGCATACCCTTTCCTTATAGCCCTGTATTACCTTTTTCGGCATAGTCGTGAATAAATATTGCCGGCTGTCAGATCGCTGCCTCAATTATAATTTTGACGGGATCTCTGGTGGCTGACCAGAGATAAAATTCGCCTACAACCTTACTAAACCGGTAGGGCTATAAGTAACATTTCCGAAGAGGCAAAACAAAATAATTACACTCATTACAAAAATTTTCAAGTTTTTTTCCTTGAGACAGATTTTCTTAAGGGGCAGAATATGTGAATATGTCACACCGCTATCTCCCTCGCTCATTTCAACATTATTGAAGTTATAAAATCACTGAATAAAATTATGAAACATCGTATTCGGTTAAGTTGCTGAGAATAATAACACAAAACTTCAAAAAATAATCATTTTGATTCAAACAAATTTCAACACCTAAAAATGGGACTTTATGTTTTGCCCTTTTTTATGTATAAAAACTTGTTTACATCAAAACCACTTTTATTGTAGAAGCTTTGTGATATTATTTTCAGCAACTTCAACCCGATTGCGATTTTTCATATCTACCTATACCTATATATTCAGTGATTTTATAACTTCAAAAATGTCGAAATTAGATAGCGGCGCGGCATATTCTGCCCCTTAATAACTCTTATGGGCGACCTAAAACTTTGAAACTAGGCTTCACTTAGCCTAGTTAGTACACGATAAACAAGTAGAACCAAGTGTGTGTTGTTGTGTGTTTACCTATTCATTCCACTCTAGTTCGTAACGTTGAGAAAGGGTTTAGATAATAATAATGTATTAGATACGAAATCCGTTAATTTAAATATCTGTTCTGGGTCTGGGTGTAAGTTGTCATTGTCTTTGTGTGTGTTCCGTGGCATCCCCGACAAAGGATTTATTCCTAGTGGGCCCAGCTATGAGTGTGAAACGTTTGTTATTTATCCTTGTATCCTACTAATATTATAAATGTCTATGTCTATGTTAAGATGTTTGGATGGTTATTGCTCAATTACGCAAAACGTCCCAAATTGGGTATGTAGCTAGCGTATACCCTGGATTAACATATAGGCTACTTTTTATCCCAGAAGAGACCGGGGCCCAACTAGTTTATTGTACATGCGAAATTGAGTTTGTTGGATACGCTTTCACGCTAAAACCACTCAACCGATCACGATGACATTTTGCATACACTCTGTCAGGACAGAAAAAGACATGACAGGATACTTTTAATCCTCATCATAGTCACGTGGGCAAAACCGTGGAACGCAGCTAGCTATTATTAATTTATACAGAAAAAAACTAAACAGTATTATCAATTTAATAAGATAACAAATATACAATAACACGTAATAAAATAGGTAGTACTCTACTAAACTGATGTTATTTCTCACATTATTTTTCTACACTCTCCACTACTCAACCTCATAGCTATAGTCGAAGCAATACCACTGACTTCAGAGTCAGACGTATAAAGCAATACTAACAGTTAAGTACGCCATCGCACGCCATTTCACTCCATATTGGAGATCCGAGACGGAAATAGGCTCGCCACGTGCCGCGGTAATGGCCCCGAGATGTGGCTCGCACTTCATTAGCAACACTGTTATGTAGGACTTTAACCTTTTGAACGCTAACGTCTTTTGTAAGTGATTTTTCTAGCTTGTATGGGACTTCGTGCCAGATGTTTGGGACTATAGGATAGTGTAGCTTTCCTATAGTCCCAAACAACAAAGGTTTTTTAAATGGGTCCAGTAGTTTTGGAGGTTACCCTATACAAACTTTATTAGCAACTTTATAAACATCAATACGCTATAAGCTTTACCTCTTCATGCCATTAGTTATTTAGTGTTAGTTAGTACTCACCTGTCTATACAGACAAAGTACATTTGGGATTATAAGGAACACCAACGAGGTCTAGGGGGCAATATGTTTTTTTCAACTTACAGAACACCCATCTAAGAAGTATTCTAAAAAAACACTTAATTGACTTATCCATAATTTATGAATAGGTACGTGATATAATGTAACAATCGTTGCAACCCTTGAAATGTGATTTCACAATTCGAAAAATGGCAAAAATTTATTTAAAGTTTTATAAAAGACTACTTATTTCTACAAGTAGCCTTTTATAAAACCTTGAGCTCACGTTTATTATGCCCGCGGCGTTTAAAGGGTTATCCTCGAGGGGACAGCGCGAGGGGACAAACAGGAACTACTCAATCCGATCACTAACAGTTTGTTATATGGAACAGATGACTAACCTCCTTATTAATAGGCGAGTAACTTTGGAGTTGTTTAACCGAGTTTACTCTTTTTAAAACAATACAATAACTCTTTGTTGACATAAAAAAAATCATAAACATAGCTATGTAAATAAGAGAACATAACAGAAAATCACAAAAGGTAGTCGGATCGCTAAGAGCGATATCATTTCCTTTTCCTCTTTTTTTTCCCCCTCTTTTCTCAAAGTGTCAATCGTTTGAAAACTAAAGATGGAATAACTCTATTCGGAGCTTGGACAGAAAATTCTTTCAGAGACCGCTCCACGTTTTTTAATCAAAGGTAAGTCGCCGAGCCTCAGAGAGCCCCAAATACAATAAAAACTTTTGTCCGCGTTTAGTTCCCAACTAGCCGTCACTTCTACTCAAATTATAGTGCGACAAGGGTGTGAATGAACGAGGTCGAAAGCGGAAAGTGCTAGTACGATGTGGGAATGTGGGATGCTTTTGAAGTACGAGTGTTGTGGCTTTCTTTGTTGTTGTGCGACTCTTGGTGCTGTATCGGTTTATTTATGTTTGGTATTAGTTTTGTTGTTGAAGTGGAAATGGGCAGGGCACGTGACAAGACTATCAGACGAGCGATGGACCGTAAGGGTGACACGGTGGAAGGTGGAAAGGCCCAAGTGGTAAACGCCATAGAGTAAGACCGCTTGTGAGCTGGACCAAACTGGATGCAAACAGCAAAGGATAGGGAAGAGTGGCTCCCTATTCTGCCGAGTAATAATCTCACTCGGCAGAATAGGGTCCTGTGGTTTAAGACAGTTTATCTTCATTTTTATGGTCCTCTGTTTCCTTCCACCTTTCCCCTTTTGATGGTTTTCATTACTTTGGGTGTACAAGGTGGCCAAACATCGTGCCCCTTCTGTTTCACGATGATCCCTGCGCTACTGTATCTGAAATCCGGAGCACTATCACAAGAAACGGGATTAGTTTACAGTTTGACCTGTTTTGAGAAATGGGACGCCGCAGATCTCAGGGTTGACCGTACTGACCAGATAAAGGATTAAGGGAGGCTGGCGGCAGTTGACTTGACTTGATCGTGTCTTTGACTTTGACTTCGTAAAGTTAATGCTGGTCAAACGACATTTTGACCGATTTGATAATGGTTCCAAAATTGACACAATTGTACAAAGTAGCGAGAATCGGATAGAAAAAATGTGTGAACAATGCTGTTTCCATTTACGCCCGACGCTGTACCATTTTGTATAAATTTTCTTTTTTTTTAACTCGCTATGTATTATATTTCACGATTCATGTTTGTGTTTCATGTTTCAAATGGATGCTAGGCCTGTGCTACACACATCACGCCAACTCAACCTTTAATTATTCTACGGCTGGGATACCAGGTTTCAATATTAAACAATATTAAATTAAAAATATGTATATTTCTTTCCATTTAACTTTAACTCTATAGCGTGCTCTAAAAAGGCTCTCTATCTATTTATTCAAAGACAATATTCCAAAGCCACTATTGTCAACTCAAGATGTTTTAATAAAGGTAATTAATGGCCGTCCCAGTGGGCATCGTCCCTAATAGATACCTACCACAATAGCTACAGTAACTCGGTTGTCATCGGCAGCCGACCCCGGGGCCTGCTCCTCCTCGACGGGGAAATCATTCCGTAATTTATTGTAGTTATATTGAAAGGTTTTGTACTACAGACTAGAAGAGACGTAAATAGTATAGAGAGCTTAATTATGATGTCAATTTAAACTTTTTTTAACACAATTTTAATTTAGCTCTTCGGTCTGCTAAGAACTTTATTTACAATAGTTCTTTACAAAGACAATAAAACAAATATCATCATTAACATCATCAACAAGATCATCATTACGAGTATTATTGTTTTGTGTTGTGATGTTTGGTCGTTGCTTACTTTGGCGAGATGGCGGTCAAACGCAAGCCTATATTGAATGAAAAAAGGATTACCTTTTATTTACGAAGATTATTAATACTCGTAAATTATTTATTATAACAACTTTATTTAAATATTTCAGCGGAGGCTTGCTCTTCCCGCTCGACGGCGAAATCATTTCGTAATGCAGAATATTGTAGTAACAGCTTTGAGAGGTTTTGTACTATTTACTAGAAGAGGCACTGCGCTGAATTGGAAACACTACTGTGCTCTATGAAGAGAAGGGAAAATTTTAAAAAATTGTAAAAGAAAATATGGTTTATAATACTAACATTACTAACACACCTACATAAGTTGGGAAGAGGGTAACGTTCGGAAGAAAAATAATCATTTTTTGACGTTCCTAACCTAACCCGGGATATGGAAGAGTGCGAAAGCGTGCCCATAGTCCCGGTGGATAGCGTCAAGAGGGAACACCCCATGGTTTTTAGTGGGTAGGCCGCCACCAGGGCGGAGACTCCCACACCCACATCACTACCGTGCTCCCCCCGGAGCCGGTGGTATCCATAAAGAGTAAAGAGTAGAGTTTAGATGTATGTTTACTCAATCACACAAAAAAGTCTGATCGGATTTAGATGAAACTTGGTGTGGAGGTAACTTATACCCTTTTTTTTTTTTTTGGGGGGGGGTGGGAAATCATCAAATGACCCCTCCCACTCTTGGGCAGAGCGGAAGGGAGTGTCAGACTTCTACTGACCAAAAACCACCCATGTTCCTTCTACGCCCTTGTGACGCCGAGGCCGCGGTAACTTCTACCCGCAGCCCCGACGGGCATGGGCCCTTTCGGGCCCCTTCCATGTTGCTGACATCTCTTTGAGGCGCGCGTGGAACACGAACGCGCCGTCGACACGACCTGTGTCGTCATAAGACGGACGGACAGCGAGCTAGCCCAATAGCTCACCGTCCACAGGCCTGCGTCTACGGTGGCCGGAGGTCGTCACGTGACCCCCGACGCCCGGAGCGCCTCCCAAGGTAACTTATACCCTGGATTACAACATAAACTAGTTTTATCTCGAAAAAATAACGAATCTTGTAGGAAATCGGGTGAAACTGCGGAACACAGCTGGTAATATAAATTCGAAAATTTGTATGTGTTTGTCACTCTTTCACGCTTTGAAATAAAGAGCTTATCATCATCATTAGCCTGTTATTGCCTACTGCTGAGCACAGGCCTCTCTTCTGGAAGATAGATAGATTATAAATAATATAATTATTAGAGAAAGATAGCTTATACCGTGAATTGACGCAAGGGTTCTTTTTACTATGGAAACTAACGTGGTTTTGACACATATTGTTATGAATACCACGGGAATACTCACGTAAAAAATAAGTCAATTAAATTAAATTTTAATTTACTTACTTAAAAAAATAACTTACGAAGGTTGCGTCTCGCCTGGCTAAGCAAAACGCAACCGCGAGCTCGTCACGTTGTAACTCACCTGATGAAAGTCAACGAATGTGATCGAAACTAGTAAAACGACTTAATTGTTGTGCGAGTATTCACGTGTTAAATAACTTAATTATAAAAAAATGCTACTTTTCATCACAATTTTTCATCGCCACGCGGGTGAAACCGCGGAGCGTAGCTAGCATGACATATGCATAAAATAATTCGGCAAGCTGTCAGTGTCAGCGGGTTGGAGGCTATTTAGGGCTCATTCGGTTTGACTGAGTTTAATTAAAATGCTCACTCAGCTCAGTGGAGTGTCCACTGTCCAGGTGCGACCTGCCGTCGAGGTAAAAATATACTAAACGATAGCGGTGGACCTTATGTTCATGGTAATAAAACCTATTTTGCAGTTGACATATGATTTACAATATTTACATGCAGAATTGGTTGTGTGCGTGATATTTTTGAAATTTTATTTTTTAGTTGTGTTAATATTTTACAGAACTCTTTCAGTTATTGGGTCTTAAAAACGCTGGTTAAGGTAAACACCGGTTAAAGTAAACGCTGGTTAAAGTAAAGTGACTTTAGTTGGTACCATGTTCTTCATTTTTGTATTGCTTATAAGTTGAAATGACAGCAAACGACCATATGCCAAACGAGACGCAACCGCGAGCGCGTCACGTTTGTAAACTCACCTGATGAAGGTAACCGAATGTGACCGAAACTAGTCGTAGTAGACGACTTAATTTTTACGTGAGTATTCCCGTGTTTAATTATAACAAAAATGTTGAAATGACATTTTTGTCAATTTGATTAACGTTTATTCAAAGTCCGATACAGTTTACTCGTAATTATTTTAGTTAAGTAAACTCTGACATTAGGTCCGACCACTCTACCAGTCTACGCGAACTCACTAACTCACTAACCCTAGTTTCTGCTTCAGTATAGAAACCTCGGACAAGCAAATAAAATTACAAAACTTCAGCTTCATAATAGAGATCCGTAGCTGTGCTGCGCGCTACAGGTCGCCAGTCCGTAGCGAGCTACACCGTAGCGCGGACGTAACGGCGCGTAACGAATTCGTTAGATTCTCCGTTAGATTCTCGCCACGTAGCTTTTGTTACATTATTTTCGTAACTTTTCTCGTTTCGTTTTTAACCGTTTAAAGAAGATAGTTTTGTGTTTTTTAACTGATTGATATTTTAAAGGACTGAAGGTAAGAAAAAAAATTGCCGCACTAATATTTTAAATGCAATAGTTTGTAAGTGATTGTGAAAATGTGTATGTATGATTTGTTATTTCTTCAAGCTGAATCGACTAAACAGATTTGAGTGAAATTTTAAATGGAGATAGCTTTACCTAGTATTCATTTAATAGTTTCTTTTTATTTAGGTTAAATTAACAGTTCTTGAAGGATACCAGATGCAAAGCGAGGCGCATCTAGTATTACACTAACAATCTCCGTTTTTGAAGCCAGTTAATAAAAAGGCTTCTTACTTTATATTTTTTAAACGTATTTGATTATTTCCACTAAACTCTCAGACGACTGTTGACTTTTTTTTTTTGACGACTTTTTGACCAGATTTTGATAAAATTCGGAATAGGTCGGTATGTAATATGTATTATCATCTTCCTACCCTTGACCTACTTATATGGAGTCCGATATATCTGTATTTCATTATCTTTATCTCAATTGCTAAGTAAATAAACATAAAATTTATACCGAAAACACACCATTTCATCCGAATATCAAATCAGGCACAACCGCGGAGCGCTGCTAGCACAAGAAGAGTTGTATGAAAAAGATAAACAAACGTATTCTGTTTTATGTTTTTGTTTGTAATTGATTTGTGCCCGGGGTTTTGGGGAACTGGACTGGGCTGTTATGATATCCTAGTATTGTTGTTGAAATAAATAAGTTTGTATAGGAGTGGCAGTCAGTTTTTAGACCCTCTAACCGTCATGGCTTGACCAGAAGCTGTTATGGGACAAACGACTGGACCGACGACCGTTCAATTTCACGTATCACCGGAACCATGGTGACCACAAATCCAAAGATTAAAGCCACGTATTCACTGAGCAACAATTGTTTATAAACTCTGTTTCAGAAACGAAATCTACGTGTTTCTGAAACATATCACTTTGTTTCTGTAAACACTACGTTAACATACGAGAAACACGTAGTGTTTACAGAAACAAAATGTTATGTTTCTGAAACAGAGTGACTTTATCGATTCATCTGTTGCTTAACATCATTGACGAGTCGAACAACGCTATGAATGTTTCACTAATATTGATGTGGAAAAAAGTGTCATTTGGTACTTTCAATTTATTATCACCACGAACGGAAAAATATTAAATTGATTAAAATTATATTTTTTTTAGTTTTTTTCAGTAGTAGCGTTTTTATCAGTTAGTCTTATCATATGATCAAGTACTTACAAGTTTTGATATCATTTAATAAAAACATACAATACACACAGGGTTATTCATAGACGGTATGCAAAGCCGAAAAGGGCTCATAGTACTCATCATTATGAACAACTTTTACTATTGGACCAATCCAGCATTCGCGAAAAAAAAAACAGCTGTTCCATACATTTTGTCGAGTGTCATTGACATTTTTCCATGGAACAGCTGATTTTCTTTTCGCGAATTTAGAGTTGGTCCCATAGTAAAAGTGGTTCATAATGATGAGTACTATGAGCTCATTTCGGCTTAGCATACCCTTTATGAATAACCCTTTAAACAACATAGACTGCTAAAACATAACCCTTCTATTTGGCTGTGCGGTAGTCAGGTAAAACCGAGAACAATGGTTATTTAATGAAAGCTAAGCAAAACTTTGATGTCATTAGGTCTAAATTGCGACGTGGAGGGAAAAGTTTTTCTTCAACATTTTTTATTCAAACCGAGCACTGGTTCTCAAAGTTTGTTTGATGAATAAAGTAAGTTCGGACAGGCTGAGTGGATAGGCCTGGTGTCAGTTTTTAGGCCGCTTGAACGCCTCTGAAGTGATCGACGTTAGCGGGTGATACTGAGAAGAGCAGCTACTTTATGAATAAAGCCATAATTCATTTCAGATTTTAGATCTTAAAAGTAAAAGTAAAAAAGTTGAGTTGCGAGATTCCACCCGAACATACATAGTTAGTTACATATACAAGATTATTCATAAAGGGTATGCAAAGCCGAAAAGGGGTCATAGTACTCATCATTATGAACAACTTTTACTATCGGAACAAACCGAAATTCGCGAAAAAAAAATCAGCTGTTCTATACATTTTGTCGAGTGTCATTGATATTTTTGTTCGTAGCCAACCTGGGAGAGTATTCTGGGCCGTTCGAGAATATCTCGGTCACTTTCACTGCCATGCATTTCTAATGAGAGCGACAGTAACCGGGATAACATTATTACTCGTAGAACAGGTGAACGTGGTATCGAAGCAACGACAATAACCAGCTTTTCGAAAAGTTGTCACTGTCAACTGTATTTTTTTCTCTCGGATATCACATTATACAAATTGCTTCAGGACTCTCTGAGTTTCTTAGTATCCGATAAATATCCTACTTGTCAGAATAGGGCTCCTGAATGTTTTTCTTTTTTTATTGCCAAACTTACTTGTACCACATTTTTATTGTTCGTCGAAAATGGTAAAATTAAATTGAATAACAAAAGTAAATGTTGGGCCAACCTATAAATTCCAGGGAAACACCCTCGAGGGGTTTAAATTTTATTCAAGATTTGTGCTTTTATTCAAACCTTTTGTTAACTATGTTTACAGACTACGTGAAGTGGGTTTGTTTGTTTTTACTCTAGCTTGAATAATGGGGTCGTGCTTTTAGATATTATTTCATGAAAAATGTACCGAACTGCTGAAAATGTTTTGCAAAACATATTTATTTTCCTCTTCCTTTTGTCAAGCTTTATTTTTTTTGCTAACAGTTTTTATTGATTTGGAAAAATTGCTTAAAATTTTTTTATTACAAAATTTCGTAGTTTTTTTTATTCGTTCTTTTTTAAATAGATTCTTCAATCATGAGTGACCATGATCGACTGTCAACTAAAATTGTTACAAATACTTACGTTACACTTACGCCTGTCACATTAGAAGGCCAAATTATCCTTAATGGACGAGCTATTTCGCGTTGCAAATAAATCGTGGTTGCTTTCCTTTAGGTGAGATAGTGATCAAGCGCATACTTAGTCTGATGTAAAACGAAACACTTCGCCAAATCGCTAACCATCAGGCAAGATAGCGGTAATATTCAACCTTTAAGTAGTCCTTATTTATCTGAAAATCCAAACCTATCACTGAATGAAAGACCTGACAGATAGCCCACAAAATGTTAATAACAAGATGAAATATGAAAAAAAAACGACGTTGAAAAGGCTGAACCGATTTAATAAAACATGATTAAGAACATGTTTTCAAATAAAAAAACCGCATTTAAATTGATTCACCCGTAAAAACTATGGTGCCATAGACGGACACACTCACACATACTCGTAAACTCGTAAGCGGTCAAACTTATAACACCCCTCTTTTTGCTTCAGAGGTTAAAAATAAGAAAGCTCATAAAGTGATATAGGCCGATTGGTTAGCCCTGGTGTAAGAATTTTTAGGCCACTTGAAGGCCTCTGACATGACTTGCGGTTGTTGTTAAACGATAAATAATCGAGACCTACAATTTAACGTGTCATCCGACCCACGGTAGCGCTCAGATGTAGGTAAATGCCACCCGCGGTCACCCATCCGAAGACTGACCGTGTCGTCCGTTGCTTAACTTCGGTGATCGAGCTACGCTATGAGCTGACAGATATCTGCCGACAAAATGTTTTTCAAAAATAGGCTTATTCACACGGCAATAAAGTTAAAAACGCTTCTCATTCCTAACTTCCAGCTCATAAAGCAGTCTGAGTCAGGTGTGCGAAATGTAGCGATATTTTGGCACACCTCGTGTAATACAAATTAAAACTAATTTATTCATGTATTCCTTGTACAAAATGCGAACAAAGCGAGCCTCATTAGCCAGGACTCATATTTGGTGAAATTACACACGTTGTTTAAGTTTTCATTAAGTTATGTTACCCTAGTAGGTACTAAAGTTAGGTTAGCGTGGACACATGAGACAAAATATCATTATTCTGACCAATTAGCGGATGATTTTGATCTATTGTTTAGCAAAAGTCAACCGATTTGACCAATGATAGTTGTCACAAGTTTTTCTGACTTTGAATAAACTAAACATGAACTGTGGAACAACAAAAATGAGTAACGCCTTCCTATAGGAGCATAGTGGCCTTTCCATCATGAGAATTCATTCTTTAATAAGCTATGCCTTTCTTTGAGAGAAAGATACTACCGCGTCTATAGGTCTCTATCTACCCCGTACCTATCTCCTTCAAAGTTAAGACTAAGACCCACTAATACCCAAATCTTAGAATATACAAATAACTTCTCGTCTTGAGCTGAGATTATAGCCCTCGTTCATCTTTTACAAGGGCTGTAATATCAGCCCAAAGACGCTTTAAAATAAATTAAAGGGGTTTTGAAGAAAGCTTTTAACAATTAAGGTTACAACAACAACAATATTGTAGGTATAACCATGATTTATGTAACTAAACTTAGACTAAAATTTTATTTTAGTCTAAGTAACTAAACGAAGTAATTTTGTTGTGATGAATAGATAAATTCAAAGCCATTAAATAGGCTCGTGTGTAGGTAGTTTTTACGTAACACAAATTTTGTGCTGGTAACTTTTGAAGTCGAACTTTTAATTTTGAAATTGTAGGGTAGCTTTATTTTTTTGTGGCTGTGATTAGTAGTCGAAATTCACCTACGTAATAACGTAATTATATTTATGTAGGTGTTATCATTACTAGAAAAATTGAAACACAAGCACAAGTCCAAATAGGAGCATTAGCTACAATTTTTGTTTGATAATTTAAAATGTATGTGAAACTGTGACATTTTGAATTACAAATTGTATTCTATGCTGTTCTTTATAAATATTCTTAGTAAACGTAGTCGTGTAGGAACAACAAGAAAAATACCGAACAATAAAGAGGGCCTTTTATTGCAAAGCACCTGCACTCTAATTAATAGACGAGTAAAATCCTTGAACTAGTTACTCCGTGTTTTGTCTTTTCATCATCATCATCCACAGCCCTCTCTATCCCACTGCTGGGTATAGGCCTCTCTCCTGTTATGCCATCTGCTTCGGTCAACTGCTAATCGGGTCCAGGTTCGACCCCCGACTCTGACTATGTAGTCGACCCATCTCATCGCCGTTTTGTCTTTTACAACCTTTTATTTAACTGGCAACGTTTGTCTGTTCGGGCAAATTTTGCAAGTAGGTATATTTTGTTATTATAGTATTGTTATATATTTTGTTGGGATAGACGGGTTCTAGAGTGGAGACCACGGATCGGCAAACGTAGAGTAGGGCGCCCTGCGGCCAGGTGGAGAGACGACCTGCGTAAGGCGGCTGGTAGCAAGTGGATGCGTGAGGCAGAAGATCGTGCCTTGTGGCGTTCTTTAGGAGAGGCCTATGTCCAGCAGTGGACAAAAATCCGATAGGCTGATGATGATGATGATGATGTATATTTTGTGCCACTTCTGGTAACTCCGATGACAATGCAATAAAAGCTTGTGTATAAGGAGGTTAGTATCTATTCCATTCAGTGATATATGTGTAGGGTAGACATTTAGAAGTGAAAGAACGTATTTTTCAGTTATATCTACGCGCTGCGCTGTAAAACGAGGACAGCAAAATTAACTATAAAAGAAACCGTAAACAAGTCACTTACAGGATGGGCTCGCTCGTAAATATGGGAACAGGAGACAACTGTTATGTATAGGGTGGTTTTTACATTTCGAAAGCGGGCTGAAACAGAAAAGGTGGTCCTTATCAAGTAATTATTGGCAGATCCCACTAATTATTAATGTAAAAGTTTGTATGCTTGATACTTATACGGTTAGTCAGATTTGTATGAAATCTGATATGGAGGTAGCTTTTAGGCTAATTTTAATCTCGGAAAAGCTAATCAGGCAAAATGGTGGTCATCTGAATGGTGGACAGATGTGATTTTTTTCATAGATCGATTTTCTCTTGTGGTTATTTTTTAAAAAGCTAAAGCAACTCGGAAAGAGTGACCTAATTGATTTAGTGTTTTCAGATGATTTTATGAATATCCAAACAATTATTCAAAATCCCATCGAAAAATAGGTCTTACAAGAAAAAAACCCCAACGTGCGCTTTGAACTAATTTAGTATTTTAAAGTTCTGAACCCAAAAGGTGACCAACGGGACCTTAGTTACTATCTGCCTAACATGGCAATGATTATTTAATGCCTCCAAAAACCCTTCCAAGCGTTCGCTCGCCCCAAAATTACCCGCAGAGGCCTAAAAAACCCCCGAATTTGAAGAGAATTTCCCATCTAGCAGCATTGATTTGATTGCACATAAGTTTCATCACAGCAATAGCAATGAAGATAACCAAACAAACAAAAAGATTTTAAACAAACAAGTTCAGCCTGCTATTAATCCACATCTGATAGTATGACGGTTTCTATATTTGCCCTGCAATATCTCTCCCGTCATATTCGCGATTCAATATTCTCTTTGACGTGACAAGCGCGCGATTACATCCGCTTGGGAAGTGGAAATGCAAGTCAGATCATTTAATATTTGTGCCAACTAACTTGAGTTTAAATAAACTTCAACACAATAGCAAATTGAATGTATAAATAAATAAATAAACGTTTCACACTCATAGTTCCCCACTAGGATAATCCTGTGTCGGGGAAGCCATGGAACACGCACAAAGACGAAGACAACTAACACCCAGACCCAGAGCAGACATTTAAATTCATCATTCAAACATCTGTCCAGCCGGGAATCGAACCCGGGGCCTCTGGCTTAAAAGGCGGATATATTACCGCGAGTCATCAATAAAACAAATAAAATAGTCGAATAAAACAGTAGAGGTAATTAATTAAAATATAAGTTTTACGGTCTCTCGTAGGGTAACTTGTTTTCTTTTAGGGTTTTTAGGCAACTTTTTAGTTTGATGCCCGTCCTTTTGGAAAATTAGATGCGCTCTGCAGTGCATGGTGATGATGACAAAAAGTATTATAACTTATGTGCTAATCTAGGATATAATTAAGCTATCGGAAACTTTCACATTTATAATATTAGTGTGATTCGCTATCATTTTTGAAGGCTATTTAGGTATTAATCTTTTATGTGCTGATTGCACATACACGTAATGCACTGCTAAAAAGATAAATATGTCTAAAATGATATAGACCAAACCATAGAGTGTGTCACGTAACGTGCTTGACAACATCTAATTGTCCAAAATATAAAATTAAAATTATAAAACAAAGATACTTGTAAATTAGACCCGGGCGGTGACGTAACTCAAAACAAGAACAATTTCAGAAACTTTTATTTATACTAAGTATACTTGTGTGTGTATATAGTGATTTAACCAAAATTGTAAATCAAGCTAAATTTCAGAAACAAAAATATTTCCACGCTTTTTATTCTATCCAACACAGCGCGATCAACCGCATCCAATCAGAATTTAAATCCCCCTTTACAACGCGGAAGGCTACAAAACACGTCTGAACATGACGCGGTCACGCTGAAGCAATTTCAGTCATGGAAAAACCATTATTTCACACGTGTCATCAAAATAAAATATGAGCCATAAAATGTTTTGTACCCGAAGGGTAGACTGTGCGTTTGAAGACAGGGGTAGCGAAACGAGGCTCAGGGTCCCACTTTGTGACGATATTCTCACTTTTATAGCCATCCATCTTCGTCACACGTTTTGTGTACCTACTACAAAGAGTGTAGACCTTCTGTCATTTATTTTACATAGGAGTAATAGCGAGTATTCTGGGCCTTTCGAGACTATCTCGGTCACATTCACTGTTATGACATTTCTACACTGAGAAAAATGTCCATCTAAATTCCACTAAAAGAATGATGAATTCACTTCACTTCACTTCACACAATTCATCAAAATTCCGATAAATTCACCTAAAGTGCGGAGCATACTGATATCACCAAAAAGTACGATGATTAGCACCAGTTTTCAGTGACAACTATTATGATCTATTATGATTTCTAAGAATTCAAAATTCTTGGTGGCACAGACCTGTTTATGGGCAAACGTGACGTTTAACATCAGGCGATCGATTTGCTCGTCTCGTCTCTCAATATAATAAAAAAATGATATATGGGTTGTCACCGTAAAAACTAGTACTATATAGAGCACGTTTTTAGGGTGGGGTGACAATCATATATTATGATGGTTGTCACTGTAAAAACGTACTAATCATCGTACTTTTCGGTGATATCAGTATGCTCCGTACTTCAGGTGAATTCATCGGAATTTTGATGGCCATTTTTCTCAGTATAATGAGAGCGACAGTGACCGAGATAATATCTCACTCGTCAGAATAGGGCTCCAAAGACTCATTTGTTTTCGAGTTTTGAATGATTTGTAAGGTGCTTCTAACTTTACAATCATTACTCATCTTGCTTAGAAACATTACGATCGCTGTGGTTCTCTTTTTGAGTTAAATACGTTGTTATTAAGCTACGAAATAGATTAGCATTACAATAGAGAATTCCCGAAATGTGGGTATTCTGTATTTTCTTTGAGTTTGTTGGGTCATATAAATTCGAATGAATAAAAAATAGGTTCGTTTTCTATGAACGAAGTTTTGGAAAACGAAAACAATGGTCGATCGACGATCTTTGTAACTAAGTGGAACATATTGCTTCGTAGTGTGAGCGGTTCTAATTGAAATAAATAAATTAAAATAAATACATTTATTTATTTGCGTTTTGTTCAAAACACACAATATTACATAGCCTGTTAAGTATCTAGGCAGGTGGTCCCAGATTCGATTCCCGGCCAGATAGTCTGTTTGAATGATAAACTGAAATGTCTGTAAAAGTGTTTTTTTAATATTGAGTCTACTGTCTCAGTTTTTAGGTAATTTTAGTCTTACAAGTTTTTAGGCGTTTCAGGCGTTTTAGGCGTTTTAGGCGTTTAGGCGTTTAATAGATATAGGGTAATTTTTATTCTGAAAAATGTAGTTTCTGTAGAACAGCGAGTAAACCGAGGGGCCTAGCGCCTAGCTAATATTAAAACTTAAACCAGCAACTTCCATAACTCCAAGTCAAAATTAACAACATTATCGAACCGCTGGGACCGGCTGTGCAGTCGTTGCTTCGAACTAATTTATCTTAGTAAACATCCCACGAGACGCGCTTCTAA
This sequence comes from Alcis repandata, assembly GCA_949125135.1. Lineage (NCBI taxonomy): Eukaryota > Metazoa > Arthropoda > Insecta > Lepidoptera > Geometridae > Alcis > Alcis repandata. Next base: position 1,756,530 of record OX421238.1, read on the forward strand.
TACGTGTAGTACAATAATAATTCATGTAATTACTTTACTTTAGCATTATTTCTAACGAGAACTCCCCTTTAGTGAAATCCCTACTAATATTATAAATGTGAATGTAAGTTTGTTTGCTACGCTTTCACGCAAAAACTACTTAACCGATAACTTTGTACACATATTCTTGGAGGGAGGGATTAGAAGTAACGTAAGATACTTTTTATTAAAAAAAAATATTTCTTACGAAAGATAAAAAAGCTACTAAAAAAAAAAAAAAAAAACTACTAAGCTACTTCAACGCTAGATGGCATTTAAGTAGCTTGATTTAGATTTCATTCCAGTAATGAAGTTCCAACCCTGAGCAATAAAATTTAGTTATCATTTTCATTCATTTCTATTGTAATGATCTCTGATACTTATTTAATGGCTTCAATGCGAGCGAAGCCGTGGGAAAGCTAGTTTAGAAATAATTTTATCAAAAACCTTTTTCTACCAGCTTTCTTACGTCATGTTGAATATTTTAAAATTCTAATAACAATAACGACCTTCTGACTTTTAACAGCTTTGACTTTGTTCTTTTTATTTTTTAGTTTTTGTTCTTCGAAACTTAAACGTATTTTTTAAATTGGATCTTCATAATACAGGGTTATAAAGAAAGGGAAATACCCTAACCCGAAAAAGGCTCGTAGTGCTCATCATTACGAACAACTTTCACTATGGGCCCACCCCTTTATTCGACTGTTGTATATACAGACCTACAAAGCTATTAAAATTATTTCTAAAACTTTCAGAATTTTTGTTTGCGAATATACTCATCAAATGTAAAAAAAATTTACAACAAAAGTTATGACGAAAAGAATCTTTACGCCAATTCATTTTTGGCATTTTCAAATTACCTGCAAGTATATTATATTTGAGTCTGTTAGAAATATTCAATATAATTTATTATGCCATAAAAATGGATTCGTCGTAACGTAATATTGTACTAACAGCCTTTATTGGTTCTGCGAGGCTGTGACGGTTCAGTGAGTCCTAAAGCAGTCATATAGTCAGCGAGTCAGTCATGCATGACTCAGAAGCAGTCACATTTCCCGCGCACAGACGGGTCGATTTTTCCGCCAAATTTTAAGCGGCTCGCTTAAAATAAGCAGAGGTCGTAAATTGATACCCGTAGGTATTTTGTCTGTAAGTTAAAAAATCCGGCTCAGAACAGATGTTTTTTTTATCGTTTAACCATCTGTCCTTCATGGAATTGACCTTCTGCTCCTGCTGCCGGGAAAAGGCAGACGCGCTACCACTCAGCCATATGTCGACAAAATATCTAGCGTAAGTTATAAATAGAATGCTTTTACTGCAGCTAAGTACTAGCTTTACTCAAAGCTAAGCGTTCGTTCTATGCAAATACACCTAGGGCATGCGAAAGCGTTGTGCTGCATTATTCCTTTGAACCGTAAGTGAAAGCAATAGAGACGCTTTTAGTAAAAATATTTTCCTTTGTGCTCTCGGAGCTCTTAGCAGATTTAAAAATTCATTTTCAAGAGTGCCCTCCCTCGGACATGCCTTTGGAGTGTTCAAGTTTATTTTCAGGAATCGTGTCAAAGAATAGAGTAGGTATATCGATTCTCTTTTTGAGACCCTACTGTGTCAAAGGAACAAAAAAGGTAGGAATGATATTATTTCTCCTTCGCGTAAGAATGACATTTGAAATATTAATTATCCCTTTTCAACTTTTTTATTTTCGGAATAATTACGGAAAAATGGTTTCCAATGTTTTTGCCAAGCTTTAGTAGTGATTGTTTTCACCTTTTTCTCTATTGATTAATTCTTTTCATATCTCCTTTCATCCCTTCGAAAAGTATAAATTAAACATTTCTGTTAAAGGAATTCTGTAGACATTTTTGGCAAACATTTTTCTTTCTTAATTATTTTTCATTTTTGACGAGATCATTAATAATAATGAGTTTCCTCAAAGATGTTTTGGCCTAGAGGTGCCTAATGGCGAATTTTATTACACGTTTTTTGAAAAATAGGTAGGTTTGCGCCTAAGTGAAAACATTTTTCATTTTTACCCTAAGAAGCGTAATTAACTAAGTTAGTAATTTCAACAAAGCCGTAATATATTTCAGCTTTAGTTAATTAGTTGAAAATTCTTTATGAGTTTATAAAAAAGTTAGACATTAATTTAACTATCTTAAATGACAGTGTGATCGAAGCCAATACATACTGTCAGCCTGAAATGAGTCCAGCTGATTCAGCTATCCGAACATACCAAAGAACAAAGGATATGTCAAATCCGATATTTGACATATAAATTCGAAGTCTTTCCGAAGGCAAAAGACTTTTCGAAGATAATCGTCGAATACATTCGATGTTCTGATAGCTGAATCAGTCTGCTGGCTCTCAAACTATCTGATTTAAATGTAAACGCAATAATAGCATAGATGCCTAATCTAATAGTAATCTAATGGTTCATATATCTTCCGTGAGTAATCTTTTCATAAAAACATTTCAAACAAAGTGAAAAACCATTTACATGTTTATACTGTACGTATAACAAAGAACGTGTCAACTTTAAGTTTGCTTATTTACATGATAAAGGTTTTTGAATTTTACTTTTTCTTTAGAAAGGAAAACGTTACGGTTCCTCACTACACTCACAGATAAATAGAACCCATAAGCTTGTAGGGTCTGGTTATTTGTCCCTCAACAATCGGCAAGTCGTGCCAGAGATCTTCAGGCGGCCTAAAAACTATAACATCAAGGCTAAACGAAGTTACTTATAAGCCGCTCTAGCCTCTAGCTCATTTCTGAGATTTCAATCGAATCAAATCAAATTGAAATCACGCCTATACATAAAAACATACGCTGTTTTTACATACGTTGCGCATACGTGCAAGTCATACTCACCAACCAATGATCTCTATCTTGCCTTATAAAAGTTTACATTTATTAATGTAACTTCCTACATACTTTTAATACCTTTATGTAAAATAAAACTACCACAAATCCTATAAATCTTAACATGTAAACCAATGTGTCTGATTATGCGTGTTGTGTCACAGCACACACATGTAAACAACAAACACATGCAACAAAATTCACAATTTTTTTTTTCAATTTACAAAATTCACATTGTAATGTGAATTTTGTCCCTGTGTATTTTTTTTCTTAAAGTATCCCATTTTAAACTAACGCATTTTAAAGTGTCTCAAGAGTCGCTGAAATCAGCCAAAGTTTGATCGTTAGCGAGGAGAGCTCTCCAGAACTACGAGTAAAGCCGTTGACCCGTTTTAAGCAACGAGTCTAGAACAATTAGAGCTTTTTATTGATCTGTAGACTTTTGTAGGTCTTTGGTTGACTTTTGGACGGAACTCTTTTAGTGTGTGTTTGAACTGGATGGTTGTTACGATGAAATTTTAAATGTACCTATGTGTGGAAATAAAATTAAATTCCCTTCACTTCGTGTTTCTTAATGAGACAGAGGTCTCACCCCATCCAAGATGCAATAATTGGAAGCTTTGTAATTTAACTCTCAATTTTACTGTTCTAAAGTGTCTCATTTAAAAAAAAGTGAGTGGAAGACACAGTGTTTTCGCTTACCTTTTTTATTTAAACACACAAATAAGTCCGCGTTAATCCAACTCATATTATTTGACTCGAGGACAGATTTGTGTTTGATCTCCATCTTGCCTGATGGTGCTCGACGATAGAGCAACGTTGTTAAAAAGAACCCGATTCAATCTAAAATTTTAGAAATTAGTAATGTGATTGGTATGCGTAACTGCTATTTTAATGTAATTGCCTTGTTCCAGAATGTGTTCGGAGGCGCGGTCGCGGGTGCAGCAGAACGACTTGCTTCTGCACGAAGCGGTCATCAAGAACGAGCCGGACGCCGTGCGCGAGGCGCTGCAGCGCCCCACCGATGTCAACTGCAGAAACAATGTATGTCATTAGAAGTACTATTCTTCTAGTCCTGTTCTCCTAGTACTTGGTAAAACTTGAATGTGTTCGGAAGCGCGGTCGCGGGTGTAGCAGAAATACTCTATTCTCATGAATTCTCGTAGTCCTGTTCTCCTAGTACGTAGTAATATGTCACGAATTATTTTAAGGTAGCGGTTAGTGGTAGCGGTTCACCACGATGATAAAATCAAAATCAAAAATCAAAATCAATTTATTCAGCTTGTGGGCCTGGGTTACAAAGTTGTTAGGGTGAATTTTAAATATCTCCAGACCCCGCCTGTCAGCGTACAAGCGGGTACTTAAATTACTACATAATTACAGATTAAAATTTAATTACAAAATTGAAATAAATAATAAAAAATAGTAATACATGTCAGGGTTATAATAAAATTATTAATAGTCAGATACTCCTGTCATTTAAGAACTCATCTAGGCTATAGTATGCTTTTGAAAATAGTAAATCATTCAGCCGGTTTTTAAAACTGTTTATATCGGTCCATTCACGAATTTCCATCGGTATTTTATTATATATTATTGGTGCCCTACAAAACACACTTTTAGTCATCATGGATGTGTTAGTATTTTTAGGGTACCGAAGATTTTTCTCACGTCTGCTACCAGGTTTGAAAGATTGAAAGAGTGCTGGATTTTTTTTACGAATAACGCTACTTCACTAATATACAGACACGGGAGGGTTAATATTTTAAGATTAAGGAATGAGTTTTTGCAGGATTCTCGTCGTTTTAAACCACACATCGCTCGTATACATCTTTTTTGTGCTTTAAAAGCCACTAGCTTGTCTGTAGAGTTGCCCCAAAATATTACTCCATACCTTAATATAGAGGCAACATAACCATGATACGCTGTAAGTGTAGTTTCAAAATTTGTAATTTTGCTCAGCTTATACAGGGCATGCGAAAATTGAATAATACGTTTTGATATTATTTGTACGTGTGGTTTCCATGTCATTTTACTATCAATATAAATACCTAGAAATTTTGTGATTTCAACTTCGTCAATTTTTTGTCCATTATAATTTATGTCAAGTTTTTGGTCATGCAGTTTACTAATTCTTTGTCTGAAATTTATTATATTTGTCTTTTTGGGATTAATTTTTAAATTGTTATTTTCCAACCATTTAATTACAGATGTCAAGGTGTTATTAATGTCGTGTTCTAAATTATTAATGTCATTCTTATCTCCAGTGAATAAAATAGTGCTATCATCAGCGAAAAGAGTCATAGAATAAGGGGTAATTTTGGGTAGGTCATTTATATATACTATGAATAGAAAAGGTCCTACGACACTACCTTGTGGTACGCCATTTTCTACCTCTCTTAGGCTAGAAGAATGGACCATTTCAATTTTTGTTTTAAAGCAGATTCGATTGACGTGAGTGACTTGTTTCCTGTTACCGAGATATGATCTTATTAGTTGGATTATTGATAATGATGATGATTATGAAAAGTAGCCTATGTCTTTTTCTGTATCCTTGACAACGTGTATGCAAAAATTCATTTACAAAAGCGTAACCAACAAACAAATTTACAAACTCATTTTGTATTAATCAGGAATTAGATCTTAAGTACCTCTAGGTAGAGCTTAGTTAATAATTGTTTCTGTGTAACCCCATTCTTAATTCAAAATACCTTTAAACAAGACAGCAATTTTATAATTTCAATCCATCAAGCAAACGCAGCCATTTCATGTTCGCCTGAAATTCAAATTCAATATTCAATTTGTTTATTAATTGTAAAGTTACTAACAATAAACCGAAAGGCTCCTAACACAAAAGCATCATTAATGTGAATGGGATGATATTTAACCAAAACTCAACAATAGGGCAAATTACTTAGTTACCTAAGTTTTAAATACTCGAACTAAATTGTAGAGTCATCTCTTCGGCGAGAAATGAGAATAATAAGTAATACCTACCTACCCAAAAAGGAAAAAAATGTTTCAGTCTATCTGTCGAGACTCAGGTGTATTATTTGATAATTATGTTTTTTACGTCGTTGTAAAAAGTTGAAAATGAGGCGCTAAAAATGTATTGCACCCTACTTATATTATAAATTCGAAAGTGTGAAATTAAACCTTCGTCAATGCGTGTATGTGCATGTGAATGTCAGTTACCACGTATCACCGTAAGTACTAAACCGATTTAGTTAAAATTTGGAATAGAGATAGCTTGTGCCTGGATTAACATATAGACATCTTAATATTTATAAATTACGTGTCACGTTGTTTGTCCGCTATAGACTCCTAAACTACTTAACCGATTTCAATCAATCACACCGGGTGGAGTTCGATCTAACTTAGGAGATAGGATAGCTCACATCTCAATTTATAGTAAAAAAACATGAAAAATTAGAAAATTTAAAAATACTTAAACCATAAAGCGCTTTGGACAATGTAAACTTTTTTAATGTAACTTTTGACATTTGACATAGAATTGACGCAATGACTTTTGACAGGACAACGTCTGTCGAGTCAGCTAGTAGGTATATACTTTTCATCACCACCATTTTCATCATCGCGCGAGTGACACCGCGAGTCCCAACTAGTTTTACAATACATGAGTTCTTAATGTTCTCCTTCGAGAAACGATGTTCTACCCAGTTTTCTTTGATTATTTTTCTTACCTACGTAGCATCTTATTCAAACTCAATTCGACTATAAAAATCAGATAATATCCTGTCAATTCCACCGAGAAATTGGCTTGTCTTTTGACAGATCTGAGCCGAATATTCCATTTTCTGCTCACAACTAAAAGTAATATCAATTTTCTAAAAGAATACGTATCCATCAATCTAAATGAATTATAATTATATTAGGAGAATTGTAAGGGATCCTATCTTACTAATACAGGGTTCTAAGGAAAGGGTGAGGTTAGCACTAATCACTAATGCTAGTCACTAAAATTAGATAGATTTTATAGAGATTATTTACATATTATCGCGAGGAGTGAACTGGAGCACTACTGCTCAGGTAAGTAATTAATATCAGTTTCCAAAGTCAAATCACCCAAAATTGTACTAATTTAAAGCCAAATGTTGTTATAATTAGACATAGAACCCAAATCGCTACTAATTTCCTCAAAATGTTTCCAAGTAAATGATACAAACGTGTTAAAACCGGATTGGAAGCTTATTCCAGCTAACGGAATAACGAGAAGATCAGAGGGTCGAAAGCTTGTTGATTCTTCCATCGGAGATGTCGACTGGGAGGGTGACACGAGCGGGGTTACGGACCGACCAACCTGTCTGTACAGCCGGCAAGTGATGGAACTAAAAATGGTCTACAGATATCCGTCAGTCATGTTCAGGAAATGTGATAGTGGCTCCTTTAATTAGCTGCTGAGATAAGTTGGTCGTGTTGTACGGATTTCGGACTGACCAATTTATCTGTGGAGCCGGCTAAATAATGGAACTAAATTATTTTCAACTGATGTCTGCAAGTTTTGGTAAGGAAAAACGATGGTGGCTCCTTCAATCAACTGTTAGTTAAGTTGGTCGTGTTGTACGATGTTCCGCCTCCGGCACGGCTGGGTATAGTAGCTCGGGTATTGGAACATGTTTCGAAATGTTTCAGAATATCTGACAGGAAGGTTGAGTGAGTTTTATTTTTCAGGTTCGAGGTATGGTTCTGTTTGTTTTTAATATTTGTACGACGCTAGTTTAAAATGACATAATAATTAAAACATTCAGAGAACTTCTAATATCCACCTACATCATCATTTTTATAAAAATGACATATATTATAATTAAAACATTCAGAAAACTTCTAATATCCACCTACATATTTTTATTGCATTTTTGTTATAATTAAACACGGGAATACTCACGTAAAAATTAAATCGTCTACTACGACTAGTTTCGGTCACATTCGGTGACCTTCATCAGGCGAGTTTACAAACGTGACGCGCTCGCGGTTATTGCACTTTCATCCAGCTCTGAATTATGTTAAAAGTTTTAAGCCATAGATTCATTGCTCATACATAATAAGAGTTAAAACTAGAGTGTAATTTTACTAACATAGAATCACTCCTCAAGAAAGATCACCGGATGTGATCGAAACCATCATAACAATCAACCTGTCAAAATTACTTTAATAAAAAAACCGAAAAATAAATCGGTCTCATTATTTCTGAATTGTTCTCAATGTTCATCTGTCCAACAGTACGGCCGAGCTCCGATCCACTGGGCGGCGAGCCGCGGCAACGTGGAGATCATAAACCTGCTCATCGATGCCAAGTGCGACATAGAAGCCGCCGATAAGGTAAACAAGCTCGTGTAAACCTTATACACTGAGAAAATAACCATCAAAATTCCGATGTCACCGTAAAAACTGGTGCTAATCATCGTACTTTTTGGTGATTATCAGTATGCTCCGTACTTTAGGTGAATCCATCGGAATTTTGATGACCATTTTTCTCAGTGTAGGCCGAGCGGCTAGCCCTGGTGTCAGAGTTTTTAGGCCGCCTGAAGACCTCTGCAATTATTTTTTTTAATGATAGGTTTGCTTTTGACCACCGTCTTGATTGGAAGCAATGATGCGGTTTATGATAGAGCACGCTTGCCTAGAAGACTTATTCACTCTCGACTCATAAAAACCATCGGGGAACCCACTCAGGCAGAGCATGGCTTGCAGTTGTAGTTAAACGACAAACTATGGGGGCCTACAATTTGACGCGTCATCCGACCGTCGGCCACGCTCAGGTGTAAATGGCACTCACGGTCACCCATCCAAAGAGTGACGTCTCCCGTCCGTTGCTCAACTTCAGTGATCGGTTACGAACACCTAGTAGAACTGCGCTACGAGCACTGATAAGGTAATATTGAGTAAAACTCTGCTTTATAGCTGGGGGAAGCCGTGATAAGACGAGAGTATTTTATGATGCCTTTTTTGTATTTCCGGCTTCTTTCCGCTAAAGATTTACTAATCTTGGGCTTTTAAAAGTCAGTTTTTTTATGCTAGGTCGCAAACATGATATCATGATAAGCGATCTGATGGTAAGCAATCTTCGTCGCCTATATCACGAGACCCACACCACACCTGTATACGTCATGGATCGTTGCCGACTTTTAAAAACACTGCACAAAATACCACTTCCCGTAGAACGGGGCCACCGCGCACCGCGGAGCGTAGTTCTGGAACAGATAGATTCTATCATCTGTCCCCACTGAACATTGAAAAATATTCAGCCTGTTTAGAGCAGGCAACAAACAAACAAAAAGCTATTCACTCTCATTTTCTCTTCTTCTCTCTCTCTCTACGTACCACAATCGAAATACATTTTTTCACAAAACTCTAAAAACTTCATACTACGAGTACGATAAAGGGTTGTACTTATATTCCTTTTCAAAAAACCAAAGCATCTTCATAAAAAGGCAAGCAATAATATCACAGAGCGTATCGGCTCCAAAGATTCTTTATTATTTATGAAAAGGTTTATTTTCGGAGTTCGAAGAGATACGTGAGATTAGAAAATGTTGGTGGTAGAACAAATCTGTATGAACTCGCAAAAACAAATTTACAAGGAAATCTAAGGAGCTAATCAACATTTCCAGTAAAACCCATTAGTACTTTCTGAATTATGACTCCGTGTGTTACTATGGCAGTTTGAATATGAGAAACGCGTACATTTTAAATTTATTATTCGACTCTAGTTTGCGATTCAACGCGGGAATGCAGTACTTTGTCATTGACATACGGACAACGGCTCCACTTTTAGTTTTCAGTTTAGTTTAAATTATTTTTAGACCTACCTAAGTATATCGTAAATAAAATACGAGTATGTAGTATTTTACTAAACGAAACGATGATATCAGTTTATATTTTCAAACATTACTACCTATTATGTAAAAATTGTAATCTTTAAAGAAGAATCAAACCTACATTGGTAAGAGCATCACTTGAAATCGGCTGACCAAAGTTGGTAAAAGCTTTCTATACGAGTCCGAAGGCTGAGGTTCGTCATCAATTCTGAGCCTTAAACCGCACTGGGAATTAATGTTAATTAATGGGAATTAATCCTAATGTTGAATTAGTCCTTAACTGACGTGAAATAGTACACATTAAATTACCGTTAGGTATTTATTTCTCCTAATCTTCTTTAGATCATAATCAAATTATTTCCACATCAAAGTTTAGTCCTAATTGGCTCGTATCACAATTATAAATCCTTTCAGTCAACAGCTTCAACAAGTCTTCATGCTCGAGCCAATCCAATTTAGAAATAAACTTTAGGTGCTTCGCCTTTAGGACTTTGTTTGAATGAGCTAACGAGAAAACAAACTCAAACGCACAAGTCTTTATTCTCATTCTTCACAAGAAACTTAAATAATTGCTCGCACTGTGTAACTTGGAGTTTGAAATTAAATTTCCGGGAAGTACAAAAACATTGATAAGGGACAACCAGAATGAGACCAACAAATATTGAAATAGCCATTTTGTTAATAATAGCATGTTTTTGCATTTATATAGTTAACATAGTTAACAAAAACTAACATTTATTTTTTTATAAAAAAAAACTATTACCTATATAGTTTTTGTTTTGGAAATTTTCTTACTTTTTGGTTATTGAAAAAAATGTCTGTTTTTGTTTTCGAAGGTTTCTTAGTCCGCGCTTTTGATAATTGATAAAATAATGAGGAGCCATTGGCTCCCGAAATACAGTACTTACTAGTTCAGAGTCTATGCTCAATTTCAATTGCCGAAACCTCAATTATACCCCCACTTAAAAATCATCTAGATAACAGAAAGAAAGAGAGATGTAGAGCAGCGACAGAAACTTATTTACTGCCAGAAGTGAACGGCTAACTTTATACTTAGGTCGTCTTTGTACAAACACATCGGGTATACGCGAACTAATGGGTTGATTACACGTAACGAGTACAGTGGCGAGACAGCGCCCTGAGCCGAATACTCAGTTTGTGTAAACATTTTGACGAAGCAAGACAGTCGCTAGAACCGTGATTTGTTTGTTCGGCCAAGTGTGCTCATTTACTGTCTCGTCACTGTACTTGTTACGTGTACTTAATCAACCCATTCCTTATTTAATTTTGTACTTTTTGTTACGCAGTTCGGAATGCGGCCTCTGCTAATGGCGGCGTGGCACGGTCACCTGGACGCCGTGAAGACCCTCGTCAAAGCAGGCGCCTGCCTCGCTGCTACCAACAAAGTGAGGAGAAATACTTTTATCCCATAAGCTTCCAGTGGTCAAAGATCTCTTGTCCTTCGATTTCTTATGCTCTATCGCCTACAAGACCCATTCAAGATCTCGCCAACGCTTTCGGGGCCAACTGGGAATGACCCTTCAAACAACTGATAATGACCCCTTAAAACAGGTCCAGCTCACCTTCAGACAGACACTTATAAAGATCATACTTTTATGTTCTCACGGATAGGTTAAATACAAACAATAGGCTCGAAAAAGAATTCCCTTAACAATTAGATTTAATTCCATATCAAGTTGTAATGTAATAATTTTATTTTAATTGCGGTTTTCCATGACTTCCAGGGAAATGAAAGACCACAGACACGTGGTAGGGGAGGAAATTTAATTAATTTAATTAGTTTCTGTCAGAAACTGCACATAGAAGCCAATGAGTTGTGGTATAACACGCGTGCACCTATTTACTCGTAGCTTTACCTTTTGTTTTCGATGAAATAAACAAATTAACTCACGCCTGGCGTCTCGATTTTACTTGTGATTTATAAATATAGGGCGACATGGCTGGGAATTTTTAGATAATACTAGCTGACCCGGCAGACTTCGTACTGCGTTTGTATGGGAAAAAGAAAAGGGCTGTTTAGGGTTTTTCAATATTTCTGAGAGATTTTCTTAATATTTTTTTCCGTAAGAACCTTCTCCTAATAATAACAAATACAACAAAAAAAGAATTAGTGAAATCGGTCCAGCCATTCACGCGTGAGGCCGTGACCAAGGAAAACGGGTTTCATTTTTATATATATATAGATAGATAGATAGATATAGATATATAGATAGATAGATATAGATATAGATGCAGAGGCATAGAATGCGTTTACACATTTGTTGCTGAATATACGCTTCTTGTGTATTTCCTCGTGTCGTGAATGTGCAGCGTTTCACACAGGAAGCTAAAATTACACACAGGGCGTTAATACAAAGCTCAGCCACGGGCTTTAACCACTATATTTAGTGAGTAACGCTGCTGAAAACGCAATTTATTTACTAAAACCTTATTTCTCTAGAAGCAAAATGACATCCTGCAATGCGCGTGCTCTCGCGGCTCCACCGCCGTAGCTGAGTACGTGATCGGGCTGGGGGCTCGAGTGCAGACCCTGGACTCGGCGGGCGACGCCCCGCTCGCTCTCGGCGCCAGGGCCGGACACACGGCGGTCGTGGAGCTGATACTCGAACGAGGCGCGTACATCGATGCAGTTAATAAGGTATACCATAAATATAGTACAATAGCAATACAAACAACAATAAGTTAATCAATAAAATACAAGGAATATTTTAAGTAATAGTTATTTCATAGATGCTGTCTTGAGGCCGCTTGTTGATGGCCCAGGATTTGATTGGTGCTAGGTTTTTTTTTTTTTTTTTTAAATAAAATAGCTTGTTCCCCGAATATATTAAGTTCAGGATTGGAAGGCTACAAAAATCTTACAAAACCATAACTTATTCTAGGTACTTACTCTACTGCTTAATTACTTATTCTAGTGACTTACTATTGCTACGGTTTATATAAAATTATTATATAACATAGCAATTGCTTATTTATCTAACGTATTGTTTCTAGCTATAACTATTTTACATATTTCAGTACAGTAGTGCTGGTGCTAGGCTTAAAGGATATACGTAGCGGTTGTCATGGGGCTTTTTCTCATCGTTTTTGAACACATAAACGGTAGATAAGACGTAAATAATGGATGAATTAAACCGAATACAATTTTACTTAAAACACGAAAAGTACCAGGGCACAATAAGCTTCGCAAAGCTCTCGTGTATTCCTAATGCGTGAAATCACGACGCACGGCTTGGCTCGAAATAATTGAAGTGCCTTTTAGTCCATTACCGAATACGTGTAATATATAGCCTCTAATAAGGCACTTAAGTAGAGCTGTTAATGCTATTAAGCATTGGAGTAGAAATGGAGTGGTTATTAGCTGCGCATTTACTACAAATGAAGAAAGTTTAGGTAGAGAGGTATACACTGGAAAGCAATAGCGTCTCACTTGAGACATATTGAAAAGCCAATCAAACCAACATGAACCGTATTTCTCTAACAAAAGCAAGGCCCAGTAATCAAAGTAATGTTCACAACATTCATCATAATAAATTACATTAGCGATTATATCAGCACAGTTAACAAGCAAACAACTAAAAACAATAAACTAATTAACTAATCTAAACTGACTAATATAATAATGTACTAGGTATATAAACCTAATACCTACTGGTATTTATATAACATACATTATTAATACATTTTATTATTCATACATCGCGTTTAAAATAATAAAATTTCTCGAAAATATAATTATGTTTCCCGAGAATATAATTGGTATGAAATTCTCATAATTTTGTTTTGGTTTTTCCTCTTTATTTCTAAAATATATTAGAGGTTGACCTTATTAATATTTTCAGAAAACATGAAAACCTTATCAACTAAGAGCCCGAGTTCATCTCTCTGAAGTAATTTAGTTTAGAAATAATATGAAATACGAAGAAACACAAATATGAATACGTGGAACATGTTAATAACCTAACTCATTTTGATAGCTACAGGTGTACACAAAGCTTATTATCTCCTGGTACCTAGGCTGTTCGACCTGGATCACTCGTGTAGTTATAGTTTATGATCTCCTAGTAGGTACCTACGAGTGGGTAAGCTCTTTGACCTGCGACCCTATAGGCTAATTCTTGTATCTCTGACAATGAACTTCCCAGCGAAAGTAATCTTCACCATTGAATTCCAATGTACGAGTAAATGAGAAATGTCAATGAGATAGCTTCCTGTTTCATTTGACGTTTGAATCGGACTTCAGGTAGTCGTTAAAATTAACTGATACTATTTTTTTGTATCGAACACTCCATTTATGCAATAATCCGATTTCTAAATCACGAAGTTTCGAAAACTGCAGGCTTGAGTGACGTCACCTTGGGCTTGAAGCAAGCCAGATTGGCCCATTGAACCAGGCCAGATTGACCCACATCGAATTTCGTGAAGTCAGAATCGAACATCGGAAACATTAGCCGATAGGGCTGCTGTTAGTATTAGTGAACAACAGCCTTGTTCAAAATTCCGTTTGAGAGTCAGTCATGCAAACCACTCCTAACGTCCAGCCTGATAAATTGGTCGAGTGACGCAGAAGCGAAACTGGAATTATTCAGTTTGGATTCAATTTTCGTTTTAAGGTAGGTATACGTTAGTCTGTGCGAAACGAAAAGAGTCGTACGGATTGAGGGCACATGTGTGCTTATTTACTGTTTTTGCTGCGTTTAGAACACTGCTCAAACATTATTATTTAAATGATAATCAGAGATGATACTTTAAAGTTGCGTGTCCCCACGGAATGGGCTGCCAACTGCCATATAAAAATCTGGGTGTTAGTTCACCATAATGATACTCTGCGCTTATGCAGACTCCAGTTGATATTTTCTTACAAAGTTCGCAAAGATTTAAAAATACATTTTCATGTACTTCAAAATAAAAATTCATCAAAATCTCTTACTTTAATAAAATATTTTTTAGTAAACATGTTAGGTATATAACATTTTTTTAATATTTAAACTAAAGAAATCAAATAAAAGGGATTAATCTGCTCTCGCCTTGAAAAGTCATAAATAAATCAATAGCCACATTATGCAGGAAGCGAGTCCCTGCAAAACTGGGTCAATGGCGAAATTGTAATTAACAACTCATTGCGAGATACAAACAAACCTACTTTTACTGCTACCCTTTAGTATTATTACACCCTGTAGTTTTATCACTTCTGTATTTACCTTGAACTGAACGGATTTATTAGTTTAAAATAAATGTTCCTTTTTAATAGCTTTTATTTAACTATGGAAACTAACGTGCTTTTGACACATTTCTTTTAACTTGCTATGTACATATGTAAATGTATGTAACAGAACAGAAACACTTATAAACCTATATTGCGTCGGCTACCCCGACTAGTTTCAGACTTAGATCACGTTCGGGGATAAAAACTACTTAGTTTTCACAGTACTTAAGATTCCTTTCTTTTTGTAATATTTTTTTTTGTATTTCTAAAGGCGCGTATCGTACACAAAATATCGTTTTTACTGTGGAGTCGCGTCTCCTGCACTTGTTTTATCCAAAAATAGGTATCGAAACCATGTTTTATAAACCAAAACATGTAGGTACAGAAGCCGCGCCTTTAACCATCCAGTTAAAATTGGCGAAATCAAGCGAAGTCCCAAACATGCGAGGCCAAAGATAGGGCAGCAATACACTGAGTACTATAATGAGTCCATATTGTATCTAAAGGTACATACATGTACATATGTTCGTTTCAATATTTAGCATTTTATTGCAAAACCTTGCAGGTTGTTTCCTGTTTTTTTTTTATCGCGAATTTTACAGCGTTTGACTACCAACTCGCCTGTTGGTAAGCAACGATATGGTCGAAGATGAAGCACGCAGACTTAGAAGATACCTATTCATTTTGGTCCAAGATTATATCTTTCATCTTTTTGTCTCCAAAAAATTTCAAATTAAATCAAAACCCTATTTGTCAGAATCTCAGGAATAAGCGGGTTAGTTATTTAACCTCATACGAAACTAAACAACATAAATAGCATAGTTTTCGAAAAGGAACCGGAAAATTCCGGTATATAATGGGATAATACGCATTTTCCGCGGAAATAGGACGGATTGTGAGAAGCTTCTAAGAATGTTTCTGATGTCAAAGTGCTCTTTATAACTTTTTATTGACCTCTGTCTTTCGCTATACTACTCGGCTTGGAGTACCTTATAATCCTTATTGTACTTTTATTGTGAGCACTTACTGTTTTAAGACAGTTGACGACCTGTTTGGCTCAGCATTAGTATATCCGCCTTATAAGCCAAAGGTCCCGGGTTTGGTTCCCGGCCGGGCAAGATGTTTGAATGATTAATTTAAATATCTGCTCTGGGTCTGGGTGTTAGTTGTCCTTGTCTTTGTGTGTTCCATGGCATCTCCGACACAGGGTATCCTAGTGGGGAGTTTACGTTAGTTGTTGCCCTAGTTTTTAACTTTTGTTTTCCTTTCGTTTGCATAAAATCTGTAGTGAACAATGTAAAGTTTACTTATATATTTGTCTATGTGAAAATGCAGAAATTTAGAAACTTTCAAATTCCACGTTTCGGCATATGTTCAGTGTTTTTCAATTAGTGATATTTTTAATATTTTAATATTAATATGTATTTGCATAATTTAAGTCTCTGTAAACAAAACGCTCGATTGAGACAAAGCAAAAAAAACAATTTGTGATTAGTGCAAATTACGCTAAGAACAAGTCGTAAACTGCACTGAATAAAGAACACTTTTGTACCTACTCTGAAAACCCGGGGTTTCCGTTACTCGAGAGATTTCGTCAAACGACAAAAGTTATTTATAAACCAGGTTGAAAATATGTAACTGAATGAAAATTTGTGTTTGTTTAGGATTTGGGAACTAATTCACAGGACTTACGACCCGTACAGATAAAACTCCCAATAACGAGGTGTAACGTAAAGGTGTAGTAATACTTAAGGGCGTTCTTTTACACGTCAAAGTGAACAACTTTTGTGACACATATTTGCTAAATTCAAGAAAAAATATCGAGTCTCCATACAGAATATTTAGTCACATGATCCATTTTCTGTGGCAATTCAATATTTTCTTTCTTGAATTTAGCAAACTTTTGTTCTAAAAGTTGTTCACTTTGACGTATAGGCGTGTGTAAAGAAAAATGTCAATGACACTCGACAAAATGTATGGAACAATTTTTTTTTGGCGAATGTCGGGTTGGTCCCATAGTAAAAGTAGTTCATAATTATGAGTACCTACTTTTAGCCATATTTGGCTTAGCATACCCTTTATGAATAATCCTGTACCTATAGCACCCCTCGTTTTGTTGTGGCCCCAACATCTACCACATACGCAATATTTTAATGGACCATTTGCGCCGCTTTAATTTGGAGAGGTAAGTAAGGAGCGAGAAAATCTCAGTTAAGTTAGAAAAGCTCTCATTTCCCAATTTATTTATGTCTACTAAAATTACATTTTAGATAATTTATTTTGTTATAATAACGACAAATCACGTATTATTAAGTAGGATACTGTATACGACAATAAATTCGATCACATCTGGTGATCTTTTTCAAGAAGTGATTTCAAACGAGACGCGTGGTCGCGCGTACGTTATACCTACTCCAAAACAAAATATGTCAAAATCAAGCTTCAAACACTTATTAAATTTAAAAATTATCTTCAGCCATATTGCTAAGATTTACACTTCATTTCATTGGGGTTATTGAATCAATTTTCTGGTCTCACGAAGCGAATTGAATTAGTTGGCGGCGGCGTCTGTCTAATCGAGTTACAAGGATCACTTACCGAGTTACTGTGAACCAGCGCTTCTTACTTTGCAGCGATACGCTTTTATACTTTAACTTTTAAGATAGAACCTAATAAGCGTGATAAAATGACTAACCAATTAGCGGGAACTCCGTGGAGAGGCTTTGGAAACTTGAAAAGGGTTAAAAAAACAATAAAATTTGCAACACGACGCCACATTTAGGGAATAATTATGGTTTTAATTGAAATTGATGGTTAAGAAAATGGGAGATAGGATATTCTGGGAATGGGATAATAATTTGATCATGTGATAATAATTATCACGTGCGAAATTGCACAATAAATAGATTTGAAATATCCATATTTCAGCCTCTTTAGCTTGATCTGAGTAGGTATATCGGTACTAATATATTATATATTTAGTCAGAAGAGTTATTTCAAATGTAAAGATCTTGTCATTCTTATTACACAGCATAATAGGTCTTATAATTCATATTTCGCTCAAAAACTAGAAACTACTTAGAATCTGACTCCAAATTAAAACAGTCGTTAGATATTCCGGCTCCCGCATCAACCCTGGGACCCTATTCTTGGACGCTCGAGATTATCTCTGTCGCTCTCATTGTCTTGACATTTCTAATGAGAGTGACAGCGACCGAGATAATATCACACTCACCCGAATAGGCCCTAGGTTCGGTCCATTTCCGGCCGCCGACCGTGTCGCAAACAACGTAGATTGGAGACCGCTCCCACGCGCCTACCTCACTATAAAGTCTATAAACATGATAACATGCAATAAACACGTCATACGCAGCCACCCCTTCAACCATAAAGTGTCACAAATCTGTGGCACACAATCAGAATAATTGCGCATGATTTCATACGAAAGTTTGTACCTACTTATAACAAGGATACCACAAGACAGACGGTCCAGGTCAATAGTCATGAGACTTTTAGCTCTAGATTACAAAACCTACTAGTTCATCGCCTAAATGTAATTTTATTTCAATTATAACAACATAAATAAACATAAACAGAATAGAAAATTACAGATAAAAAACAGAGGTTAAGTCACTATCCGCTGGTAAAGTACTCAACAAGCTGGAGACGTTACCTCGTTGAATGGCAATACTAATTCATCGTTCATAGAAACGTGTCATAAAGAGGACTGGTCGTGCTCACTGGAGTCTATAGCGGACAAACAACGTGACACGTAATTTATTTATACTCGTACTAGCTGACTCGACAGACGTTGTCCTGTCAAAAGCCATTGCGTAACTATAGCAACCGTAGTATGTTGATGCTTAGTAAAAATTATCAGTATATATATAATTTGCAATAAATTAAAATTGCGACTATAATTTGAGATTTAAACTATCCTATCTCTCAAGTTGGATCGAACTGCACCCGGTGTGCGAATTTTATTATAATCGGTTAAGTGGTTTATGAGTCCATTGAGGACAAACATTGTGACACGAGATTTATATATATTAAGATTAAGATTAAAGGCCCGTCTGAGGTTCAGCATAAAATCGATACATTTAAATTTAGTTCTCACCAACCACGTAGTTATTTATGAAAGGCTCTCAACATTCTCACAACGGCTCACAAATTGTTTGAGTAACATGATTTCCGAACTTTCACCATTTAATTAAATTTATTGTCTATTGGACCGAGCTCAAGTGTCTTCCACATGAAATATGACAACGTACCGGAGAGTTCCCACTCTCCGCCCTCGTTAACCCTCCATTAAAATAAAAATATGGCTTGTTCGTTAGAAGGGGGTTTTATCGCACCATTTGTTATAACCTGTGTCACAAGGGTGTTTTGTGACTTCTAGTATAACAAAGAATGTGTGTGGTGAAACATTTTGTGCTTTTGCACACACGCACACTATTGTACTTTTAAACATTTTATAAAAGTAAAAGTACATTTACATTAACTTAGATTTCAAACAAATTCGTTCAGACGTCATGGTACTAGTAAATAAGTTCATAAAGGTCGCGTGGGCAGCCCTGGTGTCAGTTTTTAGGCCGCTTGAATGCCTCTGTCACAGAACCGATAGGCAAACATCTAACTTGGTACACAATACGTGCTCTTCAACTCCGAACTTTCCAGGAACTTTTCAAAAATCTTCCAGACACAAAATCTCAGCCCCTAATGTCCACATTTTTCTAACAGAAAGGCCGCACAGCGCTGCACATGGCGTGCGAAGGCGGGCACGTTTCGACTGCCACCGCGTTAATGTCTCGTAACGCGAGCAAAGAAGCACGCGACAACTCGGGACGCACTCCACTGCACGTGGCTGCCGTGCACCGGCACACGGAGCTCGTGCGGTGCCTGCTTGATGGCGAGTGCCAGGTCGACGCTGTGGACAACGTGAGTAGAGAAATTGGAGTTGGTGCACGATGCTAGGATTGTTAGGTGACGCGTGGCAACTCAAGAAGGAGCAAACACGAGCACGATGCGATAGTTTGTAGTGTATGCAGCTGAGTTCTCTGCTTCACATTTCAAGCACCATTTTCTTATAGCTTAAAAAGCTTAGCTTAGCTTGTGGAAGCACAATTCAAGCAGAAGGTAGGTGTCATCAGATTAATGTGAAAAGTTTAATTTTGTATTTGCATGCTCATGATGCTCACTTAAAATCTAGTTCCTACGCCAAGGAAAGCTCGGTTACCATCTTATTATACCTCGCCGCCACTCAAAGTCAGACTAAACTAGCGGATCTAAAAATAATATTACGTACTTGTGGGCCATTTCTACAAAGTTCACCTTTATCTTCCTTAATTTGCCTTTAGCTCACATATTTCAGTTAGTCAAATTTAATGTACCCATGTCTCTGGTCGTTAGGTGGGTTAATTAAGGGATACCTGTAACATCACTCCATTATTGTACCTACAAAATACATAAATAGTTAGGCAGGTAACTACCCTCATTTACCCAAAAAAAAACATTCTCAAAACTCAATCAGGCATTCAAGACTAACTTAAATTTGATTACCAAGACCAAACTGACCCTCTCGAGCAGACTTAATTAAAGTTTAATAGCCAATCACATTTCCTTTCCCATCTCTCGAAATTACATTTAAAGTGATCCGAGGTTACATTATATACGATTCAAGAAGGCTCAAAGGAAACGAACAAATTACTGAAGAAAAACCTGAAAACAATTTGAATAGGCATAAACATCTCGATGAATAATAAATTCGTGTAGCCTTAGGTATTCCAGCGAGTGAGGAGAAATTATCTACGTCACTGTCGCTCTCATTGAAAATGTCATGAGAGCAAGAGTGACCGAGATAATCTCGAAGGGCCAAGAATGCCTGCTCATTACGTCGCAAAAGTGATATTGTCCCTTGTTATTGCCCGGATATTTGCACTCTATTTCTTGTTAATTAAGGTTGTTTGTTGCAGAATGGAGTGACAGCGTTGCAAATGGCCTGTGCACAAGGATGTAGAGGCATAGTGGAGCATCTGCTCGCGTTCGGCGCTAATGTACACATGCAAAATAACGTGAGTATTCAGCTTCTTCCCCGAGGCTTTTCCCTTTGGGAGTTGATGTTGTGTGCTATACTTAGGAAACGTTTTTAATTTTCACACTAGGAATTACAAACAAAAGGCGTTTACATGAAAGAACTGACGACTGTCTTCAGTCGCAATTTCTGTTGCTTATGAGTTTTCACTTTTATTATTTTGTCAACCGATCTGGGATTTTTATTCCTATTTGTTCTATTAGTGGAACAAAACAAACAAATGCATAATTATGTTTGTTTTGGTAACAACTCGAATCTTGGAATTAATCTTGTGTTATCAAAGAATTAATTTAAAATCTGTGAAAAACAACAGACGTAAATAAATGCAGCCAATCCAAAGCCGACCGAAATGATTTATTTCGATGAGCCAGCCGAAATAGCGAAGTCTTCTCCAAACAGGCCTATTTTAGTGTAAATAATCAATATCGTAACAGCAGAGCGACTCAAAGTTCTGCCAATGCTATTGGTAAAATGTAGGGCAAAACCAATAAAATTGAACAAGTCAAACTATCTGGATAAAACCTAATAGCAGCTCCAATGGATAAAACTACGGAACTACCAGTAGTTAGAACAAAAGTTTGGGAAACATTGCGCTGGGACTGGGAGCTTCGGAAACTGTTCTACGATCTATTTATAGCCGAACTAGGCACGTCCCACGGTTTCACCCGGGCGAGTATGAAAAACGCTGATGATTGTTGTAGGTAGACCTAAATACAGGGTTATAAAGAAAAGATATGCTTAGCCGAAAAGAGCTCATAGCACTCATCATTATGAGCAGCTTTTAGGTACTAAGGGCATAACCCTGAAATCGCGAAAAAACTATCAGCTGTTCCATAAATTTTGTAGTGTCATTGACATTTTTCTATAGAACATTTTTTTTTGCGAATTCCGGTTTGTTCCCATAGTAAAAGTTGTTCATAGTGATGAGCACTATAAGTCCTTTTCGGCTTGGCATACCCTTTCCTTGTAACTCTGTATACTTAATTACTTAGTATTTTAGTATGTCCAATAAAATCAGCTGTCTTTTTACTTCAAACATGGCTGTTTCATTAATAGGTGTCCCTTACACTACAGTGATGATGAAAAGTAACCTATTTCTATTTTTGTACTGACAACGTCTATGCAAAGTGTATGATCGGTTGAGTAGTCAAAGCATAAAAGCATAATAGGTAAACGGACAAACAAACTCACTAGTGAATTTATTAGTCCGGTGACATATTGGTTTATTTGGAAATCATTGTCATTAGAACTGATGAGGTTTTGCATTCATATCGAACAAACACTGTCTTGGTTTAAATTGACTGCCCAGAATAAATGGAAATGTTTTTAGAGTGAATGTCATTATGTACCTATGTTTGTAACTCAAATGTTTGTTTGTTGACTGTGTATATTTAACATGCTGTATCGTATATGCTGCATTATTTATTTATTTTATTGAAATTTCATTCAAAAACTTACAGCCTGCCAAAACGTTTTTGTGCCAAACTTAAGATTACATAGCAAGTATAAGTCTAAACTAATATAAGTCAGGTATACAATTAATACAATATTTCAGTATTGCTCTGTACAAAGAAGTTATTAGGAAGTTTCCCTCGAGGCCTTCGGCTGTGAGCAGGGTTTCTTTTTGTACAGCTATTCTTCCTTTCTTTTGTGCAGGTGGGGTCGTCAGCGCTGCACGCGGCGTGCGCTGCAGACGCTACTGACATCGTGGAGCTACTCTTGGCGCATGGAGCGGACCCGGCGCTCACTGATCAGGTATTCTTTAGCTTATAAATCTAAATACAGAATGAACGTAATTTGAGAGAGAACGAAATTTGTAAGTTGAGTGGTTAGTCGCGCTGTTACAGTTTTAGGCCGCCTGAATGGCTCTGGCATAGCTTGGCAGTTTATTGATGTTATAGGACGAACAACCCTTTCGTTACCCGGGTACCCGTTACCAGTTGATGACCACATGTTAGGATATAGACAAGATTGAAGTGAACAACTTTGGAAATTGACAAGTTAGGAAGTGGCCAAAGTCGTCTGGAGTGAATTTTACGTGTCATCCTAGCCACCTAAAAGTGTATAAAATGTAAAGAACAAAAAGGGAGTTTTCCAGGGGACACCCGGGTTTGAACCGGGGACCTCTCGATCTGCAGTCGAATGCTCTACCACTGAGCTATATCCCCATGCCAGGCGAGCTCGAAATAGCGGAGCGTTATCGTAGCTTGTTTTAGATATGACGTCACCGTAATCAGTTAAAGGCTCCGTCGGTGTGAGTAATACGAGGCATCGACTCATCTAATGGCTGAATATCCATTCGCCTACTGATACAAGTTGCGTTATCAGTAAATTGGTATTATGATTTAATTGGTAAATATTATAACACTCTTTATTTAAACATCTTGTGTTTCTTTTCGCGAAACTTGAGCAAAATTGTTGAACATACTTATTACATGTAATCTTAATACACTAATTAAGAACTCAAACTAAATTAAATATACAACAGGACTCAACTAAAATAGTGATCCAAGTTAACAAAGCTAAGAAGTTCATAACTTGACATTTAAAATGAATGAGAATGAGCAGATGTCTTCTACCTACTTATGGACGACCTTTTTAACTCGAAATAATAATTCCCTCAAGCCTATTCTTAGAAGGCTAATAAAAGTCATTAAAAAGTCTAGTATAGTTTACAACTTGATGAGGTGTAGTCGGTCGTCCGACTAATGGATAGGGTAAGTACCAGGGTATCAGCGCCACGCCCTTCTATAGCCAATCGAGTTAGTTTTTATACTCGTAGAATGGTAGGGTAGGGTGGTAGACTACTTTTTAGACTCCTCTCCTTTACTATTCTCCTGGTACCTACTATTATATAGGTACCTTGTCACTGCTTAGCTCAGGCTTTCCCGTAAGTTAGTACGGTAAGTATCTTTTGAATTAATTAAAAAAAAAGAATTGTTAGAATATAAAAACATCACATAATAAAATGTTCCACCAGTGCCTTCTAAGTTCAGTCAATTTGCCCTCAAACAAGCTCCCTCCACTTAACTCTTATAATATCAAATTGAGGAAACCAGCAACATGAAAACGTAATTTTGAAACCGGGGCTTCTCTCGGTTAATTTCATCGGAAACCATTACAATTTGCTTCGCGTCGTGGGTTTCTGTCGAATAACATTGAGAGTTGAGAAAATCAAGTATTTTCATCTTACACTACGATGGATAAAAAAAAAGAAAAGTCGAGAAATTAATTCTGGGCATCGAGATTTTAACTGTTGCAATGAACCTTCTTACAAAATACAAGTAGGTAGGTAATACATACTTACTTTGCTCTTAGTGCTATTGTGCTGATTTTTAGTTTTTGGATATTTACGTGGCTTGGAGAAAATGAAATTGGTACTTAGTAGGTATGTAGTTTAGTATTTTAGTCAGTTATTTAACATGCAGGTACGTTTTCATCAGTAAAATATAGCCTGATTTTACACGTGACCTGCTTTAACGATTCGCACCAAACATTTCAAGGTTTCGAGCTATATCGCAGAATCGGGCGGCAGGTTCTGAATTATTGAAGCGGCACGACCTCCGCACAATTCTGCTCTCCTGGTACCTACATATTTTATAAAACAAATAGTGAACCCGTTTGTTGCTTGGTAAATTTCCTCCTCACAGAGTTCTCTGATATTTTATGCCCAGCTGGTAGCACAGTATAATATGCTATGCTGGTAGTTTGTTTCTCTAGGAACTAGGAATAATATATTCGCTTCAGCAGTACGAAGTTGTTATATTATACAGACATAAAACAAGGAGCTACAAAATATACAGAAATGGAAATGATCCCACAAAAATGGTTTTACTTGTGACTATTTTAATTCAGTAAAAATATGCCTTACAAATGTTTGTGATTTACCTCTAACATCTAACATTTAAAATTTACGAATGTATTTTTATACTCAGAGTGACAAGGGTTAGGATTAAAAGTGGCATATGTATGAGGCATATTTCTAAAATTATATATCAATAAAAATTTATTCATTTCAGGCAACTAGGCCCATATTAATAAATATCATCGATCTAGTATAAATACCTAAAACAGACAGTTTTTTAACATTTTTTGGTAACAGACAGGACTTAAGCCTTTGTAAAAAGCAACTTTTTGGGTATATAGTAGAGGTACATCTACTTTTTTTTCAACTTACCGCTAGTCGCCGCTGTAGTTGCCGCTACTCTATTTAGTTAATACCTACAACATTAATACGGACTTAAGTTTTGCAGTGGGTATCTGGGTAGAGCTACGTTGCGTAGCTATTCATAGAGTAACAAGTATAAGACGAACCTTAAACTGCTCAGAATTTCAAGTGCGAGAAGAAGTAACAAGTTTCCTCGGGGAAATCTAGAGTCGAGGAGCTTCCGAGTGTGTACTTTATAGAATGCTCGTTCAACAAGTTTCAGACTCTATTAAGTACGAAGTTACTACATATGAGTAGCAGAAGTATTTAGTTAGGTACGTAGTATTTATATAATACTGTCACCAGATTTCTGGCCAAAGGGGCTAGTGTTCCGGCGTTACTGGGAGACGGTACGAGTAACAAAGTCCCAGAAAAATGAATAAATTTTATTGTTTTATTAATATGTATGTTAGTTTGTAAGGTATTTATTTTCTATGGGCCTCTGTAACTTGCATTGTATGCAAGTAATATTGCCTGAAATAAACGAATTATTATTATTAATATATACCTACCAAAATCATGCTTTCAAATTTTTTTTAATGCCCGGACTAAGCATACCTACATTTTTTACAATCTCACCTGATGGAGAGACGATGTGGCAGAAGATGTAGCTTAGTAGGTAAAAAACATATGCGTGTTCGAAATTGTAATTGTACAAGTAGATACAACAGACAGAGATCCAATTACAATACTAAGACAAAGTATTTTAATTCCCCGACGCAGCTTTAACAATGTTTGAAGTTCCCTCACTTTCTTATATTAAAAAGAAGACCAAGTTCTTACGGGCGGCTTACGGCATGATTACATAATCACAAGACGAGCCTCCTTGTATACTACCTCATGCCTAATCTATGTCTCTGTGCATACTAATTGCTGTTTAAGCTGTGACTCATACCAAGTAACTGTGGTGTAAACAATGGCTCGGGTAAGCCCGTATTCCTTGTGTATAAACGTCTGAAGAAGCGGGTTTGTTCGAGGACTTAGCTCAATTAGGATTTAGAGATAAACGAGCTTTTGTAATTTTTCTAAAGTGTAACAGAGATGATGGCGGAACTGGATTGGGTTTATTGAATGCAATTCCATACAACCCGGCTTCACTGCACCCCAAAAAAGCCGGGTAAATATATTATTAAGATTTTCCTTCCGAACTGCGGCCGCGGCAAAGCCAAAAAGGGATAGGTTCAATAAAATTAATGTTGTTTTACCAAAGGTTATAACTGCTTCAAGGCACTACTGCCATTTTATTCAACATCGAGTAAGGACGTACGTAAGCACGTTCTAGGTAGTTAATTGGTTCAATCTACGTCCTACAGATTGTAAACTGGAAATTACAAATTCAGGCTCGTGTGACTTTTGTCTTGCTTCTCTCTAGCCGACAGAGCAAGACAAAAGCCAACGCGATTTAATCCAGGTTCGCACTAAAAGTTAGCAAGAACGGGCCCAGGACGGATTTAGCCTAAATTGTAATGATATTACTCATTAAACATTCATCCTATACTGACAAACCCTCGTCCTCCGAGACTGTCAATCCCGTCAGCCTGTCACAAAGCTATCGATATCCAAATATTGGCGGCTTTCGTTTCCATCTCACTAAGCCAAAACAAACAGTATCTCGATATTGTTGATTTAGGACCACATTACTGATGCATGGCGAGCGGCAACTCGTGAGCTTCGGTGGGCAACTGTATCTAGCCTAACATGAGTTTTGTTGAGAAATTAGCAGACACAAATTGGATAAATGAATTAAATGTATTATAATACATAATAATTATACATTTTTTACGTCTCATCTCACCCTAAGGTTCTTTAAAAGACGAAATCTCTCTTAGCGATAAGACCGCCTTTTATACCTTCCCTATCTTCTGTTTGTAGTTTCTTTTTGTAGTCAATAAGTAGAGTTGTAGTTTGTAAGTGATAAGTTAAGTTAAAGTTAATATTGTAAAGAAAACTGACACCACAGAATATTCATTTATTGTAAAAATTGCTTAGCCAATGATGATTGTATCTAGATTCAATATGTTGTGTTATAGTGGGCCCAATCCCCAATGAGTGTGGCCGGCGGCGCGGCCAACGTGGAGTCTCCTCCGGAAGGCTTCCGACGAGCTGCTCGAGGCTCCTTCTCCGCCATACTGGACCTGCTGACGGCGACCACCAACTTGGACCCACGTCATGTAAGCATTACTTAGGCCTCAATTAGAGTTAGAAGACATGTCTGATCCCGTCTTTTCCAACACAATCAGACCTTTTATTTCGGTAGGTATGTTCATTCAGTGATTTTTTTTTTTGTGTACACATTTGATGCTGAACTGTTTTAGCTGATTTTCAAGCTATAGACAGACAGAGCTTTAGATATTAGATAAATATAGACGACTCACTATTGATTTGATAATACAAATATTTATATTTCTCTCCACTTAAAATATTTTTAGATGTAATCTAAGTATATCTACTTGTTTTTTTTTTACTAGTCTGATTGGTCCCCCTGAGCGTACCAGCCCCCTATATTACGGGCTTATACTAGCTGGAGGTACTTGTCAATATGTAAGGTATCCTCCCTTATAGTCTGCCGTGATCGAGTAAAGTAAATCCCAAAATCCCGGGATTATTGATTATCCCCATTATTGGCTCCCGGGACTAATACCAGGCAAGCATGTTACAGATCGACTATTATCGTCGCTTGCCATCTGGTGACATTGTGGTAAACGCATGCCTAGTTCGAAGCAAAAAATCATGTACCTTCCCTCTACCTTTTTTAGGTTCCTTATAAACGTTATACAATGAAAACGTTAGATAGCAGCTCACAGACGAGACTAATAGGATGGTCCTTCCAACAATAGAACCAAAGTTCAATTAACGGACCGATAAAGTTACAAGCACAATCCCAACAAAATTAACAAACCCATTAGTAGTAGCGGAATACATTTTACCGGCTAATTGAATTGCCGGACTACGTACCGTCTTTCCGGTCAATTGGATAGAAGCTACGCCTAACTTTCTAGATGTGAGGGAGCCACTATTGTTTGTTTGGAACAAACCTGAGAGTCGACGATTAAATTTTTTAGTTCCGCCTTTTAGCCAACTTTACAATTTATGTTGGTCGCAACTCGAACTGGTCGGTTAGTTTGTGTAGTTAGACGGAACGCGATCTGTGAGTAGTTTGCAAAGTTTCACGTTGTTAAAAGTTAAAACTGCCCGTTTTAGAGTTTACGTCGGAGAGCTGTTTTTTTTTTTAAATAAATGACAAACGAGAGACGGGTAATTGAAAGCACTGGATGGTAATTGGCCACCGCCGACTAGCTTCGTCCATTAGTGCCTTTCCTTTAAAAAGGTGGGCAGATAAGTAGTTTCTTAAAATACTTTTTGATAGGATTTTATAACACAGCTCAACATTAAGTTTCGCAAATTGTGGGCAAACAATTATTCGAAATCACTACCATATCAAAGACCACGAAACCATTGTTAACCAGTGAATCATTAAGGTGAAAAGTCCCAAAAGGACAGGTAGATGGTTTTTAATAGGTGTGTACAAAAAATAGTTTCAATCAACAAAAGTTTCAACAAAATAGTTTAGCTTGAGGAGATTATTTCCAGTATCGGTAGACTCCAAAGCAAACAATACTCGTTTCTCTCGAGCCCGCTGGTTCTATTCTTGTTTCCAATATCTCCTTTTTATTTCCGCGTGCTGAACAAAGCTTCCAAACAAACAAATAGGGAGAACTCTGTGCGAACAAAGTAAACTGAGCGTTTCATTGAAAGAAAATGATCGAAATAAGATCGGAGTTGTGTAACATGAAGTGCTTACCTAACGACTTCATTAGTGGTTTTTCCGGGAATTATTTGAGTGAATAAATACTTGCTTGCCTATTTACTTCCTTCGATCAATTTTAACTGGCATAATACGAGTACATATCTATGCACAGTACCTACATATCATTTATGTAAATAGATAGATTCTTAATTATGCACATAGAACAAAATACTTATAATCGGTACTTAAAACTAGAACTGCTTACTACATAGGTAGGTATGTAGAGCAGGTATAAGTACTTAGGTACCAAGTTTCAATTCTTGTTGTGCCTATTAAAAATTTATGAAATCGTGCTATGTTGCAGCGGTCATAAACTCAACTCTACCCTCAGAGTTACGTCAATGACTACCTCTTAGAAGGCTTCATGGCATAAGATAGCTCTACATTGTGATTGTGACTTTGTGACGTATTTAAATTTTATATTCAAAACCACGCTCGAAAGGTACCTACCATTTTGTCAAAGCTGACAAACCGGTAAAACGCGGCAACTCGATCACGTCGGGTCACAGGAAGCGGGAAATTGATATCGCAACGGGAAATTGGTTTAGCTGCGGCAGGTGCGCCGGAGACGGCACGCGGGGACTTGACTGGAACCTGAAAGCGAAGTGACACGTAAAGCCGGTGTTCCACTTTCGTCGTTCGTTCGTCGTCACTAAGTGCAAGCCGTTTTCGGCTTAGCATGCCCTTTCCTGTATACTAATTACTAACGTTGTTTGACGAATAATAGATACCTACCTAGTTACTTAAGATATATCTAACTACTCAGATTCACATCTGTAGGTACCTTACCTACTTACGTGCCCTCAAGACTCATTATCCCCGCAGCTTGGACACGGCTCAATTAGAGCGAACACGATACGGAATGATCGGATTTCGATCTAACAATGCCGTGAGAGTGCCACATAAATACATACGTGAGGTCGTTGGCGACGAGGAAGACTTGAAATTGGAATATTGTTTCCTAGCTACGGACGATAAGCAGTAGGTATACCTAGCACAAATTTTGATGTAAAATACATAACTCTTAGGTACCTATTCGATACAAAAAAACCATGAACAATGAAGTCTTCATTTATTTACGTCTGACAGGTTGTCCTATCTATATATCTATATATCTATCTATATATCTATCTATATATCTATATATATTATATTATATTTATATATAAAAATGAAACCCGTTTTCCTTGGTCACGGCCTCACGCGTGAATGGCTGGACCGATTTCACTAATTCTTTTTTTGTTGTATTTGTTATTATTAGGAGAAGGTTCTTACGGAAAAAGATATTAAGAAAATCTCTCAGAAATATTGAAAACCCCTAAAAACAGCCCTTTTATTTTTCCCAAACTAAAACGAGCTTTATTGCTATTGTATAAAGTTCATATTGAATTGCAAGCACTCACTGTTGTTTAAGCAATGTAGGTATGTTTCTAACGTCCAAGAGTCAATTTGCACTTTATTACCTCTGTACAAAGTTCAAATTCAATCATATCTATCAAAACAGTGTGCGTTTTATACTGATAATTTTTACTATAAATTGACAAGTTAGCATCAACAAACTACGGTTGCTATAGTTACGCAATAGCATGAGAATAGAGGTTATAACAAAGAGTTCCTATAATTATTCTCAACACCTTTGGTCACGCCATCACGCGTGAACGACTGGACCGATTTCAATTTACTCTACGTTTATCCCAAAGTCTACCCGTGCGAAGCCGGGACGGGCCGCTAGTTTTACATATGTAGGTACATTTATCTATCGAATAACACTCGCTACCTATTTAGAAAATTAATTAGAAAATTAGTGAATAGGTTTTTTTTCAGGTTTTAAAAAGTATTCACGTTTTTTTTTACTAGCCCTGCGATTCCACCCGCTATCCTACAGGTAGGTTAAATTTTTATGGGAAATAAAGATTTTGTTTCAGGCAGCAGTCCAAAGTTTATCTAAATTTGTTCAGCAGTTTTTTTTGCGTGATTGAGTGACAAACATACAAACTTTAATCATCGATGGGTATGTAGATACTTATAGCCAAACAGTTTATCTCAGTCCTCGCCTGCGCGGTAATGCGCGCCGCCCTCTCAGTCCCCTGCGCTTCTGTACCGCGCAGGCGAGGACTAAGATAAACTGTTTGGCTATATCGTCGGGTCAATGGTAAACTCGCCAATCTGCCATTTTGGCACTTTTGAGATAAATATGGCAAAAAATGTGTTTCCTTTCAAAGAATACTGTGGCAAAGAGTTGTATCTGTAGCTCCATGGGTCGGAGAGTTATAGCAATTATCTTTATTGCCTATCTGCACAATTTCGGAATTTCGCATTAGTAAACTATTCTATGTGAACATTGAGCAGTTTACTCTAACGCAACTGCCATTAAATATTAAATAAATGCATCAGTCAAATAGCCTAAGTGGTAGATGCAGGGCCGGTCCTAGGGCGGTGCGAGCGGTGCGACCGCACCGGGCGCCTTCAAGGGGGGGGCGCCAAAATGAACCAAAACGTGAAACAAAAGACGCGCGAGTCGCGTAACACGCACGAACAAAATTGCGGGGGAACGGGCCGCGGGGTGAACTTTCGTCCGTCACTTGTTTCACTAGGCAGGCATCGTCTATTATAGTCAGGCCATTTTAATAGGTCACATTTGACAATTCATCAAAATTCAACAACGTAACCTTGTAACGGCGGGCATAAAATAATTTTTTTTTTCGTTTTGTTAGAACTGCAGAATTGCTTAACTTTTTTCAATAACGATTACATATTTATTGTAATAATGACCGATGCGAGTTATTTTATGACTTGTTTTTTTAATAAACCGTTTTAAACATAATAAACAATTAGTGATTTACGAGATAATCTACGATCTCGTAAAGAACTGAACGTTGTTACAATGTTGCGTCAGTTAACCCCTTTTTCTTTTTAAACACTAGGGATGTTACTCTAATTTACAATTTCTATAATTACAATCCATTATGATTAACTTAACTAATATTTTAGCAACTTTGTTAATATTTACTTATCTTAATATATATAAATCTCGTGTCACAATGTTTGTCCTCAATGGACTCCTAAACCACTTAACCGATTATAATAAAATTCGCACACCATGTGCAGTTCGATCCAACTTGAGAGATAGGATAGTTTAAATCTCAAATTATAGTCGCAATTTTAATTTATTGCAAATTATATATATACATACTGATAATTTTTACTATAAATTGACAAGTTAGCATCAACATACTACGGTTGCTATAGTTACGCAATGGCTTTTGACAGGACAACGTCTGTCGAGTCAGCTAGTTTATTTATATTTATTTAAAATATGTAAGTATATATGTAATTATAAAGTTGGAATTTTTTTTTAAATTTATTCGAAATTTATTTTTACAGATAAAAAACATGTCACCGCCTTCAAAAAAATTATCTGGTGCACAAAACTTAAAAACTGTGATTTTCTATTCTATTTGTGTGTATTAGTGTCCGACCGAATGTTCGGTTTCGGTTTCGTTTTCGGTTGAGTTTCGGCAAAAACACGAGTTTCGGTTTAGTTTCGTTTTCGGCGGCAAACTTGCCGAAACTACGACCGAAACCGAATGTGCATTCGGGAGTTTTCGCGCTGTGATCGGTCGTGTTCGGCGCGTTAAATGAATTAAATAATCCCATCAGAGCCAATGTCGTGATTCGCTTACTACCTCGTGTGTTCATAAGTTTTGAGACAAACTTTGTACTTAAAAAATAAAATAAAATATTACTGGCTGCTATTTAATTCTTTTTCCAATTTTGAATTTGGAATGTTAACTTTTGTTTTCTTTGATTAACAAATTAATTTCTTTCAATTTTCTGGTGATGATTTCGCTATTTAAGCGGAAAAAAAATCAATGGAGATTTTCCGTGAGGTGAATACTTCGTGTATTACACTATCAAACGATACAAGGAGACGAGTTCTTTGCAAGATCACCAAAGGAGTGGTCGGCCACGCTCTGTGAGGACGCCTGCGAACATCAAAATCATCCGAGAGCAACTTCGCCGAAATCCATGTCGCACTCAGAAGAAAGTCGCTCTGCAGACTAATATTTCCCGCGTTTCAGTCAACAGAATACTGAAATATGATCTTAAGGTAAAGGCGTATAGCCGTAGGAAAGTTCACTTTTTAAACGAACGTCTTCGTAAATTGCGACGCGAACGTTGTCCAATACTGCTTAGGAGGCACGATGCGAGGAAAATACTCTTCACCGACGAGAAAGTCTTTACTGTCGAAGAAAAGTTTAACCGACAAAACAATAAAGTGTATGCCAAAAGCAGCAAGGACGTCCCAGCTTCAGCACGGAATGTCTCGCGTACGCATCATCCGGCTAGTGTGATGGTATGGTGGGGAGTTTCATATGAAGGTGTCACTCCGCTCCATTTCTGTCAACAAGGCGTCAAGGTGAAAGCCAAGAATTACCAAAGTGACATCTTAGAGCCTGTTGTGAAACCCCTGTCTCAAACTTTATTTCACAGCAAGGATTGGGTTTTCCAGCAAGACTCAGCGCCATCCTGACTCCTGTAAGGCAAAAACCACCCAAGCTTGGTTGAGGGAAAATGTGCCGGCCTTTATCGCGGCGAACGAATAGCCCCCCTCTAGCCCTGACCTCAACCCGCTGGATTATTCTTTATGGCTTGAATTAGAGCTCAGGGCCTGTCGAAAGTCCCACCCAAACTTGGAGTCACTGTAGCGAGCCCTTATCCGAGAAGCAAAGCGAATTCCGCTGGAAAAGATTCGTGCCGCCATTGATGACTGACCAAATCGTCTAAGGGCCAGTATTAAAAATAAAGGTGGTCATTTTGAATCACAATTATATTTTACTGTTGATTATTATTAACTTAATGTGTACTGAAAATTTTAGAAATAAGCGGCGGTTTCGGCCGAAACAGAGACCGTTACCGAAATTCGTTTTCGGTTTCGGTTTCGGCCGTAAAACTAGTTTCGGTAGGACACTAATTATTTATTTTATTATAATAATATATTTTTTATTATATTTTAATTTATTTCCTCGCAATCGATGTGAAAAGTCGAGTGTAAAACTCGGGCATAAAACCCATTTTATCCTCGACTTTATATCCGCCCTCGCCTTCGGCTCGGGCTAGCTAAACGTCATAAATACAAGAATATTATTTTTATAAAACAAAAAACAAAAACCGACTTCAAAAGACCGACTATTGAGTTATTCATCTATTTGTCGCGCACGTACTTAATGCAAATTTAAGCCTTATATGGTTTACTCATGGATACCATTATCAGAACTGGACTAAATTGAAATGGGACCAAATGGGAAGCGTCATAAAAAAATAATCATCAAAATCGATACACCCAGTCAAAAGTTATGAGGTAACAAACATAAAAAAAAAAAAACATACATCGAATTGATAACCTCCTCCTTTTTTGAAGTCGGTTAAAATGGCTTGTTTTATGCCCTCGTTATACAATCTACTATTTCAGTTGTCCACCACTTCACTTATAGGTATAGTATTCGCACAAACTGGTGAAACGAACTTTTGACAGCTGAATAATCTGAAGCCACTGCTTTTCTTCTGATGGAAAATAAAGCAACTGCAGAAACATTTTTTTTTTTAGAGGGGCGCCATTTTTGGTCCTCGCACCAGTTAAAAATGTTAATAGGACCGGCACTGGGTAGATGTATTAGTTTACCGTCACCTATAATTTCACAATTTTCACAAGAGCACAGTCATTAACTCGCCAATCTGGTAGTTTCATTGTTTTACCATAGCCAACTAAGGATATAAACCGAAAGTTGACCAAAGTAAAGAAGCCAATCTGGCATGTTTGTTACTTTACACTGGTTGGTTACGACGTCAGAATAACGCCCAAGAGCTCTAGATTGTCAGCTGTTGGAATGGACACATCACGGAAAGTAGGAGCCAGTTGAAATGGGCTCCTCTTTGCGGAGAACAGACACGCCTGAGTCTTAGTCGCATTAAACTTGACCAGATTGGCATCACCCCAATCTGAGACAGCCTTAAGGGACAAGTTCATGCGCTTGACCATGGCCTCTCTCAGAGTCTGGATTTGAGGACCACTGGACCGTGCGTTAGAAATGTAGCTCTCTACAACAGTGCTGTCGTCTGCATACCCAAAAATACCGGGCTTTAGCAGATCGTTAATGTGCAGCAGGAAGAGTGTCGCAGAGAGCACCGACCCCTGGGGAACACCGGCAAATATCCATTCGATCGGACGAGCAGCCATCAATGACTACTCGAATCGATCGATCCCGCAAGAAGCCTGAAATCCACGCAACAAAACCAGTGGCCAAACCATACGAGGAAAGCTTACTTATAAGGCCATCGTGCCAAACCCTGTCGAAAGCCTTCGAGATGTCTAAGGAAACGGCGAGCGCCTCTCCATGCTTCTCGATGACCTCACTCCAGATGTACGTGGCGTACGCTAGAAGAGCACCAGTGGACCGGTTTCGGCAGAATCCGTATTGTCGGTCACTGAGAAGGTCATTTGCTTCTAGGTACGCCAGGAGCCTGTTGTTAAGGACACGTTCCATAGTTTTACAAAGTATGGACGTGACCGAGATAGGCCTGTAGTTGGCAGGGTCGGCACGACTACCTTTTTTAGGCACAGGTTGCACGTTAGCAAGCTTCCACGACTTCGGCACTTTACCAGCCTCAAGAGAGAGACGAAAGAGGCGTGTCAGCACAGGAGACAATTCAGGCGCACACGTCTTGAGTGCTATGGCTGGAATACCGTCTGGACCGCTGGCTTTGTTCACATCGAGATCGCGTAGCGCTTTGCGCACCTCCACTTGACGAATGCGAAATTCAGACATAAATGTCGAGCTATTCGATGGAGTAGGGGGTGTCGCGCTACCAGCATTTAAACGCGAAGCCTCCGCAAACAGAGAAGCAAACAAGTTTGCCTTCTGTTCAGCGGTGTGAGCCAGCGTCCCATCAGGCTTCAGCAGTGGAGGTAGTGAGGGGCGGCAGAAGTTCGCTTCGACCGATTTAGCTAGGGACCAAAACGCTTTACTACCCGCTGGGTATGAAGCCAGTTTGTTCCCTATTCGGCTAATGTGGTCAAAACGAGCCCTCTGTAATACCTTTTTGCAAGACTTGGCAGCTGCGTTAAACGCTCTCTTCTTTTGACGGATATCCCTCGCTTTGCGGTGTCGAGCATCAACCCAGGCAAGGAAAGCCTCCTGTTTGCGCGCCTCAGCGGCACCACAGCGAGGGCCAAACCATGGGCGAGCTTTGCCGGCTAATGGTACGTCAGAAAATGGAATAAAATACTCCATTGCCAAACGCAACACATCAGTTACGGCATCCGCGCAGGTTGAGGGGTCGTCCGAAGAGAAGCATACAGGCTGCCAAGGATAAGACGCAAAGAAAGCTCGCATCTCATCCCAATTTGCTGACCTGTATCGCCACACCCGCCGACTGCCTCTAGGGCTGGGATCAGGCGGGAAGTAGACAGATACAGATTTCACCAGAAAGTGGTCGGACTTCCCTAACGGGGAAGAGACCGACACCGAGTATCGGTCCTGATCAGTTGTCAGCAGAAGGTCCAAGCAATAAGGCGTATGAGACTCAACGTCAGGTACCCGTGTCGCCTCCCGAACCAGCTGGGTGAGATCTAACGCTAAAGCAAGCTTTCGCGTCTCTAACCCAGCATGGTTAGTGTCCTGGTGTGGGTAGATTAAAATAAATAATATAATTATCAAAAAGACAGTAGGTACAGAAGACAACATAGAATTCAACTTTCGCTGTCTCTACTTATAACGTCAAATTCAAGTTATAATTTTTTATCAAGTGATTGCAATGTCGTAATAATAGATAAGAAAAAAAGAAATAAATGATTGAATAATAATAATTAAATTGGTTTTTTTTTATTGACAGTGCCATCTGCGAGTATTTCCTTTAAACTAAAAAATAAATTTTCTAATCCAGTTATAAATGACGAACTTTTGTGGTAAAAACTAATGTTTGAATCAACTTGAAAACCAGGAATTACCGAAGCATATAGTTATTGCAGACTAATTTGAGTAAAAAAAATATTAAACATAATTGCAATTTGGGTAGTTTATGCTCAATTTTAGAAAAAAAAAATCATCAAACCACCGTAAACTAAGTTAACTACCATATTGATTAGTTTACCTGTGCCAGTTTAAACACGTACTCTAATAAATTGACCAAGGTAAAGACTCCAATCTGATTTATCTTAGTTAATAATAATATCTTTATTGTTTTATTATGTTAATCCTAAAGTCCTAAGCCTACATATAAGATGTACTCACTCACTTGAATACTAACAGCATCCCCAGACGAATAAGAACTCAATTTGTGTGTGTTCAATTTGTTTTCGCGTTTTCCCAACAATTACTCTTTTGCAGTTTGGCGAGTTGACCATTGACCCGACGATATGTACCTACACTTAGATTTTAATTTCCTGAATGAATAGATTAAAATGCAAAAGCCTGTCCAGGTAGTCTAGTCATTCCCAGTTGTCACCCTATCTTTGTGACCCATGGTAAAAGTTAGCATTGGTGTTCTGTATAAGTGTATAACCCTGTACCTATAGCTAGGTAGGTTTACTCCCAATAATAACGAATTCAAAGTACCCCATAGTCCCCCTACTCATCATAAAAATTCTGAATGGCAACGATCTATTATTTCCGCTCAGCCGTGTACCAAAACCCCATAACCATGCATGAGCGTGACCACTCATAAATTCAGGGTCCGATTATAGCTTCATTTCTCGCGGGACCGGTAGCTCCTGTACCTACCTAACTGTAAACTACAGGTATACAGGCAGCAGTATTTTAGCAAAATATTTCTGTGCCTCCTGTGCAAAATGACTTGAATGACTCGTCTAACTCGAAAGACACTACTTCAGAGTTGTATAATTTCGCACAGGACGCACAGATTTGTAAGGATCAAAGTCCTGCCTTATACCGACTCACTCGCCGAGTGATAGACAACGCACAGCCTAAACCACTAGTCGTAGACTTGACAT
Organism: Alcis repandata; assembly: GCA_949125135.1. Taxonomy (NCBI): domain Eukaryota; kingdom Metazoa; phylum Arthropoda; class Insecta; order Lepidoptera; family Geometridae; genus Alcis; species Alcis repandata. The sequence goes on from OX421238.1 coordinate 1,794,592, forward strand.
TTGGAGGGTGTATTTGTCTAAGAAATTCAACACCTAGCTAAGACGTATGAAAACGTTTAAATCATATTAGGATGTGCATTAGGTAAGCTTCCTTACCTGCCTACCTACTCAGTAGGTAGGTACCTACTCATAGGTAGTTACTTGGTAAAGCCAACTCGACTTTTTAAGTTGATAATTATGTACATACCTACGAGTACTTAGTTCATGCGTTGTTTCCCTTAAAATTTACGAGTGGTTGGAAACTTGAATTTTGACTAAGTAATATGTATTTGTTAATAACGTTCCGCTTTAGAAACTAGGTAGGTTCATATTGTAGTGCGGTATTATAATTGTTACCTAGTAAGCTATTACCATATCAATAGTTGGTTACTATGTTTTGGTAAGAGCTCTATCAGAATAATAAAATTTATACTCTAGTTGCCCGAAACCACATTGCGGCTGACTGCCTACTGAATACGAGTAATTCGATTCCCGTCGTGCCAGCGCGTGTGAAATATTCAATTTGTGAGCGTCCCATTGCTACGGACGGATATAGTTTCCGGTCAATTGGCAGCGTTTCTGCTTACCTGCGTCGAGTAGGTACCTATCTATTGAAAAAATGTTGCATTGAAAAACGGATTTCGGAAAAATCCTCAAAACTGTCGCTACGAATGATTCCTATTCCAGTACCTAAAGTCGATTTAAGGGTTCCTATTCCAGATTTTTTAAAGTAAAACAAATAGATTAACATTAGCACCTGTCAGTTAGCTATCAAAATAGAAATCTAATGCTTTCAATTAAATTGAAGTACTACCTAGTTAGGCAACGGTGTTACCTATCTGTGCTCTAAGTACAAATAAATGTGCTCTGCCTACGGATCTATACAGGTCTCCATTTTGAGCCCTGTATTTCCATTAGCGTGACCCCGATTCGTCACTAACAATGGAAATTTAATTAAAATTTCAGGATCAGTCAGAGGGGTCGGCCAGTCCACGCAGCGGTGGAGCTGACAAATCGGGAAGCCGATCGCCCGCTCGTAGCGAAGGTAGGTAATTAACTTGCCTACACATCAAACGACTATGTATTTATTTCATTTCTATCAATAATGTAATGTCAAACATTTTCACTCCGGTTTCTTCGTAGATAACGCTACATAACACGATCTTTCAACTACATACACCTACGTACCGTACCTACCCATTTGTTAACTAAGTACAATGCGAGACGCACTTCACTAATAAAACGATGGAGAGTAGGTACTTTACCTACTGACCCCGGGCCTTCAGAGCCTAAATAAAAGATGTCGCAATTTACCAACCAGCGTATCTTGAAACCGGCCTAAAAGTTACCTACTTACCCAATGAAAGGCAAACATTAGCGGAACTAGCGAAAACAGCTACATTTTTTTCAATTACTAAGTACATATCTAAACGGATTTTCCCGATTTCTAGGAGTAGACCCGGACAATGAAAGGTGATGGTCGGCCTCTACGCTTCTGGATCGGCTGGCGCAGCGCGGCTTTGCAGCAGACACGCGTCTTGCGCTGCCACCTACAGGTGAGATAAGTTCCGTTTCCTACCAGTGTTACAATAATGAAAACTCTTTTCATTATGATTACAGCTCAAATCGCGACACTATAAAACTAATATTTATTATTAATTCATATTAGTTTATAGTACCTATATAGTCGGGCCATTTTTTTCTAATGTACGTTTACATTCTTGTATTCTTTTATCTAATTCATTCTTCGCAAAATTTGGTGGGCATTCGTGGGGTTTTGATTCAACTACGTTGTCATCCTGTAACAAATTATTATTTGATGAACTCTTCATCAACAGTCAGAAGATACCCACTGCTAAGCAAAGTCCTCCCCCCATAACGCCATTAATGTTATGACGTATTATTATAATAATAAGTAGGTAACATTTTGGTATGTGATTTCTATTAGAAAGGTACTAAATCGGGTGTTTCCCGGTAGACATAATCTGGGTGTCTTCAAGTCGCGAGTGAAAAATATTATTTGGAATGTCCCAACGTCCGCCACTGATGGCCGTTGGGACAAAAAATAATGCACTGATCTAACGGCCACCACTGGGGCCAGTTTTAGTGGTGGCCGTTGGGAGTATACCCTACCAAGCTTAGGTACTACCAGTAGTAACATGGGAATCTTTTTTACCCGTACTGGTCATTGCCGTTGTAGATTAGATTGAAATGGAGAATCCTGCGGACGGAGTAACCTACGTAGGTATGTATTCTGAAAATATCATTTTAATCAGTCTAAGGGTTATATTAAAGGTGTCATCTGTACCAAGTATCTGATATTTTTCCTTTTTCTGTAACAAACCATGACACTAATATTAGTAGAAGCTAATCCAATGCGCCACATTCCAGGTTGCGCGCGGTACCGCGAGCTGTGCTACCGCGCAGCGCACGCGCACCTTCCCGATGAAGTGCCGCCTCGCCCCTGCGTCTGCGCCAACTGCGCGCGAAGACGCTCTGCTGAACCTTGATTTACCTAAGTCTGTCTAGTGTTTCCGCAGGAGTAAAATTTCAGTCTTCAAAAGTATCATCACTATCATCATATGTATTTTGTATCAATTCAGCCACCAGTGCGGATTATGGGAAAATTAAGTTTAATCTCCACTAGGTAGGTCCACCATATAAACTTGAGAATACACTATTTTAGGAAAATAAGGCAAACCATTTGACTAAAGAGAATATCACACGAAAATATACTCCTCAATTTTTCTATGATGATCTATCGTAGGAGTGTAGGTACGAGTACCTAACATTTACTTACAAAAAATAATCAGTTTATTTGAAATTGGGATTCTGGGCACTTTTTCATATTTCTAATCCCACAAGTGGTCTGAAAGTGATAGGAGAATATAGAAATAAATCCTCATAATTTATAAGCTCCAACACTTCCAAAATTCTCATACTTTTCCTATACTAAAATAAACTTTTTCGTGCCTAACTTTTAAAATACATTTTTCAAAATTTGTCAGTTTAGTAGAAATAAGAGCACTTTGAATACCCTTTCACAATTTAGAAAGTAATTGTATGCTTGAGAAGCGCATGTTAGAAGTAAAAGCTACATTTACCTAGTCTGATCTGAGGCCTATTTAGATAGTTTCAGTACCTACTATATTCTAGTCTTTAACTCCTAGATTTTATCATTACCAACGGAAGTCAATTCAATGAGTCCAATCTTTCAAGTTTTAAATATTTGCACTTACCATTTTAGCATTGCTGTTATTTTGCTACTCCTTGTGCCTTACCTCAGCTTGATTGTACCAACTAGGCACGTTGAACCTCTTCAGTGTAATATAATCCACTTTGCAAGCTTTTTGACTCGAAGTTGTAAAATCATTATCTGTGTATAATAGTGCAAGTAAAATGCACATCCAAATCGCTTTTATAATTAAGGAAATATCGCAATTATGTATTGTGTCTAGGTTAAGATCATGTATTTGCATATTATAAATTTGAATTATTAAAAAAAAAAAAAACAGGAAACCCGACTGCAAAGTGTAGCCTAAGACACTACGGGGACAAACGAATCTGGGTACTTGTCACCCTGAAGCAAATCAAGCCGTTTGGGCCGTAGGTTTCATAGGAACATACCTACTTACTTAGCTAAATCTTAAAAACATTTCGTCTTCCTCCTTCTTGGTTGTCGGGTAAACATAATTTCTACCTTCCTAACAATTAGTCAATTACCTATACGTAGTTCTGATATTAAATGCGTTAACTAAAAAGAAAAGTGAAAGTTATTTTCACACATTTTATTTGGACGTTTTGCTACATAGTAATTTTCCGTAATTCTAATTTTATTATAAGAAAAATATTCTATTATTATCGAATAAAATGTATGCCAAATTAGGTACTTAAATTATTATTACGTGGTAGTGGCTAATTATTTCTATGGTCCAGCGAAACGAAGAGGTTAACTATATAGTATTAAAATTAAACGCGTGCTAAGGTACGTAACGTCTTAATTTTAGAATCTAGAATAAAGTACATCTAAGTTAATTTCCAATATGACCTAAATATAAACCTGTCCATCAGCACAATGAACTTTCGTCGATTTTCTATATTAAAATGTACATTTAAATTCTATTTTATATTACATCTTTAATGTATAAACATTTTTAATTACATACATTACATAATTCTGATCTATTTTCGATTGTTCTTACCCGATGTCGTTTTAAGCGTAATTATTAAGACATATTTTAAACAAGGCCTATCTACTTGCATTATAAAATGTATTTTAAAATGAATCAAAAATAAAATGTATAAAAAACCGTACCAACTATTTTATTATTTGCAATACTACCGAGTGGGTTGAGCCGTTTCAAGTTACTTATGAACTGAGAGAACCAACACATTTGTGAAGTGTTTAAAAATATAGATGTACAAATTAAATTATTGGTTGAAAGATCATAGTTTACTAGAAATGACAACTTGGCTTCACACGTGAGTCGGTGCCTCAACAGAGATAAGCTGTCTTCGTCAGATAAAATTTAAAAATAAAACTTAATTAGTAATAATTTTATTAAAGATAAAAGTACAAAACTTCGAAGGAAGAACATCGGAGGATTTGTTCAGGATAGCATACAAGTACCACGCAATTAGATTTTAAATCAGTTTTCCATCGAATATTATTACAGGTAAATGCATATTTCCTAAAACATGATTATACTTCATGAAGTCGCAACTTCAAACTACCTACTTTCTATCGACAGGTACTGGATGAGTCCGAGAACTTCGGAATATCTTTACAAATAGATACTTCTAAATTTTTTCCTAAGTTAGTTTAAAAAAATATTAGTACATATTAAAAATAACTGCCAAATTTGATTGACATTACCTAATTTCATTATGAATGGAATTCATAAAAGATTCTACTAAAATAACAAACATCGCAAATGCTGCATCAGAATGGTGTTACAACTGGGAATTTCAGCTAACGCTCACTGGAATTATCCAAAAGGCCAACACACTACACAAAATGTCCAAAAAAACTAAACTAACTTAAAAACATTCGGGAATGAGTCTATGAGAATACTATAATTCTAATAAATTAAGCGTCAAGATGCGTCCTTCGTGTTACAAAAACGTAGGTAAGGGTTTTAAACTAGTCTATAAATCTAAAGGAAGGTATTTACGGTGTACATACATGCGTCAGTATCTTAGGTCCTAAAGCATCGATCAAATCTTGTACAAATTTACGACTTGTCCGTTCGCTACCTAAATCGACGCCAATATAGTAAGTAGTTCATCTTATATTTTACATACATAGTAGGATGTCTGTCTACAGAACAAAATGCAATAAGTTTCCTTCTCATCGACTCGTCTCCGATAAAAATAATGTACAAACTCGAATGATTGCGTTTGTAGAAAAAGATAACTATTTTACATACATACGAGAAAAATCCTTGAGAATAGCTAGTTCAGAAGGCCAGGCTTCCAATGAATCTGTCGAGGAATGTTCTGTTGATATTTCACGTTCGTCGAGAGGCGTTTCCCTGTGAACTAGCTAGAGTCAAAGCGTGGCGTCACCCGTGCCCTGCGGGCCAACTAGCGCCGGTAGGGGTGGAAGGAAGGCGCTGCAGCGGAACCGCTCGTAGATCCATGGCTGCGCTTGGCGGCGCGCTGGTAGCCGTCACCGGAGCCCCCCGTGTACTCCACATCCTCACCTGCGCGGAACGACACGTTACCATACCGACCACGAAGCCTCAACTCGACAAGCAACATTTCCAAAGCGAAAGATAATAAAAATCACTTACGCACCACGCACCATCTCCACAGTTTACCTCCGAGTTTAATTCTAAGGGATTTGGGACAAACCTACTTACGTTAATATGAATAATTATATGGTGGCAATGCTATTTTTATCCTCCTGAACTGAAAAATCTACGAACACACGAACTAACTAGCATTAGATTATGTCTACATTATAGTAGCCTAGAGCTCCGATTCAAAATAAACGGGTATGTTATAATGGCTGGTGGAGAATATCGCACCATGTGGCGTTCCTACGAGAGGCCTACGTCCAGTGGACAATATTAAATAGGCTGGTGATGATGTTATTATGATGATACAGTAAATACAACTGGTTTATATAGAAAGTATAACCTGAGGCGCATGCTATGTCGGAGACGTTACAATAGGACGGTTGTGGCGACACCATGGGACCACAATACATCATTTGAACCTGTCGAACACAAATCTTATAGATCGACTAACTAGAAATTACAGCCATGATTTCTAAAGTAGATGATAATCGATTTTACATTTACTACATTTCCGAATGAAATTTAAGCTTCAGCTCAAATGTGATTTGACTTCATCCCAAGATCATCAACGTGTTCAGTGAATAAAACAATTAATGAATGGTGCAAAACTGGAAGTTCAAACTGTTAATTATTTCAGGATCAAAAAAGATTTTTTTACTAGACTTTTAGTGCAAGGGAGGCTTATCTAGGTATTATTTCGAGAGAGCGAACCTGTGGCGGATTTCCCATTGCCTCGTTCATTTGCGGCATGCTCATATACTTGGGACTCCCCGCGTTATTCGCCACACCGTCTCCCTCTGTGGTATACACTCTCTTTTAATTCGTTAGTCGCCTTGTGGCAGATCTAAATAAGCTACTGTGTCGCCATCTGTCTATTATCGTCCGCGCTACCAAAGTGCTGTGTTAAACCTTTGAACGTCAACGTGGCTCGTAAGCGACAAAGAAAATTTGTACCTGTAATACTAACGCTGTCACAGAAAAATCAACGAGTGAATTTAAGTTTAATACGTAACCCTAAAAATAGCAAACACGGCTTTTCGACGTTGCTTTGCTGAGAACTTTCTCTGCGAGACCCGTGGCGTTCAAATAGCTAAATATTTGTAGAATACTGCGTAAATCGATCGATACTTTGGGAATGCGGACTTCAGTATTGATGCCCATGAAATATACCGACTGACTACGGAACTAACTTCATTCTACATCCTTGGAAGATAATCTCTAGCAAGTATTTTAATTTTAGGCCTATAGGTACTTTCAACTTCTACGACTCCTAACGTATATCTACCTATACCTACAGAATATTTATTTATAGACGTTATTACGAAAACTTGAAAAGGGAGATGCGATACAACTTGAAAAGGGGCAGCGTTAGACTTTAAATATAATTAGATAGAATATTTTCTATATGAATACATATTAAGAATCTCATTTAGATTACAAAACTAAAAAATATATAATAGATACTGCTATTGCATTTTATAAAAATACATACATACAACATAATAGTCAGTGTATGAGATAGCTACATAGATAAGTGCAAATATACTTTACCAGAAGTCTGTTACAAGTTTATTTTGAGTGTTAGAGTGTGCAAGGAGTGTTTAAATTTTATTAACTTTTTCGGAAGCTAATGTCTAGGTCTTTTTGGATTATTTTGGTATGTTAGGTATTATTTAGTCGGGTAAGAATGCAATTAAAAATAAGTACTTTATGCCACCACATAAAAACAAAAATTATGATAACTAACTGTCCCAAGGAGTTATTCTACGGGAGCGGGTATAAACAAACATTAAAAATGCCAGTTTTATTTTGAAACTTTTGATTTCTTTTAATTATCTACGTTTTATAATGTCCTTAAAAGTAGATATAATATTTCATCATAAGATATTATTTCAAATATTTGCAGTGGTAATATTATTAATTTTAATTAATCAACCAGTTGTTTACTTAAATCATTAAGATAGAAGAAGCTTAATTATATGAAAACTACGACAAAACTGTTTTTTCAAAGTACATTACAATCTACATACTTATTGTTACCAGTTAAATCTAACACTAAATACATACCCAAAATACCTATAAAGAATAATGCATAATTTCTACTAAGAAAGACCTGTGTTATTTTATGTGATAGCACTTTTTAATTACATCAATAAACTTCTCGCGTACAAGCTTCTCGTCTTAATTTAGTGCTTCGATTAATATTATTAATAATTAAAACCGTAATTAACTAATTATCATTAGGTAATTGTCGTTAAACAAGGACACTCGTTATGCCTATCATAATTTTCATTTTTATATATCGAAGGTAAAGTAAAGTCCGTGTGGCCGCGCGCGCCGCCGCCGGCGTCCCTCGGGCGGCGCGCGGGGCTCCTAGTCTTCACCGATCGTAGGGCTACATACATTAATAATATTATAACAAATCTAGATAATAGTCTTACATTCGTAACATGCTTACTGTGGCTAGGTCGCGGTCGCCGCTTCCAATTAATTATATTTTAGAAAATTAATACAAATTTATTTTTATGTTTTACGCACCGTACCGGCGCGGCGTAAAGTAAAACTTATATACTGCCGTAAGTAGACGTTACTTTATATATTGTACATCAGTCGATAGTTCTAACAATTTTGTAATCTAATCGTTCGAGAATTATGTACTTTAATCCACTAAGAAATATAGTTAAAAAATAAACAACATCAATTTTTTTTTTTATAAACAGAAAATTAAATAACAACTTGCCCTAGGTTTTATATTAATTAATATGTTATAATTAATTGTAAAGCCCGTGCAATTTATTTTTACGATTAAAATTGGGATCCATAATTAGATTTATATTTAAATTCTAGTATAAATATGAGGTTTTTATAGTTAGTAATACCTGCATTGGTTTTTAAAATAACTTTCCAAAAGACTACAGTAAAAGTAGGCTGTTAGTCGGCCGATATTAAATGCAAACTATTTAGATTTACGTGACGAGTATAAAGTGAACTTAAAAAAAACGAAGAGTCGAACAGCTATTCTAACTTTAACACTAGGGGTCTTGTCTTGTATAATTAGTCAATTACGATCATAAATATATTAATTATTTAATTAATGTGCGAGCGCGCGCCGCGGCATAGGCGCGGCCGCTCGGTGCGGCTACGTTAGTTATCATTACACCAAAATACACTTAAACACGTTTCCTTTATATACTACCGAATAAACATACACATATAAAAACCGCATACACTATAATATTATAAAGTAATACAAACAAGTCGAAAGGTTAACTACACAACAGTTCTACAGTTAAGCCATGATTATAATATTATTCCATAAACATTATATAAGTATTTTAAAGATACAGTAATATATCTTATGTCGATATTACTAAGTGTAATATTAAAATGCAAGGATGATGCCACTCACGGAAGTACATGTGGTAGTGATGTCAAGGGTCCGTGAGTGCGGTGCGATGGTGGCGCCCCCGCGGGCCGCGGCGCCCGGCGGAGCTACGTTTGACAGACGAGCCTCTAACGAGTCTTACCGTATTTGTATTTCGCTAACTATTTTTAATTAATAAATTCATCCAATATTTTAATGTTTCTCCTATAATAATAATTAAAAACTCATATAAATAGTCTCAATTGATTTTTTCTTTCACAATAATTTGCACTAAGTTTAATGTTGAGTAAATCTAAAATTTCTAATACATATCATATTTTTATTTTTAAATAAATTATACTCTTTATAATAAGAAGATTGCCACGTTTGGTTCATTATAAACTAAGTTCTTAATTGTTCCAAGATTTGTGAGTAGTGGGCTCGAGCCCGTGTCTAACACACCTTAGTGCTAATCTTTATATAACTGAACATAACATAAACCTATTCGCATCACTAAGCATTTTAAAGGCGTTCTTTATTTTCTAATATTAAAACAGGCTGAACCGTACCGTTCGCATCATCGGTGGATGTATATTACTATACCTATCGTATTAAATTATATCAAAATGATGGAACTGATAGAACGCGAACTGAACAAGAGTGTCGGGAGGGCTCTGGCGAGCGAAGCGGGAGGGCTGGGTTAGCGCGAGAGGCGAGTTAGCAGGCAAGAGTACGACCGAGACGAACGACTAACTAACTTGTACAGTTACATTACCGAGGAATGAATCGAAACATTAACCTAACTATAATAGGAACGAAGAGTAAACCGAGCGACATGAAGCGGCACTATACGTAACCTAGCTGGCAGTAGGGCACCGACGTCGTCCTAAGAATCTTCTTATCATCATATTGTAAGCAGGGCCTGCGGTTCCCTTGTCGAATACTACTTATTGAACTTGCTCAGTCGATTGTTATTTTATATTAAGGCTACGTGACATGTACCGATGTGTTTATCTATTAGAATCACAATACCAAGTCGTTAGTATAATTTTCTTTACTATTTTAAGTTAATTTGGGACACCGCACCCCTCGCTCCGAACCGCGTCACTTATAATTTGCTTATTATTCCTCACATTACGCCTCAATAGATAAATTATACTTATGGAGCGATCTTAAATAACCCTATTCTAAACGATCAAATTATGCAATGTCAACAATGCGTCTATTTAAAATATTTATTATAACAAATGTTGTGTCGCGCCGAGTGGTAGAGTCCCACAGTGGGAGCCCCAGTGCGCGGGGACAGTAGTCCGTAAACTCTAAGATAATATTACAGGGCGCCGCGCCGCCGCGCTCGTCCTCGCCGCGCCGCGTCCATTACTTAGCTTAGCACTAAAATTTTAATCAGTCGATCGGTCAAACGATTGAGCGATATAGTACAGTAAAAGACTAACATTAAATTTAATCTAATAAATGTTATTTTAAAATTATAACTCAGTTCGCAAGGCGGCGCGGGACGAGCGCCGCGGCGGCCGCGTTACGATTAGCGTACCTCCGCACAACACTATACAGTTTTAAAAATATTTGGCAATCACATAACTTAAAACTTTAATACTATGTGACGAGAGAATCGATTAAAATTATGCTTTACACACAAGTATATAAATATGTACAGGGGGTGGCGCGAGGGGTGCGCGCGGTGCCGACACATATCCTAACGTTGAGCTCCTTCACTTACCGCGGCGGGAGGCGCCGCTCGCTATACAACAATTTGGCAGGTTCATTTCATTCATTAAAATATAACTCCGTATTATTACCATTATCAACTTAATAATTGCGATAAAAACTAAAATGCATATTAGAAAACAAATTAAAATTACGAATATTTAAAAAGAACCGTTCCCGTCTTTTTAAAAATGGGAATCATTAAAAATAAATAATCACGTTCAGTCATACTATGTTTCGTTATTAACAAATAATTATTTCATTACATCTCTACCGTTTTCCTAAGTCTAGTGGGTGGTAAATAACCAAAATACTAATATTAAATATACATACCGATATATATATCAGATATTTATACAAGTTTAGCTTAAGTTAAGTTTTAAAGGTCATTTTCCCTAAATTGGCCTTGTTTTACATATCTGTCAAACGCAGGTCGCCTGCGCCGCGCCGGGGCGGCGGTGCCTACTGTTCTGAATGCGATCTACTACGCGGCATAGTGAGATCCCACGACACGATTACTACTTAACGACATTATTAAAAGAAATCATTTTAAAAAGGAAAAAGAATATTATAAAATTCGAAATATTTTTCAAAGTTAAAATAAAAAAGTTAAGCCCACATCCAAAGAGAATATTAAAAGCAATAGAACCGCGTCCGCGTAGTTCGGTGCGCGGCGCGGCTCCGCTGGCGAGGGGTCGCGAATACTCCGGGCCACTAATATCAAAGAGCTAGTACGGGCTAGGATCTCCGTGATTATAATATCGATCTAGATCAGCGTTCAGAGACGTCGCGATCACTAAAGAGACGAAAACGTGAAATATCTTATCAAAAAGGAAAAGCTCAAAAAATTGTATAACTACGTTACTCGATAATATTTTTAAACTATGTAACTATGTATTTTAATTAGATATCAAAAAAAAATACGCTTACTTTACGCGTGTGGGTTTGTGTCGATGCGGTCCGCGTGACCTTAACGGTTACAAAAATCGCCTAAAAAGGCTTTTCAATTTCAACATTTCATGTGTTCGTTTCGTTAATCTAACAGTCGATAAATTAGTCTGTTTAAAACATTTCTATAATGTAAGTTGCATTGTAATAAACTAACTATGCGAGCGCGTGTCGTCGCGGGTCGCGGGCAGACTACGAGTCGGGACCGACGCCTATCGAGTGTCGCGGGTGGGGTCTAGGCTAGGCTAGGCTAGGCTGGGCTGGCGCCGAGCGGCGGAGTGTGTGCCTACGCGGCGGGCCACTCCTTGTTAAACTCGTTGGGTGTGAAGTGTTTGGGCGCGTGGTGCGGGTGGTGCACACCTGGCGGCTGCGCGGCGCCGGCGCCCGCGTGGTACTCGCCGGCCGTGTAGCCGCGCGACGCGCCGCCGTACGACGAGCCCTGCCGGCCGCGGGACGACCAAACGTTAGAGCACGCCGGCCACATACACGATCAGCCCGCTCGCCCGGGGTTACTGTCTCGCGGCACGGGTGTTCATCGGGTGGAGGTGGAGGTCGAACTGATCATGTATGGTGCCTTCGGTGTATGCGCGCCTCCCGGGAGGATCGGCATGAGGCCCCGCGCCCGCGTCGCCGCTACACCCTCCGGACGGCGGGGCCGCATGAGCCGATGCCCCCGTGATGCGCGTCGTCGTTGTCGCGATGATTTCGATTGAACGTCGATCCGATTACGCGTAATGGAATAGACGGTTGTTCATCTCTGAACACTTAAAGTACAGCTCTTAATATTATTTTATTATATTTAAAATTATGTATTAATGAACCTGTAACAATATGAAAAATCCAAATTTTACTAATTTGTACTTTAAATGCCAATTTACGAGTGTTGAGATGAAACGCAGTCGACGGATCATCTCGCACGACTACGAAATGCGATATGAATATAATATAACAGAGAACTAAGTTAAGCTTATATCTAGTGCGGTGCGATGCCTTTTTGATGAGCGCACTATCGTCGCAACGACCGAACCGTCCATAGTGAGAAATCCCCAGTGTTTCGCGACATTCCCTCATCCGATACCCGCCCTTATCTCTAATTGTCTTTCTGGAGGAGCCACTCTTGGCCCTGATCGACCAACTGGAAAAGAAGAACAAGACATTGAGTCCCACTCGCCACAACTGTTTAGCAGGATTATGTAAGTAGCGCAGCGCGTGAACATGGCACCGGGCGAAAGCGTGTGACTGACCCGAGACGAGATGACTCCGGGAGGAGGGGGAGGGTGGGGGAGGGGAGCACCGGCGGCGGTGAGGAGAGACCTTCAGCGAAACTCGGTACTACAATAATCTCCTCGATCTCCACTATGGATAGCGGTTCGAGCGCCTGACGACGCGGCCCTACGCTCATACATCATCTCGCGATACCGACCGCAGCATGGCTCTTCGAAAAGACATCGCACGCATCGACGTCGCCACTGGAAACATGCAGACAGTGGGCGTCGCAGACGCGTATGTATGGCGTTTGTCGTGATTATAAACAAGCGATTGGGTACACAGCACACGGATGCAGGGGTGGCAAACTAATGGCTCTAAATATATCAATCATGCTGCATTTCAGCCGCGACTCTCTCTCTCGTCGAAGAGGCTACTATTTCGCTGAATATCACTCGCCCACCGGCGCTTGCGCGGTCGCCGTCATTCACACCGACATCGCAAACTATCACCAACCAAGTACAACCAAATTGAACTATGTACGCGGGTAATCGACTGATAAAACGTTCATTTCTCTCTCGCAATCAACTTTCAGTTAGCCGACCTCGTAAAACATAATCACCGTTCATGCAGCCGTGCACACTGGGTCTACGCGGAATAAAGTACGGGAAAACGGATGCGGGACGAAAAATAATGTGTAAAGCGTAGGAAGAAACACAAGGGGTGGGGTGGGGATAAGGATGCAAGCCCCGGGTGGTGAGCAAATAAAACAAACAGGCCCGTAACGTGATCAACTTGGCTGTACTTTGTGAGACGCCTCGGGGCGATATTTCGATGCAACTCTATCTTGGATTCAAGCTTAACAGACAAGCCAATTGTTCTACAAAAAACGTGTGTCCAAGATACAGTTTACCGAAATAGCACTTTTGATTGTCTGCAACTTTCATTATGATGGAAAAGCGAATATTTTAGTTATGATATGAAATTAATGAAATGTATCAAGCCTTCCCCAACCAAGATAAACACCACACACAGCGCACGAATGCTAAAGCCACTCTCACTAGCTACTAAGATGATCAATCACTATATTTAACTACACCTTACCGTCCATAAACAAAACGTTGAATAGTATCGAACTATAGTTGTCTCACGAAGTAGAGTTCCAACCGACAACGCTTTAAAGTTAGCAAATTTTCAGAATAAATTTTGTTATTTATGTTGAAATTCTTCTGTACGTAACACGATATAGGACTTACTGTTCAATAAAATTTGTTTTTAGCCAGTTCGGTGTAAATAAGCGATGACCATAATGCAAATAATTTGTTCACAGCGGGTTTCTAGGTCCCACATGATCGGCAGACAGTGAGAGGCTTTAGCACTCGCCCGTTAGTTTGCGATTGTTAGCAGATTATCTGCTTCACGCGACCCACTGACACAAAACAGGTTCTAACAATAGTCAATTGTTACTATATCATGACCCCAATTTGTGATCTCGTTTTTATTGGCGTCTTGAAACAACAGTTAAACTGAAGTGAAGTAACTAGCCGATGTTAGAACGAGATTGGGATGCGAGACGAAATCGAATTTCAATAGATATCATATAAAGCTATAAACATTTCAGACAGTTAAAATGCAATTGATGAAACTAAACTTTACTAACAAAAGAACATTTAAAAAAAACTTACAGCACATTTTTGTACCGAATATCGGGTAGTAAAACATATTTACCAAATAAACTTTAACTGTACGAAATGATTACTATAATAACACTTCCGCTTACATCGGAAATATAAAACGTATGAGCCCTAGCAAAAACCATACCAACACCAGTGCAATGTATATCAAAATGTATAAATCGAATTCCATGGTCCATGCTAGGCTAAAGCTGAAACACACTGGACTACACTTATAAGGATGACGTGTATGATGCTTTTTTTTCAAATTACAGATCTAGAATCACACAAGTCATTATTATAGACATGTCCATCTTGAAATACATTCTTTATTAGGTTAGACTAAAATCATTGTCCTTTTCGAAATTGTAATGAATATTGAACAATGATGATAGTTATTTCTTAGACAGTATGTTATGTAGAGTATTGCAAAATGATATTTGATGATTGTTTGCAATCCTGCTACTTAGATAAGCATCATAAAAGTATTGATTAGTATTAAGTGATTCGTTTTAGTTTTATTTCCTTTTCCTGCAAATAATTGCCATTTTGAAAGCTAACGATCGAAAAAAACTAATTTAGAAAAAAAGTTCTAATGAATTAAAATACCAAATAAACAATAGGTCTAAGTTTCTTAATATTTGTTCAATCATTTGCTTTAATATGGATTAAATAAGTTATACCCAAACAGATAACGAAACGAACGCGTGCGAGCCATTTCAGTTTTATAAGAACTGGATACTTTTTTTTCAACTGGCAGTGAAAACCACGCTACAATGTGTCCAGGCTTTTTTGTTCATTTTAATCTCAATCAAATTATTATCATTGAATGTTTTGCTAAATCGGTTTACTTAGTCCGTCTGCTACTTCGGCGGATTGATTGCGTGACCGCCATTTTGTAAGCCAGTGCCACTTGTAAAAAATCTGACTAAATAGTATTGTTGCTGGGCCATTTCCCGAATGAAATTTCTGAATGATTCTCGTAAATTGTTTTAATAAAAAAAATATTGATTTAGTATTTATTTATCGCGAGTAATCAATGATCTTACATTTTATA
The DNA here is from genome assembly GCA_949125135.1 of Alcis repandata. Classification (NCBI taxonomy): domain Eukaryota; kingdom Metazoa; phylum Arthropoda; class Insecta; order Lepidoptera; family Geometridae; genus Alcis; species Alcis repandata. The sequence continues at coordinate 1,810,348 of OX421238.1, forward strand.
AAAGGCCGGCCGCATCATGAAATCTATTTTACGATCAGGCCACAACATTTTACATTGTTACAAGCTGATCCCAAATTGTGACACGTCCGATATTATCTCGGTCATGGTCTTTCTTGTTAGGTCTTAAAAGCTATTGTGACTGGCAAAATATTGCATGTGTCCAAATTGGGCACTTGCTTAAACAACGTAATTGATTCCTCAGCTTCAAACTCGACTGGGTTATAAGGCAATTATTATTTAAAAATATACTGGAATACTGTAAAAGCCCCTTGAAAGTGATGATGTCATTCTCACTTGAAATCCTTTTGTAATGAGAAAAACAGTAGATTATTTTCTAGTAATTGTTTATTTTATGATTTTTTGTGCTGTTTAATGAGTTGACCAGTGTAACAAACTGTTATCAAGGCCAATAAGTTACTCTACTTATTTGACTAAATTCTGTTGGCCACTGAGGCCTCTACAGCGGGTGGGTACAGTGGGTAGCGAGCGCTGATGGCGCCGGTCCTAATACCGTATATTGTTGATTCTAGTTTAGATGTAGGTCTCGCTTGGTCGCCTCGCTATCCGTCAGCAGGGCGTGTGTGTGGCGTGTGTGTGTGTTCGTGTAGTGTGCACGCACCTGGTCCTGCTGGTAGGTGGGCGGGTACTGCTGGTAGGTGGAGTAGTCCGCCGACGAGGACTTGGAGAGCGCGGCCGAGGACAGCGCGCCGGTGAGCGCGGGCGCGCCCCCGCCCGCGCCGCCGCCGCCGCCGCGCCCGTACATCTCGCCGCCTTCCGACAGCGGCACGTACGACCCGGCTGCGGGGACGGGACATTACACGATGGTTACTTGGGTTCGCTTTTCATACCATTCAAACTTAATGGTGGCGGGGAACGGCCAGATGTAGCCCGAAAGCTCTGGCTGTTCCCCTCACCCCAAACAAAAACACTTAATGATGGCTGTAAAGTGGAGGTTCATGGTGTCATACGATTCAAACTCAATGATAGCTGGAATCGGAGGACTGAAGTGCGCTGCACTTTCCCCCCTATTTGCTTTTTCGCAGCGCCTCGTGCCTCTAACTTAACAGCTGCCATAAAGTTTGAACCGAGTTATACAACATAGTTATTTTTGACAAAGAACCGGGGCCTTCGTGATACAAGCCCGGTAACTCAGGACCCCGCTAATGGCTTATTACAGTTATCTTACAACTACTGCGTCGACATCTATGGCTAATTACATCATAAACTACAAACATACCGTTTAACGTCTAAAATTGTCACTATAATAAATCAATAGTAGGATACTAACTCTCTGAATGCCTATGTATGAAGAACTACTAAGTTCTTTTTTTCGTTATAGAAATGGATAGTACATATTTTTATGAAGTACTCTGCAATTCTAGCTTTTAACTGTTTTCAGATTATTGCGATATGCCAGAAAACTCTATAATACCGGAGTGCAGGAAGCTTTTAAGTCATATGACGCAGTTTCTTAATATGTGACAAAAAGCGATAATTTAGATATGAGAGCGAAAAAGCGGAAGTATTGATTAGAAAGTTGAATAAAGATAAACTACCGCAAGAAGCTTCCCACGCTCAATCTTTGGAGTTATCAAGCGTTTAGCAGGAATAACAAGTTAGCTTAGCCGTTATACCAATTTTTTTTTTTAATATCATGTCAGATTCCAATATACAATGCTCTCCACATGACTTCACCGACGTCGACGCCGACCGAACGATGCCTGTGCTCTCGGATGTTTATCTGGAACGGTTCTAAATTTGGAAGCGGCAGTAAATTCGGAAACCGGATATTGGAACCTGGCTCAGCGTTACGAGTACTCTGTAAAAATGCGGCACCGGCGGAACTAACACGGACGATGACACTTCAAGTACCCACGAAACCTTTTCACAAAAGAACCACGAAGTTCATAAACCGACACATTTTCTTAGGTCAAACGTTTGGTTGATAGATTAACGCATATTACACTGCGACTTCGGAATCGCAACAACCGCGACGTACCAACCTGAGTACATTCCAGTGCTAAAACCAGCTCAATATGGGCAAATTCGCGGCATACGTAACGTAAGTGGCCATGACGTAACACAAAATTACTGTACCGTTTTCTTACAGAAGTACTAAAACCTTAGTATATTAAAACGATTAAACTCTGATCTACCTCCGGTGAGTATGAGGCTACATAAAGCTATGAAACTATATAATATAACATCTAACGTTAATCGCCCAACGAGGCCTAATGCACGTTATTTACTGTTACCAACACAGAACTGCGCATGTGATCTCTATGGTTCGCAAGCGAGGGATGTCTATGGTGCCGCTCGGTCCGTGTTAATGTGTTGTGTGCTTGACTCACCGGAGCCAGTAGAGTTGGAATTCTGCGGCATGTTCCAGTTGGTCCAGCTGCCGCCGGCAGACGCGCCCGCCGGCGCCGAGCTGTAGTTAGCTGCACACCAAATTGCCTACTTTAGCTTTTGTCTTTACAAATGCAGCTTTCCTATCAACGCGGTAAGGTATGCACTATACTGGCATCTAGTGTTGGGATCCTAGCGCCCGTTTTTGTGTGAATTCGATTGCTACGTTTGTATGTCTTATCTATGAAAATCAAGGCCAAAATGTCAAGCCGAAATTATCGTGTAATGCCGCTTGTTGCTTGTATGACCGCCGCCTAACTTACTGATATCCTCGTAATTCCATTCCGACTTAAAATTAGAATTAAAATTAGACTTAGAATTAAATAATGCAAATATCCTTTTGGTAAAAATTTGATCTCCGTAAAAAATGCGCCTGACAAGTAAATAAGGTTGCTCCGCGACACGATACGCTACTTATAAAAAAACATGTCGCAAACCTTGTAGACTATGTCCACAGGAACATAGCTTAGTATGATTTGCTTTGTTATCCCACAAACATCTGAACGTACCAACAGCTGAATCGCTGAGGGCACTGCCTGGATGTGGAAATTAGTTACATATCAAGTCTAATTTACTAATTAAAACTAATTTTAAACGACTAGGCCAATAAGTTTGGATATCGACATTTTGTATTTTTTTGTGAATTTTGTTAGATGTTACGCCAATGGTTCTCAGGTTCTCACATATTCGATAAACTGTTGTCCCTACTATGGTGAATCCTGAACTTACACACTATTATTTATTAGCTCGAGAATCGTCCTAGTTAGGAATTTTTCGACATAGCGTATCAGAACCAAAACGCGTAATACTACTCTGTGAAACTAAATCTGCCTCTGAAAACACACGACGAGAAGATCGGTCTCGTCGATCTCGCTGACTAAGCACGAACATAGGAGTCAATACAAATGGAAACGAAAAAGTAACAGCTGATAAAAACATTGACGGGTGTTCACGCCTGCTGCTTACGCCCTTAACCCGCATGTTATGTGACCTAAACATAGACTATATTATTTCGTCTCCGACTACCGTGATCGTTTTAATTTTCAACCGCACTCTATTTCCTCCACCAAAAATAAAGTCTGTAAGAATGTAGTCGCGTCGTCAGCTCCGCTCGTCCCGCTCCTACAGCTAGGGTAGGCACTCACCGTAGCTGGTGTATCCCTGCGCGGGCGGCTGCGTGTGCTGCGTGTAGTTGTTGGAGGCGGGCCAGGCGGGCGCGTGCGGCGGCGCCTGCGGGCCCGGCGGCGCGCCCCAGCCCTGGTAGTTGCCGGGCCCGGCGCCCGCGCCCGCCGCGCCGTACCCGGCGTACGACGTCTGCCCGGGGGACGTGCCCCAGCCCTGGTAGCCCTGCAACACCCAGACACGTCACGACACCTGCTCATTCACACTTACACCTCTCTTGGATCGAAACTATGATTGCTATAAGATGCCTGGATACACGGTTGATATTAATGGCTTTATCAGAATAGTTTATAAAAAAAAGGCTTCACATGACACGCTTTAAGTCATTGTTGACATCCCTAAAACTTCTATTTGTTCAATGTCATAATGCCTAATTTTCTGAATCGACTCCATCGACAGTCCTTTCTTCGATTCTGACGAGACGGAAGTCAGATACTGCAACAGCATTAGTCTATGAAACGGTCAGCCAGTGAACAAGTGTTTCGTCGTAATTTAGTGTGGGCACACGAGGTGTGTGGCCAGGGATACTAAGATGCTAAGAGGTACAATGTGGTTAGTTCCGCACCTGCATGATGTTAGGTCCCGGCATGGGCATGTTGATGGGCGGGCCGCCCATCTGCCCGTTGTGCCCTTGGATCATGTTGATGGGCGCGGTGGCGGGCGGGCCCCACTGGCCGGCTTGCGGCGCGTCGCCCGGAGCCGACATGCCGCCGCCTCCCATGCCGCCGCCGGACCCGAGCTTGCCGGACCCGTCGCGGGGCTCAGCGCGTTTGATCTCCACCTATACGGAACATTACATATACTATATACTCAGGACGAAGTCGCGGTAAGAGTTAAAAGTAAGGGGTAGAGAGAATACTCATGTTATAAGCACAGCTACCTCTCAATGTAGAAGTCGCTAAGAACGACGAGGATGGAATGGGTTTCCAGTCTGTGAGACATGTGTGATAGTGAAGTAGGTTCATGGACTCAGCCGGACGAGCTCTAAGAGTGAGTCATTTGTCTGTTGTAAACCATCATACTAATTGAAATGAGTGTTTTTTCTGTCAAAATACTGGAACAAACTACGCAATGTTGTAGGTAGTAATCACCACCCAACCTACCAATTCAGCCTTGAACATTAAAATTAAAGTTAAAGAACAAACTTTCGTACATAAAGGAAAGTTTAATCAGAGATGAATTTCAATCCGCCCTGATTTGTTATGCTCACAAAGAAGTACCTATGACGTAAAAGTTCCTAGAAACAATATTCAATGTCACAACCTTCAGAACAAAGTTGGTTAGTGGAACAATCAAAAGTGTTGCATATAAAAGGCTTCTCTACTCCAGTTTCGTTCAAGCGCAAAATCGATAGTTGTTATTTTTAGACTGCTCTGAAACCCGAATGCTTTAATTGGTACAAATGTATGAGCGTAATAGGTAACTTTATGTTCAGTAATCATTAGGACAGAGTTATGATATTGTGTGAAGCGTGTCGCAAACTTTGTAGACTCTATTGCTCACATGAACAACGAGTATATGCTGATCTGCTTTGATATCCCACAAACATCTGAACGTACCGACAGCTGAATCGCTGGGGGCACTGCCTGGATGTGGACTGATTTTATCACTTTTCTAATACTATTTCTATTAAAAATATAGGGTAATTAATTACCTAGAAACCTAGGAAATGCTGAGTAAAAATTGTAAACGCATTTAAAATTCAATCTTACCTGCTTCCCATTGAGATTGATGAAATGCTCCTGGGTGACACGCTCAACCGACATCTCGTCTTCAAAGGAGAGGAAACCGAAGCCTGCAACAGACAAGAAGACAATCATAAGTCGTAAATAATTTTATTATGCTATGAATAATTGACATCCCTACACGATCGCGGCCGACCACCGACATAAGACACCTCGAGTGCCGTTTCTTTCTTGGCAAAACTGGTCAACTTGCATTGGACAAGAGGCTTCTACACGGTCGTAAACCGATGTATAAGTTAGCCTGCAGCCAGCGTAGTTCTCACGACAAAACTATTTCTAGACCAAGTTATAGGTCAGACAATCAATGGCATCGATTTTAGTGTACCACTTTCCAAATCAAACTGAAATTGTTGCAATCTTATATGGAAATGAAAAGAGACAATTTTCTTTTGCCAAACTAGTTTAGTGAATGATACAACATAGAATCGACGTCAATGTGTTATGGAGTATATTTAAACGCCACCAGTACAAGTGGCCGGTCGCTGGTCGGGTACGATCATGCAGAGCTCCTATAAAGGCGCGTCATGGTGACGTCACCAGCCTAACATCTAGCTAACCTCTGTGTGGTCTTCTGTTTGGTTCATCATCATTCTTCACCATGATGCCATTCTCATCCACGTATTCTGAAATTCCAATATTCAAGCGACATGATTCAGTATCGAGACTAAGAGCGGTTACACACGGCGACTTCTAGCGCGTTTGAAGCGAGGCAGTCGCGATGCAAACGTAAGAGACATTGAACTGAACATTTTCGTGCATCGGTTCAAGTGTCGCGCTGCATACACGTGTTTGCATCGCTGCTAAAAGACGCTGTGTGTAACCGCTCTTAAACTAAGCTTTATTACTATTGAAGTTACAGCCAGATTCGGCGTACAGGAAGTCCCTGAACTGATATATTTAGCGCAAATATTGGAAGTTTCAAGAACACGTTTTCCTATTCAATCAATATAGCGACTGTTATAGCTTACGTAGGCGGCTTTTAATGTGGTTTGTCGCAAATTTTGTAGACTCAAAAGTTCACGAGAACAGCGAGTATATGCTGATTTGCTTTGATATCCCACAAACATTTGAACGAACCAATAGCATTATGCTGTAGGCACTGCCTGGATGTGGACACCATACTTGATAAAATTTCTAACAAGGATAATCTAAATTGTATAACGTTGGATAAAAACCGAAAACAGCCAGATCTTATCGGATCGCGCCAAATTGACGGCCGCCATCTTGTCGACGTGAAATTTAAACACGCATTCAAGTACAATCGTGTTGGAGATAATTGTATTACATTTGTAACCAAACACGTGGCTGAATCGATTATTTGGGATACAATGCAGTCTGTAGATTGAATTATATCATCGACATGACTTTAAGTCTACTTTAACACATCACGCTCTTTCCCGCTCGCAGAATCGATTTTTTTAATTGCATAAAATGACTGAAGGTTTTATTTAAAAATGTTTTGATACGTTCAATGTGTGTGAATTAACGTAAGAATTGGTTCAAGACATCTTAAACGTAAAGAAAATAAAACATTTTTTTTTATTCTTCTAAGAAACTTTATATCATTAGAAATATTAAAAATGCGAGCGAAAGAGAACGAATATTGTTTACTTGTTCGTAACAGAATAGAACCCGACTTTTATATTTGTTTGCCATAAAGTCAGGCGTTTTTCCATTCGATATATTTTACCAAAATAAACGATTTTACCGGCAATGCTGTAAAGAGTAAAGACCAGAAAAGATTGGCTATTGTTCGAATGGCCCAAATACTATGGCTTGTACTTGAGCTTGAAAACTACCTACTTGCCTCCTTTTTCTAAGCTATACCTATCGCTACTATTCTACCTTTCAAGTAATGGGGACAATACAGTGCGGAATCTTCCATTTCTCTCTGGCATCTCTACAAAATCGTTTACAGCTATTTTACCTCTGATGTCGTCTCTGTCCATTGATTGGCTTGGCATTACTTACTGTCAGAGCATCAGGGCTAGCTGTGGCTAGGGGTAAAGTAACTGTAAACGATCTGTAATTATTCTCTTTGTCATATATGTTATGGTAGCTGTACACACTCGCCGTGACAAGCCGAGCGCGAAATAGGTAATTTGTTTGAGCCCCGCTCGATCTGCTACCGGTATTTTGTGACAATGTCAAAGGGACGCGGCTGTCTCGAGAGCACGGAGGCCGTTTCGGCGAGAGTGTACAGATGCAGGCATAGATTTACAAACGCAACGGATTTTGGGTCAGCGTTCCAAAATAACTAGACTCGCAGTAACTAAATAAATCAGTGCTATTAATGCCAGAACATTGTTGGAAGTTGAATTAGGTGTTGTGACGACATAGGATTAAAATTAGTTTAACGTTTGTCTATAAAAATATATCTACTTTTTTCGCTTTTAAAAATAGAACTGCGTTTGGTCACTGATTCACTTGCGGATAAGTGACAAAATATTTTATTTAGATCAAATCAGGACACAATTTATAGTCGTCACAAAATAAGAAGCCCGTTTTGACGTTTGTCATTGCGACGTAACTAGTGATGTAACCATACGACTCGGTACTCGATACTCACGATAAATCAATTCAAGTTTGTATGAGTATTTGATCGATTTGATTTTGTACTGTAAAGTACATTGGATTAAGGTTACGATTCGAAAATTTAACTTAAACTTGAATATTATAGATATATTGAAATGATACGAAATGGTGCGAGAGGTCAATTTGTCTTTAATTTAATATTTTTAGTTATAAAACATTCATTCAATCACAAAAAAACAAGAAAAAACGAAAGTGATTGAATCTTCATTCAATAATTTTCTTCAGATGAGCCAAAATCGTCAGTTGAGCTTTCATCAATTCAATAATTAATTAGTTACAAGTTACAACACTAATATTTGAAAAAAGAAGACTGAGACTGTAACTGTTTTTGAGAGTTTCGTTATAATTTGACATTACATGCTACCATAAAGTATGCGCGAAAAGCGTTCCAAGTTACATTCTACGGTCTTTCTCAAGTGTCAAAACGGGCCTCTTATTTTGTGACGACTACAGTGAATTTAGTTTTATTTTTGCACTAGACACAATATGTTTGTAAATCTTTGACTGCTGTGTTAAAAATGAATTGAAACGGGGTCTCACCTCTAGACTTCTTCTTCTCCTGGTCATACATGATGACGACCTCCATGACCTTGCCGTAGCGTCCGAAGAAGACCCTCAGATCGGTCTCCGTGATGTTCGAGGGCAGCCCCCCGAGGAACACCTTGGGGTATCCGCCGCCGCGCTTCGGCTTCTGGAGCGTGCGGGGGTTGCACGGCTTCGGGTCGATGGTTCTAGCGGACAAGGAAAAATTATCATGATGGTGTCATTTTAGGCCTAGTTTGTGGAGGAGCATTGAGTGGTGAGTTTTGTTTAAATCACAGATATAACACGTGATCTTGGTTCCCACAAAACGCACCCAAGTCGAAAGAAAGCTGTTTGCGAGGACGTATTACTTTTTAATGGCTATCTCAAGCTGCGCCTACCAATGAACACGCTTTTCAGCAAACCCCAGTTATAGCTTTTACCACGAGTTTTATGACGACCATAATATTTCCAGGTTATTTTGAATATTATGTAATGTGATGCGCGAACACAAGTTTATGTAATAAAACTTAGTGATAAATAAACAGATTTCTACAAGTGAGGACGCCATTTGTGTACATGTACAAGATGTTAAGTTTAATTTTTAATTATTTCCAATTACAGATGTCACAAGACTTGCAATGATCTAAATGGTATCAATACCGTATTCAAGGACACAAATATGACCACTAATAGCCATCGAGACAGCGCCGCGCCGCTCGCAATTAATATTCATTACAAAGATGGATATTCATGGTGGGTATTATCTGGGAAAATAAAACAAGGCAAAAATTCGTATCTACTGCTTTATTATTCTTAACTCCGACTTGCTGACATAGATATTATATAGGTGATCCGAGCAAAACATGATAATAAAATGTAAATTCTGAAAGCCTCAATCTGGGTAATGCTAAAGAGGTTTACCTTCCAGGAAAAACTACGATATTACGGTAAGCACGTGGGCTATAATTTACCTGACGCGGTTGGAGCCTAAAGGTCGGTTCACACATATCAGTGAAGCCACAGTTCCGACACAGTACCGGCACAGTGCGAAATATTATTTCATACATTCTCTATAAACGCAATGAGAGCACTGTGTCGTCACTGACACTGACAAGTGGGGATGCGTTCATAGAGAATGTACGAAAGAATATTTCGCACTGTGCCGGTACTGTGTCGGAACTGTGGCTTCACTGATATGTGTGAACCGACCTTTATGCTACAAGTCCGATGCTAATCATGTGCTATCCCACTCGCGCCAAGTTCCTCGCGCTATTTGAGCGAGGGGGATGGCAAACTAAGACCACTGCTACCAGATTTACACAGTAAGTCCTCTGGTTTAATTTACTGGAAGACAATAAAGCCGCGTCATTTCGTATTTCTTTATTCATAACTCACGGTCAAAGTTCTTGCCTTGAAAAAAAATTAAGACTGGAAATGTATTAAAAATACTACTTTTATTTTCAGTTTCATAGCCTGATATGATTTAAATTAGGCTTTTTATGTTAAAACTATACCCAATTCCTTCTATTCATACTTCAACATTTTTTATTCGTAGAAACTAATATCCAAGAGCACAGATAAAAATACCTACTGTAGTAATCTTACCAGCTATTTTGTTTTACTAACTCATAGATAAACCTTGAGTTTTTTTGAGATGTTTTTAACGTTTCACGCTGGTAGACTTGTAGCTTATCTAGGTACAAAGTACCCAATCATTTGTTGTATGTATTGCGTTACTTTTTCCTCACATACAATTCCTAAACAAAGCAAGTTATTGTACGGTAAATGAGTATTTTATAGAACGCTTTGTGACGATACAGTAATATTGTTTGAACAGATGTATCACTATACTTTGCATGTACGTAGGTTAGTCCAAATATTGTTTTGAACTGAATACTGGAACTTCATTAAAAGTGGCCTCAAATGGATAAAACAAACAAAACAATGTATTTTTGTCGACCTAGTTATGTTTTAACACTAGTTCATTTAAATTTTAAGTAGTTTGCGTTATCGTTACATACAAGGCTGGTATACAATTTATTCATCTTTCTAATCATCACTATGAGGCATAGATTACTCCTCCATAGGTATCACATTATCAATTTGACTATTATTTAGTTATTTAGATCTTTGTTCCGACAAAAATAGATAAAACTTGGTGAAATGCGATTTGCTGAGACTGACATATCGATTCTCACCGACTGTCTCATAGTTACGCCGCGCTTAACAACGAACCAATGAACGTGAATTTTCGTAAGTATATTTTGACCGATACGTAGTGCGCTTCGTTTGTACTGAATACGGTATCTATAAAGAGAAATCTGCGCTTCACGGCTACTATACAAATGATCAGTTAAGCCTTGAGATCTGATGATATACAACCGTATGGTGTTGTTATGGGTGTGTGCCTGCACATTGATATTACAGCCCCAAGGTAACTTGAAAGTAAACCCTGAAGCGATTCGAAATTAAACGCAAATCGACATAACCTGATGATTTTCATTTACGTGCACGCAAATCGGCAGACCAAACCGCAGGATTGCTTATCAAAACCTTTCTATGTGTAGCATTTACTTCTTTAAAATTTAAATTGAATGTCATACTAATAATCACAATTAATCTTGTCATAATCAAAACCACGTAAGTTTTCATTGTAAACGATTTGTCTTCTCGCTGACTAAACTGTAAATACGTGTGTAAAATCATGTCGCCAAATCTTGTAACCTACCAGACAAGAAACATGTGTAAATACTAAAAGCTGAGTCCGTAAGAATTCCGACTGGATGTAGATATTATAATCCTGAATTGTTGTCATGAACAATTTATTGAAATCCTACAGGTGGGAGGCACTCTCGTAGAACTATCCAACCGTAAATCTATTGTTTATTTAACCGTGGATGTCAGTTTTCCCGACAGCTTGACTGTTTGAGAAGCAAACGAGGCAGTTTATTTCTGTAAATGATTTGGGTCACAATAAAAACGACATCTCTTGTTTTAGCTTTAATTGTAATTCGAAAGGAATTGGTTAAAACTCGATTGAATTCTAAGAAACCGGTAAGTTTTTATGTCTCCTTCGACAAATTGATTCAATTTTGAGATGCGTAATTTTCTTGGGGTAAACAATAAAATTACCGTTAGTAGAGGCCATTGCCCTTTTTCACGCGTCGCCGAGTATTTAAAGATTGGACAGAAATGTTCCTTGGAGAAGTTGCCATTTCCGTGACTGTTGACAATAAAATATTTTCCATGCATGTACATTGTACACGACATTGTAGTAAAAATAATGACAATCATTATTCTGCTCAGCCGAAGGTGAAATAACATCACCGTTAGTTTAATGGCGGCTGTTTAGCGTTATTTTTTACTATTTTGAAGTATTTACTCAAAACTTATTTGAAGCTAACCTTTAAATGAAGTTTTGAACAGTCCTAATTTGTCAGTCAGCATACCTAAAACAGCAACCTTGAAAACCGTTGACACCTTTGGCATTTCCGTATTTTTGGCAAATTTACATTAATTAAAATAACACACAATAGGTATACTTACACTTACCTTCACTTTAACACAAAGATGCCCAGAAAAAAAAATACATAAAGTTACCTGGGAGACCAGATACTGTAATAAAATCTTAGCTTGCGAAGACATTTGAATAAACTATTTTATAAGTCAGATGTTAACAAAACCAGTCTCCTCTAACAAGCCATTTGATCCAGTAATGTTCCAGACACATCCGGTGCTCTCCGGCTTCTACAATGTCTCTCTTAGCTTTCAACAATAGCAAGCATCATCGGTCCAATGTCCAAGGCAGTCAATTTAAAGACCAATGCGCTGGTGATATTGTTGTATTCCATACTAGTTGCACATAACGGTTTAGAAGTTGAACTAACTGAAAGGATTTGGTACCTTTCTCTGTAATAAAAAGTAGCCTATTTGGATCAGCTCTGACATTCTATATAGCGATGCAATTCTGATGATGTCCTAAATCACAAATCTATCGTAATCTTGCTTGTCAAAATCAGTTGGAACAATGAGGCTGTAGGTGGCAATATACAAGCACACATGTACAAGTTAAGTACATACATCACTCCATTCGGCATTACAGGTGTTGGAAAAAAAACCTTTCAATGTTTCTATGCTGCTGAATAAAAGACGAAACTAATTTTATAACACTAGTAAGGATACCTTACCTGCCATCAAGCTGATGAGGTCCATTCTGCAGCACCACGGTGACCAATGCCGGGTCTGCGAAGGTGACGAAGCCGAAGCCCCTGGACCTTCCAGACTCGCTGTTCTTCATCACCACGCAGTCGATCACGTCGCCGTAGCGAGAGAAGTACCGCTGCAGATTCTCCTGCGACGTCTCCCATGATAGTCCGCCGACGAACAGTTTTCTGGGCCCATAGATTGAGAAATTTTATTAGGTGCTCGGCGAGACTTGAGGGTTCGACTTATGGCGAAGTAGTTTCTATATAGGGGCCACTTTGTCTAGAGCTGGTTGCACAAATAAAAGTTTTTTCGTTACTATTCAAAACATATTTATGATGGTATGTAAATGGTATGATGGCTATTCAAATGTTCATTAGGTGGATATTTTAAAAATCATAAGCGGCGATTTTATGGAGTTAATGAGGCTGTCCACTCTTTGTCAAATAAATATCAACCTTATTCAATGAGTGTATTCTAAGGTCCTTTATTATTTTATTACTATTGTTTTTTTCTGTTACATTTTAATTGTTAGTTTTACACCTAAACTTGTGAAGTATGTATTATAATAATGCTAAGGCGGTGCTATCACTTAAGTCTTACTGTATACATTTCACTGATAACTGCTAACTAGGTTTTTAGGTCATCAGGTGCCTATAACAGTTAACTTTTTATCTATCAACATAATTGGTCATTGTCCTAGTGCAGCTAAAGTTTAACTAGCATAGAAACTTGAAATAAATAACATCTCTGAAAAGAGTATAAAAACAAACTGCATATTAAGCGAGATTGAATTTTAGTTGTGACATTTCAAAATGCCAACTCCAATCTGTGTCAAGTATGCATGGATTTTAAAAGTTGACACAGATTTCTGTAAGTAGATAGGTACATATGGTACCTACTTTAGCACATTTGCAGTTATATAGTTAACTTTGAATTTAAAAAAACTTAAACTTAAGATTCTCTTCGAGACATATTTTTGAAGTGCCTTTATTGTTCAAACAAAAATATTATCCAATTTAATTCTGGCATACTATTTTATAAACCTACCTACCTAAGCTGTTTCACCAAGTTTTATGTACAATCTCGGTAACTTCGCATCAAATTTTTTTCAATGCTGGACTACAAACAAAAGTATGTGCTTAGAAATTTACAAAGATTGAGTTCAGCACAGTTTGAGAAATATAAATGGCAGACAACTACATAATTATGTTGGTTTGTTTGTGAACCATCTTTGGATTGCTAAGGAAAATAGGTTCCAGGATAAATGCTAGGCTGCCTATGTATACTGAATTTAAGAAAAGTTGCTGCATCAAGGAGTTTGTTTAGTCCATCTTAACAACTTATATCTCAGGGTGACGAGCGCAGTGCTGTGCCGCGCAGGGTCTTGAATTCTGTGAGTTCAAAATTCTGGGTAGCGCAGAGCTGTTATGGGCAAACGTGACGTTTAACATCAGGCGAGCGATTTACTCGTCTCGTCACTCAATTACTTAAAAAAAAAAAAAAAAAAAATCTTTTTTAAAACCTTCAAGTTGTTTGTGCTGCTAGTGAATTTTTTTACCTAACCTAAAAAAAGTGTTTTTGATAAATAAATTGTAAGGATTGATAAGCAATAACTTCGATGATTCAGACATTATCTTATCTACATAGCAGACTACCTAATTTATTTATTTTATTTCTCTGTTTAGTTAAAGTTGTATGTGAACTTTTACTTATTTCTAGCCTTTCACATGTACAGAAATTGCAATAAGGCTGTGCTTAATGTAAGCACAATTACTAGAGGTGAAAGTAACATTCACTTTTTTGCTAGTCTCCATACTGGTCATGCTTGCCTGGTATTTACAGACAAGTAATGATAATTTTGTTGTTTTATTACATACTTGGACTTGGGTTTGATTATTTATCTATTCAATACCTAATCATGAGTTGGGGTTTTTAATGCAATTATCTGTGGGTATTTTATGTTTGTGAATAGTAACAAAGTTATTATGATTTAAGTTGTCTACTAATTAAGTTTTAAATGAAAGTTTTGTCTATCCAAACAAAGTGAACTTTCATTGAAGTCTGATGTAGCTGAATGAAGTTGTTTTTTTAGCTTTACCTATTTGTTAGTAAACTATTGCAAATGTTTATACAGCAGCTAGGTTATATTAAATCATTTGAAACATGGTACACGCGAAATACATAAATACATTAACATAAAGTATTTTGTGTGTAGAAATATGTTCATAACAATTTTCCAACGACGTAAGTTGGTAACTACTTAATTTAACCAATATGCAAATGAATCAGCACGTTTCGTCTTATACCTAGGTAAACGAGAGCGAGCTACGCGGCAATCCGATCACTGATCTAATAACCTCTTTTGCGAAACAACTTCCAATCATAATGCTCAATGCAATACGACGCCAACCAAACCTTATGGCAAAATCATAAGAGAAAGCAACGATTAGTCACAGAAAGGTTAATTTTACAATATTGCGACGCTTCCAAATCACTGATTTTGTTCAAGAAACAGTTACATAAACTGCTTTTATGGATTCTCAGCTACCTTTTGTTGACTAGGATCGAAGGATGGAATCATGGGAAAGTAATAGCTGCCATGATCGTACCACGCAAGTCGCGCGGCGAAGCTTGGGGTCGGTGTCCGCTAGCCGGTAGGTATAAAGTAAAAGGGTAATTGAGAATTCGCGGCCCGTAACAATCAGGTTACGGGTGACGCACGTCATCAGATATCAGGATGATTGTTCTAGCCAAGGGATAATGAAGCTTCATAATTGAGAACATAACGCCTTCAGGGCCTCGCGGCCTATCTGTGAAATGCGACACACCAAGCGAACATGCCAGTTTGGTTGACCTAATAGAGGTGGCACATTGGGGATAGAAATTTAGTGGAAATAATATAAATTAGAATACACTCACCCCTTCTCATCATCGTCCATGTCTGGGTTCATACGCATAACTTATTACTAATTAAAAATAATGGTTGGCACCGGTAAAGACACCCAAACCACACAAGCACAGACCCACACGAATGATTATGGCGGACCAACCATTTCCGCTTTCTTAAAAATTGTCATGGAAGACGGAAATGGTCATACGCACAACTATTAGTTCTCATAAAACCATAGGACCTATTTTTGAGACATCATACTGATAGATTTTAATTTAAAAATTTGTAATATATTATTTTTATTTAAACTTTTGCTATTTTGGGTAGAAAATGTAATATAAATCTAAATAAAGTAACATTGATTTAACACTAGCATGCATTTTATCAACACGCTACTAGAGGGCAGCACTTAATGTTGCCATTACTAAAATATTTTGGTGTTGGCTTTGTGTTCTACAGGCGATATTCTCGTCATGAAGTATTTTTATTAAAAAATAAAAATTAGTCTATGAATAAAATATCAGCCTTTTTCCAAAATGAAATAAAGTTAGTGACACACAGGTACTACTCAACTTATACACCGTTTTATACTATGCACAGTAAGCTTAATAAAAAAAAGTCGTTAATAATAATTTAAATGTATAAATCGAAAAAATGAAATAATAGTTTTTGTCATCATTATTATCATCAAACACTGTTATCTCATTGGTTAATTGCTCAAATGTTAATGGTGCTTCTCCGCTTACGTAAATGGGGTCAGACTAGCATTATGTTGTTTCACCTAGTGCTAGTTCCACTGGTTTTTCATGATGACAACGTACACATGATAATTATATAATTCTTCATAAACTTTTTATAAATGCGGAAGAAAAGTATTCAATACATACTATAATAGGCCTAGCATAAACTCTGACGTTAAATACGTACCTAGCGAGATCAACAAAAACGCCCTTTACGCTCGTAAGCGGCGCTCATTACGGGCGCCGCGGTACATTCGTTACGTATTTTACTTCAGAGTTTATGCAAGCCCTACTAATAAGTACTGTAATAAAGTGTATGCTATTTTAAAAATATATTTCTTAAAATATTTACATCATACATATTAATTTTCAATGTCTAGTCAAATCATTTATAAATATTTATATCACTTAGACGTTCCCCTTTGTTGCTCATAAATTACATTACATTCCATGTTACTTTGCTATTTTACTTAAAAATCATAATGAATTACAGGTAGTGTCGCCACTATAACTGGTATGTCCTTATAGAGATTGAAGTGAAACGGGAAGCAAACTTCTATCTGAAAACGATTTATATAATCAAATTTATTAATATAGTATAGAAGAATAAAGTGGATAGGTATAAAGTATGGTATATAGTAGAGTAGAAAAGTAATAGAAAGCGATTCAAGTTATGACTCAACATTATATAACAAAACTTGACTATTTTGATCACTAAGTAGTACTTTTAAGTACGTAATATAGTGTTTGAATAGATGCGAAAAACACTCACTCTAAATGCGTAAGCTATATCTATCATTGGATCTGTTGTATGAATACTTGAAGGCGTAACTTGGGGAATTTCCATTTTTAAGTTATAGAATCCTGCCATCGTTTTTCCAACATCTTTATGAGATACTTTGGACATTTTCTTTTCTTCGATAGCGTATCCTGACGGAACTGTGTACCTCAGCATCTGTGAAATAATTTGTACGATTTCTTTAATTCATCAACTTCGATAACAAAGTTATTTTGTTAAGTGCAAATCAATTTAGCATACCGTAAGCATCCTTATATACAGTCTGTTCTACCAACTAGCAATATTTAAAAGGCGTATAAAACAGTCAAATCGACAAATCACCCCCATTATTAGGGTTTCCAACCCCTCCATTTTGGAATGGCCACCATTTTTATTTCTAGAAAAAATTAGGTGACTATGGTTTTTTTTTAATGTGAACAAGTCCGCGTTTGACCACCAACTCGCCTGACACACTTATTTTGCTTAGCTTGTTTTCACTTACTTGTACTAATGTAACGTTGACTTCAGATATCCTGATCTTTTTTTCATTATTTATTGTCACTTCGAATGGAACAGTCTGTCTAGAAGCAATTCCTCTGTATGCTCTTATAAAAACTTCTACTTTTCCGGCGATCCGTTTGAATGTTTTATGAAATTCATATAAACGTGGCGTCTGAAATTATTTAAGAAATTAATCTAATTGGCGACCTGCAAGGAACATTTCTATTCAAAAATAATATGATACTATCATATTACATTTAAAATGTTGTGTAGTTTATAAACTTACTAACCAGCATTTCATCTAAATGATTAATATTAACAGTCCCTAAAACATGAAAAGGGACAACTTTCCGAATAACGTACTTTGGTTTACTTTTTATCTTGACACAGTAATTAACTTTGCTTATAGAACTTTTGAATGTTGATGGCAAATCTTGAGGTAAAGCAAAATGGAAGGGATAACTGTAAACTCCCGCTTGTATTTTGTTTGCTGAAAAAGAAAATTAATTTTGTATCTTCATTTGATATGTATAAAAATACCAATTGCGATATAGAAGAAGATACTTACAGCGTATGTAATTTCTGAAAATATCAGTTGTTTTTATGAAAAGAACTTTTTTCTTCTCTGAGTAAATTTTAATATAAGGAATAGTTGGACTAGCTCTACTCCATTGAGCTTTGCTTGTCCCTACTATTTCTAAGTCGATATCTGAAAAAATATGTTGTAAACAGTAAATATAAGTATGTAGAATAAAAATAAATAATTTACACTGATTGTTGAAAAATTATGAGCAATATTTTTTACTTTTTGGTTATAAAAAGCTGCTTCCATTGAAATCGGATAAAATATAAGTATTTGTTTGCGATAACGTTTAGAACTCTTACTCTCAATTTTCACATCTTTGTCTAAATCTAGAGTTACAGTACCAGTAACTATATCACCAGTGTAAAAACACCCTGTCGAATCACTGTTCAAGTTTACTGTTACACTTTTTTCCCAAGCCATAATTAATTATTTCACGAGCTAATTTTAATGCTATTGTTACAAACTTTGTAAAGTCCCAGTAGCTAACCAATTTTTTGGATAGGTAGGTACACCGGTACATGCTGTAAATATTATCAAATTGGAGATAAGAATGAAATTGATATCTTATTGATGATAACAACGATAATAAAATATCAATTAGCTTTAGCTGATAAGTTCATATTGATGTCGACTGTGGCTGGTTTATTCATTTCAGAATGTCGAATTTGGTTTTCATCTCCTTAAAATATGAATTTATATTTATAAAAGTTCTTTGTAGGTAATAATTTTACAAATATTATACAAAAGTAAAATAAGAGGTAATGCTGAAAATTATAGAATTCAACAGATTTTCGAACTCAATGTAACCAAAATCATAAAATATGAACCCTTCTTTATAGCCCAAGTGTAGCTCCGCCTTTCTACTTAATTTTTGCTCCGACGTGACGTGAAAAGTTAATATCGCTTATTATTTAAATTTCTCATGTTCTAACTCAGCATGCAAAGGCATGAGCGCAAATCTATGTGTAAAGGTGTATGTTTTTCTCATAAGAACATGATTCAGACTTGATTCTTTGCTCGATTTACTTAGACTCCATTGGTTGGCTAAATAATCAAGATGTCAAAGTGAGATCAAAAAAAAAATATTGACATTGAAAGTAGCAGAGTTGGTGTATGTTTTGATTTATTTGACATTGACGTTTAATTTAAACTCATCGGAAATTGAAATTGGAATTCCATTCATGTTGTTTTAGCTTATCGCAAAATTTGCGATGATTTATTGTTGTAAAACTGTGCAATGGCCTAAATTTAACTCAAAATTAGAATAACAAACGTCTTAACTCGAGAACAAAAAAAAAAATTCCTTCCAAGTCCTGTGTGCGTCCTACGCACAAAGTTCGAGGTTATGTTATGTCCTTTAGATTTTCAGGGTGAAAAGTAAGTTTTCTATACCTGTATACCTATTTCTTAAATATTTCTGTAACTACTCATATCTGAGCTGTGAGCGGTATTGTATAACAATATCCGTACATTTCTATACTCAAATTGTAGTTATTTCACTAACCGTTTGGATTTTCGTTAAAATAATGACTAATAATTTTAATGTTTTCGATACTACGACATCATTTTACGTATTAGCAATAATTGTTTTCCTGTTTCTAATATCTCTTGCTATAGCTTATCAGTAGCTTAACTATTTAGTCTCATTTCACCATGTTAATGTTGATATAGTATTGATTATGTTATGCAAGCCTTCCTAGGCCAACACGACGTGGCGCCTGAATATTTATTTTGTTCAGTTAATATCTTTGTGAGTGCTGCTTTTCACGACGAAATAAAGAATTGAGCTCAATCTCTAACAATTATCATTATTCTAAACAAAACAGTTTGATTCAACCCCATACTATCTGTAAGTTTTGGTCTTTTATTTAACTTGTTAATTTTAACACATCTTAGCATAATTCACACAATACATATTACAATTTTGGGTTGTGACTCTATTTAAGTAGGTATTTGATTCTTAAAAATGTGATGAGTACCTGGAACAAAAATATTACATTACAATGTTGTAGCCATCTTTTTCTCATATATATCTATATTGTAATAAATGTATTTCTTATGTATGTGTGTATGTCACTGAACTCCTGCTCAACGGCTGGACTAATGTTGATGAAATTTTTTGTGTGTGTTCAAGGGCATTCGAAAATGGTTTAGATCCACAATCGAACCCAATAAGTGGTGCTGTTCAGGCAGGACAATAAAATAACTTGAGAACAACTTTACCGATTTTGTCCATCTTTATTTAAAGATGTGTGTACAGGACAACATCTGTTAGGTCAGCTAGTAATATATAAAAATGAATCTCTTATTTCCCTTGGTCATCACATCAGTTGTGAATGGATGGAATGTCAGGAGAAGGTTTTTTTGAAAGATAAACTTAACACTTTGGCTGCGGCGAGTAATCACATGCGCTAGCCCCAGGCGCGGCTAATAGTCAAACGCCTTGTTTTTCAAACACCTGGCGTGTGCAGCCGCACGCCCGTCGCGCAACGGAAAACAGAGTATGTGTTTCCCGCAGCCAAAGTGTTAAAGAAGTTTAGCAGAACATTAGAAAATTTAAGACAATTTATATTCAATATTCATAGTTAAGGCAGGACACCACTGTCGAGTCAGCTAGGTATTAGTAGTTGTAAATTTTTTTTTCCTGGATATTTTTGGCCATTTTAGGGTTGGTTATTAATATAACATAATAGGTAAATAAGGTTAAAACCTCTTTTCAGCTCAGTACACCCTTTCGTTATATGCCATTGGCACTATCTGAATAAGAAACTTCTGACTTGACTTTCTTACCTTGTTTAGCTAATCACCATGGATCCAAACATCTATGCACTGGTGTTGGAAACCCTAAACCGGGCGACTAGCCAGAATACAGATATTCTGAAGCCAGCTGAGAAGCAGCTCCAAGAATGGGAGAAAGAACCTGGATTCTATTCCGTACTACTGGTCAGTAATATTTTTATCACAAATAAGTCTACATTTAACCAATAACTCGCCTGTTGGTAAGTGACAATGTGGCCAAAGATGAAGCAAACAGACCTGGAAGATACCTAATTAATTCTTACCTTAAATAGCCCAGGATTATATCTCAGGAAACAAGGAAGCTGGTGCTCTAGGTCTGGGTGTTAGTTGTCCTTGTCTTTGTGTGTGTTCCATGGTATCAACGACACAGGGTATCCTAGTGGGGAGCTACGACTGTGAAACATTTATTTATTTACTCTGTCTCATTCCCTGACCGTATGAATCAAAAACAGAGTCAAAGCGTTTTGATTTGGATTATAACTTAGACTTCCTTGTGATAGACTGACCAAATCTGATCTGTTTGAGAGCACATCTAGATTTTCACACATAAAATGTAACTTACCATATCTAGCCATAAATCATAATTATAACCAAAGCTTGTAAATTTTCAAACAGTTTTGAGCCACTCAACCCAATGTGGGATCAATAAGAGCAATCAATTCATTAATTTAGGCATTCTTAATTGTATTATACATATTTCTAGAAAATTTTATAGTTTGCATGCATCTTAGTGATTTTGATAACAAACCATTACAATTTTAATTAAAAATTTTTTTTGAACTCATCCTATTTTTTTTCACAGAATGTCCTGTCTAACCATTCCATAGACAGCAACGTCCGATGGCTTGCTGTAATGTGTTTTAAGAATGGTGTTGATCGGTACTGGCGCAAAAACGCTCCGAACGGCATCACTGATGAGGAGAAGGAGAAGCTAAGGCAGGGTCTTCTTAATCCGAGTGTGTTGAACGAGCCGGTGGCACTTATTGCCACTCAGCAAGCCGTGCTGATCTCTAAGATTGCTAGGTAAGTTAAGTATTCATAAAATAGCTTTCTATTACTTAGGACCAAGCTTCCTGGTGCAAAGCAATGATTTGGCCCGACCCCAGATGAACTGGGATAGCAGGCAAGACAAAGAATATGCATAACTATATGAGATAAAGCGTTTGTAAAAACTCATGTCTGGAAATAACTGTCAAAAGCACCACCACAACACTCTTAAATACTGGTCATGAAATATCATGCATTTATTTAATTCAAAGATTGCATTTGCCTGTCATTTAAACCTGATGGTATGCAATGACGTGGCGACAATAAAGCATGCTTGTCTAGAAAAAAACTATTCACTCTGGACTTGATCAATTGCCTAATCAACATGATTTCACATTGGTTCTACTTATCAGGTTTGACTGCCCAACAAACTGGCCCAACCTAGTTCCGGAGCTGATGGGAGCACTGAAGGCACCTCAGCCACTCTTCCAGCACCGGTCCTTGCTGATTTTCCACCACCTAGTCAAAGCCATGGCTTCTAAGAGGCTCGTTGGTGATAAGAAGACGTTCCAGGTATGGTATTGAGTTTGAAACTTTAACAGCACCTAATATTAGCATGTGACTTTAGCTAGTTGGAGTTCGGCATACTTATGACAATTAATAATATCACATGTTGTCAGGTTTTATAATTTTCAAGAAAACAAACATCATGTCAACTGTGGTTGCGCTACTTAACTGTACGTTAAAATCCACTATTTCGATTCATGCGCTCATTCCGTAACTGTGCGATATGGTTCGCACCTACATCGTTATTCTACTTTGGAGTCAGGCACATAAGGTTGATATGCGCTTGTTGTCAAGCTGATAATTGCGCGACCTAAAGTCTAGGTGCTCAAGATCTATATTAATGTCTCTCTCAATTACCTAAAATGAAAGAGAGACATCCATATCGAACTTGGCACTGGTCGCGATAAATAGAGCGTTTCGCTCACGGTCAGCGCGTGAACAGCGTTACCAGTTTTCTAATATTTTTGGGGAATACTTACGTAAAAAACGTGAACAAACGTAAACGTGAACGTGTTTAATTATAACAAAAATGTGTGAAAACCACGTTAGTTTCCATAGTTTTCTAATACTTTCAGGAGCTGACAAACGCAGTCTATCCTTTCATTCTGAACCTCTGGCACGAGAACACCGACATCTTTCTTCGTCACATTCAAGAGGGAGCAGCCACGGAACTGATAACTGAGCATTTGGAGAAGGCACTTCTCTGTCTCCGGGTCCTGAGGAAACTGACAGTGTTCGGGTTTAAAAAAGCACACGAAAGCCAGGATGCTATCGCGTTTTTGAATGTTGTTTTTGACCGCGCTAAGACCAGCTTGGAGTGCAGTAAGTTTTATTTTATGAAATATTAGTTGTACTGCACTTAATTCATCTATATTCCTCTGTATTTCAAAATTATAAGAAAGTATGCCATGTCTATTGTTTCGCCAAATTTCACAAAGTTTGTTTCAGCAGTTTATGAGAAGCCAATAGACAGACAGAGAGAAATATAAAATGGCTTTCGTATTTATAATGTCAATAAAGCAATTTGTTTGTCTCGTCACCCAGTTGTGCATGGAAAAGCATAGTGATCGTATTTATAGGAATAGGCATGACGACAGTATCAAAAAATCGCCTATTCAATGCTTTCAGGGGACTAGCCAGATTAAAAAAATTTAAAACACATGTTTAGTTTTATTTAAAAAAAAACAGATTATTAAGATTTTCAATAAATTAAAACATTAAAATACAGCAATCGGCCATCTTGTCAGAAACAACAATCACAGCGTATGACGTCACGCCTCAGTGAACTCAGGTCATCCGCTGCTCATCACGCATAGACACAATGACATGACAATGCCGTGACGTCAAATCGACGCCATGACACAAGCAAGCTGTTTTCGGGCACTGTTGAAAAAATATGTGAAAAATGGCTTCAAACTTCGTTAAACTTAAGTTTATTACCGAAATAAAGGCTTTTTTGTAAATAGTAAATGTGTACTCACATTATGGAAGAGGATTTTAAAATCTTTCGTCACGCCTATTATTCCTTGCAATATTAATAAGACTTTTTTTTCAGGAAAGCTCCTAAAAGGCCGTGGCATCTACCCACTAGAACTATGCGAAAAGTTCATCATTCACCTCACCAAAGTGGCTCTTGGTGTTCTAAGTCACCACCCTTTCTCCTACATACCTCTGATACGGCCATCGTTGGAGTTTGCACTCTATTACTGCTTCACAGAGCCCGGAATGGCACTGATATATGAACGATTCACCATACAGTGTTTGAATATTGTAAAGTGTATTCTGCAGTGTGTGGAGTATAAGCCGACTAACTGCGAGCTGGTGAAGGATTCTAGGGAAAGTAAGTAAATATCGGAACCAAGTATTGTGTTTTGTTTTGTAATTGAATTTTAATTTGAATGTAAATTGAGTATTTTTAAATTTATCATGAGTGTGCTGATTGAATATAATAAATAAATAAATTATTTTTTTTAAGAGTTCAAGTAGACTTACGTTTGACACTCACGGTATGGTGTAAACAATGGTACGGTCACCATTGCTTAAATTGCATACTTAACTATATCAAGAACACAAACTTCGATAATGAATTACACACTAAGACATATTGCCACTTAGTTCCACATTTGTAACTAGATTAGACAAACTAGATTACGTTGCGTATTTTCTGACAGCTTCGATCCTAAGTCGTTGTTCTTTCACAGTGACGCTGGAAGCGCACCGAGCCAAGACCGAAGTCCTGGACGCGAACACAGTGAGCCACATGTGCCGCCATCTAGTCACACACTACTTCCTACTGAATGCTGATGACTTGGGCCTCTGGGATTCTGACCCGGAGACTTTTGCTACGGATGAAGCGGGAGAGTCGTGGAAGTATAGCCTAAGGGTATGTATGTGCTACTTTGATAAACATGGTAAATACCAAAAGGAAGGGTTGTTTTTGGCAGTCTGTGTGGTATGTTTCACTTCCGCCGTAGCGCCTAAACTACTCATCCGGTCTCACTCAGTCGTTTTAATCAGCTGTTCTATAGAAAAATATCAATGACATCCGACAAAATTTATGGAACACGTCATGGTCTTTTTTCTGCAATTTCAAGATTGGTCCCATCCTATAGTAAAAGTTGTTCATTATGATGAAGACATTAGCCCGTGTTGGCTTAGCATACCATTTATTTATTTATTTATCTCTTTACAATAAATAAAAAATTGATTTGATTGGAATATAAACAATACCTAAGTTTTATTGCTTGTTCCAGCCATGCACAGAAGCCCTATTCCGCGAGCTGTTCCCATTCCGCGACGTGGTGGGCCCCGAGCTGGTGCGACTGCTGACCGCCGTGCAGCAGCAGCAGCCGGCTGACGACCTGCCCGCTATACTGAATAAGGATGCGGTGTACAACGCCGTCGGACTCGCTGCTTTCGACTTGTATGATGACGTGAGTAGAACGATCTAGAAGGTTCTAGATGATTCTTGGAGGTTTTGGAGGTGGTGCATCGAGTATAGTAGCAGAAGCCGGTCGACGACCTGCCCGTCATACTGAATAAGGATGCGGTGTGCATCGCTGTCGAACTCGCTGCTGTCGACTTGTATGATGACGTGAGTGGAATGTTATAGAAGGTTCCAGATGATTCTTGGAGGTTTTTGAAGTGGTTACTCTACTACGCCGTACTCTACAAGGATGCGGTGTATAATGCCGTCGAACTTGCCGCTTTCGACTTGTATGATGGCGTGAGTAGAACATTCTAGAAGGTTCTAAATGATTCTTGGAAGTTTTGGAGATGATGCATGGAGTATAGAAGCAGCAGCCGGTCAATGACCTGCCCCCCATACTGAATAAGGATGCGGTGTGTAATGCCATCGGACTCGCTACTTTCGACTTGTATGATGATGTGAGTGGGACCTTCTAAAACCCAGAGTCTACTCTAATTTTTTACAAAAGTATTTCTTGCTTCAGATTGATTTCGACGAATGGTTCACCAAAGTCCTGAGTCAAGAGCTGAAAATCAAAGACAACAACTACAGAATAATTAGGAGAAGAGTCTGTCAACTTATTGGTAAGCTTTAGAGAAGAAAAAGTTAAAATATAAAAGTACTCTCTCTGATTCTCGGTCAGTTTCATGCTCTATGGTCGAAAGTATTTAGTCAGAACCGGACTTAATGCCGCTCAAAACTATTCTCATTGACTCTTGTTTTTTTTCTAGTTTTGATTTAAGTATACGTTACAGGTCAATGGTGCGGCGTCCGTGCCTCCCAATCCCTCCGACCAGCGATCTACGCCGCTTTACTCGAACCCCTATCAAGGGCCGATGAAGACGCGGCGGTTAAACTGGCAGCTGCTGAAGCGCTGAGAAGCACCATCGATGATTTCAACTTCGATGTCGAACAGTTCACGCCGTTCGCTCATCACGCGATTGCAGCGCTCTATGACTTGCTGGTCAGTAGAAATGGTCGTATAAATTCAGTATCTTTTTTCTACATACTTTTTCCGATTCTTGTTTTGAGCAGGGTATTCCAACTTTTACTTAATTTTAACTGTACTTTAACCAAGTAAATGAGCATGTAAAAACGCCTAAGTTAATTAATTAAAAACATCATCCATCATTGCTGAGTGTTGGTCCCAAGAATTTAGTTAAATTATTATCATCGACAACTATTTCCCATCTGCTGCTGAGTACAGGCTTCCGCTTTAGCGCGCCATCTAACCTGCTTCGGTGCCACTCCCACCCACTGCCTCCTGCCGCCTTACAACAACTGACGAGCCCCGATTCCGTCCCCAGGTGGAGTCGGAAGAGTGCGACACCAAGATGCACGTTCTCCACGTGGTATCGTACGTGATGGAGCGCGCGGGCGGCGGCGTGGCGCGCGGGGGCGGCACGGCGGCGCTGTTCCAGTACCTGCCGCAGCTGTGGCACCACGCCGGCCACCACAACATGCTGCGCGCCGCGGCGCTGTCTGCGCTCGTGCACCTACTCAAGGTATACATAGTATGTGGCGGCGCGCGGGGGCGGCACGTGGCGCGCGGGGGCGGCACGTGGCGCGCGGGGGCGGCACGGCGGCGCTGTTCCAGTACCTGCCGCAGCTGTGGCACCACGCCGGCCACCACAACATGCTGCGCGCCGCGGCGCTGTCTGCGCTCGTGCACCTACTCAAGGTATACATAGTATGTGGCGGCGCGCGGGGGCGGCACGTGGCGCGCGGGGGCGGCACGTGGCGCGCGGGGGCGGCACGTGGCGCGCGGGGGCGGCACGGCGGCGCTGTTCCAGTACCTGCCGCAGCTGTGGCACCACGCCGGCCACCACAACATGCTGCGCGCCGCGGCGCTGTCTGCGCTCGTGCACCTACTCAAGGTATACATAGTATGTGGCGGCGCGCGGGGGCGGCACGTGGCGCGCGGGGGCGGCACGGCGGCGCTGTTCCAGTACCTGCCGCAGCTGTGGCACCACGCCGGCCACCACAACATGCTGCGCGCCGCGGCGCTGTCTGCGCTCGTGCACCTACTCAAGGTATACATAGTATGTGGCGGCGCGCGGGGGGGCACGTGGCGCGCGGGGGCGGCACGTGGCGCGCGGGGGCGGCACGGCGGCGCTGTTCCAGTACCTGCCGCAGCTGTGGCACCACGCCGGCCACCACAACATGCTGCGCGCCGCGGCGCTGTCTGCGCTCGTGCACCTACTCAAGGTATACATAGTATGTGGCGGCGCGCGGGGGCGGCACGTGGCGCGCGGGGGCGGCACGGCGGCGCTGTTCCAGTACCTGCCGCAGCTGTGGCACCACGCCGGCCACCACAACATGCTGCGCGCCGCGGCGCTGTCTGCGCTCGTGCACCTACTCAAGGTATACATAGTATGTGGCGGCGCGCGGGGGCGGCACGTGGCGCGCGGGGGCGGCACGTGGCGCGCGGGGGCGGCACGGCGGCGCTGTTCCAGTACCTGCCGCAGCTGTGGCACCACGCCGGCCACCACAACATGCTGCGCGCCGCGGCGCTGTCTGCGCTCGTGCACCTACTCAAGGTATACATAGTATGTGGCGGCGCGCGGGGGCGGCACGTGGCGCGCGGGGGCGGCACGTGGCGCGCGGGGGCGGCACGGCGGCGCTGTTCCAGTACCTGCCGCAGCTGTGGCACCACGCCGGCCACCACAACATGCTGCGCGCCGCGGCGCTGTCTGCGCTCGTGCACCTACTCAAGGTATACATAGTATGTGGCGGCGCGCGGGGGCGGCACGTGGCGCGCGGGGGCGGCACGTGGCGCGCGGGGGCGGCACGGCGGCGCTGTTCCAGTACCTGCCGCAGCTGTGGCACCACGCCGGCCACCACAACATGCTGCGCGCCGCGGCGCTGTCTGCGCTCGTGCACCTACTCAAGGTATACATAGTATGTGGCGGCGCGCGGGGGCGGCACGTGGCGCGCGGGGGCGGCACGGCGGCGCTGTTCCAGTACCTGCCGCAGCTGTGGCACCACGCCGGCCACCACAACATGCTGCGCGCCGCGGCGCTGTCTGCGCTCGTGCACCTACTCAAGGTATACATAGTATGTGGCGGCGCGCGGGGGCGGCACGTGGCGCGCGGGGGCGGCACGTGGCGCGCGGGGGCGGCACGGCGGCGCTGTTCCAGTACCTGCCGCAGCTGTGGCACCACGCCGGCCACCACAACATGCTGCGCGCCGCGGCGCTGTCTGCGCTCGTGCACCTACTCAAGGTATACATAGTATGTGGCGGCGCGCGGGGGCGGCACGTGGCGCGCGGGGGCGGCACGTGGCGCGCGGGGGCGGCACGGCGGCGCTGTTCCAGTACCTGCCGCAGCTGTGGCACCACGCCGGCCACCACAACATGCTGCGCGCCGCGGCGCTGTCTGCGCTCGTGCACCTACTCAAGGTATACATAGTATGTGGCGGCGCGCGGGGGCGGCACGTGGCGCGCGGGGGCGGCACGTGGCGCGCGGGGGCGGCACGGCGGCGCTGTTCCAGTACCTGCCGCAGCTGTGGCACCACGCCGGCCACCACAACATGCTGCGCGCCGCGGCGCTGTCTGCGCTCGTGCACCTACTCAAGGTATACATAGTATGTGGCGGCGCGCGGGGGCGGCACGTGGCGCGCGGGGGCGGCACGTGGCGCGCGGGGGCGGCACGGCGGCGCTGTTCCAGTACCTGCCGCAGCTGTGGCACCACGCCGGCCACCACAACATGCTGCGCGCCGCGGCGCTGTCTGCGCTCGTGCACCTACTCAAGGTATACATAGTATGTGGCGGCGCGCGGGGGCGGCACGTGGCGCGCGGGGGCGGCACGTGGTGTTCCAGTACCAGCCGCAATAAAAAAAAATTGGTTGGCTGTAAAGTCGGTTTACGGACGATAATTTAACGTGACAACGTCATAACAAAACATTGATGAAATGATTGTATACTTTTCTCGTTCCGATCGTGACGTCACAATGAGCTTAACCGGACAATGAACGTAACGGAACTTTTTCGTGCATGCAGCCGGCGTTCATCGATTTACTAGACGTTTTCACGTCAAAAAAAAAACTTATCCCAGAATATTTACTGCTAAAATTGGGTACCTATATCAGCCATGTGAGCATCAGTAACCCAGCTACAGTAAGGCTCAAGCTATAAATAGCTACTGTTCAAAAATTGCTAACGAACTGCTATGCTAATCTGAGAACGTTGTACTCATCTTTGTAAACAACTTTTACTAAGAGATAACCTTGAAAACAATCAGTTGCGGTGACTTTCCTTCGAATGTCATTGGCCTTTTTAAAACTATACTGTAAGCTAAGGCACCCGTTTAACTTCGAAATGTTTTATGTAACGGCTGATTTTTCGCGTTTCCTGGCAAGTGGCAAGTAAAGAAAATATAGCATCAAACATACTATACTTCTATAGCTGTAGATAACACCTAAAAACAATTTAATTGCATAATGAACCTTATTCCCAGGCACTAGGAGAGTGTTCACCATCCATCCGGCCTTGGGTACTGAGCGTCGTCAACGAATCCACGAAGCTTTCCGAACCAGCGCACGTCTACCTTCTAGAAGATGCTTTGGAACTTTGGCTCGCTATATTGGAGACTTCGCAGGTTATCGACCCGGCTACTTTGCAGCTGGCTGACAATATGTACCCTATTTTAGGTGAGACAAGGTTCATTTTCTCTTGGAAACTGAATGTAAATAAGAGATATGATAAATTGACTGTATGAAATAGACCGGGCGCTAGAATTAAGTGAGTATGCATAATGTGAGTACCGAATTTCGCTTTTTTGGTCCATATTTTTTTTACCCGCTCTTCTCTTATTCGTAAAGGGAATGTATTGAGTACATGATATAAAATCATTTTAATGATTATTTTCGTAATGATTTATAGTTTTTTCTAATGGTAAAAGTCAGGATGGATTCTTAAATAATAAGAAAAAAACTAAAATTAAAATAATAATTTTTTTTATTAATAAAAAATTAAAGTTACAAATGAAAAACTAGCGAATTCAAGCATAAATGTATTAAAAGTAGGTAAAAAATTACTCATTTTTATTTTGACATTTGTTATTGATGCATTTACATAATGAAATACAAAACAATTCTGATTTTTTGCAATTACAAGACATTGTGCGACAATTTGCAGTACATTTACATGGTGAAATTAATGACTCTGGTAAAGACGGCTTCGTCATTTGTCGTGGATGGACGTAAGTCACCGTTGAGCTTTTCGTAACCAAATGCACAATAATCAATGGGTGGTAATTGTGTTTGATGAGCATTTTTCCGTATAAATGTTTGTACTGTAGCCCTTGATAAATGCAAATGCAAAGCATCTGAAGTGCATATCACTCTCATCAAATTGAAATTAAAACCTATATTTTGAGATATCAGTATAAATCTGAGTTCATCAGCAGATAATTTTTTCTTTGAAAATAAATGTGTGCAAACTGCTTCTAACTCTTTGAATTGCTGATTATTTAGGTCAAAGTTTCCCAAAGGCATGAGAGCTGTTTGTACGAAATCGTCCATCCACGACAAATGACGAAGCCGTCTTTACCAGAGTCATTAATTCCACCATGTAAATGTACTGCAAATTGTCGCACAATGACTTGTAATTGCAAAAAATCAGAATTGTTTTGTATTTCATTATGTAAATGCATCAATAACAAATGTCAAAATAAAAATGAGTAATTTTTTACCTACTTTAAATACATTTATGCTTGAATTCGCTAGTTTTTCATATGTAACTTTAATTTTTTTATTAATAAAAAAAAATTATTACTTTCATTTTTGTTTTTTTCTTATTATTTAAGAATCCATCCTGACTTTTACCATTAGAAAAAACTATAAATCATTACGAAAATAATCATTAAAATGATTTTATATCATGTACTCAATACATTCCCTTTACGAATAAGAGAAGAGGGGGTAAAAAAAAAATGGACCAAAAAATTGACCGGCAAGATCCACATTATTATTCTTTGACCTTTTCTTCACTTAAATCCGTTGGCGAAATTCGGTACTCACATTATGCATACTCAACTACCTCTAGCGCCTGGACTAAAAGTCTTACAATGAGATTGACCTTCCGTTGAAGAAAAATATTGTCAATGACACTTGTCAAGCACTTGTTTTGCTAGTTACTATGCCAGCACTCAAAATTGCCCTCTCAAACTAAACATCTTCCGACCAGCACTGTACATTGTGTTGTGGCATATTATAATCTATTCAGATTATATTTAATAATAATAGTTAAAAAAACTAAAAAACACGCTTTGTTTAGTGTATTGTCATCGGTCCTCGATATATCTACAAAGTTTGAAAGAAATCTGAC
The DNA here is from genome assembly GCA_949125135.1 of Alcis repandata. Lineage (NCBI taxonomy): Eukaryota > Metazoa > Arthropoda > Insecta > Lepidoptera > Geometridae > Alcis > Alcis repandata. The sequence goes on from OX421238.1 coordinate 1,842,154, forward strand.
CGTTTAAAGTGGGTCAAAAACGCGCTCAAAGGAGTCGGTTACAAACATACAGGTGAAGCTAATAAAAGCGTTTTAAAAATAATCTATATTATCTTCCATAAGTCAAGCGACTTTTTATTGGTAAAAGAAAAACAAAATATTCTCTCAGAAATCAGCTGCACCAACACCACTTTTTACCTCAGTGTGTGAGAAAAAGATAGAAGCATTTTTAAACCATTTGATTAAGGTAGGAAATTGTACAACACATCAACATCTTTAATCTACTATTGTTCCAAGCTTTTAACTCGCTGTTCTAGTATTTGGTGGTTAAATCTTTGAAGCTAAATTTGTACCACTCTCTGACGTCCTATTGCTATTATAGAATTTGGTATACCTGTGTAACTTCGATGACAATGCAATAAACGACGTGATTACGTGACGTGTCGTGGCTTTTAACATCAGGCGAGCGATTTGTTCGTCTCGTCACTAAAATGTATAAAGTAATTTTAAAAATATTTTTTTAAATAAGCTTTTATTGCATTGTCGTCGGAGTTTACGGGTATACCTAATTTCAGCTCAATCGGACACCGGGAAGTGGTTTAAAATTGAGTTGCGAGATTTCACCCGAACAAACACAGTGTCAATGTCACTGTACATTGCAAGTTAAATGTTTATAACAAAAAACATGGTTTTTATTCTTATTAATAAATATTTGTTACTTTCATTCCAGAAACCTCATCCGAACACCTCCGTATCGTAGTCTACATAATGCAAGCCTACACCCTCCTCTGCCCCGAAGAGTTTCTCTCCGGCGCTGGCGGCCGCTGCCTGGCGTTACTCGAAGATATGATGGCAGACATGAGGACTGAGGGACAAGTCACTGTGATGAAAATGGCGGAGATAGCTGTCAGCGTCAGCTTACCGGAGAGAAATGCGCTGCTAGGGGTGAAGGTCATTTGGCCGATAATTATACGGGTCATACAGTAAGTTATTTCTTGTGTTACTATGAGACCTAACGGTTTTTACACATTTTGTTATGTACACGGAGGTACTCACGTACTTGTATAGTATAGTTCGTGCTCTATCGTAGACCGCATCATTGCTTACTATCAGATGAGATGGCGGTCATATGCAAAAGTTTTGGTTTCAAGCTTTTATTTAGCTTGCCCTGTTTGTTGTTGTTGTTTTTGGGGTCAAAACTTGCAACTGAATTTTGAACTACTTCCCGATGTCCGATTGAGCTATTTGCTATACTTGACTTGTGTAACTCCGATGACAATGCAATAAAAGCTAGTTTTTTAATTATTTGAAATATGTACTTTATCCACAGTATTCTCCTAGAAAACGACGACCTCCCCATGGTAGTATCAGTGCAGCTGTGCCTGCTGTCGCGCGTCATACTTCTCTCCACCGATCTGTTCTACAAGGCGGTGCAGGAAGCGGCCGCGGGCCTGAAGGACTACGACTCTGATCCGGTCAAGGTTTTGAACAGGTGATGTATACTTATACTAATATTTGAAAGAAAACTCTCAACTTCTTATTGATTACACCAGAAGTAACACACAAAAAGAAAGAAGAAAGTTGGCAAGTTGGTGGCAGGTAAACTCGGAAATTATTGGGTCTTGTTTCTGGAAATTATTTATCTATTGAAAAGCTACAAGAGAGTACCACAAACCTGCACAGTCGAACGAGCAAAACCCACCTATGAAAAAGTCAGGTTATTGCGGCAATACATTTTAAAGATGAGGATGAATCCATAAAAGTTACAATTTGTTGCAGGCTGCTTCACGTGTGGACTGAAAAAATGAATCTTGTGACACAAGTCGAAAGATGGAAAGTAGTTGGTAAGTCTAAATATGAACAACACATATCATCATCCAACTAATTAACAGACAGCCCCAACTGACAGTCAACTAATCGACAATCGACCAACTGACACATCGAACCATACTCAAAACAATTAACCAATCTTCTGAAAACCAACAAACAAAATGACAACCGACTATTGAAACAATGAACTGACAACCACCCAACTGATAAATCAACCCACTAAACTTACTGAACCTTCCAACCAATTTACTACTAACCAACCAAGTAACTGTACCAACCAACCAATCAACTGATAATAAAATCAAGTCCATGTATTCATAATATACTTTTCACAGGTTTAGGGCTAGCTGCGTTATTGACGACACAGAACGCGACAGTTTTACAAAGGTTCCCCTCGATCCTGCTCAATTTGACTGAAGTACTCAATGACGTTATGAAACAAGAGGAAAACGGCGTTTATATCGAGTGAGTATATCATGATTGCGATCAATGTGTTGTTTGATAGTGATCTCCCTGTTGAGCCCTGTATTTTGTTAAATGACTTGCCCAGTGTAACAATCCACACTGATAATATAAAGAGGTAAAGTTATGGTTAAAATATTTACTAAACACCACAGACCTTGCGATTTGTGAGTTTTGACTATTTTGAAAGTTTGTCGGACGGATTTCACTAATGGAAAGTTATACTATCACTGAGTAAGGTTTTGTAGCCCCAAACCTGAGAGTCCGAAGGCCGAACCACATCAGGCACGAAATCCCGAGCATCAGCTAGTTTCTTCATAAGATCAATAAATAACTCTTTTTGTGTTAGCGGTTTCGCGGCGTCCCCAGGGTTCGACCCTGCGTCCCCGCGGGGTATCAGCTAGTTAGTTATCCGGCTAATAAACGACTCTTTTTTTGTTGCAGCGGTCTGGTGGCGCCCCCGGGGTCGCGGCCCGCGTCCCCGCTGGAGGGGCGCGGCGCGGCGGCGCGCTGGCGGGGGCCGGCGCGGGCGGGGGCGGGGGCGGCGGGGGACTCCCCGCACGAGCTGCGCCGCCGCCGCCTCGCCGCCGCGCACCCCGCGCGCGTCATCGACCTGCGCGCCGTCACGCACCACCAGGTCACTACCTAGTTTTTTTCATGCTATATATCTCTCTTCATGTCCTAAGTCCCCATATCGGGGCAGAGGGTAGACACAACGTCACGCCATTCCTCTCTGTCTTGTGCCTTTCGCTTCACCTCGCTCCAAGTCAGGCCGATGTTTTTGGCTTCCGCGATAATCGAACGCCGCCATGTTTGCTTAGGACGGCCAGGTCTGCGCCGGCCCTGTGGATTCCAGTCCAAGGCTTGCCTGGGAATGTGATCCGAAGCTCTGCGCAGAGTATGGCCGACCCAGCCCCATTTGCGACGCCGAATCTGCAAATCGACAGGATCTTCGTGGCACTCTCTCCATAGATCGATATTGGCGATAATGTCCGGCCAGAAGATCTTCAGGATTTGCCGTAGGCACCGGTTGATGAAGACTTGGAGTTGTCGTGTGATTGGTTTAGTGACTTTCCATGTCTCACATCCATATAGCAGCACGCTTTTAACATTGGTGTTAAATATTCTGAGTTTCACTCTGCGAGAGAGGTGTTTTGACTGCCATACTGGACGGAGACAAGCGAAGGCGCTCTTTGCTTTGCCAATCCGGGAAGTCACGTCCAAGTCAGTCCCTCCAGATCCCGACACGATACTTCCTAGATAAGTGAAGCTCACCACTCTTTCCACTGCGTCATCGCCTATAAGAAGCGGATTATTGTCATGAGCTCCACTTCTCATATCTTTTGTTTTGCGCGCGTTGATTTTTAAGCCTGCTGTAGCTGCTTCCCTCTGCAAGTCATCTAGCTTGGTCTGCATATCAATCCGACGGTGACTGAGCAGGCATAGATCGTCAGCGTAATCTAGATCCTGCAGATGATCTGTCAGTCCCCATTCAATGCCGTGTTGAGGTGTATTGCAGATATGAGACATGATGCCATCCAGCACTATGAGAAACAGCAACGGAGACAGCAGACACCCTTGGCGTACTCCTGCGTGTACCTGGATCTTTTCAGAAATAAGCCCATCATGCCGAACCCTGCACGAGTAGTTGTCGTAAGCAGCTTTCGCCAGATTAATGATTTTTGGAGGTACTCCGATCGATTTTAACCTTGACCAGATAGCAGTCCAACGAAGCGTATCAAAGGCTTTTTCAAAGTCGACAAAGAGAGAATAGATCTCTCTTTGGAATTCTGCTCCTTGTTCGAGAATGATACGCAACGTGTTGATCTGGTCGGTGCAGGACCTGCCGGGGCGAAAACCTCCCTGTTCTCTGCGCAGAAGTGGTTCAACAGCCTTTGATAGCCGATCCAGGAGAATCTTGCATAATACTTTTGAGGGGGTAGATAGTAAAGTGATTCCCCTCCAGTTACTACAGTTGCTTAAATCACCCTTTTTTGGCACAGTCACTAGAAGTCCAGTTTTCCACTCGTCAGGCATGGTTTCTTCTCGCCAAATCTTTTGTATGAGAGGGGTGAGCAAGTTAGTAGCTGTTGGGACGTCAGCTTTGAGCATTTCAGCGGTTATTAGATCCTCTCCTGGGGCTTTATTTAACTTAAGCCCCAAAACAGCTTCCCGCACTTCGATGTAAGAGGGTTCATCGGTGTTAATCTCCAGCGTTTGGGTGGTTGGGGGAGGGGGCGCTTCTAAAGGTGTGTCTATGTTCTCCGTCATTGGCCCGCGAAAAACTTCCCTAAAGTGATCCACCCAGCGTCGTAGCTGCCCTTCGGACGTCACAATAAGTTGGCCGTTGCTATCTTTTAAAGGACGTTTTTTGGGACGGTTGTTTCCTGATAAGGCCTTTGTTGCACGATACAGTTCCCTCAAGTTACCGTTTTTGGCGGCAGTCTCAGCAGTGTCTGCTAACATGTGGGCCCAATTTCGCCGGTCTCTGCGCGTGCTGCGGTAGATTTGCTTTCGCAAACTACTGTAATGCAATTTTAGTTCCTCGGCGTTAGAGTTGTTGGTTGCTGAAAGGAGCTGTATCTTGGTGGCTCTTCTCTCGTTTATCAAGTCCCAGGTATCCTGTGACATCCAGTCTTCTCGAGTAGGATGCTTATGTCCAAGAACATTAGAGCTGGTTTCTATGTAGACCATTTTGACGGTTTTCCACTCCGTATTTATATCACTGTCAGTCATATTACTCAGAGCCGCAAAGCGATTTCGTAACTCAGTCTTGAAACCTTCAGCTATTTGTCTGCTTTTTAGTTTTCCTACATCAAACTTCTTGCTTATGCCACCTAGCGTTGAGCGACGTGGGGCAGCCACTTTTAGTCTTAGCTGTGCGACAATCAGCTCGTGGTCGCTGTCTATGTCAGCACCTCTTCTGTTGCGGACGTCAAGAAGGGACCCACGCCACTTGTTTCTGATGGCGATATGATCTATTTGATTGTGAGTTCGTCTATCAGGCGACGTCCATGTGTATTTATGGCAGTCTTTATGTGGAAATAAAGAACCACCAATAACTAGATCGTGGATTTGACAAAATTCGAGAAACATCTGCCCATTTTCACTGCAGTGGCCGAGTCCATGCTTACCCATGACTTTTTCGTAGCCCTTGTTATCGCTTCCGATCCTAGCATTCAGGTCCCCCATAAGAATCACAATGTCTTGTCGCTTGATGTCACTGAAGGTCTTCGTTAATTGACTGTAGAATTCTTCCTTACGTTGAAAATCCGAAGTGTCGGTCGGAGCATAGCACAAAACAATAGTTACTTTCCTAACTCTAGAGTTAAACCGCGCGACAATGATTCGCTCAGACACCGGTTTCCAGTCTAAAAGACTTCTCTTTGCTTCTTTAGAGAGTAGAAACCCTACTCCATATTCACGGACGTCGGTTTCACTCTCTTTGCCAGAGTATAACAGGGTGGATCCTAGCGGTGCTGATGTCTCACCGAAGCCATTCCGTCTAACTTCAGATATCCCGAGTAGAAGCAGTTTGTAGTGGTTTAAAGTATTCTCTGCTTGGGCAACTTTGCTATCGTCGCTGAGTGTCCTTACATTCCATATGCCTAATCGTGTCCGTTTTTTCATGCCAAAGGTCGTCGTATTTGTATCGGTCCGGTTTAACATTGTATCTATTTCATTAATCAGTTGGATTTTTTAAGGTATGCAGGGGATTAGCCCACAGTACCCTAGCCTACCGGTGGGGCTGCCACCTCGGAGCTTGTAGGCGCGCTCGGTTTTCTTCGGGTGTCCTCCCTGGTGAAGGTGATTCTGTTTTAAGGCGCAGAATGCTCGCCTTTTGCCCTGCATCCGTTAGCAGCTGCAACGCTTAGTAAGGCGAAGGCGCGGCGGCGCGGTTGCAGTCGGTCCCGGGGAGGACGACGGGGACGTGGATGACGCGGACTGGCTGAAGTTTGTATACGCTGTGTTACGCCGTTCACAGGCAACAATTGGTTTTATTGGCATTTTATAGGTAATTCAGCCTCACCAAGCTAAGATTCCCACCAAAACCATACTTCAGCTTCCCACCCCTCAGCTTCCCACCCCATGCTATATATAGGTGGCAAATAAGCAAACGGGCCGCCTGTCAAAAAAAGGTGAAAAAAAACAAAAAAATTGGTTGTCTGGAAAGTCGGTTTACGGGGGATAGTTTAACGTGACAACGTCATAACAAAACATTGATGAAATTATTACATACTGTTCTCGCTCTGATCGTGACGTCACAATGAGCGTAACGGGACACTTTTTAATCGATTTCAAAAAAGGAGGAGGTTATCAATTCGACTGTTTTTTTTTATTATTATTATTTTTTTATGTTGTTACCTCATAACTTTTGACTGGGTGAATCGATTTTGATGATTCTTTTTTTATTAGAAAGCTGACGCTTCCCATTTGGTCCCATTTCAATTTAGTCCAGTTCTGATAATGGTATCCATGAGAAAACCAAATAAGTCTTAAATTTGCATTAAGTACGTGCGCGACAAATAGATCAATAACTCAATAGTCGGTCTTTTGAAGTCGGTTTTTGTTTTATAAAAATAATGTTCTTGTTCGTGTGTGCACCCGGCGTTCATCGATTTATTAGACGTTGTCACGTCAGAAAAAGAAAGAGGATATTTATGTATCTAATGGTAAGCGATCACCGTCGCCTATGAATACCTGTAACACCGCAGGTTTCACGGATACGCTGCGAACTTTTTAAGACTGTATTACCAGCCCGATGAGCCGCACGAGCTGAGCCTTACGCTTCACTAGGTCAGTCGACACTGGACAGTCATGGCCGTAAGAATTGCACCTAGGAAAAGGATGCCATGATTGGAGTGCTGATTGATCCCCTCAAAGTCACGGCTTGCATATTGACTGAGTTGGGCATTTTATAGGTTTTAGGTGTGCTAAAGAAAGGACTGAAGGCGGTCACCTATTCTGAGAGTACCATGATGAGTATTATTTTAAGGGTACTATTTTGGTGTAGTTTTGCTTGTCATGGACAGGAAATAATATCATCTTTACATTTGCGTGTTGAATTCATCATTGTAAGTAAAACAATTCGCACTACAAAATATACCAAAGTCCGCGATGAAGTAAATAATAACAAATGATACCATAATTAAATTTTCTTATTTCAGTTGGAAACCCTGAAGAGCCAAGTCGGGCCGGAGACATTCGAGCGTCTCGTGCAGTCAGTCGACGCGGAAACATTGCAACAAATCAGAGAATATATACCTATCTAACTACTAACAAGCCTTTAATATACCTAAAGGCCTTCAGGTCTTTAGCCTTTAGTCAGTTTCGGTACGTTTTAATTTTAAAATACCCTCTTATTTGCAAACGTACGGTAATAAGTGTATGCTACAAAGTGCTCTGTCAACTTCTTGCTGACGTGAAATGTCGCGCGCGCAAGCGAGACAAAACACGACTCGGTTGGACGTAAGTACATGAAAAGGGGCTTTGGAAGATAAATTAAGGGGTAGGCATATTTAAGGTAGTTTAGTATGAATATGTTTAAGGGCATACTCCTACGTTTTTTGAATCCCATCGTTATCCCTACGCTTGCAAGCGGCTAACTTCCTGTTTACTTTGTACATTTTGTATCACTTATTTTAAAAATAAATATTATTTTTATGGCCTTAATGAAAATGTAATATACATATATTTTTTGTTTCTTGTTGAAATTATAAAACTTTGATAAACGCTTTATGATTTAAACTTTAGTAGAAAAAAAGTAAAAACCTCTTAGAAAATTTAAAAACGAAAACTTACAAAATAGTAGACAGTTTAAAAATTAATAAAACACAAGCTTATAAACACTTCATTAAAATGTATTACATAATAAAAATGGTTATTATCCAAATGACATAAATAAAAATCGCCCTAAATAAATAGAAAAAAAGAAAAAAATCGTTTTAGTTTAATGTTGCCAAAACTATAATTGTATGACGTATGGAATAAACTGAGAGATAGAATGAAAGCCTTATAACTAATAAAGAGTAAGGCTGCATTTAGAGTTTCACCGTTGACTGTAACTCACGTTATTTTGGTACGATTTACACCCAACTAACACGATGGTAGAAATGACTGTTTAAGCTGTAATTTACACTGTTTTCGAAGTAAGGCGTACTTTGACACCGTTATGGCACCGCTATAAACCTCGAAGCTCTTGTATTAGATGTAATTTTTGCCAGTGTGTTAGTTGGGCGGTCAGTACGTTGGTCTGAATGATGTTCGTTCAAGGTTATGGAAGGCCTTTGGAAAAATAACGCAGTTAATGCCATGATATACCAATATACAGATTACCAAGTTGCCGAGCATGTTCGGCGATATCACCGAGCATGCTCGGCAACTTGCTCGTATTAATCTGCTCAGAGCTGTTGTATTTGCGTATGATATTCGCTCGGTCACTCACACTCACATTACGAGAGAAAGTGAACGAGATAATATCGCTCGGAAAATACAGTTTCAGGTCTAACCATTGGTTGTAATTTTGCCCTAAATGCAGCTTAACATTTTGTGTAAATGTGATATACGACTTCCTATTATATACGTAGAATTAGTATATTATAACTTGGTATTCTGTTTATTTATGGAGTTTAGTTTTTGTGTGTAATAAATATCGACTGTAATTATTTTTTTCTTGAAAAACTGAAAAATCTTTCAATCTTCTATACAACACTGCCAGTTTTACACAGATTACGTGAAATAGTTTTAGACTTCTCAATATCTACAGAATTAAACAGAATATCACTATAAGTTGATTCAAACTTTATGGCCGCTGTGAAATTAGGCGCGAGGCGTTGGGCAGTGTAGAGGTTACATCGCATTTCGAACCGCATTTCACATAGGCCATTAAGTTTAAATCTTACTATACCGTTTAAAATAAAAATATATATAAATAAAAATTAGTGCATTACTAACTTAGCATAAAATTCTAGCGGTCATTTTGATGTAATATTTTGTAAAATGAACTAAATTTTTGCAGCACAGGTGTTGTCCTGATATAGACTGAAATAAAGAAGGAATGTGTAATGTAGGTACGTGCTGTCGAAATTTAGTTTAGAGTCTTATGTAGATGAAATTAAAGCTATAAATTGTCATTTTTGCGCATTCGGCCTTATGTCTTAAATTAATCGAAAATCGTTTCTATTGCTAAGCTTTTAAAGATGTGGTTAGTGTATGAAGTAGAATGTAATGTTTCGTATACAGAAAGTAAAGCTGTTCTATGGTATGAGGTAGAATGGGTTTTAGAGACGAAAGCGAATGGAATACATGACGTCACGAACAGGACGGACGCTCAGTGCGTTGAATGTTAAAATACAGACGTACTTGGTTTTAACAATTTTTTTATAATGACTACCTTTCTAGCGTCAAAATGTCCACATGGGTAGGTGGACGTTTTTGCCATCATCGTGCCGCTAAGATCTCAGCGGCTGTGTTGCATAGGCGTGGTCTGACAGCTCGAAATTTATTAATTACTAGCTGTTCCTTGCCACGCTTCGCTGTGGATACAAAAAAAAAAAAAAAAATAGTCTATATTACTTTGGGATAATGTAGCATTCGAATGGTGAAAGAATTTTTGAAATCGGTCCAGTAGTGTTTGAGTTTATTCCACACAAACATACAAAAATACAAATCTTTCCTCTTTATATAATATTAGTATAGAAGTATAGATTTACCCAACGTTTATTTTTTGGCAGCTTACGTTTAGTTCCTTAAATCTGAAATAGATGGCGTATCAGTCAATATCTGTCATGATGATGATGATGACGATGAATGATTATCACGCCATTATTATTATTATAGTTTGGGTGATGGGGAAAGTTACCGTAATAACAGTTAAGCTGCCAAAAAAAAAAACCTCTCTTGGGTCTACATCAGTTACAGACTATAAGTTCTATAGCTTATAAATAGCTGCAAGCGACCGACCGACGTTCGCATCACCGCCTCAATTAGGCACTGTTTCCAGCCTAAAGTATCAATGTATTACATACGATTTCGTCTCGCGTGTGTCCAGAAAAGCAATTGTATTGATACGTATGAATTCCACGAGTTAATGTATTTATAATAAAGGAAATATAAAATCGCATATTTTTTTATCGCTCGAATGTAATCTTAGCTTCTGAGTACTAGTGTACTGTTAATGTTTTGATGAAACTGTCCAGAGTGCCTAGTGCGAGTTTTTTTCACTATTCGATCGCGTTAACGTAAACTACAATTTGTATGGAATAAAAACCGGCGCCACCTAGGGCATTATTTAAAGTGAAATTTTAGGGCCAATAGGAGATTAAACATCTTATATCTGGATGACGAGCGCAGTGCTGTACCGCTAAGGGATTTGCATTCAAAAAATTCTGAATTCTGGTTGGTGCAGACCTGTTATGGGCAAACGTGACGTTTAACATCAGGCGAGCGATTTGCTCATCTCCTCAAAAAAAACCTAGTGTTCATAATATGAACTACAACAGCTACCTCGTTTCATACAAGTTGTAGTTTACGTTAACGCGATCGAATAGTGAAAAAAACTTGCACTGGGCACTCTGTATACATTGATCTCAACTTCGATTATTATTTCAAGCATTTCTTACGAGTTCGGGGGTCAATCTGTATTGGACAGTTTCGAACATTTATAAATTGCACTTCTTATTATTATGGGAGTACTATAATAAAGATACCTACATAATAAAACGTTTATGAATGTGTTTTAATTTTGCCTGATAAGTTAATGTTAGGTAAGACAAGAAAGATTCCAGAAAAAGATAGGTATCCATGTTTATTACCGCAGGACAAGAGCAACGCTATTAAATATTAAATAAATGAAACTATCAATCGTTTGCCAATATTACCAGTAGGTAGCTAGCTAAAGTTCTGCCGAAAAATACGCTGTACCTAAATGGGATAACTTAAATATAGAAACGGCAAAATTGAAAGGATCCTGAAAACGTCTATACTAACGAGTCTATACCTACACCTATTTATACCATTTATACTTCTAAAGCAACTTCGCAGAAAACAAAACTAAACGTTTACTTTTAAAAAGTTGGCAAATAATTAACTGTCTCCGACCCATGACGTCGGAGGCCGTGAGTAGATACATAAAATAAATCTAAACTGCATTTTACATTTCGTCGGCTTACTGCAAGAAGTAATTAAATGAAAAATCAATGTCTGATGCGACGCGACTTCAAGTGCATCACACTTGTAATTACTCCTCGGAAAAGATCACCGAATGTAATCGAGATAAGTCTGAGTATCATAGTCAATAAAACGTGGGCATTCCAGTGTTAATTATTTAAGTATCAATAAAGGAAATAACTACGTTAGTTTTCATAGTAAAACAGAGACTTTTTGCAGCTAATGACTTCGTGCACTAAGCCGACGATTCCATTAGGTTTATGTACCTGATTGTACTTACTATATATTTTTTACTAGGGGCACAGTACAGTATATTTAAAGCAAGATAACGCCGAGGTAAAAACGTCACCGCCCATCCTCATCCTGCCAACTTGGCTACTTACGGGCCTACCACGCGCAACTTGGCGCACACCCAGCGGTGATAAGGGTCCTGAAGTTAAAGTCAACCCCGTGATATGGTAAACGAGCTTTTGATTGCTTAGCGATGAGCGTTTACCCTTAATACCCGACACCTTTGTTTTGGGATACGAACCTTAAGGTACTTACGTAGGTACCTATCTAAATATTTGTTGCACGTAAACTGTATGTAATTAAGTACTTAAGTAGGTAGTTAATTACGTAGCCACTTGCATAAGTGCTCGTTGGTAATAATTACATAGGTACGTACGTTGAAATCATTGTTAGAAGTAGGATAAATAAAAGATAAATTAATCAGAACTTCATTAAGTTCTGATTAACTTATCTTGTACTTAGCTTCGTTTCGAGATTTTAGAGGCTTTTGAAAGTAAGTAAGTTCGTATAGGCCGAGTGGTGTCGGAGTTTCTAGGCTGCCCTGAAGTCTTAACCTATGAGAAAGCGCGCTTTAAAACATTTCACGGATTAGCGCGCGCGAGCAATTTGCTCTCGCTATTTTAAATATTTTTATTTTAGGGCTGACTACTCAGTCTAATCTATAGCGTGCATTTCACATTACAAAACCAATTACCTTGCATCCGTATCGGGAAATCCAAGCATCAAATCAATTTTTGTTAGCCCGCGATTGCTTGCAAGAGCGATCACTTGGCCGCTCTCCAAGACCCTGGCAGCACTCACCTAGCTTAGGGCCAAGCCACACGACCTTAATGGCGCTGTACCGTCGATACGCCACGTATCGTATCGCAGCAGACGCGAGTGGTATTCACTATTCATATGAAATAATCTGATCCGGTGGTTTTTCAACAAGCAAGCTACCTAAGTCAAAAGCTCGCGGGCGGCCTAACTCTGACATCACGGCTGAACAATCACTCCGGCCAATTATACGAACTAGGGTAGCGAGGCAAAGCGACAGGAAGTGATATAACACGGCATTTTCTTTGAAGTAAGTGTCTATCTACCTACATAAATTCAGCAATGTCAAACTGCACGATCCGCCGTCCGCGCCGCTGCGTCACCGCAACGCATCACGTGACCCAGCCCTTACCGAAGTATACTCCCAAAATGTAGTCCTATTAGACTCAGACGTGCCCTCAAGAGGTTCAGATCACGCCATCCGTATAAACTAAGCTAGTTTGCTGGGTAAGAATTTTCTGGGACGAATTTTCAAGATTTCAAGTCGGTTGAAAAGTGTCTACTTAGTAAGATTTTTGGATTTGGCTGACTTGAAATGGTGCTGACGTGCAGGCGTCTGGTGAAAAATAAACTTACAAACTTTACTTCATCATACTAAACTAAACTTAATTTTGTGACTGCAGGCAAAATGTCAAGAAAAAGAAAACAAACATTTGTAATTACAACGCGGGCAAACAAGGAATCAGATTAGTGTGCACTCGGCAGAAATCTGAGATAACTTACGCCACGCTGGAGAATAAATACAAGTAGTGTTGTCCCAATCAAGACCGAGATGAGATTAACCTAGTCTTGGTTGTAGTATCACACATTCAGTGTTTGTCTTGTTACAAGAATTTTGTATTTTTTATGGATAATTTTACAAGATGGCAACAAAACAAAGTATAGTACTTTATTTAAAAATATATTTTCAGTGAAATTTCAGACCGAATTTTTTCGTAAAATGTTATGGTTCAGTTCAAAACTGAACAGAAAACAATAAAATTCTAAATAATGCATAAGATACTCTCTATTACGTAAATTTCAAGACAAAAATAATACCTCTATAAAAATTGTCTCTCACAGAATCCGCCTGGTTATGATCTTGCTTCAATTACCTAAGTGGCATTTTAATGCAACAGCGAGTCCAATTGCAAGACCAAGACAGAACTAGTATAGGCAACACTAAATACAAGTCGGGAAAAGTTATTGTGCGAGGAGTGAGGGCATTATTAAAAGAATGAGTTGGAGCTTGGTAGGGAAGGCTCCGTAGTGTCTGATAAGGACCAGAGTTGGGCTTGGGACGCTTGGCTAGTAGATTATCCAAACATATGGGTGGATTACACGTAATAAGCACAGTGGCGAGACAGTGAACGGGCACACTCGGCCGAGCAAACAAATCCCGGTTCTAGTGACTGACTCGCTTCGTAGTCTGTTTATACAAACCGAGTACTCGGCCGAAGGCACTGTCTCGCCACTGTACTCGTTACGTGTAATCAACCCATTAGGTAGAGTACTAAGTACCTTTTTGCAGGATTATAACGTCGTGTTAGATTAGACAAACTTAGTTGGTAGTTTAGTATAAATCTACTAAAAAACGAATTGATAAAAATAAAATAAACGAAACTCACCCGAGAAAAAAGCTGTGGATCAGTTTATAAGATAAGGCCACCGGTTGTTGCAATAGTTTTAAGTGTAAGTTATTATCCTTTTGTTTGTAATTTCTGGTTTGAACAATAAAGAGTTTATCATTCCACGTCTCCTTTAAGTAGGTATATGGATTCAGGGGTAGTTACGTAACGGGGTAGTAACATGTACTTACAAGCAGCATTTTAACATAAATCCGATCACCCGAGGCATATTTTATACTTCTTCTGCTACAAAGAGCTTCTTCACCACCAAATACAATATTAAAATCTCAATTATTTCCAACCAAGCTAATATTACCAGACGACACCCAAAATAAGTAAAATAACCTTCCGCAAATTCGGCTCGCAAGTTCTTTGATGGCCGCCGTAGCTGAAAGCTGTTTACTCTTAAGCGCTTATTATTTCAGAAGACAAGGCAATTTTACTGATAACTGAACAGACCTGGGACTGCCGCCGAGGGAATGCTTTGTTTTTTAAGTCACCCCCGCGTGAAATTGTACAGAAATTGTGGAGACGAAGCGTAATTAGAGGAGATAAGTTGGCGGGAAAGTTTGTCTATGACGGTTTTTTTTTTGGTTTAGTATGGTCACTGAATAAATAATCGGAGTGGCGTTGGCTATGGAGATTTTTATGCTATTCAAATTGTATTGCGAGGGCTATAAGCGGATATAAGCAGTTGGTAATTTAGGTAATTTATCAACTCCCCTTGGCTTGGAAAAATATTTAGAAATCGTACAAGTTCTGGGTTAAAAAGTATCCTATGTCACTTTCTAGCTCTTAAGCCATACTCATAATTATAGTAAATCTCGTCACATATCTAATGATAGTAGAGATTAGTAGGGATATTTTCATTTTACTAGATATGCAAACTAACGTGTTTTTGACTATTTTTTTATCATAGGTTGTCATCATAGGTATTATTGTTAAATTAATGATCACAAGAATACGCACAATCCCAGTATTCGATTTGCAAGAGACGGCGCAAGACTGAGATCATTGACGGTGCGATGGATGAAGCACCCTGAAGACAAGACCTTTGGTTCGCTGCCCTAGAAGTAACTACGTACTAAGTAACACAATAATCTAGCGTACTTGCTAACACCAAGCCTTCATCAGGCACGGACGATGTCCTCTAGTTCATTAACTAATTTATTCTCGAGAAAGTCCCGGCTATCCAGCAAGAACGGAACTAATGGCGTCGGGAACACGAAACCTAGCTTAAAGACGTTAGGGACGAGAGCGAGCGGGAGAGATCATGATCTGTAGTAGTAAAGAAAGAAAGAAACAAAAATATTTAATTAATACGTAGAAGATTGTCGTCGACGTAGTAGCCGAAAAAAAAACATATGACAGATTAAGTTATTGTTTTAATAATATAAGTTGTTAATATTGAACTTATTGTTATTGTTATTTACTCAAGGAAATACAAGCAAAATAATAATTACGCTTCTAAACTAGTGCAACGACTAGTAACCTTATCGCTAAGCGCGACCTTATCGCATTCAGACATTAGGATGAAGAAGATTCATAGAGGTAGAAAACGGTGTGCAATAATATAATAAATGACTGTGTATTTTATAAAACTTAAATAGTCTTTATGGTAATTTTTGAGTATAACAGGCAATTGTTTGTGTATTTTGAGCGCTTGATGGCTACGTGTACGTTTGCGTACGTTCCACTAGTGCAAGTGTAGAATAAAACGCTACTGAAACCATAGCAATTTGTTAGGTAAACTACAATATTATTAAGAGCGGTATTTTGTGTTTTCAAGTGCTATATCTTAGCTACGAATACCTCAGAAAAATAATTGAAGAAAGTATGTTATGGGTACTGTAACAAACCAGCCAGGCAACTGCCAAAATAGTTACTCAATTTTCTACAAGCACTTGGTACCTACATTTTAGCCATGAGGTCTACGACTTTGCTACGAGCGTTGCACCTATGTACCTACCAAGGATTTTCATTGGGACGTCATGTTTTTGCTAGAAACTTTACATAGGTATCTAATAAGAGAGCTTCAAATTTCTGCTGCAAAATCTATATTTCTAAACTTTGCTACAAAACTTGCTACAAATGCTACATGCGGCATGGTTTTCTACGACCAGTGTCCCAATACGCCACGAATGCTATAAACGCTACAGTTTTCTAAGAGCGCTCCAATACGCCACGAACGCTACAAGCGCTACAGTTTTTTACGAGCGCCTACGCTACTGCGATTTTATCAAAACCAGCTGCAGCATTGCTACGGCCTCTACTCAACTCGACTGAGTATTTAAAACAAAATGCTGAGAAGTCCAAACCGCTGCCTTCCCTCCACTTGACCCTCGCAATAATTTATGAACAGAAACCGGCTCGGGGACGCGGCAATTAGCCGAAGCATAACGAACGCTCCAAATAAATATCATTCCGTGATTAATGTCGCGTCATAAATATGTTGTTCACCGGACACTGACGGCTCGGCTGATATCAAAGAGTTCATTTGTTAAATTGCAAAAATGTGGCGGGAAATGAAGTGAAATCACGGTGTAATTTTGTACCTACCGACATGATGGTTTGAATTTTGATATCGCTTTTCGCCACCAGTACGTTGGAATACGCTGCTAACTGATTTGGCTAGATTTGGAATTTTAGACCTACAATGCTCTACGGGCCAAAGGTAGTTTTAAAATAACGATTTTGTAACTATTTCTTTTTAAACGCAAGTTACAGTGTGTTTTCTTTACTGTCTTGTATAACATACTCGTAGATATAAAACAAAATATGATCCCAAGGTTTTCATTTTGCTACGCATCTAATAGCATGTATGGTACATATTATAAATAGCACCTATAGGTATACAATCTATCTATATATATAAAAATGAAACCCGTTTTCCTTGGTCACGGCATCACGCGTGAATGGCTGGACCGATTTCACTAATTCTTTTTTTGTTGTATTTGTTATTATTAGGAGAAGGTTCTTACGGAAAAAAATATTAAGAAAATCTCTCAGAAATATTGAAAAACCCTAAAAACAGCCCTTTTCTTTTTCCCATACAAACGTATGGCAGTACGAAGTCTGCCGGGTCAGCTAGTAGTGTTATAATGGTGAAATTTTTTAGCATTTAAATCAAGCTATAAGAGCTTTCTTAATCCTACAAAAAGGAAATCATGTCATACCTAATTCAATTTTGAACTTAAAAACAATAAAAGTAAGGTACAAAGCACAGGTTAACCGAAAAGCGGCGCTCGTGCGAGTCGGTTCAACTATTGAGTAGGCAACTCACAGAAAAATAACTTTTTAACTTCTACTTTTACTAACTTTTATGAGCGCAAAGTAAAATAAGAGATATGTGGATGTAGAGTAGTTAAGTATCAGTTCAGTTAAATCATAAGGTAGTTTTGCGTTTGAAGAGGGCAAAATTCCAATAGATTTAGGAATTAGTTAAAATAATAAAAGAGTAGGTACAATTTAATAATTTATTTATCAAAAATATCTAAATCTTTTTATTGAGAATATAGATAGATTTCTTGTAACATTTTTTTTTCTCTCTGTAAACATTTTTCGACTTACGAGTAATTTCAGCGTTTCTAATAACTTTTGCGTACAACACATACTAAATCTTTATAATTCTACTTTTAATTTCATATCCTCTTTTTCTTCTCTATTTTTCTTTTCAATTTTTTCTTTATTTTCTGATGTGAACAGAAAAGAATTTATCTATCTATTTGATTTCCAAAAATTGGTCTCACTTTAGAAGTCCCACCTCTGCAGATATCATACTCTGCCGCCTGACGCCAAAGTTAAGCTTACAAGCTTTCGATCGAGTTTGCAACTACGCGGCTTACACGGATCTAGAGGTAGTTGGGGGAAATAGTTTGGAACTGGGACCCGTTCTAGCAAGTCAGATCCTCGGTCCCTGTCGCACTCATTATAACTGTCATAAGAGTGAGGGTGACGGCGATAATCTCGGCCGTCCAAGAATGGGGTTCCTGGAAGACAACAAGTTGGGGCTCCGTAGGGCTCGCTTGTAGAGTTGGAGGGCGAGTAGGGGTTGGGTATGCGAATCATGTTGGCTTATATTGTTAAACGAGGGTTATAAAGTAGGTACAGGTAAGTATAGGTAGGTACGATAAGGAACAAGGGGAAGATCTTAAGAAAATTCGATCACTTCCTATTATCCTACCTATCCTATGGTATTCCTATGGTTGCCTGGAAGAGATCGCACCTAGCAAAAAATGCCGCCAGTTGTTGCACTAGTTTTAAGTTTTTTGATCTTTTTTGTTTGTAATTTTTGGTGTGAACAAAAAATATTTATCCTTTTACTTAATTTCTACTTCCTGATGGGTTGATACGCGTAACAACGGACTGTGAGACAGTGCCCTCGGCTGAGTACTCGGTTTGTATAAATATTATGACGAAGCGAGACAGTCACTAGAACCATGGTGTGTTTGCTCGTCCGAGTGTGCCCATTTACTGTCTCGCCACTGTACTTGTTACGTGTAATGTACCCATAACTAAAATCATAAATGTGAAAAAAATGCGAAAGGCAATTTGTTTGTTTGTTACGCCTTCATGCCTTAATTACTCAATCGATCAATATGAAATTCCGCATGCATTATGGGTACAGAAACCTACTTTTCATCATGGCCACCATCACCGTTTCTACCGACTTTTCAAACCAGAAGTTTTTCATCAGCTCGTTTAAAACCGCGGGGCTGCGGCAAAACTTCATTAACAAAATACCTACCACGATACGCAAACTCAAAAATCCGAAGAACTTGCCTCATCTAGCTTCTGTATGCTGCCGTTGATTACTAGTATTCACAAACTTAAATCTATTTGTTTTTACGTCGCTGCACCTCCGTACGCTCCGGACAAGTTTTAATTGCCGTTGAAACGATATTGGGTACCTTGCGAACACTCTCGCTTTTAACTCTTAGAGATCAAACAGTACCTATCTTACTACTAGTTCACTGGTTTAACATTAGAGTTGGCCGTTTTCTATGAATCGATAAAATAAACTATGAACAAATATTTTTTTACAATACAATTTTAAAAATACAATTTTACAATACGAAAAATGTCAATGACACTCCACACAAAATGTATGGAATAGCTGTTTTTTTGTTCTAGAATTCCAAGTCGTTCTCATAGTAGAAGTTGTTCATAACTAATAATAATAAAAAGGCCTATTTGGCTTAGCATACACTTTTCTTATAACCCTGTATTGGACCTAAGTAGGTAATAGTTTAATACACATTTATTTTTATGTTGGTAACACAACACGAGTGCCTATAAGAAAGCGATTCGCTCTCAACTTGAAGCATTTCAGGTTACTATTTTTTAGCCAGCTCGATTGAAAAAACCAACGCATCTCAAATTGCAAATTGCTAACAGCATCCAAACTTGCTACCCCATAACAATCGAGGCAAACGAGCTCCTAACTCTGTCCCGGGGCTTATTCTGCCAATTGAGATTTTATTCCGGTCACTGTCGCTCTTAATACAAATGTCATGAGAGTGTGAGTGACCGGGATAATCTCGAGCGGCCCAGAATATTGCCCGTTCATTTGGTCTACAATCGAAATGGGCGCGATGGCCAGATATTCTTGTCACATGTCGATATATCGATATACGTGGGGATAAATCGAGAGCCGTGAGGAGAATATGAAAGGGAAAGTGCACACGGTGTTGGATATGAAGGACTTGTCGAAGGACCACTGATGTTTTTGAAGGATTAAAGAATAATTAACATGGTATTCAAGGTTGCATGGTTGCAATGGTTGGGATGCATGTTGAATTGTTAGTTTTTTTAGTAATTGTTGCATTTTCATATTATACTTATCTTTCTTGCTTCATTTTCTTTATATTTCAATATTTTATTTGAGTTATATTTGATAACTTTACTGTAAACTATAAACTTCTACTGAATATAACTGGTAATTCCACTAAATACGAGTAAAACCTTTTTATAAACCTTATTCCATAATAAAAATTAAGTTGTTTTAAGATACTCTTCAATCTACGCAATACAAAGCTGCCAGAATCTATGAAATTATTTTACAGCATCTTTTCGTATATCCTGAAGTTTGTCTCTAATACCGTGTGCACCCGATAAAGGGATAAAAGTTTAGGGTAGAAACTGGCCCTTAGTACGCGTGAGGTGTATTGTGTATGGAATAAAATAAATATGGCCTTCAACTTTACTGGAGTAAGTTCGCTCATTTGGGACGGATTAGTTTCAGATAAAAACAGGGATGTTTTGGGACCGTCAACGTACAATGCAATACTTCTTTGTATACTAAAAATAAATATATTGTGTGGGTACGTTAATATTTTGGTAAAATGCAATGAAAAAATATTTATAACGAGAGAGAGTAGATACAAAAAAATACATTTGGAAAGCGGCTACATGAATAGTTACTAAATGACATACAAAATTAATATTTAAATAATGACAAACAAAAACTTAATGAAATAAACCACCCCTGACTATACCTAGATAATCTAGATATACCCCCTGCAAAGGCAGCCATAACGGTAACTAACAGCTATCCTGCAGAAACTGTTAATTTTTCCAGAATAAAAAACTATGTGTTAAATGAGATACATTCTTACCAAATTTCATCCGAATCTGTTCAGCCATTTCAAAACGAAGGAATAACAAACTTACATACCAACTTTCGCAGATAATATTATATTAGTATGACGAGGACGAACTTCGTATGTCTGTGCACCTGGCATATACATACTCGTATATCAATGAAATGCCACACCATGAGGTTCGATTCCGAGCTTCGAACCTGCAACGCCGAAAGCCTAGCAGCTCCGCACTGGGTCTAAATCCCCTGGCATCAGTCACTATAAACAATGGACCTTTCTTATAAACACTGCTTAAAGTTATTATAAAATATACTCTGAGAACTTCTCGCTGACGTGAAAAGTCACGTGCGAGACATGACGAAGCATTTTCAGAGAATTTTAACCAGTGATTAGCTTTAAACAGTCTTTAAAGAGTAAGGCGCTATATAACTATTAGTTCTCTCGTAGTTCTATAGATCTATAGTTTCCCGAAAGATACTTATCTTTACTAGTGCTCAGAACGGACGCAGTAATTACATTTGACACAAAAGTTTAGTTGCAATTAGCAAAGAACTGCGGATAGGGCGGTCGTTTGCGAGTTCCTTCCGGCGCTGTCTGGCGGGAAACTGGGTAATCTACTCACAGTGTCTTAACAATAATTTAGGGAGTTACTTCTATGGGTAGCTTAATTATTTAAGTACAAGGTAAGATACATTTAAACATTTTTTTAAATTTACAGTTTTTAAAAAGAGACACAGTTTAAATGCTTCATCATCATCATCATCATCATCGTCGTCAGCTTGTATCGACCCACTGTTGGGTATGATTTTACCTTGTTTGTAAAGTTCAAGTTGAAGTATTGTTTGTTTGTATCTCTGAAACTACTGCTCTCATATTAAAAGTAAAGAAAATAAAATTAACGTTTCACACTCGTTAGCCCCACTAGGATACCCGGTGTCAGGGATGCCATGGAACACACACAAAGGCAAGGACAACTAACGCCAAGACCTAGAACAGATACTTGTCTTGTAAAAGTTACTTTTCTCTGAGTGACGGGCTAATGTTTTCCAGGTATGAAGGCCAGAGCCAGTGGTGTGTAAAACTGTCGCAATTTATAAATTGTTTAATTGTATTAGCTTCTTATATTTTACGTTTAGCAGAAACGGCAGCACCGAATCATCGAACAAGAATGTGATGATGATGTGACAAGAATGATTACGAGAGAGTCCAGTCTTTTCTTCATCTTACGAGTAAGTACACGTTAACTACAATGTTAAGTTACACTAAATTTATAAGTACAGCCTAACGTTAAAATTTACACATTAATAACGTTCTAACTTGTTTATGGGATAAAAATCCACTACCATACTAATAGCTTCAAAATAAAAGTGTATTCCTTGCTTCTCTATTTGCCATTCGCTTTAAGCTCTACTTGTTGCGCAAAATATTTTCAATATCGCATCCGATGAGACGAGACGTGCATTACTCAAATTGTATATTTTAAATTAAAACGTTTCAGCATGTCTTCGTTTTATGAATTATTTTTGAATATTAAAGTGCATTTGTGTTGAGGTGGTTTGTATTTGAATTTATGGTTTTATGGAAATGTTATGTGGCTTAATAAGGTATTTACTTACATTTGTCAACTTATTATTTTTTATTTAAAAGAGCGGTTAACAAGCAGCTTGGCGGAAAGCAAAACCACCGCCTATGAACACTTCGACAATCTTCGAGTTTTCGTTTCAAAACACTGCCAAATTGTTACATTGAGCCATTATAGAGGTAGACTAGAATCCCACTGCAAGGTAAAATACTTCCCTCTCCCCGTCCCAAATACCTTACATATTACATAGAGCATTTTTGTACTCAATAAACAATTTATTCCAAACTATTTCGGCATCTCGAGCTCAAAGGCATTGCTTTGTTGCTTAGGGTAGTTATTTTTTTGTCGCGAATAACTCCGCGATAGTTATACATACTCGTATTATATATGGTTATACCAAAAGACATGTTTAAAACCATCATCATCAGCAACCTTTAATCCTCCCACTGCTGGGATCCTCGAAGGGTGACTAGGCCGTATTCCACCACGCTGGCCAAGTGTGGGTTGGTGGATTTACGTACACCATTTAATTTCTTAAAACCATTATTATTTATTAATAACAATCTGAAACTGTTTTATTTAGCGTAGAGTTCAAAAACTTTGCTTTGTTGGGTAGATGCATATTGAGGCTAAGATTTATGTTTACTTCTATAGGTGGAGCTGGAAGCTTTCAAACGAAATTCCTTTCGATACACGTGCTCTACCTTCAGGGGTTAGATTTCGACGTAAGACACAGTGTGGCAATCAGGCATTTGGGATTGTGTAAGGCAGAGACTGAGCCTCTGATTTTATTTTTAGGGACTAGTGGGACGTCGGGGCTGCGGGTAGAAGTTACCGCGGCCTCGGCGTCACAAGGGCGTAGAAGGAACATGGGTGGTTTTTGGTCAGTAGAAGTCTGACACTCCCTTCCGCTCTGCCCAAAGAGTGGGAGGGGTCATTTGATGATTTCCCACCCCCAAAAAAAAAAAAAAAAAAAAGGGACTAGTGGGAACACTCCACAGTAGTGATTGGTGGCAATGTGGTAGGATAGTGTATGTTCGCCCGACGCGCTTTCGAAGTGCTCAGCGTGCTTATTTACTGCAGATGCATCATTTTACTGTGAAAACTGACGTGCTTTTGAAACATTGTGTTAATTAACACTGGAATAGTTCACAACGAGTCGGGCACTTTTCAAGCATTTGATAATAACAACATCCTTACTTACTCTGTTTACTCTATGCCTGGCGGAAGGTCTCTCTGATGTTTATGACTCTGCATATTCTCATATCCTCTCTTTTTACGACCACGAAACAGCTGCGCCAATTTTAAACAAACCTGACAAAAACTCTACCAGTTTCATCAATATTATAAATTAGCTCGACCCTTAAAGCTTAACTACTGCTATTATAATCCACGCCATGTATCCAGCGTAAATCTCGCGAGCGCGCGAGAATGTTGGCTGGTGCCGCCATGACAGTTTCGCAATTAGGCACCACAAAATGGCGGCTGTTTAGAGTTACCGCGGGCTGCAATGCTGTGCGGTATTCACATTGCTGGCACATTGGCTTCCTGTGCTACCAGGACTGTATAAATGTAAGAAATTTTCAGGCTTTTGGCTACATCTACACAGGCTACTTATGATTTATTGTGTAGAATAGAATAGATACTATAGAAGTTCTAATCTCATCAGGGGATTGTGGGTAGTCTCGTGTATTTATAACCAAAAAGTGTCAAAATCACGTTAGTTTTCATAGTAGCATTTTCGGGTTTCATACCCTTCTCTTCTTATTCTTCCAAGGTACTAATTATCACGTTTAACGTGCAACGTTTCACTTATGGCGCGAAATTTAAATTTTAAACGGTATTTTCGTTTTTAGAGCCAGGCAGGGTAACTAAATCAAGTAATCATAAAGTTTGCGCCAATTGTTAAGCATTCCTTACGGTATTTTGTAGAGCTAATAGACAGTAATGCACAAGATTACTCAAAAAAGCCAATTAAGCGTTAAACTGGCGATCGGAGATGATATTATTTGAATGAAAGATGCATTACTGTTTATTACCTTTACAAAATATCGTAAAAAATACTCAACGATTGCCGCAAATTTTATCATTACTTAATTTAGTTACCCGGTCTAACTCTAAAAACGAAAATACCGTTTAAAATTTAAATTTCGCGCCATAAGTGAAACGTTGCACCTTAAGAAATATCTGTGGCTCGTTGCTGACTTCTGAGTTGAAGACTCGTATCTCGCATCCGACGCAAAAACTGATTTTGCGCCCTCGAGTATCAAAATGTTGTTAAGCCTAAACGATATTTTTATAAAACTTCCAAAACCAAGGTCTAGATAACGTATATTTCTATATTTTTGACTTACTTATTTTATAATAAGTAGGTAGGTAAATATGTACATTTTTGTTATAATTAACACGGGAATACTCACGTAAAATGTGTAAAAACCACGTTAGTTTCCATAGTTAAATGTCCATTGTCCATTTATAAACCCAATTTAATAAAACCCGCCAACCGCAAAGAAAACAGACCAAGTTCCGGTGTTTAATAAAACGTGAACTCGACTTTACGTGACTCGTTGCTGACTTCCGAGTGTCGTGATTAAGCGACTTGCATCCGACTCGGGACTGATTTTGTCGAGCCATTCACGTGCCAAATTGTTTGCGATACCGTATTGTTTTCCGATGGGAAGGCTTTGATTAATATGCATTTGTTATTATTTCAGAGCGACGTTAATTTAAAGGCAATGCTGTATAATTATAAACTACTAGCGGCTCGTCCCGGCTTCGCACGGGTAGACACTATAAATTGAGATCTTAAAAAAAAAAAAATCTAAAAACTATCCTATCTGTTAAGTTCGATCGAACTGCACCCGGTGTGCAAATTTGATTGAAATCGGTTAAGTAGTTTAGGAGTCTATAGCGGACAAACATTGTGACACGTAATTTATATATAAGTACTAGCTGACTCGACAGACATTGTCCTGTCAAAAGCCATTGCGTAACTATAGCAACCGTAGTATGTTGATGCTAACCGTAACTATAGCAACCGTAGTATGTTGATGCTAACTTAAATTTTAAATTTTCTAATTTTTCATGTTTTTTTACTATAAATTGAGATGTGAGCTATCCCATCTCCTAAGTTAGATCGAACTGCACCCGGTGTGCAAATTTGATTGAAATCGGTTAAGTGGTTTAGGAGTCCATTGAGGACAAACATTGTGACACGAGATTTATATATATTAAGATTAAGATTATTACGAAGCGTGTGTGTGAATGTTTGTTATCAGTCTCTGTTAACTACTCAACCGAATTTGATAAATTTAGAAATGGATAGTTTAGTCCTAGGTTAAAACGTAGCTTACATATACTTTTGATCATCACTGTTTTCACTAAAACGTTTCTTCAAGTTTTGTGAAAGGTGGCAATAAAATTCAAATTAACCTACAAGCACGTTGATTTGTGCATATTTTTTATGGACTTTTGAGCTCTTTTATTAATTTATGATTTTGGCTTTCTTGCAGTTAGATTTGTTAACGAAGGCGCATAAGCCAGGTCGGGCTTATAAACTTCGTAAAACTACCTACTCGTAAACATGATCCCCTACCCTCAGATATTTCCCCGAGACTATTGTTTTTCACGTTCCAATAAACAGTTCAATGGCCTCCAAATCGCTACCTAGGCCTACGCTACAGTTTCCCATGATTCCTCACTTATCCTTGAATTGCCAACCGGGTTAACATTTCCACATGGCGAAATCTTGCGCAGAACGCGTAAATTGCGCCGCCCTCCCTAATGGTGTCGAAGCGTACACAAATACGGGGTAAATATCGGCGCTACTGTATCAATTGAAGCAGTAATACAACTCGCGACGAATGATTACTCGCTAAACAAACAGTGCGTGCTGTGAATGCAACTTTGTAGTACTAGGTCACTGTATCAATCAATGCAGTAATACAACTCGCGACGAATGATTACTCTCCGTTGACAAAGAGGGTGTGCTAGTAGTGGTCCTGAGGTCTACTAGTCTGGGTGGTGCGACTCTACAATCGAACCAAATAGAAAAAAAGTTCACATAGTCCGATTGATTGAACAAGGCGTCGAACTGTGTGGCCATTATAGCTTTTGAATGAAATATTTTAGCACTAGTTACTAAATACTAGGTATCCTGAATTAGGAAGTGCCGAAGGTTTTATGTCACAACGGAACTTAGATAATGATATTTACATGAGTACGACAAAGACTTTTCAATTTGTATTGATTGGTAGAATTTTCCATCTTGTTCATTGGTTCAGTAATAAATACGCTAGACCTTAGTGCTAGACAGTTACCTAGAGGCGGTGGGGTTGCCAGTGGTAATATCGGACATTGTTTGTAAAGATGCTTGGCGTTTCGATGATTATACCGGATGCTTTTGGTGAAAATGCCAATTATTGCCGGTCCAGTTTAGTATTCAATCATTGAACTGAGCTATCCCGACAATTTACTCGGCAGTTCTTTACTGTTACTAAAATATTAGAGAAAATAAACTTGGTGGATAAGACATTTCATCACTTGTGATGATCTACTGCTTTTTTTTCTATACTGTGATATCGGGCTTTTAACGTATTTGAATAAGTCCTCCTTAGTACTCCATAGCCGAACGGTATCGAAATAGTTTCTTTGAGTGTCGTTTAACGGAAAATGGAATAATGCTATTGAATTTATACTGATCGATTTTTAAAACAACCATTTCGGAATAGTTTACAACCAAAACAACATCCCAGTAGCAATATTTTTATCGAATTAGGCATTACTTCACTGAAGTTAAGCTTCAACAAACTGTTTTAATTGAATTCCTAGTGTTGGTATTTACGCAAATTCATTGGAAATTCGATGATTTTTTTTTATTCCAGTCAGTTGGCTGTACCTGTAGTGAAAAACAGTAAAGGGAAATAATTCAATTCAATGATTTATTAAAATATAATTCTGCCGTGCAGGCCCTAAAACGCAGTATGAGCAAAAACGCGGTTTCGAGAAAACAGCGAAAAACTTTTCGATTTGTTTTTTTTCCATGTTACAAGGTTTTTTGACGGATGTTTTGATGGCCATCGGGCGCACCGGAATTCGAAGAATGACTTTACGAAAGAAAATACGCCCTTAGGTTATTATATTATATTTAAAAACTATTTTGAAAAAAATATTGAAAAATCTGAGCCGTTACGACACTTAAAATTTAGTCAGAAAGTACGCATAAACAGACTAAAATGCAGTAATTTGAGTTAGTACTGCAAAATTATGCGTGACATGTACTATTTTGCTGTTTAAAATGCAGTATCAGTTATATTTTACTGCATTTTAATGTGTGTCTTTAATAAAGTGTAGGTGCAGTATGTGAATAATTATTGGCTTAATTATACATTAGTTACTTATTTTGTGGAGTAAAATAGAGAATGTTTATCAGAATCATTTTTTATTAAATATTAAGTAAGTACGAAATGAACACTTATCAGCCATGCCAAAATATGACGTTTTATTATTATTCTGACATAATAGTTCAGAATTTTATGACATCTTTACAATTTGGCTTAGTCACACTAACAGTAATAGTATTTTAAACTTAAAACATTTACGAGGGCGGCACTAAAAGTATCGGGAATGAAATATTTCCACTGTTCCTGTCATATTTAAATCTTTTTAATTGAAAACTCCTTGGTTTTAAAAATCGAATACCATTTATTTATTTTAAAAAAGATTCTCGGTCTTGTCACAAGGTCTTGTCAAACTTGTTTAGTCGTTGAGAAAATGGAATTGACTCGAGAAAATTCAAGAGCGATGATTTATTATGACTTTCAAAGTGGTTTAACACAATAACAGTGTATTGATCGGATGCTTTCTGCATTTGGTGATGAAGCCCCATCCAATACCACAATTTATCTTGACACATTTTTCCATACGATGGAACCAATCATTGAAGCAACCATTCCATTCGGAAGTTGGGGTCTCCAAAATGGCCGTTTTGTAGGCGTCCACAGCTTCTTCAGGTGATGAAAATCTCTTACCACGCAATTTATTCTTTATTCTAGGGAAAGTATAGAAATTATTAGGGCCTAGGTCGGAGCTGTACGGCGGATGGTCTAATAATTCTATGTTTTCTTGCTCCAAAAACTCTTTTGTTCCGTGCGCGGTGTGAGAACTCGCATTGTCGTGATGGAGGATGATGCGGCGGTTGCAGTTCTCTTTACGGAGTTCAGAAACGACCTGTGGCAAACAAATGCTAGCATACCATTCTGCATTAACCGTTCTTTGTCCCTCAAGAGGAATAGTCGCAACATGGCTGGTTTAGGAGACAAACGTGGCCACCATTTTTTTTGCAACACTCCGTGAACGAACAATTTTTGATGGCTTTAACTCATTTTCGAACACCCAAACTCGTGACTGGTTTTTTGTTTCGGGTTCGTACGCATATATCCAGGATTCGTCACCTGATACGATGTTGTATACAGCATAATTTGAGGATCCTGTGTGGAATCTTTCGAGAGTTCTGACGCACCAAGTAACGCGAGCCGCTTTTTGCTCTTCACAGAGCGAATGCGATATCCATCGGGAAAACAACTTTTTTACACCTAATTGTTCATGGAAGATTATTTGTATTTGACTCATGCCAATGTCTAAAGTAGCCTGAATTTCGCGATATGTCACATGTCGATCTTCCTCAATCAGCTTACGCACAACATCAACGTTTTCTTGGGTGACTGCAGTTTTTGGACGACCTTGACGGGGATCATCACTGAGCTTGACACGTCCACGTTGAAATTCAGCAAACCAGCGATAAATTTTGTGGTTTTGGATGGGGCTTCATCACCAAATGCAGAAAGCATCCGATCAACACACTGTTTTTGTGTTAAACCACTTCGAAAGTGATAATAAATCATCGCTCTTGAATTTTCTCGAGTCAATTCCATTTTCTCAACGACTAAACAAGTTTGACAAGACCTTGTGACTAGACCGAGAATCTTCTTTAAAATAAATAAATGGTATTCGATCTTTAAAACTAAGGAGTTTTCAATTAAAAAGATTTAAATATGACAGGATCAGTGGAAATATTCCATTCCCGATACTTTTACTCGTAGTGCCGCCCTCGTAGAACGCAGTAAACTACTTCACAAAAGCAGTGGAATATAACAATTTGATTCAAATTGCCAACTAAAATGCAGTAACTTACTAATCTTACTGCAATTTAGGCTGTAAATTTTATTGTTTAAGAGTTAGATATTATCGATTATACTGCAGTAAATAACCCGAATACTGCAATTTAACTAGTAACATTGACAATAATATGTAACCTATGATATAAATAAAGGACAAGTTTTATCAGTTTTACTGCATTTTACAATGTTTTAACCGTATTCAAAAAATAGGCGATGCTATCTAAAATACAACATCCTAGTAAATTACTGCATATTAGTCTGTAATCATTTTGAAAACTATTAAAAATAAACTTTGCAGTATTCATATTTTCAGAACATTGCCTACTTACTGCATTTTAGTTTATATGTTCACTATATTTTTATGGTGTAGTAAACCGATTTTTTGTATCAATGATGACATTTACTGCAATTTACCTGGGATTTACTGTAATTTACCCGGGGTCGTGTTAGACGTTATTGCTATTACTGCATTTTAGATAGTCTTACGTTACAGTTTGCATAAAATATGATTAGTTACTGCGTTGAGGCATTTGTTTTTTTCTATCTTGCAGTTAAAATAATGAAAAACCAATTATATCATTCGATTTCTTATGGCGTGCCCATTACGGTTCAATATTTAACTCAAAATCGCCAAAATGTCGCTTACTGCGTTTTAGGGCCTGCACGGCAGAATTGTAAACCATAGTTCGAAATGAAGAAATTTCACAGGGTAAAGAGAAATGGCGTCTCCTGGTATCGAAGATCATTTCTCATTTCATGGGTGTCTGCGTCAGGAATATAGAAATCAGTTGCTCACTACACTTGCTTTGCAACCCGGTCTTGGCCGTCCACAGCGACACTACTTCTTCATCAATACAGAACATTACCAGTTACAGGCTCACGCTTTTACCTGCCGGCTGGTTGATGGTAAACTGCAAAGATATCGTAGATTCGGACCTGTGCTGTGGATACATAAGTCAGGTTGATAGGGTAACGTAAGTGTGACTAACACCAGTGTGAGTTCGTCAGAGATCCTGGTGCCCTCTGTCAAGCACAGAGGCTGGCTATCGTTAAATTGGCTGGCTATAGGCTGGCACCCCAGTTGCTCCCAAACGGAGACGGGTATCTAAAAAAAAAGTCAAGTTGAAAAAATCATCTTTATTGCTCAGAGAACTGTTTACATAGAGGTATAAAATATTTCAGACAACATTTTGTCATGACCGACATATAATATTTGGTATATGGTAAATGTCTACGTCGAAATGAAAATATTTACACTCTTAAGCCCGTCACACACGTAGCTATAATATATATTAATATGCCTTGCTATAATATGAATTAGTATGGCTTGCTATAATATATATTATAGCTCCGTGTGCGGTCACTTCAATATTTGTATTGAAAATATATCGTAATATGCCTCGCTATATTTATATTAATATATATTATAGCTACGTGTGTGACGGGCTTTAGGTATTTTTGCTACAAGAGTATTGGCAAAGCACTTAGGTTTCCAGCTTTGCCATCAACAAAATTCAAACGTTGCTTCATTTCTTTAAGCATTTATTTTCTAATTAAGAAAACCATACTTCCTTCTTTCTCTCGACTGTAACTAACATTTATACCGGAACTCATCTGCATTATGCAATGCTTTAATTGTTTGCCTCTAATAAAGTTTGCGAAAGTGCGTAATGTGTCCACAAGTTGCGCGAATCACAGACATTCTGTTTGCAAGCAAAATCAAATAGACTGACAGATGATATAAGATATAGATATATATATATATATATATATATACAGATGATATAGATATATAGATATAGATATATATCATCTGTCAGTCTAGATAGATGCAGTGACCAGCCCCACTAACTATTATTTTCTATAGCGTTTTGATTATAGAATTGGAACTTGGCTAGAGGGCTGTTTTTAAAAGGTTATCAAGTTTCCTATTGTCACGAGCGAGAAATAGAATAATAATTTGAATAAACCAAGAATAATAATACCATCAGGAAAAGATGGCGCGATGACATCGACGCTCACGTGAAAGACTGGATGACAGCAGCTCAAGATCGTGAAAAGTGGAGAGAGGGTAGGGAGGTCTTTGCCCTACAGTGGGACACTAAAAAAAACAGGGTTATTCATAAAGGGTATGCTAAGCCGAAAAGGGCTATTAGTACTCATCATTATGAAAAACTTTTACTTCGGGACCAACCCGAAATTCGCGAAAAAAAATCAGCTGTTCCATACATTTTGTCGAGTGTCATTGTGACATTTTTCTATGGAACAGCAGATTTTTTTTTCGCGAATTTTGGGTTGGTCCTATAGTAAAAGTTGTTCGTAATGATGAGTACTATGAGCCCTTTTCGGCTTAGCATACCCATTATGAATAACCCTATATAAATAAAATTTGTCTATTTGTCTTTTAATACCTCAATATAACAATAATAAAGTAAACACGGCATTTAACGTAGACCTTAAGAGAGTCTATTGTCTATTGATTTTCTGTATTTTTTTTTGTTAATTTATTTTGATTTCGGGAGTTTTTGCTAAAATATGACAGTCCCATTTAATAAAAAGCTATTGTTGAAAAGAAATTATAAAAAGAAACAGCCGGTGATCACTTGAGTTGACTCGAACTGTTGAACAGATCTCGTGCTGCGTTATTTTTGTGTTTTATTTCCTTTTGTGGTGACAATGTAATGTTACTGCATTGTTTCATTTTCATATCAATGGTTCCAGTCAAAACAAAGGTTCTCGGCGGCCTTATCGGTTAACTTCTTCGATGTTCATCATGAAATTCGAAATGGGCCCATATTGCTTTCCTTTATAGCCTTCTGGTCTACTCTTTTCAAACTCCCATGATTTTGAAGCCGGTTGAGAGAACTAAACTGTGTGTTTAGACACAAAAATCTTATCGTCTAATTTTAGCGACAATCTAACTTTGATCCAAAAACCAAATAAAGCAGAAATCTGTCTTACTCAAAATTCAAATTCAAAATTAATTTATTTCAGGTTAAATGTACCTATTAAATGTTAAATGTTAGTGTAGTCAGCCCACAGGCTGCACGTGTAGAGGGATGTACAGAACGCTCTAAAGAGCGTTACTTTGACCTCTGCTGAACAACGTGCAAACCTGCTCTCGTATGCGATATTGCCCGCCTCCTCGGAATCCACTGGTGAATAACCCTCACCACCTTCGTCGTGAAGTTCATTGTCAAAGATACGAACACTACTCGTAGTCTCAGAGAAGCTGTTTCCGTGTTTTCGAATGAAAAATATTTCTTAAACACCAGACAATATGCGTAACCTATTCCTCTAGATTTGTTGCATTCAGAACATTTCCACCGGTGGTGTTTTACTGAAGGTATTTGCAGTTTAAGCAAACTTGAAGTCGTAAACTCTGGCGCGGTACAATTTTTAAGAATTTGCGACTGTTTTTTTCTGTTTCCTAATTTATTTCTTGAAAATAACTTTTTACTTATGAAAATCTATGTTTTCTCTGTGTGTTAAATAGATAGATAAATAGATAGATAAACTCTTTATATTTGTTGAATAAATTATAATAACACTTGAAACTAGTACAACAACTGGCAGCCTTATCGCTAAGAGCGATCCCTTCTTCTCCCTTTTTAACCCGTGACTTTTTTTTTACTATATCGATTTGCTTTTAACAACGATTTAATAGCATTATAAGTAAAGCCTTCATGTAATTTTATTTAGTTACCGAGTGTTTTATTCCTCGAATTTTCAGAAAGAATACCTTTAATAAACGTAAACACCGAGTCCGACGAACTTCTAATCATACATTTTTATACTTTTCTGGAAATAAACCACCTCTACTAAACCGAATAAAATACTAGTTTCTGCACAGTACAGCTGCTCAAACATAATGATCAAAAAATCTACCTACACTGAAAAATGTCCATCTAAATTCCGCTAAAAGAATGATGAATTCACTTAAAGTACGGAGCATAATCACCAAAAAGTACAATGATTAGCACCAGTTTTTAGGGTGACGATCATTATATTATGATGGTTGTCACCGTAAAAACGTTACGACATCAGTATGCTCCGTACTTAAGGTGGATTCGTTAGAATTTTGGTGGCCATTTTTCTCAGTGTACCTACCCAAATTGTACAATTTCACAAAAACGTTACATCTTGTTACTTGGACCCGCGAGTACGGCTTGTCACCTGCACCACGAGAACGCTTGCTCCACTCACCGCAGAATGAGGTTCGAAACTATCATCGTGAGGTAACATTTGTGGCATTATTGGTAAATCTATCTCCATAATATTTACCTCTACTTAATGTCGTATTGAATATTATATGAGTACCGTGCACCTTGGAGCCCCCTGGCCTGTCACGGTTGTCTAACCGTGACAGGCCAGGGGGCAAGAGACCGGACGGTCTTACTCTGATTCTCTGGCGGAAAGGTAGGTGCTTGGTGCGGGACGCCACTTGCGTTAGTACGTTCGCCGCCTGCCACCTGTCCGCGTGTCAGCGCACGGCCGGGGCGGGTGCGGAGGCGGCTGCCAACGCCAAGCGTCTTAAGTACGCATGTTTGGTACCAGCGTATGAGTTCGTTCCTTTTGCCGTCGAGACAGCAGGTTCGTGGGGTTCTGAGGCCAAAAAATTTGTGGCCGAGCTAGGGCGTCGCCTGAGGGAGCGGGGCAGGGATCCTCGTGATGGGACAGTTTCTCGCCCAGCGCATCTCGCTGGCGATACAGCGGGGAAATGCCGCCAGTTTAATGGGTACTTTCGGTAGAGGCGTTCAGGATGGGGACTGATTGTTTTTAGACTAGCGTATTTTTATATGTACGTGTTTGATTATTGTTAGTGTTGACTTGTGACTTTATAATGAATAAATTTACTTTACAAAAGAAAAAAAAATAAATATTAGGTATCGTTAATAGCAAAGGACAGGGATGAGTATCTATCAATACTAATATTATAAAGAGGAAAGATTTGTATTTTTGTATTTTTGGATGTTTGTGTGGAATAAACTCAAAAACTACTGGACCGATTTCAAAAATTCTTTCACCATTCGAATGCTACATTATCCCAAAGTGACATAGGCTATATTTATTACCTGAAAAAAATTAGGGATCCTTACCAAAACTTCAATAGTGTCCACCCGTGTGAAGCCGGGACGAGCCGCTAGTGTTAAATACAAGGAGAGCGGCCCACGCTCAGCAGTGGATGCTCAGTTACGGGATGATTTATCTTGATGATTATGATAACTATTGTTTTATTACTAAGAGTGGCTCTAATTAATGCCATAAAACATAATTCTGCGCAAACTGTTC
This sequence comes from Alcis repandata, assembly GCA_949125135.1. Lineage (NCBI taxonomy): Eukaryota > Metazoa > Arthropoda > Insecta > Lepidoptera > Geometridae > Alcis > Alcis repandata. The sequence goes on from OX421238.1 coordinate 1,876,961, forward strand.
TTCATTAAAAAAAAATCTTACGTTTCTGTATTCTGTGATTTTAAATTTACTCATTCAGTTGCCACTTCCCACTAACCTTTTCAAGTTGTCGCGTCAACGGCTTGAGAACACCTTACATATGTAATTATGTACAGACTATTACATTACCGACTTCAAACAAAACCCCGTGTTAAATAAAAACACGAAAATGTTTAAAGGAAAACGGCTAGAGGACTTTTGAAACAAGACCTTGTAACTATGAATTGCAGTATCAACTACTCCTAAGACAGTCAAGACAAACTTTACCAATATTTTTTTCCCTTTTTGATCAGTCAGTAACAGTTGGACCGAGAAAAACTGACCAACTACTTACGAAAGAATCCAATTTAATATTGACTACAATGATAGACGAGCCATGAAAAATTATTCAAATTACCCAAACATTGTAAAACGGCAAACCGTAAAACATAAATTAATGAAGCGATGCAAAAACCAGCGTTCCCATCGCGATAAGTTTGTTCTAATTAGAACCCGATGAATTGGCCCTTTCGAGAGCCCGCCACTTGAGACTGTTGTGGACTGGCCATTGCAGTATCCCGGTTCAAGTCGGTTCAAATCGGTTTCTTGTAGGCAAGCGTGCTCCATTGTAGACCGCATTCTACGAGGAACACTGCATTATTGCTTAACATCAGGCAAAAAGGCAGTCTAACGCAAGCTTATCATTTGTTTAACTTGCACTGTATATACCTATAATGTACTATGTTCGGGTGGAATCTTGCAAGTTGATTTTGACCCACTTTCCGATGTCCGATTGAGCTGAAATTTGGTATAAGTATGTCTCGGACACCGAAGTCGGACATACTAGATCGATGGTCTCGGATGACAGAACAATGAAAACTTGATTCTAAAATTAACTTATAATTAAAAAAAAAAACAAGTTGTAAACATAATAGTATGTAGTAGCACGTAGTAGTATTGTAGTGGTTTAGTAGAGAAATAATAAACGGTAGTAAAATACAGAAAGATTCGATATTATATTGAAATCAATGAAGACTATCAATACGTCGTAATAAAGTTGATTTTAGCACGCACATTGAAGTCTAAGCTAATTAACTAATAACTTACAAAACTAAAATAGTGTAGCTTTCCATCAGTAAAAAAATTGGATTGAAGGTTCTCGAGATTACTGTCTACAAACATAAATCTCATCACATAATCTAATAATCTAATTACATAAACCTATAGATGTAGGAATAGGTGACTAACATTTAAATCAGAACGAATTCTTAATTTCCACAAAGAAAAGAAAATTACCGTGTAAACCCGATTTACATTCCTAAACCAGGTTTATTTTAAGTTTCCTTAATTTGCAGATTTCAAAGTCGAGCCACTGTTTTCCACAGCATTCAAAGCCGGAGTCAAAGTAATTAGTGACTACGTTTTTTAATGAAATTTTAATCGAACCATCGCGTTTTTATTGAATCAAGCAGATCTACTCCAATTGGATTTTGTGCGGAATAATAGAGAGATTATCTGTGAAGTTCAATTTTGAAAAATAGAGCAAATGTAGATTAATGGAGATAAAACTAATAAGTAAATTAGCCTAGGTGATTAACTCAGGATCTTTCCTTTTGTTTGTTATTTATGGTGTGAACAATAAAGAGTTTTTCTATCTATCAATCTTACTTATAAAGACTGCTTAAAGTAAAGTGACGTAAGTTAGAATTGCACACTTTTTCGTATAGGTAAATGGACATTTGTCAATAAAAAAAAGTTTATTTCAGTTTCAATTTTTAAATGTCTTTATTAAATACTACTGCCACGCTTTGCTGTGGATAAAAAAAAAATAAAAAAAAAAATAGCCTATGTTACTTTGGGATAATGTAGCATTCGAATGGTGAAAGAATTTTTGAAATCGGTCCAGTAGTTTTTGAGTTTATTCCACACTAACATCCAAAAATACAAAAATACAAATCTTTCCTCTTTATAATATTAGTATAGATTACCTGCGCTCCACGGTTTTAATTGCATTTTTTTCTTAAACCGACATGACATTATTTCTGTTTTTGTTACTCTAGAATAATAACCCCAGTAATGAGAACAGTGGCGAAACAGTGCACTCGGCCGAGTACTCCGTTTGTTTAAACATTCTGATGAAGCCACACAGTCATTAAAACCATGATTTGTTTGCTTGACCGAGTGTGCCGATTTACTGTCTCGCCACTGTACTCGTTACGTGTAATCAACCCATGACTCTCAAACTCCAAGATGCACAGATAGACTGAGATAAAAACTGTCTAAAATAAAAAGGAGATAACGACTCTATTATATGTTTCACTTCAGCAAACTTAACATAGTATCTGATTTTTATTTATTCAATGAAATTGAACCTTACTCCGACGGAATAAAGTTATGCATTTTTCAGTTTCTTTCTTAAATGTTTAATAACACATTCCAACGCCATGCACCATAATGAAATTGCACTGGAATCATAACGAAGTCATTAACAAAAGTTTTGTCCAAAATAAACCAACAAAGTTCGAATTTTAAACCTGGTGCCGTCGTCGGTTAAATACAATTTGTGTGGATAACTCGTTATTGCGGGTAGTTCAAAATTCGTTGAAATTATTAACGTATTCACTGAATTAATTCCAAACGTGTTGGCGGTTTTCGATGGAAAAACTCTGATTTGCTGTGAAATGTGTTCACGGTTCTATTTTTCAACATTCCGACTCAATAAGACCTTTTACCGTTTTCATTGTAACAAAAATGTGTCAAAATAACGTTATTTTTCATAGTGAAAAGTTTTCGCTTTCATAGCATGAATGCTGTTTGGATAGATATTTTGCTAGAGGTGGCAAACAAGAAAACCGGCCGTCTGATGGACACCAGTGGGCCTAGCACAACTTTGACGTAAAAATACGTAGCGAATATTCGATAGAAAAGTGTACGCCATTTACACCCGTCAGAAGCATACTTGACAGTCGTAAATGGCGTGCACTTTTCTATCGAAAACTCGCTACTCGCTACGTATTTTTACGTCAAAGTTGTGCTAGCCCTACAGAAGCGTCACGGATACATTGCCGGCCTTTTAAAACTCTCAACAGCTTTTTTGACGATCCCAATGTTGTAGTTACTCGGGAATACAGGCGGTGGACAAATAGTCAATTAGTCACATAACGACAGTGAATGTTTGAGAAAAACTTTCAGATAATCAAAACTATCAAATACTTTCGAAAAACAGTCCCCATCTTCGCTACCAATCTAATTTTTCAGCAAATATAAAGGGCAGTCCCTCTGAATACACAATGAGGAGGTCGGGGGTTATAAAACAGGTCGTTATGTTTGTTACACATGCAGTAGACTAAACATGCGACCCGGCTCTGCGTGAGATCTACTATGTTTGGTTACTTGGTCGCTGGGAGCTAAGAAACAGGATGATATGCCGAGTATCTAGGTTTTTTGGTGGGTCACCTTAACTACCTAACGTTGTAGAGACTTAAGGTGTACCTTGGGCTCCGATACTAATAGGTTCTTTGTCCTTCTAATTAATTCTAATTTTATTATTTTTCATGTCAAAAGGGCAAAAGCTGTTATATTAAAGGAAAATAGAAAACTATGGAGACTAGGGTTTCCAGAACCGGTACTGTTTCTAAGAACCGGGATTTCGGTACTTTTGTTCCAAAGAACCGGGAAATCCCGGGATTCCCGGTTCTTTCGGATTTTTTGGTATATTTGCTATTTTTTGTTTTTCAATGGCGCAAAAGTGAATCTTACACGCAGTAGTTATTCGTTTTATACTTGTCTGAGTGTCTGAAGTGACGTGTGACTCTCAGCGGACTCTTGGAGTCTGAGCTTCAGCGAGTAATAGCCGCAGCCTATATCCTCCTCATTCTTCGCCTGTGTATATATTCTACCTGGATGATATACCCAGATATATAATATCCAAGATGTTGTTCTCTATGATCAATGCATACTTGTTACATATTTACAAATTACTTATTCTCGATGCTCGGTCGATTATTCTGTAGTGGTTTGTTATGGGACCCATACTTTTCCACTATTTCGTAGATTTGATCCTTAAGGCTGAAGCTATCGCCTCCTGCTGTATGTACAGGTGTAGCAGAAACCTAAAATTATTTCACTAATGATGTTTTCTTCCTAAGTGGAAGTTCAGTTGGAAGGACATTGTTTACAGTGAAATTTCAGGGCAAAAGGAGATTAAACATCTTATATCTCAGGGTGACGAGCGCAGTACTGTGACGCGTAGGGTTTTGCATTCTAATTCTTTTTGCATTCTTTCTGCAGCCCTGTTATGGGCAAACGTGACGTTTAACATCAGGCAAGCGATTTGCTCGTCTCATCACTCAATAACATAAAAAACCAATTAGATCATTAGCGTACGCTACAGTGAATACACCTTCTTTGTTAACGAGTTCGAATTGATTTGGGTTATGGTGATCTACCACCATAATCCAAATCAATGGTGACATAGCTCCTCTGATTCCAAGTAGTGGTGATATGACCTGCACCGGCATCCCGCTTGGGGTGTTTTGTGTACTGCCTTCCAACTGTCAGCTTACCCAAACCAGCCGAGCTCCCTAAACTAGCAGAGCACGGCTTGGGATCGCTGATATACCTCTTCTACTCGTACTTGTGTTGCGCCACGTAGCTCCTTCTTGCGGGCAGCTTTTTGTAGCTCAATACCCTAATGCCCTGTCTCAATTCTGACAGTTCTGTTAGCGAGCATTGCCGTAACCCAACAGACAACTTGACAAGCTACAGAATGACAATAGAGTCTGCGGACGCCCATTCCTCTTTGGCAGGTTGGTGTGGAGTGTGTAGTTTCCATCCATTACTGTCATCTAATTGATTTTTTAGAAAGTGTGACTGCTACCACTCAAATTATAATAATGTAATGATATACGTTTTTAAGCTTTCACAACTAATAAAACCTTCACAGACATTAGTTGAAAGCTGATAAGTTGCTAACTAACTAAAACTAGCTTTTATTTGTGATATTCTATTATTTTTATGCCTATTTATGTTATTTTCTGTAAATAAAGTACTTAACGGTTAGTTTTAGTTAATAAAACGCAGTAATTTACGTGTTAGATTCTCTTTTGCGCCTTCAGAAAACAAGAAATAGCTGGTACCGAAAATCCCGAAAGAACCGGGAAAAGATTTAAAAATCCCGGTTCTTTTTTGACCCCGAAAGAACCGGGAAATCCCGGTTCTTTTGGAACCGGGATTTCCCGGTTGGAAACCCTAATGGAGACGCACCGGACCGGATCACTTGTGCGAAAAGCATAGGCTCTCATAGATAGCAGGCATGGCAGACAGGCATAGCAAATTCCTAATAGGTACTTACTTAATTTTAATGAACAAAAAGGGGCATAGCAAGACTGAAGCCTATACCCAGTCATCCAGTCTTCTTTGAGCTCCCTCAAAGAAGACTGGATGATGACAATGAAACAGAAGTTTCCAAGAAGTATTTAAGTGCTACCTATAGCCTCGGAGCTGGGTTTGGTTTGGGTGACCGCTGGCAAGGGAAAATGCACAATGCACCCCTAGCGGGACGCCAATCCGGGCCTAATCGGTATCGCCTCCATATCGAATAACAATAACAAGTATCGAAGAGCGACCTAGAGCCTCGGAGCTAAGTTAGCTCGGCTGACCGTTGGCAAGGGGAAAACGTACCATGCACTCCTAGCGCGACGCCAGTGCGAGACCTATCACTTCTATATCGAATAAGAAGTATCGAAAAACCTTATCTTCCCAGCGTAGTTCTCCCAGCCGCGCCGGCACGTACCGCCCGTTTGTTTTCATACACAGCCGCCGCCCGGGCCGGCCGACTTCGGCCATAACCGACGAATAAAGCTTTGATGCGTGCTATATTTTTAACTAAAGAAAAATTGAGGGTAAACTGCCTTGAACGTGGATTTTGGACAGTACTTGAGGTCGCAAAAGTTTGGAGTTTCAGAGGATGCAGTCAGTGCTGGAACTAATCTTCGATCGAAGTAGAGCAATCTCCTGTCTTTGTGCCACGCTCTCAGGTAAACAAGTTTTTCAGCACCAAAGTTATCGGCGTCTGTTTTTATTTCAATACGTTAGAGAGAGATGATATCATTTCTAAAGCCGTCAAAGTTAGTTCGGTTCAGGAAATTGTATAACACAATTTACGTCATTATGGATCAAAATAATTCTCATATGTTTTCTCGAGTTCGGGGTAAGCAGGTATACACATTTTCTAAGATTAAATACTGCTTTCCACTTGAGCTAAGCTGGTTATTTTTCGCAAAATATTCTGGAGATTTTCTGGCTTTAAATCCGCGTTCAGAGGACGATTTGTTGCGTTGAAACTTGACGAATGGTTTACTCTACCGCACTTTGTCATATAAACTAATGGATACATTCAGTTACCAAGAGGATAAGAATGAACAGAATGAATGGACATAAACGAAAAGAACGAACGGAATAATTTGTGAAGATTTGTACCTACATCTTAAATGTGATAAGTTAGCGTAATTTTAAGAAAAAGAGAAACAATTGCCAGCTTCCTCATTTAAAATCATTGAGCGAGAATTTAAAAATACAAACATCCGAATTAAGAACCTCCTCCTTTTTGGAAGTCGGTTAAAAAAGAATAGCAAAGTAATATTACAATTCAGAATTCCATTGCAAATGCTTTACAGCCGTTTATGTTATGATACCTATTAATTGGTTACTTAAAGAATCTGTACATGGGATAAAGTTTGAAAACACAAAACTGTTTTTATTTATTTTTTGATTCCGTCATCAAATTAGGAAACATCAAAATAAAAAAATCTTCTTCCCTTACCTACTTGTCCTACCCTAATATTTCCATTTCAGCAAAAAGTTACCCAGTATGTGCAAGAAATATAGCCTCCCCCCTTTCAATCGCTTTCGCGTGTACACGGAAAAATTCTCCCAGCCCGATGGCCAGTAAAAAATCCAACCTAAATCATGAACGGCCGAACCGATTGGACGAGAGGCGAAAAAGGCTCGAAAAGCGCAGATCCATATTTGATGAGCCTAGTTCTTTAGACGCACTTGTGGAGTGCGGCTTGCGCTGAGTAATGATTGAGTCGAGCAAAACGCCTTATACATTATACTACGAGTAGCTGTGCCCGCGGTCAATAGGTTAACATGAGTTTAGATAATCACCCCAAACCTTAGACTAAAATAAAATAAATGGACGGGCCTAAGCCGTTGATCGCGTTCAGTCGAAATAAGTAAAAAAAAAAGTATTTTTGCCTAACGGAAATGAGCACGAAGGTATTATTTGTACGATGGATGGTCGTGATATGTTGACTCCACAGACGTATTACACTTCCTAGGTGCTGGGAAGGAATGAGAGTCAGTCAGACATGACGAGACGAGCGTCCGGCGCTCATTTTAATAGTCTTCAATGATGCGTTTCTTTTAGGCCCATCCATTTATTTTATTTAAGTCTAAACCCTAAACGCATATCGGTACCGTCTCCGTTCCGTCGTGAGTAAAAAGTAGCGTATGTGTTAAACCCAAAGACCTTATATTAAAACTAGACAGTGTACCAAAAATTTTTGTTTAGCTATTTTCTTAAAAGCGGTAGCTAGTAAAAAGCGGTCCTGGTGAGAGGGCTCCCGCTGGTCGTGTGTCCTTGTCTGACATCTTGCCAGCTCAACTAACCATAGAGTTTGGTAGAAATGGTAGAAATTTAAATATTATTCTTTTTTATGTTTTACCAAAACGAACAATTCAAAAACTATTAAACGTATAAAAATATTTTTATAGTCCATAAAGTTAATAATCAGTTCGTAGTATTATAAAAAAAACATTAATACTGAGTTAACAGTAGTACTTAAATGTTTCGGCCTGGTAACACTAAATGCACGATGGTGGTTTGCTCATTTGGTTGATTCTTGTGCTTCGATTTGTTGAACCTCATTAGAAAGGGACATACTACCAACGTACCAACGGGAGCTCTCTCGCGCGGACCGGTTTTTGCGCCATAGTGCACAGTCTAGTTTTAATATAAGGTCTATGGTTAAACCAGACTATGAAACACCTTCGTTCCAAATTTCACGTAAATCCGTTTAGCCATTTTAGCGTTTAGTGGTAACAAACATGCCAATTTTCACTTTTATAATATTAATGAGATTAGAAAACCAAGATGGAAAGTGTTAAATGAAAACCACGAAGGAGTAGAATAAATCTGCTTAACCGAAAACTTGCTTGTCGAGAGTTCTAAACTATCGAATTTTAAACGAGCGCGGAACCCTAAAATCACGTATGTCTTAGACGTCACACAAATCACAAGCCTAAACGATAAAATACAGATGACGTAACTGAGATGTCAAGAACAATGGCCGTTGAAGCAAGACCCTTTTATTTTTCATATTTTTGTGATTTTAAGAAAAACTTAAGTTGGGAAACTTCGCTACATTTTACCTGTGTAGGTCACGTGAATTAATTGAATACTTATTAACTTACTTCTCTAGTACCTACAACGATCCAAAGTGGATCAAATCAAACGCCATTGATCCGTTTTAAAGGTTCAGATTACGCAAAGCAAATAATAATCTAGCAGAACAATAACAGTTTTAGACCTTCTTAGAGCAGAAATCAGAGACAGATCAGATCACAGTCTTATCTCGCTGGCAAGTGAGAAAGAGACAGAAAGATAGCAGAGAGAGAGAGACAGGTAATGCTAAACAAATCTATCAATGATCTAGGTACCTACGCGTGCTCATGAATGAAAAGTTCATTTATAGACGCAAGCAAACGTATGCAAACTGAACGCCGCGCCGCCCCTATGCCTATGCAAAGAGCTGATATTAAGTACATAAGTACTTAACAACAGGCCGGCAAACTACCCTCATAAACAAAACATCACGTATTATTGCCGATGGAAATTCTGTGAGATATTGTATCACTAATTACTTCATTAGAACGGTGATTATTGCTCAGTTAATTAATGGGTGTATTACACTATGATGTGTTTAATGTAATGGCTGCGAGTGATAGCTCCTTGGATTTAATGAAAACAGGTGTTCAATTTAGTGGTGATGGTGATAAACAATAATTACAGTCGTTACTCAGATGCTGTGCTATTTACCCGACAGCTCAGAAGGATGGAAGTTGAGTTTGCAAAGTAAACTAGATTTAATCTACAGGGTTATAAAGAAAGGGTATGCTAAGCCGAAAAGGGCTCATAGTACACTTCATTATGAACAACTTTTACTATGGGACCAGCACAGAATTCGCCAAAAAAATCCGCTGTTCCATATATTTTGTCGAGTGTCATTGACATTGTTCCATGCTGATTTTTATGGCGAATTCTGGGTTGGTCCCATAGTAAAAGTTGTTCATAATGAACCTTTTTCGGTTTAGCACATCTTTTCCTTATAACTCTGTACTTATACTGTAGTCTTACCAAACATTTTTAAATCACCCAGCGACAGACATTGATCTTTTCGTTGGAGTCGTTGACATTTCGTATACCTATCTACTAGGTGGGCCTTTTTACTATTTTTTAACTTTTATGTTTTAACCGGTACATTCAAGTAAACGAACTGGTCGAGTCGTGACAACATTAAAATCGAATCATTTTGCTGTTATAGCCCGGCCAACTTTATTATAAGGACATTTCCGAAGTGGGGTCTCTTTATCAAACACAATCTTTAAATTTTTGTTAAATCTTTATATATGTATACATTTTAAATTAAATCAGCTGATAAAAATCACGAGATGAAAAAGTGTAATCTAGTGATTTTAGTGTTATGTTACGTAGGTTGAAAATTAATTACATTTTTTGACATATTATGTAGTTACGAATGTTGAGTATATGTAAAATTTATAATTAAATATCCTGTTTATCATGTACGAGTAGGTGCCTACATGATAAACAGGATATATAATTCAAAAGAATCCAGTGATATTAGGACAAGTTACTGATGATGTTGCTTTGAAAAGTGAGAATCAAGTGAGTTTTTAATTACATAAATTACAATTTTACAGTGGAAACTGACGGGGCTTTTAAATATTTTGTTGTAATTAACATGGGAATACTCACGTAAAATGAAGTCGTTAGAAAACAAAACTAAAAACAATAACTCTTAAATTACACTTTTAATGCCAAAATTTGTTTGATAATTGTTTATTTTGTATTCAGTGTTAATTGGGGTGGAATGAAAATTGATATAAATAACTTAAATATTCTCTGAATGAATACATACCTTAATTTATATAAATCACTATACTCGGTAACAAATACAGTGGCGTTATGTTTCGGGATTTATTTTTTTGTTCTTCTGATTGGAAACAAGTTTCTTTTTTGTTTCGAAACGTTTAGCATCTTTAATAAGCTTAGAGGACCAGGTCTAATAATAATTTAATTTACAGGCTTACTGGACCAGGATTTGGAATATAATTTATGCTCAACAGCAAAACGTAAGTGTATACTTACACTTTCACCAATCTTTGTATACCTACTCGTATTCACAGAAAAAGGTTTCAGTAGCAACTGTAAAACAGTTTTGAAAACCAACCTAAGAACAGTGTTAAAACCCATTTTTCATAAATTTAAAAAAATAGGCGGCCTAAAAACTCTGCCACCAGGCCATTTTAGCCACTTGGCCTATATACGAACTTACTTTTCATGCCAATTATATTCGTTGGCCATGTCCACCTCTTTTTTGGGTTCAGTATCAACAGTCTCCAAATATTAGCATTACTTCTAACACATTCCGCAAAAAAATGTTTATGGCTTGTTATTAACAAATAAAATAGTTACATAGTTGTTTTATCCAAATATAATTATTATTTAAACCTATTGCATTTTTCTTTGCAGACTGAAGACAGGTATCAGAAGGAAAGTGGACTAAATTCCCGCTACATTTTCCCTCCTGATGACCCTTGCCGACTTCAACCCTACAAAACTCACAAGCTCTCGTCGAAAAAGAATAAGTGAAGAAAGTATGTTTATACGGAACCCTTTATGCAAATCTGATCATCCCACAAATTTGTCAAAACGGGGTTTAACGCCTTACGATAAGCTATTGAAAACTACTTACAAAATGTTACGAATATGTTTCTGAATATGATGGTTTTAGCTGGTTTTCAAATCTGACTAAAATATTGGATAGTCTAAACAACTAGCTACGTCCCGCGATTTCATAAATGTTCCTTGTTCAGCCTTGTAAATTGAAGTAGCCTTTTTTTTCTAGTCGAAGTTTTTTTTTAATTTTTAACTTGTACAGATAAAAGTTGTAGCATTTTAAATAATTACCTGTTTGTTTTGTTTTCAGAATGTGAAGAGTACGAGTGGTTTTTACAAGTAGAAGAAGAAAAAAGTGCTAGAACCCAAACATGTAGGTTAACCATGTTTTACTAGTGCATGTTGTCGTCTATAATTATTTATTAGGAAAAATATGATTTGAGACAGTAATAACGATGAAAACTGAAAGTGAAGTGAAAAAAGAAGACTGTTTTCTAAACCTAATTAGACCAATTTTAGTTCAAGAACTACATTATCCATTTCAGCTATCTATATTCAATATGACAGAGACGGAGAAGTAGATGTTGAAGCCAAACTTTCCGATTGGTTTCTGAATACGGCAGCTGAAGTTTCTAGTAGTCTCGGAAATTAGCAGAACAAAGCGGAAATTTGTGTGTTTGAAGCCAAAACTAATCTTACTTAACATTAGAAGCAATGGGTTGATTACACGTGTGAAGTGAATGAATCGGTTTCTTCTAGGCAAGCATGCTGCATCGTAGACCGTATCGTAGCTTACCATCAGGCAAGACGGCGGTCAAATGCAAGCCTATTACTGATTTAAAAAAAAAGCACAGTGGCGAGACAGTAAATGGACATACTCGGCCGAGCAAACAAATCACAGTTCGAGTGACAGTCTCGCTTCGTCAAAATGTTTATGAAAACAGAGTACTCGACCGAGGGTACTATCTCGCCGATTCTCGCCTCTTCTGTACTCGTTACGTGTAATCAACCCATTAGTTCGCTGTTACTAGCATTAAATCACAGTTCGAGTGACAGTCTCGCTTCGTCAAAATGTTTATGAAAACAGAGTACTCGACCGAGGGTACTATCTCGCCGATTCTCGCCTCTTCTGTACTCGTTACGTGTAATCAACCCATTAGTTCGCTGTTACTAGCATTAAATCATAGTTCGAGTGACAGTCTCGCTTCGTCAAAATGTTTATGAAAACAGAGTACTCGACCGAGGGTACTATCTCGCCGATTCTCGCCTCTTCTGTACTCGTTACGTGTAATCAACCCATTAGTTCGCTGTTACTAGCATTAAATCATAGTTCGAGTGACAGTCTCGCTTCGTCAAAATGTTTATGAAAACAGAGTACTCGACCGAGGGTACTATCTCGCCGATTCTCGCCTCTTCTGTACTCGTTACGTGTAATCAACCCATTAGTTCGCTGTTACTAGCATTAAATCATAGTTCGAGTGACAGTCTCGCTTCGTCAAAATGTTTATGAAAACAGAGTACTCGACCGAGGGTACTATCTCGCCGATTCTCGCCTCTTCTGTACTCGCTACGTGTAATCAACCCATTAGTTCGTATACGCCTATACGCTGTTACTAGCAATATGTCAAAGTTTCTGAGCTGCTTGAAGAACTTTGACACGGCTTGGTGGTTGTTGTTATAGAACAAACACGACCTACAATTGAATGTGTCATTCGACTCACGCGCCACATTAGCTAGGTTTATAGTTGTAAATGGCACCAAAGACTGACCTTGTCATCCGTAGCTTAACATCAGTTATCGATTACTAAATCCAAGTTGAGCTTCACTAAGATCGTTCAAAACATGTAATAATGATATTAATAGCATTAAAATTTATTGCAGGTTTAAATATTTACAAAATTTTAGGAGGTTAAATTAAATTCAATTCTCGTAGAGCCAAAGTAACCAAACTCTTTGCGCTTCAAGTTTTGAATAATACATACATCCTATTTCAATCCTATAGTAAGAATGGCCCGTCAGTTCAACGATTTAATAGTAAGGAGTTTTGAACTCGATATTTTTGATCGCAAGTTTAGCAAATATATTAAAACTATTAAAGGTATCCACCATCTCTAACCCATTTATATAGTTTTAATTTTAGTGAATTAGTAATAGGTAGTTAATATTTCGTGCATAAGCTGCTCATCTACATATCATAATGCTGTGTGGATCAGTCTTATGACAATTTTGCCTTTGTACAATTTATATGGTTTTGCTGTACACACTTCTTTGGATTACAATCCAGCTCAGGATTTTTAAATGTGTGTATTTTGTTGTAATATTGATTGTAATCTGTTTGTGTGTCTAATATAAATAAATAAATCACTCATCTAAAAAAATTCACGACCTCCTAATCCATATGTTGTTTTTAAACGGACTTCTTGTTTAATGACACTGTTTTAAATAATAAATTGCATGTTATCAATTCAGTAATTACATATTTTCGTTAGCGTAATTTTTAATGTTTAACTGCACATTTGTCTTCCGCGTCCCAATCATAATTTATTTAATTCTGTAATAACATTTCAGTTAAATCGAATTGCTCGTTCGGTATGTTTAACTTTATTTATAAGTTCCGTAATTAAGTCGTAAATTACATTTTCACCGGTTATTTGGGACTGCTATTTTGTTTTTTGTATGTAGGTACCTATATATAAATTTGAAATCATCATCATTATCATTATCATCGTCGACCTACGTCATTCCCCTTTGAGATTTCCTCTTCAGTCACTGCTAACCACCGAAGTCGGATTATAGATCGATGCTGCTAACAAAAAAAAAAAAAATACACGATATTTGTTGTGGCATAACATGCACATTGCACAATGCAGCATTGAGAAAAATGGCCATCTAAATACAGATGAATTCACTTAAAGTACGGAGCTAGTCATCATACTTTTTGGTGATATTAGTATGCTCCGTACTTTAGGTGAATTCATCATTCTTTTAGAGGAATTTCGATGGGCATTTTTCTCAGTGATTACTTACTTACATTTTGATTGACAAACGTCTTTATATCTTGCGCGATACTAGTATGAAGTATGCAGTACTAACAAAGTGTTCCTTAACTTTACGCAGCGTTTATAAGTCTGACCCTTGTTTATCTAAATTTTCTTTCAAACGCTTCTAGTAATTCGCAATTGCATTCATTTCATCTATACTAATATTATAAAGAGGAAAGATTTGTATTTTTGTATGTTTGTGTGGAATAAACTCCAAAAACTACTGGACCGATTTCAAAAATTCTTTTACCATTCGAATGCTACATTATCCCAAAGTAGCGTAGGCTATTTTTTTTATTTTTTTTTATTTTTATCCACAGCGAAGCGTGGCAGGGAAACAGCTAGTTAATTAATAAAACTGATCGAACCAAGTTTTACATTAGCAACGCAGTGTATTGATCCATCAACTACCAGGCTCCCATACCCTCGAAGAGTTAATTCCGGTATTGGCTGCATTATGAAGGGCTTACAAGCCAACTTCTAGGCTAAGTTCAGGCCACTCGTTTCGAACAAGCAACAAGTGCTCTCAATAATGAACATTTATTATTATATTTATTACATTCCCATCTCCATTTCTATTTACATCTACATTAGATTAATTACCGTCTCACTTTTTTTTCGTTTATTTAAGGAACTCTATAATTTATTTTTACAAAAAAAAAAAAAACAAAAACCGACTTCAAGACTACTTGTACAAATTTAAACTAAAAAGTAGAAAATAAAATTTTAGTCGGTGCCAGTCAAAGTAAAATCAGCAAAACTCCCTGGCTGGCACCGACTTTAAACTGATTTAAAATTTTATTTTCTGACCTCTGAATTATGACCTACCAAACAAAACAACAATCATCAAAATCAGTTCATAATTGACGGCGTAATCGCGTAACATACATACAAAAAAAAACTCGTCGAATTGAGAACTGTCTCCTTTTTGGAAGTCGGTTTCGACTACGTACTGGGACCAGCTGCTTCATACCTCGCGGAACAGGAACTGGTGGGGGCTGAGGGCGCACCAGCTCTGTGCTGGGAAGCTGGCTGGGGGGGGGGGGGGGGGCTTGTCAGGTATCGCTGTATTTTTATGTTAACTTGGTATGCTAAGCTGAAAAGGGTATATAACACTCATAATTTTTAATATGGGACCAAACAGGTAATTTAAAAAAAATAGAAGCCGTTCCATATATTTTGTCAAGTGTCATTGACATTTTTTATGGAATAGCAGTTTTTTCTCATGATTTCCGGTTTGATCCCATAGTTAAAGTTTTTCTAAATGATGAGTACTATGAGCCCTTTTCGGCTTAGCGTATTCTTTCCATAAATTTATTTATAACCATGTAACATAAGTTACCTGGTTCTGTCGAATATTTTAGTTCGAATAGATTTTTCTGGTGTGTCAAAACCTTTAGCATTAAAAATCGTGGTAAATGCTTACCAAGAGGAGAATGAACCTATCACAAGGTCATTTAGATTATCGTGCTAGATGTCAAAGTTTCGCGTGAAATATTTTGCAAGTTTTACAACTTGACGATAAACATAGCACACATTCAAAATGTAAAGTCTGTGAAAACCTGTTCTAAGAGTATGATGATGTCATACATTCGCATTGACCAAACATAATAATATCATAATCATTCACAAGTGCGACCTCTTCGAAACAACATCATATTAATAATGTAGACAATTTTATTAGATTTCGGAAAACCTTTATAGAATAGTCGGTTTACTTTTATTTTTATCCAGTGTTATTACCAAACAATAAAATGCAGAGTTGTGCAGTGATTTTAACAGTATTTTGTGCAGGTTGTGATACATTATTACTTTATACATGTTTAATCAGTTTTAAAAGTAAATTGGTGAAAATAATCGTGTTAATGATATATTTCAGTGACGTTAGGACAAATCGCTGATGTTCCCCTGACAAATAAAACTGAGGTAAATTACCTATAAAGTTTTCTATACTAATATTATAAAGAAGTAAAGTTTGTGTGTTTGTATATTTGTTAAATTGTAAGGGGTAATCTCGGGATCTACTGAACCGATTTTAAAAATTCTTTCACCAATAGAAAGCCACATTATTGCTGAGTGTCATAGGTTATATAAAAAACCGAAAAATAAAAAGGCTTTTACGTGGTAGTCCGTTTTGCAAAGTGAATCGGAGAAAAAACGGTCCGGACGGCGCGCGATGGCTTCGGGTTTAATTAACATTATGCCCAACGAAGTGGGCAAGGGTCAGCTAGTATTTAATAAAATAAGAAGCATACCTGGTTATAGGTACCTAACATGTTTATTAAATTGTTATCTAGAACTGCTCTAGATATTTTTAAATAAATATTAAGTACTCGCAGAATTTACTGTACTACCTATATAGATTTTCTAAATACTGTTAACTACAGCAAAAATATGATTTGATGTAGTTTTGTAGATGATGATGTTTTTTTTTGCAGAACGATGATGACCGATGGATTTGGGGCGTTCTCGATGGGAATAAAAATAACAAAGTAAGTACAAGATAAACAACATGCCTAAACATAGGTTTGTTAACCTAAGTAAGTATTGCTTACCCTATTAGTTAGTTATGTAGTTACCTACCAACTGCAGGCTCACAATATAAAATGGGGAAACGAAAGAAGAAAGATAAAACGATTTTTATTTCACACGATGACATAAGTTTTCTTAATTCTTAAAAAAAATAAAATATTTGCATTTCCTTTCAGACTGAAGACAGAAACAGCGGCCAGCTAAGCACAAGCACCGTCTTCCCTCCTTACGATGATCCGTGTCAAGAGTTACTTCCCATCAAGCCCAGCTTCAAAGCTCCAGGGAGGACGATCAGTGGTGAAAGTAAGTCCAATAATAGGCTATTTGACTGATTTTGAAAAACTGTTTTAAATTATTCGTTGGCATATGATTAATACACCACATGTATATTTCTGCGAAATTTGCAGTATTTTTCGTAAAATACTGTGTTAAAATTTAAATTACAATATTCGCGCTAAAAACGCTGTTTCGGTAATGGCGGACGACATGTGATTTGCGTGACGTCACAGGCAAGTAAGCAAACTTTATTCTTTGACAAACGTCAAACTTGTACCAAAGTGTACATTATAAAATCACACAAAGTGTCTTAGCATTAAACAATGTTTACTTGCGTGTGACGTCACGCGAGGCGTAGCCAATCACAGAGCGTTCTTGTGGCTTAAGAATTTTAAAAAATAATTTGAATTTATTTTGTTTATTTTGAAAAATCTATAAATGTTCTTGGATAAAACAAAGATAAATATGTTTTTTTATGTTATTACCTAATAGAATGACCACATTTCGTAGCATATTTTTAATAGTGTCAAATAGCCTATTGGTTGATTACTCGTAACGAGTAAAGTGGCGAGACAGTAAATGGGCTCAGCCGAGTAGTATGCCACTCGGCTGAGTTAAAAAAACGTGGTTCTACTGACTGCATGGCTCGCCTCTCTGCTCGACCGAATTTTCTATTATTTTTTTTGGTGATTTCCAATTTGATTGAGTATGCGATAGGCGCTAGTTATCAGTTTTAAAGCAAGTTTTAGTCGTGTGTCTTTATCTACATTCTATACATGTAACCCTAATTACGTTAGCTGCGATCGGAGGACTTTAAAAGAAACCAAGATTGTGGCTACTTAGTTTATTAAGATTAATAAAATAATTACAATTAGTCTAAAACTAAATTAGGTGAATACTATCTGAAGTTAAGAGTAGTAATGACTTGAAAACGAGAAGGCTTCCATCTGGTCATCTCGGTGAGTTGCTGAATCGGCGCCTCGTGATCGGTGCCTAGGTCGCTTGTGAATCTGGAGCACGGCCTATGCAGCGTCAGCGGTTCCGGTTATTGAGCAATACGTAACTCCTCCACCCGTAGATCAGCAACTATTTTCCAACTTGTAGTGAAAATATTGCTGAAAATTCTTCCAGTGAAATTTCCTGTAAGGGTGAGGTTTCCTTGAAGTTAAAATCGATGATGGTGATGAGCAGCGGCTGGCAAGATACTTCGTCGTTCTCGTTAATTATTGTAAATTCTGGTGTTGACAGGTTGCAGTTCGATGGTGAGGTTATGAGGTAGCTTCCCTGGAGTCGCTTGTACTCCTCCTTGCTGCCTTTAAGGTGAACTTCAGTAGGCCCAGGAAAGGTTGCTACATATTCCTTGTTTCCTAGTTGTTCCATGGCGTCCGTGTCTAGGTTTACAGTGGTGAGATTGCAGGTTGCTCCCAGTGAGTGCGTACTGAGTTCCCGCGCGCAATCATGCTGGTACTTGACTCGGGTGATGATGTCTTCCACGCAGAGGTACTGCTTGTCTACCTTCGGGCATTCAGCCTCCATGTACGCATACACATCCTTATTGGTTGCAAGGAATAGGGGGGGGGGGGGGGGGGTATAAGGATTAGGTTATACCTGTTCGGAGCGACCGAGAGCTTGTATCAATCGAATGTCCCTGCGCTATTGGAATTTGGAAAACTATAACTGCTTATTGATGAAGTATGACCCCGGGTTTTATAACAGTATGGTAATCCCGTAAATCTAAGCTTAATACTCTAGTGTCTCCATGGATTATCTGGAGTCTATCTACCTACCTAATGTATATATATCTATCATAGAGTGATGCGTGCTTAAGGCGCGCACAAAAGCAATCTTTTTAGGAACTATCAAAATTGGTGAGCTCCATGCGGACTCGGCGGAAAGTCTGAGTATACCTTGCGTCAGCGTTTTATTTATTTGATCGCTAATCTCCTGCCGATGAACAAATGGATGACGATAGCATTTTGTATAAACCGGAGCCTCATCGGTTGTACGGATTCGGTGTTTTATCTGGTTGGTAAAAGTTAAGTTTTCACCATCAATATAAAATACATCCACATATTTTGAGCAAAGAGCCATCAAATTAGCCCTTTCTTCTTCATTAAGATGATCAGTGCGAAGTCGCGATAACACTTTCTCGCTATCTGGGGCGTTAATTGGTAACCGAACGAGTTTCCTGCTGTTTGCCGGAATTATGCTTTCGTACAGGTTAATATTTCGCGAGTCATGCAATAAAATTGGTGTCACCGCTGACCTTGTGTCTAGTAATAACTGCTTTAAATCAATTTTTGCTTCCCATTTGGTAAGCAAGTCAAGGCCAACTAGTCCATCGAAATAGTTATAAAATTTGAATACAAAGAGTTTGATCGGGTCGTAGTCATTAATTTCCGGAAAGCAGGGTACAGTTATCGAGTAGTCGTTTTGGCTAACAGCATGAACATTTGTGACCTCAAACGGATCGTAGTCCGATTGTACGTGGACACTGTCATGCACGTAGCTACTGCCATCCTGCTCGTAAGTAGGATAGTACTCATAGCTGTCGGTCCCATAGCTATCACCGTAACCGTCGTGATAGTCGGCATACCCGTCACTAGTGCACTCGTTTAGATTCATCTCACGAGTCCTAAAATAGTTTGTTGGTGGAGGGTTGCCGTGCCTACTCCAGTCATGTCCTCTGAACCTAGGCGCTGTTGGGGATAGTGCCCTAGGGGTGAAATGTTGCACACCGCTCATCGGTTTAGGGTGGAACAATGGTCGAGGTTGGAGTTGGAACGTGCTGCTCCGCGAATTATAATTTGGTGGCGGCGCACTGAACATTTGTTGCGTGCGCGTCGGCATCCGCACAGGGGGTTGGTTGTTCTGCCCTGGGTTTAGTTCAACTGGGGGTTGAGGTTTAAACTTAAACCCTTGAGAAGGTACGAGCATCGGTCTCTGAATAGGGGATGCTAACAACGGTGGTGGTGGTTGGTCAAGTGACTTTTGCTGTATAGGTATGGAGGGTTGTACTCTGTGGTACCTGGGGTGCGCGTCAGCATTTCGCTGTTGAAGATAAAATTTATACATCTCTTCCTGGACGTATTGCAACGCCTGCTCGATAGTTGCAGGTCGCATGCAACGTATTCTAGAACCTAGCGGCTCCTGCAAACCGCGAACAAAAGCCTGCATTGTCAGTTTCCTATAGAGAACTCGCTTCGACTCTATAGTAGTCTCTAAGCTTTCATGTAGCGCGATGTACGTCATTAAAGTACTACACAACGTTTGACAATAGTCATAGAATTCTTGCGGCGTTCTATGACCTTGCGAGGCTAAAGAGAGGTCATTATATAGCGCCGCCTCATCGCGCTGATCCGCGAAGTAGTTAACTAGTGATTCCCGAATCTCTAACCAAGTATCCGGGACGCCATTAGAGTTGATTATTGTTGCCGCCTGTCCGGTTATCTTATTAAGAATGCCGTTGAGGAGGCATAAGTTTCCTAGTTCGTAACCAGGCTGCGCGGACATATAAGTTGCTACTAGCTGGTCGCATATTTTAATGAACCTGGTAAGAATGTTAGGGTTCCCGTCGAACTCGGGTACCGGGCGTAAGGCCTTAAAGATTAGGTCAGGCTGCTGTGCCATTTCTATAATTAGACTAGTTGAATTATTTGAATCAACTTCTAAACCTACTTTTCTAACACTATCTAATTCTATATTACGGCGAGACTGACGAGATGCAGTCTCCCGGTCGTCCCGATTCCTGGGATGAAAAATTTTGGAAACTTATAGGATATGGGAGGACACAAGATAGGGTCCGGAAGCAACACAAAAAAGGAAGTTTCTGCGTACTTACATGCACATTCTGGTTCCTCTGCGTATCGATTTCTGGATACTCGTCCCCGTACCGCGGCTAGTAGATCCGGATCCCAGATGAAGGCTAAGGAGCCTGTCAGCGACGAACGGTAGTCAGGTCGGACGATTCGAGATGCTGGAGACCGCTGCGTACTGACTCTAGGATCCTACCGACTGCGCCAATTACGTTAGCTGCGATCGGAGGACTTTAAAAGAAACCAAGATTGTGGCTACTTAGTTTATTAAGATTAATAAAATAATTACAATTAGTCTAAAACTAAATTAGGTGAATACTATCTGAAGTTAAGAGTAGTAATGACTTGAAAACGAGAAGGCTTCCATCTGGTCATCTCGGTGAGTTGCTGAATCGGCGCCTCGTGATCGGTGCCTAGGTCGCTTGTGAATCTGGAGCATGGCCTATGCAGCGTCAGCGGTTCCGGTTATTGAGCAATACGTAACTCCCTGCACTTTACGTGCGTCTACTACAAATTGATGTGTTTATTTTTTTCTTTTTCCAGAATGTGAAGAATACAACTGGGATAAACTGCTTCAAGAAGAAATTATAAGGAGAACCTCAGAATGTAAGTTGGTACCTATTTTTATTTTTGAACGCTCGAGTTTTTTTCTGTTACTGTCTCTTTCTTTAAAAACGTCATAAGTGTGAGAGTGATGGAGATAATCTCAAGCGCCTAAGAATAGGGTATCTGTTTTAATTATTATAACATACTGTACCTAGAGATGTGTTTCTGTTTATGCGGGGTCGTCGGCAAAATTGTATGATTTGTCTTTTAAAGATCCGCATCGTCGGATTTATAAACTCACAAGTTTGTATAATGCCGAAGAAAAAAATGTTAAATATCTTGTGATTTTGGCGACTGATTCCATGATTGCCAGGCTGGTAATGCATGTAGAGATTGCTATAAATATACAGCGATACTCACGTAAGATTGAGTCAGATACTTCGAATATAATTTCGATCACATTCGGTGATCTTTTTCAAGACGAGATTACAAGCATGACGCGCTCGTGACTGCGTTCTGCTTGGCATACAAAACTTCATTGGTTTTCATAGAAAAATAATGCTTACAGGTTCGAAAAAGCTAAACGAAGGTAAACCACCACCGCCCGCAACAGTAGGCGGACGACCTACATATGCTGGAGAGTTCCCTCATATGGTAAGGTCATGGTGAAGCAGATTCAAATTACAAGTCATGAAATGTCACTATACCGTGTACTGGCTGGGCGTCAACTCGGCCGCTGTGGGTTCACACCGCAACAATATTTTTAATCTTTTCTTTGTTATCTTATGGTTGATGTAGAGCAATGATGGAACACGCTTGCCTAAAAGAAACCGATCCACTCTCGACTTGAAGGTAACCTATCAGGAAACGCTCATCCAGTCAATTGACTTATCTGCTTTTTAAAACTCAAATCTTTTAAATTTGCATTAAGTCGAATTGTAATTTGTACGAGTATCTCCAATACGCGAATAAGATAGCTGACCATTTATCTCGCCTTAACAATTGAAGCCTTTCTTTAATATATTTCTCTGTACCAGGGCGCCATAGGATGGAAAGCGGTTGTAGAAGGCTATGTCTTCAAATGTGGAGGCACCCTGATCAGCGCCAAGTTCGTCCTCACGGCTGCGCATTGCTCTAAAGCATCAGCTGCCGACACTACTCTTGAAGATCCTGAGCCGAAGATTGTCCGGCTCAACGACAAGAATCTTTACCAAACCGTGAGTTGCTTGGTTTTTTTTTGTCATAAATGCTCAAATTAGGAATTATAATATAATTACAAACGGCGTACGGCACTTTCACATAAGAGTCCAGGCTAGATGTATCCCAAAGTGCTGTATTTACGAGTATTTTCTGTTCTTCCGTATGTAACGAGTATGTAGGCTTTGACCATCATTCGACTCGTCTTCTTATAAAACCCCAAAAAATATGTAAATATGTCGCTTTTTAAATAACTGTCAACTGAGTGACAAAAGCAGTTCGCAATTTTAATGGTAAACGCTACATTTCAAGAAGTTCTTTCTTCATAATTATTTTTCATTCATAAGGTCAAAACTTTGCTCGGTATCGCATAATGTTGTCACCCGGAGGTGTTAGTAAGGTTAGGTACCTAAATAATAATTTCATACAAAACAAGTTATCATTCCAACCATCAATGATACAAGTGATGTGCAGTAGGTATAGGTATATATTCTTGTTTACTGCATAGCTAGTACGTCCTTGTCAAATTGCACATTTGACCTACGACTATACGAGTAATCTAGAATCAAGAGTCACGAGTATCTATCAGCATTTAGTCATAAATTGTATAACTCTGACTAGTGATACGTGGTGACGCTCTTTGCGTTAATGGCTATTATGATATCCAAGTACTTGTAGGTAACCCTGGCTGATCATTCTCGATTACACAGCTCGTGACTGTGTCTGTCAAACCATTTAAATAATTTCAGGCGCTTTAGTAAGTTATCCGGAGACCACACAGTTACACGTCCACGATGTAGTCGAGAACCGTAAAGCGTTTGTACGAGAACTTACTTACTTTGTTGGTGCAAAGACCCAAAATATGTCTTGATATCCGATACTAAGAGGCGCCACCCTTCTTTATCTGGAGCAAGTTGCCTGAGTTGGAGTTGCAAGTTGTTGCTGTTTGCCTGTTATGGGCAAGGGCAAACGAGACGTTTAGCACCAGGCGAACGATTTGCTCGTCTCTTCACTCAAATTAAAAAAAGATCATGTAAGAATTAAGTAAGAAATAAGAGTTTGGCTTCAAAACACACAGAACAAAAGTTCTTAGCAATAACATTAATCCCCCAGAACGATGAAGGGTACTACCTCAGTCAAGACGTGAACATCTCCAGAGTGATCGTCCACCCAGAGTTCAAACCTCCAAAGAAGTACTTCGATATTGCTCTGATAGAACTGGACCACGAAGTCACTTTCACCTGGCTGATGCAGCCGGCTTGCTTGTGGAGTAAACATGACACGAGCGAGTTGGGGAACGAAGCCACATTGACAGGATGGGGTGTGCTGCGTCAAGGTAACGACAAGAATTAAAATTTCATGAATGCATAGCTGAAGACGAACCTTATTAATGGAAATCTGCCTCTATTGAAGAACAGACACATGCTGAAAGTAATGACATAATCACTGCAACTTAGTTGTAGAACTTTAGTAAACGTTTTGTGTAAATAATTCAAAGTAAAAGGTCACAAAAAAAACACAAAAAAGAAACACAAATCAAAGAATCTCATACCAGTCTTAATCCGTTTACAGGTAGTCTTCAAATATCTCCCGAGCTGCAAGCAGCGGTGGTAGACATTATCAACTCGACGTACTGCGACCAGCTGCTTCATACTTCGAGGAATAGGAATTTTTGGGGGCTGCAGGAGCACCAGCTCTGCGCTGGGAAGCTGGCTGGAGGAGTCGACGCTTGTCAGGTACCACTGTTTTATTCAGTTCCGTAACTTCCTTACATCGAATTTGAACCCAACTTTAGTAGAACCGAAGCAGATGTCATAGTACAAAATGATCTATGAAAAATATTTAAAAAAAATGTAGGTACAAAAAGAAAAAAAAAGGTGCGAGTTTAAAATTTGCTGACCATTGTTCCTGCTGCTTACTTCTATAATGTTCTTCATTCCAGGGAGATTCCGGAGGTCCGCTCCAAGTGAAGCAACTCATCGCAGGCAGCAACAAGGAGGTGGTCTACTACGTCATCGGAGTGACGTCATTCGGCATCGGCTGCGCTCTGCCGAACATCCCTGGGATTTACACCAGAGTGTCCAGCTTTATAAACTGGATTGAACCAATTGTGTGGCCGCAAGTTTAGGAAATAAAGTGCAGTTTGAGTACAGAGAAGGCTGATTATTTTTCTCATGAAGTAAAAAAAAACAAACCAACTTTAATTGTTATAGGTACATATGTTATAAATTCAATACTCAATACAATAGGTAAATTAATTTCAGCAAATTGCGTGCCAAAAAACCACTATAGTGTGTCTTGGTAAACACATTCGTATCCATGTTACTTCTTTGATAGAAACACTATTATTAACTTGTGGCATTTACTGTAACAATTGCTATGTATATGTAATACATGGTACGTATATGTACTGTAGTATGTAACGTAAATGGTGGTGTAACTAATATGCTAGTGCGGTATTATCAATTGCAACCCTGAAACACAATTATGTGAATAGACACGTCTTTTCATCACGTTTTGCATCAATCGGACGCAAAATAAGAGTGGCAAGTACGATTTGTTCTTCCCAAAGTAAAATAATTTCACTCGCGAACAAACTCGGGAACCGACTCAAATCTTTTAAAACCGAGTTTCAGTATGAAAACGAATGCTAAATGATGCAAACACAGACCGATCGTCCCATCTAGAGGTAGATTAGGCCAAATCCCAGCGATTCCGGGATCGTTTCAAATGGAATACTGGAGCACTCTGTATCTTTTGTTTCACTGATTGATTCTCCTTGTAGTCGGGAGCTGCGTGAAATCTGGAGATTTCAATTTGAAATATGGCCTTTATTATGAGGCGTTCTAATTTACTCGATGGTAGTGAAAACGATGCGTTTTGTCACTCGAATTTTAAAATACTTTGATAAGTTATTGCGAACAGCGATCAGGACACCCGATATACCTAAATCGGGATGTATAATGTTTGCTTAAACAGGTTGAGCTGAATAGAATGGCATTCTTAGTAAAATCTGGTTTTGAAACTTGTAAATTGAATATTTTTTGACGACTTGATTTTTTTTTGTAATGATTTATTAGGTACTTCTTAGTTTTTGACTTTTACGTACTTTCTTCCTACGTTTTAGATTATTACTTCGCTATATCTACTACCTTTTAGCTTCTAATGGACACATGGATCTAAATCTGAATGAGCTTCTAAAAAAGACTTGATGTCACGATTTCTCAGTAAATTCTAACGGAACTCTTTTAGTAGAAGGTAGGCACTTAAACTGTACTTATGCTACATTTAACGATAAAAGTATACACCCAAAAGATGAAAACGCGCGAGCGCGTTTTGATATTTGTTTGTTTATTTCGGAGATTACCCGCTAAACACACAAACATATATTATCTGTTCTGGGTCTGGGTGTTAGTTGTCCTTGTCTTTTGTGTGTCCCATGTTCCATGGCATCCCCGACACAGGATTTGTTCCTAGTGGGGAGCTTTGAGTGTGAAACGTTTATTTATTTATTTATAACTTACAAATATTGCTACAATATGTATTAGTACAGGTGTATTGCATGAATCGCAAGCATTTCCGGAAAACGATTTACGGTTAGTTTCCATGCTTTCGAGTTTGTGTAAACAATCCGGCAACCCGCTTACAGTACTTTGCCCCATAGACAAATAAGCCTCGAGACATGCAACTTGGTCATTATCCTCTTCATTCGCCTATATTGACATGAAGCTTGAAGTTTGTGTAAAGCTATCACGCGCATTTTGCAAGTTTTATGCTAGATTTTAAGCATATAGCACCCATTTAGATACTTATTTTACTCTAAGTATCTACCAACTAAAAAAATAACAATTTAATGATTAGCACTCACGAAAAAATTAGCTGACAACTCGACATTCGGAAGTAAAGCCAACCATTCCACACATTCCAGACTTACAAAAGCGGAACTCAGCGGTTCATGTCCTTGATATCTTGTCCAAGTCTCTCTCCATATCTTGGGACTTCCCTCGTAAAGCAAGGATATTACTCACAGACGTTAATATAAATATACGACGCGTGCGCTTCATATTTTGTTTCTAATCTGTCTGAGTCTTGTCAACTTGGTTATTTTTGTGATGCAACTATAAACATGTTTGGGTGGTTTTTTTACTCTGACATAATTTGACGATATAATTAACTTAGTAGTGTTTTTGTAGAGGCGACTGAAGGTCGTTTGTGTCGTGTTTTGGGACCTTAAAATGAACAACCTTTTGATTTTGATATTTTTTTGCACAGGTCAGTGACGCTTAGAGTATTTTTGATTAATAATAAATTAATCGTGTATTTAACGTGACATTGGCGGAGTTGTAAAGAATCATAGCAAGAGCTACAAAAAAGAGTTGAAGTTGTGTTGTCACTGTGTTATCTTTTTCGCACATTTCAACATTTGTTTATGACTGTGTTTATATACCCCCGGCAAATTAAAACATATAAAGTTTTTTGTAAACTTTTATTTTCAATTATTTTTTATCTTATGGTAACTCAGTATTTTATTTTGTTCAATGTGCAAAAGAGGTAGCTGATATCTGTTTATCTCCCTGATTTATAAAACAGGTAGGCACTTGAAATGTTCTTGGTGGCAACCTTTACATTTATAAGCAACAAAATATAATTATTAGCTTTTCAAATGCTAATCAAGGTGTTCTTGATATGTTTTTATGAGATTGTTTTTATGTTGTTATCTGTTTATTTTTCCTTAATGTTATTTTGTATTATTTTACAGCGTTTTTGAGGCCGGCGTATCTCCAAGATGACGTAAGAAATAAACATACTAACTAGTATTTAAATTTAAATTTCCTTTTTTTATTATTCTACTAGCTGACTCGACAGACGTTGTCCTGTCAAAAGCCATTGCGTAACTATAGCAACCGTAGTATGTTGATGCTTAGTAAAAATTATCAGTATATATATAATTTGCAATAAATTAAAATTGCGACTATAATTTGAGATTTAAACTATCCTATCTCTCAAGTTGGATCGAACTGCACATGGTGTGCGAATTTTATTATAATCGGTTAAGTGGTTTAGGAGTCCATTGAGGACAAACATTGTGACACGAGATTTATATATATTAAGATTATACTTACTATAGACTTGCGTTTGACCGCCATCTCGCCTGATGGTAAGCAACGATGCGGTCTACGATGGAGCACGCTTGCCTAGAAGGAACCGATTTACTCGCGACTTGAATACATCCAGATTGTATCTATCGGGAAACGCCCACTCGGGTAACGGGGAATTCAACACTCTGGCAGTGCGCACAATAGAAGTGGAATGAGAGTTTTTGGTATATTTACCTTAAAACGTTGTCGCTCCTTACATTTTTTATGCTATGGCAACAAGTAAACAGGTCGCCTAATGTAAAGCGATAACCGTCCCCTCCCCCTCCTCCCCTACGGATACGAATGAATTCAAATTAATTCAAAATAAATTCAATTTGAAAGACCAATTCTCTAAAATATCTATTCTCAAAATGTCCAACTCTTGCCTAGCTTCAAAATATTCCCCGCTAAAGTATTATTAGATAGTGACTAGTGAATCACACGGCGTCACTCAATAGAACTGCATATGACTTCATCGCATAAAGGTTAAGCTACTCTTAATTACCCTACAACTTACGAGTAACGATAAAATCAAAGAGAATAAATAAATTCTATTGAGTGACTATTGAGTTGTTAGCGATAAACTATTTCCTGTTAACAATCAATAATGGTTTATTAAGACACGATTTACTATAAAATGTTTAGATGCATGCTCACATAATAGGAAAATTGTAATTCAATACCTATTGTGAATTAATACCCTTATTAATTAATTTGCCAGGTTAATTGGCTAATATTGGCTTACTTCTCTTATGAAGATTGTGGCTTCATGATATTCGAAAGGGCCCTATCTTTCTTTCTTTCCTTCAAATCAAATTCAATAAATCTATATCTTCTTAATATATATAAATTACGTGTCACGTTGTTTGTCCGCTATAGACTCCTAAACTACTTAACCGATTTCAATCAAATTTGCACACCGTGTGCAGTTCGATCTAACTTAACAGATAGGATAGCTCACATCTCAATTTATAGTGTCTACCCGTGCGAAGCCGGGACGGACCGCTAGTAATAATATATAAAAATGTTATGTTGGTTTGTGTGCGATAGAGCTGAAATTTTAGCATGTACGAGTATAATACGCATCAAGGATTGTTTTTTTTATAATTTTTTTTTATCCACAGCGAAGCGTGGCAGGGAACAGCTAGTAAATAATAATATATATTTTAGTTTTTTCAATGTCATTTAATCAGATAAATTTTCTTTATTGTCAGTTTTTGTTCATATCTATAGATACATGCATTACTTACTATGTAATCACAATGAGATCTTTTATGATCCTTTTTTTTATTTAAGAATTGCCAAAAAAACTTTTCTTAAAAATTCATTAAATATGTAGACTCAGGCTATTAGGTAATTTAAATCTAACGTAAATTTCTAGGTAACTTATTATACTACTAAGAATGTGTCCAATAACACTTTTCTTATTGTTTCTAATAAGACGAAATCATTATTTCTGAGATTAATAAATACTTCTTTAACCGAAAAGGAAGATCGCTGGGACTGGGGCTACGTGGTCTTGCCAGAGTCGACGGCGGTGTCTCCTCAACCCTGGTCCGAGCCCGACACACGAGCGCTGGATAGTGCCAACCCTTGTCTGAACACCACGTACTCGCCTAAGCCAGATTTCAGTGCATTGGGGAAGAGAATCAGTGAGATTAGTGAGTAGTTTGTTTTGTTTGGATTTGTGAAGCAGTTTTATGAGAGACCATTCTGTAAATACGTAGGTACATGATGATCACAAGTAATGAGAATTATGAATCAACGAATTGAAAGTAAATAGTTGTTGCAGTGGTTTTACGTTTTTTTTTTTTCATAGTTTTTTTTGTTGTACTCAGAAACTACTAAAGGTTGGTCGCGGCGCTCACTTATTGTTATTATTTCGTATTATCCTTGTGCTTGTAATTTCTGGCGTATACAAAATAGTTTATCTATCCACCTACAAGGTTATAGAAAAACTTGTGCTAAGCTGAATAGGGCACATGTACTTATCTTATTAAACGCCATATAAACCCTGAACGCGCAAAAAAGCTGTTGCATACGAATTATCGAGTATTGTTGACATTTTACGATTGTAAAGCTGTTTTTACTCAATTTCAGAGTTGATCCCATACTAAAAATTGTTCACAATCATAAAAAAAGCTACGTATCTAATTTACCTTAATTCAACATTGGTCTTATTATGTTATCTGGTTACGTGAGTTTTGTCCACCGCTTCAAGAAACTCAACGATTTGTAAGTTTTCGTTTTATTTTCAGAGTGCTATGAATATATTTGGGAAATCAAACACAGAGACGAAATGAACAAAAGGTTTGCTGAATGTAAGTACGAATAAAGTTCAGATAAAATATTTTTTCAGAATTCTTCAAGAATTTCTAATTTTCCCTATCTCTCACTGCCTACGAAGCTGAAATGTAAGCCCTGGTTTAGTGAACAAAAACTCATTAGCATTTCGTTTGGTTTTTGACAGACGAAAAAATGGAGAAAGGATTTCAAGTCAATGCTTTTTTTGTATGCTTTTAAAAAAAAACGAAAAGCAACAAACAGGCAGTCAGTCTGGTGGTAAGCAAAGCCCCGCCTATTGAGACTTGCAACACTAGCGGTGTTTATGATGTTACGCCGGTCTAGAGAGGTTTTCTTTATGCGATTGAGTGACGAGACAAAAAAATCGCTCGCCAAATGTCACGTTTTCTCTTTCCTTTTTTTACTTTTTTTAAAACGCCTCATGCATAGTTCACATTGTAAAATTAAAGTTATAGAAATACCTAACAATATATTTACAATTACAAGTAGGCAATATCTATTTGTTTTTAATAAGCAGTTTTATAACGAATACATCATAATTTCAATTGAAGTCATCAATTAACGATTAACTTTAATGGCTTGTATATTTAAACGAATATTTGTTTGTTGTTGATCATTAAATGTTAGTGGTAGTGGTAGGGCTCTTTTGCAGAGCCTGCCTGGGGAAGTACCACACCGTTGCCAGTTATTCCACCGCCAAGCAGTAATGTGCAAACATTACTGTGTTCCGGTTGGAAGGGCATTGTTTCCAGTGAAATTACAGGGCAAATGGGAGATTAAACAATTTATATCTCAGGGTGACGAGCGCAGTGCTGTGCCGCGCAGGGTCTTGAATTATGCGAGTTCAAAATTCTGGGTGGTGCAGACCTGTTATGGGCAAACGTGACGTTTAACATCAGGCCAGCGATTTGCTCGTCTCGTCACTCAATTCCACAAAAAAAAAAAAAAAAAAAAGGTTAAATTACTCTGAATCGGTTTAAATTCTTTGAATTTTACTTACAGGTATAGCATATAGGATGACACACAGAGATCCCAATGCACCACATTTCGCGATCGGAGGTCGAAATACACTACCTGGCGAATTTCCTCATATGGTAATTTGCAGTTGAAATACTTCCTTGGTTATAATCATCATCATCAGCATCATTATGCAAACTTTAATTCTCCCACTGCAGGGATACACTACTACCCTTGAAGGGTGATTAGGCCATATTCCACCACGCTGGCCAAGTGCGGATTGCTCTAATTCACATACGCCATTGAATTTCTTCTCCGGACGTATGCACTATGCAGGTTTCCTCACGATATTTTCCTTCACCGAAAAGCAAGCCGAAAAGTATGTAAATTCATACATAATATAAGTCCCAAAGAACTCATTGGTACGAGGCGGAGTTTGAACCCGCCACCTCAAGAATGCGATGCGGCTGTTCTCCCACTGAGCTACCACTGCTTTTTTGAATTTTTTTATTGGTTCTAATATTAAGTACAAATGGCTTTTCCATTTGTGTGTGAATGTTTACTATCACTTATCTCCGTAATTACTAAACGGATTTTTATAAAATTTGGAATACAAATAGCCCTGCATTAGCACAAAGCATTTTTATTCTTACGGGTGAAACTACAGGGCGCAGTTTGCCACCTAAAACATTTTTTTTATTAAAGGTTTCAGGTTCAAGAACTTCATTACCACGAAGACGATTAAATTTCACTAAGTGATAACATGGATTTACAACTTTAGTTTTTAAAGATATTGGCGTGTTTATTTATAAATAAAAATAAACAAACTATTTTGACCACCTATTTTAACTACCAGGGCGCCATAGGCTGGAAGGCGGCGGTTGGAACCTGGCTGTTCAAGTGCGGCGGTAGCCTGATCAGCTCCAAGTTTGTCCTGACTGCGGCGCACTGCTCACAAGCATCTCCGAGAGATACAACTATTGCAGATCCTATACCGAAAATCGTGAGGCTTGGAGATAAGAATATTATAGATACAGTAAGTAATTAACTACAGCAATACTATTAAAAAAAAAATTGCAGCTTAACATAGTCACTTTATTTCTTTTTAACCGACTTCAAAAAAGGAGGAGGTTCTCAATTCGACTGTACGTTTTTTTTATGTTTGTTACCTCATAACTTTTGACTGGGTGAATCGATATAATGATTCTTTTTGATTAGAAAGCTGACGCTTCCCATGTGGTCCCATATCAATTTAGTCCAGTTTTGATAATGGAATCCATTGAGAAAACCATATAAGTCTTAAATTTGCATCAAGTACGTGCGCAACAAATAGATGAATAACTCAATAGTCGGTTTTTTTTTTTTTGTAAAATTAAGTAGGTAATTCAAAATAATATCCTGTCCTTATTCACGCTATTTATTTTAAATCATTTTCTAGTTCGAGTATGAATGAATCCTAAGAGTAAAACGCATTATTACAGGAACTAAATAGGTACTAGATTAAAATTAAATTGAAAACTATTCAATCAAACGCGAGCGATATCATAATTGCACAGCAAGATTGTAAAGAAAAAAACGTAAAGCGGATGTTAAAGCGCTTTGCTCAAGATAAATGATCATTAAAACTCTATTTATTTTAATCTTTTCTCTTTTACCACTTTATAGACAATAGACAAATATTTATTTAAGACAAAAATAATAATAACAAACATACTAAAAAAATAGAAGAAACAACACAATTTTTGCCTTAAACCAGTCTCAACTCAGCATAATAAACAAGAACATTATTTTTACAGAACAAAAAACAAAAACCGACTTCAAAAGACCGACTATTGAGTTATTCATCTATTTGTCGCGCACGTACTTAATGCAAATTTAAGACTTATATGGTTTTCTCATGGATACCATTATCAGAACTGGACTAAATTAAAATGGGACCAAATGGGAAGCGTCAGCTTTCTAATAAAAAAGAATCATCAAAATCGATTCACCCAGTCAAAAGTTATGAGGTAACAAACATAAAAAAAAACATACACAGACGAATTGATAACCTCCTCCTTTTTTGAAGTCGGTTAAAAATAACTTTTTTTTTTTTTTGTTTTTTTGTTTACCCAGTGGAAATCCTTTATGGATACCACGCCCGCCCCGGGGGAGGCAGGGTGGTTATGTGGGAGTCTCCGCCCTGCGGCGGCATACCCACTAAAACCACTGGGGTGTTCGGCATCCGCCTGAGATGGGGCAAGGTGGGGTCGCGTTAGCAATCGCCACCTCGCCCCGGCGATGGGCCCGATTGGGGCCCCCCGCGCCTATGGGGGGGTGACCCTGTTCCCCAGGATCACCCCCCAGACAGTCAGTGTGGGGTCGTGCAGGCCGGGAGAGTCCCCCGACTCTCCCGGCAACCCCACTGCAGAGGAGCGAGGAGACGGGCGAACCGCCTCCTCGCTACCCCGTCTGTGCCGGAGCGGATCAGATTCGGTGTCGTCTTCTCCGACCCGCTCCCGACCGCAACCCACATGCGGCGAGGAGCACAAGGAAAACCCCCCTGGTGGCAGCAATGCCACCGTCCAAACCATCACGCTGTGCCCTCTGCTAGTCAGAGGGACACGCGGATGGGCCCACCGTGTCGGGTTATTGGCCACCGTGCGGTAATACTGCATAAAAGCTGCAGTATTACCGCACGCTGTTGCCCAGGGTGCACCACGTGGAGGTTACCCGACCTAGCACCCCCGGTTAAAAATAACCTACTTTATTATCCTTTATCCTTTATTAATATCCTACTTCATTTTAATTCTAGTTCTCCAACGGTGTTGTTCCAACAGACGAGAATATCATCCGCGTCATCGTCCACCCACAGTTCGCGTCTCCAAAAAAGTACTACGACATAGCACTGATGGAGCTGGAGAATGACGTGGTCTTCACCAAGCTGATCCAGCCGGCTTGCTTGTGGGGACAGTTTGATACGGGCTCCCTGGGTGCTGAGGCCACGATGACTGGGTGGGGCGTGGTGGAATCGGGTGAGGAGCTTTTGACGTTAAATTATATTTTGTCGTATGTGTCAAAAGAAAAAAAAAACACTTCGTTCAAAATTACGCCAGTTTTCATCATAAAATATGTGTATATATAGGGTTATTCATAAAGGGTATGCTAATCCAAAAAGGGCTTATATTACTCATTTTACTATGGGACCAACCCGAAATTCGCGAAAAATAAATCAGCTGTTCCATACATTTTGTCGAGTGTCATTGACATTTTTGTATGGAACAGCTGATTTATTTGTAGCGAATTTCGGGTTGCTCCCATAGTAAAAGTTGTTCATAGTGATGAGTACTATGAGCCCTTTTCGGCTTGGCATACCCTTTATGAATAACCCTGTATTGTTGTCTTTTATTTCCGAATAGGTCCTCAGTTAAACGGTGCCTGGTCTGTGTGCCTAGCACCACTTTGATGGAAAAACACGTAGCGAATATTCGACAGAAAAGTGTACGCTATTGACGCCTGTCAGGGGTGATTCTGACCGGCGTAAATGGCACTTTTTATCGAATACTTACTTGCTACGTATTTTTACGTCAAAGTTGTGCTAGGCGCACTGACTGATCCTGAACCTGATTTTGTCAGGCAAGGCCTCAGCTGACAAACTGTTAGGGTTGAGGTCAGGTTTTCGTTGAAGTTTGACTTACTTACTGTTTATGCCCTGTTTAAGTAGTGTGATACTTATTTTGTGACACGTTGTGTGCAACGTTCTTTTGTGACAGAAAAAGGTGTGATACTATAAGGTGTGACAGCACAATTTCATTTTATGGAAATTGTGTTTGGTCATAACTTCGAATAAAATGGATATCACTTGAAATTACAATGAACCACAATGAAACTCGGGTCGCATAATATTTGCGTAGTAAAATAAGCGCATTAAACTTTGTTGTATTAAATTGAGGTTTTTATACCGTCTTATGACAGTAAAAACCAAATAAATTTTTAATTCAGTAATAACCATGCAAGGACAGTTTTACGATTCTTGAGAATATTATATTTGAAACTAGCTGCGCTTCGCGATTTCGCCCGCTTTTTGGGACGAATGATACAAAAAAAACCATTCGGTCAAGTCATTTTCGAGGTTTTGTGAGACTAACGCATGGCGATTGATAAAGTTTTATTATGCATTGTCAGGTTCCGTATAAAATAGTTAGTTCCTAATCAATATTTTTAACCCAAAAAGCAAACAAAGGCAAGAAGCGAAGTAACAGGTAGGTAGGTATATGTAACGCATGTTTAGGTCTCCGTAGCATCGTAGGTAAAAAGGGTGAAACCGAACGATTTAGTTATTTTTTTTAGTTTAAAAGCTGATTAGATCAAGTTTAGTGTCCTTCGATTTACTTTTAAGAAGTTTTGTTTCTGTTCGGATTTTTTTTAAGTTAAAATTTTTATAAAGTTTAAATTTTTCTACAGGTAGCTACGAAATATCGCCGGAACTCCAAGCGATAGTATTAGACGTCATAAAACAACCGAGATGCGATGCTCTGCTTCGACCCTCGTGTAATCGGAACTGGTGCGGGATACAGGACCACCAGCTCTGTGCTGGAAAGCTTTCTGGTGGAGTTGACGCTTGTCAGGTACCTTTTTTTTTACTAGCTACGGCCAGTCGTTTTTCTGGCATTTTTCGGGATAAAAGTAGCTTTTATGTTAATCCAAGGTAAGCTAGCTCCACATCACGACTTTACATCTAATTTCATTCATTCAAACATCCAAATTCTGACATTTATAATATTAGTAGGATGCGCTGATAGGCTTTCGTTTGACAGAAACGTACCTTTGCGATCTTGTATCTCTGGAATTTTCCGCGATGTTTTTAATGTTTTTTTCTTCTCGATGTTGAATTTTTTATTCTATGATAGGTTTGCGTTTGACCGCGCGCTGTCTTAACTGATTGTGAGAAATGATGCGGTCTTCAACGGAGCCCCGCTTGCCTAGAAATAGTCAGAGCATTCCACACCAGCGGTTCGAGCAATAAAAATGGAATTAAAACGTCAAAGTCAAAGTGAAATCAAAGTTTATGTATTTTTAACCGACTTCAAAGAAAGAGGAGGTTCTCAATTCGTCTGTATGTTTTTTTTTTAAAATTTTTTTTTAATGTTTGTTACCTCATAACTTTTGACTGGGTGAATCGATTTTGATGTTTCTTTTTTTATTAGAAAGCTGACGCTTCCCATTTGGTCCCATTTCAATTTAGTCCAGTTCTGATAATGGTATCCATGAGAAAACCATATAAGTCTTAAATTTGCATTAAGTACGTGCGCGACAAATAGATGAATAACTCAATAGTCGGTCTTTTGAAGTCGGTTTTTGTTTTTTGTTTTGTAAAAATAATGTTCTTGTTTCAGGGTGACTCCGGTGGGCCACTACAAATGAAAATTTATCTCCCGATTGAGGATGAAGGGTCCATGCATTACATCATCGGAGTGACGTCATTCGGCGTTGGCTGCGCACTACCAAACCTACCTGGGGTCTATACTAGAGTGTCTAGCTTTATAGACTGGATTGAGGATAATATATGGAAATAAACAAAACTGAATCGACTAAATTATTTAAAAAAAACGTCTCACCGTTTTTATGTAGTTTTTTCTCTCCAATTTGAATAAGAACCGCATTGATATTCTTGAATAGTAATGTAACAGTCTCTTGATACGATTCAAAGAACCCCTAATAGAAGAGGCAAATAAAAACAAATGGGATGATAATATGGCGACGCTGATTGGCCAAGGTTGAGGACGCTGACCATTAAGAATTCGACACCTACTTTAACAGTAATCCAAAGCAAATTACTCATGAATTTCTCATAAAATGGGAGTACAAACAATAAAACTAGACTGAGTCTTCGCAAAGATATCTCAGGACTCGAGCTTGAAGTAGACGTCAGTCACACCGTCGCGTAATTGTTAGAAAAGTTTTAACCCAAATTTAAACTCAAAAAATTATGATTGGGCTTGAAGATGTCGACGTAAATTACGGAAAGTCAATTCAAAAGTAAATAATATCAGTCAGTAAAAGTATGGAAGTTAGTAAACACCGTAGATATTAGATATTATTGGGTATCAAGCCTAAAACTGTCAGATATTTATGACAACAATAAGCACTAAATATTTTTATCAACATTTAGATAAGGCATATTAATTGATAAGAGGCTAAAGAATAAATTAAGTAAATCGTTCAGCAAAAAAAGAAAAATAATAGAAAAATCATGCTCAGTAAAAATAATCCAAAGCACCGTTAACAGTTCATTATTCACTGACAGTTAAGTGATCCAACAAATTTAAAACAATAAAGTGTAGTTGGTTCTCTATTGCTGTTCAAAATTCACCCATCCAACTTCAACAATGAAACTAACTAAACACAAGTAAAAACAACGCAAACTTTGCTCCTGCAACCGAGTTGCTACGTGCTGGTGTAAACCAGAGCAGGATTTGCAGTAATCTCCCATTTGAGGGGGCGATTTGTCTACCAGACAGATAGCTGGCGCGTTCTAGCTGATCCTAGCCCATTTGGAACTAACCCTTATTGCATTGTGTACTCTAGCTGTAGTGAATGGTATGTGTCGTATGACACGTGACCGGATTCTCCGATTTGCTGGGCTTGTGGCAGTTTGCATGGAAGCTGACGAGTTGAGCTCAAATAATGTGATTTTATTTTTACATCATGAAGCATGTAAATCTTAAAACGTGTGTGTAGTTTCGTTTTCATTTTTGCCAGAAAAGATTTAGGAAGAAAGATACAAGATATTATATTCTATGCATATTGAAACAAATTCAAATTAAAAATAATTTACTCAAATATGGGTACATCAATTATTATTTACACTTATGAATGTCAAATCCAAAAAAAAATTGAAAAAATTATAACACAACTGAAAACATAAACATATTTTTTTATTTCCCGAAATGTAAAGCTTCTGTAGGATAGTGGAAAAACTGGGACGTGCTGCTAGTTGGTGACTTTTTATCAATACGTATGCTTTCCTTTTATGTTTTTTTCTAACAGTGTGCAACGATTTGTTCGCGCATTTCTGTGCATACCGCGATTGAGCGAAACTTCGTTCTATTCACTTCCCTTCCCTTACATTTGATACGAGTACCAAAGAGTATTGATTTATTTTTACTGAATCGACGTTGTCTTTCCTCATACACAACGTCGTCGTTTATCATCACATAAGTTGGCTAAAAGAGTACCTACATAACAGCGCTTTCAAGTCGAGAGTGAATCTGTTTCTTCAAGGCAAGCGAGCCATCTTAGTCCGCATCATTTCTCACAATCAGTCAAGACAGCGCGCGGTCAATCGCAAACCTATCATCGAATAAAAAAGTCAACGTAAACAACTTAAGTACATGAAACGAGAAAAGAGCAACATTAAAAACTTCACAGAAAATTCCAGAGATACAAGATCACAAAGGTACGTTTCTCGTTAAAATCCTAAGTCTATAAAAATAAAATGCCTAATAAATGAGTAAATGGCACGCCACGACGTTACGTGATCATAACTCTGTTTGGCCCATCAATGAGCTGTATAGACGAAGGTTATGGCACGAAGAGAGCTTAAATTTGTTTGTTAGCTGTTTTTATCGTTATTTTATGAACGAGTATGGTTAGGACTGATATTCAGAGAACGAAGCGGCGCGCAAACGGTTACAAGGGTGTGAGGAATATGTGACAAGTATGTCACACTAACAAGAACATTATTTTTACAAAACAAAAAACAAAAACCGACTTCAAAAGACCATATTGAGTTATTCATCTATTTGTCGCGCACGTACTTAATGCAAATTTAAGACTTATATGGTTTTCTCATGGATACCATTATCAGAACTGGACCAAATTGAAATGGGACCAAATGGGAAGCGTCAGCTTTCTAATAAAAAAAGAATAATCAAAATCGATTCACCCAGTCAAAAGTTATGAGGTAACAAACATAAAAAAAAAAACATACAGACGAATTGATAACCTCCTCCTTTTTTGAAGTTGGTTAAAAATAAGGACTGATCGGAAATGCCACACTAAAAGTAAAGTAAGTAATCAGAAATCAGAAGTATTTATTGACCATTAATAATTTCAAATGTTCCAAATAGGTATTACTGTTTTTAATTGAAATAATCAAATAAATGAATGAATTGGATGAATTCTTTCATTACTTGCTATTCATTGTACTTGCTCCATTTGTTTTTTGTATAACAATGAAAACTCTGATAACTACATTGTTGACTTACACAGAGGGATTGCTTTCAAAATGCTTAAATAAGTCAGTAAAATCTCGTAAAGTCAATAAACGAATATAAATTGTTAATGGCTAGAAACTATTTCATATCTGTAAACTTTTTACCTATCGGAGCTCCGATGAGAAAACAGAGCATTTTGAAATGATGTGATCAAACGTATGTGTTTTTTTTAGTTTAGTTTATTCATTACATTACAAACATACAAAAATATAAATCTTTCCTCTTTATAATATAATGTAGATAGTGTACCTCCACCGAAAAGCCAGTGCTAAACAGGGTTATTCATAAAGGGTATGCTAAGCCGAAGCTTATATAGCTGTTTACCTATATGTAGAAATGTCCGACCCAAAATATGATCAAAGTCTAAATAAACTTTAATCCATAGCTTCCCAAAATTAAAGCCCCTAATTTAAAAATAAAACAAAAGTTTCAAATTTAATATTCAAACGTAACACGTGTAAGAAAAACATGCAAATCACTGGACAGTGCGGGCCTGGGGCAAAGTATTCCCTTTTATGGGGCCCATAAATTACAGGCTTGGGTCAAAGCAGAGAAATTTAAACACAGCTATTAAACAGGGGGCAATGTTGAAAAAGTTTGTGAAATGTTTGCGTGCCAGCATTTTTTTGAAGCCTCTTGGAAGACTGTGGGCGCTATAGAATATGAAAATAATTTAGAGGAGCTTTTAACATGTACGAATAAGCCTATTTTCCCCTAAGCCTTTTCTTCTAGGAGTAAAAAGAAGAGTAAAATGCCAGCGATAAGGATAGAGGAACAAGACTTTAATCCACATTCTCCTGAATTAAAAGCAGAATTAAATTTATATTTTTAAGAATTTAGTGGACTGAAGTATTGTCTGACAGGCAGATTAATGGCGTAACTTACACTACAACTTCTGTTATCTTATACATTACAATTATTCACAAAAATAATCGTAAATGCATAACGTAGGCTCGCCACCCCAAACACCGTAGAAAATTTTAGAAAATTCATGCTATTTTTAGCATGAATTTTCTAAAATTTTGTAATAAAACAAAAACAAGTAATTTCAAGCAAAACGAAAACTAACTTCTGCGGTAATCCAAGATATAGCATCACACCAAATTTCAACCAAAACTGTTTAATAATATTTTTTTTTTAATTTGCAACTAATAACGTTTTCGTTTACGTTCAGCTTTTATAGAACTAACACCAACCAGTGGGTACCACCGCTCACTGTTAAAAGGTCGTAAGTCCCTATCCCAAGCCTTAATAAATCACGACATAATAAAAGTAAAATAAAAACTTCCGTCCCATATTTCCGATAAATTATAAGTCCAACGAGACCAAGATAAATGTTAAACTAAACTTTCTCAACATAATCTGTCAAATACACGTTTTTTCTCATTATATCTTGGCTCATAGGAGAAATTAATCAAAGTTCCTAACTTAGATGAAGTTTCTTTAACTTATTAGGGCAGTCTCTCAAGACGCGACGCCAACACGGATTATATAATGGCAATTTAATACCTTAACTTTTTGATCAATTGGTTCAAATTGTGGGGGCCATTTCGAGACGGTTAAATTGAACTCGCGCTCACGGGTGCGAGTTTAATTAAAGAATCATCAGGGAGATGTCAAGAAGATGATGCCATACCCAATCAGGCCATTATACTACCTATATCTATCTAAAATATTTCATTTAAGACCTACATATGTACAATGTTTTTATAATATTTGCAATATATTATTGAGTATTGAGAAGATTTTTTAACGATAGAGATAATTTACAATTGTTTGTCCATATAAAGTACCTGAGTAAGCATTATAAAGACTTATTTAACTACAAAAACCACGCATTAAGCCAGGGAATTTTGCCATTTAAAAGTCTCAGAATTGTCAGATATGGCTTGACATTAAAAGTAAAGTTTGCATAGGTTTTATCGCTTTAATTTCGTTTAAACTTTCACACAGAATTTATATTTAGTCATGAATACAGTTGCTTTGCCAAAACGTTCATTTATACGTTTCACAGAATCAAAATAAGCTGTTAAATTTAAGCTTATTTTAAGTCTGTGACCAAAATCAAAACCAGAATCCAAAATTCAGTGGTTTTATAAAGTTAAAATAAGTTCAGGGAAATCGAATTTCTAATCGCTATTTTTTTAAACGTGTAAAAAACGTGTTTTTTTTTTATTATTATTTTTATGTAATTGAGTGACGAGACGAGCAAATCGCTCGCCTGATGTTAAACGTCACGTTTGCCCATAACAGGTCTGCGCCACCCAATATTTTGAACTCGCAGAATTCAAGACCCTGTGCGGCACAGCACTGCGCTCGTCACCCTGAGATATAAGATGTTTAATCTCCCATAAATTTGCCCTGTAATTACACCCTACTAACTAATAACATACTTGTCATCATCATCATCCCACCTACGTGGGGTCGGCACTGTTTGTACACTTCTTCCATTCATCTCCATCACTCGTCATATCTGACTTCACTCCCTTCTTTTTCATATCATCTTTCACACAGTTTATCCATGTGTTGCTACTTGTACCTACTATTATTTATTGTGTGTGTTACCAACAAGCTCTGGTAACACTGAAGTACAGTGAGTTGACTTTGTAAGTCAGGGGTCAGTTGACATAAGCTAGTCTAGCTACACTATGCTGGGTCACGCGTCGCTCTACTACTAAGTAGCAATTAAACTCACTATGATAAATATATATAAATATGTACCTCTATAGATAGGTAGATATATTCTTTATTGTTCACACCAGGAATTACAGACGACAAGGATAGTAAAATTTAAAGCTAGTGCAATAACAGTCGGCCTTATCGCTAATAGCGATCTCTTCCAGACAACCTCAGGATGGATATGGGTGAGGGGAGGGGGGGTTGCTTGTTCGGTTCCAGTGTAACGTCCTCCACATATTTAAGCCTCCCACATGGCATGCCACATAGCCCGATCTTAGTTATTCATACCATTTGACCTATCATGATTCCGTCAAGGCTGCTCAGCCTATGTTTTTAATTACTTTCTCCGCCAATTTCAGCTCATATTTGAATCAACGTGCTAACTAACTTTACTGAAAATTTTCTCATTAAATCACGTTCGCAACTTTGTCCAAAAAGCAATCCTACCTTAAAGACTTAAGGTGTACAATCATTTGGAAGGCCGAAGGTCTTTTTATATGGCACCTTTAGCAATAAAGAGCTTGTAACGAGGTCCGTAAAGAGTGCTTCGATTAGTGTAAGTAATAAATGAGCGACGTAACTTCCGATTTGGTACATTTTAAATGACTTTTCAGTGAATTGTGAATGAAGAATTTTCCGGGTCGTTAGTTCTTGTTAAGGTTTTTTACTGTTTTCAGTTTCTTTATAATTACGAAGGTAACAAAAGTGAACCTGACTATGAAAACCAAGGGAATGTAATTTTTTGTATGGTTATACATTATACATTATACATATATGTATACAGGTTATAAAGAAACGGTACGCTAAGCCGAAAAGGGCTCATAGCAGTTATCGTTTATAATCATAGAAAAATATTAATGACGCTCGACAAAATGTATGGAACAGCTAATATATTTTTCGCGCTTTTAAGATCGGTTTCATTGTAAAAGTTGCTCATAATATAATTTTTATAAATAAATTATTATCTAGTTTTATTACTTATTTATTTATTTTCTTAAATTTGATTTTTTTTACAATATAGAATGTAAAAAAACAATAATTATATAATAATAACAATATAAAAACTTAAAAATTTAAATTAAATTAAATTTACTAGTTTTATTCACGTAGGTATTTATTTAGGATCTTAATTTTTAAATTTTTTACAATACAAAATAAAAAAACAATAATATATTATAAAAAACTTAAAAACTAGGTTGCCACCGGCAGCGGGGCAGGGCCCAAGCTACCGGTGGTTAGGGCTGCAGAGACAGGAACCTCCGGACGATTCGTGCCGTGTCGAGGACCACTGCCTTCTGCATCTGACCCCTGAGCCAACCGTCTAGGGAGAGCCTCTTGAGATGTTGGTCGAGGCTTTTCACTATCAGGCCGTTCGCCGAGATGACTATCGGGACAATGATCGTCGAATCAACATCCCACATGGAGGCAACCTCGTGAGCCAAGTCAAGGTACTTGCTGAGCTTGTCCTTCTCGGCCTTCACGAGGTTTTCGTCATGCGGAATGGTGATATCGACGAGCACTGCCCTGCGCTGGGACCGGTCGACCACCACGATATCAGGCTTATTGCTACTAGTTTTATTATTATTATATTAAATTTGTTTGTACTATTGCTCTTTCTTTATAACTTTGTGTAATATTGTCTGTAATAATAATCCTAGCTGTTTTCTACAGATCTACTCGAGATTTTTAACAATTATTTCAGACGCTCGTTGCGAAGTTTAGTAGGAATCTGTTACACTTTAGCAATCATATTATTAATAGGTACTTGTTATAATTAGTGCTATATCTAACTATGCAAAGACCACAGTTTCCAATATCTCATAATGGTATATTATTTCTATTTGGTTCGTAACCAAACAGAAATTCTGCCAACAAAACCTGCAAAACACAACTCTTCACCATTCTCATTACGAAGCGACTGATCTGTAAATTGAGTTCTCTCAAACTCAACCCGCAACAAACTTTGCAATTAAACCTCTTTACAACACCTCCACCACACGTTACCATCGAGCACTCAACGTTCGCCGAGTTTTCTTATAAAACGTTGTCAACAGCGCGTCGAGTTGTCAAGCGAGTCATCAAGTATTTAACGAGTCCCGCGAAAGAATGAGCCACAAGGCAACAGGTGCCCGAGGGAGTGAACTATGTACAAAATATTAAAGACAGGTAGCTTCTACCTTCACCGCTTTATGTTCGTGCGGCCCTGGTAGTTTGACCTACATTGTTCGGATTATTATTTATTGAGCTGCAGATGTAACACGAGATGACACGCACGAGACGACTGCAGAGATAACACGTACGTACGTTGTTGCACTATTTACTTACTCTATGAAAATGTTTAGCTGCCTGATATGTGTTTAAAAAAAAAGCTTGCAATATTTTTTTTTTATTACTACGATGAAAAATTCATATTTGGCTCTTCAAAATGTTCTAATTTAGCTTTTGACGAATACGAATACGCATTGTGTAGACTTTCATGAACACTTTTTGTATTGACATTAACAAACTTTGACAGCATTAAACGCAACTAAAAAAATAAGTAGGTTATAAAAAAATTAAGTATAGATAGGTAGTAGGTACCTACTCCAATGCAAAGTCCATACCTCTTCTTCTTCAGTCGTTCCCTCATTTATGAGGATCGTGGTCACTGGAACCCCTTAGTCGAGTCCATAAACCAATATCATAAGTCCATATAACTGCACCTAAAATACTTCACATCTTCATACTTTTTAAAGAAATTACATATATCTTCGTAAAAATAAAATATCCAAAGTAAAATAAAACCAAAAGGTACCGACGATATTCTT
This sequence comes from Alcis repandata, assembly GCA_949125135.1. NCBI lineage: Eukaryota > Metazoa > Arthropoda > Insecta > Lepidoptera > Geometridae > Alcis > Alcis repandata. Next base: position 1,921,492 of record OX421238.1, read on the forward strand.
CTAAAAAAACACAAACAAAGTAAAGTTCCGCGTCGGCAGTAAGATAAATTTATTTTCTTAAAAATAAAGCCGGCAATAAAGTGCGCGACACGTAGCACGACCGCGCTCTTCCATCCGCCGGCAAATTGCGAAGTACGTGACTGCCGAGACGCGTGAGGGCAGCGCCGTGAGTGGCCGGCCTTAGGTACAGTATCAATGCTTGTTACAGTCGTTTTGGCTAGTTTACTGGCGTTGCGGAAAGTTTGACAAAGTAGATAACGCAGGTCTCTACTTACCCAACTACGAGAATGATGCTGGCTATAAGATGAAAAGTTTGTTTATAGAACCACCAAACTTGTCTATGGTCTCTTGTCTCTGCTTGCACATAGATCCTCTTTAAGTTTTCATAGTTTTAAATCCTTTAAACCCCTGTTCATCTATAACATTTGAGAACTAAAAAACCTATAAAGTCTATTAAATTAATCCTACTCCAATCTCGACGTCCGTAACTCGCGTCCAACCAAATAAATGGTTCAAAGAATTCTCGCGACAGTCATTTAGAGCCGTTATCTTTAAGCGCAATAGGCGGATTGTATAATCTATGGTAATTTGGCGTTTTATGAAGCCGTTCCGAATTGGCTGATAGCGGAACGGCCTGTTAGGTGTGGTCTGCTAACAGGCATGGCCTAGTTTTTACAGTTTAAAGTTAAATTTAACTCCAGGTCAAGTTCTTTAGTTTCCTTCACGCTATATACTATTATAAATTAATGTGCCATAAAACCGGCTAACAAGCATACCAAGTGTGATGATATTACGTAATTAGAATAACCTAATTAATATAATAAGTACCGTTATACCTGTAACACTGTAACATTATCTAGGAGAGGCACTGGACAAACATTAGATAGGCTGATTCATTGATATGATATTTTGATAGATTGATGATATTTGTAACAGTGAAGTATCACAAGTCAGACATAATAAATAAGATAATAAATAATAAATAAGATATAATAATAAATAAATCAGACATAATAAATAATAATAACTAGACATAATAAATCAGACATAACATGTCATTTCACATTTGTTTGACTACAGTCTTTTGAATTCTAATGACGATGAAATTACCTAACGGGAAGATCATAAGGTTTTGCCTTTTAAAAGGGACCTATTTGATTTGGTAGATTGGGGTAAGATTTTAACGCACTAGAATATACTAAATCCATACATTTTAAAACGAAGTTTTACTTTACCATTGAAATACATACTTACTATGGAAACTAACGTGGTTTTGGAACATTTTGTTATGCTTACGGGAAAACTTACGTAAAATTAAGTCGTCTTTTACGACTAGTTTCGGTCACATTCGGTGATCTTCATCAGGAGATTACAAGCGTGACCCGATTACAAACCGCGTCGTGTCACGCGCGTGGTTTCAACGGTTTATTTTACGTGAGTATTCCTGTGTTAATCATAATAAAGTTGCTATATTTAGCTTACTTTTGAACCTATCTCCATCCAACAGCGAGGTATCTCACTACCGCTGAGTTATCACAGCTTCAAAGGAGTTTTAATAAGTTTTCTGTGGATGGCATCGCTCTCATTTGCCTCTTGGAGCGAATAATGAGTTTAAAGTTGTGAGAATGTTAAAAAGTACAAAGCAAATGGCGCGCTCCCTGCTCCTGCTATGCGCGAGCTGCGGCTTTTAGTGATGTGGCTACGAAATACGAAGGTTGGTAGGTACAATTTTGGCAGATACGGTTTTAGAATTTGACGACCAAATAGATAACTTGGAAAGTTTATTTGTGTATATTGAAAGTGCAATAGCTAAGTAAGCTGACTGGTATATGACTAGATCAGATTAAGCATCGACGACAAACTAAGCTTAAAGATCTAGCTACTTACATTATGTAGGTACCTCTACTCAATACTATTTAATAGTGGGTTAAAGTACTCTCGTTGATGATAAAGTGTGAACAGACTGGTTACGCAGAGCTCATGAATAATAAAATAATTAATAGTTAAAAAAACTAAAAAACACGCTTTGTTTAGTATATTGTCATCGGTCCTCGATATATCTACAAAGTTTGAAAGAAATCTGACCGTTTAAAGTCGGTCAAAAACGCGCTCAAAGGAGTCGGTTACAAACATACATACAAACATACAGGTGAAGCTAATAAAAGCGTGTTAAAAACTGAGTTTTAAACTCTATTTACCAAAATATAATTCGGCGGCATAAACTTTTATTTTTGCTAAATTATTTTTAGAACATTCTAATTATGTTCGGTACATACGAGATACACTTATTTGACATATTTTGTTATAATTAACACGGAAATATTCACGCAAAAATTAAGTCGTTTACTACGACTAGTTTCGATCACGTTCAGTGATTTTCATCAGGTGAGTTTACAAGCATGACGCGGTTACGTCTCGTATGACACCCTAAACCTTTACAGGGAGACATAATAAGTCAGGAAATTAAAAATAAATAAACACACAGTTTGCTGTTTTTCGTTGACCGTATGTAGTTTATGTTGGCTCTAAAGCAATATGTCTTGATAAGCACTGAGAGCAAAGTTTGGGTCGCGGCGCTGCACATCTTTACGAGTTTCGTCATATCACCTCATGCATTATTATGTAGTCCTGGTACTCCTGTTTACAAATATGCTGCTGGTAGAATGCAGCTTTTAGTTGCAAGAACTTGTATTCTTTGCTTTTAGTCACATAGCAGCTGTTGTGTTCTTAGAAAATTTAACTTACCCTCAAGAGTAGGTCAAAGAAGTCTTTGAGACGGTACTGTATCGGTGTAAATATTACCCAGCTATGAGCGCCATTGTTGAATCAGAATGTTCAAACAAATCTTAACTTTACATAATTCTTGAGAATATCGTTGAATGGTTTTTCATAGAATTATTGGGTTTTCTTTTAAATCTCTTTCTTGATGTTATTATAATATGCAAAATAGGTACTCGTATTTAGTACCCACTTAGAGAATTGGAACTCCCCTACGTCAGCCAATCTACGAGTAGTTGTCTCCGACATAGCAATAGTAAGCCCAATCGAGCCAGTCAATACACATAAATATACAAACAATAATCTGCGTGTTTGTCCTTCCCGCTTGCACAGCTAATGCTGTCTAAACAATGAGTCCGTCTTCCGAAAGCTGACTGCCAATAAGGCAACTAGCAAATATTATTGGAAGCTTGTAGCCAATGAAGTATTTTCCTATATTTTATAATTGTAGTTTCCTTACTGAAAGAATAATTAGTGAAAGATTAAAGACACGGTTAATACTTCTTTGAAATTCCAGATGAAGAAATGCAGGAAAGATTTTAATGATTTCCTTTTACCCTTTGATGGATAAATATTACTTTTTTGATTTTTCGTAGCAATTAGTAATAAGGTAGGTTTGCAAATTTTATTAGGAACTTACAACTAATATTACTTATTCGACACTTGGTATAATTTACATAAGATGAACATCAAATCTATTTTAACATATTCCAAAATGTTAAGTTTATCATCTTTGTAGCCATATCGTCTTTAAAAGATTAAATGCCCGACGCGATAAACTTAAACGCAATACCAAATTATTAAAAAAAAAGAGACATACACACGAGGCATTTCGGTGCGGTGCCTGGCCTACCTCTGAGGACTTCCTCTATTGGTGTGATATTCTTCTTTCTTCTCACAGAAACAGCGTCCAAATTAACTATAGATTATTCTAAATAACGCTAAACCAAACACAATGTTTAACCTTTAATCTGAGGGCGTATCCCGAGGCGTATGTCTCGAGAAAGCAATCTAGAATCCGTCACAAACTTTAATCTTTCGTTCCGCGCCATTAGGAACTAATCGAGAAAACTGGCCGAACAACCAGTTTACTTAGAGCCCTTTAATTAACACTATTTCCCCGCAGACTCCTGATTTATTTCAGTACAGGATGAAAGGGAAGGTCTTATTACAGTGGCTGGTGATAGGCTTGTCTACGATATAAGTTGGCGACCACATTATCTTATGATTCATGATCTTAGACGATCATGGTCTATAATGCGATCGAAATAAAGATACAATCGTAGTAAAAAAAGTACAATCTAATAAAATAAAGTGCAGATATTTAAATCTGCACTGAAATCAAACAATGAGAAGAAAGTCAAATGAACGAAATGAACGTAGGAATTATTTGAAAGGAAAGTAATTCAGTTATTTTGCCAATTTTTCATAGAATTAGCTAAAACTTATTTTCGATTGTAGACGATGAAATTTGTGATGGCATTTGTGAAGTTTAGAGTCACACTCAATGTATATGTAACTTAAAATCATTTACGTTTTTAACTCTTAATTTATGGACCTCAATCGCAACCCACACCTCTCGTCAAGTTCAACGTTAAAGTTTCACAGATACAATTAACATTTATTCTTACAAACGTCAATCACATTCGTTCATTCTTTTGTTTCTTAAAAAGCCGACCAAAAAGACTCAAAGCGGTACTAGCACTTACAGACTTGGACTAGGCAATATACCGACTTTGGCTTGTGACAAGGGTAGACACTTCGTCGGGCGGCTGGTAATTTCTCTGTCTACCACGATTGTCGGTATGTTCGAATGTTATTACTCTCTTGATGAATGTACTGTGAAGAGGGAAGATCTCGCCGTCATAGCTTAGAATGAGGCTTTCAGATTTATTTTAGCTTGTTTGAGAGCTGCTTTGTTGCGGTCATTTTTTATTTGCTGCTTCATTTATGGACATTGTTATACTCGTAGTCACTTAGAAACTTCGAATAGCTGCTTTTTAAAATTTTGCTTTTCAAACCTTTTGGTAAAACTAGAATGCCATTAAGTCGAGTAAAAGAAACATAAGACTCTTTGACTCTTTCTGATATCTTTTTCTAACTTTACCAAAAATTTTTGCGTTTTTAATATTAGAATAATCGTGAGTTATTATTATTTATAATCAGCTGCGCCGCGGGTCGGCCCGCTCTGCACATCTGTTATTTTTTGGGGATTAAAAGTGGCCTATGTGTTAATCTAGGGTAATCTACTTACTAACCAAATTACGTCCAAATCCGTTGCAGGAAAATTAAAAATAATTTTCGTACACCGAGCATTTTAGCGTGAAGAAATAACAAAAATACACACAAACACAGTTAACTCGCATCCGTAATATACTAGTAGTTATATGTAGTAATAAGAGTAATTTAAATTATAGAATATTGAAATATTTTTTTTAAACAAAGTTTTTATTGACTTGTCATCAGGTATTACACAGATATATCATACCAAATTTAAGCTCAATCGGACATCGGGAATTGGATCAAAAATCAGTTGTAAGATTTGATACCAAGAAAGCATGCTAGTTAAATAGTAAAAACTTGTATACATACCTAAATAGGAGTTAAAGACAGATAAATCATCAAGTCTTCCTCAACTTCCTTCCATTCCTTCTTCGGATCTTCTTCTTCCTATCCTGAGTTTACTCTTCTCTTCTCAATAATTACTCTGAATAAATACGAGTACTAGCGCAATGATCAAGCAAACACGTATTTTTTTAAAACCGCGCAAACTTCCTCTTAATTCTCATTCAAAAGTTCCGGGCGTAAAGTTAAACGATAATTTTGGAAGTTTCCTTTCGGATTTGGTACTTTATAAATTGTGGTGCAGTGCTGGGTAAATTGTTTTCGTGTTCTTAAATTCGGTTAATGTTGTTATTATTAAGTTGGGTTTTGATATCTACTATCGTAATGGCCTGAGGGCTGAAATTAAGATTATTTGCTGAGATGTTTCAAAGATTTTTATGGAAAAGTAATAAAAATATACGAGACGTTGCATTTGTCACTCTGAAATACCTTAGATAATCTATGGAACAAACTCGAAAATCGTGAAAAAAAATTGCTGTTTCATACATTCTTCATTTACCTTTCTTGCAAGAAATAATCTTGAATCGTTGTCAGAGATTTTTAGACAATACGACGTGTAAAAATTGTATAAGTATGTTAATAAATAATAAGAAAACAGCAAATAATTTTATTATTCCAATTTCAGGGTTACATGAAAAAATGTTCATAATGAATGTATAATGTATATGCCATCCCTATAAGCCCTTTTCGGCTTAGGAAACCCTTCTCTTATAATTAAAACCCTGTATAAAGCAAAAGTTTTATTTTTGTACGGAACCCTAAAACATGGTTAAAGAATCTTCAATCGACGTACTTATGACAATCGCAGTAGCCAATGGCGATGACTTTCAACGCCCCCAAAGGGCAACTCCTAGATGCTACATCAGCACACCTGTTCCATAACTCAGATCAGCAATAAAGAGAAAAACTTACCTCCTTAATGGATATTGATAATGTCCATAACAGAGCGACGGTCGCCTTAATACGTGGCGCGTGACTGGAGACTGGATAATAATTACTTTATCTGGTTTTAGCCGCTTTTAGCCGGTTTTGGGCAGTTTTTGGTTCACTGGTTTTTGGTCTTTTGGTAGTTAAATGGCTTTGAAAATGGGCTAGTCTGGTTTTCTTCAGTTTGGTGTGTTGGGCGATAAGCAGATGTAAAAAGTTTTTAACTTATAAAGACCTCTAAATAACAAATACTTTTTATTATTTTTGTTTCGTGAGAAACTTTTCTTATAAAATTTAATTTTCTTGTAAAATTAAATAATAATAAATTATACTGAATTGATAAATATTCTTCTTTCCTTATACGTAAGAAAAGAAGGTGAAATATTATTTTCTACACAGCAGAAAAATTAAAAAAAATCTAAATATTTATTTTTATCAATATTCTCGTAGATGTTCTCTTTCTCTTCATTTTGCTTTTTTTAACTTTAATACATCGTTTCTTCTACAAAAATCCATACAAGCATTTCCACTAACGAAGTCCGGAAATCCTACGAAAAAAACACCTAATAACAAAACAATCCTCGACTTATTCCCCGACAATAAAGTACAGCTCAGCATGATTATCGCCAGGCGTCGGGTGACGTCATAATTCATTTTTTTTCCGACTACCAGCTCGTTAATTCTCTCTCTCGAAATGAGGCCATTTGATCCTCTGCAAGGAGTAACAACGTAATATAACGCAAGTTTGGGAAACATTATGTCACGCTTCAGTTAAGGTGACTTGCGGGTGACAGTGTTTTGTTTTCGCTTTTGATTAAGTAGCTTTTGTTTTCTAATTTTGAGTTAAGGAGTGGAGGACTTGACAGGTTTCCCATGGCGTCTATGCTTTTAGATGTACCTAAGCTTAACTTGAACTTAATTCATCCTCGAAACCGTGTTTTGGTAGTTTTTTAAAGTTTTTTTTTTTTTTTTTCTATTATTTAAGAAGTGCCAAAAGAACATTTTTAAATAAAATTACAATCTAGCCTCAGGCTAATAAGTAATTTAAATCTAACTTAAATTTCTAGGTAACTACATAATTACTAAGAATGTGTCCATTAACACTTTTCTTATTGTTTCTATTAAGGCGAAGACACAATGTTCACGTGTTCTTTACACTTTTTCAAGTATAGAAATAAATTATGTTCAACACCTACATTTTCCTGTTGTTAAGGCCAAAAAATCGAAATTTTGAAGTTAACTTAGAGCACAATATAGAGAGTACAAGATCAACAGTTGATTTCACTTAAATTGTTAAAAACGTGGGGGAAATGACTCACTAACTACGTACCTATACTTAGTTTCGATTATTCTCAAATCTACTCAACCTCGTTTATTTTATTATAATTTAATTAAACTTAATTTACAAAATTAATAGTCCTGTAACTTTGTTTAAACTCTCATAACACGCTTTTTGAACCTCAGTTGAGCTGATCTTAGACTCTATTTCTAAAAATACTTTTGAAAATGGATTTTCCCAACATTTTCCAGGAACTTTTTACAAATAGTAACATTTTCGCCCTTCGAACTAAATTGAGAAAGATCTATCATCCTATCCACTCTTTGACGTCACAAGAAATTAAAATTCATTCGCGTCCCGTTCCGTCTTGAATAATTTATTTCACGTTATTTTAATATTCTTTTCTAATTCGTCTTTGATCCTGTCATCATTTATCAAACCTAAAGGTAAGTTTACCTTATTTTGACGTGGACCATTTTTCCCGTGCCCTGATTGGACAAGGATGGCAGGTGACGTCACAATTTTGTCGGAAATCGTTAATTTTGAGAAGTGACGGTTTGACTTGTTGGAGCCTCTCCCCTTTATTTATGGATCGAGTGATGATGTGTTATTGAAGATCTGCTCGATCCTGATTAATGGCGATACTGGAACGTATATCTATTCTGAGATTTTTGAAGGTATAATCAATACAGGGAGGAAGAAGCACTAGCAGAGGACCGCCAAGCCTGAAAGTTAGTCAATCAACACAGAGTGTGCAAATCCAAAAAAGGCACATAGTACTTCATCATTATGAAAACTTTTACTATGGGAGCAACCCTGAAATCAGAAAAAAAAAATCAGCTGTTACTCACACTGTTTTATGGAACAGCTGTTTTTTTCATGATTTCCGGGTTAGTTCCGTAGTAAAAGTTATTCATAATGATGAGCGACTATGACCCATTTTCAGCTTAGCATACCCTTTCCTTATAACCCTGTATATATACCTATTAATCTATATCTATGCTAACTATAATAATATTGTAAAGAGGTAAAATTTGTATGTATGTATGTTTGTAAAGAATAAGAAACTAATGGCCCGCTTTAAATAAGAATTACACCCATAGATTTATGACTAATTGTAATTGGCTACTTAAATTCTGGCACATGCTTTGACGTCATACTCGAATAGGGTTAACTTAAAAAGACTTCCAAAAACATCAATGGCCTGAAATAGCTTCCATCGCTTTTCAAAGAAACGTCCGAACAAAATAGTCACTTCCCTAGTACATTTTATACCTAAAGACCCTTTAACTGAGACCTAGCTACCAAGACCTAGCATATTGCCTGTCTCTCTTCAAGTTTCACAAGACTCTAGGGGTCAGTGTAGAGTGGATAGTCGGATAGACGGCTCTGCGCGAGAATTGGTTAAAATTCAATTATTTGTCACCATTATTCGCTCAAAGTTTGAAGTAGCCCTTTAGCCCTGGCACTTACGGCTATTCAGAGGGTGCCTGCTCTGATTCGATCTGATCTAACTTTAATACAAGCTTTATAAGTACCTACAGTGTATAAGTATATAGTAAATAATACACTAAAATTCAATACAATACTTTATTGACACCACAAAAAAAATGTAATGAAACGGTCATGTATGGTACAAAAGTCCTGAAACAAAAACAGATAAAAAAAAAAAAACAAATTAAACTAGAAATATAAAAAAACTTAACAGCATTGTTTGGCGGACTTCGTTAAAAATTTCAGCAAAATCAGAAAGGGAACAAACAGAGCAAAACAGTCATTTTAGCATCTTTATCATTGGTGTGAATAAGATAAATCACAGTCATTACACTCATTACCCACAACAAACATCAGCTTCCCAGACACTGGTAACTTCTTCAAAAGACGTCAAGTTTCTGGGATTCGAAGTTGGGAATCTCGACGTCGGGCGCAGTCGGAAATCCTTCCGCGTCTCGTCGAGATCTAAAGCCATGCCTTGCACTTGGTAAAGGATCGAGAGATTTATCTTTATGCTCAATTATATCGATTTGCCTGAGAATTTATTTGTATTTGGGGTTCATTGAAGTTTTGCCTTGTTCTGTATGCAAATTGTAGCCAATAGTTTTGGAGTATTTACTTTCATCAGTAAAAAAAATACTCATGGAATCACCTCAACAATAATTAGAGGTTAATTAGAGGTTTATCACATGAGGCCTATTATGAGAAAAAGCGATTTGCGTCTTTTAGAACAAGACACATGTTAGATACATATTATTTCCTGTAGATTCCACGCTCAGGACGATCGTCCACGCAAACGAAACGAAAGCACCACGCATCAGTCAAAATAAATACACTTATGAATACAAGTCGGGTACTCGTATCCAATGAAAACGCTTTGTCGCAGTCCTCGCAACCGGCGGCACCTTTCTTTATTACAATCCGATGCGTTTTTATCAGAACAAGGACCTCTAATGCGGTATCTCTAGAAGGGTTATCTGTGACTCCAATTTCTCGTAAGTAGCTGCAGAAAAAAGTACTGATATAATTACTTTGTATTTTCAGTTTCCCTTTCACTGTTTTAGTTTTGATTGAACAACGAGAATAGATACAAAAACTCCGTTGTTAGATAGATTTTTTTTCTTTTTTACACGAGCTAAACGCATTTACCGCTCAAGCGTCGCCATCAAAATTCATGTGCCAAGATTGGCTCGAGCAGATTAACAAGTCAAACTGTAACTTGTACAAAAGCAAGACTTGGCACTCACTACTGCCTGCGGAAAACTTTTGTTTAATACTACAATGCTCTAGAACTCTAGGTATACAAATGTTTTGATAAACTTCTAGAGAATCAGTTAAAAGTTTTGCTTTCTTTGGAAAGGAATTCGCTGAGGTATTTAAATACTTAATGGTTTCTTGGGCTGTGGTTCTGATTTAGCATTACATTTCAATTAAAAGGGTTTACATTTTTTCATGATCATTGTATGGTGTTATTGGAGACCCAAGAGAGACAGAATTAACTAAGGGTTTATAATAGGAGTGTAAGTAATTTGCCTAACATACTATACATTGATACTACGTTATGTCCCATTAGAGGGGATCTTTTTTGTGTAAAGGGGACCTACCAGTACTAGTACTCATGAAAACGTGGCTTAAGCTATCTTTGGGTCAAAGAATTAGAATTTTTCGAAAAATCCACAGTTTTGAATGTCTTATGATATGCGGAATTACTGGTATACGGCCAAAGTAAAAATTGGTTTTATACGTTTCATGTACGAGTATGTAATATTAGAGTAGGTATTTTATTTTCTTCTTCATTCCTTTGAATAGAAAACAAAAGCACTTCAGCGGAAACAGTGACTTTTAAAATTTAAGCCAGGTACCCACTATCCACGTCTCCTAAGCTTCGACAATAAAGCGAGCAAACAACCCTTTAGTGCCATAAAACCGGTACGTTCCACCCGAGGGATGTAAATCACGCGGTGTCTCCTGCACCGCTGCAGTCCGTGCCTTTCGAGAACCTACTTGCAGCTTCGGTTTTTACACACTGCACACTCGTAATATCACTTTTATAGATGTGAGGGACGGTTTTGTCTGGTTGGTAGTTGGTAGTTATTTTCCGTTACAAATATCTGTAATAAAAATAATGTGAATGTAATATGTGAAAAATCACCATCTAAACCTGTAGAGACCTAGCAAACCACCTAGCAAGACTTCAATCGCAAAAGACGTGGTGCGTTTCGATAAACATTGCATGAAAAATGCAGTTTTATTTTATGCCCGATACAATTTTGCATTCATTTATGTATCGTAAACGTATTTTTCGCCAGAAGTGCTAGAGGTATCTTCTATTGGGCAGGAATAGTATAGGACAAAAATATTGGTGCCAGAAAGTATATAAGAGAAACCAGAGCTCAGCAGTTAACGATTACGGGCCGATAATGGTGAGTAATGAGTATGTTATCAATATTTAGTTCCAAAAACCAAGAGTCAAACTGTTACTCAAGAGTTAAAACTGAGTTAACTCAAACTTCGTCCACTTTTTTAGATAGAAAAAAAGAAAGAATAACAATAGTGACGCTATATCTTTCCAAGAGACAGGCAGCGAACGTTGTCCAAAGCTATTAGATCGTAAACGTCGAGTTCTCTGGATCCAGTAGGCCCATGTTCAACTTTCACCCGACAAGTCGACATTGATTGAATTTTGTTAAAAAACCTAAATAAAAATGTCACTGTCAACCCTTTTTGTTTCAGCATTGGCGTTTATTTAACGAAGAAGCAAAGATGCGAATTGACGTCAGACAGGAATCGTACTATTATTTTCTTCTGTGGCAAAACAAAGAAAGGTTTTTAAAGCAATGCAAGTTTCATTACTTTCAAGCAACTTTGCTCGTCCAGAACTTGAATAGTACACGAATTTGTTTTATTTTTGAAATGTTAGTTGTGCATGCTCAAGAAAATGGCGATAATTTGAAAATGATGAAACTATTCAAATTAATAGTTAAAAAAACTAAAAAACACGCTTTGTGTAGTGTATTGTCATCGGTCCTCGATATATCTACAAAGTTTGAAAGAAATCTGACCGTTTAAAGGAGTCGGTTACAAACATACATACAAACATACAGGTGAAGCTAATAAAAGCGTGTTAAAAAGACTTTCTATGATTTTTTTGCGGCAAGTCCTTGGTTACCTGTATGAAACTGTAAAGAAACAAAATATGGCAAAAAGGTTCTGTACGAAAAAAAGCAAGGCGTGAAAATATGACCCTAAACTTAACTCCATTGTCAGACAACACCACTTTTGACCAATATTGTTAAACGTAACAAAATACTCAACAAGATAAAGCTTCGAAACAATAAAAAGAAAATAAATAGAGATATTTCAACATGATATCAGGCCTAATTAATTAAGTTTTCGTTTTATTTAGTTAATTAACGGTTTGGAAGATAATTCTAGAAGGCTATTTATCATTTTCTTGCCGTCTATGGAGATCTTAGTCGCCGGATCCAATTTCCATCACTATATTTTATGAACAAAGCCTCCAGTTTCAACGTAAATTAGAATTAATTATTTAACGTTATTGTTTGTTAAGTATTTTTTTATTACAGACCAGAAAGTTTTTACACTTTTCTACATTTACTAACACCTCTCCACGCACACACACTCTTACACTAAACTTACAACACCCTTCCTTTTGAGTCGAGAGTTTAACATATCCTCTAGTAATAACCAGTTTTCGTAGAGCTTCAAACGCCTCTCAATACGCCATTACGTATTTACTATCAAGACCTCAGAAGTTTCAGTTTTAGAGCACGTTATTTATGGCGTTTATGAATTGTTAGCGTCGCTTTAGACGTCAAACTCCGTAATCGCTCGTCTCGAATTTAGTTATAATATCCCAAACTTAACAAGCTGCCGTTCAGAAGTAAAGAAGGATGGATAAGGTAAATGTTGCGTTCAGTTTATATTAATCTTTGTATTGCTAGTTCTGGAAAGGGGAAAATTGTGGTTTAACAGCAACGTTGAAGAATGTGGAACGCTCTGCCTGAGTTGATTTTTTCCGATGGATATTGTTTGGGTATCTGAATCAGTTTCTCTATAACAGTAAATTACTTATTTTAAACTAAAATCCCTTAAAACCATATCGGATTCCATAGAAAATATTATATACAAATTTTTGCCGTGTTAGTTTTTCTAACGTCCACGTGTAGCAAGATGGTGACACTTGAGCCATAGTTCCTGAGCTATCTCGCGGCACACTATGACACCAGCTTCTGCAACTTTATAGCGCTATGTATACTGAGTTTGTGAATAAGCAACACCAACTTGTATACTTATCTACTTATAGAAACTAGGTTGTGCCCGCAGCTAAAATATGGATAAGTTTTCAGGGCGGGGTGCAGTCGTTTCTGGACTTGTTTTTGATATTTTATACGTATAAAGCTAATGTTTCGTAGTAGTCTCTTGTATTCTCTCGAGAACAATTTAAAAAAAATGGTGTGGTTCGATATGTGTGTGACCGAACTGACCGATAATGCTCGAACATTTTTACCTAGAACAATACAATTTTAGAATATTTGGAATTAATTAATGACAAACAGAAATAACCTCTAACATAACTAACTACATAAGTAGGTACATACTTTTGTTGTTCAAAATATTTTATCACTTCAAAATTTTAACTTAACGCGAAAGGTAAACATAACAACCACCATTAAAAAATATTTATATTCACTGGTCTAAAACAATGCTTTCCCATCCCATGTTTTCCTATCTTAATTAAATAGGAAAACATAAGATAAACAATGCAGATATGCTATCCCTTATTCTACAAAGAGGTGGTAGCCTTTGTGGAATCAAAACATCCCGCTAATTAAACCACCTACCTCTTAATCATCATCCCATTCATTTACCAGGACAACAGGACACTGCAAGAAGCACCTCACAGCCACTTATTAAATTGATATCTCAAAAAGCATTCAAGATTTCAAGCTCGGTTAAAAAGGAAAACGAATTAACAACAACAAAAGGTGAAGATAAGCGGTGGAAGACAAAATTCTAGATGTAAAGAGATAAGCGAGGGGGTTTTTGTCGTCCCGTTGAGTGGTCCACTATAATCGCTTTGGGTTGTGACGGGTGGCACCGGCGTTAAATGCAACTGGGTGGAACATACAGGATATTACAGTATGGCCTTTTGCTCTATACTGATACATCACGTTAAATACCGAAGTTTGCAGAATATGTTTGTGTTTAAAAAGCGCTTCTAAATGGACGCGGCGTCTGCAGGTGAGGCGGCGAATCACATCGGCAAGCCACGTTATAATATTATGTAGATTATTGTAGATGTCATGCCGACAAATCAGTAAAAGGTCTAATACCCAATTTTAAGTCTAATTGTGTATACTCGTACAACATAAAATTTATTGAGTGGGACGTTGAGTTTGTCGACTGGACTTGAATGACGGGGCTCAAAAGGAACTGTTTCTGTGCCCGCCACGTTTGTCTCTCTTTTACACAAGGTACCTTATGTTTTTGACACTTTTGTGAAAAAGTTGTGATACTGTTTCTGTATGTACTGCCACCAGCTAGGGAATTATTGTGTTTCGAAAAATAGTTTAAAGAACACGAAAACTTTTAAGTTGGGATAAAAGAATTTCATGTTTCTAACAATGGAGCTTACCGCGGGTTGTTTGTTTTGTACTTCGAGATTTAGTTTGCACTATATGCATTTGATACGAGATTTGCTCAATATTTTATGGCTTTCTAGAAGAGTTTGGTTAGTATGGTCTATTTTGTTAGTATCTGGTAAAAGATAGATTGGTTCAAAATAATGGGAGAAATTAGTGATCAAATTAATTTACTCAGTATATAAAGTTCGATCACTATTGCCTATTAGAACTTCATTCGACGTGATTGAATAAATTACATAGTGTTTCAAAAAGGGTAATTGTGGGGCTTGTAAGGCTTATTATGAACAACTTTGATTACTAAAACAAATCTTGAAATTGCAACAACAAAAAAACAGTTTCATATTATTTTGTTGAGTTATTCACCATTTTCTATAGAGCAGCTAGCTGTTCAGGGTTAGACTTACCTAGTAAAAATTGTTTATAAAGATGAGGACTATGAACCTTTCGGATTAGCATACCCTTTATGAATAGCCCGTTTCAGTGAAATAAAAATCATAATTTGGGTTTAGTTCGATCCCACTGTTGACTGTTTGTAATTTATTGGAAGCTTTCAGTATAATATTTGAGCCCTCATGAATATTCCGTAGTAATTAGTGGGTTAGCTGATAACCCTAAAATTTGCATGTAAAATAAAAGTTACTCTTTGAAATAGTATAATACTTACCTACTTGATTTTTAGAAAGTTCTAGAGTAATACGAATATGTATTTTACTTATATTTATTATTTAATAACCCTAAATGTTAAATTGCTCTTCTTAGGTCAGACTTAGGTATTTCTAGTAGCTTACTAACTATCGTAGTACCAGGGTATAATGATATAAAAGAGGTCGTTAAGTCTTTCATGAAGTGTTGAGCCTTATCAAGAAAACTTTCACAAACTAAAAGAAAAGGAGTGGACTCTGAATCTACTCAATTAACTACTCAATTTTATGAAGACTGTAAAAGTGTAAAAGATATAGAAATTTGAATCCAAAGCTAGCTGAAAAATATTTTATAATGTTCGAATGCTACATTAACAATCAGCAGCGATGCGTAGAAATAAGGAAGAGAGGCCTTTGTCCAGCAATGAGACAAACCGGGCAATCATAATCATATGATGATGATGTTTTTAGGTAGGTTCTTTGTTTAATTATTTTTCAGCCTCGCTTGTTCCATTGTTGGGCAAAGGCCTCCCTTCCCTCTTTCCACACATTTCTGTTTCTTGCTAATGGGCCAATTCTTCTCGAAAGCGTCGAGTTCGTCCTTACACTTCTTTCCAGGCTGGTCTATTGGCCGTTTAACTTTCGGGAACCAGTCAGAAGTGGTTTTAGCCCAAAAGAGCTAATTTGATGTATAATACGAGTAGTAGTTAAAATCCAGCAAGATGAATCTGCACAAACTGGATCTCACGTGAGGCAGCCGGAACTAATCGGTATTTAGTAGTTAGTGGGTAGTAGTTACTAAGGAGTAAGCAGTAGAGAGGGTTACCTAGTCAGCCGGGCACTAGCGCCAAGCTCTAGTTCTAGAGCTTGGCTGGGTGTCGGAGGCCAAAACCCACTTTGGGTCGCTACGCCAGAGTTACTCCTAATTAGAAACTAAGTGAAATTGGCACTAGATAGTATTTTACCGTTATGCAACGGCTCCTATATAATTATGCATATTATATTTTTTAAGTTAATTCATGATTATTTGATACGGAGTCTGAACGCTCCAACCACTAACTTACCGTCGTTCCAAAACTTTACAATTTGCATTGTTTAGTTCAGTTCAATTTGTGTTTAGTTCGAACAGCAACAAGATCAATTAGACCGCCGACGTAGACCCACATTCAACCAGACTCATTACAGTTCCGAACAGAAATCACGGCAGTCATTAGCAGTTGGGAATCACTTAGGACTCGCTAATTGAGCGTACTGTTGAGTGCTAGCATGTAGTTAGACGATAGTGCCTATTTACGCTTGCAAAAAAGACATCTTAAGCTGGGGGTTGACTTGCAACATTTTGGTGTAATGGGCGAGTTTTTGTAATGCGTTACAGTAGTTGTAGAAGCAGAGTTGTAGAAAGCCGTTTGAAGCAAGCGCCGCGGGGATCACTCGACTGTCAGTTTGTCGCGAATCCCTTTGATTGTAATATTACTAAACGGTGCGGAAGAATGCGTCATCTTTTCGTCCACTATTTTATTCTTATCTTTATTTTCTTTTATATTATAAAAACCAATCGCTTTTCGTCATTCTTCGAAACTCAAAAACGGCTTTCTTTGTAAAAGTAACTTCCAAATATTTCTGATTTCTTGACTTGAATAATGTTTCTTTATTTTGTTTCCTTTTATACGGCTTAAAAAAAAACCACGGATGAAACCGTGGGTTGCAGCTAGTTTTGAATAAAAATAAAGCACACTCGAGGGCTCGAAGCGAGAGCTTGCTGCGTTTATTGCCGTAATGTAACAAGACCGCCGAGAACGATACATTACAAACAGACTGTATTAGCCAGTCTTGGGCTTAACAAGAATCCAATTACAAAGTTTCTTATGATGAGCTTTGGAGAAAGATGAGGGAGAGGGGTGTTCCGGCAGAGCTATTGTATATCTTTCAATATTGGTATGCGAATCAGACCAATCATGTAAAGTGGTCAAGCAGCCTCTCCGAATCATGCAGGTTGGAGTGTGGTGTGAGGCAAGGCGGTTTGTCGTCTCCAAAACTGTTCAGCCTGTATGTAAATGACCTCATAGTGGAGCTCAGCAGCTTGCGTGTCGGCTGCCGCGTGGGGGGTGTTTGTATGAACAACCTCAGCTACGCGGACGACATGGTGCTGCTGGGCCCGACTGCGAGGTCTATCGGAGAGATGCTGAGGGTCTGTGAGAGGTATGCCGCATCTAATTTAATTTATAATGTTAAAAAAAGTGAATTCATGGTCTGTAAGGCTGCTGGTAAGTGCCCGGACACCGTCCCTTCAATTACCCTAAATGGCATGAGCGTAAACCGGGTGTATCAATTCAAATACCTTGGGCATATTCTGACCGACAGCCTTAAAGACGATGATGATGTTGAGAGGGAGCGCAGGGCTCTGGCGGTCCGCGGGAACATGCTGGCCCGTAGATTTGCCCGTTGTACTGACCAGGTTAAAATAACGCTTTTTAAAGCTTATTGCCAGGGAATGTACACGGGTGGTCTGTGGTTCTGCTGTTCGAAAAGATCGCAGGATTCCCTGCGCATCCAATACAACAATGTGTTCAGGATGATGTTGAAACTCCCTCGATTTTGCAGTGCCTCATGGATGTTTGCTCAAACCCAGACTGACGGCTTCCATGCGGTACTGCGGAAGAAAGTAGCGTCTCTGGTGAGGAGGCTTCGAGGGAGTGACAACAGCATCCTGAAAGTAGTGGCTGATGACCCACAAGCTCCTGTGCTGGGGCATCTCGTGCGGACTATGGTTCCTCACGACATGCCCCGTAAGTACATGACATATTGATTTTTAGTTCTAATCTTGTCATACCTACTAACATTAGTTTGTAAGTCATTTTCTTTTCTTTTATACTAACAAACTATGGACTCGTTATAATGTCTGAAACAAAAGTATTTGAATTTGAATTGAATTGAATTGAAAAGTTCTAGACGCAAATCTTTACTCTCACTGGCTTCTATTGCTAACCTAACCATACTCACCTAAAAACACTGGAGCTCATATTTTTCTTTGTACATTTGGGTTCATTAGTAGATGACAAAGTGTACCTATCGCGGGACTTCGCTCACGGTTCGCGGAGCGCCCCGAGGCCGGTCGACTGATTCTGTCGCTTCGATAAAGAACTCTCTTATTTTCTGTCTCTATGTATTTATCGCGTTAGCTAATATCATTTATTGGGTGGGATAAATCTTTTTTATTACAATTTAGGGCTATTCCAGGTAAGTGAGATGGTAGTGAGGGCAGGGCTGTCTATTAGCATTATTCTTGCGAAGGTTGCGAGAGAGGGCGAACAAGGTGTAAAGTATGAATATTTGTTGTTATTTAGTTCTGTAACGTGAGCTAAGGAATATAAAAAAGGATGATTGATTTAGAAAAATGTGTAAAAAGCAGTTTGTTGAACTACTAAAACTATCTATACCTAATGCTATTGGCTTGGATGTAATTTATTAAATCTACTTGCTGCGTAAGGTGTGTATGCATACTGCATTGCGTTTTTAATGATTTAAATATTAAAAGGTTCTATTTACAACTTTATGTATAGTCTTTTGGTGGTCAATTTGGTATATTTCCTGTTTTTTTTAACTCTAGTAAATTGGTGTTTACTGTCCTTGGTAAGCTTCGATTCGGTTGAAAATGAAGCCCGCTTTAGAAAATACTAAAAAAATTCGGCCCTGAAAAGCCCAAGCATATGACGTTTTTATTCTGAAACAGCAAGAATACCCCACTTGTGGGACTTTTTCATTTCTTCTTCCACTCTCACTAAAAACATTTTCCCTAACTCTTAATTAAAAAAACCCGTTTAAAATTGAAACTGAATTGAAACATAATCAAATAAAACAACGCGCCATGTCTACCCCCTCTTCGCCACATTCAACACCCCATAAAACTGTTCAAAGGAGATACAAGCATTCCTTTTATGACACAAAGGAAATCGGGTTATAATGAGCAAAATGCTGAACATGTCATTAAGAAGCCTTTAGGGTTGGTTCGAAAAAGACGGAGAAATGCGAAACACACAATACGTTTTACTTTGTTTCGTAAAATATAGAGTTTTGCTTTTCCTTTATAAATATAATTACTGGGTACGGTTTGTGGTTTTACCTTTTATTCTATTGACAAAAAGTTACGAATTATTACAAATTAGCTTCACTCCGCGGTTTCACTTACGCGGTGAAAATGAAAAGTAAGCTATTTCTTTTTCTATACCCCTAGCTAACGTTTCTCTAACCTAACGTGGATGTCAAACACGGTGATTGGTTGAAAGCGTGATTTACAAACAAACTCACTTTTGCATTTGTAATATTAGTTACACCATGTTCCGCGATTTGGCTTAATCTCTTTCGATTTTGATACATCATCTTCTACACAGAGTTATAACGAAGGGAAAATTTAAGTGACGAAAAAATGACAATGCTGCTCGACAAAATGTAGGAAACAGCTGATTTTTTTTTGCGATTTCTGGATTGGTCCCTTAGTAAAAGTTGTTCATAATAACGATTACTTATGAGCCTTTTTCAGCGTATCATACATACCCTTTCCTACCTCATACCGTTATTTTTTATTATATTTTGGCTGTTTCATCAATTCGTTTCGAAATCCATGTTACTCATGATTTTGTTACTCATTACGATCCTACTCTTTTTCGAATTTTTTCCTACCCCACTCAAATCCTGCCTCGGCATTCTAGTCAAATTCAAATAACAAAATAATTTATTCAAATATGGGTAAGTCAATGTAGGTACAGTAAAGCTTTGGTTTCCTAGGAAAGCGGTGCCGTCATATAGCGGCCGTAATACAGCGGTGAATGACGTCACTAGAACGTTGTCTATGTAAACAAGATGGCGCGGTTTCCTAGAGAGCGGTAACTGACACCGTAACGTCAAAAAGCGGTGCCGCCATTTGCATGACGGCCGTCTTGTCGGTGTCATATGGTTTCGGGAACGTTTCATTGATAGCGGTGAAGCTATTTTAAATACGTATTTGTGTTTTTTTCGTACAAAATGAGTTCCAACTCTTGGAGCAGCGAGGACGACGAAATTTATAGTAAACGGCGACGTACTAAAATCTCAAATGCACCTTCAGTACCACGAGATTTGAATAAATCGTCTTCCGCCATACGACTATTTTCCCCTTCTGATGATAGTTCATCCTCCAAGTAAATTACTAAAGCTAAATCAAGGTCGTCCATTTTCTATCTTGGATACTTTTCGCTAGACGTTTGTTTTAAAAAAATTACTGACGGTGCGTTAAAACGGCCGTGGAACTTTCCACATGTCGTCACCGTCAAGACGGCCGCCTTTTGACGTCCGTAATATTACGGCCGCTATATGACGGTACCGCTTTCCTAGGAAACCAAAGCTTTATGGATGTCAAATACAAAAAAATACGAATAAATTATAATCACAAAAAGTAAAAAAAACTAAATATAAATAATCACAATAGTATGAATAATCAGTCAATTATTATTATTAGTCTAAATACAATTTACGAAAAGAGACTATCGCAAATGAATTCGTCAATTTTGTAGTAAGCCTTTTCAAGTAATAGTCAATAGTAGTCTTAAACATAATTATGTTTAAATGTTTCCGATAAAACCGCAAATCAACTACCGTAGAAGGCGAACAGGCGCCCACATCTGCAATTCAATTCTAACTTAAATTGCCGCGAGCTGTACTGGCAACATTGAATTATTCGCCATCTGCCATGAACTGCCCATAAACTATACTGCACGGCGTTATTTGCTAAACTAGCTGTTTAGAATTAGAAGCAGTTTACTGAGCTCGTTTGTTTACCTACAAGGTTCAATTTTGCCCGGGAAAAGATAATGATTGTTATATCAGTCAATGCGTTGCAGCTTGGTTTATTTATAGCTAGCCATACCTAACGAACATACCGTAGTAATGTTATTTTTTTAGAAAAACAAATCTACTTCAAGACCACATTCATTGTACAGAAGAAACTTGTTGACGGTTTTCAAAAAGCGCTCAATCTTTTTAAGCTTCGTTACAATTTTTATGGGACCTCTGAAGTCTGACCTATCTAACAAAAAAAGTATCATCAGAATCAATTCATATAATTTGCGGAGTAATCGCGTAAAACATCCATCAAAAAGCCTTCAGTCGAATTGAAAACATCCTTCTTGAGGTTTGCTAAGAGCCATATACATTTCAAATAGAAAGTTAATCCATGATTTTTTTCGCTTTCCCAAACTTTGATATAATTTGAGTGTCTTCAAGTCGCGAGTGAATCGGTTCCTTCTAGGCAGGCGTGCTCCATCGTAGACCGTATCATTGCTTACCATCAGGCGAGATGGTGGTCAAACGCCACCATCTCGCCAGATGTAATTTAATAAAAAAGAAAGCTGATAAAAATCTTAATTGAGACTACATGAATCCAAATTGTAGATCTATCATTATTTAAAAATATCAATGCAGATTTTGTTTACAATCCCGCAATAAAATGATTTTCAACACGTTGCGTGCTGAAGAGCGTATAATAACGGGTTTCGTACTTGCGTCCGGATTTCGAACACGACGATTTAATTGAGCTAAATTACCTGCTATTTTCGGAAAATGTCAGTTTTCACTTCACTAGGTATTTTCTGACGTAGGTACTTTTTGGTACTTATTTGAATTCTGGTTTTGAAATGTTAATTAAAAAACTGTAGTAAGTAGAAATTGAAATAGTTTTATTTGCCATAAAGAAATTACAGTATTCAACTTTAAGGACCAAACTAAAACCATGTCCAAAGAACTAATTAAAGAAAACGTGTTAAAGTTAAAGAGTGTTAAAATAAGTGCTGGTGAGTCTTGCACTAGGCAAACCTGTATCATAAGATCTACAGTTGTTTTAGAGCATTTTTGGTGCGGTCAATACATCAGGTAAGATTGACTTTGGAAATTAAGTATGCTAAGCTTTTTGACTAATAGGTAGTAATAATAAAGTTCGTATGGATCGAGGTGTTAGAGTTTTTAAGCCCTCTGACAAAGCTTGGCTAAGTAACGCTCAAAGTAATTAATAAAAAATAAGTTTTCTATTTAACATTAACGTAAATTCACTCAGAAATTACACGAATGTAAAATTATAAAAAGCGGCTCCACAAAGTAACAAGTTTCTGAAAAGCAGAAACGAAAAGTCGTATCGGAAAGCCTGTTCTAGGGCACTCGAGATTATCTCCGTCACTCTCAGTCTTAGGACGTTTCTAATGAGAGCGACAGTGACCGAGATAATATCTCACTCGCCAGAATCAGGATTGCGCTATCATTCTCGGTTGACGAGTTTTGAATACGGTTTAATTGCTTTAAAAGTCGTATTGAAATGTATACGGTCTCCTATTACAGTGGCATTTAACGGGTTTGAGGATAAACTGGCGGGTTTTTATTCAAGTTTGAAATTATGCTGAAACTTTTGACGTTGAATGCTTGTTTAATGATTTGACATAAATTAAATAGGCAAGCATAATTGGTGAAAATATTTATAAAGCAAAAAATGGCAAAAAAATATCGAGCTTCATCATCATCAAGAACTTTCTTTTCCCCACAGCTGGGTTTAGGTTTCTTTCTTAATTCATAAAAGCATAAATCAATGTATGTTAGGTAATAATTCAGATTTTTAAAGTATGCTAATAACATTTGTTTCTGCAAGCGAAAGCACTAAACTAATTCCTATTCAAAGAGCTCGGACTGGTTAGCCTATATACCAGGTACCTACTCCAGTAACCGCCATTCGCTGTTTCCGTAGAATTCACCGAACAACATTAATTTACACGTAGTCAAACACAATTTACCAAGCGTCGGCAGGTCCATTTATCTTAACTTGTAATTAAAATGCAAATCAGCCGCAAAAAGATTGTATCCCAATACGAATTAAATAGGCCGACCCTGTTCAGGCTTATCGCGTCGCGACCGCACGATACCACTCGGTAAAGGAACTATTCCTACATAATTTGCTCTAAAATTCGGAGCACGC
Source organism: Alcis repandata (assembly GCA_949125135.1). Classification (NCBI taxonomy): domain Eukaryota; kingdom Metazoa; phylum Arthropoda; class Insecta; order Lepidoptera; family Geometridae; genus Alcis; species Alcis repandata. The sequence goes on from OX421238.1 coordinate 1,944,892, forward strand.
CGAAAATGCGCCGTGACTGTACATCAAAGAAAATAGTCGCAGGAACTTTACCCGTTTGAAATATTGTTGCAAAGGACGACGTTTTGCGTCGAGATTCAGACGAAAATTTCACGAATAAAGAGCTATTTTTCGTCAAGCACCTACTCGACGGCTTTTCTCGTGATTGTTTCCCTTTTGTCGTTTTGTTAACCGAAAGTTGAAGTGATTGTGGCGAATTGATTTCTGAATGGAAGGCACTGTATGACAATTAGTGAGCTGTTTGAACAACGGCGCTATTGTAACTTGATTAAGACCTTCCAGCGAATTAACAAGCGCCTGAATCTGATTAAAGTACCAGGACATCAGTACAAGAGAGAAAGTAAACTATTGTCTGTCTGAGTCCGTTTGCACAGGACTGTTCATTGTCTCGTTCTATTGAAAATCAAATTCACCGTCCCTGCCCGAACGAAATTAACGGGAAAACGCATAAATTAAGGCGAGTTAAGACAAACTTCCTCGAGAAAGTTTCATTCAAAGAGGTGAGCTCTTTTGAGGGATTGTTCTATTGAACCGCGAACGAAGTTGGCATTGTCTGCGGTTGAATTTTAAACGCGTTATTTCTTGTAGAATAGGGAAGGAGATTGTGCGGTCGCGAGTCGGGTGGCGGCAAATCAGAGTTTGTGTCGCCGTATGCTAATGTAGGACTCCCATAGGAAAGATTCTGGTATTCGGTCGGATTGGACGCCAAATTATTGGAATATTTATTAGTCATGGGATTTGATCCAGGCTCGGTTTGTTATTGTGGTATCGGCTCTCGTAAACATGACCTCCAATCAAAGTTGTCAGTTTAGGGTTAGTTAATTCCAATTTGTTATTGTTTGGGAGTTTATTATGTTGTGTTTGAGTTTAGAATGAGTCATAAAGTTTTAGAAACGTTCAAATGAAATGTTCGTAATAACAAAGTTTTATATTATCTTTAGCTTTTGCTTTTATTAAGCAATTTGGAAGAAATTGATATATGGAAGAAATTAATGTGATTTGATCATGTTCAAGAAAACTTCGCGACAGATTTATTTTATTTTGTTTGATATTTACCGACTTACATTATTCTTTATACGCAGTATTGTTTTCATACTCATACTGTTATACTTATACTTAAACGCATCGTAATGCGAAAACAATAGAAATATTTTTTTGCCATCATGCGTTAGAACTGAAGAATAAAGCTTTAATTAAACTAAAGTTCAACGGAAGCCTAAAATCATCTTTTATCTACAGGTAAATAAGTACGTAAACTAGATGTATGCCTAAAAATAAGCTATAACATTCTCTAACATTTTTCCACACATATTGTAAAGACTAAAGCTTCACAAGACCTCCGCTTCACCCAGTACATTTTCCCAGAGTAAAAGCTACCGAAGATTTTATGGTTACATAACATTATCAGTAAGCACTAAGATACTTAAACCCCAAGTACCACAAGTTTTAAAATAAGTGCCTATAAGTAAGTACGTATAGCACAGCTGTTGCTCGTGACAATCTCCCGTAGAGGCGTCGAAGTAAAAGTCCCGATTACACCCGGCTGTCGCAAGTTCGCGGGAGTTCCGGGTTTATCGGGGCCGCTGCGACACCTAGAAGGTGTCGCAAATGTGAAGCTGCATGGACTTTGTAGGACACGTGTATGTAAGCTGTGACTGTTCTTGAAGGCACAGAGTCATAAAAAGTTGTAAATCATAGAGTAAGGAGTCCAGTTTATGACATTAACGATTTCTGTGATTGTTTGCTGTGCAAGTCTTTAGAGTAAAAATAAATACTGGTCGACGGCAACCGTTTCATTCGAGAGCGGCTGGACCAATTTGGTTGAATAAAACTGTCTATATGCAAAGTCAAAAGCTGAGTAGCAATGGATCACGTACGAAATCCCAGACATCAGCTAGTGTGTTATTACTAGGGGGATATCTTTTCAATTTGTTATTCGAATTGAGATCTTTTTATATTTGCAGAAAATATAGAAATTCGAGAGTAAATTTGCGGGTAGCTAACTACTAATTATCGCTATGGCTTTAGTAGTAAGTACTCATGCAACATGCACGCTGGTAAGTGCAACTTCTGGCTTGCATTACCAACTAATCGAAGTTAAAATCTCAAAATAAACACCATCCTCTCCGTCGATATTTCGAATTAAGCCGCCTAAGACGCAGTCAAACTTCAAGCGAGAGATAAAAGTTTCAAGATGATCACGACACTACAACTAGTGGAAAATTGTCACCAGAATGCCAAGACCTTTGACGTAGTCCTGTTGGTAGCTAAAGTGTTAGGAGTGAGGAGTTAGTAGTTGAAATTAGGGGTCTTGTGAGACTGGTTATAACTGGCTTGGAAGCTAATTCGTAAGTGAACTGACAAATTTAATAAGAAATAAATGAAGAAGCGGAAGCGTCGCTAGAGTCTGCTACGTACTTCTTAGATCTTTTTTCAATCTAATGGATACCAAAAGTACGAGTATTTTCCCCTTATTGTACGATATTTATGACATCTGCCTCTTCTTTTATCTGGCCTAAGAGACTTCTCCTTGGTCTTTCTAATCCCGCCTTTCCATCTATCATTCTCTCTATGATAGTTTTAGTTGGTTTGTAATGTCACGCAAGGTAGTCAAACATTTTACCCCTTCTTCCTCACTAAACTTACCATTTCATTTACTAGCTTTACAAAATAATCGATCCGAAATAAACTGCTTCCACAACCCTACTAACTTGTTTTTACAATTTTTATGATTCCATTAGATCCTCGAGTTGGTTCCGGCGGTAGAGTACAAACAGTTTTCTAGACTCCATTAATATCTCTTTTGTACGTGCGCGGAATGGGAAATGACCAGTTTGAAGCTAGATCGTGTGCTGTGACTCTGTCTGGATTGTTACCTAGGTATTTTGGGTTTTCAGATTTCTATTTTTTTAAAGGGTTTTTAATATTTTTCATTGCGTATCTACCACTGCTAATGTTACTTACAAGACGTGTTATTCTTTTATTTTGCAATTAACTCACAATATCTTGATAAGCAGGCAGATCTATATGTGTTTGAAGTTGCCTCCAAGTGCCAAAATGAAACCGATTACGAATCAGTTATTAATTATCAATTATTGTCAATAAGGTCACTAGTGCAAGACTTCCAGGTCAGCCTACGGAATAATGGCTTTAGATGACAACAGCGTTAACAAAACACTAGGCATAATAGATGATAACAATCATGAGAAGTGAAGGAAATACTGCAGGCAAGTGCCCGGCTCGACCTGGAAACTGAACAAGGGCTATACCGCGAAGTTTTAGCGCGAGCCTAATCAGAATCACCTTATCTTTTGTCTTGCTCTGGCAGTTACAAAAAAAGCGAGACAATATTATAGCCAAGTGATCAAGTTCAGGCATAGATATGAAGAGTTCAGGCATGGTCTAAAAGCTCATGGTACGGGACCAGAAGATGAAACATTGTATATGACAGACAGTCTTTTCTTGTCTATTATTATACCTTTGAGACGAGGAAGTTTTTATTGGCGGATATAATCGCACTTTATTGTGGTGGCAGTTCATTAGTGGTAGGTCCTGGTTCCGTAGGTATTTCAGTGTTGGTGATTGAAACGGGTGTAGATGTAGACAGTCTTTATTTAAATAATTTTGTAATTACATGCCTGATTGCTTTTAAGGGTATGTACCCATATCTTTAAAATAATTTTTGACCTTTACTGTATTATTTTTGGTTGACAGGCGTTTGACCACAACTCTAATAGTAGGCAAATGACGGTCTGTTTAATAATTGGCTTTATGGCATATAATTATAGATGGACGGATGGACAAATAGCCAGACAAACGGACAAACATCATTAGTCACCACCAAAACCACACACCATAAGGAGTCTCACCATAAGGGTTCCTTTTAATCATTTTGGTACAGAATCTGAAAACAGATTTGATGTTTTTCCTTCACAGAAAGCTCGAATCAGTTGTTAAGATTCACAATGTTCATCTTTGAGTAGTGTCCTAACGCATCGATCATAAAATAATAGATATCTCAAGCAAACCTTTTTCGCAATTTCTTCTAAATACGCTGTGGGGTTCATTGAGGGGAGTCTAAATAAAAACGACCTTCTTCTATAATAGAGCCCATTTATTTCTTGTCATGAATTATTTAATTGTTTTTTTTTTTATAGTTTTGGTTTGAATAGCTCTATCCTCGCTTTTTTAAATTCTCCAGCGTCGTAGCCGCTCAGGGCCGCCTAGAGCCGATTAAAGTAAGGGTTGGGCTACACGTAACTGGCGTCATTCCAACTCATTGCGTCCAACTGCTAGCTGTTTTTGTCAATCAGACCTGGTGGGATGGAGAACTATATTTTTTAGCTTGTTTTTCTTAGTCTCATGGTGTTGGCAATTCAGTTATTAATATTTTAAAAGCTTTAATTTTTATATAAATTGCAATGTAACTACCTATATGTAAGTGAACTAACAGTTACCGTGTTTGTTCGGGTGGAATCTTGCAACTCAATTTTGAACCACTTCTCGATGTCCGATTGAGCTGAAATTTCGTAGGTATACTCGTACTCCGATGACAATGCAATAAAAGCTTGTATTTAAAAACACTTTTTAAATTAACTTATTCTAAACTATAGTTACGTTGCGTATTAGTTAGTTAGGTACTAAGTGGCTCAAATAACTGAGATTAGTGTAATTTATTTTTTAGTTTCACGCGCTAGCAAGTTTTTGACTACCAAATCAACAAACTTAACTTTTAAAATGTAACCTAAATTGTTTAACCATAGAATTCAGTTTCCGAATACCAAAATAAAATAAAAATATCCGCGCTCCTCTTCATCGTTTCGAATCCCTCAATATCGTTCTCAAATCTACACTGAGTAAAAGATCTGCAGAGAAACTACGAGTATTCTATAGAGCAGGAGCATGAAAACCAAGATTGATTCAAACAACGATAAAAGTATGAATTAAGTGATCTTGCCTAATTGTAAATTTCCATTTAAAGATTTTTGTTTTGGCGTTTTTTACCCGTCAAATGGATTTATTCGAGAATTGTTCGTTTCTTGAACCATAAAATAACCGAAAACTTAACTTACCCGCTGCGCCGGCAATTACTTAGCTCTTAGAACTCGTATACAAACCTATCGCTACAATAATTTGACGCAAACATTATTGCTTATACGAAGTAAATATAGCTACAGTTTTATAATCTAAGGAGTTATTTGAATATTGCCAACGGGCCTGACGGCCGCCCCGAGTAAAGAAGAATGAAGTGACTAAAGATCTCCGGGAATTTCAAGTTAACGCCTGGCATGAACTTATTCCAGATAAGGAAGAATGGCTCTTAGTATCGTAGTAAAGTCAGTAAGTTAGGAGCTATTTCGTTATAATTAAAATGGGAATACTCACGTAAAAATAAAGTCGTTTACTACGACTATTTTCGATTTGATTCAGTGATTTTCATTCTTCTTCGGTGGTTTTCCGGTGGTGGTTATTTTTGATGTGTCAAAACCATAGTAAAAGTATACAATTTTACTATGAAAACACGTTAGTGTTTTTGACACATTTTGTTATAATTAACATGGGAATACTCACGTAAAAAATTAAATCGTTAAGTTAGTTAGTAAGTTAGTATAATACCTACTACTAGTACCTACTTAAATATACGAGTAGAGTAGTAAGTATTGCGCCAGGTTTCATACTAAAAGTTAGGAGCTATTTCTTTATTTTCTATTCGATACTAACTCGGATCTTTACAGCTCGCCTTCCTCTCCGATCGAACAGAAATGCTAATTTTGTCGAGATACGCAACAAACTCCATGGAACTCTGGAGTTGGTTTTAGGACCCTTTTTAAACTGGAAGCTAATTGAATTGCTAAATTATTAGACTAGGAGACGATGGGTAGATTTGTTTCTAATATTTAAAATCAGTCACCAAAAAAAACCAAAATCAGTCTCTTATGTAAATAAGAGACTGATTTTGGTCGACTTTATACAATAAGTAGGTAAGGTCGTAAAGGCCAAGTGGTTGTCAGAGGTTTTAGATTGTCGAAGACTTATGACATGGCTTGGCGGCTAAAATAATATTAGAGGTAGGCAAGGATACTTTGAAAGAAACTATCATCTTCTAACTTTTAGTAATCTAAGCAACTTTAAGGTAGCTTTGATTAACGGCATGAGAAAAAACTTGAACTAAAGCCTAAATCAAAGCTCACGAGTATAATTATTGTGTTATTTAGTCAATAAAAAATAACAAAAAACTTCAGAAATTCTTAAATTGAAAGGCTGTTTATTATCATCTCTTTAATTCACATCCTATTCTTTCTACCATTTCTGTGTCTCTTCGTGTTGTTCCTCGCCTTTACTTATCCGACAGTTTTGTAAATGAAATGAAGAACCTTCCAGAAGCTTCCAACCTAGGCTCATTGGAAAGTCAGTACCGATCGGTCAGCTGGCTCATGAATTATTTAGGGCGCTGGTAATCGACCAACTCCGATAATATTGATGGAGCGGAAAAATACTGGTAAATACCGTCAGGTGATGTTTAGTGATTTTATCGGTTCGGCAAGTTTTTAGATGGAACATTTTGTGAAATTTTGAACATTAATGAAGCGATGAAAATGTGTTTTGAAGTATGAACGACCATCTATGTTATTATCTCTGACTCATTCTACTATTGGGTCGCTAATGGGTTGATTACACATAATGAGTACAATGGCGAGACAGTGCCCTTGGCCTGAGTACTCGGTTTGTATAAACAGTTTGCCGAAGCGAGACAGTCACTAGAGCTACTAACTATTTGTTTGCTCAGCCGAGTTTGCCCATTTACTGTCTCGCCACTGTACTCGTTATGTCTAATCAACACATAAAAAGGACAAAGAAGCGACATCGTTGTGCGGTTGACATACCAAAACCTCGTACGAAATGCTTTCATTGTGCGAACCTTGTGAAGTGTCAAAGTCTGCCAGAGTGAGGGTTTCCCGTGATATTATAGGTATGTATGTTTCAAGACGTGAGTGAATCAGTTTCAAGATCAATTTTTCTAGGCAAGCGTGTTACATAGTAAAACGCATCGTAGCTCACCATCTGGAAAGTTGGCGGTCAAACGCATGCCTAAGTTCGAATTAAAAAATATAGGTACTTAAACTTGATACGTTAGCATTGATTTAAAAACCCAAAACTTTTTTAAGTCGATGTCGAAGTCGAAAAGTAAAAATAAAAGAACCAAATACATATTACTTGAGAAGATTTATTAGAATACCATTTAGATTAGTTACAAGTCGAATAACATTAGTTTAGAATAGAATCATCATAAAAAAAATATTATGTAATATGTGTAAGTTAAATACAATATAGGTATGATTACTAAACACAAAACATGTGGCACTAAAAATACTTACAAAAAATGGCACAGTTTCAGGAAGTAGTTCCTACTAAACATTTAGTGTACAACACGTTAGTATTTATCGAAAAATGCATAAAATTTGGCACATAAGGTAAGATACAAAAACGCGTTTGCACAAACCTTACTGAAACAGAAGCGTCCAAGAATTCGATTTACTTCGTAATTTTTATATTTTTTTCAAATAGGTGAACTTACTTAAAATAGATCTTACTTATAAAACCTGCTTAAACTTAATCACTACTTAAAATGTTTCGACAACTTTTTGCTTACGTCAAATGTCACGTTTAAAACAAGGCCAATAGTTTTTTAAAGTTTAAAGTTGTTTCAAGTTGAAGCTGGATTAATAAGTAAGTCCCAAAATCTTCAGCTCAAACTTAACGCCAAGGACAAGACAAGATAAGAAAAGGCTAATCTAAGCTTTATAACTAACACATTAAGAACTATTCTAGCAAAGTCTAAAACTACAAAACCTAGTGATTATAAAACACCTAACGATTTAAATTCAACGCCGATATACTAACACAGCCATATTTTGTGTAATACATGTACCAACTATTTAGATATATGAAAGTACATAATTATTCTAAGATTTGACACAATTTGGCTACGGCCAAACCTGCGCGTTGGGAAGTGGGAAGCGGGAGCATCCACAGCTTCTACACTGAGAAAAATAGCTATCTAAATTCCGCTAAAAGAATGATGAATTTACTTAAAGTACGGAGCATACTGATGTTACCAAGAAATACGATGATTAGCACTAGTTTTTACAGTGCTAGTAAAATAATAATAAAGTGGTGTTAATCATCGTACTTTTTGGTAATATCAATCAGTGTGCTCCATACTTTAAGTGAGTTTATCATTCTTTTAGCGGAATTTAGATGGCCGTTTATCTCAGTGTACTACATAATTTGTTGACGTGGTGACTCTAATTATGTCTTGGCCTCCGATACTAACAAGCGAAGCGCCATCCTTCTCTAATCTCTATATTGAGCAAGAAAGAAAAGGATAGCGTCCACAAGGCAAATCTAAATTAGTAGAGACTGTCCTGTCCCGTATTGTTGTCTCGTAGATATGCAATGCGCCATAAGACATCAAAGCAGTGTCGGTCGTGCCATTGATGCTTCCGGTTTGCTTCCCAGTCCCTGCAAACGAGGGTAGTAAAACGTGCAGGTTTGATCGTTGCAATAAACGGATTAATTTATTTCTATTTCATTTTTTATAGACCTACGTTTGGCTTACGTATTAGCCATTAAATAATCTTTAGATTGGCCATCAACTCGCCAGTGGCGAGACAGTGCCTTTGGTCAAATACTTGGTTTAGGGGTATAGGTATAAACATTTGGACGAGGCAAGGCAAGTCCAACCATGATTTGTTTGCTTGGTCGAGTGTGCCCATTTACTGTCTCATCACTGTACTTGTTACGTGTAACCAACCCATACGATGTGGCCGGCGAAGCGAGGCGATCTGCAGAACTAGTGTCTTTGTTGTTTATCGTCTAGGAGCTGCCTAGATTCTAATTAAGTATTTCTGCAATATTGTAGGGCCAAGAAGTAAAATGTAAACTGTGGTTTAATACAACTACATTACAAAATGTTTTATTTTGAACAACTTGCCAAAATTTTGTAACAGTTTAACAAACTGACAGAGAAAAGCGAAACCGACCTTTGACTCTATATAAATTTATTTAAACACTAAATAGCATTAAAACCCGTAAGTACCCACCTAGATGACAACATACAATGTGTTCTTACACTAAATTTAATTACAAAGAAATACAATCACAGCCTCAAATTTGGCTTCTTACTAACGAGCTCATTGTACTACAAATATACGTGGGCAAGTAAAAAATCTAACGTGAGATCTTACTTATAAACCGTGCTTAAACTAAACCACAATTTAAAATTCTCTGACAACTCTTCATAGACCTGAAATGTTACGTGCGAAAAACAAGATGGAGTGTTTTAAGCAGTGATTAATTTAAAGCACGGGCTATAAGTAGCACCATTGGTATTTAATATAAGTGCGTAACATGTTTTCTTTTTCGTGCATTTTAATGGCACAAGTAACTTTTAAGGAAACTTTCGTTTCTTCCATCTATTGTCTATGTTGGCAATTTCGTCGGCTTAGCGCAAGAAGTCATGAACTGCAAAAAGTGCCAGTTATGTTATGAAAACTAACGTGGTTTTAACACATTTTGGCTATAGTTAACATGGGAATTCTCAAGTTTTATGAAGGAGGATACTGCCACTAGTTTCAATCACATTCGGTGATTTTTTCAAGGAATGATTACAAGCGTAATGCGCTCGAAGTTGCGTCCAGCCTGGCACTGATTTTGCAGTTAATGACATTTGCAGTAAGCCGACGGTTTATTCATATTGTCATACTACTTAGCCTACAAAATTGTATAAAAATTAACCCCATTTTCCCCGTCTGCTTCAATGTTTGACCAGTTTAGATCTAAACGTAACAGACCGTTAACGCACTAGTTACCAGTTTAAATTAAGTATAACCTTACTGCCTACACTACTGCACTCCGCTCCGACTGTAGGTACAGTTTCGCTAAGACAGTTTGAAAGACAGGACAAGAGTTTATTAAACACCTTCGTTGGGGCTTGTTCTCCTTGCCTCGTGTAGTCTCTGCCACGCGTCCGAGCCAAAAGAACTTGCTGGAACTCTTGATAGTTGAGATATAGGTATAACAAGATATTTCGAGGTACGAGTATCTCAGCGAGAGTGTGCCTACAGACGGAGTCACATCAAACCGCGAAGCCGACCCCCGCCACGAATCTATACTAGTGAACCGCTACTCGCTGCAAAAAGAACCTAATATAGTATCACGATAAGCAAAAATTCAAAAGAGAAACTTTGAATTGCAGAGCTTTGGTCAACTCAAACATCATGGTATCATGGCCATGATGGTCATCATCATGGTGGCGATTGTATTAGTCATGGCTTTTGTCATTCGGTCTTTGGTTTGGTTTTTGGTCTTTGTTACGTATGCCATAATTTCTCAATTCAAATGATGCTTTATGCTGCTCAACATATGGTTCATATTGCAACGAGTAACATTTTCGCTGCAACACTTTAGCAGCAGTATGAACTGTATAACGTGTACATACAGTTCAAAATTGAACGTTTAAGAATCCCCGCTGTCAACCGGCAAGAACTGCTGCTGGGCTACCGAAGACAGCATCATATCAATTGGCTTGGTGTCATCGTATAGAGAAGGAGCTTCGCAGAGGATAGCGAAGGTTCCGACGATAGAAGCGATTGTGAAGATCCAGAGGAACAGACGATCCAGCACCATGGCGACGAAACCCCAGTCTTGATCTTCCTATTGTTTCAAAATGTATAATCAGTAAAACCGTACATTTTGAAAAAGCACTGTACATTTTCCAGGACGGTTTACAGATTTTTAGTAGTCTAAAAATAATATCCAAACGCTCAAGCCCACTATCAGTTGGTAACGTGTCATTCTTCAGCGTTTTTATGTACAAACAAAATTAAATATAATGAATATACAATAAAAATCACGGCTGGCCAATTTTTACCAATTGCATTATTTTATGGTTATCTTTTTTAACTATCTCTTGACTTTTTTTGATATAATTTGTCCTGTATTCTTCAATTTAAAGACCCTCAAATAAAAACCAAAAATGAAAATTAAGTCCATAAGAAAACTCCTATTATTTTATTATTATGAGTATTGTTTCTTACCGCATTAAACTCGTCCTGCCGTTGCATGTGGTGTTGAATAAACATGACGTTGTGGATTGCCTTCTCGAGCTCGAAGGGGTAGTTGGGCCGGCTCTTCTTAACCACGTCGCTGAGAGAGTCGTCGAGGCCAGACATCACGGAGGGAAGACCATTGTAGCCAGCACTGAAGCTGCCTAAAGCTCCTACTAGACCGCTAAATCTATAGAAAAAGATATGCGTCTTTAAAACTAAAGTTGAGAAAAAGTTAAATAAAAATAAACTAAAAAAAACAGAAATAAAATAGAAAGTTTTACTGTCACCAGCAGAATTGTTTAAAGGAAACTAACTAAGTCAACTACCTATACAAACTTTTAGAGACAAATCTTAAGAAATTAACATTGTACTCAAAAATTGATGTACTGGCAACCAATTAAATGACACGTTATATTTTGATAGTAGTTGTTTATGGAAGTATCCACAGTCAAAAAACAGTCGGAATCTTAAACATGTACATTATAGACATCCAGATTAATTTAAAAGTATTAGAGCAAACCTGTTTGTTGCTGTGGTAGAATGCAGGCCGTTACATCCACCAGGCAGATGGTGGCGCAAGGAGTCAGGGCTGGACGCGTTAGAGTTAGTCTGCTCCGCCGCTTGCAGAGCATCCTTGAACTTATTCTTCTTCTTCATGCTTCTCCCAGCTATCTTCTGCGCTGCCAGGTCCCTCAGCAGATCACTCGGAACCCTCATCAAAAGCACTTTCGGAAGTTTCGTGATAAAGAAATTTCGAACCCATGGAGCCATTTTATGCGTGCTAGGTTTCCGGTAATGAACATTCAGTATTATGATAGTTATGACAACTGACAGTCCTACCAATAACATCGTAAACAGTAAGTACTTCCCCAACAAAGGTAGCGCTAGAGACGTAGATGGAATAATTTCGGAAATCAGTAAGAAAAACATGGTCTGTGATAGTAGGATCGAAATGCTGAGAGCTATCTTTTCTCCGGAATCGGCTGGTAAGTAAAATACTAGTACGGATAAGTATGAGATTCCCACACATGGAACGATTAGGTTCACTGTGTAGAACAGAGTCTTCCTTCGCAGTGTTATGTTGAAGAAGATATCTGGAACAAAGAGACATAAAAAGTTGTGCGCTTTACTGATTAAACATTCAGAGGAGAAGAAAAAGTTTTGTAATTAAAACGTTACAAGGTTAGGAAGGATTTGAGGGGTCGTAAAAGGTGGAAAAAATCTAGGCTAAATAAAGTTAGACGCGATTTATTGAGTGAAAATGCTGGTTTAATCATTTTATTACGTGAAGTTCTGACGTTCTTATATTTTATGATGTTTAAGTTTTTTTTATTTGTATCGTATTACCTTATTAATTTGCAGCAAAGTCTTGTAGTATTAATTATTAAAGCTAACAATAAATTAAAACTAGTTGGGTCGTTTGAAATATCTGTGGGTGACGAAAGACTATCAGTATCAAAAGACTAACTTTCTGCCCGAAAATATAAAATCGCATTTTGGACAGAATTTATTTACTGTTCACATAACAAAAATAATACAAAAATGGAAAATATAGATACTAACAAAATAATGCCACAAGTGGCGGCCTAATATAAGTAAGCGAAAGAAACATTGATAGAAAATAGTTCTATCTGCGAAATACACTTCATCTTTCATTCTCTGCTCTTGATTAGTTAATTTATCTTGTGTGCATGGGACCACCTTAATAACTAGCATATTCTGTGTATAGCGATAAAACTAATGATGATGACGCATCGATTTTGGCTACGGCGACCACATTTACTGTTGCTGGTGGGTTACTGATTCGTCCTCACATGGCTGATGTACCCAATTTTAGCAGTAAATGTCATAATAAAAAATAAATAAAAGCCCATGCACAAGTTACAAGTTTTTTGCCCATTATGTACAAGAAAATTGAGGCAATAAATGTATTGAATTGCCAAAACATCGCACACTTACAAATTGTAGTATCTATTTCAGTTTTTCTGTTTTCGATATTCGCGAATTCTATTTTTTCCATCCGATAAAACCACGACACGCGTTCGGAAATAGAGCATGTTTGTTTGCCCCAAAAACATGGATTAACTATAAAACTGTCCCTAATTTGGTAGGTAAATTGATGTTTCATAAAATACCCATTCCTCTACAAAAGAAGACATAAAATGGGAGTCTTATTATCCTTAAATTCTTAATCTGATTGTGTTTCAGCCAAAAGAGGACCACCGAGCGAGAAATTGGTACAAACGGAATAAAACGGCTTTTACACCATAGTTCAAAGGGAATATTCGGCGGCGTAATAAAAAAAACTTATTCCTTTGCGTTAGAGGCGAAAATAAGGAAATACACAATCTCTTTCGTTTTTATTCTTTGTCAAGAATTCCTCGAGCATTGTTTTGGTTGAGAACGGTTTCTGGTCGGTTGTTTTGAATAAAGAAAATTAATTTTCGCGGAGGCGATGTAACAGAAGTTAATGTCGGTTCGAGGACTTGGAGAACTTTTCGGATTGTTTCGAGAGAAATATTGCGAATCGATCGGTGAGCGAGCGGCGCCGAAAAATGGTAAACAAGCTTGTAATTAAGAAATTAATAACACTATAAATAACACAATAGTGTCGAATGCCGCTGTCAAAATACGTTTGAATTGGGTTCAAGCTTTTGGAAGTAATGGTGACATTAAAAAAATAAAAGTCGTACAACTAATTCCAAATATTTATACTGAATCAATATTCAAACAGTGAGAGAACCCTTTGTCTTTCAAAACCTTTTTTTTCTAGTTGGGGCGAATCGATTCAAGTTTTTTAAATTTTTTTTCCACTAAAGCTGTATATTACTACGAGATCAAATACGAGTCTGCCCAATACAACAACAACATCAGCGACATCTGCGTTCTGCGTTTAACATCAGGCCAGCGATTTGCTCGTCTCGTCACTCAATTACTTATAAAAAAAACAAATTACATTTCATTTTTAAATATTTTTACATACTATGAAAATTGAAAACTGACGTGGCAAAACTTTGATAAAACATAATTTGCATCCATGAACTTTGAAAACAGCGCTCTTTACGCGTATACCACATCTTTAAATGGCAAAAACAGCCAGTTTCAAAAAATAATGCTTGAATCAAAACGCCTCAAACATTGCTCCAAGCTTTGCCTCACCTAGTCAGGGTATTTAAGTCACCAAAGGAAGCATTAATCTTGATTACGCAGGTGCTTAGAGTCCTCTTAGTGTCCGTAGGAGATTACGGCAGAAGGTGTTTGGGCAAATGGGTACTGCACTACAAAAGCTTTATACATAGAGCTATAATAAGATTTACTGACTGTACAGTCTACAGTAATTGCTCAAAGAGTTTGACTAGGACGTTGGAAGCGACATAATTGCAAAAGAAAGTCAAAGTCGATGTGCTGCTGCATATCTAAATCTACGAAAGTAAAACAAGATAAAGGCTTCTGATACAGATTTTTTTTTGGTGGAGTTTTTTATCATCATTCAATGATTTTCAGAAAAATAATACTTATTAATGAGATTTAAAATAAAATATGTTACAGGAACGAAAGAATTACACGGATAACTTAAAAATGAGTTAAACCTAACGTTTACTTTCTAATATAAAGAATGTGGTAGATATCCGTAGCTCTGAAGACCTAGAAAAGTCTAGTAAAAAAAGTCAGTGGTACATTCGAACAGCCAACAAAATCTGGCAGAAAGACTGGCTGCTAAGCTTCCACGAAAAAAACACATAACGGCTTACAACTCTACGTCTTGAACACAAAAAGCTCTCTTTACGGCGACTGAGCGTAAGCCTGTTGATAAATGACTCAACGATCAGCATTCGGTCTCCGTCCGCTGTTTATCCAAAACAAACGTTTAACCTGTTCCGAGGCGGCAATAAAACGCGGCACGACGCGGTAAAGTGCGGCGAAACGCGGTAAAATGCGGTAAAACGCAGTAATTTACCATAGATAAGCGTCTTCGTCGCTCGGCGTAATTTACGTCGTCGTTCAGATTAGCTCGTGTGGATTGTTTGAAATACAGGCTTTGTTAAGGTTTTGTGATTTGACGCGTGGTTTTTAGTAGTTTTGGAATGAGCTAGCATTTTTACGGAGCATTGGTCGCAAGGGGCTTGTGGGGAGTTCTGATAATAGACTAGGTATGTTATTAATTGAGACTTGAGAAATGTTGGAAAGAAAAATAACATTGGGCGTTAAATTCGCTGCTAACTAAACTTATGGCTATCAAACTATAGTATTAACAATAAGGTATGAACTATTTTCTCGAAGTGATTTTGAATATTTAGATAAGTTCATATTTAGGCGGATTCAATCCCAATCAGTCACACAACGTGTCACAGAGTAACTTATTGGGCTTTTGGGGTCATTCATGTGTGATCTCATTCGCTAGGAACATTTTACACTCGAATCTGATGTCGTGCTCTTGCCTGTAACTGTACATAGTACAATTCATGTAACACCCAATTAAAAGTTTCCACTTCGTCATCAGCAACATTATGAAGCAGTTTATTGAAATATCATGCCCCGACGCGTCGTTTTACAACACACAACAATTTCAAAGTTATTAGCCCAGATCTAAAAGTTTCGCAAACAATACATGTTTTCCAATCTAAGTTTAAAACAAGTAATTTGTTGGGTCGTTCAGTAAGTTTGATACGATTTAGTATGGGGTTACAAGAAAGGGTATGCTAAGCCGAAAAGGGATCATAGTGCTCATCGTTACGAACAACTTTTATTGAGGGAAACATCCTGAAATTGCGAAAAAAAATCAGCTGTTCCATGAAAAAATATAAATAACTGTCGATAAAGTGTGATAATAAAGATATAAAAGATGATAATAAAGTGTGAAGTCGATAAATGGCAGATTTTTTCGCGATTTACGTTGATTCCATAGTAAAAGTAATGAAGTCATAATAATGAGAAGTATGAGCCCTTTAGCTTAGCGTAGCCTTTCCTTGTAACCCTGTATAGGCAAACTACGTACACACGCACTTCGTTTACCTCTGATACTCGTAGGTTAGGTATCCTAAAGTTAGTTACTCTCTCTACTTTAAACTTTTACAAATTGTTTAGTTTCTCAAACTAGTACGCTAGCTAATTAAAAAACTTAAAACACATTAATTAAATGAGAACAAAAAACACGTTTTGTAAAATGTGTTTTTTTTTGTGATTTGTGTTCTTTTAAGTTCAGACGCAAAAGGGGTAGTGGGCCCAAGTTTGAAGACTTTATTTGACAGATCTAAACTAACTAAAAATATCTGTCATTGTCATTGCAACCTATTTAGATCATAAAAACAATAATTTCAAAAAAAAATTGATCTGTCAGCTTGATTTTTTATTCTTGAGCCCATTATACCTATAATACCCAATAATCTAAGTTTAATGTGTCTCTCTGTGTGTTTGTATGTATGTGTCATCGTAGCTCCCGAACGACTTCACCAATATTGGCTTAGTTTTTTTTTTAAATGTGAATCAATTCTCAGTGTCCTTAACCTAATTTAAGCAAATCAGTTCAGTGCAGTCAGTCTTGTCACACTCCATTTTTGGGATTCCGGACCAAAATGGTAAAAATGTTATAGTTTCTCTCGATAAGCGAGATTTTGCTTTCTGGCGGATTTATTAGTTACAAACTTCTACTTAAATGTCTAGTTCACGCAAACTAGGCCTCTTATGTTCTGTGATTAACGCCTTTTCTTATCAAGTTTTTCAGCCCAGTCATTAAAGGAATTTTCATTATAAAAGTCAACTAAAGTAACTCATTAGTAAACCTCAATAGAGATAAAATCTACGTAAAAAACAGCTCAAAATGTTTGTACATGATGCCTCAGGAAAGGGTGGCGTGATTAACTAGGGGTAGATGTTATTAAATCGCTCTTCTTGCATTATCACTTTATGTCCGCAGATTCTGCGCTTTTTTGAGCTTTTTGTGCTCACACGGTCGCCGCATACGTAATTTTTTGGTGCGTATGATTTCACAAACAACTAGGGATGTGGCTAAGAGAAATTATTCGAATCATTCGGGGTTTACTCGAATTATTTGTTTGTGTATTTATTGAAAGGCCACGCGTTTTTACATATTAGGCACGTTATTAATGTTTATATAAGTAAATGTTTATATAACTCATGTGAGTGTTTTTAAATTACCCACTTTTTGTGGTGTCAATAAAGAATTATTTTATTGTGACTCTAGAGAACCCCAACCTTTCTTAGGTTTACTCGTATATGTCGTGAATTAACGTATTGTGTAATTTTGTGACTAATAAATAAATATTTTTATAACTACGTAAATCATTTTGAATTTTTAACATACCTATTAAAAATATATGTGAAATACATTTAAGTTTAATAATTTTCTATCAAAACTGGAAGTCGAATCTTAGAATAGCATTGCAACAAAGGAGAAATGTAAAAAAAGTTTAAACCAATAAAATAAAGAATAACATTCAGATCAAACAACCACTCACTCACTCTTACCATGCATACAGAACCACCCATTCGAATAAATTCGAGAGCACGAAATATTTTTCACGTCTCTTTAAACAACCGTTAATAATATTTCACGTTTAGATAAACACACTTCGAGTTTATAATGACGCAGTTTTCATTGTGCGTAACGGCCCTCTAGAGATTCACTGAAATATTCTGAAAATGTTAAGTGTTGAATATTTTCAGTATTATAATGTTTTATTGTGTAAATAAGATAAGAATCAGATATTGGCTATAATTTATTGAGCTGGTGTTCAAAATAAATAATAAATAGTAATATTATGACCAAAAACTAGTATTTACGGTGTAAGTAACGTACACACGGTGTAGTAAGGTTTGGTTCATTATTTCATTTTCATAGCCACCATAACTTAGCCTCGCTGCCTTAACGGTCCTGCTCGGATGCAGCATTTAACAACAGTCAGCGCCATCTACTTTCATTCGTTTCGAACTAATTTTATATCAACCTTCTAAATATTTTTAGATTCATATCGGCATTGTTTTATTTTCATATCGATGATTTTTATTCGTAGGTTGTTGTTATGTTTGTTCCCCCATTCAACTCTGTTACGATTGAACGGACTTCGATAAAATTTGTCAGAAGGTAGCTTATAAACTGATTGAATACATTCATAAGCTACTTATCTCGGAATAACGGACGGTCCCCGTGGACGATGGGGGAGCCGCGTGCGATTCAACAAGATTTTCCAACGAAAAAGAAAAACAGTTGAGTAATTTTGACAACGACTGCCTTAATTATAAAGTACCTAGGTTAAAGCTATGTTTTTCAAATGCCTTATTAAACTGTACCTATAGTTTATTACTTGAACACTAACTGTGCCGCCATTTAGCCCGCTTTTTCTAAACCATCGCAGTAAGTAATCAATAAACTAAAATTTATTTAAAAAATATGTATTAAGTAATTTTCTAGTTTTGCAAGTCTAACACATGACACGGCAATTGATTTGTTTATTTCATAAATATAGATTATACAAAGCTAATATTTGATGTCTAACAACAGAAGCTATTACTAGATAATTGCATAATACAAGACAATCGTATGTAACAATTCTCTAATAACAATAATCATCATAACAACCCCACTCATCACGGACCGCCTTAATTAACCATAACTCAACGAGAACAATAAACGAGAAAGTCACTTGCCACTGTGTGGTCGGATCGCACTAGATTTTAACAGGACGAAGTTTGATCCAGCTTTTCTGATACGAGTGTAGATGAAGTTAAACATGGCGAGGTGACGGTACTTCAATATGTATCTATATTTTATTTTTACAAACTGTTTCATCCATTTTTACTCCCTTATAGGAAAAAATCTTAGTCCACTTTCGACATCAAGACAAATAATTCTTAAGTTTGTACGACCTACTTTTTAAATATATGTTAGGACTTTGATTTTTAGATATAGGTAGGTATAGAAAAATAATGCAAAAAAATGTTTGATAAAATATATCAAAACCGTGATTTTTCAACTAGAATTAGCTACAAGCGTCTGCATCTGGATGCAAGTATGCTGTTTATTTGAATCTGACACTGCGCCGCAGATGCGTCCTGATCTAAATCCAAGCGCATCTCAGTGAACTCGAACCCTAAAGAAGAAATTGTCAGGCGGCACTCTTAACGCGTCAATTAATTTCATAATTGTGTCATCTTCAGTAATCGTGGAAATCTAAGCAATTTGCTCAGAGTGTTTCGAGAGCCGCTTGTAATTACGGGGAGGGCTCACTGAGGGCTTCTCTGACACTAAATTAGAATTCCTTTTTACTCTTTGACGGAAGGTTTGTGATTCGACACGATATTTTGTGGGAAGATTTGTTTAGGCCGAAAGGCGGACTTATTTCGACTCGGGGAAGGCTTAGAGATGTAAATAAGCCCTTATTACGAGTAGATTACCTAAGTCTGAATTAATGACTTTTTTAATCAGCCAGGTTCTCATTTTGCAGATATTTTGTTTTCTGGTTTGCGTAAGTATTTTGGTTTGCAATGAGGGTTTTTTGTTGAATAAATTTCAATGTAAAGTGGGTTTTAGTGCCTTGTCTTTTAACTACGGTATCTATTACTGGTAGGTATAAGATTGTACCAATTTATATGAAAAATACCCGTGACGAGTTTTTAACTTCAACGTCACATTTTTCATCATAATTGAGCTACGTAATTAATTCCGGGTCTTAGACCACTAATTTTAATTCCTTTTTCTGCAAATACTTTAATGCTACATCTACATTGGTCACATTAAGTTTCATCAAATGAAATAATGATCAACTCTATTCTTGGGCCCTCGAGATCATCTCTGTCACTCTCACTCTCATGACATTTCTAATGAGAGCGATAGTGACCGAGGTGATATATCACTCGCCAGAAAAGGACCCCAAATGTGGTCCAAAAACGTAGCCAATTAAAAGGAACCTTTTATTTTAATTAGAAATATTATACCTTAACAACGACAAAAAAAAATACGAAAAGACCAAGACGTATAAATCGTAGACCATATCATTGCTCACCATCAATATGGCGGTCAAACCCAAGCCTTGCAAATATCTACTGAGTCTATTACTGTGTTCCGGTTTGAAGGGCAATGTTTCCAGCGAAGTTTCAGGGATTTAATGCAACAGGAGATTTAATATCTTATATCTCTCAGGGTGACCAGCGCAGTGCTGTGCTGCGCAGGGTCTTGAATTTGAAAAGTTCAAAATTCTAGGTAGCGCAGACTGCTATGAGCAAACGTGACGTAACATCAGGCAAGTGATTTAATCGCCTCGTCATTCAATTGAAAAATATAAATAAAAAAACAAAAAAAGACTACCTACCTAAGTTTCTGTAACTTCGTAACTCTGTTTTTACTGTTTAGCTAAATGATAAGCCACCCTCAAGGTAAGCCGTTGTTCCTCTAACACGCATTTCAACGTGACTCGAATGCTGATGGAAATACGCAACGTAATTGCCTGAGCCATTTATCATGCGGTTCACCTTAAGAGTTGTCTTGGAGCCGTAATGAAAGTGGGATGCCGTTAAGTACGCCGTTCTGGCTTCGAAGTGAATACAGTTTGTTTTAGGAGCCTCTTATTTACTTTCTTGCGGTTTACTTTAGACTTTTTAGTTTATAGACTCTATTGTTTGGGTAGATGTGGTAAATTTAAGCGGGAGCTTTCAACAACACAATATAAAAAATTGAAATTTAACGTTGTAAAATATTTTGAATTGAAATTTACGAGTAGTTAGTAACAAGAAGAAGCGCTGGGCTAATAGTGGTAAAAAGACGGTGCAGTGGGAACGGCTGCTGGGTTTTTTTTTTATTCATTAATAGGCTTGCGTAAGACCGCCATCTTGCCTGATGGGAAGCAATGATGCGGCCTACGATGGAGCACGCTTGCCTAGAAGAAACCGATTCACTCTCGACTTGAAGACACCCATATTATATCCATCGGGGAACACCCATTCAGGCAGATCATTGTAAGTAAGAGTAGATTAAAATTATATCTCCACTTGTTGTGAATCTGACGCTTGGTCTGTCAGTGCCGCTTCAAGCACTTGGGAACATGAAAATACTTCGTATGCGGTGTGACGTCATCAGACTCATTGCACCCGCGCCTTCCTTAGAATAATTTGATATTTCGGGTCTGTCGTTAAATTGCCTTGATACCCCATTTTTGTTGAAGTTGAACTATCATTAAGTTTGCGGTAGACAGTAAGTAAAACTTAGTGAAGAGTGCCAGAGTGAACCGAGTGTTATAAGGCCCCATTTAGACGGCCCGCGCGGTTGTGTTCATTCAAAACTAATGTAAACTCTATCTACTAAGCCATAATGTTCAATTCTCGCATCGCGCCCCAACCGCGCGGCGACCGCGCGGTCGTATATCAATTGGTCCGCAACGCCCCAACCGCGCGGCGACTGCGCGGTCGTATAAACGCGCCCTAAGGCAAAAAATTTTACGTGAAATTTTTGAGAAATACCTAACTAAAGGACAAGTCAGGCAAACCTCTGTTGATAGTTCACGCGTAAATTCTCAAATGCCATTATAATATCCGCCTGCCGTAACCTAACCTTCATTAGAGTTATAACTCTCAGGTATCGCCATACATCGCCACACTACAATTTCAACCATGAATATAGTTGAGACTTCATCCATCCAGCTTAGCCCACTCAAACTTACCTGGATAAGGCTCCTGACAGCACGGGTAATATCTCTCATGCCTCTCCGCTGGTACTCCAAGGATGTCCCATTCTACGGAGGGGTAGTACTCCCGAAGGTCGATCCCGACGTCCACCATGTCGCCTTTCTTTTGGTTGATGTGCTTCAAATCAATCTGAAAAGATAGTTCAATGCTAACAGACAAGATTAGCACTTTGTGGGAACATCTAAAAAATAACAGTCTAAGTCTTAAAACATATTTGGATCGTAAGCCCTCACTTATAGAAGCAGGTACTGAAACTTGCGTCCACCAAAGACTGTAAAGCAACAATTTCAGTGCGCTAGCCAAACTAGACTCCAATGGACAAACTTAATTTTGAAAACTTTAAACAACTTGTGGAATGCCCTTTTGAAACACAACTTTTCAACTAGCACCTAAAATTCAGCCATCATTTTATTCTTTTGCAAAAACAAATTATAAATGATTATTTTGAATTAATATTTTTGGATTGATAATACCATTGTTCTTATATTGTAAACATATCCAAAATTATTATTCTAGTGATGTGTCAGAAAAACCACGCAAATACCTGTTTCTAAAATCGCTTGAAAAACAATTTAATACCTGGTCTCCATCGTAGCTCCACGATCCAAACTTCAAGAAGCAGGTTTGCTGGTCGAAGGGGAAGTACCGCACGTCGATCTCGCAGGAAGACTTGAAAATGGCCGGCGGCGTCCACAACACTTTGCCGGTGTGGTGGAGAACTGCCTTCGTCATGGTGGTCACCACGTACTCTCCGTCAGCACTGGGAGAAAACATACTTTGTAAAACAGGAGTGGACAGAAATGTAAAAGGAATCATATACGGAAAGGTAGATCTTTGAGTGAATAAAAAAGCAGTTAGATGTCATGTCGAACTTGAAGGTTAGGTGGCTCTATCTGAAGACCGCCAACTTTGGAAATAAGTCCAGTAGTCCACTGACAAGAGATGTGGAGTGGACAGAACAATCTTGTAAAAAAACCTAGTAACTACAGTAGGTAATTTACGTTTCCAATACCTATTTTTGTGCTGTCGAGATTCACTAAAGATTTTTGTGCTTGAGAAAGTAGCAATTTGTAACAAATTGTTGTCAATGATTTTTATCAATAAAAAACGTAGGTTGCAAAAAAGTAATGGTAAAATTCAATCAAATCCATCTTCGACCACATCGTCGCTTACCTACAGGCGAGTTGGTGGTCAAATGCGGTTTTATTCCTTATAAAAAAAAAAGAATTCAAATAATAAAATCATTTAAATTCAATAAAGACAAATCCTTAACAATTTTAAGCCAAGTTTTATTTAAGCTAATAAAATTAAGCCACCGCGAAGGTCTAACTTACACTGACTCATTTGCCGCCAACATTGGTTTCATTAAAAACTCTTTCGCCACCCACCCTTAAACCATAACCCTCAATTATCTTAATCACCCCTTAAATTAGGCAACGCTCGTAAGGTAGATAAGTAACATCGCGGGGTGAGGTATAACCACCTATGTAATTTATTAACCTGAGTCTTTCATTTTATGCTTATGAATTTTGAGGTGGAAATTGAATATTTGGAGGATAAAGATAGGTGAAATTGCTGGAAAGAGAACAACGAATGCCACAGTAAAAACTGTAACAGCAATAGGTAACTGATACCACAGATAAGATTATAGTTACAATGAGCAGTAATTTGAACTTTTTTAACAGGTTCGTGTAGTTGTAGTATGCAGCGTTATAAAGAAAGGGTATGCCAAGCTAAAAAAGCTCATAGCACTCATCCTTATAAACAACTTTTCCTAACTTACTAAGTTTTATGGTTTAATGGGATATTGTTCCCACAGTAGGACCATAAATCCCATAAATCCATCCATTCAGGATTGCCTTAAATCCCGAAAAAAACAGCTGTTTCATACATGTCGTCGAGTGTCTTTGACATTTTTCTATGGTACAGCTCTATTGACAAACACAGTTTTCGTACACCCATAGAAACTAAGTACACAATAATTTCAAAGCAAAAGATTTAGTCAAGAGTCTACGCTTTTACCATAAATCCACTGCTAAAAAGCATACATATTTCTTAGCGGCTTTACAGTGAGACCATGGTAAGACGTAGCCAGTTTCTGACAAGGCTATAAACCTATCAGAAGGCCGCTGATGCGTGAAGCGGGATATGGCTCGAAGATGATTTGGATTAAGTGACGACAGTGAAGCGGTTTGCAGACCTATTAATTTCAGGAATGGTGATAAGTTGGGGCCTGACTAGGCACGTTTCTGTCTCGCTCTGGCCGGTTAGTTTACCACGGTCTAGACTGAGATAGAAGTGCTTCTTGAAGCTTGGTTAGTCATGACTTGGATGCGGATAAATCAAAGCGTGACAGTTAAGTGAAAAATGTGATGGTATTTATGCACTATTTTGTTTTTGTGACTTTTCTTTGTATTTATTCATTATACTCGTATGTGCGTTATTGTCTTGTTCAAATTATTTGTTGTATGGCAACTCTCACCAATTCACTATAGTTTTTACGAATTGCATAACATTTCTTATCTCGAAAGTTCATCTCTCACTGAAAAACAAAATCAGTATCGAGATTTAAGCACTCATCTAAACACTCTCAAGAAGCACGTTACGTACTTTACATGAGCTCACTAATCATAAAGACCGAACAGCACTAACTCCTACATAATCTGTGACAACTCATCAACATCCAGCCCAATTTGTCCTGTCCAAAAAATACCACATTTACTTATAAGTTATCCTAACCTCGTATCGTTAGCTAATTGATTGCAGCATATATTGACAAGAAATGTACTGGAATGATACATCATGTCGTGTCAGAACAGGCTGGCCGACGATTTATCATGGCAGTGCGCGTACTCTTGGCTTAGAGACGACGTTTGAATAGACTTGGGGCCGTATTCTTGCGACTGAGATGTTATAGAAGTCCCTGTCGCTCAAGTTAAAACTGTCATGATAGAGAGGGACCGAGATAATCTCGAGCGCTCAAGAATAGGGTTCCTGGTAGGGCTTTGGAGTGTTTGCATGGTTCGAGATTAGGCGTGACATTAGTAGTACTTTCACTATAAGTTACTAGGCTTTGAAAGAATAGCTTTTTATGTAGCACTTTCGATATGAAGGCTGCAAAGGATTTGATACGACAGATTTTTTGGAAAGATGTTGTATTGTAATGTGTTAGTCAAAACGAATTGACAGCGTAACTCGTTACCATATTGAAAATCTATGGCCTTGTTTCTCACTCTCTATTTCATGACTCTTCTTACGAGAAAGACAGTGAGTGAAAAAATATCGCGAGAGCCAGAATTGCCTAGTCGTAGTAGACGACTTAATTTTTACGTGAGTATTCCCGTGTTTAATTATAACAAAAATGCCAGAATTGGCATTCAGAGGTTCTATTCTGGCGAGTGAATCTTAGCCTCTTATTATTTTATTTAAGAGTTAGTTTTCATCGCACCTCAGTTCAGTTCTACACCCCAGAATCAATAAATAATACTCGTTAGATGTAGTAGGTACCTATCATAGAATTACCATAGAACATTGGACTACATATCTAACATAAAACTTCTGATGATAACTCATAATGTATCCTTACGGAATAAAATTTTAGGTCCCCTTTTCAGGACCCAATTTTTAGGTAAAGACCTACCCTTCTCAGCATGTTTTTTTTCTACGAATTGTAGCCGGTAACATTATCAAGCCTCATGTAAAATTTCAGGCTAGCTTTTATATAGGTAGTTCGTGAGATAATTGGCTGTGTCATACAGACATACAGACACCGAAGTCTTGCCTCAGGGGTTCTTCCCCGAAGCAGGTTTAGAACCCTAAAAATTAACTAATCAACAGATAAACTCAAGTGACTTGTCAAAAAAACTCTTCTACGCTTAAAAGAGTACTTTTTCGGAATCTAAATATTCGTTACCGCACTTTTATTCCTCATAAATAAATGCCACATGCATTTCGATACGCCATAAATGTTGGCAGTGCACTTCGACCAAAAATTTGGCACTAACTTTGGACGCTGCCACAAAACAAATGAGAGTAAAGTACTTGAATCTTTGTATGCAAGAGCGTGGACGTATTCAGGACTGACTGAGTTAGAAGGGGTCCGTTGAAAGGAGAATGGGCACTTTTGTATGGGAGCCGTCCCCGTGTTGTATCAAGTCGTGACATATGTAATTTGAAAGATGATAATATAAGCTTTATTTAATTGTATGACTCAACCTTGAATGACATGCAGGGAAAAAGATATGATCGTTTTTAGATTTTAAAAAAATTGCTGATTTTTTGCTTTCTAAAGCTATTATAAGGAATTTTATTAACATGTATGTCAAAAATTACTTATATTATTGAATCCAGGGTTATTCATAAAGGGTACGCTAAGCCGAAAAGGGCTCATAGTAGGCATTATTTGCATTATGAACAACTTTTAATATGGGACCAACCCGAAATTCGGGAAAAATTCAGCTGTTCCATAGAAAAATGTCAATGACACTCGACAAAACGTATGGAACATGTAGAAGTCATATTTTTGGCAATAGTTTGCAAGAAATAAAGAGTATTAAGAGTGCTATCTGATAAAAGGCATTTTATGTCAGTCGCTGAATATGCCCTCTCTGAAAAACATATGGAAAAGCTAGTCGTTTCCATTAGCTTTGTAGGTACAAAGCTTTCACCAGGGTTTGGCATAAAAGCCTTATAAGTAAGCGCCCTTTGTTTGGCTTGTTCACTTGGTTTGTTGCATGGATATCGAACTTCCAGCGGGATTATTTGATTCGAGCAGTGGTCATTTCATTGGTGGTTCTTTATCTGATTTAAAATATATCAAGGCCGGTGTTCTCTACGGGTCGGTGCTCTCCACAACGCTTTTCCTTGTTCACAATAATTATCTGCTAAAGCCTGGTGTTTTTGGGTACGCAGACGACAAACCGTTGCCGTTGCATATCCGACGCGCGGTTCAGCGGATGAAAAATCCAGCCTCCGAGAGAAGCCATGGTCAAGCGCATAAGCTTGTCTCCTGGCAGTTTTCGATTGAGGCGGTACTAACCTGGTTAAGTTTGATGCGCATTATGACATTTTATGGAATAATAAAGCAATATCGTAACAGTAAAAACACGAGTTTTTGCAATCGGTATCGTTAAGATACACGTTCGAAAGTAGTGTTACTGATTAATAGTCAATTATGGATAGTTTTTTTTGAGACTGGGGGAAACCTTAAGAAAATAACCGGCTGCGTTGGGGGGCAACCGGGTCAAGGGGGTTTTTGTGGGGTTATACCTACTAAAACTACTTCTGTTACCATCCTCTGTCGGTGGTGATATGAGCGCTTCCTCATGTTTTCGATAGTCTCTCAGATGTGAGTGGTAAGATCACCAGTAGACCAGTTTCAGCAAAATCCGAACTGCCAGTCACTTACGAGGTCTTACAGGTTCTCTGTACGCCAGGAGCTTGTTCCATAGTATGTTGTCTTGCAGAGTATGAATATGATCGGGGTAGGCATGTAGTCAGATTCAGCACGACTACCCTTCTCAATAAATACAATTCTCAATAAGATTTCTTAATTATTTTCTAGAACATCAATAATGTCGAAACAGCCGATTTTATCGATAGTACCTCACATCGTTAGCAGTATTGTGATGTTTCGAGCCAAATTCATGGCTGGCTCTGCTAAGAAGGCCTAATTGACCACTATTTTCAAAGTCAAAAGCATTTAAAAAGTAAAAATCTTTGCATTTAGTCTATGATTGCTCTCTGCTCTATGCCTTTACTCTTATCTGTAACCATTATTTAAAGTTTATCTCGTTCGCTTTTATATTGTCTTGGCAAAGGGAGAGATAATTAAAAAAACAAACTAGTTTGACGAAAGGTTCGGGCTTTTAACTCTTCGACAAAAGAACTTATAATCTTAATCAGACTTCAATTACAGGTAAGTTCGCTTAATTTTTCAAATATTGATAATATTAATAAATCGATATTATATTATGGCATTATTCAGACAAAAACTGTCGATAATCAGCAATGTAAGGATTTTGGCATGTGCCAGTATAAAATTAAAATAATTACAACTTTCGAAACGTTTATAAATAAACTATTATTATCTAATTGTTATAAGGGAGTAATAAAATAGTCACAGAAAATGCATACACGATAATAAAATTCGATAAAATAGTTTTATAAAACAAAAAAAATAGCACTTTTTGGAATCTAAAAACCGTCATATCTTTTTCCCTGCACGTCACTCGGGGTTGGTGTCATATAATTAAATAATGCTATTGTTATGCTCTTTCGAATGACATATGTCATGACTTGATACAACACCGGGGACGAAGTGCCCATCATCCTTTGTTTTTTATCTTAAATGTTTTTGTGTTTTTTTGACGTGACAACGTCTTATAAATTGGTTTGCCGGGTGACACTTCAAGAAACTGCGTTACGCTCCGCTCACGTTATGCGCTCACAATGAGAGCGAGTGAGAGGCACGCGTCCCTTCCACTCGGGCATGGTTAGCCTACCTAAGAGCGAGAGAGACAGACATATTTCAGGTTTGTTTCATATAAGTTGTACTCTTTACTGCATTGAAAAAAAAGTGTCGTTACACCTGTTACAAATTGAAAAACGTCAAAATTTTCCAAAAAATTGAAACTAGACGTCGAGTGTGTTCAAAAAATTTAAAATGTTGATCGAATTTTGCAGCCATGTCGGCGTAAGCTTCCAATTTTACTCGAAGGATAATTCTGTCCTTCCAAGTACGTTCCCGCGTTTAGCATGATTAATGCACATCTGATACATAGCAGCATGCATCATAGAACAGCTCCTAACTATGTTGCAAGTAACTTTGATGTAGCTATATCATAAGACGTCGCGATTTATGTCTTCGAATTACTGGTGGGCTATCTAGCATGAATTTGTCGGTGACTGTTTGACATGTACACATTGTATGCCACGGTCTCAAATCAAATAGAAAGGCAGATAGAGTCCCGCATTAGATACAGGTGAAGCCAAAAAAACTACCCTACTGCCCGTGTACGTATACTTCAAGCACATATTGACGCATAACCACTACCCTTATTACTACTTATTTTTCTTGTCCACGTTCTCTGAGCTGACGTAAGAATTGACGATTGATTAGTTAGACGGTAGTTTTTATGCGTCAATGCGTGCTTGAAGTATACGTACACGGGCAGAAGGGTAGTTTTGATAATGCATATCATGATAGGCATTATCACTGGCCACTGTGAGCTAAATTACCACTTACACAAAATTGGAGCTACGGACAGTCCGCTGTGCCGAGGCTGTTTACAAGAGGACGAAACCGTGGAGCACGTGCTGTTGCACTGTGAGGCCACGGAAGATATAAGATCAAGGTCGAGGCTCCTTGAAGAAACCACACAACAAGTCTCAAGTACCACAACACCTGGCGCAATGCAAGTGGAGGAGGTATGCCAGCGACCCCAGGCCGTGCTCCGTTATTTTAGGGAGCTCGGATGGTTGGGGTAAGCTGGCAGTCGGGGGGGCAATGCACAATACACCCCAAGCGGGACGTCGGTGCAGGTCGTATCACCCCCATTTAGAATTAGAATTAGAATTAGAAGGGTAGTTTTTTTGTCTTCACCTGTATCTAATGCGGGACTCTATCTGCCTTTCTACTTGATCTGAGGCCGCAGTATGGGAAGTGATGATAAGTGAGCGTGGGTTACGAGTAAGTGGCTTGATACTTACTTACTCAGGCGCTGCGACACAAATTGGTTCTTATCCTCCGATGTTAGAGAACGCCATCGATCTCGACAAATCAGCTTAACCACATTCCCAACGCGAAAGTTACGGTTACAGTCTATGTGTTTACGTAAGTGTATTACGTTAAATTGGACTTGGAAACTAGATTTTTTTTAATTTTCTTAATTTTGGCTTAATCAGTTTTATCTACGAGTATTGTATGTAATTTATGAAAACCAATTTATCAACGACTTAATTGACAAAATTTAAGATACTTAATCAAATCGAATTTTCCATCAAACATATCGAATTTAATTCTAATCCATCATGTAAACAGCGCAAATTGGCGAAAATCCAATTAACTGTGCTCAAACGTTAAAATTGTGGTTGGAAATTGTAATCATTATTGATCATAGCTACGGCGTATCTACTCGTTTAATAGACCATAGACCAGGGTAGAAGCCTTTAAAAATAATAAAAAGTCAAAAAAAATTATAGTAGGATGAAACCCATTAGAAAAGGAGGAGAATATTATAAAAATGAAAGGAAAATAATTTACGGGCGATCTGAGGTCGGGAAGGGGATGGGGGTGAGTTTTTAAGGGTAAAAAATGTTTTTTTTCGATTTCCGGCAAAACTAAAACGAAACTAAACTACCAGGGAAGTTTTATAATATAAGTTTCATGTTTTCTTTCTGTACCTCGAGTTAACACCAACTATAGTCAGAACATTCACATTTTAAGTGCAAGTTATACTTTCAATAACGTAGCTTCGCAGGAAGAGGTTGGCTTATTTAATACGTCAATTTCGAAGCTCAACCGTGTGTTTTTTAACCGACTTCAAAAAAGGAGGAGGTTATCAATTCGACTGTATGTTTTTTTAAATTATTTTTTTTATTAGTTCAGTTCTGATAATGGTATCCATGAGAAAACCATATAAGTCTTAAATTTGCATTAAGTACGTGCGCGACAAATAGATGAATAACTCAATAGTCGGTCTTTTGAAGTTGATTTTTTTTTGTTTTGTAAAAATAATGTTCTTGTTGTTTAATTATAGTTTACATGCTTTTCCTTTTTTTTTTAATGTGTCAAGTATATATCAAATTGTTAAATTTGGTTTCCAGAACCAATGTCGATTGCTCTAGAATTACCTCGCAGGCCACTTGTGCTATTCAGCAAAGGAATAGTTCAGCTGTTCCACTTAAATAGTTAAGTTGTTGGTAACACAAGTAGACTAGTTTGTGTCTAATCAAACCGACGGCACAAGTTACTCAAAATGTAATCAACGTCATGTTAATACTTTGACCACGTCTATGCATATTCCAGCGCACTCTGCCGACCACTTTAATGTTGGGAGACAGTGGTTGTTTTAACTAAAGTGCTATTAAACGCAGTGGGATAACGAAATTGGATAACTTTTTTACCTTACAGTGATGTTACTTAGAACAGCACATTTTTTGATTCATATTGAGTACTTGTTAAACTACATTACGTTTTTCAATCTCAGCAACGTTTAAAAGCCCGATCCTTCTTAGAAATACATTAATCAAATTGATCGAATCGTTAGTTAAATCCAGTTAAGTGAAACATAACTTTTTCAGTACTTCCACGTGTACTTCAAAACTGATTAATAAGTAAAGACAGATACTTCAATCACGAGATAAAGGAAATGCAATTAAAGGTCCGTGTTTCGCTCCAAGCACCCTAATTAATCCAACCGCCAGCTCTCCACGACATCTAGTTTAGTTGGACGTTCTAACAATGCAATTTGGTGCAAGCCAATGTCCAAATGTTCACCGACTTCGCCAACGCTGTACTGAAATTAATTTTCCCATTACACACATACCTAACTTTGGATCGGATGTCGGTTGTTGAAATGTAATTTGTGGGGCTTATCGTTTCGCGTTTGGTATAATCAGGCGGAGTGGTACGTTTCAGTTGTGTCATCGGAAGTTAATAACTAAGCTTTAATAAGGTTTTATTTATTGCAATATAGTAATAATTAGGATTTTAGCCTTTACTACCTTTTTGGGTAGTTTGGGAAGAGAAAGTAGATACCCATTTAGCACCGTGTCAGTATGAACAACTAAAGCCAATAAAAACTAAGTCATTCAAAAAAAAAAAAAATTGATTTGAAAAAATAAAATGATCTAGCCTTTTTCAGTTTAGAGTAAGGGCTAAATTATAAATCATTTGCATGTGTAAATTCAAACGAAATTTCAGTGAGATTTAAAACACATACGAACTCGCACAGTTTTAGATAAGCAGTAAAATTGAATATTACTTTGGTATGTTAAGGTTGCCTGGAAGAGATCGCTCTTAGCGATAAGGCCACCAGTTGTCGCCCTAGTTTTAGGTGTTTTAATTTATGGTGTGAACAATAAAGAGTTTATCTATATATCTATCTATGTCGCTTTTAACGATGTCTTTCAGGTTACCAAGTACAGATTTTTTATTTCTATTTTAAATTGAAAGACTGAGTCAGTTCGTAGGGCTAAAATGAGTTATATAAAGTATCTTACTTGTTGTATAGAACGATGTCAGGCAGCCAGATGTGTTCAGACGGGACGTACAGCTCCTTCACCCCGCCGTACTCCAAGGGATCCCATTTGAACTTGTGGTCCTCCCATTCCTGACAATCATAGCCATAATTACCTATATAAATAATGTAGGAGGAAGAATTGAACACATCTTTGTCAAACTGCCACTGGTACTGGTATATGTACCAGTGGTATATAATTTTATGTTACACAATACTTAAAACAATATATGTAAAACATTCTGTATACAATGAGTGACAAAATGAGCAGATGGCTCTCCTGATATTAATCACGTTTGACTATAACGGGTCTGTACCACCCTGGATTAAGATTTGTATGTTTTTGTGACTTGGTCATGTGTTTGACACTGATTTGTTTCGTTAGGTTAAATTAAAATATATATTTATATAGCGTATGTTACTTTGGGATAATGTAGCATTCGAATGGTGAAAGATTTTTTGAAATCGGTCCAGTAGTTTTTGAGTTTATTCCACACAAACATACAAAAATACAAATCTTTCCTCTTTATAATATTAGTATAGATTTAAATCTTGACATTACATTTTTCCTTATAATCAAGCCATTAGCAATACCAAAACTTCTCTGATTGGTAATTACGGCTAAAAGTAAAGTATGTATTAAATTTGATGCACTACTTACATGCTCAAGCCACACGTTGGTAGTCAGAATTTGATCCTTGAGATTCTGTAACAAAAACAACGCTTCGATTAGTCTTCATGTTTTCAATTTCTACTCCAATCTCTTGACTTAAATCATGCTCTAAAGTAAGTAAAATCGTAAAGGCCGAGTGGCTAGCCCTGGCGTCAGTTTTGAGGCCGCCTGAAGCCCTCTGAAATTGTCAGTTGTTTTTATAGGAGCAACTACGTCGAGCTGAAATTCAACGTGCCATCCGATCATCCACATGTGAAAAAAATTGTGTCTTATATCGATGCATGCGATCCACGATAGCGTCTCAATCACTGAACTGACAAAACTGAACGTTTCACTCCAGTTGCACAACCTAGTCGAATTGAAAACCGAATGTCATCATACCCCATTACACATGAATACTGTAGTTTGTCTTACAAAGTTACAAAGTCCTGTTCCCGATCGCTCCATCCAACTTCATGCATTCGTGCACCTCGTGTTAGTGCCGAATATTCAAAGGCCAATTTGAATGTGTGAGGTGTAAATTGGAATTTGGGTAAGCTTCAGCCTTCAAGCCTTTTGGGTCTCAATAGTTCTAGAAAGCTTTGAGCGTTGAACCTTTTATGAGAGTATATGAAGCTATACAGGGCATTTGAATTTTATTAGTCAGTTTCCATTACCTATTTGTTGATGAAACCTTCATCGAGTATCTACAATGACATACATACATGTTAATGAAAAAATTGATAAGGGCTAGGTAATTTTATGATGGCAGGACAATTAAGTAATTCCTAACGATAACTGCATTTGTAAAACCATATTTGTAACTCGCATTTAAATTCAATGGACCAATAATTAATTTCTGATTAGTATCTGTCATTTTCATCAAGCTAAAACCAACCAATTATTTTCTATCACCAATACTTAGCTACCCTACTCTAACATCCACGCCAAGCCCACAAAATTAAGCAAGAAGTTTTATCTCCGTAAGTCAGTAATAAAACCCGAAAAATATCCCGCGTTTCGAGACCGTCGCAAATAAAATAGGTGTTGAAAATGGCCTCCTAAGTTAATTCCCGGATCTCAGTAAACATGAATCTCCGGAAAGCTAAAGGGTTTTGGGAACAGTCTGAATGACGTCCCGAATAATCTTTTGAGATACCTAAAAGTATTAAGTAGAATTTACGTGAAGTATCGAGATTGATCGAAATCGAAATAGCAGTTTCAGATTTATAACCAAGGATATAAAATTGTCTATCGACGGAAAAATTGTCTGCCGAAATGCTGGCGTCGGCAGATAACCAGCCCGATGGGATGACGACCCATTACAGGTCACACGTGGGTGTGATTGGCATGAAAGAGGTGACAATAGCATAAGAGAGAGGAGGCGTAACCTAGTATTCGGTCTAGAATTATTGTGTATTTAGATTTGCTTGTCTTGTCACTCAATAGCATAAAAAAAGTTAGTTTTGTGGTCATTTAACTTTTTCCTACCAGGGGTGACTAATGACGTTTATAAGTCAAATAGGTAAATTATATGGCTTAATAATCATAGAATCGGATATTTTCAGAATCTCAAACTCCTCCATCAGGTTTTTTATTCTATTTTATTGTTTCTTGCAATCTAGGAAAAATAGGACTTTGAGTTAAAGGGCTTAAGCAACAATTGTTGGTTCAAATCAAGTCATACTGGTCGGCAAAAAAATTCAAAATATCCACTAAAATTTTAGACGCGCGCGTTTTAAAATACATAGTCTTAAAGAATTCAAACACTGAAACAGTTAATATTACTAAAGCACTTCGAAGTTCCTAAAGAACAGTAAAATGACAAGCATATAGCGAACTGGCCACCCGTAAGCTCGCAGTCGGTTCTGTCCATTTCGTTTTATGCATGATTCCACACTGAGAACGGATATGCAGCCAATTTGACTGGAGAAAGCTAACCGTTGCCGTTCGGGGAAGCTATTCCCGTTTAGTATGTGACTATGGCCGGCATAAGCGTTACTGCATATTTGCCGCTAACAGCCTGTGATAATCTGAAATGTGTGCTGAACCTGCGCTGCCACCGGCTCTACCTTATCCACGTACCTAGGCTCTGGAATGTAACGCTAAGTAAATGTTAACACGTTTTGCGCATCCTGCCTAATAAGCAGTTGTTTTCTGTTTTCTCTCTAACTTTTCCATGTTTTCCATCAGATATTCTTTAACAGCTAACATGGGTAACATCTTAATATATATAAATTACGTGTCACGTTGTTTGTCCGCTATAGACTCCTAAACTACTTAACCGATTTCAATCAAATTTGCACACCGTGTGCAATTCGATCTAACTTAGGAGATAGGATAGCTCACATCTCAATTTATAGTAAAAAAAACATGAAAAATTAGAAAATTTAATAATACTTAAACCATAATTTAACTTTAGCGCTTTGGACAATGTAAACTTTTTTAATGTAACTTTTGACATTTGACATTTGACATAGAATTGACGCAATGGCTTTTGACAGGACAACGTCTGTCGAGTCAGCTACATAGTAGTTTAATATATTATATTAATATATTTATTTGCCCAAAAACATTGTTGTTAAAAGTGGGATCAGAATTAAACTGTTACAGGCAAACGCTTATTATAGTTGGGACAATTTTACAGGCCCCGTTTGACAATTCATCGAAATTCAACAACGTAACCCAGTAACGGCGGGCATAAATAATATATATTTTCGTTTTGTTAGAACTGCACAATTGCTGAACTTTTTTCAATTACGATTACATATTTATTGTAATAATGACCGATACGAGTTATTTTATGATTTGTTTTTTTAATACCATTTTAAACATAATAAATAATTACTGATATACGAGATAATTTACGATCTCGTAAAGAACTGAACGTTGTTACAATGTTGCGTCACTTAACCTTTTTTCTTTTTAAACACTAAGGATGTTACTCTAAAAATCGAAAGCTGATAAGTTGAATCGAATACAATGATTAGGTACTTGTGAAGAAATATCACCATAAATTAATAACCACGTTGTGATTATAATAAAACATAAATATTTATTATTCTTTTAACAAACTATAAAAATACAAAAAATAACTAAATAGAAAAATAATTGATTTGGTAAGGTACAATTTACTGACCCGGCTTTTTTATTGGACTGATCTTACTGACTATATACGTTTATTTATAATTTAAGCCTTTTATTGCTGATAATTTATACATAGTATTGACAATTATTATTACTATTTTTCTATGTCGTGATCAGCGTGTCCTGTGACGAGCCCGGTCGAGCCCTTTCCACTTCTTTCTGTCGCTAGCCTTTCTTGGTCAGATTACTCCACCAATGTTTTTTATGTCACCCATCCATCTTTTAAGCTGTCTTCCTCTTTTTTTGCCATCCCGTGGTGGCCACTCTGTTATAATTTTTGTCCATTTAATTCTGCTGTCTCTTGTCATGTGTCCTGTCCATCGCCACTTTAATTGTCTGACTTTCTTTAAAATGTCCTTGACATTCGTTGTGGATCTTATATGTCGTCTGCCTTTTTCCGGTCCTATAGCGTGATATTATTAGTTCATTTTCTATAATATTGTCTATTCTCACATCTCGTTCAAAATCTTGTAAAATTATTTTCTTTGTTTTCTCTACGACTTTTCTCCAGTTTCTGTAGTGGCGTTATACTGGCAATGGTAGGGAGGCAATCGAATAACTTCGTGTCCATGCTCTAGGGCTAGTTCATCGATTACATAGCGAAGCTTGGACGGCTTAGTTGCTTTTACCAGATTTGACAACTCAACTTTTAATAAAGTTGGACTTGCATCCACACCATTTCTTACCAGCCACGAGACAATTTCTTGCTTTTTATTTGCTTGAGTTGGTGTGGTTTATCGACTTGTACAGAATGATACGGTGCATTGTCCATTATAATTTTCGATGGGTTTTCTAAGCTGACTAAACCGCGAAACCGTATGGTTCGCATTCAACCATGTTTCGTCAATAAACACGACATTGTCCCAATCTGTCATTTTATTTACTTGACGTAAGAATGTTACTCTCTTCAAAATAATATCGTAGCGTGAATTAATAATATCTCTGAGTGCTGACAGCAGTGATGAAGATGACAATACTAATAACAGTTCTGATAGTTCAACTGAATAAATGTTGTTTTTTTTGTTAAATTATGTACTTGTCTTATTTTGTTCCTTAATTAATTTACGAAAGAAAAATAATAATGAGACAGGGATTCGCCTGATGATTTTTATAATTCACATATGTTTCAAGTATTGATTGGGTGCTTTTATAATTTACCGTGGCACGGCACGGTACGGCACGTTATTATCGTCACGGTAAAGTAGGAAAGCAAAATGTATGCATTTGTATGCAAACGCTTTTAATTTACCGTCCACGGCAACGGCACGCCGTGAACAGCAACGATCTACCGTGCCGTTGCCGTAGCATACTGCGCTCCCTATCAAATCGTCGCGGCATTGTTGAGAGTGTAGTGTGTGCGTACAAGAAATTTGTATGTGTGCGTGCGTAGCCAAGAGGCGCGGGTGGCAGGGCGGATGAGAAAGTATGTAATAAAACGATTTTGTTGACATCCGAAAATAATTGAAAAACTTATTTTGGTCTTCCTTGAGCTTATCAAATAGCGTGTAGTATGACCCTTCTAAATATTTTACTTTTAAAAGCGGATGTTGCCAATACTTTCTAGTAATATGTCTTTTTTTACGTCTTAAATATAACAAATAGAGCATAAGTAGTCGCTGTCTCTTCGAGAACATGTCTGCACTTTGAAGACGCGCAAAGCGTCATACGTCATACTACACGCTATTTGATAAGCTCAAGGAAGACCAAAATAAGTTTTTCAATAATTTTTTTTATTTTAATTTAAGCCATTTTGCTTGTACTATTTGTGCAAAACTGAAGCGGCCGCCGCCGGCGCCGCCCTGCCACCCGCGCCTCTTGGCTACGCACGCACACATACAAATTTCTTGTACGCGCACACTACACTCACAACAATGCCGCGACGATTTGATAGGGAGCGCAGTATGCTACGGCAACGGCACGGTAGATCGTTGCTGTTCACGGCGTGCCGTTGCCGTGGACGGTAAATTAAAAGCGTTTGCATACAAATGCATACATTTTGCTTTCCTACTTTACCGTGACGATAAAAACGTGCCGTACCGTGCCGTGCCACGGTAAATTATAAAAGCAGCCATTCATTCATTTTAATCGATGTTTTTAAGCAGGTCACCTCACTATGAAGATAAAACTGACAGTCGTCAATTGTGGCTTCTTAAAATGGCCCGAGTATAATAAGTAGTGAAGTAGCTTATTTTGCCGTTCAACTAAATAAAAATAAAATAATAATTTAAGTTTCATAAATAGAAAATTGTAAGAAAAAACCCAATTTACAGTCAAAAAGCTGTTCTTAATTCGATAATAAAATTAGTCGTTTTTTATTAAGGTGGCATTGTTAAAACAAAATGATAAAAAAATTGGCTTTACACAGGTTTGTCAAAAAATTTTGATAAAATAAAAATGAGTATTTCAACACCAACTATAAATTGCATAAAATTGGTAAATGAACTAGGTTATCCTAGATTCTGGTTATCTTCGAAGACAAAGGTTTACATTGAGCTAGAATTAATCAAATTGTTTAAACATTCTAGAGCACGTTTCGTCTAGCAACTAGCTTTACAGCGACAGTAACTATGACGGTTACCTTCTACAGTTGTCGTTGAGGAGGGACGTGGCTTGCTTACCCGATGACAGTTGGGGTTACAATGCATTAGAATATGAGAAAAGATGCACTATGGGACTAAGGGTACGTCCAGGTGTTGAGATGTTGGGGAATTGACGACTTTCGTTTCGTGGCTTAAAAAAGTAGAATATGATAGAATATAAATAGATTAATTGAAAACCGAACAAATTATAATTAGGTCGCCCTTGAAATTAAAAAAAAGTAAGGGCGGTTATATCTCCTAAAGTGATTTCTGTCAGATAACTTTTGGATGGAAAGAGCTGAGAGGAATGGAATACGATCGTTGACGGGTGGTCGCCGAGTGACTACACCGCGAGTATTATTATATTTCAATGTATAATCTCACAGACTCGAAAAGTCAATCAATTGTATTGGCCATAAGCTTCATTATATTAGCTTGTTAAAATAGCAACAAGCTTATTGCGTATCAGGAAATCAATGACCTTTTCACAGCTCTACTTGCTTTGCTCATTTCATTTCGTGTGGTTTATCTGACTCGGACATCTTGATCTATTGGCATCGTGCGTTCAAACCCTAACTTCAAACGTAGGTACAACAAAATATCGTGTAAGCGAAACTCAAAACATCACAGACGAGATAGCTAGAATAGGATGCGATATGTATCGAAATAGATTTGAAAATATCGAACTTTCCTCGTCGATGAAGAAAAATTACGAAAGATTTTAAAGGATACTGAGACGCAGCAGCTGCTTGATTACCGTATTTATATTCTGGCCACTTCTGTGGTAGGAAGCAGGAAAGTAAGCATGAAAGTGGGTAGCTTATGCAAATAGGTCAGTTCCTCCCTATAGCGATGCTGCCCACGCTGCTCTTGCCTTCCTCAAATTAGTCATTTTCTAGCAGAAGTCAAAGAATGGCTGCACAAGTTTACTGTTACTTTACAACGCATACTTGGCGGCAATTGAACAAGCGACCAGCATTAAACACTCACTGCCTTGAATGCTGCTACATCAGTGTCCCGGGAAATTTTTACGGTAGCGTGAGACGTAGGGGCAGCTTCTAAATGTAAATGAGGCACTAAAAAGGCCTGCAAGAGTTGAGAACAAAGAAGAACTTTATATTCGGTATTTATCTTCTAATACCTACCTAGTTGGAAATTTATATTCCCTTTAAAATTTTGCTATTTAAAAACTCGGTTAAACCAAAGGACAAAGTTAGTAACTAATAAAACATACCCTGTCAATTAGCGAGCAACCAAAGAATTTCGCACAAAGTATCACAAAACTGAACCCGACCGAGCGTCCGTCGATCATAAAAATGCCGTAAACTTTTGTGTTGCAAACAGAGGCGTCTAGAACATTCCGTATACCTCTAGCATATTCTAGAATGTTCCAGAATGTTCGAGAACGCTCGAGAATGGCTTCCGCGGCGAACTGCACGGCAATTAGAGTCCCATGGCGGGCTGTAAACGTCAATTCCATTTCAATTAAGGACCCTTTGCAGTCGGTCGTGAGACTTGGTGTGGGAATAAAGTTCTTTTTGTATTTTTGTTGGTGAGAACACTAGTTTTATGTAGTGTGGCCGGGTGGAAAGACAGACCGATACCTACTATTAGAACAAAAGTGTTTTTTGTTACACTGATACGTAAATAATTAATATCGTCCTTGCGATTTTTTCCTAAGAGTTGGCTTTGTAATATCCGGATGCCTATATTATATAGAAAAACTAGCTGACTCGACAGACGTTGTCCTGTCAAAAGCCATTGCGTAACTATAGCAACCGTAGTATGTTGATGCTAACTTGTCAATTTATCGTAAAAAATATCAGTAGGTATATATATAATTTGCAATAAATTAAAATTGCGACTATAATTTGAGATTTAAACTATCCTATCTCTCAAGTTGGATCGAACTGCACATGGTGTGCGAATTTTATTATAATCGGTTAAGTGGTTTAGGAGTCCATTGAGGACAAACATTGTGACACGAGATTTATATATATTAAGATATCAATGATGCTTACCGATTTATATGCAAAATAACAAAATCTTATATTTATGAAAAAAATAGTACCTATCATTTTTTGATTTCAGGGTTTGTTTGTTAGTATAAGTTGTTTAAAATTATGAGTAGGTGCTTATAAATAAATACAAAAATACTTCCTTGAAATAAACATTAAAGATAGACAAAAAATGCCTTATCACTAAAACCGACCTCTTCCAGGCAACTGAACGTCTTTACAGCTTAGTACACCTCAAGTTTACAACCCTGTAGTAAGAATCCGATAGCTGAAAGCAATAAAGTATGTACAAAATTATCCAAATTCCAAGTATCTAACGTGAAACATTAGAAATAGACAAAAAAGCATTCTTATCGGTAAAACCAATCCTTAACAGGCATCATTTTTTTTTCTCGGGTAAGTTCAAAAGCATCTTGAATCAATGAGACTTTGATTCGAAACTATTTAAATCGAAACTATGTAATTATTTTAATTTTTTTGTTTTGTATTTGAATCTTAAGCCGGGTCCAGATATGTATCATTTGCCCGATCCGATCACCGGGCAAATGATACATGGGTCGGGCCGTATCGTAACGGCGTATCGAGATCTCCTATCATGATACGTGTATCATCACCCGTCCACATATGCGATCATGATACGCGTCAGCGATACGGATACGGTGTTCGGATCGGGCAAATGATACATATCTGGACCCGGCTTTAAACGTGTTTACAGCGTAGTACACCTCAATCTTACACCCTGTAGTAAGATAGGTGAAAGCATTAAGATAGGTACACAACTACGAGTACAAAGATTCCAAGCATCCAGCGTCTCGTGACGGAGGTGGAATGTTAAGTACGCCACACAAAGAGGGCTTAAACTGGCTCTAACTAAACTCTACTTTGACGCCTTGAGTTGTTAAATTTAGTAAAGCTAATGGAATTTGTGAGGTTTTGTATTTACGCAGTTTAATTAAACGTCCTTCCAATAATGTTTTCGGTAATTTTTGTCCAACGTGTCTTTAATACTTTCGTGTTTCGATGTACATGTTACGCGAAATTGTTGTTTGTTGTTGTCAATGTTGTTGAGTATTGATGTATTGTATTGTTAGGACGACTTGCTTGGCTCAGCGGTCATAAACCTGCCTTACATGCAAGAGTTACCAGGTCCGATTCCCGGCCGGATAGATGTTTGAATGATGAATTCAAATATCTGCTCTGGGTCTGGGTGTTAAATGTTCTTGTCTTTGTGTGTGTTCCATGGCATCCCGACACAGGAAATCCACTATTACTATGAGTACCACTTATTGGCTATTGGTGTGAAACAATTTTCAATAAATTAAGATCTATCTCTTTATGAAAACTAGTTAATCAACAAGTTTTTGCGGCGTATGGCATATTGTCAACAGAAAAAGATTTTTACGTTCAGGCAAGATGGCGGCCAAACGTACATAAGCTCATCATCAAATAATGAAAAGATCTTTGAAATCTTTTATCCATACTGCTCTTAATCATCTAACAGTATACATAATACATGCG
The DNA here is from genome assembly GCA_949125135.1 of Alcis repandata. Taxonomy (NCBI): domain Eukaryota; kingdom Metazoa; phylum Arthropoda; class Insecta; order Lepidoptera; family Geometridae; genus Alcis; species Alcis repandata. The sequence goes on from OX421238.1 coordinate 1,986,871, forward strand.
ATATAGTGTCAGTCAGTTCGTTAGCAGGTCAAACACAAATAAGACAAGTTAAATTAGCGTCGAGCCCGCGCGGAATACGGATCGCCTGGAGGGCTTTAATTATATCTGATGGAATTAAAAATGTAGCTTCAGTCTGCGAACTGGCAAATTTGTGCTGGGGATTAGATAACAAGCGCGATACGATCGATCGAGTTGTCGTGATCAAAATCTTTGTTCATACAATAAAATCTTCTGTACATAATCGTTCGGTGCAATATAGAACCATTTAAAAAGTAAAGTAAAATTTTATTGCAAAAAACTGTGTACAATGGTGGAATAAATCAATAAAAAGTCCCAACAATTTATCCTAGCGGACATACAATAGTAAGTTTTGTTATGAAAACAAAAAAAAAAAAAATAAAAAGAAAAAAAAACTAAACCAAACATTATAACAATAAAAAGCTAAGCAAGCAAACAAAACAGTACTTATTATGTAAATAATCTAATATAATATGCTGAGATCAGTTCTTAAAGTAGTCTTAAAGTAGTAAAAAAGTAGTCGCAACCTTAATATTTTAATGTAAGTATTAGTCGAGTCAATTTAGTTAAGTTCTAAGTGAGTATAAGCTTTTATCTCCGTTAAATAAAATAAAAATAGGTACTAATATGCGATGAATAGGCACACAAATAGGTACATGTAAACTTATCCCTCTTATTGGACGCAAAAGTCTGGAACCTTTGAAGAGTTTTAGGTAAATGTTGTATCCACATAAAAAATATTGGTCAGTAATTTTCTCCACGACGAAAACTGAAAGACACTGAGACGTGAAATGACAAAGCACGCCACCCCGAAATTAAATCCATATTTCAGTCAAGCCATCCGAAAGAAAGTCTTTGTGACATTTCCCCAGGCCCCAAAACCTTTTTTCGAACTCATTACAACTGAATCCCAAGGGGTCACTTAATCCGAACCGATTATAACTGCTAGTCCCGTGCAAACATCGTCTTCAAATACTTCTCCAATGGAATCCTTTCGCGATTGTTTGAGTCCAAGTACTACGCCTAAGGCGTCTGTGAAGATTTTTGAAACAAGTGGATAAATAAGGTATTTGTTTAGTTAAACTAAGTTAATTGCTTTGTTCGTTTTGGAATCCAATTTGGAATTGTTTGTTACGTAACTATAACTAGTATAAAGCTCTTACACACTTTTGAGAGAAACTTCGAGAAAAAAAAAACGACATATTATAATAAATATGTATATTGTATAATGTACTATAATATATTATAATAAACATTATAATAGTACATAATAGTCTTTAAAAACATGTTGAACAAGTCTAGTTTATATTTTTTAATATTGGTATTTTGTTATAAAGACTCGCACCTTCAAAAGATATCATTTTTTGGCGTAGTTAGTTCGTATCTTAAAGAATAAACGAAACTGCAACGACGAGTGCAGGAGTGATAAACATTTTGTTTCCGTTTGGTAAAAAGCAAATTTGTGTGAATATTCTTATTAATAGGTGTAAGTACTTGTTTTAAGTTTAGTAATTTAGTTTCTTCGTATTTTTTTATTTGGTTAATGTTTGTAGTGGAAGATAGCTTTAATAATTTTATTTTGCAGTTTCTTATTCTTTTATTTTTGTTTTGACTGCACTTCCCCAGACTTCGATAAAATATTGAAGATGCGGCTTCACAAGTGTATTGTAAATTGATATTAGCACGTTTTCCTTATGAACGTGGTTCTGTCTAAAACAAGTTACTGGTTATTTTATTTTCACAAATTTTCATTTCATTTGCAACGTATGTAACGTAAGTGCCTTTAAGTTAAATCTTGCATCTGAATTTTGAATCATTTTTCGACGTCCAATGAAGGTTACAGCTACCTTTAGGTTACAGCTCCTCTTATCAGCTAAAGTCACGTGAGTATTTATTGGGAGAAATAGCGAGAACTTCGAAGCCACTCGCTATGAAAACGAGTCGTTTTGACTTATCTTCCTACTCTTTCTCGCATCAGATGAGCGGATAGCTGCATCTTTGTCCGCCAATATAAGATCTTTCTAGAGTTCCGAACCCTAAGGGAAAAATGGGACCCTATTACTTAGACTTCGCTGTCTGTCCATCCGTCCGTCCGTCCGTCTGTCACCAGGCTGTATCTCATAAACCCTGATACTTAGATAATGGTACGGAAACCTTCATGCGCGAGTCCGACTCGCACTTGGCCGCTTTTTTGATTTAATTATCAACCTAGTGCTTAACAATAAACGTAGAATAGGTTCATATAACCACCACGGTTGAAGGCAGAATATTAAGATTAATAAAATTGATATTGAGACAGGTAAACATCGGACTCTCACTATAAAAGTTCCTTTTTACAATTTTGGTACGGAACCCTAAAACATTTTTTTTTCACAGGATTCGATTTAGAAACTAAAGATTTGACACCGATAAAAACAATTAATGGAAAACCGTATAAAAACTACAAAAGATTAGTGTAGAAAAATAATTATAAAATAATAAATAGGTACTTTTTCATAATATTATTACCCTTACTTATAGGCAAATGTATATAACAAAGATTCAGGCAGCCTACATACAAAGTCCTAATAAAATAACAGCTAAAAGCACTCACCAAGTCAATCAGTTGGGACAACCTCAGGCCGAGCTTCACAAGCACAGTGTTATTATTCTTATCAACAGGTCGAATCAGCCTGTTGTAGTTGCTCAGTAGGTCGTCGTATAGTCTCTTAGCATCGGGATTACCGTAACATACACCGAAAATAAACAAAAACACGGCAAAAACTGTCCTAAGCATTATTACTGGCCGAAATTACGACACACTACACTGCCTCGCAAACAAATGAGGTTAGGATTGTATTTCCAAACGAAAAAAGAATAATACCAATGTTCTCAATTCGAAATTAAATCTAATGAGTTAGTAAATCGATTTCATTTGTTTACAAAACTATTGTTTACGGTGCAATACACTTTTTCGTAAAATTATTTTGACAGCTACGCCCGAGAGGCTGCAGCGATTGTGGCGCCACGACTGGCGGGAAAATGGCGAAACTGGCGCCCACTGCGCCGACTCCGAATAAAATTTTATTGCTAGAATGAAACGTTCTTTACTGCCCATCGAAATAATGAGCCCCTATTGATAATTTATTTTATTAGTTCTAGTTTTATTTTATTTTATTTTATTAGTTTTTTCTTTCCTTTACATTAAGCGAACTAAAACCTAAAAACTTGGACCTAGAACTTCTGCTAAAATTCTTTTCGACCAGTATCAGCGTGCTTATTTGAGATGCTAATAAAAATTTGAATTTGGAATCCATTGACGTCAGAAGCGTCGAAAAATATTTGCACGCGAGAAATTTTTGTGTCAAATACATTATTTACGTGGGGGTGTGGGGTTGTGCGGATCGATGTGAAGTACGCACGCGCGTTGCTCCATTCATGTCTCGGTGGTGCTTGAGGAGTGAATGTAGATGGCGCTGGTAGCAAACTAAAGCGCGGTATAGGCTTAGGCAAGGTCGGATCGGAAATGGTATTAAATTTTGATTTTATAACTGTTGTTCGAGTGCGAAGGGTGAATGTGCCCTTGGAAATGTTAATCAGGGTAGGCAGGGTTGTTTTGTACTGCATACTTATAAAGTAAATTTTAATTCTTTTTGATGACTGTATGGGATGGGAGCTACATAATCACAGCATTGTTTGTGTGTGACTTTTTCTCAAAGTCATAATGATATCATAATTCATAAACACGGTCCTAATATAATTTTGCTTATCTAATAAAATTAGTGTACCTTAGTATATGGTATTCATAGATATAAATTTGAATGTAGCGAAAAATTCCTGGTGGCAAAAACATCGTTATTTTTTCCTCCAAAATATACATCAGCTTGCTAATCCGCTACTTTCAATATAATTTATAATATATGCTTCCTTTCAAGTTCCCAGATTACCTAATACAGTTCAAATTAAAATTCAGAAAATATTTTCACAAGGCCCGTAGATAGTCTTTTCATGACTATTCATTTAATTATTCACTGGCCATTAAAATAAAAAGCAACAGCCAGCCGAGGTCCCAGGCGTGCTTACCCACTAAATGCCACCAAAACAACGGCTCATGCCTCTACATTTACACGAGAAACTTTTGCTACTGTTCCTGGTATAACGCTTTTGTAGTCGCAGAGTTTGGGGGCATGGAATTGAAGATCTTTTACTTATTTTGGTCACACTACATGGCATAGTAGTGTGATACTAAAGTATTAATATTTATTTTCAGGATTAAATACTAAAATTTCAATTCAAATTGTCAAAGAATGATAAATAAATAAATTAATTAATGATCAATTAATCTACATGACTTGATTGTACTCCTCTACTCTCCTCTTTTTTTCAATATTTGTACAATAAAATGTGCAACAATAATTGATAGAGTACATTACGAAAGCTTCATTTACAAAAAAATTATGGCAGTTTAAACAACAAACTCTAGCATCAGTAACGTTTAGAAATTACTCTGTTTTAGTAACTGTTCAATGACTGATATTGTACTTTTTTCATTCTGTACGAAACACCTCTTATACCGCAGTATCGACCTCCCAGCCTACTTACAGGACATTCTTGCAAGCTATACATAATTTAAGCCGTACCTACGGCCTGCAATGCAGTTCTGGCGACCGTTAAACTTAGTCCTCCTTCGGCCCGCGTTCCTTCGGCCCACTACGGCCATCATCTGGCCCAGTTCGGCCCACCGCACCGGCCTGTCTGGGGCCACATTAATTGCCACGGAAGCAATCAAATTGAGATAAATCGCCCCCCAGTAGATAATGCAGTAGCGACTATGACCGCTTCAAAGGAATTTGGAATTGGGGTCTGTTTATATTGTTCGGTGTTTTTGCGGCGCGCGGCGGGGCGAAATGAAGGGATCTTGTTTTGTTTGTCTGTTTGTATACTCCTGCTTGTGCTAGTTCTTGTAACTGATTGTAAATAAGTTAGTTGTGCCGCAATTTGTAATTTTAAGAAATAAAGAACTTTGTACGTTTTGCACCCTTGGTTTTATTTGGAAATTCGTTTGTTTGTTTGCATAGGCTGAGTGGCTAGTGGCTAGCCCTGGTGTCAGAGGCTTTATGCCGTCCGAACGCACTTAGTTAAATAAATGACAACTAAGAGAACTTAAAATCGGGGCCTACAATTAAACTTGTCAGCCAACACAGGATAGTGCTCAGTTTTAAATACCACTTGCGATCACCCATCCAAAAACTGACCGTATTATCCGTTGTTTAACATTTATGATAGTTACAAAAACCTAGTCAAGCAGTTTTTAGTAAATTTTTTATTAAGATTTTTTCTAAATTAAACCTAAGTATCAAACTTCAGAAATCAAAACGACTACAGGACCCTAAAGCTCAAGTCTTACTTTTCGAAGTACCTTTCTAATTTAATGTTCATACACCCGAGTACTTATTTAGGTTACGTAAGTAAGTGTTTCACATTAAATTGATACTTTACTTGCGGTCTACGTAATCGAGTCCCGGTGCGGGTATCGCGTCACCCGGAGCTACGACCTGCCGACCCCTACCGTTATAAGACACCAAGCAAATTAGGTACTTACCTATACCGTGTTGAAAGGTTATAGTATAAGTAATGAGTTACTTCTGAATTTGGTATCATAATCTTAATCTATATATATAAAAGAAAGTCGTGTTCGTGTTACACTACTTATAACTCAAGAACGGCTTTACCGATATGGCTGAAAATTGGTGAGGAGGTAGCTTAGAGCCAGGAAACGCACATAGGATACTATTTATTCCTATTATACTATTTATTTCTATTAAATAAATTCGATAGCATTCAAGTGTGAATTGACATAAAACATCAGTCACTATAAAACGAGGTATAACAAAAAAGAATCAGACTTGGAATAACAAAACGACTTATTATACTCTTTGCGCAAATGACAGCTATGTAATGGACGTATGGATGACAATTTGATTTAACAATTTAACAGCTAAACAGATTTTGACGAAATTTGGTATGAAGGTAGCTTAACCCCTAGGTAATAATTATGTAGATTACTTTTTACCCCAGAAAATTGAACGGCTTTCCGCTATTCTTGCAGGACAGCGGGTGAAACCGCGGGGCGCAGCTAGTCATTATTAAAACTTGACTCAAATCTTGCCTTAGACTGGAAAATAAGAGCCTGAATTAATTATCAAAATCGGACAACTCTGTAAAAACTTATGCATAATCAACCTTGAAAAAAAAACTCGTTGAGATAGTCCTCCGTTTTTTCGTCGGTTAAAAATAAAAAATAATTCTGCCTTGAGGTAATGCCACTGCGTTTTTTTTTGCACTCTGGTATTGACAATAAAAATCAGTAATATCAGATCTCTATCTGGCGGTATTTCCTACCATTAATAACATGGGGTTTGGCGGAGTTGTGAAAAATCCTCACAAGAGCCACAAGCAAGAGTTGAAGTTGAAGTTGATAACATGGCTTGTTACCAAAGTTTAAAAAGACCGGCAACGTATCCATGGAACCACGGTGTTACAAATGAGATTATCTGTACTGGATACATCATTATACTCTATGGCCGGCTCATCCGTCGATAGTCAATGGCGTACCTCCACACATGCAATAAAATTAAGGTAATTAAAAAGTTTGCTAAATTCAAAGTGATAATTAATATAAAGTGTTTAATTGACTCTAATGAGTTAACACGACATTGGCTATAAACACGCGAAATAGCCCAGTAGCGTGTAACGCAACATGTTTTGTTTACAACTCCCCTCAAATTATGTTTTTAATGTTTTTTAATAACTTCCAATTTGTATTAGCTTGACGTTTTAAAAGGTGCTCTAAGCCTACAAAAACGTTTATATGATAGCATAACTTAGTCTAATCAACGCTGAGTTGTACATGTGTAATTTTATTTATAATATTAATATAGAATTTTAAATATCAAATCAATTTAACACAACGGTGATCGCTTACCTTAAGGCAGCCCGTATTTTACTTTAAAAAAAGTGTCACAATCTTAAATCACGACGACGTGTGGTTCTACAATTTTAACACACAAAGTAACCGAGCTTAAACCGTAAATCGAGTCCGCAAACTCAAAAACTTCATTAATCAACAGATCCTCCTTTTCTCGTTTCAAAAATATATCACGTAGTACAAACGCACGCCCTAAATACGGCTTGCAAAACTTTCGGTCGACTTTTGTGGAATTACCGACTCAAATTCGAGAAGTCGGAATTTGAGTAACTCGATTCTCGGAGTGGAAGATCGAAGGCCATAATTAGGCTCGCGTTCGTGGGCCGGCTAAGGCCCAGGTGGATACTAAGTATGGTAATTCTTTGAGTTTCACGTTTCTTAGTGTCTTTGATCGTGGCAATAGATTAATTTGGCAAACAATCTTTTGATACTAGTAGCTAATAGTAACCATAAAAGCACTCATGTCAAATAATTTATAACAGAGAAATGTTTTTTTTTTAGATTACAACTTTGCGTCTAATTTAGAAAATAGGTATAATTTTGACATAATTATCTAGATGAATAATCTATCCATATTTGAATAAAAATTATTTTGAATTTGAATTTGAATTATGTAATTGGCTATGATTCAAAATGCAATCAAAATCACAGAAACCACTTCCACCACTTTTCGTTTATGAAAAACGGTCGAACATAAGACCATCAGCCTGCATCAGTTCACTCTTTAAGTTATCCCAAATCTGTGACATTTCGCTCCTAGCCTCTCCCTCACTGTCAATCAATCTAGTTACCTAAAGTCTGTTTAAAGCAAAATTATATGAGACCTCACATTATAAGTCAATGATTCCAACGTAATGACGTCACACGTTCCAGAAACCAGGTACAGACTCAGTCACAAGATTAAAACACTTGTATAATCACTTAACCCATTTTCCATGTAACCCTTAGCTGCGCGATATTTTCGCAGCCCCACGTCTCCCTGACAAGGGTGCGCTATTTATCATAATATCACGTATGTTGTCAAGGTGCCTGGCTCTTATTAGTTTCTGGCGCTTTCTCTCTGGCCAGAGGGTCCGTTTGGGCAGCGGGTTTGGCCCATGCTCGGCCAGTTTTCGGGCCGCTTGCTTGCCCAGTTTTCGGGCGCTTTGGACCCCCTGTTTTATGCATGAACGAATGGCGTAATAAACTAGCATCGTATCGATATTTTGGATATTACGTGAGCACAGATCGCGTATAATGTTTTTGGGATGGAATTTGGAATGAGATTTATCGAGTCGGTGTCGGGAATGTTGGGCGGATTCTAGTTTAAATACGAGTAATGGGGAAAGTAGGATGGAATAGTATTTTTGCAATTCGTTTTCTTTCTAACTTTGTGTATAAGTCGAGTTTTTAAAATTTTATTGTTCAAAAACTGAAACTACATGTCATCTATATCAAAGAAATATTGACAAGAAAAACCTGAGGCATATTTATAATAATATACTCGAAAGTAGGTAAACTTAATAAATCAAAATTATTGTCTCTTAAAAATAATCTTTTTTTAGTTAGCTTGTAACGTCCCACTGCTGGGCAAAGGTTTCCCCCAATTTCAAGAACTTAAATTACATAATGTGGTTCCGTATAATATTCCACTATATCTGTACTAACACAATGGGCCCAACTTTGAAGGCATTTTAAGACAGATCTAAATTTTCTGAAACATGATACATGTATAGATTATTTTTAATTATGATGCATTTTGTTTATTAACCGACTTCAAAAAAGGAGGAGGTTATCAATTCGACTGTATGTTTTTTTTTAAAGGATCGACCCAAAAATCGCATCACCTATTTCCAAGAAAAATATCATTCACTTTCCACGAAATTTACCTCGAACACCGCCGAGTTTCATTTCGCCATTTCACATTTTGTCCAATAGTAAAAGTTGTAATATTGACCAGGTCAAGTTTCACAGTAAAAGTTGTTCGAAAAAACGACTAGAAACAATGATATTCTAGAATAGATTTTATATATCGAGTGTTAAACCAGCTAACTTGTACATAAACCTTGGAAACTGGTATCATAATCATGGCACAGATAGACGAGTAGGTAATCCTCTTTAAGCTCTCTACAGTGATCAAATCCGTGTTTCAACATAGTATAAATTCTGATCAGAATCTCTACAGCTTATTGCTGGATTAATAGGCTCGCATCGTAGCTATGGATATGGGTTTGTGTTATGGTGAATAATGTATTACGAGACAAGCGTAGTAGGTAAGGTAAGTAGGTACCTATAAGTGTGTTCAGCAATCTAATTTGTGTCACGTTTAAAACAGATCACTACAGTTTTTAAATAGATACCTATACAAACTTTTACCACCCCTCTGTTTACTTCTCTGTTTCTTGGGTTCTTTTCTTTGATTTTGGTCATATCTTGACTGATTTATTTAACGTAGTTTTTGCATATTTTGTTATAAATACATGCGACTACTCAGTTAAGATTATCTGACTATGGTTTGGTTTGTTTGGTGATGTTTTTCAAGTACTGATTGTAAGCATGGCGCGCCCGCGGCCGCTGGGTTTGTGTGGTTCAAACGGCTTGACAAATTTTGAATTGCGAGCTTTCGTTGGATTTCTTTAAAAATTTTCACAAGCTGTTGTTAGCAATCGAGTTTTTTAAATATCAAATGGGCGCAGGCTTTATATTGCAGTTAGATTTTGGTTTAGTTAAAATTTCTAATGCTTTTATTATGCTAGCTTAAACTAGCTTTTACCTGCGGCTACGATCGCATTGATTATATCCATATACTAGCTGACCCGGCAGACTTCGTACTGCCATACAGTACTTCTCTATGGTACTGCCTAATTAAATATAAACACTGCACAAAACACTATTTACAATTTTATACTTATAATATATTACAATTATAGGTACGAATTTGTTTCGTGTATCAGTTGACAAAAGCAAACTCATCCATGAAAAAAAAACACTGACATTGACAGTTTGTTGCTGTTTCAACTTTTTTTTAATTTGATATGACTTGGAGTCAAATCCTTCGAAATTTTAAAACAAATGAATGAACTATTCGATTTCGTTTTCTTTTTTTTTGTTTTATCTGTGCTCCAACGCACACTGTTTTGATAGATATGATTAAATTTGAACTTTGTACAGAGGTAATAAAGTGCAAATTGACTCTTGGACGTTAGGAACATACCTACATTGCTTACACAACAGTGAGTGCTAGCAATTCAATATGAACTTTATACAATAGCAATAAAGCTCGTTTTAGTTAGAAAACGTTTGTATGGGAAAAAGAAAAGGGCTGTTTTTAGGGTTTTTCAATATTTCTGAGAGATTTTCTTAATATTTTTTTCCGTAAGAACTTTCTCCTAATAATAACAAATACAACAAAAAAAGAATTAGTGAAATCGGTCCAGCCATTCACGCGTGATGCCGGGACCAAGGAAAACGGGTTTCATTTTTATATATATAGATAAGATCCATATATATGATATAAGTATCCTATGCTAATACCTCCAAGAATATGTGTACAAAGGTTCATGATGATCAGTTAAGTAGTTTTCGTGTGAAAGCGTAACAAACAAACATACATTCACATTTATAATATAGGGTTATTCATAAAGGGTATGCTAAGCCGAAAAGGGATCATAGTAGGTACTCATCATTGTGAACAACTTTTACTACGGGACAAACACGAATTTGCGAAAAAAAAATTCAGCTGTTCCATAGAAAAAGGTCAATGACACCCGACAAAATGTATGGAACAGGTGATTTTTTTTTCAAGAATTTCGGGTTGGTCCCATAGTAAAAGTTGTTCATAATGAAGAAGTACTAAAATGAGCCCTTTTCGGCTTAGCATACCCTTTATGAATAACCCTGTTTTAGTAGGGATTTTACAATACAATTAATAACTTATAATAATGACTACCAATATCCCTCAATAGTTCTAGTGAAATCAAGCGACTTAACTGCTTCTACAGTCTAATTGGAAATTTGATTTGATTTAATCGGTAATAATTGGAAACGGATATTCCTATTATGCAAACGATTAATTTGTATCTGATACGATATTCACTAATGAATAAACGTCTACACCTCGCGTCGCCGCCTTACTATTGTCACCTATTGTTCAAATAACTACCTGTTATTTAGGGGAAGTCAGCTCAAAGCGGACAAGGAGGCAAAGCGGCCATGCTTAGTTACTCGGTCATAGTGAATAATACCGCGTCTTTGCCGATTTCGGCGCATAGGCAACCTCCCACCCCACGTCGGAGCGCAGGCTCACCGCAGTAGCAGCGACCATGTCACTGAAGTGGGACATAAACGATTTTTGTCTGTTCTACTAAAATAATGCGAGGTAAGTTTTTATTGATTTGACTAAATCTCACTATACTTCAGAGTTTTCGTTAAAATCGTCTCGAAGTTTGTCTATTAGCGAGTGCTTGCGTGACATTTCGTTTCAATTAAAGTAAAAAATGTGAGTGCAGTTTACGTTAAAAACAAAATGGCCGAAAATGCAAAGCGGCCAGGGCAAAGTGGCCATTGTTTACTTTGCCCTTATTCAGATTTATTATCTAGTCCAATATGTTTACTTTAGACGGTAAATCTCTGACACTGTCACGAAATCTGAAATGAAATACATCCAGAATTACGTTTATTAGATTTGATCAAGGTTAATTAAAAAATCCATGTTGTCCTAGTCATTAAGCCCTAATATAAAAATTCAAAAATAAAAATAGACTAGCTGTCCCCGGCGGTTTCACCCGCTTGTTACTTTGAAATCTTCCCTGAACATCCACATATACTTATTTCAAGATCAAAAATAGCTGAAACCGGCACCGACCAACCGCAGTGTTTTTTTACTTTTAAGCCTTCCCTAAACTTATACAAATATTCCAAGACCAAAATTAGCGAAATCGGTCCAGCCGTTCTCGAGTTTTAGCGAGACTAACGAACAGCGATTCATTTTTATAAATGAGACTAGCTGACCCCCGGCGGTTTCACCCGCTGTTTTTTTTTTTTTTACTTTTAAACCTTCCCTGTATTATAGCGAACAAAACAAAAAAAAAACCACAGACCAAAAAGATCGGACTAATTTCTGAACACACCTATAAATAATAAATTTGACAACCAAGTGACACTATTCTTTATTTCTAAAAAGACAAAAGAGATCGGACATCCCGAGTTTACCGTACTGAACATCAAATGTTTCAGAGGTAAAATTATCGATTTTAGTATTTTTCTTTACTTATTATTCATGTTTCTCACCGTTTAAACCTTCCCTGAGCTTACGAGTATACAAATATTTCAAGTTCAAAATTAGCAAAATCGGTTCAGCCGTTCTCGAGTTTTAGCGAAACTAACGAACAGCGATTCATTTTTATATATAAGAGAAGATGTGCACTGTTAATGTTTAGCATTGCTACATGTTGTTGATGCTTAATAGTTTTTAGGACTCCGTAGTAAGATATTTTCTTTATGACTAAGAATTTTTAACAATTCTGTGAAATGAGAATGTTAATTTTTAAGTTAAATTATTTTAAATGAGTACAAGACTAACTAGTAAGCACAAAATGGGTAAATAATTGAATAAAAACTGTGGTTCTGTTATAATTTTGTATTTTTATTGATTAATAGTCATTGCAAGTCCTATTAAATAGACAAAAAAGTCCTGGCCACTTTGCCCGGGGCCGATGACCGCTTTAGGCGACCACTCGGGCAAAGCGGACTTTTTCTAATTTTAAAATAGCGTTTGTATTAATACTCATTTAAGAATGTGACTTGCATAATTATGTAAATAGGATGTACACCCTATCCATTGGTCTAAAATTATCTTATGTTATAAGTCGTTTTGTCATCTAAAACGACAGTCAAAGGTAAGGTGTCCGCTCTGAGCTGACCTCCCCTAAATTTAAATTAATCAAAGTATAAGGTCTGGCGATTCTTGTGAGGTTGGTGAAGAAACAAGCACACTCATAGTATCATCGTTTGCAGCAAACTAAACCTACTAATAGACAAGGAAGTAAAAAATAACGCTTCTATTATAGTTTGTAAGTTTTCCTTTAAATTTCAAAGATAAAACATTTGCTATGTACTTGTTCTAAAATACGATCTGAAATCAAAAATCAACTTTTATAATAACTGGTAGTCGGAATTTCACATAACTTACTCGTATTTGTCCTATCCATTGTCCTAGAGAGTCCTAGAAGCAAGTTGCGAAGCGACGCGATGACATGCCAGTAAAAACTGAAACGTTTTAAATGATTTATTTGAAGAAAGGTCTCCCTTTAAGGCTAGATATCTGGTGTCAGAGATTTAGATAGACAATTTTAATCATCTATAATATTCATGGTCAGTAGTTTGGTTCATCGAACTCATTTTCAGAAGCCGTCCTTAGCACCATACTGCCACAGTATATCTGACACAAAATTATAGATAATAACGTACTTCTACTTAGTACTTACTCGTACGTATTCGATAAGAAACCTATAAAGAATGTAGCTTTCGTCCACGACCTACAAAAGCGATAGGTATATAACAAATTTCCTTACATATTGCATTGATTACGCGCTACTTACTACAACTTTTTTTTTGTTTTACGTTGATTTACAATTTTTATTATGGCTCCGGGTTGCATCGCTTCACATCGCTTTTTGTAGCCAGACGTAGTATGATGTTAGAAACGTCGGATATCAAATCGTAGCAATCAGTTTAATGGATGCCGTTACCACCCGTCCGTATCACGTTATTGATACACGTACCTACTGGAAAGTGCATTTTATGCGACTGTTAAAGAGTTTATGCACGTAGCTATCTGTAGCTGCATGTCTACGAGAATAGTTCTTTCGTTTTTGTCTTCTGGTCTTTTGTTTTAGTTCCTTTCTGTTCATGGTTGTCTGAATGTTTACGAGTCACAGGTGTGATAATATTGAAAGGTGTGTGCATTCTGTGCATACAGAGAATTTAGGGTTTGAATCATATGCCTAACAAAATACAAGTCAACATCATGTTTTTTCCATACAAAATATAATATTTAATTTTGTTTAGTTATGTTTTGACAGCCCTTACGAGCGGTCAATGATCGCTCTTATCAATTTGTGTCAGTCAAGGTCATTCAACAGCTGATATGCTACTAGGGTTGAACCTGGTCAAGTTGTTGTTGAAGTTTGACTTGTAATCTCGTAATCAATCATGCTGAGGATTATAAAACTTTGCAGGGAAATTCTTTGGAAATTCTAAATATTTTTGGGCATGCACACTTGTACGGGTTGCAGACCAAGAGCTAAGCTAAGTTAGTTTAGCTTAGCTCGCATAGCTGACGCAGTTTTCCATACTGTTCGCATAGTTTGCGGTCAGCACACAAGTATGGAAAACTGCGTCAGCTATGCGAGCTAAGCTAAACTAACTTAGCTTAGCTCTTGGTCTGCAACCCGTATTGCAGAGTTCAAATTTCTTTTTTTTTTTTACATCGGACTAGGCATGCGTTTGACTGCAATCTCACCTGATGGGAAGTGACGATGTGGTCAAAGATGTAGCACGCTCGCAAGCGTTCTTGTTACAAGTTGAAGATTTTTCACTCGGATGATATATGACGGATGACCAGCACCCGGATTATTTTTAAAAAGCGTGACGTCAGCAATGCTGACGTCACCACTATCATCATCAGAGCAGTCGCACATGGTTTGCAAAGTATAAACACGAACTGTCACTTGTAACGATTTTATTATTTTTCACAATATTTGTAGAGAGGTCCGACCGCTCCGGCGGCTCAGGCTTTTTTTTTTTTTTTTTTTTTTATAAATGACTAAATGCTGTTGGCCACTGAGGCCTCTACAGCGTACCGGGCGTTTGGCGAGCGCAAATGGCGCTGGGCCTAAAGTTTTTGGGGGCGACACGCACAAGGGCACCTCGGAGGTACGAGCCTAGGCTTGGGCGCTGACTCGGCCATCGCAAGGCGGTCGTATTTATACTAAAACTAGGTTCGTACAATACCGAATGAATGACAAATTGTGGGTAGGAACTCGAGTTTTACAATTAATTATGTTTCACAAATCAATATTCAATGGTTTAAAGTTAAATTAGTTCTCGCGCCGACATATATTATATATCCCAAATCAATTGCTTTGATGTGACTTGAGTATCAATACTGCTTATTATATGCTTTGTGCCTAGATACCACGACAGTCTTGGTACAAATATAAACTCAGGTGCTAACTCTGGTTTGATAGTTTGGTATTTATCTTTTAGAATGTTTTCGCTCTATACAGGGTTATTTATAAAGGGTATGCTAAGCCGAAAAGGGCTCATAGTACTCATCACTATGAACAACTTAGTATGGGACCAACACGAAATTCGCGAAAAAAAAACAGCTGTTCCATACACTTTGTCGAGTGTCATTGACATTTTTCTATGGAACAGCTGATTTTTTTTTTCGCGAATTCGGGTTGGTCCCATAGCAAAAGTTGTTCATAATGATGAGTACTATGAGCTTTTTTCGGCTTGGCATATCCTTTATGAATAACCCTATATAATTTATTTTTCTGTCATAATATTTCATTCATTTTTTTAAACATGAAATTAAAATTTTAAAAAACACGCAACCAGAAAAAAATCCGCAACGACACACTGTACTCTATTCAAAATCAGAAAACAAACCAACCAGCGCAATTCCCAAAAATTATTACATATCACCACACGAGTAAACATTACACGAAGAGCGAAATAATGTTATCAAAACGCTGTATTTCGCTCATAAAGTAATAAATCAGTAGATTCTCCTGAGTTTTGAGTTCGCGGCCCGCAATGCGGCTTTGTGGCTTAAATTGCACACAAAGCGTCATACATAAACACTGTATATTATCATCAGGAGAGTGCAACTAATGGTGCATACACACAAGTTCGGCCAGCGGGCAGGTGACGCTAGTGTGAAGCGCGCTTAGCGCCGCTTCATTGTCATTAGCGTGGGACACACTGGTGGGAAGTTTCGTGAGCATTTTATACATGACTAATAAAATAAGTGTTTTTTTTCAGGCTTTTGAGAGTAGTTTCTTTGCTTCATCAGATTCGTAGATTTCTAAACGCATAAACTAATTAATAAGTCTTCTGTTTTTCATGCATTTCTAAATTATCCCCAATGACAGGCAGCTATAATGGTATTTGCTGCTTACGACGAATAATAACTGTTAACCAAAAACAACATTGTTATTGATTATTATTTTGTTGGTTAATCCTTTTACTTTTTTTACTGTATTTTTAGTTTTGTTGGTGATATTTTAAATTATGTTTTGTCATAAAAAGGTGTTAGACCCTTCGGAAAATCACAGGCGGGCGTCAGCAGCGGGTGCCCGCTCCGTACGCCGACGTGTAAACAACACCCGCCTCACAGGCACATGCCTTGTAGCGCTGCTCATACAAAACCGCTCTGCTGCTCTTCAAAACAGACACGCGAGGTTTAGCGCACGGCCTTAGGTACACACATACAATAAGATAAGATTTCCTATCCTAGCAGACTCCATACTGATATTATCTAAATCACACATTTTTTAATTTATAAATTAGAGCCTATCTAAGCCATATCTAAGTGAAAGCCTATCTACACTATCCTCTTTCCACTCTCCACGCTTTAGAGCTTTCTCGGTCCAGTTATCACCCCAACAAAGAGAGCCTGGTTCGTCCCGCCATTTTCCGAGTTTTATCACAGTTGCACAAACAAAACTTCAATGAAATTAACGTAGTAAATGATTTCTGAGCCCGACACTGCACGACCGTGTGACCCAGTTACATCAAACCGCTTTTTGAAATAATTCGCCGCAGCCCTCGGTTTTTAATTTTATTTCTGTGCGGCGAAATTCGACGGAAGTAGTACGAAATTACCCGAGCATTCATTTGTGGCTGTGACGAATGCGATTCATGCTTTTTATAGTCAGTGAGCGTGAATCACGTTATTTTGTGTCGGATGAACGTTTTGACGTAAGTTCAGTCGCTTGGAAGATTTTGTCAGGGTCTTGATTTGGTAGACCTTTTATCCATATTGTAGGTAATTTGTTCAAATAATATTTTTGTAGAAGATTTCTGTTCTGCGTACTAAAAATACGTACATGGCTATACGTCTGTAGCAGACATATTTTGAAGAAGCATTGGCTACAACTTTTTTGGTGGCTGTATAAACCAATAGGTACGGAAGCGCAAAGCTCGCCCATATCTAGTATAGATTTATGTTATGTCAATGATGCTTAATTCCTTCTTAGTAGGTAAAGTTTACTATGGATACTTGGAAACTAACGTGGTACTGTTGTGTCGTGGTTTACGTGATTCCGAATTGCTTGCTAAAGTCTGAAAAACATAAGTGTGATCCACAACGAATATACCTTTACTATTATCTATCTTACACCTCTTTACTTACTACACTTATTTTCATTTTATGCATAACTAACTTTTACCTGCGGCTTCACTCGTATAGATTTAAAAAAATTTAAAAGTGTCCTATGTTACTTCTAATACCTCCGAAAATACGTGTACAAAGTTTCAAGATGATCGGTTAAGTAGTTTTCGCGTGAAAGCGTAACAAACAAACTTACATACAATCAAATTTATAATATTAGTAAGGATAGGGATTACAGTTTAGAAAATTATACAAAAAAAAATCATACATAAATCTATTTAAGTACCTATATTATCAGTTGTAAATATCTTATAGTGTTCATGTTTGTGTTATTTATTTCACAAAATATTTATGCAACGAAATCTCAAACCAACTTTCCAAGTTTCAGTGACTTTTCAAGACCGTTTTTATTCTTCAAAACGCTACCGCCCACTTGTACTCGCGACACAGCCTGTATGACATGTGCTTGAAGCAATCAATCACCGAGGGAACATCATCTACCTACAATATTAATTATGTCGCTGCTATGAGATTAATGTATCGTGTAGCGAGAAATTAAAGCTATTTGGACTCGATTCTACGTAAACTCATTACACAAAACTTAGTGCTATTACTGTCTTTTACTAATGAGAACAGAAGAAAGAGATAGCTAGTGTTTTAGTGCTGTAAAATAAGTCAGATCTTAGCTTTTTATACAAGTATAAACAAGACTGGCTATAATGTTTTTTTAAGTTTTCTGTAAACTAGTTTGAAGCACTAGAAATCATGCCTTTTAACATTCGTGTTTCTCAGACGCAGATATTTGTATTCTGCATTCTAATTGTTTTTTTTTGTTTCCTATTTGTTTTTTATGATATTGCAATTTATGATCTCATAATTAATTCGAAAAAAAAATTGTATTTGACATTCATAAGTGCATTCATGTGCCCATTTTTGAATAAATTGTTTTGAATTTTAATTAGGTGTTTCAGTATCTTACTTAGTAAAGCTGCACGTAAAATACTGGTTTATACCTTAAAGACAAAGTAGGATCCTTTGTCTGAGACAACAGCAGCTGTCGCCACCCCGTCAACTGTACTAACTGTAAATTCAGCCGGAAACGGAATGCACTGTGCAACTAGAATGTTACTTACACTGTTTTGTACGTTTATGTTACTTCCTACTATCCTATCCTGCTTCCTACTAAATCTCTACTGATACTATAAATGTGAATGTAAGTTTGTTTGTTACGCTTTCACGCAAAAACTACTGAACATCATCATGAAACTATGTACACATATTCTTGGAGGTATTAGAAGGAACATAGCACACTTTTTACTAAAAAAAAAATCAATGTGAGAGAAGCCGCAGGTAAAAGTTAGTATTATATACGTGAAAGTTTGTAAGAATGTATGGATGTATGTTTGTTACTCTTTCACGCAAAAACCGCTGAACGGATCTACATAAAATTTGGAATGAAGGTTGTTTATGGTCTGGATTAACACATTAGATACTTTTTATACCCGGAAAACGCAAGTGAAACCGTGGGGCGTAGCTAGTTAATCATAAAATGTAAAGTCTGCATCGGAGAGATGCAACGAAGATCCGTATGTGATCCATAGTTATCCTCTAGGGCAGAATTCCGGGTAAAAGGAGCTCAGGCTGCCAGAGACAGAAATGGCTGGACGACATTAAGTGAACTGGACTAGGTTATAAGCGTTTAGAGAATGCAATGCGGGATCTCAAATAGCTTAGTCAACAGACTTCCGAACTGTAGTATAAAGACGGCACTTGCTATTGATGGCCGATTTGTAATTTAGCTTGTTATTAACTTTTTAAAAGAGAGACCCGGAACAGTATTGTTACAAATAATGATTGATATCAGTATAATTAATGTTCTATACTTAATAAGTTTATTAATGATCTATATTCCGACATTTAACCATTTCAGTTACAATGAGCTTAGCTCATAACAAATTTCATTCACATCTGTAGAGTCGTTTTGGTGAGAAGTAACAAACATAGGTTCATTTTATAAGTCATTATTATCTTTCTTATCTATGTAATCTTTATTACAAAGATAACAGCTTCATAAGCGCAAGCAGCTCTTATATCTCGAAAGCTCTAGGATTTCAGGATTCCTATTATCATAATTTGGTCGAACGCTGTGTTTCTGTCAGAGAATACACAATATTATTGGGTTCACAGCCCTACATGTATTATGTATGATTTGGAACGCACTTGCAAGGGTGGTACTAAGATGAATAAACGGCGAGATATGGTAGGATTGGAAGGACCAAAAAAACTACGGCAAAGCAAGGGCTAACTTTAGCGGTAGGAATAACGACACGTTCAGCAAGTCCTTTATTAGTATCATCAATTTTCTATTTTTCAATTAATTTGCTTATGTTTTACATTTAGGTTTATTTGAGCTTTATAGTGTACTAATTTTAACCTACTCGTACTATATTAATAAACAAGATTAAGAGATTAGTTGTTATTCCAATATTTTATGAGTTGCACGTGTTTTATGGGGGCGCCTAATACTTTTGACCAAGGCTGTAACTATGATAGTTGTCTGTAGCTCTGTGAGACATTTTGACAGAGCTACAGACAACTATCTTACATTAGTTTGACGCTGCCTTTTTCTAAAATTGTAGTCATCAGTTGTGTTAGCAGAAATGAAGGTCAAAGTAAGTTAACATGTCCTTCAGATGATTAGTCCAAGGCGTAGGGTTGTAGGGCGTTGTATTTAATGTCACCGTTTTGTTTTTGCTTTATACGGAGCTGTATTGTGAATTGTATTGCTTAGAGTTTTGTTTGAAGTTTGAAGTGAATCTGGCTTTGTATTACGGTTGACAGGATTATTTCTGATTAGTATTTCTAATTTTTACAATACCTATTAAGACTATTAAATGTGAGTAAATGGAATTGATAGTTTTCAAAGAAAAATAATATGCACTGGAGAGTCATAAAATTTATTGATATAAGGTTGGTAATAAAACCAATATGTTTATGAAGATTAAGTAAGCCTAAGTATTATCTATTCACTTTTTACACTAATATTTTAAATACGAAAGTAAGTGCACACCGACCAGTTTTGATTTTATTCGGTGATCTTCATCAGGGACATTACAAGTGAGTTTTATTTGCTCACAGGTTTTGGGAAGTAAAGTACATTACAACATTAAAGTACATTTGTAGAGAATGCAATTCGGAATAAGGTTAACTTTAGTTCTGGATTAGCACAGGCTACTTTTTATTCCTGTAGGATATCGGATGAAACCTTGGGGCTAAGTTAAACAGCCTTGATCCTGGAGAAAAGATATATAGTGAGCTGCTGATAAGTAGACTACGAGTGGATTGGTAAGAATGGATAAGTAGATAAAGACGTGACTTCGTTAAAACACTAGAAGAATCTGAAATACCTAGTTTAATTCCACACCAATAACATTACAACAATAAGTACTAGTAGCACATTTAGTAGTATAAGAGTCGTCTTATCGTCTATACACTGAGAAAAATGGTCATTTAAAGAATAATGAATTCACTTAAAGTAATGAGCACCAGTTTATGATGGTTGTCACCGTAAAAACTGGTGCATTTCATCGTAATTTTTGGTGATATCAGTATGTTCCGTACCCTTAGTGAGTTCATCATTCTTTTGGCGGATTTTTTTAAGTGTAGCGATTATTTCTAGGCAACTTTTGGATAGACAAGACTGAGAAGATTGCAATGCGGTCGGTGGTGTATATTAATAATACAATAGGCCCAAGTTTGAAGGCTTTTTAAGACAGATCTAAATTTTCTAAAACTATTGGCATCCTTGTCTAATGGCTTGCAATGATAAAGACAGATATATTTTTAGTTAGTTTAGATCTTACTTACTTACTTTAGATTTTACTTATGGTATCCAGCTATGGGGTTGTACCGCACAGAGCAATGTACTGATCATACAAAGGTTTCAAAATAAAGTACTGAGGGACATAACGAATGCACCATGGTACGTAAGAAACATAGATCTCCACCGGGACCTTCAAGTAGAGTTTGTAGACAAAGTTATGCAAAGGTATGCAGAAGCTCACGAAAACAGACTTCACCACCATGTGAATGTCAAGGCCATCCAGCTCCTCGATCACACAGATATAGTTAGAAGACTTAAGAGAACAAAACCGTTCGAGCTAGTGTAGTGTTAGTCATAAGTAGTGATTATAGTGAAAGTGTAAAGTGTAGAGAACACGTGAACATTGTGTCTTCGCCTTAATAGAAACAATAAGAAAAGTGTTAATGGACACATTCTTAGTAATTAGTTACCTAGAAATTTAAGTTAGATTTAAATTACTTATTAGCCTGAGGCTAGATTGTAATTTTATTAAGAAATGTTCTTTTGACACTTCTTAAATAATAGAAAAAAAAAAGTTTAGATCTGTCTTAAAAAGCCTTCAAACTTGGGCCCAATACATAAATATAATAATAAAACCCACGTCCTACGTAAATAGATTAACAATTGTATTTGCCATTTAGTTGTGTAAAGTTACAAAATGCATACTAGTTCCAAATGTTCAATACCTACAGTTAAGCATTCGAGTGACAAAGTTAATCACCTGTTAACCTTCGCAAGCCAACACGTACGGTCAATCTAACAGGCGATTACGCGCGAAGTGACTGCCATTGATGGCTACCATTACTTGATTGCGTATTGATAACAGGTCGCAGCGATCAATTTGCTCTGTTTGAAGCTAATTAGATACGGAATCTAGTACTAAATGTCAGAAGCCGATTTCATGCGTCGTTCAACCATACTACGTCTAGAGTACTTAAGTTAGTAGATAAATTATTTCATCGAATTGAATAAATTGGATGAATAAATGGCGATAATAATAAGGTAACAATAAGTATTCAATTGCATGTTTTGTCATAATAAAGGCTGACGAAATAGTTTTATTGCAAACAGTCAAACTCTTTAGAAGTTTAGACAATTATAATTATAATCGCTTATTCTCTAATACACTGTTTCTAATATTTTCAATCCAAAATACAGTAAAGTTTATTATCTCAAATAAAAATAAAAACAGTCAAAAACACGATCAAAATTGAAAAGAGGAAAAATCTCCACTCCACTATTAGTTTGACACAAAATCACATTGCTGGTTATAAACAACCAATAAAATACAGCAAAAATACGCGAAACTCCTAACCCCGACCACAGTCTCAAGCCGCCGTACAAAGTATAAAAAACTTCGGTCCATCTCGTATTAATCTAAAAGCAAATCAGATTCATGCCAGGGGCTGAGCCACATCTGGCCAGTTAAAAGTTGTCAGTGAACTGGCATGAATACACCGCGGAACTTTGCTAAGAAGATGGTACGAGTTAGGAAATGCAGCGAGAAACGCATGTCTATTTTATCGCGAAAAAATCCATGTTTTACAATAATTTGACTGTTGCATCTTCAGCATTTGCATCTGTTCTACCATCTATGTCACAGTTGTGCCAGCGCCCAGAGCCTCGCTCATGAGTTTCTAGGATCTAAGTTGGCCCAGATAAACACTAGAAAGGAGGGAGGGGGGGGGGGGGGACATACAATGATTCTTGCTGTTTCAATAAAAAGTACCTATGGCACCTAATATGATATTTAGAAGCTATTTGGTCTTCAAGAACTCTTCATTTATCTCAGCTACTCTAGTGGTTTTAAAATACCGTCACCAATAAAGTACAAATTGCCACAAACCTCTGCCTTGTACCAAACTTTAAACGTATCCAAGTCCAAGCCCGGTACTTTGTACCCGTGGCATCATTTCGTGTTGTTAGTGCTCAAGAAAATATGAAAATATCGTTTTATTACAAACTTACTTCCGTTATTTTCGTAAGAGGTGTAGTTTTGCGGAGGTTTAATTTTGTACGACTTTAGTTTGTATGCAGCCTTCTCTTTACCATTCTAGATACAAACATACATGCCTCTCTCATGTAATGCTTCTTACATCCATAGGATCTTATAGAGTCTTATAGATTAATTCATTTGCTTTTGGCTCTGTACCTGAATGAAGTTGCTTCTATATCAAACAAAAAAAAAACCTCGCATAATAACCCAAAGCTATACAAACCATATACAATTAGGCTCAAGCTATACATTCGGAGGTACTAGTTGCGGATAGCATTATTGGAAGTTCGCCAAAGTTCAGAGCTCCTTTGGCAAGCGCCGGCGTAATGCGGGTAGTATACTACCCTCGGGCACGATAAATGGTTTAAATACTGCAAAGAGTTTCAATTTTATTCTTCTGTGAGATATCAGCGGTTGAATAAAAATTAATGCTAGAAATTAAGTTTTTGAGGCGGCAATAGCGATAAGTAGTAATTTGCAATAGGAGAGTAATGTGTGAGATCCCAAAAAAGAGGTTCATTAAACGATATAGATATTTCATTTTATACAATTTAGAAATTAAACAAAGGAGTGCTTCGGGTATTGATCAGGTGGCCCGTCGCTTGTTTGTACACTTATTTTATATAAATGAAGTTGCTTGTCTCGGATAAGCAACTTTCGGTTTTATTCATTCTATTCTTACTCTAACTCTAGCCTCTTTTGCTTCGTTTTCTACTTTTGTCCCATCGATCAAGGTACCGTCAGTTTTGACCTTATTTTCTTCCTAACCATCTGTGTCTATCTTTTCAATTCTCTTAGCCTCTAAATCCCTTCGAACTATGTCATGAATTATATTTAACACCTACAATTAAATTTTCATAAAAAAATAACAAAAAAAAATTCTCTTGTTTATTAATTCCTACTTTTTACGAGCTTTTATTTAACTTGCAATGTTTATATGTATGTTTGTTTGTGTGAAATTTTACAACTCAATTTTGAACCACTTCCCGATGTCCGATTGAGCTAATCGTGCGTAACTCCGATTACAATGCAATAATCCCTAGTTTTTTTAAATATTTTTAAAATAACCTTCTATAACTTCTCTCCTCTATGCCCACTGCTCATCCAGTGTAGGTAATGCTGCAGTAGGGCTGCCCCGACTTATATTTCAACTTTCTCGAAGTACGAACAGTTTGTCCATAATGTATGAAGTCAGATCCACGGGTAGCCATTACCGAAATTCGGTACATCATTAAAATTGTAAAGCAGATAGATTGGGGTATACGAAGATTATTTATTACGATGATAATTTATTTGCTCGCTGATGTAGAGGTAGTTGGTTTTAGTGAGGTTTTTAGCTACCGTGTTAAATCGGTGTTTTGGCTTACGGAAATACTGGTCAAATTGTTTTAAAATAGATTTTAAATTGAATGAAATGAAATTACTATTACCTAACTAAGTACTATTACATTAATCTAATTCAAATAATAATTAATTTAATTTTTTATACCTATTTCATTTTATATTATTCTCAGAATATTATGGATGTTATTCTGGAAAATCATGACATGGAAATTACACAGTTTTACATCAGTATGCATTTTTTCCGAAACAACAACAAACAACAAAACACCCTAGAACACATTTATGATGATCTGACAATATGTATAGTATACTTAGAAGTCATCATAAGTCATAATAATATCCTCAGTAAAGTCTAACGGAGTAGAGTAGCGTAGAACAGAGTATATCGACGACCTGTTTGGCTCAGCGGTAACATTTCCGCCTTACGAGTATAAGCCAGTGATCCCGGGTTTTAATGTTTGAATGATGAATTTAAATATCTGTTCTGGGTCTGGGTGTTAGTTGACCTTGTCTTGGTGTGTGTTCTATGGCATCCCCGACACAGGATTTATCCTAGTGGGGAGCCATGAGTGTGAAACGTTTATTTATTTATATAAATCCAGCATTGGGATAAAGATAGCTGTAAATGAAAATTTTACCAACCACAAACCCTTGCTTAACTCTATCCAGAGTAGTTACTATCTTTCTTCAGATAATAGTTTCATCACACCCTTAAAAATATAAAGTCAACTTTGTAAGTATCGCCGACGCGACAAAAGTTAGCCATGCTCAGTATCAGCCGAGACGAAGCGTGACGTAAGTGTCTTGATACTTCATAGCGTAACAAAACGTCTTGGTACTAGAGATGAACTTGTTACAAAATATCAACAAAATGTTTACACATTTTATGCCATTGAGTGACGAAACGAGCAAATCGCTCGCCTGATGTTAAACGGTGCGTATGCCCATAACTGGTCTGCGACACCAAGAATTTTGAATTCTAAAAACTCAAGCCCCTGCGCGGCACAGCACTGCGCTCGTCTACTCGAGATATAAAATGTTAAAGCTCCAATTTGCCCTGAATTTTCACTGGAAACAATGCACTTCCAACAGGAACACAGTAATGTACATTTATGTATTAGATTTGAAACTTTTAACTAAGTATTTTGATTTTGATAACATTTTTTTTTTATAAATAAAATACTAAAATTTTAGTACGTTTTGTTTATGTTGAATTATAACTGAGGGAATGTAAAGTTTTACAAGTATACTATAAAGTGAACTTAAAACTCGAACTGAAGTCGGAATGTAAAAATGTTAAGTTCCCTAAAGCTAAAAAGGTAGTAAGTGTTTTAGGTTAACCTAAATTTCAACACAAGTAGGTACTCGTATTTCTAGCAGTTTCTAGCAGCAAAACTAGCCGAATTTGAGAAAAGAGCTAGAATCTAAAAATTCAAATCTACTTTCCAATTTTTTTTTTTTTTCAAGTATCAAAATTATATTAAGCTTTGTACTTTTTTTTTTTGACCTTGAAAATTGATTTAATAATAAAATATATTTACATCTTAAATTTAAAATAACAAACTAAACTAAATAGAACTAGGAAATTTACAAAAATTCAAATACGAGTAGTACCTACTTTTCAACTATGTACATTGTGTATATTTCCCATCTCTACAAACTCTTCAAAACGTAACAAAAGTATGTTGAAACACTTCATCGCAGAAGTGTACCAAAACTTTACGATGAATAAAAACGCCTCGGCTTCTTAATATTTTATGAAACATTTTTGCTTTCTTGTAGCATGCTTTGTACAAAGTTTACAATGGCGGGAGAGAATTATTTATTTTTTGGTTTTTATCTAATTTAAATGAGTGGTCTTCAAAGAATAGGCTATTTGACAGTATGAACAATAAAGTGCTAAATGCTGTTATCCACATTTATTATAAATTTTTAAAGGGATTTGCAATTATCCGACTTAAATATAATGGCTATTTTATTTTAAAACCCTTGTTAAAAAGTTATTAATTTTTCAATTATGTCACGTGATACAAAACGGTCAGGATTGGCTGAATCTAAGATGACGTCACAACACAGTAATGAGATCTGTCATTGTTGCAGTCTTACGATTTTTGATCTGTTTTTAAAAAAGATTTTAAAATATTATCGTGAAAATTTGTGGTATTTTACAATCTTCATTGTATATTTTGGTATTCCACTCCGTCATGGATGTCAATTTTATGAAAGCTGATAGCAGAAACTTGCCCAAAGTGGACGCAATCATGATTGGAATGTTCTTCAAAAATAACTCCGATTTTTATTCTGCAGAGCTAAGAAATGTAAAAACAGCAATGTAAGTATCATAAATATAACACTACGTAAGTAACCTTAATCCTGCGAAGGCGAAATAATAGTCTTTCTTTCAGTAGTAGTTTTTTTAGGTTAAAAAGAATAAATTTTGTTTACAGTAAGTAATTAGTTTGCATTTTCAGGGCTACACGAGAATCTTATGGTGACGATGCTATTGACGTTACATTTTAATTTCTTTGTTACAACTTATGTACACTATTAATTAATTAATCAATTTATATACACAAAATATTGATCTAACTGACCATCATAAAATTGTATTCTAACCTCAAACAGTTTGTACCCATAAATTATGTTTCTTAATTACATTAGAGGTAAGTACTTACATCAAAGTGGTCCTCACAGAAGAAAACATTTGAATTAACCACTATATCATCAGGGCTCCTGCGAGCAAGTTGTAACCACTTTTTACGCATTTTGGCATTCTTCGGCACATAAATAAACAATTTTTCTGGAGTTTTTATTGACGTATTGGTGCAGTTTGGCACTGCACACCATTTATAACTCATTTTCTTGTTAAACAGTAGAACGAAAGCTGTACCAAAGCACTTGGGAAAGACTTGAACTATTGTAGTGTGTTTTGATTACTGTGTTGTGACGTCACGGGCCGCCATATTGCTCGAATTAACGTTTTAGCGGGATAATTAAACCATTCATTTTTAAGTTTGAATTTTTAATCGGAAAACATTACAGAATTAAAAATAACTATTTTTTGTGGGTTCCTTAGACACCACTAAATAATCTGAGATGGATTACAAAACCTTGTCAAATAGCCTATTGTCTCAGGTTTGTTTAAAAATACCAACTGAAATTAGTAGTTCTGCATTCCGGAACTTTAAAATATTAAGGTATTTCTACATGGTTCAGATAATCAGCTGTAGCCACATAGGTACGTTAGTAGTGTAAGCTTACCACACATGCATAAGTTAGGTACTCGTAAATTTTGTTAAAGTTTTAGACAAAGCTTGAATAGAAATGGTTTACATAATTGTTATTACAAAAGCTGCTTGCACGAGCGCAAGTAATAGATCAGGTACTAATTGTATTAAACATTTATGTTTCAAATAAAAATAAAAAAGCGTCACACTAAATTGTAAATATGCTTTAGAAATTAAAGGAACCCCTAAACATAGACATTAGACATGTCGTATTTTTGTGTCCCACAGCTAATATTTACAGATTATAAACTAGGTGATAATGTCAGCTTTAAACTAAATTTATTGTAAATTTTTATCAAAAAAAACCCTAACATCTTTAATTTACGCGCTTACATAGTAAGAATCTCTTACACAAAGTATAGGCGCGGGTGATTAGCATAAATACATTGGTTATGCATTGAGACTCTTACATCATAGTTCAAAGACACACATCCAACCTGCGCAGGTGTCCCTAACATGCGCATCTTACCCAAACCGTGTAGACGCACCCTTAGCTGTGTTCTTATTTATGCGGGTGACTAGCTATTCGTGCATGACTGAATGGAGCTCAAGCGTATAAATCAATAGAACATTTTGTATGAAGATCACTGACGCTGTCCTGGCAAGTGACACAGCAGAACCGTTCAGGAAATTGTGTTAGCCGGCGTCTTCGAACGGCTTGTAAATGCTGGGAATTTTGATGGGTTGCCAGTCTCGGGGCGGAGATGCGAAGCGATGTAGGTGCTTGTCAGCGTGGTCGCTTTTTAGTCAGGTAGCGTCGAGAAATTAGCTATTGCGAGGTTGGACCACTATAACTTAAAGTCATTATATAGTTGAAATACAAATTGATAGCAAAAGTAGGTACTGGAAGTAATCGTCATGTTCACATGTGAAACGTTTTCTTTTGTGCTAGTAGATGGGTGTACAATTAGTGGCACACTAACATCAGGTCTTACGATGATAAGTGGTCACTGCCGCCTTTGGAAACCTACTAAACAAATTATATTTATAAAAAAGCGAGCATATTTAGCGCGTTGCCTACCCTTATAATATAATTAGTAAATTCATTATTTTTAATTGTATCACACTAATGATATTATTTAACAATTTTTCTTCGACTTCAGGTGAATGGCAAACAAGTGTTCTAAATAGTTGAACTGTGTTTATTAGTAAATAAATAATTGAACGCAATGGTCACGATAAGGCTTATGTAAAATATACTCTATGCTTTCTATACTTCGAGTCTAAAAGCCCCTAACAATAATAAATAAGTTTTTATTTATTTTGTTTGTTGGTTTCAAATACATCTTTAGTATGAATCCATGTGAATAGCGAGGAAATTGCATTTTTATCACAATGCTACGTTTAAAAAGCCTTGACCAAAACCACCAAACTTTCTCTACTCCATGGTAAACAATATCGCTGAAATGCCTTCAGCGTATCGACACGTTGCATATTTTAAATGCATTTTAGCACTTTGTTGTTGACGCTGAATAGTTTTTAGGTCAGCCTCTAGCGATTCAGTCTCTAGCGACCTAGTCACTAGAGTCTAGTATATAGCCGCTGACGGGTAACAGGGTAAAAACTTAATTTGACGGTTGACAACGAAAATGGTGCACTCTCTTTAGTGGTTCTTTAGTGCTGTGCTGTAAGAATTTGAAATGGAGCTTTTTACTGGCGGTGACGAAAAATGGTTGGACGTTGAAGAATAATGTTTGGAAGGAAATAAAAATAGGGGTATTTTGACTTTTTGGTTAGCTTACGTGTCGCTAGAGGCTGAAATGGGGCAGCTGTTAGTGCTGGGGCTTTTTGTGGTATTCTGACTAATTCAACGCCCAAAGTTTCTGAGATCGTCACCGATTAGTTTTCTTAAAAAACTGGAGTGTGTCTTGGATGAATGTAGATCAGAAGACGCGGTCACTCGGCGACCATTAAGCGATTACCCATCCAAAGGACAAATGTTGCTTAACACTTGTTGTTCTTGTTGTTGTTATGTTGTTCTTTTAAAACCTGTTGTAGCATCGTAGTACCAGTTAGCTATTCCATTTCATCAACTGGTACAAAATATTAGGCAATTAATTTAAAACACGCCATTGCCTAATGCAGACACAGTGAGCCAAACAAAAACCTCTGTCATATAAAATTTTAAACTAATCCCAACTCTCGTTTATTTTTAAAGAAATAAAATACCTTCAGGTCCTCATTCAATATTAAAGTAGGAACGTTGGCCCTGTCGCGTTCTTGTTGACAAAATACGATTCCGAGGCTTATGTGCAAAATAACAAACACTGCTCTATTAACCTTATAGTTCTTCAAATAGGGTATAATTTCGCTAGAGCTGAGGGTAGACGTAAATTTGTAAAGTCTTATTCGAATTACAGCACCCATGGTTCAAGAGATCAATAAAACATTCAAAAAGTTGATTTGAATCACAAGAGCTCGTATCGTGTCAAATTACTGGAGACAAAGGACCTACCGATATGAGACGTTTACTGCTTGGAATGTGATTTTAAACAGCCGAAGGCTTTTGTACGAATAATATAGCGTAGCTGAAGTATAAGAGATTTTGAGATTACGTTTTATTGACGTTAATTTTTTTTAGATACTACACAGATCTATAATTCAAGGTGTATACAAGACTATAAGAAAAGGGTATACCAGATTCATAGTACTCATCAGAATGAACCTTTGATGACATTGTGAAAACTAAAATCAGCTGTTTCATAGATGTCAAAATATACGAGTATGCAACAGCTGATTTTTTTCGCAATTCTAGGGTGGGTTGTTGAGGTACTTAAGTTTTAAATCTAGATACGCTAGAAGAGTACATGATTTATTTCTAAATAAAAATAAAGCAATTGTGAAAGCCCTTAATAAAATAAAGTTCATAATTTATTGAATCAGACGTTACTTCGCGGAAGTTCGTCATCAAATAATTAAAATCACTGATTTATATTGTTTTCACCCGGCAACTATACATAATACATTTGAAAAGAGTTAATTAAATCCATGTAACATTCTAACGGTTAAGTAAAAACCAGTCTGAATATAAAACGATAGAAAAACAATCCCGAGACTAAAAGATCTTATAAAATACCTAAGTATGGTGTGAAAATGAAACCGCTTTCTTCATAACATTTTTCTAAGATAAACATTTCACTATTCTGAGAAAACGTAATATAATTGCAGTTTTATTCATCTAGTCGGCAGACGTGACTTGTTTAGAAAGGCTGTATTGAACCCCGATACACTTCGGAGTCTTTTTAGAGATGGCGAGAAAATCCGGCATTTTGAGGCGTTTGTCAGTAAAGTTTGCTAAAGCGTTGAATAGGATGCTGTTTGGCACAGTTTGGTTGAGATATTAAATTTATTTTCTAAGAAGCGTTAAGAAATTGTTTCTAAAAACATCTTGGGTCTTACTTATAAAGTTTTGTCGAATATTTTTGTAATAACTTCATATTAGTCACTACATTTTTGTATTGCGCACAAGGCGCTCTGTTTGTCAATAGAAACAGAACTTATGTAACATAATTTTCTTTCAAAACTTTTTGAGTTGTTTTAGGATTGTTTGGTAGTTATCGCTTTAGATTTGACGATAAGGCCGCACTTGTAGTACCGAATGTAATGTCCTAAGTTTTTTTCTAGTAATTTGTTTCGTGTGCAATAAAATCGTAATCTATTCAATAGGCATGACGACAGTATCAAAAAATTGCCGATTCAATGCTTTCAGGGGACTAGCCAGATTAAAAAAATTTAAAACACATGTTTAGTTTTATTTTTAAAAAACAGATTATTAAGATTTTCAATAAATTAAAACATTAAAATACAGCAATCGGCCATCTTGTCAGAAACAACAATCACAGCGTATGACGTCACGCCTCAGTGAACTCAGGTCATCCGCCGCTCATCACGCATAGACACAATGACATGTTTACTAGCCGTGACGTCAAATCGACGCCATGACACAAGCAAGCTGTTTTCGGGCACTGTTGAAAAAATATGTGAAAAATGGCTTCAAACTTCGTTAAACTTAAGTTTATTACCGAAATAAAGGCTTTTTTGTAAATAGTAAATGTGTACTCACATTATGGAAGAGGATTTTAAAATCTTTCGTCACGCCTATTATAATCATTCATATTCATTAAGATATTCAAACTTTATCCGGCAAGTTTTCCGGCCAAATAATAACTATTTCCAAACCTACTTTCGACAAAGGAGGTGAAACACCTCAAAACAATCCCATTTTCTCGTTACATGTACAACTGCACCTGTTTTAATAATAAAATACGCCCTCTGTTTGAATAGTATTTGTTCAAATTCTTTAAACAAGAGACGAATGAAGATACAAGTTTTTGTTCGAGAAGAGTCTGTTTAACAAATGACAATCTAAATAGAAAGAAAATAAGGTCTCATTTATTATCACTGTTTTATACATTATTACGGTAAACTTCATTTTTGTATTACACAGAAATTAAATGACATTCCTTGTAAGTAATGCTAGAGGTATACAGTTATAAGAAAAGGGTATGCTAATCTGAAAAAGGTTCATTGTACTCATCATTGAAAACAACTTTTATTTTGGGGCCAACCCTGAAATCGTGAAAAAAAATCAGCTGTTCCATAGAAAAATGTCAATGAGACTCTACAGAATGTACGGAAGAGTTGATTTCTTTTCGCAAATTGCGGGTTGGTCCTATAGTAAAAGTTGCTCTAGGAGCCCTTTTCGGGTTAGTATACCTTTTCGTCAAAACCCTGTATTTGTATGACCATTGGATACTTAAAAAACTAATACATACAAGCGTGTTAACCCCTGCCTGGAAAACTCATACATAATATCAATGTACTCGTAAATGTGTTAACAACTTGTGTTAAGTTAAACCAGTTATTGCTTTAGAAAGTTAACAATGCCTGAAATCCTGTTGAAACATAAGAATGCGCAAAACTGAATAACTGCTTCTGAGTGTGGATTCCTTTTTTTTAATTGACTTTAAAAAAAGGGACGGCTCTATATTCGACTGTATAACTGTGTTATTTAACTATGTTACGTAGGTTGTATGTTACATAAGTACATTCACGTATTTTTCTGTCAATTGAAAACCGTTTTAAATTTTATTTTACGATAAATGAAAAGTCGTCTTTATTTGATAGAATAAAAAAAAAACCTAACTTTTTAATTATAATATCCAAAACATGCTTAAAATTTTACATTTTGTTTAACAAATTTCGTCGTTGTTTATGCAAAAGCATGAAAATATTTTTTTTTATTATTAAAACTTATTAAAATACGTCATGGTAATTAATGAATTAAAGATTTTATAGCAGCCTCACGCAGTTCTATATTTACTTAACTCTAACTTACCTGGTTCAATTTGGATCCGGTTCAGTGATTTTCATTCGTCTTTGGCTTGATTTACATAATATGATTTTGTGCTCACGTGTCGTACATGCACGGCTTTATGTAATCTACGTGCATAACTGTATTATATCATATCATCATATATCATATCATTCCCATGATATGACAATGTATAGGTATGTTTATTACATACGTAAGGGTCGATACACATCTGACGGAAAATGCGTCGCGTATTATCGGTCGCGTAACGCCAGAACAGAGAAATATATAATAAAACATCCAACCTTTCACACTCAACCGATGAAGCGCTAGTGCGTCGAGTATAGTATGCGATAGTACGCGACGCATTTTCCGTCAGATGTGTATCGACCCTAAGACAGACACGTCCTATTTTACAGCAGATCATCATCATTCATCAGTGATCGTAATAAAGTTTGGAGTTCAGTAGGTCTAGTATAAATTTAACGTGAAATACGTAGGAAGTGTTCGATAGAAATATGTATGAATATATGCAGTGTCCATTTACTCCCGACAGGGCAGGGACAGGGATGTTTGTGTGGAATAAACTCAAAAACTACTGGACCGATTTAAAAAATTCTTTCAATATTAAATTGCTATATTATCCCAAAGTGACATAGGCTATATTTATTACTTGAAAAATTTAGGGATCCTTACTAAAACTTTAATAGTGTAACCCAAGGTTTAAAAAAATTATCCATAAAATGTCTTTCATTGCATACGCTGCGGAAACTATTCATAATAGAACTAAAAAATGTTCTATAATAATTAAGAACAAATTGTTATCTACAAAAAAAGTCGCGCATACGTATTTTATGTCAAAATTTATACTAGGCCTACCAGCTATTCTTTTTACTATGGTGTCAAGAATCACACCAGAAATTACAGAAACTAAACCTTAATCTTATCTCTTAACTTATTTGTATTCACTAAAAAATAGTAAAGTATTATTTTGTGCAACTTTTAGAAGTGAAGTTAACTTAAGTAAGTTTTACTTACGATCTACCCAATATTTTTATGGAAAAGCAAAATTGCGCTCGCTGTTTACTCGAATTTGAACTTGTATTCGAAATTAATACACACACACACACACACACACACTTATGAAAGTAGAAGAAGCGAAAGACATAAGTCAGGATCGTAGCAAGTGGAGGGATGTAGTCTCTGCCTACCCCAATGGGAAAGAGGCGTGATAATATGTATGTATGTATGTGTATTCGAAATTAATAGTTCAGACTTTTAAGTTTAAGAGCAGTATCATCATCATCATCATCATCCACAGCCCTCTCTATCCCACTGCTGGATATAGGCCTCTCTCCCGTTATGCCATCTACCTCGGTCAACTGCTAATCGGGTCCAGGTTCGACCCGCGACTCTGACTATGTCGTCGACCCATCTCGTCGCCGGACGACCAACGCTCCGCTTGCCTTGCCTCGGCCACCATTCCGTCACAGCCTTACTCCACCTAGCGTCTCCCCGCCTAGCAACGTGTCCCGCCCAACTCCACTTTAACTTCATTATAACGGTTCCGACGTCCCGAACTTTAGTTCTTCGTCGGATTTCCGTATTCCGGACTCGATCTTGGAGCTTGATGCCGAGCATGGACCTCTCCATGGCTCTCTGTGCAACTCTGATTTGGTGCACAGCCTCATGTGTGAGCGTCCATGAGGCAGTATACATAAAACGATTTTATTTGTTTGTGTTGGTTTAAGTATACATACATATCTGCTAATAATACAAAACGATGCTGGAGTACTTGGAAATCCATCTAATCCTGCACACCGGATCTCAAATAGCATATATCGGGTTCTAGCCTGTCGAGAACTGAGTAACCGAATAATTAAATATTTCGAAATAGATTCGTAGGATTGAAAATATGGTATCTAACTTCATTGCAAAGTAACCTTACTGATGAATGTTTCCTTTTTAAGAAATTCTGGAGTTTTTAGCCTGTCGTTGATCTGGATGGACTATTTTATGTATTTTTGACTAGTCACACGCTTTGGCGTTACTGTGCGTATGTATTTGCGTCGATAAATAAGTAATTAAAGACAGTGCTAAAAATTAAGGATACGTCTTTAAGTTGTAAACAGTGATCAAACAAATTCTGAAATGTTTACTTAACAGATCTAAACTTACTAAAAATAAAGCTGTCTTTGTCATTACAGTCTATCTAGACGAGGACCACAATACTCATAGTTTCCGATCTGTCAACTGAAGCATTCAGAGTTAGTTCGACTATCGCTTTAAAAATGTTACCGGTTAAACACCCTAAAACTGTCACTGATATTAATCCTCGATATAGTGTCAAATCCAACAATTTTGTAAAAGCTATTGTGTTCAGGCGATGCATCGAATAATCTGCGGGCCATTGTGAATCTATGAATAGATTTCGGTTTATTTATTCGGTCGTAAGTCACGTGATGTTTGAAATAGTTACACGTAATACAGGAATACCTAAAGTAAGTGCTCGAAACAGACTAGTTGAGAATTTCGGATTTGTCTGAGTTATGTTGAAACTTGGTAGGCAAATTATATTAGATTGAATGATATTTAACACAACTATTTTAGGATTAAGATGTCAAATAAATTATCTGATTGTTTGATTAATTTGATGCATAAAAATATATATTTATAAAACATTAAAGTGTATGTGTATACTTACAAAATAAAAAACAATCAGCAAAAAGCCCAATTTTTAACCGACTTCAAAAAAGGAGGAGGTTATCAATTCGTCTGTATGTTTTTTTTATTTTTTTTTATGTTTGTTACCTCATAACTTTTGACTGGGTGAATCGATTTTGATGATTCTTTTTTTATTAGAAAGCTGACGCTTCCCATTTGGTCCCATTTCAATTCAGTCCAGTTCTGATAATGGTATCCATGAGAAAACCATATAAGTCTTAAATTTGCATTAAGTACGACAAATAGATTAAGCGCGACAAATAGATGAATAACTCAATAGTCGGTCTTTTGAAGTCGGTTTTTGTTTTTTGTTTTGTAAAAATAATGTTCTTGTAAAACATCTGAAAACCCAGTAAACTATTGAAAAAATCTCGAATGCAGCTGGCATTACTCGTAAATGATTATTCATTTTTTGAAAGTACTAGATAGCTAAACCATTACCACCAAAAAACTGTCATTTAAAATTCCGAAACTTAAATTCAAAATGAAGCAGTAAGCAAAGCTTTCCTAAATTTGGAAAGTTCGTCCTTGCAACACGTAGATCAATACAGCCTGCTGCAGGCTCCGTTAACGAGTGCCTCTGACGGTTCCGTAGATATTGCATACTGTTAAGGCGAAGATGGATTGGTTTATCCCACTTCTGAGCGACGCGGGCAATCTATTTTAAAGCGGTTTAGATACATGGGGGGAGATAAAAGCAGGATAACTTGGAGATAAAAATTTACGGCACGTCTAAGGAGAGGAGCTACCGCTTTTATTGGTTTATAGAAAACGAGTGCAGTTGTTTAGAAATAGGGAGATAGGTCGGATAGATTGTGTAATGTTTGAATAGTATCGTTATTCGTGAAATGGTTTTTATGCTGGAGAAAGAAAACGGAAATAGAATTAATAACTGTAAAAAATAGTATATTATACGTAATAGTAATCTTTTATTATTATGAATTATCTCTAATCTTTAAATCAAGATCTACTATCTATCTTGAAAACATCTATATCAATTTCGATAAAAAATTTCATCTGGATAAATGAGTTTTCCGAGCAAAACTGTGTACTTAATATATGTTTTGCAAATAAGTAGATGTAACTAAACATTGAATTACATAGGTAGGGCTTGAGTGATTCTTGCCTTTTTGAACCAGAAAGTGTGTTTTCTATAGGGAGATGGTTAAACTTAACATTTGCTTGATATAAAAAACCAATGGAAAAAAACACCAAAACTCAAAACGAAACTAAACCAAAAACAAAAAAAAAACTAATCTCAAGAAACCTTGATCATAAGGAACCTTAAATAGACATTATCATCATCTCAAGCCAAGATAATGCAATCCATTAATAACACTACGGGTACCTACACTTATATTATAAATGTAAAAGTTTTTCTGTGTGTTTGTTACTATCATGCTGATACGATAAGTCTATCAGTGTCTATCTATTTCAAATTGTAATTTTAGGTATATTTCATTCCACATAAAGTTCGGAGAGACACGAGTACACAAACAAAACCAAAACTACGCTTCAAAATTTATTTGGCAAACAAAGCTTTGAAAGTCAAAGAAAACCTCCAATCACTTCACCGTTTTCGGGTATCTATCAGTTATTGGACAGTCGCGTCGCAGGACGTTAAAAAACATCGAAATTTGAAGCATGGCACAACTCGATCGCGAAACAATCAACAGATTCGCCGCGGTGCGGTGTCCAGATGGCACAAGGTGGACTCACTACTGCAGATTTTATTGAAGTATAGTTTTTTCGAGTTAGTGCATAAAACATAATAGTACATACTTAATAGTGCATACTTAGGCTTCAGAATTCTTATCTCTTCTTCTTAGTGACTCTCTCAAACTAGTAGTTGTTCTTAACAAAGCGAAGTTGTGCGTAGCTCGTGATACCTGTTCACTCTCTAATTTATCTCTAAACTTTTTGGCATATAGTAAACACTCTTAGGTCTCAGGCATCTTAGAAGATGCTGTGAGGCAAACCTCAAAGTGAGCTACATGTAACGATGTCGGGTATCCGGTTGTTTCTTTTCCTTTCAGCTAGCATAACAAGCGCGACGCGACAAAGCCTTACCTTTTTGTCGTGCAAAAACGTGATAAAGATACACGTAAATACCTATGTATCGTTCAAAAAAATTGGCATAATTTTGCCGTAGGTGCGTATGCAAGACAAACGCAAGCCTATCAAATATTTAAAAAAAATGCTAGATTTTTTGGTGTTTTTATAAAGATTGTCAGAGCATTACCTCCGACTCCGACTTACGTTACCTATGGGTATACTACTATGGAGTTTCGGGGAATTATACACTAAAATCACATACTCAATCGGTTTTATGGAAGCTACTCACAATTATAATAATATCACAGCACTTCACTTATTCACAATCACAATCAGAGGACAGGCGGCTTAGCCTTTCCAATCTTCCATCTTTTATATCGCCTCAGTATTATCCCCCGGCGCCGCCATCTTGTCGGTGCTCTCACGACTCGCCAGTCGTAAGAGTGACGCACCATCCGCCAGCCAGCCGACAGTGGTGCCACCATCAAGACGTGGGGGTTGCCATGCTAACAAGATACACCGGCATTACGATATCACATCGCCTCCTGTGAGTATAGCCTATATTCCGCCCGCCTCGTCTGGAGCGATTTTTGAATGCTGCATCGTCCAGTCCAGCTGCAATTACTGGAGAGGCCGCGTTCTCTCCGTTCCAGCTTTTAGATTGAATTTCCAGAATTACGTTGACAATTTTCGGGAAAAGAATGTACGGGGTAAGAATACGAGCGGCTGGGAATCAAACTGAATGCTTAAATTGGTTGATTCATTGTTAATCTATTTTTTAGTTGTGTATGCTATGAACTGTGAAAATGTTTGTCGTCCCTTTCACTGATGCGGTGCGAGTAGGTTAGCGCGAATGGGATGGCACATGATTGTCACTGTCACCACTACTATAAAATCAGGCCCGGACTGGTTGACACACAACTTCGCAGTAAAACTTCCGTAGCAGTAGTTACATGTTAGGATACTATAAACCTAAGGCCTTGTTTATAAATGTTACTTAGCAGACAGATTGACAAGTACAAGGTTATACAGAAAGGGTATGAACAACTTTCACTATGGATCAACCCGGAATTCGCGATAAAATATCGGCTGTTCTATAAAAAACTGACAGCGGCACTCGATAGAATGTATGGAACAGCTGTTTTTTTTTTTCGTTAATTCGGGGTTGGTCCTATACTAAAAGTTGTTCATAATGAGTACTATGAGCCCTTTTCGGCTTAACATACCTTTCGGTATAACCCTGTATAATTTAACATGTACGCAATAAAACAATGGACCTTATAAAGTTTTCTTAAAAATAAGTGACACTTACGGCGCTCAAAATTTTTACATTGCGCTGAATTTAAATTACATTTATCAATCTAAGCAATTACTTAGCAACGTTTATAATAAAGTCCGTAGTGCGCAGTAAGTACTACCTAATGTTACTTAACTTTAAGCAAACCTTTTCATTAAGGCTCCTTTAAGCTAAGGCCTTTTTAAGTTTCGTATTCGTGGTAATGGGTTGATTATACGTAACGAGTATGGTGAGACAGTGCGCTCGGCCGAGTACTCGGTTTGTATAAACAGTTTGACGAGGCGAGACCGTGATTTGTTTGCTCGGCTGAGTGTGCCCGTTTACTGTCTTGCCACTGTACTCGTTACGTGTAATAACCCATACGTAGAAGTAGCAGTAATGTTAGTAACGGGTTGAATTTGATAAATAACGCCACAATGTTTTTAGTCCCGTGTGTTTTCAACCACACAACTCCAATTTTAAGAGTTCTGGGTCTATTCCAAAGGCTTCGGAAAAAAGGTCTCTTTACTGATTTGATGTGAAGTAACTTCCATCTTCCACTTGACATACCTGGCGTTCTGATTTTTCAACACACATAGCTGGCTATGTACAAGTAAATGAATGCAAATGAAAAATTAGTAGAACAAAATGAAGCAGCAATAAATTTCAAACTTTCATTTTTTGTGTCATTCTTATTTCTTAATATATATAAATCTCGTGTCACAATGTTTGTCCTCAATGGACTCCTAAACCACTTAACCGATTATAATAAAATTCGCACACCATGTGCAGTTCGATCCAACTTGAGAGTTAAGATAGTTTAAATCTCAAATTATAGTCGCAATTTTAATTTATTGCAAATTATATATATACTGATAATTTTTACTATATTGACAAGTTAGCATCAACATACTACGGTTGCTATAGTTACGCAATATGACATTTGACATAGAATTGACGCAATGGCTTTTGACAGGACAACGTCTGTCGAGTCAGCTAGTTGTTTGTTATTTTTGCTTTTGCTCTGTTTTAACACATGGGTCATCATTAATCAGCATCACCGTTGGGCATCAATTCGCGGGGTGCAGTCAGTAATACATAAAACCTCAATGGTAATAGAGTACTTAGCAGGCATTTAATACAGTTTAGGTAACGCTACAATAACACTTTTTCAGGTAAGTATAAATACCAAATTTAACCGTTTTATGGCTTCTTGGAGCAGGAGGCAGGTTAACACATCATGGCTACATGTATAAAAAATAAAAATACGTTGACAGTTAAGGAAGCAAAAAAAAAAATATTCAGTAGTGAAAAATTTGTGTAGTTTTTTTCAGATTTCGAAATAAAAAGATATGACGTTCTACTATTTACCGGTAAAACCCATGGCTTTGGGTCACTCAATCCTTGGTATTTAGGTCTGTTTTCGTCAGAACCCGGTACGGGAGTGTTAAGTTGTTGGCCGGGCGGCTTGTGGTCGGCTTTGGCGACGCTCCGTTGTATTCTCTATGTTTATGTATTAAGAATAATTAGGTTTACACTTGTAAGCATTAGCATTAGTGAGATAGCCACTATTACGCTTTTTGTCTAGTTTAGTTAGATTTGCAGACAAATTGTAAGCAGAAAGTTAAAAAGAGCTTGTTGTGAAATGTAATTTAGTATATGTGTTTTATGGCAGCTTGTATAGAACAAGCTGCAACAATGTTCTAGTGTTCAAAGCAAAACCTTTACGAGGAGTTCTAAGTAAACCCGTAGGAGCATTTACGAGAAAATGTAAATGAAAGATTTGGTCAGATTTTGATCTAGACTTTTTAAGTTTCATGAAATTAATTAAATAAGAACATTTAATTATTGTAGTATGTGAATTTATAATAATGTTTTTGGGTTTTTTTATTATTATTTTAGGGGCGCACTGGAGGTGAGTGCCATGATACTCAGCGGTGAGTTGCAAATAGATGATGATAAATTAGATAGATATCTGTTTTTTTTTTGTTGTTCGCACCAGAAATCACATGCAAAAGAATAACAACGCTGAAAACTAGTGCGATAACTGGTGCCTTATCGCTAAGTGATGTCTCAGAGGAAACTCTAGAACAAAGAGATTATATTCAAGATGTTTACAGTAAATGTAAACCCTTCACCATTTTAAAACCTAATAGACTTACAAACTATTTAAATTTTATCTAAAACAAAGGATTATAAAACGACTTTCATAAAGTCAATCTTTTTACCATCCCAACTTATTCCGAAAACTTGTAATCGAGTTTTAACAAACCTTTGTACTAAATTTTAATAATAATTGCCATCGGATTCCATAATAGGTATTAAGTTACAAACACCCAGAGGCCATAAGCTTGTTTCTTGCGGACCGAATATTTACGTTAAAATATTTTAGGCTAGCTAAGGCACGT
This sequence comes from Alcis repandata, assembly GCA_949125135.1. Classification (NCBI taxonomy): domain Eukaryota; kingdom Metazoa; phylum Arthropoda; class Insecta; order Lepidoptera; family Geometridae; genus Alcis; species Alcis repandata. Next base: position 2,028,503 of record OX421238.1, read on the forward strand.
GGTTTCATTTGCGGGGCCATCCCTCAAAAATTGCTTATCACTATTATTTTAAAATTGATTGAAATTAGAAATGTGTCAAAAAATCTTTAGAATTCATCATTGATAATGTTGTTTTAATGAAAGCTACATAGACAAAAGTACTTTTATTTAAATTTTTATGGTACTGAAAAATCAATCAATAGCTAAATCGGTTACCTTGGGCTCTCTTACACGAGCGGCACGACGCCAACGGCAGAGGCAACTGTAGCCGTCGACCAATGGCGACGCTCGCAGTTGTTTGTGTTTGTAACGTGCCGCGTGCGCCATTTCTGTTAGCATGTCAACTGCTACCGCCGACGCGACGTGTCGACGGCTGCCGCCGACGTGTCGACGGCTACAGTTGCCTCTGCCGTTGACATCGTGCCACTCGTGTATTGACATCGTGCCGCTCGTGTAAGAGAGCCCTTAGGTAGGTATCCGATTTTGCTATTGAATGCCGTGCATTTTTTTTAAATCAACTAATTGCTTTATAAATATTAGGTTAGATGAGTTAAATAACGTTAGGTACGTGCTCCAAGAAGCTGAAAAAATATGATCCATCTTTAATGATTAAATTGACCGTGAAGTACATAAAAACGGACCAAGACACGGCAAAACATGGGTCCGTTACGCTGCACAATCTTAAGCCAAGAGAGCACCATTAAAAATTAAGTCAATTTGTTTTTCTATTTTAAGATAAAACAAGGAAAAACCGACAACCAAACCCACTCTTATTTATTATGTTCAAAATATTTTGTAGAGGCAGAATATTACTCTGCTTATTTCGGAGGGTATTCAATTTTACTGTACTTATGTAGGTCGAGGATTTTGATGGAAATTGGGTAAGTTGAAGAAAGAAAGGAAATTAAGAGCTAAACTTCATTAAGTATGTATAGGTAGGTACGTTATCAGTCTGGACACGCAATGCACAGGATTTATCCTAGTGGGGAGTCATGAGTGTGAAATGTTTATGTTTTATGTTATGTTATGTTTTATGTTATGTTATGCAGTACACGGAAATTGTAATATCTTAATCATCTTTGGAGTTTCATGTTTAGCCAGCCAGTTTCACAAATAAACATGTTTTATTATTTTTAAGTACCTATACTAACCATAAAAAAATCTGTACCTAGCAGAAAAAAAAGTTGTTCTTTTTGGTGGATTTTCAGGCCATTTTACAAATAGACAAACAAAAAGTACACAATTATGGGGGCTTTCACGTGGTCTACGAAATGAGTTCTTTATTATTACTATTGAGTTTATTTTTCGATTGCTTATCTAAGTAGTGGCGGTTATGCCGTAAATAGTTACTGATAAATCTTTTGTTCCCAATACACTTACGGATTATTATATTTTGCTACTGATTGATAAACCAGTTACTAGGTCTCATCCATGTAATTATGTACTAGCGAGAGGTAGACCAGTGTTTTGTGTAGGGTTCTTCAAGTTTGAACGTAACTAGATAAATAGAGAGCTAAGAGATTCCCACACGAATGCTGGTAAAAGTCTCCTAGACGTTTATCTACCACTTTTAAATTTGCACATTATGTTTCCCTGTTACATAATTATTTGAATGAGTATATGTAACAAAAAGCTAATACAAGATTAAATAAAAAGTTTATAGAAGCAAGCTGAAGAAACGGCAACAAATTTAAGTCTTCTCTAAACATTCCTTATGTCTTACGAAAATAATTACAACTTACAATTGAGGCCAATCAATAATCACCGCTCGAATTCCCAAGTCGCGCCTCAACGCATTATCGGCACACGTAATAAGCCCTAACTTCTCACTCGTAACTCCGCATATATTTTCGTATAGCCTTTGTCTGAGATCATTTCAATAATATCCCAAGTTTAATGCGAACGTAACGCAAACGTGGAGCTGGAGGCATTGGGTAATAAAATTTAACGTGTCGTTGCGAGTTTTGTGACTTTACTTAAATTTATTGCTGGAAGTTTTTCTGGCGATCCATTTGTTAATCTCGTGCGTCGTGTTTCGCATTTTGAAAAATACGGCGATATATCTCTGTTTTGGTTACGACGGATGCGGGAAGGGGTGCTTTTTGGCTGCGCGTGTATTTTAATGTAAGACGGATGCGTTTTGGTTTTTAAATTTTTTGGTGCTTTTTGTTGTGGAAGTTTTAATCATTTTCGTTAATAATTTAGAATATCTTTTTTGGAAAATCTGATTTATTACACAGATACATCTATTGACTGACTGACGGACGAGACTGATTTTAAGAAGTGACTGAATATATTTTCTTAAGCTTAGGTACTATGCCTACCTACTACGCCCCCCCTAAGATGCTTCCTAACTCCAATAAGCCATAGCCATTTCCCGTCTTGCAAATTGTAAAATCCCTTAAAGCTAACTTTCCAAATGTCGAGCAAACGTGTGAACTTAATATGTATATGTATTCATACCCGATCCCCCATTCACCTGCTTAACATACAATTTGAATGTAAGCCGGCGAACTCATTGGTACCTCAACTATACTACCACCAAACAATTTGGTACCTTGTCAAAATACAACCCTTAAAAAATTCCTCTACTCGTAAAGGTACCGTTCAAAATTTAAAGTGACAAAGCGGTTAGAGGTGTAGACATTTTACAAAGTCGATTGTACCGACTTTGCAAACTTTGATGAGTTTTAAAACTCATGAGGTTACACACGGCTTTGAAATAAAATATGTTGATTTGGAATATTCAAATGCAAATTTAAAGTATTTGCATATGAGTAAGAGCACACGATGAATTTAAAAAGTATAAAATATAAGAGTGTGTTTACAGTATTTCATATTTTTGTTGACGATTATGTCTGTACATTTGCTTGCAACAAAATAATCATACGGCTAGTCTGGACGCGTATACATTCTAAATATTCCATATTTTCAGCAAAATGCATGCGTTAACTTTTTTATGCCATAGGTCAAGCAAGTAAACGGGCCGCTTGATGGCAAGCTATCACCGTTGCTTATGGAAACCCATAACACCGGAGTCGTCACGAATAACTACACTGAGAAAAATGGCCATCAAAATTCCGATGAATTCACCTAAAGTACGGAGCATAGTGGTAATCACCAAAAAGTACGATGATAAGCACCAAACTAGTACTAGCACCAGTTTTTAGGGTGATAACCATATATTATGATAGTTGTCACCGTAAAAATTGATGCTTATCATCACTTTTTTGTGATTATCACTATGCTCCGTACTTTAGGTGAATTTTTTTTCAGTGTAATGACGTAAAATGATCTGCACAGTATATAGCCGTAGCTCAGTGGGAGAACGGCTGCTTCGCATTCGTCATGTAGTGGTTCATATAGTTCACTTATACCACAATCTGACTTATACCAATTAGTTCTTTGAAAATTATGTACCTGTTTTTATACCACTGGCTTCACGGTGAAGGAAAACATTATAAAGAACCCGCTTACGTCCAGAGAATAAAATCCAAAAATAGGGGTCCCAGAGCCGATTGCCAGCATCTGAACTCAGCTCATATCCCATTATTGGAAGATACTGTCATGTCGGTTGCATTTAGTTTACACTAAGAGAATGTATAGATAGAATGGGCTTATTCGGCGGTTTTCGCGATAGCTGCTAAATGTGTAATTTGTTTGGTGTAATTCGAGGCAGTTAAAACGCAGCTAGATGCCAAATTGGCCGCTCGTATGGAGTTAACAATGCTGAGGTCAGATCTGCGCTGCATTTTTCAGTATACTACAGTATCTGCAGTAAAATTGTGCTTGTAGTTTACCTATACCTACACAGCAATTTATTTTTGCTATTAATTTTTTTAACGTTACAATGTTGAAATCCCTCACAAGTAGGTGTAAAGAGGTAGAGATCCTCGTGAGTATCCCCGTGGGTGAGTACCTACTCCCGTGTTAATTATAACAAAAAAGGTAGAGATCTATAAGAGCAGTGGGTGGAATATAGTTGATAATAATGATGATGTAAAAAGTAAGATTCAGATTCAGATAAATTTATTGAACAACTGATACATTGTAATACGTACGATACGTTATGTGTATTGTTAGTTACGTAGGTTAAGTTACAATATTCAAATATTTAATTTTATCAGAGACGGTCAAAATAAAAATTAAGTTTTTTTGTTCAGAGCCGTTTAGTGGCCACCAACTAAAAACAAGAACTCTTAACACCGGGCCTGTTCTCTAACAGGCGGATTAGTGATCAAACGCGGACTTATTCGTGTCAAAAAAGCTCCACAGCTAGCAATTACATTTTCAAATTTGAGATAAGTAAGAAAAGCTTTGCATCAAAGAGGTTGGGATCAAAAACGATGGGATCCGATGGCTGAACTATATACAGGGTTATTCATAAAAGGTATGCTAAGCCAAAAAAGGCTCATAATACTCATCATTATGAACAACTATTACTATGGGAGCAACTCGAAATTCGCGAAAAAAAATCAGCTGTTCCATACATTTTGTCGAGTGTCATTATCATATTTTTACATACATTTTTCTATGGAACAGCTGATTTTTTTTTCGCGAATTTCGGGTTGGTCCCATGATAAAAGTTGTTCATAATGATGAGTACTATGAGCCCTTTTCGGCTTAGCAAACCTTTTATGAATAACCCTGTATATATACTATAGCCTGTTGTATTATGTATATAGTTTTGGGTATTGTATCCGTCCGGCCTAAGATCAGTGGAGTTGATATGACGCTGAATGGAGGGTAAAGTTTGTTTTTATATAAAGTGACGTGACGAGAAAGTAGTACGTTCAAACGAAAAAAGTAAAATTGGAACAAAAATAGTGAAAACTCTTGAAGAATTACCACGGGGATCCGGAAGGGGGAAGGATTAGCCCTATTCTACTTCAAAAAATTATCAATATTAATATTGTGTGTCTGTGTGAATGTTTGTTACTATTGTTTGTTGTTTGTTATATGTTGATGCTTAGTGGTATACGCACGCGCCCACCGCCCGCACCTCTCTCAGTCCCCTTTGTCGTCATACCCCGCGTCTCTGTACCGCGCAGGCGAGGACTACGATAAACGGTTTGGCTATACATATCTGCTTAACTATTGAACTGATTTAGATAAAATTTGAAACAGATATCGGTTATGCTATGAATTAAGATTTAACACGAGCAATACCACGAAGCGTAGCTAGTAGTTTTAATATTTTCGTAATGTTACGAGTAAATATTGCAAATCAAAGCCCTCTTTGATTTGCCACATTTACTTGCTAATAGAGACATGAAAATAAAAAAAATGTGTTTATATAAGGTGTAACGGAATGGAGTAGTGATACTTAAGAGCTTCTGCTACCCGTCAAAGTGAGCCACTTCTGGTACACAAGTTTTCTAAATTCGAAAAAGAAACATCGAATCTTCATGGAGACTCGATATTTTTTTCTCGAATTTAGCAAACTTGTGTCCCAAAAGTTGTTTACTTTGACGTGTAGCAGAACACCCTTAAGTATAACAACACCTTTCCGTTACACCTTGTATACTTATATCCTATATCAATGGGGACTACGATTTGATTTGGCACTTCTTAGTTATTTTCCGTGCAAATATCTTGAGTTTCGCAATATAGCTATAGTTCAAAGAGTACAGACCCCTATCTGTTAGCTTCCCTAGTCGCGCCCCTGGAGACTCAGGAACCTCGGTCTCCAAGATTATTTGATTTGCGGAATCAATCCCAGCGCTTGCCACACCGGTAACCTAATATAGCCATTAGAGGCTACGGGTTTCAGCGAAAAAAATAGAGTAGAACCGACTCGATTGAGTATTGACTAAAGTAAAATCGTGTGAGATGAGTTGGGCTGGTCCTGGTGTCAGAGGTTTAGAGTTTAGCAGCGTCTGACAATTCTGACTACTTCCTGTGGTTATGGTTGGTCGGGAGTGAAATTGCAGCTACCTTAGTTGATAGAAAAGAAGCTAGCATTTTGGTTAGGGTTTTATAGGTTCGTGTTAAGCAGGACCGTCAGTTTTACAACCTTTTCTCTAGCGGATGTTATTACCTATATTATACGTGTATCTACCACAGTGATTAGTACCCTTAACTGTGATATCGCAGTTATTTCAAATGGAAAATTTAGAGACAAAGAAGAGAGTTAGGTAAAAATTTTATTGCCCATGTCCGTCGTTGACTTGGATAAACTAAAGGGCTTCTTAATTTGCTATATGACTCTAAAAACGGTGATGATATATTTTCATTGTAAGAAGTGATATTTTTACATCGAAAACTCGAGATTAAACCTATTCACATGTTACGCAAAAACATTTAAGCAAACATACGTCTATTCAACGTTGCCCCGTCCTTAAATTTGACATATTTCGGGGAACCTCCTTGGCCTTATAAATTGTCATGACAGTTTTGTTTCTTGGACTCTGATGGCTAACGTTGACAGATAGGTATTCTCAGAGGACCAAAAGGGACGGCAAGGACGAGATTAAAAAGGACCTCGTGGATGTGACGGGTTATTTTGTTTCAATTTCGTGTGTATTTTGGTTGGAGATTATTTTTATATAGCGACGTATCCGCAGGCGAAGACTTACGTTTGTAGGTTTAATTTTGATCGAGCGAATGATTAGAATTTTGAATATGAAGATAAATGTAGAAGGTTGGAAAACATACTAACGCTGATTGAGTTCACAACTTTATTCATCATAATCTTCTGCTTGCTACTACTATCTTACTTATGTCAGAACAGTGTCAGCTTAGTGGAAGAAATCATTAGCTGCACAAAATCACTAACTGTTTTACTATAGTTTGTTTGTTTGTTTTAGGGCATTGTTTCCAGTGAAATTACAGGGCAAATGGGAGATTAAACAACTTATATCTCAGGGTGACGAGCGCAGTGCTGAGCCGCGCAGGGTCTTGAAATCTGCGAGTTCAAAATTCTGGGTGGTGCAGACCTGTTATGGGCAAACGTGACGTTTAACATCAGGCGAGCGATTTGCTCGTCTCGTCACTCAATTAGAAAAAAAAATACTATGAAAACTAAATGACGCTTTTTGTTGATTATTAACACGAAAATGCTCACGTTTTATTGAGTCTTAAACTCAGACTAGTTTCGATCACATTCGGTGATCTTTTTCGAAGAGTAATTACTAGCGTGTTGCGCTTGAAGTCGCGTTCAGCCCGACACTGATTTTGCAGTTAATAACTTCTTGCAGGAAGCCAACGTATGTACATTGCACATATCTAAGCTCATCCCAGTTTTATTCAGCCCCCAACTCTGCCCAAAAAATAAATCTTGACTTTTCCTCCATTGATGGACTACATCAGACTCCGTCAAACTAACAACAAACTATGTAAGCATACACAATAGTTGATTCCCTTCATTGTCATGCTTATGAGCATCGCTGTCGTAAAACGGAAATGCTTTTTGTGTCAGTTGCCACAGTAACGTACTCATTCGAAGATCCGCTTTCGAAGGAGATTAGTATTCCGTCACCATCTCTGCACCACAGCGACGTGGAAACAGTGGGCAGTAGGGAATGTTTCAGAAATTAAGAGCCATACTTAATAAAAAAAAAATAATACAAACATCCGAATTGAGAACCTCCTCCTTTTTGGAAGTCGGTTAAAAACTGCTTTGAAAACAAGTTTGAATTCACTTTATTTTTGTATTTTGCAAAAGTTTGAATGATATCTGTCAATCCAAGCAACTAAAGCTCATAATCTGTATACCTAATATACAAGGTGTAACGCAAAGGTGTATCAGAACTTAAGGGTGTTCTTCTACACGTCAAAGTGAAACACTTTCGTGACACAAGTTTGCCAAATTCGAGAAAAAAATATCGAGTCTCAACAAAAAATAAGTAGTCACATGATCAATTTTCTGCGGGGATTCGGTATTTTCTTTAAACAATTTATCAAACTTGTGTTCTAAAAGTCCCTCCACTTGGCTGCAAGGCGTCATACTCTACATTTGCCTATCCTCGGTTAAAAAAAAACTTAGAAGCATAGTCATCATAGCAACAAATACCTCACTTCCTCAGAAAAAACTACCCTATTCAAATCTACTTCTCTGCACCTTGCACTCCCCGGAAACGGCACCCGTTTTACAGCACCTCTGCATTTACAATAAAAACCGAAATGCAACACCGAATGCATTAAAAATAAAATGGCCGAGACATAACTTGGTCTCAGAGACTCGGTTTAAACGTTATTACGTTTCATAACTTTAGATTAAGGACAGATGTTTTGGTTAGTGCTTTGTGACGTCAGGTGATTAAACTTTTAAGTGTTCGATGTCATCATCATCATCAACAAATTTTCATGAACAGTGGCCTCTTTTTTGGTGTAAAAGGGAGGAAAACTGTCCTCATCTTTATCCCTTTTTCATATTTGTAATCTATCCCTTTTCCGTATTTCCGTTTGATCTAAGATAATTTCGAAATAAACTTAAATTAGGTTTTTTACTTTTCTACTAGTACAATTTAGAAATATTGCAGTACCTATATCACCATTCATCCTTCCAGCTTGAATCTGGCAAATATTCTATGATAACGGTTCCTAAATCCACGTGGGAACTCTCACAGATACCATTTATTTCCCGATATAAAAATATCCTATTTTTATGTCACTCTTAATATTGTACAAAAGTTTCGTTCCCTCTGAACACGGAATGAGGACAAATAAATAAACATCCTATAATTACGACATTTAACACATGTTTGTGTGTGTTTGTCACTTTTTGTAACATTTATGTAGATTAGTTACTTTTATACTAATAAGATATTACATATTTTCAAATAATAATTTTAATAATAGGTAGCTGTAGTTGTAGATAGATACACCCTTTATTGTTCTCAACAAAAATTACAAGCAGTAAAACACAATCATGCTTGTAAGTAGTGTATCGCTAAAAGTGATCTCTTCCATAATCGATGATGTAGTCAAAAATAATGCAAGCAGGCTTAGTAGATCAGTTTGTAGGCCTGTGATAATAATTATCACAATCAAACTCCATCATCATCCACAGCCTCCTTTATCTTATTCTGTTTATCTACAGGTCTCTTTTAATTTTCCATCTGCCACGGCTCCAAATAAACATAAGTAGATGGATAGATTAAACTCTTTATTATTCACACCAGAAATTACAAACAAAAAGGATCTTAACACTCAAAATTAGTGCAACAACTGGCGGCCTTATTGCTAATGGCGATCTCTTGCATGCAATCATCGTTTTTTTTAGGTATTCATTTATTTTTTTAACGCGTTTAAATCTGCGTTTTACCACCAACTGTCCTGATGGTAAGCAACGATGTGGTCGAGGATGAAGCACGCAGACCATACTATATACCATACCATTCATTTCGCCGTAAGTAAGTAGTTCCCAATACGACATCAAGCTACTGAAATCAGTCGACGCAATACTTCGCTCACAAAATTCAGGTCCGATAGGAAATATCGTCCAGAGTACATCGGGGCGATTGCTTTTCATCCCGCTGGATATCCAAGGCTATTATATTTATCGGTTTTTAGAAAAGTGGCCTCAAGGCTGCGATATTGGGCAGCGAAATTAAGATATCTGCGTTATAGTTTCTTTGGAACCTCTGTAGTTGGATTGATCGCGTCGAGAAATGAGGTTGGTGAAGTTAGGAGGAAATTTTGATTAAGAGTTGAAGTACCAAGGTTTGGTTCGGTGAGCAAGGAGGAGTTGGTTAGGGTTGCAGTAAGAGTAGCTGGCCTACCAGGCCCTACCAGGCGGACGATGAATTCCCCAGTGGTTTTAGTGGGTATGCCGCCACTAGGGCGGAGACTCCCACATAACCACCCTGCCTCCCCCGGGGCGGGCGTGGTATCCATAAAGGATTTCCACTGGGTAAACAAAAAAAAAAAAAAAAAGAGTAGCTGTTTGGGGTGCTAGGTCGGGTAACCTCCTCGTGGTGCACCCTGGGCAACAGCGTGCGGTAATACTGCAGCTTATGCAGTATTACCGCACGCTGGCAAATAACCCGACACGTTGGGCCCATCCGCGTGTCCCTCTGACTAGCAGAGGGCACAGGGGCTTGGACGGTGGCATTGCTGCCACCAGGGGGGTTTTCCTTGTGCTCCTCGCCGCATGTGGGTTGCGGTCGGGAGTGCAAGGAAAGGAGGAGGGTGGACGCTGGAAGCGTGTGCCGCATGGGGCCCTCCAGCGGCATACGCTTTCGGCCTACATAGGCCGGGATCTCTCGTTGCCGAGCGTGGTGAAAGCCGTGCTCGGCGGCGAGAGATCGTGGCAGGCCGGGGTCTCCTTCTGCGAAGGGGTGATGACGCAGAAGGAGGCCGCGGAGCGGGTCAGAGAGGACGACGCCCGATCTGACCCGCTCCGGCGCAGACGAGGGAGCGAGGAGGCGGTTCGCCCGTATCCTCGCTCCTCTGCAGTGGGGTTGCCGGGAGAGTCGGGGGACTCTCTCGGCCTGCACGACCCCATACTGACTGTCTGGGGGGTGATCCTGGGGAACAGGGTCATCCCTCCATATACGCGGGGGGCCCTAATCGGGCCCATCGCCGGGGCGAGGTGGCGATTGCTAACGCGACCCCACCTTGCCCCATCTCAGGCGGATGCCGAACACCCCAGTGGTTTTAGTGGGTATGCCGCCGCAGGGCGGAGACTCCCACATAACCACCCTGCCTCCCCCGGGGCGGGCGTGGTATCCATAAAGGATTTCCACTGGGTAAACAAAAAAAAAAAAGAGTAGCTGTTTGAAAGTCATCGATATGAGATATAGAGGTAAACCCAAATAAATAATTTTCATTTTCATATTTTCATATTAATTGGAATAATTATTTGTTGTTAACTTTGAATTTTCGCGATTCGGACAACGTGCTGTTTGTTATGGGAGTTTTACTGTGAAAATTAACGTTGTTTTAGATATATTTAAAAAACTAGTGCTAATAGTGAAATTACAGGGCAAATGGGAGATTATACAACTTATATCTCAGGGTGACGAGCGCAGTGCTGTGCCACGCAGGGTCTTGAATTGAGTACGAAATTCTGTGTGGCGCAGACCTGTTATGGGCAAACGTGACGTTTAACATCAGGCTAGCAATTTGCTCGTCTCGTCACTGAATTACATAAAAAAAAATTCTTATAGTGGAATTTAGGCATTTTTCTCAGTGTACATTGCCAACCCTTTAGGGCTCTATAATCTAATACCAGACCTTCGTTGCACTAGTTTTAGGTGTAGATCCTTTTTGATTGTAAATTCTGGTGTGAACAAAAAAAGAGTTTTTTTCTCTCCATCTAAGACAATACACTTGCGCAAACTGACAAACTGAATTTATATTGGCCACTGTAGCAGTAAAATATCACGACATTTCTGTCTTTATCGTGTTATGGACTTACCCTGACATAACCAGCTTGTTCAGAAAAATCGTCAGATCCGCGCAGGCGCAGGGCAGGCTTGCGAAAATCTTTTAAAACTATTCCAGCCATCAAATAACTGTGAATAACTCAATACCGGCTTAACATATCACTTCCGTTACAGTATAACATACTTGCAGTAAGAGCGTTTGCGTACTGTGTCAGATCTGATTCCGAGAGATGTTGGTCCGAAGTAGCAGTACCTAGTACTTACTATCTCATCATCATCATCATCTTTCTACCCTTATCCCACCTAAATGGGGTCGGTAAGTAGTAATTACTATCTACCTATCTATATATAAGGGTATTGGGTAAAACGCCCAGGCGCAATTAAACCGGAATCTAAGTATTCATTTACATTTAACAATCTTCTTAATATATATAAATTACGTGTCACGTTGTTTGTCCGCTATAGACTCCTAAACTACTTAACCGATTTCAATCAAATTTGCACACCGGGTGCAGTTCGATCTAATTTAGGAGATAGGATAGCTCACATCTCAATTTATAGTAAAAAAACATGAAAAATTAGAAAATTTAAAAATACTTAAACCATAATTTAACTTTAGCGCTTTGGACAATGTAAACTTTTTTAATGTAACTTTTGACATTTGACATAGAATTGACGCAATGGCTTTTGACAGGACAACGTCTGTCGAGTCAGCTAGTATTTTATAAATGTTAAAAGTAATCATAACACTTGCAGCATTGCATTGTTTAATTTAATTTGATGTTTGTGTAATGGGACTGATGGACTTGTTTTGTGATTATGAATCTGTGACATTTGAAATAAATGAATTTGAATTGCCCATACTGTGTAGTATGTATACTGTCAGGGCGACCTGTCGCCTACTGTTCCATAGTTTTGAAGCTTTACAAGATTATTGAACGACGAAACAGGGCATATTACTGATGAAATCCAATTTGAGACATGCTCGTATTGCTTGTTGTGTACTGTCGAGGGAAAATGCTGTGGGACGCGTGAGTTTACTTTATTGGAAAATTGAGTGGAAAAAATTGAAAATATATGATGTCCACAAGAATTGAGTGGAATTGTGTGCCTCTAATTAAAGTATTTTGCACATCAAGAATTTAGTTTAATTTTAAAATCACTTAAATCGGTTACTAAAACAAATAAACAGATAAAAAATAAATAAACATAAAAAATGAGTTAATAAAAATGTGGAAACGTTGTAAAATGTTAAGCTGCGCTACAACGAACGTAGCACGTAGAGCTGCGCGCTTCTACGGCGTAGCAGCTGGCTACGCCATAGACGCGCTAACTACCGTACCACAGTCTCATAGTTTGAATATTATATAGGATTTAAGGCTACATTTCAGATTTCAGCTATCTCTTTTGCATATTGTTAACATTTTTATGTTATAAAAATAATTTTTATGTCATACTTCGGTACTTTTAGAGTTACAGTTTGTATGTTTATTAAAAGAAACTTTCAGACTTAGCGGTCAAATTAAAACAGCGCACCAGACTTCAACTCGTATTTAAAATATTTGCGAAGGATTTTTAACCGAAGTAGGTATGAAATGGTCTATAAACTCAAATATATTATATAAAAGTACTAATACACATTATCTCCAGTACTTTGCAAACCGAGTTAACGAGGTACGGTGTATTTTCGTATACAAAATAATTTTAGAGACTCTTAGATTTTGACTGAATATTGAGTGTGGTACGTCGCTGTGTCCGGCTCGACGTCCCCTCGAAGATCCTGTAACAAAAAAGTACACGATTAGTACAAATTTTTGGAATTAACATCATTATTCTTTTTTCAAAATTTTTAAACTTTGAAAAATCGTAGCGTCTTCAAATTTTAGTTTAGAATTTTTATTATATTTTATTCGTGCCCAGCAGACTTGCGCGCGTCGCGCTGCATACCTAGATTCCTATTTTTAAGTACAAGTGTAAACTGAAGTGAATTATCTTTCGTGGAGGCCCAACGTACAGTCGTACACAAATGGGCTTAGATCATAAGCGGCTCGAGTGGAACAAAGGCATTGATACGACGACCTCGGGTATCGGGATCCATTATCACGTTATCAAGTGATAATGGATTCCGAAGAACTAGCGGGAACTGTCTGTTTTGATGAGATTATGAGCAGTTTCGAAGCACTTGAGGAGGCTTCGAAATACTGACGCCAGATAAATAAATAGATAAACTCTTTATTGTACCACTAGCTGTTCCCTGCCACGCTTTGCTGTGGATAAAAAATAAATAAAAAATAAATAGCCTATGTTACTTTGGGATAATGTAGCATTCGAATGGTGAAAGAATTTTTGAAATCGGTCCAGTAGTTTTTGAGTTTATTCCACACAAACATCCAAAAATACAAAAATACAAATCTTTCCTCTTTATAATATTAGTATAGATATATGACAAACAAAAGGATCATAACACCTAAAACTAGTGCGACAACTGGCGGCCTTATCGCTAACAGTGATCTCTTCCAGGCAACCTTAGGATGGAAAGGATAGAGAAAAAAAAATAGGAGAACGAGGTAAGAAAACTGTGTCATATAAACCTACATAAAAAAGTAATAAATACTTAGAAATATTCAAATAAAATACATTCACTAAAACTACCTACCTTACCTATGTTTTTTTTTAATAACCCGGTTTTGGGTGATTGCTTAACAACCACACAAACTTTACGTGGATGTGTACATAGTATGTATGTTTGTATGTATACAATAAACATACATTTTGATTACAACCTTGTAATGTATAGTATTAGTAGCTGCACCCCACGGTTTCACCCTCCGGTTTGAAATAGACTCCGTATTTTTATTTATTTTTCCTTATTATTTTTAAGCTTATTAAAATAACTATGCTCTTTTCGAAAGGCAATATTCGGAACAAAATAAACGGAAAGTAGTGTTCGAGAAGTAAGTCCGTGTTTTGTCTTTTTCTCTCATTAAAATTTTGTGTTTGTTCGCAAAAGACAAAAGATGGAGTAATTATTCCAATGCGTCGTGTTTATTCACTGAGCAAGCAAAACGTCTCAGTCTCAAGGAAACGGAACTTGTGTATGTTTGTTTATTTTTCTGACGATGGCGATGTCGATTTTGCGCTCTGTTGATCCGATCTTCAAGAAATTTTGTAGGCGAGAGTAGTTTATTTAAATTGTATATAGGTACCTATATACAGGGAGAGTAGTTCATTTATTGTATTATATATACATTATATACTATATACAGGGTTATTCATAAAGGGTATGCTAAGCCAAAAGGGGCTCATAGTACTCATCATTATGAACAACTTTTACTATGGGATCAACCCAGAATTCGCGAAAAAAAATCAAACTGTGAACTGTGGATTTGAGGAAAATCAGTTTAAAAGCTATGAAAACATAGAGGTCGTGAGGTCACAGTTCGGTACATACAACCAGTTTACCAAGAGATAAAGTAGAAAAGAAGGTAAAAAGGTCACTAAAATCAAAAGGCATGTTTCTCGTGAAAAACAATATTTTTTTATTTCTTTCAGTAAATCCTGTATCAATTAAGCTGAGGTCAAACACCTAGCCTGTTAACAGTATAAAATAAGCCTGGCAAAAGGTGATAAACTAGATTGTTTGCTGCATCGGCTGTCTACCGCTAACGGAATTATGAATACGTAAACATTTTCCAATACTGCGATGAATAACAGGGTTTTTCCTGAAAGGGTTTATTGGAGCTGGTTTAAAAAGTCGTTTCGATGAAACTATACAGGGTTATAAGGAATGGGTATGCTAGATTTAAAAGGGCGCGATTTCAGGTATTTTTTTGCTATTTCAGGGTTGGTCCTGTACTGAAAGTTGTCAGTATGTCCAGTAATAGTCCATGCTATGTGATAAGTCCTTAGTTAGTAGTTCGCGGCGAACTGAACCTCACGCCCATATTTTTCCATAACACTACGATCGATTTCACTTATATTCGAAATTAAATTTTTATTGAAATGAACCATTTGCCTGCAAATTTTCTTGCAGATCGGATAAACGATACTCAAGTTATCGTCGGGCAAATACATATAACATACTAGCTGTTCCCTGCCACGCTTCGCTGTGGATAAAAAAAAATACATAAAAACAATCCTTGATGCGGATTATATATTATCATGCTAAAATTTCAGCTCGATCGGTGCAGAACTTTTTGAGTTTTTGAAGCGTACACAAACCTACATAACATTTTTACATTTATGATACAATGCAAGCCCCGTTTTGTTCCCCTAGACTGTGAGACCTCACTTCGCTCGGTCAATTAAAAAGAATGGAGGTCTATACCAAACACACCGATTAAAATGGCTATCAAAATTCCGATGAATTGAAAATTTTGTGTTTTTTTTTGTGTTTATTGTCAGTACAATCAATTAAGGTTGTCTGGAAGAGATCGCTCTTAGCGATAAGACCAGTTGTCGCACTAGTTTTTAGGTATTATAATCCTTCTGTTTGCAATTTATGGTGTGAACAATAAAGAGTTTATCTATCTATCTATTTACAATCACCAAAAATTACGATGATTGGCACCAGTTTTTACGGTAACCACTATCATAATACAGGGTGACTGGCACAGGACCCGCCATAGCAAAATCACGCATGGAGGAGGTCATAAAATATGCTACCTATTGTAGCTTACTTTCCCTAACTAAAGTTTTATAGTTTAGGAGATAGGGTAACTTTTAAACCTTTTTAAGATTTTCCCGAAATTTGACCTTAAAGCTGCTATAACTTTTTTTATTTAAAGTTCTTGTGAATTATTCTTTTCTTTTTTGTTAGCACAGACATATGTTTGATCAAACTACGTCGAAACTCCGCTTAAACAAGGACAAAAAAAAAGATATTACGCTTGAAAAAGGAAAAATTACCGAAAAAAAATAATTAAGAACATTTTTTTGTTTAATAATAAAAAAAAACTTTAGTTAGGGAAAGTAAGCTTCAATAGGTAGCATATGACCTCCTCCATGCGTGATTTTGCTATGGCGGGTCCTGTGCCAGTCACCCTGTATAATTATGGTTCTCACCCTTAAAACTGGTGCTGTACTAGTAATGTTTCGTGATTGCCAGTATCGCACTTTAGGTGATTTTTTTTTCTGTGCAGTAGGTTGATACAGGCTGACGATGATGACATTCAAAAGATAAACAGTGGTTTGCCCATAGGATTACTTTTTATATCCGAAAATTTAACAGTTTAAACCGCGGGCAGCCAGTAAATAATAAATAAGAACCGGAGAGGATATGCCAAAGCCGTCCTAAAACCTCGAAACACTGATCCATCATCGTAATTAACGGAACTTAACAGGCCTTACTTCCTTACTTAACTGTCTTTAATTACCCACTTAAACCTAAGGCAGAATGTCTCAAAGCCTAAGAAAAGAAACCAATTTGCTTATTGAAAGCTTTTATTTAACTTGCAATGTATGTAGCTACGTATGTTCGGGTGGAATCTTGCAACTCAATTTTGAACCACTTTCCGATGTCTGATTGAGCTGAAAATTGGTATACGCGTGTAACTCCGATGACAATGTAATAAAAGCTTGTCTTTAAAAATAGCTTATTTTCAGTCTGAAAAGATACCTATTCACTCTGACCTTGAAAAGCCCAAGATTGTATCTCTCAGGAAACAAGGAAGCCGGTAAATAATTTCTGGTCTGAACAATGAGCAGTTTATCTATCTATATAGGGTTATATATAAAGGGTATGCTAAGCCGAAAAGGGCTTTTAGTACTCATCATTATGAACAACTTTTACTATGGGATCAACCCAGAATTCGCGAAACAAATATCAGTTGTTCCATAGAAAAATGTCAATGACTCTCGACAAAATGTACGAGTACCTATAATATGTAGAAGTGGTTCATAATGATGAGTACTATGTCCCCTTTTCGGCTTAGCATGCCCTTTATAAATAACCCAGTGTATAGTAAATTTTCTATACATTTCATCAGAAAATTCAGAAAGATTTACCAAATGTTCAGAAGAGCTCACAAATTTTCGTTAAAAAATTAACACGAAATTGCGGCGTGTTTGACTGCGGCCTCAACTTACGAAATAACGATTTATCTCAAGTGGTAGCCCTCGATGAGAATTTGATTCTCAATTAAGCCGAATTTAGAATAATCAAACAATAGGATCCTTTTGCCAAATTAATATTAGTACGCGTTTTCAGAAGATTGGATAAATTCAATTAAATTTAAACAGAATTTAGGGGAAAATAAAGTCGTATTTTACGTCAAATGTCGGAGTTGCTTGGATGTTTTTGATTTTGGATATTTGGTCAACAAGTGTTCTTAGCACTTAGCAGCATTGCAGTATCTTAGCACGAAGTTAACAAGTCAACTTAGCGCTGTGATAGTCATAGTAAAACAGTAAAGATCTATAAACGTTATCTTAGAAAAAGGTCTAATCTCAGGAAACTTTTCGATGTACTTTTTATAATAAAAGGGAATTTGATTTTAACATCACCAAAACACTTCGATTTTTAAAGTTTTTTATTTAAATTTACAATTTATTTTTTGGACAAATATTACTTAAAAACTTTAGTTGCTAATTCATTATTAAGTGCCAACACGATTTTATGTTTATACTCGTAGTACTCGACAATGCTTTAAAATGAAGACACTTTTTTTTCGATGGTAGCGTTCACAATCTGACTTTTCTAATATAAACCTATTTCATCGGTTTACATATAAACCATCAGTTAGAAGTGTCCATTGATACGCTAAACTTAATTTACAAGCCTATTCTTGAGACCATCGCAACGGCGCTACATCGGTAGCTTGTAGAACACCGCTACGACGTAGCTCTCTGGAAACGTAGTTAGTAAGATTTTTTCTCAGTTTCGTTATTTCAAAACTGTCAAAATTCGTTTTTAAGTCATCAAAATGTAAATGAAGTCCCATAGCATACCTAATTACCTACTAAATTTTTAAACATTATTCCGATTATTGTTAATTTTATTTCTATTTAATTTTAATACTTATCGAAACATATTATGTAATTAGGTATGAGATTGAAATTTTCATAAAGTTATTATGCCTATTAAAGTACTCAATCAAAATAAATTTGACACTTATTTCGTTATAAAATGAAGTTTAGTAATTAAACTTCCGAATGATGCAGTTAAAATTGAAGCGAAACGTGAGTGGAAGGTGTCGCTAATCAAGCTTTACAGCTGAAGTTCCATTTTCAAGTGAGCCGTAAAAATATCGCTTTAAATACCATTAGAAGCGCTTTT
This sequence comes from Alcis repandata, assembly GCA_949125135.1. Lineage (NCBI taxonomy): Eukaryota > Metazoa > Arthropoda > Insecta > Lepidoptera > Geometridae > Alcis > Alcis repandata. Next base: position 2,047,091 of record OX421238.1, read on the forward strand.
ATTCACGATTAAAGTACAAAACATGTGTGTTGAAGTTTTTAGTTTTTAACAATAAAAAAGATGGTCGTTTTTAAGTTTTAATGACACGCATGGCTGCGGCGTGCGTGTCACGCGCCGTGCGTGTGGGGAGAGCGGTAATCCGACCGGAGCGCCGCCGCCGGCTCCCTGCGTAACAGAACCACTACTAAAATCCATACGAGAAATAATTCTCGCTAATCAAGCGTGAAATCCGCCCGTTAACGATGCAGCGATATGCTTATTATACAAAATAGTCCAGTTATCCTTAATTAAATGTAATTATTATAGGTTAGTGTCTTTGTTCGCCGAGTGGAGACGGCCTTATCGACTGGGCGGCGCCATCGCGCTCTCTCTGTGCCTCTCGCTCGCTCTCGGGCACGGTCGGCTAACGTCGGCACCCCTCGCTACGTTCACTAGAAATTTAAGGGCAGCGTTACGGGTATTCCGACAGGCGCGTTGCGTCTATGGAGCGAGCCATGGCACACGGCGTTACATAACACGCCGACCCCGATACATGACTGAAAACAAACCTAGTATTACAAAATGCTGACAGAAACCGCGTCGCCAAAGGTCCTCGAGAGTCTTATAAAAAAACAGAGCACCGTTTAAAATATGGCCAATTGTAGTCACGACAAAAAGACGACAGCAATTTCCCTTTGCCGACAACCCTTTGCGCGGGTGTCGGGCTCGCGCTCGCGCTAGCGCGGCTGGGCACATGGCGCGGGGGCGGGGGGCGGGGGGCCGCGGGGCGCGCGGGGGGGCTCTCCCGGGCGCCCCGCCTCAGTGGCGGCCTGCAGTGGCACCGACGCGCGTGTCGCTACAGACACTTCCGCCCCGCGCACCTAATCCGCTCATTTAGCAAGCGAACGCCGCATACGGTGTGGTGGCGGCAGCCTTACGGCGCCAGCCCCCAGGGCCGATGCTCTGAGCGGCCGGGCCCCTCCGCCCGACCTGCTTCGATCCGCGTCCCGCCATGTGATATCGCGCCGCGCCGCTACACAAAATGATTGTGTGTTCGATTGTTTACGTTAACGATAGTTGATAACCGGGAGGCCGACGCTGGCATGCTAATGTGAGTACCCGACCCTCGTCCCGAGCCGGCGGCGGCGGCTCGCCAGCTCTGCTACTAGCGCCGTAGGCCCACTCGCACTCGCATGTCTTGCTGGTAGAGCGATTTACGTTCTCCTGCAATGCGACAACGCCGGGCGTTACGAGAAAGTTTAGCAATGTGTCTCGTGGGTATTTAAAGCCGGGTTTGTATTGTTGACAGTCGGACTGTTCGGCGTGGCGTTTCGTGGACTGGTCGGTACCGGGCACGTGGAGTGTGGGGAGGTGAGCGCGCGGGCGCGGGCTGGGCGCGCGCGGCGTCGCGCGGCGCGGCCACGGCGCCATGCGGTAGCGCGGCGGCAGGGCCGAGCGGCGGCCGACCACTCGTGCGCTCTCGGCTATGTGCCCCCTTTGCGCTACATTGTAAGTACATTTACTCTATTCCAGGAAAAAAAAGCACGACCAAAAAATTGCAGAGTGCCCAAACATCATTTTGGGGGACGCTGAAAAAATAACCTCTAAAAGCGACTATTTTCAGACTTGCCATATGAAAAATAATATTACTATCACTGAATTTTCAGGGTTACCGTATGATACCATACGTCAAAAAACTGGTGTAAATACAAGAATTATTTACTATTATTTTCAGTTTTATAAATGATTTAAGAAATTTAGTTACTTATATTAAAACATCTCCGTAGTGCATTTCACGGCATATTTACCTACTGTATAAGGAGGTAGTATTTTTTAGAATACATAAGATTCTAACTAAAAAAATACTTTCATAGAGAAAAAACTTTCCGAATTCCCACCACGAACATTAATATCACATAAATTGTCAGGGTAATTTAATTTTTTACAACCACAATTTTAAGTTTTTCATTTTACACTGACTAGAAAATGGGCAAAAAATCTCAAAATATATTTTTTGTTATCTTATTATCTTTTAACGTAAATATAATACGTTATGCAGTTTTACACTTTGCCCCACAAACATCGTATTTTTTCTCGAAATAAAAAATAGCCTATGTACATATTTGTCGAGCATATAAGTTTCCTTCACACCAAATTAAATCCAAAATTATCTACCTTTAGTTGCTTCAACGTGAAGCAGTAACAACATACACACCATCACTCACTCTTTCACAAACATTAATATTTAAAACATGAAATTAATACTTTATCACTTAACTAACTAAACCTTTAGATACCTACTTATTACTTTCTGAATATTAAAATTCACGAACATTGTTGTTATAATTAAAAGGGAACACTCACGCAATATTGCGTCGGCTACTCCGACCAGTTTCGATTACATTTTGATGATGTTCAAGTACTTTACAAACATTATTTACCTAGAAAGTTTTCAAAAATGTAATAAAATAATAGTCAAATTTAATTTCGGTTGTAAATTCAAAACTAGTCAGATATACACTTTAGGAATACAATGACATATTATAAGAGAAAATCGTTGGAAAGAAAGAAAATATTTTATTGTAGATTCTTTTCCCTACACAATGTTAAATTACGATGAAATTTTGGGTTGATCTACTTACTCGTACATTATATTTTCATGGAAAAAAAGCTACATTTTTGTTTTTGTTTTGTATTGCATTACCGCATAACTGATGCAAGCCACATTTCATGAAGAATTTAAATATTAAGTTTTTAAACCATTAAAATGTACTTTACGACCAAACGCAGCGATTCGTTCCTTATTGGACCAAATTAAGAAGAAATCACCAACAAACGAAGTAGTTATTTAATCTACTTAAATACTTTCGAAGCTATCTTTTTGGCGCTTAAGCGATCGAAAGTTTCAGGTTTATAACTTATCTCGGCCGGAGAATTAGTATTGCTATTCAACGACGTCGCCAGCCTTTTGGGTACTTTATCCGCGAATAGTTGAGCTCTGTTTTTTATCATTAATTTCTATTCTGTTTGTGTTTATTAAGTTTTCATCTAGAGGTACGTTAAGAAAAGAGTTTCTATCTACAGCTTCATAAGGAAAAAGTATGCTAAACCGAAAAGGGCTTAAGTACTTATTATGAACAACTTTAATTTCGACCAACCCGGAATTCGCGAAAAAAATATCAGCTGCTTCATACATTTTGTCGAGTACCTATCATTGACATTTTTCTATGAAACAGCTATTTTTTTTCGAATTCCGGGCTGGTTCCTTAGTAAAAGTTGTTCATAATGATATATGTACTAGAATCTATTGTATTTTCGGCTTAGCATACGCTTTCCTTTTAACCCTGTATTTAAATGATTTAAGCTTTGTTAATAAATAAAAAGTTTAAATTGTCAGATACAATGAATCTATAAAAACAAACCATCAACGGCATCGTTTCAAATGTTTGAAACAAATAAACAAACCTAACACTAACCTGGAAGCTACACAGCGCCATAAAACATAATATTTGATCATATTCGCGTCCCCTGACATTGATAGATCACGCTGCCATCCAAAGGGTTGACATAATACCCGTAAAACGTTAGGAAAGCAACACCAAATGTGCAACTAGGTCATGGGAATATTACGATTTACAAACATATGCCAAAAATATGTATGTGAATTTTTATGTTTGAAACGCCGAAGGGTTTTTTTCATGTTTGAGTTAAGATCGTAATTTAAATTAATGTTTGGTTATGAGCACATTTTAGGCTCAGTAAAATGTGTTTTTTAACGGGCAAGCGTACTTATATCATCGTTCCCTCGGCTATCTTACCAGAATCGTTGATTTTTTTGAAATGAAAGAAGTCAAAATTTTATTTTTGGGGTAGGTATATAACTCATACTAAATTTCATAAAAGTCCTTTCAGACATTTGCGTGATTAAGTATAGCTAGTTTAATTCAATGCAATGTTATAAGTGCTCTCAATAAGAGCACTCGTATTTGATCAGCATTTTTGGGCATTGTTTTGTTTTTTTTTTTTTTTTATGTAATTGGGTGACGAGACGAGCAAATCGCTCGCCTGATGTTAAACGTCACGTTTGCCCATAACAGGTCTGCGCCACCCAGAATTTTGAATTCGCAGAATTCAAGACCCTGCGCGGCACAGCACTGCGCTCGTCACCCTGAGATATAAGTTGTTTAATCTCCCATTTGCCCTGTTTTTACAAGTTACATTAATTTTATCATTAAATTTCCAGACCAGCCCTTGCAACCAGAGAAGCGTAATGATTTCTAAAAGTTATACCCTTTTATAGGTAAAAAAATCCTAAAACAGTAACAAGATATAACTTTTCTGGAAATTCATACGCTTTGCTTACAATGTGAATAACTTCGTAAAGTACAATGTTCCTGTACTAAAACAACTGAACACAAATAATTCCTACTAAAAAGTTCGTCCATAAGTAAGCAAACTGAAGAAAATGATGTTAACAAAATCAATACCTCTCCAACATTACAGTGTAACAATAACTCTATTATTTACCTAAAGAGAATCCTTATTAAGTAATTGGACAAAGAGAATTGGAAAACAGATTATTGAATAATAATTAACAACTCTTCGGAGATTTGTAGCGCTTTTTCGATGTCTATTGTTTTATTCAGTTATGTTTTGTCTTGAAAATATAAAAGAAAATTGAATGAGGTTTAATAAATGAAAAACAAAACATAGTAGCTTAAATTATTCAAAATGAGTACAATAAAAGATAACTTTAAAACTTCTTAGTACATAATTAGAACCGTTAATTAGTCTAACAGTGTGCCTAGCACAACTTTGACGTAAAATTACGTAGCGAGTATGTGATAGAAAAGTATACGCCATTTACACCCATCAGAATCGCCCCTGACAGGCGTAAATAGCGTACACTTTTCTGTCGAATACTTGCTGCGTATTTTTACGTCAAAGTTGTGCTAGGCACACTGTTCATTTAAATGCGTGGCGTAGTCTCTTGTAATTTGGATGCACTCGGCTTAATTTATGAGTTTAATGTCAAACGTCTGTTGAAGATCTAAATTGCCACACAAATGCACCACAAACACTCCATCGTAGGCCGGATCATTGCTTCCCATCGGGCAAGATGGCGGTCGAACGCAAGCCTATTTATGAATAAAAAAATTATTATATTTAAATTCAAAATAATTGTGAGTATTTTAAGTGTTTTGAAACTTTTCGTTTCAAAACACCGTATTTGAGTGAAATTCGGAATTGAAATTGTTATTTCGTAAAACACATAAGTTTATTGAAATTGAAATCGGTATTTCAATTAAGTTAACGATTCCTGTAGAATTGCAGGTAGCTGAAAAATGCAGCGGGTCCAAATAAAAATAAAATATGGATTTTTCTACACTAAAAAGGAACCAAATAACTCGAAGCTGGGTAGTCTAATAAAGCGGTGGGGTATGCAATACCGCGTACCTTCAATACTTTAGCGCAAACAAGTTCACTTGATTTCAGGCTGGGCTTGAATCCCGGCTTGATTGGTTACCATAAATGCACTGATATTGGTTTTCCAGTTCTAGTAATTTTAATACGATCTTTTTAGAGGTTTTTCATTTCGTTGGGAATCGGGATGAGCTAATAGACTACTGAACATTTTTAAGACATTTTTTACAAAATTGTATATTTGTCGTTACCAAGTGTTGTACTTATTTTCCTAAATAGGTCTAAATAGAATTGAATTGAACTTAAGGGTGAATAACTGAGATCATGGCTACTGGAATCTTATTAGAGTTAGCCTGGGCTGCGAGAAATCTTACCAAAAAAAAAATACGAAATGTAATTTTGACGTATTGACTAACTAACTGACTGACCCATCACAGTGCTATTTTGGTATCTTATGAGTTATTCCTTGCATAATCATTAAGGAGCATAGTCCCTGTATTCCTTTTCAGAAATTTTCTGATAGCTGTTTTTGACAACATTGCCATGGCCACCAAATTATATTTTAGTTAAATTTGAATCTCCACGACGTAAAAGGAATTCCTGAAACTAAAAATACTATAGTTCTTTATTGACATCACAAAAAAGATACACAAAGACAGCAAAAAATTAAGAAGCGGACATATCGCTTATCTCTTAATTCGTGTCTTTTCCAGACCAAATTAAAATGTCGTTAAGATTACGCAACTTGTTTCAAATATTGTGATCGATGGTTTCGTCCTATTCTGGTGTGTGATATTATCTCTTATTCATATGTGTGTGATTCATACAATTGATTTTCTTCTAAGCTTAGTAAAAAAAAAATAAATAAATAAAAAAATCTTCTGGTACATTTGACACCGGGTAACCGGCGCCGGCTACCCGGCAACCGGTACGTGTGAAAAGGCACTTAACAGTATTTCAGTAAAATTTAATATCAACAGTTTCATTAACACCAACTTCAGAAGCTTCAAACTGCAGTAGCATTACAGCTCTCCTAAGGCTCGCCGCACACTAATTTATTTATCATCAACTAGCCAAGTTTGATGCATACCATGTTGCTAAGTTTAGCATCTCTGCCGTGGATGTTCTAAATTAAGTAGATAGGTGGCCAAGTGATCGCTTCTGTTGGCTTGGAATGATGTTTGACTGGCGTAGTATATATTGAGAAACTTTGTAATAAGCAATTAGATCAATACTCAATATTAGATCTATATGTATGATGAAAAAGTAAAGTTTGTGTGTACTTGTACGCTTAATGATCACCATTGACCATGAATGTTTGTAGAAAGTAATCTTCGAAACCACTGGTCCGATTTCTTCTCCAATGGGAAGCTGCATCATCCTTGAATATATGGTATTTTATAGAAACATATGAGACCAAAGTCCGAGCAACACCAGGCGCGAAGTACCGAACATGATCTAGCTTTCAGTAAATGTTATTTTAGAGTAAACGTAGATTCATACAAGTTCGTAACTGTAATTCGTTATTATAATTATCTTTTAAAATTTAGAATTAAAAAAAACATAAAATTCAAAAGATTATAAGTATATTTGAAACACATGCACGTTGCACAAAATACTAAAACGTCTGAAAACATGGCACATCTACTCTTAATACATTAAAAATCATTGTATGTAACACGCAACACTGATAATAGTGACTATATACTAAAAACTTTTAACTAAAATATACTAAACGCAATCCGAAGATTCTCAAATAATAATTAAAATTAATATTACTGCTCGTAAAGAAATGTAAGATCCTAAAGATGATACAATATTTCATGAAATATATAAAGCTTTGAACAGCACATCTATTGTGTTAAATCATGCAACATGATCATCAAATTCTGCTTAGTATAGTTTGGCAAGTTTACCATCTAGTCCATAAGCTCGTCAAACTGTCCTCCGCAAGCTGTTGTCGGAACTGCTCCGATAAATCTGTCGTATCGGGTCGTGTTGGTCAAACAATACGGCGAGTTAGGACTTTGCTTTCATAGAAAGTGTTATTTTTTCGAACGTGTTCTGCTTGCCTTTTTTGAGGAAATAATAGTTTGTTTCGAGATTTATGTCTAGATGCCTAGCTATGTGCTTAATGTATTGAAAAAAGCCGTTGATGGGTGTTGAAGTTATTACAATGTGGCGATGGTAAACTCTCGTCGACAAAAGCAGGATTATTTGTAGTACAATAAAAGCCCTCTCACGTCATGTTAAACCAAGTTTTGTGCCCAATATTTTTAATATAAAATAGTAGCTTGTAGTTAGAAGCTACGGACTAAACACAAACTATAGACTTAGTGCTATGAAATAGCTATGAAACTTGTAGTACATACTAGAAATAAATTTAGTTGAGTATTTATTTTTTCTCATCATTTTTTTCAAAAAAAACTATAGTTAAAATATTTTAAATGCTATCTCAATTTATTGAATTTGTGAGCATTGATTACAAAATTGGTTACATTACAAACATTCGTTTAATGCACAAAATAACAACCAACAGAATTATTGCCACTTTTGTCTATTATGAAACCAGCAGTTGTTCAAACCCCGAGTAATTGTCATAATCGATACAGCCAGAGTCAGCGGCTGTCGAGATATCCGCTGCGAACCTTGCTCGATTAATTTCCCTATATCCGGATGATTATCCGGATTTCATCTGAATCGATTTACAATCGATTACCTGTGGAGCTGTCTGTCAAAGGGCGTAGATTACAAACGAGTTTCATCTCTAGAGTTAGTACCAGTATGGATTATGTCGAAAAACTTGTAATAGTAACTTGTAACTTGTAATAATTATGTCGAATACTTATTCGATGGACAATTATATTTATTAAAGTTTTCCTCTCTAGGTTTCTGCGTATTGAGCTCAAATTCTATCGAACATTTTATAGATTGATATTTTATTTTGCTTTATAAAGCTTACGTTATTTATAATCAGCACTACATGCATTATACTTTAAAATACTAGTAAAGCACTCATCAATAGGACGACATTTTTTCTACTTTGATTGAAATTGATCTTTATTGGAAACTTGAAAATGAAAAGAATGATTAAGCAATTGCAATTAACGTAGTGAATTTCTGCGCAGTGAATAAATTACCTAAATTATTTTCAAATATCGGCCATTCTTTAAAGCCAAAATAAATAGGTACTTAAAAATTGTTTCCACTAAGTACCTACTAGATGTACAAAGTAGCAAGCAAGAGCTGGTTCAAATATCATTTCACAAAAAAGCGTGAAAGGAAACGTAAATTTACTTTACCTACAGATCCAGTTCCGTAAATTTAAACAGACTCAACTGGATTATACAAGCAGATCGATGCAGACCAATTCTCGATAACTCGCCGGAAGTTGAGAAATGAGTCAGAACCGCCAGGATATCGGCAGGCTCGCGCCGGAAGTTTCGATCATTCAGCCGCCCGCCCAATTAGGCGTTGCGTTTGGATTGATTGCAGTCGGCTGTTAGCAGATGGGTAAGATGGATGTAAAGATAGATTGAAAGATCGGTAACAATATTTTATTGTTTCAAAACGAAAATACGGTAAAAACGATTTATGGCGGTGCTGCGGGTATTTTGTTAGGATGCTTCTGAAATATTGGATGGGGAAGTTTTATGCTTACAGTTTCCCTTCTGCGAAAATACCAGCTGAGGTTTAGTTAAAGTGGAGTTGAAGTGTCTTCAAGGCGCGAGTGAATCGATTTCTTTTAGGCAAGCGTGCTCCATCGTAGAGCGCATCATCGCTCAGCATTAGGTGATGATTGTCAAATAATAAACGTAAAAATAAACGTTTCACACTCATAGCTGCCCACTAATATATTCCGTATCGGGAATGCCATGGCACACACACAAAGACACCTAACTAACTAACACTCAGGCATATTTAAATTCACCATTCAAACATCTGCAGACCCATAACCAATATTTAAATTCATCATTAAATCTGCCTAGCTGGGAATCGAACCCGGGACCTCTGGCTTATGAGGCGGATATAATACCGCTGAGCCAAACAGGTCGTCAAAATGCAAGTCTATCATCTAAAAACAACTAATTGATGTAGTTGAAAAACTAATTAATTGTTACTATGGACGGTTAGATAAATAAATAACAAGTGAAATTTTGTTGAACACGCGGGTCTGTATAGTTGTCTAAAACAGTCGGTTAAAAATATAACAGCTTTGTCAAGCCTCGGTGAACTTTAGCCTTGATAGGTCATCGACATCGGTATCCCAATTCTTTTGCGCTCGAGATTATTTTGGTCACTTTCACTCTCATGAAATTTCCAGCGAGAGCAACAGTGACCGAGATAGTATGATCGTACTCGCGAGAATGCTCCCCAGATCTGTTGCGGCTCACACGTAAATGAGATTAGCCCAAGACAGACCACAATACCGCAAGGGAGAGGAAACATATAGATACTTAGATAGCTAGGTAGTAACACTAGGTCGTAACAGGCTGAACGTTATAATGGCTAGCTAAATAAATATTAGCCAAACGAGCGACTAACGTATCTTGCATTTTTTCTTGAATTGTACAAATAAATTGAACTGTTGTAATTGTATGTGAGGAGATTTATTCCACATATTACATTTTTGACTACTAAATGCGCTATTAACCTACGGATTCACCCCCGGGTCATGAAACGGTGATAGAGTAGATTTGACCAGTAATTAACGTGTGTTAAAAATAGGCCCAAATTGGCATTCTATGCTTTATGATTATTTTTTGTATCTACTCAAAGAATCTACACAATAATATCTTTGGTTCCTTAATATATCAGAGTATTCCCAAATAGAATTTTCATTTTATTAAATCGTGGATTGAATGTTGCTTTTGATCTACAAAAGCAAAGTCCATTAAACTGTAATATTATTATGATTGTTTTTCAATGTTGTCATTACAGAAATTACCCGTATTTCGATCAGTGCATTCTGAGAATCGGCGGGAACCAGTTTTATATTAGCTCGAGGAAAATTATGTTGTATTTTGCGTTTCCAGTAAGCTCTTGGTATTGGTTTAAAATCGCGCCAGCATTATTTACTGTGCCGTAAAATCTTTTCTTATTCCAAGTTGAGCCTTTACAAAAACATCAGAAAATGTATTTTTTAAAATATTTGTTTTTAATTATACAACAGTTTATTAGTTAATGTGTAGTTGTAAGGTGAGAAAATGATCTAACAAAACTTTTTTGTTTTAGTTTTTAGACGTTTAGTTTTAAGACTTTACTTTCTGCAATTATTTATGTACGAATTTACATACCACTGGCTTTTCGGTGAAGGAAAACATCGTGAGGAAACTTGCATATGACCGGAGAAGAAATTCAATGGCGTATGTGAATCCACCAACCCGCACTTGGCCAGCGTGGTGGAATACGGCCTAATCACCCTTCGAGGGTAGACCTGTATCCCAGCAGTGGGAGGATTAAAAGGTTGCATTTATGACACTTTCTGCAATTGGTAGATATTTTTTCATGAATTTCTCATAAACAATAGTATCATTTAGAAGATAAAAACATTAAAAAATAGCATGAGAGCAGCTTTTTTAAAATTTGTTTTTAGTTTTTAGCGTATTTGAACATTCAAATTTGCTATAAAGTGTTTGATTCCAATCGAAATAATATTCAATCATCATAACTAACCTAAACGTTAATAGACATAAACAAACGAAATAACCGATAAAAAATGTAGGTTTACTATTTGCTATAAAGTTGTAATGTATCTGTAACATGTACCTATCCCCTGTGAACATCAACAATCCTCCTTTGAAACAGATTTCCCTTTGTAACAGATAGGCTTGTTCCTAGGCATACGATTAACGCCATTCTAGTTTATCCATAATGTACATCAATCGGAGTAAAGCGGTAAACCAATCAATCTGCTACTCATCCGTAATCCAGGCATTCAATAATCAGGGCCACAGATTAGATCACAGTTACTACGTGATCAATGGCAGGGTACCCTCAATTGAACGAGACACGTGCAGGAGCTAATCATATTAGTGGGCGTGATTTCGATCCGATCGAAGCCTGATCTAAATTATTTTATTACTAGCTGCGCCTCGCGGTTTTACCCACATTTTTCCGGATATAATCTTTTTTCCCGGATAAAAAGTAGCCTATGTGTTAATCCAAGTTCCATATAAGCTACCTTCATACCTCGTTCAATCAGTTCAGCCGTTTTAGCTCAAAGAGTAACAAACAGCCATACATACAAACTTTCGCGTTTGTAATATTAGTAAGGAAGTAAGGATCTGAAAACAAAACACTGCGGCAGAAGCTTTTTTTTACAAATAAGTGACAAAAAGCGTGCGACCGACATAACGAGTACAGTGGAAAATAGTGCCCTCTGCCGAGTACTCGGTTTGTATAAACAATTTGACGTGGCGAGACAGTCACCACAACTATGATTTGTTTGCTCGGCCAGTGTGCCCTTTTATTGTCTCGCCACTGTACTCGTTACGTGAAATCAACCCATTACCATACTCATTTTGACTACTATTTATAAGCTATGTTTAGTGTTCACTTCTTATACATCGTCTTATGTTTCGGTCTGAATGAGAACTGACCGTAAACTACTTTGTTTGCCAAAAATATAAAGCTAGTTTTACAACCATCGGTTTTTTATGACTGTTTCATGGCTAACACTCCGGATGAAATTCGAAGATCAGTTTAAAGCTTAATCGTAAAATTTACTATAAAAAATTAAAATATAGCGCTTGTATACTAAAGATACTACAGATTCCACAAACGTAAGGCGATATTGTATAAGATAATAAAAAAAAAATACATTTTTGTGTTCACGACCGCGCAAGTGGATGTACTCGTATCAATGGCTGCCTTTTGTTTCCGACTATGTCACTTCTTTCCAGATATATAGCTTTTCGTTTTGTTTCCAACTATACAATTTAATCCCAGTTGCATAGCTCTACAATAACATACAAATCTTCAGCACTGCAATACACAGTCCATCAGCAAATCTGATAAATCAGCTCACTGGGGTATTCGCTTCATTCGGATGTATCCGTGTCAGCCGTCGGCATTTAACGGGCTGGAGGTCGGAGATCAACGTGGAACCATACAATATGAATGGCTTCGTGACCCACGGACACATTGACGATAGCTGAATTAGAATTTATAGCTGTGTGTTGTATGTAGCTGTCAGTGTGTGTTGTTCCTTATTTAGAGTTGATTATGGAATTCATAGTTCATAATTCATAGTAAACAGCAACCTCAGTGGCGTAGCGTGTCTTGGCGGGGCCCCGTATAAAAATTTGTTTGGAGGCCCTTATGAAGGGTAAAGATTTCTCACAAAAGAAAAAAACTAATTGCATAAAATTAAAAGAAATATTTATTCTTCTTATTTATCATCTATCACTTTTTCCAAAATTTTTACTAACATTTCAAATTAAATATACACTCTCCTTGCCTTATTTTCGGCAAACTGATTTATTAGGTCCTTACCTACGAAATTAGCGTTTTGTATGGGGACAACAAAATAGACGTAAAAAAAGATATACTATTATAATATATATATTTTTTCTAAAATTATCGACTACTTTCATCATCTGAAAAAAAAAAAAGGTAGTTTTTATTAATTTTTGTTACGCACGTCGGGGGCCCCCTTGGCCCGGGGCCCCGTATAATTGATACGGCAGATACGGCGGTAGCTACGCCCCTGCCTACATATATTATTACAAATTAAACATAGTCCGGTCATTAGACTCGATATTGATATTAGAATTACTCATAACTTTTAAACTATGTTGCATCGCGAATAACTCCGAAATTTATAAGTTCACACACCTAAGAAGATATACGCTGACCAAAACCAGAATTTACAAGCATTATAAAAAAAAATTACACCCCAGACTTGGCTCAAGTTGTATTTTATAAATCTGCCTTCAGTATTGATCCTCGCTAGTTGCTGAAACTTTTAGATAGAAATAGTATCGTCTGTTGGCACCGCTTGTCGAAACCCTTTTTACAAGTAGGTGAACGACCCTGATTTGGACTATCGAACATTTTCGCTTCAAAAAGATAATTAAGAAATATGTTTGTTATAATTATCACAGGAATACTTAACATACGTCATATTGAGTCGGCAACCTAACATAGACTAATTTCGATCGCATTCAGTGTTCCCATGTTAATTATAAATGTTTCAGAGTCACGCTAGTTTCAAAACGCTCAAGTTCTACCAGTCGGTGAATTTATCGAAAATTAATTATTGTTATTGCTGCAAAACAAGATAGAACTACAAATTGACAATTATTATATCTATGTACATCATAAATGTTAGTTCTCTTTCAATATATCATGTGAAATCTGAATAAATTAAAACACACCGTGTGAGCTAAGCTTTACGATTCAATGTAGTTTAGCCCTTCCACTTAACCATACCTACTGCTTCTATTGTGTCCCTAAACAAAGCAAACCAATAGGTATATGCCAATAATAGGGCAGAATGCATAGTCATATCCCATGGGTTTGTAAACAATGAAGGTTGTGTCAAAACAAAACTAGAACTCATTTGCCTGTATCAGTTGCGATAAGCCAAATGAAACAGAACCGAGCTCGTTGTCACAGCACTAGGGGCATTCCGGGGTGATTTAATAAATATTCAAATAAAGGAAGAGGTCGCGTCTGACCGCGTTTCGTGGATTAAAACCCTCGAAACGTTTAGACGGAAATATACCTAATCAAACCGCAGTAAGAACGAATTTGGAATGGAAGGCGGAGGGAAATATTGACGGCAGGTTTTGTGGCTGAGCTTTGTAGATTGGCGCGCTGTATTCGCTTTTTTTGTTGACATTACAATTATTTGCGGGATTTTGTGTCTAGTGAGTAGTTAGTAGCTCTCTATATCACTATATTTGTATAGTCTTGTGTGTAATTAGTAAAAAATAGGTTTTTTTAATAAAGAGTGTGAAATCGTAATTATTTACTCGTCTTGTCCTATGTCTTATGTAAAATATATTAAAAACAAAGTTACGATGATAGAGTTACTTGTTTGAAACAACAATCTTTTGCAATACAATCAAGTTAATAACAAATTCATATCATAAACTTTTAACACAAAAACTTTAATAAAACGAAAATTATTAAGCGATCACCCAATGAAAAACTTTTCAAATATATTTTATTAATTCTCTCGAAGCGCTCCAAATAACTTTAAGCATAGTTTCCATAAGAATTACAGCTTGAAAAGTTTTGCATAACTTATCAAGCTTTTAGACGGTCGCCAAAAGGGCACCTTAAGGTCCATTTTACGTCCACAATAACCGTTGGGAGCCGCTGACTAAACAATATAACGTAAGATAAGGGCGCCCTCGGAAAAACCTCATATTTGATGCTGGAACCCCAAATTTTACGATGAACTTTGCGATGTGATGAAATATTATAATGAAAATATATTAGAAAGCGCTGAGTCTCTGGTGGTAAGTACTACAGAGGTTAGAAGAAAGTCTGCTTGAATTTGCACGAAATGTCTAGAGTTGATGTTGCGTAGACACCTACGCCGCGTATCTACGGCGCACCGTAGCAGTTCACGTAGCCATTCGCTGTGTATTCATTCTACGACGTAGTAGCTATGTTTACATCATTTTGCCCGTGGTCCACCCACACAGTTCACTTGGGTGTACCAGGGGTTTATCGTATCGTATATTTTGGTGACAGAGACACAATCAGTACAGTACTCTACTACTCTAACTTTACACGAAATAAATCTCATTATTAAGCACATTTCCAAACAAATAAACGACCCTCATCCTTTCAAAACTTTTGACATTTAACGCAAATATTCACAAAATAGAATATTTAACTACTTGGTAGAGTTATTTTGAAAATAGAACGTTTTAACTACAAATTACACAACTATTTACTCAGCTCAAAACTTCACTGGAGCTAGCACGCACCGCCACTTGTGACTAACTAGGACTGTAACGAGCTCGTGCTATGTGTGTTTGTGTGCATGTGTGGGTGAGTTCAGTTCAGATTCTGCTTGTTAGACGGTTGCTGTTGCTTAAGTCAAGGGGTGTTGTTTTACAAGAACATTATTTTTACAAAACAAAAAACAAAAACCGACTTCAAAAGACCGACTATTGAGTTATTCATCTATTTGTCGCGCACGTACTTAATGCAAATTTAAGACTTATATGGTTTTCTCATGGATATAATTATCAGAACTGGACTAAATGGGACCAAATGGGAAGCGTCAGCTTTCTAATAAAAAAAGAATCAACAAAATCGATTCACCCAGTCAAAAGTTATGAGGTAACAAACATAAAAAAAAAAATATATACAGTCGAATTGATAACCTCCTCCTTTTTTGAAGTCGGTTAAAAATATAAATGTAAGGCGTTAATTTACTAATTTTAACTTCGTAATTAATATCAAGTTTGCTGCATTAAGTTAGTTTATTGCGCTTTCACGCCTTAACTGCTTAACCGATCATCATGAAATTTTGCGTACACGTTGTTAATGGTATAAAAAGAACAAAGGCTACTTTTTATCATCATCATCAATGCTGTTTTTTCATCTTTGAGTGGATAAAACTACAAGACGCAGCTATTACATTAATAATTATGAAAAGTAAAACATTTTCTCATTAGAAAAGAAATATAATTGCAACCTATGAAAACAAAAACTCCTAAAATCCTAACGTTTCCGCAACCATAATATTTAACTGTAGGTATATGTAGCCGTAAGGAAAACACGCTCGTTGCAAAGTGCTGGTAACCCCAAAAATTCTCATTAAAACAAAGAATCGTACAGAATAAAATGTTTAAGGCCGCAGATTTGGGACGCGCAGGTTGAGCGTTTAACGTACAAAATTGCTACTTTCATAGACTTGAAAAAACTGGTTTAAACATATCTTTACATCATATATTGATGCTGAGTTCTCGCGTTTATCTCTTCTCGTATTCCCCTCGGTTAAAGATCTTAAGTTAAAGTTTTTGTATCAAAGATTAGGTAGGTACATAACTATGATCAGGTGCAATAAAAACTTACATGCGTGACGAAAGATTTTAAAATCCTCTTCCATAATGTGAGTACATATTTACTATTTACAAAAAAGCCTTTATTTCGGTAATAAACTTAAGTTTAACGAAGTTTGAAGCCATTTTTCACATATTTTTTCAACAGTGATCGAAAACAGCTTGCTTGTGTCATGGCGTCGATTTGACGTCACGGCTAGTAAACATGTCATTGTGTCTATGCGTGATGAGCGGCGGATGACCTGAGTTCACTGAGGCGTGACGTCATACGCTGTGATTGTTGTTTCTGACAAGATGGCCGATTGCTGTATTTTAATGTTTTAATTTATTGAAAATCTTAATAATCTTTTTTTTTTTAAATAAAACTAAACATGTGTTTTAAATTTTTTTAATCTGGCTAGT
Source organism: Alcis repandata (assembly GCA_949125135.1). Lineage (NCBI taxonomy): Eukaryota > Metazoa > Arthropoda > Insecta > Lepidoptera > Geometridae > Alcis > Alcis repandata. The sequence goes on from OX421238.1 coordinate 2,063,929, forward strand.
CCCAGCTGAAAGCATTGAATCGGCGATTTTTTGATACTGTCGTCATGCCTATTAAAAACATCTAAACTTGAAGAATTATTGCAAACAGGTGGGATTCTCAAAATTTGTACAATTTTTAAAAAAATAATATTTTACTTACAACTTACTATTATCTAAAAAATATGTTCCTGTATTGTTTTTCTAAATTAGTAATACACTCTACGCTAAATCCAAAGCTCGGTCCAATTTGCGGCCTAACCAGAAAACCACAACCTCGTTCTTTGAAATGCGGCACACCTGGCAAACTTCTCCGGGATATTCTGGAGAACCATTATCTGTTTTTTCATTAAGACTGGTTACAGGTATAAATAGGATTTTAAAGTTACGGAACGAATCGAATGGCGTGTTTTTGTTGTTTATTTTTGTTTTAGCATGGTTGAGCTCTTGCTGGATTTTTGCATTATTTGTGTATTGGTTATGTACGAGTATAAAAACCGTATTGTTTTAGAGGGTTACTTTATAACTTTACGTTTACAATAAAATAATCTTTATCTCATATTATTATAAAATACATCAATAGTCCAATTTTTTTTTTCATTTTTCACTTATCCTACCTAAACATCAATTGTTGCTAATAGGTACTCACTACTTGTTGTTATTACTCCTACTCACCTTACAAATAAATATAAAGAAAAAAAAACAAAAACAAACTCCAAATAAAAAAATCTCTTAAAATGATTGTGCATAATACGCAACACAAAATGTATCTCCACCCCAATTTATTGCACTGTTTGGCACCTAAAGGGGGTCGGGATAAGTTCGTGACTGAATGCCAAGAGGATGGATTAGGGGTAAAGCGGGAGCGACGGGAAAATATTGGGAAATGTGCTAACCAGTTGTGTTACAGGATGAAACACTGATGTACACTGGTTAGGTTATATACCTATATTTGTGTGCCAATATGTTTATTTGTATGCATTGTGTATTTGCGACGATGGAACATGAAAAGTTCGTGCCACGACTCCTAGCCTATGATAAATATGACACGAATCCTTCCTTCAAATATCGCTCTATTTAGTATGATTTCTTTGGGTCACAAAAAATAAAACAAAATAAAGAAATGATAAGCGAAAAACTAATCTAAATAAAATTTAAAAAATGTTGTTTTAAAATCATGCCCAGATAAAATTAAGGCTAGTAGTTAAAATCTTAAAGTTTAATAAAACTTACTTTGAATGTCAAAATGAAAACCGATTACCAGTCATTACAGTATCCTACGACTGTATTATTTAAATCGCGGCCGCTCATAACACAGGCACGTCACAAAAGAATGCTCAAATAATCGATACGTATCTGACACGACTTAAATTATTAATATTTATTTGTGTATTTCCTTTTCTCCGCCAAACTCTGACATCTGCTACGTCGCCATGTTTTCCATTCCCGTTCGCCGTCCTCGGACCGATCACAAGTTTTTCACACACAATAAAGAATTCATGTTTACGTCTTTAGAACTTTTACCTACTTTACCTACATTAGGGCCAATTCGTGTTCGCGAAGTGACGACATAACTGCCGTAAGTCGTAATGTTGGAACAGAGTGGTTCTGGTAATTTTGAACTATTTTAAGTGCTTTAGATCTAAACTCTAAAGTTTTAATGTACTGGGCAAAGATGTAATGGCTTTATGATGCAATAGAGAATCGAGCAAGGGGCCGTGCCGTAGATTTAAGCCTAATCAGCTCCCTAGCCAAATTCCAATTCTATAGGGTTATTCAGAAAGGGTATGCTAAGCCGAAAAGGGCTCATATTAGTGCTCATCATTATAAACAACTTTTAGTATGGGAGCAACCCGGAATTCGCGAAACCAAAAAAAAAATGCTGTTTATAGAAAACTGTCAATGACATTCGACAAAATATGTTATTCTTTCTGTACACAGTAATCTGACCGGACTGAAATTATTTGCTTCCCTTTTTATTTCAATACACTAGAAAAGAATGGCAACTACTAATTTGAGAGCTCTCAAATTAGGTTCCGCTTGAAAAATAACACATTATTCAATCATCACAGTCAATATCTTTAAAAATATACAAAACTTTAATTCCACCGATTAAAAACTAGCCTGGCCCTTTCATCCAATCACCTTAAAGCCTTTACCTCAGCGCCGTTCTCTTTATGTTAATTTTTGAGGGTAGGAGAACATTTTGCAAGGGCAACGTCGCATTTGTTTTTACGATATAGCTGATGTGTTTTAGCTTATTTCGGGATTACCAGCCCTTGCACTTAGCGTTGTTTGGATATCATTCGGTTTTAGGTGTTTTGTTTGTGACGAGTTAAATAATGGAAACAATGAAAATACGGGGTTATTCATAAAAGGTATGCTAAGCCGAAAAGGGCTTATAGTACTCATCATTATGAACAACTTTTACTATGGGACCAACTCGAAATTCGCGCAAAAAAAATCAGCTGTTTCATAGAAAAATGTCAATGACAGTCGACAAAAATATATGGAAACGCTGATTTTTTTTCGCGAATTCTGGGTTGGTCCCATAGTAAAAGTTGTTCATGATGATGAGTACTAAGAGCCTTTTTCGGCTTAGCATACCCTTTATGAAAACCCCTGTATAGTCTGTGGTCACAGTTCGATGTTTTTACAATTCAATTTCGTGGAGATTATGGTTATCCGTTGTGGGTGTAAAAACGTTGTTGGTAATGTAGTGCCTATTGAATTATTTGACGATTTATATAAAAATTTTAACCGACTTCAAAAAAGGAGGAGGTTATCAATTCGTCTGTATGTTTTTTTTTTTTTTTATGTTTGTTACCTCATAACTTTTGACTGGGTGAATCGATTTTGATGATTCTTTTTTTATTAGAAAGCTGACGCTTCCCATTTGGTCCCATTTCAATTCAGTCCAGTTCTGATAATGGTATCCATGAGAAAACCATATAAGTCTTAAATTTGCATTAAGTACGTGCGCGACAAATAGATGAATAACTCAATAGTCGGTCTTTTGAAGTCGGTTTTTGTTTTTTGTTTTGTAAAAATAATGTTCTTATGTTGAAATTATTACAACTGCTCGTGCATAATTGAGTCGGGAATTCCGACTAGTCTCGATTGCATCCGGTATCCGGATGATATTACCATAATGTTTTCTGATGATCAATATTATAATAGATTTTTTTAAATATACAATAATTTTGCAACTAACATATTCATGAAGAAATATTTTCAGAAGTTATACATTTTTTTTCTCTACACAGTTGCTACATAGTTTAGACTTTATAGCAAATAGTTCATAGATAAATTGCAAGTATTTCGGAAGGTTAAATGTTAACTAGATAAATTACATTTAGGCTACACCGACGTCGGATCATACTTGATTGATGGGCTACATGTACCTTATAGATGCTGGCTGTGTGTGCGCGCGATTTCACCCGCGAAGTGATAAAAAATGCTGATGAAAAGTGGCTTATATACTTTTCTAAACTGCTCACAACGTGTAAAAGAAAATTTTGTAATGGTCGTTTGAGTAATTTACTCGTAAATTGTTACAAATAAACAAACAAACTCACTTCGCATTTATAATATTAGCGTAATCTACCGTCCTGATTGCTTCTTTGTCTATCACATCACGTCGTCCGATATAACAAGACCCTTCCTACACATGAATAGGCACAACATACTCCACAATACTGGAGGTCAGCCTGACCCACCTGTTAGATATCAAACATGGACGGTGAATGGGTTTTGTATCCAAAACGTTGAAGCTGACAAATAGTTGATTTGGGCTCACATTTTGAATAGCCAGTTGGTTCTTATTGTTACCATTACAGGAGTCAGGGACTTAATATGGTGAGGTGAAGTTGCCATGTGTTGAGGTTTATTTGAGGTCATTTTGAGGTTAGACTGTTTTTAAAAGTGTTTTGAAAAACAAATTTTTTTTGTCTCTCTTTACTCTTCTTTTTACAAAGATGAATGCAAAACCAAATTAGAGGTATATCTCTTGATTTTATTACCACCAGTTTTTTTAATTTTCACTAGGTATTGAAAACGAGTTTAAAGACGTATCACGTCAAAATGCACCCAACATAGCGCCCTTTATAACACAGCATATCAAAAGTTACAGTTCTTAACAATGGAGCTAATGGACTTAGATGGAAGGAACGTGAACTTTTGTCCATCAATAGAACCACACCATGGCCGAAGTGGACGGAGCAGTATTTTAAACAATACTCCTTTGTAGCGAAGCCGTGGTAACTAAGTGGAGAACGGCCGTTTCGCATTCCTTCGCAGGTAGACCTGGCATCCCAGCTGTGTGATGATTATATACGCATGGGTTCGGAAATTAAAAAAATTGGCATGAGATTTTCTACAAGTAAAAAAAAAAGAAACAAACAGTCGAATTGAAAACTGTCTCCATTTTGGAAATCGGTTAATAAGTGCTCCATCATGGACGACGCGACGCCAGTTAAAATAATGGTCAAACGTAAGCTTATCAATAAATAAATTAAAAAAACAGAACTAAGGAAACTGGCCTAAAAGCAGAGTTTAGCAGACAGTCTTTTGTTTTCGAAATGTGCATCCACAAACATTAACTCAACAAAATAGCTACCAACTTTCAGTGTACATTTTACGGGCCACATTATGTAACGGCACGGCAGTCGCACCACCCTTACGTACACAGAGCTAACCCAGTTCCTACAACTAGTCATAAAACAATCCCATCCGGCCCCAGCTCCAAGAAAAAATAGAAAAAAAGAAAACACACTCTCATTTATTTACAAGAGCGCCTTTGGCTCGCTTGCCCTAGGCCATTAGCAGGACCACTACATCTGTCCTCGTTCCACTCGACCGACCGTGTAGAAAGCCATCCTTTTCAGATTTCCTAGCTCTATTACTCTTCGGGAACACTTAAACTTTGAACTAGCGGAATGTGTCTTTGATCCTGTTCCAAATTGGATGTTCTAATTCTGCGCCATGCTTCGTTTCATGTGCCGTCTAACTATATACCTAAATAAGCTTAAATGTATGTTTTGTAGTAAGGCTTTTGAAATATAAAGTTTTATGATTAACATGAAAGTATTGTCAGTAAAAGTAAAATTTACTAGTTAAGAAGAATTTTAATCAGACAAAAAAAAGGTTACTTTGTGGTTTAATACAGAGGCGACGTTTCGATTACAAATCACAACGCACTACAGCCGTTAACAAAAGCTTAGTCACGCTTAAAACACAATTACAAATGGCTTAGGTATGTATAATTGTGTACGTGTCATCTGCCTGAAACTGAACAATACTGAAAATAGTCTACGCTCAATTTGCATTTGTTTTATTTATCCTTTAAACCGGCCCATATTTACAGATTTTATATGGCCCGCTGCCATCGACTCGATTCAAATCAGGAATCGAGCGCTGGACGCGTATCGATGTTTTGATCATCTATATTCGTATACATATGACATTAATACAACTCACAAAGCGGTTATTTCCCGCCCGTTATCTCTTGTGAAGCGTGAAAAAAGTGATCGAGCATAATCCATATTTCATCGTTTCAAAGTGACTGGAAAGGGCGTAAATATGATAAATCATTCGAATCGAAGCCTAGACAATAGCTGGATATGTATAAATAGTATAAATATCGTCGAAAAGTATTACCAGAGAGGTCAGATCAAGGGATCCCGATGAAAAGAATATATATAAGTTTTATCGAGATAAAACTGGGAAGGGATGCTGAGTCACGGGCGGTAGCGACTTTGAAGATTTGAATACATTATCTACAGCTATATTTTGCAAGTAACTTCATAAAAAAGGTAGCCAAAGTAAAGGTGCCAAGGCGTTTTAGAGCTCGTTAACACTGAAACGCCTCTGCAATTTTATTAAATGTTTCTGAAACCTTCCATGTCTAGCACATAGTATTTTTTTACGTTTTTCGGACTATTTTAATACAAACACAGATCAACTCGTTTAAAACATGTCAAACAATGTAAACATACCAGTCGTGAATGGAAGAGATTGTTTGTTTGTCCTAGTTAATAATACCTCATGTGAAAACAATCGTTTTGGTGGTAGATCACGCAAAACTGACCGACATACAGACAAACATACATAGTGATTGATATACACGTGAAAAACATTACACAATGAAAACTAATGTTTTTGACACGTCTTAGTAATTTTTATTTTTTTTAGTCGAAGTAATTCTGATAAAAACATCCTTCAGGGCCTTTTCATTTATTTGAGTTCTGGGCAATTAAGTAAAAATAACAAACTCCTCGCTCCTACAACTTGCGCCAGTTCCTTATCTGGGCTTCGCGGTTCCTGTTGGGCTCTCGCGACCGAGGGGTTCCGTAGAGGATAACCCTGGATGAAATAAATCTCGAACTGAAGAACTCGGCAGACGTAATTATCTATACTTTCGTATAAAATGATATAGAGGTATATATGTTGGGCTGTATTTTTATGCCAGTGACAGTTTTGGTGCGACAAGACTCTTACCAAAACTGTTTGAGTGTGTTTTGGTTTGTCGTATTCTTGGTCATTGTTTTGCTTGTTACTATGGATTTCATCAAGTCGTTAGTGCGAGAGTTTTCTAACTCTAGTAAGCTAAATAAAATAATAGATTAAATACATTCCCAAATGTACTAATGGTCGAGTTGTTTTTAAAATAAAACTACTCTACAAAGACAGATCTTTGTGGAGTAGTTATATTTTTAATAAACGACTGCGACTATTATCAAAATCGGTTTAGTTTAGTTGTTCAGAATTGATGTCACGGGTTTGTATATCCAATCTCGTCGCAGTAAAGTAAAGCTGGAGGCAAAAGCTTAAGCGTCTACCTTAGCAACACATAGATATACAGGGTGATTATTTTAATAGAAACGAAAAAGGTTGAATGAGACAACAATTTTTTTTTTAATTCAATGATAGGCTTGCGTTTGACCGCCATCTTATGATGGCGAGCATGGGAAGATGATTGGAAGCAATGATGCAGAGAAGTATTATAGCGTAGCAGCTACCAGGTTTTCGTTTTATTACTCCTTTTTATAATGGCGATAGACTTATTTTGTTCGGCTATTTTTCTTACAAGAGACGAATTTGTGAACTGAATTTGAACTGCATTTGTATCGTTTGGCACTAATTAAAATTTGATATTACTAATCTGAACTTGACTCAGCTAATGCATCGAAACATAGAAAAGTCAAGTGCAAATTGGCTATGAAGTGAATAAAAATGTAAAATCAGAATTTTATAGCAAATAGTACTGTGACGTGTTTGGGTGTGATTGGTTGGTGTCAAATTATTATTCAACTATCAACGTTCAACCAGTGGTGTAGGATCCCATATAACCATTTCCAAAATTTTCCGTATTAATAAAAAACCACCCTGTATACCAAAGTACCTTTTAACGTCTTTTGTGCGGACCACAATAGATTTGGAAGCTCCCCAATATGACTTTGAAAGTCCTGAGTCCTGACGCGGTTCAATGGATCTTACTTCGGGGCTAAATTAGTTTTCTATTTGTTTATGAATTTGTTACTGGTTAGGAGATTGGGGTTTTTTGTAGGTCTGACGTCAGAGAAGGGCTTGAGATTAAAATAGACTATTTTTAGTATGACGTCCTCGTTCTTAATGGGTCGAACAAAGGCTTTTTTCTTGCTATGATTTAATATTCTTACATTAGATGGATTTAAGTTTTTTTCTGTGCATACAAGGTGAGTTTAGTTTAGGTGAGCTGTGTTCCGGTTGGAAGGGCATTGTTTCCAGTGAAATTACAGGGCAAATGGGAGATTAAACAACTTAATATCTCAGGGTGACGAGCGCAGTGCTGTGCCGCGCAGGGTCTTGAATTCTGCGAGTTCAAAATTCTGGGTGGCGCAGACCTGTTATGGGCAAACGTGACGTTTAACATCAGGCGAGCGATTTGCTCGTCTCGTCACTCAATTACAAAAAAAAAAAAAAAAAGTTTGGTTTGCGATCGATAACAGTTATAAACGCTCATACACTTTTGTGATCGTTAAAAGCAAAAGTTGCGATTTTTACTGTTTTTGATTATAAACCGAACGCAACTATGATAGACGATATGGAATCGGTGCTATCTTAGACCCCGTTCGTTTGAGAAACTTTGAACACAATATTTCGCATGTATGACATACGAACGTGAGCACATGCAAACGGTTTCGTCATCATTAACAGTTATTTTTGCCACCAATTCTAAAACAAACGCAGAACAAATAGTCATTCTCCAATACTTGCAATGGGATTTTATCGCACGGAACTGACATTTCAAAATGTCACATGTTAAAAATAGATACCAACTTTTGTACAGTCGTTAAAATGCCATTTCTCCATTCTTCTGTTCAAATACTACAAAATAAACACACAGATCTCTGGAGAGCTTCAAATCAGCACCCACACATCCATATCGGCACCCACACACCTCCATTCCACAATAAACAGGGACGACATACAATATTCACGTCCGACATTGCCCCATTTATAATTACCTAGTACAAGGGACTGAGTAAAGAAACCCAAAATAGGTACGTTAAGGTGAGATTACACAGGGTTTACTCGTGCTACGACTTACTTTACTTTACGTTAACTCGTGACACAAAAATATTTCTCTGACGCTTAGATTTGGAATAACCTGCACACGCAGTTTTTTAAATGTGCCAGACTAGTTGTTGCACCCTGGTATGTTTTATATTATGTTCGACGCTCTTTTGACCTAGATTAAAGATAATTATTATCCAGCAAACATAAAAACTGAATAAAAAAAAAAAATTGTCTGGGTTAGAACGTTTTTAACCATAAATCGTCTTGTACCTTCTTATGATTTATGGTTTATTCTCTTTTTTAGTTTTTTAAATATTCTTGTATTTATTTGTATCTTATACCTAATTTCACAAACCTAACGATTGCTTTCGAATCAGCCGTATGCCAGAACATTTATAACCCGCTTCGTAAGTCAAATTCATCCAACTAAACCTATTGTCATGTCGCGCAGTGTGGCCGCACCCTAACGTACCAAAGTACCTAATTCTGCGGTGACCCGAGTCCCCGAGGAGTGGCGGGTAGCACCGCCTTGTATTAATAATGAAAGACGGTATAGATGTACCTAAGATAGACAGTAGGTAGGTAAGCCGGGGTAGCTCAGTGGGAGAACAGCCGCTTCGCATTCTTGAGGTGGCGGGTTCAAACCCCGACTCGTACCAATGAGTTATTTGGGACTTATGTACGAATTTACATACCACAACCTACCATATCGTGAGGAAAACCTGCATATACGTCCGGAGAAGAAATTCAAGTTCGTATGTGAATCCACCAACCCGCACTTGGCCAGCGTGGTGAATACGGCCTAATCACCCTTCGAGGGTATAGACCTGTATCCCAACAGTGGGAGAATATGAAGGTTGCAAATAAGGTAGGTACGAGCATTTGATGACGCTGGAAACATTTGGAGAGGTCATAGAACTCATAGATGTCATAGGATTGAACTGAAAACAAAATTTTATATCACCGTACCTTAATCTATGAGTTCTACAGATCAAGTAGAAAGTAGTATCCTTTAAGATAATAAATTATGGTATGGTAAAGTAAGTATGGTGATATAAATTTTTGTTTGCAGTTCAATCCTCACTCCATGACAACAGACATTCGGGGATTACTAAATATATAATAAAAATAATAAAAAAACCCTCAATGTAGAAACGGCAGAACCGATTTTCATCAAACATAGCTAAGATGAGTCCCGATTAATTCACCTTTCAAACAAAAAAAAAACACGGTTTATCTGTTGGAGAGTTACGATGCCACAGAAAGACACATAGGTACAAATAATATATACACAAACACACACATACACACATACGCGGACGTAAAACTTATAACATATGAAATAATAGGAGATAATATGAAGTAATAAAATTACCTGTATCTTGTTTTGTTTGTAGATATAAATAGCAGCAAAGAGAGCATGTTGGTTCTCTAATAGATTTATCTAAGATTTCGCAGTAATTTCCATGTATAACCTTTGAGTAGTCCTGATTTATTTATAGGAGAGTCTGCCGCTGGTGTTTTACCTCCTTGACATGGACACTTTCTTTCTTTCCCTTGACTTTCTTTCCCTTTTTTAAGTGACACTCGCTCAGTAAAATTATCCTAACAACACAATTATTATTTATCAAAAGCCGCTTAGTTCAGTTTCAGTCGTTTAGCAGTTACAAGGGAATATATGGACGTATAACTTACACACGTAGATACAAGTGTATCATACAACCCTCTTTTAACCCTTTGGCTTCACCGCAGTCACGTAACACACATTCCAAATTCAAAACACAGTCTTTCGAATGCCGTTGTCCGATGAACATGGGCCTCCATTTCAATGGAAGTTATTACGACCCGCGGTCCACCCCTCGCCAGTTAAGCGGGTCATCAGAACACACAATAACGCTATATTTAGCCGGCTAAATATAAACAATAGCATTACAGAGGTGAAGATTCGTGGCCTAACCAGTTTACAAAAGGATTGTCCGATGTCCATTGTTACAGCTGGCATTATGAAGTGGCTTGGGGTCGAACGATATTAAATTTACATTCAATATTAAGGACTTTGCTTATATACAATCTTAGCAGTTGCTAAGATTAACAATTGTAATTTAACTTGTGCATACAGAAATGTAGTAACACGCAGTACTTAGCAATGTCACTTAACTTTATGATAACTTTATCAGTAAGGTCCATAATGATTTAATTAGATGAAAGGTACTAGTTCCGTAATCATGGTCCACTTGGCCTGATCTCTGACTACCTCCGGCATTGTTTCCAATGAAAGTTCGGGGCAAATAGGAGATTTATGGATTTGTCACACTGGATGCGTTCTGCGGTCTGCGGTCAGGTCGCGCAAACACTTTTGTTCGCGTGACCTGACCGCAGACCGCAGAACGCATCCAGTGTGACAAATCCCTTAACATCTTATATCTCTTGGTGAAGATCGTAGTGCTGTGCTGCGCAGGGTCTTGAATCAAAGAATTCAAAATTATGAGTGACGCAAACCTGTTATGGGTAAACGTGACGTTTAACACCAAGCGTTTGCTCGTCTCGTCACTCAATAAGTACAAATAACTAAAGTAAAGGTTTCGTTTAGGTAGTAAATTTTTCAGCCTCATATACAGAGCTACATTCTACAAATACCTAGTACTAATACTTAGTGAGCCGTGGTAGCTCAGTGGGAGAACCGCCGTTTCGCATTCTTGAGGTGGCGGGTTCAAACCCCGACTCGTACCAAGGAGTTCTTTAGGACTTATGTACGAATTTACATACCACTGGCTTTTCGGTGAAGGAAAACATCGTGAGGAAACCTGCATATGTAGTTCACGCAAAAAGGGCCGATTACCGGCCTAGTTGCGGAAAAAGAGCCCGCTCTTTATCTTTATCTACAAATACCACGTTTAAAAACACGCCACGATTCTCCATTTTGTCCCGATTGCAAATTATTCCAGTGAACACAAACTATCATCGCGTTTTTGAACAAGTCGTACGCGGTCATAAATCGGCCTATTGTCGCAAACCTTCGGTCCCCTACACAGTGGGCATTAATTCAGGGCCGCAACGTCGGATGCCCAGCGGCCGGCGCCGCAAACCAGTTTTGAATGCTTGCCAAAGTCGGGACAATACGGGTGCGGCGAGACTGATCGATGGTTGGTGCAGTTGTTAACAAATTAAAGAGTTTTCAGAACAATTGTGTATCTTATTGATCGCTTGAAACAAGAAGTTTGTACCTTTGTAAGATATAAACATACTCAGCAGCGCAATGCTGGGCTGCGTCGGGTCTTGAGCTGTAAGAATTCAAAATTCTGGTAACGCAGACCTGTTATGGGCAAACGTGACGTTTAACATAAGGCGAGCGATTTGCTCGTCTCGTCACTCAATAGCATATTAAAAACATTCACTTATAAGAGCAGGAGGTCATAGTACTTAGTGAGAAAAAAACAGCCTCATTGCAAAGATCAATCTTTTTCAGGCAAGCCTATCTTACAAACTTTTCCACTTCAACAATAGATAAGCAAATAGATTTATTTTACCAATACAAACATAAAATTGAATATGTTGCTTGTCGGGTATAATCCGTGTAAACTACAGAACAATACAATAGGTAGAACGATATTTTATTAGCAACATAAAAACAACGTAAAAAGACTAAAGCTTAATTTAAAGATGATTTTAACCAAAAGCATTTTATCATTGAAAGTATAAACAGACACCATAAATTTTGACTTTATAAGCATAGAAAATGTAACATTTCAGAAAATGTTTTATTGATGAAGAGTTTATGTATTACCAAGACAAAATGCAATATTCAGGTGAAGCCAAATTATTCCAAAGTAAAAACTTGACTTGCTGCAGCGCGCCTTAATTAAAGTAAAATCCCAATGAAATATGATTATGAAAATCAGGTAGCTTTGCTCAAGCAACGTTGCAGTTAAAAGCTTTTATATTTGTTCTTTTTGTTTGTTCGTGTTTTTGTGGCGTACCGTACTGTACTGGTTGAAAGAAATAAATAATTCGAAGAATATTAAATAGTACAAGCTGAAATATGGTTTATAAGTTCTAATAAATAGACGCGATAGCGCGATGAACTGCAAAAGTTTAAAATAGACTGGACGGTGCTGGCATCAGACCGGCAGAAATTGAAAAATTGGAGATCTTTGTCCAGCAGTGGGACATTATAGGTTAACCGAAAAAATAATAATAATGTTATGAAAAATTCTAATCTAAAGTGTGCATGGGAGGAGGTAGGGCTTTAGGTTGAGTTTAACTAAGATTTCGTGTCTCCTGTAAAAAAATAATAATATTAAATGAAACAAATTATCTTCGCTTCTATTTTTGTGGTTGGAAGAGTCATTTATAAATACATAAGTTAATTTTCCAAGCAGTTAATTTTCGAAATTCACGAATGTCGATTAAATTAACCAATGAAAGTGTGATATGAATCAAACTGTAGATACTTGTTATAGATTGCGTAAGTATTTTTCCGCAACTATAAAAAACACGTCCTTTTCTCGCACTCCCAGCATTCCTATACGACATTTTTCTTCCCTTTACTTCTGTTGCGGCATTTTATTTTTATGTTTGTCTCCCCGAATATTTCACGTCGTCTCACCCCACTGTAATTCCGGAGAATTCCCAAATACTTGTCAGTGTTGCTCGCGGAAAAGATATCGACAAAAATAATTACAAATAAGAGGGAACAAGTTTTATTGGTAAAAGTTTCAGCCAATCAGAAGTTTATGTTCGGAGTATTTCTCGAAGTCTCGAAGACGCTCGATAGGACGGTTTTGTATTGCTGATGGTTTAGAGTCTTCACTAGCAGCCTGAGTCGGTCTTTGAGCTCGTTAGTACATAGAATGGCTTCGAGAGATACAGACTTCTTCACTCTCAGCGGACTCAGATCCAAGCTTTCATCGATGGGACCCATTTTTCCTGAGTTCGTCTGGAAAACTACAGGTTCGCTCGTCTTTTCTACCAAATCAACCAGGTTTGCAGTGTATGAGAGCAGCGTTCTCACGCCGTAAAGAACAATAAGCAAGAAAAGGGAGAAACCAGCTATTATGTAATTCTTCTCTACTCTCCTCAGAAGTATCAGCTTATCGTAAGCGTCAAGGTCGTCGCTGAATATCATTGAATGTATGTTTTGCAAAGGAATGTACATACCCAAGAAGATAACAGATATGATGTATAAGGAAACGAACGTGTAATACAGAGTCTTGAAGTTGCTGGTATGCTTATTGATGTACGTGATGATCTTACGAACGTCGTAGACGGGATTCAGCATGGTCAGAACCATTACCATTTGCGACAGCATAATGAAAGTCAAGATTAGGCAGCTCAAATCCATTTTTTCGGTGTTAGATGTTTGTTTTTGCTCAGAAACTAAAATTACGTGGCTTGCATAACTGAGTGGATATAGATGGCGAATTTTCACTATTACACGGTATTTTTATGGCATTGTGAGAATTTTCGTGATAAATTATCGACAGGTGACCAATACGTCAAGATGGTGACAACATTGTGACAGAATGACAAGTTCCTTTTAGGAATTTAATTTATTTTTTAATCAGATGACAGAGGTTTTCCAAGGCTTCTTTTGAGCCAGAGTTTGGTGTTGGTGAAACATTGTGGCGCTACACACTTGGTAAACTACGCATGCGTAAGCGCTTATAAACTTTAGGGTTATGGCTTAAAGTACTTACTACTTATATTTCTACCTACAAAATATCCTCTAAAGGTTTCGTTGTTTGGCTTGGTGTTTGTAGAATTGCAAACGTTCGTCATGACCTGGTCGAGAGAAGGTTTTATTCAAAAACTGAAAAGTTTGAAACAAACGAGTGCAACTCATCCACAAGTTGTTATGTATAATTAGTAATGTGTACTCAGCAGATATGTAGGATCCATTTCGTCCAAGTGTTGGATTGTACACTATTGCTTCATTGTAGAAACCACGGCTGAGTTCACAGTAGGTACTGCCACTTGAGCTAGTGCTTCACAGAAGATTAATACGCGCTAACTGCGAAAAGTATCGCTTTCTTTCGTACACGCTCACTTGCCGTCGCACTGCTTTGCAGAAAGACATTGCTATTTTTCGTAATGTTGCCTACGGCGGAGTCATCTGTTAGAAACTTGACAGTACGCTAGTGTGACGAACGGCGTGTACTCGGATTAAGCATGGTGTGTAAGCTGTGAATGGTGTAAGCTACTTATTTTACAACTAGCTGACCCGGCAGACTTCGTACTGCCATACAGTACTTCTCTATGGTACTGCCTAATTAAATATAAACACTGCACAAAACACTATTTACAATTTTATACTTATAATATATTACAATTATAGGTACGAATTTGTTTCGTGTATCAGTTGACAAAAGCAAACTCATCCATGAAAAAAAAAACACTGACATTGACAGTTTGTTGTTGTTTCAACTTTTTTTTAATTTGATAAATATGACTTGGAGTCAAATCCTTCGAAATTTAAAAATTCCTTGGTTTTGATAGATATGATTGAATTTGAACTTTGTACAGAGGTAATAAAGTGCAAATTGACTCTTGGACGTTAGGAACATACCTACATTGCTTAAACAACAGTGAGTGCTTGCAATTCAATATGAACTTTATACAATAGCAATAAAGCTCGTTTTAGTTAGAAAACGTTTGTATGGGAAAAAGAAAAGGGCTGTTTTTAGGGTTTTTCAATATTTCTGAGAGATTTTCTTAATATTTTTTTCCGTAAGAACCTTCTCCTAATAATAACAAATACAACAAAAAAAGAATTAGTGAAATCGGTCCAGCCATTCACGCGTGATGCCGTGACCAAGGAAAACGGGTTTCATTTTTATATATATAGATTAAGCTGTAACTCAGTAGTGTGCATGCAGTTTTAGTGTGTATATGTGATCTATCACTAACACGCAATTTCTATTTCGTTGCAACACACAGTACAAGCCAAATATAAACAGTAATCAATAAAAAATAAACAGTATATATTGTGAACATGTTTTATTAGACAATCAAACAAACACAAAACTAAAAAATAAAATCAAGAAACAGAAAAACGTCTCCTCAGCATCATAGGACTGATCTGTCCAGATTTTACATACATAATAATAGTTTTAGTTTTAGAATTAACATTAGACACATTAGCCAGAGTTTCACCAGTCAACACTGAATATCTACACATTAACTCAAATTCCAGTAGACGAGCAATTTTGATCAGACACTGTATAACTCTTTCTATCACTAACAACTGAAACAGAACCATGTAGCAAAATACATCGTAAACTGATTTTTTAGTATAAATAAACTCATCTACCAAGTCTTGATCTTCAGCACTGTCTAAAAGAGCCTTATAATAAGCTTCTTCAAACGATATTTCTAAAAAGATGTTGGCTGAAAGAGTTAATAGAATTATTATAATCATATTGTTTGGACCTCTGCACGTTCTAAGCACAATTATCCAAATGTCTCTGACATAGCTTGGTTGCTGGACAGGTTTCAGTAATGCCACCACAATTACTACTTCTAAAAACAGAAACAGGCCATGTAAGGCTTTGAATATATTAATCATCTTGAAAGTATTATTGATTGATAGTGTAACTCCCTGCTAGTTTTTCTTCACTTCAAGTATATTTTTTTAGTTACTCTACTTCAGAATTTGCTTGTCTGGGCTAATTTCTTTAGGACTCTTTCTGTTTAGTTTTTTCAGTTTTATTATCTGTATTTGTGTTGTCCGATTTCGGTTTTTTAGTACTTTTATCTTCAGTTGTCGCTTTATGTAAGTTAGAAGCAACAGAAATAATCGACGAATTTGCACTTTCCGAATTTTTAGGATCGATTTGATTAGTTTGGGATTTGTCCGTTTCAGGCACGGAAGCTTTAGGTTTTCTAAACATTAACACATCAATTATAGATCTTTTAGCTGTTTTCTTTTTACTAGGAGCAGGTATATTTTTCAAAAACGTCTGAATTTTTCCCTTTTCGGAATGGCTTAAGTCTGCAACAGAAGGCCATAGTTCAGATTTGCCCGTGTGAAGCGGCACAGAGTCACTCAAGGTTTCATTGTCATCGAAGTCTGTGTTTAACTTTTCAGTCATATCTATTGTTTCGTCTTGATTCAATGTGACATCGACCAAATTGTAAGTACCCATTAAATTAGAAAACTCATGAAGCTTAGCCGAGAACTTTATGTATTCTAGTAACCTCCATATCACAAGCACGTATAACATGGAGAAGGCTCCTAGCAAATAGTTTCGAGTTGCATTAGATGCGTCGATGATCCGCCTCACTTTCTCCGAAGTAGTTTCGTTTTGCCTGACCACTTTGTATATTTTTAACTTATTTAATGTCTTAGATGGATTTATAATACCGAAAGTACCTACTAACATAACGTATATGAAAATCAAAGTTGCAGACAACAAACGCCTTTTCGAAAGCTGATACTTGAATATAGTAATGTATTTCGATAGCGTGATCACATCAAATATAGGTAAAATGAGAATTGAAATTGTTACCATTTCCACAAAATTAAGCGCTTTTAATACCACTGTATCAAAATCATCATCCTTTGTAATTTCTAGCATATCACTGGTAATATTTCGAAAACTTGTAAATTTGACCAAATATAAAGTTTAATAAAATTATCACATAAAAATATATATTAAAAACCAGGAAATTTAAATGTAATTGACATTGACAGCATTTATAGTCCCAAAGGTAAGTAGGTAGTATTTATATTCTATTTGCCATAGATATTCAATGAAGCTCAGCACGAATATTTATGTCCATGAAAGAGTTTTAATGCCATAAAAGAGTAAGTTTTTTACTCTGAAAAAGATTTGCGCTAGACTGCCATGTCGTCTGATATTGAGCAATGATGTGGTTAACGATGGAGCACTCTTGCCTAAAAGAAACTGATTCACTCGCAATACTACTCATGTAAGGTTGAATCGGATACTTTTAACCGAGTATAGTTTTATAGGTACTACAGTTTCCATCGCATCCCCATTCCACATTCAGAGACACATCCTTTTCCAAGCGTTGAGTTCTCATCAAGTGTGACGCGCTCACGGCACCAGTCAAAAAGAAAATTCAACCTCAGATAACTAAACCAGCCAATAGACTATAGCATGCAATCTCAAAGCGGACAAGAAAAAGAGGTCAACTCAAAGAGTTCAACCTTTCTCTTATATAACTTAATTAAGCTAGGGTATCAAAGAATCAAAGTAAGTTTATTTACCCTCCAGCAATGAATTATTAAACCTACCTGCCGTTACTTTCCATTTCCAGGCACATGTGCGTCAAATTTGCGCTCTACGCGTGACGTCATTATAGAGACGTGACGGTAAGTGCCTACAACTCTACCTTCGTTAGTTGGGGAGAAGTTGGTTGGTTCCACTGAGATGTCTATTTTTTTAAATAAAAATTCTTTGTGAATTCTGACGTATACCCCAGCACGTTACCACCCGCTTGGTCCGGGATTTTTTTGTTTGATCGCTCATGACCATTTGCAACTATTGAGACAAAAATTAGGAATTGACGTCCCCAGTCAGAAGGTTCCGGGAAGTTCGGAAGGTAGGAAAAATATCGAATAAACGGTATATTTTTTAATCAATTTACTTGAACTTTTGGAACATAAACGTTATATTTCATGTATCATTACCTAATAAAAAATAAGCCCGTAAAAGTATAAAAAGTCTTTAATATTGCACTTAAAGCAGCCGTCACCTCTAAGACTATAAAAGTTTCCTCTACCCTTTCGCTACCAAAATAAATGTGCTCGCCCGTGGCTACGGAAAATTAGGTGCGTTATGGCGTACGCATGTGTTTCTACCTATGATGGGGGGGGGGGGGGATGGGGGATCTTATTTATTTGTACGGTGGGATTGGTAGGTATGGGCTTTAAGTACTGGTGGTTCGTTATTTGAGTGGTAAGACGATTATGTTTCTTATTTCATCAGTCCATCAGTCGTAAGAGTGATAAAACTACAACTAGTTGATGATTAGTCTTTTTAGAGTCCGTCTGAAATAACTAAACTTCTTAGCTGCCTATTTGCTATAAGGGACATGCTGCTTACCATCAAGGAGCCCGTAGCTTTGTGTTTACCATTTTTTGCGTACAAAAAAAAACAAATATGGATTTTCAGAATTGTTTCAACAATCATTTGATATTGTTCCATAGTAAATTTGGTAATTACGATAGTTAGAAAATAGATCTGTTAAAAGCTGCTAAACTTAGTATAAGAGTGAGTTCTTTGGTAATATTTTTTGCTGTTGGTCCGAAATAAAATTTATGAATGGTTAAAGAAAAGTAATGACACAACTATGATTAAAAAATTAGTTTGATATTATGCGCTTCAAATGCACCTATCTAATGGACAATAGTTGGTAATTTCAACCTTATGCCAAAGGAAAAAACCCGATATCGTTGAATACCAGCTCTTACGTAAGTTTAGATTTCGAACTAACCTTCTAACCTATGATTAGTAAGTTTCTGTTCCAAAACATACGATCCCGTTATAATTGGACATGCCTAAGACAACAACATAGAAAAGGGTCTACACTACACGTGCCTTAACGTCCTTACCTACAAATACATTTACATACAGCTTGCTTGGTCTCTAGCAACGACTTCCTGCCACATAGACATGGTACGGTGTGAAAAATTATGTCAACACATTGGCATAAAAAGTGCAAGAAATGCAAAAATATTCACCAATTGCCAACTACTACTCAGTTGCATTTCCTAATCACATACCAGCATGTGATGAAATTAGAACGATCTACGAGTATGTTAAATTACTCTGTAGCATGGTACTCGTATTTTTTTCTTCTATTTTTTTCCTTTATTAATTTCTTGAATTAATGTCATGAGATTGAACGGAGTATCAAAGAACAACACCAGTTTACTCGTACATCAGCTATATTATTAAATTTAAGGCGCGTTTTATTTATAATGCTTACACACTACACTAAAACATAATACACAACAAAACATTGTTTTAATGTAAAACGCGCCTTAACATAAACCATTGTTCCGATACACATCAAAACATGGTTTTGGGTAGAGGTTTTCATGTCGTGAGTAGACCAAAACACACAAGAGGCATGTTTTTACGTGTTGTGAATAAGTTTGATGTAAAGTCTATGGTAGCCAAGTCGTTGGTTATACACGAGTATAACATTGTGCCCAAACTTTCAGCAAATACAAATATGAGCAAAGTTCGCATCTCGAGCCATATTTTCTTATATACACTCGTAAATCTTTATTTACTGACGGAATAAAGATGAATGATGCATAGTAATTTGGTTCTACAGAAGCCCTTGTGATTCTTGGTCTTTTACTCGTCGCAAGACGTAAATATATGGTTTATTGTTATAATTTTATCATTGTATTATATGTTTATTGTTATATAGTTATTCAGTAATAATATAAAAGCGGCAGGATAGGAGATGATTAGACTGACACAAAATTGACCGAAAAAGATGGCGCTCCGAAAATTAGACCAATTTTTACTCAGCAGTGCATGGAAAACGATTGACTATGATGATGATGAGTAATATATTTTAGTTCAAAGTACATAACAGTAGACTTCACTTTTATAAATTATTTTTTTGAATTAAATCTAATAATTTTACCATAGAATACTGTCCAAACGCCCCGTGATCTTCCTATCATATGTTTTGAAATGATATTGCCATACATTTTTCTAACCAAACTGTCCAAAAACTAGTTTATTCGAGTCTAGAATCAAGTTTACTCGATCCGATAAGCAATGTTAAGGAAACGACTACAGTCGTCTTCTCAACAAAACTTCTACAAAACACTCGTAATGTTTTATTAAGTTTTTAGGTCTACATTCGTTTTTATAGCCCCTAAATAATCGTGGCTTAGGCTGTACTGTACGTTATACGTGGAATCATCCACCAATTCTCATTTGCAGCGAAAAAACGCCTCTTGTGAGAAGCCCGAGCATTACACGGCGTATCATTAGATACGTTTTCTTTATTTATCTTTTCTTACCTTTATGTAACGTGATATCCATTGTCCATTCATCGTGACACAGCCCTCTAATGGTAGGTCTCTAATAATGACACAGGTCTGTAATAATACGATTTCGTAATTACGTTCGGAGTAAATGGAGGACCATTCTCTTGAGGAATTTAGCATTAGAAATAGAAGGTATGTTTTGTACTATGACGGATCTTGCTACAGGAACATTTTGGTTTTTTGTAATACATTTTTTTTACGTCATACAGAGTCGGAAACTTTAACTGTGGTTAGTTTATGGTAAAATTTTCTTATTTTTTTACGTAGGTATCCTTGATAAGATGTGTGTTGTTAACATATTAAGTGCTAAATCAGACTAGTTTTAGGAATAGACACAACTAACTAGACAATTTTTCGCATAAATATAATAAACTATAATGTAACTGGATTCCGTATATGGTAACATTTTGGTGAAAATGAGTCAAAAGATAACTTACGAGCCAAGAAAGTGGTCTAAGCTAAATTCTTACCCCTTTATTAAGAAACGTACTCCATGTTTGTTAATTACGAGTAAGCCTTTTAATAATTACTCTGTCTTTTATCTTTTTCTATCGAGCTTAAAGTTTTAAAGAGAGAAAAAGACAAAACACGCGCTTATTAATAAGGAGGCGAGTGTTCTTGAAATTTACTCTGGTTTTAATAGAAAATCGTTAAAAGATAATAATAGAATTTGTCGTAACCAAATTCAAGATGATGTTTAGTCGCCTAACGTAAATTAAAGACATTATTGACTGAGAGCAAAATCATGGTTGTTAATAAAATAACATCTCTGGAAGTGCTTTTAGAGTGCCACTGTGTAGGAAAAATAATGGAGGGTAAATTGACAAGGTTTTTTGGTTTTTGACCTGGCTGCATGAAGCTTGTGTTTTCAATCCACATGTTTTGAAATAGAGGGATTTTTTGATAACAAACTAAAGAACGGTTATCTGTAATCTTTGGGCAATACCATTATTATGCTAATACTATTAATGCGAAAGTTTATATGTTTGTTACTCAATCACGAAAAAACGACTGAATACATTTAGATAGAATTTAGTATGGAGGTAGCTAATACTATAGAATCACCTTAGGCTACTTTTTATTCCGAAAAAAATACGATTTCTGTAGAGCAGCGAGTGAAACTGCGAGGCGCCGCTAGTAATCCACTAAACCGATTTTATGTCTCCCAAACGACATAGTACTTCATAAAGACAATAAATGACTCTTCGATGAAAGACCAACTACGTCCATAAAACTTGTTTACCTACCTGAATAATTGGCCCATTTTCTCCTAACAAAAACATGAGATAACCCATAAAATATTCTGTAACATTAAAACGCTATTACAAAATATCAGCACCTCCATTTTCGTAAATGAAAAGATGAAAAATTTAATTAAAAAATAACACCGTGCCGCCGCCGGGGCTCGACGCTTGGTATCAATTTTATTCAAAAAACTTTGAGCCTTCCATCGCTGATGGTACGTTATCTCATTGAGTCGGCGTGTTATGACACCTTTGGTGAAACGACGGGGGGAGTTTATGAAACAGCGATAGTATTTAGGCTAGTTATTGTTTAAGATTTTTTCAGTTATTACTAACTGCGCCATCCAGTTTCATCCGGCTTTTTCTAAGCCAGCTCTGTATTGAGGCAACCAAAGCATTAAAAAAATAGCGGTCACTATTTTAAAATTTTTGCGAGACTAACGCGCAGCGATTAATTTATAAGTTATATATTTCATTAAATAAATAATCCTACGCAATCGTACCATGAGTAATCGGGCAAGTCACGACAATCAATTCAGACATTTTTTTGGATAAAATTCTTGTTTATTCTCAATACGTTTAATCATAGCTGCACGAAGTATGCAACCTGCGAAATTCACCGACATTCCAGCAAAAAAGTCAACTTGATGCCCGTCCGCGCTGTTACAAGATTTTGAATTTCGCCAAACTTTCGATGGCGCAAGTATATTCCTGGGTTTTATTCGAGAACTTTCCCAGTTTGTGATTATCGAAAGTTCTGGATTTTCTTCTATAACGGTTCAGTCACGGACGAGCGCCGAAAGGGTTCGAGTTAGTGATTTTGTTATATTTCGCAAATTGCTCGAGGGTACTGTGAATATGGGTTATGATTGTTTGCTTTGTATATGAGATTTTGTATTTGAAGTAGGAAAGGCCATTACGTACGGGAATGTTTCGGTTGATTAATATGGTAAAAAGTTGGTTAAAATCCTTGACATCTGATTGATTGATGTGGTTTAGAAACTTAAATCTTTTTTGAGGCAATTTTTTGACAAAAATAACACTGGGTAAATCTGTCTCACTTTATGACTTCTCTACAATGGTCATAAAACGATTACTCGATCAATCGACTATTCGACAATTCGATTATTTGAATAAAGATGTTCGAAGAATCAAACATTGGTAAAAGATTTTTTTAAGACCAGTAGTAGTTTCGGAGATTACACTCTAGAATTAACTACTTCCTCTACAACGTTTTACTCCTTTTAATATTAGTATACAGATATAAGAAAATGGCACGCTAAATCGAAAAAAGCGCAGAGTACTCACTATATGCATAACTTTACTATGGAGACCACCCGGAATTCGTGAAAAAAAATCAGCCGTCCCATAGAAAAAACTCAATGACACTAGACAAAATGTATGGAACACCTGTTTTACTTTCACGATTTCAGTGTTGGTCCTATAATAAAAGTAGTTCATAATGATGAGAACTATGACCCCTTTTTGGGTTAACATACTTTCCTAATAACTCTGTAGAAAGCTTAGCGTTAGTCCTCCATCTCGCCTGATGGTAAGTTATTTAGTCCTTAAGCACCTAATAGGAGTTTAAAGATTCAGCGACGACCTGAATTGCTATCACTAGTCTTATAGCTAAAGTAAACTAAATTAGCTCGAATTGGCAGTCAACTTAATTTGGCACAATTTTGTTTGGACGTGACGGACATAAATGTTTCTGACAAATACCTACATTTTAACACGCTTTTATTAGCTTCACCTGTATGTTTGTTTGTATGTTTGTAACCGGCTCCTTTGAGCGCGTTTTTGACCCACTTTAAACGGTCAGATTTCTTTCAAACTTTGTAGATATATCGAGGACCGATGACAATACACTACACAAAGCGTGTTTTTTAGTTTTTTTAACTATTAATTATTATTTTTAACCCCTGACGCCAAAAGACGGTGTCAATAGTTTCTAAGCTTTATATGTGTGTGTGTGTCTGTCTGTGGCACTTTCGCTGATTTTTTTCGCTAATTTCGTGTTGGTCGTAAAAGTTGTTAATGTTAATAATGATGAGTACTATGAGCCTTTTTTTGCTTAGAATCCTCCTCCTAAAATCGTGTTCCTCATGTCTGAGGGTCGTGACCACCACCTCGAAGTAGCTCCTAATAACCCAGTATGATGTATACTTTTTTTCTTATGAAGTACTAGCTGACCCGTGCCCACTTCGTTGGGCATAATGTTAATTAAACCCGAAGCCATCGCGCGCCGTCCGGACCGTTTTTTCTCCGATTCACTTTGCAAAACGGACTACCACGTAAAAGCCTTTTTATTTTTCGGTTTTTTATATAACCTATGACACTCAGCAATAATGTGGCTTTCTATTGGTGAAAGAATTTTTAAAATCGGTTCAGTAGATCCCGAGATTACCCCTTACAATTTAACAAATATACAAACACACAAACTTTACTTCTTTATAATATTAGTATAGAAGTATAGATAATTTTTTTAACGTTTTTTTTACCAATTTTTTTGGACGTATTAAATTTAGAGTACAATGTTAGCAAGCCGCCCACACACGACACTATGCATTAGTCCGTACAAAAAAGTGAAGAAATTCAGTGGCCTAGAAAGAACCATTCCGTACCACCGACTTGCACCCTTCAGCCTCAGGCTTTTAAAACTCCCTAAATGAAGGGTTGGGCCCTGTGACCTTGTAAATAAATTATAATGTATTTACAGTACTTACAGCAGGTACCGATAATTATAATTTGGTACCAGCATTATGTGAAGTTCTATAAAACATAAGTGTACAATCTGCAAGATTGTTTTGATTCTTAAATCTTAAAAGCTTCGTGTGAACAAATGCACTTTCATATGTGCTTGTCTACTCCACCTTCCGTATAAAAAATATATTTTTCGTGAAGACACCTTTCAAGGTAATAACTAAACATACTATTTTTGTGACCAAAGAACTTGAAACGCGTTGAAAATTTATCAAATCCAAAACAGTGTTTCAAGTCCTTGAATAAACCAGTTGTGGACTGTTTATAAGGAAGTCCTTCCTATATAAAAGTTTTACAAGCTCACGTCTTAACCCTCGAAAGTGGGTGATATCGACCGCCTGTCCACCTGCCTGTCTACTTTAATGAAGCCTCAACTAGTAACGACACCTTAATGTATGCAAAGAGCCTAATTCTGAAGCGGCAGGTGTAGCAGTAAGGCCGAAGCCGCACTAGTGGTAAGGAAACTGGACCGGCTACAATACAATGCAAAACTGCATAACACAATGACAGTTTATTAAAAATATCCAGAAATGAAAAGTACAAATACAATAAAATACAAATAGAGACAAAAAACAATCTTATGGACAACAGAGATCTCTTCCGGACATGTGCGGTTTGATTTATGTGCTTAAAAGCTATCTATCAATTTGTTTCAGCCTGAGAATGAATGGTTCGAATTTTGTACAAATGTGAAGTTTATGCCTTTAAATGTTATTATGTAACAATTGTCGTTATGTGTTTTTTAAACGATGATAGCAAAGTGCTTCGCGGTTGGATGCCTTGTATGAATACATTTTTCGCCGGAATCAACAGCGCGCAAGCATATTTTTAGCGCTTACACGAGTGCCTATTTTTGTCTATTTCTGGTTCTTAGTTTTTGTATGAAGTTCTCATACTGTTAGGTCACAAAAGCGGCTTTTACTTACTGTCTAATGAATAACAGAACACCTGTTTTACGCGAGCCGTTCATTAGAAAAGCTAATCAAAACGTAATTAACTTTGGAAGGTTCGCGATGATGAGGAAATATATTTTCTGAAGAAATAATCGTTATACCGAAATTAGATACGACAAACTTCAAATGATTACAAAAATTTAAATGTTTTAAAATTAAATTGTTCAAATATATATTTAAACAATTTAATTTAATTTTGAGTACGTTTGTTGTTTTGTAGCCTACTTAGTACTTAAATTTGGTTTTTTACATTTTTTTTTTTACAATTTACAATATTTTTAATTTAATTAAACTAAAAAATAACTATGGAAACTAACGTGGTTTTCACACATTTTTGTAATAATAAACACGGGAATACTCACGTAAAAATTAAGTCGTCTACTACGTAACGAACGACCGCAAC
Source organism: Alcis repandata (assembly GCA_949125135.1). Taxonomy (NCBI): domain Eukaryota; kingdom Metazoa; phylum Arthropoda; class Insecta; order Lepidoptera; family Geometridae; genus Alcis; species Alcis repandata. Next base: position 2,089,873 of record OX421238.1, read on the forward strand.
CGCAACCGCGAGCGCGTCACGTTTTTAAACACCTGATGAAGGTCACCGAATGTGACCGGAACTAGTCGTGGTAGACGACTTAATTTTTACGTGAGTATTCCCGTGTTTATTATAACAAAAATGAAAAAATAACTAATACTAAGTAATATATAAAACTAAAAATCATAAAGCAGTTGATTTCTGTGTTGTTTATTTTGTTTTTCCATCCTACACGTACTATAGGGTAAAACCCGGATAGTTGCCCCACTTTTCGAAAAAGCTTTATTTAAAAAAAAATATGAACTTGCTGAAAATGATTCACCTGTATCTCACAACATAGGTCTTTTATGTTCTATAAAAGCCTATTTTTGTATATGTAATTAGCAATGGTTTTGAGTAAATACTGGTTTATTTCACCTCTCAGAAGAGGGATAGTTGCCTACTATGGCGGATACTAGCCTAACGTTAAAAATGGTTGGGTGGGATACTTGCCCAATGTGAGGATAGATGCCCGTCGGTTTTTTTTCAAATAAAAATGAACTTATATTCATTTAAATAATCAGTTTTTATTATTAAATACAATCTTTTATTAAGTATTAATTAAGGTTAAATTATAATTATAAAATTATGACAATAATAGACTCCAAAAAAGTAAATAAGAGTCCAAAATAAAAATGTAATGTTATTATTTATTTTGAAGATAGAACAATAAACAAAATTAGAATTAACTTTGGCATTAGCCTCTATTAAGTAAGTATTCAGTCCGTATAACTTACTGAGATCCTTTATTATGTACTAAGTACTAAGAAAAGTTATTACCTAATCAACACTTAAAAATACTAAGGTTTTAAATTGTAAGAGTAAACATGTAATTTTTTAATTAAATAACTGAGCAACAGTGTTTTTGCATAAGTCCATTTCTAGTAAAAAGAAAAGAAAAAGAAAAAAATGTTTTTAAACAATTTAAAGACACGTCCACAGGCTCCACACTCGCACGCACCCGTTTCGCAACTGATTTGGTTCTGTGTTCCCCGCCGCAAGTGGGGAGCACCGAAACATATCAAGAATCGTTTCGTATCGAGTTGCTCAGTGAATACGTGGCTTTAGATCACAAAAGATGCCGCTGCCGCGCGACAGGCCGCTGACCGCTGCTAGGGTTGCACTCGTAATGTTTTTACGAAATGTTTGAAGACCTGTATCTCAAAAATTACTAGCTTTTCTGGAAACTACTAGAACAAAAGTTGTTCAGAATGATGAGTACTTTAACGGGTTTTCGGCTTAGCATACCCTTTCTGAATAACCCTGTAGTTACGGATAGTTGCCGCAGGGCAACAATCCGCAAAAGACAGTAGGGCAACTATCCGATTTGATACGGATACTTGCCCTTTTTATTTACGAAATAAATAAAACATATTTAGCAATAAAACCTATTAAACAGTGCAATTTAAACTCTAATGCACTCAAAGAAATATATTTTTGACTGAAATCGCAATCAGTTATAAAAATATTTAACAGAGATTACTTACCAATATAATTCTGGCGCTCGTCAAAGTATCGCTGCGGAAGATATTTTCTCACACGGACAAAACACGTGCGCCTACTTCAACGGCTTATGCGGCACTTAGGCCTGCGCGGGGGACGCTTTTAATTATGATCAAAAAGAAACACTGTCAATACGTCTAACATAGAGAATTTGAAACTGAGGCATGTATCCGTCCGAGGCAACTATCCGGGTTTTACCCTATACCTAATTCAAATCCAGCATAGAATATGATTGTACTTTTCGGTTAAATATGAGTAGGTAGAACAAAACCTATATGCAAAGATTAAGCTCCTAGTTTGTGTTGTTCCTAGTGTTCGGAAGCTTCGAATTTTCTTATGCAATAACATTATCATGCTCATAGCTAAGTTTATCGGTCAAGAACAAATCAGATATCCCGCTGAAAGATCATAATATATTTATTTTTCCCTTTCACGAAAATGGTATGAAAGGAGAGAATAATCTCGTCAATTATACCATTTATTATTGTCAGCACTTTGAGCCAGCTAATTCAGGCGTAGTGAGTTTAGGAGCCAGGCAATCCTAAGTACTTCGTCCCGCGATCAATACGGTGGGAGAGAATTTGTCTACACGCGCTGAGGCTGAATAAAACACATATCGGCTGCCCCTGCGAACACTATTGAAAGTGCAAATGGCAATTTACAGGAGAGCGATTTAAAGTCAAAATATTACCTAAATTAATACATAAGTTAAAATGCGTATATTGATTTTATTCGATAAAAAATGTTAACTTTTTTTAATTTGGTATGTTTTACTAAAGGTATACCGTGATTTTTGCAGTTTCAATACTATTCGTAGGGGCAGTCGATGTACAGCACACACAAATAGTACCCAGACTAAAACGCAGGTTCAGATTCATAATTACATTTTTACTATTAGGTATTTCATTCTGTGTTTTTAGGGGAATTGGCTCACATCAACACATCTTGTGGAGATATGAATAACATTTCGCACAGAAGAAAAATAAGGCGCAAAAGGTTAAATGCTGGCTGACGAACCCTTAATCGACGAGGTTACAAAACTAGATCAACTATATTTCCACCAAGAAAAAGTTCACACACGGCATTTATATTCTGGGGATCAGTTGAGATCAAAAGTTGCGACGGGAGACTTGTTTTTCTATAATTTTTTGTGCGATACGTGAAGGTCCCATTTATTTATGAGGGGTAGATTCTTTGATAAACAAAAATAAGTCCTGGGATTTCATATTCTATTCTCTTGTGTATTTCATAATATAATTCATTAATTTTCTAAATTTTTTAGTTATTCAATTTAAAATATTCAACAGAAAATTTTATACAAACTTGAAAATTAGGCTGTGGCAGTGGAGCAATCACTTATATCTACTTTGCACATGACCAACGTCACCTCGCCTCACCATCGCGTGGATAAGAAACAAACTTATACGTATACTGTGGCATAAAGTCCATTCTAGAGAAATGTAAGCAAAGACAGTGAACCGTGTGTTAAGCACTGTTTTTGTACTATGATTTTATATCTTTAGTGCGTAAAAAATATAGCTGAAAACCAGGATATCTCCGTCTTATGCAATCGTGATGGTATTCAAACGCGACAAGCGGAATATTAAGCTTTGAGCTTATTCAATCTATTCATCATCATCACACAGCCGTCTCTATCCCATTGCCTCTATCTCTTGCTTTATCATCTGCTGTAGTTCTGCGTCACTCAAATTCACGTTCGACCCGTGATATTGACAAAATCATCGACCCTTCCCATTGCCGAACGACCAACGCTTCATTCACCTTGTCTATACAACATAGTTTCAAGTCAATACCATCCATTTTGAAATGGAACCGATATTTTATGATAAACATCTCCAAACGTTTACAAATAGAACCGTTTTAAGATCATGTTCAAACGTGAACATGAATCACACGGACTCTATCCAAGCAACATCTTTCTAAACTCTATTCAATATTTATCAGGAAGAAGCGAGCGTCCACTGAAACGGATTAAAGGAAAAACAGAGGTGCCACTTGGTACAAGATTAATGTTAAAGCACTTGGAAAACGTCTAGATTCGCGCAGAGATTGTGTGACAGCAAAAAGTTGAAGATTCTATTTTCTTTGAATTGCGCTTCTAGAGTTCGTTTAGAAGTGTTATGGCTTGACTGGTGTTAAAATAAGTAGGTAGGTAGTAAGGTCGCAAAAATAAGCGCTCTTACATTTCTGATCTGAATATTTTATTTACTATCAAAGGTAGAAGAGTGTTCAGTTTTTGATAAGACAATCTCAACTTAGAGTGAAAAATGTACTAATTAAACATTTATTTACTATAAAAAATCAGCAAAATAAAACGCAATTAATTGAACTAACGTTATAATTTCACTCGTCGAAGCCAAATTTGTCTATTCTTTGGAAACTAACGTGGTTTCGGAACATTTTGCTGATATTATGTGTTCTCGTTTGTATCACAAAATTGTACATTTTCCCTATTCGAAACAAAAAAGACAGTTCACAGTCGATTGACCGCAGTTTTAGAATTCACCATTCCTTGTCAGAAAACTGTAAACAAAAACAACCAACAGAAAGCCAGTTTCACCACAGACGAATAAACCAAAATGTGTTCGGATGATATCGGCAAAAAACGCGTTCGCTGACAAAAAGTCGACAGAACTGGCCGAGCCAATGTATTTGTATTCCGCCCCACTAGTTATATTCTGATAAATGATGGTGAATGTACTGTTTTGTCGGAATGCCCGCGTTTTTGTTTGTAGCGTGCTGATTTTTGGCCGAAAATTCCGAAGCTGGTTAATCCCTTTGTTATGGTTACTATTTTGTGAGGGAGAATTGACACTATGAAAAGAATGAATATGAAATACGATTTTGTTTAATAGTTCATTGTACATTTTCATTGTTTATTAATGAATCATACGTATTGAAATTGAAATATACCATAAATTGCATCAGTATGAAAAAGAAAAGTTCCAATGTGCATAATTTCCTACAATCTTTTTGCTCAGCTGAACTGTTGCTATGACTTTTAATTTTCTTTCTTTAAAAATACTAACTTTAAAAGCTATTTGATCGCTTTCAACTTTGTTCATTACAAGACTCGCGGCACCCGCATTTCGATCAATCTCGTGCAACTTCAATACATTCTTCAACAACCAGTTCGAGTTTAACTTAACCGACCACGGAAAAACTACTCTATAGATGTATACTTACCTACTTTAATTCTACATACCGGCGTAAAACTTAGCGGTCGCTTGATTCTATTTTGCTCCTTAAATTTGCATCTAAGGAAGAACTTGAATAATGCAGTGACAAATGTTTGAGGACTGAATTTGCGATTCAAACTTTCACCGCCATTCGTCGTCATATAATTTTATACCTTACTTTATGAAGCCCGTTTTAGGCGCGCATTTTTATGCGGTGCCACGCCGAACGCGTTTCGCTGGGAGCGACATTTTTTTATTTCGAGTTGACATTTAAAATAAGAGATGTGTTTTTTTTTTCAAGGGTTCCATTTAGAGAGATTTGTGCTAGTGGATTTTTAAACACGCTTGTCTAAGCATTTGTTGTTGATTTATATTCGAAGACACAGATATGTAGATATACAGACACAGATATACAGATGTCTAAGTCTGAATCAATTCACGAGCACGAATTTATGCATGTATAATTGTATATTTCATGAGAGTGAATCGCTTTATCTACGTAAACGTATTTATAATACTTTTACAAAACTAAATTGTAAACAAACAAACAAAAGAGAATAATTTCAGTTTAAGAGAGACCGATCCATAAAATTAATGGCGCATGGCAATTATAATTTCAAAGCCGAAACAACGATCGCGAACATTAATTCCTAATTTCCATAAACAAAACACGTCTCACATGGTCCCTATTCACATCAAAATCCTCATCTCCACCATACATCACAATCAAACAAACATCAGTCTGATCATTTATCAAGCAATCGAGCTCGGTGGCCGCTCTGGCCGTGTGTCACGTGCATTCTCACAACCATCAATTAAAGGGCGGGCGGATTTGTCAATTAATACTCGTCAGGGCGGCAAAGAATGTGAACAATGGCACACGTGAGGGCCCTTGTCGTAATGGATCTTGAGGTCGGCGGTGTGATGCAGCTTTTATAGGATTTTGATGGGTAGCTGGCACGAGAGGTTGTTTTATTTTCGGTCTTTGTTGGGTCCAACCACTACAGATTACTGAATTAAGGTTTCCTGGTTTGTCCGGTAAATAAAAATACAAGTTATTTTGTGACACGTGCCGTCTTATTTTTGTAGCTGTAACTCAGGTGTTTTATAAATGAAAGAAAAAAAATAGAAACATCGGAATCAGTGTTACATTATATTCTGATTGTACCTTAAAACTCTCACATAAACAGTGCTGGAACTAATTTAGTTTAGTCATCGCCAATAATTGTTAAATTTAAAAATTCCTAGCTGATTTGAGATAAATTCAAAGATGGTAATAAACATGTAAAATTTCAACATTTCGCTCTTAACAATTTATACTACAATACGACCCTTCTCCTTAATCGTTACCCAAATAATTAGAAGCAGCAGACACATTTCATTAAGAACCAGCATACCGAAACATTTAAATTGAAAGGACTTTTTTCATCGTTCATTTTTAAAACCCCAGCCTGAAGGTCTTTTTATGCGATTTGATGAATTCATTCGACAGAGCAAGGCCCTTATTTAACATTTAATCTTCTTTCGTATCGAGAAACAAGAACTTCATCGTGATTTCACAAAGACTTGTCTTACTGGGGAAGGGGAAATGGTGTAAGTAACGAGCTCGCAGATATTAAAGGCCCCTATTTTACTGCAGGTAGGGTGGTTTTGTGAATGAGGTTTGGACGTTTTAGTCTGGTAAAGTAAACTTTTTTGCGAGGACATGGTTCCAGCTAACTTACCTGGTTGATGAAAACGCGGTCGAATTAAAGTGGCATATGTTTGTTTGTTTCTTTGATTGTTTACATTTTCGTTGGAGGCTCAGACTTTTTTGAAATAATGACAAGATAGTTAAGAAATATTTATAATAACAAGTTTTATCGTCGAAATAACACAGGTACACCAAATTTCAGCTGAATTGAACATCGAAAACTAGTCCAAAAATCTCTTCAACAGTTCTGTTGCGAGTGTTAAACAAATGAAACGTACAGAATTGTTTTAATATTATAAATGTGGTTTTCAAATGCTTCTACTCTTATAGCATAGTCTGTACAATACAGCTTTAATATTGACAGTCTAGTCTGGCGTCTAGATCTTAAGCTCGCGAACTCTCGCTTTTGTTAGCAAGACTTATCGGCTGCGATTCCAGAGAGTTTTAGTAAATTTGCTGTAACAATGTACACGAGTATTGAATTACGAATATAAAACACTTGCGACCTGCCCCGGCTTTGCACGGGTATAAAATACAGCCTATATTACTCAAGGATAATGTAGCAATCTAATGGTGAAAGAATTTTTGAAATCGGTCTAGTAGTTTTTGTGTTTATTCAACACAAACATACAAAAATACAAATCTTTCCTCTTTATAATATTAGTATAGATTACAAGTCGAGGTAAAAACTAATTTTAGGTAGGTAGTAGTAGGTATTAGTATTTTTATTGTAATGTTTCCACTAGTAGTATGACGAGAGAGATATTTTTTTTAGAACCATACTAGTTGTATCAAGTGGTAGTGTCACGGGGATAACAGATATTACTAAATGCTTACCCGTTAATAATAATGCTTTTTTGCAGACTCGGACATCCATATTATACAAATTAATAATAATACGAGGGCAATAACCTATGTAGATGTTGTAGATCCAAGAATAGTTTGTTGCAATTTTTGAAACTGTCTTTAAATTTAAATTGCAAGCTAACTCTTCTGTTCATCATCATCATGTTGATTAATAGAATAAGGAATAGAAAAGAAGAGGGAAGCTTTGACTCACTCTGTCAATTTACTCACCGCTTCCTTTAATTAAGTTTCAGATCTAATTTTGTCTCAATTCAATTTTATTTCACTCTGAATCAATATTACATTTTAAATTAAAACATTGGCAGCTTTTGTTGAACATCTTTTTTTAGAGAAGATGTTCAACGTAAGCATGCTGTTGATATTATTGGATTGTAAAAATATTTGTTTTTTTTTTAAATATTTTTTATAATGCTTGAAAGGTTTGGAAAATATGGTATTTACACTTACTACACTATACTTAACCTAAAACAGAAACAGGCCCTGATTTTGTTTTAAGAAGAGAGGACGTTACGCGACATAGATAATATCGGTGTCTTCAAGTCGATAGTATATAGGTTTCTTCTTGACAAGCGTGTTCTATCGTAAACCACATCGTTGCCCACCACCAAGCAAGATCGCATTCAAACGGAAGCCTATCAAATAAAAACAAAACAAAATCGATACCACTCGATCAAGAAATGATTCTCTTAACTAACGACTTTCAATCTATCTCGAAGATACAAGCGGTCCATTGACGTCACCAGTTTCTACGTAGCCCTCTTTGTCCCGATACTGCTTAACTTGTATAAATCCGAAATCGAGCCACTAGAACACGTTTCCTCGCCTACGGCAAAATCGATCGAACAACTCTAGTGTGGCAACCCTAGTTGAGTTACCAAGGGCGATAGACAAGAGCTGAACTCACTCGTTTTTTGAATTTTTATAAAATGAACAGCTGAAAATTCATTACTTTTTTTTTTATTTCACAAACTGAACAACAAGTAAATTGGCGAGTTGTATTGTTTCTTCTTTTATTTCGTTTTCATTTGCATTCGAGATTGGTCGTTATTTTTGAATTCTTGTCTTCGTTTAGGTTTGTCTAGGATGATACTATAATAAAAAGAGAGTACGAACTCTAGAGAATATTATAGAAGTGGGAACAAAAAGGGGTCTTATCGATCTTTTTCAGGCAACCTTTGGTTGAGAGGTTAGAAATTCATCGTGGTTAAAGATAGGTAAAAAAATATCCCAACGCGAACGATAAGAAGGTAATAAGATGTAACAAAATTAGCAGAATTGTAAGAAAACAAGCTGCGCCTCACGGTACGAATTACGCGGTCATGATGATAATAATGAAAAGTAACTTTTGTCCTTTTTTTGTAAAAAATAGGATTGGTCGGTTGAATAGTTAACACGTGAGCGCCTAACAAACAAACTCACTCTCGCTTTTATAGCATTAGTTAGGATTTGATTAACTGCTAAGGAAGTCATGCGAACAAACAAAGAGCAAGCACCAACTACACCAGTACCACTTTACTGCCTTTTTACTAAAACCAATCGACTTACAAAATAAAAAAACTCAGAATTATGCGTCCTTGCCCTATTTGTGTTGTTATTGAAATCTAAAACGGCTCTCTTGGGCCTTTTGCGGCTGGCTGGAGTGGCGCTTATCGCACGCTCGAGGGGCCAGCGACGGCGTCATTTAGGGATGGCTGCCTTCGCCCATGCCCCTCATCCTATACCAACTAATATTATAAATGCTGAGAGAATGAGAGAGCAGCTAAGAGTGGTTAATAAGTTAGGGGTTTAGTTTCTAGATTTGGTGGTTTCTAGTTTCTACTAGACAAGCGTGATCCATCTTAGGCCGCGTCATATCTCAGCATTAAGCGAAATGGCGGTCAAATCCAAGCCTTTCATTGAATAAAATAAGTAAAAAACAAATAATGTCGATAATACAAACATTGCAAGTTAAATTAGTAAAAGCGTTTAAAATGCTCGCCTAATAAGCTAATTCTGAAGGCTTTTAGATGGCAGAAATAAACTTAAAAAAAAAACTAGTCTTTGTCATTGCTGTTTTCGAAGACGAACCTTGTATAAACCACCATTCTTGTATCTTGTACCATGACTTTGCTTACCAAGGTAGCTTGGTACTCGTAAGCCAAGCCATGATAAACCATCGTGTAAGCAAGTAGATCGTAGCAAAACAAACATAAAATCCACGTATACACAACCACTGTTCTATCCTATTCTTGTCTTATATTTTGCAAATCTGTACCGTAGCCGTCATGTATAATGCATCAAAACTTTTGCCATGATTCACCGGCAACATCAAAGATTCCCGGCGAGGAAATTGGATCATCCAAATCCGTCTTATAAAATATATTGTGGTGGGAATACTGACTCTGGCAACACTTTAGTAGGCCGCGCAAATATATCTGTATTTCCTTACTTCCCTTCGGTTGTGGGGTTTCCTAAGATTGTTTATTTTCTATTTTTGCGCGATGCATAGGGTTCTACGGGGCTACGGCGTAGCATATGGTTACGACGTAGCTACTCTATGCAGTATGTAAATAATTTGTACGGAGTATATCTGGGGAATAAATTCGACGTATGCTTTTGGTGATAAGTATGATTAATTTGTTTGTAGAGTGAAAGGGTGGAGTCTCCATCGAATTTTCGGACCAAAACTGACATATTTGATTACAGAACTTTAATTTTATCGAAACCGATCTTACGTACGGCACCTGTAAAAACGACATTATGTGATTTTTTTTATGTCAATTTTTCTTGCATCGAAGAGAAAAATAATAAAACACGTTGATAGAATTATAATAAATAAAATTGTAATTATTGTTAATTGAATTATAATCTTTATTATTATTTTTTATTGTATAAAAAGTAATACCAATTAATTTCACTGCAAATAATTGTAAATAGATATTATTATTCCTAGCAGATACGTCACTTGCTAGATAATTTAATCCAAAAACAAACGTCACCTACTGTATTTTACAATTTAGCACCAATTCGTTTTAAGAAATAGTATAAACTAAGTAGGTTTTGTTCTGGCTTTTGTGGTACAAAAATTTGAATAAGCTTAAAGACTTATTCAAAAGCTTAGCTTAAAGGCATTAAAAGAACTTTAACAGGCTTTAAAGCACTTTAAGCACACTAGTTGATTCGGACACTTAACTTTACACTACATCGATAAAACCTTCACATAAAAATGCGGTTCGCAACCAAAGTTAAAACAAACATAAAAGGAGGACTAGTGCTGTGCAGTGAGTTTATGTTTTAATAAACCTTTCTTTGATATGAGTTTTTATGTGTTTGGAAAGAAAAGTGTAAGAAAAATGAAAAGAAAATGAAAATATCACATCTGGTTTCGCAAACTATAGATTTAGAATTTTAGTTTTTGAAAATGACACACATGGCACATTTAAAAAAAGTTATAATTAATCTATCAAGATCATTAACATTTTTCGCCATTTTTTTTAATTGTATTACGATATGTATGTATTTAATCTAGTGGAATACTAAAAAAAGTTATTGAATTTCCAATTAGTTAACCAAATATTCTGCCTTTTCAGTTCTGTATAATAACAATGATAATAATAATTGCCGAGGGCACTGGCTCGCCGCTGTACTCGCTACGTGTAATTAACCCATTAGAGCTGGTCCTTTACGACCTTTTAACGACGTATATTCGGCCATACTCAATTCACGCCTATCAACATTTCTCCCTATCAAGCCCATCACTAGAAAACGACCCCCAATAAAAATATCACAGGTAGCTCAGACCCACATATAAAATCAACAATGTAAACCAGTAAAAGGAGATATTTAGGCTCAGCGTTGAAACTTTATAGGGTAATATCGTTATTGTGCGTGATTGCCTTTTGGATAGTTTTCGAGGCCCTTTTTTCTTCAATTATTTTGGGGATTTGGAGAGTAACTGGCGGTATTATCGTTAAGGTAGTATATGACGTCGTATGACGATTTTGTATGTATTTTAACGGATTTTATTAGTTTCTACAAAGTGTATTTTTCTTTGCTATGTTTATCGCTAGATGGTTGTTAAAGCTTTCAAGAAGTAGGGTTGAAAATTTTCAAATTGACTGTGGTAAGCTACCGTCTCGGCTGGGTGTTTCGAAATACTATTATATTTTCCAAAAACTGTTTCAAAATTGATGTTTCTGTCTCTATTTACCTAGTTATCTCAAGCCCAATATTTTATGAATGTACAAATGTTATATAATTTGTATTTATAATTTACTAGTTGAGACGTCATCTTAGCGAACCTCTCCTTATCCTCAGCCAAGCGGAAATCAGTTCGACGATGGCTACACTTGTCTACTCTCGAATGTTTAACTCTATTAAAAATACCAACATGTAATAAAATAGCCCATTTTCAATTCGCAGTCCGAATAATTCTTCAACAGATCATCTGTTAAATAAATGCATATAAACGAAAATGGAGCAACAGTTTATACAAATTACTAATGGAATGCGGTCAAGCGGCGGTTGTGCGGTGATTGAATATTGGTTCCGAATTAATTGGTCATTCGTTTTGTTGTAAGGACTGTTTTTATAGTGGTTTTGTTCAAGGATTTATGAAGGTTTTAAATTATGGTTACTGGGTGTTAATTTTATGACAAAACTGTCCAAACTGCGTCAGAGGCCTTTAAGTGACCTGAGAAAAGGACTTTTAGCTTTCTACCTTTTGTCTCTTTCGGCTCGCGACTTATGTACTTTTTTTAACTGTTTCGTTAGTTATTAAAAATACACGACTTACTATTTCATCTAAGTTACCTATTACATAATAATATATTTCACCTAGACATTGTACCATTTTTACAAACGTAAAACAATGATTTTTCTGTAAAAGCTATCTTACAGCGCAAGAAAAACCATTATCGTCAATTACTGATTCTCGAAAACGTTGGATAAATAATCAAAAATGTATAGAAAATAGTATATTTGATAAAACTCTCTTTTATATGTACTTTAAACCATAACTCCGTAAGTATGGTTTCGACAAGTATTAATTTGAGTCATATATAACATCCAAACTCCAGCTCAAAGCGTTGAAGGCTGCCAATAATGATAAATTTACATAATAATCGCCCAAACTCATTAGCAGCAACCGTGACATTTCTCTCGTGGCTTCTCAAGCGGAATTAATACCTATCAATGTTATCTTCAGGAACAATATAAGCCTCTTAAATCATTTTTGAAGTCTACGCAATCTCTTAAAGTTTAGAAGTTGGTGAATGAAAAAGAATCGATGTTTTGTGAAGTTTGCAAAGTTTGGAAACTTTGTTGCCATGTTGCTGTTGTAGGCTGCGAGTAATGGATGGGCTGTCGATCAAGCTGTTTGGTTGACAAAATATTAATGAGTTAAAAGTGCTTTTTATGATTTATTGATGGAACAAGTAGACAGATACTTGGGAAGAGTTCAAGCGACGAAGTAGGTGGAAATTTGCACGTGATGTTATTTTGAGTTTCAACAGCTGAGTTTTGGGAACGGCATTATTGAAAACGGTGACTTTTTGAGGTTTTTAGATTTTTGACATTTTGATTTCAACAACTTGTTTTCCGATTGGTTTTTAAAGTCCTTATTATTATTTTATCTCACATACTCTCAGTCACTGAGTATATTTTAAGATTTTTACTTGATACTTACGTTATTTTGATAATTTTGTTTCAGGTAAGTCTCGACCTGCCGATGACGCAACCAAGGAGGACCCATGTCTTACTGGTGAGTTTTAACTTTAACTACTAACTTTTAGTTAACTAACTGCATCCCTCGATGCACTCTAATTAACACAAATAGCTCGTGGTTTTTGCTATGAAACCTAACGTGATTTTCATGTATCGATCAAAAATGTTAGTTATCTTTAATTCTGTCACTCAAATTCATGAATACTTCTTAATGTAAAGAAGTAACAAATATACTAACTCTCTTACTCACAAAGCCATAAAGGTAAATATTTTAACATCATTGAAAAGTTACATAAATCTTCGCATCCTGAAACTGAATATAAAACTACTGTAACATTTCACCTAATCGAAATAATTGCCTATTTTAAAATTCAAGACCGAGACACTGAGATATTAAAAGATGTTTATCTAGATGTCGTAATTAATTTTTGTTCTTGGCATTCCTTTGAGGATATTCAGTACTTTTTGAGTCAAAATGGCTAAAGCTGAACGAAGTTTTCGAATATATTTTCTGTTATTTTTATGATGTTTTGTTTTATTAGTCTCTAGTTATACTCGTAGAAAGAGTGGTTCTGTAGGTTTCCCGTTGTGATAAAATGTTGCTTAATTCAATGGAAACGAAATAATTGTACACATACTAATATAGATACAGTAAAATTACTTAATTTTGTCTTTTTCAAATTCGGATACAGAAAAATCATAATTATAGTAATATAAATCGTCATAATGACATTTAACATAATCGTGAATGTTAAAGACAAAAGCAATAAAACAACAACGATAAAACATAACATTATATCATTATAATATTATAACATTATATCATCCAAAGATGTCAAAAAGTATACGAAAGAGTATCTCGATAGAAAAGCAGCATGGCACTATAAATTATTATTTTAGGTCTACTTTAATCCAATTTGTAACACCAAGTTATAAAGTCAACTAGACAGTCTAGACAGCCACTAAACCATGACTCAATCACGATTCAGAAAGATCTCAAAGACACGCTCCAAATCATAAATCATGGTTTCCAGAAGGCTCGTCTTACAAGTTACGAGCTAATTACGCGCTAGCTTTCCAGTAGCCTTTAATAAGTAATCCGAGACAGACGCCCACGGCTCCGGGCCGCCTTTACACCGATGCGATCTGCAGTAGATGGTGTAACAAGTTACGGTGTCAGAGAGGACTGCGGTTAAATTAATTGCAGTTAGAGGTTGTTTTTTAAGATAAAGAATTATTTATTTGCTTAAAACTTGAGTAATGTAAACATCCATCGGGAAGCGCATGTACAAAAGGTGTTAAAATTGCAATCATAATGTCACTTAAAATCATGCTTTGCCTAGTAGGCATACAAATATGTCGAGAGGATGTCTTGTTCTTGTTGTTTTACTATGAAAACTTACATGGTATTGACACCATTACATGTCTCCACAATTCACATTTACATTTGCTAATCAGAAAATCCGACTTAAAAGGTGCTAACATTACCTATATACACATAACATACCCTTCAAATTTATTTTAAGACTAGCGATTTAGATTTTGCGTTTATGTCAATCAGGTCATACTTTTATACACATCTACCTACATAGTCAGATGATAATTTATGAAGCTTTTTAGCTTGGAATTTTGCCTCACGTTGTACAAATTTCCTCCCGTGTGGCCATGTGCCTCTAATATGAATCGAGCCTAAGCAACGGTGTTTTAATAAAACAGCAAGACGGCGATAGCGTGGCTCATGAAATTTATATAAACGCTAGGGATTGTCTCGTGGATAATGTCGGAGTAAGCGTTTCTTGCTCTTAGCCTTTCGGGTAGAATATTTTTACATAGGCCTTGAGAGAAGTCTTTGAATGCCTACTTGAACCTAGTTGACTTAGAGTAAGGAACCTAGTTATACCAACTAGGTATAAATACATAGAGTGAGTGAGTGAGACAAAACAAAAAAGACGCAAAGGTTTCACGGATGAAAATAGCTTGCTTCGTTTGCTCGATTCTGATTGGACATAAACTGGACCTAAGACCCATATGACGTTGATTATTTTGTAGGTACATAAAACATTTATAGCAACTCATAGCTCACCGTAGAGTATCCCATAGCTAAATGTTTCTGATAGCGAAGTAGATTTGAGAAACTTTGGTTGGTTACTGAGAGGTTTTTATTTTTCGTAAAAATCGCGCCGTGTGGCGTACTCTATGAGAGGCATATAACCAGCAATAGACAAACGCGAGATAGGCTGATGATGATGATGATGGCACAAATTGTTGGAAATTGATCTGATAAATTGAAGAGACCTTTAACAGCTGTGGGACAACAGGTTAATTAAAAAAAGTGATACTTGAGGACAGTATTATGCAAACTGGTTTAAACCGTGCATTTTGAAAACGGGTGGCTCGTAACAACTGACCTACTTCCGAACTAAATAAATGGTTCAAGGTAAACAGGTGAAGTTTAATGCTTTAATAAACAGGCTTGCTTTGCTATCATCAGATTAACTGTGATACTCATTTTGTATTAATTAAAGTTGAATTTTGAATACAAATATTTTGTGCAAATTTATGACAAAAATTAAGTATTTAAATTAACTTCACTTATCTTACAAAATTTGGTAGGCTAAAGTTAAGCTACAAAATGTTCTGTCAACTTTTTCGTATCGAGAAAGGTCAAGCGAAAACGATACCAAACATTTGTAAACATTAATATGCTCATGTGACTTTTCTGATATTATTGATATAACTAACCTAAAAAAAATTGATTCAAATACATACCCAAATTGTTCGATATTTATAAGTATGAGAGGTATAGCTGTAAAAAAGCTTTACAACCAAAGTTTGAAAGAGTCCGTTGTTAAATCCATCAAACATAATCATGAGAGACTACGACTCCAAACCCCTGAATTATACTTCCAGATTTTATGAAACTTCATCCTAAAACTTCTGCCATCCACTAAAACAAATCGAATCATCCGCCCACTCTACGTACTATGTACTTATAAAAGTTGTATAAAACATCGATACTCTAGTATCATTTAGCCGACTCGCTCGCCACTCGGAACTTGCTAACAAACTTCTTTCAAAGTTATACTCGGTTCAGTTCGTGCCATCATTACAGGCGATCGTGACTGCGCTGATTAATTCATCCCCGTTGATGGGGGCCTATTGTTTTTCGTCTTTTTTAGGTTATTTGGCTTTGATAAATGAGTGGCGATTTATCTATTGTTCGCAGTCGATTTTGGTCGGCAAGCGAGAGATAATTAATATTTTTATCCTCGGAATGACGGCGGAGTTTCCACAGATACGACGTGGGTAACTTAATTAGCGTCTTTTCAGATGCTTGTAAGTGGGGTGATGAAATTTAACGTCTTATTAGAACGATAATTGGAATAGCGAAGTGAAGGTTTCGGTTTAGAGCAATTCGGCATCTCTATTGTATTCTTACGTTTGAATATAGCTTTTGGGTTTGTATGAATAGAGGGTTATAAAGAAAGGGTATGCTAAGTTGGCATGCCCAGGGGCACGCAAAAAAAATCCGATTTTGATGGTGCTTTTCAGGCAAGTTCATGCAATACAAGTTTAATGCTTAAAAATAAACAAAAACGGTCAAGTAGTAAAAATGTAAAAGGGCAGTCACAGTCGAATAGTACACGAACAATTGAGGATATTTCAGATAAAATTATTAGCTATGGTATGAATTACAAACTACAAGATAAATTAAACATATGAAGTTCTATATTTCTTTCTACTCCTTTTCTAGAACTAGGTACAATTAACCGAAACACCTACAGAAGCCTATTGCCATAATCATTGGTTTTTATTCGAAGTTCAATGGATGGTCCCGGAAATTCTTCTGTAATGCCATTTCCTTGGCATTGTATCGACACTAAAGCGTGTGTTTTACAGCATACGGAACTGTCACAGAATACTAAGTTCTTTCATCCAGAATAAGGACGTAGTTAGGTAAGCTCGGGGCTACGTGAGGCAATCTTGATGCTGAAGATGACCACATAAATTATACAGTTCTTGATTTCATTTAGAATATTTACACGTCGATCTAACTCTACTTCGTCTTAGTATTGCCTAATTTAGATAGCCCTACTTTGTGACCTCAAAAGCTTTTTTTTTTGGAAACTGTACTTTTGGCAAAATAAGTTAAGTGAAAACAATCAGAGATGTGGGAAAAAAATCCCGCTCTACAGACCAATCAGAGAAGATTCCATAAATAAACAGATTTAAATATAATAGTTACTACGGTTCAACATGTTTTAACCATTTTGAGCTGATGTCTGTTTTTTAACAGCTATTCGTTAATTTAAAAGAGGGAGAGAGAGATGGAAAGAGATGGAAAGAGACAACACTTTATTAGTGAAAATTATTCCTATTATCTTTAAAAACGGTTACGACTAAATACTGAAACCCCTTTGACCTCACCCTGATTACGTTCACCCCATTGTACCTCCCTATTCCTTGCGTCCTATTTCTATTGAGATCTTCAGGCGGTACATTTGTATTCAAATATTGTGCCCCCAAGGAGTTTTGTTGAATAAGTATCAGTATAAACTATGTTAGCTTCTTTGTCCAGGTGTTTGGACGGTTTTCGAAGGTTTTTCAGTACGTAGAATGTATTTTAACGAATGTGGAAGTGTTAATTTCTTTCTGGAAATGTGGAATCGATTAGATATAAATGTATATTAACAAAGAAGCAATTTCCAATTTTGATTTCAGACAAAAAATGGACTATGGTGGATGTAGTCCAAAACAAAAAATAAAATCTTTGTCAGTGAGGTAAATATGAAACCAAAATAAAACTCTACGTCTAATAATACTTGAATACAGATATCATGTGAAATATCCAGTAAGTACTGTTTTAAATAAATGGTACCTGTGAATATTTTGAGCAAAATATGATGTGGTAAAAGAAAATTTAGCATAACATGGAGACTTTCACTCCGCCAAAGACCCTAAAAATTTTCTCGTGCTGTGTGATGACCTAATTATTTATGTTATTTGCACAACACTATGTACAATCTATGTACAAGTATAATACATAGTAGTTTATAGTAGTGTCTGCTTGTATTTAAACAATATTTTGTGAAGAAGTTTCTTATGTTAATCTACTGAAAACTTCTATGGAAATAACGACAACAACGTCATGACAGTAAAACCGAATACATACATAAACTAAATTTATTCAAAATTATTTATAAACTTAATACAAAGTCCACTACCTACTGAAAGTCTGAAACCGACGTACCTATACCTACTATCAAACCTCATTATTTTATAGCGAACAAATAATAATAATTTAGTAGTAGCGATAAATTTTTCTAGCTTCTAAACTTCCATCAACAGCATGAGGTTGATCTACTGATCTTTTACTTGATTTAGAACCACATCGGCATTTGATTGACTGTGCACTAAACTTGGTTTGGCCGCGCATTTCTAATATACGCATCATACTGGCGTTTTCTTCTTCTAGCAGTATTTTCTCCCGATCTAAAGCCCTTTTAGACAATTCCACTTTAGATATTCGTTGCCAGAGTCTCTTCAAGCCGCATGTTGTTGCGACAGCGTTAGCTACCAGCGAATCTTCGGAAACCGGCCGACGCTCAATTTTTTTTGACTGTGTCGAATCGTTAGTCATTTCTGACGAACCAAAGGGTAGAACTTTTTCGTACTGAGTTTCTAGCTTTCTGCAAAGAGCTGCCATTCGCAGAATTTTTTCGCTCTTATTAAACGCTGTTTCGAGATACTTGATAGAACTATCTGAACAGCTGACTAGTCTGCTTAGCTGTATTTCGTCTTTTTTTATGCTTTCTAACAGACACCGTTTCAATGCAACGAAGGCATCCTTGTGTCTGTTGCGGCGATCACGAAAGCCTGCTTGCTTTGTTCCTGATTCATAACTTGCGAGTTCAAGTCGTAGACGTCTAATAATACCTTCACTTGCAGCAATTTTCTTGGCTTGAATGGCAATAATATCAGCCATCATAGCTTCTTTCTTACGCAGCACTCGCAGTTGCTTCTGATTTTCAGCAGAGCCGACAATATAGTTTTTGAGTGTCAGTTTGAACTCTTCCCACATTGAGGAATAAAGGCCTTCGAGAATAGCACGGAGGTTGACACGTATTTCAAGGTATTTATTGGTGTCTTCATCTAATTTAACAAAGTTTTCTCCTCGTATTGTCCACGCGAGAGAATCGGCCAGTTCGTGCGAGTGGTAAAGAAGAATACTCAAGTGTGCTTCGGCGTTTTTTCGATATTCCATAATATAGGCTATTTCTTCTTTGCCTAGCTGGACCAGTGCTTTAGTCTTCAAATCAGTTTCTTTGCACATGGCTTCCAAATCAGCCAAGAAAGTGTTGATAATGCCATCGACAATTAGGCAGAAGCTGGCAATCGTGCGCGAATATTGGTTATTTCCGATGCGTTTTAGTTCCATGATGAGGTTAATTAGGCTATCTTTTTTGTCTAGGATTCGCTGGAAAGCGCTGCTCATGACATAGATATTCTGCTTGTATATAGGTTCTTTGGTTCTAACTATCATGGTCCGTAACCTTGTTTGAAGATCTACATTCTGCAACTCATGGGCTGCCAACTCACGTTCAAGTTCTTCTATTTTACGAGTTCTCTTAGCCTCTGCCTCCAATCTAGCCTTCTCTAGCTTTTTGGCCAGCTTTAAGGCTTTCTTTTCCTCCTTAGTCAACCCCATGGTTTCTCGCCTTAACAATAAATTCCCAAATAAATCTATGTAAAATTAAATAATCAAATATTCCACTTTCAATAAAAATAATTAATGAATGATCATAATTATAAATGTCAAAAATGTCACATTTTTTTTACTGTTAGCTTGTTATTGAGGTGTTGATACAAGCAAAAAGTTTTCGTACAATTTTATTGGAATTTTAATTGCAAATAAAAACCAAGGTAAACTATTTTTTCCAACTCTTCGAAATATCATCTTATCGGAAATAGTTCAATTTCAGATTAAGAGTACCGCGAAGGACAGATAAGGACATGGTAAAACTTAGCTTCCCTTAGTTTAGTACGAAGCTCCAAAAAGCTTATATCGTCAACAGTAAAACTCTGCTTGCTGAACTCAAATTCTGCAAAAAAAAAAACCTAGTTTATTGGGCGCTTAACGTTGCTACCCACGCTCCCAAAATACCGTACAAATTGTCAAAAAATCCTAAACAAACAGTACGGCAAAGTAACCGACAATGGTTACGTAGTATTGATATTCTGTAGCGACGCGATGTCGCCTCTCGTCCTTGCTACCCACGCGATTTAACCCAACTTTAATAGTGTACCTTTATACAGTAGGGGAGGGCAGCTCAGAGCGGACACCTTAACTTTGACTGTCGTTTTAGATGACAAAACGACTAATAACATAAGATAATTTTAGACCAATAGATAGAGTGTACATCCTATTTTCATAATATGCAAGTCACATTCCTAAATGTGTATTATAGCAAACGCTATTTTAAAATTAGAAAAAATTGGAAAACGTTCACTTTGCCCGAGTGGTCACTTAAAGCGGTCATCGGCCCCGGGCAAAGTAGCCAGCACTTTTTCGTCTATTTAATAGGACTTGCAATGACTATAATATCAATAAAAATACAAAATTATAACAGAACCACAGTTTATATTCAATTATTGTTTACTCGTTTGTCTTGTACTCATTCGAAATAAATTAACTTTAAAATTAACATTCTCATTCCACAGTCTTGCCCAGACATTGTTTAGATTCTTAGTCATAAAGAAAATATCTTAATGCGGAGTCCTAAAAACTATTATGTATCAACAACATGTGCACTGTTAATGCTTTAAAAACATTAACAGTACACATCTATTTTGATCTTTAAATTTTTATATTAGGGCTTAATGACTAGGGCACCAAAGATTTTTTAACTAACCTTGATCAAATGTAATAAACGTAATTTTGGATGCATTTCATGTCAGATTTAGTGACAGTGTTCACAGTAGTAGGCTCCGATTTCAAAGATTTACCGTCTAAACAAAACATATTGGACTAGTTAATAAATTAGAAACAAACAGTAGTAGTGAAGTAAACAGTGGCCACTTTGCCCTGGCCGCTTTGCCTTTTTCGGCCACTTTGTTTTTAACGTAAACTGCACTTTACATTTTAGACTTTAATTAAACAAAATGTCACATAAGCACTCGCTAATAGACAAACTTTGAGACGATTTTAACGAAAACTCCGAAGTATAGTGAGATTTAGTCAAATCAATAAAAACTTACATCGCATTATTTTAGTAGAACAGAAGAAAATCGTTTATGTCCCACTTCGGTGACGCAGTCGCTGCTACTGCGGTGAGTCTGCGCTCCGACGTGGGTTGCCTATGCGCCCAAATCAGCAAAGTCGCGGTATTATTCACTATGACCGAGTAATTAAGCATGGCCACTTTGCCTCCTATGTCCGCTTTGAGCTGACTTCCCCTATACACAACGCAAACTGAGCGTTCTGTCGCTGCGACCAACGGCGCAGAAGTTTCCTTTTAGATCGGCGTCTGGTTTTTGTTTATTTGATGATAGGCACACGTTTGACCACTTTTTTGATGATCCAATGGGCCTAATGGTGAGGTAATGTTGCGGTCTACGATGAAGCACGCTTGCCTAAAAAAAACCGATTCACTCATTTTACCTTTTAATTGTGGTATACGCGTTTTGTACGGGTATTTGCCATCGGTATGGTTTTGGTGGTCGTTGCTACGGTACGATACGAGAGCTATCATTTGTGTCTGCGACCAGTTATTACAACAGACGTGTCGTACAAGAAGTGATCGTTTTCTTCAACGCTGAGAGTGTCGCATGAGCTGTAGTCGAACGCAACGTCTATGTTGTTTGAGAAAATGAGCAAGGATGTGCAACTGCTCTAGCGTATCGTTGCAACTTGCAACTCGACCGACGCCAAGTATTCGAAGCTGCTAAAAACGTATATGAAAATCGTCGGACGCAGCCTGTCTAATCGCTGAGCTATCGCAGTCGTATGTCTCAAAGTGTATTTTCGCCAGTCAACAGCTTTTTTTGCGATTGTTTTATAATTTAAGGCTTTTGTAGCAAACTAAGAATCTTTATAAACTCTTTTTCGGCGGTCCGTCAGCCTATGAGGCTGTTCGTTCTGAGACTATAAAGTCTACATTACTGACACATAGGTACACCATTTTTAGCACCCGTACAGAATAATACATAATTGCTACTAGGAAAAATACGAAAACGTGGTGAAATATTTTTTTAAGGATAGGATCAACATAGAACGCGTGGATGAAAAAAAATGTTTAACTACCCCATCGAGTGGTATCGTTGAAAAGGGAATTTGAATTAATGTGTAATTTCAAACCCGGTTTTTAAACATACGTTCCATTTTTGCTTTTCTAACCACAACAAATGTTTCTTGAAAAGTATAATGTCTGTATAGCAAAACAAGGTATCAACATAATTCTGAATACGGTATTCAAAATGCAAGCCAAATTAATTTGGCATAAGCACAAAAAGATTATTGGCAACACCAACCGCCGAACCGTAAATATTTTGTTCTGGCAACGATTTTATTACACATCGATTCCAATTTGTAGGATGAATAAAATAGTGTTTATTAAAATACATGCATGTCGTTCTCGAATATTTAACCAACACTTAATTAGGCGAATTAATAAATAGTTGTAGGCTTATTTTATGCAAATGTATTAGCAAAATCGTTTATGAAAGATGAAGCTTAAAATAAATTTATTTATTGCCCTAACTCCATTTATTGTCTATTTTTGAAAACACAAAGTTACACAAACTGATTCAGAGAGTTTCTATCATCTTCAAAAATAAAGAGGTTCTCAAATCATTTGATTTATTTTTTCATGTTTCTTACCTCGGAACTCTGTCATTGATGAACCGATTTAGATATTTTTTCTATTATTTGAAAGGATGTAGGTCATTGTAGGTACACTGGTACATAGTTTCATATCACAAGTTTCATCAAAAACGAAAAGTAATTTTGAAGTTGTGGTATGTTTTTAAGGTAAAAAGAAAGTAGTTAAGTAGAAAACAAAAACAATTAAATTAATTAAATATTTTATGTAAAACCAATTGTGGGACTTTAAGTTGCGCTAGCATCTTCTAGATACAAATGGATATAAAGCTCCCAAAACTAAGAGAAAAATAAAAGTAGAAATATTGTAGGGTGGCTTAAAAAGCGTGTATAGGACAATATGGCCATTCAGCCAATACGAAATTGTTTTTCTTTATTCGCTGTCATATTCTATAGCTTTCCACCTTTCGTTTTCACAGCGCTTCGCTACACGTCGCCTCCATTTTGCAAGAAACTATAATGAAATTTCATCTGACACAAAACACACCTAGACCTATACGATTGGGAATTCATAGCACGAGGATCGGCAACGGAATAAGGGGTTGCCATCTGTCTCTTCAATTTTTCCTGAAGGCGGTACCAAAGTGCCATTTTCAATGTTCCCTCTGTCGTGGCAATTTATTGTGACGGATAGGTCTCGGCGACGATTTACCTCGACTTCTTTCATAGTTTGGACGGCCGTCGGCAGTTTTTTGTTTTCGAAGGCGTTTTTTGTTGCCATATCCGATGAGGGTTGAGAAAATTGGGGAGATCCCAAGCGCGAGTGCCGGGGATTATTTTTTTATTAAAGTACTTCTTTGTGATTGAATGTCCGAGAAAATCAGTTCATTATTGGTGAAACACCTTTTGGTCGCTCACAAAACTCGTACCGCGTAATCAAAATCGTATAAAGAATATTGTAACTCAGTATAAAATACTTGGATTTTTTTTTGTTGTAAACAAAAATAAATTGTTGTTTGTGCTTACAAAAATATTTACACTGCTTTTTCGGATATGTATTCTAAATTAATATTTCAATTCCATCTAAAATAATACAACAATGAAAATATTATTATGTTCTAAATAAATAAATAAATAAATAAACGTTTCACACTCATAGCTCCCCACTAGGAATAAACCTGTGTCGGGGATGCCATGGAACACACAAAGACAAGGACAACTAACACCCAGACCCAGAACAGATATTTAAATTCATCATTCAAACATCTGCCCGGCCGGGAATCGAACCCGGGACCTCTGGCTTATAAGGCGGCTACACTACCGCTGAGCCAAACAGGTCGACAAATAAATAAATAGAGCTAAATATTGATCATATCAACAGCAAGTGAAATTTCTGGGCCAAGCCAGAGCAATTTAAGTCATTGTCATTTCAACCCTTTCACTTTATTACTAGACAATACCTTAAAACAAGCTTAGTCATTATTATAATAAATTAAAATAACCCCTAAAAAAAGTTCAAACAGGTCGACAAATAAATAAATAGAGCTAATTATTGATCATATCAACAGCAAGTGAAATTTCTGGGCCAAGCCAGAGCAATTTAAGTCATTGTCATTTCAACCCTTTCACTTTATTACTAGACAATACCTTAACACAAGCTTAGTCATTATTATAATAAATTAAAATAACCCCTAAAAAAAGTTCAAACAATCTTCAAACGGCTAAATTTAAGATTAATTTGAAAAAAGTCCAATCTTGATCGGGTCACTTTTAAAACAAAATTTTTAATTGTGCTTACGGTTCGAGAGTGGAATGCTCTGCCCGAGTGGGTATTTCATGGTAGCCATAATTAATTCGGGTATCTTCAAGTCAAGACTCAAGACTTCTAGGCAAGCGTGCTCCATCGTAGACCGCATCATTGCTCAGGCGAGATGGCGGTCAAACGCAAGCCTATCTTAGAATAAAAGAAACCTTTGTTTGCGTCGGGATTTAAGAAACAGGCATAAGCCACACTAAATAAGATCTTAAAAGTATTATCTTCCTAACTTTAACGCTTCGAGTTAAGCTCTTTATAAATCTAGAGTAAGTGTGAAAACTTGAGGTCCCAATAAATTCAAGTTAGGTATACATTGACGTTTTTATATGAAACGCCCAGGGCCTAATGAAAGTTAACTTTGGGGTTCAGAAGTTTGTTATTGGTCGTAGTTCATGATTAGGCTTGCTGTAGGCGGATCGGCTCGGCCTTGTCACAGTAAAGATAACGTTTCATCAATTGAGGAGGTTGGAACTCTTGTTTTATTTTGTAGATACTAGCTGCTCGGTTTTGCTCGCTATCCTATAGGATTTGTTAATTTAATAGGAACAAAAAGTAGTCTACCTGAACTAAAAGTAAAAAGTAGATTTGTTCATGCAGAGTAGGTATAAGTTACTTTTATGCCAGATTTCATTCAATTCCGTTCAGGTGATTTGGCGTGGATGAGTAGGTAACAATAATAAAAATAGGATAGGATAGGATTTCGTGGAGTGAGCAGCTTCACCTATATTTAAAACCTCAATACACTCATCCATAAGTCATGCATGGCCATTTAGCTACCCATTATTTTCAAATTATCTAATTAATTACCTTATGTAGCTCTGTATTCCTATTCATAAATTTTATAACGATGTTTTAACATCGAAATTTGTATGAAAAAATCTGAAACACTTGGATAATCATGTAACAAGAACAAGTCATGCTAAATTTCGGACATAAGAGCCTCGTTCAAACTTTTACTTATGGTTTCTTTTTATGCAATAATTAAGTTGCGTATGTTTGTAGCCGTTACCCTTTACTTAACTCCAACTTTGATATACGTGACCTTTAAAGACCTTAGAGCCTTA
Organism: Alcis repandata; assembly: GCA_949125135.1. Classification (NCBI taxonomy): domain Eukaryota; kingdom Metazoa; phylum Arthropoda; class Insecta; order Lepidoptera; family Geometridae; genus Alcis; species Alcis repandata. Next base: position 2,115,557 of record OX421238.1, read on the forward strand.
ATAAGGTTTTACGTCACAAACTTTCAAACTATCACAGGATTTCTTACAAACTTCGTAAGCAGCGTTTTCCGGAATAAAGTAGGGTTTGACGTAAGCCAAGTGTAAAATAACTATTTCATTCATTTATTACCCATGATACTCCCAATTGTGCCAACTATGATTTCTTGGCATTGATAATTATACCTTACGTGATCGGGTGTATTTTGAATATTTTTTCCTTTGTGGATCAACCAGTTGAACTAACATCTTATCTTAATATATATAAATTACGTGTCACGTTGTTTGTCCGCTATAGACTCCTAAACTACTTAACCGATTTCAATCAAATTTGCACACCGGGTGCAGTTCGATCTAACTTAGGAGATAGGATAGCTCACATCTCAATTTAAGGTAAAAAAACATGAAAAATTAGAAAATTTAAAAATACTTAAACCATATAGCGCTCTGGACAATGTAAACTTTTTTAATGTAACTTTTGACATTTGACATAGAATTGACGCAATGGCTTTTGACAGGACAACGTCTGTCCAGTCAGCTAGTAGGTACTAGATAAATGGTAAAAATGATACGGCCGCCTCTTTGCCTTTATGTATTTTACTATACGTTTGTGATTTATTGTATTTGGGTTTATTATAATATAGGTATAGTTGTTTCACACTCACAGCTAGGATATTGAATTGATAAATTACCAATAAATTGTTGTATAATGTCATTTTAGTCAAACATTACTCGGAATACTAAAATTTCGGAGTTCCGTACTACCGACTATAGATCAGTCATTCCTTTTCCAATAGAAGATTGGCAGGCGTTAACAGATCAATGCGAAGCTTGCATGTCAACCGGGCAATCAAGCGAGCCCGCCTTTGAACTTAAAACTCATCGATCTTCGGCATTATTTCGACCCAAACTGACGTATCTAATTACATCATGCGCAGCTCACAGCGTGTGTGGAGTGACAGTAGCTGGGGTTGTGCGTTTGCTGTAGGACGTGTTATACCAGCTGTCAATTTCACTCATTTTGAGTATATATTGAAAGTGCGTTGTACAGTCTGGCAATTGTACCATGGCTCGACTGTGTAGCTCTACCACTGTGCTTAATTAATAATATGATATATTTTTGCTGTCTCTTTTACACCATTTTTTATCACTTTAGGCTGGATTTTACAAAATACACTCCACGATGTTTACAATTAACTTTAAGAGTGACTTTTCTAGATGGACGTTTGCGTTCAACCGCGAACTTTTACTTCTGGCGCTGTATCGAAATTGAAACTCAAAACAACATTTCGAGTCGAAAATGAAGACTGAAATGCTAAGGTCACAACAAAGAATATATACAGAAGTAAGAGAAAATTATTATCGTAGTGTCAATGCAATATAAGTAAGTTTAATCACTGTCTCCTCCACCTACAGCCCATAGCGGGAAACCAGCGGCGCGTATTCTGCCAATTCCATCGGACGAATGCCTCTGGCTTTTATTCGGCGACGTGTATAGAATATATGCCGTCGTGTCGAGAAACTAAAGGTTTTATTGAAAAGGCTTTCCCGTATGGTATGATGAGGAACATATTAGGCAGTGGAATTAGACGATTGTCGGGCGGTTTACGCTCGTGTGATCGAGGGGAATGTTCCAGTGCTCGAGCCGATTTTGGGGTTGTTTTTGAGAGGTATGAAGTGTATAGGACTGATTATTCTGATTATATGATACTCTGATCCGTTTATAATACTAGGTTTTTTTAAGTTATTAGTATTTTTCAAAGAGTAAACAAAATTTAATTTAGTTTACATTATTTATTTAAAAAGTTAAACATCATTTTAGTTATTTAAAAAATACTTATTTAAAATTTAATTTTTTACTATACTTGTTTCTTCTACTTATTTTACTTCTGCTTTCCTAAGGAATGCTACACTAAGATATTCTATATTAGAAAATGATTCACTAGGCAATAATAAACTAAGGAAATGCTGTCTAAGGAGGGATGGCTACACTAGCGCCCGCTCAAAATTATAGGCCAATAAATTCAAAATACTCATACATAAAATGCAACTTGAAATTATACGAAGTCTAGAAAATGTACCAAGTTATTTGTTGACTACAAAAGTTTATATGACACATCTATATGATATGATTTCATTGTATTGAATGGAGATGTAAGAGGTTTGTTAGTAACTTGTTAACTTTGCTTAGGTACCTACTTTAAATGTATGTAAATTTTATGACTTATAATATTTAAATAACATGGTTTATCAGGTTTTTGAATATTTTTCTAACTTTTATTTTTGTTTTAGTTAAGGTTTCGCGAAACCTTAACTAAAATAAAACCAAACTTTGTAGATTCGCTGCTTGCTGAAAGTTACAAGTTAAATTGCAAGAAGTTCTTATTGATTAGTGTAAACTTATAAAAGGCAGTACTGTTCAGTAGTAGGTATAATAAAGTTAACGCAGTGTTAATCAACTTAAAATATATTTTTATTCTAATCTGTTGCAATTATAATAAAGTACCTACTAAAAAGTTGGCTCAAAAATATTTCATTTATTTCAGCTACAGCTGCTGTCATTTCAACAAAGTTATGCATTTTTAACCGAAAACCGGATTTAACCACCTTTTTTTGTTACCAAAATTGGCATTGCTTCAAAAATAAAACGATTGCGCGCAGCGCTATCGTCATTTGTAAATAAAAATTTAACTTTAGTTAAAAATAACTGCTTTTAGAAATATACTTGTAGCCACATTTTCTTTAACAAAGGTGGTTAATTTATGTTTTGAATCATGAGAAAACATAAAGAGATAATGGACCAGGACAAAAACGTTGGGCCCAAAAATCCCGACCACGCCTACACCGGGTTAGGCCTATTAAAATCCTTTTGTTAATAATCCTTTAATCTTTCTGTAGTAATTAAGCCCAAAAGCTGTTTGTTTAATAACCGGTCAATTATTAACCATGGGGTTGTGTTACCAAGTAGAGGTTGCACGTATGTAATTATGTGTATAGGAAGGCAGGAATGTATGTTAAGGTTCTCCGTAAAAGAAGACTTTCGAATTGTGAAATGTGTTGGATAAGTTTTTTTTTTGCGATTGAGTTATAATTGAGATGCGGTGTGTGTATTAGAATTAGATTCTAAATCTTTATGTGTCACAATACTAATTACTTTTGATAAATGATTGTAATGTAAAAACGAAGAAATTCAGATATGACGATATGATGATTATGATATCCAAAAATAAGACCGATAAATGACTAAAAAGTATTCTGATGGCTACTGACGATATTGTTGTTTGAATCAGTCACGCCGTCGTAGAAGAACTATATTTTTCAGAATATGAAGACTATCATATGTCTATGTCTATGTGGAAGTTAGTACCTAACCTATCTAAATAGACATAGGTTACAAACTTCCATGGCAAAATTCAAGTAAGCTACGCTAGTAAACAATTTCTTGGAATCAAACGTCACTCATTAGCGAAATCTCGCATTTTAATGATACTTAGTTAATTATTCTGAAAATAGTGACGAAATTATGAAAAGACGAAAACATTGTTCAATATTTAAATGATGTTTATTATTTAATTTAGTTACTACTTTATATAGGTACAGAGTGCTCTAATTAACGACGCAACTTACCTAATTACTTAGGTTTTGACTTGAATTAGCAAGTAAGAAAGACTTTTTGTTAACAACCGTTTTCCTTAATTAAATACCTCGCTGTTTCCGCAACTTTGCTATTTAGTAATTAAAATTCATTCATTGTGTTACTCTGGATGTTGCTTTGTTAAGAATTTCGTTTCTTTCGTTCTTATTTGGAGCTCGCTTAGCAACGAAGTTACTGCTTTCTTGAGTCTAATAAGAAATTCCAGTAGGTACTTCAGAATTTAGTTGGTTATGAAATCGTACACTTCGTGCATACTTATAGTTCTGTCCCGAATTGGTTGATAGTTAAACTAAGTCACGGGATATCTCGTTTGCGCATTTTTGACTGATATAAGCCCATTTTGTTATAATTAACACGAGAATACTCACGGTCGCGTCTCGCCTGACACTTACTTTGCCTGGTCTGGTGGTATAAGTCCGTCACCAGACTAAAAAATATTTACTCGGTTTTGGAAGGTGCAACTCTACATTTACCTAAATCTTCTCTAATGCAACTGACTATCTTATAGATTTCCCCGTATATCAATAATGTTCTCCTTATACTCGTAGGTACCTATCCACTCTACTGGATATGGGTAGATGAAGGTGCCACCTTTCTCTCTATGACGATTTTCAATAGTTAAGAGAAATACAAATAAGTGTCTGGGTATCTTCAAGTCTCGAGTGAATCGGTTCCTCCTAGACAGGCGGGCCCCATAACCGTAACATTCCTTACCAACAGACGAGATTGCGGTCAAACGCAAGCCTTTCAAAGTATTAAAAAAAATACAATTATAAGTTTGTCCTATGAATTTTTACAAAATGTTGTAATAAAACTAAATAACATTGAGAAACTAACTTCACGAATAGGTACTTCTACCTCAAGACTTCTCGGTCTCATTTACTGTCAGAGCTCTTTGATCATTCGCACAAACTGACGTAAAGTGTCGACTAACTCTTTGAAGAGGGTTTTTCTTATTTCTTGGGAGGTAAAATACAAATACATATTTTAAAGTGACTCTCGAGAAAGCATCAATGGAAAATCTTCAGCGGAATTCAGTTTTGGAGTTGAAAACTGAAATTAAAAATGAACTTGAGTATTTTCGAACTTTTTTCGTTTATAGTACCAATTCTTTTCATACAGTTTTTATTTTCCTATTTTACCTCGTTAAGGGTTGAATTTTGCAAATTTCTCTCCTAAAGGTAGATAACTATTAAAATACATTATACAGTAAACGCATATTTTAAATTATATGTTTATAGGACCAGCGGTCAATATAATATTAGTCAATATTATATTATATTAGTATATTAGTAATTTTATAGGATTGTCGGTCCCCAACCTTATTAATATTATTCCAATTCTAATCGAAAATCCGATAAAATTTCACCATGCCAGCACCGGGGGCTACCCTTCGCCCAATGCCCTAAGGATTCGAAATTCTATTAAAGCCAAAGAGAAAACAAATAGGTTAAATGTAAATTTTCCAACCCCACAGATAATTATAAAGAGAAAAACAAGAAAACCGATTGCAAAATGTTAAATTAAATGGACGTCTGCGAAATGGACAATTTTCTATCGCGCCGCGTCGTCGCTGTAATGTAAAATTTCTAGAAAACTACAACTAGATAGATAATATGACTAGGTAGATATATATTTTTAGTAGTGATGTATATTTTTAAAATCTATTCAATTAATAAATAGATTTTAATTTATTAATTATTTTTAACTACTTTTCAAACATGATAAGATTTGATCAGTTTATATTTAATTAAAAAGCATGCTATATTTTAGAACTCATTCAAGAGTAATGGTCATACAAAGCATGGACCCTAAAACACTCCTTTTTTTAGTCACAAAATAGAAACGGATAAAAAAATGTTGCCTCTCGAGTAAATAAATTACTCCCAGCATTTGAAAACGATTTGAAAATTGTCTAAAACAACCAGCTATTGGACAGAACAAAATACGAGTAATTCACATAGTTATAATGGAATTTTCGGAAGGCCGGCTTACAATCCTCGCAAGATTTTAATGGAAAACATCTATAAAATAGGACCCGAGTTTACGACTCCTAAAATGAGCAGCCTGCCCCAACAATAGAGTTAAAATAAGTTGCTGTTACATTCAATTAAATATATCTTTATGGGTTGCTAACTCTCGGGGAGTCGTAACCGTGTTTTAGTGATTTGCGAGAATGTAGAAGTGATGCTTTTTAATGGTTTAATTTGTAAAAAACGTTGGTAGCGCTTTTTAAGGCCGATTTTTCCTGCAAGGGTAGAATTGTTACAAAAATACGATTTGTAAAGTGGCTATTATCTAGTTCAAAACGTAATTCTGTTTTACATTTCCCGGGGTTGTCTTTACAAACTTAAATTAGATTGCTATCTAGGTTTTGTTAGGCCAGACCAAACATAGCAGTTACTGTTATTACCATACCATAAGCAAGTAAGTTCGTGAAAGGTAATCCACACGGTTTTTGCAAGGATCGTATCACAGGAGGCATTAAACAAGAACACCTTATTGAAATTTCTATAAAAAACTTCTGAAACTAAGGATACGGCCGTTCAGAGAATGCGTTCCTGACACGTCGCGATTGAACTGACGACGTAACTTTGTAAAGGCGTTGCAGTTACGATAAAAATATTTTTGCTGGTTGTTTACCGTTTTAACAATTGATGAGCATTAAAACAACATTATTATATCAATAATCAATTAATTTTTTTTTTTTTTTTTTTTATCTAACCTATGCTGTCCCACTGCTGGGCAAAGGTCTCCCCCAATTTTTTCCAGTTCTGGCGGTCTTGGGCCAACGCCGTCCAGTCTTTTTCAAACCGCCCGAGTTCGTCGCGCCATCGCGTCGGGGGGCGACCTGGGGGTCGACTGTCCGGGGGCACCCACTCTGTGGAGACCTTTGCCCACCTGTCCGGGTGCATTCGGCTCGTGTGACCCGCCCACTCCCATTTGAGCTTAGCAGATTTGCGTCCTACGTCTGTGATGCCTGTTATGGAACGCAGTATGGTGTTACGGACGCGGTCTTGTCGTTTGATTCCAAGAATACTGCGTTCCATTGCTCTTTGGCAAACCCCGAGACGGGACCTCTGAGATTTGGTAAGCGACCATGTTTGTGCACCGTAGGTTAGGACGGGCAAAATACACATGTCGATGAGTTTGCGCTTCAGGGAGATTGGAAGATCTCCCTTCATTAGCGTTTTCATGGACCAGTAGCTTTTCCAGGCGTTGTCTATACGACGACTTATCTCCTTATCTTGCCTGTTGTCGAAAGAAACTATCTGGCCCAAGTATGTGTACTCATCAACATAATGTATTGCTTGCCCGTCTACCTCGACCCTACGTTTCGTGCTGTTCGTCATTGCTTGCGTTTTAGACCAATTCATCAGAAGTCCAACCTCGAGGCTCGCCCTGCTCAGGTCTTGGAGCATGAGCTCTAGTTCAGGCGCTGATGAGGCAAAAAGCACGATGTCGTCCGCGAATCGGAGATTTGTTAATCGTTTACCACCGACATCTATTCCTTTTGTTTCCCAGCGTGTTGCCAGAGTTTTGAAGACCTCTTCGAGGGTGCTCGTAAATAGTTTGGGTGAGAGCGGGTCACCTTGCTTGACTCCTTTTGATATTTGAAATGATGGACCGGAAGAGTTTAGTTTCATATTGGCTGTGCTATGTGTATAAACTATTTTCAGAAGATCTATATATGTAGTTTCTATGTCTTGATTTTGCAATGCAGAGAATATGGCCGAGTGTTTTAAACTGTCAAAGGCCTTTGCATAGTCTACAAAAGCTAAATAAAGTGGTCTTTTATATTCTATGTGTTTTTCTATTATTTGATTTAGTGTTTGAAGATGGTCGGTTGTGGAAAAATGTGGGCGGAATCCAGCTTGTTCAGGAGGTTGGTGGCTATCAAGTATTCCAGCTATACGATTTTGTACAACTTTGATGAAAATTTTGTAGATGTGAGATACTAAGCTTATTGGTCTGTAGTTACTGATATTGGATACATCACCTTTCTTGTGGAGCAGAACAATATTTGAATGGCACATATTGTGAGGAATCTGTCCTGTGTCTAGAATGGAATTAAATAAGTTTGTTAGTGGAGGTATTAATGTTTGTGCTCCTATTTTTAGTTCTTCTGTGGTGATACCGTCTTCCCCGGGACTTTTTCCGTATTTCATGGATTTCAGGGCGTCGTTAACTTCTTTCCCCGAAATGAAGGGGATACTATCTGAGCGAGAATACTGTACAGTTCGATGGCTATTTTCCTCATCTGTATATAGGTTTTTATAAAAATTTGTGCAGATGTCCATTACTTTGTCTCGGCTATTGTGTTTGACTCCTGATTCATCTTGCAAACTGTTGATCCACCGTCTTCCTTTTGTTATTCCTTGTTTTGCTATTCTAAGTGAAGTGTTTCGTTCTATGGCCGCTTTTACTAGATCGCAGTTTTGTTTCCTTATATCGTATCGTATGCTACGTTTTACTAGTTTATCAATTTTTCGATATTCTTCAGTGCCTATTTCATAATTTTGTCTATTTTCAATTAATTTCTTTGACTTTTCAGATAGTTTTGCTTTTTGTTTCTTGTTTGTTTTTATTTTCTTGCAGCTGTTCTTAATTTGACTTACTATTGTATTATACTGTTCATCAACATTTTCAATCTCTCTCATGTTCAAGATTTAATAATCAATTAATGTTATAATTTTGTGCCAAACTGAGTGTCAAATTTATAACGAATGGTAAACAATATTTTTCTAAATCTATACTGCGCTATTACAAGGTTATGTCAGCGCTTTATATTTGTAGTGCTGTGCTAACAATAACAGGCAATAATATTATCGTAATCTGTTCTTATACAGTTATACTTTATAAAATAATACGTTTTGTTTTTCTTTTTAAGAATTTACTTAGTTTAATGCAGATTAATTTAATACAGATTGTAACTTTGTAACAAAGAATAAATAAAACAATTTTATTATATTAATATTATCTTTTTTTGGTTTCCACTTAAATAACTTAAATATAAATTTGAAATGATTCCGCCAATTTAAAACGAAAATAATCTTAAAAATAATGCGGCGGTTCATTTTGGAGGAACGGTAACGAACTCAGTGTTATGTTGTGCCCATCATTAGTCGTGACTAACTGATAGGTGTCAGGAACGCATTCTCTGAACGGCCGAACTATAATGTCTGGATTTCAAACAGCTTAGATCTTAATAGCAAGTTCTAGTTATTATTTCAATAGCATACAAAGCGTCTGGTTTCGTTCTAGACCGAAAAATCCGCGCGACGTTCACACCTTATACGAATTTTATGATAATCGCAGCCCCGCACGGCTAATTGGTTTTTGAGAACCGAACCCCGCCCGACCGAAGCTTAAATCCTCATGATCTCAATCCCACGATTGGCCTATTTTTATTCGGAATTAAACTGGCTTTATGCGAGGCCTTTCCAAAGGACAGAAAAATTCAATCCTCTCCCGCTCCCACATATTTTCTGAAGGCGTTAAAACCCTAGGGGTTCCGGCTCCCATACAGAATCTACCGCAATAAAGTTTGCAAGAAACCGCCAGAACGGAACGAGAAAATTCAAAGTCGCACCTTCATTACTTAAACTTTAACGTCAGTGAAACATTGCCACTTAGAAAGGGCTGAGAATTTCAATTTTAGGTCAGTACTTCCGAAGGGCTTAGACAGCGCCCATTACTACAAACCTTGACAAACATTGGTTACGCCCTTTTCGCCTATAAAAGTAAAATATGGGCCGACCGCGTGACGTCTAGGGATTTTCTGCTTTCCTGGTAGAAAGAACGTTGAGAAATGAAGGCTTCGACGATTTTGCACCAGTTTTATGTTGAACATAAAATTGTTTTTCGTAGAAACTGGCGAAATAGCAGTGTTTAGGTATGTTGGTTAACTTTTGCTATGCTTATAAATAGCTGTAAATTTTGGCAAAGAGGCTTTGTTAACCTTTGATCTACCTACGCAATGTTGACTCAACAATTCAGACTATTTTTTATCAGTAGCTGAAATCACTGCAGAAACTTTTTCGTTTCACAAATTAATAAGATAATAAATATTATGTACTTGGTAAAGCCTATTTTTGAACGCACTCCGCTCTTCTAAGAGCTTGTGCCAACTTTTCTCAAAGCGGTGCAGCATTGTAAATGACAGTAAGATGAAAACTCATTTCGGGAGGTGGCTGAATGTCCACATTTTTATAAAATGCTCAGTCTTATATAGTCCTTTTAGTGGTAATATTACGATGCATTTAGATGTTATTGACTTTGAGTGTAAGTATAGGTAAGCTACTTATCTTCCACCATTGCTATACTTTTGATAAATATTTCTTATTTATGTTGTTAGTCGAGATTTTACAATACGTCATTGATATTATATTGTTTTGCATTTAGTAATTGATACCCTAAATCAACGATAAAATATTAAAAATGGTAAAATTATTTTCTTAAACCATTTAGGTCGCAATTTCCATAACTTGAGTGTTTCTACCTTGCAATATTGCCATCTAAAATTTTTAATCAATATCTCAACGAAATTGGATTTAAATTGGAATCTAAGACCCTCTGAGGCCCTCTTCCAAAATCTAATTTAATATAGGGCCGAGCAAAGACCCTATAGCCTCATAATTCACTTCTTAGAAATTACTTTAAAAGTTGACCTCACAATTTGTGTCACGAAATATGACTTATGCCTGGAGTCAGCGAAGTGGAGTAATGAAGTTTTATGGTCCTAAAATGGACTTTATTGTAATGGAATAAGAGCTTGCAATTTACGGAGTGGGTGAAATAATTGAGTTTCGTCGTCAAGAATCGGAGACCTTCGCCTAATTTACACCGATCGAGTCGAGTTATTGTGGAAGACAGTTTTCTAAGTAGTTTGAAAGTTTAGAGGTAGGTGATAATTTGAATCCTCTTTATGATTTATGTTTTCCTGGTGCTTGCTTGATAACAAAATATACCTACCTACCTACATGCCAAAGCATAATTTTGCTTGCTAGGGTTTGTTTAATCTTCTGATATGACTAGCGGGATTCTGTCTTATCAAACATGCTTTGCGGGCTACGTTTTTTATCTCACTCTAGCTGCTAAGCTTACCTCGTACCAGACCAAGATAGAAGAGTACGAGTACACTCGGGCAGTCAGGAGTTAGAGCTCGTCCCGACTGGATCCGGAGTCTGAAAAAATCAAGACATAAGAGAAAAGTAGATTATCTTTATCAAACACTTCAAGTACTTAATTTGGTTAGCTGTACTGTTAGCACAAGATATTTTATCCCGGTTTTTTTATTGACTCGATTGGCTTGATTGCTATCTTGCCCGTCGTCCTACAAAAAATTAAGCATCTGTTGAATATCGCACAAAGATTAAACCGAGAAACGCATCTAATTTCCCATTAATAACACAGCGTTTTCATATAATATTATTCTTTAGAAAAGATAACAAGATTCCAATCGCGTGCCATCTGCTACATTGATGAAAATATCAGCACAAAAACAAAGTTACAATAAAATCAAATGTCGCCTTCAATAATTCCAAACCTTATAACTTGGTGGCATGTGGCGGTCGTAAATCGACGCGGGTTAGAGGATTCTTTGTGAACAATGAGCTGGGATGTAATTTAAACCTACGTACTATTGTTATACGTACTATAATTATTTGTAGCTGGAATATTGTAGAGTTGAGCAACGTTAGGTTCGAGTTGGTTTTTCGATGGGTAAGCGGTAGTAACTGAGCACTGTCGTCGTCTTCTGATGATAGGTATGTTTGACTCATAAAACGTCATGAAATAATTTGTTAATGTTTAGTCTCTGTATGTTCTAATTTTTTGACAATAGCTAATAATATTAGATAGATGTTTAAAAAAATAAGTAATTAAAGAACGTAATTTCAAAGATGTTTTCATTGGAGTGCAACACCTCTTATTGTTCATAATCAAATTGTAAATATATAATTATTACCTACTAGCTGTTCCCCCCTGCCACGCTTCGCTGTGGATAAAAAAAGAAAAAAAAATGGATGAAAACAATCCTTGATGCGGATTAGGTATTATAACATGCTAAAATTTCAGCTCGATCGGTGCAGAACTTTTTGAGTTTTTGAAGCGTACACAAACCAACATAACATTTTTATATATTATAAAAGATTCATAATGGTGTCACCATATCAAAAACAACATTTTTAATTTAAAAAAGTTGTTAAATGCTTGTTAGGTGTACTTGTTTGTTCAATCCAAAATTTCGGAAAAAATACTTGTAATTAGGGAGGAGGTTGGAAGTCGTCTAACATAAAACTCTCCCTCTACTTAACATCACTTCAATTGTGAACGTAACTACTGGTGATTAAATGACCAATGAGGACGACCAATTTGTGCATTTCGTCTTTACCCGTACTTTGCATGTGAGCGTAAACACATAGGACCCCGAGGCATGTTCAATTTTAGACTAGCTGATTTTTCCCTAATTTTTTAGTATAGGTGTAGAACTCCGCTCTTTTTCCAAGCGTCTTAAAGTGACTTGCCAAAACGAACCTATCAATGAGTACAGTTCAGTAAACTTAATGAAATCAACAAATCCCCATTTCTAACATCACCTGGTAGTAGAAGACGCAATTTCAAGTAAATTACATCAACTTAATGCTTTGAGAAGCGGAGGCAAACGCCGGGGGTCGTACTTAACTGTGCTAACGGTCAATAAGGGTAATAAATAAAGACCGGTCTTAGCTCGCGCCGCGCCGCCCGGAAAATACCGGTTACTTTGACCGGTTAACCGGCTATGTACCGGTTTATGTGCTGGAAAAAAGTCTGTGTTTTATACTATAGGGTTTTGAAAGAGATTAGGTATTATTTCGTTTGTTTGGTACTAGACATAATATGTATATTATAATACGTGATGCGATAAAATTTTAATTTTAATATCAAAAGTATTCTTATGCATTTTCAAGAGTTTTTATTTAACTTACAAATTTAACAATATAATAGGTTTGTTTGTTCTGGTCAAATCTTGATTATAAACCATTTTCCGATGTCTGATTCAGCTGAAATTGGTACTTGGCTGTAATTACTGTTTTACAATGTCCAAATCAATATCATTGCAACATTGTTGCTGTATGAAAGTCTAGACAAAAAAGAGTTTTTTTTATAATTCTGGTAATATTCCTCATAATTTATAATATGAAAAAATATCAATCAAATTTATCAGTCATCGTAATTTATCAGTATTTTATTCATACTAGCGATAAAAATGTGCACTCGCATGACTTATTAGCGGCTATAAAACTCAGCTGCGTGATTCTGGAGCTTTCGACGTCACCAGTTCGAGATTAAACTACATTTACTGCAAATTTTATAACATTAGGAACATGTGTTCCGTTCGCAAGAGAACTCAAGGTTTTTGACCTGATGTTTTATGGAGCTGTGACGTTTGGTTCTTAGCGTGATGTATGGGGAGTGAGTGCGATCTGTAACCGAAGTTGACTTTGATTGTCGGCAATTTTCTTGGAACAAATTGGACGATTTTTCAATAATCCAGAAAAACCTAATGTTTTTACTATAATCATCATCTTATTCATCTTTATATTATCTTGGGCTTTCGGTGTCTTCAAGTTTGTTAAGTTACCGAAAGTTACTGATTTGTCAGCTATTTTGAAAAACCTTGTTTTTACTAGATATCGGGCATCAAGTCGTGAGAGAATCCGTTTCTTCTAAGCAAGTGTGCTTCTAGGCTATCTTAGACCACAGCGTCGTCTACAATCAGGCGAGATGGCTGTAAATTCGAGCCTACATTAAATAACAAAAATAAACTTTTTCCATATAAAAATATGGTATGATTGATAAGCTTTAACAGTATATATAAAGTAATGTAAGTATCTTACAACAATATTACTGTAAAATGAAAAACCAAACTCGACAACACGATAGGGTACACCTTCTTTCTAATTACGTTACACGAATGTAAACTTTCACAAAAGATCTTTTAAAACGCTTTTCAAAAGGAAAAAGCGTACTTCGAATCTAAGCATTGAGAATTATACATGGAATTATTCATTTCAAAAAGGTTCGGACGATTGTAATGTTGATTTTTTTTCGCCCTCGGGAATTCTCTCTTTGCTCTCCCTTTATCCTTTAATAATTAAAATTTAAGACTGCCTTTCGGAAAACGTTTTTACTATGGATTACAAATGTTTGAATGACCTGTGAACTGCTTATTTGTTTTACCTTGTTGATTGACTACAAAAAATAAGTTAAATGGACTATGACTCCGAATTGCACTTCTCATGTCGTCATATTTACTTTACAAATAACTATTGCCGTTGTCCATAAACTATAAATGTTAGACATTAACTTTACTTGTTAGTATTGACTGACGAGGTCAGTGCAAAGCTACGCTACGGTTTTGAACTGTTGGACATATAAAGTTCTAGACGACGTGGGCATGGTGTGGCGTGGAACAAACTACCAGACGAGTGACAACTTCATTATCATCAGAAAAAGTTGTAGTGTGCGGTTATACAGGGTTATAAGGAAAGGTTATGCTAAGCTAAATTGGGCTCATAGTAAGGTACTTATCATTATGAACAATTTTTAATAAAGGACTAACCCGGAATTCGCAAAAACCAAATCAGCTGTTCCATAGAAACATATGAATGACACGTGACAAAATGTTATAGAACAGCTGATTTTTTTCGCGAATTCCGGTTTGGTCCCATAGTAAAAGTTGTGTATAATGACGAGTACTATGAGCCCTTTTCGGCGTTGCATACCCTTTCTTCATAACCCTGTAGAGAGATATTTAAGAAAATGTCTTATTCATTCTGATTGTGAGTCACGTTGACTATTATTCCTGACTTTACTATCTATATCATCTCTCCAGCAGCCGAGACAAAAAATATCACAGTTCCAACCCATCTATCACAGAATAAACAAAAGTAAATCACCAGAACGCCAACTTCGCGAAACCTCATAAGTTGTTCGACTGACAAAAAAATCATATTCTTGTAAACGAGCTGCGAAAAAGCGGGTCGGAAAGTCTTTGAAGTATCATCCGAGCACAGATTATTGCAGAGACACAAGTTAGACAAGAAGACGTGCTTTACTTAGGTAAAAACTAGGTGCATATTAATATTAAGTATTCCTCTAAACGCTTACAAAAATAAGCTTATTTCAAATCGAACCTACGACGTAATTTTTTTTTACTTTTAGGTATAGGTCTGCGATTGAATGTCTGTTTCTGAAGCAGGTAGATCTCCTGAGTTAAACAATCTTAATTTGAAGAAACATTATTTTTCGTCAGAGAGGATAAGTTATCGTTTTGCTAGCGTCATTCGAACTAAGGTCCTATCCTATTCCAATTAGCGCCACCAAAATAATGTCCTAATTTCTCGAAGGTTCTACTTTGCCATCATTTTCAAACTAAACCATCTGTCCTCTTTTATTCCGATATAAGTATGCGGCTCGTCACATAACTTTGTAAGATTTCGCCAAAGCACTTCTTTGGAAGTAGCTTGGCTTTTGTCATCCTGCGACGCGGGTAGTTGGGAACTATCATTGAGCGCGAGTTTACCCGCTTTGCGAGTGTTTTGCCTATTTAAGTATTGTTATAGCTACGTGTGAGTTAGTTTGCGATTCGATGGGTAACTGGGGTAACTTGGTATTTGTTTTGGAGGAATATTATTTAAAAATTTCGTATGAATAGAATTCGTTTTATAAAATTTTTATGCTTAGATTTCAGTTTCGAGTGCAGAGATGTTTCTTTTTAAGACCAGTTGATATGAAAATGATAAGCTGTATCTATGGTGAAACTGTCATTTGGATATACAAATGATCTGACCAAGTATTTGTGATATACATAATAACATTCATTCAATCACAAAAAAAAAACAAGAAAAACGAAAGTGATTGAATCTTCATTCAATAATTTTCTTCGGAATGAGCCAAAATCGTCAGTTGAGCTATCGTCAATTCAATAATTAATTGGTTACAAGTTACAACACTAATATGTCATTATCATACTTAAAAACTAATTCTTATTTGTACTACTAAACTTAAGAATTATCTGTGAACTCACAAAAAAATCAATCTTTGAAAACATTTTTCATTCGCTAAATATCATTTATATTCGTTTCCGAAATATAGCAACTATAATTAACAAAAATAACCCGTTGTACCAAAACGATGCTTCGAAAATAACGAGACGTAACATGCTATCTGCTAATTTTTCCTTCGAAATTATTAAAGCCGTACAAATCTGCTCATTCATTAAATTAGCCTAGAACGTGCCCAAATGTTTGCCCGCCGCACTTGACAAGCGGCATGATTTGCACAGCGTGGACAATCTACCTAATTTCACGTTGGCTACTAAAATAGCATTAATATTTTATACTACCGCAACACTGGGTTTGGGTTAAGTTGCGAAAAACAGGTGAAATCAACATAGTACTTAATTTTTTGGAAAATTAGTGAAGGACAATATTTAAAATGAGTTAATTTAAAAATATTAAATAAACAGCTGTTATTGCATAGTCATCGCAGTTACATACGTATACCAAATTTCAACTCAATCGGACATCGGAAAGTAGTTCAAAACTGAGTTGCAAGATTCCACCCGAACAAACATACTTACATACATTGCAAGTTAGGTATATAAAAGTTTTTAAAAAGAAGTGAATTTTCACAAACATATTCTAACGCCATTCTTGCGCGGAAAAGTTAACAACCCTATTATAACTTTTGCATAAGCTGGACAATTTAAAAGTAATGATGATAGGCATTTAAAAATCTAATCAAATTACATGCATTGCAAGAATCCAGCAGTTACTGTTCTAAACGCTTTCCGTTTTAAGTTAAACCGCCGTAAAATCAACTTTTACCTCCGTCAACTCTAGAGCAAAATATGATCTAATATCTTATTCATAGGTTTCAGTTTTGAGTGCAGAGATGTTCTGTGTAATTTACGCTTAGGTTTCCTGCAAATGTGATAAAGCTACGACAGCCATGTGCACAAGAAAGTTCTAGAATTTTCATATTAAATAACTTGTAGCGTCTCGCATTTCTACCTGGAAACTTACTGATGACGGTTCCGATGGTTTTAAACTATCAATATATATAAAAGTGAAGGTCGTGACTGACTGACAGATCAACGCACAGCCTAAACCGCTTAAGCTACAAACTTCAAATTTGGACAAAAGTTTAATATCAAAAAGCGGACGCACACTAAGAAAGGAATTTGCCCAATTCAACCCTTAAGAGGGTGAAAAGGGGTGTTTAAGTTTGTATGAAAAATTTTTTTTTCTTTATGCTACGATTATCAAACTTTGTGAATATACTAAAGTTAAAAAAATAATTGACACCTATTTCAACATTTTTTAAAAATCAACCCCTAAAGGGGTGAAACGGAGCAATAAAGTTTGTATGAAGATTTTTTTTTTAATGCTGTGGTTATGAAACTTTGCAAATATACTAAGCTTAAGAAAATAATTGACACTTATTTTTTTGTTTTTTGAAAATCAACCCCTAAAGGGGTTAAACGGAGTGTTGAAGTTTGTATAAAATTATTTTTTTCCTAATACTTCGATTATTTAACTTTGCTATTGTAATAAGCTAAAAAAAATATTAGATACCTGTTTCATTATTTTTTGAAAATCCACCCCTGAAAGGGTTAAACAGAGTGTTGAATCAACGCATCAACATTAACAGATCAACGCACAGCCTAAACCGCTTAAGCTACAAACGTCAAATTTGGACAAAAGTTTTATACCAAAAAGCGGACTCACACTGAGAAAGGAATTTTCCCAATTCAACCCCTAAGGGGGTGAAAAGCGGTGTTTAAGTTTGTATGAAAAAAATATTTTTCATAATGCTACGATTATTAAACTTTGCAAATATACTAACGTTAAAAAAATA
This sequence comes from Alcis repandata, assembly GCA_949125135.1. Lineage (NCBI taxonomy): Eukaryota > Metazoa > Arthropoda > Insecta > Lepidoptera > Geometridae > Alcis > Alcis repandata. Next base: position 2,133,117 of record OX421238.1, read on the forward strand.
ATTGACACCTATTTCATCATTTTTTAAAAATCAACCCCTAAAGGGGTGAAACGGAGTATTGAAGTTTGTATGAAGAATTTTTTTTTGGTGCTGTGGTTACGAAACTTTGCCAATATACTAAGCTAAAAGAAATAATAGTCACTTATTTTTTTGGTTTTTGAAAATCAACCCCCGAAGGGGTTAAATGGAGTGTTGAAGTTTGTATGGAAATATTTTTTCCCAATGCTATGATCATTTAATTTTGCAGACGTACTAAGCTAAAAAAAATAATAGATACCTGTTTCATTATTTTTGGAAAATCAACCCCTAAAGGGGCGAAATGGCGTGGTAAATATAGTACGGAGAGAGAATTGCAATGACACACTGACAGACTAAACCACTGGTCGTAGAAATTAGAAATATGGAAGGTGTGTTTGTCTTGATGAGTAAACGTGTACCAAGAAAGGATTTTTTGAAATTCAACCTCTAAAGGGGTGAAATAGGGTGTTAAAGTTAGTATGGAGAAGCATTGTTTTTGACGCCACGGTATTGAAATCCTTACAAATATACGAAGCTTAAAAAAATAACGAACACTTATTTCACCATTTTTGGAAAATCAACCCCAGTGGGGGTGAAATGGCGTGGTAAAGATAGTACGGGGAAAAAATTGTTTTGATGCTAACTCAATAAAATTTTACAGATGTACTAAACTTAAGGCGGGTAAACAACATCCGGAAAAAATCCAAAACCTTCGAAAAGTCACATCCTCGAGGTGGAACTGCTAATTATCTCGAAAACTAAAAACATTTTTACCAAAGCGCTGAGACTAAAAAGTCATCAAAACCTCGGACCTTTTTGGAGCCATTAAAAATAACATAGTCGCCTCAAAAACATGGCCTCCATATAAACTTTGAGGATCTATATCTCCGAAACGGTTGAAGATGGGTGGGTGTTTGACTAAATGTCATAGGAGTCAAGGGCTACTTGATGGTGGTGGCGAAAATCCAAACGATTCAAAATGGCCGCCATTTTTGAAAATGATTCGAGAGGGCTGACTTATTGCATCTAGGGGTTTTTGGGGTCCCCCCCCGCTTCCATTGTATGACACTTTTTACATGCTCTCAAAAAAGAGGGTTAAATTAATTTCATCCCGGAAAAATTTTCGGTTCCCGAGGTATAGTCCACGCGGGCGAAGCCGTGGGCGGAAGCTAGTTTACTTATAAATTTAGACAAAGAGAAAATATGTTTACGTTTAGGCGTTCGTTGGATGAGAATTCAATTAACACAACAAACACATAACACAAACAGTCAAAAAACTTTTCCATGAGGATTTTTTAGTTTTTGTTGTTTTTTTACATTTAGATAAAGGGAAAGATTTTATATTTTTTTTAACTGACCCTGTATTGTACTGTATCATTATTGCTGTTGAAACTGTGCCTAATCTTTTTATATTTTTGTTTCAGGTAAGTGCAAGTCTACGTCTAATTTATCAGTCCTGATAATCAATTTTATAATCCGAGTAAGTACTTCTTGGAACCTCATTTAGGAGAAAAAGTAATAAATTTCGCTCTCTTCATGTGTGCGTCTTGTCTTAAGTACAGCTATAGACATAGACAACATTGGTCATAATCATAATACAACCACTCAAACTAGACCCGTGGACAACCTTCAATTTAACCCGAAACGCACTGACATAGAGGTCTTCTTTTCTGGTCAACAAAACCAGTGTAAACTGAACTCTGAATCTAAAAGCTGTGAACGTATTCGGAGGTCTATATAGAAAAAGCCGGGTGGTAGTTTGCGAAAGATATTTCCTTCTATAAGTCATTGGTGCGTTTTGCTTGTGAATCGCTTCACTAAGCCTTGGTCTTATTTATGGGGGATAAGGGAGGGCCAGATCTGTAATATTAAACTTGATCTATCGCCACTTATTTTATAGGAGGCTGGTGGCTTAATGATTTTTAGAGAAAAACTAGCTGACTCGACAGACGTTGTCCTGTCAAAAGCCATTGCGTAACTATAGCAACCGTAGTATGTTGATGCTAACTTGTCAATTTATAGTAAAAATTATCAGTATATATATAATTTGCAATAAATTAAAATTGCGACTATAATTTGAGATTTAAACTATCCTATCTCTCAAGTTGGATCGAACTGCACATGGTGTGCGAATTTTATTATAATCGGTTAAGTGGTTTAGGAGTCCATTGAGGACAAACATTGTGACACGAGATTTATATATATTAAGATATTTTGTGTCATCCTACTATTACAGGGTGATAAGAATAGGCTACGCTAAGCCTAAAAGGGCTCGTAGTACTCGTCATTATAAATAACTTTTACTATGGAGCAGACCTGGAAATCGCGAAACAAAACCGCTGTTCCATAGAAAATGTCAACGATACTCAACAAAATGGATGGAACAATAAATCAATAATTGTAGTAATGAAAAACACTTTTATTGAATGAATTTATCTGATAATAAACTTGCCTTACACAAACATACTGACAGAATAACCAAATAGCATAAATAATCTGCTCAGAATGCAAAAACAAGGCAGAGACAGAACAAATAACTATAAAAATATAACTACATTTTCACTCATGGCATGTTATGCTTGTAAAGACGTAGTTTGAGGAAAAGCGCAAGCAAAACTGGGAGACATAATTTATATATACACTCCCCTTATTCAACGTAAGTTATACGGGGTTACTAGGAAATGGTATATGTATATGCTAAGCTGTAAAAAGCTCAAAGGACTCATAATTATGAACAACTTTTACTATGGGACAAACTCGGACATCGAAAAAAAACTGTTCCTAAAAAAATGTCAATGACACCTTACAAAATGTATGGAACAGCAATTCCGCCAATTCCGGGTTGGTCCTGTAGTTAAAGTTGTTCATAATGATGAGTACTTACTATGAGCCCTTTTCGGCTTAGCATACCCTTTCTGTATAACCCTGTGTATCCACTCCCCTTATTCAACATAAGTTATAAATGTACTTATGCATAGGTATTTTCTGGTAGACGAGAATGTTGGGGGTAAAAATTATAGCTTTTTGTATTCTACTTTTATAGTTTCTTCCGGTGGTTTCATTATTCTTCGTGCCAATCCAAAAATTTGTTGCACACCTGTTAAAAAAGATACCTACTTACTGTGCTATATTTTTTTGTTTTTGTTTGACGAGTAGAAAATCTTAACAAGATGCCCAGCTTACACGAGGTCTAACGGAAAGGTGTAGTTCTTCACATCAAAGTTAACAACATCTAGGACAAAAGTTTGCTAAATTCGAGAAAGAAATTATTGCATCTCCATGGAAAATGGATGACGTGACCAATATTTTGTATGGACTCAATTGTTTTTTCTCAAATTTAGGAAACTTGTGTCACAAAAGTGGTTCACTTTGACGTGTAGAAGAACACCATTAAGTATTACTACACCTTTGCGTTAAACCTTGGATCTTGTAGTATAAAGAAGAAGTACAAAAAGAGTCACATTTCTTCCATGACAAACGCAATCAAAAAAGAATCGCATAAACATAACCATTCGCACTTCATACAAGCTATCGCTCCATCTAAAATACTTTACAATTACGCAACGTCACACCGTCCCAAGCCGTATAAACCACGGATATAGTTAATAGGGGCCAAAAATGGTACAATATATTAGTTTTATACGTGTTCCGTTCCCGGGCGGGTAATATTTACGCTGTATCACACCAAAACGGGCTAAATGAGATCTCGTCCACAGCTTTCAAACGATATAGCGTTTATTTATTACAGTTTTATATGTTGGGATGTTATCATAGCTCTTTTTTATTCCCGTGACCCATATAGGACACATTCCAATTGAAAGGTTTTACGATTAGTTTGGGGTTTACTTCGTTGCTTTTTTACGTGTTTTCTTCTTATGGAGTTTGGAGATTTTCGGGTTTTATTTTTAAAGATACGGTACTCTATCTCCATGTCTGGGCTTTGCAGCAGTTTTGGCCTTTTTCATTCAAATAAATATTTATATGACTAGGCATTTTTATAGCTTTACGTTTTCTATAATTTTGTCTTACTCAAAATTCGAATTCACAAACAAACAGTAGAGAAATCTTTTTGTTTCATGATATTTTAATTTATTGAATCAGACGTTACTTCGCGAAGTTTATCTTCGAATAACTGAAAAAAACAGTTTAGTCAGTCGGTCGGTAGGTCCAGTTTTTACGGTGACCACACACACAGTTACAGTTTTTTGCTAATCATCGTACTTTTCGGTAATATCAGTTTACTAAGTACTTTAAGTGAATTCATCATTATTTCAGCGGAATTTAGATGACCATTTTTCTCAGTGTATAAAACTACACTACTAACTAAGTGTTCTAAAACTTAACAAAATAACTTCCTTTCTTGCACAGTTATATTTGTGTGCATTAAAAAGTTACGGTCTGTTGCATTCAAAACGAATCTAAAGTGCCGATTCAGAGGCCACATAAACTTTAAAAATCTCTATTTACATGTTTCATAGAAAATTTTCAAACTTATACGAGCGTTCGGAACTGTTTCCGCGGCTCAAGTAATAGGATTATGTTTTCTGGAACATGTATAAGAAAGATTTTATTCCTGTTTGACTATTTTTATTTGTTCTAGCTTTGATAGGAAATAGTAATTTGACAAACTCGTATAATGTATGCCTCGGCTTCATATTTTTCACGTTCATTCATCAGAAGTATTTTTGTACTTGCTGAATAGCCTATACGTTATACTCATACTTATACATACATGTAGATATTCATTATACATAATTATATACAATTATACATATAGAATACCAATCACGAGCACATGAGTAGCTAGGTTGGGTACCAATTCTGTATTGATAAAATATTTTCCGCATTAGACATTCAAATTGTCCATTCGAAACAAACAGCTTTTAGCTTCTTTATTTTCTTTCTATATCAGGGATGGCCGAGCTTCGACCTTATAAAAATGCCAAGTCTCGTCAATTCTTAATTCGAATCCCTAACTCACCTCTTTACTGCAAAAAAGTTGCATACCTAGTTTCTTTTAGTCTCAATATAAAGCCATCTATCTAACTCCGGCTAGCAAACAACCAGCTCAAATTCCAAAGGTATGTTCAATAAAAGTTTTACGTTAATCGTATAACCCCAAACAGCTCCGACATAAGACCACTCTCGACTGCAGTTTGCGAAATAACTTACCGGTTTTACGTCTAACACTAGTGAATTGGACCACAACGTAAGTTGAAATTGTTACACAACTCTGTGTGACATGGAGACCGTGTAACACAGTGAATGAGCTTTAGAAACTGGAAGTAAGCCTTAGTAACAGATTGGTGCTATTTTGATTGGGCAGATTGAGTGTAATTACCTATACCTCTTGCAGCTTTATTCTACCGCGTCCCATAATATCTCGGTTAGTTTCTTTCTTTCTATCTTTTCTGATCTTTTACCGAGATTGACAGTGACTTAAATAAAAATCGCACGTGCCACATTAGGGCCTAAGTTGGTGCTCGTATAAATCTTATATATAAAAATGAATCACTGTTCGTTCACTATAACTCGAGAACGGTTGGACCGTTTTCGCTAATTTAGATCTTGAAATATTTGTGGAAGTTCAAGGAAGATGAAACCGCCGGGTGCAGCTAGTTATAAATACATATAAAATAAAGTCCATAAGTAAGTGTTGTTTTTCGCACAACTTATAGTACTGCCAAGCAATACATTGTAGCAAAGAATCAACATTGTTTGCGAATTGAAATTTTCACGGCGCAAGCCAAGTATGAGGAAATGTCGCTCAAACCGAATGTTCAGTGAAATGTCTTTTGTGAGTGCTCTGTAAGTATTAGAGCAACCTCGAGTGAGGTGCACAAATTGATAATTTGTTGTACAATGTATATTGTTGTTAATTTACTATGAAAACTGATGAGGTTTTGACACAATTTGTTATAGGCTTATAGGTTACTTACTCGTACTCACAAAAACTGTAGATATATAATAAAAACTGAATAAAAGTAGTGACTGAGTAGTAGAGTAAACTGAGTAGAGTAAAAACTGTATAAATATGAACAGTGAACACTGTACTCGATAATTTTTAGAAAAAAACCTTGAATCGCATTTTTACCACAATCGCTTTTTTTGTATCATTTAAAGGACTAAATAAAAGAGATTACGTTTTTTTAACACATTTTTAATATCCATTTTTTAAACCAAAATCCACTCTTTACAAAACTTCTTCTTCTCCTTCTTCTTTCCTATTTGCTTTATCACACACTGGCCAGGATAAGTTACTTTCATAGGGTACTTACTATTCTCGACCTGTTAAACCAAAATCTTCTACAGGGGCTGTGTCGCATTCACCATCAAAATGTCCCCAAAAACGCCATACTCATTGCAACTGATTTAGAAACACCGACCAGCCATCTAAGCGCGCTCCCTCGTGTCTGAAACACAAAAGGAAAGCTCGCATTAGCACTAACTACTTCACAAACTGTCCACTTCTGGGACTAGCTTAATTCCACGCCAGGTGTGGATTTGGAGTATCTACCTACTCTTGTGCTGTTGCTATGGAAGATTTGCTAAAGGAGCGTTATTGTTACTAATTTGGAAGAAAGTTATTTATTTTTTTGTCGCAATGAAAATACTTACTATTCAAGGGGGTACGGACAGTGCATTGCCATGTAATATTTTGAGCTTTTTGTAGTTTACAATTTAATCTATTGGACTGCATTGTGACAAGTGCGACGTTGAAAATCAAGCTAGTGACTTTTTTGGATAATCACCTGATTCCATAAAAATGAATCAGATAAAAGAAAATGTTATGATAAAAACTTATTTTACCAACAGTTGGTTCTCTTCAAATATTTTCGTGGCAATAATTCATTTTAAACTATTTTTTTTTTCTGCCTAACTTGTTCATACGGAGTACAATTTGTGGTCGTTTAGGATATTTTATTTTCCCATACCATATCGACCTAACCGTTTTTGATCCTTAATGTGGGAAAAATATGTTTTGTCTCTAAAAAAGAATAATTATTACTAAGTTTTCGATCGATAGTAGATAATGTTTAGGTATGTTAGTTTATTTGAGTCATATATTATTAGAAAATTTTATAGGCGCGTTACATATTCCAGAATTATGTTAGAAGAGTAGCTTTATAATCCGACTTCGGTGAGTAGCTTAAACGATTTTAAACACTGTCAATCTTAGTAGGTACAACATGACATAATGATATGACATAAGGTTCAAGGATTAAGTTTATTAACATTAAGAACAGCCTGTGTCAAAAGCGACGATATCTCACGATTTGTGACGTGGTGTGAACGTGAAAAATTTAAGCAATATAAGAAATCTACGGGAAGATTTTACGAGCGTGAACGCAGCGATTTCGATAATCGATAAGACAGAACAAAAGTAATTGAACTTCGAGGCGCAAGCTCAGTTGAAGTGTTTCCAATATTTTAGCCGTATAATTCAGTTTCGTGTTTTATGAGTAGTTTTGCGAAGTTATTATTACGAAAATAACAAGTTAGTAGTTCGAACTGAATTGCATAAACTGCAGTGAAATCCTTCGTTTTGTGTAAGCAACGAAATTTGTAATTTTACTTTCCCTACTCTTTTCTCTTTATATTAAATTGTATAAACTCAAGAGGTCACTCAATTTCTCATTTGATAACAGGCTAAAGTTTTAAAATTATATTTTATTTTTTTACGAAAAGCCCTTATTTCACCACGCTGGTCACGACGGTAGACTTGCTATCCCAGGAGTAAGACGACTAAGGGTTGAGTTGATCAATACGCATTTTAGTAAATGACTGTAAAATTACAAAATAATAATCCAGTTCTAGTAAACGTTTGCAATACGAAATCATATGTTAGCAATGCGAGGTCCGGCGCTCCGAGGCCTCAGGCGCCGACTTTTTATAAACCCAGCTTCAATTGTAACAAAAGAGAACAAGGAAATGTCCTTTTTCGACGAGTTTCAGTAAGTGGCACCGATTAAGAATATAAAAGCGAAATTGGGTAGCGATTTCTGCCAATTTTGACGGTGACTTAAGTGTAATTAATGCAATAATGGCTTAACTCGGCACCATTGGCTTAATATTTTTGTTATAATGTGACGATGGCATTTTTATGGGTTTTGGCTGTAATTCATTTCTACAAAATGAAACATATAGAACGAATATCTAGTTTACAGTCAAAAAGATGAATAGGCAAAGCAGAAATTGTTAACCAACTAACTCCGAGTCCGATGATACTCCTGCAAAATTCTATCGCAATGTCTCTACGGGATCTCTATCCATCTCTTTCTGTGTATCTCCGTCTCTGTCTGGTCTCTACCAGACAGAGACACAATATCACAATAATTTAATATTTTTTTTTTTTTTTTTTTTTTATTGATTAATAGGCTTGCATTTGACCGTCATCTTGCCTGATGGAAAGCAACGATACGGTCTACGATGGAGCATGCTTGCCTAGAAGAAACCGACACAACTTTGCTTTCCACCGACTGCTATAAATCAATCATCATTAATCAAACGAGTAAACTAGTTCGAAAAACGCGTTTCGATCCCATAAATATGTATCACTAATTCATCGCCCTCGGAATATGAAAATAGCATCATTTATCAGAATGCTCACCATATCACTTGGGAAATCTTATAAATCGTGATCACTTTGAATATACAAAGCTTCGTGAAAGGTAAAACAAATGACGCACACTTAAAGTTTATTTTCTGAATTATTTATAAGCGTAGGCGTTATAATGAAAGTACAAGTATAGATTAAAAATAAGGAAATATAAATCTTACTTGTATGAAATTTAGGTTTAATTTTGTATGGGTTATTTCACTCGGTTGTGGAAGAGGTTAGTGTTTTTCAAGTGTATGTAAGGCAGTATGTAGATTTTGGGTCCTTATGTATATGGGAGAGTTTCTTTGTAAATTTCCACCTACATAGGTGCAGTCTAACCGCAGAGCGTCTTGACTCTATTTCTGTAATGTATTCTACTTTTATTTGATCCGATATAAAGTTTCTCAGCTTTTCTATTGATTTTGATAATATCAAACTTTAAGAAACTCAATCCATTTAGTCTATTCCCAAGCACGTTCGTAGATACTCGTATTTAAAAGGCATCTCTGGTCATGCCATTAGCACTCGAGACAGTCAAGCAGAAATTATTTAACCAATCATCTCACAGATTGTTTTGTCTCTTGAAAAACTTAAATCCAATTTTATCCCCTCTCATTTAAAAGAATTTTTTTCTCTCTCATTCCCTTACACATTTGTTGATAGAGTTATAAATACATAAGTTAATAAAAAAAATATTAAATCAATTTTGATTGCTTTGTCATCGGAGTTACACACTCCTACTTAATAGGTACCTTCACCAAATTTCAGCTCAATTAGACATCGTGATATTGTTCAAAATTGAGTTGCAAGATTTCACCCGAACAAACATGGTTACATACACTTTGCTATTTAATTAATAAAGTAATTTTAAAAATGAAGTAAAAACGATAATCCTTCGAAACCATTTTTCAACTCAACCGACAGAACGAAGAAGTCGTTATATAAAATCGTGCTCATCACTTTAGAAAAATGAAACATCAGAAATAAAGAACAAGCGAAGTAGACGATGCATTTTGTCTTTCTATGTGTCGGACCATATTTCTAACTTTAACCTTTTATTTGTGAAGCTAAATGTGCAGCTCCCTCCCTCTGCGAGATTTTCCTTTGTCTTAATAGGTTTCTTTTATATCCTGAAGAGCTTACAAAGTCTGTTCAAGACAAATATTGGTGCTGGTTTTGTTGAAGATGTTCAAAGCATTTGGATTGAGATTGTCTGTTAGAAATTCAGAAGTCTCATTTTCGGCCTTAAATAGGTACTTATTGGTGTTTGTTAATTATTTTCTTGTCATATGTTAGTCATCAATTAATCCCTATCCTTACTTTAATATTATATAAATACAAAAGTAACTCTGTTTATCTGTTACGCATTCACGCCAAAACTACTAAACCAATTTAAATGAAAGGTACAGATATAGTCTAGAGCCTGAGAAAGAACTTTTTTTTACATAACATAATATTTAAAAAAAAGTTTCACGTGTCTATCTGTCTGTTACGCTTTGACATCTAGACTTCTGAACCGATATAAATAAATAAATACTCGTATAAAATAAATAATATATAATGATCGAAGTACTAAGTTTTGTACGTAACATTTGCGCTACGAAAGAATTTTCGAAAAACTACGACTTGCAGGTGAGTTTTACTTTGACATCACATTACATTCTGCTAGAACTTCTTCGGTACAAACGGATTTTACTCACCACCCGAATGTATTGCACATTTCTCTGTCAACAAGTAAAAAGAATGAGACACTATAATTCGCCTCTCTCTTTCTCTTTCTTCCCTCTTATCTTCGTAAATTAGAGCTAGATTTTAAGATAAAGAATTCAGAAACCCGGATGTAAAATCCGATAAATTTTGTTCGGATAAAACGTCTAGTAGTGCTACCTTGACCATAATTGATTGATACCTCATTCATCAAAATCGGATGAATTGCTTAAGCGCTACGACACAATATAACAAACGTACATACATAAATAACAAGAGTTTATAAAAATACCACTAAAAATACCCCTTCCTTTGGCTTTGCGGTATAATTACGAGCAAAAAAGTTTAATTTATCAATACTCGCCTGAACAGGAACATTTTTATTTACCTCTCAAAACCTGAACTTTATCCTAATGCTAGATCTCACATATGCACTATTCCAATGTTCTTTATTGAATTATCCACTGGCTGCGTTTAGTCCTTTTCAGTATACAAAATGCCCCTTTCCGAGAGATTCAGCGGAATTCTGGGGAATTGCTTTGACGTCGCGCTCCGACACATCTACCTCTAGCTTGGTAGTCAGTTTGCATTACAAGTTGTAGTCACAAGTGCGCCATTTTAACTTGATTGTGTCGTTAGTAAAGCTCGTAGTGGCTATTATTTCATCTGTGAGAAACTTGCAACATTTTAGTTGTATGTTGTGGTGACGAGTTTGCTTGTCTTTGATGGTGTGTTTCTGAAATTTAATAATTACTTTCAAAACAGTTTTTTAATTGAAAAATGCTTATTGTATGATTAGTTAGCTGCTGTTTGGTGAGTCAAAGTCTTTTTATGAATCTTGACGATATTTAAATGAAACTATGTAAAAGTTTGTAAAAAAGAGGATTGACAAAAATTAGTTATGGGACACAAAATCGTTCTTACTTGAGCGACATTAAGATTGATTAAATATCGTTTAGACACATTAAAAAATTGTAGGTACTTAGTTTCCGTAAATTTGCTGCTACCATCCATACAACTACCATACAACTATCTACCAATTTATTCAATAAACCAAACAGTTCAACCAAATACTTACCACACCTCAATACCACTTTAAATCTGATTTTACCAAGTCAAGTTAACTTTATAATAATTCCTATCACCGTCTATTATTAATCATGTCTTTACAGTACTCTTTGAAATAAACACAAACAAAAACAACGTTGCCAGCTCGCACATTTCACGCTCGTCCGAAGAAATATCCGACACCTACCCTCACAATTCTTTAATTCTTATAAAACAGACAAGTCAATGCGACGTTGCCAGCTTGGTACGCCCCTCACGTGCTGCCATCTGTCGTCGCCGTAAAATACTACACTGCAGTGCCGGCTTGGCACTAAGCCGATAGTGCATCTAGCATTCTAGAATTTTTACTTTAAAAGTTTCCGATACCGCAAACATTGTAGCTGCAGATATCTGTGTATGAGTAATCGGGTAAGACAGCACAGAGACTGTGAAATTCCTTTTCATGCTGTGTGAAATTATTGGAAATACCGTACAGGTCACGAAAGTCTGAAGTGAAACGTCAGATGTGGGCAAAAGGTTGCCCACATCTGACGTTTCACTTGAATTTATTTCATTGAAACTTTGCAAAGACTAATTTTAGGTGAAGCGTGTCTTAAATTATCTGCATTTTGAGGAGACAAAGTCAAAGAAGAAGAAAGCTCATTTTACATCAATGGAGTTTAATATGGTTTTCCATGAACAAGGCAAGAAGTATTGTGATAAATTGAGATAAATTAAAAAGGTTTTATATCTCTGCCACGGCATACACAGTTATGGGTACATTTAGCCTGAAATAAATTACTATCGATTTTGGTATTTTTTCACTCCTAAGTAATAAAAAAAATAATTTGGGCACCAACCCATAACGCCTGGCCTATTAAAAATACTTATTGTACGAGTATAAACCAAACCACGACTAAACCTCAACGCTTGACAAGTAAACATTCGAACTTTGCGATAATTCGAAGCTTAACTTTTCACCTTTCTTTAAAACATAAATCTGCCGTTGAAAAACATGTCAAAAGAATTTCACAGTTGTCCAAACACCAACTCTTAGGGGGCCTACCATATTTCCAAAAACATTATTATCTTGCTCTCAACTTGCTCGTTGTCTGTTTACAGTTGAGGCTATCTCTCAACAAAATTCAATGTTAGATGAAAATATGAGCGTTATCAAGGTTTTAGTAGGCCCCTATTTTGATTACGCCCGTCAACACTTAATCCATAACCAGGAGCCCATCAAATTTTACTGGACTCTCCATTCTTACGAGCGAAGCAAGTTTGTTTTTATTGTGAAATAAAACTTCCGAAGTCCTAAGTTTTTCCGCCCTAAGTTTAGAAGGAGCGTTAATTTTGCCGTTTAGTGATATTTATTTGTTCGCTTTTATTGTTTGCTTTGAATTTGGGGCAAATAAAAAAGAAGGTATCGTTTTTATTTGAACATCATTTTATTAAAACGATCTTCAATCTTAGCATTTCATTCATTTGTTTCATTTAGTCGTTATTTTACATCTTCCGATCATGATCAGGATCTTCCGTCAAACACCAAAGTCCTTCTAGACGTTAGTGGGTATGATCCCACATATCTCGGCATAACTCACTTTTTTAAGGTTCGGAACTTCCTTCGGGAAAGAACCCTTAGGGCAAGACTTCGGTGTCACAGCCAATTATTTACTTACTCCATAGATTTTTTTCTTTCTTGTAGAAATCCCCTCTTCAACAAAAAATAAGCTCTATGTCATGGTTTAAAACTGTATACAAACAGTATCAACAATATTGAACCCAGCGCCAAAGAAATTTGAATCAGCCGAAACAGCTACTCAGCAAAAATGTCAAACTTCACAAACTAAACAACAAACACTGGTAGAACAAAAGTGTCAGCAGAAATATTAGAAATTGAACCCTGTGTCGCTTTTGTCGACAGTTGTATCAGCTATGTTTTGAACAGATACAATACGACATCCAAAAGGCAACATACTGCAGTATAGCCTTGCTTTTAAAATGTTCAGAGTCGATGTTAGCTCGACTCTGAACATTTTAATGTTAAAGACAGTTTAAATTCGCGCTTTCGTTCTAATGGCTTTTAATGTACATTAGCTAAGTAGTACTGTGTAGGTAGATACTTCATTGTTCTATTGAGTAAAAGTTAAATTGGCATTCTTAATCTAAACAACGTTTCTAATTAGGGCTGTACATCGATATAGTTTGACACGTCTTATCTGGAATTACACTCGTAATTTTAAGATATACAACAAATCTATGGAACAGAAAACCTATGTTATAGTGGTTATTCAGCTAAAATACGATAGACTTTAACATACAACCTCGGAAAATAAAATATGTAATTATCAAAAATCAGTCATACAAAAATAAAAGCATTCAGAAGTGGCATAATGAAGGCTAAACAGTATACTCGTAGGTACATACTTAGTAGGTTTTTGAAATGGGTCCAAAATATATTTTTTTCCTGATCTACAGAGTACGAGTAAATATCTTTACTGCTTCACCTCCACACATCTATTTACCTAATGCTTTCTAAGATACATTTCGAAAACTGTCCCCTATATTGCCGCTTACAGCATTGCAATGTATTTTATGGCCTCTGACATGTCGTAAAAGCCAGCTGTCTACTTCATTGGAGATATAACTCTAAAATGTTCAAGTCTATTGGAAAATTTATTTCTATTTTATGTTAGTTTTAGACCACTTTGTAAGACGAGAACGATAAGCCAGTATTTAAGCACTTAACTCGGTATCAGTTTACTAAGTTCATTCATTCATTCAGTAAAATGGTATGATATTTTGTCTATTGCAGTCGTAACTCGTAGCTGAGAAAAACATACATTAAATTTTGATAAAATAATGATTTGTTATTAAACTGCCCGCTCCGTCGCGGCTTCACCTGCGTACTATACGAAAACTACGAGGATACCTTCACAATCTCGACCCGGCTACTGTATCTTAGTGTAAAGAAAATTATCATTATTATTTAAAATGAACCGCGCTGTGCGTCGTCGATTTCCTCCCCTTTTAAAGGAAATACCCCCCAATCAAAAAAAATAATGAAATTGTTAAACCTGTATACCAAATTTAGTCGAGATTTGTTGAGAAATGTGACCTGTTCGCAAGTACCATCAAACAAACATCCGGACAGATGAAATCAAATTTGCCCAGTCGTTGCATAGACGCTTCGCTCGCTCGGTCTCGGTCTCGGTCGGGCTCTTAGCGATAAGGATGCCAGTTGTCGCACTAGTTTTTAGGTGTTTTAATCCTTTTGTATGTAATTTATGGTGTGAACAATAAAGAGTTTATCTATCTTTCTCGGTCAATAATATCCCTTTTTGTCGGGGCCTAAAAATGGTCAGTATTAATGCTAAAAGTAATGTGAGTGTCCCATTTTCTTTGCAGAAATCTTTTACAACAGTTTTATTATCATAAATATAAAATGTAGGCCTCTGTGACGTTCCCGGCGCAAGTTCCTCGACACGTACACCTTTTGTGTTGGACACTTTGCTAAATGTTATTTTGTAACAAACGACACCTCTTTTGAGCCTCTTTTTAGTGAATTACGTGCTTCAGAAGTTACTTTGTAATGTACAAAGTTTTGGGCGTTGCCGTGAATTTTTCTCGGAGAATTGAATTTCTTGATGGAGTTTGATACTTCATTAATTTATTGGCTGAGATAGAATTGACTATTTTATATTATGATTATATTAATACACAACATTTTATAAACATGATAAGCCACAGTATCTGTATAGTTTCGAGCCGGTCGAACTCGAACCGTATAAGCTGCGATGCCCATCTAAGCCTCATGAAATGGCGTGGCATGTTATTTGACAGGCCTTGCCTCCATGACACGTCTCAACAATCAAAGCACATGTACCTATGTGTATGATGTTATAGTTACGCACTGTCCCGTCATTTAAGTTAACACTGGGCTTAAGTCGCATGTCTTGAGACGTATCCGGATGGATACTGCATAAAAAATAACAAGATCTTCGGGTGCTATCGAAACTATTGTATCCAACTTTACAAAACGTGAATCAACAATCAACAAACGCGAGTTTAGTTCTGTGTTATTAGAAACGTGTCAAAACTACGTCAGCTTTATACTTACACTCATCTCTCGAAAACCTTTTTTCGATATTTGAAAACTAGAACCTTTCAGACGAAACTCATCGCAGTACACAGCCCAGTTATTATGTAAAAGCAACCGCCGGGTCGTCCTCTGCAAATATAATAAAATCATTAAGTAACGTTAATTCGTTTAGTGACCACGGCAAATATGATGAAAATATGCAAATGACCGGCAAAGTTGCTGGCTTGCTTTAGTTAAAATAAATTGCAGGGTCCGCTCCGACGGGCTTAATTCTGAGAGATTTACTGGGCGATGGTGAAAGTGAAACTGAGTATTCACGGCGCGACGTTTTGTTCGGCGATTGTTGCTACCAATTTTAGTTTTGGAGTGGTTTAATAGCCAATAAGTATCAAGATTAAAATGACTAGCTAACAGCTAATTAAAATTTGTGCTGTTAGCCAAAATTACAACATTCGTTAATAATATTAAAACAAAATCCTATCACAAAACGCAGCTACTAAAATCAAACAGATTATAGGTGATGTTTTTAAATCCATAAACTAAAAGAAAAATGAAAAACTGCGAAGTGATTCGAAATAAATATCTTGTTAATTTTTTATAGGAAACGTGTAGTAACTAACTTAAAAATTCGTAGCAAGATTTTTAAAAAACACTTTACGCAAAAAAAACCTTACAAAAATGTAGCTCGATTTGGTCCCCTAGCATTTGCAGTTTCGTGAACACACAGCTTTAACAGAAATAAACTTGTATTTGGACCGTTTACGGTCGTGTGGTTGTTTCTAAAAGCAATTAATTAAAAGCCCTCTTTTAATAGTGATGAAAAACTCTATTACGAGATTAAGGATTTTTCTAGAGAGAGATTAACTGAGATATCGGCGTTTTCTCTTTAATTGAAGATAATTTAGTTTGGAATTCATTTTGATTGCGTTTTATTTTGTACTTTACTTAATACTAGAATCTAAATCGTGAAGATTAATTTTGAAACAATTTTGTAATACGAGAGAACAAAAATATATTATTTTAACTTTTTTTCAATCACACTAGACTAATGTTTTTAAAGCGATTTGTAAAAGTGAGTTAGTGTGTTATAGTGACACTTCTTAATGCTATTTGGGTTTGTATATTTACCGAATAAAAAGGGACGCAGCTATGCAGCTTCTATAACTGCGTCTCTCATTAATTTACGAATGCGCTTTTCATTCATGCTAAAAAAACCTATTCCATAGAATAAAACCATCGAATTAACTTAGGCGGATCACAGCTATTAACGTACAGGTATGGGTATATTTATTTAATTAGCGAGCCCTAGTGTCAAACGCCCTTTTTTTTATGTAATTGAGTGACGAGACGAGCAAATCGCTCGCCTGATGTTAAACGTCACGTTTGCTCATAACAGGTCTGCACCACCCAGAATTTTTTAATTATTTAGTATTTATTTAGAATTTTTTAGTTATCATTTATTAGATTTAACAATTTTACTTTTACTTTATTTTACTTCATCTGGCAAGCGACCGGCTGCCGGTCGCTATGTTTTAGCGCGCAACTGGCACGCCACCGGCAGCCGGTCGGTGACGTCATGCTCGCTATTTTAATTATAAACAAAATACTGCCAGTGTATCAGTCTCGTAGTAACTACGGCGTTAGCTTGATAAAACGACAAAGAACAATATACAACGAAGTGCCAGTGTCGGTCCCATGCTTTGTTTCTGAGAATTTTGAAGTGGATCCTGAGCGACCGTGGAACGAAAGTGAAGTGGGTGTTTGTTTTTTTACTATGTTAATAAACTATGGGAAGGTGTGATATTTTGGATGCGTAACGTCTATTATTGGTTAGTTAGGTAGATAAAGCAATACACTTTTTAAAAAACAGTTCTATACTTGAATTATACCGATTTATTTGCTGTGAGGTGAAAAAAAAACCCTTTTTTTTTTTTGAAGCCTAAACTGACAATACTTGTAGGAAAAAAATTACACGAATCGATTTATGACTCGATAGCTTTGTTCATAACGATTCGATTGAGCTAAGTTTCATCTAATCATTCGATACAAAAACTTGACGAAATCTTGACTTTATTACAACGCGCTGACATTTTGAAAATTTGCGGGGGGAGGCGTGCCAGTTCCGCCATTTTGCGAAAATGACAGCTGCCAGACGAGGGGTTAGTATAATCACTACATTCATCTGAACCTAAACACTCAAAATACGAGGTAACCCATACAAATGCTTGTGACATAACGACTAGCTAACAACCCCTCGAGGGTCTTGTAAAAAATGCATAGCTTTAGCCCACTAAAGAAAAATAGTTAAGGTGTGATTCCACTGAGATGTAGGTACTTTACGACATGTAACGACCCGACTTTCATATTTTCTGGTATGAAATTTTGTCGCATTGCCAGACTACACTAATAGGTATGAGACGCAATGCGCGTACTGTATGCATCTTTAGGTACTGACAGGTACTAATGCGGTCTCAGCTACTGGATTCTTATTATTTCCATCTTCCAACACTCTCAACTGTTTCACCTATATAGCTATGACTGGCATAAGCTTTAATTTACATCAAAGTAAGAGTCAACATCTCAGTTTATCCTACGAAACAAATTAAAACGTCATCTTTTCCTACCAGACAATCCCAACTGATTTAATTTAAACGACATAATAATTATGACCGTTCTAATTGCCATATCACGACACATGTTCGTCGTAGTGAGTTCGCACCTTAAGACGTTTCCCTCTAAAATTCTATATCATAACTCCGCACGCTGTTTACTCGATATAGCCATTGAATTTCCTTATACGCCGTTAAAAGAAACTTATTTGCGTAATACGTCCTCCCAGAGGACGGTACGTTAAAAGATAACGTCGCATGCGGCCATATTTACGATACCCGAGACATCACTTAAATGTAACGCCGTTAAACAATGTACGGGATGTTCAACTTTGAATTTGAATACCGTGTGTGATATTGCTGAATTTATTGAATAACAATAACAAACTTTTTTAGTTTTATCAAATTATGAATAGAAAATCGTATGAATTAAGACTTCTGAAACTGTCCACAAGATTTTGAAATTCAGTTCATAAGTTAGGCGAGCTATAAAATGTTGATCACGCCGTGCCTTAACTGACAAACCAAATACATAGTTTCGCTGGCTTTTATCAATTACCTAGTTCTTCAATAGTTCAAAATAGTAATGTAAATCTAAATTTTCGATACTTTTTACATTAAAAGAGCAGATCTCAGAGATGCGGGTTAAATTTAATTTTCTCCAAGAATTCAGTTTTATAAATCAATCGGAACTTTTAAAATTTTGATTCCTTTTTACCATTTTGGTACGGAACCCTAAAAAACAAACTTAAAAAAAATTAAGACAGTCTGTCAGCCCCAAAAATTGTTTATCAAAACGTCAATCATTCAATTCTGCTGACGAAATAGAATTATACACACACCAGTTCCCTGATAACACATTTCACGCCCCCCACAAAACAACGTAAACAAGGTTCGACAACATAGCTGAACATACTGAACAATATCATGTCGATACGATCTTCCTTCTCGTTCAAACGTTGCTCCGGCGAAGTTAAATTAAAATCAAACAATTGCTTCGAGAACATGACTCAGTATTTACTGTGCTGGGTAAATAGGCGTGCGTACGAAGTTCTTGAATTTAATGAGTCCAGGCCATTGAAGTATGAGGTAGATTGGGCCCAAGTTCGAAGCCTTGGTCCCTTTAGTTGGCAGACCTAATTTTTCTACAACTATTGATGTCCTTGTCTAATATATTGCAAAGACAAATACAGATATATTTTTAGTTAGTTTAAATCCATCCAATAAATCCTTCAAACTTAAATTGTGAGGTGGTGTAGCAAATCAATTTAGTTTGTAACATCTATTTCTAAATAAATGTTACAAATCAAGGACATGCCTTTATTAGATACCTAAACCATGACTAGGTAAGTACTAAGTACCTACTAGTAGTAGATACCAAGTATCCAGACTAAAGCTGCGGTAACCTTACAAGTCTGTATTTGAGATAGACCGCACGACGATCTGAATCAAAGATCCAATGAATAGTTCAATGATCCAGTGAAATAAATTCAAATTTTGGAAGCATACTCTAGTTGGGTGAGTGGCCGTCAACGCATCAACTCTTCAACACTCGCAGAGCGATGTTAGAGATCTTCAAGTGGCCAGGAACTCTGATATCAGGCCAGTCACGCGGTCACTCACAAAATAATTTTAGTTGCATGATTCCGTTTTTAAACGGTTTTATTTAGCTCACGTTTTCTTTTTTCTTTCTTGGGTCAAATTTAGTAATTCAAATTTCACCCTCTTCCTGTCAACCGATTAATCTGAAATTTTGTATACACTTTGGATTTTGGTGACAATACAATTATGTTTATTCATTCTAAAAATTTCTTCTTAAAATAAAACCGTGGGACGTCCCACGGTTTTCTTGCCCCACGGTTTTATTTTAGTCTAGTCTATGCATATGTTTATAATTCCCACGACTGTATCTATTTTATTATTTTTTGGTTTTTAGTACATTTTTTTTTAATTTTTTTATTAGTGGTTAATTGGTTAAAGTGGTCATTCAAAGTAAGTAAAGGTTTTTTGTGCTATTAATCGTTCAAGCAATCGTTTAGCCTCTGGAAACTCACATAGAAACTAATATATTTATGTACCTACTTACTTGAACTCGAAAAACATTACCCGTCTTCTGAGCAGCCAGCAGTAAAACCAAAGAATCTCTTTCCCTAAAAACCTCCTTTCCCTATCAGAAAGAAGATCTGTGTCGAGTGTAAAAACCTACTCGTATTTTGTCCTACAAGATTTAACAACCTTTTTACTGCCCAATTCTGTTTTAATTGTCCCAAATAAAACGTTGATCACTTTCATTACTGACCATCGCACAAACTTGAAAAAAGTCCCTTGGATCCTACGTCAAATAAAAATGCAAATCTACCTTTTGACCTGGCCTACGCCGTAATTGGGAAAAAGAGACTTAAAAAACGCTACTATACATAGTGAAAGATTACCCTTTTAGATTCCACAATCGGGACGATCGATGTGCATCACGCAGAATCTGTCAAAATACAACTTTAAAAATAATAATTTTAATTTAATTAAAATTAGTTTAACCCATAATTTAACAGAACTTAGAATTGAAATCAAAATTAATGTCACGAAATAATAAAAATCTATTTATTATCAAAACACAATTATTACTTACAAATTGGCTGGCGCAGCTGGGTAAACTTTGAGACAGACAATCGGAATGGTTTGAACCTCGCACTTTTTCCAACTTCAATGCATTTTAGTCTCGTAATGCGTCATCTATAGACAATAGCCTGTGGCTAGTATACCTACTGGTGGCACCTGCTATATCATCCAGGAGTATATTGTACTCAGTTTTGCATCACAAACGTCCCGTCCAATTTTCAGAACTAAGGCCCGGCATAGTGAGGACAACTTTACTTTTTCATTCAAAGTTTGTTTTTTACAATTTGCATTTTCTCTTTAATGAAAGTTGGAGAGTATGTAAATACATTAATATTAATGACTGATTACATGGCTCCTGTGGGAAGCGTTTTTAATAGCTTTTCTTTTGAAAGGATTAAGCGTTAATTAACTTTACGCAGTTGACGCGTGGATTATATTTTATGGTTTTATAATGATTTATGTTTCGTTTTAATCTTAATTACTCAACCGTTTTTAATAAGGAAACCTTATTATATTTTTATGTAGTAGATGAAATTGATTAAATAAATTCAAAATTACTTATTGACTTAGAAAAAAATTAGTAATATTATTTCACCCGCTAATTTTTTTTTTTAGGAATCTAACTTAACGTCTAACGTAACTAATTGCAAAAGTAACAGAGCGATCACACTATCCTTCTGAAATGCGTTTCACGGCTGTAGGTATTTATCACCGGCTTCGCTGTACACGCTAAAATCAACTTTATTGCAATCGACAAAGAGTCTCTGTTCATTTAAACGTCTCCAAGTTAACCTTCTGTACTCGTACTATTATTCATTTCATGCTTTAACAATGTTCTTAGCTCCCTTAGCTTTTGCATT
Source organism: Alcis repandata (assembly GCA_949125135.1). NCBI lineage: Eukaryota > Metazoa > Arthropoda > Insecta > Lepidoptera > Geometridae > Alcis > Alcis repandata. The sequence goes on from OX421238.1 coordinate 2,154,678, forward strand.
TGCACATTTTTCCTAAAAGCTTGTAATCATTAATCATTCTTACCTTGTCATCAACACCGTTTTAACGTTAAGGAGGAAAGTTCTGATCCCTGGACCGTAACACATCGCTCTTTGGGATACTTGTGCATCCATCACAGAGCCTAAAAAATGGCTTTCATATTTTGGTAATGAACGTACACACCAAAGCTGTTAAAACGATTGCAAGTATTTTGTAGCTAGGATATTGAATAAAGATTTTAATAGATAAGAGATATGGTATTATTTTTATACCATATGGTACAAAAATGGTGTTTGGTTTTTTTTTTTTTTTTTGTTTTTATTTTTTTGCTGGATTGACGCCGTGCGATCCGACCTGCGTGAACTCCAAGCCGACGACTGGCATGAGACAGCGCTAGATCGAGGTCAATGGCGTTCTCTGGTGTCGGAGGCCAAGACCCACTTTGGGTCGCTGCGCCAGAAGAGTAAGTAAGTATGGTATTATTTTATTTTAATTGTAGCTAGAAGTAAAAACAAAATTTTCTTGATTTAAAAAAAGAAAATAATCTAGAAATTGGCAGCGTAATTTTGTAGTTTACCAATATAAACATGGTAGCCGATTACCTATAACATTATTTCGTTTTGGATATGTTATTGCATTACTGTCATGTTTCTTGGTTTGGCTTCACCAAGCTTGGCTTGGTGCACACTATTTACCGATTGCGCGCCAAAACCTCTCTCCCTATTAACTGTATATTTAAGTCGCGTTATGTGTTTAAAAAAAGTTTCCACCACCACAGAGACAAACGTTCGCTACACTCAATTTTTCGTTCTCGTCAAAAATTTTCATTTCATTTATAGGCAAGTGGATTCCGCAAATTACCGAGGATTTTCCCTTTTTTGGCTTTTTGCAAAATTGCCTACGTCCACTTAAAGATATTAAAGGAGGAGACAAAGACAGCGAGTGTAGGTTAATCGTGGTACTCTCTTATCTTGGTTCTATTTATTTGTGGCTGTTAAGTTTTTCCGGCTTGCGAGCTCTCTGAACGTAATTATCATTAGCGGTTGGTGGATTAGATTGTAGTGACTATAAATCAAAATCGCGAAGCTTGTTGAGTTGTTTGATTTGTTAAGTAAAAATACTTTTTCTGTTTAACGTATCTTTTGTATGCTTTTGTAAAAGTTGTATGAAGTTGACTAACAATTTTTAAAATTTCATTAATGAACAGAATAATAAAGTTAGAGTAAATATAGCTAGAGTAGACCAACCCAGATTTTTTGCCCTTTCCATCAAGTTACCGACTTACCCGGTTCTGTCTTTTCTATACTAATATTATAAAGAGGAAAGATTTGTATTTTTGTATTTTTGGATGTTTGTGTGGAATAAACTCAAAAACTACTGGACCGATTTCAATAATTCTTTCACCATTCGAATGCTACATTATCCCAAAGTGACATAGGCTATATTTATTACCTGAAAAAATTAGGGATCCTTACTAAAACTTCAATAGTGTCTACCCGTGCGAAGCCGGGACGAGCCGCTAGTAATTTAGTAAAAACACAACTACGAAGAAACAGTTTCAGGACAAAGAAGATTGGTACCAGTATATTGTAAAATGATTTCCAAACTTTAGCTATTAAAGCAAAAACTCTATCTAATAGTCGATTCCTTGAAACAAAAATATTAGCCAGAGCATCTTGATTTAGAACACTACTGGCGCCGAACTAAATATTTGAAAAAGCTGTTCATTCGGAGGCCTACGGATTAGGGAACCAAATATTTGAATAGGGTCTTGATTTAGGAGAGCAATTGACGTCGAGGAGGAACGGATGCGGGCATGTAGATAGATGTTCATTTACTCGAACCGGTGACGTTTCGTTGATTGAAAATTGGACTAACCAAGAATGTGAGTCGGTGACACGAGGGGAGAGGTCACTGGGATTTCGATGCTAAGATGAGCCGAGTTCGATGTTTATGCTATAGAGTTTTGTTAGTCGACGTGATTGGCACTAAAATAAAATAACTTGATTTTACTTCCACATTGAAATATTAATCCCATACTACCCAAACATAAAAGGTCACCACATCTCTTTCAAAAACAATCCAATAAATATTTTTTTTCACGTAATTTGTTTATTTATCGATGACAAATGATTTTGTTACATTCAAAACATTGAATGCCCGATTTGGGTAGGCTGATGTATAATATTATTTATGGTAGTACATCTAAAAAAATCTAATAAAGTAATGAATCTGAATTTTAGTTTAACTGAACTCACACACACGCGGCCACCCATCCAAGGAAACCAATGGCCAAGTCATCCGTTGCAACATCGGTGATCGGTTAGGAATACCTAGTCTAGCAACAATAGCAATAAGCGTTCATATCATCATCCACAGCCTTTCTTATTTCATTGCTGAGTAAAAACCTTATTCTTATCAAGTCTTATGAACGTCACTTCTACTTAAATAATCCACCTATAGGTATACCTACACCGCCTACATACCCAGGTGGAGTAGGTATACTCAAGCGTTCAAAGCGCATTGCCTCTTTTGCTGTGTCAAATGCGCTATGCCCTTCACTTGTACTAAAATAAAGACCCACCTATCTATACCACCTACCTACGTACTGTAGAGTAGGTAGGTTCAAGTGAACAAGGCGCATTGAAATCAAACGTCGACATGCCACGTATCTGTACGATCGACAATGCTAAATGAGGGTTGGCACCCCCATCGCCCATCTGATTGGAAAACGTACTCGCCGTTCGATGATAGGAGAGCTTGTTTTGTCCTAGTCTGGCGAGCTTATAGACAAGCAATGCGGCTTCACATATGCGGTTTACAGTTCAAATAGGTGCAGGAGTTTATACGACTGTATGATTTTGGGAATGAGGTTTAGGTTCACTTTTCTTACTCGTTCTTTCTCGTTCTTATTCAACCTATAAAATCGTAGCATATGTTAACAAAAAGCGAAATGTTGTGGGGTGTAGGTTTGAGGTTTGATTCCACTGAAGTCCGTATGAACTCAATGGAACTGTGTGTTCACACATGGTTCCATTCAGTTGAAACGTATTGTGAATTTGGGATGAAAGTAGATTGTACCTTAGAATAACAATGAATTGTCATTGCAATAAATACTATGGAACATTTTCCACACGGACAACTCCAATACTTCCCGAGGCATATGTGCAAACTATTTGTAGTGATATCTCGCGATATCTGTTTGCGCTTTTTAAATTCATAAGACCATCACCAATATTTTTAAAGTTTTGCAATTGAATCACTGATGCGTGATGCAAAGTTAACACACTCATCTTTAGTTGCTTAATATCTACTGTATCTAAGTCTTGTAAATAAAACAACTGGCAAGCCAAAAACCTTCAGGCGGTCTAAAAATGATGATACGAGTATATTGGTTATACCACATAGTCACTTAGTCTAATACGAACGTCTCTAGTTCTCTATACCTACAGGGTTATAAGACAAGAACATTATTTTTACAAAACAAAAAACAAAAACCGACTTCAAAAGACCGACTATTGAGTTATTCATCTATTTGTCGCGCACGTACTTAATGCTTTAAGACTTATATGGTTTTCTCATGGATACCATTATCAGAACTAGACCAAATTGAAATGGGACCAAATGGGAAGCGCCAGCTTTCTAATAAAAAAAGAATTATGAAAATCGATTCACCCAGTCAAAAGTTATGAGGTAACAAACATTAAAAAAAAAATTTTAAAAAAAACATACAGACGAATTGATAACCTCCTCCTTTTTTGAAGTCGGTTAAAAAAGGTATGCTAAGCCAATATTACTCATCGTTAGGAACAACTTTTACTATAGGACCAACCCAAAAACAGCTGTTCCATAGAAATGTCAATGACACTCGACGAATTGTGTGGAACAGCTGATTTTTTTCACGAATGGCTTGTTCATAATTATGAGTAACTATGAGTCCTTTTCGGCATAGCATACCCTTTTTTTACCATGTACATATAACATTCATCAACACACTTAAAACCTGCAGCATCTAAACTTGTACTATCACTAATATTTAGCTAGCACTATTATCTATTCTATGTCACAGTTGGAATCTGACGCTAACATCACCATGAGTGAACTAACAGGTCGTTGTCAGTAGCTGAGCGCTGCATCGCCATCTGATTGCAACTGTTCGATACAGTTATCTGTCATCGGGCTTTCATTGTTAGCCCGACGATTTTGCATGCGTTTATTTTTATTTTAACTATCTCCATTTTAGGTCCATTTACTAGTAGGCTTTTATTTATTCAACGGAAATTCCAACGCGGACAGCGTTACAAGAGAGTTATAAATGAACAGGCTATTATATACTGGGCTGGTTTTAAAGCTAGGGTAGAAGGATAGCGTTAGTAAGCTAGCAAATTAGTGGTTTTGTGTATCCATATAGCATAATCCTAGGCTAGTAAGATAGCGTCTCAAGCTAGAATAGTTTAATACGATGGGATTTTATTTTTCCACACTCGACTAATATTTGTACCGTATGGAAAGCCAAATGCTTAGTTATTAAAAATTGCATTTAGTTACTTAAACATTTTTTTGGTAAATTTGAAACTTACTTTCATAAACGTACGCACTGATAAATAAAATCTATCTACAAACGTATATTTGAAAAATAAACAAATCGAATGGAACAACTTGTAAAATGAAATTAAGATACACCAACGTAGTTTGATAAAATAAATTAATTTCACGTAAAATTTTTTGTGATTCATAGCTAATAAATGAAATGTTTTCACAATTTTATCACTACGTGATGTTGCCTGTAGCCTATTCACGTCGGTTAGCTGTGATTAATGATCTTAGGCTTCCTAACTCTTTTACTAGCTTATTTTATGACAGGATGTCTAATTATTTCATATATGCTAGTGACATTGGCTTTTTCTTACGCTTCTAATGTATTTATTGTAGAGGTACGAGTATACTATATAATACTCGTATAATGTTTAATGGAGGTTTTATAACGACATCATATTTTTGATGTCACTGAACTTTTTTGTTGTTCTATTGACTTTGATGGGCCATACAATTTCAGAGTTGCAGAAACATTGGTTTCTTCAAAATCGCTTTTTAAATAAAAAAGCGGCAAACAGGCAGACGGTGAGCCTAAAACCAAACAAAACCTCCATCTATGAACACCTGCAACACTAGTGTTGATGATGCTTTGCCAGGCTGGGAAGGTGTTTGTAGAGCTGTTAATAGTCTTAAAAGTAGCGACTCCGTTGTTAGACGTATCTATGGTGACAGTGATCGCTTACAATCAGACATCTCGTTTGCTTATTTGCAACCTCTGTTATACTAACATACTACTACTACATTACTTCAAATTATTTATAACACCTTGATTGAAAAGCTAAAGAAACATGATATCAGCAAAGTCCAGTGACTGTTATTAAGACAGTAGCAATGAGTGTTTATCAAGTGCTACTGAACCATACAATTCTCAAGTTATACGAGCCAAGTGTAGCGTAAAATTACGTCTCAATTCGCCTAAATTCATCCAACGCTCACAGTTCGAACTGCTTGCAGGAGATTAGCAAGTTAAATACTCTCATGTCAGTACCGTAATTCGGTACATAGAAGCATATTTTACGAGTACCGAGCACGACGAACTTTATGAGTGCCACGTCAACAATTTACTATTCGGGCCCCGACCGCACCACTTATGAACTGTACTTGAAGTAGGGATGGGGTCGACTTGTCGATATAAAGTTATGTCAAACAAAAGCTATAGGTTAGTTTGGAAAACATTTTTTTGACGGTTAGAAGTACCGTGCACTCGAAATTGTTTTGTGTGTTTAGAGTAATAATAGATAGAAAACAGAAATATGAAGAATAAATAAATAATCAACATTTATAGACCCCAAAACCGGTATGCTTCTTTTAAAAACAACAAAGTAAGGTAAAAAAGAATGCCAACCTTACCAAATACATTACAATCCATACTTTTTTAAATTTACACTCTTGAAATATTTATAATAGTATTGATACTAATTGATCGCACGTCGATAAACTACTTTAGAGGTTGTATCGATATTTATACATAACTTCCCTCACTAAAGCTTGTTTTTGATGGCTTTACGCACCGGAAATTTAGTGCTGTAAGGTTGATTAGTTTCAACATTTAGTAACGAAGTCGCGAAGAAACTGAGGCACCTAATGGTTATTAGCTGTTTAACGGTTTTCCAGAGCTTTCTACACAGCAACTTGTTTTTTTTGAGTTAGTTTATTAGAGTTCTTCGAGTTTTTCTTTTAATTCAGTAAGTGTGTACACGACATGAAAAATGTACTACAACAGAAATTTATTTCATCTACGAAACTCCTTTATCTTGAAATATAAATTATAATATTATATACCTACGTAAAAAAATTATGGCCTAAAAATTAATATATTATCAAGTCCATTTATTTCATTTTTTTGTACAGCTCAAAATTATGAATCGTCTTACACACATCTTTACGCACGCCGCCTCATGCATTATTTAACATGCTTAAAAAGCTCGCAGAATACTTAAAAAACAATGTCCCACGTCATTCACAATTCTTAACCGACGCTTATAAGCATCATAATCGGATGCTTACAATCGGTGTTCTTCAGGGCCGTGATACCGGTTCTCGAGACTAAGGTACACTCCATTATGGTCCTTGTAGCCCCCTTTTCTGTTATAATGGAATATTAGATTCCGCCATAAACCCAGTCATGACAACGACACCATTAAATTTTGACCTCTAAATTCCCCCTGAGCGCCTCTATGAGGAAACTCTGAAGGGAACTCTTCAGGCCAAGATACGCTGGTAGTGTTGCGCCAATGTGTTTGCTGACGTAAACACCGTTGTAGGAGAGAGAAATTGGCGAAAGATGTTTGCCTCCACGCGAAAGTGTTGTTCGGTTCGAGAGGCGCGAGTAATTGGAAAATTCAATCTAAAAACCGTTTCAGATTTCGTTCCCAATCAATGGGGGATTTTTTGAGTCGATTGCGGATGTTAGTTAAATGAAGGTTCAAAGGGCTGGGTTGGCTGTATCGGAAAAGGTAGCTTCCACAGGCGATTCGCTGTCCCAAATCTTATTTCGATTCATTTTCTCTCAGTAACAACGTTTGCTATTTTTAGATATCAGCATGAAAAGGCCTTTCCTCAAATGTGCTAGATTTACAACTGGAACCCAATTAATTTTTGTAGCAAGAAATCCTTTTCCGATTTTCATCAAAGTCAGCTACGTTTTAAACAAACTGTATCTATCTATATTACGCTCACAGAGAGCACGAAATTATAATATAATTTCGTGCTCGAAAAAGTGCTTAACGAAATCGCGCTTTACTGGCACAACGATAAATGGAAATGCAGCTAAAATCCACTGTTTCACCCAGTTATTTCACCGTACCTCATCAAAATTTGACATTCGCAAATTTCACCTGTATTTTCATTATCATCATACTAATCAAGATACATCGTCCTCCGGTGTTGACTAAGGTTGACAGTCGTATCTCGAGCAAATAGCAATCTACAGCTCAGCAATATCAAATGCTTTGCTAATAATAGAATATTAGATTCCCTGCACTGCCTTAGTAGCTGCCGAAATCCGAATATTACAGGAATGGAATTCATACCTTCAAACATTGAACTACCAGAGCTATCTTATAACGTGAAGTCTTTAAATTTGGGTGCTATACACTGGAAGGTTTTAGCAAACCTTCTTTTTGAGTAAATATAGCACCTACTTAAAAATCGAGGACTACAACGCCAAACTGTATGTTTTGTTGCGAAGAATTTTCGCATGATCTAAAATCTTCCGTTAAAAGCCAAATTGGTTCCTTAGCTGACGTAATATTCAAAAAATTGCGAATCAAATCGACGTAATTTCACAAAATTATTTTAAAAAATTGAATAAAAAAGCGTTTCAGGGTTTTAGGTCAACAACAAACGTAAACAACCAAATGTCGCTGTGAAGGCTGTAAATCTCACTCGGCCGGTAGAAATGGCGCAGATAAACAAAGGTGGGCCCGGGATTTATATGTTTCTAAAAACACGAAACTGATGGTGCAATTCTAAAATTGGTTTGGTTTTACCACTGGTTTGCCTACAACTGGCCTAAGTTATTATTCGAAAGGAAGAATATTATACAATTTTGTAACTACTTAGTACTTTTTATTCAATAGGAACCTTAATAAACATAAACAGAATAGAATATTGGGCGCTATTTCAAACAACAAGGAAAAAAATCATAAAATTTAATCCAAATTTTACTCATATAATTAATAAAATTGTGAATGAGTAATTCGCAATCAGTGTTGACAGCATTGTTCACAGAACTGAATTAATTCGTGGAGTGGAATTAATGAAACTATTTGAACAGGTGTGATTATAATCTCAATTTTCTGCCTATTGAATGTTTAGTTCTATTATCCAATTGAAATAATTTTATGAATTAATTGTTTACTGTCTAACGCATGTTTGGCGCCTCAGATGTGTGAACAATTGGGTGAATTTCGATGATAAGTTTGGGTTGAAACTACTAACAGTTTTATTTTAAGGCTATCTTGTCAGTTGCAAATTTAGAAGCGCTGTCAGACGTCAAAATTGTGTTAGGAATTTAGCTTTTATGCCATCTACATTAATAGAGTTTATTTAAATACGAGATCGCAAAAAAGGGAGACGCCAAATACGCCAACAATATTCTTTAATCTTTCCCATAATTTTAATCGAACTGTTTCGTGTCTGAACAGTTACGAGTCTTATTGCATTCGCGATTAAAAGTTTCTCCCTCAAAATGCATTCGATTAAAACAAAAGAGAAACGATAAATTAACTGTAAAGTTTTACATAAAATTGATTTTATTAACCGGCGACCCAATAAACTTTGAAAATGCTTCCTTCCTTAAATATTCTTTTGACTAATCTTACTTGGGTTAACTTTCGCAAACAAAATTTTCACTGTAGGCGTTCCAGTAAGCAGACGGACGCTAGCGTCTTTATTACAAAATAGTCCAAGTCCGACACGAAACAAAAAACTCCACCTTTAATAAAAAGTTTCGAAATTAAAACCATTAATTAATCGGCCGCCTCGAAGGGGAAACAAGTAAAATATTTTTACCGTAAAACGGGAATGACAAAATTAGACCTTTTTGTGTCCCCGAAGTTTGGGAAATGAGCTCAAAAAGTTTGAGCCATCCGACAAAAAGTGCACGTAACCATTACGTATTCGTGAACTTTTCAATTTGAACTGGGAACGGGGCGTGAGCGTGAACACCCGAACAGCCAACGCTTCGTGGTGGCTCAAACACAAATATCCGAAATAAGCAAAACAAGCTAAATTAACAATACGTCGACAGGGCGCGCGCAATTATTCTCTGTCGTGTACATACCGTTATTTTTCCACTTGTAATTTGGCTGGCTGATGTTTGCATTCAGCGTACATATTGCGAGCGACTGATAATTTATTGGGCCACATCTCCATTTTATTGATAAATGACAACGCTCCGTGACTCGTGACGTGGCACCGCGCGCGCCGCGATTTAAATGCTCAATACGCTTTTGTTTCGACAATTTATTTTATGCGAACTATTGGCTTTTTCGCTTTTCTTTTTTTACCGGCGCCTGATCTTGAAATATGAGGTCGTTGAGGCTGTCATTTTTATCATAGTTGTATATTGGAAATACCGTGATCTGTGATGACGCCTGCATGTTACGTTCACTCTGACACCGCGTCAGGTTGACTATAATTTCCTTCTAAATAATATATGAGCGGAATGCCGTACGAAGCTGACAGCGTTCAGTGCAAGTATCAAGTACGGTGTTTTATTGATCGACCTATTTGACACATTTTGCTGTCGGAAAAATGAGTTTTGTCGCGTCTAAAAAACATATTTGGCATTATTGCCGACATACACCAATTTCGTCGATTTTATAGAGATTTGTTGATCGATAACTATCATACCTACTCGCGGCAGTTGGACATTATTTTTAAAACAGTCTTGCGATCAATTGTAATACATAGTTAAATAACAAAATAATTTTAAAACATTTTGACTTTGATTTTGATAGATGTTTCGACACTACTACAACTATTATTATGTTTTACCAATCATAACAAAATGTATCTTATTTTTTGAGACCAGAAAAAAGTAAAACATATTTAAAACACTATGTACCTACACATTCCAAATACGCTTAAATGTTTTTTTTTATTTTACAATTCAAACGCAGTTGACAAAAAAAACTGAGAATTCCTGTTATTTTCGGGAACAATGCAAAGCATTTTTGTTTGAAAAAACCAACACAACGTAAACACAGCGGTCTTTGACAAACTCTCTGTCATGTAGAAGTAAACCAAAATAGTAGGTAAGTAGTAACAAAACTATGTTGTCCAAAGCGTCGCCGCAGAATTCTGGAACGTTTTCCGATACTCAAACAATCGAGTATCGTAAATTTGAAATATGAATCGGAACCGCAATGCCTAGATCGCCACAGACCGCAAAACTGTGCTGTGCCTAAATGCATACCGGTTACTGCCACTAAGAATATTGATTTCGTCCGGTTTATTCAACGTTTCTTGCAGTCTAATCTTCTGGCAGATGTTTACAAAAGAATTTAAAGAAAGAAATATTTTTAACTTGCAGCTGGTTTCAACAAATTATTCGTAAAGTAGTTCCACAGTTTTAAGTAAAATGTATATAGCCTGCCCTTTAATAGCATAAATAGGTACGTGCTCTTTAGTAGATAGACATTAGGACTCAGCTTTTAATAACTTCTTTAACAGCACCTTTCTTAAAGATCACGTAAGGTAGGTTATTAAAACGGCAGTTATTATAATAATAAATCTATATTTTTATTGTCTACATTCATCCACTGTTGAATTTAGGCCTATTCAAACGCACTCTTAGATCTGTCTTCAGTTCACATCCTTCTGCTCAAGATTCAACAATGTTAAGAACAAAATCATTAAGTCCTTAGCGGATTTCTAGCCAAAATCGAATCAATAAATCTTTCATAACATCCCAACCCTATTCTACTTTATCGCACCTTACTGTAACAGCCTTACCGCCCAATTACCCAACTCCGATTCCCAATCAGAGCAAATCGGTTCCAATTTCGCGAACTCAATTAAAACTATGGCCATTTGTAACGTCCGATGAACAAGACTGTGGGTACTTACGTCAAAATTTTAATGTCTTCAATAGCATAATAGACTAGCTGCGCCCCGCAGTTTCACCCGCGTTTTCTGTGATAAAAATTAGCCTATGTGTTAATCCAGACCATGAACAACCTTCATTCCAAATTTCATGTAGGTAAATCCGTTCAGCCGTTTATGCGTGAAAGAGCAACAAACATAATTATTCACAAGCTTTCGCGTTTGTAAAATTAGTAGGATATTAGGCCCAAGTTTGAAGGCTTTTTAAGACAGATCTAAATTTTCTAAAACTATTGGCATCCTTGTCTAATGGCTTACAATGATAAAGACAGATATATTTTTAATTAGTTTAGATCTGTCCTAAAATGCCTTCAAACTTGGGCCTAATGGATGATTAAAAAATATTTCAAAAACAAGCTTCTATGGCATTATAAAGAGTTACACAGGTGTACCAAATTCCAGCTCAATCAGACACGAGTAGTTAGTAAGATAAGTAATTTAATTAAGTATAAGTAATTTATTAGCAAGAGACTCACACGTAACAAGGCAAGTTAAATAAAAGCTTGTAATGAACCAAATAGGGTTAAAAACCACGGCCGGAGTACCATTTTTGAGCAAAAGGTAGGTAGGTATAAAAGGTTAGGTACCTTTGGTTTTCAATTAACTTTCTTTACTCGTATACTACTAGAATCTTGGTAACACTTTTGCAACAGGTGTTAGTGTGGAATGTTTGAGATCGATCAATAGAGCTGACAGCGGCGGGTAAATTGGAGTATGGGTACTGTTTTGTGGGAAATAAACAAGTTTCTTTGGCGAAAATTGTTTTGGACTATGTATAAACATAGATGAATACTAGCTGACCCGGCAAACGTTGTTTTGCCATATAAATTTAGGGGTTGGTGATAGAAGGGTTAAAATTTAGGGTTGTATGTATTTTTTAATGCCACGTAAGGCACATTATAAAGAAATAAAATTTTAGTCCAAACAATAAAAATAAATGTTAGGGGTGGACAACCCTTATCACTTAGGGGTATGAAAAATAGATGTTGGCCGATTCTCAGACCTACTCAATATGCTCACAAAATTTCATGAGAATCGGTCAAGCCGTTTCGGAGGAGGACGGGAACGAACATTGTGACACGAGAATTTTATATATAAGATTATTCGTCTTGGGTATAAGTATATTTTTTTTTCTGATCGGGGTGGCTTTTACGATTTAAGGGGAAAATCTAGACAATCGTAAATTAAAAGGTTTTTTGAATTGTCTATTTGAAAAACTAAAAAAAAAACATAAACAAAAATGTGTGACATGGTTAAGTGAAATTAATCGACATGTGACATGGTTTTGGTAAGTTTTTTTTTGGGTTAGCTAACCGCTTGAGGCACCCCCTCCCGCGGGTTTTTTTCCGTAGAAGCACCGGCGCGTCATCGTTTGTTTATGTTACGTCACGCGCCGGGCGGTCGACCACTTAAATGGTTTTTATGACTTAAACATTCGAACAAGGACCCACTTGTAATTGTTATCTTAGAGCTGTTGTATACACGTGTCGAATGACGAATGTTATCATAACATTGGTTGGCCTGTTAGAGATATAAATCAGCGTATAACCGCTTACTTTACAAAAAAACATGGACTTTGAAGTTTACATATTTTTACTAAAAAAAGTAAAGCGATAATGTATGTTTTATACTATTTAGATTTAATAATAGACTCAATCTATCTATTTGTTACAAAATAAGAATACATTACTCACCTTAAAAGTATTTAATATCAGGCATCTAAAAACCAGCGAAAAAAAAATTTTCCGCGATTTTTTTTGTTCCCACTTCACTTCACTGTTTACATTTTGTCGTAAATTGTTCTTTCACAAAAACAACTGCACACAACTATTCTAGGATGATCGTTTTTCTATATTTTAAATAGATCATAACATTTATCACAGTAATTAGAATAACATTTGAGAAATAACACACACGGCCATCTACGATGATGATGCAACACTTGTCGCCGATTTCGAAACACAAAAGACTGTTTTACCATAAAATATATTGTTATCAGCCTTGTTAACAAGAATTTAAGGCTTATTATCCAAGAAAACCAGCATAACTAACGTTTTATTTACATAAAAACCGTCGATGCACCGCCGCCCAGAAAAAGTCAACACAAACTGACTTTGACTCTAGGAATATTATTTTTTTTCCAATCGAATATCCACTGAGTTTATAATGTTGCTGCTTCAAATTATTGACCTATTCAAGCGGAACGAGATGGCATTCATACTTTATAAGTCTTTTGCCTTAGTAAAAGCAGGATAGAGACTTTTTCTGAGTCTGGCGCGAAATAAAAATCCGGACACTACAGTGTCCGCGGTGCTTCTACGGGTTTTTTGAAATCGGACACTACAGTGTCCGCGGTGCTTCAAGCGGGTAGCAGAAAGCCAATCTGAAAATAGAAAAATATCATAAGTTTAGAGGTCAATTGTACGTAAGTATTTGATTAATAATAATCATTTTTACCAAGAACACTAAAGTAAATTAATAAAAGTAATATAGTTTTAATTAATGTAGGCACTAGGCACTTTAGGTTCTTGGAAAAATGCGCTACAACTAAAGGTCACAGTAAAGGTACAAGAACCACAGTTAAAAACGTGCAGTGTTAAAAGAAATAAGCATTTAGAATGCAGAAGCAAAACATTCCGTTTCAAACACGCTACGTACCTACCTAAACATAAAACCCGTCTTAGCATAAAGCACGCGAATTTATAATAATATTTAAAATTCCGTCTGGAAACGTAGCAGTAAAATATACCAGACTGCATCGGCTCCTTATTTTCGAACGAGATATCTTCTTGAAAAACTATTTCCTTAGTGAAATTATCCGAACATGGCCCGTTGGCTCGCGGAATGGGGGTTTAGTAAACATGGACGTATTAAGAGGCAATCGTAGGGGCACATGCGGGAAATCAATATTTAATTTTATAATTCTTTCTTTCACAATGAGGCATCATCTAGCTCCTTTAACAATTAGACGTATAAGTAAGGAGTTTAGTGACAAGTTACATTAAGTTAGAAATGTAAGCTTTAACCAATCGTGATTAATATTATATATGTTCAATGTAAAAACAGTGAACGCGATTATTACCACAATCTTTTGTTGACTTTATTATTTACCATAATCAAGACATCTCTGTTTGGTCTATCCTTAAAATTTACAGAATAAAACTAATTGAAAATTCGTAAATAAAAAATTCTTTCCCCCGCTTTGGTTAAAGTTTCAGTCCTGATTACGTCCACGTCTATAAATAGCACTTTAATGGGAATCCTGGCTCTGATATAGGTACGCGGTAGCTCGCTGAAATGGTTTTTTCTGCAGTTTGCACCGCAAGGTGGCTGTCTAGACTGTAGACATTGCAGAGTAGGTATTAATGGAAGAAATACTGCTATCGTATTATTAGTTAACCGGCCAAAAGAAGTAGTCATTTGGAACGATGGAAGTTTTATTTTTTAGATCTCTGATTAGTACAGTTATGTCAGTAGGTACTTATATGAATAAATTGTAAGTTTGAACTCGAAAATTCGAAAATACTTGTACTTAAATGTATTCAGGCTACGAGTACCATTAAATTTTAGAAAATATTGCGAGTGTAAGATGTGGTAAAGTAAAAAAAAATAGAGAGTGTTAGAAAATAATTAATTCTCAAAGTGGGCACGGAATAAGTTTGATAGCTTCAGTCCTAAAGATCACACTTTCAGTTTCAGCGTCACGGTTAGCATAAGTCCGATGTGCAATGAACCCCTTTCGGCTTAGTATCACCGTTCCACGTAACCCCATCCGTGTATTTATATGGCGCTAGCAACACGTCCGGGTTTCGGATCTGAAGTTTCCGGATCTCGGATTGCTATAGGGAAATTGTGACTCGGAATTCCAATTGCTTTTCGGTATTAATGTCAGTTGTCTTGTGGTACAGCCCGTTTAATATAAAACGAATCTCTTGAGGTCGGTGTGTTTTATGAGCTGTAGTTTCTTGTTGAGCGACTAAAATGGAGAAGATTTGTACTTTTTGGTCTGTATTATTTTATAATTTAAATAAAAAGGCTCAATGCACCGTGTTTATGTATCTCATTTTCTCTCACTTTTTTGTTCTTAAGTTAATATTATTGGTTATATAGCATTTAAAAGACTGACGGTTATGTAACTGTTGTAAAGGTAAACGTAATAAGTTACAAACAAGCATACACACTTAGCACTCACAAACTACCGCATTTGAAATCATTAGTGTAATTTCAGCTAAAATTTCAACCCGATCACGCCATAAAACCGGTAAACAAACATAATTCCAAACCAAAAACCCATTCGATTCGAATGTAACTGAATAATCGATGGTATAGCCGTAATCGATGCTCTTTCGTATCAAAGCTCGGTACATTTTACACGATCTCAGCGAATCTGCGTTTGCTTTGCTAAGCGGCAGCTCCACAAAAGGTCCACTCGACGAGCTAATAGACCGATCCAGATCAATCCTTTGCCGATCAGATCTTTTATCTCTCTTTGGAAATAAAATCCAGTTTTAGACAGTCTAGAATCTAATTCTTGGTCTATTTTCTACAATCGGAATAGCTTTAACCGTAACTCCAATAAAGGTTAATCAAGTGATTACAGATTTGTGAAAAAACGCTACAAATTCGTTGGCATTAGGCCCAAGTTTGGAGGCTTCATTTGACAAATCTAAACTATCTAAAAATATATCTGCCCTTGTCATTGCAACCTTTTAAAAAGCACATCTTTATTTTGACACAAATTGATTTAAATCCTCTTAACTTGGGCGCATTAGCTACATACTCTATTTAAGCTACAAACACATCACTCATTAACTGAAATATTTGATAACATTTCTAGAATTATAAAATATTTTTAAATTATTTAAATTGCAATAAAATGCAGCTCATTTGCTATTCATATTTCCATCATCTCTCAAAGAAACCTAAGAAACCCTCAGGATTACGCGATATTCATAAAGAACGTCAAAAGGAACGTCCCGGGCAGACTTACATTATTTATCAGCGAACTCCTGGAGTCCACGGTCCTCGGTGCTTTGAGAGAATTCAATTTGTCCAGGACGAGGCGAGGGTAACACGTGCCACCGCGGTGTCCAATTTAAATTTCAGTTTGAGCGGTTTAAACGTAATCCTGTAAGTGAAATGCATAATCTTCAGGCGGGGACTGGATATGGCTGTTGGTGTGTTGGTGTAATATGAAAAAACAAGACGTATTTTTATTAATATACTTGAAAAATGTTGCTTAACTTTTTGGAAGCTTCATATCTACGGGTAACAAGACCTTGTAGTCTAAAATCAGTCAAGCTGTTTAGGCAATAGAAGATTACATAGAAACACAAAAACAAACATACATTTGACTCGAAATGTGCCCCTATTCTGGATAGTCAAGTAAAGAGAACGCGCTAAGGTGAAACTTGCAATGTTAGCAGTGGCCAACGATTTTACTCGAGAATCAATATTTTATTTTGAATTTTTCTAGGCAAAAAGTATTACTAGTTACTAAAGTAGATTAAAGTATTAGTAGTTACTAGTTTTTTAGAATACATACTACTCTGCATTATGTTACAAAAACACAACCAAGTAGATAGAGTTGAGAGAGTTGTGTGTTGTTTTGTGTTATCTGAGTTTGTTTGTAATGTGCTTCAATTTCCAAAATGCCTACAACTTTACAAATTGATCACAGAATTTCCTAGAAAAACAAAATACTTTAACTTCTACATTTTAATGTAGTTATTTCAATCGTAGAAACCATTTCGTAGTTCATGGAAAACGAAATTAAACGTCCCTAGAGCCGAAATCGAGAGACGCAAACAAAAACAATTTGGCAATTCTTCGAACACACTCAAAAGTTTTTTTCGGATAGAAAGCAAAAAGTTTTCCAACTTTCCCCAATTAAATTGGGCCGGGCATGGTATGATACGAGACTGGCGACATTATCAAGTGTTTTGTTTTGCTTTGCTGGGTTTATATCCAACTGCCTTGAAGGAGGACTGTTTTGTATGAGTATGTATTTATGTTTGTATGTGAGTGTTATGAGTATGATGGTAAGTGGAAGTTTGAACAGCTTGACGGATGTTGACGAGATGTCTTCGTTATTACTCAATTCGAAGTGTATTCGACTGAGATATTTCAGCCGCAATTTATTATTAATATTTTTTTAGTGCTTTATGATTATACGCCTGACTCTGTGCTTGTTATATTAATTGTTTCATTCAAAATTATTCTCTATAGTACGTTTTGTAGAGTAAAATTGGTTATATTTTCGGGTTTTAAAACTGATTGATACCGTACCATTATCAAAGCAATACCATAGAAGTTTAAGTTGTTTAGCCCGTTGCACACTTGGCGCGGTGCAGTCGTAAGTAATGTAGGTGTCAAAATGCATCATTTAAAATTCCATCGAGGACCAAATAAACCTAAAAGAACAGCGAACGTGCCCGCAAATAATTAAGAGCAGAATGTAATTTCAGCACAAAATCCCTGTTACGAAACTTAATCTTCGAAATACGAAGCCTATGAAAGATTCCTCTTCTAATTTTCCTTCTCATATAAGTATGTATTACGTGTGTTTCTTTATGTATACGTAAGTAGGTCGCAGAATTTTCATTTCACAATGTATTAAATAGTCAGTACGGTAACTTTTATTTTTATTGATAAACGTTAAGTGACTTTAGATATATTTTGTCCTTTTCGTATTAGTTTAAAATTTAAGCTGAGAAAGTGACATTTGCTATTCAATACATATTCTTTGTTCTACAAGTAAATTTTATTGATCGAGTAAGTGAAGTATCTCCATCCACCCATGTTGTCTCTTACTCGTATTAGTCAGACGAGTTGCAAAAATTTTAAATAAGAACAAAATCGATCAAAATGTTGTCTGATAAAGGTTTGTGATTGTTGCAAAGTAGTTATAGTAAAAACGTTCTGTCCATCTGTCTATTCTAGCTACTCGTTCTCAACAGAAACAGTTTATTCATATTTTTTGATTTACGTTTATAAGCTTACAAAAAAAGCATTATTACCCTAATGATACTGTACAAATCTAAGGTACTGTAAACGAGTAGACTGGAGACGTCTTTTATGAGATTTGCTTTGAAAATGCTAGGATAATTGATTTGACATAGCTTTCGAACAAAAGGGATTTATTTTGAGGCGGCGAGTACGAAGCCGTAACAGTCATGAATATTAGATTAATTTGTATGAAAAATGTTGTGAGAGGCATAAATTTTTTACAGAAGACTGACTTACGCTGGAACGTTTGATAAGTAGGCATGTTTTTATCCAAAAATGGGCTTATTGTGTGTTTTTTAATAAAAGGAAAGTACTTAGAAACTTCATCTTTTGTTATTGGTATGCATGATTTAAGCGTTCTTAGGGTTCGTTAAGTATGATTCAATCGACATAAGGAACCCTTAAGGTTAGAGTGCAGTGCCTATCCGCCTGTCCGTTTGTCTGGCGTCTGTATGTCACTGATGATCATTTTTATATCTAGACGATGAGAGCTAATTTAAAAATTGGTTTTAATTTAAAAAATATCTGTGCACTAAGTTTCATTTTTATATTTAATTTTTCTACTGTGTTCAAAACTCTAGATTTAGGCCGATTATAATTATTTTTAACTAGATCTAGATGATGATGAAGAATAAAAGCGTCTCATTTTCATTGGTTCAAGCACCATTTTTACCTCATTACTGTCAAGCGGTATCCGATTCGCGATTTAAAATATTTCAAAAGCTTCGCGCCGATCGCTTAACCAAATTGAACCGATACGAATGCCATGGATGTAAAGCTCTTGAACGAAATTGAGTCGACGCAATCGTGAAAATTTAATTCACGGCATTTTGGCGTATTGCAGTGCCTATAGAATATTGCAGAACCAAACTGACAGCTTTACGTTGGGATGTTATTATTTTTAGCTTCGTTTGAATTTCACTTCGAGTCTGTTTTGGCGCGTTGGAGGCTATTTCCGTCACTGTCTCTCAAATTAGAAACTTCATAAGAGTGACAGTAGTCCAAAAAACTCTCGAGTACGCTTTAATACCCTGAAGTCACTCTCATTATAAGTTTTCTTAAATACCTAAACTAAATATTTTAAGCGCTATTGTATAAAATTGTAGTTACAAAGATATACTCAAAATATTTTCCATACAATATTAATTCCATTGTGTTCTAAATACTTTTCCTCTCTAAATAGGTACTTTGAGGACTAAAATACCTACCTTTGAAACTCAAAAGTTTGCGAAATATTTGAAAATTATTTTGAAAAAAAAAATGTGTTAGGCTTTCACAAAGCTGTAATCTAAGGTACTGATTGGTTGTTATATTTCAGTTTTCCGCACTTTCACTGCTATTATGAGTGATGCGTCAAAATTAATTAACACAGTTAATGAAATCGAACCTACTGTAAATTTTAACGAGATAATTGTTTTAATTTTATTTTCGTTGAAAATATCGCCGTTCACCAATGAGCAAGTTGGTGGCGGAGTTATTTGCGAAAAAAATTGTTGAATATTTTGCTTTTTAACTGGTAGTTAAAAGAACTGTTCTGTTTTTTTATTTAATATACATCTCAAAACATCGAAGACTAAATATCGAAGCTTATTATGTCGCAATATAAGATGTCGTGTAAATTGTGTCCAGCTCGCAAGAGTATTCTGAAAGTAGTGTTTTTAACCTTTTTCCTGACGAGACTCTTCCTTGTTGAGACTTGAGAGGTTGTATTTCTGGACACCCTTTTTACTTTTTAAAACACCCTATATTTGCGGCTGGTTTATTTTCTTTTGTTTTGTTTTTTCGTCAGATAATATTATATAGTTCAGAAACTTGCTGATCTAGAAGGAATGGCGTTCAAAGCCCGCTTGCTTAGAATTGGATCCGATTGACTAGTTCCGAACTTTGTATCTATGCATTATTCAAACCCTAGTTGGGAAGTTGGGTCCTCTGATGAAAGCAGAACTATTTGATGTAAGTTTGCGTTCTACTGTATACCTGGTAGATATCAATTAACATGATAATTGGTTATAACGCGCTTTGCTATAGACAAACTTATACTACTGCTAGCTGCGCCCTGCGGTTTTACGTGCGTGATGATGTAGCCTTTATGATAATCCAGGGTATGAATTACATAACTCTATTCCAAGTTCGATTTAATTCCGTCCAGCTGTTTTAGAGTGAAAGAGTAACATACTCGCATTTATAAGTTTCTGAAAATACCTATTTTATTGCGCTCAGATTTAGACATTTTCACTCTCATGACATTTCAAATGAAAAATAAGACAGTTAATGACAAAAATAATCTCCTTTTAATAAATACCTACCGCCTACGCGCTACGCTTTTCGTTGAAACTCCGATAAATCCGAAACGTCTCTCAAATCTGAAATTTTAAAAACATTTTCAACAGCTGTAAAAATTATGGGGCTGGGATAAACTAGCCACGATGAACCCAGCCCATTACCATCGTGGCTTAATAAAACATAAAGCAAGCACGCTGCGTGAATAAAGGGGTGAAGAGAATAAAAAAATATCATTTTTTTGGGTCAGCTCGGGGACGAATAAATCTCGGACATGTTGCGTTGTGCGTTAGTGGTCCTTGTTTGGTCTTGAGTAGAAACGAGCGCAAAATTATAAGCTGTTAAAAGGGTGCCAGCTAGTTGACTTTACCAAAACACATTTTTTTGTCTTCATTTGGAAATAATTTCAAAACAAAATTAATTACTTTCAAAGCGATATTCAACCGATATTTAAAACAAAATATCATCATAAAGTTACCACATCACACAGATATAGTTAGAAAACTTAAAAGAACAAAACCGTTCGAGCTAGTGTAGTGTTAGTCATAAGTAGTGATTATAGTGAAAGTGTAAAATGTAGAGAACACGTGAACATTCTGTCTTCGCCTTAATGGAAACAATAAGAAAAGTGTTATTGGACACATTCTTATTAATTAGTTACCTAGAAATTTAAGTTAGATTTAAATTACTTATTAGCATGAGGCTAGATTGTAATTTTATTAAGAAATGTTCTTTCGACATTAAGAGCTGTTCCCAGATATATGCGCTAAGCTCAGCATTAGGCTACTGCGGCTGACTGTGATGATGATAATTATTATATTACTACAAACACTAAATCTATCAAATATAAATAGAGCAAAGTAATATTTAACCCATTTCAGCAGCCTAAAGTGTTAAAGTCGTACGTTCCTAATTTCATTAATTTTTCGTGTCTCACGTCCCTTAGTATATTTTGTTCGTGTTATTCGGGGTCAGCCATTACGGGGGCCATGCGCTGCGTAAGCTCAATTTGACCGTTCATACGCAACAAGCGTAGGGTTTGGTGTGTAAAATGTCGCTTTGTTGTTTTTTTTTAATTATTTTGCGTTGGCAACGATAGTTATTTATTTATTAATTACAGTATATTTTTAAATAATAATTGCCTTAAAAACCAGTCGGGTTTGTCTGGGCAATAGGTTCTTATTATAATGTGCAGTTACTAGAAATTTAATTTAACTTCAAAATTGCGTTAATATCTAGTACCTGAGTAATGTTGAGAATCTGTAAGAATGAGCTGAATAAAACATTAAATCCGGATTTTGAAAACTTTTTTTTAATTTTTTTTTATGTGGGTGTGAGTGACGACACGAGCAAATCAAAATAAAATTAGCAATTTCGGAATCTAAAATAAAAATAAAAATTACAACGTATCAGTGTTTTTAACAATGAAAATCTACTATCCAGGTATGCACGTTGTGTTAGAAAAGATATGGTCCTGATATCCAATTGTGTGACACATATGCCACACTTCATTCCATTACTAGCTGGAAAAAGTCTTAATATTTTGTTATCCACAGGCACTCTCAGTACAGGCGTTTACTAAAAAAAAAAAAAAAAACAAATAAATCAGTTCCAAACCCAAAATACTACCATAAAATAGCAGCCAATCAATAAAACCACATCCCGTGGTCACAATTCATTCTATTAGGTAAAGTAGCGGTCAAGAGCATCTTTATAGTCTCCATTATGACTGCTTGTGTGCTAAGGGTACTATATTGTGAACGTAACCTCCTTTGTGACGTCATATACGAGTCACTTCCGGTTTTATGGCGCGTTCCAGGAATACTTTTATGTTTATTAATCTTGTAAGTAATTGTTTTCGTTGTCGCTGAGTTTTACTTTGTTGTATCTGATATTGTTGACGTGTTTTTCTTTGGTTGTGTTTTGTTGTGTTTTTTTTTGTTGCTAAATACAATCACGACCATAAACAGTTAAGGATAAGCTATACTAATTGATATACTTCTACATATGGCTAAGGCAGAAGGTAAAGCAAAGGTAAAAAGGTAGCAAGTAAAAGTAGAGTGATACATGCATCAATGGGTTTAATGGCTTTGGATGATGAAACTCTTTGAATTGTACTAGTTATTTATTCTATCCTTAAATTTCAAATATACTCGTAGAAGTTCACAAGTAAAAGTATTATTATCATGTTCAGGGCAATTATCTAAGTTTTTTTTGAATGAATATGAATATGAATAAGATTCTGTTGTTAATTTTTTATGAATCAGCACTGGTTTTAAAATAGAAACATAAGTACAAAGAGAAGCAAATTTAAAAGGAAAATATAAAAATAAAATAGGATAACAAAAATAAAAAGAGTAGTAAAAGCAGATGCGTGTACATAATTTCAAGACTTGGTGCGATAAAGCGTCATTTTAGGGTTCATTTTATTAAGAACCCTCAATGCAGAGTACTTAAGTTTTGAGTAATGTTGATAACAAAACTTTTAGAAAAAAATATTTTGGGTACACACAAGTTTTTCTATTATAATGGCTGTAGAAGATTGGATGAAACCGAGGGGCATGGTTAGTTTACTCTAAAATGTGGATATCTATTGGATTACTTAAAGTTATTTGTCTCATTTTAACACATGACATTTCACGTCAGCAAGAAGTTTTCAGAGCATGCTATGTAGTAATTAACTTAAAGCAGCGTCACAATTTTCCTGAAACTTTTTTGCTACATTTTCATACTTCAATCGCCTACTAAACTACGTAACTAGTTTAAAATAAAAAGTCTTTATTTCATACATTTTAGAATATAATATAATATTACCTAGTATAAATCTTATTTGCTAGTACATGTTAACCGTTTGTTGTGTCAGTTCTATCTTAATATTAACGTAACTTACTAGTATACCACTTGGGAAAGCCGACGTGAACCGACACGACTCTATCCAATACAAACTGCACAAAGCCTCACTACACTGCTAGTTCCCAAATACACCTGAGACTAGCCCAGCCTTAAAAATAGCTCGCAATCGCTCCCCAGCATAATGCATTTTGCACGAGGATTCTCAACGCGACTGAAATATAGCTGCAACATGGAAAATACGAGTACAGCCTTTTCCCGGACGTCCGACCAGAGAGCTTTTACCGCAAAATAGTAGCATAGAAGCCAAGTTCCTTTATGAAGGCTGTTAGATTTGAGAAAATTAAATACGGCTTTTTATTAAAACTGGATTTATCTCTTAGAGTTCTGTAGTAACGTTTTACGGAAAATGAGGTGGTACCTCTAGTACGTTACCTAGCTCAGATTTAGTTATTTAATCTTCTGGCGCAGCGATCCGAAGTGGGTATTGGTTGTTTGGTCTTGTGGATTTTGTTTGGTAGCTCGAACCAAATATATTTTATTTTATTCATTTATTTTTTGTGTATTTTTTTTATTGTATGATTTGCTTGATTAAATAATACAAAAAATATGTACCTTATCTTAATTATCATAGTGTTGTAACTATCTTCAACATTTTGTTATGATTAATAACAGAATACTCACGTCAAATTAAGTTGTTTATTACGACTAGGTTCGATCACATTCGATGATTTTCATCAGGAGATTACAATCGTGACTCGCAATCGCGTCCATTGACTTAATTTTACGTGAGTATTCCCGTATTAATCATAACAAAACAACTAGTAGACCAGGGTCAAAAATTTTTAAAACCAAAAAAAATAATAATAGGATGAAACCCATTAGAAAAGGAGGGGAATATTATAAAAATGAAAGGAAAAATAATTTACGGGCGATCTGAGGTCGGGAAGGGGATGGGGGTGAGTTTTTAAGGGTAAAAAACGGTTTTTTCGATTTCCGGCAAAACTAAAAGTCTTATGGATAAAAGTCAAATGGCAAATTTGTAGGTAATAAGAAGATCTAAAACTTTATCTAAAACTTTTCTTTTTACACTTTTTTCACATAACCTCAAAATTTATGTGAAAAATTCAAAATACCAAGTTTTTGGTTTTTATATTTCTCTTTTACAATTTTTTTTTTCACGAAATAGCTAGCTTTTTATCGATAGAAATCAGATAGGTATACAAAGTAGTGAACCCTTTAAAACAAATGACGAACGGGAAAATTGAAATTACTTTTTACGTATTTCGACAATAAAAACTTCGCCGTCACGAGTGAAAAAATTAACGACACCCAACTTCATTGTTTGGTGAAATAAAATTTGGGGTTATGACTGTCTAGCGGTCAGAAACGACCGTCTGTGTCTACGGCCGGCCTATAACTGATTCTATGTCATTTACTTCTTTGGCAGAAAAAAATTGCGAGGTCGATGGATATTTTTTTTTTCTACAAATAAGATGTATAGGCAAGGTACTTATGGAGATGTCCAAATGTGGTACCAAAGTATTGCTCGAATATTTTTCAACACAAAATGATGATATAGTTAATCCAATTAAAATAACGTTGGCCATTGCTATTCAGCGAGGCAATGCTGCGGGCATTATGTGCACTTTTGCACTAAGAATGATGAACCTTTATTTTGGTTATAATTTATTTTTTTCGTTTGAAGTTAGATTAGATATTTTTTATACATATATGATATTTTTTCAATACAAAAAAATCCGCGTTTGACCACCAACTCGCCTGTTGGTAAGCGATGTTGTGGATTTTTTTATACATTTTTCAATACTCCATTTTTAACAACTCTACGTGTTTACAAAGGAGAAATAACAACAGTAACAAAATAAAAAAAACAACTGAACCAAAGTAAATCATAAAACACCAATAATTCAAATAAAGACTCAATCACGAAGTACCAACAAAAGTGAGGTAAGAAAAACAGAAAGGTCCTTAAAGAAAGGAAAACTGACAAACGTTGAAACTTGAAATTGTTGGAGTAATCTTACCCCGGCTGATTGAAACCGTACGTCCGTGCCCGGGGGAAATAACTGAATAGTTCCTATGTTTAATTTACTAGACTGGTCTCTGACTTTTGGATATCAATGCTTGCGATTTTTTTATCATCAACTTATTTTATATACCGTGCAACTCAAAAATAAGTCAAACAGGTTAGTTAAGTATTCAACAGGTTTTTTGAAAAAAATATCATACCGTATTTGGTCTAACATAGTATCAAATTTCATAGTAATAAATCTGGAAATCTATACTGAAGTCTCTTTATTACAAATCTAGAATAAGCAAGTAAGTATCTCTGAGGTACGTAACTGTTTACCACATTACTCTACTCTTTTACTCGTGATCGAAACATTATATTCCTTACTTCTACCTGAACTTCTGTACTACCAAGATCTTGACTTGCATACCTATACAAAAACTTGCATTGCATTGCAACATGCCTTTGTAGTAATATACAAAAAACTATGTGACCGCACGAAGGAACTCAACTTAATTTGATAAGGCAATTCAGATCCTTTTAGCATTCCAATAAACTTACTCAACCCAAAAACACAGGCCCTACATAGAAAACAGAAGTAAACCATCTCGGCTTACTTTCGTTTTCAGTGTAAGTCTAATTAAAACCCTTCTGACACTAAATTAAATCCTTAAAACTCGTAAAACATATGTATAGACTAAATCAGTGCCGACCAAAGATAAACGCCTCAATTCGAGCTCGCATCGGCTTAAAAAGGGGCTGGAGGGGCTTGCAAGGGGCTAAAAAGGGCTAAAATCATTTATGTCGGGTATGCCACCTGCGTCGCGGTCGTTAAAAATATTTTTAAAGACCTCTTTCTGACGGCAGATTAGGTTGCGTGAGAGTTATATGTCATGGTCTGCGTGAGCCTTTGTAAAAATACTGGCTGTGTGCCGTGGGTTTAACCGCGTGGGGGCGGAAAACTGTGATGATGTTGAAAAGTTGTATATGTCCTTTTTGGTATCCTCAACGTTGGTAAAGCGTGAAAGCGTAACTAAGAAACAAACAAAGTAACTTTCGCATTTATGGATAATCATGTTATCGTCTTCCATTACGCGATAGATTTTCTTTAGCGATTTACTACTTAACATGAAATACGAAAGAAGCCTCAAAATATCTAAATAATAGAAAAACTGTAAAAATCAAAGTGTGACCTCACGCGACCGTGGGTAGCCGCCAATTTTTGGGTCTGCCAAATGCAACTCTATCTGATACAACATAAGCTTAATTGCTGACTGCGCTAATAATCTCTGCTCAGAAGTGAAAATACTTCGCTTTAATCAACAGCTGTATAAAACGGTGCATTACGGGAAGATGGAGCACTGCGTTAGATTTGAGTGAAGCCAAGAACTCATATTATACTGACGCACGTACACAAGACGCACACATTTACATAATATCAATACTCCCATACGGCAATGTAGAAGCGAAGAGTTGGCACGCACGAAAGTTGAAGAGTTTTTGCCTTCACTTTCTAACGTCCGTAGTGCTCCATCTTTTTCTCTGGCTTTATATTAGATTACGGGTGCCACGGAACAATTCGACATTCGTGAACTTCGTATGACATACTCGTAGGTACTAATTAAATTATAATTGGTTAAACAATTACTTATTGTTTTGTCTTTTGTTTCAGGTAAGGATGCCATCAAAAAGCTCACAATCAACATAATGAAAGGCACCAAAATTGGTAAAAGGAAAACGGTATTAGTAAACGGTTTTAGTCCCGTGATTATATAGATCATGCTAACTCGTATCAAAATTAATTAATTTAAATTCTGTATTGCCAAATTATTAAATTGCCATACTGATAGATTAAAAAGACAGTTTGCTTTTCTTATTTCTATTCAAACTTGGCATACCCCAGTTATAGAGTTAATAAAACTTTAAAATGGTTAATGTGAAAATCTCAACCGGAAATGAAGTCTATTTACAAGGCAGAATAATTACCGTACGCAAGCACGACACGATACGGTACGCTGTACGGTAATTTCATTTCGATGTGAAAACACGAATCGAAATGATTAACTCGATCTCTTTTCACCATGTTTGCAAATAGTTTTTATCCGTTAACTGTAGAACACATTTTGGATTTCGAACACACGCTCGGGCATTCGGCACGTCCGTTCAGAATTTCAATTCGGCGTGTTTCGCCTTCTCTCGACTTTCGCCACGTACCCCAGAGTTAAGGATGAATTTAAAATTAGAATTCCGTTAAAAAGAACGTTTAGTTTCTTGGCGGGAATAGAATTTGTTTCCTCTTTCAAAGGATGGTGTAAACTTTTCGTTGAAAACGCTGTTGAATAGCAATTTTGTAAACTTTGTCTACTCAAATTAATACACTGAACGTGTTGAGTCAAAAAGTTTGAATACTTATTAAACGTAGGTATACATTACTGCAGTGAGAAGAAGATGCGAAACATGTAGACTGAGGTAAAGTAGAAACAAAAAAAAACTATCTAAATGCCTACCTAACTATCTAAATCCATACCTTAAATAATACTATATTGTATATATTAGGTACGCACCGCGGTTTCAACTGCGCAATGATGTTGATGATGATAAAATTAAATCCACATGTGAATGCAAGGTATAACCTCTATTCTAAATTCAATCTAATTCTGTGAACCCGCTTGAGTGTGTAGGAGCAACAATAATACAAGAAACTATATACAAACAAACTTTAACACTTGCAATAAAAAAATGTTTGGTCAAACGCATGCCTAGTCCGGTGTAAAAAAAAAACTCAAAAAGATTTATTTTAATTCTGCTGGACTTCGACTTTCAATTTATAAAAAATGCACGACCTCGGCAGTAAATACCTACACCAATGAGATCCCCAAAAAGAAGCTTTCATACCAAACCGATCCTATACAAAAACTCATAAATAAAAATTGTAAAGGCTAAAATCTAGCATCGTAAAATACCACTGTCCACCCAGTGCACTGAAATATCCGGATAGCTGGTCAAATTGAAAATCCGGTGGCAGTTTGCGTAACCTAGCCTGCCTGGGAAGATTTCAATGGAAATGTTTTTCATCGGCCATATTGAGTGATTTGAGTGACACAGGTTTTAAACTAAATAAAAGTGGTGTCTATTTGTGTTTATTCGTTCTAACTGCACGTATAAACAAATGTTTAAAGTTGGAATATGCAGAAAAACTGCTAGTTAATATTCATATTATAAAGGTGCTGATAAACTTGAGCATTCACTTGTATGTGCGAATGCTCCATCACAGAAAAATACGAGAACATTTTAGCGAGCATTCTTATCGAGCGTTCTGGCGAGCATTCTGGCGAGCATATTACTTCGAGCTTTTTACCGAGCCAAGCTTCGGTCATCGCCGCGCCCCGCCGCTCTGCGACATCCCTCCACTTCCACTTCTAAGACGAAACAGATTAGTTTGCCACCATCTTCTATTTTTCTTTTTCTTTTTTTTTACATAACCAATGAGTATAAATGCAGCACACGCGACCGTCAAGTCTGACATCTTCGTAAAGAATATTTTTTGACGAGCATCGACTAGAGCATTCACTAGAATGTTCATGGAAATGTTCATAGCAATGTTTGGCTCTATGCTTGGCTCGGCTCGTTGTTCAGTTCGACAAATATAAAAACGGCGAATGCTCGATGTTCTGTTCCAAGTAAATGCTCAAGTCTATCAGCACCTTAAAATGTAAGTTATTGTGTTTGTAGGAGTAGTATCCGGAAGTAATGGCCTGATTTTATTTTATTTTAATGGAAAGCTTCAATATCAATTTCGTACCATCTATATATATAAAAATGAAACCCGTTTTCCTTGGTCACGGCCTCACGCGTGAATGGCTGGACCGATTTCACTAATTCTTTTTTTGTTGTATTTGTTATTATTAGGAGAAGGTTCTTACAGAAAAAAATATTAAGAAAATCTCTCAGAAATATTGAAAAACCTTAAAAACAGCCCTTTTATTTTCCCCATACAAACGTTTTCTAACTAAAACGAGCTTTATTGCTATTGTATAAAGTTCATATTGAATTGCAAGCACTCACTGTTGTTTAAGCAATGTAGGTATGTTCCTAACGTCCAAGAGTCAATTTGCAGTTTATTACCTCTGTACAAAGTTCAAATTCAATCATATCTATCAAAACAGTGTGCGTTTTATACTGATAATTTTTACTATAAATTGACAAGTTAGCATCAACAAACTACGGTTGCTATAGTTACGCAATAGCATGAGAATAGAGGTTATAACAAAGAGTTCCTATAATTATTCTCAACACCTTTAGTCACGCCATCACGCGTGAACGACTGGACCGATTTCAATTTACTCTACGTTTATCCCAAAGTCTACCCGTGCGAAGCCGGGACGGGCCGCTAGTTCATAAATAAACATGGACTTTATCTAAAAACACAAAGTAGAGACATTGGTAATTGACTGTGCACTTTATGTATTACGATAAAATAAAATTGCTTTTGGCATTCTAAGCAACTTTCATAAATAACGCCGCTACAGCAGTTTCTAAGTATTTTCAAGATTAACTTTTAATCATCTTCACAGTGGATGTAAAAATAGAAATTTCATTAATAAAATACTTAATAGAAAAGCCGCACTTTCCCCCGGATTTCTAATAAGCCGTGCAGTGTAATAACAGCAATCGAGTTCGCCGACATCCCGAGATTACGGCACTCGGTCCGATTTGAGCCTTAAATCCTGTCTGTAATAGAGCAGCTTTCTCGCTCGCACTACCTCATTAGGTATATGCTTTTGCCTATTATTGTATAAATGTACCTATACTGAGCTGAATAGTGTTATTGTAGGTACTCTAGCGGGAGGAAGAGACTAAGTTTAAAGATAGGGTTGTTTTTTATATTGAACAGGCAGCGGCTGATTTGGTCGGTGTTTGGATGATCGATCACAAAAAGCATTTAGTAACTTTTAGAGATTGGTGAAAATCGTTCCGCGGAATTATTACAATTTGTTAACTTACAATTCGTATACGCAAATTTGGAAAATCATAATGAATTTATTTACTTAAGTTTACGATAATTTAACAAAATGTACATAGACAAAACGACTTTAATACCAACTAAAAAAGTTTTTTTCATAACGAGAAAATCTGCGTTTGCCCACCAACTCGCCTGTTGGTAAACGACGTTGTGGTCGAAGACGAAACACGCAGATAACATATAAAGTTAAACTGAAGTATCAACAGTATTATACTGAGGTACAATTCTAGAAATACTTATATAAATATCAGTCTTGGCTGCAGTATGGGCTAGTAAAACTAATAAAGCTCTACTTCGGTGACAGTTTGCCTTCACCAAACATTCTATTACTAGGCTACTACAGCCGCAACCGCAGCTCGACGACGAATCTAATCATATCACAATCCTGCGATTTCACTGAGTTAGTCGTGTTTACAGGGAGACGATTTTATCGAGAGACAGAGCTTGAAGTTGTGCAGTTTTGAATATGAGGTAAAGGGAAAAAGGAGGTTGGTAACTTGAGATATTTTTCTATGACACTTGTTTTTTTATTATTTTATCAATTTACTATAATTGTGTTATTTCGCGACTTGACAAAAACATTTTTTTTTCCGACGCATTTTACGCCTTTTACGCCTACCAAAGACTTTTACTTTGCTTCTTATTTGCAAGAAGCATTCATCGATAAAGAAAATCAAATTAGCTAATTTTATTAGTAATTTGGGTGTCTTCAAGTCGCGAGTGAATCGGTTCTTTCTAGGCAAGCGTGCTCCATTGTAGACCGCATCGTTGCTTAACATCAGGCGAGATGGCGGTCAAACGCAAGCCTATAGTTGAATAAAAAAAAAATTGGTTGCCTGTAAAGTCGGTATACGGGCGAAAGTTTTACGTGACAACGACTTATGTCTGTCTCTCTCGCTCTTAGGCGGGCTAACCATGCCCGAGTGGAAGGGACGCGTGCCTCTCACTCGCTCTCATTGTGAGCGCATAACGTGAGCGGAGCGTAACGCAGTTTCTTGAAGTGTCACCCGGCAAACCAATTTATAAGACGTTGTCACGTCAAAAAAAAAATAGCTCAATATATCTACTTTTTATTTTTTCTAATTAATAAAATTAAAAAATTAATAAATGTCTACCAGTTGATATAAAACACATGCAATCGCTCTTACCGATAAGGCCGCCAGTTGTTGCACTAGTTTCAAGTTTTATCCTTTTGTTTGTAATTTTTGGTGTGAACAATAAAGAGTTTATCTATTTAAACAATATCACAATCGAACAAACATTTTAAATTTCTAAAACCTCGCATACTGCTCTGCACCATGAAAAACGCCGCAATAGACACAGCGGGTGGAAAATCGACATTTCCTTATCTACGCCAGTGTCTGGCAGAACCGCTGAGCGAGCGAAACTGCGGTCGCAGGGATTCCGCTGAGCAAGTCCTTTAAATTGTATTTGAAATAGACAATGGTGGGAAATAAATCACGCTAAGGGATACGTTTAATAGCCTTGCAATATTGAGCAAAAGACAGTCGCGTGTTTTAATATTTCAAGAAATTCTCAGTCGGTTCGATTGTACACATATTAAATTTCTTAGTGCAAAATGAAGGTTGCAAGTTTTCTCTATTCTTATTTAAGATGACTTATACATTAAACATCTATTTCCAACTACCGATATGAATTTGGCTAATAAATAGCCTAACAAATCAAAACAATAAATCTATGTAAGATTTAACTCACATTTCAACAAACGCAAAGAAATAGGAAGTAAACGAGATAGCTGAATAAACGATGGTGACAGCGTATCATCAGTTAACCTTTCGCAAAAAATCACTCATTTACATTTCCTCAAAAAAAACTACGCCACAATTTTTCCTCTCCACCAAGCATTGTTCCAACAAAAAACAAGCCCAAAACAGAACGCCTCTTTATCATAATAAAACAATGGAAACTTATCCCACCTATTACCCTGCAAGTATTTTCTGGTGAACAATGGTAGCTAATGTGTGCATTGAACTCGAGTTGTGCACATGAATGCACAACAATGCGTGCGGACGCACAAAGCTGGGGTACTGGCGCACACTGGGTCAAACTCCGGTCTGGGGTACTGTTTCGAAGTTTGCTAAACTCTGAAACGATGGAGTTGGGAATTGAACTGCAAGCTGTTGTTTTATATTTCGAGAAGTATTCAATAACGGCCTTAGTTATCGCGTTACTTAGATTGCCATTTATCGTCATCATCCTGGCTTTTTTATACCAAACCGTTTATCTTAGTCGGGCCGCGGGCCGCCGCTCGCGCCGCGCCGTCATACCCCCGCCCCCGCGCCTCTGTACCGCACAGGCGAGGACTAAGATAAACGGTTTGGCTATAGCCTGTTTAATCGCTCTGCTAGGTCCCGGTCTTTTTTTTTACTTGATCCTTCGTTAATCTGATCCAGGCTCGACCCGCGACTTTGTTACCTACATCATTTAACTTTTTGAACAAAATAAAATGAAGTACAAAGTACTTACTAATTTCACAGTGTTAATAAGGCCTTTAATATTAGAAAATGGTACGTGACATTTTATGCAACAATTTTGCCCATACCTAAAGTTTTTTTTATATTAATTATGCCATTGACAAAATTAATTTATTTGCACCTCCGAACACAGTTAAATTTAATGGACAAATAAATATTTCAATGAGTATGTATTATAGATATTCTATCTAGATCTATTATTCTGTTTGACAATAATAGTCAATTATCTAATATCAAATATTCTGCGGTATTAAAATAAACATTGTGAAGCTCTACTGACATGTAGCAAGTTAATTTAGTTTGTATCTATTTGTAAATAGATGTTACAAGTCAAGACATGCCTGTATTAGATACCTATGTACTAGAGTATCCAGACTAAAGCTCTGCGGTTAGCTTACAAGTCTGTATTTGAGATAGACCGCATGACGATCTGAATCAATTGTTCATGTGTTAGTCTAAACCAAACATACATACCTATTTGGTGGTGTAACATTAAACAGTCTGAGGGTAACTTACTGGAAAGCAACGGCAGAAGTAGTAATGTATATGAATTTCTATTTGAAAAAATCATAATCATAATCTTATAAAAATATTGAAAAACGGTATTTACTTTTGCACTGTATAAAATACATCATATGCAACCTTTAATTCTCCACCTGCTGGAATACAGATCTACCCTCGAAGGGTGATTAGGCCGTATTCCACCACGCTGGCCAAGTGCGGGTTGGTGGATTCACATACACCATTGAATTTCTTCCCCGGATGTATGCAGGTTTCCTCACGATGTTTTCCTTCACCGAAAAGCCAGTGATATGTAAATTCGTACATAAGTCCCAAAGAACTCATTGGTACGAGTCGGGGTTTGAACCCGCCACCTCAAGAATGCGAAGCGGCTGCTCTCCCATTGAGCTACCACGGCTTTTTGTAAAAGAACATGATTCCAAAATAATACTTGAATGGCGCTCACCTAAGGAAAACATGGTGTATTTTTTAAATTATTCATTAAAAATCAAAATTAAGATATATAGCATAGTCTTCAATTATCCAGCTATCAACAATTTTACAGCAAAAGCATATATGTTTGACCTACTAGTAGTAGAAAAACATTAAAAAAAAAACACGTTTGAGCGGCATTACCCCTGACTACGGGTAATGCCGCTCAGGGTACGGGGTAATGACGCTCAAACCTGTTTTTTTGGAATTTAACAAGTAAAATACATTTTAATTATATAAATATTAATGAGTTAAACTCATACAATAAAAATAAAGTCTACAATCACAAATTTGCTTCAATTTCCCCGATTTGTACGGAAGATAAGCCTTTTCCAATTTAACAAACATAGGAAAGTTTTTGATGTCATACCAACTTTTATTATTAAAATATAATATTAAGTAATAATTATTATTAGAGGTAAGACAAATTAGAAATAGTAATATATTATTTTTGGACACATAAATCACAGATGTATGCATCTGGCGAATCCCATCTTGAACATATAGCATGAGCCCACAGTCCGCAGATGGTACAGTGATACCACAACTCGTTATTTTTTCAAAATTCCTCCCAAACATAATAATATACCTATATTTGTTACAACTTTCATCATCAACATTAATTTCGTCATCACTGTCATCGTCGCAAAGGTGCTTTTCATCTTCACTTTCTGAAGAACTTTCTTGAAAAAAAATTATAATATTTTGTAAGATTATAGTTTCATTTGTGTTTGTTCTTCTTTTCTTTGACAACTTTTTTTGATATTGATTTATCATCTTTTTGATCATCAGATTCTTGGCATATCTACAACAATAAAAAAATAAGTCACTAAGGGGTAATGGCGCTCAGATGAGCGGTATTACCCCAAACGATCGTTATGTAATTAACTTAAAATTTAAAAAAAAATCACACTTAATTGTTGAAAATTGATTGCATTATCACAAAATAGAATAGTTTCGTTGTCAGAAAAGTAAAATTAATAATTAAATAAGCATTAAAATTTTGGACTTACCGACAAAAACACCTAACCAAAAATTTGATCTGCGCGGCCGCAAACGACGAAACGCACTTCATGGTCACATAACGCGAGCTGACTGTCTGCTTGCATCGCTGTCTGTTCGAAGCCCTTTTCCCTCGCGCTTCAGTCGACGTGGCGAGTTACTATGTTCCATTTTGACAGAGATACAGAGGTGAGCGCCATTACCCGGCGAGCGCTATTCCCCCTGCTTACCCTAATACATGGTACTTGGTGGTTTCTAAACTAATATAATAAAGAGGTATATCTGCACGTAAGTATGTTTGTGCAAACATACTTATGTTTGTATCTCTGCAACTACTGATCCTATTTTTAAACATTTACACCGATGAAGAGCTAAATTACCATGAGCGCTATTGGCCTAAAACTGCGAGAGCAAAAGCCGAGCAGCATTCAAAGTCCCGAGGATTTGCTAATGTTTCAATAAAATTGCTTGTTCACTTTCCAAAATGCATAATAAATTCAGCGAACGTTAGTGCTCGAGTTCCAAATTCGAGCTGACCAGGACCGCGCTACTTACCCTAAAACATTACCCTCTACAAACGGTAATCACTTTTATTCCCATCCAATAAAGGTACAAATTAATTCCGAAATAATGCGGTTACCGTCGCCCTTCCTATCCGTTTGTGACGTTAACTCGGCGAAAAGTTTTGGCACGAAATATGCACATTTTGTTAACGAAGTCGCGTACCGTTCCGCTGGATTATTACAATTTGTTAACTTACAATTCGTGTACGCAAATTTGGAGTATTCGTATGCAGGTGTCATTTTAGGACGGCTGACGGTTGATGCTGGCAAGTTATTATGAAAACCTTTTCTATCAAGTAATATAACATATCATTAGCTTTTCAGAAGATGAAAAAAGCTGACACTTTGCTCGTTCCTATTTAAGTCAGCGCATATGTTTATTTTTACTCATATCAATTTTTTTTTATAAAAAAATAAATGTAAGCGCTTCACTTGGGAACAGCTGAACTAACTTGAGTAAAACTTTGTGAATGTTACTGGTTTTTTCTATATTTCACAACCAAAAGCTGAGCCTAGGTTTCGAAGCCCAAATTTCAAAGAACGAGCAGCACTACACCGCATACAAAGCTCCAGGAATAAGCTAGTTGTAATAAAAATCAAATTTCTAACCCAGCAACAAACATAATAGTCAACCAACATCCGTCCGCCAGTCTTCATGTTATTCAAACTTAACCCAACACTATCAAATAATTAACGCGAACTCTAATCGAGTTCGAGAAAGGAATTCGCGTAACACTCATCACCCTACCTTTGGGAAATTATGCCGGAATTTGGAATTTTAATGCTATCGACCCAAGGGTCTTAATTGAAAAACTTTCTCAGCCCGAGAGAATGTGTAACGCAATGTGTTGAATTAATAAAGAATCGCGTCAAGCGTTTCGATTGAATTATTGACGTGTGATATGAGGTCGCGAGTTTTGAGTCGAGTTTTAAATGAGTTTTGGTAGTTTGATTAATATGTCAGAGTGATGTGAGTGTTTTAGAAAGCGCTTTGAAGATAATTAAATTGAATAACTAAGAAAACCTTTTAGACATTGTTGGATATTTTAAATTATTAGAAAATACATTTTTGTTCTTACGCCTATCTTACAATCTTGAATGATGTCAGAAAACCATGCGATATATTTTTTCATAAACGCCAGAACAACTGGCTTTTTTTTAAACTGAAGTAGATAATAGAAGTGACCTATTTCAACGGCATACGGCATCTAGAAATATTCCTTCATTGCTTTAATTAAGGTATTAATTGCTTAAATAACTGCCTTTTTTGTCATTGGTTCTTCCAGTAAGTAGCATTGCCCGTAGTTCAATTAGGAGCAAATTACTCGATCAATAAAAATGTAAATCGAAATATAGATAGTCGTAGCTGCCCCTCTCTAACAACTCACATTTTCCTTGTGCCGAATTTCGGCTTGGGTCTCTAAGCTGCCATTTGACAGAGGGCAGTAGGCACACAGATGAACCTAGAAAAAAAGATGGAGCACTGCGTTAAATAAATAAAGTATTTAAAAAAAATTGCCTGACCTGTTTGGCCCAGCGGTAGTATATCCGCCTTAATACCTATTAGCCAGAGGTTCCGGATTCAATGATGGATTTAAATATCTGCTATTGGTCTGGGTGTTAGTTGTCCTTGTCTTAGTATGTGTCCCCGACAAAGGTTATCGTAGTGGGAAGCTGAGAGCGTAAAACATTTCTTTATTTATTCTTTTATTTGGGTGAAGCCAAGAACTCCTCTTTACCTGCGCTTACGCACACAAAACGCACATTTTGACATATCCTCTCATACTCACGCCACAGTAGAGTCCTGTGTACGTACGCGCGAAAGTAGAAGAGTTCTTGACTTCACCCATTAACGCAGTGCTCCATCTTTCCCTTTAGGTTTATCTGAGAGTAGGTACTAATATGAATGTTTCTGACAGATCTTATAGCCTGAGGAAGCACCTTTATCACGGACGTCCTTTGCAAACGAATGTAATTATTTTATTTATATATTCGGCTGTAAATATACAAACCCTCGCGCTGTACTAGTTTATTTGTATAAAAGAGTTTTAGAGTAAAAGGTAAAGTACTTATTTGAATTTGGAATTGAAAAAGACAAACAACCATGGTTTTTATTTATCACTAGCTGACTCGACAGACGTTGTCCTGTCAAAAGCCATTGCGTCAATTCTATGTCAAATGTCAAAAGTTACATTAAAAAAGTTTACATTGTCCAAAGCGCTAAAGTTAAATTATGGTTTAAGTATTTTTAAATTTTCTAATTTTTCATGTTTTTTTTACTATAAATTGAGATGTGAGCTATCCTATCTCCTAAGTTAGATCGAACTGCACCCAGTGTGCAAATTTGATTGAAATCGGTTAAGTAGTAGAATAAGAGTCTATAGCGGACAAACAACGTAACACGTAATTTATATATTTTAAGAAGATTATGAAATTACAAATGAATATTACAATATAGGTAATTAAATTAAAAAAACTAAACCAATAAAACTAAACTAATCTAAAAGGCCGCTGCCTGCGGGAATTGTTCCCAAAATACT
This sequence comes from Alcis repandata, assembly GCA_949125135.1. Taxonomy (NCBI): domain Eukaryota; kingdom Metazoa; phylum Arthropoda; class Insecta; order Lepidoptera; family Geometridae; genus Alcis; species Alcis repandata. The sequence continues at coordinate 2,192,670 of OX421238.1, forward strand.
GGGCCCCATTACCACGTTGTATGGCGATGCTCACCATGGCTACCTCAAGTCCCCAGTTATAGGTCCAGGTATTCAATTTTTTAAATTACTTGTCAAAAAAGTTTTCTCTAAGTTTAATTAATTTAATTTCAGTAAAAATTTTAAATTTTTGTAATAATTAACACGGGAATAATAATTATAACAAAACGGTTTGAAAACCACTTTAGTTTCCATAGCAATATTTTCACGAAAACCAAACTCAAAATTCGTTGTTAAACTGACATTACGAATATTATAAAAAGAAAATATTGTAAATAGAGAATATTGTAAATAAATTATGTACGTAAGCTTAAAAAGTTTAAAAACTACACGTCTACACGTTATTTTAAACAGTAAAATTTTCTAATTGTTTAAAATTTAATCTCTCTTAACTTACACCAAGAACCAACCTTATCGACAAGAGTAAAAAGTTTCGTTTCCACTTTTCCATTTTATTTTGGTTCCGCCCACATAATAAAAGGCCTGTCAGTCAAATCTCTCCCCGTTTGGGGATCCGTGTAAATATTATTAAAGTGAGCAACAAGTCTCAAATAATCGCGAAAATGTACGAAGAAAAGAAAATAATATTTAAGTATTTTTGGTCGATGTATTTTTTTGCAGTTTATTTTAAAACTAATTTAAACTTTTTAAAGTAAGGGGCTACTGAGTTCGAAATTCAATTACAAAAAACTCGAAAAGTGATAACAATATTTATTTGGGCAGCTTCGTTTTTCCCTGGACTGCGGTCACTGTTCGGCTTAGATTTGTAGTTTATACTCAGGACAGTAAGGTCGATTTTCCCTTGCTGGTTTGTAGATAGGTAAGGAGTGCCTATCAATCACCGTACCTACGGAAGCCTGCGCTAGTCACGTCGTTCAACCGCGAAATAGTTGGCGACGGTAGTTTTATTTGACTTCTGTAAAACGAACCACAACACAGGCCAAGTTTTGTAAAAAGAAAGCTTTTTTACCATTTAAAATCTTTATTTTAAATCACTTCCATTTTTGTTATCTTCTGTTTTATTATTTTACCGTTAAAAAAGTAAAAACTGTGGGTTGTATGCGGCCACTTTTACATTTTTTTTTTAAAGAAATGGAAGAAATGAGAACCGATATGCAAGCACCTCCTATATAGGGTTATTCATAAAGGGTATGCTAAGCCGAAAAGAGCTCATAGTACTCATCATTATGAACAACTTTTACTACGGGACCAACTTGAAATTCGCGAAAAAAAAATCAGCTGTTCCATAGAAAAATGTCAATGACACTCGACAAAATGTCTGGAACAGCTGATTTTTTTTCGCGAATTCTGGGTTGGTCCCAAGTTTAAGTTGTTCATAATGATGAGTACTATGAGCTCTTTTCGGCTTAGCATACCCTTTATGAATAGCCCTGTATATTATGCAGTTTCCGCGGATAACTGAGGGTGCAGCTGGTTAAATATACTAGTACTATAGTCAGTAAAATATTTCATTACATTGCCATCTAGTGAATCTAAAACTATTCGTGTTTAGACCATTTTTCTGTAACCACTAGCCTAACCACACAAACTTAGTTGAATCCATTTCAATAAGAAACATGAAGCTCGGTATAGAGACGGAAAAATCCAGACGATACCATTTTTAGACACTTTCTTGAAGACTCGTCCATGCCACGCCTACGTATTCCGAGAATCTCAATGAAAAATAATAATACAAAAAAGGTACAGAATAAATGGAACAACCATTGTACTCGTAACTGCGGAAAAATGTAACTACAATTAAAACAATTACAAGTATTACAATTAAATAAATAAATACAATTAAAAGTATTACCATTAAAACAGTTTCTTGTCTATTATTTCAATAAGATTCATGGTGGTTACAATAGCCTAGCCTCCAAAGCAAACTAACTAAAAATAGGTAGGTGGGGTAGGTAGGTGGGTAGGTAGGTAGGAAGGTGGGTAGACAGGTAGGTAGGTAGGGTTAATATTCTCTTTCGCCCTCTTATTTATCTAAATGTTTTCATGAGTAACTTAGGAACTAACCAGCGTAAAATAGATCTTTGAAAATTTTCATACTTTTCGTACAGATTTGACAGTTAATTAGTTGGGAAACTTTCCAAAAACTTACAGAGGCAAAGTCGAGCTGTGCTTTTACATTTTTGATGATACTCGGCGTTCCTGTAGTTTCTTTGGCGTTCTGCGACTTAAGTAATAGTTTACCTTGTTTATGTAGTTTGTTTGAGATCAGTTAAGTACTTGAAAGTTTGGCTGGAGTTTCGTTTGACTGCGTTTGTCCGTACAACGTCTAAAATATCGACTGCCCCTACGAACCGTATTTTTTGAAACTGCATTTTTTATAGGAGAGAAATTTAAAGTAAAAATATGAGCTACATTTATGAGTTAAAATGTGCAGGATCAATTTTATTCGATTTAAAAACATGTCGAAGAAATATATTGATTGATAAACTCTTTATATAGTTCACACCAGAAATTACAGACAAAAGGACATTGTATTAAAACTAGTGTAACAACTGGCAGCGAACTGGAGCAATTTTAACTACCAGAACACCCCAAGAACAAGTTTCATATAAATCGTTTTTTTTATGTTTTTTTTTTTTATGTAATTGAGTGACGAGACGAGCAAATCGCTCGCCTGATGTTAAACGTCACGTTTGCCCAAAACAGGTCTGCGCCGCCCACAATTTTGAACTCGCAAAATTCAAGACCCTGCGCGGCACAGCACTACGCTCGTCACCCTGAGATATAAGTTGTTTAATCTCCCATTTGCCCTGTAATTTCACTGGAAACAATGCCCTTCCAACCGGAACACAGTAATGTTTGCACATTACTGCTTGGCGGTGGAATAACTGGCAAAGGTGTGGTACTTCCCCAGGCGGGCTCTGCAAAAGAGCCCTACCACTACACTATCATCACTATAAACACCAGAAATATTACAATAGCTATAACGTAATACCCAATATCTAACTAACTACTTACATGTTAAACTACAAAACATACATTGAAAAGCAAACAGCCACGCAAAACCAAAACAAACAATCATTCGACATCAAACGCGAAAATTGCGCGAAGAGTAGTTACCAAAATCATTCACAACAAACACATTTCAAATTGTAATCGCAATTGAAACTAACAGTTAATAATGAGTTAACCAACAAAGCACGGGTTAATTAACTACGTACGAACATTTAATTAATATCAGAAGTGGGCTGAGGAGTGACAAATTACTCTTGATGTCGCATACAGCTGTGCTTTTAACATGGTCATGTATTTTTAAGGCAATTAGTTTGGATCTAAAATACAGGAGAGTTAGGTACTAATTTGCTTGCTTTGATTTGTGTAGCTTAGTTGAGTGTCTGGGTTGCTTTGGCTATTGGCCGGGAATGGTAAAACGAATAACTTTAATGTTAAGCTGGTTATTGTTACAACATTTATTTTTTAAATATATATTTCAAGTTTTCGTTGGCGCTTTTGTTTTTCTTTTGTATAAAATTGATAAAATTTGAAATCAAAGACAGAAAAGTATTAAAATAACATATCACAAAAAAAATCTTTTTTTATGAATAACCAGCTGTTCCCTGCCACGCTTCGCTGTGGATAAAAAAAAATAGATAAAAACAATCCTTGATGCGTATTATATATCATGCTAAAATTTCAGCTCGATCGGTGCAGAACTTTTTGAGTTTTTGAAGCGTACACAAACCAACATAACATTTTTATATATATAGATAGACTAGCTGACTCAACAGACGTTGTCCTGTCAAAAGCCATTGCGTCAATTCTATGTCAAATGTCAAAAGTTACATTAAAAAAGTTTACATTGTCCAAAGCGCTCAAGTTAAATTATGGTTTAAGTATTTTTAAATTTCCATGTTTTTTTACTATAAATTGAGATGTGAGCTATCCTATCTCCTAAGTTAGATCAAACTGCACCCGGTGTGCAAATTTGATTGAAATCGGTTCAGTAGTTTAGGAGTCTTTAGCGGACAAACAACGTGACACGTAATTTGTATATTAAGATAGGCTTGCGTTTGACCGCCAGCTCGCCTGATGGTAAGCAACGTTGCGGTCTACAATGGAACCCACATATAACTTAACTCACATGCATTCAGTATATTGAAAAAAAAATGCTGAATAAAAATTCTTTTCATGTCGTCATCATCACTTAATAAGCTGCAATCAAAACGATTTATCCCCAACATCCCCATTACGATCGATCTCTATGAATGGGGATGATACAAGTTCAAAGACCCAACGAATCACCAATCGTCTGTATATTTTTGGCAAGGTTAAAAATGACGTCTGTATTTTAGGTCACAGCAGGCTATTAAAGCAAACCCCCTAAATAGAACGCCTAAATTCCCAAAATGGAATTCGCGATAACATTTCCAAATCCGAGTTCAGTCGCGTATCTTTGGTTACAGAAGCGTGCCGTCGACCGAATTAAAAATTCAAAACCCACATCCCCCCTCTTTCCCCTCCCCAGATAGTAAGGGGGATCTCGTGAATACAGCATTTGTGAAATTTATCGCTCAAGAGTGAGCCGTAGTAGATTGCAATTCGGGGTAGCGGGAACGTACTCAGAACATGTTTCGGGGCGATTGGGGCAAAGCAGATACTTACACTAAACCTTTGAGCTGGCCTATTGGATTAAGATAGTCTTCATTATGATGTTTCGCGTGATTTTCATATACATATACATTCCGTAGCTCTATTTTGTAGCGCTATCTTTGCAAAGATAGTGCTACAAAATTGGTAAATACTTTACCATAATAAGTAACTTGTAAAATACGGAATAATTTCATATAGTTTATACATATTTTTATAAGTACATATTTTACTAAGGCGAGTATTTAAAATCTAAATTTTATATTGCTTTATATTTTTTCACAAGTACCGGGTTAAAATATGCTTTTAAGTTAAGTAGACAAACTAGTGTAGAGCGGGGTAAGGGCAATGTAGCTCCACCCTGACTACGTCCACCCAGGGCACTAAACTCGTATTTTGGCGGAGATTATTTTATATTTGCTCGGGGAATCGACCGGGGGAGCCAATTTCGGGATTATTCCCAAAGTTCCGATGCTAATGCACTTCGTGTTTTGATGCAATCCCCGACTGGTTCCTGCTATGTTAGCAATTTACGCAGGATAGCTTTGGAGCTTTGGCTGTGAGGTCGAGAGATAAGCGAGCTTGTTGACTAACCTACATGTTGGAGTAGAATGTTTGTATAATGTACAATTTATATTTCAAGTAAAAGTTTACATTCTGGAAAAGTATTTGGTCAATATAGTAGATGATTTAAAGATTTGGCAACGCATAGGATTTGAAATCAGAAACAATTAAAATTAACGATAAGTTGGACTCATTTAATTCATATCGAATTATTCATCTTATAAATGCTTAGATCTGAATTTACATAACATTTTAACAAAAATATTTAACTTATCCAATAAAAGTTAAAAAAGTCACTAACTTCATATTTTGACACTATTCAGGTATAAGCAATTTTGTGTTACAAAAACGTAAAAATTACTAGGCCTACACTAGGATTATACAAGAATTACTTCTTGCATCGTATCCTGAGTAGATCATGTACATACGACTACTTTCACGATGTTATAATAAACGTCTAAAATTCAATCAATGACAGTACCAACTCAACGTAGTTACAAATCAACTACCATTCTACTTTTGATTAGTTTTATGTGTACTAGAACGGTAGGTTTCAGTCTAAACGAGATAACCGCTGCATGAACTCCGTCTGGCTAGTCTGTACTGTTATTCTCTACTGTTCCTGTACTGCTTTAACAAAGATTTATACCCTCTCGGCCGACGTGGAGTTAGAATGGAATTGTTTCGTTTTCAACTTGTAGGTTTGCTTTGTTGGCGAATAGTTACTGTTTGTTACAACGTTCCTTGATAAATGGGCATTAAAATTAAAACAGTCACACGATATTGTAAATTTTAGGACAACATTATGCTAGAGTGAGTGACTGTTATTGGATAAGAGTTGCAGTGGGCTCTAAACAAGACTAGTGTGCCAAATGTTTATATATACACATAAACATATACACACCGACACATACATACATACACATACATATATTATACCATAAACATTTGGTATGCTAGTAAACTTTATAGCATTATGATTTAGCATTATACAGTTTATGCACTGAAGCATTATGCACATTTACGACAAATTCAAAATCTATTGTAAATATTTATAGATTTACGTATACGAGTACGTATAAATGATAGATATAATGTTTCTTATTGCTATGAAAACACCGAATTCACAAGAAAACTAGCAATAGTAGGCCGACTTTTATCCACCCCGATTTTTGAAAGTTATATTAATTTCTAAGTTGATGTTACTATGGTACTAGCAATAAGCAGGCTCAACAAATGCTACGCTAGTGCTTCCAATGTCATTTAAAGAAAACTGATCTAGTCAATGGTTGTTTATGATTGCACTGAAAATCATAATAAAGGTATATGGTTCTCACCCTAAAAACTGGTGCAAGTACTAGTTTTTACTAGTTGTCACCGTAAAAAATGGTGTTTATCATCGTACTTTTTGGTGATAATCACTATGCTCCGTACTTTAGGTGAATTCATCGGAATTTTGACGGCTATTTTTTTTAGTGTGATCATCTGTTAGAAGCGAGCAGATATAAGACTTGAGCCGGTCGCAATCGCAAGTCGATTTAATTCTCGAGCGCTAACAGTAATTTTATTAGGGACCCATTCGCACAATAATTGTTGACTTAGGCCTGTGAGCAAGATTGCCAATTCAGTTGTTCACCTATCCGAGATCGGATCGGAATGCTGAAAGACAAATATTTAGTTTTGTGTAGCTATGAGTAGCAGGTAAAGGACTGTGGTAGCTATAATAGTATATTTGTATTTTTATGGCAGTGTGTTCTGTGTTATAAACTTTGACGGCAAGATCGCTTTGAGACTTAGAGAGCTTGTCTGCCCTTTGAATCCAAGGACCTGGCTTTGGTTCCTAGCCAGCTCAAAGCATTTACTTGACCTAAAATTATGAATACAATAAGGTATTGTATAATACTATTATTACAGTCAAACACAATCTTAGTCTATTTGACAAGTTAACCCTTTAATAGGCAGATTATTATTAAATTGTTAACTTAAATGGTACTAAATAATATAAATAAATAAACGTTTTACACTCATAGCTCCCTACTAGGATAAATCCTGTGTCGGGGATGCCATGGAACACGCACAAAGACATGACAACTAACACCCAGACCCAGAACCAGTTAAATTTTAATTCAAGAACTAATCAAGCTTGATCGTTTTTGATCAGTTCTTACTCTAAATTCTGGTGTTAATTGTTTTTCTATGTATTTTACGGTACTATCTCTACCAGAGCAGCATGATGAGCTACGAGTATACTGTTATTTATTGTTTGTGAACTATAATTGGCGCTAACACAATGAGTAAATAACCGAAACGCAACAAACGTTTATTTGTACACGCGTCGTCAAAACTAACACACCGCAGGGCATTTAATCAGCTGGGTTCACAATTCAGTGATTATATCAGTGGAATTAGCGTTTGAAATCAAATAGTGGTAAATACCTTTTAGTTTGGCTGACTGAGCATCACTTCAATGAGCTGGGCATCACTGTTGGATGGGAATTTAAGTGTTGCCAGACCTTTGTCTCGTATTTGATGTTTCTTTTGTTAGTCTTGCCATGGATTGGTTAAAGTATACAGAGTAAACTGCCCATTATTACTGCTGTGATAGTGTAGTGTAGTGTAGCTTATTTAGTTAAAGCTTGGTTTACATCGACCCAATCGTTGCGGTTATTGTCGAATGTAATTTTACTTAGTCTTTCATTACCTTGTTTTGTTTCATCTGCAAAAAAATACCTATACTTACCAACCTACACTATTCTATTATTCTTTACAAAATAATAAAATATAATACATACAATTTTTTTTCTCTTTGTAATAACAGTACCTACACTAGTTAAATATTTGTAATAAATTTTTCAAACACAAATAATTTGAAAACTGAACTTTGGCATAAGGCTCTATCTATCCATAATCGAAATTTTCTTTTTCGGTAAAAGAAAGTCGGAATACCCAGATATAACATTAAAGATAATTTTATGAAATATATTACGATAACATAGTATATTGAAGCGGATACGCTCGCAATTATGCTATTTGTCATCGCTGTGACTATAATACTGTTTCCATAAACAATATTTCACACTATCTGCTAACGTAAACCCGTTGTTTTGACACGGCATTGCTTTAATTTCATATTAATTGCTAACTGCGTCCCGTGGGTTAACGTACGATTTTCCAGCTTACCCGCGATTTTCCGAGAGAAAATTCACACAAAGTAACAAATTCCAATTATCAAGAAGTTTTCTAAAATAAATAGTTTACCTTACAATTTATTTTTAGTTAAAATATGTCGTTTACTTTGTTACTTCTTCATGCTAAAACGGCTCAACAAAAACTGCAATTTGAAATTGACATAGCTTGTACTCCGCACACAATTCGTTATAAGCCATTTTCTGTTCCAAAAAATTTAAGTTTATTGTAAGATAGCGGGTAAAATTGAGGGGCATCTAGTCACACCAATAATAATAACGAATTCTTGATTTGGATTTACCCAGCTAAGTGGCTATGTTACCAAAGAGCGCCTATAGTTTTACCTTAATATTCTCGAGTTGCAGGTAACCCTGAAAGAAATTATTTACCGTCACCATCACAGAGCAAACACACGTACAGAGGGTAAAACAGATCTAAAAGACTCAATACCTACCACAACTTTACTTAAAACGCTTCTGCCGAAACCGGCTAGGGTTGAACGCAACCCGTGACATTTGACACGACCTTTCTTTCATCGCATAGCCATGGAAATAGGGTTGTTAAAGGTGCTCGTCTTGAATATCTGAAAATTCTTCTTCCGACCCTTTTGAGGTAAGTAAAATATTCGGAGTGTCGAACGTGAAAGCATTAAGGCGCTCCCTTACCGGGAGCATTCGCCTGGAAACCTGTAATGTAACAACGCAAAATTCAAGCACTATGTGTTAGCAAGCATTACGTTACAAACCTACGACACTGATTGACGAGCATTCGCTAGCATTCGTAAAGATTAACTGGTTACTGATAGAAAAATAGCTTCTTGAAATTAGATTAGCGAGCGGTTTGCTCGTCTTGTCACTCAATGAGGTAAAAAAGGTATAAAAATGTTTGATCTAATTATAATCTGGATGTCTTCAAACCGCGAGTAAATCGGTTTTTTCAAAGCAAGCATGCTCTATCGTTGACCGGATCTTTGTTCACCATCAGGCGAGATGACGGTGTAACGCAAACCTACCATTAGATAGTAGTCACTTTCCAACAAAACAAGTTTTTTAAATGTACATAAAATCATTGTAACATTTTAACTGCATTTGTTGGTTTCGCGGTTCGGATATTATTCGCGAGTGTGTTGAATTGCCGTAATAAATTCAAATTGATGCTTAATAAATAACGCCAGCATTGTTTACAGTAACTGTGTTTATATCCGATCTCTGAACTGAAATGGTAATTTTATAAAAATAACTGCGGCCCACGGTTTTACCTGCGCGGTTTTGTAAAACGGCAACGATGAAAAATAGCCTATATTAATTCGGCCTTAAGCTATCTCTTTTACAAATTTTCTCAAAATCGGTTCAGTGGTCAAGGTAACAAACATTCACAAACACGGCAGGACACAGCTATATTTAAAAACCAATAAATATACTAAAAATATCATAACTAAAATTACTCGAACGTAGATATCAAAATGATAACTGGTTTAAAACACTTGAAATAAATATCGTTACTTTAAATAATTTTATCTGTTTGTTTTCAAATTCATAAAGGTACAGTGAATTGAAAAATAAATATAAAATTCGCGTAACAGACTGCTTGTCATCGTAAAACTCTACCTCAAGATTCTACAACAAGATTTTTGCGTAACAACTAATATTACAAATAATATATTATCATACTGTCTCCTACAAGATTTAACATCCCGTATTTCGTATTCACTGCGCCCTCGGCAGACAGGAAGCCTGAAAACGACATCATCTGTAGACTTCCGGTGTGGACGAGGATCGCGTCATTTGATTTCCGGTCGCTGTCGGGCCTTGTTCGAACTTCCTTCTGACTCTAAGATGCAGGAAAATATCGTGATGTAATACGTAGGTATGTATATATAGAGGCTATACTATTTGTGTAGGCAGATTTTTTGCAAAACATGCCGAGTCGGAACTGGATTGTGGCAAAAAACAAGGTACCTTTTTTTGTTTTATCGTGAATAAGTCCTTGTTTGACCACAAACTCGCCTGATGGTAAGCGACGATGTGGTCGAAGATGACGCATAACATACATACCTATTTCTGATTTTTCTTATTATTTTTTTGGTTATTTGTTCTTTGCTGAAAAATGAAGTATTGTCTATGGAAACTAACGTGGTTTTCACACATTTTTGATATACACTTTTTGTTTGGCACTGTCAGTGCCAAACGAGACGCAACCGCGAGCGCGTCACGTTTGTATACTCGCCTGATGAAGGTCACCGAATGTGACCGAAACTAGTCGTAGTAGACGACTTAATTTTTACGTGAGTATTCCCGTGTTTAATTATAATATAACAAAGAAGTATTGTCTGTCTATTATTGTTAAAAACCAACAAAACTCCTTCATTTATCCGCTATCCTAATCGAAACTTTAACATTAAATGACAGTGAGTTGGTTTGTTACGCATTCTCGCCTTAGCTATAAACCGATCATCATGAATTTATTGCAAACATATTGGAAGGATGATAAAAAGATATTTAATAGGCAACTTTTCATCATCATCATCATCACCGCTTTTCATTGCCGTGGCAGAAACAGCAGGATGCAGCATATAGGATCCCATTCCACGTTAAGTGCTGAATCTTAGATCACACTAATCGCCACTTTGACTGATTGACCTCTGAATATTACATTCTCAAAGGGCTGTAGTGGGTAGTAAGCTAGTAGTAGCTACTTATGTACCTTCATAGCGTGACCAATAAATAATATATTATGCTAAACATCGCTGACAACAAAAGCTTTGGTTTTTTGTCTTCACAATCCAAGAATTTCGAGTATTACCGTTAGAAAACCAAACTTTTCAAGAATTATTCTATGCAGGTATAGGTACACCTCTTATGACATAAAAATAATACTACTTTAAGACATAAGTGGTAAACAAGCAAACGGACAGTCTTATGGGAACATAAAGATAACATTTCGGCCACATCGTCGTTTACCAACAGGCGAGTTCGTGGTCAAACGTAGATTATTTCACGTTCAAAAATAATTTCAAAAAAAACATAGATATAAGATGCGTCTCGATGTATAGAAAGCAATCCCCATCGTCTATGTGTTGATTCCCCAAAATAATAGAAAGCAATCTGCGTCAAATGTAGAATTACGCCAAAATAAACTGCCAACATACATTATAACGGTTCGAAAATGTTTTCTGAATGCCACAAGAAATATTCGGAGGTAAATCGCAGGAACAAGTAAATGACGCGAACAGTAATGGGAGATAGGAAACGACGTTCGAGTCAATCTATCATTTCGTTCGTATATCATTCATGGTTGTAGTTCTGGATAAATCTATTTTTAAGTTTTGCTTGGGGAAGGCTGATTTTTTTTTCTATATTAGGTACAAAAAATGTTCAGAATAGCTTAATGAATATCTTTGTTTGACGGTTGTTTTTTGTGTACGTTTTAACAGTATGCGATATTTTATAGATGAGCTTGCATTTGGACGCCAACTCGCCTGATGTTAAAAGAGTTATCAAAATCGGACTAATCTGTAAAAAGTTAGGCGTGGTCAATTTGAAAACCTCCTCCGTTTTTTCGGTTACAATGTACCTACAAAAACATTGTTCTGCAGCGTGGTTAGCAAACAATAAAGCTGCCGCATGTATAACTTTGTAAGTCCATTCACTTTTTATGGTGTGCGCAATAAAAGTTTGATGTATGTCTACTTATTTATTTACTTTTCATCGCAATTGCCGAAACTTGGCAAATTGTAAGTTGATAAAAAAACTTTTGAGTTTAGGAATCAAAAAATACATTTTCAGTGGTATCTACCGTAAATCGAAAATTGTATAATAATAGTTAGCACGTGGTTATTATAAATAAATACAATTATTAAGTATAAATATAAATTTGATTTGTTTAATAATAACTACACATCTACACAATTCCATAAAGATTTAAATAAATTCAGTATTAAGAAGACAGTTTACACTCAAAACTTTCTAGAAAGTTCCAATTTCACAATAATGTCCCTTCTATATAATTCTATATCACCCACACAACACTCGAATGTTTAGACACACGATTTCCAATGTGTGCGTGTACGAGTATAAGCTTGTATGAGAATGTTTGGGGAAATACGATAAACGGATTATTGTGAATTCTAAGCTATAGAAACGCTGTTGAACTCCAACAGCGAAGAATATTTACAGAGAAACGGGTAGTTTGTTCTCGTAATAAGTTTAATAATTACGGGTTTCCTTATAAACGTTGGTTAGATTGACGAATGATATTAATGTTTTGCAAAACTTAATTTGTACTATACCGATATGGTGTAGGAGATAGACACCTTGGTCTTCAGGCTTTCAGGGATGTTTTATCTATACATATAAAATTAATCTGTTTCCCTTGGTCATCGCATCACCTGTGAACGGATGGTACAATAATTTTGCTAAATCTTTTTTTTTTGTTAATTATTGTCAGGAGAAGGCTCTTATCAAAGGAAACATTTAGGAAGTTGTGCAGAACATTACAAAATTTATGACAATTCGAATTCAATATTCATAGTTAAGACAGGACAACGTCTGTCGGGTCAGCTAGTAATTTATATTTATTCCTCTAGATAAATAGGTGGATAAACTCTTTATTGTTCACACCATAAATTACAAACAAAAGGATTATAACACTTAAAACTACACGCACTCCAACTCACAGTTTCCAGTGAAATTACAGGGGAAATGGGAGATTAAACAACTTATATCTCAGGGTGACGAGCGCAGTGCTGTGCCGCGCAGGGTCTTGAATTATGCAAGTTCAAAATTCTGGGTGGTGCAGACCTGTTATGGGCAAACGTGACGTTTAACATCAGGCGAGCGATTTGCTCGTCTCGTCACTCAATTACATAAAAAAAAAACACTCTCAAACTCTCTCAAACTCTCTTACTCTACATTTTTTTCTCCTTTTTTGAACTACAAAGTCCCGTACGACATGTCCTTTCAACGCATTAAGCCTATTGATGTATCTAAACTGGTCTATTGTGTGTAACTGTATCGGTATTTTACATATTGGATTTTTTTATACAAACAAACAGGTGCTTATTTAACCTTAAGAATTGTATTAATAAAAATGTTTTTGTTGAACACTTGTTCGGGAAATAAAACCAGAAACAGTCGAAAAATGGAATGAGTTGAGAGTAATTTTTATCTGCATGCCTAGAATACCTGTAAACGTATAATAATTTTATTTTATTACTAAAAATATGCACAATTATGTATTTAAATTATGCTATGTTTATAATATTTAAAAGTAGTTGATAGTGCACATAATAATATGTGATGAACCAAGATGTCTAAAAAAGTATAGACAAATGCACAGAACTATAATTATAGGTAGGTATAGCAAAGGATTTCAAACTTATAAAGATTGATTCACTAAGTTAAAAACCTATAACAATCATCTTTCGTGAGATAAATTGCAATCCTTTTTTTCAAAGTTAAATTAATTTAAAAAAAACTAGCACAAGTATTGAAATGAGGGCTAGACGTGGTCTCATTTAACGATTCAGCTCATACGAAATTAAAATATTTTTATCTCTCAAACGAGATCTGAACTAAGCTCTGAGTCAGTTACATAAAGTCCAAATTCACGTGCAAAAGATACTCGTCTCTAGAACCTTCGTTTATGTTTGAAGAGGTCTCCAATAGAGCCGCTTAGCTATGCCCCGACGAATTTACAAATGTCGACTTGTTTATCCAAACTAATTAAATAAAAGGGTACACGTAAGCAAATTGGTTTATACCAGTTGTAAAACTTAAATTGACTTTTCTATGAATAAACAGATAGTTTTAAACTCACCCGCTGAGTAACTCTGAGAACTCGTAAATCGAGTTATTTTGGGTTCGCGCGAATTGAATTGGAACAGAAATTTGGATTAAGTGAATTATAAATTAGGTATAAAAAGCCTCCGTGGAGTTGATGGAGTTAAGAGTGACATGGTATGTCTGTTTTCTCTGTAGGAGTGCTGCAAATAATGAATATGGAATGAATGAATAATTAATAAATATTGATAAAAATAAATAACTTCGTAAGGCTGGGTCGCCCTGGTGTGGTCTAGCCCTGGTCTAAATTTTGCTATTTTGGCCCATGGAAAAAATTATAAAATAATCGCGATTTAGCTAAATTTTGGGTGGCGCAGACCTTTTATTAGCAAACGTGATAACATCAGGCGATCGATTTCCTCGTTTTGTCGCTTAATTCCAATTAAAAAAGTTCTGACGTCAATTTGGCAAAGTTCCATACTTGCACTGTTGGTCTCAAAGATTTTTAGTTTATTTACTTGTAGACATAAAAGCTAGGCCTAGATAAACTCTTTGATGAGCACGTTAATTAATTTAGTTATTTTTATTGGTGGTTTAATCCTAGTATCTTTTTCGTAGCGTTATTTCGACAAACCCTCTATCGGTGAAACAAGATATCAGCTAATCATTTTTCGTTCTACCTGTGTATAGATGACCATTTGAGCAATGCTTTTTATGTTATCGTATTGGTCAAGAATAATCCTATCAACCGTAGGATGGTCTAGCTTACTAGCTTAAGCTACATGTCCACTAAAGCGGAGCAATTCTATTGGGTAATATAACCAATATAATTGCATAGAAATCCCGCTTCACCCCTAGAACGGAGGCTTATACAGGTCTATTGGTTATATTGCTCAGCTTCAGTGAACAAACACCCTAACTCCAATATAAAGAATATCTAATAACAGCACAGTAACCAATATGAAAATAACAACACTCAAATTCCAAAATCAAAATACTCGTTACAAAACAAAACAAAAGAATATCGAATTCGGTAAATAAAAATAAGGAAAACGAAAATGAATTACAGTGTAACATGGTCCATTGCACGAACGAAATTCAATTTAGCCGCTATAAATTAACGTCATGCAGTACGAAAAGCTTTTACAATGAAATATTGGAGCGATCGGGAACATTTTAGATGGTGACAATGATAAGAGCAGTTTTTGTTTTCTCGGGAATTTGGCGTTTTAAAGTCGAGGCGGTGTAGCGGGTCGGATGTCTTGAGGCGATTTGTTTACGTGAAGTCTTCCGGATGTTGGGTTATTTAGCAAGCTTTTATTGCTAACTTGTAATTTACGTTAGTTTTATTTAATTTTCATTTAGACAATTTACATTTTTAGTACGATAATTGTTTTAATGAAGAGTTAGATGCTTAGCGGGGTAAATTTTAAGTTTAAATTAATCAAAAATGAATAATATTGATTGTATTAACTATTCAGGGAAAACAGAAACTACAATCTAGGATATGCTCAAATCTTCTTTCCGTGGTTTTTCTTTTTTTTTAATCATTGTTCGGATTGGACTCGCATACCATAAAGTAGTTTTTCATTGCTCTCACAAGTAAATTACTTACTAACCAGACTATTATCGCTTCATTTATTTCACCTGAACGACAATCCTGACAACAGGAACTCGAACGAAGCGCTTTGATTCCACTTTAATTTTGCGTTCTGCTAGAGTGTTGAATGCTTTGCCCGAGTGGGTGTTTCCCGATAGATATAATCGGGGTGTCTTCAAGTCGCGAGTAAATCGGTTCTTTCTAGGCAAGCGTGCTCCATCGTAGACCGCATGATTGCTTATCATCAGGCGAGATGGCGGTTAAACGCAAGCCTTTAGTTAAAAAAAACTGGGCCAGTCGGCCTAGGTGTACGATGCTACTTTACACGAGCAACAGTCTTAAAAAATAGTGATAATGATAACGTACCTTACCTGCTTTTACGTATTCTTTATTTAGAAATGTTTCGTTTCCAACCCACACATCATAGCGATATAAAAATACTCGCGATATGCATCACGTGTAACAAAGAAATATCATTTATTACTTCCAAGTAGGTACTCATATTCCCATAATTTAGGAGTATTTGCGTCTACATTGTTCTTTACGTCAAGGTAAAAATAAGCTTCTTAAGCGACACATGAGAAAAAATGCCTACAAATGAAGGCTGAAAGACGGTAGTACAGGAAAACAGGGACGTAACTGAGGGTGTAAAAGAAGGAGAATTAACGATGATTGTTTTGCAGTCAATAATGTATTTTAGCTTATATTTTTCTCTACTACACTTTTTATCTTCTACGTCACCAGTTAACGTTTTTCATTGGGACTCTTAGTACCAAAACTATAAAAATATCACTCCATTTTAGGTTTTAGATTCTCGTGGTTGCTGCTACCCAAAACCTTTCTACCTAGACCAAGAGAATGACAACACGATATGTGTTGTCCTTTTTGAGCTATAGTTTGGGTGAATGATCAAAGCCCGACCTTCGCAAACCCTCGACCAAAGATCGTCGTATCCGTGGAAGACAGCCACAGTTGCAAAACCCTTGGTTTCCAGGAGGCGGTTTTTTCTGATTATCTCGGAAATTTCTTAGACAACGTATGTTTTTTAGTATTCTAAACAATTCCTTGACACAACAGGCAGTGAATCATATTTTTTTTTAATTTTTGACGATAGTATTTGTACGTGTTTTGTCCCTTAATACCTTACTCCACGGAATTTTCTCAAGATCACGTCGGCTTAACCGCCATGAGGGCTTTTTTCCGAGTGAGAAATGAGAAACGCGGTGAATTTAAGAGACATTGCGCCTTTATTCCACGTAAAAAGCTGGGTGGTGGCCTTCTTACGACAAAAATATTAGAATTTGCGGTTTAATTTTTAGTGTTCGTGTACAAGAGATGAAAAACAATGTTGTTTTAACCGACTTCCAAAAAAAGGAGGAGGTTCTCAATTCGGATGTTTGTATTTTTTTTTTGTTAGTGGTTGGATGTTAGATATTATAATTGTGCGCGACTTTTTTTATTTTGACCTGACCGCGAGCGCGTCACGCTTGTAATCTCCTGATGAAGATCACCGAATATGATCAAAACTAGTCGTTATAAACGACTTAATTTGACGTTAGTAATCCCGTGTTAATTATATCAGAATATATTTTAATCTTTAAATATAAATAACAAGTCCTGACTGACTGACTGACAGACGACTTAAAGCCAAACCACAGGTCGTAGAAATTTAAATTTGGAGGGTGTATTTGTTTTGATGAGCAAAGGTGTGTACTAAGAAAGGATTTTTTGAAATTCAACCCCTGAAGGTGTGGAATAGGGTGTAAAAGTGTATATGGAGAAGCTTGTTTTGTTTTTTGATGCCACGAATTTAAAAATTTTACAATATGACTTAAGAAAATATTGATCACGTATTTCACCATTTTCTGGAAATCAACCCCTATGAGGGTGAAATGGCGTGGTAAATATGGCACGAAGAGAAAATTTGTTTTGATGCTACGTCAATGAAACTTTACACAGATGTACTAAATTTATAATAGAATCCCAAAATTTTCGAAAAGTCACACTCTCGAGCTGGAATTGTTAATTATCTCGAAAATTCAAAACGCTTTTACCAAAGCGCCAAGACTGAAAATACTCCAAAACCTTAAACTTTTTTGGGGAAACTGAAACAACAAACAACACAAAATAAAACAAACAAACTTTGAGGGTCTATATTTCCGAAACTATTGAAGGTGGTGTATTTGACCAAATGTTATAGGGGTTTGCGAGAGCTACTAAATGGTGGCGACGAAAATCCAAGATAACAAATTCAAAATGGTCCGAGGGGGCTGATTTATTGTATCTGGGGGTTTCCCTAATTCCATTATGACGCTTTTGACATACTCTCAAAAAAGGAAGGTTAAGTTAATTTTATCCCCAAAAAATAAACGGTTTTTAAAGTGTAGTCTACGTGGTCGAAGCTAGTTTTTAATAAAGTAGCGTCGACTGACCGCGAGATGATTTATTTTTTACCCAACTGCAACGAAGCTAAAAAAGAGGGATATGTATGTATTTATGTGTGTCTGTACGCATGTATATTGATTGTGGATGTACCTATAAAGTAGCTCTTTGTTATGACCGAATAGTGGTACTAGACTCACACAAACAAATAAGACGCGCGACGGGATCTAAATACTTCAATAAGAGATTTATGTCAGAATCTCCTGAAAAAGCAGGGGTTAGAAGTGCAACAATCGAAAGAAACACAAAACTACTACCAAAAAGAATAAATAAGACGCAAGACATACAGGTTCCTTAAGACCTTGACTGCTTAGCCCCCAAGCAACTGCTAGCCAAGAAAAAACCAAAAGGCTCTTCCAAAAGACTCTTTCAAATCGCTTAGTCACCGTAGAGGAGTATGCCAGCACCCGCTAAACCAGACCGGAAGACTCAGGCTTTTCTTAATGCAAACACTCTAATCGTAGACAGTAAGATCACCAAACTAAGTTTTTCTATAAAATCTATAAATTGGGACATCCTAGGGATATGCGAAACTAGAAGACCACAGACATAAAAAAAACCATAGAAGAATACTCGGACTTTATTCTATTCCGCACACCTGGAACAAAGTGAACAAACGGAAGAAACGAGGTTGGGTTCTTAATGACAAAACCTCTGAAACACAATATTTTAAAATTTAAAACCGTGTCGGATAAAACTACAACTATGGAAATAAAGACATCCAACGAAAATATTAGATAATTTGTACTGGGATATTAAAGCCTCCGAAGACAAAATAGTTAACGAAATTTTAAAATCATTATGAATGCTGTTGATAAAGCCACTACAGCAACTATTTAACATAGTTATTGAAATAAAAACAACGTCAGCACAGTGGTCGAAGTCTATTATTATACTTGTACATAAAAAGGAGACCAATGTGACATTAGAAACTATAAACCAATCAGCCTAATGACAAACTTGTATAAAATATTCTCAAATTTTTTACTCAACCGGTTGACAATAATAACTCTAGACGAAAACCAACCGAGAGAGCAGGCAGGTTTTCGAAATGTTTTCAACAATGAACCACATACAGGTAGTCTTTCAATTGATAAAAAATCCAATGAAAACGGGAAACCGCTATTTATGTGTTTTTTATAGACTACACAAAAGCATTCGATTCTGTAGACCACAACATGAGCTGGACTGCACTAAAATAACAAAGCACTGACCAGCCAACCAGCCCTACATTAACGTGATCTGCAACATAATTATACTCTAAAGGCATAGCCAGAATGTGATTAGAGCGGGAAAGCATGGAGTTCCCAATGGAAAAATGATATAGGCAAGGCGACCCTATT
This sequence comes from Alcis repandata, assembly GCA_949125135.1. Lineage (NCBI taxonomy): Eukaryota > Metazoa > Arthropoda > Insecta > Lepidoptera > Geometridae > Alcis > Alcis repandata. The sequence continues at coordinate 2,212,211 of OX421238.1, forward strand.
TCATCAAAAACCTTCTCGGCTGTGATAGAGCGTGTTTCCAGAAGTCTGAAATGGGAAAACAAAAAAGTGAAGATAGATGAATATTTCCTGAGCCACTTACGATTTGCTGAATGTGGTATTTGCTGAAAATGCATTAGACTTGGAATCCATGGTTCGCAAACTAGTAATAGAGAGCAAGAAGGTTGGTCTAGAAATAAATGCAACAAAAATAAAGGTTACCTTATTAATCGTGAGTCTCATGTCATTGAAGGTGTAAAAATTGAGTATGAGAACATCTATGTTATCTCGGACATTTGGTTTCTTTTAATGATTGTACAGAAAAAGAGGTACACATAAGAATTTCATCAGACTGGAAAAATCATGAAATAAAGACATAAAGAAATGCTTAACATATGGGTGTCAAACATGGTATTTGAGTTAATTGGATGAAGAAAAAGTTCTACAAGAGAAAAATGCAGAAAAGTTTATCAGATATAAAAAAAACAGACAGATTAAATATAACTTGTAAGAAACAAAATCAAAGTACCTGATGTATGTTAAGATGTAAGACAACAACGATAACACTACTTAAATATGTGGTCTGTGATAATGGGCAGGCTACATACCTAATTATGTAGGATGGAAAGCAACAGATGGACAAAAATAATTACAGAATGTATTTCAAGAGATAAAAAAAGAAACCAGGGAAAGCAAAAGAACAGATGGAGAGACATATATTATTTACGGAACAATACTGACCAGACGAGGAAGACGAGAGAGAGAGAGAGAGAGAGAAGAGTGGAGAGTTTTAGGGGAGGCCTACACCGCAGAGGCCACTTCTATGATACAAACTAATTAAAATTATATGTTATGTAGTATTTGTAAGGTAGAAGAAACGAAGGTACTTATTTATTTAATTTATTGTCTTTTTTTTATATATAAATGTAGGTATACAAAGATGTTTATTTTTGTTTAGTCCTTTAGCGTTGATTCTGACTGGCGCGTGACTTGTAATGTAACATATTTTAAAAATTGTAGTTCATGTACACCTAGTTCCCAACAGCATTAGAAAACAAGTTTTTCTTCGATTTTATCTACTGTGAGTAGCATTGTTTTTAGCCATTAAGTTATCGCACAAATAAAGAATGAAGATCAAAATATAGAATATTTGAATTTTATTCACCCTCCCGTGACATATTAACCAATTTCCTGGAACGTTTAATTACTCAAACGCGCCCGCACGCCCGGTAAATCCGTCAAGAAATGGCACAGATGCGCTTACGACCCTGTCGGCCGACTCCCCAAGCAACTTTTACCGTCGAACACGGCCGCGCAGGCGAGTGTGGCCGTAATCGCCGGATAAATTTGGACGCAGTGGCGTTAGTGGCTGTATTCTACGGAGTATTTTGGAGCGTGGCTTTTTGTCAAAATTTTAAATCGTGTTTTTTTATATCAAATACAGGATTTTCCGATTTTCTGAAAATGTGAGTAGATGCGTATGTATTTAAGGATTCCAAAAATGCAATAAAAGAAAAAAGCCACAACCGCCAGTGTGGCAGTCTTCCACGGATAGGGCGAGATGTCCAAATTATTTTTTAACAAGCTCTTGCACATAATACGGTTGATGGAGATAATCAGCCCCCAAAATATGCATGTAGAAACAGTACAGCTTCCAATGTTTTATCCTCTCGCCCCAGGCAGCCCTTCCCTGATTACGCCCTATCAAGAAAATGATATATTTCGAGGTACGTCACATGTTATAACGGCGAGATGTAGTCGTTAAGATGTTTCCGCAAGATACACTCGAGGAAGCGAAATGAATGGAGAGGACGACAATGTTCTGCTTTTGGGAAATATAATTTGTGGGAAAATCGGGTACGTGGTTGGGAAAAAGTGAGCCAATTTGCGGAAATAATAACTGAATACAAAGGAAGAAATATTTTTATGAATATTTCTTTTACGGTTACCGTGATTTCAATTTATATCGAATACCTACCGAGCAGGTTTTATATTCTCAAAGTAAAGTGAAAAACTAAATTGCTGGCCACCTAAAAGCCTCTGACATAATAATACCTACCATAATACTTTACTTGTTTTTTATTGTAGTAGTGAGTTAAAAGATAGCTTTTAACGAAAACTTAAATCCAAAACAACCAACTGCTCCCAAGAGAGCAGTTTATGGATCCAATAAACTACAGCTAATGTATGTTCGTATAGATTACTTTCCATCCACTTTTGGTACGGCTACTAGTTTTATCTCGGAGGTACAGATTGATTTATAAGGGTGCGTTTTATTGTGGCTTATCCGGTTTATCCGGTAATTAAGTCCGACTTGGTCCGTAATCCCGGTTTGGAATCGGGTCAACCTGTGTGCTGATAGGATGGAGTAGGCGACCTTCAAAGTGTGCGGGAAAGGTTAACTAGCTTCCCAAAAAAGCATATTTATAATTTTATTTTAAATTTATTAATTAATAAAAACTAAAAATTAAAAAAAAAATACTTGAAAAAAATTTAATATACTAAAGCATAAAAAGACGTTAAAATTACTCGATTTTTTTCCAGTAATTTTGATTTTAAAATTAATACCCCGAACCATTATTTTTTTTGTAAATTGTATAGTCCCATTATATCCTTTTCTGAAGTAATTTTCTAAACCGGTTTAAAAATGATGAAGTTCTGAGATAACAAACTTTAAAAAATGCAACCGAATTGAAAAACATGAAATAGGTTAAAAAGAGTTTTGAAGCTACCAGAACAAAAATATTTTAATTTTTTTATTTTTATTTTTTTTATTTTTTTTTTTATGTAATTGAGTGACGAGACGAGCAAATCGCTCGCCTGATGTTAAACGTCACGTTTGCCCATAACAGGTCTGCGTCACCCAGAATTTTGAACTCGCAGAATTCAAAATCCTGCGCGGCACAGCACTGCGCTCGTCACCCTGAGATATAAGTTGTTTCATCTCCCAATTGCCCTGTAATTTCACTGGAAACAATGCCCTTCCAACCGGAACACAGTAATGTTTGCACATTACTGCTTGGCGGTGGAATAACTGGCAAAGGTGTGGTACTTCCCCAGGCGGGCTCTGCAAAAGAGCTAAAAATATGACACTACTACACCAACTACTAAACTACTACTACTACTACTACTACTAAAAATATGACACGTTCCAACAATTGTTGCGTCATTTCAAGATTTCATAGAGTTCCAGCGGCGGTAACGATCTAAGAAATGACGAGCCCAAACGTTGGCTACCTCTGTCCTTTTTTACCCAGGCTCTCAAGCACAATAAACTGGAACTAAGAATTTTTGAATTTAGAACCTGCCCCAAGTATAATCAATTTAATTTTTGAATTTAGATCCATCCCACCAGCACAAAAAGTTGAATTTTTCAGTTTCGAACCTGTCTACAAGCACAACAAATTGAACTTTTGAATTTAGAACCTTTTTTCTGTTGTCCACAGGGGTGGTGTTAGCCTAAGATGGTGTTGGCGCTGGTGGTCGGAGTGTTGTGCGTGTGGGGTCGCTTGAGCGTCGCAAACCCTGAGGCGAAGCGGCTATATGACGACCTGCTCTCTAACTACAACCGGCTGATCCGACCCGTTGGCAATAACTCCGATCGGCTCACCGTCAAGATGGGGCTCAGGCTCAGTCAGCTTATCGACGTTGTAAGTACCTAGTTACTATTAACCTACCTAATATGGAAACTAACGTGGTTTTCACACTTTTTGTTGTTGTTGTTTTTTTTTGTTTGTTGTTGTTTTTGTTTTATATTTTGTTATGTTGTTTTTGTTTTTTTTTTTGTCATTTTTGTTTTGTTTTTGTTTTGTTTTGTTGTTTTTGTTTTGTTGTTGTTTTTGTTTTTTGTTATTATTTTTGTTGTTTTTTGTTTTTTTTTTTACGTGAGTATTCCCGTGTTTAATTATAACAAAAACCTACCTAATATTACTTTACATAGCACCTTTATTGTGCGTACCGCCAGAGTGTGGAATGCTCTGCCCGTGTGGGTGTTTCCCGATAGATATAATCTGGGTGTCTTCTAGTCGCGAGTGAATCGGTTTCTTCTAGGCAACCGTGCTCCATTGTAGACCGCATCGTTGCTTACCATCAGGCGAGATGGCGGTCAAACGCAAGCCTATTATTAATAAAAAAAAAACAACTGTACGTGATTTGTAGGGGTTGGCTGAAACTCCCTTAGTACTCATTTACACTCTACTGGCTCGGCAATGGCCACGAAACTCACGTATCTGGTCTTGGCTTCGCCCTCGTGTACTCTCTCGCCCGGCTCTAGTGACAGTGACAGTCAGACAGTGTCGAACAGAGACGTTTAGCTAACCAACGTAGAGCACTAAAGACAGTGGATATGTGCTATAGCGCATACAATACAACAGTTAAGTGACGTCACTTCGTCTCAAGCATTGATATTAGATATGCTTCAACGCATGATAGGTTTCCGATAGGAACCGGAATTCATAAAAAAATCAGCTGTTGCATAGAAAAATGCACCGACACCCGACCAAATGTATGGAACAGTTGATTTTTTTCTTGCGAATTCCGTTAGTCCCATAGTAACATAAAAAAAAATGTGAGCCGTCACGGGACGCCTGGCAGATGTGAAACATCGACATTATTTTGTAAAAGTAATATGCAGAAAAGAACATAATATTGTGATAGGAACTAAATATGTCATAATGATAAAATAAAATATTACGATTTTTTTTCCAGATAACGATGACTATTTATTGAATAAACATTTATTTTCATTAAATACAAAAGTTTACGAATTTATTTCAAATCGTGACTACTTAATTCGTTTAATCAGTGACTTCGGTAATAGTTATATTCGATGTTGCCTCTGAGGCCGTGCGACGCATGCCACGCCAGAAATCGGTTTTACGTGCGGCTATAGATGTTTCACATCAAAAGTTGTTCATAATGATGAGTATTATAATCCTTTTCCGGGTTAGCATACCATATCCTTATAGTCCTAAATATGAGCATGATTTTTATCTACCTCCACACTTCCACAGCTTAACAACAAATTAGGTACAATTAGCTCAACATTTTCATAAAACTAAACTCAAGTTCTAACAAAACCGCGCATCATCCCTTGATTATCCCAATACTTAAGCTAACCTATTTTAATTTTAATTCACATAATTCCGAGTTCCGAGTAAACAGCGATACGCATGAGAGGCTTAGGCTCTCGTATCTACAAATCCTTTCATTAAAAATGGAATTCCACCATGCCTCTTCACCATTTCGGATTTGGCTGCGTTTTTTCTAGCTATTAAATCGCATATTTTGTTGTGAGATAGCTTTTACTCGTAAATACTTAATGTTTACTCCATTTTGGTTTCGCGCAAAAATTTAATTATATTCGTCAGTGAAATGATTTAACTGATTCTACTACAATCGAATTTATTTTAGTCTTTTTCGTTTATGAAGGTCAATATAGATTCAGATACCAATATTAGTGTTTTTGCTGCAACGCATCCATGCTAAAATGCTAATGCTAAACTTAGTTTTATCGTTTATTGTAACTACTCAACAGATCATCGTGATTTTTTGCATACACATAGTCAGGGGTACAGAAAAGGACATAGGGCATTTCATCATTACCAACACCGAGTAGAAAAAACCTAGTAGATCTTGTTCCGCTGTAGTTTTTTGATATGCACTTCAAACCTTTTTCTTAGGTCTCTCCAATTATGGATACTTCTTAGGGTTGCCAGTCAGATTTACATATTTGGTCGTATCCTTGGCAGGCGAAAGAGTTCAGTGGCTCTCGGGAAACCTATCGTATTTTTAGGGACTAAATTGTTATTCTGTGATAACAATAATAAAGGCTCTCAATTGACCACCATCTTACCTTAAACACGCTTACCTAGAAGAAACTAATTCACTCTCAGCTTGTAAACGTCCAGACTCTGCCGGGAAGCACCCACTTGGACAACGCGGACATCTGATTATTTTTCAAATTTGGAACCTTTTTGATGCTAAAATATCCCATAAATAAAGTAGTATAATACCCAACTTTGCTGGTAGCTGTCCAGTTTGACCGGGTGGCAATTAGAAAGTTCCACTAATGGTTAGTACGGTGAGTGCGGTGAGGCTCGCTTACCGTGGGCTTCGTTTGCAGGTACCATTCGGGATTAGCTTTTTGGGCAGCTTTGATGTGGTAATACTGCACTTTAGGTGTAAATACATAATTTCAAGTAAAATTATTAATTAAGTGAGCTGAACTAAAGCGTTGTCTTTTGTTTCGTTTTCTTTAACGAGACAGAGCAAGACAAAAGCCTGGGCAATCTAATTTAGGTTCTCGGTACGGCCCCTGGTAGGTATTGTTTATTCGACAAACTCTAAGTACTTAAATACTGCTATTTAATCACGATCTTTTTTAACTCATACATTCTTTCTCCGTAGCGTCGGTCGTAGGCAAAAATAAGACGCAAATAAAGTTTGTAACAACAAACAAGAATCTAAATAAAGTAAACAATATCTAATACGTTTACCTAACGAACCCCATTCAAAATGGAATACGTAACAAATTCAAAAATTCCATACACCCATATGGGGGGTGAATGTCGTCGCTGATTCGTCAATTTGAATATCGAACGATAAAAGCGTCGCTCCGATATTCCAATTTTAAAATTCATCACGTCCCTTTCTTGGCAGGCGAAGGCGAACGACCGACTTTGTTTTTTACGGTTACAGAGTTTCGAAACTGACGTTTATTTGATTACAATCACGCATATTTTATGAGAAACGGCTAATCGGCTAATAAAGATAATTCCTTTAGGGGTTTTGAAAATAGAATGAGTTAAAGAAGTGGCCAGTTTTAATGACTGTCACTGAAAGAAAAGCTTGTTTACAACGTGCGGGGTTTGTGTACGACTAGCTGCACCCCGCGGTTTTATCTGCAGTTTTTGGGATACAAACTAGCCTATAATATGTCGAACGTATAAGTTATTTCCATACCCTTTTTTTTTCAAATCTATTTAGTCTTTTTTTACTGACTGATTGATTGTGTGAACAATAAACATACAAACTATGACATTTATAATTTAACATAAGGTAGAATACGTGATAGTGACAGCTTATTACATAGTCACTAAGTACTTATGACACACTGTATTCAGTCGCAAGCTTGAGCTCGTTGTTTGATCATGTTTCAGTAATTGAGGCATAATGGGTAATAATTAAATTAAATCACATAGTTTATGGAAGACGTTAATCTCCAATTAATTAATTCACCCAATCTATCAAATCAATTGATAATCGTTAGCTCATTAGATTTACTTAAGCTCCCATACTGGTATTTCAAGAGCCCATGGTTTCTTTCAAATTGCCGATCAAAACAGCGTTATACCATAATATGTCAAAACTTTCTGAGATTTCACATATAAATTCGATTTTTTTCCGAAGGCGGAAAACTTTTCGAAGATAATCGTCGAATACATTCGATGTTCGGATAGCTGAAACAGCCTGCAGAACTAAATGCATAAATATTCAACTTTGAATTTCGAAATTAAAAACAAATGAAATACATTAAAAAATACAACAAAAGAAATCGACGGTCTTTACTTTTCAAAGGCCTAGCGCACAGCCGCCGAGATAAATATGCTTTCCCCTCTTTTTATCCCGCGAAGGAGACAAACATCATCATCAGCCTATCTAATGTTTGTCCACTGCTGGACATAGGCCTCTCCTAACGAACGCCACAAGGCACGATCTTCTGCCTCACGCATCCACTTGCTACCTGCCGCCTTACGCAGGTCGTCGCTCCACCTGGCCGCAGGGCGCCCTACTCTACGTTTGCCGATCCGAGACAAACATATTTCATCCATATTTTATAATAGCTTTGTCACATCTATACGTGGATAAAAACGGTAGAATACAATTTGTTTACGGCCCGTGCTAGGCCCCTGCTGTTTAGTCAGAATAGAGGGTTATAAGGAAAGGGTATGCTAAGCCGAAAGCGCTCACAGTTTTCATCTATAAAAATAATATTTTTTCGTAATTTCCAGGTTTACCCCAAAACAAAAAAATGTTCGTAATGATGAATACTATGATCCCTTTTCCTTGGAAGCCTGTAGACACCCAGTGGATAACCAATTAATAAAGTTGTGTGTAGTGGCTGTTGATGATTGCACAGAGGTCGGTCCCGGTGGGTTTAAGCCCCCAAAGTGCCCTCGTAGCTCAGCGTTTAGGTGCTAATGGTTTTGTCATTATTTTCTTTCTCCATTTGCACGCCATCTTTTCTCGTTCCTTTCCAGCCACTTTCATAATACTATCGCTAAAGCTAATGTCGGTTTTCTGAGCTTCCAGTATTCGGGAACTAGCGATACTTTTGGCGACTATTTTCCAGGAGCTGTCTTTTTTCTTTTTGCCACTCATTTAAATTCGTTCAGCTGTTTTTGAATGATTGATAAAGACATTATAAGGATCCAAACGTGCGAACTTTCTCAATTATAATATTAGTTATTGGAAGCTTATTATATAACATACTAGCTGACTCGACAGACGTTGTCCTGTCAAAAGCCATTGCGTCAATTCTATGTCAAATGTCAAAAGTTACATTAAAAAAGTTTACATTGTCCAAAGCGCCAACGTTAAATTATGGTTTAAATATTTTTTAAATTTTCTAATTTTTCATGTTTTTTTACTATAAATTGAGATGTGAGCTATCCTATCTCCTAAGTTAGATCGAACTGCACCCGGTGTGCAAATTTGATTGAAATCAGTCAAGTAGTTTAGGAGTCTACGGACAAACAACGTGACACGTAATTTATATATATTAAGATAATTATTAAAATATTATACAAACTTACAAAATGCATTACTGCCTGCAAAATTTAATTAAATCAGACCAACCATACCTAACAAATCTAACAATGTTATCATTAGACTTTTTACACACATTTCCGCACACAAACGCCAATTTTTCCGGTAGTCTCTCTTCCTTCGCTTGGTTAAGAATGTCTGCTGATGAAAAAAACAAGGTAATATGATAAAAACGTAACATAACCTATACCTATCCTACTAAATAATTTAAACGCGAAAGAAATGTATGGATGTGTTGATGTATGGATGTATGTTTGTTACTATTTCACGCAAAAACGGCTGAACGGCTTTACATGAAATTTGGAATGAAGGTTGTTTATGGTTTGGATTAATACAAAGGCTACTTTTTATTCCGGAAAACGCGGGTGAAACCGCGGGGCACAGCTAGTACAATATATATTTTCCTAGACAGATACATGCTCCATTTATATCAAGCCACTTGGAATAACATGAGATCGTAGAATCATACTTCTTGTACTCCCGCTGTTGCAGTATGCATCGGCCCAATACCGCAGGGTGCTCTAATTCCCATAAACTACCTTCGAACTCTACCATTGGACCACTCTACATGAATAACACATATCTACTCTACTTTACAACGGAAATATTACCGACTACTCGACTGACTTTTAGATTATTTGGTGAAACTCAAGAGAAATCGTGGAGTCTAAAACTTGCAGACTATTGAGTGGTTTGATTTAAAAATGCTAAACGGAAGGATTGGTGCTTTTTTGTTTTATTTATTAAACGACTTCAAAAAAGGAGGAGGTTATCGATTTTGATGATTCTTTTTTTATTAGAAAGCTGACGCTTCCCATTTGGTCCCATTTCAATTTAGTCCAGTTCTGATAATGGTATCCATGAGAAAACCATATAAGTCTTAAATTTGCATTAAGTACGTGCGCGACAAATAGATGAATAACTCAATAAATAGTCGGTCTTTTGAAGTCGGTTTTTGTTATATTGTAAAAATAATTATTTAAAGATACAAGTGCTGGCCCAAGACCGAAAAAAATGGAGGAGACTTAGTCCCAATATAAATAATTAACAAGACACCTACTTAGTTACTAACTATGAATATTAATACTTAACTCTGTTAATGCTTCATATTTTTTCATAAATGTTTGTTTATCACTAACAAAAAAGAAATGGAAAAACAATTCTCGTGAGTTTTTAATGATCATTTGAATTAAAATTCTTAATTTAAAGGAAAGGATAAAAAACGGTTCTCGTACCTAAGCTTAGGACCTTTTGAATTCTAATTCTTAATTTTATTTCAATTCCATATTTTCTATGTTTTGCACGTCCCATCGCGGTGGCAGTCTCGCGCGTGTATTTATCCTTGTCCTATATTTTTCATAAATAAAATAAACTGACCTATCAACGTACTATCAAGCAAAACAAGCTAAGAGCGAGGACAGAAAACGTCCCCCTGCCATTTCCCTAAAAGCATAATCCAATACAACCAGTAGTTTACATCAAAAGGTCCCTCTGAAACTTCTGCGAAGACAATATTTATGTATTCAAAGCACTGCCGAAGTAAATTGAACCGTCTGGGGTAGTTTAACAGTGTTGAAAGTCGAACTCGAACTGTTTACGCACACTTTAACGCGAGTTCAAATGAGGTTTGGCGATGTTAGCTATGCAAACAAAAGTATCAAATATAAAGAAAAATAAATTTAATTAATTAAATTTTTTTTCAATAAATATATTAGTGAGATTTATATTTTCTTAAAATATAAAAATCTCTTAGCGTTGCTGTTGATAATTATGTTCTAGTACCTACTATCCATAGGTATCTACGAGTATGTACCTAGACTAAACGTACATTAGCCATTCAGCCAACTGAGCCTTACTCAAGCCAAAAAGCTCCTTCTTATCGTCTAACTACTAGCACTAGACTGAGACGGAGAATTTGCTAGACGCCTCACCTTTGACAGTTTTTTTTAGCACGAATCAAGATCCGCCGCCAACTTTTGTTACTGACTTTATTGTTTTGTGTCATGGCGTCGAGTGTCCCTTATCAAAGACTTACACTAAAAGCTGGCATACAAATAATGAAAGAGATTCCACACTTTCTTTTGATCCAAAAATATGCTTTATGTATGGTAAGCTTAGAATAACATGTTGTTTGTCTTGACGAATTTTATTCTACTCTTGTCTGTGTAATTTTGTTACCTAAAATAATATTGGATTTTTTTCTTTATTTTCTGAAGAGACTGACGGAAAATGGTCTGAAACTGACTAATGTGTGCGTGTAAATTTTCATATACCTACATCACGATATTTATAACGATTACGATTACATTTAATCTTATTTTCATGATGTTTGCAGGCAAGTGCCATATTTTACAGTACTAGTATATTTTTGTATGGTGGCATATTTTCTTGATTCAATGTTAGGAAAACATTCGAAGAGCTGTGAAGATGTAAAAGTCGCGAGGTTCAGTTCGCCAAAATTATGCTGTTACGATTTGCCTGCAAAATTTCATTAAAATTTGATTAACCGTACTCCCGTTATTGTCGGACAAATATACCGGCTGACTGGTTAGACACTTGACATATTCTAGGTTATCATAGTACTCATCATTATGAACAATTTTTACTATGGGACCAACTCGAAATTCGCGAAAAAAAAATCAGCTGTTCCATACATTTTGTCAAGTGTCATTGACATTTTTCTATGGAACAGCTGATTATTTTTTTCGCGAATTTCGGGTTGGTCCCATAGTAAAAGTTGTTCATAATAATGAGTGCTATGATAACCTAGAATATGTCAAGTGTCTAACCAGTCAGCCCGTATAAACATACAAACATACAAACAAACGCCAATTTGAATCCCTGGACTCAAGGGTTGATTACACGTAACGAGTACAGTAGCGAGACAGTGCTCTCGGCCGAGTATTCAGTTTGTATAAACAGTTTGACGAGGCGAGACAGTCGCTAGAACCATGATTTGTCTGCTTAGTCGAGTGTGTCCATTTACTGTCTCACGCTTAATCAACCCATCAGAGAACCTCCGATTTTTTTACTTACTTTTCTCGGTCAAAAAAGTCAGAAACAGCTCCGTAAAATACGTGATATTGTAATACAAGTTCTTATTTCAATTTGAACACGTTGTCATGTTCACTCTCAGCAACAATGTAACGTAATATAGGAAGTGACATCCACGGAGTGACAACATTATGAGAGTATCTTCTACGTGCGAAGTGATTTGGTATTCACTGTACAGTTCTTAGAATTTGTACTATTTTTATTTTAACGGGCAGACTTTGAGGCGCTTACATTTCAACATTTTTGAAATGATAAAATCACAATATACAAACAAAAAAAAACGACGGGTTGCACTCCGGGAGTGCCGGCAGAAGTGAAAACTTAAGTATTAACGTTGTGCGTTTTGGATATTTTGGAATGGTTAGGGAATAATTTTGCACGAATTGCTTTAATTATTTTAATAGAAAAATGAATCGATATCGTGTCCACTATAATCACTAGGTCACAACACTATAACTGTCAAATTAGAACATTCGCGCAAGCGCCCTGCGCCGCCTAAACGAAACAGCCGGCGCAGGCATACATTTTCGCCGCGCCGTAGAAAGAGAGGGGGATACTAGCTGTCTACTCTCCATCCGTCTTACGAATTTTCGATCAGGTCACGTGACCCTGTCGCGAGTTTAACATTTTTTACCCATTCCAAAAAAGTGTACAACACCGCTAAAGAAGTTTTCACTTCAAAATATAAGTTTGATTCAAACAAATTTTCACACATTTGAATTGGCCAAACACATAATCACATTTTTAGGAATTGAAAATTGTGTACTTACTTACTTACTCCTCTGGCGCAGCGACCCAAAGTGGGTCTTGGCCTCCGATACCAGAGAACGCCATTGATCCCGATCTTGCGCTGTCTCTTGCCAGTCGAAAAAAGAAAAAGAGAGAAGAGAAGAGTTGTCTGAAAATTGTGTGAATCATTTTTTTTTTTGTTCAAACTTTATGATATTTTCTGAGCCAACCAATTGCGGTTTTGAAGACTAAATCCAGTGATTTACCTAATGTGGGATTAACCTGTATAGGCATATTAGGTTCATAGAGGGTAAAGGCCATATCAAATTTCATCCAAATCCGTTCATCCGTTTTAGCGTGATTGTGCAACAAACATCCCAACAATCTAAACATAATTATCAATTACAAATTAATGTGAAAATTGATAATTATGTTTACCAAACCAAACTTCTACGCCCGACTATAATAATAAGATAGCAAATTACTATAAACATCCAGACATGTTATTAGTAGAATAACATAAAATGTAAATGAAGTTGTAATATTATTATAATCTATTTGTAAAAATATTACCAATAATAATAATTATGCTTTAGGTTACAATTGTATAAAATCATTTGCAATGCTAAACATCATCCAAAACCAAATACTGCTAAATGACTTTATGTTTTTTCTCTTATTTTCAGTATCGTGATTTGATATAATATATTCAAAAATGTAAAAATAGCCGACAGATAGCTTAGCTCTTCCTCAAATTATCATTTTGGACGACGGTTAACATCATCGCCAGTCTATATTGACCTCCTACGGATTTGATTAGACTTCTCGTCCTTTGTAACTCCGTAGGTCTTACTTCATTGGCCACAAGACAGGGACAAGGGTATTATTGTATTTTCTAATCTATATCAGAGCAGTGTCTTGTGCCAGCTGTTCCAATACGAGTGCGGGACTCGCCAATACGTGGGTGTTATTGTTGCTAGAGACATCTTGCGGGGAATTATTGGTATTGCAAGAAGTTAATATGTTTCTTTTATTGTTGTGTAACCTAGTGTTGGCTAAGCTAAGCCGTAAGTTAGGACATTGTGCTTATGAACTAGGTAAAAACACACTAGGTAAACACTAAACACACAAAATAAAAAATAACTATAACGTTGCTTTGTTAATAAATATAGTGAGTGTGCTAAGGTCGTACTTATAAACGATGCAAATTTAATCAGTGTTTAAAATTAACCAGTTAAAAAGGATTCGGAAATAATGTACGCCTTTACTGCTTAGGGGTCTTCTTAATTTGGTTTTTAATAAAAGTATACCTATTTTCTCATACATTTTTCAATTTTTTATTATAACTAGCTGCGCCCCGCGGTTTCACCCGCTGTCCTGCAAGAATAGCGGAAAGCCGTTCAATTTTCTGGGGTAAAAAGTAATCTACATATTACCTAGGGCTTAAGCTACCTTCATACCAAATTTCGTCAAAATCTGTTTAGCTGTTAAATTGTTAAATCAAATTGTCATCCATACGTCCATTACATGCTGTCATTTGCGCAAAGAGTATAATAAGTCGTTTTGTTATTCCAAGTCTGATTCTTTTTTGTTATACCTCGTTTTATAGTGACTGATGTTTTATGTCAATTCACACTTGAATGCTATCGAATTTATTTAATAGAAATAAATAGTATAATAGGAATAAATAGTATTCTATGTGCGTTTCCTGGCTCTAAGCTACCTCCTCACCAATTTTCAGCCATATCGGTAAAGCCGTTCTTGAGTTATAAGTAGTGTAACTAACACGACTTTCTTTTATATATATAGATGTACACGGACATGTTCTTGCAAACTGAATGTCGCTGCAAATTTGGAGAAAAAATAAACTTATGAATGTGTTAAAAGTTCGAAATCGATTGAAAAGTTACACCTAAAGCTTTCGTAACGTGACATATGCATTCAAAGAAAACTTCATTACATAATGTATTTTGTCTCAAAGCGCTATTATGGTCTCAAATAGTTTGAAAGGAATAAATCGTTCATAACTGAATATGACACGGACCTTTGTAACGTAGTCAAATGCCAAAATTATGCAAAATGCTCATACTCTTGGGCTACGCTTCGACTCAATGCATATTCTAAGAATATTAGAACAAGTGGAATAGAAAATAATATAGACTTTACAGACTGAAGAATTGCTTTCTCGAAAATTGATCACAGAACAATATTTTTGCCAGGACTGCAAGAAGTTTTTTTTTTATCTATGATATAATTTTTTTGAATATCCACTAACCAATTTGAACTCTATAGCATCATGATAATACACAAATTAACTTGTAGCGATTGCACGCTAAATGCAGTATTGCTGAAAAGTTTATTATCGTGGTATAGCTTTTCTTTTGTGTGAATATTGTTTATTGTTTAGCTCTAATTTTTCTCGATTTGAAATGTAAATCTTATGTCGTTATCGATTAACCGACATTTTAAATCGAGAAAGTGAGTTGGTCGTCGAAAAATGTCAAATATGATATTCAGAATCAAAAAAAGTGATTTTATCAACGGTAAATGTTCGGTAAACATTTGCCGTTAATAAAATCACTTTTGTTGTTTTTGTTGGCCCAACGTATTTAACCAACATTGTTGATCTATAAAATATCGTACTTGCACTGTCCCGTCATCGTTTGTTTTTTTTTTCTTTGTTTGTTTTGGACGACCTGTTTGGCTCAGTGGTAATATATCGGCCCTATAAGCCAGAGGTCCCGGGTTCGATTCTCGGTCAGGCAGATGTTTGAATGACGAATTTCAATATTTGTTCTGGGTCTGGGTGTTATCGTCCTTGTCTTTGTGTGTGTTCCATGGCATCCCCGACACAAGATGTATCCTAATGGGGAGCTATGAGTGTGAAACGTTGTGTTGTGTGTTGTTTTATATCAAAGGTTTTGACATTCTTTTCACTTCAACATCAAAGCGTAAATTCTCGCGTCAAAAGTTCCCAAAAAGAGACAATACACCTTCGCTCGTTTACTGCGCTCTTCCAGTCATCTTAGGTATATTCATGTCGACGTCACTTTTAACGCAAGTGACGTCATGGTGACAAATTTAGTGCTTCTGTACACAAGATGTTTAATTTTTTTTTTAATATTGGGAAGGGAAAATTGCGTGAAAGATACTTATTATTAGGATTTAAAGCATTTTCGTTTTGCTTTTTCCAATAACATAGAAAAACAAAATACGAATTATATTTTTTTACTAATTTATAGTCATTTTTAGATATTAAATTAATACAGAAAATTCTACAGACTTTAGTTAAAATCAAATACCAACTTTAGATTTGTCAACCTATGTGTGTTTTGGATTTAGAATTCACTGCATTATTCACGTTAACCGGGACACATTTTTATGCTCTTCCCGTCTCGGACTCGACTCTCACAGCATCCCGTATAACCAAACGCATTCTTAACCTCGGCCACTCACCATAACTCACTCGTTTCAGCTGCTAACCAAACGTAATGAAAAATTCCCGCGCACACTTCACTCGCCACATATTTTCCAGCGTGTCGTGTACCAACCCATTACTTGGTAAAATGCAGCTGTTACCCCCAGAATGCAATAGCTTTGGATATATACTGGCTTATTTTCTTGCGGTTCTAGTATATTGGATCGGGTACGATTGGTGTTTGTGCAGGTTACATAGTATTGTTTACGGATCGAGCTCTTGTAGGTACTTTACCGAGCCTTAAAGGAATGGTCTTCTGTGTAACTGTTTTAGCGAAGTTTTACTAAAGTGTAATTCATCTTCTGTGCAAAAATAAATCAGTTTAAATATACCTCTTGGTGAACAAATATGTTTTTAGAAATCATCACAAAATAGCTACTCGAGTCTCTTGATGGTCTTCTGTAGACTTTTGTCTCTTGACAGCCGGGTGTATAGCGACTAAGGTAATGCCAATTTTCTTGAAGAATAAAGCAGATGGCTACTTAAACTTATATTACTCCTGCATGATGTATTTGCATTGTTCATAGCTGTAATTAAAATTTATAAAAATAACGTTGAAATGTGTAATTTTTTGTGACGGAAGTAAGGTACAGAAGTTAAATAAGTTGCTATTCTTATCGATTCCGCTGTAACATAAAACTATACTTTAAGTTACGTGATAAATCTCTACAAATCAAAATCATCGTTAACTTAAACAAGTTTCTTCTAAAAGTGCTAAAATAAACTTAGTTGTAGTTTATACCCACATTTTGGACCATCACTGCTGCAACTTGTAATAAAGTACCAGGCGATAAGAAGCGCCAAGCACGTAACATCGGCTGGTGTCGCAAAGTGTTCCAAATGTTTACCTCCGTGCAATATAGAGCCCCGATTTACTATGTATGAGGCACTATGAGCCTTCTTTGTGCTTTAAACTCGGAAGTTAAAGGTTTTTGACACTGTTCAAAGAGGAACAGTCTGCCTTTATGTTGTTTTGGTAGGTATTGATCTGACTTATACTTATAGTTTAACCTATCATAAATTATACCTATATATTTTTCAATAATATTTAATTCGGATAGGACTCAACTAATATTAGTTTAAAGACAACTATAAAACTACAATAAGAATATATCATTCTAAAAATATGTAAGAAATACAAAGCTGCATGTGATCAAATATCAGAATAACAATAGGTATTTAAGTAAGTGAATAATCTCGTATAGACTGAGCGGCCCTGGTGTCAGAGTTTTTACACCGACTGAAGGCTTCTGACATGGTTTGACGGAATTTAATCACTCTTTAAACGGTAGGTAGAACTTCCAAATTCGATGCTCCTTCAGTAGTGTGTAATAAAGCTATATCCTACTATATACCAAAAGTATAGTATCACAAGCTTTTACCCCGCAATATGACAGTCCACAATGTATACGACTTTACACTCCGACATGCTTTAAACTGAAGTTAAAGGCCGTGAGCGCGAACACTCACGGAATGGTATTTTTATTGGCAGTTATCTATCAGTGCTTGGCGATTCTAGACGATTTTATGGACTACTTTATGCCTGTTCAGGAAATGTTTGCAGAGCTTTGTTGTTGTATTCTGCTGGAATAGATGTGCCTAATTGTTTTGAGTGAAATTAAACACGATATGAAAGTAGCGTTAAGTAGTAGGTACGAGTACGTACTCTCATCGTAATATAATGAGTTTTCTAATATATTTTTATAGATTACAGTATAAGAAAAGAGTATGTTAAGCCGAATAAAATTTGTCAAGTGTCATTGACATTTTTCTACGGAACAATAGATTTTCTTTTACAAATTCCGGGTTGGTCCTACGGAAAAAGTTGCCTTATAATCCTATATAGCGTATATTGCAAAGCCACCACTGAAAATATGAAGTAATACTTTATGGTTAATGTACCTTAATAAAATGTAAAAATAAAATGATCTTCTATTTCCCTGGCGACTGAAGATGCCAAGATAATATCTATCGGGGAAAGTAGGTAGGGAATGCTCAGGTAGAGCATTCCCCGTTTTGGTGCTTCGCACAATAAAAGAGAAAGGTAAATGCAGGATCTCTAAATCTTTAGATGGACTATCAAATCAAAAATTCATTTCTAAAACCAAAATTAAGCCAAGCCAGCTCCCATAAAAACCACCGAAATCAAGCACTCCGACCAAAATTAACTTTACTCATTAAACAGGGTTCCGTAGCATTTGTCTCACTCAATTTAGCAGCGAGGGTAGGAAGGGCAGGAAATGGAACAAGGATCACAGGATCGATCACCTGACTCCAGTTCGGATTGATGCGGTCGGCCCGAAGAGTAGGGTTAAAGGGGCAATTGGGGTATGGTGGTGCACTAATTGGGGCTTGCTTATTAATTAAGTACATAGTTCAAGTGACAGGAAATAATGAAGTGGTGTGAGGGTCAGTTAATTAATAAAACAGGGATGTATACTAAAACTGGCTGCTGTTTGACTGACGAGAAAATCACTAAAACTACTATGTACTGATGATACTCGTATTTTGCTAATACAATACACGTGAGCCTGTTTATTTGCTACTCTTTCTCGTTCCCAAAGCTAATCAGATTATTCATAGTTAGTTGTTAGGAAGTCGAGTAAAATGTTTATTTTAAGAACGGTAATAGAAAAAATTATTTACTTAAAAAATGTAAAAAATCTAAATTAAAACCGAGACTAAATAGAGTTTAAAAAAATTCTAACAAAAAGTCAAAATGGCTACGTTTTTATAGCCCTTGACAAACACTTTTTGTATTATATTTTTTGATCCATCCAAAAAATGGGCAAAAGAGTAGATTCCGTACTACAAAGTTAAAGGAACCGTATCACTTTTTATATTTATGCAAGAATATACTAGCCTATACCTACCAACTCAAGTTCTCCATTCAAGCTAGACATCCCATTTAGCCCCATTGTTTCCGAAACTGTATTACCCCACAGTTGACCTGTCTGCGCTGCAGATGGCGACATGAATGCATCACACAGACATTCGGGCGACATGGCGCTCGAGACAGGACGGTGTAAGCTTTACCCGACATGACCCTATCAAATTCGGGCGCTCGGAGTATTGCGTCACAATTTTGCATCTAGCCATGTATTATTTGAAAATTTGTGGAGCTAAAACAAACAATTTTGTCATACCGTCAATTTTATAACTTGACGTATTTCTCATTTAAAATTGATGCTTCGTTGGTTTTCGATTTCTCCGTTGTACATTTGGGATTTACACAATTTTAAGTTTCATTAACAACCTCCAATTAAACAAAAATATATATTATCAAATTTTTTTAAGATAAACAAAAAAAAATACTAATCAAAAAATTAGTGCTAAAACTGGCGGCTTTATCGCAAACAACCTATCTCTCCCTGGCAAAAAAATTTAGCATCCTAAATACATAATTCCTAATGGAACACGTTTTTTACAGTAGCAAGTTACAGCATCCACTCGTTATACTACAGACACGGATGAGTGCCACACACACATAAATGAGTACCACACCACCCACGCATCCCCATTGAATTTAATTAGGGTCTCGTCACACGGCGCAGATAGGCCGCGGCCTCGCTCCTATCTCCTCATTGATTTCCGCTTTCGCCCCGTGTAATGGCACCTTTACGTGGAAGTGTGTTACTGTGATTTAGTTATGAGCTTATTGGCAGTAACAGAGTTGCGTTTCGGGGAATGGAGGTGAAATAATAAACTTTGTACTTATTTTGTTTTTTTTTTATGGGATAACTGAGTCTAACTAAAACTTGATGTGAAATAAAAGTTTTTCATTAATTTTCTTGTGCTTTCTCTTTTTGATATTATTATTCGGTTTGTATTCCTTAAATATGCCTATTTCTTTATGTTAACTGCTATAGCCTTTTTAGGGTTCCGCACTCAAGGGTCACACGGGATCCTATTACTAAGACTTCGCTTTCCGTCTGGATGTCTGTCTGTTCGTCTGTCACCAGGCTGTGTCTCAGGTCATCTCTAGGCCGGTTTTTTTTTATTGTATTATTTTTTAACAAATGCCCACATGCTTAACACACACAAAACCAAGCACATTTAAAAAATATAGATACGACTAAATCCAAAAAAAAAAATACCAACCAACTTATTCCAAATGATCTAACTGTCTACTTCAACCTCAATTTAACCCAACAATTTCTGCAAAATGATCGCCAACTACCCCATTTTCCCCCAAACAATTTATAAAAGTCCGCAATCCTGAAAATTACCATTTGGCCGACCCCTCCAACCAGAAACTCATTCCACCAATGCAAATAGCACTATTAATAAACACCCAGCGCAGTCTTTATTAAAAGCAAGCTGGATTCCTAATTTCCATAGTGCCAACAGTGTCATGAGGAATGCACTTATTTGGTGGAGCATTCGGTGTATTCAAGAAGATCCGACCGTGTAGGTTGTTGCATTACACGCTTGGCCTGTCACGCAAGGTTGCTTGACTTCTTGTCTTATGGGTAGATTACACGTAACGAGAACAGTGGCGAGACAGTAAATGGGTACACTCGCCGAGCAAACAAATCGTAGTTTTAGTGACTGTCTTGCCTCGTGAAATTGCAAACCGAGTACTCGGAAGAGGGCACCATCTCGCCACTGTAGTCGTTACGTGTAATGTGTAATCAACCCATTATGAGTGCAAACAGGAAAAAAAATTCAATCTCACTTATTTGAAAATTACAACGTATTTTTCTTGGTGAACGTGGCTGTGGTTTCCATTTTACAGTAAGCACTAAGTTCAAGCAGCCGAAAATGAGAGTATAAAAACTTGAAATATGGTATAAAATTTGGTTTTCCGTGACTATATATTTTATAAGAAGTCGTGAGTTATCGTGTAATAAAAAAGCACACTAATCCTTTTTTTGTTTATGACTTTCTGTAAGAAGACAATTAGTTTTTTTAATAGGCTATTATGAAATGGATGAGATAATATTTGTAGACATGGGCTTGAACCAATACCTGGCTTGAACTAAAAATACTCGCCGCCGTTTTAAGTCACATGCCGTGACACCTCACGCGATAAAGAAAATAGAACCCAGCCAGTTGCAAAATATACTTCAATTCACGAATGCATACAATGTCGAGTTGACACCGGCAGAAATCTTATTATACCTGGTCTCGTACACAAGGGTTATTCTCGTTAAGTTACCGCGCCACATACATGTTTTGCGATTCTGGTTCAATGAAGAAAATAAGCAGTCGGAGTTTGGAACGCAATTTTTACACATTGTACCTAAAACTACGAATAGGTACTAAATCAAATATTCAATTCGATAACCTAACTTTTACATACAAGTTACAATGTGTATTCTTAAAATTTATTACGACAAAGTTGCATGTTTAAGAATTATCAACGCCACCTAGTTATATTTAAGTCGATTAAAAAGCTTTGAACGATCCAAGCTTAAATTAATCAAACACTAAATGAATTATTGCGTTTTGATACGTTTCAAACATTTTTTACAGTACCTAGTGAAAACATGAGTAATTGAGTATGACTGGTTGATTGAGTTGTTGTGTGTTGTTTGTTGTTGTGTGTGTGTGTGTTTAGAATGACAAGGCAGTTGATAGGTTAGGACACAATGACATTTTCCAAATTATTACGTACAATGAAAATAAATTTTTTGTAACGACATGAAAATAAACGTGGTTTGTACACACGAGTGTCTTGTTTCTATGGGTGTTTTTAATTATCAAAAAAAAAATGTCGCACAAACAACTTTTTGTTTGTTGTGCCACCCGGCCCCTTAGTGCGGATTTACCCCAAGATACTCTGGCGTCTATTCAGCCGCGACTCTACAGTTAGTATAGAATTACTTTTATGCAGCTTGCATGGATGTTATTCAATTCATAGACTCGGCGTAAATAGGTTTTCATTTGAATACAGGATTGGATGCTGGGGAATAAGGACGCGATTTTTCAATTTTATTTAGTGAAGGCATTTCTGCATTTTGCTTCAACTTGCTGAAGTGAATACTTGTTGTTGTTAATTTTTTACTCAAAAAATAATTCTGCTTACAATGTTTTATATCAACAATTTTTTTGATCCTAAAAATGTATTTATATTTTTTGTGTGTGGGTTTTTTAAATACATACGAGCAATTCAATATTAGGCGGTTTTGAATTCAATTTGTTGATTTTTAGTCAATAGTTTTGTAGCATTATAATATGTTCACCAATCTGGGTGAGATTAAAAATTGATTGATTTGAAAAAGTACAAATTACTCTTCCCTGGATAGTATACAGGATCTTATGGATAACCAAAAGAACAACATTCTCTCTTATTATTGACCAAAAATAATTATTGTAATTGTTTGACCCAAAATATTCGCAGTGTTTCTTGGATCCTGTAAATAAAAATTTGTAAACGCACACAAATAATAATTAACCAAGTCTCGAAACTATCTCAACATTAAACAGGATTACAAAAGCTGAGTGAACTAGGTAGGTCGGAATTGCAAGCTAAGAAGAGTTTACTGCAAAGAACTTTGCAGCCTCACATTTTCTCATTAAATCGCTAAGTGAGGAAGAAGAAAGGCGCAGCGGGGCTAAACAATGACGTCACAGTACATGCAAAGTAAAACAAATTAATATCTTGTTAGACTTCCGCAACGTTTAGCAACTTTATAGCTTCCGCTCGTGGCTTCGCCTGCGAAGCCTTCAGTAAGCAATATCATATTATTATCCGCGGCTTTTTTATACCAACATAAGGCCCAAGTTTGAAGGCTTTTTAAGACAGATCTAAATTTTCTAAAACTATTGGCATCCTTGTCTAATGGCTTGCAATGATAAAGACAGATATATTTTTAGTTAGTTTAGATCTGTCTTAAAATGTCTTCAAACTTGGGCCCATTATCATCCTATTTCAACCCCTTGATAATAATTTAGGTTTAATGTCGTTAGTCATTTCTTTTTTAACGCAACACTGCATGATACGGCATATGATTTAACAAAGTTTTAAGCCTGGTAAACTACCACATTTTCATGCAATTGTCTATATTATACTTGCTACGTATTATTCAACAGAATTCATGCTAAACTTACAGGTCCAACTTATAATAAGTATGCATGCTATCTCTCTGAGGTACGATGGATATGTGGCTCTTAGCTCCAAACAATTTTTGACATGACAACGTCTAATAAACCGATGAACGCCGGGTGCACGCACGAAAAAGTGTCCCGTTAAGCGCCATTTACACGATGCAAGTTTCTTGCCTGTTGCATACAATAAAATTGAAGCAATAAATTACCTGCATGGTCTAAACAGTACGTAACATTTTGATCTTTTGCGCAAGTTTTGCTTGCCAAAATTTTCTTGGTGTAAACAGCACATACAAAAATTTCTTAGGCGATTCTTGCATTCAATTAGTTTTCTCTTCATTTGCCAACATGAGTGCAGTAAGTGAAGGTGTGTTAATCGTTGCTGCTCTTCTGAGACAAGAAATATTGAGAAATCGTCGTAAAAAGAGGTGTTGGATCAAAAAATGGATAGCAAGAAGAGGAGTTCTTGGAGCGTCTAAAGGCTCTCTTACACGAGCGGCACGATGTCAATACAGGAGCGGCACGATGTCAACGGCACAGGCAACTGTAGCCGTCGACATCTGTCGGCGGCAGCCGTCGACACGTCGGCGGCAGCAGTTGACTTGCTAACGTCGAAGGTCTGCGGCAGTCATCGTCGACTCTTTTAGTACAAGAGCCAGTACCAAAATGGATTCCGAAGAAGAAACACTGTTACTACTTTTACTCCACCGACGACGGCAAAAACGAAAGAGAAAACACGTGCATTGTGGGTTCAAGAAATATTAGTATAAAATAAATATATATTAAATATTGAATATTAAATATATAAATATTATTTATTGTCGTTGGAGCTCATTTTATTAAATATTAAATATATAAATATTAAATATTGTCGTTGGAGCTCATTTTATAAAACAGCAACTCGTGCGCTCTCCTGGACTACCTGCAGTCTACTGACAAAATGGCGGACGCGGCACGTTACAAACACAAACAACTGCGAGCGTCGCCATTGGTCGACGGCTGCCGCCGACGTGTCGACGGCTACAGTTGCCTCTGCCGTTGGCGTCGTGCCGCTCGTGTAAGAGAGCCCTAACAATCTTTTTCTTTCTCTTTACAAAACCTTCCAACACTTGAATGAAAAATTTGATAACGCAAATACGTGCAATACTTGAAGCAACCCGCCAATGAATGGTACACGCACATACAACTCTCTATTTAGACAAGTCAAAACTTGAAAGCAATAATCTCCTAAACATTATTGCATTGGTCTAAACAGAAGACATTTGCAACTATTTTTTGTCAAGACTTGCATTCAATAATTGCGTTCAATTTTTTTACTTGTATCCACGTGTAAACAGTTGCGTACAATTCTTGAAGGGCAATTAACGCACTTAATTTATTGCATTCAATAATTGCACTTGAATGTACAAGAAAATTGTATCGTCTAAATCACGCTTACGCTCATTGTGACGTTACGATCGGAGTGAGAAAAGTACGCAATTTCATGAATGTTTTGTTATGACGTTGTCACATTAAACTATCGTCCGGAAACCGACTTTACAGACAACTAATTTTTTTTGGAAATCAAAACGTGTACCAAGTTGCGTGTTTCTAAAAGAAAAAGATCACATAACGCTACTTAAATGAGTTAGATGGTTATATAACGTTTAAATGGATATCGAGCTTTATTAGCTGCATGCGGATTCCTTAATTGCACCGCTAAATCTACCGCAGTAAACCAGACTTAGTTGGCAAGATGCAGCAAAAAATCCTGGTTCTATTCACTTAATTATACCATTAGTAAGAAAATAAAGTCTTGCCGTCGCGGTCTGTCCGTGGCTTACGGGAACCATTATTTGTGGAGCAAGAGGATTCTGAGATAAAAATCTTGAAGTTTTTCTTTCTATGAATTTAAAGTGGATGCTAAGATGTGGCTTGCGGTATTAAGGTTGGATTTTGAGTCATCCGTCTTACTGATATTAGACATGGTTATGAGGGAAGGGTTCATATTACTCATCATTATGAACAAAAAAAATCAGCTGTTCCATACATTTTGTCGGGTGTCATTGACATTTTCCTATAAAGTGAAAGTTTGTATTTTCGAGGTATTCAACGACAGATCAAACCAAAAAGGACACAAGAGGCAAAGCATATTTTCCAGGCACAAAAGAAAAAAACAAGGAGCTACTTATTATTTCCTAAAACTTTCTCTCCTACTTGGTTGAAAGTACCTTCACCGCCAAAACCATACGTTCTTACTCCGCCAATATCACTACTTACGCAACAAAGTTGTCCAAACTCCCAAACCTTGCTAACAATAAGGAAAATGCGTGTTATGATTAGTTACAAGCAAGGCACGCCTGCTTAGGCAGGCAAATGTGATTTATTTTATGGAAGCAAAAATTCACGTATGGGGGAAGATGCAAGGGATTTTTGGGAGCTACGTTGCTTTATATGGATGTTTAGGTGATTTTTATGTCGAGGTACAGAAGTTGGCGGGATGTTTTATGCAGAAGAGTAACGTGAGGTATAAATCTATTTACGGTACGTGCCTTGGTCCATTATTATTATATTTTATGCATGTTTTATCGTACTAATTTTATCCCACCAGATATTTAAGTGGATGTTTTCATGATTAGACGTTTGGATATTTGGATGTTTATTTCTCAATCACACAAAAACGATTAAAAGATTTGTTGTAACACGATAGGGAGGCTCAGGTAACTTAAAATTTGTATTAACGTACAGGCGACTAATTTCGGAATAATCAACAGTTTTTGAAACTACAGCAACAGATGCAGTTCACTCTGTAATCTGTATATATTGTTTTGTGATCCATATTATACCTAGTCGTTTTTCATGAAATGCTTAAAATCTATGTACCTAAATTGTACAATGTACAATTACATCATAATAAAATAATTAGAAACATCGCACATCTACTACTAAGTTGTAAATTGTAAGTGTCTTTATATTATAAGGTCTGGCTTTGACTTTTTATGGCTTTTCTGGGAAGGTACGAATGAATACGTCTGAACCAGACTAAACGACAGCAAACTACATCTCGCAAGCGCTGAACAAACAAGGCGGGGTCTGTGTATGTAACATCGTGAAATTTGCAACGAGATGGGTTTGCAATATTTGCTACGTTTGGATAGATGCTCTAGTAAGGTGGTACAAGGTGATTCTTGTGTATACTCGTATGTAGGTATATGATTGGTGGGGCAAATTAGAACTACTCCGGTAATTGTGATAAGAAATCTATTAAACCACCTTAAAGAAACCAATATTCAATCTCCTTGTATGCTTGGTTTTCAACATAAAAAGATCAATGTCCTCGGATGGTAGGTTTTGAAATTACTAATCGATAGGGCTTCTTTTGTATGTTTAATTGTCACGAAATATTTTATTAAAATAATATTGACTATACATTTTTAATTTGTGTAATAGAGCAACTTTACTTCGACAATATCCCGTCTCATTAAGCAAAGCTAGTATACAAAGAAAGATAGATATAAAAAGATAGAAAGATAGATAGGCACGGCAAAACCCAAGTATTTTTGCCTCTTGCCTCACTACTTTCCGCTTAAAACAATCTAAATACTCACCTAACTCTAATAGATTTTTATCACTCCACTAAAACCTAACAGCGTATTTACAAACAACAAAGTAACGTACGTGCGCCCGGTTTTACAGTACAAAATTAAAAGCAGAGCTCCTTGCAAAACAATCTTAATAAAACCGAATAGGCTCCATACATACAGAATTATGTAAAGCGACGCACAGAATTCTAAACACAAAGTCTTGGGAATAGGCACGCACGACACGCTCCTTGATAAATGACTTGCGTAATATTCAACCGAATGTCAGTAAGTAGCAAAATAATTCAGAAGCTCGTGAAATTTAACAATTAGTGAGTTTAAAATAGAGTGGGGCTATCCGGCGTAATTTTATAACAAAATATTTTTTGAAATTAATATTCTTTACATTCTTGCGCTCCGCTGAATAATATTATAACACAAACACTCAAACGAACTGACACACTTCGACTTTATACATTTTTTTTAAATCTGGATTGGACCAGTTCTTCAAATTTTTTTTTCAAATATCTGCCCAGCCGCAATGCAGAAGAAAGGAGAAATAACTATTAACTTAGTCACAGCGGTCGCCATAAAAACTAATCTACACAATTGACCTCAAGACCTCAACTCACTTTAATCCGGTCAAAAATAGCAACACAGGAAAATCATTTCACAAGTCAACTTTTCATCTCATTCCATTTTTGGGTAATAAATTTGAAAATTTAATCAAATATTCCGGCGAACCGGCGTAAGCCATCCTGCTCGTCTCTACGATTAAGCATTTAAAGCGTACATAAAAGCTTTAACCCGAAAACTAGGGAAACTTCTCGGCCAATTTGGGCGTTATTTATTATTACCAGAGCCTTAATGAGCCCTTACTGGGCATTACATAACACAATCGCATTATGGGTCACAGTACCATTATGTTATGGCACAATGGAGCTCGTAAATCAACGGGGCCCATGTAAAGTTGACGGCTTTTTTAATGACAATGGCTTAAGCTAGCTTGCGGTTATCAGAAAATGTTTTTAATCTTTGACGTGGCTTGTGGTAAGGTATAGAGACGCGAAGTATGACACGAGTAGGCACAACAATAGATACACGAGATATACGAAGAGACAGCAAAAAATATTGAATTAAAAACTTCTTCTATAACAGTATTTTTGCTCGCCATCATAATACTGTAATGAGAATTGCTCAAGACAAAAAACAAAACGGGTCTACAAATTGCTCTTGGAAAGTTATTATACATAGTACTAACATTTTGGCCCCATCACTACATCTCGCCGTAATGAGCGAATCAGTAAACACTGTTCATGATTACAAAATAATTCAACCAAATCTCGATCGGCCGATCCCAATATAAGCTACTAGGAAGTTCCAGTACCATTCTTTCAGCTCTATCATCAGATCAATTCAGTGGTACTAGTCATAAGTGTTTAGGTATTTCCTAGGCAAGTGTGCACATCGTCGCTTCTCATCAGGTTTTCTTTTTAACTCGAATAAGTCCATGTTTAACCACTATCTCATTTGATGATAAGCGACGATGTGGTCGAAGATGAAGCACGCAGACTTTTTATCAATAAGAGTTTGGTCAAACACATGCTTAGTTCGAAGTAAAAAAAAGTATAAATCATCTGCCATCATCGAAACTTAATAAACCTCTGTAGCTACAGCTGTTAATTGTCTTTTTGCATAAGTAAACCAGCTCTGTAGCTTCTTCATAAATTTAGTTGCAATTAGCTAGAACATTGTGTGCTCAAGCCTCGATGCGGCCCGTGATAACATGATAAAACAAATTTGAGTATAATAAACTGCAAAGCTGCAGTAATCTCCGCATTATGTCGCCGCAACAATGCTGTTCATGACCCGTTCCTGTGATACGGTTAACTTACCAACTATAACTACTAACTGTGACTTAGTGCTATGCTCCATTTCACAAGGATAGTAAGTTGTTATAGTTTTTTTTTCTGTTCTTCGCATCAATACTTTACATGCGTTTATTTTAAATAAAAGATCATAATTGGCCTATTCCGGCGGGAAAAAAAATGTCATATTATGTCCGCTGAACTGATACAAGAATATTTTTTTGCTATTGCTTATTTCAAGAGTACAATAAATATTCTGCGTTTGAATATGAAATATCCACTTTATTTTCTTGTAGAGTTACTCAGGTTTAAAATTCATTAAAAAGCTAACCACCGCTATTTAGCAGGCTCCGTTAAAAGTAGATAGAACTCTTAAAAGGTGCGTTGTCCTTTATTTTCCACACTATGTACGAATAGGTCCTCGTAATGCTTATCTAACCTTTCCCTAACTTGAAGTACGGTAACCTTGGGCTTGTGTATAAATAAAAACGACCCCAAAAGTACTGGACATTTTAATAAAAAACCGGACCTTCATCATAGCTGCTTTTGTTGCATGCGTGACTATGGTAGTTCACGGCACCGACACAACTTGAGCTCTGAATAAAGCTGGAAATGTCTGAATGAGTTCGCGAATGAGAGATCAGGGTGGGATGGACGAAAGAAAGGGCTGTGACAAAAGACGAGACCTTTTTTGGTATTCCGGATCTGAATGACTAAACAGTACGGGTATTGTCTGTACGAGACGTGGATGGACGTGATAGAGGTCGACAATTGAGCGTGAAACGAGATCTCCCGTTCGCTTTCATGCGGGCAAGCAAACTAGATAATTCTCCACTTAATTCTGTACGGGGCTTAAACCGTATGAGTGCTTCATTTATATGGTTAAGATTTTAGCATCGATAAGATTTATACAGTTTGACAGTTTGTACCTAGGTCTTGAAGTTGCACTTATCTAGTAGGGTGATTGAAGAAAATAGTTAAGTTAGTCATTTATAGTATCTAATATCATTTCCAAATAACTTGAAATAAATACGGCATTTATAATATTGTTTACCAATTAACTTTTCTCACTCATAGCTTCTCTTGACATTTCTCTAGATAAAAATGGAACGCAGAATTAACATCGAAACCCACTGTTGTGAGAAAATCATTTTTATTACGAGACCTCTGTATAAAAGGCAAATGACGGCGGATGCGCTACCAAGCGATTTATCGTCATTCAGTTAAAGACAAATGAAGGTTTCCAGTTTACTACAGAACCCTAAATGTACCCCAAGAACAGACCAAAATACGCCGGAATATAATTGCAAAGCAGCAAGTATAGCGGAACGAGGTCGGTGGTAACTGAATTTATACCGTCCCCTACGAGATAAGCCCATAAAAAGATTCCTCATTGTACAGAATAATTCTGGCTAGTTTCCAAGTTCGTTCGTCATAGTCCCGACGCGGAAATTGGCAATGGCCTCCGTCGCCCATTCTGGGCCATTGAGTGCGTGTTAAATAACGTTTTTAAATGGTCGGGTATTGAAATCTGTGAAAGGGATATTTTACTACGGCTTCATCTAGGAACAAATCGGTTGGAAAGCAATGGGAAGTTAAAAAGAAGTTTGCATCCGCCATTGGAACTGTTTCGCTTGTCGATTTTTTGAGCACGGGTCCACTACTTAATATTTTAGCTCAGATAAGCTAATGTCTCGCCGTTTTACCAGCATTTACAGAAATAAAAAGTACCTTACTTATATCTTAATCCAAAGTATAAGCTTTCAACTTTATACAAATTCAATCAAATCCGTTCAGCCGTTTTTGCACGATTGAGCAACAAACATCCAAACTTTGACATTAACAATATTACTAGGATGCCTTTAAAATTACTGTTCAACCAAAAACAAATCGCGAAGCCGAGCTCTAGCAACTCCAGCGTTTTATGGCTTTATGTGTCACAGTTCCATTACTCTCCAAATTAATGGAGTAAAATAATTTCGTGCCAAACTTGCGTCGCCCAAAATAATGGGATGTTCTATTACTGACGCCGGTCTCTGCAACAAATGCCTATAAAATTACTCTCGTAACTTCTCGTTCGCGTTGACCCACGATCCAATTACAAAGTTTAATTACGCATCAGTCGCCGGGTGACTAGTGCCCCAGAAAGTGGCCCGTCTACTCTAAAAGTGGGGACTTTGTGCTCAAAAGTGCAAAATCAGCAGTTTTCAAAACCAGCACTTTGAAGGGTAAAATAGGAAAAACGCCTAATGTGTTCAACAGTGTTTACGTTAAACAATTGAATCGATTGACGCAAGTTTTAGAGTTTACATCATGGTAAAAATAGAGCAACACAAAAAAGAGCTTTTACTGCAGTGTCACCGGAGCTACGCAGGTATACCAAACTTAAACCAGATTTCGGGAAGTGCTCCAAAATTACTGAATTTTGACATGAAATGAAAATGAAATTTTGACCAAAACAAACGAACTAACATTCAATGCAAGTTAATAAAAGCTTGTAATGAGAACTACGGGTGATACATCCCCTTCATTTATAAAACTAGTTGGGAGACTAGTTCGCCAACAATGTCGCCAGTCACCCTCCGTTCGGAAACGCCTGTCGCGGAAGACGTGAAAAATTACCGCTAGTTCAAAATTTAATTACAAAGAACTCCGACTAATAGAGGACAAAATGGGGTATAAAGATGGCAGTTCTGATAGTTTTCTGCGAAGAGTAATGATGCTGTTGATGAACTATGTAGGAATAGGAAAAGGCAAATTTACTGTATATTAAAATTAATCCTTTTATCCTAACTAATAATATAAATGCGAAATTGAGTTTGTTTGCTTTTTACGCGTTCGCCCCGGTCTTCATGAAATTTTGCTTACACGTTGACAGGTATAGGTTACTGTTTATCACCGCGCGACGCATTTAGCGTAGCTAGTGTACTTTACAATAAATCAGTACGAAAAAAAAAAACATTTTTATAAATACGAATTACAAAAAAAATATATGTTTTTAAAACGTATGCTTGTAGTTTACCGCCTTATTATCGCCACCTTATAGTAGGTCCATGATATGAAATTGTCTGCAGTGTATACTGTGCTACCTTAATATTTTATAGCCCTGCCCTGCTGAGCCAATTATAAAGTTAAATGAGCCTCCTGTCCACCGCACATTAACAGCGTTTCTAGAATAATGCTCGCAAAACATTAAGAATATTGTTTTATGAGAGATTTGTGCTGATTTAATGTGTTCTTGCAAATTGATAACGTTTGTGTTTTGTGTGGTCTAATTCAAATCTAATTTACCAAGTCGGACGCTAACAAATATACTAAATGGATAAAACACAGCAAGAGTGCATATTGGCTCTAGTGAAAATAGGTACGCGCTAGGCAGAAGAAGGTTACCTAATAAGGTATCACTATCTGATATTCTAAACTTCAAACACGATGTTGCTTGACCCTCAGCTTTGAATCATCACCTATTTTCGTTTCTTCTTCATACATGTTTTTTTTTTTTTTGTATAAAGCTACTGTAAAGAGAACAGACATTTATTTGTGTCGATTTGTCCCATAACCTAGAACATGCACAAATCCTGGTGTCGAAAACGGTTGCTTATTTATAAACAGAGTGTTGTAGAAAAGCCAAGATAAACCAGATAAACCGACTTGGTTTTTGAAATATGACACCTTAAAAGCGCGTTAAAATTACCAACAATAAAGAAGGTCGTTTCCCAAACTTATCAAACAAGCTGTTACATCGCTGACGTTGTCTCGATGCATTAACACTGCTTCATCCCATGACCCAGTCAACATTACAATAGGGCTTTCCATAATCGAAACGTCGCGCAACCCTTAGGATCGTAGGGATCAGGCTGGATTGAGGACGTGGTAATGTACGGGACCCTTTCGACCGCCTTGGGACCCGATTTATGACAGCACACCCTTATTTGACAGCTCTTGGAACGTGATAAAAGTGTTAGGATCAATCATGAGAGTTGGTTATTAAAAATATTGCCAGTTTCATGGTGTGATAAAGTACACCCAGCGTGAAGCAAATTATGCCTTTCAGATTTGCCCACATCATTTAGGAGTTAGGGGCACTTTAGTACAGATCGGAAAGATTTTTGCTGTACACGCATTTTTTTACGCTTAACCGAGTTTTGGCAAAGAACGTCGTAATTTATGACTACTCATCAATTTTCAAATGTTTTATATCGAAAGAACTTTAGTACACAATATATAGAGGTATGCATACCTATAATTATGTTAAATACACACACTAAAACAGAAGCATCTAAAAACTGAAACATTGTATCAACATGAATTTTCATTTACTTTAATGAAAGTTAAGCATAAAACATTGGTGTTTTCAGTGTAGCCGAGAAATATTTGTAGCAAATATTTTCGGTACAAAGTTGCACAATTCAACACCCTAACTCGGTTCCGTTTCCTTGTACATTGTTCTGTGAACTTTAGATTTTGTTTGTAGTTTACACTGTACATAGGTACTCTTAATTTATAGTTTAGGTTTAGAGCTTGCTTTCCATATCGAATTCCAAGTCCGTTTGGGATAAAGAGTTGAAATAAATTGTAATATATTTAAAGTCAAATTTAAGTTACAACTTTGTGACACGTATTTTATTTCGTTTTCAATTATTCGTAATTATTCCAAAATTGTGACTTCATCGAATCTCAAAGAGTCTATGTCAATCAATGCTATATATGGTAATCATATTATGCAGATAAATTATGCATTTATTCATAGACACCTATCAAGATAACAAACTAGATTCATACTGAAACGTACCAACTAGCCATATCATTAGGGGCAATACCTTTCAAAAACAATCCTACTGGCGTTTACAAATCAACCCAAGCACCCAAAAGTATTCAGTTTGAAGAAAACAACTCTTAACTACAAACTTTTTGAGTCCGAAATTTTGCCAACCGTATTTACGTAGGCATAAAACTAACAGCTAACTCTCATTGCAGTTCCATCACGACTCTACAGTTCCGTGTGTCTTTTCCTTGTTTTACTTTACACTGTCCAAAGTTAACATTAAACAAAATTTATTCCATTAGACAAAAAGCAAACTTTGCGTAACGGGCGCCTGCCTCAACTTACAATGTTCAGAAACTTTAGATTCCTTTAACTTTAATTACCCTCCTTCACAGTTGAGATCAGATAAAATTGCATTCCCGAGTCTCTCGGATGGCCTTAGAGACGGTTCTGGAACATTCGGTTAAAAATGTTTGGAAGGGAAATTCGTCGTAGAAGTTTGGTCGGACTTCAAGTTTTACGATTCTCGGGCTATTTTGAGAGGGTTTGTAGAATTGTATAAAAAGCACAAAGACTATTGTGGAATGCCTGCGTTTTACTTCGTTTGGTGATTCATTCCTTTTTTAAACATACCTGTTTCCTTTTGCAAATGTATGTGTTTAAAAGTCTAAAATATAAAATAATACAATGATTTTTAATGACTACTACAATTACAAATTGGTAACACAAATTCTGTTGAACTTACCATTTACTAAGCGTAACTTTGACAACTCTAAAACATTCATGTTTAACACATTAATATTGAATAAAACAAAAAATAATTATTTTTTAAAAACAAAAAAACAAAAACCGACTTCAAAAGACCGACTACTCGTATTGAGTTATTCATCTATTTGTCGCGCACGTACTTAATGCAAATTTAAGACTTATATGGTTTTCTCATGGATACCATTATCAGAACTGGACTAAATTGAAATGGGACTACACGGGAAGCGTCAGCTTTCTAATAAAAAAAGAATCATCAAAATCGATTCACCCAGTCAAAAGTTATGAGGTAACAAACATAAAAAAGAAAAACATACAGTCGAATTGATAACCTCCTCCTTTTTTGAAGTAGGTTAAAAAGAGGCAGATAATTTGAGTGCTGTCAATAGTCTAGTATAGAGATGAACACAACAGAATCGTCGCCAGATCACCAAAGCTTATAGATCTCTGTTTGACCTCTATAGTTCTATCTTACTAAAACTGATCTAATAAATTATCGGAGGAGACTAAAAGCCAGTTCACACATTGTCATTGTTTATAACAATTTTTCGTTCCTCATTATTATTTACTACGCTTGTATTATTTTAGTATCTGTTTCGACCAACGCAAGCAATTAAGGAAGGTAAACATACCGCTCGTTAATATTAACTGATATTCCTAACAGACATGCCATCACAGAACAAACAAACAGAGGAGATAGAATGGGAGTGGAAAGAAAAATCTGAAAGATCAATGCAATTAGTTTATTTACTCTCAAACTCCTTCACTTCATAAGTAAAAGAGCTAACAAAACCAAAATGCAACAATCTTAAGCAACGTACAAGATTGTTATTTCCAATCCTATCATGTTTTAAGTTTTTTAATGTAGTTCTTTTGATTGACAATAATATGGTTTACTATTTATCGACTTGAATTGAGAAAAAGGCTGTAGTAGCCGGCTTATATATTACATTTTGATGGTATTGGTATTCGATGTATACTACCTCTATACAAATGTATTTAGGGAATTAGTCCATTTTCAGAATCCGTTTTTTATATTATTTTAACTTATCATAGAAACTGTCTTGTAGGGAGCTAAATACTTTTATCTACAAGCACTCGCCCGCGAATTTGTCATCGAGCGATCGCCAGCGATCGGAATTCGACGGAATGTCACTCTCGATTTTCAACTATAATGGTGACGTGTTTTGTGCGACAAAATTAGGAAAAAAAAACATACAGACGAATTGATAACCTCCTCCTTTTTTGAAGTCGGTTAATAAATAAGTGCGTGGATTCAGGTGAGCTTTTCAAAATTCTAATTCAAAATAATTTATTCAAACAGCAATGTATGTTACAATGTCAAATGCATTTTTTTTTTCGAATAAATTATTTTGAGACTGATTATTGTGTTCATTCAATAGTCAAACGCGACAAGTCTTATTCACAAGTGTTCTTGTTACTGTAGTTGTCATTAGGGTTCCGTAGCAATATTTGCAATAGCAAAACGGTTTTTTTTTTGTTGAACTGCCACGGCGTCTTTTAGCGTGAATAGTTACCTAAATACTCCTTTTTATTCACTATCTTCATAGCTTGCTTGTTTTAAAATTTTGTTCTAACAACCTACCTGACCACAGATAAATGAACCTTATCCCCATTAGTTTATGTACCATAATTTATTGTCGCTCCTAAGAAATCGCGTATTAGGTACCTATTCACAAGCATCATATAATTTTATATCCAATATAAAGTAATGGATGACGCTTAACGGGTTTCAAGGATTTGCAAACGATTATTGAGGCTGTTGTCACAACATCGTAAATAGAAAATGGGGAATAAAAATGTGGAATTGTTGTTTTGGTCCAATAAATTGCTTTTTGTAATGGAATATTTTTAAGGTTTGAGGTTTTCGAGGTATTACGATTTGGAAGATCTTCTTAGGCAACGTTTTTAGATTCGAGTAAAAAAACCGATTGATTTTTAACATCTGAAAATAATTGTTGACTTACTTTTAGTTATTAAGTGTCACATAACGACGTAACGTGACACTATCTTTAGTGATCAGCCCCCCTAGCTAAGTTTTAATTATATTATTGAAACGCTATAGAAAATTAGGAAAACGTATGGGAATGACATTTCTATAATCCATTTATAGATTCTACAATTTACATTCTATAACCGAAATGTTCCATTCCAATACGCTTCCCGACTTTTCTATAGCTTTTCGGTTGTAGCATTTAAAGTTGACTAGGGGCAGGTTTTCTCTAGCCAAGCGAGTTCCATATATCGCATCATTGCTTACTACCAGGGGAAATTGTGATCTGATCATACTCAAACTTATCATCAAATAAAAAAAATAATATACGGAACCCTGGCAATCGAACTTTCGCTCCGTAGCCGATCAACAAACGCTACACTTTACTACTAGCTACTAGTGCTTAATTGTGCCAACTTCCGATAGTTTGTTAGGCCCATAACCTAACCAACCTTTCAGCTTGGTCGGTTTTGTTCAATCTACCCCAGAACATTAAATAAAATGTAAGGGAAGGTCCTAGTAGAACCCCGACAACTGACAGAGTGTGAAACTTTACGAGTCCATTATATTTTAAGGGTTATAAGTACCTGGAGGCCTACCACAACCTCTTAAGTATTCCCACTCTATAATCACAATGAACTTCTCTCGCTCTTTTCCTGTAGATTGAGTGAGAAAGACAATATTTAAAAAGCAATGCTTTGAGAAATTGTGGGAGCCCTAAAGCTTTGGTTATTCGTTCGTATTGATTTACTTATTGACTTTTAAAAGGACTTGGCTGTTTTGAAGAGTTTCTTTTACGCTGATTTTAACAACAATGGGTTAAATTTTTTGGAAGTTTGAGTCGATTTCGTTCTCAATGCGAGTTTAGGTAAACTTTTGTAATATTTTATCTTCTTGCTGTGTATTTTGAATGGAATCTAAAATGATTGTTTGTTTGTTTCAGAATCTTAAGAATCAAATCATGACAACGAACGTGTGGGTAGAACAGGTGAGTTCATTTTGTTTTAACAAGTAGCAAGTATTTTAGTTTTATGAATAATAAGTTTCTTTTTGGCATTTTGGTGCGGACCCCTAAAAATTCCCAGCACTGTCTGATGGATAACAATTAAATATGTCTCGTGGACCTCACTTCCTCACTTCAAACTGAATGTGAAAATGTGAAAATTGGTGATTGTGCATTTTTGTTACTTTTTCGATGAAATGGCACATTCGATTTGAATAACTAGTGCATTGCACAACGTTTATGATTTGAATATTGATCACAAATATAATATTGTCCTCTGTTTTTGACAGCTTTCCCATACAAAACAATGTTAAAATTTGTTCAATCCCGTCATTACGAAAAATGCAAATGAGCCCTCGGAAAACAAACACCACAATTGAGCACATCTATTAAGCTTTGAGCTTCATTTACAAATGATTCACGACCCGAGTCCAAATACTTCAAAACCAAAACCCCAATTAAGTTCGCTTTCATTTCTAATTCAACAACAAGGAAAAATGAGCGTACAAAAGCCTTAGGGACAAACAGGAGACGTCTCATTCCCTGCAGTGAAACCTTGACAAATGGTCAGCGTCCCTTCCGGCCCGTGGACGGGACGGGACGGGCGTGACGACAGCGGGACGACTCGGCGCCCTTTCCCTTCGACGCCTTTGTCGACGTGTCAATCCTTACGTGACTTATAGAATTTAGCGAGGAATTTAGGCTCTGTTTGACTGTTTACTGGGAAATTGCGCAAGCTCTTCTATTGGGGATTTTTCGATTGATTTGGGTATGTTATTATTTGAGTGGTATTGTGAGTCGGCCTGTCAGATTGCTTTGGCAATATTTGCTATTGGTTTCTTTTGTAATTCTTAGTTCTGGGACTTCTGGGTCAAGCGGCGCGGCGTACTAAATTATAGAGACGTAGAAAAATAGATTATTTTTTGTGTTTATGAATGTACTCGTAATTGCTCTGTTGTCCGTTCAAGTATTAAATGCACTGAATCACCGTGATCAATATTTGACTTTTTATCATTTCAAAAATACAATATTGAAAGCCACTTCTTGTTTGGTATTCAGTACCTACTTCTCTTTGATAATATATTCAATGTGCAAGTAAAATAGGTAGATGCAAAAAGGGTTTACTAGAACGAATGATCTTCACACCAAAGCTCTATAGCCTCCATTTTTTGTTCTTTAACCTATAGCTAGCACATGTCTGTTCAACAATTAGCTGGCTACTCTTTTTCGTATTGAATAATCGTATTGTCAGCAGCCTGCGTCTGGAACAAAGTTCAATGGCGTATCTGAATTTATCAACCCGCATTTGTCCAGCGTAGTTGAATGTGGCCTGTAGACATTACACCGGTATTATCAGATATTGAAGTAGTGTGATGATTAAAAGCTTGGATTAAGGAAACAACATCCAAAAATTTGTTTCACTAACCTTATCCCTGAAAGCAAGTGACGCAGATCCAACTTATAGGGACAACACAAGTTTGACATCAATTTCGACTTAGTCACGATTTTATTACATTCAACCCAGATACATCTGATCCGCAAACTATCGGGAGCGGTCCAACAAATAAATCGTAAACTGCGTCATCATAACATTTTTATAGTCAAACTTACTTGTGTGTTTGGATCGAAAAGAATGAAATGGGACGATACGTAGTAAAGTGGGAAAGGGATGGAATCATCTTGAGAAGTTATTTGAGCTCTGTCTATTTAATGATAAGGTTGAGATGAATAATAAGGTTAATTACGAGTAACTTATTATCAGGGCAGTAAAAGGCTATGTGATTTTGGTTGACTGATGGTAAACACTGATATAAAGCGTTGTACTTTTGGATGATTATTATATTGGTTACATTCTGAATGGCGCAGACCTGTTATGGGCAAACGTGACGTTTAACATCAGGTGAGCGATTTGCTCGTCTCGTCATTTAATAGCATAAAAAAAAAAAAAAGCTTAGCATACATATTTGTAGCATGGCGTAATATAGAGGTACAAAACAACAACATGCCAAATTTACAAAACATAGTTTGACTACATACGTTTAAAACATTCTGCAGATCAAGTCACGTAGTGTAACATCACAAAGATGATAATTTTTCTTAAAAGCATTAACATCAGCATATGAAATTAACGAATTTAAAAATTTGAAACCGAAATTGAAGCGATAAGTAAAATGTTGATAAACGCACCTACAAAACACAAAATGGAAATATCTATCAAACACCAATTACCAAATTTAAATGCCAATTTATCGAGGTTTACTAACGACCACTTTTCCAATACCGCTAGAGACAATTATTATTAATACTAAAATACAGACAGAATAATATAATCCAATAAGTTTTCACCATCAAAGCTCCATCCTATAAGAAGATTTGACGGTAAGGAAAACAGTAAGGCGAATACATCAAAACCGTAGCCATTCTGATGAAAGCTGATAATACCTCACGACATAATACGCTTATCTATCTTCAATAATTTCAATGACAAGTGATGCCTCTCAGGGATAATGCGAAAACTCAATATCCTCAGAACTATCGCAGATTATTGTGCGACAGATGTAGAACTCGATACCGTGTTTAGTTCATTCATTCAAGTCAATACGTTTTGCTACTATGTCATAAATGCTAAAGCATTCATGTCTTTTTAATAACTATGGCTTCTTGATATGAAGATTGTTCAACTGAATTGTCTTTCAGCGAAAAGGACATTCTGACAGAGACTCTTATTTTAAGAGCGTTGCTTTTGTCGGGGAGTAGTTTTCAGGCTTGGCGGTTCTCTGATAGTGCTTTTACTTCCCTGTAAGATATCTGCCTTCTCTTTAATGTTTGGTGTGTTAGTTAGATGCCGGATATTTATCAAAATGATCATTATCATCAACCATTTCCTATATAACGCAAAGTCTAACGGTATCTTCTAGCTTGCTTCAAGGCCAGGCTTAAGCTTAAATTAAAAGAAAATTCAATGTCTCCTTTAAGAAGAATATAAAAACAAATTCATGCAAAAATAATACTCTAATAAATCCAATATTGTATTCATATAAAGTTCTACGAGTATTTCTATGCAAAATTTTAAAAAATGCATTAGCTATGGTATGGCAAACGTGTGTGTGATATCCGTAGGGTACCTACGTATAATTTCGTGCCTCTCCAAAGTTGTCTTTCTCCATTGCTCTGCACATCTATAAACCACCCGACAGAAATGTGTATCGGACCATTCCATAATTCCGAAGTGTTTTTTTCCCCAAACTGTCCCTTTCAGAGGTTCATAAATCATCCCTGATCGGAGGGTTGCTTTCCCGTTAACACGGCTCTGAACATACTATCCTCGTGTTTATATCCTTCTATATCACTTTTTTATCAATGTGGGCAGTACCTTATCTGATGAAAATGTGCGTGTATATGGAGCGGAAATAATTTTACAGAATGTTTCGACAATTCCATTGAAGATATTTTAGCCATCAAAAGGTTTAAGTCGACAGATTCCTCAGTTGGGATGTCCTTTGTGAACCAAAGTAAATAAGGGAAATCTCAAAATCTTAACATTAAAGGTACATATTTGGTTATCTTTAAGTAATTTAATAGAGAGGCAATATTATAAGGTTGAAAAGTAGATATATAGCCCGAAATATACCCACAGATACTATAGTTTATATAACTAAGCACGTACTTGAAAAATTGGAGAAAGACATTGACTCCATTATTGTGATTGTGCAGTAGGTACGCAATTAATTAAATTGAGCTCTATTCCATTAACACAATAGTCTCATAGTCATTTGCTAAACGCTCATCAATTTGCCCACAAATCCACTAACTATACCAACAGAAAAAGGAAAACACAAAACCATTAAAGAAGATTCCCGTACCAAAGAAGTTGATTGCTTTATAAGACCTTTATCTATTGTGTCCATTACAATCCCTTATTCCGTTCGGAGAGGCAGTTACGTAAGTATTCTTGAACCTTTTCTCCCACTCTTAAGGATTATCTACTTATCCCACATTCCAGCTCCATTTTAGAATTTAACCACAATAAATCATTGTTGGATTACGGCTTTTATGTCGGTTCAAAGTTTTTAAATGGAATTTTCATTCGCCAGTCAAAGTTCGCGCTTGCCTCGAAGGTGAATCGGGTCTGAAAGATTTTCTTTAATTAAAAGTTGTTCGGAAATTTTCTCGCTTTTTGTAATATCGGTCTCGTCTTCCCCGTCGTCATTGTCGGACGTTTCTTGCAGATTCCTTCGCTCCCGTTTATTATGTAACGTTTAAAAACAACATTCTGGAACGCATACTTTCGTCGGATTCTTTCAGAGGAGCCGACTCTCGGCAACTCTCAAACATTTTTGTTCCGAACAATTCCGTATTACCGTTTGTTTTTCGCTTTGTTCATGATATTTTGGTTTAGTATTTCGCATTTCAAGTTATTCCGTTACTTCGTTACCGAATTGTTTTTGTAAACAGCGTAACAACTCGAGCTCTTTTTGGTCGGTCGGTTCCGCTCCGATTGTTAGTTCAGAATTTTCAACGTTCAACAGATATTTCTCCTTTATTTCCTTTGTCGTTCTATTCAAGTCTTTTATGTTCTGAGACTGGAAGTGCTTTTGCCTTTTATTTGCCAAGTGATGTATTGATTGCTACATTATTGTTACGACTCAGTTTTGTGATCTTTTTTCTGTTTTAAACATTTTAATATTCCCGCCGTGTGCCTGCGACCCGGAAGCGTTTTGTCTTACCCGACATCCAATTTTGGATCGCACACAAACCACCCATTTAGCTCTCCACACTTGCCCGAAAAGGCGAATCATGATTCCCTATTTCAGTAACGTTTCACCCGTAACTTCCTATTACAAAACCTCTTTCAACCCTAAAAAAATCAAGGAAAAAAGCCTTAGGAAATAGGAGCGAGTACGTTGCGGTCAATTGGAACACTCTAAACGATTTCGCCCGCCGGCGATTTGAGAGCCCTGAAATTTTAATATCGACTTCATTTCAGTTCAAACATTTTGTGAAACGTTCGTAGGCATTGGCTTTGAATGTTGAAAATCGAAAAGATACACACTCGACCTTGTAAGTTGGAACCATTCTATGAAAAGATCCGTAACACACCAAAATCTCTACGAGGAAAACATTCTTGCTATTAAATATAAAACACCTCGATAACAGAGAGCACAAAGTAAATATTCCAAAAAAAGGGGCTAGACTCGCATTCATAGCCAATTTTACCTTCATAGCAAACTAATTGTCATTTCTTTAATAATTTTGATGTTGAATTTAAGAAAAATTTGGAAATTTTTAATTTTGTAACTTTTTTAAATCTACCGCTACCTATCTATTTTCTGGTCGACATACAATTTGGTCTGAAATAAATATTTATAATTATTTTACAGCTGCTATTGTGCTTTACTTCCACAAACAAATGTTCAAGCCATCATCCCTTGAACACGTATAATCAGGCTTGTACATTATTAATCCCTTACAGTGCTAATGACTTCCCAGTATTTGCGTCAGTACCTACGTCAATCTTCCCTCGTCTGTTTCGTCCTTCGCAATTATCTTCGTGACGTTAGAAAGTCTGATCTTGCAACCGTTTTAAAGAAAAGGGGATTGGCCTTTATTTGTTTTAATGGTGCTTTGTACCCACTCAGAAAAAAAAATCTAAAATGTAAAGTTGTTTTAGTTTGCAGTAACGTTTTTTCATTGAGTAAAAACACTTCCTGAACGCACTGGACTATTGCAACGGTTCTGAATAAAAACATGATTGTTATTATTTGTTATCAAAATTTGAGTCACTTTGCGACTAGGTCAGCTCTATACATATACACACAAAATGGCAACTTACTTAATAACTTCACACAACAGTTTATGTAGTGTTCGAGCCGCATCACTCAGTGGTGCAGACAGGACACCATTATTGCTTTAATTTGTTTCCCTATTTGCTACATAACTACATAAATTCAGCATTATTTTGACTGCGTCAAAGTTGAAATACAATTTACGCACAAACCCCTTTCTTAGAACCTAGCACCCGCGGCGTAACTTTGGAAGTTAAGTCTTAATAACATTCCATATTCATAATAGGCGTAAATTAAATTTCATTTTAATTTATAATAAACCAAATGTATTTTGGTTAAATCTCGGTAGAAAAGCAAAGCTCTTGTTCTGCAAAGGGCGAAGGGTCGTGGTGTGTTTAGAATATAAAAGACCCATAATAATAATGTAGATATAACATGTAGGGGGTATAGGGATGTTCGGAAAAGAAATGAGTTTGGCCGGATGTCTGTCCGGACAGTTTCTAGAACTGCCCTATTTGGAAAAGATTCAGATTAACAATTCTAAAAGGCATGTCATTGGACAAAAGAAATGGTCCCTCGCATTGTAGCGCCACATAATGTATGTCAAATTGTACATATACGAAGTTGCGTGCATGTATGTTTTTAGTTAGGACAACTCCATCCGACGAGCTGCATTCAATTTTCTTGTCAATCGTACAACAGTAATGTAGTATGTTATTACAAAAGCAGTAACATAAACTTAGAACATTTTGCACTTTAGGAAACAGAACTTAAAAAAAAAAACCTATATCTACTACCATACCACAAGCTTTAATAACAAAAGTAATAGGTACAAAAAAAGGTCCTTTTGTAGCTAGTCTGGAAGATAAAATTAGTTGCGCTTGAGAAAATTAATGACATTTCTAATAAGAGAAGGAGCATGGTCTTTCTCCTATTAGAAACGTCATAAGAGTAAGAGTCACCGAGATAATCTGGAGTGTACTTAATAAAATCCTTTACCATCCTCCATGTCAATTGTAATTTTAAATGAAAATTTCAAAACTCACGCCACAAGATATTAAGTGGTCGGATACTGATTTTTAGCCGGAACACAAAACTTCACATCCCTAAATGTAGGTGAACAATCAGGTTGTACTTACTCCGCAGATATAATTTTGATAAGAAATGGAAAACACTCGTACGTGGAAAGTACAGCAAAAGACTGGTAAAATCGCAATCGCAGCTGAAATCTTAACAATACTTGCAATATCCGACTGGTTCTTCACTAATTTCAATATAAGTAGGTATAATGTTATACAAGTATTTTAGTATTATTTTATCGCGTTAAATATACTGCGGTTTCGTAAGAAATTAAAGAACCAGCTAAACAAACAAACATAATAGCGGACCATGCTCTATCAAATGCTCTCGCACAAAATGCGGTACCTCTATTATCGCCAAAAAGGTCAGATATACGAGGGTGGGTCAATAAGTCCGTGACTTTTTGAATTTTCCGCCTCTTAATTGAAATGGCAACACTACTCCTGTCAACAGGCAACTGTCAGTTGACTCTTGTCTAAATTTGAACAAGCTACGTTATTTAGTTTGTGTTTGGCAGCCGTTGATAGCAGACTCCGCGCGTTGTGAGAAGAAAATGGAAAAAGTGAATTTCGTGTGCTCAATAAACATCATTTTTTTCAGAAAAAAACCATCACTCAA
Source organism: Alcis repandata (assembly GCA_949125135.1). NCBI lineage: Eukaryota > Metazoa > Arthropoda > Insecta > Lepidoptera > Geometridae > Alcis > Alcis repandata. The sequence continues at coordinate 2,256,810 of OX421238.1, forward strand.
ACCAAGGCTAAGCTTGATAAATATTATGGGGACTTTGCACCATCCATTTCCATGGTAAAGAAGTGGTTTACTGAATTTCTATGTGGCCTTACAAGCACGGAAGATGCCAAACGTTCTGGACGCCCAATTGAGGTCTCTACACCCGAAACGATTGTAAAAATTGATATGGTTTTAGCCGATCGGAGATTGAGAGTGACAGAGATTGTGGAAGCTATAGGCATCTCACATGGCTCAGTGGTTTCAATTTTGAATGTTCACTTGGATATGAAAAAGCTTTCCGCAAGATGGGTGCCGCGTTTGCTCACAATTCACCACAAACGCAACCGTGTGACAATTTCGCAGGAATGTTTGGCCTAGTTCAACTTCAATATGGACGAGTTTTTGCACGGTTTGGTAACCGTGGACGAAACGTGGATCCACCACAACACACCGGAGACCAAACAGCAGTCAAAACAGGCTTGGTGGAAAGAAATTTGACTCTAACGACGAAGTCATCTCACAAAAATGCATATTTTGATGACCTCGACAAATCATATTTTTGGAAAAGGATAAACAAATTGGAGAAACGTTGAACTAAGTGTATAGAACTCAAAGGAAACTATGTTGAAAAATAAAATAACTCTTCATATGAAAAACCTGTGTTTCATTCTAAAAGTCACGGACTTATTGACCCGCCCTCGTATTTAATTTTCAAGCTCAAATTATAAGTTTTGTATTATAAAAAGTGTTAAACCTTATCAAAACGGGAGGACAGTTTGATTTTTTCATTACTATTATGTAATTATTTTTTAGTAATAATTTATTTAATACCAATTACTATTTATTAAAAGCTTTCATTTAACAGATCACAATTTCAAGTGACGTCACGTTCAAAAAGCTACCGAACCACATAAAAATGTTGTGGCACCTTTTTAACCGACTTCAAACAAAGAGGAGGTTATCAATTCGTCTGTATGTTTTTTTTTTTTTTTTTATTATGTTTACCTCATTACTTATTTACCTCATAACTTTTGACTGGGTGAATCGATTTTGATAATTCTTTTTTTATTAGAAAGCTGACGCTTCCCATTTGGTCCCATTTCAATTTAGTCCAGTTCTGATAATGGCATCCATGAGAAAACCATATAAGTATTGAATTTGCATTAAGTACGTGCGCGACAAATAGATGAATAACTCAATAGTCGGTCTTTTGAAGTCGGTTTTTGTTTTTTGTTTTGTAAAAATAATGTTCTTGTTTCAATCGCATTAGGAACCAATCTCCCAAAAACCCCATCGCGGTGATCATAACAATGATCATTACGCCACACAATTTAATTTAATTGTATTAAGGAAACACTGCACTCGAGAAACTGTTACGTTTATGGTGCGTATAAAAATGTCTCGCATTCCATTTTCTGATTCAATTAAACATTTTCACAGAGACGCTTTGTATAAGCAGTATGGAAGTTTCGTACAACTCGTGTCGTGTAGTTTGTGTCAGACTCACGCGTTTGTTGAAGTCATGTGTTTGTAGGAATGGGAACGCATACGTCAGTTGTCACTTTAAAAAAATAATATACCTTTAGAAGGGCGGCTAAATTTTAAACAAATTAATTTAATTATCAATAATTAGCTTTCTAATGTCTAATCTATAATAATATTTATAATATTTAATTTGAGTTGTAGAATATAGAAAGTTTTTTTGTTCAAATTTTTTTTATTATTAGCTACCATGTAGCCAAGTGGAGTAAAATAAAATGATTGCAGGCTTCTGTGTTGCTAAAGCAACACAGAAGCCAAACAGAAGCTAAAGCATTTCTTGGTTTGAAAAATTATAATGAGTTAAATATTTATCCTGACCTTGTTATACTGTCGCATTCTTTTTGGTTCAAGACGTTCCGCATTAACTGTACGTAGACAAATTCAAATTGAGCTTTAGCTGAAGTAATTTCGTGTAACGGAGCGCAAACCGCGCCAAAATAATAATTGAGTTCTCAGAAACGGTTAGTGGTTCTGTAGGGAGCACAAAATAGTAAACAGCTAAGGAATAGAATAAAAGTACCTACATTATTATCTTGAACAACAAAGCCAAAAATTGGGGCTGGCTAACAATTTTAAGTTGATAATAAAATTGGTTGTACTTACCCATTGAGCTATTAAGTACGTATTAGAGATGATATCGCAGTACGTGATGTCTCGTTGAATAGTGTCACACGTGCTGTATTTCACTCTATAGCTCACTAGAAAAATTAAGCTTATTTGCATAAATATGACTAGAATGTCACGTACTAGATATTTATGCTGATCCATCACTCACAGCGAGCGTGTAGCGATCAATTGGGTGAAGTTGAGTAAGGTAACTCAATTGAATGAAATCGAACATTGCGACAATGTAATTAACCATACTTTCATATATTTGTATTTCCTATTTTAATAACTTTCTTAACTAATTTAGATGGTTTTTAAGTTTCATTAACATCATCCATGGAGTCTCTAAGTTAAGCTTAACTTAAAATCAAACCGAAAACTAAAAAAATATGTTAATAACCTGGCAAAGCAAACAAAGTTTATTATGTATGTTACAAACTTAATTCAAATAATTAGGTAACCATCTAAATTAGGATCAAAACTGATTTATTGCGTAAAATATCATGCATTCTTGCCGTCGTAACCAAGTGACATCCAAAACCCGAATGCTATTTGCGCCGATGAGCGCTAACCCAGGAGTGGTCAACTCCATTTTCGCTGAAGCTTTTCAATCGTCTTTGGGCCGGAACCTAATAAGACTCGCAATTTCCTCCCAGCGACTGGTCCGAGTCAACAACTATGTTTTATGCGGCCCCCAGCGTAAATACTTTCGGGACGTCTTAAACTTTAACTGGGGAGCGTTCGACAAGTTTAGGAGATGTGGTCGAAATGGGATGGGTTTTTAGACTATGAAATACTCTTGTTGGCTTTTGAAAGCTGGAATGTTAGGAGTAGATTGGTAAAATTTATATACCTACATATCTTAAGTGAGTCATGATTTCACACTCAAAGCGATCACCAGTTGAATCTTATTTAAAGTTATTGGCTGTATTGTATACCCCGTTGACAGATATTGTCGAAAAATCGGTATCTATGCTTTTCTCACGAAAATAGTACCAGGGCAGCATAACTTATCATCTATGATCCGTAATTTGAGCTGACCAATTATAACGCAGTTTTTGAATAATTATAAAATAATCTTGATCTTAATGAGCTGATCAATCTTAACTGCATATACTTTTACCTTATACCAATGCGTATACCTTAGGTATACCGCGATGGACGCGTTTAGTTGTATCTTAAATATATAATTTGTATATATGCGCCAGGGTTTTTTAAATTCTTTCTAAAGTGAGAGTGTAGTATTTTGTCTGTATTTTAATTGAAAATCTGGTTTATCTTTTGCGGAATTTTAGTGTTAAATATGATTTGTTTGTCAACAGGAATGGAACGACTACAAGCTGAAATGGAACCCGGACGACTACGGGGGTGTCGAGACTTTACACGTGCCTTCAGAACACATATGGCTGCCAGACATCGTGCTCTATAACAAGTAAGAACTTGTTTACAACAAACTAGGCATGCGTTTGACCACAATCTCACATGGGAAGCCACGATGTGGGCGAAGATGTAGCACGCTTGCCTAGGAAATACTTATTCACTCTTATAAAAAATTATAAGTACCATAAGTTTTCAAAATATACATCAAATGACACGTAAAAATGTAGATCCTGATTGCTTGTTCTTTAACAGCAACTATCAAAGTTAAGTTAAAGTATAGGTAAAGTCATGAGGGAAACTTTCATGCAGATTTATTTAGTCTCACAATAGGACAAGTCAATTAAAGATTGCTATTAAATCGCTTTTAACAATAAACCCTTTTTATCTTTTTCGTTCCATTTCTGTAAGTTGGAATCTAAGTAAAGCTACGCCGCGCCGTTACTGCACTGAAAACAAGCATATCACAATAAATAGTTTGATCGTTTAGTACCTACTCTTTTTGCAGTTTTTTTAATGGTATACGCAATAAGTCTGGCTAACTAATTAAAAATATGTGTACATAACGCATAAGTTCAAAGTTAGTTTTATTTTTGCCGTACAAATATCGTCCTTATTTTTACTAAGCAATAGAAACGCAATAAGTTTCACCTAGCCATTCATAATAGCTAGTAGGTCCTCGACAACGGGACAAAGAGAGGTATTAAATGGCTCAAGCTCGAATACAATTCATTTTAATATCGGAGATCACAACACAATTCATAATTGTTCAAAATATATTTACTGACAAACTCTATTTGGATGTTTGCGTGGGAGACTTATTAAATGATTTGTTTTGGGAATGTTGTTGAATAATCATTTTTGGATTAGAGGGGGCATCTTTCAGTGCACTATGGGTTGTTACCTGACCCCATAGTGTATAAAAATATGTAAACTCTTATGAGATATTCCTAGTTATGGGATATTCCTAAACCTGATTGTCTCTGACATAGTACATAGTTAGACTATGGACACTTAAGGCTATTTTATAACGAACTAGCTAGACAACTAGACCCAACAGATGTCGTCCTGTCTTAACTATGAATATTGAATTTGAATTGTCTTTTCTCTAATGTGTCGCTCAATTTCCTTATTTTTTTATTTCATAAGAACCTTCTCCTGACAATAATTAACACAACAATGTTCGAAACTGTTCCATCCGTTCACGCGTGATGCGATGACCAAGAGAAATAGATATTAATCTTTATATACAGATAGATAGATATATCAGCGTTTGACCACCAACTTATCTGTTAGTAAGCTACATTATGGTCGAAGACGAAACACGCAGATTTAGACGATACCTACTCACTATTCACCTTGAAAAGATCAAGATTGTAGGTATCGCTCAGGAAACAAAGAAGTCGGAATTCTATTGTTTTCTGTCTATTATTACCTCTTAAACTGAGACGTCACGACTTTACTTTCTTTCTACTATCTCCTTCCTCTAAAGACATTACTCGCATTAAATTCGCTCCAGGCGTTTCAGAGTTTTGATAAAATGAAAGAACCTATAGTCTACGTCATGAGAAGCTATAAATTTTATAAACAAGTGTTCAGGAGTTCACAACATTTGGACCAACAAAAAAAATGAATTTGTTTAAGATTTAATAAATTATTAAGTAACAAATATTAATTAACATATATTATTTAAGAATAATTATTCGTCAGATTCAGATGTTTCCATTTCTGTGTCAGAATCAGTGACATGTATCACGAAGCTGTCTACAGTTTTATCAATCATCTCATCGATTTTGGAATAAAAATTATCTTCTTCCTTGACACAATAACAATAACAAAATTAACAATAACAACCAGATCCGCGATATATGCAAAGCAATGAAACAAACTCGTACGCATTCGAAACTCGAATGACGCGTTTATTTCAAAATGGCGTCCCGATAGTTTACAATCCTTGCGACGGACGCGTTCCGGTACCAAGAAACACAAACGATAGCGCTTTGCGTCGTTAAAATATGATCCGACTAAATTAAATAGGTTGTTACTTTCATATAACCCGTCTATATTTCATGTCGATTGAATATGGTCAATTTATTATTATCTCGCAGTATAAAATGTTTACTTAGTAAAAGATGTTTGTTTACATAATTTATAGCTTCTCATGACGTAGACTATACATACATGAACCGAATAGCATTCCTCTTTGACCAGACATAAATAAGATTTATTTCCATATACGCTGAGGTTTCATTGAATCAATAACTCTTTATTAAACACAAACAATCACAAATTTAAATTTAGCCAACTTACGTGGTTTTACTTTGTAGTAAAACCACGTAAGTTGGATAACACGTAATAGTGCACTTTATTTCCCAACCTTATCGTTGAAAGAAATCTCTTCCAACAAACCACGTCCGCGTGATGACCAAACAGATATTTTACCTTTACATCCTAGCCGCAGCTTAAACGACAATTGCTATACAATTGTACATTCTGCCAGTGCATTTTAACCTTTAAGAGCACATTTATAAAGTCCATTCCTTTGCAATTCAATAAAACCGAATTTATCGGGTGCCTTATAAGCCGGGTCTCGCATTAATCTCACTCTAGTACTGTTTACTTTCGAATCAATTTGAAAGAGTTATTTGTGTTACGTCCGTAGTACAAAGCGAGCTGAATGAAATAGTACCAGAGTAGAAAATACATCAGAGAATCGCATTTATTATCCGAAAAGTCACGTCAAGTCAAGGTTTAAATAATAATTATTAAGACTGCTCTCATTTGAACTTAAATGGTTCTTTTGAAATATGTTTTATTACTGGACGAAAAAGTTGAAAAAAACGGCAATAAAATAACTTTTAGGTTTTTACTTTTGAAATTCTGTGTACCCGAAACTAGGAAGAAGTAAGTCACATTACCTGTTGTAGTAGAATAAAATAAACAATAAAAGATGGAATGCAAATCACTTAACAACAAAAATACCTACAATAACCAGAAAATGGTATGAAAGATGGTTTTCGTAGACTTGTTGTAGACGCCTACGCGGAGCAAGGGCGTAGCTTCTGCGTAGCAATTCTACGAGTTCTAGTCATGTTTATTAATTCGGTTGGATATTTCTCTTTAATAACTACAAGTTTGATGCTACATCTAGCTACATCTATATGAAAAAGTCAGTGGTTACTTATTAATGTCGGCCTGTTTGGCTCAGCGGTAGTGTAGCCGTCTTATAAGCCAGAGGTCCCGAGTTCGATTCCCGGCCGGGCAGATGTTTGAATGATGAATTTAAATATCTGTTCTGGGTCTGGGTGTTAGTTGTCCTAGTCTTTGTGTTCCATGGCATCCCCGACACAGGATTAATTCCTAGTGGGGGAGCTATGAGTGTGAAACGTTTATTTAAAAAAATATATAAATATATTTTGTAGAACTTTTTTTATTAAATATCCAACTACACTAAGACCGAACTAAACACTTACGTACTTACTTACGTATAAAGCCTGCTTAAACTTAATCGCGCGACGGCGTGGCTTATTGAATAAGAGCCTAAGGTTACTCATAAACACTACAAAGTTACTCACTGCTTGAAATTCTCTGACAACTTCTTGCTGATACGAAATATCACGTGCGAAAACAAAACGGACAACTTTAAATATTGATTAAGTTTAAGTAGGCTGTGAAGGCTCAATATACTTAGATTTTTTGAAGTTTCCTGACCCCAGCTCCGTTCTTTTCCAACTCCATTCCTTTCAATGAGAGTTAACATCTCTTTGCCATAAATTCTTCTTTTATAAGGGTCTTATCTCCTCATTTCCGGTCCGCAGACAAAAATCCCATTATTTCGCATTATCAAGACATCTTGACGAATTTATCTTGAAGGCGGTGGCTTCAAAGTAGTGCCACGACCGAACCGTCGGGAGTTTGACCCTAAAGTGAGTCTAGTTGCGATTAATTCACTTTAGTTTTGTGCGGGATGAATATTTATGGGTCTTCTTTTGTTTTGTCTCGTCCTTAGCACGTCAGTTCGGTCCACTTAGTAAATTGTATAGTTTAGTTGTTATTGTTTGTATTGGGAGACTTGACCTTTGGAAGATTATAAATAGACTTTACAGTAAGTCAATGGAAAAAAGAGAGTATTGAAGTACTGTGCAGGATCTTGCTCAATTAGTCTAGGTAACGTTAAAGTTGGAAAACTTTTTGTCTGATATTTTATTTCTGGCGGTCAGAATTCGTTAAAACCTGGATTCGATTGAAAAGTGACAAAGGTAAATAGCATAATTAGGCAGAGGCATAAATCCAGCAGTGGGAGAGAAGAGGCTGTGAATGATTACATTGACAAATCGACTGCTTCTATGTACAAACTCAAAATCACTATATATATTTTTTAAATAAATATATAATAATTTTTAATATACTTTTAGGTAACAAATAATTCTTGAAAAATAAATGTTTTCGTAGTGTTTTAAACCGAATAAAATTGATACATTTTAACTTATTAATTTATATATTTTTTTCACTTTAAAGTGCTCTCTTGTAGAAAATGGCGTTTGTAGTTTCGATATTGTACGTAAAGGCAGTAGAACAGTCATTTATCTTTGGCACAATACCATTGAGCTGAGGTTATAAGACTCATAGTTGCAAACAAAACTTATCCTAAAAACACAAACGCTGTAACTAGAACATGTTATCTTAACTCCTTAAGCTATACTGCAGTAGTCCCCTCAATCAATAATCCAACTTTTGGCATCGGCTCAAGACTCAAGATCGAATCGATGCGACGGTCTCCAATCTTATAACAGGGTCGTTTTAAAACTTCCAACCCCGTCACACATTATCAACAGCGGTTCACCGCATTTGTATGCATTAGGAGCTCTGTTGAATTTTCGAGCTTATTGGTGCGTGGTTAAGGCGGAATTTGCAGTGGATGCTGGAGGCTTGTACCAAGTGAGGTGGAACGTGCGATAAGTGCACGTTTTAATCTAAATAGCATCTAGGTACAGTTACATGAGTAGCATATCGGTTAAGGAGCAACGTTAACATGTTATGAACAGAGTCAATAGGTGGCACAGATTTCAATTCTAGATAGATAGATTTAGAGGTCAATTTAGCTAATCATGTACTCGTTTTTTGTTCTCTAAATGCAAATAGCAGAAATTGATGAGACTAATACAGGATTGACTCCCCGTCTTAATTTTTTGAGATATCCTGCCTGTTCTACATTTGAAAGTTGTTTAACTCTCAGATGCACAACAGGCGTCGTCACTACACACCCTGTATCAAACTTAGATTATCCAAAATTAATCCAATATCTAAACTCGTGTCAACCGGGAATCGAACTCAATTCGCACAATTTAATAGCGTATTACGAAACTTTGATAAACGGGGACAGGATAAGCGTTGTTCTGGTTATAATAGTTTCTGGAACAGAACATTAGCAAGTTACTACCTATCCCCTATCTCAGACCAAGTATCTGAGAGGAATCGTAGATATTTCGCTGCTGGGTACAAGTTTACGTGGCAGTTTGCTCTGATTAAGTACAGATTTCATAATAGCCTACGAATTTGTGGTGGCTGTGAAGCGAAGTACGAGTAGCTATAGTGTGTAGCGAACATTGGGAATGTCGGTTGAAGTGAGGAGCGAGGGCAATGTTCTTTGCAAAATAGAGGAGGATATTGACTTTGGTATTTCAACTCATTGAGTATCTTCCAAAATTTCAATTATTTTTGCACAAAGGGATTGAATATGTTTGTTTTTTAATTATTTGATTTTTTGTCAGCGGTCAAAATTAAACTAGAAGTTCACCGTGGAAGGTGATTGGTGTTTTAGTGTTAAAAATAGTATCCAAATATGATACAAAAAAATATGACTTTGTATTGTGATTTAAATATACTAGGTACTATTTAATTGTCATTCAAAATGCCGGATGTCCTCTGTAAAGTAACCGTAACACAGTCTACCAACTCAACGTGCTTTGATTAAAAATATAGGTAACTGATGGTTAACTTTTAATCAACTGTGAATATTTTAACCACAAACTTATTCCTGCCAGTTCAACCTGTCAACCATAATATTTGACAGTCAAACTTCCGCCTAAAAGCGTGTCATAACCAAACTGAACCGCATTCGCGAAAAGTGTCCCGTAATATGGATCACACAGTCTTCCATCAGCTAAACATGTAACCATTAAAAATAAAGTTAACTCTTAATACTGGCCTTATACAAAAAAAAAACTGATTTCTGTCATCAACCTGTGTACCATCTTAAATATAAAATTCTCGTGTCACAATGTTGGTTACCATAATACTCCTCCGAAACGGCTTGACCGATATTTATGAAATATTATAAGCATATTCAGTAAGTCTGAGAATCGGCTACTATCTATTTTTCATACCTCTAAGTGATAAGGGTTGTCCACCCTGTAAAGAATTAGTGAAACCACCATTGCAGTGAAATAATGACTAGTTTATTTCGTATGTAGGTAGACACGGCTAACATTTCTCTAACTACCCTATACATACATTACACACCCCTAACATTTATTTTTATTTTTTGGACAACTTTTTTATTTTTTATAATGTGGCTTATGTGGCATTAAAAAATACATACCTACAACCCTAATATTCCACCCTTCTATCACCAACCCCTATTTTTTAATAGTCACTACAAATAATTTATATGGCAAAACAACGTTTGCCGGGTCAGCTAGTTATTATTATATTATTTGACAGTCAAACTTCCGCCTAAAAGCGTGTCATAACCAAATTCAACCGCATTCGCGAAAAGTGTCCAGTAATATAGGTCACACAGTCTTCCATTAGCTCAACGTGCCGCCATTAAAAATAAAGTTAACTCTGAATACTCGGTGAGAGCTTTTAGGAAGTCGCAGGTGCATTAAAGTGGCGCCTAACATATCTGCTTAAATTTAAAAACATGACGAGATAAGAGCTTGTTTATTCTATGCTTGGACTTTTAGGGGATTTATTTTTGTAACAAAAAGATAAACTAAAGACCAACTTTTATCCATGCTAATACAGGGTTATTCAAAACGGGTTTGCTAAGCCGAAAAGGGCTCATAGTACTCATCATTACAAACAACTTTTACCATGGGACCTACCCGAAAATCGCGAAAAAAAATCAGCTGTTCCATAGAAAAATGTCAATGACACTTGACAAAATGTATGTACAGCTGATTTTATTCGCGAATTATGGGTTGGTCCCATAGTGAAAGTTGTTCATAATAATGAGTACTATGAGCTTTTTTCGGCATTGAATACCCTTTATGAATAACTCTGTATAGTAAAAAGTTCAAAGTTGAAGTTGGTAGGAAGTAATCTCCGAAACTACAAGTCTTTTTTAAGCCATAGTTGGCAAACAAGCAAACGGGCCGCCTGATTGAAGCGATCACCTTCGCTTATACCTGTAACACCGGAGGTGTCACGAATATATCGCCGACCCTTTAATACTCTATTAACAGCCCTTTCGAAGAACCCAATGTTGTAGTTACTCGGAAACACCGGTAGAGGGAGTTCACCGGTTTGCTTTTATTTTTTTTACTAATAGAAAGCTACATTAGCACTGAGTGTTAATAGGCCCAAGTTTGAAGGCTTTTTAAGACGGATCTAAATTTTCTAAAACTATTGGCATCCTTGTCTAATGGCTTGCAATGATAAAGACAGATATATTTTTAGTTAGTTTAGATCTGTCTTAAAATGCCTTCAAACTTGGGCCTAATATGTTTTATAGCTACATTGCCAAAGGTCTCGCAACACCGCGCTGAGCACGACGTCCTGGACATCAGCTAGTCTTCACTTCTATATTATCTACACTAATATTGTAAAGATAAAAATAGTAAAAAAATATACCTAGTGGTAGTTAGTTTTGATTTTTTGGATGTTTGTAAATCATCAATTTAAAGCTACATTATTAGCAAGTAACATAGGCTACGAGTATATTTCATACCCGTGCAGAGCCAGGGCAGGTTGCTAGTCCTATACAGGACTAAAAGGGAGCAACTTAATTATAAACTATACTGATAAAAATAAAATACTAACAGTTAAATAATAAACAAAATTAAATAATAGCTTTTTATAAGTTTTCTAGCCACAACCATTATTTTACAAAAATGCTACTCTACGGATACGAGAAAAGTCCAGTCGAGAAGCTTTTAAAACTTCATGTTAATTTAAAACTAACCGTAGTAGTTCTAGCGCTCTTACCTTGCTGTTTATGGGTACCGATCCTTATGAATAATGACTGGTCTACACTAGAGTTGCATAATATGTCTTATTCGGCACATATTTACTTAGTAGGTAGTAGCATACATTTATTTTATGTAAAGTTCATCATCATCATCCACAGCCCTCTCTATCCCACTGCTGGGTATAGGCCTCTCTCCCGTTATGCCATCTGCCTCGGTCAACTGCTAATCGGGTCCAGGTTCGACCCGACCCGATGTAAAGTTATTAGGTAGATATTTTTAAAAACAGAAATTACGTACAAAAGGAAAACAAAAAAATTATGTAATTAAATAATTTTAATAAAACTAAAAATAAGTGAAACAACTGATGGCTTTATCGCTAAGCTCAATTTGTTCCAAGCACAGTCAATACTTATGGAATTGGCCTAATTACCTCTAAAACATGATAAAATACTACATAAATATTTAAGCAATGTTTTTTATTTCCGCTTACTCTCACAAACACAAAAATGCGTGCACATATTCTATTTGATATTCAAAGAATTTTTTAGTTGGATTGTCAATTTTGAGAGCGCCTGATCGATGCAAAGCGTGACCAAAATACTGGCGTTTGTCTGGCTCAGTGTGATCATAAGCTTTTCGTTCAGCGTAGTAAAGTTGCAAGTATTCTGACCACATTCTGAGTAAGCCATAAAATGTCAGTGGCATATTTTTGCTTGTTCGTTTGATTTTTACATAATAGGAAACTACTCTCCAAATTTCACGTTCATGACTTTAGCTATTTTGGTTGAGCGTTAAACAGAAAATTTACAAACACTTTTCATATTTTCTTCTTGGTCGTAACACTCTTGACAGAGCGGTCGTGGTCGTCATTCAGTATTATTGACAGCGGCAGATACAATGCACCTCACGATGTCTCGCCATCTTGCTCTAAGCGGTTCGCATGGCAATCGTGATTCGTTTATATTAACTTGAACGACGATTTTCTCGGGAAAGTAGTTGCAGTGGTTTCCCTTGCCTTCGACTCCATATTATACAGGTTATGAATTAACGTTTGTGTAGTTAATAACCGGCTATTTTCTATCCGGCTTAAACATTATCTTGCAGCTTTCTATCTATAGGATATTCATGACAGCAGTCGGGTAGCCAATTTAGCTGCGTTTTGGCTTCACGTGATAGATGGCTAGATTATCGTAGCCCCCCAAAATTTAGCAGGTTTCCTTACACTGTCGCTGAACGGGTTTCATAGTTATAATAATTGATGATAATAATAATAAATTTGTTTATTTGTTAGAAAAAATTGTTACATTAGTGTATGGAACCCCGAATCTAGCACTAGGTGAGTCTTGTGTCGCCAGATTCAGTGTTTTTTTTTTAATGTAAGTAATTGAGTGACGAGACGAGCAAATCGCTCGCCTGATATTAAACGTCACGTCAGTGTCTTCCATCGTTGATTATAATAAGGTATAGGAACGTACTGTACACACATAATTATTTCGACACTGGGCTTCACAGGATCAGTTTTTAAAATACAAGTATTATTTCTTCAGTGATGAAATTACGAGTCAAGTGTTTGGTCGTTTTTTTTTTGGTTTATTATTTAACTATCGATAGGTATTGCTGCTATCCACTGTTCCAATATACTCGTATATCATCATAATTGGAAATAGTATGCGTTTGACCACTCTTTGTTTTGTGGACTAGTTTCTCATGGAGTACACTCACGTAAGATGATCCTTATTACTTTAGATTTGAAGATTGATTTTAATTATCTGGGAACAGACTCTCGTATAGAGTTCCACACCGTACATTATATTAAAAAGTGACACGTTGACATTTACTATCTGAGAATGGGCCCGCGATAATTTCACTATGAAACTTCAACGAGTCGAATAATGAGAATAAAATTCTTATGTAACAAATTAGATTGATACTAGATTAGGGCATATCTTTCGCAGATTTATAATACGTTAATCAGTTGATTAAAGCTAGCTGGGGGCTACTGAATCAAGTTAATCCTTGTTCGTGTCAAAGCTAACTAAGTGTCCTAAGTGATATACGTTCGTGCTAACTATGGACATTAGCGGTCTTACGTAATTGGGACCCTTTGGCGCTTTAATGGGTGTTCTTATATTAATGGTCTGTGTCACCACTTTCTAATGAATGGATATTTGGCGGATATCGTGGCCTTAATCGGTGAATAGGTTTGCTGTTTGGCACTTGTGTTGGGCATAAAGTAATTATAAACTGAGGGTTGGTCAAGCTAACGGTCAATGAAATCGTTGTTAGGATAACAAAAACTCGCCTATAAAGGTCGATTCACACATATCAGTGAAGCCACAGTTCCGACACAGTACCGGCACAGTGCAAAATATTCTTTCATACATTATCTATGAACGTATCCCCACTTGTCAGTGTCAGTGACGACACAGTGCTCTCAATGCGTTCATAGAGAATGTGTGAAAGAATATTTCGCACTGTGCCGGTACTGTGTCGGAACTGTGTCGGAAATGTGGCTTCACTGATATGTGTGAATCGACCTTTAACCGTTCGGTTACAAGGCAAAGTATGAAGCTCTAGGGGTTCGATTTTCGAATCGCTCGCCTGAGTGTTTTCAAGCGTATTGACCAACCTATTGAGAAAGTCGAAAAAAAGTGGAAGCAATTCAGAAATCGAGCTCCTGTTTCAAAGCTACAACTATCAACACTTAGGTAGGAATCAATTCGGTAAAATCGTTTAAGCGGTGGGTCATAGAGGAATAGACAAACATAGGTACATACAATTACAAAAAAAAAACATAATTACAAACACTAAAAACCGAAATAGAATAGTTGGATTATTATATTATTTTATGCAAATTAACGTGGCTATTTTATTTTGGTTATTTTTAACGATTCATTCTAACAATATACTTTTCTTTGTCACCAGCGCGGACGGTAACTATGAAGTGACCATCATGACGAAAGCCATCCTGCATCACGACGGGAAAGTGGTCTGGAAGCCGCCTGCCATCTACAAGTCATTTTGCGAAATCGACGTGGAGTACTTCCCTTTTGATGAGCAAACCTGCTTCATGAAGTTTGGGTCTTGGAGCTACGATGGGTACATGGTAAGGCATAAACAAAAAATAAAAAAAGTTTAGCTATTACCTCTCCGATGTAAAACATCTTACGATTTCTCGCACCATTGATCTGTAATTAACAATGCCCACAAATATGGCAAGCGTTGAAGTCAGAAAAAAAAACCATCTGTAAAATAAGTCTATGAATGTCCAATATAAAGTCAAAATAAACGGAAATATCTTCATCTTCGCTTACTATAAGGAGTCAAATAAAAACGCAAAGCCTTTCATTCGAAAATCAAAGAATCGAATAAACCTTATACATTCATTCAATTTTCAACAACGCCCAAATATTAGATACACTCAAAACCTGAAATTGTACTTTTGAGCCATTCCCTGTCACTGGTAATTTTATTCTTCTCCAAATAAAATTAAACGAAAGATATTTCACGAAGTCACGGGCCCTAATAAAATTGTATGAAGAAACGAATCTGCCGAAAGAAAATTGTAGCGATCGCTTAGAGATTCTAATCGAATTCCTCAGCATAAAAGCCTTTTCTAATACTCACTGTCAAAAATATATGTTTAGAGGGCCTCTTTGTATAATAATATTGAAATGTGCGCAGAAACAGTATTTATACAATACTTTTGTTCTCGTAAATGATCAATAGTCCTTGGAATCTTTATTAGTTTTAAATAATAAAATACTTTAACTTCTTTTGTCACAACACGAAAATTAAAAAAACAATTTAATAAAATATTATTGGTTAAAGTTTTCTCTGTCCAATTAATATTACAAAAGAATTATTTCTAAAAGCAACGCAATAAACAAAATAACATTTTATAATCTGAGAGGCTCAACTGTTGTTCACATCATGTCAAATGAAATTTGAATTCACAAGGCACCTTTTAAATTTTTAATTAGACGCTATCCGAATGTTCTAAGATCAACGATTGCTAACAATTTTTTCTTATGTGGCAAAATTAAAAGATCAAAGTAAAGTCAAGCAAAAAGTAGTACGATAATATATCACACAAAATACGGCCTGGTTTTCTGGCACGTAAATAACTCGAAGATTTTGAGATTACCTCACATTACACGTGATACATGAGCCATGTTGCGGAGGAGAACGGGATCTTCCCCAAACTTTTGAGTCGTTTACCGCCGTAGCCTCGAAGACAAGGACATTCATCGAAAGTAAGAAAGCCAATAAATTTAAAGTTCCATATAAATAAACTTGGCGGCTTAACTTTACACCTTATGCCCACATGCTAAGGTTCGATTGGGAATAACGCGTCTCTTTTGCACCTTACGCAGTTGTTGAAGATAGGTATATCAGCTATTTGTAAGGATCCGTGTGAATGGTTTGATTCCCTAATAACAGATCGCCGTGCTTAGGGTGTTTTGTTACGACCCTTTGGAAAGCTTTTTTTATGTTTAGCCTACTGCGATCTCTCAATCTGTCTCGAAAGACGTCTTTACAATATATTTGCAAATAGCTCTCAGAATATTTCTAAATGTGTATTCAAACATTACTAAGAAATGGGCTCTTCTAGATTATTACGTACTAAATTTATTCCATGACACGTGTAAAAAACAATTTGTCTCTCCGAAAGCCTGTTATTTGTTCAGTGATCTGTATTACATACAAGTAGGTAAAGTACGAGTCGAACAATAAAAACGTAAACAACCTGTTGCTCATCGATAAATATAAGTATTTTTCGTTTAATAACTGTGGATTTTTTTACAGGTTGATCTGAGGCACTTGAAGCAAACTCCTGACTCGGATCGAATAGGGATGGGCATCGACCTCTCTGAGTACTATATCTCTGTAGAATGGGACATTATGAAAGTACCAGCCACTAGAAACGAAAAGTTTTACTCGTGCTGTGAAGAACCGTACCCAGATATCATCTTCAACATCACTTTAAGAAGAAAAACCCTCTTCTATACCGTCAACCTCATCATCCCCTGCGTTGGGATCTCTTTCTTATCAGTATTAGTATTTTATCTACCCTCAGATTCGGGGGAGAAGATCTCGCTCTGTATTTCTATTTTGCTGTCTCTCACCGTGTTCTTCTTACTGTTAGCCGAAATTATTCCCCCCACGTCCCTCACAGTCCCGTTACTAGGCAAATACCTGTTATTTACAATGATGCTAGTCACATTATCAGTAGTTGTCACTATTGTGGTGCTAAACATAAATTTTAGGTCGCCCGTCACCCACCACATGGCCCCGTGGGTGCGGAAAGTCTTCATAGATTTTTTACCCCCAATATTATGTATACAGAGGCCAGAAAAGCCGCCGGACGATGATGAGGATAACGAGAACGATAAGCCTACAGAGGTAAGATATCGCACGGTCTCATAAATCACGAACACTAAATAAGAAATAGGACTCGACACGGAACATTAATCATCCGAAGGCATAGCGTTCACGCTCAGACACTCGAAATAAACCTCCGACGAGGAACGTTTTAATTAAATTTGTTAAATAAAAGCTCTCACAAATGAAGTTCTTGAAAGGGATCTCGTTCAGTGAAAAAACAACGCGGAGTCTTTTCTCATCGAGTTTCCTCCATTCAGACCGTTTTCCATCAAATTCAATACAAACAGTGCGTTGTAATGGCAAGTCGAAGCCTCGACAATAACCATTTTAATTGTCGCCAGCCGCAAGACTCGGAGAGTGCTCCTTTCCGCGAAATTCTATTGCGCGCGGCGTGTATCGCAAAAATATCGCTTCCAGCCCAATTTCATTCCATTTCGATTTTCCTTTATTACTCAACGGCAGTGGGCTTAACGAGCGCGCGCGGCCTCCGTTATTTATGTTCCCCCGGTGGCTGCGGACGGATCGCGAGATATATACGACGCTGGCAGACACGGCCCGAAACCGAAACCTCCACTCCGGCCTAATTGTGTGCCGGCTTAAGCTGCGTCGCGCCAATACACCGCCCCGCTGCCGCCGCGCCGCAGACTACCGTGTACTGACATTTTAATCCCTGGATATTTCAACCAGTGCACTAGCACAAGCTTTAATCACACTACGAATATTAAATTCATCTATAGTTCAGGTTTGTGATTGTTGCGAACGTTTCAGGTGCTCACAGACGTCTTTGGGCCGGATGAAATGGACGGAAAGTTCAAAGAGTGGGGCTGCGAAGAGTACGAGTTACCAGGCATGCCTCCATCTCCACCGCCACCTCCAGGGGGTGATGATGAGCTATTCTCCCCACCCCCGGGATCCCCGTGTCGCCTAGACTTAGATGATGTCTCCGCGTCCTTAGAGCAACCCTGTGTTAGAAGCATGGAGAAGACTATAGAGGGTTCCAAATTCATAGCGCAGCATGTCAGAAATAAAGACAAGTTTGAAAGTGTACGTATAAACTTCAATATGCGTAATCGTAAGTAACCTGGTGTGTGACTATACATTGTTGGTTTCGTTCTAGGTGGAGGATGATTGGAAGTACGTAGCGATGGTGTTAGACCGAATCTTCCTGTTCCTGTTCACGATAGCGTGCGTGTTAGGGACGGCGCTCATCATATTCAGAGCGCCGACCTTCTACGACAACACGAAACCTATCGACATCCTATACTCGAAGATTGCGAAGAAGAAGCTAGAGCTACTAAAGATGGGCTCTGAAGGGGACCCGGGTCTCTGAAATTCGTCTCACGTCTTCGGCCACTCGCCGCCGAAGACGTTCTGGGAGCTGATCGTGATGTGGTGGCACGGATGATCTGTGTAAGGCTCCCAGCGGGAATTGTTAGGCGAGAACTCTGTGCTCAGTGAGGTGCCAAGCGCCCGGTGCGCTGACGGACGTTCATACGCGTTGGTGCCACCGAAACCGTCTTTTTATATGTACCAGTATTAAACTCGAACTCGAGACTGTTTCCGACGATGGTCGCAGTCGGAGCGACCTCTCGCGGTCACCTCGCGTGGCCGGCCGCCGGATCTGCCACTATTTTTATATTAGACTTGCCATACTCTAATTAAGCGAGTGTTAAGTTCTTTTGTATGTATACAAACGGATAGTTTCTTTCCCAGGAATCATTTGATACGAGCGCACAAACATTGTAAGTACATTATATATAGGAGTTTAAATTTATTTCTCGCGATAGATAGTACAAGTTACGTTTCTGAGAAGTCGGTCATAATAACGATTAAACGTAAGGTTACTTCGAAATAAATCGAGCTCAAGTTGGTTAGATTTAAGTAAACGTAAAAAGTAATAATTAATCGAGTCGATTAGTATCAAATATAACTACTATAGTTTTGTGCAAACGTCCTCGATGAGAGCTGGACTTTGTAGATGATGTAATTAGACATTAATTTGAGTTTATGCATTTAGTACTTTATATAATTACGTACTCGCGTAATGATCATATGGACAATATCGATTGTATTGACGAATGATATATTGATCTCAATGTAGATGTAACTGAAAAATAAGAATATGTAGATATTGATAGAAATAATCTAGTCGTCGAGAATAAATTTAGAGTACGCTTATCATACGGTCAAATAGTTTAATATAGTTACATCGCGATGGTGATATTATTTGATTAGATAATATTTGTGAAATAAAAACACAATTGACTGCCAATTGTACATTTTTATAAAATCGATATTCTTAGATAGTTCGATAAACTTGTTTTTATTAGATTTTTTAACGAATGCCAAGTTTGATATCAGTAATAGCACCGAAGTTATATTCGCCGACGGCAACTGGAGATTTCTATGCGCCATTTAGTTCAAAGATGTAAAATCGCTTGAGAGTAAAATTATTTCTAAGATATTAAACGAATGCTTGCCCAAAAATGTAATGACTGAACAATTTCTCTTTAAAGCTTAAGTTTTCGAATGCGTTTTTTGCAAAGGTACTGGGGTTAATCTTCCGTAACTTAGTGTTAACCGTAATGTCACTAATAAATCCTAGAGTACAGGGTAAAATTAGAACACGAGTATCTTCTATTGATTTATTACTCTCACAATTTTCACCGAAAGTTAAATCTTTGATCTCACTTATCGGCACTTTACCTTTATCTAGATAATAATCATTGTTGAGGTTTGTGACCTAGTCTTTAACTACATAGATACCTAGCGTATAACCTGTTTGTTTTAACTTAGACTAGCGTTAATATTAGACGTTTGTTTAATTCCTCACTATCATTGGTTATACTTGCGTTGTCTTCTAAGTTCTTTATCGTTTGAAACACTTCGCGCATTTAAAGTTTTAACATCACTTTAACCCATTCTGTAGGGTATCGTAGCAGATTAACTTAGTGAAAAAAAAATATTTCGAGCCGCGTTATCGATATGTCAAAGTAACTCATGATAATGTTTATTAGATAATTAAGATAACTCTGAATAATTATTAAAAGGAATTCCACAGCGAGCAGATAGGAAAACAGGGATGGATATTGTAATTTATAAAAAAAATGTTTCGTGTGATTTGTCTTTGTATCATAAATGTTATTGAATGTATAGCTGTTTGTGTCGGTTTTAAAATGCGTACACTGAGCTAGCGTAGACTAGATAATACGTACTAAGCGTAGATAAACGTGGCCTACGGTCTAATGTACATGGAAAAGAAAAGCTCGCTAAAAGTTGTATGTTTAATGTTAGAATTTGGATGTCTACGATTCGACCGTCTCACGCTCGAATCGGATATGATGGAATTTCAGATGGAATTGTACTTAATTTCAGTTTTTATAAAGATAGTTTTCAAACAAGTCGAATAAATAAAAAGTAGAAATGTGCTATTGCACGCACCGAAACACACCAAAATAGATTTTATGAGTAAGTAATATGAATAAAAATGTAACTTAAGCTCACGGCTTGTCCTCACACTGGTTACCCGTACTTAGTAGATATTTGCTAGAAATAAAACAGTCTGTTGTTATTTTTATATGACTGCAAATATGATAATTAGATTTTCTATAAACACTAATAGAGTATTTGATGTGGATGAGAATAAAGATGAACTGAATGATAATAGAATGGTACTTGATTAGGCGTTTGTTGGAAATGTTAGTACCGTATAAAATGATGATTGGAATCAAGGATAGTGTATTCGTAAAGAGTGGGTCCTATAAAAAGCTGTTGTCTAAAATATATTGTTTTGTAACTTCAGTCCTAATTGATTAATTTTACAGATATTAGCGATCACTATTCCGATTCTGACTATATAATTTATTGTTTAAAGCAACTCAAATTCGTAAGTAAATTTAAATTTATAAACTTGTTCTTTCTATGTTTCTTCAATAATGATAATAATACTTTCAAAATATTATCTTTGAATCAAACCATCTGTATTAAAACGAACAAAGTCTGTTAAAAACTTTTTATGTAATGATCGTATTCTTAATGATTTCTTAATATTTTGTTGAACTAACATATACCTCTATGTATGTTAACTAAACTCTCCATTATTCTCTTTGAGTAACAATTTTTGAATCTATGAAACTGACTCTCAAAATTGCATTATTTCGAAGTATACAAAATAATTATATTACATAATTAGACACAACCTTTTCATGCTCCATAGATCCAGCACAACGATTAATGAACGTTCCTGCGGTTGCGGTGTGAATGACAAATTACTCGACGCATTTTAATTTTATACTTGTTAGCTAGATCGCTTAGTTTGAATTAGCAAGTCGTGACAATGGAGTTGAGTATGTAGGTGTAAGACAACAGATTATGATGACATATTGTAGCGGTATCTATGTTGTCATTTCCATATCTGAAATTTGTGATATCTTCTTGAACCTTACTACACTAAATTCAATGAAGAGTAAATCAGAATTGACGCCATTATCCACTTTTTAGTCAATGTCAAATACGCCTTTTGCATCTCACGTCACTTTTAACGTTTCAATTCCTACATATTTTCTAAGATCGGTCCCGGTAACATCTATTGCAGTATCTCAACTTTTATTGAAGGTTGCAAAACCTACATAGGTAAGAGTAAAACCATTTAATGTGGTATTGGATAGTTAACATAGATACGGTTTTTCAATTGACATCTAAAATTAGTTCTACCGCGATTTATTGCACAAAACACGGCAATTACCTACATTTTTAAAGCGTATATCCTAGAAATTTGCTTTCATATACGAACCAATTTCTTTCAAATTTAAGCGTAGATCATTAATTTTTGTCGTTCGGTGTGATATGTGTCTGTTTAATAAATGAAAATGTTGTATGACTTGTATGTATAATATTTCGGGTGATAACGGGTTAAAAAGTAGAAATTGTACTTGTCAGTAGATAGGTTATACTCAATGCTAGATTTCACATGACTAGGGTAAGTTTTAAATAGTTATACTGTCTAATTATAAGTGGTATAAAGAATTAGCTTTTCAGTGTTTTTAGAGTTAGTCGACGTATGGGTCAACTCGGCAGCCCGGTGATAGATAAATTTGTTTTAAATTATATTTAGTTATTTTGAAACAAATAGTTTTATACCACTTTTTGTTAAAACAAACGAACTTGGGCAACATAATCATCATTCGCGTCAATTTATTAGAAAACTAAGTATTTACCTTTGTTGTAATATTTTTAAACTCATCCCTTGGTTTTGAATTTTACAATTTTTTTTATGATTCCAAATATTGCAGTATTTAACATCTTGACTATTTATTTCAGTTACAATTCGCAGAAATTATTCATAATTTTATTCAAAATGAATCCTTATTAAGTTATGTACATAGTCAGTTACGTAATATTATAGTTATTTTAAAACGCGTGCCAAATGTTTAAATGTAAAGGAAATATTTTGTTAAAGTTACGTTCTTTAACAAAAAAGTTGTTGAATTTGCCAAAAAATAATACGAACAACAGTGCAAGACAGAATGCTTTAAAACCAACAAAAGATGAACTATTCACTTTGGAAATAGTTATAATATCTTGCAATATACGATACGACAAACTAAAGAAAACTATTATATAGAGAAGTTTAGATTGAAAGAAAGGAACAGAAAGACCTCAGATGAAGTATAGTAGGTATAGGATCAATGAGCAAGACCGAGAAAACCATTCTTAGAACAGCTAAAAGCGGAATAAGAAATCATGTTGTAGAAGGTGGTTAAAAAACTAGCAGAAGACCACAAAACCGGGAAATTACTGCACCAACGAGACCAACACTCTTAAATACTGATTATGATGCTTCTTTGTAATAGAAGCATCATAAACTCAACCTTTAATCATCTCAGTTCTTTGACACAGGTCTAACCTCGAAAGGCCAAATTCTACCACGCTGGCCAAGTGATGATTCTAAGCATTCAGTTTTTGAAAAGGTATTTCTGTTTCTGTAGCTGAAGTACTGTTATTTTTTGACAGATAAATTATTATTGTTTGTTAAAGTTATTTTATCGTTATAAAAGGTTGATTTAGTAGACAGCAGATTTGTCTACATCGAGTTATGGGGTTGCAAACTCATAGTCAGCTATCACATGGCTGTCAATAATTTTAAGAAACCGAAATGTTGGCATGTAAATATAGCTGATCAACATAGAAAATTAATGTAATTGTAATATTGTCAAGTTATTTTTCTACGTTCGTTTTCTTAATAATCTAAGGAATAATGTAGGAGTAGAATAGTGACAAGTATATAAACGTTTGCTTTGTCCATATATTTGTAAATCGATAAGGAATTCTTCTACGCGTATTGTTTCGATTCATTTTCACAATAATTCTATAATTTAGAAGGAAGTCGGTATTAATAAAAATAATCCGTAACGCTTTATAATTAGGTTCATCGAAATATAGAAATTTCGTCTAGTAATTTTCTCTATTCCACTTTTTACACTTGCTTTGACGCACGTTGACTTATTTTGCATTGACTATTATATTATTGTCATGTTTAAATCGATATATACAATATTCTCTACTTTATAACGTATTTGTGTAAGTTAGGCGTACTCACATGTTTAATCACACGTCTTCCAAAGTGACGTAAGGAGTTTACTTTGTTTTCCCTTCTTCTAGCTTTATAATTCCTTTGAAGTACGTTTCTTCAGCACTGGTCTCAAAAACTTTATGCTATAGCAAAAAAAGCTGTCCGTTGTATTATATTATAATGTCCAAATTTTTACATGTGCACCTTTGCAGAAATATGTAACTAAAATATTACTGAAGTTGTAATGGTTCATAAAACTATGTTTTACATAAGAAACATTTTATCGCTATGTTATCATATTTTTGTGGTTTTTATTGGAACGAAAGTCTTTTAAAGTAATATATTTATTTAGGTATTTATCGATCTCAATAGTATTAGCACAGAAATAATATTCTGAATATGCCATGGCATAAAGTTTTTAGGGCTCTAGTTTTAAATCATAATTCACAATTTTTAGAATAAACACAAAAGCCTCTATAAGTTTCATTAATAGTTGATCTTTGAGTAGGTTAAACTAAGTTAAAAGCAATTTTGTTTACAAATTACTTGACACTTATAAAATAATATCTAACTAGTAATAATGACGAAAATATAACAAAGATTGATTACAAAATCAAAATTCTACTAATGTAATGATGAAAAAATAATATATGACACCTTTTAGCTACCTTACTACTGAAAACAAATAAAATAAAGAAAAAAAGGATGAGAACAATAAATGTAACAGTAAATGAGCATTATGTTAAAAAAAAAAACAATTTATAAACAAAATTGCGGGTAGATTTAATTTTTTCAAACTTTGTTTTATTTTATTAATTAGAAATCTATGATAGATATAAAATATGTAATTATTAAAATAGGAATCCAAAGACATAACATTTGCGTTGAGCTTCCAACACGATTAGATGTACATATATAAAAATATTTGTAGTTCCACTTCCACGTATACACCTTCCTTCTTAAATTAATTCTAATTATATAGAGTGTAGACTAAGAGATGAATCAGCTGTATCTGGGTAATCAAGATCCTTAACTACATGTGATTACTGAATTTGTAAAAACAGGAGTTGTGGCATCTAATAAGGTCACAAAGCTTTTGGAACAGGGTCCCTATTTTTGGATGCTGGAGATTTTCTTTGCAGTCTCACTCTCGTGACGTTTCAAATGAAAGTGACACTGATTGAGAACACCAGAAGTCGCCAGAATTGGCCTCCATATATTTTTTCCGATATCGTGCTAAGTGCCATTGGCTACGGGCTACGTAGCCTTTGTTACCTACATCGACTTGAAAAAAAATGGGCCCTAAAGACTCATTTGGTTACCCTACAATGCTATTATAGTCTGGTCTACTTAAATCCAATATTGATGGTTGCCTAGATGCCGCTGATTTATTTTACAGTTTACACTCAAAGTATCTACTCACATTTTTCGTAACAACGGTTAAACAACGAATTTTGACAGATTTAGAACAAAAATCTGTCAAAAACCGTTACGTAGAAATTTGTGAAAAAGAGCCAGGGCTCTTATTCACATTGTTTTGATTGTGTGCACATAGTACAAAATGTACAAAATTTTATGTCTTTTTAAGTTTTCAGTAATAATATTTCAATCAAAATATGGGTGTCAATATTACAACATAGAGTAGAATAGAGATTACAAATACCTAATTAGACATCTTGAGATTTTCAAATGCGAAATATACTTGCCATATCTGAAGCAAAATGTAAATGTTCATAAAATTGATAAACATGCCATAATAATAACAAAAAAAATACATTAACCTAACCCTACCTTTTGACTTGAAATACTATTATGAGCTGTGAGGTAGAGCACCAATTTACCGTATCTATTTACTTATATTTATTTGTTTCTATGTGCACCAACGCTATATTATTCTAACTTTATCTTGTTCATTTACACTTACTTTTACTAAACATAACTACATTAGTTCAGCATTCAAGCCATAAAGAACCATGGTCTACCTGGAAAACCCTGAAACGAGTGCAGTCCCAAGCGGGCCAAAGCCGTAATAATTATATATATTTTGCAGGAACGTGGAGGTTGTATTAGAGATACCAAGATCTAATGCATTTGTATTGTTAGCTATGGACTGTACCTACAGAGTTTCCTAAAACCTTCACTGACTTTAATAACATTAGCGAGTACCACCATGACTGATTTATGGCTTGAACTGATCTTGAACAATCTTGAATTAATATTTTGTAAAAATATATTTTATTAAATCATTGAA
This sequence comes from Alcis repandata, assembly GCA_949125135.1. Classification (NCBI taxonomy): domain Eukaryota; kingdom Metazoa; phylum Arthropoda; class Insecta; order Lepidoptera; family Geometridae; genus Alcis; species Alcis repandata. Next base: position 2,282,719 of record OX421238.1, read on the forward strand.
TTGAAAATGTAAACATCAAACTGGAAGTCTTTGATATCCTAGACTGTGCTATAAATACTCATGTTACTACTGGTAGTACTACGGGAAAACCGATTATAAGTACCCACTTAAGTCAAGTTTTAGCCAATAACAAAATTCATAAGCGATTACAATGTATTTCAGAACACTTTAAAAACAAATTAAGTAAAAGTGAGTGTAAAAGAAATTTTAATTAAAATTATAATATATTTTGTACTTTAGATTTAAGCTTCGAACTTTTAGAAGTTTAGTTATATTAATGTTATAATAACTTCGGTAAAAGTAACTTTAATACTAAGATTTTATTCATAGCGATTCCATTTGATGTGACTAAATTCAAGTCTATATTTTTCATTGTGTATGTCAAAATGTGTATATTTTAGTTTAATAAACATAAGAAAGCAATTGTTTAAAGTTAATTTTAAATATAATTTATACTATAAGTAGTTAACTTTTTATATTACCGATTAAATTGTTAGTAATCTTTTATATTTTGAATTCTGTCGAAACGACAATTAATGTATTAAATTTCTAGATAAGGATTACGATTATAACTATGTATATGTATGGTTCGAATTTCGTGTAAATTGATTATTATAATTATAAGATAATATCCTGTGCTAGTTATAGTGTAATTTTTTGTTAGTTATTGTATTATTTTTCACCTTTCTAGTCACTAGTAATGGCGATCGTTTATGTAAAAATTGCAGATATCTATAAGTGCAATAAAATAGCAATAAAAATAATAATATATAAAATAATAGTTGTGAATAATAACTTATTGAACATATATATACATTTTCTTGTATTTTTTGAATTTAGAAATATTAATATATAATAATTGTATTAAAATATAAACACATTATTATTTTAATTTATCAGTATTTTGTATAGAATAGTACTTTATGATCTTGACTGTATTTTATTACTGAAATGTTTTATATGTTTATGGCATACTTATTACTATAATATTTATTATAGAATTTATAAGATGTTCTTATTATTTATTTTGATTCCTCATCTGAAATAATTACATAAACGAATTCGATCAATGAAAATGACACTATGCGGAAGAACACCACATTAACGTTACAAAAATATAGTAATTAAAATAAAATATAGTGTAAAATCCTTAAACTATTTTATCTTAAGGTATATGGTAATATAAGAATTATAATAACGTCATACAATAATAGACTTTTATGGAAACTCAATAGTCCTTTTACTAATCTAGGTTTAGATAATAGCTGAATAATAGTTAACTCAGTCGTATCACGAGATAACCAACAGTTTACTATGCACTATGCTATATACATATTATTATAATAATAACATAATTATAAGTCATAATAGCTCAATAATTTACTGACTCTATAAAATGTAATAAATAGTTTAAGCAACTAAGTTATAATAATTAAGTTAGGGAAATAATAAATAAAGTTAGTGTAAGGTGAATATGAATATTATTAATAATGTAAGATTTATGACGTAAGTCCCATTTTGTAATGTTAAAATTAACTAAAATCAAAATCAAGCACTACCATTACTATTATGATTACACTCATGACTTCTTACGCTAATATTGAAATGTATTATAAATATGAACTATAAATATTAAATGTTATGCGTTAATAATACATTATGCGTTTTATTTACATTCTACACCTCACCTACCCACTCGAATACTCGAAGAACACTAATTATGGCCTCACTACAAAATAGACAATGTCATAAAAAGACTAATAAAGGTTTAGACAGAACATCTCAGAGCAAATCTAGCAATATAGAAATGAGGCAAACGAATCAGGTATATTATAAATATTATAATAGGAAGAAACACTCGCAATTTCAAAGTTTAGGCATCCATATACACTATACAGATACCTACACAATATGTCAAGTCAGCCCCCTAGGCATGACTCAATTCTATAATAGAAACGCTATAGAAAACTATAATAATTTATGGGATGACATTGACATGACATTCCTGTAATCTAGTCATAGTCCATATTCTATTTAAAAAAACGTCATTACCATACATTGTCCTTGTTTCCTACAGTGTTTCGATCATAGAATTGCAACTTGGCTGCGGGTCGGTAGTACCTACTCAGTAGGAAACGAATAGAATATAGCTTAATAACTCCCTAAACAAACCAAACCACACAGTAATCAATGTACTGTACAAGATTTGAGTACCGTTATTTTACAAGCAATTTTTTAGTATAACATCTACCAGCAGTGTCACAGAGAAAGAGAGGGGAAATTATTTTATCACTAATGCTCGAGCCAATCAGTAGTGCCATGCAATATACCTAGGCCAATCAGTATCAATACATTTTAAAACTAACTGCACCCCGCAGATACACCTGGTTCTTTAAAATACCTCTGTTCTGTATATTGAGCAAACAAAACAAAAAAGAAATCAAATTGGCCAAGCTGTTCTAAAGTTAGCGAGACAGAACAGCGATTGATTTTTATCAAAGAAAAGGAGAAGATAGATCATAACAGTTTCAGAAAAGACAAAGATAATTTCTTAATACTTATACACTATCTGAAACTACTACTAAACAGTGACCAAGGTTTCAACGCCGGGTCTACAGTAGGCGCCGGTGCATTGTAGTACCCCTGAGCGAGATCCACCAATGAAATGGGGCAATGGAAAGCATCGCAGTTCTCCAAAAGGGTTCCCAGTCGATGAGCCGAGTCGTATATCGTGTGCTCTAGAGGCTCTATAGGAAGAACCTTCGTCATTGGTAACCTGGAAGTTAAAATTTAAGGCCTTACTTATAAACACTGGTTAGCAGTTGCTTAAATTGACAAATGTTATTTAACGTGAGCGCTTAGCTTTAATTTTATGCAAAATTTATTTTCTGATGAGAGATCTATTTATTATACCTGCTTTATTGGTTAATGACAAACGCTAGAAAAATATTATCAGAAAATATTAATAGATAATTTTGAGCAAAAGCGTACAAAGTTTAAGAAAAATATATTTCAAGGAAAATGCTTTAAAAATACGTAAATAAATTGAAAAAAATAAATTAATAATTTGACACGACAAAGACTTACATTTTATCGCAAAAAATAATAAAACTACTTACTACACTACTAAATAAAAGTAGGTAAACTAATATGAAAAAAAACCATTGCCTGTGGTGATCTTTTCAAAAACGCTGGCCCCGTTACCACGTTGTATCGCGACTCTCACAATTTGGGTGAGAATTAAGGCAAGTTTGGATATAAATCACACCATCTCTGCCACTTCAGCTGTTGTGCCAGCGGCCCGGAGCCTGTCTCCGTTATTTCAAGGGTTTTTGGGTTGAGTAATCGCTGGTGGGGGAAACGCACAATGCACCCTGTTGCAGGAACCTAGTGCGGTCCTACCGCCTTAATTTAGAATAAGAATAAGAAGGAGAATATAGACAGATCTTATACTTACGTAAACAAAATTCGGAACATCTCCTCGATCATGTTTCCTCCATGAGGCACTATGCGCTGAGTCGTCTCACACAAAGTCTTCAGAATACATTGCCTGCCATTATAGCCCATCCTGAAAACATTCCAGAAACTCTCATAAATTCTATAAAATATATATTTTTAAATTCTATGAGTAGCTTGCGTTATATTCTATATTCTCATTCTATATTCGCCATATTCTATTAACACTCGACTCGAAGCTTTGCCAAGCAGTCTGGTGTAATCTAAATTGATTGGAAATCGAAATTAAAGGCTTTGTTGTTGGTCCAGGGTAAGTGCCATAAGCTCTTATGGGTTGATAACACGTAACGAGTATAAAGGCGAGACAGTGCTCTCAGCCGAGTACTCGGTTTGTATAAGCAGTTTGACGATACAAGACTATACTTTTGATTGCTTGGCCGAGTATGCCCATTTGTTATCACTTTTTCTCTAGCAGATAGATGATAGAGCGAGATGAAAGCTAGTGCAATCAAGTTTAGGCTCGTACTTACGATACAAACTAAACGACAAACACCAAGCTAGGTACGTCAGAATTCAAACGGTCTAAAAACTCGAAAACGAGTGCTGACGACTAGGTCTATACGAACTAACTTACTATGTCAGGAATTGGAAAGTGTACCAATTCACATACAGTAAAACTAGGGTGTGATGACGAATAGAACTAAGCTAGTCCTACTTCCTACTAACATTTTCAATGCGAAAGTTTGCGCGTGTACAATGAATATTTGTTATGACATATCTGAGTGAATACTTAACCGATTTTGATAAATTTTGAAATAAAGATAGCTTACACCCTGGATTAACAAATAGATAGACTACTTTTAATTGCCACTCAGGTAAAACTGCGGCAATAGGCTCGTAAAGGCAGTCCACAAAACCTATTCTCGATGCAAAAGGGAGGGTTATGTTTTTGACCGACATTTACATTTCTTAGTCTAGAATTTCAACAATTAATTACAACCAAACGTCAATACTGTTACAACTAAAAGAAATAAACAAAAAATCAAAGAAAACTCACGTATTTATAATAGTCTCCAGTTTCCCATACAACTCCCTTCTGTTCCTGCGCTGAGCTACTGGTTTCGTCACCCTGTTGTACCTTCTATAAAACTGTGCGGTCTCGGTGGAGTTCGGCAGTTCGTATGCAATGCCCCAATTAAGGCCAAATGTTAGGGTTCCGGGGACTGATTGTGGAGCTGGCTGGCCAATGGTGCCTACTGTCATGCAGCAAGCGCACTGGGAACATTCAAAGAGGTATCCACAGGTTATAAGGAAGAGGGTATGCTAATACCAAAAAGAGCTCATAAAAATTAAAAGGGCATTGTGAACTACTTTTACTATGGGACAAACCCGGAATTCGCGAATAAAAATCAGCTGTTCTATGGAAAAAAGCCAATGGCACTCGACAAAATGTATAGTATTATAGTTTACTTTGAAAAGATAAAAATGAGTACATTTTTATCTTTTTTTACTTGTGGGTAGACAGATAAATATATAGGTACTCGTATATTTATTAGAATGTAAGACGTGAAATTGTAAAACTCTTGTAAGTAGAAAAGTAATAGGTTAGTAGATAGATAAAGCGTCATTGAAAATGAAAACAATTGAAATCAAAAAATGGCCATGGTGTATTATAATATTTATAATATATTTTTTATTAATTTCAAAGTACGAGTAGACACTTAAGTATCTCTAGTAAATAATATATAGATAACCAATGTTTGATGAGACTTACACCACAAAGCACCATTAAGTTTGAATTTAATTGAAACATTCTGATTTAAAATGAGGACAATTTAAATCAGAATAGACTATTTTCACAAGAACTTTGAAGCTACGAGTATAACATCAAAAGAGTACGTTAGAAAAATAAACTCACCGAAAAACTGGATCCCTCAGGAAACGCAACATACCGTTTCCTTCTCGAGAGAATCCTCGATTGGGTCGACCTTCCAATATCCGTTGACGCACTTAGCACCGACAAGCAACCAGCCAGTAACAAAATTGCGAAAGAATTCGAATTCAGAAACATTTTTAAAACTAAACTTTTTAAGTTACGAGTATTTCGAAATTCAAATCGATAACTTTGTAAATTCGGTAATACCTATTTCAAATCTTGTGCGTCTTATTCTAAAGATGGTCAAAGATTAAGAGATAGAAGGTCTAAATGGGATTAGGGAAAGTGTACCAGGTCGAGCAACGGGAGGCAATTTTCACCTTTGCGGTGGCGTTGTAGTGCTAATAAATTCTAACCAGTCAATTTCGTGTTATTTAGGTACCTACAATTGGTCATTTTAGATTTAAATTGAAACCATTACGCAAGATTTTTATTTGTTTTTAATGCGATCCAAAAGTATTACTAAACAATGCCCAAGGGCTTTTCTGTGTGTCGACGTTTGGTGATGGGGCGTTGTAGTATCCTTTAGCCCAGTCTACCATAGATATGGGGCAGTTGAACATGGAGTCACAGTTCTCGAGGAGGGCGCCGAGGCGGTGGGCTGATGAGTAGATGGCGTGTTCTAGAGGCTCGGAAGTCACCATCTTGGTTAGAGGCATCCTGAAAAGAGAAACATTGCATGGTACTTTCTCACCTACCTTTAGATGACAGATCAGTTTTTTTTTAAGAATTGATGTTTATGTCTAATAGATATGTTGCGATGACAGAGGCAGATATATTTTTAGTTAGTTTAGTCAAATAAAGCCTTCAAACTTGGGCCCAATAAGCAGGTACGTATTTATTGGTTGTATGTGGTCAAACATGGTATAGCCGGAAATGATTTCGTCTTTGTGTGGAGAGAATATTATATTGGTACTAAACCACTACGTCTTATTTAATACTGTTACGGTGTTATCATTCATTTTATAAATAAATATTTTCCATCCTTCGAATACCTAAAGAATGATTAAAGTACTTACGTAAACAAAGTTCTGAATATTTCTTGCAAAATCAAGCACTACCATTACTATTATGATTACACTCATGACTTCTTACGCTAATATTGAAATGTATTATAAATATGAACTATAAATATTAAATGTTATGCGTTAATAATACATTATGCGTTTTATTTACATTCTACACCTCACCTACCCACTCGAACACTCGAAGAACACTAATTATGGCCTCACTACAAAATAGACAATGTCATAAAAAGACTAATAAAGGTTTAGACAGAACATCTCAGAGCAAATCTAGCAATATAGAAATGAGGCAAACGAATCAGGTATATTATAAATATTATAATAGGAAGAAACACTCGCAATTTCAAAGTTTAGGCATCCATATACACTATACAGATACCTACACAATATGTCAAGTCAGCCCCCTAGGCATGACTCAATTCTATAATAGAAACGCTATAGAAAACTATAATAATTTATGGGATGACATTGACATGACATTCCTGTAATCTAGTCATAGTCCATATTCTATTTAAAAAAACGTCATTACCATACATTGTCCTTGTTTCCTACAGTGTTTCGATCATAGAATTGCAACTTGGCTGCGGGTCGGTAGTACCTACTCAGTAGGAAACGAATAGAATATAGCTTAATAACTCCCTAAACAAACCAAACCACACAGTAATCAATGTACTGTACAAGATTTGAGTACCGTTATTTTACAAGCAATTTTTTAGTATAACATCTACCAGCAGTGTCACAGAGAAAGAGAGGGGAAATTATTTTATCACTAATGCTCGAGCCAATCAGTAGTGCCATGCAATATACCTAGGCCAATCAGTATCAATACATTTTAAAACTAACTGCACCCCGCAGATACACCTGGTTCTTTAAAATACCTCTGTTCTGTATATTGAGCAAACAAAACAAAAAAGAAATCAAATTGGCCAAGCTGTTCTAAAGTTAGCGAGACAGAACAGCGATTGATTTTTATCAAAGAAAAGGAGAAGATAGATCATAACAGTTTCAGAAAAGACAAAGATAATTTCTTAATACTTATACACTATCTGAAACTACTACTAAACAGTGACCAAGGTTTCAACGCCGGGTCTACAGTAGGCGCCGGTGCATTGTAGTACCCCTGAGCGAGATCCACCAATGAAATGGGGCAATGGAAAGCATCGCAGTTCTCCAAAAGGGTTCCCAGTCGATGAGCCGAGTCGTATATCGTGTGCTCTAGAGGCTCTATAGGAAGAACCTTCGTCATTGGTAACCTGGAAGTTAAAATTTAAGGCCTTACTTATAAACACTGGTTAGCAGTTGCTTAAATTGACAAATGTTATTTAACGTGAGCGCTTAGCTTTAATTTTATGCAAAATTTATTTTCTGATGAGAGATCTATTTATTATACCTGCTTTATTGGTTAATGACAAACGCTAGAAAAATATTATCAGAAAATATTAATAGATAATTTTGAGCAAAAGCGTACAAAGTTTAAGAAAAATATATTTCAAGGAAAATGCTTTAAAAATACGTAAATAAATTGAAAAAAATAAATTAATAATTTGACACGACAAAGACTTACATTTTATCGCAAAAAATAATAAAACTACTTACTACACTACTAAATAAAAGTAGGTAAACTAATATGAAAAAAAACCATTGCCTGTGGTGATCTTTTCAAAAACGCTGGCCCCGTTACCACGTTGTATCGCGACTCTCACAATTTGGGTGAGAATTAAGGCAAGTTTGGATATAAATCACACCATCTCTGCCACTTCAGCTGTTGTGCCAGCGGCCCGGAGCCTGTCTCCGTTATTTCAAGGGTTTTTGGGTTGAGTAATCGCTGGTGGGGGAAACGCACAATGCACCCTGTTGCAGGAACCTAGTGCGGTCCTACCGCCTTAATTTAGAATAAGAATAAGAAGGAGAATATAGACAGATCTTATACTTACGTAAACAAAATTCGGAACATCTCCTCGATCATGTTTCCTCCATGAGGCACTATGCGCTGAGTCGTCTCACACAAAGTCTTCAGAATACATTGCCTGCCATTATAGCCCATCCTGAAAACATTCCAGAAACTCTCATAAATTCTATAAAATATATATTTTTAAATTCTATGAGTAGCTTGCGTTATATTCTATATTCTCATTCTATATTCGCCATATTCTATTAACACTCGACTCGAAGCTTTGCCAAGCAGTCTGGTGTAATCTAAATTGATTGGAAATCGAAATTAAAGGCTTTGTTGTTGGTCCAGGGTAAGTGCCATAAGCTCTTATGGGTTGATAACACGTAACGAGTATAAAGGCGAGACAGTGCTCTCAGCCGAGTACTCGGTTTGTATAAGCAGTTTGACGATACAAGACTATACTTTTGATTGCTTGGCCGAGTATGCCCATTTGTTATCACTTTTTCTCTAGCAGATAGATGATAGAGCGAGATGAAAGCTAGTGCAATCAAGTTTAGGCTCGTACTTACGATACAAACTAAACGACAAACACCAAGCTAGGTACGTCAGAATTCAAACGGTCTAAAAACTCGAAAACGAGTGCTGACGACTAGGTCTATACGAACTAACTTACTATGTCAGGAATTGGAAAGTGTACCAATTCACATACAGTAAAACTAGGGTGTGATGACGAATAGAACTAAGCTAGTCCTACTTCCTACTAACATTTTCAATGCGAAAGTTTGCGCGTGTACAATGAATATTTGTTATGACATATCTGAGTGAATACTTAACCGATTTTGATAAATTTTGAAATAAAGATAGCTTACACCCTGGATTAACAAATAGATAGACTACTTTTAATTGCCACTCAGGTAAAACTGCGGCAATAGGCTCGTAAAGGCAGTCCACAAAACCTATTCTCGATGCAAAAGGGAGGGTTATGTTTTTGACCGACATTTACATTTCTTAGTCTAGAATTTCAACAATTAATTACAACCAAACGTCAATACTGTTACAACTAAAAGAAATAAACAAAAAATCAAAGAAAACTCACGTATTTATAATAGTCTCCAGTTTCCCATACAACTCCCTTCTGTTCCTGCGCTGAGCTACTGGTTTCGTCACCCTGTTGTACCTTCTATAAAACTGTGCGGTCTCGGTGGAGTTCGGCAGTTCGTATGCAATGCCCCAATTAAGGCCAAATGTTAGGGTTCCGGGGACTGATTGTGGAGCTGGCTGGCCAATGGTGCCTACTGTCATGCAGCAAGCGCACTGGGAACATTCAAAGAGGTATCCACAGGTTATAAGGAAGAGGGTATGCTAATACCAAAAAGAGCTCATAAAAATTAAAAGGGCATTGTGAACTACTTTTACTATGGGACAAACCCGGAATTCGCGAATAAAAATCAGCTGTTCTATGGAAAAAAGCCAATGGCACTCGACAAAATGTATAGTATTATAGTTTACTTTGAAAAGATAAAAATGAGTACATTTTTATCTTTTTTTACTTGTGGGTAGACAGATAAATATATAGGTACTCGTATATTTATTAGAATGTAAGACGTGAAATTGTAAAACTCTTGTAAGTAGAAAAGTAATAGGTTAGTAGATAGATAAAGCGTCATTGAAAATGAAAACAATTGAAATCAAAAAATGGCCATGGTGTATTATAATATTTATAATATATTTTTTATTAATTTCAAAGTACGAGTAGACACTTAAGTATCTCTAGTAAATAATATATAGATAACCAATGTTTGATGAGACTTACACCACAAAGCACCATTAAGTTTGAATTTAATTGAAACATTCTGATTTAAAATGAGGACAATTTAAATCAGAATAGACTATTTTCACAAGAACTTTGAAGCTACGAGTATAACATCAAAAGAGTACGTTAGAAAAATAAACTCACCGAAAAACTGGATCCCTCAGGAAACGCAACATACCGTTTCCTTCTCGAGAGAATCCTCGATTGGGTCGACCTTCCAATATCCGTTGACGCACTTAGCACCGACAAGCAACCAGCCAGTAACAAAATTGCGAAAGAATTCGAATTCAGAAACATTTTTAAAACTAAACTTTTTAAGTTACGAGTATTTCGAAATTCAAATCGATAACTTTGTAAATTCGGTAATACCTATTTCAAATCTTGTGCGTCTTATTCTAAAGATGGTCAAAGATTAAGAGATAGAAGGTCTAAATGGGATTAGGGAAAGTGTACCAGGTCGAGCAACGGGAGGCAATTTTCACCTTTGCGGTGGCGTTGTAGTGCTAATAAATTCTAACCAGTCAATTTCGTGTTATTTAGGTACCTACAATTGGTCATTTTAGATTTAAATTGAAACCATTACGCAAGATTTTTATTTGTTTTTAATGCGATCCAAAAGTATTACTAAACAATGCCCAAGGGCTTTTCTGTGTGTCGACGTTTGGTGATGGGGCGTTGTAGTATCCTTTAGCCCAGTCTACCATAGATATGGGGCAGTTGAACATGGAGTCACAGTTCTCGAGGAGGGCGCCGAGGCGGTGGGCTGATGAGTAGATGGCGTGTTCTAGAGGCTCGGAAGTCACCATCTTGGTTAGAGGCATCCTGAAAAGAGAAACATTGCATGGTACTTTCTCACCTACCTTTAGATGACAGATCAGTTTTTTTTTAAGAATTGATGTTTATGTCTAATAGATATGTTGCGATGACAGAGGCAGATATATTTTTAGTTAGTTTAGTCAAATAAAGCCTTCAAACTTGGGCCCAATAAGCAGGTACGTATTTATTGGTTGTATGTGGTCAAACATGGTATAGCCGGAAATGATTTCGTCTTTGTGTGGAGAGAATATTATATTGGTACTAAACCACTACGTCTTATTTAATACGGTTACGGTGTTATCATTCATTTTATAAATAAATATTTTCCATCCTTCGAATACCTAAAGAATGATTAAAGTACTTACGTAAACAAAGTTCTGAATATTTCTTCCATCATGTTGGTACCGTGCGGTACGATGCGTTGAGTGGTCTCACAAAGTGTTTTCAAGATGCACTGTCGCCCATTATAGCCCATACTAGAAATAAAATGTTTGTATACACTCATCACATCACTCATGTAGTACCTATCGGTGAAAGATTTTATAAATATGTACTTAAAAACATAAAGACCAAGTTAAAAAGTGAGACAGAACACCAGGTTAGGTAACTTTTTAGTTAGCTCCACAGAATCATTTTTCTATTCTGCCTTTGTTTAAGTAATAAAATAAGCGCACTGTGTGCAACTGATGTTCATTTACATTGTCACATTTTACCTACATTGCTAAGGGGCCGTCCATAAATTATGTCATTCTAAATTTGGGGGGGGGGGAGGTTGGTCTGCGGATGACGATAAATGATGGATGAGGGGGGGGGCGTTTCGAAATTGACGTCATTCTTGTGATACCAGTTACTCCAAAATGTACAATAGTATATTGTACAATTAGATTGAAAACTAGGCGATTGCCCACGATGGCCGTCGCTAAAGAATAGGGAAGAGTAACATTATTATATTAATGAACATTGCCCAAGTACAAAATAATAAAAGATGATTCTAAAAATGTGGGAGCTATAAAAAGAAAACTAAAGAATAGGGAAGAATAATATTATTATTTCAATGAAAATTGCCAAAGTAAAAAATAATAAAAGATGATTCTCTAACAAAATGTTTTAATGCTATCCTATTTTTCTCAAATCCGCAAATGTTTTAATTTTTTCAAACTGGTAATGACATCAGTTTTGCGAGAGGTGTCATTAGGAAATGACATTAGGATGATTGTAGGGGGTCGAAAATCAGCAAAAATCGATGATGTAATTTATGGACAGTCCCTAATTAGACAACCTACTTCATCATCATCTTTCTATCCTTTTCCCACTTATGTAGGATCGGTACAGTATTTACGTTTTTTACATTCTTCTCTATCATATTTCATACCTAAATTCCATTGGACCAGTTACTTACTAATCCAAAATAGTCTCTAGTCTATCATATAGATCTCGCCTATTTCTTCTCTGCTGGGCTTTCTTGTTGTGCTTATGTTTCTTTTGTAAGTAGTAAGCTGCGGTTTCAGTGACGTTTGGCAACTCGTAGGCTATAGCCCAGTTGAGGCCAAAGGTAAAAGTACCAGGAGCGGATGTCGGAGCAGGTTGGCCGATCAAACCTACAGTTACGCAGCCAGCTATCTGAAAATTACGAAGAAGGTAGTTAGTTTATGTATAACGCCATATTTTAGTTTCTTTGAGGGTAAGGTTTCTAGGACTTTGGCAAAATACCTGATTGTTTCCTATAGTGATTTTTATAGTAATATAGTAATAATGATTTTTGGCATGTGAAAGGCGAAAAAGTGGTCCAGTAAGAAATATTTTCAAGAAGTCTAATAATAAAAAAAAATACATCTTAAACCTCTTTAGATTTTGTCATTATCATAGGTGCCATGTTTAGACGTATCTCATAAACGCTTATTTCGAAACGTAAGAATAAAAATAACTTACCGAAAAACTTGATCCATCTGGAAAAGCCACATATCTTTTCCTCCTTGACAACAACCTCGTTGTTGAATTATCAACCTCCATAGTAACAACTAACTGCACACAAGCCACGAACAAAATAAAAAAATATTTTAGAAACATTTCAAAATCAGAACTGCAAAATATTTTCCACGCCGGATTTGAACGTCAATCAGGAAAAAACAAAACCAAATTTTAACCAGCCAGTACGGAAATAAAAGAACAAATTTTGCCAACAGCCAATTTTTTGTAAAAGAACGCGTATGTTACAGTTTGAAAACCGAACGCCAAAATGAAATTGAGGCGTCAATTGTTTCTGAACTAAAGATTTTTTGTACAAGTGCTAATAGAGTCAAATTGGTGCGGTTTTGAAACAAAGTAGGTGTATATTTATACTATCTATACTAATATTATAAAGAGGAAAGATTTGTATTTTTGTATGTTTGTGTTGAATAAACTCACAAACTACTGGACCGATTTCAAAAATTCTTTCACCAATTCACCATTAGAATGCTACATTATCCCTGAGTAACATAGGCTATATTTTATACCCGTGCAAAGCCGGGGCAGGTCGCTAGTCTAACATAGCTTGAGAAAAGACATAAATTGTTTCGTGACCACTTTGTCAAATTAGGCTATTATGGACACGCTGGTTTCATTTCTAAGTAACCTTCGTCACTTTCGTTAATTTATTTGACCGTCTTTAATCTGATTGACGTTTTAGATGAATTTCTTGATAATAACTAAATTATTTCATTGTGATAAATTCGTTGCTCTATTAATAAAACTTGTTAAACTATTCACTGATTTCAATTTGTAAATGAGTAAATTAAGTTATAGCGAACAACTGAGGATTTATACAGGGTTATTCATAAAGGGTATGCTAAGCAGAAAAGAGCACATAGTACTCATCATTATGAACAACTTTTAATATGGGACCAACCTGAAAAACGCGAAAAACAAATCAGCTGTTCCATACATTTTGATGAGCGTCATTGACATTTTTATATGGAACAGCTGATTTTTTTTCGTGAATTTCGGGTTGGTCCCTAGTAAAAGTTGTTCATAATAATGAGTACTATGTGCCCTTTTCGGCTTAGCATACCCTTTAAGAATAACCCTATATAAGACTCAGATGGGTATGACAAATTTTAGCTATTGACTTATCGTGTAATCAAAACATATTTGATATGGATACGGATAGTTTGGATAGTAACAAAATACTGTTTTTTTAACCATAATGCAATGCGAAAAACCGAAAAATAAATGCGAAAGTTTGTCTGTATGTTTATTACTCTTTCACGCTAAAACGGCTCGATGGAATGGGATTTAATTTGGAATAAAGATAACTCGTACCCTGGATTAACACATTGGCTTTGCATATGAGTAAAAAACAGCTACTTTTTTAAATTCTTATCAAGGTTGATATAAAACTGCGTGACCAAATCCAAATTATACATCACAAATAAACAAAAATCGTGGTATGTATTTACAAAGCCCCACAAAGGTCCTCAACCCCAGATATATCCTTTTAACCTCACAGTTTTAGCGTACCAGAGATTTATGAAAATCATATATCACTGGCGCCGACTCCGCAGACCCTACCAAGGATTAAGCTTACGTACGTAGCTTTGGCGACTGAAATTCGGAGTCTATTTTGAAATCTTTTGTAATAATGTTAAGTGGTGGCTAAAAGAGACAGAAAAGGCTGTGGTCAAGGGTGACGTAAAGGTGGATCATTTTATACGAGCTTCTTTAACCTATCGGTGCTAAAAAACATGCAAAAAGAAGTTTATTTTTTAAACGATTTTTTGAAAACTTCGTTACAAAATTTGGCATATACCCAACAGTGGGAGAGAGAGGGCTGTGGATGATGATGATGATATCACAAGCCAAATATACACAAGTTCTATGCAAGTATTTTAATTGTGCGTGTCTGTCAGCCTGTAGTTGAATCGTTGTTTGTTATTTCTGTATTTGTTTAACAATGAAAACTAAAGTGAATTTAAAACATTTTGTTAAATTAACACAGGAATATTCACGTAGTATTGAGTCGGCTGTCCTGAACCGAAGAAAGAAAATAAAAACCGGTTGTCTGTAAAGTCGGTTTACTGACGATAGTTGAACGTGACAACGTCATAAGAAAATACTGATAGAATGGTTTCATTTTTCAAAAGAAAATTTTAATTTGTACAAAAAGATCGTACCAATTTCTGAACAGACCTAAAAATATTTGACAACCAAATGACACTATATTTATTTCTAAAAAGACAAAAGAGATCGGACATCCCGAGTTCACCGTACCGATAGCGATAGCAGTAACGCCTCATCGAGGTAACACCTCATCGAGATAACGGCACATACGTCACACTTTTTTCGTACTTGCACCCGGCTCCATCGAATTATAAGACGTTATCACGTCAAAACGAACACTGATAACCAATCACCGATTTTATGATGAAGATAACCGAATGTGATCGAAACTAGCCGAAATATCTGACTCAATACTACGTGAATATTCCCGTGTTAATTCGAACAGAATGTATTTGTTACAGTTTGCATAATTTTAAATCCGCTTTAGTTTTCATAGAATAAACAAAAGTAACAATACAACTACTGACTGACAGACACGCACAATTAAAATACTTGCTAACTAGAACTTGAAATTTTGTACAGAATTTTTTACAAAACCGTCGGGAAAATTCCAATGCAAATTCCTATTGGACGTAAATGGTAACTGCAATTTTCAAAGCAGAACTTGAAAAGTATGGATTATTTGTTTTATTTTGTTATGCTTCTAGTTTTACATAACCAAGGAAATGTCGTTAACTGAAAATAAAAATTGGAGAAATAAATCCTTTTGTAAATTACTTCCTCTTTTACTTCAATTCGTTAGAAGTCATGAAAATTTGGCTCTACGTTATCTATCATATTTATTTAACAGTAAGGTAACACAGGATTATATGAAAAAGATATGGTAAGCCGAAAACAGCCCATACTACTCATCATTATGAACAACTTTTAGTATGGGAACAATCCGGAACAGCAGATTATTTTTAACCGACTTCAAAAAAGGAGGAGGTTATCAATTCGTCTGTATGTTTTTTTTTTATGTTTTTTTTTATTTTTGTTTTTTTTATGTTTGTTACCTCATAACTTTTGACTGGGTGAATCGATTTTGATGATTCTTTTTTTATTAGAAAGCTGACGCTTCCCATTTGGTCCCATTTAGTCCAGTTCTGATAATGGTATCCATGAGAAAACCATATAAGTCTTAAATTTGCATTAAGTACGAGTACGTACGCGACAAATAGATGAATAACTCAATAGTCGGTCTTTTGAAGTCGGTTTTTGTTTTTTGTTTTGTAAAAATAATGTTCTTGTATTATTCACGATTTCCGGATTGGTATTGAGTACTGTGAACCTTTTTCGGCTAACCCGATAGCTAGCCAGATGATAGCTTAGCATACCCTTCCTTAAAACTATGTACAAGATGATTTTACCTAGTAATAGCTAAAAGATCCGAGTGCTTCTTGATCAAAGACTAAAAGAGACCTAAACCCAAGCGCAAGAGCAGGTTTAGCTAATCGAGAAACGAATAGTAGCGGCGTCTGTAAATCCGTCGGTGTGTACGGCGATAACTATTTTAGGGATCTGTGCTAAAATGCTTCTCGCGCTGTTGGCTTCCAATCGCTTAGAACGAGGTTCAGACCGAGCTTATTTCTCTACGTTTTTTCTAAGAAAATACTGCGGAAGGTGTCTGAAGTCTGATTACTATCGCAAATCTACCTTTCCTTGGGTGAGCTTGGAAATTTGCTGTAAAGTGAGTGCTTGCTAGAAATTTAAATAAAATAAGAAAATTAAAACTATAAAATTAAAGGAAAGTTTACTTTTCGCAAGCCAATTTTAGCGATAAATAGCGGATGTATTTTTATGAATTTTCGTACTTTTATACATTCTCATTCTCTTTTTTTGAGTTTATATTATTATGGGAACTCAAATAGTGTCAAAGCTACACTAAACATCAAACTAACAAATTCTGAGTTGATTTTTTTTTTCATATTTTACAGCTATTTGCTTCCACAAAGTTAACATGCTTAAAAAAAAAAGATAAAGAGCGGGCTCTTTTTCCGCAACTAGGCTAATCGGCCCTTTTTGCATGACATATGCGGGTTTCCTCACGATGTTTTCCTTCACCGAAAAGCCAGTGGTATGTAAATTCGTACATAAGTCCTAAAGAACTCATTGGTACGAGTCGGGGTTTGAACCCGCCACCTCAAGAATGCGAAGCGTCGGTTCTCCCACTGAGCTACCACGGCTCTCTCAGTTAACATGCTTATTCAAGAGTCATGGAATATTAAACGCTAAAGCGTAAACATTACGAGTGATCGATTCTAATAGATGACCCGTCTGCGTGGCTCTGTCGGCACCCTTTGCGTGCCGTCTAAGATAGAAGAGTTTTACTCCATTTTACAATATACTATATATATATATATAATACATACGTACATAATTATATAGGTACACATACACTACATACATTTTACTTTTTTCTATTCTGGGCCGGCTATTTATTCTTCTATTTTATGTAATAAAACTTTAAGACGTATTTAAAATTAACTAACCTGGTTGGCGCAGCGATCTAAACTGAGCCTTGACATCAGTTACTAAGAAGCGCCATCTTTTGGCTGAACAAGATCACGCCATCAACTTCAAGTTCCCAGACGTGATTCTCATTGTAGTCTATACTAATATTATAAAGAAGTAAAGTTTGTGTGTTTGTATATTTGTTAAATTGTAAGGGGTAATCTCGGGATCTACCGATTTTAAAAATTCTTTCACCATTAGAAAGCCACATTATTGCTGAGTGTCATAGGTTATTTATAAAACCGAAAAATAAAAAGGCTTTTACGTGGTAGTCCGTTTTGCAAAATGAATCGGAGAAAAAACGGTCCGGACGGCGCGCGAAGGCTTCGGGTTTAATTAACATTATGCCCAACGAAGTGGGCACGGGTCAGCTAGTCTTCTATAAAGTTAAGTTTTTGGTGAACATCCTAATAATCTATAATAATAATCCTATTATGTAATTAAATACATCGCTAACTACCATACACCGTATTCCAATCCTGTCAGTCCAGTTCATTCTTAGCTTAGGTTGTGTGGAAGAAATCAATTTAGGCGATAAGACCGTCCGTGGACTAATATTCTTATCCTTTCTTTTTTTTCTCGTAATTTGTTTAGTTTGAAATAAACCTGTACTTATTTTATTAAATTTCTATACTCGCAACTCGTCCCACACACCCTAAGGTTTCTACTCGACGTAATGGAATAATGTCTTTATTATAAACCTGCTAATGTAGACCTTATGAACAATTACCACCTGCCTAAGGAAATTGTGTTTAATGCCCACGTCTTTTGTATCACACTCGTGTGTACATAAGGTTCATAAACCTTTGTAATGGACGGAGATGAGGAAACAACCTAATTGAATCTGATAGCGCAAAGGAAGTCATTTTGTCCGTTATCTTTTCTAGGTTCAAAGCAAAGTGGATGTCGTAAAACTATTTTATTCTGCAATTTTCTGTTACAGTTTGTAGAGCTAAAGCTAGTAGTACTTTGTTAAATCTATGTACCTACTCGTAGTTAGTACCTTGTAATAATAGGTTGATTACTCGTAACGATTACAGTGGCGAGACAGTGCTCTCGGTCGAGTACTCGGTTTGCATAAACAGTTTGATGAGGCGAGACAACTAGAACCAATATGATTTGTTTGCTCGGCCTAGTATGCTGAATTACTGTCTCGCCACTGTACTCGTTACGTGTAATCAACCCATTACCTTACTTACTTACGCCTTTGAAGCAGCGACCTAAAATGAGTATTCCGATAGCAGAGAAGTGTTTCAGATAAACTATATTGGGCGTTAGATGCTACATTGTAAATTTTTCAATTTTGCAATTTTTCACACAGAAAAATAATTATTATTTCTTTTTTGTGCTCACCAAATTATCAAAATTAAAAAGTCTCATAATCTAGTGGTACAAGTAATTAGCTAGTAAATAGTTTAGCTTCATTGTTAAAAGCAAACTTTTTCAGGCTACAATTGGATAGCTCTCTATCCAATTGTAGCCTGAAAAAGTTTGCTTATTATTAATTTATTATTTTTGAGGATTTTGAAATATTTTATTTTACGTCTTATCGTAGTGTATATTTTCTACTACGTTATTACTTATCATACCTACCCATAGGTAGGCAGGTAATATTACAACCTATTGATATACAATAGTTTTTTGTGGTATCATATTTTTTTCATTGTGATTTGTATGACTATGACTATTGCGCTCACACCTCTCATTATTCATAAATTTTAACGTCACGGAACCTGTCAAAATCTTTTAACAATAAAACAACACGTACATCACACAAAATATATTTCATTTCGGCGGTTTATTCAGATCTAAAACAAAATTGAGTAAAGAAAACGGGCAGTCGTTGGGTCTGTCACAAAAGTTCGGGTCCAATAAGTCATTGTAAGTCAGGCCTATTTCTTTGTTGAACTCTTGCTCGTGTAGCGGGGCTCTGAAAATAAAGATAATTTATCGATACCATCACGTGGAGGGTGGGGGGAGGTAGTAAAGTGGGGGCGGGGCGTGATCAGTGTTGCTAGCATTTATCTTAAACTTTAGCGGTTTGCTGACATGATAGCGGATACGTTGTTAACTGTTTATGTAAATCGAATTTTGAAAATCACGGTAACGGCGTGATAAGGTTTTTTAGATGGCTAACTATTCTTCGATATTGTTAGTTGATCTAGGCTTAGGGTTACAGGAGCTTTAGTTTGTTCATAATTTTAGATTATTTATTTTAATTTAATATGTTTAGGTAGGTACTGTACAGATTAAAATTCAGAGTCTTTAACAAAATGTTTTCTGGGCCTGATAGTTAGTTTGTCCTTGTCTTTGTGTTCCATGCCATCCTCGACAAAGGTTACACTAATGGGGAGCTATGAGTGTGAAACGTTATTTATTTAAATGTATTCAATTAAATTTTGTTTCGTAAATTTCAAGTTTTTCTGTAAAGAGTCAATGTCTGTAATAACCAGAAAGCTTATTTCATAGTATATTTTACGTAGTTGATAGGTACATTAGTACATTAAATATCATAGAAGCCTTGATAAATTGTACTGTACCGAAAATTATATCGAGATATTGGTCATCAAACCAAATCAAATATAAGGTTATTATTAATGACATACAATATTAATCAATTTACTACAAACCCAAACAATCATAATTGGCCCAATTAGATAATTATTTAACTAGATATAAGAAAAAACATAGTAAGTAATGAGAATTCGGTACATTTTCTTCTCCGCGCCCTTTTCTTTACGTACGTAAGTCTGGTCGTAATGTGACGATATTTCGCTGTTCCAATGTACGTAGTTCGAAGGGTTACTTCTTGGGAATACCACAGAATATATGATAGTTGATATTACTTACTTCCTACTATTACATCTATGCAAAGTGGGTAATGTATACGGAAACTAGGGAAGGCATCTAATTTTACGACTAGAAGTTGGTAAGGTCAATGTCTACTTAGAGAGCTCGTAAAGTTGTAACCCAAAACGTATCTTAACTAATAGATATTATAAATGCGAAGGGGGATTTGTTTGTTTGTTACACGTTCACTTCCTGAACATCCTGATATTTTGCGAACACATTGGCGGGTATAGAAAAGGACATAAGCTACTGTTTATGGATTAGGTTTACAAGGCGCATTTCTCTAAACTTAGGATGAGCATTTTAAAATCTGAGCGGGTTGCATAATGTGCACAATTTTTTTTAAAGTGAATGCACACCCTCCGGTAGACGTCCTACGGATTTAACCCTTTAACCACTACCGTCTTAAATTTAAGCGAAACTACTTTACGCAGCCACTTTAAGCCGTACTCGTATTACCCCTGGTAATGGGTTAATATTTCTGCTAGCTGTCACTCCCATTGAAAAGGTCGCAAGAGTGACAGCGACAAAACTATTTCGAGTGCTTTGCCAGATAGACCGCGGAGACATCGTTGCGCAGAAACCCTACCACTAATTGCCTAGTAATCCCCGTACGTGCCCCGATACGAGTTCCATTCGTTATATTCACTAACACATTCCGCAAACTTCCGCTTTTAACCATTTTCGGAGAGAATTTCTACTTTGGTACTTTCCTCATTCACATTTTATTGTCTACTTTGTAGGATAAATACGGCGTTGGAAGAAACACGCCATGGCCAGGTTAGCTCAAAATGGCGGCAAGATATCAGCTATAGATACTTTAGACATGTACCTATGTATAATATTACACAAGAGACACCGTATCTGTATTGTGAATAAGATATCATCCTATCCAATTGTGGCGCATGTTTTACACTTCACTCAAGTTTTTTTTTTATGTAATTGGCTGACGAGACGAGCAAATCGCTCGCCTGATGTTAAAACGTCACGTTTGCCCATAACAGTTGTACCGTACAATTGCACAATCTCGCTAAAAGGGAGTTTGCTAGACCCTATCATTAAATATTCCTTGCTTCGTTTTTAGCCTTACATAGCGTCAGTTGAAAGATTCTGGGATGAAACCCAAACGTATATGAAAAAAAAACAGTCTAAAACCAGTTCAACCGTGTAACCTAGGCCTAATGATTTCTAATGCCGCTACAGAACCCTAAAAATCTAAATTCGAGTACTCACGTGAATATGATCCTCAATATGTCGTGGACCAGGGATCTTCCTGGTGGTGCGAGGAGCGTTTTGGCCTCACAGATACTTCTGACGATACATGCTCGACCGTTCATGTTTTTCCTGAAAATATTTGATTATTAATAATTCGAAAATGCAAAAGATCACAATTAGGCTTAATAAACATATTTGGTACTAGTTACGCCCTGCGGTTTCACGCACGTTTCTTGAGATAAAAAGTAGTATATTTATTAATCAAGGGTATATGCTAGCCTTCATACTTAATGTCATTCAAAACCATTTTTGCGTGATTGAGCAACAAACATCTAAACTCACAACGTCCAAATATAGAGTAGATTAGATTAGTAATATTACTGCTATGAACAATAAGTTAATTTCAAAAATATTTTTGAATACAAGCTTTTTTGTCATCACTCATACACCAAATTTCAACTCAATCGGACATCGGGAAGTGGTTCAAAATTGAGTTGCAAGAATCCACCCGAAAAAACAAATATATAGTATTAGGCGATTCTCTCTAGAGTCGATTAATGGTTCGCTACAACACATCACTACGGCGCCGTACAACACTACGCCGCTTGCGAGCGAGCGAGAGAGACGATCCCCGCGCGATCAAGGAAGATGGCGTGCCTCCTTTGCGATATCATTGTTAATAATTAATCGGTACCTGACCTAAAGTAAACCAATACGAGTTTAAGTAAAAACAATGTTTTATTCATAACTAGTATCTACCATAATGTTGGAGCAAGAAAGCATCTAACAGTTTTCAGAATTGGGATCTGAGCAAAATCGCCCGCGAGTTTGATTGTTTCAGCTTTTAGGTTAAAAGCAAAGGAACGAAAGAAAGCTAATTGGAAGTCGTCATGTGCTGTGATTATTGCTTTAGTCGTGCAAAGAAAGTACGCATCGAAGTATTCGCAGTAAACTATCTACAATACCAATACCTACAGAAACACGTCGTAACAAAAGACGCTACTGTACTGCGTAGTCGGATTTGACAAAGTTTACAAGTCCGGAATAACAAGTTGGTAGGATCTTGTAAGTTCACCAAGGATATCCAGAGGTAACACTAAAGAACCTTGCTTTGGTGAGTCCATCATATCATTTTGTATTCAAATGAACAAAAACGAGATGAAACACAAAATGCCCGAAGTTGTACCTACTCATACGTAAGTTAAAGTACATTGAACCTGTTGCATTTTGGTATATTGTGCGAGATTGAATCTGGAATCTGGCATTAGTTTCTTTCCTATTATTTGGTGCTAAGGAATCACATTAAATTATAACCTGATGAGAAATACTTGTATAATTGTGATGATGATTATATGGGGCAATGATTTTATGTTTTGGGCACCAAGCTAGTCGCTTAATACCTTGACTGTTAAAGTAATAACCTTATCGAAATGTTCTGAAACTTACAATCTTGGTAATTTAAGAATGCATGATACAAATGTTCACACCGACCAAGTTAATACAATTTAAAGTGGAGTCTGGTACACATTACCACCTATAACTGTTCAGTGCAATAATGCTAAGCCTACAGAATCTATAACAAATACATAATAATCTTTACTCGCAGAACTATGTAAACAACAAAAGTTAAATCAACTTTACCGGAGTCAGTTGTTTAAAGTCAGAGTTAGTTAGTACAATTTACTAAGTTTGTTGTACAATAACTATTATATTACTGCATTAATGGAAACCATGACATACTAATAAATACTATGATGTGAATAATAATAGTAAGCAATACTTACAAAATAGATTGTAGCCGAGCGATACTAAATACTACCTATTATAGGTTCTATGTGAGTAAGTTAATAAAGTCACTTACAAGTACAATATAAAGCAACTACTATGTTAGTGAAAGAGGTATTTTAAAGTTCATAACTGGTTAATATTCATAAATTGGACAGAATTAATGATGGAGGAACGATCCAAACAATATTATATGGGATGTTCTCTCAAGTTGTTATCAATGAATAAAATAGTTGTACAAAAATAATATGTGTACCCACTCATACACATAATAATAATTAATTCACATGTTAAAAGATTATTAAAATCTCATAATTACTAAATAATTCCATCGGTCACAATAAGTGATTTTTGTTGCAAATTGTGTTGCATTGATTCTACCTTGCACAAAGGTATACATATAGGCTGAGTGTGTATTGAACACCTGAGTACCAGCCTCTGAACTAAATTATACAGAGGAGTGGAGTATTTATTACAAGTACAGTAATTCATTGTGATACTCATTCATCGGTTAAAATAAAATATTTGAGCAGCGACTTCTTCTTCTAATACCGATGGGTTGTTTATCAATTACCACTTAAACCTATTATTTCAGTAGAATGTGACTACTGATTATGATTTTGTGCTAGTTTGTTTCTACTAGTTGTTTGAATGAATAAGGTGGAATAATATACAACACCTAATCTTCTACTAGTGCATTTAATACATAATATGCTATCATGAAAATATGGGTACTGCAAAGGCTTTTCAGTAAGGACAGGCTCTTCCATACAGTTACCTATGTCTAGTCCAGGCCTTGTCCTTGCAAAATAATGTATGAGTCAATGGATTTTGAATAATATTATAATAATTATAAAATGTTTTGTGATTAGTAATTAATATGGGCCTAGTCGCCTGAATTGAATAAATTGTTATTATTATAATAATTCAATAATAATGCTAGTTTGATTAAAGGATCAAACATAACAAATAAAATAAATTAACAACATGCTGTTTGACACAAGACAGTAAGAATGTAATTGAGCTAATATGGTATCTTTTTGGATATGAAAATGTACTCCTGTAATATTTGAAATTGCCTTTCTGACATGAAAGCAGAGTAACTGTAAATCATTAACTAAACTGTTCTGTTGGTGAGCAACTTTAACAATGTGTCATGTTTCACTAAGTTAATCAGTGGATTATATTTAAACATTTGTTCAAGTAACAATATGGCACCTATGACATCATGTTAAATGATATGTGAGAGAAAATAAGTACACAGTCATACAGTTAGTATACCAAACCAAGTTATATAAATTGACTCCTTTCTTCAGTGCCATAGTAAACAATTATTCTGAGGCTAACTAAATAAATTCCAACTAAATTAATTTGTGTAGTACTGCTACTGTACTGCTAGAAGCAGTGTATTGTCAGCCAAATGTCATAAATAATCTTATGTGTATATGATTGGTTACTGAACTAGAGTTGACTCTGTTTTCCAGTAGTTAACAGTGGAGTTGGGTAAACCAGATGTTACAGTTTCTTTTGCAGAGTTGGTTTATACAAGACCATAAATTGAGATGAGCATACACATGAAAGATTTGCAAAGCATAGTTGCTGATACACCAAAATATGACACGGAGCTATTCAAATGTTGATTAATATGAATGATGCAGATCAAACAAAACTTCTGGTCTTAATTGCATATACTATTATCTTATGTGTTCAAGATTGGTTGTTAAACTAAAATTAACCTTGTTCCTAGTGGTTGACGGTTGAGTTTGGTAAACCCGGAACAACAACTTCTTTTGCAGAGTTGGTTTCTACAAGACCGTAAATTGAGATGAGCATTTATACATGAAAGATTTGCGAAGCATAACTGCTGACACTCCAAAATATGACAGAGAGCTATTCAAATGTTGGAATATAAATGATGAAGATCACGCAATAGCTCCTGCTTTTAATTGCATATATTTATCTTATGTTATTGGTTGTTAAACTAAAGTTAACCTTGTTCCCAGTGGTTGACGGTTGAGTTAAGTAAACTTGGAATAACAATTTCTTTTGCAGAATTGGTTTGTAAAATACCACGAATTATGATGAGACTACTCATGAAGATTTTGGAAAGTAAGGTTGCTGATATATAAAATATTACAGGAACCAGTAAAATGTTGTAACGTTATGATGGAGATGTGGCGACTGTCTCTAGTCTTATTTGCAAATTTCTAAAATTATAAACAACAACTAGAGCGCGCTGGTATGTAGTCTGTGAGTATGACCGCATGTTATCTTCGGATAAACATGTCCATTATCGAAACTCTTCGGAGTATGACCGCATGCGATCTTCGGATACGCATGTCCATTAGGAAACTCTTCGGAGTATGACCGCATGTTATCTTCGGATAAACATGTCCATTATCGAAACTCTTCGGAGTATGACCGCATGCGATCTTCGGATACGCATGTCCATTAGGGAACTCTTCGGAGTATGACCGCATGTTATCTTCGGATAAACATGTCCATTATCGAAACTCTTCGGAGTATGACCGCATGCGATCTTCGGATACACATGTCCATTAGGGAACTCTTCGGAGTATGACCGCATGTTATCTTCGGATAAACATGTCCATTATCGAAACTCTTCGGAGTATGACCGCATGCGATCTTTGGATACGCATGTCCATTAGGGAACTCTTCGGAGTATGACCGCATGTTATCTTCGTATAAACATGTCCATTATCGAAACTCTTCGGAGTATGACCGCATGCGATCTTCGGATACGCATGTCCATTAGGGAACTCTTCGGAGTATGACCGCATGTTATCTTCGGATAAACATGTCCATTATCGAAACTCTTCGGAGTATGACCGCATGCGATCTTCGGATACACATGTCCATTAGGGAACTCTTCGGAGTATGACCGCATGTTATCTTCGGATAAACATGTCCATTATCGAAACTCTTCGGAGTATGACCGCATGCGATCTTCGGATACGCATGTCCATTAGGAAACTCTTCGGAGTATGACCGCATGTTATCTTCGGATAAACATGTCCATTATCGAAACTCTTCGGAGTATGACCGCATGCGATCTTCGGATACGCATGTCCATTAGGGAACTCTTCGGAGTATGACCGCATGTTATCTTCGGATAAACATGTCCATTATCGAAACTCTTCGGAGTGGACCGCACCGAGAGATGTCTACAACATTGGGTGCACGAGTTCTACGAGCAGCATGGTGTGAGCTGCTACTGGGTGAACTTGCTGCTGAAAATGTAGCGTGCAGCACTGCACCCGATGAGCCGCACAGCCCGTCTGCTGATGGTGCTGTTCGAGTATGGTTGCCAATGACGGCGACATCTGCATGAAAATGCACCATGGCATCACTACCTGGAGCAAAACGGTGATATTATTCTGGATTGTACGGTAACATGAACAAATGGGTCTGTAAATGACTTTCCTTATAGAAGTATTATTGTTGATCTGTCAATTGAATATAGACTCATAAATGTTTGATATTATTATGGCTTAATGACACCAAGTCTTACCTGAGGATGCTATGATGATCCATGTCTTATAGAATTGTTTTCCAGCTGTCACCATTATGTAATATCTAATTGAATTATCATGTACACTAACATAACGAGTACCGACCTCAACAAAGTTCTGGTGGTACAACGCATGGTTGTGGTCGAGTAAGTTGTCAACTTCTATGCAACAGAAGTTGAAGTTAACATTGGCTATGTCTGTGAACAGTGAGTCCGTAGCTTGGCTGCTGAATATGAAGCAAGCAGCACTGCACCGGAATGAGCTGCACAGCCTGTTCGCCGATGGTGCTGCTCCAGCATGGTTGCCAGCGAGGGCGACATCTGGACGAGAATGCATCATGCCATCGACATTTGAAACAATACGGTGTTAATCTGGATTGGTAACATTCATCCATGGGTCTGTAAATCAGTGTTTTCCTATGAAAGTCGTATTCAACACTCAATTGAATTTTGACACACATGTGTCTGATGATATAATAATTTTTAACTTATGAACACTATATTTTATTTGATACTATATATGGCATTAATTCACCTGATGTTGCCATGACAATATCTATAATAAAATTTCAGATCTAACTGAATTTTCATAACAATAACTGAACGATTTGCGATCAACAGAATCGCGAGTTTGATGCGACACCACATACATGGTCATGGTTGAGTAAGTTGTCAACTTCTGTGCAACAGAAGCTGAAGTTTAACATTAGTTATGTTTGTGAACAGTTGCTTCTGGCGCTATGGTGGTCCATCGTCCAGAAGACAGGCTTCTAATCCCGCGAGGGCGCGTGATGTGCAGGATGGCCGAACTATTAGGCGATTCTCTCTAGAGTCGATTAATGGTTCGCTACAACACATCACTACGGCGCCGTACAACACTACGCCGCTTGCGAGCGAGCGAGAGAGACGATCCCCGCGCGATCAAGGAAGATGGCGTGCCTCCTTTGCGATATCATTGTTAATAATTAATCGGTACCTGACCTAAAGTAAACCAATACGAGTTTAAGTAAAAACAATGTTTTATTCATAACTAGTATCTACCATAATGTTGGAGCAAGAAAGCATCTAACAATAGGTACATTGCAAGTTAAATAAAAGCTTGTAATAAAAAGTAAATATATAACTTACAGTTCCAAAGCATTGTGCAGGGTCTCCCAGAACTCTCTCTTCTGCCTGTGATGCAGCTTCCTCCTGGTCTGAGCGCTGATGAACTTGGAGTCTGGCAGGTGGTAGGCCAAATCTGCTTCGACGACGAGGTACCATCCCGAAGGTACGTGTG
Source organism: Alcis repandata (assembly GCA_949125135.1). NCBI lineage: Eukaryota > Metazoa > Arthropoda > Insecta > Lepidoptera > Geometridae > Alcis > Alcis repandata. The sequence continues at coordinate 2,310,911 of OX421238.1, forward strand.
TCATGAACGTCTTTACCACTGACGTTGTCATCTGGAAAATAATAATAATAAGGTACAAAAATAATATAGATAGATAGAAAACCCTATATTGTTTACACCACTAATTACAAAAAAAAAAAACTAAAAACACAAAAATAATCTCTTTTGGGCAAAGTTCATCAAAAGGCTATTATTACCTTATATTACTGTAAATTATTTTAATTGACCATTCTTAGTTTAGTATATTATAAGTTATTTTAAAATCGTATTTTTTGTACCTGCCTCTATCTATTTACCTGACCATCTAATTTATTGTTATAATAAAATACTTCCATTAATTAACATTTTTTATATTTTTTCTAATTTTTTACTATTATATAATATTTGCGAAACTTTAAATAAGGCATAGTACTAAAGTAAAACTAAGGAACAAAACAAATTAATCAGACTACAGAATTCAGGGACTGGACATACACATTTTGGAAAATACAATCTAAAACCTGATCTTCCAGATATTTGTAAATTTGAAAGAATACGAGTAACGAGTACGCTATTCATCAAAATTTAACGTGAAAATAGATTCTTCAGATTGTTTTATAAAAATCCGAAAAGCAATATCTTAATATATATAAATTACGTGTCACGTTGTTTGTCCGCTATAGACTCCTAAACTACTTAACCGATTTCAATCAAATTTGCACACCGCGTGCAGTTCGATCTAACTTAGGAGATATATAGGATAGCTCACATCTCAATTTATAGTAAAAAAACATGAAAAATATAAAATTTAAAAATACTTAAACCATAATTTAACTTTAGCGCTTTGGACAATGTAAACTTTTGACATTTGACATAGAATTGACGCAATGGCTTTTGACAGGACAACGTCTGTCGAGTCAGCTAGTAAATATATTTAGATAAGAGTCAACATTTATAGTAATATATCCCTTTAAATATATTACAAACTTACAGAAACAGTACTTCCATCAGGAAACGCAATATGCCTCCTTTTCCTCATTAAACTAATCGAATTCTTCACATTAGGACAGTGATCCGCAGTATTCAAAGTAACACCTCTCCCAACAGCCACAAAAAGCACTACTAGTACACAGTTGTTGAAATAGATCATTCTGCGTGTTTACTGAACTGTTACTACAGTTGTAATAACAAATTTGTGATGTCATAAGGTGACAAGCCATATTTGAATTAAGCCGGATGCCTACTGAGCTTTCGTGCATGGTGCGTGATCAACGCATGGCATAGGATGAGGAAAATGAATACTTTGGTGCGGAGATTTCACCAATACGCCTTTAGGTATCGAAATGAAGACATGACATTCGAATAAGAAAATTTGAAGTATAAACGTACTATTTTTGCTACAATTCAGCTATTTCTGATTTTAAAGATTTAGAAAGAGTCAATAGAAGAGTTTTCAAGTTAAAAAGTATAATTCCCAAGTTTTTTTTTTTTTTCATAAGACATGCATGACATAATTATAAAGAGCACCTTTATATCAGTTATTTCGTCTACGCATGCAAGTAGCAGTGTGTGCTCACGCCTTGACGCTGAAATCCTCTGGTGTGCTCTATATTTGGCTGTTTGGAATAGAATAGTGTGGAATATAATTAAACACAATCAATTATGCATGTTATGGTTCTAACTGAACTCATTCACGAGAAGAAGCAAACGCTTCAGGGGTCTTTTTGGAAAACGTTGCCTTGTCCCCCTAGAACCTAAAGCCCAGCACCAAACTGTCCTGTTACCATAATTATTAGTCACCACTTTTGTGTGTTCGGTCATACCGTTAATTAATCCTTAAGCGATTCATTCGATTCATTCATTCGATTCATTCATTCGATTCACTTCATTCGATTTTGATAAATCTTTAGCCAAATTATTGCTTGCACTTGTGCAAAGGTTCCAAGCATAGTAGGTACAAAGCCCTAACCCTGCAGGACCGAAGGACGAGCAGCACTGGATGCGAAGTTCCGAGCATCAGTTAGTTCGTCATAAAATTTAGAAAGCCCAAGTAGTTTAAATGGTATATCCTTCAGAAAAGTAGTCATTTGCACCATGGAGTTCAGTTAGAAACAGCATCAAAAAGCACCACCAACCAGCAAGGTTGGATCGTTGTCATGACTACGGTCTTGCAGACTGGCACAGGACGTCAACTACTGCCGATAATTACGTCTCCATTTAGTTATTCGGAAAAGACCAGATTCTCGGCAGCTGTGGATAGCTCAAGTAAAAAAACTATATCGAAATTAATACATAGATAAACCCGTATTATGAGTGAGGATGTAAGCCACACACAGAGCATTACAAAGGCAGATAGGTAACGGTAAAAAAAACAATAAAAGAAATTAAGAACATTAACAAAAGCGTCGTCAAATTTCATTCGCTTCGAAACAAAACCTATGGCTGGTTGTTATTTTTTCACCAACCAGACTGAAATTGTTTTAATGTGTTCTTGTTTTGATAATGTAAAGGTTATATTTTTTAATCCTTCTGTGGACGGACACGGGCGATGCAAATAAATATTAAAATCTCCCCGGTTTCGAAATATTGACAGTGTAAACAGACCGTGCGAAATACGATCGTGTCATAAGCTTGATTTTTGTACACGCAAAATTAATTGGATAGATATCATATTTTAATTAATTTACACTGGGTTTTTTAAACTTTAATATTTATTGGATCAACGACCCACATTGTATCCTTGCTACGATACTAAGAGATGCCATCCTTCTCTAATGATCAAGATTAGAGAAGGATGGCTTCTTCTTGGTTTTCTTTTCAAAACTTTTAGGTTCTGTGTTTTTAACGACGAATGTTGTTTGAGTGGTATTTCAAAACTGTTACTACCGCTGTACTAGCTACGCCCCCAATTTTACCCGCTATCCTGCAGGAACCAGTGATTGATAAACTGTCTCTATTATAAATTCTACTCAAATCTATTCAGCTTTTTCAGCGTGAAGAAACAGCAAACAACGAATACACACTCTCACATTCACTCATTAAAAGCTTTAGCATTTTCCATAATTTATTAATTAAACGTACAAAAACATATGTACGTAGGTAATACCTGTTAGATAGATAGACTGATAAACTCTTTATTGTTCTCACTCGAAATTATCAACAAAAGGAACAATAAGAATAACACTTAAATCTAGAGTAACGACTGGCGGCTATTCCAGCTATGTATACTGCTATGCTATTCTATGCTGTCTTTTGCTAAGTTTTCTAAACTACTCTACTCTACTCAACCTTTAGTCCTCCCACTGCTAGGATACAGGTCTACCCTCGAAAGGTGATGAGGCCTATTCCACCACGCTGGCCAAGTGCGAATTGGTGGATTACAATACGCCATTGAATTTATTCTTCGGACGCAAGCAGATTTCCTCACGATGTTATCCTTCACCAAAAAGCCAGTGGTATGTAAATTCGCACGGTAATTTTTAGCTACAGCTAATTTATTTTAGAGCTGCTAAGTTTAGAATACGAAGTGCAAAGAGACTCGGATTGCTGCAGCTGATCTGCAGCATCGCTTTTTACGAGTTTCCAATAAGCATTTGAAGCTAATTCCTTCTGCCTTTTGCTTGGTTCCTAATTGCACGTTTACTCTACAAACAAAGAGACCATAAGCTTTTAAAAGGGTATAGTTTCACATCACAAAAAGCTTTAATAAAAGATAGACAGAAAAACTCTTTTTTGCTTACGCCAGAAATAACAAACGAAAAGGTGGATAAAAACCTAAAAACCGTTACAAACTGAGTTTTAGTATCAAAGTATACCTACGTGAATTTGTAACAGTGATTTGTAACATAACTTTGTAAAACCAAAACTGTCAAAGTGCTTTATTAACTGTTTATATGAAAAATATGAATTCTTCGGTACCCGGGTACCAAATTTGCCACGTGACTACAACATATAAATTCATACATATATCACTTGTTTTAATACCAATTCATTAAATAATTTCCTACCCAGACTCCAGTTAGTCATTTTGTCTAAATGTCAACGCTTACACAACACACTGAACAGCTATTTTAATAAAGAAAATAAATTCTTAAAAACAAAAACTTTGTAGAAAAGCTACTAGCTTTTCCAAGAATTCTGAGTCAGTCAATTGAAACAACTGAAAAGCTTCATTTTCCAAGAATTTTAAGTCGTATCCACACCATCTCTACACACCTCAATTCGTGAACGCGCCGTGTTCGCTGACCCGGGATGTTGTGTCAAAGAATTAGAGCAAGACTTGCTGTCTCTTCTCATTAGCTTAGTCACGATCTCGAACCGCTGTGGAATTCCTGCTCTTTGTCACTTCAAATTGGACTCAAAACCCTATCAATAGCATTCAATATCGTGTGAACGGGTACATTTATCGAAAATGTTATCCTTATAGTCTTTGCGACAAACTTTACTATTTCAAGTTACATTCATATGCTTACACCTACTTAGTTTTTATTGAGATACGTTACATTTTTTTATTCACATCGTGTAAGAATACATCTCCGCTATTTTATTCATTCTCCGCTATTCAACTGGTGTTAAATCTGTTTTTAATTATGATTTTTTTTGATTGTTTTACTTCTGGAAGTAGGCGTAGAACAGGTAATTGAAGGATAAGTTTTAGGCCAATTGCACACAATGTAAGTATCTTGCACTGGCATAAACATTACTGTGGATTTTATTATTTTATTGACTTGTTATGAAGGGTGTAGCTTAGAGTATAGAAAATCTGAGTGCATACTATGTTAGGTGTCACTAAATTATTTTCCCAAACTGCAAAAAAAGGTAGCTGTTGAATTGGAAAGTATTTTAACTGCCAAAAAATCATTACATTAAATCATCACATCATTGTATTATCATTTATTTATTAGTAACAGATTGCAATTCAAATGTTTTTTTTTATTTCAGAAATTGGTGAAGTATTGGTACCTATCGATATCGTGTTTACAAAATAAAAAAGCAAAATAAAAACAATTAAAATAGTTAAATTAAATAGTTTTGCAATAATAACAATTAATCACCGAAAATACATTTATTGCTTACTCAGAGCTAATACAAAATCTAAGAGTGAAAAAGGGCAGTCATTGGTGCGATCGCATAAACTTGGCTCCGAAAAGTCGTAATATCCCTTCATTTCTTGTATAAATTCTTCATCGCGATCAGAAGCTCTGAAATGTGAGAAAACAAAATAGTTTGAATATGAATTTGTTATGATTATCACAGGAACACTCCCGTGAGATTGTGCCAGGCTGGACGGGACCGCATCACGCTTGATCACCTTGATGAAGATCACCGAATGTGCTCAAAACTACTTAATCTGACGACTTAATCTCACGTGAGTGTTCCGTGTTCCCGTGTTAGTTATAACAATATGTTTCAAAAACCACGTTAGTTTTCATAGTAAAATTTGAATTTGAATTCAATACAACAAAAAGGTTTCGAAAACAACAAGTTCATCGTCCGATTCATGTTAAACGCCACACGGAGTGTATGAGTGCGAATGACGCGTGAAACTTGATGTACCTATTTCATCCCTATCAGTATTTATTTGTCGTGAGCGTGACCATTGTTATTCTTTCTTACTACTGGGCCTTACTTATAAATAATGTAGCAGTTGCTAAGATTGACAAATGACATTAAACTTGTGCAAATAGCACCGAACAATGTCACTTAACTTTACAAAAACTTTATATGTAAGGCTCATGGTTTTTTACTTATTCGTATAATAGCTGCTCACCGCGGTTCATGCACCCGGAGCCCTAAAGGCACCGTTGATTTTACCAAGATAAAAGTAGCCTATGAAAATAAGGTACCCAAAATTTCACCTCCTTCCAAATTTCACAATGCCATTTGAGAGTAAAAAAGTAACAAACACACATTTCCACATTAATAATATTAGTAGGAAGTAGAAAAATTGGATGCTTATGTTTTCACCAATAAGATAAGAAAATCTTTAGAACAGCAAAATTGTTTCAACTGGCGTAAGTTTGGGTAGAATACTTGGTCCTACAGGTTATTTCAATCAGATATTTCTGTCAAATTCTGCTGCACAAATAGAAAAGTGTTCGGCTTAATTTGCGATTGAAACGGAAACTATTCCGCAATCAATTTAACTTGTGCTCGTGTGGTTCCTATTGGGAAAATTGCAACAGTCCGGCTAAACGAAATCATGATTGTTATTTAATATTTTGATATTGTATCATAATTCGGATTTCTCCGCAAAATTGTGGGTTTGTGTTTACCGTACTGCGATATTATTAATGATAAAAGCCTTTATTCACTGACCAAATTACAGTATAGTTTACTCATCTTATTTGTAGGTATTTACTATTTTAAATCTAATTTGATTGATTAATAAAAAATCTACTTCAGCAATCAGTTTTTTGGACAGATTGTCCTTCCATATTAATATCTAAAAAACGTTTATTTTTTTTTATAAAAGTATTAGAGTTTTAGCAAACGTTGCCAAAACGATTTCTAGTTGACATTTTCGCTTGCAAGAAAGCACAATAAAAAGTAAAAAAATACTATTTCTAGTTGATTTTGCGTGCTCCAAACAGATGCAGCCTCCAGTAAATCATTGAATTAACATAATAGTTTAAGTCAGAATGATTAGGCGTTTGCTAATCTAATCACTATCGTGGCCGCCTCTGCAGGCCTAGTCTGCATAGTATAGGAGATGGCCATCCCTCCATTTTTTTAAGCCAAATGTGGCAAACAAATAATAGCCCAAAATGGTGCGCTGCCTGATGGTAAGCGATCACCGTCTCCTATGGATATTTGCAACACCGGAGGCATCGCACATACGTTGCCGACCTTTTAAGACCCTATCAACAAGCCTCTTGAAGAATTCCATGCCAAAGTTATTCGGAGCTAACGGTGAGAGCTCATTCCACATTAGCAACTTTTGCAAGTTGAAGCATCATTACGGTTCTCAATCACATCAGAGATCAGTATGTGCAAGTGTCGTCAAAGTAATAGAAGTTGAACTTACGTGAACACAACTCTCAGTATGTCATGTACGAGAGACCTTCCAGGCGGCGCGAGGTAGGACTTCGCCTCGCAGATCCCCCGTATGACGCAGGACCGGCCGTTTATGTTATAACTATAAAGGTAAAATCATAATATTACAGAGTTATAAGGAAAGGGTATGGTGCAAAGCAGAGAAAGTTTCATAGTTTTGTTCATAGTACTCATCATTGTGAACTGTTTCTACTATGGGACCAACCCGGATATGACGAAAAAAAAACCAGCTGTTCGTTCCATACATTTTGTCGAGTGTTATTGACAGCTTTCGATGGAACAGCTAATTTTTTTTCGCGAATTCCGAGTTGATTCCACAGTAAAAATTGGTATTGACAGCTATGAATTATGTACCTATGTAGTATTATATTTTAAAAATGATTAGCTCTGGCAGACGGACACCGAAGTCTCGCCTTAAGGGTATTTCCCCGAGGGAGGTTCAGGATCCTAAAAAGAAGATAAATTATAACTCACAATTCCAAAGCACGCTGTATCTTCTCCCAAAGCTCCCTCTTTTGCTTATGATGCAGCTTTTTCCTGAAGAACCGGGTGGTGAACTCTTCTTTCGGCAGCGGGTAAATGACGTCGATCTCTAGGGCGATGTTCCATCCCGAGGGCGCGTGTGTCATGAAGGCTTTTACCAGGGATATGGTGAGCTGGAAATGTGGTAAAGAAACAGGTACTTTACCCGCAGATAGTGACTTAAGCTCTGGTTTTTATTTGTGATGTTCTATTCTGTTTATGTGTATTATGTTATTTTATTTGAAATAAAGTAGTACAGGGTGAGATAGATACGTAGATAGATAGCTAAACTCTTTATTGTTCGCGCCTGAAATTACAAACAAAAGGATAATAACAGTTAAAACTAGTGCTAGAAATGCCTTATGCTAAAGCGATCTTTTCCAGACAAATAAGGAATAAAAGCAGGTTAGGAAAGCTAAGCCGAAAAGAACTTTTAGTAGGTACTCATCATTATGAAGAATTTTTACTATAAGACCAACATTAAAATCGTGAAAAAACTCAGGTGTTCCATGCATTTTGTCGAGTGCCATTGACATGTTTCTGTGCAACAGCTGATTTATTTCGCAACTTTAATGTTGGTCCTGCACATAGTTAAAATCGACCTACTACTTTCGAAGATTACCCCTCTACAAACCAACGTACATACAAACTGTATTAGCTATATTACTATATAAGTATGAATAAAAAGGAACTCTGTTCCCATAAAAATAGAATTAAACTAACCACAACACCCGTATCATCCGGAAAGGACAGATGTCTTCGTTTCCTCACTAAACCTAGATCAGTCTTCACATTCACACACTGGTTGGAACTGTCACTTGAATTTGACATACACTCACACTGTACCACCAAAATTAATAACAACGCGCCTGACAAGTTCATATTTCCATTTGACAATAAAAAGTAAGTAAGTTCTTATTGATTTCACTTAATGACCACTTTCAGGTTTTAACAATTAGATTGTTTTTAGGTTAAAAATCCGACCATGTCTTTAGAACTTTTTGGCACTGAGGTCAAAAGCATAAGCTGCAGAAAGCAAAAACACTAGCTCAAAATTGTAAGGAATGACAAGAGAAATAGTCTTTCCCTAGAACAAATCAAAACAGCCTAAATAACAATAATTATTTTCACCGAGGTATACTCGTAAAACAGTTGAGGTTAAGTTAAGGTATGAACTGACTATTCTACAGCGTGTTTGAAATCGTGTCATAGTCTAGCCATTGTCAAGTAACTGATACAACGACGGCTGAAGTCGTGTACGTTTAGACAATGCTTTACGATGGTAAACAAAATCCACGTGATTGTTTACACTGTTAAGGCATACATGGACTGAGGAAAAGACTAATGTGGACTTAACTTTTGTTTGTTGAAGTTGGATTACTTAGGTATTTCCTTTGTTTTGTGGCAGGTTTTTTGATGTTATTTCATGCTCGGAAAGATTTGCCAAGTCTAAAGATTTTTAAAAAGGTTTATGTACCTACATTAAGGTTTCAATCTGATTTTTTTCACAGAAGTTAGTATTTGGCGATTACTAAACTCGATTTATTGTACCATTTATAAAATAATGTAAGGTTATGTATTGATTAACATAAAAATTAGTTAGACTAGGTACATAGAAAATGCAATCAAACAATTATTATACATTAAAATTAATGGATGATAATATTAGTTATTTTTTTTTTGTACATGTGAATCTAAAGTAGGTAGGTCCTTTTTTTCTCAGCGATATGGCCACTAGTGTTTGCACTACTTTTAAATGTTATTATTATTTTGAATACTATTTCCTGTATGATATGATTGAACAATAAAACTCTTTATTGTTCAATAAAGAGTTTTATACCTATAATTATCTGTCCATGGCCAAAAAACTTTAATTCACCTTTTAATGTGTCTTTCCAACTTGTCCTATCCATATATTTCCAACGTAATTACAAACACGTACTGAGTTTATTCTAATAATTTGAAGAGTGCCACCGTCTGTAGTTTTTTTAGCAGTTCGTTAACCTTTTACAATCATTGCACCGATTGAGAAGCGGTTTTCAGTTGCAAATGCCTTACAAGTGGTAAAAAGTAAACCTAATATGTTAGTATTGTTTTTGTCTTTAGTAGTGAAGAAAGAAAGAAATGTAGAAGGTACGAGTACCTAGCGGTAATGGGACTGTTTCATTTCATCAAAAATATCTCACAGGCACCACAGGCAGCTCCCGTACTTTGCTTTAGTTATTAAAATCACCATAATATCTATTTATTAATAAGCTGAAATTATTATTCGGATAATCACTACTGCGAATTAGTCGATACCTTATATCCTCAATACTTTGTGCCTTGTTTTTATTTTTATCCTAAGCCACAACACTTTTCGAGGCATTTACTTTTATGGAACCGCCATTCCACGCTTCAGATATACCGTCGGTGCCAAGTAGGAGATAGGTATAGACGTCTAGACCTCCCTTAATCTTTCTCTCGCCAACCGTGAGACCAGCACCATAAACAATAACTACACCAAGTTCGCTTTGGAACTGTTTGTTGTCAGGCTGTATGACCAGTGATAGACAAGCTATAAGGTAAATGTACCGTTCACCGAACGCTTAAGACCTGCATGTACGTTTCTATTTAAAATAAGGTCTGGGATTTTTACACGATTATAATTAATAGTTTAGCGGTAACTTAGATAAACTAGTCTTCATTTAAATTTTTTTGGAAATTAATTACTCGTTAGAAATATATTTAAAATATTTTTAAAGTTTTTAGGTCCGTTTAGTCTCATTTGTACCGTTTACCGGACTAAGAAACGTGATTTGCACCTACTACCGGATCGGCCTGCCGTATTACCGGACTAGGAAAGAAAATGTATGGAGTTGCGTTGTTGAGTGGTGCTCAAACTTTCGTTGGTCTTACTGAAGAGTACTTTATATTAACAACCTAACTTCACTAGCTTTTTAACTTCAACTAATATTGACGGAATACTAAAAAAGTTTTAAAATAAAACGATAAGTTTACATTAAACGGAAATATCATTTATTTTTGTCATCCATGTATTTGTATTTCATTAACTCAAATTAGTATTTATACAGGGTGTCTAACCAGTCATCCCGTATTATAAAAACATTAATCTAAAACATTTATTTAATCAATCCTATCACACTTGTTTTGAGGTAGGTAAGATATGGTTTGATAATTTTTAAACAGTCTTTATAGCACTTTTTATGCTTATAAATGTTAATTTTTAATCGGTTATTATAGTATACCTCCTCTACAAAAAATAAAATGACAACCAATTGAGTATAAAAAACCTTAAAATGTGCATATTGATATATCAACGTTCTCAGAATTCATAAAATACACTGTGTATTGACATCCTTTCGTCACCTTCCGAAACCATAACCAAAAAGCTCTAATGTATACAGGGTTATTCATAAAGGGTATGCTAAGCCGAAAAGGACTCATAGCACTCATCATTATGAACAACTTTTACTGTGGGACCAACCTAAAATTCGTCCTATAGTAAAAGTTGTTCATAATGATACGTACTATTAGCCCTTTTCGGCTTAGCATATCCTTTATCAATAACCCTGTATAATATCCGATAAATAAATAGAAAAACGGTTCCACACTAATCTTAAAATAACGTAGATACATTATACATATACATACACACACGCACATACACATATACACACACAAGCACACTCACATACATTACACACACATACACATTATATTATACATTTTTTGTTTTAACTTTTAGAAGCACTGGGCTTTACAAAAAATCACTTTAGAGAATACGTTTGAATATCGACCTAGTAGTCAATTCCGTAAGGATTATATTTCAATGAACACCGCTTAATAAAATAGCTGAGATAATAAAAAATCCGGTAATAGAGCCCATGGGTACCATTTACCGGTCACCCGTTCGGTAAATTAAACAGTCAAATTTAGTGGAACGTATCACCCGAACAGATTTTGAAAATAGTCTATAAATTGTAATCATTACAATGTAACTACAAATCTGACATCGTTACTGGTAATTAGAACTATTACAAATCCATGAATATATGTGGCTTTTGATATTATTGATGTAATATAACTATTATGGCATTTTCAAAATAGCCTTTCCAAAAAGCTTATTTTGATGCCAAAAACTTGTTAAAATGTTAAATTTCAATCACAGTTTAAAAAAAATTGGCTTGTATATTAATGTTCGGTAATTGCTCACTAAGTTCTTAACACTTCTAGTTATTTAAATTGCAAAGAAATTTATTGAAATAATTCTTCATCAATCAGTACAAAATTAATTAAAAAAACATACGTTTTTCCTGATTCCAGACGCTGTTCGGCGAAACCTTCCAGTCAAAATATGCTTGAACCCACCACCGGATTTGTATTTTACTCAATTTCTGTAAATACCACTGAACCAAATTCACTTATTTAATCGGAACACAATAACTAATTGAGTAACGATACCGTAAAACCCTATTTTCAAAAACTAAGCTATGCTTAAACGCCATAAAAACCTTAAGAAATACACGCGATTTCTTAACGATTTTCGTAAGGAGTTCCATACAAAACTGCGATCGACCGACTCGATCGATTATCACGGTCCCACTGATTCCCAAAATGGTCGGCTAGGTCACGTAAAGGAAGGGGAGGATATGTAGCCATCGGAGAAAAAAATCGCAACTTACTTTCAACCGTAAGTTTTTGACTTAAAGCTTAAAATAGGACGTTTCCGGTGGTAGGGCACGTCCGTTGAAGGGTACTTTTACCTTACTTACGACCTGTTTGGGTCAGTGGTAGTCTGTCTGCCCTATGAGCCAGAGGTCCCGGGTTCAGTTCCCGGCCGGCAGATGTTTGAATGATTAATTTGAATATCTCTGTATCTGTATAATCTAGCTCTGAGTCTAGGTGTTAATTATCTTTCTGTGTTCCATGACATCCCCGACACGGGGAAGCTTTAAGTGCGAAACGTTCTTTATTATTACTAGCTACAAAGCTATTGCAAACAATACCTAAGTAGTAGGTAAATATGTAAAAGTAGTTAGTTATGACGTTAAAGGTGTATCGTAGATGCAAATCGCTTCAATGACTTTAAGCTTTTGATAAAGAAAAATATCGCGGCGAAAATTACCACAAGATAATTTTCTAGGGCTAGTTTGACAAATTAAGTACCACACTCAAATTGAAAAACTATTCTGGATGCACCACTTAAAATGTAAGCCAGTTCATAATTTATCTGTGCATATAGACATTATAGACGTTTTACAGATATGTATGTAATGGTATCTACTGTGTTGTGATTGCGAGACTTTCAAAATTAAAATTTTGACTGCTCTAAAATATTCTTTTTCACGAGAAATCACAATTTTAGACCTGTCAGATTAATTTGGTAAGTCGTACAACAAACTCAACGCTCAATAAAAATAATGAAGTTGCAACAATTTTTTTACAATTCTAAGAGAACTACTCTGACTACAGATGTTGTGATCTATATATATAAAAATGAAACCCGTTTTCCTTGGTCACGGCCTCACGCGTGAATGGCTGGACCGATTTCACTAATTCTTTTTTTGTTGTATTTGTTATTATTAGGAGAAGGTTCTTACGGAAAAAAATATTAAGAAAATCTCTCAGAAATATTGAAAAACCCTAAAAACAGCCCTTTTATTTTTCCCATACAAACGTTTTCTAACTAAAACGAGCTTTATTGCTATTGTATCAAGTTCATATTGAATTGCAAGCACTCACTGTCGTTTAAGCAATGTAGGTATGTTCCTAACGTCCAAGAGTCATTTTGCACTTTATTACCTGTGTACAAAGTTCAAATTCAATCATATCTATCAAAACAGTGTGCGTTTTATACTGATAATTTTTACTATAAATTGACAAGTTAGCATCAACAAACTACGGTTGCTATAGTTACGCAATAGCATGAGAATAGAGGTTATAACAAAGAGTTCCTATAATTATTCTCAACACCTTTGGTCACGCCATCACGCGTGAACGACTGGACCGATTTCAATTTACTCTACGTTTATCCCAAAGTCTACCCGTGCGGAGCCGGGACGGGCCGCTAGTAATTTTATAAAGTATGAATAGCTTTCTAAAAACATAAAAAAATAAATTAATTAAATTATTGTCTCATCTGAAAATTAGGCAATTACCATAAACAGCACCGCCAGGCGTAGCATAGCTTTTGAAGTGGCAACCGAGTTTTATTGTTTGTGCGCTAGAGCTTGACTTGGAGAAAATTCTTTAATTATAATTCGCTGCTTATTGTCGAACTTTATACAAGAATTAGTAACAAGAATAAAAAGCTTTGCGTTTTTATTTTTTGAATCTATACCTAAGTATTATTTTATAGGTAGGTACTTCCTGTTATTATAGTAGTAGGTATGCAAAAATTACTAGGAGCGTTATAATATGTATGCATTATAATTATGTTGGTTTGGTAGTAATGATTGTAAATAAATTAAGGGCATAGATATTCAGTCAATGCTCAGTCAATAATATGCCAATAACATGTAATTTGTTTTTTTGTCACAGTGGAAATTATGATCGACTATTCTTAAACACGATTGATAGAAAGCAAAATGATAAATAAATTTAAAAAAAAAACGGCCAAGTGCGAGTCGAACTCGCGCACGAAGGGTTCCGTACCATTATCTTTAATGAGCCTCGTATGGGAGCCCCCTTAAATATTTATTTTATTCTGTTATTTAGTATTTGTTGTTATAGCGGCAACAGAAAATAAATCATCAGTGTAAATTCCAACTGTCCAACTATCACGGTTCATGATATACAGCCTGGTGACAGACGGACAGACACACAGACAAACAGCGAAGTCTTAGTAATAGGGTCTCGTTTTACTCTTTGGGTACGGAACCCTAAAAAGGTAAAATGATTACAACAACTAACATAAAGGAAAAGAAACAAAACCCAATAATACAATTCTTTATTCGCTATCATACAGCTGTAGTCCGTGCAAGTCTTCACAGCCGGGGTACAAGGCGCCGCAGTGGCCGCGACTCCGAGACGCCTTGTCGTACAGCTTGTGGTGGTCCACGTCGAACTCCTGACCCTTTGGTAACCTGGAATCATTGAGGGTAAAGAAATTTTTAATATTGTTTATCTTACGAATATTGTAAATGTCTTAGTTTGGATGTTTGTGACTTTGGAGGTTGGGTTGTCTGTAGCTCAATCATACAAAAATGGATTTTAGTGCAATTTGGTATGTTTTATGACCCTTGATGTAAGCAACACAGCATGTGATCTAACAATTCCAATAGGTCTTTATAAACATAACTTGCTACACATTTTCGAATAGTCACTGTTAAAATAATTTATACAAGGCAAATAAAGTCACGTTGGTTACTCCACACAGATCGTCGGCGAGTCTAAGAATAAAGAACTGCCGTTATCGTGAATTGAAATATCTGTACAAGTACTTTCGTATTTAAACATCTTCACTGGATCTCGATAATTTTGATTTTAAAATCATGTAGGAAGAAAAAAACTTACGTGAAAGTAGCCCTGACAATTTCTTGTAGAAAAGTTCCTTGCTCTTTCTTCTCTCTGCTGGACTCGCATAGCATCCGTAGAACGCATTCTTTGCCGTTCCAGCCAAGTCTGTGCAAAAACGAATCACAATGTTAATCAAATTACTTCTTCTTTTCGGGAAATATCTAAACTTACACAATATTCGTGACGATTCTGTCATTGTGATTTGTGATTTATGTCACGTTAGAAACTAATTTGAACAGACTAAAATTATCTGATATTTTTACTATTATTTGGGTTTGTTGGAAAATTATGGTAATAATTGTAGAACTGTCCAATTTTGTTTATTTGTGAAAATAGGGCAACAGAATTGAGACCATTATTTTCTCTTCGAACAATTTAAAACTACCTTCAGCTTTAAGCTGAGAAAATGTACCTACATAAAACAAAATCTAAAAAGAGATCTAAAGAGAGATCATAAAAGAGATCTAAAATGAGTTAGTCAGACATAATTATTTCCCAGACACTAGCAATGTTTTTGAAAAAAAAATGTATCAATAATTATTCACAAGAAAAAAAATGTGACTATTAATTACATTTTATGTACTTAATATTCAGTAATTATATAATAATCAATGTTTCGCTAAAGTTCTGATACCAACTTTATTATTTCAGCCTCTAAAGCAAAACTCATTTTCAATTCAGCGCTGTTATCTCAAATGACCTATCTTTGTATCCCATCACATTAATGGGAGCTTCCACTAAGCTCATATAATTTTATAGTCTAGGAGAACTGGTTGCACTAATCGCTGATTAACGAACCGAGCGATTCAGGGAAAATGAACTTCAAAGACATTACAACGTCGAGCCTCAGTAAACTGATTAAAATGTATTTTACGGACGCATGTTGAAACTATCGTAATTATTACTGCTATAATATTCAGTTTAAACTAATCTAATAGCAGTTATTTGCGTGTCTTTTTTTTAATGTCTGATAAAGGGCTGAAAATTATGTAAATCTTAATTAAGCAACATTGAGTGAAAGGAAATGATACAACGACCGTTTATGCTAATATTGCAAAGAGCAGTTTCGCAAAATGCCAAATTGGAGTAGTTAAATTTGTTGGAGATTTCTCTGAACTCTTACCTAATAACCTGTCAAACTGTAACAGCCAAAATCGACCCCCGTCTAGTGATTTTTCCCTCCCGTCGCACCCAAACTTTAAAATTTTAATTTCACTTACGCCTGCAAAACCTTTTCGACTTTAACGTAGAGGCTTTTCCTTCCACTCCTGTGGAACTCAATGCTCTTTTCGTGTAGAGAGAGAAGATAATTGGCATTCTTTTGCATGTCATGCATTTTCTTTTTAGATAAAGTCTTTGTGTCTCCGATAATGTCCACGCTTCGTTTGGCAAATGCCGGGTTCACTATTGGTTTCCTGAAAATAATTTTACAAAGTCTTAGAACGGAAACGGAACTTTTGTGCTTATAACGTTACATTTTGAAAGAGTTTTATCATACAATAGTTTAGATTTCTGCAGTTCAAATTTATTTTGTCCGACGATTGTAACTTTACTTATCAATTGTAAATTGTTGGCTTTTATTTTATGTAAAACAGTATTTGACAAATATTATGTAACATTTTCTCAAAAATCAACTTTATAGCTGTAGAATCTCTACAATATTTACGTATTTACTGTATTTGCGAAAAAAATATATTCCTAGTATAAACATATTTTGTGTCACCATGTTACCATCAGTAACATTCATCATTAGCATTCAGAGTAAGAAAATTCAAATGCTATCTTCACTTGTCGCTTCCAGATTTTCCGCGTAGCTTCTGATAGAAAATTCCAAGTTAAGGGTGAATAAATTTTTGGAGGCTGTCACGCGAAATACAACCTGTAGTGACGCTGGGTGACGTCATCAACACATTGCTACATAATAATCTGAGATATGCGGAAGAATTATCTGTTACTAGAGAGATTTATGAATAGGTGAATTCTCTGTAGGACAACCAAATTGAATTTGTATCTATGTTAACTAGTAGAAGCAAAAATTGTTGTTGTAATATCGGAGACTGAAATTATGTTTTGGGTTAAAAATTGTTAAAAATTATTTTTATCAGAACTCACCTACGATACGGCACTTTCCCGATAACCTTCCCATATTCGTTCATGTATAAAATATGCTTGCTGTCACTTCTTCTGTTGCCCTCATAGAGCCTCGACTTCTCTTTAAACATGTTTAAAAGAGAGGGGTCCGATGGTAGCTCCCAAGCCAACGCCGCAGTGTTGCCGAACCAGACGATGTCTCCTATTTGGAGATAGCCGTGATTTTGGGTACAGAATACTGGAAATGTTTTAAATTTTTAGTACATTTCTTGAGACACTTAGGCCGATGTCCTGAAAACTCAGACACTCATCTCGTTGGTGTTCGTTTGCTTTGCATTTTCATATTTTACTATCTTGCGAGGTCTCAAGTACAAGGACGATTCGAAAGTGTACCTACGTCTCGCATTATCGAACTCATTATGATAATTAGTTTGTCATTATCATTTTCAGTCTAAGCCAATCAAGTGCCATGTATGGACCCCTCTCCTAATAAGTAAATTCTAATTTCTAATCACTACTTTTTACAGCTTCTGATAGGTACTCAAACTTTGACAGAAGTACATTTACTAATTTCAAATTAACAGATAAATAGCGAAAAAACTTTGACCCTAGTCTAGCCTTAAAATGATTAATTTCTTAGCAACAATACAAACCTAATTGAAAGGAGCTTCCATCGGGGAAAATGAGAAACCTCTTTCTTCTCGACAGCACTTTGCTCTCGTGAGTTTTTGATAAATCTTCAATTTCTTTCCAATCTGTAGTTTCATTGTTAATTCCAAATGCTATACCGCTTGCGATGATTATTATTGAAAGAGTCACAATACTCAAAATGAACAGTTTCATATCTATATTCTGAAAAACAAACATTTTTACCCGACCAAATAAAACTTTGTTTATGCTGTCATTCAAAAGCTTTATTATATCTAAATCTGAAGATTTACTCGTTTTTCAAAGGAAATAATAACAGAAAAGTTACAAACAATACTTAAACTTTAGTGATCAATCCTATAGCCAATTGAAAAGGTTTTTGGAAAGTATATTTCGATTTTAGGAAGGCAGAGTTGCAAGGGTAAGGAAGAGCCAAAGTACTCGTATAAAGTAAGGTTGAATTTGTGACGTCAACATTTTAGAAAAGTTTTTACATTACATCTCTTTTTGAACAACTTAAAAAAATTAGGAAGTTCTATTTTCAACTGTAAGTACATATTTTTTCAATGTGTTTTTCAAAGATAAAAGGATGGTTTGAGTGTTGAAAGGTGAAATCAAGAAATTATTTAGATGTTAGGTTTTACTTACGCGAATACAATTTGAATAATCTCCTTGACAAAGATTACTGCGTGCAGCTAAAACTATTGTATCCAACTGAGAAAATTCCACTTAAACCACTTAGTTTTTAAAATAACAAAATACTTACATGGACAAAACAAATTACTGTAACTGACTGATTACTCAAAACCAGAACAAAACGTTCCTGACAACACAATTAGTGGAACGGGTTCCCGGAACCGTTCCAACCATGAGGTTCCACTGGCAACAAACAACTACTTTGTCTACAAATATTTAGCGTAGTCTATTTAGCGTGTTGGAGACAGTGACTCGCTAACTCACCAATAAGGTGGGACAGTGTACCAGGAGAGTGCTAATCAGGTGGCCCGTTGTAGGATTGGCAGCCGATGGACAGTAATCACTGGCAGTAGAATGATAATTAGATTTGATTGGTATAGAATGGAGTGGGATCTGGTGCTAGTTAGCGTAGCTGGTTAGCTAGAATTTTGGACAATTGTTTAAATAAAAAACGCACATGCTTTTTTGTTTAAACGGCATGCAGTAGCAGTGCGTTTTTGTGTATTTTTTTTCTTGATGTAGATAGACACAACTCACACATTATATTTTCTTACAAACAAGAACATTATTTTTACAAAACAAAAAACAAAAACCGACTTCAAAAGACCGACTATTGAGTTATTCATCTATTTGTCGCGCACGTATTTAATGCAAATTTAAGACTTATATAGTTTTCTCATGGATACCATTATCAGAACTGGACTAAATTGAAATGGGACCAAATGGGAAGCGGCAGCTTTCTAATAAAAAAAGAATCATCAAAATCGATTCACCCAGTCAAAAGTTATGAGGTAACAAACATAAAAAAAAATTAAAAAAAAACATACAGACGAATTGATAACCTCCTCCTTTTTTGAAGTCGGTTAAAAAAGACATGAAAATGAAAACCTTACCGATTTAACTGACATCAAAAATTGTACTTGTTTGGTTTTACTCGTATTTACCGTTTTGGGCAACTAAGAAAGCGAAGACTACGGACTATAATCGTGATCGTTAGTGATCAATCAAAACATTTTTTTTTAAGTTTTCCATTTGAATTGCGAATACAGGGCTATAAGAAAAGGGCATTGGCTTAGCCGAAAAGGGCTCATAGTACTCATCATTATGAATAACTTTTACTACAGGACAAATCCGGAATTCGCGAAAAAAAAATCAGCTATTCCATACATTTCGTAGTGTCATTGACATTTTTCTACAGAACAGCTGATTTTTTTTCGCAAATTCTCCTAGTCCCTTAGTAAAAGTTGTTCTGACTTTGAAGTTGTACTATGAGCTTTTTTTTAGCACACCCTTTCGTTATAAACCTGTATAGTACTCGCAAAAGAAAATAAGTTTAACGTATTAACTTTAGAAAAATACGTTGGGATGTCCATAAAAAGTTTTATGGGCGCCCTCTACCCTTATTGCCGTTTACCTTCACTTTTTATGCCATAAAGTGACGAAACGCGCAAGACGTGTGTCCGATGGTAAACGCCTGCCATTAGAAATATTTCCCAAGGGGCTGCCAACGGACATTTCGCGAGACATGTCAATTCTACAAATTTTAAGTCGCTCAATTCCACGCAAATCAACTTATGTAGCAATATTTTTGTAAAATAGTGATCTTGGTGACCTGTTTGCATAAAAATATATTGAACCAGTTGGCTTTCATTGATTCCCCGCACTTTAAGAATAGCTGTATATGTTTGTCATTTTGAAATAAAAAAATAATAATGAGACTCAAACAAAGAAAAAAAGAGAAGAGTTCCATTGCCAAAGAAGGTTGTCGAAATCGATAATAATTTAGAAGTGCTGTGGGACGTAAAGACTGTCTTTTAAAACGTTTCATCGTCATCTGCCTACCCTTATCCCACCTACCTGGGGTCGGTACAGTATGTACACTTCTTCCATTCATCTCTATCACTCCTCACATCTAAATTCACTCCCTTCTTTTTCATATCATGTTTCACACCTTTCAGTCCTCTAAAACCTTTATCTTAGATAAATGCAAAAATGAAATACCACATGAAAATATCGTAAAAAGCACCTACAAATAGTACAAATATTTGCACAAAAATAAAACTTTCAAAACATCCTGTGACGAATTGCCGACAAAATATAAAAGGTTTACCGCACTAAATCAGGGAGGATCACTGTCAGAAAACAAACGTGTCAACTGAGTTTTTATTCCCGGGTCTGAAATATTTTACAGTATTCGCTACCAATTTAGAACTAACTAACTATTTATAGCACTTTCATCTTGGAGTTTTAGTCACAAACACTTATACAGGATGTTTCTGAATGGCGTAGTAATACTTATGGGTGTTCTTCTACACGTCAAAGTAAACAACTTCTAGAACACAAGTTTGCTAAATTCGAAAAATAAAATATCGAATCTCCATATAAACTTGATTACGTGACTAAATATTTTGTATAGAGACTCGATATTTTTGTTCTTGTACTTAGCAAACTTGTGTCACAGAAGTTTTTCACTTTGACGTGCAGAAGAACACCCTTAAATAATACTACACCTTCCCGTTACACTTTGTATATGTCACTGTCTCGCTCCATCAATCAGGCCCAAGTTCTAAGAAACGTCTTTGGGAAATTGTCTTCAAAGTTTTGTTGAAGCATCCATGTTGCAGCCCGGGTACTTCAACAGGCAGTCGGCGGTCGGTGAGTGAGCGCGATCGTATTCTCTGTGGTAGTCTTCGTAAAACTCGTCGCCTTTCGGTAGCCTAGAATATGAAAAGTTTTATACTTAATTGGCTGATTCACTGGAACTAAATTTGGGTTTGCAAGCAATATTCGCATTACGAGTATAACCGTAGCTAGCAAGTCGCATTTCTATAATCGACGATAAACGATATGATAAGACAATGTATGGGAATAAAATTTATGTTATAGCATTTGGAGTCTATAAATAGATAATAGAAATGTCATTCTCGTATTGTCTTACTTTTCTATAGGGTTTCTATTATAGAATTGCAACTTGGCTATAGGGGCAGGTTCGCCATTGACGGATACGTCAAATAGGATGACATTGTATATTAGAATCTTTCTGAATATTCCAATACTAGTCCCATTTTTCTATACTAAAATGTAAGCGATTCCAAATACTAACGTGAACACAGCTCTAAGGAATTCCTGCATAAAGCTGCCTTGTCCAGCTCGCTGCGCCGCCTCGCATAACTTGTACAGCACGCATTGCCGACCGTCCCGGCCCAGTCTGGAATCAATCGGGAATTCTTTGAACTGAAATTGCAGCAAGCTTTGCCGTCTCTTTCTGAATAATATATTGGGGAAGAGCGACAATGTTATAGAGGTGTAGAAAAAAGGAGTTTTTAAGGAAATGGTTTCAACAAATTAAAGTAGGTATTAAATCAGTACTTTAAGTATGTAAATATTATATTCTATCTTTTACCTATTCTGTCAAATATTTTTATAACAAAATTATATCGTAAATGTAGGTTTAATAAAATATAATATTCAACTTTCAGGTTACTTCAAACTAAAACAAAGCTAAAATCTTGACAATCTAAGTTATTGTGCTGAGAAATAATAATAATAAAAATAATTGTTTTTGAAAAAAAGCCAAACCTTAGTCCTCGCCTGCGTGGTACAGAGGCGCGGGGGTATGACGGCGCGGGGGACTGAGAGGGCGGAGCGCACTACCGCGCAGGCGAGGACTAAGGTTTGGCTATAATAGGAATATTCTGAACTGTTATTTTAAATATTATAGGTATAAACATAACTTACGCTGACAATAATCTCTCTATCTTTTCAAACAACTCCAACCTACTACTTCTGTGGAACTCTATGCTTCTTTTGTCTAAATGTTCTTTGTCTAGGTAGGCTCTATTAGTCTGCTTCTGGTGCATTTTCATCCGATCTATCTTTAGTTTTAACTTTTCTTTAAATGAAAGCTGGTCTTCATTTGTGCTTCTTTTCGCGAAGGCTGGATTTACGATTGTCCTCCTGAAAATAAAAACAAATCAAGTTTAAAAAGTATTAAGGACTTTTTATCTAATCCTTTTTTTTTATCTTTTTCTGTTGTCGGCCTGTGACTGCCGTGAAATCTGTTTGTACAGTTAACATTGCTATTTGACACCTAATTTTTATTTGAAAGTGAGTTTCGAATTAAGTACAGAATTCCCTAATTACGAGTAAGAATATCCTAACTAATTTATTTTTTAAATATTTTTACTTATATAACTCTGTTTAATAATAGGTATTAATATTTTCAATGCCTGTCAAGTAAACTCACCTCGTATAAGGAACTTTTGCTATGACCCTTCCGTCCTCATTCAGGTAGCCGATTTTCTTCGAATCTCCTCTTCTCTGAGCTCGCTCCTTTTCCTTCAAGCCGTGGAAGAATGACGGATCCGATGGAAGGGTCCAGGCCAAAGCAGCGGTGTTGCCGTAGAGGAAAATGTCGCCGATGGGGATAAGAGCTGCAGTCTGCACGCAGAATACTAAAAGTCAAATAAAATAAATATT
The DNA here is from genome assembly GCA_949125135.1 of Alcis repandata. Taxonomy (NCBI): domain Eukaryota; kingdom Metazoa; phylum Arthropoda; class Insecta; order Lepidoptera; family Geometridae; genus Alcis; species Alcis repandata. The sequence goes on from OX421238.1 coordinate 2,333,882, forward strand.
TTGAGAAAAAGGCAAGCTTTTATTGCAATGTCATCGGAGCTAGACAGGTATACCAAATTACAGCTCAATTGGACATCGGGAACTGATTCAAAATTCAGTTGTAAGATTCAACCCACACAATCATACTTATGTACATACATACACGGAAAGTTAAATAAAAGCTCGTAAAAAGGTGTAATATACATAGGTTTGGACTACATAATATACATAGTGAATGGACTTTATAAAGGCGGCAGAAGGCAGTGGATAAGACTGGTGGTACGTTGAGAAAGAAACCTATAGGTATTCAGTAGCGGATAGAAAACTGTTCATGATATTAAAACTTACACATTTGATAAAACCTTGTTGTTTTTCCGAGTTTTTGAAGGTTTTCGAAGGCATTTCGAGTTTTCCGTACGATAATGCCCCAGAAGCGGAAAAGTATCTGTAGTAGTAGTAACATTGGATCCTGTAGTATCTGTGCCCCAGAAATTACGTTTTTCCTTCAATGACGTAAATTAGCAAGTTTGAAAATAACTGGACTTGATAGATCAAACTTTTAGAACAATGACTTGTCAAAATTAACACCATGTGACCGTTACAAAGCTTCTATTTAATACTTATTTTATCCATTCTCTTATCACATAAATGTGAGATTTTCAACTACCTACTCTTACCTCGTGGGTTTGGCTTATCAACTGTTACATTTATCCAATTTCCTTATATGTAAGTACGAGTATTTTTGGCTATGATATAATTTTTTTTTTAAATTCTGCAATACATTTGGGTTTTGGGTGGCTCTTCAATACTTCTGGAAAGCTTTGAAGTTGTATTGCTTTTTAATAAACTAAGACGCAAATAATAATAATGGTGTAAATCTAAGTGACGTGGTTCTTCGACATAACCGCGGCCGTATCATAGACAATAACAGTCAATCATCATTATCATTAGCCTTCTTTGTAGCGCTGCGGGTAAAGGCCTCTCTCCAGCTATGCTATCTGCCTCAGTTACATAGCAATTAGGTCCTGGTTGGCCCGCGATTGCGATGGACCCTCTTACTGCCAGACGACCAACGCTCTTCTCATCTTGCCTCAGCCACCACTATTTTATAGTCAATACGTCAAAACAATACTAGTTTAAACTTATTTATAACGTAAAATCACGTAGATAGAATCTAAATTACAAATTAAGTCAAGATTTCAGACCAAAAATGTTGCATATACAATGTACATAATAAGATTATAACTTTTCCATGATAAGAATCCCGTCCCAAAGCTTTGTAAAGACCGCCTTAATTTCCCAGCAAAGTTATTCTAAACCTCCACATAACTATGTGTCTCAAAATGTATCACAAGACCAGCTCAAAGGGCTTGAATGTTGTACAGTACGCCCCAAATACCATCCTCCAGTAACTATTTACTCAGATACTTACCTAGCTGTAGAGAGCTACCATCCGGAAATGTTAAGAACCTCTTTCGTCGTGACAGCACTCGCGATGCTCCCATAAACTCGTCTGCAGAACCGTTTTCTCTCACAATTTCACTCAAAACAGTTTCAAATAAAAGTATTGCCACAAACAACGTGGGTATTATAGCGTTTAGCATTGTTGGAGAAATCAAACACTGGCTGGTCGTAAACTTTTTTTGGCTACTCTTTTCTGTCACTGGCCGCATAGATTAAAAACATAGACGAACTTCATTAACACTTAACTTCTCACGTAATTTTCCGTTATTTTCTTCTAAAAATTACCGAAGTTGCCAGAGGTAGATCATCAAACGCACTGCGAACTCTACTGGCCAATTGCAAACATGTAAATTGTATTAAACGAAGTACCAATTAACATGGTAAGTGTCAATCGCTTTACTGTTATATTTTGTGTGACAAAATGTGGAATATGTGTAACGAAAAAAACAAAAAAGGAAGTCTGGGAATTTTAAGTGGTTTCTAAATGAAGATGCGTGAAAAACACTCACGACTCGAATTCGGTCTATTGAAGTATACAACTTTTGCCATTTTTGTAAGAGTTTTTTTCTGCTATATTCTAGTTTATATAATATTATGTAGATAAATAAAAGAAAATCTTTAAAAATACTTTAATAAAAGACATAAAACAAATACCTAGGTACATAATTTATATTCGATTTATGTTTTGTATTCGATGGGATGTTATTTCGGCCTGTTTAAGACCTTCGAAATATCAGAAATTCATTACAAAAAAATTTACAAAAAAATGTTTTAAATCGGCTCTTTGTATTGTGGATATTACCGCCTATGATACAAATGAAGTTATATTATAAACTATATCTTTTGCATAATATTAGTGTAGACAGTCTGACAAAAAACACTACTAGAGTTTCGTAGATTGTCTTAAAAAAACACAGGTACAGTTCCATAGGCAAAGACATTTGTACATTTAACAATAATAATTGTTTTTCTCTATAGCGGGTATCTACAAATTGTTTACTCGAGCACGCAACTTCAGAACAATAGACATGGTCTCAGACTTAAATAACCGTTAAGTACATACAAACAAACGGACGAACACAGTAAACCTAAACTTTACATAACCCTAAAAACAAGGTTTTATTTATGGGTTGATTAAACGTAACGTGTACAGCGGCGAGACAGTGGCCGAGTACTCGGTTTGTAGAGAAACATTTTGATGAGGCGAGACAGTCACTAAAATTATGATTAATTTGCTCAGCAGAGTATACCGATATACTGTCTTGCCACTGTTAAATTCTATATTTTATGCATATTTTATATCGATTACCTAATCTATGTTTTTAGATGACAATTAGATAATACGCGAGCAAAATATTCCATTTTTTGCTGTAGGTTGTTACAACATAAAACCAGATCTCTAATTTGTATGATCTCTTATAAAATAATAAAAGCACTCATACATATTTAGAGAAAGGGCATGCTAAGCCGAAAAGTGTTCATAGTGCTCAACATTGTGAGCAACTTTTACAATGAAACCAGCCCAAAATCCCAAGAAGCTGTTGCATACAAAAATGTCAATGACAGTCAACAAAACTTATAGAACTGGGGATTTTTTCACGATTTTAGGGTTGGTCCCGCTGCAAAAATTGTGAGTACTATGAGCCCTTTTAAGCTTTAAGCATACCTTTTCCTTATAGCCAGGTACATTGTACAATATTATGGTTTAGTGATCGTTTATGCATAAAAGAATTCCTATATTTACTAGTTTTGCCCCGCGGTTTCACCCGCATGATTATGAAAAGCGGTGATTATGAAAAAGAGCATGTGTTAATCCAGGACATAAGCTATCTGTATTCAAATTTCATCAAAATTGGTTTAGTAATCATGGAGATGCGTATCTCCATGGTAACAAACATTCACACACATACGCCTAATACAGGGTTATTCATAAAGGGCCAAGCCAAGCCGAAAAGGGCTCATAGTACTCATCATTATGAACAACTTTTACTATGGGACCAACTCGAAATTCGCGAAAAAAAATCAGCTGTTCCATACATTTTGTTGAGTGTCATTGACATTTTTCAATGGAACAGCTGATTTTTTTTTCGCGAATTTCGGGATGGTCCCATAGTAAAAGTTGTTCATAATGATGAGTACTATGAGCCCTTTTCGGCTTAGCATACCCTTTATGAATAACCCTATATATGTACTGGAGATCCGTGGTGCAAACATTCACACAAACACACGTATGTAGGTTCGCATTTATAAAATTAGTAAGATTGTTTCTAATGCTGAGTACTTTTAACCTCTTTTCAAATTAGCATACCCCGTCAATTTAACCATTTACATTAATAAAGTTTAATCGTTTATGCTTAAAAAGATACTTAATTCTTAAGCCGCAGATCTAACCAATTTACAAGTTACTACATAATTCTTAAGTCTTCATAAGTCTTAGATCTAACCAATTTATATCCGGTAACCGTTGCTTTAACTATTCATTACGGGTTCCATAGAAGTCGTCTGACATCTAGGAAACAGCTCGTCGCAGGACCCGTCAGCACCAAATGCAGTATCATAATGATCTAGGTCGTCTTGAGATAAACCCTGTGGTAATCTGTAATAAAGTATATAATGGAATAACATGAAAATTTGTATGATACTAAGTAAAATGAGTAATTTTAAATTAATATAATGTACGTGTCTTTATTTAGTTGTGTTTTTTGCTGTAATTTATTTGATTATGCTTAGTCTACGTTTTTAATTTTAATAATCGTGAACTTATTTATTCTGTTAGTGAAAGTTTTTGCTTCCAATTACAGCTTTATTGTCTACTGTTAATAGCCTAAATAGATTTTTAAATAAGTTTTTTTTTATATAAGAACAGCAAACTGGCAAACGATTGAATGATTATTATAGTAAGAGATCCTCCGTCTATGAATATGGTAACACTATAGTATAGACAATGTTTTGCAAGCCTGGAAATATGTTTGGTGTAGGTAAAATAAAAAAAGCAACGTGTTTAGAAGTAAAGGAGCGTGATAGCTGAACATTACAAACTTTCGCTGTAAGCAGCTATAGTGCAAACTAAATATATTGGCTTGATACATCAATAGCTTTCATAACCGCATTCAATAATAAATATGGCAAAATCATTTTAAAGTATAGAAAAGTGAAGCAACGAAAAATTTTAAGAAAAGTTTCTTCTGACGTATATTTTTATTGCGACAAGAATTATCTCTAAGCTGTTCCAACCTTATCCACTACGAAATAGAGATAAAACTTCTTTACCATTTCAAATTTTAGTCTCATACTAAAAGACATAAACGAAGTTGAGTAACAACTTACGTGAAAGTGGCTCGAAGTATCTCCTGGAGGAAGGTCCCCTGGGGGCTGTGGCGTGCCTTGCCGACCACGCACAGGGTCTTCAACATGCACTGCTTGCCATCCGAACCCAATCTGGAATATACGACGAATAATTATAGCTAGTCGCCAACCCTAACAGTGACCTCGCGGCTTTATCTTTACAAACATTTTTTGCAAATTCGAATTGTTGGAAATAACTGCTTGCTTATAAAATTTCACTAACGTCCGATTTATTGTATGAAAGTTTTCGTCGAACAACAGAACATGCAATAACCAATTTGTTCCCTAAAACCTAGGATCATAGGTTTGATCGGTCAATTAATTTTACTACACATTTCAACGTGTATGTACGTTATAAAGCTAGATACTGTTCGATTTGTCAAGCTTAATTATTTTGACATTGGCACATACACTGGTGAATGCAAATGTGATTTTGCTTTGATTAAATTTCAGCTGTACGTAAATCAACGATCAAATAATGATCGTAAAATCTAGATCGCTAACCATTGCTGGTTCATTATACACTGGTATCCATATCCTACCCATTGAGCACGACTTCTATTTTCTGATAGAGCGCCTGCCGCGCGCTCCTATGGAACTCCACATCCCGGCTGCTCTCGTAGTTCAAAAACACGCGTCTGTTTTGCGAAGCGTGCATCTGCTTCCTGTCTATTTCAATTTTCTGTTTTGTTTCCGTTTCGTTTTTTATGTCCACGCTGCGTTTTGCAAAAGCCGGATTCACGATAAGCTTCCTGAAAGTTGGTATAGTTGAACGGTCAGTTGATAATTTTGGGACTGTTTTTATAATCTACATGGAGTGAATAAATGGTTGAAGATCAAATGGATAAAAGTGCTGCAAAATTGTAGCTTGATTAACAATTAGCTTTTATTTTTTTATTTACGTACGCCTTTAATTGATTATCTTATTTACACTCCTCGCTCTTGCCAAAAACTCAAACTAAATAATAAAATAAAAATATAATAAGAGAATATAGGTAATAAAAATATAATAAAAAAATGTGCATTGTGCAAGTACCAACAATAAAATACATTTTTTTATGAAAATGCGGGTATGCTTCAATAACATCTTTTGCAGCGTAAATAACTGTGACACCCGCACCGCTAAGCCGAAAAGAAGAGGCTGAAAGAGTCCACTAAGTCGAAATGGGCTCGTAGTACTCATCATTATGAACTGCTTTTACTGGACTGAACCGGAATTCGCAATAAAAAATCAGCTACTCCATACATTTTGTCAAATGTTATTGAGATTTTGCTATGGAGCAGCAGTTTTTTTTCGCGTTTTAATGTTGGTCCTATTAGTCGATTTCGGCTTAAAATATCCTTCCCTTATAACCATGTATGAACACTTACTTGGATCTGGAATACGGTCTTTTATAGATAATCTTCCCTTCCTCATTCGTGTAGTAAATCATCTTGGTGTCGTGTCTTCTGTGTAGAGGGTCTGCTTTATGATTGAACGGGGAGTACGGGTCCTGAGGCAGCTCGAAGGCCAGCGCAGCCGTCACACCCCATAGGAAAATGTCACCAATCGCGAAGATCGTTGGATAGGTATTGCAGAATACTGAAAACGACACGAAATAGATAATTATTATTGACATCATAATCACAGACTAGAAATGCATAGACATGCATCATGAAGTAACATAAATATAAATACCTCAGTTCGTCTCGGCGTTCGGACGAGGTGAACGCGTCGACGGTTTTATAAATATTATTTACTATTATACTACGCGGAATCGTTGCTGATAAGCCGGCTACCTGTGAGTGCCGTTGGGTATTTACCTACGGGCGCCGCAGGCGTGCCATTAAGCTACGATGGACGAGATAAGGTCTATAATAGAAGATGAGGAGGTGATGGATGCGGTAAGCACCACCAGCGAGACTTATAGTGAACAGGAAAGAATTATAGAAGCATTGGAAAAAGAACAAAATTTATATGAAATTACAAAACAGCTAGAAGAGAAAACACAACAAAGCAAACAAGATACTAGAGTAAGAAAAGCAAATAAGAGAGAAAGGGATGAGGAAGATGCAGAAGAATGGAAAACGGTACAAAAGAAAGAAAAGATTTATAAGTCAGGAAATGGAGTGAATAAACAGGAAATATACATCTCGGCTAACGAGAAAATGCCTAAACAGTTTGCTTTGGCAAAGATTTTTAAAAATCTAGGCATACGAGATATAGACAAAGTCAAATACGTGAACCCCTTCAAAATAAGAGTCGACGTCCCGAACTTGTTGGCAGCCGAAGTATTGGAGACATGTCAAGAAATAATAGACCGTGGATGGCGAGTACAAAGAGCATTAGAAGTCAACCTGTCATATGGAGTGATCAAAGATGTAGATTTGGACTTAAAGGACGAAGAAATAGTGGAAAGTATATCGTGTCCAGATCCAGGGAAGCTCGCGTCAGTGACTAGACTCTTACGTCGAAAAGCAGGTGGCGAGGGTTGGGAACCTAGCGAGTCGGTCAGGCTTTGTTTTAAAGGTTCATTTCGTCCAGCATTTATATTCGTAGATGGGTTAAAAATAAGAGTTGACCCTTACATCTTCCCAGTGTCGCAGTGCAGCCATTGCTGGGCTTTAGGACATACCACGAAAAGATGCCCGTCAGCAAAGATCATCTGTCCTAAGTGTGGTGAGAACCATGCCAATTGCGAGACCACTTTATTTAAATGCGTAAACTGCGGTGGTAACCATATGGCGCTGTTACGATCGTGTCCGGTTTATCGGAAGGAAAAAAGATTAAGAGAATTAATGGCAGAATTCAACTGCACATACCGGCGCGCTTTGACCCTATATGTTCCAGCATCTCACATCAACCAAAGAACACACCCACCAGTAGTAGAACGAACAACTAAAGTTGCACCTGCAATGGAAGAGGAGGTATCTTTTACGACCAGCCAAAGACCGTCATACGCAGAAGTCGTCACACAGGCGATCATTCACAAAGAAGTGTCAAATACACCTACACCACCGCGACAACCTAAACAACAAAGAAAGAGAAATACAATTTCGGAGCCATTCATATTCGAGGATCCAGTAGCACCTTACGTCCCTCGGCAACCTGATAAGGGAGAAGAAAAGAAAGGAAAAGATATAAAGTTCAGCGAGTTAACGAAGAGGTTACAAGAAATTTTTTATTTAAAAGGAGTTCCAATTCAAGAGAAAGTGCATCGAGCAATCAAGTGTTGCATAGAATGGATAATTTTAGTAGCAGTGGAGAATATCTCGGACTGGCCAGTATTGAAAGCAATACTGGAATTCATAGGTCTAGGATGAACACTAAGCACAACTTGTTGAAAATTAATGTTATTCAGTGGAATGCACGGAGCCTCCAACATAAATTAGAATCTTTAGAGCATATATTATACCGAGAGAAAATCCACATTGCTGTTATCTCCGAAACATGGCTGGACTCCAATAGTCGTTTAAAGGTAAATGGTTATAATATATAAATACCGTAATGATAGATATGACTCATACGGCGGTGTCTTGATTCTAATACACAATTCAATTAAAGCGGCTTATTATGAGGTGAATTGTAGTAATCCGGATATACAAACAATAATGGTCGAAATTTTTAACTGCAATCATATCCAATTTGTTTTAGGTATATATTGTCCATCGTCGGTAGCCACTAAACAGGCGGAGTGGGAACAACTCTTTAACATCGTAGATAAAAAAACGGTAATTTTGGGAGATTTTAACGGACACCATACTAACTGGTCGTACAAGACTGACTCGCGAGGTACACAAATATACGACGCATTAGCTGAAAGTAAATTTATCAGCTTAAACGATAGTACCTGTCCAACACTCATAAGATTGGTACTTAATAAATTACAGCAAACTTCGCCCGATTTATCATTAGCTTCATCTGATATAGCGATGAAGTTTAACTGGGGAACTACCAATGAGAATTTAGGCAGCGATCATTTAATTATTAAGATAACTATGCATACAAAGAAAAATTCAGATTTACTTATAACTCGTCGTAATTATAAAAAAGCGGATTGGAACTCATATAAACAAGAATTAGAGACTCTTTTGGCTAGGTTTATATGTGATATAGACAACCCTCAAATCGCATACGATAATTTCATAACTTGTATAAATACAGCAGCGGACCGACATATACCATTTATTAAAATAAATAACAATCCTAATAATAATTTTACATCTAAACCTTATTGGCAAACTTCTATATCTAAATTAGTTGCTGAGCGTCGCCTAGCGCTCACCACATTTCGGCGTAACCCCACCCCTAGTAACTTACAGAAACTACAAGGAAAAATTAAAGAAACACAAAGATTACTACGGCAATTGCGTAATAAAGCATGGCGTGACCATTGTTCTTCGTTCGACGGTTCTATCAGTCAAAGTGAAATGTGGCGTAAAATAAAATGGATAAAAGGTTACAATACTTCTCGACCATATATCACTAAAGAGCGGGCCGCTGAATTATTACATAGTTTAACACCTGACTACGTACTTCAGCGTGAACCTATTTTCCCAGAAATAAGTACAAGCTTAGATACAGAAATTACCAGACACGAATTGGAATGTTGCATGCGTCGCAAAGATACCGTACCGGGAAACGACAAAATATCGTATTCAATGTTAGCGCATTTACCTGATAATGGAAAGGCTGTTCTTTTAATGTTGTACAACACATTTCACTCGTTAAGTTTTGTCCCAGTGCAATGGAGAGATATTAGCGTTATACCTATACCTAAACCGGGTCGTAGCCCCCAGTCCCCCGGATCACTCCGGCCTATTTCAATGATATCGTGCGTATGTAAAACTTTTCATAATATATTAAGCAAGCGGTTGGAATGGTACATGGAGAAAAATAATTTGTTATCACCTAACACTACAGGTTTTAGAAGATGTCGTTCTACAATGGATAATCTGTCTAGTTTAGTATCGAGAATTCAAACAGGTTTTTCACTGCACCAAAACACCATGGCAGCATTTATTGATATTGATAACGCTTACAATAACGTGGATTTGAGCTGTCTAATTAATGTCATGCAGAAGTTAGGAATTAGTTCTAAGATATGTAAGTATAGTTGGAATTTTTTGAAAGAAAGGCACTTAAAAATACAGACAGATACATATTGCTTTTTCAGGAGTACATCCCGTGGGATTGCCCAGGGTGACCCGCTTTCATCGCATTATTTTAATATAATAACGGTCGATATTTGTAAGAATATAAATAATGTATTTATTTCACAATATGCAGACGATTTCGTTTTATATATAAGCTATTATGACATAAAAAAAGGTAAAAATAAATTACAAGAGGCCTTAAATAAATTTATTAAATTACTAGACGCTATTGGTCTACAAATATCAGCAACTAAAAGCAAGCTTTGTATTTTTAAAAGAGGTTATCATCAGGACTCATTAAATATAACTATTAACGGTATATCTTTACAAATAGTTGACCACGTTAAATATCTAGGGCTATGGCTTGACAGATCACTACGTTGGGCTAAACAAGTCAATCAGCTTAGGGAGAACGGCTTAAGATTAATAAATAAATATATTTAAAGTTTTAGCCGGCGCGAGTTGGGGTATTCACCCGAGTCACTTGAGGCGTATTTACATAGCTATGATCCGCAGCAGGTTAGATTACGCGAGCGCATTGTACGGAAACAGCTGTAAAACACACTTAGGTAAGTTAGATAAGGTTCAAAACCAATGCATGCGCATTATCGGAGGTTTTATAAAAACCACTGCGATACACGTGATGGAATGCGAATTACACATTCAGCCCTTAAGTGTCCGTAGGTACTACCTCGCGGGGAAATATTGGTTAAAATGTAGGTCAGTGGCTGATAATGAAATAATTAAAATTATCGACAATTTAAATAACCTGTGCCACAGTGAATATACTGTATCTTGGGTATATTGGAGAAATAAAAGAAAACCATTGTTGTGTTTAGCTCATCAGCACCTTAAAAGCACAAATATTTATACCAGTAAACAACTAGAAATGTTCTCGCTAGATACGTGGATCAGCAATGTGGATATCTCGACGGCATTAGCTCCCAATATAAACGACATTACCAAGCCAAAGCATAAATATCATAATGAGGAACTTAGACAGATTTGTGTACAGTTTTTAAGTAATAACTTTTCAGAATTTTACCAAATTTATACAGATGGGTCCAAAGAAGGTATAAATAGTGGATCAGCTGTTTTCGACCCACAAACAAATACGTCTATACAGGTTAAAATTAATACTAACATATCTATTATGAACACTGAGCTAATTGCCATATCGAAGGCCATTTCTTATGCGGATGCATTAAAAGTTGAAAATTGTATAATTCTGACAGACTCTAAAAGTGCTATTTATCATTTGGCTCGGTGCACCTCGAATGTTCGAGGCACTCCGATAGCCTACCGCATTTTAGAGTCGTTACGCAACAGAGATAATTATAATAAGATAATGAAAATCCAATGGATACCATCGCACGTCGGAATACCCGGCAACGAGGAGGCCGACCGCCTCGCCAAGGATGCTTTGATACACGGAACTCCTTTTTACTGCTTGCCTCTTTTCTCTGACTGTTTAAGTACAGTTAGGGATAGAGGTATGGAGATGTGGAAGGAGCACTTTGACGAGCGATCAATTTCGAAGGGCGTTTGGTATAAGACCATACAGCCGAGTATTTCACGGGCGCCATGGTATACCGGCGCTGATATGAGTAGGGCGGAGATGATTACGGCCATGAGGCTTCGGTCCGGTCACATTCCACTCAACAAATTTCTACATCTAATGGGGAAATCTGAATCACCAAACTGCACCGAGTGTGTGGTCGAGGACTTGTATCATGTTGTGATGGAGTGTGTCCGAGCCGAAGCTGAGAGGTTTGAGTTTTATCAGCATGCTAACATAAAAGAAAGGGACGTTGGATGGTGCAACAGCATTCTGGCTGACCCCTTATCGGAGGAGGCCAGATTGCTGTACAAATTAGTTAATTTGTGCATGCTCAGACGATAAGTTTAGATATAAGGTATGACCAATTAGGGTGGCATGGTCATGTCTGACCAAACCCTATTTAATAAATAAAGATTTAAAAAAAAAAAAAAAAAAAAATATAAATAGATTTAAAAAAAATTGTAAATTGAAAAATTCGCTGCAGATTTTTAATGGAATTTTTAGAAAATATCTTAAGCTCGTGTTTATTATTTATTTAATACAAATTATAGAAATAAAATTAATCAGGTCTGATTTTCGTACTGGTTTTACACAGTTAAAACAATAAAAAAAAAATTAGACACATACTGGAAGCAATTTAGTTTTTTGTAACGAGTTTTTAACAATCTTTTTGAATTTTTTATTTTTTTATTTTTTTTTATTTTCAATTTTCTAGGCCCCTGCAACTTGGCTGTGGATGTGGATAGCTTTTGACAGCTTTGTCATACTAAAGTTGTCCAAACTTGTAAATAAACAGTGTGAATAGATTCCAAACTCTTCCACTTAGATCTAATAAGTGGAGTAGATTCCCATTATCATCTGATCTAATTCAACACAAATTAAATCAACTCCACTTCACTGACTATAATACGAGCATATCACTTACGAGTACATTACGTCGGTAACGGGTCATTATTAGTAGTTTGTCTTCCATCAACATCAACATTACACTTACCAATGCCTTCACTCCACAACCTCATCTCTAATATAATATAAATATTTATCTTTAAAGCTTTGTTTGTTTGTACCTACTTTATTTTCGCAAAATCAATAAAATGGTATTGTATTTTGTAGGCAACGTACGACGCGCTCCGGCTTGGGATGGATGACCGCGAGTGGCATTCAAGTAAGAGTTCAAAATTTAATTTTTGTCTTAAAAGCTCTGACAGCAGCTAGCTCTGCTTATACGACACCAACTGACTTTTACCGTTTTTATTATGCAATTGAGTGACGAGACGAGAAAATCGCTCGCCTGATGTTAAGCGTCACGTTTGCCCATAGCAGGTCTGCGCCACCTTGAGTTTTGAACTCTTACAATTCAATCAATTTAACCTCTGTATACAAAAATGTCCATCAGAAGTTCAATATGCCAAAACACAACACCACCGGGATGCAAAATCGTCCATACAAATGAAGTTTGCTCACTCAGCAGGCCGGTCAGACATAACGGCTTTCACGGAAGCGTCTAGTCTGTAGATGAAGCCTACATTTTAGCCAGCATTTAGCTAGGTTCCAGCATAGACTGGTCTATAGAGGTCTGTGCTCGAGGCCTATTGATCTTGTATATTGGGATGGGAAATCGCAAACAATGAATTTTGCGCCCCAGGGTTTAACTTGCGCGTTGATGGAAAACGGTGATGATGATGATGATCAAAAGTAGCCTATATTCTTCTTTGTATCCCTTAAATCGTGTATGTAAAAATTCATAATGATTGGTTGAGTATTTAAGACTGGACGGCGTAACAAACAAACTCACTAAATTACTACCATTCACTAATCACTATTATTGGTAGGTCCTATGTTCATTGAAATATTATACACTAACGTTAGTACCGTAGCTTGACTAGGTCATGGGAATCTGGGAACCGATTGGTTAGTTTATGGATGGGTGGCCAAGAGGAATTTACAGCTTAACGCTACCGTGGTTCGGATTACAGATTACATTGTAGGTTGCTAAATAAATACAACTGATTCATATCAACATTTTCTTCATTCCGTGGTTTCTTTTTTTATTCCATGATCGGCATTCGTTTGTTCAAATCAATTTGAGCAACTCCATCCATTTGCTTATTTTTACAAGACTAACTTGGCACCCGAACTATCCTTCCGTAATATTTTCTTTCCTTATTTGTCAATTATGCTGTAGAATTGGTATGTATGTAGAAGAGAACTTCGATTCTACTTTGTCAAACTTTTCTATATAAATCAAATAATCTCACCTAATTGAAGAGAACTTCCTTCCGGGAAAACTATGAACCGTTTCCTTCTCGACAGAATTTCTGTCGTTTTCTCCACACTTGAATCATTAAAGTTCTGGCTTAGCACTAAATGAAATAACAAAGAAAAAACAATCGAAAATTCGCTCTTATTCATTTTGGAATAAAGTTGAAGATCATTATTATTTTTGATTTGATATTTTGGAGTTTACTGGTACGTGTGAAAGTTTCAAGATTATACTCATTCTGTATCGGCTTATCTTTAATGTCGGCGTTGCGCACGATTTACAAATACGCTAAAAAAACCGTTAAAACCACGTACAGGGTGTTAAGTATGTAAATATGTGTTAAACTTTCAAGTGGTACTTATGTTCAGGGCAATGGCCTGCTCGTTACGTGCTACTCAGTGCTCATTAAGAAATTACTTACTTTACTTAGCTTATTGTTTATTCAATAACTAGTTTCTTTGTTATTTTAAAGCAATAATTATTTCAGAAATAGTATTCCATAGGAACAAATTTCAATCTAAAGTCATTTAAAAAACTACATTATTTTCATGATAGACTTGCGTTAAATTAAAACCTATCATAGTTTTTCACCTAAAAATATTCGCTTCCGCTTATTCTGGTATTAACGCAATTTATATGAGCTACAATCTTATTGTAATAAAAAGATAATTATAGTTTCACATTAATTTTTATAAAAAAGCAAAGAACTTTGTGTTGATACTTGCATAAAACAACATTTAACAATTTTCGTGCACACGACATTAATTAGTATTATTGCACTTGTGTTCGTGAATTACAAACAATAACAGTCTCTGAAAATACACATAGGTATGTCATAATCATATTTTTAATCCTCTGTTCTAGAACACCCCAAATGTGTCCTCATGTATTTACTTCACATGGTACTTTTTAAATAATTTAGAAGTCACAAAGTCACCTAGTTCCAAAACGCAGTTCAATGCCCACACATGAATCACTAATGTTTGGATAAATGACACGTGACGACGACACACTTTCGAAATAACCGTTTGGTATGGATCAGTATTAGGTACTTTTTTAAAGTACTTACCAAAAGCTGTTCTTTTGAATTTTCAGGGCTAGGTAAATATAGATCGAGAAATACGATGTACGACGTAACATTATTTTATGAAAAAAAAATATTCTAGGTGTAAGTTTGGTCTCAATTTTAAAATTTATATTTTATGTTTAAAACTGTTGATTAGGTACTGAATATAAATAAAATAAATTAAAAATAATTATCGTGTTAATCTCTTTTGTCGTAGTTCAATGTAAACTTCTTCTAGGCAAGCGTGCTCTATCGTAGACCACATCATTGCTTACCATCACGCGAGATAGAGTGCAAGCGCAAGCCCATTTACTAAATTAAAAAAAAAACGCTTAGTTAATAACATCTACTAACCCTGTATCATAATCAAAAGCCAAGTTGCTATCAGACAAAGTCAATAACAATATTCATCTACGTTACTCATACATCCGTCAATTTGTATAACACGAAAAACGTACTTACTGAAAACTCTATTTCAGAATCAAAGCCAGCAGATCTGAAAAGCAATCATGTACAGAATCCTCCCAAAGATATCATTATAGCATAGAAACGTGAAGCGATATCAAAATGAACAAGTTATTTGGTATATTTCTGCTCTGCTTCTCGTGTTTGGTGGCATTTCTTATAATTGATGTAGGAGCTAATAACGAGAAATTGTACCGACAGAAACGGTATTTGAGCTTCCCGAACATTACTCGATTCTACGTGAGTATGTTTTTAAACAAGTTATTACACTTTTACACATTGTTTCAAATAGGTACACAAATAGGTGCAAGTGCATCTGATTTTTCAAAGTTCAATCAGTATGCAATCACGCTTGCTATCGACAGAGCAGCAGGCCTAAGTTACAATTCTATGATCGCAAACTCCATAGAAAACTAAGACAACGTCTGGGAATTACATTTCTATAATAGAATACAGAAATTAATAATGATTATGAATTGAAGTAATAAACCTAAATGGAGGAAAAGTCGCTCGAGCCTGCATGTGTTCGTTCCTTTGACGCTGGTGCGTATCATACCAGAAAATTTAAAAGTACTGATGTAATTTGAAAGCCGTTCCTTTTCCAAAGTAACCTAACTTAAATAAAACGAAAACACGTTTTAAAATACCCTTGAATTACAAAAACTGCTCGTATCTTCTTTCCACTAACGTTTTACAAAAATACAGTTGAAAATCAACTTCAAAGCCAACATGGTTCCATGGAATCAGTTCTTCGCTCAAGCCCTGGGTTTCCGCATAAACTGGGACGACCCGCCTGACTCCTTCCACGCCTACCGACACTTCAACAGGAGAGCTGTGTACAGCCAGATGGAGATATTGTTGGACAGGTACGATGGTTTGGTATTCAAAATTCGAAATATTTTATTCAGAAAAAAATTGTACATTATTTTTATTCGCACAGCCTTCCAAACAGGGTGTGGAGAACCCGTGTCTTGGAAGTCGGTGTCTTCCTTTTGATTCATTTAGTTATGTACATACACTGTTTATTACATATATTATTAACTTACATAAGCTCTAAACAAACTAAAAATATATCTGTCTTTGTCATTGCAACCTATTGGACAAGGACGTCAATACTTTTGGAAAAATTATATCTGTCAACTAAAAGCCTTCAAACCAAAGTTAATTAACTTAACATACCTTTACCATATTTTTGCCTAATTTTGCCTACTACGATAAGAGACCCTGCGGTGCAAATGCCGTTGATCTTTTTATGAAAACTGACGTGACTGAGACATAAGATGTATTTTTAACCGACTTCAAAAAAGGAGGAGGTTATCAATTCGACTGTATGTTTTTTTTTTAAATTTTTTTTTTATGTTTGTTACCTCATAACTTTTGACTGGGTGAATCGATTTTGATGATTCTTTTTTTATTAGAAAGCTGACGCTTCCCATTTGGTCCCATTTCAATTTAGTCCAGTTCTGATAATGGTATCCATGAGAAAACTATATAAGTCTTAAATTTGCATTAAGTACGTGCGCGACAAATAGATGAATAACTCAATAGTCGGTCTTTTGAAGTCGGTTTTTGTTTTTTGTTTTGTAAAAATAATGTTCTTGTGTTTGAATAACACAAGAATAGTTTAGTTGGATATTATAAATACGACTAAAGTTTCGATCACATCCAGTGACTTGCACAGTCACTATTTTGTTAGGTAATAGGTACGTAATTAGACAGATCTGTCTAAAAAAATCAAGCATAGGTATACGGAAACATTAATCCATATGTTTCGTTGCATAATATAATATAATCAAAATAGTATTTTACGCATTCATCCACTTCCTACTCATTTTTGATAAGCCACAGCCATGTATAAAATTTAAATGTCACAAATGCTTTCAGAAATGGCCTGAACGGCTTTCACTGCGTTCGGCGAGCCATTTGCGAAATGGAGGCGATATCTGAACCCAGTGAGATATACCACAGGATTTTAAAAATTGTATTTAGGTAAGCATTCTGTTCGACCAACTTATCTGTACGGTTGAATGAAAGCGCTACCATCGCATTTTCAGAAGTAAAGTGATACCTATCCGTGGAAAAAATTAGTTCCATGGTTTTGCCAACTCTACAGATATTATGTTGGTCGAGAATTTGTACTGAGAATTGAAATGGCATTGGTACAATTAAAAGCGTTACGTATAGGTTTTTTGAATGAATTTACATTGAATATCGTAAAAAATATATTTGTAATTTGTTTAGGCGTAGCCTGAAAATGAAAAACCTACAAAAAAATGTATTGCAAACAACTTTTTGTGTTTCAGGAAAAAATCTCCGTCTATTGAAAAATGGCAGAACGTAACTCCAGAAGACTGTCACTATTCTATAAAGGAGTGCCCGATCTCTGTGTTGGATGTATCTAGATTTACAGATATGATGTAATTTTATGAGCATAAATGACAAACATTTACAATAAACACGTTTATTTATTAAAAAAAAAGTATTTTTTGAATATAAATCTTTATAAAATCATCTTTTTATTTAGGTTTTTTTTTAAACCTTAGGCTCTATACACTTTTTAGTAAATGATCAAACTCTAAAATACTTCTGTCAGAAATTGTCCATTAAAATGAATTTTTTTGTTATTTTTCCTTTAAATATCTCTTTGATAATTTAGATATGTAGGTAAATATTTAATAAGCATAAGTTAGTTCGCTCTAAATTCCTAATAATTAACAAGACTTCCTTCAAAAGAGCCGATAACTCGCATTTTCAATTGCTACAATTTATTTTACATTTTCACACTCAAACATAGACCTAGTTAGAAGTAGTTCAGAGCCTGCACTCAAAAGTCATCGATAAATGGAAGCCAAATATGTCCCACTTTACGAAAACCGTTGGCCTTCATTATTATGTCGCGGTTTTAGTTTTAGCCAAACATTATCAGCTTCAACAAGACTGTAGTGCCGTCCCGTTCGACTAATCCTGAGATTATTTTTAAATTTCGAACATATCCTTTTTAAGCATCAGTTTTTAAAGTGCCAGTGTTACACGAGTAAAACGTTTTTAAGGAAAAAAAACACAAGAGCAGACCTTTTTCTACGTTTATATTAACTTGATTGACACCTTTTTGGGGACAGTGACATAGATAAGGCAGTGGATAATGTAAACTGAAATGGATGAATCATTAGAGGGATAGTGTTATTTGCGTCAATTTGCAAGAAGCAAGAAGAGACAATGGTATGTTTAATTTCTTTATTATTAAAAATTGTAAGCATTTGTTTTCTAAAGGCTACGTTCACCTTGAGTGAACTACGAGCGCTACCAAATGAAGTATGAAAACTACCAACTAATGTTAAACTTTTCCATTTCAGAATAAAAGCAAATGATGTGTTTTGCTGCTCTCTACTCTTCCAAAGTTTTGGAGAAGAAGAAAGTTGCCTAAATCTGTCTAAATATTGCTAGTACCAATGAGAACCTAGCAAAAAGATACGAAAATGAACAAATTGTACGGCGTGTTTCTACTATGTTACGTCTGCTTAGTAGCGTATCTTCTAATTGACTTGGGAAAGGCCAGTAATGCCCAATCACTGCACAGACCTAAGAGGTTCTTGAGCTTTCGGAATATAACTCATTTTTTCGTAAGTACACCTACTGTTCTTCGCCTCTATGTCAATTCTAAATACTTCATATATTTGTTTCAAATAAATTGGATCACGTGGAAGCCTATATATTTGGCAGGTTCGTTCTCATAATATTATATTCTCAAAATATTACATTGGCATTGCTAAATTTAGTATCAAAATTATAGGGCCTTACTTAAAAAGCCTGCTTAAAATTCTCCGTTTTGTTTTCGCACGTGACACTACACGTCAGCGAGATGTTGTCAGAGCATGAACATTTCAAGCAGTGACTAACTTTGAGCAATGTTTATAGGTAATGTAACTAATATAATTAACTGACGGCCTAATAGTCCATTTTTTACGTCGTTTAATAAAACCTCCATTTTTGAAGTCAATTAATAAAAATCTAAACTAAAATGATATAACTACGTGAAAAGATCTCAGTATTTAGAAATACATTTACCTAGATTCAGGTATTATCGTCTATCACAGCCGTCAAAGGCCATGTCACATCGAGCGATCCGCAAAAAATGGCGATTCGATTCGATTTTTAAACATTTTCTTCCAAAAAGGATTTCACACCAAAAAGTCATCTTCATTTTGCAAATTCCCGTCACGAGCCAACGTTTCCCTCTCGAACCCCTGGGACAAATACGACGACATTCATTTACCTTTTTACTCGATTATCTAAATCGATTGAAATATTCTCAAAAATGCCGACGCGTTTTAAACGAATTAAGGTAAGGCATCACGACGCGCGGCCTGTAAAGTCGACGCAATTTTTAGAGTTTCGGACCAAAATGGGAAAAAGGAACGCTTATGACGAGAGTCTGGTGCTGAGGTCTGGTGTATGTTATGTCTGTCACAGAGTCTGTCACAAATTGAGATCTGTCTGTCAAAATAGAGTTATTTGTAGCAGTCTATGTTGATTATCAATCGATTCGTTGTCATGGTGGGTGTAATTTTTTAGTCGCAATTCATTCGATCTAACCCTTATAAAAGGTTACAAAAATTAACTGTCTTACTATTTCTGGGCCTTGTAATGATTTTTGTCTCAGGAAAAAAAGCGATAAGAGCCTACATACTACAATCTACCATACTTTTTATTACATTTCAGCTCAGAGTGAACTTCAAAGCGAACATGGTTCCGTGGAATCAGATATTCGCACAGGCGGTAGGGTTCCGTATAAATTGGGACGACCCTCCAGACTCCTTTCATCCATACCACCACCTCAATAGGAGAACTTTGTACAATCATCTGGAGTTATTATTAGACAAGTAAGGAATTTTGAAAATTATTATAATAGTCTTTAAAGAATTTTCATCTTGCTTTTGGCATATTTTGCAAAAGACAGACGATGGTCGATTATTTATAGAAAAGTAATTTTTTCTAAACAAGCTTTTACTGCATTGTCTTTGCATCAGGTTACAAAGGCATACCAAATTTCAGCTTAATCGGACATCGGAAAGTAGTTCGTAATTCAGTTGCAAGATTTAACCCTAAATACACAAAAAAAAAATGTAAAAAAACAAAAGCAAACAGGGCAAGCTAAATAATAGCTGGGAGCAAAAACATTAAGATTTACTTATTTATAATAAATTTATCATACTAAACAGATAGAGATATAAACAGAGACTAAACGCAACGACAGGCTGCGTTTGACAATTTTCACTTACTTTTGTCAAAGTAAACACTTGGCGTTGAGTGAGATAGAGTGTGTTGCAGACACAGAGCCGTGAATCGGTTTTTTCTAGGCAAGCATGGACATGAAAAAAGATTATCCTTAAGCATGCTCTATCGAAGACCGCATCATGGCTTACTAACAGGCGAGAAGGCGCGGTCAAACGCAAGCTTGCGTTTTGTTGCAGCAACAAGACGCACAGTTTGCGCTGGACCTAATAAGTGTATGCAAAATGAACCTTGATCCTTTCATTTACTGTTGTTAATGCTAATTTTATCGAAAAATGTTTTCAGAAATGGTATCAGCGGCTTCCACTGCGTAAGGCGAGCTTTTTGCGAAATGGAGGCTTTATCAGAATCGAACGAGATGTACCACAGGATTTTAAAAATTGTGTTCAAGTGAGTAGCTTCAACTTCAACTTTTTCTTTCTGAGTTCTGCGGTGTTGCCGCAATTCTGCCAATGTCCTGTGTTGAGAGTAGCTATTTAGTAATATACCAAACTACCATACCGAACTAGAAAAAAAAAATATAAATTAAGTATATAGATATTTTATATTTGTTGATGATGAATTACTTTCTAGCGTTATGTTTTAGTTCGAAGCAAACGAACTAGATGGCGCATTACTCAATTTTCATTTCTTTAACTATTTTAAACCAAACAATAATAAACTTTACTCTTCTATCAAAATGATTATGCGATTATGAATAGGTTTGTTCTATTTTTATTTATGTATTTTAATGTTGCACTAAAAAATTACAGACCCATATACCCATAAAATTACTTATAGGTTTGTCGCAGTCTCGCTGAATATAAAAACTCTAAATACAGTGTCGTTAATAATGATATATTATAATTATAGTACCTAAGGTTTTTTCTTACCTACTCTTTCATTAGTGAGCGCTCACAATAAAATACCCCCCCTGTTTTCTTTTACAGAAGCCAATCATCAAGCACCGCGAAATGGCACGCCGTGTCGAGAGACGACTGCCGCTTGTCTCTATCGCAGTGCCCGTTCTCCGTGTTAGATGTTGTAAGATATACTGATGTGATATAGCTATGATAATAAATGACTGGAAATTACGCCACGATAACATTATTTCTATTATTATTATTGAAACAGGTATAAATAATCTTGTCGATACCAGGTACTAGGTACCAGGATTGCAGAAAGATAATTGCACTCTAGGGTCACGAGGGAGAAAACCTCTTCATATTTTACTATGAAAACTAACGTGGTTTTATAACAAATTGCTCTTCATGGTTTCTGCATGCCTGGTACTTGGACTTTGTGAAATTAAGTCTTTTTGTCATCAAGCTTCTCCGAGCACATCGTCATTTAGCCGTGAACTGTGGTTATCTAAACGTGTAACCTGTACCTACTGACTGCGCCTCGATTTCATCCATATTTTCCGGAATAAAAGGTAGCTAATATGTTAATCCAGGATATAAACTACCTTTATACCAAGTTTCATCTAAAGCTGATAGCCATTTTGAGCGAGATACATCCAAACTTTGACAGTTATAGCATTAGTAGCACAAGTTTTTACTCCACAGTCATCGCAGTTAAACATTTGGGCCAATTGGACGTTAAGAAGTGGCTCTAATTTAGCTTCCAAAATTTGACCGAGCCAAACATACGGCACGGCAAGTTAAATAAAACCTTGTAAAAATTATGAAGCCTATTAGGTACCGAATTAAATACTTCTGACCTTATGGTCAGGTTAAGTTAAACGTTCGGTTTTGCTCTTTCTGTGATTATTCACAGAAAGAGCAAAACCGAACGTTTAACTTCCGCCTAAGAAAGTTGTACCTAATCGCTTCTCTATTCCCCGATCAACACTTCAAGTGGAATAAAACCTCACATTCTTCCCTCTCTTTTCCTCTTTCATTAGACTCTATCTCCGTCCTTGTCAGAAGTCTCCAGCATACCACAGCAGAGTAAGCACAAAGTAAATCTGGTTAGTAACTAGTCAATAAATTCCCGATGCGACTAAATCGCCGACTAGGAGACTGATTGCCTATTGGGAAAAGGAGGATGGGTACTGGTGGTTTTCGATCATAGCTCACTATTAAGTAACTCGACTCAAAAGTGTGTCTTTGCGAGAATCCTCTTTAGTGAGAATCATACTTTTCATACAATCACTCGACTACTCGATTAGCACTTTTTATCGTAACTTTTCGAAATTAAGTAGTTACATTTAATGTTATTTTCTTGGTAAAGACATATACAATATATATATATACATATGTGCTTAGTTGTTTTATAGATACGTAATTAAGCAGACATACCTACCGAGAGTAGTTACATTTTTTTTATTAATATTGAACACCCTATCTGCCTAATTCTCTACTTACAACAATACTAAACCCAAATTCAGTGCTGCACTGCGATTAGCAAAACTGTAGGATACTTAAATATGGGATAAATGGATTTATTTATGGCATACCAAGTAATTACGTAACACGATCGAGTTCCAACAGTAGTTCCTATCTAAGTTAAAGTAAAGATTCCTGCGGACTGATAGCGAAAACGTGACCAGCATCCTACATGAGATTTACTTAATTCTGTCGTCTGCTCATAGATGGGGAGACTACTGAGAGATAAGTACCGAGGAAATTAGGGGCGAGTGTCGAAAATACGAGTAAAAATAAAATCGAGTCAATCGATAGAATTATTTTTTTTGTATGTTTAGTAAGGGGAACTTTTACTCTTCTGGCAAGGGTTGGAGACGGGATTTAGCAAAACATTATTAAGTATATAAATAAAAGTAGCTCTAGATCAAAAAGTATGCAAGTCATTTTTGTTATAATTAAACACGGGAATACTCACGTAAAAATTAAGTCGTCTACTACGACTAGTTTCGGTCACATTCGGTGACCTTCATCAGGCGAGTTTACAAACGTGACGCGCTCGCGGTTGCGTCCCGTTTGGCACTAGTCGTAGTAGACGACTTAATTTTTACGTGAGTATTTCCGTGTTTAATTATAACAAAAATGTGTGAAAACCACGTTAGTTTCCATAGTAAAGTATGTAAGTCGATTAGTGTGTAGGTTTTATTTATTTTTCTTCCATGGCAGGATAGGCTATACAAGGTTTTAAGGACATGGTATGCTGAGCCGAATAATGCTCATACTTAACTACTCGTCATTATGAACAACTTTTATTACGGGAGCAGCCCGGGAAATCGCGAAATAATTATCAGCTCTACCATACATTATGTCGAGTGTAGTTGACATTTTACTATATCAGCTGTTCCATAGTGAAACGTCAACGACACTACTTTGGACACAAAGCTATTGAGCTCTACCTACTAACATTAAATAGCCGAAGCAAGTATATATGTAACCATGTATGTTTGTAAAGGTTAATCTCCAAAACTACTAGTTTAATTTTGAAATTCTAACACTAAAACAAAGCTACACTATCACTAAACACTATAAGGTATGTTTTGAAGCCTAAAGTATGTTTTGTATTGTATTAATTTTGCAAGGCCGAATGACAAGTTTTTGGCACGAAGTCTCGAAAATGAACTAGTTTATTATAAAACTATACATAATAACAAAATTCTGTTATAGCGTTCTCTACAATTCGATTTTCCGCTTCCCTTATATCGGATTAATTAATCTAGGGGTTCAAAGCTGATAGAAAGTAATTAAGGAATAGTTGGCAATCCGATTAATTTAGGCACAAAAATTTAATCTTAATTCTAAACGTAAGTTATTAAAATAGTTTACTACAATTTAGACTATTTTATTGTTTACTTTTAATTCGAATTGAAAATTCAAATTATTTTTTAAAATATGAAGGTATTATTTAAAATTTCTTTAACAATAATTAAATTATGCTTACTACTAGTAACCGCATCATTTGGAAACTGAATCGATTTGAGTAAAACTTTCTAGTTATGAGCTGAATAGCACCTCACCGGGTACAAAGTCCTGGGGATACACCTAAGTTTTTAATACAAATACTTTCAAAGCAATTTTTCAATTATTGCCGTTTTATTTTAACTTAAAAGAAATATAAGGCCAATTTGGGTCAACAGATCCCAGATAAATCTCATGAACTATAATTATGAAACTGCTGCTAGACCAAGTTAACCTTTAAGTGCTGACGTGCGGTCTCATAGACCGCTCGAAAGCTACGGTTGATGGAATCAACCTCTTTTCCGCATGCTATTGCCATAGATTTGTCAGTAGCTTCGAGGTTAGTTGGGCTCACGCCATCGGAAGTGTTTTAAGTGTCACCTAACGTAAAATCAGCCAGTATCATTCATTTGAAAATCTAGAGCGGTCAGTGAGACCGCACGTCATTATTTACGTAAGTTTTTTGATCCATCGTTACTTTCAGTATCATATGTTTTTTTCAAGAAGTATGTACTGTAAATATTACTTAATGAAAAAAGTTTCTCCTTCAAGTAATAGCCTTCGAAGAATTCTGTTGCCCATCAACGTTTGTGAGAGTATACAGGATGATCAAACTGATGATAAAAAAATTAAGGTGAAACATTAAGTTTTAAGCTTCAAGGTGATTCCAGGTTCAAGGTAATAAACCTGATAATGAAAATTTTCGAAAGAAACACATCAAATTTAAATGAAAATAAACTTACAAGTGCTAATCTAGCAAAAACTAATACATTGCCTACAACATGCTCTCAGAAAATGTACTAAGATTGTGACTAAATTTCAGCAAACTTTGTGGCATGTGAAACTTTTTTTGTAAGACCCCAATTGTTAATTTGTTTAGTTTATACGGCTGATTACTTATTTAAATCCAGTAAAAAGTTTTATTTATATGATTACTGGAAGAAATTATTTTGATTTCAGCCTAATAAGTAATCTCATTGAAAAATGTTGCAGAAAGTATAACATTGCTCAATAAGTTTTATTAACAGTTGAAATGATCAATGTATTTAGGTATTTTATTTTTATTACATAGAGAAAATCTTATTTTATAGATCTGCTTTAAAAATAATACTAAAAACCAATATTCATGATCTCTATCAATATTTGAACTTAGAGACCTGTGAGACCGCACGTCAGTCTTTATGTTACAAAAATGTCACGTCAGCACTTAAAGGTTAAATCCAGTTATGAAATATTTTTTGGCGACTTCAAGCGCATCACGCTTGTAATTACCTACTCCTCGAGAAAGATCGTAACTAATCAAAGTTTCAGACTAAATAAAACGTCAGCATTTTCGTGTTAATTGTAAACAAAAAAGTGTCATAACTACGTTAGTACTTTTTGCAGTTAATGACATCTTTCACTAAAACTTTTGCATGCTTTTTTAAAAACCATGTTTTTTCGGTAAATATTTAGTTACCTTAATTGTTTTTCAATTTGCAAATATGATAAATAGGCCAAAAATACAAAAAAAAATCACATTCAAAAATAACCAAATAAACAATAAATCATAATTGTTAGACATCAAAATTAATTTATATCATCAGTCTTGTTTGCAAATGTCATTCATCTCTTAGCGTGCTGATCAGCTCCAGCACCCCCTGGCCCTCAGGACAGCCGCTGTAAATAGAAGAACAGCTGAACATCTGTCGGCCGGCGACGGCGGCGTCTTTGTACGGAGATATCAACTCTTTCCAGTCTTCATCCACGTCGTCGAAAGGAGAGCGTCCGTAGTCCGGCCTGGAAAACACAGTTTTGAAAGTTTATATAACAGGGTTATAATGAAAGGGGGGTAGGGGCAATCAGTTCTCTGGTAGCAAAAGAGTATAGTCGTCTAATGATAAAAGTGATAACAAGAACATTATTTTTACAAAACAAAAAACAAAAACCGACTTCAAAAGACCGACTATTGAGTTATTCATCTATTTGTCGCGCACGTACTTAATGCAAATTTAAGACTTATATGGTTTTCTCATGGATACCATTATCAGAACAGGACTAAATTAAAATGGGACCAAATGGGAAGCGTCAGCTTTCTAATAAAAAAAAGAATCATCAAAATAGATTCACCCAGTCAAAAGTTATGAGGTAACAAACATTAAAAAAAAATAAAAAAACATACAGACGAATTGATAACCTCCTCCTTTTTTGAAGTCGGTTAAAAATGATAAAAGGCTAATTATAATAAGTATTTTAATATAATATTGGTCGATTAAGGTAACCTTTTTTTTTTTTTTGACCCAGGGAAAATCCTTTATGGATACCACACCCGCCCTGGGGGGGGCAGGGTGGTTATGTGGGAGTCTCCGCCCTAGTGGCGGCATACCCACTAAAAACCCTGGGGTGTTCCTCCAGGCAATGGACGGAGCCACGGGCCCATTAAATCACCGCAGCCCCGCCCAGCCTATGTCCGCCGTGAGGCAGACCCACTTCCGGTAGGGGGTGCTTGCCACCCCCTCCCACTTCGTGGCGACGCGTCGGAATATCGAAACGCGTCGACCACCCTGGAGGGCCCTATTACTGCGAAGCAGCGGGTGCCCCCGCACCCGCCGCTCTAGGCCCTCCTAGCGGAGACGGAGTGCGAGCCCGTCTGGCTCGCCCCCGTGTCCGCTCCCTGCGGAGCGGGTGTGAGAGAGGGTCTCTCTCTCTCTCCCGCTCCTCGGCCTCCCTCTGCGACATCACTTCCTCGCAGAAGGAGACCATCGCCTCCCAGGACCCCTCGTCGGTGACCATCCTAGCTAGGATGGTCGGCAGCGAGAGGTCTCCGCCAACCGCCACGGCCAAAGCTAGCCGCGGCTCCGCCGCTCCCGGGCATGAATCCAGCACGTGCTGCGCCGTCTCTTCCGCGCAGCCGCACTGGTGGCATTCCGGGGTCTCCTCCTTCCGAGCCACGTTGCACAGGTACCTCCCGAAACATCCATGTCCCGAGAGGACCTGCGTCAGCCGGAAGGTGAGACCCCCGTGCCCTCGATGGACCCACTCCTTCAGTACGGGCCGGACCGCCTCCAGAAACCGTGCGGCCCCGGCCCCCCTTCTCCGGTCCATCGAGAGTCGTCCACTCCACGACTCGAGAGCGGCGTCCCTGGCGATTAAGGTAACCTTAACGTGTGAAATGTTATGCGAATGTAGAGGTAGGTACTATTTGTTTATAAAATATTTTTTCTTTTTGTTGAGGCAACTTTAAAACTCAAACTGATTGTTACGTACTCTTTATTTGGTAAAGAGCGGGCTCTTTTTCCGCAACTAGGCCGATAATCGGCCCTTTTTGCGTGAACTACATATGCAGGTTTCCTCACGATGTTTTCCTTCACCGAAAAGCCAGTGGTATGTAAATTCCTACATAAGTCCTAAACAACTCATTGGTACGAGTCGGGGTTTGAACCCGCCACCTCAAGAATGCGAAGCGGCGGTTCTCCCACTGAGCTACCACGCTTGTTACGTACTCTTTCACACATTGTTACATAGACAACCTTAGTAGTCTTCAGTAGGCTGTAGTGTAAGTACGAGTAGCTGATCCTTACGTTAACAAAACATGCAGGATTTCTCCAACGAAGCCTTCCTCCTCGACCGGATACTGAGCAGCTTCGCAGATGGCTCTCAAAACACAGTCTCGACCGTTCATGCCTTTCCTGGAAGTAATTTAAATGTGTAAAAAATATCATTTAAGCTAAAAACAAAGGTGATAATTATTTATTTAGAACCTGCTTTTATTCTTTTGAAAGAGCTGTCTCTTTTAATCTAAAACCGGTCATTAGTCTCATCTTGCTCAGTAGATCTTCAAATGTGTTTGTTTTTAAAATAATAAAATTCTTAAAAATGTGTATATTTTAGGTATGTATAACATGGTCTGTCTCATGCTTCTTTTTCTTCATTCTTCTTCAGTCTTGTGCCCATGAAAAGGTTCGACCCGCTTTAAATTTAATTTTTAGGTTGCTTTATTTTTCAGTATAAAATTAAATCTATCTTCAAAAAGTCAAAACTTAACTTACGATGTAAGCATTTCCGTCACAGACTTGTAGAAGACCAGTCTCTCATCCCGCCGCGCCATCAGGTCGATCTCCCTCTGCTCCCTGGACACCTCCTTTATGAAGTAGTACTGTGACAGCTGCGATATGTTGGTGAACTGCACGTACTGGTACTGGAAGTTGGCTGCGAAGAGCAGGGCCACCTTCTCGCGGTTCTGTATCGGTGCGGATAGACCAATCAGCAGCTGGAAAATTGCAGTTAAAGATATAAGACCAAAGAAAGCGCGTAGGTGTTTTAAATATGATAGGCGACAAAAAATAGCACAAGCCACCGATTAATAGGTTAAACTTCCTAAACTAACCCGCGACAGGGTTAAGATTTTGGGTCAGTTAATTCATGACATAAGTTATCTCTATTTCAAATTCTATCAAAATCGGTTAAGTAGTAACAGATATAATACGTGGTATCAAACATTCACACACACGTTTTGAGTTCGCAATTATACTATTAATGGAATTATATTACTCAAAAAAATGTTGTCGTTAGTTTCAAATGGATTATGGACTGAATCTTTTTACTATCAATATAGCACAGCCCAGACAGTCCACTTTGTAAAGATATGATAGATAGATAGATATTCCGGGTAAACAACCATATTTTTTTTTTAACTTGTCTTTCTCGAACCTTAATTGTCCTTTAAGATTTTGTATATAAAATTAATTCAGATTACATTTATTTTCCAATTGGCTAACTTATAGCGCTGATCTGGATAGCAACTCATTTAGAGTTAAACAAAAACCAAACCTATTCAAAAGCCAGTTAAGATTAAATTACCTTGTACGTCCCTCCCCAAGGGTACACCAGTGGTAGTCCGTTAATCTGACGTTTTTCTCGCAGAAGCTGTTCATCATCACCAAATACTTCGGAACTGATCACGTATGATGACAATACTAGGAAGATGACTGCTAAAATGTTAACGTTTGATCTGAAAGTAACTTATAATAAGGTAAATAAAGCTAATTACTGATTACAATAAATAATAAAAATTACTTGATTTGCAATTAATCCAAATACATTAATTAAGGAAGTAAGTACATAATCACATCATATTTGGTTTACATTAATTTCGACTACCTTTTTACGAGTATAGTTGTAGATGTGAATAAACTCGTATTTGAATTCCGTGTGATCATATTTTTAAAATACATAAAATATGTTAAAATCCTGCTACTTTCATAGTAAAATGACTGTAAATTACTGGTACTGTAATTAAAAACCAAGTATAAAAATATTTCAAAAATTGTACTGATGAATAGATATTTCGCCCTATCCGTGGAAGACTGCCACACTGGCGGTTGTGGCTTTTTTCTTTTATTGCATTTTTGGAATCCTTAAATACATACGCATCTACTCACATTTTCAGAAAATCGGAAAATCCTGTATTTGATATAAAAAAACACGATTTAAAATTTTGACAAAAAGCCACGCTCCAAAATACTCCGTAGAATACAGCCACTAACGCCACTGCGTCCAAATTTATCCGGCGATTACGGCCACACTCGCCTGCGCGGCCGTGTTCGACGGTAAAAGTTGCTTGGGGAGTCGGCCGACAGGGTCGTAAGCGCATCTGTGCCATTACTTGACGGATTTACCGGGCGTGCGGGCGCGTTTGAGTAATTAAACGTTCCAGAAAATTGGTTAATATGTCACGGGAGGGTGAATAAAATTCAAATATTCTATATTTTGATCTTCATTCTTTATTTGTGCAATAACTTAATGGCTAAAAACAGACTCGATTTTATCTACTCACAGTAGATAAAATCGAAGAAAAACTTGTTTTCTAATGCTATTGGGAACTGGGTGTACATAAACTATAATTTTTAAAATATGTTACATTACAAGTCACGCGCCAGTCAGAATCAACGCTAAAGGACTAAACAAAAATAAACATCTTTGTATACCTACATTTATATATAAAAAAAGACAATAAATTAAATAAATAAGTCTATATTTCTTCTACCTTATAAATACTACATAACATATAATTTTAATTAGTTTGTATCATAGAAGTGGCCTCTGCGGTGTAGGCCTCCCCTAAAACTCTCCACTCTTCTCTCTCTCTCTCGTCTTCCTGGTCTGGTCAGTATTGTTCCGTAAATAATATATGTCTCTCCATCTGTTCTTTTGCTTTCCCTGGTTTCTTTTTTTTTCTCTTGAAATACATTCCGTAACTATTTTTGTCCATCTGTTGCTTTCCATCCTACATAATTAGATATGTAGCCTGCCCATTATCACAGACCACATATTTAAGTAGTGTTATCGTTGTTGTCTTACATCATAACATACATCAGGTACTTTGATTTTGTTTCTAACAAGTTATATTTAATCTGTCTGTTTTTTTTTCATATCTGATAAACTTTTCTGCATTTTTCTCTTGTAGAACTTTTTCTTCATCCATTTAACTCAAATACCATGTTTGACACCCATATGCTAAGCATTTCTTTATGTCTTTATTTCATGATTTTTCCAGTCTGATGAAATTCTTATGTGTACCTCTTTTTCTGTACAATCATTAAAAGAAACCAAATTTAATGTCCGAGATAACATAGATGTTCTCATACTCAATTTTTACACCTTCAATGACAAGAGACTCACGATTAGTAAGGTAACCTTTATTTTTGTTGCATTTATTTTTAGACCAACCTTCTTGCTCTCTATTACTAGTTTGCTAACCATGGATTCCAAGTCTAATGCATTTTCAGCAAATACTACATTCAGCAAATCGTAAGTGGCTCAGGAAATATTCATCTATCTTCACTTTTTTGTTTTCCCATTTCAGACTTCTGGAAACACGCTCTATCACAGCCGAGAAGGTCTATCTCATTTTTCCATTGGGAATTCCATGCTTTCCCGCTCTAATCACATTCTGGCTATGCCTTTAGAGTATAATTATGTTGCAGATCACGTTAATGTAGGGCTGGTTGGCTGGTCAGTGCTTTGTTATTTTAGTGCAGTCCAGATCATGTTGTGGTCTACAGAATCGAATGCTTTTGTGTAGTCTATAAAAAGCACATAAATAGCGGTTTCCCGTTTTCATTGGATTTTTTATAAATTGAAAGACTACCTGTATGTGGTTCATTGTTGAAAACATTTCGAAAACCTGCCTGCTCTCTCGGTTGGTTTTCGTCTAGAGTTATTGTGAACCGGTTGGGTTAAAAATTTGAGAATATTTTATACTAGTTTGTCATTAGGCTAATTGGTTTATAGTTTCTAATGTCACATTGGTCTCCTTTTTAGGTACAAGTATAATAATAGACTTCGACCACTGTGCTGACGTTGTTTTTATTTCAATAACTATGTTAAATAGTTGCTGTAGTGGCTTTATCAACAGCATTCATAATGATTTTAAAATTTCGTTAACTATTTTGTCTTCGGAGGCTTTAATATCCCAGTACAACTTATCTAATATTTTCGTTGGATGTCTTTATTTCCAGAGTTGTAGTTTTATCCAACACGGTTTTAAATTTTAAAATATTGTGTTTCAGAGGTTTTGTTATTAAGAACCCAACCTCGTTTCTTCCGTTTGTTCACTTTGTTCCAGGTGTGCGGAATAGAATAAAGTCCGAGTATTATTCTATGGTTTTTTTAATGTCTGTGGTCTTCTAGTTTCGCATATCCCTAGGATGTCCCAATTTATAGATTTTATAGAAAAACTTAGTTTGGTGATCTTACTGTCTACGATTAGAGTGTTTGCATTAAGAAAAGCCTGAGTCTTCCGGTCTGGTTTAGCGGGTGCTGGCTTACTCCTCTACGGTGACTAAGCGATTTGAAAGAGTCTTTTGGAAGAGCCTTTTGGTTTTTTCTTGGCTAGCAGTTGCTTGGGGGCTAAGCAGTCAAGGTCTTAAGGAACCTGTATGTCTTACGTCTTATTTATTCTTTTTGGTAGTAGTTTTGTGTTTCTTTCGATTGTTGCACTTCTAGCCCCTGCTTCTTCAGGAGATTCTGACATAAATCTCTTATTGAAGTATTTAGATCCCGTCGCGCGTCTTATTTGTTTGTATGAGTCTAGTACCACTATTCGGTCATAACAAAGAGCTACTTTATACATCCACAATCAATATACATGCGTACATAGTCAACATACACACATAAATACATACATATCCCTCTTTTTTAGCTTCGTTGCAGTTGGGTAAAAAATAAATCATCTCGCGGTCAGTCGACGCTACTTTATTGAAAACTAGCTTCAACCACGTGGACCGACCACCCACCACCACTTTAAAAACCGTTTATTTTTTTGGGGTTAAATTTACTTAACCCTCCTTTTTTGAGAGTATGTCAAAAGCGTCATAATGGAATTAGGGACCTTTTAAACCCCCAGATACAATAAATCAGCCCCCTCGGACCATTTTGAATTTGTTATCTTGGATTTTCGTCGCCACCATTTAGTAGCTCTCGCAAACCCCTATAACATTTGGTCAAATACACTACCTTCAATAGTTTCGGGAATATAGACCCTCAAAGTTTGTTTGTTTTATTTTGTGTTGTTTGTTGTTTCAACTTCCCCAAAAAAGTTTAAGGTTTTGGAGTATTTTTAGTCTTGGCGCTTTGGTAAAAGCGTTTTGAATTTTCGAGATAATTAACAATTCCAGCTCGAGAGTGTGACTTTTCGAAAATTTTGGGATTCTATTATAAATTTAGTACATCTGTGTAAAGTTTCATTGACGTAGCATCAAAACAAATTTTCTCTTCGTGCCATATTTACCACGCCATTTCACCCTCATAGGGGTTGATTTCCAGAAAATGGTGAAATACGTGATCAATATTTTCTTAAGTCATATTGTAAAATTTTTAAATTCGTGGCATCAAAAAACAAAACAAGCTTCTCCATATACACTTTTACACTCTATTCCACACCTTCAGGGGTTGAATTTCAAAAAATCCTTTCTTAGTACACACCTTTGCTCATCAAAACAAATACACCCTCCAAATTTAAATTTCTACGACCTGCTTTAAGTCGTCTGTCAGTCAGTCAGTCAGGACTTGTTATTTATATTTAAAGATTAAAATATATTCTGATATAATTAACACGGGATTACTAACGTCAAATTAAGTCGTTTATAACGACTAGTTTTGATCATATTCGGTGATCTTCATCAGGAGATTACAAGCGTGACGCGCTCGCGGTCAGGTCAAAATAAAAAAAAGTCGCGCACAATTATAATATCTAACATCCAACCATTAACAAAAAAAAATAATACAAACATCCGAATTGAGAACCTCCTCCTTTTTTTGGAAGTCGGTTAAAACAACATTGTTTTTCATCTCTTGTACACGAACACTAAAAATTAAACCGCAAATTCTAATATTTTTGTCGTAAGAAGGCCACCACCCAGCTTTTTACGTGGAATAAAGGCGCAGTGTCTCTTAAATTCACCGCGTTTCTCATTTCTCACTCGGAAAAAAGCCCTCATGGCGGTTAAGCCGACGTGATCTTGAGAAAATCCCGTGGAGTAAGGTATTAAGGGACAAAACACATACAAATACTATCGTCAAAAATTAAAAAAATATATGATTCACTGCCTGTTGTGTCAAGGAATTGTTTCGAATACTAAAAAACATACGTTGTCTAAGAAATTTCCGAGATAATCAGAAAAAACGGCCTCCTGGAAACCTAGGGTTTTGCAACTGTGGCTGTCTTCCACGGATACGACGATTTATTAGGCAAAAAGAGACTTAAATTAAGAAAATACATTAAAATATAATTAAATTAAAAAAACTAACCAATAAAACTAAAAGGCCGCTGCCTGTGGGAATTGTTCCCAAAATGCTGGCCCCATTACCACGTTGTATGGCGATGCTCACCCTTTGGGCGAGATAGAGGCCAGCATTTTGGTCAATAATAATACTGATGAATTAAATTTTCAAATTACAAGTACATTTTTGACAAATAACACATCGAAATACTATACTACAAAATTTATAAGTATGAAAGAAAAATATACTAGGTACCTATATTTTGTTATATTTTCTCAAACTACGAGAATACATAATATTGATTTCTTGGAGGAAAATGAGAAGTAAACAACCTTGCTACGAATATCAAAACTAAACAAGGAAAAAGTTGTTTGCTCGATAAAATCACAAATAAAACGAATATTGCATAAATAATTAATCTTTTGATTACCGGTTATTATTACTAGTATTTATTTTTATTTTTATGACAAATTAAGTTATCGTTCAATACTCAAGTTTAACTTTATTTTTTGGAAAATTTTATTCATATCTTCTATGGTTAAATGAGGTACAGAATCCGACTAATTTAATAAATGCGATTTTTTTAAATATTAAGTAAGAAAACTTACCTCATTTTGACACAGTATTTAAAAAAAAATAATAACCAAAATTCTAAATCTGATTTAACACTTTCCTTCTTTGAACACAAAATCGAAGTATGAAATTGATTAATAATGTAATTTTAATTAATATGAAACGGAGTCAGTCTTTACCAAAGGTTTGAATATTCAGATTGAAACCTGTTAAGATTGTACTTATGAAACTAAAGCTTAGTTTAACTGGAGGTTTCGTATGACCACTTTGCCATAGCGTGTTCGAACGAAGTCGTGAATTTCTCAAAACATTTTTTTTAAATAAATATTTAAAATGTTAAATAAAATAATATCCTAAAACCTTTAAAAATAATTAAGCATCTAATTTTTTTATAAATAGAAACGATCATTTTCTGGCTGCAAAGATACTCTGGTCTGTTTTTTCTATAAACACTTTCTTCTTCTTTTTAAGCTACAAGTAATACAAGTTTCAATTAAGTAGATTTGAAAACTAAAAAGCGAATTTAAGTTAAGCCAGTGAATCATTCTTATTCTTAGGGATTATTCACTTACATACGAACAGGTAGACTAGCCAATAGCTATAAATCACTAGCTTAACTACCTGCTAGCCGTTTCTCCAGTGTGAACACGGTCTTACCACAAAACACCATAGTCACATGATCTCGGCTCTAATATGTTTATCCAACAGACTTGCTACTTATACTGACGTATTACGTGTCACCTGTTGCCTTCTGAATAGCCAGTGATGACAACAAGACATCGGTTTGAGTTTTCTTTGATTCTTATGATTCTGTTATCTATTATTTTTTTTTTACTACTCGGGCTTTGAATGAAGTAAATTAAATGACTTTATTGATTTACATGTTGGTTTGCTAGTAATGATATAAATAATTTGTTCGGATTATAAAATAAAATTATTTTTTACTTTTGTCTCATTGCCAGAATTTGTTACTTTCCTAAATCTTGCTATCTCCTATGTTACCTAATACACTCCGACCAAGAATTTTCAAATTCCGGTTCCAATATTTTACAGTTTTCTTTCACCATACGGAATTGAGTTCAAAAAGTTGGAGATCATTTTGCCTTCTCTTTGATAGTGCCATGGCGTCGCAGACATTGTTCTTGGTGTCCATGTTAGTAAATATAATGGTGTACAGCGTAATGGGAACAGATGTACCCAGTGACGTGCTGCATAGGAGCCGAAGACAGTTCCCGCTTTTCTTCCCAAACAGTACTTTACTGCAGGTAAATTATATTTAAAATACAAATTTTTCGTATTTTCGTAATTACATATCTGACAGGAAGAAAATTAATGTTTTCCTCAGCTTTGAAAGCTGAATTGACAGCTACCCACAACTTCTTATTTTGAACACCCGCACTAAGCAGCATGGTGCAATAGTGCCTAATCATTTTTTGAGGGTAGACTTGTCTTCAAGTAAAGGAATGTTTAAAGATTGACTTGACTAGACCATTGCTTTGAAAATAATCAAAATATCGTAAACATTTTACTTATTTCCAAAATAATCTGTTTCCAGTTCAACGCCGGCATCGGTACCCCGACCACAGCCAAGGATATCAACATGAACTTCGCCTTCCAAGCTAATTTCCAGCTCCCATGGAACAGGACTCAGATTCCAGACGACATCTTACTCGCCAACTCGGGATATGATGGAAACTCCAGGAAGAAGAGGATGTTGAGAGATGGAGACTACCAGAACGATGCTAAGCTGTTCCATTTCTACAAGTATTTGGAGGAAGTGCTAAGTGGGTAAGAAACGGCTATTTTAAACAGACTAAGTAATTTTATGATTTGTGTAAATAAGATAAAAGCTAAATCATGATGCTGCCAACACGTGTACTGATACAGGAGTGGCAGGAAACGTACAAAACTTGAGTTAAGTTGTAGTAGTTAGTGAACAACACAACAAACAATCACGGAATTCTAAAGTTCGGAACTAAGTATATTATAAAACTCACAACACTTCGAAAGTGTTTCAATCCGAAATAGGTACGTTACTCCCGAAATACTTAAAACAAAATCATATTACTCCCACCAGTACTTCAAATGAAATCGCTAATTTGCTCCTACTGAAAAAGATAAGGAAATGTTTCACTCTAGGTATTCTAAATTCATCATGCACGTGTTCCATGGCATCCAACAAATTCTCTAGAATGAATAAGCAAACGTTTTTTCCCTAAGCAAGTTAGCACTTCCACTCGATCCGGGTTAGTGATCTCTCGAGCTGATCTCTCTAATTGGTGTCCCGTTCGCCGGATGAGGCGAACACGATCGCAATGTTTGTAGATGACATTGTAAAAGCAGCCATCTTTAAAATATTTATTTGAAATAGTTTTTTGTTTTGTGCAGTGTATTTACACTGCACTCTTGTAGTCGGCGAGTGTTTAAAGGGGCTGCGCACCCTGAACATTTTGTCATTGCGAGATTACCGTGACTAGATGCAATGACAGTCGACTTTCATAGTTCATAGTTGCAAACAAGTACTTTGCGTTTATATAGACGCATATCTAAACATACACTATGCGCGAACAATAACATTGATCAAATCTAGTGCTCAAAAATGTCCAAAAGTCTAAGGCTAAAAAGCCTTAGCCCTTTGAACATTTTTTTTTGTTTACCCAGTGGAAATCCTTTATGGATACCACGCCCGCCCCGGGGGAGGCAGGGTGGTTATGTGGGAGTCTCTGCCCTGCGGCGGCATACCCACTAAACCCACTGGGGTGTTCGGCATCCGCCTGAGATGGGGCAAGGTGGGGTCGCGTTAGCAATCGCCACCTCGCCCCGGCGATGGGCCCGATTAGGGCCCCCCGCGCCTATGGAGGGGTGACCCTGTTCCCCAGGATCACCCCCCCCCCCCCCCCCGGAGACAGTCAGTGTGGGGTCGTGCAGGCCGGGAGAGTCCCCCGACTCTCCCGGCCTGCCACGATCTCTCGCCGCCAAGCACGACTTTTACCACGCTCGGCAACGAGAGATCCCGGCCTATGTAGGCTGAAAGCGTATGCCGCTGGGGAGCCTCATGCGGCACACGCTTCCAGCGTCCACCCTCCTCCTTTCTTTGCACTCCCGACCGCAACCCACATGCGGCGAGGAGCACAAGGAAAACCCCCCTGGTGGCAGCAATGCCACTGTCCAAGCCATCACGCTGTGCCCTCTGCTAGTCAGAGGGACACGCGGATGGGCCCACCGTGTCGGGTTATTGGCCACCGTGCGGTACTACTGCATAAAAGCTGCAGTATTACCGCACGCTGTTGCCCAGGGTGCACCACGTGGAGGTTACCCGACCTAGCACCCCTAGCCCTTTGAACATAGCAGATTAAAGTTCAACCTTCATTAAGCGTAAAATTATCACAAGTGGACGCGGTTACGCCGCTGCACTATACTCGTACCTATATAGGACTTGCTCAGTCATGTGAATTACCTAAGCCGTAACTATGACTCTCAAGCTAGGCTAGCTAAGCTAGGCTAACTTTTGAGTATTTTTTATTATTCCGTTTTTGGAATGTCCATCATTGCTATTGTTATTTTCTTCCCGTTTCACAAAAACATATTTTTCGAGAAGAAATTAAACAACTCACCGTAAACATTTCGAATCTTTGCCGAAGCTCCTCGAAGCTTGTTTACATAGGGTTGGAGTTCGCAAAAAATAACTTTCGAAATTCGCAAAACATCTCGAAAGCCTGACATTCCCTACGTTTGTTTACTCTCAATGGTTTTGCGGGGAAAGTAAATATTAGAGATGAGAAAACCGGTTGAATTTATTTGAATGAACGTTCAATGATTCGATTCGCTTCAATCATTCGAATTAAAAATTATTTTTTACCTATACCTATATTTATTTGCTGACACTGACAAAGCGGGGCTATATTTACTTAGTATATATTTTGCATTATGTAATAAACCAGGCTCCTTAAATTGTAATTTAATTTAAAAAATACTGTGTCGTGCAATCGTGTTCTTGAACATCATGTACTTAAACTTTAACCACGGGTATTTATTGAGCTAACAACTCTGATGAAAAGTAAAAAAAATGAATACCAACAAAAAAATTATGAAATTATTACGTACTCCTATGTAATATTTCAAAATGTAAATTATATCGGCAGCCAAGCTTTCAAAGAATTTCTCCCAGTCCATCTCTAGTAAATAATCGTTATTGTAAAAAGCCATTTCGAAGACATTCTCGATTCTATTTTCAATGTCAAGTAATATTTGCAAGAGTAGTATCATCTTCTTCCTCGGACTTTTGGCGGGAACGTGGAAGAGACACGTTGCTTCATTTTGTTATTTTACTAAACTTGTGTAATTTTGAGTGTTAATGTTTATTTTAAGTGGGGAAAATAACCATTAAGTGCTCGAGGACGTGCACGAGTGTGGGCAAATCATAAAATGCAGTGAATCGTGTCATTCCGTGTTGCTTCCAAAACTCCTTAGAAAAGCCTCTAGTAAAGTCTCCACTACTTTACTGGGGTACACCGAACATACTCTTATAAAACGGACACTGGCAGAATTGCGGCTTACATAGCCGCAGAGTCCAAAACAAAAGAAGAAGAAGAAGATCTTCTTCCTCGAATTTCGCTCCGAAGTTGACTCTCGAGGCTGCCGCTCTGAAGAGCAAGGTAGTCCCGCAGATAAACCAAACCCGTAGGCTTTTTAACCCAGAGTGCCGTCTTCTACCGGCACTTATTACCAGTATCATAATAAGTAAAAATAGTAATTAATTCATGAGTCAGTCCTCAAAATTATGCGCCTTATGGTTTACTAGCGTGGTGGTCAAAAATGGTTATGATGACGAATTATATCCTAATGATATCTTAATATATATAAATCTCGTGTCACAATGTTTGTCCTCAATGGACTCCTAAACCACTTAACCGATTATAATAAAATTCGCACACCGTGTGCAGTTCGATCCAACTTGAGAGATAGGATAGTATTATTATAGAAGTGTATTTCTTGGCAAGAAATACAAACTTTTACTAAGTTTAAACGTTTGAGTACTTTTCTTTACTACACTTGAAAAACTTGAGTATATTATTTTAAAAAACATATTAAACAGCATAATTTTCAAATGAATAATGCACTTTAGTTAGGTAGTAAAAATTACAGGTAAATAGTTAAAAGTGCAGTAATAGCAGAATTTACTACTAGCCTAAGATCCCGCTATACAACGATCTTCACCGAGATATTTTTTGATGAAATGTATTTTATATTCAATCTAATATGTCAATAAATATATTGCATATGGGTTGTCTAGCAAATTTCAGTCCAGGAAATGATTAATTAATAAAAAAAAAATTCAAACATTTCCAATCGAAAGTATGAAGCCCATAGAATGTGCAAACGTTAGGATGCCTGTTCTTTTCCGGTCACAACTCTCGGGTTGCCAGGTATAAACAGGTAAATCGATACTTGTTAGCATTATGCACCGGTCTGATTATTGAATTAAAATTAAATGAAATTAAAGATTATTTCATTATGAACACGGTGATAGGGTTGCCTGCGAAAAATCAGTCCCGAATTCCGGTTGTCGAATTTTGAAAAGTGAAATATTGCTGAGTGAATATGTGCGAGTGAGAGGTCCCAACCAATCATCCTATGCGATAGAAGAGGACACAGTATAGCAGCTGTTTGAAGTCCGTCCATTTAAAGAAAGAGAGTGCACATGCTATTTGTTCTTGAAAATGAATAGGATAGCGATAGACTCGTACTATATGCTGTGCATCATTTTGGAGTAGTTTTTTTTATTAAAATAAAGGAATATTTATTTAATTTTTTTCAAAATTCGACAATTCAGGACTGTTTTTTCGCAGGCAACTCTATACCATCGTGTTCATAATGAAATAATCTTTAATTTTATTTTATTTCAATAATCAGACCGGTGCATAATGCTTACAGGTATCGATTTACCTGTTTATACCAGGCAATGAGGGATCCCGAGAGTTGTGACCGGAAAAGAATAGGCAACCTAAACTTTGCGTATTCTATGGGTTTCATACTGTCGATTGGTATAAAATTTGTCTAATAATCAAACCGGTGAAATGTTTATAGATTTTTTTTTAAATAATTATTTAATCATATCCTGGACTATAATTTGTTAGGCAACCCATATGTTATATATTTATTGACATATTAAATTGAATATAAAATACGTTTCATCAAATAAACATCTCGGTGAAGGTCGTTGTATAGCGGGATCTTAGGCTATTATTGTAAAACTTAGATAAACTTTTTTACTTAAAATCTAACCTGTATAATGCAAAATAATGATGACTGTTCTTGCCGAAAAGTTATCTACAAATAATGTATTGTATACCTACATTAAATTGAAATACCTATTATAAGAGGGCGGCGAAATTGTCATCCGCCCCGGGCGGCCGGCACTCACGCTACGCCACTGCATCAACATACTACGGTTGCTCTATTTACGCAATAGCATAACTTTTGACATTTGATATAGAATTGACGCAATGGCTTTTGACAGGACAACGTCTGTCGAGTCAGCTAGTACCTATATACTTGTCTGTGCCACTGACAACGTGTATTGCAAAATTTTATAATAATCTGTCGGTTAGGTAAGTCGGTTAGTTAAGGCTGTTAAGGCAAGCGTTTGTTACGCTACCCTGCCGTAACTACTACATCACAAACTCACTTTGACATTTAAGTATTAGGATTTAAAAAGTTTTCAATAACCGTAGAACATTTTGAACACGTATTACATCCTACTTTTCTTCATTTTGGCTTCAGTCGAATTGATAGATTTGATAACCGTCTCCTTTTTGTAAGTCGGTTATAAATAGATAAAATATTACGACTCGTGTTTTGATTGACAACTTTTCTACCAATAACCGCAAATTTCTCCGAGTGTTCTCGAGTGCTATATAAAAACATATTTATATATTTGAGGCACATCTTACATCTGATATTTGATTTCGGTAAATACGGTACCCACTCGATATTTTTACTTCACTGAGTTTCTACACTTGACGAGATTGAAGATGAGAAGATGGGTTATAGTTACTTACCCGAAAATATAGTTCCAAGATAAATTACATTTTGTCTACAATCTACATACTACGTACTCGTGGGAACTACTTCAAGAGAGAAGAGTAAATACCTGGCTAAGGCTAAGCGTAAGCTGAGACGCAGGTGGCGCAAGTCCACGCAGAGCAGGACAAATCAGATTTTGTAATGAATGAATGTACTGAGAGCTGCGTACTGCGGTGTCAGCACGTGCGACACAGGCATATGTCGTGCTCTACGCCCTATG
Source organism: Alcis repandata (assembly GCA_949125135.1). Lineage (NCBI taxonomy): Eukaryota > Metazoa > Arthropoda > Insecta > Lepidoptera > Geometridae > Alcis > Alcis repandata. Next base: position 2,375,954 of record OX421238.1, read on the forward strand.
TCTGTCTCGACTGCTATACCCTGCAAAGTGCTGTGATGCGTTACTTGCGTCTCAGCATACGCAAAGGAAGTCACATTTCCCATTCTCTTATATTATACATATTTTTCTCGTTTAGTTTCAGCTGGATAGGCTTCAAGACCGCGTTCAGCTCTCAGCAACCGATTGTTATAATTTCAGATTTGGTCACGACGGTAAATCGTGTGTAAGACGAACGCTCTGCCAGATCGGAGCTGAACCGCTACATTCTGAAGATGAAGAGGATTTGCTTCATGAGCTGGCTACATTCGTGTTAGAGTAAGTCCTATTGGTACTATACTGTACTAATGAGTTGATTACGCGTAACGAGTACAGTGGCAAGACAGTGCCCTCGGCCGAGTTTAGTTTGACGAGGCGAGACAGTCATTAGAACCATAATTTGTTTTCTCCGCCGAGTTCGCCCATTTACTGCTACGCTACTTAACTTGTTACGTGTCGGGTCAGGTCAGATCATCAGCCTATCTAATGTTTGTCCACTGCTGGACATAGGCCTCTCCTAACGAACGCCACAAGGCACGATCTTCTGCCTCACGCATTCACATTGTTACGTGTAATCAACCCTAATTGGTTGATAAAATTTCCTAAGCATTGGCTACACCAGACTTTTTCTTTTAATACTTCATTAGTGCTGTCTCTTTATTAAAGCTAAGAACTGTTCGACAATGATGACTTTGATGTGCTTGCCATATTTTAGTGGAACTGCAATTGCTGCCTAAAAGCAACCTATGATTATATTAATGGCTAGGCTATCTATCAAATAAATTGTAATAGGTAGGCGTGACAATTACCATAGGAGAGCTATAACATGACACATGTTGTAATTAACGGAAAAGTGACATGAACAAAAGCATATTTAGATTGTCTGATAACATTTTAATTTAAGGGTTTAGATAGATAAACTCTTTATTGTTCACACCATAAATTACAAACAGAAGGATTATCTTAATATACGAGTATATAAATTACGTGTCACGTTGTTTGTCCGCTATAAACTCCTAAACTACTTAACCGATTTCAATCAAATTTTCACACCGGGTGCAGTTCGATCTAACTTAGGAGATAGGATAGCTCACATCTCAATTTATAATAAAAAAACATGAAAAATTAGAAAATTTAAAAATACTTAAACCATAATTTAACTTTAGCGCTTTGGACAATGTAAACTTTTTTAATGTAACTTTTGACATTTGACATAGAATTGACGCAATGGCTTTTGACAGGACAACGTCTGTCGAGTCAGCTAGTAACACCTAAAAACTAGTGCGACAACTGGCAAAGAAAGTAAGAAGTAAGTATTAGATACGCTCCGCGGTATCACCTGCGTGGCGATGAAAACGATGATGATGAAAATGAGAAGTAGCCTACGTGTTAGCCTAGAGCATATGCAATCTCTATTCTAAATGTTATCAAAATCAGTTTAGAAGTTACGGAGATACGTGGTAACAAACACACACAATCACAAAAAGATTCTTATTTATAACTAGCGGCCCGTCCCGGCTTCGCACGGGTAGACTTTGGGATAAACGTAGAGTAAATTGAAATCGGTCCAGTCGTTCACGCGTGATGGCGTGACCAAAGGTGTTGAGAATAATTATAGGAACTCTTTGTTATAACCTCTATTCTCATGCTATTGCGTAACTATAGCAACCGTAGTTTGTTGATGCTAACTTGTCAATTTATAGTAAAAATTATCAGTATAAAACGCACACTGTTTTGATAGATATGATTGAATTTGAACTTTGTACAGAGATAATAAAGTGCAAATTGACTCTTGGACGTTAGGAACATACCTACATTGCTTAAACAACATTGAGTGCTTGCAATTCAATATGAACTTTATACAATAGCAATAAAGCTCGTTTTAGTTAGAAAACGTTTGTATGGGAAAAATAAAAGGGCTGTTTTTAGGGTTTTTCAATATTTCTGAGAGATTTTCTTAATATTTTTTTCCGTAAGAACCTTCTCCTAATAATAACAAATACAACAAAAAAAGAATTAGTGAAATCGGTCCAACCATTCACGCGTGAGGCCGTGACCAAGGAAAACGGGTTTCATTTTTATATATATAGATATTAGTAAATTAGGATAAGATATAGGATAAAGAATAGGTTACAATTATTTAAGATTTTGTTAATATTTAAAAAAAATTTCAAAGATTTTTGTAAAGGTTTTTACTATACCTCTATTTTCAGCCCTACAAATGATGCTGATGACAACCTCTCGAAGAGAGACGAGTCCTACCCCTACATCAAGGCGTACAGACACGGACAGAACTCGAAAAACTGCACGGAACTGTACAGCAAGTGTCAGACGTCGCTTGTGGATTCGTTTAGCAAACTACATATAGTATCTTAATTAAATAATATTTTAAATTATATTGTAGCTTTGTAATACTTTTTACTCTATTTGGTTTTATTCACAAGGTATTAAAGTCCAGCCCTCCTAACCAAATTGTAGTTCTATCATCGAAACGCTATATAATAATAATAATAATCCGTTTATTTCAGGCAATATAACTTGCATGCAATGCAAGTTACAGAGGCCCATAGAAAATAAATACCTTACAAACTAACATACATATTAATAAAACAATCATTCTTCATTCTTCTGGGACTTTGTTACTCGTACCGTCTCCCAGTAACGCCGGAACACTAGCCCTTTTGGCCAGAAATCTGGTGACAGTAGTGCCACCTTGTGCTTCACAGGAACCCGGAGTACGTAAGACTTGAAACAAGTCCTACGGACACTTGACTCCAGGCGCTGCATCTCCACAATCGGCGACGCCACTCCCAGTCTATGTTGCACAAATTTGTGCACGTTGTCTTCTGATGCACTCGGATCAACCCGCGACAAATACATCAGGAATGTCGGCTCTACGGCTTTGAGCCCAGGCGCAGTCGAGGTACCTCGTTGGTTGAGGTTAGAACGACGTTGACGGCTTTTCCTCCGGTCTACCAATGTAAAGCCGTCGCTGTCGGGTTTCCTCAAATCCGGGGCGAGCGTTGTTTTCGTCTTCTTCAGCGGCGCAGTCGGAGCAGGAGAGGGGCGAGAGGCCTGAGCGTAGCTCTTCTTCTGCGTCTTGGATGGTCTTGCTGGTGGAAGAGAAGCTGTTTTCTGTACGGGCAACGTTGACGCGGTCTAAACTATCTAACGCGGTCTATATAAAACTAAGACAATAGGCGTGACGAAAGATTTTAAAATCCTCTTCCATAATGTGAGTACACATTTACTATTTACAAAAAAGCCTTTATTTCGGTAATAAACTTCAGTTTAACGAAGTTTGAAGCCATTTTTCACATATTTTTTCAACAGTGCCCGAAAACAGCTTGCTTGTGTCATGGCGTCGATTTGACGTCACGGCATTGTGTCATGTCATTGTGTCTATGCGTGATGAGCGGCGGATGACCTGAGTTCACTGAGGCGTGACGTCATACGCTGTGATTGTTGTTTCTGACAAGATGGCCGATTGCTGTATTTTAATGTTTTAATTTATTGAAAATCTTAATAATCTGTTTTTTAAACATAAAACTAAACATGTGTTTTAAATTTTTTTAATCTGGCTAGTCCCCTGAAAGCATTGAATCGGCGATTTTTTGATACTGTCGTCATGCCTATTAGTATTAGTAGGGAATGACATTTCATTAGATTATAGAATCATGATAGAATCTATAAATAGATAATAGACATGTCATTCCCATAATAATATATTTTCCTGGTTTTCTATCTAGAATTGCAACTGATAACTGGGCTGATAAGTATAAACCAAATCCTACAAAGTTTAGTGGTACCTAACAATCATTAACAATGTAACATAGGTATTACCTACTTACTAAGAACAAAGAGGAAGTGTTAAACAATAATATAAAATTGTTTTATTTTTTTGTGTGCATAACAGAATTACGTTAGCTGCGATCGGAGGACTTTAAAAGAAACCAAGATTGTGGCTACTTAGTTTATTAAGATTAATAAAATAATTACAATTAGTCTAAAACTTAATTAGGTGAATACTATCTGAAGTTAAGAGTAGTAATGACTTGAAAACGAGAAGGCTTCCATCTGGTCATCTCGGTGAGTTGCTGAATCGGCGCCTCGTGATCGGTGCCTAGGTCGCTTGTGAATCTGGAGCACGGCCTATGCAGCGTCAGCGGTTCCGGTTATTGAGCAATACGTAACTCCTCCACCCGTAGATCAGCAACTATTTTCCAACTTGTAGTGAAAATATTGCTGAAAATCCTTCCAGTGAAATTTCCTGTAAGGGTGAGGTTTCCTTGAAGTTAAAATCGATGACGGTGATGAGCAGCGGCTGGCAAGATACTTCGTCGTTCTCGTTAATTATTGTAAATTCTGGTGTTGACAGGGTGCAGTTCGATGGTGAGGTTATGAGGTAGCTTCCCTGGAGTCGCTTGTACTCCTCCTTGCTGCCTTTCAGGTGAACTTCAGTAGGCCCAGGAAAGGTTGCTACATATTCCTTGTTTCCTAGTTGTTCCATGGCTTCCGTGTCTAGGTTAACAGTGGTGAGATTGCAGGTTGCTCCCAGTGAGTGGTGCGTACTGAGTTCCCGCGCGCAATCATGCTGGTACTTGACTCGGGTGATGATGTCTTCCACGCAGAGGTACTGCTTGTCTACCTTCGGGCATTCAGCCTCCATGTACGCATACACATCCTTATTGGTTGCAAGGAATAGGGGGGGGGGGGTATAAGGATTTGGTTATACCTGTTCGGAGCGACCGAGAGCTTGTATAAATCGAATGTCCCTGCGCTATTGGAATTTGGAAAACTATAACTATCTGCTTATTGATGAAGTATGACCCGGGTTTTATAACAGTATGGTAATCCCGTAAATCTAAGCTTAATACTCTAGTGTCTCCATGGATTATTTGGAGTCTATCTACCTACCTAATGTATATATATATCTATCATAGAATGATGCGTGCTTAAGGCGCGCACAAAAGCAATCTTTTTAGGAACTATCCAAATTGGTGAGCTCCATGCGGACTCGGAAAGTCTGACTATAACTTGCGTCAGCGTTTTATTTATTTGATCGCTAATCTCCTGCCGATGAACAAATGGATGACGATAGCTTTTTGTATAAACCGGAGCCTCGTCGGTTGTACGGATTCGGTGTTTTATCTGGTTAGTAAAAGTTAAGTTTTCACCATCAATATAAAATACATCCGCATATTTTGAACAAAGAGCCATCAAATTAGCCTTTTCTTCTTCGTTAGAATGATTAGTGCGAAGTCGCGATAACACTTCCTTTGTACGCGCAGGCGCTTGTTTGGTACCTGTGCACTCGATGTTAAATAACTCGGCGCGAGCCGGCCGGTCTAAAGAGAATACTACATCACTGTTACTCCGATTCTCGATATCGAGTACAACTCTGATCTGAACTACGCTCGTTACGCATTCGTGTACGATACAGTTACATAGAATCAGTTCAGGAATGTAAACTTCGCTATCTGGGGCGTTAATTGGTAACCGAACGAGTTTCCTGCTGTTTGCCGGAATTATGCTTTCGTACAGGTTAATATTTCGCGAGTCATGCAATAAAATTGGTGTCACCGCTGACCTTGCGTCTAGTAATAAGTGCTTTAAATCAATTTTTGCTTCCCATTTGGTAAGCGAGTCAAGGCCAACTAGTCCATCGAGATAGTTATGAAATTTGAATACGAAGAGTTTGATCGGGTCGTAGTCATGCTGCGTGGACATAAAAGTTGCTACTAGATGGTCGCATATTTTAATGCACCTTGTAAGAATATTGGGGTTCCCGTCGAACTCGGGTACCGGGCGTAAGGCCTTAAAAATTAAGTCGAGCTGCTGAGCCATTCCTATAATTAAGACTAGTTGAATTATTTGAATCAACTTCTAAACCTACTTCTCTAACACTATTTAATTCTATATTACGGCGAGACTGACGAGATGCAGTCTCCCGGTCGTCCCGATTCCTGGGATGAAAAATTTTGGAAACTTATAGGGTAGGGAGGACACAAGATAGGGTCCGGAAGCAACACAAAAAAGGAAGTTTCTGCGTACTTACATGCACATTCTGGTTCCTCTGCGTATCGATTTCTGGATACTCGACCCCGTACCGCGGCTAGTAGATCCGGATCCCAGATGAAGGCTTAGGAGCCTGTCAGCGACGAACGGTAGTCAGGTCGGACGATTCGAGATGCTGGAGACCGCTGCGTACTGACTCTAGGATCCTACCGACTGCGCCAATTACGTTAGCTGCGATCGGAGGACTTTAAAAGAAACCAAGATTGTGGCTACTTAGTTTATTAAGATTAATAAAATAATTACAATTAGTCTAAAACTTAATTAGGTGAATACTATCTGAAGTTAAGAGTAGTAATGACTTGAAAACGAGAAGGCTTCCATCTGGTCATCTCGGTGAGTTGCTGAATCGGCGCCTCGTGATCGGTGCCTAGGTCGCTTGTGAATCTGGAGCACGGCCTATGCAGCGTCAGCGGTTCCGGTTATTGAGCAATACGTAACTACAGTGTAAACAAGCCTAACTACTTACCAAGTATAAATAACTAATTACCTGTATCAAAACACAATAAAACAAAAATAAATCAAATATTCAATTTATTTAATTTAGGTTTCAAACTACATTAACAGCGTAATTCGAATTGTCAAGCATATTTTGGTCGACATTTAGAAAAACCCTTGTCATAATACTTTCTTAAATTACAGGAACACTTTCTTTAGTTTTCATTCACCTACGATATTATAGCACCTACATTATAGCAAAATTAAAAATATGTAAGAACAAGTAAATAGGGTAAAGCGGTCTGTCATGCTTCTGGAGAACAGTATTGTGCGAAGAACTATACAAACTACATTTAGGTACATGGCTAGATTTGAAACTAAAACTACAAAACAAATAAATAATTATGATCAAAGCTGATCTAAACTGAAAGCCATAGGCCATAGTTTCTAAAGCCATAGGCCATAGTTTAAGTTAGTACTTACTGTCCCAAACTATGGAGAAAATGAAAATGATAACGAAGAAGACTCAATGCTGTTACCTGAGTAAGCTATATTATTGAGCTTAGAGTATCAGGCTCAATAATATAGTTTGAATGATCCAGTATGATCATAACAAAGTATATCAAAACCACCACAGATATCATAGCAAAAAGTTCTTAAAATAGTAAAATGTTATAGCTATAGGATTAAATGAGTCCGAATTTATGTAAGGTGTCTTCTCCAAGGGCTGTGAAAGTGTTCAGGATGGATCCCTCACAGTCCGGGAACAAGGTCTCGCAGTCCACGTCGGCGTGCCTGCCGAGCCTCTCCGCGGCGTGGTACTCGTTGTCAGTGTGGTGGGACAGCTCGTCTCTTGTTGATGATGGCCTGAAGGTGAAAAAATTTATTGAGTCAGGCGTTACTTCATCTTCAAATAACTGTTAACTTGTTGAAATGTATTACTAGTGTGTGTTAGTAAGATTAATTTACATTATTGTTACTAGCTGACTCGACAGACGTTGTCCTGTCTTAACGATGACTATTTAATTCGAATTGGTAAAAAAAGCCATTGCGTCAATTCTATGTCAAATGTCAAAAGTTACATTAAAAAAGTTTACATTGTCCAAAGAACTATATGGTTTAAGTATTTTTAAATTTTAAATTTTTTCATGTTTTTTTACTATAAATTGAGATGTGAGCTATCCTATCTCCTAAGTTAGATCGAACTGCACCCGGTGTGCAAATTTGATTGAAATCGGTTAAGTAGTTTAGGAGTCTATAGCGGACAAACAACGTGACACGTAATTTATATTATATTAAGATTATAGAGAATTGAATAAACAATTGTAAACAAAATGTTTTGTTTATACCCGACGCGATTTAAAGGCGGAAATACACTAGACTAGAAGTACCTACATTTGAACAGTTATGCACAAAAGTGTCATTTTTTGAATACGAAAGACTGTGCTGAGCTAAATTAGGCTGAACGTGATAATTAAAACACACTCGGTCTACTATTACCACTCAGCCCCACTCTCATTTTTGGTATGGGAACTTCTAAACCAAATATTGAATTTATTATTTATTTATTTATATAAAAATAGCAAAAAACATCAATTATTAGCGATCGCGAAAAGAGGAGAGAAACCCTTACTATGGATCGACAGTAACTATATACAAGTTTTATTTGTTTAACTTTGCTATATTTATGTATAGGTGTAGCTATAAAGCTATAGTACTTATGAGTCAGATTTAGTCGATATTGATAGTGGTAGTTTTGAAATATACTCGTAGTTTATTGCAGCAATTATTACATAGAACTATTTATTACCCTACCATATATTTCTACTCTCTACAAATTTGTCTTTCATAAAATCATACCTACTTTTCACACAGTAACATTGGAAACTTTATAAAACGCTCATTATAATATGAATAGACGTCTTTCTTAACGGGATAGACGAGAAACTCCCGCGGCTGTCGAATTTTATTCATACTTTTGTACTTACGTGAATAGTATATGTCCAATTTCTCCCAGCAAGCCATTTTCGTGAGTAAAAGGAACTTCAGCCGCTTCGCAGATTGTTCGAAGCAAGCATGGCCGCCCTGAATAGCCGTACCTGTACAATTTTCAATGCAAGCCTTAGTAAAATATTCTAAAACGATTTTGTAAGAAGCTTCAGAAAACTTACAAAGTTCTTGAAGTGAAGCGTTCAGCCCGATGCGCTACGATTATGGTAGGGCATCAATTTGTGATTTTTTTAAATCAAATTTTCGGGGTTTGAAAAGGTAGTACCTACTTGTTTAGGTTTAGGCATGTTTTATCTATTTATTAAATAATTTAAACATACCTTTCTGCCATGTGCTCTATAATCTTATAGAAGTCCCATCGATTCATTCGCTGTGGTTCTGGATCATCTTCAAAATTGTTCTGTTCTTTTAAATTATTCTGATCTATCAGTTCTTGTCTTCTTATCGCTTCATCTAACGGTACTTCAGTACCAACATTCGTTTCACCATTTACCAAAACACCACCTTCAGAATATAGCAAAGATCTTCTACGTCTATCATCAAACGTGATATCGACTAACGTATCGTTGTCTCTTTCTTCATCATTACTTTCTAAATCTTCATTCTCACTTATTTTTCTAGAATCTGTCTCTATCACATTGGTTTCATCATCATTGGTAGGATTTTCACCGTCCATATCTCTTGAAACTGTGTTAACAAAGCCGTAGATTCTGCTCGTGTATTCAGAGCTGTTTGTGGGTAAATCATATTGAAACTTGATTACTGTGCCAACGGTCACCGAAGCTTCTTTCAAATCTACTGGCACACCGAGACCGATGATGAACTGTGAAAAAAAATACTTAACTGTCTCGTGTAAACAAATTTAATGTGAACAAACAACGTATTGAATCCAAAAACATTTTCTCCAAATTGAGCTCGCAAATGAAATAAACGCTGAATAGGAGACGGAATCAGACAAAACAGAAGTAAACGTAAAACAAAACCTCATTCTATACTTCAAAAGGCAGACAGCGCTCGCCTAATTGCATTTAAATTCACGAACAAAAAACACGACTTCGTTAAGCCCTATCCGTTGGGCAAAGAAAACATCATTTACTTAAGTTAAATCAGCGTTATGTAAATTTACATGGAATATAGAAGAGAATACCTGTGCTCTGGCCGGACCTCCGTCGGGGTAGACGAGGTAGCGCTTCTGTCGATGCCCATTCACTCCTAACGTTAAAAGCAAATTGAGCAAAATTAAAGGGAATAACATCGTGAAACTCGCGTCGACCCGTACCGTACGCCGTCGGAGTGTAAATACAGTATAAGATAAAGTGGGATGTTTGCACTGAGCCTACAGCAATGCCTAACTAATGAACCGTTATGTTTTCTCAATGATTTAGGCTACGCCGAGCGGCCTACTTCGGTACGAGCGAACGACATGCCTTTTCTTAACAAAACATTACACGTAACGAGTCTACTATAATCTTATTCTGATATTTTATCTTGATTTTTCCTTCAATCAACCTACAGTTTGGTTGAGAGAATACAAGAAAAGCCCTCAGGCGAAAGAATGAATATCTGTGTTACATTACAAAAAAACCTAAAGACGTTTGTTAGGCTCCAAAGTCTCTAAACTATAACAAACTAGAAATATCTATAAAAAAAATAATTCGTTGGCAAATTCAATTTTTTTTTCTTATTATACAATAATTTAATGGTTAAAACATAAAGAAACGATGCTGCCAGCTGTAGTGAAAAACTGTTTCGCGGGTAGCAACGCCCACTTGACACTTGACACACATAAGAATTCACAAATCAATACAATAACAAACTAAAAGATTTAAAAAATTAGAAAAAACTACTGCAAGTAAAGTAAAAATTTAATCTATTCAAATTGTGTGTATACTGTTAGTGACCTAAAACTTTCAAATTAGTAATGGAAAAGTATTATAAGTTTCCCCTAACATATCACATAATTACGAGTAATTAATAAAACAAAACAAACTGAACACAAACCCGTGCCTACCGCTTATAATTTAAAACCCACTTTATATTTCTAACAAACTTTTTAACAAAATAAATTCATTTGTCCGTGTGCATTTTAAAAACGAGCATTTGTCTATAAAACCCGACCACATCAAAGCCAGTCCGGTATTTTCTGCCGAAGCAATTTATTGAAATGAAGGGTTAAATGGAATTCTGTGGTCACACAGACCCGTATGTTGAACAGATGTTTTGCCCACCTTTTTCCTTTTTTGCTTTACCAAGTTTTTTCAATGTGGCGTTCTGCAGACTCACAAGTGCTTCGTACGAACGGTTATTTTTAATTTACATGTTTTCTTTATTGCTTTGCTGGATTTGTTGGGGCTGGAATTTTATTGGAATATATACTGGGAAAAAGCTCAAAGTTTTATATATTTTTAAGACTTACGACCTTGCATTATTGTTATTCGCATTCGCGAGTTTTGATAGTGGCAACACATAAAATAGGTGTTCAAAACTAGTACGGTTCATATAGGGATGTAATTAATACCAATTTTACTCCAATCAAAGCTTATTGGCAATTGGTGAAACAGTAATAATGTTTGTTTCACCCCAAATCATTGTGTATTGAATTAGTTCGCGAGATACAGGAACAATTTGGTTACACCTGGGCTATTTCATGAAACTTAAAATTAAAGTGTGACATGTTTTTCATGTGGACGCAATATAACTAGTATTATTTTGATAATATTTTTTTCAACGTAGATAAGCAGCGGGCAGCCAACCACTTCACGTGTGACTCCAACCGCATCGACAACCAAGTGCGTAAAAAAACTAGTACCTACATAAATATAGGTCCCTACAGGTACAGACAGACTATTGGTAGTACAGGTATCTATAGACAATCACAATTCTTAGTTTTTATTAATAACAAACTGTTCCATGTCAAATAAGTATACAAATTGTGTAAAATTAGTCTAAGCAAATTACATTCAGTAATAACTTAGTAATAATAAAATCCGTTTAGCGCAATATTTTTTCTGCCCTCCTGACCTGAAAAATATTTATTTTTTATTTATTTATTACAGTATATTTTAAAACAATAATTGTTTTAAAACAAAATTGGGTTTGTCCAGGCCATAGGTGTTGTAATATTATTAAATCGTTCCTTAACTCCTGAACTATGTTCAATAGTTTGGCACCGCTCCCAGGTGTGAGGCGCTTGTAACTCGGAACCGGACATTACTCCCAATTAGGGAACTTCGGTGCCAGCACCGCAATCCGGTGCTGTGCTGATTTGTTGACGTAATATTACGGGAACTTGTGCTTTCTGATGTCTAACAACAACTTAACAATGAAACTTAAAGTGGCGCTGTTTCACATTTGGTACGAGTTTAACGAAATCTAAAATAATGTTACATGACAAGTATATACAAGGTGTCACGGAAAAGTGTAGTAATACTTAAGGGTGTTCTTCTGCACGTCAAAGTAAACAACTTTTGTGACACTTGTTTGCAAAATTCGAGTAAAAAAATATCAAGCCACGTGATCAATTTTCTTTTCTTTCGCGAATTTAGCAAACTTATGTTCTAGAAATGGTTCACTTTGACGTGTAGAAGAACACCCTTAAGTATCACTATACCTTTCCGTTACACCTTGTATAATCTTGAGGTTTTCAAGGTTAGAGAGAATAGGTTCATCTAAGTCTGCGTGTTTCATCTTCGACCACGTCGTTTACTAATGACGAGTTGATGCTCTAATGCGGAAAATTCAAAATAAAAAACCATTGCAGTTTCCATTGCATCAAAAAAAACATGAAAACTCACATGGCACACATGGCTCACATGGTTTTAGGCTGAACATGGTTGTACCTAATCACTTCTTGAAAGACATTACTGACACATACTTACTTACATGTTATCGAAACGATAGTCGATGTTAACTATAAACGCTTTGATTCCACGTTTATTGTGCACACTGCCAGAGTGTGGAATACTCTGCCCGAGTGGGTGTTTCCCGATAGATATAATTTGGGTGTCTTCAAGTCGCGAGTGAATCGGTTCCTTCTAGGCAAGCGTGCTCCATCGTAGACCGCATCGTTGCTTACCATCAAGCGAGATGGCGATCAACGCAAGCCTATAACTAAATAAAAAAAAATATGTCCGTATCTAATTCATTTTAGATGAGTAAAAGTGTAATTATAGCAAAAAAAACAATAACTTTACAAGCCAGCACCGAGTGTCTTACAGGCAATCAGCATGTAAGCCAAGACGGGGTCCCTTTTGACACGAATCGTCTTACTGTTTATTCTCCCTTTTTGTTATCTTTTTTACCGAAAAAGTAACAGATCGGTCTGATGGTTAGCAAACTGCCACCTGTGGATAATAGAAGTAGGTATAGCTTATGTACAGTTACAGCTCACGGTAGTAGATTGCTTATGTACCTACCTACAACTATTTCTTTGAATGTCATGTTAAATAGTTAAACGAACGATTAAAATTGCTTCATAGAAATCACAGACTAGAAACATTCCACACATTCAACAGCGAATTAATTCAGAATCTCAAAGTTCAACATACAAAGTAGCTATCCGACAATTACCCTGCTCAATTCCTTCGTCAAATTCTCCGCTTCAGCGCACTTTAATTGGAAAACTGATTTAAACTGTAACTTAAGCTTGTTTTAAAGTCCGACGAGCACCTTGACTTGATTAGACTTACAAGATGCTACGCGATTTGGTCCGGTTTCACTAACTTTGGGTAACGAGATGTCATAGTTCGACTTAAGGTTAGTTTTCTTAAGAGCTTTTTTACGTAGAGGTAAAATTAAGTAAAATAGTTAGAGTTTAGTTTAGATCTTTATGTTGAGCTTTATTTTTAAGGCAGAGAAGCTACCACAAGATAAAAATTTGAATTAACTAATCACAATAATATTTAATAATATAATATTATATTATATTATTATATTATTATTTATTTTTATATAATATTTTTGTACATCAACTAGTGGATTATTGCAAGAGACTTGCCATAGCGCTAACGCATTAGAATCTACACACACAATCCAAAACCTGGCTTACGTTATTTAATGGACTACGTATTTCAATATCCTACCGATATCTTGCGTTACTTGAGAATTTATTCATTTCTATTTCGAATTAATATAATACAGAAAGTAAAATAAAACTCTAGGCAGAATTTTAACACAATAATTTATTATTACTAATTCAACACAATAATTTAATCAGAGCTAGTGTCGCCGGACACGAATGAAGTACCTAATGAAATTGTTGTCGTCCCTTAATTTGCCTTTGAGTTTGGGATGTAATTCAAAGTTGGTCCTTCGAGCTCGGAGATAAATAGGTGTGGTCCGTCCAATTCAACGGACGGAACCGGGTAACATAACTAATGCAAAACTTGCACGTTCGAAATAATTATTTTGATTTCGAGCTAATTTCTGTTAGTTTCTGAAATGGAGCCGAATCAGAATGACCATAGTGCAGAATAACCGTTTTTAATGTTTTTTTTTTTAATTCTAAATTAGTATTAGTTTTGGGTAATTTCTAAGTACTTAAACTTATGACAAAATCTGGATGCTTAAATAAATAATAGATAATACATTTTAGGTACGCATTTTTAAATATCGAAATAAATTATTTTGTAACAAAACTGTATGAAAATAAGTAAAAGTGTATCATCTCGGAGTCTTATGATATATAGCAAAATACAGGATACAAGAAAGATATTGGTGCAACACCAACTAGCTACAATTTATCATCTTCAAAATTTTCTTTCTCACTCAATAGCTTTAGAATCAAAGAATTCATTAACGTATTTATGTTAAAACAAGCGACTACGTGAACAAGATACAGCCACGCCCCGATTTTTGTCTGAAAATAGATGTACTGTATGCTTAACTATCAGTCCCTACGTCGAGTTGAATGCCCTATTGTAATTAGATTAGCACTTACATCACAGTACTGTGTGTTACTGTGTATTTGTGTGTGTTGCCAGCAACAACATTTACAATGGCAATGTGATAACTCAATGGCCGCAAAGCTCAGTTTGAGATAGAATACCTTCGACGATTCTCGCGAACTAAATTCATATACGCATTATAATAGTGATTAAAAATGGTTAATCTTCTTTTTAATTACTTTCAGAAGTTTTTTATGCCAAAAGGGGATTAAATAATGAACGACAGTGTACTTTCAAACTCAGAATTATGTTTTATGTTAAAAAATCTAGTAACAGTAATCGTGAAGAGAAAAACAAGATAACTAAAACGAAACGCAAATAACGCGGAACTTTTGAATTGTTTCGGTAGTTACCTCATATTTCCGTATTTTATCGTTGTTGTGTAGAAAATTCTTTAGTTTCTTTAGGCCCAGTCCGAAATAGCTCGCGCAGCCTTCCTAGTTGGTTTACTGCTCATTTTTGCTATGACTGAAATTCTCAACCGTGTACGAAGAGACGATTTTACAAATTCCTTGTGCAAATAAAGTCGTCGACGCTCGTTAAGCTTCAGTACATGTACATATTGTACATGTGCAGTATTTCTGTTTGATGTTTAATTTCTTTTAGTTATAGTGGCTGCGAGGATAAGCCGGTTGAAACATGCTCAGCGCTTACTATATTATGTTGTTCGTATTTTTTGACCAAACTTTTAGACTGTTTTTCGTAAAATTTGAAATTGTTTTAAATGTACAGGTTGTAAATGTTTTCAATGTGTTTTGGTTTTAGGTTAAGCCTGCTTTTAAAGTTGGTTCACGGAAACGCGAGTGAAAATAAGAGGCAAAAGAGATATTTGATATTTACTCCGGCGACTCAGTATGGTGTAAGTATATAAAATTGTAGGAATATTTGAATATCTAAAGTTTCGGTTGTAGTTGCTTCTGTTGTGAAATGATTAGGTTATAAATAATTTCCGAAATACCCTCGGGTGTTTTGAAAATTATTAACATAACTAGGTTGGCGAAAGTTCTCCCGAAATTGAATCTTGTTTGTTTTTGTATGTTTTGGGAAAATTATTTTTGTTATGAAGCTAAAGGTCGACCTTGGGACCGTGGAGGCCGGGCGCTAAAAAAATTATAAAGAGCTCTCTTCTCGTCTGGTCGAAGCAACACGTGACCAAGCTGGCCTCTATCTCGGAATCTCGCCCAAAGGGTGGGCATCGCCATACAACGTGGTAATGGGGCCAGCATTTTGGGAACAATTCCCACAGGCAGCGGCCATTTAGATTAGTTTTATTGGTTTAGTTTTTTAATATAATTATATTTTGAAGCTAATAAATCGTTAAAACAACGCAGTATATACATATTGTAAGCTGTATAGTATCTTATAATTAAATTAAATTAGAAAACAATATAAAACGCTCAGAGACACGCACAGACTTCCAGATATCCAGTACCTAAAAATATGAGATAGAAAGTTTTTTGCACACGTCGAATGTTCAAGCCTCGAATCTCATAATTATATAAATGTTACTAGTGGCCCGTCCCGGCTTCGCACGGGTAGACTTAGGAACTCTTTGTTATAACCTCTATTCTCATGCTATTGCGTAACTATAGCAACCGTAGTATGTTGATGCTAACTTGTCAATTTATAGTAAAAATTATCAGTATATATATAATTTGCAATAAATTAAAATTGCGACTATAATTTGAGATTTAAACTATCCTATCTCTCAAGTTGGATCGAACTGCACATGGTGTGCGAATTTTATTATAATCGGTTAAGTGGTTTAGGAGTCCATTGAGGACAAACATTGTGACACGAGATTTATATATATTAAGATGTTGGTTTGTGTACGCTTCAAAAACTCAAAAAGTTCTGCACCGATCGAGCTGAAATTTTAGCATGATATCTAATACGCATCAAGGATTGTTTTTTTCTATTTTTTTTATCCACAGCGAAGCGTGGCAGCGAACAGCTAGTAATAAATAAAAACAAAATCCCTGAAAGCGTTTTTGTTTTCGATTTATACACAACGCAAACTGTGACTGTTCAGGATTATCTTCATTACCCATGCGATTCCCATCGCATGTCGTTGCGACTCTGCTATTCGAACCCAAGTGTGCGAAGTTTTGAACAAAATTAACGGATTACTGTCAGCCACAGACAGCCTGGCATTATTAGTGACGAATAAAATTGATTTAACACTTGGTTTTTAAGTACTCTTACTTGCATTTTTAATTAAATATATTTTAATGCACTTCTCATTAGTTTATTTTGTGTACTATAATAACAAGTTAATTAAAAGAATCATAAAACAAGCTTTTCTTGCATTGTCGTTAGAGTTACACAGGTACACAAAATTTCAGCTCAATCGGACATCGGAAAGTGGTTTAAAATTGAGTTGCAAGACTCCACTCGAATAAACAGTTACAAACGAGTACATTTGCAAGTTAAATAAAAGCTTTTAAAAAAGAGACATTATCAAATTGTGCAATAATGTTCCAGGTGTTCGCGACGCTGTCGATCCCCCTTCCCGAGCCGGACAACCTGGTCAGCGTGGCGTGGTTCTTCGAAGCCAACTACTTCAACGTGGACAACTCTTCATACTTCGACCCATTGCTTGGAGACATTATCGTAAGTGGCTTTACTGCTTGGTCTGCGGTAGTTATACATTAGAGGTCTTACTTTGCAGCTAGTCCTACTATCCTACTATCATATGCAACCTTTAATCCTCCCACTGCTGGGATACAGGTCTACCCTCGAAGGGTGATTAGGCCGTATTCCACCACGCTGGCCAAGTGCGGGTTGGTGGATTCACATACGCCATTGAATTTCTTCTCCTACTATACCTACCTACTAATATTATAAATGTGAATGTAAGTTTGTTTGTTACGCTTTCACGCGAAAACTACATAACCAATCATCATGAAACTTTGTACACATATTCTTAGGTATTAGAGAGGTAGGTATTAGAAGTAACATAGGATACTTTTTAGTAAAATCAATGCAAGCGAAGCCGCAGTTAAAAACTAGTAATATTGTAAACGCGAAAGCTTGTAAGAATGCATGTATGTTTGTTCCTCTTTCACGCAAAAACCGCTGAACGGATATACATGAAATTTGGAATAA
Source organism: Alcis repandata (assembly GCA_949125135.1). Classification (NCBI taxonomy): domain Eukaryota; kingdom Metazoa; phylum Arthropoda; class Insecta; order Lepidoptera; family Geometridae; genus Alcis; species Alcis repandata. The sequence continues at coordinate 2,393,545 of OX421238.1, forward strand.
AGGTTGTTCATGGTCTGGATTAACACATAGGTTACTTTATATCCAGGAAAACGCGGGTGAAACCGCGGGGCGAAGATAGTTTCCTACAAAACTTTTGTCTACTGAATAATTTTTTTTTGACTTTTCGTTTTAAAGTAAGTGCCATTTTTTTTACCTATGTATTTTTAGTATTCTATAAAAATCTATAAAGACTACTTAAAGTTAGTTACTGTTCGTAAGTCTAGTTTACGCACGTTACATTTCACGTCAGCGAGAAGTTGCTAGAGCATTTTAGGCAGTGAATAACTTTAAGCAAGTTTTATAAGTAAGACCCTAGATTTTTGTTGGATAATAAATATACATAGGTAAAATGACACTTATTTAGAACGAAAACTAATAAAAAAATATTCAGCTGCTTCCACAGTTTCACTCGCTATCCTTAGGTAACTGTTATTTTTTCCGGTTTAAAAAGGCTCATGTGCAAATCCAGGTTATAAGCGGATATGTCAGCTGGTTTTACGTGATTAAGTTTCAAACATACAAATTTTGTTGCTATATATTAAAGGGATTTCACTAAACACTCGTAAATGACGACGTGACTAAAGACGGAGACGGACGGACATTCCATATAGCCATTAAATACGTAAACTTAATACGTAATACGTAGTACCAATAAATACTTTATTGGTATTACTTTTTTACTAAAGCAAAGCACCTGATAAAAAGTACACGAATCGATATCTTATTTCAGGTCTCAAGGAGCCGTGAAGAGCGAGAAGCGAGCAGGCGGAACGAAATCTTAACTCGAAGTGCACTTTACACTCTTATTGAAACTATGTTGAAAAAGTACGTACTAAAGGCAAAGTCTAGACTTCCTTTCAAGTAATTTCATTGAAAAGAAAGAGAGAGATGTTTAATATTCTCTGTGAATTAATTTGATCGTAATTAATAGTAGAAGACTTGATCTACCTACCCTTTTGTGTTATGAGTACAAGAGCTATGCTGTTACAGTTTAAAGTTTATGCCGACTGCACACTGTCGCTGAGACTGTTTGAGAGCGAGAGTATACAAACGATTGCATTTGGTCTCACGTGTCTCAAAATTACATTTATCGATAATTTGTACTCGATTCAAAGAGAGTTGGTTTTCACGAAGAACAAGAAAAGATACCTCGGAGTTTCTCAGCGATAGTGTTCGTCCAAGTTTAAGTTGAACCATATTTCTAATCAACACTTTTCTCTTCCCATATTGACCATTCGACTACCTCTTTGCTTATTTTCCTAACAGTTTTACACGAAAGTACCAGGCGGTCATAAAAGCGTAGCAGTATAAAATAAAACCTGCATTTCCCGTCTACCGTAACAAAAACTGCGTAACAGCGCTACGTAACTACGTAGGACCGTAGCACATAGCTACACTATGCTCATTACTGTGTAATCCTGTAGGTAATTTCGGCGAACATCGCTTGAACTTGCAAAATGGAAACAAAAACAGTGGTTGATCTTGATGATTTTTGTTTAGACAGAGACACATCTAATTTCAAGCTATGTCCACACAAGTGTGAATTCAGCTTCGTCTTTGAATTCGTTTTTATTCTATAGTGTGTAAAAATTTGATGCCATAAAACTTAGATAGCTAATTGTCTACACAGAAGTACTTCCCATAACATCTGACTGACGATTGATCCAAAAGAAAAAGTTAGAGAATCTTCAGCGTGACTGAATGCTTATTTCCATATACAACCGTTGTCCTAGCAGTGTCGTAATAGTTACAAAACAACACAACTGTGACTACAATGCGACGAAAATGGTTATATTGAGACTAGTTATAACAAGAGCCCGACGCGCAAGGGACGCTTGGTTTGATACATTGCATATCTAAGATATCTCACGATCCTTTATCTATATTTATAACATTGAGTTTAACAAATCTTGCTATCCTATAGAACACTATCCTACTCTAACTTTATGTTTGTAAAAGTTTGTATATTTCGATGTTTGTTGATCAATCAAGCAAAAAACGCTGAAGGAGTTTGATTAAACTTTAATGTAGAGGTAGCTTATTCTTCGAATAAACAAAAGATTTGGTGATTTTCATAAAAAAATTTGGTGCGCTTGTTTTTTTAATTTTTTTTAACCACTGTTCTAGGGGTAAATCGTGGGGCGAAGCTAGTATTGCTTTTTTATACATCTTAAATATAACGACGTGCTTAGGGCGCGCGTCGGTCGCTCGTCGAGCGCTTGCTATAACTACTCCATTCGGCCCTTCTTCCACGGAGTTATCCATAAGTTTCGATGAGATGCAAACCATAGGTCGTCTACTAGGATACTAGTCTATCGGAGTAATTTCCGCAATTTATGCCTCCTTAATTCAACTATAGTCTTTAACTTTTCCTGAGCCATAAAGCTGAGTACAATCTTTTTAAATCGAAACTTTTTGTTCGTTCGCCATTTTTGTACGGCGTATTCGCTCGAGTACCATTTGACGAGGGGTCCTATTCTAACGAGTGAGATTTTATTTCGGTCCTTGTCGCTCTCATTAGAGTTGGCATAACAGTGAGAGTGACCAAGATAATCTCAAACGGGCCAGAATATCTCTCTACCACTAATAAGCGCGCGACTGAACATAGCTTTGTAAGTTCAACTGGTACAACACGAGTACAACACTCGAGCTCAGATCAAGTAGAAAGGCAGATAGGGTCCCGCCTTAGATTCAGGTGAAGCCAAAAAAACTACCCTACTGCCCGTGTACGTATACTTCAAGCACATATTGACGCATAAAAACTACCCGAATCAATCGTCAATTCTTACGTCAGTTTCAGATTCAGATTCAGATATTTATTCGTCAGTTGCTCAGAGAACATGGACAAGAAAAATAAGTAGTAATGAGGGTATTTTTTATGCATCAATATGTGCTTGAAGTATACGTACACGGGCAGTAGGGTAGTTTTTTTGGCTTCACCTGTATCTAAGGCGGGAGTCTATCTGCCTTTCTACCTAATCTGAGCTCTCGAGTCGCATATCCATGGCCTCGTGGGAGAAAGGCCTTAGTTGTCGAATTACGCCGCGCTGGATCACACCAGTGTGATCCAGTTAGTTAGCTATACTGATCCAGTACGTCAAATAAATCAGGAATAGCAAGTTAGTAATGTAGCGAGGTGTGATCCGCCCCACGGGTATTGAAGCAGTTTGATTAGGGGATTCAATCGGCCTCGTAATTGGGGATGTTCACTTCAATAAACTTGTTAGACAGTTTATTGGTTAATTTATACTGTTTTGTTTGCGTAGTTTTGAATACAGTTTCGACTACCTGGTTGTAAGGCTGTGCTTAGCTGAAAAGGGTTAATTGTGCTTCTCGTTGTGAATAAGGCTTACTGCCGGATCAGGCCTAATATCTTAAAGCTATATGATTTTAAGAAAATCACTCTTAGTAATAAGACCGCTTATTGTGGATTTCTCTTGAATGTTTTTGTGTCAGATAACACAAGATTCGTACTCTCCACAAAGTTTTACGGATGCAGCCGAACTAAATACAAACATGAAAATTTGCTTTTTTTCAGACACGGCTATCCCGGCAGATCGTGCCTTCTGCGGGCTATATGTGAGAGCGCCGCCACTTACTATTCACATAACGGCCTGCTCGGGGATGTATTCCATGTGATACTTACGTAAGAAATTACAGTACCAACTCTTAAGTTTATTCTTTCAGTTCTTTCTATACCGAATCAAAATCAACTCAGCCAATAGAAGTTACATCCAAAAACGTCGAGCTATCATGGAACTTTCTTAATTTTTTTGTTATTGTATCAAGTGGGATGATAAATGAAAGAAGTGAACATTGTGAGTTCATAAATTGAAATAAAGTACAATCATACAAATAATATAAATGTAAAAGCTTGTATATTTAGATGTTTGCAATTGTGTTACTTAATCACGCAAAAACAGTTAAACTAATTTGAATGAAGGCAGTTTATACTCTGGATTAACACAAGCCACTTTTTATCCTGAAAAAAATTACGATTCTTGTAAAATAGCGGGTAAAAGCGCGGGGAGCAACATATACACACTGGTTTGATAAGATTGAGTAGGATAATACGACAATAGTTTCGATCAAATTCGGCGATCTTTTTCTGTGGAGATGTCCGTAGCCAGGTTAAAGTTTTTTATCTTTTCTTGCAGGCCTTCGGCTTCTCTGCCAGAACCCGACCTGAAGGACTGTTACTACGAAGCAGAATACTATGGGTTGGACAGAACGTGTGGTTCTTACTACAGACAGTGCCCTTCTAATCCAATGGACGAGTTTTCTATGTACATTGATCATTTATTGTAAGAGAAACTGTGTGTGAAATGTGTGATGTGTGTATTGCTATGTTATTTTAGTTATTTATGAAACACGAATGTTGGTGAGTGTTTGAGTGTTTGTAAGTTTATTATAATAAAGCTTGTTGAAATACGGATGATTATGAATACTCTAGCGGATTCCCAGGACTTTGTACCTGGTGTCCGGTACCGACTTTTTCTAGCGCTTAGAGTCGGGATTTTAATTCTATTTTTTTTTTTATCAAAATCGATATATATGTATTTACCAAAGATATCGATAAACAATCATATTAAACAAAATATTTAAGTATAGACGAACATAGAGCCACCTTCTTTTTGAAAGTCGGTTAAAAACAGCAATGCACTGTGCTTCCATAAATCATTACTTAATCTTGTTATGATCTATTAACTATAATTCTAACATCTCTTTTAAATCTGCATCACAGATTAGCCAACCCATCATTTTTTCAAATCTTTCATCACAATTTAATCTCATTTCCCACGTCGTCGTGGAGAGTGCATGGTGGATGCATCGGCGAAAGTAAATATTGGCTCCTACTAATACGGTGAGGGGACGACGATGTAATATCGTGATAACACGGCTCCTGGTTTTTATGAGAGAAATTATTTCAAGGCGTCCGCTTTACGGGGTTGGAAAAGATTAGAATACCTTTTTGAAATGAATATTGGAGCAAAATTAAAATTTGAATTTTGTGAAAGCATTGCGATAAGCATTTTGTGTCAAAACCACAGCAGTTTTCATACTAAAATACGATTACCAGTGTTGCCAGTGTGTTCTGTTGTCAAAGAACTTCAGGTGGCAAAAAATCTAAACCACTTGGCCTATACATACTGTTTACTTTACTAATTACCTATTCATTATCACCTGTAACAATCTGTTAATACTTTGGTTAACTATAATCTAAGTACGAGTATGTAGATATAAATAATTCGAAGTACAATAATTTAAACAAGATTCTACAGATAGAAAAAGTGCTTCTTTTTTAAACTACTTACACAACTGCACCGTTTAAATTCATAAAAAAAACAACAACAAGAAAACAAGCACTAGGTATTTACTGAAATTGCGAGCACCCCATCAATATTGCACTGGCAGCCGGTAACCGGTAAGTAATGTAAACAAACCGCCACGATTGCCGGCACCGCTTTATTAATCATCTGCGCTGGCAGAATGAACTTCTGATAAACATCGTTAATGGTACCATGGAGTTGGTAGAAGAAGGAGTTGCTATACTACAATTATTTAATGTACTACAAACTCTTCAATCGGTTTTTCGCTGGTCTGCTCGAGGCAAACATACAATTCATTTGTATTTGTAAAATAATGTAAATTAATGTACTTACCTCTTCTTCTTGCACTGTTTAACGAAAATTAAGTTGTAAAAATTTTAAAAGGTCAAAAAAAAATCTGTAATTGTAAAAACTCACGGACCGACTCACTCTATGGTGTCTAATAAATGTCTTTAAAAAATCGGTTTCTTCTAGGCAAGCATGCTCCATTGTTGACCGCATCATTGTTTACCATCAGGCGAGATGGCGGTCAAACGCAAGCCTATTATTACCTAGTGAATAAAAAATATTTTGTTCTACAATGACTAATACCACAAAAAAGTGAACAACAAAGAAACACATAAATGTGTAATGTACCCTGAAAGCTTTAGTTGACGGTCTTCTCTACTGAATTCCTGATTCAATCAATCAAATCAAAAATAAATCAATTCTTTTCCGCAAAAAACAAAAATTAAAGAATCTCTCGAGTTTTCATTGATGAATCGTGTGTGAGGACAGCACCCCCAAAAAGTATTTCTCTGACAATTTATTTTATACCACCTCCGTACCTGCACAGTTTTGAGCAATAAAGTTTATTTAATTTTATTTTCAAAATAGAGATGTCCACGTCTACTAGACCGCAATGACAAAGGCAGTTTTATTTTTAGTATCTCAGTTAACTAAAGCCTTCAAAATTTCCTGCTTATTTCTTAACTAGCTGCACCCCTGGTTTTATCCGCTATTCTACAAAAACCCTTCATTCTTTCAAGAAAACAAAAGAGTCTACGTGTGTGTGTTCGATTGTACAGACTAAATTTCATCCAAATCCGTAGAGCCGCTTCAGCTTATGGAAGTAAAAACATTAATTGGCTCGTATTCCTTCTGTGTTACGTTTATGTAAACACGTACTTAGGCATTCCGTCGCGTAAATTCACGATTACATCTGTAACAATGACGTACAGCCAATTTACGCATTACAAGAAGCTTGAAATAAAATTACCTTTCCTTACATTTATTCTACTTATAAATTTATGGGTGCTTTTTTGCTGATGAAAGTGTAATCTTCACAAAATACCTGGCTGTTTCAAGGTGCAGGTAAGGTAGGTACATTATACATACAAAAAAGCTGGTAATGATCTGTCAGCGATTTACTTTTTTATCGCCGGCCAGCGTGTCACCATGGAGCATGAAGTAAGCTAGTTTACTAGCCTCTATGTTGGCACGCTGGCCGGTGATAAAAAATTAAATCGGCTGAGGCGAGGTTGGTCGCCACCTATATCCTATACCTATACTTTGGTGCTTGATGGAGAGCACTAGGTTCTCATAGGTTTTATTGAAAATTAAAGCTAGGTCTCCATAAAAAAATAATAAATGAAATAGAAACCATGTCGGATGAATTTAAAAGTTAGAAAATTCGAAAGAAACTATTTTCATCCGGTTTTTTTTTGAAAAAAATCATTTTCAGCCAGGCCTTATCTAGGCAGCTTTGGTCGGCACCAATTTCGACCAAAGCTGCCTAAGGGTTTGATGCTGGGCTGATGTAGAAGTATGTCATGTAAGTGTGTCCAGCGGGTCTAAAATAGTCATTTACATAAACGAATCGGATTTCAATTCGTCTTTCAATTCGTTTAACGAAACGCTTTTGAATTCCTCAACTGTCGTAAAATGAAACACAATATCGACGATTCGTCTACAATGCGGTGCCTCGGAGGATTCGTATTCTGTTTAAATATTGCCATTTTAAAAATATAAAAACCGGTGACTTACCTAAAGTTACCGGTTTATTAAAAGTACGTTTTTGAAATCAAAACGTAATTATAATGAGTTGTTTATCAAAATTTATTTGTTTTATAACCAAAAGTAGGCATACAAAACCATTTTATACCGTTAATTGTAAAATATTGTAACATCATCATCATTTGAAATGGTTCATTTACTGGCAACACACTTTGGTCTGTCACTGCTGGGTGGTGGGAAATTCAAGTTTTTTTCGACTTTCTTCAATCCACTTAAGAAAGATGCTACTTCAGTTTAAATCGCGTCCATAGTATTGTTCTGTTTGCCAAGACATAAGATGCCAAATCGTGTTAGTGAAGCGCAACGGAATATTATCATAGAATTTATGTCGAAAAACCCTCAGTTAGCGAAAACTGGGTATAACAATTCGTCTCAGGGAAGACGCGAAAGTTGCAGACTATGGTCTGAGGTTGCAGAAGTCCTCAACGCACAGGGGATAGGTGCAATCAAAGACGCCCAAGCCTGGTCAAAAGTAAGTTAAACAAATGGTTACTTTAATCATTTCAAATTATTCAATTTCTTTCTATAATGAGTTTATGAATTATTGTTTTTAGTATTATCACGATAAACGTAGCAAGCTGAAGCACGTTGTAGGAGCAAATGTTAGCGACAGTACCGGCACCGGCGGTGGGCCTCCCCAGGGCCGACCTCTCACCGACCAGGAGGAGAGGTGGTGTGCTCTTTTAGGGGAGAGATTTGGTCTGGGTGAGGCAAATGTAAGAGTCGATCCGTTTGTCTCACAGCCTCAGCCCTCAACCTCCAGTGCAACACCTTATGTACCTGAAGTCACTGGTGGCGTGGAAGAATGCCCCATATATGTGATTATGGAGTAAGTATAACTCATTCATTATAGATAGGCAATAAATATAATATAAAGTACATTATAAAGTAGAACACGACCACTCTGTCTGACAGAACCCTTAGATATTCTTAAATTTTATTTCATCAGCAAGTTTTACCTGCATAAAAAAGTAGCCTATATCATTCTACACGCTATGGACTACATCTCCATACTTTACTATGGAGACAGTACCGGCACCGGCGGTGGGCCTCCCCAGGGCCGACCTCTCACCGACCAGGAGGAGAGGTGGTGTGCTCTTTTAGGGGAGAGATTTGGTCTGGGTGAGGCAAATGTAAGAGTCGATCTGTTTGTCTCACAGTTTGTCCCAAATAGAAACGCAGAGGCTGCAATCAGATATGGCCACTGCTGCAGCCTTCACGCAGATGGCCCAAAATGTGGGGGAACTTGCAAGGCAGCATGGTCGCATAGCTGATGAGCTACTTAATATAAGACAGATGATGGAAAGACAATTTAATCATTAAGTTTAAGGTGGTGGTGGTGGTAAGGTGGTTCAGTTAGTAAATGGTTAAAGAAAGTATAAATAGCTATAAGAATATTTTTTAAATGTGTAATTAAACTATTTTTTTTTTGGACTAAGTGAATTTATTATTGTCTAACTAAACCTTAAATACCCAAATTGAAATATTTTTTAAATTATATATAATACTTAAAACAAATTTATTCACCTCACAATTTATACAAAAGCAACAACGAAACTACTTATTTTGTGATTATCACACTAATATTGTTAAAGTATGTGTGAATGGTGTAGATATGTTTGTTTTTGCTTCATGCCTAATAATAGGTTCAAATCCAATAAGAACAATATTTAGGTAGATCAACGAGCAGACCAAAGCCTTTCAACAAGGCTAGTTCTTACTCGTTCCCCTGCTTCTAGGGATTGAGGTTCTACATCCCTATGGTTTTCTCTTGTCTGAAAAACAAATTATACCTTCAATTACTTAGATTCTATTTCAATTCACAAGGTAACAGTAAACTGTGTTTATTTAACAAGAATATCAACTACTAGCTGCGCCCCGCGGTTTCACCCGCGTAAGTCTCGATCCCGTGGGAATATCGGGAAAAAAGAAGCCTATATGTTAATCCTCCAGCTATATACATACTAAGTCGGTATGTTCATCGCAGTCGGTTTGGTAGTTTTTGCGTGAAGGACCAACAAACACACATACAAACACAAACTTTCACATTTATAATATTAGTAGGATTATTCACATACCTGTAATGCCACCTCATTTTGTTTTTTTTTTTTGTTCTGAATTTAAAATTTGTTTCGTAAATTATCTTAATTTAATAGTTGTTTTTAATCGGAATACATAAAATATATTTACATCTTAATCTTAAAATAATAAACTAAACTAAATAGAACTAAGAAAACTAAAAATCAAAAAGTAGTTTTTGCCCGTGTGGCAAAGTACCAAGAACGCTGGCTGCATTCCCACGCTGAATTGCCAGTGAAATTCTTTGCGCGAGGAATGAGCCAGCCCTCTTATCACCAGCGGCGTCAACTAAGCGAGGTGTGATTTGCTTGACATTTTTTTTGTACTAGGACGTTTTATTTTACTATTTTTTTCGTAAATTAAATAAGAATAAAATTATTTATTTTATTTTATCGACCTCATCCAATAGCCTACAATAAAACAGGCAAATATTTTCAATAAATCATCACTTCAAATTGACCTCAATAGCTCCTTAATTAGATCAAATTAGAATCTCGCAGCGCTTATGTTGAATTTTTCATTGCATATAAGTCAGGATCGACAGCGCAGAGGTGTGAACAGTGAATATTTAATAGATCTGTCAGTTTCTTTTTTTATTTATTTTATCTATAAACGGTGTCAGAACCAAATAGACCAAGGACAGCTATACTGAACAAATTGAAGAAAAAATGGACGTTACATTGCATAACGAAATCAGTCTCTTCTTGAGCCAACATTGTGATTTTCTTAAAATCGGGACGGATGATGACTACTCCACTGAAAAATGCATGACTTAGAAAAGATACCATTCCCTACTAAAGTACAAATATTAAAGTTAAGAAATAGGTAATATTATGATATTTAAGAGATAGCTTTTCTACTCAATACATATTATATATGTAAATGAAATATATTATAATCTTTTGTTTTAGCAGTTTAATAGCTTTGGAGCTTCTTGATATTATAATGTAAGAAAATTAATTCTATGAATAACAAATTATTTTTCCACTATTAAAACCCCGTATTTTTTGGTCCTATTTTAGTACTTAGGTAACAACGATCAAAATTCAGTTTGGACTCAAATAGAAGTTATTTTTTTAGATCAATTATTATAGAAACGTAGGCAAAACCTATGCCTTCTTTTGACCTATACTTTGTTATTGAACTCTGCGTTGGAAATTTCCATCCACATTATTTCCGCCATCATCACAGTCCGTGGAAACGGCACCTTGTTGTTATAATCCACGTGTCGGCGGTCACTTCAGTCGTTCTAGGACAATTATCGCTTTATCTAGAACATTTCGTCGCCACCAGCAATTTGCACGTAACTGTAACGGGGCGCCTGTACAGTACGTACGGATGTCTAGACTGCGACCGAAAGAGGGAGAGGCAATTAGGCATGTCTATCGCACAGCTCCGTAACGGCTCGATGTCTTTTATTGTGCTTCGAAAATAAAAGACCTAACGATAGCTACACGAGTCTCCGGATAAATTAAATCATCCAGGTTAATTACTGACAATTTTCGGAAATAAAATGGCTTCATAATATTTTTATCCACGTAATGATAGTGATTTAAACATAGTTATCTAACGTGCTATTGAATTTTTTAAACACAAAAGTCTTTTTTTTATGCCAAGCTACACATCGCGCTCCGTTTTTGTTTAATGTCGAGTACATACTAAACATAATTCATTTAGTTACATGCAATGTCCATACGTGCACCACAGCAGCTGTAACGCAGCGCAGCAGCGCAGTCACACTGTGACTCGTTTTGGTGTGACTCGTTGGGAACCCCTCGCGCAGAGCAGCATCTGTAGTTCAAACAGTTTCTTAAACTGTGTTTACCTGTTGTCCAACGGCTAGTACCTATGGTCTACAATGACCAGAAGAAAACGTTGCACCTTCTTTTAGTGAACGAATGTTAATTTTCTCTAGAATGCGAAGAAAATCTAGAACAAAGTCACGTCACTTTTACTAAACACATTTACTAAAAAATGTCAGTCTGTGTGTATACGTACCCAAAGTGGTGTATATATATTTTTAAATAGTGTTATTTGTTACAAAAAAATGAAGTGGATTGAGTTATTATTTACTTTGTAAGTACTCATATTATTTACTTAATTACTTGTATATCTACTTCAAATACTTTTTTGTACGAAGATTTAGGTACTTTTCTGTAACGTTTGTTCTTACTAAATTTAACATCATCATCCTGCACAGCCTTCTTTATTCCACTGTTATTTTATTTTTATGACTGTCTTTGTTCGCCATCTAAATGATAATAAGCTTGGTGTTGAAATGAAAGTTAAAATATGAATGTTTCCAATTTATATGTTTGTTTTTTCACAAATATTTCAAGATCAAAATTAGCGAAATCGGTCCAACCGTTCTCGAGTTATAGCCAGACAAACGAACAGCGATTCATTTTGTGTATAAGATTTTCTCGCTAACTATTTAACTAACTTAAACAAAACGTAACCCAGTTTTCGTATTACCTAGTTTATTCTAGGTATATTCAAACAAATCTCATTTGCCGAAGTAAAAAAAGTCTCGAATGACTTTATTCGAGCCTTTTTTACTTCGATGACCTTAATTTAGATGAATTAAAATAAACAAGGCATAATTATAATATATAAATTATATTATAAAATTATTATATTTATAACAATTATTAATTGTTTCTGTTGTCATTATTTGTATTGTTAATATTGAGAACATTCAACAGTTACCTAAATGAATGCTGAACGGAAAAGGGCTTATATATAGGTTCTCATCTCATTTCGGCTTAGCATAGCCTTTCTGTATAATTCTGTATAATATTTTGTGGCCTATACATAGTTTTACTATTGTTGATTACAGGCACGTCATCTCAGTGCTGGCTGCAGGAAATTCTCAACACAAAAGATCACTTATCTTCCCGCCGACAAGTCTTTACGGGGTAAGTTATTAAGACTTTTACCTGTCACGATTCGTGCATGAGATATCTTAACCAATATTACAAATGCGAACGTAAGTTTGTTTGTTTGTTGCGCTTAACATTAACATAATTATCATTATAAAATTTTGCTTACACCACAAATGTAAAGTAGAGGTCGCCGTTAACTATAAGATCGCCTTTTGTGGCTCTAATGTTTTCCTGTGTGTTGCACAAGCCGAGATAACTATAGAGTGCCTAAACAGCCTGTGACGTAGCAGTGTTATTGTATAGGTACAGTAACTTTTTACTCTAGAAAACGTGCAATTCCCGTATTGTAGCGGGTATTGTAAATAACCTAAGTTAATCAACGACAGACTCTTTTGAGCTTAAATTCTTTTTATTCTTGGCTTTTTTTTAATGTAATATTCATTATTTTGTTAGTAAAAAAAAAGGTCGTATAAAAGTAATAGATTTTCTGATTAAACCGCAGATTAATAATTACAAAAACAATTAATAACTTTTTACCGTGGAAAACGTGCAATTCCCGTATTATAGCGGGCAAACCGCAGAACATAGCCAGTCTCTAATTTGATTCGAATGAACCCACCCAAGCGAGCGGAAATTGATGTGGAAACTCAGAACGTCTTGTTTTAAGAAGGAAGGTATTTTGATTTTAATTATGATCCAATTAAGAGGCAATTCTATCTGAGTGAGCTACAGAGATTGAGTTTCAAAACTTTTCCGCTGTAGGAAGGTTTCTTCCTGTTTTCTTTTATTTTTGTTATCGAGTGAACTGTGGTCTTAAATTTGGGGCTATTTTTAAACTTTGGATTTATTGTGTTATTTTGAAAAGGCAAGTTAAGGTGAAAGGGGGCGTGTTTATATTCAGAATAATATAATTATTATATTATTTTACTATTTATATTAAATAATTACGAACAGCTTTTACTATGGGACAAAACTTAAATCGCAAAAACAAAATAAGCTGTTTACATTTTATAAAGTATGGTTGACATATTCCAATGTTTTATACGATTTCAAGGTAATTTCAATGTTATGGGAGACTTTGTCCTTGGAGTGCCATATTTAATTTTTTTTAAAGGAAACCAGTAAAGCTTTTTGAGTGCTGTTTCTTTCTTGCTTTTATTCATGATATATAGGGTTATTCATAAAGGGTATGCTAAGCCGAAAAGAGCTCATAGTACTCATCATTACGAACAACTTTTACTATGAGACCAAGTCAAAATTTGCGAAAAAAAAAATCAGCTGTTCCATAGAAAAATGTCAATGACACTGGACAAAATGTATGGAACAGCTGATTTTTTTTCGCGAATTCTGGGTTGGTCCCATAGTAAAAGCTGTTCATAATGATGAGTACTATGAGTCCTTTTCGGCTTAGCATACCCGTTATGAATAACCCTGTATAGAACGTTTTTTTTTATTGCAAAAAAAACCAAAATGGCGGTCGTTGCAGCTCCGCAAAAACAAGTCCTCAAATCGCGGGAGGTAAACGGCTGACATCACTGCCCCCTCTTTGTTGATCTGAAACACAAATTCAAAGCATATTATCAATGTGTGACCCTTTGGCCATGGAATGACGGACATACTAAAAATTGTTCATAACGATAAGTAGGTACTATAAGCCATTTTTTGGCTAAGTAGGTATGCCCTTTCCATAAAACCCTGTATGTATATGTACAAATATATAGGGCTATTCATAAAGGGTATGCTAAGCCGCTAGCTAAGCAATTTCAACTAATGCACTAACATCTAGCTTATAAATTACAATGTATCAGTTGTTCAATAAATATTTCTGAATCTGAATCCGAATCTGCCGAAAAGGGCTCATAGTGCTCATTCGCGAAAAAAAAATCTGCTGTTCCATTCATTTTGTCAAGTGTCATTGACATTTCTCTATAGAACAGCAAATTTTTTTTCGCGAATTTCGGGTTGGTCCCATAGTAAAAGTTGTTCATTATGATGAGTACTATGAGCCCTTTTCGGCTTAGCATATGAATAACCCTGTATAACAAACTTTCTCCTTCTAGACGTTCGTAGCCATAGCAGTACCAATAGACATCCCCGACAAGAACGTGTTCGTGTCATACAACTTCGAATCGAATTACAGCACCCTCAACAACATCACGGAGATTGATGAAGTGCTGTTCCCTAACTTGCCCGTAAGTGGTTGCTTTGTTTCGCTACTTTCAGACAGGAAGTTCTGATGGAGCAGAAATAGTCATAGCTTTGGATCGATGATTGGGGTTTTAGATTGGAGACCACGAGTTAATAAATATATATAAATACCTATAGATAAATAGAAATATACACAAATAGATATAGGGCCTTACTTATAAATGTTAATATTAAACTTAATATAAAATTTTGTAGGTATTTGAGTTTGAGTAATTATTTATTTACATAATTATATTTACATCTTAAATTTAAAATAAGCTAAAATAAAAAACTAAAATAACTGGAACAAAGAAATTTACATAACTAAAGATCAAAAAGTAGGTTTTGTCCGTGTGGTAAAGTACCAAGAACGCTGGCTGCATTCCCGCGCTGAATTCTTTGCGCGATGAATGAGCCAGCCCTCTTATCACCAGCGGCGTCAACTAAGCGAGGTGTGATTTGATGTTTTAATAATGTTTAATACTTAATGTTTTAATTTGTAATTTTAATATTTATATAAAATGTATGTTATACTTATTATTTACTGAAATGGATTACATGGGACGTTGGTTGGGATATTTGTTTCGCTGTGATTTTCCTGACAAGAAGTATAAGCAAGAAGCAGAAATAGTCATAGCTTCGAATCGATAGCTGTTGAAATGTCTTAGAGTGGAGTTCACGAGTGGAGTTTAGTGGAGCTAAAAACTTTACAAGGAGATAAATTCAAAAATAATCTGTAAAAATGGCTTCTAACTCAGACTTTCTATAATCTAGAAGAATATTTTAATACTAATTGATATTATAATAGTTTATATTTATTAAGAAGTTATTGCTACTTTGGCCTAACTATAAACATTGTTTAATGTATAATGTTACTACATGTTTAAAATAATTATTGTATGTTCGAAATGGACAGGCTGTTGGACCTTTTTTAATTTTTAAGACCACAGTATTGTTTTGTATCTACACAGTTTTAAACAATAAACATATTCTATTCTATTCACGAATTGGTACGGGCCAAATATAATGCTTTGCGATACGATGTAGTAACGATATACAGAAGACAGCTGGCTGTGAATGTAAATAGAAAGCTTAAAATTAGGCTGAGGAGTCTGTCTTTGAAGATGCTTTTGTCCTGGCGATGCCGGCTGATAGACATGACGATCGAATTGGCAAAAGCAACAATGCAAAAAAATATTTTTATTTTATGTAATTCTTAAAGATTACTTCAAAGTTCACACGTCTGGCAAATTACCATTAGTTTGTGTAACAGCCCTACTGAATAATTTGAAACTTATATTTACTAAAGAACAAAGTCCAACCCAAAGTCCTTTAATAATATTTTCTGTACTTATTTCAGGTAGTCACCTCTCGACAAAGTCGTAGTATCACCAGAGAGTTAGCTTACACAGTATTGGAAAGCAGGTTTAAAGAGTAAGTTTTTTCTACAGGTAGATCAGTTACAAGTGAATTTATCGATTTTATTTATCTTTCACACTCCAAAAAAAAAAACTCATATTTTATTCACCCACGTACCTAATAATTTAACTAATATAAATGAAATTTAATATGAAAGTAGCTTATACGAGTACCTCGATGAAATCACAAGGCCGAACTATAAATATAACTAGGTAAGTATGTAAGTAATAGTTTTGCAATGTGATTTAAAAAAATTAACTGCAGGGAAAGAGAAAGGAAAAAGGGGAATGCAGTAAACGGTATGCCGAAAAAGACTCATGGTACTCATGATTATGAACAAATTTTCCGATCAAATAAAATCAGCAGTTCTATACATTTTGTCGAGTGTCATTGACATTTTTCTATGGAACAGCTGATTAGTATGAACCTTTTTAGCTTAGCATATCCTTTACTGATAGCCCCGTATAAATAGTTTTCATAATTTAGCTTATGATATTCCATTACAAATCATAGGACCTTCAATCTTATAGCAAACGGACTAAAAAGTTTCTTGTTATTTTAGAAATGGTATGAACGGTCGACAATGCATGCTGCGGAACATCTGCGAAGCTGCTGAGACTCCACTCCATCACAATGGCCTGCTGGGCCATGTCATGCACATCATTTTCACGTAAGTATTTTGGCTCCCGTAAAACGAAGAGCACCTGCCAAAAACATGGATAGGTGCTCTTCGTGGACTAGGCTGGGTGCTCTTCGCGCAGGTGCTCTTCGGACGGATGCTCTAGGTGGACTACCTCTAAAATAGGCCCGAGTTTGAAGGCTTCGTTTGACAGATCTAAATTAAGTAAAACATGACTAAAATTATATTATTGTCTTTGTCATTGCAACCTATTAGACAAAGACATCAATACTTTTAGAAAAATTAGATCTGTCAACTTAAGCCTGTCAAAAACTAAAAACTGTCAAACTTGGACCCAACACCCACCTAAATTTTAATGAAACGAAACTGCACGGTACCGTACTGTAATCTAAGGTAAAAGAAGAAGTAGTATAATACAGTGACGGTACAGTACTTTTATTTTATTTAAATGCTTATTTTATTCGTCTACTTAGAGTCTTAAATCTTTTGTTCTGTGACTTCATTGGATCAGTCAGTCACCGTTGCTCACCAATAATACAAGGTGTAACGGACAGATGTAGTATTACTTAAGGGTGTTCTTCTACACGTCAAAGTGAACCCCTTTTGAGACACAAGTTTGCTAAATTCGAGAAAAAAAACGAGTCTCCATACAAAATATCACGTGATCAATTTTCGATGGAGATTCAATATTTTCTTTCTCGAATTCAAAGTTTTGTTCTAGAAGTTGTTCACTTAGACGTGTAGAAGTACGCCCTTGAGTATTACCACACTTTTCCGTTACACCTAGTATAATAAAAGTACCAGGCAAGTATACATTCCACGAAATGTACTCGTATGACACAGCATGATGCATGTTAAAGTTAGTTTTTACCTTGATAATTCCCTTTCCAGTCCATCAGCATCACAAGAAGAAGGTTTAGACGACGAGTACTACGAAGCAGAGCTAGAAGGCCAGCGTGGGAACTGCGACAGGTACCTGGATGACTGTCCGCTCAGCTTGTTCGACATGATCACGAGGCTTGTGGAAATTCAGTCGCATTAGGACGAACTAACACTTTGAAATGGAATAAATGGATACTGATTTTGATTTGGGTTTTTTTTTGAACTGGTTTTTCAAGGCTTTTAATAATAATAATAATAATCTTTATTTCAGACCACAAATGTCCATATAGTGTCCGTATAGTGTGTTTTGCCCAGCAGTTTTTTGACTGTGTAAGTAAAAAGTATAAAAAAATACTTTAAAAAAATTACACGAAAAATATAAAACCAAGAAATAGTCTTTTAAGTTTTTAACACAATAAATAATATAAGTACACAAATACCTACAAGTTTTTCGAATTTTATTAAGTAAACATACCTACGTGACTATAATATACACATGTAGTTTGTAAACTATAGTGGTCACTATTTTGATTTCCGAATTAAAAAGTAACTGAATAATTAAGTAAATAATGAAACTAAGTAATTTCAGAAAACTCGTAAAACTAAATAACCTACCAGATGTCGTTACTCTATGGTTGGGAGTCGAAGAAAAACCAAAGTTTCAGATAAAATTTTAATAATTGTGCATTAATATCTAATGAATAAAGTCAAATGCGGTAAACATTTCTAATTTATAAAATTCGTTTAAAACTCGGAAACTTCACAGCCGTTTAAAATATTTGACACAACTTTTTCTTACAATATTATTAAATAATAAGTTATATTATTTGGCTTATGTACTCGTTATTATGAGCATACTCTTATTTAAACTTACAGTTATATAAATCAATCCACAGTAATAATTATGTAATAATTCTATAATTTTATATGTTTTTTCTAAGATAAGCATAATTAACACATTTACTCTTTGAAGGAAGCATAGGTAAACCAAAATATTATACCTATATTATTTTATCATAGTATATACTGTTATGGTTGTAGGTTTTATCGTAAGGTTTTCTTAAAAAAGACAAGTAAGTCATATTTGTATGCTATAGATGGAAAACAAGCAAACGGGTCATCTGTAACTCCGGAGGATTCACGGATACGTTGACGACCTTTTAAGACAATTACCAGCCCTTTTAAAAAAACCCCATGTATTGATATTGTCAATGTTTCGCCTCTTTATTCAACCTTTTAGTCAAACTTATAATAATTCATTATGGTTAAAGAGTGAGTTTATTAGTTATGTTACATAAAATCCGCATTAATATATAGGGTTATAATATCCGCAAATATACGAGCTGTAAACTAGCACAGCCTGTTTTGATTATTTTATATAATTTGCTGATCTACCAGCCACAGCCAATTTCTAATTATGAAAAGACACCAGATAATGTCAACGTTCTATTTACCTAAAAATTCCAATATAAAGTCTAATTCAATGCTTTCAGACAAAAAGCAAAAAATCAAACCAAATTGAACTTCCATACATTTCAATTCTTTGAGCCCCATTGAACTATAAAACCGAAAAATTGAGCAACGTTTAGCTAAATAAATCACAAAGTTTAAAATTACTAAAATACATTTTTCTAAAAAGGAAATGAGTAAGTCCAAAGAAACTAGGACGCCCAAAACATAAAACTCTTTTACTAGAACCCCAAAATAACCCCTATTTAACGAAATCCCAAAATAAATCCCATTTAACTAGGAATCCCAATTGTCTCAATATCTTTCGGATAGAAGAAGTTGTTCTTCCGCATCGGTATAGAAGATATCTGCTGATCCACCGGCACCCTGGTGTCGTAGAGAGATGGCGACTGGAAGATGATGCCGAAGGTTCCCACGAAGCAGGCGATAGTGAACAGCCAGAGGAAGAACCGATCGAGGACCATGGACATGAACTTCCAGTCTTCGACGACCTGTGGACAACGAGCTGGTTCAAACACCTTTCATACAGATCCTACTAATATTATAAATGTTAAAAGTTTGTTGTTTAGTTTGCAGGTAACACATCTCAGGGTGTCTGTATGTTTGTTACTCAATCACGTAAAAACGGCTAAAGGGATTTGGATTAAATTTGATGTGAAGTGAAGGTAGCTTAAGCTTAAGTCAATATGTTTGTTGATCTTTCTGTAGGAAAAAAATGCTTGCGTAAAAACCTAATCTTTCGTTGTTTTTTTTTCGCATTTGTAGAAAAAAAACTTGAAACTTGAAACATAATACATTTGTTATTTTATTCCTATTTTGTTGTTTTCTGAAATGAGAGTTCAATATAATATTAAGTCTGGCCGAAAGCGGACTCTGAAGTCTTCCTAATTCTACCTACTTATACCTACATTTATTTCCTTTTTCTTTGATGCGATTAGGTCCGAGGGTCCGAGCAAGAAATTATATTATCACCAGCAGCCAGCATAGCGTTACGACGTACCGACCCAACTTCACGCCCTGACACCCTGACGTATTGTTTAAGCTCTCTTAAGTGCTAATCTCAGACGGGAAATTGTTTCTTTAACGCTTCCGCCATTACTCAGCCTGAGTGTTGTCGCCGTACAAAATAATGAAACGAGATAAGGCAGTCCGATGCTTTCAAACAGGGTTCCGTAGGTTGAGCGTGGTATGCTGGTATGTCACGAATAGGTGTGTGAATATAGTGAATAAAGCAACCTCTAGGTACTGAAATTTCTTGATGATCAATCACATTAAGTACCATTTAGGCCATTGCACATTGGCCACCCAATATTATTATTATTATTTAAATTATGATATTTATTTTTAAGCAAAATCCTTTTTTTCCGTATAACATTTTTCATTACCTTGGGAACAATATCAAATAGGTTACATTAGGTTCTCAGCGTTAATTATTTAATTGAGTGTAAACACTTGAAATTTTAAAAATACAATGATGTCGATCCCATCTTTATGATAATACCGATCTCTTAACTAATGCATCTCTTTTCATTTCAATATTTGTGAAAAAGGCTATCTTTTCCTATCCTAGGTTATCCTTTTTTAGAATTATGCAGCTTAGCCCAGAACATGGCACAAAAAAATCGAAGTCATTTCTATCATAGTTAACTAACTATTGAATGCAAATAAAAATATCTTGAAAATTCTCTCTACCAAACTACGGTATACTTTTCCCCACAAGGGAACTCTAAAAACGTCAGTACAAAACTTTAGCCGGTCCTTCAGAAGGGGTTCAATTAAACTAGAGTCCTTGAGAAACAAGTAAACAAGGCTCCATTCAATGGACTGCTTAACATAATTGGACGCTATATTCTTTTGAGGAACTTTCCAATTGCGAATCGATTGCTGTAATAGAGTAAATTGTTTTTTTTTTTGTTTTATGATTGTGAACAAGGAAATTGAAATGCAGAAATTGAGTCGTAAAATAGGAATTCGAAGTTTACCTAGATTCGAATTTAGATTCATTTTACGAACAGATAGATCTAATTTAGGTTATACCATATTTCGATGGATAAATAATCTCTACATACGGAGAAACTATAGATCTCAAAGGCTGCATTAAAACTTAGAGCAAGTTACTGAGCCTATAAATATAATAATTGAAGGGCCTTGCTTACAAGTATAAACTCTGTTTAAAATACTTCAGCTATGCGCAAAAAAAAACGCACGTTTATAGCAGCTAGAAGCTGTCTATTTTAAGCACTGATTTACGTAATTCAAAAACCACCACTATTTTTAACACGCTTATATTAGCTTCACCTGTATGTTTGTAACCGACTCCTTTGGGCGCGATTTTGACCCACTTTAAACGGCCGGATTTCGTTCAAACTTTGTAGATACGAGTATATCGAGGATCGATGACAATAAATTATTATACAAAAAATAAAAAATATATACTTATAAATAAATTAAAATAATTATATGAAGCTAATAAATTGTGTTTTTGCTCCGAACGCGATTTCTACTATTACTGTTAGCTAAGCTGTGACTCGGTACGCGAATTCTGCAACTACTGCTGGCTAAGCTGTGGTTCCCCACGGCTACTGGTACATATTCTGCTACGTGCCGCGTTTGTCAAAGAGCGATGACAATGCGTGATTTTTAGTTTTTTAAACTATTCTATATTATTTAAAATTAAAATATAAACCTCATATCTAACAAACAACTCGCAGTAAAAAATTCGACCTCTTCACAAGCAAACTGCAACTTTAAACTACCGTACATGCAATATTCCGTGCAAATAGAGTAATACGTAACCCGCGGCTATTCCCGGGGCAGCTGTCCGGAAAGCTATTTATATAAAGCACTTTTCAGTACATTTTCATACATTTTTAGCAAGGATTGACGGACGGATGCCGCTGGCTGAAGCTTTTGACTGCAACACGTACGAGTATATCAACTAATATAAAAATGTTATTTGGAAAAATCGAGTTAATTTCACCTCAGCGGGACAAAGCAGAGGGCCGGTGCCGCGGCGGATGCCGCAGAAGACGCCAAGCGGCGCAAATATGCGTCGCTTTCGAATGAGTACATATTTCTTCCGCTTGGGGTCGAAACTTTTGGTCCATGGGGTCATAGTACAAAAAAATTGTCAAGCAAATCACACCTCGCTTAGTTGACGCCGCTGGTGATAAGAGGGCTGGCTCATTCCTCGCGCAAAGAATTTCACTGGCAATTCAGCGCGGGAATGCAGCCAGCGTTCTTGGTACTTTGCCACACGGGCAAAAACTACTTTTTGATTTTTAGTTTTTGTACATTTCTTAGTTCTATTTAGTGTTTGTTATTTTAGCTTATTTTAAGATGTAAATATATTTTATGTAAGTACCTATCCTAATAGTAAAAAAAATAATTAAATGAATAGAAAAACCGATGTAGCTCATCTTTAAATCATTTTTGTTTCTCATAGACTTTTAAGTAGCTTGCTGTAATAATCGAATATTAAAGATTCTACGGAGTTATAAGAAAAGGGTATATGCTAAGCCGAAAAAGGCTCGTAGTACCTACTCATCATTATGAACCACTTTTACTATGGGCCCAAACCGGAATTAGCGAAAAAAACAGGCTGTTCTATACATTTTATCGAATGTCATTCACATTTTTCTATTTCACCACTTGTTTTTTTGTGATTCTGGACAAAATGTATGCAACATCTGATTTTTTCACTAATTCCGGGTTGGTCCCATAGTGAAAGTTATTCATAATGACAAATATCCCCCCCCCCCTTTTTCGGCTTAACATACCCTTTCCTTATAACCATCTATACCCCCTTTTATAACGTCTTAATTGCTACAAGCCTGCTACATTATTAAGCTACCATATGCTATCATCATTAATTAGTATGTATGGTCTTCGGATAGTACGAACCATTTATTACTCGTATAACAGTCGGGCGAGCCTGGATCGCCTACTCGAAAAACAACTGTCCATATCTATCATCAAACAAGTCAGCATCATCCAGTTAATATCCTTACAATGTACAAGGTAACATAGTACCAATCTTGGTACATTGTACCAACCTCGATACCAAGGTACCTTATATGAGACCCCGCTAACCAAGCCCCCCGGGGCGCGTGCACTCAAAGCAATTTCGGCGACGTTGCTGGTTCATTTGCCAGTTGCTTTGAACTCTGATACGGAATTTCGTATCAAAATGAATACTAATTTGGAATGAAATGTAAATACGAGAGGATCGATCCGTAACAAAGGAAGGAGAGAAGGGATTTTCGTTTAGAAGCATCTTTTTTATAGTTTTTTTTTTATGACAATAAGAGAGTGGAAGATTCAAATTGTTATAGCCCGTGACGTCATTTGTATATTTTTTGCTGACTAGCCTAATTTGGACTTCAACAAGCAGCAGACATTATAACCAGTGTAAGGAACGTATGTGTCCCTCAACTGATTTACAGAAATGTTTAGTGTAATAGAAATTAGTTCGAGAGGTTCCGAATTTTGTAATCATTTAACACGGGATACTCACATATGATTAAGACATTTAGTACGACTTGTTTCGATCCCAAAATGTGTCAAAGCCTCGTTAGTTTTCATAGGTTCAGAACTAATTGTTTATTGTGCGGTAGCTTAAATGGACTGACCAATAGGAATTGATGGCATGAAAAGCCGATCCTCGGAAACATGGACTGAGCTCTTTATATTGTGTGGTTCGTATTAAGCGCACAAGCTGTAATTAATACTTAGATACATAGTACAAAAAATGGACCAAATTATTTTCCAGTAAAATCAAATACTGGATCAATCGACATTGAACACCTTTTTATGCTTATTTCAATTAGAGTAAGTAAATATCTTTTCCTGAAGTTAGACTCGCTAAAGTAGTAACCACGTTTGCCAATCTTTGCTGAAAATATCGCTTCAATTCCAAAGATTCCGCAAAATAACTGACTGAAATCATAAGAAAAGCTTCATTAACTTCCTATTGGAGAAAGATAATACTGAATCTAGCCCGATGCAAACTAATTTCCAATCAAATGGTATTCAACTGATATTTTAGAATCGTGAACTCAGCGGTCAGAGAAAAATACTTTTATTATGAATCACTTCATTTGAATATTCATTAGTTATTCTTCTGTTTGCTCGATTTCTTACATTTGACTCTATTAAAAAATACTTTTTTATGAACTAACGATGTGTTTAAGAATTAGTTATACAGTAAAGTAAATGAAGTGGCTAAAAATGAATGTCCTATTAAAAACAATTGAAAACCTAATGAATGCTACTAACGCGAACGATACCTACCTATCTTAACTAACTTTTAGAGGCAAAACATTTTGCTAGACTAAACTAAACTCTCTTTATAAAATATTTTATCTACGGGAAATGTCACGTGTGTTAAAATAATGGTAGAGAATGTTTTAGCTAAAACAGCTAATTTTCTCAAAAAGAACACAACTGCCCACACTCCACTTTTTTTTTTTTAGCTCTACTTGCTGCTAATTTTTTTTCTTTTAAATTTGTTTGATGTGCAATAAAGCTGTATTTTATTCATTTTAAAACAAAATAACACATGTGAGGCCTGAACATTACGAGTATATCCAAAAGACAATATTAAAAATTAAGTCTTTGTCTTTGCTGTAGCTAACTGTAGCTGTACTGGTAGCTGTACAGCTTTTGAAAACCTCAGCCGTATTAGCATGATGTTGGAAAAATCCATCTCATGGACTTGTTTCCCGAAGTTTTTGCTCTCATTTCCCTTAGGTTTCGTATCTGCCTTGTTGAGCAAACAGCTGGTGATGGCAACCACTACTACAGGTTTGTTTCTCACTACGAACTCGAACTTGATTTAAGCTTAGTTTGCAATGTAATACATGATAGGTTGCTACGTTTAGAACGTTTTTCTAGCGAGTGACAGAGAAAAGTGGCCACATATCAAGTAAAACACTCTAATATACTATTTTTCCGAATAAGTTCCCTGGGTTGTTTAAAGAGACAATGAGTAGGTACTTCCTAAGCAAGCGTGTTACATCTTCAACCATATCGCTTCGCTTCCTATAAAGTTAATTTCGATGAAACCCATGCTAAAGCCGATTGAAAAAGTGAAAGTACTACGGTCACGGTGCAGTCTTACGGTAATATATGATACATTAGCATAATAGACGATATCGACTTCCCATAGTAACACCAGATTCGAGTGCAAATTGAAACTCGATATCCGTTGTGACTCGTTGCAAATCGCATAACCGCAGCGAGTGGCGACACACACTAGATTGGTTTGGCATTTTTGGTGAAAAGCACGGTTCGGTTTCGGCCATCGCATGCGAGATCATTTTCAATTTGGCTGCCTTTGAAAAGTTTTAATAGCCATGCTATAGTGATTGGAATAGCTTCACTTTACCATAGAACCAGCACTGATTACTTGAGGGTAAAAAAGTTATACTTATTCAATTCATCAATTTGTATAAATATTTAAAAAATAAATCAAAATTACACAGTGGGTTCCACTGGTCGTTAGACAACTCGGCAGGCCCAGGTGGAGATGGCGGGATGAGTTAGACTTCTTTGGCAACCACTGGACTCAAAAAGCTTTAGATCGTGATAAGTGGAGTGCCCAGCAGTGGGCAAATACTAAAAATAAAATAAAAATCATATTCATTCATCAATTCTTTTTTCAAAACTATAACTTCAAATGTAATATACTCAGATCCCTAAACACATTTTTACGTAAACATCAGCTGACTACATAAACCCCGAGCCATTCATACTCGTAAGAGCTCAACATAAAATAAACCAAATGCACTCCCTGCACCTGCACGTTTCAAATTCCACATGGGATCCAACCGATATTTTCCCAGCAAGATACAACGCTGCTTATCCTCAGTATCCGTGGTTCGCACGACAACGTAAACTCTCGATGTGTATGTAACATGGGTAAAAATCCGCAGTATACGGGATCCTTAGAATAGAATTTGTGCTCGAGGAAGCAGATTTAGCTTTAAAGGAAATATAAGTCGATTTGCGTGAGTTGCAGCTTGGATTTTATTTACTTCCTAGATAAATAATAGTTTGTCGAATATTTGTGGTGTTGCGGCCTTTTCTATTTTTGGAGATAAACATAACTTAGTATATTATATTAATACATGAATTATTAGCTGCGCCCCGCGGTTTCACCCGTGTTTTTCGGGATAAGAAAAAGCCTATGTGTTAATCCAGACCATGACCATCCAAATTTCATGTTAATCCGTTCAGCTGTTTTTGCGTGAAGAATAACAAACATACATTTACAAACTTTCTCGTTTATAATATTACTAGGGTAGTAAACTAATAAGCACATACTTTTACAACTCAACATTTTTCAAATCGTATTAGCTAATCTTTAATTAATGTCTTAGGTATCTGTAAGTTGACATTAATATCGAGTAAAGTAAAGCCGACACGACACCTAACACTACTCTCATTGAATTAAGAACATTTATCAAATACTACCCTAGATCCATGCCCATCTTAGTCAAAAAAAGTCTGGGCACAATTTTTTACCTTTCCAGAAGACCAATATTATTTCCATCAATCCACAGCCAAAAAATAATAGAAAATTATACCGTCACAGCTGATAGCTGCTTGATCAATACCCGTAGATCAATCCACTCCGTCAAATGCGAGTGTTGCCATTTTGGAGGTTTTTCTCGATTTCGGGGAAAATAGTTTTTGTGATAAATGTGAAAAATACTTTAAAGAACAGAATAGAAAAATAGGAAAAGTATTTTTTTTGTTTTTCGATTACCCAATCATAGTTTCTCAAGTTACATTACAAGTCTTTCACCGCAACAGAGCAATGTGCCGGCACAATTTTTGCATTTCGCCAAAGAGTAAAATGACTCGTCAGTCATTTTACTTCCAGGAAAATCTACAGGTTTTTCCCTGTATGATGGTTTCATGAATTTGTCATGTCACACAAGGTAGCCAAACATCTTGCCCCTTCTACTTACTACGATCATCAAAAAAATTCAAAATCAAGATTTATACGGGGAAAATTTAAAACTGATACCTAGTAACCCTATCAGACGCGAGCCTATCGAATTGGCCGATTACTTCGACATTTCCCATTAATATTCTTGATGGCGTAAAAATGTTCTATTCACTTTGTTTGCCATCTGGACCCTATATTAATGGTAGGCCGTTATCTCAGCAGGGCGGACGGCTGCAGCATCACAAGTAGATGTTATTATAATACCAAGGATGTCACGGGGTTTCACCCGCTTCTTTGTAAGGCGGTTACATTTTTGCAATGTAAATGGGTTTTCTGGGAGAAGCCTATCCTACTAATATTACAAATGCGAAAGTTTGTGCGTCTGTGTGTGTGAATGTTTGTTATCACGTATCTCCGTAACTACTCAACTGATTTTGATAGAGCTTTGCTTGTGCTCTAGATTAAGACGTAAGCTACTTTTCATTATCATAATGAAATAAATATGAATCACCGCGCGGGTGAAACCGCGGGGCACAGCTAGTAAAATTAAATAATAAATAACAATATTTCGCATGGAGTTAATTTAATTTGGATGTCTTCACTAGATATGTTTTGGGCAAGCGTGTTCGATGGACATGACAATAAATCTAATCTGTAAGGTGTATTACGTGTTGTTATAGTAATAACAGGCTTAAGCCTATCGCATCAAATTATAAACAAAAAAAGAGAATTATACGTAAATTTTCCCTTATTTTTTCAGCCACGACTAAGTAGGTATATCCCGTTCGTTCCAAACTTGGCAGAAGTAAAACCAAATACAGAACAGCGTTTCCAAAAATTATTATTCCGGCCCCGTTTCTACGTCTCCGAGATAACCTCACTTCATTTTTGAAGCGATGATATAAATAGCACCCTGAGGCCGAATAAATTTTAAAACCATCCTTTAGATTACGGTTGCTATCCATTATTCGCTTGTAGATTATTAAAACATGATTTTAATCAGAATTTATACTATCATTCTAATATGCGAGTGTGAGTTTGCTGCAGCCTGATTAATCGAATGTATTCGACGATTTTCATCGAAAAGTCTTTGGAAAGAATATGTAAAATCTGCGGAAGACTTCTTGAATAATCGTCGAATACATTCGATGTTCGGATAGCTGAATCAGCCTGCTGGTGTCGCTTTTATTCTGGCAACAACGAGTAAATGAACGACAAGATTTTTGTGTCAAAGAGTGACATGCAATACTTTTTACTGTGGTAAAATGAAAGATAGAGTGGGATACGGCATACTTTTAACCCGAATAAAATATAGGATTCTTTGGCGGGGTACAGTTTTTTGTTTTATTTTTATTTAGATGGTCGCTGTGCTTACAACGAAGCCAAAGCTCACAGCAAGCCAGAATTACTTAGCTAGTAAATATTGGTACCTAAACGAAAAAAACATCGTCTGAGATTTTATGCGGGGTTATCGTCATGTTTATAGTCGTCATTTATTAATATACTAGCTGACCCGTGCCCACTTCGTTGGGCATAATGTTAATTAAACCCGAAGCCATCGCGCGCCGTCCGGACCGTTTTTTCTCCGATTCACTTTTCAAAACGGACTACCACGTAAAAGCCTTTTTATTTTTCGGTTTTTTATATAACCTATGACACTCAGCAATAATGTGGCTTTCTATTGGTGAAAGAATTTTTAAAATCGGTTCAGTAGATCCCGAGATTACCCCTTACAATTTAACAAATATACAAACACACAAACTTTACTTCTTTATAATATTAGTATAGATAGGAACTAAACTGTACCATCTTAAACGGTCGTCAACGTATCTATGTTCCATCTCTTCTATACAGGCGAATAGAGGCGATCGACTCTAACGATGAACTTATAAAATACAGCCTAAAACAATACTTCATTATTTAACCAAGTTAAGTGAGATTTAAAACAATAAAAACATAAAAAAAATCTTAACTAAATAAAGCGCTGAAACCTCTGTCTATGGAATAAAACCGCGGCGGATGACAAACGAAACTAAAGGAATCTGCGGCACTCAATGTTTTATTCACTATTCCATCTCTGTGCCTCATCAAACAAGCAATGTCGATGAATCGAGGTATCCGGTAGAATTTTTGAATGCGCAGGTTTCGGGTCACAGTTATTCTAGAAAATTAGGTCACACGGTTTTATCGGTTTTAAACAGATTGGCACTGATTGGCTCTATAGCGTAAGGCGGTAGGTATAGCTTTAAACTGAAGCTTTTATACGTTAGTAGGTACTAAGAAGTGCATAGTGGGATAATCCTTGATGGGACTGCATCACAATGCAGCCGCAACAGAAAACCAGCGCTGGTTGTTTAAAATCAGCAGTATGTTAAGTTGGGTCCGGTTTTATGTCAAAGTATTTTGATTTTTCTGATGTTTCTTTTTCTTACTTGCTGGTTTTTCTTTTTTGAATAAAAATTTAGTTTGCTCTATTTAATTATTTTAATGTATCTGTTTTGGATCTATATTTTTGGCGCAAATAAACTTTTTTATTTTCTACACCCAATGTATCAGCCTCGAAATCGTCAATCCAAACGTCAGTCACAAGTTACGTCACTCCAATGAATCCTCGAATCCGTCCCAGAGCAGGAATCATTCCCTTCCCGAGGATTATCCTTAATACATCCCTTGAAATCGAGACTAAATCTAATTACGAGCGTCTCATTACCCGCAACGATCGGAGAAATCAGCACAATTTAAATTGGCATCGACTCTGGGTCCCGGAGGAGATACCTTCGCAGCTATGTCGCTGTACTAGCAAGCAGTTACTGGGAATGCGACTTTTTGGCCACTAAGAAGTTAGTTTGTAACTAGGTTTTAAATTTTATAAGATCTGTTACAACACAACAAACACATTCAGTAAATAAAAATCTTGAATCTTAGTTTTTTGCAGTTTTTAACTCTTTATCTATCTATCTACTCAACCTTTAATCTTTCCACTGCTGGGATATAAGTTATATTGCAATTATTGAGGTTTGAACTAGATGAGGCATAATTTAGAATTGAGTATTATCTTACTACATAAACTAACGTGGTTTTGACGCATTATATTATAATGAACACGGAAGTACTTTCGCTTTCGGCTGGCTTATAAATTCAGCCAATTTGATCGTTTTCTTTATTGTTTCTGCTACGGAAAATCGACATTAATCGTGTAGTTTTTTTGTGTTTTACGTAGACTTTAGTTTTGACAGTACTAGTTGCAAATAACTTAAATTCAACTAACTTTTCGCTTTTTCGAAGACGCATTTCAGAACTCAAATTGTTGTTCGCAAATTAAATCCGCACTAAACCGATTTTTATTTAAAAAAGAACGAGATCGGAGTCGAATAGTTGTTTAAGATGAGCTACTGTCTCAAAGTACAGTATTCTCGGAAACTCCCGAGTGTTGTAAAACCACGAATGTTCATGCAATGAATTTAAAGAAACTTTCAGATGTGTTTTAGGTCCTTAGAGATGAAAGAACGGCGCTGAAGAATTAAGTAACACATAAAGTAACACATAAAGTAACACTGAATTAAGACATAATGGTACCTTTTTTAGAGGAATGGGTAAAAGTAGTAATGGCTGAACACTGCTGACGTAATTTAATTAAGTCTGTGACTTTACTATGCAGTACAGTAAAATTAGTTGAGATTTTATGTATTTCGAGTTTTGGAAAACTAAACAAAATGTTAATAGATATACCCCACCTTCAAATGCATCACATGAGATCACGGGTCAATTTATCACACTATAAACACACTAATACAAATTTTAAAAATTCTAAAGTATCTCTCACCCCTGAAGGTGTCTACACACCAAAGCCGCCGGCCCGGCGGCACGAACCCGGCGGGCAAGGCCGGCGGCCTGATTTGGCTTTGGTCGTTTCAAAATCAGGCCGCCGGCCTTGCCCGCCGGGTTCGTGCCGCCGGGCCGGCGGCTTTGGTGTGTAAGACACCTTTAGCTGTTTCGATCTTGATAAAATATGTGAAGGATTTAATGCGAAAAATTTAGACAAATGTAAACGTATGCAAACAAAAACTGCCAAATCATAAATCAACTGCAACTGGCCAGTAAATTTACTATTCTAAGTCAATACCATCAAATAAACTCAAAAAAACCTTTTTTTTTTTTTTTAACTCATTGCCGGGGAAGCAGATGGGTTTCTTAACTATCTGTTTAGAATCAAAATCTTCCCCAACCAATAACAATGAGCCAAACCACATCTGCTATTATCCAACTACTCAGCAGATTATTTTTGTTTTATGCCCACATTACACCTGTGGGGTAGACCCCTCGCTCCCCGGTGAGCTATCCCGGAGTACAATGACCCGCAAACCCACATCCATTACTTATATTAATGCTTCTTTACCTGTGTTAATGCTGCCTCTGTAAGGCTTTACACCAGAGAGAACGAGGGAGTTAGACTACCAAATATAATCCGATTTTTTTCTAGCCGTGTAAAGAGATCTTCTATCGCTTTCCAAGCCTTTTTGAATAATCCCATGTTGTAGTTACTCGGGAATGGTGGGAGTACATACTCATGTATTATGTTTTATTGTCTTGTTTTATCTTTTTAATTTTTTCAGTGAGCATTTTCTACTTCTTTGCTACCAGATCCAACGTGACACAGATCAACGTCGATAGATCTTCTGGGCATTCGAGTCATGGCAACATTGCTTTTGGAGCTAGTCCTGTATTAAAGCGTCCAAAGAGTGATTTTCTTGTACTTTATATGTACCTACTTATTTGTTTTACCACACTTTTGCATTTTCATTATAAGTTTTCATCAGACTGTTTCTAAACCTATCAAAAAACAAGCGATTTCACAAATATCTCACCGCTTTAGGCAAACAGGCGGACGGTCAGCCTGATGTTAAGCAAAACCGCCGCCTATAAACACCTGCAACACTAGCGGCGATGATGATGCTTTGCCAGCCCGGAGAAGTGTTTGTAAACACCCTTTACATTGAGTTGAAAGCTTATCTAGACCAATGTAAATACAGTTGTTTCGTGTCTCACCAATAATGGTTGCCTTCACCCAAAAAACTGGCAAAAAAGGCAAAGTACAACTCGTAACAATGTTAAATTCAAATCGAGATGTACCTAATTTCATATTCCCCTCCACTTGGCTTCGTGTTTAATAATAAACTCTGACGATAATTCTTGTTCTTAATGTTCATAATTAAGACTACATTATTCGGAGGCTCTTGCGTATACCTACGGCTAATTTTGGGGTGTTTTTATTTAGTTTACTTCGCTTAAAAGCTATATTTGTACTAACTGACTTAGCTTTACAATGATCGTTTGATACACAAGGCTTCACTCATAAACGTTTCTTAAAGTTAGTCACTACTTAAAAGTCTCTATCTTGTTTTCGAAAACGACTTTTCACGTAAGCGAGAAGTTGTCAGATCATTGTATGCAGTGACTAACTTTAAGCAGTGTTTATAAGTAAGGCCCAAATGCAACTCTACCTCCTTTCAGGCTATCCGAGGCGAAAGCCGTTAAAGTTGCGTTGAAATACAAATACCCACTTTGTTTATGTTAGACTGGGTTTATAAAAAAGCTTTCTATTATATAGGTACGAGTATAACGGGTGGCGGCTACATGACTAGTTACTTACTCATTTAAGAATAAAATGTCAAACGAAAAACTTTTTATATTTTTAAACTTTTTTATTTTTCATTTACCTACAGACAAAAAAAAAATCTAAAAAAACTAATTTAAAAAAATTGCAAATTAGTTGTCTCCATTGACCGAGTTAACCGATAAGTTGGTCGCTCTATATACTATACACGTTTATCTTCTATTGATCCATTCACGCGCAATCCTTTTTAAAAGAAATGAATAAGAAAACATAAACCGAAAATTTTGGCAATCTTGCGACCTTAAAACGCTTCAATCTAGTAATTAAAGCAATTTCGCAAACAACCTAATGTTTTACATCTCAGGGCATAAACCAAAGCATTTTATCACACTTATTTCGTCTCTCATTCACCCGGGGCTATATTCGCAGAATGTCTTTGAAATCGCGTTAAATCCAATTTAAATATTCAACAGGTCTTAGTTGACGGAACGGTGGAATATTTCGCGCATTTTACAAGATATTCTGCTAAATCTTCGTTAATACAATAATATTGGGAGTAAGTACGCGTCACTTGGTAAGCCTTTTAAGATATTGGAGGGCATGTTTTGCGAATCAGCGGGGAAGCGCCCAAGTTCTTTGTTAGATAAAACTGTGGAACTAGATTATATTGTTGATATGAGAGATTTTACAATGTCATAAGAATATGCAATGTTGCCGATAGTGTAGTGTGTAAGTTCATATTTCATAAGCATATAACTTAACTATGGAAACTAACCTGGTTTTCACACACTTTTGTTATAACGACGACGACGTTTTTAACACGCTTTTATTAGCTTCACCTGTATGTTTGTATGTTTGTATGTTTGTATGTTTGT
This sequence comes from Alcis repandata, assembly GCA_949125135.1. Taxonomy (NCBI): domain Eukaryota; kingdom Metazoa; phylum Arthropoda; class Insecta; order Lepidoptera; family Geometridae; genus Alcis; species Alcis repandata. The sequence continues at coordinate 2,426,938 of OX421238.1, forward strand.
ATGTTTGTATGTTTGTATGTTTGTATGTAACCGACTCCTTTGAGCGCGTTTTTGACCCACTTTAAACGGTCAGATTTCTTTCAAACTTTGTAGATATATCGAGGACCGATGACAATACACTAAACAAATCGTGTTTTTTAGTTTTTTTAACTATTAATTTTTTTAACACGCTTTTTCTATAAAGTTTCTTTAACTTTTAATACCGTTTAACTTACAAATGGTAATTTCGTCATTCGTGTCAGAGAACAGAGTGGCGCAGTGGAAGCGTGCTGGGCTCTTAACCCAGAGGTCCCTGGATCGAAATCACGCGCTAGAAATCTTTTTGCTCAATATTTTTTGTTACGCATCAATTTTATTTTATGAGGTCTGAGGATCGAAACCACGCGGCTACAAATCTTTTTGCTCAATATTTTTTGTTACGCATCAATTTTATTTTTAATTTGCTTGAGCAGACGGCCAAAATCGGATAACACCAACACATTTGTACATATTAAGGATGGTTAATAGTTAGCAAATCGAACTAAAAAGCGAAAAATAAATAATAGTTAAAAAAAAACTAAAAAAACACGCTTTTTATAAAAAACCGAACTAAAAAAATAGAAAATAAAATTTTATAAATTTAAATTAAGAATAGGGTTGAAAATTTCAATAAATATAAATTAATAATAGTGTAAATAAATAAATATATGTATTTTATTTTTAAAAAAGCGTGGGGTGCTTTCTAAGATATTATCAAAATGCTAATCACTCTACTCATGTCTGTCAATACAAAATATATAATATCTATTGACCCATGCACCCCACGCTTTTTAAAAATAAAATACATATATTTATTTATTTACACTATTATTAATTTATATTTATTGAAATTTTCAACCCTATTCTTAATTTAAATTTATAAAATTTTATTTTCTATTTTTTTAGTTCGGTTTTTTATAAAAAGCGTGTTTTTTTAGTTTTTTTTTAACTATTATTTATTTGTTTTTGTTTTTGTTTTTACGTGAGTATTCCCGTGTTTAATTATAACAAAAACATATAACTTAAGTTAGCTATATTGTATTAGGAGTTAATCAGAATAAAGACATCGTTTGTAGTAAGCACACGTGTTCTCATTTTACGACCAGATAGACACACTATAATAGGGTCTCTTAGTACTCATCATTATAAACAACTTTTGTTATGAAATCAACCTGGAAATCGTAAAAAAATTGCTGTTAAATACATTTTGTCATTTTGTCGAGTGTCATTGACATTTTATTTTTTCTATGTCTCCTAGCCTCCTTCTTGTCGCCTTTCATCGATCTATAATCCGACTTCGGTGTCGCCTATGGATACCTGTAACACCGGAGTTGTCACGGATACGCTGCCGATCCTCCCGATTTTCCGGGATAAAAAGTAACTTATGTTATTTAGGGTATAAGCTACGTCTTGACCAAATGTCATCCAAATCCGTACAGCCGTTTTTGCTTAAATGAGTAACAAACATCCAAATACCCATACATACTTCTACATTTTAATATTTGTAAGATGTTTTACAGAGCTTTTTTTTAACACGCTTTTATTCACTTAATTATTAATTTACTTAAATTTAAATTTTTACAATATTTTTATAAAAAAATCTAAAAACATTATAAAAACTTAAACCTAGGGTGCCGCCGGCAGCGGGGCAGAGCCCAACACGCTTTTATTATTAGTATAGTTTCACCTGTATGTTTGTAACCGATCCTTTTGGACTCGATTTTGCCCTACTTTGAACGATCAGCTTTAATTCAAACTTTGCACACCTGTCAAAGACCGATGATAGTTTTATTTGGAGTAGTTTTTGACTAATTGTTGTTTTCTTATCAAAAAACCTACGTCATAGACTAGAAATACCCTAACTAACTACAACACTCATTTACCTACATCTAAAAATACACTACTTTCCTTATCAATAGTTAGTCATACGGACGTCATTTGGGTCTTTCTACATACTACTTAAATTTAAGAAACATTAGTTAATAGTCAACACTTTATTATTGTATTGCTCAGAAGTTAAACGACATTTTTAATCTAGCGTGAATTTTCGCGAGCAAAAAAGAAACCACAAAAAAAAAATTGTTGGTTGATTTAAGCAACGTTTATAATTAAGATTTAAGTGTAAACGTGAGTGCAACCTCCTGTTGACACTACTGAGGAAATTACGCGACAATTATCACAAACATACACCCACTGGATGCGATATGTCGTTTTTCAACAATGTACTTCTGTTTTTTGCCGTCGCCTTAATTGCAATATCATGTGAGCATTCATTTCATATCTTTATTTTTCATTTTTATGCTTTTTTAGGTATTTTTTTAAGTTTGTGTAGATTTTTGATCACCTATTTTATTTCTTCTTAATTACCAAGTTAAGCAAAGTAAATGTGCGTTACTTCGATTTATTTATTAACTGTGTACATAAAAATGTTAAAATAAAAATAATGTTTTTTTAACCAATAACCCCAAACCAACCAACAACAAATAATTGAAATCAAATTAAAATTCGATTAAAATAATAGCCATACAAACATATGTGGAATGTAAATATGTACGTAATAATATATGAGAATTTAGTAATTAACTGTTTTTTTCTCTTTCTATTCTACTGACATTAAAATACTTCATATCTACTCGTATACAGGGTTACAGAAAGAAAATGACGCTGCAGCTAATCCCTGGCCAGGAGACATCAAAAAGAAAACACGTTACGTAGACCATGCAAAAATAAATTATAATCGGAAAAGCGGCGTGATGATAAGCGATAGGAGTCTCAATTTTAGTGTCGAAATTGAGAATAAAAATCGTAGTTAAGAATGTTCCCAGTAGTTTTGTAAACTATATTAAGTATGGCTTTGAAAGTCTGGTGAGGTTCAAAGATTGATTGAAAGTCCGATGAAATGAAGGACATCGATATTTACAATTGAGTGCATAAATTTAAAAAAATAAACAGATTTCCAAAAAATATATACTGCTTTCTAATTGTTCGAAAGATCCCGTCCATTCACTCCTATGGGCATGTTAAGCTGGAAAGGGTTTTTATTACCCATGATTGTGAACAATAGGACCAACCTATAAACGCGAAAAAAATCAGCTTTGCATATAATTCTGTTTTTTTCGCGATTTTAAGAACCCTTAGGAAAAATCGTTCATAATTATAATTAGGTATTGTATATCTATTTCAGCTTAAAGGACCCTTTCCGTACACCCCTTTACCTCTACATTTTTGTGCCGAAGTCCCATTCCCAAAGTAACACAGCCTTCGAAATTCAATATTAAACGTATTCGAACCTCTTAGATTTATTTTATCGGTTCCCTCCACAAGACATAAAGACGAGGAAATAATAGCCCGGTAAATGATTCTTGAGCAATAAATACGATTCCTCAGATCCCTGCATTCTCACTTGAAATTGAATTCACCTCGAGAGCTTGTTCACACAATCTTTAAATACATACCAGACATCTTGTGAGGCTAAATGTAGGCACGAAATATTCAATTTTTAAACAGAAACGCATACATCCAATTTTTTATAGGAGTTCCAATTTTATCTAGAATTGAAACTTGACTAGGGGAGCGGAATAGATTTAACAAACCAAATAAATTCTATCCCTATTGCCTAATGGACGTAGAAATTTATTTGTCCTGTAGTCTTTCATAAAATGTTGACTGAGGAACGACTATACGAGTACACGTACAGAGATATTTTTATCAAGCAATCTTACTAATATTATAAACGCGAAAGTTTGTGAGTATGTTTGTTGCTCTTTCAGGCAAAAACGGCTGAACAGATTTACATGAAATTTGGAATGAAAGTTGTTCATGGTCTGGATTAACACATAGGCTACTTTTTATCCCAGAAAACGCGGGTAAAACTGCGGGGCGCAGCTAGTTATAAATAATATTGTATTTTTTTGAAAATGAATTTCAATGGTTTTTCGTCGCACCGCAATGCATCGTGTAGCCAAACCGTAACTTTTCAGAATACGTGCTCTTGTAGGTATACTGCGATCTCGCGTGCACATACTCGGCTGAGAAACGAGCTGGTTCGCGGTATTTATTGCAGATCTGAGCCGTTTAGTGCTAGACCCGCTATTTAGCACGGAGTCTTGGGATTCTTCGAGCTTTTGTTAGATGTTTAGCTCAAATCAGGCTATTTATTATATAGGACTTTGTTTTGAGAACGCGAGCAGATTTGCTGTTCATATCTTAGAATAAATGGTAGATGTTTATACGTAGGTATAACGCCGCAAGCCACGCTATTCAACCTGCGATTTGCCAAAAGTAACAATTAATTGAAAAGTATTTGACTTGAATATTTTGGTGTATTCGTCTAAACTGCAATGATACAGACAGCTATATGTACATATAGTAAGTTTGAAACTGTAAACTAAAGCTTTCAGAATTAGATTGTATCATCTTTAGTCCACATCATTGCGCTGTTCAACGTAAGTCAAAGGCTTTTCTGCGCTTTTCAAAGGTGCGGCAGCTTGATATAAAACAAGAGTACAGAGAAGCGTGAGTTAGCGCTGAGTTTTCAGCTTCCGAACCGGAACTCATAATCATCCACAAGTCACAGTCACTCCCTCGTCATTACTTTTCCCGCTACACAGCGACCAACATGAATATTCAACAACCTCCTCAAAATACAGGTTTTTTCCTTTCTTTATTATTATCCGATGATAATTAAGAGACTCCGTTCCCGTTATGAATATTTGGAATGTAATTTTGTTTATTTTTAGGCCAAGGTGATAAATTAGGCCAAGTTACTGGCCGCTTTGAACAATTTTATATTTTTCTGAGTAAACGAGGTCTCTAATAAAAATATTTGAAAAAGTTCGGCCGAGTTTATTATTAGACGTAATAATCAAAGTTAAATTAACGAGGATACAATTTTTGTGTTTTTTGTTATATGTAGTAAATTATATGCCTTTGTATGAAAATTACAAACCAACATAAAACAAGTATAATCTTTGCTCGAATGCCTAAACAAAAAGTAGTCTATATTATAAGTTTTAGACACAATCCTTCGAAAGGTTTTAGATATCGTAAACTAGACTTTATAACACCATATAGGTCACCATAGGTCATAGAAAAATGTCAATGACACTTGACAAAATGTATGGAACAGCTGATTTTTTTTTCGCGAATTTCGAGTTGGTCCCATAGTAAAAGTTGTTCATAATGATGAGTACTATAAGCCCTTTTCGGCTTAGCATACCCTTTATGAATAACCCTGTATTTTATAAACACACGTTACTTTCAAAATTTGACCTAGATTATACGATGCGAAGTAGTCGAAAAATTAAAGACAAAAGAACTGGAAGACATCATACTTATCAGCAGTAAAAGTTTAAAATGCCTGTAAAAAAAAAAATTCTTAAAAAATGTTTTTGAATACAAGCTTTTATTGCATTGTCATCGGAGTTACAGACTCACCTTTTTTAAGCTCAATCGGACATCGGGAATTGGTTCAAAATTCAGTTACAGTTAGACCTAAATTACTAAAAAACAGCAAAACAAACATTCATTGCAAGTGAAATTAAAGTTTGCAAAAATTGATATTTTTACCTCATTGTCCTTATCGGCGTCCTTGATGTGCTGTGCGATGAACCTCACGCTTTGCAGCGCAGCCGCGACCTCTGGGGATATGTTGCGAGGGATGAAGTTCATGGACTCTGTCACTGTAACAAAGTATTGCTTTAGAAGGACGTGGGATATAATTTTACCGTTTTTCTCTGGATTAACACAGACTGTTTTTATTTTCTTTTTTGAGAACAAGTTAAGAATAAGATTTTGAACAGAGGTTCTAAAGATAGTGAGCATAACCGCTAAAGTGGTAAATGGTAGTGCTGCTAATAAATTTTGGGCGGGAATTAAATTTAAAACACTTAATTTGTCATTTCAAATTCAAACCAGTTTTTTTCGATTTATGTAAATTTCTGTTCAGTGATTTTATATTTTTAAAATGCGGAAGAGTTAGCAGATATCGTGGCTTTAGTTGGATCACTTACCAGAATGTCTCTGATGCAGATGGCCACTAGCTCCGAGGATGTCATCTTCAGGGCCGGGAGACTTGCGGTAGTCTCCGTCATCATTCTTGGGGTTTCCGAAGGCATCAGTCAGGCTATCTCGGCTGCTAGAGGGAGAAAAGAATTTTTTACATCTCAAAATTTTCTTGCACTTTTTTTTCTTTGAGAAGCTTGCGTTTGAATGCCATCTTGCCTGATAGTAGGGTGTGGTCTACGATAGAGCAAGCTTGAACCAGTTGACTAAAGTTGGTTCTAACCAATCAAACATATCAAACTATTACTAGTTCCGAACCAAGCTTTTTAATGCAAATTTAATTTGTAAAATTTTAATGCAATTTAAAAGTTGTCGAAAACTAACTTTTTAAAATGAAAATATGTTTTAATGCTTTTAACTAACCTACAAATTGTTTAAAATCAGTCTTTATACGCAATAGAACCTATGCAAATAAAATAGCGGCACAAAACATTACTGTGCCATTTTGTCATAATCATTTCACGATAAACAATGTTTCACAAAACGGCTAACTCAACCGAAATGTTGATAACATCATTTACAAATCACAACTACAAATACGCCAGCAATGCGGGTAGACTGTTATTTCTGCAGCCGGCGCCGCGCCACGTGCGCGAACTAATAACAGAGAAATTAGGATGGACATTCGACATGGCTCCTATAATGCACATAAACACATCATATATACAGGGTTATTCATAAAGGATATGCTAAGCCGAAAAGGGCACATAGTAATCAGCTGTTCCATAGAAAAATGTCAATGACACTTGACAAAATGTATTGAACAGCTGATTTTTTTTCGCGAATTTCGGGTTGATCCCATAGTAGAAGTTGTTCATAGTGATGAGTACTATGACCCTTTTTCGGCTTAGCATACCCTTTATGAATAACGCTGTATTTGATGAGTTACATATATGATGTAACTGTAGCAGCTAAGTATTGTATGACTCTCGATATTTTCTCACTAAGTTTGTAAATAAGTTTTGTATAGGCCGAGTGGCTAGTCTTGGTGCCAGCGTGCACTCAATGTGTTCTGTAAAACTAACGTCGATTGTTGAGACGTGCTTTCTATGCTTGAACAAAAATTAAATCCTAGGATTTCCTCGTATAGACAACAAATAGATATAGTCACACAAAACTCTGTACTAAACATTGTGATTTGTAAAAGGAGCACGTCTAAAGCCGGTGCGATTCACCAGTCTGTTAGTCTGTTAAAAGTAATAGAGTACCATCAAGTATCATTTAAGCTCCGGAAAGTCTCTAGTTTCTAAAACAAAAGTCCTTTTATCCGCCATTTCCAAATATTGACTGGAGCCTAATTCGTTAACAATTCGCCCGCGGCGTAAACATCCCTCTCGGCCTGAAAGTACTCTATAGAAGGTACTTACAACGTTTTACTTTACGGACCGGCAAACTTATCTGTGCAGTTGGCAAAATGAAGGAACTAAAACTTTTCTACGGATAGCTATCGGTATTCCTCAGGAAATACGATAGTGGCTCTCTCACTCAACTTATGTTGGTGGTATTGCCCCTAATTTCTGTTCGCTGATGTAAGGAAAAAGTATTTTACTTATCTTTGTATTATGCTTTGGTGAGATACGTAAAGAAAATATTTAGATTCTCTAATACATTGGACAGTAGTTAGATAGGTAGAAAGATGGCCGCTAATTTTACTTCAATAAATAATTAGAATGAGGCGACTAGAAATTGTCTAAGAAATCTTCCTAATTATCGGTACATACTCGTTATTTCCCTTCGGCCGTCCACGAAACCCGTACCTACTACATAACCACTAACTAACGACATACGTGAAATGCACTAAAATAACTACATAACTAACACTAACTAGCCCTTCTAGACGAGTTGCAACTCTTTAATCGAAATATTATAGAAAACTAGGACAACGTATGGGAATGACATTTCTGTAATCTACTAGCTGTTCCCTGCCACGCTACGCTGTGGATAAAAAAAATAGACAAAAACAATCCTTGATGCGTATTTTATATCATGCTAAAATTTCAGCTCGATCGGTGCAGAACTTTTTGAGTTTTTGAAGCGTACACAAACCAAAATAACATTTTTATATACAGGGTTATTCATAAAGGGTATGCTAAGCCGAAACCGGCTCATAGTACTCATTCACACATTCTGAACAACTTTTACTATGGGACCAACACGAAATTCGCGAAAAAAAAATCAGCTGTTCCATAAAAAAATGTCAATGACACTAAACAAAATGTATGGAACAGCTGATTTTTTTTTCGCGAATTCTGGGTTGGTCTCATAGTAAAAGTTGTTCATAATGATGAGTAGTATGAGCCCGTTTCGGCTTAGCATACCCTTTATGAATAACCCTATTATATAGATTCTATGACAGAAATGACATTCACATATTTTATAATTTCCTAGTTTTCTACAGATTTTGGATTATGGAATTGCAACTTGACTGAGGGCTGCCTCTCTAGCCTCTCTAGATTATAGATACTCGTCTATAGGTACGTAAATAGATTATAGGAATGGCCATCCCATTCATTCTTAGGTTTTTATAACGTCTGCTATGTATGCGTAACTTAACCAGTTTCGTAATTACAACCCGGTCACATTAGGTATCTATCTCGAGACCTCGCTGGAATGCGAACCATTCGCCCCGTTCTCCTTTCACCTCCCCGCGCTCGCCACGGCGCGTCAGTACGGTTAGCACTTTCGTTGCTGATACGCGTCGACTTGTTTTCGTGGTATATTTTTAAACATTTTATTGTTACGTTTGGACTTTTATTGTTATTTTGTTATTGCTGTTACGTTAAAATATTGTTTTTGTTGCAACGTAGGACATTTTTGTTAAGTTTTAAACACTTCTTGTACCCACTTAACCAAGATTGTTTCATTTATTTTTCATCATTTTAATCATATCATTATAATAATATTACCTACATTAAATTAATTGACACAATATTTGTTTTGTTGGAAATCTTATTGTTTATAATAATATCCTACTAGAGGATGCTTGTTTTGCGCACCATATCAGAGCGCCGACGCGACGTGACGTCATCGACGCCAGGTTTCGAGATAATGTGACCGTGTTATATTTTACACAAAACGTTGTCATCATAAATTACCGTATAAATGATGAGTTCAATCTTTGCAATTAGGTATTGCACGGTTCGAATAGCAGCAGTATTTGCGTGTAGGCTGTATCCAATAATTCATACGCGTTGAATAGAAATCATTGCAAAGATCATAATTTGCGTAATGCTTTGTCCTGTAATGAATGCATAGCGACTTCGAACGCGAAATTATTGCCAATAGTTTTGTATTGTTTGTAATGGACGTTGAAACATGGAACTGCTTTACAGAAACACGATAATTGCAGCTGAAATCAGCGATTTAGCAGGAGCATCATGACTCTTCGGATTTTCTCGACGTACGGTGATACAATTAACTTGACGCTTTACATTGAAATCAAGCGTTTTGGATTACTCGTTTACTCTCTATTGTTGTCTATCTATCTTCAACCTCACAATCACTAACAACGACATTTCACTTTGAAACAACTTTTGTAAAAGTTGAGTGCTTATGTACGAGTACATAAAAGTAGTTACACCAAGCTTATAGCCTTGTATGAGAGACAGGTGACAGGAATATGTGTGTTGCCATCTAACGTCAAAGTGCAGAGAAGAACAATAGAGCCTATGTTGTGTCCACGTCAAGTCTATGCCCAGCAGTGGACAGTCCAAGACTGTCGATGATGATTACACCTACCCTGTAAAAAAGTAGTGAATAATCCAACGCTGTCGTTTTTTCTATCTTGAATAAGTCCGCATTTGACCACCTACCCGCCTGTGGGTAAGCGACGATATGGTCGAAGATGAAGCACGCAGACTTAGAAGATACCTATTCACTCTGATCTTGAAAGGCCAAAAAATATCTCAGGAGACAAGGATGATGATGATTTGATCTCACGCCTTACCCTGTAAGAAGGTAGTACCCAAAAATTCACTAACCTCATTTCGAGCTCGTTGGTGTAACCATTGGAGACGAAGGTGTCGTCATACTCCGGGAGGGAGTACTTCGTCCTCCTCATCATCAGGATTTTGGGCATCAGCTGCAGGAACACCTTGCGCATCCACGGCGGCAGATTGTGGGTCGACGGAGACCTGTGGGATGACTTTGCTGTACTCTTTGTAAACTATTTATAAAGCCCGATAACTTTACTGTACTCTTTGTAAACTATTTATATAGTCAGATAACTTTGCTACACTCTTTGTAAACTATTAATACAGAGTTATAAGGGAAGGGTAGGCTAAGCTCATAGTACTCATCATTATGAACAACTTTTATTATGGGACCGGAATTCGCAAAAAAAAAAACGGCAGTTCCATACATTTTGTCGAGTGTTATTGTCATTTTTCTATAGAACAGCTAATATTTATTTCGCAAATTCTAGGTTGGTCCCATAATAAAAGCTCTTTTTGGCTTAACATACCCTTTCCATAGAACCCTGTACAGTCAGATAACTTTGCTGTACTCTTTGAAGATTGGGTATATAATTTTAGTTCTAATGTTACTTTTTAATGCCATAGAAGGTTGAGCCTTAAGTAGACGGGCTGCCTGATGGTAAGCGCAGTATTTTATTTTGTATATGAAAATAATTAGAAAATTAAATCGAAGATAGACTTTGATGATATCAGTTAAGCCGTAGTCAAAGGCCTAGTTGGTTGTAAGAAATTGAAGATAAAACTTTGAAAGATTTGTTTTTATGTGAAGAGAAGTGTTAAGAATGGGTATAGGCATTTTAAAACAAAATTCCATCTACCGACAAATTAGTTTCCAATCAAGCTGAAACAAGAAGATAGGTAAGTTGTTTTTATTTTAGAATTTCAATCGATTCATGTAGTCTAAGCTTTGAAAAAAAAACCTTGAATATTGCGTCAGCACTAAAAGGTTTTCGACCGAAAGAAAGAATAAATAGTACCTAACCAATTTTATTGGTAGTTTGTGCATTCTTTACCAGCACGTTAAATTGAGCGTTGTCTAGACGATATAAAGTTCAAATTAGTTTATCGGCAACTAAAACGTATCTTAATTTGTTGCCACGTTTTTAGTACATAATTTAAAATTTGCCACATTTAACGTGAGCTTATTTTTCATTCTCCATTAAACATTAACGTGGCAGACACATAAAGCGTTTTGTAGTCGTGTCGTTGCGAGGCGTTAATGTCCTCATAACGTTTCCAGACGAATTATCATTTACACTCGTATTGTAATGAGTTGTAACGTTTATCTGTTATCTTTTGTGTAGTTATTCGAAATATACTTACTAACAATATTTAATTAGAAAAATACTTAATATTTATTTCTCATTTCATACATTTGTGCCAAATAGTATATATATAATTTAAATATTTTTTTGAGATATTACCGTCTTTATTGTTCAAAAATCTTAACTTTTTATTTATATTTTCTTTTTCATAACTTATATAATGAACAACAATGATTCCACCAAAATGATTATAATATGATTTGTTAAACCATCCTTTTACTTTCTCCTGCATTGTAACTATTTTATGGTGTAAAATGTACACAATAAAAGGTTTCATCTATTTTTTGTACACGGTTTAGGCAAATACACAATAAAGTTTTTTTAACTTTACAAACTTTCTGACGTGTTATCAACTTTCAAAGTAGCGCGCAACAGTTCGTTTCTCATAAAACAACGCGATACTCCATCCGAGAGATGATTGCATTCAATAAAGATAGTTCGAGCGACGTCAATGTTTCATAAAACATTGTCCCGTATCGAGAGAGTGAACTGGCGATTTATGAGAACGCTATGAAAAATCAGTAGCGCGTCTATTTTATAGCGAAGTCTTAATATCATTTTTATGACGATGTGACTTTAACTGCTCCAAAAAAGGAAGATTTTCTTTGTAATGAATTTGGATGAATTTATATATTTTCAACAAAGAAAGGTGTATGTTTTTGGTAAACGAATCGGTCTTCAGCCAACCTTCGACCACCTCTACTCAACCCAGCCTATTCAACCTACACAAACTTACATTAATATAATAATAACAACTACGAGCAGCAGCGAATTATCCAAAAGTAACCGAATTACTAAAGTTATATTTGCTTTAATTAACTTACTGTAAGTATACTCTTTTATTTAAAGAACTATGAGTAAATAATACTTACTCTTTTCCATAAAGTATTGTTATGTAACACCACACACACTGCACTCACTAGTGCATTCAATAAAGACCTACACTCTAGAGGGCGACGTCCGTATTTCACGCACTATTGTCCCGTTATCAGCGTGACAACAATGACAAGATTTATTCCTATAGAGCCTTTAGTCCCGCATAAAGCGCAATACTCGTACACGTCATGGCAAATATTGTAAGATGAAAACTGCACAGAACGTATACAGATGTTTTTACATACTAATACAGGTTGATAAGGAAAGGGTATGCAAAGCCGAAAAAGGCTCATTAGTCATCATAAGCTATTCCATAGAATAATGTCAATGACACTCAACAAAATGTTTGGAACATCTGATTTTTTCGTGAATTCCGGGTTGGTCCCATGGTAAAAGTTTTTCATAATTATGAGTTCAATGAGCCCTGTTCGGCTTAGCATACCCTTTCCTAATAACTGTATTATTAACTATCGCGGTCAAAAAGACCAAAAGGGAAAGTAGCTTTATAACGTTTAATTTCGTATGTTGGTAAAAGAAAACTCAAAGTCAAACACAAAATTCATAATCGAGGATCCACATAGATACGCAAATGTGTAATTGCGGCGTATCAATTGGGAATTTCCCGAAGCCAGATACACATTCCCGATAAAGCCCCGAACGCTGTTTACACGTTAACCGCAACAGTTTCTGAAATCTAATTGGTTTGAAACAGGATTCATTTGCGTATTGATACATGAAATACGACACAATGGGAATCAAGGGATCACGTAATATGTAGATTAGGATTGATTGGATTTAATGTTTGGTTGCTCATTTCATCAATTATGGAATTAACTCTTGTATCTATGTCTTATTTACAAGCTTTGTTCGGTAGTCAAATATAATTCAAAGCAAGGGTAACTTTTGTTTTTATTAATAGACAAATCAATCAATTCAATTATAATTCAAATGAAAATTAATTTAAACTGTACCAATGATCAGTTTAACCATCTGTATAAAAACAATTAATGAAGTTCACTGTAATACACGAAGTTGAAAACTAATTAAATAATTGTTTAACAATAATGTCGACTGGTTGTTTTGTTGGATAATTTATCATAATCGCAATATCCTCCAATAAAAACTAAGAATATTATCAGTAAGTATGGCAGTGTGGCATAATTTGAGCTTATGACGCTGATTTATTGTATTCACACAGTTTTACGCAACATTATTATTTAAAAGTTATTAAGATACGAGCTAATCCTATTATTATTTCATTATTTTTTATTTATACTAGTCATACTAGTAACTATTTAATAAACTCATATTTACAGGTTAACAAAGCAGTTAAATTATTACACTATTTACTGGCTACACTAATATTGTGCAAGCCAATACTAAATTTGCAGAACATTACCATACTTACCCAGCCGTAAGTGTTTCCGTAAAACTCTAAATGTTAAGCTTGTAGGGTAGAAAGCTTACTTTATAAAGCTGTAAAAGTAATATTTTATCTAAGAAGGTAGAGTCAGAGCGATAGGTCCAGAAGTAGCGTAGTGCAGGAAGACAGCTTGTGCTAAATCATCTGAAACATACTTACCTAAAATGGACGTTGAGAACTAACACCGTCATCCAAACACTGAGCGATACCAATATCATTGTGAACAGCAAGTATTTCCCTAACAGCGGTATCGCCAGTGAGGTCGGTGGTATAATCTCCGCCAACAACAGGAAAAATACCGTCAACGACACCAGTATTGAGATGCTTAACGATATCTAGGAGCAAGAAATAAATTATATATTACCTGAAATGCACGTTAACTATGCAAACAGTAACCAATACGCTGAGTGAGACCAGTATCATGGTGAATAGTAGATATTTCCCAAGCAAAGGTATCGCCAGGGAAGTTGGCGGGATGATCTCGGCCAGACCAAGGAAGAACACAGTGAGGGACACCAGGATGGAGATGCAGAGCGATATCTAGGGAAGAGAAGTCTCTTTTGAGTTACACAGTTACTTGATGACATGGATTTTTCGTGCACTAGTTTCGATCACTTTATTGGATCCATTTTCTAATTTAAAGCTCCTGTTTTAGCGGCTATATCAATTCTACTTTATAATAAGATTTAGATATTTATATTTAAAAGCTGTATTATTAAATTATAGTTTAGCATACTAATTAACTCTACGGCTAAAATTGTTAGGCTGGTATTACGTATTTTTATTAAAATCTACTCTTAGTGCACTTAAAATCCAAAGAGCTTTGAATTTTGAAACATTGTCTTTCCACTGACTACTCACACAAATTATGTACACTCTGATGGATGTATGGAATGATGTTAAATTAAATGGAAGGGATATAATGGAATATTGGTTGCTAAAAATTTAAACACGGATTATGATTGAAACATACATCTGCAGGCTTCAAAGCTACTTTGATTCCCAACACATTTCGTCATGCACACATTCGGATATAAATATTGTTTTCTAATTGATTAAATATAAAGACAGCAATAAAACTACACCAACATACTCGTAACTTTCCATCCCTGTATTTTGTTTTTTTTATATTGTTTCATAATATAATAGTAAATTTTTCAGAAACACGTTTAAATTCAATGCTTTTTCCCGAAGACTACGCTCCGCCATCATATTTTCCCGACGAGTACGCTAGCTTCCAATGTGATCTCTAATATTGTGGAAAGACAATAATTAATTACCCAATGATAAAGCTAACAATCATGTCTAAAACAAAAAAGACTATTGGATGGATGAGCGGATACGGAATGGTTGGCGGGTTTTAGGCTAAAATGAACATGCCCTAATTAAACATCACAAGCTTTCCTATTAATCAACGATCTATCTTACCAAGTTACATAGGCCAATATAAAAACAACTGAACGAATTTATCATTTAGAACTTTTTAATTAACCGCTAAAAAGCTCAGCTTTTTTTCTTTTTATCTGACAATTTCATGACAATTTCAACGGCACCAGAAATGTATCTTTTTTATATTGGCTAGTAAAATACTCTGAGATAGAACGTTGATAAGCTTTATCACGCACATACGTATATACTGTCCAATAAAACATACCTTTTCTCCGGAATCAGATGGCAGGTAGAACACCAGTACAGTAAGGAAAGTTAGACCAACGCATGGTATGATCAAATTCACTGTGTAGAATAGTGTCTTTCTACGCATCGTCAGTTTAAATGTTATATCTGTAACAAAAACATTAGAGTATAAATAGGATTTTTACTGTGAATAAATCGTCGGCGTTCAAGATATCATTAACTGTAAAATCAGTGCCAGGCTGGACTCAACTTCGAGCGCATTGTGCTTGTAATCATTCCTTGAAAAAGATAACCGAATGTGATCGAAACTAGTCGGAGTATCCTACTCAATAAAACTTGAGTATTCCCGTGTTAGTCATAGCCAAAACGTGTCAAAACCACGTTAGTTTTCACTTAATAACTTTTTGGACTAAGCCTACGAAATAGTGGTTAGTTTCGCGGATGACATTCGATATGCAATAATGTGTTTTCAACAAAGTGTAACTTTTTTTACGTAAACTTACATACTTGTAACATTCAATGTTATTTAAGGCCAATAAATATTTCTGATTCTGATTCTGCCAATTTTTTATTTTACAGTTCGTATTAAATGTAAAATTGACAAAAAAGTACCTGAAAATGGTTCTGTGCAGCATGGATAATACTCCTCATTTCTCGTTGCCGGTACTTCTAAGATGTCCCATTCTACGGATAGGTAAAACTCGCTCAAATCTATGCCGACGTGAACCAAACTACTGCCGGGTGACTGGTCCATGTGTTTGAGATCCACCTGAGAAATTAAAAAAAATATCTTATCAAATGAAAAAATCAATATTTCCATACATGCTATAATCCAATCAAAAATTCTTTAAAATTCTAAAATTATAATTTCGCATATAATTGCGTACATGTCGGGAAAATTCCCAAAGGTTACGTTATTTTATACTCGTAGCGAGCAGTTTGATAAATCTTCACAATGCGATCCCATGTATTTTTGTATTATTTTTTTTCCAAGAAGGAAATCCAATAATCAATGACGATAATCATCCACTTACGAGTACGTTACTATCTATCTTTGTAATCATCTCAATAACATAACGTTAAACATCAGGCGAGCGATTTGCTCGGCTCGTCACTAAATTACGTAAAAAAAAAATAATTGCAAATCAACTGGAATATGAGTTCATTTATTTAATTTGCAGCTTATTTTCAGGCTCATTTTCCTTATCTACGATTTTGATAAACTTGATAACTGAGATAGGTGACATTTTATAACTACCTGAGCCCCATTATAGGTCCACGACCCGAACTTCATGAAGCAGGTCTGCTCGTCGAAGGGGAAGTACTCGACGTTGATCTCACAGGACGACTTGTAGATCGCCGGCGGCTTCCAGTTCACCTCGCCCGTGTACTTCAGGGTTGCCTTCGTCATTAGGGTCACCTGGAAGTTAGCAATTGACCTTTGGTATAAGATTGTTGCACGTAACAGGGATCTGAGGGTTGGCGCAGATGATTCGAAGGTAAAACATCAAGTGGCTGGATGTGGAACCCGGTCGAAGGCGTAGAGCAACTGACTTTATCGAGTGCGGCGTTCCTATGCCAAAAAATGTATGAAAGCGGTGAAAAAACAAATCACTAATAACTTTTGACTACCATAAATGATACAGGAAAGCCATCTGGGCCACGCCTTAGTTTAGACCAGCTTGTATCTTAAAATCTAACTACAAGCTACGAAGATATTCGACGACAAGCCGAAAGAGAAGCGAATTAATGGTTTCGAATTTTGTTTTTGCTGTTTGTGTCTCGCTGTTTGTGCCTTGCGATAGATTTTATTCGTTCTTCGATCGTACTACAGTTCTTACAGTTTGTTTAATCATAAAATATCAAACAAAATAATTAAAACTCCGATTGTTATTATTACCGGTTTTTCATGAAATATATTCGTAACTCGTGGTTATTTTAACCCGATAATGGGCCCAAATTGAAGGCATTATTTGTAAGATCTAAACTAACTAAAAATATATCTGTCTTTATCATTGCAAGCTATTAGATAAGGACGTCAATACTTTTAGAAAATTTAGATCTGTCATAAAAAGCCTTCAAACTTGGGCCCATATTGTTTGCCAAGTACCTACAAAAGGAGTAGGTTAAGTTCTACAGAGGTCTGTATTAAACCACAACTTACCTCGTAGTTACCATCCCAGTTGTTGTAGAGCACGATGTCGGGTAACCAGATGTGTTCCGAGGGCACGTACAGCATCTCGACGCCTCCGTAGTCGTCCGGGTTCCACTGCAGCTTGTAGTCGAACCATTTCTGAAAACGGTGACGTAGGAATTAGTAAAACATTTGATGCCCCGCAGATTTACCAGCTATCCTACAGGAGACGTTGAATTTTCCGTGATATAAAGTAGCCTAAATGTACTCTTCTTCGTCATCGTTTATATCCGTTTTCGTGACTGACAAGCATTTACAGAAATTACACATGTAAACTTTCACATTTTTAGTTTTAGAAGGATTAGTGTCTACTATTAGTGACCCTAATAGGTCACTAAAGGTATACCTACCAATGATCCAAATGCCTAATGGTAACGCATGAATCTACTAAAAATAATAGCCAGGATAAAAAACAAAGATACCTACCTATGTAATGAAATATCTTTAAAAAGGATGGCAAATACAATCCTAGTCATTAGATACTTTTTATCCCAGGAAAGTAGGAAGTATCCTATTGTCTCTCTGATTCCTTTAGACATGTTTATGCTGGTGAAATAGCGTTGCGTATTTAGAAATATCTTTACATAGACTAAATGCATATACGGAAAAAACAGCGTAGTGTTTATAAAAATGTCCAGACTAACTTACTTGCTCCACCCAGAGGTTAGTGGTCATGACCTGGTTTTTCAGATTGACTTCCATCAGCTGGGACAGCTTCAGCCCGAGCCGGACGGTCAGGATGTCGCTGACATTGGTCACCGGCCTGATCAGCCGGTTGTAGTTGCTGAGAAGGTCATCGTACAGTCGTTTCACGTCGGGATTGGCTTCTAGGAGTTTCACTCCTGAAAACATCAAAATAAATGTTATGTAGTCCTGGAAATGATCCCTCTAGAAAATAATAGGAAGAGAACCTGGAAATGATTTTAGTTGGTCTTATTTAATTGTTAAGTACTGTAATTTTTACTTACCCAGAGAGTTTTTCGCATATGCCAAAAAT
Source organism: Alcis repandata (assembly GCA_949125135.1). NCBI lineage: Eukaryota > Metazoa > Arthropoda > Insecta > Lepidoptera > Geometridae > Alcis > Alcis repandata. Next base: position 2,445,443 of record OX421238.1, read on the forward strand.
AATAATATAACCCCGACCTTCATTTTCACTATTTTCACAATATTTTTGATTTATTGTTTCAGCGTTACATTATTTTTCGGCGAGTTCTGAACTCGCTGAAACGCGCAGGCGTAATCGATATGCTACGACGGCGCTACGAGCTACGCCCTTTGTGGCACTGTGCTACACGGACGTCTACGAACTACGTTGTAAACAACGCTACGAGTATTAGGAAAAACAGTTCCATTTTAGTACTAACATTAACCAATAGATGGCGCTATTTTTAAAGTACTCGCAAAAGGAAAGGAATCTACAAATCTTTTTACAATAAAATTAAAGAATTTCAATGAATATTTTTATAATACTTAATAGCAGACAAATGAACACAATTTAGTTTAGTACTTAAGACGAGTATTAAATAATTTCAGTGTCTTGATTTGATATTATCTTTCTGTCCATCGTTTTTGATTGCGTCGTATGCTTCGGTACTCGATTACTTCATGGGATCCGCCATCATCTATAACATAAGAATAAAATATCATGAAACTAGCTGCACCCTGCGTTTTCCGGGATAAAAAGTAACCTATGTGTTAATCCAGACCATGAACAACCTTCAATTCAAATTTCATGTAAATCCGTTCAGCTGTTTTTGCGTGAAAGAGTAACAAACATACATACATTCTTACAAACTTTCGCGTTTATAATATTAGTAGGACTAGTAGCGCCGTGCCATTTGACTCGCACTTCCATTTATTTTACTCTAACAAAAAGTGCTTGAGTTGAATCCAGATTACAATATTCATTCTAAATTTCTACGAAGCATTCTACGAAGAATTTCTACTACATACACAAATCATAAATTCAAATTTACATTTTTGACAGGGTATTTACCTTTTGCAAATTTGGGTACAGGCACAAGACTAAACGGGAAAAAATGTGGACTTGGCAGCCTTTTTATAATGATCGTGTTATCGTGCGCCATTCTGTAATCTGGAAAAAAACAGAAAAGTCTTAAGATACTGTCCAAAAAAGATCTAAATTATCAGTCTAAGTTGCGAGTGAATCGATTTTTTCTAGGCAAATCGTAGTCCATCGTAGACCGTATCGTTGCCTACCAATCCTATATACCATTAGGCGAGATGGCGGTCTAACGCATGCCTATCAATTGAATAAAAAAGCCGTTGGCTAGGTTAAACGCCAATCAGTAGATGTGGGTTGAAATCCCACCATGATATTGAGTCTCCAACCTGGCTAGCTACGCCAAGTCGATAATATAATCGACTGCTGCTGCGAATACTATCGAAACTTCAAAAAGACGATTTTGTTTCATTGTACCAATTATACGAATCTATACTTATATTATTAAGAGGAAAGATTTGTATTTTTGTATGTTTGTGTTGAATAAAACTACTAGACCGATTTCAAAAATTCTTTCACTATTAGATTACTACATTATCCCTGAGTAACATAGGCTATATTTTATACCCGTGAAAAGCCGGGGCAGGTCGCTAGTACTTAATATACTGTTAAAAAAAACAAATATTCCAAAATTTTTTTTTTTAAATCGTATAAAATTTGTTAGGTACCTACACATTTTAACTTTTTAATTTTGGTCAAATTTTGACTTCAAATAGCTCTCCCGTAAAAAAAATGCCATTTGCAGTTTTGATACTGTTTAAAGGGGCAGTCGAAATCTGTCGGCGCATTTCGGCAGTCACACTTTTGAGGCAGATCACATTACAAGAGCGGTGTTCGTTCGTGTCGTAGGTAGATCGAATAATCGCTTAGGTAACTCAATTGAATTAGGAAGAACTCGGCGCGTACTCAAACCTAGGGCCTAGTCTGGCGAGTGAGTTATTATCTTGGTTACTTGCGTGGATGAGATTGGCCTGAGAAAGGGAAAATAGCACAAGGGAGAGGTCTATATCCAACAGTGGCTCGATACTTGCTGACGATGATGATGATGACTGTCACTCTCGTTAGAGATGTCGTGAGAGTGAGAGAGACGGAGATAGCCGTGAGCGTCCAAGAATAAGGCCCCTTATTATATAGCGTATCAAACCTACTTATTTTAGGTAATATAGTTTCAAACAAAAAGTTGCAGTACCTACTCAAGTATTTACCAATATGCCTAGGTACTGGTTATGTGTAAAAAGGTAGGAAAAATCAGTCTTAGGTAGTTAACGTGACAGACGCGGAAGACTATTTGATTGATCACTTTATCAGACTAGGTATCTTCCTGGATCTATATTCAGTGTAAGATTTATGCGAAGATTCTTCCTAGATTACATACTAGGAAGAATCTGCATTACTAGGAAGAACTCGAATGCCTTGATTGAAACGTTTTGAAACATAGGAAGGAGTCGATTATAAACATTTGCGTCCAGTGGCTTTACTCGTCATATTAAAGTAAAACTAGGTATCACTTGATCAGACTTTACTCCTTGTGACTTTATAGATGGATAGATAAACTCTTTATTGTTCACATCAAAAATTACAGACAAAAAGGATCACAATTCTTAAAACTAGTGCAACAACTGGCGGCCTTATCGCTAAGAGCGATCTCTTCCAGGCAACCTTAAGATGGAGAGGATACATAGACAAAAACGGGGTATAGGAGAAAACATATAAACCTACATATAACACACACACTCCTACATACACTCCTATCAGTCTTGATTACTTCTAGATTTAGGTACATTCATATCAGTGATTATTACGAGCTATAGAAAGATACGACTTCAAACAGAGGAAGGTCTAGGTAGGTTTTGTTTGGGTCATGTGTTAGTTCTTATTGACATACGAGTAAGTTGTGTCAACACAAGTGCTGGGAAGCACTTAATGATCAAGATGCGTATCGTAAGTCAAGTGCTTCTATTCTAAAAATATCACCAATGCCTACCTATTTATTATACCTACATCAGATTGGTTGAACAAACTAAGATATATTATCTTTTTGATCGGAAAGTTTAATCTTAATCACTCTTCACACTGACGGAGGCTTTGTAGAGGTACCTACTAAAGTTTTTCTTGAAAATTTCTTTCAGAAACAGGGGACTGTAAAAGACCTACGACAAACAATAATAAGATTCGCAGGACAAGACAAGTGAACAATACTATAAATACCGTCAATTTATCAGGTATACTATTCCGAGCTAACGGCGACGTCTTCCTGGTATGAACGTGGGTAATCACCATTGTTCACTTAAGACCACTGCATAAATACGGACATGCGCAACTGATTTATATGATTGGGTTATGATACCTAGTGGTCAGTGGTCACATTGCACACATTGGCCTGAGACACCTGACATTTCGAACAAATTCTTCAAACAAAAGACGAACAAGAGTAAAGAAGCTATCAAAGAATAAAGAGCAGTCACAGCCCCCCTAGCCAAGTCGCAATTCTATAACAATCGAAACAATATAGAAAAGTAAGAAAATGACTAGTAATATCTATTTATAGATTCTATGACAGAAAAGTATTTCCCATACCTTTTTCTACCTTTCTATACCGTTTCGATTATAGAATTGCAACTTGTCTAGGGGGCTGGTTTTTTATGGCCCTGTTTTCGTCGTCATTGACCTAGTAACATCTAGAAGAGATGTTTGTCCTATAATAACGTCCGATTGGTTTACTTACATCTGCGCTCGTGGCAAAGGTGGCAAGAAATCTAATGAACCACTGCCTGCAAAGTATGTACGAGCATACTTAAACATTACCGGTGCGTTGAACATTTAGGTTTAACTTTAGATGTACGTTACCTACTCATTATGACTCTTTTATTTTATTCCCAGACTTATAACCACTCAAAGGCCTCAAGTATGGCTTAGGTAACTATCGGGGTTATTTGAGAAACTGCAACATAACTTTACATACCTTCGGTACATCGCCCTTATTTTATCTTTGTGTGATTCCTCTTTACCGCGATCATTCACAACACAAAAATAAATCAAAAAGTACAACCGTCCCTGCGGCTTCTCAAATTGGTTACGAATTACTCAATGAGACACCAAGACGGGTACTTGATTCAAAAATTACGCCTGACCTAGTTTTCGCGCAAATAAAGACTAAAAAACAATAAAGTTTGCAATAACAGCTGCCTACGCGCGTTTTTGGCGAGAATGATCATCACGGAAGACCGGTATCCTAGCACAAATACTTTCGTATAATCTTCGTTCCGTATTCTCTAGAAATGATGACAAATTGACGTTGCATTTACGTCAATTCAATTATATACATTTGCTATCGACTATTTGATGCAGAGATTTTTTCGATAGTGTTTGTGCTAAGCGATAGATACGACAGAATAGACATAATTAAAGAGGAATGCGAATGCGGACCTTTGTTATGTTACCTACTATTTGCCCCGCAGTTTTACTTGTCATTTACCAGTTTCTTGCACTTTCGAGGGAGAAACCACGAAAATTAAATTACTGCCATTATTTTTGTTAAAACTTGAGCAAAGAAGCCAAGAGTAGCTCGAAGCGTGTCCATATCCTCTCAACGGTGACATTAATGTGGGTCAGGAGATTAAAGGCGCCGAAGGAGCGACTCGACCGATGCCGGCCCGATGTCAACGCTCTAAATAGATCAACGAGGCATACTGACCTGTTTGTGGGTGCAACAAATCATGCGTTGATTTATTACTGTACTTCTTTATTAGGATAGTGCTCGTGTACTCTAAGCTTGCTTTTGAACTCTCCATAAACGCCAAGTTGTAGATGTATAGGTACTACGATTGTTGACCGCCAAACCCCAAAAATATACTCATATTTTTTCGTAAATCTTCACATCAATTTACTCTCCTGTTTAGACGCCATACATTCACTAAATGACAAAATTATTACGTACCGTAAGTACAGTCTGATTTTAACAGCCACAAAACTTTTTGAAACAGAATACAAAAACACTCCTGCTATTATAAAAAACGAACAAACAAATTTTTCAAGTGCCCAATCAAAGCTGCCAAGTAATTTTATTCCTGTTAATATTGACTACTATTAAAAATGAGACTGGTCTTAGTAACTACTTGACTAATTTATCTTGAATGTCGGCAAACCTACCTTTAGTCTGCAGCCTTCTAGGCGGCGCCGCCGGCGCTGCGTCCGTTGTCAGCAGCGCACACGTGTAACACAACACGACAACACCAGCGAGAGACATGCGTACTCGGTAAGGGATCACTCTACACTGACGGTACCTTGACAACACTGGGATAATCAGATGTGGCTCGCTTTCGATCAGAAGACGACGCATCTTGATTGGCCTTCAGCGTCGCACGGACAAAGTTCGCATCGCATGTCTCATACGAAATCAAACAGATACTTACATCGCTTCGCATCTTGATTGAGAGTCCTTAGTTGTTTAGAAGGACTTATGCACTGTGACTGCTAGTAGATATTATTGATGTTCGCGAGATCACTTTACAAAATGTTTAACAATACCTAATATTCGCGCAACATAGTTAAAATGAAATGATGAATAAAAACGTCGTCCTAAAAGCCGGTAAGTATCGTATTGCAATAATCTATCTAAGTAATGTGCGTGCGTTGCTTTAGAATCATTCTTTCCAAAGTTATTTGAAAGGGATTCAAACTAGGCTATTCTAATTAAGGAAGGATTAAAAAGGAAGGCTAGAAGGTACGTGAGTACATATGCCTATGTACCTACGCAGGGAATGAGTACCTTGTGTACATACTGAAGTAATTGTGTTACCAACCCTTTGATTACATTTACAAACCGCTACCTGTCTGTAATACCTACTCCTACGCCATCCCTATCCGACCTTTTTTGGCAACACAACTGACAGCACCAAGCCATGTGAAAATAAGTTTACGTCGTCAATCAAAATTCAAAATAAACTAAAAGCAAAAAATTAAAAATTTGTGTATTATGATAAAGCGAAAAATAATTCCATTGAAACGGAAACAGTCTTCTCCAGCCCAAGCATCCAGTCTCACGTTATCATCACGCCTGAAGAGGATTGCCCAAGAGAATCAAAAACTCCAAGTCTTGTTGTTGGAAGCCACCGATAAGCAGCATCAGGAGATGTCAAGAGCCATACAGTTGAAAGAGAAAAATATCGAGCTAGAAAAACAACTACACGACGCTAAATTAGAAGCTTGCAGGCTTATAACAGGTAACATAGTACTATCCTCAAACTAAGAACGCTGAAATTGGATCCCAGATAAACTATATTTTAAATTTTACCTCAAAATGCAAAGCTTAAAAACAAGGCAATCATACGAGAGCAAATTGCAAGAGCTGATGAAAGAAAATGAATATCTAAATAAAGAAATAGTGTTAGCTAGAACGAAACGTTTAGAAGCCAGTAAATACGCGGAAAAGTTAGCAGAAGCGAATTACTGCCTCGAAAATATATATGGTGAAGTTTGTCTCCAGATAGAACATTTGAAACAAAAAGGCTTCAGAAGAAATTAACGCTCATCAGGTGGAAGATCTTGAGTTGTTTGTCAATTTTGTTATTTTGGTAAAGCTGTTCGATTTTAATAATAATTACATGATACTAATTACTTATTTGCATTTATTTTCAACTGAATGTAAAAATTGGTATGGTCACATGAAACGGAGAAGAACTGACTAGGTACGTAGGAAACTTAGCACTACAACTATCGATCCCTGACGAACATCCAGAGGCAAACCCGAGATACCTAAAAGAGAAGCAAAATTAACCATTAAGTACCATTTCTCAAAAACTCGTTTTTAACCTTAAGTTCAATTACAACCAAAACTCGCTTTATAAATCTTACCACATTTATTTATCTCAACATCCCTGAATCAGTGATATCATTACATTCTTAAAATAAACTCTTTATCCGACTAAAATGAAACATTTGTCGAAGGGTACATTTTTTATTTTCAAATGTTTAAAGTAACTTTAATACAACCTTAACAATAAAACTATTCAGCGTTATCTTAGAACTAAATATCACTCATTTAACCCAGCATTTCTCGGACTATTTTGTTGAGATTTTTCCGATTGATCTTAGTGGTGGCTGTTAAAGGGAAACTGTCCATGAAGACCACACCTCCCCGCAATTGCTTGGCATCGGATAGTTTTTCTGTAAACATTAGATTTTTCCGTAAATATCCGATATTTTCAGGAGTTACAATTTTAAAATGATACAGTACGCGCAAATCTATTATGGCTCTGTGAATGGAACCCGGGACCAGAACCAGGAATGTACCTAAACCGGATCACAAATTAGTCTAAAAGGAAAAAGTTAAAAACTGTAACCCAACTACAGAAAAAAATAGAAACGTAGAGAGGTAGAAAAAAAGTCCACCTTTAACAAGATCCTTAGTCTCTTGCGCATTAGGCCTCCAGCCAGGTTTAGTAATGACGCACGCGGTAGATCTCCGCACGCCGGGTCCGGGACGCCGGTTACGGCCGTCTAATACACTTGGATGCGCACGGATCACTGCTTCGATCTCTGCTGGGGATATCTGAAAGGGGCATGTTATTGAAAACCTTACTGCTGATTTTGAAGATATATTAGCAGCAGTGGCGGCCTTAGGGGGGTGCGAACTGTGCAATCGCACAGGGCCTCGCGCTTGGAGGGGCCTCGCGCAACAACCCAAGCTAATATTTAAAAATATTTGTTAAATTTGTATCTAGTCTGAATTAAAACATTTAACTTTAATTCTTATTTATTAAGAAAATAAAGTTAGTTTGATTCATTCATACAAAACATAATTGAAAATTTCATTATGTAACACTTGAATATCGCGCCTTGAAACACATCTCGCATCGCTGAGAAATCGCTCGTGAGAATCGCTAGTGTGAATGGAATGGAATGAAATGAAATGGGGTGAAAATCTTTCATTGTAAAATATTTGAAAACTCAAATTTTATTTTATAAAAAAAAAATGTATAACTAGCATTTCTCGTCAAACACGATAAATACCTAAACCAAACCACCAGACCCCTACTTTCGCGTCACATACTTTCCACGAAAGACAAAGGGCCTCGCAAAGACCTGCTGCTGCCAGGGGCCTCGCAATGGGTAAGGCCGCCGCGATTAGCAGAATAGGTACAGGTACCTACATATTACCTACTTAGCAGAGTAGGTACAGAACAAGTAGGTACAGTGGGTAAAAAAGGCCTAACGCTTTTTTGATAACATCAAAAACATAAAAATAATTATAAAAAAATTTTGGAATAAAATTTTGAAAAGCGCTCGAAGTAAAAGAGGTACATTATCAAACGATTGAACAAACTTTCTTGAATCATCATGTCGATATAGCCGTTTGGGAAATAGGATACCACAGACAGACACACAGATGCATAGGGTAAATTTAAACACTGGTGTTGCCGGAGATTATTAAATCTTGTCCTCAGCTGGGCCAACCCTTCCCAAACCAAAATCCTGGATCTATCACTGCTTTATTTATAAACTCACTTGAAAGTGCCTGTACTTCAGCAACAGTTTGAGTCGATTCACGAAGTAATAGTCCCAGTGCTCCTCCCGGTAGAACTGTCTCCGGTTTTGAACCAAATATCTACGAAAGCTTCCGCTGTGGCCGCTGGGATGTTGTAATATTCCTTTTAGGAAACGTAAACATTAGCATTCTATAATATACATTAGCATGAAATGTATTTAATTAGGTAGGTACCTACGTTCTTTGTCCCTCACTTTTTCTTTACAGTCTCTTTTTTCTGTCTTTATTTAGTCTGTAGGCATACGCGCGTGAGAGCGTAAAAAAACCTAAAAGTGGCAATATCCAAGTGATTGCCCCTTTTGAATTAGAATTTAATCCAAATCTATTCCAAAATTGGATTCTAAATTTACATGAGGTCTTTCTAATTTTGGTAAGAGAAAATAGTAGGTAATTTATCACTCGTTTTACCTTGAACATGGGTCCTTTAACCCAAAGCTCTCCATTCACGTGTGGCTGTTGGATATCTTCTTGTGTGTCCAAATCCAAACTAATAAGCTGTAAAGCAAAAAATAATTAGAAATTTAAAGAACAATGGCGACGTCCCATACATTGCTTTACCCAGCCTTTTTAACATTTGCAAGCTACGTTCATTAGAGATACTTTTAGCAATGATAACTTATGCTACAAGAATACGTATACAAATAGTATTTAATGTACAGAAGTTGGGAGAAAATAATTGACAAAGGTTAAATTGTGTAGGTACTTAACCTATAATTTTATTATGATTATTACCTAAATAACTACATACCTACTGTAAACGCAGCTGTATTGTGATTGCGTCAGGTTTAAATACGAGTATAAGTCTAAAAAATGCGTTTCACTAATAGCTTTATTTACATAATTAATGTTTTTGAATACGAGTTATGCGTAACCGGCAATTTATACACCGCAGAGCCATTTTCAACAAAGATCAAATCACTTGCAAATCTTTAGTCCATGAAAGCTACTCGTGGCATGAGCATACTGACATAGGTCTCTTTTGACATGAATGTTTTCTTTATTGTTCCTTTTGTGTTGTTTTATTTTTTGTTTAATCTTTTATAAATCAGGGGTAGGTAATCTTAATATATATAAATCTCGTGTCACAATGTTTGTCCTCAATGGACTCCTAAACCACTTAACCGATTATAATAAAATTCGCACACCATGTGCAGTTCGATCCAACTTGAGAGATAGGATAGCTCACATCTCAATTTATAGTGTCTACCCGTGCGAAGCCGGGACGGGCCGCTAGTAAGCCTATATATTTAAGCTTATCTTATTATCTTATCTTATCTTGGTTGCAAAGCTGTAAGGCGACGCTGACGCGACTGTTACCAACTGAGTCGTAGGGCCATTACAAACGACCCTTTTCAGGGCTACAATACTAACTACTATGTTTCTATCTGATTTTATTCTTATCGATATGCGCCTATAACCATCTTACGCACATCACTATGCGGCTCCATAAGACCCACAAGTGCGAGCGAGATAGACATAGAAAAATGATTTATGGCCGCACGACTCAGTTGTTAACGCGGTGACTATATTGCCACTTCAGCTTGCCAAATACTTATACTGTGCTACATCCGACGACGGTGACAACTCTCTAGCCAAAAGATTCCCAAGTGTGACTCTTGTTGGGAACTTACCCTAACTTAGTATTTTGATTCATATTCTGAACTTATAATATGAAGCAGTCATCCTACTGTACCTACTAGTTCCTATACTAGTAAGTAAAAAGTGTTACTACTTATTAGGTTCCTTAAAAGCTTTCGTGTCATGACTACCTACAAGGTATGGATAGAAGGTAGCCAACCGTCCGGGTTTCCCCGGATTTGTCCTAGTTTAGAGGGCATCCGGGGAGCGTCCGGGCGGGGCTTCATATTTTGTAGTCGGGAGTTTAAAAATGTAAAGTCTTGGGCCTTGGGCAGCCCGCGACAGACGCACTGTGCCCGCACGCCGCGATCAACCGACGATGTTGGCATGTCCGGGTTCTGGGCTCTAAAATCCGGGGTTATCACGCGTCTTGTCCTGGTTGCCAAATTTCAGAGATGGCAGCCCTTATTAAGTGAAGTCGCTGGAGCCTCCAGAATACAGCTCAGCTCTGCTCAGATAGGTAACTAGCCTACTACCTACTACCTACCTACCTACTACTTAATCGAGTACTCTTGACCGCAGGCAAAAATGTATTTGCTATCTACAATAGCCAGAACATTTGCCCTATGGAAGTTACAATCTTTAGAGTATGACCATTAACAACCAGTCCCGGAACAAATGAGTTTGTTGAACATGACATGACTCTGGTTTCATACAAGTTCAACCAAAGCCAAATGCGTTTAAAAGAATAAACTGAGAAATACAGCATTTCTATAATTTCTTATTCTACAGGTTTTACCTTCATTCCGCTAGTGTAGCATACAGGCTATCCACTGTCCAGTTTCAATTTTTGGTGGCTCTTCGTTTTCCACACTAATACTCGATCTTAGGACGTTTTGGCAAGAGTGTGCTACCGGAGTAATGAAGACGCTGCGGAACCGCTGGTTCACCGCCGTCGCCAGCCAGCACTCACTGCCATTTCGTGTGCCTTGGCCCTAAGTATTCTGGCAACTTCTCTTGACATTTCCAGTCAGGGCCGCGCCGACCCCCCACAGCGCCTGTGTGCGAAACCTATGAAGCGCCTCTTCTTTAACCGACTTCCAAAAAGGAGGAGGTTCTCAATTCGGATGTTTGTATTTTTTTTTCACGAATATTCATGTTTCAACTTATGTTTTTTTATTATTTTCTCATGGATTTTAGAATTTCGTAACTCACGTTAGAGATAATATTTTTAAATGATCAAAACTCATTCTAATATAGAATTTAACGTTCTACAAAGAAGGTTTCATACAGTTTTTCGATATATGTATTTATTTTTTTAAAAGTTTTTTAACTTGTTGGATCGATCTAAAATTTTTACATTTTCTTATTTCCCGAAGCAATTAACTATAAGAAACAATTTTATGATACATTTTATGTAGAGAATTCAATTTTCTATAACTTATATAGAAAGATGTTTTTGATATTTTTTACATATCGTAAGTTACCTGCAAAAAACATTTTTTTTTAAACTTGTAATTTTACTGCTTATAATACCTACTTATTAATTTTTAATTTTTTGCAGAAAACTTATCTCTAATAAATATTCTCTACAAAAAATGTCTCATAAAATTTTCTCATAAAGTTGATGGTTGCTTCGGAAAATAAGAAAATGTAAAAATTTTAGATCGATCCAACTTCAATGTTAAATAACTTTTTGAAAAAATAAAGAGACCGAAAAACTGTATGAGACCTTTTCTGTAGAACGTTAAATTCTCTTTAGGAATAAGTTTTGTTAATTTAAAAATATTATCTCTAACGTCAGTTAAAAAATTCTAAAAACCAAGATAACGTTGTTCCCATGTTATTTGAACGGGAAATTGAAATTCACGATGCGGCACGTCTTAATAATATATTATGAGCTCAAACCTTCACAGTATTTTCTTGCCACCGTTTGCAACAATATTTTCGATATAGGTACCTACATATAATTAAGAAAAAAAAATTTGTCGATTTTTTTGAAACAGTCTAATTATGTATGATAAAATAAATAAATAAATGAATATTTCTCGACAATCAAACGCCGTCTAGTCCCAAGCTGAGCAGGGCTTGTAATGAAATTAATAAAGAAAATGTTTTTTTTTATTTTGACATTACAAACAGATTATAGTTATATTTATTTGTATAGAAAATTACATAAAAAGCACGTACCTGAAGCGTTTTTTGAATCAGATTTTATAACATCTTCATCGATAAAATCGGTCGATCATCGATCGGTTTCTGTCTATAATGATTCTTTGGAAGTGGATGGTAAAGCCGTAAAATATTTACTTATTTTAGTTGTATTTTTATCACGTTCTTCTTCTTGTTTTCTTTTCCTCATTAAATTCTGGTAACCAGATAATTTCTTTTTTTTTATCTTGAGTCATCGTGAAAACAAGTTAAAACAATCACCAACACACAAACTATATAATGTTTTTAGAGCTAGAACTTAATCTAATTATAAAAAAATCAATGCGCACCTTGCACACACTTTCAATTAGTTTCAATTGACTGATTGAATGTTGATCAATTGTTTTGGCACTCTCGTTCCTTAAAGTCGGGGAATCCCCGTGACCCCAACCCGCTTGCGTCGCACGCAACGCATCGGGTATCGGGTTACATTCATTCAAACAAACTCACGGCGGTTCTTTTGATTTTAACGCTGAGCTCGTAAAACTAAAACCCAAAGCGTAAAATTAAACCACACACGTGAATATTATCTTAGAAGACTTGTACAATACCTAAGCGCATTATAATTATGTTTTGTTATTTACAAGGCATATGTTGCGCCTATTGTACCTACTTATCGATAGGTACTCGAATACAAAGAATATGTTGTTGTATAAAGAATATGCAAAGAATATGTGTAACAAAAATAATTTCGATGGCGGCGCCTCTATTGTCTTGGCGCCTGTGTGCGCCGCACACATTGCACACAGGGGCGGCGCGGCCCTGTTTCCAGTATTGGAGAATACCACAATAGGTACTTAGACTTAAACTTAAGATAAATATCTTAGTCTTTGACAACATCGTTTCTTAGAATCAAGCCATATAGTCAAATACCTAGCCTGGTAGTACTTAGTCACAAATTCACAATAACGTTTCACACTCATAGCTTTTACTTTAGTCAGTTTTTATCCAAATATCAACACCATATAAGTAAAACAACACCATTTTCTAGCAAACCGACCAACTAAGTAGGCGCTTAAGGCGGAGGGTATGAAATGGAATTACAATGTATAAAGTTTTTTAGGGCTCTGAACCTCCTTCGGGGAAAAACCCTTAAGGCGAAACTTCGGTGTATGTCTGTCTGTTTGGCACAATAATTATTTCAAGTGGTTATCGCCCCAGCAACTTCAAGCAGGAGAATGTGAAAACATGAAAATGCTTTTCAACCACTTCAGATTTTATAGCGGATTTTTTCAGATTTTTTCTGCCACAATTTTTTTCTAGTACTGCCTCGGACCATACAAAACAACTTGACCAAGAAACCTTAGACACAAGGTTTCCTTTTTACTATTCTACAAAATCAAACACACCTCATACTTACATAATAAAACGTTTATTAATAATTAATAATATTATATATAACTACCGCCACATGTAATTAACAAACTAACTAACGCATTTCCTCAAAAAATCAATACGCACTTTTATCTACTCTCATATCGTACAATTCAAAATACGAACTTCAAAACGAATCTATAATGACATACTTTATAAGACACAATAACATAATGGAAAAAAAGTTTCATTATAACACTGTTTCCCTAAGGGGCTGCCTCCACGTATTTCTATTTCTATACACTCTCTATGGAGCCGTCTCCACACGGCGATATTATCGCGGCGATGCGACGAGTGGCAACGAGCGCGCGAAACGTCATTACATCGCCGCAAGCCCGTCGCGAGTAGCAGCGGGCCCGCCGCGCGCTCGTGGCGCTCTCGCAACGAGCGCGCAGCGGGCGCGCTGTCAAACACTGCGTCATTTCAGCGTTGGTTGCCTCTCGCCAAGCAAGGACGTTTCCGTTACGAGTCGCCGCGGAAACGTTGCGATTCCGTTACGACTCGCGGCGGAATTATCGCTCGTTCGTGGAGATTCTCCGACGATAAAAGCGCGGACTCGTCGCGATTCTCTCGCCCGTGGAGGCAGCCCCTAACAAAATAGTGTTATAATGTAATTATTTTTTTGTCATTACTATAGTTTCTCACTTGACACTTTTGGCACGTTTGTGGCAGGCTGGTTTTGGCGCCATCTCAAAGCGCCGCCATTGATTCTATTTTTTTAATTTCGGTGATGTGTTAATGTATGTGTAGTAAGTGAATATAAATTCGTATTGAAGTTTGTAATTCGCATTAAATGATATAAGAGTCGATAAAGCAGTGTATGAAACTGCACATAACTAGGTATTAAAACACTCGTGTGATACTGTTAAAAACCTCGCCTACGGCTCGGTTTTTAAACGCACATTCGTGTTTTTAGTACCCCTTATTATGCAACAGTTTCATCTACTATTACCTATTTAAGCTTATCCTACACGCTGCGCTGTTTACAGAGTGATAAACTATCTCAAAACTAAATTTGAAAAGGCTCCACAAGCCCATGTCTTGTAACTATAGAGAAATTTCTCTATTCAATCAAATCTATCCAAGTTAACTACCTCTACATCTATTTTGTTATTAAATAATCTTCTGTCCCGTACACGAACATCACTGAAATAGACACAACACATTGTTAGTTCAAGAAACACAAAAAGCCTTTCGTAGCACGCTCACATTGTGACATTTCGTGATACTCTTTACCACAGATCATACCCATTGAGAGACTCCATATCCCTCTGACGAATATAGTACCCTCTGCGGGCTAGCACGCCGTGTGAAGAAACAGTCTTTCCCCCATTTTTATCCGGCAAGAAAGGGACAAACATATCCATATTCTAGCTTTGTCACATATAAGCATGAATACAAGGGTGGAAAGACAACTTGTCCACGGTTCATGCTAGGCCGGCAGAGCAACATAACATATCGTCTATTATTTGTCATTGGCCAGAATTGCAAGCCAGTCAATCCCATTGCATCCAGCTGCCAGTTTTGTAATCGGCCAGTTGCAACCGCTCATACTTGGGTTGTCTTGTGACCGACGCGAAACGTGTAATTTGTCTACTTGCGTCAGAGTTGCTTTTTACACACCTACCCTCCCAAAATCCCAGCGAATCGGATTAGGGAGTTTCATAATAACCTTTAACAAACACCTAGTTTCAAGTTTCAATTGAAACTAAGAACTAGGAACTTTATACGTGCAATAAGGTAGCTACAATCCGACAAATAAAAGTTGGCATGACGGTGTGCCACTGTGCTCTACAACAAAATGAACTTACACCACTTTTGCCACTATAGGCAGGCATAATTACTGTCCAGTATTTTATATGCAGCGATGTCTAAAATAAACTTTCAGGTCTCAAAGCGAAAGCGTCTTTTCTTCGAAACTTCACAGCTAACCAATGCCGCAAACTTGTGGCACTCTTATCTATACGCATATGTAATTGACCAAGCGAGCGAAGCGTCTCTGCAACGACTGGCCAAATTTGCTTTCACCTGTCAGAATGTTTGTATGTTGGTACTCGCGTACAGGTCGCATTAAATCGTTGAGCCTGTACTTATACCGGGTTTCGTCGAGATTTGTTGAGAAATGCGACCTGTACGCGAGTACCAACATACAAACATCCGGACTCTCGCGCGGTCTACTGTTCGCAGAACTACTATTTATGTATATCTCAATATTATTATCTAATCAATCATAACATTTCAGTGTCTTGAGTCGGTTCTTTGAAAGACTTAGTAAGAGTAGACTAAATTCTAGCAGTGACTGATTTCTGACAAGTCAGATCAAATCCATAAGCAAAGCAAACACTGAATACCTCAGCAACTCCTAATACCGTAGCCTATACATTGTTAAGTTTTATTGTTATTCTGGGTCTTCCTTTTCCAATATAATTTAATTATTTATTAGATTTAATATAGCTGTGTTCAAGTTGACAGTGAATCGGTTTTCGGCAAGCGTTCTCCATCGTAGACCGCATCATTGCTCTGCATCAAGACAAATGGTGGTCAAACGCAAGCCCATCATCTATGCTGTGCATTCTCCGTACGTATGCCAAATACTCTCTATTTGCCTTGACACAAGCTCTTATTTTTTGTTTGTAACGATCACCAATCATAGAATCTGGATTATAGACGTCCGCTTCCAGCTTATGGTTATTCCAGTCATTCTGTAAATGTTTGGCCTGGCCAAACAATCAGACTCCACGTTAGACTTAGGTCAAAAGTCCATATCAACAAAACGCTTTATCTATATCATCAGAACGCTTTTTGTTTTCATCATCCTACATATTTCCACTGAAGGATTTACAAAAGCATTTCCTGGTCAGACGCGGATACAGAGAGGGGCAATGGCTGCAATTGCCCTCCCTGTTTCAAGACCGAAGCACTTCATTTTGACCAAAACTGTCTCAAAATTTTGGCTTTTGGCTACGGACTCAAAAGAAATCTCGGATTCGCGCCGACTCCTGATGTATGCCTTCAGTTTTCAGTCAGCGTCTAGCTACCATCCTGCTTACCCAGGTCGTCTCTCCACTTGACTACAGGGCGTCTAGGTTTGCTCAACTTTACTGTAGTCTCTAGTGCGTTAAAACCACTTATTTTCCATATTTTAGGTGTTGTTACCTAAAATTTATCTAGGCTATTGCCTCCACAACATAGGTGGTAAACAAGAAAACAGGCTGCCTAATGTCAAGCAATCACCGTCGCTTATGGATATGTACCTGTAATACCGAAAGCGTCACGGATACTTTGCCGGCCTTTTAAGAAGCTATTAACAGCCCTTATTTTGGCCAAATTAGACAGTCACTTAAGTATTTTTGCAACAACTTCGAACCGTCAAGGTATTTTTCTGCAAATCTTAGCAGGACATATAGTTGGCACGTCTTGCAAAATGGCCCTGAGGCAAATATATATCAGGTCATGCAAAGTTGGCCCATATGGCAATCTTTGCAAAATTTACCCTTTGAATTATTCTATGCAACTTTTACGGTTTGCTTTTGATAATTGCTTCAAATGAGCAAATTTAGCTCTTCTGGCAACTTTGCCCATCCGACACTGTCAACGCTCAGTCAGCTGCGACAGAGTATAAACCCTGAAAAACAAGACTGATTAGTTTCATACTCACCGAACTCACTGGTACCTCACTTCTATGGTTTGACCGTCCACTTTAGTGTGATCGAGTAGTTCTGTGTAACTATAAGGAAAATATTTCAGAAGAGTAGTCAGTTTAGTATGTGCCTGCGGCCAGGTGGTGCGACCTGCGTAAGGCGGCAAATAGCAAATGGATGCGTAAGGCAGAAGATCGTGCCTTGTGGCGTTCTTTAGGAGAGGCCTATGTCCAGCAGTCGACAAACATTAGATTGCCTGATGATGATGATATGAAGTCTGTAGTATGTAAAGGATACTGATGCAGGCCTCCGCGTCCCTCGGCGAGTAGAAGGTGACGACCGCGCGGCCCGGGCCGGCCGGCTCCGCCGCGCGGACCTCGCCCACCTCGCGCATCTTGGAGAACAACGCGGTGCGAGTCACGCTGGGGGGGAGCTGGGGGGAAATATACTGATAGGTGACGAGCGCGCGGCATGCTAGGGGGAGGGGGGGCACAAATATACTGATAGAAGGTGACGAGCACGCGGCACGCTGGGGGGAGCTGGGGGGAACAAATATACTGATAGAAGATGACGAGCGCGAGTCACGCTGGGGTGAGCTGAGGGGGGTGACAAAAATGCTAATAGAAGGTGACAAGCACGCGGCACGCGGGGGGGAGCTAGCATACGACACGCTTAGTCTAAAGCGGAGCTATAATACGCGCAAACCCTTTTGAGGACTCAGAAGTAGACTCAGAAGTGAACTCAGAAGAAGAAGGATGGCGAACCAGCCATCGTGCCATTGGTTCGCCATCCCCGGTCTAAAACAAGCTACAAAACTGCTCTTAGTTTCTTAAAATAACCAAAACTTGCAACTAAACCCACTTTCAACTATAAGCAAAACTAAATAAGCTCGTCTTTGTTTGTAAGGAACAACAGACCGTTTTAGCATTCATAGACAAAATAAAAGTTAGTTGGGGAATACATACGTAGCTGAACACCACAGTGCAGTTGTCACGCTTTCGATATTTGTCACCGTCACCTGAAAGAAAAATGAAAATACAAATTAAGTATGCATTTAGTTTTCATTCGGTCCACGATTTTAAAATACTAGCTGATATTCGAAAGTTTTCGTGCCCTTTTCGTGGCTATAAAATGTAGCTCCAGGATAATGTATACCACTCAAGGATAATGTAGTAAATCGTTGAAACAATTTTGAAAATCGGACTAGTAGTTTCGGAGAATACTTTCAACAAACGTATGTTACATCCCTACTAATATTATAAATGTGAATGTAAGTTTGTTTGTTACGCTTTCACGCAAAAACTTCTAAACCGAGCATCATGAAACTTTGTACACATATTCTTGGAGGTATTAGAAGTAACATAGGATAATGTTAGTACAGAAGTATAGATTACAAAAATCACCTTGAACACTGCCCTGCTTGTTTGGCCCGTCGGAATTCCGTCCACCTTGCATATTTGGCCCACCATGCATGTTCGGTCCACCTGGCATATTGGATCCACCTGGCATATTCTGATTTTGCATATTCGGTCCACTTGGCATATTCTGATTTTGAATATTCGGTCCACCTTGCATATTGGATCCACTTGGCATATTCTGATTTTGCATATTCGGTCCACTTTGTATATTCTGACCACCTTGCATATTTAGTCCATCTTGCATATTCTGACCTTGCATATTAGTTGTCACTGGTATAGTGAACCCAGGAGTATTTTGAACACCAGCAGGTTGACTAACATTCCAACCCGTCGACGCTTGCGGCTGAGGGATCACTTGTGCTTGTGGCGCGATGAGACCAGGGAGTAAATTGGTACCGGCAGTTTGCTGCGAGAGCAACTGTAGCATTTGGGTTGTTTGAGGGTTCAGAAGGGCACTGAGCGCTAACAAAGGGTTGTTTACCACCGGATTTGACATACTAGATGCTAAAGTCGCAAACATGTTTTGACTATTTACGGCAGGCATGCCTGTGTTCAACTGGGATTGTAAAGTATTTGACTGGGATTGCGAAGTTTGACTCTCAGAATATATACTGCTGTTATTGTTTTCTTGATATGAGGGAGTTGGATGTTCATCATTGCCTTGATATTCTTCGGCCTCTTGGTACTCTTCAGTCCTTTGATAATTTTCATTTCCTTTGAGAGACGCTATTTCGTTCATAATCATGTTAATAGCCTTCTGTAGCTCTATAGTGTTTCTAACGTTCTTTATGGGAAGACCATCGTTGCCTAAACCGGGGCCAAAGGACTTAAGCCCGGGTGGTAAGAATCTCTTATACGCGTTGTGACTAAAATCCATCTTTGCTATCAATTTTTTGCCGTACACTTCTCGGTCGTGGAACATGGTTATAGCCTGAAAAAAAAACACTTTGTATTTTAAAAGTCAATACCAAGAAAATTAAAATTTTTTGTTTTGCATTAGATACAAGTTATGCATTAGATAAAAGTTATGCTTTAATTCAGACTAGCGGTGAAAAGTATGTACATGAGCTCTGCAGTGTACATAGACCAAGCATGCCTCGCGAGGCACGCTTCTATCTAGCTCTGGCTGCCAAGCCTACCACCACAAAACTGAGAGGAGCAGAAGTCAATCACATGTATGTACTTCCAGCGGCGGCCTTAGGGGGAGGCGAACAGGGCATTCGCCCAGGGCCTCGCTTTTGCAGGGCCTCGCGTAACAACCCAAGCAAATAAAAAAAATATGGATTTTCTTAACCATATCTTTTTTGTCTTAGGAAAAACCGCAAACATCAATTTAAAATTTATCATCTCTGTATTTGTTAATTTTGTAAATATTCATTGTAAAATATTTTAAAACTCAAGTTTTATTCATTTGTATAACTAGCATTTCTCGTCAAACATGACAAATACCTAAACCAAACCACCAGACCTACTCTCGCATCACATACTTTCCACGAAAGACAAAGGGCCTCGCAAAGACCTGCTGCTGCCAGGGGCCTCGTAATGGGTCAGGCCGCCGCTGTGTACTTCACTTTGCATACCTATACGCTCGGCGGTCGCACTAGGGTTGCCGGCTTGCCGAGCAGTTCCTATCTTATCTGCTTATAATGAGAAAGACGAGCGTATTTTTTTATCATCCATACGTAAATACAAACATATATATTATATGTAAACAGAACGCTAAAACCATAACCCTTCCTTTTGTTTACCTACGTTAAAACGAACCATCGAAATACAAGAAAAACTTACTTACCTCTTTGAAACAACAAAAAACGATAATTCACCGTTTATTGTTGAATTTAAACAACCGTCTGCTGAACAGTTACAACTTTTGTTTGTTGCTCCATTTTTGCACAAAAAAGTTCACAGATGCGTCTCAAGCGGACGGCACTACTCCAAGATAGTCTAAAATATCGAGTCCGTGAGTGGTGTCCATGCATGCATTGCTCGAGCGCACTTTGTATGTAGATTGTATTCTGTACCTATCTGTTTTGTGCTAGCACGGTCTATAGCTGAGTTACCTGAACGGCTTCAACTGGGTGATCGAATTCCACCTTCAGCTTCAATATGTCGTTAACTCGAGTGATGACCGCGATTGACGCCACAGTTCCCGCGTGGCTGAACAGATTACGCATCTTATTCTCGTCGTCGTACTCATTCGACAGCTGCAATACAAAAAACAACCATATTTTTATACAGTTAAGTCTTCTCAAATGTGCTACTGTGAGTGATATCAAAGATGAGTGAGCATCTTAGAACCATGACACTAGAAGTTCAGCGAACAGAACATGGCGACCCATAGACGTCTCCAACTCCAAGACTGCTTTTGCACACATTCAAACATTCAGAATCGTTTTACAAATAACTAGCCACCTGCCCCGGCTTTGCACGGGTATAAAATATAGCCTATGTTACTCAGGGATAATGTAGCAATCTAATGGTGAAAGAATTTTTGAAATCGGTCTAGTAGTTTTTGTGTTTATTCAACACAAACATACAAAAATAGAAATCTTTCCTCTTTATAATCTTAATATATATAAATTACGTGTCACGTTGTTTGTCCGCTGTAGACTCCTAAACTACTTAACCGATTTCAATCAAATTTGCACACCGTGTGCAATTCGATCTAACTTAACAGATAGGATAGTTTTTAGATTTTTTTTTATTTTTTTTAAGATCTCAATTTATAGTGTCTACCCGTGCGAAGCCGGGACGAGCCGCTAGTATTAGTATAGATTAAATTTTGATTTTAAAAACTCCCAACAAAATAGATTAACACTCCAGATTATTCAACTTTCAAACAAAAAAAACCAAATCAAAATCAGTTCATCCGTTAGGGAGCTACGATGCCACACAGACACCTCAAACTTATAGCACCCCCGTCATTTTTGCGTCAGGGGTTAAAGATGACGATCATGAAGATGGGGTGAACTATACTTAAATTATATTATCGATGAACAAACATACAAATCCAAATTTGTTGACCTGACTCTGAGACCTCACTTCAATTGGTCAATTAGAAAGTCGAATGGCTTAAATGAATATACTCAATTATATACTCATTTTACTCATATATATTTTTTTTATTTAATTGTTGATATACGAGTAGCAGCTGATGTGCCTATATCTTGAAGTGTCGAAATTTATTATCAGTCAGTACAATTTTCTCTTTTTCAATCTACAAGTCTAATTTATTTTTAAAAGTATTAAAAGTCTTGGCTGATATCACATCTTCTGGCAATCTATTTCAGTTAAAAGCCACTCTGATGTATAGGATGTGGTGTTCAGTGTTAGTCTGGAATAGTGCAGGCCATAGCAAAGTTTTTTGCCGTCTACCGTCTCTTACATCCTTGGGTGTGAACATGATTTATTACTATATAATTAACTTTATACATACATTGTCTATGAATATTTTAGTTGTAAGCGGTGGCGTTAGCCCTAGGGAATCGAGGAAAGCAGTACTGAGCCCGTAGGTTTCTGTGTCCTGTAGATCTTGGTTGATCAAAACCATATTGTTCTTGAATATGTTGCCCCCATTTTCTTGCTCCTGACTGTGAAGGGAAAATAATATTTTATGAGTTTGTTTTTAACTAGAACACTGTACAAGTACACATGATACATTAAAAAGCTTGTCAAGTCGCAAACCAAATGCGCCAATGGCGGCAAACCATCTGCTAGGATTTCGAGTCTACTCTTTCTCATTGGATTATGAAAAATTGTCTACTTACGGTGGAGGGTAACTAAAGTTGTCGTAGTTTTCTTGCCAATTTCGGTTGTTTTTGGTGAATCTGTAATTTATTCCAGCCTTAGATGTAGCATTGAATCGTTGTAGTATGTTATTCCTTGCCTTCATCGCCTTTACATCTGGTTTATCATTTTTTGTCCACATAGTTGAGTTGTCTGTAAAACAGATTTTATTTAACACTTTGACTGCGGAAAACACATACCATGTGTTTTCCTTTGTGCGACGCGAGTTCGGCTGCACACGCCAGGCGCGTAAAATACAACACATTTGACTATTAGCCGCACCTAAGGCAAGCGCATGTGATTACTAGCCGCAGTCAAAATGTTAAAGACTAGTGTTGAGAGGATGATTGGCCCTACATCGCAGAATGTAGAAAGAGGTGGTTTATAATATTCTTAGGACATGTAGGTATTCATAATGAACATTCATACCTGATTTGTCGTATTGAACCCAAATCTTATGACCGCAGAAAGAAGCTCTGACTTTTTTCAGCAAATTCCTAGCGTCACGGCAGAGAATATCGCTCGCAAACCGCAGAGAGCATATTTTTCCAATGAATTCCTTGGCCGGATTTTTCTTGAAATATATGTACTGCAGCCCTTTGTAAATTTCCTGAAATATACATTACAGTGTGATGCTGAAAACTTTGTAATAGATGCTATTCGGCTTCCAGCCTCTTACGTTTAGTAATATAAAACATAGTTTATATTAGGAACAGAACTAGTAGCTAGACTGTAGTTTTCCATTGGTGAAAGATTTTTTTAAATCAGAACAGTAGTTTCAGAGATTACATTCTAAAAACATACATACAAACTTTAGGGGGTTTGTTGTTATATCGAGTGATGTTACATGGAGTTTACACTGTATGTTAAAATGTTGCAATTTGGTAATAAATAATAATAAAACAGTTATTACTGACCTCGTTTGACTTGGTATTTTCTTTGACGTAAAAGTCTACTTCGTCCTTGCCCCATGTGAGCGGTACAGAGTGCAAGTTGAGAATCCGCGTCGGCGGAATAGCACTATCCCCCACCCCCTCAGTCTTTTTGATCTTCTTCTGCCTTACAGGACTCGAGTCGTCATTTGACCCAGCCCGTTTGGTTGCTTCAGCTGGAAATCATAATATCTTTTTTACTAACTTTTTTATATGTTATTGGTCTATCTATGTGAAAATATTAGATTACCTATATCGAATTTTGATTGATAGATGTACTAAGTAGATGTCGAAGAATGTAGAATCTCAAGTCTTCATTTTACAAAGCCGGGCGAAATAGTAGTGAAACAATAATAATTATGCCTTGGTTCGTTATTAATAAGATATTCGGAGTTCAGGTGGTTTGGGTAGCCTGGCAGGGAAATTGCAGTAAAACCCCATAAACAGTACCTACTTGTCTTGTCACCACATAGTATCTACTTAATACAATAACATTCTAGTTTAGATAAACTCGGCTTACCCATTGTATTAGTCGGTTAACAGCAACTGCAAACACTTTTTTGTATTTTATGATGAATTATGATGGTCTTCCTGACTTCCTGATCTTTTCAGTGTGTAAATTTTATTTAGGGAGACGATAAGTCGATAATGTACGTAGGGATGGCGATCTGAGATCGATTAATCGAAGAATCGATTTTTCGAGCAGAAAATATCGATTTTTTAAATCGATATGAAGTACTGTGTCGATTCACTGAATCGATATATCACCCTTGAAAATCGACATTCGATTTTTTCTGTTTTGGTATAAACCATACAATTATTTGCATTTAGTTGAATGTGCCTGAATTTTAAGAGTGCTGCCGGTTAAAGAGTTAACTACTCATAAACTCGCGAGATGGCTGTATGTTTAGTATCCTTTACTCGCCTCTCTTTAATAAAAAAGTTACGTTTGTAGTCTTTGACTTTATGTATCATAATCAGTGACGATTGCATTATTCATTTGTTGTTGTCGTCTAATGAATACTGTTATTAGCGTAATATAAGTATTTTCATGATTGATTTTCAACAGATTTTCATGTAGTGTTTGTTGCGAAATAATAACTCAAAAACGATAACAAATAATAAATCAGTAATAAAAATATATTTACTAATAGTTAAATGGCTAAGTGAAAGTAAAACAGTAATTATAGAACGAAAAATATAGTTAATTTAATAAAATTTATATTTTTCACTACTAAGAGCGTAAGAAAGACTAAGAGAAGTTAAGAGCGTTTTTAGAACTAATATTAATGACTCTGATAATATGACGTAATGTTTTCGAACGTTTCTGACGAAAGTTGCCAGTGGTTTTTGTTATAAGGAATTGATATAACTATGCATTGTTTACCCACGGATTATAGTAAAGGGAGTATGTAACGCCTATTCATAGCTTACTCACTGTATAGTAATACAGTTGTTACAGATGTTTAACTTTTTTTTATTAGTAAGGCCGTTAGTACTTAGTATATAAATACTTATTTTTATTATTGATCTTATAGTTTGATACGGTAATAAAAATAATTGCTATTTTTGAATTCCCTGATTTTATTGATAAGATATCGTTAATTGCAATATTAATCTTGTTTTTAGTAAAATTGATACAAATTTACATTGTAAACGCAAACTTGAAAAAAAGATCGATTTTTTAAGAATCGATTTTGTAGGCCTCGATTTTTTCGTGAATCGATTCATTAGACTACGATTCGAATCGATTTAAAAATCGATCTTTTTCGTAAAGAATCGCCATCCCTATGTACGACGATGATTATTACACAGCCCGATTTATATGGCCAGTTTTCTACAGCCCGTATTTCAAGAACATGGGTGCGAAAAATCGGGTTGCGTAAAAGTGCCTGTACAAATTTTGCACGGGCCGATCATGTACAGTACCTACAGCTCGTTTTGTACCGCCAGTTTCACGAAGCCAAACAAAGAAAACCAAAGACTAACATAGAGAATCAACTTGCCATTTCTATGCCTCGTTAGTTACAGGCAAGTAGGGATATAATTTTTGTTATAATTAAACACGGGAATAGGTACTCGCGTAAAAATTAAGTCGTCTACTACGACTAGTTTCGAGCGCGTCACATTTGTAAACTCACCTAATTATTCCCGTGTTTAATTATAACAAAAATGTGTGAAAATCGCGTTAGTTTCCCTATGGATATAATCTTTTTTTCTTGTATTCCAGCCATGAAATGAAGGATGTAACAGTAAGTTGTTAGGTTTTTTATTTCAGCCCTGAAAATGTTTTTTCTGGCTAAGTATGATATCTCGCAAATCGATACACTCGAATATAAGAATTCGTACTCGCACACAGTAAACGAGACTTTGACATTGACATTTGGTTTGCCATGTGTAAGGAAAACGGGCTGTACATAATCGGGCTTTGCATAATTGACCGTACAATATAGGGACTCGATGGCCTTATAATCTATTATTTATTAAAGATAAAATTATAATCCGAACCTTCCTGACATAATTAGATGGTCTTTTCAGTAAGTTAATAGGGAGATAATTTATGTACGACCAAGATTATTAGACAGCCCGTTTTGTATAGCCCGTTATTCGATAACATGGCTTGGAAAAACCGGGTTGTGCAAAATTAATCGCGTAAAACGGGCTATACCATAGATTTATTTGTATGGGCCGATCATAGAACCGATCAAACAAATAAAACCATAGATTATCATACGAGTAGAGAATCAACTTGCCATTGCTATGCCTCGTTTAGTGCCGGCGAGTAGACAAATAATCGAACTTTTACTTGTACTTCAGCAGAAATGAAGGATGTAACAGTAGGTTATCAAGTTTTTTTTTTATTTTAGGTCGTTATCGGATGTTACAGGTTTTTTTTATCATAAAATAATGGATATGACCATAGATTTATTAGGTACCTACCTAAAGATAGAGCCAAAGTGTAACCGCACATGCGACAGCTATATTCTTGAAATAATGCCAGGATAGGAATGCTTCCCCCATCATAGAGGAAAAAATTTCTTAAAATATTTCCAATCTTTATACTTCACAAAATAAAACATTGCTAAACAGGGTTAAAAGGAAAGGATTTACAAGCCGCAAATTGCTCATAGTAGGAAAAAGTCTAATAGTAGGAAAATAACTACTAGTATACTAATCTACTCATAATTATGAACATCTTTTATTAAATAGGCAATCTTGCGATTGCGAAAATAATGTACCTTAACTTAGTTTTGGGTCAGCAGGAAATATGAAATAGTCCAATAAATTAATTATTTATTAATTTATTGGGTACAATCCTGGGGAAACATAATTCACAACCTGGCAGCTACAAATCGTAGACGGCTCACGTAGTAACTATTATTCCTAATCTGTAGTTTGCCCACCTTGGCACGGTTACAGCGACGGGGACAAAAAATGAAAGGTCTGTCTCTCTTTTTCAACCGTGTTTTGGCACTTGCCATCTTGCTCTTTTTTACAAAGTAGCTATTAAGGTTCTGTCTGATATGACAGTAGGTTGTTTTTTTTTATTTCAGCCATGAGTGTTTTTTTCGCAAATCGATCCACTTGATTGTAAGAATTCATACTCGCACACCAAAAAACAGGCTGTACAAAAGTGTGTAAAAATCGTGGTAGTATTATTAAAGTCTACCAAACGAAAAACGAACACCGAAGAAAACTTTGGGCGCCCTCTATTCTGATAGGAATGATTCTTTTTGATAGGAACATTATTATGCTTATTTAGTCTTTTGTTAGACTCTGCCTCAAAACTGCATCATCAGCTCCATCAGAAAATCATGCTCTCTCTTTTATAATGATTCAGCTACCTAAGCGAATAAAAATTATTATTATTATGTATTCTGACTGTTTATTCAGTCGCGGCGCGACAATCGTCGCTGGGTTAAAAAAGTTCGGGAACTAAAAAAACCCAAAAGTTTTATTTGTAAATGTGTTGGTAAAGTTTATTCCTTAAAATCCTCTCAGAAATAGTCTGATCTCGCTTGCGCGATCTTGCTCGCATGTCATTAAAGAATCAAGAAGCTTTGTTTGAGCCGGCGATAAGTACACTAAGATGTCTACAACTGCAAAACAAGGTGTAGAAAACTACTCAGAAATAAAATAAAAGCTTGCTGTTAAAGTCGTTTATTAACCCTTATGTCTATTCTCTCATCATCTTTTCCTTTTGACGCGCAAGCTTCTTTTTGGAGAGCTTTTTCTTGGCGGGCGCATCGTCAGCGGGGGCGGCGCGTGCGACGGCATCTTCCCTCTCGCTCAGGCAGACCTCAATGTGACAAGGAGAGGACATGTACGGGTTGATACGACCGTGAGCGCGGTATGTGCGTCTGCGCAGGCAGGGGGCGCGGTTTACCTGCAATTGAGAAACGGGAAAAATAAATATCACTTTGATACTAATGTTATACATACAGGGTTAAGGTATAAGGTATGTAAGTCGAAAAGATTTCATAGTAGTCATCTTTATGAACAACTTTTACTATGGGAACAACCCAGACAAAAGAAAAAAAATCAGCTTTTCCATACATTTTGTTGAGTGTCATTGACATAATATATTATTTCCACGGAACAGCCCGATTTTTTTTTTTCGCAATTTCAGTTGGTCCCGTATTAAGTTTATTATATTAGAAAAGATAGTGATGACGATGAGTAATCTTTATTTATTTGTGGTTCTTAACTTATCCTAACCTTTGCATTACACCACGGCTCAACTGATTTTGGTGAAACAACCAAGACAACAAGGATGTGAAAACAGTAAACATCTTAGGGTAATATTTCTTAAAATGCACATGTTACTTGGGAGGCGTCTATAAATTACGTGAGGTGTTTTTTAAATTTTCTGTCCCTCCCTCCCCCCCTGGTGAGATGTCGTGAGATTTTACTCAACCCCCTCCCCCATCCCCCAATCTCACGTGTGATTTTTCAAAATGTGCGTTTCTTACGTAAACGCGTTGGATTGCTATTGTAAAAAGAAAAAAAAATTGCAAAATAGTATAATTTTTTTGTTTCAATCAGAAAAAAAATTGCGTGATATTTGCCGAGACCCCCCCTCTCTCCAACATAAGATTAGATGAGATTTGACTCGACCCCCTCCCCCCCTTAAACATCTCACGTATTTTATGGACGCCCCCTTGTGCATAAGTGATCCTACTAATAACAGTTTGTAAGAATGTATGTTTGTTACTCTTTCATGGAAAAACGGCTGTACGGTATTACATGAATTTTTTAATGAAGGTTGTTCTTGGTCTGGATTCACATAGGCTACTTTTATCCCAGAAAACGCGGGTAAAACCGCGAGGCATAGCTAGTAATAATCATAATTAACACTGGGACTTTTTGTCAGACCCAACAGGGCTCAAATCTGCAATGAACAAAATACATAGACTACTATGTGATTTTATGTCAATTTTACTTTCATCACAATTATTATTTTACTGGGTTAAAAAAGCCTCTTATGGTTTCTTGAATAACAGCTACATATATACCATCAGCTTACTGCAAGTCATTAAATGCAAAAGAAGTGCCAAGCATTTCAAACGCATCAGGCATGTAATTACTCCTTGAAAAAGGTAACCAAATGTGATTGAAACTAGTCAAATTATCAAAATATAAAACTCTATAAAATGTGAGCATTCCCTAAATTATGACCAAAAATTTCATAACTATGTTTGTTTTTATAGTAAAACAGTTAGTGACTTTTTGTTGTTAATGAATTCTTGCAGTAAGCCAATGACATTTTTTAAGCAAAACCATTCACAGCAAAATGTCTCATATATTAGTATTTTTCCACAAGCTACAGATGCTTACAAATAGACTTCTAACTCTCTTTCTTCTTTTTTTCTCTTTCTATTAGTCTAAATTCTTCTGATAATCTTACCTATCATATACAATCAAATGTTGATAACAAAAGGATGGAAATTTCAAAAAGAATCTTCCCAATTTCTTTGTTGTCTTTGATGTTTGCCTTTTGAAAACAGTCTGAACACTTTTGTTTCATACTGACAAGCTAAAAGGCAGAACAAACATGAAATAAGACTGCAGTGAAACCAGCAATTTTAAACTCCCATAATTTTAGCAAGGGTTACCCATCTCTAAAATTTGGCAACCAAGACTCATGAAAACTCTGGATTTTAGAGCCCAGAATCCAGACATTTCAGCATCGTTGGTTGATTGCAGCCCGCGGGCACAGTGTGTGTCACGGGCAGCCCAAGACGTTAAATTTTTAAGCTCAGACTACAAATGAAGCCCCGCCCGAACGCTCCTCAGATGCCCTCTAGGACAAATCCGGGGACACCCCAACAATTGGCAACCCTACTTTTAGCTATAAAGTTGTTAACTGAGACACAATCCAATACAACTTGAACCCTGTCTATTTTGCATAATCAAAAAAGAGGTTAACTTGCATTGGACCATCTTTCAGTTCACACCTTTATTTTTTATAGCAAAATTATGGTAGTACTGGATAGTAATCTTATAGCACAAGCAGTCATCCTAGCTGAGCTAATGAGATAGTAAACTAATAAAGTGATTGATAGATTGAGCTAGAATTAATAATAAGAGCTAGTAGTTTTCTAGCACACTATCTTGACTTTAATCTAAGTGAGTTTCTTCTCGGTGACTAGTTTTACAAAATACAAGGCGAGGATCCACATTGACTATAAGTACCACTTTAACCCAGTTTTGGGGGACACTGGCTCTAATCTGGGCCTTTGATGTTAAGAGTGATGGCAATGGCAATTGTGAAAATCAAAAATGTGTCAAAAAATTTGATGTACTCTTACACAGTACATATGCCCCTTGCTAAACACAATCTATTGATTCATAGTTCTTTTTGTTTTGTAATAAAGATACCCATGTTTCAATTAATCGCTATTTCCATTTTTACTAACACATAAATAATATGATTGTAAGTGTCTATAATATATTATGTTTGTTACTAAGTAAAGGATGCAGATTTTGATAGAACATAAATCATTTAAAGATTAAACAACAGAGCAACAGAACAAAAATATGCAGAAATGAATCAAATTTTAATTAACAATGATAATGGTGTAGATTCTGTTGTATTTTTTTTAAATAAAGTCAAATTAACACTTTGGCTGCGGGAAACGCATACCTTGTGTTTTCATTTGCGCGACGTGAGTGCGGCTGCACACACCAAGCGCATAAAAAATAAGGCGTTTGACTATTAGCCGCCCCTGGGGCTAGCACATGTGATTACTTGCCGCAGCTAAAGTGTTAAACACTGTCAAGTTTTGTTCAGTAATTGAATACATAGAATCAACACTACTTCTTCAAAGTAAAAACAAAACACTCCATACCTGAATGTGATCAATGACCAGCCTGTCAACATCAAGACCTTTGTAGTCGGCATTAGATTCAGCGTTCCTGAGTAATTGGAGCAGGAACTCTGCGGATTTCTTGGGCCAGCGACCCTGTGTGGTGCCAAACTGCTTGGCCTGGGCGCAACGGCCGACTCCACCGTTGAAACGACGGAAAGGAATGCACTCTTTCTGTTCAGTCACGTTTTTGAGGTAACGGACAGCACGGCGGAGAGGCAACTTCCTGATAGCCATTGCCGTCTCGTATGTGTTCTGAAATTTTTATTTAAGTCATTAGCATTTTGGTATAATTAAACACAGGACTAGTCGTAGTAGACAACTTAATTTTTACATGAGAATTCCCGTGTTTAATTATAACACATTAGTTTCCATAGTAAAGTCATATTAGCAACTGAAACCTTAGTAGAACTCACTGAGACTGCCCTGAAATATAGTTAGTATACTTGTCTTATCAGTAAATTAAATAACATAATAATCGTAGTTAACTAATACTGAGACACTACTGGAGAATAAGGAACTGAGGACCAACCATTTTTTACTTCTACCTTACTACTGGAACCTGTCTTCTGAAGCAAATGTGCACTAGTGCCGTCTTTCTACAATTTTTCAATAATTATACATCTCAAGCAGAGTATCAATGCAGAATATATTGAACCTCTAGTATAACAAAGGATAAGCACTGATTTCAGCTTTGGCTTTTAGTGTTAAGAGCACGAGTTTTTATCTTATCAAGGATAACAAAATAGATTCTGGAAGAGGTAAGGTTAATATTAGAAAAATCGTACTGAGGTAAGGGATTTGAGAAGACATGTGTGAGGTTAGTTTGTATACAAATAATTTCTGTGCAACCCACCTTGAAATGAACACGGAGGTTCGAGCCACGCGCTTTGCATGACTTCGCTGGGTTATCCGGCTCCCGAGAGTAACGACCCATTTTTGTTCTGAAACACAGAGCGGCTTGTCACAATCCCGATACAACAACATAGGTTATCATGTAATTTCACCGCGCCCTAATAGACTTTGGTAAAAATAAACATGTAGATAATTAGGTAACACTATTGAGAAAAACACCATAGCTTGCTTTAATTCAAAACTTAATACTTTTTGAGATTAAATCCGATTTTATAAAACACGAAACCAACCTCTCAGGGAAAAATTTAACAGGAAAAGGAATGGACAAACTGTGTCAAATAAAGACTTCTGACGTTTTGTTTGACTTTGACAATTGACTTTGACACTTGCTTGACAGTAATGTAGAGTTGCCAGTTTCTACATTTTTTTCCATTTGTGTCTAGTGGGTAAAACTTCTCATACTGTTTTAAAATATTATTTCATATCCAAAGAATAAGTCTATAGTATTCAAATAAATTAAAGTTATGAGCACTAACCTAATATTGTGATTTTTACTGCCATGTTAAAGTTTTATGAGAATCAGAGCACAATGATTATAGGATCAAAGCATGGAGTTATAGCAGTTTAAGATTTTTTTGAAAAAAAAAATCGTTTTTGTATGATTTTTCGTAGGTGGCGTTGCAGGGGCCTAGTTTTTTTTGTCAAATTGTTTTTTTTTTTTTTTTAAATTTTTTTTTTGTATATTGGTCCTACCTTTTATCAAGTCCCCAGTCTAAGGGTAAAAATATGACTTTAATAATTAGAAAGTCTTTGTACACAAACTTTGTGCTAAAATTGCCGTATGTTAATATTTGTTTTTATAATAAAAATATATATAATCGAGATTATTTGTATTTATTCCACTCTAATCTAATACTATTTGGAAATCAGACAGTTTATTGTCATTCCTTTTAATTGGAAATAATTATTTCATCTAAAGGCAGCATATTTTTTATAATAATATGCTATTGAGTGACGAGACGAGCAAATCACTCGCCTGATGTTATACGATACTTATTTTGTACTTGAACGGTCTATTCTAAGGCAATGTCATATTATGTTAATATGACACTGAAATTGACATCTGAATATTGATTTTCTTGGGATTTATTGGGCAAGCTTCGGGCTTGACATAAGATACCAGGTTAAATCCACGCTACCTATCGTACTTCCTGGATTTTTTTTTAAACGTCTCATTTTTTCTTTAAGATGACCATATATAATTTTATAATAAAACGCATTAAATTACCTAAAATTTTCTTTATTATTGTGTGCATCTAATTTTTTACAAGTACTTTTAAATACAATTATTTTAATACATACCAAACTATTATGAAATATCCATCCATGTAAAACCTTTTCGAATAATTTAATAATTACATATTTTATAAACTACTCTACAAGAAACAACTAAGAGTGATGTTGTGAATAAATTAATGATATTAATAAGTAAGTATTAAATTTGTTTCATTAAAACATTTATTTACAATAAAAACAAAAATTTAGAATCAAAGTAACAGCTTTTTAAGACTAGATTATTAAAAACGTTACTAATAATCCATATACAGATTATACAGGCATTATTACTTAAATACAATTATAATATAGCTTATAAAGTTTTAGTTATTATTACTATTTAAATAAAATCACAGCATAGACATTTCATAGGTGTAACTATGACTAAAAATTTTACAATAAATATTTAATAAAAATTGGACAAAATTAAAACAAAATAAATTTTGAAAGGGAAGGGGTTTGTTTATGACTTACCTATTTTAGCCCAAGTTTTGTTGCACTGGTAACCCATTTGAAATAAAAGATTCAAGAAAGCGCCATCTATGCTCTCACCGATGACTCTTGTAACCAGAGACAATTGTACTACTTTTTTCAGAGATATTTTTGACAATTTATGCCGCTAAAATCTAAAATTCAATGTTTTGTACATCTTACAGAAAAAAAATTATCCACTAAGAATAGTTTCGCTTAGATTTTAATAATTAAATATTACAGGCACGGACTAGAAAAAAGATGACTAGACTCTAGACTAATGTAGCTTCATAGCTAGTGCGGTGCTGGAGCTGATGGCGGGATCAACGACAATGGCGCCACGCAGGCGACGCAACTGTCCCTCTCTGAAAAACGGAAAGTAAGTATCAAAGGACAAAACAAGCTTTTTGATCAAAGGCAAAGTAATGATTGTCATCATTGGAGACGTTGAAGGGGATGACAACTGGGAATGACCCATTCAAACGCATGCCATAGCAAGAGTAGGTACTCAAGTAGGTGCGATACAATAATTCTTTATTGACACCTCAAAAAGGAAATCACAAATTTAGTAAAACACATTAAGGAAAAGGCATACCAGGCATCCTTAGCGCTAAGACCGATCTCTTCCAGACAAAAGGTACCTAAGACATTCCTGGTGTGTGGAATGAATAACTGATATTGTGATCTACACGATGAGATTCTTTCTAATCTGCGATTGACTAACTGGAAGTATTATACCTATTAAATTACTTGGGTACTAAAAATCTTCAGTTACTGAAACACTACTGGGAATATGACACCATTGAGCTAAAGCAGTACAAAGGTGTCTACAAACACCTCTCCGGGCTGGCAAAGCATCATCAACGCCGCTAGTGTTACAGGTGTTCATAGCCGACGGGTTTGTTCACCATCAGACTGACCATGAGCCCGTTTGCCGCTCTTTCTTAATAAAAAAAAGTACAAGAAATGTTCACAAACCACGGTCGTGCATATAGTGCAGTTGCGGACGCAGGTCGGGGAGGCGCCAGGGCTCGGTGTGCTCCTCGCGCTCCACCTTGGGGACCAGCGCGGCCCAGCACTCCTCGGGCCGCGGGGTCGGCACGGTGCGGCATGGCCATGGGCACGGCTGGAATGGAAATAACACGATCAGTAAAAGTTGAATAAATTAATAATTAGTATACACTAGCTGCACCCGGCGGCTTAGCCCGCGGTTTTTTTTTTACTTTTCCAGCCGTTCTCGAGATAAACGAACAGCGATTCATTTTTATAAATAAGAGAAGATTGCTCCTATATCTTAACTGACCTACTCCGTCTTTTTTATAATGATACTTTTGTTTTGGTTTCATTGACCTTTGATTTGCTTTTTAACCCTTTTCCGCAAAAAGTTCGTGAATGGTGATCATTTTCGCGGCTTGAAATGTATATCTACCTTCTTTTTAGTTTAACTGTGTATTGTGTAATCTCCGTCATAAATGGACCTTAATTTTCAAAGCTTTATTGAATTTATATTCCTTATCTAAGTATACTAGGTGTAACGGAAAGCTGTAGTATTACTTAAGGGTGTTCTTACACACGTCAAGTGACCTACTTTTGGAATTTTGAACATAAGTTTGATAATTTCGAGAAAAAAAAAATCGAGCCTTCATACAAAATATTTGGTCACGTAATCAATTTTCTATGGAGATTCAATATTTTCTTTCTCGAATTTGGCAAACTTTTGTTCTAGAAGTGGTTCACTTTGACGTGTAGAAGAACACCCAGTATTAATACCTTTTCGTTACAACTTGTGTATTAAAATTACCAATGCTAAGTGACAGCCAGTATGAGTTTTCCAGTGACATGTCATGTTCGAAGGTTCCGTGTCGATTGTACCGCGAGCTATCTCCGTATCTGATGGGACAGCCCGCTTAAATAATGCCCTCGCTGTCACTTAACTAATAACTCCGGACGATTACTGCGATTTGCCAGTTGCACTCAACATTTGTTTAAAACGTTTTCATAATTTTGTTTAATTTAATTGTTTCAAATATATTTCTAGTATTTCAGACAACAAGGGAAACATATATTTGTCAACAGTTATTTTAAAAATGTTTTTATTTCCAGGTAATTTATGAGATTTTGAAGTTCCGAATTTGATTTACTTACCTAAAATGAGGTGCACGCAGCATAGGCACCTACATGGTGTGCTGAATTCATATGTTTTGTCCTAGATTACAAGATATAAGTACAGTGTCCTACCGAAGTAGAATTGAATTAAATTAAATTTTGCTCTACGTGGTGGTTATATGAAGCAATAGAGTACTAACTAACTATCTATTACACTAATCTAACCTGCCTACCACATACCACTATTCAGTTGAATATATCTACTCGCTCATGCTTGAGTATTTTTACCATAATCACATTCATACTTTTCCTGCCAAAAACCTCATCAATACACAACCCTTGATCACAACCACTCCTTTATCTAAGTAGTGTAAAAAAAAAACAGAAACAAAATAATTTACAAAAATGTTTGTAAAAATGGTACCTGAGGCGCGATCATAAAGAATTCAACAGTGGTTCCGAACAATTATTTATGTAATGCCGTTGCTTTGTCGCGCAATATAATGCCTCTATTTAATAAATAAGCAGATGGTGGACGGAGCAAGGATTTAATTATAGGGGCAGAAATAATTGTCAGTTAATAAAAAGTAGTTAGATATGATTTATATTTACGTTGTAATTCTCGGTCTTCGAGCACTTGTTTCTAAGTTTATCCTATTTATAACTCAAATTTTCTAGTGGACAAAGTAAAAGAAGCTGCTATCTTACAACAATCTGCTAACATTAAACATGAATTCCATTTGAAACATGTACTACTTAGGTACATACGAGTATCTATATCAAATCCAGTTCTTACCCACCGTCCACCTCCTGAGACCACCTGGGTGAACCGTGGAAAGTTTTTTTTTACAACGGCTTACCTCTCAGATAAAACTTGAAAGCCCCCAACTTGATATTGGTGACGGTACACCTAAGAAATTTGATGCTGGCCATCTATGGATGACAAATTGACAGTGTAGCATTTGACTTATTGTACAGTTAAGCAGAAAAAGATGTTCCTGAACCTATTTTGTTTAATTAGCCATTCATTCATCTCACTTTTCTTATTATTCATCATATGTCTTAGGTGTTATTAATTTATTCATTATTTAGGGAATAAAACATTATTTTACATAATAAAAAAAATGCAACAAAAACCTAAAAACTTAAAAACTTATTTCGTAAACTTAAATTTGAAAAATAAAAACTTAGCTAACGCAATTTTTCTAGTGTGTATCCCACAGTTATTTTATTATTTAGAAGTTGTAGTTGATAGAACATTATATCATCATCATTTTCAATATATATTTTCCTTCTATTCTTAGTATTTCTTAGTTTGAAATTTCACATCTACGACTTATTTTGCCATTGTCATCATTAAAATCTCCACAGTAAAGTTCTGAGGTCAGCATGCCTAATCTTATACTATAAGGGTGCGAAATTAATTCCCCCAGCCCCGTCCTAGCTACGCCCACCCCCTGTATCGGTGGTGTTTGTGTACGATTAACACAATTGCCAGCTGTAGCGTGTCAAGAATAATTATACTTTTCATAAAGTTAGTTAAGCACGTTTTTCTATAAGCTTTGTTTTGTGGGCAATTTTTAGTTTTACCACTTACCTAATAAGTTCACCTGATTTATAATTAAATATTTTAATGTATACGTATGTACTTACTACGTTAATAGGTAAATATAAGTTGAAATTGTCCTATAGGTATAAAACCACGATTAAGCTACGAAAAGTGTTGATGGCGTAGCACTGCTACGAAGTGCTACGACACACCCTATTTTAATTTATGAACTGATAGTCTAAGATCCGGCTGCAGGATTAGTGCGTTCATCGGTTTTTTGCTGAAAACCAAATTTTTATGTATATTTATAATTAGGAGAATATATATTTATCAGGTTGCCTATCAAAATTTGGCCGCCAGTATTTTTAATTAAATTATTTTTAATTGATTTTTGGGAAAAAATTTCGTTCACATGTTTTTTAAATAAAATAACGTCTACATCACGGCAATTTATATGAAGATTCAAAAAAATCACGGTTGCCGTTGCGCACTTGGCCGCACCTCTTCGCAGCCAGGTGTAAACAGGTATGATTTCGATACATTTATACGTTCATAACGTTTATTTATGAATTATATATCAAATTAAAGCTAATTTTTTTCTATTTATTATCATATATGGTTGCCTAATTAAATCTACCCGCAAATAAGGGTTGCTGGCTTTTAAAAATTATAAATATTTAAGGTAGAGTGAAAGAGAGTTAGCGCGTAACATCATTTGTCAGACGAGGATAGCGATTGCCGGCTGTGCGACGCTTTTAAGCCATTGCGCATGCGTCGAATGTTAATGTTCTCAACCACCGAGGAGTAATAGAGACGACTTAATAAATACTCCAAAAAATGTCTTCCTTTTCAAAATGACAAATTTAAAAATTACAAAAAAAAAATTTAGATTGTACTACGTTACCGCGTTTTTCCATAAAAATAAACATAAAAATAAAATAAATCCATAAAAATTTATTATTTTTATTTAATTTTTTTTTTTTTTTAATTAATCAATTATTTTTTTCAAATTATGCGTTAGGTAATTGTTTAAGTTATTAATATTAACTAATTAATAAAAAAAAAACATTAAATTTTAAATTAAATTAAAAATAAATTAATTTAAAAATAATAAATAAAAAATATTTATGTTTATTTTTATGGAAAAACGCGGTAACGTAGTACAATCAAAATTTTTTTTTTGTGATTTTTAAATTTGTCATTTTGAAAAGGAAAGCATATTTTTTGGAGTATTTATTAAGTCGTCTCTATTACTCCTCGGTGGTTGAGAACACTAACATTCGACGCATGCGCAATGGCTTAAAAGCGTAGCACAGCCGGCAATCGCTATCCTCGTCTGACAAATGATGTTACGCGCTAACTCTCTTTCACTCTACCTTAAATATTTATAATTTTTAAAAGCCAGCAACCCTTATTTGCGGGTAGATTTAATTAGGCAACCAT
Organism: Alcis repandata; assembly: GCA_949125135.1. NCBI lineage: Eukaryota > Metazoa > Arthropoda > Insecta > Lepidoptera > Geometridae > Alcis > Alcis repandata. The sequence goes on from OX421238.1 coordinate 2,483,955, forward strand.
ATATGATAATAAATAGAAAAAAATTAGCTTTAATTTGATATATAATTCATAAATAAACGTTATGAACGTATAAATGTATCGAAATCATACCTGTTTACACCTGGCTGCGAAGAGGTGCGGCCAAGTGCGCAATGGCAACCGTGATTTTTTTGAATCTTCATATAAATTGCCGTGATGTAGACGTTATTTTATTTAAAAAACAAGTGAACGAAATTTTTTCCCAAAAATCAATTAAAAATAATTTAATTAAAAATACTGGCGGCCAAATTTTGATAGGCAACCTGATAAATATATATTCTCCTAATTATAAATATACATAAAAAATCGGTTTTCAGCAAAAAACCGATGAACGCACTAATCCTGCAGCCGGATCTCGTACTATGAATAAAAATAACTAAATTAGAAATCATATGAGCAAAAACTACAGGCAAATTGATAAACTATGGGTACCTAAGAAATAACGCTCGTAGCGACAGGGTGTCAGTTGTTGCAGTACTTTTTTATTTAGTACCTATCTTTTTATTTTCTAAATCTATTTTTTTTAGGTAGGTTCATAATTTATTCGGCCTCAAATATCGTAGCTACCTATCTCCCATCAACATTTCTCTAGCTATAATAGAATGAAATCGAAATAAATCACAGCAATAATGCGCAACTCCGCGCCCGAAACGATTGGGACGCGAACAAAAGAAATGGGGGCACACATTTCGATTGCCCCTACGAACAGTATCGGAACTACAAATTACATTTTTACAGGAGAGCTATTTAAAGTCAAAATTTGACCTTTTATAAGTTAAAATGTGTATTTAATTCGAATTAAGTAGTATTAATTTTATTCGAATTAAAACATGACGAAAAATTTTTTTTATACAAATAATTGTTTTTTTTACGTGTAATAAATATTCATATTAATTTATTAATTGGTCGTTGTAATTGGGTACAATGACTAATCGTGATTTTGCAGTTTCGATACTGTTTGTAGCAGCCGTCGATTTTCTCCACAACGGCGAACAACAAAATTAATGTTCCGCACACTCTGCCACCAATAAAAATGGCGGCTGAAATGCCATCTCCCAAATGAGGTAAATAAAAAAACGAAATGCCAAGCCGGCATTTGTAATCAAACTAGCGATGTTTTTCGACTTTATGCGAGATTGGCTGTATTATTCACTTTTCTCTAATGGTAGTTAGAATAGTAGTTTTTTTTCTAATTTTAGAAATAGGTCGGCTTTTAGAGTCAGCCCCTCTAGCCAAGTTACATTTTGATAATAGCAAACGCTTTAGAAAACTGAGACTATGCGTGAAAATGTCATAGAATACCTATAGAGTATTGAAAAAAAATACAAACATCCGAATTGAGAACCTCCTCCTTTTTGGAAGTCGGTTAAAATAGATTATGGAAATTTCATTTTCTAGTATTCAATAGCGTTTCGACATTTTAGCGTTACAGAATTGCAACTTGGCTATATAGGGGAGAACTTGGCTAATTAGACTTTCTGGACTCTATATTGAGAAAAGTGGTTTATATAGGTAGGTACTCGGTCTTATTGTCTAAATGAGCAGCAATCGAAATAGGCTTCATTACCACTTCGATGAAGCCAATTTCAATTGGCAGTCATTTAAATAAGTAATAAGGCCGCTGTGTTCATTTATGGCCGCTTATTTATATCATGCAATCGTGACAATTAATATTACGCGGACGTGATTGAGTAAAGTAAATATGTACCACCAATACCACCATACTTTTACCTTTAATTTAAAATTAAATATACTTAGGTACCTACTGTGTGTGGAAATTGCATGCAGTTTCAAGGACGGCATGTAACAATCGGAGAGACAAATTCATTTGAAATTAGGCTCAATATTTTATCGAAATAACCGTTCACTTCAAACTTTAGACTTTAGGCTTTAGTTTGACCTCTACGTGAATAGTGATAACTAACAAACTAACATTCAAAGTTTATACTGAACGATAATCAATGATAACAAAAGTAAAATACTATTCAACAGCGAAATAACATTTAATAAGTGCGATAAGGATCTTTTTGTCACTAATTCTCTTGAATTTGATTGTGAAGCTATACCAACTTATCTGTGCAGTTACAAGTGGGAACCACAATCGTATTACCTGAACAAAAATGACAGCCATGTATGGGAAAAAATACATCAAACTTTTAGTCAACTCTAAAAATAAGTTGGTCAGTCCAACGTTGTTTGAATGAACGAAACGAACAAGTGAATGAATAATAAATGGCGCGTTATCGTAATGACTCTTTGTTTTAATGAAAGAAATGGTTTTGAGGGTATTTTTGTGTGTTTAAGGATTACAATTTTCTATATTGTGTTGGCTTATCAGATCTTTATGGTGAAGATAAATAGTAGTCTTTTATTTAAGTCAACTTTAATTTCATCGGTTTTTGGATGATTTAGTATTATTCAATAATAATCTAACCACACTCAAATTTTGTTTGATGACTTTTAGATGTAGATCTATATAATATTATTGGTATTTAAGTAATAAGGTACCTATGATAAAATATAATAATAAAACTGAACTACCTACTGGTAGGCTTAGCATAAATTTTGACGTAAACTTCTTTGTGAGTATTCGATAGAAAATTGTAAAGATAATAATATACGAGCCTATATTATGCAGTTTTCATTTACGCACGATCATTCTCTCATTTTTCATACATTTCTCTATCGAATTCTCGCTACGTATTTTACGTCGAGTATGCTAGGCCTACAGTGGGGCTAGCACAACTTTGACGTAAAAATACGTAGCGAGTTTTCGATAGAAAAGTGTACGCCATTTACGACTGTCAAGTATGCTCCTGACGGCTGTAAATGGCGTACACTTTTCTATCGAAAACTCGCTACGTATTTTTACGTCAAAGTTGTGCTAGGCCCACTGCTCTATTAGGTCATGTTTGTCAGATTACATATTCTCTTGTCATTTTTAAGCTCCCTGAACTCTGAATTGACAATGTTACGCCATCTGGCCAGTGGGCTGAATAGCCAACACTACAGCCTAAATTTAAATAGGTCAATGTTTTTTTTAAATGAATGATTGTTTTTTTACACATGTCGCTGTTACCTTAGTTGGGTATTTATGAAATGTGATAGAATTAAGCATTTATTTATCTATGACATGGCACTTTTGTTGAATAACACATTGTCGCATAGAGATCTTTCGGAATATAATCATTTTCAACTATTTTACTTTTAAGAAACTGTCTACCGTTGTCTATTCATAAGGATTAGGTTTATCACTTTTTTCAGGACGCCATATTGCAGATCTTTTCCGGTCGGTACTCACCACGCCCACCGCTCACTTGCCGCTCTCTTTGCATCTCCAATATACTTTTACCCCCGAAATCCAAAACAAATATATTATTAAAATAAAACAGCCATACCTCGCGACTTTTAAATTAGACTCGACAAAACAATTTCGCATACAAATGTTAAGTAACCAAATAGGAATCACAATACGACGTCCCCGGGGCCGGGCGTCCCGCGGGAGACGCAGGAAAGCGAAGTTAATTACAAGCTGACGGGCAGACTGACAGACAATACTGTCGCTTTATATTAATTGTGTTGACTAGTGCAGGAGTATTGGCGGCATAATGTAGATAGATAGATAGATAGATAAACTCTTTATTGTTCACACCATAAATTACAAACAGAAGGATAAACACACCTATAAACTAGTGCGACAACTGGCGGCCTTATCGCTAAGAGCGATCTCTTCCAGGCAACCTTAGGATGGAGAGGATAGATAAAAAAAAAAAAAAACGGGGTGTGCAATATAGAAGAAAAAACTGTGTCATATAAACCTACCCAAAAATAATAATAATAAATACTTAGAAATACATTCAAATACTAAAACTATCTATACTTGCGAAAATATACTAAAACATAATTATACATAAAAATAATATATAAATATACTTATAATAATAGTAGGTAATAGGGAAGAATAAAATACATAACAAATATAAAAAAACAAAACAACAATTTGTGAGAAATAATAAATAAATCTATATATAAAAGAAAGTCGTGTTAGTTACACTATTTATTTATAACTCAAGAACGGCTTTACCGATATGGCTGAAAATTGGTGAGGAGGTGGCTTAGAGCCAGGAGACGGACATAGGATACTATTTATTCCGTTCGATAGCATTCAAGTGTGACTTGACATAAAACATCAGTCACCATAAAACGTGGTAAAACAAAAAAAAATAATAGTTAAAAAAAATAAAAAACACGATTTGTTTAGTGTATTGTCATCGGTCCTCGATATATCTACAAAGTTTGAAAGAAATCTGACCGTTCAAAGTGGGTCAAAAACGCGCTCAAAGGAGTCGGTTACAAACATACAGGTGAAGCTAATAAAAGCGTGTTAAAAAGAATCAGACTTGGAAATGGTCAATTATATGTTCACAATGTTCACGGGTTGGAAGACCATCTGCGTTTTTTTGCGTGTTTTTGCGCCTGATAATAAAACAAAAAATGTCGTGTATCACAAGGTACTTAAGTGAAGAGCAACCTATGTACTAAAATGCAGAAACAATAATAAATGATTAATGTATGTACTTCATTTTTTTTTTTCTAATAAAAAATTAACTTAATAAATTCGAAAATCTGCTTATTTATTGCCTTTAAGGCGGAACAGAGTTCGCTGGGTCAGCTAGTAATCACTAAGAAAATGGCAATTTCGACAAGTAATATTTTATAAGTAATGTATAGACATAGACAAATAGGCAGGTGATAGGCAATTGTGTATTTCTTTTAAGTGTAATAATTTTTTTTTTCTTAATTTCTGCTGTGGAAAGTGATAAGTTTATCTATCTATGTATCTATTTATTGGTGGCTCATTTCGATGGTGGAACACAAAGTTATGATATTATATAAGTAATTTTAATAGTAAGAGTCTAAAAGTTTATATTTCCTCCGAATTTGCAGCGCCTTTGTACCAACATTTAGTTTGTAAGACCATGCTTGTGTAGTGGCAATACATTGTAATATAATACTTAGTAAGCTCTCAAAAGGTAAAATCGTTAGACTGTTGAACGCGCTGCCAGTGGGTGTTCTTTGATAGTTAGGTGCAATTTTGGGTGTCTACAATAAATGTATTTTTTTTTTATGTAATTGAGTGACGAGACGAGCAAATCCCTCGCCTGATGTTAAACGTCACGATTGCCCATAATAGGTCTGCGCCACCCAGAATTTTGAACTCGCAGAATTCAAGACCCTGCGCGGCACAGCACTGCGCTCGTCACCCTGAGATATAAGTTGTTGCTGATATAAGATGTTGCTAATGAATATCGGTTCCTTCGGTAAACGTGTTCTATCGTAAACCGTAGGGATTTGTATCATTATAAAAAGAAAAAAAAAAGACGGTTGCAAACAATGTATTATTGTACAAAGACATCTAAAAATTCCAAAATTAATCGAGCCATAATGTTATGGCTTCTAGCAGGTTACATAAAAAAATATTCCTACAAATGTACAATGTACCTACATAGATACATGCTTAGTACTTTTACACACCAATACCTAGAATAGCTACCTGTTTCTGCCATAACAATCCCAGCTTACAAGTAGATACAAAATACTCATTCCAAAATTCCTAACAAAACATAAAAGCAATAGAAGAAAACATCCCACGTATTCGCGACCCATAATCACTTTACGTGACCCGAACAAACTTTTCCCGAGCTCCTCCCAGCTAACAAGACCAGTGATTTATACCAAGTATTATATAAACATCAAGTGGTGCAATTGAATCGTCTGCCGCTATCCCTCTAAAGTATCTATTACGTACGTGTCTGGAGTCTCAAGTATTTGTATTCGGTCGGTATACCGAGTATTTTTTGGATCGCTCCGATTTTTTTCTGTAATGTTCACCTTGAGGATTCAGACGTGCTTTGATGGTGTTTACTTTTGTTACAAGTCTGTTGTACCTACCTCGTTATTCGATATTACATTTAGGTAGAACCATTTGTTCGACTTCAACCAGAAAAAGTAGATATGTATAGGTATGTTTTCCCCTCTACGAGTCTTTATGAATTTATCTTATTTCTTATATCTTTTACTGTTAGAACTATTATGATAATTAAATCTTTATATACAAAGTCTAAAAGTTAGCTATGATCAAAGTTGAGTCCGCTGCAAATCTTCCTCTCAACCTCTAAATGGCTAAGAAAACATTTCCCATTTCCACAGAAACAGCCCTGGAGATATTCGCTATTTATTAATAGAGCTTAGTTAAACGCTCTCGTTTTATAAATAGCTTTCGACATAAACAACAGACGGTAACTCGATCCCTTCTATTACCGTAAGTAAAGGCGTATAAATATGATGTTTTAATTTAATAGATTGTCCGAGGATTACTTTGTAGCCCGAAGCGGGTCGTGTTTGTTTGTCCCTTCGTGTGCACGTGTCGTGCGGGCTTGGCGGTACTCAATGATTATAAAATGACTAGTAGCATGCAACGGTTTCATCTGCACCGATTTATAATTAATTTCGGAGAAAAAGTAGAACAGATAACTATCTGCTAACCCATATAAACCTTTTTGTCGAGGTATTTTCAGTTTATTTTTGTGCTGAAATCTTTATATTTATGAGATTTCTGTATAAAGAATTAAAGTATTGTCTTCCTGACTGACTGAGGGACTGGCTAAACAGGGATGACATAAGAAAGACTTATAAAGAAGAAGAAGGAGGCTTAAGACTTAAATGTTTGTTTGAAAAAAAATATAGCCACGTGAAGTAATATAATAAGTAATAGTAATATTGTATTATTTAGCTGCACAAAAGCAAAGCCGCGAGCGGAAACAAGTACTATAGGTATAAGCTGTATCACATTTCATACAAATCTTTTAAGGCATTACGCATTTGATTTGAGTGGGAACGATATACCATGATACGAGTACCACGCTATGTAGATCTGCCTGCACAAAAACATTTGCATTAATATTTTATGTTATTGTGTGATAGGATAGCGAAGGACAAAAAATACTTAATCGTCAATTCATTCTGGTTTTTAAGTTTTTTATAATATATTGTTTTTTTATTTGTTTTATATTGTAAAAAATTTAAAAAGTAAGAAAATAAATAATAATAATATAATAACAGGCATAACAATTGCTTCTCGACCTCCTCGTATTAAAAAATGTTTAATTTTTTGTGACTTGCTACGACGTTGCTCTACGAACTTGTGGCTTTCTACGAATTTGGCTACGTTCTGGAAAAACGTGTTTTTTTTAAAGACAATACTAACTCTTTTTTCGTAGCTGCTTATGGAAGATATGTAGTTGGTGGTGGTATGGTAATCTCTGACTACTATTAAAATTGGGTACTATATCTTTATGATCATAAATATATAATCACTCTATGATGTCGGCTCTAATCGTTGAATGAATATTTTAAATTAATCTTTGTCGAAAGTAACTTTGTAGAGACTGAGTGACTAGCCCGAGTACCAGACTTTTTAGGCCACCTGAAAGCCTCTGCCATGTCTTTCTATTCCATAGTCGAGCATAACATTGAGCAAAGAGTACACTCGAAATGATTGCGTCTCAAAACGTCTGAATTAATTATACTTTATGCTATAATTATGTACCTTTGTAAACTCAGTGAATGCACATACAAATAATAACAGAAACCACTAAAAGCAGAGGTATTGTATCAAGTCGCGTCCAAACAATCAATTCAATAAGTTGAGAGCCCCTGCGGCGCCGGCAGTAAGCGGATTGGCTAGTCGCTGGGACGTAGTCAGGTGGTGGTTTTAGGGTCGTGGGGGCAGGGACTTAAATAAATGTACTGCAATTTGTAAAAAAAAAGGATACTTGCGGCAATACAGTTCTTTCCAATTAGTTCAACATTATAAGACTATGGTCGGGACTACTTTAATGTAAATGAGCCCAGGGTTGAAGGCATTTTTGACAGATCTAAACTGACTAAAAATATTTATGTCTTTTTCATTGCAATCTTCTAGACAAAGCCATCAATACTTTTAGACAAAATAGATCTGTCAACAGAAGCCTTTAAACTTGCGCTCACTGTCACCCTAAAAAGTTAGAATGCTAATAGTAGGTAACATAAGTACAAGTATATCTTTCGAAAAAGCCACGACGAGCTTACTACAATTCGTTGTAGATTTCGGGGCCAAAACCCCCTCCCAACGGAACCCTGGCTACACCCATACCTACCAGCCCGAGTTGTATCCGATTAGCGATTACAATTTAATCTCGATTTTGATTTGATAGCCCGCCTGCGTTGTTAATTGTTTGTGATACGATTGGACGGTCTGCTGATTGCAGATTTACTTTACGGCTTAGATTCGTGGAATTTGTAGTCATTTTCCTGTTGGGTTTATTCAGAATTATTACTTATATAATATCTACCTATTCCTGCAGCTAACGCTGCTTTCTGCTAGGATAGGTACCTACATAATATCCATTCAATACAATAATAGTAAGAGTACCTATGTTAAGTAATTTTACTTGGAACCGTGATCACCAGTACTTTAGTATTTACCGTAAAGTATTCCAAACAAGAACATTATTTTTAACCGACTTCAAACAAGGAGGAGGTTATCAAACCGACTGTATGTTTTTATTTTTATTTTTATTTTCATTTTTATTTTTTATGTTTGTTACCTCATAACTTTTGACTGGGTGAATCGATTTTGATGATTCTTTTTTTGTTAGAAAGCTGTCGCAATTTAGTCCAGTTCTGATAATGGTATCCATGAGAAAACATAAGTCTTAAATTTTGCAGTAGGTACGTGCGCGACTAATAGATGAATAGCTCAATAGTCGGTCTCTTGAAGTCGGTTTTTGTTTTTTGTTTTTGTAAAAATAATGTTCTTGTTTTTACAAATGTTATGGTTTTCTCATGGATGCCATTATCAGAACTGGACTAAATTGAAATGGGACCAAATGGGAAGTGTCAGCTTTCTAATAAAAAAATAATTATCAAAATCGATTCACCCAGTCAAAAGTTATGAGGTAACAAACATAAAAAAATAAAAAAATAAAAAAACATACAGACGAATTGATAACCTCCTCCTTTTTTGAAGTCGGTTAATAATTATTTTGTGGTCAATATGGTCACGCCAATGCTCTATACAGTGAATAAATCAAACTTACTCATAAACATAAATCTAATTCATTAGAAATTTCACTACACAGTATAAAACAAAGTCGCTTCCCGCTGTCCGTCTGTCCCTATAGGTCCTCCCTATTCAGGTATGCTTAGATCTTTAAAACTACGCAACTGTGATTTTTACTTTTTTTAATAGATAGAGTGATTCAAAAGGAAAGGTTTTAGGCTATATTTCATACCCATGCAAAGCCGGGGGGGCAGGCTTGTAAAGTATAAGCACTGCAGGTGACGGAATGTCAGGTCATTCCAAAAATAACTCTAAGGGTAACTTTAAGTGAGGAACACAGACTCAAAATGATACGTCCACGGCTAAGACTCGAATCTTCCTAAACGCCAGCTGAGCCATAAAGTAAGTCAAGTCATTAATTAAGTCCTCGAATTGACAAGTCCTCGTCCTAATGGAATAATTACTCGTCACGCTGGCAACCCCGCTTTGAAGGGATTACGTCGAGGTTCTTCGCGCACGTTAATTACTATGGTGCAGGAGCTGACGGCTTTTGAAAATCGGGGTTTTTGACATTTAAAAAAAAAGCCCACAGGATTTTTCTTTGTTGATCTTGACTACTGCTTCGGTGGGTTTTGAAGGCAACTTTGCCATAGACAGTGGAGGAATAGTTTAAGTTGGAAAAGTTAACATTGGCTACAAGATATGTTTTCTAGATTTGTGACAGTGATGTTACACTTGTAACTGGGTGTTTTTTATTTCAAAAAAACAATAGGACTTCTGGTTCATGGAGTAGGTAACTTACCTACGTACGCAGAACCCTTGATAATTGTTCCAGCCAAGTTTATATTCATAAACAAATTTTGTTACAATTAACACAGGACTACTCTGAGAGTGACATAACCGAACTAGTTTGCTTAAATAAATTTTCATCGCAGGTTACGTAACGCAGCCGCTAGCTCTCAGCCTAACATCGTTTTCAATAGCAGCTCGATACTTGTTTACTTACAGCCTTTTCACGTCACGTAAATAACGTAAACAACTTGTATGGAGTGTTGAATGTACCTATCGAGCGAAATGAAACGGAAACACCCGAAGTGAAGCGGTATTTATTCTTGCGCTATGTTAAATACCAACTTTAATATGTATTTAAGACGCTAAATAAGTAGTAATTACTCAATAGTTAGTGTTTAGTACTTAGTAAAGCTTATCAATTAAAACTTAGGCTTCTATATAGCTTTCCACAGTTATGGCTTAAAATGGCTTGAATGGGTTTCAGAAAATATACGGCACGCCTCCGCTTTTGTTCGACTTGGCGGCATGTATTTATCTAGGAGCACAGTGGGCAACCGCGGATATATATGCACAAAAAGTAAACATATTTGTTTGACACGACTGGCTAAGAGGTGCTTTGATTGTATGCTAATAATTATAGGGTATCTAAAAATTTAACGATATCACTGCGGATAGGTCACATCATTTCCTACTAGCATTTTATTTTACTAAAAGTACAACCATTTTCGAATTTTTTTGTCAACCGTATTTACGTTTATAATCCGCTTAGTGCATTTTATACTACAGGCTATCAAAGTCAGCCGTTTGAATTAGTTCATTTTCGGAATAACGATACACTAGTTGGAAGCCTTCAGTGGTAGGTATTATAGCTGTAGTAAATGACCATAGGTGATCTAAAGTTGACAAAATAAATACATCGACTTTGATAGTAGACACTTAGGTACGTACTCTTGTTTCTTGTTTTTGAAAGATTTCCAATTTGCGCGTAAGTAGGTGAACCTACTACTCATTTCAATATGCTGATTACCAGCTAAGTAGTTTACCAAAATTGGTACAAGTAAGTAATATCTACAATTAATGAGCTCTACACACAAACACCGATATTTACAGTTTCCGAAACCATTTCCAAGGCAACGTTTTTCCCGCTTTGATCAACGGTCAATAAAAAAAGAACCTTTACAAAACCGAAAAAAGTTCCGACTAAATCGTAAATCCCCAATTAATTGGTCCTCGCCGACCCGATCGGTACTAAATTAAACATTTTCTCTTATTTAAAACCGAAATGAAGTTCATTTGAATTCGGCGTGCCAGTAATTACAGAGTTTACGATGTGCGAAAGCCTCGAGTGGCGGCGGCCATTTTGTTAAAATGGCGGCATTTGCTCCCCAGAGAGGAACACGGACGCCGTCTGAACTTAAATAGGTAATGTTTGAGACTGAATAAAATTAATCAATGCATTAATTACTCAAGTTTTCTTGTTGTGGTTTTCAGTTTAGCTAAAGACTCCAACGGGAGAAGTGCTTTTTATAGAGGCCTGCCTTTTGTTATTTTTGTTTGCAGGATGCATGGATCGAGACAAAGCATGGAGGTTTGACATGTAGGTAAAAGAGTCAAACAGTTTTTGTTCTTAGCCGCTTGTAATGTAGAGATCAACATTAATAAAGATGTTTTACTATTATTCAGTGGGTATGATATCTATCGGAAAATATTAATCCAGCTAACAATTTCAACAAGTTAACTAGGTACTTTGACAAACTTAAAATGATGTCGGTAGAGCATAACTCCCCTCCTACGAGTATTATTACCTACGACCAGCTCAGCCAACTTTGCGGACTACGCTACTTTTCAAGCATGAAAGCCAAGATAACGAAGAAAAATCTAATCACCTCGATTACAGAGCTACGACGAAGGTGATTGGAAAAATTTTCCTCTCCAACTTTTTAAATTGGATCCAACTCTAGCTCCGTTTGCTTCGAATGCTCAGAAAATTCCGAATCGAGTGGATAATACGATTCACTCAATACTTGAGTATTAAATTGCATCTTTGAGAAACGTTTACGTAAGTTATAAAAGGATTTCCACTCATTCTATTTGTGGGAGCAGTGGGTTATTTTGTCTGAGCGTTTCCCTTTTGTATTGTATTGCTGTTATTAATAGGGCAGCTTTTTGTGAAACTCCTGTAAGCTGTATTGTTGGTAAGTATCTACCAACCTGGTATATTTATAGACTTAACATGTTTTGGATTACAATCAACGTAGAATCTCATTTTAGATAAGATACTGCAGATTTTACTGTCTTTATTATTTTATTTTCTAAGAAATACTTAGCTAAATTTAATAAAAATTCGTAAATTTTCGTAGAATCTGAACTTGAGAAAAAAAAGAGGAAAATTAAATTATGACCCAAGCTGAGCTGAATTTCAAATGAACTTTAAATTTATAATGTTCTTTTAATAGTATATTATTAGCCTTTCCTATTTGTCGAGATAGTCTTTTAATAACATTCAACTTCTTATTTTACAGATTTACGCAGTAACTTGTAAAGTGAGATTGAAATATAAAACGAATTAACGAGAAACTTGAAAGTCATTTGAAATATGTCACTTACCACATCTCTAGGCTGCTCTTCCTCAGTCGTCTCAATGTCTACGCTCTCGTCGCTGTCGCGATCGCTCTTGGGCGAGCGTGGCGGCGAGCGGAGCGGCGAGCGAAGCGGAGAACGGAGCGGGGAGCGGAGCGGAGAACGCAGCGGAGAGCGTGTTGGAGAGCGACTGCGCCGAGGCGACGATAGAGCCAGGGGAGACCTACTAAAGAAGATATTTTTACCTCGTTTATTTATCGATTTTTTTCCTTGCTTTGTATTGTACCTATTTCGTGATCTGCAATTTTATTTTTAGTCCGCAGATATTGCTTTTGACACAGGTCTTTTTCTCTTGAGGCAGACAAATGTTTGACTCACACGGGACCGCTTAATTTTTTTTGTATCAGCACCAGAATTACCTGAACTATCCAACCTTAAGGTTAGATTAAGAGTACGTACTACGTAGTCACTCACCTGTTTGGCGACCTGGTGGGTGACACCCCGGGAGACATCTGAGGGGACTCCATCCGCCGCACGGGGCGGAACGCCCGAGGTTCCTCCATAGACCCCACGCTGCCCAATGCGGTTAGGGCTCCTGGTAAAAATGGCGCAACTTCAAACAAAGGCTAAAAGCTTGCAGGTCTCTCCATGACAAAAACAAAAAACCCAAAAGTATCTCGAAATGTTTTTAAAGAATGCTAGCTAGAGAAAGTTTCTGTAGGTATATATTAACACACAAAAAACACGTTATCCCTCCCTAAAAAAGATCACCGAAACTTATAATAGCAACACAATATCATCGGAACTATACTATTAGTCGGCATATCCGATTCAATAAAAGTAGTCCCATGTTAATTATAACAAAATTCTCCTGGAAATCATCGAGGAGGTGACAGGCCCTTTAGACGAGTTATTAACTAGAAAAAACTGTTTTAAAAAGTAGTTTTGATCAAACAGACTTATATCACCTGGCGTCCAAAGAGTGGGCTTCAGCCAGGGTATGGCATACGGCAGCGGCAGGCGCGCGCCCCACACGTAGTCGGCGAGGCGCGGCACCGGCGCGTGCGCGTGCGCGCTCGGCGGGCTCGGCGCCGGCCGCTTGGCCTCCGGTTCCGGCTCCGGCCTGCGGAAGGGAACCCTTCTGTGGCACAATTAAGGCTGAAATTTCTGAACTGGTTTGGAAAGTAAGTTTAAAAATCAACGAATAGATTGAACTATACAATTGTTTATAGCGGTTGTCGCTCAAAACTGACTAAAGTACCTTCAAAGTTTGCGATGACTAATTTGAGCTCATAGAACGTTCAAGCGAAAGTCGTGTAAAAACGATTGAAAATCAAAATCAGACGGACATTTTCCGTTTTCTAATGCATGATGGATGCCTTAGAGCTCAGATTTACCTAGCAGCCGAGAGCATCCTCTTCCTCGTTCCTCCATTGAACATCGCTTTAACATCTTCCCAAGCGTGAACCACCTAAAAAAATAAGTAATTATAACTAGGTACGGGATCACGAAGGATTTCGTTTTGACAAAAACCTTAGATATTTGTAGAGAAATTGCTTATATATTTTTTTCAAGATTTATTGATTGACCAAAACTTTGAAAAAGCGTGTATAAATGAATAAATGAATAAACGTTTCACACTCATAGCTCCCCATTAGGAATAAATCCTGTGTCGGGGATGCCATGGAACACACACAAAGACAAGGACAACTAACACCCAGACCCAGAACAGATATTTAAATTCATCATTCAAACATCTGCCCGGCCGGGAATCGAACCCGGGACCTCTGGCTTATAAGGCGGATATATTACCGCTGAGCCAAACAGGCCGACAGTGCCGACAGCCGGTGTAGGAGGCGTAGTAGGTACGAGTAAGTGTTTTATACTCTTTATAAATAAGAAAAGTGCTGTTCTCTGCTTTATTGACCTCATCAGGTGGAGTCCCGCTCAGCTTCATATGCCGTCTCCAGGAGTTGAAGTTGGCTGCGTCAGGCTGCACGTACTTGTCTCCCGGGCCCACGCGATGTGAGTGGAATATGAACTTGTTGGGGGAGAAGAACAGGCCACAGAACGCGCATTTGATGCACTTCGCTCTTGAGGAGTTGTACCTGTTCGACGAAACCATGGGTTATTGGAAGCTAACAAACCAATCCGGGATCAAATGGCGCAGGACCGAGGCAAATAGCACAGTAGGAGAGAAGCCAATACCCAGCCGTGGGATAAAGAAAGCTAAGGATGATGATGTACGGGTTTACGGCTAGTTTCCAGTTTTCACATTTTTGTAAGATGAGTCTTTCAGGATAAAAGATGGAAAATTGAAAAATTAATTTAGTCGCTCTCGTTCCACACCTCGCACACAGAGGATCTAGAGCAAAATAATTATTTAATGTATGGTATGATGATTTAGCCTCACCTAGCTGGTAAGAAAGCTCCGCGGCAACCCCACGCGCACTCATGATGGACTGCGAAGGCGAAGTCATCTGGCAGTCTCGGAGGCGCGTTGTCACCCAGAAAAGACTTACAAAGCCTCTCCGCCTCTCGCCTTGTTATCATACCTGAATAACAAATATTTATGAATTCCCTAACCATTGATAAACATGAATTTAAACCTAAAAAAATGTAGTCCAGTTTTAGAAGAGGTTGGTGAAACAAGAAAACAAAAAGTATGTTATTAATAATATACTTACCTATATATGTATATACCTAAACCTGTAAATAATAACTTATTATATAGTTACCTATACCTATACCTTACTAGTGCCGATATTATACTTTTAATCAACTCTCAAAGCAACATAATTTTTTTTATATTTCTATTCTAACCTGAACTTATGATGAAAATGCAACCCTAACTTTTAGAGGTAATCTGGTGACGTAAATAATAATTTGACACTCATTTACCTGAAAACTTATATGAAAATAAAAAAGGTAGAAAATTAATGTACTGTGTACTCACCACATCGTCTAGAAGACACTGGCATCGCCCCAGCCCTCCTCAATATCTCCAACTGCACCGGCGTGCATTGAACACAGGTTATACCCAGAGCGACTCTCCTGTTGTGGATTTCATTGTATGAGAACTGCTTGAGAAGAGTATTGGATATCTGAGCCAGACAGAGACGCTCGCTGCCTTCGATGACTAGGGAGACTATGGGGACGCCGTAGAGAAGCACTGTGCCCACCTGGGGACATTGTTTCGTTGTTAACTTAGTGCTACAAATGAGTCAGAGCGCTTAATCTCTTTGTGAGAGTGAATGGGATAAGAAAAAAAGTCCGCATGAATTACGCAAGAGAAAGAGACAGTCCGCCGATTAAGGGTCTTACTTAAAAAGCCTGCCTAAAGTTAGTCACTGCTTAAAATGGTCTGACAACTTCTCGCTGACAAAAAATGTCACGTACGAAAACAAGACAGAACATTTTAAGCAGTAGTTAACTTTAAGCAGGTTTTAAAAGTAAGGCCCTAAATGTTTTGTTTTTGCAGTGGATCAAGTTTTTTTTTTGTCTACTTCAATTTCTTATCTGAAAAATAAATTAATAAAACTCTAGTCATCGCTGTAGTATTCCCTGTGTCGCGACGACTAGTTTCTGCAGTGGTCTAGTGGATCAAGTTTCTAGTTTGATTTTTGGTTTAAAAGAGGAAATGTTTTACCTGATTAGGCTTACTGCTCAGCTGCAAGCCTTTATTTTCAGCTCTAGGCTTGAGTGTTTCTCTCGGTGACATCGCCAAATTGGTGGCCTCCATTCTGTTCAACAAATTTTAACAAAATTAAATTACGTTTTGGTTCACTTACCTACCCATTTTTTTTCTAAATCAATTAGGAAGTAAGCTATGAACTATATCCTAAGGTCTTTATAAAGGTTTTTTCAAGTGAGAAGGTAGGTAGGTAGTAAATGATTAAATATCTATTCATAAAATATTTTGGTTTTGAGTAGCCTTAGAAATGCATAATTTTGTAAGTGTTGTTTTTGTAATTTTGTTTTGTGTGTTTGTTTTCTCATAAAAGAATTCATTATAGTAAAAAGAACGCCATATTCGATAAATCTCTTTATTACAGTTATTAAATTACGTCCAAAATTATCAGCTACAATTGTGATACCACATTTATTATTATCATTATATCAGCTAATTTTCTTCTTTTACCATTATTTTACCACGAAACAAATCTAACAATGGTAACACATTACCAAAACGACTTCATTTAACGCTGCCGGTCAATAAATCTGCTCTGTGCAATGGAGCAGGGTTGGATAAAGGTGAGACCACACTGGGATGCACTTTGTCGTGCAACCGGAGACTCGCGACAAGCGATGATATAATATCTTCTTAATATACATAAATTACGTGTCACGTTGTTTGTCCGCTATAGACTCCTAAACTAAGTACTTAACCGATTTCAATCAAATTTGCACACCGTGTGCAGTTCGATCTAACTTAGGAGATAGGATAGCTCACATCTCAATTTATAGTAAAAAAACATGAAAAATTTGAAAATTTAAAAATACTTATTAAACCATAATTTAACTTTAGCGCTTTGGACAATGTAAACTTTTTTAATGTAACTTTTGACATTTGACATAGAATTGACGCAATGGCTTTTTTTACATAGTCATCGTTAAGACAGGACAACGTCTGTCGAGTTAGCTAGTGTAAGTAATTATATATAAACAAATGTTATTTGTACCGCATTGAAGTCTTACATATAGGGTATACTTATATTTTTTTGCGGTGTAAGTTTCTGGTGACCGAATAAAACAAGTCTATTCTAAGACTAGTTACAAATAGAAAAACTATCGGTGAGGATCAGCCTCAATACTTTGCAGCTTCGTAGGTTGTCAATCAGCCCGGACTCACCAGAAATTATCAGTTTTACATATTTTTTATACAATTTAAGTTTGGGTTTGGGTTAAATCGGTCAAAGAGTTGTAAAGATATTGTAAAGTGACGAGTCTTATTTTGAATTGTTGTTTTATTTATGCTTTGCCTGTAGAGCTTCACCACGTCTGTGAGTAAAAACCATGTAATACGATTAAACTTTCGACTTGTTTTTTTACGCATACTGTAACAGCTACGTGTCACTTGTATCTGCCGCATAGTGCTGTACCTACCTATATGCGGTATTTTAATCAAAAAAATATTGTGCCGTTTCACTCGTTGCATTGATACCAGTGCAATCGCACCCTAAACTAGCACAAAATGCATACAAAAGTCACAAAAGCGATCGTTTCGTACACAAATAGGCGTTCGCCGTGTGAATACACTGTGTCGAATAACAATTGGGTACGTCGAGGGGTGCGATAATGTGCAACGCTGTCCGGGTTCAGAGTTCACTGTTTTGGAAAAAATAAAGCTTTTCTGTTATAATTAGGTGTGTAGGTAATGATGACACGAAAGCTTATCAAAATCATCAACATGAAAACTAAACTGACAAAGACTAGCAAAAAAAATAAATTTTACTAAGCGATGTTATACTAAAAAATACAATTATAGTCCGATCAACTTATATCAAATTTTAATGTTTAAAATAGAGGACTAAAATAAAAAAGCGCGTTAATGCAGAGATAAATACTCTTACCCACTACCTACTTACTGCTGTGTCGGGCGTATGACGGTGAATTGCATAGTTACTTACTTATGTCATTTATTTATGTTTTATTTGAAAATTAGTCGACAATTTTAGGACTGTTTCAGTGGTAAAGTTCGAATCAATACTTTTAAATATCTTTAAGAAATCAGTGGAAGTATGATGCCTCTTGATATTAACTACGACTTGGTACTTAAAAACCCCAGAATAAAACAAACGTCAATCTAATCTATTGCATCCATTTTTTCAATCGTATACAGAGTGATTTACTTTACGATTTAATACCACGTATCATTTAAAAAGAGTAACAAAACATGTCACCACTTTAAAATGATTAACGGCCACTTTAGAGCCCTAACTTCAAAAATCAACACAGGGCTGACTCAATATGACACACCGAGAGGATCATTACAGGGTGTGATTAGGCGACGGTGGCACCCCTGCGAGGGCGCGCCCGCACTAGTAATTGATTAAGTTAAACGGCAATGCATTATGGTAATGATTGCATATGTTGTTTTTTTGCGAGAACAGATTTTTGGAAAAATTTAAGTTTTGTATGTAGGATGTATTTTTTTTTGTTTCAATTTTTTTCTAAAATGGTTTTTACTCAGTTTTAATTGAATTGTATTAGTGTTCTAAATTTCACAGGCTAACTACTAATTTTATGGTTCTAATTGTTCTATGTCACGATTGTTTGTTTATTTTGAAACCTACCACAAGTATCATCAGTATACCTATTAGCCCAAACAGGAACTTAAGAGCAGACTAAAATTTCTCTAAAATTAGAACTTTTAAGCCAACTCCAACTCTCCAACTCAAATTAAAAAACAAACTGTACTCAAAATCCTCGTGTCGAATTTGAGTACGAACTCTAACAGATTATATAGAAAACTACAGACATCCGCGTACCATCTCCATACTTCAAATTTCACGGCTCAGCTGCCCATAATTAATATAATTCGCGGACAATGCGTTTTTTATAACACACTTGTAGCTATGGATCTATGGATCCCTTAGCCATATGGTGTTAACGTGATACATCCCCCGTATCGCGGAGTCCCGGGAGATCGGCGCATGTGTTCGTATCGGAACTAATCTCTTTTAGAACTATCCCACTCTTCGACACGGTTGTCCGCTTATTTTGATTGTTTCGTGTTTTAGTTTTTAAATTGGTCACGCGTTTTCTGTTTGCAAATAAAATTTAAATAGGAGGAACTTCTAGGGCGCATGTATTGCTCATAAAAAAAGAAATTTAATAATTAGGAATATAAAATAAAGATATGGATATCTTCAAATCGAGAGTAAATCAGTTTCTTCTAGACAAGCGTGTTGCATCGTAGACACCATTGCCAACCATCAGGCGAGATGGCGGTGAAGAGCCTCAATCGAATAGAAAAAGCAATTGCAAATATTCTAGTAAATAACTTCTTTGATGTAAAATGTAACGTACTAATATCTAATAGAGGAAGCTACTCGTACCACTGCAAAAACTCTCTTACCTCAGAAGATTCCAGAATAAAAAACACACCTAATGTAGCCATAGCAATAACCAGATTTGAAACCCCAATAAACACATTTTTTTTTTACCAGGTGCCTTTCTATACAACAATAATAAAATCGAAAGCTGTAATCTCAACAGCTGAACAACATTGTGACCACCAGTCGGTATCTCCGGTAACTAATCCAGCAGCAACTTGTAAACGTTGACCCAGTAGGGTAACAAAGTAACAAAGGAATCTGGCCGCAACCGATCGTTCCCTATTGACGAAATGACAACATGTTGTGCATTTTCCTGGATAATCCCCGAAGGGGACGCGTGCCGGTAGCAAGGATAGGATGGCCACATTTTGAAACCATCCATTACCTTCCATTTTAAAACCTTTTTTTAACACCACACTTGAATTTGTGTGACGTATCTACTCGTAAGTATACGATAGATGTACGATTAATATAGCTTAGATCAGGGCGCTCTGTCCCATTTTTCACAACATTTTCGAGCGTACCTATCTCATAAAATTACGTAGTTTTCGATAGTTTCTTGTAATATGGGTAAAGCTATTCAGTTAAATAGCTTGTATGATCGTACATTATATGGTATATTTGTGGTACAGAAATTGGAACAAATCTAATTTTCAGTTTGTTAATATTTAAGTCCCAGATCCACTTTTAACATTATTAAAAAAAACTGATCGAAAACCGAACTATTTTTTTAAATGTTACACAAGTAACTTGTTTAAAAAGTACATTATGTCCATATTTTCTATTACAATTCATATTTATTTATTTATTTACTCAGCAATAAAATATGAAAATTGAACAGTATCCTAATTTTGTGAGATCCTGGTCACCCTACCAAAATCCGTCGCTACGTTACGTCCTCGAGTGCTCAGCAAGTGCTCCTTTGAGATCCACTATACGTTTGTGCACCGAAATACTATTTAAGTAATCTTTATGGAGAGATACCAGTTGGCCCTTTCTATATTATCGATTCGATACACTCAAGTATTACCAAATCTGTACGGTAATTCTACTTACTATGGACCAGTACAGTGGTACAGAGAAGTGATTTAAATAGTTAGCTAAGTTTGATGTTAAGAGTAAGTGCAAATATTCTTTTTTCATTGAGTTAATGCCTAATAATACCTTAGTATAAGTATAAAACAGTTACTTTATTCTACAACCAATTACCATTTCTTTTTTAATTCACGTTTTCAGCGAAGCTAACTTTTCTGAATCTACTTGCCTTCTCACATCACGCACGGTTTATTAAATAAAAATAATAATTTTTAAAAATTTAGAGACGCGTGACTAGAGACTACTCATGTTTATGTCCCTTTGTGTTTAATCCGCATTATCGGTCACAATCTGCGACTCAAGCGCACAATTCACTAGGTATACTAAATGATTCTGATTCAGTAAAG
The DNA here is from genome assembly GCA_949125135.1 of Alcis repandata. Classification (NCBI taxonomy): domain Eukaryota; kingdom Metazoa; phylum Arthropoda; class Insecta; order Lepidoptera; family Geometridae; genus Alcis; species Alcis repandata. The sequence continues at coordinate 2,504,951 of OX421238.1, forward strand.
GGTGGATTTTCCGCCGATTACTGCCACAATACAACTGTCCGGCATAACCAATAAAATTAGTTGTTTAGAAAATGTTTCACAAATAGAAGGGCGAATTACAATTTCAAGCAAACAACCGCACGCCGTGATTACGATCTCGTTGTCATGTTAATTTTAAGACGATCACCAGACATCTGACTCGATCTCTCCAGTTTATTATACCTAAAGATATACTTTTGCATTTGTAATCATAATAATTACTATCTAGTGCTTCTCTATTACCGGAGATTGGCCGACGGCTTAGCAAACCTGTCGTTGTTCTGCGTCAAGCGAAAAGCCTGCTTGACTCCAGTTTATGCTTATCCACTCTCTGATGTTCCACAACCAACACGTCTTTCTTCTACCATTAAAGCACCAACTTTAAAGCAATTCTAATCCCAAAAACCCATACATATTTAAGCAGTAACAAAACTAAACGTACAAACCCATTCATCGGTTCATCCACGTACGAGAGAATAGACCCGAGAACAAAGACGGAGCGGGATGGCGGGACCTTTAAACAAACTACGTTTCGGATTGCTTGTACAAAATTAATTCGCGCAAAGACGTTATTTACTTTGCTACTTTGTTCGCTTAATTGGAGACGAGGGCGAAGGCGGAGATAATTCGGCGATTAATATTTAATGGGAGTCGAGTCCCCGGGGACGGTACCTGGAGACAGTTTAATGATGAAGCTGTACAGGGCTATTTTTACATTCTCGAAAAAATCAGATGGAAAACTAATTTTGCAGGAAGCTTCCCTAAACGTAGTACCTAATTTTTAGTACTGTGACTAGAAACCGCGACGTATTTTGTCTTGATTTTCTCTAAAAATAAAAACTAACATTTTTTAACTTTTATGAATATCGCGACAATAACATTTTTTGAGGTATATGATGTCGAAGATTTAAAAATTACGTTGTAATTTTAACGTTTTGGTTCTTATAGTATGTAGATACCAATAGATATTAGTATTCTATGGACGTCTTAATATGCTTGTACATTTATTCTGGACATCATCAGTGTGTTGTGGGTAGACATTTCGACTATCAACATGGACAGAAACCTGAAAAACGATAAATAAATCGCTATGGTGGTACGAGGAGCGTATAAAATGATTCAAGGGTGTAATTGCATTATGCTGTACGTACCGTTTTTGACAAGTATGTCTATGACGCGACGGAAACTCTACGAGTAAAACTGCGGTCTTACTAATTGTGATTTGTTTGGTGTTGTATGTAATGTTCACATGTATATGTAACTATGTATGTTGGTGTGTTCATATATGAAATTATACCAACCTAAAACTCGACCCATTTTGGTTCGAGTTGTAACTGGAATGTTGGGCTACATTTTGCAGTTGGGGTTTTCGCTTTGTCACTGTAACAAGTACCTTCTCAAGCTGTAATCGAGTACATACGAGTATATCGATCGACCAGTTTTTCCGAAGGACTGAAGACAAGGAGTTTGCTAAGCTGACGGCACACGTCCATTAGAAGAGTCACTAGCTGATGACATTACGACGATGCGACGTGATATCACGTCCTATGACTTCAATGTTGCAATCTGGACCAGCGATATTTTTCCGCTGGACTATGACTGGACTGGACTCTACTCATATTATCCCGGTGAGTTTAGACCTCAGCTCTCTATCCCGCTGTTCACGTTCCAAGCCAGTACAAAGGCCGTGTTGACAGTGAGCTCTCGGATTTTTGCACAATTGAATCCCTAACCAACCCATTCATTGTTGATTTGACAAAATTAATTCGTTCGAATTTATACGCCAGATTAATATAAGGTCTTTATTAACCTTAAATCAGGGTTGCCAGGTTAATAATATATATTAGTTAAAGTAGATAAGTAAGTAAGCTCGGATTGGCGGAGTGTGTCGCTGATATTAAAGTTTTTAGGCCTTTACGTTTACAGATTAGTATGAACGTGGTCATAAAAAGAACTACTACTGGCATCCCATCTTTTCCTTAGTGGTTATAAGAGACTAACTTCCCAATAGCACAAACAAATGGAAATTCCAGATTGGAGGTCTAATTTACACTATTTTCGAACTAAGACGTAGGTACTTTGACCGTTATGGTACAACTATAAACCTCAAAGGTCTAGAGCATTAGCTGTAATTTACATCAGTGTGTTAGTAATACGAGTATTATTGTTAATACCACCGCTGGTTGTTTACAGCCAGCATTAGCTGAGATGGGATCGGTTTTTTGCTCCAGGGCACGATGCATCTGTTTGTCTTTTGTTTGTGTTGATTTGTTAATTGTCTGTTTTTTTATGTAGCGGTGTTTTGTGAAACAAAAATTAGTTTTCTGTATTTTTGTTCCATCAGCGCTCTTAACGGCATTCATCGTGAGCCGAGTCAGAATCTAAGTTCAAGAAAAATGTTAAAATCAAAATTCTCCTACTTTCCTCGATGCTTTCTACAAGAAATTTCTGAATCAATCGAAGTTGGCACCACAATTCATTTTACTCTCAAACCAATCAAAAATTCCGTAATTCTTTAACGTTCATGAAGTAACGAAGTATTTCTATTCAAAATTACTTGTAACGACTTCTGAAATAAATAAAAAGATGAGCAAACAACTAGGCGCGCCGTTTACCATCAGCCATCTTGGTTTGTCACTGTATAGCATATCAATCATTCTATAGTTGCGACGTATTGTGTGTATTAAAAAGATATAGGATGCCAGTCCACCACGTCCACGTGCTAGGCTAGGCTGGGCTGAAATGTCTATTTATTGATTAAAAATTTAAAAATTTGTCAAGCAAATCACACCTCGCTTAGTTGACGCCGCTGGTGATAAGAGGGCTGGCTCATTCCTCGCACAAAGAATTTCACTGGCAATTCAGCGCGGGAATGCAGCCAGCGTTCTTGGTACTTTGCCACACGGGCAAAACCTACTTTTTGATTTTTAATTTTGTAAACTTCTTTGTTCTAGTTATTTTAGTTTTTTATTTTAGCTTATTTTAAATTTAAGATGTTAAATATATGTAAATTAAAAATTAAAAAAAGGTTTTTTTAATGTTTTATTTATTTTAACGAGATTTAATTTTAATTTAGTTCAATTACGTCTTACTATTTTTCCATACACTTTATGGTTGACAGGCTTGGCGTTTGACCACACCCCAAAGGCTGCCCTTTGGGGCTAATAGCCCTTTAGATGCTCTTTAGTTGAATAAAGTATTTTTTTTGTTTTAAAGTAGTGTTAGAAATCTCTTCTTTTTCTCAGCCGTTTTCAACCATTCTGGTGTAGGCCTCCTTCAGACTTTGCCATCTAACTCGGTCTTGTGCTACTTCCATCCAGTTATTTCCAGCAATCTTCTTTATGTCGTCCTTCCATCTCATTTGCGGTCTTCCTCTAGGTCTAGTGTTAGAAATATTTCACCTTAATTGCAATTTAGATTGTAAATGTAACTAATAATTGTAAATAAGAACTGGTGAAAAATTACTGGTGAACTGTGAACTGACGAAGGCGTTCAATGCTACCTGTATAGGTACCTATATTTTATCTACCTGCAGGTAAATTTCTTCCTGCTTACATTTTATCCTCAAAATTGTCAGAAAGCGAACAAACCCGCAGCGCAGCTAGTTTCATAAAAAAACTGATTATTTTTTGCCCCTCCATTGGGGAGAGTTAATAGAGTGCCTCCACAAGCTAATTCTCATCAAATCAAGTCAACAGATGTCATTTCGTCGCCTTCGATTCAATTACTTTTATAAACATATTCCGAGAGATTTGCATGTTTATATCCGAGTCGGCGAGTCGGCGTCGCCTTCTTACTTAAACTTTGTCGTTTTGCGACAAAAATGTCGCCTCTGTGAGGCAATTTGAATTTTATATCGCTTAGTTTTATGAGATTTGTACGGAGGCGTGATTAAATTACGGAGCGGGCGTTGGTTGGCTCATTTTTCTTTCTAAAGAATTGACAAATTGATAAAAGTCTTGTATCAATAATTCAATATGTCTCTCGTATTTTATTCGTGTATTGGTTTACGTCTGCCACTTAACTTTTTGGCAGTTTTCCGAAAAAAATACCGATTTCGGAGCCAAGATCCACTTTTGGGTAAAGCTTTACTAAGTACGATTTTTTAAATTACTATTTCTTTGTGGTAAAAAGTATGGTAAGTTTCGACAGTCAAACTGCCATATGAAAAATCCTATTCTACTCACTAAATTGCATCAAAATCAGACAAATATTTGACGAAGAATTACTAGTATATGAATAGGCAAATTGCCGGAATTCAGAGCTTTAATTAAATTACATGTAAACTTGTTAATAAACTGAAATCATTGAAAAACATTTTGTCAACATCGACGGGAAAATTGCATGTGACAGTCTTACTTAACATTCTGCATTTTATCAATTACATTTTGATACTAAACATTTTAAACTCGTTATATTAAAGTTAAATCGTCAAACAAAAATGTCGTTTATAAACAGAAAGTAACAAAACGGAGCACGCTACGCGCCAGTGTAGCCTTTGTAGCGAGCGTAGCCGTATGCTAAGCCGACGGCGGGTGGCGCTACGGGCAGCCTACGGAAAGCTACGAGACTTGCTACAACGTAACTAAAAAAATTATCAATTTGTAAACGTGATTTTAAAGACTAAAAATATCGAATTAGCAAATTTACCAAAAAAAAAATTCTCAAAAAGTTAATTCAAAATGTAAAAATAATTTGTTTTTGAGTATTAATTTATTTTATATCCTAATTCTACTTTACATCGAACATAAGTACCTACAAGCTAACTTAAGGCCCTCTCCCACAAGTTAATGTGAACGTAATGAATTCGCCGCGAATCGGGCGACCCCTGTTTGTCTTTCAATTATGGGGTCTCCTGGGCCCCCGGAGGGGTGCTGTTTAAACAAAGCAACACCATGGATATTTAGGGACAAAAATTAAATCTACCGATTAGTGAGTCTCCCGGACGCAATTTTCAGGTGCACTGAGCTCAGCAATAAGACATTGAGAAATAGAGCTACTTATTTTTAATATTTAAGGAAAATAAAACCCCCATTTAACACTACCCCTACTTCCCTACATCCTACTACTAGTGCTGACTTCCTACTACCCCACTGTACTGGAGGTTGTGGGTAGTGAGGGTAAGGAGTAGTATTTACCCAGTCTAAGGTTTCTTCGGATGTGTGAACGCGGGTGGTATTTACAACTGAGCGTTACTGTAGGTCGGTTGACGCTCTAAATTGTAGACCCCGCTAGTTTATCTTATAACAATCGCCAAGCCATGTCAAAGACCTTCGGGCGACCTAAAAACTCTAGGCTAGGTTCTCGGCCTATACGAACTTATTTACTCAGACCAAGCTTAAAAACATCCAATACCGGATCTAAATAGATAATAATACTAAAAAGCTCATGAGCTCATGGCACAAACGCGTCGATATGACAAGTTAAAAAAAATTTAAGTCTCAAAAGCTTAAAATATTATACACAATAATATTTTGTGTAAAATTTTGGTTGGGCTCGTTTTTTAACCGGCTTCAAAAAAGGAGGAGGTTATCAACTCGACTGTATGTTTTTTTTTTATGTTTGTTACCTCATAACTCATAACTTTTGACTGGGTGAATCGATTTTGATGATTCTTTTTTTATTAGAAAGCTGACGCTTCCCATTTGGTCCCATTTCAATTTAGTCCAGTTCTGATAATGGTATCCATGAGAAAACCATATAAGTCTTAAATTTGCATTAGGTACGTGCGCGACAAATAGATGAATAACTCAATAGTCGGTCTTTTGAAATCGATTTTTGTTTTTTGTTTTGTAAAAATAGTTAGCGCTCCTTAAGTACCCATAGCTGACGATGGTGGTTAAGAGGTTGAAACAACATTTAACAAACTATGTATTCGACACGTACCTACCTATTTAATTAATCAATATCAAAACATTTAATATTTACGGACAGATATCAAACACCCATTTAAATAAAATATAAATAATAAGTAATTTATAATCTACTATCGCAGTGGTCGTTGGTCAGCTTCATAATAAATTTACTACAAAGATAGACTGCATAAGCTATAAAAGAGCACACTGTACCTAACATCAATTGAATAGAAGCAAAAGACACTGTGACTGAAATCGGCTAGGAACACATCATCTTCAATAGATCTTCTTAAAATCTAATAATAATAACTGCTTACCTAGCAAGGATAGACTGTTGAGACATAACATAATTTATTTCACTATTGTGCAGTTTTATGCAACATTTTTTTTTACTTTACTTTAAGCTCATATATTAATCAATTAATTAAAATCACGCGTGTTCTTAGATACATTTCTTAGTCATTAATCACTCTCCTAAAGTTTAACTTAAATTTAAAATTACTTTTAAAATGAGGCTAGATTGTTATTTGACTAGGAAAGGCTCGTCTAGCGTTACTTAATTAAAATGAATAAAAGTAGGCGTTGAATAGACGTAGGCTAATAGCGTAGGTAATTGCCAGACTGAGGTAAAGCAAATAAAACTGCTTTCAATTCTGAAAAATATGTGTGAATGTTTTAAGCGAAGCTCTTCGTTAACTAGTTAACTCGTCGGTAACATTCAGTTCGATTTTCTGTTTTTTTAACTAACATCACGCTGTCTTTCTGTCTTGTTTTTTTAAACGAGGAAGTGTGCCTCTTAAACCCAAATGTACCATTTAAAAACTATAAACGAGAGTATTGTGTGCATAACAACCATTTAATTTGGCGGTATAATTTAGGTACTTATTATTTATTTATTGTTGTTTAGAATTTATTTACGTTTAATAAAATGAAAAAAATAAGAACACAAATCTTTGAAACAGAAACCTACCTTAAATATTTTCACTTATCACAGCACAATCAAAACATGATGCAACATCAAATTTAACCGCGAGGAGCAACCCTATCGCCGCGGCGGGTCCGCGTTCACTACGCCGGGACACTCTTACTCTGAGAGCGAGACGAGAGCCGAAGCCACGCCCACAATACAAGCCCCGCCCCCACAAACAAGCCGACAAATAGGGCTGCCTCCAAAACCTTATTTACCTCAATCGCCCGCCCGCTCGCAGTTTCTCCCCTTATCGATTGGACAACCCCGGCACTTATTTAAGGCGGCAGAACTGAATTAATTTTGTGATTGAAATTATAAGTATTATGGTATTAATTTGTTCGCGCCTGGCTCGTTCGATTAAAGCACTGCTTCGATTGTGAGTTTTTAATGTGGTGATCGTATTTTGTTATTTACGGATACCTGATTATGTTTGTGTTTAATGACTTGTACTATACAAAATAATAAAACTAGGTCAACGTAAAAAATACAGTTTTTCCGACAAATACTTCATTATGTGAGCACTCTTTGATATTTTTTACCTATTCGTATTTAAAGAAGTCGGTGCTATCTTTTTACAAGCTTTTTTTTTTTTTTTTACATCGGACTAGGCATGCGTTTGACTGCAATCTCACCTGATGTGACGATGTGGTCGAAGATGTAGCACGCTTGCCTAGGAAAAACCTATTCACTCTAGCTCGGCTCTAGCTTGTATGTATTTAATTTGCAATCTTTGTTTGTTTCGATCAAATCTTGCAATTGAATTACAAACCACTTCCCGATGTCCGATTGAGCTAAAATTTAGTATACCTACCTACACATACGTGTAAAACTCCAATGACTATATAATAATTATTATTTTTAGTATCTTGATTTACCTATTATATTTTTTTTCTTTGTGGGTATGAATTTCCCATAAACTTAAATAATACTTAGGTACAGTTATAATAAAATGATTTTTCAAAACCGCATCAGTTTTGATAGTAAAAGATATTTATTACACATATGCAATACATAGGTAGACATGGACTTTTTATGATGCTACGTACTTATAACTATTATATAATATATCAGGCATAGGGCATTGTTTCCAGTGAAAATACAGGGCAATTGGGAGATGAAACAACTTATATCTCAGGGTGACGAGCGCAGTGCTGTGCCGCGCAGGATTTTGAATTCTGCGAGTTCAAAATTCTGGGTGACGCAGACCTGTTATGGGCAAACGTGACGTTTAACATCAGGCGAGCGATTTGCTCGTCTCGTCACTCAATTACATAAAAAAAAAAAAACAAAAAATTCACTGAATAGAATTTCAAACAATAAATGTTGTACGACGATAGTTAACCTTTCCAAAACTTATCTAAGCTCCCAGATTTATAGCCGGCAATAAAAATGATGATATACGCCATTAAGATAAGACAACCCTTGCATTGATGTTAACCCTTACTGACGGTCTTGCAATAAAGATACCCTTGCGTTGATGATACAAAAACAGTGTTATAATGAACATACGGCGGCTTGTCGGAGAGATTTAACCCTCAATTATGGAATTAAATCGCGTTGAAGGGTTGCGCACCCCGCGGCGACGTCAATTGATTTTAATAGGGATGTGAAGATGGGTATCGATGTACTAGAGTAGGTTGCACGGTAAAATTATTATCTATCATTTCTGTCGCCATGCAGGTCTAACCCGGACTAATTGGCATTTTTTTTTGGCAAATAATACCAGATAGTTTTTTTAAGACTTTTTGCCAGAGTATTTTAAAGAAACTTTAGACTCTAGACCGTTAAAAAGGAGATGATTATAAACACTATACTAGGGCAGATTTATTAAATCTGATATTACCAAAAAGTACGATGAGTTGATGATGCACCAGTTTGTAAACTAAATTAACACTGGTAAAACCAGTTTGTGAGTGTAACTGGAGCTAATCATCGTATTTTTTTGTAATATCAGTATGCTCCGTACTTTAATTAGTGAATTCATCATTATTTTAGCGGAATTTAAATGGTCATTTTTCTCAGTATACAGACCTCCGCTCTATCATGAGCGCTTTTGACATTTTATTTTGATCTGGCTGATTTTATTGAAAGTTTCGATACTTTTAAATCGACACAAGCCCTCCCTAGTCGTCACGTTGTTGTTCAATGCTGACATAATGAAGTGTTGTCACGCCGCACTCGCCCGCTCGTTGTCATTGTCGATTGCCTGGTGTGCGCTGACCCTTATGGAAGGTATCGTTAACTGATTGTAACTCTTTGTCGGTTTGGATGTTTGGATCACGCGTCGAAAAGATGTTTTATTATTATACTGAGAATATTTTAAAAATTTTTATTTACCTCTAGTATGTGGATAAAAAATTGGTTATCATGAAAAATTATATCTACCAAAGTCTTAGCATACCTACCTACGTGCGTGGGTGGGCTAGCCCCATTTATTTAGACATGAGCGCGTATTTATTAGAGCAAGTTGCACGTGCACTAGTCACGTGCGTTCTCCTACTTAACATGCGCAGGTTATCCATACCTAATGCACCCTAGCTGTAAACTTGGTCGGATTAAAAATTCGTTACCTATTATTTATTTGATTATTTATTCATTTAGTAGGTAGGTACAGTATATTTTTTTAGCAATAATTGCCTTAAAACCCCAATTGGATTTGTCTAAGCAAAAGGTTGATCTAGTCTAGTTCAATATAAATATAAATAATTAATTAATGCTCGCAAAGATACCACACTTAACTATTACATTCTTGTATTTCACTTGTCATGCTAGTATGTGCGGGTCTTTCTTACAACTGAATTTTGAATCACTTCCTAATGTCCGATTAAGCTGAAATTTGGTATAGGTACCTACGTGTGTAACTCGGACGACAATAAAATGAAAGCTTATTAAAAAAAAAATTTCGTACTTCAGTGTACAAAAAAAAATAGTGAGAGATTAGGATTTTTGAGTTTGGTGCTAGAGTTAAGGAAAGTTTCTTCCACATCCACACGCGTTTATTACAAGTAGGTAAAGCAAGACAACGTCCCCGAGCACCGAAAAGAGCGTTTAATCACTTTCCCGATAGACCGCCTATTTGTCCGCAACCCGAGCTGGCAACTTCATTAACTAATCTGTTAGTTCGTGGACATTAGCTCGCCCTGCCCGTGTTTTGGTTTCATTTAGGTATAAATACCTATATATGCACCTACCCATAATTATTTAGGTGAAAGGACTAAACAACTTTGAATTAACTGGATCAAATTAGTTACTTACAACAACAATAACATTTACAATAAAGAAAAAAATGTAAGTCAGTAAGTATTTCTCCACCATGTAGTTGAAGAAATATGTAAGTATAAAAAAATAGTAGGCGCTATGCTATATTAACCCTGAAATAATGTTGAGACCAACTTTATGCTTTTTCAGTGACGTACCTACCTATCTATTTGAGATGTCCATCGGTGAGCACTTGGCATCAGCTAGCCGATATATCACCTAATTCCACAACTACATTTTCCAAATCAATAAAAACTATCGACTATACCTACCTTCATTCGACAACACAACTCGATAATTTTTAATAATACTACAAGCAACCGACTCCGATCTGATCTGCACCATTTCATGTGCAATCAATATCTCACAAAACATTTTTAAAACGAAAGCTTCATTATAAGCCGTCAAGAGTATGCAATTAGCAGAGGTACGCAACCTGCATGCGGTCCATTCAACAAATCGTTCGTTAGGACGTGGATCACCGACAAATCCTCACTAATTGGTCGAAGATCGAAGGGCAGATACAGGCGAGTACCGCAGCTTGGTCTTAAGCTGACAAAACGTTTAAAAATGCAAAAAATTGTTACGGGAATAGCAGCTTTAGTGTGTTGGGAAAAGAGATTCGATTTTCAGACAGTTTCTATAGCGATTTACGGTTGGGTATTAATTTTTTATTCAGAGTTGTGTTCTTTTCTTGCTCATATTAGTATAAATGCAAATTTCGCAGCAAGAGAGCAACGAAGTACCTACCTACCTATACTCCCACTCAATTAAATTAATCATCCCACTGCTGGGATACATACCTATACCAGGTGTATCCTTGAAAGGTGATTAGTAGGTACCTATTACCGTATTCCACCACGCTGCCCATGTGCGTAACCAAAACGCAAAAGTGTGAATCCGCCAACCCAGCGGTTTATCATTATCACTTAATTACAAAAAAAAAAAAATTAAAAGACCGTTTTAATTGTAAATAATATATCTAAACAGAATTACTAGTAAGGTACCAAAAAAATTAATTTCTCTATTAGGTAGGCATTTTTTTTTATCCGTGCATGATTTGTCATGTATAATAGTTTAATCAATAATACATTTTGCCTTACCTACATGATTTTAAGACGCAACTTTATTACTTACTTACTTACTTTATACTTTACTATGTATTTCATAAACAAAGTAAATAAATAAACCTCCGCTATTTGTCTAAACTTAACAGATGAATGAAAACATAATAGCGAAGCGCTCTCAGACATAACTAAAAGTGCGAAGGTACTACAACGAGGATCAAGTTAATTGAATACCGACCCCTACCAAGGGATCATTCGATATGTAGGCAGCTCTTCACTGCACAATACTGCGCATAGATAAATCATGTTTTTTAAGAATTTTCAAAGGAAAAAAGAGATAAGTAAGTACAGTACCCGGCGATAAATATTGCACATCGACCTTTGGAAAGAGACAATCGGCTAATTTGTGGAATGAGCTCCTTCCACCTGTATTCCCGAGTAGCTACAATATTGGGTTCTTCAAAAGGTCTGTTAATAGAATCTTAAAAGGTCGGCAGCGTATCTGTGATGCCTCCAGTGTTACAGGTATCCATAGGCGACGGTGATCGCTTACCATCAGGCGGCCCGTTTGCTTGTCTGCCTCCTATGGCATAAAAAAAAAATAAAAAAATTCGGCTTCGTAGAGCGTTATCTCTGTCGCACGAAATACAAACACTATCGCACTTGAAAAACGACTAACAAAACGTCACATAGGTAGCGTGCGACAGAGATAATGCTCTACGAAGCCGAAATTAGCCGATTGTCTCTTTCCAAAGGTAAATCTTCTTTCTTATATATAAAAATGAATCGCTGTTCGTTAGTCTCGCTAAAACTCGAGAACGGCTGGACCGATTTCGCTAATTTTGATCTTGAAATATTTGTGGAAGTTCAGGGAAGGTTTAAAAGTAAAAAAAAGAAGGAAAAAGAACAGCGGGTGAAACCGCCGGGGGTCAGCTAGTGTGCAATATTTATCGCCAGGTACTTGTAAGTAATTTCTTTCAAAATAAGTAAATTTAAAAAAAAAAATTTAAAGACAAGCTTTTATTGCAGTGCATCGGAGTTATACAGGTTTACCAAAAAATGTCAGCTGATCGGACAACAGGAGGTGGTTCTAATTTGGCTTCCAATATTTGACCCAGACAGACATATGAGTCACTCTCACTCACTAACGTGACATGTTAATAAAGCTTGTAATAATGATGGTTTTGTTTCTTGAAATAAAACTTCTTGGGTGGTGATTGGATAAACATAATCGATAAATTGGACAACAATTTTGAGATTAAATGATCTAGTGCAGTTTTCGGAACATTTCGTCAGGCGCTTGGCAAAAGAATTTTTCATGGGATTTTCAGGGTTTTTAGCTTGGGGTTCACTTTACTAAACAAAAGAGCGATAGAAAATATTTTACAATTATTCGATGATTACCTTTCCTCAAAGTTCAATTTTAGTTAGCATCTAGGAACATAACCAATTTTTACCGCATCCCAATTTTCCGAATGCAAATTTTATTCCACATTTAAAAGAAAATTATCCACTCCACTTTCTTGAACATCTGTTTCCCCGAATGTATCTAAAAATCCATGCATGATTAAAATCAAAATTAAAACTTGTTTATTGCGACACTGGGTACAAAATGATCTAAAATTTAGGTAGAGTTCCAACAGTGTATTCTAATTAAAGTATCTTCCAACATTTAATGTTGTTCTGAAGTCTCATTTAGAAGACTGGTATTTTAGGCCACGCACTGAAAATCGCCAGAAGTTTAGCCTACTGACCTCTCCAAACTTCAATATGAAGATACCTTGGGTATTGGAGGTGTCCATAGACGTCGGTGACCACTTACTAGCAGGTGGCCCGTTGCTTGTTTGCCACTTATTTTTACATATTTTAAATATCTTTAAAATAGAGAAAAAACACTTCTCGACCAATAGTAGGGTAGTTGGTGCAAGCATCGGTCCGGAAAGTTAAAACGAGGAGGCCCCCTCCCGGCCCTCCCGGCCTTCCTCGACCATGCCGCTTCACGGGATTCAATTAAACGCATTGTTATGACTTCTGTTACAGCTGAAAAAAGTTTCAGGAAAATGTTTTGTTTAGTAGACTAGATAGACAGATAAACTCTTTATTGTTCGCATCAGAAATTACATTAGGGATCATAACACTTAAAACTAGTCCAACAACTGGCGGCCTTATCGCCACTAGGGAGGTACTAGGACTAGGTAGGTAAGTAGGAAATCTGAAATCAACGGTTTATACTGGCGTGTCTTTATCCATTGTGCGCACCGACGACCGATTTGATACAATTCGAGTCTTTGTCCGCGATCTCAAATGGGTACCTAATTACCTATACTTTGAGTGCTTGAATAAGTAACAGTGGACAGTCAAATATTTATTAAGATTGTAGACTGGTGAAATTTTGACGTGTCCAAGTTACCCCTTCCTTATTTATCTCTTTTTGTAGTCGGGTAAAAAAGACGTTAGATTTGTAACTACATATTATTATTAGTAAAACCAAAACCGCAGTTACAGACTCACTGTTCGCCACCCCCTAAGGCCGCCGCTGCTGGTTTTAATTGGCATGACACAAAAAATGCGTTTAGATAATATGTAAATAATATCTATAGTTATGTTAGTCGATACTTTAATTCATACATTACAATATTAATATTTGAAGTTACTACACCACATAAAAAAAGAAATAAAAAAATTTAAAGTAAGTTTCTGAAAAAAATATCATAAAATATATTTTCTCTGGTAACAATAACGAAGTAGACACAGTACAAACACATTCCAATTGAGCGGACAGCCTTTCCAGTAATCCTGTGTAATCCCACGGATAAACTGAACAATTATATTAGAACCGAACACAAATTTTCAAATCGGTCGCAACAGCAATCGACAATGTATAAATTGTGTTGTCAGCGGGATGTAATCGGATAATATCGACAATGTATTGTATCCGAAACAAAACGTGCTTTCACTGCACATAAGGCCTTGTTTACAAGACTGTCGCGTTTTTTTAATATTATTTACTAGCTGACTAAAAAATGTAAAAAAATAATAGTTCAAAAAACTAACAAACACGCTTTGTACGAGTATAAAAAAACAAACAAAAAAGTGGGTCAAAATTGCGTCCAAAGGAGTTTGTTACAAACATACAAACAAACATACAAGTGAAGCTAATAAAAAGCGTGTAAAAATACTTTATAGTAGGTAGAGTATAATAAGTTATTTTTACCGTTTTCATTGTTACCAACAAATGAATGACGACCTGTTTGGCTCAGCGGCTATATTCGCCTTATAAGCCAGAGGTGCCGGGTTCGATTCCCGGCTGGGCAGATGTTTGAATGATGAATTGAAATATTTGTTCTGGGTTTGGGTGTTAGTTGTCCTTTCTTTGTTGTGTGTGTTCTATGGCACCCCGACACAGGGCATCCTAGTGGGGAGGGAAGTGTGAAATGTAACAAAAGTTGTCAATTCCGTTTGTTTTAATTTACAGTTTGTATTATAAAATAAGCTCTGTCTTAGGATGGAAATCTTGACAAGATACCCAGCAAGCAGCTTTAGAAATTGGACACACTAGAAACGGTGGCAACCCTAACTACCGGGTCTCCGTCAGGGGTAGTGATCCAACTACCTATGTATTATTTTCGCCGACCCCATTCGTAAGGTTGTAAATTGTAGAATTGAGCTACAGGGTTCGCAGTCTACTCTCCAGTTTGCCACTGCAGCGAGTCTTTGTAAAAATGTAAATCTATCTATCATATTTTGTAATGACAATTTTGTGATTTAACATTTAAAGCCAAAGTTCATCACTGGGTGACAACTTTGAACACCAAAATTATATGTCATGTAAAATTTGTCCCAGTTGTCACCTCATAACTGGGACAAATTTTAAAAACGATTCCCGATTGACAGCCTGGGGGCAAAGATAGGGTAACAACTGGGAATGACTCCTTTGTAAGGTACGACTTTCTAGCGTTTGAATACCTTAACTTTAACTGTAGGCAATATAGATGTAGCGATATGTGGCTGTAGACTGTGGATAAATGATGGAACCTAATTTGAAAGCCAAAATTTCGACAATGCATAACTAGGTTCATTCGATCTTTGCTATTTATTTGGTGCTTCTGGTGCTACTTTTATCTGTTTTGTTTCGTCCAAATTATACCGCAATTCTATCCATCGTTTAGCGCGTAGTTTACCCACAACAGCGTCAGAACATGGGTGGGTAAAGACATAAAACTCATAAAAATGTATGAGATAGCAACCAATGTGCAGCTAACAAGAGGGTCGGCCGCCGCTAGTTATTCCGCGCCACCGGTGATTCAGACAAATGAATGTTTCGTTATACCAAACAAGTAACAACACACCTTGTTTTCGTGGAGCTGTCTACTCTGTATCCATATTTCTTTGGTTTGAAGATTTCTCTTCACAATTCAACAACTGGGTAGGTATCTGTAGAGTTTATTAGAGGTAGAAAATAGGCAATAGGTAGGTATACCTACCTTATAGGTAACTGCACGTTTGTGTAGTAGGCTAAGGCCTATTACCTATCACCAAAATTTTAAATGGCGATTATTAATTTAACCGTCTCTATTGTTGACATTTAACTCACTGAATAGTTGTCATGTTGTCAAAAACAGTTGATTAAAAATGTAATTGTTAAGTTTTGGTGTACTATGGTTTGTTTTAGTTTCGGAAAGTATGTTTTTGTTTGGTTAGTCATCATCATCAGCCTTTTTTTTTTTTGTTTACCCAGTGGAAATCCTTTATGGATACCACGCCCGCCCCGGGGGAGGCAGGGTGGTTATGTGGGAGTCTCCGCCCTGCGGCGGCATACCCACTAAAACCACTGGGGTGTTCGGCATCCGCCTGAGATGGGGCAAGGTCGGGTCGCGTTAGCAATCGCCACCTCGCCCCGGCGATGGGCCCGATTAGGGCCCCCCGCGTATATGGAGGGGTGACCCTGTTCACCAGGATCACCCCCCAGACAGTCAGTGTGGGGTCGTGCAGGCCTTAATCCTCAGCCTATCGTATGTTTGTTCAACAACCGTTGAGGTAGACGGGTTCTAGAGTGGAGACCACGGATCGGCAAACCGGAGTAGGGCGCCCTGCGGCCAGGTGGAGCGACGACCTGCGTACCTAAGTCTAAGTACTTAATACCTAAGTGGATGCGTAAGGCGGAAGATCGTGCCTTGTGGCGTTCTTTAAGAGAGGCCTATGTCCAGCAGTGTTTAGTTGATAAAGGCAAACAAACACAAACCGACCTGACGGTAAAAAAATTGCAGTATCAATTTGTAATTTGAGTGGGTGGGCTTCGGCTAAGCATACCCTTTCCTTATAACTCTGTAGTGTACCTACCTAACATACTTATTTACAAATAGGTACCTACCTATATCCTAGTATGAAAGCTTTGGACTTATC
This sequence comes from Alcis repandata, assembly GCA_949125135.1. Taxonomy (NCBI): domain Eukaryota; kingdom Metazoa; phylum Arthropoda; class Insecta; order Lepidoptera; family Geometridae; genus Alcis; species Alcis repandata. Next base: position 2,521,522 of record OX421238.1, read on the forward strand.
TAGTTTATTTTAATTGCAAAAAAGAGGGTCTTTTATGATTGACCAAGCGATCTAAGCGTCTCTGCAACAACTGGCAAAATTTTCTTTCATCTGTCCGGATATTTGTTTGTTTCTCGTTTGTTTGTATGTTGGTAATGTTGGTACTCGCGTACAGGGCGTATTTATGTCAATGTCAATATGACAATGAAATTTTGCTAGGGTTTTATTGGGCAGGCTTCGGGCTTTTGGGCCGTCATTGAATGATTTAACATAAAATACCAAATTATAAAATATCACACGCCATCTGTTGCTGTTTTTAGAACTAAAACTTAAAAATAAAAACGCCTCCTTTGCTCAACAAACTTTTGTAGTAAATTGTCGTATGGATAAAATATATTTTTGGTTTATATGATGGAAAGACGTCTAACAGGTATTTGTCCCATTTAGAAGTGATAAGAAATGGGGCGTTTAAAAAAAACAAGTTCAGTTCCAAAAAGTACAATAAATGACGTGCGTTCGTAAGATATAGTGGTGTCAAAACTACTTGTCTTTTTATTTTGACAACTTTGACAATCGACTAGACCACATTTTATTCAATTTACTATATTTCTTTCCTTAGATTAGTATAAATCTATGTTTCTTTCACATTTTCGTTTTCAGTGCTGCCTCGTCATTTTTCTTTTTACCACTAAATTCTACTATTTCTACTAAGTAAATATTTATTTTGTAATTTTTTAAAACTGGCAACATTACACACGAGCGGCAAAGAAAAAAACAAACAAAACACGATCAATCATTGAAGTAACAATTTTTTATTTCAAAAAATGGAAAAAATACTTAAAATACCAAAATTGTAATGATTTTGAAATATAAATTCTTGTGAAACAAAGCGCTCCATCAATTATTTACTTGATAAATTCGTAGTTGCGAAGTACTTTCAGGTGACTATACAATTTGCGTTTTAGGATTTACTAAAGGCGTAATGGTATTTTTATCTTACCAGTACTTATATTAATGATTGTTTTACAGGTAAGTATTACTAATGGACAATTCAACGGTTGAGCACAGCGACTCAGATTCCGGTGAGAGCTGGACCTTGTTGGAGAGCAGCCCGACATATGCTGATGAGGCCCCAGATCCCGAAAATGCTGCTAATCAAAGCGCGAGGTAAGCCACATTTAAATTAAAAAAACAAATAGGTACTAAAGTAAGGTATGTATTTTCTCGTAAAATCTCAGACCTATATTATTAACAGGTATTTCATACTTTTGCGCACTTTTGTAACCTTGACCCACTGAAGGAAGTATTGATTAAAATAGAACTGGTGTTTCCTCTGATGTTTGATCATATTTAACAAGTCGGAGAACTAACATCTAATTTGCTTACGTTTTAGTACATATTTGAACTGTTACTCAGTACTGCAAAATTTAAACTTTATAGAAGATAACTGCCAAACAAAATATTTACTTTGATAACAGTGATGTCTTTACGCTACAATTATTACGTTTCGCTATTCTTATCTATGCAAGATAAAGAAGATTTTCATATCAACTGCACTACATTTCTGTGGTACAGATACAGAGACCTATTTATTGACATGCTTTAAACTTTTCTGAGATATCCTTATTCAATAACAGCGACAAGTCCTAAGCTGATATGTCTCTTCGAGTATTAATGTGTATTTTCCCTGGCTATTCAAACACAAAATATCCCAATGTACTGTGTTGACCACAGGCGCAGTTGCTCATAGGGATGCGACTTTTTTAAGCTCGATCCGATCCTGTGGATCGTATCGGATCGTAACTTCTCGATCCGATCCGCGGATCGGATCGCATGCATTCGATCCGATCTTCAAAAGATCGATCCAAAGTATCGTATGAAAACACAACTTATAAATATTAATAGACATTTATTTCAAATAAAACGGAGGAACTAACACACGTTGTGCAATAATAATATAATAGGTATAGATGGATAGACAGATTTTATAGATGCCAATCTTCAATTTCAAGGATTTAAAACAATAATTTTGATAGGCGTTATGGATCCAGCCTGTTTCGACTCTCAGATAATGTTAAATTTGCAGACGAAAAGAGTTTAATTCACAAGGAACAAAACAGTGAATAAGATAATAAAGTATTCTTAGTCATAGATTTTCGCAACTTAGCATTCTACCCACTTTATATCAAAAGAATAAACAAGCGTTTATTTCGTGTCATATTTCTACCCGCCGTGGTCGTCAATAGCAAAATAAATTGTAAAGTACCGACATTTTGTTTACATTTTGAAACATAAACAAACTAAAGTTTGAGATCGTACTTAGATTTACCACTTTATAATACATACATACCTACAACTACAATAAACAATTATTGCTAACCACAATGTTTGAACGATCCGATCCGACCTGATACGATATTTGAAGATCTGTATCGATCCGCACTCCGGATCGTATGGTGTCGATCCGATCCGAATGTCGACTGGATCGTATGCTCTCGATCCTATCCACGAAAAGATCGGATCGGATCGGCGCATCGCTTTGCTCTAGTGCAGGGGTGGGTTATTAATTAACATGCCAACTTTTCTAAACAAGTTTTTAAGAGGCTCTCAAATGCTCTAGACGTTGAGTAAATGTGTACATCCACCACTTGATGTGCCATTAATTTTGCCTAGTGATATTTTGGGTGGTGGCATGCTCAAAATATTTTGTCATTGGTACACCATTCCTGCTCTAGTGGCTTAAATATTTTCTGTGATAACCTACAATGATAACTAGCAACTAAAGTGGCTGGGGGTGGTCATATCTGTCACAATTGATAACAGTTTGGAAAGATAATGTTGTAGTGGTGATTGAATTGAGAAACATAATATGGTACCCATTGAATTAATAAATTTCTTTAGTATCAGCTATTCAATGGATCAGTAATTACTTCCGATTAAAATCTATTTATTTACCATTTTCTAAACTAAACATAATTTTCTGATCCTCTATATATTTCAATGAAAGGAGAAGCAGATAGTTTTAGTTTTTGAGCAGCATTTAAGATGTTTAGCTGAGGACTGATATAGGCAGATGATAATTAAAATTATTTCTGTGCAAGTTCTTCTATAAGGTTTTTCTTTCTCGTTTTTGGAGCAATATGTATTGAATGTTTGATGTTATGGTCGCATGACTCATTATAAAATAATAATGTAGATAACCTACATTCTATACTTGTTATTGTTACAGCTGTTAATGTAGCAACTGTGACAAAGTAGCGAAAACATTTTATGTTATTTCTTGGCCTTTTATCTACACTTGTACTTACTCTATTTAATGCCTGTGTTATGCCATCTAGAATAAGATACATATATTTGTAGTTTACACAGCTTTGTTCTTTTCAGGGAACATGTTGATCCCCACAGTGAAAAAGATGAAGACACTGATGGCATATCCATCATCAGCGACAGTGAACCAGAATCTCCACATTGTGAGCTGAGTTATGTCCAAGTACTGACCGAAGAAAGTCCACCAGAACCACAAGAATTGACAGCTTTGTCATCTCCACTCGTCAATGACAATCAAAATAATGAATCCATAAAGGAAGAAACTGACTTCCTCGGCGACAATATTAAATATAAGACATATGTACACAAACGAAACCCGAAAGTTGGTTCTATTCTTGATATAATAATGCTGGGCACATTCGTCATCACTGCTGGAATGGCGCTGGGCCATCTGTGGAGCTGCAAGAATGAATGCACCATGCAGACATCTGTCAACAAAATTCTGATGAACTCATACAAACTGCAAAAAGAAAATGAATTTTTGAAAAGTAAACTGAAGGAAATCACCGAAGCCACCGCTTCCCAACTAACAGAGCAGCTAAAGTCAATAAATAACAAACCATACAAACAATTCAGATGTAAAAAGATTTTTGAAGAACCAGTGCTCAGCAATAACAAGAAGCAAATTGAAATAAAATGTATAGATGATAACAAACCGGATGGGATTTTTCACAACTCCCTAGAAATGCCTGAATATGAAAAGGAGTTTTTGAAGGACATTGAAAAACTGAAGGTTATTTATGAACAACATAAAGGTTGGATGGACAAAGAAGTAAAAAGACAATTTGAGGAATTTGAAAAAGTTAAATTTAAGAAGCGAGATTTACAGCTAAACGGAGAGCAACTGGACCTTATATCTATTCAGCTTAATCACCCTGATCTCATACCAGATATTAATTCAGTACTTGATACAAAGACACACAGGCACATCAATCTAGTAAAACAATTGGACGCTATATATTCCAAGATAAAACAATACATGAAACCTGAATTTCAAGAAGTGAAAGGCGACACAGAAATGTTTTCAGAGTTACAATCTGGGTCTAGTGAGGACACAAATGCACACAGCCCAGGTAACATACAGACTGAACAATTGCCAGAAAAGAAAATCACTTATGCTGATTCTTTGAAGATTGACCAGCCATTACAGAGGAGCAAAAGAAGCGAAAACAATGAGCCGCCCAGCAGATCTATCAAAGCCCACACCAGTAAGAGAAAGCATAAAGAAGAAGATCTTATACAAAATCTAAACACGTTTAGTGACGACGATATAAAAAAAGACGATAGATACAATGGCCCTAAACCAAAGTATGACAAAAAGAAACATGATCGCCAAAAATCATACAAAAAGCAAAAGAGAAACAACAAATATGAACAGTGGGAGATGAAAGGGGGATACCTAAAAGATTTTGATGAATTCTCCATTACATCATCACAGGATAATATTTCAATAAACAAGCCAGAAAAAAAATTCCTGAACACAGACTTTGAAAACTATGTCAGTAAGGTAATAGAGGCTAAAAATAACGCGTCCGATGAAGAACTGCCAAAGATTACCAAAAATATTGATGAAAGAGCTAATAAATCAGAAAAGCGTCTTTCGAAAAGTGACAGAAGAAAGAAAGGTAAAACCAAGGATTACGAGTGGTACGATCAGAGGTCCGCTTTGAGAGCAGAAGCCCGACAGAGGTTGGAGCACGAACTTTTTGGTGAAAACACCCCTAACAACGCTGCCTGGTATTTCCGCCGCATGCAAAAACGCGAACAATGCCGCGCGCAGAAAGATAACAGCACATTAAAGAAGTTCTATGAGCGCAAGATGAATTTTAAAATGAAGCGGTAAACTAATAAGGTTCTATGTCATACCGGCACCATTAATATCCATTAACGGTTAAGAATTTCATTAGTCTAATCATTAGATGTTTTCTCAGATATTAGTAAGAAAGATCTCAAGGAATGGCCATCAGTGTCAAAAGAAAAAAACTTTCAGGACTTAGCATTTAATTCGTGCTTTCTTTCGAATATAGAACTATTTTTAGACTTCACGGTGCTATAGGCACTCATTTTAGTAGTTGACGCTAAACCACTATACAGGACTTAATATATGATTACTTTTAGATTGTTTACATTATAGATACATTTAATTTATAGGCACGCTATATTACTTTTACTAGTTATTTGTTAAATTAGAACAGTAGTTTTTATGCTAGAGGTACACTGACAGAAACTTATGAAAACTCGACTTCCAATGTTAAATCATCTTTATTATTTTATCGACCTTTTTTTCCACAGACTCTGCTCTTATAATTATGAAACATTAATTAAATCTCCGAATTTCTATGACTTGGACCTTTAATTTTGTCAATGTACCTTTAGCGAGTTATCTCTACTTATGTGATATAATTTTAGAAAACTATGTACCTTGATTACCTACTTACGGTATTACTTGCCCTTATGGATTATACATCCCTTTACATTTTAAGTTTTGAAAATTAACAATTATAATAACTAGTGTTCGAAATAAATGTTTGAAATAGATCTATTATTTGAATTAATAATACCTTTGTGCTAATTTACGGGCTCTGATTGTGAAGTATGAGATATTCTGCTCCCCCCCCCCCCCTAGCCAAGTTCAATTCTATAATCGAAACGCTATAGAAAACTATGACAATGTATGGGAATGACATTTCTGTCATAGATTATAGAAATGTCATTTCCATACATTTTCCTAGTTTATCGATTATAGAATTGCAACTCTGGATGGGAGACTGACTCGTGGTCGACCGCCGCAGATTTCTTCATATTAAAGCAGAAAATTAAAACCGCCCGCAATTGACGAGGATTTGGCTCGTAAGCTGACATGTTTCGAGAATTACTTTATGATGCAGACACAAATCGACTAATATTTCGATGGCATTATGTTTACACATACCTAAGCTTATTGTATGACATCTACGATCTATTTTATTTTGACTACCTACCGCTACTGCCGCTACAGCCATCTATTGCAAAACGGCGGAAGCAAAGTTGTACACCTAATTTTAAAGAGGTATAAGTATGTATTAGGGATGTTACGGAGCTCCGACTCCGTTAAGTCGGAACTTCCGATTATTATTACACCTTCGGTTCCGACTTCGGCTCCGAAACTTTAAAATCGGAGGTTGAAAAAACATAGCGGCAGCGACTGTTAGGAACAGGTTCATACAGGTCGCGGGGAATCCCGCCCCCTCCCACTACGTGCGTTCTATCGTCGATTATTTTTTCACTTGTTAGTTACGCCTTACGCATACGACACGTTTATAGGTCATAGATTTGATTTTTGCGGCTTAGTATCAATAAAAGTGATCTGTTTTTGTGTTAGACCTTCGCCTCCGACTCCGATAAATCAAATTTAAAAACTCCGACTCCGCCTTCGGTTTCGATAAAATGACCTCCGTTACATCCCTGGTATGTATGTATGTTTATCGAGGGTAATCTCCGAAACCACTGGTCTGTTTTTTAAAATACTTTAAAATCGGACCAGTGTGCGAAAACTACACTATTCCTGTTACAGGCTATATCTTATTATCCTTAGCACGAGCCACGAACTGCAGGGATTAGGTAGGTATAGTTATCCTAGTTAGTTAGTTCCTTGTTATTAAAAGATAAAGAAAAACAAACCAAAATTTGAAATATGTACTATATTTTCTTTCTAATCATAAGTCAAATATGTTTAAAACTAGATTCGAATAAGCAAACGTTTTAAAAACCTAAATAAACCATTTTTAAATAAACAACTATTCACAAAAAAACAATCATTTTGCAAGACGAGTAATGGCGTGCTTCTGGTCTATGGAAGCACTGTATTTTGTTTCCGATGTGCGTTTTGGCACATCATCTAGTTTTCAAAGTCTTGGTTATAAATAAACAATGTAAATATGACTTATGAATGCGCCAGTTGCCGCTAATCTTCTGTGATAATTCCGCTGAATACCAGGTTGATAGCTGCATTTACGTCACCTAGAACAAACACTTTGCTAATGAGACTGCCAATTTTTTCATGTGGAATTAAAATTTATCACTAGACAAAAATATATTCCCCTAGACAGGTTGAAATTCTATGGTCGGAAATGCATAGAAAAATATCACAATATAAGGGAATGACATTTCTGTAGTCTATTTATGGATTACTAGCTTCTGCCCACGGCTTCGCCCGCGTACTCTTCTTCATTTTCAGGAACCGTTATTTTTTCCGTGATAAAATTAACTTAACCCTCTCTTTTTAAAAAGAGTCATAATGGAATCAGGGATTCCAAAAACAATAAATGCAATAAATCCGCCCCCTCGGACCATTCCGAAAAATGGCGGTCATTTTGAATCCGCTATCTTGGATTTTCGTCATCACTATCAAGCCGCTATAGCATTTGGTCAATCAGAAGATTCAGACCCCACCCATATTTAATCGTTTCGGAGATATAGACCTCAAATTTTGTATGGCGGCTATGTTTTTTGTATGTTTTTTTCGATTACCCAAAAAAAGTCCGAAGTTTTGGTGAAAATGTTTTAGTTTCCGAGATAACTAGCAGTTCCACCTCGAAGATGTGACTTTCTACGTTTTCGGATTTTTCCCGAGAGTTGTGGCTACCTTCAGCTTAGTACGAGTACATCTGTAAAGGTTTATTGACGTAGCATCAAAACAAATTCTCTCTCCGTCCTATCTTTACCACGCCGTTTCACCCCCATAGGGGTTGATATTCCAAAAATGGTGAAATACGTGTCCATTATTTTCTTAAGCTTAGTATATTTGTAAAGTTTCAAAACCGTGGCATCAAAAAACAATGCTTCTCCATACAAACTTTAACACCCTATTTCACTCCCTTAGGGGTTGAATTTCAAAAAATCCTTTCTTAGTACACGTTAACTCATCAAGACAAATACACCCTCCAAATTTCAAATTACTACAACCAGCGGTTTGGGCTGTGCGTTGTCTATCAGTGAGTCAGGACCTGTTCCTTTATACAGGGTTATTCATAAAGGGTATGCTAAGCCTAAAAGGGCTCATGTTAGGCTTAGCATCATTTTAGGAGCATTATAGATCGACAGTTGTGTATAGCTACCTGCGCAGGCGATTAGTGCGCGCAAGTTGAAGTCCTCGTCGAAGAGGCCCATCTCACGCATGCGGCTAAGCTGCGTCGCGAAGTTTTCTCGCGGCCCGCGAAAAACTCTTTCCGACGACGACGCTGCACACAATAATATACTTATTAAAAAAAAGTTTCACACTCATAGCTCCCCACTAGAATAAATCCTGTGTCGGGGATGCCATTGAACACACAAAGACAAGGACAGCTAACACCCAGACCTAGAACAGACATTTAAATTAATCATTGTAACATCTGCCCGGCTGGGAATCAAACCCGAGACGTCTGGCTCTATTACTTTTTGGGTAGCCACTATTAGGGATAAATACTACAAATTCAAATATATTTCATTTCGGAATATACAAAATCCATATTTGAATTGAAACAATAAATATAACGCTGCACCAATTTGGAGAATTCTGAAGATGACCAGAGCTCTGCAGGTGGTGGGGATGAAGATTCATCACACATTGGAGACGATATCTGCTTAGATCTTACAGGTCACAGGTCACAGATAATAAAACGTTTCACACTCATAGCTCCCTGTATCGGGGATGCCATGGAACAGGGAACACAAAGACAAGCACAACTAACACCCAGACCCAGAGCAGACATTTAAATTCATCATTCTAACATCTGCCCGGCCGCGAATCGAACCCGGGACCTCTGGCTTATAAGGCGGATATACTACCGCTGAGCCAAACAGGTCGTCAAAAATAATTGGAGCATACAAATTATATTATTACATACAAATACAAAATTAAAACTAACTCCATTAATAAAATACATAAAAAAACTACATAAGCTTTCGTAGCACACTCACACACACATCATCATCACACATCACATCATGTGTGTATTGTGTGTTTCGTTACACATTCAAGATTATACTTTCGTCCGTGCAATAGCACTTCAATAACGGCATGCACAATATGCCTAATTAATATAGGGTTATTCATAAAGGGTATGCTAAGCCGAAAAGAGCTGATAGTACTCATCATTATGAACAACTTTTACTATGGGACCAACTCAAAATTCGCGAAAAAAAATCAGCTGTTCCATAGAAAAATGTCAATGACACTCGACAAAATGTTAGCTGATTTAGTTCGACGAAATTTACACATATTTATAATGAGCCCAAGTTCGACGGCTTAATTGGACAGATCTAAAATAACCAAACAAAATATCTTTCTTTGTCATTGCAACCTATAAGACAAGGACATCAATACTTTTAGAAAAAATTGTCCAGGTCTCCATATGGTGGACTAATATAAACAAACTAAACTCACTGCCACTGGCTAATTTAAGCATTAGGCACATATTTCTTGATAAAGTAATACAATCGTGTCTAGTGTAGCCTAAAGCACAAGGCACATAATGTGGTTCTTGATAATGCAACACAAATGCAACGTCGTGTCTAGTGTAGCCTAAAGCACAAGTCACATAGTTCTCGATACAGTAATGTAACAATGTATCCAGCGTAGCCTATAGCACAAGGCACAATGCAATAGAACGGCATGTGTCGGTAGGGCGGTGCCTGCCGCGCCGTGCTCCACGGAGGCGCCCCGCGAGACCTGCAGCGCGGCGGGCACGGCCGCCGTGTCGGCACTGTGCGGGCGCCGCCGGCTGCCGCGGGGAAACTTTTTAGCCTACTCACTACCACTGTTAGTCTGCTTAGTCCCATTGCTAGCCTACTAAGTCCCACTGTTAGCCTAGTGACTCTTACTGTTGGTTTACTAAGTCCCACTGTTAGCCTAGTGACTCTTACTGTTGGTTTACTAAGTCCCACTGTTAGCCTAGTGACTCTTACTGTTGGTTTACTAAGTCCCACCGTTAGCCTAGTGACTCTTACTGTTGGTTTACTAAGTCCCACCGTTAGCCTAGTGACTCTTACTGTTGGTTTACTAAGTCCCACCGTTAGCCTAATGACTCTTACTGTTGGTTTACTAAGTCCCTCCGTTAGCCTAGTGACTCTTACTGTTGGTTTACTAAGTCCCACTGTTAGCCTAGTGACTCTTACTGTTGCTTTACTCAGTCCCACCGTTAGCCTAGTGACTCTTACTGTTGGTTTACTAAGTCCCACTGTTAGTCTAGTGACTCTTACTGTTGGTTTACTAAGTCCCACCGTTAGCCTAGTGACTCTTACTGTTGGTTTACTAAGTGCCACCGTTAGCCTCTCTCTTACTGTTAGCCTACTTATTCCTATACATAATTGTGTATTCGCTCTCATTGTCTATTTACCCCACTGTTAGCCTACTTACTCCCACTGTTGTCTATATACCCCCACTGTAAGTTTACTTACTTCCACTGTAAGTCTGTCTGTCTGTTAGTCTACTAAGTCCCACTATTAGCCTAGTTACTGTTAGCCGGCTTATTGCCATTTTTCGCGCGCTGTTTATCCTCTTACTCCCTGGCAGTAGTTTACCTTTTACAAGCTTAACTCGACCACTTGCACAAGTGTACTTTTCTTACAATCATTCGTTTTTTTATTTGTAGTTTCTATCCTAGCAATACTAGAGGTAATTGATTTCCAAAATCGAAAATTATCATCGTTTGTATATCACCCAAGACTAAACTAAAGCGTTCGATTAATATTTCTCGCTCCTTGCAATCTCTCTCACACACACACACTATAAATAACATGAGACGTAGTAGATAGCTAGGTTATTGATAACACTAGTGGTTGGTGGTTTGCTATGATTGTGGTCTATAAAGAGTTACTTGATTGTGTTGTTGGATATATGCTAGGTTATACCATCAGCGGGCTGTTCCAAAGGTGCGCCGTAGGGAATGCTGGAGCGGGTCATGGCTGCCGATATTGCCTCGTCCATCATTTCATGAGTTATTACGCCTCGCTCGCTGCCCGTTGCTGCGCGAGAGAAAATATCGAATTAAATATTGATATATTACATGATAGATTTGGGTTAGGTTCAGAATGTGCACTTTCCAATACTGGGTTATACAGAAAGCCGAAAAAGGCTTATAGTACTTATCAATTTTTATCTGTGAACAATTTTTACAAAGGGCCCAACCTGTAACTCGCGAAAAAAAATCAGTTGTCCCATAGAAAAATGTCAATGACACTCGACAAAATGTATGGAACAGCTGAATTTTTTTCGCGAATTTCGGATGAGTAACTATGGTTGTGGTTGTTGTGGTTGGTTCTGTGGTGTAACTGTTTGGTTCTCTATTTCCCTTGGCAGCGGCGGCCTTAGGGGGTGGCGAACAGGGCAATCGCCCGGGGCCTCGCTCTTGCGGCCTCGCGCAACAACCCAAGCAAATAAAAAAATATGGATTTTTTTAACTATATCTTTTTTAGTCTTAGGAAAGAAAGCAAACATCAATTAAAATTTTTTATCGTATCTGTATTTGTTAATTTTGTAAATCTTTCATTGTTAAATATTTTAAAGTTCAAATTTTATTTATAACAAAAAATTATTGTATAACTAGCATTTCTCGTCAAACATGACAAATACCTAAACCAAACCACCAGACCTACTCTCGCGTCACATACTTTCCACGAAAGACAAAGGGCCTCGCAAAGACCTGCTGCTGCCAGGGGCCTCGTAATGGGTCAGGCCGCCGCTGTCCCTTGGTCAATGCCTCACACGTCAACAGATGGAACAATTTCGCTAATTATTTTTTTGTTGTGTTAATTATTGTCAGGTGAAGGTTCTTATGAAAGAAAAAATTAAGGAAGTTGAGCCTAACAATACAAAAATTACGACATAGTTCAGACAGGACAACGTCTGCTGGGTCGGCTAGTCCCTAATATTATAAACGCGAAAGTATGTAAGAATGTATGGATGTGTAGATGTATGTATGTTTGTTACTCTTTCACGCAAAAACGGCTAAACGGATTTACATGAAATTTGGAATGAAGGTTGTAAAAAGTAGCCTGTGTAAGTAGCGTGTTAACCCAGACCATGGTCTGGATTAACACGTAGGCTACTTTTTATCCCGGAAAACGCGGGTGAAACCGCGAGGCGCAGCTAGTGTAAGTAGCGCGTGCTAGTGTGTGTGTAGTGTGTGTGTGTGTGGCGTGTGTGTGTGTGTGGCGTGTGTGTGTGTGTGGCGCGTGTGTGTGTGTGGCGTGTGTGTGTGTGTGTATTTAGTAAATTGAAGGTAGGTAAGTCACCCGACGCGGCCCCCGCGACGCGGCTGCGCGAGGACACGGGGCCGCGCAGCAGCTCCAGCAGGCTCTGCGACGGGGCGCCGCCGCCGCCGCCGCCGCGGGACGGGGACGGGGACGAGACTGCCTCGGTTGCGGCCTGATACGGGGAACAAGAGGTTACAAATTTTACTATGGAAACTAACGTGCTTTTCACACATTTTTGTTATAATTAACACGGGAATACTCACGTAAAAATTAAGACGTCTACTCGTACTACGACGAGTTTCGGTCACATTGGGTGACCTTCATCAGGTGAGTTACAGCACCAAAAAAACAACAAAAAGAACGACGGCGGTGGCGGTAATTATGACAAAAGTGAGATTAGAAATGTTTGTTGCATATTACACAATGTTTATTCATCATCTTCCTACCCTTATCCCACCTACGTGGGGTCGGTACTCGGTACAGTTTGTACACTTCTTCTATTCATCTCTATCACTTGTCTTAATGAATTCACTCCCTTTTTTACTTCATATCTACTTTCACACAATTCATCCAGACTTTCTTTGGTCGCCCTCTACCGCGGGCTATTTATTTAATTAATTTCTCTCAGTCATCTTATACCCAATTTTCAGGTAAAGATTAACTAATTTCTCCTCAATTATTTTTCGACCGATTTTGATGGTTACCATTATCTAGCCTTATGCCAAATTTTAGGCTGCTAGCGTTTATTGCTCCTGAGTTGGCTGTGACAAACAAACAGGCACTGAAGCTCACCATAAGGATTACAAACCTGCCCCCTGGCCAAGTTGCAATTTCACAATCACAAATGCTACAGAAAACTTAAAAAATATAATATGAGAATGACATTTCTTTATTAGAATACTGGCTGACCCGGCAAACGTTGTTTTGCCATATAAATTAATAGGGGTTGGTGATAAAAGGGTGAAAATTTAGGGTTGTAAGTATGCATTTTTTAATGCTAAAAATTTTGTCCAAAAAATAAAAAATAAATGTTAAGGGTGGACAACCCTTATCACTTAGGGGTATGAAAAATAGATAGTAGCCGATTTTCAGACCTACTGGATATGCATATAAAATTTTATAAAAATCGGTCAAGCCGTTTCGGAGGAGTACGGGAACGAACATTGTGACACGAGAATTTTATATTTTATATATAAGATAGAAATGTCATTCCCGTACAATGTCCTAGTTTCCTATAGCGTTTCGATATAATTGCAACTTGGCTAGGGGGGCTGGTAACCCTATAACCTATAACTGGTTACCCTAACGGACACTCGCGAAGTCCACTAAGTTGACATATAATGGGCACAGATATTTATAATAGGCTACCTGAAGACGTTGTTGAGGCGACAAGTATGATGGTCTTTAGGACGAGGTTAAAGCGCTGGCTGATCAGTCAGGTTTCTATGATATAAACAAGGAATTTATGCAATTGAATGTAATTACCGAATTTTTATGTTTATTTTTATTTTAAATTGTTGACTTTATACTTTTATTTATTTATTTAATGTTTTGTATTAACATACAATTTTTTAACTGTAATTTGACGTATACTATATGAATGAAGGAATATGAATATAAATAAATGTGGAGTGTTGCCAGTTACCTGTAGCGCAGCAGCCAGCTGCTCTCTGGTGATGGGGCTCCTCTCGTTATCTTCAGGCTCCTCTTCCTCCGCGTCCTCCTCCTCGGACAGCGCCTCCAGGGAGTATGAGAACCCGGATATGGTAGGCCCTGCAACATCAACAGATTTTTTTTTTGTAAAAAAAATAATTAAAAAGCATTTTTTATTGTATTGTCATTGGACTTGCACAGGTATACCAAATTTCAGCTCAATCGGACTTCCGGAAGTGGTTAAAAATCAGCCGTGGTAGCTCAGTGGGAGAACCGACGCTTCGCATTCTTGAGGTGGCGGGTTCAAACCCCGACTCGTACCAATGAGTTCTTTAGGACTCATGTACGAATTTACATACCACTGGCTTTTCGGTGAAGGAAAACATCGTGAGGAAAACCCGCATATGTCACGCAAAAAGGGCCGATTACCGGCCTAGTTGCGGAAAAAGAGCCCGCTCTTTACCTTTTTTTTAAGTGGTTAAAAATTCAGGTGCAAGATTTTAACAGTACATACAAACATTGCAAGTTGAATAAAAGCTTGTCATTATATTTGCCAAAAAAAGACGATATAACATTATGTGGGATGTCAATGCAGCTCTATCAGAAGCCTGTCCTGACTGCCACACCACAAAATATAAGTACATTAATTCCAACATTAAGAGCATAAAATAACCTTATTACAAAACATAGCCAGACACTTCAAATAAAAAGACGAACTTGCAGACACCTCACTCTCCATAATCTGTCAAGCCACATCAAATCACATACCACAAAATCATACTTATTTACACCCGTAAACCGATGTCCTGTTGCTGGGCAGAGTAAAGAACCAGTGACCTACCAGGATCAGCAGATGGTCCAGCGTTAGCGCGTGCTCGCTCAAGCCGCATCAGATGCATCAACGCCGTCGGCAGCTCTGGGTGCGCCTCGGCCCCTCGCCTCATCGTCTGAATGTTAGCCCCAAGCGCCGCCAAGAGCTCCACTTCGTGTAGAATGGACAGGGCCACGCAATCCTCGCCTAACGACGGCGCCACGTCCAGTATCTCATTCATCACAGACTCTTCGTTAAGTAGCTGCGAAATTATGTATGAGGCTAAGTTCTGTGTAAGAAAGAATTGTTCGCTGGAATAAGAGTTAGCACAAATGTTAGTGTTTGACACATATGTTAGTGCTCGTTACTTTTTTTTTTCAGTGTGGTATGTAGTGATTTTTGGGCCCACACCTTTTTTGCTATTTTTCTTCTATATGCCTGGACTGGGACAAATATGCTTACCATTCAATGAAATAATCCTAGTATTCTTACCTGACAATTGTCATGAAACTAGACCATGTTATTCAAACTTGTCAAAAATTATGAATACACTGATCTATGATGATGATGTAGTAGCTTATTTCCTGAACTATAACACAGGCTACTTTATACCAGTAAATTAAACTATAATATGTAAGATAGATGGTAAAACTAAGGCACAAATAGTATTGTTTTGAGTAAATGGCAAGCTGATACCTGCATTGCCCTGGTCCACCCGGGAGCGTTAGGAGTGCATCCAAGAGATCTAAGGGCAGTATTCAAGCTCTGAAGCTCAGCATCAGTGTAAGTTGCCTGAGGTAGGGCAGTTTCTTCTTGCTTTTTCTTAACAACATGCACCATTTCACCATTTTTAACTCCACTGTCTTGTAGCGTCACATTTGGTTTCAATATTTTCCCATGGTGTATGAGTTCTGTGATAAAATAACATTAAAGCATTAGAAATAAGTATCAAGCCAGTTTCGATTCCTGGCCAGGCAGATCTCTGAATGATGAATTTAAATCTGTTCTGGGTAGTTAATTATTTGTCCTTGTCTATGTGTGTGTGTCATGGCATCCCCAAAACAAGATATCCTAGTAGAGAGCTATGAGTGTGAAACAATATTTATTAGATTTACAGATAGTAAACACCCGAATACAAAATCATGTACACTTCCTACAAATAAAAATATAAATGTGTTGTCTATGGTAATTTTTAGATCTAACAGTGTAAAGGAGAATTGGAGACAATGATACAGTAAAGTTATGAAGGATTTTAGATTCAGCACAGACCACAAAAGCTGGCACAAGTATTGTTTTTGTTTCTAAAGATTGAATAAGATTCGATATGAATAGGTACTCGGTCAAAAGTAGAGCCTTGGGTTAAAATAAACATTTACATACCTAAGTAAGACGAAGGTATATTGGTTTTCTTTTCAGCTTCAGTCTTGAGGTGGTCTACTGTGTTATCAAGTGTATAGTTGTCGAGCTTGAACCTTTCTATCGGACCTGGTTTCACTTTGATGCCTAAGAATATGCATGGAGAATCCATTTCGGTAATCCTGTAACATTTAAATGGGTTTACAACTACCTTCATAGCAACAGTTTCTTATTTTAAATTTTTAACAAAGAAGATTATCAACCACTAGTATCTGGCTACTATGCTATGATATTAACAGTAAGACATAGTAACATAGTGATAATAAGAGTGAAATAATTGTTTTTTTTTTTACAAATAGTGCCTCTAAAATTAAGAGGTTTTTAGGAAGTTTTTACCTCAATTTTATTTAAAAAAATATTTGTATTAGCTATTCAGCTGGCTCATCTAACAATGATAATCACTAATCACATTTAGGTACACAAATGCGAAACACCGGAGAGGAGAGAGAATACCAACGCCAAACAAACAACAATGACCAGAATGACTGGCAGTTCTTAGTGTTGCCATGCCTATAATAAGAAATTGCTAATGTGATATGTCAAGAAAATGTGATGCAATGGTGCATGACGGGTATGGGTGATTATCTGAAATTTGGTTAACTTGGTGAAAGCATCAATTTTCACTTAGTTATATTATTTTTATTAAATATTTGAAACTACTAAGCGGTGGTTCAAAGTACATT
This sequence comes from Alcis repandata, assembly GCA_949125135.1. Lineage (NCBI taxonomy): Eukaryota > Metazoa > Arthropoda > Insecta > Lepidoptera > Geometridae > Alcis > Alcis repandata. The sequence goes on from OX421238.1 coordinate 2,538,607, forward strand.
TAATTCGGTCACTCATTTTGACATTAATCATAGTATTCCATATTTCCAAAAATTGCCACTTCCTACTCAAAATGTCAGGCCCTAGCCATGTAAGATCTCCCGAATTTAATATTCATTTCACTGTAATTATATTTCTATGAGAATAATTTGATTAAACTCTATTTAGATTAGTTTACTATTACATTACTAACATTGTTATTACGATTTAATTTATAATAACAATATGTTTCATCATATTATTTCAAGTCAAAAAATGTAAGCGATAAAAAACATCAGTCCCTAGTCATTTACGAAATTCAAAAAATCGCGGCATTGAAGCATACGGCTTTTTCATAACTCATTCAATACGATAGCATTGGTGTGAAGTTAGTTGCAAACACGACCCAAGCCGCGGTAGCCATTTTGTTATTAGTGCGCTCGCCGACTTTGCTGCGGAAACACGTGCTGTGCCAGTCAAACTCTCAGGCCCTAGATAAGTCGTTTTAAAGATAATTAATTACTAATTGATCTCATTCCTTATTGTAAACATGAGTTTGGTCTGCCTTGTCATTTTGACCGCCTATTGGTTTTGATGTTGATTTTTTTTTTGATGTTTTATTGGTTTTGTTGATGTTAGGTTTTATTTGATTTTGTTTCGTTTCGTCAGTCCCTAGACCGTCAGTCCCTAGTCGTAATAGAGTAAAAAATAAAAAATACCAAGTAAAGTGACTGGCTCTTTTAGATGCAGCAAAGTAGATGTTATACCCACAGCATAGAATACAAACTGTACTGATTTTTAACTAAAAACACCATTTTCAAAATTAGGTCAGAAGTTAACCAAATTTCAGATAATCACCCTATACGTTTAACAAATTGCAGAGCTATAGTCCAAATAAAATAACTGCGTCTGCCATAAAGTTTCAAAAACATATAAAAAGATTTAACGATTATTTATTGACTTATCGACTCAAGATGGACTAAACTCACGACAGAGTGGATACCACTAGAGTGTAAAAGAAAACAAGGAAGGCCCAAAATGAGATGGAGAGATATTTTTACCAAAAAATGTGGACCGGAGTGGATGAGGAAAGCGCGAGACAGAGACGTATGGCGCGATTTGGGGGAGGCCTATGCCGCAGAGGCAACAGCTACCGAGACATAGCTCTACTTTAGATTTAATAATGATAGTGTAAGAATTGTAATGTAGGTACCTTGAATAAAGGCTTTTTATTTTTATTTTATTTTATTTATTATTTTATTTAATAAAAAAAGATTTAAAAAAAATAAATTATGTTTCGGAACCTAAACCACACAAATGACACTTTCTCCTTAATTCAGAGGGTAAATCCTCAAAGTAGCAGCCCTGAGTCTCTTTTCCATGATGAAATTTTTTTTCTTCAATGGTTGGCTTCAGTGTTGCCAATTTAGCGACTTAGTCGCTAGAACTGGCGACTTTTGCTCAAGTCTTAGCGACTAAAATAAAGTTTTGACGACAAAAATTGTTTAGCGACATAACTGGCGACTTTTGGAGTACAAATTAAAACAGACCTAGCTTTAGGTATTTCAAAAAATATTCAAAGAAACACGTCCAATTTTCTATCAAATCTAAGTTTTGCTATTGAATACGGCCAATTCTCCAATAATTACCTTATTTTTTTTACCTATCCTAACATTTGACACCGCCTTTTCTGTCCCCGACAAAATTATAAATATTCTCCCAGACAAAATTTTGGATCCGCTCTTGGTGGAGTTAGTTTTAGCGACTTTTTAACGACTTTTGATTAAGAATCTAGGGACTCAGAATTTTTGGAGTTGGCAACACTGGTTGGCTTTAGAATTTCCAATATTTGTCAGTTTTGCACTCAGTGTCAGTGTCAATCATTTTATTACGCAGGTTTCAAAAATCTGAATCAGAATTTTCGTAAAACCACAAGAAACTATGGTTAAAGATGATTTGTATTATAATTAACTGGTTATTGACAAAAGCTTCGAAAGTATTTTTGAAATCAGCATCTTGACTAGTAAGTAACATGGCTTGAAAATGAAGAACGGAACTAATGAAACTTTGGAGTCTAAAGTTGTAGAGCGCAATGAACGTGCCAAAAAACTTTATCGGTAAGTTTTGGTCTAATGACGTACCTATCGTAATTATTTAGTTCACGTTACACTTAGACCAATATCTTTAATACTTCTCCTTACAAAAAATTAAGTCTTAAAATTATGTCAATGTAAGTTGGGTTATGTATTTATTGCAAATATACTATTTTTCAGCTATATAAGCGATTCAGCTCGACGCGTCGGAGAAATGACGGCATCAAGTCAGTCTCTAGTGGATCTATTTTCCATGCATATTGAAATTCAACGGCAGAAACTCAGGGATAACTGTGAAAAGCTGTTATTTCTTGATCCATTAAATTATGGCAAAAAGACCCTCGAGATGTTATGGAGAAAAGTATATTATGATACTGTATCTGCTGCTAAAAAGTTACGCGAGACTGACAGTGACGATGATAGTTACTTGTTAACACACCTTGTCTGTGGAATTGGGCATTTCCATCACTTTATAGCTAGGATACAGTCTGAAATGAATATACAAAATAAGGAACTGGACTATATTTCAGCATACAATGATGACGAATGTCAAGAAAATAATGAGGCAGTGACAGAAGATGAGCTCCAGTGCGGTCGATCCATGTTGTACTCCTGTCTGATATTTTTGGGTGACCTCAGCAGATATCAAGCTGAAATATTCCACACATTTGACTCGTCAATTGCAGCTAGATACTATCTCCAGGCTGCCCACATTGACATGGCCTCAGGAATGCCTTACAACCAACTAGGCAACCTTTACCTTGATAAAAATTACAATATTGATTCAGTATGCTATTACATTCACTGCATGAACTGCACAACTCCCTTTGAAGGAGCCATGGACAATCTCAAGAAAATCTTTGAGAAAAATGTTCAATTTGTTGAAACAATCAATGATTCTGAATCTTTAACACAAGCAGAGCATATTCAGAGTACCATTGTGAATTTTCTGTCACTCATAGAGCTGTGGTATCTCGGGAAGAATGATACAAACATACCTCAGAGATGTAGTATGATTGCTCAAGGATTGAAAGTGTCAATGGATTTTGAAAAAACTCAAATGCCAGATCCTAATAAGAGCTATGAGGAATATATCCAAGCTGTGGAAGAGGAGACTTCCAGCCCTTCATATTTGCACCCCAGCCTGGTCCATAAAATAGCACAAATCTGCTTGTTCACGATTCCAAAAATGGCAGAAACTGATGAGACTAAAGCATTCGCATGCAAAGCATTTACCTTGGCTTTACTATCACAGCTATTACAGAAACTGTTGAACCAGTTGGAATCAATTGGATTGAAGAATCCAGCATCTAAGTACAGGGGAAGAACTACATCTATCCAGGAAGCAGAATCTGATATAATTTTGGAGGACATCAAAAAGCCACTTGAACTGGAAACCATTATTACTGAACTACCTACAAAGGATCCTGAATCCTGTATCCTGAATGGGATAGATTACACTGATGATGAAAGTGACAAGGAGATTGAAAAAAAAGAGGAAGTCGAGAAAGTAAATGGAGATGCAAAAAATAATGCCAAAAAGATGATGAAAAGGCGTCGCCGCAGACGCATAGTCTCTTCGGGAAGCTCGGATGAAAGTGGTGGAGAAGCAGAAAACAGTGATGTAGAGACCTTTGAATCCTGTTCCGATGAAGAAGAAACAAACTCCGATGACCTAACAGATGACGATTCGCAAAGTGAAGATTCAGAGGAAGAAATTGACAGAGAAGGAACAGACAAAATCAATGGAGACATTCCACAAGATACCAATCAAGTTAAAACACCAATTGTTAACGGTCATGCTGAAACTGATATCAATGAAAACAAAAAAACTAGCCAAAATTCTAACATACCAGATGAAATAAACGAGGAAAAATTGAAAAACTTTTTGCTTGGTGACAATATCATGTCCAGTATAAAACTGCTGCAAGACTGGGCAGTGTCGGAGAAAGATTTGATATTATCTTGTGGAGACAGCGGAGAAACATTGTTCCAGTGTGTTGTAGACTTACTCAATATTTTCACACATAATTTCACTCTCAAATCATCTGACGAAGAAAATGACTGCCAAGTATTGAAGTACGCTAAAAGCGTTGCTAAGAAAGTCAAACTGGAATATAAAACCACACCTTTACCCGAAGACATCAACTTGCGTGGTACCAACATCTGCAAATTCGATAAAGACGCTTCCGAATGGCAATTCCTTGACCGACACAAGCTTTCGGTCTATGAGGAAAACGTTATAAGAATACTGAACTTTATTGATTTCGGTAATTTTATTGCCAATATTGTGCCTCGCGTTAAATTCAACAGAACTATGAAAATATTCTATATGAAAAAGACTTCAGCCCCCAAGCTCAGTACAAAAATGAATCACAAGAGAAGCAGAGAATGGCATAACTCTAAAAAGCAGCATGTAAGTATTCAAGTCTTTATCTTGTCAGTATTACAAAAAAACTTGAGTAATTTTTATATCAATGTTCTATATTTAGCAAATGTTTTGCTTCTTTGTACTGTGTACAATGTACATAACACATGCAAATGAGATATAAAAGTATGAAATTAATTGCTATTCCATTTCTGGCTGTTTGTTTCACATTTGAACAATTTTGATGAAGGAAAGAAATATTTCATTGCGGATAAAATATTAAGAAATACAAGTATTAGATTGCCTTTAAAAGCCGCAGTATGAATGTCTAACAAAAAAACTCTTTGTAACTACGGCTATTTGATACATCATAATCTATGTTTTGGATTTGTTTTCATAGAACTTAATGCAAATAGTTTTTCTAAAGTCATTTGTAGCTTCTGATTGCAGCTTAAAAAAATAGGCATAACCGGCGCGTCCGTTTCGTCGTTTGTCGTTAGTAGGTTACCTGCGGCCTATGCGGCGCCCAACTTTACAACAAGTCTCGAATACCACAACACTTGACGCAATAAGAATGGAAGACATATGCAAGCGACCCAGGCCGTGCTCAGGAATTTTAGGGAAGTTAGGGTAGGCTGGCAGTTGAGGGCAATGCACAAAGCATCCCAAGTGGGACGTCTGTGCGATAATTCTGACTAACTGACCTACTGGTCATATCACCCCACATAAAGGGTTATTCATAAAAGGTATGCTAAGCCGAAAAGGGCTCATAGCACTCATTATGAACAACTTTTACTGTTGGGCCAACCCGAAATTCGTAATGTCAATGACACTCGACAAAATGTATGGAACAGCTGATATTTTTTTCGCGAATTCTGGGTTGGTCCCATAGTAAAAGTTGTTCATAATGATGAGTACTATGAGCCCTTTTCGAGTTAGCATACCCCTTACGACTAACCCTGTAAAATCATGCGTTCCGTTTGTTATTTTGTGTGAATCGCAGGCGGAGGGGTCGGAGGGCGGGCTGCTGCGGCGGCTGGGCCGGCTGTGGCTGACGGCGCAGGTGCGCGAGCTGGAGCGGAGCCGCGCGGCCGCGCCCGCGCCCGCGCTGCTGGCGCTGGACGCGGCGGCGCTGCTGGCGCACCTGCGCCGCGTCAAGCACCTGCTGCGCGCGCGGAGCTTCGTGCTGCTCGTGCCGGCTGTCGGTTAGTCGCTTCATACTGATTACTCGTCCTGCTCATACCCGCGAACTTTGCGCTGAATTACTTTCTTTACGCTATTGAGTGACGAGACGAGCAAATCGCTTGTCTGGTGCTAAATGTCACTTTTGCCTATAACAGGTCTGCGCCATACAGAATTTTGAACTCTTAGAACTCAAGACCATTTACAGCCCTGAGATATAAGATGTTTAATCTCCAGTTTGCCCTGAAATTTCACTGGAAACAATGCCCTTCCAACCGGAACACAGTAATGTACTGACAGACGGGTGTGTGACTGAGTATACTTTGATAACGATGGGCGCAATATCGTTTCAATGTCGTCTGAGATGTTTGTGGGAAGAACTTTGTGTGATACTTTTTTTTTCTTAAATGTTTCTTTTCTGTTCTCTGAGATTTTTATCACAAAAAAAAAAAAACAAAATCGAACATATAAAAGTTTGTATTTATTTGATATTATGCCCTGCTATAAATAATTCTCATCTCAAATGAAACGGTTTCTTTTCTTTTACAGTGTTACAAGAATTGGACAATCTAAAACGTGAGGAGAGTTCAGCTCGCGACGCGATCCGCTGGCTCGAGGCGCAGCTGAAGACCGGCTCGCGCTTCCTCCGCGCGCAGCGCGCCGGCCAGTCGCGGCCGCTGCCTCTACTCAAATGCCCACGAAAAGCGCCGCCACACATTCACAACTTTATGCAAATATTGGAATTCTGCAACCACTTCATCGGAGAAGACAAACAAAATGTCGGTGGCAGTGGCGACTCCGAAACGTCCAATGCGAAGTCTACGCCATTCCTCGTCCTCCTTCTGGGCAATCAACCCGGCAAGGAAGAGGAACGTTACAAGGAGTTCAGCGTGACCGGCGCCGCGAAGTCGGCCGGGATCACCCTCGAGTACATCGAAGACTTCTACACGAAATGGCGTCAGACCGTCCATAAAAGCGGAAAGAAGAGGTGAAGGAAAAGTCGACCGATTGGGGACTTGAATACCGCTGAGGAACGGACACAAGCGCTTTTTGGGCTCGATAACGGATAAACGTCAACGTCAACTACCCTTGAGAAAGGAAACGCTGGCATGTATGCGGATAATTTAACGCTGAGCGCAAAATAATCGTTACTAAGAATTTGGTTATTTCAGCTTTCGTTTACGAAGGCTATTTACATATATTTGAAAGGTTTTAAAATCTTCAAATTTTATGACTGTGACTACGATTGGTCAGAACCGAATTCAAATATTCATTGTGATCATCTTTTTCATTTGCATTATGCATGATTATTGAAAACTACCTTCCTTTTTATCATTTACAAATAGTATGGTGACCTACCTTATGTAGTTAGTGATTAATTAATATCAACATCATTTCTTTCCCTTTTACTTATTATAATAATTTCATTATTATTTAATAAACGTTTTCATCAAAAAAATGTGTATCTTTTTATCTTACTAACTTATGTACATACACTCATCATCTTCGTCATCCTGTATCACTCACTGCTGGGTATAGGCCTCCTCTGCCTTGTGCTATTTTTCAACTCCTGACGTGAAAAGAGGGGTGCTACAGGTTGGACCGCTGTCTGTGTTAATGTAGCACTTGATACATATGATTTTAATAGTTTTTATTTTATTTGAAAGCATGTTTTCTAGTAGTGGTTCTTAGACAGCTTTTATTAATATCAGTTCAGCCGTTTCAACGTTGGGAGTTTTATAAATGTTTAATTCAATCAAGTACATACATAGGTAAAACGCTAAACAACTCAAGAGATATATATATAGGCCATCAAATGCCAGAAGTACGTGTGATAATTCTTGACCAGTGAATATAAATTGCAGAGTATGAACCAAGTGTAAAAATAGTTACATAGTTATTATATTTTTAAGTATTTTGAATCGTTACCGAGATCTCTTCACGAAGTATATACCTTAATAAAATAATAGCATTTAAAAGTTGCAGTGAAGCCAGGAAAATAGTAATAAAAATATTTCCGTTTATTTCGATGCTAAAATAGTTTTATTTATAGCAGTGATATGTGGAAAATGAGGCTAATAAATCGTTAGTATTTCATGCGCGGTTATGCTCATAATACCTGTAGGCCTCTTCAAAAATAAAACTATCTTGGTTCCACAATTTCTGGATTTTACGATGATTCAGGACTTCCAGCTTAGTGTAACTTATTTATATTGTGACATGCGAAGTCCAATATTACACAAGTTAATACTTACGATATGAGTCTACAGAAGTCCCAGATTAGGAGGTAATAATGTGACAAACTCACAGCTCGAAGTAGGCAACATACACTTTGATTTGTTATACTTTATTTTTTAAAACACTACATATTAAATAAAAAATAAGTTATATGTGTAACAATAAAATGTAGATTCTGATAAAAAGCAAAATGAGCCCTTTTTTAGTAAATATAAAAAGACTATAATTTTAGATCACATTGCTTCACAAAATCTATTATTACTTAAAGTGATGTTATTGCTATTACATTAAACCAATAGTCTTATGCAGTTTGCTACAAGAATAGCTGCATACATATTCGAGGAACATTTAAAACATGCTATCACCATTTATTTATAAAACTATTTACCATCTTTGATGTGCTTGTTTGTCATGCAAATATGACGTCATTGGTCAAGGCATAGGTACATTATTAGTACCGCGGTTATGTGTTTTTTTGGCTAAAAATAGCAGCCATTTTAAACATCTTGGTTTGGAAGGGGTCAAATAATTTGGTGTAATATATTTCATCGAGTTTCAGTCAATTCTTAATTAGTATTAAAGAATTATAAGAACCCGGAACCTTACCGAGGTTCTAATTTGTGGTACCTGTATCAAATACAAGGCACCCTAAGTACAAGTTGGAATGGTATAACATTGATGTCTTAGGAATTTCGTTAATTAACAAAGACGTGTGGCAGTGGCAAAGTATTGAACTGTGAACCTGATATCTCATTAGTTGAGCTCAATTTAAATTTTATACTTTATCATAAGGCGGTAGGGTTCATAATATATTTCAACCCTTTTTACTACAACCATAATTCTTTGTCAATTGCCGTCCTCCCTTATTGACATTCGAACATGTGTGCAACTACCATTAATTTCCCTAAACATTACGTAAAACTCTTGATTCTATCTTATCGGTAAATGTATAAATAAAAATAAAATTATCTCAGTACAACTAACTTAACTCAATACTAGCATTGTTTTTACAATATAAACAAGCCTCTCACAGTCAGAGACCATAGTTAAGTAAAACTTTCAAGTTTATTATAACTTGCAATAAAACAATATGAATGTACAAATATACATCACTATAACAATTTTTCAACAGTCTTATAAAACTTTCCACACTTATACATTATTGCACGTCCCTGTGTCAAGACATTAACGGACACATGAGATTGTAACATAATTAACACTATCTAGCATCAGATAAGTTTATCTAACTGATATAACAACAAGTGATTTAAATAAGTGGCGGATATTGCTTCTTGAGCTAACTTAGAAATCGTCCATAAAAGAGTCCCAATAATAAGGTTCGTCATCATTGTGACTAAGCTGGCGTTAGCAACCAACCAGCCGTATAAGCTGCTGTACCGTGGAGCGGTCTAACAAACACAGATCGAAGTCGAATGTTTGAGTAGTGACTTCGTACCTTCCTGTTTCTGCTATCAAATTAACAACCCTTTCAAGCTCTTCATTGTTCTTGATTTTCATAATTTTCTGCTGAAGATCTCGTAGCTGCACCATGTAATCTGGAGATAAGTCACCAGGTTCAGGTTCCTCCCCCAAGCTGCTTGAGACTCCATTGTCTTGGACTTTAGTTTCTGTAGTGACAGAGCCGCTGCTTTCCCCACGCTCCGGTTCTGAAATCGTCGGCGCAGGGTCTGATGTTTTTGCCGCTTTTCTATTTTCGGCATCTTCTTCTTCGGCTGCCTTACGTTTCCTGCGTTTTTCCTCTCTTTTTGACGATTTGTCTTTGTGTTTCTTTGATTTTTCCTTAAGCTGTGGAGGTGGAGCTTCTACTATAGGCTCAGGCTCTGTTTCTAATTCAGGCTCAGGTTCAGGTTCTGGCTCAGGGGAAGGGGGCTTGATGGGTTCCGGTGATGGATTCTCAATTTTTGGTTTCACTTCTTCCTCATTCATTATTGAGCTTTCAGAATCTGAGTGACTGCTGTTGATGTCGTCGTTTATTTGTGATGTTTTTGCAATACCACTCTTGGAGCTACACTGTGACGCTGTGTCGAGGGAAATAGGAGAAGCAAGCTCCGCCACCGGACGCTCTTTCAGTATCGGAGTCTCTCTGAGCTCTACAATCTCTGGTTTCTCTGGCAGTGCCTCTCTTACTTTATCATGTTTGTGTTTCTTTTCTTTAGACTCTCTGTGTTTCTCCCTAGATTCTTCACGTTTTTTATCTTTCTTCTTATGCTTGTGTTTCCTTTCAGGATCAGACTTTTCTTTCGACTTGTGATGTGCAGATTTCTCTTCCTCAGGAGGAGGTGTTTTTCTGAGATTTTCGATTGAAAACTTATTTAGAGATTTATCTGGTTTAGGAAGCTTTTCTTTTATAGGTGCAGATTCTTTTAATGTTTCTTTTGGAGTATCTCTAGCTTTTGGGATTTCTTTAGGTATCTCTTTTGGAGGTTCTTTGTTGATAGTTGATTCTTTTATCTTTTGGTTTTCTTTTTTGCTTTCTTTTCTTTCTTTTCTCTCTTTATCTCTGTCATGGCTTTTTTTCTCTTTCTTCTTTTTTTCCTTTGTTTCCTTCTCTGGTTTAGTGTCTGGTGTTTTTTCCTCAAGTTTGACCTTTCTCATCTCTAAATCAGCATTTTGTTTGAGTATTTTAAAATCTTCTTTCATGCTGGAGGCACTGCTAGACCTGGGTGGTAGGGGGCTCGGAACCTTCCTCAAAGGACTTAAACAACGTTTTTTAACCTGGTCAGGTGTAGCAGGTCTCTCATTTGGTCTTTTATTGTTTTTTTCTTTGACTTTGTCTTGATCTTTACTGTGACTTTTTATTTTCTCAGATCGAATTTTTTCCTTCTCTTCCTTAATTTTTATTTTGTCTGCTTTTGATTCTTTATGTTCATGCTTAGATTTTTTTTCTGCACTGCCCCTTTCTTTATCTTTTTTATCTGGCTTGGTTGGTGGTGGTACAGCTTTTTCTAGTTTTTTAGGTTCGGGTGAAACTTTAGGCGGCTTTTGTATTGGCATTCCAAACAAATTTTCGAAACTACTTGTTCTATGAGGAACTTCTTCCTTGTGCTCTTTAACTTTGTGTTTCTTAACATTTTCTAAGGAAAGCTTGGGTTTGCTGAGTAATTGTTGTTTTTCTTCAGTGAATGAGTCTCTACTTCTGGTTTCTTGGTCGGGGTTAGTATAAAATGTGTTATTGCTGACCGGTATGCCACCGCCTTTTAAAAGCTTTTTTCTGAACTCTTCATTAGGACTTTGGAAGATGTAACGGTCTTTGAGGAAGCCACTCTGTTGTAAAGTAAAATCATATGTGAATTTAATTTTCTTGGGCTCATCTTTGTTTTTGAGGTATATTTCAATCGGGAAAATAAATCCAGCATATCCAGATTCTTTTATGGAGAATGGGGGATCTTTTACAACTGAAATAAAACATACAAATAAATCTTTAATTATCCAATAAGTTTTAAAAATAAATACATTTTAAAAGTACAGTTATGTACTGTTTGTAGTCGTTTTAAGTTATACAGCAGAGTAGGTCATTAGTGGGTCAGCAAAACAATTACAGTAGGTCATTAGTGGGTCAGCAAAACAATTACACAACTGTGTTTGTAAATAACTCCAAAGAAGGTAGGTTGGAAACGAATGTTCAGTCTAAGTTGAAAATAATTATGATTCAGAACTATTTTATGGGATTCTGCTTACCTCTTCGTGGCCTTGGAAACGTCTCGTGAAGATGAAACACCACTTTATCAACAAAATGACTGATATCAGCGCCCTCCTGTCCGCGTACAAAAACTTCCCAGTCATGAGTAAAGCCTTCAGGAGTCTTCTTTGAGCGCAGTGACGCTTCATGCCCTATCTCAAAATTAACTTTTATCGCAGACATTCTGCCTGAATCTGCAATAGTCACAAAATATTTACAGTAGGTAAACGTTCGAGATCACTATGCTATGAGCAGAGTGTTTGGTACTCTAAATTTGACTTACATTGGACGACAGTAAACACTTAAATGCTTGTTTATTATAACAAATTTAAAGCATGCAAATTTAAGTTAAAATTGAGGAAAATTAAGTTGAAATTTAGTCGAAAATAATCTTTTAGCGCCCTTGTTATTTTGGTCCGCCATATTGATTTGTCTTTTCCATTTTCTGTTCTTTCCACAGAGTGCTATCTATCGTTCTGTTACTTTTTTATTTTCCACAGGCTATATTATCAAAACGAATGTATTTTTTACCAAAACTATTATTCACGTTCCGTTTTAGATTTCAACTTTTATGAACAGCTGATTTTGACGTTAACTATCAGTTAAACATTTATGTCAGTGTCATTGAGGTTGTGTCCGAACTGAACTGAGTTCTGAGTCTATCAAACAAAACTTTAATATTTCTTTTTAGTTTTTACGAAACATAATTTGAGCCAGATTGTTTATTATTAGTAATATTACCATGTCAGTGTTTATGTCAGCGATTTTTCAACCTTTAAGGTAACAAATCACTATATAATTAATAACATAATTAAGAATAATATAACCTCAACACTTCAACAGATTTATCCAAGTACGCCAATACTATTTTGCAGGTGTTTGAGGCAGGGACTACAAAGTATAACAGCGACATCACTGAACACAGGCTTAGTGCAGCCTGAAAGTTTCTCTCTATCATCAATAAGAACTAAAGTGCGTTGTTACTTTCCGCGGCCGAATGAAGTCAGGCGAGTTCGCCGCCACGGCTGGCAGACTAGAATGTCTACTCCTAACGGGCGCAAAATCATCATGCGGAGGCTGCTGAAAGGAAGACATGTCCTAAGTCATTAGAATTGTTATTAGATTATATTTCAGTATTTAATTAAACATGTAGCCTTTGTTGTTGTATTTTATTTCTATCAAGATACTACACTTTACCTGCTGCTAATAATCACATGCGTTTGTGTTTTACCACACCATTGTATTGAAAGTGGGCTTTAAGCGCCTGGCGTGTGTAGCCACAAAACACAAAGTATTGAAAACAGTGTTAATGCTGAAATTGAGCCATATATGGTTACAAAAATACAAAATTATTCTAGTTTCATCATTTAAGTACCCAAAGAACTTTAAGTTCTCTGACACTAACATGCTAATAAAGCAAATGAAAACAGGATTTCCAATATTGTTTGGTCACTTATTTATACATTTGTAACCATTTTATTTTAACTTACAGAATCAGATGGAATAAAACCAATTTCACTTAATCTCAAAATTAAATTTTATTCAAAACAAAACTGATTTTCTATTGAGTCCTACTGCACTCCACTAAAATTGCTATCAAAGCTGACTCTTTACTTATCTCCTAGCCAATAATCTTTATAAAAATAACAAAACATTGCTAGAAAATCATACATCATAGTAACCGTAAGATCATTTGTAATAGTGCTTCAACCATTTCATGCTCCGATATCAGCCAGGCCCATGTAACAACTGTGAGTTATAACAACACTGGCATTCCATTTGTTTTCAACAATCTTTGATAAATAACAATTTGACTATTGACTAGTTAAATAAATATTTTTGTTGTGAGTGAATTGAATCATCTGAGTTTGTCGGTGACTTCGCCGGCTTTAAAAGATTTGTTATCTCGGACACCACTATGGTTGTTAGTTTGATTATAGCTAAGTGAGCTGCTAACTGTAATACTAAGGCACCAAACCCTTTGTACAGTCCTGACATGCCTTCCCGAGCAATGGTTGTGTTGTAGCAGTCCATAAAACCTTCGTATCCAGTTAGTATAGGTGTCACTGATGTGCCAGTTTCCAAATTATCTATTATAGTTCTTGTACCCTGAAAATCAATCAGATAGATCAGATTAGGTTGCTGAATACACATGTCATGGCTCATTCCAACAATATCTGTCTGGATGGTAGCCTTTTTCCTGAAATGCCTACTGCCTGTCCTATACCTACAAATTGCCTAGGTACTAAAGCATTTTTAAATAGTGCATTTCCCAGGAGCACTGCCTAAGGCGATGTGCTATGTACTGGGTACTGGTATGAGTTCCTCGAGAGATCTTGGTGCCCTTTGTACGGCAGAGACGGGCCACCAATGGGGTTTTAGTAAGATTTCCCCCCCTTTACAAAAAGAAAAGATACTAAAGAATTTAAAAATGCTGGAATAATTTTAAAAACCAGTTAAAGTGGTAGGTCATATTAAAACAGATTAACATACAAAAGTATGCACCTGAAAAATATTACCTTTCTTTTGGGGTGCATGTGAAAATTTAGGTTTTCTAACTTGGTTTATAAAAATTAATATTTTATGAACTTACCTGTATATGAAGTCTATGTACAATAGTCTCAATGGGGTAGAAAATGATCTCCATCGTTACAAACGAGAAGATGTTAGCTTTCACATTGATATCTTCAAGCAGAGGGTTGTGGGACGACTTGGTGTAGTTTGAGTTGTAGGAGTCACTCAGTTCATGCTTGTTGCGTTGTTGGAAACGCAGGGCTTTGGCTGTGGCCTTCTTGAGAGCCATGCTGAAAATTATCAACAAAATGTTGAATGATTGTTTTTACAGAATAAGTGTGCAATCAAATTTAGTTTGTTATTAACCAGTTTGGATAGGTTATCCAAAACATAGATAGACCTCTATATGTCTATAGGTTAAGGTAAGTCAAATAAGGATTTCTCTTCTTTTTGTCAGTAAAAAATTACTTTTTAGCAAATATGGTAAACACCTAAAAATATTGAACACAGCAGCAAATACTTTCAAAATTCAGTCTGTTTAACTTACTGTGCAAGGTACTTGGACAGTCCCAGTGCAACGGTAGGCATCACTATAGCCCATATCGGAAGCATTCGCCCGCGGCTCGGAGTTCCCCACTCCAGTAACCGCACAAACCCTTCCCGAAACACGTCCAACAGAGCTGGCTTGTCACTGGCAATGTCACTTTGAACCGTTTCAACGAGACTTGCGGAGTAGAAAGGAGTTATTATTGCTATACTCACACTGTAAGAGATAAATTTATATTTACAGGAAAATTTAAAGGTAACTCCACACATCTAGAAGTCTCAGTAAGTGCAAATTAGTGCAAGTTGACTAGATTTCTGCCATATGAGATTTGGCTCAGACAAAAAGTGTCAGTATTTGGCCAAATGTGAGAGTATTCAACAAGTTCTTTATCCCAATGGAGACACTAAAATATAAATAGTATTTTTAGATAGAATTGGCAACTTTCAGCCAGTGAAGTTTACTTACCATTTTAATGTTATATGCTGAAGAAACTGCAGAACCGAACCACATTTTCCAATTTCCCTGAAAATAAAAATAGAACCCTTTGACATAAGATTAAAGCTGACTTATAAGTTTAGCTTTTTGAATCAAACATACTTGGGCCAGCCCGTTCCTTTGGCCACCACATCTTCGACAGCTAAGTTAAGTCCCTTCACTATACAGGTAGATCCAATGCCTTTCCATAGGGTAGTGAAGTCCTGCCGTCTGTGCATTCTTATCACTACAGGCAGCAATGTGTAGGGAACTACATGAGTGTTTCTGAGACTGTTGTGAACCTGAGACATTAATTTGTTTAATTATTTTAAAAAAGTCTATCATTGTGTTAAGGTGTTAAGTGGGAACAAACATACACACTAACTTTCCTATGAATATTATTAGTATTATGTGAAACAACTAATGTTGCAGTTCAAATGGTTTTCAATTGGTTCATTCGTGATTTGAGACTTCATGGTTTTCACTTTTTGAGAAGAAAAGCTTCTCTAAATTCATTTGACTTGAAGCTTCAACTTTTTTTTGGCTTCTGTAATTTTACCTCCTTATGATGCAACATTATTGTAGAACATAGTCATAAAAGTAAGAAACTGATCGAACAAGTTTGCTTCTGTACTGTACAACAGTTTATTGGGCTTATTTTGACATTTGCAATATTAATGTTAGGGTTAATGTTAATGTTACGGACCTGGCATTGTCTGCGTAGCACTATAAACGGATGGCTAAGCAGATTTTCAGTGATGAGGCTTGCTACGCTTATTGCTGTAGTTATATAAGTATTGTTGTCTGAAAGAAATAGAATAAAATATTTTAATAAGTCAATAAAATTGAATTGAAGAATAACTTTTTCAATGTCTAGGGAAATGCATAATTTTATTGTTTTAACTGGTATAGTTTCTTCTGATGTCTAAAACTATCTCAATTATTTTCTATAAAAATAGCAGTTTCGCGCTCACAAAAGTTAACATGACAATGTTGTTAACATTGTTTAGCTACGAATTTTTCGTTGTTTGGGACAGTGCTAGGTGTAGCTTATCACCTGGTGTATCTAGTAGGTAGGTACCTACCTTCTTCAGGACTGTCATCCATGACCAAGGGTGGTCCCTGGAACTCTTCGGTAACTGGAGTATGGTATCCATAAATCTGCTGATAGCGAGTATCATACAAGTCATTGGTTTCTTTGTTAGGATCAAGACCAAAAGGTCTGTTATATCCAGTATAGTCAAAACCTGCCATTTTTGAGCATTATTTGTTCAATTTTTATCCATTGTAGTTCATAGCTTCTAAATCACAAAAATCACGTAAAGTTGCAAAAAATTGCCTTCTCGAAGTCAAGTCGCCGATCAATTAATCAATTCTCTTTTGCACGATTTACAAAGAAATGTTTTACGTAAAAAAAAGCAAGACGAAGGACTACTCGCTAAAAATAAATTGTATTTCAAATCTACCAATAGAAAGGCAAAAACTAAAAGTCTCATGTTAACTTTACACCAATCAGAGATAGTTTTGAAGTGACCATTTTCTGTTTTATAATTTTTCTACGAAAGTGTCACACAAAACAAACTTACTAATTGCTGTCATTTAAGTGTGTTCCATAATTTCCATGTATTTTAAGCATTGAATTATAACTGTCAAACTCGGACTGTCAACGTCTATTTGACATCTCGATTGACATGACCTTCCTCTCTCTTCTTCCCTCTCCTCCCCTCTCGTCACTCACTCACAAAATAAAGCGAAACTTGCAAGACGCATGATCGAAAAGATTTTTACATGAGGCATTGGACTGCCGCCGACAGGCGAAGCGAATATCGATTATAAAATAAGACAAAAGTCCATTATTCTTAAAAATGAGGCCAATATTTTCGGTGACCATTTGATTGGAGATCTGTGTCCCCAATCATGATGTTGCGCTGGACGGTGTTGTGTTTGTGTATTTCGATTTTTTCTAGTAAGTGTGAAATAAATAGTGAATTAAGGTGTTTGTGGGAATAGAAGTGTTATTCTGATGGCGATGTGTCTTTCCAGGCGTATCGGCGCAACGGGACTGCACGGATTTACGCGGCAGACTAGTGTCCCACGGTATTCACTATGTGCCAGGCCCCGACACTTGTACTCTTTGCGTGTGTGACAATGGAGTGCCCTTGGAGTGCAAGGCGGTCCTCTGTTCACCTCCCCAGGTACTCTACATGTTTTTGTCCAACCTATAAAACAACATGAAAAACACCTTTATATTATTTATCTACTCTGCCTGTGCTTAATAGGGTCACAATTGCAACTAAATTTTGAATCTTGCTACCTGAAAGTGCATTGTGGAATGCTAAAATAAATTATGTGAATACTCAGTATGATATGTATCTACCACCATCAGTTTTACTCTTCATAACAATGTTATGAAATTGGTGTTGTCTCTTGTGCTTCATTCTTTGCTGGAGACCCAAGGGCAAATTGATTACCATGTTTGTCAATTGTTAAACTTGTTCCTATAGAGTAGTTCACAACTTTATATTGGAAAATAGTTCTATGTGAAATCCACAATGTCCAAGAAAATGCCACAACAACCACTTATTACAGATAAACAAACTCTTATTGTTTTTACCAATTTCCTATACTAAATTAATTTTCATACAATTTATAGACTGGTATTGATAAAGATAAAAAAAAAAAAAGATAAAGAGCGGGCTCTTTTTCCGCAACTAGGCCGGTAATCGGCCTGTGGTTCACCGAAAAGCCTGTGGTATGTAAATTCGTACATAAGTCCTAAAGAACTCATTGGTACGAGTCGGGGTTTGAACCCGCCACCTCAAGAATGCGAAGCGGCGGTTCTCCCACTGAGCTACCACGGCTCTGACTGGTACTGATTCTGGTATACCATTTTCTAAGCCAAACTTCATTTGACAGCTTCTTTTTTCACACAATTTAATGCACATATTACAATGAAAAGGGTAGCAGATTTCAAGCGCTTATAAGCCATTGTGACTGGAATAAGATGCAGGCCAAGAAAACCCATGATACAAGTTTGCAGGTGGTTTCTTTACTTATTTTTCCATATCTGGACTATCAAAGGTATTATTTTGCAGTAAGAATATTATTTTATTTTAATGCAATTGAGTGACTAGATGAGGTAATTGCTCGCCTAATGATAAAGGTCACAAATGCCTATAATAGGTCTGCTCCACGGCCACACAGAATTAATAACAATACAATTACAACAATTATTTAAATAACAATAGTTTGGTTTTTCTTGTAAAATGCAACGATTTATTTATTTAATGATAAGCAGCATAAGCTGATGTGCCTATGTGTATCTTGCAGTGTTGAAAATGCATAATCAGTCGGTGTTTATTCATCAGCACACTTTTCTTTTTTTTAATCCATTAGTCTTATTTGTTTTTAAAAGGGTTCAAAGTTTTTGACATCTTCTGGCAACTAGTTTATAATACCCGTGGGTTTTCTCTCCAGGATTGCCGTTCGTTCCGAGTCGGCGTTACTTGCTGCGAGTTCATTTGCCTCGACGACGTTGTAAAGCCAGCGGACGCGGCCGAGGCCAACGTTCGGGTTGCGGCGGGCGGCGCGGCGGTCGTCGTGCTCGCTACTGTGCTGTTCGTCATCTACAGAGTTAGGAAGCAGAAGCGACGCCGCGCCACGCATGCTGATGATCAGAGGAGCTTGACTAGCATTGGGTATAGATATTTTGAATAATACATTTAATTTTTATGCTATTGAGTGACGAGACGAGAAAATCGCTCGCCTGATGTTAAATGTCACGTTTGCATAGCAGGTCAGCGCCACCCAGAATTTTGGTACTTCCCCAGGCGGGCTCTACAAAACAGCTCTACCACTACCAAAATATTATATGTATTGGGTTTATGTAGTACTGCATTACACACGTCGTGTTTGCGATTCACATTTTTTGATTAGACAATGAGTGTGTGTCTTACGTTGACAAGAGTGACCATTTACATTCACTTATCCATTAATAAACAAACTTTGCTTGTCTAATTGTAAAATCGAAAAGGAATACGTAGAAATAAGTTAAATAGATGACGGCCGAAAAGCGCTGTCTGCATTTCAATATTCATTTTAGATTTCCAAAAAAAACTTAATAGATTTTTACTGGCTATTACTACTTACTATGTACTTTTTATCGATATAAAAAAAGAGGAAGTCTTCAATTTAGTTTCTATTCTTATTCGAAATTTGGGTGATAGGTCCCGCAAAGGATCTATTATGCATTGTTCAATTCAGTAGTATTCTTTCTATGAGTATACATATTGAGATATTCTGTCTGATCTCTTTGTCTCATTTTCCAGGTACATAAGCGGCAGTATGGCGTACATGAGCAGTAACTGCGAGACGGCGCTGGGCGCGTGGAAGCCGGGCAGCTACCTGCCCCGCGGGGAGGCGCCGCCGCCCTACGACGAGGTGGTCGCGCAGTGCCGCGCTGAGAACGCTAGGTACTTTTTTTTTTTTCTTAGCCTATTGTGTCCCAGTGCTGGGCAAAGGCCTCCCCCATCTCCTTCCATGTATCCCTATTCTCTGCAAAGGTTAGCTAATCGGTCTGGAAGCTACGAATATCGTTACGCCGCCTCGACCAGGAAGTCGTCGGCCGTCTGTAGGCTCCCACTGAGTGACGACCTTCGCCCATCTTGCCGGGTGCATGCGGACCACGTGACCTGCCTACTTCCATTTTAGTTTGGCTGCCTCGGCCCCCACTTCGGCAATTCTAGTTCGTGAGTGATATTTTATCTTCTTATATATATAAAAATGAAACCCGTTTTCCTTGGTCACGGCCTCACGCGTGAATGGCTGGACCGATTTCACTAATTCTTTTTTTGTTGTATTTGTTATTATTAGGAGAAGGTTCTTACGGAAAAAAATATTAAGAAAATCTCTCAGAAATATTGAAAAACCCTAAAAACAGCCCTTTTATTTTTCCCATACAAACGTTTTCTAACTAAAACGAGCTTTATTGCTATTGTATAAAGTTCATATTGAATTGCAAGCACTCACTGTTGTTTAAGCAATGTAGGTATGTTCCTAACGTCCAAGAGTCAATTTGCACTTTATTACCTCTGTACAAAGTTCAAATTCAATCATATCTATCAAAACAGTGTGCGTTTTATACTGATAATTTTTACTATAAATTGACAAGTTAGCATCAACAAACTACGGTTGCTATAGTTACGCAATAGCATGAGAATAGAGGTTATAACAAAGAGTTCCTATAATTATTCTCAACACCTTTGGTCACGCCATCACGCGTGAACGACTGGACCGATTTCAATTTACTCTACGTTTATCCCAAAGTCTACCCGTGCGAAGCCGGGACGGGCCGCTAGTATTGTTATAAAACCTCAGAGGTTGCTTATGAAACGTATTGGCTTGTAAGATTAGCTATCTGTCGAACTCCTTTGATCTTTACGGTTTTGGATTATCGCACCCAGAGGATAATCGGACTCAAATTGAGTCTATGAAATCAAACCGATAGACAAGAGTTTTTATTTATGGAAAAAATTAGTTCCACACCGCTGCTTCACCCGCGCGGTGATGAAAAACGGCGATAATGAAATATTTATTCCTAATTTCATCCAATTCCAGAGTAACGTACAGAAGTAACAAACATACAGACAAGCTTTTGTATTCATAATATGTATTAGCGTGATGGGCTTAATTTGAAATCGTAAGTTTCATTGTGAAATTTGGTAGGTGGCTGTTGTCTTTAGGTTAGTGGATGTTTTCTCTTAATGCTCTCCATTCCTATGTGGCATCAAAAGGATCTTACCATATGTTCCAGGTTGATGGAAGGCCCTTACCACCGCAGTTACCCAGCCACCGTGGAGGCGCTGGCCCGGCCCGACGAGCTGCCCTGCACCGGACACGCGTACGTCAACATGCCGCGTCCGCTACAACAGGTATTGACTATACAGGTACAAAATATACTACATCTTTGTCCTACATTTGAATGGCTAAATGCAATAAGTAAGTAATTCAAAAAACTCTGAAATAAATCTTTGTAAATCTTCGATCAGAAAAGAGCTGATATGACCTTCCAACGGTTAAATAGATGTTCTTGAGTCATAGTTAAGATCATTCTCGATCAATACGCATTTCACACAAAAAAAACATCATAATTGGTCCATTCGTTTGGAAGTTACGATGTCATAGAGTTCATAGACAAACACAGACACATGTATTGTGTTAAACTTACACACCCCTCTTTTTGCGGTAAGGGGTTAGAAAGGGCCTAGTCACTTCAAAAGTAACAAGTGCTCATTTTTCGTTTAGCCATTCATTTGGTGTTATGTTCTCTTTGCCTCGCTTACTGCTTAAGCCACATTGCATGTATAAGAAATGTCTCTGTGGTGTATTTAATGCCTCTTATAATTCCAAGCCTTCTACTTCATTTGGCTTAACCTCAAAGTTATTTAATGGAGTAATTTCTAAAAGTTGCCTATGAAGGTTTATCCCTACCACTGGTTTTTAGACTATATGTTTTCTTTTTCAGTAGCTTTCAATGTATTTCGTTGCGATTTATAATATATTTCCGCTGTATATTATACTTACTTACAATGTATATTTTTATCATTTGACAGATACCAAACACCCAAACCTGCTACAACGCTCCATTACTTCAAAATGTGCACCCGACTGAAGTAAGAGACGTGAATCCGATGCCATATTACCCTCTGGCTCCTAATAGTAAGTTAACACATATTTAAGTGCCTTGTAGCACGTTGCCCCAGACATCATTCTCGGGGCGTTGGTCAGCACTCCTCACATCGATGCAGGCCACACCGCGCCGTTGGCTTCCTTGAGCTCGTTTGTAAAGGTGGTTAGATTCCTAAACCGGATCACATTCTCAAAGGCTCCATAAATCTTAGCTAACAAACATCGCTACAATAGTTATCGTTACTCAGAGGGCGGGTTGCCCCACCGCGCGCGGCTGACGGGCTCGCTGACCCCAGCTCCAACCCCTTTTTTTTTTTTTGTTTACCCAGTGGAAATCCTTTATGGATACCACGCCCGCCCCGGGGGAGGCAGGGTGGTTATGTGGGAGTCTCCGCCCTAGTGGCGGCATACCCACTAAAACCGCTGGGGAATTCATCGTTCGCCTGGTAGGGCAAGGTGGTGTCGCGTTAGCATTGACCACCTTGCCCCGGCGACGGGCCCGATTAGGGCCCCCTGCACCCATGGCGGGGTGACCCTGTTCCCCAGGATCACCCCCCAGACAGTGTGGGGTCGTGCAGGCCGGGAGAGTCCCCCGACTCTACCGGCAACCCCACTGCCGAGGAGCAAGGAGACGGGCGAACCGCCCTCTCGCTCCCCAGCCCCGCTCGCTCGCACGTGGTGGGCAGTGTGGTTAGCACCACCCACCCCGCCTTAAGCCCACGTTCCTTTCACACCCGGCCGCAAACCTCACGCGGCGAGGTGCAAAAGGAACCCTCCTCTTTCCCTTGCACTCCCGACCGCGACCCACACGCGGCGAGGAGCACAAGGAAAACCCTCCTGGTGGCACCGCTGTCACCGCCCGAGCGTGGAGCGCCGTTTCCTCCAGCGTCCACCACACTCGTCACCGGTGGCAGCAATGCCACCGTCCAAGTGTGGAGCGCCGCATCCCCCGGCGTCCACCACACTCAGACCCTCCTCCTTTCCTTGCACTCCCGACCGCGACCCACACGCGGCGAGGAGCACAAGGAAAACCCCCCTGGTGGTCCGAGCCATCGCTCAGACCCCGGCTCATCCGCTGTGCCCTCTGCTAATCAGCCCTCTGCTGCCAGAGGGACACGCGGAAGGCCCCACCTCGGGTTCCTCTTCGTTTCACCGGGCTCAGTGCCACGGCTACTTATCCCCCCTGCCACGGAAAGGCGGGAACCCATTCGGGGGGGACCCCAGTTCCAACCCCTAACTGACACATTTGTTTCGTCCACCAGTGGGCGGGCTGCCGCACCGGGCACGGCTGACGGGCTCGCTGGGCGCCATCAGCGGGCGGCTGTCGGTGCCGCGCGAGCCCGACCACGAGCGGCCCCACAACGTGCCCGGCTTCTACAACAACACGCATCTGCACACCGCACTGTCAGTACCGATACCATCAGTGGGCTATCAACGCCAGCCTCGGAGATCTCGCAAAAAAAGAACCTAAGATTTTTTGTTTTTTGAAAATATATTTTTCATGATAAAGTTCCGCGAAGTAACGCCTGATTCAGATATAGATCAGATAAAGTCACAGCTGTTGCATTAGGTTGAGGGTCGTTAGTTTCTTTTGTTTGTGATTTTTAGTGTGAAAAAAAGAGTATCTATTTAGCGCAGCCTGTTGACGATCGCGTTGGTAAATTGTTTGCGAGCTGCTGTAATGAGTGATGTCCGTGTCCGCAGGCACGATCCCGCGCATCTAGACGGCGCTCGAGGCGCCCAGTTGTTTCCGACTTGCAGTAATTAGAAGTGTTTACTTTCCAGGCACCGCACGATCCCGCGCATCCAGACGGCGATGGAGGCGCTGGAGATGGGCGCGTTCCGGCGCGCGGAGGGCGGCGCGGCGTGCGGCGAGGTGCGGCGCTCGTTCCACCGGCCCGCCGCCGCGCGCCGCGACACGGGCCGCTCCGTGCCGCGCCACCTCGACCTCGCCTCCGCCGACCCGCACCTCGACGAGTGAGTCGCCATCCGCCATCCGCCATCCGCCATCCGCCATCCGCCATCCGCCATCCGCCACACATGCACACACACACCTTCATCGAAAAATGAAATTAAATTTATTTATTTTATTTGCACACAAAACAAATTACAATTATTAAAATATAAACAAGTATAGTACATAGTTACAATCTAGATTGCAATTCAACTGTTGTGTAGTCAGAAAAACAATACTACTAGCGACGTTGAGGTTATCTACGTTATTAATATCTACTTATTTGTGAGATTACAGTATTTAAATATATATATATATATTTATATATAAGTGGCAGGTATGAAGAAAGCGCACACCCACGAACGTACCCATGGGCTCGACCGTGGGTGCACGCCCTCCCCAACCTCATCAATCAAGGGTAGTGTTTGGGACAGTCAGACTCGTACCGGAGGTAGAGTCTGAGCTGATGTGTTTTGGATAATAAATATCCTTTACAGTTCGAATGTAAGACAAGAATTTTGGCGCAAATATGTCAATGTCTATTCCTTCTCCAAGAATCTCATTATACTGGCGTGCCATCCTTACCAGCGGATTATAAAACGAAATGTTATTATGTTATTATTATGATTTATCCAAGTGGGGAGAGCAACGAGTGTTAAACGTTTATTTAAATTAAATTAAATTAAATTAAATTAAATTAAATTAAATTAAATTAAATTAAATTAAATTAAATTAATTTAAATTAAATTAAATTAAATTAAATTAAATTAAATTAAATTAAATTACATTAAATTAAATTAAATTAATAAACGTTTAACACTCGTTGCTCTCCCCACTTGGATAAATCCTGTGTCGGGATGCTATGGAACACACAAAGACAAGGACAACTAACACCCAGACCCAGAACAGATATTTCAATTCAAACATCTGCCCGGCCGGGAATCGAACCCGGGACCTCTGGCTTATAAGGCGGATACACTACCGCTGAGCCAAACAGGCCAACAAAAATAAAGAACCCATGAAGATAAAGATAAATAATTATTTATTTGCTTAAAACGTGACTAAATTGAGCAAACATAGGACCCCGACAAGCGCACGTACAAATACGTGCAACTACAAGTTAATCATTATTTACTTACATTCATATTCGGTGGCCGGTCACATGAGCAAAACACGGATACAAGCAGACAACTCAAACTAAACTATGGTATTTTGCTCCGTACCTCAAAACCACCAACTTTCGTTTCTCATATGATCCCAACATCTCCTCTCGCATAGGTAGCTTGCGCTTGGTCCACTCGGGCGGCGTGAGCAGACAGCTCAAACTAAACTATGGTCCTTCGAGCCGTATCTCAATGCTTCCAACTTCCGTCTCCTATGACCCTGACTTCTCCTGCCTAGGTCGAGCCTGCGCCTGGCGCACTCGGGCGGGCGGTCCCGTGCGCAGAGCTCGGACAACGTGGGCGGGTCCCCGCCCCCCGCGCCGGCCCCCGCCCCCGCCCCCGCCCCCGCGAAGCCCGAGCAGCTGGCTACAGCGCCCGCGCCGCCACCGCAGACCACGCTGCCGCTTACTGCGGATAAGGTATGTTTTTCTCGACAGAAGACAGCTGCTTTCACGATATAAAACATATTTTATTTGTAAACCTAAGCGTAAATATCATATTTTATGTTATTATACTGTTAGAAGGCTGTTTGTTATCTAAATAACTTGTACGCTTGTACTGAATCCGTGCTCCGTTCCAGTGTCGTGCTCCTCTCTGCCTGGGTGGTACATCTGGCATTAGGTGTTTTTTTGCACCTCTTATTTTTTTGCGAGTTGCGATCTTGTACCGTTTCCGTGGTCGGTTGCAGCCGTCCTGCGAGTGCAGCTACGGCCCGTGCGGCGCGGCGGCGGCCGGCGACGAGCACGACGACTACCGCAGCGAGTGCGAGAACTGCAAGTCGGCCAACAGCTCGAGGTAGGCCTGTCGCGACCCTTTTACAGCTGCTGTTACAATAGGCGTGTAGAAAGATTTTAAAATCCTCTTCCATAATGTGCGTACACATTAACTATTTACAAAAAAGCCTTTATTTCGTTAATAAACTTGAGTTTAACGAAGTTTGAAGCCATTTCTCTCGTATTTTTTCAATAGTTCCCGAAAACAGCCCTCATGTGTCATGGCGCCGGCTTGACGTCACGGTTAAGTAAACATAATGTCATTGTGTCTATGCGTGATGAGCGGCGGCTGCGGCGGCAGCTGAGTATACTATACTTAAGCATGACGTCATACGCTGTAATTGTTGTTTCAGTCAAAATGGCAGATTGCAGTATTTAAATGTTTTATTATATTGAAAATCTTAATAATCTGTTTTTTTTTTATATGTAAAACTAAACCTGTGTCTAATTTTTTTTTTAATTCTGACTTCTCTCCTGAAATCATTGAATCGGCGATTATTTGATACTGTCGTCATGCCTATTGTTTCTTTTGAAATGAAATTACAAAAAATAGGGTATCAAGGTTACCTAGCAAAGTCTTAATTCATTCTATCATTCGGGCTCTAAAAGTTTTCTTTCTAAACTCCAAATGAGTGCTGAAGGATAGTTTTGTCTTCTAAGCACAACTAAAGTGATTATTGCTAATTCCAGATGGGTGCTGGAGGAGGGCTGGGGCGGCGAGGCGGAGGAGGGCGGCACGCAGACGCTGCAGCGGCGCGCGCCGCCGCCCGCGCCGCCCGCGCCCGCCACCGCCACGCTGCCGCAGCCCGTCACCAAGCAGCCGTGAGTACTCACCGACCTACAGGTATAGGAGGGCGGCACACACGCTGCAGCGGCGCGCGCCGCCGCCCGCGCCGCCCGCGCCCGCCACCGCCACGCTGCCGCAGCCCGTCACCAAGCAGCCGTGAGTACTCACCGACCTACAGGTATAGGAGGGCGGCACACACGCTGCAGCGGCGCGCGCCGCCGCCCGCGCCGCCCGCGCCCGCCACCGCCACGCTGCCGCAGCCCGTCACCAAGCAGCCGTGAGTACTCACCGACCTACAGGTATAGGAGGGCGGCACACACGCTGCAGCGGCGCGCGCCGCCGCCCGCGCCGCCCGCGCCCGCCACCGCCACGCTGCCGCAGCCCGTCACCAAGCAGCCGTGAGTACTCACCGACCTACAGGTATAGGAGGGCGGCACACACGCTGCAGCGGCGCGCGCCGCCGCCCGCGCCGCCCGCGCCCGCCACCGCCACGCTGCCGCAGCCCGTCACCAAGCAGCCGTGAGTACTCACCGACCTACAGGTATAGGAGGGCGGCACACACGCTGCAGCGGCGCGCGCCGCCGCCCGCGCCGCCCGCGCCCGCCACCGCCACGCTGCCGCAGCCCGTCACCAAGCAGCCGTGAGTACTCACCGACCTACAGGTATAGGAGGGCGGCACACACGCTGCAGCGTGCTACAAAGATTTCGCACTAATTTGACACTATTAATTAGAAGAGGTCTCTTGGCCTATACAAACTTCCTCGTTTTTACCCAATTTATAAGTTTTCAAGCATAAAAACATTGTTTGAATGTTTAAATAAAATGTATTTGACAATAACTTTCTTTCCACAGGAGAACTGCAATGGGCCCTCCTTCCAACTGGGAGAATTGGTTCAACACCATCCCTGATTCCGATTCCGAATCCGAGGAGGAATAGCAGTCGACGCGACTTTAGACCCTGTTCCGCTAAATAAGAGCTAGCCTATACACAGGTGACTTCTGGACTGTTTTGGCAGCTGATAGCCGGTATTCGGGCAGTTACTTTTAAGTATTTGCGGTATAATGCTACCAACTTATCTGTAAAGTTGGCTTAGTAAGGGATCTAAAAGTTGAATCGGGTTTGTTCAGAAAAATCGATAGTGGCTCGTCCACAAAACTATATAAGTTGGTCGCGCTGAATTTTGTTTCTGGTTAACTGGTCTGAAAGTATAATTCAACATGGCGGACCGTCAGCCAATGAAAAGTTAAGATCCAGTGACGTGTAAGGGACACTAGTGCAGGTCGCAGTATATTGAATTAAAAACCAAATAAATCAAAAAGTAAGCAATATAAAAATCGAATCTATTAAAATTGAAATACAAAATAAAATGGAATTTCTGAGTTTGACAAAATAAATGAATTTAATTTTCTTAGATTTGAGTTGTTAAAGTGGTCAAAAGTCGTAGTCGAATAAAAAAGAGCCACAATAGTTAAAACGTGCTGCCATTTTGTCTTACATTTTTATGAGATTTATTTTATTTGTTTTTTTTTTTCATCTACGAGTGATCTCGCAGTGTCGAGTGATTCGTCATTCTATAATGATGTCGACAACATTTTAGAAATGTTGTATTTGATATTTACGTTCGGTTAACCCGGAATTTAATCCAAATTTTTAGCCATTACTTACCACATCCATTCCGTAATTTATCAATCAGTTAATCTAATCATTCCATAATTTTACCAGTCGGTTAACCAAATCGTTTTTAATTTTAGCTTAACAGCACATCACAGGAACAGTGATATTTTACCAAAAGCAATCCTTATTATTTAACGCACATCAAATGTGTTTTGTTATGTTTTTTTTTTATATTTTAAAACATGCACAATTCACTGCGCACGTGATATTTTTTTGTATGCCAAAGATTTTTTTTTACCTTTTTCTTTTTATTATCTTTTTATTTTGGTTAGAGTTATCCAGTTTTATTAATCTATAGGGGATATAATTTTATAAATTTAATATAACCAATATTATAGATAGTTAGGGAAAGATTTTATTGGGTCTCCTTGTCTTAGTCTAGGATGTAGGTATTGAATTATTGATGTTAAAAAATTACGAGTCGTTGCTCTTTTGTTTTTGAATAAGAATCTAAGGTAGGTGCCAAATTGACCGATTGAAGTTCGGTTCTGTAGGGTAGCTTTCTCGTTTTTGAAGTATAACTTGTTTTTGCCCGATTGGCCCGCCTTGGCGGAAAATAGGGGTACGTGGAGGGAGATGGGGGAGGCCTGATGATAAAAATAAGCTGTCTTAAGATGAATGTAACGACATCTCGCTATTCAAGATCAGTCAAGCCGTTTATGCGGCAGCAGGTCATATAGGATACAAAATACTCCCAAAACATCGTCCTCTTTCTGAGAAGTCGGGTAAAAATTTAATTATACATTTCGCTACCTTCCATAACGTGACAAAGTTCGGTAAATTGACTGCGACGCAATATACCAAGAGTATATGTAAAAATAAATAATAGCCAAAAAAATGAGAAAAAATCGTGG
The DNA here is from genome assembly GCA_949125135.1 of Alcis repandata. Classification (NCBI taxonomy): domain Eukaryota; kingdom Metazoa; phylum Arthropoda; class Insecta; order Lepidoptera; family Geometridae; genus Alcis; species Alcis repandata. The sequence continues at coordinate 2,567,593 of OX421238.1, forward strand.
CATCGCATCGTAAGAATATTCAATATTATCTTTTCAAAACATTATAGTGCTCAAAATATGTATAATTTTGTACATAATTGTTTAAATAATAATGATCATATTGATAATGATATTATTTCATAGTATAATAATATATTTACCGCAGTTATAATTGAAATTAATTAAATTTTTGCGAAAATAATTATATTTTTGTCTAAGAAAAGAGAATAAATTAACTTAGGCTTAGAAATGTTTAGAAATATAATATAAATAATAAATGTATACACTTCCATTGTTTGAACTCTACATCATTTTTTAAAATATAAAAAAATGTATTTCTCAGTATTCAAAATCCAAAATTTCTTATCAGAATTTCATAAATAAAGTACTTGTTTTTCAAAATTATTTATCATTTTATAATAATCAAAAATAGTATTTTAAATAGTCTGACGTTTCAGGGTTATTATGAATTATTAATTAGGACGAATAAATAAGTACTAATAATTTCGGTTTTCACATATGTATGTGGTAAAATTAAATACAATCTGCAAATTATTTAATAGGTCGGGTAAAAAGTTCCTTCGCATTTTTTGAGAAAATTCAAAACATTTTTTAAGTATGTAGGTACCATTTTGTTCGATAACTTTTTGCCATCTTGTAGGTAGGGACATGATCTCATTGCTATAGAAATTTTGGGACTTCTGATCAAAATACCGCGACAAGTGGTTTTGGCAGTCCTCTCGTGATGTTAACCTGATACTACCTAAAGAATTCTGAAGAGACCGAAACAGGTGGAAATCTGAGGGTCAGGACTATACGGCGGATGCATTAACACCTCCCAGCTAAACTCTCTTAATTTTTGCTGAGTGGCTAAAGATGTGTGAGGTCTAGCGTTATCATGATGAAAATCCACACCCCCTTCTGTTGATTAATTCCGGCCGGTTTCTCTCAACTTCTTGCTTTAATCTCATCAGTTGTTCGCAGTAGAGTTCAGAATCGATGGTCCTGCCTGATGGTAACAGCTCATAATGAATAATGTCCTTCCAATTCCACCACACACACAGCATCACCTTGTTGCGAGCTAACCCGGGTTTCACCACAGTCTGTGAAGCCTGACCGGCCTTTGACCACGACCTTTTTCGCACGTTCTTGTCGTACGTGATCCACTTTTCATCACCAGTTATCAGCTTCTTCAAAAATGGTTCGGTTTCATTACTTCGTAATAAAGAATCACAAATGAGTACACGGTTCATTAGGTTTCTTTCAGTGGGCTGAAGTGGGCTCGTGAGGTACCCAAATATCGATCTTTTTTGTGTACCCAGTTTTGTTCAAATGCGCCAAAACTGTTTTGTGGTCAATTCCCAGTTCTTCAGCTACGTCGTAACTACTGATATGCCGATCTTGCTCCACTTTTTCAAAAATGGCATCCATTTTATCCGTAATAGGGCGACCAGAGCGACGTGCATATTTGACATCAAAATATCCGGATTGAAAACGCTTAATCCAAATTTGTGCTACTCTCACAGACACTGCACTAGGTCCACAAACATCGCAAATTTTTTTCGCAGCTTGCGTTGCATTTTTACCTTTTTTGTAGTAAAATTTTAAAATGTACATATCGAATTTCTTCGTTAGATTCACTCATCTTGACAGTACGAAAAAAAAATGAAAATCACACATAAGTTCATACATACTATAATGCGAAAAGACTTTTTACCCGACCTAATATTATGGATGTAAAATATGTACAATATCGGTGGTACTTTGTGGAAAGGTCAAATACGCTAATAAAAAAAAACCGCAGTTTTTACGCTTTTCAATGATTATATTTTTTCATTGTAATTTAGTTTTTAATGCTTTTGTTGTTTTTATAGAAACTGATCCACATACAATAATACAGCGTTAATTTCATAGAAAAACTTTCAACGTTTAATGAAAAACTTTGCTCCTGAAGATGTTTGTGGTTGGCGTATTCGTTCTTTCTACAAAACACACGATATTACAGGGTTTTAAGGAAAGGATACCCTTTCCGAAAAGCCGAAAAGGGTGCACAGTATCCATAATTATGAACAACTTTTACTACGGGGCCAACCCTGAAATCGAGAAAGAAAATTAGCTGTTCCATTTTTGTAGTGAAGTGTGTCATTGATATTTTTCTATGGAACAGCTAATATTTTTTTCACGATTTCATGGTTGGCCCCATAGTAAAAGTGGTTAGCTATAATGAGTACAATAAGCCTTTTTCAGCCTTTCTTTGATTTTCCTTTCCTTATGACTCTGTATAGTAGGTTAGTAGGTAGGGTAGATGATAAATTATTGCAAATGATGTCGACGATTATTTTGTAACATTTTCTAAACAGATCTCGACAGATCTAAAACGGTTACCGTCATTTTAGTCCTGTCAGATATGTTATGTTAAAATGTGGTACAAAAGAATCGATGTCAGTTGCCAATGTAATGGATTACTCGTAAGGAGTACAGTGGCGAGACAGTAAATATGCACACTGCCGAGCAAACAAATCATGGTCCTAGCGACTGTCTCGCCTCGTCAAACTGTTTATATAAACCGAATGCTCGGCCGAGGGCACTGTCTTACGAGTACCTCTGCACTCGTTATGTGTAATCAACCCATACTTCTAAGAATTGTCTCAAAGTTTTGTGTGAGCCAACAAGCTGAGCTAAGATTTTAATTTTGAACTAAGTAGCACTGCCTCGTGGTTTCGCCCGCAATTATTTAAGATTATATTGTTTGGGATAAACCCATATTTCAAGCCAGGATGTAAGCTACCAAGCTATTTCCGTATCAAGTTTCATTTAAACCCGTTTAGTCGTGACGGAAATAAATATATATACAATATGGCCGGTTTCCGATGTCCGATACTTTAAGGGGTTAAAATGCAATTAATTTTATCGACAAATCACGGATTTTTTTTTCTCATTATCTCTTATTTTATTTTTTTTTGTTTTATTTCATTTGCTGGGGTATGCGCGCTTTTCAAGTACGTATGTTTACACTGTCATAGCTCCTAAACTATCTAACTCACAGTTAAGATTTAAATGTACTTTTATAGCAAATATCCTGTATAATTAAAATAATAAATAAATAAAATTGGTTAACACATTGGTTTTTTTTTAAACTAATAATCTGAAAAAAAAACATCAATATGTTGTCCAATTTATTTTTTTCAAAAATTATTTTTAATAATACTGAAACATTAAAAAATTAAAATTTGAATCTAGATTTACTGTCTACACTATTAACTAACATTTGAGACCACTTTTGTGTTTGTAAGTCTTCTACTTGGGTAGATATTGTTAAATTAATACAAGCACCTATGCTTCGCTAACAATTTTTTTTAAAGTGCTGCCATTTTTTTATTGATGGAGAAAAATAAAAAAAAATCCGTGATTTGTCGATAAAATTAATTGCATTTTAACCCCTTAAAGTATCGGACATCGGAAACCGGACATATTGTATATGTATGTACTAACACCGCACGAACTTTAGTTTTTATTATATTAATTTAGTGTGATGTGAGGACTGTTTTTTTGTAAATTAGATATAACTGTTAGTCACACAAACATTCCGGACACGGGTTATCATTTTATAGAAAATAAAATACAATTTTATTTCTTTTTGTAATGACAATAATTAGAAAGCTCGAATGTATCATTTATTCACTTTTTTCGTATTTGTTTTATTTATCTTGTATTTACTTCGTCTTATAAAATATCGATAATTTCAAATATATATAAAATCTATATCTGTTTTGTGAGTGTATGAACGAACTGGTGTGGCATTTGATGCATTTCTATTTTTATTCTTATTAGGGATCGGACATTATTCACGTGAGGCTCGAGAGAGGGGAGGGAGGTTCGGAACAACCCCAAAAAATATCACAAGGGGGGAGTGGGGTGTAGTGAGATATCGCGTGTATTAAATAACATATATTATGTTAAATTCTGAAAATTTTAAAGACAATTTGTTCTAAAAAACAAATACACGTAATATTAGCGGGGCAAGGGGGGTTAATTTACAACCTGGGAGTGGGGGGTGGGGATGAAAAAGCTGCTATAACATCACGTGAACATGGACGGCCCCTTATCTTCATTAATAAATTGAAATAGCCAATTCAAGCAGACCACAGTAAATAGTACTCATATGTAGCATGTCACAAAGCCGCGCAATGTCGCCTTCGTGTAATTTCAGCTTTACAGATGTGAGATGTGTAGTGCGTGCTCCGAAATTTTATTTTCTAGGATTAAAAGTTCCGTTTAAACTTTCTTAAATAAGGGGAAATTCTTTAAGCTATAAGTTGGAGGTATAAGTTAAAACGCTAGAGCGATAGGTAATGTGGTAATTTATCACAAATTAAGGCGTTGCCACTCTGACTTGTTTAACATTTGTATGAAATTTCGTTTATTCAGTTAACTGATAATTTAATGGTTGTTATTCATTATTAAGTGTATTTGGTAACATTCTAGTTGTTTAACATTTCTACAAGGCTTGTTCAGTTGTTAACTTGAACCCGATTTGAACCATGATTCGAACCACGCCGTTTTAGTTCACTCGCAATATCATAAATGGCGCTGTTTTAAAACACGTTAACGCGCGCAAGCGTTTGTCGCAGCATACTTAATGCAATAATTGAACTTTTGTTTGGTGTAACTGAATAAACCATAGTTGGTGATTTATTTGTTTTTTCACCTTAAAATTTTGGATTATGTGCATTGTTCATGTACATGATCAGCTCGAAGGAACTAACACATGTAAATGTACATTATCCAAGACTTTAAAATGAAACAATAAATCACCAACTATTGTTTATTCAGTCGCAGTCTGTTTGACACAGAATGATTACATTGAGTATGCTGCGACAAACGTTTGCGCGTGTTAACGAGTTTAAAATAGCGCCATCTATGAGATTGTGAGTGAACTAAAATGGCGTTCTTTGAATCATGGTTCAAACCGGGTTCAAGTTAGCAATTGAACAGGCTTATTCTGAAATTTCGCAAAATAATTCAAAACTGTATGTTAAATTGAAATGTGAAAATATTTTCTTTAAAAATAAATAGGGTGCGATCTATCTGAAGATATTTAGGCTATGGTAGGTTTGGGATTAAATTCGACCCCGGTTGTACACGCGCAAGACACCCAGAGACTATAGTCCCAACAAATTAAGACGCGCGCCGAACTAAAATACAGGTTTATTCATAAAGGGTATGCTAAGCCGAAAAGGGCTCATAGTACTCATTATATGAACAACTTTTACTATGGGATCAACCGTGAATTCGCGGGAAATACACAGCTGTTCCATAGATAAATGTCAACGAAACGAAAGAGCCGTGGTAGCTCAGTGGGAGAACCGACGCTTCGCATTCTTGAGGTGGCGGGTTCAAACCCCGACTCGTACCAATGAGTTCTTTAGGACTTATGTACGAATTTACATACCACTGGCTTTTCGGTGAAGGAAAACATCGTGAGGAAAACCCGCATATGTCACGCAAAAAGGGCCGATTACCGGCCTAGTTGCGGAAAAAAAGCCCGCTCTTTATCTTTACACTCAACGAAATAAAAAATATAAAATTTATAATGATGAGTAGTAAGAGCCATTTTCAGCCTAGCATACCCTTTCCCAGCCCTGTTTATTATTATTAGCACGCATCGTCCTATAAATTGTCGGATTTTAGTCTCGGTTTGTATGAGCGAGAGCGAGAGTGTACAGTCAGTCGTGAGAATTTCGTTGCGACGTTGTAGGTAGCCATGAAATATTTTAATAATTGCGCACAAAGTCGCGCGTCGAAGCTACTCGTAGTGATCAATTCTAAACTATGAAGTTGGTAGGGTAGGTATGTTTATCTAATAGAAATCATCAATCTTATATTACGTATTTGTAATATACCCCTACAGGGTGTGCGGAAAGGCTACGGACATTTTTGGGGAAATGAGAAATCTTGACCATAAGCACTGGTTTGCATTTGACTAAATTATGACTTATCTAAATCAAATATAATTTAAAATTGTTAATATAAAATTATTATTATTAAAAAAAAATCTGACAGAACATTTTAATGCTAATTTAACTGATAATTTGAATTAATGTACTGACATCTAGCTTAAAAATTACGATGTATCAGTTCAATAAATCTAACTGAATCTGAATCTATGATGTCATGCGAACTGAAACCTATATTTTCAAAATTTGACTCCATACGATAACAGTTTAGTATGTTTTTGTTTTAATTAAACACGGGAATATTCACGTAAAAATTAAGACAGACGACAGACAGTCGACAGTTGTAGTAGACGACTTAATTTTTACGTGAGTATTCCCGTGTTTAATTATAACAAAAATGTGTGAAAACCACGTTAGTTTCCATAGTTTAGTATGTTATTTGTTGTTCGCACTTAATGCGACAGACTCATTGGATTTGATTGAATTACAATTACAGTTGTTATACTCTTAACTACACTTAACCTAAGACCACTTGTGTCATAATAGATCAAAAGTTTAAATACTGAACTCGTATACTTACAACCCGGTCACAATATCTGTGCACCTGACCTCGTGACGTCATATGTCTAAACTTAACAATAAATATTAAAAAACAAAACAACAACAAAGCGAAAATATCTCAAAATTATCGGGACGTGTATCGGCAACGAAGATGCTAACCGTACTGTCGTACCGGGGAGTGCGCGGAGAGGTGACAGGGGAAGCGGGAGAGGCGCCGCATTACAGCGAGGTGCACAGATATTGTGACCGGGTTATAACTTTTAGCCAAGAGTTAATGATTAACACGGAGTTAACTGCGCGGTAACCTAGTATATTACGCAAGTGGGCCTAAAGTGACTTTCTCAAAGCATGTCTGTCATCTAACCACATCCTGTACAGGGCTGTAAGAAAAGGGTATGCTATGCCGAAAAGGGTTCGTAGTACTCACCGCTGATTTTTTTTCGTGAATTCAGTCAGAGTGAAAGTTGTTCATAATGATGAGGATTATCTGCCTTTCGACTTCGCATACCCTTTCCTTAAAACCCTGTTTATCCACCGATAAATATCAGCGCATTCCAATACATTCGAAGAGAGATAAAATTATTATATTTAATACTATTTACGACTAAAATAAATGTTTTCAAGGAAATGTGATTGTAGCGCGCGTAGTCTCGACCTGTATCAGTAATAATCAGTATTATAGACGTTTCCGAACCAAATATTCATGTTCAAACTAATGATAATTGGATTAAACGAGTTAATGGAAAAGCTGGATGTTTTATTTTAAACTTTTAATATAATAATAATTAACATATTATAAGCTATGACTAGAAATGAAAATCACAAATAGAAATAACATAATATGTATTAATATTAAGTATATGTAATATTATGAGGTGTGAATGTAGGGATTTGCAAAGACAAGCTAAAACTGCGACCCCTCGAAATTATTTATAGACTTAAATAGGACTATAGAGTATAGACATAGGTACCTAATGTTGTGTTAAAGTTGTGTTAATTAATAAAATAAATAGGTAATTAAAACTAATTCAACTATAAATGTTATTGATTAATTAATTCATCATCAAGTTCATTTCAGTGGAGGGTGTGCGCGCAGTCTTAGCTTTAAAAAGCTTCACACTTTTCGCTATTCATAGTAAATCTTTGTTATACTATAAACTTTACACTTTAACTGCTTTAATACTTAATATGCGTTTGTGTTTTAAAGCACAGTTGTATTGAAAGCCGGCTTTACGCGCCTGGCGTGTGTAGCCGCATTCGCGTTGCAACAAGAAAAACACGAGGTACCTATGTGTTTTCAGCAGTTAAAGTGTTAACAATACAATAGGCCCAAGTTTGAAGGCTTTTTAAGACAGATCTAAATTTTCTAAAACTATTGGCATCCTTGTCTAATGGCTTGCAATGATAAAGACATTTTTAGTTTGTTTAGATCTGTCTTAAAAGCCTTCAAACTTGGGCCTATTACCTAGTTAAATTTAGGGAGCACTTAAATATGTTTTTAAAAACTAAAATAAAACTAATGAAAATATGTGTTGCCGATTTGGAGGCTGACAATATAATGATCAAAACTATTTCTAAAGCCCAAAGGCAAACTTAATGCTAGGCCGGTGGTCCAGCTACGGGAATGCTAACTCAGCACTGATAGCGGGCTCCGAGCGACGGCGCGACCGCGTCCGGCTAAATGCTGAGTAATGCATTCCTGTAGGTACTCTTAATCTAAGCATGTAGGGGCAGGTGGATGCATAACTACCTACAAACAGCCTTTAGCAATGGCAATTAAATTGTTAGTAAAAACTATACACATTGAAACTGGAATTAAAAAATTTGATTATTTTTATTTGGATTAAAATTTTAGTAAATGGCTCTAAAATACTTTCAGCTCATATTGGCAAAAAATGTAAGTAATTTATTTGAGGCCAATTGTAAATAAAGTTTTACATTTGCGTCTTGTCATTCATTCATTCAAAATTTAAGAGCGCTCCTCTTGACTGGAGCAACTTCCAGGCTTGGCGCTCCCCTGCAAGTGCTTTTACCTCCCTCCTCCCTGTACGACATGGCAACTGCCTTCTCCTTAATCTGGTCTAAGAACGTTCTCCTTGGTCTTCCTGGTCCTCTCCTTTCAATCTTGCCCTCTATGATGGTTTTCATTAGTTTGTCATGTCATACAAGGTGGCCAAACATCTTGCGTCTTGTGCGCATTGTACATTTTTGAATACTTCTTTCTTTTGGAGGTATCCAGATGGCTCTTACAAACTAAACAAAGCAGGCAAGCACATCTTAAAGAATGAGGAATATAAACGTAAGTAACAAGAGTGAAGAGCGGAGCTGGATGCCTATAGCGCTGTCCTTCTCTTCTGGATCGGGCAGCCACGGGCCGCACTGTCGGTATCCGACCTCCTGCAATGGATATATAGAAGAGATTATATCTTAGATGGTTCACGGCACAAAAATACATAGGTATCTGTAGAAAAAAAAAACAATGAAAACAACTTCCTGATACAAATTCACAACAAACAACAACAAAGATATTAAGATACAATATCTTTGTTGTGAAATTTTGAAACGGAAAATTTGTATCAGGAATTTGTTTTAATTGTACTCATCACATGATAAATCATTTATGCTATAATGTCATTTTAGTTATTTTCCTGTATATAACAATTATTGCTACTCAATCAATCTCAATCAATATCTTTGTTGTGAAATTTTGAAACGGAAAATTTGTATCACGACGTTGTTTTGATTGTTTTTTTTTTGATACGTATCATAAATATCATAAGATATTGATCACATAGTTGTTATATACAGAAAAATAACTAAAATGACATAATAGCATAAATGATTTAACAACCGTTTGAGAATTTAGCAACATTGAAATATCGATTTCATTGTTTTTATGTCGGTGTGATTTTCAATTTGGAGTCGGGGATAAGGAGTCGAGGACGAAGGCAGAAAACCTATTAGGCTTTCGAGATTATCTCGGCCACTGTTACTGTAAGACATTTGTAATGAGAGTGACAGTGGTTGAGATAATTATCTCTCTCGCCAGTATTCTTACTTCCACCTGTTCTGTGAATAAGAGCCCCAGGTGGTTGTTCTTCCGCTGGTGCAAATCTTCAGTTTGTCTTCACTAGTTTTAAGTTTTATTATCTTTTTTGTCTGGAATTTATGGTGTGAACAATAAAGAGTTTTTCTATCTACAGTTTCATGACGATATAATTATACACTGGTAAAAGTATTATAGTCAACACAAAATAAGAGGCCCGTTTTGACACTTGAGAAAGACCCTAGGCCCTAGAATATAACTTGGAACGCTTTTCGCGCATACTTTATAATAGCATGCAATGTTAAATTATAATGAAACTGTCAGAAACAGTTACGTTCTCAGTCTTCTTTTTTCAAATATTAGTGTTGTAACCAATTAATTATTGAATTTCACCAGCTTCATTCGAGTTTAATAGTAATTATTAATTAATTAAATAAATATTGATCAGCTGGATCAGCCGGGGGGAGGTTTTGTTAATGATGCCTTACTGATTCGAGTCTAAAAGTACAAAAGAATAGGTACCTATCACGAAGAAATGGACGCAAATAAATTCACAGAGTGGTATAGGTAATACTAACTTTCGCTATTTCTTAATTTTTGTGATTGAGTGAATGTTATTGTAATTAAAAATATTAAATTAAAGACATTATCAAATACTCATACAAACTTGAATCGATTTATCGTGAGTATCGAAAACCGAGTCGTATGGTAACATCACTAGTTACATCGCGCTGACAAATGTTAAAACGGGCCTCTTATTTTGTGTTGACTATAGTTAGTATAGTAACCTGCTTGTAGTCGTGCGGGTAGCACGTGGCGGAGGGCGGGCGGCCCGACAGCGGCACCAGGTTGCGCTGGCACGCCACCTGGCTCGCCGTGCTCTCCTTGATGCCGTCGTAGTACCTCGGCTCTGGTTTCGGGTACTGCATACGTATTATTATTATAAGAATATGCATGCCAAAGTATTGAACATCCTGGGTAAGAAATGTCTTCAACATAGAAATTAAATTGTTTGATCCACTTTCATTCTGAACACCTTATGAAACTATTTTGAACACATTAGATAAGTAACTATAGGTAGTAAATACCCACTTTGATATTCCTATGCCAAAAAAATCCGATCATAAATCGGATTTTTAAGCCAATTTAAGCTTTAGATGTTGAGCAATGATGCGATCGAAGATGGAGCACGATCACTAAGAAAAATCGATTCACTCTCGGCTTGAAGACACCCATACAACATCGTAGTCTTAGTCCTAGTAATATTATAAACGCGAAAGTTTGGGAGCATGTTTGTTGCTCTTTCACGCAAAAACGGCTGAACGGATTTACATGAAATTAGGAATGAAGGTTGTTCATGGTCTGGATTAACACAAAGGCTACTTTTTGTCCCGGAAAACGCGGGAGAAACCGCAGGACGCAGCTAGTTTATCAATATAGCCGAACGCAAGCCTATTTCGAATTACAAAACCCTCACCATCTGGTTATGAAGCGGCGAGGGTAGCGGCCGGTCGTCACCCTGCGTTTGACACTTGTAGACCGCGAGCAGCACGAGGTTGGTGTCCGGTACGACGGCGCCAACCACGGGCCAGCTGCAGTCCGCCAGCTGGGCGGCCGTGGGGGTGTGGGATAATACTTCTATTGCCTTTGGAGTTTGCTGAAAAAGGTAGCATTTCATTGTACAGCCTGTTTCTTTAAACGACGGAGATATTGTATGATATCATGATATTGCATTATTGCACTCATCACTATGACCGACTTTTACAATGGAATCTACCCTGAAATTGCGAAAAGAAAGTCGTTTTTTCCATACAATTATGTTCGCTGACTTTTGACTAAATGTATGGAGAACAGCTGATTTTTGCGATTTTAGAGGTCCTATAGTAAAAGTTGGTCATAATGATGAGTGCAATGATATCCTAGAATATATTTGTTTTAGAACCACCCCGTATTTTGAGCCCTGGCGTTTTGGCTCTGGTTGGCGCGGTCGGTCTCCACGTGACTCGTGTTCAAACAAATTCCAACAATAATGTAAAAAGAAAAACATTCTGTAATCGAAAATAAAATATTTTTTTGGTCTCAATAACCCTTAAGTCTTTAGTCTAGCTAGAAGTGCTTGGAGAGTAACCGATCAAAATATTAAAAAAGTAATAATCGTAGATTATTCTTAATCTAAGGTAATAATTGCTTAGAGTAGGTATTTGTTTGCGTCGTGATTTACTTACAGACAATTACGTCTAGACAAGATCCGACTAGTGCTAATTATCAACTCACTTGCAACTGATAAAAAGGCCGATGTCTATCGCATGTCGCGAAAATTGTCCTGTTAATGATGACGTCAGGATCGTACAGGCTGTCGAACATCTCCCGTGCGTAGTTCTTCTTTAAGCTTTTGCGACGTTTGTCCTTTTCTTTCTTAGTTTCCGCAGAAACCATAGCACCTGAACAAGTTAGGAAGAATTAGTTACTGACTTTTAAGATGATGCTAGTTGAATCTAAATACGCATTATAAAATGTAGCCTATGCAATGCAATATGCGTGCATACAGTGGCGGATCCAGGATTGTGATTTGGGGGGAGGCTCGACCCGGGTGGCTGAGAGTAAAAAAAACAAGGTTTACAAGAATTAGAAAAAATGCATGCCTAGTTTGTTGTAAATATATAATTAGGGTGTTGGGGGGAGCTGGGGGGAGCTGGGGGGGTAGGGGGGTGGGGCTTGAGCCACCTAGTTCTACTAGGATCTGCCCCTGCAGGCATAAGCACAAAAGGCAACAAGGCATTTTAGAAGATTGAAAGACAAAAACTAATGCTCTTCCTCTTCCTATTTGTAATCGTCATCCTTTGCTGAAGGTAACTATTAAATGGACAATGGATACCATAACACTTACTGGATGCTATGAACGTCAGCAAGGTGCCAATTTGATGCACAGCTCGGAATACAACCGTCACTGAATACCATAATGACTTCAGTATTGAGGGAATTATCTGAAAACGAACATTAATAAACGTTAAAGATTTATGTATTCAATAGAGCAGCCATGGAGGCTATAAGTATACAGACTTAGAAGAATGGACGCAGAATTGAGGCTTAAGTAATAAAATTACCGTAGGTACTATAGAAGCGTACATACTTATATATATATACAAGGTTTTAAGGAAATAGTATGCTAAGTCAAAAAGGCTTATAACACTCATCATTTTGAACAACTTGTACTATTTGACCAACCCGAAAACGTGAAAAAATAAACAATTTTCAATAAAAAAATTGTCAAAAACATTCGACGATAAACGTATGTTTTTTTTACGATTTCTGAATAAGTTGTTCACAATATATATACTTACTATAAGTTCTTTTCGGCTTACCATACTCTTTCTTTATAGCCCTGTAGAAGGTACGTACCATAGAAGCGCTGCTCCACGGAGGGAAGAAGCAGACAGCCTGGTAGTCGTGCACACTCTTCAGCTGGAAGACGCCGGCGTCCAGCAGCGCGGTCATGGCCGGCGGGTGCAGGCTCGCGAGGTGATCGCGCACCTCCGGCGGCCAGGTGAGGTTGCCCGCGTCGCGCGCCACCACCCACCCGCCCTCGTCAACCAGCATGCATGACCAGGACTCGTCGCACCGCGGCTTGCACTTGGATTTGTCGTCATCGTTGCACTGTACGTAAATAAATAGATGAATAACGAAACGCGGACACCAGCAATCTCGCTTTTGCTTTGTGTAGTTTTCAATTTAAAATGTTATATGTTTCCAGACATCAAAGATATCGCGAGCCCAGACTAATGAGGAATAGGTCCAACCTAATCCCCGACTACTCGTTTTACTGCTAACTGTTTTACAATATTTCCAATAACATAGAGCATCCTATGTTACGTTAATCGTTTGTATGAGTTTTCACTTTGCTGTAGCATTTCCCCTATTCAAGCCATCGCCTCGCTTTGACCAGCGACGAGATCTTCAACCGGGGAACAGAAGGACTACCTATTTACATTTAGTTAGTAGGTAAGTAGTAGTAACATACAGGGAACTCGGTGGTAGCAACAAGCACCTCGACCAGGTGCTGAGGATGGAAGTGGAACCCGGCCACGCCCAGGAACCCTTTTTCGGTGACCAGCGCGCGCGCCGCCGTCAGCCACTCGTGCCTTGCGCCCAACTGATCAAAGACAATTTTTTTGAAGATACTATTGTAGTTGATATTTTATTGAAACAAGAGCGTAATTATAATGTGTAAGGAATGAAATATACGGTAGCACTCTTTTGGGTGTAATGATGTCGCCAGGACCGCAAATCATTTAGGCCACAGCCCAATTAAATCTATTGGTCTTGGATTATTGATTTAATCATCCCGTCGAATTTTAATAACATTTAAATGACTAACATCTGATTAAAGGAAATATATCGGCTTATAAATATTCAAATTTCATTGAGCGGTAAAAAAAATGCAAGCTTATTTTTCTAACCTTCTTAGATAAAAATCTAATGTACCTTTGTTGCCTTTGTATTACCTACCTACAATGACTAACCGGATTTACGAAAACATTAGACAAACGCCGATACATGCTTTTTCAATTAATTGCTGATGTAAATTGTATTATTCATGTTCTATTTATTACGCACTACCTAATTGTCGGTAGAAAACGTAACTATGATTAATAAGGAGCTTGCCATTACGGCGATAGCCGGCCATTAGTGTTATCAAACCCAGAAGTCGATTGGCTTATCGTGATTTATGAGATGCTATGTCATGTCTGGGACTTATTTTAGTCCAGTGCTAAAAAGTTTAGAGCCGAGCTTTGGTTTCGTCATCGTAAATACAAAATTTAAAAAAATTATGTCTACATGTCCCTACTCTTCGATGAGTTATGTGATCCTACATAATATCATAAAAAAATGTCGAAGTTTATATGTTTAGATATGCTCACTAACACAATAATGGCTGAACATGAACAGGTGCACGGTGAAACCGCGGGGCGCAAGTAGTTACAATTATAAATTTACAAATTATCATTTTTGCACAGATTTAATTCCACTAAATCCACCATTGGCTTTAAAACGCGTTTCACGCAGCCCCTTATCTAACGCATGAAGTTTGAAGTGACATGCGTAAGATATGGGTATTTACCTGCATTAAGATTTCAAATGTGAGAGCATCGACAATGCTTTAATTCGATAATTGTTAGATTAGCAATGTATGATTGCTAATCTAGCTGATTGGCGAAAAGATTTATGTACCTAGATAAAACTTCGATAAGTTTGTTCCTAGTTCAATGAGATATAATCTGCAATTAGCATAGTGGATCAAGGGTTTTAGATAGAGATGTTGTGCTTATTTTTTCTGCACTGTATGTTTTTATAAATCGCGACAGCGTGAACGAAAGCATGATCAGTTATTTCAATTTTATTGATAAACAAGCACTAATTATATCTCAGGGTGACGAGCGCAGTGCTGGGCCACGCAGGGTCTTGAATTCTGTGTTGCGCAGACCTGTTACGGGCAAACGTGACGTTTAATATCAGCCGAGCGATTTGATCGTCTCGTCACTCAATTATAATACATAAAAAAAAATATGTATGAGCTCGTTGATAAAATAATAGTAAGTAAAAAAATTATAGTTACATAATATGTTAGGTACTAACTTCTAGGTCGTGGACTATTATTTATAGTCTATTATTTGTAGTATAAGAGCAGTCATAATTATTATGACCGCTCTTGCTACCTGCAAGTTGGTACAATTTTATTCCAGTCTACACGACTAAAAAGCCTAATGTTGTTTACTTTATGCTACTTATCTAATCGAAGACATCGATAGCGATTAGATTGTTATAAAAATATTTTCCTACTGATTTTAACAGATTTCAATCGACATCTTGAAAATGCGAAAAGGATATTTTTTATCGTAGATCGCATCTAGAGATAATGTTCCTAATTAAAAGAAAAACTCGAGAATAACATTTACATAGAAATTAGAAGTGACGTATAAGCCACGTGCCACGTTGTGTACCAGATGATGATAATTTTCATTATTTTAATCGATTTTGGGTTTGTGAAATATCTTTCACGAAAAAGTACCGAGCTTATTACTATCAATGGTCCACACACAATTGTCACACATGCTATTATATAAGTGGCAATTGCTCAATAGTGGCATGTCAGAAATGAGCATGTGTGTTGCCAGGTACGGATAGACTTGGGGTTAGGATGAGTGCGATTGCCCACCCTAATATAAGTCACAACCAAAGTACTGAAGTACTGAAGAACTTTAACGGAAACTGTAGTCACCGCGGCTGAAAGGATGCTAAGCCGAAAAGGGCTAAATCCTGTGCTCGCTTCGTTCTCGTATTCCTCGACATAAATTGTCTCTCATGAACGAAATCCTGGACCTACGCCTGTCCCCCTCTAGAACCATTATTCTGGATCTGCCTTAATGTTGGTACCCAAAAAGAAACTGTAGGCGGATGCAGGAACGAGTTCCTGAGCACTCGGCGCGGCGCGAGCCGTAGGTGCACGACCATGAGTGCGGGTCTCGCGGCCCTGGTTCTACTCCTGTCCCTCTCTAGAACCATTATTCTGGATCTGCACCTAAATGTTGGTACCCAAAAAGAACTTACTGTAGGCGCATGCAGGAACGAGTTCCTGAGCACTCGGCGCGGTGCGAGCGGTAAGTGCACGACCATGAGCGCGGGTCTCGCGGCGGCGCGCGTGTACCACGGCTCGGCGGGCCCGCGCGGCCACAGCGCGCCGCTCGGCGGGGGCGCGTGCTGGCTCGTGGCGTGGTACTGGTGCCAGCGGGTCAGCCCGCTCTCTGGAAACACGCTTGAACTAAGTCAACTTACAGCTTATGAATGTTTCCTGGGTTAGGTTTTCGACGTTTTGGAGGAGACGGCACTCAAATACAGGCACGTCGAATTGTCCACGTTCAATAAATGCTTTTTAGGATTTCAGATTCTTAAAGTACAAATGTATGGATATTTAAAAAGCTCGGCATCTAAAGGCGGATTTTTTCATCAAACATCCAAACTTGTTCGTAACATCGCTGTAGTAAATAAGTAACTTGTTTCATACACCTTTATTTAAACGAGTTCGTACCACTAGCAAAGAAGGCAGTGGAGCCCCCGAGCTTGCAGGTGGCGCAGTCCCCGTCCGAGTCGGGTGGGTCGTGCTCCTTGGCCCACCTCTCGGTCGCGATGGCTTCTTTGCACAGCTTGGCCATTAGCTCCTGGTCACCTGAGAACAAAAATTTATAAGATAAAACTAGATAAATTTAATTATTGATAGAGTCCGGAAAACATTTTGAGCTAAAAGCGGTGCAGTGGGTGAAAATTGCCGTATGAGCATCTATGATGAGGATACCCGCACAACTTTAGCTACGCTAAAGATACCACTGCGCAAATGACGTAATTTTAAAATAAAAATTTGCTGTATTCCACAAGTGAAAGTGAAAAAGAGATACCTACGGGACAAATAATCTACTATATTGCTTAGCGCGTAACGGTATGTTCAGGCAGTATCACCTAAAGCTAGTTCCCATTCATACGCGTTTCCATCTTCGACCTTAACCACACACATTAAATGGGTGATTTAAGGTCAAAATAGCTAGATGGTCAAACATAAAAAGATGCTCCATCTCGTAGTCACTTCGTAGACAATTCGTAGACGTCTACGCCATAGTTACAGTTCACGTAGGCAGCAGACGCTACAAATAAAATGCAACTTATAAATTTATTCTGCCATATTCCATATTCAAATTCAAATTCAAATTCAAAATAATTTATTCAAATATGGGTACACCAATGTACACTTATGAATGTCAAATACAATTTTTACGAATAAATTAATACACAATAAATTAAATGTCAAAGAAAATAATATTATTAGAATGTCAAAAATTATATAAAATAATTGCAATGTCAAAATATCAATGTATAAAATAACTACAATAGTAGGTATAATCAGTCAAGTATTATTATTACAGTCTAAATACAATTTACGTAAAGAGACTTTATCACAGATGAAGTCTTCAATTTTGTAGTAAGCCTTTTCAATTAAAAAGTCTTTTAAAATTATTTGAAAATCTGTGTCTTTCTTATTTACTAGAGTAACAGGCAACAAGTTATAAAATAGTACGCCGTTCATTACAAAAGAGTTGCCAGTTTTGGCTAATCTAATTTTAGGTAGAACAAGTTTAAACTTGTTCCTTGTTATGCTAGTATATTGACTTCGTTTGTGATATTTATGAATATTTTTACGCACATACATAATGTTCAAGAAAATATACAAACATGGTAACGTTAAAATTTTCACCTGCGCAAAAACTTGTCTAAGAGATTCTCTATAACCTAGCCTATAAATAGCCCTAACAGCGCGTTTTTGTAAAATAAAGATGCTATTTACGTCTGCTGCATTACCCCAAAGCAATAATCCATACGACATAACAGAGTGGAAGTAACTGAAATAAACAATTCTTGCAGTTTTAATGTCTGATAGTTCTCTTATTTTCCGCACTGCAAATGCTGCGGAACTCAATTTGTTAGACAGTTCCTTGATATGTGCTCCCCATTGAAGTTTGCTGTCAACGATAAGGCCAAGAAACTTAGCATCCTTCGACAAAGTAAGTTGATCGTCGTCAATAACTATACTAGGCAAGGAAGGATTATTAGTCAATGTGAATTTAATAGCTTTCGTTTTCTTGGCATTTAGCATTAAGTTATTGACGCTAAACCACCTATTAATTAAACTAAGCGACAAATTGATTTTGGATATATCATAGTTTTTCCTATTGATTCTAAATAACAGAGATGTATCGTCGGCAAACAAAATAATTTCACAATGCTTACGCGCTAAGAAAGGCAGGTCATTGATATAGACTAGAAAGAGGAATGGGCCAAGAATTGAACCCTGAGGGACCCCGATTGAAACGTTAGCCGACTCCGATCGAACCCCATTTATGTCAACATTTTGGGTTCTACCACACAGATATGATTTCATCAACATTAACGCATCACCTGTCACACCATAGTGTGAAAGTTTACATAATAGAATTTCATGGTTCACACAATCAAACGCTTTCGACAAATCGCAAAAGATACCTAAAGAATCATGCTGAGACTCCCAAGCCTCGTAGATGCTCTCTACGAGATTCGAGGCTGCGTCCACAGTTGAACAGCCCTTAGAAAAACCAAATTGCTTATTAAATAATAAATTATTAATACAGAAGAATGAAGCTAACTGATTTAACATTATTTTTTCAAATATTTTGCTAAGACATGGTAAGATAGATATTGGTCTGAAATTACTAGGGTCTTTCTTACTACCACTTTTGAACAAAGGTATAATCTTGCTACACTTCATAAGATCGGGGAACTTATTACTGTCGACACTGCAGTTAAATATATGGGCTAAATAAGGAGCTAAGTTATATATTATTTCAGCAACGAAACAGACTGACAATCCCCAGAGATCTTCCGATTTTTTTGCTTTGATCGATTTAAATGTTTTGATAATAGTGTCACTTGAGACTTCGTGGAATTTAAATTGGTTTGGGCTGGCAGCAACATTTTCAACTAATAAATGAGCAGCTTCCGTACAATTGGTTGCCAGTGATTCAGTGGTTTTATAAGGTATATCCCCCAAAAAGCCTAAAAATTGATTTGCAATATCTTTTTTATCACTAATTATTTCATTATTTTTCTTAAGCTTGTATTCCGATTCTCGACTTTTGGTTTTAGCAGTTTCCGTTTTTATGATAGACCAAACAGTTTTTGAGGTATTTTTTGACTGCTTTATTTTGTTAAGTATATACAAGGTTTTTGCATATTTGCATATCTTTTTAAAAGTTTTACTGTATTTGCGAACATAATTTATCAAACGGTTATCATTACTCCCTGACTTTTGATTGTAAAGTTCATACATTTTATCTCGACTAATTCTTATACCTGGAGTTGCCCATTGATTGAAGACTAATTTTACGTCAAGTTTTTTGCAAATAATGGGGAATGTGGAATTAAAGTTTCGTATTAGAATTTGGAATAAATTTATATGTTTATAGGTAAGTATGATTGCTACTTACACTGGTAAGGTTTCTCAAAAAGCGTGGGTGGGAAGGGCGAGAACTCGTGCCTAAGCTTGTTCATCACGAAGTTGGTCTCGTCGCTGCGGCGCCGGATGAAGTGCAGCACCTCGGCCACGCGGTCGTCGAAGTGCGGGTCCACGTGCCGGCAGTACAGCCTGAAACACATAAAATAATGGTTTTACCTATAATCTGGGTGTCTTCAAGTCGAGAGTGAATCGGTATTTTCTAGGCAAGCATGCTCCATCGTAGACCGCATCATTGCTTCAATCAATCAGGCAAGATGGCGCCTATCATTGAATGAAAAGAAAATTATAGACACCACAAAATGAAAGTAGGAAAATTTAAGTACCTAAGTAGGAAAAAAAAAGCACGAAGAGCGTTTTATCAAAAAAAGCAAAAAGTTCTGCCTCTTCCAGGCAACGTTTTTTAACAATATAAGGTTGATATGATATACTATAGCTACGCCGCGGTTTTATCCGCTGCTCTATTAGAACTGATTTTTTCTGTGACGAAAAGTAACTCATACTGTAATATCAAAAATAGGTAATTATGCTACCACCATACTCAATTTTATTCGAACCCGTTAAGTTTTAGTGTGAATACGTAACAAGCATACATACATACAACCCTCACTCACTTACACACTTCCGCATTTATAAAATAGTGTGATGCGTTGATCACTCGATTCAAGAATAGGTATGATGAATAAGATGATAAAACATTTTTTATCAAAACGGAAATTGCAATATCGATCATGATAATCCTAAAGAGGAGTATATTTTGCGAATGTAATGTTTTGTGAATGTAATATTTTGAGAATGTAATATTATGAGAACGAACCGTTAATCTCCTACTATCTTGTTATTATGGAATTTCCCAGCTTTTGCAGGTGATATCGTAAAACATGCCTACTTACAATACAAAGAAAATTTCGTCACATCATTCGATATTTCCATGAAAAAGTAAAAGTTTAAAATATTCTAATAATATTACTCGGGTTTGATTTCATACCGAGAAACCATTATGATAAACAAGTTGCACCCCGCAATTTCACCCGCATTTTCCAGGATAAAAAATAGCCCATATGTTCATGCACGGTATAATCTTCATACCAAATTTCATTCAAATCCGTTAAGCCGTTTTTGCGTGATTGAGCAACAAATGTCCAAACATCCAAACTTTGATATTTAAAGTAGGAATAAAATAAATCTGGTCTGATCCAAGTTTATTAACGAGAAATACAGCAACCGATGTAATATCGTATGCGCTAAATTAAAATAAAGCCTTTTTTATTTCTTACCAATCTGGCTGAACAGCGAATTCAGATTTCTCCAAAGTCTTGAGCGCGTCCGCCGCTAATTTCTTCGTGAACGCCGGCTCTGGTACGATGTGCCGTCTATTATACGGCGGCAGCACCACCACAGCCGTGTAATGTTCTAGAATCCTCTTCCAGTGATACTCTCTCATCTCCAAATTCACCCGAAGTCCGCCTTCGAAAATGTTCTTTCCATACATGGTCATGTTGCCTTTCTTTTTTTCTATTATCAAAATTCTGCGAAACTGTAAAATTAATCCAGTGATTATTATAATAGGATTAGGCACAAGTTGTGACGCGTCGTATTTGATTATTCATCGTCATCATCCACAGCCTTCTTTATCCACTAGTCTGTATAGGCCTCTCTTGCTACGATATCCGGTCACGTGCCTACGATTTGATGGTGACGTGACGATATCGTCGATACATTTGTCTCGTCCACCACTTTATTAGGGTAGGGATTTTGCTTACTGCTCGTTCCCACCAATCCATTTTTTTCGCTTTTGGCTTTTTGACGCTTTTTGCCAAAGAAAAATATACGTTCATGCTCCTTGCCATCAGCTCCCTAAAGCGATCTCTTCTCTCGCTCTACCCTAAATCCAGCGCTGCTTATTTTTTATGTTTCTTACCTTCAGCCAGTCAGCGGGGTAGTTTCTGGGATAATGCTCGAGGGCTGGTTGCTCCATGTCTAGGAAGTCAACTGTTCTGTATCCAGGTCGCAGAATATCGCCGTCAAACTAAAAAAAACATAGTACAATTTAGTCCCAGATAAACGCTACAGCATCACAAACATTAGGAATAGGTTAATACTTACTGTAGACTTGATATTGTCGTGTAAAACGATGTTGCCGCGATGATCCAAGATGAAAAGCGAACCGCCGCTTCCGAGCTGCATTCAAAAACCATACATTGATAAGAGAATTCATTATTATGACACATACTTACATACATAAGAGAAGAGGTAGATTTTCTTAAGAGTTCCTTGTGTAAATACTGTGTACTGAATGAAATTGCATTTATTTATTTCTTAATTTTACCGTTTCATCATTCGTTCTGAAATACTTTTGAATGTAACCAGTACGTATGAGTTTTGTTTTTAGTTTTATCTAAATCCTAGGATTATCGAGATTAATTGGAAGTAATGAACCTGTAGAGTTTGAGAAATTATAATTAAGTGGCAAAAGATTATTTAGATTATGAACAGTAAGTCCAATTGTTAATTAAATATTATAAGTAAGTCAAATAGAGGTAGTATAAGTCAAATTTTAATTAGCGTTAAGATTTTTCAGGGGACTTAAATATGTCTGAATTTAAAAATCTACAATACATAGTTTTAAACTTTGCTTAGTAATAGCTTAGATTGTCAATAGCCATTTAACTTCTGTGTAGGTAATACAAGCAACAAAGCCCCAATTTTATCAGCCTTGGGAAAGTCCGTCTCTACATCGGCCAGCGGCCTGTATGAACCTGTATCGACATACATAGGTAGACGTAAGGATATTGTTTTTGTATGATATACGTATTAAGTAGCCATATCTACTTGCTAATCCTAATTATCAGTGTCACTGGATTAACTGGTTAGTCATAAGTAGTCATTGTTTAAAAATATAGTACATTAAGTTCAAGCTTTGCATCGAAACGTCACCCATTGATAAAATCGCAAACTCGATGTAATTTATCAGTTTTCAACAATTCTAACGAATTAATGATAAGAGAGATAAAATTTTGGTAATTTTTTTAATTACCATTACTTTCTAAGAAGTAAACTCATATTTAATATAATTAATATTGAATAGATAGCATCTGTGATCAGGTGGTTAGAAACTGATTTAATTTTAGAAAGGTGAAAAAATAATTGCGACATAATTATACAGGCTGTACCTACTGTCACAACCATGGAAGTAGATTTTTCATCTGTGGTCACAACAATGCCTTTAGCTTGTTGCATTTACAATTTTGCAGATGCAGGTACACATTTTATTTCTTGAGTTTTTATGTGCGAAATAATCGATTTTCGATCAAAACTAAATTACAGTTTCGTTTAAGTACATGTGAGTAAAAAAAATTAAGATAATAGAAATTGCATTTTCAAACATTTTTCTGTCGCACGGACTACGTATTTATTATCTCTGTGATTTAAGCCGTAAGTCTATTGGCCTGGGATCAGTATCGAGGTCACAAATCTATAGGATGTTATCTAAATGTCGATGGAGTGTTTACCTGGTGATAAGGCAGCAACAATTTCAACTGATCGATTGGAATGTCCACGCCGGCTACTCCGAGCAGCCTGTTTACTGGATACTGGAACAGAATTTGAGTTTAATTGATAATTTTGTTAGTAAAAACTGCTCTTCAAAAAAATGTGATTGTGGTATGCGCCTCTTTCTTAAAATACCTACCAATGATTTATTATTAACTGAGAGAAGCGAAGGAAATAACGAGTACCTATATATGTTTTTTTTTTGTCTAAAATAAGGCCGCGTTTGACCTCTAATCTACTTTGCATATTTTGTTTGGCCGGCGGCGTACTAATTGATCCGATATTCATGAAATTTCAAAGGAAAGTATTTATTTATTTTTTGTTAGTGATCAAATATTTTATAAAAATGTAAATACCTACCGTTCTTGTCGAGTTTCGTTGCTTTTCCTGAAAATGAAAAAAATATGTTATTATTAAATGCATTCACAAACCAATTTTATTGCTCACACACTTCAATCAAAGATAGTAATTATACACACTTTAATCTATTTTATTTGAATTACTTACAAAGGATCATTCATACCTCATTCAGCTGCATGGTAATGTTCTGTAAAAAAAATAGTACCTCAGAAATTAGGAAGTTAAATTTAATACTGCTCTTTTTCTATAAGTTATAATAAAGCCGTTTTTTGTTCGCGTAATTCTAAATTACGCAAATGATGAAATTATCCTAACGAATGTGAATTCAGTATTCACATTCGTAAAGGTAATTTCATTCTGTAGGGTTCCGTGTAGATGGTAAGTATGGTACGAACCTCAAACAATGTGTGTTCGAAGACAGGCACCGAAACGCTTATTTGAAGCTGGTAGTTGATGTCCGGCTCTTCGTAATAGTAGCCGTATTTATCCTGAAACCAACACAAGCAGTTGAAAAATAGCAATTGTTATTGTTATGTTTTCTAATAAATAAAAAGAGAACACTCACGTTGTATTGCGTCGGACAAAAAGTTTCAAAACCACGTTAGTTTTCAGAGTAAAATTATTATTATGGCTTGGTCTATTTTTATGCTATTTAATTTTTTGTTTTTGGTAATCCTTTGGTTTCCTAAAAAGGGTACAGTTTTTACTATGAAGATTCAGTATTTTCCTAATTTTTAATAAATTGATTTGTCTTTGCTGAGCAAAGTTCTCTATTTTCTTGCAAAAAATAATAATCTGGCATCGCGGAAACTCTCTTAACAAAGGTAATGAAAAAATCATACAAGAGTGTATTGATGCATGTAGTCCTTGTACCGCTGGGCAGGACTGAGCAGCTGCGCCTTGTTGCGGCGCAGCTGCCGGTAGCGGTAGGCCTGCTCCTCGCTCTCTTTGTTCCTCCACAGCTGCTCGCCTCGCCGCGGGTCCTGAAGGAAGGGTGTAGGTTAGACTTCTGTACCTATTTGCCGTCTGAGGGACGACGTTAATTTACATAGTTTGTGGCTAGAGAAACATAATCTTATGTTGCAATTACCACGGAATCAATAATTGTACAACTACTTGGTACCTGTTTATCCCCGAATTCCAATTCGGGAACAGACAGGTATTTTCATATTAGGGTCAAACAGGAACTACTCAGTATCTGAAATTTTGGAAGAACAAAAACGTGTTTTGAAATAAATATATGTATTTCACATTGTTAGGCAGTTTTGGGAAAGCTTATGGCTTTTCAAGCTTATTTTTCATTAACTTTTTTTCTAAACTTTACAAGAGCTTACTTCGACATGAGCATAGACGTCACTAAAGACCCGGAGCCGCTCCTTCCTCTGCGCGACGAGCGGACGCTCCAGCACGCGCAGCAGACGCATCACTTGTTCTGTGACGTCAGAGTGCGAGATCAGCTCCGCGAAGTACCCGTCTCTGTCGCATGTCATGTGCTCGGAGTACTCGCGCGACGAGTCGCGGAGACCGAACGGGTCGTGCAGCCAGAATATGAACAACCTGAGAAAGAAAGAACAATATGAGGATGCAAAGATTTTTTTTAAGATATGGAAATTTCAAAATACTTTCTAATTTAAAAAATCCAAGCTCGCCAGATAAATTGGGTTCTGTACATTACGACCAGTTGTAGTTGTTAGACCATGAACGAATTTCAGAGACTGCATGGGCACACCCGGGCAAGGCTAATTATAAGGAAGTAAAGATATTCTCTTTTTATTTTACATTCTGCCCCCGTGGTTTTACCCGTTACCTGCAAGAATGATTAATTTTTCAAACAAACTACTCAGTTACATATACAAACTTTCGTAATAAAAAAATGGTACATTTTCGTATTAATAATAGTCTGGATAGAATTCTCAATCTTTTATAACACCTAATTCGGTTGTGTGGGTCGAGGCGTCGCATGACCGCGGTGTAGTTTTCATAGACGCTGTCGGTGAGCAGCACGATGGCCTGCTGGCAGGCGGCGGGCCGGTCGGCCGTGGCGTGCTGCTCCTGCAGCAGCCGTACCGCGGTCTCCAGGATCTGGTCCAGGTACGTCGTGTTGGTGAACCGCGTCGGGTACATTGCCGCCATGATGGCTGCTGAGTTCACGTGGTTTGCCTGCCAACAAAAATCACCTAAAATTACAAACCCTATGTCATTTTGACTCCAACGCCTACTACTCTTTTTTTTCTCGTCGTGTTTCTGTGCAAGTGCCAGGTTATCTCAATAGAATAAAATAAATAGCCAATACACTAGACCATTTAATATAAAAACCATTATAATTTAGTTTTTTCTCGTCGTCTTCACTGTGGCAAGAAGTAGGTGCAAATTAATAGTTATATAAAAAAGCTGACTCACCGGTACGAGGATACCGTTGAAACAGCTAATAGGCGATTTCACCTCGACGTTAAACCTCAGCACGTTGACGTGATCATCGTCTGTGAGCGCGCTGAGAAGCGCAAAAGTAAACTGCTCTCCAATCAGCAGGTTAGTGGAGTTAGTCATGGAACCAGAAGCATCTAGAAGGATGAGGATGTCTCGGGGAGCTCCTTCCGCGCTCACGTACCACGGCCGCATTCGGCAGTCGTAAATGTCCGATTCTTGGACGTACGGAAGTTTGAACATGTCTGGCCAAAGCGCGGCTTTAACGTGAAAAAAATAAATTTCTCCATTAGCTTATAAGAATTGGGTACATTCAGCAGTAATAAGGAAGATAAACATGAGCAGTTGAGTAGAAGTGCAACTATCAAAGTAGATAAAACACCGGAAAAGTGAGTCCTGGCCTAGCCTAGTATAAATACACGGTAAACATGAGAAAAAGAAAACTAATGGTTAAACGTTTTAGAAGAATCAACTTAGGTACCTATACGAGTACAATAGGTTTTTTGTAGATTCTAAATTATTCTATTGAACAAACTAAAGCTGTTATACCTGGATAATGTCTCAGAAACCCCTGAGCGCTACAGAAGTACTGATAGTGCGTGGTTGCGTCTTGAGCGTAGTTCTTTTGGAATGTGGAGAGCAGTCTCTCAGACCAATCTAGGTGCTGTTTTACGTGTGGATCTGAAAATTCGTGATTGGAATAAGTTTAAGCTCTCCTTTTCATAGTCCACGAAGTTAATGGACAAGTGCAAAAAAACGTCAAAGGGAACGAAAAAAAAAATCTGTGGGTGATAAAAAAAGAGTTGCTCTTGTGTCAGTGCAATAGAATAAGACATCGGTATCTATCCTGTTGGTAGTAAGAGTTTTCTAAAATAGGATCTTTCGACTCAGGGTGGTTGGAAGTGGAGACCATTCACCCAAACGAATCCCGAGAATACGCCAATTTGTGCGGCTCCTTTAAGTTCTTCTAAAGATCCAGACTCCCTTGTAAGATATGCAAAAAGGTCGCCGAGTTTATATGAAGCTAGTTTTGGTAATCCTCGGTAAGAGAATATTAGATCAGGCTCAGAATTATGGTACTTACCACAGTCAAAGACCTCTGCAGCGGTATGGACACTGGACTTATCGAGAGACATATTCGCACCAAAGTGTTTGCTGGGGGCCAGCCTCACTTTGTCGAGACTCCTGCAGTCTGGGGGTAACGGTTTGTACGGGAAGGGTATTTCAGGCTTCACGGTTGGGGTCTCCTTTATTACGTCTAGCTCCTTTAAATCAAACCAAAGCTCGTTTTGTTATTTTTGATATAAATAGAAATACACGGGACTAATCACTTAAGAAAAAATGTTGTTAATCTGTTATCATTTCAGCATACTGGAAGAGATCGCTCTTAGCGATACGGCCGCCAGTTACCCTGTTATGTAGTGTACACAGTCAAAAAGTACCACCACATTCTTCTTCTTCTTAATCAAAATACAGGCTGGCTAAGTCAATTAAATGTCCGTGTACGTGGGAGGTCCCGCAATAGGTATATGATAAATTGCCTGAGAAAGTAGTGAGTGCAGCTTCCACCGCAATATTTAAAACTAAATTGAAACTCTGGTGCTAGAACATCCTTTTACGACCTTGACGAATATGAAGGCTCGACATGTGATCTATGAATTATTATTTAGTGATTTTTTAACGAATTATTTCGAATTTATTACGATTTTTTTCCCTTGACTTGTAGCAATGCTATGAATAAATACTTCATTTCATTTCAGTCAAATAAACATAATGTAGGTACTGAAAATCACAAAACGAAACTAGGTTTTATCATTCTTTTGGTGTTATTATAAAAATGAATTAGACATCAAAAACTCTACCTACTTATACTTTTCAAGGAGATGTTTTGTATCGTCATCATCAGCAGATGCCATTTTATATCGAAGTTTGGAGGTAAGTAGGCTAATCTTCTTGCTATGATCATGCTTTTCAAATGCTTTGAATCAGTCAAAAATTGTTTGTGTGCTAAAATTCGTACAGCATTTCTAACAACAAGTAAAGTGTAAAATAATAATGAAATATATTAAAAATACATAATGATATGCATAATAACATCGCAATATTCTTTTTCCGCAAATATTAATGACATTGATTTATTAGTTGGTATCTTATCACAATCGATATCGAAGAAGATAGGAGTGAAGATAGTGTAAAAAGTCGTATCAAAACGCAAAAGTTCTGTTGCCAGCTTCCTACTTTACGAAAATTACAGGCCCGACCGTCCCAGAAAAAATATATTAGGACGAGAATTTGTTTGTTACGAAAATTCCATTGATCTGACATTTGGTTTCCCAAAGGAAAAGTCATTGATTTCAGCAAGTCCTCGTACACCAATAACGTGACTCACTCTTGAAATTTTGGAATGAATAACCATCATTATTCTTTGGTTGAAATGCTATCTTTGTACCAGAAAAAAAAGTCGCCATTACTGTTTTTAACAATTTTATCATCAAGAAATCTGTCAAAAACGGTTATTAAGTCGTTTTTATGAAAATTTTTAAGACTAAAAGAGGTACGCTTAACCGACTTCACATAAAGGGAAACAAAAAAAAGCTTGACTTTATGTACTAGTGTATCTAGTCGAGCAAAGTTTAGGTACATACAAAATTTAATAAAAGGTTTAGATTAGATTATATTTAAAACCTAAAAAGTGCATTTAAGAGAAAACCTAAGATAATCTAAACGACGATGTTTCGACAGTCTTATCTTATCTTCTTATCTTATTTCTACGTGTGCTTACCACATTAAGTTGTCGTCAAATGCATCGCCCGTCAATCATATAAAGTCGACATTTATGTGCAGATACGAGGCAAGTTCTAATACTTACAATACTAGAGTCAAATCTGAAACTGTCCGCAGCCTCATACTTTTTGAAGTCCATGTCTTTAGTGAGGTCCTCAGCTTTCATCATGATATCCTCGGCGGCGCGAGTCCTTCTCGAAAGCAGATCTTCAAGAGCTGATGCCATTTTGTTAACTATGGCTGCACCGTCGCGAACTCCCATTTTTACATCGCCAAAACCTTTTAATAGTTCGTCTCTTCGAACAACCCCTTTTTCCATTTTGTACAGAACTTCTGATAACTCCTTCGCCCATACTTCGACACTAATGACAAAAGTGACTTATGAAAATTTCCGTTTGATTGAACAGTGTTTTATTTACTTATGCTATCAGAAAAGTACAAGTCACAGAAGTGCTAAGCTTGGGGTGAAATGTAAGGCAGTTCATGAGAAATGTGCCACTAGATCGACAAAAAAAGGCAAAAATTACTTTTTTTGTGATTTTTGTGAACGGCATGTGCTTGATTATTGAAACATTCGTAAACAACGAACATATTTGGTTATAAGTCTTAAATTAAACGAAAAAAAAACGTAATAGGTATAATTAGGTACTTTTCCAAATTTTGTTGAGTTGAAGTTAATAATGCTGAGTTATTACGAATATTATTTCACTTAAGTTACTTCCAGTCCAGTACATTAAATACTTACTCTGAAAAAGAGATAATTTTCGGTACGACCTCTTTTTCAGGAACAATCGGATTGAACTTCGGTTTTGAATAATTCGTAATTTTGATCGGAGCATCCGTTTTACTCTTGCTCACTTTAGAGAGGATGTGTTCATGTTCTTCTAGAATCTTCTTTATATCTGCCGTAGATTCTGCCTTTGATTTGTCAACTGGTTGAGATTTTGTCTTAGCTGACGCTACACAGTAAACCATGGAAAGTAACATTACCGTTTTCACAAACAATTTCGCCATCATAATGTTAGCTTACTTTCAAAATGGTGTCATTTTAACATAAAACTATTTTTTTTTTAACTTGTTAGGAATAAATTTTAACACGAAGCTTTCCTAGTAGTTAATTAACTTTAACAAGCGATAACCATTTTCGACTTTTAGATAATTCATCAATTAATTTCATTTTATTTATCGGATTCCACTTGGTGTTAAGCTTTAGTTGCACTAAGTTGTACTTTATTTTTATTTAGCTTTTAAATTCCAAGTTAATAAAGTGTTCACTTGTACATTTTCCGTGTATAAATATAAAGCTCTTGAGACAGTGTGCGCGATGGGTCGGGAGAGAGAACACTGCGGCTGGGCGGCTGAGCGCGGCTGGGCGGGCGGCACCCGACATCCTGGCGCCAACAACCGCGACGGAGACATGCCCACCAACTTATCAGCGAAGTTGCCCGAATGATAGAACTAAATATTTTCTATAAATTGCTGCCAGTTTCACTGAGAGAAAACTATGGTGGCTCCTTCAAATAAATTGTACTTTTGTCGGTATATCTCCAGCGCTTATTGACCTATTCACCTTAATGTTGATGGTATTGTAATGTAAAATGTTTCGAATTCCATGTACACTGAATTAAATTAAGTACTGACAAGTACCAACCCATTATTCTTATAATAAAAAACCTCATATTAATATTATATTAAATATGATTTTGTTTGGTGGAGCAATAAAATTTAAAATGCAATCCTGAAAATATCCCTACTAATATTATAAATGTGAATGTAAGTTTGTTTGTTACGCTTTCACGCGAAAACTACACCGATCATCATGAAAC
This sequence comes from Alcis repandata, assembly GCA_949125135.1. Lineage (NCBI taxonomy): Eukaryota > Metazoa > Arthropoda > Insecta > Lepidoptera > Geometridae > Alcis > Alcis repandata. The sequence goes on from OX421238.1 coordinate 2,598,172, forward strand.
TTTGTACACATTTTTTGGAGGTATTATAAGGAACATAGGATACTTAACAAGCTTTAAAAAAAATTGAGCGCGGGTGTAACCGCGGGGTGCAGCTTGTAACAAATAAAACAAATATGTGTACAAGTAGCATAGATCATTTGCTCAACAAGTACATTTACCTATGTGTTAATAACGAATTCACCGTAATTTACATGTTTAAAAAAAAATGTAAATGTATGTAAATAAAAAAATATTGAAATAATTTTTAATAAAAAAATAAGTTAAATAAGTTAAGACAAATTTTAAATCAAAAATCGGTAATTTTCGAAGTACGAGTAACTAGTAGCTTTAATTCTAAGTCGCTGCCGCGCTGAGATAAAAATAAACATGCGCCGACCAGTAGTGCTCGTAGACAAATGGTATTTGCTAATTGTAAAATAATAATCTACAACAGTTATTATAGATAAAAGTTAACAATCAAAAACATTTTAAGTAATACGTAATCACAGCTTTTAATTCGAAGTGTTTTAATATCTCGATACATAGCCGATAAAGTAATCACAAGAAAAGCTGATAAAGTGATTTTGGCGGCATACATCTTGCTGATTAGGAGTTATACAGCTAGTATATATAACTTAATTCATCACTAGGAACCCAAACAATATACATCTGAAATTCAGAATGAAAGGTCGGTGTTTACTAATCAGTGATGACTATAAAATTATCACATTTGTGAAATTCATAATAATGTTACACAATTATTGTGACGTGTTAATTAGTTATTGAATGTGAAATTAAAGCAAAAAATCGTGTTTCAGGTATTTCAGTGTTGTTGTTAGTGGTCGTGGCGGCGGTGCGTGCGCAGGTGGAAGAATGCCCGCCGGAGCAGGAGACCAACTGGGAGATTGAGCTGCTGCTCCGCCACGAGGACTGCCACAAGTTCTACAAGTGCACCTTCGGCCAGCCCATCGAATACAACTGCTATTCCGGCCTCTACTTCAACCTGGAGACCTGGCAGTGCGACTGGCCGCACAACGTCGACTGCGAGGGCAGGAACGACCCCGCTTTGACTACCCTCCCTGCTCCTGAGCCGACGACTACGACAACCACAACCACGACTCCCGCACCAACAACCACTACTACAACCACAACTACCACCACACCTGCTCCTACTACCACCACCACGACGACCACCCCTGCTCCTACTACTACCACTACCACAACCACCCCTGCACCTACTACCACCACTACCACCCCTGCTCCTACTACCACTACAACTACCCCTGCTCCTACCACCACCTCTACCACCACTACCACTCCCGCTCCTACTACTACCTCTTCCACCACTACCCACGCTCCCGAGTGTGAGGTTGATATTGGACCGGACCCAAATCCCGGACCAGACCCGGAATTCCTTCCCAACGGCTGCCCATCAGACCCTCACGTGCACTGGCTGCTGCCGAACTCTGAGGACTGCAACCTCTTCTACTATTGCGTGTGGGGAGAACTAGTACTGAGGGAGTGCCCTCCCACCCTGCACTTTAACCCTACGCTCCAGGTTAGTACACTCATAGATTCGGGAAACATTTAAATTTTGAATTAACGTTTTGTGGTAGGAAAAAAATTAAACACCAATTGGCCCTTATGCTAGATCTTAAAAACCAACAACAACTATTTTTTATCGTAACATTAAATTTTTTTAAATATTTAAAAATGTAAACAGTCGTTGCACCCGATTGCGGTTAGTGTAGCCAAATAGATGATTTTATAAGTATCTAGTGTTTTTGGCTTCATGTTTTAAGTTATTTCCTTGTGTTGCAGGTGTGTGACTGGCCGTTGAACGCCGGCTGCACAGTCTCGGCGAACAAACACGCCGCCGCTCGCCGCCGTCTCCTCAAACAGATCTTAGAATAAATATAAATAAATATAAACATTAGCGTTTATAATCTGTTTATTTAATGGAGAGACCCTGTTTTTAATAAACAATTGGTAGGCTGTTGAATGCATGTTGCATTTTATTTTTACGATATTTATTTTTATGACACGATCTAAAGAACTCGGTTGTTTAAGAATCGAGTTTACTTTGCCATTCCAAAATATGTTTTACCTTAGAAATAGAATAAGCTAGACTACACTCTACATATTATTTTTTATTTACCTATGTCGTCCCACTCTCCTTTACAGAGATCTCCCTTTGTCTTTCCAAACAGGGCATGACTCGCCAAATTCGACCAATTTGCCAGGAACGGGGCGAATTTATCCTGGCACTATTTCTTAGGCTTCTTCATCCGTTGTTAGGCACCCTCTGTTTGAACGTTCTGGCCCTTAGAGTATTAGACTATTTCTCTTAGCAAAAATAGTATTTAGGGATTTAAAAAAAGTATCTTATTACGTAAGGAGAATGTTACACCAACCTATATACCGCAAAAAATTATGAGTTGTTAGTATGTTTAATTGTTTCCGCTCAAGTCCGTAACAGCAAAACTTTGGTATGCTGGTATATGGTGGATTAACCACCACTAGTAACCCCGAAAGTAGGTTTTAACGGGTCTTGTAGGAGATCGAGTAAAACCATGACGCAAAGTTAGTCAAATAATAAAACCAAATACGTGACAAAGTACACCAACATATAATTTTACAATATATTGATCTTACTGCTTACTACTCAGTTCTTGAATGAAAGTTTCTGAGCGGCGAACACATCGACGGCGCTATTATCGGATTTACTAGATAAAAATCTTCCTATAGAAAATTTGGCTTCTTTATACAGAGTTATAGGGAAAGGGTATGTTAAACCGACAGGGGTTCATAGTACTCATAGAAAAGTATCACTGACACTCGACAGAATGTGTGGAACAGCAATTTTTTTTCGCGAATTCCAGGTTGGTCCCATAATAAAAGTTGTTCATAAAGATGAGTACTATGAGCCCATTTCGGCTTAGCATACCTTTTCCATATAACCCTGTCTTTAAGTTTATCCTTTACATGAACACACGAGTAACGACCTGTCTGTTAGATAACAGCCACCACTCAAATGTGACTTTTATATCGGAGGCGGAATTTCAAGTAATAACAAATTCCTATCAGGTGAACAGCGTGTCGGAAAGATATTCTTCTGCTGATTTCCAGCGACTCATGCATACAACGTGGTCATGTGTATTAACTTAAATATGAGCTTTAAGAATGACTAGCTTGTGCCCGGTGTAGCTCGGCCTTTGGCCTCGCGGGTTATAAAATATAGCCGGTACCACTCATGGAAAGTGTAGCTTAGTGCGCTACTTAAGTAGAGACAGTAAACTGTAGAGATTTATTTAGTCACTGTTTTATTTGAGAGGCTAAACGTTTAGCTACAGTCGACTTGATGACCTAGTAGTAAAAAAATCAGTTTTCAAGTATTCTCTTACTCACTAAAGACAGTATCGTATAATTATGAAACTAACTACAGCTGAATTAAATGTTAGATTAAATAGGTGGATTTACTGAAGCTTAGTGATTTATTTATCTATAAATACCATGAAGATATTGGAGGAGACCTTTGCCCAGCAGAGGGACAGTAAAGGTTAAAAAAACCCTGAATTATTTGTAAACAACTAAAGTGACAGCACAATCAAATGAATGAATGAAACAGGCGCTTTTCCTAAAACTACCTTTATCTTTAAAGCTGAATCTGAAAATCAGTAGTAATTTTTTTTAGGTTGGTGTAACTTGGAGCTTCTCAAACTTATTTCCGCCATCGCCCATTTTGCGAATAAATTATTTAACTTTATCACATCTTAAAATCATAATCACAATAATTACTGGGCAAAAATGAGAACGTAATAATACTAATAATTATCGGTGTAGCGAAGTAGATAGGTTCTCATTTTATTTATTCAAGACAGAATCTACCATACACCGTAGACAATAGTTTTTATCCGAATTCCGATTTGATCTGTAAGGACTATAAATAATGCCTGGGATACATGAGCCTACATTTTCAAGCTAGGATAGTATAGCAAACTAGAAACTCTGTGTACAGTCCTGCCTCGATGAAATAACAATCATAAAAATCAGTTTACAGTGTAATCGCGTAACAAACATACAAAAAAAAAAACAACAAATAGTCGAATTTAGAACCATCTCCTTTTTGGAAATCATTTAAAAATGGAACCTTATCATATTAAACTATCTTAGCTTGAGCTTTATAGCTTACTAATCTAGAATCGAAGCTAGTTCTGTATACACAAAGCCAGAGCTACTAGCTTTCTATTTTCTATTTCGATTGCTAACACTAGTTATATTAGCTTGAAAACTTGGTAACGAGAAAAGAGTAAATTTTCTTCGTTTGTAACCGGTTACAAAATACAGTTACATAGGCGGCCGAAAGGGAAAAACCATAGCCTCATGTATTCCTGGCATAAGGGTAATTGGAATTCAAGGGATGTGACTACCCGGTGAAGACTCTACTAAATACTACTTGTGAAGTTGTGACTCAAAAGTCTTCGATTGATAACCACAAGACTCCGCACGGCAGTAAAAACATGTTTTTTCCGCATCAAACCAAACTAAATTGTATGTCCTAAAGATTATGATGTAAATTTCCAAGTAGGTACTTTGGCAAAAAGTGCAGTGTCGAACGTTCGAAAAGCTCTTATGATAGCTGACCGATAGCTGGCTGATATCGGAGATATGAGATGGGGACATGGGAAAATCAATGAAAAAAGGAAAAAAATCTCAGTAATAGAACCGTTTTGTCAATTTTTATGCCATCGTAGAACTGAAAGCAGAACTACATAGATAGATCAACCGTAACCGTAAGATCGTATAGGCCGAGTGGCTAGCCCTCATGTCAGAGTGGATCACTTATTCTCAACCTATAACATATTATCTCAGGCTCAGGGTGACGAGCGCAGTGCTGTGTCAAGCAGGGTCTTGAATTGTTCAAAATCCTGAGACCTGTTAATTTGGGTAATCGTGACGTTTAACATCAGGCAAGCAATTTGCTTGTCTCGTCACTCAGAGTACGGTGCTGTACCGCACAGGGTCTTGAATTGTTCAAAATCCTGGGACCTGGGCCCGTACCGCGACCCTATAAAACCATGATGGTTACATTTTGTTTTCGAAGCTGCGCGACCATGAACCTTATGGCGCGGCGATACGATTCGCGGTTGCACAGCATCGGAAACAAAACGTAACCATCATGGTTTTAAGAGGTCACGGTACGGGCCTGTTATGGGCAAAGGTGACGTTTAACATCGTCTCGTCACACAATAGAATAAAAAAGTGCTATAGTTATTACAGTTTAACTAGGCGTTACGCGTCGAGTCTATTGGAATCCTTCACTAGCTTTATCTTATCCTAATTTGTATTATATTGCCTGATAAAATTTCAGCGCTTTGCACAGAATGTTCAGTGCTCTGAAAATATACTAGGTACTAAGCGGTGGCTAGCTTTAGAATTCCATTTAGTTATCTCTAGGCTCTACTTGTAGTTTATTTAGCACAACTTTCCATTCCCTGGACGAAGATCAAGGACATGAGCGAGAGCAATGTTTCCAAAAACGATGTCGAAGGTAGAGCGAAGTGGAGAATGCTGACCATGTGGAAATAGCCAGAAAAAAAGAGATCTGTAGGCCTCCAATAATACATACTAGTTGTGGCCGGTGGTTTCATCCGCTGTCATACAGAAATCGTAATATAACAGAATATAGCACAAGTCCGACCTCATGTGGAGTACTGCTCCCTCCTTTGGAACGGAGCACCCCAATATCAACGTGAGTCTCTTGATTTTGACAGCTTAGAGCTGTCAGAATTATTGACGACCTCAAGCTCACCAAACACCTACAGCCGCCTTGCATGCGTAGCGACGCAGGATTTATCTGTATCTTCTATCGCATTTACAACGGCGAGTGATCTGAAGAATTATTTGAGCTAATTCCGGTGTCACGGTTTTACCACCGTACCAGCTGAAATCGCCTGCTTGCTCATCGCATACTATTGACTTGTGAAAATCTTACATTGTGCGTTTTACGTCTTTTCTGCCACACACCTGCAAAATGTGGAACGAGCTCGCAAGTAGAGTGGTGCGCGCAAAAGTAGAGAAGTTCTTGGAACGCAGTGCTGCATATTTATCTCTAGGTTTATCTCAGATTGCAAACCTAACTACCCATTACCCTGACTTGTCTGGTCGAAGCAATAAGTGACCTTTATCTCGCCCAAAGAGTGAGCATCTGATACAACTTGGTAATGGCCATTGTTTTAAGATCAATTACCACAGGCAGCGGTCGTTTAGATTTAAGTTATTTTCATCTAATAGTTTTAATAATTTATTTGCATGTTACTTTGTAGCATGATTAACACATTTGCATATTATTTGGAAAAGATTCGTTGACTGTATAAGTTTCTTCGTCTAGTAATAGACCATTAGGCTACCGAGAGAAAGCTGAGAGGAAACATAATATATAGGTACTCGTCATGTAGGTATACCTTAGATTGTCATTTTACTATACCAGTCTTGGCTAGCCTAGTCTTGAGCTGGGTGACCAGTTGACCACTGACCGCGGGTGGGAATTCGGTACAACTCTGCGCTACACTACCATGTTGCTAATGCTACAGGGTGCGTTCAATATTTTCTGTCATGTCATCTGCGTGCAGTCTTAAAACTATCACTAGATCTGGTCGTTGCGTCTGTGTTGACCCCTTTTACCGACGTAATATTTATTTTTACATACAAGCCTGGACTGATCTTGTGGAAACTAACAAGCGAGTAAGGTTTTCAAGGTTTGGCAGACCAAAAAAAACTGATCTTGGTTTCATAAACTTATGATGTTGCTGTGACGAAAAGACAACGAGGGTAAGGGTTTTTGTTATGACATGTACTCGTATGCCTAAAACGTGTGTGTAATTCGTACTTTAATCTTTTAAAACTATAATTAATATTATTCCTACATGTTAGAAAGCTAAGTGTTAATCATGTTATCGGCTTTCCAGTAACCTCAACGGACTCGGCCTCCCGGTTGGTCGCCGCGCCGTGGTAAATAATATAAACTACTACTCCTAAAAAATACTATCTACTTTTTACTGCCTAATTCCTCAAAATACAAAAGTCTAGAATTTTCTGTAGGTCTATTATTTTGGGTTTTAAGCTTTAGGTGTAAACATTTTTAAAAGTAGGCAGTCTAATGTGTGGAAGTAAATAAAATAGTATGTATATATTTCAATTATAATATTCTTGCTATTTTTATTTTAAAATAATTACTATACTTAAAACATTAAAGACAGTAAGTATATCGAGACAAATGTAATTCTATACATAAATAGTGAGTAAAATTACATTCAACAATTACAAAATAAATAAAGCTTGTCCCTAATATTAACATGAGAATAGATATGAGAAATAATAAGTAACTCAGTCACAATTGTATAAACTATGTAATACTACATATTAAATACTATTTATGTCCTAGAAGAAGCCTCGTCTTGCTTGAGCGTGCTTGTTGAGGGAAGAATAAGTGGTGACGGCCCGGCCCTCGCAGCTGACGGACGCGGGCCAGAGGCACTGTTCTGTGTGTGGTTCGTAGAACAGACTGTGAGGACAGCTGTGTGCTACTGGAACACCGTCCAAGCACTGATAGTATTGGCTGCAGTTCTCGTGGGCTATCAACTTGCCATTCGACTCGCTACTTGCGCAAATGGCGGGAGCTTCTCTAGAGTTGCAGTTGCAGGGAACATCGCCGCCACCGGACTCAGGGTCAGGAATTATCCTATCGCCACATTCGACGTTCTTAGGCCAGTCGCAATCCCTGATTTTAGGATTGTACATAAGGTTCGATGGACAATTCACGGTAACGGGTGCACCATGATTGCAGACGTAGAAATGATCGCAGTTTTCGTGACATATCAAGATACCATTAGAGCCTGAAGCAGCGCAAATTGAAGGGGCTTGGCTTGGATCACACGTGCCTCCAATTTCTTCACCACCACCACCGCCATTGTCACCGCCTCCGTTATCTTCACCGTCTCCTTCAACCTCAACAATGGGCCTGTCTCCACATTCAACAAGGTTGGGCCAATCACAACGTTCAGTGTGTGGGTTGTAAAGCAGATTACCAGAGCAGAATACAGGAACAGGCAGTCCGTGAGCGCACGTGTAGAATTGGTTACAATTTTCATGGGCCACTAGTGTACCATCGGATCCAGCTGCGCTGCAGATCCCTGGGGCTTCGCCAGGATTGCAGTTGCAAGGTCTTTCAATCTCACCACCACCATTGTCACCGCCGCCATTGTCACCTCCACCGTTTTCTTCGCCACCTCCTTCATTCTCAACAATAGGTCTGTCTCCGCATTCAACAAGATGGGGCCAATCACAACGTTGGGTGTAAGGGTTGTAAAGCAGGTTACCGGAACAGAATTGACACACAGGGACGCCATGAGCACACTGGTAAAATTGGTTACAATTTTCATGAGCTACTAGTTGGCCATCAGAACCGGCTCCAGCACATATGCTTGAAGCTTCGTCAGGATTGCAGTTGCAACTACCATCACCGTTTCCGTTGTCACCACTACTACCGTTATCTCCAGCCCCTTCACCGCCACCGCCGCTTTCAATATTTCCGTTGCCGCCATCTTCACCACCATTTCCGCCACCGCCAACATCAATTTCAACAATGGGCCTGTCACCACATTCTACGTTTGCGGGCCAATCGCACTGTTCGGTGTAAGGGTTGTAAAGGAGATTTTCATTACAGTTAAGAGCTACAGGTACACCATTAGCGCACTTGTAGAATTGGTTGCAGTTCTCGTGTGCAACTAGAGTACCGTCTGAGCCATCGGCAGCACATATTCCAGGGGCTTCACCAGGATTGCAGTTGCAAGTTCCTTCGTTTCCACCACCACTACCGTTGTCTCCACCACCGTTGTCTCCACCACTGCCATTGTCTCCATTACCGCCTCCACTGCCATTGTCTCCATTTCCACCTCCTTCAACAATGGGCCTGTCACCACATTCTACGTTTGCGGGCCAATCGCACTGTTCGGTGTAAGGGTTGTAAAGGAGATTTTCATTACAGTTAAGAGCTACAGGTACACCATTAGCGCACTTGTAGAATTGGTTGCAGTTCTCGTGTGCAACTAGAGTACCTTCTGAACCATCAGCGGCACAGATTCCAGGGGCTTCACCGGGATTGCAGTTGCAAGTTCCTTCGTTTCCACCACTACTACCGTTGTCTCCACCACCGTTGTCTCCACCACTGCCATTGTCTCCATTACCGCCTCCACTGCCATTATCTCCATTTCCACCTCCTTCAACAATAGGCCTGTCACCACATTCTACGTTTGCGGGCCAATCGCACTGTTCGGTGTAAGGGTTGTAAAGGAGATTTTCATTACAGTTAAGAGCTACAGGTACACCATTAGCGCACTTGTAGAATTGGTTGCAGTTCTCGTGTGCAACTAGAGTACCATCTGAGCCATCGGCAGCACAGATTCCAGGGGCTTCACCGGGATTGCAGTTGCAAGTTCCTTCGTTTCCACCACTACTACCGTTGTCTCCACCACCGTTGTCTCCACCACTGCCATTGTCTCCATTACCGCCTCCACTGCCATTATCTCCATTTCCACCTCCTTCAACAATAGGCCTGTCACCACATTCTACGTTTGCGGGCCAATCGCACTGCTCGGTGTAAGGGTTGTAAAGGAGATTTTCATTACAGTTAAGAGCTACAGGTACACCATTAGCGCACTTGTAGAATTGGTTGCAGTTCTCGTGTGCAACTAGAGTACCGTCTGAGCCATCAGTGGCACAGATTCCAGGGGCTTCACCGGGATTGCAGTTGCAAGTTCCTTCATTTCCACCACCACTACCGTTGTCTCCACCACCGTTGTCTCCACCACTGCCATTGTCTCCATTACCGCCTCCACTGCCATTATCTCCATTTCCACCTCCTTCAACAATGGGCCTGTTACCACATTCTACGTTCGCGGGCCAATCGCACTGTTCGGTGTAAGGGTTGTAAAGGAGATTTTCATTACAGTTAAGAGCTACAGGTACACCATTAGCGCATTTGTAGAATTGGTTGCAGTTCTCGTGTGCAACTAGAGTACCGTCTGAGCCATCAGTGGCACAGATTCCAGGGGCTTCACCGGGATTGCAGTTGCAAGTTCCTTCATTTCCACCACCACTACCGTTGTCTCCACCACCGTTGTCTCCACCACTGCCATTGTCTCCGTTACCGCCTCCACTGCCATTATCTCCATTTCCACCTCCTTCAACAATGGGCCTGTCACCACATTCTACGTTTGCGGGCCAATCACACTGTTCGGTGTAAGGGTTGTAAAGGAGATTTTCATTACAGTTAAGAGCTACAGGTACACCATTAGCGCACTTGTAGAATTGGTTGCAGTTCTCGTGTGCAACTAGAGTACCATCTGAGCCATCGGCAGCACAGATTCCAGGGGCTTCACCGGGATTGCAGTTGCAAGTTCCTTCGTTTCCACCACTACTACCGTTGTCTCCACCACCGTTGTCTCCACCACTGCCATTGTCTCCATTACCGCCTCCACTGCCATTATCTCCATTTCCACCTCCTTCCACAATGGGCCTGTCACCACATTCTACGTTTGCGGGCCAATCGCACTGTTCGGTGTAAGGGTTGTAAAGGAGATTTTCATTACAGTTAAGAGCTACAGGTATACCATTAGCACACTTGTAGAATTGGTTGCAGTTCTCGTGTGCAACTAGAGTACCGTCTGAGCCATCGGCAGCACAGATTCCAGGGGCTTCACCGGGATTGCAGTTACAAGTTCCTTCATTTCCACCACCACTACCGTTGTCTCCACCACCGTTGTCTCCACCACTGCCATTGTCTCCGTTACCGCCTCCACTGCCATTATCTCCATTTCCACCTCCTTCAACAATGGGCCTGTCACCACATTCTACGTTTGCGGGCCAATCACACTGTTCGGTGTAAGGGTTGTAAAGGAGATTTTCATTACAGTTAAGAGCTACAGGTACACCATTAGCACACTTGTAGAATTGGTTGCAGTTCTCGTGTGCAACTAGAGTACCATCTGAGCCATCGGCAGCACAGATTCCAGGGGCTTCACCGGGATTGCAGTTGCAAGTTCCTTCGTTTCCACCACTACTACCGTTGTCTCCACCACTGCCATTGTCTCCATTACCGCCTCCACTGCCATTATCTCCATTTCCACCTCCTTCCACAATGGGCCTGTCACCACATTCTACGTTTGCGGGCCAATCGCACTGTTCGGTGTAAGGGTTGTAAAGGAGATTTTCATTACAGTTAAGAGCTACAGGTACACCATTAGCACACTTGTAGAATTGGTTGCAGTTCTCGTGTGCAACTAGAGTACCGTCTGAGCCATCGGCAGCACAGATTCCAGGGGCTTCACCAGGATTGCAGTTGCAAGTTCCTTCGTTTCCACCACCACTACCGTTGTCTCCACCAGTGCCGTTGTCTCCACCACTGCCATTGTCTCCATTACCGCCTCCACTGCCATTATCTCCATTCCCACCTCCTTCAACTTCTACAATGGGTTTGTCTCCGCAGTCAACGTTAGCAGGCCAGTCACAGCACTCAATGTAGGGATTATATACCAAGCCAGGAGGACAATTTACGGTGACAGGTTTGCCGTTGGCACATTTATAAAACTGGTTGCAATTTTCATTAGCTACAAGGGTACCATCAGAACCATCCACGGAACAGATTCCAGGAGCATCTTCTGGGTTACAGTTACATGTGCCTGTGTTATCTTCATTACTGTTTCCGCCGCTTCCACCACCATTGTCACCGTTTCCGCCTCCACCTCCATTGTCACCGCCAGATTCTCCGTTACCACCGCCTTCAACTTCCACGATTGGTTTGTCACCACAATCGACGTTGGCAGGCCAGTCACAGCATTCGATGTAAGGATTGTAAACAAGGCCATTTGGGCAACTAACAGTTACAGGTTTACCGTGAGCGCATTTGTAGAACTGATTACAATTTTCATGAGCAACGAGTGTTCCATCTGAGCCATCAGCAGCACAGATGCCAGGGGCTTCACCGGGATTGCAGTTGCAAGTTCCTTCGTTGCCACCACCACTACCGTTGTCTCCACCACTACCGTTGTCTCCACCACTACCGTTGTCTCCACCACTACCATTGTCTCCACTACTACCGTTATCTCCATTACCGCCTCCACTTCCATTATCTCCATTCCCACCTCCTTCAACTTCTACAATGGGTTTGTCTCCGCAGTCAACGTTAGCAGGCCAGTCACAGCACTCAATGTAGGGATTATATACCAAGCCAGGAGGACAATTTACGGTGACAGGTTTGCCGTGAGCACATTTATAAAACTGGTTGCAATTTTCATTAGCTACAAGGGTACCATCAGAACCATCCACGGAACAGATTCCAGGAGCATCTTCTGGGTTACAGTTACATGTTCCTGTGTTATCTTCATTACTGTTTCCGCCGCTTCCACCACCATTGTCACCGTTTCCGCCTCCACCTCCATTATCACCGCCTGATTCTCCGTTACCACCGCCTTCGACTTCCACGATTGGTTTGTCACCACAATCAACGTTGGCAGGCCAGTCGCAGCATTCGATGTAAGGATTATAAACAAGGCCATTTGGGCAACTAATAGTTACAGGTTTTCCGTGAGCGCATTTGTAGAACTGATTACAATTTTCATGAGCAACGAGTGTTCCATCTGAGCCATCTGCAGCACAGATGCCAGGGGCTTCACCAGGGTTGCAGTTGCAAGTTCCTCCATTATCACCACTACCATTGTCTCCACTTCCTCCACCGCTGCCACTTTCTCCGTTTCCATTACCATCCTCCTCACAGTCTTCATCACCACCGTTGCTTCCGCCACCACCGCCTTCAACGATTGGCCTGTCTCCACAGTCAACGTTGTGAGGCCAATCGCACTGTTCTGTGTAAGGATTGTAAAGCAAATCACCGTAGCAAAATAGACCTACTGGTTCTCCATGAGCGCATTTGTAGAACTGATTACAATTTTCATGAGCAACGAGTGTTCCATCAGAGCCATCAGCAGCACAGATACCAGGGGCTTCACCGGGGTTGCAGTTGCAAGTGCCACCACTACCACCATTGTCTTCACCTCCTCCGCCGCCGCCACTTTCGCCGTTTCCATTACCGCCATCTCCGCAGTCTACATCACCACCATTGTCACCGCCACCTTCAATTTCAACAATAGGTCTGTCTCCACAGTCAACATTGGCAGGCCAATCGCAATTTGTGATGTAAGGGTTGTACAAAAGTCCAGCTGGGCAGTAAAGAGCAACGGGAATGCCGTGCTCACATACGAAGAATTGGTTGCAGTTCTGGTGAGCAACAAAGACGCCGTCGGAACCATCAGCAGCGCAGAGTGCAGGCGCCTCTTCAGGGTTACAATTGCATGTCCCACTGCCACCGCCGCCGTTATCTTCCCCTCCGTTATCTTCGTTGCTGGCACTTGAATTCTCTTGACTGCCGTCTTCCGAGCCACCGCCGCCGTCGGGAGCGACTATGGGCCTATCGCCACATATGACGTTTTCTGGCCAGTCGCATCTTTCAGCTAACGGGTTATATAGGGTTATATCAGGGCAGAAATATGCGATAGGTTTTCCATGGGTGCATTTGTAGAACTGATTGCAGTTTTCGTGCACTATTAGCTCGTTGTCAGAGCCATTTTGCGAGCATACGCTGGATGCTTCTCCAGCGTTGCAATTACACACCTTACCGCTTAAGGTGAGCTGAGGCTGTGCAGCCTGAGCTAGCGCGATCGCACAGAGCAATATTAGCGCTGTGCCTGGAAAAGAAGAAAACATTGTCATTATTAACTCGTATGTATACAACTTACAACCGAAATATCGGTATAGAATAGTACCGAAGGAGTACTAAGAGTATCTCTACTTTATTTAAAAAAAGATCTGTAGAAAAGGTTTAGTTTCTTCGTTTGGCCAACTCTACAGATAAGGTCTCTACAGGTTTGTAAGTTGGCTCTCCATTTCAAGTGGGTTGTTGTTGTTGCTATGTTGTTATTACGTATCGTAAGGAAGAAATACTGTTAGGAAGATGTGTAATTATGATTATACACTACTTAACTTGATGACGAATTTAACGATAACATCTTTACGATGATAAATCGATTTGAAGGTTGATAATATTTTTATCGTATGTGATTCAATGTATGTTACGTCGATATCGACGATAAACAAAGATGATAAATAATAAGTTATGGTTATCTGAGAAGTCAAAATGTGGCGTGACATGTTGAGCTGCCTCCCAACTTCTACAGCATTTACACTGCATGGGGTCAAACACTAATTACTTGAGATTAAATGGAAGGAGAAAGAGAGTGATGGTTTCTACACTCCATACATACATCACAATCGACCTCCAAACATACATAAGTTACATACATGGGATGTATGTAATAAAAGTAATTAACACATTAATTAGAAATAACAAATTTATACATTTCAGAAAATAAATGTAATGTAATGTAATGTAATGTATGTAATAAAAGTAATTAACACATTAATTAGAAATAACAAATTAACACATTTCAGAATTTCAAAAAGTAGGTATTACCAAGAAGTAAAAAATGCCCTAAATGTCGAGGTTCTTATGTGTGGTTGTTCATTGCTAAATCATGCATAAATGGCCGAAGAGATTTGGATGAAATTTCTGGATGGAGTACCATATACCCTAGTTGAATATATCGGCTATTATTAACATGTAGGCTACTTTTTATCCCCAACAATTTAAAGGTTCTAGAGGGACAGAGAGAAAACCGCGGAAAGCATAGTATCTTACAAAGTCAAAAGTGAGTTTGTTTGTTTATTTATTACGCTTTCATGCTTTGATGACTCAACCGGGCATCATGAAATTTTGCGAACACATCGTCAGATTTACAGATAAAGACATAGGCTACTTTTCGTCATAATTATCATCGCGCGGGTGAACACACGGGGCGCGGCTAGTCCTGCTATTAATAAATGCGAAAAGTTAAAGAAAAGAAAAGTTTGTGTCTTAATAGTCTAAAAACTGCTAAACTGATTGGGATGTTTAGTATGAATTAGCTTTTACCCTGAATTTATACGTGGACTACTTTTTATCCTGGAAAATTAACGGTTTCTACAGGATAGAGTGTAAAATTGTTAGGCGCAGCTATAGCACAAAATAGGTAAAGCCAAACCTATAACATACACTAGCAACACAAAATTTAAACGAACTTTGAGCGAGGATATAATCAAAACAACAAAGTGGCTTTGCACGTTTTCGTGTTTATCTGTTTATCATACAGTAAGTTTTATATTTTTAATCATAATTGCCTCTTATAAACATATAAACAGAGGATAAGAATAATACGTAACTGCAAAGTACTTGGGACTGAAGGACCGCGGGAGCTATTGTGAAATCGATTCAATTTGTAACTTTAAAGTTATAGCCTGTTGTGATTTGTTATATGTACTTAATTTGTTTAGTTAATAAAAAGTGTGATTTTAATTTTTATGAAGAAAGCTTTTGTAATTTGTATACTTTCGTAATTTTAAAACATACCTCTAAACTATACTCACTTTAAAATATAAGTATTTTTAAATTAGCATAGGTAATCATAGGTCGACTAATTTAACTTTGATAAACAACATTAAAAGCTCACTTGTAAAATAATTTTATTATTCATTTATTTCTTACTGGACAAAACATTTACTGCACTAATTCCTACTGGTGCTAAAAAGTTACCCGATCTCCTTTTAGGTTACAAAATTTTTAAGCTAACAACGTCCATGACCTTCTGTCCACTATAACAAGAACTTCCAACCAGCCAACCGACATCTAACCATAAATAAGAACAGATCACCGATCACTGGTTACTCTAAAATCACTACACTAGAACCCACTGGCTCCACTTACCTCTCATTTAATAGGCACTTTTGGTAGTATTCTGGAAAATTGCACTGATACTGATACAGTAATTTAGAATTGCACATTATTTATACCTTCGTTTATCTGCTCGATTAAATCAAACACTGATTTAGTGATTACTAAGAAATAATTATAATTTCGATAAAAATACAAAGGAAACACTTGTGATGCTATTTCAGGTTGGTGTTATTTCTTGGAATGTTTGATTTTCGTAAAACAATATTTTAATATATTTATGTAGGTAATATAATTGACCCGCATATGACCTGCCGTACTTTTATGGTTATGTTAGTGAATTATGTATTTATATATTATTCATGTAAGGCTTAGTGAAAGATAACATAAATAGGCATAAACAGAATATAATATAATATTGAATAAAATTGAGAATTTAATTATTTTTAAAATTTAGCCTTTCTTGTCCGTATGCTGGGTAAAACTGTTTCTATCAAAGTGCACTTTTTACTTATATATGTATTTTTCCAGGCCTGAAACTAGCCAGCTTTTTTGAAAAAAATGAACAAACTTTTTTAAAGTTGGCTACTAAATACATCTTTATTGAGAAGCTCGACCATAGAGTAGGTAAGCACTGCGTTTAACCATGAAATTAACCGTTTAATTTTAAACGAGCGCGGAATAAGATACAAATTACTGAACTGTGACGATGTACCCAAGAACATTGAAGCAAGACCCTTTTATTTTTCATATTTTTAAATTTTAAGAAAACTATTAAGTTTGGAAACTTTTCTATCTTTCCTGTGTAGTTCATGTAATTACCTATCCCTATCTGTTTTAAAAAACGGTTTTCACATGTCCAAATTTTTAAAACTTTCATCTGATATCCCTCATGACCACATAGCTTGACTTTAAAATTTTAGGTCTCCATTTCAGGAGCGAATTTTCGGGTAAAGACCTATTTCTCAGCAATTTTTTTTTTCTTACAATTCTAGTAGTTAACATTATCTACCATATTTTACTATGGAAACTAACGTGGTTTTCACACATTTTTGTCATAATTAAACACGGGAATACTCACGTAAAGATTAACGAAACAGTGCCAAACGAGACGCAACCGCGAGCGCGTCACGTTTGTAAACTCGCCTGATGAAGGTCACCTAATGTGACCGAAACTAGTCGTAGTAGACGACTTAATTTTTACGTGAGTATTCCCGTGTTTAATTATAACAAAAAAAAAATATCTACCATCATGCAAAATTTCAGACCGCTAGCTACAGTCATAGCATGCTCCTGACTCAGGATTTATATTATATTCTGTGACATACAGATACTGAAGTCTCGCCTTAAGGGGTCTTCCCCGAAGGAGGTTTAGAACCCTAAAAGGAGCGCGAATACTTTAATATTTTTATCATATTCCAAGAGTTCCCGGTAACAGTTGCACGTATAATTATCGAGTGTGTTATCAAACCATAAAACGATGCAAGCAAATCAATAACAAAATTAATAATGTATCAAACCAATAAAACAGTAAAACATTTTATTGTTAGCCGTAATAGCTCAAAATAAAAAGACAATTATGATAAAATTAATTGAATATCGTAAAAGTGTGTCAGTCTTTTTTAAAATGAAGTGAGTTGTAAATTGATTTACAACCTTACTTCTGGTATTTGCATTGATAATACGTAATGCAAAAGGAAATAAAAACTGTATACTTAAAATAACTTCATATACCTATAAGGTGCAGCGCAGACGGCACACTTTTTGTGCGATCGAGTCTGCGGCGCTCAAAAAGTCTGCATGGCGCGCAAAAAGTCGGTCGCGGATTTTTCACACACGACGCACATCTTCGATCATTCTGTCGGCAGAGCTGTAGGGACGTAGACGCTATGGAAATCGTGCAGAGATCGCCAAGTATTGATCGAAGATGTGCGTCGTGTGTGAAAAATCCGCGACCGACTTTTTGCGCGCCATGCAGACTTTTTGAGCGCCGCAGACTCGATCGCACAAAAAGTGTGCCGTCTGCGCTGCACCTAAGACTACTTGAATATGTGGCCTGTGATAATGGGTAGGCCACATACCTAATTATATAGGATAGAAAGCAACAGATGGACAAAAATAGTTACGGAATTGTGACTTTGAACAAATAAAATGTTATTGGTTAACAGTTGTGGACATTTAACTTGCCAAAAATTACAGATAGAAACCGTGTTTTTGAGATAAACATAAGAGGGTAGGGCTGGAGATGTAGCCCGTTGATTGCACATACCAAGATTTAACAAAATCTGTAGAATAGTTTGAAAATGAGAAGTCAAATTCGTTTGTTTTGGCTACTCTTTGCCATTCTTAAATAACCTAAATTACAAAATAAAAACATCCAATCAAACATTTAAAATTTATCATTTGATTGTAGTGCCATTTTTTAATTACTGAATCTATGGCGCTACGACTACGAAAGATACTAAGAAGTAAGCGTTGAAGAGTTGAAGACCTAGCTACGTCGCAGCGTCTTTTGGAACCAAACCTATGATACGAAGCTAGGAAGTATGGTCTTGAGATCCACTTCAGAGAATAAATTCAGGTTTCAGGTTATCAATAATAGGTTAACATAATAGTCATAGTTCATATTCTAGGTTGTCGCCTTGTTTTCTAGCATACCATTACCGAAGTCGGACGATTCATACCATCAATATGCGCCTCCGCAAACATCTCTGACGCACTACAGTACGGTGGCAGCCCCATCAAAGCCCTAAAGGCTTGTATTGGGGCTGTACATGACTTCTTGGTATGTTTGACCCATAGGCTGCACATAGGCATATGGTATTTAGTAATATACCTCTAATATATTGGTTGACTACACGTAACAAGTACAGTGGCGAGACAGCAATAGTAAAAAAGGTAATATCTCTTTTTGTTATTTTCAGCTAGCTATACGTAATTTTTCTACAAAGCTCAGCCTACCGATTGATTTATAGAAAGAAAGAGCTACGTCGTAGCATCTTTCGTAGCCCAACGTATGCTTTGATTTCGTTTGCATTGCACAATATTTTTTCATGCTGCAACTGGTTTCCTGGAAAATATCAGAAAACAAGACTGTGGACCGCAGCATGAATGTACTTAAAATTAAAATTAGAAATAATGCGAAAATAATTATCTTCACTATGACTATCATTTCGTACGACCAATCGGCTAATAATGACATCATACGGCTATACATAATATTATGTCAAAGATATCAGAAATATTTATTGACCTTAAATAACATTGAATATTATAAGTAAGTCACGTATACAAATATATATTTGAGAAAAAAATTAAAACAGCTTAACTATTGTGAAACATTTTATGATTCAATTTTAAACCTTATCTACTGACTAGCTGCGACCCGCGGTTTCACCTGTGTAGTCATAAAAATGATGATGAAATACTCGTATATCATATGTGTTATTCCAGGACATAAGCTACCTCCATTCACGATTTCATCCATTTCCGTCCAGCCGATCAAACTAACATACAGACAAACTAACATCGTGAAGAAACATGCGTACGTTCGGAGAAGAAATTCAATGAATCCAGCAATCCGCACTTGGTCAGTGTGGCCTATTCACCCTTCGGGGGTAGACCTGTATCCCAGTAGCGGGAGGATTAAAGGTTGCTGATTATGGTGACGACAGACAAACTTTCGCATTTATACTATTAGTATGATTAGTGTGATTTCACATCGATACCCTTGATATATGCAATAGTCAATCTATTATAAGAAACTGCAGTAATCGGTAGATTTGATCAAAGATTTAGCATAATCAAAGATCAGCGATTTGGTTTTTTGATGTTGCCGATTGAAGAGTAGGTACCTACCTTACCTTACCTTAATTAAGTTAGCCAAATCTCGAAGTAAAATAAGTTTAAAGTTTAAAAAACTGCCCCTGACATCTTAGTTTTTCATAATTTCCATATAGTCCAATGAATAAGGCGTTTGACCCCAACACAAAATCGTCAGTCGAATTTTGGACTGAGCAATTTTCCGCAGAGAGCTAGAAGTTTATTCATAGTTTGGCGCAAATGCCTAACTTCCAACTATACACATAATTTTATCATCCTGCCAAGTTTCAGCGACTGCGGATATTTTGTTGGGGTGCCCATAGAAAGAACCTCCTCGTTTCCTGCACTAATATATCCAGTGACACTCGCGCTATAGAAACGAATTTTACGAAATACAGCCATCAATAGCCAGACAACCTGTTTGGCTCAGCGGTAATATATCCGCCTTTTAAGCCAGAGGCCCCGGGTTCGATTCCCGGCCGGGTAGATGTTTGAATGATGAACTTATATGTCTGTTCTGGGTCTGGGTGTTAGTTGTCCTTGTCTTTGTGTGTTTCATGGCATCCCCGACACAGGATATCCTAGTGGGAAGCTGTGAGTGTGAAACGTTTGTTTGTTTAATATATAATCCTAATCAGCCTTTTCTCCCCTTATTTAGCCAAGTTTTTAAACCAATTTCTTTTACCTAGCATCAAAGCTTTTACCTTCATTTTTGAATTAATTAAAAAAAATAGCTTTTTGTAGATGAACTTGCGCTGACACAAAAATAAAAGATTGTGCGGTGCTGTATTTTTCAACTATTTTGATTATATAAATCATTTTTCATTGCGATTGTAAGTTTGAAGAGTGGGGCTATTTTTTCGAGCTACTGATAATCTTAATTTCATTAAATATAAATAGATGGTGTCCGATAAAGTCAACACATATGTATAGTGAGATATCACTGGAACCTACTAATTAATTTTCTATGTATCACCTATTACTATCACTTTAATTAGATTAATTTATTATTCTATTATGACAGCCGATAGCCGCATAATATTCCATTGAACGTTAGCAAAATATTAGATAAGGTGAATTGTGACGACCGATAAGTAAACCTTTACCTATCTACTATTTCATTCATATAATATTACAAATATACTTATTTAAGACGCCATACTACCGTGGATTTTCCTTGGATTCGTACAAAACGCTTTGAATCTACGTTTCTGTTCCGTACAGCCAGGGAATGGAATGAACTGTAATAAATTAGGCGTTTTATTTCACAGAAATAGAAGAAGAAAAATATATATTTACCTCTTTAAATACGTTTAGACTTATTAATTAGAACGCTGTAACAAACAAAAACAGTCGGAGCAAGGAGACAGAGCTAAGTCTTAGTCCGTCTGATTCCTCAGCAGTTCTAGAGTTTAAATGGCTGTCAAAAGCAAGCTAAAAAATAAACAAAAATAAAATCGACAAAAACTTAAAAAGTTACAATGGCATTTTAAGATCCAGATGTTCTTTGCTACTAAGGCATTTAGCGTTCATGTATATTTAGTAACTACTAGCTGACCCGGCAGACTTCGTACTGCCATACAGTACTTCTCTATGGCACTGCCTAATTAAATATAAACACTGCACAAAACACTATTTACAATTTTATACTTATAATATATTACAATTACCTATAGGTACGAATTTGTTTCGTGTATCAGTTGACAAAAGCAAACTCATCCATGAAAAAAAAACACTGACATTGACAGTTTGTTGTTGTTTCACCTTTTTTTTTAATTTGATATGACTTGGAGTCAAATCCTTCGAAATTTTAAAACAAATGAATGAACTATTCGATTTCGTTTTCTTTTTTTTGTTTTATCTGTGCTCCAACGCACAATGTTTTGATAGATATGATTGAATTTGAACTTTGTACAGAGATAATAAAGTGCAAATTGACTCTTGGACGTTAGGAACATACCTACATTGCTTAAACAATAGTGAGTGCTTGCAATTCAATATGAACTTTATACAATAGCAATAAAGCTCGTTTTAGTTAGAAAACGTTTGTATGGGAAAAAGAAAAGGGCTGTTTTTAGGGTTTCTCAATATTTCTGAGAGATTTTCTTAATATTTTTGTCCGTAAGAACCTTCTCCTAATAATAACAAATACAACAAAAAAAGAATTAGTGAAATCGGTCCAGCCAGTCACGCGTGATGCCGTGACCAAGGAAAACGGGTTTCATTTTTATATATATAGATAGATAGATAGATTATATAACATTTTAATATGAAGACGATTCTGCTGAATTATTTTTCCACAAAAAAGACATTCAAATAGCGACTCAAAACAAATTACTCCAATGAGTCATTTTATTAAATAGATTTATCCTTTGCCCACTACATATCTGCTAATTGATAAACGCCTTGGAATAGATAATCTGTTTTTTGTCTTTTTCTCTTTTAAAAGTTTTTAGGCTCGACCGAGAAAGACAAAATACAGAGTAACTATTCCAAAGCTTAGTCGTTCACTCTTGGCAGAGTGGTCGTGGTTGCAATGTTACACGGAGGCTCTTCGCCGTCGTCGACGCCCCCTTCCATTGCTACTGCACGTCTCGCAATGCTTCTCCATTTCTGGCGGCTTGTTGCATCGCGAGCACACTGAACCACAGTGGACTGCGTTCCCTTTTTTATGAAGTCGGTCCATCGAGTTGGTGATCAACCGGGACTGCGCTTGCCTTTAACTCGGCCTAAGCGACTAAGAAGAGATTCCAAAGCTACAATGTTTATAAATAAGGTCCATATAGGGTCTTACTTTAAAACGACGCTTACCAATTGCTAAGATTGACAAACATTTAGCTTGTGCTCAATACAGGGTGTTCGGTCAAGGGTTAGACAAACTAAATGGGTGTGCTCGTTGACCCGTTTAGAGAATACAAGTTGGCCAAAAAAAATCCCTGACGCCTAAATTTTTTTTAATGGTCTAGGGGTGTTTTTTTTTATTTTTACTGAAATTTAACCTATTAAGCACCACAACTTAAAAAAAAACTGTTTTAGACCGGATCTTTTTATTTGAATTTGGTCTCTGATACATTTTCGTCTCTGTACAAGGCAAGTCATCTGTACAAGGCAAAATTAGAAGCAAATAACGACTAAATAATTCGTTCAGAGCTCATAGAGTGTAAAAATGAAAGAAAATTTGCCTAAAAAGTCAACTTTGACTCGATCTAAAAAAAAAAATTATCCATGAAGTTCAAATACTTCTAAAAACATCTCTTGTTATCCCTTATTACAAAGGTATCCTACATGAGTACAAAACTCTATCGCTTTGTGAAAAAAAACTGATGTATGGGAAAATGGAACAAAAACAATAATGCAAAAAATAATCAATTTTATTTTCTAATGATCACAAGTCTTGTTCAAAAACAGCTCCTCTATTCGCAATGCAAGCCCGACATCTTCGTCGGATTTCTACAGTCGTAGATTTTAATTTCATCTCTTCTTTCATCTTCGCAAAAGCGGCATTGATTCGCTCAATAAGTTGCTCTTTGGTGCTTATTTGAACTCCGTACATTAATTCTTTGGCACGTCCCCAGACACTTTACTTTCAGTTTTCACTTAAAGTACGGAGCATACTGATAATCACCAAAAAGTACGGTGACAACCATCATGATAATATGATTGTCAGCCTAAAAACTGGTGCTGGGACTAGTTTTTACGGTGACAACCATAAATCATGATAGTTGACACCATAAAAACTGGTGCTAATCATCGTACTTTTTGGTGATATCAGTATGTTCCGTACTTTAGATGAATTTATCGGAATTTTGATGGCCATTTGTCTTAGTGCAAGTACCTATACAAAAAAACAGCAATAAATATCTCTTTTTTATGCAAAAGTGTAGTACTAGGCAATGTCACTTAACTTTCAAAAAACTTTATAAGGAAGGTCTATAATTATTAGATCTACGTCTCAAACGACTAAGAATTAAAAATTAAAACTTGAAATTAGTTCTTGTTGAAATTAAAACTGGAGAGTCTTTATGTATTGACCAATAGGTACTTGTCTAACAATTGCGGCAAAAGCAAGATTTGTAAGTAGGCCGAAACAGAAAAAATATAAATTATTGACTTTTGACATTTAATACGTTATAACATCTTAGTTTTGGTCGTAAATAAAATATTACTTCCGACCCGACTCATAAACGAATCCATTGACACCTCATTCATAAATATATCGAATGAGTATAATAAAGGATTAAATGCGCTACGAGTACGGTTGAACACACATAATATTTTTATTTTTCTTCTTCTTCTTCTTCTTATAAATAAAAATCCATCGCTGTTCGCTGTTAAGTCTTGCTGAAAATAAAAAACCGGCCAAGTGCAAGTCGGACTCACGCACAAAGGGTTCCGTAGCATTATCTATGAAAACGGCAAAAAAATCACGTTTGTTGTATGGGGAGCCCCCTTAAATGTTTATTTTATTCAGATTTTTAGTAATTGTTGTTATAGCGGCAACAGAAATACATCATCTGAGAAAATTTCAACTGTCTAACTATCACAGATAAAGATCCTGGTGACAGACGGAGAGACCGGCAGACGGACGGACGAACAGCGGAGTCTTAGTAATAGGGTCCCGTTTTACCCTTTAGGTACGGAATCCTAAAAACGGGTGAAACCGGGGGTCGCAGCTAGTAGATTAAATAAAAACAAAAAATGTAAAAAAAAGTCAAGTAAAAAATACCACCCAATAATCGAATACTGATAAATATCATTCACAAATCAAAGAAAGCCGCAAGCTATCGCGTCGGTGGCGCAGCTTGAGTATTCACATACACAAGAGTGCAAAAGTATTAAAAGAAAACGTGTGTTCACCAAAGATTGCTGTGATTAGAAAAACGTGATTTATTTCGTGTTATCTGCGATTTTTACAATCGTTATCAAAATATGTGGTATAAATATAGAAATTATTACGTTTTTCCAAGAGTAGGTATGTTCTCGGCCAATCACAGGCAACGCAGCGATTGTAAGTAAAATGTAATTATCATTTAACATCAGCGAATGTTGATTCAATCGATTTGGCCGTGGAATTATACCAGAAATGGTTGAAATTGCATAATGTGACAAGTTGCTTTGTATAAAATATTAATTAATTAAAAGCCGATAACAGTATTTCGTAGAAGTTTCAGCTTATTAAACAACTTACAAACAATTTACATACACATAAATTAATAATACATGGTTCTTATTCCACCTCACCTCTCTAGATTTCACATCTAGTTCTAAGTATTTATCCAGCCGTTGATGAAAAACTGTGTTAATTATGAAAGCCTATGGTTCCTTTTCTGTACCCCTGACAAAGCTATGGCGTGAAAGCTCGACAAATAAACAAACTCGCATTTATGATATCAATTGAGATGATGCACCTAGCCGGTGACCATTCCTAAAGTAATCGAATCTATCGACACATTATTTGTAGAAACCACTTGAAACATTATGTGCCAGCGCGAACCGTGCATCTTGTAGCTACGTGTAGTCGCTACCACAAGACACCGAGTAAGTAGTTTTTTTTCTTACACTGAGAAAAATTTTACCTAAAGTACGGAGCATAGTGATAATTACCAAAAAGTACGATGATAAGCACCAATTTTTACGGTGACAACTATCATAATATATGGTTCTCACCCTAAAAACTGGTGCTAGTACTAGTTTTTACGGTGACAACCATTTATTATGATAGTTGTCACCGTAAAAACTATTGCTCATCGTCCTTTTTGGTGATTATCAGTATGCTCCGTACTTTAGGTGAATTCATCGGAATTTTAATGGCCATTTTTCTCAGTGTAGTTATTGTGTCCCAGTGCTGGGCAAAGGCCTACCCCATCTCGCTCCACTTATTAATATTCTCCGCGAAGGTGGGCCAATCGGGCTGGAAGCTACGAAGATCGTTACGCCACGCGAACTTTTTTGAGGAAATTTTTTTGCTTTATTTTGGAGGGAAATATTTACAAGACGAGTAGTTTGCTAGCTCAGATTTCAACTAAGTCATGTGGGATTACACAACTTTTTTCAATAGTAAGAAATGTATTTTGCTCTTTTTGGAAGAAATCGTTATTTGAAGGAAAGACTCAGATTTTTTTTTCAATAAAATCCACCTAATTTCTTGGCGGAAACGATAACGAATTCAAGTGCAGATATAAAGGTTAATTTCAATATCTAATCAGATTTTTCGCTAATGGCAGAAATGGCTCAAATAATGCCTACATATACCAAATCAGATAACGTGTGGATGATAATCTACCTGATAATGCGGCGTGAACATTTATCGGATAGGTAGCTGCAGCACCAGTTAAGGTAGCTAAGGTAGTTATGGTAGTGCTAAATACTGTCCACACCTAAGTTTAAAATAAAATAAATTTATTTATTAAATCTGTGAAATAGCGAAAACTCGCTCATGAAAGGTTCTGTACTTCCATTAACAAGAAATAAGAAACTTCAAACTTACTACAAAAAAAAAACATACAAATCGGTTATTCTTTTCACCTTTTTGATATTTACAAAATAATATGTAAAAATGTCAGAAAAAAATTTTAAAAAGGTAAATCGATCAAAAAATCAACATTTAGAATGTTACATTTAAAAAGGAACCCAAGTGGGTTCCTTTTTAGCATTATGAAACGGTACCTTAAAAAGTACAAATAAAATGCTATTTACAGCATACTAGCTGCGCCCTGTGAATTCACCTGCGCGTTTTCTGTACCACTGACGTGTATGATGTTCTGTTGAGTAGTTAAAAACTGAAAAAGTAACAAAGAAACAAATTGAGTTAGTTTGTTTCTTTGTTCGCTTTCAGTTTGTTTCACTACTAATACTACATAATAATATTAGTTATAATTAGGAAAATTGCAATGATTTATTGACCAACGTATGTTTCATTACTGTTTTATTTAGCAGGAGGAGCTTTTTAGCCCATCTTTCTTTATTGGTTTGCTTGTTATTACGATAGTGAGTATACTTATTAGTGACGACCTGTTTGACTCAGCGGTAATATATCCGCCTTTTAAGCCAGAGGCCTCGAGTTCAATTCCCGGCCGGGCAGATGTTTGAATGATGAATTAAAATATCTGCTCTGGGTCTGGGTGTTAATTGACCTTGTCTTTGTGTGTGTTCCATAGCATCCCCGCCACAGGATTATCCCACTGGGGAGCTATGAGTGTGAAACGTTTATTTATTTTATTCAAATTTTCAAAGAAGGCCTAAACTTACTATGTCCTATTCGTATCAGATAAAATACCCATAAGCATGATACTGTTATCAGGCAGCATTTGCGTAGTAATTAAGGATTAAGAAGTAAATAACCCCCCAAAGTGCAAGTTGTATAAACTTGTGAAAATAACAGATAAGTGTACAAATTTTGAAAGTTGATTAAATGGCGGTGTTTTTGATGGCTGCTAGCTAATCAACCTTTGATTGGGGTTAGTCGCAAAATGACAAAAGCGCAAAAAGACATACTACGGTCGCAAATTGTCCAAAGAGCAAAATATTCAAAGAGCACTAAGGCGCACAATGACTAGGAAGCAAAATGTCCAAAGCTCACAAAGACCAAAGAGCAAAATGTCTATAGCGCAAAACGTCCAATCTACTATTTTTTTTTAAAAGCGGAAAAAAACGTCCAAAATGTTTAACTGATTGAACTGATAGTTGGGCAAATTGGACTACACCTGATGGATCGCACTGACTAATTTTAATTCAAAAAAATTAAAATGGACAAAATAGTTCTCATTCACACAATCCGATTAATCGAACCAAGTGGTTATGCCCTAATAGTAGTTTATAAAACTATTGCATAATGAGGGGTGTTAAAACACGAGTGTGAGTTTTAAATCCGAGCCGCAGGCGAGGCTTTTAATAATATCACACGAGTGTTTTAGTACCTAGTTATGGTTATGGCCGGTTTACATTATTCCAGTCCAGTGATCTAGCGAGATTCCAGTCCAGTGCTGGACTGGATCTGTAACGTCTACATTATTCCAGTTATTTAGAAGCCGTTGAAGTGTGAACACTACAGTGACAATGATTTCAAGAAGAGATCAGTTTCGAAAATGTTTCGAAAATGTTCTCGCAAAAAAAAGTCCACAAAAACAACCAACACGTGTGTACTTCGTCAGCACTGGAATGGCACTGGATTGGCCGTCTACATTATTCCAGTTGCACTGGATTGATCGCACTGGATTCAAAAGTAGACCGCGAATCCAGTTACTGGACTGGAATGCTTACTGGATTCAGTTCATTCCAGTGCCGGTTTACATTTTTCCAGTAAGCAATCCAGTACTGGACTGGATCGCTGGACTGGAATAATGTAAACCGGCCATTATGTGCAGTTTCATACACTACTTTATCTACTCTCATATCATAAAATGCCAATTACAACTTCAATACAAATCTCCTTGTTTGTCATAACAACATTAAATATAATTTTACTTGAACGAACAACGTTTCATATACTCGTTGGTATAATATTCGTTTCGTATAGGGGAATTCAGCTCAAAGTGGACATAGGAGGCAAAGCGGCCATGCTTAATTACTCGGTCATAGTGAATAATACCGCGACTTTGCCGATTTCGGCGCATAGGCAACCTTCCGCCCCACGTCGGGGCGCGCAGGCTCACCGCAGTAGCAGCGACCATGTCACCAAAGTGGGACATAAACGATTTTTGTCTGTTCTACTAAAATAATGCGAGGTAAGTTTTTATTGATTTGACTAAATCTCACTATACTTCGGAGTTTTCGTTAAAATCGTCTCAAAGTTTGTCTATTAACAATTTATTAGCTATTTGTCTATTATCTTTGTAGTGGTAGTGGTAGGGCTCTTTTGCAGAGCCCGCCTGGGGAAGTACCACATTTTTGCCAGTTTTTCCACCGCCAAGCAGTAATGTGTAAACATTACTGTGTTCCGGTTGGAAGGGCATTGTTTCCAGTGAAATTACAGGGCAAATGGGAGATTAAACAACTTATATCTCAGGGTGACGAGCGCAGTGCTGTGCCGCGCAGGGTCTTGAATTCTACGAGTTCAAAATTCTGCGTAGCGCAGACCTGTTTATGGGCAAACGTGACGTTTAGGGATTTGTCACACTGGATTCGTTCTGCGGTCTGCGGTCAGGTCGCGCGAACAAAAGTGTTTGCGACATCAGGCGAGCGATTTGCTCGTCTCGTCAGTCTATTGCATAAAAAAAAAGCGTGTGACATTTTGTTTCAATTAAAGTAAAAAATGTGAGTGCAGTTTACGTTAAAAACAAAATGGCCGATAAAGGCAAAGCGGCCAGGGCAAAGTGGCCACTGTTTACTTTGCTCTTATTCAGATTTATTAACTAGACCAATATATTTTGTTTAGACGGTAAATCTCTGGAATCGGAGCCTACTACTGTGAACACTGTCACGAAATCTGAAATGTAATGCATCCAGAATTACGTTTATTAGATTTGATCGAGGTTAATTAAAAAATCCTTGTTGTCCTAGTCATAAAGCCCTAATATAAAAATTATAAGATCAAAATAGATGTGCACTGTTATTGTTTTTAAAGCATTGCTACATGTTGTTGATGCTTAATAGTTTTTAGGACTTCGTATTAAGATATTTTCTTTACGACTAAGAATTTTAACAATTTCAGGTCAAGACTGTGAAATGAGAATGTTAATTTTAAAGTAAAATTATTTTAAATGAGTACAAGACCAACCAGTAAGCACAAAACGGGTAAATAATTGAATAAAAACTATGATTCTGTTATAATTTTGGTATTTTTATTGATATTATAGTCATTGCTAGTCCTATTAAATAGACGAATAAGTGCTGACCACTTTGCCCGGGGCCGGTGACCGCTTTAGGCGACCACTCGGGCAAAACGGACTTTTTCCATTTTTTCTAATTTTAAAATAGCGTTTGTAATAATACTCATTTAAGAATGTGATTTGCATATTATGAAAATATGATTAGGGTTTCCAACCGGGAAATCCCGATTCTTTTGGGGTCAGAAAAGAACCGGGATTTTACGCTAATGTTCAAATAGTATAACATTTATTTCATATACCTAATATGTAGTCGTTTGAGTTATTCCTTGTTTTTTTAACAACTTTAAAAATGTAATTCCTCTTTGTGTAACTTCAGTTCGTATCAGTTATCATAATTATCTAATCACCACAAAATATGAGGCCCGTTTTGACACTTGAGAAAGACCCTAGAATGTAACTTGGAACGCTTTTCGCGCATACTTTATAGTAGCATGCAATGTCTAATTATAACGAAACTCTCAAAAACAGTTACGTTCTTAGTCTTCTTTTTTCGTATATTAGTGTTGTAACACTTGTACCTAACCAATGAATTATTGAATTTCACCAGCATCATTCGATTTTAATAGAAATTAAAAATGGATCAGCTGGGGGAGGTTTTGTGAATGATGGCTTACTCGCATTCGAGTCTAAAAGTACGAAAGAATATCACGAAGAAATGGACGCAAATAAATTCACAGAGTGGTTTACCAACTCTCGATTTTTCTTGTGATTTTTGACCTTTTGTTCTAAAAGTTTAAGTTAATTTTAATAATCAGAATCTTAATCCAATGCATTTTACAATACATACTTAAATCGGTCAGATAGGTACTCATACAAACTTGAATTGATTTATCGTGGGTATCGAGTACCGAGTCGAATGGTTACATCACTAGTTACGTCGCGATGACAAAAAAATGTCAAAACGGGCCTCTTATTTTGTGTTGACTATAATACATTTATTTCAATTTACGTTCAGTTTGAACAATATTAAATACCTATTACTAATTTATTTGATGCAATTCGAGAAAAATTAAGTTTTAATAAATTCAGTTATTGCTTGTATTGTGTAAAATATACATGTTCGCAGCTTTGGGTGGCTCTAGGGTCAATCCAAACCGCGAACACGTATATTATACACGTGAATGTCACTGTGACAGTAGGTTACAGTGCGGCGTGGTGGCCCTTGGGCCACCCATGTATGTTTTACAACCTACTGTCACAGTGACATTCACATGTATAATATTCTTAATCATCATCATGTATAACATTTACATGACGATGATTATACATGTATAAAGTTCATCATCATTGCGATTCGTAAGAATTATCAACGATCGTTTCCTATAAGAAATAATGGTGGGCCGATCCCGGCGGCACTGCAATGCCGGGCCGACCCGTGACGGGAGTGGAGCGAGCCCCGAACATCCCGTCGAATTAAAAAAATCAGTTTAATATACTGGTCCCTCGGTGAGGGAACTTTCAGATATTAAGCTGAAAAGAACAGATACTACACTTTGATCTTAGCCAAAAGGCCGAGAAGCGATAACATACATGCTGAGACCAAAAACCGACATTCGTTCGCGGAGAATCTCGTCACCGCGATTCAGAAAACCGTCTCTTACTTGTGGTTGACACCTAGCGGTGTGGATGAGAACTTATTCCAGTAAAGCTTGTCTCGCTTGTGGTTGACATTCTTGACATCTAGCGGTGGCAACCGAAACTAATTGTAGTTAAGTTTGTCTCGCTTATGATTGAGATCTAGCGGATTTTGTCGGAACTAATTCATATCGTACTCACCAGGTCTAACTATTATTTATTCTATGTAAGTATATAATATTTATTTTATGTATGTTTAAGTCGGTTAAAGGAAAAACGTGGATGATAACATGTATATTGTATAGGTATAATAATTATGTCGGCGCTCTGAGCCAATTTTTATTTAGAGTGGCAAAAAAAAACGTAACTGACAGTGAGAGCTGCTGACGTTTACCACTCTGACACTGTCACACATCTATAATCACCACGAAGTTGTTAGAGTCAACACAAAATAAGAGGCCCGTTTTGACATTTGTCAGCGCGATGTAACTAGTGATGTTACCATACGACTCGGTTTTCGATACTCACGATAAATCGATTCAAGTTTGTATGAGTATTTGATCGATTTGATTAGTATTGTAAGTTCGTTGGATTAAGATTTTAATTAGAAACTTAAACTTTAATATTGTAGTTTGAAATGATACAGTGATACCAAAAGTCAATTTGTCATTAATAAAATATTTTTAGTTACAATAACATTCACTCAATTTCAAAAAAAAAAATAAGAAAAAGCGAAAGTTAGTAAACCACTCTGTGAATTCATTTGCGTCCATTTCTTGATTTCTTGATTCTTTCGTGATATTCTTTTGTACTTTTAGACTCGAATCAGTAAGGCATCATTAACAAAACCTCCCCCGGCTGATCCAGCTGATCAATATTTAATTACTATTAAAATCGAATAAAGCTGGTGAAATTCAGTAATTAATTGGTTACAACACTAATATTTGAAAAAAGAAGACTGAGAACGTAACTGTTTCTGACAGTTTCGTTATAATTTGACATTGCATGCTACAAAGTATGCGCGAAAAGCGTTCCAAGTTACATTCTAGCCTAGAATGAAGACCCTAGAATTTCTAGGGTCTTTCTCAAAGTGTCAAAGTGTCGTTACAAAACAATGGTGTAAAAACGTAACGGAACGAAACGTAATGTATAGTAAAAAAAAACACGTCTCTTGTATTTTCATAGTAGGTACTTGCGTGTTTTTTTTTAATTTCTTCTTTATTCTTGCTCTAACCCTTCCTCAGTTTTTTAGCTTACTAACTATTACATATTTTTTTAATACCTATGTCCTCCATAAAATAACAAAATATTATCTAACAATTTCAGACGGTGTGCGTAGATTCACGTTGATTAGTATATTCCGGTTTCGTAATTAAAAATATAGTAGGGACTTACTTAGTTACTTACCAATCTACATGATTTAGAAAATCTACCAAATATTTTGAAGGAGATTAGAGTTGTAGATACAAAAAACTGCAAGTGGCGCCTGGCAAGAAAGACTTAGCTAAAAACGTAAAGTCACGATAACACACTAGGCGTTTAATAGACTTCGTGCTAGAACTTGGTAGTAGCTGGCAATAGTAGTAGTATAGAGAGCTGCGATAGTAGATAGACTCTCTATCTGTCTTAAACGTGTCCTAGTGTGCTTAGGGTTCAATCAGAAAAGGCTCTAATCTTGAGAATTTGAAGTTCGAGAAGAGATCTCGACGGCATATCATACGGTCGCAGCCCGATAGATAGCTTGTTGCTTCCCCATTTATTTAACTAGAGTAAGTTTGTGGTAGGACTGTTCCTAATTAA
Source organism: Alcis repandata (assembly GCA_949125135.1). Lineage (NCBI taxonomy): Eukaryota > Metazoa > Arthropoda > Insecta > Lepidoptera > Geometridae > Alcis > Alcis repandata. Next base: position 2,631,052 of record OX421238.1, read on the forward strand.
TTAATTAATGTAACCGTACCTAATTAATGAATGTGTGATTGGATTAGAATGTGACTTGAGTGTTTGTCCACAGAAACCATGTGACAGTTTGCACAGGTGATGCGTGTAAAGGAACGTAACGTAGAATGTATCTGGTTGACGTCAGCTGGCGGCTAGCGCGGCGGCCGGCGGCGGCAGCGGATCGGTGCGCCGCGCGTCAGAGCGCCGTCACCGGCTGCCCCCGCGCCCGTCCACGCCGCACTCATAAACAACCTCGGGTTCGTCATGCCGCGCGTTTAGCTCCGCACTATCAAACCAAGCTGTCTTCATGCCTCAGTGTCCATCGACGCAGCACAAGTGAGCCCCGTTCCTCCGCAACCCTCGCCAGCTAAACAAGCAGCTTACATGACCTCGGTGGCTTCTTGTTGCAGATGCCAACCACCGCCGCACGCACTACGGCGGTTTTATCATATTTTAGAAAATGACTGAAGGCCCTCTGTTACATCATGTTAAGCCGGTGAGTGCAGCTCTAATGAAGTTACATGTGAACTGTGAATGCAAGTGTATACATCAACATTACTATTTATATCACCTGTCAAAAATGTGCATACCATTATAAACACTATACTGAACCAGCAAGGTGGTAATTCCTTGAAGTGATTTTGCAGGTTGTGAGACTGACAGCTCTCTTACATGGGTTTATGTGCTACTGTAATACTATTCTGTGGCTTAAAAGCAGGTATTGGCAGCAATTTATAATTTTTAAACCGTAAATATGTTTAATAAACGTCCGCAGAGGATTTGTTTTGTCCCTCTCCATACTCACTCCATACAAAACAGTGACTCAATCTCACTAATAACACTGACATAGGTATTGGTCACACGAGTATCGTGTTTTCAATATTTTTCCTCAAATATTGCGGCAACGTGAAACACGCTTTAAACGTATTTATTTACACCATATGCCTCTGCATTGTGCCGGACTTATTAAAATTCCGACAGCGTTGAATTTTTAGGCTGTTTGCTTAAAATTTTCTGAATTAGTTACGGTCGGTACAAATTGTATGGACATGAGAAAAATCTTTACAAAATTGGACAAACTGTCGAATTTTTAGCGTAGAATTTCTGCTGGATTTTTGTCAGCTGTGCCGTAACCATCACTGACGTCGACCAAAATTTTGACAATTTTGGAAAAACTTAAGTAATTAGATAATAATTTAGTCTAGGTACCTCTCGTAACTCTACTCGTAACTGCCTGATTCCATATTTTAAAAGAGTTCTTGTTTTGCCACAAAATAAATTAATTACGAAAAAAGCTTTTCTGATAAATTCCTCGTTTGTAATAATGATCATGAAAGTATAGGTACCTATTAAATCTTATAAATAACATACCCGTATTAGATATGGTAAAAAAAACTAACAACAAAATCTATAGGTAGGTAGGTATTTTCATGTTATCAAGTTATAAGAACTGAGGTTGTTTGTTGAAAAAGGCTAAAAACGTGTGCACAATTTCCTTGATTCTCTGCACGTGGTGTACAAAACATATCGGCATTATATTTAGGTCTCTTATCAGTATTATCTTAATGCTCCTCGGGTATTACATTTATGTTATCTGTAAGTAAAGAATGTGCGTAAATGAAACAGAAAATCAAGAAATACGTACCTACATATATATTTTATGTGTACCTATAGTAAACAAAAAAATCAGTGCATAGGTATAGGGTTATTTTTTAATTCGCCAAAAACCACTTTGACGCAGCATCCCTATATCTCGTGGCGATATATCACACTGAACCAGTTCTGTTCCATGACAGAACTATAACTAATGACTTAATTAGACTAATCTAGTCTAATTATTATTAAGACTAATGAGCCCTTTTCGGCTCAGCACACCCTTCCCTTATACTTAACGCTGTAAAAGGGTAGGACTTATGCTTAAGCCTCCAAGCCACTAAAAACTTCAATTCCGTAACCATTGATAAAAAAACATGAAACAAATAATTATCAAAATACATAAACAACGTTGTATTTTATCTCGCCTCATTAATATTATTTCGGAAACCAGTGGCACCAGCTCTGAATGCCGAATATCGAAACTGGTTTGTAAGTGGACATCACATTGCAAGGCATCACCAACTTACTTAAACATTTCAATGAGGGAGCCACTATGCTATTTTCCTAAGAAAACCAAAAGACTCCCACGGAATATTTTAGTTCCATAGTTTGGCCGTATCTGCTGATAAGGTGGTCGCTCGGTATCACATCAACCTGCCTTCACATTGTAAATCTGGCACATTGGACTCGTTTGTGTTACGTTGTAACTACAAAGTTGTACTGAATTGGATGATAATTTTAATGTGTTAATAAATAAAATAGTAAGGTACAAGGTTACAGGCCCCCAATTAAGCCAATTTGCATGTATAATCGAAACGTTATAGAAAACTGGTAAAATGTATGAGAATGACATGTCTATAATCCATTTAATATTTATACTCGTAGATTCTATATTCTATGACAGAAATGTAATTCCCATACATTGTCTTAGTTTTCTATAGCGTTTCGATTATACAGGGTTATAAATAAAGGGTAAGTCGCGAAAAAAAAATTAGCGTTTCCATACATTTTGTCGAGTGTCGTTGTCATTTTTTTATGGAACAGCTGATTTTTTGGTTTGGTTTGGTTGGTCCCACAGTAAAAGTTGTTCATAATGATGAGTCCTAATTCTAATTCTAGATGGGGGTGATACGACCTGCACCGACGTCCCGCTTGGGGTGTATTGTGCATTGCCCCCCGACTGCCAGCTTACCCCAACCATCCGAGCTCCCTAAAATAACGGAGCACGGCCTGGGGTCGCTGGCATACCTCCTCCACTTGCATTGCGCCAGGTGTTGTGGTACTTAGGGGTGCTAGGTCGGGTAACCTCCACGTGGTGCACCCTGGGCAACAGCGTGCGGTACTACTGCATAGCTTTTATGCAGTAGTACCGCACGGTGGCCAATAACCCGACACGGTGGGCCCGTCCGCGTGTCCCTCTGACTAGCAGAGGGCACAGCGGATGGTGTGTGGTGGAGTGTGGAGCGTCGGAGGATACGGCGCTCCACGCTTGGCTGGTGGCAGCAATGCCACCAGGGGGGGCTTTCCTTGTGCTCCTCGCCGCGTGTGGGTCGCGGTCGGGAGTGCAAGGAAAGGAGGAGGGGATCGCTCGTTGCCGGGCGTGGTGAAAGCCATGCTCGGCGGCGAGAGATCGTGGCAGGCCGTGGTCTCCTTCTGCGAAGAGGTAATGTCGCAGAAGGGGCCGCGGGGCGGATCGGGGAGGATTACTCCCGCAGGATCCGCTCCGGCGCAGACGACGGGGAGGGAGGAGGGGGCGATCCGATCAATCGCCTCCTTCCCTCTCCGTAGTGGGGCCACTGGCGGAGGGTCGGGGGGCTCTCCGCTGGCTTGCACCGGCTCCACACGTCTGGGGGCGGCCTTGGGTGACCAGGGCCGTCCCTCTCTTGACGCACGGAAGACGGGGCCGAAGGGCCGACCCTGGCTGAGGGTGGCGGAGACTCCGAAAGGGAACCCCGCTGCCCCCGGCCACAAGGGAATGAGGTCAACTTCCCAGTGGTTTTAGTGGGTATGCCGCCGCAGGGCGGAGACTCCCACATAACCCCGGCTCCCCCGGGTTAGGGGTATCCATAAAGGATTTCCACTGGGTCAAAAAAAAAAAAAATAAAAAAAAAAAAGGTGTTGTGGTACTTGAGACTTGTTGTGTGGTTTCTTCAAGGAGCCTCGACCTTGATCTTATGTCTTCCGTGGCCTCACAGTGCAACAGCGCGTGCTCCACGGTTTCGTCCTCTTGTAAACAGCCTCGGCACAGCGGACTGTCCGTAGCTCCAATTTTGTGTCAGTGGTAATTTAGGACACAGTGGCCAGTGATAATGCCTATCATTGTACGGAGATCTGTCCTGGTTAACTTGAGTAGTTTATTGGTCGCTTTTCTATTTATCGATGGGTAAAAAGCTTTTGAGTGTTTACAATCTGTAGTTTTGTTCCATAGATTTTGCTGTTCTTTTTCCGTGTAGGCTAATAACAGGTTCCGCGTTTCCAATGCAGTTGGTTTACACAGTGCCGCGACATCTGCCTTAATTTCTTTCTTTATACCTTCCTTTGCGAGTAAGTCGGCTTTGTTATTTCCTTCACATCCGCTGTGACTTTTTGTCCATTCCACAGTGACTGTACATATATCTGGTTGCTAAATTTTGTAGAGTAAAGTGGCATTCCGATACCACTCTGGACCTAGTTGTTGGCTTTCTGAGCGCGTAGATGATGGCTGCGCTATCAGTGGTGAACGTGAGTTGATCGTCTTTTCTCTCTATACTGCTTTCTGAGTCTTTTGTGAGTACCGATCTTGCCGCAAGCAGAAGGCCCATCGCCTCAGCCTGCAATACGGTTGTAGTTTTATTTAGGGCTATGGACTCTTTGATACCCAGCTCTGGTGAGTAGTAACCACAACCAGCACCCTTATTATTTTTTGCACCGTCCGTGTAAATGTTATATTTCTTTGGACCAGCATCTACGATGTCAGCTTGGACTCGTTCTTCTGTCACTGTCATAATGAGTACTATGAGCCCTTTTCGGCTTAGCATACCCTTTCTGTATAACCCTGTAGAATTGCAACTTGGCCAGGGGGCTGGTTTTTTGTCTCTCGAACGCAGATAACATGAAATTAACCGCAATAGTTCTGTCGTTTTTACGGCCTACATTTTTTGGCAGCTATTTCGCTGAAACCGCAGTACCGCACTGAAAACAGGCCTGCGTAGTGTAGACTAGGAAATCAAATAATTTATTCTTTGGGTACATTAATGTACATTTATGAATGTCAGTTACAATTTATTACGAATAAAATAAAATGTAATAAATGCAATGTAAAAAAAATAACAAACTATTAAAAATTACAATGGTGAAACTAAAACTTATCAAGTTTTTTGGCTGTTTATTTATGGATAATATATTTTTTATTCGTGTATTGTAAATTATGTATTACAATTAGGTACAAGAAAACTACATTGAGAATGATTATGAAAATTATTTTTTAGTGTAGTGTTTCAAATATTTTTTTATTGTTTTACTAATCATAAAAAAACAATGTTTGAAGTGCAATAAAATTTCATTACGTAGTTTTATTACTGATTACCATCGAGTGATTACAGATATTGAAATGTTACGGACTCACAAAACGTGCTATTTTCGTGACTTGCTTTAATACCAGCTGCTCTACTTTAGGTCTTAAAGCAATTTATTCTAAAGAGCGAACAAACTAGGTAGAGGCTGTGGAAGTTGAAGTATTGATTGCATAAAATTAGAATAATATTACTACGTAGCTAGTACTTAGTGGATAGCTACTTGTTTTCTAGATAAAATGAGTATGAAGGCTGTTCTAAATTGATGCAGTATTTCAGATTCAATTTATGATTCGACCAATAAGGCTGCTCTAGCACAGTGCAGTGTTTCTGGACAGGACTGGATTGAAATGTTTTTACATTAGTCCAATAACGATTCAGCATCACTGGATTCTATCGTAAAATTGAAACACTGAATAATGTAGACCAGACTTAACTTTACCCTACTCCTGACAACGACATCTTAATATATATAAATCTCGTGTCACAATGTTTGTCCTCAATGGACTCCTAAACCACTTAACCGATTATAATAAAATTCGCACACCATGTGCAGTTCGATCCAACTTGAGAGATAGGATAGTTTAAATCTCAAATTATAGTCGCAATTTTAATTTATTGCAAATTATATATATACTGATAATTTTTACTATAAATTGACAAGTTAGCATCAACATACTACGGTTGCTATAATTACGCAATGGCTTTTGACAGGACAACGTCTGTCGAGTCAGCTAGTCTTAATATATATAAATCTCGTGTCACAATGTTTGTCCTCAATGGACTCCTAAACCACTTAACCGATTATAATAAAATTCGCACACCATGTGCAGTTCGATCCAACTTGAGAGATAGGATAGTTTAAATCTCAAATTATAGTCGCAATTTTAATTTATTGCAAATTATATATATACTGATAATTTTTACTATAAATTGACAAGTTAGCATCAACATACTACGGTTGCTATAGTTACGCAATGGCTTTTGACAGGACAACGTCTGTCGAGTCAGCTAGTTTCTACATATTTATTTAGATTAGCCGCACCCGGCAGCTTCACTCGCGCGGTGATAAAAATGGAGATGATTATCTAGTAGCCCATGTCTTTTTCTGTTCTCCTGACAACGTGTACGCAAAATTTCATAAGAATCCGATGAATAGTTAGGGCATGAAAGCGTAACAAAGTGACTTTCGCATTTGTAATTTTAGTGAGGATCTAGTCAGAGAGTATCTACTCGTACTTCTTACAATTTGAAACATTAAGTTTGATTATAGAAATAGGTACGTTTATTATCGGAAAAAATAGCCGTCATTGGATATTCTTATCGACTCAATTATGATGGAACCGGAACCGGTATAAAATGGTAATGAAATCTTACTTTTCACATTCTTTACTCACGCGTCGGAGAGCGCGGATCATTCGAGCGTGGACAGATGCTAATATACTCAATTACTCAGTGTGCCTAGCACAACTCTGACAAAAAAACGTAGCGAATATTAGATTCGAAAAAATGGACGCCATTTACGCCTGTTAGGGGTATCCTGACGTGCGTAATTTTTTCTTTTTTTTTATGTAATTGTGTGACGAGACGAGCAAATGGAACACTTTGGAGCACTTTTTTATCGAATATTAGCTACGTATTTTTACGCGTAAAAGTTGTGCTAGGCACACAGTTCACGCTAGGATTAGTTCTGACAGCTGCAGTCGATTGTAAGAAACTGGATGCAAATATTTCGAGGCCATCATGCCAGAGAAGCGTATAAAATTTTGCTATTTTTCAAGAGAGACAAAAACTAAAAAAAAAAGCTTGGATGTCGTACCATACAGATTTTTTTAATTACATAAAATAAAGTCAGATCCCACAAGAGTTATATAAATCTAAATTTTAAAAATTAGTATTATTCGACATCTAAGTAAGAAGTTCGACAGTTTTTTGGCTATCCTGAAAAGTAGTTAAATGTTATACGACTTTCTGGCATGACGCACTCGATTTTTAATATTTATTTTAACATTTTTTTAAGTATTTCACTATATCGTGTCGGCTACCAATTACAATCTAAAATCACCTCTTAAACCTCTTAAAAATAATAGTTTATACGGATTTTAGTTTTTACAATCTAAATACTGCACCGGTCGGATCTAGTCCCAGCTTGGACCGAGTATCATTTCCTCGTTTCTATTTATATCATAAGTAGGTATTTCCACTTTAGTTGAGTTTTCCTACAACATAGCCAAATACAAACTGGCTGGCCTAGAGCCATATTGTGAATTAAAACTAGTAGAAACAGGAAAACTATGCTTTGTTGGTTGACAAACGTGCCTAACCGCTAGTTTCGTTTATTTTTGCTGGTGATTATTTTCCTATAGTTTATATTGTTATTTTTCATAGGTTTTTGGTACCTACAATACCAAATGATGCACGCCTGTTACAGATCTTATGTTGAGATTGCCTAATTTTAAGATCTTTTTGTACACAGTATCACAATAGATAAATTTTGATTGTGCTAGTTTTCTTATGTGTAGGTACTATAATTCGAACTTGATTATTTATTGATAAAATAATTCGATTATCAACATCTAATAATCGAAATCTATTAAGTGATGATTTATTGGCTCTAGGTTTTTTTTTTTTGTTAAGTATCTACATTTAAAAAAAAATTGATGCCACAGTTAGGTTTAGTACATTACTAGCGGCTCGTCCCGGCTTCGCACGGGTGGACACTATTGAAGTTTTAGTAAGGATCCCTAATTTTTTCAGGTACCTAATAAATATAGCCTATGTCACTTTGGGATAATGTAGCATTCGAATGGTGAAAGAATTATTCAAATCGGTCCAGTAGTTTTTGAGTTTATTCCACACAAACATCCAAAAATACAAAAATAAAATCTTTCCTCTTTATAATATTAGTATAGATTACGCATTATTACATTATTACGCTTAAATACTTTATTTTTAATTGTTAGAAGTTAGTCGTGCGTGGACTACGTAAGGGATTTTTGTAAATACAAAAGAGCGGCAAACAGGCAGACAGTCTGATGATAAGCGCACCGCCTATAAACACCTGCAACACTACTTATATAGGTATAGTGGTAAATATTGAAGATGCTTTGCCAGCCCGGAGAAGTGTTTGTAGACTTTCAGATTGGTTTTATTCCATAGGATTGTAAGTATTAGGGTTATGTTGTTAGGATGGTTTTACAAATTCCTAAGGCATAGTAATAGGACAGAGCATAAGTTTCATATACTTACTTCACTTTACATATTCTAAATCAGCGTAGGTAGGTACTTACTACTTACTGCTTTTTTCATCTCATTTATGCAATAGATGGTACACAAGAAAACGGGCCGCCTGATAGTTAGCGATTACTGTCGCCTAAGGATACCTGTTACACCGGAGATGACACAGATACGGACTTTCATAACAGCCCTTTTTGAAGAAGCCTAATTTATGGTTACTCTGGAATACCGCCGAGCGTAGACCTTTCCCCAGACCTGCCAGACCTTTTCTTTCAATTCTTAGATATTATTACATTATTTTAATTAACTAAAGGTAAATAAATAATTGCTTTGACAAGCTAAATTGCTTGCTACAGGACGTTGAACTTAATTAGCGTGGTTAAAACTAATACATTGAAATTTGCTGCACAGCGAAATTCAATATGGTACAGGCAGCGTTAGAATTTTGGGCCTAGACCCTATCATTTGCCTGTCGTCTTGTCTTGTCAAATTCAAGGCAAAAATAAGGTTTGTTAATTAGTTAATATACAGGTGCCTAATTGGTTAAGTAAGTTTGGGAGTTTGAAGCCAGTTTTGAATATCACCATCGGCCCAGCTCAGAATAGAACCATGTGGTCATCCATTAAGTGTATCTTATTTAACTCTTTAACTCCTACTATAATAACATAGATAGAGCGACTTAGTAAAGATATCTTACAGTATATTGTATGCCGTATGATGTGACATAAATATGACGCTCTCTGTACCTAGGTGTAGGTAATTGTAATTTTATATTCCGTCAACATTATTTTACTACCTAGAAATTCAAATTGAATCGATTACGATAATATAATATGGTTACGAGCTCACGATTCGTGAACAGCTGAAATGTTTTTTTTTAAACAAAGAACTTAAAAATATAAACCTCTTTTGTGACTATTTTCTCAGGTGCTTAGCTGTCACAGTGTTTTAAAAAGTATTTCAATTAAAATAAAAAAACCTTGAGAAAATTTTCTCGAAAGAAAATTCGTGGAAAGTTGTGCTCAACTCGACAAGAGAAGAACATAATATTGCTAAGGTAGGTATTTATATCTGAAAACGTAGTCTACATTTTTAGTAGTTGCTTTTTTATTTTTGAAACATGCTAAGTTATTGGATGTTTGTGGGATGCTCAGATCAAGTAGAATAGAAAGGTTGATCTAAGCATCATCCTTTCTACTTGATTTGAGGTGAGATGTTGGTTAGATATTATAGGATATTTATTATTGTCAAACATACCTATAATAGTCCCTACCTATTTCCATTAAATCTTCGATATCCTTGTCATATGTTCGAGTAAAATAGTAATGCCATCCTGCTCATATTGCGCAAAACTCTTCACATCGGTCCACATTTTTCACGGTTACGTTTATCGTGTTTATCCATCAAATTCTAATCTCACAGTACCTTTACTTCTTATTATCTGTGCCTGCGGCTCAACTACTAGGTACTACTAATTTGTGTTCTTAACATTTTTCTTTTTTGTAGTGCCTTTAAATTTCAACAAGCCACAGTTCTAAAAGTCTGATAGCCACAAATAAAAAATTTGATGCCTTGGATCAAATAGGTTCGTTTGTTTAGTTTCTAGTACAGAATTAGGAATTACGTAGTAGATATAAGGTTATAGAATAACAATTTAATTCCGGTGCTTTGCGATCGTAAACATACATACCTAAATCAAATTCAAATTCAAATTCAAAATAATTTATTCAAATATGGGTACATCAATGCACACTTATGAATGTCAAATACAATTTTTACGAATAAATTACTACACAATAAATTAAATGTCAAAGAAAACAATATTATTAGAATGTCAAAAAAATTATATAAATTATTGCAATGTCAAAATATCAAGGTATAAAATAACTACAATAGTAGGTATAATCAGTCAAGACACTTATGAATGTCTAAATAAATTAATACACAATAAATTAAATGTCAAAGAAAATAATATTATTAGAATGTCAAAACAAAATATGTAAATAATTGCAATGTCAAAATATCAATGTATAAAATAACTACAATAGTAGGTATAATCAATCAAGTATTATTATTACAGTCTAAATACAATTTACGTAAAGAGACTTTATCACAGACGAAGTCTTCAATTTTATAGTAAGCCCTTTCAATTAAAAAGTCTTTTAAAATTCTTTGAAAATCTGTGTCTTTCTTATTTACTAGAGTAACAGGCAACAAGTTATAAAATAGTACGCCGTTCCTTACAAAAGAGTTGCCAGTTTTGGCTAATCTAATTTTAGGTAGAACAAGTTTAAACTTGTTCCTTGTTATGCTAGTATATTCACTTCGTTTATGATATTTATGAATATTTTTACGCACATACATAATGTTCAAGAAAATATACAAACATGGTAACGTCAAAATTTTCACCTGCGCAAAAACTTGTCTAAGAGATTCTCTATAACCTAGCCTATAAATAGCCCTAACAGCACGTTTTTGTAAAATAAAGATGCTATTTACGTCTGCTGCATTACCCCAAAGCAATAATCCATACGACATAACAGAGTGGAAGTAACTGAAATAAACAATTCTTGCAGTTTTAATGTCTGATAGTTCTCTTATTTTCCGCACTGCAAATGCTGCGGAACTCAATTTGTTAGACAGTTCCTTGATATGTGCTCCCCATTGAAGTTTGCTGTCAACGATAAGACCAAGAAACTTAGCATCCTTCGACAAAGTAAGTTGATCGTCGTCAATAACTATACTAGGCAAGGAAGGATTATTAGTCAATGTGAATTTAATAGCTTTCGTTTTCTTGGCATTAAGCATTAAGTTATTGACGCTAAACCACCTATTAATTAAACTAAGCGACAAATTGATTTTGGATATATCATAGTTTTTCCTATTGATTCTAAATAACAGAGATGTATCGTCGGCAAACAAAATAATTTCACAATGCTTACGCGCTAAGAAAGGCAGGTCATTGATATAGACTAGAAAGAGGAATGGGCCAAGAATTGAGCCCTGAGGGACCCCGATTGAAACGTTAGCCGACTCCGATCGAACCCCATTTATGTCAACATTTTGGGTTCTACCACACAGATATGATTTCATCAACATTAACGCATCACCTGTCACACCATAGTGTGAAAGTTTACATAATAGAATTTCATGGTTCACACAATCAAACGCTTTCGACAAATCGCAAAAGATACCCAAAGAATCATGCTGAGACTCCCAAGCCTCGTAGATGCTCTCTACGAGATTCGAGGCTGCGTCCACAGTTGAACAGCCCTTAGAAAAACCAAATTGCTTATTAAATAATAAATTATTAATACAAAAGAATGAAGCTAACTGATTTAACATTATTTTTTCAAATATTTTGCTAAGACATGGTAAGATAGATATCGGTCTGAAATTACTAGGGTCTTTCTTACTACCACTTTTGAACAAAGGTATAATCTTGCTACACTTCATAAGATCGGGGAACTCATTACTGTCGACACTGCAGTTAAATATATGGGCTAAATAAGGAGCTAAGTTATATATTATTTCAGCAACGAAACAGACTGATAATCCCCAGAGATTTCTTCGCTTTGATCGATTTGAATGTTTTGATAATGGTGTCACTTGAGACTTCGTGGAATTTAAATTGGTTTGGGCTGGCAGCAACATTTTCAACTAATAAATGAGCAGCTTCCTTACAATTGGTTGCTAGTGATTTAGTGGTTTTATAAGGTATATCCCCAAAAAAGCCTAAAAAATGATTTGCAATATCTTTTTTATCATTAATTATTTCATTATTTTTCTTAAGCTTGTATTCCGATTCTCGACTTTTGGTTTTAGCCGTTTCCGTTTTTATGATAGACCAAACAGTTTTTGAGGTATTTTTTGACTGCTTTATTTTGTTAAGTATATACAAGGTTTTTGCATATTTGCATATCTTTTTAAAAGTTTTACTGTATTTGCGCACATAATTTATCAAACGTTCATCATTGCTCCCTGACTTTTGATTGTAAAGTTCATACATTTTATCTCGACTAATTCTTATACCTGGAGTTGCCCATTGATTGAAGACTAAATTGACGTCAAGTTTTTTGCAAATAATGGGGAATGTGGAATTAAAGTTTCGTATTAGAATTTTGAATAAATTATTGAAAGATTCATTTGGATTAATGCTAATTTGTAATTCAGATAAAAAGTCATGTTCTATATTATTTTGAAACTGATTAACTTTTTCTGAGGTAATGTGCCTTTTACGAATTTGTATTTTAGGGTTACGTCTATTAAGCGGGACAGTAATAAATTGACCAGTATGATCCGAAGTGAGGCATTTAAAGATAGATTTGTATAATACCTTGTGTTCACAGAAAACATTGTCAATACAAGTGGCAGTTGTATTAGTAATACGCGTGGGCTCGTTAAATTGAGGAAATAAATTGTAACTTTGAAACAGGGCAAGTAAATTATCTCTACTATTTGAATCCTTCAGCAGATTTATGTTAAAGTCACCAAGTACTATAACTTGTTTTGTTTTGTTGCAAACTTTACTTAATACTTCATCGGTTACAGACTCAAAAATATTAAAATTGCTAGAAGGTGGTCTATATAAGCTTACTATTATGTATTTATCTAATTCTACGCAGGATATTTCAGCATGACGTTCGGACGACAGACGTTCAATGTCCTTTCTTTGTTTGACTTTTAGAGATTTTTTTACTACTATCAAAGAGCCGCCATGAGTTGCAAGCTTTCTGCAGAAACTACTAACTATCTGGAAATTCTCAAAGTTCATTAACACCTGATGTTCTTTTAGAAATGTCTCGGTAATACACAATACATCAATATCGTACTTTTCCAGAAATAGGCCAATTTCCAGTTCCTTGTCTTTCATGCCTCCTTGAATGTTTTGGTGTGCTATGGAGATAGTATGATCACTTGATTGTGGTCTAAAAAATTGGTTGGACGTAACGGTATGCATTGTTCCATCATTTCGCTTTGCGCAGTTGGACCTTGGTTGACATCATGATTCATATCTGGGCTACATACTATTTCTGTAATAGTCTTAGTCCTATTCCCATCATTGGGCGAGTCAATATTCCATAACAATAAATTACACAATCTTCGAGAAAGCGAATTTGTCAATCTTTGATTTTTGTAAACATTCATGTCAAGATTATTATTTATGTCAATTACATGTACATTTTCCCGGAGCGAAGCTAAATTATACAGATCACAATTCAATTTGTATAGGAATTGATTGTAATTATCAGAATATTTCCGGTGGTATGGCAAAGAGCAAATAATTAATCTCGATGTCTTGCTTAAGGCATCTAATGAGCTTAGACAATGCAAAAAATCCTTGCGCTTAACAATGGTTTTTTCACCGACTACTAAAACATAGGTATTTTCTGGTGCCGACTGAGCTGCCATACATAATGATTTCACAATATGTGTCAAATGATAACCTGGTGTGCAATGATTATAAATTTTCTTCGATGTGCCATTTTGAAGACGTGCGCCTAGTCCGACTCCACAATTATCGGAAAAAATGTGGATATGTTTCTCTTCCAGCTTGGTTACTTCCCTCAATGTTTGCACTGATTTTGTGTCTCCATCCAGGTTTCCGGAAATTTTCTTCCCCTTTTCTACGTTATTTTCAGCAACTGCTTCCATGTCATTTTCTTCTTCTATTCTGTTGTCAATAATTTTCCCAATGGTATGTAATTTACCTTCAATAAAATTTAGTGTGCTTAAAGAATTATCTTTTTTGTGTAAGTCAGTCCTGAAAAGTTCAAGAGTCTCTAATAATTTTTCATTTAACTGTTGTTGGGACTCAATTGTCGCGTTTCTTTTTTGTAACTCGTATATAAGTAGCGTGTTTTCTTGAGACAGCAGTTCGCTATTTAGTTTAGTTATAAGATTCTGGTTTCGGCAAGAGTATTACAATCTTCGTTAGAAAATTTCGTTTGTTCTAGTTTGCACAGTTCTTCTTTTAGATACTTTATTTTCTTATTAAGCTTTGATGTTAGTTTCACTAATCTGTTTATCGACTTGTTTTTACCATGTGTACGGAATTTAATTTTGCAGGGTTTTATTTTTTACTTTACTCGATTTTACAAGGTTTTCAGCAGATTGTAATAATAGGGTACTATATCTATTTTGTAGTGTGTTGTATTGGTCTTTCATATCAGCAAGTTCTTTTTTCAATGGGTTCATGCTTTTCATCAATTCGGATTCGTATTCATTGTTGATACCAACTAATTCTTGGATTTTGTCTTCTAAGGAGTGAACGTCGGATAGTTGGTCATTTTTAACTGATTCATAGTCTGATAGCTTCTTCTTAAGTGTACTTATCTGCTTACACATATTTTCAAACTCATTAGAGTTATTTTCATGCTCTTCTGTTAATTGATCTATTAGTCGATCTTTTTCCTTTACATCTAATTTGAGGACATTTATAATTTTCTCGTATTCTTTGATAGTTTGCTCCAAATCCCTATTTTCATGTTTGGGAAGAGATTGTATTTTTGCCGAGGCAGCCATTGCTTTTGCTCGTGTATTCATGTTGAATTTAGATATCGATGCTAAGGTAGTTGGGATTTTTACTATAATGGTAGTAATGGTAGAATTTTAAAAGATGCTGGCAACCCTTTTGATGTCAGATTGATGCAACTGTCAGTTTCGAATTTACAAGTTGTATTGTCACTGTGTCATTTGGAAGACGTCTGTATTTTAATTTGTATTCACGAGCAAAAATGTTAGTCTTGGTGGGAACCGAGCACGATACCAACAGCTTGCTAGCCAGTCACTCAGACCCCTGAGCCACTCGTTTAGAAGAGGGTGTTTAGAAAAAAGTTCAGAAATTTTAATTTGATTTTGAATCTATTTTGTTTTATTACTCAGTCTTTATCACTGTTCCCTCAATTATTCTTAATTTATTTACACATAGTACAGTTTATAGTCACAGTCACTTAGATTAAAACACTATTTACCAAATATTTATGCTACTTTATTTTGATGAATTTATAGGAAATCCAGAAATAATTTAGTTTAGAAAACACTATCACTATAATTATTGCAACTAAATTTACACGTTTAACTAATTGGATAAGCTTAAAACTGCTGTTTTATATTTATAAATATTTTTTAACACGGAGACGATACGTTCGCGACGGCACACACACACACCCGGACCCAATCATAATATTACCATCTATAAATTCATAATATTAAAAGTAAAAACATAACAATAATATTCATTATACCTTCCAATGGGCTAATATTCTTTATGAGTTGGTTATGGATTGGTAACTAAGATTACATCAAATTACATTCTTCGCCTGCAAATAGGATTAGCAAACTTAACGCAAACGAATAAAGTCCATTGTTTAGTGTCAACGTTTGCTTAGGAAACAGTAAAAGTACGGCACCTATAGTTGAACTTGCTTAAGGCTCTGAATTAACAGCAGCCTGGTTTTGGGCGTGTCAAGCGAGGCTCGCCATCGTTTTTTTTTTTCGTGCGGACAAGTTATTTCCGCAATAGCCTTTACCATTATGATAACACAGTGTCCAGAAATTGAAAGATATCCCCTAAACTTGGGAATAGGTCAAATCATGTCAGAACTACGGGTATGCCAAAGCTTTCAGAAAGTGAAAGTCTCGCGTTTTTTTACTCTCATTTCTTTCGATATTATTATGCTTTAATCCTCTTTATATATAATATTTAATTGTTAGTTCTAGGTACATTCAATCAATATCCATTAAATACGACTTTATTCAGAAACAGTTTCAGGAAAAATGTAGGTACACGCGCGTGATTTGTCTTCAGCGAATTAACTCAGCACTTTATTTTGTGCAATTCATGATTTAAATAACATACCTACCTTTGATAATCATATCATATTACTCAGAAAGGTTTGTTCTACATACATATGTAGCTAAACTCTGATAACAAGATTGCTATTTCTTATGATTCTCAATTTCTTTCTCTTCTTATTTTACACCTGCTTCTTTTCCACCTCCTTTCTTTCTTTTCCTTTATTACAATTTGTTCAAAAAAGAGCTACATACCGTGTTATGTCTAGGGTTCATGTTCCTCGATGAAAATTGGAAATGGATCACTTTATTTCATTTACTTTTGTTCTGCCATAACTTGAAATGATGGTCCGAATTATACCAATATAGGGATTTTTTGACAATTTTATATTTTTTTTTAATTAACCTATGCTGTCCCACTGCTGGGCAAAGGTCTCCCCCAATTTTTTCCAGTTACTGCGGTCTTGGGCCAGCGCCGTCCAGTCTTTTTCAAACCGCCCGAGTTCGTCGCGCCATCGCGTCGGGGGGCGACCTGATGGGGGTCGACTGTCCAGGGGCACCCACTCTGTGGAGACCTTTGCCCATCTGTCCGGGTGCATTCGGCTCGTGTGACCCGCCCACTCCCAACATGGTCAACATCGGTCAACATGGTCTTGGAACCCGAATTTTATATTAAACAAACAAAAAGAGGCGTTATTATTTTTCGGGTTTTTAGTTCTTATGTGACATTCTTCCGCCTAAACGGCTTGACCAATTTTGGTTTGCGAAATGTCTAACTCTTCAGATTCGTCTTTGTATCCGGATTGTCATAGTCTACATTTAGCATTCACATTTTAGTTTTTTTTACAGAATATAAGTAAGTGATTTTTACATAATGACCATTTTTGTCCTTTCGCTTTGTCTCGCACGAATGTTCAACCGATGTTCACTCAAAGCGTGTTCCGCGCGAGTTGTTTTCGCTACCATTGCCAAGGCCGCGTCGACGCCTCTGTGACGTCGCGCTACTTTGGCGATACAGCAAGCGGATACTGCCTTATCTCACCATTACGTGGCTTCGGATTTTTTTGGCAATTAATAAGTGTTATTTGTTCAGCTCTATTCACCTGTCGTTTGACTAGGAAGTCAGAATCTACGAGTTGTTAAATGGGAAACTAAAACAACGCAAAAAAATTGAAGTAGGTATGAAGTAACAATGTTTGTATTCGTCCTCCGTATAGGTATAGTATAGGTAACCTTATCAATCAGTTTGCACGTTTTTGAACTGATTAGGTAAGTAGGTATTTACTGTGGTAATCTTTAAATACGATTTCTGAAATATCAAACTCATTTATTTTTTAAGAATAACGATTATGTATATTAATTACGTAGTAAGTACATTACATAATAATTTATGGAGTAAGTACGTACCTACCTCATTGACCTGATCAAAGTCCACATTTACATCAATTCAACACAATGAAATAAGTGTTCATTCAATGATAAATCAATTCATCAACTAGGTCTAAGCACATTTACCACGACAGATTTATTTATGGTTATTATATGTACTTAATGCACCTTTGTGCATTCTGGTGGAGTACCTACTCCCTTCGAGGGAAGACCTGGTATCCCTACAGCGGGATGATTAAGGGTTGAATTAAGTTGAGGTCCATTGAAATTAGATAAAATACCTACTTAGTAAAATTTAATTATGATACAGTTCAGATAATATTACCTACTTATGCTAGAATTTATTCTGTGAAGTTACTAGGTATTTTTATACTTATTAAATAATATCATCATTAGGGATTACCTACATTTTGATAGGTATGCGCAACCACAAGTATATATAAAAAAGTTTTAGGAACCTACTTTTATTTTATAGGTAAGTACATATTAGTATAGGTAATATAAAATAAGACTAGCCTATCTAATCAGGATTATAAGGATGTTCGTTTTTTCAGGAAACCATTACTTATTCATTCTTAACTAGCATTGGTAAAGTAGGTATTATTTATCAATGATAAAATAAGTGATTGTCTTTATTTGGAATCCAAATTCCAGAAACTATATCAACCACCAGAGTTAAACCTTAATTTTCATTTCAGGTTTGGTCCTCATTTTAAATGAAAGAGGTCTAGACATTGTTAATACACATATTATTGTATTAAGTATAAATTATAATTTATTTTTTGTTTTTTTACGACCTGTAATTAAAATTATCAATGAATTGATTACGAGTGTCATAAACATATTTACAGTCAGTTTTTTGTTGTTCTTTCAGTAATTATAATAAACAGTTTTCATGCTGTTCACAGATGTGCGTTCGCATATGGCTAGAGGTGGGTCACGCGTGCGAACCGCGGCGCTCCGCTCTGGGACGAGCCCTAGCGCTCGACTGGCGCGTGTGGGTGCGCGGCGTCAGCGGCCGGGACATCTCGGCCTTCGTGCACAAGGTGGTCTTCTACCTGCGACCTTCTGCTGCCTTCGTCTACCCTAAACGAGGTGAGGATCTAATTTGTTTTTTTTTTCAGGGTCTTGAACCTCTTTCGGGGAAGAACCCTAAGGCGAAACTCGTTTGTCTGTCTGTCTGTCACAGCCAATTATCTCAGGAACTATAAAAGCTAGCGGTCTGAAATTTGGCATGACGCTAGATAATGTTAACAGCTACAATTCTCGGAAAAAAAACATGCAGTATATAAATAAAATATATATAAATAAAATTATATAAATATTTTATATTAAATATTTTATATATAAATAAAATATATATATAAAATAGTCCTTTCCCTGAAAATGGGGTCCTAAAATATGGATCTAAAATTATAAATCTAAGCAATATGGTCAAGAGGGGTATCAGATGAAAGGTATTTGGACATTTCGAAACAATTTTTTTTAAAATTTTTATTTAACTTCTTACTTTTTTTGCCCTTATCTCCGAAGTTTATACCTACTTACGGCTTAAGTAGTCTAAACACATTAAACTCGGTTAAAACAAATAGGTAGGTAAGTATGTATGTAGTTCTAATCTTCACAAATAAATTAGGTACGAGTATGCATATGACGTAAATGTTCGACTTTCTTGGTATTTCCAATACACTTATTCTCAAGCATAGGTATTGGAGTTTAGATGTGTTATGTTATGTGAATGTTATATGATATATGATATGTGTTATGTTTTGTTACGATTCTACAATGTGGGTAGTTGAAAATGTAAATGACACATTGTGACTTTTACTGGGTCATTGTTCGATCGGGACTTTTCCTACATAATTATTTAGTTGGATACGTGTTATCGTCTAAGGAACAAACGTAATTGTGATACGAGTGACTTGACATTGAAGAAATTATGTATTAACTTACGTAAATAATTGATGGTTTTCGCAGTTATTTAAAGTCACACACTCAGATAAATATGTAATGGCACGTTAACCTGCGTCAGCATTATCTGTCCGGCTGATAGCCCACATTTCAACTTCGAACTGCGTGCGCACAGAGTCAAACAACTTTATCTCGTCGCCTCTACTTCGCTTCGTAGATTCTTACAGCCACAAATATACAAAGTATCTATCTTTATATTCCAATAAAAATTATTTCGTTTTCAGTTATCCAAGAGCCGCCATACGAAATCCAAGAGTCCGGTTGCGCGTCAATCGACATACCGATTCACGTGTACTTGAAATATACGAGCAAGCCAAAGAAGATTCGGCTGCGCTACAGCCTGCAGATCGAGAACAACACGAAAATCAGTTCGGAATCGCGGTGCGTGTATTACGACCTGCAGAGTCCGCCCGAGGAGCTGTGCAGCGCACTGATGGCGAGCGGAGGGGAGGTGGTCTCGCGGGCAGGGAGGAGGCTCGTCGTCGTCCTCTCGGACGAGGACCGTCCTCCCAGGATGCGCCCCAAGAAGTACAAGTTCATCGAACCCTTGCAGTGCAAGCACGCACCTAAGAAGCGCCCCAAATCGTACGTCCTCGAAGACGTGTGTGCAAAGTGCGGTGAATCGACCACCGCCGACTTGAGGAAGCAACTCCGCGCCGTCGCGATGACGGAGGACGAGATCAACCGAGTCTCCACACTCTACCTCGCGTACTCGAGTTACGAGAAGTCAATCGACGCGCTGGTGCTGCCTCCGTTTTCGGACCCCATTTACAAGGTGCCGGAAATTCCTGCGTCGCTCAAAGAATCGCTCAAGGCGTCTGGTGACTTGACTACGCTGTGACTGTTCTCGGCAAAGTCTCGAGATGTCTAGGTACTTAAAGGCCCTATTTTAGCCTTCTTTGCCGTTTCTCTACTCTGAAAATGGCTGTGTGGTGTCTTCCTTTCATAAACAGTGTTGTGATATTAACACGGTGCCATGTGGGATTTGCATTTAATGCAGTTTTCCAATAACTTTATACTTATACTCAAAGACTATTATGTGTAAGTGCGTTTTATAAAACATTTACAGAGACTTATTTATATTTACTCGCTGTTGTTCAATTCATAGTCATTATTAAGTTCATTTTGAGGTAATTAAACTAATATTTAATCGTTATCTAAGTAACTTTATGCGCTGTGAGAAAAGATCTCATTTATTGTAGAAGAGATATATCTATTCAAGAGTTTCTATATTTCCATGTAAGTTAAATACAAATATTATAAAATAATGTAAGTATAGGTACCTATTTACATTGTTATCGTTGCATAGAGTTAGGCATATTAAATTCTCAAATCTTTTTGGTTGTGAGTGTGAAAGATGTAAGAGATTAAATAAATTACCTTATCTAAATCCAAGTAAACATTTTACCTAGGCACCTACTTCATTGTTTAAATATTATTAATAAATATGCAAATCTGTAATAAATACGATTATTAGTTAGGGTTAGGTAAATACGTGGGTGCCTACCACTGCTAATTTTTGCTGTATAATACGCCGGAGTGTTCGAAATAAAAATATTATGTATAAGAATGTTATAAACTATTTAGGCGCGAGGGTTGTCGCGTATGAAGTCCCGCGAGTAAATAAAACCAATCGAGTGAAATCACACACACAAGCACAATTTAATTCCCACTTATCGAACAATACAGAGCATACTATTCAAGCCTGTTGCAGACCAAGAGCTAAGCTAAGTTAGTTTAGCTTAGCTCGCATAGCTGACGCAGTTTTCCATACTGTTCGCATAGTTTGCGGTCTGCACACAAGTATGGAAAACTGCGTCAGCTATGCGAGCTAAGCTAAACTAACTTAGCTTAGCTCTTGGTCTGCAACAGGCTCGACTACGTCTAACTGCGTACTACCTACTTACTGACTACGAATACTACGATAGTGTGGCTTCAAGTATCAAATTTTTCTAGTAAACTACTATATTCACTAAAGTATACCTTCCCTATACCTATATTGCTTACTTCTCATTTTGAGTACATAATATTATACGTTTTTTTTTTCAGGTAGGTAATACTTATCGTATAGTAAATGTATTTTATAAAACAGGGTATTAAAGTTACCTGCATATTTTCAGTTGATTATTTTATTATTTTGTCTAAAGATAGGTATTAAAACGTCCTTCGTGGCAAATATTAGTACTTACAAGCGAAGTGGGTACTTGTAGCAGGTATGTGGATATACAGTCCGGCAAGTATAACTTGGCGCGGCTGTGCGCCACTGTGTTCAATGTCAGTTTTGCCACTGCACAGAAGATGACGCGAAAATTGGGAAAAAAAATAAATTTAGTTCAATGATTTACGGATTTACTAGAGGAGTATTATGATAACAGACCGAGAGCCCATGGACGCCAAACCTTCGTCATTTTATTATTAGTTCCTCAAATCGCCACCGCCAACTTAAACTTGTGGCACTGTACCTATCTATTTTTTTTCTTAGCGCATTGGTAGAGTTTAATTTGTTACCTACCTACATAAATAAATGTTTTCGTTATTTAGTTTCCTCCCTGTGTTTCATTTATCGAGCAATATGCTTCCTGTACTACTTGTGGATATCTATTTTATTTTACTTTCTCGTGCATTTGACTAAAAGACGAATTTTCAGCATTCATGCCTTGTCTCATTCATGGTCATGTTTTCAGTGGCTCTGAGTGGCTCATATGATAGAAGTCACTGATAATATGAACTTGAATGCTAGGGAATTTTGGAATCAACACGAAAAATTACCTTCGTCTCACTAAATTATAGAAATGGACTACACTCGTAAGCGTTAACGATCCCGTATTAAATAATAATCCACATTTTATTACATTTATCGACCAAGTATGTTACACAAGTTTGGAAAATGTATCGAGGTGTCAGAATATGAGTTTTTAAAGTTGGCGCCTTTTGTTACCGCCAAAATCCTTTTTTTTTTTTGTTTGCCTAATGAGGCATAATCCATTATGATCATACCGCTCTGTTTTACGTATTTGAATACTTTAGAAAACTCCATGTACCTACCTAGCTCTACCTATACTAATATTATAAAGAGGAAAGATTTGTATTTTTGTATGTTTGTGTTGAATAAACACAAAAACTACTAAACCGAACCGATTTCAAAAATTCTTTCACCATTACATTGCTACATTATCCCTGAGTAACATAGTCTATATTTTATACCCGTGCAAAGCCGGGGCAGGTCGCTAGTAGTAGTAAATTATAAAATAGGACTACCTGCCATGATCACAAATAAAACTATTTGTGAAGTAAATAAAAAATTGTACGTGCTATTCAGTTTTAATTTTTTTATTGTCACTTGCGATTGTAAACGTCATTGTCAAAAGCAGCTGTGTCATTCAGTCAGTTGTTTTGACATTGACAGATAAGGAAGAAAAGGAAAAACAAAACAAAATTGCAAAAAGTAAGCGCAAACCCCGAAGCAAATCCACAAGGAAATCATAAAAATCAAAAACACGGAAATAATTTAGTTTCGACCTTGAAATTCAGTCAATAGAAATTCATTCTAACCAGTTTTTTTGTCCAATAACAATGGTTTGTATTCCCTGTTTCATCATCCCTGCGCTGTTGTTCTTGTGGCATAGGTTCATTCAGCCCTATGTTCTTCGCTATTGGAACCCGTGGGCAGTGAAAGACGCTGATGGCAATGTTGTCAAGACCGAGTTCCCGTTCACTTGTGAAGGGGGTGTTTGTGCATTTAAGAAGCAGTCTGGCAAGCAAGAATTGCAGAACGATAGTGAAGAAAGAATCAAGGACGAAGTACTATCTTGCCCAGGAAGATTGAAGGCTGATTAAAAATGACTTAATCCATTTTAATGGCAGTTAAAATCTTGTTAAGTTTTCGCACGAGTGGAACAACTCAATTTTATTAAACAAGTCAATATCAAAATTTCACTCGACTATTTAAACAAAATTATATCCTCAGGGTGATGTCCGAGATCATGTGATTGTTTAAATGTATTAAATAGTAGGTAATGTTACATTATTTATTTATTCAAGCCATTCCAATGCATTCTTACACTGTTTTAGCCCGTAATCACTTTCTACGTATTATTAACTTTACCATGAATACTATGTGATAAGATATTAATATATTTTGGGTTTACTTATATTTATTACGAAATTAAACAATATTCATACAAATTATTAATTTTATTTCACTGTCTAGATAGAACTGGTTGCATTATTTGGCATGAATATAGTTCAGAGACTATTATCAAAACGCCAAACACTACATTGGTGGACATTACATGGATTACATTTTTTCTTAGAATACAAGCTTATGAAATTATTATTATCTTAATAATAATAGTCGGAATTAAGGCAATTAAAAATATAGAAAGTATTAAAATTTATCTACCTATGAACTAGTCTAGCTAGATATTCTTAAGTTTTCTAGAGGCCTATCGTAACAGTTGCCAACTAACTTGACCATTCTTTGAATAAAATACAGATGTAACTGTATGGACAGTGATTCGCAGAACAAAATTACAAACAAACAACTTGAATGTCCACTTCAATGCTTACAAGCTAACTTACATATCAAGAGCAAATACGGAGCATCCCCAGACAGCTTGTTCGAACAAAAATTTGAACCAGCTTGAAATAGTAATTAGACAAAAACTTGAAACATTAATTCATACGAGCTGCATTACATTCACAAGAGCAAGTTCTATGCTATAATTACCGTTGCAAAACGTGTGAGGTTCTTAAAATAGCTACACAGTACTGAAGATGCTCCATACTCGCTTAAAAATTAACAGACATACCGATCAACAATCCTTTCATTCAATGGCAACTTTCAATAAAATACAATAACCGAAACAGTCCATATCATTTATGTGCAACCTTGACGATTGACAGTTCACTTAACATTCTTGAGTTCCACATCAAATACTAAAGTAGAATTTGGTGGGATGACTGGTGGAGACCCTTTAGCACCGTACCTGTGAATCAAAATAACAAAATTCGCATTAAATAATGATAACTGGAACAGAGACTGTTAGATAGATCAACTTTTTCACACTAATGCACTACAAAGTCCAGATGTCAGTGACACATGAACAAGCCAACAAACTTAACACTGTCCAGGTGTCAAGGTTAGTTTTAAAATTGAAATACAAATCAAACTAATACATGGACAGCACTCAAAAATATCAACCAAAAGTCAAGAAATCTGTGTCAAAACAGTTATAGTAGAAAAACTTTATTATGAGCTAAAAAAAGCTAAAAAAAAAATTGCAATGTTGTGAGATTGTGGATTTAGATGACTTTTTGTGAATATTGTACAAAACACAACACCCATGTATTTGAAATCCTGCCTCAAACTGGGAATGAGTGAACAATGAAGTAACTTACGCCATATTAGGAGGGCACGTGATTCTCCTCTTGCCGCCGACTTTCATGCCATTAATGCCCACATCCCATCCACTGATCACCTCCTTGGCTCCAAGACGGAACTTAAATCCGGGACCCTTCAGGCAGTTGTCGAACATCTTGTTATTGGACTTGAGACGACCTTCATAGTACACCTGTGAGAACAAACGGTTTTATTAAACAACATCCTACAAGACAAATGTAAAAGTTAAACATTTCTGGACAGTTTGGCTGCGGATAGTAATCACATGCGCTAGCCCCAGGCGCGGCTACTAGTCAAACGCCTTGTTTTTACGCGCCTGGCGTGTGCAGCCACACTCGCGTCGCGCAAAGGAAAACACAAGGTACATATGTGGTTTCGGCAGCCAAAGTGTTAATTATTGAGTGCTCTCATTTTCATAAGTAACTCTTGTAGAAATGTGTGGTGAGCGATAGCTATCTTTATGTATGAGTAGTTATGTCATTATGTACCATGACAACTTTGCCGGGTTTGGCAGGTGCTCCACTCCCAACTTTAGAGTCCTCAATGGAAACACCGCCTGTGAGAGATTTCTTTTCTTTCTTCTCAACGGGCTCTTGTGCTTCTTTCTTAGCCTCTTTCTTCTTCTCAGCCTTGGCTTCAGGTTTCTCTTTCTGTCACAAAAACAATACAACACTTTAATTTATTACCATTCTGCCTTACTTACATTTTTTAATTCATAGCGAATACATTTATATGTATTTTAGATTTCACTTCAAAATAGGTGAAGCCATTTTGGCTACTGGTGATTACATAGAGTACCCATAAAACATTTGATTGACATGAATGCTTATTTAGTATTTCATAGTTGTATATACCACCAACCAAAAACTGTTGGGGTAGACCGGTTTTAAAGTGGAGACCACAGATCAGCAAACATAATGTAGGGCGCCCTGCGGCCAGGTGGAGCGACGACCTGCGTAAGGCGGCAAGTACCAAGTGGATGTGTAAGGCAGAACATCGTGCTTTGTGGCGTTCTCTAGAAGGGGCCTTTGTCCAGCAGTGGACAAACATAAGATAGGCTGATGATGATGATATAGTACCAGTACAAACCTTAGCTTTATCAACTCCATTCACTTGCGGCTGGTCCTTGGCTAGCTGCGCTAGTTTTTTCTTTAGTCGCCTCTTTTGACTCTTGGTGAGCTTGGTTGTGTCCACCTTTGAGAAAGAAAATGTCAAATTTTCTATTAAAAGACAGAAAAAACTTCATCTTAGAATTACCATTTAGCTAACCCTTTCCCCGTTCCATATATGAGTGAGGAGTTCATGATATTATCTTGGTTACAAGCTATCTTTCTTGTTACAAATCCTAGAAAAGAGATCATTTTGAGTGTACAAGAATATAACTTTGGAACTATGTTAGTCAACCTAAATGATAACCTCCTTTTTGTGCAGTCAAGTAGCTATAATGTTCACCTTGGAGTCCTCCTTGCTGGTGTCAAGGGTGGTCTCTGCTTCTTCTGACGATGCTTCTTCTGCTTCCTCTTCATCATCACCCTCTTCTTGTTCTTCTTCCTCCTCATCGGATTCTTCTTCATCACTGATTAACAAAATGTTGTGAAATAGTCAGTTTTGTGTGTAAAATACTGTACTAACATTAAAATTTAGCTTTTCAGGCTTTAGTCATTGAATTAAAGAAAATAGTCATGGTGCCATCCACAAAAGACCCAAGCAGGATATAACACTTACATAGATTTAATTCAACAGAAATTAATTCATGGACATTTATTTATTTGATGATAGGCGAGCAGCATTCGCTGATGTGTCAAAATTTACTCATTATTAGTCAGTATTTATGAGTAAAGTTTTTTTCAAACTATTGAGCAATATCCTGTGACGTTGTGATTTTATGCGTCAATATACAGGCCTTGTGTTGGCCACAAGAGTGAATAAACTCAGACCGTTCACAATCAGCTTCTCTTCGGTCATATGTCAATATGCGCTGTTAACCATCTTTTTCCGAATCAACCATTTACCACAATAATGCAGATTTTTGTGTTGTATAGTGGCACCACTTACTAATCAATGTGGCGGGACTGAAATTATCAGCATTTCTTTTCATTTCAATCATATGAAATAAGTTAAATTTAAATACAAGCTTCTATTGTATTATCTTCAGAGTTACATATACCAACTTGGACATTGGGAAGTGGATCAAAATTCGAGTTCACAAGATCCCACCTGAACAAACATACTTATATACATAGAATACATACACATTACAAATAAATAAAAGCTTAAAAAAGGATAGCAACAATTTTAGACCTTTTGAGTAGAGAGAGAGAGAGTAGAGTTAGAGTAGTTTATTGAATTGAACATGTGGCAAGAGCATGAGACTGTAAACTAATAATAACACCATGTATGCAATTCTGTATTTTGTGTATGACCATGTTCTGCAAATTAATGTTCCGATTCTGAATTTTAGAGGTACAACAAAATCAATTATAACAGCATACCTGTCTACTTCAGCTGAATCATTAATTTTGAATGATTCATCTTCCTCATCGGAGTCAACATCCTCTCCCAGCAGTTTCTGCAGCTGGTTCTTACTGTCCTCGTCGTCGGAATCAGAGCTGTCTGGTGCTGAGGCCTTCTTAGAGGCCTTTTTTTCTACCTGGAGAATTTAAAAGATTCTATTTAAAATAGTACCATTATGAACAACTTTTACTATGGGGCCAACCCAGATTCGAGAAAAAATTTGCTGTTCCACAGAAAAACATCAATGACACTCAACCAAATGTATGGAACCCTTATAACCCGGTTTAGTTATGTGTATAAAACAAAATGTAATACAAGATATATAGCCACATCAGCAATGCTGCTCTATTAAACTAATATTATAAATGTGAAAAAATGGCTGAATGGATTCAGATGAAATTTGGTACGAAAGTATGTAACTCATACTCCGGATTAACATATAGGCTACTTTTTATTTCGGAAAACGCGAACGAAATCGCAAGCAGCTAGTAAAAAAATAATTTATGTACATACCTTGGACTTCTTGGTAGCTATGTCATCATTGCTGTTATCCAATTTCCTCTTGTTCTTGGCGGGGACGAGTGCCGGGACCTCCTCGTCCTCCTCCTCCTCATCGGCTTCCTCCTCTTCTTCTTCAACTTGATCATCTTCGAACTCGGGGTCGAGGTAGCCAGTGAGGTGCATATTGCATTTACCTGGAAATGCAAAGTGCATTGATCAACAGAAGACATTTTATATCAAATCACTTCACGGTTCACGCTTCATTATAGAGCTTTTTTTACCTGACTTACCAGAAGGGTAATGTTTTGGATGTTTGCTCCTATGTGAATGTGACCTGCATTTTTGTGGCTATAAGTTTACTAAGATGAACACGCTTGAAGGATTTTGAACTGAGATCATTCATCTTTGTACAAGGAGTTTGACTAGTTTTTTGTATTTTTTTGTTTGTTTTAAAAATAGAAGAATTTTAAGTAGATACCAACCGTTGGTCAAAAAGGAGATAGAGTCGCCAGTCTTGAAGTACAAATCCAATGGGACTTGAATAGTTTTGTTCTTCTGTAGTGTGCAGATAAGGAAATTCTTGCCATCAACAACCACCATCACTTGGCAAGGGTCATTGTCTCCGGTGGAGGTGTCCATAGCAGCTTGCGAGATGTGGAACGGCTTCTCCACCACTTGGGTGTACCGCTTGTTTGGTTCCATAATCAGACCTGAGAAAATAACAGACAGATTGAGTCACACTAATTTTATACAATTTTACACTACATATTGGTTCCTAAAAAAGTGGGTGTGGTTGAATTGCAGACTTTATCACTTAGTTGATCTCTTTCTGGTTTCACTTTACAAAATAGTACAACAGAATGATAACAATGAAATCTATCAATATCTATCAAAGTAATCAGAAAAAGTAAGGAGTTAACTATCTTTCCTTGTCCAACTACTACACTACCCTAATGAGCTGTTTCATAAAAACAAGAACAGATTTTAGGCTAGCATTTAGGTCACCTTATGGTGAAGTTATAAAAATCTGTCTCAAATGTATTTAATAAATCTTTGATACTGAAACTAAAAGGCTTGCCTTGGCAATATCAAAACCAGTCTCTTAGAAATTTAGTGAGATTTTACATGAAAACAGGATGGGTAGGTAGATAAGTACCAACAATGTTTGGATTTTTCATAAAACACTATTATAGTAATCGCTCAAATAATAATGTTGGTTAGATTCATACATTTACGGCGCTTAAAAATCTATTTTGTAGTAAATTAATCTCAAGGTGGTGACAAATATTGCAATTCCGTGGAGGCAATCTATAGCTCTTAAACGATAGTTCGTGTGAAGTAGCCGTTGGGAACTAGACAACTTAAACCTTAGACTTTAGAGTAAGCTATATATCGACAGCATAGCTAGTTTAATGACAGAATTATAAGCATTTAAAAGCAGCAACTCCGTACCAACACGTGGTTGCACGACCCATCACGCCGGCAGAGTTCAACTTACCCCAAAACATTTTGATGTTTTTAGTTTATTAGCGTGAGATTTAGTATACTGTAAATGGGTCTGACTCTTGGCTAGTCAGTCTGTAGTCTGTAGAAATACTTTTCTTAATGCCGGTTTCTGGGTTTCTTTTTTTCAAACCAACGAGTCCCACAACGTGCCGTACAAACGAGACGCGGTAAATTAATGAATGAACAAAATCAATAAAATTTCAATGTGAACTGTCAAAAAGTAAATGAATGAAAAAAATCTTTACATAGATAGTAAAAGATTTGAAGAATGTGAACACCAAGGAAAAAAATCATCTTTCATTTGTTTTGTTTGTGTAGTTTCTTTTCTATACCGTCGGGCACGGATGTATGCCAAGGAATTTATAGCTACAAGCTACAAGCTTTTGCTTGTAGGTATGTATTAAAAACCAAAATAAATTAAAATCTTTGCGTACTATTCGCTCGTTGATGATTATGATTGTACATAGCTCGTCGCATTAGATTCGATTCAGATTCACATAGGTATTTATTTATTAGCATTATGTATCTCTATCTTGACTTGATATAAGTGTCTCAAGTTTTTATATGTAGGTACTTCAGACTTGGGGCACCTTAGGGTCTCACATGTCAATGTCGTTAGGAGGCCCCGGGGTCTTTAAGTCTGGCCCTACCCTATAATAATGATTAAAGTTTTTACATCAATTTTATTTAACGAGCGTTCAGTCGTCATGTTATTACGCCAGGCCCTCAGATTTCCGTTTGCAAGTAAAGTAAACGGTCCGTGAATAGATTGCTTTGCTTCATTTTATCGGATACAGGTAAAAAATAAAATTGACAGATATCTACCACAGAGGATACAAACATTCAGCTGTCATTTCTTTCTGTCTTTTGTATTTGTCAAAAAATACTGCAACAGTGCTTCAGCCATGGTAAATTCATTATTTTAGCGATAAATCTGTGAATATCTTCACAATCTTACTAAAATGTGGCGTGCCAATAACACAGTGATCATACGGATTGATTATTTTGGTTATGGTAAGCTTATTTACCAAAATGTTCTTTATTCCAGGGTCGTGTCAGGACTAAGACCGTAAAGAAAGCGGCAAAAATCATCATTGAAAAGTACTACACAAGATTAACTCTTGACTTCGATACCAACAAGAGAATATGTGAGGAAATCGCTATTATTCCCACTAAGCCCCTTCGTAACAAAATCGCTGGGTGAGTGCAACTTACATTCTCTTGATGCTTAACTTTTCATAGGCCAAAGTAGATTACTGTTTGCGATCCCATTGCTTCGATTCCTTCTGAAAATTTGGTATTTCATGTCTAATAACTTATTCCTAGTTCATAATTTCAATATATTAGTTTGTTTTGTTTATGAACTTAAAAATTATACTAACCTATAAATCTTACTAAGTCTACTAAACTAGTATCTTGTGTGTGTGTTACTAAAATAAAGTGTTTGTTTATTTGCATTGTAAGACGAGTGGCTATCCATCTCAGCTAGTCATAGTGGCAAGGATAGCAAGAATTAACATTGTTTGATTTGTTAGTCAAAAGCCTCCAACATGGCATTAGCTCTTGTTTACAGTCTTTAAATTCTAGGGCTTATCCATACACATTGCTGTTTAAAGAGAAGGCCTTATAAACACAGCCTAAACATTATATTAGTACTGCACTGCACAGTTTTTGTATTGCGCTAAATTTAAATATGTTAAATTTGACAATATAAGCAATGTGTTTAGGTAAGGTGCTAATTGTAATAAAAGTATCATACTGACTAGATCCTGTAAAAAATGTTTCTAAAATCTTAACTATGTATTGTTAAACCATACAGAAATTCTCACAATTTCCTTTTGAAAATTAGTATCTTAAATCTTTCTTAAATAAAGTAATTAAAGTTTAATTAATTTAATTAAAGTAATTTTGTCAAGAAACTAGTGCTCAAATAATAGTGTTAAGTTAGTTTCTCAGTTTCTGAAACTATATTTGTTTCCAGGTTTGCCACGCACTTGATGAGGCGCCTCAGGCACTCCCAGGTCCGTGGTATTTCCATCAAACTGCAGGAAGAGGAGCGTGAACGGCGCGACAACTACGTCCCCGAGGTGTCTGCTCTGGAGCATGACATTATTGAAGTTGACCCCGACACCAAGGACATGTTGAAAATGCTTGACTTCAACAACATTAATGGTCTGCAACTCACGCAACCTGCCACTCAGGGTGGATATGGTGGCAGACGTAATTAAGTTAAGGATAATAAAATAATATAAAACAAGCTTGAGTTTTACTGTCTGAAATTATCTACAAACCTTGCAAGTCTGTCTGATGTCATGGTCAGCAGTTGTAGTTATATCACTAAAAGTGATATAACACTTTGGCTGCGGAAACACATACCTTGTGTTTTCCTTTGCGCGACGCGAGTGCGGCTGCACACGCCAGGCGCGTAAAACAACGCATTTGACTATTAGTTTCACTTGGCAAGTGCATGTGATTTACCCGCAGTCAAAGTGTTAGTAATCAGAATAAATGACCACAAACTACTTAGAAACACTAGGGAAAGTGATAGTAATCAGAATGAATGACTACAAACTACTTAGAAATACAAGTATGTATGTATTTCAAGCCAATAATTGTTAGTGCTTTAACTGAAAATTGTAATATCGTTTTTATAATTTTATTGGCATTGATATTTCTCTTGAATCAATTGATGGAGCTGGTTCCGTAAGCATTTAATATTTTAGCCCATTTTGAAATGCTCATAGTAGGTGGTACCAAGCCAAAACGAGTCTCGAAGATTTATGTTAGTACGACTCCTTAGCTCGAAAAAAACGGGTTTTCGGTCCCATCTGGCAGAAAGAACGAAACTTGGCATGTATGTAGCTTTGGTAGGTATGTGTAATTCAATCCCGAAGTAGAAACACCTCGGGAGACGAATGTTTCCCTCTCTCCCTCCCCCCCCCCCCCTCCCCTTTTTGGCCCCAAAAATTTGGTTGTTTGAGATTTTCTCGAAAACGGTTCAAGCTACGAGGAAACTGTTCATGACAAGTATGTTCTCTATAACATTTCCTACAACATTGCTCATAAGTGCATGTTGATACCACTTATGGTTTTCGAGATACGCTGATATTAATTTCAGGCCAAACCAAAAAATGACAATTTCTCTTATGACGCCTCGGTGAGCAGTAGATGCTATATCTTATGTTTATAAAATAAATAAGTTTTCCCGAAGTTTTTAACATCGCTAAATCCGACAACCTCAAGAAACACTTTGAAAACTGACTCCTTGTGTCTCAAATCGGATAAATGATGTTAACGAAAAATTAATCTTCTCGTACCATCTCAAAAACGGTGAAGAGATAAAGAGATACTTTTCCATACAAACTGGTATTTGGAAAATTTCTAGTGTATGGCAGCCATCATGAAAAATGGCCGATCTACAAAATAATTTCAGGAATGGATTTAAGGACCTTATGAGCCCCAAGATAGAAAATATTACCATCCTAGAATCACTTCACAATTTGGAAGATCCATTGAAATATGACGGAAATATGAAATCCGCCATCTTGATTTTTTGTTGCCAAATCTCGATTGTTCCTATGATCCTCTATATTTGTTCAAGCACACTTCATCTATATATAGCAGTTCCACAGTTATGAGCATTTCTTTTTTTTGTATTAATTTCTATGACTGTCAAACTTTTTTGTATGGCGGCTATCTTTTTTTATCATTTCCCCAGAAAGATCCATACTTGATCTACATTTCAAAAGCTAGGTGTACCCCTCTATCTCTCACCGTTTCTGAGATACGAGAGGATCAATTTTTCGTCAGCCATCTGCATCTGCACGCGGTCAAAACAAAAGTACAAATCCAAATTGGATAAAAAAAAAAATCAGCCATATTGGATTATCCAATATGGCAGAAATTTTTACAGTAGCCTCTCACTCATATCTATTGCGCCCGCTACACACTCGACGAGTGGCGTGGGAAGTAGCGAGGAAAGTAGGCAGAGACGTAGTGTGGCCACGTTACTCGTCATGCCACTCGTCATGCTCCTCGTCCTCGCCCGCCACACCGCGAGTACGACCGGCAATACGAGCGCGAGTGACTGTCCACATACTCGCGCGGCCGCAGTTCGTGCCGAGCGCTCACGCGAGACGCACGTCTTTGTTTTCGTCATGTCGTCGCCGCGCAACGGAGAATGGTCGGAAGAAAAAACATTAATTTATGTTCCCTTTAAAATTGTAAATCTATTTGTAGATAAATTATTACTTTACTGTAAAAAAAAAAAGTTTCGTAAAAATTAAAGGCACTAAAAAAAATCTTTGGTCGTTAATTCAAAATTGTCACTACCGTACCCAGTCTACCCTAACAAAATTAAGTTGAATTCAAATTTTTATTAACTCCATCCAACTTTTCTTGTTTAAATTGAAGACATGCTTACTACAAAAAAATATATAATTATAGATATTAGTTAAAATCTCTTTAAAAGAAAAATTGCGGTAACTGCTACATATCTAGACGTCGACGCCGACGATGTATATTGCTTTGTAGCATAACATAGATATAATTAGCTATACTACAAAATACACGCACTCGCTGCCACCACAGTTTCAACGTCCATTGTGTAGCAACGACGAATAGACAAGTGCGGCGCGTAGCGATTAATCGCGCGAGTAGAGCAGTGTGTGGACAGACAGGGCAACATCGCGGCAGCGATGCGGCAGCGCGAGGAGCAATCAGGAGCATGACGAGGAGCATAGTGTGGCGCGAGCATATGAGTAGCTGTCTACAACGAATAACGATGTAATAAACGATAATAAATTTCTCTTACGGTAGTGGCGCCATCGGGCGGTGAGGCTAAGTACTTATTGGACTGCTCTCGTTCTGAGGCTCTTGTACTCGTATTACGATTTTATGTTCGGATACACTACATTGGTTGTCTATTCCGGAGACTATAACATTTGAAAAATCACAATATATAGATAAAGATTCCAATGCAGAAAAGGAGAGACAGAAATTCCAATCCGAACATTTACGTTGGTGAAAAGTCTGAAAATGTATTTCAAGCAGAAGTAACGAAGAACGTACGCTGGTTTTATTAAAAAAAAACACTAATGTTTGCTTGCCATAGACAAAATAAAACTGCAAAATGCTTCAATCCAACCTCAAGTATCCGAGCAGGAATTGTTTTTTTTTTTTTCATATCTATCTTGCTCACACGTCCTCTATCGACCAATCAAATGGCTGGATTGTATATTGCACTCGCTCTCACGGTCGCTAGCTTCCACTTCCTTCCTTGATTGCTTTGATGTCGCTTTGCCTTTTTTTTTTCACTTCACTTTTGCTTTGCGAAGTTGCGAGGAATCGGAAGATACGGTGCTGAAAATCGATTTTATGTTTATTTCATTCATGAAACAAATCTCCTATCATACATTTCGATTAAAACCTAATATGAAAAATGGAATGTTCACATTTGTTAGATAACATCAAGGTGGACGTTTTGGCCGAGGACTCTACGATCACAAAGAACTACAGTTGTTCAGGTAAATCAATAGTTTTGCTTGTGTTCTATGTACGCGATTCGTTTTTGAGAATATGAACTCATTGAGAAGACGCATCATTATATTCATCTTCGGCAGGTTAGTAAAGAAAAATCAATACGTGCAGCGAACATAATAATCAGCTGTTCGAGGGTTGCGGGAGGGGGGCGCGGCATGGGTGGGTGACCGTGACTGACGATCTATCTATTGCCTACATTCTGACGCGATACATTAAAATAATGCTCACCAAACCTATGCTAGCTCATCTAATTTCGACGGGAATCAAACAACCCGTGTCGCCCCATAATATTTATTAAATGGCGAATAAAACCGGTGCGATGGCGGGCACAGAGCCGTAAATACAACTCCGCATCGGGCCTCAGAATAAAATGAGATTAAATGAGTCATTATGCGAACCGCGTTATGATTTCCTGCTAATTTACTTTTGCGCAGTTGGTTTATTTAGGCCTAAACACATTGCGGCAGACTGGCAGCTGTTTGGATGCGGCAAACATTATCAGACGCATATCGGTGCTGTGTTGATATGGTACTTATCTATCGACGTAGACGTCTGATTCTAACTGGGGCAATGCCTAAACAAATCTGTCCACAAGCAATAGAATAGTGTCTGTGCTTTCAGAATGTAATGATACCTGTGGTAGCCCCTCCTAAATTAGGCCATGAATAAGTTAAAG
Source organism: Alcis repandata (assembly GCA_949125135.1). Taxonomy (NCBI): domain Eukaryota; kingdom Metazoa; phylum Arthropoda; class Insecta; order Lepidoptera; family Geometridae; genus Alcis; species Alcis repandata. The sequence continues at coordinate 2,666,732 of OX421238.1, forward strand.
TTAAATTTATTAGTTTCAATGTAAGAAATATCTACAGGATATACTCTTCCAAGTTAGAAATTAAAAAAGATAAGCTCTTAATGTATTTAAAAAGATAGGTACGTATTTATATTATAACTTCTATTTAATAGTAGTTGATAATATGATACATACTTATTTATTAAATACTAGCGACCTGCCCTGGCTTTGCACGGGTATAAAATATAGCCTATGTTACTCGGGGATAATGTAGAATTCCAATGGTAAAAGAATTTTTGAAATCGGTCCAGTAGTTTTTGAGTTTATTCAACACAAACATACAAAAATACAAATCTTTCCTCTTTATAATATTACTAGCGGCTCGTCCCGGCTTCGCATGGGTGGACACTATTGAAGTTTTAGTAAGGATCCCTAATTTTTTCAGGTAATAAATATAGCCTATGTCACTTTGGGATAATGTAGCATTCGAATGGTGAAAGAATTTTTGAAATCGGTCCAGTAGTTTTTGAGTTTATTCCACACAAACATCCAAAAATACAAAAATACAAATCTTTCCTCTTTATAATATTAGTATAGATTAGTATATTAGTACAGATATTTTTAAATGAAATTTTAATCCATTGTCAGCGGAGTTACACAGTTATATCAAATTATAGCTTAATTGGACATCGGCTATGGTTTGAAATTAACTTACAAGATATGAGTTAATCACAAATTACATGTTGAATAACACCTTTAAAAAGAACTGGTAATTTGGTAATAAAAATAAGACATAAGAGACAAGGAAGGTGAAAAAGTACAATAAGTGAATAACTTTGAATCTGCATGCTTCATCTTCGACCACATTGTTGCTTAACATCAGGCAAGTCAGTAGTCAAACGCAGATTTATTTGCGTTAAAAAAAAGACATTGAAATATTACTAGGTCTGGTTTTGGAGGTCCAGAGGCACTTGACGGTAAGATATGTGATTTTATTAGAAGACGGAGGAGAACATTAAAAGGTAGATTCAATGTTGCATCCACAGTAGCTATGGCTGCTTCATCTGGGAGCGAAGAGTTTTATTTTTTACTGGTCCAATTTACTTAAAAAAACCTTATCCGGAAATAAATTTATAATTTCTTTAAAGACTACACTTTCTTCGTTTTCTAGAAGTTAAAAACATAAATTGTCCCAGAGTGCAAAAACAAAGTTTCTCATTGTCCATGTCCATGTTCCCTGACATATATGATCTTGGACTTTTCAAGGTCAGAGTGAATAGGTAACTTCAAAATCTGCGTGCTTCATCTTCGACCACATCGTCGCTTTCCAATAGGCTGGTTGGGGGTCTAATGCCTATTTAATTTTATTCATTACTATGTCACCCGGGGATAGTATAGCTTTTCAACGGTGACATAATTTTTCGAATTGGTCCAGTCGTTTCAGAGTCTATTAAGTACAAACAAACAAACAGATAATCAAATCTTCTCTCTTTATAATATTAGTGTAGATTAAAAAAAACGGCCTACTAAATGTTTCTGAATAAGCCTTAATTTTTCTACTTGATGAAAGTGATATGATGTATTTTTCAGAATGCTCCGCGTCGGATCAAACCTGGCTCTGCCTGCAGTGTGGGGTGGTGAACTGCGGGCGCTACGTGAACGGGCACGCTAAAGACCACGCCGAGTCCTTCGACCACCAGATATGCATGAGTTGTGATGTTTATTCTGTTTATTGGTAAGCTTACTGTTATTGAATACTAGGTGTGCCCTGTAGTTTCACCCGCGTTTTCCGGGACAAAAACTAGCCCATGTGTTAATCCAGACCATGAACGACCTTCATTCCAAATTTCATGTAAATCCGTTCAGCCCTTTCAGCGTTTATTAACAAACATTACTTTCACCTTTATAATATTAGTACTTAAGACTCCTTGCGGTAGTCGGTTTGACCCGCAAAATTCTATAAAAAAAGTATAAAAAGTGCCTATAAAAATTAAGTAGGCTTGTGGATTGGTAAAGAGAAAATTATGCTGACGGATAAATACTGACTGACTGTATAAATACATTTCGACACTGCAAGATATAGGCACATTAGATTATGCTGCTCACATATCATCAGACAAATAAATAAATATCTTAATGCAGGGTATAAGCAAATTTCATCTAAATCTGTTCAGCTATTTTGCATTATTGAGCAACAAACATACAAACCAAACATACAAATTAGACAATTATAATACCCACTAGTTTGACAATTCTGATAATAGCTATGCCCTCAATTGGTCTACATTGGTATTTTAAAATAGGGAGCCAAATTGACTTGTACCTAATTGTCAGTAGATTCATATCAACCTTATGTTATACCTGCTACATAGTTGCATCCGCTATCCTATAGGAAACTAAGCTATTAGTTTTTTATAGGATGTAAACTAGGTACTCGCTGAATTAAGAAAGGACCTACCTTCACACCTCACTTTATCCAAATCCGTACAGCCGTTACTCCGTTGAGTGGGAATGAAGAATAGACGTACAAACAATCAAATTTTCTTATTTATTGTATTAGTATGAAGTAACATGGTTGACTGATTGTTGCCACCTACACTTGTGTGTAATCTTTGCTTTATAATTATGTGCTAGCTGTGGCCCGCGTTTTCATCCGCGTGGTGTTAAAATCAGTAATGAGGAAAAGTAGCTAAGCTCTTTTCTGTACCCCTGATAATGTTAATGCAAAATTTCATGATGATCAGTTGAAAAGTAACAGCTAAGAAGGCGTGGAAACGTAACAATCTACAACAAATTTGAATGTATGTCCAAGTATAATACATTTTATGTAGGTTTATGAGTCATTCCCAATGACACAATTTTTCTTTAATATTGCACACTACGTTTTTCTATGCATTCTAGGTATCCTCTCCATTGGAAGAGATCGCTCTTAGCCATAATTCCGCCAGTTGTTGCGCTAGTTTTAAGTGTTATTATCGTTTTGTTTGTAGTTTCTGGTGTAAACAATAAAAAGTTTGTCTATTTATCTCTCAAACAAACTCGCTTTCGCATTTAATATTAGTTGGGATTTACCGAATACTATTTGTTTCAGCTACAAATGCGACGATTACATTTCAAACGACATTGACAACAGAATAGATGAAATAAGAAAAAGTATTATGAAAATTAGTACAAATAACGAAGAACTAAACATAGAAAACACAAGTATTCTAGAACATTCTGAAGAGCTGAGTAAAGATGGCAGTGAAGCAAACAGTAACGTCTCAAATATAGAGGACAAGGGGGAGACGTCCAATGGGAACGAAGAAGCTGAAGTCACTCCGACAAGCTCGTGCTCTGATATACCCAGCGCTAATCTTGACAATCTTGATAATCTCGATAGTGATAGTTTATCTTCAAACATTAATAAGGTATGTAATAAAGTAAGGTGTGTATGTGTAATGTATGTATTTTAGTAAACATTTTTTTAAGTACAGTTATGACCTCACACAGTTGAATTGTGGAAGAGTGTGAAAGCGTGCCCATAGTCCCGGCGGATAGCGTCAAGGGGGAACACCCCAGGGTTTTTAGTGGGTAGGCCGCTACCAGGGCGGAGACTCTCACATCACTACCGTGCTCCCCCCGGAGCCGGTGGTATCCATAAAGGATTTTCACTGGGTCAAAAAAAAGAAGTATTTGGGCCGGCCAAGAGAATGCGTCATAAACGGCGTTATATCAGGACTATCTACGCCCCGCACTTTCACCCACGCGTTGATAATGATTATGATGAAAATAAGCCTGTTTTTCTGTACCCCTGACAATGTTATACTTACAAAATTTGATGTTTGGTTGAGTAGAACAAACATACAAACTCATGTTCGCATTTATAGAATTTATTAGTTAGCATTCACCTTCTAACATCCCACTGTTGGGATAAAGATCTACTCTCGAAGGGGATTAGGCCGTGTTCACTATTCTGGGCAAGTGCGGGTTGGTAAAAAACAGAATATAAATGTTTTTCAGTTGGTTGTTTTGTAACTATTTCAATTTCCCGGCTCCCAGCTCATTTGAATAGATTATGCATCTCGCGCCAGACAGCCGCATTACAATATCATATTTAAAGATGAGTGGGGCTCCGCTGGGGGACGTGCCAGTTACATGCTAGACTAACCCAGCTTAAGATTTTTCTATACATATGTATGTCTGTCTTGTAGGTCACATGACACATTAAATTATGTCCTATAACAACTAGCGTTCGGAATACTAAACCTAAATTTTAGACAAAAATTTTACCTTTATTGGATTGTTATTTTTTTTATGCCATAGGTGGCAAACAAGCAAATGAGCCGCCTGATTGTAAGCTATCACCGTTGCCAATGGATACCTGTGACCCTGGAGGCGTTACAGATTTGCTGCCTACCTTTTAAAACTCTATTAACAGCCCTTTTGAAGAACCCAATGTTACAGTCAAAACAGCCTTTTGGTTACAGACATCTCGCTTCAATTTACGCTGAACAGCTTTCCTTGTCCTTCTTAATGTAATTTTGTATTCAAAATTACCTATACTTATAGCTTATTATCTATATTCCAGACCACCGAAGATGAGCCAGGAAGAAGCCTCAGACCGCGTTCCAGAAAACGAACGCTGTCCAACGACAGTAGTTCCACCGAAAACAGCACGTCATCTAGAAAAGAGAAAAAGCCGTTACAGTGCAACGGAAAAACTAAAGAGAAGAAAATCGTAGGACTCAAAAATTTAGGAAACACATGTTTTATGAATGCAGTGTTGCAGAGCTTGAATAATATACAAGAGTTCAGCTGCTACTTCAGTCAGTTGCCGTCGCTGGAGCTGAAGAGTAACGGGAGGAAGGTGTACCACTCGAGGAGTTACACGCGCCAGGAGATGCACGATGTGGTCATGGCTGAGGAGCTGAGGAAGGTTGGTGCTGGTATTTAATCTTAGGGACATTTTGTTTGATACAAGTTGTTTATTGCAAGTTAACCTGCAATTGTGCCAGTGGCCCAGAGCCGCACTCCGCTATTTTAAGGAGCTGGGTTGGCTCGGGTGATCGTTGGCAAGGGGGAAACGCACAATGCAGAATTTTAATGTATTATGTAGGAAATGATTTGGTACAGCCGTTTTCGTTATCTTGCACTAATCGGTCAAAAAAGTCAATTAGCTTTCATCATCTTGCAGACATGTATTTTTATATCTGCAATGGATTAAACACTGGTTAGTCATCGCGAAGGTCGTTCTAGTCATTATGAGGCAATAGTGTAGTATTTTTTTAATTGCTGTTTATAAGATAGCAGGTTCCATTCACGTGGCATTCTGAGATTCAAATTGCTGTAATCAAGTAGATCAGGTGATCGGACCATCTAACACGAAGCAGAGGTTTCCTGTTTGTTGCATCAGTTTTTTATTACTTCACTAGCTGTGCCACTCGGTTTCATCGACTATCCGGCAAGAACCGTTAAAAGTCTATTTGTAAATCTAGGTTATAAAAGCTTATTACCAAATTTAATCCAAATCCTTTTAACCTTTTTTGCCTGATTGAGTAACAAATTTCCAAATATACAAACTTTCGCATTTTTAATATTAGTATCGGTGTTTTTCAAAACATTATAATTTGGAATAACCTTCTGTAATAAAATATTTAGTTAAAGATTTGATCACATCTTAATTGATGAGTACTCGACAAATTGTCTTCTAATTATACCGCATTACGTCATTATTTGCTGACAAAATGGCACAGGCTTTACAGAAAATGTTGGTCGCAGAGTCCCAGAGGTAGGTGAAGCGGCGCGGTACTTGAGGCTTGAGAAAAATGCGGCTTGCGGTGACGCGATTGAAACGGCGCGTTCCTAGTAATGAACCAATGAACGTTGTTTACTATAGGTGTATTTTGACATCCGAGAAATGTATACAGGGTCATTCATAATAGGTATGCTAAGCCGAAAAGGGCTCATAGTACTCTTCATTATGAACAACTTTTACTATGGGACCAACCCGAAATTCGCGAATAAAATAAAAAAAATGTCAATGACACACTCGACAAAATGTATGGAACAGCTGATTTTTTTTTCGAATAACCCTATAGAGATTTTCCATACAAGCTTAAAAAAATATACTGTTGACTTTGTGTTATCCAATTGTGAACTGATTCGCTCCCCCCAGGTCCTAATAAGCCTGAAGACGGGCGGCTCGGCCTCGAAGGCCGCCATCTCCCCGGAGTGCCTGTTCCTGGTGATCTGGAAGGTGGTCCCCCGGTTCCGCGGGTACCAGCAGCAGGACGCGCACGAGTTCCTGCGGTATATGCTCGACAGGTACGGTGTATGTTGCTTGCAAAAGCAATACAGAGTTTTAAGGAAAGGGTATGCTACGAGTAAACTGAAAAGCACAGTCTGTCGGTATCTATAGGATACACTATGGTGAGTGTGCTCAAGAACTGCATGACCTAATCTTGCCTTCTCCATTCTTCGACAACTGCACCAGGCGTACAAAAATGAGACACCCTCTTACGGTGGATATTCCGTTCAAACGCACTAAGCGTTTCCATTCCACTTTTTTAATTCGGACGGCAGAGGTGTGGAACTCATTGCTGGAGTCTTCCCGAAAAAGTACAACCCAGGGCTATTTAAAAGTAGAGTGAATAGATATTTCCTAGGCAAGCGTGCTACATCTTCGACCACATCGTCGCTTCCCATCAGGTGAGATTGTGGTCAACCGCATGTCTAGTTTGTTGTAAAAAAAAAGCGCTCATAGTACCTTTAATTATAAACTACTATTGCTATTAAACTACTATTATAGCGTTTGCCTCGCCGTTTCATCCGCACCTTTTTTTTGGGATATCCTACGTTAATCCTGGGTATAAGCTTCCTTCACACTAAATTTCATACGAATCTGTGAAATGTTTATGCATTTTTGCGCCTTTGAGTAGCCACACACATTTTAACTTGGACACTTGTAATAATATGTATTATTTCATGTTTTTTGTTATGTTTATAATATAAGTAGGATTTTTAGGAGTTTTAGGTGCTATATAATCCTTTTGTTTGTAATTTATGGTGTGTACAATAAAGAGTTTATCTATCTATCTATTTTTACTGTATGTATGACGAACTCTTACAATTAGAATTAGACAAGACAGGACAAGACTACAAACGAGCACTACTTGTTGCAGACTACACACCGAGCTGCAGCAGCTGCTGCCCGCGGACAAGGCGGAGGCCGGGCTCGTGTCCCGCGCGCCGTCCGCCTCCATAGTGACGGCGGTGTTCGGAGGCACGCTGCAGAGCGAGGTTACTCTACTTACATAGCGCTACTTACATATTTTGTGTGGATCTTCTAGCCTAATTCTAATTCTGAATGGGGGTGATACGACCTGCACCGACGTCCCGCTTGGGGTGTGTTGTGCATTGCCCCCCGACTGCCAGCTTACCCCGACCATCCGAGCTCCCTAAAATAACGCAGCACGGCCTGGGGTCGCTGGCATACCTCCTCCACTTGCATTGCGCCAGGTGTTGTGGTACTTGAGACTTGTTGTGTGGTTTCTTCAAGGAGCCTCGACCTTGATCTTATGTCTGCTATCTTCTAGCCTAGTTGATGGGTTGCTTATTTAAAATGGTGTGAATCACTTGTGCTCCGTACTGGTTCTGTGTTAATAGTTGGTCCGTGAATCAAGCCATAAATCGTAGTTTATGAAACTGTTGCATAATGAGGGGTATTAAAACACGAGTGTGGGTTTAAAATCCGAGCTGTAGGCGAGTTTAATGATATCACACGAGTGTTAAATACCTAGTTATGTGCAGTAGCATACACTACTTTATCTACTGTCACTCGTAGTTTAGGTAATACATAGTTACTACGTTAATGACAGAAAATGAAGTGTTGTAATGAAACTTTTTTTTCCATTGTGGTATTGTGTCTTATAAAGTATGTCATTATAGTTCGTAATTTGAATATTTCGATATGAGAGTAGATAAAATGTAATAGCTTCTTCAGCTTCATTTTAATAACATTCCGTGAAGGGTTCCGGGCATAGTCCGAAATCGCCAGTTCGTATTGATAGTTTCGAATTTGCAAAAACGGAACAAACATATTTGCCAAACATTTAGCCAGTGTGGTCTGATCACCTTTCGAGGGTAGACTTCGTATCTCAGCAGTCGGATGATTGAAGGTTAAGTAGAACAAAACGTTCCGTTCATCACGTGCTGTACTCGATACTGTTGTCCCCTCAGGTGCGCTGCCTGGCGTGCGGTTCCCAGAGCAAGAAGTACGACCCCTTCCTGGACCTGTCGCTGGAGCTGCCGGACGGCGCGCGCGCAGAGCCGCAGCTGGCAGACTGCCTCGCCAGCTTCGTGCAGGTACCTCACTCACACACACACACACACACACACACGTAGACCGGGTCACGTGACCCGTGCATGGACCTGTCGCTAAGAGCTGCCGGACAGGCACGAAAAAGATACTGTCTGCATGCGCTAAGAAATATTCAGAAAGATTCGGCTTTTACACAACTACTTAGGCACTGAGTATTACGTTTTTAAATTGCGTTTTCCGTAGTGTCATACGCAACAGCAATCGGATTTTTTCTTTTTAAATACGTAAATTGTGCATTGTCCTACAACTTATCTAGCGAGGTAATGGCAGGGACTTAATGATAATGTGTCGTTAGGTGGAGGAGCTAGCAGATTCGGAGCGCTACTTCTGCAGCGGCTGCAAGTGCAAACAGAAGAGTACGAAGCAGTTCTGGATCCGGCGATTGCCCAACGTATTGTGCTTACATCTCAAGAGATTCCGCTGGCACAACTATTTTAGGTGAGAAACCTATTCAATTTTTGTTGTGCTCAAAATTATGAAATGCTTTTCGAAACTTGTGTTTTGCCTTTTGAAATTGGCTGGGTCTCAACGACCCCGCTGGTTTCAAAAACAAACACTTTTGTAAGAGGCCTCGGTATCGGGGCCGATCCAGCCTTTAAATTAGCTTTTGAAACTTGTGAAATATTTTTAGGGATTTCTAAATTGCTAACCGAAGCTCGTGCAATACTTTCTGAAACTTGTGAAAAGCTTTCGAATCTTAAATACCATTCTGAAACTTGTGAAATACTTTCAGAAACGTTTGACACCTTTTTTCAAAATCTGTGAAATAATGTCATGCGGGGCTATTACGTCTGCGGGGTTATTACGACTTTTGTCTATAACTTATGGGCGATACTTACGACATCTATGGGCCACTTCTTTTTCTTTTTCCACTTTCCGCCCATAGATGTCGTTATTGATAAAACATTATGGACATAAGACAAAAGTCGTAATAACCCCGCAGACGTAATAGCCCCGCATGACTATACATTGTAAAACTTGTGAAATTCTTTCAGAAACTTTTGGGATGCTGTTATGATCAAAGTTAAAAGTAACCTTCTGATTTCCAGGACAAAAGTGGACACGCGCATCTCGTTCCCGCTGCGCTCGCTGGACATGTCCCGCTTCGTGCTCAGCAACGTGCCCGACACGCGCCGCTCGCCGCTCGGCAGCCAGCTGTACGACCTGGCCGCCGTCATCGTGCACCACGGCTCCGGGTTAGTTAACTAGGGTAGTGCGCAGAAACGTGCGCAGTTGTTTTATTTTTTTTACTTTTATGCCTTTCACTTAACTTCCACAAATATTTCGAGATCAAAATTAGCGAAATCGGTCCAGCCGTTCTCGAGTTATAGCCAGACGAACGAACAGCGATTCATCTTATACGAGTATATAAAATTCTCGTGTCACAATGTTAGTTACCATACTCCTCCAAAACGACTTGACCGATTTTTATGAAATTCCATATGTATATTCGGTAGGTCTGAGAATCGGCTACTATCTATTTTTCATACCCCTAAGTGATAAGGGATGTCCACCCCTAGCATTTTTTCTTGGACAAAATTTTAATTTTTTTAATAATGTGGCATTAAAAAAGAATTATCAAAATCGATTCACCCAGTCCAAAGTTATGAGGTAGCAAACATAAAAAAAAAAATTTAAAAAAAAACATACAGACGAATTGATAACCTCCTCCTTTTTTGAAGTCGGTTAAAAATACATACAACCCTAAATTTTCACCCTTCTATCACCAACCCCTATTTTTTAATAGTCACTAGAAATAATTTCATTAATTATGTTTTTTGTATTCCCAGGGCCGGGTCGGGTCACTACACCGCATTCGCCATCAACGAAGACCAGTGGTTCCACTTCAACGACCAGACGGTCCGCGCGGCCGACGCGGCCTCGGTGGCGGCCTGCAAGCCCTACATCCTGTTCTACATCCGCCGCGAACTGGCCCTCCCCGTCTCCTGACCGAACTTGTGAAACTACCCTCACTTTCTACGTATATCTTCTGCCAAAATCGGCTGTATTAGCTCTAGCTGTTTGCGGTGATGCCGATGTAAACTACCCTATGTGTAAATCCAGCGTAAGCTATCTGTATTACAATTTTATTAAAATCGATTTTGGAGTTCCGGCGGTAGCAGAAATTTACACGCAAACTTTCGCATTTATAATATGAGTAGGATAGGATTTTATCGATCATATCGTGACCCACTGATTAGACGTCGGCGTAGCCAATGATGTAATTTTTGGTCGTTTTTGATTGCGAACGCTTCGTGCAGATGATGTCAACTTGAAACGTTCCTTAAGTCGCTCGCTATGTTTTTATTTATAGTTCTAGCGGATGCTCGCTTAAAACTATATTGCAGCGTTTTACGGCCCCAACGAACGAATGCACTGCATCTCTTTAATTTAAATCGAAATGAAAGAGATTTATCGCGTTCGGTCGTGTAGGTCGAATTAGCATAAGAATGTCAGAAGGTGAAAATGCAGTGTAAAACAATATTGCAATAGGTGAACCAATAAGAATGCCATATTAACTCCGAAACCGAAATTAAGCAGTGCTTTCAAGAGCCAGTAAATAATTTAAAAATCCTTAGCCAAACTCATTTAAAACGAGTAAAATTTACTAAAAAGAAAATCAAAAAGCCTGACTGCAAAATGTAACCTTATCATACGGATATAAAGACGACTCTTTTGTTAAAAATGGCACGTTCAGACATGGATATTTATCCAATTGCTGGGCAAACCTAACGACACCTCGCACTTCAAAATCTACATGCCGCTGCCGTTAGGCTACTGGAGGAAAATAAAGAAATTCTGACACTTACAAACACCCAAAAAACATCCTCCATTTAGGCAGTCAGGTAAAAAAATAAACTAAATCATCAGCCGCTGTTTCCATGCGGCCCTGGATCATAGCAGGCCAGTACAAAGCCGCTAGCGGGCCTCTATTTTACATGCAGGCTATTGATTGAGCACCGTTGATTCCTTTCAGGATTTTGAACATCCTTTATTTGAGATTACTTGTTAGTCCGCCATGGTTATTTACGTAGACTTCCTAGATAATAAAGGATTTTAGCTTAAACCGATTCTTAAACTTGTCACTGCGATACGACACGGTAGCAGTCATAGACAAATCGAGACCGAAACTATTTTTTAGAATATAGGGATGGCAGGTGATTTTTATTCGGAAATATATTACCCAGTGAGTAACTTTGAAAAGTTACCGGATATTTAAAACCTCCAAAAATAGGAGATGGTTCTGAATTGGACTTTTTTATACATTTTATTTATTTTTGTACTTTCTTTATATTATTTTTATACATGACCGGTGATAACAGTCAATTGTGATTTTATTTTAATGATAAATTGGGGGTGCCATATAGAAATCAAAATCGAATCATAGGTTATGAAGATATAACATGAATGCCTTACCCAACGCTCTATGTACCTTAATGACATACTCGTAAACCTTTTGCGACAGGTCGTAAAGTGACAGTTTCTGTGCAGTATGGAAATGGCTGTGTAAACTTCGTATTAGTTTTCAGGTTAACGTCTGTAGCCAAGCAACGGTATCACAAAAAAAAAAACAGAATGAAAAACAAAGGATAAATTAACCCTCTTTTAAAATATTTATAAATACTATGAGTACCAAGTTTAATCATGTTGAAATATCATAAACAATTATGAACTTAAAATATCAGATGTTAAACTAAAATAAAAAAATAATATGTACTGTCATAGGTTTATCATCTCGCTGATTTTTAGGAAGAAACGAACTTTCGTAAATACTTAATGGACAAGATTATTCGAACAAACTACATGCTATTAATTCTATAGTATCATTCATGATATGAAATCATTTATGATAATATACGGTTTGAATCATTTAAGATGATTCGTTAATAGAACCATTCAAATTGGTTGCCTTGGCTTAAATCAACGTACATAACTAAAGGCTATTGGATTTTTTTCTCTAGTTTTAAAAACATTTTTCAAGTATACATTGATTTAACTTTAAAATAAAATAAGCATTAAAATAATAAAATACTCATTACATAGACTACGCAGTATATTGACGTAAAAACAAAAAACATGCATTTTGAGCTTCAACATAAAATGTAAAGATTTCTAGAATGTAATTTTAATCCCGTCTTTCTATGTAAAATGTAATTATGGTGGATAGTTATGGAGGAGTTGAGGTAAACGCGCACTATACTAATACATATTACTAAATACTACATTCGATCTCACACACATAAAGCTTTAAAAACACTATGATGTATAATTTTTATTCGTAATGAGGCCTTGCTTATAAACACTGCTTAATGTAACATTTAGTTAGTATACTGCACATTTCATTTTTGTATTGCGCTAAAATTTAATGACATATGTCAATCTAAGCAACGTTTATAAATATGTGTGGAGTAGAGTATATAGAATTGTCTAGAAAACGCGCCTATACAATTTTTCCAATCAATTGAGCAAGTTTTTTGCATTTCATGGATTCGTGGTTAGAATGACTCGCACTCATACATATTTTGAATACGACATGTATGTGATCTATCTAGTGCACGTTTACCTCAAGCAAGCCATGTAAAGATGCATTTCAGTTATGATAAATTCTGATTCGTACAGAATTAGATAGTAATATTATTTGTTCGTACGTTCAGCTCTCGGTAAGTTTATTTTACATTCCCGTGATGAATTTGTGACGTCATTTTCATGTTTTATTTTGTCCAAGGACAGGTTTGTGTGAAACGTTGTGATGTATGTATAGTTATAGTCCATATGTCGTGTCAACTCTCTTTTCGCAAAGTACCTTATTTGATCTATATTTGATAGCAAGGATTTTTTCGTATAAGTACTTCAATTACTGGAAGTTAAAATAGTGATTGAATTTAATAAATTCGCCAAAAGAAACCAAGTTGATGTTTTATTTGATCTAACTACTTTTAAATCCTTTAAAATAAGTTTAAAAAAAGATAAAAACCTAACTGCCAAAGGTAGCCATGACGGAGAATGGAGGTTTCGAGACACCTCGCAGTCCAAATATCTTCGTAAATAGAGCAGGCGCTAGATCAAATATAGGAAAACACAAACATACTTACACGATTAGTACCCTACCTTTACCCTACCTTTTTCTAGGTAGTCGGGTAAAATTTAATATTACTTAGACCAATTGTTAAGACCATGCAAATGTTAAAAAAAAAAACAGTTGAATTGAGGACCGTCTCTTTGAAGTCGGTTAAAAGTAAACAGTTTGCGAGGAAGTCAATACAATTTATTTACAGCATTTCATACATTTCGTGAAACGTTTAAACCACGATTGTTTACTGTCTAAAGAAATAAGTGAAAGTGATAGATGCAAGGAAGGCGGACTGCACGTGATGGGTAAGTACTCAGACCATTGTGGTGCCTTCATTAACTGAAGGTTCCTCATCCACAACCTTCTGCTCGCAGAATTTATAATAACGGATTCAGAACTAGAAACTGTAGCATTGAAATCTTCACCGTTTTCCAAATCATAGTCGTAAACAGTCTTCTCTTTTACGACCTCTTCGGTAATCCAATCGTCGCAGTCCAGCTTCTCGATCGGGTCTGTTATTTCTGCTTTGTTATATTTAGCGCTAATTTTAATGGAAGGTCTTTTGGAGTGGTCTAGTTCTGCGTAGTTAGCAACTATGTCATTATCTGCATCAGCGAATGATATTTTCATTGGAATTATGTCGGCTATCTTATTTTTATCTGGTTTTGGTTCATTTTTCGGTGACACTAAAGGCTCTTTCCTGGTTTCGATTATTTTTGTATGAATGTCTGCTTGGATTTGAACCGTGGAAGACTCGACTTTATTCGAACGGCTACTGCGAGTACCTTCCCCAAGTTGCTTATTACCTTCTGCATAAGTCATTTCTGTTTCTTTTACATTATGTGAGGCATTTATATCGGAATTAGTGTTAATGGATCTTCGCCTTCTTTCCCTTGGAGATAAACCCATCCAGTTTACTACATTAGAATTTTCTGTTTTCTTAACTTTATCGTCGTCGATTCTTTCAGTTAACCAGTTATTTTTTGGTATGCTTATGACATCGTGAGGGTCTTTGTAGGATTTGTTTGGCTCTGATAATTCCGTGACAGTTGACAGAGTTTGTATTAAAGAAAGGTTTAGTCTAGGTATGTATGTGGTGGGAATCGGCGAGCTTATCCTATTAGCGGTTGTATTTCTGTCTACCTTTAAATCTTCATCAGATATCGAACATGGAGTAGAGCAACTAGACGTGTCTTTGCTTGGTATGTCTACGAGCTCAAAATCATTCTCAGATAGAAGACGTTTATTCTTATAAGAGTAAATCCATATCGTGCGCTTCTCAGTCTGTTTGTTCGGCTCATACGTGACCACTTCGTCTTTGTACACGTGATCCCAAAGTTTCGGGTCATCCGTTTTATCTAATTCTATGACTTCAACTCCGTCATAATTCTCGAAATCCGCGGAACTGTCCGATTTAAGATGTTGATTGCTTATAATGGTAAAACAGTTCATTTGATGATTGATAGGCGATGGATCGAATTCTGCATCGTAGGTTTCGTAAAATGAGTTAGTTGATTGCACACCGCGATCGAAATAACATCGATTTGCATATGCAGTCGCGAAATTTTCATTATGTTCCAGGTTCATACGCCTTATTCTCCTAGCTTCGTCATTGCGCGAGTAATTATCTTCTTGTACTTCCAATCGATCGTTGTTCGCGTAGCTCCAAGGGTGAGTGTTACTATAGTTTTGACTCGATTCTTTAGAAGAGTCCGACGAAGAGTTTAGTTCTATGATTTTTACACCACTTCCGTCTTCTTCATTCATCCACATTTGGTTTACCAAGATCTCGGGAGCGACGAGGTTGTTCCTTATATCTGAAACATAAAAATTGGCAAGAACGATCAATAAAGGAAAAAGGCATCTTTAAATAGTTATCGGCAGATATAATAACATAAGCTCACGATTCAAAATAGACCTATTTCGGTTTAAATCATTTTTGCAGGATTTCTTCATGATCTTTTAAGTATAAATTATATCTATAGGTAGGAATTTATTGTAATATTTCTTAAAATTATCCAACCAAAACTACAACAAACACGTTGGTTTTGTTGTCCCTACGATGTCAGTCAAATGTCAGCAATGTTTCAAGTTACGTCATGCTTATCATTACTTACCTATTACTTTTTCGAGAAATCCACTACAGAACTTTTCTAAGCCGTAAAAAAGTTTTCACAAGTTTCTATTTTTCTTTCTATTTATTGAAGTGATGAAATATTATGAGATAATAATTA
This sequence comes from Alcis repandata, assembly GCA_949125135.1. Lineage (NCBI taxonomy): Eukaryota > Metazoa > Arthropoda > Insecta > Lepidoptera > Geometridae > Alcis > Alcis repandata. The sequence continues at coordinate 2,682,357 of OX421238.1, forward strand.
TCTTTATGTGAAAAAATACCCTTATTAAAACAGGAACCCAATCGTGTCAGAATCAGAAATCATTTGGGTAGGTATAGCTCCACACTGAATAAACACAAAATGATCTTAAATTTAGGTAAAGCACAATCAATTATCACAAAATTATCTTAGGTAAGGTACCTACTAGGTAGGTTTACTTCATTTTCAGTTTATTTATACATATCCTTACATACTAATCATCATGTCTAATTTGTTATACATAAAGAAACACTAAAGCTACAGCACTATACAAAGGAACACCAACTACACACGAGCAATATAGGCACACTCGAGTGTCTCTTGTCGCAAGTGTCCGTAGTTGGTGAAACAAAGTGTAAATGGATTGATTGCGTCAATTCCGGGCACAAAGGGCCCCGGGATTGCATTAAAAGCTCGCGGCGCGGGCCATTTGGCAAAGCACTTACTCCATTAAAGCGGCCAAATAAAGTTACCTTAGTGGCGTGAAATGTATAGCGGTAGGTGTTGGCGATAGTGAAGTTATTTTGATTGGGTTACTGCTTTCCTGGAAGGGGAGCTCGACCTTCTGATCTGTGTGAGTGTAGATAGTAGGTATGTATGTATGTACAAGAGCTTTTACACGCGTTGTTCCTAAATTAGTCAGCATTTGCAGTGTGTTTGCACTAAGTACAGCCCGCTCTCAATGAAAATTCGGTGTTTTTATCTGAATTAAGTCTTTTTCTTTGGTTATTTTGGAAAACGTTTGCATAGGTAGGTACTATCTTGCTGCTGGCTCAGTATCAACCTATTAACACCTTTATACATTTTTATTTACCTACTAAGTACCGATCTAGAGTTATTATGTTAATAGACGTAACATATGAGATGTCTAAAGAATCGCGCTTGTATTATTAGATATACCATATAGCAACTAATTTTTGTTGGGTATACTCTACATTCCTTAAAAACTAATCAAGTATATAGGTAGGTAGTAGATAGTAATTTAGTAACGTAGAGTAAGCTGCGTCTCTGTCGCTCGGCACAAACGCTGCCGGCGTTCGCGACAAAGGTTAATTAATTAGATTGCGCTGCGCTGGAGTGGTCGGGCACTCATTGCAGCGCTAATTCACAAAGTGTACATCAATGTTCGCAAATTAGCGACAAAGAGCTTAAAGGCCCGGGCATACACGAGCGACCGAAGCGAAGGCCGAACGCGCCAGAGATCGCTCATCGGGATTCTAAACAGCGAACCTCGCTCCTGTAACGTGTATTTCGGATCGCAGTTTCGCTGGTAGAAGTGTGTCCCGAGCTTTTCGCTCCATTTCGGGCGTCAGCATCGTCTCTCATTATTTTCACCTCATTTCGAATTATGCTTGGCTCGAGCGTCGAATTAGAAGCTCGTAGCTAATAGCTGTGAATATTGGATTATTTATTAGCCTTATTAGCATGAATACGAATCGGATGATACCGCAGCGCGTTGTTTTAGTCACATTAAAAAAAATAATGGTTTCCTAGACAGTCTGGTAAAAATGAAACAAAATAATTACTTAGGACTACATCAAGATAGACAAAATAAGAAGTGGTTTAAATTAATGCATCAGATATGAAATTAAAGTTTCCAAAAGTTTCTACAGTTTTATCTACCCATCTTAATTGTGCTCCAAACAGTTTTGCTTGTTTCCGCTTTTTTCATAATTCAACAAAACAATAGCACCTCACCTCAATTAAAACAAAGATAGAACGCGTTTGCCGCGGAAGCGAAAACAGCCCATAGACAAACCTTCCATTAGTTGAGAAGTACCCACAACAGCAAAACAAAATGGCGGGCGGCGGCGCAACGTATAATTACAATTTACTTTTGTCTATCAAAGTGTTTTTAATTGGTTTTGGTATATTGTGATGTGTGGTTAGCGCGCTACAAAGCTGTATATTTGCTTAATGGAAAAGTGTCCGAGATAAAAGCCTGCGCTATCGGCGGATCTCGGATATAATTAGAGGGGCGAGCGACGCCCGCCGTTTCTTCCTTATGCCACTTAAACCTACACTGGCTTCACACATCACATTAGCTTATTATGTACAGGAGAAGCAGATGTGTAGATAAATACATGCTGTGAACTTAAGTAGTTAAGTATAAGTTTTGATTATGCATACAAAATCTTTTGTCTAAGTACTTGGAGAGTCTAATGGATTCTAAAACGGAAGAGTTTACAAAACGATTCCTAAGTTAAGCTATTTAACGTAAACCTTTTATGTACGTACAAAAGATTGTTTAGATTGTGTCTGCATCCACTATTAGTATAATCAACTTGGTAAGCACATAATCTATTTTAAATAAAATAAATTAGTGGATTTAAATCGTATCCTAAACTCCAAGCAAATACAATAGGGTGGTTAATTGATACCTGAGTTTAACACTACTTCTTTTTTTTCTACTCATAGATGACTTGTAGCTCTTTTGTACTATTATTTACTCTCTGGCTCAACAAACTCTACAAACTAAATCGAGCCCACTACACGATACGTAGCGTCACCCTAATCTCAACCCATAATCGCGTTGCTTTTAGTAAAATTGCTCTATAAATATTCAAGAAGAAAGCGAAAAAACTTAATAACACACTATCGGGACATAATTGCAAATTACACGTGCATTAGTGGGACACATGTGGATATTTTAACGGTCAAAGTTCGCGTTTATAAAGTTGTGAATCATGATGTTACGAGTACCTACCTGCTTGACTGAAGTAGCTTACCTGAGGTTAACGATAAAGCCTGGTGTTTGCAGTATAGATATAGCTAGTAAGTCGCTAAACTTGTCGGTCGCGATGGAAATGTGACGTAAAGCAACGAATGATCCGGCCAGTTTGCGGATGGGTGACCGCAAGCGGTATCCACAACTCTTTGTTGCCATGGGTCAGGTCAAACGATAGTTGCAGGTCTCGATTATTTGTTCTAAGCTTAAGAATATTAATTGATGAATCACGTGAGAAACCGCCTAACTTAGCATATAAGAGTTTTAACTTAGGCCTTTTAAGGGAAGCTTCATAACTCATATGAGATTGCGCTTATGAACTGTAATATTTACCGATCTACCAAATATCTACTATAAAATATGGTAAGTAAATTTATTTTACCGCAGTCGGTGATTGATTGAAGTAAAAAAAATATTAACAGAAAATAAAGATTATCCTGAAAACTGGCGTGATAAAGTTATTTGTAAAGCTCGATAAAATATTTTGTTGTCGATATAGTGGCGATATTATCGTCGGTGCGTGTTCCGAGTGGCGTAAACAACCAAACACTACGGCTGCTACGATAAAACCAGCTGCGCGAAACATTTTCTTTAAAAATTTACTTATAATAAAACAAGAATATAAATCAAAAGAAATAATTTAGAAGCAAAGCTTGCTTAGAAGATAACATTTTAGCAATATGGATACCTATTGGTAGGTATTTTCTAGTCGAGAGTGAATTAGTTTCTTTTAGGCAAGCATGCTCCATCATAGATCTATCACATCGTTGATCACCATTATCCAACATGGCGGTCAATCGCAAAATAAAAAAAATAGAATCTTAACGTTAATGAAAAATGTTCTCAACCCAGGACTATCAAGGCGCAAATGGAATGAATGATTTGACACTTTCGTCCGAGTGTTTTAGGAAACGGCGGCGGCGCTCTGTTATCCAACCCGCTAATACATCTGTCCCCGATATTGGATAATTGACGAAGTGACGCTTGATTTACACACTTTCTAGAAATAACACGAATGTTGTGCTGTTATTTTGTTTCCCAATTTTTGGGTGAAAGGAAATTAGCTACATTTGAAGTGCTTTTATACCTATTTGTTTAATAATATGAATCTCAAAGTCTAAAACTTCTTTATTAGGGCAATTCAATATTTAAGTGAGGGACCTATTATTATTTTCTAGGCTGCCGCTCCTACCTACCTAAACTTCAAAATTTGGTACTTTTTCTTAATGGTGGGGTGATGATATACCAATTTATTATTGTTTTTATATTTCGTAATTAAAATTTAATTGAATTATTTTTAAGAAACCATTTGACGTGTAAATCGAAATTAAAATACAGACCAATAAGTTTAAAGTAAAACAGTTGACAATTACTGGAACCTTAAACCTAAAAAAAACAGACTAATAGATAGCGTAAATTGAAATAAAACCTATGCCCAGCTGTGGGTATGGTGACGATCATGGAGGAATCTTAGATCCACTCAAATGCTCATACCTAATCATTTCCTCGCTCAAGATTGCGGTCACAATCAGATCTCCTTGTCTCTATCAGATTTTCGTTTTTTATTTTAGATCTTACCATAGCTTAGCATCAGTTCATCAATTGTGGTCAAAATCGAGCCTATTATGAACTAAAAAAATCAAGCCGAACGTGAGAAAGTTTTTTTTTGGTCTCGCGAAACAAATATCCTAGTATTTTTCAAAGTTAAAACTTGGACCACTTGGATCTGTTTTTGTTTAGTTTTTTGTTGCGCGGATGGAGGGTCAATTATTTCATCAGCAGATCTGTCGATGCCGAGCCTCGGATTGTATCTATTAACACAATATTGTTCAGTAATTTGTATCAACAGCTTTTTGTAACATTTGGTAGGTAAAAATTAAAATTACCGAAATAAAAGTACATTTGAATTACTTTGGCCTAGTTTAGTAATTGTTGCGTTGGTATTGATTACCAACGCAACATTGTCGCGCATTGTTGGTTATTAGTTAGATTAGCTAATAGCCTATATGAATATCGTATTCGGTAAATAATAGATACGATATAGTAACACTTTATGAACACCACAAAAAAAAGTGCAATCACAGAAAAACATAAAAGATAGACATAAAAAGGGATCGGTCTTTCATTGTTATGTCTATTATTTTATATATAAAGCAATTGCACACATACGTTTCTGATCCGTACGCCATCGAATGAAACATAATTCCGGCTTTATTGTTTACTAAGAAGACTTGAATATACTAGGTACCGATTTTGTGAGTCTGCGTGATTCATCTTCGACCACACCGTCATTTACCAATAGGTGAGTTGGTGGTCATACGCGGATTTATTTATTACAAAAATATACATGTATTTTTTAACAGTTGATTTCAAACTCCTCATACTGCACAAACAGTTTAACAACGATGACTTGTTCAATCAGTTGCTCTCAATACAAAGAGTAAAGGCGTTGGTATGTTTCCGGAACATATAATAGTTTATCGTATTATCTAATCTGTGACATAGTGCCATCTGAAGGTAGTGGTGGGGCTGTCGTCGCCTTTGGGCGTTCATAACCACGAATGTCGAATGTACACTTTTGGAATTTCGTAATTTACATTCAATTAAAATTATGTACTTAAAAAAAGTAAAAAACGCCGTAGAATACCAAATCTCGTACGTAAAATGGCTAAAATGACTTCCATCAAATAAATTTTTTATGAACAAACTTTTGAAAGTTTTGTTCATAAAATAATAATAATAATATATACATAATAATATATGAATTAATAGTACCAAACAAGAATTAACAAGTCAAATTCCTCAAGAGCACAAATATCAAACAAAAAAAAAAACATTGAAAAAAATATGAAACGGATCAAACCCTTCATGCAGTTTTCATAATAAACAGTTTTCATAATGAAAATTGTATTACAGTATCCTTTCTGGTATCCTGAAAACATCCCAGCACTCTGTCACGTCCGCTCCAGCCCCGTCCACTCAGACACTCCGCCTGATTAGAGGCCCGCGCCGCAGCCTCTAATTCCAGCGCCGACTAATGCACCGAGCGCCTCCCGCCACCAGATCCCGCCGGTGATAAATTAGCTGGTAATTAATCTGTACTTACATAATATAGGTACATATATGAATGTAAAATGTAGTATAAACTGGATATTTTCATAATTCATAAATGTGATAATGATGAAAGTAGCCTAAGCCCTTTTCAAAGTGCAAAATTTCTAGATAATCGGTTGAGTAATTAAGGCGTGAAAACTGACGGTTTCCAACACTATTCCAGCTATTTCAACAAACAAACAAACTCATTTCCGCATTTATAATATTAGTTGGGATTTGAATTTCATCATTATCTTCAGCCCGTAACGACCCAGTGCTGGATATGGGCCTTCTTTCCCTTTACGTGTGACCTGCGATGAGTTTGATGATCTGGTCTCATCGTCGTCGACTCATTGGGATGGTTGTCTGCTGACATGTCACTTGTCCACAATCGATAATTTGTTTAGTTGGTACGAATAAGAATTAGTAAAAAGATTGAAAGCGCTAAGTAGTCGACATCATTCGCTCAATTATTTTTTATCACGATTTTTGCATAGTTTGTGTATTATATTGTAAAAATAATAAAGTAATTAGCACAGCACTATGTGAATAATAGCAAAAAATACGTCTCTGAAAACTGCGGCAGTCACTCCTCGTAGCGCGTCTTGTAGACCAGCTACGTGCTACGCCCCTACGACAGCGCGCTCACACAAAAGACACCTCCAAAAAACCGGGATCCCATAATGCATGCCACAAAATATTCTTTACCTTTCTTTCAATAAAATATTTTGTTAGCCCTTTCTTTATTTGTAGCAATCAAAAATCACTGCGTAGCATTATTCGACACAAACCTTTGTTGTAAAATAAAACTCCATTGAGACTAATTGAAATGCTATATTACGTCAGCGGCCGACGTTTCGAATAGGGGCACTGTTCGTCGCTTTACAAATATAAAACAATCATTTGGACAGTTCAAAGAGCGGTGCGAGGTAACGCAACGTTAGTGTGTGGCGCAAGGGATGGGAGGCTGGAGTATAGACAAGTAACCATTTCAAGTTTAATCTCACGAATAGATAGACTAGCACGTTTATTACCACGTATCTCCGTAACTGTAACTGATTTTGATAAAAAATATAGTGTATAAATATAGCTTTTAAAAAAAGCATCCACTTACTCTTATCTTAATACTAGCTACGCCTGCGGTTTTACCATGAAAAAGAGTTAGAACATGGCTGCTTTTCATTATCAAACCAAATCTTCTTCTGATTTTAGACTCTTGTGCCTTACGCCCGCGCTAGCTCGCGCCTCGTCATCACGCGGCGCCTTTCAATCCACGTCTCGAGTTTGGATCCTCCCCCACAACGGCCGGCACAAAGCGGCGCGTTTGCCGCCTCGTTATGTAAAATCGGCCAAACAATGCGCCGGATCGCTTTCTTACACTCGATCGAATCAACAATGGCCCTCAAAAACAAGACACGTTACCTAGCCGATGTAAATAGACCCGCGAGGCAACGCGAGCCGCCAACTATAACGGATCTAACTAATTGGATGTGTGAGTAACAATATGCGTAAATAAAGCAATAGTTTGTATTGTAGATTGCGGGTGGGGCTCATGTTGTGGAAACAAAAGAGTTGCATCAATCTAAGGCGTTAAATCTTTCAATGGAAAGCCGAAGTTTGGAGTTGTAATCTGCAGGCGATGGCGTAGTTGAGCCCGCGCCTTTGTTCTATCCTACAGAAATCATTAAGTAATTTTCTTGCTTATACAACAAATTATTCATTAGGTGGTTGTTGGTCGGTGCACATGCACATTGCACACGTCAATGCTATGCTCTGAGATATTACGCGTATCGAGAACAAAAATGTAGGCTACTTTTTATCCGTCCTGTAATACCTACATATAACTCGATGATCTATGTTCGTATAATTTTTTCCACGGAGTCTGGTCCTAAAACAACATTTGAAAACTATGTCAAAGAACTTCAGGTGGCCTAAAAACTATGACATCAGAGCCACTACATGACCTACATGGCCACTACACGGCCGGGCCTACATGAACTTGGTACTTAGTTTCGGTTGTTCCAAAGTCATAAGGACAAGAACTACAACACACTAGCACTTACTCGTATCATGGAATGGAAACGAACTTCTGCAAACTAAAATACCCGTTTCAAACATATACCAGTCTAATAAGAGAATAGTACAAATGCAGTGTGTCTGGCAAGGTACGGCGCAACTTCGCCGGAGGTGCTAGCTCCTCGCACGTACGGGTCCGCGACCGACATACGTCGTATTAGGTTATTCTCCAGTAGAGGATGCAAATGTGTGCCTCGGGCAGCGCTTGCCTCGTCCTACCTAGGTAGATCTGGAGATAGCGGGTTAGAATCTTACTAGTCGAGTTGGCGCTTTAGAAATCGTGAAGTAAGTTTGTCTGTACGTTGTGTTTGTGAATAGTGCGTGTTAATTATTACAAAATGTAAAGCCACGTTAGTTTTTATTGTAACGTTTATTTGTTAGTTCCATCTTATAGTATGCTGAATGACCTATGTCTGCAAATTCACATTTTTTAAAACTAATGAAAAACTTTGGAAATATAATTGAGAAAAAATAAATTTAGGAACATTTCCACGTAGATAGAACAAGATTGGCGTATCAAATTCGATGTTTCTAATTATAAATTCTCTAAAAAGTTGTCTTATTTAGTTATTATTACCGAGTTTAGCCTAGGATTTGTCACAGATGTGCCCTAATATAATGAGTATCACAACAAAATATCACAACTTGTAAAGAGCATGGTCAAAAGTGGAACTTCTGTTATCGTCTTATTTCTTCTTTTAGTGTTAAATAGATATAAACATACCAACTAAAAAACCATATTAACTGTCATATCGTTGGTTGTAAGATATATAGGAGTAAGAAAATCTTCCCGTTGTCTCTAGAAGTATACGGGGGAGGTGTTTGTGCGGCGAGCGTAATGTTTGCTATGTACAGTGCGCTTTACATAACACTACGGAACGTGCGCGACTTTGCCCCGCTCGGGGTGAATATATTTCGCGATTTATGCGCTTGTTAGCTGAACGCTGCTTATTATAACGTACAACGCAAAGGTGAAATCTGCAAAAATATTTAAAACTGTTTCTGTGAAGAAGAAGTTAAGGTTTGTATCTTACAGCTGGTAATATTCGTAGATAACTAAGTAGATACTCGTAGTAAGTAGACAGATATTTTTCGACTCGAACAAAATCCCAACATGATTTTATTATAAACTCTGTCATTTCGCATAAAAATACTCAGGCGAACGATTCCAAAATCGAGGTCCAGAACCGATGATATGCGTAGGTGGAATAAACTAATAGAAACCTTTAAAAATGTTGCAACAAACTGGCGCCTCACGCTGCAAACATCAACAAACACCGCGGTGGTCTCGATAACAAACACAACAATGACTCGTTGCATTCTACCAATTGGAGGGCATTCTACCAATCTGTGAGGGCTCGTGAAGAGGTGACCTCGGGCCTTCGGGCGGGTCGTAAGCACTAACGGTTCAAAAATGTGGACGCAAACAGCGTGTGTCAAGGGGCAGACAAACAGGCGCGCTGTGACCCTCTTACTGTGGTGATGCTGTGACTTTGCCTGGATTTTGACTTTTAGGATGAGCTTTCAGTACCACTGTAACGATTCGGGATGACGATGAGTGCCATTTACGAGTTGTAAGTTCAAGAACAAAGCCTAAGTTACCTATTTAGTCGTACTTTAGATGATATGTAACCTACACGGGCTAAATAAAATATTTTTTTTGAATTAAGGTATCAACTTTGTCTTAAAATAAAATTATTTTAATTTGGCGGAAAACTATGGTGTGTCGAAAGTTTACCAATAGCGGGATGTTAGTAGGCTGTGAAAAATATTTTTTAATTATTATTTCGTTATCTCCTGACGATTACAAGTTACAGACACACTAACAGGTCAATTCGGGTCAAGTACCTATAGTGAAAAGTTAAGTGATAGATGACTTGGAAAAATAAGCTGTATGATGAGGAGTTTGCCAAGCAGTTGACAATCGCTCTCAGACAATGAAAGAAACCCTGTGAAAGAAAACATATTTAGAAAGCAGAGAAAACAAATACATATAGCTTCTTTTGGTTCTACCCTTTTTAGGGTATATTTTTTATTTTTGTTGATGAGGCGGAAATCCACACAAGAAACCCGGCTGCTATGGGGCGCAGAGTCATGTGGGATTATATGTTACTCTTCGCAATTTTCGTAACGACGGTTTAAAAACGAATTCGACAGTTTTACATTTCGATTTAGCGTTCGAGATAGGCAAGTTTATAAGTCAAAAATAGTTATGGCGGATTTTGTGAATAAGACCGACAGGCGGAAGTTTGGATATTTGCAAGTGTGACTTTGTGACCGAATCGTACACTAAATTACCACCAGCCATCAGCCACCTCGAGACCAAATGTCTTCGGAACTTTCCGATTCACTTTGAGATGTACATTCGTAGACCGCAACACCATGTAATTTGTAGACTTTACTATTAGGCGAGAAGGTGGTCAAATGCAAGTTTGACTTTTCTAAGACAGGAAAAAAAAGATAAATATCTAAATACGATGTCGCTATGTGTCACTATGAGTGTATATCACTGTCCATTCATCAAAATAAGTCATACGACATGTTTACGCTAATATAATGTTTACGCCACAATCTAATAGGTACAGGTGATAAAGATATCGATACTTCTTGTTATACCCACACAACTGCCATGAAAGGCTCCAAACTTACCATTCCAACAGCCAGCTATCAAGTCCTCATTACAGCTCATCCTAACCAAACTGAGGTAACCAACACCGGGTATCATCGCTGTTTGAGTACCGTAGGAAGTCGGAACCCGACACCGGCGGCAGTCTGTTGGCACTGCTCTCCTCGCCCGCACTACACAGAATAGAAAATATTTCAAACAAACACTGCTTTTGTGTTTGGATGGTGGGCCTTTAGTTTCGGTGGTTGAGAATGTTTTTCGAACTAAGTGGCGTCTCGCAAAGAATAGGTACATCTATCTGCGTAGGAGTCTATTATTAGTAACATTCTTTGTTTGGAGTAGATAGGTAATTCATCGCCAACGAGCGTAGATATGCCAACTACTACGCTTTTCATTTCTGCCATTCCTTATGGTTCCTTGCTACTTTTTCATGCTCCGTTGCATTGTTTTAGGTAGAAGTTTATTAAAAGTTTAGCTTTCAACAATTCACTGCTTAAAAAAGTTGATAGGTAGAACGACAAAATTGAACTGTTTTTCGGCTCACGACCACTATCGATGGAGTACTAGAGTAGACCACGAATAAGTATGACAGTAGTTAGTAATTACAGGGTTTGTTGACGCCAGAGGTGTATTTCTTAGATGTTAGCTGGTATTATTAAATTTAGATTTATTGGATTTAAATGCAACACTACCCAACTAAATAAACTAACAGGTAGTTTTAACATAAGCTAATCGTAAAAAGCAGACAGATTTAAAATGTACCTATTATCTGGCGATGACTTAAACAACCTCAAAGAACACGAGTACTTTCCTTCCTTTATAAACGTTAGTATGGATTACTAATACGACCGTTAAAATGTTTAATCATCTCACAAGCGTCGTGAAGAGGCGCATCGACCGCTGGAGATGTTTGGTCGCGTCTCACTGCGTAGGTATTTATTTACACATGTTGCCCGATGTGTTTCTAACGAGCTCCCGACTCTGCGCACTCGATAAATAAATGCCCTGTTATATCAACTACCAGTCTTTGTACTCGCGACGGGCACAACTCCCTAATTACGATTGTGCCGGAACGCTCAAATATTTGGTCAAAACTTTCCTCCATTAATGAGCTACCAATAATGTACACCGCACGGCTTCTTTCGACTCTGTTTAACTTACGTAATAGCCCGCTGGAAAAACGTGTCCCCAAAGCAAATTAAGAAAAAAATTTCAACTGAGTATAATGTGTTTGCGTTATTTGCCTCTGTCATATTTGGAAATCATGTTTGTTATTGCTGCCCGGACAGAATGTGGATTTACCTGGAATTTATGAGAATTCACTAACAATAACAGCGATGGGAAAGCAAACACATTTACGTACCTACCTGTTCATACGTAGTAAGTGTTCTTCTAATTTAACAGTAAAGTTGGACAAATATTTAAATCAAATATTTTCGAGACATTGTGGACTTGAGTTGCTAAATATCGGCGCTTGTGATTTTTGCAAATGAGCAGTCAACAAGCCTCGAGCAAATAACTCGAAAATGCAAAACAATTTGAGCAAATAATTTAACGGAGGCGGAATTCAGAATCAAAATTATCTATTCTAAACATAATTTTAGGTACCGGTTTCAATAGTATCTCTATTTATCTCGTATATCTACCACACAAGTTGATACTATAATAATTTATTAATATTCATATGCAAGCTCACATCCAACTATAGTCCGTATAAAACCCAAAATAAACAACGGAATACGAACAAAAACATTATAAAATTGGAGATCACAAATCTTTTGTTGATATTCAAATTTTGTAAAAGTCATCTGTACAAACTTTTGGCCCAAATCTGTGATAGAGTGAAGCAAGAGTTTGCGGCCATTGTGATGGATCCCGAGTCAACACTTGAAGGAGGCTTTCTTCGAAGGTCTCGAGCCTCTTTGTGACACGTCTACATTTCAAAACTTCACGGCTTACGAGCACGAAGACGTCAGGGGAACGATAAAAACCCTAAGGAATTTCTATCCTAAATCAAAATTGATTTGCAGGTAACTAGCAAACACTTGTTTAATACGGCTGTTAATTTATTTTATCGTATGAACAATAAATATATTTAATAGAGCTAATAAACTCCTGCGCATTATTTTGTTGTGTATTTCTACAATTAAGAATACCTACGTCATATCTTACGACGTTTGTTTAACATTTAGTTTGATGATTTTGATTATGCTTATATAGGTACCTACTTGGAATGAGTTTCCTGCTTTAAATTAATTCATATAATCCATCTAATAAGTAGGTACTTACTTAAAATCCTACATTAGCATTGTAATTTTTGAAGTAGATTAATTCGAGGAGAAAGCTTTTATTTATTAATTTTAATATAATCTTTACAAGTTTGGTTGACACACATACTTATCTAGAAAAATTGAGCCAATATCGAAAGGTATCACACAATTTTTCTGCAGAATGTATTCTGATCTGAATTTACATACCACGGGCTTTTCGGTGAAGGAAAACATCGTGAGGAAACCTGCATACGTCTGTAGAAGAAATTCAAAGGCGTATGTGAATATTGTGAATCCACCAACCCGCACTTGGCCAGCGTGGTGGAATACGGCCTAATCACCCTTCGAGGGTAGACCTGTGTATCCCAGCAGTGGGAGGATTTAAAGGTTGCATATAATATAATATGTATTCTGATGAAACGGTGACCCATTGTTGCCAATAAATCTTTCTGAGGTTTATCAGGGCTGAGTCAGAAACGTACCTGCTACTTATATTGTTTTATAAAAATTATAATAATATTAAACTATTCAAATGTAAAGTTACAGCTAGTTTGACACAGTATAAGGCAAACTCTAATCCTGTCATACCTACATATTACATAGCCGTAAATTCCAAATATTATTAACACTTGATACTCACTGATTATTGAACTTGTATTGATTTTATAACCATCATCAAAGTTTACCAACACAAAACCGTAAAACGTCCACCCTAATCGAAAGAACACCCCAAGCCCAAAGCACCCAAGACGGTCCAATTTCCTCTCGCTGCAATCAGCATCTGTTGCGTACTTCCCGCGGGCTGCCGAGACCCCACCGTGCCTTAGTAGGTACATGACCAATTTATATCTACAGTTGGCGAAATGATGGATCTAAAGATATCATACAAAGTTTCTTCGAAAATGCGATGGTGGTGCTCTCGTTTAAGTCAACGGATAAGTTGGTCGTACCTACACCGTGCCGTTCCGTGCTCCGTGCCACAATTAAATGTGTCCACAACACCGATTCCCAATAGCGGCACACATCGCTGCCCTCGACACAATCGCTATTTTATACGCATTTTTATCCGGGGGGGCTGTTTTGCAAGCTTTCATTTGACGTCGGGCGAGTAATCGCGATTTGATTCACTTGATTGTGATTGTTGACCTTATTTAATGAGACTCGAGTTTAGGTAATTGGATAATTGTATATTGTTGGGATAATCGGCAAATAATTGTAGACACACGATTAATAGGTCTTTTAAGTATTACTAGTGTACCTAAAACTGATTAATCAATTGCTTATTTGTCTTTGTGTGTTTTTGCTTTAGAATAGAACTACGAGTATTACAATACTAGAATAAATTGATAGCCTATTGCAAATATGAACTGTAGGAAAGCGAATAGAAAAATGATTGGGGAGACTCATTTTCGTACGATAAACAATAAGTCACATCAATTTGTGAATGAATGAATGTATCTAGTAAGTAGGTAGCAAATATGGGTACGTACCTACATACCTATGATTTTGTTGATGTTGTTTTTCACTTAAAGTGGCTTAAAGATTCTGAGCGGAGAATAATGCTAACTTATATCCAGGACTAGCATATCTAACTATGTCTTAGTTACTTTCTATCCCAGTACAATTAACCATTCTTACAGAATAGCTGACACAACCGCGGGGCGCAGTTACTTGGTAATAAATATATACTGGAACTGAACCTGTAAATGTTCGTCACAACTGCTCGTAGCTTGTGACCAGCCAGGATAAACCAATAGCCTGAAGGCGTCAACAGCAACATTCCAAACGGATTCGAGTCGCAATTTTCTGTTTGCAAATCAAACATTCCTTCGCAGCTGCGAGGTGTTGAGTTCCCTGAACCATATAACTTATAACCCACTCTTGCGCAGATCCGCGGGCGGTCTCCAAGTGTTTGTGTTGCTAGTGTTTGGATTGTTATAAAGTTGAAATCCGGCACTGTGAAAGTTTAAGAGAGTAGATTTTGTCAATAAATAAGGAACTCTAATAACGAAATACAATAAAAGAAACTGCAGTTTCACAAAATACTTGATTTTGATTTACGAAACATCCCTCGTACCTAAGCTTTGTTTCTTATTGAGAGTAGGTGGAAGTTGTTTATATATTGTAAGTTTAAGTTTTATTAACTTACTTAGGTGGGAAACTTATTTGACAATGACAACAAAAACAATTTGGATCCAAAATGTTACTGAACCAGCAGTAGTAGAGATAAGAGCAGTAGTATACATATGTTAGATGATTTTTAAAATAAATAACGCCAGGTGATTTAATACCTACTTGTGCCGATATTTACCTAGTCTAGAATAGTCTAAAATTGACCTAGGTAAGTATGCCTAGGAATGTTTCCTCAGTATCCACAAAACGTAAGAGATTTAAAAATATTTGTCGATTTCAAATTAATTGGATAAAGTTGATTCAAATTTGGTCTACCTACCTAATAAATAATGATAGATAGATAAATAAACTCTTTATTGTTCACACCAGAAATTACAAACAATCGGAACCACTTAAAACTAGTAAGTACAACAATTGGCGGCTTTATTGCTAAGAGCGATTTCTTCCAGACGAGACATTTTTTTTGCGATTCTTCCTAACACTTCCAGCTGGCTAGACCAGTATTCAATCGTTGAAGTGCGAATCCGCGGGCGGTCGCGAGTGTTTGTTTTGCCGTGTTTGGATAGACGGGAACGGCGCGCGGCGCCTGCTTGTTTGATCAAGGATGTTGACTGTTTATGATGCCCTGGTACTAAAAAATAGTGTGGAGGGTTAAGAGGACTTTTTTTAGTAGATTTTAATACCATTAGCTGGTATTTATGTAATAATGGGAAATAAGCTATATATTACGAGTTGATTGGAAGTACGGAAGCTGCATTAGCACAATAATATTAGTCCTTGTGTGGCGAGTTGAATCCCACTCAACTTTGTAACGGCTGAATGGATTTGGTTGAAATATGGTGTCGAGGAAGCTCACATCCTGATTACATAGATCGCTATACTAATTCACTCCTCTTTTATCCTTAAAATTTTACAATCCCAATGGTATTAAGTATAATAGGTAGATATCAATATTTACTTAACTCCCGACTGGGTAGATACTGTTCAACCCAAATTGTTTCGCGTTAGCTTTTCACCGAAACTGCAGTTCCTAAAAATGTTTCAAACATCGGTTGAAAGAGTCCATTAGGCGTCCATTGAGGTGAAAAGGTCGATTTGGGACAAAACGCGTCCACTCGCGAATTGCCCACTCGGATCTAAACGCTCCCAATTCCACCAAGTGACGACAAAAGCCGACTTTTAGCGGCAACAATGAGCGAATGTAGCAAATTACCGCTTTTTGACACTTGAAAGCGCTCGTTGAGGCGCACCGACGCGCGTATTGTCGCAGGCGGGAAACAACGATAACAATAAACAGTCAAAAGGAAAGTGTAGTATTTTGCGTGAGCTCGCTCAATGGTAATAGGTGTTAATGCGACGGATTCGCTGGGTAGAGTGAATGGGCCGCCCGGCGCGCGAGCGACCCTCCGCCACTATTTTTATAACAAATCGACGGATCTCTGATTGACAACATTGTGTTTTTTACATGTTGAATTTTTAATGATTTAACATTGACGGGTGGGACGGGACTATATTTTACAATAGGGACTTTGAATTAATCTTAATTAATTGATTTTAGAACATTTACGTAAAAAGTTTTTATTAACTGTTAGTATATTTACCTATTGTATTAAACGTCTTGCATTTAGGTCGACGAAACGGTGCAAAGCGTGGCAAAGTAGCAGGTCGAAATTGGATCCGATTGGCGCTGGACCGAGACAGATGGCACAACGAGAGAGATGCCTACATTAAGCAATGGGAAAAGGCGGCTATGGATGATGATGATTAATAAACAATTTATTAAAATTAACACCGGAGTAAAGCGCGAGTACTCCCGTGTTCATTTTAACAAAATGTATCAAAACCACGTTAGTTTTCATAGTAAAATGATGAAACATTTCTACTGCACCGTGCACCTATTTTTAAAGGGCCCCATACACGGTACGATTCATCTATACGATCGATCTGATGAAAATCGTGACGATTGATCGCATCAAAAATGCCGCTCATACACGAAACGACTGGTCGTAACGATCGATCATTTACTTGTTTGAAGCTGAAGGATAAGGACGTGAATAATTAAATACGTGCCCCATAAAATGGAAAATTAACTTCTTTTCCTTACCTATGTGGCGTTAGCGTTGATTCGGATTCAAAAGAAAAAAAGAAAGCCTAGAAAAATGTGGGTTAAGAAATGGCTAAAAGCGAAAATATAAAAATCGTTACGATATTCATGATTGCATGGGTTTTTGTTGCGATTTCCGACATCGTCTTCGATTAAGTAAATCGTTAACAATCTTGACATACACCATCGATTCGTCGTTTCGATCGTTTTGATGCGACGGATCGTACAGATAAATCTTACCGTGTATGGGGCCCTTAAGACTTCCAAACAAAGGCAGTATACAAAGCGTACCTACATAGCGCGTGTTCTCTCACGCTGATTAGGCTGCGTGCACACTGTTACGAGGAATATTAGGCTGCATTTACATGCACCGGCCGAGCGCCCGGGGCTCACGTTATTGCATTACCGCACGTCGGCTGCCCGGCGCAAACTGACTTCTCTGCTAATGAACTCACAGACTGAACTACATGCACAAGTTTAGTGTAGGTACTTACATATGTGTCTTGAGTGTGAATGAGTATAGTGGCAGAAGACTATCGAAGAAAGTATAGACTATACATCTAGATGAAAAGCCTGAAAGTATGGATGAACTATGTGAAAGATGATACATAACAAACGTGAAAAAAACCGGCTTCAAAATTACTTTAGCGATGCCACATAAGTGGGATTATTCTAGGGTGAATAATGGTGATATGACCTATTTTGTATGTTTATGGAAATTCTTCGTAGATAATTCGCAACAAATTAATGCACAAACCTTCTAAATTTATTTAACAGTTGTTGCCAATTAAATTGTCCAGTGAGAGTAAAACTTTTCTGGATTAAGGTGTCTAAACATTAGTTTAAAAAACGTTGAGATAGGTATTTTGATAAGATTTTGCCTGGAAGAGATCGCTCTTAGCGATAAGGCCGCCAGTTGTCGCACTAGTTTTAGGTGTTATAATCCTTTTGTTTGTAATTTATGGTGTGAACAATAAAGAGTATCTAATCTATCTATCTATCTACATTCATTTCTTGCATCAGTTGAATCCAAGTTTGTATTATATGTATCTAAACATTTATAACGCATCACATTCCTGATCACAAATCCTCTCCATCGATTAGCAATA
This sequence comes from Alcis repandata, assembly GCA_949125135.1. Classification (NCBI taxonomy): domain Eukaryota; kingdom Metazoa; phylum Arthropoda; class Insecta; order Lepidoptera; family Geometridae; genus Alcis; species Alcis repandata. The sequence goes on from OX421238.1 coordinate 2,700,493, forward strand.
TCCAGAAAAAAGAACCTCCAAAATTATGCCACAATGATTTTATCTCCACATCTACTCTTAATCCAAGTTTAAGCTCGTAAGTATTTTGTAACAATAGCTTTATTATGGGAAAATAGTCAGGAAGTTGACGCATTGGTCCCTTCCTCTGACCGAGGCCAACCTGTTGTGGTTCTAGCGGATTATCGCTTAATGTTATTGTTTAACTGATAACTGGTAAGTTTGTTTGAATACTTATACGTAATACGGGGATAAGAAAGTTTTGTGGTTTACGTCGGCTGAATGGATTTCATCATCATCAAACTCTGACTCCCATATGGTCCACGGCCACAACTACATACGACTAACTTAACTAACATAACTTATTTCTCATTATGCGCGGTGGCTGGGACGATTTTGATGAGATCTTTGCAGACACGCTATAGTTTTGGTTATTGATTGACTTGGGATCGGAAAACTATGGCTACATCCTTCTTATTCTCAATACTCGGTATCGGTATAATTAGGTATGAATAAGAAATAATAGTAGGTACATCTAATTTCTAGTCTCGTACAAATCAGGTCCAGGGATTATCTGTGCTGAATCAGAACATCGTCCATTTGGATTGTTAGATATACCTACCTACCAGCCTACTAAACTACGTTACATCTTAAACTTCAAGTCGCAGTCAAGAATAGCTGATATGATAATGAAACACACAATAGGTATACCTAGTTCACTTATTCGGCTACAAAACCATGAAGTTCAAACATTGAAGGCCAAAGCGACGTTACCTTGGGCTTGAAGAAAGCCAGATTAGCCCATTTCGAATTTATCGAAGCTAGAATCGAACATCGGAGAAGTTAGCCGATAGGGCCGCTGATATAAATAGGTATGAGTTACCTGCGTACATTAACTATTTACCTATAGTCATATCCAGATCCACAAATACACACCTAAGACTTACGCATATTCCACCTTGTCATTGTGATCTAAATGTAAATGTAAATTTCACGCAATCGAGCAAATTGTGAATCCTGCATTATCATATCAAATAGATTCCATTACGATGATATCTTAGGCCTCATACCGCAGTTTGCGGACGGCGCCGCAAATTACAGGCCCGGGTGCGCCTGACCGAGTCAGACGTCTTGACTGACATGCCATCAAACTGATAGCTTGATGGTTGATGGCTTTAACTTGTAATAAGCAGCGGTTTAAGTTGATAGTATCGATTATTATTTATTGGCGAAGTTGAGTAGCGTCTTTGCACAAACCACCAGGAGGAAGAGATAAAGAAAAGATCAACTAAAAAGAACTAAAGTAAAGTGGTAAAAAGTTTTAAAATTAACTAATAAAGTTACAAGTTTAAACCAAGAGTTGAATAGTGACGATTCTGTTATAAAATAAATTTGATGTTTTGAATCTGTTATGTTAATCTTAATATGTATAAACTAATTGTGTAGTTTAGTTAATAACAGTAATAATAAGTTAGTAATAGTTACTGTGCATATCTGAGCATCTTTTTCTAATACATTAAAATATAAAGGACGAAGGATAACTTTAGTCCTATCAGATAAGTTTGGTATAAAACAATCGATATCAAATTGAAATACTTAAAGTATTTAAGACTAGGTATTTCCTCCTCGCCAAAAATAAATTTAAGGAACGAAAAGTCCTTATTAATTACCCAGGTAAGAAGTCTTTATTAAAATAAACATTTAAGTGCATTTTAATAACACAAAATCTGTACTGAAGTTAATCATGTTTAATGATTAAAGAAGTTCCCTAGGTTACTTATTTTATAAAACCAAAAATACTAATCCCTGATGATTGTTATTGAACAAAAAAACATTTATGCATGCAAAAATTGTTTTAATGCATGCATCCTAATAAATGTAAATCAAGACATGTGTACCTATGTATAACTAAGTTAAACCAGAAATACGTATATAGGTATACATACCTATCTACTAACATAAAACTACCTTCCGAAATTCCCATAGAAGTACAAAGTTTTCCATACACCGAATCGCGATTCGTGAATCATCGTACTAAGTAGAACCATGGATTATTAAGTAAGTAATAATGCTTAATTGTAAGCAGAAAAGTGATTAAACTAAGCAGGTAAGCAGGCAACAATAGGTTCACGGGTAGACAAGTGTGGGAAACATTCCCTCATTAGAGTAATCTATCTTTTTAGCTAAAATGCACATTGCCTACCTGTTTTACAAATACCTATATAGCTGCGTATTGAGGTTGATAATTACGTGTCTATGTAAGCTGTAAGCTTTAGTAAAAACAAAGTATCTACACTGCGAAAAACGCCCATATAAATTCCGCTAAACGAATGATGAATTCACCTAAAGTACGGAATATACTGATGTTAGGCTTTTGTAATATTGCATCGATTTACAAAAGTTTGCTTCACGTGATCATTCGATTATTTAGCATTTTTGTACTGGCAGGTTGTAAACTGTCTTTGACAGATGAATGTAATCGCGTTGGTCACGGTACTGCTGTGATGATGGACAATGGACATGGATTGAGAAACCGCCATTGATTGTATTTGGTCGCCTTTGAAAATTTAAGAATAAGAATGTACTTGTGATGCATTAAAAGTAATGTAATTAGCTGAATTATTGTATTCTTCTCTCCGGAGCCTCCATTTCTGACACTGATATCACCAAAAAGTACGCTGATTAGCACCAGTTTATGATAGTTGTCACCGTAAAAACTGGTGCTAATCATCGTACTGGTGATATCAGTATGCTCCTTACTTTAAGTGGATTTATCATTATTTTAGCCGATTTTTTTCTCAGTGTATTTTAATTTCTTTGGCTGTGAGTAAATAGAACAATCGAGATTTTTCATTCCTACTTGTTCCATTTTGTTATTATTTATAAGTTCATTCATTTTATTTTAAACCAGCTACGTCCTGCGGTAGCACCCGCAATCCTACATAAATTGTTGTAAATTTGTTGTAGTTACTCGTAGAATAATTGTAAAGTAGGATGTGTGTTAATCCGGTATAAGCCTTAAAAACTCGGCCACAGCCTGTCACTTGGCTGCTTATTTAGCTATCTCCATTTCAAACTTCGCGTAAATCCGTTGAAGTGTTTCAGCGTGAAAAAAATAATAATCACACACACACACCTTTTCATTTATATTTGCAATTATAATACAAGTGAGAACTTCTGAAGTGTAATGAAGAATATAATATAGAATATAGAATAATATAATAGAATTTAAGAAACAAAATGAAGGTAGTACGTTTTTACTTTTTTTTACTTATAGATATTATGTTTTTTTTTGTTTGGATTGTGCTTTGTGAAAAATGTAGATAATATAACTGGAATTTATTGAAAATTCCGGCATAAAACGTCGTAGATTTTGTACCGTAGTTTCCAATAAATTCATAAATGAGTGGTTACGGGGGTTACAACGATGTCCTGTACCTAATTGGGTTTATTTTATAATAAAAGATAGGTAGTTTGATTTTACGATATTTCTATTTATTCAGAAATTGAATTTAGACCTGTTAGATTATTATTATTCATGTCTATTCTATGAACAACAGTATGTTTACAGGTTAACAACGAGTATTAGCCACCATTACGCATTTTATATACAAGTACATTCTAAGAGAATATCTACAGTAGCTTGGTCGTTCTCAGACTTTAACATTAGATTTAAAATATTCTATAATATATACTTCGTTCTACCGATATAGCATTGTATAATAGAATATCTACATAAGTAAAATTTACAATAATTTACACATTATAAAACTATTTCAGACATAAACAGAATTAAAATAATACACAACGTAACACAGCTCCTCGCGGTTCGAAAAGACTTCAACGCGCTTCACTACAAGTAGGTACTGTTAGTAAGAAACGAGAAAATTATAAAAGGAGCGATAAAACAGTTAAATAATAGAAAGAATTAGGAAAGAGGAAAAGTAAGTAAACGTTGAACACGAACTAGTGCACTAGGCATAAAATTATTGTTCCGACGGGAACTACGATAATACTGAGTATTCACAGGTATATTACAGTTTCCACACTCACTGGGTGGCGGCGCTTAGGTGTCTGGCGGGCGGTGCTGGTCAGTGGGGCTCGGCGGGCCGGACTGCGCAGAGTGCCGCCGCAGCTGCTGCAGCAGCGCCGGGTCCAGCGCCGGCCACCACCCGCCCAGCAACGGGTACTGCACCGCCGGCGCCAGCGGACTGTGGCCCTCCTCCTTGATAGACACCTCTTCCTGATCACTCGCCACAACGTCTATATCCTCTTCCGGCTCTTCTTCGCAGCTGCTGTCTCGCCGCTGTCGCTTTATCGGTACATCATCTGGCGCGAGCAGCGAAGCCACATCGAACTGCCTCTTCCGCGTCTGTGGCAGCCGGCCCGCTCCCCAGTAAGGTATCGGCAGCACCGTCGGCGGCGGAGACTGCGGCGGGGGCGAGGACGAATCTTCTCCATCATCATCGACTGCCAGTCCCATATGTTTCCTCACTTTCCGCTGAGCTTTGCGTCTTCTAAAATCACCTTTCCGGAAATCTTCGACGTTGGCCGGGTGTATCGCCCAGTAATGGCCCTTTCCGTTCGCGGACCGTCCGGCTTTCACGAAGCAGTCGTTGAGAGACAAGTTGTGTCGGATCGAGTTCCTCCAGCCGGGGCCGCGCGTGCGGAAGTACGCATAGTTGTCCAATATGTGCTGGTAGATGTCAGAAAGGACTAGCTTTCGATCGGGCGAGCTGAGGATGGCCATGGCGATGAGGCCTATGTAGCTGTGCTGGGGCTTGGGCTCTTCGGGCTGCAGAGCGCGCTGCTGCAGGAGCGACATGGAGAGCGCGAGGCGCGGGCCGTAGGGCGCGTAGCAGGGCGCCACGGACGGCGGGTACAGCCGCAGCCGCTCGGCCACGGCGTAGTTGTAGAGCTGCAGGCGGTAGTGGTCCAGCGCGGCGGCGGTGACGGTCGGCGCGTCCTTGCCGAGCGGCCAGGAGCCTCCCTCGGCACCGCTGCACATGTTGTCGGTTTGACGGCGCGGCGCGGTCTGCCGCCGGCGGCCGCGGCGCGCCCCACGGGCACGAGGGCGGAGGCCCGCTGCTACTGGCCAATCAGCGCGCGCTCCACGCTTGTATACGTGTTTTTGTTTAGCGACGCCCCACTCCGGTGGCTTCGCGACTCCACGCGCCCTACCTTGAGCCTAAAGTACGGGTAGCAAAAAAGTCCTAATTTTTAGTTACTTTGGGTGTCGATTAGTACGTGATTGTTTACTGAAATCTCTTAATATTTTTGCGCACTTGTAACTAAAATTTCACTTAACTTTGTCGCCCCTTACAAGATAAAAAGTCTGATTAAAACTATTTCTATTTCATTCTTTAACTGCCTTTCTTGGAAAAGTCGAAGGTTTATGTTTGCCCAGCAGTGGGAAATTGAAAACCACAGAAAATGGCCCCCATTAGTTTATTTACGATTTGACACCTTGTCTAGGTTTGATAAGTACCTAATTAAGTAAGCCGTACGGATCCAGATAATTTTCTTCCATACAATATATCATAATCCTAATCTGCCTAACCACCGCGTCACGAAGGTTTATTAACAAAAAGTGGCTAGTTAACTAGCACATTAAACAAGCTAATCAAAAATATTAATGACGAATTAACGATGATTTGTCTGACCGTACTTTGCAAAACCGTTACAAATGACAACTTCGTAGAGAGTGCTTCCCTGTTATTTCAGAGATATCACAACACGCAACAACACATTACTCCTCAGGAGGCGAGCGGGAAAGAGACACAGCTATAAAAATCCTCCTCCCTACTTCGTTAGACAAAGATGCGAGATCGTGCAATAGTCCACATATCGCTGCGAAGTTACGATTTTGTTTGATTCCATCGCGTGATACGAAACTGAACTTTACGCTTCGGTGTTAAAATTCATATTGTATTGGAAATGAAAAGCGCTTGTTCCTTTCTTGTGTCAAGAATAGGCAATGAAAATAAAGAGGCTTCGACTCCGCTTCGAGTGCGAATGAGACAGCAAAACCGGTGTAAAGCGAGTGCCAACAATGCACGCCCATTTAAATACGCCATTTTGTTTACTGTCTCCACGGCCGTGCTTTTGTGTTTTATACAGAAAGCAGTGTTTTGTGGATTAAGTAAATTGCAGGAAATATTTACTGGTTCGGAGCGAGACAATGAGGACGGAATCCGTAGCGAGTATGTTTGTATGATTTCAGCTGGCTGGTTACAGATGTGGGTAGGTTGCATGTAGATAGTGGAGGTTTTGTAGGTAATTAATAATGGAATTAATTTAATTTCAGTTTAAGTTTTGCTGCTGTGTAATTTGTCTTTTAGATACAAACTCGTCGGTGTTCGAAATTTTTAGAGAAATTCGGTAAGTAAGTACCTACCTATGTTCGGTTAGGGTGAGTGGCCTAGCCCTGGTACATATCGGAGTTGTTATGCCACCTTAAAGCCTCTGACTCTCTGACATGGCTTTGCAGTTTGTTGCAATAGGACTGGGCCAACAACTTTATTTGGTGACAAAGTTATAATAAAATTTTCGCGTGTATATTTTTTGTTTCTGATTTTGTTTTGTAGCCCCGTAGCAACTTATTCTCGTAGCACACGTAGCGTGCCAAACTGTAGCATCAGTTAGTTCTACGCGCGTACTAACATAAAGTACCTAATAGAATTTTATGCCATACCTTGTATCTTATTTCGAAAAATATTCTAGACTTCTAGCTTAAATCTTCCAATTTTAGTTTAATTTTAAAATGTTGAAAAATCAATTAAAAGTTTAATAAACAAGATATTATCAGGACGCAATAATCAGAAAAAAACACTAAAACATATCTTTTTAATTCGGTATACTTACTCGACTTGTGTTTGAATTCTTAAGTTTGCCACAAAATCGTTTTGATCTTAGACAGCATTTTTGAATGCAAATACATTAAATAAGCCTCTTACCTCTTACAGTAATATTACTAAATAAATAAATTGAGATACAGAAAAAAATATAAAGTACATTTATACACAAAAGTGTGATTCTCACTCGTATCACGTAGCCGCGGTTTGACACACGCGATGGTCGCCGAAAAACAATCGGCGCGGCATCGCGGCCGGCCACAAACACGCATTTTAATCGGCACAGCGCGCTCGCGTGCATATTTATCAAGCTTTTGTACAAATTCGTATACAATTTTTGTTGTTTTTGTGTCTGATTTTAGTTTAAGCTTTTATTTAAATCAAGCGGTATAACGTAGTGGGGATTTTATTAATTGATTCGAAGATGAGTTATGACTAATTTGTCTTTAGCTTGTTATCAACACTTTGACCATACTTCTTGCTTCTTCTTGCTTTGCAGATCCTGATTACATATATTATGTAGATAGTTTCATATACTTATGATGATTTAGTACCTACCCAGAATATTTAGGTTAGTACTAATGAAATTATTTCTTCTATGGCAAAATAAATATTGCTGTGGCATGAGTTATAAAAGAAAGTTGTCAAAAAAAATAAACATGAACTATGTTTAATTTTTTGATGTTTTTATATCTAACTACTTATACAAAAATTAAAGCACTGAAATACTATTTCTCATAAAAAAAGCGTTGTAGTTTAAGTAGAACACTAAAGTATCTCTAACGTTTCTCGAAAACTGTCGACACTTAACATTTTATGTAGATTATTATAGATTTACTTACTCGTACCTGACCGTGCTATTGTCATGATAATTGCCATAGCCAAAGACGAAGGCGTGCCGTCCCGCCCACCGCTCCAAACTCTTTGTCCCCGGCTGTACCCACTTGTGTAGGTAAATTCATTTATTTCCACTGCATACGCCCCGCAGTTTATTTTATGTTTGCATTGTTTGTTTAACTGTACCCGTGGAAAGGAATGACGGGTTGTATTTTTATTAGATGAAGATAATTAATATTACGAAAGTGACAAGTAAAATTTTAGGGGAAATAAGTATTTCAACCCTCGGAATTTAAAGCATAAAATGTAACTCGTCTGCGCAGGCCACAAAAAGTCAGTTTTCAATGCATTTGTTTAAGGTTTTAGACCTAAAAACCTGCAAATGAAGTTCTCATCACTTGTGCTCTATTTCCTCTCTCTCTTACAAAAAATAAGTAAACATTATATTGGAACAGGTACTTATTTTTCAATAAAAGAATAAAAAACTCAATAAAAATTCAGTCCAACTTGAGGCGGCATATTAAAAGCGTAGGTACTCCTAATTTATACAGCTTCGCCTCAAAAAAACTCTAATTCGTCGCGTCGCCGCCGCTGTTATATTGAATTAGAGACTTTGTGTGGAAAACTGTTCAGAAAATATTTTGTCGTCACAAAGGAGGTATTAAGGTACGGCATACCTAAGCGATTAACGCGACTGCGAAGCGTACAGTTATGAGCTTTTCTTAGATTTTTGCGTTACTTGGCAGATCTAACGTATCACGCACCTAACATGTCGTAGACCGTAGGTATCATTCATTGCTCAGGCAAATCTATCACAGAAATAAAAAAAAACTTTAATAAGTTACAATTTTTTATATTTATAAAGATTCACACTTATTTATGATTTAATACTTCTTTCTTTCGCAAACGTCATTCGAATAAGTTTATCAATAAACGTCACATACATACCTACACACACATGTTCATGTGCTTTTAGTAAATTAGTTAGTATGACTTATAGTCTGAACTCTGAAAGCGCATCCACGTGGTTATTGTAAGTTTGGACTTACGTGACTGCTTATACTATGCCTTTGTTTCGGGAATATCTACTTGCTTATTATTGAGTCGGCTACTTCGACTAGTGACGCCACGCGTCGCGCTGCGGACTGTCAGGCTGTACTTAAGTATTTTTAGCAAGTCCAAATACTCGTAAGAGCAGTCGCAATTTTTTTTTATAATAATTGAAATATGAAACTGAATTTTGAGATAATAAATATAAATTCTATTCTATTCTAGGTATCTATCTATCATTCTAATCTATCAGTCACAGTCACGCTGATCGCGTAGCTAGCCCCGAACTTTATCTGAAGCCGGCGGCTCGCGATAATTTTATGTAAATGGAGCCGCCGCCGCCGACGGCTGAGTTACGCGGCTGTTACACAATTTGTTTATGTCTGCCTCAGTTTCGGCTGTTTTGCGTGTTTACGATCGATACGGCTAGCGGCTGCCAGCGAGCGGCAAGGAAAATACGCTTGGAAATTATTATTTGAAATAAGCTGTGCGCTGTGGTTTCCCGCGATATTTTTCATATTTTTTGTAGTATAGGTAATATAAAACGTATGAATATTTAATATTGTATACATATGTATATCGAGCACAAAGGGTTTTGTCACTGTCTATCTACTGAAGAAATATACAAGATACCTTATAAACAAGCAGTTACAGCAATAATTAATTGATGACATAGCGTAACTCCAACGTTATGTGTGCCTTGGCAGCACTTCGAATCACGGTTGTCCTTTATTACTTGTTTATCAAATCGTCCTTCTCATTTTATCAATCAATTTTTGTTTTCCTAATGTCAGTAATGTTAAGAAAACCTTTCTGGAACCATATCTACATCCCACAGTTCCTAGATACGAGTAGATACATATTCCATTAGAAAAGTTATTTATGTTTAATAATATCTTTCCTTACTTATTCAAACCCTTCCTAAAATCTTTTTCGGTCCGTCACAAATCCGAAATTACACGCACATTTCGCAGATGAAAAGCGTAGCGAAACCTTAGTCATTCGTTAAATCTGCAAATAGAACCCTATCTACCGACCAGACGCCCCAAGGGACTCTCAATGAGACGTTTGTTACCGGCCTAACTACACACTGCCACAGACTAGCGACTACCTTTGAAAAACGATCTCCAAAAACTCAGAAGGGTAGCAAATGTGAGGAGAAATGTTTAGCGTATGTGAAGCCGTAGTTATTTGGATCACAAAGCATGCCCACGAGTCGAAGTAATACGCTTATTTGAAGATAATCCCGGACCCTCGACGGAATACCTCGCGATTTGTTAGGCTTTGGACGGGATGCTGTAGTTATGTTTGATTAAACCGGACTTATTATAAAACATTTTTAGTTAAACTCAACTATTTGGTAAAAAGCTTTAGGTTTTTGCCACTTAGTTACCTACATGATGCGTACGTGACTAGTCATACTAATACTACTAAATATTACATTTTTATTTATTTATTTTTTTTTATGTGATTGAGTGTCGAGACGAGCAAATCGCTCGCCTTATGTTAAACGTCACGTTTGCCCATAACAGGTCTGCGCCACCCAGAATTTTGAACTTGCAGAATTCAAAATCCTGCGCGGCACAGCACTGCGCTCGTCACCCTGAGATACAAGTCGTTTAATCTCCCATTTGCCCTGTAATTTCACTGGAAACAATGCCCTTCCAACCGGAACACAGTAATGTTTGCACATTACTGCTTGGCGGTGGAATAACTGGCAAAGGTGTGGTACTTCCCCAGGCGGGCTCTGCAAAAGAGCCCTACCCCTACAGGAATAACTGGCAAAGGTGTGGTACTTCCCCAGGCGGGCTCTGCAAAAGAGCCCTACCACTACATATACCTATATACATATATACCTACTACTTAATATTTACGAGACTATTCTCGTGTTAACAAAAAACCTACATGATGCTTTCAAATTGCAATTGAATTAATGAATATTGTGGATATTTTATATGAAATACCGATAGACAGATGAAACTTGTTTATTAGTTAATTTACGTCAATTAAGACGCAGTTAAGAATTCTGCATCCAGCAAAAGGAAGGCGGAATGTCGAATTTGTTCTGAAAATCGAAGGCAGCTCTATAAATAAATAGCTCGATCTGTATACCAATGGCTTTTTGTTTTTGGGCATCTTTTGGCTAGGCGTGTGCTGAGACGCAGATGATGCAGGTCCAAGCGGCACGGGGTAGAGCAAATTAGTTCAACTGGTAAGATTACTGGGATTTGGAAAAAAAATATAATGCATGAAAGACTGAACGTACTGAAAGCTGCGCTGTAGGCACGTGCGACGCAGACATGTGTCTGTCCTGCTCTGCGCCCTATGTCTGTCTCATCTGCTCTGCCTTTCAAAATCTGTTCTGTGCTGAGCTGCGACACTTAAGCCACGTATTCACTTACATTTTGTTTCTGTAAACACTATGTGTTTCTCGATATGTTAACGTAGTGTTTACAGAAACAAAGTGATATGTTTCTGAAACATTATGATTTGTTTCAGAAACACGCAGATTTTGTTTCTGAAACAGAGTTTATAAACAACTAGCGGCCCGTCCCGGCTTCGCTCGGGTGGACATTCATTTTTTAAACGTTTAGGTTGTATTGTCTGTGGCAGCAAGGCACTGCGAGCGTTTGGCACTCGACTGTCGTTCGTATTGCTGCGATGATCTCGCATTCTTGTTTTGCTAGTAGTACTACGAAGTGAACGTTCGGCGCTACATATAAAAATTAAAACAAATGTAAAAGTATAAAAATACGAAATAAGTCACGAAAGGTTTAAGTAGGTAGTTCTGAAAAAAAACTTGATAAATACTTACAATAAAAAGTGTGAGAGTACGATGAAAATTAAACAGTAAAAGTTAAATAAAATAATTCATAAGTAGTTCTAAAAATAACTTTTTATCTGGTACAAAAATGTAATGAGAAAAGTCAAAACATTCAATGTCGCTGCGTAGGGGCATGACGACCGCAGGACTCAGCCGCGCGGTACCTAACCTATTTCATAGATGTGTTCACGCGGCATTTATTTTTCTTCAATTTTAAACTCATTTCGTAATATCTTTTGAACGGAATGTCCAATTTAAATAATTCAAAAAGAAATCTTCAGGTATTGAAACAGTCTTAAATACTAAATAGTTTATTTAGATAAGGATACAAAGGTATGTAAAACATGGTCTGATTTTAGTCGGCATTTTTATCAACTTTTAAAATGTAAAAAAGTACTTATAGTGACGTAACCACAATAGTTGGACATATGGTATCGCGACGTTTTTTGTAGATATCAATTTGTTCTTTAATATTGTAGAACATTTTTCAGGTCTATCATCAATAGTTTCCGCAGCGTATGCGATGAAAGATATTTTATGGATAATTTTTTTACACCTTGGGTTACACTATTGAAGTTTTAGTAAGGATCCCTAATTTTTTCAGGTAATATATATAGCCTATGACACTCAACAATAATGTGGCTTTCTATATTGGTGAAATAATTTTTAAAATCGGTTCAGTAGATCCCGAGATTACCCCTTACAATTTAACAAATATACAAACACAAACTTTACTTCTTTAAAATATTAAGTACTAGCAGGATAAACGTAGAGTAAATTGAAATCGGTCCAGTCGTTCACGCGTGATGGCGTGACCAAAGGTGTTGAGAATAATTATAGGAACTCTTTGTTATAACCTCTATAATTCTCATGCTATTGCGTAACTATAGCAACCGTAGTTTGTTGATGCTAACTTGTCAATTTATAGTAAAAATTATCAGTATAAAACGCACACTGTTTTGATAGATATGATTGAATTTGAACTTTGTACAGTGGTAATAAAGTGCAAATTGACTCTTGGACGTTAGGAACATACCTACATTGCTTAAACAACAGTGAGTGCTTGCAATTCAATATGAACTTTATACAATAGCAATAAAGCTCGTTTTAGTTAGAAAACGTTTGTATGGGAAAAAGAAAAGGGCTGTTTTTAGGGTTTTTCAATATTTCTGAGAGATTTTCTTAATATTTTTTTCCGTAAGAACCTTCTCCTAATAATAATAAATACAACAAAAAAAGAATTAGTGAAATCGGTCCAGCCATTCACGCGTGAGGCCGTGACCAAGGAAAACGGGTTTCATTTTTATATATATACTAGCTAACCCGGCAGACTTCGTACTGCCATACGTTTGTATGGGAAAAAGAAAAGGGGTGTTTTTAGGGTTTTTCAATAATTCTGAGAGATTTTCTTAATATTTTTTTCCGTAAGAACCTTCTCCTAATAATAACAAATACAACAAAAAAAGAATTAGTGAAATCGGTCCAGCCATTCACGCGTGATGCCGTGACCAAGGAAAACGGGTTTCATTTTTATATATTATATAGATATAGATATAGATATAGATATAGATATAGAGATATAGATATAGATAGATTGTTGCTCAGTGAATACGTGATGTTACTTTTATTGTTTATTTGCAATTATTGTTTAGAACCATCGATCTAGTATTCGGTGTTTAGAACCAACGGAAATTTAATTTGTATTATTATATTTTTTTATAATTAATTTTGTAAAATAATCTATTCCTAAACTTTTGCACACTTCTAAGAAGATAGTTTGTAAGGCACTATGTTTTTAATTTTATAAAGTTGTTAACAAAATCTTCAATCTTGCGTCTCAACATACGCTTAGTCTTTTTCAGGAAGTCAGGGGTGTTGGTCTAATTATCTCAGTAGGAGGACGGGGGTAGGGGGGTGGCTAGCTGCGTATCATCTGTACCTATTAAGGAGACAAGTCGCGTACGTTGTGGCTGTTTTGTAAAACATTAGTCTAGATTTAGAACAAGTAATGTTTTGTATGTCCTGTAAATAAAGATCAAGTAAATTGACAATGAATGTAGATAGACTAAAGCCTGTTTTTGAAAGTTACCTGAACAGTGTTTTTAGCATTTTTTTCTGAACAGTGTTTCTATCATAATGATAGTCACAGTACTTATCTAAATTTCATTAAAAGTGGTTTGGCCGTTTACTTCTGAATATCAAAGAAACAGACAGACATGGTCAGATATATTATATGTTATTTTCTAATTTATGAACTTTATTATTTAATATAGTTTATTTTTGTGTCGTAGAAAATAATAATCAGACCACCAAGTAACTCACATCAATATAGTCTTCGCACTAGATAAATACGACTAAGCGACGACAAAAGCGTTCCAAAGAATCGAAATATTACGAAGGACTACTTGGAGTAACACCAAAAAAATAACCAAATATCAAGACGCAGCACTTGAATAATCATATTTTATAGGTATTCCTGTTTTTTTTTGCGCAAGAAGCATTGTGTAACTCGAGTCTTCATTCAAGTGAGGTAACTCTATACAAATTGGCACTTCCATTGAATAAAGTTGACACTTTTATATAACCACGATTAACAGGCACAAACGAAATTAGAGTCCAATAATATTATTAGGTTTTTTGTTGACTTATAATACCAACAAACTTATCTGTAATCGAGGTTAGGAGACACTATCGTGTTTTGTTAACGAATCTGGCAATCTTCCTTAGGATATTTTTAGTTCCATAGTTTGGGCAATTGTATAGATAAATTTGTCGTTCTCTACCTTCGATACAATGGTACTCCCCTTCCGTAAGGACAAATGGTTGCAACTCGGATTACCTCCAACGTTTGTACAAACACAATAAATATTTTTTGGGCAGCCTTTCAGAATAGATTGGAGATATGGAGATAAAGTCGAAAGATAATGCTGACTTACAATTTCGCATTCAGCAGGCAAGTAATTTGAATCCGTAACTCATAAATGTCATAACTTTGGAGAAATTACCAATATTTCTTTGGAAGTACAGACTTTATTGGAAGTTTTTGTTTGAGATAAGAGGCAATTATTTGTTTTCTACATCACTTTCAGATTTTATTTAAGTGACAAAAAATTAAAAATAACCTGTATGTTATTTTGTCTATTTTGTTGTAATTAATTCGGAAACACTCACGTCGTTCTCAGTCAGCTACCGCGACTAGTTTCGATCACATTCGGTGATCTTCATCAAGGAGATTACAAGCGTGACGCGCTCGCGGTCTCGTCCAACCTGACACACGATCTGACGATCTGTTATGAGTTGATGATACAGGTATTCAGAATATTCTATTGAAATATCCTCTTTCCCTATATTATGCTAAGCTTACTTTTGCCTTAAAAATAAATTCGTATAAATTAAACCGAGAGTGGATGTAAAAAGGTTCGTAAAAAACTGCACCCGCCCGTATCACCATAATCAAATCACACATTCAGAAACCATTTGTCCTATTTGACAACAGTTGTGATTGTATTATCGCAGTCCAGTGCACTTCTGACAATGGCCCGAGAGGATAACCGGGAATTAACGGCCAGTAAGTGGATTAACAGCATGTGGTGAACGCGGCCCTTCCGCTCCGTGCCATCACTTGAGATTGCCATTCGAAGCTCTGGATTAATTAAACGACGATTTCTTAAACCACGATTAAATTAAATGTTTCGTGTAGAATGTGAAAGTAAAGTAATTATATTAAAGAAAAGAGAAGGTTTTTGGAAGAATTTGCTCTGACCGATAAGATGGCGAGTTGTTGCACTAGTTTTAAAGCTTTATTTTCGTTTTCTATTTTCCGATGTTAACAGTACAGCTTATCTACATATCAACAATGCACATAGCAAATATATCAGAACATTACATTACATAAATTACATTACAGGACTCAATTCTTAATTTATATCAAAATGCAAAATTCAGATATAAGAGTAAAGCGAAAATCTCAGTCTAGTAACAAATTTATCATTGAATATTTGTACAATTCAGTTCTATATCAATTAATTTTGAATTTTATTTCGTACACTTTTCGTTATAAGTAATATGTTCTACCTATATTTGGTATTTTTAATCAAAATTTTATCTAATAACATTTTAGATGAATAAACCAAGTTAATTCTCAAAAGCTACATAAAATGATCGCTGGCCCTCATCAGCACAATGGCACGGAAGCTCTCGAGCGGTCAATGAAGTGCTCCCACTCGAGGCTGCCACAATGGACCATTATCGACCATTTTGTTTTGTCAATACGTAAATACTGCATAAATATTTAAACAGCTTAATGTTTAACCCTTACAAATTACATTGTAATAGTTATTTTGTTACGCTTCACAGATTAAATTTTAAGAATAAGGTTCATTTTATTTTGTTGTGTTTTATTTATTTTACGTATACTTAATTGCTTAAGTAAGTTGTAACGTAATTTGTTTTAGTTGCAAACATTTTAACGTTAATTGGCCTACTTAAATAATTTTTGTTTAAAATAATACTTTTAATAACATTCGATCGGTTTTCTACTTACAATGAGAGAACTATTTATTCAAGGCTACTCTATCTTTGAGGGTTCGAGATTACTAGTCCCAAGTTTGCAACTATGCAAGTATTATATAGGTAGGTATTTGTTGTAAAAAATACAAATAAGCTTCTTAGGATTTTGACAAATGACCAGCTGCAAAGTTTTAAATGACAAACCAACATCTCACTGGTTACTCTCGAATCAGACATTCCTAGAACCCCAGAACGGATATGGAAGCCTCCAAGTGGACTTAATTCAATTACAACGCCATTGTAAACCAAGTTTTTGCTCTCAAAAGCTTTACACCACAACAATAGCTTTATTTTGCCAACAATAACTGTAGTTTGACGCGTCCAACAATATCTCGGACGTGTGACGAGTTGACGACCCATCGTGGTCAGTATTTTTGTATTTTTTCAGCCGACTAACTGTTCACGGGTTTACGTTCTATTTACATGTAGAGTGTTTATCACGTCCTCGACGAGATACAATCTTAATCTGGGATTATTGGGGTGTTAGAAATCTTTGTAAGGTTGTCTAAATGTTTCTTTTATCTGCTCAGAGATGGATTTGCCACCTATGAGGCACAATGGAGTGTCTGAATGGTGGAGCATCTCTCCCACGCACGTGAAGTGATTTTGGGAATATTTCCCTATCGCTTCTATATCCGGTCCTAAATCTTTTCAAACTCATTTCTGAATTTATTTTTTACCACAAGGAACACAGGCTGTCATCAGCGTCGTTTGCTCTATGGTTTAAGTGACATAATTATTTTAAATATTTACAATACCCACTTTTAATTAGGTAATTTAGTTTTGTTGTTATGCGTTAAATTGTCCTAAAATCGTGATCAAAATTATGTCAGTTTTATTAAGAGTGTTTAATTCTCTAAAGGATGGTTTGCGTTTTCAAGTACAAAGGATTGCATCAATTGTCGGTGAAAAATGTAGCATGGCTAGCACTATGCGTGTTTATATACGTGTATATGCATGTACTGTGGTTCCAGGAACTCGCCGCGTTCGCGGATAGCATGGCCAACATTGTATCTCTACTCAAAGAACAACGACAAGCGCAAAACACGCGATCTTTAATGCCTAATATCAAATACATTCTGCTATGGGAAGGTAAGATGAACCGCATTATTAAATGCAACTCTTCAGAGCTTAATTGCATACTGACTGGAAACGGAGCCCTATTTGGCAACTACTCTTCCTTTGATGCTATAGTTTTCGATCAGTCACATTTTACAAAGGAATGGGTCCCGGTTCGACGATCTTCCTCCCAGCTTTATATCTTCACGTCAGAGGAATCGCCCTCTAACTACCCGGCTTGCGAACTTCACAACGACGAATTTTTCAATTGGACTTTTACATACCGACTCGACTCAGACGTAGTTTGGAATTTCTTCGTTGTGCGAGATGTGAACGGAGATATCGTCGCTCCGAGCGTGAACGTCCAGTGGAATGCGACTAAAAACCCTATCTACTGGAAAATAGAAGCTATTTTGCAAAGAAAGACCAAAGCTGTAGCTTGGATCGTCAGTGACTGTAAAACAATGAGCTTCAGAGACCAACAAGTATTAAAGCTTCAGGAACAGCTTCTCCATTATTCTTTACAGATAGACATTTACGGTGATTGTACAAAAAGGGCTTGCGCTGAAAACGGTGATTGTGAAGCAATGCTGCGGAAGAATTATTATTTTTACTTAGCTTTCGAGAACTCATTCAATGAAGACTATGTTACTAGAGAAGTCCTGCACGGATATGATAACTATGCCGTGCCTATAGTGTACGGTGGAGCCGATTATAACAGGTTTAAAGATTCTTAACAAATTTTTAACGTTTATATTTAACTATTTACTCATTTCTAGTTTAAGAGCACCAATCTGTCTAATGCATAGGTACAACAACACAAGAAATATCGTCAACAACAACATACCACTTTCCCAACAATAACCATATTGTTTTTCTCATTTGTTTACAGGTTTCTACCACCTGGCTCGTACATAGACGCCCGACAGGTCCACCCGCATAACTTAGCGGAGTTAATACACAAAACTATTATCGATCCATCTATACACAAATCTTTCTTCCACTGGACCAATCTCTACACTATAGACTCTGATTTCACCACCTACAACCCCACCTGCGATCTTTGTAAGGCGCTGAACAGTGAAAAGGCGAAAGACGCGCCCGCTAAGAAAAATTTTAGGTTTTGGTGGAACACTCCGAGTGGTATGAAGTGGTGCCTACCTGCTGAGTTTTGGAGCGAATATACAAAGGAAAATTTGGATATTTCACATATTAATAGAAATAAATATTGATCTAGAAAACATATCTACCTACTTACGTAATTACAAAAAATCTTAGTTTTCAACTTTGTACTTAGTACCTATAATACTTATAGGTAGCTTTTTAGTTGGATTCTTAAATTACTCGTTTTTTTTTTTTATTATTCAGTTATAGGCTTGCGTTTGACTTAATTTAATTAATTAATTACTTAACTTAATTTTATCAAAGAAAAATCAAAACGTTTCCCATTTGATGAGATAAAAGTGAGATGAACTGAGATAAAAGATTGCTGAGATGCTATTAGTTATTCCCGTTCTCATAAGGTATGCTCTACCTTGTTGTCAAATAAGTCGTTTAGATAACTTAGATTCATAACGACGTTTTACTTTCTATAATCAAATGAGATGAACCTAGGTAAAACCTTTTTTTTTTCAGGATAAGATGTAACCTATTATTAGTTCAGGGTAAAAGCTATATTTATACCAAATTTCATCATAACTCGTTAAACTGTTTCAGTATGAAGAAGTACAAACATATACATAAAAGCTGTCTTCATTCCAAATTTCATCCCAACTCGTTAAACCGTAGGTAACCTAATCAGTGTAAAGAACTAAAAAGCATCACACACACGCTCGCAAACTTGCGCATTTATTCTAATAGGGTAGCAAAGAGACACTGTTAACAAGAGATTAGCTTTTTCGCATTTCTAATGCTTCATAATAATTAACTTTCTGTAGATGCGATTGCAGTAGTTATTACTCAGTTAATCCTGAAGCTGCCAGAACTCATTACCTGCAGCTATAGGAGTTCGTTGAATGCGCGGGCGAAATCTAATCCTAGCATTCATGATATAAAAGGGAGTGATCAGTGATGTTGCCAATCTAAAGGTAGGTATTGCAAGGTCCATTAAATCTTTAAACCCATTTTTTTTCATGTCGATGACTAAACTAGTAGGTAGGTATTATTTTCTATCGAATATGATTTGCCTTCCTGAACCGACTTCTAAAAATTGAAGAGTTCTCAGTTGGGCTGTTCTTTTAGGTTTGCTACTTCAGAACCATTTTTTGTATTTATAAACCAATTAAAAAATAAAATTTTGTTCTTGGGATTGGTCCCATAGATATTTCAAGAAAATCAGTTCAGTAGTCTGATTTTTAAGTAACAGTAGTTTTTACTTAAAAATCAGAATATTTTTAAAATGCTATCTGAGTAATTCTTAGTCGGTTTTTCACATTTTGTTATTTTTGCGATAGGGATATTGTAAGTCGTTAGTAGCAGAGGGTAAGCGACACAATACAGTAGTTAGAAGAGGGCGACCGGAGACGATTAACGAGCAAATTATTAGTAAATGTTGCCAGTAATAATATATTGTGAGTCTATTATGTGGCTTCATAGTGTTTAATTGTAAAGTATTTAAGTAATAAGTACAGAGTAATCACTATTTCTTTTATTTTTAAAACTTATTCTAATGTAAGGTAGTAAAAAGTAAAAGATTTGTTTTTAGTGGTCTAAAGTTTTAATGTTATTTTTTAGATGTTGATTGAAAGTTAATCAACGAAACCGATCAACAAATTTTAACGATAATCAATCCGTAAATCTCACAATTGCACACTCCCCAAGCAGACAAAAGAGCGCAAATATCAATAAAACAGAGTTCCACCGAAGCCTCTTTACCAGTCACCAGTGTCGCCGCCAGGGGGCGCCCCTAACTCACGAGCCAATGAGAGCTCTCGGGGAACACTGAGCAAACACCGCTACCTTGAATGCCTCTTACAGAACGACCAACTATTCTGTACATTCGAACGAGGGAGCCAGCATCGTATTTTGTGACCAAAATAGAACGAATGTTTTAGTTCGCTTACTTTGTCGATTCTACATTTAAATGGGCCGCTCTCTAATTGAGTGGCTCCTTATATTCCTTGTGCTCCATTGCTCCATTGTCGACGCCATTAAAGTAATTATGACTTATATGCGAAGAATTAATGACGGTTTATGGATGTTTTACGCGTGAGCGCGTCGTTTTTGCGAGGGTAGGCAGAGGGGAAGATGGGCGACGATAGAACTACTTAACATGGACACTACACACTACACTATCAACTCTAACGACTCTCTCGACTATACTATCAATTCTAATTAATTATTTTATTGGTAATATTCAGTCATTTAGATTTTAAAATAAGTATCATTTTGGTGTGCCCGTAAAGTTATTTTTTGTCTGAATAAAAAAACTTGTGATAGAAGGCAACTTTACTTACCATGTGAATTAGTAATTGGGTTTCAAAAGTGCCTAAACTGAAAACCACCATACCTATAGAGGTAAGGGCACCAAGTAAGTACAAAAACGATTTCCAATGGGTCAATGGTTTCACTCTCTGTAACTACTGTAACTGGAGCAGGCCTTATCCTCTCTTTCGTCTAACTTTTAGAAGTCTGCATTAAACCTTAACACCTTTTACCTATTTAGTTATAGGTATATTCGTAGTCTATCTATATTGTACATATTTATAATAGAAACACGTTCTAATAAAGCCAGCCAGTTTACAAACTTGCCGTCAGTTTACCGCAGTAATTGGCCGCACCGCGCTCTAAACATTTATACGTAACGCGCCGCGATAATGTATTCACGCTGCGAGCGCACCGTTTTGGCGACGACGACTTTACCCCTCGTTCCCCTACCATGGAGATGTTGGAGTCTTGATTTGCTTAATTCGAGTTTTTGTTTTACTTTGTTCCAGTGTAGATAATTTCTACCTGGTGTTTTGTGGCGTCAACAAAGTGTTATACCTATTAGTGTACATATTAGAATGTGGACATCAGTCTTATTGAGCAGTCGGGTAAAAATACAACTGTTTGTTAGTAAGATTATTTATTAGTTTTTGCATAAAGACACTTCTTTTTAATTAAGTAATTCCTATTCTCCGAAATTATTCATATTATTATTTATTTATTCGGAGGCCAAGACCCACTTTGGGTCGCTGCGCCAGAGGAGTAAGTAAGTAAGTAAGTATTCTCCGAAAACAAAAACACCCGAATATTGTCTATCGGTAATTTATATTTTCACGTAGGTATGTTCTACACTTCGAGATATCATCACTATCATTGGAATCCAGAAAAGGAAATGTCCTTGAAAACAACAAACATTTTGGAAAAAAAAAATCGTCAAATTATCCAGTCTCAGGGCACCGCACCGCACTCCTCGAACTCCCAAATACTTTAAAGTCTCCTCTACAGGGCCAGGGTGTCCCGACTCTATGGTAACAGATCCCCCGGGACGGGGAGCGGGTCCCCGCAAACGGAATGGATAATTCAATAACCGACGGAACGTACCGCCTAATCTCCGAATTAGCAATACGATATGAATAAATAGATTCCAACCTCTACAATGCGAATAAATATATTTTTGGTAGAGAGCTGTATGAGTTTTTGATTAAGGTCTTTCTTTATATTTTACCGACCAATGATTTTACATTTTCATTGCGAAGATTGTAAATATCCTGCTTACTGGTTTAAAAACTAGTCCTAATCGTAAACCCTGGTTTTATAACACTGCCACGCCACGACTTCTCTACCTTAAACGCGTTGTATGGGAATAAACTGTTCTGTGCTAAATATTCCACAATTTCTCTCTAATCTACCTATACCTACTGTAGATGTAGAGATGTTAAATGACATAGATTGTTTTTAACAGCAGCCAGAACATAACAGATCTTTACAGGAGTAATATTATTAATTATTACGTTATTTAATTGAGTAAAAAATCTCAATTCAACGCTAGTTCAAGGTCTAGGTACTCAAAACTTCTACTTTAATACGTCGTAAAGTACTTTCTTTTCTTACAAACACTTTTGTACTGTAAATAGATAATAAGACCAATAGCACTGAAAAGCTAAAACAATAATGCTTTAAGAACTTATAGAGTAGGTACCCTTGCAGTCCTGTACCCTTTATAACCGCTACCTCTTAGCCTACGGCCATCGCGACGCGAATAAATAGATTTTCCGAACAAAGCAATGTCATGGGAATAGAGGGAAGCCGGGCGGGTGTTTAGTAGTCATTAGTGTTGCTAATGAATGGTTGCATTAAACATTGGGATGTCAACCGAAATTGACAGTTTTAAAAGTTTATAAATGCTCTCGTGGCAAAGCTTTTTAAAGCCTCTGCCATGTTATGTTTGTAAATGTTTTGTATACACTACAGATTTTCTAAACAAACAAACTAACGACTTTTTATAAAAAACTTGCATGCCTTTTTATTGCTATTAATTTGAAAATATTATAAGTCAAGAATATTTGTAGCGCCTTATAAAAAACACCAATCAAATTGTAACAGTCGTTGCTAGTAAATAAATGAAAGTGCGACTTTGGTTGACTTCCTCTCAAAAGTGTTTTGAAAGCTCTATATTTTAGGTTTTATTTCGTATTATAAATTACAAATACGTAAAAAAACCTTATGGTTTTTAAACTGATTTAAAGGTGCCATCTTCAGTTAGCAGTTTCTATATAATTGCAGCATTAAGTAGAGCTCTTAAGTAATCAGAAATTTGAATCAGTAAATAAGAAAATATCAAAAATCTGAAATTGGAATATACTCAACACCACGTCAGTTAGTGTATCCTACTACAAAACTAAGTACATATCGGCACAAAGATATTATTTAAAGTTAAAAACATCAGTCCACAGCGCATCTCCCGACACGATATCAATCTAATCTCATTACAGCATCATCGCCGTCAATTATATCCAATACATGAACGGAACAGATACGCCAATTAGGCGCAGGAAGCAGCGCGCGTGCGCACTGCCTAATTGTTTCCGACGTAGTCTTGTGCCCCACACCCGGCGCCCTCGGGGGTGCGCTCCCTGCAGCCACCCTGCCCCCTCACCCTGAAGCCAGGGCCTTATCGCAGGTAAGCTTAGAAGTTGGGTAAAGTTTGGGATTTCAAGATATCGGTGCCGTCCCATACAGTAGGCTTAACATCAGATGTAAAATACATGGCCAGTATTCAATAGAAACATGTATTATGTACGAGTATGTCGTTTACGCTCGTCAGGGGCGTACGGGCGTAAATGACATACATTTTTCTATTGAATACCTACTCGTTACGTCATCGCCACATATTTTACGTCGAATTAATGTTACCTCAGATAATGAAAGTTTTTTTCCGACGATCTGCGTCTGACGATTTGCTCGCTTGTAGTAGTAGGTAAGAGATTAGGTATGTGGTCGAAAATGAAGCACGCAGATTTAGAAGACATCTATTTGCGCTGACCTTGACGACTCCAAGGTTCTATCTCTCAGGAAACAAGGAAGGCTAGAAGACTCCCCATCTATTACCTGGATCAGAAACGTAGACTCATAACACTAACTTTTCGATAACTCTAGCATTCGGGTCTTGTTCTTTTACGGTTGCTAGCCCGTACCTACGGTTTTACATGCTGTGTTAGTTAATGGAAACAGAGTAGGTAATCAAATTGCTGGCCTTGCTTGCCCCCGTCGCCGCTTGCGGTGCGGCTCTGGCGTTAGTGCTTCGGGGTGATTGCTATACAGATGAAAGCTAGGCGTAAATATTGAGTGGCTCGGTGGTGGCGGCTTATTGGACTCTTTGTTGTGTCGTAGTAAGTTAAATGTGACTGTAGCTTTGTATGTTTTGCGATGTAGGCGAAATGGGGTGTTTAATCTTCAATGTTTACGGATAAGAAAGAAAAGGGGAGGGAGGGAGATCAGACAGATATCATTTTCGCAAGTATTCTATCATCATCATCATCAACCATTTCCATTGTCTGAATTAAACGTAGCGACCAGGTATGTATGTTTTTAGAAAATAGGTCTATTCTATGATGATTCTTGTTTTATATCTTTAAAACAACAGCGTAGTGCAGCTAGTTTTGAATGTAGGTACAAAATAAATAAAACATAATTATATTGACACAACCTATATCAACCGACCATTATTCTCAAACAACAAAGGCAGCTGTAGACATAAAAACTTGGCAGCTATATCAATATGGTATTTCGATTCGATTCGTATCAATTCAGTATCGAATTTCATAGTCTGCGTCCGGCTACTGAAGCCGCAAAAATATCCCGTGCAACTCGACACGGGTCATCCGGAAGAGATTGCAGGCACGTGCAGACTCGTGCGCACAATAGCACGGGCTGCGGCCAGCACGTGTCTACTTCAGAGCGACCACTCTACTTTGATCCGGCCTTTACTAAGACTTTATCTAACTGATGAATTAATATTCTATCTCGCTGGTATAGCTATTGTGAAACCCTTTAAATTACTAATTAATTAATAGTATTGTATCACCCGCAGGGATAGATTTACCCATTATAAATGGGTATTATCGAAAGTTTGTTTATAACTTTTTCCACCAAACTCTGTAACGGCTTAAGAAATTTTGGTGAAATCTGATGTGATGGTAGTACCAATTAATAATAGTAAAAGTATGGTTTAACACATAATTAGACGATTTAACCGATTTAACTCAGTGTCTGCTCAGGTTCGATTCCCGTCGTAGATGTTTGGATGATGAATTTAAATATTCGCTCTGGGTCTGGGTATTAGTTGTCCTTGTTTTTGTGTATAGGTACTCCATGGCACCCCGACAAAGCGTACATATTCAAAGCCTAAGACAAGATTCTGTCTTAGGCTTTGAATATGTACGCTACATATTCAAAGCCTAGGACAGGATTCTAATTACAGAAAAATACTACCGAGTTCAACTAAAATAGTTTTCAACCATGTACCTATCTCAGGGTGACGAGCGCAGTGCTGTGCCGCGCAGGGTCTTGAATTCTGCGAGTTCAAAATTCTGGGTGGCGCAGACCTGTTATGGGCAAACGTGACGTGGCCTGATGTTAACATCAGGCGAGCGATTTGCTCGTCTCGTCACTCAATTACATTTAAAAAAACCTATAGATTGTAGATTCATTTACTTCTACTTTATTCCTCATAGCCGACTGATCAAAATTGCCAGTAGAATACAGGGTGGACCCGCGTAACGTAGTAGATATGTTTCAAAGTCTGCCTAAACCCGCTGGGGTCAGCATTAACTGGTCCTAATTCAAGCCATGCATGATCGACGTCGTCGCATGTTGCCCTGCATCTACACGGTTGTTAGATGATGATGTTAATTTGACTGGTGGCCATTGTTAGTTAATTTGACGACTGTAAAAGCTTTCTCTAATTGTACTTTTGTGGAAAGGTTTGCAATTACTGATATTGTACTTTTTAAATGAATGAATGCGAAAGTTTGTGAGTGTGTGTGAAACTTTTTCACGCTAAAACGGCTCAACGGATTTAGATAAAACTTGGTATGGCGGAAGCTTGTACTCTGGATAAACCTAGAGCACTTTTATTGCGGAAAAATAAACGGATGATAGTAGGTACCTACATGGAACTAGGAGTCGCAGAAACTTGTAGATATACTCGTAGGTGTATGCTAATTCTAAAGTAGACTATTTGTCTATAGGAAATAAGTTTCTTTTCTAAATAAGTACCTACAATTACATTATTATACGAAAACACAAGTTTGAGGTCAAGGCAACGTAATTTTGTTTTTGTTAATTGTGTTGTTGAGTTTAAGTGGGCCGCCGGGTCGAAAAACACCAGTTAAATAAATATATACGCCATCAAACCCTATCATCACATCATCCTACGAGACGAAGCACCAACTCTCCAAGGAATATTACCGACATGCGGTGTAATATCCTGCTTAATAGTTATACAAACTACTGGTGGGGGGACGCGAGGGTGCGGGGGGACGAGGGGGGTAATAGTTCATCATCCGATAATAGCGGGATTAACGCGATACAACCCTTTGTGGCATTGTAAAACTTCACCAAAATATTTATTTCATCCAGTTGAAAACGATCGTAAGTTTCATGAAAACGTATAAAATAGAGCTGAGTTAGGCTGTTTTACTTTTAGATTTTGGGTGATTTATTATTTATTCGGTTCGAGGTTTTTAATATTCCGTTTGTGCGCTTTGTTGCGGCGTTTTATTTCGTTTCATCGAAAAACCGATGAATGCGCCGGATTTGGGAGATCGAATGACATTTAACAGTGAAATGGTGAAAAGGAATTTGTGTTATTTTCAACGAATTTGGTAGTTTGGTAGTGAATTTATATTGACAGCAGGTAAGCGTAGATTACTTCACATTACTAGTTCACTACTTAGTTTACTACTGAACTAAAGAAGACCTTAAATATAGTTAAGGCACCCGATTTACCAATGCCTAATGAAAAGGATAAAATAAAAAGGCAAAAAGATCTCTTGTACCTTTTTAAATCTAATCTCTATTGTTAGAGCTACGTTTTCCCGACAAAATATTTATTGACAAGCCAGAACAACCCCTTCAGTTTATCACAACAGGCGGCGCCAAATATAATATTCACATCACACATCTCACGAGCCCTCGTTTTATTCTAACAACCACTTTCAACGTCGCGCTGTCAATTCGTATTTGCTTGCAATTATTAAAGAGTACATGTTGCGTTGTTTCTGCTGAACTGGCGCAGAACGCCCTGCCTCCCGGACTGCTAACTTTGCATGGACCCAGAGGGGATGATAAGTCGAGGACGCCGGCCGAAACTACTTCGGTAACGTGGCTAAACTAGCCGAATGAATAGGTGTCAGAGCGATGCGTCGGCGGCGGGTGCTCCCAGCGGGCCGCGGGACGTGCCGTAACCGGACCCACTCGCCTCATAACGCTACATAATTCAATTGATTCCCCGACACTACCCGCACGCTTCCTCTTAACTTCGTTTGGAGCGTTTTGATATCGGATACGCCGTTTTGACGCCTACTTGTGCTATTCTTTCCCCTCGGAGATAAATAAAAGAGAAAGTAGAATTGACTGTGTATTTAACAAAATAAATAAGTTAATTTAACAACGTAACACTAGTGGTGGTAGGAGACAGAGGGGGAGGAGAAGGTGACGTGCCCGAGAGGTGCCGCGTAGGCTACCTTGGCTACGGGAGCGGAAGCGTACTGGACGGGAGCGGGCGCGTACTGGACG
The DNA here is from genome assembly GCA_949125135.1 of Alcis repandata. NCBI lineage: Eukaryota > Metazoa > Arthropoda > Insecta > Lepidoptera > Geometridae > Alcis > Alcis repandata. The sequence goes on from OX421238.1 coordinate 2,727,907, forward strand.
GGGGCGTGCGCGTACTGGACTGGAGCGGGTGCGTAGGCGACCTTGGCAACAGGAGCGGCGTAGGCGACCTTAGCTACGGGAGCCGGAGCGTAGTGGACGGGAGCAGGGGCGTACTGGACGGAAGCAGGCGCGTAGGCGACCTTGGCGACGGGAGCAGCGTAGGCGAGCTTGGCTACGGGAGCGGCGTAGGCGAGCTTGGCAACGGGAGCTTCGATGGGTTGACCCTCGTACCGGACGACGGCGTTGAAGCCATTGACCTTGTCAGAGGTGTAGTCGACAATACGGTGGACACCATCGGGCTGCACCAGGGAGTATGAGCCTTGGACGGCGTCACCGGAACGAGCTTCTTTCTGCTGCTTGATGTCACCGGTTTGGGTGTCGTGGACGGAGTACGAGAACTCGTAGTGGGCGGGAGCTTCGGGCTCGGCTTGCACGTACTTGGCGACCGGGGCGGAGGCGTAGTGGACGGGAGCCTGGGCGTACTGAACGGGAGCGTGGGCGTACTGGACGGGAGCGGGGGCGTACTGGACGGGAGCGGGGGCGTACTGGACGGGAGCGGGGGCGTAAGCGAGCTTGGCTACGGGAGTGGCGTAGGCCAAAGGTGCAGCGGCGTGGTAAGAAGCCGGTTGCTGCACCTGGACAGCCACGGCGGTGGCGGCCGCTACCAGGCAGGACAGGACGACGAACTGGAAGCAAATGGAAATTAAGCATAAAATAAAAGATTACAAATCCAATGTTTGATTGATTTTATCCTTGTTATTATATGATAGTACGAGTATGTCACAACTATCTCTGTTTACCTACTCAATAAGTAAACAGTAGTGGTGTAATTTTACGAGTATAAACAAAACAATTTGACACATGGACTAAAAATAATCTTAATCCTGTACAGAAAGATGCTATTTTTTCTGTCCTCTACAGCCTACTGCCGCAGGATAGACAAAAGTTCACATAACTCTTTTTTCACAGAGCAGTCAAAATTAAAAAGGCTAGTTTTAGTTTCCCGTGTTTAAAAAGAATAATAGGTATAATAAATAAATATTCGATATTAAACTTGAGTTTTCATTTCAAAATATCCTTGCTATTTTTAATTAATCTATGGTAGATACTCACTTTAGCTACCATGTTGATTGGTTTATAGTGACTTAATGTGCCTTTACTCGGCCACCGAGAGCTTTTATACCATCGCCTAGTCACGTAGTCGTAACGTAACACATGAGTCTATGTGCACGGTATACCCCGCGGCGGCCCGAAAACTGGATTAAAACCTTCTATGTTACTCATTCAAGATCATAAGGTACTTATCTTCCCTTTGACAGGCAAATAAACATTGATTAAGTTATTAACACATGTTTAAGACGGGTTTTGACGGAAAGAGTACTTTAGTACTAAAATGGTAATAAATAATAACTATAACAGTAACTAATAACACGTAAATATTAGGTCACTGCCAATGTGTTTTGGTACCTACTTAGACTGTCATGGTAAAAATATTTTCAATTAGCTGATCGCCACCGTTTTATGGACTTTCCAATAGGAACCATTAATTTTATCGGTAGTTAAAGTAGCCCCTGTGTTCCAGGGTATGTCTATGTCTATTTCATCTAATTTTGACCAGCCGTTTCAGCGTGAAGAGGGAGCAAACTACAGTTAAAGTTTCGCCTTTAACGAGTTTCATATTTTAGTGATAAATACAAAACACGACGTTTCAATATAAACAAACAAACGAGAAAAATAAGCCACCAAATAATAAAAATTTAAAAATATATTTTTTAAAAACAAGCTTTTATTGCAATGTTTTCGGACTTACACATGTACCTAGATACCAAATTTCAGCTCAATCCGACATTGAGAAGTGGTTCAATATTCAGTTGCAATTCAATTCAGTCGTTTCAAACACAGTAGGTACCTACGTGTTTCTTATGCAATAAGTAAAATAGCAAATAACTGCAGTTATGGGCTCTTGTACTACAACCAGATAAAAACATCTTAGACTACAACGATTTTTTTGAACACAGACTTTACAATCTTTATTTAATTTCCCTAAACAGAAAGGAATTTTGCAACAAGCATTTCATGTCAGGTCAACTAATATTCCAAATGACACGGATGATCCTCATTTGATTTATACCTATCAATCTGGGTGCAATAAACGGGTGTCTTATTGAGCCAATAAAACATCTAATAAAGTGTTAATACCATCTCTCTGTGATGTAATCTTAAGTAGGTATGAGCATCTGCAAGATGCAACTGCAAGACGAATTCAAACTAATGCAGGGTTATAAGGAAAGGGTAATCTAAGCCGAAAACGACTCATAGTACTCAACATTATGTGTATAATTGTATAGACAGTTTTTTTTTTGCGTTTTCAGGGTTGATCCCGCAATAAAAGTTGTTTATAATGATGAGTACAATGAGTTTTTTTCGGCTTAGCATACCTTTTTCTTATACCCCTGTATTATATCTGAGAAAGTGCGTTTGTTTGTTTTGCTTTTACGCCCTAATTAATCAACCGGTCTTTATAAAATTTTGCATTAACATTGTCGGTGATACAAAAAAAAGACAATTTTTTTTTTATTTTTTTAGTTAATCTGTTATGTCCCACTTCTGGGCAAAGGTCTCCCCCAAAAGAACATAAGACTTTTTATTATCAACATCCTCACCGTTGCACTTCACCGCGCCTGTAAAATCGCGAGGCGCAAGTAATTCTTTAACAACTATAATTGCTGATTAATTAATTACAAGCTTTCATACTAATTATTTGCTAGTGAAACATCAATTTAAAAAATCAGGTTTCATACTAGCTTAGCCGACTTCCACAGGACGTAGTTTTCAAAACGCCTCAGCCGTCTTCTTACAAAATAAGTGTGCAATGATAAGAAAGTAATTAGCTTAATAGACAACGTACGCGTTTGTGTAGGTTAACTAACTTAACTTAATATCTATAAGGTAAAACATCTTAGAGTATGACAATATAAAATTCAGTCTATCTAATCGTTTAAGATTAGATTTGAGATTCATGTCACTTTCGATTTCCATGTGACTAGTTTAATTCTAAGAGCGACCTAGTAGGTACTATACAGGGTTATTCATAAAGGGTATGCTAAGCTGAAAAGTGCTCATAGTACTCATCATTATGAACAACTTTTACTATGGGACCAACTCGGAATTCGCGAAAAAAAAATCAGCTGTTCCATAGAAAAATGTCAATGACACACGACAAAATGTATGGAACAGCTGATTTTCTTTTCGCAAATTTCGGGTTGGTCCCGTAGTAAAAGTTGTTCATAATGATGAGTACCTACTATGAGTCCTTTTCGGCTTAGCATACCCTTTATGAATAACCCTGTATATATACTCGTAGCTGTGGTACTGAGTAAGTAGTCCTAAAAAATCAGTGGCGTTATTATTCCCGGCACAATACTTTCCCAGACAGACAGACTCTTCGAGGACTATCAAGAGATTCAACTTTTTTTAACACGCTTTTATTTGTTTTACCTGTATGTATGTAAAATGTAAATGTATGTAACCGACTCCTTTGAGCTCGATTTTGCCCTACCTACCTTAAACGATCAGATTTAATTCAAACTTTGCACACCTGATATAGACCGATGACAATGCGTGTTTTTTAGTTTTTTAAACTAGGTATATATATTTTTTTGAAGTGAAAACTTCTTTAGCGGCGTTGTACACTTTTTGGAATGGGTAAAAAATGTTAAACTCGCGACAGGGTCACGTGACCTGATCGAAAATTCGTAAGACGGATGGAGAGTAGACAGCTAGTTTTCCCCTCTCTTTCTACGGCGCGGCGAAAATGTATGCCTGCGCCGGCTGTTTCGTTTAGGCGGCGCAGGGCGCTTGCGCGAATGTTCTAATTTGACAGTTATAGTGTTGTGACCTAGTGATTATAGTGGACACGATTTCGATTCATTTTTCTATTAAAATAATTAAAGCAATTCGTGCAAAATTATTCCCTAACCATTCCAAAATATCCAAAACGCACAACGTTAATATTTAAGTTTTCACTTCTGCCGGCACTCCCGGAGTGCAACCAGTCGTTTTTTTTAATTTATTCCTTTTTTTATGGTGATCTAAATCTAAATCGTAACTAATCGATTGTATCGTTTCGCTTACTCCAGGCTAATCAACTGTGGACGGTGAGCTATTGGGCTAGCTCGCTGTCCGTCCGTCTTATGACGACACAGGCCGTGTCGACGGCGCGTTCGAGTTCCACGCGCGCCTCAAAGAGATGTCAGCAACATGGAAGGGGCCCGAAAGGGCCCATGCCCGTCGGGGCTGCGGGTAGAAGTTACCGCGGCCTCGGCGTCACAAGGGCGTAGAAGGAACATGGGTGGTTTTTGGTCAGTAGAAGTCTGACACTCCCTTCCGCTCTGCCCAAGAGTGGGAGGGGTCATTTGATGATTTCCCACCCCCCCCAAAAAAAAAAAAAAAAAAAGGCCAATCAACTGAACGGCTACCTCCTGCACATGTGTAACAAAGATTTTCTAGTGTCTATTACTCAATAGGTCCGCTCAACGGTACCTACATATAGATTATGTAAATCAGTTTAGCAATTTGAAATAAAAATTGGAGCAGTGCTTATTTAGTTGTAATCGGCAATGCAAACCTGTTTCACAGATTAGGGCGTAGTAACTACACATGGGTATAGAACATAATTTTATGAAATTTAACACATTCTCGTCATAAAATAATAATTAGTCAGCCGTGGGAAATAGCGAGACATTATTGGTAAATTCAATTCAATGGCAAATAAGTTGTAGACCTTTAAAGTAAATTACTTTGGGTCAGTAAAAATGCCTGGTTTAATTTATTTTCTTGGGCTGTTAATGTTACATATTGACTTTAAGTTTGGTGACATTAATTATAAAGTTTGATTGGTTTTTATATAAATTAAAGTTTAGTTTTTAAATTGTATTGATAAAAAGTTTACAATTATTGAAATTTTGGCGAAAAAATTTAAAAACAAAACACGACTCTACCTCAATTATTTCATGCTCTGCCTACGTACTCCTAACGTCGAAATAGTTTTCTTGTTCTTTTTAACCGACTTCAAAAAAGGAGGAGGTTATCAATTCGACTGTATGTTTTTTTTTTATGTTTGTTAATACCTCATAACTTTTGACTGGGTGAATCGATTTTGATGATTCTTTTTTTATTAGAAAGCTGACGCTTCCGATTTGGTCCCATTTCAATTTAGTCCAGTTCTGATAATGGTATCCATGAGAAAACCATATAAGTCTTAAATTTGCATTAAGTACGTGCGCGACAATAATGATGAATAACTCAATAGTCGGTCTTTTGAAGTCGGTTTTTGTTTTTTGTTTTGTAAAAATAATGTTCTTGTATAAAAGAAGGGTTTGTAGGAGTTTTTCTACCGATCTACTTTAACTAATTCAGATACTTAGAAAAAGGCTTGTATTTAAATGTCGAAGATACATGATGATGATGATGAGTGATAATGATAGAACGATTTACGGACAGGCGTGAAGGTTGTTTAGTTATTTTTAAAAGCAAATTACTCTACTACGCTCTAAGTCATTCACAAACCAGTAAAATTATTGCACAAAACGTAATTCAACACATCATGACCACTAACTGAAATAAATTAACTTTTTTATGATATGTCAACACTCAGCCTCGCCCATCAAAATCCAGCAAAGGAAATGAATCACGTTACAAATTCGAATTGAAAGTATCTTATCTTGATCTAAGTAGATTCGTGTACAATGGTAGGTAGGTACTTAGGTACCTATCTATTATTACAAACATGTGGTGCTAAAGCATCGATCATCGGCGCGTGTTACACATATGATACGCATTCGACCGCGCCTATATCGGCCAAGGCCTCGGTCAAAATGGTCCCAAACTACTTTTAATTTCCTTACCAAAAACCATTTTAAACTCGACCTCAAGTATTCTCTCCGTTCAAAGAAATTAAAGCAGCAAACCGGAAGCTCGGGCTCTTTTTAAGCTGGTCGACAGTTGAACTTGTTTCTTAAATTGATCTGCGTTGGAGAATTTATTTGCTTTCGTACGGATGATGTAATGCTTTCGTAATGAAGTATGCTTTGTTCATGCGAAGAATGTCGGCCCATGCAGAACTTACAGTTAATTAATGAAATAATATGCCTAAAGAAGCCAGAGTTTATTAAATATGAATGTATTGAATGTCCGTCTCGTCATTATTCAAGTGGTTCAGTCCAAAAGAGAATAATTTATTTCAAGTAGGTAAGTACCTAAGTATGTTGAAGAAAATACCAAAAATAATCAAGTCTTTTTTAGATCGCACTAAGTAACTTAAAAACCTACTTAACCTCATTATTGGAAGTTTCAATAAATTATTATCGATACTTATTTACCTAATCAAATTACAACTCTTATGCGTGGGTTCGCCCTTGCTTTAATTTGTCGACATTGCGTCTAACCTTCTTTATAAAAATTGGTTGGCTTTTCATCACTTACTAGAACTTCTAATTAACGCAATGATTACCAGGACCATTCAGAAATAGAAGTAAGTAGGTAGGTACCATGCATAACGTGACAGGTTAATAAACCAGCGGGATTGGGCAAGCGGCTGTCAAGGCAGGTCGCTTATCTCGATGGACAATCGTGGCAGCAATACTTGGATACCAATAGGACTTTACAAGTTATGAATTAGGTCATTGAATTGAGATAGTTTACTGTAAAAGCTCTCTGAAACAAAATGCGGTCAGGTCTTGATGAGTAATAAATAAGTAATAGGTAGGTATACTTAGTACTTACCTAGGTATTTTGAAACGTATTTTTACTGATAGCAAACTCGCATGGTTTTTCAGTCTAAGTATTTACTATTTTTCTTCGAGGTTAGCAGTTAACAATAGCACCCAAAGTTAATCTTCTTTTTAAATATTCTTACCTTGTCAACTTTCATGAAAATATGTTCAACGGGATAAATAACAGACAGAGACAAAGTTACGTATGAATTTATGATAGGTGTAAAATGTGGTTTAGGTATATTATAATATGAAGCTTCTATATTCCATGTATTTGTTAATATAATTTTACAATATCGTAATTGAGATGTGCAAGTAAAATGCTGAATTGTAACAAGTATTGCGTATTAGTCACGGTTGACTTTTACTCTACCCAGGGCAGGGTTCCGAAAGCGCGGCATGCAGAGGTTACCGACCTTCACCTCTCAATCACGGAGCTTAATTAGCTCGCCCCGGGCCAAGTCATGTCACCTACACGACCACTGCAGGTGACAATTACTCGTATAAAAACTGGTGCAAGCGCTGCAAACGGCACACTTGACTTTCAGGTACCAAATTAGCAACAATGGCCGCTAAGGTGAGCTAGCAATATTTTATTAAGCTGTAAAATCGTGTTTTTTTCATAACTACGAGTCCCTTTTTGCCTTTCTCCTTCACATAGCTTGTTCTCAGTGTTGACAGTAAAATCGTTTGCTAAGCAACTATCATTAACGATTGGTTCTTTTTCAGTTCTTCGTAATCCTGTCCCTGGCTGCGGCGGCGTGCGCCCTCCCCGTCCTGGAGTACCAGCACGAGGAGCCCGCTCACTACGAGTTCGCTTACTCCGTGCAGGACTCGCACACCGGCGACTTGAAGCAACAACAGGAGGCTCGCGCTGGAGACGCCGTCCACGGCTCCTACTCCCTGCTGCAGCCCGATGGTGTCCGTCGTATTGTGCACTACACCGCTGACAAGGAACACGGATTCAACGCCGAAGTGACTTACGAAGGACACCCCACTGAAGGTCCCAAGATCGCCTACGCCGCTCCCGTTGCCAAGCTCGCCTACGCCGCCCCCGTAGCCAAGGTTGCCTACTCTTCCCCGATCCAGTACGCCGCTCCCGTGGCTAAGGTCGCCTACTCTTCTCCCCTCCAATACTCCGCTCCCGTAGCCAAGGTCGCCTACTCTTCTCCTCTCCAATACTCCGCTCCCGTAGCCAAGGTCGCCTACGCGCAGCCCCTCACTCACGTCACCTTCGCCTCTCCAGCCATCTCTTACCACCACTAAACTATCCCATAGTCAATGTTATTTATTGATAGAAAAATGAATACTTGTTAATAAATTATTGAATTCCTACACACTATACTCAGTTGTTTTGTGTAACCATCACTTGAATACCTTATCCTCCTAGGCACTAAAAATTCCGACTTCTAGCTCTACCTACAACGAAGTTACAGTGGGTTGAAAATGGCCTGAATGGCTTGGAGAAAAGATGGTACAGCTTTGCCTTTGCTCGGTTGGGCGAGGTGCAATGCCGTGCCTCCAGATATACGTACCTACTGAACAAGTTTTTATCTAAATAAGCAAATAGAACCGCCAGTTCTTTTTGCCTAATAGTAACAATAGAGTAAAAAGAAAAAAACTGTAAAATATAATTAGAGGTTGTAGTAGTTCCCTAAGCGTTCACTCGAATAGCTTTTAAGTAGATAATATTAAAGCGATATATTCTAGATTTTAGGATACCACACTAACCACAGCTCATATCTACATTCTGTCAACTTTATCAATATCGGGGTGGCGTGAGGTGGGTAAGGGGAGGACCGCACCTGAATGTCCTGAATTATTCATACGCCGCATAGTGATTTCATCTCATTGAATGGGCCGGCGGCTGGCGGCCGTGATTACGTCATCGATACCTCCTGCGCCGCGGACAATACGGCTTGTCAACTATCAGCAATCATAGCTAAATTCAGACGCAGATACAGCACGTCAGCTAAAAATAAGGGAGTAGTTGAGAGCTTGCGGTCCGGTCCGCTTACCTAGGTAGAGCATAATCTGTACCAATGATCTGATTGTACTTTGCGGAGGTAAAATATCGAGCGCACCTGGCTAAAATACCTAGCTAAACAACAAAATAGTGAAGCCAAAGTAATACTCGTTACTTTCTTAGTCTACAAATATAATAGACAAAGAAAATACCTAATGTGGAACGACCTTCCTGTTTTTATATCAATTTGTTCGATATAAGTAATTATATTCAGAAATTGTCCTCATGTAAACTGACAGACACACATGTCACTATCGACTTTGTATTATTAGTTGGCCGCGAGACAAACGATTCACTATCAACTTAGTATTGTTAGTGTGAAGCACGACTTTTCCAAAAAATGCCAGAAAACTGTAAATCGTAGGCAAAACCGCGGGGCGCATAAAAATAAATAAAAATAAAAAAATAAATACATAAATACATATCGTAAATAAATACATCAATGGAGCTCGGAGCGGTTAATTTTCCCCGCGCCAGGTAAAAACGTAGAGATTGCTTTTTATCTGTGCCCGAGCAAATTGAATGTAAAGTTGATTTCCCCGCGGACCGTAATGCCCGGGAATTAAGCCGCGCCAATTCACTGGAAGCTTTGCAAATATTATTGATAATACCTCTCTTTATGAACGCTTTGTGTACGTTTGGGTAACAAGCCAATAAAGTGCGTGATACTGATAATGTGTAACTAACATTATGGGTTTTCGACGTGTTTTAGCGCTGCGATATTTATTTGGTAACTTTTACGTAATTGCTCGTCACTATTATCATAAAATCTATATATATAAAAATGAAACCCGTTTTCCTTGGTCACGGCCTCACGCGTGAATGGCTGGACCGATTTCACTAATTCTTTTTTTGTTGTATTTGTTATTATTAGGAGAAGGTTCTTACGGAAAAAAATATTAAGAAAATCTCTCAGAAATATTGAAAAACCCTAAAAACAGCCCTTTTATTTTTCCCATACAAACGTTTTCTAACTAAAACGAGCTTTATTGCTATTGTATAAAGTTCATATTGAATTGCAAGCACTCACTGTTGTTTAAGTAATGTAGGTATGTTCCTAACGTCCAAGAGTCAATTTGCACTTTATTACCTCTGTACAAAGTTCAAATTCAATCATATCTATCAAAACAGTGTGCGTTTTATACTGATAATTTTTACTATAAATTGACAAGTTAGCATCAACAAACTACGGTTGCTATAGTTACGCCATAGCATGAGAATAGAGGTTATAACAAAGAGTTCCTATAATTATTCTCAACACCTTTGGTCACGCCATCACGCGTGAACGACTGGACCGATTTCAATTTACTCTACGTTTATCCCAAAGTCTACCCGTGCGAAGCCGGGACGGGCCGCTAGTTTACAATATTTATCGTTTTAGACTAAGAGTAGGTACTCAGCTAAAAGGTAATGTAACGTGTGTTTACTAAAAGTTTAATTCGAGGTATAATTCTAATTCGGGGCCATAAGTTCTGCTTTGACCGAATGGGGTGTTAAGCATTTCCCCGCTAGCTTTTACTTGAGCCGTGCGAGCTCTTTGAAATACCAGAACGAGGCTCTGGGCCGCTGGCATAATTGATCTGGTGGTTTATAGATATATGAAGATAAATGCTGAAGAGTAGTGATGCTGTTGTGGTGACAAAAAAAGTAAGTTTTTAGAGGCCGAGTGACTAGCTCTGTCAGAGTTTTTAGACCACCTTAATTTTTCTGACGACTTGTAGAAGATATGTGATACGAGTATGTATGAAGATTGGGAGCCGTGGTAGCTCAGTGGGAGAACCGACGCTTCGCATTCTTGAGGTGGCGGGTTCAAACCCCGACTCGTACCAATGAGTTCTTTAGGACTTATGTACGAATTTACATACCACTGGCTTTTCGGTGAAGGAAAACATCGTGAGGAAAACCCGCATATGTCACGCAAAAAGGGCCGATTACCGGCCTAGTTGCGGAAAAAGAGCCCGCTCTTTACCTTTTTTTTACTGTATGAAGATTTGTGATATGTATGTGTTCCCTATACCTAAATAACTTATAATTAAATTCTTTGTAAACGTGACTTACCTGAACATTCATGTTATAGATCAATAATTCTGATTTGCTATTTTCAGCACATCCACCGAAATCAAGTCTTACTTCATTGATACTCGGATACGGATGCAGGGCAGTGCAAATCCTAGGCGGAGGGTAATAGCGCCGCAATCCTCTTACGCCGAAAATTAATCAAGAACGGCGGCTTAGCGCCGGGGACGGACCGAGCTGGTTCAGACGGGACGACACGATTCTCGGAGATATTTACACTCACGTATTTATCTCTCGTTTTAATAGATAGTAAAGTAAGTAGGTAACTCTTTATGGCTATTCATTTTTTTTTGTTTAATCGCGAGTTAACAACGATTTCAGGTATTAATCGCATTTTAGGTATGTGATAATCCATAATCCAGCTACTTAACTTAATGCTACTTATGGAACTAATGTGGGTTTGAAACATTTTGTTATAATAATAATTTTAATAACACGGGAATAATCACGTAAATATTAAGTCGTTTACTACGACTACTTTCGATCTCATTCGGTGATCTTCATCAGGTGAGTTACAAGCGTGACGCGTTCGCGATCGCGAACAAAATAACTTAATGCTGATTAAAGGGAACGCATAGGCATTTTTGGTCTGTGAAAACTCTTCAGTCACTAAGCATAAGTATTAAATTTTTATTTTTTAATATTGTTTGAGACTTGATATTTAACACGCTTTTATTAGTTTCACCTGTATGTATGTATGTAACCGATTCCTTTGAGCTCGATTTTGCCCTACTTTGAACGATAGATTTAATTCAAACTTTGCACACCTGTCAAAGACCGATGACAATGCGTGTTTTTTAGTTTTTTAAACTATATTTTTTTTACTTCTAATTTCATTTTGTATTGTATAATAATTTCTAGTTTTTTGAATAAGTTTTATTTATGTTTTTTTTTAATTTCAATTTTGTCTGCATCTGACCTGCCGCACGCACGCTGTTATTGCGGCAGGTATCTAATAAAAATAAATAAATAAGTAGGTAGCGCAATTTTTTGGGCCGTTCTTATTATTCACAGTGTCTATGGGCCTGCAAACTAAAAGTCCATTGCCTAAAATTCCGAGACATAGACGCAACTTTTATCAAACCAATGATTAGGCATGCACAAAATTGCGCGACATAAGACACTACGGCAGTTTTAAATTGACTTTTATTTATTTATTTTATTGAATTTACATTCAATATAATATTTACTTTAGACTTTTCAATACACTAAAGATTGCGATGTTTCAATAACTTACAGTCGTACCAAAACGTTATGTGCCATACTGAAAAACTTTTTGTATTTTGAAATAACAGTCATGATGATAAACATATTCTTACGTTTATTACTTCTTTTCAGGCTTTAGCGGTATTGGACACTCATAAATATTGATGCTTTTATCCTTGGAGACCGACATCAACTTGTTACTGCTCGAATTGAAGTGCACGCTGCATGCCTGGAACAATGGGTCACCCGTTAGGTATCAAAATTAGCAAGATGTAGTTACTATGTTAAGATTGTTGAGTTATAAGGACCAAACTTTGCGTGAATATCTTAAGCAGGCGAAATGCCAGTTTCCTGTTTTGGCATAAGAATGTGATCGTCATCATCAATAGAACAAGCCTTTTATAATAAAAACAAATTTTACGAATATGTTGTACAGATATTAAAAAAAAAAGTATCTGGGATAAGTATTGTTTTGATCTTAATTAACTATAGTAAAAATGTAAGTAATTTTATCTCGCTATCTTAATATATATAAATCTCGTGTCACAATGTTTGTCCTCAATGGACTCCTAAACCACTTAACCGATTATAATAAAATTCGCACACCATGTGCAGTTCGATCCAACTTGAGAGATAGGATAGTTTAAATCTCAAATTATAGTCGCAATTTTAATTTATTGCAAATTATATATATACCTGTAATTTTTACTATAAATTGACAAGTTAGCATCAACATTACTATCAATTGCATCAACAGCACTACGGTTGCTATAGTTACGCAATGGCTTTTGACAGGACAACGTCTGTCGAGTCAGCTAGTAGATATATAAATTACGGCCACGTTGGCTGGATATCACGCGTGGATAGTATCCGTTCCCATACTGACCTCGAGGCCGTGCTCGTGGAAGGCGTGCAGCACGCCGAGGTCGGCCGCGTGGGCCACGCGCACGCAGCCGTCCGCCGCCGCGGAGCCCACGCGCGTGTTGTCGCGGGACCAACACACGCTCATTACCCACGATTTGTGCTCCAGGGAGCTTTGCAATGTTGCGCTCACGCTAAAACAAAACGCATAGGTACGGCCGTTATAATGTACAATAAACTTCGTATAAAACTAAAGAACATAAGACAATTTTAAATTCATAAAAGCCCTAAAGGAAATTTTACTAACCAAATGCTATTATGACCTAGACGAATTTCTTTCTGACGAAGCTAATGTGTAATGGACCCACTCCGCACGATATTGCTTATACCCAATCAGGGTCATTATGTTTGACTTATCTAAATATGTTATTTAAGACCTACATATATCATTTTATAAATGGTTTGCAATAAAAATATTGAGATATTGTATTGAGTACAACGTCTATCAGTCGCAGAGTGCTGATGGATGAAGATGTCCCGTAACTCCGACAATGACTGATTAGTTCAGTTGGACATGCACAATTCAAACTGTTGTGCCAATTACTATGGACAATCAACTAGTGAGAGACGGAGTCGGAGCAGGACCGATGGAATACTCCAGTGCGGGGTTAGCGAACCTTTATGAATCAACGTGCCAATTTTTCTAAACAAATGTTGGCTTTCGACGTGCTCGGTGGCGGATTTGCCAGCAAGCTGAGGTTTTAGGGGCAACAAGTTTAGGGCCAAACGAACATGATTTCCAAAAAGAAAGTATTGATTACGGCAGAATTTTGAAAGGCCTACCGGCGGCAAATGTGTCAATCGCCACTCGACGTGCCTTTCAATAATTTTGCTTATATAGTGATAATAGGGTGGTGGAGTGCCTAAAATATTTTAATAATTTGTCGCGTGTCTATGGTTCACCATCCCTGTTCTAGTCTTACCCACTTTGCATTGTTGCTCCAACCAATTAGTGAAAATATACTTACACATCATAAATCTTGAGATATCCATCACTGGAAGCGGTGGCAAGGAGCTTCGAGTTATGCGAGAAAGCTAGATCTTTGACTTCACCCTTGTGTGCCGTGATTGTGTGCATTAGCTTTCCTTGGGTCACATTGAATATGTAAACCAATCCATCCATCGCGCCCACAGCAAGGTGCTGGCCATTGGGACTCTAGAAAAAACAAGTTTTCATAAATATATTTTTGCAGAGATCATTATTATTTGTTTTCACAATAAACCATAAGTCTACATACATAGATAAAAAAAACTAAAGCTAAAACAATTTGTGTTTTAGCTTTAGTTTTTTTTTGTAAAAATGAAGGCAATATGTACTACCCCAGTCTATTCATTATTTGTTTGACTTTTTCTTTATGTACGAGTAGCGTCCGACAAAAGTACTAATATACTAATATTGTAGCTGTGACTTTAATAATCCAGTTAGCCAACGAAAAAACGAAGGAACTAATAAACTCTTAACAAAACAATCTGAAAAATATGCGAAAAATATCCTACTTACCCAAGCAATACTCGTCCCAAACTTGCCTCTAGTATCCAATGTTCTACTGAAAGTGCCTTTCTCTACACTGTATATGGCTACTTTCCCCAGGAACCCCTGTGAGGCCACCTGCATGCCATCAGGCGAGAACACTAGCTTCCATACGTCGGTGGGCTTGGCCTGTATCTCGTGGACAGTGTAGCCTGACGTCAGCTCCCAGATGATGATAGTTGAGTCTAGTGATGCGCTGGCAATGGCTGTAAGCAATAGTGGCATTAACACTTTGACTGCGGCTGATAATCACATGTTTGTGCCTTAGGTGCGGCTAATAGTCAAATGCGTTGTGTTTTATGCGCCTGGCGTGTGCAGCCACACTCGCGTCGCACAAAGGAAAACACAAGGTATGTGTTTCCCGTTCCCGCAGTCAAAGTGTTAAACACACCCCGTTTTCTGCTTATTTTATGTATCCATCCTAAGGTTGCTTGGATGAGATCGGTCTTAGCGATAAGGCCGCCAGTTGTTGCACTATTTTTTTATTTTTTTTTTATTATTAAGAGCACAAATTTTTCTTGATGGCATTTGGCAGAGATGCTTAGATGTTTGCAAAGACTGCTTGGAGACACCTTTTCTGGGAAAACTATAATTTACTGGAAAAGTATTGTTTTGACTGAAAGGCGAAACTATGTTAGTAGTGCACTTACTATGTCCATCATGGCTCACTGCAATGGATATGATAGCCATGTCATGCCCTTTTAAGGTATGAAGCAAATCTAACTTGTTATTATCCAGGGTCCATACTTTCACCAATCCATCTAGACCTCCCGTTACTAAGTAGTCTTTGCCTGGATCTCTGCAGAGTTAAAATTAAAGGCATCTTTTTAATTAAGCTGTGATAATATAAATACAGTTTGATTCTGATGTGACAGCATATGTAAAACTTACTTTGGATCCCCAGTTTCAGTAATTTTAGTCCAAATACCGCAGTAAATTTCATGAGCATGAGCATTTTCTTTTTTAGACAATATTGAATACTGGAACATAAAGATATTAAGAGAAACATGTTCTTAAATGGTGTACCTGTAAATGTGTTGTAATTTACACACAGATACTGTTGATTACGTTGAAATGTACTTACTGCAGCGCCCACAGGCATCGTAATTCGTAATGTTCAGTTTTTTTACAACTTCTAAATCCTGTAGAGAAAAATGATATTTACAAAAGTGAAGTGCTCACTGTACAGTTGGAAGTGTTGATAATTTTGATATTTTTTTTATTTAGTAGAATAGAATAGGTAGAAGCTAGCTTTATAATATAAATATGACATAGTGTAATGTTATGCAGCCTTATTAGACCAGTGTATCTATTATTTAGAGGTTTGTCGAGAAGAAAGTATGCCTGGCACAGCAGCTGTTCGGATTTTCGGTCTTTTGGTTCTATTGATAGTGGTTATAGCATGATATGAATTGATATGATTACGATTCACTGTATTTGTATGCATATGCATCGATGAATTTCTGAACATCTATATTATGACACCAAAATAGAACTTACTGCAAATTAGATCTGTACTATGATTTCAATGTTTTGTTTTTATTTTGCCGCACACCAAATGACAGTGACAGCAGAGAGAGATATGTGACACTAACAGTAAAAAAAAACGACATTGACAGTACACGTATTTTTATTTTCCTGCAGTGGGTGACGCAGTATTTACATCATATCGCTTTGTCTTCTCGTTTTCGTGTTCCTAGACTGAGGGCAGTTAACTAAACGATACCTTGTAGCTCCTGAAAACCAAAACTGCCATTTGACTTACTAAGTTAGAGCGAAATGGCAATATATTTCAGGTTCACATTGTGAACTATTAAGATTCTAGCTCATCAATTAGAGGAGATACTCGCTCGCCGATTGAAGACAAGATAGTTTGCTTAATAACACTTTTAGTTTATTCATCAATCGATCTACTAGGTACTGTTTTATCCAGTGCTAACCCGTGGTACACCTATTTTGTCCACCTGGTGGACCACGGGTAAACATATTCTTCCGTGGTCCACCAGGTGAACTAAGGTGAACCATAGGAAATTATTATTTAACCGTGGTCCACCCTTCTTCTACCCAGTAGCTCTGCCAGTAATTTAAATCACGCAGATTTGACCTCAGCCTTGTCCCTAATGGCGACCTAGCTTTAAAAAAACAACACAAATAATTATTTCTTAGATAAAAAATTTATTTTTATAAAACACTATAATGGGCACTCGTAAATACACAAACTTTTATCTTCCGAAACAGAAATAATTTTATTGCTCTCTGCATTGAATTTCACTCCCCAAACCTGAAAATAAGAAGAGTTAGTTTACCATCATTATTATTTTCAGTCCGTAATCGCCTACTACTGACTCAGATAAAGCTAGAGAGAAAGATGGAGCACTGTGTAAGATTATGATGAAGCCCAGAATTCCTCTACTTTCACGCGTACGTACGTCCAAGACACACATTGACATTCTCAATACTCCTTTACTCACGGCACTGTACGGAAACTAGAGGAGTTCTTGGCTTCACCCAAATCAAATACAGCGCCATATCTCTCTCTGGGTTTATCTGACATTACTGAGCATATGCCTCTTTTCTCGTATAGTTAAAAATACAAAATAGAATAAATGTAGAGAAGCCCTGCTTAAATAAAACAAAAGGCTTACAACAGCTCAAGCACAGACGAGAAACAAAAGGTACAAAAACAATGCAAAGAAGTTTTGAGCAAACACGGCCCATGTGTTAGTGTGTGTGCTGACGTCAGAGTAGCTTAACCTTTTCTTGAGGCTATAGATGACGATGTATACAAACATTTTGCGACAAAATGGTACAACTAATTAAGTAGATACTGCAATCAATTTATCAGAAGCAGTCCAGTCAAAAGCAAGCTATATCAGTTTACTTCACAAAATGCGGGTTAGGGTCAGAATATGCCTTTCCCAAAACGTCCACTGGACCAAAGTGCATTTTCTTATTGGTACACTTCCCAAATCGCGTATATATTGTTAAAAGTACTTTCAAAAACGGGTATTTTCAAAAAGAGCTTGTTAGTAATTTAGCTTTACAGAGAAATAGGTTGCTTTGTGAATATTACCTGATCACTATGCTCCTTGAATACATTTTGGCATTGCATGGTGTCGAGGTCCCACACCCTCACGGTTCGGTCGGCGCTGCCCGAAACGAAGCGCTTACCATCCGGCGAGAACGCGACCGAGAGTACCCAAGACGCATGCCCGGATAATGTCCCTGCTAAGTTTGCGTGTACCCTGGAAAACAAAAAAGTATAAGCCCGAACGCTGATTTAGAATGTACTATGGCGATGGTTGGAATGCATGTGAGTCGGGTGTCATTATTATTTTTGTTGGGGAATTTAGATGGAGTTTGATGCAATACAAACGCCAGATGTGTGTAGCACAGCACAGTTTGGGACTAGCTAATATTAGTTGAAATAATATGTGATTTGGATACAGGATAAACTTTTCTTGGGAGAATCAGACAGCCTAACTAGACCAGCTACTTGTAGTTACAAGCTGCTAGTATATTGATTATTGACCATGGCATCTATTTTCTAAAATCGCTTGGCTTTTCACACTGTTATAATATTTGTCAATTAATTTTATACTTACACATCATAAAGTTTCATGTGGCCATCATCAGAAGCTGTGAGCAGTAACTGCGAGTCGGGCGAGAAGCAGAGGCTGCGGATGGGCATCGCATGCCCTTCTAGCGTGTGCACCAACTTGCCCAGTGCTACGTCGAATATGTTGATGATGCCGTCTATTGCACCGCTTGCTATGTACTTGCCGTCTGGACTCTGAAAAATTATACAGGTTATTTGAGCTTTTTAGGACCAAATATGGAGCCTTTTGTTGCCTGTACTTTCAGGTGTTTTGGCCGAAAAAAACCACTAAGCGACCATACTCTCGGTAAACAGCTAACAGTATTTTACTTAAATTTAACGCAAAATCTTACTTTATTGAATTATTGTGACTATTTGTGACAAAAAAATTATTAAGTTTTCACAATAAGTTGAGCTAAAACTTAATGGATTGAAGTGAGGAAATGCTAAGTTTACATCTAAGAATATGCGGTAACCCTCAGAGTATGAATGGCTGCTACATACAGTATCGAATTGTACCAATTATACGAATATTTGATAGGAAAACAAATAATTCTAATAAAAAAACTTTTTGTCATATTTTAAATCAAATGTAATTTAACTTACTCGTATGTCAAATTTTGACTTTAAATTTCTCTCCCGTAAAAATACCATTTGTAGTTTCGATATACCATACATAGAAGAAGTCAAAATAATGATGTAATAATTACTAACATATGCAACACTCAAGGTGAACTTTCCCCTCGTGTCTAGTGTCTGCTCTTGTTTCCCGCTCTCCACGCTGAATATCAATATCTTCCCTGCGTTGCTGCCAGATATGACATGTTTGCCGTCCGGTGAGAAGTCCAGCGTCCACACATCTGTAGCGCCCATCTCGAATGTATTGAGCTTGTCTCCAGATGGGATGTCCCATAGGATGAGAGACGAGTCTTGAGAACTACTTGCTAATGCTGTAATTGTACGAAATAGTTAATTAATACGTCGACTGCTGCTACAAACAGTATCAAAACTGCAAAATCACGTTTTTTTTTCATTGTACTAATTTTACGAATATTTAATAAACTTTTAGAAAAATAGATAATTGAAATAAAAATATATTATCTGTATTTTGATATATTTTGAATCAAATAAAACTGATACTACACATTTTAACTTATTAAGTCAGGTCAAATTTGGCTTTAAATTGCTCTCCTGTAAAAATTGCTATTTGTAGTTTCTATTCTGTTTATACGGCAGTTGATGTTGTTCACAGGTTTCATTGCTATAAGACATTTATTTATTGCCGTAAAATTTTCGTTTTACCTTATTTACTCACTGATCGTAAGAATTATTTGGTATGATGTAAATATTTAATTTCTGTTCAGTATTATCTACATTACTAAACCACACAAAACAACTCTTTAATAAACTGGAGTTAGCCACTGTCATAAATGGAAAAAATTGGGGATACCTTTGCCCAGCAGTGGGACATTGAAAGTTAACAAAATAAAATGCCAGTGTTGGTTAAGGTAAATAAGATAAAATACATAATATTTAATCATCAATATCAATATTATCAAATCTAAGTTGTGTCGAGTTTGAAACCCTCCAAAAAGGTTCCTGATTTGGGAGAGAGAGATCAGGTCAAAAAGCATAAAAACCTACCAATCCGCTAAATAAGTCTTACTTTTTCCATCAGGACTGATTGCAACAGAGATAACACCAAGTGAATGTCCGTCTAACTGATGTTTTACTTCTAGTTTTCCGTCTTTGTATTGCCAGATCTTGATCAGATCATCCAGCCCTCCGGTGATAATGTAACTTTCAGAACTTTCCGGTTCATTATGGTTGGTTTCCCTGTGAAGTTGTGAAGACAATCAAAGTTTGTGTGGAATAGAAGCGTTTTACTCGGTTCCATTAAAAAGATAACTCTATACAAATTTTATGTATGTTTGTTTCTCTCAAAACTTAGGTTTGAATAAATAACTGTAGGATTGTGAATAAAATTCAGATCAAGAGCAAAAAATTTAGGATTATTAAAGTAGTAGTGAAGTTAATTGAACTTACAGGTTATTTTCTTCATTTTCAGTATTTTCACCTTCTGGTTCTTTGGGTTTATCTTTGATGATTTTACTCCAACCACAGCACCAGACAGAATCTTCATGAGCATTCTCTTTTTTGAGTTGTAAGTAATACTGTAAAAGGTAAATATTATATCAAACAAAACTAAATAAAACTATCATGACCAAGATGCCGGTTGAATTTAGGGCTTTTATGAGTCGTATACTTACCAATGTCGTGATAGACATTGTCAATTATTTGTTTCCGTTTCAAATTTCTCAGTTGTTGATTTTGTAGAACTTTATTTTGTATTTACATTATTATTTGTAAAATTCTAACAACATCACAGACTCACATTTGATTTGACAATTATTATTGACATTGCCATGCCATTTGAAGATAAGAAAATATGACATTCAGGTATGGCAACTCATAGCCAAAAAAATTGGCTTTTTAATTTATTTTTAAAACTAATAAAAACGGGCCATGAATAGAACGCTTTTAAGTGTTGCCATGTTGTTTTTTTTAGGTTAGCTTAGTCTGTATTTTACAGGAGCGGCAACATAACAAAGAAAGCGAACTAAAGAACGAAAATAACGTCATTTCATTTTATCAATCATTCGTTCGTTTTTTTAGTAGAGAAAATCAAAAATGGCGCATTAGTCAAAACGGGAGCTTAGCTTAGGTTTTGTTCGTAATTTTAAGTTCTTAAAATTTAGCAACGAGTTTGGCCAAATTTCAATATATTTTTCTTTACGTGTTGTGTGTATTCTGTGAATTACCAAATAGTTGATGAAGTTTGGTTCCGTGTCTAAGGTAGTTATTTTGAGGTACAATGGCTGTGTCGAAATCAACAAACACCTACAATCGTCAGAATTGGGAAGATTCTGTAAGCATTTCCGTATTATTTTAATCATAAGTCACCATCCTATCTATCTTGATAAATTAACGATTTTGTTTTCTTTTCAGGACTTCCCGATTTTGTGCCAAACATGTCTTGGAGATAACCCCTACATACGTATGGTAAATGTCTGCTTTTCCTTATTTGCTTACGTGTTATACGTGTTATACGTGTATATGGCCATAATATATAATTGATCAGTAATAGATATTTAAATTACAGAAAGAAAGTCTTAAAATTTCTTTTTATTTCAGACAAAAGAAAAGTATGGTAAAGAATGTAAAATATGTGCCAGACCATTCACAGTCTTCCGTTGGTGTCCCGGTGCTCGAATGCGTTTCAAGAAAACTGAAATTTGCCAGACTTGTTCAAAGTTGAAGAATGTTTGTCAAACTTGTTTGCTTGACTTGGAATACGGTCTGCCCATTCAAGTCAGGGATGCAGCACTGAAAATACAAGATGATCTACCTCGTAACGAAGTCAATAAGGAATTCTATATTCAGAATTTAGATAATCAGATATCAAAGTCTGATCCTACTCAGCCAAGCAATTCGGCGCTTAAATCTAAAGGTGCTAATGACCTTTTGCTGCGGTTGGCGAGGACTGCACCATATTATAAGAGGAATAGACCTCATGTGTGCTCATTTTGGGTGAAGGGAGAGTGCAGACGTGGTGAAGAGTGCCCGTACCGACACGAGAAGCCCACTGACCCTGATGATCCATTGGCTGATCAAAATATCAAGGATAGGTTTGTACCTTTCTATCTTTCGAACAATACTGTTCACATAGTTGTTACGCTTCTATAGATACAGGGTTAATAGAAATGATATGCTAAGCCGAAAAGGGCCCATAGGACTCATCATTATGAACAACTTTTTCTATAGGACCAACAGTCACGAAAAAAATCAGATGTTCCATACATTGTCGAGTGTCATTGACATTTAGAACTGATTTTTATTGCGAACTTCGGGTTGTTCTCGTAATTCGCCATGATACATACTATGAGCCTTTTTTGCACCCTTATAACCCTGTGTTGCAAGTTTTTGCATTAAACAGGCAACTGTAGCAGTCGTGACAGAATTAAAAATCGATTTTCCATTCCAGGTACTATGGTGTTAACGACCCTGTAGCTGAGAAGCTCATGCGTCGCGCGGCCGCCATGCCGGCGCTGCCGCCGCCTGAAGACAGGACCGTCACCACTCTCTACATCGGGAACCTGCCTGAGCATGTCTCTGAGGATGAACTCAAGAGCCACTTCTATCAGTATGGAGAAATTAGGTAAACCTATACACACACATCATTTGATAATCATTGACCCGTAAATCTTGTTTCAAAGTATTATAACTAAAATCTTTGTGGGTCAAGTTTTACTATAAACGGAGCTCACAGAGCAAGGAAAGATGTCCAGGCTGAGAAGAAAGGCAATGATCAACAATTGCCTAAATTTTTTTTATTTAAAGATAGGCTTGCATTTGATAGTAAATTAGTAAGTAATGTAATGATAGGCCGCCATCTTGCCTGATGGGAAGTAATGATGCGGTTTACAATGGAGCATGCTTGACTTGTATAAAAAATAATGAAAGCATTAAAGGAGATGAGAATTACTGGAAAGCATTTGACACAACAACCTGACAAAAAATGTGCATATAGTAAAACTGACTAGAATAATTAAAAATAACAAAAGAAAAGTTTTACTATGAAAAGTTCATATTAAATGTAATTTCTGGTTTGAATTAGATAAAAAAAAACTTGTACATCTTTCAGGTCCCTAACTCTAGTGCCAAGAGCGCAGTGTGCTTTCGTACAATACACCACACGGAACGCGGCCGAGCATGCCGCTGAGAAGACCTTCAACAGATTGGTTATTGGAGGCAAGCGCCTCACTATCAAGTGGGGTAAATCGCAAGGTAATTAGGTTTTTTAATGTGATTTTCTTGGCTATAGTTATAAGGGTATTATTTAGATTCAATATGCATGATACAAAGAGATAATGTATACAGACAGATAGAAAAAGTAATAAAAAAGACTAGTAATCTATTTAAAATGGCTAAATCAAAATGTAAGTTTAGTGGTAGATAATAATCTTCTCTATATGGTTCAGAACTCGTACTTCCCGAAATGCGCACCTTTCCAAAATGTAGCATTTCCCAAAATGCGCATTTCTCACAACACACTTCTCGAAATGAGCAAGTTACAAATGTGGACAACTTAATTCATACACCATGTTTACTATACCTCATTTTTAAACGTTTTGCGTGGATTCCCAGGTCGTCAAGGCAGCAACGAGAAGAATGACAACGCTCCGATGCTGGAGCCGGTCCCCGGGCTGCCGGGCGCGCTGCCGCCGCCGCCGCCATTCCTGCACCCATTCCCGCCGCAGGTAACTGCTTATTGATTAAATCTGTCTTACACAATTTAAGCTAAATTTTGAATCACTTTGATAACCACGGCTGTTGTATGCGCATTGATTCTAAGACTATAACCACATGGTACAGATCAAATAGTTCAGATTGAGCTACAAGATGTATTTTATTTGTATAGATTTAACCAGCGTGGATCATAAGAGTTATTTAGTCAGTTATTTATTTGTTCTGCTATCTACCTGATGGTGAGCAACAATACATTCTATGATGGAAGAGGAAACCGATTCACTCCAATTGAGCTTTTTCCACTGTTGGGCAAAGGCTTTCATTCCCTTCTTGGACTCATCTCTATCATCTTTCTATACCCTTTTGATTCACTAAGAATTTCGATCAAGTTTTAACATCCCCGTTCCTTCCAGATGCCACCACCACCCAACCGGCCCAACGACTTCTTCAACCTACACCACTACGGCGGCGGCCCAGCGTGGGCGGGCCCGCCGTGGGCCGGCCCAGCGCCGCCCGTGCCGCCGCCGCCCGCACCCATGGGCATGCACTACCCGAGCCAGGACCCGAGCCGCCTCGGCGCGCACGCGCACAGCCAGCAGCCGCAGACATAGCACACGGCGTCTACAGGGACATATTCCGAGTGAGATTATCTCGGTCACTGTTGCTCTCAGAGATATGACAGACCGAGTGGAGTGACCGAGACAATCTCGAGCGCTTAACACTTTGACTGCGGGTAACACATACCTTGTGTTTTCCTTTGTGCGACGCGAGTGCTGCTGCACACGCCAGGCTGCGGGAAACACATACCTTGTGTATAACAACGCATTTGACTATTAACGTTACCTATGGCAAGCGCATGTGATTATTAGCCGCAGTCAAAGTGTTAAGGTCCCAGGATATTTTGGCGAATGAGATTATATCTCCGTCAGTCTCTCTAAAGACATTTGCAATGAGAGCGACAGGGACCGCGATAATATCTCACTCGCCGAGAGGTCCACATCTCGGTCACTGTAGCTGTTATCAGAAATATCATGACTGATAGTGACGGAGATAATCTGTTGCTACAGTGAGAGTGAATGAGATAAACTCGGACCGGTCAAGAATACCCCCGTTTTGAACAATTAAATTAGTTTTTAAGATTATGAATAAAATCGCACGGATTATATTAAAAGATCTCTTTTATTTATTTCCGTTCTCCTTTAGTTACACTGGCTGATTACGCATGCGCAGGCATGTGCACCCAGCCACTCGGTCAATTGTCATTTTACATATAGGATTCATTATTCAAACCTAAACTTTTACTTGACTGCGAGACTAGGTACCGTAATTATAGTACAACAAAAAAGCTGCAGAATAAATGATGCTAACCTAATGTATTGTACTGCTACAGGCATTCATTGGATTTTCTAATATAAGGAAATGAAATGAAAAAAGAATGTCTGAAACTATATTTATTATTATTAATCATAAGTTTAACATGACTTACCGTTACAAAACAGTTTAAACATTTAGATAAATCTACATGCCTCCGATCCCCGTTCACCAGGGTAAGGACGGTACTTGTCATTAATATACATTAAACTAGGCCCAGATTTCATTTTAACTGCATATACCCTTTTTGAAATACTCGTGTGATAAAGGTATGAAAAGCGAAAAAACATTGAGCTGCTATTGTACTAGAGCCGTCACGCCGCGCTACATAGCAGAGAGCAAACGATTGCAATGTCCTTTTCAATCGCGGCTTGTGTACCACACAGACCACACTACTCAGTCACTAGACGCTCTGTGAGCATGTGTTGTATTTTTTGGTATAAATATTTGTACGAATAAGTTTTTTCCTAGCGGAGAGATAGTGCAAAATGGCACGCTGGAAACAATTAAATAGGTCATCGCAATGCAGTGAAGTGTCTCCTCTAGTAGGTAGTATATACTAGCTCAATGTGAAAAAAACATCTCTGTACAATTTCGTAAGTATTTCAAGGGCACGAAATTATATGAAAGTTATAAATTTACTAAGCAATAGTTTAAGTTCCGAAGCTGTTTAGTCAATTGACTAGTTAATAGTGTTATAATCTTATACAATATAGTTTTATATTTATACAAAACACTAAATTGAAGTCTTGTGCATCTAGTCTCAACGCAGGGCAAGAGGGGACAAGGATTTATGTTCTGACCGAATACATTTATGATACATATTTGAAACATACATTAAAAATTCGAAATAGGTTTGTTACGAATTTACACATTTATAAGTTATTATTTATTTACAATTTTGGAATGTGTCAATATCAATATATAAATTGTAAAATAGATAAAGGGAAACAATAAAGATACAAGACATATTTATTAGGTAATTTTTAAATAATTTGTTTGGTATTGAGTTATTAATTTTAAGCTTTTAATAAATAAATAACCCCGGCGCCTTACTTGCCTGTACAATTCATAGACTCCGCGTAATTATTTTTTAAAGCGTTTTGTTTTAAGCTTATGTCGATTAAAAAAAACTTTGACAGCTAGCATTAGCTAAATTCTAACGTTGTCTAATACTAAATAGAAATGCGCGAATAATATGTAATAATGAATTAATGATATAAAATACAATTGTAAGTACAATAAAGAATACAAAAATGAAGTTGAAATACGAATTTTAGAAAACAAGGCGTTTAAATTCTTTGATTAAAATCATATAACGATTTAGTAATTCTATCCGTTGAAAATATAATTTCAATACTTGAATGAGTTCTTCATTCATATCTCACAAGATTGTTAAAAACAATAGTTAACATAAAGTTTACTAACAATATCGATAAAAATTTATAGTCTGCAGTATTTTTTAATTAGCATTTATAATATTAAACATCAAGAGTGCAAAGATTTTTCTTTAAATAAATTGTTACAATTCTAATTGTTTCAAATACTATATTTTACATTTATGTCATCTTTGTATTATATTGCCGTAGGTAGGCATTAGGCCCAAGTTTGAAGGCTTTTTAAGACAGATCTAAATTTTCTAAAACTATTGGCATCCTTGTCTAATGGGTTGCAATGATAAAGACAGATATATTTTTAGTTAGTTTAGATCTGTCTTGAAATGGCTTCAAACTTGGGCCCATTATTTCAGAAAATAAAGGTTACAATATTACTGAAATCATAAATAAATCCTATAAATAACTTGACACAGCCTTACGACATTTTGGCCGTTAAAACTAATTAAAAATGTAGCTTATTTTAACTATAACAGACAACTGCGCGTAAATAATGATTTGCTTGCTCAAAACTTAATGTGTACTGTAAAGAGTAAGGCCACACTGTGATCACAAAAAACCGAAACTGTGTGATAAAGTTGCTACTATTGTAGAACTTGTCTTCAAGGCTTTAGCAATTGATATTTTTAATTGGTTTATATTTATATTGATGATTATAGCAATTGACTCGCATAGGTATTTTATAAGTCATATTTAGAAAGCAGGGTGTACTAGGAACCGCCAAAAACAAAGTTTATGCTATGTTCATAGGTACACTGCCTAAGCGAGTCTGACTTTTATCCATTTGGAATTTAAACATGCTCATAAAATAAACTGCTCATAATTTATTTTCCTTGACTTGAAACGGAAATATTGTTTGGAGGTAGTACATACAACCAAGCAGTTTTAGGGAGAGTAGAACCTCCATACATATTGCTTTTATTAATTAAACGCAAATAAAGGTTTTTTATTTACCTTAATGATTTTGACTCCTTTATAAATGGCATAATTATAGCAAAGCTGTGTTACTATCGTCTTGCATACTATGTATCTACTTTGCGGACCGATTCTCGGGCAATAGACATTGAGAAGTAGGTTGGATAGTCGGTAGTTTAAAAAAACTCAGGTTGCGAAAGAAGTATTGCAAACTAATTAACTTTCCAAACCTACATCCTCACAAATACAAAATTTAAATTAAATTCTTTACAGCTACTGGCATGATGAATGTAGGACCACTGACAACCTACGATATAATTAAGTGCATTCACACGCCACAGAAGTGTCACCGAAATCAATAACAGGAAAATCAACGTCGACTATCCGAGAATCAACCTGCTATTATTGCTTTTGTATGATATTGAATAACGTTACCCCATTTCGTTATCAGTGCAATAATAAACTAACAATTGGCTGTGGGTAAGTTACAGTTAAGTCTAAAATATGTTAAGAAAGTACAATGAGCGTCTAAAATCTATACATAAGTAAATAAGTCATGAATAAAAGTATATATTTATTATTTTTAACAATTACCATTCAAAATCATTTTATTTGATCAAAGCCTTGAGGTAGAGTATAATATTAAGTAATTTAGTTTAATTCACCATTTAAGTTGCGATATAATATGTATAATTCCATAGTTAGAAAGTTTATATAAATATTTGAATAAGCTTCAATGATTTTAATCTCTTTTTTACTATTGCATATCTTGGCCTCACATAGATCGGTCCGTAATTGTCCAAACATACCTGAAAAAGATGAAACAAATATTTAGAATGATTCAATAACAGTATGTTACTGTGATAGTCAGTTAGCCTAAGATGACAAACAGCACGCTTATTACCGTGCGTCCGTGTGAGAGCTACCCAATGTCAGTATGCCACAGTTACAGTGCGTCAGTACGCCAGTAACAAGTGTGTCAGTACGGCCATTACAGTAAGTCAGATTTTCAACTGTGCGTCAGTTTGCTATGTGTCAACATGACAATTAGCGTGCGCTGTTACAGTAAGTCTGTTTATCAATTATAATAAGGAAGTCTAAACAGCTGTCGCGGTACTAGTCGCTGCTGGGAGCGGTTTTTCTTGGCAATTAGACCGTTGTCTGCGGAGGCGACGCTTGAAACGGCATTCTGCGTTAGTTGCAGAATATTTCTGCCGTAGTTACCACGCGTCAGTACGAAAGCAATCATGCGTCAGTATGACAGATGCCACGCGTCAGTATGTCAGTTACCGTACGTAAGTATGACTGTTACCGTGCGTCAGTATGACAGCTACCGTTCGTAAGTATAACAGATAACGTGCTAAAGTATGACAGTTACTCGTACCGTGCAGTCGACGCTAGTAGCGGTTGGCATTAGCGATCTGAGCGTTGACGGCGGCGGCAGCCGCGTTCGAGGCTGCGGTCTGCACGTGCTGGTTGCGGAGAATTTCCGTCGTGAACTCGGCTTGGGCTTTGGCGAGGGACGCGCCCGTCGATCTGTAGATACGGTGCACCTGGAAAATTTTTCAAAATATTATTATAACTTTTTTAAAATATTGAAATAGCGACCTGCCCTGACTTCGCTATGAAATTTAGTCTATGTTACTCGCTAATAATGAAGCTTTATATTGGTGAAATAATTTTTATAATCGTTCCAGTAGTTTTTAGTTTATCCATTACAAAAATAAAAATATTTCCTCTTTATAATATTAGTGTAGAATTGGAGATAAATCCGCGTTTCACCACCAACTCGCCTGTTGGTAAGTGAAAATATTATAAGCGACATCGTTTTATGGTTGATATACCAAAAACTCGAACGAAGCGCTTTGATTCCACCTTTATTGTGCGTACTGCTAGAGTGGAATGCTCTGCCCGAGTCGGTATTTCCCGGTAGCTACAATCTAGGTGTCTTCAAGTCGCTAGTGAATCGGTTTCTAGGCAAGCGTTTTCGCCTAAATACAAGATACTATACTAAATTATTATAACTAGCCCTTTTCGTGAATTTCGTATCAAACATCTGTGCTGGTAAATGTAAGAATAAAATTGAGTGATCTTACCTTAGCCATAAGCATGATATCCGCAACGACGCAGGTGATGAACCCAATGGTCACCATCAGCGTGATGATTCCCACCGCCACGTTGCTCGAGAACATTTCGATGCTTGTGATCAGACCGCTGGAATAAAACATATTAATTATTTTTGACGTGACAACGTCTAATAAATCGATGAACGCCGGATGCACGCACGAAAGTGTCCCGTTACGCTCATTGTGACGTCACGATCGAAGCGAGAACAGTATGCAATCATTTCATCAATGTTTTGTTATGACGTTGTCACGTTAAACTATCTAACCGGGGCAATTTAGACATCCGAGCTTACATTAATTCACACCCAGCTGAAAATTGGTAGGATTGTTCAGAACACCATCATAAATGAAACCTAAAAAGTCCTCATCGATCCGATACGTGCAAAAATTTTTACTCCAGGTAGAAGGTCACCAAAACGGGTATTTCGTGATTTTCTCAAAAACGGTACAAGCTACGAGGATACTGTTCAAGACAAGTATGTTCACTATAACATTTTCTACAGTATTGCTCTTAAACGCATGTTGATAGAACTTATGGTTTTCGAGATATGTCGATATTAATTTCAGACCAGACCAAAAAATTGACAATTTCTCTTAAGATGCCTCAGTCAGCAGTAGATCATATAACAAGTTTGTAAATGAGTTTTCCCGAAGTTTTAAACATTGTTGAATCCGACAATCTCAAGAAACACTTTGAAAAATGACTCCTTGTATCTCAAATCGGATAAATGATGATGATGGTTGACGGAAAATTGAACCCCTCGTATCTCGGAAACGGAAAGAGATAGAGGGGTACACCTGACTTTTAAAATTTAGATCAAGTATGGACCTTTCTAGGGAAATGATAAAAAAAGATAGCCGCCATACAAAAAAGTTTGACAGTCATACAAATAAACAAAAAAAAAGGAAATGCTCATAGCTGTGGAACCGCTGTAGATGGATGGAGTGTGCTCGAAGAAATATTATAGAGATTTATAACGACAATCGAGATTCAGCAACAAAAATCCAAGATGTCGGATTTCATATTTCCGTCAAATTTCAATGGATCTTCTAAATTTTAAAGTGATCCTAGGCAGGTGTAATTTTGGATCTGGAGGCTCTTAAGGTCCTTAAATCCATTCCTGAAATGATTTTTTTGGTTCGGCCATTTTTCAAAATGGCTGACATACAAAAGAAAAGGAGTGAAGTTACAATACTTCGCACCCAGCTGAAAATCAGTAGGATTGTCCAAAACATCATCACAAATGAAATCTAAAAAGTCCTCATTGATCCGATACGTGCAAAAAAAAACACGAAGGGTAAAAGGTCACAAAAACTGGTTTTTACAATTTTCAGAAAAACAGTAAATTTTATCATACAATTAGCCATACCAAATTTTAGATCAGATAATTATCTACAAAAAATGACAATTTTTTTTCCTAAGAGCCACCGTTTTTGAAATATAACGACTCAAAAAGTTGAAAGAGTTGTAATCGTCATAATAATTATGCACACGTTTCCACGTCACCTTAGAGGTAGTGAGCTTAACGCGTTTTAACGAATATTGCTTTTATTATATTCAACCTATGCCAATATCTTTTATTGATCAATACTTAGTTTCAAATTAAACAGATTCACAACAGAAACGTGGAATAGGCCTACAGGGAAATCACGTTAAAAAAAACGCGTTAAGCACACTACCTCTAAGGTGACGTGGAAACGTGTGCATAATTATTATGACGATTACAACTCTTTCAACTTTTTGAGTCGTTATATTTCAAAAACGGTGGCTCTTAGGAAAAAAAATTGTCATTTTTTGTAGATAATTATCTGATCTAAAATTTGGTATGGCTAATTGTATGATAAAATTTACTGTTTTTCTGAAAATTGTGAAAAACCAGTTTTTGTGACCTTTTACCCTTCGTGTTTTTTTTGCACGTATCGGATCAATGAGGACTTTTTAGATTTCATTTGTGATGATGTTTTGGACAATCCTACTGATTTTCAGCTGGGTGCGAAGTATTGTAACTTCACTCCTTTTCTTTTTCAGCCATTTTGAAAAATGGCCGAACCAAAAAAATCATTTCAGGAATGGATTTAAGGACCTTAAGAGCCTCCAGATCCAAAATTACACCTGCCTAGGATCACTTTAAAATTTAGAAGATCCATTGAAATTTGACGGAAATATGAAATCCGACATCTTGGATTTTTGTTGCTGAATCTCGATTGTCGTTATAAATCTCTATAATATTTCTTCGAGCACACTCCATCCATCTACAGCGGTTCCACAGCTATGAGCATTTCCTTTTTTTTTGTTTATTTGTATGACTGTCAAACTTTTTTGTATGGCGGCTATCTTTTTTTATCATTTCCCTAGAAAGGTCCATACTTGATCTAAATTTTAAAAGTCAGGTGTACCCCTCTATCTCTTTCCGTTTCCGAGATACGAGGGGTTCAATTTTCCGTCAACCATCATCATCATTTATCCGATTTGAGATACAAGGAGTCATTTTTCAAAGTGTTTCTTGAGATTGTCGGATTCAACAATGTTTAAAACTTCGGGAAAACTCATTTACAAACTTGTTATATGATCTACTGCTGACTGAGGCATCTTAAGAGAAATTGTCAATTTTTTGGTCTGGTCTGAAATTAATATCGACATATCTCGAAAACCATAAGTTCTATCAACATGCGTTTAAGAGCAATACTGTAGAAAATGTTATAGTGAACATACTTGTCTTGAACAGTATCCTCGTAGCTTGTACCGTTTTTGAGAAAATCACGAAATACCCGTTTTGGTGACCTTCTACCTGGAGTAAAAATTTTTGCACGTATCGGATCGATGAGGACTTTTTAGGTTTCATTTATGATGGTGTTCTGAACAATCCTACCAATTTTCAGCTGGGTGTGAATTAATGTAAGCTTACTCCTATTTTTTGGTCTAATTTGCCCCGATTAATCGTCCGTAAACCGACTTTACGACATCCAATTTTTTTTTTTAAATTAGGATTTTATGTTCCTTGGTTCGATTACAACTATTTTATTTTTATTTTTTGACATTTCATTTCCTTATTTCAAATTTTTATTTTATAATTGACATGTACCTACCGATCCAAATAATTAGCTTTTTTAATTATAATCTTGATTTACATAGTTCTAATTTTTAATTTTGGTTTTAATTTATAATTTGCATTTGTAAAATCTGAAATATAATCATCATCATCATCTAATCTGTAATATGAAATAAGTGATTATTATTACATATATATCGTATCTTACTAATATTATAAGGTGAAAGTGTGTATGTTTGTTACTAATGAACGCTGAAACGGCTGAACGGATTTACATGAAATTTGGAATGAAGGTCGTTCCTGGTCTGGATAACACATAGGCTACTTTTTATCCCGAAAAACACGGGCGAAACCGCGGGGCACAGCTTGTCTTAGATAATTGAAATGTATTTCTAGTGTATTTCCTTCGAAACAAAAAAAAAAACGAATATAGAAGGCCGAAATACACTAAAAAATACATTTGAAAACAGTTACATAATATACGTTCCTGAAGGTCTGAAGAGTCTGAACACAGAATTCATAATTAGTGACACACTACATTTGTTCGTAAATCAAATATGATGTTATGGTGGCACTTCACTTGGCTATTCATATTTGCGTATTCGCCAAATAATAAGAGACGCAGCTATGCAGCCTGTATAGCTGCATCCCTTTTTATTTGGCAAATAAACAAACAAAAATCACGATGTGAAGTGCCAGCATTAGATTTCAGCATTCGGCATTTACTCGCGCTTCGAAAATTTGACGACATATTTGCGAAATAGTTCTCTTCGCGAAGTGCGAGGGTGAAATGAGAGAAAACAACATTCATTCAAGAGCGTTCGATCGACTGAACTCGCCCTTCAAATCATTCCAACCCTTCCAAGTGCATCAACACACACATGCACACTTTCTCTATGCACTCGCACACACACACGCGCACCGCACATCCCTAGGCTGGTTCCGTGTAATACTCCAGTCTGCGACCAGATGGCGCAAACCTCAAAACCGGCCAAACCTTAAAACGCGCAAACGGTATGTTCACTGCGAACAGCGGACGTGTCAGCCTGCGCGGATTCACAGTCGGTACTTCAGTAATAGTTTTATTTCATTAAGTACGCTTTAAGTCTACCTTAGTATGTAAGGTGAAAAGTTTTTTGAACAGCTCCGTTCGCCTATAGCGAGCGAGCTTTATATATCATGTCAAAATTAAAAGCCTAGTGCATATTAATGTAATTGTATAACCATATGCATTTGTGGACTACTTTATTTTATTTTATTATTACTAGCTGCGCCCCGCGGTTTCCGGGATAAAATGTAGTCTATGTGTTAATCCAGACTATGAATAACCTTCAATCAAAATTTCATATAAACCGTTTTTGCGTCAAAGAGTAACAAACATAGATACATTTATACATTCTTACAAATTTTCGCGTTTATAATATTTGTAGGAAGTAGGATGCATTAGTGGACATAATAAGTTTTTTATAATTAAAACGGACTCGGCCTTTCCGACAAGTTTAGATCACAGTCGGTTGTCTTCATAATATTTGGTTGAAATAACTTGCTTTTTATCCCTGACTGAACAGAGAAGGTATTTGCGTTTAGGGTGAGATATTTTTAATTTATACTAAACTAGCTGCACCCGGCGGTTTAACCCACTGTTTTTTTAACTATTAAACCTTCCCTGTATAAGTGCGAACAAAAGAAAAAAATAAATATTCAAATCGGTCCAGCCGTTCTCGAGTTTTAGTCAGACAAACAAACAGCGATTCATTTTTTATGTTTAAGTTACTGTTTGTGTGTTCGATGACTCGTAACACTTTAACTGCTGATAATAATCACAAGTTAACACTAACTGCTAAAAACACATACCTTGTGTTTTCCTTTGTGGAACGCGAATGCGGCTACACACGCCAGGCGCGTAAAACACAACGCATTTAATTATTAGCCGCAGTTAAAGCCAACGCATGTGATTATTAGCCGCAGTTTAAGTGTTAATGTAAACCTTGTATTGAACAAATAAACTATTTACCAAAACTAGTACATACCAAAAACCGCCTCCACTGAACCCAATAGACTGCACCACAGTCAATATGATTTGGAACAAAAACATGAAGAAGTACACCATGAAATTGAACGAGGAGTCGCTTCTAAACGCCTTGTATATCGGCCGGTACCAGCAGACGAAACTGAAGGGAGTTAGCAGCACGAAGTATAGGATGGACAGGCCGAATGGGGTGAAGCCGAGGCCAGCGAACATTATCGACATGGCGCCGATAATGTTGAGTGCCAGGATGAGCGTGTAGACTGAAACAGAAAAAAACATGTCAATTATTTTGCTCCTTAAGGGGCAGAACTTACAACTATACAGGGTTAATCGTAAAGGGTATGCTAAGCCGAAGAGGCCTCATATAATATATATATTTTTTTATTTCTATTTTTGGTTTGGGACCTTTGGAAAAAAGATGGTAATAGATATTTAACAAAAAAAAGGAAA
The DNA here is from genome assembly GCA_949125135.1 of Alcis repandata. Taxonomy (NCBI): domain Eukaryota; kingdom Metazoa; phylum Arthropoda; class Insecta; order Lepidoptera; family Geometridae; genus Alcis; species Alcis repandata. Next base: position 2,762,683 of record OX421238.1, read on the forward strand.
GGTTAATCACTTGAGTTGACTCACACAGTTGAACAGATCTCGTGCTGCGTTAGAGCTGGGCTCTGCTAGTATTCCGCTAAACCCTCCAACGTGAAAGGGCTCATAGTAGTCCATACATTTTGTCGAATGTCATTGACATTTTTCTGTGGAACAGCTGATTTTTTTTTTTCGCGAATTTCGGGTTGTCCCCTAGTAAAAGTTGTTCATAATGATGAATAATATGAGCCCTTTTCGGCTTAGCATATCCTTTATGAATAACCCTGTATATAATTAGTAATAGGGTCCCGTTTTACCATTTGGGTATGGCACACTGAAAATGAATCTCTATTTACCTTGGTCCTCGTCACGCGTGAATGGATGGCACAATTTCGTTTGTGAAGAATGAATTTGGATGGAATACAGCATGCAGGTAGCTTATAACTTAGAACAACATAATTATAAGCAATTTTATATCTCCGTAAATTCGGGTGAAACCGCGAGGCGAAGCATAAATAAATGAAAGTTGACAAATGAGTGAAGACGTCAGAGTGAAGTGTTTATTACTTCTACAGGGTATGCTAAGCCGAAAAGGGGTTGTAGTACTTATCATTATAAACAGCTTATACTATGAGTCCAACCCAAAATTCGCGAATATACATATCAGCTGTTCCATAAAAAAATGTCAAAGACACTCGACAATTTGTGTGGAACATTTTTTTGCAAATTCCGGGTTGTTCGCATAGTAAAAGTTGTTCATAATGGTGAGTACTATGAACCTATTCGGTTTAGCAAACCTACCCTTAAAACTAAGTATTTTACATTACTGTTAACGCTACGTCAAATAGGGGTTAATTAATAGTATTTCAAGGTCAAATTAGTTAGCAACTTAACTGAATATTATAGGACTTAATAACCGATATTTTAACGTAACGAGTGTTGCCGTGTTGCAGTGTTGCCTGTGTTGTTTATTTTATGATCACTTATTCACCCTTGTAGGAAAAACATAAAACAAACAAGGTTTGAAAAAAGGAAATCTTGTTTCATTAAAATTTAAGCATCTGTTTTTTGTTACTATTAAACTTTTCTGTATTCAAATATCGAAGTCGGCAGGCACTTATCATCGGACGCACGTGTAAATCATTTGTAAGTAATAATAATAAAAACAATTGGACAAACACCGCAGTCTCACCAAAAGGATTACATACCTATCGTATTACGTGGGTACACTGAGAAAAATGGCCATCTAAATTCCCCTGAATTCACTTAAAGTACGGAGCATACTGATATCACCAAAAAGTACGATGACCAGCACCAGTTTATGACAGTTGTCACCGTAAAAACTGGTGCTAATCATCGTATTTTTTGGTGATATCAGTACTCCGTACTTTAGGTGAATTCATCATTCTTTTAGCGGAATTTAAATGCGCATTTTTCTGAGTGATATGAACTTTAAAAAACGAGGTTTAAACAAAAGTTTCTGTTATAATTAAACACGGGAATACTCACGTAAAATTAAGTCGTAAATTGAGACCGCTATCATCACGCGCGGCGCGCCGCGGTCCGCAGTGCCACGCGAGACGCAACCCCGAGTCACGTTTGTAAACTCACCTGATGTACGTCACCGAATGTGACCAAAACTAGTTGTGGTAGACGACTTAATTTTTACGTAAATATTCCCGTGTTTAATAGGCTATTTGACTGATTTTGAAAAACTGTTTTAAATTATTCGTTGGCATATGATTAATACACCACATGTATATTTCTGCGAAATTTGCAGTATTTTTCGTAAAATACTGTGTTAAAATTTAAATTACAATATTCGCGCTAAAAACGCTGTTTCGGTAATGGCGGACGACATGTGATTTGCGTGACGTCACAGGCAAGTAAGCAAACTTTATTCTTTGACAAACGTCAAACTTGTACCGAAGTGTACATTATAAAATCACACAAAGTGTCTTAGCATTAAACAATGTTTACTTGCGGGTGACGTCACGCGAGGCGTAGCCAATCACAGAGCGTTCTTGTGGCTGAAGAATTTTAAAAAATAATTTGAATTTATTTTGTTTATTTTGAAAAATCTATAAATATTTTTGGATAAAACAGAGATAAATATGTTTTTTTATGTTATTACCTAATAGAATGACCACATTTCGTAGCATATTTTTAATAGTGTCAAATAGCCTATTATAACAAAAATGTGTGAAAACCACGTCAGTTTCCATAGTAAACAAAAGTAACTCACACATCCACAAATGGTACAAGTGGCGCACGATCCTCTGGAACTCGAGCGGGATGTCCACGTTGATGTCCTGGTAGAAGCAGGGCTGCACGGGGCAGAAGGCGGGCAGCGGCGGCCAGTTGTTGCGGCGCCCCGCCGACCCCGCCCGGAGCTCGGCCTCGCGCCGCGCTAGCTCTTCCGCCTTCCTTTCCAGCTCCTCTTGTCTTCTCTGTAGATCGATGGCAGACAACGCCATTATTATTTGTATATATTTTTAATTATTTGACCTATGCTGTCCCACTGCTGGGCAAAGGTCTCCCCAATATTTTTTCTATATTTATAATGCTGTCCAAAGGCAAACAAAGCAAAACAAAGCTGTAAATATTTTTTCTATATTTATATATATTTTTTTATTATTTTTTATATTGAAGCTTATTTGTTTGTCATGGTCTCATTATATTCATGTCATAGTTATTTTGAGCTGGGCTCTGTTATTGGTCATAGTTCTTCACTACACAAGGCTAGTCCTCAATTCTTGCACTATTTATTTACGTATAACACTTTAGTTATCGAACCGTGGTAACCCTGGCATTGCAAGCGACACATTTTAAAACAAACTAATTTATTTCAAACACTATTCACAAAAACACATATTTCTCTAGAACAACGTCTCACAAAGAAACTGTAGTTGACAAAAATAAGACAATATAAAAACTAGTGTCCAAGCTCAGGCACATGCAACAATGTGCGAAACAGTTCGAAAATAGCAAATTGAAACAGTTAGCAAACGGGAAACGAATCCTACGCTCAATTAGAACGAATTGTCAGACGAAGCTATCGCAACGCGTATTTCAATTACTTTATCTGACTCGAAACTAGAGTAAATATTTAAATTATGATATTAAAATTAACTAATAAAAAGGCTAACGCTTCATAAATGTTACGAAGTCTTGGGCTTATGACGGTTAAGTGTGTGTTAACTTTCATAGTTCTTGGACAAACTTATCAAAGAAACTGCATAGAGGAGCCACCATAACATTTTCTTAACAAAACTGAGTGCAACCCGACGAAAAATTAATATATTTTTGACCGCCTTTAGATTAGTTGGTCGCATTGTAATAGTGCTGTTATGAACGGTACTGTTCTATGCATTTGATGTCTGTAATTTGGTACGCCAATTAATTAAACCGTTTAGATTTAGAACGAAAAAAAAGATCAATCAAAGAATGCATTTGTGGAAAAGTATAATATTTTGATAAGACATATCACCCTGTATTTCTTCGGCCTGTTTGGCACAGCGGTAGTGTATCCGCCTTATAAGCCAGAGGTCCCGGGTTCGATTCCCGGCCGGGCAGATGTTTGAATGATGAATTTAAATATCTGTTCTGGGTCTGGGTGTTAGTTGTCCTTGTCTTTGTGTGTGTTCCGTGGCATCCCCGACACAGGATTTATTCCTAGTGGGGAGCTATGAGTGTGAAACGTTTACGTTACGTTTTGCATAAGTTCATTCTTTGATTGACAAAGTATGTATTAATAAAATTAAAATATACCACTTTAGAATTATTACCGTATCTTTGTTTATAGAAAAATGTGCTCTAAAAATACCAAACTAGTTTTAAGTGGGTGATGATATAACATGTACTTCTCAAGCTATTTCTAGTTGACAATCTAATTTAATATTCCATGTTAATTATAGTATAATATTCAACTATATTTCATTTTATAGAATCGAATTACAGTTAATATCACACCAGAGGCGGAAGTCTCTACATTCGTAAATGCCAGCGCAAACAGTGTACATAGCATAACTTTGACGTAAAAATACGCAGCGTAGTATTCGGTAGAAAAGTGTAGGCCATTTAAGCCCGTCAAGGGCGCCACTGACGGGCGCAAATAGCGTACTTTTTAACCGACTTCAAAAAAGGAGGAGGTTATCAATTCGACTGTATGTTTTTTTTTTTTTGTTACCTCATAACTTTTGACTGGGTGAATCGATTTTGATGATTCTTTTTTTATTAGAAAGCTGACGCTTCCCATTTGGTCCCATTTCAATTTAGTCCAGTTCTGATAATGGTATCCATGAGAAAACCATATAGGTAAGTCTTAAATTTGCATTAAGTACGTGCGCGACAAATAGATGAATAACTCAATAGTCTCTTGAAGTCGGTTTTTGTTTTTTGTAAAAATAATTATCTATCGAATACACGCTACGTATTTTTACGTCAAAGTTGTGCTAGGCACAATGTACGCTTTCCGCTGCGTTAGCTCGAATACTACTGACAAAGCGAGAAAAAAGCCAGAGCGATCCAGTTCAGGCTTGCGCTCAAAGCTCGCAGTACAGCCCTTGATCTCATATTTTTTATACTTACCGCGCAAAAGTTGATAACATTTCTTTTAATCTATCAATCACATACGTCACTAATTTATTCTAGATTAGCATGCAATTTTAGATAACAATGATAACGAAATGTCGAACTATGATATGTACTAAATACATTTACGTATATAAATAATATAAAGTATATTAATAAGTGAATGTGATTACCTTTAGCTCCTGTCGTGAGATTGGGAAAAGCAAAAGTGCATATTAGTGTCATGCATATTATGTATACACACTAAGGGAGACTATTGATATATTTCACAGAATTTACTTTTATTTACGTAGTGCAGGGGTATATCTAGCGTTAGTATTGAGCTCTAGAGTTCTAGACAATTACTTTACTATACAGGTTTATTCATAGTACTCATCATTACGAACAACTTTTACTATGAGACCAACCCGAAATTCGCGAAAAAAAATCAGCTGTTCAAAAAAATGTCAATGACACTCGACCAAATGTATGGAACAGCTGATTTTTTTTTTCACGAATTCGTCTTGGTCCCATAGTGAAAGTTGAAAGTTGTTCATAATGGGCCTTTTTTGGCTTATCATACCCTTTATGAATAACCCTGTATTACTACAGCAAAAACAGATGTAACATCCCTTCTTTTTATATAATTATATTAACCAAGTATGTATTGGTTTTATTCAGAAAGCTCCAGGCCCGTTTTAGTTTAAATATGCTTTGTCTCATTCTAGCACTTGACTTTTCATTGGCGAAAAGTTGGCTAAGCACATTTAATTATGAGCCATAAAGCTATTCAAACATTTGGGCTTTGAGACTTGGTGTCTACAATTCAGGGTTATAAGGAAAGGGGATGCTAAGCTGAAAAAGGCTCATGGTCATTATGAACTACTTTTACTATGAGGCTAACTCTGAACTCAGAGCGAAAAAATATTAGCTGATCCATAGAAAAATGTTAAAGGCACTCAACAAAATGTATGAAACAGTTGTTTTTTTTTTCGAATTCCAGGTTGGCCCCATCCTAAAAGTTGTTCACAATGATGAGTATTACGAGTTCTTTTCGGCTTAGCATACTCTTTCCTTATAGCCCTGTATTGTTCCAATAGGCTAGGCTAGCCCTAAGTTTAGGCTACCCTTAGGGCCTCTGGCATAGCTTAGTACTAAAAGATAAGTGTAAATTAGGGTGTTGAGTTACTGATATATGTTCGGTTTTTATGTTGTTGTGTGGCGAGTCTTGTAAATTTACTTTATTCTGAGTCACTTGATATGATATTAAATTATCACAATGCAAAGATAACAATTTTATCAGCTGGTCGGGTTTTTGACTAACAACTTTATTTACCTGTATACATGATATAAGAAGATTGATATTCATGAGTTTATTAGTTTTTGTGTATATGCATTGGAACAACTTTATAGTGTTATTGTTATTGATGCTATATCAAGGAAAATTAATTTTTAATACATAACTATACTGGTACAATAGCACTTTGTAACCATTGCAAATAGTTTCAAGTAGATTAAACATAATATAATTATCGATTAAATTAGGCAGTTCATTTTTAGGGTTCTAAACCTCATTCGGGAAGAACCCTTATTGCGAGAATTTGGTGTCACTGCTTTCAGATTAATAAATCTGAATTTCTGAAGAATATTGTTCTTCCAATACAATACTGTGACAAGTAGAATAAAAGCATCTACTTTGTCATAATCTTCTCAACATTCGTTGTTCAATAATAGGAGAAGTAATTGTTATCAATCAATGTCGAGAATATCAACAAACATCATTTCTATAATCGCCTTCATAGCGGCCTTTTTTGCATTTAATCTGTGATAACATCACATTTTAAATATAATTTAGCTAATCATGTTAGGTGTGTAATTTCCAAATATTTGTGTATATTGTGCAATTTATATTGTGGATGTGTCAGTCAATGTATCTGGGATGGTTGAAAGCAAAGTAACTAGTTTGATTAAAGTTGAATAATATGGCCAATAATATTATACATAGTATTGTATAGTTTCAATAAATGTGGATTGCCCTCAGTAGTAGTATATGGTATAATTGTTTCATTCTTTTGATCGAGTCCGGAAACAGAGAAACCAAGAAATATATTTATTTGATACAATCATAGCCAATACCAGGCAAAAGAGCAAGTCATAAGACTTATTATTGATTATAAAGAAACTATTCTTAACCTTGCCTTCCACCATATTATACTAGCCTATTAGTGTAATCATAATTGAAAATCAGTGTTGCACTACTATCAGAAGTGGGATAATCTCATTAAAATTCGTACATGGGATATTTACCAATGACTTTCTTTAATTTTGAGTCACTGATATTTCGGCGCAATGATTTGAAACGAGTTTAAAAATGGGAGTAGACCACTTCATCTAATCCATTTCCAAGTATTTTTTTTATTTATATTTTGCCAACAGACAATCCGATAAGGGTATATTGTGCATTGTTCCTGCCATAAGCTTTCTTTATCTTATTTGAATAGTCCCGATACTGACGATATGATAAGGGTGTATTGTGCAGTTTGTGCATTATCAACTTGACCAAACTCAGCTCCTTGTAATACAACTACAACTACTTTCAAGTACAGGAGTCTGAGGTGCTGGCAATTTTTCCATCGTCAATCCCATAAGTTCTAATTTAAATGTAGTATGCAATAGTGAACATTGAAAAGCGTCAACTTGCCTGGAAATCAGCGGTTGTAAAGTTTGTAGGCGGTTGTGTGGGCTGTGGTTGCTGACTTTGTGTATATGGTGGGGGCCCACTGCTCGGTGGTGATACCGCCTGCATGATGGCCGGTTGTGACGGCTGCTGGGGCTGGAACATTTATATTATTGGGTTAGCATCATCTTTCTAAACAGTTTTAAAAACTTAAGACAAAGTATCTTTTTTTTGTTGTACTAATTGTTGTTGTTGTGTTACTAATTGTTGATATAAAAGTGAGAGTTTGTGACCATTTGTTACTCTTTGAAACTGAAATGGTTGAATGCAATTGAATGAAATTTGGAATAGAGATAACTTATACCATGGATTAACACATAGGTTGCTTTTCATCATCATCAAGGTTTTTCATCAGTGAGTGAGTGAAACCGCAGGGCGCAGTTAGTTTGACTATATTATAGAACTGGTTCAACTTGTAGACAAAATAACAACCAAATTGTTTTGTTGACTCTCCAATTACTTCTCACTAATCACACTTAACATTATCAGTGAAATATATTTGGAATTAACTCTGACTCACTACCTATCTTTTACCTATCAACATTTAAAAGCTAAACCATATTGACAAGAATTTGATATGGAAATAATAGTGTGTAAGAAAAGATTACACTACTTATCCTGGAAATATGTTGGGAAAATGTTAAATCATAAGAAAAACTGCTTTCATAGCTAGTATATCCTAAACAAAGGATTAGATACAATATCTGTTAACAACTGTTGACATCGGCTTCAGACTATGGAAAATAATATATAATGTTTATAAATAGTAAACAGGATAGCTCAACAATTAAGTGAACACAAAGCTATAAATATTGCTATGAATAGAAAATTAAACATCTATCCATTATCATCGGCTTAGAATTAATGTTTTACAACCCTCGAGCAATATCTAATCTTGAGAGAAGACTATGAGGTGAGGTATTACCTATAATTACTTTCTTTCGATCATTGTATCAGCTTAAGCTACACTTGGCAGCCATTCTACAGAATCTCTATAGAAGACTAAAGCATGCATGTAGTAATACAAAGCTTTAGTCTCCAAACTTCTGTAGATGCTCAACACCTGATAAACATAGCTGCAATGTTGACAGTTTGTTTGAATCTTAAGATGTGAGCGCAATGTGAACTGAACTTGTGGATAGATATCCACATATATTTGACCAGTTATGAGATTAGAACAGGTTCACAGTAGTACTTGATAGCCAATACCGTTGTACCTATGTTTCAACACCTACAAGAATCCCACTAATGACTAATACGAGATTACCGTAGCCTGATTAGCATTCTGCTGGCCATCAAAGGGGTTGTAGTCATCCAGACCGCGAGCAGCATTGTTCGTACTTCTCGCTACTTGCTGTACCGCCGGATCCTAAAACAAATCACCAGTTTTATCCAACAATACCGAAAAACAAAATCTACACATCGCAAGCAATACATACAGCAAACGGATTGTCTATGGTTGGATCACTGAAGGGATTATCCTCGAATTTAGACATTGTCCTGGATTAATTCACACCACTTTATTATTAGAAAGGCATTCAACAAAACAAAGGAAAGTTATTTTTCACAGTAAATACAGTTTTTTGCGTAAAAAGAGATAACGTCGTCTGACATGACAGATAACCGATGATGACGACAAATGACAGCTTAAAATTAGTGCTACCAGTACTAAAATATACGAATGATTTAGGTATTTTATCGTGCACGGGTTGATAGAAACTATAGATCATGATAGAAAAATAAAAATCGCAGTCTGAGTATCGTAGACAGACTCGAATATATGTAGTACGAGAGACGATAGACATTGTTCTTCTGAGGCTTCTTTATATAACCTTGTCTTTTGGTTCTTTTGACCCCTGGAGTTCGTTTAAGTCTAAAATTGTAAATTACAGCATTGCTTAGCTCCTTGCAGATCATGAAACCCATGACTATTTTTATTCATACATATCGCAAAATGATTATTTCCATTTTCCCATTGCAAAGTACAGTCAAAGCTACACCTGGTTAAAGTTTATGTATGTAAATAAAGTACAAAAGACAATTCATAATCTCAATTTCAAAAACCTCTAAAGTTATAGGAAAAACCGGCTAGGAAAACCTTTTCAGTGTCAATCTCGTATCTTAATGTTGGTAATACAAAAAACGAAACAGATTTCAGCTGGTAAGTTGGCAGCTGCGACCAAGTGTCAGTTTATTGAATGATCCTGTCAAAGTAGGTAGCTGTTTACGTTTTGTATCGTTATTTTGCGATAGTTTTGCACAACTTTTATTATATCTTATTGTTTTTATGATAGCGCTTTTACAACGCCTAGCTAATGGTGGAGTATAATTGTGTTCTTCCCGTATCAGTTAGCGAACCATGTCAGATGTCAAGAGGTGAACAGTTGTGTTTTGTGTTCTTTAAACGTGTGAGTGACAGTTTTTATATTGTTTGGGATTTGGAGCGATAAACATAAACGGTGAGTACTTCCTCTGTTATTCTTCTCTGCATTATTCAAGTCAGCAATAGCGGTGAAGCGTTACGTGGCGGGTAAACCACCGCGTGCAACAAGGGCTGCTGAATAAGCGATGGACTGGTTTCTGGTCATGTTTCTAGGCTTGCGTAATTGTAATGTAGGTTTAAACCAGTGGCAAGTGGTGCGTTGGGCATTGTTTATTATGTGGACGAGACTGCGCGCGCTGCGTCTGGTCAGACGCAAGCGGCGGCCGCGCAAGTCCACCAAACCTGTAGCGAAAGTTGTTTGCTCTTGGTAAGGAGGAAGTAACGCTAGTAACAGAATACTGGTCTTACCACACCATGCATAATACCAACAGCTTATTCTATAACATTATTTAGTTCCTAATGACGCTCCTGCAACAATTGGTTGGTTGAACAGTGAATGTACCAATATCAAATCAAATTTAAAATAATTAAAAGTTAGGTGATAAAATCAATATTAGCATATAATCAGTGTCTTAAATACTTAGAGCTAGATGAATCTCAAAAGTGTTTTATTCTAATAAATACAATCTTAGTATTGTTTGTAAAAAAGATTCTTATTAGAAACATTATGTTCTTATCCCTAGATTCTTATTATTCTACAAATCACCTTTTATTTAATAGATTGTTTTCTCAACTGATCATTTTCTGTTGACAAATGATATTCAATAATATATTTAGTTTTCTACTATACACATGGAAACAGAAATTATAAATTTTTAGATAATTCTAAAAATCAGGCAAACTATAAATTGTTCACGAAAACTCTTACCAAACAGTGTGTTGTATCAAGGTATTGTATTTATATGTTTGTATTTCATTGCATTATATTACAATGATATTACTAATAAATGGGAAAACGATTGTGTCTATCAGGACATCTATCAGGTATGTTTGACACTACTTTATTCTGAAACAGCTTCACGATGTAAGTTAATTTTGGCATAGACATAGTTTTTGCCCTCTATTATATGTATATTGGAGCGTTGGTCGTCCGGCGACGAGATGGGTCGACGACATAGTCAGTCGCGGGTCGAACCTGGACCCGATTAGCAGTTGACCGAGGCAGATGGCATAACGGGAGAGAGGCCTATACCCAGCAGTGGGATAGAGAGGGCTGTGGATGATGATAATGATATGTATATAAACTAAGACTACTTTTTGTTCTGAAAAAAATACAGTTAAGTACAATATTTGTAGGCTAAAACGCAGTGCGTTTCTAATACTACAAAAGTTAAACAACAACCACAAGTTTTAGTTTTACGATAACAATTTTCTAAGAAACATGTTGTGAGGTCTCGTATCAGCTAGAAACGGAGAACATACAATTACATTTTAAATGAATACTGATAGCTGAGTAAAGGTTATCGCATAGCTAATTTATCATTGTTTGACTGCCGACTTCAATCTCGGTTTTAACTTCCAAATAATTCAAACATACAGTGATAAATTCTTTAATATGAATCTTGTAAAAAGTTACTGAGATTTTAGTACCTACTAAATATGGTTTTTCAATAAAGAGAAAGGAATTAATCGTAGGTAAGTAAAATAATTGCGAAAATGTTTAATCATACCTTGTACTTTTGCATTAAGAATTGACCAGTCAATTAAATAGAGGAAAATTAATGTGCAACTTGTGCAAAAAATGATATGACACTGAAGTACCCACTTATTCTGCTTTTAATTTTATGCAGTAATATATGATCAAACGAACTTCAGAGTGAAGTTCGATCATTATTGTATGAATCGCTTCATTCGAAGATATGATTTAATTACCAACTGTAGTACCTCTATTTGCTAGGCAACTTCGCACAATTTTTAGAGACTTTAAACGTTTTCCGGCCCATCCTACCTAGTGCCGCCATCTTGTATTTTACTCATTCTTTTAGAGTCAACTAGTTATTCAAAAGCTTTCTTGATGGGCCTTTTGGGAGGGTGGGTGATCATATCTTCGAATGAAGCGATTCATACAATAATGATCGAACTTCACTCTGAAGTTCGTTTGATCATATATTGTATATTCATCGCTTCATTCTTCAGATATGATTTAATTACCAACTGTAGATGTTCAGAGCAGAAAGTTTTGCAATACTAATAAAAATAATACTAATAAATTAAAAGCAATAATGTTAGATTATGATTTTATTATATTTTAACTATCAAACCCAACATCAGTTTTAATCTATTTACAATGCTCAATTTTATTTATAATCTCTTAACTATTAGATATAACTGAACTAAATGCTTTTTTTTTTTTTTTTCTCTTAGATTAGGTAAATAGTACAATCAACCATTATCACATTCGTTATTTTGATTCAATGTTCGTTATTAGCGTTTCATTAATAAGTAATTAATCAAATTTTCTCGGCTCACTTTCTACTTGACACACGGACCGGGCAAATTCACCCTCGTTTGTTATTGACCGGTGATAAAAACGAGCGAACGCGCCGGAGGATTTAGTCCAGCCGGCAGTTTTGCGGATGATGTCTATGCTGACTCCGGCGGAGCTCGCCGCCGATGTCGATGCGTGCCTCGTGCTGTGTCCTTTGAACACACTGACGTCGACACCGCTCGTAGACAGGACTTGCTTCACCCATCGACTGATGGACTGCGTTGTTGCGGGCTTATGAGGCCGTTTGTATGTCAACAATAGTCTATCGGTACTCTCAGTTCTCATATTTCTAGTTTTAGAAAGGTAGTCTGAGAGAGTGGTGGCTGGGCAAATACTCGTATTTTCCCTGAAGTATGGCAGGAACAACACTGGTTGGTCCCTGCCCGGGCCTGATGTTTTTATAATATCGGTGATGTTTATTTTGGCGCCGCTATCGGAATAAGATATATTTTCAAGTCTAATGAGGGAAAGCGTCTGGACTCTATGAGCAGTGCAAATTGCTAGTAGGATGACGAGTTTTTTAGTTATCTTTTCTAAGGTTAGGTCGTTATTGGGGAACCATGTTGAAACGTTGTTTAACACTAACTGAGGATCCCAAGTGCTAGAATACTTGGGTTTAGTAGGTTTTAATTTGAACGCCCCTTTCAAAAGACGCTTAACACATTCATCTGAGCCTGTATTGTTTCCGATTATAGCGGACAAAGCGGACCGGTGGGAATTTAAGCTACCATACGAACAGCCATTATCGAATTGCTTCGTCAGGAACGTAAGGACCGATGCCTTAGAAGGTTTAAACATGTCCTCATTGTTGACATTACAAAACAGCCACCATAGCTTCAGTGAAGTGTTGTACTGTTTTATAGTGCTGTCTGAGAACGATGACAACATCAGCGTCGTTGAGTCTGCGCAGGCGCCCCGTCGAAGAAAAGACTGCCGCAGAGCTTCGCGGCACCCAGGGTAAGGTTCTTGTGTAAGGGATGATGATCCCTGAAATGAGATTGCAAAAGATATTTTTCGGGATTGAAATAAAGCACCTCTGAAACTATTAGGTTCTGCAATAATGGAAACCAAGGCTGTGAAGGCCAATAAGGGTATACTAAGATACCGCTCGCTTTATCATCGATTATTTTTCTAAGGCATTGCAATATTAGAGAAAATGGCGGGAAAGCATAGAAATGGCTTGACTGCCAATTCAGAGTGAATGCATCAACGGAAAAAGCGTCGGGATCTTGTTTCCATGAAACAAATTTAGTACACTTCGTATTCTCTCGTGACGCGAATAAATCGACATCAGGTTGGCCGAAATGGTTAACGATATTTTGGAACGCTTTATCGGAGAGTGTCCATTCCGTATCTGGGTTTACAGTTCTTGATGCGGCGTCTGCGCAGTTGTCTTTGGTATTTATGTATGATGCTAATATCCAAAGCCCGCGCTGCTCGCACCACTGCCAAATGTCTCGGGCCAAGTCATTTAGATGAGGGTATTGTATACCCCCCATTCGATTTATGTAGCTGATTGCAGTAGTGTTATCGACGCGAAGCAATATGGCGCAGTTGGTTACTTCGTTAGCGAATGACTTTAAGCCCAGAAAAGCAGCCATTAATTCTAAGTAATTAATGTGTCTTGCCTTCTCAGAGTGCTTCCACTTGCCATTTATAGACTTGTTATCACAGACCGCACCCCAGGCATATCCGGATGCGTCGGTATATATCTCTAGATAAAATTTTTTTTGTCTCATAAAGTTGTACGTGGTTTCAATGTTTGATGACCACCAGTACAAATCATTTAATATTACGTTAGGCAGATTCATTTTTGATTCGTAATTATCAGTCTTAAGCAATGCAAGATACTTTTGTCTTTCTAATATCTTTGTATAAATCCACCCGTATTTAGAGGCTGGGCAGGCGGAAACTAAAACTCCGATAAGCTGGGAGAACTCGCGAATAGTGCAAGATTGTAGTTTTGTGAACTTGTGAACCAACTGCGCTATTTTGCTTCTCTTATCTGAGGGAAGATCGATGATAAGGTTATTTGAATCGAACTCAAATCCTAGGTATTTGCATCTTTGCCTCGGCGTCAAAATACTTTTATCGTAGTTGATTACGAAACCTAGGTAATTAAGCAACTTTATAGTTTCGTTAACGTTATTCTCGCATTGCAGATAGCTATCGCCTATGCACAATATATCGTCTAGATAAAACACTGATTTGTGACCGCGACCTCTCAAATAGCCCATTACTTCTCTCATTATCTTCGTGAAAACTCGTGGAGCGACGGATAAACCGAACGGCATGCCATTAAATTCATAAGTTATTGTTTTAGTCAAGTTATTCGGTTGAAATTGAAATCTTAAGTACTTCCGATCGGAGGGCCGAGTTGGTACAAGAAAAAATGCATCTTTAATATCAATTGTTGCTAGGTATCCGTGACGTGGAATTAATTTGCATGCTGTTCGGTAGTCTTCCATCTTAAAATGTTCATTATAAATAAATTTATTAAGCGGTTTTAAGTTGAGTATGAACCGCTTGCCTCCATCAGATTTAGGTCTAAGGAATGTTTTGGATAGAAATTGACCATTAGTCGGATTACATTTTGAAATAGCGCCTATAGTTAGTAATTTATTTATAGCTTTGGACATTTCTAATTTTTCGGTAGATGAGAAATTATTTTGAGGTATATTAGGCTGGCTAACCGATGTTGCAAAAGGTATATTGTAACCGTTTTTAACCCAGTCAAGAACGACGTTATTACTTGTGACCGTTAACCAATTGTCGTAAAAGTAGGAAAGTCTGCCCGCGTGTACCTGTGCTACTGACGAGTTGGTGCTGGTGCACGGGGTCTGTCCTGGTAAGTGGCACGAGGCTGCTGCGTCGGCGCTGAGTACGGACGACGGCCTCGTGACGGTGCTGGCATCCTGTAGGCTCCCCGCCCCCCTCTGATCGTCGGGTACCGGGGAGGCGCATACCAGTTTCCCTGGTAGGACGTAGACGGTCGAGCGCTTGGCTGAGGAACGGCTGGTTTTGCAGTTTTGTTCGGCTTCTTTATTTGAAGGCCTTGTTTTTCCATTGCTTTTGCAGCTTTAATTTTTTCCGATAAGGACGTACCAAATAAGGTTTCGTCCCTTTCCGATTCGTTTATAATAGGTACGAAGGACCTATCCAGGCTGGGTGTAATTAACTTCACACGGTTTTGCGTGACTTGGTGATGAGAATCACAAAGTATTCTGCACCCGTTGCTGAGATGCTTCATGGCCTGTATTTTATCTTCGGTTCTCAAAAGCGTGTCTATGCCTCTGTTTATGGCCGTGATTCCCGCGCCAAGTTGTTGTTGTGATGTAGCGAGAGTTTTATCTCGATTACGTACCAAGTCCGGTACTGCGGCAGAAATTTCGCCGTTTAATTTTGGTGCTTGTAAGAGTCTACAATTATCGGGAATCAAATAATCTTGAACAATTTTGATTTTGTCTTCTTTAGGAATTCCTTTTCTTAATAAGGGTAGCCACAATTTTGTTAAATTGTCGTGTATTTTGTCGCCGTAGTCGGGTGCATCGGACACGGATTCACCAAGAGCTGATAATAGTTCCGGGTCGACAACAGGATCGGAGGTTGTTGTGTTTTCGATCTGAATGTTGGCATCTTCACTTTCGTTTTGAATTAAGACTTCTATGGTATCCAAACCAGGGTCTTGAATGGCTTCCAGTCCAATTGGCACTGGTTCCGGGCTAGGTGTTTCGATTTCGACAGCTCGTTCGGTACCTTCATCATCTACAATTACAATTTTTCAATTTATATATTTTTTTTTTTTTTTTTGCGGGTAGATGAAAAAAACAATTAGAGTAATCAATTATTGAAAGTGAATCGTGAAACAATTGCATTAGGTTTGCAGAGTTACATTACACCTATTTCAGGTTGTATGTATTTTTCTGCCTATTGTCATCGTTGGAGACTCGCAGTCAACCCCGATGCATTTATATATATATATATATATTTTAAATATGTTTAACATATTTTTATGTTTTAGTTTTGAAAATCGACAATGTTATTGACTCGCAGTCAATCCCATGCGTATCAAAACTGCCAATAAATAAATGTACTCGTTATTATCACCAAATAAATTTAATTTGGCTTACCTTCATCTTCCGATGATGAAACCAATGGAGATGTAATTTTACGACGTTTTTGATTTTCTTCAATTCTCCTAATTTTCCTTACGTATCGTTCAATTTGTGCTTGCGCGCTTCTTTTCGGCATGGTGAATTTTGAGGCGTGCGAAAGTTACCGCGCACAAAAGAGGAATGAGTAAAATACAAGATGGCGGCACTAGGTAGGATGGGCCGGAAAACGTTTAAAGTCTCTAAAAATTGTGCGAAGTTGCCTAGCAAATAGAGGTACTACAGTTGGTAATTAAATCATATCTGAAGAATGAAGCGATGAATATACAATTGCTGATTTACTATTCTTGATTTTAAATAACAATTCAAGAGCATCTTCAAGTTTGGTTTTAATTTTTTTATTCATACTAAGCTAAAGTGAAACTGGTTATTATAAAATCTTGAGTACCATTAATTGATGCTTATCTAGCCATCTTAGCAGATTACATCTAATGCATAATAATAACATACTTTTACTTAATAATAATATGATATAATCTAATGAAAACTATCATGTAGGGGTAGGTAGGTGGAAGAAAGAGAGAACCAGGAAGAACATTCTTAGACCAGATAAAAGAGAAGGCAGACAAATGTCATGTTGTAAAAGGCAGTGAAAACTCTAGCAGAAGATCAACAAGCCTGAAAATGACTCCACTGACAAGAACAATACAAAACAATAAAAATTCAAAATTCAAATTCTTTATTTGTACAAAAACTTAATGGATAAAAACATGAAAAAACTATATAAAAAAAAATAAGAGAAGAATATGAATGAAATAAATAAGAGTAAAATAATGTTATAAGATACTTAATTTTTACAATACAAAACATTAGATAATTGTACTAAATTGCCATTGCCAAAATATAAAAGAAATGTTTAAATTCAACTTTTTTATTTACTGCAGTCCGTAGCAATTATTTTGATTGCATATTCAAGTAGAATGTTTTGATGAACTAGACCACATGTGTAATGGTAAGATCAAAGAAAATGCGGTGATCTATTATGGGAACATATCTAACAATGTTCAATGCCAGCAATGTCTGTTTACACATGCTAATCATAACAGCCATGTGCTAAAACAATACTAGTATTATATCTGTGAAACTGTATCTATTAATTTAGATTTGATATGGTTGCTTAGTTATTCGAACAATTGAGCTGAATTACTGTTAAAATTATGTACAGAGTGAGACTAATCTGTTGTTTTCATGAAAATTAGCTTCAGTTATAAACAACTGGTATGATTCAGCGACTAGCGCGTCTGCTATAGGTGCTAAGTTTGATTTTCAGCAAGGGAGTAAGCTTGCCGTCTGGTGCTTGTAAATTGAATTTGAAGATCTACTCCGAGTCTGGCTTATCATGTCAGTCTCTCGCACGCTTGGCCTTGTAAGCACCGAGCACCGACTACAAAAGGCCTAAACTAGATCGTTTAGAATGGTACCAACCTAACTTAAAACTAACTGGAACACGAAAGAGACATATCGAAAAATAAGAGTAATATAATTTCTATGTATTTTCTCAGTTTCCCAAGTTTTTACGCCCTGCTTATGATACGCATCGGGGCACTGATGCAGAAGTTTTATGTCAAGTCGGCCGATAAAAAGTGACGTCATAACTTTGACGCGTACCAACGATGGCGTTTTATCGCTCACTTTGCACAACTCATGCATGCCGCACTCGCACTTTACGATCTTGTCGAACGTAGAGGCTTACATTACATACAAGTTTTCCACCGAAACGTTGGCATCACTCAAGTGACAATGTAGATACGTAACTCAAACAAGTAGGGTTGCCAGTTGTGTATGATTTCTCGGACATTATCTAAGGCAGATATTTAGAGACAGATCTAAAACAAGGTGTGCTAATAAGGATATGATCTACATATGGAACGACAATTCGAAGATATGCGAAATGGAGGAGAGACAAAGGAGGCTGACCTCGTGACCATAGTGTCAATGTGTCACATATGAGAGCAGGCCGTTAGCCCTCACTATTAATAGACGTGTCTTGAGTGACCGAGCATAGCTCCGAGGTACGCTTTTATCTCGCTCTGGTTACCAAGGATACCACGGTGCAAAGAGAGATAGAAAGACGAGACATACTCAGCCAGTCAGAATCCGGCTATTTATGTACATTGGCCTACCACTGGACATAGGCCTCTCCAAAGACACGCCACTTCCCCTTGATATTCAGATTTCTTTCACTGTCATTGCATATTGCCAGTCCTTAGATCTGTCGGCAACTTTGAACCGGTTTAAGGTAACCTAACCGGAAAGTACAATGTTCGCTGATGACAAATAAGCCCAGGTTTATTAAATAGAAAATACAATTTCGAAGAAATACTAATGATTATGTGTTGCCGACTGTTTATGCTTAAAATATGACTATAACAAGGCCTTTAAGGAAATAATAATTATTGTGGTTAAGAGTCGTCCATCCAACCCAATAAAACCCAATTAAACGTACAAAGAAAATCGTGCTTTATTTAGCTAAATACGAACGAGTTAATAGGTGGGTACAAGGGCGTCGCCAAGGGGGGGCAGGGGGGGGCAGTTGCCCCCCCCTAGAGATCAAATGTAGCTAGCCGCAAAGCGACCAAAGTGCGAGCAATTCACTTCTTACCTATTAATAAATTCCGCATCGCATGACAAAACGTTAATAAATTCACAAGGTTTAATGTAAATTGTAGAAAATATTGAAATATTCAGAATAACATTAAGATTTAGACATCCGTTTTAAAAATCGCCGCCATTTTCATCACGATCATCAGATTTGCCAAAACGCAAGACCATTAAACAGTGTAATAATATGTAGATCCAGATCCAAAATATCACCCTCATAGGATCACTGGAAGATCCACTGGAATTTGACGAAAACATGAAATACGCCATCTTGGATTTTTGTTTCTGAATCTCGATTGTCGTTATGAACCTCTATAATATTTCTTCAAGTACATTCCATCCATCTACAGCGGTTCCATAGCTGTGAGCATTTCCTTTTTTTTTTATTTGTATGACTGTCAAACTTTTTTGTATGGCGATGGCGACTATATTTTTTTATCATTTCCCCAAAAATTTGATCTACATTTCAAAAGTCGGGTGTACCCCTCTATATCCTTCTACCGTTTCCGAGATACGAGAGGTAAAATTTTTCGTCAGCCATCATCATTATTTATCCGATTTGAGCCACAAAGAGTCATTTTTCAAAGTGTTTCTTGAGATTGTCGGATTTAGCGATGTTGAAAACTTGAGGAAAACTCATTTACAAACTTGTGATATGATCTACTGCTAACCGAGGCTTCGTTAAGAGAAATTGTCATCTTTTTGGCCTGGTCTGAAATGAATATCAACATATCTCAAAACCATGAGTCCTACCAACATGCATTTAAAAGCAATACTGTAGGGAATGTTATAGAGAACATACTTGTCTTGAACTGTTTCCTAGTAGCTTGAATTGTTTTTGAGAAAATCGCGAAAAACCCATTTTGGTGACCTTCTACCCGGAGTAAGATTTTTTGCACGTATCGGATCGATGGTGACTTTTTAGATTTCATTTATGATGGTGTTTCAAACAATCCTACCAATTTTCAGCTGGGTGGAAATTACTGTACCCTCCAATGTCTAAATTGTCCCGACTCTATTGTGCTGTCGAGGGCTTGTGAAGTTTTATACATTGATATTAGAACCGTGTTCTTATTACAATCGTCATCGAGGCAAAGACTTCCAAAGTGTAACGCTTTATGCTCTCGGCGTTTATTTTTTTTATCCTCCATAATATTGCCCCATTGCCCCCCCCTTAGTCATAAGCTGGCGACGCCCTTGGGTGGGTAATTAAATCCTTGTTTGTCCTTGCCTGAAGCAATATTTTTTACACGGATATAATAATAATTAAAACCTTTTTTGAAAACGAATTACTTCCTGTTGGTACCTACTGTGGGTGCCTGTTATGTTTAAAAATTCTATCGACACTCTAAATCGCTTCAGACTACATTAAGACAAAATGAAACTAACATCCATTCTTGATTGAACCTTGGATCATCACTGCTCTCTTTAGCCAATCATGTAACCAAAGAACGTCTAGCTTGTCCTACATTTAAAAACTAGGTGGTAGCAGCTAAGGTCATCTTTACGGTCGTTGGAATCGTAACAAATCGAGGCGAAAATGCGTTGTTGCCTGCCGCTGTTACGAGAAGAACCTCGAACTTTCTGCTCGACTGCACTTGTATGGTCAAACTTGGTCGATAAACGCCCGGCGTTGAGCTGTCCAAGCCTAAACTGGGTGTGGACATCCAGTGACATGAATTCCTGATTACAACTTTTTAAGTAAATGTTAGTAGAATTCTAACTGGAAGAGATTTAAAAGATTTTAATTGGAATTAAGATTCCAATAACTTAACTAATCAGATCAACATCTTTAATGCTTGCACGTAATCCATATCTAGGAAGTTGTGATTTAGATTAGTGTTTCATCATCATCATCATCATCATCATCATCATCATCATCAAGCTTTTTCTATCCACTGCCGAGTATAGGTCTCCTCTTCAGCGCGCCATCCTTTCCGGCCCTGTGCCAGTCTCATCCATTGCCTTCCTGTCGTAGTGATTAAAATACAAATTATTTATTCCGGCGCAATAAAATCTAACCACAGATAAGATCCCAGATGTTCCTGAACGAGTCCTAGAAGTTGTTTGATGGCTGTAGGACGACACCCTTCCTCCATTTTTACATTGAGGCCTGCAATATAGAGTGATCAATACTATCCTTCAGCTTTAGTTAACAATACCTCTGAAATAGTCTACCGCTCATAGTTGTAATGCCAACACCTTGTAAGAGATTATCTTTAAGCTCGTTACGGCTATTCAATCAGTGACCAGACCAATAATATCTATCTTGTGTGTTGAATGTTGATTTTAGGTGCTTACACACGTTATGATAATCAGATTACATACCTAATCACAGATTATAGAACTAAGTAGCTGTTGCAAACCCCAGCCCTCAAGCTTTGTGATCGAAAAGGTTTTTTTTTTATTAAAATGCATATATGCAAGCATGTTTTGCTGGATACCTGACGAGAGCACTCTAGACGAATTTGAATGTAACTTTCACCGTTTACAAATGTTTTGTTCGACTCGGTCCATTACTCTCGCGGCCAGGTCGTTAGTAGGCTGTTAGTGCTGATGTAGAAATGAAAGTAAGGCAAGTCCTGCAATTAACAATTAGATTCAAGTTAAGATTGGACTTGCAACATAATATGGTGAAGTGTCTTTTGCAAGACTCTTCCTGATTCGTGGAAATTTGTAAACAATCTCAGTTAGAAACATTTCGTAAATTTTAAAGTTTTGTACGTCAACAAGCGTTGTACTTGCAAGTCGCACGTGCAAATAATTGGTTAACTGCGGTCAGTTTTTACAAGTGACTTCACAGATATGATGATGAATAAATTATACTCCGCTCGTAATTCATAATTACTATGTATTCGTGCTCTTGAAGACCTTGGTCTAAGATAATAATATCGTCAAGATACACGCACTCTAAAATTATATTGTTTGTTTAATCTATTATGATATGTACCAGTACCAATAAAAACACACTTAATAAAGCGGATCTTATTAATGATAATATCATTAATGACTGCAATTACAAAGTTACAATACTCTTTATTGATAGTCATCTCTTAGTTCCAGTATAAAGTGGGGATATCTTAAGAATATGGTAAAAGTAAAGAATGACACTAGTTAACATCTTTTGGCGGCTATCAAATTCCATTGTCTTTTAAGTCTTCAAACAAATTCATGCCACGTCCTAACACTTGTCGATGCACGGAGCCCCTCATTAATCTAAATGCGGATATGAAAAACCACTAAGCATATTATTTAAAACAGCCAGTGAACGGTCGACCTTGTCCTGTCTACCGACAATGCTTAGGTTATAGCATAGCAAAGTACTTATCGGTATTGCAATCAAGGTTTATGATTTTTTTGGCTTATTATTGTAATGTCATTTGCAGTTGGACAATGGCTTAGGCCGTGACTGTTTCCTATTCTTATCTAGCTAGTTTTGCAATATTGTCACCTTTGATAGGGGCCTTACCAACGCTTGATCTTGAATGAATAAACAGGGAAAAAGAAAACCTGATTCATAGTTTACCTAGTCGTTTGTTTGCGGGGGCCGCCGGCCGTACAGAGAACTTAGCGGGAGCCTGAACTAAACTGGATTGTTCTAGCTTAGGTCTTGCTCTGTCAGCTAGAGAAATAGTGAGACAAAAGCCAACGTGATTCAGTTCAGGCTCGCGCTGAGAGTTCGCAGTACCTATGACCTGGTCTCTTTCAGCGGTCGTCAAAACAGATCGATACATTAGTCAACGTATGTCGAGAAACTCTTGATAACGTAATGTAATAAAAAGTACTTAAGTAAAGATATTTAATATTATCCAAACAAATAAGCCGAAAGGTCATTCGGTTCGCCGTTGTATAATATTCAAGAGTAAAATATCCGTGAATTGTTTATGAACCGCACACCAAGAGAAAGGCAGAAAAGATTAACCCAAGCCCGCAAAATCTTGAAATTCAGGCACATAAAAGCAGTCCCATGAAATAGAACCCGGTTTTGTTTGTTACGTCGCTCATATTTAAAGCTTGCTTTAATATTCTAATGCTGGGAACGAGGTTCTTTGTTATATTATCAAGATGGAACCTTGACAATGAGTAATATTTCCTTCCGTGGAATCTCTGCAGCTCTTTAACGGATAATAAATCCAGCGCGGAGTCAGTACGTAAGCGTTAAGTGCGATGCGGTTACTGGTTTATACATATACACGTAATACAACTCTTCAGAATGTATAGCTACTATACAGACTTCCATCAAGCGTGATTGGCAGACAAAACGACTATAACTTGGTTGAGTTAAGAGCAGGGTTAAAGGTTGAGTTGTTACTTTATAATAGTAACATACATTGCTTTATACACTGTTATGTTATAAGGAGAAGATATGCCAAGCCGAAAAGGGCTCATTGTGAACAACTCATCATTATGAACAACTTTTACTATAGGACAAACCCGGAATTAGCGAAAATAAATCAGCTGTTCCATACATTTTGTTGAGTGTCATTGACATTTTTCTATGGAACAGTTGATTTTTTTTTGTAAATTCCGGATTGGTCCCATAGTAAAACAGTTCATAATGATAAGTACTATGAGCCTTTTTCGGCTTAGCATACATTTTCCTTATAGCTCCGTGTAATTATATTCTTTGTTGGTTCAACCTACAGCAAAATAATAAATGGTATAGACCGTGTTGAAGTGTTCTAGTGCTGAGTGTACGCGACCCAGGGGTCTTGCTATAGAACCTTATCCCCGGGTGGTCCGCGCTGGATAGTCAATTCGTCTTTATGGTCTCACTAGAAACCTGCCCATGGCCGTAATCGCCGGCCGTTTACGTTTCCCTCGCCAATTTATGGTGTTTCGTGATGACATAACTCCGTTGCAAATTGCCCTATAAAAGTTATTTGTGCGTTCACTGTAACTGCAGTCTCTTCTCCGCCAGAATTAAGTCTAATAAGGTTTGTACCGTTTTTTGTCTAGCAATCTACTATTCGCTTACTACGTATCAATCGTAATCGATTTGTCTGCGCGAACTTCGATTTGCGGCCTCATAACATATGCATGAACGATCCCACTTATCTATGTCTATCCGTCGAATTCATTACACGTACAGTCTGATGAATATCCATATCGTATGAGACGCTCGGCCTCGAGTTTTATTTTTGCAAAAGGCCTATAATTGTAATAAAGTTCTAGGAACTGCATAATTTTGTAGTAGACGGTAAAACAGCTATTTGAACGCTTATCACGGACGCTGCACGCTGAATGCCACCTTCATGTGGGACCGCAGTAAAATTAACTTTATTGTGACGGCCACGGTACGTTACTATGCCATAATTATATTTACATTTGGTGTGTTTGCAAATGAAGGAATTGAAATTCAACTGCAGCGTAGGTTTTGCTTTTGCACATCCATTCATTTCTTTGTCTTCAGACTCGTGAAACTTAATTAACGATTTGTTATGCGAGCATGAGAATTTCGGTTGTCGAAAAGAAACTTTCCAAAAGATTTTGCAAACTGGTTAATAGTTCTTTTCTAATTCGTAAACAGAGATTTTTGCAAAATTACGTGAACTTTGAAAGTTTAAGTGCAGTTTTTCTTACGTGGCGCTTTTAAGTTTTACTGTTTCAAATACATAGATTAGATTTGGTGCCTTAATGTTATTTAAAGTACTATCGTTAATGATTAAAGCCTCGAGCACGCGATGAGGTACTTAGTGCAGGTTGAAGTTAGGGATGTTACTAGAGCTACCGTAGTGTTGCCAGGAACTCTTCAAAATGCTTAAAACCTCCCGACTAAGAAAAAAATACTTTAAAAATCATAATGGCTTAACAATCTGCACAGGCACACTTTATACTAAGCAAACCTTCGTTACTCCTGTGTAGAAAAACTTTTGTCTCTTTGTCATACCGTCATCTGGTCTTTTATTCTGTTTGAAAACTAGACTTAAGAAATAAGTAAGTAGTAGTTGGACATGGAATACTTAAGTCATTTTGTATGCAAAAAAATAGCAAGAGGGTGAAACTAGTCTTCTCTTAAATGCTACTTTGTGTATCAATTCACTTGAATTTCAAGTTGGAACAGCATGGTCGATACTGCACAGGCGTGCTCCGCAGAATCGTTGATAGTTTCGCGGTTGCCTTCTCGAGGGAACGTTCAAGTCTAATCCAATTTGAATATCCACTTTAATTCCACTAACCTTATTTGCCATGAAAATGTCCTTAATGCTAATGGAAACGGTGATCTGTACTTACCTGCTCAGGGCTTACCTCAGGGAGTCAGATTAATTGAGTCTTTAAGTATTCAGATTGTTTGTCGTGATTGTGTTTGCTCTTCCAAGCCGCCATGTACCCAATATCGTGTTCAAACAGGCAGAGAAGGACGTATTACGTCAATTTCCTCTTATTTTTTACGTTTATGTTCTCGATTACCTTCGGGATTAGCTCAATTGTTTTCATCAAAAAATCGGGGTTAAGGCAAAGTTAAAATTTGTAGAGCAGTAACTCTTGATTTTCCGATGAAGTTTCGCTTAACTGCAGGCGCGTAATGCAGTAAATACTTAAACGAGGTCGTAATGGATCCGGTAAGCGTACTGGCACAGTGAATGGATCAGCAACCTAACTTACCTTAGTTACAAGTTACAAGTTAATAACTCGCAATCACGCCGAGGATACCACGCGATCCAGTCAGGCGACATTTGCACAACTTCGCGATATCTTATTACCTTTTATTGACTGTCTAGGCTATAAAATAGGTCTTGGAAAATGTTAATATCCTATTAATATTATAAACGTGAAAGTTTATACGTTTGTTACTCAATCATGAAAAAACGGCTGAACGGATTCGGAATTTCGGACGAAATTTGGTACGAAAGCTTATACCCTTTTTTTTTTTTTTTTGGGGGGTGGGAAATCATCAAATGACCCCTCCCACTCTTGGGCAGAGCAGAAGGGAGTGTCAGACTTCTACTGACCAAAAACCACCCATGTTCCTTCTACGCCCTTGTGACGCCGAGGCCGCGGTAACTTCAACCCGCAGCCAAGCTTATACCCTGGATTTAAGATATCGGCTACTTTTTATCCCAGAAAACGCAGGTGGAACTGGAACTTTTTCATACAATGAAATAACAAAGAGCTGAGGCTTTATGGAGCATCAAGATATCTATACCCAGCAGTCAGAAGTGGGATAAAAAGAGTGTCGATGATAATTTTTGTATTGGATACATTTAAATTCTGAGTGACGCAGACCTGTGAGCAAACGTGATGTTTAACCTCAAGCGAGCGATTTGCTCGTCTCGTCAC
This sequence comes from Alcis repandata, assembly GCA_949125135.1. NCBI lineage: Eukaryota > Metazoa > Arthropoda > Insecta > Lepidoptera > Geometridae > Alcis > Alcis repandata. The sequence goes on from OX421238.1 coordinate 2,788,893, forward strand.
TCAATCACAAAAAATATACTATAAAATTACATATCATTTTCACCTTATCGTCACATTTGTCACTCGTTTCGAGTGGTTTGGGTATTTCATTTACTGTACTTACTGCACCCACATTTTCACTTTCTTTTGTCACTGCTGCGAAAGTTGCCAAGTAGGTCAGTCATTTGTTTAAACTGTCTAATTACGTGTGACATAGTTAGCTATCGTTATTAATGAGTGTAATATTATTGAAACCTTTGACAGGTCGGCTATAAGCATCTCATTGAAATCGATATTGCTTAATAATAGCAGGCCATTAATTAACTACGTAATAATTAGGTCAGATTATACAGGGCTATAAGGAAAGGGTATGATATGCCGAAAAGGGCTCATAGTACTGATCAATATAAATAATTTTTACTGATTCATGAAATAGCGACCATAAAAAAAATGTTAGTGACACTCGACAAGTTGTATGGACCTGCTGGTTTTTTTTGTGGTTATTCCCGTAGTAAAAATTGTTTGATGACGATGAGTGAAATGAGCCCTTTCAGCTTTGCATACCTTTTCCTTATAACCCTGTGTATTAGTGGTGATTAATTAAATTGTCTTTTTAGTGAATAGTCAATAGGGTGCAGAAGTATCTGGACGTAATCGTATCTTAAACATTATCGGGTCTGCGTCGGGTCCGATAGGGCTCATTTCGTTTGCCACTAATTGGCCATAAACACTTATCAGGCACATTCGGAGCCATTCGTATTGCTTCTCCGAGCCAAATAGCGCACAAACTCATGAGTTATTAGCACAGCAATCGGTTGAATCACGATTTGAAAATACGAGCATTTACGGATTTCCGAAGCACAGAGTTCGCAACCGAGTCTTCTCCGATAAAGTACGGGTGCTCTGTTATTATTTCCAACGAAATATAACTGAGATACCAGAGAGAATGACCCCAGAAACTAGAACGGAGCGTAGGAACATATCATAAATTCAACAATATAAGGTTTTCCCGCAGCTAGTTGCCTTTTCGAGTGAACTTCCTTTCAGCTCCGGGAATATGTTCGCTTTGTTTTGTTGTGTTTGCGAGTTAGGAACGGCAAATTGTCGGATTACACAACTCCTAAGTTGTTCGGTCAACATTGCTGCGGAATCTTTAATGCTACGCTAGCTACCTACTCGCTCGGTTTTTGTGTCTTCATGCGTAACAAGCATAACGAGTAGGTACTAGGCACTTAAAACTTGCAGAAGGAAAAACATTCCCAATGTTTCGCAATTAAAAAACAACGTTCACTTATTTGTCTCGAGAATCGAAAGTTCCTTCACAAACAAAGCTTAATTTTCCAAATTGCCTATTAGCGGAAACCTTTGGCGGGACCGAGATGTTTTTCTTCAAATCTGTTTTTCTTTTACTTAAATAACGGCTAATATAATTTAAGATGTTTGTCGCGAATTTGGTGATTTATGTTTGTTTCCTTTGCTGGCCTGCTAGTTCCGTTTCGCTCGTTCGGATTTCCTTTCCCGGGGGGTTGTGTAAATAAGCTCCCCGAGTTTTGTTTGCCAGTTTAACGGCTGTAAATTTTATAAGAAAAACAGCAGACACGTTTAAACAACTATGTATTTACTTACAAAGCCGGCTACACTGAACGCCGAGGCCACCTCGACTTACATATTTATGAGAATTAAAAAAATGTTTGATATTGCTACATGTTGCAGATTTATTTTTAAGTCGTTTGCGAATATTTGAACGCTCTAACGCCTATGAATCAGTGGGGAAATCAAGTAGAACTAGAGCAATAAATCTGTCATTCGGTAGATAAACAATTGAGTACCGTGTGTGCGCGCCCCACCGCGAAATGGGAGCGACTCATCGGTGTTTACCTTTAAAATTTCTAGTTCCACGTGTACACACGAGGCGGAGCCATCCGTTCTCGAACTTCCTTCGTATCCCTCCTCGACGTAAATAAGCGTCTCCCTTTGTTTGCCGGTTAACGGTTGTAAATTGTACGTTAATAACGGTGCGGTTGTGCGAGACTTGGGCGCCAGGAACGGAAGCAATTCAACTCTTTACTACCCGCTGCATATTCATAAGGCGGGTAAAAATGGCTTCAATCTGCGAATTGGCTCATATTTTATCACTGGATATCGTCTACGCTTGGACTTGTAAATGGAGATTGCGTTTTAAAAGAGTTGTAGTTTCTGGCTTTAGAAATGTTTTATTTGGCGTCCCTGTTCTTTAAAGTTATTTGGGTCCAATCTTAAGATATTAAAATGAAACTAAGGATAGCAACTGGCGTTTAAATAATAAAATATTTCACTTTGTAGTACAGTCTTTTTTTCCTACTAAATAATTTGTCCTAAATTGTTGTCTACAAAAAGAACCGTATCAATTTTCATTTCTCTCTCAAGTTGTAAAACAGTTGATTAAAATGCCAAGTCGTGGAAAAAGCTGTCCGAAGAAAGGAACACAGTTGCATCAAAAGAGGAAGTTGTACGAAGTCTGCGTCAAAGTGTGGTGCGGTCCGGGGTTGCGGAGTCAAAACTTCATTAAAGCCAGTCAGTTAGGCAGTTTGCGGAGCTGGTCGCCGGATGAGGGCGGAGCCAGGATGTTAGCTAGGGGCGGGGGTGATAGCGCAGCGGGTGGTGGTACTAACTTACAACTGAGCTGCTGTTCTACTCCTGATGAGTAAAGAGACACCGTGATAGAAGAACAAATACATAATCCGATCTATTTTGAAGTCGAACAAAAGCTAATCTCAGATTATACGAAAGACGACTTTGTGTAGGAACACAATTACTTCATTTAGTCAGATTGCTGAATCTTACTAAGTGAATCAGCACACATCGAGGATAACTGTCGAGGCAATGAACTGGCTTCTCACAGTATAGGCAAGATCGAGTACGTAAACATGGTTGCAGTTTTAAAATACACCTTTAGCTTGACCATATAGCCAATTAGCTGCACCGCGTGGTTTCACCCCCGCCGTGATGAAAAACGGTAGGTAACTATAAAAAGTAGCCCATTTCTAAACCCGAGGCATAAGCTATCTCTGTTTCAGTTTATATCATAATTAGATTAGAAAGTAGATACGTTGATACCAGGTAACAAATATTCACACGCACACAACCTTTCGCATTTATTATATCAGTAGGATCATATACTCCCTGAGGTTTAGAGCCTAATATACTCGTACAATTATACATATAGATAGCCCCAGCTTGCCCAGTCCCTGTTACGTCCCGCCTGCCGGCCTTGTTGGCAATGCCCGGCACGTACGTGGCTGTCGCGAGCCGAGACTGTTTTTCCGTGGTCAGGAAACTCACACGTGGACGTGGCCCTTCTTAACTTTTTATGCAACTGTGTCGTATGTTTTGCGACCTTTACGGCGCCACGTAAGTGATTCTAAAAGTGCACCTCTTATTTTACTGCAGCTGCGTTCAGTTACTCCTAAGAGCTGCCTTTAAAATGTATAGAAGAATTAATGTTTCACTCGTGTGACCATTGAACTGGAAACTGGGTAAACATTTCAATTGTTACAATTTAGTTCGTGTCGGATCCCAGAACAACAATTTTGGCATCAGTTGCCTTAATTCGAAAGTTGCTCTGTTCTGGGGTGATATTTTCGAACTTCTCGTTTACGCTTCAATGCAGCTTAGTTGTTCGGACGTCGGAAACTTTTCCGTTTATTTTGTGTAGTTTGCTGTTGGAAATGTTAGGACAATTATTATTTTGTCATTTTAGTTACAAGGAATGGGCGGACGCTCCGCTTTTAGAAACTTAAAAATGAATTAGTAGAATTTGATGCTATATTTGTCCGGGCCGGTGTTGACTCTTAGTCTACACTGTAAGGTACAGACGTACGACTTTACTAAAGAGAATAAAGAAGATACTATTTGAAGAATTCAACGCAAATGGGAGAGATAAAATAGAAAATGTTTAGAAAAGTTTAAGATGCCAGAATGTAAAGCAGTAAATTTATACACCTATGGAAGCAAGATTCAAAATCCAGAATTAACGGAAGCCATCATCGATGTACCATACAAAGTGATTATCGGCTTACTACACTGTTTGTATCGTCAAACAGTAGACCGGATATTATATATACATAGTGAATCTGAAGGTTTTATAATCAGTGTTCTAGTATATGTAATAGTGTTGCGGTGCACTTAAAATTACTCCAGCATTTGCTTATATATCTTAAGAAAATTTCAATAAATATAAGTAAATAATTTTCTATCATTATTTTTAGTAATTATCTTTCTACACAAGAACTAGCCCGATAAGAGTTCTTATTTCTCAACAGCACCGCTAGTTTATCTTCGCGTCTTCTTCGCACAATAAAACAATTTCTCACTCCTAAGGTAGCGTTTACAATGCAGTAACAGTCCTCTGTTTATGACGCCGGCATCTTAGACTATGCATACAAATTACAAGACACTTTCCAGTTTACTGCATCGTTAGTTTGAACGGTGTGCTGTTTAGTGTCGATGGTGAATAAAAAACGCTATATTAACTCTGATGTAACGTACTTCGTAACATTTTCAGAAACCGGTCGAGAATTTTTATTGAAAATCAATTGGGAGTAGTTCGGTAATTAGGTGTTTACTGTTTTCGTGATAGCGACTACTTGCTTACGAATTCGTTCCTTGTATTTTTGGGTAATACAGTCCCCGGGCATTTCATTGTTAGTTAATCGTCACCGTTTTATCGAGAATAGACAATTTTCTTAAAAGCAATTTTAATAGGCTCATAAACCAGAGGACTCGGAAGGCCCGGTAAGATACCGCTGAGACTTGAAAGACATAAATCCTAGCTTTTGGCACAGCTACGTCCAACATCTCTAAGTGTGAAGTAAATACGTAACTTGGTTCGGTAAGTAGTTGGTAAAGTGCTAAGTCCCATTTAGAAATGTCTACATGCCACATAAGGATATTTTCGTAAAGGACTGAGGTGGCGTGGAACTGAATATGAAATAAGTGGGTCTAAACTTACCTACTGGATTATTATGTATAGCATGTTGAGTAGATTTATGTATACACGTTACACAGCAAAAAGCACTTAATGTTCAAGAGTGAAGGAGCATTTTATTTGAACAAATGTTATAAGTTATAACACATTTTTCTATGCAGAGTAATAAAAGTTCATACTTTTAAAGGATCGCTCTCGAATAATACGAAGCCAAATCTTACTCAAAGTATTCTTTTTACTTTGCTATTTTTCATAGTGAATGAAACAAAACAGGTGTTTGTGGTGATTAACAACAATGAATGAATTTATGAATAACAGCGTGAAACTCATCAAGAACAAAACAAAAATAGGAAAACCAATAAATGAACAGTGAATAGGCTGTCTTTTCATTTTATATTTTCCTCGGTTATAATATAATTGTACATAATAGGCCCAAGTTTGAAGGCTTTTTAAGACAGATCTAAATTTTCTAAAACTATTGGCATCCTTGTCTAATGGCTTGCAATGATAAAGACAGATATATTTTTAGTTACTTTAGATCTGTCTTAAAATGCCTTCAAACTTGGGCCCAATGTCCGTATATAATTAAGAATAGTAACAATATGTTTTTGTGACAACTTTAAATTGGCCTGTACTAAGTTGTTTCTGAACATATAATTGTCAGGCTTTCGAGTTTAAATAAGTTTGTTGAATGAAAGATAAACGTAAAAGTTACCGAGTCAAAAAAATTCGTCCCAAATTTTGTATTTTTTGACAAAACAGTATTTTGGTCTTTAACTATAGGTAGTTATAAAAACTGATATGATTATTTACCGGAGAAAATGTTACCTACTTCCCCTTTATTTGTACAGAAGCATCATCAGGCGCGCATAAGCTCCGGTAATTGAGCGTTCTGCAATCACGGTCTTTTATAAATGCAGCTCGCTTCGGAGGGAAATGCCCCGGAAAACGGCGAGCGCACTTAACTGCCGAATATTTACCGGTTACCGGTTAAACCGAATTCAACGCGCATGTAACGTTTTAACTACGTTGAAATTATCACGAGATTACTCTTTGACCTTATTTTTTTTTCATATATTAAAAACGCTTTTCGTTTTATCTGTTAATGTGTTAAAGTATATTCGACACAATTCTGAAGGCTTTTTTAGTTGACGAATTTCAACTTGCTAAAAATAAAGCAATTTCTTATATTTTCACATTAAATGTGCGCTCTGCTGTCTCAGAATAATGTTTTGCTTATGTTTTATAAACCCATACTAGAGCACAATATGTAGAATTAATTAGATTGCATGCTCTAAAAGCACGTTCAGAAATGGCCGTGACAAATCCGAGTAAATTCATCATTCTGTAAATAATGCATTATCGTGCATTTTGTTATTCGGATGTTTGCAAATACATCGTCATTACGTGACTAAAAACATGACAAAAGTTTACTTTCTTTATTATCTCCTAACGTGACAATAAAAGGTATGTTTGCAGAAATAATGTCACTGGTTTAAGTACTCGTTGATAGAGAATGCGTTGAATGAGGTCACAGGTCACAGCACACGAGAAACATTTTAAGAAAATTAAAGTTTTCCATGTATAAAACTATTTTATTTAAAGAGACAGACAAGAAAGCGAGTTAATAAACACGAGGTAAAATAACTGTACCTATAGAAAAAAGATATATTAATTTGGGTTGCTGCGCCAACAAAGTTCGTTTTTAATTAGAAACAAAAAAAGTAAGAAACGAAAAAAGTACATCTATCTATGTCATATAGATAGCTACAGAATACCCCATACCTTATTTTCTACTGGCTCCAGAGGTAATTTCTCACGTATGAAAATTAGAGCACGAAAGTGCGATAAATCAACAGTTTTTTGGCGCAATACCGTCCTGCAGATTACCCGGCTCAGTTCGAACTCGAACAGTTTAATTTGTTAAATTGAAAAGAAACATCGTATTGTTCAGATAGAATTAGGTTTATTTGCGAAACCCATTCGGTCGTAACAGAAGATCCCTTTGAAATAAGTGGATGGAATGAGTGAAATGACCTATAAAGCGGATAGATGTGGCAGTTTCGACGGAGCTTAGTGTGTATTTTCCCCGCTTATTTTGCCGTCCGTTTCTTTAAAGATGGCTTTCACTACCGATGATAAGGCGCCGCTATACAAAGTTAGTTGGTATCTAATTGGTAACTTTGCTAATGTGGGATTTTGTTCGCTTAGTGTGGGGTAGGGTCCTTGTGGTCAGTGATCAATTCTGATTTTGTTCTTAATGCATTCGTTGCGTTGCGCGTCGTTTAGCTAGAGTTTTAATATAATGGTGCTTGCTTCTTTATATGACTACGGATGTAAATTAGTTTGAGTTATAAGTCGGGTATGCTTAGTCGACAATTACACCCAACAAAATGTATGGAACAGCTGGTATTTTTATTGTAAATTCCGGGTTGGTCCCATAGTAAAAATGGTTTATAATAATGAGTACTTTGAGCCCTTTTCGGCTTATTGAACTCTTTCCTTATAACCCAGGTAATTATAATAATTACCACGAGGCTAAAATAACTACTTACCTAATTGAAAAAAAAAATTAATTATCGACAATTTAAATTACTTATTAATTCGCATTTTCCCCAAAGTTACAATTGCCTCGCCTTACCCTATGTCTTGTATGCCTTGGCCGTCATGTCGTGTTCATATTACAAAGACAAAGCCAGTCATCCCGAGATCTTGAGAATAATTACGTCCTCGGTTCATACAGTTGCAGAGCAGGCTCCATCATGTGGATTAGACCTTGTTTACACTGTTGAGTAATGATATTCAGTCAGCCAGTTGGCGTAGTTTGGGAATGGAATAATAGATAAATAGTGCAGAAGCTGCAGTAGCGTCCTAGTAATATTATAAATGTCAAAGTTTGTATGCTTAGATGTTTGGGTGGTTGTTACTCAATCACGAAAAAATTAAAAGTTAAAAGTTAAAAAAATATTACTAAAATATATTATGTAGGTAAATTTTTAATAAATGATTCAGCATATGAAAAATACCGTTGCATTTTATTTTACCTATGAAATTTGTTTTGACCCGCTACGATTACAAAAATATTAAACCTGGCCCTTTACAAAATTGTGTTGGACACCCCTGTTCTAGGACAAACAACCTAAACTTACAATGGGCGTACTATCCGAAGTTGCTTTCTCTAATTTCTAACTGAAGCTGTTCTGCTGATTTAGTTACAAGAACCTAGTGTAAGCTAAGAGCAGACACTTCCAAAGAATATTCAAGGAACCTAAGATTCCCCAGGAACCGCTTACAGGCAATTTGCACACTCCTGTCGCCCGAACATCGTTAATCTACGACGTAATGTGTTTTGACACATTTACATAAATAGCACTTTAACAGCTATGACACCCAGAATTTATGATGTTTGATATGTGACGTATTTCGGGAGCGAGATAATGTTATTTATTAACAGAGAAGAGTTATTGTCGGATATTTGCCACTATGAGGACGTGGAATTTGCTGGAACTGGCTAGAATTATCTAGCTTGTGGAAATAAACGAGCCAGCAACTCGCGTCAATATGTGCCTAAAGTGTGTAAAGTCTCTTATAAATTCATGTGACTTTTAGTAACCCCATAGCTTTCCGGATTAATTTTTTTTATGTTTATGAAAGTGCCATTTTTATAAGATACTAGCGGCTCATCCCGGCTTCGCTCGGGTTGGACATTCATTTTTTAAACATTTTGGGATAAACGTAGATTAAATGCGTCTTTATGCGGGTGATAAGTAGATTTTTTTTAAATTACTATTTATATAGAACATTTTTCAGGTCTATCATCAATAGTTTCTGCAGCGTATGCGATGAAAGACATTTTATGGATAATTTTTTTACACCTTGGGTTACACTATTGAAGTTTTAGTAAGGATCCCTAATTTTTTCAGGTAATAAATATAGCCTATGACACTCAGCAATAATGTGGCTTTCTATTGGTGAAAGAATTTTTAAAATCGGTTCAGTAGATCCCGAGATTACCCCTTACAATTTAACAAATATACAAACACAAACTTTACTTCTTTATAATATTATTATTATATATTATATAGTATAGATGCTGCTATAAGGTAAAGTCAGGTTATGTGGAAGTAAATGCCCTAAAACACTTCGATGGCATACCTTGGTGCGTCAGGGAGGGCCAGAAGAATACTTTAACAACCAATACTAACACAAAAACTATCCTAGGGGGTTATTTTCAGCTCGATACAAAGCCGAAAAGGGCTCATAGTGCTCATAGTACTCCTCACTATGAACAACTTTTACTATGGGACCAAACCGGAATTCGCGAAAAAAAATCAGCTGTTCCATAGAAAAATGACAACGACATTCGACAAAATGTATGGAACAGCTGGTTTTTTTTAGTCTCGAATTCCGGGTTGGCCAAATAGTAAAAGTTTTATCGTGAAACTGCTACAAAGTGACCGAAAAGTTACTAAAATATATTATATTAGCAGCTTATCATTATCTACTATCCTGCAGTCATTTCTGATCGATAAGTTTGCATGCGATAAGCGTAAAAGTTCCCCAAACCAGTCGATTACACGCTCGGATTTCGGCCTGCGATATGAGACCAAATGAATATTAAATTAATTCCCGTATTTAGTACGAAAATACGGTAATTAACGGCTGACGTTTTCCCCTCACGGTCGGTTTACGAGGTGATAAAACTGTGGAAAAACAGGGACTGGATAACTTAAAATTTCAGTACTTAATAGTGAGCGAGGTACTCGTAAAATTGATGTTTTCCGCCTGAATCGTTAAAGTATTATGCTCGAAAAGTATTTGAAGTATTTGAATGAATACCGTTATTGTACGTTTGTTTTGCGTTTCGCTTTCACTCCTAGGTTGTAGTGACGTATGAGGTGAAGTAACACTGCGGGCGTTTGTCCGTTTTGAAGCGGGTTTTGATTGCCTTCCCCACCTAATCTTTATGATTGACTTCCCGCTGGTATACCTCCTGCTGTTTTACTTTACCGTAAAATTCTGTAGGAAGTTGGTAACTTCTAAAAATATACGTTTGTTTTAAGACGGGTATTGCAAGGCCATTGAGTTTTACAACTGATTTTAATTACAATCGTCATTGCGTAGCTATTGCATTTTGATTTTATTTCTTATTTTTGTTTCATTTTGTTTCAGGTATGTACCTACCATTCTAGTCTCAATTTTTATGCGATAGGCGCAAACTTCTCGAGTCAGCTCGTATCTTTCCGGCAGTCGGTAAGTTCAACTCAACACCAATAGATGAGAAGTGTATCGTGAGAAATGCTTGATAATAATCGCAACAAATGAATTACAATCATTGTGATCATCACACTAATAAGTCCTATAATTGCTAGAGTTAGTGAGTAAGTGTAGATGTATGTTTGTTATTTCTTCACCCTAAAGCGTCTCAAGAGATTTTAGTGAAATTCAGAATAGGGATAGCTTATATCATGTCATATCACATATGTTACTTTTTTACTAGTTCATGTAAGATAGCGAATTTAATCATGGGGTCGTACCTAACAAAAACATTTTCTTACGAGGTTTAACATAACAAAAAATCCGCTTTGAAAATTATATATCGTAAATTGCAAGGGTACTACATACGAGAACAAATACATTTTAAGAGCTCATATTTTCAGATCAGCTTTTAACTGTCTCAGTTCCAGGACTTTTCCAAGAGACAATATCGTAAAAGAACATAAAAGTAACTGGAAGTAATTGAGAGAGTCAATAATGCGGTTGTTAGTGCAGACTCAGCATTGCCTTCTGGCTATACTGTTCCAATATCTGAAAGACACAAATGTTACGTTAGTTAGGCAGGTCGCACACCGGACAAGCATTTTGCGACGACAAATATAGAGCCATATTTGAAACGCTGCACAATGCACATGTTTACAAATTGCACGAGATAGAAGTACGTCCCTGGTGCAGCGGTAATTGTGGCGCCACTCATATAATTATATTCTTGTGTGTCCGGTGTGCGACCAGTCTTCATGGAATAATCAAATGAACTTCTACTGCTTAAAAAAAAATGTGCAGCGTAAAATTTCAAGTCGAAAAATTTTCATTTCCAATTTGTTCTCTCGCGTGTTTGCTGCTTTTTCTGTTTCCCGGCCCGAGTTAATCATAACTTGCAAAATACTTTTTCAGTTACGGTATTTTAGAAGCGAAGGGTACAGTTTCAGTGAAGTTGGGTAACTAAAACTTTTTCAGTGAAGAGTTCTGCTCAGTGTACAATAGAAAGCAATGTATTCATTGCTCCATTTCTGCGCGTGTATGCAAATGCGCCGATCGAAAGCAGAAATGTATACGGAAGCGTTCGGAAGTTCGCATTTGACACGAGTCTGATACAGCCAGTGTACTGACGTTACTAGGTTGCATGCAAACGCGGCTGAAGCCCTGAAACTGGGTCGGTTTACAAAACTGATGTAATTTATGCCTTGTCTTTGTCATGTAAAACCAATAGATACGAACTTTTGTTTTTGAAGTATGCAGGAAAAACCTTCCCGCTAGCGATGCAGTTTGCATTTATATTCGTTTTTTCATACGAATTAAGCTGTTTTCTGTTGATCACTCTACGTGATGTTAATCAATAGTGCTGTCTGCGATTAGACACACTTAAAAACATAAAGTATTAAACTATTTCATAAAGTATTTGAGAGCAAATTGATCTTTTTGGGGAGTTCAATCTTATAATATTAGGTGCTTACTTAATGCTTTATTTCAAATCTCCAGATTAAAATGTTCTTCGTCTTCTTTCGTTTAACTAATTCAATCGGTTTTTTGTGAGCCAATCAACCGCTCGTGTCAATGGGTCGCTGCAATGTCGATAACAGGGCCAATCGGAAGCTTGACACTGTTCGGATACAGGAGACAACTGACAGCAGCAGGTCAGATACGTAGCACGTCGCTTTGTAGTAATCTAGATTGAATTGCATTAGAATAGATTCCATTAGTAAATTAGTGACATAATGGAAATATACTCCAATATAATCCAATGTACTGAACACTTTAGTAAGTAGGCTTATGCAAGTACTAGGATTACAATTTGGAGATTGCTAGGCTATTTCAGTGTCATTTACATTTCACAAAAAGAAAATGTATTCAATATACATTCGAGACTGCAGAATCCACGTTTTATCAGTTTTACCTTAAAATTCGGCCTTCTGCCCGATTTTTCAATGATTTTTCAGGCTTACGTGGGTCAATGACGTAGGTACAACCGCAATACGTCGCCTATGTGACAACATTCAACCAAATAAAAGCTTGTATTTTCGATTGGAAACGGTCCCAACTTAATTTATTTACAGTAGGTCGTTGGCAGGTGACCTAAATGAGAGAAATATTTGTAGCTGTCCAATACGCATGTTTTCTCGAACCGAGCATTTTTGATACGTAGTCGTTTCTGAAATCCAGTTCAAAGTCCTCAAATGAGTGTTATGAAATGAATAGAATAAACATTTGGACCCCTAATTCGATATCTCGCGAAATTGTTTTCTCTCTTTACGATTCATCAATTTCGAAGAGCAATCAACCGAAATTGGATTCGTTACTGGAACGGGCCACAATTGGCACTTTTACACGTCGATTTGAATCCACCGGCTGGAGATACGACTGATTGTAATGTTGCTCTGAGTAAACTTTGCAGTGGTTTTATTCGGCGAAGCGTTTAACAGTTCCCACAACTCCAATTACGTTTGGAGAGTTTAACTTTAAATTCGCTTCGGAATACATAAGCTTGTTAAATTTCGCGGGGAGATAAGCAGCTTCTGGTAGCAAGTTGGCTCCCGTATCAACGTCTGTTGCCTGAATGCTGTCAACTATGGAAGCTTGCGGGTGACAAGCTCACCCAGCTCCATCCCCAAAAGCACTTGGCAAACCTTAATGTTTGTCTGCGATACTCCTTAATGGCTAGGTAATAAGGATGCTAATTAAAGTACAAAGTGTTGTAAGGGCTTAGCGAAACTATGAGTAGTGTCGATTACACGCTGCGCTGTTTAGACGTCGACACTGTTTGCAATTGACACACGGTGCAGCAGATTTTGTTACTGCATGAAATTTATCTTTCTTAGCACTAAACAATAAGTCACCTATAAGAGGCGGTTGTCACTCAGAATCTAAGTATATTAATTTGGACCGATAATTTCTGAACTGCTTAATTAGGAACCTAGCAGTCTTAACTCCCTTGAAACCTTTCTTTCTGTTCTTATCCTAATTAAGATTCCTGAATATAAAGTAGTGTAAATGCTCTGAGTAGTAACAAGTCATGTTCTTTAAATATAATATTTAACTACACATATGTGACATAAAAAACTGTTATATGGTACGATTTATTCGTTTATATCATGTTGTCGAGTTTTAGTGTAATGTTTTCCGCAGCTATCTGAATGAGTAATAGCTTTAGTTGTAAAACAAACGTGAATAAAATACATCATACATCGGTTGGAAACCGTCCAAAAACTCATATAAAAAGCTATTTCGGATAGTTTGATTCATCATTAACTTTGTGTTTATGTTTTCGAATAAACATTGCAGTAAACAGATTAAATAGTAGAACTTATTTATAGAGCATTTCGCATCGCGGTAGATACTGTTTCTTATTAGGTTTGTTACAAAATTCAAATAGCTATTCAGTTTGCTTCGAAATATCTAGAACGGCACGAGTATTTCCAGTAGGAACGAAGATAGACCCATTCACACAAGCACTCAATTATTACTACAGATTGGAACATCGCATCGACTATCTGGTTACAATTTCTGTGTACAACAATATGGATCCGATATTGCGGCTCGTGGAGTTTCCTCTCGGCTCGATGTGGAGCCATCGCCCTTTTGATTCGAACCATCAGGCTGCCATTAAATACAGGCATTGCTTCCACATGCATCCACTTATCTTTATCTTCAGCTGAACTCTGTAATGTGTTCTTGTAATTGCAGGGTAGTGCGCTCATAGCACGATGCAGGTTAGGCGTAATCGTGCACTTCACGACCAAAGAGAGTTGTAGTTTCAGTTTGTTTTGAATCACAATATTTTGTATAAAAATGTGGTAACTAAATTGTTAATCAAATAATTCTAAGAAAACTGTCATAAAGTTTTTGACCCATAGCATTAGAAGAGTAGGTACGGGTGATATTGAGATCAAATATCTCAATAGCCAGAATTCGTTAAGGAACTTTGTACCGCCAGAACTTACAAACATACATTCAAAAGACAATTCTAGCGACATCTCGCAATCCCAAAACAGACAAGCCGTTTAGAAGATATGAGGTCACAGAGCTGACAAACATGTGCACTAAATACAGTAGAATCCGTTTATTATGACTCCGCCTATATTGACCAACCGATTATAATGACGTAATTACACTACGAAGTTCGGTTTTGATATAAAATTCTTTGTAAATTAATAGTTAAAAAAACTAAAAAACACGCTTTGTTTAGTGTATTGTCATCGGTCCTCGATATACTCGTATCTACAAAGTTTGAACGAAATCTGACCGTTTAAAGTGGGTCAAAAACGCGCCCAAAGGAGTCGGTTACAAACATACATACAAGCATACAGGTGAAGCTAATAAAAGCGTGTTAAAAAGTCGGATATAATGACTTCCTTTACAGTGACATGTCGCTTATTATGACCCATTTTTAATAAATTATATCCGGTTATAATGATGAATAATAACTGATGAAAATGTCGTACAGAACATTAATGCTAAGGAACAACTCGAATGTGACGGGGAAGAGGAAGTCGAGGTAGAACCATTACCTACCGCAGAAGAGGCATTAAAGGCTGCAGAATTACTATCACGATTTGTTCATAGCAATATTGAAAATGATAATTTGACCATAGCGATGTCTTCTATACACAATAGTATTAGAGATTACTTACATTAAAAAATGAAAAATAGTACATACATGTATCGAAAGTACTTATTACGTGCAATTTTAATTTTGATTTAATATGTTTGTATACTATGTTTCTCTATTAAAATACTTAAGTACATATTATTTACATAAAAGTTTTTTTTTTCACAAAATGCTTTGTATGACGTCCGCTTATTATGACGTGTTTGTCAATTCCTTTCGATGTCATTATAAACGGATTCTACTGTACACCCGAAAAATAATATCCTTCTTTTAAGCAGTCGGCTAAATAAATGTTCATGAAATTATGGTCTGCATAGTGCACAACGTTGTTGAGCGAAACGAGCATGCTCTATCGGCTGGTAGCTGAACTTTCCGCGTCGGCGGGCTTGTATCGAGGAACTTCGGCGATTAAACAATTGAGGCCGAAGGCACGCCTGAGGGGCGAGATATTGCGCCTCTATGCTTGCTCCAGCCAGCCACTCAGCCAGAGCTCTCTGCTGTGATCGATGTGTGACAAATTTGACGACTAACGAATCTCTAAGCTCCCGTGATTGAAGCGTGTCTAATTGTACTTAGCATTCAATGTAGAGATTTTTTATTTTTTTTGATTCTAGTCTTTTAACTGTGGTTCTGACTGGAAATTGTTGATAGAGAATCTGTGTTTAAACTTTAAATAGATTCACATGAGAGTGTGTATAATGTACCTATAGTCTCAGTAGATTTAGTCTTCAGTGTTTGTAACTACATAACATCATTTCTGACGCTCTTGGGCTTCCCCTCGAAACTTTTGTGCAAAGAAAACATTAACTAATATTTCCGTAGTTAACACAAAAATATCAATTAGTAGCAATGCATTGTTGGCAATACGGAAAACCAATTAGCGAGTGTTCCCACGAAATAAAACTTCGTATTGGCAACACGGAGTTGAACTTTGCGAGCGATATAAAAAGGACACGTAGAGAATGCAGGAAGTTAAGCACGTACACATTACCCGGAATATGTATTTGGAGAACAAAAAACGTCTTGCAGACTGACGTTCCCAGAACACGATACTATCTACCAGTCGGGTTTACCAGAATTATAGTGTATTCAAACAGCGCATGCAAATACAGACAAACTTGAGCGGGACAAAGTTTTTGTTTTGTATTTGATTTAAAGTACGCCACCGCACCAATCCGGGGCTTTGAATATTAATTTATTCTGATGCGGATAGAAAGAAGCTTTTGCTACAAAATAGAACAAGCTTAAGTGGCAAGTTTTAATAAGTATAACCAAGCTTGGTACGTAAATAGAACAACAAAATACCGACGAAGTATTTTGCTACTTCTCTGCACAGGACTTTATCACTGTGCAATTGTTTGTGAGTTGTGAGGTATGATACAGCCATTCAATGAGTTTATGATGCGGAAACTGGAGGAAAATTCACCTTACCAAAAAAAAATGTACCTCAAAAGGTGAAAAAAGGTCAACCAATCGTAAATGGAGCGCCAAGAAAGTTTTTTACTAATATTTAATGGTCGCGTGGTCGGACAATTTGCGTGTGGCGACTCGGAAGTAATTTCCCTCCGTCGTCAATAATGGGGCTCGATCATCTGTGTAATGGAGGAAAGTGTAAAATTTAAAGCTACTTTGACCCGAGCTCCCTCGGCAATATTTCGACATCGTTTAGAATCAGGGCTCTTCAAAAAATGAGCCTATTACTCGGCGATCCTTTTATTTTTGTAATATAATTCGCCCTGATTAGAATATGAGGAAAGTATGTTCATCGAACAGTTGAAGATTTTCGAATTAGCTGCTCATGAAAGGCTGCATAAACATTTCCTTTGAATAGTATCCCTTTGATGTTCGCTGAGAGGATTTTACAAATGAAATGCCATCAAAGTATTGGAATTAAAACTCTTTGACAAGCTTTTTTCTTTGCTCAAGGGGGCGCGTCCGACTGTCAACTTATAAATTGGTGAGATCTTTCTAAAATATTGATTATGCCGGCTTCAGTTAGTATTTCTTTCCTTTTTTTTGAGATCGGCTTACGTAAAAAATAATACACTATTACACTATAGAAAGTGATCGAAGCAAATTTTAATTTTATTTGCTTTAGGACGCGAAAGTAAATCTTTGTACAATACTCATATGTTCGAGTACTTTTTTACGTTTACTTTTTTGGAGTCTTAACTATGCCACTTATTAACTAACAAAATTCTGCATCCTCTTAAATATGTAAATCAGCAAAACGGCGTTTTTTAATAGTTAAAACACTTTATGGAGCGGCGGCAGAAAAAGTTGTGCAGATGAAGTAACAGAGGCTTGTTTTCCGACCCTCCCCTGTCCGTGACTTGGCGTCCCAGAGCTCAGCTTGGCTGCTCTCCAACAATGCCTGATGACGTCTCCCACACGTTAAATTGATATAGGCACTTAGTGCAGCGTACCTTCAGCTTCACCGATCATGCTTTAGAACTTTTCCGACTCCAAACTGCCAATAAGTTAAGTACAATTTCGTGTCAGCAAATTGTATTAATTGCTGCGAATTCCAGAGTTGGCAACGTGCTATAGCTATACTTTTACTCGCCATTGGACGTTTGTCAAGTAAATGGCTGTACGCTTTCCTGAAAAACAGATAACCCTAGTTTAGTATATTATATTAGATGTTTTTTTCGAAGTGCTGCTAAAATCTAAGCTGGTAGGTACTAAAAATAATAACAATGCTTTCCTATACCTGTCTATTTATTATCTAGCTTGGCTACTCTTAGTAACTTTCATAACCTTGTCATAATGCTAAGGCTCAATCGAAAGTGCTGACGTTGTGTTGAGTTGCTTATGTAAGTAATGCTCGTGCAGAATGCTCTGCAGCAAAGGTCACGGTGCCTCGAAAGGTTGCGCAATGTGACTCGATGATATTCAACTGTCTGGCCAAACAAGTCTGCTACATTGTTTTTACTGCAATTATGAACAAACCGGTCATTGTCGAAGCTAATGTTTAATTGCTAGGTTTTCTCAATAGTTGTTAAAAAATGAGAGGCACCTCTAGGAAAACCATTTTAACATTGCGGTTGACCTTAAACTTCATACAATATGAGTACTTGAGTACTCTGCACGAATCTGATTCTGAGTTTACAGACTTGTATTCATTACGTTTATGACTGCTTGAGTCTTAACTATTATCTCTCCTTTACGACGTAATATTACGATCTCGACGTAAACATCGACGGCGCAACTGATAAATTAGTCCTTGAAATACTTCCCTTTGCCCTTTGATCGGCTGTAAACCTTAAGTACTAGTTTAATGAGGATCCTGACACTCGCTTACTAATGAACCCGGCTTTATCGTGGCCCTTAATCCTATGCAATAAGATTTAAAGCTTCTTTGAATATAAACGCCGACAGAGAATACGTAAGTGACTAGGACATGTTCCACGGATTGGCATTTTACTTATTCACGCCCTGACAAACAAACAACTTGCAACAACTTGCGTGTCGGTCGCTCTTCGGTTATTGCGATGCAACTTTTCAAAGTTTCAATTTCCACGTTACTTAACTGCTTCTCCCGTAGGAGTAGTTCAACTTCTACCTTCTACTCATAGCGGTAAAGTAATCGAAAGAAAGTTAAATATGAACTTCCTCTAGCATCAGTGTGTAATCGTGTAAACTTGCCCCCGCAAAGCGTTTAACTTTCGCCATCTCTCTGTGGAGTTAATGATGTGAGAATTTCATATTTGGTTACGAATATGAGTACATTCCACTATGTATTTGGTGTAAGTAACTCAAGGTCGGGTGGTGGCTTGCAAAATTGCTAAGAAATGCGTGGCAATGGAATTTCGACGCTCTACGTTTACGTAAAAAGTTGTTTTTGATTGAGTTATGAAAGAGTTGACGTCTGAAGTTACTGGAAATGTTGCAGAACAGAGTTTCTTATCAAACGTCACACGTCAGATAAATTCCGGTGGGGCTCGGTCGCCTGGCCGCGGTTGAAGGCGATGAACGCTGGAATTTTGCCAGTGGCCGGTGCATTGTTACTCTGCCATGTTAGTAAATTAATATCGGCAATAGAGCCGCTGTACAAGGCAACTTCGTCTAATATACCTTCACCGTCGATAGGATATACTCTAGTAATTTTAGACGCTTGCCAACGTTGTAACAATTTTTATTAGATCCAGTTGATATCAAGTGTCTGTTACAAGATTAGAAACTCAAACAAGAATAAACTCGAAGGTTTCAAAATTGGTTCATTTCAAGTAACTCCATGTTTTGGAAGAAAGACAAAATTAAAGTGATCATTATTTTCGTTTCCATCTTCCGAAACTGGTATCGTTGCCAAAGAACAAATCTACAATCACCGTAAGGAGGGCATTAAGTTTGTCTACAGCCTGATTTAGCGCTACTGGATCTGTGTAAACAACAGTGCTCTCAAGAAATCGAAGATTTCAAGGCTGGCTTTGTGCTCTTGACATGCTTAGCATTGATAATTAGCTGGCTCCGTCGCGGTCTGTCGTTAAACAATGATAGTTTAAGGTGCAAGTGTTCTGTTCGCTTACAGGTGTGGTTTAACTTTTACTTCGAGTCTTAGTAGATATTGAGTAATAGATTGTTTACTTACCATTTGGTATGCTTTCCGTTTACCTCACCGTCTACTCTCGACTCGACATGTTTAAAACCTCAAAGTTTTCCCTGGTTTATGTTACGATTTATTCTCCGAGAAAACAATGTTTGTACAAGTCTTGGAATTATTATTTTGTTATTCTGTCTCCTGGGTATACAAGCCGTCTGTGCCAGCGTCCGCTTTCCGGCTTCTCCTTAACTTTAGTTTAACTATCTCGAACAAGCCGTTGCACTGACGTCGAGACTTGAGAAATTGTTACTGACTAAGGTGTACGTTTGTCAATTACTTGTGTTTCTATCCGCTTCCTTTTGTTTATCTAACCTATAGCTCTTTTGTTAAAAAAAAATGCCCTGAATTAACGTATTCGCACACTAGGCGTGTGTCCTAAACCAAAGACTAGCACGACCCATATTCAATTTAAATTGAAATAAGATGTCAATCAGAGACGGTAACTTGAATGTAACTTTAACGTCAACAGTTAACTAACTCACTGTGAGTTCACAATCATTATGTGCCCAGAATGTTCTATTCATGGCAAACGCAACACGTCCAAGTGGAACATTTTGCGAATACATATCTGATGTCACGTATGTGCAAACGAATCGTGTACCCACCTAACGAGAATTGCGTAATGCTCACTGCTCTATTCAGTACCTATTCCCTTGTTTAGTATCTTGATACCAGACTGTTATGTGATAACTTCATTCTTAGTCGACGTGCTCTTTCGTACCGAAACTAAAAAGTTTTACATGTCTGGTCATTAATCGGACGCTCCACTATAGTTTACGACAGAAATGGGAATAATAGAGACATAGCTTAACAAAGTCCAATTTAAATGAAACAGTAAAAATTCCAGTGTGGTCGAGATTAAAGTAATTTGGATTTTAGAGCGTAAAGGTTGAGAATTCGTGGTGCTCGCAAATGCTCTTTCGTGCAGCATCAAAGTCGTGAATTGGCCAGGTGTCGTCAGTTTGTACGCAATGTTCACGTCTAGGTAATGCAATTTGCTCCCGGTATCTGATGCCACATATGTGCATGTGCATGTGCATAAAGCGGCACGTGACGACGACGACACGGCGACGGTCTCGCGTGCATCGCAATTAGAGCGTGAACACCACGCAACGGTTTCAAGGTCGCCTGGTGGACGGTGCATTGTGCAAAGGTAGATAACATAAATCGATAAAAAATTTAAGTTCATTATAGCCCTAGTGACACAGTTTACTTTTTCTTAATTGACAATGGTCATGGTTGCGTAGATGGTGCACGAACTTCACTGCCGTCGTCCATTCCCAAAGCGGTCACTCGTCTTGTAATGCTTCTCCATTTCTGGAAGTCCCACGGTTACATTGCGAGCACACTGCACCGTGAAGGACTGCGTGGCTTTCTTGATGAGGTCGGACTATCGAGTTGATGTGTCATGAGGCCTCCAAAGTTTAACATCAGGTATCAAAGTTGTCTTTTAAAACTGCTACTCAGTTTATATTACCATTGATCACTTATCCGAAAACTGACCAGACCTTTGTAACTTTCATATTATCTTAGTTTTGTAGCTCTAATACAGCTCTGAGAAATTAAGGATGATAGACAAAGATAAACCAAGTAATAACTTCACTTCAAAGCTTAAACATGAGTTGAATGAAAAGATCAACTCTTTTAGAACTTGTAATTTTTCTACACTTTTTAAGCCACTTTAATTTGATCACGGTTTTTCAGTCGCAATTGTTTTATACAGTTTTTTGTTTTATACGTACGAGTAAATCGTCATGACTAATTCAACATCTTGATGATGGCGGTTTGCTGAACGAATTCCTCATGCTATAAAAACCTGTGTCTAATGTGCTGCGGCTGTTGTGTTGGAAAAATACACAGTTTTTTCTATAAATTGATGTCATCTACATAAAAACACCGTTTCCTGCGGTTATTCACCTCAAGCGGGACATCTTGTGATGGGTTTTCCCCATGAAGAATAACGTAAACCTTTATTGATTATGATGATAATTTAATTAGTGACTCACAGACTATTCTGTATAGATCTTTATTGAGTGCTGTGCTCCGCAGTTTCAACCGCTATCCTACATGACACGTTATTTTTTTCGAGATAAAAATTAGCTAAAAAAACGTATTCAATTTCATTCAAACCAGTTGAGCCTTTGCAGCATGAAAAAGTAACAGACACACGAACAAACTTTCCTACGTACTTACATTTCTATTTAATAAATTTCTAACGACTAACCGACAGACACTAAATCTTCAGTTATTTCATTATTACTGCTTACAGTAGTAATAATACTGCGCCGTTAATCCCTATTATACTCGTACGTCGGGAAACAATATCTTAATTAATTTAATATTTCATTATTTTCAACACAACAATTGTGTACCAACTAAATAACGGATAGCTCCGCGGAATCCTAATGCGATATCCGGCTGGTTAACTAGCAATTATTAAACTTCATTGTTTCCATCTGAGCCCGGTGCAGACAAACTGCTGGCTCAGTTCTCCGTCTGCAACGTGCACCGCCTCGCAAGCACTTTGTAATTTCTGTGGGTAATCAGCCAACCGTGAGTCGAGCCATTACGCCCGCTTAAACTCCTCTAGAAGTCAAACCGTCCGCTCAAACAGTTTTCCCAATATTTGCCTCACTCGGTCCGACCACATTATATGTTAAACTTTATCAATTATCGAGTAATGTGGCGAAGTTCGCCGTCCCGGGAATACTTCACGCGCACTCACTAGACTTGCTCGTAACTGGAATCGGTCGTGATAAGAAACGCGGGATTCCACCGACCGACAGGAATATGAATGTAGCACGCCCAACTTGGATCGTCTGCGCGGAATTAATACGCGTGGAAGTAATATTGATAGGAAAGTTAAAGAGTTTTGAGTTTGACACCTTCCACTGAATTTTCGGCAGTTCAAAATTATCTGCGAAACTTTTGCGCCCCTTGCTCGATGAAACTGATTTAATTTAATACGCTTTACCAATCAATGTCATGCACGTGGAATATAATATTTGCTTCGAATCAAGATCTTTTTATTTATTTCGATTATATTAGCGGACGTAATTCCAATTCAACCATCTAATATGCAACGCCGGTGTATTTTTTGACCCCAATACAATTTTATGCACTATTCGAACCGGATTAACTTGAAGCCAGGTATTTCGTTTTTATTAACAAAATAGTCGCAATAAAAGTAAAACGTGTTACGTCATCGGCATTACCGAATCTTCCTTTCACCTTGCAATGTCAGAAGGCGCTTATTACCTCGAGTTATACGGAATCCGATCACAAGTCGCGGACTCACTTTCACCGCGTGTGTCTATTATGTAAACACCGACAAAACAGCTATCGAGCTATCGTCTGCGAATCTTGCCGAGATTGCTCCGCTCTCAGACGAAATTGAACGATTTTCGGCGACAAAACTGCACCGCAATATTGCTCAGATACGAATTTCCTCGAGGCGTGCTACACACCATTTCGGGTAAGCAATGTTTCTTCGGAATTTCGGTTGTGTTATTAAGCCGCTGGATTTATACAGACACTGGCAACAACAGCATCTATCATTAACAACAAATACCCTTTGTGCAAAGATAAGACCGGCCCGGACCCCCTCCCAAGTTCTCCCGAACCGAATAGCTGGCAGGACAATGAATGGACATTTCGCGTCGGATCACCTGTCCAAGTGTCTTAAGAAGCCGTGGCATCGTTTGTCAACGTCACGTCTCGGCTAGTCTCGTAGAATGCTCGGAAGGCGCCCATTGTCCGCTCGTCCAGTCATCCTCTATTTTTAACCTTCAAAAGCAGTTTCCTTTGAAAGCTCTAGTGGAAAACGTGCGTTGTTTACTTTACTGGAAATCTTTTTGCCGTATCACAGTGATATGTGCCCAGTATCATGTGGAAATACAAATAACTTTTGTAACCGGTTCTTCCTTTAGAAGATTTTATGTTACTGCAGTTTTAATGCTGGTAGTAGACAAAGGCTTTGAGATTTAAGTTCTATGTTACAGGTTACTCGATATTCTTAAAAGATTCTGCTACCGCTGAGTTAGACTTTCATTCTTGAAACTTATAAATTAGGCACTCAAAGTTTAGCCCAAGCTTTAGGAAAAGGAAAGTTAACGGAAAGTTTAAAAGCATTTTTGGTTAGTCGGTTTGTTATATTAATTTGCGGAATGTTGTGAAAAACTTTAATTCCTTACTCTGCTTTACTAGTTTGAGTTGGCAGAGCACTTAATTTTAATCAAAGCGTCTCTCTATAAGCAGTTATAGGTATGTACTTAAACCTCAGGCTAAATATCCTCTTTCACACAAAAACACCGTCCACCCATACTTTGGTGCGATGGCACCTCTTACAAAACATACATATTTTTTTACCTAACTGCTTACTGAGGAACTAAACAGTGTTCTGCAGTCGTGATCAGAATTTATCACTTTACGAGATATTTTGAATATTTCCGAACTGTTTCTGGTTCGTCTGCACGTGTTTCTGTTCACCTAACATTTCCCTCTCACGCCCCTTTGAATCCCTCAATTGCAATCACAAAATTTATGCGCATATTTACCGAAACTTCCATACACGCGGCGCCCGAAAACACTTTACTTTATTCATGTTAACTCTCAAGAAATTCCCGTTTTCACGTAAGCTCCGTACGTCCTTCAACTTTGAAACAATTAGCTAGTTACTTATTGTCCTCATTTAAGTTGTTGTCGTCGCGTCGTTCGAATAACTTGGGGAGTAGAGTAGTGAAACTTAGGACGGAACTTGTTTAGAGTGTCAATGGCAGTGCAGCGTTATTCTCTGCGACTCTGCAACTTTATTGTGCCGCGCAGAATTACAATGGCTGCACTCTTGTATGCATGCGTCGTGCACCGCACCGAACTTCGTCATAGTTAAGTAGCTAAGCGAAATGTTATGCGGGGTTGTTGGTGACGCTAAGTGAATAAGTGCACGGAACATGAATAATAGAAAAAGTTTCAAGCGCCGAAATTGTATATTCGCGAAACATAGTGCGGTGGGTGATGTATGACGTCGGATAATATTTTCCACTACATTAACAGACTGAACCGGTAAGTGCTACTAAAATAGAAATTGTAAAAGTGCTTGGTAGAGCCCATACCATTTGCAGTTTGGTTCACTTAAGAAAAAAAAAAGCATAAAATATTTAGCAACCAAACAATTTTATTACTTTTTCCGGCTCTCTTTGAGAGTTCACATTGTTTTGTTCAACACGTTACACATTTGAAGGGCATAAAAGATTCACACGTGCCCACAATGCGATTGTTTGATCGAGTTCGTCACATGCCTCATAAAAAATGTAATCATCTAAATCGATCTAACCGAGCGTATTGAACCACTTCACATATCGCGTCTCCAATAACGGTACCGACGAGATGAGGAAACTCGACGGGAGCTAGTCTTCGATTGTATTACGACAATGCACTCTGCCATAGAGCAATTACACAGCTGGCCCCATTGTGAGGAAATATGGCCGCTCTTGCCTTCTATTATCACTCGTTCGACGGTGAAATGTATGAAGATTGATTCTGTTCGCGTCATTGGATATCCATTGTGTGGTGTCACGGTTAAGTTAATCTTGCTTAGGCCTCGATCGATACCTTTTATGCTGTACTTGATAGTTTCTCAGTAGATTATCAATATGTCAGTTCGAACAAACGTCAGCAACGGCAGTATTTGTTAATAATTTCAGTAACAATTGCTTCTCTATGCATGTGTATGTAAGTTTCTTGACTCCAATAGCTTAAAAACATCTGAGCCGGCTCAAATATGTATAGTATCGTTAAAATTCTTACGTCATCCCGGGTGACTAGGTCGTCGTTTTCTCAATTTATAAACATGGTGTTGAATCGATGTATATGTTTAAAATTTGTATCGCCTGTCGAATGAACAAATCAATCATAATACAATCAAAACCAGGTCTATTTTCCAAATGTGCTTCGTATCGAAACCCGAGTTCGATACTTCGAAGTCTCGGAACCTTAATCTTATTTTTGAAGCGTATAAAGGAAATTGCATGACATTATCCTATATCCGTATTAGAGACAGGAAATGAGGCGTGTGTTATTGTTTCCTTTTGGAATTTTGATAGGACGTCGTCGGAGTTTGTCTCTGTCATTTCATTAGGGGTTTGTTTATCATGTTTATGATTCGATAGCTTCATCGATCAGGTCGTTCCATTTCACGCTAAGTATGTTAGCAGTAGGCATTGTGTTAAGTACATGTTTTTGAGGTTTGGTGACGAGCTTTGTGACATTCTGATTCTTTTGACTTTTTTATGAGCACAGACAGGCATTTGAGAACTGCTCAACGGATGTTAGGATTGCCTGGATTGGAAAAAAATGGCTGAGGAAGGTGATCTGGTTAAATTTAAATAAATGAAGCGCATTTACATTTTTTTCCTCTGTAAAAAAGTTAGTAGGTACTAACGTCCGCCGTACTTATAATTGCACTAACCTTCCATGCAAGGTCGGCAATAAAAATAAACTCTTATAAAACTATTATAATACCAATTTAATGAATCCAAAACCGAAGGTAATGCAGGTAATGATTATCCTAACAAGTGAATATTATTTATTAGTGAAATAATTATTTCCCCAATAAACAAAGCTGTGGCTCATTAAAACGCTCACGTAATGATGTTCTTGTTAACCCACTGTGACGGTGGTTAAACCACTATTGTAATTTAAAGTTAATTATATTGTAATTAAGAGTAACCACAACGGAAAACACTGACTTAACCACAGTTGTTAATAGTGTAGGTAGGTGCAATTTTTCCTCAAACTTAAGGCTGTTTTCTTAGAATACATCATTTTTTTTTCCCAGAATTCGGGGAAATAGAAGTATACAGATACAGGGTTATGAAAAAGGGTATGCTAAGCCTAAAAAGGCGTTTCGTCGCTCTTTGTCATTGACATTTTTCTATGGAACAGCTGATATTTTTCGCGAATATCGGATTGTTCCCATAGTAAAAGTTGTTCAAAATAATGAGTACTATGAGCCCTTGTCGGTTTAGCATACCCTTTCCTAAAACCCTGTATAAATTATTTTAGACCATTAACTGGTGGTCCGCGGGGATTCGTGGCTGCTTTAGAAGGGGTCCGTGTAAAGCCGCGGTTGCGTTAGTAATCCGCCATAACAACAAAGTAGGTACTATTTCAGAACCACTATCTCAGACTAATGTTTAGAACTAAACATTCAGTTTTGGGAATAACTATAATATTTGGTGTTGATTTGTTGGTATTTAGTAATTTAGCTATGGATTGAGCCTGAGTCTTGAGCCTTGAGTCATATTTTTCACACAATTTACAATTACACGTTTATAGATACTTATAAATTTCAAGTAGGTACACCTGAACACGCGCGTGTGCTACACATGTCTGCAAAATTTAATTAATCAAATAAAAATAAAACTGTATGAAAAATTACTAATAAATTAATTACAATATTAAGCTCACAGTGCCTGTTTGCCAATATTACACAATTTACGAGCAAAAATCGTATTGCGTAAACAATGCATAAATATTAATAGAATCAATTTGATCAACACAACCTGTCGCTGCATTGTAGTTCAAGGTTTTACGTTGATTTGTTTACTTATTTCACCTTTACATATTTTATCAATAAGTGGTCAGAATGATTGCTGTCGCTCGCCTTGGCTCCGAGAGTCCGAGATGAATAACTGACTCTTGATTTTAACCTTTGTGTCACAATTTATTTACTTACCTAATGGCAGTTAGCAGGTCGGCAACGTATCGTTGACTCTTCTAGTGTTACAGGTATCCATTGGCGACTGTGACCGCTTTTCTTTGGCATAAGTAACTTGCTGTAATGAAAAGCGTGATTCTGGAATCTAAATCAGCTCCGTTTATTCTTGCTAAGATCATCTTTACTTAATTATATTATTCTTTTACTTAATTATTAAGATGACGTCTTCCTCTTCAGATGGTGCGCTAATATACCATATCTACTCGGCACTGGCTCGAAAATTTTTGATTAATATCATAAGAAAATTTACATGAGTTACGTATCCCCGACTAGTTAAAGATTCGAGGTTAATGGCAGAGTATTAGAGGCCTGTACCTAGCAGTAGAAGAATAAGAAGACTGAACGACGAAGGTAATAAATAAAACTACTTACACTTCAGCGACTAAGTCTGAAAGATAACTTAAAACGTCACAATGAAGTTCGATTTTCAAAAGGTAGTTAGTAGAGGCCATGACGCAGATCAGTACAGAATTGGATCGTAAAAGGTTCCTCTGCCAAGTTCCAATTACGGCTGATTGAGAGCCGTCAGCCTGGACGGCGATTAAACCATCTTTTGTTGCTATTTGCTGTCCCACTCCACGTTCGTAGATCCAGTTAGCATGCGAAATTAATTGCGGATGGCACAGTTAGGCAAAAAATACTAATATCAGTAAACCAAAGCAATCAGCAGTTGATCCTGCAGTGTATTTAGAACAATATTTTGTAACAGTATATGAGATCCCAATCTTTAATATCCTGTGGCTCCACACATGCCTTCTATAAAGATTGCAACACCACGTTTCTGCAAGCGCGCGCACTGAAATTGGATAAGATTGTAATATTGCTATTTGATTATTACTGTGCCTTGATTTGGCATTAAGTTTATGCTCTGTAATAATGCTAGTTGCAAATATCTTTCGCCTCGGAATACAATACAGGTTTGCTAAAAATATCTGACTAAACAAACTGTCACAAGAAGTTTTCCAACAATACCTGGAGTTTCTTCTAACAAAGCTAGATTGCACCAGATTTTTTAAAGTCGGCGAAGACACGCGAACTCCTGTTTTGTCACCACCTGTACACACAATGACTATAATTTCACTCTGCACTCTACCCCAACTTTACTTTAAATCTACTGCATTATTCAACTGTCATTCTTAAACTTTAGTACGACGACTAAAGTTGAAACTGGTAGTAAAACACGCTAAGTAAAATGTACCTCCGTCAAAATTTGCTCAAGTTAATTTAAGGCAAATGGTAACTTGGACAACTGACTTTTTGCCGCGTCTTAATTTTTATTACTTAAGATTTAGCTGCTAAGTGATTTTCCGCCTTTCCATGTTGGCTTATTTCTTACGACTGTTTTTTGGAGATATAATAAGGCATCCGTATAATGAAATTTCAGAGGATAAGCAAGTATTTCACTGAAAATAAAGTATGTTTTTATATAACTCAAAACTAGAACTGTAATCCTATGTACATTGTACAATACTATATTATAGCTAAGTATTAGACTTCAGTACGTAGTACGAGTAACATACTTTCCCTGGGTCGAACTCTATTCGGGGATTTGTTTCTTTGGTTTTTTGCACGGAAATCGTCCGACTCAAGGCAACACACAACCTTACTTCATTTAAAGTTCTCAAGTCTAATTACTTCTCCGCTCAAAACCTGTAACAAAAACATGTAATCTCAAGTTTCAAGGCAATAAGAAGCACGCACGATTGTGGCCGTAAATTAGCAATTACCCCACAATTGGTATACTATCCATCAGCCTTAAGTAATCAACTGTGTCCGAGCGACCTACATCCGTCTTATTTAACGAGTGCCTGTTATACTGCTCAATCGATAGGAAAATCACTTAAAGTGATTTGGGAACGGGCCCATATCTGACGGTTGGACGACTTCGGGTCACTATGGCTAATTTTCAGCATTTCTTGATCCTGAATATGCATAGTAGTCCCATATCAATTTATTTTATCTACGATATGATTCTGTGGTATAACCTATTTTTTTAATGCTATTATTTAACTTGTAATGTACGTAACTAAGAATCTAACTAGGTTTGTTCGGGTGGAATCTTTTTCTAGGACTCATTTTTGAACCACTTCCCAATGTCCGATTGAGCTGAAATTTGATATACGTGTGTAACTCCGATGACAATGCAATAAAAGCTGGCTTTTGACAATAACTTTAAAATTAACTTAATATATTTAAAGTAAGCTCGTTTAGTCTGGGTGGCTAGATGTAATGTCAGTTTGTGGCCCGCTCCCGCATATACATATATATTTTTTTAAATTTGGTAATGTACTCGTAACATCATGAGAACGGATGTAAAATACATTTTATGCAGAAAACTAGTTATTTCGTGCAGCTAATCTACCTGTTAAATTTTGTATGCAGAACTGCTTATAGCTGTTTATAATTACATCAACCTTAAACACACTTGAGTATGTAGTTCTCGTTGTTGACTTTATCGAACTAGAATACTTATGCCTCGGGCCGTGAGCAAACTCACTACTAATAATATGCACAAACACAAATCTCTGGATTAACATAAATTGCGATGAACAAGGTCTTTGTCTACTCGGAGGCTAATATTATTTGTTATTTATAATTCACTATATTTATTTATAGCCGTGGTTGCTTGATGAAAAACTGCTGCTTCGCAGTAGTGAAGACCTGGGTTTGAATCCCGACTCATGGCCACTGGCATTTCGGTAAATGACAACATCGTGAGCAATCTACATACATCCGTAGAAGAAATTTAATAGAGTTAAAAATCCACTAATCCGTACTTGGCGTGGTGGAATACAACCTAATTACGCTGAAGGTTTTCTTGGTAACAGCGAGATGTTTGCAGTGGGCACCCCTGTTGTGTATAAAATGTAAACTGCATTTTCCATACATTTTTCTATCGACTAGCTCTATGTATTTTTCTACAAAAATCATGCTAAGTCTACTGTAACCTAGAAACCCTTGTAAACAACATTAATCGTTCCTATAAAAAAAGATAAAAGAAAAAGTTTAGATCGCGTGCGACAACGTCAATGCGGCTTGTTTTACATTGATAAATTGAACAGCTGCGGCGATACTCAATTTGATAAAATAAGCAATTTGATAATCAATCATCGCATCGGTTAAGCTTTTGATATCGTAATGACAACCTGTAAACCCTTGAAATACGAGTTACTCTCAAAATTGGTACTAATAAAATGGAGGGTAGATCGTTTAAACTGAAATTCAGCGCTTGCCGATATGCAATAGAGTGATCTGTATATGATGTGGGGGAGAGGGGAGGAGCAGCTTTGGCCTCGAAGTTCTAAACTCTAGTAGCAAAATCTTACAGATTTTAAGCACTCATGGGTATTTCATAATGTGGTATCAATAAATAACATTAGTATATTTTATTATATAATATTATAAGTACACAATAAAATATTCGTGCACGTAATTTGTAATTTTCACAAAATATCAACAATTTCGAGAACTTTTCAAAATTTTACTTTTGATTGTTGAATCTATTTTACAAACCCAATTAAGTACCCAAAAATAATCACAAACGAATTTGATATCGGTTTTACCTAGACCAAAATCACACACACTAACACATTGCTTCTAGTAACACGAGTATGTAAAGTGAAATCGGATTCCCTCTAATCATATCCTGTTAGTGTACACTGTACAGTAATATTATTGCCGATATTTCCTCAACGAAAACGTCAGGGTTATTCTGGCTCGTTCAGGAACAACTCGGCCATTCTCACTCTCATGACATTTCTGATGAGAGCTACAGTGACCGAGATAATATCTCACTCGCCAGAATTGGGCCTCAGGTATCGTATTCAATATCCACGAGCGGCGTCTCATAAAATATCCAATTAGGTTTAATGCAATTACATAATACGTACCCGACAAAGCCAATGATAGAAAGATGCTTTCTAAGATGGAAATCCTATTTGCGTCCTGAAGGTGAACGAGTAATATTCTCATAAGGGACTCAATAATGTACTTGAGATTAATTTATAACGTACTTGCTGCGCCTTGCGGTTTCACCCGTGCGGCGGTTAAAGGTGATGTTGGCGATTAAAAAGCCTATGTTGGCCTGTTCAACTCAATGGTAATAATATCCGCCTTATAAGCCAGAGGTCCCGGGTTCGATTCCCGGCCGGGCAGATGTTTGAATGATGAATTTAAATATCTGTTCTGGGTCTGGGTGCTAGTTGTCCTTGTTTTTGTGTGTGTTCCACTTCCATGGCATCCCCGACACAGGATTTATCCTAGTGGGGAGCTATGAGTGTGAAACGTTATTTTATTTATTTATGTATTTTTCTGTACCCCGGACTTGTATGCAAAATTACATAATGATGAGTTGAGTAGGTACTTAAGGCGTGAAACGTAACAAGCATAAAAAAGTTACTTTCGCATTTCTAATATTAGTTAGGATAAGCAGTAGCTTACGCGTTAATTATTACTTAAAAACACAATTACCATCCATGTACTTAAAACACATAATTACAAATTGTGTTTTCGGTGGTGTAATTAGGTCCTTAGACATGTTTTTGCTTTATGAATCAAGTGACATAAATTGGCTTCTGATTGCAATCAGGCGGTGTCTAGCCTTTGAAGTTCTTTACGTAAGTGATTTATTTATTTTAATTAGATAGGTACTTTATTAAGAAATCTTGTAAAGCTTGAGCACAATTTTAAGACATACCGATATGTAACAGTATACCTGTACTTCCTCCTGCTTAAATCGTGTTTGTCATGTCTGAGGGTAACCACCACCTCCGAAAAGTCTTTCTCTGAAGATCTTTTTTTTTTATTCAAAAATAGGTTTGCGTTTGACTGCCATCCTGCCTGTTGGGGGAAGCAACGATGCGGCCTACGATGGAGCACGCTTGCCTAGAAGATCTAGGCAAGCGATCTAGATCGCTTGCTATCTTGCGCCAACTTTCCTCTTTTTGTCATGTGATTTTTACCAAAATACTGACTTTTTTTTTTTTTTAATGTAATTCAGTGAAGAGACGAGCAAATCGCTCGCCTGATGTTAAACGTCAGGCGAGCGATTTGGGCGATTTGGTATAATTAATACGGGAATACTCACGTTAAAATTAAGTTTACTACGACAAATTTCGATGACATTCGGTGATCTTCTTCAGTAGATTACAAGCGTGACGTGCTCGCGGTCGTCTCGCCTGGCACTCGTGAGTATTCCCTTTTTAATTATAACAAAATGGGTCAAAATCATTGCGTTATAATATTGCATTGCGTTGATTGCTATTGACGTCATCACTCGGTTGATGTTGAACCGTCTCTCAAATCTACAATCTCCCGTCATTCAGCCTCATCGTGACATAATCACGGAAACTCCCAATTTCGCAGTTAATCTTGCTAGCTGTAATTTGATCTAATACCGTAACATGTTTGGCTAAGATAACCTTTGTAGATTACGCTGTTTGCAAGGTTAGTGTTCCGGCAGAATAACTAACCTAATATCTGTGTTAATTATTAGGTAGGTATGTTTACTACACTTACAGAATGAATAGATCTTGCAAGCTAAAACGGCTCTATCTCCTTAGCATCATTTTATGTAGATATTCCATTGCATGTAAAGTGTTGAGGACGTAGATTTTTAAAAATAAAATATAGTTATACTAATTGATAATTTATTCTAATTTAATTTAAATGTTGTCTTGATTGATAATTATGCTAAATATACAATTCTTTCTGTCAGATAAAAAAATCAGATAACAATCTGAAATTATGAATCGAACCGAAACCTTATTAGTTTTACGTAACAAATTGAATTAACGAATTGAAATTACAAAACTCGAGTTCATCAGGAATCATTTGAATATAAAATGTCGCCAATCAGAAATGGAAATTTTCATTCGACCGCGAACATATTCCAACTGGCATTTAGTTACCCATCGATTTAATGCCAAATTGTTTCTTCATGGTTTACGATGTGGCAAATGTTATTGGAATGTTATGTTATTTCGATTGTCTGCACCGACATTCAAATAACCTTTTTGCGTCTGAAACCTTTAGTTTTCGAAGTTGTTAGATTAGCTGTTTAAACGAATTTGTATTTACAATGGCATCAGGCTGTTCTCCTATGCATGTAATTTGGCCTTTGAGAATAGCAAACATAATTCTAAAGAATAGGTAATTACTAAGTCATTCCACTCAGGCCAAAGCAACAACCTACGAATCGCTAACATACAGATAGTGAACACAAAATAAATCGCGCAGCCTCCACTGACAAGTAGCAGCTTATCGCAGATTTAGTGTTTAAATTTCGTACAAAATGTTCTAAGATTTCCAATACAACCATTAAACTGAACCTAAAATCAGAACCAGAGAACAAACAGCATAAATCAGGAGTAAATGTTAAATTCTCATTTGTGTCGCCCCTCCGGGTCTATATATCAACAGTCGAGTTCATGAACATCAAATTGGATTAGAGCCGCAATCTAACTAGTCCGAACTGTGATCGCAAGTTAGTGAGGCCCGGGGCCGCACGCTCGAATAGGGTTCCTATTACCCTGACATACTGAGAGCGTATGTTTGAGATTTGTACACGCGGTCTGACTGCTAATCATTATTTATTTGTTATCGTACCATTTGTGTACGTAGTAGTCAGCTGTTTTAGAAACGGCACGGATAATTTTATAGACGTCGCGTCGCTGTATCTGCGAAAGCTTTATCGCTTTTGCAAAATGTATCGTCGCTTGATGGAGGGAGCAAGTTTACGATGATTCGATCATAATGTTGTACGATCTAATCTGCATCTCGTGCCTTGTCTGGTCGCCCATGACTTCGTTTTATTAGATGAGTGCATAGCGAACCGTATAACGGTATCGCAGCGATGATGGAACAATATCCGGGCGCGCTTCCAGATTTCCGTGCCAATACATGAATCAAACGCTTACCGATACGCAAGATTACTTCGAGTAGCGTTTGTAATCATAAAGTATCTTAGTTTGTGCATAAGGGCAGCCACAAGCCTGATACGTGCATCATAATCGTCAATAAATATTATGTCTGAGATTTCCTCGGCAATAGAACAAAAAATGGCGTTGAATATCAACTCAAAATATCCTAGATTTTAGCTTAGCGTTTTCCTCAAAGTCGAACGCGTGATGAACTTTACCATTAGGCAAAAAATCCTATCGTCCAAATTGATGTCCAGTTCGTTTTTCGATTAAACGCGTCCATCTCGTCATATTCCCGAGTGTCCGGGCCATATTCCCGAATGTCCCAAGCTGTACAGTCGTCGTATCGACAGTTCCGGACGCGACCTATTTGCTTCCATCATTTGAATACAGTGCTCGTCTGGCGTCCTGTTTGTTTAGATTGAATTACCGTTGTTTACGTTAAGGCGTGACGGCTTTGGATTATCCTCATTTGCTTTTTTCATCCTTCACGAGGAAGCAAACTAATTTGATCGTAAATCTCGTACAAGCGTGATGTTAGTTATGTTTTTTTTTTTAAAAGATCGTGTCTGCTGCTGCTTGGCTCTAATAATACAACCTTAATTCGTTCGCTGTGTGCTAAAGTTTCCTTGTTTCTTGTTTCAGGTACGTTTCACAGGGCGTTGGCGTTAAATCTCATTTCGAGTGCGGCGAAGTATCGGCCCGGAACGTCCGTCACAGGTTGCCGTCCAATTTCGCCTCACGACTCGCGGCCAATTCCGTCGGCCACCGAGCACGAGTAAAAAGTCGCAAGTGCAATAAGTGCCGCCATCAATGTCGCGTTAGTGCCAAGAGTGCCAACACAATAAAATAGAAAGCCAATTCGTTTCGTGGAAAAAGTCGTAGTCGAAAAGGGAAGTTTCTATGTAAAGTCGCGATTAGCCACGACGTTAAGCTGTTCGTTTATTCTGATGCTTCTTCGGTTGCTCTGTTCACGGTCACGTTATAGTAGGTATAAAATATTTCGCTTACTTCATCTCATATAATTTTATTTCCATTGTCTCGTGTGAGACAATCCGTGAACACTAAAGGTTTCTAAAGTTTATAAGCGTGTATGAATTGCCGACGATGCTTCTTGCCATAAAATGTCAGATTAAGTAACACTGACTAATTGTATAAAGGCATGTTCGGGCACATTGCTAGCCATGGCTAGCAACACTGGATGTGTACACCTTCCATCCAGTAAACTTGGCAACATTGCCACAAAAACGTCATTCTTGTCAAGCAAAACCCATCGAACAAGTGAGTCGTAGTTTCTACATTTTTAATCTTCTTTAAGTACCTTGTGAGTTAATCCAATCTAAAGGTGTGCGCAGGAGCGATTTAATACAGTCTCCGCCCGTGTACGGAACATTGGTGACCCCGACGTGATCTCGTAAATACAGTGATTTTGTGCTTTGGAAAACACCGGCCGGCAACAACCCCGCCGCCAACTCATCAAGACGATATCGTGGCTGGAAAACAAGCTGCAATAAGGGAAGTGTCCACCTTTTATCCATCCAATCCATACAATTCTTCAATCCAACACCCATCTCGCGTACATCTGGCTATTTATACTGCGCAAATTAACATTTACATTACATCATTTTCAAACTTTTCGCTCACTTTGTTCATTCAATTCACATACATAATCCAGTATTACATCTCTAAATACCTCGATCAAGTCATTTCAGGCCATTAAATCGAGTTTTGTACAATTTCAGCTAAGATACCACGTTGACATCGCGCGAGGTCACAGAAGGTCATGCCGTTGGGTTCAAACCAAAGGCAGCCCCTGTGTACATTTTCCCTCGTTCGACGTGCTGCGTGGACGGATCGCTTCTCAAATTTACGTATCGTTTCACAATTATTTTATTTTAATTTTATTTTTTTTTTCTCTTGTTTTGAAATACGCTCATGATGTCTCAGACAAAGGATGTCTATTCTGCTAAATCCCCCTCTGGGAGTGTGAATCTAGCTGTCCCATCATTACAGCTGACCAATTTAAAGGACTTGAATGTCAAACGTAGTTCCGTCAAGGGCCGCATCACAAAATATAAAATTTTTTTATCATCACTCATTCAATTAAAGTCTGTGACTGCGGTTGAACTAGGCACATTAACCCAGAGATATGACAGATTTAGAGATCTTTCTTTTAGTTTTGATGATCTACAGTCACAAATAGAACTTCTAAATTCTGCAGACCTAGACACCGAGCTTGATATCCGTGAGGAATTCGAGTGCGAGTTCTCCTCGCTGATATCACAGACTCAGGTGTTTTTAGAGAAAAACAAACCTAAAGGCAATGACTGTAGATCACCAACCAATTCACTAAGATCAGCATGTAGTCATGAATGCAATCACAAAAGTGCAGTAAGTTTCAAACTGCCAATAATCAAAATCGCAAATTTTGACGGAACTTGCTTCAAGTGGCTTGAATTCAGGGACACCTTCACTTCACTCATTCACAATAATGACAACATTCAAGACATCCATAAATTTCATTACTTAAATAGTTACCTGGAAGGTGATGCTGCTAGAGTGATCAGTAACTTGAGCATCAGCGCTCAAAACTATAATGAAGCATGGCGTCTTCTCTGTGAGAGATACAACAATGAGAAACAGCTCATTACAAACCATTTAAACTCTCTCATCAACTTGCAGCCCGTGCCCCGAGATTCAGCTAAGGACTTGCGATTTCTCATTGACCATTTGTCAAAAAATCTGCGAGCACTAAGTACTCTAGGTGAACCTACTGAACATTGGGACACTCTAATTGTTCACTTAGCATCTGCAAAGCTTGATAATAGCACAACATTCAAATGGGAGGAACATAAAAATTCACTTGATAAGAGCCCAACTTTAAAAGAGTTCTTTCAATTTTTGAGATCTCGAGCAGACATTTTAGAGTCAATACAACATAACAAGTCTGAGAATCGCCAATCCACTAGTCGACAGCCTCACTACCCATATCGAAACGAAAAACCTAATGTTAAGTCTTTTGCGGTTTCAGCTGGCTCGCCTGGAGTTTCTACCCCTATTTGTGCCTTGTGTAGAGGTAGTCATCGAATGTACGACTGTGCCTCTTTCCTTGCCAAGCCTGCCAAGGAAAGAGCAGCTGAGGTCGAGCGGCTCCGGCTGTGTGTCAACTGTCTCAGGAAAGGGCATTCTTCGCCTCAGTGCAGGTTAGGTCCATGTTCTAAATGTAAATCCAGGCACAACACACTTCTGTGCCAAACTTCTTCTCAGGCTGCAAACAAAACCAACAACATTCACACATCCATAGTCACAGATCAGGATTACCAAGACAATGTAGTCACTATGTCAGCCACAAGTGATACTAGCACACTCCTTTCTACTGCTTTAGTTGATTTATACAATCCAAATACAAACAAACACATAACAGTGCGTGCACTGCTCGACTGCGGCAGTCAATGTTCTATTTTAACTGAAAAGGCTAAATCCACATTACAATTGGCACCTCAGCCAACACAAGTCAACATTTTAGGCATAGGTAATGTTCATACATCCAACTCAGTACAACGTTGCGTTGTCAAACTGAAATCGAGGACCAGTCAATTTGAGTCCAATCTTTCTTGTCTGGTGCTTCCTCAAATATCAGGTAATTTACCAAATAAATCCATAAACATCACACAAATAAAATTACCTCGAAACATCCAATTAGCAGACACTTCATTCAACCAGTCCCTACCGGTAGACCTACTGATAGGGGCAGACCTGTTTTGGGAACTCATTCAACCAGAACAAATTCATCTTGGTCACAGTCAACCTATCATGCGCCAGTCAAAGTTAGGTTGGATTCTGGCAGGCCCACTATATACACACAATACAATCCAAAACAAATCCATTACATGCAATCATGCAACAATACAATCCAGCGAAAATGAAATCATTTCCAATGAGCAACTAAATAATAACCTCAAAAAGTTCTGGGAGTTAGAAGAAATTCCAGAATCAAATGATATACAAACTGACGAAGAAATGCAATGTGAGGCTCACTTTGTAAAACACACATACCGTGACAATGAAGGTAGGTTTTGTGTGCAACTTCCTCTTCGTACAGACCCAGATTGCTTAAGTGATTCAATCAAACGAGCCAAACAACAATTTTTTGCTCTCGAACGACGATTCGTTAAAAATCCAGAATTAAAGAGACTATACTCTAACTTTATTCAAGAATATGGTGATCTTGGTCATCTAACAGAGGTTCCTATTGTACCACAGCTATCATACTTCATACCACACCATGCAGTTTGGAAACCAGACAGTGAGTCAACTCGTTTAAGGGTAGTATTCAATGGTAGTCAAAAAACCACATCAGGTTACAGTGTAAATGACCTCCAAATGGTAGGACCTCACATACAGGACTATTTGTTCAATATTCTACTAAGATTTAGACAATATACATATGTGTTATCAGGAGATTGCGAAAAAATGTACAGAATGGTGAACGTCCAGGACATACATAAAAATCTACAAATGATCCTGTGGCGTAAAGACGTCACTGATACACTTCAATTACTAAGACTAAATACCGTTACCTATGGCTATGCCAGCTCGAGTTTCCTTAGCACGCGATGCCTCTGGCAGTTAGGCGAGGAATGCGCAGATCCTAGGATAAAGGAAATAATTCAGAAAGATTTTCTAGTAGATGATTTATTGACAGGAAGTGATGACGTCGACGATTTAAAACACATAAAGCATGCTGTAGAATCTGCCCTACGTGCAGGTTGCTTGAATCTACGTAAATATCGCTCTAACTCACCATGCTTACTAGCTGATACACAAAATACACAACACAACTTAACCATAAGCTCTGCTACACATACATTAGGCATTGGGTGGAATCCCAATGAAGACTTCATTCATTTTCCAAGTACCTACGAAACCAACATCAGAAATCCAACAAAACGATCAATATTATCAGATTCTTGCAAAATATTCGACCCGCTAGGTCTTTTATCTGTACTTACAATAATTCCTAAAATTTTAATTCAAAAGCTTTGGGTAAACAAGTGTCCTTGGGACGACCCAATTACAAACACGTTGTGTAAACAATGGTGCAAATTTGTAGAAAGTTTAAAACACTTACACACTCTACACATACCTAGACACGTCATGTGCAAAGCATCTGTCTACACAGAATTACACATTTTTTGCGATGCCTCGAAATTTGCGTTCGCAGCGGCAGTATACGTCAAGTCGGTGAACGCGCAGGGCGACATCACCATCCGTCTACTGTGTGCTAAGGCTAGGGTAGCTCCGGTAAAGCCAACAACCATACCGCGGCTCGAATTGTGTGCTTGCCTTCTAGGCGCGCAACTCGCGGGCGCCGTATGTCGCGCTCTGCGATGTGTCGTTAAACGTAAGGTGTTCTGGACAGACTCTTCTATCGTTCTATCTTGGCTAGCTATGAGGTACGATAAATTAAAAACATTTGTAGCCAACAGAGTAAGCGCCATCTTAGAGTTAACACCGCATTCTCAATGGCGACATGTACCGACAAAACTAAACTCGGCTGACCTAGCCACACGCAGTGTAGAGGCTGACAAAATCGAAAATTGCGAATTATGGTGGGAAGGACCCCCATTCTTAAGGCAACCTGAATCTGAATGGCCACCCACTCATCCTCATACAAATTCAGACATACATAACTTACCTGAAATCAAGGTACATATTACTACCCAGGACGAGAATACTACACAAACATTAATAGAATTTGAAAGATATTCACAACTTCACTTTCTACAGCGCTCATTTGCATACATATTAAGATTCATACACAATTGTAGGAACACAACCAAAAAACATACTGGTGTTTTGCAGCCTGACGAACTCAAAAGGTCGTTTCGAGGGTTAGTCAAGTTATCGCAAGGTGAATCCTTTCCAAAGGAATTGTCGATTCTCAGATCAAACAAACAACTCAGTTCTACATCGCATATTCTGTCGTTAACTCCATTTTTGGAAGATGATGTGATAAGAGTTGGAGGTCGTCTTGAAAATTCTTGTTATCCATATGAAAAGCGTCATCCAATGCTTCTCCATTCAAAACATATATTGACAAAACTATTATTTCGACAGGAACACCTTCGTCTTTTGCACGCTGGTCCACAGTTGCTTTTGTGTTCGATTCGTGAAACTGTTTGGCCAATAGCCGGCAGAGATTTGGCTCGCACCACTGCGAGGCAATGTGTTGTATGCAGAAGAGTCAGCGGAAATACACCTACTCCTATTATGGGCATGTTACCAGAACATCGTGTCAATCCTGGTTTCTGTTTTGAATTTTGTGCGTTAGATTTCGCAGGCCCTTACTATATTACTGATCGAAAGGGCAGGGGCTGCAAAATAAGTAAATGCTACTTAGCTATTTATTGCTGTCTCAAATACAAATCCATACATATGGAAGCCGTGAGCGAATTGAGCAAGGACGCGTTTGTGCTGTCTCTACGTCGTTTTATCTCTCGCAGAGGAAAGCCCACTCAAATTTTCTGCGATAATGGACGTAACATGGTTGCTGCATCTCGAGAACTCTCAGAGTTCATAAAATCCCACTCTGACGACATCATGAGCTATACTTCGGAGCAGGGCATTAAATTTGTAACCGCACCACCTTACTCTCCTCATTTTTCAGGTCTAATAGAAGCTTGTGTCCGATCCGCTAAGTTTCACATGAAACGTACATTAGGCAATACTCACCTTACTTACGAGGAATTGGCGACTTTATTTAGTCAGATAGAAGCAATCCTTAATAGCCGTCCTCTTTGCCCACTTTCATCCTCACCTAACGACTTCTGTCCCTTGACTCCTGGGCACTTCCTCATCGGGAGACCGCTAACCTCATTGCCTGGGCCCGACTTGCAAGAAAAATCTGTCTCCAGTTTGGATCGATTCCAGAAGATAGAGCAGCTTCGACAGGTGTTCTGGAAGCGCTGGCAGACCGAGTACGTCACCGAGCTTCAACAGCGGCACAAGTGGCGCGTCCATAGCAGGCCGATGAATGTTGGGGACCTGGTCCTTATTAAGGAGCCCAACATTGCACCAATGCACTGGAGACTCGGCAGGATAGTCACATTAATATACGGAAAAGATAATGTGGCCCGTGTGGCAGATATCAAGACTCCCACGGCCACCTTCAGACGAGGTATACAATACCTCTGCCCTTTGCTGGATTCAGCAGAGGACAACATCTTGGAACCTCAGGGTTCCAACGCCGCCCAACATGTTCGGGCACATTGCTAGCCATGGCTAGCAACACTGGATGTGTACACCTTCCATCCAGTAAACTTGGCAACATTGCCACAAAAACGTCATTCTTGTCAAGCAAAACCCATCGAACAAGTGAGTCGTAGTTTCTACATTTTTAATCTTCTTTAAGTACCTTGTGAGTTAATCCAATCTAAAGGTGTGCGCAGGAGCGATTTAATACAGTCTCCGCCCGTGTACGGAACAGGCACATTAAGTAAATAATTATAAACGTTATATTTTTCCGGAACCTTCCTCGTAATGGTTTTATTGGACACGAACTGTATCTTCCAGTCTCGAC
This sequence comes from Alcis repandata, assembly GCA_949125135.1. Classification (NCBI taxonomy): domain Eukaryota; kingdom Metazoa; phylum Arthropoda; class Insecta; order Lepidoptera; family Geometridae; genus Alcis; species Alcis repandata. Next base: position 2,830,603 of record OX421238.1, read on the forward strand.
TTCCGCAGTATCCATGCAAATATGTGTAGTTGTGCATTCGCTTTGGATTCTCTTATTGATTCGTTTGCGAAATTCTGCATAAATGAAATCGTTGTGTTGCGTGGACGTGTTAACATAAAGTTTATGTAATTACGCCATACGTGATATAATTTACATTTCGAGTTTAGATTCTGTAGCGTGGCTATAAACCGGTACTCGGATGCATGACGTCTGTCACTTCCTGGTGCCAGTCTCGTGATTGTCACGTTTCGATTAATTAGGGGTCATGTGACCGGTTTCAATACTATTACAACACACTATGCTGTATCTAAAGGTAATTAATTATCGCACATAAGCTGAAAACTTTAGAAAGGCAACATTCACAAAAGCCACTTAGCATACCTTAAACTACATTGTTCGCCTCGACCGGCCATTAAACAGCAAATGACCAAATAAATTATGTCAACCTGAACACCGTAGTGACCGTACGTGATTTCGTAACCGTCCAATCATTATGACAATCGCGCACCACGCGCCGACTTAGCAGTTGAGCCGAAGACCTCGAGCCTGCGAAATCGAGAGTCTGACCAGCTGCCCGTTCACTTTCACTGCCACAAAGGCTGCATTTAGCTTATCTTATTATTAGCGACGGTTGGTTTCGTTTGTTTTTCGAATGTAACTTTAGCGGCCAGTTTGTCTCGTTTCGTACGACCGCGCGAGATGACGGATGCGTCTTCGCGCGACGCTGTGACTCGCGCGTGAACATTAGTCGTCGGTAGTGGATGCAGTGAGTGTGATAGTGTGCTTTGAAGTTTGTGCTTGGTTCGAATTTGGCTTATATTGGATTTGCAATCGTCAATATTGAACAAGTAAGTACAGAGTTGGTGCCATAGTGAAAATTTGCAGAGCTACATGTCAAATATCTAGGCAAATGTAATAAAAATTAAAAACACTTGTTACGTAGAAAAGGTAGTTTAATGTGATCATAAACACCAAAATGGCTATTGTATAAATAAATGTAATATCAAATTTTAAATATCTGTACAGTTACGTAGCTTTAAATTTCCATGGGTGTCATTGTGTACAATATAATGGGGAAATTAAAGTACACATTGTTCAAGTATTTAATTCGTGTAAATTTTGTTGCGGCTAGGCGGCTACCGAAAATTAGTGGTTGTGCTTCCCCTTTTGTGTTCCGTTCGACACAACACAATGGCATTATTTCTGAAACAATCGTCAACCCTATTAATAAAGTTATACTTAGCGATTTCAAAAGAGTGATAATAATTTGACCTGGGACTTGTTATCGTCACAATATAATGTAGGTATGAATATGAGATCAAAAGAAAATCTTACCCAGTATTTTGTAATATTGTAATACATGCTTGGCATTTGAGACGTGTCACGATTTTATCGTAAATGTCATGGCAGCATTCGTACGATTTGAATAAAATGTCGACACTCCGATACTCTTTATAAAGCCATCATTGACTCAGAAAGTGTTCAAGCACACGTGACTTGTCAAGTCAACAGCTTCGCTATTCCTAACACCTGCTAATAAAAATTGACGACTGCATTTGTATCGAACCCGTACACACGTTCACGTATCGTTTCGCTCCAATTGTGGAGTTTCCAATGGACTATTTCAGGTTTTTTGTTGTGCTCACCGCAGTTATTCTGGCGTTATTGAAGCTGTAATTTCATACGTGCTCCAAATACGGAGCTCAATGGCACAGGTATATCGTATCGTAATTCATACGCGAGAAACAATGAAGTAGTCTATATCGAACTAGACTATTTATTCATGTTAGATTTACTATACATACTCGTATAATAGAAAGACGACAGTTTCTAAGGACAGTTTCGAATTAAAAGAATCCGTAGTGTAGCCCTTAGATCCGACTGAAATACAGATATAGCGTTTATTGAGTCGTGAATATTCGTCCTTCAAAGCAAGATAAAACATAATAGTGTCAGGTAGCTGACACCTTGTTAGAGAGGCTGCCCCTTCTGAATGGTGCCTTCATTGTGAGTTGGGTCGGTTGGATACTGTTACAGACGCTCTGCTCGGTCTTCAGACAAACGACTCTCTAGTTAATTGAAATTACCTATATCACACCTATACTAGCTTTAAATCATACAAGTCTCCTAAACACGTTTTTTGTACCTACGCTGTTCTGTTACTAAAGTCTTTATACACGAGTAAAATAATAAATACAAATTTATTTTGATATAAACTCGAAGCAAAACAATGTTATTGAATTTGTACACTGCAAAATAATATACCTGACTGAACCGACGCTAGATTGAACATTAGATTTGAATCGTAATTATCCTTGAATTAAATCTCAAAGGAATGATCTAGTAGGCATCGAGGAAATTTGATTTTTCTGTTCTGTCACTTATTCTTACTGATATTTGTTCTGATAGCTTCCAAGTAACTCCAAAATAGCAATACACAAATAGGTTACACGTGTAAGAATATTATTTAGCTGTCCGAAACACAGCCGCCAGTGTATAACTCACGGGTGGACGGTTCGCCTTGCAGCCTCGGCAGCTATCGCTCAACGTCAGTTCGACCACCGACGCGATCTTGCACCCTCAATGGCACCTTGGTAAAGAAATGTACCCCATTTTTCTAGTAGAAATGCAATTAGAAAGGGTGCATTTCTCTTGCAGGTCTCGTGTTGCGCTTAGCGACGGACCGCTCCGGGATTTTTAATTTAAAGCTTGCGTTACTTTCATCCTTGTACTGGGGCGGGAGTGCCACTCTAGTGTACGAGATATTGCTCTTTTTATTGGGTCTGTTATACTACAAATTGGTTTCACAATAATATCTGACGTTAATCTGAGTTAGAAAGGATACCTACGCCAGGATATTAATTTCTAGCTCAACCCAGATATTTTTGATTTCCAGATAGTCGTTCCAAGATCAAGCTGAATCCCGAGATATATTCAGAAAATTTCATTTGAAAATATTGGAACTTTCGAGAATTCAAACGTTATTATTGACATGCTTGTAGCAATTCCTACTAAATCGAAGATCCAAGATACGTACGAGAGGACCGAAAATCGTGAGCATTAAATCAGCCGAAGCCAGGAGTGTGGTCGGGCAACCAGTCTCCTTGGATTTCACTTACGCAAATTCGCTGCGAATCTAGTATACGTGTTTGTATGTTGTTCGGCGACATGATACACTATATCATTATAGACTAAGCTGCGGCTGCAAGCAATCTTACCTCATAATATACCAAAATAGAACTCGTATGAAACAGCAATAGCAATCACTCTTAGTTATACCTAACTGTAGTAGGTAGCCTAGAAAAAAACGTTATATATTTTTTCTTGCAGCCAGAGCTTGGTCTTTTAAATGTTTTAAATGCGTTATTTTAAAAACAAATTCTTCACACTTGAACACATGTTTTTATGATCTATATGTAGTTTGTTTGTTTGCCTTGTTTGTCGTTTATGACATCCATACCGGACATCTGTTGAAACACGTACCTACATAGCTAATCTGCCGTAAATTATTGCAGCCCAACACAATAGTGGCTCGTCTCTCGCAGATGCGCCAAATTGATAAGAGTGAAAGTGACAGAGCCTTTGTTGCATTAAACTCATAAAGCGACATGTGCTTCCACATCCGGGTCGCGTATTGTTTATGCAAAGAGAGTAATTATGTAAAAGCGAACATGCGCGAGCTTGGATCGTGCGTAGAGGGTTCTTTGCACTTTTTTTTATTAAATTTATCTCGGGTACAATGATTACTCCATGTCGATCTGGGTCGCAGCGACTATTGTTTAAGGGCTACTGGTGTGTCTTCGAAAATGATACCACGGATGTGTAGTAGATATGTGTTATAATTAATCATAATAAAAATAATCATAATGTGTATCATCCATAGCCTTCTTTACTACTGTTGTTTACAAGTCTCGCTGTTACCATTTACCATGCCATTTGCCTCGACCTCATGACCATAAGTCACACTAGCATTTCTTAAAAATATTTTGCCTTTTTACTAAAGTTACGGTTTGGAAACGACGAGGACTCACGATTTTTGGTTGCAGCATTTTTTTAAACTTTTTGACGTAACAGACACGTTTGACCTGATAAGGGTTTCGTTTTTCGACAAAGGCACGGATTGCCAAAAATATGTTATTTTTGGGCAGCAATCTCTCGCATCGGTCATGGGTGAATTACGGGTGAAATTAAACTCGGTCGGTGGCTTGCGAAATTCATCCGGCCTTTTGAATAATGCAAACGTTTTATTGGAGCGAACGTGTGCTGCGCCTATGTTGCAGGGCGGTGGTTTCGGTTTTAAAACCCTTGGTAAGGTAGCAGGATGTATGTCAGGATGTCAATTTGAGGGGTTCTGGTTTAGATTTTGAAGATTTTTTGGATACTTCTGTCTGTTAAGATCGTTTAAAAAAAAAGTAAAGACACAACAAAACTTACACAACAACACAACTTAGTATTCAGCGTTTATAAAAATTTGAACAAATTTATGTGACCACCGAATCGGCTTATTTAGCCATAAAATATTTATCAGACGCTACTTGAATCATCTCTTACAGATAGATACGCTCAATGACAATGATTTGATAAGAATATGAATAAAAGTATTTTTTGTTTTTTTTTTTGGCATTAGTTTAGTTTTGTTCTACAAAAAATAAGCCGATAACGTCCACGACACGAACATGCCTGTCAAACGTATAAGTAATAGATCAAAACTTGCACTACAAAATGAGAGCAATATAAAATAAGACTGCAAAAACTACCCGTATCTATCGCATGAAGTGGCGATACATTAATCATCCAATTTTTGGCCAAACCGTGATACGCGGCCCTAAAACATTTTTACGCAACCCGGTAAATTATTAGTGATGGACGTATTGTACCGGTTCACTGTAGCTCTTTAAATTTTCAGCGATGCCCGTCGTAATACAATGAGTTATGCCCCAATGTGTCATAGGCTGTGTTTATTTTCTCTGTCGATTGGGCCCGTTATTTTTTAACAGGCCATTTATCAACTGTCGAGCCATTTAATCTAAGCATCATGAATTTTTCGTGCTTGACAGGCATTGTATGCGTAACAATTTTATTGCTTACGGTTTACACTCTTTCATGATTATTTTGCCGTGAACGACACATTTTTGATGCCACACAACAATGCAATAAAATAATAAATAATATCATAAATGGGATGTATGTTACAATATGTTTGCCAGGTATATTTTGAGCTCTATGAATACCGTTTCACACTTCGTTGCTCACAGGTTTTCTCTGCGTCAGGGTTGCCATGAAACATACACAAAGACGTGAACAACTCAAAGCCAGACCCAGAGCAAATACTAAAATTCATCACTACGACTAAACGAGCTAAACATTTATATAAATCCAACGTTTGAATGAGCCAGCCAATATCATCATGTGGTTGAGCCTTCTCACGATAAAGATGGGGTGATTCATACTTACTGAATGATCGTGTCTGTTCAATGAATTTTGGCCGAGTCATAAGCGTTTATTTCGAAAACCCAAGATTATCTGCTCGTGCCATGTGTGTTCTATGTTTTCATGAGTTGGCTAACCATAATGTGCGATTGTATTATCAAAACAGTACGATTAAAGCTCTCGAAGAATGCTCTATATCTGTGTAGTTTTAAAACAATCGATCTGAAAGGCGGACACTAGATCAAGAATTAAATTATATAATCTATATATATAAAAATGAAACCCGTTTTCCTTGGTCACGGCATCACGCGTGAATGGCTGGACCGATTTCACTAATTCTTTTTTTGTTGTATTTGTTATTATTAGGAGAAGGTTCTTATGAAAAAAAAATTAAAAAAAAAAACGGGAAAAATTAGAAAATTAAAGAATACTTAATATTTCCCGCATCGAGACACATTTACTCTACGTTTATCCCAAAATGTTTAAAAAATTAATGTCTACCCGTGCGAAGCCGGGACGGGCCGCTAGTTATTAATATATTTAAAATAACTGGATCAACAATTTATTACTCAATAAAGGTAATTAATACAGGGACCTATTTATTACATAATTAAATATAGTTTTGCCTTTAAAAGTGATTAAATTTTAATCAGTATGGTTCAATATAAAATTCAGTTTTCACGGCTTGGAATATTACAAATTTATTACAAAATTTTTTGGTCATTAAAGTTATGCATGTATGCATGTCATAATCATCATCATCATCAAGTCGTGTCTCCCCATTATTGCTAGGTATAACTTTTACCTGTTTCCTATCTTAAAAAAAACCAGCCTATTTCCATGAAAAGTGCTAGTGTTAACAAGAAAAGACCTAAAATGTTAATCAAAAAGCACGAAAAAAAAACGTTGCGATTATCTTTTAACTGAAAACTTTATGCATTAACTGAGACATTAAAGAAACGGTTGGGTGCGTTCCGCTTGGCTCTTGCATTAAATCGGCTGAATTAGCGACGACGCGAGGACATTGCATAACCCGTGTCCTTGCACTAAATCGCAGCCAGCTCTACTGTGAACAGTCCTGCTAGCTTGGAAATCTGTAAAGTATAATGATGTATCGTGTAACGTTATCTATTTCTTTATTTTAAGCTTTTATTTAACTTGCCTTGTTAATAGGTATAGGTCAAGTTATTCATATCTTGTTACTGAATTTAGAAACACTTTTCGATATGTGTACTATATTTTTTTTACAATATGCACCAGTAAACTTAATTGAGTGTTTGATTCAGCGAGGTTTTGTAATGGAAATATTTTGAGTAGATATTGGAGTCATTGAAATCTAGAAATAGGCCTTCTGGGTCCGTGGTTATTCTCACGTTCACGTACTAAATTTGAAAGTGTACTAGTCTCTGTGCCTGTACAGTTGCTTCGGCATTCAGGAAATAGGTGTCTGGAGTCTAATTTAAATTGTGATTACGGAGCCTGAATAAAATGTATCGCTTGAAAGTCCTTGGACTAAATGGCGCTTGTTCTACCCTCCCAAAACAATATTCAGCAGAATTCCGCTACGGTTTCACTAAAATGTAAGTCTTTGTTCCGAAACATCGTTTCAGCGTTTAAAACGTACTTATCTCGAAACAATACTCGGAAGTATTTCCTTTGACTGATACGTACGTCGTACAGTCGAAACCTCTAACGACAAAAGGAGCTATCCGAATAAAGTAGGCCAAACTGCGAAAAATCAACCAATTTCCTGAAAATCGAGTCGTTTCGCGTTATTCGCCGCACTCTGCAACACTAACAGAAACTCCCCTTTGTTGGCAGTACATTGCGGGCTTGCGGCTGCAAGTGACTGCAACATGGAAAGGCGATATATCTCGCTATGCAATCAGCCCGATGGAAAACACCCATTGAATTAATACGAGAAAATGTTGACTATCTGAGCCACGGGGGAGTGCGGTAAATGTAAAGAGCAAGGCTATTGCCACGTGCCTAAGCTTAATAAAGAAAAAGCTACAGATATTTTAACTTAAGTGCACTCCTCATTAAATCGTTACAGACATTCAAACCATTAAAAAGATTGATAAACCTTTTTGCATAACTAAATAGGTTCTCTCTCTCTCACGTTCTCTTCCTTTACTGAAAATGTTGCAAATCTGCAAAAAGTTTTGTGCATAATATCGCACTTTCGCGGGTAGTATTTCGTTTTGCATGTATTCGTAAACATTTTTGGTGTTTTAGTGCGGCCATGCGGCGTATATGGGTAGTCAGTTGCTCGTAATATATCGGCACTACATTATGTATCTGCGGTGGCCGATTCCAGTGTATTGTGAGCACTAAACTCGGTTCGACGGCCGTTTTAACGCGTACAACTATTATTTTATTCGTTGCATAACTAAGTATTTGTGCAATGCAGCGCATAATAGTCCAGTATAAATGTGTCACAGCTCACGGCTTCCAATAACAGAGGCACCGGTTTACTTACGTTCTTACGCGCCTGCCAGTTGTCTTCTATCTGCATGTATGAATATGACGTATGGCGAATTGCAAACAAATATCGCGATATATGCGACAAAAAGCACGCTCGGCGTTTTTCGATACTGTTTGTGTTTGTTTTTACGATGATAACGTCGCTCGGCGCGGCGCTCGTGGCGCGGGCCGCACTTTTTCAGGTCATTTGTGAAATCTATTTTTTATACATTATTTTTCTTCTTATACAACAACCGTCAACATGCAACTTTCGCTGTTTGTGATATTTCCGACGCGGCATAATCAAAGCTGCAACAGTTTTGATGCATGATTAATAGCGACATTAATACGGCCAAAATGTATCCGAGTTGTTTCAGGCTGCTAATCCATAATTATCGTCGTAATGTATTGCGACCACGTCGGTCATTTGTTTGTTAGCGCGTGACTACCTTAATTACAGTTGTGGTCGTGTTCGATACTGTTTGTCTGTTTGGCGACGGATCGCCGCCGTCGTCGCGGCTACACCCGCACGTCCCGCCTACAACTAGCCGAGGTGTAGCCGCACTACTGCTTGATGCTACTAACTTAATTTTGTTGACGTAAAACCATCGTAACGTTTCGTTATCACGACCATTCCAGCGGGCTCGTTAATATAAAATTATTACAGCCGCTCATAATTAGGTGTCGTTAAATAAAGTTAATGGTAAAATACAAAGTAGTAACTCAACAATAGAGTGGGTACGTACTCGTAATATAATAACTAATCGTCTTTTCTCGCTGCCGTTCACTTAAAATTTAACAAATTGGTCTTTAACAAACACTGTTCCCGGGTTTAAAATACGCCGGGGACTGGAGTAAACCTAATTTATAATATAGCTTTAAATTATGCAGTGAGTTCCCGGTTGAAATTTGTCGGTGCGCGGGTGAGAATGGCCGCTGGACTCTGGGAGATAAAGTTCACCTGGCACGCGAACTGGATGTACGGACATTTGGGCTAGTGAATTTGGCCGAGAGTATAATAGTTGGCCCTCTACTGCTCACTGAACTTTGGTGTTTAATGTGCTCGCCGTGTAGGGATGCAAATGAAGTTAGCTCAAATGCTAATGCTAATAAGTGACTTTAGTGACATATGGATTGCGTTTATATTACCTTTGTTTGAAGTATAATTGTGTCTTCTCCATGACTGAGGATAATGCTTTAAAAATCTTGTCGAAAATTACTTTTCTTTTAATGAATTTATAATGGTTGTTAAATTGTAAAATAAATCAGAAAAATATTTAAATCGCAGGACACAAGTCTAATAAAGCTATTCCGTGACTTTTTAAAACTTTCGCAATTTTCATCACGTTTAAGTTAAAATGCAACAAAGGCTACATTGAAACTACTCCGATAGTTTTAATTACCACCCGTTGGCTCCACTTAACCGGGATTTAACCGTTTCAAAGCCAAGCTAAGACAGGTGAGCTCCTGGGAAATCTATTTAAAACTACCGCAAAGGGGCTCCATAAAATAAAACCTCAGAGATGTCGAGATAGGAAGAAGATTAATAGCCTTGTCGAAATGTAAATGTCGAGTGTTCTGCGAACATAATGGGCGGTTATCATTCATAGATTTCCATCGGGCCGGAAACGTTAGCGCGAAAGTAAAGTCCGTGCCGTGGGGTGTACTTAGGATTTGATTTCGGGAGCAGCTGTGGGGGTATCTGCTGCCGAATTAATTAAAGTTCTGTCTAAGGAAAACGTAGTACACTCTACTCTACACTCGTAGTGGAGTACTTGCCTGCTTGACTATTTAACTACGTTGTTCGCTGGAAAGCGTTTGGCGGGAATAGTCTGAATGCTCAAGTAACAATGTTAAAAAGGAATCTTCGACTTTTTATTTCTTCATTAATTAGTAGATAGCCCCGACATAGGGTATCCTTGGGGAGCTACGAGTGTGAAACGTTTATTTATTATTTATTTTATTTAGATATAAGTATGTTTTGAATAAAAACTACGCGTCCTGCGTACGTAAATAGAATTTCATAAAATCTTGAGCAACTTAATGAAAACCAATAAATACACTCGACAAGTCAATGATAGCATCCAGAAATAGAGATAAAATATGAGCCCACAAAACCTCCGTCCTTGACTATGCCAACCGTATCGTGTACGGAATTGGTTTCAAGAAAGTTCTGGAAAAAAGGGAAATAAAGGCGACATCCGAGCGGTACGACGGTCATTACGTTAATGCGGGACTAAACTTGATTGATGATGAAGAAACAGCCTTCAAGGCTGGCAGGCCGTCACTTCGTGTGTCGGAGAGTATCGCTTACGAGGACCTGAGGATCCACGTTGGTTGATGACTTCGTTATACGAAGACTGCTTTATGAATGCAAATTCAAAGTCGGAAAGACATCCAATGGATAGCTAAACTTGGTTAACTGTTGGTCTGTTGGTTAACTTGGTGATGAAATGAAACGAAACTTGCTATCCAGTCTCAGCGATTACGTAGTCTCATTACTCTACCTAGTATTAGCTAAGTAGTCTGGGCTGAAAATTTACGTGCCGATGGTTAAACTAAAAGCTTAGTGTAATTGGGTAGGTCACACATTTACACGTTTTTAGTATACACCAGTTTAAATGCACTTCATCATAATTGATCCTGAATAATCCGCTGCTAAGTATAATATAATACGGCATTTGGTCGTCTCATTGTTTGTTTTAGTATTGCCATTTTTATCTTAATCTCAAATAGATTCCTTGTCTAAATTAGCTCTATCACAGCAAACATCATTACACTGATCTATTTCAGGGCAAATGTTTAGTAAATACGCGCTCGTTGTCGATTGTTGTTTTGTTATTGTATCTAGTAAATTCCACTAGAGAATCGTAGTGATGTGCCTATTCTAGAGTACTCATTACTATAAATTTTCGAATTCAAGTTCGTATTATCTGCATCTGTAATATTTTAAAGAAGAGACCGGATCGTTTCCAATTTCTAATCATCGACAAAACCTACTACCGCAACGTTACAAGTTTAATGTATGAGCCAAAATGCAACAAAATAATTAATAAAACAATTTAATCAAACGAATACCAGCACTTACTGCGAACGTTAGAATTAATACGTAACCAATATTCATTTGATTCCGAGTTGAAACTAATATAACTGTGGAATCACCCAGCACGATCGCGGGTTGTTGCCGGCTCCATTTTGGACCACAAAGCGAATTGATATGTTTATTTTCTGTACGAGAGCTGCTGGACATTGGGAAAATGTTAGTCCTGCACTAATAATGAATTAATTGCGTTAGTACTATGAGCCGTGTTATTGTAAATGTAACAAAACAATTGAATAAACAAGGCTCTGTCGTTAGGTTGTCATTGTCAATGTACATCTCGCGGTTTTTTTAACGTTTTAACATTTCACACTCACGGCTCCTTACTAGGATAACCTGTGTCCTGTGTTGGAGATGCCGAGGAACACACACAAAGACAAGGACAACACCCAGACCCAGAGCAGATATTTAAATTAATCATCCAAACATCGGCCCGACCGGATACAAGGTAGATGTCTCACAAGTTACTTAACTCGATTTCATTCCCACTTATGACATTGTTGTAAATAATCCCAAAGCATAGCGAGCTCATAAGTATTCTTATGTAAGTTAAGTGAGTTAAGTATTCTTATGTGTTCACTAAACTTGAACACGAATTCTCCAAACGACTACTAATCATGCGTTCGCTTGATTCACTTATTTTTTATAAACATAGTAATAAAAAAAACCAAGCGCAATGCGGTCCAATGTCAGCAGTGACGATAAAAACTAGACCGCGTCAATTGATCATGTCTCATGAACTAATTTCCGGCTACGTTGCCGGCTCATGTTGATAATTAAAAGATGCCATTTTTTTCTCACGATAGAGTTTCAAAGCTCTTTTCCACGAAATACCAGTACTGGTACTGGTACGAAGCCATCGTATTATCGCTTTAAATTAAATAGTAAAACTACCCAATCATTTTCATTACGTGTTTTGGTACTAACTGTAGGAGTACAATAAATGCAGACCTAAAATACGTAGGGAGTATTCGATAGATAAATGTATGCAAAATGTGACAGCGTAAGTGGAAACTGCATTGTTCATACATTTTTATATCGAATATTCGCTGTATATTTTACGTTAAAATGTATGTTAGGTACACTGTAGTACTTAAAAGTTAGACTATACAAGCCACCAAACGGTTTGGAAGTCAGTAGGTAAAACTTCTTGCAATCCCATGCTGCGTTCTTTTGATGCTGCACTGAGAAAAATTTCACCTAAAGTACGGAGCATACGGAGTTGTCACCGTAAAAACTGGTGCTAATCATCGTACTTTTTGGTGATTGTCAGTATGCTCCGTGCTTTAGGTGAATTCATCGGAATTTTGATTGTCTTTTTTCTCAGTGTAGTTGATAGCTCAATCTGTTAACTTCGATAATACATTCAAACATCCAGCCATCCATCTCCGTTAAGCAGAGCGTGGAAGTGGAATGCTTAATCTAATGCGTAATTCCTATCAGGTCTAATAATTTCGGGATGCAAACGTAACGCGATAATAGGCCTTCCGTGTGGGCTGGTACCGCCTAACATGGATTACAGTTCTCTCGAAACGGATTGTACATGTGAGGTGGTCAAGACGACAATGCGATCTGATCAATAATAGTGTTCAGGCTTGATAGAATCCTGATTAGTAAATGAATATATAATTATCGTAATAAGACATCAAAGGATTTCAGACCTAAATCTTTTAAAAAGGTTTGCATATGTTTTTGTAATTTTTAATGTACATCCGTCTGAGGAAAAGTTTCCCTGTTTTACAATTATTTATTTTAGCCAGGTTGCTTAGGAAAATATGTCGATAAAATGCAGGGTTATAAAGAAAGGGTATAGGTACTAAACCGAAAAAGGCTCTGTATTCATTGACATTGGGGTTGCTGAATTATGTTTTTTTTTATTTGAGTACTTAATTTTTCGATGTCAAATAAAGTGACATTTTAGTCTATTTTAAAGCTTTCCGTGTGACAGTTCTCGTGTAGAAGAAACACGGTTCTCATTGTTAGTCCTCTGGCAGCATTAAAGTCTAATATTGGATCGTCAGTGCGTGCATAATACGGATTTATATTCGGTACAAAAATCTCCGTAAGTCCGACCAAGACCGACATCAGGATTGTATAAAAGAAAGGTTTACGCAAAAAGCCTGTGCTTAAAAACGTGGAAAAGAACAAGGAAAAAATATTCCTAAAATATTGTTAGCGAAAGAGTAAGCGTTTTTGATGCACGTTCAAAAATATAGCGGCTCGTCAAAAGATGATTAAAGAAACGTTGCACATTTCTAGTCTAAAAGTGGAAGTAATCTTGCAAATTGATTTTATAATTAAGGTTACAGGGAAATATTATGTACGCGAATAACCTGCTAGCAATTTTGAGAGTAGTTTCGAAGTCACCGGTCGTCCTTGCCGTAACACGTTCTACTCGCAGATTACATTTCTTGACATATCAAACATCTAGGTATGTACATTACATACATATTACATATTACGTTGGTAATATTTTAGTTGTGATGTTAGCGGGTCTTTGATGTTCGGATAACATTCTCCAAATCATATATATCCGAGTCGTCAATCTCTCAACATTTATGTACCAAATGTTTGCAGACGAATATAATTTTACCTACGGAAAGAGTTTCTGTGTGATCTTCATTTCGGCTACACTTTCTGAAATCTTCAAAAACATAGCGTGATAAGCTCGAATGAGTACAAGTCGAGCATGACTAAAATAAAATTATTCACAAGCACGTAGTCATAACATTTTTACTATTTTAACATTAAGCCACGTGTAAAAAATGACCGAGTCATATTTGGACTCAGTGTAGTATGTAAATTTTATAGTAGACCTAATAAAACTCGCTCTACAATAATTTACCGCATAATAAAGTCATAACACAAATCTTACTTTGGTCTCGGCAAGGAATCCAAAACGTTTATGGCAAAATTATATTTTGGATCGCACGGAATTTACATAAAGATAGTGCGAAGTCCTGAAATAGTTTCACTGACTGTGATTATAATGTAAAATGTATGTTAGTATGAGAATTTATTTCATGTTAATGATGAAACTTTATTATTAGTTCGTACTTGTTCAGTTTCGATTCAATTCAAATAGACATCTCCTTTTCAATGCCGCCCTTTGGCAGAGACAGAGGGCAACCTTTCGCGGATTGATTTTGATTCTCGTCGTGGTTATGAAACGTTGAGTTGAGAGAAATCGGATTCATATATTCTCATTCGTATTTCACAAGATGCTAAACCTGAACCAGTCTTGGTTTGAAATTCGAACATTGTGCTCACTAATGATAAAACCATTAATAGCACTCTTAACAAATCGTGTTACAATAAATTTGAGTGTTGTAAATAGGTATAAGGCTTAGACGCCTTTTACCACGGTGCTCTTCGAAAGTGAAAGGACGACGCTCAAAAACTCAGAACACATTGAGTCTGGATTCGATTTGCAATCGGATCGATGGGACTCGAGCGAAATGCTTTCTATTGAGATCGGATTGGTTGTTTGGACAAAAAGTTTCGTGATCGCTTTTGAATTACTGAGCTATTATTTAGCAATTTGTGTTTGTTGTTCAAATTGTATTTGAGTTGCCTTCGCAGGTTTTTGAATGGTTTTATTAAACCACTCTTTGTAGCTTTGTATCAACATTTCGGAACAATTATTTTGTAAACTCTCTAAAACAGTTTCTGTACAATAGTGAATTGGGATTTGCAGAGCGTGTTTCGATTCGCCTGAATTCAATTAGTTTCGAACACAATGATCATAAAACCATTCTACGGTTTCGTGTGAGCTTATGAAAATCGAACTGTCATTATTGTCATACTTATATTAATTATATTGAACTGATCAATGGCTTTCAATTTAGTGATGCTAAAACCTAACTAGTTTTCGAAGATTAAATCGATTGAAATCGAAAAGCCCAGGTCTCGAATCTCGATTATGCAAAAAAAAATCACACTCAGACGGCGTTGTTTGATATAAAAATTAATTTAGCTTTAGCTGGCAAACTGATTTATAAATACAGTTTAAGGCAAATTAAAATAAGGTATTGGATGGACAGGACAGGTACTCGTAGGTAGCTGGATAAAACGTGGGATGTAAGGCCACTCGGAATTAGTTTTATTTGACTTGGCACTTTTACAGACAGACAGCAGCGTTTTATTTTTTAATGAGACAGCTACTAAATATTATAAAGATGGTATGTTATTGAACTACGAAAAACAGGTATCTTTCAAGTCTGCGTGCTTCATCATTGACCACATCGTCGCTTAACACTAGGCGAGTTGGAGGTCAAACGCAGACTAAAAAAATAAAATGTTGACCACGCATTCGTGCGTCAGAAATTATTATATGAACATGATCATTGAGATTAAAGACGTGTACAGTTTACATTTTGTTTTGTTTAGTCGACGCTATCAGACCCATCGCGGGTCATTGTACAAAGTTGGCCCGAGACAGGGAAACGGGGCACAAGGCAGAGGAGGCCTATACCCAGCAGTGGGTCAATGCATACAGGATGACGATGATGATGATCTATCTAACATCTTAAGAAAGTTGATTTACTTATCTGTCTAAACCTAGATTTCTTATTAAAAGCAGTATTGTCCTCGCCCCCAACTCCCACATCCCACGCACTGTCCAGATCTCTGCACACGCCATTAGTTGGAGCCACTATGGGGTAGCTTTATAAATTGACCGCTATTGGGTTACCGCGGTCTTGGGCTCTTAGAAGTCCTGTTTCTTTGCTCGGCAAACAGACGTACGTGGGATGATTAAAGACATTGCCTTGAAAGGTAATTAGGTGTTTGAGATTATTGGATTTGTGGCGAAAAGAATACAGTAGGTATGTGAAATTATTTTAATGTTGTGGCACAAATTTTTATGTGATATCTGTATTCATCTACATGCTGCAATAATCAATCCTGATTCTTATATGTGATTAATGCCTAAATATATAATTTATCAAACTTAGCAGGGAATCTTTGTAAATTGACCAATCACAAAAATCATCAATCATTAACCAATCGTGTCATCTTTCGTATTTCTCTAAAAAACCTAAATGTAATTTTGGAAGGTCCTTCGACTAATTTCATTAAGTTTATTTTAGGTATGCGTACTATGAGCCTTTCTCGGCTTAGCCTACCCTTCCCCTCTTACCCTGTATACTCGTAGAATAAGTGAAGTTATATCGAAAATAAACTATTCCAAAATGTAATTCGAACACTGATTGAAATCTGTATTCGATTAGAAACAGAACATAAAAAAGACAGTGTTGAAAAATCGAATAAAATTCAATTCCCATAAAAGTTGCTGCATCGATGATATACTCGTATTTAAAGATAGGTATCTATGTCACGACAAGTTGCATCGTTAAAACTAATTGCGACCTTAATTTAATCACCCTGTACCTATATCTACCTAATAACACCGAACATTTACTGCCGTCATTTTCATTACTTTCTCATGTCGTGCAACGTTACATTTTATCACTTCCTTTATTATTTTTTAATTGGTCCTATTCATTATTTTTAGTAATCCAATTTACTGGTGTAAATTTTCGTTTCGAAAATTTAAATACCGATCGAATTAGTAACGGGATTGTGTGAAAACCATAGAAATAGAATAAAGGACTGAAAAGTTTAGTTTGTCGGCCGTTGTCAATAGATGGCGCTAGGAGTTGCGAAACTGAGAGTGGAAAACTCTTGTTGGGAAAAGTACGCAGTATCGTGTGTTTCAGTTCTTGTAATTGAATATTATTTAGTTGGAAATTAATTAATATGTAATTGTTTCCATCATTTTATTAATATTGCTGCATTACTTAAATTGTTACTGAGGTACAGGTTTTATAAGGACGTAATAAACAAAATCTAATACAATAAACACATTTTTGTAGGCAATTTTTTTAGCATAACATGCATATATAGTGCTTTTTATGTTATTGAGTGACGAGACGAGCAAATCGCTCGCCAAATGTTGAACGTCACGTTTGCCCATAACAGGTCTGCGCCACCCAGAATTTTAAATTGGCAGAATTCAAAAGCCTGCGTGGCACAGCACTGCGCTCGTCACCCTTAGATATAATATGTTTAATCTCTCATTTGCCCTGAAATTTCACTGGAAACAATGCCCTTCCAACCTAAACACAGTAATGTTTGCACATTACTGCTTGGCGGTGGAATAACTGGCAAAGGTAAGTACTTCTAGTACATTACAAAAAGTACAACCTAATTAATATTTTGTATGACGAAGTCGTCTCTCAAACGCATTAAACAATCCATTGTTTGATATCAAGTCAAATAAATTCACTAAATTAAACAGCCCCCAGCTAAACTTTAAAAGGATATTCAAATGAATCGTCTAACTGCCAACTAAACTGTTCAGTTACTTTGACCCACTTGTGTAAAGTTTGCGACTTTTCAGCGAAGGACGATTAGAAGCTGTGGGTTCAAAGTGACATTTTAACCTTAATTAAAGGAGACAAATAGTCGGTATTCTAATAGGTGTTTACATCGTGGGAAGCAGTGAGAACGGATGCGGGGTGGTCCGCTTTCAGCTCTGCCTCCCAGCCAACATTTTGTTTAGATAGGTACCGCTGTTAACTCGCGAAGACTTTCATAGGTCCAGATTTAATAAATCATCCACATATATTTTTTCGTTTCGTAGTATAAAATATGTAATGATTATTCAAATCCAATATTTTCATAGCTTACATTCATAATATGGTATTTTGTATGGATTTTGGTTTAAATAATAATATGTTACGACTTACGTATTATTACATTAATATTTTGGTTCGTTTCTGAGTAATTTTACCGCAAAGTTATTCAATTGACGTGTACTAAATAGGATCATTTTATCAACATTTCACTCTAAAATAATTTAAACATCCAAAATGCTAGTTAGAATAAATCGCTCATTTCTAAGCGTAACAATGACAAACATGAATTTAATGTAGACTATATTTTTATATCTATTATATAAAAACGTTGGTGGAAACAGTTTTGATATAAAATAGTGATATAAAGGTTTACTCATCGTCGCTTACCATCAGGCGGGCTGGTGGCAAAACGCGGTCTTATTCGCGTTAAAAAAACTACTAAGACCGAAAATTGCGCCAACTGCTTTACAGAAGATATGAAAGAATTTTCGCGGACCACATGAAACCACTAATGATGTTTCTTTCTACGCAAAAAGATAAAAAACTGTGTTACAGTGAAAGAGTCTGGGGGATCTGCTTAAGTTGGAAAGGGGAGCGGTAAAGAGTACAAAAAGTCATACAGGTTTTTGCAAAATAAACTTTCGTTTCAGTCATATAGTTTGGCCTTCGAATATTTTCCTTTGCGGATTAAGGTACCTGAATTTGTATTACGGGAGCTTAAGTAAGAGCTTCCTATACTTACAATAATATGGAGGTCTACCTCGCCCCTTCGGAGTTTTTTTTTTTTTTTTTATGTAATTGAGTGACGAGACGAGCAAATCGCTCGCCTGATGTTAAACGTTACGTTTGCCCATAACAGGTCTGCGCCTACAAGTTATATTATTATTCATGTTTCACAAACGTGAATCTATTTATAATAATACATAATCGTATTTTATAAAAGTTATTCTCCCAACCTAAATTTTCCTCATTATGTAGTCGCTATCGAAACATCAGACAAACAAAAGATGAAGCCCATTCATCATAAACTCCTCCCGCAGGGGGAAGAGGCATAACTTTAGGGATGTCCATGTGTGATGCCGCGTATGGACATACATATTTTAAATGAAGGGACCGACACATAACAAGGACGCCTCGCTCGGACTTTCTTTTAGTCAAATGAGGCATAATAAAATAATGGCACCGAAAAAAGGTTTCTCGTGAAAGTTATGAAAGGGAGATCCGAAAGTTTAGTAGCGTCCGTCCTTTTACATTTTGTACATTCTACTTCTCGTGGCGCGCGGCCTTGTGTTATTATTTATGTTACGTTTTCGTCTGACCGCACCGCCCGACTGCGGTACTGTTTTTAATTAATGCTACCCATTCCTCCTACCTTTCTAGTGTTACAACAATTATTTTACCAACCTCATTAAGAAGTGTTCCTAATGCCGGTAAGAAAAATATTATCCGTGAGGTTTCCAGTTTCCTCCGGTGTTTCTCCTTTGTTGCGCTCGGCTCCTTTGTGCTATTGTGATAGTCTCAACAACTTCCTCCTACTTTTTTGTCTATCGGATCCTTTCGATTCGTTGTTTTTCGTCGATTGATGCTTTATTTACAGCGATCACGGGGTGATTGATACGATTCCCGGGCTCTTCTCGATTCGAAACTTTTTCGTTTCAAGTTTTTGTTTCAGTAACGGTCTCGATCTCGGGTTTGCCAACTTTAAGGGTTTCCTGCTTAACTTTGCGGAAGTTGTTTACACAAATTATTTTCTGGGCCAAGATAAATATTGCAGCTTTTATTGTTCATTTTATTACTGCGAACAAGGTAAAAACCATTACCGCATTAAAACGTACCTTTTAAAAGCCATTAAAATATTACCAATAGTTTATTTATTTGCCGATATAATATCGACACTTATCGGTGTAGCTCAATAAAATTCAGGAATGAAACATGCGAGGGTCCGTATCGGGTCGTTAGTGGAACAGTTAGGTCGTTTCGGTATTTACCATCGGTCGTCCATCATGTTTAATCGCGTCGCGTCGCGTACGTTCGCTCATGTTCCTACGAGTGCAGGCACCTTTTTTCTCGATTGAGGTTGTAGTACAAATAGATCTCGTAACATCTTTGCAATATTTGTGCTTCTTCACTTCTTCTTTTGGAATATCTTTATTTTTAACTACGGCTTTGATTACAATCCAACTTCAAATCGTATCTGCATACTATTAAAGCCAAGCTCACTTAAATGTTAAAAGAATCCATTAAGATTCCACCCTGACCTTTCTTGATTTGTTCATCAATGCTGACGTTGCGCAAACTGACCTTCCGTTATTTATCCTTCCAGTCCCGATTTCAGTGCCTCTATAGTATGATTTATCAAGTTTCATAGGTTGAATAACGTGAATTACGTACAAATTTACGGTTGCCATCAGCCGCTAGATTCGTCCGAAGCCTCGACACGTGTCGGCCGAGAGCGACGGCGCGACGCGACGTCGACGTGGCGTTTTGTTTCTGTCGACGTGTCGATGATAGATCGTTCACGGGGATTCCTCTCCAACGTGCTTGTAATATTTTTTCTTTTAAAATATTATTATGAAGCTATACACCAGTGACGCTATCGACGCGTCCATCGCTGAACGTTATTGTATTTTGATCACGTTACCGTTATTTATACGAGGGCTTTCACTGATCTCGTTTACGTGTCATTCTGTCCTGATTTTTATTGATATAAAGAGTAAAATTTCGAAAATAAATCAGTCTCTCAATGTTCCAACCAACAAGAATTCAACTATTAACTTTATAGTCAAGTAAGTATTACACAAAGTACGATTATAATGTTGGCAATCCGCATCGACCAAATATTGCATCGCTTTGTGAGGATCGAGTTGCACATTCTCCTTAACTGGGTATTCCGACTCTGTATGCCACGGCCAACGATGATTGCTTCATATCCCGCGATACAATGACATTCGCTGCAAGGCGTGCCGTTACAAATGTGCCACAACTTTAGCAATAAGGAAATTGCATATCACGACATCAAAAGACGTTCGGGCCATTTCAGACTTTGCTTAATGTTTGAAACTGTCGTGATCCGGCCGACTAACTGCTCTATTTAAAGTAATTACACGAACGTTTCGGGGCACATCCCTTTCAACTTTACCTAACTTGTCATACATTTCTCTGGAACGGTCTTTCATCGTTTGTATCTTCATTTTAATGATAGTGTAAAGTTGAGCCATTAGGCCAATTTTCTTTTTTTTTTTTTGAGCCATTAGGCCAATTTTCTTTTTTTTTCAATTCAATTTTCCAATTTTTTCAATTTTCTCTTTTGTTATTAAAACTCAAATTATATCAAGCTTTTCATGTAGGTACCACATCAAACCATTACACATATTTATGTAAGATCCAAAACAAGCAATCAAAGAGAAAAATCTTTTTCTTCATAGTGTCAATGATTCAAAAAATAAATGGCTTGGATAAGATTAGTGCACGCAAGCTCAACCAAAACAAAGAAAATTGTGTTCCTTTCAGAAAACCTCGCGCATTTAACGCAGCCGTAAGACCTCGGCTTGCTGATCAAAGTAATTTAAAACCAATTTATTTGAAAATACCTCATAATTGGGACCGTAAACATTTCAGCTGAATTCCCGTTAACAAACCTCCAAATAAAATATGTATCTTCATAATTGATCTGGATGGTATTTCCATATTTACTGAATATCAAAGTAATGAGACCTTCGAACTGTAGAAATTAATAACAAGCAGTCACGGAATAGGAAATGCTCGCGGCGATGGAATGTCGCTTAGAAGGTTGCGCTCGTGAGCTTGTAGCTATTTCGTATTCTAGTGAGTAGAGCCGTATAGCGTATTGAGAGATTAGTACTCGGATTTGCTGATGCTCATCATTTAGCATCGTTCGGCAGGTTTATTGCGCTCAGCGTAGACCGATTCAATGCTCCATTGAGTGCCGAGAATTGTGCTTTAGCACGAGTTTTCATTTTGGCTATTGACATCGTTGGTCTGTTAAAACGTGGTTTTGACAAAACCACGTTAGTTTCCATACTAACATACTAATGTATAATAGGTTTATTCATTTTTAATGCCTAAACCACTCGACCTACACGAACTTACTAAACCTTTTTGAATTAGGCTTACTGGTCTAATATACGTCCTCCCAAAAAGACTCTCGAAAACTCTTCAGAAAAAACTTTTGCAACGACAAACAAGCTTTAAGACATTTTCAAAGCAAACATATATTCCGTACAATTCAATCATCCGTAGATGAAAACATATCTATATAGACGTCTGCGAATCGCAAGTGTCACGTTTTCAATTAGTGTGTTCAGAAGTGCTCGGATTATAGAAATTGCGACCCCTTGCTTCCCAGATATGACAGTATTGGTAGTGTTCAGGTTCTTTCAAAACATGCAGTCACACTTCGTATCCTAATATGAAACGTTTGTTAAGTCGATGCACAGATGCGAAATGTCCCTGATATTGGCGGCCTTTATCTACATATTGCTTGTATATCACAAATCCATTGAACCGTTAGCGACGATAAGTGTGACTATTGGACGCCGATTGTGCCATCCTCTCTTTACACGGTCTACTTTAATGTTACTTATTACAGCATCGCAGCGTTCATTTCCTTACCCGTTTGAAATGAAAAGAACTGAGGCGCTATTGCTCGCCAAGCTGAAGGGAAACTGGATAAATATTACTTTGCAATACGATAGACGGGATAGAGAAACGCAAGCTGGCGGGAATGAAAATAAATTTTATAATTTGCTGTAAGATTGAAGTCTGCTCCACTTACTGGTCCGCTATGAATTGAATATTGAACCCGAGTTTTCATTAGCTTGTGCTTACTGTTACCAATTAGTGAAATACGCATCATTACGTATTCATTTACGCTCTGAGAAATGTCTGCGCTTAAATAAACGCGCCTGTTAGCTTTAACAAGCATCATACTGCCAGCGAGTTCGTTTCCTTTGAATATGTGAACGAGAAATCAGAACAAAATGGCATTTGCTGCTACGTGTGACATTATGAGGATATGTCACTGTTTTATGAACGCCATCAATGACACCCGAGATTACGACTGCATCATTATCTCCGGGTCTTTTATGAGTTATGACATTGCATTACAGTCCTCACGTTGCAGAGCCTTAATACCTTTTGAGATAGACATTTCAAAAGGTATTCTTTTCATCGTAAAGTGTCCACTGCAGAAGCTTCTTTGCGCTGCCAAGTCTCGTCGCTAGCAAAGAAAGGCGTAGTCCACGTACATTTCTCGTGAACCTTACGTCGTTTTGTCGCTGGTAGAGTTTAACTCTCAGCATATAGCCGTTGTGTCGTTTCATACGGAGTCTCCTCGACAGCTAGGGTGCTCTTTTGGCTTTATAGATACGAGTGCATTTTTGTACTGTTGTCATAAAGCTTTATGTATTGTGGAGTTGAGTGCCAGGTTTTAAAGATGTACTTTGCCATCGCTATCAGGAACTTACTCACATTATCGGGGATATGGTCACTATCCATCTCAACTTCCTAGTTATTGGCATATGTTTGTCTCGCTCTTTTGATTCACTACGCAATACGAAAGAACGGTAAAAAAGCTATCTTAATTCAATTTAACTTTATTACAAAATTTAGACGCTTTCAAGTGTAATCTACATATAAACGGAGTGATTTTCAAAGCTAACCAGCGTAGTAAAGCCATTGTTTTAGTCATTAATCATGTTTTTATTAGTGTTTATTAACTAGTCGGCCAGCAGTACGTGTAGTAAACGTATTTTTATGTCAGCATTAGTTTTACGTTTTTACTGTTATTGTCAAAGCGATTAACACTGATGAATATCACTCGACTTAAAATATAATTGAGTCATTCAACTTGGTAATGGAAAAAGTGACCTCTACTTATTAAGTCTATTTGAGTATTTGCTAGAAATACTTATTGCTTAGTTAATATTTGAAATTTCATAGTTGAATCTTCGTTAACTTTAATATGCCTTTGTCTAAAGTATGTCAAAATTACCAACGTAATAACATAGTTTAAAGTTATAGACAGGTCAGTGAGGTCGGTTTTTATAGCGAAAGTTTTTGCTTTTGTAGACAATAGTAAAAATCTATAAATAAAAATAGAATAATATTGTTATGTCATATTCAATACCAGTTTCCCGAATTATGGATCAGTCCATATCTTGAGGGCATTTCACTTCCCGATCAAGACCCTATTCTGGGACAGGCGAGATTATCTCGGGCGCTTTCACTGTCATGACATTTCCAATGGGAGCGACAGTGATCGAAAAAATATCTTACTCGCCGGAAACGAGCCACAGGAATTACTTCAACATATATGATGCGGACCCGAATGGCTGCTTGAAGTGCCCACTGGACCCAACGAGTACCCATTGGGATCGGTAATTACTAGAGCCCTATATTATTAGGGAGATTCGTAATCACGCGTCCTTTTGTCAAGAACCGAATTTGGTTGCTGATATTCGAGTGGTTTTTATGTTGTGATGATGTAGTAATAGTATACTTGGTCTTATATTTCAGCCTTTATGGACAACCTTGTTGGCGGCTGTATAAACCAATACGGGACCGGAATGTTCTCATCTAGTACAAGAAGGAGAATTTTTGTACATTTACCACAAATTCGTCACGAAAAAGGATGTGTAAATTTGCCACATTTCTGGAGTGTGTTACTGTTGATATTGATGCATGCCATGATGTAAAAGTAAAAATATAAAATATACAAAAATTAAGTTCAATTTGAAACTAACTTAAACGGTACAGTTTCATTTTCTTCACGATTCCGCTATTATTAAAATTTCTTGAAATGCCTAATGAGGTTGGGAGAAAGCGGCAACAATATCTATGCAGGAAAGGACACGTGTCAACCCTCGTCAGGTCGTATCCACGATAGTGCCCGCCCGACTCTCTCGGATGAGGGTTCGTCGATAATTGGCTGAACGCGAATCGCTCGCTCGTTATAACAGTCGCTAGTTGCGGTAGTTTGTTACGTATTTTGACGAGAAGAGATATAAAATTCCATTTTACATCTTTCTACTATATAAAAATAAGTCGGGTTTTCCTTCCTGACGCTATAACTCCAGAACGCACGAACCGATTTCCACGGTTTTGCATTCGTTGGAAAGGTCTCGGGCTCCGTGAGGTTTATAGCAAAAAAATTCAACATAAAAGCGGGAAAATCTTTTTTCAGAACAATGTCCACCCGTGCGACGCCGGGATGGGCCGCTAGTTGATCATATAAATATTTTATAAGCTCTCATCAATGTGGCAGTGCCTGACAAATTCAGTTCCAATACTTGTCCAATAATGCAATATAACATTGTTCCGAAACAGAATTCAATAAGCTGTTCTAGGTAGTACCTGCATAGCTCAATCCATTAGAGCAAAACGCTTTCTATACGTCCGACGCACAAGCAATTCCCTAAAGCTGACGAGAGACTAGACGCTCCCTCCCTCTCGATATCGCGAGGAATGCAGCAAACGATTCGAACTCGCAGGATTGCACGTCACGTGGCGTGTTTCGAAAGTGTCGTGCGCCCGTGACGCTCGAGCGTGATATGCTGGCTGCGATTTTATCGCCCGCTGATAACGAATAAAGTTTTGCAGTACTTAAAGTTTAAACAAAAATGAGTTTTAACAGGAACGTGACCTGGGGCCATAATCTGGCGAGTGAGATATCTCGGACACTGTCGCGCTCATTAGAAATGTGATGAGAATGAGACAGACGGAGATAGTCTCGACTGCTCAAGAATAGGGTGTGATGTGTTTGTTGTTCCCTGTGATGTGATCTTGTCAGATTAAAATGGACTTACTAGTTGTTGTAATTTAGAGCTATGATGAAATAGAAACAGCCCACAGAATAGTGTTTGCCTCTTCAAAAATTGCCTTCCATGTAGTTCCACATACATACATCAAGGCATTTTTTTCTGCCGGTGTCATCGTCATTACGATATTACCGCTATTACGTGATAGCAAAAAAATAAAAATCACATATCTACCCGTACCAAAAAACAAACGGTAGTTACATCTCTAAAAGCACCTGGCCATAAGCATATTAAAAAGGAGCCATGTCTCTGTTTTTCACTGCGTTTGCCGTGACAAGCTGATCACGGTTTTATCGTGTGCGAACAACTGTCCTCGTGTGCTAGTCCTTAACATTAAGGCTATGATTAAGGTCGATATGTGCGCAATGGCACGTCGAAACATTGTCGATTAACTTTGATACGGGGCAGGCTGTATTCAGTGAGCGATCATCTTCTTTTAGGCGATAAACCTCTTGTGCGTTGAGAGGAACGAATTTGTCGTGTTCATTAAGCACAATTCGTTTGAAATCTGCGGCCGGTTCCAAAGTGTTTCAAGCATATTTAAAGTTTTTAGGTAGTGTTGATAAATCGTAGAAATACAAATCATCATGGAAAGGAAAACAAACATAGCTGTCATGGAAAGACTAGAGACTGATTTTAATGGTGTACCTACTTAATTTTCCAAGATATTCCCTAAAAACGAGTTTACTAGAAGGGTCTTAAAATATTTCGACAGAAAATAAAAATAAACTTGCTTTTTACTTTTGATTATTTTGTCTAGTTGGACTAATACTTGTATTTGAATTCTTTCAAAACTTATTTCTATTTATTTCTTTTCAGGTAAGTAAGAGTCATCGTTAGTGTGGTATCGAGTCTCTCAAAGCTTTTTATTCTGGGTAAGTTTTCCAACAAACAAACCTATTGATGTCAAAGCTGCGCTACAAATCCCCTCGTTAAAGCAAAAGGGGAAAATAATAAAGTATTTTCTTTTTTTGCCCTTAAGGTAAATCTCTGTTCAATTACGTTGCATTAGTTCTGAAATTACTACGAGGAACAAGCTTTCTACTTCGTCAAATTCCATTAACTTTATTTCATATCTGTAGTCTGTAGGCTGGAGGTAAGCTTTCAGTCAGTAACATTTCCAATTATGTCGCCACGAAAAGCTTCTTACCTACGAACTCTTATAAACCTTGCTAACAGAATATAAAGTCGAGAATCACACACCCGTTCCATTCGGAAGAGGTGCTCCGGCTTTAGCTCCAGACATTTAATCAGTGACAAATTCCATCCTAGCTCTGATCAGAAGTCGAAAAAGTGCTCGTGGTAGGCACGAAATTAACTTTTGAAGCAAAAAGTACTGGTGTTAAGCCTGGCTCGGACCGGGGATTAACTGCTAATTCGAATTGCAAATCTGAGCTTATTAACGATACCGGAGAACAATCTTCTTAAAAATAAACTCAAGCAAAAAAGATAGGCTACATAAGGCGGTGTATACAGAGACAAAGCGGGCGCTCCCATTACCGTAATGTGGAGCTAAAACTTGACTGATTACTGCTCCGCAAGGGTGAATTTTTCCACTGTCACACTACGGAGCGCCGGTTCTTAGGACATTAGCGGCATTACAGGGATTTCCTTGTCCGTCTAATCGAAATTCTTGGTTAAACGAGCGCGCCCAAGCGAATACCGTTTTCCTTTCCAACTACTTTTAAATCTTCCAGGCAATTGTTCTCGCAAACTAATTTATTTTTGTAAACGTCTACGAAACGAAAGTAAAATTATTCTTAATATACCCATCTCGTATAGATACGGCAGTTAGGGCAAAAATTATTCAAACAGGGAGTCATCAAGTAAATTTACTGCCTGCTCATAAATTACCTTTGAAATTAGATATATTTCGCTGTCACTTCAGATGTAATTTACATTTATTATTGGACGTTGTTGAATATTTAATATTTACTTGTTGCTAGAATACTGGTAATGATATAGGTAGGTACGTTTTAATAAACGAATACCAAAGAAACGTACCGACTCGTATGTATGTATGTTGTATGAGTCCTACTAAGATTATAACTTTTTTATTTATTTGTGACTTTGGATGTTTCTTGTTCAATCACGCAAAAACGACTGAATGATGAGAATGGCTGTAAATGCCAAATGGTTGTGGTTTGAAAGTAACTTTCATCCTCTATAGTGGTTTCCAATAATTTTAGTCCGACAATTGACGAAATTATGAATACTTTTGGAATATTGGCTCTGGTTTTTAACCGACTTCAAAAAAGGAGGAGGTTATCAATTCGTCTGTACCTATGTTTTTTTATTTTTTATTTTTTTTAATATTTTTTTTTTATGTTTGTTACCTCATAACTTTTGACTGGGTGAATCGATTTTGATGATTCTTTTTTTATTAGAAAGCTGACGCTTCCCATTTGGTCCCATTTCAATTTAGTCCAGTTCTGATAATGGTATCCATGAGAAAACCATATAAGTCTTAAATTTGCATTAAGTAAGTGCGCGACAAATAGATGAATAACTCAATAGACTAATTCTTTTTTTGTTGTATTTGTTATTATTAGGAGAAGGTTCTTACGGAAAAAAATATTAAGAAAATCTCTCAGAAATATTGAAAAACCCTAAAAACAGCCCTTTTATTTTTCCCATACAAACGTTTTCTAACTAAAACGAGCTTTATTGCTATTGTATAAAGTTCATATTGAATTGCAAGCACTCACTGTTGTTTAAGCAATGTAGGTATGTTCCTAACGTCCAAGAGTCAATTTGCACTTTATTACCTCTGTACAAAGTTCAAATTCAATCATATCTATCAAAACAGTGTGCGTTTTATACTGATAATTTTTACTATAAATTGACAAGTTAGCATCAACAAACTACGGTTGCTATAGTTACGCAATAGCATGAGAATAGAGGTTATAACAAAGAGTTCCTATAATTATTCTCAACACCTTTGGTCACGCCATCACGCGTGAACGACTGGACCGATTTCAATTTACTCTACGTTTATCCCAAAGTCTACCCGTGCGAAGCCGGGACGGGCCGCTAGTAACCCAATAGAAATGGGCAACCATGGCATGGGGGTTGAGCTGTGTTATTCCTCTATTTGTCAATCTACTCGGTAACTACTCGTATAATAACTATAACTACTATTTATACATATTAATTATAGGCAACTGAGGTTACTTGCGGGGGTCGGTGTCTATTGTTTATTGTCATGCGTCACGCCATTATCATTATCTACTGTCGTATAAATGTACAGGGTGATGTTTTGGTGTACTCGATTTTAGGTCAGGCTAGATTTACTTTGTAATTGAATTGAATTGTATGTAATTTATTTTGTAATTTCTTTCTATAATGCACATTTGTTTTATTTGTCTTGTCTTTAACAAGAGAATTACATAGAACAAAAGTACATATAACTTGATATTACCATTCTTAAGAGCTGCTTAAATATATTAGATTTATTACTTGTTTTTATAAAGTCGTTATTTGTCATAGAAATTTCCTCTTGAAAAAGTCTGTTACTATCGATTTTTACTTTCAAATTTCAACTACTCTAAACCTTTGATTTATACTTTTAAACAACTTTTTTATTGCTGCCTTCTCTGACAAGATTCAATAACTTTTGTAAAATTACGTGTATTTAGAACAGCCTGTATACAGAACAACCGTCATTATATACCGTCGATAAATGATTCGTAGTTCGCAGTAATTAATTCCGTTTGCATTTGTGGCGCGGCTAATTGTCTATTTGATTTCCAAATGGAATTTTGGATGAATTTAATTGAATTTATGACGCGATATACCCCGCGGGGGCACTTCATACCACGCTACGCGGAATAAATATATTTTATACATCAAAGTTGTAAAGTAACCACTGACAGCGCAGCGGCCACGCACTGATCATTTGTCTTATATTTATCTAAAATTTATCAGAACTTTATTATATACAGTATTTCTTACTACCTTGCTTTCTACTAATATTGAAAAAATATTTGTATATGTAAAAACGGCCGAACGAATTTGTATTGAAGTTTGGTATGGAAGTACTTTATGTCCTGGTTTAACACAGGCAATAATATTATCCTAGAAAATTTAATGGGTCCTGTAAGATAGCGAACCGAAACCGAAGGGAACTAACTCACGTATTTGTTCCATTTGATTTTGGAATGCCCAATAAAGAGCACTAACTAACTATCCATCTATCTATTACATTGAGTCACATAATAACCAAAAATCTAAAAAATAAATTTGAAATTGTTTAGCAATGACCCTCTAGGTAAGGTGCAGATTCAGATTCAGATAATTTATTTGTCAGAGCGTGAATAAAGCTGTGTTGCGATGAAAGCTATGAAATCTGATAGCGTAATCTGAAGATGCTTTTATTATGCTTTATCTGCGGCGTAACTGGGCGTGATGCCGGCGTATCTGCTAATAATGCGGGCGTGACACGCCATGCTGTCGTTAGCTTGTCTTTGCATAATTCTGGCCTTTCTATGGTCGTTAATGCTTCAAGGAAACGATGTCGGTAATTTTATAAAATGGAAAATGATATCGGAAACGCTTCGTTTTTGTTTGCCGAATATTCGGTCGGCGATGCAAAAATGTTAATACAAAATGCCTCTTCTGATTATGTTATGGTATATCGTATAATAAATCCTCTGCCATAACTCTTAGTCGCCCACACTTTGTAACACCTACGGCTACGCACACATTGAAATACCTACGCAGGCAGACACGCGTAATTCAGTCTATTCTCAAATTGAGCTGTTAAATCAACAGCATCTGCATGTAACATCAGTCAACACAGCGATATACATACATACATACGTATCGGTACTGTAAATTGATACAGCATAGATACAGTCCACGCTCTACTGCTGTAATTTTGATATTGCAATTTCCACGTGAACTTTTAATTTCTTTTATTCAATTTTCGTACACGAAACTCAAAATGTTGCTATTTATGTATACAGCCGCTATTAAAATGAGTTTTTGTTACATCGTAAAATTATAAACGATAGTTAAGTAAGTAAAGTAAGCTCGTATAGGCCGAGTTAATCTTAACGTGACTTAACATTGTGTATTTGACGTAATCAAACTTGTAACTAACTTACACAACTTTGTAATTAAACAAGGGTCCTAATAAATGAATAGAATTGAATAGATCCTTTACGACTGAGTATTTAAAAAAAGTACTCTTACAACTTCTTGCAGATTAAAATTAGCGGACTCTAAAAGGCGCAATTTTAGTGAAACAGCCCTATCGGACGTACCTACATAAACATTAAACAAGACCAGAGGCATTATTCTGTCCAGTCTTTTAAAGTGTTACCGCGCCGTGGTACGATATTCGCGTGGAATCGGCAAGAAATAGTCCACCCAAAATACAGGGAACGAAACAGCATACATTAGAAGTATTAGAATCAAATCTCCCTAACCGTCAGCGTCAACTGTCAATCAACAAGCCGCGTCGTAGAGACGGCGTGTCCATACATATTCAGCTCACATCGCAAGTCGCAGGCACGGAGCGGTTCTGATTGTCATAATGAAATGCGAAGACCCGCCGCGTACGGATTTCGATGTTTGTTTTGTTTGGCCGTGTCCCGTAGTCGGATTGAGAGCTCTGGCTGAGAGGACACAGTTTAAACAGCTTTTTGACTAAAATCTTGAATTAATCAATGTTTTCAAATAATGTCCTTTTAGGGTCTTGAATGGCAAGTTTTAGTTTTTCTAGGTTTTAGATTTATTAACGGAAATATCTAGACGATATCCAGTAGTGGACTGTACTAACTTATCAACATTTTAAAAACGCAGCATAGCAATTACAAAAGATTGGCATACTGATCTTCAAACTTCAACATGTATGATGTGTGTTCATGTCTTAAAATCTCTGATACTAGTGTTGGCAACTCAGCTTATTATGTGCACGAAGTATAAACCTACTTCAAGCTAGGTTGTTCATTCAAAGAAACATGAAAAACAAAAACAATAACACACAACATACATAAATTAACATATTATACATACATACATAAATTGTGAATGCCAGATAACTTCCTCAGAATTACACTAAAATCTCAATTAATGTTTCTCCTAGCAATGTAACAGAAACGACTACGAGCTTCGACAGTTTAAGTAATAAACCTTAGCTATTAATGGATGTGGGTAATTCTAAAGTCGGAAACTGCTCCATATTGGTCAGCATCAATATGGATTAGGTTCTATTCAGTAATAGGGGTTTCACCGCAGAATACAAGCGTTCTCCGTTATTGTATCGAAATATCTGCCACTAGCTGACGCTGGAACTTGGTATTTCATACCCGGTGCTGCTCAGCTTTCGGCTTGGCAAGTTTCGGGCTATAAGATAGCCTATAGCATTTAGGGACAGTGCATTCCATTACTCAAAATCAAAGCATCTAAAGAATTTATAAAATCGGACCAGTAGTTTTGGAAATTAGTCTCTACAAAATACATGTGTAGGTACTAAGATTACCTCATTATAATATTACGCTAAATTATTTTTGCAAATTATTTTCTATAAATGAACTATTTGTTTATCAATTGGTTCGTAAAGTGTGGTTTGTCGCTGAAAACCAAACTTTGTCGAATAAATGTCCGCGCTTATTTGTTGTCATTCGTCAACATTCAGTGGCCTGTGGCTTAATGTGCAAATATTATAAAACGTTTTATTGATTAATGAATCGGAAACTACACTGCATTGTCATTTGATAAATGTTTTCACTTGCCGTCACAAATACGTTAAAATGTTTACTACTGATTACTAATTAGTTCCAGTTAAAGCTATACTCGTAGTTATTCCTTAGGAATTGGCCACACAGAGAGCGGTTACGCGTTCTAGATTTCGGCGTTTGTGTGCTGCGTTTGGGTTCAGCATTACGTGAAGTATTTTACATGCATGTCACACAGCAGTCATTCTAACGTTAACACCGAACCGCATTCTATGTGGTTAACCCTTTGTTTTGTCCGTATATAGGGTAGTTTTTAATGTCTACAAAAGTCATCTAAAGTTACTCGTAATTAATAAAGTGTTATAGCTGTATTTGTCGACTGGATTCATATTCACAATTTGCTTGAATACGTCTGTTGATTTAAAAAAAATGTCGCGGATGTTAGGCTTGCCATGCCCTAAGCTTGGGATTCCACTGAAGCTGTGTGATTCAGAATATTATAGTAGTCTGTAAATACGTAATTCGATTTGTAGACGGAATACTTAGTTGCTTAGATATTCTTAGCTAAAACACGCGCTCGGTACTGATTCCGAGCATGCGAATGTGATATGTATCGCTACTTAGAATCTAAACACTTTGCTACATGCATATCTTATTGCACCTATCGGAGTTAACGCTCCAGCTTTACTTATTGGAATGTTTTCCTTACGAATGTAGCATTCTAGGTATTATTATCGTCTGAAGTAACTCAAACGTGTCAGAATAACGTGTTCTATAAACGTAAATAGACGTTCTTGTGTAATGAAACGTTTTAATTACGTACATAAATGCCTTTTAAGCGCAAACAAGTGATGATTTACTCACGTAATTGAAAAGCGTAAATCACGTACAAGCAAGCAAATCAACTCGACAATCTCCTCTGATTGAACTTCTCACTCGGTATTAACTGCTACGCGGTCTATGGCATGACTAAAGTAACTGTAACGCAATCTACGGTTAACCACTGGTACATAAGCTGCGTGCCCCCTGATTTATACAGCGGCTGTCAGACAGGCTGCGGGCTGACTTTGAACTGTAGACGCGGCAAAGGCATCGAAACCAATTAGTCGACAGTTGTCATGTTAATTAGAGATGTTAATATACCCACGTTTCTGTACGATGCTGTTAAATTAATATGCTGAAACACAGGATACTCAGGGTTGACGCGACGTGCGAAAACAGCTGGCAAAGGGGTACAGTACCGCTAGCATGACTCCTGTCGAAAAATGCGTAGGGACGTATTCGACAGAAAAATAATAAAAAAAACATTGTCAGGCGTAAATGGAGGCTGCATTTTATCATACATTTTTCTATTGAAAGCTGACTCAAGTATTTTTCGTCATGTAAAACCTACCGTACTCATAATCCTTGCATTTCCCCTTGCTGGGCTTAGATCTCCACACGGGGCCTACTAAGGAGTAGCCCGTCTCTTAGGCATTTTTACTGGTCTCATTTGGCTTATTGTCAGCAAAATTCCCTAGTCTTGATGGTTATTTTTATGAAGGTGCCAAAGAAAAAGCATTTGAAATACTTTCATAAAACAGGTCCCAGACAATGTTGGGGCTGGAGAATGGCCGGTTTTACTTTGCTGTTCAAGTTTTCATGTGTGAAATAAAACGTAAAAAAATTAAGTGTTCTTACACATGAAGGGAATATCTTGAGAGCTTCTTGCACTCTTAAGTTCTTGCGCTTCTCAGTTACTAAAGCCTGGCAGTTAGCTTCTGAATATCTATTCTACCGATCGCCTTTATTCACTGCTTGGGTGAGAACGCTATTCTGATATTTAATGTATCATGATGGCAGGAAAAAAAGGACTTATTTTGACGCCTTTAAAGTGCGACGTCACGATGGATTAATGGTTTACTCAACCGTTTTTCGACAGCCCTATGCAGAGCAATCACCGGAGGAGAAGTAATTACATGTTCATTAGTGTGACTGGAACGACACGCCACATCGCGTGACAACCCTACGCGGTGGATGTGCCTTGTAACTACGTGTTACCGAATAATTATATACTTAACGCGTGGGGCTTTGATATGACAGATGGAGGCGTCAGCCCTGTTAATGCTCCCTTACTCTCTTGAACTTGTGACTTTTGGTAGGTAGTTTCGTAGAAGTTCGAAGTTCCAAGCTTTTAACAGTATAAAGCGATGAAATTAGGAATCATAAATCAATTGGTCATCAAATGCTTCATGATATAACCCTCTATCTGAAATAATAAATAAAAACAAATCAAAAATAGGTAGATATAGTAGGTAGCAATAACAGGAAGTCAATGCGCTCCAGATCTCCCAATTAGTTCTCTAGACCAATATTTCTTGTTACTACCGAATATCGGTACCAAATATTCGCTACTTGATGAATGCCGGTGCTGAGCATTGTTTGTTTGAACCTTGCGATGTGACTACATTGATGTTTGACTATTGCGGCCTTGCAATATAACGATGCAACTAGGCTACAGCCATGGCATGCAATGTAACCCGACTAGCCCTTAGCTGCCGACGGCATCATGTCATGCGTGAGACGTGTATGCTCATTGCGAAATGCTGAAAGCTCTGTGCTGTATAACACCTACACAATATAACACCTCGTGGAAAATCAAATTAACAAGAAAAGTTCAGAGCATCTGAAGTAAACAGAATGGAAAGAAAAATCTATAGAGGTTTCTTATGATTTGAGATGTTTTTAAAGTGCATTGGGTATATTAATTGCATAAAAGTGCGTATGTATTAACTGCGTTTCACGAAGTCTTGCTTTTCGACTCGACGCGGTTGATCGTTAATTGGCAATCAAGAACATACTGGTAGAAAACGTACAATGAAACGAAATATCGATTGTTACTTGACAAACTGACGCCTACCGTTTCATCGACTAACATCAAGTTCGATCGTCCCGAACCTTCAAAATTATTACCCCATAGAATCAAAATAAGTGCCATAATATACAACCAAACAAACTAACCTCTGTTATTAACACCAAATGCGCATTGTAGCTCCAAACGCCCACGTTCATATATCCGCGCCCCATCCGCCCAATACCACGCCTTTTGTAAATTATGGTATAACGTATACGGAAGAGTAAACGAGAATCGACGTTTGCGTGCGCCGCACGAGGCGATAAGTAAGCAAATGTCGTATTTCTCCGCCGATTCCGTAAGAATGGAACTGCGTATGGGCGCAATAAGTTACAGATGTTTGTGTGCCTGCCAGCGCTCCTATATTTTAGCTGTAGTTTGGCGAGAGAGCGCTCTCGGCTTAACTACCCGAAATAAAATTGATAGGCAGATTCGGAATGAGTGTTATTAGGTAATCAGAGCAGATGGTTCGTTTTGTATGGTCGTCAACTGGATTTTACTAAGCTTTTGATGAGCTTAATACGGCTACAGTTTCGTCTGCAATACTTTTCACGTTATCATAATAATTTTTAATCTCTGTAAGTCTGAATTCTTATATAGATATAAGGCAAGATTTTTTTAGAACGTCTTAAAACTTGAAACAGTTTTTAAGACGAAACCTATACCACAAACTAAAAAAAAGTTAAACACTACTAACCAATCATAACAGCCTTTTAAAATAGTCAACACAGATCTCGGAACATTCTCATTCTGTCCTTATATCACTGATTGAGGTTAGGGCATTTCATCCTCGAGCTCGAATGCAGAATATACTCGTAATACTGGCCCAATTTAGCATCCCCTAAATATCCAATTGCTGGAGACCGAAGTGTAGTGGAAATCATTGCGGTAACAGCCAGTCTCCTGTTTCGCAGTTGTTTCCTCGAACTGTGCGCCAATATCTCATTTATAATGCACCCTCTGAATTCGGCACCGGAGTACATGTCATTGCTTATTTGGAGTTATCAAAGACTATAAGTGAGATAATCCGGGCTTTGGAGGTGATTCGAAACGTGTGTGACTGTTTGGGACTTGGGACTTGGGACTTGGGACGCTTAAGAGGAGAATAAGAAATTCTGCTTTAAATAAATCATGCTTTGGGTATTTAAATAACGGTGCCGGTATCTTTACTTTCCGTGATGCTTTGTTTTTGTTGGGTTTTATATATAAAAGTACGTAAACGTAAAATCATATAAATAAACTTAATTTTTTTTTAATAAAAGACTGTTTTGCATGTATACTATACTGGGTTATAAGAAAAGGGTATGCTAAGCCAAAATGAGCTTTTAGTACTCATCATTATTAAAAACTGTTGCTATGGGACCAACTCGGAATTTGCGAAATAGAAATCAGCTTTTCCATAGAAAAATGTCAATGAAACTTGACAAAATATTATATATGGAACAGCTGATTTTTTTCGCGAATTCTGGGTTGGTCCCATAGTAAAAGTCCTTATGACCTTGTATTATAATATGTGTGATAATAAACATTTTGAACATTTTATAGTAAAATATAATTTTATAGTAATTTTTATATAAATACGCCGGTCACACACCCAAATGTAGTTTATTAGAAAAAAACGCATTGGAAATTACTATTAGAGTATCAGAAAATAATGGAAATTAATTTAAGGTTTTATGCAAAAATATTGCTAGTATTAATAAAATTGTAGTGCTGTTCTGTGTAGTTTGAATATAAATTATCAATATTAATTATTCAGTATGTATCGGGATCAAGGCTTCCTATTGTGTAGTTATGATGTGGTATTATGTCACGGTATCTGACACCGAGACACGGCTGTAGAGAGATCAAACGTACAGATAATCGCAGGCTTCGGGTACCTTGTACCCATATTGAGATATCAAAGGTTTGTAAAGTATTTTTAGTATTTTGTAAATTTAGCTTTGCAATGTCGGACTGTCGTAGCCTAACCCGATCGCATAAAAAAGGTTTTGGAAAAAGATTTGTTTAAGGTCAAGCATGGTATGACTGCGGTCCTGCAAGATCCACAAAAGTTGCATGATCTAACCACAAAAACTAATTTTAATTTTCATCTTAGCAATTATTATTATATCAAAAGAAAAACAAAAAGACTAATTGTGTAATGTAGTCTATTTTATAGAAAAAATATCTAATGATACCTAATCCATAGGCCATATTTTAAGCGGTAGGAAATAGAACGTATAAAAGTTACACACTTAAGTACTTAAAAGGTAGGCAACGTATTCGTGACGTCTACGGTGTTAGAGGTTATCAATAGGCGATCGCTTACCATCAGGCGGCCCGTTTGTCACCTAAAGGGAAAAAACCCCTTCTTGGTTGTTAATAAAAAGCATGCCACGCTTTCTAATATCAATACTGCGTATTGTAATAAGCCGGTACGATGTATTTCTGTACACTTCGATATAATCTCGCGTTTTATCCATCGAGTATCGCGTACAAAATGGCGTATTTATTCACGCGTGCGGGCACAAGTTCGCTATTTCCCTAAATCGAATATTCGAAGTGTGTCCCGCCTGTTTGCCTACATCGGTACGAGTGTGTCGCACTGAAATACTTTTATCTACTTTTCTTGTGTAAATACTCTTAGTTGTGATGTTCTGTCTGTACGTGGGTCTAGAATGGGCTGGAAATCGAAGTCTACGAGTAGATCGGGATTTTGTGCCTTTTATTTTTCTAAAACATATTTATAGAACAAATCCAAAGGGTTCGGGTACGCTGTAATTTAAATATTTTACTATGGCTCTTAGTTTTCTGAAACCAACAGATTTACGACTTCCAAACCAACCAGCCCAAATGTTTTTAATCTTTTTGAAATGAACTTTTACAAGGAATTGACTACGAATTAGTTTTCAAGCCAATTTAGAAAGAGGTATTGGTTTTACTTTCCTTTAATAGTCGTAGAAAATACTTTCTATGTGGTTTTCTTTGTACATCTTGAGACGATCACTAACGCAATATAAATGTAAATCGGAACTTCTTTGAAGAATCGGACTGAAGGTCCAATAAATATTGCCAACCGTTGTATCTACGTCTACTGACGCTACATAGGTAGAGTTTTCTTTACCATTTAAACTTTACTGTTCTTGTTTGCGTTTCTTTTGTTTTAGAGTCGCCTACACCTGTTTCTCGGATTTTAGTGAAATCAGTGAGCTCTAGTCAAAAGCCTAACCTATCAGAGAATAAAAAATTTACCCATTAGCATTAAAGTGCTATTAAAAAGTAAACAAGTTCGTATGGGCCGAATGGCTTTCCACGATATCAGAATTTAAAGTGCTATTATGTAATTGTCATGTCACCTTTTGCTAAAAATGACGTTAAAATTGTTGTCACGTGCTTATTCTTTTTATCCTCAAAAACCTTGTGGCTTTTCGCATACGTTACTCTACAATTGTTGTTTCCTTTGTGATATAATTAACGTATTCAAATCGCAATTATGTTATTCAGTTGCAGCACAAGTTTTCCGCGTAGAAATATTTATGAGCTTCCGGCTTACGGTAGACCCTGGTCCCAGTTACTTTATTCTGTACGCTGTAGGGTACCGTATCGGATCTTGTGTGGGTGCTACGGAGTTCTGTGCTCGCACACATAGACACGTGTTGACGGAGGTTCGCGGTTACTTGAGTATGCCAGTAGTAGGAAATAGTAGGAATAAGTTTTGCTCTGTATTGTGTCAAGTCTTTCCATTGATCGTAGCAATGAAGCATTGCAGTAAGACTAGCATCGAAGAGGCATTGTTTTTGTAGTCGTACGTGTATTGATGTAACCCATTTGTTCCGACTATTCCGTCTACAGAAGAGCTGTCGAGTGTCACGTTTTGTGTTTACGAGTAGTGCTACGAGATCGTGTTATGTTTTAACCAGTCAACGAGTAAGCTTCTGACGTAATGTAGAAACTGAGTATTACACCGCACGTCTGCATGAAATATTCTGTGGGCTGGTTTTGTGTGGGCCCAAGATAAACAAACCTTAAGGTAAAGGCGAGTTGCTTGCGAGTTTCAATGTTTAATTATGTTTGAAGGGATTTCGGTGCTCGAATACCCTTGTGTTATAAAAAGGGAGTGTTTATTCGGTATTTAAAGTTTTCTGCAAGAATTGTTATTTTCCGTACGGTGATTGTTATTTTCCGTAATCGTCTCTCGATAAGAGGTATCAAACAACATAAGGCTTATTGTGGAATATTTTTATTTTTTTCAACATTACATTCGAAGTCGACTTACAAAAGTGTATAAAAACGTACCTTAACCTTACAATACTTGAATTGGTTTCTTCTAGGCAAGCGTGCTCCGTAGATCATTGCTCAACATCAGGCAAGATAGTCAAACACGAACCTATCATAAAAAAAACAGTCTTACTTAAACTACATAAATAAACAACTTCCGGTTGTTACATCAAAAGGAACGAATGCCATCACCAATAATGTAGTTTGACAAACGCCGCGGCTACCACAACATATCAACAACATTTTCCCCAATAATGCTCTAACGCCAATAAGTATTTCATATTGGTGCCATCATTAATCTTGCCTATCGCGGCCTACCCATTCAATTGACTGGTTATTTCTACGGATAAATTATGAAGTTCGATTTTTGTATGGGCCGCCGATGATAGCGCACAGCTGGTGGAATATAACTGACATCGACTACAAAGTAATAGACGAGAAATAAAATACGTACCTTCTCCTAATAAATAAACATTGTTTATTGTAACAATTTTTGTGTGTGGAAAATCTTTTCAACAGATTTTTTTTGTAATATATGCTCTACCAATGTAATATCTGAATGAGACAAAAAGGTCTGATTAAAAGTCAGACAAATATGTTACATTTGCGAAAAATCATGGAGCAAAAGTTTTTAAATATGATTTAGGGAACCTGCTAGCAAAAGTTTTTGCGTTGTTTCAAAAGTACGTTGAATACATTTTTTTTTTGTTGTAGTCAACGGATAACTAAGTTAAGCTCAACGGATGACTAATGACATTTAAAACTATCAAAATTTTACAATCATCATCTTTTAGTTGCTTGGGTAGAGAGGCCTTTACCAAACAGTAGACTGAAAGCGAGGCTCAAATAATAAAATGATGATCAATTGTATTTTTTGTTTGTAAATAAATATGTTTCATTTGATGACTCCTCCATTGAATACGTATTCGTTGATGGAATATAATCAATAACGCTTATTTTCTCGCGCTCTTTCAGCGGTCTATAGAACTGGGCTTTTGTGCACTCATGGGTTGGACTTTTGGGATTATCGGTTTAAGCGAATTTGGTTAATTACACGAAATACTTTTGGAAGGGAAAGTAATTTGGAAACGAAATTAATGGGATTCGACCTGCTGCTCGGCATTAGAAAAAAATATTCATGTAAGGCCTGATGTCTTTTAGTGGCACATTAGGCCCAAGTTTGAAGGCTTTTTAAGACAGATTTGAATTTTCTAAAACTATTGGCATCCTTGTTTAATGGCTTGCAATGATAAAGACAGATATATTTTTAGTTAGTTTAGATCTGTCTTAAAATGCTTTTAAACTAGGGCCTATTGTCTAGGTACTGAATTCACAACAAAATAACAGCAATTAACCTTTTGTTTATTCTTGATTTTTATTAAATTCACATGGCTTAAGATTACGTAGTTAGTTACGGATGTAGAGTCGTTACTTTTATGACTGGCAACTTTTGACGCTGAAAGAAGGGTTTTCCAGAAACAAGCATTAATGCTGAATAAGAATTGTAAAATTTTATGTATCCACTTCAACATACACGAAATGCATTAAATTTTCTACGTCCCAGTAATATTTCATGTAAAAACGAGCGAAAAATTTCATAAACAAAATATTATCAGAGTTAACGGGCGATGTTTTTCCTCGCGAGTTCCCATTACTCGCATATCATCATTATAAAAGTTGAAAAGTTCGTAATAGTGATGCCCTAGCGGTTAGGAGCCATAATTAAAAGTTGCCGGCTAGTTTCACCTTAAAACTTATCTCGTTAAAACTTGCCACCTGAGAGGAACAAACAGTCTTCCCGCGACTGAATCCCAAATCGTAACCGACGGAATAAATCAAACTTAGCACAGCGTTTTGTGCGCAAATAAACGAATGTGGCC
This sequence comes from Alcis repandata, assembly GCA_949125135.1. Classification (NCBI taxonomy): domain Eukaryota; kingdom Metazoa; phylum Arthropoda; class Insecta; order Lepidoptera; family Geometridae; genus Alcis; species Alcis repandata. The sequence continues at coordinate 2,871,794 of OX421238.1, forward strand.
CCTCACATGCCCACGACTTTATAACATCGTTGAAACGTGCCATTCTCTTTTTATCATAACGCGAGTAATATCGCATAAACTCGGAATATTAAAAATGTTATTTATTTAGAGGCCGAAATGAAATCCCGAAATACTTTATTTAGCGCGAAAAAGGTACAATAAAAATTTCATTTGCTACCCGTGACACCTGGTTTTTTACGTCGGCTAATAATATTTTTGTGCTATCTCCCGTTGTAATATCGCTCTGTACTTGTGATAGTGATATATACAGAAATAATAAAATACCAGTGTTATTTCTGGGACATGGGAGTTCGAGGCCCTCTCGCTAGGGTTCGCTCGTTCCTCGCATTTTTGCGGCGTCTTTGGCTCGGCGCGGCGTGAAAATGCGAAATTTCAGTCTCGGCGTCGGTAAAAAGGTACGCTTTGTGCCTGGGCACGTTTTGAACCGACTGTTTTCATATTCATATTTCGCTACAGGTGGCCCGCATTCAGCTGCAGACTCAGAGGTAATGTAATAGCTTATTTAGACTATTTATTCATGTCAGTTTGTAATTCGATTGTCGGATCCCCGCGGTATTTTCTTATTGGACTTCATCCATCCGTTTTCACAGAGATCAAAGCGTGTAAATCTTTGCTTCCGAGGCGTCGACTGAACCGAGGCGAGTGATGGTCGCGGCGGCGCGTGTTTGCAGACTTCGTCGTTCCATTTCGCATTGCATTTTCGGAGCGGACAGCGGCCGAAACTAGTCCGAACTGAGAATTATAGGTCGCGTTGTTTTTGGCACAATCCGCGACGATTTATGCAGCGGGGACATCAACTGCACTCATAAAGTGTGCATGCAAGCGCTCAGCGCCCAACTGATTCATGGCACTCCGCCTGTTTTGGAATATATAGTTTATTGCGCATCTCCGCGACATCGTTGCACCGAGTCGTGTCTCGTCGCCTGTTTCAAATTTAATCGCACAGAATTAGTTTGCGGGCGTGTGATTTAAGTGGCGTGAACGCGGACGACAACCGGGACTCGCTTTTGAACATCCTGTCTTGGTGTAATGCAAACTTTGAGCCTAGTAAATTTGCTGCAGCTTCGCACCGTGCTCTCTATGTGCTCGCTTCTAATGATAATTGGCGTTAATGTTTCTGTAATGACTATACTTTGTTCTGTACTATGCATAACAATGTTAGTGAAATTCAAAAACTAGAAGTCAATTAGTTATGTTAAAATATATCTGCGTCTAAAAGGCAATTAGCCTTAGACGATCGGTTACTATGCTAATCGTTAGTGTTTGTCCAAGTCATTCTGAGGTTCGACTAGAAATTTCACTCGCTTTGAAGCTGCTCTTTCTATTTGATTATCCACAGTCAATTGGTAAACGCTAGGAACTCGAGCTTCAAAGATTTAGCTAACAGTGGGCCTAGCACAACTTTGACGTAAAAATACGTAGCGAGTATTCGATAGAAAAGTGTACGCCATTTACACCCGTCAGGAGCACACTTGACAGTCGTAAATGGCGTACACTTTTCCATCGAATACTCGCTACGTATTTTTACGTCAAAGTTGTGCTAGCCCCACAGTTCAATTTCGCATTTTGTTTTTAACTGAGTAGATTAGAAATGCGCTTAGTTGTGTTAAAAATAAAAACATACAGCTATCAGTTTGTAGTGTCGTATCTAGTTTCCTTTATGCCGGATTTATACGCCGAAAGACTATAACAGCAAGCACACATCGGAAATCTACATACATTCAAAAATATTTCCAAACTATTCGAATAGAAAATACGAAACTACTGTCAGGCATTTCAGTAGTCTGAACCTGTCTGTGTCAATTTTACGACATTTAAAGTGAAGTAAATAAATGCGATTCGATTCGACTGACTGGTTGCCAAAGACATATAATATTAGATTTGTTTGTATGGTGTGGAGATCAGCCCTGCCTTCGCAAATAGAGCGTGAATTCCAGCGGATGAATCGCCCGCGTAGTGGCCAGGGCACGGCTAGTTTCCTTCGAACAGGACTTCCACTCTCTTAAGTCGACGTTATCTAATTCCGGTTAGAGTTTCTTAGAATAATAATATGAGAAATAAATAGAAATCTTTTGTGCAGACCAGCAAACAAAATAATAGAAACTAAATAATTGGATATTATCATAAACACGATATAAATTAAAAATGAAATGAACAAGTATTTAATTAATGTTTGTATTTTTGTTACAGGTAAGCGTTCCTCTGTGCTCATTGGATCGGTATGTACGGCGTTGTTCGGTATCTTGTAGGCGTCAAAAAACCTTCAAAAGTGCGCTGTGGAAATAAAAAAAATCAAACGTTCCTGAATTTACTAATATATTTTGAAATAGCTAAAGTTTTAAACAATTAAAATGTATGTAAGCCAACAATGAACTTAAACGACCACACCGCAGTGGCGCAGCTACACTGGCCGCTGATGTTTCAGCACTAATAGTGTGGACATTAACTAATTCGATTTGCCAAAGCCTAGCTTAAAACATTAGCCGTGTCATGGCACATCCGGTCGCGTGCGCCGGTAGCGTGTTGTAATACATTAATATCGTAGTCGTGCTCATAAATGTCCAAGTGATATAATAATTTGTAGCCATCAGGAGATGCATTAGGTATTGCCCTTGATGTGTAAATGTGGTTTTTGTTGGTCTATTTGATGGCTTATAATACGTTTTATTAGGTCGATGGTAGTGCTGATCGGGCGATTTGTTGGTTGGAACCAAATGGTCGCAATACTTTTACGAAATTAGAATAATACTACTTTTTAACTTTTACAACTTTTTTGTAGTAGTGGTAGGGCTCTTTTGCAGAGCCCGCCTGGGGAAGTACCACACCTTTGCCAGTTATTCCACCGCCAAGCAGTAATGTGCAAACATTACTGTGTTCCGGTTGGAAGGGCATTGTTTCCAGTGAAATTACAGGGCAATTGGGAGATGAAACAACTTATATCTCAGGGTGACGAGCGCAGTGCTGTGCCGCGCAGGATTTTGAATTCTGCGAGTTCAAAATTCTGGGTGACGCAGACCTGTTATGGGCAAACGTGACGTTTAACATCAGGCGAGCGATTTGCTCGTCTCGTCACTCAATTACATAAAAAAAAAAACAAATACATGACGAATTTATGCTTGTACTCGTTTTTCACCCCTCGCCGCTGTAATTTTGTTCTAAGTTTCAAAAAAGAGCAAACTCGGCTGATGTAGCTTTTGATCTTTTGCAATTTGAATACATGGTTTGAGCTGACCACGGCCGTCCTTTATCAAGACAAGAGGTATATACCTAAACAGGTTTTATGCACATCGAGTCCAATAGAACCTTTTAAACCACGGCTCTGCCACAGACAAAAAACATTATTTTCCGGTTGAATAATCCTAAAATCGGATCTATTAATTCGCAAAAGCTTAATTAGATATCCCGACCCGAAATGCAAATCCCGACCAGATTCACAGATCCAATATCGGCAACACGCCCAACCCTACACTTAGCAAATTGAAATCCCCAACATTTTTCCTCAACGACATAATTAACCCCCATTGTTCGTAAAAACAACCTTCCCACGTCTTGCGAGGCTTGCGAGCCATATTCTGGATGCCCGAGTCACTAAGTCACGTAATTGGTCGGAAATGGCACAGCGCGACGCCAGATTACATTCGATCACGTCCCGCAGTAAACAGTTTAGCACTGATTTTTTTCTACACGACCTTTGTGGAGAGCCCGATTGTGCCGATTGCTGGATTCGAAGCGAGAGGCGAGTTCAGAGTCGAATGTGATAAGCGAATTTGTGATGTGGAACGCGTGGAACGTGTCGTGATTTTTTGAACGCTGTCAGTTGATTGCGATCGGTGGATGCCATAAATTGCTTTCATTTACCGGGAAGTATATCAATATTTGACTCACTACATTGATTTGGTAGCTCTGTTGCTCTTTGATTTTTCATTTGAGCAAATACGACTATTTCTCCAACTGTTTGCTTCCTCGTCTCTTTTCTAAGAAAAACAATTTCAATGCAATTTATGCTACTAAGCAAGCATTCATATTTCCTCGTAAAACTTAAAGGAAACTGGTCAAAGAGTCTCTAAAAAATGCATCCCGTTGATCCTGTATGAATATCGAATCGGAGCCAAGCTAGCCTCAAAAGGCGAAGTCACGCTCGCCAAAGCAAACATTATTATGAAAATACACAAAACGTCTGAGGTCGGACCTATCATTTTATCCAATAAGCGTCCCCATCATAATGGACGGACCCTCACCGTTTCCCGGACATATGTCGAGGAAAATATGACACTAATAACTAAGTCAATTTCCACTTGAGCCTGCCATTCAGGCAGCGGCCTAATAAATTAATAGGGGCGTCAGATCAACGTCAAAGTTACATTAGGGTCAGTGTCGGGCCGAGTCGAGCCGGCGAGATAAACCTGTCTCACAATTAATGAAAAGCTGATTTTGGGGAATGTCTGCTCAGATAAGACGAAGTTATTGGACTGAATGAGATATTATCCCCTTGTCCTTTGATGAGTTTCGATTGTGGCGCGTTAATTAATTTAGCATCACGGGATTGGGGTTTTTTCGCTGAGTAGATTGATATAGTAGGGGCTGATAAGGAAATAGATTTAGCTCCGGTTTTATTCTATTCAACGGAACCGTGTAAACGTGGACTGTTCTGTGAACGTTATCTCATTTCATGGAAGGGAAAATGTGGTGGGAATTACTTCTTTTATATTCAGCAGGATTAATACCCTTGAAACTGTTGCTATAGTTTCGAGATTAAGATAACAGCTGTGAAGAATTCATTCAATTCAAGTTCATCAGACTATTCAATTTACAAGAATAGCTCGACTGCAATTTGTAAACTTAACAAAAGCAGCTCGCTAGTTTTGCTCGAAGGAACCATTAAGCAGTACCGTTGAAGCAGCAATCCAGTTTGCGCTCCAATTAATCAACGTCCGATGTTTTGTTTCTGAATTTCGCCCGTAAAAGTCTTAATTCACGCTTAATTTCGTCTCGTTTTCAATCTCAACTTTCCACAGAAACTTTTGCATTGTTCCGAACGTAGTGCAGTTCAGAAACTATACAGACGACCGCTTCGACAAAGACAGTACCTACTAAATAAACTCGCGCCTGATGAGTTTTTGTACAAGTTCCTTGGGAATTATGACGCAGGTATTAACTTCTCCGATGTTAAAAGAAAAAGAAGAGTTGGAGCGTCCGTTGTTCGACGAGTTGGAAATCCGGCTTCAACGGTTCAGACAAGTTGTTCTTTGACAAAGCTAGTTCTTTTGCGAGTGCCATAGTAATTAATGTTGAGCGACTACACAGCTTATGTTGCTCGGAGTTTTCTTATCGTGTTTCTTACGCTTACGCCATTACTCCTAAGTTTTTACCCCTCTGAAAGGTTTCGTTAGTGGCCGTACCAACTGTACCATAAATAATGAACTACATCAGTTTCTCTCTCTCGGGTAATTCGATGTCTTCGGAATTAGGCCTTTTCTCGTTACTTTCAATGGAACTGTATCAAATGTATCTTAGAATTCGGATTTTAGTAAACTTGATTTGGATTCTGGGTATTTTATTGATTCTTTGGATAATATATTTTTTTAGGTTTGGTACTACGCAACTGTATAACCGTAAATTTACGAAAGTGAACAAGTCTGTATTTTTTAAATAAATGTCTTTGGTTAGAATATGCAAATGTAATGCTTGATACTTAGAACCAAATGATTACTAGGTTTGGGGTAAAAGTACATTACTTATGAACAATATATAGAACACGCTGTTTCGTCCATGCGGTGATAAATAGCCGTGATGGTTATAATTATTAAAAAAAAGCGTATGTAAGGTAGTTTTCTGAGCCCCTGACGGCGTGTACACAAAATGTCATGATAATAGGTTTAAACTCGTATTTTGCAATTAATTATTAGTTAGAATATCATCTTTTCGTTGAACAAAGAATAACGCAACATCATTCCCAACCGCTGCATTAAGTGTAATTAAGTATAAGGCGTATCTAATTGATGTCCCTAATACCTCGCAGATTTATTACGTCCTCGGACAATGCAATTATAATGATTGTTGAAATGTCAGCACTGCAACGAGCCACAATTATTATTCGTTGCTTAAACTTGCGAAGGCACGCCGTGTGGTGAGAACTCGCCTAGATACCTTCCAAGTATGACATAATACTTAAATGTTTGTCGCTTTTCGTTTATAATTAGCCTCGATGTCTAAATATTTGAGAATCACCAGCTGTCTATTTCGCAATCTCGTGGATCTCGTGTTGTGCGTCACAGATTTAATTACTCGTTTTGGTAGAAATTTATGTAATTTGTCGTATCGATTTTCACTATGTTTTGAAGAGAAATGAGGAGTATCTTATAATGGCAGTTTACACCGAAAAATACCGTAGAAAAGAAAACAATTTAAAACTGTTAGAGTATAAACTCAATCTCTGTCAGGCAATCTTTGGAAGAATAGGACGGACCGATTCATATAGCTGATTAATACTGATTATATCTTATGATTTCAAGTCCGATATTACGTTGTAACATATCAAACACTAAGTACATTAGATAGTCATTTGTACATATAGCTCCATGATATGACGGGCGATAGATCGACCAATCAGCCCTGACACGTTGACATGAAAGCAAATAGTCCGCGTATGTTTGCGTGTCAAACACGGCGAGGAGGCGGTGAAGCTCAAAGAATCCTGGCCGAGTTACAGAGGGCAATGCATTCCGCATCAATACAGCTTCGCTCCTCCGGTTAGTGACATATGAGTATTGCAATTTCCGAATGCGGGGTCGTTAGTTGGCACGGAGAGAGATAGAGAAAGCGATAGAGTGCTGCCAATGATTTACGGACCATTTGCGCTTCCGTTGCTCGCGCAGTGGGCGAGCTAGCACGGCTAGTGTTCAATTAAAAAGTGTCAATGTATGTTGACTCGCCGCTTCCCTTTTGTCTCGTTTGAAGCGGCAACTGGCGCCAATTGGACTTCCTTTCGACTAGAGCGGCTCGTCTGTTGCAAAGCAAACTCGGCTCGGCTTGAATTTGCGTAACCATCATTCGTGTTGTTGCTGGGCAAATAAAGACAAAATAATACAGCAAAAATGTATCCTGGAAATGGTGTCGTCGCATGTAGCAACTGTTCAGGTACGTTAACAGCTAAAATTCTCATATTAACTGCATTCATAAATTTATATTTCTACAACACAACTGCAAAAACAGGCTGCCGTTTTCAAAATCGTCATGACATACCATAATGACGTAACTGTCACTGAGGACATCGTTTGACTGATCAAATTGGGATAAGAAGCTTCTACTGTTATCTGATTGGTTTTCGCTCCACATCAGTCTATGAAATCATAACAAATCTAATCATAATCATGCCATCAACATAATGCGGTCCTTCGGGTGAGTCTGTCACTTGAAGTTATGCAGGCCGATAACAATGAAGCGTCTGCAGATGGCGTAGTAATTTGTGGCTGCATTATGCACGCGCGCATATCGGCCGCTCGGGCGTGTGATATAGATTGGCAGCCACTTCGTAATGTGTGGTTGAATAAGGAAACTAGATGCGCCTAACCTGTTCTCAGTTGTCAGTCGTAAAAGTCAGGTTGATTGTAAAATGTGGTGTTACATTTTACTTTAGTGTGTAGCTTAGGGAAAATTTACCATGGTTTAGAATCGGTTTAAAATGTCACAAACTGGTAACCAAGTAAATTATGAAATTATATAATAGTTTAAATAAATTTGTGTTAAAACTCCTTTTTACTATGGACACTAATGTGGTTTTGAAACGTTTTGTTATGATTAACACTGAAATACTCACGTGAAATTAAGTCGTCTATTACGACTAGTTTCGATCACATTTGATGATCTTGATCAGAAGATTACAAGCGTGATGCGCTCGTAATCGTGTTTCGCCTGGCACTGCGGGAAATTTGCTGCTAATTTTACGTGAGCATTCCCGAGTTAATCATAACAAGATAAAACTCCTTATTGTGCACGTCATAAAACTAATCTTACACTAGCTGCACCCAGCGGTTACACTGCGGGGTGATACGTCAAACGGCGATCATGATGATGAAAAGTTGCCTTAGATAAGCTACTTTTATCACCCTTGCTATTTAATCTGTTGTATACATAAGCTATATTCCCGTACAATTCCAACCCAGCAGTTGCAGCGTTAAAGAGTAGGTAACAAGCATACAGACAATCTCTCGCATTTATAATATTAGTAGGAAGTAGGATAGCAAACAGACAACAAGTTTAATGTTTTTCCTTACCGAAATTTCATCAACTATTTATTCCTTACCTAGTCAAATCCCGTCATGAATGTCGCGTACCGCATAATGCATACTTTCTCCATGCCCACAATCACACTAGCTAGCTACTAGCTAGGACTCCAGGTGCTCAAGTTGGCAGACGTTTTAAATTGAATAGCGTTATTCGAGCTGGCTAACCCGACGTGTGACACGCTCCCCGGCCATCCCGGGATGTATCTTATATCGCCGTGCGGAGATTTAGGAGCCACTTTTGTAATTGTATTGTATTTGATTTCTCGGAAATTTATTATGGTGCTATTTTATTACGCGGTTTCACCCACGCGGTGGAGATGATGAAATGTATGTGTAAAAGTGTTAATACAGAGTAAAAGCTATTTTAGTCTCTTGGCATTTGATACTCAGTGTCAAGTTGCTTGTTAATGTGACATTTTTAAAAAGCTTGATTTTGAACGTACGTTACCTTCTAAGACCTCTTGTAGTCCAGAAAAGATAACTTTTTAGCATTAAGAGTATTTTGGTCCCCATTTCTGATTTATATTTTTTTTAAGCTATTGCATAGCTTCTATCGCGGGCCTTGAGCGTGGAGATATATGGAGATATATAAATATACTAGCGGCTCGTCCCGGCTTCGCACGGGTAGGCACTATAAATTGAGATCTTAAAAAAAAAAAAATTAAAAACTATCCTATTTGTTAAGTTAGATCGAACTGCACACGGTGTGCAAATTTGATTGAAATCGGTTAAGTAGTTTAGGACTCTATAGCGGACAGACAACGTGACACGTAATTTATTAATATATTATTAAGAAGATATGCAATAGCTTTACCGCGGCAGTCCCCGAGTGCCACACGTCTTTTTTTTTTCATTTTTGTTTCGTAGTATGTCAACACTGTAGATAACTGTTACAACTAATCCTATGAATGTGAAGTTCGTTCTCAAGGAGTAGAATAATGAATGCGGCGCACTCAGCACACGTCGCTTGTTTACCTGACTCGCACTCAGACCGTAATATCAGGCGTACGTATCATGGAACGTTACCGGAAATACCCCGTCCAAATTTCCAGTACGAAATTCATTAAACTCTAACACGAGTTTTCACACAGACATGAACTGTATAACTGGGAGCCGCAATTAAAAGTTTGCTTAGAGAGAATATACGCCAACATTTTGATTTAAAGTTTGCGGTTCCGCTCGACACCCACAGGCCCGCACCGGGCCGCGAGCGCCGGTTTTTACGTCAAAAGCACAATTTGAATACGCCCTTACTGATCGACAAATATCAGCATTCCGGACACGAACTCGGCGAAATTTCTTAGTCGGTGCTTATTCGATAGCGAATAGCTATAGATGATCCTACACTATGCAGTATGTTAGCTAGCATCTTATTTATAGATCAGGTTTTTTTTTGGTGTGAACAGAAATGAATTATCTATACAATCTAATACTCGTATCAGTATTTAATGCCTTACGGAGGTAAAACTATGTAATTATCACACTTTATGTTGTTATCCATACACTTGCGGAACATTTGTATGGTTTTCATAGCATTTAACATGAGCGTGAGCGTGTTTGAAACAATTTTCTATGAAGCCACGTAACTGTTTTACAGTGTACCCTCTACGAGAATGTATTACGAGACGTAGCATAAAATGTCGACGTAGACTTCCTTTTACCGCGGATTGGCTACGTGTTAAATGGCTACGTACGACGGAATGTGTAATTGCTTCTACGAGTCGTAGCACTTGCTACGAAAACGGGCTCTTTGTTGAGATCTTTTATTATGTAACTGAAGTAGCTTTATTTTCCTTTATATTAATAAAATGGCGTATTCGAAGTAATATCAAAAGCACCTTAGTATTCTTCGCTACATGTTTCCAACAAAAGCTCGATTTCCAATCTGCAAGGCTGCAACTCGGTTGTTCATTCAGGGCTTACTTGCCCCATTCAAGCCGGGGCGAGTTTTCCAACGCTTTTGTTGTCAAATACTTAATTAGTGCAATGGGTTCGAGCATTATTGAATGGCTGCATCCGAATAATAGACTCGGATGTTTAACTTATTTGTTGACTTGTAGTACGGGTGTTTGAAGCTTGTTTTGCGGTTGAATAAGCAAGTTGAATGATTGAGATGAATTGAGACTATTCAATGGCCTGAATAATTAGAGCGCAGGCTACCTCTATAGATACCGCATTGTAAGATCACTGAAAGGCACCGAAGTTTAAGAGCGCGGGTTTTGAGAACTGAAACCAAGCGTTCCTATTCACTATCTACAGGTCGCGCTGTATAGCCGAGTTTAACAATGAAGCTATGAAAATGAAATTTTGGTGAATTTTGATCAATGCTTGATTAATACATTTTGATCGTCTTGAGTACCTAGGGAATCTATTTGAGGTAAGCTGAAGGCTGGAGAAACTCTAATTTCGAGGAAATCAACCAAACTCCAGCCTTTTCCAGGAAAGACCTTAAGATTTAAAAGGTCAAGGTCATGTAGGCTCATACGGGAGTGATGGCTTTTGTATCCGATATTACGAATATCAAAAACTCACTGAGCGTAATAAATAAGGCTTATGAACGAATAAATGTGTAGAATTTATTAAAGTAACTTAAATAGATTTTGTGAAATTGATGACTATTATAGAAGATTGTGTTTATTTAAAGCCAGACTGAGACATTTTGGGCACTTTATTTTTATCTTGTTTCTACTTTAACTTTCTCTTTAATAATTTTTATATGTCAAAGGTAACGAGAAAGGCTTTTTAAATGAAATTGGACTGGTAATTTTTAACCGACTTCAAAAAAGGAGGAGGTTATCAATTCGTCAGTATGTTTTTTTTTTTTTTTTATGTTTGTTACAGCCTCATAACTTTGGACTGGGTGAATCGATTTTGATAATTCTTTTTTTATTAGAAAGCTGACGCTTCCCATTTGGTCCCATTCCAATTTAGTCCAGTTCTGATAATGGTATCCATGAGAAAACCATATAAGTCTTAAATTTGCATGTTAAGTACGTGCGCGACAAATATGTAGATGAATAACTCAATAGTCGGTCTTTTGAAGTCGGTTTTTGTTTTTTGTTTTGTAAAATGTATTGTTAGCTTTAAAATGTAGTTATCATTCATAAGCCTATGCTTGCTGATGTATGATACCAGCCATTAGATTAAATAAGCTGTAAATAAATAACTTTCAATATTTTTTAATAAGTGAGGTTGTCTCGCTCTGTCAGCTAGGGAAAAAGCGAGAGAAAATACAACGCGATTTAGTTCAAGCTAGCGCTAAGAGTCCTCAGTATCTATCTTTGTATCGGCCTTTGTATCTATCTATTGCTTTACACAGATCGTCACTCTACCCGCCCATAGGGCGTCCTACCTTAAAAGCGGTCTCTCACTAAACTTAATTATTACGAGATTATATCTATATTATCTATACTTTAACGGTTTTTTCCTGTTTATCTTCATATATTTCGTTAGCGCCATATGAAAGCCTTTTCTACGGCGTCGGTGCCAACTCTCAAACAACAACTTTATGTGTATCCGACGGAAAAAGAGAAAATGTAACTAATACTCTAATGAGTTTCGGCGTCGGGCGCTTGTTGTTTACCTGTTTTTTGTTGTTGTTGAACGAAAAAATGTAGGTGAGTTTGTTATAAACAAGGTATGGTCACCTTGAGCTTTTGCCATTTTAGGAACGTTGTGTCGGTCTTTTTTGCTCACAAAGATTTTAACAAAACTATCATAGTTTTCGAGAAAAAAATATGGCACTTGTCTTAGATGTGTGTTTTTGGCAAATAATTAATCGATTCTATAATAACTCACTTAGGGTTGATTTCACCTATCGTATAACAAAACGAGTTTAATAAAACGAAGTTATGTTTAAACAAATTGGAGCTTTGAACTCGGTTCGACGCGTAAACGAATTTAGGCTGAGCTGATCGCATTTAACTTCTACGGTGAAATCGGCCCGTAGTGTTTTTAGAAAAGAAAAATACGAAGCGATTTTAATTATATTCATGTTTTTAGAAATATACTAGTGAGTCTAGAACCACAAAAAAAACAAATCGCATAAAATACGCTCAATTTTCATGGTATAAATTAAAAACGAGTACCACAATTACGCCATTCATTAAATTTATTTACAAACCCTCGAATCGCATTTCGACATCAAATTTAACAACCAAAACAGCCCGTAGCTACCAGTTGCCGGCTTCATTATTCACACGTTCGCTATCAATTAGTACGCCTGCTCGCGATCCTCGGAATAATAATGGTTGAATAAAAACTTCACTGCAATATTCATTAGTGCATAGAGTGCATACGTTTTAATTGGACGCCGATCACGATCCGAGTGGTGTTGCTGCGAGCAAGGAGTAAGCCTCCGAGCTTCTGCAAATCAGAAATAGATCTTTACTTTAGAGAAGTACGATAGCTTTCTGAGATTATTATAATTCCAATAGCAACCCTGCGCAGTGATATAAACGGTGGTTATAATGATGAATAGTAGTTTATGTCGTTTTCGTATCCCTGACAAGTTGTATCCAAAGTTTTATCATGATCAGTTGAGCAGTTAAAGTGTGAAAACGTAATAAACAAACAAACTCACTTTCGCATTTTTAATATTAGTCAGGATACAACATGTCGGCCATGCCTATACTCTCGCTTGAGCCTCGTATTTTGTGCCATAGCCAAATAGTCTCGTTTAAAAATGACCCGTTTAATTACATTACTCAAATACGAAGCAATACAAACTATTAAAATCTTCCAGCTAAAAAGTGCCAAAACAATGTTTTTTCATACCACACTATGAGTATCTACATACTATACATCAAAACACCAAAAAGAATTTGTTATGCGCTGCCTTTGCGAGCTGTCATTCTGTCACTCGTATTCAAATTTTTGCATACAAAAAATGCCCAGTTGATTTGTTTAGGCATGACTATGCCACTCTAATTGAACACAAAATATAGTCTACGTGCCAATAAACAAAGTCGCTTCGACGATACTTTACTAAACATCAACACCAAAAAGTTAAATAAATCGATTCATTCAATCATATCGATTCAATAAAGTCGTAGAGTTGAACCGAGCAAGTCATGCGTGGCGCCGTGTGTATGTTTACCTAAATTAATTGAACCGTATTTTCCATTAAGACTGAAAAGGTTTCTATTTCTAATGAGGGCGAGCTTTGAAGAGCTATTAAGAGTGTTTTCATATGAATGTGTTTGGGTTAAAGGGAGCTTTGTTGTAAATTGATTGGATGAAATGCGCCTCGTAACTGTCAACATGTTGCTCTGTTTATGAAAATTATGATGGTATTTTTATTGAACTACTAAATATTTCATACAATACAATCTATATATTTTCTACATTTATAAAATCAAATAAATGTAGTTTCGCAAAAAGTCTGAAGTTGTTTTGTTCGTTTTGTTTGCTAAATGCTGGGGGTGGTAAGAAAAAAAAATAGGAAAAACACAAAGAAACTTAAAAAAAATTAAACAAAAATGTTAGGTTTTTAGGTACAAAGTTGACCGGGTTATATATAATATCCGGTATTTAATAAATAACTCCATGGTGATACGACAATTAAAACAGAAAAATTAAAAATAACGAGCAAACAAACCTTTTTAATGTGTAAGTTTTAATATCTCTGTAATTTTGCGTGCTTCTGTTGAATACTGTTAAAATACCCATCAAGTATTTGTAATTAAATATTTCTGAAATTCTGCGTACTACATTGTTACTCTCATTTTGGAGCTGTCGATAAACGAGGCTATAATGAGGCCGGGATCAGGATTATGTATTGAATTAATACTGTAGTAACTTGTGCATTTAATTGGAGGATGAGGTTATTAAAACCGCCTGTTCATTCATTACGAGCTTTTATTTAACTTGCAATGTTTGTTTGGGCCATATCGTGCGACTGAATTTGGAACCATTTATAGATGTCCGATTGAGTTGAAATTTGGTATAGATGTGCAACTCCGATAACAGATCAATAAAATTGCTAAATGTAATGGAACATAAATTTCAATTGTATAATAATACCGATTATGTATTTTTGCCAAAAAACCTAGACGCACCTTGTTGCATTTGCATGTCACTTCGTGCTTACATGACCAGAGACAAAATCTCAAAGTATATCTACAGCTATAATAGCATAAAAGTGCCAGTAAGTGTGCTAGTTATTACGTTCGTTTAGTTTACTTTAGCACATAAATCAAAGTCCCCACATAATACCTGTTTCTATCCGTTTACAACGATCCTGGAATAGCGAGATTTTACATCGAAAGAATGCATCCGATACATCGCCCTTTCAATACTAAGCACTCCGGCGTGTGTCGAGCTGGGATGCTATTACATGTCGGTATTTGTACCGGCAGTATACAAATGCTGGCATGTAATACCGGCAGTGTACGGAAAACCAATACGAATGCCGACATACTGACGATCAGTATTAATGTATGCAGTTTGTCGGTGTGCAAGATCGGTGTCACATAAAAGGGGGTTTGTTTTGTTCGATGATGCTTAATACATTAATATCACTTATTACTGTCATCGTCAGGTTGGTTTTTGGTTGCTATTGTTGCTAGCTACGACCCGCGGTTTCACCTGCTTTCCTACTATATGCTGTCCTTATATTTCAGTACGAATAAGTAACAAACATACACTTTAAAATGAATTAGTGTGTGTGTTATTTTTATTGACTATTCTTCCTTAGTAAGTATTCTTATTTGAACGTTTTTTGCTACATCTAAATTAATAAACAACAAAATAACAAAAAAAAAAATGTTGCAACCACGTCCCCCATAAATTGTAACTTGAAAATAGACGCCGAACGTGAAAACTTCCATTCATGTGTTGAGCTAGTTACGAGTAATCTACAAAGCAAACTTTTTAATGTTTGTACTAAACTATAGTAGCGTCTAACTACTGTTACCTACGCTGCACCGAGTGTACTTTGCGGAACAGTGAAGCAATAAGGGAACTCAATCAGCTGGCTGGGTGTTTCTTGATGTAGTGACCAAGTATAGACGTTCTTTGTAAATGGTTTGGCGAAATCGAAAGTCTTTGATAGCGTGATCGAACTTCGTAAGATCCTATACTACTAAAATTATGATTTAGATTTGTTTTAATTTAACAATTGTTGATGACAGTGAGTCAGCATTGCGAGATTATGACCTAATAACGATACAAAAGCCGTGATACACAGGCATACAAGTCTCGTTAATTTAATAATCTAAAGAGCTATTAAGTTTAAACGGTTGTGTGCCATTTCTAACGACGACTTTAGGTCTTAAGTCGGAATGTTCTAAAATACATACATTAACCGAGATCAAGATACAAAGTTCCGCATTCACTTGTAGCTTACAAAGTAGAGTTATTACTAAAGTGTGGCTACACTCGCATTCATTAAGTTACATTTGGGATTAGCTTCTCGGCCACCAGAACTTGCATCTAATATGTAATATTGTGCAAGTGTCATGGCTAAAGTTTCAGTTTGAATTCATGCAGCTTGGACAATTTCTGGAGTGTGGCGGATACTTAGTCGAATCACGTTTCGGATGCGGGACTGTTTATAGTTTCTAGCAGTACACATAGGTACATACATTTAAATTCCACGTTTCACATTCATAGCTACTACTGGAATACCCTGTGTCGGGGTTTACATATATATGCATTTAATTTAGTTAGATATTGCGCTTTAGCGTACATGTTTAACATTATGATAATTTAACTTCAACTCGATTTGGTTAACAGTTTGATTGCGGATGACATATACCTTGTGTTTTCCTTTATGCAACGCGAATGCGGCTACACACGCCAGGCGCGTACAACGCATTTAATTATTAGCCGTACTTAAGGCAAGCGCATGTGATTATTAGCCGCAGTTAAAGTGTTAAACATGGTAAAAGGTTGGTGTTGTAAACATATTCTCCAAAAACCCTCTTCGAAAGTTATCCTTGTGCGTCTCTCTGCATTAAATTTATGGTATTGGAACTTTTATCTGAGAAAAATAACTAGACGCATAATAACTTTTTAACAGATTAGTTTAGAAAAAAAAACAAGGTTATTTTTTCAAAGATACACAAGATACTCGTAAGCTCGCTAAAAGAGCGCGTGTCTGCAGGTAATTGCGAGTTTTTATAACGTTAACCGAAAAAGGAAACCGTCAAAAGCATCCCCCTAAATAACGTCAAGATAAGTCCAATATTTTCAACTTAATTCAGCAATTAAACACAGACCCGCTACGGAAAAAATGCCCAACGCAAACTTTGTTTGTAGGGCTTAATTGAAATAATATTCTTGCGAGCCAAAGGAGATTGAGGGCGGGACGTGCGGCATTTTTGTTGTTTTTCCTCTTCTAGAGCAAATGAGAAATACTTTTCTCTTTGTGACACATGATGCCCACCGTCCGACGTAGCTAAGTAGCTACAAAAATGCTGACTCTTAGTTATACGGCACCACGGAAATAGAACGGGACATGCCAAGTCTCTTTACAGTCATGACTGGACTAATATTCGACAAAATAGTATAGAGCACGCCAAGACTCTTTACAGTCATGACTTTACTAATGTTTAACTGAATTTGTGTCCAATATTTGATCCCGGTGAGGACTAATTGATCTAGTCTTTGACAAAGCCAGAACATAATACGATTTCAAAAAACAAGAACATTATTTTTACAAAACAAAAAACAAAAACCGACTTCAAAAGACCGACTATTGAGTTTTTCATCTATTTGTCGCGCACGTACTTAATGCAAATTTAAGACTTATTATGGTTTTCTCATGGATACCATTATCAGAACTGGACTAAATTGAAATGGGATCAAATGGGAAGCGTCAGCTTTCTAATAAAAAAAGAATCATCAAAATCGTTTCACCCAGTCAAAAGTTATGAGGTAACAAACATAAAAAAAAAACATACAGTCGAATTGATAACCTCCTCCTTTTTTGAAGTCGGTTAATAAATAAATGTTATTATGTTTTTCTTTCATCATTATATTCAACCGTTTTCCACCCACTGCTAGATATAGGTCACCTTTTCAGCGCGCCATCTCTTCCTCTTATAGAGCAAAAGAAAAATACCACGTTTGAACAAAAAATTAAATAGAAGTTCAAATAAATGTTTACCGTAAAGATTTATTAAATCTGTTGACAGAATTTTAAGCCAAACAAAACACAACCAAAAACAGAACAAATATTATTTGATACACGTTCGGAGTAAAAACAACTAGTGGTCGAAGTTCCGGATAAATATTCCCTGTACATAATATTCAATTTTGTGACGCAATTTTGAGCTAGCTACCAAAACACCCTATATATCTAACTTGCAATATAGTCGCTTGTACTGACGACGTCGTAAGCAGTACTTTGATTAAATTTCCGGTATTTAAGCCGGGAAAATACTCGGATCGAGAGGAGATTATTTACAGCTCTTTGGAGTTGCTAAATGGAGGTGGTGGAGTTAAGAACTCGTGTATTTACGCCTAGGTGTTTAAACTGTGTGTCACCACTGCATACACGTTTTGAGTAACTTGGTTTTTCTCAGCAGAATACCATTGACATTGAAGCCTTTTTACTTGTATTCATTACTGCAGTACCCTGTAGTTTCACCCGCGTGGTGATGAAAAACGGTGAAGATGATGATGATGAAAAGTACTATGTAGTTATATCTATCCAGGGTAAAAGTTATCTCTATTCCAAATTTTATTCAACCCCGTTCAGCTGATTTAGTGTCATCATCATCAGGTGCCATCTTCATGTTGAAGTTTGGAGGTCAGTAGGCTAAACTTCTTGCGATCCCATGCTGTGCTTTTTAATTGCTGATTTAGTGTGAAGGAGTAATAAACACACATACAATCTTTCGCATTCAAAAATATTACTGTGAGAATTAATGTTAATAATTAGGCGAAATCTGCTGTGTAAATTCCTTAACTTGTTCGTAACATGTATTTTGATTTGATATCGCTAGTTTAATTCGCTAGAATTAGTTACACAACCGATCGATTAACTAAGTTACTGTTGGCATTTAACTGTTCTCTATTACGTTAATGACATAGATAGTCGACATAAAGTATTAGTGATGTGTTGGGCTCGTTTTGGATATCGTTCATTAGCCGATTCCAGCCTTTATGATGGCCTAATCTGGCTGGGATTGCATTGACTGTCATTGGGCTTACAGCAAAAGCTAATATTCAAATGTGAACAGCTCTTGTTTGGTCTGTAATCATTTCACATCACTTTATCGAATGCTACAAAATAATTATTCACTGCTACTTCATTATACTCGTATTCTTTACATGTACCTCTAGATCAGACTTATTTACTACCTGATGCTCGGAACTTTATACTTGGTGCTGCTCGGCATTCGGCATCGCAGGTTTGAGGTATAACCCTCAAACACTCTGGGATAGTGTGATAGAATTCCATAATAGGCGAAAGTATTTTTAAAATCAGAGAAGTAGCTTATAAGGTTACTCTCATCTCTTCTCTCAACTCATCTCTCTACTAACATACCCACATACTTTACTTCTTTATAATACTAGTAAATATTACGAGTCAAATTTGATATTTAATTCCGATCGCTAATTCGATCACTCGATATATGAGAAAATGGTGCTAAAACTAACAGAACCACAGAAATTACTGTTTTCAAGCAGATTTCTAATCAAAGCCTATTCATGAATGCAGCGCAGCTATTCGCAGTTGTTCGAATCGGTATTCGGTATCCAATAAAGCCGCAACACCAATACAAAGTCCATGTTTGCCTCCACAAGTTACAATAGTACATAATAGAGCAAGGGACAGAGTGCGCTACGGCGCCAACGCTCTACTTGCGTATCGTAACCGGCATATTACGACAAATGGAAGCGGTCACGCCGTATCCCGGATTAGCACAGTGGAATTGGACGAAAAACGAACCAAACCCAGGAAAATTTATAAGTAGAATTTTTCCTTCGGAATTCGTTAGAGGGGGTCACTGGGAGTCTACATTTCGTTTTTCGAATTCCCAGTGGTCTTGCATTTTCCGCCATCTTGATTTTAAGGGTGGTTTTTTAAATAACTCGTTTATTTTCAATTTTACACGAAAAATGGTTTTAACTAAAGTTGTTTGAAATTGAATTTCCTACAATTTCTGTCCTAATCAATTTTTTCGTAGGATCGATATTTTTCGATCGAGGGGGTGGAATTGTATTAGCGCATTATCACAATGCATTATCATTGAAATTTGCAATTTTTTAAAATAAACTAGCGGCCCGTCCCGGCTTCGCACGGGTAGACTTTGGGATAAACGTAGAGTAAATTGAAATCGGTCCAGTCGTTCACGCGTGATGGCGTGACCAAAGGTGTTGAGAATAATTATAGGAACTCTTTGTTATAACCTCTATTCTCATGCTATTGCGTAACTATAGCAACCGTAGTTTGTTGATGCTAACTTGTCAATTTATAGTAAAAATTATCAGTATAAAACGCACACTGTTTTGATAGATATGATTGAATTTGAACTTTGTACAGAGGTAATAAAGTGCAAATTGACTCTTGGACGTTAGGAACATACCTACATTGCTTAAACAACAGTGAGTGCTTGCAATTCAATATGAACTTTATACAATAGCAATAAAGCTCGTTTTAGTTAGAAAACGTTTGTATGGGAAAAATAAAAGGGCTGTTTTTAGGGTTTTTCAATATTTCTGAGAGATTTTCTAAATATTTTTTTCCGTAAGAACCTTCTCCTAATAATAACAAATACAACAAAAAAAGAATTAGTGAAATCGGTCCAGCCATTCACGCGTGAGGCCGTGACCAAGGAAAACGGGTTTCATTTTTATATATATAGATTGTTGTTTCGACAGAGTGGTCGTGTGGTAGGGACATTAGAGCATTCAAAATTGGAATGTAAGTTGTAAAAAAATAATAATAATAATAAAATATTTCGACGCATGCCTCACCTCTTTTCCGGGTGTTAAATGAAATAAACGGTTTTATATTAAAAAAAAAAACATACATTGCGATGTTTAAGATAAATGTACTAAAAACCAAAAAATAATAAAATAGATACAGTCGTGGGAATTATAAACATATGCATAGACTAGACTAAAATAAAACCGTGGGGCACGTGCCCCTATTTTATTATTTTTTGGTTTTTAGTACATTTATCTTAAACATTGCAATGTATGTTTTTTTTTTTAACATAAAACCGTTTAACTTAAAATTTTTTTTTTCCTATTTTTATTTTCTAGTTTTTAGTTTTTATTTTATATAGTACATTGTATTATACTGGTTGAGCACTTTCATTTGATACCCATATTGATGGGATCGATAAAACCTACGTTATCCGCCATTTTGTAGCGGCCGCCATCTTGTATTTCAATTTTTTATAGTATATTGTATTCTGCTTGTTGAGCCCTTTCATTTGATACCCATATTGATGGGATTGATAAAACCTACGTTATCCGCCATTTTGTAGCGGCTGCCATCTTGGATTTCAATTTTTTATAGTATATTGTATTCTGCTTGTTGAGCCCTTTCATTTGATACCCATATTGATGGGATTAATAAAACATAAATTATCCGCCATTTTGTAGCGGCGGCCATCTTGAATTTATAATGATAATGAATAAACATAATTGTATTGTCACCAAAATCCAAAGTGTATACAAAATTTCAGATTAATCGGTTGACAGGAAGAGGGTGAAATTTGAATTACTAAAGACCCAAGAATAAATAAAACAAACGGGGTGAGCTAAATAAACCGTTTAATAAAAAATATCGATCCTACGAAAAAAATGATTAGGACAGAAATTGTAGGAAATTCAATTTCAAACAACTTTGGTTAAACCATTTTTCGTGTAAAATTGAAAATAAACGAGTTATTTAAAAAACAAAAAACCACCCTTAAAATCAAGATGACGGAAAATGCAAGACCACTGGGAATTCGAAAAACGAAATGTAGACTTCCAGTGACCCCCTCTAACGAATTCCGAAGGAAAAATTCTACTTATAATTTTTCCTGGGTAAAATAACAATTCGGCTGTGCTAGATAGTTTATTGCTGCAGATAGCATTAACGTTAAGGATATGACCAATGTCCGGTCTCTTAGAACTATAATTTACGCCGCAAACTGCCTTTATTGACTCGCAGTATACCTATACCCGGCATATAATCGGATGCTTACAAATTTCACTTCATCTTATCTGACCTTACATTGATCCCTCAAACGTATTAACTCCACGTAAATTCAATATTTCGAGGTGAAACCTTAGAAAATCCGAAAAGGCAAATGTGTATCCAATATCGAGAATATTAGGTATACATTTTAGAAATGGATACGTGACCGGTCAGCTATCGCAATAATGTAGCAGAAGCCATTGCACTGACACGGCTTTATTAAATGTAGATTTGGTGAAACGTGTTTTGGATGCGTCTGTGGATGATTTACGCGTGTTTCTAAAGTGTGGTAAATATTTGGTGTATGCGGCCGCCAGCGAGCGGCCGGCGACACGACACGACGCTCGCCTGTCAGCACCCATCCGGCGACTGTCACCGTGCCGTGGGCACACATAAATTGTTCCACCGGTCGCCCGCGTTACCATTCCTCCGACCGAAATTGAATTATACGGAGCCCTCGGATTTTATATCTATTAGGAGAACGTTCAACGGTCCCCTGGGCGAGGATTTAGATACCGATAACTTTCTCATTTCCTCCGGGCAGCGACAAGCGTTACTTAGACGCATATAAAACTCGGTCCCGGGCGACATAAAAGGCCGTACGAGTCGAGAGTGTGACTTTGAATTGAGCCATCAATCTTTTACCTGACACGGGCGCTTACACGTTTATAGCGCCATATTTTTATGGCGCTTAAATCGATACACTCCGGGATTTATTCGCTGACAGACCCTTGTTTTCGGATATATCGATTGACCGACGAGAATCGCCGGTTGATGGACATAATTCTTGGCGAGAGTTATACGATGTGTATGAAGCTCGACGCTCGCTCATAACGTATGCTGATGTATTGAGCTGTCGGCATCCGGCTCGCGAAGCGGGATAAGACGCAGCTCTAAGCGTTGATTAGCGAACCGTGTGCACAGCTCGCTCGCGGCTCTCATTTAACCAAATACATTACCCACCTACATAGCTAATGAACAGCATAAACGAGTTTCATTACAATAGTTAAATGCAGGCGCCATCGCCGTGCCGACGTCATCGCTCACATGCAGTAGGTGCACTTGATTAAACGCTCGGATACACCCAAACTGTAATATATTTTTGAACTTACGCTAGGATGCGGGCGAAGCGGCCACGTTGTGAATTTTAATGACGTTTCAAGACGGAGCTTGGTGGCGCGATTCACTACGTCTAATCCGCGAGCTCGGAGCCTGTTTGTGTAAAGTTTCCCATTACATTAGTGAGCTAGCTCCAGCGCTATGCCTCCAGAACTAGAACAAATGGACGCCGGAGCGCTCGGATATCGCAACTGCGACTGTTATTGTAACGGATGTAACTTTGGATAAATGTCAACTGTTCTCGAATTTACTGCGCTGCCGGCTCGGCCGACTTGCGTTTTATTAGCTCGTTTTGCATACATTACACTAGGCACGCCGATATGCCGACTAACTGGAATAGTTGCACAACAATTTACTCCCATGCTAAGTTACTTTTGAATGAAATATATTGTTTCTAACCCGACTGTTGAGCATTTACAATCTAACAATAAATCAAAATATCAGTTTTCTTTGTCTTCTAAACCAAGTCACTCACTACCAAAAATATACCAACAATAATAAGACGACGTACGTGACATCAGGATATTATGTTTCACGGCTTCATTCGACGCGATTTTGTTTTTGTTTACATATTGTAGTTATGTCTCACGTACTGGCCCTCAACACGGATTGTTTAGAGATTTTATTCCCCGCTTTCAAAGTTTTTTATTCTGGTAACACTAGGGATCGTCCATAGTCGTTAAGTTCGTTACTATCGTACCCCCACCTCACTTCAGAGCCCAGAGGGGAGCCATCGGCCGGTCGAACTTCATTTCCGTGTTTCCGTGCCGAGGCCTTCGCACGCAAACTAAAACAAGTTGCAATGGAGAAACCGAAAGCGGGTAGCGGGTAGCGGAAAAAAGCGACGAAGAAATAAAGGATTGGCGCGTCGAGAAATCATCGAAGTCTCATCTGACAGCGAGACATTGGATCGCAGCCTCAATCTGCACCGTACTGTTCCCGTTTTACATGGGTCTTGCGGATACTGTCCACCGTACTGTTCCCATTTTACATGGGTCTTGCGGATACTGTCGCATAAAAATGACAACCTCTGTACTGCACCCTTTCTACATTGGGTCTTTACACAATGGCTTAAGTGTACCCTTTGGGTCGCAGCCTCACTCTGCACTGTACCCCCTTTTACATGGGTCTTGCGGATACCGTCGCATCGGACCTGATCCCGTCGCATCAAAATGACGAAGAAGTGACGCGTGTGTGTTTACACAGTGTGACTATGCCTGCTTTAAGAAAAGAAGGGCTGGTCCGCGTCTTCTTGCTTGTGAGAAAATGCGTCGCTGCAACATCGGAGCAGAGCATCGGAGCAGATATCGTCGCATCGGAGCAGATACCGTCGCATTGGAGCAGATACCATCTCATCGGAGCTGATACTGTCGCATCGGAGCATCGGAGCGGATACTGTCACACATGTTAACATGCATCATACGCAAAACCTCTGACTAAACGAAACTTTCTGAAAAGTAGGGTAGTTCGCATTTTCTTGCCTTGGGTAAAGAAATGCGTCACCGTTACGTCTGTGCTGATACTTTCACATCAAGAACCCTGAGTTTTTTACTAAGCTACAGCTTAGCTTAGCCTTGGTTAGTTGCAAAGTGTTACAAGTTGCATATCCAAACGGAAAACTGACTAGTTATATTTTGTGCAGTGTATGCTAATTATTACAGGAAGTGTATATTATGTGCTCAAACCACCTTAAATATACTTATTACACTTACTTACTTTATTTTTATTTACTGTTGTGGCTGTACTCCTGTAATTTTGACTTCAAGTTGGGCTATTTAAACCTTTATGAAATATTAACGTTATTTTTGCTTAATCATAGCTTACGCTACACTCGGGCTAATATATTGTCTAAAAATTATGTTATAAACAGCTAGTAGATGCAGGGACATGACAAGAGTATAAATATAATTTTTATGTGCTTATACAACACATTCTACTATGCTAAGCCTTGCAAAGCTTTTGCTTTGCTCTTGTTTTTTAAAGTATTTTTCACATTACGAACATGTTCTTACATTATAATTCTAGAATAACATTCTAGTTTATGCTATACATATACCTAGTAGGTATTATTACTGTGTAATACACTTCTTTAATTTGAGGCAATACAGTATTCTACGAGATACGACGTGTTTACTGTGCATTATAATTCTAGAACGAACATTCTAGTTTATGCTATACAGTATTACTGTGCAATATACTTCTTTAAGTTGCTGCAGAACAGTATCCTACGAGACGCGCCGTGTTTATGTTGTTTTATACTATGCATAACCTCACTAGTTGATGCAGTACAGTGTTCTACGGGATGCGACACACAATTATTAAATAAAAATTCATATCAATAAGTATACGTTTATTTAGGATTATCACATCCATAGGACTTAAAAGTAACAAAAATCAATAAATAAATAAGTCTGAATTACACTACGTTTTATGTAACTTTTGTAGGATGCAGTATTCTACGATGTGTGTCGCTATGAAAATTAACGAAGTTTTGACACGTTTTTTTCTGCTAAATACGATATGGGTGTCTTACACCGCATTATAGGTACTATGCAAAAGTTGGGCAAACAGTTTACATTGTGCTATACTTCTCCAAGTCAGCAATTGTTATTTTTACTCCTTAATTTATTTTATTTTTAGGTACATTTATACCTCTAGTTATTAGTTATTATATGAACAAACAGTTTCTACAAAACCATAACTGTGTGCGTTTGCCACATAAATTGATATACCTATTGATCATTATTTTAACACATTATTTTTGATAATTTCGTTATCAATATCTTTAGGAGGATTGTCCGTATGATTCAAAATACCACCGAGCACCGAGCTATATGTTACTATTATTTTCAAGTTAGGAAACTGCTGGATACAAATTTTTTCAAAAGTAAAGTAATGTGTCACTGACACTTCAGTCTTATACCATACTTTATTAAGTTAAAGAAGGGTAACACAAGAAAAAATATATTATGTATATTATATAAAAATTTATTCCTGAGTTCAGATCATACAAGGACACATATTTTGTCACATGGTTAGTTTTTTACGCTGTATGCTACTCTATGTATTCTTATACGACGAGAAACGTCTATCACGATGGGTTTCTTAAGTAAATGGTAAATGTCACATTTTCAATTATTCATTGCTGATACACATTAAGTAAAACAGAGATAAGCAGAGTTACAAAAATGCAAATACACTTGGTCCGATTAATCGATTCACTTCATAATTTGGTGTGACAGCCGCTCTCACTAGGCGACGGCTTTATATTAGGAGAGTTAACTTTGAACATTGGTAGACGCCCGCGCCACCAGGTTGGAGGAGCACAGTTTGTTAGCAGTAGAAAATAGAACCATCACTGCCACCGCCGTGTGACAGTTGCGGCTACTGAGAGGAATTCAAAAAATTCAAAATTCAAAATAATTTATTCAAATATGGGTACATCAATGCACACTTATGAATGTCAAATACAGTTTTTACGAATAAATTAATACACAATAAATTAAATGTCAAAGAAAACAATATTATTAGAATGTCAAAAGGAGTAGAATTTGCGCAAATTCTTGTAGACCGGGTGCCTCATCCTAATTGCAAAAATGTTTTTTGTTTTTATTTTTATCGTAGCTGAAATTTAATTTACTTAAATAGAGACTCCAAGAAGATATGTAAGTTATGATAAAGTATCGCCATGATGACGACCAGAAATCGATATTAGTAATGCGAGCTAGTAATATAATTAAGGCTTAAGAATTCAAGAAAAATAAATGTTGGATTTTGTTTGAAAAAATCAAAGTACCTACACAATGTTTACTTAACTTAAAACTCATTGATGGATCATTAGTGTCACTGTCAAATGCTGATATCGTCATTTATTCAGTCAAATAAAATCAAGTTAACTTCAATAATTAAACAATTATATGTACAAAAACTTGGCTTAAACATTAAGCAATTCATTATTTTTAGATTAAAGATCCCTTGAGTTTTTTCAGTAATGTGATATACTCGCAAAATATTATGAATAATGCTAAAAGACAATAAGAATTTATCCTAGTGCATGTAAGCATTATATTTCTTTTTTTTTTGTGATTTATTTTTTTTTTTTTTTTTTGACATTGTAAGTTTTAACTTCAATTTCTACCAGCTTGAATGTCCTTGATGATGTCTTATCACACGAACTCTGCACACCCATACATTGGTTTATATGACTCAAACAACGTAGTTGGTTAGCCAAGGACCCATTTCGTTGATTTTACAGAAATAATGTCACTAATACAATACAATAACTGATTATTATGTACTAAATCTTGGATTACATTTTCTGATATGACACATAGTCACAGTTATCAGCCAGAATTACAATTATTTTTTAATGCTATTAGTGGGAGAGGCTTTTGATTATTAATTTTATTAAGTTTTTCAATATTAGTATTAATAACTTTTTTAAATAGACTGTAAACCTAACCGTATCTAACGATAGACGGACTCCACCACTAAATCCAATAAAATAATATTTATCTTATTAGTTCTTCATTAGTTGGAGTTTTCTCGTGCTGGCGACATGTCGCAGTATCGTCCAGCACCTACACTGGGAATGTCTTCTGGGAATATTGTATCATCATACATTATGATTTTATGTACCTATATAGGTAGAAGAAGCAGCATAGATACAGATCCAGCTCTCAAATAAGTTATCATATTTTGTTAGCGTAGTATAAAAAATCTAACGGTTCGAAATTTATTTCAAAACTGACATGCTGGGATGGATGCTCAGAACATTTTAAGCTAAATGTTCACAACATGCCAACAGTCTGTGGCGGGATCGATTCGGTGATAAACATCATATAAAAGGATATACATAATTATGTATTTGTATTTTGTGAAAAATTTGTTTCACATTTCACTAATTTTCTCTGAACATCCTACAATATGTAAACAAAAACAAAATCGCGTCGAATGAAGCCGTGAAACATAATTAATGATCAAACGAACTTACCAAGTGAAGTTCGATCACAATTATGTGAACGGCTTCATTCGACGCGATTAATATATACACCCTCCCATAAATAGCTTAGCTAAGTAACCTACTTAGTACTTATATACAATGTATATAAATGCCCTAACCCTAATAATGAAATGTGAAATTGATAATTGGTAATCATAATCAATTTATGGGTAATTTTTTCCATTACCGGTCACAAAATAAGTAGTTAGTAAAACTATTGCTCTAAACAGAATGAAGTTCGACCGGCCGATGGCTCCCCTCTGGGCTCTGAAGTGAGGTGGGGGTACGATAGTAACGAACTTAACGACTATGGACGATCCCTAGTGTTACCAGAATAAAAAACTTTGAAAGCGGGGAATAAAATCTCTAAACAATCCGTGTTGAGGGCCAGTACGTGAGACATAACTACAATATGTAAACAAAAACAAAATCGCGTCGAATGAAGCCGTTCACATAATTGTGATCGAACTTCACTTGGTAAGTTCGTTTGATCATTAATTTTGTATGGTATCGAATAATTAAATCTTGGCTCTGGCAGAAATATGTTTTCATCGTCATGTCTAAGACATTCGACGAAAATATATCCCCAAGACTGTTCATACGCCCACCCGACGTGTAATAAGATCAAAGCCGTACATTAAGGGAGCGATCGTGGCCCGGCCAGGTGGGCCTTACCTACATCTACTGTTCAATTTGAATTAGACGCTCTGGTGGCACAGACGATAGTACCTCATAGTAGTGGACAGTCAGTGTTGCAGCTTGTGTTTTATTTACACTGCTAATGTGTTTCAACATATATTTTCTTTTTTTGAACACGGTTTTTCGTTTGATGCTATCTAGTTTAAATTGGTTATCGCATATTTTTTTATTTCGAATAAATCCCCGTTTGACAACCAACTCGCCTGGTGCTGTTAGCTGTTGACATACTCTGGTTATTAATAGGTTTTTAACAGGAAAAGGCTATTAAAATAAACCAGACGCTCTTCTTAGCACAGTCATTTTTTCAAACGTGATTACGTGGATACGCCGTCGCCGGAAGTTTTTTTTAGTAGACATTTTTCAGTTTTATTTTCATAGCACGTGTCTGTACTCTATTTTCAATTTAGTTTATTGTCTTTGAAAAACACGCGTTTCACTTAATTTGACAACAAGCTTCGATGGTCTGTCTAAGCTTGAATACTGTCTCGTTTTACTGTGTTGAAAGCGTTCTAGCCTTTGAACAAGACCTCGGACCAGTCGAGCACGAGTTGAATTAAGTTCCGAGATGGAACCGCATCGATGCGGAGACTGACGCGTCAAACATAATCACAAGCTGATACGTTATCGGCAGCCGAGTTAGCCTCTTTTTCTTTCTTTTTAGTTCGTTTCAGGTATTTGATTCAATTGAATAACGCTTCAGACTCCGGCCTTCGTCAATATTTCTGTGCATTCACTGCATTAGCCCTGTTGTCCGCTGTAAGCAGAGTACGGCAAATCCGCGTAAAATTCGCGCGTTTTTCCGCGTGTTGTGAGATCAGCGTCATATACAAGTTATAAAAAGATATGCTAAGCTAAGAAGTGGTAATTAGTACTCATCATTGCGAATAAATTTGACTGAGTCACCAAACCTAAATCGCGAAAAAAAAAATGTGATCCCAGACACGTGCAAAGCTAATTTTGATATTAAGTGTAAGTCTAGGCCTAAGAAAAGGTTCTTATTAGGCCTAGACACTAAAAGCACCAAGCACAAAATACAGCAAAAAATATGAACAACAAGCTCTATTTACCTAACTGTTGAAAGTATTTCGGCCTAACTTGGGGAATATAAACAGTCTTAATATAAATCCCTAAGTATATTTAATTAGGCCTCTCTCCAAACTTTAAGCATTATACAATTTTCAAACAATTTTATTTACCTTAGTTAGTTTCTAATTCTGGAAGTAAGCTCCTATTTGCCTTGTATGGTTACGCTTCGGCGTTAATACCTAGGGGGAGTTATTACGGTGAAGCTGCCCGCTCGCGTTTATTTTACTCTCCGGTTTTAGTCTGTAATTTTATTACGTGGAAAAGCGTCTATTATTACTAAAGGGTGAAAGTGTGGGCTAGGTGTTTAATAACGGCTCCGTTTTTGTTACTATTTCACAGATTATAATAGTTAGATAGAAATCCTATTTTCTTTCTACTTAATAAACTAGGACAGACATACCACAGTTCATTATGATATTTTGAGTTCGTGATATTAAGCACTGAGGGTCTAAACCGATGGGTGAAGAGGCGTGAAATTTTGCATAGAAAATGGTAACAAGTAAGATGTGAGATGTTATTTTGAAAATGTCTTGTCTAAGAGAGTCAAATAGGGAATAATTTGCTGCTGAAAGCCTAAGCGCCGCGTAGGAAGTAGAGGGCATCGTAAGTCGTATTTAAAAAGGATACACTTAAAACGGTGCTGTTTAAGTCTCTTTTGAACTTTTACATTTCAGTCGTTTTCTACGAGTTGTACTATTATATTATTATTTTAGTGAAGTGCCTGATTTTTGATATTCTAGTCAATTAAATTTAAAAATCGGTTCGTGTATTCTCACTTCCTTATCGTGATACTAACAGAATATGTACTAACTAACCAAATGTGACATAACTTACAACGTTAAATGTTGTCACGAACCCAGCTGCCGTGTGATTCATTTAATTTGTACACAGTTCAGAGTTGAAAGCAAATGAGTCCCAATATCTTACAAGGTTTGAAACGCTACATTTACCCATTTCGTTCGTTCCGAATTTTGTCTACATAAAACGTAATTTGAGTTGGCAGGTATTTCGTCAGGCGACACGCTTTATATCGGCTCGGCTCGAGACAAATTACGTTTAAATCCGGGCATTACGTTTAAATCGCGCCAATTTACGTAGAGATCGCGTCAACGTTGTACATTATGGGTGGCCCTTTAAAAAATGACCTTAGTGCCTCGGCTAAGTTGACGCCGACAGGATTCTCGCTGGAAGCCAATTTGGCGCGGTACTTCTGAAGTTTGAAATGTTTTGTCTATGCTTGTGGACGAAATGGTGCTTAATCTAGATTTTAAAGTAAATGATGTGAGTTCATTCATTTCACGCCATTTATTTATTTAGTTATAAAAAATCAATTGCCATGCGTTAGTCTCACAAATAGCTCAATCATTTGTGTTTTTTTTGTTTTGTTCCCCTCGATACCACCCTGGGTTTTGGAACGAATTGTATGTACCAACGTAGATTTTTAAATTCAATTCAAATGTTATTTGCAACTACGTGCTATAAAGTGTGTTGTGGTATGTAGAATAATGTACATGCACAAAGCTTATAAATCAAAAAAATATTAGAAACGAACGTCAAATATTGTCCTAATCTCTATACTAAGGCAATATTTGGTATTGGACGTTCATCAGTTCTATATTTACGGAATGCAGATTTAAAAATCCAAACATGAGCGCAAATAGTGCAGGCAATATCCAACGGGGCGTGCGTTGGATTTCCGTACGATTGTGTACTCTACCCGTGCAAGTGTTTACCTCGAGCTTATTGACTTTGCAGAGTTTATTTGATGGATTGTTAAATATAGTCCTTTTTTCAGCTTCAATTGGATTAGTGTAGAAAAGAAAACATATAATACTTTGTGAGATAAGAACTCGTGGCTTGATTAAGTTATCTGTCGCTTAGAAGGGTTTATAATTTAATTTTTGTACTAATTTTACAATACTTACTTTCTTAAAGAAGCATCAATACAAATCAAAATTGATGTAATCTTTCCTTTAGAAAATGTAGCTAATAAACAAAATGTTACAAAAACACCAAAAAAATGGGAAAATAAAAATACGCTCTCGTCTGTATATAATTCTTACAGACATAGCACTTAGCGATGTCTACCTCTATAAGTGGAAAGTTTCACAATCTAAGCTGTGTATAACGTGGAAATGTTTGCAAAACTTAAGAAACGGCGAATTGGGAACAAATTTAGTACGTACTAAGCTAACGCTATGAAATTCTTGAGAAATCTCGGCATTATAAGGTCACGAAAGTTATTAAAAGAAAATTATTTGATTTTAATCGGTCTCGTCTCGATTAACCCAAAGATAAATCAGAAAATAAATCGAGATGACTTCAAACCATTTTGTTGAAAGCTTTTTGTAAATGAAATTTTCAAAGTTTTAAACAAGTTTGATCGCAAATCAAAGTTGATATATCCCGGGGGCTACAATTCAAATAAAAGCGCAGTGCTAGGGTACCTTCAATAAAACCCTAAAGTTAAAGCTAAAAGCTTTCTGTAACATGCAAAATTTTACAACGCGATAAAATTGTTATTTCTGACAGGAGCAATATTCTTCTAAACTTAAATTTAAAGGTTTCGAAGCTATTTCTCGCTTGTCGGATGAAATTGTTAGGGCGGCGGGACGGCAGTGGACTACACTGGTACTGGACTGGAAAAGATGGCGCGCTGGAGGGATCTATAGCTACCCGGCAGTGAGTGGGAAATGGTATATGTTTACTATGATGACACGGTTTTATTTCATTACAGAAATAAAGACTGACTGAGGAACGTTTAAAAGTCTTATTTAAAAAAAATCTATTGCCAAGTGCCCACAGCCACAATTGGAATCAATTTCATTGGCTTCAATTACTGGACCGATGTTAAAAATTCCTTGACCCATAAAAATCTACGCTAACCATGAGTGAGATTTAGTCCTAAACATGCGCAGCACTTTGCACGAAGTTCCGAGCACAACCTAGTACACCATATAAATTATTTAGTCCACTTTTAGCTGACAAAAAAATAAACACAACAAATAAAACGAGCCTCGAACGTTTCTGAATCGTTTCTGAACAATGCGTATAATGCCAGTCTACACAACAATACAAAAACTCTCAGTCTAAATACAATACGTACATTGTACAGTACATGTCTTAGCTCCACTCCACTAGCTCTCTACCTGCCGTGTGAAGGGCGGATCGACCGAGAGTCCATTGTGTCTCACTCGACTCGTATGCAAGTGGCTTCGGATCGGGGTTGATCCTCTTACATCGGTCGCTTGATACATACGTCATCATATACGCACCACGTGTACATAGAACGTAATCTCTACACTGTGTATCGTTGTACCAATCGAGGCCTTCTTGCAAGTGAGACGTACTACTTTACATGAGAGACAAAAGACTAAAAACTAACGTGGTTTTGAAACATTTTGTTATGAGTAACGCCTACGAGTGCGTAATAACAAAGCTTTTTGTTAATCGGAATAGCCAACTCAATAAAACATGAGTATTCCCATGTTAATTATAACAAAATATTGTTGACACATTTGGCAAAAACTTCGTATTTCACTCCCGTGTTAATTAAAGCAGTGACAGAAAACTGTCTAACTTTTTACTTAAATGACGGTATATGACAGTTTGTTCATAGGCGATAGCGGGCAGTTAGACAATAACGCTGGTAGAGAGTGCTATAAGAAAGAGGTATGCCGAGACAAAAACGGCTTACAGTACTAAACGTTATTAACAATTTTTCCTATGCAAAAAATCATGTAAAAACAAAAAATAAACTTTTCTTTGTCGTAATTTTATTGCGAGTGAATTTTTGCAACAAAGTGAATTTACAAGAAACCAAGCGTATTATCAGCGTCGGTACTAGAAACGTAATGGTTAGTCAAAGCAAAACAACGGCGAGTAGCAAGCTTAGCTCGTTAAAACAATAGGATTTATTTACACGCTTTATTATGCCGGAGCACGTGGCCTTGCCACAGTGTAACCGGAAGGAGTTAGCTGACAGGAAATACCGATTTTAATTAAAATAAAAACCGTACTCTTTTTACGCGTTTACTTTTTTGGCTTGAATGAAGAAAAAATAATTGACTTACCCTGCACTGCTTAGCCTATCTCGCAATTTAAATTTGTTGCAAGTTATTTGCGTCGATTCTTTTTTTTTACCGTTTTAAATTGGTAGCATTGTGTCCTTTTTTCGCGTATGAAATAGAAAAGAGACGTAGATACAACCGAAACCTAAATACGAGCTAAATACGTTAATAAGTAAAGCGATCGACATTGTATAGTAAAAGCTATGCTGTGATATAAACATATTCATTACCGCATAGTGTGGGGAAACCTTTGTTCAAAATGCGCTGCTAATACGCTGCTACTAGTATCATTCATTTATTTTCTAGGCGTCGTTTTACACAAAAAACAAAAACATAAGTTGTCTAAACGCGGCAGTTTAGAAGCTTTGTACTACACCCGAAGTACAAACAAACACGAGTGATTGAAATTGAACGAATAACAAAAGCAGAATCAAATAAGCCAAACAGTTACAAAGCGAGATTCTGATTAAAATATTCTGTGGCACGCCCGCGGTCGGCGTAGCTCAATGTGCTACGGTGGGGCTACGAAACTCTACGCTCCGCTACGGAGTTCGTCTACGAGAAGCTCTACGAACTTTGCTCTACGACCGTAGCGGCTACGCAATGCTACGGACTGACGAGACTAAATAGAATTATTTTTATTGGATTGAATTTGTGAATTTCGGTCATTAACTTTTTGTTATCATTTGGAATACTATTATCAATTAAAATATGCTTGTTTTGTCTAAAATACTTTGCCTTGTTTCCTTATGCGACTTTTCACGTCAGCATATATTGACAGAACTTATAGAATTGATTAATTTTTATTATTTACGTATGTACCAGCTGACTGATTCAGCTATCCGAACGTATACGTATTA
Organism: Alcis repandata; assembly: GCA_949125135.1. Lineage (NCBI taxonomy): Eukaryota > Metazoa > Arthropoda > Insecta > Lepidoptera > Geometridae > Alcis > Alcis repandata. The sequence goes on from OX421238.1 coordinate 2,906,086, forward strand.
CAGAACCTTTACGTATTAAACGGTGGTAAGTTTTTATGTTTTGCGTTTTCGAGTTAGGCCAGCATTTGTTTTTTTGGTTAACAAGTACAACAGAAAAACGGCAATAAATTTGTATAGGCCTTAAACAACAAGTACAGCTGTATTTCTAGATTAGTCATGAAATATAAAAAGCGTTTAACTTGTACATTAGGTACATTATAAGGCTAATTCACATCATAACGCTAATTCACCCGGCTGCCTAATTGAGTTGAACGCGAGACACGCAGCGACTCAAATTGTATGTTTGAAAAATAAAATTATACCTTTGAGTGTTATAAAGGTAAAACTTCACTAGGATGCAAAGTGGTCACAGTTCAACACCTCATCAAACTTACTATAAATTGTTGTGTACTAGCTGACTCGACAGACGTTGTCCTGTCAAAAGCCATTGCGTCAATTCTATGTCAAATGTCAAATGTCAAAAGTTACATTAAAAAAGTTTACATTGTCCAAAGCGCTAAAGTTAAATTATGGTTTAAGTATTTTTAAATCTTCTAATTTTTCATGTTTTTTTACTATAAATTGAGATGTGAGCTATCCTATCTCCTAAGTTAGATCGAACTGCACACGGTGTGCAAATTTAATTGAAATCAGTTAAGTAGTTTAGGAGTCTATAGCGGACAAACAACGTGACACGTAATTTATATATATTAAGATTAGCTGTGCCCCGCAGTATCATTTGCGCGGCGATGAAAGACGTTGATGACGAATAGTAGCATACGTGTTAATCCTTGGCATAAGTTTATCCATTCCAAATTTTATTTAAATCGGTTTAGTAGTTACGGAGATACGTGGTATCAAATATGCACACACAACATGCACACACACATTCATTTCGGATTTCAAACATTAAGTATGAGTTAGTAAAACCTCGTTTGACAATATCTTAACGTGTGAGAATATTGACGCGGCTCAATTTCGTGACTGCTTTATGGATTTCAAAGTTTTGTTGTATTGTGTCGCGTCGCGCACTGAATTCTAGTGGAGTTATACCCTTACGTTATGAGTTTGCATTTTACTGCTAAGAATTGTAAGCCATTTCGTTTGTTTTGACACGCAGGTGAAATGGTAAGGCGCTGAGTGACTATTGCTGCATTTAACAGCTTATTCAGTCATTAGGCCCAAGTTTGAAGGCTTTTTAAGACAGATCTAAATTTTCTAAAACTATTGGCATCCTTGTCTAATGGCTTGCAATGTTAAAGACAGATATATTTTTAGTTAGTTTAGATCTGTCAAATAAAGCCGTCAAACTTGGGCCCATTGTTGGCTTTTAACACGCTTTTATTAGTTTCACCTGTATGTATGTATGTAACCGACTCCTTTGAGTTGATTTTGCCCTACTTTGAACGATCAGATTTGATTCAAACTTTGCACACCTGTCAAAGACCGATGACAATGCGTGTTTTTTAGTTTTGAAACTATTTTTATAATTATTACTTTGAGATGGATCTTGGATTTTTTCGATGCAGTGAGTTGATCTAATCAATGGCAATAGGCAAGTCTTAGCTGATCGAGCATGTCTTGAGTAGCATATTGCTAACTCGCTCTGCTGCTGATATTAACACGGTCTAGACTGAGATAGAAGCATTGCATAATGCTTTAATTACGCTTTGCATTTCTTCACATTTTCTTTCAAACCAAACGGAAATATAAAAAAAAAACAAAAATATATGTTCTGGGTCTGCGTGTTAGATGTCCTTGTCTTTGTGTGTGTTCCATGGCATCCCCGATACGGTATCCTAGTGGGGGGGGAGCTATGAGTGTGAAATGTTTTATAATTATAAAATAATAAAAGACATTTTACTATAAAAAGCTCTTCCACGTAAAATACTGGTGCCATAAATAACTATTTAGTATTTTTTCACGCCAGTAAAACATTTGAGGTTAGAATGCCTAAAACGTATTTGTTATCTTAAACGATCATAAAATATTACACCAGACCATTCTATTCTATTATCACTGATAAACTCTTCTGATGAATTAATGTATGAGTGATGTTCAGTATACAAAAGTAATATTATTTTTACGGGCACAGTGGTGCCGAGTTTGAAGGCGCATTTAAAATTTCTAAATTAGCTAAACCGCGTAAAATTCCTAAATATCTTAAAGCAAGTTTGAAGGTACCACTTTAGGAAATTTAGAAACGTCAAAGTCAATTTTACGAAACGAATGAACGAAATCGACTTAAACTACTCAATTTAGAAATTATAACTTGATTCGGTAGTTTGAAGGTACGTTTTTATGTCATTTTAAAATGCTTTAGGTTTATTTTTAAACAAACTTAGGAAGCACCATTTTGAATCCTGCTTAAAAAAGTTAAATTTCAAAGTGAGTTTAAAACAAGTAATTGAGTGTTTTTACTTACAAAACAAATTCTTTGCAAAGTTAAGCACAACGAAAAATGTATGAAAACCTGTAATTGCCCATTAGTCTTTCCTGTTCGGTGCTACATGTGATCAAAGTACATACTATTTTTCGAATAACATCGGTAATAGAAAAGTGTACCTCTGCCGTTTTGGTGTTTTTAGTGGGTTTCTATTGAAAAACCTTAATAACTTTAAACTTGTCAGGAATTTTAACCTATATCTTTAACTTACCCTAGGTAAGGATTTCGGAAAGCACTAGGTCTAGTACCTTAGACCCAGCGCTTTAAATTGCTACAGGGAAACAGAATAATACACTACAAACTACAGTTTATGAATACTTCTTGCTAATGTAATTTACTGTGAATTTTATTAAAATAAATGTGTATTACAAAAAACAACAACTTTTTAAATCTTAGTATTAATATTCGTGGTACTAGACTGGTCAAGTCTTATAAAACAAATTCTTTGCAAAGTTAAGCACAACAAAAAATGTATGAAAACCTGTAATTGCCCAATAGTCTTTCCTGTTCAGCGCTATATGTGATCAAAGTACATACTATTTTTTGAATAACATCAGTAATAGAAAAGTGTATCTACCTCGGCCGTTTTGGTGTTTTTAGTGGGTTTCTATTGAAAACCGTACATCGTAGACCGCATCATTGCTTACCATCAGGCGAGATGGCGGCGCAAGCCTATTTATGACTGAATAAAAAAATAAATAAAAACCTTAATAACTATAAACTTGTCTGGATTTTTAACCTATATCTTTAACTTACACACCCTAGGTAAGGATTTCAGAAAGCACTAGGTCTAGTACCTTAGACCCAGCGCTTATAATTGCTACAGGGAAACAGAATAATACACTACAAACTACAGTTTATAAATATTTCTTGCAAATGTAATTTACTGTGAATTTTATTAAAATAAATGTGTATAAATGTGTACAAAAAATAACAACTTTTTAAATCTTAGTTTTAATCTTCTTATCTTATTAGTCGTTCACTTTTGGTAGACTGGTCAAGGTCTTGGTTGTAATATTACTAGGAGGCTCCTCACTGTCATCGATAGTCCGTCTTGGAATGCTTCTGCATTCCTGGCGGTTGATTGCATCGCAAACACACTGAAGCACGGTGGCCTGTGTGGCATTTTTTATGAGATTGGTCCATCGAGTTGGTGACCAGATCGAGACTGTGCTTGCCTTTAACACGGTACTGCACTACGAGCCTCTCCATCGAATTCTCGTACCTGGAGATATGCCCACAGCACTGCAGTATTCGCACTTGCACAATCGATGAAAGTCTATCTTGTATGTGAAGTTCCTTGAGAATAGAATTGTTTCAATAGTTTGTTTTAGTATTTTTAGAACGAAATAAACTTTTCTGTACATAAAACACTAATTTAAGCGATGTTGTTGCGCTTTCTTTGCCATAACTTGTTTACACCATCATTGAACTGGATTTCGTTTTCTTATTATTTTCATTGCACTGAAAATAAAAATAACATTTAGCTAGCAGGTACGATAAAATTGAAAACATTCATTAGAAGCAGTGAAAGATAATCACATCTTACGAGTTTAAGCACAGATCACAACATTGATGTGAAAGGTTTTATGGTTCGTTTAATATTATTTTCTGATAGAGCAAGTTAATCCAAGGGATACATATAGTCTTCAATATTTTCTGGACTTCGAGGAGCTAAGTCTTCTTTAATGGGATTAGCTTACCTTTATTTGAATGCGTAGTTATTTTACAAGTTCTTTACTCCATCAGCTTTCTTGCTTTGATACCGTAGTTTGCTTTGTGTAGGTATCTTTGAATTACTTTACACGGACAACAACGATGCGGTTAATAAATAATAAAGCTATTCTTAAATTATCTTATAGTTTGTATACAATTTATATTTCCAAAACAATGAAATCAATCTTAATGATAAATACGATATAGCGAGTGCCAGGTTACAAAATTCAAAAACCACCATTTTTATCGAGTAATTCCATTTGATAAATTTTTGTCGTGAACCAAAACAAAAAATATTTATCAACTTTTTCTACTACAGAAAAGAATGCCTTCACTAGACAAGATTTATTATATGAATCCAACAATTTCTTGTACCTACGTAGTGATATTTTACAAAAATTGAACCATGTGCAAGCAGAGAACACATTTTTACATGATAATTAACTTATTACGTAAACATAGTTAATTCAGGAACACACGAATACTTCTAGTAAAACGTTAATGTATGAAGAAAGATAATTACAGAAAATAAAATTAAATAGAAAAATCGGTTAAGAGCTAGCAATATTCGCTATTTCGTTCAGCAAAATTCTTGATTATCTGTGGATGAAATCCAACGATAATCAAGAATTTTGAACGAAACTAGAACGGAAACCGGTCTTTTTTCACAACTTTATTTATCTGTGAATTAAACTTAGCTGAACGAAAACGATTTAAATTCCGTTCAATTTATTAGTTAGGTGGTGCCTTCGAACTTGCAATTTTTACACCTGTCATTTAAATTTAAGTATTTTAGCAGATTTAAGATTTTTACGTTGCGCCCTTCAAACTCGACACTAGTAAAGTTATCATACGAGTATAACATTTTATTCATGAAATACACTTTGCTATAACAATGGCCAGCCGTCTAACCTCTATGAAATTGTTTGTGAAGTCAACAGAAATATGTCTCGAAATGCTTTTGTTTCAATTAAATATTTATATTTGTATGTGTTTGTAATCTAAAATAACTGAGTTTTCGTGTAGTTTTTATTAACTGCAGGAAACACACCTACCTTGTGTTTTCCTTTGTGCGACGCGAGTGCGAATGCACACGCGAGGCGCGTAAAATTCAACGCATTTGACTATTAGCCGCACCTAAGGCAAGCGCATGTGATTATTTGCCGCAGTCAAAGTGTTAAGCTCGGAATTATTAGTACAAAGAAATAGTGAAACAATAGATTTTAATAACAACATAGGCCTACAACTGCCCACACATCCTACAAACTTAACTACTGGGCTTTTTGGTCTAGCCCGGTTTAGCATGCTAGTTACTGATGTATCGGCGCATATTCGTCAGTTACTGATGTATCGGCGCATATTCGTCAGTTACTGATGTATCGGCGCATATTCGTCAGCTACTGATGAATCGGCGCATATTTGTCAGTTACTGATGGATCGGCGCATATTCGTCAGTTACTGATGAATCGGCGCATATTCGTCAGTTACTGATTTATCGGCGCATATTCGTCAGTTACTGATGAATCGGAACATAGCCCGCCATTGTCTAAGTCTAATCAAATCTAAGTATAATCTAACCTAATGAGTGTGAAAGAAACAGCAATCACTATCGCCTTCTCGCACGTGTCTCGCGACTTTAGGTATTTATCGTCTTCGCGCTAATTCTAACTCTATTGCGACGTAACAAGTCTTTATTTAATTAAAGATAATTTCGGAGTGAAATTTCTCTAAAACAACTATAATTTATTCTGTGTCTTATCCCTACGTCTTTGCCATTCGACACAACGATACCAAGAACATATCGATCGACTCTACGTTATAATTTAAGTTTTCATTAAGCGATCCGAAAACGCGTATTATAACGTGAAATTAATCTAAAACGTTTCCTAAAACAGAAAATTCATGTTTCCCCGAGTAATTATGTAAATTGTGTAATTAGTAGTAATATACCAGCGATGAATATTAAAGGGCTACTATCCGTGGAACGGGCCGTGTTTTACATTGAATATCTTTAGTTTCACATTCAATATTTTAAGTTTTACATTAAATATTTTGAGTTTTACATTCAATATTCATATTTTGTTATCTTTGACTTTCTTTTGGTTGGTTGGTTCATTCATAGGAATCCAGTTTTACGTAATTTTGGGACTAATTTAGTGACTATGTGGTATCTATATTGTTCATCATTTAATGTTGGATAAAACTGCTTATTCTGCGACGCAGGAAATAAATTACCAACCATAGATTTACGCATTCACAGATGTAGAGTTGAAAACAAAATCCTCAAAAAAAAAACGTTTCTAGTTTTTTACTTATTTTTTTTTTACTTACATAAACTTTGAAAGTTATGTCAATGTAAGATAACAATGTCTGATTTAGTTTTTCAAATATTCCACAAAGTATAGAAAAATACACAGAACAGGGGTTATACTCGTGTTAAGTAGTTTACCTTTCGTTCTGGTATTTTTGTGTTCTAACCACAAGAAAAATCTGAATCTGATTTTTGTGTTGAAATCCATGCGTTTGGTAATATTTATGAGTACAATCAATAGTATCTTGTCCTTCTCAGATGAAGTTTGGCAGAAAGTACTTAAGGCTCGCTAAAATCACTAGCAAAGTCCATTTTCCCGGTCATTACATAAGAAAACAGACGCGGAATGCATTCTAATTAATCCCTTTAGCGGTAATAGCGGCCGATGTTTACCACGTCACCGTCTGGCGAGGCCTGTTTGATTCGGTCGCGGGCCCGATCGGCTCCAGAATAACTTGACCCCTCTTCTATGCTCGCGTCTTCCGAGGCGCGAGCTCTGAGAGGGAGCGAAGGGACCACGACAAAGTGGCTGTTGTAATGGGACTGGTGTTTCGTAAACGATGTTTTATTCATGTCGCGATGCTTCGGCGCTGCGAATAGCCGGCTAATCACGAAGGTGGCGAGATTCGACTCGCCCTCGCCGGGGCCCGTCGACACCGGTTATTAAGAAACTGCCACTTCATTCGACGGGATAATACTCGGGTAATACACCGGAGGCCTTTTCACGGACAAGTTTATTTATTACACGACTGTCCTAAAATAGGAGTGTTGTTTTAGATTTCGTAGAAGTTTTTTTGTGCAAGTTTGTTTTTCTACGATCACTTCAAATGAACAGATGTCCGTGGTATCGCTTTTTTTTTTTTATTTTTTTTTTTTATGTCATTGAGTGACGAGACGAGCAAATCGCTCGCCTGATGTTAAACGTCACGTTTACCCATAACAGGTCTGCGCCACCCAGAATTTTGAACTCGTTCAAAACCCTGCGCGGCACAGCACTGCGCTCGTCACCCTGAGATATAAGTTGTTTAATCTCCCATTTGCCCTGTAATTTCACTGGAAACAATGCCCTTCCAACCGAAACACATTACTGCTTGGCGGTGGAATATCTGGCAAAGGTGTGGTACTTCCCCAGGCGGGCTATAATCATTACAACTAATTTAGGATAGTACAAGTAGTTTTTTCTTTCAAACTACCTTTGATATCCATAATGGGTATGCTCTACGTCTAAAATGTCAAATAATATTTAATTTCGGTCGTGCTTGACCGATTAAACCGATTTAATTTTATCGATCAAGTAAACTTCAATTTCGCTCAACTATCATTGTAAATTCACTATTGTAATTCTTTGAAATATTTCTATTTTCAATCATAATAATGTGTTCATTACAAAAACAACCACATCAGCAATTCCAGCTTCGTACTCTCCAGAGTCGAGGTCGTTTTTTTTTCATTTCAACAAGAAAAGCTTATATGAATTAGAAATGTAAATAACGATCTGGGTTCGTTATTAAGTCGTATATTCGGGCTCGAGGCCGCTAATAGAATTATCCCAGCTAAAGCTTTGAATTAATTTTAACGCCCCTTTAGGCCTTTTAATATTATCCAGAGGGGCGAGTGCGTGACACATTAAAAATTGTAACGACAGCCGCGACTTTGAAAGTTTAATAGGTATTTCGCAGCAGGTTATATTTCTATTTTGCTTTTACTTAAATATTCTGGCCTGATAAAGAGTAGAATTTTAAAGCGAATAAAAGGTTTATTATTTTAAATGAATGCTGCTTTAATAGGGTTCAGGCGGCAAATCTGATTAGGTGCTAGATTTTATCGTTTTCAGTACTTTGTAGATACAAATCATTGAGTGAAAGATATATCGTTTTTCTTTTGAAGCTATTTTCTTTTAAAGCATCTCAGGTCCTTAAGTACGGTTCTAGGGAATATAACGTAAAATTTAATTAAATAATGGAGAAGAAATTCAATGGCGTATGAGAATTCCAGTAATCCGCACTTGGCCAGCGTGGTGGAATACGGCCTAATCACCTTTCGAGGGTAGACCTGTATCCCAGCAGTGGGAGGATTAAAGGTGGATGGTTATGACGTAAAACACCTAAAACATAAATAAAACTGTTTTAAGTTTATTCGTCTGTGCAATAAATGCAGATACAACACAACACAACTTACAACTAACCAACACTCCAGCTATTGTCAACAACCAGCTCGTGAAACTTTCTAACAAGCATACTTTCTTATCAAACGGTTTTTTAATAACAAGCCAAGTTATGCTTTGACTGTTGCCGCTTCTTGTTCGCGGTTTCCATGAAACGTTGAGCGTGTGTTTATTATCTTAGTTTCCTCAAAGCTTTTCAAAGTAAATATAAACATCTTCGAGGAGTTTTATAGCGATACTCTTGTTCGACAGGATATTAGAATTCTCGTATCAAGGCTCTGTGTGTGACACGTCGGCTCAATAAAGTGATATTTGACTTTGAAATCGTTAAAGTTGCGAAGTTGTATTCGATATAAGCCTGCGGATATTCAAAAGAAATTAAGCCTATATTTATTTTCCTTTTACCGCAAAAATGACCTAAATATTTATATACCTTAATCTGGAATGTGACAGTCAGTGGACACGAAGAATTATACTCGACCGTTTCGCTTCCTGGAGAGGACGGATAAATTCCCAAATAAAATTCCATAAATATTTTTGATATATTCACGGTCAGGCTTCGCGTGCTTAGCCCGCGTGGCTTATCTGGATTATCAGGGGATTCCCGGCGTATTTTTTTTTACTTGTTCCTGTTTGTGCGTCCGCTTATTGTGTCCTATCTGCCGCGTGATTTGCCGTTAGCTACGTCGGAGCGCCGGCAAATATGTTTATCGTGCCCCTAAATTCCCTTTATGGACTCGTTCGAGCGTAAAAAATAAAGCTAAATAGAGCGCGCGCGTGAAGCGAATTACTCTTTATTAAAATTGAATATCTCCACAGCGCCTTTTGTTCCGAGAGGGGTGCGCGTTACAATAAGGGGAGTGCCTTTTAATCATGCTTCTCAGGGACTAATTAAACGTTTTCTCTTACAGGTAACGCGAGGTGATGACATAGGACAAAGAGCCATCTCCGCGCGAAGTGTCGGATCCGTTGCCGAATGTGTGAGAGTGCAGTGGTGATATAGCAATAGTTTCGCGAGCGAGCGCGAATGCGGCTGTGATTGGTGCCGGTGTCATGGTGACGTCATGGCGTGCGCTGGCCCTGCTGGCGGCGCTGCTCGTGAGCGCGCGCGCCCGCGCCGGGACGCGAGAGACCATTTACCACAACCAGTTCGCGGTGCACGTGCCCGAAGGCGAAGGCCAAGTTGATAGCATCGCCAAAAGGCATGGCTACAAAAACCATGGACAGGTCAGTAACATCTCTATCTCTCTATCTTATGACTTGTATGACTTATAATTTTTTTCCAGGTCTACATATTTCAGTCAGACTAAAAGTTAAAACCAAAAAGTCTTAAAAAGGGAAATTCAGTTTCGTCAATTTTCTTATATTTTCTTTTCTGTCAATATTGGCAATGTGAAACGAACGTACACGAAGTAAGATGTACTTCGTGTAGGAGTGTGAAGAAATTGTTCAATTAAGTTGTAAGTATTCACCGCGATACAAAAAATAAAATAACATCCCAATATCCATCAATCACTTAGCTCAGTCTGCAGCCATAACTAGAACCTTAATTAAATATTTTACTTAGTAACCCTAAGTAACGAGCCGTAACTACACCCAAGTGCTAGCGTGACTGTCTGTCCGGGCGTCCAATTAAGTTTTCTCAAGTGATTAATAGTTCTAATACACCCACACTGTACGACGCTTTTACAGTGTGCCGTCTGACACTTGGTTAACTTGGCTGACACTGCCTTTGACGCCGGCTCGGCTTACAGACTTAGGCCTTGTTCCGACGAGCCCCAGAGCTAAAGCTAACGACCTATCTCAACAAGCGAAGATCACATATTTACGTCAGAAGTGGCCGACGAACCTTTGTCGGACAATGGGTGTCCTTTGGTCAAGACGTCAAGCCTTGTGTGACGTCTTTTGTTCATGGTGTAGTGTAGCGAGCAAGCACGAGTAATCCTAGACGCCTTTTGTCGGACAACGTACGGACCTTAATGAATTCTAGTAGAACGTACGCTGACCTGGGAACGTTGGTGTTCTCTTGATCTCCACTCTATTACTTAGTAGTAATGTGGAAGATACTGTCTTTCAGTACTGACTCTTGCTTTTTTATTAGTGCTTGTTTGAGGCCACCATGTACGAATGGCGCTTTGGTCGAGTTTGCCTGGCTGTCCGACAACATAAAAAAGGTCAGAAGATACTTCCAGGATTCCAAGAAACACTTCAAAAGTCCGAGTCTTGATCAGTTGCTTGTAACCAAGTACATACTTAAGAACCTTATCATCATCATCATCATCAGCCCGTTATCGCCCACTGCTGAGCATAGGCCTCTCTTCTTGTACGCCTCTCATCCCGGTCCTGGTCCTGTCCTATTACCCTTTTCCAAGAACCTTATACTAGTTATCAATTACTAGAAATTAACCCATGCTGGTACAGAAATACCGACATTTATTCGACGTGTTTCTTGGCAAGACTCGTTCCACCGACGCGGACGTCCTCGTGACAAGCCAACCCTACACGATAGTTGACACGCAGGATATGAGAAAACCTAAACACGTAACACAAATCGTTGGCACCTCCCGTGATTGATAGTCTAACGCTACACTAATGAATACGCTGTTCCCATGTTTACTCATTTGTTGTATTTAGTCAGCGTATTATGTCTCATCAATCACGGTCCTTCCTGATTTTTATTACTCATTTATTCCACGGAATAAATGTTATTTTCCTTCCGCTTCCCTTTTCCGTTACTGTCGTATTATGTTGTTGTTGATAAACGATGGTGATAATGGTGTAAAAAAATATTACAGGCGGCGGCGAAGACGGTCGTTTCCGCTCTCGAAGAATACTGCGCCGATTGTACGAGTGTACATAATGTACATTTAATACGAGTATGGCTAATGCGAAACCAAGCTGTGGTTCTTACTTATAAACCCGATTCACAACATACTCATCAATACTGAATACTCGTCAAACCTCCAAAAATTTTAGTGATTACTGCTAAATCGTCAAGTTCGCATCCTTGCTTAAAATTGTTCGACTTGTTCACGTGACATTTCAGAGAAGTTGTCAGAGTTGTTGACAATTGCAGAGATTAAGTTTAAGCAGTGTTTATAAGCAAGACTCAGTGTGGTAATCAGCCATGTACTTATTTTATGTATTATATTGGAACGCGTAGCTACCAAACCGATGCATCGCTTCTCGAAGGAGTTTAAATCTTGTAATGTCTTTTCTAATCGTCGAACAAAGTATTCTATCAGTCTTACTTTAGTAACTGTCCTGTTTTCTACTTCACACTATACATAAAAATGTTCGTCGAACAAAAAATGACTTTACTCTATGACAATAGAAAATTTGACATCTCGCTTGATCTATTTTCTTTCAAAATATCAGATTCAATTGAAGTTCAAACTGAAATTTGTTCAGAGCTACGAGCGGTGGCGGTATAGAGAGTAACTGCTTATGACAGTCTTGGAGCTTTTACCAAACTTTCCGGTTGGCTACCCCTGTACTTCTTTTGATGCTCAAACATTAACCAAAAGAAAAACTTTCACTTTGAGTTATTAAAATACTTTTTGTTGAAAGAATAAACGTGCATGAAGCTTTATCTTGTTTTTAAACTCCATTTACACGCTAGCTTTTAATTAATCTAATAGTCTGTGTAATGAAACAGCTGCAGGCTTATCTGCACGCTATGAAGTATTATCAAAGGGTTTACAGATTATGACGATGAAACTTTTTTTCGACGCCAGGGGCGTAGGTAAAGTTATATTCATACTTACGAAGTACTCGTAGAAATAAGCCCAGATACTTCAGACGAAGTACAAGACGAGTAAAATCGATGGAACCTTATTTTTATATGGCTGAGCTCTCCAACTGCTGACAAAGACAGCCGCGAGATAAGGAAAATAACCAAATAAAGAACTCGGATCATACAACTTTGTTCGATGGCGGCTCTCATTCATTTCGCTTACATTTCACCTCCAGAAAATACGGAAACCGAGCCGGGGCTCGCATTCCGCAGCTACAAAAGAGCGGCGAATGTCGCGAAACGCCATGCCTTGTCCAAAAAACTGTTGACGACACCGTTTCCCCAAATTAGATTTCTATCTCCAACACGGAGCCGATGATCGGAACGAATGGAATTGAATTCGACGCCGACGCCGGGAAATGTGCCGGCCCGTCTCCGGGGCTACTGCACACTGAAACATGGACGCGGCTCCGTTATGTACTGCCGGGGTAATGCGATACATGCTATTGGGATAAATGCTTTAGGAGCTCGTGATAAGATCAACAGTGTCAGTTATTTATGGATATTTCTATTTTAAACTCGACAAAATAAAACTTATATTTATCAGTTAAAATACCCAATTGAATTGTAGAGTTGGGTATGTAGTTTAAAGTGGAATTAATGTTGACAAAAAATCACGGAAAATTTAAATATGTACGAGTATGTGATTCTTCTTGTCGTGTACAAGTTTTCCTAGATATTTTCGGAGTAGGTCCCATTCACGAGTTTACACTCTATTTGGTCTCAGCTGGGAATAACCGGGTACTATTCCATGAATCAATTTGGAACATTTCCTGTCGTATTATCTACTGTTTGATTTTGCTACTGACTGTGCGATGTGCGTTTTTGTGTACAGGTTAATGGTTTTTATGTACTGTGACTCTCGCAGGACTGGAGCTTAGATTTATTCCTTTGTTTAGAATTTGTTCGGCCACAGAAAGATATATTTTGCACTTATTACGTAAAATATTGGCTTTATTAACGTTGTAGCGTACCCTATAGAAAGCATTCACATGTACCTACTCAGACGAATCTCTACCGAAACACGATAAATACAAAACACTCCCAAGAAACTCGATAAGATCTAATTTACGTCGGGCACAAAAACGTCTCTTATGGGCTTCGCTAAGTTGAACAAGTCGTTAACGCAACAAAAAAACTCTTACGAAACTTTAATTTGGCACATAAAGCGTTCGTGATGCGAAAATAATAGTTTTCACTTACGTCTCGTTTTTATAGTTTTCGTGTCGGAACTCGAGGACGAGGCAATTTTTTGGACACTTTCCGAACTACCCGAGTAGGGGAGAGACCGCGGAACTTAGCCTCCCACTCGACCTTGGCTCTAAGAGGAAAAGTAAAGCGTTAAAAGGGGAAACTATTCACTCGTGTAACGTTAAGAATCGCGTGTGAAAACAGTGTTGGATAAATCTTTGAACGCGTGAGTAGGCAAGCAAACTAGCGCGGGCGCGAGCAAACACTCGATGGAGCCGTCATTGTCGAGCGAGTGTCGCCAAACACTCGCTGTGTTCCGTGAGACGCCCTGAACCGCTCTGTTTGAGGTGCTCCAGCAAATCGACCTAGGAAAGCTCTCCACGTATGTGTTGTCTTAGCGGAAGCGTAGCTACAAACACGCCACCGCACGACACTGTGTCTATGTACTACGTCTACAATCGGAACCTCATAAGGACGCGCTCTGTAATTCCGAATAGTAGCTGGAAAACTTATCACAACGCTTTAGCACATCCCCATCTACCGAATGATTAAGGATGTTTTGATGACGTTATTTGTGAGAGTTCGAGTGAGTCGTTTTCGGCAATTGGGCTTTATTGTGTCGTTTATTCGGCGACGTTCGTACTCAGGAAACGTTATGGCTGTTGGATATTATTGTTCCGGAGTGTAACTTATACAATAAATACATAGACACACCGGTTATTATTCTACACCGCCCCAGCAATTTGGTATTAGGTTTATGATAATGAATGGGTGAGCCGCAAAAACCGCAATTGGTTGCCTCGAAATATAATAAAGCTTTTTGCCTAATATTACTGGCTATAAGAAGTTATATCGAGTATAAAAAATACAGCCATACGTGTTTTACGGCTATATTCGAACTTGAAATATTCATACAGTACCGTAATATTGCCAAACACTTAAAATGGGGACTATAAAAAGTGGGGCTCCAAATTGCAAAAACAAACTTGAATTTTGCGGTTTTTATTATTATAGGCACTTATTCTTTGGAAGGTTAGAATAACATGAAGCTTTCATACGTTTCGGCCCAAGTCACGGGCGGTTAGCGCAATAGGTACGAACCTGAAGTCTAGACTAGTAAGTTAATATCGAGATAGTTACTTAGAGCATAGACTTTGTTACAAATAGGAAAAGGCTCATCGAAATGTTCCAAAAACTTCACTTGAAAATGGGAGCACGTTGAATTTTAGTAGGACGACTTCTTCTCTTGGCTCTTTTACTCTCATGAACATTGAAACTAATAAGAAAGAGACAACTTCTTCTTAACATTCTCTTTGTCCAGCGCGAGTCTGAACAACTGAGGACCGCCAAAAAGTGAATAATACAAATAAACACATCGACTCCTGTATCCTTCATCCCGTGTCATCGTCCAGGAGCTACTAAACGTCGGTAGTTAGGTTAAAGTTTGCGTTTCGCGTCACGTACAGGCCGTCGATGGCTCTCGACGGAGCGCTCATTCTTCCCATTCGTGTTGTAAGTATTTCCAACGGTTACCACTTTGTTTGCTAGAACGGGACCGTGAGATGTTCCTTCAATAGCCTACTTGTGGATTTTGGAAAGTTTGTTTGTTGACCTGCTTTGTTGTTGTAATTGAATTTTTGACAGCGCAAACTGTCGGCTAAGTTTAGAGGCTACTAGTAGCTCGCCCTGTTATTTTTTTCCACAGAATGTATTTCTTGGATATTTTGTTGTTCGAATCAGTTCAGCCACCAAGCTATAAATAACAAAACTGACTTAACTGAAATGACTTTTCCGGTCATACATCACGACACTGGAAAATACTATAGAAAATAATTATCTGTCTCTTACGGCACTGTATCTGACTGCAATTGTAACTTTTAGTTTCGCCTATTTTTTCATTATCTGTATTGTAATGTAGAACTGTATCCTTTTCGATTCAATTAATAAGTAACAACATTCCTTTTCATCGTACAAAACAATACAAACAAAACTATCGCAAGAAGTGCAATGAAGATCGCAGAAGGCTTTCCAAGTATTGTTCCGTTAATTCCCCCCTATTGTAAATTACGTTTCCTCTCCGGAGAATAAATGTGGCGGTTTTATATAACTGACATTTAACACTGGAAGGAAATTCCCCGCTCCGCGTATTCGCTTTCGCCTCAACTAGGTAATTAATTACAACTGACGTGTTTACTTAATGCGCGATACGATCTAATTGCACTGAAATGCATGTCGAGGCGGGCTCGGTCAATAAAGATGTAGGTGTAATAATGTACTACGTTTGTATTCTGTTCTGAGTATAGGTAGAGTGTTTACGTGTAGGTTGTGGAATAAAGTACTGTTAAGGTTTCATTCAAGATCGAATCTTTGACTTAACTTTCACTATTGGACAGATAAATACGTTCAAAGTGCAAATTTAATTTGTTAACCAAATAATGTGCTTTTCATTAGTTTGGAGTAGGAAGACAGGTAATTTCAGTTTTCAGTTTGCTACTTACGATAAGTTTAAAATGAAAGTTATTGTTATCATAATGAAACTACTAAGTAACGGGCAATTAAATTTAAAATAAACCTTTCCTTTGTTCTGAAAACAGTGGGAAAATAACTAAGTGCTTATTACGAGGCGATGAAGAAACGGGCGGGCCGGGAGCGGCGCTCGCCGCGGCGTCGAAGTAATTTGTAGTTACGTTCAGTGACTTTTAGCACCCGTTATTTTCTAAATAATTATGAATCAAACAAAACGTACCTTGTAGTTTGATTCCAATTATGCGAGGATCACCACCGAAGACGATTTAATTATTACATGCAGCAGTACATGGGATTGTGCTATCTTCTTCACACCTTTAGATATTCACCACTATAAAATACAAAACTTGACTTCCCGTCTCCCTTCCACGACCGGAGAGGGGCGCCTGAAACTGGTCATTATTTTTAGAGATATACCTACAAAGGATGTTAACTGTGTAAATATACATTTTTGTTTCTTAGTTTGTCTGCTCACTCAAGGGTCCTTTCACAAGGGTGGGTTGGGAGTGTAATCGTCTTCGGTGGTGATCCTCGCATAATTGGAATCAAACTACAAGGTACGTTTTGTTTGATTCATAATTATACTTTGGATCACCACCGAAGACGATTTAATTATTACATGCAGATGTTTAGAGATCCTTCGTCAGACAAAGAGCTTAAAAACAAACAATGTTATAATATATGCCCTTCTGGTATTGATTTATGTTACCTACATTATTCAAAATAATGTGTTCCATAGGTAACTCTATCTTTAATCCATAACAATTTATAAAACTTTTAAAATCTCAACAAATAAGTTATCAATCCAATAAAAGCATTTGATTGATTAGATACATAATATATTATTATTAGTACCTATTCATAAAAAAATATTGAATATAGATTTTGCCACTTCACTGTTTTCAAGATTATAAATTTAAATATTCTCTATTTAAAAAATATATAAAGCAATCGCTCCGACCTGTAGCCTTCTCAACCTATTTTTGTTACACCTAAGAGTATGTGAGCTTTTCGCATTTTATGCGGATCTAGCATGCTAATAATGGTGATATGTTCATCCAGCTGTTTAGGATTTATTAATATAAACTCGTAAAACCGTCGCAAATTTGCAAGGCAGTTTATCAGCTATTTAAACTCACTAGGCATTACAGCCGCAAATAAAATTATATTTCTTACATAGATTCTATACAAACCATAGTTAAGGTTCAGATTATGTATAGGTATACAATTTATGTTACCCAGTAATGTTCTTAAATAAAAGGCAAGGGTTGGAAGGCACCGGACCGGGGTTGCGATGTTTTTCTTAAATAGGAAACTTTTAGGCTTAATCCCGGAGTGGTACTTACTCCATTTTTTTTTTTTTTTTTTTTTTTTTTTTTTTTTATTTATTTATTTATTTATTTATTTTTTTTTTTTTTTTTTATTATTATTATTATTTTTTTTTTTTTTTTTTTGTTAAAAAAGAAAAGAATCTCATACATTAATTCGCAAAATGCTCCACAGAATTATCATTAAAATTAATTCATTTTAAAATACTATTTTTAGGCTTCGTTTCACTCCAGGGCTATCTTAGACCATTCTCAAAATACTCCGAGATCTATTTTCAAACTGCTTCATCGAAAACAATAGAAATTTAATTTTAATCTAAACGGGTTATTATAGTTTGAAAGATTTATTTAGACCCATTCATTTAATTTTATTAAACTTATCGGTTGCATTTTCTTGCGGAAGCAATCGCTTGTAGAGTGCTAGTTTCACAAGATAAATCTTAAAGGGTAATTATCTGCTAAATAATTATTTAATTTAGAAACAAAACCCAAAATCTTATTGGTGTCCCAATACGCTGAATATTTAGTTTAGTATAAGTAGTATTTTTTATTTAGTATATGGTTTTAGGTTATAACCCGTCCACACTTTATAAAAATCTGTAGACACTATCATATAATGTGACTTTTGCTACTATGTTTATGGACAAAGCTGTTAAAGCTGTCACATAGTTCAAAATTTGTTGTTTTAATTAAATTTAAATTCTATATGACTCGCATTAGAATACTGAAAGTTACTGTTACTTTCTTGAAAAAATATCCGCAATTTAATACATATACGAATCATATTGCTTTGAAGTTTGATTCGCAGATGAAACCATGTCAATACAATAATTATGCCTCAAAAAGGTTTTGATTTATCATCAACTGCCTGGTAATCTCGCTGCCCCCAGAGTAAGGTCAGCGTGTAGATGCCATATTCTGTGAGCAAATATTTTATTCCAAATAAAAATATTTGTTCCGATACTATTAACACAGTTCACGGTGACTTTAACTTACAATGCCTGAGTCGGAGGAACACATAGAGAGGCAAGTTACTTGCAATTAACAATTTATGTTACTTATGTTCATATTCCGTGTTTATCTTACTGAATTCATGATTAGTAACGACGTAATCAGGCAATAGTAGAAATATTCCCAATCTCATAACATCGCCGAAGTAGTTCGTTATAAAAACCTTTATTCGATTTTTAAAGTAAACAATTGTTGCGTTATCTGCTCTTAAGAGTTTATGGCAACATTGAAGCTCAAAAATAAATATTTTGAGTCCTTGAAATGCAAATTTTAAATCCAAAGTATCCAATACAGCTCCAATTCAGTCCAATCGTCCCGTAAACTTTGCCCGTCAGGCAGTGCGCCGCGCCGCACCGTCAGCTACTTCGAAAAACATTTTATGCAACATATTTGATGTGTAAAAATGGAGCGAAATGAGTTCAATGTGAAGTCTTTGCTCTCATAAGTAAATTTTTACTGACTATGCTATAACCAAATTTTTAAAATTTGGAAATTATAATCATTAAAATTAAATATGTGCATAATATAGGTATCCAAGGATCATGTAGGTAGTTATAGTTACTCGTACGCCCATTTTTCCCATTCCAATAATTTTGTAAAGATGTACCAGTCTGTATGTATGCATGCGACGAAATTCAATCCATTTTGTTAAAAAATAAATACACGGATTTTCGATGAGAGCGCTTTGAATAGGGCTCTAATTAGAAATCAAATAATTTAAATAATTTTGATTTTTCTGATCTAACTAATTATTATTTAGAATTTAGAATAGAATTAGAATACTTAGATTTTAGAATTGATTAATATTTTTTATATAGTAAAGTGCCCTTATTGAATCGAAATATTTATTTTTGAACCCCAAATAAAACGGTGATCGCTGTTACCTTTCGGTATTTATTCTCATTTATATCAGATCAAGTATAACAGCACATAGGTATAAGAAAACAATCGACATCGACACGTCTCGCGTGTCGATATAAATTCCAACCCATGATTTTATTGCCAGGTACCGACTCAATAAAACGGTTTCTCTTTACAGTACACTCAAAACATTACTCTTGTATTCAAAATGATACTAAAAGAAAAAATTTCATAGAAATATTTGTAGGTCTTACTATTTCCTTATGCTCTTCCTTGACTAGCCATTTCCTGCGACTGTATTCCCGGCGGCGATCCCTCGATGCTGGTGCCTGCATCCGAGGAGCGGGGTTCTGACGCAGCTCGATGGCTACTCACGGAATCCCCCACACGTTTAAAGCTCCTCGTTTAATTTTGAACTTGACCTTGAAACGGCCCTTTTCGAAATTTTGGCCAATAGGTACTCGACCAGACTTGGCAAAAATAAAATGTCTTAACATTTTGTGTTGTAACACTATGTTGTGTCTGCTAACATAATATGTTATCCATCTTCGCAATTTCTGTTTCCTGTAAGCAACTGGCGTCTGTATTTCCTCTGACTATTGCCTTCAATGCACATTTTATTGATGCATCGGCTTCGTTTAATGCCTCTTCCTCTTGGCGGACCTTATAGCTTGCATAATCGACAGATAGACATAGCGCCAGTACTATATATTATAACCTCAACGCGATTTTCGCGGAGAAACTTTAACTTTTTACTACACACGATATACGTGGAGTAAATGCGCCTCAAACACGATTTACGTGGAGGGTTCATCACCTTTACACGATTTACGTGAAGGTAATGCAAAGGCTCAACATGATTTACATTGAGAATTAGTAGGTAGCCTCAACACGTTTTACCTACGTGGAGATGTTGACTTGATTTATTAGAAAGTATTAAAAAGCCTCGACATGATGTACATGGAGAATTAGTAGGTAGCCTCAACACGTTTTACCTACGTGGAGATGTTGACTTGATTTATTAGAAAGTATTAAAAAGCCTCGACATGATGTACATGGAGAATTAGTAGGTAGCCTCAACAAGGTTTTTGTGGAGTTGGTCATATTTACGCTTAAAAGAACTTAGTATTTTTCTACACACGATGTACGCGGAAAGTTCATTGTCTTAACACAAATTAAATCAAAGTAATATAAAACTCCAACATTATTTATATGGAGAATTAGTACATAGTCTTATCACATTTTACGTGAAGACAGTTGTGTAAATTAGACAATACGAAGAAATTATTTTGATACTCGACTAATAAGATAAACTAAGAAGTAGGTGGTACGTATAAATAAAAGTGAAATAATAAATCTTACAATTCGATCCTTCCAAATGTGCCAGTGCACAGAATACGTACTCGTAAGTGCCACCCTACTTGAGATGAAATCATTCCTGTTGTTAACTATTAATTAAACACAACAACAATAAAAACGAAGGAGTAGGTAGTCAATTATAATTTATCTTACCTACATTCATATTTCAATTCAAACCCAAAACTTTCTATCATGTTTAGTAATAACTTTAGAAAAGAGGGTAGAAATATATAGAAATTAATTCAATATTATAACGCTATGGTATATTAATTGTCTTGCAATTATTTTAAATATTGTATGTAGGTACGTCTATTTTACATACCTGATTTCCAATATCCAATACTATCCATTTCGAACTCGTAATTCCAGCAAATTATCACATTGTTGACGGAAACTCGACGACGACGAGCTCCTTAGCCCGTTTCGTTGCACTTTTCTGCATTTTCCGTACTCACTTCCAATTAGATCGCGTATATTTTTCTTTATCCTAACACTTATTCACTAAATCAATCCATGTGATAACAATTATTCACCGGATCAATTAGGTACGGTGTGATTCCGACGACACAAAAACACGTAATGACCAGTTTCAGGCGCCCCTCTCCGGTCGTGGAAGGGAGACGGGAAGTCAAGTTTTGTATTTTATAGTGGTGAATATCTAAAGGTGTGAAGAAGATAGCACAATCCCATGTACTGCTGCATGTAATAATTAAATCGTCTTCGGTGGTGATCCAAAGTATAATTACTCTTTAATGCACTGCGAACACGTTAAATAAGTGCAAAGTTAATTTATGCCTCACAAGATTAAACATCGAAAGCGATGACGATTAACAAAGTTGGTATTTGTCTTTAATCGCAATTTTGTTTGCAAGGCTGAGTTTCACTTTCAGTGATTAGTTTGTTTTGAAAGTTTCGACACAAAATACGACGAAAGCCAATTGTTTTGAACCCGGGCGCCACTAGCGGCGACACAATGGCCTATTATGTGCTATTATTATCTATATTTTACAATCGCATTACCTACCGATCATATTACGTTCGACGTCGCCCCAACAAGGCGACGGCCGACGCTTCTTTGAGAGACATAATGTAATATTCCCCACTGAAAAGGGACCCGTGACAGGTGCGCGCGGCGTACTCCAAATCTTCCTATGAAAAATGCGCGCGGAACTCTACGGAATTACATAATGCAGGAATGTGTCAACGCGTCTATCCACGCGACAGTACACTTTTCGGATTCTTTGTGTACGTAATAAGAGACTGGTACACACCAGATGCTCCGTAAATTCGTATTATTCAGAAGTGGGCCGCATCCCCTATACTCGACGCGTGTTTATTATGTCGTCTTTCTATCCCGGTAAATATGATTTTCATTGTGCGTAATAAAGTCATAATAAAGGCGGTCTCGACGCGGGACGGAAGGAAGTTTCGACCTTTCCTGTGGACCGCCGGAATATTGCCCGGAGCGGGTCGGCGACGCCCCAACTACCCGCCGGCTACAATCATAAAATATGCTTATTAAATTAATATATTTCACATCTTTTCAATTCAAATGTAGGGATACCATTGTTAACTCGACCTTATTATAATTTGACCAAACTTGACAAGAATTCCCAGGGCTAGAACTGCTTTCAACTATTGTTCCTGGCATATTCGTGACGAGTTGATTACGATATCACAATTAGTAGTAAAACTTAATAACAGCTTAAGGCGATTTAACAAACGTTAAAACAAGCTGGTCGTTTTGACAGTTCGCCAGTTTAATTGCACTACTAGAATAAATTAGCCATCGCCCTTCTGACCCCTTTTAGCGCAGGATTGAACGCGGCACTACCTGTTTCTTAGTGCCGGCAATATCTCTCGGAGAAAAAACGCCATTTATTATCACGCCCTTTCGTGAAGTGCTCAGATTGGAACAGCGGGCGGTTCAAGAGGCCGTTGATCACGTACAGATAGTTGATGGAAAAAGAACGAAAATTTAGTATTTTAACGCGCTTCTTTATCTATGTTTTTTCCACATGAAAACTTTTGATTACAAGAAGTAGCGCAAAAAATTTGACGGACCGGAAAATATTAAAATTGCATGTTGTAATTGCATCTCTGTAACACGTTCAATGGAATCTCATTTTACGCCCGTCAAAAGAAATGTTTCACTCTCTTAGTTTAGAAACTCAAACAAAATTAATTTTAGAGTTTCAGCTAGGTCGTAGAATATGTAATAGTCGTTACGTAACCCAAGGTACGGGTTTGTTTACTTACCTATTGCAAAGCAATTTTGTTACTGTAAGAGGCCAAAAGCTTACGTTTTCGTATAGCTACGGGAGCAGAAACTTGAAAGCGTACATTAGCCTCGCGAGGAATACCTCGAGGTATAACGAGAATTAAATTGACCTGATTTAATTTGACCTCCTTTGAGGAAGCCAATAAGAAACAACTAAGCGTGTGAGCCGCCCTACCCAAACTGATTTTGAATACATTATACACATCATTATATTGGATACATTGGATATTGTTCAGGTACTTCGAAATAATTTATGGATGGACTTTGAGAAAGTGGATTGTGTTTGAGGGAAGTGAATAGTGATGACAGCGGATAAAGAAACATAGAGAAGACTTTACTTTACAACTACACACACAAAATATATTATTAACTTTTATCAATCTTACTAGTGAGTCCTGGGTCGAGTTGTAATGACTTTGAAATAGCGTCGACGGGTTACTACTCAAGTAAGACAAAATAAGACAGCACACTGATTAGTAGCTGTTTATCGATACTAAAATGTTCTCTAGCTAACTCTCAAGCTTTTTATAGCTACAGCACAACATTAAACGTAACGTACTTTTGTACAACAACTATATAGTTGATGTTTTTTCGATTATTATGTTTTTTTAGGCCAAATTGATTGCTGTAATCAAAACTCTATTAGCCCCATTCTTCACTGTTTTATTTACCGTTGTGTCCATAACCACTAGACATGGAACATTATTAATTCAGAAGCTATTTAATAGCAACCCCTCATGGGAATTATCAGGTGTTCTTATAGTTAATACGTACGTACGTGCTAAAACGCAAACACGCAACTTACCCGTCGGAATACTACTGGCTACCATTCTATTTGGACCCCCGATAAATCGGGATTTAACTACCCTTTCAATGGAAATTAATGTACTGAGGGGTGTACCTAAAATGGTTCAGAGCGCAGTTAGTTTTATGTACATGATCAACAGTTCCGTTTATGTTGGGTACGTGGTCTAAACCCAGTCATGGAAATATCATAGATATTTCGACACATGTGAATACGAATGGCTTCATTTACACGGGTTAATGTGGATTTTTCATATGAAAGGTAGGTGTTCGTATTAAAATAAGCTATAATGTTGCGTCCTACATCTGTAGACGCTTTGTTGAGCTGCAGATAGCAAGAGAGACAAGAGAAGCTTTTATGCTAAACATTTTGGGTGCCCAAGATACAGGAATACTGCAATTACTTATAAACTTCTTGCGCTTCTTCACTCTTGCATAACGTTGTACAGTTTTAAATTTTGTATGTCCTTTGTCTGTGTAATGAATACATTTTCATTTCATATCTTAACATCAAAATAAGTATAGAGAATTACCAGTTAACATTTTGATATTGTTCACATACATGCTCCTGGCAGTTTTGTCGCGTGTCAAAAGTTAATTTAATGTTTCCGTGACAGAATCAATTTGACACGAAAGCCTGTAAACACTGCTCATTGGATCGGTGGATGATCATTTTAAAATATAAAATGTACCTCCTACCGTTTCTGCTTCATTGTAGGTTAGTGGAAAAACAACGGTTTTAAATATAGCTCAAATACGTATTTTAAAATTGACCAGTCACGGAAAATGATTTATTATTCATCGAGCAGGTGTGCCGAGGTTTATAGTAAATGACATTTTATTTTAAAACTCCGATAGGCACATTTTAAACAAAATAAAAGTAGTGTTTTTTGTTTCAAAGGTACCTAATATTGCTTCTCAATGTGAAATACAAATTAGGTACGTAAAAAAGTTGAAATATAGAGCTTATTGAAACTCGCTATAATGATTAAAAACCGTAGGTATCAAACTGACATCGGGGCTAGCTACTTGCCAACGGAAAACGAATGAATTGAAAACGCAATTCCAATGCAAAATTTTCAAACAACTTCTTACTATTAATAAATACAGCATTCACTGAAAAAGCCCCTAGCTCTTGACCCGTTTGAAATGCGTTTCCTCGCGATCGAGTTCAATGCGAGCCTTAATCAATGTATTGAGAGGTATTCTCTACCCATTCCAGCCTGCAACCGATCACCGCCCGGTGTTTTTTTAGTACAGAATACCCGCAATTTTTCAACAAATGTTTACTATTTACACGCACGCGAGATTGGTCCGGACCGGCGAACATCCCATGAATATTCACATCCAGCTCAGTTCTTCCCTATTGATATGTTTGCACCGAAACCGAAGTGTGCTTTTGGGATTATTTAAGCTAACGTAACGAGTCCCCGAAGGAATGATGTAGATTTTTCGTGGCGTGTTATTAATTTAGGAAAATTGATAAATGCGCCAATCGATTTTTACGGTTATTGAACGTGAATCCTTGTTTATTAACTCACTAGTTACACTCCGCAGCTTTACCCGTTTTTCTGCAGGAACAGTTATTTTTCCAGGATAAAAAGTAGACTATGAGGTATGTATTAATCCAGGGTATAAGCTACGTCCATGTCAATTTTCATTATAATATGTTTGTTAATGAGTAACGAACGTCCAAACATACAAACATACAAACATACAAACGTGCAAACTTTCACAATTGTAATATTAGTCGGAAATAGTTTTAATCCCCGGCCAAGGGAAATTTAAAACGTGTTGTTTGGTTAGTTCGCAGCGGAATCGGAATTTGTTTTGCAGATTTTTTTTCTCTCTTTTAGCGTACAGTTGTTGACAATTTTAATCTGGACAGGTAACTGTGTGTTTTGACTAACAGAAACTTTAAAATGAGAGATTGGTTACACCTTCATTGAATTTATATTTAAAGGCTTTAGTCTACCTCTATAGTTCTATAACTTATTTTTAATCACCTTAATTATGGCGACGCATACAAAAAATAAATAAATAAAAACACACCAAAGGCCTCCTAAAACGAAAATAAGAGTTTTCGCGATATGTCAGAAAAGCAGAGCAAAGAAATTTTCCCTAATTTTATTTTCCGGAATACGGAGTTTTACTTAGCTAACAGTTTAAGGTCGTTGGCATTTAAGCAAGTTATTTTTGTTACTTACCTTCCCCGTCTCTGAAATACGTTTTATCTTCAAATTGTATTATTTTCTGTAAAAATACTGTTTCGCTTAAAAGCTCCGAACCCCCTTGCGTATATCTTGCATCTTTCGAGAACTGGTACATATGCTTTACACAATGAAGTAAAACCATTATCAATTTTGGACAAAGTACAGTAAAACGAAACGGAACGTAGTAGTAAAATAAGTAAGTAAGTAGTAGTTGATAAAACTTAATAAGGTATCTGTGCCTTATTTGTATAGTCGTAGATCTGCACTTAGTTAAAAATCAAATTGTACATGTAATATCAAGTCCTTTCCTGAAATCATGCTAAGGGTGCTAAGAAGTCAATAAGCCAGTTTCTCGTAGGCTAAATAAAAGCTAGTTCCAAAGCCAATCGTGACTGCCTCGAACAAAGAGCACGTCGTACCAGCGCCTGTCTACTGAGCATGACGAGTGCAGGCAGCATTGTCAATGATATTCATTTATTTCATTTCCCACCGGACGCGGCTCGGCTGTATCCCGCTTGCAGGAAACAAAGCCATTTCCGGGACACGGCGACAGTCTGCGCCTGACGCGCCATCTTTGTTAACTTGTGTATTAGAAATTGTCTTAATAAAAGGCGCGATGCTGATTGAATAAGGGTCGAAGTGGAGTTTATCGCGAAAACAGTACAGTTAGAATATCTAAGTATCTGAATGTATGGTAGAAGCGCTTTGAGTAGTGAGAAAGCGACGACACCGTCGTTTAAGTAAATCATTTTAAATTCTGCTGTACTGAGAATGATTTAGGGTTCACTTTTCAATGCCTATTTTTCGCTTTTACTGCGAATCGCGTTGTGAGCGATGCGCAGTGAAACTGCAATCGACTCAAATCCTATAACAAATGGCAAAACATCGCCTCTCTCTTTACTCTTTACTTAATTTTGTTCCCCTCGATCCAGTGAGTAGCACCTACAAAGTGAAGCTCAATATAAAATTCGCTGCCACGGCCCCCCTTTCTCGGATTTAAAGACGCGTGTCGATTGAGCATTCCTTGTGAATGACATCCGCGATGTTTATTGCTCCGCTCGCACCGCAGGCGCTTTGTACGAATCTTTTTGTGCTGTAATTTATCTAATTTGGAACAAAGCGAATAATGCGCGGGGGTATTCAACTTGATTCACATTAATGCTGCTCTTTATTCCGCCTTTTTCCTCATATTTTTCTTCATCGGGTCGATGTTTGGTAAAGCTCTTTGAAAACGGGTGTAGCTGTAGATACGTAACGGGAAGGTTGGTTGTTACTTACTCGTACCTTTCAGGCCATTTCCTTGTTCCTAAATGAATTGAACTGAATGAATAATAATGAAAGAACGAATGATAATTTTAAATGGTTCAATTACAATAAATATGGGGTTCGAATTCAGCTATGCTTTACTTAAATGAGCGATCGAGGTTTCCAGATTTTCGTAAATAGTATAAAATAAATAGAGCAAAACTTATCGACGAGGATGGGATTCGAACCCACGCGTGCAGAGCACATTGGATTAGCAGTCCAACGCCTTAACCTCTCGGCCACCTCGTCATGTGTGGCGGCCGCAAAATTTTTACTATCTTTCTATTTCACAATTTGCTTACCTATCTATAGATTTACTTATTTACGCAGGTGTTTAATAAGCCAAGTTATTTCGAAAAGTCTAAAACTAATGAAGGTGCCGTAAAATACAGCTGTGTTGTTGGTTTGTTTGGCCGAACCTGTTTTTCTCGACGGTAATTTATACAACTTTTTTCCACTCCCAAGTTACTATTTAGGCGATCGTTAATGGTTTTTGCGCTTTATCTTAGATACATTATTTTAGTCGAAAAACGCTAAGCAAAAAGCCCTAAGTATCTTAGTAAGTTTCTCAATTTTTCTAATATTCTTCAAGTAGGTAGAATAAAACTGTAATTGCCTCAAGAATCCTACTAACGAATACTACAAGCGATTTGTCTGACTTCTGCCCAATTAACGTCCTCATGTCTATTACAGTCATCATGACTATAGCTTTCGTTCCTTTGGGGATTCCTATTAGTTCGTTCCGGTCGGTTTTCCGTAGTGCCAGTAAAGCCGTTTGGTTTTGTTACAAAAATGAAATGTCAATAAGCGGCGGTCTCGACCGCCTGCGTCCGTCCACTTAGCGTCGGTTTAGCCTACCGACAAAAATAGGCTATTGAGCACATATTACCCCAGCAAGCAAGGCTTTGGAAAAATAAAGAAATCACCCATCTGGTGAAAGAAAAGGGTTAGGCTCATATACCGCAGCGAAAATTATTAGATATGTACGCTACACAACATTCAAATATTTCAAATAGGTACAGGGTTATAAGGAATAATCATAATTCCATTTGTATAGGAAATAATATTATATATTGTACTAGCTGACTCGACAGACGTTGTCCTGTCAAAAGCCATTGCGTAACTATAGCAACCGTAGTATGTTGATGCTAACTTGTCAATTTATAGTAAAAATTATCAGTATATATATAATTTGCAATAAATTAAAATTGCGACTATAATTTGAGATTTAAACTATCCTATCTCTCAAGTTGGATCGAACTGCACATGGTGTGCGAATTTTATTATAATCGGTTAAGTGGTTTAGGAGTCCATTGAGGACAAACATTGTGACACGAGATTTATATATATTAAGATTGTATTTATTTCATAATATGTCAGATTACACGTCAATCATAATATAATTAATTCATACAATAATGTAAAAAATTATATAGCATAGTATAAAATTCAATTCAATTAAATAATAAATGAGTATAAACGATATCAAGTATAATAATTATTTCACATGAAATTGAAATAAAATAAAATAAATTTAAATATTAATAAAATTCATCAAAATCATTGAAGGCTTTTCCGATGAGCCATTGTTTTAACACATACTACATATTTCTTGCGAAGAAAGTTACCGAATGCCTGTGTTCGTGTTCTAGATAACATCCTCTAGCTTACGATCTATACAAAGCTTAGATATTGGGAAATAAGTACTACGGAAGTGTCTTGAATTACTCTGTCTCCTGTCTGGTTGAAAATATTTACTTTTGTTATGTATTGAGCTTACCGTATTTTCTATGTTGTCCTGAAATTGTAGGATGCTATAGATTGTACAGTATTTTTTTTATATCAGGAAGCGTCTGTGTACAAAATGTTCGCGAATAAACTGCACCAGCAAATGTTTAGTTAGTTTCTAGTAATGGGGCATCCACAGCAGAGTTACTTAGATTATTTTGGTAAAGCAACGTCCCCAAGTGAAGTTCTTGGGCAACGAGTTGAGTAGCGACACTTAATGCAGTTAGTAACGTTATAAAAAGTTATAATTTAATTATCATCATCATGGACTTGAGTTAAGTTTATTGTGTGATAAGTCATTATGGAGTGGCATGATCGTGTATCAATCTCTCTCACTTTAAAATTAGGTATAAAAAATCGTCATCTACAGCTTTTTATTTCTCACTATTGGGTATAGGTCTCTTTGCTGCGTGTCGGATCAGGACACGATTGGCGCATAACTGAGACAAATGGCACTGCTAGAGAAGGGCTACTTAATGACGTCACGTTACAAACCGTTGCTCCCAAAAAGAAACTCCCATGTCGCTACATCATAACATAACTCATAGCTAGTATCTCGCTCATGTACTTTAGTCTCTACAACATAAAACACACCTAAATACATACCTACCTGTACAACATTGGATTTTTTAAACAAAAATAATATTATTAAAAACTACCACAGTATTTAAATAAATTTTCAACATAAATAATGTTATTAAAAAATTGCTCTTTCAATGTTATCCCTAGACGTTTATGAAGCTTCATTAAACTACGGAGAGGCCTAACGTTGCTTGCCTTGAAGGGTCTAAGCACTTATTTAAACTTAAACTACATCTCTGCGCCGACCCACGGATCCAAGCAAATTGCTCCGAATTAATTCAGCTTACATAGTCGCCGTGGAAACTGAGACAGTTCATAAGACAAATAAATGTTAAATTCTAGAAATTTAAATCAGTCTTGAAAGTTGTTTGTTGTATTGAGTTGATTGTGTTGTATTATTTCTATTTTGAGTTGTCTCTGAAAGTTGTAAGTATTGCACGTACATATCGTAGATATGTTACAGTCGAAATAAACATCCCTGTATGGTTTGCAAACATGCCTGAAAGTATTATCATTGTTTTTATCTGCGAGCTAATTCTAAAGCCATACATTTTTTGTCCCTCTCCCATATCCATAGTGACAACTCTGTCACCTAGAACGATTTTTGTTAGTAAAGAGAACAATGATTATTCTAACCAAATGTGAGTCTTGCATAAAACAAGCTAACTCGACAACTGTCCGCATGTAAATTGCACCATAGTGCCAGTAACAATAACTAGATATCATTGCTGCTCGCCAAGCGACGGTCTAGGAAATGAATATTCCACTGCTAATGGACCTGTGTTACTTTCTTTCATTAAAACTTACATAATGCGCGAACAGCTACTACTGAATAATTATAACTTTCGTTGTATATTTTAGACTGCATGCAATGAGTATGAATTATTATTTCAGTTTACGCTCTCCGTCTCATTCTACTCACGAATTTGTAGAGCCATTGAGCTACTATCTATTTACGTACTGTTTTAATAGCTCAATGAATAGAGCCTTTGTTTTTAACACGACTGCCTGAAAAAGGTTTTATTCATGGTGTTGTTTAAAAATGCTTGTTTTTAGGGTTTATCAATATGTAGAAGGTTGTGTGAGTTTTGTTAATTATACCAAAAGTTCTAGACGCCTAAACCGATTGAAATGTATCTGATACGGTTTATGAATGCTTACATTTATCCGGGTGATGTAATAACTTGTTTTTAATGGTAGTAATTCAAACCTACCCCTATAATTTCAATTTTAATCCTATTTTGATTTGATTTATATTTACTGGATGTTTTTTTTTTTTTTTTTTATAAGTTTATTAAACACCACAGACTCCACGGTCCGTGAGTTTTACTATTACAATTGAATTTATTAACATTTGTACAACTTAATTTCACTGGATGTTTTACTCGTGTCAGTCAACCAAAAACGTAGGACAAATCGTCCAAATCGTGACCAATCTGAAGCCTGATTTTCTAAAAATAAGCAATATAATTTAGGTAGGTATGTAATTACATCGCAAATCCTCGACCTTATTCTTAATACTCGAGAATATATGTTCTTAGATTCACACTTTTTCCTCTCCGAAATATTAATATGTAAAGAGCTGTTCGAATAAAAATGAAATGTGGCTCTGAAGTCGGCATAATTCGTGCTTCTCCAAAGAGAAACCGATTAAATTGGTATTTGCAGAGAGTCCTCGAAGTATCGTTCTTTGAATAAAGGATCTCTGATTTCAATAAGTGGAAGACGTGTTTCAGAAGTCTGCGATTTCAACGCTTACTTACTTGTTCGGAGAGAAGCGTGATTGATTTTGCCGAGTTTTTAGATACGAATGAATGAACATGTAACTTTGTAATAAACTCTACATCTTGCTTTGATATTTAATTGTAGAATATATATTTATAGTTTGAATGTCTAGACGTATCTGATTTTGCTTCTTTGATTTTCTTGTTTTATCTACAGTAACAACTTCACTTTAGGAACAGTTCCCAAAAGTGATTTAAACATTTATTCCAGCCAGTATTTTTTTAAGTAGGTAATAAAACAACGTTGAAACGTTATTTGAACCAATGCGCAATGGAACTGTCGTGCTGTTGTAAGCCATGAAGATTTCTAAGACATCTTTCGTTCGTTAGGCTACTTCAGCATTCGATTTAGGAAATATCAAAGCAAGTATTCCTACACAGTAATTTCCTAAAAGTTCGTACGACGACCATCTATCAAATCCGTACAAAATTCGATTACGGCCGTTGGCAACTCTTGTTTCCCACCAAATTACAAAGAGGGCCCGTTTATTATACCATCAAATCTCTGAAGGACCAAAGTTTTGTGTCGTCATAATATAATAGCGCCCTAACTTCGACAGTAAAGGTAAACAGATCTCCGGATATATAAAGCTATCTATCCCTTTGTTTTAATAAAAGTTCTTAAGCCAAATAAATATGGGATTTCGTTACAGCAATGTTTCGAAACAGATGTTTGTGTTGCTCGTTATACGCCTATTGTTGGAAGCCTACCCACAATATTGACGACGAACTCATACATTATGTACGTTTAGGCAAACAAAGTTACGTACAGAAGTTTCAACTTCTGTAAGTAAATGTAGGCTGCTGAAAATTGGAGACCTAACGTCACGAGTTGGCGCTGTTCACTTGACTTCACTTGACTTGTCGTTTCAGAAGATAAATATGTTCGAAGATAACTATTTAATTTTCTTATCGTTTAATGCCTTATTCATTATCATCTTCAAATTATTATAGCAATACGTTTGGTTTCTATGAACCGCTATCAAATATGCATAGAAAGCTCGGAACATCCCATTGAAAACGTAATCGAACAAACACCGTGAGCAAATCCCCGGTTCCTTCGACCTCCATACATTCGCAAATAGAGTACAAAGCGTACAAATTATCGATTCCGTTTAGCATCACGTCTGTCAACGCACCGTTTACATCGGCACGGCTGGCGGCTGATTGGCCTCTCATTTGGGCCGATTGTGCCTCACGAATACATAATTTGCGCTCGCCTCACTGTGGTGCCATTAAGATAATCTCCAGCCTATCGGGTGCTATCGGCCATGTGGGCCCTGTCATTGATTACCTGAATGCGTCCTCTGCGTCCGAGAGCTCGGCCTAGTGCCACGCTTGGGTCTTAATGCCTGCATTGTTGTACGGTTAATTAAAACCAGATGTTCGACAATAATTGATTTGAATAGTCTCTGAACTGGAGATAGTGGTTTGTAATGTTCTATACTGGAACAGGCTGCAGACCGTTGCATCAGAGTAGAGAGAGCAGAGTAGAGCAGACTAGGGGCTAATTAAACCCTGCCAGCGAATGACGTGAAGTGGCTGTTTTAACTACCTTCAGTAATGTAAAGTAATGTAGAGAAACTCTCGTGCAGCTAAAGTTTTTGATTTCTCTAACTGCAGTAGCGTAATTGGCCTCTCACGAACCTTTAAACACGTTAACACTGGTCCTAGAGGATTGAAGACCGAGTGCCAACCGCCATTAAAAGTTGGTATGAGGCGTGAAAAGAAGCACTCACTGCATAGCCAGCCGTGTGGACGGCTCGCCTCTGCGACACTGAGCGAATGTGAAAGCAATCGCTTTCAGCATAATCCTGAACTTTTTCTAGAAAATTCAAGAAATATACGGAAAGCTTCTCGCTCATTTGGTCTTAGAATAAAAAGATTTTGTTTCCTCACTCATAAAACCGGTAATGGATTCCACTTCGCTATCTCGAAAATGAAACAGGATATTTTAGAGTTCAGAACCCGCTCCCTGATATTCGGCCTCACCCTAATTTGGCGAACTTTTTATCTGGGCACCGTTCGGATACCATCTTGCTTTTACGTCGCGCAGGTGCAAAGTAAAACAATGGCAACGAAACAGCTCGGCGCGGGTTACTAATGCAGATTGCGTTCAGAAGGTCATATCTAAATCACGGGATAGAACATAACGTCGGCACTTTATCTTAACTCAACACCTGCCCACCCCCTCTCCCCCTTCTGAGTTATATCAGCGGTTCTCCTTTTGTTGTTTACGAATGAGTTTTTCCACGTCGGCCGCGGACCGCCTTCGACGCACCTGCTTCCCCCCGGCGTTATTAGGGTTCGGAAGTAAACACCAGCCTTTCTAATTTGGCAGAGAAGGTGCTTCTGTCAACGCCATGGTTCGATTTTGTAAGTGGCGAGATTGTGGGTGGAGGACGGACAACGTGGCTATAGCTTTTACCCTTCACCTAGTTCGACCCAAGTACTCGTTATGAGAAACTAGCTGCGCCCCGCGGTTTCACCCGCTGTCCTGCAAGAATAGCGGAAAGCCGTTCAATTTTCTGGGGTAAAAAGTAATCTACATATTACCTAGGGCTTAAGCTACCTTCATACCAAATTTCGTCAAAATCTGTTTAGCTGTTAAATTGTCATCCATACATCCATTACATAGCTGTCATTTGCGCAAAGAGTATAACAAGTCGTTTTGTTATTCCAAGTCTGATTCTTTTTTGTTATACCTCGTTTTATAGTGACTGATGTTTTATGTCAATTCACACTTGAATGCTATCGAATTTATTTAATAGAAATAAATAGTATAATAGGAATAAATAGTATAATAGGAATAAATAGTATCCTATGTGCGTTTCCTGGCTCTAAGCTACCTCCTCACCAATTTTCAGCCATATCGGTAAAGCCGTTCTTGAGTTATAAGTAGTGTAACATAACACGACTTTCTTTTATATATATAGATGGTACTTATAAAACCATTTGATTTGAAAGTATTTTTAGAAAAGTAGCGACACCTTATTAGGTGAAACTGTTTATATTTTATTTGGATGTTTGAGATTCATCTGTTCTCATTATAGCTGCCATATGCTGCATATTCGCGGATATCTACGGAACCCCAACTTGTCATGGCGCGACGCACACAAGATAACTTTTATTTATCGCACTCATTTTATGTGTATTGTGAGCGAATAGTACGCGGCGTTCGCGTTGTCGGGAACTTATCGCGCCTAATGTTGCGTTATTTTTTTTCGTCTCTTTGCCCACTAGTGTAGTCAAGGGCCAGCTTTCGGGGGCTTATTATTTAACCACTTGACCGAAAAACAATTATATCGCGTATTCACGTACATTCCAAATCGAATTCCCGATTCGGCTTGTCCAGGGAAACACGTTAACGACTCGTTTTCCTTGACGCCCCCGCTGGCCGCCGAGCCCCACTTTGGAATCCTCGGTGCGCCCACATCTCCACGTCTTTGAGATGGGACTTCGGGGGGTGATGTTTTTATTATAAACACGTGTCGGGACTCGGGAAATATTTGCGGGTGTTAAGGTAATGTGTTCCGCTGATGTACGCATGTCGTTTACGTTTGAATTGTCTTATTAGAGACGCGGAGCGACACGGAGCGGGGAGGCGCGGTCGAGCGACTTTGTTGATTTATGTCTTACAATGTTTTTGCTTTATTTGAAGACTTGACGCCAGATTTGGTTCAGTTTTGTTTTGTTCGTGAAGTTTTATGAAACCAATTTTCTTTCTTGCTGGAAAA
The DNA here is from genome assembly GCA_949125135.1 of Alcis repandata. Classification (NCBI taxonomy): domain Eukaryota; kingdom Metazoa; phylum Arthropoda; class Insecta; order Lepidoptera; family Geometridae; genus Alcis; species Alcis repandata. The sequence continues at coordinate 2,941,268 of OX421238.1, forward strand.
AAATGGTCCCTATTGCGGTTGTAGTACCAACATATGCCTTTTCTGTATTCACAAACATGGATTAGGATGACAACAATGTACAAAATATTACATTTGAGGAAAAATATTAACTAAAGTTAGCTATAAAATAGGCATATCCTACAGAAACTAGAGCAGGTCGTAGCTATTATTTATTTTGCAGTCGTAGTCAATACATCATCATTTTTGTAGTCCCACTGCTAGATTATACCTTAACAGCTTCGGGCGTTGTTGGAAAAATCGTTTAATAAATGGCAAATAACAACGAGCTTCTGGAATAGTTTTGATTGGAATTTGTCGGCATTATTGGCTTTTTGGCGATCGGCCAAATCGACTCGCATGTTTTGCTTTTTGGTTGTTGGCTTTAACCAACGCAAAACTGTTAAGGTTTGTTTATAGGTGCGCGAATAGAATAAAGTGGTCGAAACTTGCAACTTTCATTTATTTGTAAGCAAAATAAATAACGAATACGTGTTTCTGCAAAATGGTGCAGGTATGGAGTATTGCAGATAGATTATATCTACCTATATACCTTATATTTACGGCTATACCATAGTACGTCAGTTCATTTCGTCTAACCCCTTCTAAGCCTCTTTCCTGGGAGCCCTGCACCCTTATCACAGACTGTTTCTAATGAAAAAAAACCCTTATTAAAAAGTAACCGTATTGTGGTACAAGTTGTGTTTTCAATTTTATTTTAGTTGTACACGACTCAATACTCCAATTGAACTACACTTTTCAACTTTCCTTTCCTTTATATTGTCTGTTTTATTTATGGTTATGCTAAATAAAAATTTCTAATTTATATTTTTTTAATTTTAACTTAGACAATCATACAATTAAACTACATTCCAATATTAAAGATGCTGGAATTGATTTTTTATGATTGTCAAGTTGGAGCTGACATTACAGCTCACCTGATGTCGAAAATACTAAACACGTCTGCCCTAGAATCGGAATTAGCAGTCTAGGGAGGCTGTCCGAACTGGTAGGTTAGCTAACATGGAGACAGCTTATTCTCACTTGGTTTTCAAAACACTTGAAGACATCTAATATCCATGTTACACGTAAAATCATGACATAATTTACCAAGCCAGGCCAGGCCTTAGGTAATACGAGTATGAGCGCGTATATATAGCCAACTGACAGTTAATATTACAGTACAAATGTGAACGCACTGGCGCCTGACAAACACAATATCACTCTGATATACTTGAACACAAATGCTCAGAACTGCAGAGCAATGTTTACCTTTTCATTAATTAATTAAATCGTTGCATTCGAGCCTGGCCGATATAAACATCGGACGGTATGAAAATTACGATTGCCCAATTAATAAAATTGCTACCAGTTCAACCGTACTCTTCGCCCGAGCCTATCTTTTGTAAATTATTGCGTATTGAAATATGTAAAAGACCAATGAAAATGCGAGCCATTAAACACCATTAATGGTTAATTTTATCGTCAACTTCCATTATTGTTGTGATGAATGGTGATAATGATAGAATTTGTTTTTCATATTTAATGACAGAATTTATTGTAGTGCTTATTTGTGATTTACCACATACATAAGCATACGGATATAGTGATGGAGTGGTGGCCGAGGCAAAGTAGGCGGAGCGTTGGGCATACGATGGCAAGATGGGTAGACGATATCGCTTAAATCTCGTGTCGATCCTGCCTCCGATTACTGCAGGCAGGGTTCCTGCGATTATGAAGTTGCAACTTGGCTAGGGGCTGGGCTCGATAACTATATGACCGAGGCAGATGATATAAAAAGAGATGCCTAAAACTAAACAAAGCAGTAGAAGAGAGTAGACTGAATAATGATGATAAAGCACAATACTCGAACTTACTATTACATCTAGTATCTAGAAACAGTCAGAACGCTTCAATATCATTTGATCACAACCGAGTTTTAAAGCATTCAAATTCACGTGAATCAGATATTCTACTCAAATTATAATTCAAAAAGCGTTCATGTAACCAATTCATAGATCTTCCTTTCCCTAGATCCAGTAGCTTCAGCTCTATAAATCCCTACAGCAAAAGCCAGCTTTGAGTAATAATCACAAATCAGGAGCATGAGCCTTTCAATTAGCTTCCAAACTATAAACCCTTATCAGTACCTAGTATTCGGTCTATGCAAAAGCCTAGAGGCAAATATATAGAAATGCCTACGAGGAGTACGTAGGGTACAAGGAACAATTTGCCGCGATATTGTCGCGGTCGGTTCCAGAATGTTCGAGAATGTTCGCTAATGCCCTCCGACGTTAAGCCGGCAGATTATCTGGGTAAAGCCCTGAAGTCCCAGTGTTCGACGGCGCGCGTTTAGGGCTGCTACCTTTAACAAATTGCGGAGACCCCGGCTTGGGACGTAATTAAGTTTCGCCGTGAAAAAGTCTTGTGGGTAGTTTTTACCGGAAAATTCCAAGAATCGGTTAGTGTAAATATTTAGTCTGTTGTAAACTTCATAGAGTTGAAAAATTGAAACTTAACTACTTTCAACGTTAAGATAATATTTCAAGAGCGCTCCTTTTTATTACTTTACATTCTATTATTTTTATTACTTCTTCTATCATACATGTTATTTTGTTTCTTTTAAAAAGATCAGTCTTCAATATAAGTAATTTAAATTTGTATCGTTGTAATATAATATGTTGATTAAACTCTACAAGAAGACCGAAACTAGTTTCTTTATTACACTTAAAACTTTTAAACAATATATGTACACGAGACCTTAACACTGTTTCTCAAAGTACCGGTTGCATCCAGAAACTATAGAATTTCCAATGTTGCAGTTCGATATCTAATACCCAATTCCACGCTTACGGAGCGAAGTGGTCGGATCTCTATCTAGGGCGCACCTAACGCAAATAAGGAGACACTGTTACTAGAGATTCTGAAGCTACGTCTGCTCTGTCGAACCAGAAGTAATCTTTAATTTCCTTCTTTAACTTATTTTGAGTAGTCTTATTTTACAGTCTTCATTGTAAAGTTTTAGAACTTCGTGATACGCGTAACGGATGGAAAATTTGATTGGTAAAGGAATTTTTGTTATTGGCTGGCAAAGCATTCCACACTCTGGCAGTGCGCACAATAAAAGTGGAATCAAAGCGTTTCGTACGAGATTTGTTTTTTTCGTGAAAACAAATGAAAGAGTTGGCCACTTTATAGTTTGTCAAGGTGTAACAATAAAGTAAGAGTTATACCTTGATATACGTACGTCGCTTGAAATATTTGAGAGCGAGCCCGACAAGCGAAAGAACCGCAAATTTTATTGTTACGAGAAGAGGCGTTGTCAACTACAGCGCACACAATAGCAGTGACCAATATGAAGATATTTTTCGAAATAACAATGAAACCATCTACTTGAATGAAAGGGGTCTTACTGTCAATATACATACGAGTACGTGAACATAGCTGATCTGAATTGCGTATCAAACTTTGCTCTAGAGTCTAACTGAAGAACAATAAAACGTGACGTCATGCCATCCGAAATAAAACAGTAGTTCAAAATTCTCCTTTTACGACTAATATCGCTTTTATATGAGGCCATACTCGCTAGGATTGTGTTCGTACGTCGCCGCATTTTGGTACGCTTTGCGCATGTTTTGCGGTGACAGCTCGGCCATCAGTGGAATCACGGAGCAGGCAGCGTGGCGCGCTCGTTAAATCATTCCCGTGTTACAAAGGGAACAGTGGCTTTTATGCAATAAAAAATAGATAAAACTTATGAATTATTGAAATTGAGAGATTCAGTTATTGTGTATCTGTTGAGACATACGTAAACAGTAGGCAGTAGAGACCCGCTATTTATCAAATTAAGTGTAGGACGCCCTGAGATTGGATGTTTCAGGAAAGCAACGACTGTAAGCGAAAAGCCATTTTTGGTTGCGTCGCAGCCCTAGTGACCTCATCTCAGGTGGAGAAGTATCGGATTAAAACGGTACAACCTTTCGTAAAATTCAGGTCATCTGTTTATTTATGAACGAGCGTAAAATTTTTCTTTATTCCACAAAAAGTTATGCATCGGCCGGGAATCGAACCCGGGCCGCCCGCGTGGCAGGCGAGCATTCTACCACTGAACCACCGATGCTTGCGGTTATGTACTAAAATAGAGACACAGTTCGATGAGATTAGGCAGATACGAGTACCTACTACGTCTACGTATACAAATGTATGTACTGATAAGACACGCACAAATTATACAGTTTTACGTAAAAATCAAGCTATTACTTGATTGTATAACTATGACTATAGGTAAAAGAGTAGGATTAAATATAATAACAATATCAGATAACCCAAAACCGGACGCAGAACGCGTGTCGATAAAACAGGAATGCCAAGTTTTTTGCGAATAAAACGGGTAAATTTCGTTTTATTTCTATTTGCATCGAGCGATCGGATTTCGTTCGTTCGCTGACAGTTTTTACAATATAGCGAATTCAGTCCACTCGCACCTGGTTGTTAGACTGGAAAGTGGTTTTTCGACGCTCCACGTCAATATTTTAACTGTGTGGAAACGGAAATATGTAAATTGCGAAATGTATCTGTGATTAGTCGCTGGGACATTATCATTATCTTCAGCTTTCTTTATCTCATTGCTGGGAATAGGGCCTCTCTCTTACTATGCCATATGGCTCAGTCCTGCTCCAATCGGATCCAGCCCCTTAGCCAAGTTGCAAATCTAAAACTAGGAAATGTATGGAAATAACTATTCTGTCATAGAATATAGAATCTATAAACAGATTATGGAAATGTTATTCCCATACATTTTCCTACTTTTCTAAATTGTTTCGATTATAGAATTGCAACTTGGCTAGGGTACAGATTCGACTCACGATTTTGATAATGTCGTCGAGCCATCTCGCTGTAAACGCTTGCTTAACGTAAAATCGCTGGCTTCGTTTATAGCGTGCTTTGTTATGTTTAATAGCCGTCCTATACATTTACCTGTAACAACGACGGTGCATTGTGCGCTATGCAACAGGATATATAAAACGAAATTAGAGTTTGCAAGCCACAGTCGTGCTGATCGTATTAGCTAGCCAGGTTCGCAGTTAAGAAGGACTATAATATCTCGCTGAATGTTGCTATTCTTCTAAATTCAATGTAAACATTCCTCATGTAAAGCAAGTCGGTCATAAATAGTACTAAAATACAACGTCTGTTAGTGACAGCGACTTTGATAGGTACATTGCCTGTCAAGAAAATATGGGAAAGCAGGAAAATGGTGAGTGAACGCAGCTAGTTATACAGGGTAATAAGGAAAGGGTATGCTAAGCCGAAAAGGGCTCATAGTACTCATCATTATGAACAATTTTTACTATGGGGCCGAACCGGAAATCTCAAAATAAAATCAGATTTTTTTTCAAAGGTCCAAAGATATTGGGATTTTTTATGGATGATTTTTTTTCGCTATTTCCAGGCTAGTCTCGTAGTAAAAGTTGTTCATAATGACGAGTACTATGAGTCCTTTTTGGCTTATTATACCCTTTCCTTAACACCCTGTATTTAACGTCGCTGCATTGTTCACTTGAAGCTGCATTGTCGTCACTTTAACCTTTAGAACGTCTTACAATACGGGTCAATCGGGTTTCAGCAACAATGAAATATTTCCGCCTCGCTGCATTCGAAAGACTTTTTTCATTTTTATTTCAGTCGAAACCAAAACCTCAGCGATTCAGAGAGAATTCTTGGAGCTGCTAGAATTATTTTATGACTCGGATAATATTAGTCAATTGGTGTCATCTAGCTTGTTACACAATTTTTTAGCATCACTTTCAGTAATGGGCTGATTACACGTAACGAGTACAGTGCCGAGACAGTGCCTTCGACCGAGTACTCGGTTTGTATCTAAAACAGTTTGACAAGGCGAGATAGTCTGTAGGACTTTGATTTGTTTGGTCGGCCGTGTATGCCCATTTACTGTCTCACCACAGTACTCGTTACGTGTAATCATCCCATAATACGAGTAGATACTATGTGTGTGAGCACAAGTTTGAAGGCTCTAATTGACAGATCTTTTTTTTTTCTAAAAGTATTGATGTCCTTATCTAATAGGTAGCAATGACAAAGACAGATTTTGACAGATTGCAATCCGGGAAATATGCATTTGTATTTGTTTGTTATGAAAGTTAATTTACTAGTAACAGTACATTGTTAATGAGAACCTATTGCCTAGACAAACCCGATTGGGGTTTTACGGCAATTATTGTCTAAATTAAAACTGCAATAAATAAAATAAAAATAGTTCAGATCTGTCAAATAAAGCCTTCAAACTTGCACCAAATGTAAATGTCGCAATGGTCTCCTATCTTGGAATTATTTTTTACGAATAAAAATAGGTTAGGGAAATAGGTTAGGTTTTGGGTTTATTTAAGTGCATCTAATAATTAGAACCTACTTACCAACTAAATTCCTTCTTGCGAACTCAATGACCTGATTTAGTATTCCAAAACTTATTGGGTCAAGTAGACCCATTCGAATTGGTTCCGATGTGAAAATCTATACAGGGTTATAAGGAAAGGGTATGCTGAGCCGAAAATGGATCACCATTATACAAACAACATTTACTTTGAAACCAACCCCAATAAATCAGCCGTTCCATAGAAAAATGTCAATGACACTCGACAAAATGTATGGAACAGCGGTTTTTTTTTGCAATTTTAAGGTTATTCCCATAGTAAAAGTTGATCATAATGATGAGTACTATAAACCTTTTCGGCTTAGCACACCCTTTCCTTATTACCCTGTATACACGCTGTACTTAAAATGCCACTCGAAACTTAAGCTAATCAATCGTTACCTTTCGAAACAGATGCGTCTTGCTATAATACGTATGCGTCTTCACAATTTTACGAGTAACCCCGTCACATGCCACCTGAGGCAGCAGAGGTGCACCGTTAAGATATTAAACTTGAAAACGTTCTTATATGACATCTGAAATATGAACGTAGCAAATGCACTTTGAATAAACATATGATCCGCTTTCTCATGGGTAGTGTTTGAACTCGATGCCTTTAGAAGCGATATGTTATCTGCGCCATCGAGCATTCAAAGCGTCTCTTGTATTTTACTCATTGAATTCTGCTCTTCTCACTCTTTTCTTTTTCGTTAGCTAATTTTTGCTATAAATGTTTTGTGACCGGAATTTTAACGTGAAAACAAGACAAAGCAGGTACATTTCTAACCAAAATACGCTCATCGGACTTTTCTCATAAAAAATCAAGTGATATATGCTTAACGTTCCTATTTACCTGACTGACCATCTATGAAGACCATTATCACATCATATTTCTAGTACGCTGTGGTCTATTAATACGTTGGAAATTAATGCAGATACAACGACCAAAATTTACAACGTGGCCTGTTATTGACAGATGGATGTCAGTCCTTGAATTGAGCTGCCAGGCAAACTCAAACGCAAATATAAACGTGGAATATTCTCTCAACAACCGCGCAGATTGCATTCATGCGGTCTGAGCTGCAAACGACCTATTTTTGTCACTCTCAACCCTCTCTGGCTGATTGGCTCAATCAAGCGCTCAAATGAAAGCTGGAACTGCCTGCCGACCGACGTTTGTTACTTGACGTCTATTCGCCTCACCGCGCCATCATTTGCACCTTTTTTTCAATGCCGCTACCCCGATGCAGCTCCATTATGTACGGTTTTTTATTCGCAGAGCAAATTGAGATCTTTCTGAAGAGTAGTATTCTGTTAAACTTTTTGTGCTCTAGTTGAATGGATTACTCTTCAGTCGGATCAAAAGCCATTAAAAGATAAATGTAGGTACGTTACGTAAGTAATTGGTTTTAAGAGCTTCTCGGAGGCACTCGTGTTTCTCTCTGTATAATCACCGGGACATTAAACTTTCCATGGAAAAACGTTCATCTAGCACATTGTAATTTTTACGACATTTACCATTAGATTAGCTAGAACTAAAATCGGCTTGAAATAAATAGAAAATACGGTTCTATTTATAGCCTAGCGGGCTTCAGTCATATGAATGCACTTACTTTTCCACGAGCAAAGAAGCTATGAGCAGATTTCTAAAGCTGCTGTCGCAAGCTCTCGGCATTAGCTGCCAGCTGAATAACTGGAGCCACGGCGCCGACGGACGGTCAAATGACGAGCCGACTGAAATACGACGCGGAAAAATGAAATTTTCTCTTTAAAGTTGCTGAGCTTGTAGTTTCATTTTCATGTCACGCCGTGACAGTTTTAGCTGGGAGGGAATGACGTCATTTCAAGCGAAAATATCAAGTTATATGACTAGTGGAACAGGTTCTTGAGAAAAATTATGGCTTTGTAGCTGCCCCTTATGAAATATTAGATACCGATGGAAGAAAAATGGGTTGGCGAGATTTTGCCTGATGGGTTGATGACATCAAAAGTTTCTTTTGAGATCAAGTGTCGAAACAAAGTGAGTTAAAATGACGTATCATACGAATCAGTAGGAGAGCAATAAAAACCGATAGCAATATAAATATTTATGATCATCCAAACGGTGACGAAATACATAGTTAGATAAAATAATTCGAACTATCACCATAACGTCACAAAAATTTGGCGAATTACACATCATAGCCTAATGAATTTGTATTCCATACGATACACAGATTTGATACCGCCCGTGAATCAAAGTTTTTATTACTCTTGTTGTTTTACGAAGTGCACTCCCGATCTTTTACTGCCGGCATCAAAGTGTTGTCAGCAGTATATCATTTCTATTTTACGACTAATGTTTTTTATTTTTGTTTTGTGGTTCGAATGCGTAAACATATCGCTGGCCTGCCCTTATGTTTCAGAGTTGGTGTAGCCCTTCCTTTTTGCCCATGTCGTAAGAACTTTAAGGGTCTTATACAGGGCTATAAGGAAAGGGTATGCTAAGCCGAAAAGGGCTTATAATACTCCTCATTATGAACAACTTTTATGATGGAACCAATCCGTAATTCGTGAAAAAAAAATCAGCTGTTTAAAGAAACATGTCAACTACACTCGACAAAATGTATTATTATTTTTGAGCAGGGTTTACAAGTCAGACCATAAATTAAAGTCAACCAAAAATAAGTAAATAGTAACAGTACCTACATATTTGGTCATAATGCTTAACTTTTTTATTCATTGAAAGGCTAGCGGTTGACCATTAACTCGCCTAATGGTAAGCAATGATGCGGTCTACGATGGAGCAAGCTTGCTAAAGAAACAAGTTGGTTTTAGTTTATAGGGTAACTACCTTATCCTACTACAAATTCTGTGTTGTGTTGAAAAATCTCGCGGCGTGTTCGCCTCTCTCATCGAGACCGGTATTGACACATACAAGTTTAATATGTGTCACGGTGTTTGTCAGTTTGTTGTTCAGTGAGGCTTGCCGAATAATGTTGATCCGTGTACGTTTGCGGTCAACTTCCGGCATAGTGCTAGTTAATCGTTCTACTATTCTTCCTACTAAATTTTATAAACGGAAAAGTTTGTAAGAAAACATGGATATATGAATGTATGTTTGTTGCTCTTTCACGCAAAAACGGCTGAACGGATTTACATAAAATTTGGAACGAAGGTTGTTCATGGTCTTTGCACGCACATACGAGTATGCTACTTTTTATCCCGGTATACGCGGGTGAAACTGCGGGACGCAGCAAGTACAATATAAAATAATTTCAGAACTATTATTACCTAAAATGTATTTCAAAGTTTTGCTACAGTAACAGTTAACTCGACCTGAAGCCAGTGCCAGTAGCATCGGTATTCGACCTTAATTACCGCCGTGACCTTTGTAGCTGCGGTTATTAGTGCTAAGGTCGTTTGCTAAATGTTCCTTGTTACGTCGGTTCATTCCGAATGAACTTCCTGAGGAACAGATTTTCCGTTATTAGGTTCTAACGAGCTTAGGTGGACTGCTTGGGTGACGTCATGGGTAATAGGCATTTACACCTTGTATTTCATTCGGACTAGGTACGCTATACAATACTGCTGTCGTTTTAAGCTGCAGTGCTGCTTCTTGTATGGGTTGTTTTCTCTTGTATGAGTATTTGAGGGTTTAGCAGGGCTGGCATGAAAAACTATGAAGTGTTGATAAGTCATATTATGGCATAGTCTGATGAGACCTAGTATTACAAATATGCGAAATTCTAAAAGCAAATCATACTATTTAATGCAAACTTGTGTGGGGTGTAAAATGTTTATTACACCTTAGTTTTGTAATAGCTAACGTCTAACCGCAAATAGAGTTGAAATAAACATCTTAGACCGCAAAAAGATTAATTAACTTCTGAATTCATTCATGAGGCTCTTGTATTTTTCCTCCCATTTGCGGTGAAAGTAATAACGCTCAAGGTTAAGCTAATCTTCTTGGCGTTTGAACGGTTCTATCCTACTACTATTATAAAGGCGAAAGTTTGTAAGTATGGATGTATGTATGGATGTTTGTTACTCTTTCACGCAAAAATGGCTGTACGGATTTACATGAAATTTGGAATGTAGGTTGTTCATGGTCTGGATTAACACATAGGCTACTTTTTATCCCGAAAAACGCGGGTGAAACCGCGGGGCGCAGCTAGTTTGATAATAAAATATCCGATCTGACCAGTGAGTGGTCCGAGAAACAAAAGTAAGAAAATGAACTGACATTTTGTCCCAGGAAAATCGTTTTCCATATTTTCCTATATGAATAGAGCAGAGTGCAGCGTGGCGAAAAAAACCGTCAAAAATGCTCTACGGTTTCCGATATCAGAGTACAGCGTCGCGGCAATGCGCCATATGTCACAGTATTGGACATTCGTAATATTATTCATAGTGGAACTGACACACTCGTGTGGTTTCACTCTGGACATGTTCACGCACGACAAAATGGAACGTAAGTATTGGTTCGCTGTTATTTGAGACTACGGTCTTTTGAGTCGTGGCTTATAGTGTTGTATGATCAAACTGCCTACAAAATGGCTAGAAACGATGTGTAATTTGCAAATAACAACCTGAGCCTTAATATGTCCTAAAATCAGTTATCGTCATTATACAAAAACTTATTCTTGATAACCCTGTTAAAAAATAAAAACTAACTGCAAATGACTGCAAAATGTAGGCAATCATGACTCCGGGTACAGCTGATAAATAAAAAATCGGTCAAGCCGTTTAAGTTCTGAGTACAAAGTAAGGACATAAATACATCCGAATAATATTGGCTAGCTTGAGGAGTGCTTCGATATCATGAAATTTTATAAATATTAATGAAATGTTATCTTGTAGATGTTGAAATAATCACAGAATGCACGTTTTCTGCTTGTGTTGTTATTTTAGTTAATTAGATTTCAGTCACGTTTATGTCTAACCTGTTGGAACATTTCAACTAATGTTTCGTAAGCATCGGTGGTTCAGTGGTAGAATGCTCGCCTGCCACGCGGGCGGCCCGGGTTCGATTCCCGGCCGATGCATATTTTTTGTACCAAAATTTACGTTATCTTGGCGCAAAATAAATCAATCAATCTTTATTAATTAGTTCGGGTGACTTATCACTAATCGATTTCACATCTTCATTTTAGATTTTCATCAGACATAAATATCAATTAAACGACCAAAATAGGTTTAATTAACTTCGAGTCGTAGTACATAATCTTCTCTTATGTTTGGTAAGATTAAACAATATGCCGACACATTGCCCTAAATCCTCATAGAATACCTACATACTACATAATAGGAGTAGGTAGCCTCCTTATTACAAACTAGATCCTAATCTGTGCCCAAGGGGTCGTCGCCAATTATTGCTTCCTAAGCTCGCCTTAGCGCAAGATCTCCCGAAGCCTAGAATTACGTGTGAATTTTATAGGCATCCCTAGAGGTTTACTATTGATTATTCAGCTGAACATAAATTACTTAGAGCCTCTCGATCTAGCGAAGTTATCTTTTCATTTCAATTTGAAGATAGAAAATTTAAAATTTCGAATGTGACACTTACAAATAGTATTACATTATTGTGTAATTATTATTGTGAAGTGAGTATATTTCATTTGAATCAATTGTGTCAACTGCTGTTTTGTTTAAATAAGGCACTGGTCCCGCTGCAAACGGTTTAGAGTTGTTAGTTCAAAGTTGTTCTCCGTAGGTAATGTATGCGACGGCTTGGATCTTTACATAACGCTGCGATAGTTACTGAATTCAGAATTCAAGACCGCTTGCTGGGGAGCCGCACCTAAAAGAGCAACGTTCATATTCATAGATCAAATTAAAATGACTTGTTTTTTGATGTTACCTTGGCAACATCACTCGGCTCGTAAATAAGCACAAGCAAAAGTCTACACGAGTGTTTTGCCCTGTTTCCTTTAGGTATTTCCATTGTATTTGTTTGTTAGTAGTATTTATAATTTAGTCTGTGCTGTGTTTTATACAATGAGTAGCAAAGAGCAATAAGAAAACAATAATTCTCACAATACAAGTCACATCGCCTTTCTTATTACCCCGTTTTCATGTAAGAGAATAACGCGGTCAGAACATGTGCGGATTCTCCAAATATATCACCTAATATATAGAGGAGAGTGGGGTAACTCGGTTACACACTGGCGACGGTTAATTTACAGTGCGCCCTACAAATTAATATCTCTGATTTGGACCCTTGTCAGCGGCTGGGTGCGGTCGCGTACGACTCAAGACATGAGAGGATGAAGGGGTGCTATTGTACGTTATATCTTTTTGAATCTCTATTGTGCAGGATGTTTTTGTCAGTTTTGTGAGGTTATAAATTTACTCGTGCTCACATTTAGATTTAGAAGCGTTTCCTGTTTGGACTAAGAACGGGGGGCCTACTTCAATCCTTAAAACAATATTGTATAATATTCAATTTTCTTTTTGGCGCTCTGTCTTATGTTGAGTGAGCGAGACAATGTTCTGTTTAAGACAGAAAAAGAAATGTATTCGAGATTGTGATAGCCCCTCTGAAATGTTGCCAAACAGTTTTCGATATGACATATTGACAGTATTGCAAGGAATTAATAAAGAGATGTACCTATAGCAAACTCTTTGTTTTGAGGAACCCGCTTCTGTCACGCAATTCAGGATCATTCGATCGCATCTACTTATTTACACGGATGTTTTAGAGTTCAGTAAATGTATATACAAAATAGCATTTGAAGTATCTCCTACATTTCTAATATTCCGTAAGTAGGTATCCAATAGCCGACAGTGGCGAAGATCAAAGCTCTCGAAGAAAGTTCCACTCGGAGTTGTTTTGTTGGGAAACAATTTGAATTATGCTCAATGACTCGAAATCCTGGGAATGTAATGCGACTCCCTCTGGCGGCGAAGTTTGGAACTTTGACAATTAATTAAAAGTTTTAAGAAACCCTCCTTTGCCCCCGCTCACTCAATGTCGCCAGATGGGTATCTCGTTTTACCAACATTTTTCAGCAATCTTAAACTGCACAACTCAGGGATAACTGCGGATAGAACCTTCATTACTGAAGGAATCCTACACCAAAAGCTCCGTAGAAACTAATATTTAATCTGTGATCTAAGTTCAATGCAGTAAGATAATTTCCTCGGAATCTTGTCAAAGATCACTGCTCATCGAAGTTGCCGTCTAAAGCAGGGAACAGGGACTAAGGTAACTAACTAATCTAATTTACCATTCCTGGGTTGATGAATCAAAGCATAGCGGAATGGAGTGCGCAGAAACGCCTTGAACGGTTGATTGGATGGATGACTTGGTTTCTTCATAGATTGCACGAAGGAACCCTTTGTAAAAGGTCCTTTCGGTTGATTGTGAGCATACGTTAGCTGGCACAAGCAAAAAATAAATATTTTGTACTGGCAGCGCCCCGCGGTTTAACCTACATTTCTGGGATATAAAGCTTATTAACATGAATCCAGGGTATAAGCTACTTTCCTACCAAATATGACGTAAATCCGTTAAATCTTTTTCGCGTGATTGAGCAACAAACATCCAAAGTTTGACATTTTTAATATGGGAAGGATAATATAATTTAAAATGAGTTTTAAAAATTTTAGCTTGTACAGGTACACATCGAGTTCGAAACCTTGCCTCGAGCGTTGGTAGCGCTTTAAAGCAATTTAACAGTTTCCCACAAAAAACGAGCAGGTACATATTAAGCGCTATAAAAGTGTTCAGTTTAAAGTCGAGCAGATAATAACTTAATCTGGTTTCATATATCCGCGGCTGCAGCTTTCTGAGCGGGTGCATAAATTGTGGCCTATGTGAAAAATAGACCTGACTACGGCTGCAAATGCACGGTCTTAAATTCTCTACGTAACAGAGGTGCAATTTTAAATGTACTGTTTTTATGCTACGGCCAATTGGCGAGGGTGGTTTGTGGTAATAGGAGGTTTTACATTGTGGCGATAGGTGTTTTTTTGAATAGTTTTACTGTGTGTTTGTTATTTTTGATAGTGTTAAAAGCGTTAAAAATGCTCAGAAACTACCATCCATAGTACCTGAAATTACAGGGGCGTATTGATAAACACGACCCGTCGCGATTGTTGTTCATATATTGGAATTATATCTTAATGTCTAGCTATTAGAGTAGATATTCGCGTGCGAAGGAGTAGTGCCAACACATGGCTCTCCTTAAAACACAGTCATACTTATGCTTTAAATTAAGCCACCTTCCTTTTTGGCGTGAAACATGTTGCTGGCTGTTTAGCAACCCACTAAGAGAATCATTTACATTTTTACGAATCAAAATCACAGAAAAGCTTCATTTTTTTATCTACCAAATTAAAATATGATTTGAATGTCGCTTGCTACATCTTTTCAGTAACTCAATCCACTTACCAACATTGAAATTTCGTGCCACAACATAAAAACGTCCAACGTTTACATCCCAGTTGATAATACACGTTTTAGTTTATTTATACCCTTTGTATATTATCTTTATAGCTCATAACCCCATAAGGGTATACATTATACAGCATGCTTACATTGCAAGCGATAAATAAGCGGCGCCAATACAGTAAAGTGCTTGTCTTTTGGTCATAAAACACCAACAATTGTGAAGCCAAACCCGCTCTGAGGTTGTCGCTAAAACTTTACGAGCAAGGGTAATAAACGTTCGAATATGGTTCATAAAGAGTCGTTAGATGCCCTATCTTTATCTTACAGTGCTTACTGTGGGATAGGAAACGCAAGCTCTACGATTTCAGTAGTTATACAATAGACGAGTTTTGTGGAGATGCGGAAGCTAGTTAGACATCTTTAGAATGATATGCTAGACCGTTTTATAGACTTACATTACAGAGGAAATTAGTCGTTAAGGTTTTTAACCGTTTTAGTGAAGATTGTTACTCGTATTTTCACATCTAAGTTACACAATACGAAAGTACGTCATAAATTTCGTTGGACCGCAAACTATGCAGAGACTGACAAGTTTACAACTTTGAGACTCTTTCATTTTGACGATTTACTTATTTTAATTATTATGATATAAATATTGTGTTTTTATTAGAGTTTCTAAACGCAAAATTGCTTGTGTGTTGCTTGTGTATGAATAGAATACAAATATATTTCTGTTTAAAAAAATGTATTGTAAGTACTTGCTACTTAAGAATCTTACTGTAAGAACGAAATCGAAACTAAACCGATAAACGCTGGCATTGTTATTCCATCGAAGCGCAATTAATAAGAAAGACAATAAAACGTGGTACATACTCGTAAACTGCCGGAATACCTGCTGATGTGGTTACGACCGACAAAGATCGGTGGTACACTCCGCGCCAAAAATATGACTCTTCTGAACTGTGAAGTGCCTTTCTTCAGCACAGTATGGCCCGCTGACACTCACACTGGCTGCACCCGTCTTTTTCCAGCAGTACTCCAAACTGAAATTAAAAGTACATTCCATATTCATCCTCTTGGTGTACACTACTTCGTTTTGAAATACTACATCAGCTCTGTTTAGTCGTGAAAAGAACTAAACGGATTTCAAACATACGTGACACACAAATAAACAGAACTTTTGTGATACCGCTGCGCTTAGATGCTTTTTTGGATTATATTTAGATCGGTCGTAAAATTCGGCACCGACTTTTCATTTCACCCCATCTTCTCGCGGGAATTGCAAACTAGCTTACGGCGGAAGTCGGAAGTAGGTAAATGTTGAACACGTATTATTAGTTTTTTGACCTTGGCGTAACATGTCATTATACTATCATACTTAATTGCTTCAAATTATTAAGTTACATTTAATGAAATTGTGAATTGAAACTCAGCTCATGTAATGCCTTAAAATTATGAAAAGACGTCCCCAAATAGCTACTAGGTTCATTCATTCTGTCGTATAAGTTTTCTTAAGTTTTGAGATCTCTCAAATTCACTGACAACCCCTCCTCACGTCTTGAAATGAAAACCGACGGCAATAATAAGCACACATATTTCAAACTACACTGGTCTAAAGAAAATAAGTCAATAACTTGAAACCTTTATCCAAAAACAGCGTTTAAAAGCCATAACAGTGCAATCACTACTTCCAGTCGAGTGTGATCTTGATTAATGTGCTTGAAATTAATTAAGTTACATCCCCCGAACTTCCTTACGCGCAGGCAATTCCCTTAATTACTTTGTAACTATTTACAATTACGCGGTGCTGCTACGTCACTTAACTTCAAAATTTAATTAGAGAAGCAAGCTTGCCGACAGGTTTACTTATGTTGTTCATTTTGTGACGGTGAGTGTACGACGAAAATGTTGCTCGGAAGCAGATAGAAAGACTTTGGCAACTTAGTATCTGGATAGGTACTTAGGTATATGTATGTGTACACGAGATTTTTCTACTTACTTACTTTTACAATAGAAAGAAAAACAAGCTGCCAGAAAATATCCTAACTTTCAATGTTAAGTCAGTAAGTAGAGTTGTGGAGCAAGAATTTTCTCGACAGCGCACTCTAATATTCTGAAAAATACAGAATATAGTAGCTCGAATTCCAAACTATTGTTAAACAGCACGAAAAATGCAACATCTCTGGCAATATTTGAGTGCGATCTGTTTGCTCTTATAAAAGTCGGATTTGTAACGAAAAGTAAAGGTACAGGCACGCAGTTGCAATCGGTATTTAGTATGTTAGTACACCTACATGTATAGAAAGAACCGTCGCTAATAATAAGTTTGCGATTTCTGGTATGAGTATGTTCGAAAACCAAAAGCTATTCGGTTTTCGAGTTTGCTGCTCAAGGCACGATTGAATCAGGGGTTTACCTACACGTCTGAATAAGTCGTCAAAATAAGCATTTTATTAGCACAGCTTTACAAAAAGAATGCTTATTTTTAGAAAATGAATACAGTGGTATACATTTCAATAGTAGTCAACTCTTAACATGCAAAAAGTATGTTTTTATAAGCAGGTGTGTCCTTACCTTAAATAAGTAATACAGCTTTGAAATTATTTTGTACCCTGCATACGAATGCAAGCTACGAAATAATTTAAAAGCTCGCACGTTGTCAGATCTTATTTTGAGAAAGTGCCTGCAACTGAGATAAATAGAAGGCGAATTTTCGCGAAGCAAATATGAATTATGTGTATTATTTCTTTAGTTTGTGTTATTTGATATTACACAGCGTCTCGTATCGAAAATATAAGCTTATTTTCAGATATTTTGAAGCTAAATATTGTTGGACATATGAGAAAGCTTTTGTCGTAGTTGTATTTAACTTTTAAACTTGTTGACCCGAATCTCATAATGTGTTAAAAAGAAATAAGGCGCTGCAGTCAAATGGCACAAAGAACACCGATCGCGCGGCCGATAGCGCGATATCGCGTGTTTCGGATTTACAATCGTCCATTGAAAGACCCCTAAAAATAGTACTCGGCGCGCCGTAGCCTCCCATTTTAGGGTTACCATAGAAAAAGGAAGAAAACTTTGTAAACCTTCTGAATTTTTTTTTACCTGGAACCTAAAAATATAAGAAATTACGAAGTAAGGCGTTCCATTCCAAGAATATTTTGTTTTGTCTTATAATGGAACTTACTGTGTAGTCTGGCTTGTTTCCTCGGAATTGTTTAACTGAAGTGTCTTCTTAGCTACAGTCAATAGATTTTGTTTTATCGATATTAGTTCGTATTGGTCTCGTTTACATTGTCTAACGATCGGTTGTCTCTAGCCGATTGTATAGCAATCCAGTTTTTATCAACAAAAAAAACTTTATTCTCTGGTAACCCTAAAGTTGGGATCCGTCGGCGCCGACTCCAATGAATTGCCAGGGTGCTAATGTTTTATAGTGCCCAGTAGAAATTTTATTCGACGAGTTTGAAGGTGAATGGGAATAAAAGTAGGATTTGTTGAATAAATCATGAGCTAGTTTTTGGGGAGTATTATTATTTTACGTTTGGCTTACATTTTACCACAAGTCCAAGTGTCAAAACTAATTTAGACAATTTAAAAAATTATGCCCATTCCTATTTCAGTATTACTTTTGTGTTTTATCATGCAAACATTTCTCTAGTCTTGCTTGTTTATACAATTTCAAAGTTTTCATCATCTTTCAACATTACTTAACTTGATTCTTAATTAACATTATGAAACTTTCCATAATCATATGTATAAGATAAGTAATTACAACATGATTATTAATAAAGTTATTTTGTTTCAGATCGGTTCACTAAAAAACTACTATCTATTATCACATCACGAGATCCACAAGCGGTCCACAGAACCAAGCCATGAGCATCATAGAAAACTATACGACGAGCCACAGGTAAGATATTTCATTTTATATTTTCTATTTTTCGACTCTAGAATTCGGAAAAAGTGGATTTGTTTGTATCGAATATGCTGCTATTCGATTATTTTCATTTATTTTCACCCACCGGTTCACACTTATACAAAGAAATTTACCGACTTACACACTAACTTTTGCAATACAATATTAGTGTGATACGAGTCACTACTTCATGACAAGTATGAAGACCGCAAAAATTGCTAGAAATTTTACGATAAACCAAAGTGTATCCAATTAAAAACTCGAATACCGTATTCAAATGTTAAGCGCGACAATAAAGCCGTTGTCTTTCTGCTCTGATTCATCAGTCCTCAATTCCTCAGCCACGTACATATTACGCCCACGTCTAATGATCAATAATAAAGTTACCTTAATGCAGACTCGTGTTATTACTTACACGCGTCGAGTTTCCAAAATGAACGATGTCATCATTTTTACTGCAAAACACTGTCACGTAGGTTATTACGAGTTTTGACAAAGTATTCTGTTGCCGTCACATTTCGTCCCCAACCTGAGCAATCGTATCAGGAATCGCATTTATAAACTGAATATTTTATAGCAACTCATACATACTCAAACGGTCGCGCGGATAAACAAATTGTATTTTTGATAGGGCTGCGACTGTGTTAGGCATACCTTCGTCTATGTTGGAAAATCAGTAGTGACAATGACTAGGATTCTAAAGTTAAATGTAATATTGAGAGAAAATATTGTCTATTTATAGAGGAAAATAATATTTTTGTTACATATAATGACACAGATAGATAAACTCTTTATTGTTCATAAATTACAAACAAAAGGATCAAGGATCATCTTTATGATTAAGAGGATTTATGGCTTCATTAGATACTTTTACAATACTTATGCAAGTATGTATTGTATAGGTCCTTTGATTTCTTATGGAGTGATATTGCTAAAAATACTTTTAGGTAGCATTGTGTATTTGGTGGATATGTAATGTGTAGGTAACACTTCTACACAGATGCGTAGATATGTAATGTTTGCATAAGCCCCGAAACACAAGCTCAATATACGAACGAAACATTTTATTTTTAAATTTTAAATGGACGCTTCTGGCGTGAAAGGATCTTTTTTTCAAATTGAAAGCACCGAAATTGTATGTGTACTTATTTACTTTTACTGATTCATTCTTTTTAAACTAAATTAGTCATTATATCCGTTTGTGTACTCGTATGTGATCCAGATTTTTTTTGATTGACCGTTTAAAAAAAATTATGTATCAAAAAATATATATTCATAGTTTCATACAAATCAAATCATTTAGTCAAATATGGGTACAACAATGTACACTTATGAATGTCAGTTACAAAATATTACAGCGGTTGGGCTCGGACTCGAATTTATTTGCTGTTTCCTTACAGTAGCACTGGCTGGTGTATTAAGCGCCTGCGTCACTATACCCAAACAAATATACACTGCGAGACAAAAATAGCGGCGATCTATCACAAGGGGTGACTGTGGTCCACTTCGTCCCCAGAAACTAACAAGCAAAACGGACTGAAGCAACATCCCTAATTTCGCGCAATGCATAAAGAAAAGGTCGCAATTACGCGCACGGAAATACGGTACATCGCAGAACGTAAACAAGATAAAGTAAGGTCCCGTACGCACTAGACGTACACAACGGGACGACAAAAAGATTAAGTGAGGTCGCGGATTAGAGGGTTACGGACGCACGTGAATTTTGGCCGTTTAGGCTGGGTACAGAATTGCAGACACGACATGCTGTGTCGTTACTTGCAATTTCCATAGTACGTGAAGCTGCAAATACTGCTAATTTATTATTGGATAAGAAATACTTTTTAAAGAAATGTAAAACTTATCAGGAGGCTTTCGACACTGCTAAAAATATGCCTCTAGTCTAGATATAGATAAACTCTTTATTGTTCACACCATAAATTAAAAACAAAAGAATTATAACACCTAAAACTAGTGCGACAACTGGCGGCCTTATCGCTAAGAGCGATCTCTTCCAGGTAACCTTAGGATGGAGAGGATAGACAAAAAAATAGAAAAACTTGGAGGGTTAGCCACTTATAAAGTTTTATAACAACGAATGATATTTATGGTTTCAAAAAATAGCTACGATTTCGGGCCGAAAACGATGGTAATAATGATTATGTGATGACTATATCACTTAAAAGTACTCGTAATTATTATATTTATTTTGCGTTTAATGGAAATCAGTCGAAAATGACGGGACATGAATATTATGACTATTTAAATATGACGTTATGACTACAAATTAAAATTACGCAGACATGTTCAATGTTTCTTTGACAACGATATTTCCGAAATGTCTGCATTCTGCGTCTGCCCTAAAAGCCTCTAGCGACACTCACGAAATTATTCTCGTGAAATATTAACTTTTTGAGCGCGCCCGTGATTGTGCCCTTTTGTGCTCACACCCACGGTGAACCTCCAGTTTTGAGGACGGTTCTTCGGCGAAGTCTATTCGGTTAAGCTTCTTCGCTTGGTGAACTTCGCTCCAACATTGGTCATAATTTTATTGAAATTTATTACTTGGTGAAAAACAAAGCTCTAAGAATCCTTATAATATGTCCTGATCATTTTGTCTTTGAGCATATTTTTACTAAATTATATTGCGAGGTACAGCCGTTGCCTTATTTCTTAAATTGTATCTATATAGTTACACTGCTTTCATTCAAAGTGAATCTCGGCCTCCCATAGAAAGAGACACCTACTTATTATTTTGCTCTCTTAAATTCAGTTTAAGTTTCTTGGCATAAGACGCCATGGAGTTTGTACCGGTCTTCTCCACTCTGGTATCCTGCATCACTTAACATATTGTTATAGGCATATCCCAAAACTAACTTAACTTTACAACAATGAACCCAAACATGCATAATTTACACGAAGGGACATAGGTAAATAAGGATAATCAAATCACTTTGCGCTGCAAACGCCCCTAGTCAGGTCGTTGGGCCAAAATAAATGCGAAATCGAAACGGAACACAAACGCGGGATGATATAAAAGGATCTCGTTCAAAGTATTCATAATATCCTGTTTTCTTTTGTTCTTGTTCCATTTAATTAATTCTTGGGTTGAAATTAGATCATTCTTATTACTCGCGTTTCTGTTTCCGCGTTCGTGATTGTTTTGTCTATGGCCACGTTTGCGTTAACTTTTTAATTAAGTGTTGGTTTTGTGAACCCTTGTTTTGTACGTGTTGAGCTAAATACCAACACCTTTGTGTTGTATTTGTGAGCTCTTCAGCAGAAGCACACTTCAGTTTCTATATCCAATGTTTTTATTGAATAATGGGTTGAGTACGAATGAAAACCGGGTATTACTTCTTTGACTTTACATTGCCATTGGTTATAATGAAGCCGGCGAAATATCTGGTGATGTGAATTGTTAACTTATTTTTTTGTGCATACTGCATAGCATCCTTTGCCTGTATATTATTTCTCGGTCTCCATAATACATTATAATAAGTCAAAGTTCGAAGATACATGAGTGAAGTTTTCTGGCATGCGATAACGCGTCAAGAACTTATTACTTAGCAACACTGGGATTACAGGGATTGATCCGTTTGATGTCGTCCATTCGGTGACAAAAGGGCCGAATGTGGGCTATCTACATTAGTCGCGGCCGACTGTTCAATGGACATGTCGGATTTCGGCGAAATCTTATTATTTTCCCATGACAATAGATGGAGATTGTGTGTCAGATGGACGGACGCGGAAGTATCCTATTCCTGGCGATGATTTAATGAGGTCGCGAGGCTTAAAAAATATGCATGTATTAAAAAATACTCTTAAGAAAATACGCTTTTCGTACTCTCGAAACGAAAGTATCGTTCGCTCGAAACGAAAGAACCAATATCCCGACTAGCATACAGTATGCAGCTAGTCTCTGTAACTGCAACAAAACCATCTGCAGCATCTACCGTTACTTTTTCTCCACAATAGTGTAGCACGTATTTAGACTAAAGAAAGTAGGAAAGACAACGAGCACCGCGATGGTTCTCTCTGAATTCAACTATGGAAATGACATCGTTACGCTCCTGTTTGCCTTCTGCTGTGTTTTTTGCTCTCGTGCCGTAGCAATTTGCATCCCAAGCAGCAGCACATGCTCCTGGAATTTCTTTCAGTCTCCACTGAAAATATGACATTTATTAGCATCACGCTGCAAGATGCAAGTGCGCCTTGCTGGCTGAGAGTAGCTATGCGGGGAACTCTTGTATGAAATATCTTAGAGCCCGACTTTCTAAAGCCCCAATTACAATGAAAACGGCGTATGCGCTGTGGCATGCTACAAAATTTAGATTAAACAATTACATTATAAGCATTGTAAGTAAAGGCATTTTGATCTGTCATGCTCCACATGAAACATTCTGACTCGGTTTCTAACAGTCAAACGCTAATAGGTTTTTGACACTCTGTTACAATTGCAGTAACAATTCTATCCGCAAATAGAAACTAGCATTTTCTACATGAGACGACTATTCCGCTAGGCTCAAGGAATAAATCCGTTGAACTGATCACTAACCTCCTGATTGTGGATAGAGAAAAAAAATAAATCTTATTAATTTACATCTTATCATATAGCATGCTACAACGCTACAAGATATTGGATATTGTCTCAGTGTAAACGAAGCTTTAACTACATGCTGCGAGGCTGTGGTGTGAAATATTCTTCACTATAATAAAATTAAAGTTTATCCCGTTAGACATAGCGAAGGGTAATACAATGTGTTAATACTTTACAAAGTTGACAAGTTCTGAAAGTGTCCGGCGGCTCTTGTTCTCTCGCAAAAGTGGCTTTATAAGGATCCGTGAAACTGCCTTGAGCAGCTTCTTTTTTATTCTGTGATACTTTTTTTTTGTCTTTACTAAAGTATGACGTATTAAGGCCAGAATAAAGTTTTATTAGAACGAGTCATGTCGAGTCGGAATTCTACAATACAAATTGATTCATTTATACGTGTGCTTTTAACCACGACATTCCTTTTATATGGGAGTACAGCGCAAAATCTTAGACCTATGCCAATGTTTTTAGTATACTTACGCGCTGTCTTACCATTGCGTTGTGAAACTTGAATGGAAAAGCTTAAGTTTTTATTCTCTTAGATGACTAAGCTCGTATTCAGATCTCTAGTTTAGTACTTATTAATCATAACAGTAAATCGATCAAAATCAATAATTAAAAATACCTATTTTGGTAACAAGAAACCGTAATTTATCCCCATAAAATAAACATTCCATTACTGAAATGTGGACGATTTCGTGGGCAAACTTCTAGGAAACCAATATGAACGAAAATTACGGATGTCATTAGGCCATTTCCAGCATGTTAATTCATTAAATTAATGCTACAAGCTTCAGCAATTTCCTTAATGGTGACGAAATAAATGCTCAAAGTTTTGCGTGGCCTACGTGTTACTTTCCATATCCATGCCAACATTTATGTAGATATAAATAGAACTATAAAGTACAAATTATGGCAGTTTGTTTATATTTTTTGGTATATAAGTAACAGAGCGAGGGAGAATTAGATATAGCCAGAGACTCGATTTTGTGTCAAAAAATGTTGTTTGAAAGTCTCGTTTTCTGTAGTGCGTTATTGTTATATTTTTTTTGTCTGTATGTTAGTGCCGCACAACACTCCATATTTATTAAATAAATTGAAAACTTTATACGTGTAATTTTAAGATTACAACTATAATATATAACATACTTATAACGCCTTGACGCCTAGTTATAAGTGTATCATAATAAATTAAATGCAGCTAAGTAAGTAGTTCTATTTGCAACGAATTCTCTCATTTCGACGCTACCCTACCAGGCTCACAAACCCTGTACTGAAACTACATACACTGTACTTGTTTTCCTGAAAACTAATTTGGTACAACACTGAAAGTAAAATATTGGCGGTATATTTCTGTATCGTTCCAAACTTGCCAGGGCCGCTTCAAACTATCAAATATGAAGCGTAGTAAAAAATAAGTTTAATAAATGGGCCCGCTCTCGTGTGCAGCGAACCTTAAACTGATAGGAATAGATGACCCGCCCGGAAAGTTGCTTCTTTTTCCCGCTCACATAAATAGAGAGAAACAAAAAGGTCTGCCTCTATATTGACGTTTTGATTTATCTCATATCTCGGGGTTATTTGAGATGGAGTCATAACGCCGCGCTCTGATGCATGAAACAACGTCTGGAGAAAATATCCCATCATATTGTACGATCGACGCGAGCGGCTAGACTTCTATTACTGGCTGTGTTAACATCGAATTAGAAATTCCATACAAAGACGGATGCAACTAAATTCAAGAGAAGTTGACTTTGGTTACACTAACTCTAGATATGAATTGATTTCATTGATATGGGACATGTTTAATGGCTAATGAACTTTAGATAGCATTGATTAGCATTGATTTGAAAGATTTGTCCCAAAAGTTCAGAACTATGCGTCTACTTTTACCAAAATATGAAAACCTCATCAAAAAAACAATTCCTTCCGGTATATAACCCGTTTCAAACATAAGCTCATCAATATTTATTGAAGCAACTTTGATAAGAACCTAAATAAAGAAAGTTGTAGTTTTAGGGTTCAATTCCCGACGATAAGTATGTATGAGAGGACGGTCTCATACATACGGCGCCTCCAATCATTACATTTACACATTTTCCGCGGGTAATGTTATTTTAGCGCTATGACTTCCGGCCAACAAGTGTAGCTATAACGAGCCCTCTCTTTAGGAATGACCCTTTTAACCTTTTTTCGAGGAAATGATATCATTTAGGAGGACGGCTTACATTGTTATTAGGTTTCATATGTGTTTTTATAACCTAAATCTGGCGCTGGGTACGTAGGAGTGGGGGTCATTTATGATCGCATCTGCCTTAAGGCTCATTCTCATTGCAATTTCCCAATCTTAATGGTCAGAAGGTCGACACACGGCAGTCACAATAGACCATCCCATTTGTGAATTTCAGCAACCGGATGCTTAAATAGTTAAATTTTTCATTGAATTCCAGAATTCCAGGAAGCTACCTAAATTATCAAAATTTTGTTCGTTATTCGCCACACTGGTTCCAGCAAAAAAACATTCCCGTAAAATTTCCAGGAACGGACGGCTGTGTAAATGTACCTTTATACCATCATCGTTTTGTTCAAAAAGCGTACCAAAAAGGGATAATGATGTTATTGATAGGGTATCGCGGGTGAATTTAATTGAGGTTTTCCGTTGATAAGCTTATTTATTTTAATGAAAACAGCTCTGTAGAAAGGTCGGGTTGGACTGTGCTCGTAACAATTGGACCGTGAACTTGATCATTGACGGAGTGGCTGAAAAGTTCCGGATTACAGGTCTGAATTGATTTATGTAATTAAAATACTAATTAAAAATATGAATTCTCAATCCAATTCAATTTTTGTATCAGAGCATTTGTTGATGGATGGTTGTAACGTCAAAATAATACACATCTTTTTTCTCTTTTTTATATTTTTTAGCTCTACTTTTGTTTTTTAATGTGAGATTACACCTCACGAGATGTATAGTTAGTTAAAATAAAAACTTTGAAAAACTTTGAATTGAAAAAGATATATAATTTTTTGTGACACTAAAAAGTCGATCTACTTTTCTATGTAGGTACGAGTACGAATGAGTATTTTTGTTGTTGTAGGTGTATTATTGTCCACAAAAGTTTCCTTTTAACGTACCATAACGTCTTTGTGTGGTGCGCGAGTTTCGGGCTTAGGGGAAACTGGACTAAAGTGGGGTAAACTAGGCAGAACTGGAGTAAACTGGTCAACACTGGGACACAGAATAAATATTAGTAACTGGTAAACTACTCACTGGGGTGAACTTGGCAACACTGGGCTAATAAAACTCAGGGGCGGGCCGCGGACGACGCCCTGCGCCTTTCTCATGGTGATGAGGCGGTCTGGTTGCGAGAAGATGTTGTGTAAGGTGTTTTAAAGCTAGTTTGAGTAGTTTGGGAATTACTCGACCCTGAGTTTCTTGTCGACTCCTGCGAAGCCAAAAGGGTTATTTCAATTATTGGGAGTTTATAAAGTGCAGTCCAGTGCAATGTATTAATTGGGAGTGCAGTTTTTGGGATGGTTTAGGAGAGGTAAGAGAGTTTGATTGACCTGTGTGTATTTATGTCCAGCTGGATAGATTTTGGTGAATGATATGTCGTTGGAATTATCTTTACTACGCGAGTGGTAAAGATAATTAAGCTAAAAAATCAAAATGGCTGATTTGTTTGCGGCAAAATGCATCTTTTTCAAAGTAGAGTTAAAAAATTGGATGTCTGCAAAATCGGTTTAAGGACAATAGTTTAACGTGACAACGTCATAACAAAACATTGATGAAATGATTGCATACTGTTCTCGCTAAGATCGTGACGTCACAATGAGCGTAACGGGACAATTTTTCGTGCCCGGCGTTCATCGATTTATTAGATGTTGTCACGTCAATCTTCTTCGTAAACTTACCATAATGGTCGTTACCATTATAGTAGTTTACACTCAAAGAACTTGCACGACTCAGTTGCGGTAATATGCTGAAATAATTACAAGTTAAAACATGTTCACATATTGTTGGATGCATTTTCTGTCCGATTTTATAATTATTAAATAATGTAAAATGACAATATGGCCTTTTGTAAAACTATGCGATGCCGTTCACAAAGAGTACTCTCATCCCATGTCACGCGCTGTTATTAATTTGATTAAAATACTTTTATAATTAATTTTATCTCAACATTGTCGCATACACAGCACCGTTTTTAATTATACGATCGAAAAATCCCTTTGAGCGAGCAAATTTAATAGAAACGTATTTTTCCGAACAAACACCTTTCATTTAAAGCGTACATAACGAGCCGTTTGTTGCGTTCATAATGTAAATTTCAAGAAAGAATTTTAATTAGATTCAAAACAAATACGACCCGCGGAGAGCAAATTGGACCAAAACAAAAGACAAGGGTCAACCGTTCGGGCACAACAAAGCGCCAGTAACTTTATTAAACGACAGTAACCTCTTTATACGCGCTTTGCGCACACATGGACCGTATACGGTACCCATGTCGTCCCTTGTAAGGAGACCTATTGTTTACTAATAGCTAGTGATTCACGCATATTGCAAAACAAAAAAAAAATAACAAGCAATTGAATATCGCTCGGTATACGTTTCGCTATCGAGGTAAAAAAACGTCTTTACTAGTAGTTTATGAGAAAATTTCTATAGCTGTGTGCGTGTCAGTAAAGCCATCGAAAGGGGCATTTGTTCTTACTGTCTTCACTACATGTAACATTGTGTTTCAGTAAAGGCCGAGGTTTTTTTCGGTGTAAATCTGTTTAAACCCGTCTGCCTCATAGAACTGCGTCGCCGCAATGGACCCCGGCTTATTAGTTTAGGGCCCTATTACGTTACGGTGTGTAAGTACAAAGAGGCTTTATTAAACCACATCGGGTTGTGCTCGGTGTATTTTTTGTACCGCCCCAAGACTCGAAGGATAACTATGTTTGGTTTCACCGCGACATCTGCTGTTTGCTCAGCTGAACGCTGAACGCGGCAAAAACAATACGGCCTTAGCTATGACGCAAGAACTGATTTCTATCAAAGTCAGCGCTTGAGTTTTTACATTCAGATTATGTCCCTTGAATCTGTAAAATGTGGCAAGTTTATGGGTCTTGAAAACTAAATTTAATGGAAATTTGTATTTTTAATGCATCAAACCCTGCGCCGTCATCGTTCTTCTGTAGTTACTATTATTGTTGTTAACAATGAATTTTCAGTTCGCTAAAAACTTTTACATATTAAAATTCAAAGTGGTAGTTACGACTAGAATTTTTACATAAGTACGTTATTCCTATCCTAATGTAATAAAGATACGAGTATCATGGAATTGTTAAACTGATTAAATTCCCAGTTAAAGGCAGAGATTTCAGTCGTGCGTAATTTTGCACTTCCCTCGGTTTGAGTTAATGATACAGCGCATGATCGAGTTCCTCGCCATTAATCGCGTTATGTGTTGATTAAAATGTTTAAATTAATGCCGGTTAAAAGAGATTTATATTGCGCATTGCTAATTCCTCCCAGTTTCATAATTATGCTTTGGGAATGGCAGAGAAGGGTGCGCGGGTTTTTAACACGCTTTTATTAGCTTCACCTGTATGTTTGTATGTTTGTATGTTTGTATGTTTGTATGTTTGTATGTTTGTATGTTTGTATGTAACCGACTCCTTTGAGCGCGTTTTTGACCCACTTTAAACGGTCAGATTTCTTTCAAACTTTGTAGATATATCGAGGACCGATGACAATACACTAAACAAATCGTGTTTTTTAGTTTTTTTAACTATTAATTTGTTTAACACGCTTTTTCTATAAAGTTTCTTTAACTTTTAATACCGTTTAACTTACAAATGGTAATTTCGTCATTCGTGTCAGAGAACAGAGTGGCGCAGTGGAAGCGTGCTGGGCTCATAACCCAGAGGTCCCTGGATCGAAACCACGCGGCTACAAATCTTTTTGCTCAATATTTTTTTGTTATGCATCAATTTTATTTTATGAGGTCTGAGGATCGAAACCACGCGGCTACAAATCTTTTTGCTCAATATTTTTTGTTACGCATCAATTTTATTTTTAATTTGCTTGAGCAGACGGCCAAAATCGGATAACACCAACACATTTGTACATATTAATAATGGTTAATAGTTAGCAAATCGAACTAAAAAGCGAAAAATAAATAATAGTTAAAAAAAAACTAAAAAAACACGCTTTTTATAAAAAACCGAACTAAAAAAATAGAAAATAAAATTTTATAAATTTAAATTAAGAATAGGGTTGAAAATTTCAATAAATATAAATTAATAATAGTGTAAATAAATAAATACCTACATGTATTTTATTTTTAAAAAAGCGTGGGGTGCTTTCTAAGATATTATCAAAATGCTAATCACTCTACTCATGTCTGTCAATACAAAATGTATCTACAAAATATATAATATCTATTGACCCATGCACCCCACGCTTTTTAAAAATAAAATACATGTAGGTATTTATTTATTTACACTATTATCTATATATATAAAAGTGAAGGTCGTGACTGACTGACAGATCAACGCACAGCCTAAACCGCTTAAGCTACAAACGTCAAATTTGGACAAAAGTTTTATATCAAAAAGCGGACGCACACTAAGAAAGGAATTTGCCCAATTCAACCCCTAAGAGGGTGAAAAGGGGTGTTTAAGTTTGTATGAAAAAAATATTTTTCTTAATGCTACGATTATCAAACTTTGCGAATATACTAATGTTAAAAAAATAATCGACACCTATTTCATCATTTTTCAAAAATCAACCCTTAAGAGGGTGAAACGGAGCAATGAAGTTTGTATGAAGATTTTTTTTTTAATGCTGTGGTTATGAAACTTTGCAAATATACTAAGCTAAAGAAAATATTAGACACTTATTTTTTTATTTTTTGAAAATCAACCCCTAAAGGGGTGAAACGGAGTATTGAAGTTTGTATGAAGAATTTTTTTTTGATGCTGTGGTTACGAATCTTTGCAAATATACTAAGCCTAAACAAATAATAGACACTTATTTTTTTGTTTTTTGAAAATCAACCCCTAAAGGGGTTAAACGGAGTGTTGAAGTTTTCATGAAAAATGTTTTTTCCTAATACTACGATTTTTTAACATTGCAATTGTACGAAGCTAAAAAAAATATTAGATACCTGTTTCATTATTTTTTGAAAATCAACCCCTAAAAGGGTTAAACAGATAAAAGTGAATGTCAAGACTGACTGACAGATCAACGCACAGCCTAAACCGCTTAAGCTACGAACGTCAAATTTGGACAAAAGTTTTATACTAAAAAGCAGACGCACACTTAGAAAGAAATTTTCCCAATTCAACCCCTATAGGGGTGAAAAGGGGTGTTTAAGTTTGTATGAAAAAAATATTTTTCTTAATGCTACGATTATCAAACTTTGTGAATATACTAAAATAAAAAAAATAATTGACACCTATTTCATCGTTTTTGAAAAATCAACCCCTAAAGGGGTGAAACGGAGTATTGAAGTTTGCATGAAGATTTTTTTTTGATGCTTTAGTTACGAAACTTTGCCAATAGGTATACTTAACGTAAAGAAATAATAGACAATAATTATTTTGGTTTTTGAAAATCAACCCCCAAAGGGGTGCAACGGGGTATTAAAGTTTGTAAAATATTTTTTTCTTAATGGTACGGTTATTTAACTTTGCAAATTTACTAAGCTACAGAAAATAATAGACACCTATATTTTCGTTTTTGAAAATCAACCCCTAAAGGGCTGAAACGGAGTATTGAAGTTTGGATAAAAATATTCTTTTCCCAATGCTACGATTATTTAACTTTGCAAATGTACTAAGCTAAAAAAATAATAGATATCTGTTTCATTATTTTTGGAAAATCAACCCCTGTGGGGGTGAAATGGCGTGATAAATATAGTACGGAGAGAGAATTGTAATGACTCACTGACAGACAAGGAACATCCTACGCCGCTGGTCGTAGAAATTTAAAATATGGAAGGTGTGTTTGTCTTGACGAGTAAACGTGTACCAAGAAAGATTTTTTTGAAATTCAACCTCTAAAGGGGTGAAATAGGGTGTTAAAGTTTGTATGGGGAAGCATTGTTTTTGACGCCACGGTATTGAAACTTTACAAATATACTAAGCTTAAAAAAATGACGAACATCATTTTTCACCAATTTCACCACTTTTGGAAAATCAACCCCTGTGGGGGTGAAATGGCGTGGTAATGATAGTACGGAGAAAGAATTTGTTTTGATGCTAACTCAATGAAACTTTACAGATGTACTAAACATAAGGCGTGTAAACAACATCCGGAAAAAATCCAAAACCTTCGAAAAGTCACATCCTCGAGGTGGAACTGCTAATTATCTCGAAAACTAAAAACATTTTTACCAAAGCGCTGAGACTAAAAAGTCACTAAAACCTCGGATCTTTTCGGAGCCAATAAAAATAACATAGTCGCCTCAAAAACATGGCCGCCATACAAACTTTGAGGGTCTATATCTCCGAAACGGTTGAAGATGGATGGGTGTTTTACTACATGTCATAGGAGTTAGCAAGGGCTACTTGATGGTGGTGGCGAAAATTCAAATGATTCCAAATGGCTGCCATTTTTCAAAATTATTCGAGGGGGCTGACTTATTGCATCCGGGCGTTTTTGGGGTCCCTGCTTCCATTGTATGACGTTTTTGACATACTCTCAAAAAAGAGGGATAAATTAATTTCATCCCGGAAAAAAAATCGGTTCCCGAGGTATAGTCCACGCGGGCGAAGCCGTGGGCGGAAGCTAGTTAATTTATATTTATTGAAATTTTCAACCCTATTCTTAATTTAAATTTATAAAATTTTATTTTCTATTTTTTTAGTTCGGTTTTTTATAAAAAGCGTGTTTTTTTAGTTTTTTTTAAACTATTATTTTGTATTAAATTACTCTGGGACTGTGACAAACAGGTACTGTACTGTACATATATTGCTAGATATTATTCTGTTAAATTTATACGCAATACGATTTTTTCCATCTCTTTTCACCTTATTATACCGAAGAATTTAATACATGCTACTTACGGCAGATAAAACCAAACTTTGTTCAGCGTTGTTTTGCGATTTTGTTCAATTACTGTTTATCGAAATTTGATGTCGGTATTGCAGTGTTGACCAGATTCATCAGAAATCGAGATGTGAAGCGGTGAAAGCGCTGATTGCATTAAAAGCTTTTACCTTTTTAAATAAATCCGGCTTAAATCAAACCAGTTTTCCATCATCCGATATCTTGTTTTAATAGCACAAAGTTATTAAAAAAATCTTTTAAGCTTTAATACTTTTGTATTTTTAGCTTGAAAAGGAAATGCATTAACTACTACTTAAGTATACACTTTTATTGTGATTATGGGTTGTACTCGATTTCTATAAGAACGAGTACAGTGGCGAGACAGTGAGGATCAAGGTACTTGGCATGGACTTATAAACAGCTTGACGAGGCGAGACAGTCACTAGAACCATGATTTGTTTGCTCGGCCGAGTGTGCCCGTTTATTGTCTCGTTACTGTAGTTGTTACGTGTGGTCATCAACCCATGGGATGAAAATATCCTATTTTTTACTCTAATGTCAGCCTGGCTACTGAAACCATAAAAGCGTTACGACTCCAGATGTTATCACGTTTTTCGCGTAACATTTCAAGATAGGCGAAGATATCAAAGCCCTACAACTTATAAAACGTTCTACACGTCTTATAAAAACGACTTTAAGAATTTTTGACTCCCAAGTTTATATTATGGATGACATAAATACTAGTCGTCGACCATATCTTTTCGGCACTGTGCACTATACACAACAACTACCAAGCTATATCGCCTTCAGGACTACTCCAGAACTAACTCCAGAACAAAGCACTCGGCCTGTAAGAACTTACTAACTGTGAGCTCTTCTCTGCTCGTCAGTTTCAACCTTTCATTAGAACCGATATCAA
This sequence comes from Alcis repandata, assembly GCA_949125135.1. Taxonomy (NCBI): domain Eukaryota; kingdom Metazoa; phylum Arthropoda; class Insecta; order Lepidoptera; family Geometridae; genus Alcis; species Alcis repandata. The sequence continues at coordinate 2,974,550 of OX421238.1, forward strand.
AGCAAAGAAATCAATTCTCGAAACATTTCGCTGAAATTAACATGTAAAAACACTCACTGTACCGCCGGCACATTTATGATACACTAGCCAGCAGAGTTACTAATTTAATTACAGTCTCCACCAACGAACGGTAAGACAATATAATTTAACGCGCTAGGAATTTTTAAAATGTGTTTCTAACGAGTTCTTTCAACACCTATTGAGAAGACCTAAGAGGAAATTGTAAAAATTACTTACATAATTACATTCACAAGAATGTATAATTATCAATATGTCCTTTTTGAATTAGGATTCTAATATTTTATTTTGCAGAAATAAAAGATTAGTTACCTGTACCTGCTTCTGATTTCCTCTTAGCGAAAAAACCTCACTGCATGATCTGCCACAGTAATTAGATCATGTATGTAGCTAGAACTAGCTCGAGCTTTACACAGGATGTTAAAAATAATGTACAAGCACATTGCTAAGCATAGGTACAGGGTACCCGCAGGTCGGAAGGCCCTTTTTGATGTTAATTTCCTTATGAATGCTCTTATATCGTGATACCAGACCGGCACTGGCACGTTGCGAAGCAGTAAGGGGCGTGTTTTATTTTTAGTTTCCCAGAACATTATAGCTGCAGCGAGCTCGACCTACTTAGTAGACAGTAATATGGGGTAGATATTTGAAACACGAATGAATGGCTTTATAGTAAATAGTCTGCATTTCTCGAGTTCGAGACCCGGCCGGGTAGGTTTTGCATGAGAAATTTAGAATATATTCTGGGTTCGGAAGTTATAGATATTATTTGTATGTGTATGTTCTGTGGCATCTCTCATATTGGGATATCAAATAAGATCGAGCTAAAACTTCTCTTTTTTTAAACGTTTATTTTTTGTCTACGATGCCTATTTAAGTATCTAAATGATTAATCTTAAAAAAACGTATATACCTTTTATAATAGATTATTTTTGTTGATGATCTTATTGATGCAGGTTTTAGGTCTTGTGCACATCTTAAATCTACTACTGAAGGGATAAAATAGAACCGTATTTTCCCCGGCAACTGTCTGTTACATTCCAACAGCTGTGAAATTGCATATCCCGAAAATGCTGAACTTAATACTGTTTCAATTCAATTCAAGGTAGTGGCCGATTCGGTCTTTTGGTGAGAGCGAATCTACGAAATTTAGCGAAATTAGAAACGAACTCATCATTATATGTACCTACTTAGATAAATTCTTATGTACCGATTAATTACCTACTTTATAAGCTAAGTCAGAGCATAGTTTCATTTTAACCCAGGCATGGATACAAAAAACTCAAGTTTTTAAAAATGTAGACACATTTTTGATTCTAAACAGAATATTTGCCGCGAAACTTTGCTAGTCGGACTATTCGGCCCAATTGAGTTTCGAGAAAGTGACCCGAAGCTGAAAAAACACCTAAGTACAACTTAAACAATGTCTTCACGGCCGCAGACCTAATTAGACTGGAAACTGCACACAGAAACAAGAAATAACACCCATTATCACTGGAACCACGCAATTAGCGCCCCTATAAGATGCAATTACTAGATTGTTATCCGCTGGATGGCCGCCAACTGCGACCCCGGCCCGCGCCAGAGTTGGCGAATGTTTTCAGAGTCGCACTCGATTAAGATAAAGCCCGCCTTTTATCTTGGTTTGAAGCGGGAGAAATACGAGGCCATTTGTATACGACAAGATATTGCAAAAGACTAGCTACGACCTAGGGCTTGAGATTCAAAATGTTGAACGCCTAAATATTTTTCTCTTCGTCTGATGCTTTTCGTAGAAAGAAAATAATTTGGTGTAGATGGTATAAAACCATCAATTTTATTAAAACGTTACTACTGTAAAAATTGTGTTAAAAACCACCACACAATCTTGTTATGTTTCATCATTTTGCCTCGAAACATTATTGTCGTGTTTTGCCTCGAAATGTTCTGAACTCTTAGTTGAACCCCGTTTACTGCACAAGCACTACAATTTCAATACAAAATGATGTCCATTTCTTTAGATATATTTTCATAATCAATTGTTACAGGTACGGTGGTTCGAGCAGCAAAGAGAAAAACGAAGAGTGAAGCGAGACTTCGCCCCATACGACAGAACAGCGTTCGCGCAACTGTCGCGGCGACTGCCGGGTCACCGCACGCACCACAGAGCGCTCGCGACTGCCGCTTTCTTTCCCGATCCGCTCTTCAAAGAGCAGTGGTATTTGGTATGTATCTGATATTATTTTTTAGCCTATTAGCATTTTGGCTAGCCTAGCCTTATTCCTACTTACTGTCAAAAACACAAAGCTTAGATTGACACTAATCTTCATTAAGTTTATTTAACCATGCATTGAAGATGTAAACAGTTATATTTATTAGGTACTTACGTATTAAAACCTAAATCTAAACCCTTTCAACACCTTTTACAAGCTTAAAGAACTAAAAAAATATCGTCCCATACCAAAAGCGAAATTTTTACTACATTAAGAACCTACAATAGCAACTGTAATATTTATTTCTAGAAGTAGCACTCACCTGTAATCTTCTATTGTCAACAGAACGGGGGCGCCAAGGATGGACTCGACATGAACGTGGCACCAGCTTGGCAAAAAGGGTACACGGGGAAAGGCGTAGTAGTTTCCATTCTGGACGATGGCATTCAAACTAACCATCCTGATTTAGCACAAAATTACGTAAGTAATTGGTATTGGGTACATTTAAATAGTTCAATAACAAACACATACCGGACTAGTTTTAAAGTAGTACTCTTGAATACAGCGAAATCTAGTTGCTGTTTTCGTCCATTGCTAATGCAGTTCATGTGGACAAGTATTGTATGTAATTCTATGACAGATATTACACTGCATGCATGTGTGTGTGTATACTGAAATACAATAGAAGAAAGAAAATACATGAGTGAATAAGCACATAATTGGCAATTCTCCCATCATATAATCGTCATTTATCATTAGATGAGTTGTTGTGAAACGCTAGGCCATTTTTTACTGCTGGGTAAAAATTACCTATTTTACCTATATAGTCATAAAAATCGTTACCATATTTAACTTACGCTAGTTAAATTTAAAGCAAGATTAATATCAGTACACAACCTTTGCAAGAGCGCTTACTTTGAGTTCGAAGCTAAACTTTCAGCTCCAACATGCGGGCGGTCTATCAAATACAGCTTCGTAACTATGGAATTGTTAGCGGCAGATAGTGTTATCTTGTCGATCGATATCTTGGTTATCGAAGTTACGAAAAAGACTTCGATAGTTTGGTTTGAAGTAGTGAAAAAGTATATTCTTATACCAATTTTATTATGCTTAGGATCCAGTGGCTTCAACGGATATCAACGGCAACGACGACGATCCTATGCCTCAAGATAACGGAGATAACAAGCACGGTACGAGATGCGCCGGCGAGGTAGCAGGTGTGGCCTACAACCAAGTGTGTGGAGTTGGCATCGCATACAACGCCAGTATAGGCGGAGTCAGGATGCTGGATGGAGTAGTCAATGATGCAGTCGAAGCGAGAGCATTGGGGCTTAACCCTGACCATATAGACGTATACAGCGCCTCCTGGGGTCCAGAGGATGATGGCAAGACCGTCGATGGTCCAGGACCATTGGCTAGAAGGTAATTTTGAAGAATACTCAAATAAATTTTATATTAACTTATGCTATCCCACTTCTGGGCAAAGATCTTCTTGATCCATTTGTTCAATACAAAATATTAAATAATTGTTTTTGGTTTCAGGGCATTTATTTATGGTGTAACAAGTGGTCGTCGCGGCAAAGGTTCCATTTTTGTATGGGCATCAGGAAACGGCGGCAGACACACTGACTCTTGTAATTGTGATGGTTATACGAACAGTATATTCACGCTATCAATTTCTAGTGCAACTCAAGGAGGTTACAAACCTTGGTACCTCGAAGAATGTTCGTCGACTCTAGCTTCGACGTACAGTTCAGGCACTCCCGGGCATGACAAGAGTGTCGCCACAGTAGACATGGATGGAAGACTGAGACCCGACCACATTTGTACAGTAGAACATACGGGAACCTCCGCCTCTGCACCTTTAGCAGCTGGTATTTGCGCATTAGCCTTAGAAGCAAACCCAGAACTAACATGGAGAGATATGCAGTATTTAGTTGTATTAACTTCCAGGTCTCAACCTTTAGAAAAAGAAGGCGGCTGGATAGTAAATGGTATAAAGAGAAAAGTTAGTCACAAATTCGGATACGGATTGATGGACGCATCGGAAATGGTAAATTTAGCTGAACAATGGATTTCCGTCCCGCCCCAACACATCTGTAAATCGCAGGAAATTAACGAAGATAAGCAAATTGAGTCTACATTCGGTTACACTCTCAACACTCACATGGATGTGAATGGCTGCAGTGGTACCGTCAACGAAGTGAGATACCTTGAACACGTTCAATGCAAAATATCGTTAAGATTCTTCCCTAGAGGCAACTTGCGAATTCTTCTGACGTCGCCTATGGGAACTATATCGACGTTGCTGTTCGAGAGACCTCGAGACGTTGTTAGCTCCAATTTCGATGACTGGCCGTTCCTCAGCGTTCACTTCTGGGGTGAACACGCTGAAGGTAGATGGACATTACAAGTGATTAACGCCGGTAACAGACACGTCAACCAGCCGGGATTACTAAAAAAATGGCAGCTAATATTCTATGGCACATCAGTAGATCCCGTGAGATTGCGTTCGAAACGACCTTCGCCTGTTTCACCTCCGTTTGCATTCCCGACCGCCGCGGACGGTTACGAAAATATCGGTGATTCTTTTTACAATACTGACGCGTTTGCCAACTATCAAAACTTTCCAAGTTTATTTGCCGCCGGCTCCGACCCGGAGAAGGCGGTAGCCCGTCTCGATGGACATAACGTTCCCTCACCGCATGGGGAGAATGTCCTCGCCGATAGTAACGACAAGCGTGTCATGCACCAATGTGATCCCGAATGCGATTCTCAAGGATGCTACGGAAAAGGACCTACGCAATGCATCGCCTGTAAGCACTACAGATTAGACGATGCGTGTGTTTCTCGATGCCCTCCAAGAAGCTACGCCAACCAAGGAGGAGTTTGTTGGCCGTGTCACGAATCTTGCGAGACCTGTGTTGGTCCCGGACAGGATTCATGTCTCACATGTGCTCCGGCTCATTTGCTCGTGGCTGATTTAGCCGTCTGTCTACAACAGTGTCCCGATGGATACTGGGAAGATGCCGAGTCGTCAACATGTCGACCCTGCGCCGCTCACTGCGCGACGTGCTCCGATCGAGCGGATGGCTGCACTTCATGCGAGCACCACTTGCTGCTCCACGACGGGACGTGTCTCGCTTCCTGTCCTCCTTCATACTATGAGACAGAAGACTACATGTGCGCCAAATGCCATAATTCGTGCGACACTTGCGAGGGTCCCGGTGAGACGCAGTGCGTAACTTGTCACCCGTCAAACTATGCCTTCGACGGGAGATGTGTCATCTCCTGTCCTACAGAACATTATGCTGATAAAAAAAGAAGAGAATGTATGAAGTGAGTATATTATATTACTTTTGTGTGTGATGTTAATTGAGCGAGTATTTTTTTACAGTTAATTTTTTTCGTCAGGTGTCCGGTTGGTTGCTCGACTTGCACGACCACTTTGTGTCTCTCGTGCGATGCCCACTGGGAACTGAACAAGAAGGGAAAATGCGTCCCTTCCGGGTCTGAGCAGTGTGCAGTTGGGGAGTACACCGACGGCCAGCGGTGCCAGGGCTGCAACCCTGCGTGCGAGACTTGCTATGGCAAAAGTGATGATTATTGCTTGACTTGCCCTTCGCCCAATCTACTCCAAGACCACAGGTGAGTTTCCATTGTAAAAGTCAATGCTGTTAGATTTGACACACTAGTTTTTAATGTAATAAAGTTACTGTTGATCTCTCATAGATTTTCATAGAAATCTACGTTTCACTAGTAATGTTACTCATCGTGATAATTTAGTAAATACGTTGATTACATTTGAGCTAATTTACAAATTATTCGAATTATTTATTTGATTTATATTTATCTCATCCGTAAATTTCAATGTACAAATATTTGACTTCACACAAAGTGCGATCGAACTGTATGAAATTTTAATAAGTTTCGTTTCATTTCATTAAATGTTAACAAAATTAGTAGGTAATGTTAAATTTGGAATTTCAAAGCTACTAAATATTATAGTCTAGTCTTAAAAATTGCTATTCTATATACGCTTCGATGATGCACAATAACACGTAGCACCATTGTAATAAAAGCATCTAAATACATAAAAACACGACCTTTAACGTGTATTTATGTTTGAAAAGAAAAGCGGAAGATCTTTATTTATTGTTAAATAATGAAATTATGGAGAGTTGTGCAACTTTTTTCTATATTAAATTGTTTGCAGAGTTCCAAGTCCCCTTGTTTGAATTATAAGCCTTGTTAAACTTGCTTATTGACTTGGCAAAGCTGTGAAATGTTAACATTTTATCAAATACCACACCTAAAGTTTGTTGGCAAATTCTGGGGGTGGTAAACAAAAGTATCGCAACAAAAATAACACTAGCCCAAATAGATATCTAGATTTGCCTTTTTTACTCCCTACTTATCTGTATGTGAATGTTGGTTGGTTTGTCCTTTTATAAAAAAAAAAACCTCGTCGAATTGAGAACCGTCTCCTTTTTGGAAGTCGGTTATAAACACAAGAACATTATTTTTACAAAACAAAAACAAAAACCGACTTCAAAAGACCGACTATTGAGTTATTCATCTATTTGTCGCGCACGTAGTTAATGCAAATTTAAGACTTATATGGTTTTCTCATGGATACCATTATCAGAACTGGACTAAATTGAAATGGGACCAAATGGGAAGCGTCAGCTTTCTAATAAAAAAAGAACCATCAAAATCGATTCACCCAGTCAAAAGTTATGAGGTAACAAACATAAAAAAAAAATAAAAAAAAAACATACCTACAGACGAATTGATAACCTCCTCCTTTTTTGAAGTCGGTTAAAAATAACTACGGATTGATGTTGTTTTTTATCTGAATCGTAGTCCTAGTCGTACATCGACAAAAATGAAACATTTACAAAAAAATGGATTAAGTGGATTTATCCACTTAATCCACATGGTAGTTTATATATATCGCTTAAGTAAATAATAATAAAATAACATTTCTCTCGAAGATATGGTTCTTAGCAATGAAAATACTCTGATTCTTTGGTTTCTTTACGATAATAACAAAGTATACTTACTTATATTGTATTAAACTATTTCGTCTCTTTAATATTTTGAGAGTAAATGGGAAGGTGCACACACTCAAAAGCCTTAGTTCGTGTCACGTGTCGAGTGAACAGCGTACTGACCACGTGCGGACCACTATTTCTACATACAAATCTGAAATGAACTTTATGTTGCTCAGTATAAGTTCGTTTCTTATTTAAACGATTCCGAGGCAAGGCGGCAATTAGTTAATAAATGGACTTCGAACTAAAGACTTATTCTACAATCGACCATCAGTGTTCAACTTATAATTACTTAAACGAGTTTTCTCCAATCGCTTAACAATGTTTGTGAATGTCCTCGTGGTGTAACATTTGAGGACCTACGAGTAACTCTTCATTACAACGATTACTTCGTACCTAAATAAATATTCTAAGTTTGGCCAGCCCAAGCTTGGCTTGAGGCAGACACGAAGCAATTTATTTGTTTGAACAACTAGATTAGCAAACAGATTTCAGAATAAGATATCGGAGTTAGATGTATTTTTTTAACACGCTTTTATTAGCTTCACCTGTATGTTTGTATGTTTGTATGTTTGTATGTTTGTATGTTTGTATGTTTGTATGTTTGTATGTTTGTATGTAACCGACTCCTTTGAGCGCGTTTTTGACCCACTTTAAACGGTCAGATTTCTTTCAAACTTTGTAGATATATCGAGGACCGATGACAATACACTAAACAAATCGTGTTTTTTAGTTTTTTTAACTATTAATTTTTTTAACACGCTTTTTAACACGCTTTTATTAGCTTCACCTGTATGTTTGTATGTTTGTATGTTTGTATGTTTGTATGTTTGTATGTTTGTATGTTTGTATGTAACCGACTCCTTTGAGCGCGTTTTTGACCCACTTTAAACGGTCAGATTTCTTTCAAACTTTGTAGATATATCGAGGACCGATGACAATACACTAAACAAATCGTGTTTTTTAGTTTTTTTAACTATTAATTTTTCTATAAAGTTTCTTTAACTTTTAATACCGTTTAACTTACAAATGGTAGTTTCGTCATTCGAGTCAGAGAACAGAGTGGCGCAGTGGAAGCGTGCTGGGCTCATAACCCAGAGGTCCCTGGATCGAAACCACGCGCTAGAAATCTTTTTGCTCAATATTTTTTGTTACGCATCAATTTTATTTTATGAGGTCTGAGGATCGAAACCACGCGGCTACAAATCTTTTTGCTCAATATTTTTTGTTATGCATCAATTTTATTTTTAATTTGCTTGAGCAGACGGCCAAAATCGGATAACACCAACACATTTGTACATATTAAGGATGGTTAATAGTTAGCAAATCGAACTAAAAAGCGAAAAATAAATAATAGTTAAAAAAAACTAAAAAAACACGCTTTTTATAAAAAACCGAACTAAAAAAATAGAAAATAAAATTTTATAAATTTAAATTAAGAATAGGGTTGAAAATTTCAATAAATATAAATTAATAATAGTGTAAATAAATAAATATATGTATTTTATTTTTAAAAAAGCGTGGGGTGCTTTCTAAGATATTATCAAAATGCTAATCACTCTACTCATGTCTGTCAATACAAAATGTATCTACAAAATATATAATATCTACTTATTGACCCATGCACCCCACGCTTTTTAAAAATAAAATACATATATTTATTTATTTACACTATTATTAATTTATATTTATTGAAATTTTCAACCCTATTCTTAATTTAAATTTATAAAATTTTATTTTCTATTTTTTTAGTTCGGTTTTTTATAAAAAGCGTGTTTTTTTAGTTTTTTTTAACTATTATTTATTTTGTTCAATGATATGCTTGTGTTTGTCCCCCATTTTGCCTAATGGTGAGCAATGACGCGGTCTGCGATAGAGCACGTTTCTCCTCAAAGACACCTCAAATGAGTACATTCATTGGGTATACAAAGTAGTATATTCAGGGTTTCATACATGTTTTTTTTTAATTTGTTCAGAACGTGATGTTTTTTAAATCTGAGTATTTTTTTTTTTGCCTTATTTCGAATTTTCGGACAAACCAACAACGCTTCACAGTTTTATTCACGCCGTACGCACACTATAGAGCACCGAAATCGCTCTGCTCTAATCGGATTTGTACCCGAAAAAAACTACATTTTTACCGAACAAAAAGTATCCCATAGCATTCGCTCGCTCTCTCACACTATCTCGGTGTTAAAACTAAAACCGCCGATGTTCGGAATACTAGCAGCCTTCTAGTAGCCAAGGTTTTGACAGTTTCCCAATACTGCTACATATTTTATTACCTTTCTCGTTTTTGTTGTGTCTACATGTACAAGGCGTTGGTCGTCCAAAGGCGAGATGGGTCGACGATATGGTAAAAATCGTAGGTCGAACTGGGACTTTATTGTGTAAGCGTGGTGAAAGTGGTAATCACGCGCCATCTCGCTTGCGCCTACAGTACTCGCGCCATACGAGCGAGTTGGATGATACACGATTACCTTTGTCACCACGCTTACTTGAGTTCGATGGCCGATTAGCATGTGACCGAGGCGGATGTATAACAAAAAGAAAGTTAGGAATGGAAAGATTGAGAAGGAGGAGGAAAGAGTAAGATATAGATGATGATGATGGGTTGTGTATCTTCTTTATTTACAAACATGTTCCCAAAATACTTGAAGAACACGGCGAAATGAGAAGCCCTCCGCGTAATTTATTTAATTTGCATGCTGAAAGCTCTAACGAACCACGTTTTATGCCATTTAAACGTGACCGGACTGTCTTTACCTTTTGCTTTAAAAATACGTATCTAAGTAAACAAACAATTAACGCGTTCCCTCGTTTGTCTGTTGCAGTATTTTGAAATTATTTTTAGTACTATGTACCTATTTAATGTACATTGTTATTATTATACATCTAGAGTTCATTTATGTTACTTTGATAAATAATTCCAGGATGCTATGTGCCGAAACTAGTCAACATCACTTGAATGGTTCAATGTGTTTATGAGACCTGTAACAGAAATTGTTGGATAAAAAACAATATACCACCTAAGTTATCATAAAACAATTCGCTCTAAATGTACACCCCTCCACAGATGCGTGCCAGAATGCAGCCATGGCTACTTCGAGGAAGGCGGGCGCTGCACGCGCTGCGTGCACGGGTGTGCGGAGTGCGCGTCCCGACTCAACTGCACGTCGTGCGCAACCTCACTCCGGCTGCAGTCCGGCTCTTGTCGAACTACTTGTGCCGATGGGTGAGTACAAATAGATTTTAGACTAGACCTAGGTCAAACTGCAAAACACTGTCGTGTAATGTTTAGTTCAGAGGCCTAACCGGGAACCTCTAGCTGCCAGAGCGTGACCAAAACCAAGCGATCCGATCCCAGTTTATTCATTCAGTTGCAAACACACAATATGCTAAGTAAGACGCATGCTACGTAAGAGTAGCCGCTACGTTTATGCGTAGCATGCGTCGTAGCGCTCGTAGACCTTGGTGGGCTGAAGTGGAATGAACACGCTTATGCATTATAAATCTTCCTCTTATCCCTAATATTGCATTGAAGATATCTAGTGACTCAAAGTCAAAAAAACTAATAGGTCACCAAGTCACGAGTACATTGATCTTGTTAGATCAAAGTGAAATGAACCAGTAACAAGTCTTCTACGTTCTTCATTTGATTATAGCATGATATGATTCCAGTTTTTATTCTGTTCAATTGGTTCGTGCAGGTACTACGCGGACCGCAGCACGTGCTCCAAGTGCTACCTGTCGTGCCGCACGTGCATCGGGCCGCGCCGCGACCAGTGCGCCTCGTGCCCCGCCGGCTGGCGGCTCGCGGCCGGCGAGTGCCACCCGGAATGCCCGCAAGGTAAACAATATCGAATAGATTTTTAGATAATAGACATTTTTTAATATTATTTTATATGTTTTTTTTCGAGAAGCGGTTTTTGATTTGTGGGGAAGGGTTAAATGTGTTGCTGGGCCATTTTTTGGCCGATTTCGATAATGTTTGGTAAAACGTTTGGTCCTTAATTTTAAATAACAATTTCGAATAGGTACGAGTATCAGCAAATCGGTCAAGAGGTTGTCAAGATAAAAAGTTATGATTATTGCTAAAACGTTTCTGCTTGTGAGGTCTGTTCGTAGAACTACTAGTCTGTTTGTTAGCTTTCATTGACAAACGGCGGAACCAATCAGCGATTTTTTCTGAAAATTTACATTATAATGTCAAATTAAATCGCGACAGGCAATGGTATGGTAAGTGTGACCACGTTGGTGGGTTAACCAAGTGGTGGTCGATGTACCATTTAAGTCGGGTCGTATAACCACTTGTAACTAGTAGGTAGTTACTAGTTGTAGATATATGAAACAGCAGGCACTATAGTCTTTATAAAATATATTTGGAACACAATACTTGACAAAACAAAACAGAATAAAAAGTAGTCGCAAATTAACGGAGGTACGCCAGGTCGTGACGTCTATATCGCACTAGTCGTAGATGGCGCGCGCGGCATCATCGCGCGCCGAGCGAAACCAGTTTTGCCACTGGATAGCTGCCGTACTAACTCGTACGTAAACTGCGGCCGCCTGCCGGCGCGGAGACAATAGGCGCGGTGCAAGCGGCGCGTTTCCAATGATTGCAAAATCGTACCGAACGTTATTATGTTATTATAAGTTTGTGTTGTTTATTTTATTAATATATTATTATGGTGAAATTAAATATATATAGTAATGTGTGTTTGTATTTATGTAATTAATATTTATATATATGTGTAAAAATATTTTATGTATGTAATTATTTATGTAGGCTAGTGAATGAAAAGATGAAATATAATGTTTATATACTTATAAATAAATATGTATAAGTGTATGTATAAAATTATATAATAATTAAATGAGATGCCTACATCACTCCCCCCCAGACCGTTACTACGGTCGATAGTAGTCGGGAAATCGAACCGTACGCCCAGAACGCGTCTTTTTACGGCTTTGAGCAGGGACCGGGACTGGTACCGTTACTGGAACCGAAACTGTGTCTGGGACTGGTATGTCTTGTTGCCGTATCGGGATTGGATCCGGTGGGGTTGGGGTATAAGGGGTTGAAGTCGGTTTAGGAGATGAGTCGATCAAAATATAAGCTGGTTTAAGCCGGTCAATTGAGACGGTAACTACTCTGCCTTTTACCATTAGCTTAAACACTTTATCATCTCGCTCGAGCACTTCATGGGGGCCGGTATAGGGAGGTTTTAATGCACCTCGCACTGTATCGTCCCGCAAAAATACATGGCTTGAAGTTAAAAGTTCTTTAAAAATAAAAATCCTATTTTTGTTGTGGCGAGCAGCAGGTGTGGGTTGAAGTTTTTCCACAAAGCGGCGTAAGCGAGTCGTGAAGTCCGAAATGTCGGTACTGTCAGCGAGTGTCGGCTGGAAAAACTCTCCCGGCAGACGTAACGTCTCGCCATACACCAACTCTGCAGAGGAAGCTTTAAGATCCTCTTTAAATGAGCTTCTGATGCCCAGAAGCACCAAAGGCAATATGTCAACCCAGTTGCTGTCGGCATGGCACATTACTGCCGCCTTAAGCTGTCGATGGAATCTTTCCACTAGGCCATTACACGCTGGATGATACGCCGTTGTTCTGCGGTGTTTGAATCCAGTCATTTTTCCAAGATATTGGAAAAGTGCGGATTCAAACTGAGCACCGCGGTCGGTCACGATGTCGGTTGGAGATCCAAATCTGGATATCCAGGACATCAACGCCTTGCCTACAGTTTCAGCTGTTATGTCTGGCATTGGCGTGACCTCAGGCCAGCGTGTAAATCGGTCTACTGCTGTAAGGCAGTATCTTTGGCCTTGTGATAGCGGTAGTGGTCCGATAATATCGACGTGTACGAAAGCAAATCGAGCGCGGGGTAGATCGAAAGTGCCCAATGGTGATGACACGTGTCGGTTTACTTTTGCTCGCTGACAATCCAGGCATTTTCGTGACCATTCTCGGCAGTCTTTGCGCGCCCCAGGCCAAATAAAACGCTCGGCAACTAATTTAGCGGTTGCACTTGCGCCTGGGTGGCTAAGGTTATGAAGACTGTCGAAAACTTGTTTTCGAAACGGCTTGGTCACGAAAGGTCTTGGTGAAGTCAGACTTACGTCACAGTAAAGCTCTGTTTGGCAGTTCGGTAATTTTAGTTTCTCAAGGCGGAGTGAAGATTCACCACCGAGAAGTTGTGCCATTTCAGAATCAGAGGCTTGTGAAGTGGCCAGTAAGCCCCAGTCAATTGGCATCTGCAGTTCTTCGATTCTGGACAGAGTATCAGCAACAACATTGTCGCTGCCAGAGATGTGCCGTATATCAGTGGTGAACTGCGAGATATAATCTAGATGCCTGAATTGACGCGGAGAACAGTTCGCCTTTCTTTCGCTGAAAGCAAAACTGAGGGGCTTGTGATCGGTATACACCACAAAATGACGAGCCTCTAACATGTGGCGAAAGTATCTAATACTTTCGTATATGGCCAACAGTTCACGATCGTATGGCGAATACTTTTGTTGAGCTGGATTCAGCTTACGCGAAAAGAACGCAAGTGGTTGCCATACGTCGTTCACTAATTGTTGCAAGACTGCACCCATTGCCAAATCAGACGCGTCTGTTACCAGAGCGAGTTTGGCCTGACAATCTGGGTGTGCCAGTAATGCAGCATTGGCCAGGTTTTCCTTGCATTGGTCGAATGCAGTAAGAGTTTCGCCAGAACGGTGAACTGGGTGAGACGCTTTTACTGAGCCAGTTAGCAAAGCGTTTAGGGGTGCTTGGATTTTTGCGGCATGTGGTAGAAATCGCCTATAAAAATTAAGCATCCCTAAGAAGCGTCTTAGTTCTCTCACTGTCTTTGGCGGGGGAAAACTCTTAATAGCCTCGACCTTTGTATCTGAGGGTTTCGTGCCAGACGATGAGATATGGTACCCTAAAAATGATACTTCGCTAGCTCCGAAGGTACACTTCGAAGTATTGAGCAAAATACCATATTCCTTCATGCGTGTGAAGAGTTGATGAAGATGGACCTCGTGTTCCTGCTCTGTTTTTGAAAATATCAAGAAATCGTCTAGATAACAGTAGCAGAAATCGAAGCCTCTAGTTAACTCGTCCACAAAGCGTTGAAAAGTTTGTCCCGCATTTCTCAAACCGAACGTCATGTATGGGAATTCAAATAATCCAAATGGGGTGGAGATAGCGGTTTTTGGGATATCGTCTTCGTGCGTGGGGATCTGGTTATAGGCCTTCACGAGGTCAATTGTTGAGAAGACCCTACAGCCAGAAATGCTGTGCGCGAAGTCGTGTATGTGCCTTATGGGGTAACGGTCGGGGATAGTACGCGCATTGAGCATTCTATAGTCGCCGCAAGGTCTCCAGCCGTTATCTTTTTTGGGAGCAAGATGTAATGGGGAGGCCCATGGACTTTCTGAAGGCCGCGCTGTGCCGTTATTGAGCATCAGTTCGAATTCCCGCCTAGCTATCTTAAGTTTATCCGGAGCTAAACGGCGGGGAGTGCAAGAAATGGGTGGACCTGGTGTTGTTCTGATGTGGTGTTTAGTGGTATGTTTTGCAACCATTGGTGTGCCAGAAGGGCGGGTAATCTCAGGGAAATTACTTAAAATCGCGTGATATCGCGTGTCGCCCGACCAAGCTTTTACCGAAAATACATCAGTGTGAGCAATAGAAGCACTTGAACTTAATGTAGTAGTGTTATCAATTAACCGCTGATTACGACAATCTACAATCAAATTATAATGGCTCAGAAAATCAACACCTATTATTGCTTTAGTTACATCAGCTACAGTAAAACGCCAAGGAAAATTGCGCCTTAAGCCTAAATTAATACTAAGTTCTATGTAGCCGTACGTATCGATGCTGGTCCCGTTCGCTGCACATAGCTGGTACTCTGTCTTGCTCCGCTTCTCTCGCAATGCAGATCGAGGGTATACGCAGAGATCACTGCCGGTGTCCACCAGGAACTTGGTGTTGGAGCCGCGATCAGCAACAAAGAGGCGACCAGTTGACGCAGGGCAATCGTCAGCCGCCATTAGCGACCGCCCGGAGCGTTTCCCGCCTTCCCAAAATCACATGGCTTCATACACTGGCGAGCATTGACACCATGCCTCGAGTGATACCAGCATAACGGAAACTTTCGATAGCTGGAGTTCGATCGGGACCTCGGGCGAGCTGAAGAACGGCGCTGCTGCGGTCTGGAACGATCGTTGGAGCTGCATGCTGCACGAGTGTGCTCGTCGAGCTTCACGGCAAGGCGCTCCACCATCTGCTTCAGCTCCGCTATCTCACTGTTTGCCTGTGAGTGTGCGGCGGTAGATGAGGCTGCTGCGACGTTGCTTGGAGTGGTGATCTCGTGGATCCGGTCAGCCAGATCAGAGAGGTCTTCCAGATTTTGAGTGGTCTGCGACGCCAACACGGTCTGTATGTTGCTGGACAAACGGTTGATCCAGATCGTCTTGACAAACTCCTCTGGTACCGCTGGACCGGCCAAATCCTGGAGGTGCCTCAGGAACTGAGATGGTTTTCTGTCTCCCAGCTTCTCGTGCGCCAGTAATTGCTTCACCTTTTTCTCCTGGGAGGCGCAGAGACGTTTTATAAGTTCCGTCTTAATTTTGACGTACCGATTTTGGTCAGGTGGCTTGATAATAATCTCTTTCACCTCTTTGGCATATTGCATGTCCAGGTGTATGATGACATGATTAAATTTTATTGCATCATCAGTTATTCCAAAATTGTGGAATTGACCTTCCAGCAGAGCAAACCAAATCTCGGGGTCGTCCGGTGAAAACGGTGGCACTTTTATATTCATTTGCCGGACGGGTGCAGTGGACACGCGCACCTTTTTGCAACGACGTGCAACATTCTCGGATTCAGATCCTTGAGATTTAATTGTTCTATATGTTTTGTCGGACTCACCGCTGTCACTCATCTTTCTTCTTCTTCTTTCTCTCTTTCTTCGTGAAATCCAGGGGTCACCAGTTATGGTAAGGTGTGACCACGTTGGTGGGTTAACCAAGTGGTGGTCGATGTACCATTTAAGTCGGGTCGTATAACCACTTGTAACTAGTAGGTAGTTACTAGTTGTAGATATATGAAACAGCAGGCACTATAGTCTTTATAAAATATATTTGGAACACAATACTTGACAAAACAAAACAGAATAAAAAGTAGTCGCAAATTAACGGAGGTACGCCAGGTCGTGACGTCTATATCGCACTAGTCGTAGATGGCGCGCGCGGCATCATCGCGCGCCGAGCGAAACCAGTTTTGCCACTGGATAGCTGCCGTACTAACTCGTACGTAAACTGCGGCCGCCTGCCGGCGCGGAGACAATAGGCGCGGTGCAAGCGGCGCGTTTCCAATGATTGCAAAATCGTACCGAACGTTATTATGTTATTATAAGTTTGTGTTGTTTATTTTATTAATATATTATTATGGTGAAATTAAATATATATAGTAATGTGTGTTTGTATTTATGTAATTAATATTTATATATATGTGTAAAAATATTTTATGTATGTAATTATTTATGTAGGCTAGTGAATGAAAAGATGAAATATAATGTTTATATACTTATAAATAAATATGTATAAGTGTATGTATAAAATTATATAATAATTAAATGAGATGCCTACAATGGTACATTTTGTATCGTTCAAATATAAGAAATGTGCTTAATTCTGCAGCTCCTAAAGTACCATTTCGTATGGCAGGTTTCTACCAGAGCACGGACGGTTGCCGGCACTGCCACCACTACTGCCGCGAGTGCGACGGCTCGGGCCCGCTGCGCTGCAAGTCGTGCCCGCCCCGCTTCATGCTCGACGGCGGCCTCTGCATGGAGTGCCTCGGCTCGCAGTACTACGAGCCGGCCAATGGAACTTGTCGCGGCTGCCACTCTACTTGCAGGACTTGCTCGGGGCCGTCGCAGTTTAGTTGCACTGCTTGTGAGCGGCCGAAGAAGTTGGACAGGTAAGAGAGCTTTCGTGAGGCATTGAAGCATTGAGTTTTTTTCTATGTATGATAGATAGGCTTGCGTTTGACCGCCATCTCGCCTGACGGTAAGCAACAGAAACTTGAAGTTAGCTTTCTGCAGATTTGATCACTGATCAGTCGTTCTTATTTTAGAGTTATGCATTATACTCGTAGTTGTTCTGAATTTTAGGTTTTCTGCCCTTGTAGTGTTTTTGTTTTGTATGCAGTCTGTCTGATCATAAAAGATTATCAGATCTAAATAAAAAAACTGCGTTTTAAATACTACTATTATAATTATTAAAATTCCATTCCAAAATGTTATGTCCTATTTTTCAAAGCACTATAACACCGTTAACCATTTCACCACATTTATTAGCATTCCGTTAAAGTTTAACTAGAGTGCACTCGTGCTCACGTAAACCGTATCAATATGCAAAACCTTTCATATTAATCTACGCAACACATAAAATCCGTCAACCGAAAAACTCAAATAAATTGAAACAGTCTGAAACCTTTTTGAGCTCAAAGCTGATGAACCAATAGTACTTACTGTCGGTACTAAGCCTGTATCAGCCGTCTGCGCTGCTCAGTAAAATAAAACGAATAAACGTTTCACACTCATAGCTCCCCACTAGGAATAAATCTTGTGTCGGGGATGCCACGGAACACACAAAGACAAGGACAACTAACAGCCAGACTCAGAACAGATATTTTAAATTCATTCAAACATCTGCCCGGCCGGGAATCGAACCCGGGACCTCTGGCTTATAAGGCGGATACACGACCACTGAGCCAAACAGGCCGACAGTGCTCGAGTCTTCCAAAATGTGTGGCTTGAAGCATTTTAGGCTAGTCATTCACTGGCGAAATTTGATTTCAAACGGAGCTAAAATCGTGTTACGCGCTTTTTTCACCATGAAATTGTGCACGTCTTTTTCATGCTATAACATAGTGTGAAGCGTTTTAAATTGCCTTACGATTAATTTCACGTGCCATCGAAGTTGATGATGAAATCGACGTTGCCTTATTTCAATCTGTTTTCATGGTCGGTCACTTTTGATGGGAGCGAAATATACATTTAGAAAGAGTAATACCTACTCATGAAGACAGGCACACTTAATTATGATAGTAAAGTCAAAAACTAGCACAATAGTCACACATCATTGAACTTACTTAAAAATGCTGTTTTGCAATTGCTAAGATTGAAAATTGTCATATCATTTGTGCGGTGCAAAAATGTAGTTCCCAGTACTAACTAATGTCACTTAACTTTTTGACATTGCATTTTATTTTATTTGTATAAAAAAATGTAATTGACATTCGTAAGTGTATTCAGTCAAAAAAGTATCGGGAATGGATGATTTGTTTTGGGTTCCAAATTCAAATTTTTGTTTTTATTGTTGTTGTTAGATTGGCACAACTGTTTTCCATTTTGGCGCGGAGTTTGAGTTGCGTCTGTTATTTAGATTAAATATGGTGCTGTTTTTAGTTAGGTCATGTCTAGTGTGTGTTACGAATTTCATCATGGACAAAAACATCGAACAAAGAGTTTGTCTTAAATTTTGCATCGCCAATGGAATTTCGTGTTCGGAGTCACTAAAAATGTTACAGAAGGCTTACGGCGAATCGACTTTATCAAAAACACGTGCTTAAGAGTGGTACAAAGCGTTCAAAAGCGGTCGAGATGTGATGGAAGATTTGCCTCGCTCTGGTAGGCCATCAACGTCTGCAACTGAAGTTAACATCGCAAAAGTGAAGGAAATAGTGACTGAAAATCCTCACTCAACTTTGAGAGAGATAGCCGCTGAACTTTCTGTATCTCACGAGTCGATCCGTACCATTTTAAGTAATCATTTGGGTATGAAACATGTTACCGCTCGGCTAGTCCCAAAAGACCTGAATTTTCTCCAAAAACTCAATCGCATGAGAGTCGCTGAGGACATGCTAGAACGGGTCAATTCCGACCCAACATTTATGAAACGCATTGTTACTGGTGACGAGACGTGGGTTTACGAGTTTGACATGCAAACTAGTTTAGTAGGCACCCGTTTTCAATCGGTAGGAGACACTAAGGAGAATTCGAGGCGAGAACTCAACTCAATTCCGGAAACAGCGTTTAAAAAATGTTTTGATGATTGGATTATTCGTTGGCGTAAGTGTATCGTTTCTGAAGGAGCATACTTTGAAGGTGATAAAATAAATTTGGATGAATAACAAAATTTTTGTGTATTATTGATATTTTCCCGGTACTTTCTTGACAGAGTAGTACATTAATGTACCCATATTTGAATAAACTGCTTTCCGGTTGGAAGGGTAACGTTTTCAGTGAAATTTCAGGGCAAATAGGAGTTAAAACATCTCATATCTTAGGGTGACCAGCGCAGTGCTGTGCCGCGCAGGCTCAAGAGTTCAAAATTCTGGATGGCGTAGGCCTGTTATGGGCAAACGTGACGGTTAACATAAGGCGAGCGATTTGCTTGTCTCGTCTCGTCTCGTCCACTGAATAGCATAAACAAGAACATTATTTTTACAAAACAAAAACCGACTTCAAAAGACCGACTATTGAGTTATTCATCTATTTGTCGCGCACGTACTTAATGCAAATTTAAGACTTATATGGTTTTCTCATGGATACCATTATCAGAACTGGACTAAATTGAAATGGGACCAAATGGGAAGCGTCAGCTTTCTAATAAAAAAAGAATCATCAAAATCGATTCACCCAGTCAAAAGTTATGAGGTAACAAACATAAAAAAAAAACATACAGTCGAATTGATAACCTCCTCCTTTTTTGAAGTCGGTTAAAAAGAAATTGAATTTGAACTTTAAGCAAACTTTATAAGGAAGACTCCATATCTCGAAGGCAGAAGTCGTGAGTTACCAGAGCGAATTTCCTGCGTAGTTTTCCATTTTACAGTGGATGGTCGGCTTTACGGCTGTACACTGACGCCTCTAAAGGTGTCTGAGAGAGTATTACTGTAGGGCTCTTGAATCGACGTACATGTCTCTTGAAGGGTTAGGTTTAAGTTGGGACTTAGCTGAGCGTGTTTTACGAAAGGTTTCAGAGAGTGTAGTGTCGTTTTGACGTGTTTTAGGTTCAGAATAAAAAAATGGGTATAAAGTACCTACCTGCCTTGCCTGTTGTTTGTGCTTGTTGCTTGCTTGTAATAATTTAAAAGCAAGTTCATGCGGACCAAGTTTCTAGGTAAAAATATGATTAAACTAACTTCTCACGCAAAATTTATTATAGAAATATGAAGAAAATTCTGTATATTAACTTAAAAAACTTTCCGGGTGGACTTATTCTTGTATTTCGTCAAAGAACGAAAATATTTTTCTAAATAATAGTAGATACCACTTTCACAGCGCTGAATTATTTCTGATTTACGGATTTTGTTGCAGATTAAACAACCAATGCGTGCCATGTTGTACCGGAAATCCCTCGACAGGTGTCGAGCAAACAGATTGCTGTCATTGCCATCTTGATACAGGTAAACTTTATCACGGTCAGGCATATACCAGGAAATAAATCGTTAACTCATTCAATTTGATTCAGGTCCCCCTTTATATCTGTCATCGATTTAACTAATGCATTGCCTCTCTATTATACATAATGTCTGTTGATTATAAATACATATAACCCTAAGACCCCGACCTATACAGGGTGATAAGGAAAGGGTATGGTATGCCGAAAAGGGCTCATAACACTCATCAATATAAACAACTTTTACTGTGGGACCAAACCGGAGTTCGTGAAAAACAACAAGCTGTTCCATACATATTGTCAAGTATCATTGACAGTGTTCTATGGAGCGCGGAGCGTCTCTGGTGCGCAGGGTGCGGGCCAGCTCCAACGCCGTCCTGGCAATGATTGCCGTCCGGCTGGACTGTGCGTTCCTTCGGCATTGCTGCAACAGGCATGTTGCAGTACCAATGCCGAAGAGAAATTATTATACCTGAACTTTTACTTGACATTTTAATCTTATATGTACTTGACATTTTTATCTTATTTTATTTGTGAATTTTAATTGATTTGATTGTGTCTATTTTTAAATAATCTACCGATATGGGTTTTTATGCCTGAATTAAATGGATTTTTTTTTTATAAGGAGGAGCTGTTTTTGTTTTCGTGAATTTCGGAGTCGCCACGTCGTCAAAGTTGTTTATAATCGTACTATAAGCCTTTTCGGCTTAGCATACCCTTTTTTATTAACCCTGTATTGCTGTCCATTGTTGCGCAGCACACATATCGTTTACACACAATTTTACTTCATTCACTGTCTACTGTCCACTAGTCTAGTCCACTAGTCCACTATGCTTAGCACAACTTTGATGTTAAAATGCGTAGCGAGTATTCGATCGAAAAGTGTACGCCATTTAGGCCTGTCAGGGGCGATTCTGACCGGCGTAAATGGCCACATCCACCGTCAACTTCATCACCAGCCTAGCTGGCTGAGCCTAACTGGACGTTTTAATCAAATGTTCTAACTTTTTATTGTGATAGGTGATTGCATCAACTCGTCGGTGGCGGGCAAGCGGCGCATCGCGGAGTGGGGCGCGCTGCACACCGAGCCCGGCGCGCGCGCCGCCGCGTCCGGCCGCGCCGTCGCGCTCGCGGTGCTCGCGGCGGCCGCGGCTGTCATACTGGCTGTGCTGGTTGCGGTACAGGTACGATGTTAGGGTAACTGAGTCAACTATTTTACAGGATTTTTCAACTATTAATGTTTACTCGTATTGTGGCACTGCGCTGACAGTGTTCGCGGCGGCCACGGCTGTGATACTAGCTGTGTTGGTTGCGGTGCAGGTACGTTACTAGGGTAACTGAGTTTACATTTTCCACAGGTTCAACTACGTTTATTGCGAGTTTGACAATACAATGGCCTATGCAACTTTATGGTACAATGTTTGCTTCCAAATCCTACAAAAATACTAGGTGTTTGGAAAATTTTCATTCATACATGATAATTGTGCACATTTTGTGACAGGGGCTTATTTTGGTGTGTGCTCATTATGAGCCTGAAATGCCTGTCTTAGTCCGACGGACATTTTAGAAGAGCTCGTTCTGAACCTTACATATTTACTTTCTTATACTTACGAAAAACTTACTTTCTAAAGATAGCGTAATTCGACAGGCCGCAAGATCGCGGACTCGCCACGATAACCCGAAGCGGTCGCGCGGGCTGGTCTACTCGCCGCTGTCCAGCGACGACGCCGACGCGGCTCCCGCGAGCTCGCGGCCGCGGCCGGCGGCCCGCGAACATCGCCCCCTGCTTGAACAGGCCACGTAACGCTCACACAAGTACGAACTTTGAACTTTTGTCACTGGAGTACATGACGTTCATTTGTGACGTTAGATTTAAACTATCGTCGCTGGAGTACATGACACCGGCATTTTTGTGACGTTGTTGGATTTGTTTTTTCTTTTCTTTTCTTTTCTTTTCCTGTGTAGTGAACGAAATATCGTCGGCTTAGTTAGTGCAAGAAGTCGTCGACTGAAAAAAGTTACCAACTGTTTTGCTATGAAAATAAACGTAGTTATGACACTTTTTGTTCATAACTAACACGAGAATGCTCACATTTTATTGAGTCTGATATTCCGACTAGTTTCGATCAGATTCTGTGATCTTTTTCAAGGAGTAATTCCAAGCGCGATGCGCTTGAAGTCGCGTCCAGTCTGGCACTGATTTTGCATTTAATGACTTCTTGCAGTAAGCCGACGATATGCTCCTGAAACGGCTCAAGATCGTATAGTCCGAAAAACTTTAAAAGACGGTGTGCGTCATATTTAAATATGTAATATCGCGCGTCTTCGTAAATTGTCCCGATTATCCGATCTTAGGCTGACTCGGCGAGCGTGTACGGTCGGAGTTACGTGTAAGGTTACATCACTTGTTACCACCGAGAATCTCGGTCCAAAATACAAAACTACTTTTTTTACTAAGGCAGTTTTTAAGAGCGTAAGCGGCCTAAACTCAGCCGCTCCTCGAAGCCTGCCCTTTTGATACCTTTGTCACATATGTAGTTCCGGTAACGTTTCTCGATGTATCCAAAAGTTACTATATTTGTAACTTGAGAAAATAATTTAATGGAAGTAGGCTAAATATAAAAGTTTATTCTTGCAATGATTAAGTAATTTAAAATTTTCATGACAAAATTACGAGTCTCATTTTCTCATAATTTTAGTGCTCCAGGTGACAAAGAATCTATGTAATATGTATCTAAGTTTGTGAAGTGATTCAAATGGTCACGATTTATTTCGTACATAATGTAATGGTCGAATGAGAATGTGGACCATTGACGCGTTCGAAGATTTAATATTATACCTAAATATATATGAAATTTGTTATAGTTCGGAAATCGAGTCAGTTAGGTATGTCTTTGTGAAAACAGGTATATCTACAATTGTCCGGTCAGTTTTCATATTAAAGAAAAAGAAAATGCCCTTAAGGGTGACATTTATCAGTGCTGCTATGAGGCCTTTGGGGTCTTACGGGACCTTAAACTAAACATTCTAACAAAACAATTCCAAAAATAGAGTTAGAAACACTAAATACGCCAACAGCGCCAAAGATATAAACAGCGCTAATGAGAAACAACACGGCACTAAGAGCATTTCTTTGTGCCGCATTGGTTTGCATTAGCGCAGTTTATTTTCTAGCGTTGTTAGCATAATTTGAAACGCGTCCAATAGTTGCAATAGAGACTATTACAGTCGCTATGGGGACGATTGTCGTTTATCATCAGGCGGTTGATAAACTCGCGTCACTCGATCGAAAAACAAACTAGTAAATGGTAATCTCTTTGGTTACAGCAATCACGATTATCAAAGTAGTACCCTAACATTTAGTACTATTTCTATATAATGCCTTAGAACCAATGTCACAAAAATAACTGAAATTAAATTATGAATTTTTCGTTTCACAAATTTTCTAGTTTAGCATATAATTTAAAAAAATGAATTTACGTAAAGCACACAATGCGTCGTAATTTATAATAGTATTCAAGAATGAATTGTTTTATAAATACAATTTCAGACAATCTCAAGATGAAATATCACCTTGAAGAAATACAATAAATATCGAGTTCAAGTATAGTATTGTTCGATTCGACTCTAACGAAACTTTGAATGGATCTGATAGCTACAGTAAATTTGTAAAGATCTGAATTACGTTTTTAGACATTTTGGTAAAGTTTTCAAAAAATGGCCGTATCTATCAGCTACACGGCTACGTTAGAAAAACTGGCAAAAGTTTAACAAATATCCGATATTGACATAGGTAAGCTTTAAAAAAAAACAAATATGATTACAGCTGTCAGAATCGTAGTCAAAGTGTAGTAGGTACATACAAGAAGCTCGCGCGTGAAGAACCCTGAATATTAATATTTATGAACTTTATAATGTTTGTCGTGGTTACTGTGACCGATTATAAGCAACAAAATGCGCAGTCCGATAGTTAGGTAGAAGTATTTAATATAGCTAGTTTTAAATCGTAAGTTTTTGATTGAACAAAACGTTGGATGTACTGGGTCATTTTAAAAATGGTATAGCCTGAACTCACTTACGGACTATGCTATGTCTATTTGTCCATGTTATTTCGTTAAGAAATGACTAATTCGACTGTTAATAAATGTTTATAAAAAGCAATTTAATGATACTTAAAACATTTTGTACGAATTTAATATCAAGTTTTTGTGAACATAGAAAATTTGCTTTTACAAAAATTGTTTAATTATTGTAATATACTGTAACGAACTGAATGATAAATAAGATAAGATAAATAAATAAGATCTGAAAGAAATGCTTCCATAACTGTCGTAGGTGAATTGTGTAAAAAGTCAAGGAGTAAGGGTTTCCGTTATACGTTTTCAGAATGACCCAGTAGAGGTCTCGGCCTCGCACCGCCGTTTAAATTGTGATAATGTGACACTTAGTGATGCCACAGTTAAATAGTACACTGACGTACGGTAAAACTACACTTTTGAACAGTATCTATCGAATAGTTTTTACAGCTTGGCAAGAGTTGATAAAAAGTTAAACTTTTATAAATGCATTTGTTTACTTGTTACATTTGACCATATCTAAATTTTAGGTACAAATTTTGTTTACGTTATCGATTTTATTAAAAAATACTCAATTTATAGAAGTTTTTTCCATACCAAACTGATTTGCGTGAATAAAAAACTGTTTACTACTAAAATATAAACAAATGCTTGCCATTAAAAGTGTAGCAACCGTCTAATAACTTTTGCCAAGTTGTCAAATCATACAACGCTAAGTATGTGTCAAAATTGATCTTATAGCTGTAGTTACGCAAAAACAAGAGAAAAAAAACGTATTTTTTTCCGTTGACCTGTAAAATAGGCAAGTACAGACCAAACAGTAGTTTCTTCAGTACCGATCATTAAAATATCATTGGAGTTAAACTGGTCCTATTGTTACTGAATATACTGTGGCTCTAATTTAGCATCAATGAGCTACTCTTAGCTTGCTGATATATTACAGAATTATTGTTTAGGTGTCACTTTTTTACTCTCGAATATCTCTTGGATTTCGCTATAAATATTTTGTCTCAAATAAACTTTTCCTCAAAAATGGCTTAAACAAAAATTTGTTCATTTTCATTGCTATGTATTTGTCTGTTCATATCAGCAAATTTTAAATGAAATATAAACATTTTGAAGATAAAATAAAGCCATAGTCAATGCCATTATTATAAAGCAATATTAACGTTTTGATAATCGTCGTGACTTTTAAGTTTGTAAATTTCCGTGTCTTGTTTAAATTCGTCAATTAAATTAATGCAATTGAAAATGTAATACTTCCGTTATTTAAAATAAAATTTATTTTTCTCCCTCTTCTCTAGAAGACGGTTCGTTAGATGTAATCGAACATTGTAATTACGATTATCATGATGTTACATGATAAGGGTGCTGAATTGTATTGACTATCGCATTACAACCTGTTGCTATAATTTAATAGTAGTTTTAGTTAATAGGCCGAAAGTTACCAATACCAATAAAAATAATAGGTTTATGATATTGTACAATTTTCATAGTGTTAAACTTTTGTTTAGGAAATATTCTCTTGTGAAGCTGTGTAGAGCAAGGCGGGATTTATGTGTTTTTTGAAGGACGATGTATTTATTTGTACATCTTTAATTCTTAAAAAATGCGTATTTCAAAAAAGCTCTAAGTACTCCACATAGCTTCGTTGGATTTTCGTCCTTAATCTATTATTTTCGAAGTCTCAAATTTGATCTTGTGTCACAAACATGTCACAGATAGCTTTTTATAATTTAGAATTATTTAGTAAAACTTTTATCGTCTCGAAATATATCAGCCCGTTTTGGTTTATTATTTTAGTTAGGTAGGGTTAGGAAAAAAATGTCACAAACGTTGAAATATCAAAATTTGTGGATTGTAAAAAGTCGCAAGAATAACGAACTTTGTAATGTTAATGTTACTATTAAATTAAATTGTGATAAACATATTTGTATGAAATACCGTCTGTTATGAAGTGGTCATTATTTTATTGAAAGGAAGTCAAAGACGAAATGTTACCATTAAACATCACAACTTGTATATAGGATTTAGCTAGGTTGTTAAAATTGTTTATGAAATGTTCCAAAATCAGCTCCTAAATTATTGCAAAATGCTTTTTGGCTTAATCTTTTGTCAATGTATTGTACAATTTGTACAGTTTTCAATATGTAATTTATGGATTTAAGTTACTTATTTATGTATTGATTTATATAAAGTTTTGAATAAGTCATTTATGTAGGTAGGTGGACAGCCGAATTACTTCTTGACGTCTGATTTGCCATTTATTTATAACGCCAAAAGCATTATTGTTAAAACAAAACAGAAATAACCAATACAGTAGAATTGTAGCCAAATTGTAGATAACCGATAATTTGACATAATTCTATTGCAGTTTTATAGTTTGTTTTAGTGGGAATATTTTTAATTAAGAATATATTTTTGTATGAAACATTCTTATGTGCAATTAATATTTGTAATAAAAAGGAATTCTATGTCATACATATTCGTTTTATTCCTGAAAAATTAACTAACCTATACACACCAGAGGATAGAAAAAGTACGCTCCTACAACTAACTTATTGCCGAAAAAAAGCTTTTAGGTACGATATAATATAATATATTACTTACTTATGTACTTGATCTATTTTTTATCTTCTATTCAAAATAGACTACCTAGAATATAGAAGTCCTGGAAAACTTACATCACTTTCTACTGCGATAGACAAATGCTCAGAAACGAAAAGGGATCGAAAGAACACAAAGAAATTGGTATTTTTCTTATGAAACGGCTGATTAACTTTGGAGCTGATCCCAAAGTAAAGGTTCAACGACCCCCTTTCGATTTAGCATCGCAGTTCAGTCTGGCCTTGTAGGTGTTTATAAAGAATTGAGCTTGAAATAACTTAGTTTTCAATTTGAATATTAGGCTTTTTTATTCGATGATCGGCTTGCGGTAGACCTCTATCTCGCCTGATAGTGAGCAATGATGCTGTCTACGATGGAGCACGTAAAGAAACCGATTCACGCTCGGCTTGAAGACACCCATATATCTATCGGGGAATATCCACTGAGGCAGAGATTTCTACACTCGGCTTTTAGGTAGTTTTTGTAGACTTATACACTTTATATTCTTACAAATTACATTAAGATAGTAGTATAAGTCTTAACATTGAAGCAGTGACCCGCAGGTATTCGACCCAACTATCGGGTCCCTTGGTATTGGTCGCATACATTACCCGGAATATGGTAAAGCATACATCGTCCACGCATTAACATTTAGACTGGCGTGTGTGAACCCGTGACGTCTGCAAAGATTATCCCTTGTAGACACCGCGTGACGAGATCTTCGTGTCGAGCGAAAGTTCCTAAAGTTTGTAGGAAGTGTGTGTTTGCCGAGATTAAGACAAAGCGTTGCCTTTGGCTGTGCCCTGGTAACGCCTATTTGCGCTCAGCAATGTATTATTAATATTAGCCTATACTTCCTACTAATATTATAAATAGGAATGTTAATATGTAGAGCTGAATGAACTTGCATGAAAATTGGTATGAAGCTTGAATTAACCCTGGATTTACACATAGGCTATTTTTTATCCCGGAAAAAAGGTTCCTGCTTGGTAGCGGGTAAGAACGGGAGCAGCTAGGAAAATATTTTTTTATTTGTGTGTTTTGACCGATCGATTCCTAGTAAAGATATGATAGATAGATAGATAAACTCTTTATTGTTCACACCATAAATTACAAACAAAAGAATTATAACACATAAAACTAGTGCGACAACTGGCGGCCTTATCGCTAAGAGCGATCTCTTCCAGGCAACCTTAGGATGGAGAGGATAGACAAAAAAAAATTAGAAAAACGGGGTGTGCAATATTGAGAAAAAAAACTGTCATATAAACCTACATAAAAAAAGTAAAAAATACTTAGAAATACATTCAAATTAAATACATTCTAATACTAAAACTACCTACATTTGCGAAAATAAACTAATACATATAAATATAATAAATAAATATATTACTAATAGGGCAGAAAAAAAAGATACATAATAATTAAAAACAAAACAACAATTACTACTAATAATAAATAAATAATAACTGAGAAAATGGCAATTGCGACAAGTGATGTTTTTTTAACTGACTTAATCGATTCCTAGTAAAGATATGACTGTCCTAAGTATGGAATCTATAGGGTAATTTCTGGTTCAACCCTATGATCTCATTGATAATTCACGCAGAGACAAGGTATGTTACAATGTGTGTACTGTTGCATAATCTATCGACATGTGCATGATTTTGACCACATCAGCAATCTGGGCTAAACGGGCAACTTGTTAGAACAGGTAAGTCAGCAGAAAAAGTTTGTAAACGGAGAAAATGCGCGCACAAACTTTGTAGGTACCTACTAACCCAGTTCTGCCACCTAATGGAGTTGATAAGTAACTGACGAATGTTCAGGTTCTTTTATATCTACAAGCATTTTGGCAATGGAATGGTTGCGGAGTTGAAGTAATTATACTTAATACATATACTATGGTAATGGTAACTAACGTGGTTTGAGAAATTTTGTTATAATTAACACGGGAATACTCACGTAAAAATTAAGTCGTTTACTACATTAGCTTTCTGAAAATGATTTTAATCAAATTATTGACATTAAACTTAGAACTGAACTCCTATTAAAAATTCAAATTCAAATAATTTATATCGGAAATAGAGAATCCATAGTTTTACACAATAAAATTACAATTAAAATTAAAATCAAAATCAAAATCAAAATCAAAATCAAAATCAAAATCAAAATCAAAATCAAAATCAAAATCAAAATCAAAATCAAAATCAAAATCAAAATCAAAATCAAAATCAAAATCAAAATCAAAATCAAAATCAAAATCAAAATCAAAATCAAAATCAAAATCAAAATCAAAATCAAAATCAAAATCAAAATCAAAATCAAAATCAAAATCAAAATCAAAATCAAAATCAAAATCAAAATCAAAATCAAAATCAAAATCAAAATCAAAATCAAAATCAAAATCAAAATCAAAATCAAAATCAAAATCAAAATCAAAATCAAAATCAAAATCAATTAAACATACAAATGAAACACACAAATTAAAAATTAAAATCATAATCAAATAAAATCAAATTAAATCCACGTTCAAGTCAAAAATAAAATAATTAGAATAAAATCAAGAAATAAAAAGTCACAAATTAAATATTTGAGACAGTGACGCCAAGGCAGCACGTGGGTCTTTAATAAATGGTTAAGAAAGGGTCCATCGTTCCTCTCTGCCATATTCAGGAAGCTGTTAACGCTGTTGTTGTTAGCTGTTTGCTATTAAAAACATTTTTTTTTGTTTTCCTTTGCTTTTTTTGTTTGTTTTTTGCCGCAAATACAAACATCAAATCAGTAAATTTATACTCCTTGGCAATGGAAAATAAATTTACTGACTCAATTCTGCAGGCTGTCTCTTTCTTATTTTCTTTATTGATTGGCTGTTAGATACTTACCTGCCCAATAAAAAATATTGCAAAGGTGGGACTAGACGTATCCTTACTAAAACGTATCCTATTTATGTACGATAGTACGATACTTCCCATCGTGTCAGTACATTTGGTTTCTCTTGATCGCTGCCAAGGGAGAGCAGTGGAAGAAGCGGTATCAAGTCGACGAAGCGGCGAAATGACCCCCCAGAGGTTCGTATGGCTCAGTATACTCGAGTTCACTTAGCTTATCTGCAGCTTACAATAAATTTAGAAGTAGTTGGTTAGCTGTGACAAGTAAACGGCCTCATTTATCTCATGAAATTTGGGAAGGAGAAAGCATTACAAAGAATGGCATTTTTTTATCCCAGAGAACGATATTATACAATACATACCTACACGGTTAAAACGAAGGGGAATTCTAAGTCGATAAGGGTCAAAGTACTCATCATTATGAACCATTTATATTGAGGGACCAAACCTCAAATCGCGAAAAAATCTGCTGTTCCATATAATTTGTTGAGATTGAGAGTCATTGACATTTTTCAATGTAGCATCTGATTTTTTTTCACAATTTTAGGGTCGGTCCATAGTGAAAATGGTTCATAATGATGAGTAAAATGAGCCCTTTAAGCACATTACCTTATAATCCTATATAACATGACTCTAGTTTCTAGTACTTACTTTTCCTGTACTTATCCACTTACTGTTAATGGAGCAATAAAACATAGCGTGGGCTACAATACCTGTTTTGTATTAACCTTCATTGCTCATAGAAAATAGCTGGAAAATTGCCTGAAATTTGGTGTGACCCTAGTAGATATTTCAATTTGGCACGCATTCGTACCTCGATATTATCCCCGGTTTTAACATACATTTGATCGACCTCATTAACATATAGATAGAACCCGAAAAAACGCTATCCAAATCGCTACCTTTCTTTTGTCCCTTCGGGCATTTCCCAAAGATAAATTAGGGCCTTTTTTGTCGGGTCTGTGACCACCGGGGCGGTGCCAGACTTTCATTTGGGTTTTGTATACATTACGAAAGGGTTCTAAAGATTTGAATTAACTGGGGTTAATTATATTGTTGTAGATTGTAAATTGTGCTTAATAAATTAAGGGGTTACTTGTAAGAACAAATTGTACATTAGATAAGGCGGTTGCTCCAACGTTGATTGAGGACTGTTTTTTACGAAGAAATAAATACGAGGGAACGAGTAGCTTTTTGGGTACGGGTAAGGCTTGGTCACAGTGGGTACAGTGAATGGTAAATAATATAGATGGATAAATATTTTTTGTTGTTCATACCAGAAATTACAAACAAAAGGATAACAAAACTAACAACTGGAGGCTAATATCTTCTAGGCAGTATATTTCAAATGTTAAAGTTTCGTGGATTAAATGACATTCTCGGTACTTGGAGCAAGTGTTATAGAACATTTTTACCTACAGCTAACACGTAGTCTTCTGCGCCCATAAGCACAAGAGCGGTATTTCATTACAAGGGCAGTCTTCTAAAGGAAAATTGTCTGTCACAGACCTGTAAGTCGTATGTATGCAAAAATAACCATTGGAATCAGCTCAGGATCCGCGAATCAATAACGACCGAGCTTATTCAATTAATAATCCACAAGAGGCGAGATAAAGTGGATAAATGTCTCATAAATTAGTGTGCGGTTGTCGATAAAATGCGCTCTCGAACCCGACGGCGGCTGCTCCTTTGTTGAGCGCGGCGGCGATTAGGCGCCACCCGCTTTTCATTTTCATTTTAGAGTTAGAGCAAAATTTGAAAATGTACCTGTGTTACTTTTACACGTATTTCTACACTTTTGTAGGTTAACATTATTACTATTAGTAGCGCAAACTCAATTGCATATTTCCACCAATTAAACAAAAACTTTAAAAAATGGTTAACGATAGATAATGGTTAACCAAAAATATATCGTCAACGGTACAAGGAAACAATATATACAACACCGTACAAAACCACCACTCCATTTATATTCCTTCCTTTTAAATATTTAAAAAAGCCCATTGCGAAATGTAGCCTGCGATGCTCAGTGCGTGAAAGTAAATCTTACGACACCGTACACTCATAAATCGGTAAACATGTGAAGGCTACAAAATAGATAAACACAGAAAAAACAAAACACACCTTCTTAGCCACTTCCATAAAACAACAAGATTGGCAAAACACTGTGAAACCAAAATTGGCAAATCACTTTCAGAATATTCGGACTATATCATGACAATATCACGAAATTGTGTGTAAAAGATATATTCCGGCAGGATCGCGGCATACATTATTTATGTTAGGTGCTATATCGTGCTTGCTTTTGTTTACAGTGAGTAGTTCCACTCCTGTGGGATCCGTCGAACATGGATCCGGAATATCGATTACGAATACGGATATCATATGACAAATTCGGATAGACAGCGACTGCCGCATATTTTGTTTGAAAATATTCTATATCCGTGTTGGTACGAGCATCTATTCTTTTGTTATCTATTGAATCGCTTATAGACTTTGAATAATAAAAATATATGGGTACTTTTGGAAAATCGTAGATATAGAACCGAGTACCTATTAGAAAATCTTCTACGACAATGCTATTGTTATCTTATGATGTTTTCCATCACCGACTCAGTATTATACTTTGAATCCACGCCCTGCAGCGCGGTATTTGAAAGCATCAACCATCATCATCATCAGCCTATCGTATGTTTGTCCACTGCTAGACATAGACATCTCCTAAAGAACGCCACAAGGCACAGTCTGCCTTACACATCTGCCTTGCGACCTGCCGCATTACGCAGGTCGTTGCTCCACCTGGCCGCAAGGCGCCCCGCCAACCATTGAATCATTGAAAGCATCAACCACTGAACTTTAATTATCGTTACAAAAACAATAAGGCCACATTATGGCTAATCCCGAGTCCCAAACACTACCTTCATTCTCCACATACCTACTACCATCGATTCAGACATAAATTGAATTATCTGTCCCCACTAGCAGCGATACGATACGATCCTGGGCAGAGTTATTGAATTTATTTACATACAATATTTACATAGGGTCGGATAAAAAGGACGCGATACATCTTGTTTGGCACGGCGGTGTTTATGAGCGTGTTATGAGCTCGCACGCGATTGGTGGTGCTGGTAGCGTAATTCTTTCGAGAAATACAATTGGTTCTCGGTGAAAAAATAATTGGCTGTGACATATAGACAGACAGACGACACGAGTCTCGCCTGAGTTCAAAAAATGAAAACAAAGAGTTGTAATAAAATTGCTTGGAAAATCATTAATAACTTCTCTATGTTTATTTAAGCTTAGATTACTACCAGGGAAATGACAATGTCAAGGTGTAAATCATACCTTGTCATCAAGGTAATGAGGGACTCAATAACAATGGGGAATATGTAGCTCGAATTTCCCCCAGACCTCGCTTTATCAAAGCTATATTTCTAGACAAAATCAAATATCAAACTGGCAGTGTGTGAAATGCTCTGAGTGGGTGTGTTCCCCGATGGATACAATAAGGTGTCTTCAAGCCGAGAGTAAATTTGATTGCGATTTGAAAAGCGAATTCTTCTGGGCAAGACTTTTCCATCGTAGACCGCATCATTGCTCACCATCAAGCAAAATGACGGTTCAACACAAACCTATCATCGAATAAAAAATAACGAGGACGTACGAGGTTATTAGATAGATAGATAGATAAACTCTTTATTGTTCACACCATAAAACAAAACAAAAAACAAACAAAAACAAAAACAAATGTGTTTTTCTATTTTCAGTGACACAATTACTGGCTGAAAGTAAAATTCACGTGTTTATTCACATCGCCACGATACGAGACCGATAGCAGACACGAAACCCGGCAATTATAATCGTGGAAACAATTTGTGAAAGCTCGCAATTTCAACGACATGAAGAGAAAGAGTGGCTACAAACATGCTACCAACGAGTCAATCCGTGGCCGTGTGAAACAGTTATCAATTATCATCATCTTAACTATTATTATTGCAGTGTCTCAGGGAATACGTCGGAAGCCCGTTTTTTTTAATCGTAGCTGGCAGTGCACAAGAATTCAAACAAAAAGTGATATTCTACGCAGTTAATTTATTTTACTTACTCGTAATTTAATTTTTATCTTTAATTTAGTATTATTCTTGTCTTGTATATGAGATAAGTACTCGCCTGAAATAAAAACATTTTTATTTTTTATTTATCTAAAAGTTTTCTGAAAGAAAAAGCTTTTAGCGATAAGACAGTATTTTCTGTCTTTTGCGTTTTTCGGGTGATCTTAAAACTCCGATTCTAGGTCTGACCACTTAGGCTACACCCAAGAGAAAGAGAGAGAGAGTTTCTACCAATCAGTATTTTGGCATTCCCTGACGCGGTCGCAAATCGCAACTTTGTCCCCCCGCTAACGAAAACCAGATGGTTCTAATACTTTAATAGGTTTTTAACTCGATTATCCACGAGTCAAAGCTGGGCCCCGAGACACTGCATTGCTTATTAATTTACTGCGCACTTACCAAAGAAAAACTTTTATGGACTTACCTACTCCACCCCGCGGTTTTGCTCACACTGTATTGAAAAACGGTAACTTATGAAAAGCTTTTGTCTATATAGTACTAGTTTAGACATGTGAAATTGCTTTAAAATTAATCAAATATTAGGAAGGTAAGTAATGCCAGAATTTGACACTTCGTCAGATGAAATAGTTTATAACTTTTTTCAATTGTTTGGTTTCTTCAGGTACCGTCGATAGAACTTTTGTTAGATAAAATATTTATAGCGAACAACTGTGATGAGAAAAATGTGGGAGTATCAGAAGGACGACTTCGTAGAACGCAAAATACAATATCAGACTAACCTTGCCATTTCGCAATAACTTGATTTTCTTTTTCTTATTGCTAGAATATAATAGAGGTGCCGCAAACCTGAATTTCATTCGCAATCATCTTAAGAATTCAGATGGAAATTCGACAGAACAGTGAAAATTTTCTTTGGGCGCAAACACGTTAATTTGTCGGCATTCGGGGCACGCGCCAACGATTTTCAAGCGCGCATTCGGCGTCACGAATTTTATATTTTCTGATTTCTTAACCTGTAACGATGTATGCGTTTTTGGGACCCTGAAGTTTCTTTAGTCCAGTTGCAATTCTTTGGCAAAGTTACAAATATTGTATGGATTTATAATGGATGTATTGTTCTGAAATAGGATTCAGAATAGAATTTCAGGATAGGATGGGATAGGATTTTAGGATAGGATGTAAAAAGGTTTTGTTCTTAAAGTAAAATTCTTAAATTAATAATTTATGAAACTCTAAACATAACAGTTTATTTGGCTGCTAGCGGTACCTTGCTCTGGCTTTGCAGGCTGATTATAGAACGATCAATATAACTATTATTCCTATCACTCTCATGTCCATATCCGAATGAGGAGAAAGACAGAAGTAAAAACTATTCGAATAAATGTCAATTTAAAATTTAAGAATAGACTATTCGCTCAGATACTATTCGCCAAGAAAAATCTTTAGGAAGTAATTCACTACAGTGATACATAAAGCGAGTAGCTTCATCAGTTACAAATCTCAATGGCAGTACAAGTGTACTGCTTCAATTACTCAGCCATGGATTTTTTTATGCTATTGAGTAACGAGACGAGCAAATCACTCGCCTGATGTTAAACGTCACGTTTGGCCATAACAGGTCTGCGCCAGAATTTTAAGTCATTATAATGCATACTGCCAAAATCACAAAAAAGTCGTTTCTCTGCTCCAAAACTCCAATTTTCCAAGTATTATAATTATCACTAGATTAAACTCACAAATTCTCATACAATTTATCTGTCAGTTTATTTTTGCATTTGGCTGAAGTTTTTGTCTCCATGCAGCGGTCATTAGGCCTAGAGGAAAGTGTTGATGGATTTCTAATTTGCCAGTTTTCTGAGGACTTTTCCTGAAAAAGTTAAGATAAGACTGATGATGGTAATTAGCGGAAAACGTGGAATAATTAAGAGGTTCTTGTTAATTGCTGTGCAATACGAGTTTTGCTGTTGAATTTTGTTTAATTTGTAAATAACAAATACAGGTTTACTAAGAAAACTTACTTGGTTTTGACACGAATTGTTAACGAATGTGATCGAAACCATATTCGACCTGTGAGTAGTTCCATGTACAAAACAAGAACAATTATGTAATATGTAAAAAATATCATGGTCTGAAAAATATACTTATACGGAGGTCTAAGGTCTACATAAATTATTACCCTAGTATAACTTTTGTGAGAGGTTTTCTTAAGGTTATTTATACTTGGCCATAGGTCACGAATAAAATAAAATAGTTACTCTTTTTATCTATAAAATCAAGGATTTTTTTAGGGATCCAAAACATTCGACAACTGTTCTACTTCATCCAAAATAAGTATTAGTAAATGTAGCAATCGGATACTAACAGAATTGACATCATAGCATTAAAATAAACAGTACTGACATCACCTAAACCAAAATTACAACCTACTTTCCCTCCATTTAATTTGATGTAGGTAGGTAATGCTGCTTTAATACAGGTAAAGCACGCAAGCTACCTAAATATCTAGCTATCTATCGTAGATAGAGATATACCTGCTTTTAGCTTCCAAAGCTATTAAAAGAGTGTTATCTATTAATATATTATTCAAGGTCAGACAACTTAAGGACCTTTCCTTTCCTATATTTACATAACAAGTACTTTGAACGTATTTATCAGAATAGGAAGGTGCGGAGCGGAATAGAAAGTCTTCATTCACTCACGATGAATTAGGTATATCCCAGTACTTACAATGAGATTGCATTAAATATTTATAAGCCCCACATTTTAATATCAAAAGCTTGCGAATAAAGCCATAGGTAGTACGAAGCATATTCTTTGCCAGTTCTACTAAAAATAAATTGAGCAACCTGCAACGTTTAAAAGCTGACTATTTCATGAATAGTACGAGTGATACCTAGTAGTAGATTTTTAACATTTTTATTGTTCACTTCAGTTAAATGTTTGTTTAATTTTGTGCTTATTTTCTAATATTTAATACCTATGTAAAGGTAATTGTAAAACAAGAACATTATTTTACAAAACAAAAAACAAAAACCGACTTCAAGAGACCGACTATTGATAGTTATTCATCTATTTGTCGCGCACGTACCTTATGCAAATTTAATACTTAATAGACGAAGTGGAAGACGTAGGTATTCACTAAAACACCACAGTAACTATTAGTTAAATTATTATGAAAAACTAAAAAATAATTAAGAGAATTTTGCTCTAAAATCGTCGCAGGCGTTGTTACGCAAAAATCGCAACAAAAATTGTGAACTTTATATCCGTATCACTATTGAAAAGTTAAAAAATTCAAAGAAAATGAACATTTTTTGTTTTCCGATTGCAAAAGGAGCGGTTGTAATTATTCAAGAAGACGAATGGCATTTAAGATAATACTCCTCACGTAAAGGTTTATCTTTTTGACAAATTGCCGGTAAATGTACCTTTATAACTCAGGTATCACAGTGCCTAATGTTGTGGGTACTTAAAAGCCATGTCCGTTTAGGCGGCTCCGTATTTTTCATATTTTTTGCTGTCCTCAACATTTTTTCTAAGGTTTTGTTTTATAATTAGGTTGTGCTCGTATGTTGAATGGTGACACTTTTAAATGTGTGTACAATGTTACATTCTACTTTTAATATATTTATGCAGTCTTACTTACAAAGACTGCTTAAATTTTATACCTCTTTACAAATTAAATGTATCACTTATATTGCCATTATTTCTAACAAAATGAATTGTGCATTCATTTGCCTTACTGCACAAGTGTAAATCATAGATATCTATTTCAGCTATGAAATTGTAATACATAGAAATAACTAAAATTTTTGTCCAACAACAATTAGGTATTTTTATTCAAATACTGCCTGAAAGAAATAAAAATCAATACGTAAATGTAATGCTGGCCAGACGTGTGTTCCCATGGCGATTAGTGGCATGGGTGAGAGCAGTAGGTAACTCGCAGGTCCTAACCCTTGATCATGGTAGTACGAAAATTACGAGTCTCCAGACAAAATATTTAGTTGTGTGATCAATTTTATATGGAGAAACAGAAACGACTGCTCGTTTTGTCATATTAAATTAGGTGAATATATTTATTTGTATGGAGATTAAATATATTCTTTCTCGAATTTAGCAAACTTTTGTTCTAAAAGTTGTTCACTTTGACGTGTAGAAGAACATCCATAGGAATTACTACCTACACCTTTTCGTTACAACTAGTACAATCCAAGCTAAAAAAAATGCGTGAAAATGTTCTTCACATGTGGCATTTTGGTACACGTAGAGCCGTAAGAACGTAAGAATAATTATTAATCGTAAATAGTCTAGTAATTAATCGATAAATACTTACTGAAATGTTGAAGAAGAAATAGACCGCACCAGGACTAGGAACTAAAACACAAATAAACACACTAACGTAACATTTAATTATGATTAAAACGGGAATCCTCACGTAAAAATTAAGTCGTTTACAGTACTACGACCAGTTTCGATCACATTCGGGGATCTTCACCGATGAAATTTTAATGGTTCGGAGTAAAAATGTGTCAAATAAATAAATAATAAATAAATAATCGTTTCACACTCATAGCTTCTCTCTAGAATACCCTGTGTCGGGAATGCCATGGAACTTGTGTATATAATTTTATTTTGTTACAGTGACTCGCTCAATCATTTGCCTCTGTCAGATACTCAGCAAAAACTAAGTAAGTAAATAACTAAGTAAGTCCAAGCAAGAACTGGCGAGATCTGTCATTTTAATACACTTCGCGAAAGTTAGTCGGATCAGTCGGTCAATACTGAAGTCATAGACATAGTAGAATCGAAGTTCACACTCACTTTATTGGAGAGGTCGAACTCAACCCTCTCGAACTTGGGAGTTGGCCAATACAATCTCATTGTAACTTTTACGATCCTGGAAAACTCCAAAACCGTTTGCTTTCGAGTCTTAAATAAAACAATTTAGGTCGGTGATTGATCGAGGAAGTTGGTTTAATGGGTTTGTGATGTCGTCTTCTGGTTGTTATGGTAATGGAGGGTACAATGTCTTAGAATGTCGGGTAGTTATTTTTATAGATTACTAGCTGCGCCCCGCGGTCTCTCCCGCTACACTGAGAAAAATGGCAATAATAATTCCAATGAATTCACCTAAAATACGGAGCATACTGACAATCACCAAAAAGTACGATGATTAGCACCAGTTTTTACGATGACAACTATCATAATTTTTGGTGATGTCAGTACGCTATACTTATAAGGTGAATTTTTTCTCAGTGTATAACTACATAGAACTGTTGAATTTTCCGTGATAAAAAGTAGTCTACAGCTCTCAAAGAACTCGACTGATTTAATTAAGTATTGTTAATTTACAAGGGTGTCATATGAAAAACACCTCTAAAAATAAATAAAAGATTAAAAAAAGTGTAGATCCAGGGTATGAGGTACCTCCAGAAGGATATGTTATCTGTATAATGTAAGCACCTATTAGCAAAAGAATATACGATATGCAAACCTTAATTTGGTGAAATGCGGAAATACGTTTGTTGAAATGAAAAGCAGCGAGTAAGTAAATAATGAAATGCTAACTTGCAATCCTAACTTTAAATTTAGCTAAACGTATTTCTAG
This sequence comes from Alcis repandata, assembly GCA_949125135.1. Lineage (NCBI taxonomy): Eukaryota > Metazoa > Arthropoda > Insecta > Lepidoptera > Geometridae > Alcis > Alcis repandata. The sequence continues at coordinate 3,014,560 of OX421238.1, forward strand.
ATCTATATTAGCTTACAAAATGAGTAATTTTAAATAAGATTATATAATACTTTTACTCTTAGATAATAATGGTTTTATGAGCTTGTAAGTAGTTTTTGTTACAAAAAAGCTACAACTTTCATTGTTAAAGAAACGTTTACGATTTTCGCAACTTTATTTATCTGGATGTTCTATTTCCGAAAAAAGAAAACCCAGCTGATGTATCAAAATTAGAAACTAACAACCTGAACACCAAACTCAATCTCGAGGCAGTCCATAAAAACAACAGTACAGACCGACCAACATACATATGCAGTTGGTAAAATCGAGAAACTAAATTTTTCTCATAGATAGCTGCCAGTTTTGTTCAGGAATTGTGGTAGTGGTTCCCTCATTCAACTACGGAGACAAGTTGGTCGTAGGTACTAGTCGAATGCCGAAGCCAGAACTCATTCGAGTCGAAGCCACAGCCTAGCTCCTCGGTAACGAACTCTAGGAAATTTATTCATAGCTTCCTTCCTTGTAAATACGATGCTGGCAACACAATCGGAATTCCATCATTTTAAAACTAATCTTCGCGATGTGAGAGCGCGGGCAAATTTTTCTTGCAGGTATTGATATTACTTCTCCAGCGATTTTGTTTTTATTTTTATGAGCTTCCTATGCATTTTTATGAGCATTCTGAGGATGGAAGAATTGTAAAGCTATTTTAGTTTAAAACGCGGAATAAGCTGTAATAGTTTTCACCTAGGTAATAAGTACGTAGATATTACAAAAGTCCATTTCTTTTTCTTGGCTGGATGTCCATCCAGCCACCTACCTTACCTTACCTTACCTACCTTTTATACCTATAATTGTTTTTGTCTGTGTATTTTCTTTTTTTACGACTGAGTTTTGACTGGACTATTTTATCTGATTTTATTTTATTTAATACTGAACAAATTCTTTATCTTAGTTAATATTGCAAAACTTTGTATGTATAATAATATTATATATTCTGTGATATGTAATGTATAGTTAAGTAGAGTATGCATCGGTGTGGAGCTATAGGTAGATATAGGATCAAAAGCGAAAAGTTTAATTTCTATTCACTCGCAGTTTCCGTAGGTTTGCAATACTACGGACGTATCTTGCTAGCATAAAGTCATCATGTGTTAACTCATGAAAAGCCGCTCCGCTTACATCGTCCACTATTACAGCGTTTACAGCTAAGTAATGTAACTTTGCCTCCATAAAATTGTGGCAAATTACCAAAATCGAGAAACAGCTTGCATTCATGGCGGCATTTAAAAGTTTTAACTTGTTTTCAGTTTCATTAACGGTTATACCTCGGCAAAACGTGGTAATTATGTACGCAATTTGGCCGAGGTTTCAGTGCAAGCGTGCACGCGCAACTTGCTTGTTGTGGCAAGTTAAAATATTATTGCAATTAGTTATAGATTTTTTTTATGTAATTAGGTGACGAGACGAGCAAACCGCTCGCCTGATGTTAAACGTCACGTTTGCGCATAACAGGTCTGCGCCACCCAGATTTTTTTTTGCCTTAGGTAACGTTTCACACGCATAGCTCCTAACTAGGATATTCTGTGTCGGAGATTCCATGGAATACACAAAGACAACCAGCACCCAGACCTGGCACACATATTTAAATTCATTATTCATAAATTTGCCCGAATCGAACCCGGACCTCTTGCTCATAAGGCGGATGTACTTAGCGGTAGCTGAGCCAAGGAGGTTGTCAACCGGTAAGGTTATGTTAAGGTGAGGCAAGGAGGAAAAAGTATTTAAAAAAACTGAGGTTAAAGGCTCAGATCAAACCCTTTTAATTCCAGAAAATGTAAAATATATAAGTAGTGTCCAATTTATTAGGAAGCCAATGCTATGTTTGTCCTTTCGCCAGCTTAATATTAGTTAAATAAAAGTAATTGTTTAAAAGCATTACCTTCTACAATAGGCCTCCAATTATAATTTTTTTTCTAATTTATATTTTTAGAATATGGTGGCAACTAATTAAGAACTCTACCTTTCAAACTCAAACAAAGTCTACAACATTAAAAAACCAATCTATTTTGCAACGATAACTACAAACACTTTCAACTCAAAACAAAAATCACTCCAAACTGAGTTTCGAGAACTTAACTGCCGTAATTTAATTGTACTGCCAAGTTATGAAACGATGAATTTTATCAAAATCGACCATTACTTAGATTTATTAGGTATTTCGAATCGTCAAGCAAACATTGTCACGCGAAATACAAATCAATTCTACGCAATAATTAATGTAGAACTGAACAAAGGAATGCTTTTAAAGGAGACGTTAATACTCGTACTTAATTCAATTCGTTACGGTTTTCCGAGACGAGATTCTTTCTTTGGCATGTTCTAAAATGTACTCGCAGAGAACACTCAGCGATTGGCTGATAGAATTAGATAGACAAATGGGAAGATAATAACTATGTTAAATATAGGTAGCAGAAACAGCTTGTTTGAGACCTGTTAACTTTTTTAAACGTACATTTTTTTTATTTCACTGTTCATTTAACAATAAAGATTGTATTTCTACACCATAAAATTAAATGATTCTTCTATCTACAGCTATTTTTAATTTCAATTTAGCCAATAACTTTAAATGGTAGATCTACAATAACTAACTCATTATTTATATTATTATAAATGTATGTTTGTTACTCAATCATGCGAAAAGGGATGAACATATTTAGATGAAATTTTGGCATGGAAGTAGGTTATATAACTCATACTAACATGTAGGCTACTTTTTACAAACACTAATACAAATGAAACTGCTGGCCCGGCTAGTTTTAAATAAGTATAGGTAGGTATATACCAATAGACCAATTAGACAACTCATCGACAATCGGCCTTGTGTTTTTATATGGAACAAAATACGGTATTCAGTTCATACAGACATCTTTATAATATAACCCAGCCAAAGTTAGAGCCAAAAATAACCATAAACATGTGAGGATTTCGGCATCGTCGTGTTTAGGGTACAATGGAGTCTATAGAAATAGACTGTCGAAATATAAACCTTTGTGTTTTGAAACAGAGTTTGTTGTTCTAAATTTAGTTTTAGGCAAAAGGTTACAGTAGATGGATAAAGGAAAGTCTTTTATTGATTATAGTAGAAATGTGGGTTTAGGTATTTGAAAGTGATGAGCGTATAGAGCCCATCGGGCTTTACGGAGAACACAGACTCTATGGTACAAAGTACAGAGCTGCAGTCCTAGATAGGTCGGAGGTGCAAAATACACAGATACTCGTATCTTAGATCCTAGATAGGTCGGATTTGCAGTACAGTGGTAATGCCGCTAGCATATAGGATCCGCTAGCATACTCGTATAGGATACGCTGCCAAATGTTGGGGACTCGCATGTATCCTGTTTTAAAAATATACCTACCTTAATTCGGTAGGGTTCAGTTTTGAACGCCATTCAAGGTAACCCATCGAATAACTGACCGGATCGAGCAACGATTAATTTAGAAATCTATTAAGATACCTACTAGTTTAAATTAGGTATATTACAAAAAAACCCTAGATTGGTCTACGATCGCCTTATTTATCTTTAGGTAGGTACCTAACTTTCTCAAGCTATATTTCCGGCTTTTCGCCGTAACAAATATTTTAAGAACAAAAGGAAATACTTATTAAATAAATCTAGAAACTTTTTGTTAATCAATTACTACAGTACTAAGAAAACCACTGCTCATCTCCAGGGGTGCTTCCCACTGGTTAAAAGATGCTCCGCATATGAACACCCGCCGTCTAATATATGGCGTTACGGTGTCTGATCCGCCCTTATACGGGGGATGAGCTTACAAATTGTTATTAAACGTAATCCAGCTGGGATATGAATTATATCGGTAGAGCCTAAATAAATAGAGTGTAAGTACCTAATGTGATAATTGTGGGCCGCGATTATGTGCTACCAAAATAAGGATAATGCTGTTTTATGTATTCTGTTTTGCTTTATTTAAGTCAGTAAGTAATGTGTTCAATGTTATAATTTGGAAGTATGTATACTTATTTTTTTCAGCCGTATTCACGATTTTGCTTCGGTAATTTTGCAAGATTATTTTTAAACATGGGACGAAAGTACCTTTTAAGCGTATTAAGAGGTACCTCGAACCTAAAATTGTGAATTTATTGACAAAACGCATAGAATATTATAATATATTTAAGCATAGTGGTTAGTTCTTCTATGATTATTTCACCTTAGCCAGAAGTATTAAAATAGCCATGGATTTTTTTATGCTATTGAGTAACGAGACGAGCAAATCACTCGCCTGATGTTAAACGTCACGTTTGGCCATAACAGGTCTGCGCCAGAATTTTAAGTCATTATAATGCATACTGCCAAAATCACAAAAAAGTCGTTTCTCTGCTCCAAAACTCCAATTTTCCAAGTATTATAATTATCACTAGATTAAACTCACAAATTCTCATACAATTTATCTGTCAGTTTATTTTTGCATTTGGCTGAAGTTTTTGTCTCCATGCAGCGGTCATTAGGCCTAGAGGAAAGTGTTGATGGATTTCTAATTTGCCAGTTTTCTGAGGACTTTTCCTGAAAAAGTTAAGATAAGACTGATGATGGTAATTAGCGGAAAACGTGGAATAATTAAGAGGTTCTTGTTAATTGCTGTGCAATACGAGTTTTGCTGTTGAATTTTGTTTAATTTGTAAATAACAAATACAGGTTTACTAAGAAAACTTACTTGGTTTTGACACGAATTGTTAACGAATGTGATCGAAACCATATTCGACCTGTGAGTAGTTCCATGTACAAAACAAGAACAATTATGTAATATGTAAAAAATATCATGGTCTGAAAAATATACTTATACGGAGGTCTAAGGTCTACATAAATTATTACCCTAGTATAACTTTTGTGAGAGGTTTTCTTAAGGTTATTTATACTTGGCCATAGGTCACGAATAAAATAAAATAGTTACTCTTTTTATCTATAAAATCAAGGATTTTTTTAGGGATCCAAAACATTCGACAACTGTTCTACTTCATCCAAAATAAGTATTAGTAAATGTAGCAATCGGATACTAACAGAATTGACATCATAGCATTAAAATAAACAGTACTGACATCACCTAAACCAAAATTACAACCTACTTTCCCTCCATTTAATTTGATGTAGGTAGGTAATGCTGCTTTAATACAGGTAAAGCACGCAAGCTACCTAAATATCTAGCTATCTATCGTAGATAGAGATATACCTGCTTTTAGCTTCCAAAGCTATTAAAAGAGTGTTATCTATTAATATATTATTCAAGGTCAGACAACTTAAGGACCTTTCCTTTCCTATATTTACATAACAAGTACTTTGAACGTATTTATCAGAATAGGAAGGTGCGGAGCGGAATAGAAAGTCTTCATTCACTCACGATGAATTAGGTATATCCCAGTACTTACAATGAGATTGCATTAAATATTTATAAGCCCCACATTTTAATATCAAAAGCTTGCGAATAAAGCCATAGGTAGTACGAAGCATATTCTTTGCCAGTTCTACTAAAAATAAATTGAGCAACCTGCAACGTTTAAAAGCTGACTATTTCATGAATAGTACGAGTGATACCTAGTAGTAGATTTTTAACATTTTTATTGTTCACTTCAGTTAAATGTTTGTTTAATTTTGTGCTTATTTTCTAATATTTAATACCTATGTAAAGGTAATTGTAAAACAAGAACATTATTTTACAAAACAAAAAACAAAAACCGACTTCAAGAGACCGACTATTGATAGTTATTCATCTATTTGTCGCGCACGTACCTTATGCAAATTTAATACTTAATAGACGAAGTGGAAGACGTAGGTATTCACTAAAACACCACAGTAACTATTAGTTAAATTATTATGAAAAACTAAAAAATAATTAAGAGAATTTTGCTCTAAAATCGTCGCAGGCGTTGTTACGCAAAAATCGCAACAAAAATTGTGAACTTTATATCCGTATCACTATTGAAAAGTTAAAAAATTCAAAGAAAATGAACATTTTTTGTTTTCCGATTGCAAAAGGAGCGGTTGTAATTATTCAAGAAGACGAATGGCATTTAAGATAATACTCCTCACGTAAAGGTTTATCTTTTTGACAAATTGCCGGTAAATGTACCTTTATAACTCAGGTATCACAGTGCCTAATGTTGTGGGTACTTAAAAGCCATGTCCGTTTAGGCGGCTCCGTATTTTTCATATTTTTTGCTGTCCTCAACATTTTTTCTAAGGTTTTGTTTTATAATTAGGTTGTGCTCGTATGTTGAATGGTGACACTTTTAAATGTGTGTACAATGTTACATTCTACTTTTAATATATTTATGCAGTCTTACTTACAAAGACTGCTTAAATTTTATACCTCTTTACAAATTAAATGTATCACTTATATTGCCATTATTTCTAACAAAATGAATTGTGCATTCATTTGCTGCACAAGTGTAAATCATAGATATCTATTTCAGCTATGAAATTGTAATACATAGAAATAACTAAAATTTTTGTCCAACAACAATTAGGTATTTTTATTCAAATACTGCCTGAAAGAAATAAAAATCAATACGTAAATGTAATGCTGGCCAGACGTGTGTTCCCATGGCGATTAGTGGCATGGGTGAGAGCAGTAGGTAACTCGCAGGTCCTAACCCTTGATCATGGTAGTACGAAAATTACGAGTCTCCAGACAAAATATTTAGTTGTGTGATCAATTTTATATGGAGAAACAGAAACGACTGCTCGTTTTGTCATATTAAATTAGGTGAATATATTTATTTGTATGGAGATTAAATATATTCTTTCTCGAATTTAGCAAACTTTTGTTCTAAAAGTTGTTCACTTTGACGTGTAGAAGAACATCCATAGGAATTACTACCTACACCTTTTCGTTACAACTAGTACAATCCAAGCTAAAAAAAATGCGTGAAAATGTTCTTCACATGTGGCATTTTGGTACACGTAGAGCCGTAAGAACGTAAGAATAATTATTAATCGTAAATAGTCTAGTAATTAATCGATAAATACTTACTGAAATGTTGAAGAAGAAATAGACCGCACCAGGACTAGGAACTAAAACACAAATAAACACACTAACGTAACATTTAATTATGATTAAAACGGGAATCCTCACGTAAAAATTAAGTCGTTTACAGTACTACGACCAGTTTCGATCACATTCGGGGATCTTCACCGATGAAATTTTAATGGTTCGGAGTAAAAATGTGTCAAATAAATAAATAATAAATAAATAATCGTTTCACACTCATAGCTTCTCTCTAGAATACCCTGTGTCGGGAATGCCATGGAACTTGTGTATATAATTTTATTTTGTTACAGTGACTCGCTCAATCATTTGCCTCTGTCAGATACTCAGCAAAAACTAAGTAAGTAAATAACTAAGTAAGTCCAAGCAAGAACTGGCGAGATCTGTCATTTTAATACACTTCGCGAAAGTTAGTCGGATCAGTCGGTCAATACTGAAGTCATAGACATAGTAGAATCGAAGTTCACACTCACTTTATTGGAGAGGTCGAACTCAACCCTCTCGAACTTGGGAGTTGGCCAATACAATCTCATTGTAACTTTTACGATCCTGGAAAACTCCAAAACCGTTTGCTTTCGAGTCTTAAATAAAACAATTTAGGTCGGTGATTGATCGAGGAAGTTGGTTTAATGGGTTTGTGATGTCGTCTTCTGGTTGTTATGGTAATGGAGGGTACAATGTCTTAGAATGTCGGGTAGTTATTTTTATAGATTACTAGCTGCGCCCCGCGGTCTCTCCCGCTACACTGAGAAAAATGGCAATAATAATTCCAATGAATTCACCTAAAATACGGAGCATACTGACAATCACCAAAAAGTACGATGATTAGCACCAGTTTTTACGATGACAACTATCATAATTTTTGGTGATGTCAGTACGCTATACTTATAAGGTGAATTTTTTCTCAGTGTATAACTACATAGAACTGTTGAATTTTCCGTGATAAAAAGTAGTCTACAGCTCTCAAAGAACTCGACTGATTTAATTAAGTATTGTTAATTTACAAGGGTGTCATATGAAAAACACCTCTAAAAATAAATAAAAGATTAAAAAAAGTGTAGATCCAGGGTATGAGGTACCTCCAGAAGGATATGTTATCTGTATAATGTAAGCACCTATTAGCAAAAGAATATACGATATGCAAACCTTAATTTGGTGAAATGCGGAAATACGTTTGTTGAAATGAAAAGCAGCGAGTAAGTAAATAATGAAATGCTAACTTGCAATCCTAACTTTAAATTTAGCTAAACGTATTTCTAGATCTATATTAGCTTACAAAATGAGTAATTTTAAATAAGATTATATAATACTTTTACTCTTAGATAATAATGGTTTTATGAGCTTGTAAGTAGTTTTTGTTACAAAAAAGCTACAACTTTCATTGTTAAAGAAACGTTTACGATTTTCGCAACTTTATTTATCTGGATGTTCTATTTCCGAAAAAAGAAAACCCAGCTGATGTATCAAAATTAGAAACTAACAACCTGAACACCAAACTCAATCTCGAGGCAGTCCATAAAAACAACAGTACAGACCGACCAACATACATATGCAGTTGGTAAAATCGAGAAACTAAATTTTTCTCATAGATAGCTGCCAGTTTTGTTCAGGAATTGTGGTAGTGGTTCCCTCATTCAACTACGGAGACAAGTTGGTCGTAGGTACTAGTCGAATGCCGAAGCCAGAACTCATTCGAGTCGAAGCCACAGCCTAGCTCCTCGGTAACGAACTCTAGGAAATTTATTCATAGCTTCCTTCCTTGTAAATACGATGCTGGCAACACAATCGGAATTCCATCATTTTAAAACTAATCTTCGCGATGTGAGAGCGCGGGCAAATTTTTCTTGCAGGTATTGATATTACTTCTCCAGCGATTTTGTTTTTATTTTTATGAGCTTCCTATGCATTTTTATGAGCATTCTGAGGATGGAAGAATTGTAAAGCTATTTTAGTTTAAAACGCGGAATAAGCTGTAATAGTTTTCACCTAGGTAATAAGTACGTAGATATTACAAAAGTCCATTTCTTTTTCTTGGCTGGATGTCCATCCAGCCACCTACCTTACCTTACCTTACCTACCTTTTATACCTATAATTGTTTTTGTCTGTGTATTTTCTTTTTTTACGACTGAGTTTTGACTGGACTATTTTATCTGATTTTATTTTATTTAATACTGAACAAATTCTTTATCTTAGTTAATATTGCAAAACTTTGTATGTATAATAATATTATATATTCTGTGATATGTAATGTATAGTTAAGTAGAGTATGCATCGGTGTGGAGCTATAGGTAGATATAGGATCAAAAGCGAAAAGTTTAATTTCTATTCACTCGCAGTTTCCGTAGGTTTGCAATACTACGGACGTATCTTGCTAGCATAAAGTCATCATGTGTTAACTCATGAAAAGCCGCTCCGCTTACATCGTCCACTATTACAGCGTTTACAGCTAAGTAATGTAACTTTGCCTCCATAAAATTGTGGCAAATTACCAAAATCGAGAAACAGCTTGCATTCATGGCGGCATTTAAAAGTTTTAACTTGTTTTCAGTTTCATTAACGGTTATACCTCGGCAAAACGTGGTAATTATGTACGCAATTTGGCCGAGGTTTCAGTGCAAGCGTGCACGCGCAACTTGCTTGTTGTGGCAAGTTAAAATATTATTGCAATTAGTTATAGATTTTTTTTATGTAATTAGGTGACGAGACGAGCAAACCGCTCGCCTGATGTTAAACGTCACGTTTGCGCATAACAGGTCTGCGCCACCCAGATTTTTTTTTGCCTTAGGTAACGTTTCACACGCATAGCTCCTAACTAGGATATTCTGTGTCGGAGATTCCATGGAATACACAAAGACAACCAGCACCCAGACCTGGCACACATATTTAAATTCATTATTCATAAATTTGCCCGAATCGAACCCGGACCTCTTGCTCATAAGGCGGATGTACTTAGCGGTAGCTGAGCCAAGGAGGTTGTCAACCGGTAAGGTTATGTTAAGGTGAGGCAAGGAGGAAAAAGTATTTAAAAAAACTGAGGTTAAAGGCTCAGATCAAACCCTTTTAATTCCAGAAAATGTAAAATATATAAGTAGTGTCCAATTTATTAGGAAGCCAATGCTATGTTTGTCCTTTCGCCAGCTTAATATTAGTTAAATAAAAGTAATTGTTTAAAAGCATTACCTTCTACAATAGGCCTCCAATTATAATTTTTTTTCTAATTTATATTTTTAGAATATGGTGGCAACTAATTAAGAACTCTACCTTTCAAACTCAAACAAAGTCTACAACATTAAAAAACCAATCTATTTTGCAACGATAACTACAAACACTTTCAACTCAAAACAAAAATCACTCCAAACTGAGTTTCGAGAACTTAACTGCCGTAATTTAATTGTACTGCCAAGTTATGAAACGATGAATTTTATCAAAATCGACCATTACTTAGATTTATTAGGTATTTCGAATCGTCAAGCAAACATTGTCACGCGAAATACAAATCAATTCTACGCAATAATTAATGTAGAACTGAACAAAGGAATGCTTTTAAAGGAGACGTTAATACTCGTACTTAATTCAATTCGTTACGGTTTTCCGAGACGAGATTCTTTCTTTGGCATGTTCTAAAATGTACTCGCAGAGAACACTCAGCGATTGGCTGATAGAATTAGATAGACAAATGGGAAGATAATAACTATGTTAAATATAGGTAGCAGAAACAGCTTGTTTGAGACCTGTTAACTTTTTTAAACGTACATTTTTTTTATTTCACTGTTCATTTAACAATAAAGATTGTATTTCTACACCATAAAATTAAATGATTCTTCTATCTACAGCTATTTTTAATTTCAATTTAGCCAATAACTTTAAATGGTAGATCTACAATAACTAACTCATTATTTATATTATTATAAATGTATGTTTGTTACTCAATCATGCGAAAAGGGATGAACATATTTAGATGAAATTTTGGCATGGAAGTAGGTTATATAACTCATACTAACATGTAGGCTACTTTTTACAAACACTAATACAAATGAAACTGCTGGCCCGGCTAGTTTTAAATAAGTATAGGTAGGTATATACCAATAGACCAATTAGACAACTCATCGACAATCGGCCTTGTGTTTTTATATGGAACAAAATACGGTATTCAGTTCATACAGACATCTTTATAATATAACCCAGCCAAAGTTAGAGCCAAAAATAACCATAAACATGTGAGGATTTCGGCATCGTCGTGTTTAGGGTACAATGGAGTCTATAGAAATAGACTGTCGAAATATAAACCTTTGTGTTTTGAAACAGAGTTTGTTGTTCTAAATTTAGTTTTAGGCAAAAGGTTACAGTAGATGGATAAAGGAAAGTCTTTTATTGATTATAGTAGAAATGTGGGTTTAGGTATTTGAAAGTGATGAGCGTATAGAGCCCATCGGGCTTTACGGAGAACACAGACTCTATGGTACAAAGTACAGAGCTGCAGTCCTAGATAGGTCGGAGGTGCAAAATACACAGATACTCGTATCTTAGATCCTAGATAGGTCGGATTTGCAGTACAGTGGTAATGCCGCTAGCATATAGGATCCGCTAGCATACTCGTATAGGATACGCTGCCAAATGTTGGGGACTCGCATGTATCCTGTTTTAAAAATATACCTACCTTAATTCGGTAGGGTTCAGTTTTGAACGCCATTCAAGGTAACCCATCGAATAACTGACCGGATCGAGCAACGATTAATTTAGAAATCTATTAAGATACCTACTAGTTTAAATTAGGTATATTACAAAAAAACCCTAGATTGGTCTACGATCGCCTTATTTATCTTTAGGTAGGTACCTAACTTTCTCAAGCTATATTTCCGGCTTTTCGCCGTAACAAATATTTTAAGAACAAAAGGAAATACTTATTAAATAAATCTAGAAACTTTTTGTTAATCAATTACTACAGTACTAAGAAAACCACTGCTCATCTCCAGGGGTGCTTCCCACTGGTTAAAAGATGCTCCGCATATGAACACCCGCCGTCTAATATATGGCGTTACGGTGTCTGATCCGCCCTTATACGGGGGATGAGCTTACAAATTGTTATTAAACGTAATCCAGCTGGGATATGAATTATATCGGTAGAGCCTAAATAAATAGAGTGTAAGTACCTAATGTGATAATTGTGGGCCGCGATTATGTGCTACCAAAATAAGGATAATGCTGTTTTATGTATTCTGTTTTGCTTTATTTAAGTCAGTAAGTAATGTGTTCAATGTTATAATTTGGAAGTATGTATACTTATTTTTTTCAGCCGTATTCACGATTTTGCTTCGGTAATTTTGCAAGATTATTTTTAAACATGGGACGAAAGTACCTTTTAAGCGTATTAAGAGGTACCTCGAACCTAAAATTGTGAATTTATTGACAAAACGCATAGAATATTATAATATATTTAAGCATAGTGGTTAGTTCTTCTATGATTATTTCACCTTAGCCAGAAGTATTAAAATATCAATTTTCTTTCTTAGATAATCGATCTAGTGTAAATTAATCAAAAAGCCTGTACCAAGCCAGTTTAATTAAAAAAAAACAGATCCAGAGGGCGGCCTTAATTCCAACTTACACCGAAGACCTTCCCGAGGGAACGTCGCTTCCAATAAGGCCTACGTATTAAGGGCCATCGTACCTATATACTCGCTGGTCATATTGTTCTAGTATTCCTGAAATTATTGTATACACGGCATCTGATACGTGACATAACAGTTACATTGTAATATGAGTATCTAAGTTGCTATGTATTGCTATTTCAAAAGAGTTGAAGGGTCCACAAGGAGGTTTAGGCTAGGCAAATGCTGAAACGCAGGTGACGCAACACAGTACAGGTTTCGCAGGGCAGAGCAGACGAGACAGACATAGGCCGCAAGAGCAGGATAGACACATGTCTGCGTCGCACGCGCCCACGCCGCAGCGTACGCACGCAGCAGTACGTTCGTGCATTACAAAATCTGCTCTACATTGCGCTGCGTGAACCTGTTTCAGCATAAACTTAGCTTATTTATCGTAAATAAGTTCTAAACAACTATTTGAACGTATTGCATTTTTCAGTAGGTAAGTTTTAAGTTTTGAAACAAAACAACTTACTGACTCATGTTGTTAACAGTTAACTGTTAAATGAGCGTGTTATTCAGCCTTTGGTTATCAGATTCAGGTTCAGATTTTTATTGTTCAATCCGTACAGTGCAAAAGGTATTAAGCAACGGGATTACAACACACATTATATCCTATCAACATGCATCTAAATGCAATACTGTAGAGAATATTATAGAGAACATACTTGTCTTGAACAGTTTCCTCGTAGCTCGAACCGTTTTTGTGACCCGCAGTAAATTTTTTTGCAGGTGTCGGATCGATGAGGACTCTTTCATTTATGATGCTGTTTTGAACAATCCTACCAATTTTCAGCTGGGTGGGAATTATTGCTTTCGGATGTCAAAATTGACCGGACTATTAGTAACAACTTTCTTCTTCGTCGTGTTATTTGTCTCAGTTTCTAATAACTGCGACCCTAAAGTTTGGTCATTTGATCTCTCTATCAACTGCTTTGATAAATCATAAAGTCTTATTACTTTATTCTAGGTAAATGTAGGTCGTTACTTTATTTTACGGTCTAGTAAGTAAGTAGTTAGTGTACTGAGCGTAAAGACGGTGATATTGTTTCTATAACTCATTTAGAATCGAAAATGTAATTTCGAAATGTAATAAAACTTCTAGCGGCCTATTTCCATCTGAATTGAGGTAGTTTGTGAAATTAAGCTTTATGCCTAATATTTGACTATGTTTGGTAGTTTCAGTATAGATTTTAATATGGATATTCTGGGAATCTGCTTTACTGATGCTTTGACTGCAAATTTGAACGTCATAATTATTTGTATAACTGCGTTGTTAGTACAAGGCCAACACAATGTACCATCAACATGGTGCTGGGCTGGTTTTCGGGGAAAACCGGTTGTTGACTTGAATTACATGTAGGTGAATGATTTTGACGCTCCATTGAGGTTGGTTTATTTGCACCTGCTTCGGAAATCATGCCTCCGAAATATGCACTACGACCATGTAGGCAGGTGCACACAAACTCGCAAATGTGTTTTTGGTTCATTTGCATTGTATTGTATATTATGTTGTACCTATATGTATTGTATTGTTCATACCAGAAACTACTAAGCTTCTTAGCAAGTGCTACGAGCGATCTCTTCTAGGCAACCTATCTTTCTATCTCTTATCATGGGGAGAAGAGATAGAAAACTGGGGGAGCAAAATTGGAGAAAACTGTGTTACACATACATGTTAAACATACATGTATAAACCTACATAAAATTTAGAAGAGAAGCCAAGTAGGAAAGGGCAAATAGCACCTATCTAGACATTGCAATATCTAAATAGGTACCCTTACCTACTCATATGCAAGAAACTTACGTACCCAACTTACGTAAAACAATATTTCAGCATGTTTCAGCGAAGATGTGTCTCAAAAACTTTGCTTAAAACGTGATTTGTCGAGACATCAAGACAGCGCTATATCTCATCTATGAGACGTTTGAGAAATTCACATGTGAAAAACGAAGACATTCCCGAGACGAGCTCAAGACAAAAGTTACATATCTCAGATTTTAATAACAAAATTGCTAACATTTGCACGAACAAAGCAACGCGCTCGCGAACGCTATTAATATAAACTTGCTTCACAAAAGTATACCATATTCCTACAAACCTGAGACACAGTTTTGAACTTTACTACTTTTATATAAGAGTCGTATTAAATCGTTTCGGTTACGTAATTCGACGGTACATTAACGTACACTAAACCGCAGAATGTGTGACGTCGAATTTAAGCTTTTTAGTGACGTAGTAATTCAAAACTTTGTTGTATTGGCGTGATGGAGAACAGCCCTTAATTATAAGGTTTATGAAAAGATTGGGTCCTTTACTTAGTGACTTACTTAGTGCGCTGAAAAGGGTATAATGTGTTTGTAAGCTGCCTACCTCGTTTCCCAGCTGTTCTAAACTGGTAAATTTTTAATGGCATTAAAAAAACCTTTTATTACAATTAAAACGCGAATACGCACGTTTTGTTGCTTTGGCTACCCCGACTTGTTTTGATCACATTCAGTGATCGACTAACGGTACTGTCGTTTTAATCGGTTACCTGACTAGTAAGGCAGGGTAGCCAATGGAATATCTTAATCTATATATAAATTACGTGTCACGTTGTTTGTCCGCTATAGACTCCTAAACTACTTAACCGATTTCAATGAAATTTGCACACCGTGTGCAGTTCGATCAAACTTAACAGATAGGATAGCTCACATCTCAATTTATAGTGTCTACCCGTGCGAAGCCGGGACGGGCCGCTAGTATAATATATAACGTGTTTCCCGTTTTAATTATATAGTAGCAAAATGTTTGAAACCACTTTAATTTTCATAGTAAACTAGCGGCCCGTCCCGGCTTCGCACGGGTAGACTTTGGGATAAACGTAGAGTAAATTGAAATCGGTCCAGTCGTTCACGCGTGATGGCGTGACCAAAGGTGTTGAGAATAATTATAGGAACTCTTTGTTATAACCTCTATTCTCATGCTATTGCGTAACTATAGCAACCGTAGTTTGTTGATGCTAACTTGTCAATTTATAGTAAAAATTATCAGTATAAAACGCACACTGTTTTGATAGATACGATTGAATTTGAACTTTGTACAGAGGTAATAAAGTGCAAATTGACTCTTGGACGTTAGGAACATACCTACATTGCTTAAACAACAGTGAGTGCTTGCAATTCAATATGAACTTTATACAATAGCAATAAAGCTCGTTTTAGTTAGAAAACGTTTGTATGGGAAAAATAAAAGGGCTGTTTTTAGGGTTTTTCAATATTTCTGAGAGATTTTCTTAATATTTTTTTCCGTAAGAACCTTCTCCTAATAATAACAAATACAACAAAAAAAGAATTAGTGAAATCGGTCCAGCCATTCACGCGTGAGGCCGTGACCAAGGAAAACGGGTTTCATTTTTATATATATATAGATAGATTAAAAAACCTGTAAGTCAATTCGTGTACTTTATAAAATATTTATACCTACCTACTTCCATTCCAAATATACGTTCATCGAGTCGTAACGAAGCAAATACTCTCACGCTACAACCTTATACAATTAAAATATGGTTCAAGATTGTACCTCTACATTAATACAGCAATTATTATTCACAGCGGGAAAGCTTCTAGTGAAAATAAGTAACTAGAATTTCTGATAAGGAAATCTTCTACTGCAATACTTTATGTTATGCGAGGCACAAAAATAATAAGTTGAAAACTTGGTTTTACTCATTGCTTTATTTTAGGAAAAAGCTACTCTGTCGGCCGTATTTATATTTATATAAGGAAGTTCGATAATGATCGCATGCCATTTCGTTCACAAGTATTGTGCAAATAAGTTGGTGCGAGCGAGACAGAACCTGTCTATTTTCACTATCCAACTTCCGTAATGAGTTCAGTGCATTCTGTGCATTAGCTTACGAAATTGGCTAAATGGAAGTGTTTCTTTTAGTCGACGCTAAAACAAAAAGAAAAAAACTAGCGAGCAAAATAGAAGCTTTTTAGAAGCTTAAATAAAGACAGTTTAAAAATAAAAGCCGCAAGTTGTTCTTTTTGAAATAGAAAAGCAAACCTAGTCTAGAAGCTGTTGATATTAGCTACAAGCTCGAGTCCCAGGAAAATTCAGTCTCTTGTGGCGGATTCTCTGTTTGATCCTTGGTAGCGCCAGCCAAATCCAAGGATATTCCAGGAAAATTTACTCGCGACAATGCCAAAATGCAACGTGAAGAAAAAAGTTGCAGTGTAGAATAATCCTGTAGTTAGGACGACACTCTCTAACGGAGTGGTGAAATATTAACCAATAATATTGTACATAACTTGATGTTTCGTTACGTCATGCCAATTTCAGTCAATTTTATAGGCTAATATTTCGAAGTAGTCCACCTAGAGCACCCGTCCGAATAGCACCTGCGCGAAGAGCACCCAGCCTAGTCCACGAAGAGCACCTATTATTTCCTCCTGACTAGAGAGAATACACTAGAAATACATTTTAAAACTTCAAATAACTTTGATGATGAACTTCCGCGAAGGAACGCCTGATTCAATAAATGAGAGAGAATCTTCTATGTAGTCTGTAGTTGAGTGTAGTTTCACTACCAAAGAATAAGAATCTATTACCACTACCACCCCACCCCCTATATTACTATCACAGACTGCTTAATAAAACCAAAGCAATAATGCTCTTCGCGCGCTCTTTCAGTCACACATTCAATAATTTTTATAAGATTTTTTATAATATATTTGGCACACAAGTGACAGGCTATTTCATAGTACCTAAGTGGTTACTGTCGCCTATGGTCGTTCTATTCAATCATTTTACTATGCTATAATGGTTAGATCCCTAGGCATTTCCAGTGCGTTAATTAACTACATTTCATGACTCTATTCATTCACCCTTCTATGGCGCTACTACCTCTATTTAAATGAAGTTAGTATATTTAACACATTCAATATTCTAAACTCAATTCAAACCTATTCTCATTCATAAAACCTAGAACCAAAAAAACAATTTAACACATAAAAACAAAAAAAAGTTAACACTTATTTACGGAGGATCTGCCGAAATTATATTAAAAGTTTAATACTTGATAATAGGCAGATAGCTTTTGTCGGAGTTGTCAACCCTTTTCATACTTATTGTAATTCCGTGTTGGGATTCGTGCGACAGTTATCTTGATCTCGCTATTAATTTTCAGTTCGTTTATCTACCTATTTGTCTAATGGATTTTAATTCGTTTATTAATTGGTTTTGTGCTATAAGTGGTTCCCAGTAGCTGAATTGACTTGAATTAAGCATTACTTTTCTACTTACTAAGTATTTTTTATTATTTATAGTCAAAACATGATTCATATTTCAAGTCAAAACAACAGTATAGGTACGTGCTTTTATTATTGTTTAATAATAAAATAAAATTAAACAATATTAAAAGCACGTACACATAAAAATACACTAGACCACTATTAGACCGTATTACTGCTTATTTACTAAACTACTACTTACTTGCTTCTCAGAAAATAGACTTCTCAGAAAACCCAAGCTTTACAAGTATTTCGAAATAATACTTAATGCTTTATCGCTCGAAGCGATCCCTTTCAAATTTTATTTGAGTTATAGGATGGATAATGTTACCGCGAATTCAGCCCACCCTGAAACAGTGATATCCCTCAAAATTAAATATTGAACGCACACACGTAGTTAGGTACCTGGTTTACATTAACCCACACTGTTGTGCAAAATTAAAACTATGTCCCACAATATTTTCGTAAAAAGCTTTCTTTACGACCCGCCTTGAAAGGCTTTTATTTCTCAAATTATCTTTTGACGAGCCAACACTGTCTCAAGGATTTTATAGGGATATGAAAATTTTAGTGTTACTTGAAGAGTTTTATACATACGCTCAGTGGGAATACGGAACCCGGAGCATAGATACAACGTAGCGTATTGGCGTCTGCTATCACGTATTAGACCGAATAAATATTTTACGTATGGCGGTAAAATGTAACGCTGGTATACGCACGAGGTTTAATAGTATGATTTTATTATGATTGTAAAGCGTTTGCGATGAAGTTGATTTTCTGAAAGTGCGAGCCGGTGAGTATTAAATTTTACGTCTAAATTAGTGGGGTACGTGTACGTGCGTATTTGGAGTCATAACTGATAAGATATAGGGTTTTAAGGAAAGGGTATGCTAAGCCGAAAAGGGCTCATGGTCCTCATAATTATACAACCAAACCGGAATTCGTAAGAAAAAATCAGCAATTCCATAGAAAAATGTCAATAGCACTCGACAAAATGTATGGAACAGCTGATGTTTTTGTTCGCGAATTCCGGTTTTTTCGGCTTAACATACCCTTTCCTTATAACTCTGTATAAGACAATGCGGAGTCTTTGGGACAGAAGACTGTACCACGAAATCTTAGCTTATACTAGATCGGCTTTTGTTCGATAGTTCGTCTCAGTCTGTCCGATAGAGAAAAGGCGAGACAAACGCCAACGCAATTTTGTTCAATTCAGTCTCTGATGTGCACAAGTCATAGCTGGTAAGTGCAAGTAAAATTATAAGCCGTATGAATACTTTAGGACGTGATGTACTCAATAGGATGCGACAGCGGAGCGAAGAAACAAAATCTTTGAAATCTATACGGATGCAATTCGGTTTCATCACTTTCGAACGATGATACCATGGTCAAGGTCATGAGTAGGTACCTACATACGACAAGAACAAAAAACATTGCATATTATGCTGTAAGCAATATAATATAAAGCTCTAATTCCAATACGTCCATTCACTGCACGCCGCTCTTTAAACGAGTTGCGTTAAAATTGCAGTTTCACAAGTAACAATTCAGGTAAAGCGATTCTTTAAAAATGACGTGTGAATAGGCTGAAAAGCCACATATCGACACGTTACAGTTATGAAATTCATTTGAAATATTAATTGTACATTTCTTCTAGGAATTAAATTATGATACTAAAATATGTAGTAGAACCATTGAATATAAGTGAAGTCCAAAACAGGAACACCCAAACGGAGCACATACATTTTAGACACGTTGACAAAAACAAAAAACGACGGGTTGCACTCCGGGAGTGCCGGCAGAAGTGAAAACTTAAGTATTAACGTTGTGTGTTTTGGATATTTTGGAATGGAGGGAATAATTTTGCACGAATTGCTTTAATTATTTTAATAGAAAAATGAATCGATATCGTGTCCACTATAATCACTAGGTCACAACACTATAACTGTCAAATTAGAACATTCGCGCAAAGAGAGTACTAGCTGTCTACTCTCCATCCGTCTCACGAATTTTCGATCAGGTCACGTGACCCTGTCGCGAGTTTAACATTTTTTACCCATTCCAAAAAAGTGTACAACGCCGCTAAAGAAGTTTTCACTTCAAAAAAAAAACAGTTAAAAGTTTTTGATTAAACTATCAAAAACAAGAAACATTGTGTGCATCGGCCCAAAATTTTCACGTCGATGATTGAGCGTCATAATTGTATAATTTCATTAATAGACGTACTTTATTAGAGTTCCTTACGTAAGCAGCAATCTGAGTTGAAACTAGGGCGTTGGGCGGCACGAAATCATAAATCAATAAGTAATTTAGTTGAGACAGCGTAATGACTTGTAATTGGCCCTAACTAGGCAACTTCCCATGTTTTCCGAACAGACCTAGTGATTAACTGATATTAATGTTACTTAAATTATATTTGGTGTAAAGTTTCGGGGCATTTTGAACTATGTCGCTAGGCAAATGAGAGATTATTTTGTTAGTTACAACTTTTGTTGTTTTTTCACAATTTTTTGCGAAGTAAAATGATACTCTTAGATCGTAGAATAAAATGAAATCGTAAACTTAAATCGATGTCAATTAATTGGCTACATATCGATAAGGCTACCTTATTATATCAAACAGCTTTATCGAGTGTCGAGTGTTTTATATAGTTTCCGTAAACACAACCAGAAATTCTTCGTAGCGGTAATGACAGTTTCGTAGAAGCAACTACGAAGTCTTCGTATGTCTACGAAAGCTTTGTAGCTCTGTAAAATTGTTGACGATCATTTCTTACATATGGAATTAAAAAAAGATGAAAAAAACGACACCATAATTTTATGCTTTTAAATTCATGACAGGTTCGAAATTTTATTTCTATTTTTTACATTATTAAAGCCCGTCACACACGTAGCTATAATATATAGTAATATGCCTTGCTATAATATATATTATAGCAAGCTACCACACACGGAGACGATGCTATAATATATATTTTGCCTTCATTTCATTGATGGTCGGCCAAGCGTTTGCACGCGTTTTATAATACAGGGTGTTTTGATTACTAATTAGATAATTATGAATTCAAGAAGTAGGTACATGGTTATTGGATTTAATTGACAGTTCTTCAGAGGACGATTCTGATGCCGCTTTTCATATATCAGGCTCAAAAACTAGAACTAAATGGATTGAATCGCATCTAGAGAATAAAAAAACTCGTGGCGAATTTAATTTGTATCGTGAACTATCCTCAAAAAAATTCGCTCAATATTTTAATAGGAGTTCAAAATCGTCATTTGTAGATCTTCATGAATTAATAAAAAATTATATTAGCAGAAAAGACATTACACGAAAAGACAGTATTAGTTCTGAAGAACGACTTGCTGTGTGTTTAAGGTACTTAAGGAAAACATTTTAAAAAATTTTAAATCAATCTTTTATTTTCTATAAAGTTAAGAAATATGTACTTTGCATTTAAATACTTAGTTACTACTTAAATTTTAATACTCGAACCCTCGAACACGTTGGAACATGCTGTACATTCCAAATATGTCGTAATATGTCTTGCTATACCATAATATACAGTAATATATATTAATATGCGATGCTATAAATTACGGTATAGTTTGGTGACGTCATAGAAATATATATATTATAGCTCCGTGTGCGGTCACTTCAATATTTGTATTGAAAATATATCGTAATATGCCTCGCTATATTTATATTAATATATATTATAGCTACGTGTGTGACGGGCTTAAGAGACGAGCAAATCGCTCGCTTGATGTTAAACGTCACGTTTGCCAAACAGGTCTGCACCACCAATTTTGAATTTTTAGAAGGCAAAACTCTGCGCGTCACAGCACTGCGCTCGTCACTCTGCGATATAGGTAAGATATTTTTCCAACTTTAGTCTAATTCAAAAACTTCTAATGCTTCTAACGATTTGTCTGTAACTTTTCAGTCAATACCTACGACACTGCAGCGCCTGGCGTTCATTAGGTTCTGCAGTTGTCGCAGTGTCGCGATCGAACTAAATGAGCGCATCGCTTACATCCACTTCTATTCGACACGGCTTCCAATCCACTCCATTACGCCAATACTACACTATGTTACGCCAACACTTCCATTTGGTTACAGTACGGTGTAATTGGAATGCTTTGAGAAGTTTTCCAATGTCTATAAGGACATTTAAATGCACAGAGTTAACAAGATACCTACATAAAGAAACGTAGGTATATATTGAGTTATTTTCATGAACTTTATACGAGTAGTTTAGTTTGGTTTAGATTCAGATAAGATTAGTTATTATGTTGGCGTAGTACAATTAATGCGAAGTAAAGTTTAGTTTTTATCAAGATGTTTATCGCTGAATAAGGCATGGTTTAGTTCGCTTCTTCCCTTTATATCCCAGTCCATAGTAACCACTCCAGTTTAAATCCTTTTGATAAGAATTACCGAAAAATTACTAAATGTAAAAAAGTATGACGTGAAATAGGTTTTATGCCTATGTGCTAAATATAGGATTGAAGTCTTGCTCTTGCCTACTTTTTTAATATATGCAAAAATTGCCACTTTAACAATACAAAATTACATAGCCAGATACTACCTGCCTAAGCCAGAAGCATACAATTTGCATCAAGTGTATGCACCCTCTGACCCGATTTCAGAAGGTGGGTAATAATCCACCAACCAACCCTTAGGTGAAGCACTCACTTGAGCGGCTTGGGGTGAGGGGTGGCGAGTGAAGTTATTATTAATGATTGGTGTCATAAAACAGCATATTTAGGTACCTAATCTCGGTGTAATGGTAATCATAGGAGTACAACACAAAGGACACACAACCAAGCTGGGTAAGAAAAATAAAATATTTAGTTGGATACTTGGTTAAACTTTTTGGATCGGTTTGCTTCCGTCAATTATGGTCATTACAATAATATTACCAACAAAAGTAGTAATAAAATATCAGGAAATATCTGAAATATGGACTTTGTCGCTTAAAGCGATTTATTCCAGTAAAACTTCAATACTACGTCCCCTCCTAATATTTTATCAATGTAAAAGTTTATACGAATGGTCTTGTTGCTCAATTACGGAGAAACGGCTGAACGGATTCAGAATGAGTAGCTTTTACACTGGTTAGTGGATAGGTTACTTTTCATTCCAGAAAAGTTAACGGTTTCTGCAGGATAGCGGTTGATACCGTGGCGTTAGCAAATGTATAAGTTTATTTAGTCGTAGACTAACACGACACGGGTTATTTTCCACTTGACCCCCCAAAGCACACAATAGTAGCAATTATGTTAACAGTTCGGTCGAATGCAAACCACATGCAAATGTGATGCTCTCGCAAATGACGGGTGGCGGTGCCCTCGGCGACAGAACTGTACGTCGGGGGCTGGTGGGAGATTTCATTACGAGAGCGCTGGTGCTGGTTGTATTTTGTGATAAACAATAAATGATATAAGAAATCTACGCGTTTGTTTACTGTGTATAAAAATACACAGTAAACAAACGCGTCGATTTCTCTATCGAAGTTCCACTTCATAGTACATAAGTATATGATAGAAAATTGTGCGAAAAACGACGGGGTCTGTATTATCAGTCATCGGTCAGGGTCACCCGTAAATGAAAATTACATATTACTAAAACTTTATTAAAAACTACATCATCATATTTATCGATTCCTATGTTTTTTTTATTTGAAAAAGATTGTCCCAATCATCATCCTAACATACAAAATAAAATAAAAAATACTTTTAATGCAACCGAATAAGTTTAGACAGTCAGATTTGTTCTAATTTGCTTAGTTAACAGACTACGGTAAAAAAACCCACCTAATTGTCTGCTCGTAATTAAATCCGACAGTAACTCTTACACTAACAAAGGCAGTGTCCTTAGGGCAAGTTCGGTATAACGTAATTATTTTATTAGCAGCCAGCCACGTACGGGGCCCTTATTGCCCTGGACGAAATAAGATTATACGTACATACGTAATTTGCACGTCTTCGTAATACACAGCAAGTTTGGGGAAAATAGAGCGCTTCGGGTCGTGTGCGCTAGCTTTAAATGCTTGCTGTCTCGGGAGATTTGAGTTAGAGTACTCAGTGATATTAGAATACCTAGACAGGTTTGTTAGGAAAGATATGCTAAGCCAAAACAGGCTTCCAGTACTCATCATTATGAACAACTTTTACTAGGGGACTAACCCGGAAATTGAGAAAAAACAGCTGTTCCATAAATTT
The DNA here is from genome assembly GCA_949125135.1 of Alcis repandata. NCBI lineage: Eukaryota > Metazoa > Arthropoda > Insecta > Lepidoptera > Geometridae > Alcis > Alcis repandata. Next base: position 3,038,757 of record OX421238.1, read on the forward strand.
TGTCGAGTGTCATTGACATTGTTTGGAACAGCTGATGAGTACTGATGAGCTGAATGATGAGTACTTCAAGCGGTTTTCGGCTTAGTATCATACCCTTTAACTAAAACCCTGTATACTAGCATAGAAGTCTAAACTTGTGTGTAACTTATAACCCGGTCACAATATCTGTGCACCTCGCTGGAATGCGTATAGTCTTATATAGTCGCACAGTCGCACTGTCGCACCGGGGAGTTCGCGGAGAGGTGACAGGGGAAGCGGGAGAGGCTCCCGCTTCCCCTGTCATTTGCGTTTGCATTTGTTTGTAGTCATTGGGGTCATCTGATCATACTACCGATAACTTAGTTTCCCAATATAAACTTCCGTGGCTTTGCTTACACTGCTTAGTGATTTTTTAACCGACTTCAAAAAAGGAGGAGGTTATCAATTCGACTGTATGTATTTTTTTGTTTGCCTCATAACTTGTGACTGGGTGATTCGTTTTTTATGATTCTTTTTTTATTAGAAAGCTGACGCTTCCCGTGTGGTCAATTTAGTCCAGTTCTGATAATGGTATCCATGAGAAAACCATATGTCTTAAATTTGCATTAAGTAGGTACGTGCGCGATCCCCTCCGAATTGGGTTCCCGCCTTTCCGTGGCGGGGGGGATAAGTAGCCGGGCCGCCTTGCCCGGTGAAACTAAGAGGAACCCTAAAGGTGGAGGCTCGGGCCGGCGCCCTGGACATTCCGGGAAGCGGCGGTCTGGGCCTAGGAGCCCTCCCGTATACCTCTCCGTGGAGAGGGAACGTGGTAGGGCTCGGGGTCGTCTGCGGACGACGACGGGGGGCACATTGTGCCCTCCAGAGGGGTAGACTCGGCCGGCGTCCTGGACAGTCCGGGTAGCGGCGGTCGAGTCCCCGAGAGGGAGAGAGCGGGAGAGAGAGAGGGACCCTTTCTCTCACCCGCTTCGCAGAGAGAAGAGCGGACACGGGGGCGAGTCAGGCCAGAGGGGCCAGTAAGGCTCGCACTCCGTCTCCGCTAGGAGGGCCTGGAGTGGCGGGTGCGGGGACACCCGCTGCTTCGCATTGGGCCCTCCAGGGTGGTCGACGCGTCTGATGTTCCGACGCGTCGCCACGAAGTGGGAGGGGGTGGCCACCCCCTACCCGAGGTGGGTCTGCCTCACGGCGGACATAGGCTGGGCGGGGCTGCGGTGATTTAATGGGCCCGCGGCTCCGTCCATTGCCTGGAGGAACTTCCCAGGGTTTTTAGAGGGTATGCCGCCACTAGGGCGGAGACTCCCACATAACCACCCTGCCCTCCCCGGGGCGGGCGTGGTATCCATAAAGGATTTTCCCTGGGTCACAAAAAAAAAAAAAAGATACGTGCGCGACAAATAGATGAATAACTCAATAGTCGGTCTTTTGAAGTCGGTTTTTGTTTTTTTGTTTTGTAAAAATAATTATTTGTAATAAATACTATGTTAAAAAGATTATTATTATTATTTTTTTTTATGCAATAGAGTGACGAGACGAGCAAATCGCTCGCCTGATGTTAAACGTCACGTCACGCTTGCCCATAAACAGGTCTGCGCCACCCAGAATTTTGAACTCGCAGAATTCAAGACCCTGCGTGGCACAGCACTGCGCTCATCACCCTGAGATATAAGTTGTTTAATCTCCTATTTGCCCTGTAATTTCACTGGAAACAATGCCCTTCCAACCGGAACACAGTAATGTTTACACATTACTGCTTGGCGGTGGAATAACTGGCAAAGGTGTGGTGCTTCCCCAGGCGGGCTCTGCAAAAGAGCCCGCCTGGGGCCTGAGAATTATTCAGGATAAGAAAAAAATACGTTAAGAAGAATGCAATGTAAGAGGTTTTTTTAGTTGTTTGATGGATTTTTTAGTAGATTGAGCTTTTTGTACCTACTTTAGCTTCATAATAACTCAAAAAAAAATTAATAATTAAAACCAGTTCCTTTCTCAAGCAATAATATTTATTACGATTTAATAGAGATTACTGTATACTTATTACTAATATATAATTACTTAATCTACTTAAATTAAAACACAATAACATTCATAAATCATTCACCGATAACAAGGAATGTCAATAAATGCGTTAACAATTTATGAGCCTCAAAATTTATATCTGTACTTTTAGATAAACATAGCGATAGAATATGTGCCTACTGCCTAGTATGTATTTGAAAAAAGTAAAACATATTAACAGACAGTGTTCTAAGCAAAAGGTATGCTAAGGTGAAATAATGACGAGTACTATGACCCCCTTTCGGCTTACCATACCCTTTCCTTACAACCCTGTCTGTTTACATGTTTTATTTTTGTAGAGTTTTTAGGCTGATTTTCAAACTTCGACCACTTTTACTTTTTTAGGTAAGTACATTTTGCTAAAAAAATCGTTACTTTCTTCAAAACTTGTGCAAGCTTAATTTTATCGTGACAATATTTCTAACGCTACATTTGTCTATGGTAAATTTTTAAATTCTAAAAAAAAAATTGAGGACACGATTGGCTTTGAGCCTCCCTACATAGTGTAGGTAATACGTTAAAACTATTTAATACTCTCAAATGCTTATTAACTAGCATTATTATTATTATTTATGTTTAAGCCGAGTTTCCATTGATCCAAGCTAAAATAAATCAGCTGCTTTATCAAACTATGGTACTATAGAACAGGGTATCTCAAACTCGCATTGTTCTGAATCAATGCAAAATAGGCTACAGTTCAAAAGAAAAAATGTAGCTTGGATCTATGGAAACGCTGCTTTTATGATGATGATTTTATAAAATATTGTATGATGAATTGATGATGGATATTACTTACCTAGCGAGGAATCTGAGCTAAGGCATTTTTCAACAAAATTATTGTGACATTTTTGATGTAAATACTAACTAACCTTTTCAAAATGTTTAAGACACAATTTACATTTACGGTGTCTTATAAAATCACTTTTTATCTTTCATTTTTATTTTTAATATTTTGCTTATTCGAGAAATCCGTTGTCAATTTTATAAATTGGCAGATTTAAAATATTAGACATAAATTTTATAATATCAATGACAATTTAGCTAAACAATAATATTATTTAAATTACCTACAGTTCAAAAAACTAACAAACATAAGTGGGACCTCTATACACAACTGTATATGTGTCTAGGTAGCTTTAAATGAGAAAGACTTAAAAAAATAAAAAAATGAGCAACATATGCAAAATGTTGGCAAGTAAGTAGATATTTCCTTTCTACTTTTAACATATTGCACGAAACATAATTAATAGAAACAACACAACCAAGAACACGCACCGCGCGTCCTCGCGCGGGACAGTTTCTCGCCCAGCGCATCTCGCTGGCGATACAGCAGGGAAATGCCGCCAGTTTCATGGGTACTTTCGGCAGAGGCTTTCAGGATGGGTAGACTAGCGTACTTTTATATGTACGTGTTTGAAGATAACAAGAATAAATTAGAAATACTCATACCACCATTTACGCCCGATACAATAACCAGTTACAGACAGGGGCCTTATTCTGTCGAGTGAGATATTATCTCGGTCACTGTCTCCCATTAGAAATGTTATGACAGTGAGACTGGCAGAAATAATCTTGAGCGCCTAAGAATAAGGTCCCAAGTCTAGTCAACCACGCTTTACTTACAATGCGACACTGCTTTAATTGAACAAGGTCACGATTGGAACTACGACTATCGTCTTAATACGAAGTTATAAGGAAAGGTAATGATATGCCGAAAAGAGCTCATAGTATACTCATCATTATGAACAACTTTTATTTTAGTACCACTGTACCAGCCTTGTGATCGCGAAACAAAAACATATTTTGACTATTGGAACATGTGATTTTTTCGCGATTTCTGTGTTGGTCCCATAATGAAAATTGTTCATAACGCGAACCTTTATTGGCCTAGCATCCCTTCCCTTATCACCCCGATTCTAAATTCTGTCTAGCGTAGTAATAGCGCTTATCAACGCCCTCACGCTAATTAAAAGCAGAGTCGTAATATAGTCAAGCAACCTTGACACAGAAGTTGTAGATATAGAAGTGACGCAGCTACTATAAATACTAGGTCGACTTACAACCAGTTTATTATTCGAATGATTCAATTGAAATAACAATTGAGAATGACGATTGATTGTAACTCGAATGATGAAAAAACCAAAACAATTGTCAATTGTTTATCATTAGAACAAAGATGTGACGACAAGAATTTTGTGACGATTTCATCATCCGGATGTTTATGCGAAGTTTGTTATACTGTGATTACTAAGAATTTCCTCAAACTGTTACTGATAAGAATTTTCTCAAAAATCTTCAAATGTGTAGTGCATTTTGTAAGAGAAATAAACGTTTTACAATAAAATTCAAAACGAATCGTAAAACAAACATTCGAATTAAAAATCGATTTACTCGTGATCCTGAAATGGCTGATACAAAATGAAATAAGGGGGGCGCGTAAAAATATATCTATAAAGTTAAATGAGAGCACCACCATCGATTTTCCAACCAGAACTGAATAGCTTCAGTAGAAAAATGTAGTTTCCTCATTGACCTTGTTAATTAGATTTAATTAATTGTGAAAAAAACAATTTCCTCAATACAGTAGAAGCTAGTTTTGGTTTTGACTTTTGCTGGTTTTGACTTGGACTTTTCTGGTTGGTAATAAAACTATTGTTGCAGTTGTTTACCGTGTAGAAACTGCGCGGCTTGGAACGTGTTGTGCATTAGCATTGTGACGGTCATGGGGCCCACGCCGCCGGGCACGGGGGTGATGGCGCCGGCGATCTTACTTACTTCTGTTTAAAAAATAAATAAAAAGAACATTAAAAAAAAATATATTTGGATTACAAAACGATAAAAAAAACGTTAAAAAAAAATAAAAAAATTGGATAACAAAACGTTTTGTATAGGTGTGTAAAGGTGTTGTTTTTTGTAAATTGCACAATTTTGTACATAAATAGATTTTAGCTTGAAATCATAACAAATATTTTCTGTGGGAAAGATGGGCATTTTTTTCCTAGTAAGTACTTATTTTGGTAAGGAATAAAAATATTGGTCTAAAGAAAAAAAAAAATAAAAACAATAGAAAGTTGAGAAGAGGCACAAACATTTTCTGTGGGAAAGATGGGCATTTTTTTCCTAGTATGTAGGTACCTACTTATTTTGGTAAGGAATAAAAATATTGGTCTAAAGGAAAAAAAACAAAAAGTAGAAATAAAAACAATAGAAAGTAGAGAAGAGGCCGGGCTACTTACCATCATAATCAACATCTCCAACCAGCTTGGTCTTTCCATCTTCGCCGGTCACCCTGGTAATGCCGACGTCTATGATGGTGGCTCCTGGCTTCACCATGTCAGCTTTCACTAGTTTTGGAATGCCTAGCACAAGAAATATGAAATTTAATTTTTGGAATTTTTTGGGTATCTTAGTAGGGAGCTATGAGTGTGAAACTTACAAAAAAAAATAATTCAGCTTAGACTAGGGGGCTGTTTGCAATAAATGTACCAAAAGTATTTTTACATAGTCTGCCTTATCTAGTTTATTTATTGCTAGTAAATTAAATGAATATCAAATTAATATAATTTTTCAGATAAAAAACTTAACAAAAAAAATGTATAGAAATAATACAGGTTTTGTTTATGTCCGCTACTAGAAATTCAAAAGATTAGAAAAATAAGAGACGGGGAGTGCAAAAGAAACCTAGCTTATAATGATTAGTACATACCTGTAGCAGTAATGATAATATCAGCATTTCTACAGTAGAAGTTCAACTTCTCTTTCGGTGTGTATCTGTGGCAGATGGTGACCGTAGCGTCCATTCCTAGACCGTTGTCGTGTCTCTTGTCACTGTGCAACATCATGGCGATGGGCATGCCGACGTTTTTAGAGCGGCCGATGACTACAGCGTTGCGGCCGTGCGTGTCTATGTTAAATCTAAATTAAAAAAAAAAATAATAATAATAAAATTTGAATCAAACATTGCTGACAAAATTAAAAGTGAGATGTAGTATAAATAAGTGAAGCAACATACCTTTTCATCATTTCTATGACAGCCAAAGCAGTAGCCGGCACCAAGGTTGGCATATCCAAACACAGCCTTCCTACGTTAACAATATGGAATCCATCAACATCCTTCTCCGGAGCTACAGCATTACAGACCCTCCTTTCATTCATTGAGTCCGGAATAGGCAACTGTACCAAGATACCATCTACGTTGCTGTCAGCATTCAGCTCTTGTATTTCAGCTATCAACTGCTCTTCCGTAATGTTAACATCTCGTTTTAAAGTCTCAGCATTAATTCCAACGTATGCTGCAGCCTGCACTTTGTTTTTTACGTAGGTATGGCTGGCTGGGTCATCTCCAACGATGATACATTTCAGAGATGGTGCCCTGTGACCGCTGCTCGTCCATGTAGCAATCTGAATCTTCAACTCGTCCTTCATTGTGGCCGATAAGGCTTTGCCGTCCAGGATTTGGGCCATGATTCTGTTTAACCAAAAAAAACATGATGCATGAATTAAAATAATAACACAAAACTAAAACCCAACTTTTAAGCAAGTAATGAATTAAAATGAAATTGGTTTTGAAACTATGTGCATTGGTATAAGTAGTTAGAATAAGCATAAAGTCAAGTTACTGTGCTAGAGTAAAATAACAACTGAAATTTATAGATACACACTATAGGCTGATTTTTCAATCATTGAATCATAGGGTATGATGGAATCAATTCGACATTATGACAAATACTGTCTGTCAAATTAATTTAATCACAAAGTTTTAAAAAAATCTGCCATAGCCTAATTAATACAATAAGTCATTTAGAAGCATCAAAAATCCACCAGCCCACCAATCAGACACCTATGTAGGTAACCAGCGGGGGTGTGGTTTTAACACCTCAACATGAATAATTATAGTAGCTGACTACACATCAAAATAAATGTAAAAAAATACAACACAAAAATTTAGTAATTTAGAAAAATATTATGTTTAGAAAATATCAAAATACCAAAGCCACAATACACAATCACACATTAATTTTACCTGGCCGAACCCAGCGAGTCAATGTAAGGGTGGCTTCTCATTGTGGAGGTTACAAGTGTACTGACAAATCGTAGAGACAGGATTTGCCTCATCGCATACTGTTGACGTACAGAGGTCATTAGGTCAGGTGGGCCGAACATCTTTACCAGATAAAAACTTATTTACGCTACATTTTTCGGACACAAATATCATGACCGGAATAAACTGAATTTCTACAGTTTTTAAATAAGAACACCCATGTCACATAGTTCAAATCCTATCAAACTACGAGTTAAAAGCGGTTTTCACCTACATTTTATCAGTAACCAGTTAATTTGTGAATGCAAACTGCTTATAACCAGATCTTTATAGTCTGGCCGTTTCCAGTCCGTATCATGTACCTAAACAACCAAAATAAATTTTAATTGCAGCAGTAAGTTTTAATAATAGTTTTAATAACAGCTTCATAGTTCACAGAGTGAGGACTCTGTGAACTATGAAGCTGTTTCATAAAAAGACAATTCATGATAGAAATGAATCATATCTTTGTATCGGAAGCTATATAATTAATGTTGGTGGGTCAATTCAGCCTCGAACTCAAGTTGGGAAGTTTGGATCTAAATAAAATGAATTAAAAGTGAACCTTGTCTTATTACTTTGTTGGCAATGAGTGTAATAAACTGTTTAATTAACATTTTCTTTTTATGTCTCATCTCATCAAAGATTAGCAACAATCCTTTCATGCTTAAGTTTTTCACATTCACACACCTCATGATAAAACAATACTTATTCAGTAGATATAGTCATTACAATATGTACTGCTGTAGTAAGAAACAGTTTATTACAGGGGTGGCGACCCTTTATAAGTCAACATGCCAATTTTTCTGCAGAAACATTAAATCATTTTGCCTAGTGATAATTGGGCGGTGGCATGCATAGAATAATTTGTCCCGTGCCATCAATGGCATGCATGCCATTGGTTTGCCATCCCTGGTCTACTAGGTTCACAATTTAGATTATCTAAATTCAAGCTGCCTTGAAAATAAGTTTATGTGTATAGCTTAGCTTGAGTATGACCAAAGAGGTTTCAATTATTTTCTGATCAAACTTACATTCATACTTTTTAAGATCCATAGACAAACTAAAATAGAAAAATTACACACAAATATAGTTAATAATGTTGTACATACCACCGAAATGATGATGACAGACTATCAAGTGTGGTAATGGAAAATAATCAATAGGAAACCTGTGAGCAAACATCGTTTTGTTGTGAAAACAATTGAATTGATTAAATTCGTTTGCTAATAACTCTCTCTATTGTCTTTTACAGTGTTGATAAATGCTAGGAAACTGTTTTGATTTTGTCACTTTTGTAGATGAGCTAACCCTGTACAAGTTCTAAGTCCTAATTACTACGATTAAACCTAGCATGAAAATAAGGTTCTGTAAAGTGGTTGAAGTACAAAGGTATCGTGTGTAAAAAGGATTTTTAATCAATCGACAATCATTTACTTGGAACTCGTGTAATTTTTTATTATGTACAAGACCTTCCTTTTTCTCTTTGTAAAGAAACGGACTAGCGGTAAATTAAGTGTAAATAATTATAATAAGTAATTAGATACGTACACTATTTTGATTTCGTTTTTAATTTAAAAATATTTCACACAAACTACACACTTAAAGTTTTCCAGTTTTGTTGGTAACGCGTTTTAAGGTTAGGTTCGTGTCGTCATCGTTGTTTTGACATACGCGCTCAACAGGTGACAATGACAGGTTGAAGGTTGAAGGTTTTTGTCAATGTCAAACATTTCTACTGATTTTGGCGTCGCACGTCTAATACATTTACCAAGATTAAGTATTTCAATCTGATATGAATTCTGCATACTTTTTTACTAATAAGTATTTGAGTTTTTACAAACATCGTCATTCAACATAGGCGTACATTTTACAATGTTATTTATTCGATTTTGTATATGAATATCTACTTACCCAATATTTTAACGACTTCTTTTATGTACCCTAATTTAAAACATCGTAATAGGTAAAGTATGTCGGCATTGGTAACAAGAGGGGGCGCGGCTGTGACGCTACAGGTCACCCTGATAAAGATACCTACGCATGTCAATGTCCAGCCAATAATAAATTACAATATACTCAAGATAACGCAACAACAACATTTTATTACAAACTCGTAATGTTAGGGTGGGTTCACTGGCAAAATATAGTCTGTGTAACTTTTAAAAGTACTACCTACCTTGCATGTTTATTCAGTAATTTAGGTTGAGATTAAACTTATTGTAGCAAAGAAATAGTCTAGACTCTACTTAGATAAACCTTTATGGGACTTAGAGCCAAGTATATCTACCTACATAAGTAGGTACTAGTCCAATAATCATTACGTATTTGACAAAACTCCTCAAGAAAATCATATAAACTTGACAAAGTTTTTAGTACCTCTACGTTTATTACTTGAATTACCCACGTTCATAGTCACCTAAGTATAGATAATCGTATAGGTTCATGTAGGTTGTAGGTACTTCTTAGAGCTCTGCCTCATTAAGACGCCATGGCGACGTCGCCAGCGGCGCAGGCCTGGCTACTTCTGGCATCCGAAGGTCACTAAGTCGAGTGGCCATGGAGTCTCGACAGTCAGTTCGTTTACGTCGTCAGGAATGGATGTAGAAGAAATCGCAGTTCTTTGTTATCTGAAATCGTCCAAATTGGCGGCTGACTGGCGACTGAGTGAGCGAGGTGCAGTTTACCGTGTACAATAAAGTGGCAACGTCGCCAAGCCGCCAGAGTATCCAGAAGCCACGTAGAGAACTGTAGCTCGTGGCCACGCTTCCAATTTGGCGACGTTACCAAACCGTCGCCAAGTGAGTTAGCTAAGTACCATACATTTCAATATTAACTGCTTGGATACCCCCTTGATGCACCGCGGGGACTAGAGTCCCCGTTTTGCAAAACTCCGTCGATGCACCGCGGGGACTAGAGGCCCCGAAATTTTATTTCGCGCCAGACTCAGAAAAAGTCTCTATCCTGCTTTTACTAAGGCAAAAAGACATAAAGTATGAATGCAATCTCGCTCCCCTTGAATGGGGCAATATTTTGTAGCAGCAACATTATAAACTCGGTGGATATTCGATTTACAAATAAATAATATTCCGTAAGTCAAAGTCAATTTTGTGTTGACTTTGACTTTGCCAGGTGTATCGACGGTTTTTACGTAATTTTTTCGATACTAGGCTGGTGTTCTTGCATAATAAGCTTTATACTCTTGTTAACAAGGCTGATTACAATGTATTTTAAGGTTTTTAGGTCTTTTGTGTTTCCAAATTGGCGATAAGTATTGCGTCATTTTCGGGAGACGGCCGTGTTTTTTATTTCTCAAATTTTATGTGTGTTTATGTTATTTACTGTGTTAGATGTTATGATCTATTTAAAATATAGTTAAACAATCATCCAAGAAGTGTTGTGTTCAGTTGTTTTTGTGAAAGAACAATTTACGACAAAATGTAAACAATAATTGTGAAGTGGGAACAAAAAAAATCGCGCAAAATTTTTTTTGCGTTGGTTTTTATATGCCTGATATTAAATACTTTTAAGGTGAGTAATGTGTTCTTATTTTGTGACAAAGTGCAGATTGAGTCTATTATTAAATATAAATCGTAACAAACATACATTATCGCTTTACTTTTTTTAGTAAAAATATGTAAACTTCAAAGTCCATGTTTTTTTGTAAAGTAAGCGGTTATACGCTGATTTATATTTAAACCAGGCCAACCAATGTTATTATAACGTTCGTCATTCGACACGACTATTCAATCGCTACTCAAGAATAACATACAAGTGGGGACTTTGTTTGAATGTTTAAGTCATAAAAACCATTCAAGTGATCCGCCGCCCGCCGCGTGACGTCACATAAACAAACGATGACGCGCGGGTGCATCAACGGCAAGAGGCGCGGGGGCGCGGGTGCAGCAAGCGGATATGTAGCCGGCGACGTCGCCATGGCGTCTTAATGAGGCAGAGCTCTTAATCGGAGCTCGGTATGTTAGTTTGTAAGGTATTTATTTTCTATGGGCCTCTGTAACTTGCATTGTATGCAAGTTATATTGCCTGAAATAAACGGATGATTATTATTATTATTCACGTATTTATTTAGAATCTTAATTTTTAAATTTTTTACAATACAAAATAAAAAAACAATAATATTATAAAAAACTTAAAAACTAGGTTGCCACCGGCAGCGGGGCAGGGCCCAAGCTACCGGCGGTTAGGGCTGCAGAGACAGGAACCTCCGGACGATTCGTGCCGTGTCGAGGACCACTGCCTTCTGCATCTGACCCTTGAGCCAACCGTCTAGCGAGAGCCTCTTGAGATGTTGGTCGAGGCTTTTCGCTATCAGGCCGTTCGCCGAGACGACTATCGGGACAATGATCGTCGAATCAACATCCCACATGGAGGTAACCTCGTGAGCCAAGTCAAGGTACTTATTATTATTATTATTAATCATACTTTTATGATGTGAAACAGCCCTTACTAAATTTAGTAACTTAGCGACCAGAAATACCACAGAATAACTGACAGTTACTACGACATCACTCCAGACGCGCGTGACAAAAATTACTGTCTTGGTCATAATTTTACTCATAGTTCCTTATCTTTATCCGTTCCTCACAATACTGTTTACATATTGTTAAGACCCCCAGCGAACAATAAGATATTGTGGACTATTTTTTCCCCAGCGCTTTAGTTGCGTCAGTTAATTTTATTATCTGTGGTTTTATTTTTAAAAATAAGTCAAAATATTTACTGACGTACTTGGTAGACTTCCATAACACCACGATTACAGCAAGTATGTAATAATTTTGTTATGGTAATTAAACCTATGGTGGGCACTGGGCAGTGATAAGATTAAAAACGGGGTTTCCTTAGTTTTTACTTACGTCATTCATTTGAGACTGAATTTTGTACCTTAATTTTATTTTTGAATTTAATTTAAAGCCGGTTCTTTAACTAACAGGTACTTTGTATGTAGGTACCTAGGTGCTTCTATAGTAGGGACAGTACATGTATAATTATTACAATATTTCCTGATAATAGATATATAGGTATATAAATAAATTAGGCTTATTTTATAGCAAGTTAATTTATAAATGTAGGGCTATAAGGTAGGTAGGATACCTAATGATGTAAGAAGATGTGATGAATTGATGATGTATATGATGCATGATAAACTAGTTGCCCCTTGCGGTTTTGCCCGCTTTCTGGGAAAAAAAGTAGCATTCTACGTTAAACCAGGGTAGGTATACATAAGCTAGCTTCAAATTTCATCCGAATCCGTTTAGCCGCTTTTGCGAGGTTGCAACTTGGAACAAACATCCAGACACATCCAAAATTTGACGTTTATAATATTATTAGTAGGATTTCGTCATGCAAATACTTAGCTAAGTACTTACACTTACCAATATAATTTCAATACACTGCAATGAATTTTTCAATTAATAAATGACGTTAAAAGGTAAAGTATTTACAGTACACCTGAAATAACCTTTGCTTAAAAATATAGGCAAAGCTGTTTCGATGCAACACTGACATTAAATGGTACCTAATTACTTAGGTGTTTATAACAAACGATGTTATCAATTTATTTGGTTTGCACTCCGAATTCAGTGGTAATTTCATTCCACCTACTTATATGGTGGAATTGGTGCTGATAAATTATCATTTGCGGTGGGTGTGGTTACGCTTGCATGTCGCTTTATGATCGGAGTAAATTAGTTTTTCAATTATCATCACAGGCCTGTTTGTTCACTATGGATGAACCTAGGTCTGTTCTTTTGTACACTTAGGTATGTACCTACTATCTTTATTAACAAAAATCGATGTGGAAAAAAAATTAAAAAGTAAACCAATAAAACTAAACTAAACTCATCTAAAAGGCCGCTGCCTGCGGGAATTGTATTATGTACTTATATTTAGATCTGCATTCTACTCGATAGTGTGAGCCGTGGTAGCTCAATGGGAGAACAGCCGCTTCGTATTCTTGAGGTGGCGGGTTCAAACCCCGACTCGTACCAATGAGTTCTTTGAGACTTATGTACGAATTTACATACCACTGGCTTTTCGGTGAAGAAAAACATCGTGAGGAAACCTGCGTACGTCCGGAGAAGAAATTCAATGGCGTACGTGAAGAAGAAGTCACGCAAAAAGGGCCGATGACCGGCCTAGTTGCGGAAAAAGGAGCGCGACCTTTACCTTTTTTTTCTACTCGATAGTTCCTGCTCACGCGTAGTGCACGCACATCACACGCGCAGCGCAGCGCACGCGCCTCGAATGGCTGTGGCTTATTTTTTGACATTGCTTTTATTGTATTTTTATTTATTTGCAAAAAAATGTAGGTAACTGACACTCATAGGTCATATTTGAAAAAATTTTTTTTTTTTGACAGTTGGACGCGTAACATTTTACGTGAACGCAAATGATCTGAAAACGCACGCGAACCGCACTTTTGTGTGTGCACAGATGTACATTCACATTTAAGTGCGAGAATAGAATTTTAAATATAAACATATTTCTGCTCTTTGTGGGTAAAGAAAATGGTAACTACATAAGTATAGGGCCCAAGATTGAGAAGGCTTTAGTTGAGAGACTTAATTTTTCTAAAAGTATTGTTGTCTTTGTCCAATAGGTTACAATGATATAGACAAATACATTTTTAGTTAGTTGAGATCTGTGAAATAAAGCCTTCAAACTTGGGCCAAATACTGGCTTAGCAGCTCAGCTATTTTAGAGCAAGTTCGAAAAGCAACTTCTATCTAATAAATATCAGAATCTGAATCAACGCCTCTGGTAAGTACTAGACTTGGGTATAAATACTTGTAAATAACGAATAGAGGAAACTTTACTTCAAAATGACACTTTAAATTTCTCGTGCCGCCTCACGATAGACCCGTTTGCGCAAGGGAAACGCAACGGCCCGGGAGAGCAAACAATTTAATGATTTAATAGACTGAAGCTTGAACTACATTAGGCCAAACGCCACATTTGCCACGTACGCCTACACCAATCTGAACGCGTCGGAGCTCATCCATTTTCTATGCCTACTACTGCTTAGTGTAAACAGGGTTATGAGGAAAGGGTATGGTAAGCCAAAAGAGCTTATAGTACCTAACCTACTCATCATTAGAAACCACTTTTAATATGAGACCAACAATGAAATCAAACATAAAAATAATAGTTAAAAAAAACTAAAAAAACACGCTTTTTATAAAAAACCGAACTAAAAAAATAAAAAATAAAATTTTATAAATTTAAATTAAGAATAGGGTTGAAAATTTCAATAAATATAAATTAATAATAGTGTAAATAAATAAATATAATATGTATTTTATTTTTAAAAAGCGTGGGGTGCATGGGTCATTATGTAGATATTATATATTTTGTAGATACATTTTGTATTGACAGACATGAGTAGAGTGATTAGCATTTTGATAATATCTTAGAAAGCACCCCACGCTTTTTTAAAAATAAAATACATATTATATTTATTTATTTACACTATTATTAATTTATATTTATTGAAATTTTCAACCCTATTCTTAATTTAAATTTATAAAATTTTATTTTCTATTTTTTTAGTTCGGTTTTTTATAAAAAGCGTGTTTTTTTAGTTTTTTTTAACTATTATTTATTTTTCGCTTTTTAGTTCGATTTGCTAACTATTAACCATCCTTAATATGTACAAATGTGTTGGTGTTATCCGATTTTGGCCGTCTGCTCAAGCAAATTAAAAATAAAATTGATGCATAACAAAAAATATTGAGCAAAAAGATTTGTAGCCGCGTGGTTTCGATCCTCAGACCTCATAAAATAAAATTGATGTGTAACAAAAAATATTGAGCAAAAAGATTTCTAGCGCGTGGTTTCGATCCAGGGACCTCTGGGTTATGAGCCCAGCACGCTTCCACTGCGCCACTCTGTTCTCTGAGTCGAATGACGAAACTACCATTTGTAAGTTAAACGGTATAAAAGTTAAAGAAACTTTATAGAAAAAGCGTGTTAAAAAAATTAATAGTTAAAAAAACTAAAAAACACGATTTGTTTAGTGTATTGTCATCGGTCCTCGATATATCTACAAAGTTTGAAAGAAATCTGACCGTTTAAAGTGGGTCAAAAACGCGCTCAAAGGAGTCGGTTACATACAAACATACAAACATACAAACATACAAACATACAAACATACAAACATACAAACATACAAACATACAAACATACAGGTGAAGCTAATAAAAGCGTGTTTTTATTTTTCGCTTTTTAGTTCGATTTGCTAACTATTAACCATCCTTAATATGTACAAATGTGTTGGTGTTATCCGATTTTGGCCGTCTGCTCAAGCAAATTAAAAATAAAATTGATGCATAACAAAAAATATTGAGCAAAAAGATTTGTAGCCGCGTGGTTTCGATCCTCAGACCTCATAAAATAAAATTGATGTGTAACAAAAAATATTGAGCAAAAAGATTTCTAGCGCGTGGTTTCGATCCAGGGACCTCTGGGTTATGAGCCCAGCACGCTTCCACTGCGCCACTCTGTTCTCTGAGTCGAATGACGAAACTACCATTTGTAAGTTAAACGGTATAAAAGTTAAAGAAACTTTATAGAAAAAGCGTGTTAAAAAAATTAATAGTTAAAAAAACTAAAAAACACGATTTGTTTAGTGTATTGTCATCGGTCCTCGATATATCTACAAAGTTTGAAAGAAATCTGACCGTTTAAAGTGGGTCAAAAACGCGCTCAAAGGAGTCGGTTACATACAAACATACAAACATACAAACATACAAACATACAAACATACAAACATACAAACATACAAACATACAAACATACAGGTGAAGCTAATAAAAGCGTGTTAAAAAGTGTGCTTCACATTTTGTCGAGTGTCATTGAAATTTTTCTATAAAACAGCTGTTTATTTTCGCGATTTTCGCGGTTTGGTTCCACAGTAAAAGTTGTTAATATGAGTCCTGTTCGGCTTAACATACCCTTTCCTTTCCCCCTTCCTTTCCTTTCCTTTCCCTTTCTTTCCCTTTTTTTCCTTTTCATAACCATGTAGAAATACATTACATCCACGCCTCAGACTTGAATGTAATGTGGTTATAAATAGCTAGTCGCCTTAATGAAGTTCCAGAATACTTATACGGTTGGTAGGTAGGTCCTTCTACGTAATTTGAAACGCAGTACTTGCATACTCTACGTTATAACAGCTTATATCATGTTGTTTTATTTTTAGCGGCCACCGAAATTGCCGACTACATTTCGTGGTAGCCCGGTGCACTAAGCGGTTTTTAATGTCGTTCTGTAGGCAAATACAAGGTGGAATATACCACAATACGGGACCTCAGTGTCGATGGAAAACATGGAAAACAAGGTATTGTTACGGTAAGTAAGTATACTGTTGGGTCTAGCACAACTTCTGACGTAAAATATGTAGCGAGTATTCGATAGGAAAGTGTACGCCATGTACCTACGCTTGTCAGGGGCGCCATTGACGGGTGTAAATGGCTTACACTGAAGTTATGCTAGACTCACTGTTCTGTATCGACAATATCAGTGGTTGTCGCTTTCAGGCGCCACGCCGCAGAATTTGGCGTCCAATCCAGAGAATAAGTTTTAGCCTCCGGTGATAGAAAACACGTTATCTTAGTCGAGTTGAAAATTAGTCGCAAAATATCAACAGTGTGTCGGCATCGGCAGTCTTACTTGAGAGTTCCCAATAGGAACTGAATCGTATTGGCTTTCTTTTCGCTATGTCAGCTAAAGAAAAAGCGGGATCGATTCAGTTCAGGGTCACGTTAGCAGTTCGCTTGTAACCAGATAAAGAAATTGCAATCGCCCTGAAACGTAAGTGATATGCGTAAACTGGGTACCTACCCAGTTTTAAATCGAGGACGGGCTTCAGCACCGTCAGCTCTCAACTCTTTCTAATTCAAATAACAAAATTGAAAGCGAACAAAGGCGGGACACAAACCTTGTTCCAATTCCAATTTAAAATTAAATAAAGTCGTCGCAAAAAACTCGCAAAGAACGTAATTCCGAAGAAAAACACCAGTGACAGAGAAGTTCAATTTTTAACGAAATTAATTCATCGAGTTCGATAACTAAAGTCCTTTTTTGCTTTTTAATAACTTTTGTTAATTAGTCACCTTTCAAAGAGTTCTTTTATGAAGTACTTTATGAAGTCTGCTTTAAATTGTTCTCGTATTCATTAAGCGTTGTTTGAAACTTCTGTTGACCTTTAATTTGGCCTTTACGTAAGGCGCTCCTTTTAACAAAGGGAAAGAAGGTACTTACTGCTTAGGTATTTTTCAAAAGAATTGCGCTTTTACAAGCGCAACGCTATTTAAATTTGTAAAGTCGTTTAGCTATTATAATAGGCATCTAGTGGTTGACGCGTTTGAGATTAAAATCATAAGGTGAGTTCGAATCTCACTATAGAGCTTGATAAACATTGCGAGGAAACCATAGCATGGTAGCAGAACTTTTGGCTAATTTACAATATTTTTATTTAATGATAGGCTTGCGTTTGACCACCGTCTTGGTGAGCAACGCTGCGGTCTACGATGGAGCACTCTTGCCTAGAATAAGCCGATTCACTCTGATTGTAAAGATACACATATTTTATCTATCGGTGAACTCAGGCATTTCACACTCTGGCGCTTCTCACAATTAAAGTGGAATCAAAGCGTTTCGCGCGGGATTTTAGTATCTCAACCATAAAACGCTTTTTTTGTCCATTGGTGGTGGGATAGTAGAACAGGCTAGAGGGTATTAGATTATGCAGTTCAGTGGCACACTCTCCGATAAAAAACCGATAGAATGGCACCTTTACGTCGATGATCGAGACTGCAGGTTAGCCTGTACAAGGAAGTCGCTGCTAATGAGCTTAATTGGCACGTATCTCAATGTAGAATCGTAACTCTCCAACCCAAGCTGAAAATCTTCCTCCAAAGCACATATTCCGGCATCCAAAGCAGGAAGGTCGAGCATCGACTCAGATGGCGGTCAAATGAAATCTTATTACTGAATTGTAGTAACAAGTTATATCCAAAGTTTCCGTATCGGAAAAATTTAACAGCCATAGTATAATTTTGCATGAACACATTCAAACTTACCTACTTTTATATTGCAGAACAGTTAAAAATACCATGTTACTAAGCTATAAAATAGAGTAGTCTGAAAGTCTCTCCACAAACGTTTTTGTGAGTTGGTATAGGACGGCATACCTCCATTGTTTTCAGCATAGTTTTCGGTGGAGGTTATACGCAGCCGCGACCACACAATGAATAATAGATTATGACTCCCCATTGACTGGGTGTC
The DNA here is from genome assembly GCA_949125135.1 of Alcis repandata. Taxonomy (NCBI): domain Eukaryota; kingdom Metazoa; phylum Arthropoda; class Insecta; order Lepidoptera; family Geometridae; genus Alcis; species Alcis repandata. Next base: position 3,057,172 of record OX421238.1, read on the forward strand.
TGCCAGTAAGTATTTCTTTCGAGGATTGGACACGCAAAGGTCTTTCACTTGTTACCGATTGGATGCTCCGTTCGCAACAGGACAGTTTGCATTCTAGTTAAGTTAAAGTGCATTTTTCACACCTTAAATGGTTGTAATTTTTCGCATATTGTTTTAATTAGATTATTTACCTATTATAAAAGATTTTTTTTAAGCATTTTGAAACCTCCCCTTCAAAGTCTGCAAAAGTGATCAAAGCTCTTATCACCGTCGTCCTTAGGTAGGTATATTAGGTTGTACTTCTGTGCTTAACTACAACGCCTTTTAAGTACGTACTTAAGTTCTTAGTCAAGATAATTTTCTATGCAATTTTTACTTTAAGATAGCTTTTATAACAGAGGAATCAATATTAAAGCCCTGCTAAAGAATGTCTATGAAGCAGAAAGCAAGCACGGCTGATAGTATTGAATAATTGAAGTTTCCTATTCAGGGGTATCTTTCTATTGAGAAGGTATGGACACGCAAAGGTCTTACTTGTTATCGCGCCCTCGTTTATAGAGGCAAGTGAACTCTATAGAGCTATAGAACATAAGTGTACAGGGTTATACGGAAAGGGTATGCTAAGCTGAAAAAGACTCATAGCACTCATCACACTTCGATTCCTTCGATCTTCGATCACATTATAACAAAAATCATGTTGTACAAGGTGACCAAACATCTTTGAATATAAATACGAGTACATAGGTATACCTACGTAAGTTTTCTTCCACGCGCCTAGCTACGCTAAAATACGGCTTATTCTCAGAAATCTCGAATAACAAACCCGCTCAGTCTAGTGTTAAATCAACTAGCTTCTACATTACACACTAAATCTTCATTTTCGCAAATTTCCGAGAATTAAATCAACCACGCCATGTTATTCAACTCAAACACTTATTGCTCATTACGTACCCGTTAGCTCTCTACATATTAACTCTAGAATAATATATTATTTGTTTAAAGTTCAACTGAAATTCATACAGACCGAACTAGCGGATAAATTTGCATGGTAATGAAGTCTCGCCACTGGAAGATATCTTAAAGCTTTATGTAGAGAGTGTTTGTGCAGAATCTAGATTGATGAAATAATAGAGCTGTGGAATGAGTGGATGGAATGTGGAGCTGTGGATGTGGAAACATTTACACTAAGATCTGATCTGTTCTGTTAGTGCTAGGCTCAGATCAAGTAGAAAAGAAGATATAGTTCGGCCTGAGATCCAGGTGAAGCCACAAACTACCAGACTGTCCGTGTACGTAAACTTCACGCATAAAAACTACCCGAATGTCAAAATGTTGCTCACATTTTGATATTCGAATTTGAAACCAAAAAAAATGTGTTGTTTGTGTGTTCTAAATGAGATGTTAATTACGATAAGTATTTACACGTGGAATGTTATTCCATCGGACTTTATTTTTTTTTCTGTCCACGCTCTCTGAGCAACTGACGTAAGAACCAACGATTGATTCGGGTAATTCTTATGCACCAAAATGTGCGTGAAGTCCATGTACGGGCAGTCGGGTAGTTTAAGGCTTCACCTGGATCTAAGGCAGTAATATAGCCTTTCTACTTGATCTGAGGTGCTAGGCGAGACATGGTTGTCCCTGACTGAATTATAAATGAGTAGAAAATATGAGGGTATTCGCATTTTTGTAACGATACAACGAATTTTGAAATTTTCAAATTACCTACTCTTGAAAAATTCTCTTAGTGGGTACTTCTTTACTGTATTTCCAGGTGGAAAGGATGTCCCTTTTAAAGTTGTGAATTTGTCAGCTTTCGGTGTATCATGCAGCCACTGAAATCTGAGAGAATCTTCAGAATTCAATGCTACTGAATCTTGAACTCTTTGTCAACTATTATGTGGGTGTGAATATTTTTTAATATGATTTCTCGCACCAATATGAATTTTCCAACTTGCCTGTATTGGATTTCTCTCACAAGCTGATTCTCCTCTGAATTTCAATTTCCTTTTAATATGGCTGATAGTTTAAAAAATTTAAACTGATTTTTTCAGCTGAAAAATTTTCTGTTTCATTGAAATACTGATAGATTTTTGCCTCGTATTTTTTTTTTAAATAAAATCAGCGGCCTGATAGATTTATAGTATTAAGCAAACAGTATTGTATTGAGTATGAACCACCAACCTTACGATGGCCTTACAGTAGGTACATTTGCAGACTATGCACAAAACAATGTACCTAGGTATCTATCATTTTCAATTTTCACTAAAAACCGCATAAACCATGATAACTTGTAGGCTTTATTAGGTACCCAAACGTATCAATAGAATAGGTACCTGGGTACATTAGCAAATATCATGCTGATATTAAACAAGCCACTATTTACGCTTCCATCGCAACTCCCAATCGAAATTATTCATCAGAGCCAGACTGATTCAAAAAGATCAACCTTCTCATTCACCCGCCATACAGAGCAACCAACTTTACCCTCAGAGTTGACAAAAATCGAGAACTAAAATTCCCAACGATTTTGTTTTTAAACTACGATCGTGGCTCCCTCATCGGAGTCCTCGTTTCAGTTAGTCGCTCCATAAAACCGGTCAGTTACAGATAAACCCGCCGTCGATATGAAACTGATTTAATGAACCAACGAATGAACGAATGTCTATTCAATCGTGAACGTAACGTTGGAATCATGTTCACTTCACCGGTTTTATTAGTTCACTGTAAAATGTAGAACTTGTTTGCAGTTGTTTCTTTTTGTCTATTTGTATAGCTGCTTTTGTTAAGGAGTTAGTAGATCGCTGTTTTGTTGGACAGGTTCGGTATTGGGAACAATTAGTTTTGTTTGGTAAAAAAATATTTTTGAAATAAATGGATAGGTACATTTTCATGTTGAAACATTTGTGACTGATATTAGTAAAGTTATTGTTGTTCTCATTTTATCACATTAGGAATAGATCAGGTATGTACATAATGTATAATATGTAATTATATATATATACATAATCCGATCCTATGACGCATAATCGTGACAGGTATAAAAATAATGAAAAATATAGGAAAATAAAAGAAAATTCGCAATCCAAAATTTGGCAAACTATTCATTCATTCAGATACAGAATATACATACATACATACAACTGAAAAAAAAATACCTTCTATAAGGCAATGAAGTGGGAATTTCTCAATAAAATGTAGTTTACATTTACCTCCTCATTATTTATGGACAAAAGGTGAAAATTGAACATCTAAAGAAAAAAAATATTCTTACTCGTACTCCATCTATAATAACCGCAATTTGTTTAGAATAGAAAACTCGGTACGTTCAAAAATGTATACGTATGTAACTATGCATGCCTCAAAAACCAATAACCTTACTTCGCACTTATACTTAGCGCCCCTCATATCAAGTTTACCACTACAAACATTATAACACAGTAAAATGTAATCCCTCAACGACGCGGGTGCCTGGGGCGTAACTCTAAACTTTTGATAAAAGCCGCGAAACAGCTATCCCACTCTATACTTACAGGCAGCGACACGACGAACGACACGACAGTCATGACGGTAAAAGTACCTACCTATCATCATAATCGGCCTATCTAATGTTTGTCCACTGCTGGACATAGAAGCATCCGTATTGCCGCATCATTAGACTGGGAGTCACCTGTGATGACGCTGTTATGAAGGAAATTATCATAAGTGTTATGTATTGAAAGTTAATTAAGTAGCAATCTTTTTTCAAATTTGTAAAATATCGACAGTGCCGCTGGTATCTCTTAACGTTCCTGAACATACTGCTTTGGCCCATATTGGGCGAAATATGAGGCGCGATTAGCGAGAAAATTGAAGGAAGAAAGAACTAGTTAAACAAGAACATTATTTTTACAAAACAAAAACCGACTTCAAAAGACCGACTATTGAGTTATTCATCTATTTGTCGCGCACGGACTTAATACAAATTTAAGACTTATATAGTTTTCTCATGGATACCATTATCAGAACTGGACTAAATTGAAATGGGACCAAATGGGAAGCGTCAGCTTTCTAATAAAAAAAGAATCATCAAAATCGATTCACCCAGTCATAAGTTATGAGGTAGGTAACAAACATAAAAAAAAAAAAAAAAACATACAGTCGAATTGATAACCTCCTCCTTTTTTGAAGTCGGTTAAAAAAACAATAATTGCGTCTAACTTTTATATTTTTTTTCTATACAGTTTCTACTAGATAATATCGAATGCGTCTGGAGATTAAGTCGTAGGTTGTTAACAGGACTGCCAGTGCCTTATGTCACCTCAATGGGGGTATCGTTTTATGAAGATGGGTATAAAAAGTATCGGGTTGGGATATTTGAATAAAGGTTACCTTTGGGTAATTTAAGAAGGGTTGGCGTGGCGAAAAGTAGTGTGTGGGAGTATCTAGCCCTTATAAAATAACAATTTAGATACATTTCATTGTTCATTTTACTAGCGTATGTAGTTACGTTACGTAAAGCGTTCTTTTGTTCTGTCTTCGTCAATTGAGGTACGCCTATGAACACATGACGACGTGCACATATTTTTCCAAGTCGAGATTAGTTATCATTATTTTAGAAGTTTTAGATTTCGAGATTAAGAGTTTATACACAAGAAAAAGATTATGATACTTTTCTTCATGCGGTCCTAGTAAGTGACTTAAAAAATAAATAGAGTACCTAGCCTGGTGTCAGAATGTCTAGGCTGCGTGAAGGCTTCTGATATGACTCGGCGGATGTTTTTATAAGACAAACTATCGGCGCCTACAATTGAACCTGTTATCCGAACATGGTAGTTTAAAACTAAGCCATATTAATTTAACCGATTATGCTTCAATACGATAATACCAGAGCTACTTTAAGCTTTTTTTTTTTTTTTTATGTAAATGAGTAACGAGACGAGCAAATCGCTCGCCTGATGTTAAACGTCACGTTTGCCCATTACAGGTCTGCGCTACCCAGAATTTTGAACTCGCAGAATTCAAAACCCTGCGCGGCACAGCACTGCGCTCGTCACCCTGAGATATAAGTTGTTTAATCTCCCATTTGCCCTGTAATTTCACTGGAAACAATGCCCTTCCAACCGGAACACACCGACTGCATAAGTGCATAAGTAGGTACAGATAAGTTTTTACGTATTATATTTTTATTCATAAATATATAAAAAACTGAACTAAAGAATAGAAACTAAAAGAATTTGCATTGACTTTGCTAAAACAATAGAATCTCATAATACTACAGGACAGTTTGTATTGTACACAACAAAAACCAGTTTATCTGCGCGAGTGCATGTAATTAGTACATAGTTTAATTACAGGCGCAGGCGACCGATTCCAGGGAATCTTGGCTGTGCTCCGACAATTAAGGCTGGCCTTTACTGCAGCGTGCGGATCCAATTACTGGTGCAAGGTGGAGGATTTAGCGGGAAAGGAAGGCAAGGTTTCGGGCTTAAAAATATTGGTTACCCTCTTTTTAGACTTAGGGGTAAAAAATGTGCGAACGCGCTAGGCTATAAATAATTATGCCATGTATCCTTTACTGATATCAAAACTTCAGTTTAGTATGTAATAAAATTCATTATTACTACATCGCCAAAAAGTCAAAAGCAGATGCAATTTTCGACGCGATTTTATCTAAAAGATGTGATAGATACATAGATAGATACACTCTTTTCTGTTTGCAGCAGAAACCGATAACAACCAAACAACAAGCAAAATAACGCTTTACCTAGTGTAGCAATTGGCAGCATTTTTGTGGTTATATCTAAACTTCTAAACGAACTAGGTAGGTACGGGTTTAAGTAAACATGAGTCCAATATCTTTAGGTTCAAGTTTGATGAACGCTCATGTATTTCCAATAGTGTCGGAAGCTGTCTGAATGTAACAAAATCTTTTAACTCTACAACTTTCTAGAGTTAGAGCAGAGTTTTGTAGCTTTGAGCGTGAATTGAGTCAATTGAGTGTTTCTGAACATTTGACATGAATATGGTAAAAGATCTCAGGAAACTTAAAACTGACGCTTGACTTGATCATTGTACTCGTAATATATAATATTATAATCTTCAATGAAGTAATTTTTTAATTGGTATCGGAAAGTAAAGATAAAATTACAATGACAGCATTTGTGCTAGTTTCCAGAAACTTGCTAGTTTCCAGAAACTAAAGAAAATTTTGAATTGCTACAAAAAAGCCTGTTTTAATTCAAAACGCTTCAGCTAAAGACTTGATACCGTTATGGGCCAGAGATTTGGACTATTAGTGCATGTACATTGTTGACTGCAGGTCAGGTGGGTTGCAAAAAATGAATTGGAAGTTCCAACCTCCATTAATTTGATTTTAACTGGGGAAAAGTGCATTTTCTTGCGTTGAATTTTTGGTATGAAAAATATAAACTTCGCTCACATTTTTAAATTCGTTACAATCTCTACGGCTACAAAAAGTATGTAGTTAGATGCTTATATAATATGAAATCTGGACTATCAAAAGTTTCCTTCCGATGTTTAATTATAGTTTCGATATTCAATGGCAAATTAAATTATACGCAAAAGAGCTTTCTCATTTGACTGAACTCAAAATTAAGTTAAGTAGCACAACACAGTCTTTTAATCTGTAACAATTTTGGATGACTGAACCGTGTGCATTCGAATTTACCTCTTTGGTTGGGGTACTTTAATATAAATCTCTAGATATAGGGAGATATCTCTATAAATATAACTAAGCTCAGTTGAAGGTTACAGTATTCAAGTCCCTTCTAAAATCGTGTTCCTCATGTCTGAGGGTCGTGACCACCACCTCCGAGTAGCCTCTCTCTAACGATGATTCGCCAGCGTTTTCTATCCTCAGCAATGTGAAGTGCTTCGTAGACTGAGGTGTCGAGAGTGGTGCAAATCTGATCAGACCAACGAATCGGGCTGCGTCCTCGTGACCTCTTGCCGTCGACTTTACTGTCACCATCAGCTTCTCCAGGTTGTCGCCTTGTTTTCTAGCAATGTGACCGAAATACTCAAGGACACGGTTGAGAGTCTAGTCGTGACCTTGAGTTGTCTTTGTACAGTATTCAAATTCTTAAGATCTAACAATGTTAGGATACCACGCATACATACCTGGTACAGGCACACATACAAGTCCAAGAACACCGGACAAGTACAAGCAGTCTTAGTTTGAAAGATCCTTAGCAAAATCTTTCGAAAATTGAACCGCCTAAAATTCATCACGCGTCTCCAAATCTGGTGCTGTTTCCTTATCAGAAGTTCAGCTTAAATCCACCTTTCTGCTTTATGATTTGTAAAATGTACTCAAATACAGGCAAGTTACCGATTCTATACGAACCTATTCACTTCTTTACAAAGTTATTTTGAAAGATGGCATAACAATTTGAAAATCGAACTGGCTAAACATTCATCACGCGTCTCCAAAATCTGGTGCTGTTTCCTCCTTATCAGAAAGTTTAGCTCACTGGAGTAAGTCTTCCTTTCAGCTTTATAATTTGTATAATTTACTCAACGCAGACAAATTCACACCCAAGTAACTTAAACAAGAGCGAGTTCTCTACGAACCTATAACTCACTTCTTTACAAAGTTATTTTGAAAGATGGCATAACAATTTCAAAATCGAACCGCCTCAAAATTCATCACGCGTCTTCAAAATCTGGTGCTGTTTCCTTATCAGAAGGTCCAGCTCACTGGCTGGAGTAAGTCCACCTTTCTGCTTTATGATTTGTGAAATTTACTCAACATAGACCGTACTTATCGTGCTCGGTGGGACATGGGGGTTTTGGCAGCGGGACCCTGCTGAGCTGAATTTTAAGAAGTTTAGAGCTTTTATGGCCTGAAATGGTTTGTATCGGATTGAAATTTGATTCAGGTCGAACGAAAGTGATTTATGAGAGGAAAATGTCCTTTGAATGGAACTTTTCCTTTGTTTTAGATTTAATATATCGATAGCAAGCTGAAAACTTGATATCAAAGTATGTAATATAGTAGTATATATGTTCATTTAATATAAGCTGAGCTGAGAGGTTTAACGTAGTGTCAGAGTTATTTATTGTTTAAAGTTATGACCTAAGCAAATTTTATCTATTATATAAAAACACATCACATTCATCTACAAAAACCAAAATTTAATGCCTGCGTTTGACCATACAGTCTGAGATAAAACACGCTAGTTTACATTCCAGAAATTGATTGAAAATCTAAAGAGTATTGCTGGACTAAAAACTACGAAATCTTTGATACACAACTAATCGAAAATACGAAGATCTTATGAGTGTTCGCTTTTACAGATGGGGTGTGAATATACTAGTGGCACAATACTTGTGGCGCTAGTTTCAAATGTCTTTAACACACCTTTTTGTATCTTTAATTTTTCTCTGGGCACATAAAATAATTGCTAAATCAATCTATGCACTTTTGGTGACGAGCTATAGTGTAATACCTAGATAGAACCCCCGATACGTGCTCGGAGTGATCCAGCCGGAGGCTGGGGCGAGATCCTCGAACTTATCGCACGGATCCGATCGAGAACGTTCAACTTTGATTTTATAGTTTTCTTCGAGCATTACTTTTACTCGTGGATAGAACAGGTTGTGTTGAGTTTTTAGTATAAATATATAGTTCTGTATACTGGTAAATTCAAGTATGAAATATCCTTCATACTAATGTAATTTATGTGAAAGTTTGTATAATGTTTGGATTTTTGTTACAACTTCACGTTCAAACATATAAACGGATTTAAATAAAGTTTAAGGGTGAGGTGGTTTAAAGTACTCATTATTTATTATGACTATGAACAACTTTTAATATGGAACCAACTCCGAAATCGCAAAAAACAGCTATTCCATACGTTTTGTCGAGTCTCATTGACTTTTTTCTAAACACTCTGATGAGTATTATAGACCCTTTTCGATACTATTTCCTTAAAACCTTGTATTAGGTCTTTTTTAATAGATAACTTTACAAATACATTCGACACTCCAGCCGTCAAGAGAATAAAGTAAAAAGTCGTTTAATATTTTTCATCATTTCTAAACGAAGCTATTATTTCTTCACACTATAAAACTACATACAAACAATTTATCCAAGAGGTTATAATACTTTTAATGGATTTTCTTGCGAACATTTTGTAATAATAGTGGGACGGTTAAGGCAATTATGTGAAATATTGATCGTAAATGTGGTAGAGTTGTTGGCAGCCGCGAGTAACGAAATGTTTGGGGAAAATTATAGCTCGCTTTATTTCATGGAAGGTGCTTTAAAATATGGGTGAGTAAAAATAAAGCTTACTATAAAAACAGTATTATTGAGTCGCTTTTGCTGGTCGGTGACAAAAGTTACATAAAATAAAAAAAGCCTTTATTCAAGTTACCGTTTGTACATTACTTTATATCTAAAACTAGCGACCTGCCCCGGCTTTGCACGGGTATAAAATATAGCCTATGTTACTCAGGGATAATGTAGCAATCTAATGGTGAAAGATTTTTTGAAATCGGTCTAGTACCTACTACTGGACCGATTTCAAATTTATTTATTTCACCATTCGAATGCTACATTATCCCAAAGTAACATAGGCTATTTATATATATTTTTTTTTATCCACAGCGAAGCGTGGCAGGGAACAGCTAGTAATATTATATTATTAGTATAGATTGACGAGTCTGTCTCGGTAACTATCGCCTCTGCAGCATTATGCCTTCCCCAAATCGCGCCATACGTCTCTATCCCACGCTTTCTTAAATAAAAGTTAAATACTGGGAAGTATTTAACTATCTAATTTACTCCGCTTCTAATAACAGCGAAGATTTAGTCCGAACGATAATAATTCATCAAAAGTAATACGATGTTCATTTATTTGTACATTTATGCGTTCTCAATATCTACAGACTTTATAGGTCGCCGCACTAAAACTTAAGTAGTAGAATGTAGTTTACAGTTGAAATTAAAAAGTAAGCTTGTAAGGAAATTTACTTTAGCACCACTAACATACGAGTAATAATTATATAGGCACTACGTATAAAAAAATGTATTTAACATTCACAAGTTCACAATAATCATTGATGTACCCATATTTGAATATACGATTGAGTATGATTTGAATTTGTCACTTAGGTAGGTAGACAAATAAACACACAATATTTACTCAATTTTTTGTGGAAGTACTGATAAAAGTATCGCGGTTTGACGCCAATACGTACAAAACTTATAAAAGTTCCTAGACCTAAATCATTGATTTATTAATTTGTTATATCCCTGTCTCTCAGGTAGGACGATGCAGTGTGAAAGCATTCCCATGTATCAAAAGTTAACCTGAAGCTGAAAGTTAAAGGTAGAACGAGCTTTTCTGAGTCCACCTTATATATTGACGCCTATAGGTATGGCTTGGTAGTTTCTTCTTTTATTCCTTTAGTTTGTAAGTTAGGTTTTGACATATTGTTGGTGTTTTGTAAAAAGGGCAAAATCGCGAACTGCTTACAAAAAAACTATGGAAACTAACGTGGTTTTGACACCTTTATTTACAATTAAAACGTGAATACTCATGTAAAAATTAAGTCATTTACTAAGTCTAGTTTCGAACACATTTCATCAGGAGATTAGAACGACTTAATTTAAGCGAGTATTCCCGTTTTAATTATAAAAAATGTACAAAACAATTATAAAGAAAAGTTTTTTAAAGGTTAAGTTTTTTTTCCAGTTTTTCCAAATATTTGTTTTACGCGATGGGTAGTATAGGCCATAAGGCCTTTATGTTTCGCAGTTTACCTACTCCTGCAAAGATAAATGTTTCATAGTCCTGTGTGTCTCCATTTATTTTTCCAACAGTGATTTTAAAAAGCTAATTAAATGTAAATGGTTTGAACAAGACGACGAAATCGGCAACACACTAATTTCATTTTGTCTTTCCATAGCCTCTTGCCGGAAATTGACAATTTAAACGCCTCATGTAACTTCAAATGCTCGACAAAACCACTCACGCCTGTATTGCGCCGTTTTATTACAGTGTTTTTGGATTTTATTTCCAAGTAGGCATTTATTTAATGATCTGAAAATGTGGGGCTTTGCAAACTTGTGCCATACCAAACTTATTATCAATCTATCCAATGTTTGTCCACTGCTGGACATAGGCTTCATACAGTTCTTACGTATCCACACTACCAGCCACCTTTACGCAAGTCGTCGCTCAACCTGGCTAAATAATGGCCTACTATAAAATATACCGAAACACACGATAGATGAACAAAATCATAACTCTCCCGTTTGCTTCGCAGAAGTCGGATAAATACAAGCATCCATCAATCTAACTCTATATACCTAATACCACTCGCCAAAATATAATTTGGGTTACTACATAAACCTTTCGCTAGCTAGTGAGTTCAAACGTGCATGTCTTAACATTTCTCGCCTATTAAAACCATACCTTAAAACTATAACAATGCATTAAATTCAAGTGGTCTCTGAGTAAATTCAGCTTAACAGCAAATATTTAACAACGTGCTTGCATTTAACGGTCAACTCCAACAATTCGTTGGACTGCAGCTGTTGTTAGCTGTTAGGGGTGTAGTTTATCTGAGAATTAGCTCCGGCTAATTTTAACTCTTAATTTGGCCGGAAGTTTGTTTGTATTAATAAAAATTGTGCTGTTCGCCGTAGATTTTGAGATATTTGGTTTTCATGTATTTTTATCTATCTATAAATGTTAATTAGTTGTGCTATAATTTTGTTTTCTGTAAAATAGACTTATTAAAGTAGAACCCGCAATATTTTGCCCGACTCTAATAATTCTCAGTTTAAAGTGCGTGTCTTTCAAATCATTAGGACTTCATTTTTTTTTGTATTTATTTGGCTTACAAGAAAATACATTAAATCATGCCAACTTTGTTCCATTCTCGCAAAACATCGTTTCACATCACTACTGAGAGCACTTTTCCAAGGTAATACAAGGAGCAAATATAACTTTCGTACTTCAAATTAATTTCTCGACGTCGGCGTCCACAACGCGGGCTGTAAACTTGTAACAATAATTACTTATTACATGTGACGGAGTAGACGAGCGATTCAGACGCTAGCGTTTATTTATAAAATATAATATTTATGCGAAAGAAATGCAGTTCATTTCTGCAAACACTGAACGACGGTAAACGAAATTTGATTAAGCATAAACTGTTTTTGACAAGTTAATTTTCTGAATACCATGACAGTTTTAAAATGAATCGTTTCACACAACGCGTGGAAAAATCTTGCCTTCAGTAATCAGAAATTAGTAACATTAAAATTACACGCAAGACTTTCGCAAAAAAAAAAAAAACAAAAATGACATAATATTAAGCAAAGGCGTTATTGATTTCACAATTACACACGAATTAACAATATTACAAATATTAGGTACTTAAGACAGAGGCTCGTTAACTTTTTTCACTGGATGTTAGGCTTGCGTTTGACCGCCATCTTGCCTAATGGAGAGCAAATATGCACTCCACGATAGAATAAGCTAAGCAAAAAAAATCGCTGTGATATCGCTTGTCTGCTATCAAACGAACTGCTCTCAAGCAAGCTGCCGGCTTCTAATAAGCACTTGAGAACACTCGCCTGATTAGAGCCGAGAAAATTATGCGAATTAGTACTTACGTCCGGCCTCGGGAGTTGGTTTCGTCGACCTACGAGTATATGCCGGGATTTGTCAAGAAAACACCAATTTAGTGTCGATAAAGTCTCTCTTTATGTCTACTTTTAAAAAATAAGTTTAAAAAAAATGGTTTAAAAAACAGACACATATGTATGTATCTCATGAGAAGTACTATTATTGCATTAAACTTTTCGCAGTTTAGTATTTTTTTTTGTGTCAGATAAAATAAGTCCGTTTTTTGCTAACTTACTACAGCCAATTCTGAATGCGTTCTTTTAGTTGACTGATAGAAATTGATCAAACGTTTTTATGACCTCGTCTAACAGACCGCAATGACAAACAAAGCTGTATTTTTAGTAAGTTTAGATTAGATCTGTCGAGTTCAGTATTGGCCATATTGACATCTACTGCTATGTATGTATTTGTCCCTTTCAAGTTACGCCACTCAATCACAGATGTGTAAATGTATCTATACATAATATATATTGCAAATCTGTGAACTTACCCAATGCGATCTTTCCTTTTCACAATCAGTGACTACGACCTGTCTTAGAGTTACAAAACTCTTCCCAATCTGGTGGATATCTTTTATACGACAAACCTCTTCAAATCGATTGCATACTTTCGGTTCCATCTCATCCCCAAGGGTGAGTGACCAAGAAAGCTGTGACGGACTGTTTACTGCAAATTTCAAATTTAAATCCGCTTGTAAACAGCTCGTGTCTGGCATTCGTCTGGTGAAAACCATTTTTACTCGTATTCCCACAGACAGAGAGTGTTTGGATAACACAAGTTGTGGGTGTCGTGTGTGGCAGACCGAAAAGAAAACAAAAAACGTTTGAAAGCGATGCCTATCGCCACATTTTCTATTCTGATGATATTTTAGGTCATGATGTAGAAATAGTTTTAATAAACGTCCTATTTTAATCTGTAAAATATACAGGCTACCCTCAAACATTTAATAGGTCATTCTTGTTCACTTCAGATTTCTTTACTTTTTTACAACATGATTTATACACACTAATTAATGTCGTACAACTTTATGATACCTCAGTAACTTTACAGTAAAATAAAATACTCAATACATTGAATTTAACGACTCTCTATTGCAACTTGAAATTGTAACTTTTCTACGCAAACATTAATTTATTTCCCTACATTACATTTACGCTACGTAGGTACCTCCTACTTTTTTACGCGATGCTTACAGCGTAATACTTTTCCGCTACGAAATAGTACGCATACTGTCTTCTTACTTGCTACATCTATCTAAATCTGCGCACCTACCTATACGTTTCGCGCGACGTCCAGAGAATATAAATTCTCGTCACAAACCACCAAGTTTATGTTATGATTGAGCTCGGATTTTGAACACGTTCGAAGAAAGAGCTGAAACCAAAGCAAAGAATGGAACTACGTTACCAACAGCCAGGAACAATGTGAGATGCGGTGGACATTTTAGTTTTCTATTTTTATTTCTTTTAATATAAAAGAGTGGCAAACAGGCCAACGGTCAGCCTGATGTACACAAGCAAGTACACTGCCGCCTAAGAAAAGCTGCAATAAATGCAGTGTTGTTAATAATGCTTTGCCAGCCGGAGAGGTTATTGTAGACATCGTTTTAAAACACCCAATGTTGTAGCTATTTACGAGAAAATGGCGCCTCGCTGACTTTTGAATGGTGATGAGTAGATAAGTAAAGGAGTTGACCGAGCAAAGAAAGCAAACGAGGTGTTCAGATGTTTGTATTTTTGTTTCTTAATATGGATGGTACTTGAGTACAAATCGCATTTTTCAACTAATCTTGACGAAACTTGGTAGGTGTGCACTCAGAAGAAAAAGTGAAACGAATGAAGATGACATTTTGATGTAGACTTCTCTTCAAATAACGCGAAGAGAATCTGATGAACGAACCACTTTTTAGTTTTCAATTTACAGAAAAAAAGTCGGATATTATCGAGGTAAGTATTACTGCTTCAACATCATAGATTTTTTTTGACGTCCGTGATTTTTGATAGTGAGTATAAACGTAAAAAAAATGCCAAGAGCGATATCTTTCAGACAATTTTGAGATGAGAGACATTCACGGAGTATAGACGTTTTTGACATAAGTAGTATGTTTTGGTCATTACGTGACTAACAACAATAACTATTATTCTTTAGGTGTTATTCTCGTTTATACTATTAATTTAGCTTACGTCCCTTTCAATTAATATCTACAAGGATTAACACTTTTAATCTATTACAGGGTTCGTGCACTAATTACATGTTTTCACCTTTTGGTCTATTTTTATCAGAAGCTTATCACAGGTCATAGCGTTAGGTCATTGCTGAAGGCTCGGATAAATTTAGAGCGAAAGATCGAGCACTGCCTAAGATTTGGGTGAAGCCAAGAAGTCTAGTTTCACACATACATACACAAACTCTTCAATGTTTCGAATAGGGGAGTATTGATATGTCAATGTGTGCGTCTTGTGAACGACACAGCGAAAGCTCAGGATTTTTCGGTTTTCTAGCGACATACGTCAACATGATCAATAAAGAACGTTGAGTCTAGTTTGGAGTTCACCGTTTATCCTTTTTATTGTGTACTTATTCTAAATTCCAAATAAGTAAAGACTATTAGTAGATTCTCACTTGGAAAAAAATGTGAGCCGTCACGGGACGCCTGGCAGATGTGAAACATCGACATTATTTTGAAAGTAATATGCAGAACACAAAACCGTTCGAAAATTGAAACTTAATTAGGTACGCACGTCGTCATTTATTTATTTGCTTGAATACTGCACGCCGTGGCGACGCGTCGCCGCGCGCAGAAATCGCTTTTACGTGCGCCAATAGATGTTTCACATCAAAAATTTGAATAATAAAAAAATTTGAAAAATTTTTGATTTCATTTTGATTTTTGATTTTTTGATTTTTTTGATTTTGATTTTCATTCGACACCGCTACAGTTTTTCCCAAATCTAACACAGTGCCACATCTTTCTCTCCTTGTTTATCTGAGGCTGGAGGTGACTAAAGGTCGCTGTATTCAAATACCTCTAGCGAAATACTGTAGGTATTTCTATGAATAGGTACGTGTGTTTTCAAGTAATTTGGTCTAAGCACTTTCATTCAAGTACCTATTCGGTTTTAGGAACGCTATCTATGCATTAGATTCTGAATAGATACATTGCAAATAAATTGAGAATTGAACGATAAATAAAATGAATTAAGTAAAGTAATGAATATATAGGGGTATTCATAAAGGGTATGCTACAGCAAAAAGGACTCATAGTGCTCATCATTATGAACAACTTTTACTACGGGACCAACCCGAAATTCGCGAAAAAAAAAGCTGTTCCATACATTTTGTTGAGTGTCATTGACATTTTTCTATGGATGATGGTTCATAATGATGAGCACTATGAGCCCCTTTCGCCTTAGCATACCCTTTATGAATAACCCTGTATTATGAATGTTTTATGCATTTTGTAATTATTATTGTGATGAGTGTAGATGGAGGGTGTAAGGACTAGCTGCGCTCCGCGGTTTTACCCGTGTGATGATGATGGCAATGATGAAACTGTTTGGTCTATGTGTTAATTTAGGATATAAACTATCTCTACTGCAAATTTCATCTAATTTCGTCCAGCCACGAAATTCGCGAAAAAAAAAGCTGTTCCATACATTTTGTTGAGTGTCATTGACATTTTTCTATGGATGATGGTTCATAATGATGAGCACTATGAGCCCCTTTCGCCTTAGCATACCCTTTATGAATAACCCTGTATTATGAATGTTTTATGCATTTTGTAATTATTATTGTGATGAGTGTAGATGGAGGGTGTAAGGACTAGCTGCGCTCCGCGGTTTTACCCGTGTGATGATGATGGCAATGATGAAACTGTTTGGTCTATGTGTTAATTTAGGATATAAACTATCTCTACTGCAAATTTCATCTAATTTCGTCCAGCCACATTTCGTAAACAGATTTTTAATTATTCTTTCAATGATGATTCAGGTTTTAAAAAACTTCACATAAGAAAAGAAAACTAGTCCTTCTGGCCAACACATTGTTTCTGCGCGAGGTGAATCGAACACTCGAATCATTAATAACCCGCGAAGTAATGGAGCGAAAACTTTCTACGCACGTTTTTCATTAAATCCTCGCGGAGAGGCGAATTTATAAAATCAATGGGAGCGCGCAATGGAAATTAGGCTGTGAAATATGGCCGCCATCGCCTATTGTTTTTATAGCGGGGCTATTAAATAAAGCGGAAAACTTTGTATGCGAAAAGTTTAATGCAATAAAAGTGATTGAAACGGGCTGAGGACTGCGAAAGCTACTGTCTATTAAAAAAATATTGTCGAAAATAGCACCCGCTATCTATTTTAATGAACTACTTAACCCTTACTTTTAAAGCCTGCTTAAACTTAAGCTCAGCTTGAAATTCTCCGTCTTGTTTTCGCTCGTGACAATACGTCAGCGAGAGCAGGCCGAACATTTTAAGAAGTGACTAACTTTAGGCTTTTATGAGTAAGACCGTTATAGTTTTCATAAACAAATAGTAGTTATGTCTCGCCGTTTCAATTGTGCAGTGTGAAAAACGGTTACGATGACGATGATAAAAAGTAGCCTAAGTCCTTTGTTGTACCTTTAACAACGTGTTTGCCAAATTTCTTGATGACTGGCTGAGTAGTTAAGGCATGAAAGTATAACAAACAAACTTAATCTTATGTTTCAAATGTGTAAGATTTTTACCGAAAGGTTTATTTGTGAATAGATGAACTTTGTACATAATTATACGCAGTATTCTGAAGACAACAATAAGTACCTACTTTTGCAAAAAATTAAAAAGTATAATAACCAAAAAGTCAACCAATTTTACCTACTGCTCAAGTCAACTAATTTTGGATGATCAGTAGCCAATGACATCGCATCGCGACAAAATCTCCGCAAAATATGAAACAAATATTTCATGCTCCACCTGAAAATCCGGTTAGGTTGAAGACTATGTTTCTGGACAAAAATTTAAAAAAGTACAACACAATAAATGCCACTTATTATTTTATCAAATTTAATTATAAATCTGATGTTACGAAGTTGACTAGAAAAAACCTAACATGAAAAAGAAAATGCAATTTCTTTCGCATCGCATGAATCCAATGAGTGCGTGGATTATTGTTTTGCTAGGGAAGTATAACAAACTTCTGCCAAGCTTAAGAGAAGTAAATTATTTATAGTTGTTTCATAAAACAAAATTTAATAATGTTAGGAAGTTGGCCTTTGAAGTACTAAAAACGTTTTCACTAATTTTATTTAATGTAAATAAAATCTAGAAAATAGACTAGAGTAACAATTTCAATTTCGTTTGGAGAAAATATCAAACAGTTAACTTAATATTCATCAAAGCGATACCTACCCTTCATAAATGAAACGTATTTCGTTACGATATAGGTTAATGATATTTCGTGCTAAATCGGATCATGAATTTCATGTATAAAGTATTATTTTAATGTTTTCGAGTGATATAAATATTATAATTTCTACGCGTTTTGAATAAAATGGAATTGAATATTGTACATAGGTGTATGATACAGTTGTAATAAAAATATTATATGTCTATGTAAAATACATTGAGCTGGATAAGTGTTTATTAATTTGGTACCTATTAGGAAAATTATTAAATTATTATTATTAATTATTAAATTATTAAATTTTTATTAAATTAAATTAAAATAAATTAAATTAAATTAAATTTAAAAATTAAATTAAATTATTATTATTATTATTATTATTATTTATTATTAATTATTATTATTAATTATTAAATTAATTATTATTAGGAAAATTAAACAGCTGTTTTCAATAATTTTCTGAACCAAACTATGCTATACTACAGGAAAGGTTAGTTTTTCCAAGATAAAAAGCAAACCTTCAGTGAAAATCCACGGTAAAAGCTATCCAAAAAATTCATTCTAAATGTTCACTAAAATCGATTGAGTGAAATTTAGAATCACAAAAACATATAAAGGAAATACAATAAAAGCCGTATTTACAATAGAATATTTTTCATATTGAAAAAAAGGAAACTAGAAAATTGCGCAACAAGAAAGATTCGTATAAAACCACGGGGTGTTGCTAGTTCAAAGTAAAAAGAAACTTCTAATTTTGTTAAGAGCTGTGGATATTATTGACCTCTCGTGAACTTAAGATGTATACGGTTAAGTAACCACTGGTAAGTTTGAAGGTAGAGTCGCTTTAACCAAGAACTTTGCTAAGATTTTGTTCAAACTTAAGTTTTGGAAGTTGAATATAAGATTTTTCAAATTTATACATCGTATAGTTTCTAAAGCTTTAAACAGGGTAATAAGGAAACGGTATGCTAGTCCGAAAAAGGCTCATAGTACTCATCATTAGGAACAAGTTCTACTATGGGGCAAACCCGAAAATAGCGAAAAAATACAGCTATTCCATACATTTTGTCGAGTATCATTAACATTTTTCTATGGAACAGCTGATTTTTATTTTCGATCTCAGGGTTGGTACCAAAGTAAAAGTTGTTTATAATAATGAGTAAAATGAGCGTCTTTCGGTTTAGCATACAATTTGCTTATAACCCTGTACGACACAAACTAAAAATAATCATTCGAGCCAATACCGCATAGAGCTTTGATAAAATATTTCGTCGGTATTTTGCGGTATTTTTGAGAGGGTAAAAGGGTGAAACACAAAAAACCCCAGGAGAACAGGTATTAGTTTTGGTTACGATTATTTTTTACAGTAATTTGATTTTTGGAATGTATGGATTCTGATTTCGACCCTGCAATAACTCTGGCGTGCGACTATTTCATACATTTTTAACCTCCTATGAAAAATTCAACAAAATCCTTTTATCAGAACACTGTCGAGACATGACATGCTAGTATTCGATTCATATAGCAATTTTTGTACCACAAAAAAATCACCGTCCAAAGTCATGCAAAAACTCAACTTGACGGATTTGAATATTTTTTTCTTTTGTTTACCTCTATTAGTCATCTGTGTCAGGCGCATTTCGGAGAACAGCTAGTCGTTTACAAAATCATCCATTTGTCCATCTTTGTATCACTGCAAAAGTAGAGAAGTAGAGCTATCAATAACGCCACAACATCCATCAAAACCGTGCAAAAGAGTTATCAGTGACGTCACAATATCGACCGAAACCAGCAAAATATTTTTTAAGACAGTTCCATCTTCATTTCACCCGACGCAGTAGCCCGTAAAACATCCGATAGGAAAACTTATACACCCAATAGTTGTTTAGTAAAAGGTTTTCCATGTCGGTGAATTAGTCACGTGCTGCGCTGCCACAGTTTCTGCCTCAAACACTGGCTGCGCCCCGCGGTTTCACCCGACTGCCCAGGGGAGTATGTTTGTGTTGCTATAGTAAGTAATACCGTCTGAAACCGAAAATAACTTTACTGTTGTGTAATGCGAGATATCATTAGATTCGTCTTTATGTTCAAAATTTTATGTATGGATACATTTTGCAGTCAAGTTTTTGGTTTTCTTATGACTAATAAACTGGTCTCATGATTTTTGAGAGTTAAATTTTTTTCTGTCATACAACGTTCTTGGGTCGCAAAAATCCGTTCAGCTTTTTAATAGCGAAATGGGTAACAAACAGACGTACAAAATGACATCCGCGTTTCTAACGAGCAAGGCAAGATGTGATTTATGTATCGCAAAGGGGATATTTGTTCCGACAAAATGATGCTAGTTGTAGTAGTTGGTATTCTAGCCGCGTGCAATGGAGGATGCATTCAGAATTTCCGCTTCGATTTGCATTTGTGGGAAATGGGCGGACAAAAACGCTAAATGGCTTCCTGCTCCTTTAAATGCAGATACAGTGCTTACCTAATTAATGTTTTAAGTCTGTATTTCGACTTCTTTATTTGACCTGGCTAAGATAGAAAGTTCGAGAATATTGTCACAGAATACTAAATATTGTCTCGAACGGCAAACGGATTCAACAAGTAGATAAATAAATCGAAGACCCTCTGATTTAATTTCGTTGCGCTTTTGTATTATAAGCGGAGCAGCCTGGCAGTTATTTTGAATGATGAATTTAAATATTTGCTCTAGGTCTGGGCGCTAGTTTTCTTTGTCTTTGTTTATGGCATCTTTGACTTAGTAAGAGGTATCGTGTAAAAACATGTATTTATTATTTATCCACCTAAATTTTTTTTGCAATAATTTTCGCCAATTTTTTTTTTTAAGTTATGTTGTCAGCGAGGCTGGAGTTTGACTGCTGTAAGTGGCTCATTTATTTTGTATACTAGAGGTAGATATACTCGTATTTTTGGTATAATTTACACGGGAATACTAATAAAAAAACGCTAATACTCAATGTTTCAAAATCGTTTGTTTTAAAGTTGAAATTCAGTCTATTTTCGATTTTATTCAATACGAAAACGCTTAGCTTCAAATAGACAGTGTGAAGGCATTATGCAATATGACGCCAAGAAAAATACGATACGACCAAGCAACGGATGGATGTTTTCGCAAAGAACCCACGGCCTTATGTGCCACAATCAGCCGTTTGCATTATGCATGAAACCATCCCGGGGCGACAGATGTGAGTTGCAGGAAGAGTACAAAGACTGATATTAATATTTGTT
This sequence comes from Alcis repandata, assembly GCA_949125135.1. Lineage (NCBI taxonomy): Eukaryota > Metazoa > Arthropoda > Insecta > Lepidoptera > Geometridae > Alcis > Alcis repandata. Next base: position 3,078,434 of record OX421238.1, read on the forward strand.
TGTCAGGTATTTTGCAGGCGCGAAGTGCTGCGTTAAAGAAGACATTAAGAAGCTGGGTGATTTCTTTGAGTTTCTAAGTGTTTTCAGTGATTGAAGCAAGTTTAGTCCGTAGGTAACTATTTGATTTGATCATTAGCTTGGTTAGACATTTTGGAGACAATTTTTGGAGACCTTTAAGAATTTTCTAAAAAAACGGATAGGATTTTTCATGGTAATAAATGGAACAAAATGTATATTAATTTAATTTTCTGTAACATCTGTAGAATTACAATGTGACAGTATTGGGCCCAAGTTTAAAGGCTTTATTTGACTGGTTTTTTTTTGTCCTGGGAACTCCTTTATAGGTATTATCAGCCCCGGAGCGAGAGCAGCGGTTAGGTATGTGAGAATCTCCGCCCTAGTGGAGCCTGCCCACTAAAAACCCTGGAATGTTCCACTTTGACGCGGCCTTTTTACATTTATATCTAGACTAACTAAAGCTATATTTGTATTTCTCATTGCAACCTATTAGACAAGGACATCAATACTTAAAAAATAAATCTGTCAGCTAAGGCCTTCAAACTCGGGCCTATTGCATGACTTCAATTTAACAAACTCAGCAAAAAATCGATTGTCCGTCCAATCAGCCGCCAGTAAACATATCAAACGAGTCCTGTCTGGATTAGACGGTAATGAATTTAGCCTGTGATTGATGAGACAGCTGCTCTGCAATGTACACAATACGCATTGGGATTACATTTAATGCGGCTCATATGCGGAAATATGCTATTTTACACTTCGCGGGAAATTAGTATTTTGTGTTTACGACTGAAAATGTACTTTAAAGCCACGTATTCACTGAGCAACAAACATAATATTTTGTTTCTGTAAACACTACTTGTTTCTCGTATGTTAACGTAGTGTTTACAGAAACAAAGTGATATGTTTCAGAAACACGTAGATTTCGTTTCTGAAACAGAGTTTATAAACAATTGTTGCTCAGTGAATATGTGGCTTAAGTCTGCTATACATTTTTTTTTACATCGGACTAGGCATGCGTTTGACCGCAATCTCACCTGATGGGAAGCGACGATGTGGTCGAAGATGTAGCACGCTTGCCTAGGAAAAACCTATTCACTCTATTTTGGAACATCCCCCGGTTGTGACTCAAATTAGCTTAAGAAGATGAGTACATTAGGAAAAAACTGATGGAGTTACTGTCAGCTATTGAAATGCCTTCATGGCCTCTCCTTTCCTTCTCACATCTTCTATCATTGTTATATATTTATAGGTTTTTAAATTATCACCAAAATTCCGTTAGAATAAAATATTTTAGTGCGTGAGGATGTTGTTCGTCTTTTGTTGTTATTGTACATCTTAAAATTCAATAGTGGGTGGATATTTTTTTCAAATTGTTAAGACTATGTTATTCAGAGTGTATCGCGTCTTGCTTAACGCAACAATTTCAGTTATTTACAAACATGATTCAACTTCATAACGCTATAAGAAGAAACGAGATGATAATCTGAATTACTGCAAACAATGCGCATTTTTAATCATCCTGGAAATCAACTGGAATCCACAATAGCAAATGCCATAGCATAAAGTATAAATATGCTTAGGATCTTGATATTTCAGTATTCACTCGGTCCCTTCGTTCATTTCATTCACTTTGGGCAAATGAAGTGTTCACAGATTCTTTAATTGATGTTAGACTCATGTCGCTGTACAATTTCATGAAAAAAACCTGTATGGTTTTTAGGAGAAGAATTCGTAGAATTTGCTTTATATTTGGGAAAGTGATTGCTGTGCCGAGAATGGAAGCCAATTCTAATATGGAAGATGTTTACGGATACTCTGCTATAACGTGTTCAGGTAAGATAATCTTATTTTTACTAGTAATTTCAGATTAATTTAAAAAGCTTTATTATCTTTGCTTAACTTGTACTTTTATTTTTTACGTAATACATAAAATATGACGATTAATTTTTAAAGATATTTCATTATTCATTAAAATAAAAACATTTTTATAATATTTACTTTATTAACCGACGAAGTCGTGTTAGTTTGTATGTACTTTGTTTAGTTTGTAGAGGTAATTATAGTGATTTTATGTATTAGTATAATTTTTTTACAGATGGGGATATATCGAGCCTCATGGTTTAACGGTAAACATAATGTAATGTTTAATTATGAATGCAGATAAAATACATACGAGAAATTATACATACATTATTTTAGCTTAAGTATATGGGGCTAACTTATAATGCCTGTTTAAAGTTAATCATTGCTTAAGTTCTCCGCCTTGTTTTTGCACGTGACATTTCACGTCAGCGAGAAGTTGTCAGAGCATTTTAAGGACTGATTAACTTTAAGCAGGCTTTATAAGTAAGACTAATTATGTTCAATCGATGATTAAAAAAAAATAATTAATAATTAATAACTAGCTGCACCCGGCGCTTTCACCCGCTATTTTTTTGACTTTTAAACTTCCGTGAACTTCCACATCTATACTTCTTCTTTCTTCTTTATATATGTATATTAATATATATTATATATATATTTTTTTATATTCTAAAGAGGAAAGATTTGTATTTTTGTATTTTTGGATGTTTGTGTGGAATAAACTCGAAAACTACTGGACCGATTTCAATAATTCTTTCACCATTCGAATGCTACATTATCCCAAAGTGAAATAGGCTATATTTATTACCTGAAAAAAATAGGGATCCTTACTAAAACTTCAATAGTGTCCACCTGTGCGAAGCCGGGACGAGCCGCTAGTAAAATATATTTCAAGATCAAAATTAGCGAAATCGGCCCAGCCGTTCTCGAGTTATAGCCAGACAAACGAACCGCGATTCATTTTTATATAGAGAAGATAATTTATAAATATAATAAGCTTAATCAAAACATATTTCAAATTTATTTTGCCTAGGGACCTTAGAGTAAGTAAATTCAAGTGGAACTGGCACACGTCTGGCCAATAAACATTTCTTCAAGGCAACGAGTTTTCTTAATGACTCCTACCCCAGGCTAGCCACTTAAATTAGCCGTTTTGCTTATACTCCGAATTTATACCTTATTTCTACATAATACAGGGTTAAAGTTTGAAGTGGACTGAGCTAAAAATACGTAGTGTAAGTACTTAGTAATAACTCTCAACAATTTGTTGGGGTCAAACTTGAAACCGCTAAAAAAACTGTTTCATTCATTTCATTGTATTTCAGAGATAATTTTCTATGTAAGAGCTTATCAAACACCTATATTTTTTTTGTTCTAGAGTCCCATAGCTCAAAATGGTTCAGAATTTTGAATAGGTACAAATTTTTGGGACATATTAAACTCATACTTTTTGTATAACCCGCTGTTTTTTACTTTTAAACCTTCTCTGTATTAGACAAAACAAAAAAAAAATATTAAATCGGTCCAGCCGTTCTCGAGTAGCAAGACAAACGTCAGAAATCGTCAGGAGACCACACACGACAGCTATAATGTATATTTTTACATCCTGACGATTTCTATGGAAAGATGTAATGAGATGTATCGTGCTATAATGTACATCTTTACATTATAGCTGCTGTGTGTGAAGCCCTTAAGAAAAAAGAGTTTTACTTACATAATGTTTTAGGCTAAGTGTGTTTTTAGCCGAAAACTAGTATAAATACAACATAGTTATGTTGGCATATCCCAAGCTTAGAACCCTGTATAATAATAGTGATATTATTGTAGAAATTATTAAGTGGAGTTACGAGTGGGTACGTGCTTCCAGTAGTTACTAATTTCGACTATTTATTACTCATACGGAAATCTAAGCACAGACAGATGTAACATAATTATTTTACGTTGGAAGTTGGTTTCTAGAATTCACATGAAAATACTAAGTAGAAAAGTCTCTCTTAGAAGTTTTAGTGGATTTCCAAAGAAAAGTAAAAAATCTTAGGCCAAGGTAACTTTTTGATACAGATTCGAGGAATTATTTAAGGAGCCGGTAAATGTAAACAGTAAAAGAGTATGTATTTTATTTTGTAGATAAATTGTACGGTATTATAATTATGTGTATTTTAATTAGCTCTACTGTTTTGTAATGTAAACTAATATTGCAATTAAATTTTAAACCATTTTGCGATGTCTGATTAAGCTGAAATTTGGCATACCTGTGAAACTCCAATTAATAAAAGCTTATGTTTATTTTTTTAAGTATTTTAATTTCTGTTCTATGATTAGGCTTGCGTTTGACCGCCATCTTGCCTGAAAGCGAGCGTTGATGACGACGGAACGGAACGACGGAAGACGTTTTTACTCTGAAGAAACCAACTCGCTCTTTACTTAGCCCACTTGCTCCTAATGTGTCATAAACGTCACAGTGTGAAATTGAAAAACAGTGTGAAAAAAAATTGGTGTGACGGTCACACCTTTTTTTTTTGTTTATTTGTTTCTTATCACTTACAATATGTTACTTATGTATACGAAATAAATCAATAGTGCAAACTAAGTTGTCTTTGATTCAGGAGTAAATGGGTTAAAGAGTTAAAGACACGAAGATACCCAACTCCGTAATTAAGTTTTAAAATTAGTAGCTAGAACGTAGCGTTAAGTTTTTTATTAAAAAATAATAATAGTGTAGTAACAGCCTCAAATTTCTAGAACTCATAACAGAAACATCAATCGTTACCAGTCAATCAGTTGCCAGCCATGACAAATAATAACTAATGAGGGCAGTGAACAAAGCCTATAGGAACTAATTCTGAAATCAGCGGCATGTGATTACAATCAATAAAATGACATTTTCATTAATCCATGCTGCGGATTACGATGAGCAACTGAATAATAAAACAAGAAACAGTATGGCCCCTTACTATAATAATTAACAAAAACTGACTTCAAGAGACTACTGAGACAAGAGACTATTGAGTTATTCATCTATTTGTCGCGCACGTAATTAATGCAAAAAGACTTATAAAATGGTTTTCTCATGGATACCATTAACAGAACTGGACTAAATTGAAACGGGACCACACGGAAAGCGTCAGCTTTCTAATAAAAAAAGAATCATCAAAATACCCCACCCAGTCAAAAGTTATGAGGTAAGAAACATAAAAATAAAAACATACAGTCGAATTGAGAACCTCCTCCTTTTTTGAAGTCGGTTAAAAATCAATGTGGTTCCCCGTTCGCTAGTTCCGTGTATTTACAAGAAATAGGACGGTCTAAGCCTACGACTTTCTAAACAAAAACATAGAACATCCTTCTTTGATGTAGGTTGCGCCCCATGTGTGACATCACGATGCTTTTATCGTGCTAAATTTTTATCACAACCGGTTTAGTCGTTTTGTGGTTAAAATGTAAAACATAGATATCGAGACTGATATAGGGGATACCATCTTTTTGTCCCCGTTTTTTCCCTAGGACAAAGATATATTCATAGGTACACACACATTTACACCTGTAAAGCCTACTTCATAATACAGACTTGATGGACTTCCTATTGATTTAGCGTACGTAGGTATATCATTAATTCATTACACACATCACCACATCATCTGAACACTTTCGCAGCTATGAAGCCCACTTCACTATACGCGGACTTGTGAAGTGTCTGTATTATGAACTAACTGACAAGAGGACCTGTTTGGCTCAGCTGTAGTATATCCGTCTTATAAGCTGGAGGTCCTGGGTTCGATTCCCAGCCGGGCAGATGTTTGAATGATGAATTTAGATATCTGATTTGGGTCTGGGTTTGGGTGTTAGTTGTCCTTGTTTTTGTGTGTTCCATGGCATCGCCGACACAGGGTATACTAAAGCGGAGCTATTAGTGTAAAACGTTTACGTTTATTTATAAAAGAAATAAACAAACTCTAACAGGTGCGAAAAGTCTGAGCCCCTACTGCCGCAAAGTCCTCACCGCGCTATAAATACAGATTGCTAGAGTATTAACAGATCGATGTAATTTGTCGCTATCGATACTAATAACATCGCCGATATCTATTGCGATCATCGCTCACTGATTGCGGATAATGAAATTGTTTATTATGACACCTATTTCCTTTTGGAGATTTATATTGGATACTAGCTGCGTGACTCGGGTATCACCCGCCATACGAGTACTACAGGATTTGGTAAATTATTCGAGATAGAAAGTGGCTTATAATGGTTTCTGAATTTCTAAATGGTTCTGAATACTTAAGGGTGTACACGTCAAAGTGAAAAATTTTTAGAACACAAGTTTTCTAGAACAAGAAAATTGGTCACGTGACTAAATATTTTGTATAGAGACTTAATATTGTTTTCTCGAATTTTGCAAACTTGTATCCCAAAAGTTGTTCACTTTAACGTGTAGAATATCAGCTTTAAGTATACAACATTCAGAAACACCTTGTGTAATTAGGTTATTGGCTAAGTTTACATCAAATTTCACTTGAATTCATAGAATCGTAACAGAAGCATGAAGAAGTAACAAAACATTTCTAGCATTAGTGAGAAATTGTGATAGGCTTTTTTAAAATCTTTTGCATGAATAATTTTCAGTTTTCGTGCGAAATCCCAATACGTTCGAAAGTCGGTCATTTCGCATCAAATACTCATGCGAGCGATTTTAAAATCTAGGCCGTGTTATTAACCAATATTGCGATATAAGCACACTTACCCACAACCATAGACATACTTTCAGTTTATTCACTGGAGCTGTAACATCACCCACGTTTTAATTAACACTGAAACAGTCGTAAAACAATGCACGTCAGAAGTGAATGCGCAATCGGAGTTCATTTCGAGAATGCTGACAACGTGGCAGTGACAGGGCGTTGTTAACTACTTGATTGGATAGTTACCTTCTCATGACTGATAGGTACCTACAAGTACAATTATATGCTGATAGCATTATTCAGGGCCAAGAACCATCGTTAGTCACTCGCTAGCCATAAGCCATCAGTCATCGTCTATCAGTAACTAACAACATTTAATGCTATTTAAATTAAAGTTCTGATTTCTAATTTCTGAAAACCCTAAATCCTTAAAACTTAAGTGACGTAAACCAAGAAACTCAACTACAAAATGTACCTCTAGTCTTTAACATGTGGGATATAAAAACAAAAATAAAATACGAACTTCTCGCAATCGACACACTGATATTATGTAATATGTTGGCTGATGCTGATGCTGACATAGTCTTCAACACCTTAACCAACTGCTCAACACATTTTAAATTTCTAAGGTGTCGTTAGATTTGTCTTCAATGTCGCCTGTCTACTGGAGCGGAGAAGAGAGAAGAAGAGACAGGCAGCGTAAAAGAGTAGAAGTGTCATATGCTGAATTTTGCGATCGTTTGTTTTAAACCAAAAAACTTATGTATGAGTATGAGCAAGTGAGCGCTAAACTATTCAATTCACAAGTACGTGTCGATATTATATAAGCTTATTCCCGATGTTCCATGATCCGTGGTCCTCTGTGGTACTATTCGTTTTACTCTGCATACACATGGCGATTTGATTCCGCCACTCAACACAGTCCGATTCAATTATAGCGCTTTTGTTAGCGTTAGAACCATTCAGGGTTTCCATTCGAAAGTTTTTATCCGGACGTTTTAGTTTTTTCGTAATATTTGATTTGAATTTTAAGCAGCTGTGTTTAAAAACTAGAAATAATATGTGAAAGAAATCACTTAAATGTTGTGGCAAATATTACCAACAACTCAAAAAAAGTTCGATTATCAAAATCGCCTCTTGATCGCCTCTTGACAAGCCTAGGAAACATATAATTATACGCGATATTCGAAATAAATTAGTGTCAAATAGTAAATAGTAATCTAATGTGTAAAATAGTGTCAGATCTTTCACGTCGCCTAAAGACTTTTGATATGTCTTAATTGTTAATGTGCAAACAACCGGATCTACTATATTTGCGTCTGATGCCGAGACTTTCCTGTCCTCTGCATAAAAGGTCTAAAGTTTGCAAAGACTTTTTATAACTAAAGGATCAATCAAACTCTTTTTGAGTCGAGTATCTTTTTAAGTCTACTAGGATTTTCTTACGCTCTGTTTACAGTAGAAAAGGTAACAAAATGTTAACTGTAAAATTGAATTAAGAAAGCTTAATAGATTGTTTTAGACTCTGGACTCTTAAAAGAGTACACATTTAAAATAGTAAAACTAAGCAAAATCTGTATCGTGTATTTGATAGATAAGTGAATAAAAAAAGACGTGTGGCACTCGGGGACTGCCGCGGTAAAGCTATTGCATAGCATTTTTTTATCAACTTATGCAATTATAATTATTTATTTATTTTATTTAAGCAGTATTTTTTTTCCTTTGTTTTTTATTATTTATCCTATTTTCAAAAAAGTATCCAAATGAATTTCTGTAATAATTATCAATAATTTTCAAAATAAAATAAAATTGGCGAAAAGTCAACGAAACCTTACACTCGACACCTAAAGGCGAGTTGCTGAACTAAAGAGACAAGCGTGATATTTCAGAAAGTCATTAAAAGTTCTGCTATTCATTGATAGATGGCAAAACTAAAAAGTATCACCGCTGTGCCGGTCGGAGTGGGGGGTGTTAGGTTATTTTCGTTACGGAATTTCTGGATTCGGTCTCCACGCTCAAGGCCTGCGATAGAAGCTATGCAATAGCTTAAAAATAGGACAGCACCCTATTAGATGTCAATGGATACTGCATTTTCTATACATATCAATCGCATACTCGCTACTTAAGTTTCGGCAGAAATTAATAGACGTACAACTTCGTAATAATAAAGTCCCGGTTTAATAAAACGCAGTTTGGTCACATAGCACATAACGTATGCGTTCGACACCATTCCTATTGTAAGCTTTTTGACATGACAACGTCATTCGAGTTCCAATTAACCTATTCTGTCATTCGTGTAATTAGTACTGAATGTATGGTAGGTAAAACAAATACCGTGTTTTGATTGTGATTTAGCTTTGATTTTGACTGAAATTCAAATTGAGAGGGCATCGCTTTCGGCTGTGAGGTGGATGAATTAATTGGACATAAGTTTAGTGAGAATAGGCATTGAGTGGTGTAAGGGTCATTGTTCATTAGCGCTGATCATATAACCCGTTGATAGATCACATCTATTCGTCTCGCGAAAACAGTACCCTAAGGCAGCTTGTCCACTGCAATTTAACTAATAGAATTTGCTTAAAATTCCTCTCTGATATTAGAGCGGGGAGGGGAGGTCTGATGTCGCGTAGCTAAAGAGTAGTTAACCGTATCATCTACGTATGATTGGCCAATTGCAGAGCAGTGAATTTTCAAAACAAAAAACCTGTCAAAATATATTTATAATTGCTTATATTTTATTTGCATCAAATACGCCGCTATTTTGCTACGCAATGCATCTCTTTGATCCAATTTTCCAGCATCGAAGAAACTATTTCTTCATCAAGAAAACGTTTACCCAAAAGCCACCCCGATTTAATGCGATGCGATTTAATGCGCTAATATTATTGCGGAGGTATTCTTGGTTTTATTGTGACGGTGGCCGGTGGCTAGAATTTAATTAACCACGTTGTGCAGTTGGTTCGCGGGCCGCCTGTTGGGACTATGTTTTTGGATCAGGTTATGAGCGAGAGCGGAATACATAGATAGGATAGTTTTGACCTCGCAGTAAAAAAAAGTTTATATAGTGTCGATCTGGTCGTAGAGTAAAGTCCATTATTGTTTGATTTGAAGTTGCAGAAATTATGTAAGTAAAGTTATGTAAATGAAACTAAGTTCTAGTACTTTATATTTTAACTTAAACATACAGCTTCTGTGCGCTCGCTTTGGGGTAGAACGAAAAGCGTAGTTGCTCTAGGCGTCGGGTGTATGCGGCGCTAAAATACGAAATGCGAGAAAAAAAATCGAGAATTTTTTTATGATCGAACGAGTGAAACGTCTTTAGAACCTGGCACAATTTTGAATCTGTGAGAAAGAGAGCTAATTGCTAAGTACTGGCGAGAGTGATTACTTTGGTCCTAGTCGATGGAGAGCGCACATTTCGCTCTTAACTTACACCACATAAAGCCCACACAATGCCACGGTACATTCAACCTACATAAGTTATAAGCCTCGTAGTTAAGTTACAACTTGGTTTGTGGGTCAGTGCCAACGTCTTTGGGGATAAACGTTTTGCCCGAAATAATTAAGAATTAAGATCGACTTTACATTGCGCTTTGTGTCGAGAGAGATTTGGGAAATGGGTTAGATTTTATCCGGAGTTGAAGTACGTGTTTGTGTAGGCTGAAAGGCCAACGTAATCAAAACCAAAAGCCAAAAGTGAATAGAAACTTTATTTTTACTGGGAATAAAAGAAAAACTTTTGATTTTTCTCTCTTCTCTTTTTTTTCACAATTTGTCGGTATCAGTGATGAAAACATGTGCCTTAGCCCTTAGCCCTTACAGCCAATGCAGCCAAGTATCAGAAATCTGATCCAATCTGATATGATACTCGATTACATTGGGTGAAGCCGAGTTATGTGGATTGCACACGATAGGAGAACTAAGTATCGTCTCCGATTATTTGATATCAGGGCTGTGCTGTGGTCAACCGCTTAACCTGTGAGTTTTAAAAGTTTCCTGTATAATGATATTATTATGTAAAATAAAAGACAGTTATACATCTGCTCTAGGTGGTAAGAGTCATAAATAAAACAAAAGGCTGACAAGGGGATTTATCCTACGAAATCGTGGTAGCACCACAGTATAAATCAATAGTGTTAAGCTTAAAACAAACTAAAACCTAACGATCATCTTTTACTAAATTCAACGATTTTCAAAATGTTAGCTGTTAGTACCAAAAGTGACAAAGTCCTTGTTAAAACTTTGACACGAAAAATGTAAATGGGTACTCTGACCTGTTGTGCTCCCAAAATGTCTCTAACCACGTTTTACTTTAATCTTTTTATGTCAACCAAACAACTAAGCATAAATTAAGCTACCTTTCCATAGTAAACTACCTAAACTGACTACTGAATTAAATTTACAGGCAAACGTGGCTTCAACGTGTTGAAAACTTCACTTCAACGTATTCAATTGTAGGCTCTATTTTTTTGGGATAGGTTTTATAATTGTTTGCGGAGGTTTAATCATGAACTACAACAGCAGTGAAGCAGTGTAGAACAGTGATTAGGATAATTTGAAATTGTTGAGTTTGACGTTTCTTCTTTTAGGGGCTATCATTTGAGATCCTATTGGTCGATTTTGGTTAAGGTTTGGGGTATCCAAGCGTATCTCACCCAATCTCACCATAGTGTATGTCTCGACGATAGGGTAGTGTAGAGCTGGCCTAACCTCAACGTTTTCTGTTTGAACTTCCCTTAAGATCATGAAACTTTGATATTTATTGCTATCATAATATTAACCTCACGGTTTTGCCCAATATTGTTAATTAATTGAGTGATACATTCTAACTTACGTTTACAAATTCGTAGACTATATACCAAGGGCCCTAGCCTTAAGAGTGAGATACTACCTCGGTCACTGTCGCTCTCATTAGAAATGTCATTACAATGAGAGTGACGAAGATAATCACGACCACCCAAGAATAGAGTCACAAAATACAATTATGTCGCTAACCTTAATAATATAACGATTCTGCGGTAAACAGGAAACATTACCTTCTGTCTTTATTGTCTGTGGTTGATCTTGTTGTGTGCAGTAATTATTAACAGGTTCGCTAAGCAAGCACCCGCAAGATTTGGAGTAAAACAGCTTGACTCGAGTGTTCGTTCTGTTTTGTTTATTCTGTGGAAAAAGTTTTAAGATACTTTTAAGAATTAGCTTAGAATATAAATTAGAATTTGTGAGCTCTGTTTTCTATAAGTAAAACTCTATTAATTTTGTTTATTTAAGTTTTTGTTGTATTTATACCTATAGAAAATAAATAGGTAAGTATATTAACTGTCATTAATTTACAGTAATTAGAATTAGCTTTTGTTTTTAGAGCAATGTTTAGAACTCGTTGATTTTTTTTTTGTTCTATGCGGCGGTAAACAAGCAGAGGCTGGCTGATGATAAACGATTACCGTCGCCTGTTGCTGTTGACAATTTAGGAGTCTATTAACAGCCCGTTTAAATACAAAACAGAAGAATATTATGTAAAGGAAAAATAAAATGTTGAGCCGCATTTGATTTTGGTCTATCTAGATGCCTTAAAATAAATAGATGGAAACTATTTAATTTCACACCAGATATTACATAGGTCTATAAAGAATAATAAGTCGTTAATATTAGTTTAATTGTTCATCAAGTTATTATATTTGCAACACATATACAGTTCTAGTTCTACGTTCTAAGATGCATCAATTTTGGATCTGGCAACTCTCTCGCATTAAAAAGTCTATCGTATGTAGCCATAATATTACCTGAAAATAAATAGAGAAAAGCTACGTTGAAACAATTTTTATATATTGAGACCTAAATTCTTATAACGAAAAGCACAATTTCAATTTTCATTTCCTGATAAGCCGAGGATATGAGAAGCCATTGTTTCCAAACAATATTTTCACGTGAGTTTATTTAAGGGACCGCAGACGTTTCTAGTATTCTTACTGAGGCAGGTGCTGCTCCTACACAAATACTTACGGCGATGGCCCTCACGAGTCGGAGGGGATGTGCGGGCTTAACTGTACACTTAGATACACATACACACTGCACACTTTTTTGCATTATGCCTAGGATAAAAAGAACAGAATTTTGACAAGTTTTTTTTCTTGTTCCACGTTTTTTATAATCATAATCAATCATTTAACACAAGTGAAATCGAAGAGTAAAAGCAATAACTGAATAAAAATGTGTTAAAAAATTTGGTCATAAATGTGGTTGTTAACGTTAAAAATATTCTTATCATAACGAATTTTGCTTAATTTTTCACTTACAAAGTTTTATGTTAATAAGCATTATGCACTAGTAAATTATCATATACGACTAGTTCTGACGTAAAACTTTGAGTACCTAATTCAAATCAAATGACTTGCGCCATGAAATTACTCAAACCGGAAATAGTGAAACATTAGCCCAACCTTTGAAGTCAACCAATAGAACCTCAGTATGTGACATATCACCCTGACAAAGTTAATTTCCTCTACAATATTGGCGCGGTTCGGATATACCCCACATTCCCCTTACAAAAGGAGTGTTAGTGTTATAAAGGCTTTGAGGTTGTTTTGATAGCAAATAAGGGCGTTTATATCCCGTAATAAGTTTCTGTTTTACGTATTTGTTTAGGTCTTTAATTCTTTATAAGTTACAGGATGAAAGTAACGTATGTAAGCCGCTTTGGTTTAAAATGGAAGTGTGAGTAAGTGCCCTTTTGTGAAATTTAAAGGCTTTTGTATAGACGCTTAATGCATTAAAACGGTCACCACCTTTTCTCTATTTGTTTATTTTTTACGCTCTAATAGGTATGTTGTATGAGTTCTATGTACGCTAAGATTATTTTTTTTTGCTAGAGGCTTAAGTCGCTTCGCATCTAAAATGAAGTGACTAATTACGAGTAGAAAGTATTTTCAATTGTTTGTCTATGTATGTTGTCCATCCTAAGGTTGCCTGGAAGAAATCGCTCTTAGCGATAAGTTGTTGCACTAGTTTTAAATTCTATGATCGTTTTTGTACGTAATTTCTGGTGCAAACAATAAAAAGTTTATCTATCTATCTAACCCTACAGTCTTTACACTTAAAAAAATTAAGCGATTTTGACAATTTTGTTCACTTGTAATTATCTTTTGACGAAATATTAATTAGGACATGTACTTAAGTGAAAAACAGAAACATAGTGAGTGTAAAAATTAAGCTTCAGGTAAAAAAAAGCGTTAAAAAGATCAAGTTTCACATTTCCTTTCACAAAATTTTATAAAAGCAGGCATGATAGCGTTTAAGAACGGAAAAAATTCCATACATTAAAGTTGAGAACTTAAAACGTAGCATAAAAGGAGGCGTGTGGAACCCTCTCCGCTTAAGGGGTCATGACATAGTGCAGTTTAAAAAAGTAAGGGCGGAATTATAAACGTCGGCTTGCACTTAAGTGTTCTTGCGCACTATACGGTAAAACTAAAAAGCGAAAAATAAATAATAGTTAAAAAAAACTAATTTTTATAAAAAACCGAACTAAAAAAATAGAAAATAAAATTTTATAAATTTAAATTAAGAATAGGGTTGAAAATTTCAATAAATATAAATTAATAATAGTGTAAATAAATAAATATATGTATTTTATTTTTAAAAAGCGTGGGGGTCAATAGATATTATATATTTTGTAGATACATTTTGTATTGACAGACATGAGTAGAGTGATTAGCATTTTGATAATATCTTAGAAAGCACCCCACGCTTTTTTAAAAATAAAATACATATATTTATTTATTTACACTATTATTAATTTATATTTATTGAAATTTTCAACCCTATTCCTAATTTCAATTTATAAAATTTTATTTTCTATTTTTTTAGTTCGGTTTTTTATAAAAAGCGTGTTTTTTTAGTTTTTTTTAACTATTATTTATTTTTCGCTTTTTAGTTCGATTTGCTAACTATTAACCATCCTTAATATGTACAAATGTGTTGGTGTTATCCGATTTTGGCCGTCTGCAAAAAGATTTGTAGCCGCGTGGTTTCGATCCTCAGACCTCTGGGTTATGGGCCCAGCACGCATCCACAAAAATATTGAGCAAAAAGATTTCTAGCGCGTGGTTTCGATCCAAGGACCTCAGGGTTATGAGCCTAGCATGCTTCCACCGCGCCACTCTGCTCTCTGACACGAGTGACGAAATTACAATTCGTAAATTAAACGGTCTTAAAAGTTAAAGAAACTTTATAGAAAAAGCGTGTTAAAAAAATGAATAGTTAAAAAAACTAAAAAACACGATTTGTTTAGTGTATTGTCATCGGTCCTCGATATATCTACAAAGTTTGAAAGAAATCTGACCGTTTTAAGTGGGTCAAAATCGAGCTCAAAGGAGTCGGTTACAAACATACATACATACAAACATACATACAGGTGAAGCTAATAAAAGCGTGTTAAAAATAGCAGATGTTGCTTTTTTATACTCGAAACGTGCTTACATATCAATGTGTTTCTAAATGATATTTAAGTAAGTACCTACACAAGATAGTTTCACAAGTGATTGCATTTTGTTACATGTATATTAAATTAACAAAATAAAATATAGGTAAAAATTCGTTAGCATAAACTGAACATAAACCTATACCATCTCTGGATGGCAACAGGGCTGCTAACAATAAGCTGTCGATCCTCTAACAGATGTTATTGAACTACATAGAACATTCGCAAACAATAACGGAGTTTTTGAGCTCTTTTATGTTTACCAATTAAGATATTGTCTTAATCACTTTCTCTTTTGGCGTAGCAACTCAAAGTGTTTTTTTGGCCTCCGATACCAGAGAGCGCCATTGCTCCTAGTTTTTCGTTGCCTCTTGCCAGTTGTCGGCTAGAAATTGACACAAGTCAGTTTGACACACATCACACTGCACACCTAACTGAACTACAAATGTAAAAAGTTTTGGTCAAATTTGATTCGACCAATCTCCAAGTAAGTGCGCGATGACCTCAAATACCGCAAGAGAGGTATTATCAAAGTGCTCCGTTACATTTAAAAGATTATGCAGTCGCATTTGTAACATTTTATGCGGCTTTTGACCGCAACCGACCGCTTTGTGTCGGCTAAGTGTTGTTTAATGATATTTTTATACTGTAATATGGGTGTAAATGAACCTAAGAAATATTATTACAGTAATGTTCTTTGGTGTAATTTTTTTAGTTAACTTTAATTTTTTTGTTTGTTTTGTTCCAGGTTTATAAGAGGATAGTAATTAAAGACTAGATAAATAAGAGTTTGCGTTCTAGTTTTCAGAAATAAGTTTACTTTAATTTATGTTTATTTTGTGCTAAGTCTACAGAAATAATTACGTCTTTTCCTAATGGAACTTCCGTTAAACGTTGTTTCTTTAATGTGATTTCTTTTAGTTAATTAAAAAGCTATTCTAAGAAACAAATGCAAGTTTTCTGTAATGTATTTTGATGTTAAGTAATTATATTTTTAAAAAGTCAAAATACATACACAGAAATAAAGAATTATCGTTTATAACGCTCTTCGGTTTCTTTTTTTTTGTATGTGATGTTATTTTACATAAATTGACACTGAGTCTTAATTAATATTATAATAATTAACTACCTATCTAAGATATAATTATGTGATTATCGTATAACAACAAACATTAAGCCATAATTATCAGAGAAATTTCAAGCGGCTTAAAAACTTCAACACCAGACTCAATCGGTTTAAATTAATTTACTTTCATTAGCTGTCTGTCTAATCAAATCCATAATCCCACCTCAATAAAACTAAAATTTTATTAACGTAACCAACAAAACCACGTTACAAAACGTAACGTAAACGCAGCCATAAACCTACAGAAGCCACGTCCGGCCGATATTATGCAAAATCGAACACCAAGCGGTCCGCAACTACCCACCAACACCAGCAAAGAACACCCAAATAAAATGTACTATAGGCCTGAACAATAATCATTTGAATACGAATGTACTGATTTCCCCTGTAACATTTATTTCGTGGCGTACCTCTCAATATGGGCGGTATTGCTTTTACCCGGCCGTGGCCAATAATATGCGACTTTTACGATAATCTCACCTATTTTCGCCGTTTTACGTCCCACTTTTGTTTGTGGGTTTACTAATGTGTTTTTGTTTCTACCCTTGGTGTGTTTACCTTTTTGGCTGAAGCTTAACCAAACTAGAATGTTCTAGAATGTTCTAGGTGTTTAATGTTTCAAATGAGGAGGATAAAAGTACAAGAAAAGCTTACTCATCATTGTTTTAATGGTTTACTGACTTTACAGATTGCTTTCACTTTCATAACTTTTTTTTTTTACGAAAAAATAGGAATAGTAAGGTAAAACTGTAAAATATAATATAACATGGAAACCGAAAGCAGTCAGTGGAAATTTTCCCTGCATTTAGTGAAGTGACGAGGGCTTAAGGGTGTGTTCACGGAAATAATTATTATTTGAGAAGTAGAGAAATGCAGTGGAAATAATTTACTAGTCGCAAAAATTAACAGCAATCCAATGAAAAGCTAATCGTTAATTTTATTGATTAAAAGCAATAAAGGCCCAACCAGTCAAAACTAAAAAGTTATCCTCAAGTACAAACAACTGTGTTTGAGTTTCTTTATTAAATATAATTTTTTCATAAACCACTAGCTGTGCCCCGCAGTTTCATCCGTGTTTTCCAGGATTAAAATAACCTACCTATGTCCAGACCATTGAGAATGTAATATTATGAGAACGAACCCCATGAACGACCTTCATTCCAAATTTCATGTAAATCCATTCAGCCGTTTGAGCGTTCAAGAGTAACAAACATACATACTTTCACTTTTATAATATTAGTAAAATAAGGTTAATTGTTGCTACTAACCATAAGTAATATATGATACTCGTAAAAAAAAAAAAAATGATACGCCTAAAAACTCGTGCAACAACTAGCGGCTTTATCGCTCTGAGCGATTTTTTCCATCACACGCATTCAGTTGGTTAAAATGAATTTCCCCGCTCCGCTCATGACTTACCCGCCTCTTACTCAGAAGCGGCGCGAAGTGAAGTGCCCTCACGGTTGTAGGTCGGGCCTGTTTACACTAATTGCTCGAGACACTACCGCCACTCCGCGTTGTGTCTCGGCCGAGACGTACACTTCCTAATGTAGACACGGGGAAATACATTCCGAAACTGCTTTAAGAATTGCTTAAATACATGAGACAGGTTTTAAAAAACGTGGGAAAGGTGACTTGTGACAAACAAAGTATGTAGTTTTATTTCAAAATTTTATACTAGCAGCGTCATACGGTTTCACCAGCTATACTAAAACAACTAATAAATTTCTCGGGATAAAACTAATCTATGCAGTAAATCCAGGGCATGAACGTTCATACCAAATTTTGTCCTAATTCGTTAAGACGTTTTAACGCAACAATCATCCAAACATACAAACTTTCACATTGATTAGGAGGATTTCTGCGGATCTATGCTTTGTATAGCAAGGAGAGAGTTGACCTAAATATCTTTTTGTAATTCTGTCCTCATAATTTTCAAATTGTCATGCAATCTCTTGACCCATGCATCGACGACCGAAAGGGCAAACGCACTATTTCAGCTTTTCAACTAATCGTTCTTTACGGCGGAGTTAAAGTTTCAGTTTGTCGGTTGATGCTAATTTACGACTAGTTCAGGAGAAGCGATGATTTAGGAGCTTCCTGACTCTGATTTTAGTGCCATTTTATTTTATGTCCGTTTGTGTTTGCGGACATTGGTAATTAGACTATTTGATTTAGTGTAAACTATGAGTTTACCAATTTTACTACCTATTTTAGACTACTGTATTTTAGAAGTAGCTGCGTAGAGTTCATAGCGTAAATTGAATAGGGCTGTGCTTATTGTCGAATATCTATGTTCAGCAACGGACGACACGGCCAGTCTTCGGATGGGTAACCGCGTGGGAAAATTATAACTGAGCTAACGGTGGTTTGTCTTATAACAACAACCGCGAGGTGATGAAAGATGATGATTAGTAGCTTAAGTCATTTACTGTACCCCGGAAAACGTTTGACGATGATAACCTGTTAGAGCGTAAATTGTATCAGACAAACAAAATTACTTTCAAATTTTAAATTTTAGTTAGTATTATCAAAATCTGATCTTAATGATAATTTTACTCATAAGTACATTAGTAACCGAACTTCAAAAAATATTAAAAAATATCAAAGTAAATGAAAAATCATGACCGAAATTGTCTTTTTTTATCCGCCAGTAAATGATCATTTCAATCGTCATGTCGTGAACAAACCGCGACCGCAGCAACAAGTGTCGGCGCTATCAGGGCTCGCCCTTTGAACCACAACCTAACGCAGGATTAGCGCGCCCTTAATCAGGACGCTGCTTAGGAAACGGAATTACTTCACATGTTTAGATAAATCGAATTGAATCGTGAATAAAAAGGGCTAAAATAAAAATGTTTTTAACAAGGCTATTAACTGGTTTCTTAACATTTTTGTATGGAAAAAAAAACACAATTGAAAATGTAGAAACAAATACTTTGATTAATTGTGAAAATTTTGAAAAGAAAATATGATATAATAAGTTTAAAATGGTTTTGAGTCTAAACTGCAATCTATCATTACACTAATTGAACCAAAATGTATTCAGCCATAGCACAATTCACAAGTAATGTAATGTTCTTACGTGCAACTTTTATAACATAATATTAGTGTAACACTGTAAGATATCAATGAATATCGTCTTTGTGTAGGTAGGTAATGGTTATGTTTATAATGTGTGTACACACACTGGAATACAACCACGGGCGGCCATTGCTTTCTGCAATTGTTTACTTAGGAGCGGATTATACCAGTTTGCCGCTTCAATATTTATAGCACAGTCTAATAAAAGACGGTAAGTGAAGTTCTTAAAAATATCATACAAATAGACTGTGTAGTGTATTTGCTATGACTGCCACGGGTACCACGCTACGAGTGCTACGACGCAAGCTATAAATTGCGAAAGCAACGCCACGAGCGATACGCTGTAAGCTAAATACGCCACATGATGCTCCCCAAACGCTACACCAGTGCTACAGCACGAGCATATTATCCAAGCAGTCGCCATCATCACTTCCGCCATGTTTGCTATCTACATGATAAACTTTACGCTACAAGCGCTACGCTACAAGCTCTACGCCAAGAGTACTACGATATCCGCATATTCAAACTAAAACTTACTGTCTTGCACGTACACTGTATTTTAGTGAACCAACAAACTCTTTATTATCTAGAGAATTTTTGCGTAATAGATATTAAGGGTCGGATTTACGTGTTTGTACTTATTTCTTCATTATTAAAAGCTAATATGTGCGTAGAGAGGTCGGTGGGGCAACACTTGTGTGAGCTAGCAAAGGTTACTTGCTGAACATGATCAACATTTTAAACAAACTAATTATAATCGACCTATTTGGATAATTTGTACTTCATTCGCATGTTTTAAGAAAACTTAGTGGTAGAGAAAGTTAACTTACAAGGTTAATTTTACACGAAGATTTTTAGGGCTTTTTGATCTAAAAATGATGAAGTTGAAGATGAAGTTCTAAAAAAGACAGAAATAAGACACTTTGACGTTATTAAAAAAATATCATTACAAATATACATAAATATTTTCAAACGTACTGGGTGTGCGTGCTTTACTGTCGTATTATTTCAGTAAATCCTTTCGCTGTTTTCGAAAAAATACCATCTCTGGTGCCAATCTGCTGTAACATTGACCTACTCAAGTTATGTATGCCTCAGCTTCGTATGCCTCACATTGTTCTCCTTCATCCATCAACCTCTTTTGCATGTCGAGACAGTAATGAACTGCTTGGTTCCAAATCTACCTACGTCGGTACTCATTTGCGACAACGCGTAATAGTAAATCCATTTGGCTGAGCTCCAACGAAAAACAATAAAGGCTTTGAAAAATAAAACTATTGAAAATTCAGTGGAAGCGAACGACTCACTTTAGAAAACATGAGTACATCGTTATTGGCTGCTTTTGAAATAATGAAGATGTTTTTCTTACGACAATGACGAAACGATATTTTTTACAAAGAACGTTAAGGCGAGGAGCCACTGGAGCTGTGTGAAGCTGGATTGGAATATCGAAAATTCTAGGAATCAGTTCAAAAGCAAAATTTTTGGTTATTTTAAAACTCAAAAGGATTGAAAATAACCATAGCTCTTACGGATCTTATTGAATTACTTTTATGTTAGTAGTTCTATTATAGTAAGTAATTAAACTCAAAATATATTATATTATATTATATTATATTATATTATATTATATTATATTATATTATATTATATTATATTATATTATATTATATTATATTATATTATATTATATTATATTATATTATATTATATTATATTATATTATATTATATTATATTATATTATATTATATTATATTATATTATATAAATGTGCTCTTTAAAACTTCACTTACCTTTTCATCTGAAGGTTGTCTGAAAGAACGTTCTTAGACCAGAGCAGTGAGAGAGATGAAACTGTTTTTTATCTCTGCCACATATTTCTTGTTTTACGTTTTCTTGAAATTTAAATAAACTTATATTGTAAGTGTATTAAAACTTATTTGTTTTAAAAGCAAGCCAGTTTAGCTTCATACAGTTGTCAGAGGATGCTCGCCCTTATAGTGGATCTTTTGTTAGATGGCTCTTACAGGATGAATTGGAAAAATAATGTTGCAAGGTAAGTAGAAAGTGAATCATTTTGTACTTTTATTAATAACGAACAAGTCAACAACAGAATGTTCCTGAAATTATTGCGTTTAGTGTAGCGTATTATTATTTATTTTCATATTTTTTAAATTTTTTATCATTCTTTAATCGTAAGTTAAAGACGATAAAAATTATATTTATTTGCTCCAAACACAAATAGTACAATATTACAATATAGTATAATAGTATAACAAGATGACAAAATATCACTTTAACAAAGACAAATCACGTTTGTACGAAAAATGTTTAGACATAAAAATGTCCAATTTTTGGTTAAAATTATTATGTTGGAAATTATATTCAGTAGATAGAGATAAAAGTCAGTCTAGGTTAATGTTTTTCTAAGCCTCGTGACGTGACACTTTAATATGTGTCAGTTTATTTAAATGACCAATCCAGATTTAAAATATAAATACACTAAAATAAAAAGAGGCCAAGTCGAAAACACTCGATCCATTCCAAAAGTATTTTTAGTAGCGTAGAAAATCTCACTTGCAATATTATGACAACTCATGCCGAAGCCAAATAAAAATTTTAGACGTCCACTGATTGCTTGCTATAAAAAACTTTTAATTTCCCATCAATTCGGATCGGCTCGACTAGAATCTTTATTGAAATGGCTGAAATAAAACAAGTTTCCAATAGAGGTTTTCTTTCAAGCTGTTGCCTTAGCAAGTAAGCGTTTTTGGACACTTGAAACTGCGCAAAATTGTGTCGACTGGGCTATAAGGAATGGGTATGCTAAGCCGAAAAGGACATGTAGTCCTCATCATTATGAACAACTTTTACTATGGAACCAACCCTGAAATCGAGAAAAAAAATCTGCTTGTGTCTGCAAAAAAAATTTCAATGACTTGCGACAAAATGTATTTAACAGCATATTTTTTCAGGGTTGGTTCCATAGTATTAAATTGTTTATAATGATGAGCACTACATGTTCTTTTCGGCTTAGCATACTCCCTGTATTGTTTAAAATAAACAACGGAATTAAAAGTAAAT
This sequence comes from Alcis repandata, assembly GCA_949125135.1. Lineage (NCBI taxonomy): Eukaryota > Metazoa > Arthropoda > Insecta > Lepidoptera > Geometridae > Alcis > Alcis repandata. The sequence goes on from OX421238.1 coordinate 3,100,772, forward strand.
ATATAAATAGCTTGTTACAAACTGATCAATAGGACAACTTTGTTACCGGACACTAAGTATTTTGTTCCGGGGCACTTTGATCATGTATGTAAGTACCGGCAACAAAGCTAGTGTCCGGTGTTCCATGTTGCTAATGAAAAGAGTCTGCGTTTGAACTCCGCTTTTTTTAACCGAAATAAATAAAAATAATTAAACATTATTATTATTTTCTAGTACATTTACAGTGTTGTTAACTCAGATCAGACAAACAAGGGTTGTTAATATGCTGATACGAACTCACTCATCGCGATAACGAGAATATTTGGATTATCGCGAACTTCGCAAAGTTTGAAACCAAATTGTCACAAAGACATTTCATAGTTAACTATCATTGCGAAAATATTAGTGTGAAGTTTTATCACGATATTGCGATATCGCGATATCGCAATATCGCGCTGTATGAAGTTTCAACATACCACAAATATTTAAATCTATTAAAATTAATTTACAACTCAATAAAATAAGCTAATAATAAATAAAGTAAGCTCGTACAGGCCGAGTGGCTAGCCCTGGTGTCAGAGTTTTTAGGCCACCTGAAGGCCTCTGACCTAGCTTGCGATTGTTCTAAAAGAACAAACAACCGGGACTTACAATACAATTATGTATGACAAACTCAATGATCAAAGACATTCCTACGTTTTCTTTGACTTTGAAAATATCAAACGATACTATGCGTTGTCTAGTTCTAATTTTCTCTTCAGACAGAAATGTAGTAATAGCTTCTTCATTCTGCTCTCTTCAACTTTAATTTACAATAATTAAGCTCATTTTACTGTACGCCAGATTTTAGACCAAATAATTTTAAATTAAAATTCCTAATTAGCATTATACTGGGTCAACTCTAAAACAGTGAATACCTTTTGTAGGCGACTTCGATTTATTGATCCAAGCAAAATGTATTCAATGGCTTTTGAAAATTGGAAAATACAAATGTGTTTCATATATTTTGTTCATGGTCAATAAACATTCTTCTGAAATAAATGATGTTAATATAAATTAACTTTGTATTGAACAGCTGTTTTTTTAATGAATTATAAAGTCGTAGAATAAAAGTTGGTTGGTACAAGTGTCTAAGGCTGCCTGTGTCTTCAGTGTTTCAAAGTTGACCGTGTATAGATTTTCGGGGAAAATAAATCAAAAGCTAAAATTGAGCCCTAAATACCGAATTTGGTACCATTTTGAGTGGGTAAAATCTATCAAACGTATTGAATGGCCCAAAGTCTATGATTACACTATCTTTGTGCCGCTCATCGAGGGTAGCTCATTGAAACACAATAATTAAGTCGGAGCCTTAGGGTTGGACCAAAATTTAATTACTTATTTGACCCGAGCAACCCGGGGCTCACAAGACATGTTGGACATCTATTCAATTATATTCCTAATGAATATTTGGTCTGGCACAGTGTTGCCATGGTCAAAGATGTCCCAAATTTTGGTGCTATTTTACTTTCACTAGTTTGTATAGCGAAAAATTGATTTGCGCTCTTTACAGTAAAAGTGTTATTTTTTGTGTAAAAACATCTGAAAACGTCGGCTTAGTTCGAAATTTTCCAAATTAAAATCTTTACGTAACTTTATGGCTGTATTTTAAATAATTTGAATGACGGAGAAAGCTATAACATAGTTGCACCATTTCACATATAGATATCCAAGAATACGCCTAACTTAGTAATTTTGTAAAAAAAACTGCCGAAATTCAAATAATCATATCATACAGTCTAAAAGGTGTGATACTAAAAGAACAAAAAATTAAACATACTAAAATAACAAATCCTTATAATACAAGATTGAGTCTTAAACCAAAATAAACTCTTATAACTGTATTTATCTACCAGCAAATTGAAAAGCTAAAGGAGTTCAAATTTCTCGCCTAGCAACACCGGTTCCCGTTATTATTAAGATCCTATTTAAATGGAACAGAACTAATGCGTATCAGAATAAATTACATTTGGGACCAAAATATCATTATTATCGTTTATATGAGCTTAATGGTTTTTTATGTAGGTAAGTAGATATTTATTTACTTTGACATTGATAGAAGATTTATTATATAAACTTACTAAGGTCTACCATTTAGGTATTTTTACTAAGCCTTAATATAGTTATTGTTCGAATATATTTCTTTAGCTTAGTCTAAGGGGCTACGCACGGTTAGTATTGTAAATCCTACTAATCCCTACTAATATTATAAATGTGAATGTAAGTTTGTTTGTTACGCTTTTACGGGAAAACTACTTAAACGATCATCATAATACTTTGTACACATATTCTTGGAGATAGTAGACGTAACATAGGATACTTATTAAACTTTAAAAAAAAAATTGACCTCGGGTGAAACTGCGGGGTGCAGCTAGTGATTCATAATATGAATGCGCGACGAAAACCGCTCAGTTTGGTTCCCTTAGTTTAAAATACATACCAAAATATATAATATGTGTTTATTTTTAGTATGAAAATTAAGCCAATCGGCTCTTATATGACTTTTTAAGCCAAAAGCCGTTTTCAAGAAACTAGAATAATTTATTAGTTTTACCTAGTTAACTAGTTAACCATCTAGTTAAGGCTTCCATTATTCCATGAATATTACTTGAGCCTGAGACTTTTCATACTAAAACGAACACGTAAAACTATCTCGAAAATACAAAAACATCTACACGTCCTCACTTACAACTCAAAGAAATTCGTCATTCCTCGCTGTTTCACACATCTACCCCTGAGGTTTCCCAAATTTCAGCCTTCGTTCCACAGGAGATAGTTCCAAAAGGTACAATAAGGACGGCACAAAAATAATGTCGCCAGCACTAATTGTCCTGAGACCGGGGGACCGCGGTCACCGCTCGAGCGAGAAATTGTATTAGACTCGCAATAACAGAGGGCCGGATTGAGGGCGGGGCGAGGGGCGCGAAAATGGGGACAAAAATAAATAGGATCAAAGTCTCTTGAGTATACGAGTAACTACGAGTATAAGGCGAAACGAGATTTAACAACTGATAACTTGGTGATGAGCACAGTGCTGTGTCAGGTAGGGCTTTTAGTGATAAGCACCCAAGTATAGGATTTTTCTGGCACTAATTATGGAAATAATATACCTAGGTATATTGCTCTTACAGATGGACGAATTGACGTCCTGTAAGTGTGAATGTGAATGTGCAAAAAATTAACAATAATTTTGTTGGATTTTACAGGTTCGACTGAAATTATACCATGCATTTGTAATATTTCAATTAATACACAAATACCGGTAAAAGTACTAAATTGTATAAAAAAAAACCGGCAAGATATTTCATGTGAACACGCTCGACATCTATGTGAATTAATAGTGTTAATATTTAGAGAAGTATGTCGTCATCGAAAATACCGTATCTGAGTTTCAAAGTATGCCGGAGTTACGTTACGCATAAATGTATATAACAAATGCGAGAGATATTTTACTATAGGTCATGTAACCCCATAGAGAATTCCTTAGTACGTTCGTTAGCAGAGTTATAGCTTGCCACTGGCGTGCGTACCTAATTTCTGGGGAGCGGCGCAGAAAATTGCTAGTTGTAGGTACCTACTTAGTACTGAATGCAACTTTGAAGTTAGGTGATTTGCTTTCAAATTAATTTAACTCAGCGTTCAATCCAAATTCAAAAGGATTTATTCGAAATGAACGGTTTTACGAGGGTGATTCTATTCAAATGAAAATTAAACTTAAAATAGTTTTGTTTTCTTGCGCGATCAAATCAAAGCTTTCAAATTTAAGGTTCAAACACTTTATCTAAGACTAGCTGTTCCCCCTGCCACGCTTCGCTGTGGATAAAAAAAGAAAAAAAATATATATAGCCTATGTTACTTTGGGATAATGTAGCATTCGAATGGTGAAAGAATTTTTGAAATCGGATCAGTAGTTTTTGAGTTTATTCCACACAAACATCCAAAAATACAAAAATACAAAAATACAAATCTTTCCTCTTTATAATATTAGTATAGACGACTTGAGACTGTTGAAACTTTTGATTATCTTATGCCTAAGTAACTTAAATTAAACAGTGCATAACTTACTTAGCAATTAATTTATCGATCAATTTCATTAGCTAATTAAGTACCATTTGAACAGGTGTACTGTTTTCCAGGTTATAAGTACTTAATAACTAGCTGACACTCGTAACTTTGGACGTAAAGTATAGGGGTTTTGCCCTTAGCCTCAATTGTGTGGACGTCGGGACGAAAAAATCGGTTTACGACAATTACAAAGTTTCTACTAAATCAAAAGAAGGATGAGTAAAACGTCTCTATCAGAAAATCAGACTGATGAATACACATTTTTTAACTATAAAACTAGCTGTGCCTCACACGCAATATCTGCAGGAACTAAGGACAAAAATAAACTTATGTTGTAATCACATGCATAATTTACATCCATTGCAAATTACTTTCAAATCCGTTCAGTCGTTTCTGCGTAAAGAATTGACAAACAAATACATACATTTACTTCCATCATTAGTGTAATAGCATTGTAAGTAATTATTTAATTTTATGTACTAAGCACTAAGTACTAAGTAATTCGGGCATCTTTTGTAAATCGTTACTCGTACAGCCTTTCCACCACAGTTACTCACCAGCTTGTTTACTACGTCACTAAGCCCCGAGCCAAGGTCACCGAACCAATTCAATCGTCCACCCGACCGAACCGTACATCTTAAACACCAACCCCATGAATAAATCGACGAGTAATATGTATCGACCAAGAAGCAAAGGTAAATAAATAATTCCGCCGATGCCGCTGGCATAAGCTATTTATTCCGCAAATTGAATGAGGTGGAGCCGAGAAATAATATATCAACAAAATGGGTAGCATTACATTGATTCAGTAAAAAATTGCACCGTTTTGTTTGAGGTAACTTTCGTGTTTTTTCGGCTTGGGGATCCGTGCGAGATTTTTGAAGCGAGAGGTAAAATATCTATTTTTAACACAACTTACTGGATACCATAAACTGATGATGAACTCCATGCCGATTTCGGCTACGGCAACCATATTTTCTATTGCTTGGTTACTGATGCTGATACGTCCTCACATGGGTGATATACTCAATTTTAGCTGTAAATGTTCTAGAACAATTGCTACATGTGAGGATGCCACTAACATAATTATAGGAGATGTTGGAAGGCGGTTTATTTTCCATGTGTTCTCTTTTTGAGTCAAGATCGCGCCTTCGTTGACTCTCAAATGTATACACTTGTGCAAAGCGGAGGCCAGTTTCTGAGATATAAAGATGTCTTGAAGAGGCATATGAAGGGGTGTGATATTGAGCCCTCATCATGGGAGTCGCAAGCTGCTAGTCGCTTGGAATGGAGACCATAAGCTACCAAAGCAATGATTTACATGAATCACTTGTACAGGTGATTTATGTAAATGAGTAGTAAGTATTTTAACTTTAAGCACTAAGACTAGGTAGCACTAAGACTAGGTATACGAGTACGGCCCAAACCATGACCTCGGGACCTCTATATCTTTACAATGCCTTTACTGATAGACTCTGATAGGTACTTCCTTGGAATTCTCCAAAATAAGACTTGCCCTATCGGTATGGCAACTACGTAAGAAACTATGTAGTCTAAGTAATACAATTTATCAGTAGGTCTATAGTGTTATTCGTTTTTCTGTTGATTTTAAACTTATTATGTATACTTGTCAGAATAATACTTAAGTTACAATTTGAAATTAAAAAAAATAAAATGTTTTTGTTGTTCTGTATACATACATATGCAACCTTTAATCTTTCTTTAAAATTCCACCACACTGGCCAAGTGCGGGTTGGTGGATTCAAATACGCCTTTGAATTTCTTCTCCGGACATAAATATGCAGGTTTCCTCACGATGTTTTCCTTCACCGATGTTTTGTGTTTGCCAGTGGTATGTAAATTCGTACATAAGTCCCAAAGAACTCATTGGTACGAGTCGGGGTTTGAACCCGCTACCTCAAGAATGCGAAGCGGCTGTTCTCCCACTGAGCTACCACGGTTGTTCTGTATAATTAATTATAATTGGTAAGATTTTTCAGTAAGACAACTGAGTTCTAAATTCTAACAAAGCATTGCTAATAAGGTGTTACAAACCAACTCTAGCAATATCACATTTCCATTATTTTCTTAAATGACAGAAAAAAAAAAGAAAAAAGGTTATTTTATAAAATTATTGGATGGTTATTAAGTTTCTCTATTTTAGTAGATCAGACATAGATTACTTACTTTTTTGGATTCCGTATTAATTGTGTTCATTGTATTTAAGAATAATATTTCGCTCTCATGTTTTGAGGGCATTCAAACGGAAGCAATTATTTTATTTTATTTTATTATTTACAAACATACAAATGATTACAAACATATCAATGCCCGGTTGTTGGGCAAGCAGGGCGTTGAGTAAATGGATGGCCTGGGCCGAGGGAGCATACTGGTACTCGTACTATGTTAATAGGTAGTGTAATACCTAAGTGAAAACGCAGCGCAGGTCTCCTGTGTAGGTATCTATATGAAAAGCATTAGCTATTGGCTCGGCTCGCTAGGGCACCCAAATTGGGCTAATGAGGAACTAATGCCCATTAGCACGACACGGTCCGAGGCCTAAATTAATTAAGGTAAGGTCATAAATTAAGACTACTATCGATAATGGAGATTGGGATAAATAATCGATACATACATACATACATACATACATACCTAGTTGTACTGTATTAATTGACGTATACTTCCATGACATTCAAATGAATATTACTTTCAAGGGTCTGAATTAGAAAATATATATTTTGATTGTTTTAAATTTTAACCCCGAAACCCCTTCGAAATCATTTCATTTGGAACATTTTAGTGGCAAAGTTTTTTCTTATATAAATTTAAAGAAATTCAACAGGAGCAGGAATTCAATAGAAACTTTTTTCCTTCGCCATCTATCAGACTCATAAGTCAAAAGTACATCAAACCCGGATACTTGAAATTAACCGAACTTCCAGACGGTTGGACACCGAGTTCCCGATTCAACCCTAAACTGTCCAAGCTTGTCTTCGGAGCAATCTTAAATTACCAACATTCTGTACGAACAATTCCAATTACATTCTCGCCAAGCACAAACCGGGTTTGGGCCGGAATCCGGCAACTTTGGCCCATCTTTAATTAATATCGGAATACTATTTGCCCGACCGAATTCTAACACTTGATGCTCAGCTGGTCCGGTGGTGATACGGTTACAAATGAGGGCCTGCTATATTGGCTCATTTGGTTACCAATATTTACTGAAATGTCCAACTAAAAATGATAGTTGAATAACCGCTTCTAAGTAAGGCTCGTTGTCCAACTGGTTGGACAGCGTAGTTGGTCTACTGCCCCGAAACGGATGGCAAGACATTAATCCTATTCCTAGCGGACCTTCATAAGGCATAGATTGAAATACGTACAACTGTAGGTTGCCAAGCAGATCTAAGGTCGAAGATCATTACAACATGACAACCATGACTATTCTGAAAAGAGCCGAAACCGCGAGGAGAATCGCAAATAGCTTTAATAAAGCGCAGAGCCTAGAAAATGGCTAGACCGTTTGGCCAAACTTTGACCGAGTGCTAGGTATTTTAAAGGCCAGGCCAATATTTTAGAAAACAGTAAGCAGTCTATAATTTGATTCTATTTTCAAATTCAGTCAATCCATTAACTATTAGGTCGGGTAAAAAGTCTTTTCGCATTATAGTATGTATGAACTTGTAATAAAATATCTTTGGCTATACTATTTGTTACTGGTTTTGGTATCATTGAAAGTTTAAATTTTAAAGAACATAATTCCAAATTCAAATTAGGAAAATGTGTGATTTTCATTTTTTTTTTCGTACTGTCAAGATGAGTGAATCTAATGAAGAAATTCGATACATTTTAAAATTTTACTACAAAAAAGGTAAAAATGCAACGCAAGCCGCGAAAAAAATTTGCGATGTTTATAAACCTAGTGCAGTGTCTGTGAGAGTGGCACAAATTTGGATTAAGCGTTTTCAATCCGGAAATTTTGATGTCAAATATGCACGTCGCTCTGGTCGCCCTATTACGGATAAAATGGATGCCATTTTTGAAAAAGTGGAGCAAGATCGGCATATCAGTAGTACGACGTAGCTGAAGAACTGGGAATTGACCACAAAACAGTTTTGGCGCATTTGAACAAAACTGGGTACACAAAAAAGATCGATATTTGGGTACCTCACGAGCCCACTTCAGCCCACTGAAAGAAACCTAATGAACCGTGTACTCATTTGTGATTCTTTATTACGAAGTAATGAAACCGAACCATTTTTGAAGAAGCTGATAACTGGTGATGAAAAGTGGATCACGTACGACAAGAACGTGCGAAAAAGGTCGTGGTCAAAGGCCGGTCAGGCTTCACAGACTGTGGTGAAACCCGGGTTAGCTCGCAACAAGGTGATGCTGTGTATGTGGTGGGATTGGAAGGACATTATTCATTATGAGCTGTTACCACCAGGCAGGACCATCGATTCTGAACTCTACTGCGAACAACTGATGAGATTAAAGCAAGAAGTTGAGAGAAACCGGCCGGAATTAATCAACAGAAGGGGGTGTGGATTTTCATCATGATAACGCTAGACCTCACACATCTTTAGCCACTCAGCAAAAATTAAGAGAGTTTAGCTGGGAGGTGTTAATGCATCCGCCGTATAGTCCTGACCTTGCACCTTCAGATTTCCACCTGTTTCGGTCTCTTCAGAATTCTTTAGGTAGTGTCAGGTTAACATCACGAGAGGACTGCCACTTGTCGCGGTATTTTGATCAGAAGTCCCAAAATTTCTATAGCAATGAGATCATGTCCCTATCTACAAGATGGCAAAAAGTTATCGAACAAAATGGTACCTACATACATTAAATGTAGATAAACTATTTTAAAAAATGTTTTGAATTTTCTCAAAAAATGCGAAGGAACTTTTTACCCGACCTATTATAACAAAAGTAAGTTTACCAAATTCGCACAATTTATCACTAAAAGGCTAATCCGTAACTACCAAATAGTAACAGAATACGGATTAACTACTAATACACTTAAGTACCTATAAATATACAATACCAGCGGAAACCGGACCGAAGTGACTTCTAATACTCGGCTACTTAAGGCTTCTCAACTCCGCAAAGAATTCCTAGTTTTTCCGCCGAGTGGTGGTGATTTGATAGGCCAACTTTACCGGGAATAACTTCCGAGTGGTACTTAGTGAGTGGGTGCCGGAGTACTTAATGAGAGCTTTATTTATTAGCAGTTTGGAACCCTTCACAAAGTTCGGGTGTATTTAATTTTGAACCGTTTAAATCATAATTTCGGCCTATTTTCTGAGTTTAGAGAGTTAGCGGCGTAGTTGTTGACCTATTTTTTCGTGGTTTTTAATAAATTGCCGCAAATGCTCAAATAATAAAACAAAATGAATATATTGTTGTGTGTTTCAATAAAATAGTAACATTAATTTATTGTGTTGAGAATTACCCAAAAACTCATGTACCTACTTTAAATACTACAACATCCTCAGGCAGTGTTGTGACGACAAGGAGTTTAATTTAGTTTGTGTTTGTAGTTTTACAATGTTTCTGAATTAATACAAAGATTAAACTTTGGATGCTAAGATATTTTTGTAACTTTTATAATACTCAGCTCAATTTATATGAAGTCTATTTCTTTATCACAAAGTCTTGAATTAGTGTGGGTTTGGTAAGTATTAATCGTCTATTTTATATTTTTGTTTGTCATGTTTTCACACCGAGATACTCAGCATTCTAAAGGCAACTTGATAAAATGCACTCACTGAACCAATGAAATAAGGAATGGCTGAGATCTTATCGATTGAATTCATGAATACCTTTTCAATGTAATTCACACAAACTTAGTATTAAAACTGAATATAAATCAGTTCAATTTCTCAAACAGCTGAAAAAAAGATTGAAAAAAACTTTCTCACTAAATATTCCACGTACGCTTCCACAGATTCTTAATTAAATTATCACTTTACTTAAAAGAATAATAATCAGCAATTCCTTTAAAACTTGTATTAAAAAGTCCTTTGGCAAGAATATAAAGTAACTTTAAATTATCTTCGCTGATATAATAAAGAGGGGAGAAAAGTTTTGTTTGTTTGTAGGTCTACTATTCAGTGAAATTAATGTTTCCATTATGCGTACAATAGGAAGTTTTCGAGGTTCGTAAAGCAATCTCGGATATGGCTTTACCGATTTTGGCAGTTGGTTTTGCGGACGAAGTTATTTGGACCATCTTCTCGAAAAATATGTTGTTAAACAAATCTTTGACAAAGTAGATAAACAAAATAAATTAACGATAAACAATATTTTTTTACAAAGGGTCTTACTTATAAACACTGCTTAAACGAAGCCATTGCTTAAATGCTCTGACTACTTCTCGGTGACCTGAAATATCACGTGCAAAAAAGAAGACGGAGAATTGTAAACACTGATGAAGCTTATGCAGGGTCTATAAACAAGATCCTTAGAATTAAACAAAAATTAACTACATGTTATGGGCCAAAGTTACAATTTAGATAACACCCTTTTTGCGTCGGGAGTAAAAATTTACTCACGGACACAAAGCACAAATCCGTTAGAAAAACTAGCAGCTAAAAATAGAACAATCCAGAGCGAGTTAAATACCGCAACTGAAATACCGTTATCGGGTTTCAGAACAGAACATGCGAGATTGTGCCGTCACGCGCAAAAAATTACTACATGTAGTAATGCCGGGTTTACACGATAGAAGCAAAACTGCAAGTTACTTGCACAAGAAAGTTAATAACCAAAAAGTTTTTATTAATGTAATAAAAATAAAGTAAGCTCTTATAGGCCGTGTGGCTATAGCTGGTGTCAGAGGTTTTAGGCCGCCTGAAGACCTCTGACATGGCTTGGTGGTTGTTGTCAAATAACCGGGACCTACAATTGAACGTATCATCCGACCCATTAATCTAATAAAAATAGATATAGTGGTTGTCCTTTCCTGTAGCCTTTTTGTAAAAACGCAGTAGCAATGGTAATCATGTCTCATCCCGTTCGCTCGCCTAGCGTAATGAGTTGATGTGAGTGGGATGGCACGAGATGACCAATACTATGTTTAGTAGTGGTAGGGCTCTTTTGCAGAGCCCGCCTGGGGAAGTACCACACCTTTGCCAGTTATTCCACCGCCAAGCAGTAATGTGCAAACATTACTGTGTTCCGGTTGGAAGGGCATTGTTTCCAGTGAAATTACAGAGCAAATGGGAGATTAAACAACTTATATCTCAGGGTGACGAGCGCAGTGCTGTGCCGCGCAGGGGCTTGAATTATAAGAGTTCAAAATTCTGGGTGGTGCAGACCTGTTATGGGCAAACGTGACGTTTAACATCAGGCGAGCGATTTACTCGTCTCGTCACTCAATTACATAAAAAAAAAAAAAAAAAAAAACTATTACGGCTCCACAATATGGTTCTCGGCGGCAGCAATCTAAGCCAGTAGTTTTTTAAATTTCTCTAGTATCTGACTTAGAGTCTAGTGGTCGATGTATCGGTAGGTATACTCTCCATTGTTCCCACTAGAAATAACAAGCAAAAGGAACAAAAACGTAATAAAAGTAATAAATAATAAAGTAAATAATAAAAAATAATCATAAATTTTGGTGTGAATAGAATGAGAGAATCAAGGTGGTAAATGGTAACTAAAAAAAAAAAGACGTGTGGCACTTGGGGACTGCCCCGGTAAAGCTATTGCATACGGTGATACTTTTTAGTTTTGCTATCTATCGATGAATAGTGGAATAGTAATTGAAATATCACGCTTGTCTCTTTAGTTCAGCAACTCGCCTCTAGGTGTCGAGTGTAAGGTTTCGTTGACTTTTCAAACGTCATGACTCTCTTCCGAGTGTACCCCCGTAGTTATATTTTTAAAACCAGGCTAGTGAAGGGAAAATCGATAGTTGAAAAAATAATAAAACTTTACAATGTTAGTTGGTGAAACTGTTATCGATTCCCAAATATAAGAAATCGATATTGGATAGGAACCGCTCAATCTAGTAACCGATTTTCTTGGCCCTACCTTTCTTTTAATCGGTAAAAATGCAAATGTTTCATCTGATGGACTGTCTGTTTTAATAACACACCTTTGAAAAGATTAGTCCAGGAAATCTAATTGGAGCATTTTGATAACATCCCATAATTACGTCACAACGATGAAATCAAAACATTTCATCAAAATCAAAGTATTTAGGTTAGTCAGTAATTTCTCTTTATGGAAATCGTCCCTATTTTTATGATGACGTCATCGACAAAATCTATCGATTCTTCTCTTAAGATATTCAGATCCCATCACTACGTTTGCTGTCAAAACTTAACGTCAATTTATTATACGGTAAAAAACAAAGCTATTAATCGACTAACTATTTGCTATCACAAATATGTATTTTGAAAATGTTGGATAATAATGACCAAGTACCTTACCTCCCCGAATACGGCCCGCACCCCCCCCTTCCGCGGTTTTGATACAAATGTGATGTTGGGGCGGTTCGATATAATCCGACTTCGGTGGGGGTGTCAGGTTTTATTTTCGTTACGGAATTTCTGCATTCCACGCTCAAGGCCCGCGATAGAAGCTATGCAATAGCTTAAAAATAAATTCAGACTACATTTTGGTTATACCTACTTTTGTAAAAGTTCCTGTTTTTCATCAATTTTTTCTCGTCAACTTGCTAGTGTGATCTACGTGTAAACCCAAAGTAACTTTGTAACGTTATTTCTTTTATTCGTCTCCCTTGAAGCCGACTAATTGTCCATTTGTGGGCAGTCGAGCGCCATGCGAAAAACAGAACAGGGAACAACCACGTCGACATTTTTAATTCAATTCTCTGGAGCGAAGCTGCTGTTGCATTTTTCGCGGGACCAACGTTTTGTTGGTGGAAACTCAGATAAACTCAGAAAGAACGATGGAGCACTACCTTAGATTTGAGTAAAGCCAAGAACTCTTCTACTTTCGCGCGTACACAAGACGCACACATTGACATATCAATACTTCTCGCGGCACTGTAGAGCTTGTGTACGCGCTAAAGTAGAGGAGTTCTTAGCTTCACCCAAATCGAACGCAGCGCTCCATCTTTCTCTCTAGATTTACCTGAGGGTAGAAAGTGCAACGTCTATGAAACAAAAACGAGAGAAAAGGACAAAAAGCTTCTTAATTTCCTATCCTTTTAGCGGCAGATGGTGTTTGGTCATTTGTTTGAGTGTGATAAAAATGCGAAATTGGGTGCTGAATTTTTTTATTTGGTAGAGAATTTTAATTAGTGTGCGAAGAGGGTATCTTTTAGTTACTTTTTGAAAAGTTATTTTCATTTACAGCGCTCTTTTTGCTCGTCTCCGACTAGAATTTCTAAGCATTGAACTCTATTAAATTACTAGGTATTCGGTTAATAACCTACCCAGAAAATTGCAGCTTGAAATCTTTGAAGTCGACAACTTTCTAGTTAATATAATTAATTTATTGAATGCTTAAATAGCAAGCATCTAAGACATTTACTGCTATTCTATAAATGTGACAAATAGATACTCGTACACTAAAAACAAAATAATACGAGATGGGTCGATGACATAGTCAGAGTCGCAGGTCGAACCTGGATCCGATTAGCAGTTGACCGAGGCAGATGGCACACCAGGAGAGAGGCCTATACCCAGCAGTGGGATAGAGAGAGCTGTGGCTGATGATGATGATGAAAGACAAAATAGTTAGTATTAAACATTCGAAACTGAACAATTGCGTCATTTTTTCATTCTCAAAGAAATCTACACAGAGTTTTAGCCAATTTCAGCCACCTATATCACATTTCCAATATTTCCTTAGCATCAGACTATGACACATACTATGAAAAGGGTCGTCTCACCCCTTCAACCCTCACTTAAGCTACACGATTGATATTATACCACGAAAATTGCTATTCAAAAGAAAATCGAGTTTTGTCTTCTACTTCAGTCTATTTACACCCTTACTTAAATATTTTATAGTTTTTTGAGTATTCAATTTTACTCGTCCCCAAAATCCTTAGTTGTTTATGGTTTTGTAGGGAATAAATTTTATATGTATTTTTATATGTATCCAATTTTAATAAGAGTTTTATTTCATTGTTTTGTGTTTGAAACGTATTTGTTGTGTAAAATGACTACATGTATTTTATTTAGCTATGACATGACATATTAATGAAATATCTTTTCAAATGTAAAATATAATTGTGTCTAGACGTGAGTATTTATTTTCTTTTGTGTCCAAAGAATTGGCTAAACTTGAAAATAGATGTGGTCGGTTAAACATGAAATTACAGAAACGGCTAAATTCCAATATTGTCAAGATTTTATCTTCATTTCTCAAACACAAATTTCAATGACACGTAAAATGTTTTATTTTGGTATCAAACAAACCAGAGTAGCATTTTTATACAGGGCTATAAAGAAAGGGTATTCTAAGCCGAAAAGGGCTGATGGTTATCATTATGAATGACTTTTACTATGGGACCAAACTGGATATCACGAAATAAAAAATCAGATGCTCCATACATTTGTCGACAGTCTTTGAATTTTTTTCTATGGAACAGCTTTCGATTTCAGAGTTGGTCCCACAGTAAAAGTTGTTTATAAATAATTAATACTATGAGCCCTTTTCAGCTTAGCATACCCTTTCCTCATAACCCCGTATATCGGTACACAACGCACGTCGGTCTGTGCTATCAGTTCTCATAATAAACAGAATGTTCTTTGTCTGCGACCGCGGTGAAGCCTCATGAAATGAAAAATAAATCCTACAATGAGTTTCACAACAAAGAGTAATAATACTCATCTCGTGTAGAAACCTTAAAACGGCGCTTTTCGATCATGAAAATGATAATATAAATATATTTTTCAGTGTTAAAGATCTTTTCAATTTATGTATTAGGTACTCGCTGACGCCCGGGACTTTCTAACTGGTGTGATTTGAGGCTTGTAACCAAAGCTCGCCTTCGGCCTGGCAAATATAAAGTTTCAACTCAATCGAATAAATGGTTAGGAATGCACACAAACAAACATTAATTTTTGTATAAAAAGGACAAACGTGCCATAAGTACCTACTAATCATTTTTCTATAAAAAAGATAAGAAGTATAAGCAAGTTCGTAAAGGCCGAGTAGTGTCACTAGTGTCACAGTTTAATAACAAGTCATAAAAAATAATTAGGAACAGTAAACAGGACCCTTCTTCTTGGATTCTTGAGATTATCCCGTTCACTCACACTGCCATGGCATTTTTAAAGAGAGCGACAGTGACCGAGATAATAATATTCAATTTGCCAGAATAGAGTCCCAGTCGAAATCATTAAGTTTTTCTTAAACTCTTAGGCGGCAATTTACGAGTTATCATATCAAGGGGGCTGGCGCATTAAGCATTTAGTCTAACTATGCTTATACTTATTAGGTTCAGATTCTTCGTTTGTTTATTACCTTTTCAATAAAATACTCAGCCAATCCTGATGTGCAACTAAGCATGAGAGATATAATCTTGGACTTTTCAAGGTCAGAGTGTATAGGTCTTCTAAATCTGCGTGCTCCATCTTCGACCACATCGTCGCTTACCAACAGGCGAGTTGGTGGTCAAATGCAGATTTATTTTTTATAAAAAAAAAGCACAATGATGCATTGGTTATTTTCTACCCCGAAATGTTCAAAAGCTGAGTCACGGCTAGGTATAACGTCAGAGATTATGTAATTCGCATTAAATGAAAATAAATAGATCAAGACGCCTGAACTCCAACCTAAAAAAACAATTTTGCAAAATGAATTTTCAAAGTGGGCGAGTTGAAAGCTATTTGTTTCAGGAGCTGAAGTTTCAAGGGCTCCTCAAATAAGCTGCCGCTCACCGGCTCTCGGACAACAGGCTGGATTAGTACACTTTGAGACTGGACTTTATTACACGGGAATACGGATATTTTTATGTTTTCAAATGATTGGAAAATCGTAATATGGCTTTGAGAATTGTATTCTTTTGGTTTCTTGACCTTATTTATTAATCTTGAGGTGATTTCACTTTCGTATTAAACTGCTGTTATCCTAGGCGGATTAGCGAGTGTTTTGTAATTTGTGGGATTCGAGTGAAACAGGTGACAAAATATTAATATGAAAAAAAATTTAACTACCAAACTAACCAACCACCACCGGTCACTGACGCAAACAAACAGCTAAAATGCTTAAGGCGGTTGTAGTTAGTAAGACGTTATAGTTTTTAACTCAAAATTTATTTCGACTAACGCTGCAACATTCGACATAATATGCTAAATTACAAAAATTGTTCAAGGTGAACCAACCGTCCATAATTTCGTAGAGACACTTACACAGTAAAATAAAACCGCCAAGTCTTAACGTTGCCACAAATGTTTAGCGTCGAGGTCTTGCCAATAGCTCCCATGGCTCCTCCATGCATAATGCACACTTTCAATTGTCTCCCGTACATGGCTCCCTTTTAAAATTCATTTTGTACCCTGCTTACTGCCAAGGGGCTAGTGAAAATTGTTGGTTATGAGACAAACTTGACTTGACTTTTTAACCTCTGAGCAGAGGTGCATTTCATGTGACATTGAGTCACAGAACACGTAATTTTGAACTCAGGACTGATTTTCGTCCACTCTCGTTTACAGATATATTTTTCTAACGATATTTACTACTTGGTATGTTTCATGTGCTTCAAAAGTTTATCTAGTTAGGTGGTAGTGGTGGTGGACCGTGTTGGATATGTAGTAATTCAAGAAGCGTCGCAGTTCTTGTCCTCATCATCAAAACTTTAAAGTTCCCAATGCTTATATCACATTCTTCGCTTCTCGAACAATCGATTATTATTCGATACTAGCGGCTCGTTCCGGCTTCGCACGGGTGGACACTATTGAAGTTTTAGTATGGATCCCTAATTTTTTCAGGTAATAAATATAGCCTATGTCACTTTGGGATAATGTAGCATTCAAATGGTGAAAGAATTATTGAAATCGGTCCAGTAGTTTTTGAGTTTATTCCACACAAACATCCAAAAATACAAAAATACAAATCTTTCCTCTTTATAATATTAGTATAGACAAAATATTTGCCAGTAACAAATGGTTTTGGTTTTTGACACTTGCTTTTATGCCGTTGCCATTCCCGTTTAGTACCCGCTGAAAGATCGTAGACAAAGGGTTTATTTTACTAACAGTGCCTTTAAATTTAGGACTACCTACATTTTTTGTGTTACCACACGGTATGTAGAAGCATAATCCACTTACTTTTTTGAGTAAAATTCTTTAGAAATTCGGTTTAAAAACCACATTGTTATCTTTGGAAGCTACCAGACAAACTATTAAAGTTTTATTATCAATTTTAAATTCTGGTTGGCGTCGCGTTTATGAGACATTTACACCGCTGTCTTATACACGTTGTTTTTAAGATATTTTAGGGTTCTGTGAACTATAAATAAATTAAAACGTAAAGTGGTATATACATGTAGAAAAGCAAATTTTCGGGTTCATTTTTTGATTTTATTGTTTTTTTAAATGTGGTTATAAGACACATCACTAACCTTACTCCTAATTACTTCTTACTCCTTAAGATCTCCTTAAGATGTGGTAGATTAATTCCGTTTTAACCTAATCTTTTCTGTTTTTTTTACTACGTTCTAAAATTAACATATTTATATACCTAGTTATGGATGGAACCTAACTGCTTGATCAAAGACACACTTAACCAGTCTTCTGTATTTTGTTGCAAGCTGTAAACAAAGTGGTTTTGAATTATGCAAAGGTCGTCATTCGAGACCAATGCAATTTAGACGTTGCTTGGTTTCTGTGGGGTGAAAATAATATTACGTTGTTAGGTGTGCTCGGTGGCACTTGGCTTGCTGACGGAACTTGCAATTAGTTCGACAACAATTATTATAAAACTGTAACTGTTTTATAGTTCCATAATAATTGTTAGTAATAAGTTGTTCATATTTATGAGTACTATAAGCTCTTTTTAGCTTAGCATACCCTTTCCTTAAAACCCTGTAGAGCTATGCGCAGAGATGATCAATCGGACGCTACAGAACAATCATTTCTTGAAGACATCACCAGGCCAATGACGATGGCGGTCGCCATCGAAAGCCTATAGATATAAGCGTGAAATCACTTCACAAGTCCGAAGTCAGTCCCCAATCAGTGGCCAATTTATCTCAATCTGAGCCCGCCAGTTCATCTCACTATCTCACCCCTGAACAGCTAACTTCTAACAGTTCCAACTTACCCTTGGATCTCGCCCCTATGCGGAAAAACTTTACGCATTTGTCAATGGCGTAACTTATTATCTATTTACTTCGGAACATTGTCGCGAAAGTGGAAGAGAATAGTGGGCACACGTATGCGGAATCGAAACTGTTTATTGCGTAATGCGTTCGCAGTTTAAGTCCTTTTGGTATTTGATGCGGTGATTTATTACTGTCCTTTTGAAGGTGGGTTATAATTTTATGTAAGGCAGTTTAAATCGTTTTGATATTTGTCTTGTTGAGTTATTTATAATTGCTTTATCACCAAACCGGCAACTACTTATCATCAGAAATGCTATCCACATAGTTAGAGATGTGTGGAAGTTATGCACTGTCAAATTAAGTCCATTGTTCCAGTAGACACCGTATATCTTGTGGAATGGCTCACCTTCGGACTTACCTCAAAATATGATCTATGCTGCTTTAAATAATGGGCTTCGATAAATAATACTGCTCCACAAGTCCACAGGGTAAACAAATATTTTTATTCACACTTTAAATTATCATCGATTTATACCCAACCCTTGCTCCTCCAAAACGTTTTTAATTTTATCCTACATTAGCGATATATTTATCACATCGCACCCATATCGAGTGGTTCCATTGTTTTACCAGTACACGATACTACAGAAAACAAGGCTTGGTCCTCGCGGGAGGAAATGTCAAGACTCATGATGTTTTCCATTAGGGTGGTGACGTGAGCTTTAGTGCGTCGCAGAGCAGTGTCCCGGCGGTGATTTGGCGCAAATCATAGGAGATAGCGAAAATATAGCCTAGTGCTAAAGCAGATGTGCAGCTCTATTGGCTAATATCTCCGATGTTCGAGTATTCGGATGTTGACTTAAAAATTGGTATCAGCTTATTTTGACGACAACCTAAAGTTAAATTCTCTTATTCTCGATTTTTTTTTAATTATTTGAGCCGCTGATCGGTTGAAACATCTCATATGCAAAGAAAGAAGCGTCGCTAATAGGTACATATTTAGTAAGCAGAAGGAATTCGCCGAGCGAGAACGTGAGAAAGCTGATCCATCACGAAGAGGACGACGCAGAGGCGGCCAAACGGCACGTGCTGGCCCCTCAACCCTGGAGCCGGGGTCTTAGAATGCGGCTTCGGTATCTCCTGCCTGTCGTAAGAGCCGACTAAAAGGGGCCTTTGGACTCGTGGGTGGTCAGATTTGGGGATCTGGCTACCTTCTCGTACGAGCCCAGGGAAGACAACGGCGCGGTGTGGCCCGTGTCGTTGTAGGGGCCGGAAAAGGACCAACGTCCTGCGAATGGTGCCTCAGGCAACGTGATAATTAAGGGGGCACCAGTGTGAGTTCGTCAGAGACCCTGGTGCCCCCTGTCAAGCACAGAGGCTGGCCACCGAGGGGGTATTAGTGAGCAACCTCACATAACCCGGTTGCTCCCAAAGCAGCCGGGTATCTTTCTAAGATTTCCCTCCCGTCAACAAAAAAAAAAAGTACATGTTTAGTAGATACTTTTTTTTCTAAAAAAAATATTATTTTTACCAATAGTTCATTTTCTGTTCCTGTTTCTGTATCTAATACCGATTGTATCGATCTAAAGACACGTGTCTATGGACCTTATGGTATGGGGTTTGCGATATAAAATGCAATCACCATAACAAAAGTCCATGCTAAAAGCTCATAACTTGTCCCATACAATGATCTCTCGGGATAACGAACTTGGTCCTAATAAATTGTATTATTTTTCCTTTGTAATAGGACTCTTAAATAGGACGACTTGACGTAAGCGTGCGTGTAAGTGAAGTTAGTAACATTCTAAATTGATTAGCAAGTTAAGGGTTACGTGATGCTTTTACTTTGTTGGTGTAAATGAAATAACACAAACTTTCAGCTGTTCACTACTTGTGGGATTTTGTCACCTATCTAATAGAAATGAGGTGAGAAAACAATGTCTGAAATGTGAAAACAAAATGTTTCAAATAAGAAAACAAAATGTTAGGATAAGTCTTTAGGGAGTTAGGATAAGTCTTGTAAAAGTAGTCCAAACTATTTTTTTTTCAAGAAATGGAACACTAGGTACCTACTAAAAATCTTAAGACCGGGAACCTTTTAAAACTTTTTTACTTTAGCTTTAGTCTGCTGTCAAAAAATGAAACGTGAGCTCATTTTGTATTAAATATAACTACCTATTATTTGGTTCAAAAAACGTATATTTTTAAGGTAAATTAGGTTTTCTTCAGCGTTTGGTTGAACAGTGAACACGTAATACCTGACCGTAAAATTTTTGTTGGGATCACTCAGGTGTTGTAACACTGAGATAAGTATAGGTACCTTGAAATCTTTTGAAAGCATTTTTACTACGTTTTCGTTGACTCACTCTCTTGTCTGTCTGTTTATTTGTATAAATAAAGAAGCACGCAATTTAGAACTAAGTTCCTGATGTGCAAATATGGCTTAGAAGTGAAATGATGATGCTTTATTTCGTAATTTTAGAGTTTACTAGCTGCGCCCCGCGGCTTCACCCGCGTTTTCCGGGATAAAAAGTAGCCTATGTGTTAATCCAGACCATGAACAACCTTCATTCCAAATTTCATGTAAATCCGTTCAGCCGTTTTTGCGTGAAAGAGTAACAAACATCCATACATACATCCATACTTACAAACTTTCGCCTTTATAATAGTAGTAGGATATACTTTCGTAAAAGTCATTCAAACTGGCAGTCAATAAGTACAACAGCTTTTTTTAGCTTAGACTAAAAGCATGAAAAGTACAAAACAAATGCATTTTACTATGAAATTATAAAAAGATCCACAAAAAACCTCCGCTGTGGCCTTTTGTGTCAACACTACAGAACTATTTTAAAGTTAGATTGAGTTCACGAACCGTCTTGTAGCGTTTCATAGTGTTTTTGTATGATGGGAGTTGTATGGGGTCGCAAACATATTATCATACGCCATATAAAGTTTTGATGACTAGACGAGCTCGGGACCGCGTGAAAAGGCAATTTTGGTTATGCACGAGGCCGGGACATAGGGAATAAGGATGCGTTTACATTCGTAGTTGGTATCGATTAAGATGTATAATTTCTATACTAAACTACAACGTTTGATGTCTTTTTCTAATATAAAAATTGAAAAGAGACAAAGATAATTTTAGTCCTTACACACTAAGGCCATCTAAATTCAGCTAAAAGTACTATGATTTGCACCAGTTTATGATGCTAATTATCGTACTTTTTGGTAATATCAGTTTGCTCCGTACTTTAAATTAATTCATAATTATTTTAGCGAAATTTAAATGGCCATTTTTCTCAGTGCATATTTAGAAAGTGGCGTAACAGAATAGGCGTGATATTACGCTTAGTTACATCAATTTCTACACACAATTTAACTAAAATTGACTTAAGAAAGTTATTTAAAGTAAAGTGCTTCAAATTCACAGCCGTAGGTACTTAGCATTATTCCTTGGGTAGTGATAAAGGAGAGCTTGCATTTGTAGTAACTTTTCTGAGCTACCGTTCCCTGGAGTGTTTCTCATATAGTCAAGTAACGTAAAGTTTAATTTTTGAAATTGGTTGCACCGTCTCAGGGCATTGAAACTCCTTAGGATGCTGGGCAACCAAACTTGTTATACCTAAATGCAAACTGACTCAATTACCTTTTCTCGACTCAAGGGCTAAGCCGATCTTGATTTAATTTTACAAAGTGCAGGCGGTAAATTTGAATGAAGCATCAAAATAGTGAATTTTTATTTCGGAAACTATCTGCTAGAAAATTGGACAGCAGCCGAAATAATTTTGGAAGTTTTCAATTCATTTTCAAATTTTATGTATTGAAAAAAAAAACGTTAATTTTTTTTTTATTATTTAGTCTGAAATTATATTTTTGTCTTCACCAAGGACTGACCCAATTAAAACATAGTTTAATTCTTTCTTTCTGTAACAGGGATAATTCTTGTGTTTACTTTATTATTCAGATTATTTAATAGCTTTATCGTGTCGAGACGTTTTTCACATAAAAAAAAGCTTAAAAAGGCCTACTCATTAATTTTGTAACTTCTACTTTTAAAACAAGTTCTTCATTTTCTACATGAATAAATATTTTGTAAAAGTAACTAATACGTTAAAAGGCTCTGAAATGTAGTAAAAAATCTTGAAACTTTTTCGCGATTTAAACACTCAAAAGCTTTTTCAGAGTTATTTTCAGACGTTTTTTAATTTAGTCGTTACAGGGGCTTATTTTGAGTCGCTAGAAGGGTCAAATATCGTTGTTCTAAAACAAGCAAGTAAGACCCAACTTATTCCATTTAAAATAACTCTATGGTATAAGAATTTCTCGTAGCTAAGTACACTGAGAAAAATGGCCATCAAAATTCCGATGAATTCACCAAAAGTACGGAGCATACTGAAATTACCAAAAAGTACGATGATTAGCACCGGTTTTTACCAGTTTTTAGGGTGACAACCATATTTATGATAGTCGTCACCGTACGAGTAAAAACAGGTGTCAATCCTCGTACTTTTTCGTGATTTCAGTATGCTCCGTACTTTAGGTGGATTCATCATTCTTTTAGCGGAATTTAGATGGACATTTTTCTCAGTGTAGGTACTAGAATATCTGTTCAACATATATGCTGCTACTAAATATACGATACGATATACGTACCTACTACTAAAGTACGCTTCTATATACCTAAAGTATGTACCTGTGTCATAAACCTAGTTAATGGAAACAATTTGTTGCAAAATAGAATTTTACTTTAATTGACTCTAAAAAGGCTCCTCTGGCTCAGGCAATCGGACTTACAACTTTTTAAATTTAAACATCATGATAAAATTAAGTGTCTCTATGTTACCGATATCGCTGCCATATCTCTGGAAATTTAGATAAAATTTAATCTTAAAGTTTTGTGACCAAAATACTACACTAACCTTAGTTTTAGTAGGTACACTACTTCTTACATTAATACTATAACAACAAAAGTCCAACCGCATACCAGTTATGAAAAACCACGCAAGAACCTTGGACAAAGAAGAAAATACGGCCAGAGCTGCATTAAAAAAATTGAATGAAAAAAAAAAACTTAGGTACCATAATAATGGCAGCGTAAACTCATATGAGTGAGTAGAGAGTGTCGTATTGGTAGATGATTAGTATATTATGCTGTGATTGGCTGTCAAGTCTATGACAGCGCTCTAATTGGCCATGACTGGCATGAATAAATGATGCTCTCAAGAGACTGTCCGTGCAAACTCGCGATTTAAATCTTAATGACGTCATATTAATATTCTATTTGATCAGTTCGCTGAATGTGTGATAATGAAAGTTAGCGACGAAATAATGCTAGCGATGGCCAATCAGAACGTCTCACTTATCTGTGAATTATGTTGAAAACCGGCTTACTTGAGCTGCCTTAGCTAGGGTTCTTAGAGAATCGTCCATCTTTTTCTTTAGTCTATGATATGCACTTAGAATATTGGTATTCCAGCGCACGTCCCGCTCGCTCCTTTCGCTTTAGAAGAGCCACTTAAGTCTACTAGAGCTAGTTGTTGTCATATTATTATGTAATGCTTGAAACAATGCTACTGCATGCTCAGATGTTCGTGCATTCGTTTTATTTTATCGAGTTGAACGACACTTCTACTCGTCTGAGGTAAAAATAAGATATTTGAATAAAGATACGCAGACACGCGCTCTTCAGAGGATCTTAAAATTTGCTTGTTGAACAGGTTTGGTGAAATGGCTTGAAAGGAAAGAATCACCATTGAATCGCATACAAGATTATGTGGAAGATATCGCTTTTAGTGATAAGACCGCTATTTGTGCCTTTCTCTTATGTTTTACTGTATTTGTGTTTATTTTTCTTTTGTAGTGTCAATAAACTGTTATTATATCGTATACTAGCTTAAACTATGGTATGTTATAGTGGGCTAAAATTTTTATAAAACACCTCGCTGTAGGCACGTAGGCGAGCTTGCCGCTTCTATTTCGTTCGATTGGTTTAAACAGCTACCGACGAAGTTGTCTTAATGACCCACAGATTCATTTGAATTAGATCAGCTGTGATTGAGGTATAAGACCATGGATGTACGTGTATGTCTGGCTAGCAGTACCTACAAGTACGAGATTTTATTGATGGACAAATTACGAGTATCTAAATATTTGCCGTTGATCAAATCAGTGTTTTCGATTCCAAATGGCAATTTATAAAAAACTAATATACAGTACTTATAAAATACATACACATATATTTGCAAAAACTTTTTACTAGGCACAACATTCTATGCAAGTGATAAACGTAATACGTGGAAAGTTATAAAGCGAACTTTTTGCGAGTCACGATGGTATGACTATGAAAAAACTTGTGCGGCTTTGAGAAAGACAGGACAAACTTTTTTGCGGTTTTCTCATTTTAGGGTTTCGTAATAAAAGCAACTGGCTGTTATGGAAACGAGTATGGTATTCAAGGTTTTATCGTATAAAAAAATACGTCTCCTAAATTAACAAACGTCATGACTAAGTTTTACGAATATTTTTTTCTTCTGAGATTTATAATAGTCATGGTCAAGTCGCCTTCTTTGTTAGGGTTTCGTAACATAATGATATAGGGAACTCTTATGGTAAAATTCCGGTTACTGCCTGTCTGCCTTCACAGCTAATCATTTTTTTCGATCACAATTTAACGATCGCTTTTAACGAGGTTCATTTTGCCATCCTTATTTAGGTACTTTAACTACTACGTGGAACTCCACGGTTATTCATCCATTCATCATTTTTTGCATGATTGAGTAACAAACACCTAATCTTTCAATACTAAATACTCAATATTTTATTGAAAACCATTATGATATTATATGTAGGTTCTTAGGTCTTAAATAACATATTTATATAAGTCATAAATAATGACCCTAATTGGGTATAAGCAATGTTGTTTCACATTTTTATATTTTAATATTAATCAAAAAATAGGATAGGATACTACGGAACCAATCTTCGTTAGAGTGAATCACACATTTAGAACTTTTTCATGCCGCGAAGGCTTGTATCTAAAAGAAAGACTTTGGAAGCCGGTACATATGTTAGCTAGTTGTTATTTGAACGAAGCTCTTTTGCTTTTACTCTGGAAGTTGCATTTAAACGAGCTTTTCCTCTTAATTCTTGCATAACGCATGTGTTTTTTCCATTGTGTTTTTAATTTTAACGGTTTGTTGGTTTGAAATATCTGAGCAGCGTCTGATTTTCACATTTCTTTGTGGAACAATAATGAATATGTGCACACAAATGTCTTAAATCTAAGATCTAAAACCAAAATCTGAGCATCGCCATACAAAATGGTAATGAGGTCAGCGTTTTGAGTAATTCGCACAGGCAGTGGTCTATTAGATTAGTTTAGTTTTATTTATATGTCATATTTTTTTCCAAAATCTTAAATAGCTTTCATGTATCTATGAACACATAAGTACTTATATTTTATCCATCATTTAAAAGCGTTGTTCTTTTTTTGAAATAATTTCCAGGCTATTTTACTATTTTTTTTATCTTTGACATGACATCCTTTTTTATTAAAACAATTTTCTTGAACAAAAGTACGTTCGTGAATTAAACATTTAAAATGCTTGTAGTTTACAAACGTTGCATGTCTGGCTGGAACTACTACAAAATACTTGAAATGCGCATTATGTTAACCCCTCATAAAACTTAGACAAGCGATTCCACTGTCTGGGAATCTAAATAAGCTACTTTCTAGTAACTTACTATTTGTCCTGAGTCTGATTGAGCACCTACATCGAATTTCACAGAACAAATCTCACTGAGTATCTTTCGCAAAACATTTTCAAGATTTTTGCTTGAGTTGAAAAAATATATGCAAGAATTGGCTCAAAAAATCAACATTAATAGTTAATTGTTATCATTAACAAACAGTATTTAATAAAAAATGGCCTCTCTCCTTGTACGATACTCATCGGGGTCCGACGCCAATCTTATCCAGGTTCAATCCGCGACATTTACAATATCGTCTTCCTAGGAACTTACTTAAATGTATGGCCCTTAATCTTAGCTTAGCTTATCTTAGCTTAATCACTGCTTAAAAATTTCTGTCTTGTTTTCGGACGTAACGTTTCACGTCAGCGAGATGTTGTCAGAGCATTTTAACCACTGACTAACTTTAAGTGTAGGCCTCATAAGTAAGTCCCACAATAGCTCTAGTACCCCTTGTAGTTGTAGTACTTACTTAGTAGTACTTCTATTCTTACTCAAGTAAAATTCACCATTTTTGTTAGGCACCAAAGTAATGTCCGACATCAGACCGCTACATTTAAATATTAATCCTGCGCTCATCAGTGCTCCGGGTGATCCGGGTCTGGCTTGCACGCGACTTGCATAATGTAAGCAGACCTTTACAGGTCATTGGCATCAGCAATCTATGATCCACGTGTCTTCCAACGTTTCGAAGCAAAGGATTCCAATTTCAGTCGATTCGATTTCATAATTTATTTATCGGTGCAGAATTTCATGGTAGGCTTTTCTTGATCTTTTATATTTTTTCTGGCTTTCTGACTTGCGTTGGTGGTTGTAATAAAATAAAAATACTGCTTAAGCATTGCTTAAAGCTGCAATTAAACGGCGTGGTAACGTGAGCGGAGCCAGCATCGGCGCGTGATCCGCGACACGCGCTGTCTCGGCAAAGTTTGTACCTGCTATCCTTACTTGTTTTTTTTTCGACGCAAGCATACAACGTGCATCGTTCTTATGAACGAGACTGAAAATGCGCATCTAAATTGCGCTAAAATAATTATGAATTCACCTAAAGCACGGAGCATAGTGATATTACTAAAAAGTACGATGATTAGCACCAGTTTTTACGGTAACAACTATCAGTTATAAACTGGTGCTAATCATTGATATCAAAATGCTCCGTACTTTAAGCGAATTCATCGGAATTTATATGGCCATTTTTCTCAGTGGAATATTGAAAGCAACATCCCAATTTGAACGGCGACGGAATCATAGTTAGCAAATTGATACACACTTTTAAATGGTTTATACTAATACAGTGCTCTTCTACATCTTATAGCTGTATTTGCAATATTCAATTAACACAAATAGTCAAAATAACGACTGAAAATGTTAATGCTCTAATTAAATATTCCGTTTTTACGGAGTAATTCCAAGGAAACAGGGTATTCGACTAAAGATTAAGCAATACGCTTAATCCCTACTTAAGTGGTGGGTATTCAACAAATTGAGAAGAAGCGAGGCATCCGTCAAGTCGTATCAGAGCTTAGTATAATGAGCAAGAGACGTTACAAGGTTTTGCTCGAGTATTGCTTTTTGCTCTAATTCCGTTCTTTTATCAAAACTGCTTATTTTCTCTCTAATTGGTGATGTTTTTGTCCTTAAAACCGTCCTTTTGTATAATTTGCATGGGTAAATATTTATAAGTAGCTGTGTTTAGTAATTCGCATATGTTCCTAGCTGCATGTGCATTGTGCTTTGCACTTTTGTGTACTATGCTACAGAATTGTATTTTTTATTTCAAAACCAATGGTACGGGTTATAAAATTAAATCTACTTCCGCATCCGCACCTACGAGTAGGTAGGTATAATTATACGAAATTTCATCAAAACTCTCAAACTCACATTTACC
This sequence comes from Alcis repandata, assembly GCA_949125135.1. Taxonomy (NCBI): domain Eukaryota; kingdom Metazoa; phylum Arthropoda; class Insecta; order Lepidoptera; family Geometridae; genus Alcis; species Alcis repandata. Next base: position 3,128,743 of record OX421238.1, read on the forward strand.
TACCTAATAACTGGCACAACAAATGATTATACTAGTGATACCTACTAGTGAAAGAATGATTGACATGCTCACCAAAAAAAGGTACCTGGAACTTAGTCTAGTTGTATGAATAATATATGAACAGAGCGCCACTTTCTTAAAGTGGTAGAAAGAAGCAGTCAAACAGAAAAATAAACTTTTAAATAAATATCGTTCACTACCAGTAATTATCGTAACATTATATTAATGCTTATCCAAAAAGAACTAAACCTATAAATCGTTTAATATTACCATTAATTTCTAAAAACAATTTGATAACATTTTCTCCGTGATCACCTCCAATTTGCAAATGTCCCAGAATCTTGGCACAAATCATTGGTCCCCTCTCCCTTCTTTATTATTTTAATTATCACTAACTACTGCGCAGATATATTGCCATCATAATAAAGATATTCAGGGCACGCTTTCAAATCGTAAATTAGACATCCCTAGCGTGAAGTTAGAATAATGCAGAGATAAAAGTCTAAGCAATAATTGCTTAACTTTTTATGCCTGAAAGTTACATAATGTGCGCATGAAAATTGCTTAATTGTAAATGCCATCTAGTGCTCTATTAATAGCTTTTGTGTTTTGTTTTAAGTACACAACTCTGGTTATTTATAATAACTGTAATGAGGTTTTTTTTTCGCCTCATAACAAAACCTTCAAATCAAGTTTTCTTTTCTGTTTTTATCATTTACTCTTACAAAAAAAAAATAAACATCAAGGTAAAAATATCTTTTTTGAAAGACTATTTACTCGTAGTTCATCATCTGTCTAATTCGAATCTGTTCAAGTTCCCGACTCTCCCTAGGGTTGTGAAAAATCCAATTAGTTCGTTCGGGGCCCCCGATCTAGGCACGAATATTAGGAGCCAGTACATCACTACTCGTGATAGCTCGCGACCAAGCTTTTTATGCCTAATTCAATTCTCAATGATTTGTATGGGAACGAGCCAGGTAGGCAAAAAATTTGTCAGTCAAGTATCTATCCGATATTTGATATTATGGTTCAATATCAAATATCGGATAGATATTTAATAAATATATAAACAACATATTTGATTGACAACATTTTTTATTGATAGATCAAACTAATAGTTCTGAAAAGTTATATTTTTTAAGATTAGCTACCTGGAACTAGCCAACATCGTTATGGGATACATACATACTCTATTTATTCGTAGTTAAACTATGTAAAATATATTTTTGAGGCTCAAGTTAAATAAGACACACAGTGCGTTTGTACCATACTGTTAGAGCTCTCGTACGTTAGAACGGACATACTGAACGGTGTCTGACTCGCATTATTGAGATATAATTAGATTCACAGGTAAAAACATACAGGTTTAAATAGGTAAAACTCTTGTACGCTATGAAATAAAAGTAACAAAATCTACCTAAAAATATGATAATTTTTGGTAGTTTTCAGTATTTTTCCCTTGCGCTTTCTCTGGAATTTACACCGTCACTGTTTGTTTCATTACCTTTTTTACACGACTGTCAGTTCGTTCAAAACCAGGCAACAATTGGATTAATTGGGTTTCAAAGGCAGTTTTGTAATATTTTTCTTTGATCGGGAAATAGGTGTTTTGTTTTATTTGTATTTTTTCGATGACATTTTGTTTGTATTTTCTTGGTCATTTAAAAAAATCGTAAATAACGAAATGCTTTGATTTTGAGAAAAAATTGCAAAACAGTATTAGTAACAAAAAAATGATTTTACATGAAATAAAATCGTTTGTTTCAAAAAGGAAATAGTAACAAAAATTACGATTTTACATGAAGTAAAATCGTTTGTTACCGTTTACTTTTTTCAATTTCACAGGGATGGCCTCAGGTGTAAAGGGAAAACAATATATGGTTGTTTGAAATTGAATTTCAACGCGTGAATTATGATATTAATCTTACAATCAAACCAGCCTTGGTTTTATGCTTTTCTATTATTTTAAAGTATTGTTTTTTTATCTCTTGTTAAGAATATTCTTAACTCACTATTCATGTACGAAAAGCTTATTATGTATGTTTTGATTATTATAGCTTAATTTACACATACAATTTTCAATTTAAATTTCGTTTTTCATCATCATCCACAGTCATTCCCCGCTGTTGGACCCTATTGAACACTAAAGCAGTGTAAGTAAATATAGTACAGTAGGTAGGTACCGTACTATATTTACGACTTCGGTTCTTCGCTAATTGAATAAAAACTCTTTATTCGTAATTATTACGAAAACATAAAAAATATTCCGATCTAAATCAAACTTCAAAGTTAAATACTTTCGCAATATAAAAATAGAGCTGCTAACCTGAACCAACGTCACCGCCATCACGACATTAAAGATAAATCCTAAAGTAACACCGCTATAAACCTTTTATAACCACTAAACAAGCCCCCCTGCCAACCACTGAAGATAACAATTCAATTTCTTGCCCGAAAAACTCCCAATAAAAATTCGAAGCCAATTTTAGCCGTTGTCAGAAGGAATATGTAGATGGATTTTGGTAAGCGATTTTCGATTATATCATGTGGGTGGCCCGTATCTTGCATACGTCTGGTGGGAAGATAGATGGCGCAGTCGTCGGTTATCTGACGTACTTCGTTTGACGTTATCCGGAGGTTTAAAAATCGAAGCCGTATTTAGCGGTGGCGCGCTCGAGATGAGTTTCTGGATGGATATGCGATGCGGGTGAGTGATAGGGTGCTGTATTAAAATCGTGAAGGGATCTTAAACGTAGGTTGTATCGGACCGAAGTTCTTAAATTTTTAAGTATTTGTAACTTGACAACTATTCGGTAAACTAAATATCAACTATTTTAATTTTGAAGGGTTTCGTTGACGGAGCTTATTATCTAAAAATATGGTATATGATGTGTGAGTGTGTTGTCTTATTTTTTATTTCTCGTTGCAGTGTGATGGATGAGGATGTCAACACTTTTAATGTAAAAGATCTGTTTAATAAAGCCTTTAGAAGAAGCTGTATTACACTTTTTAAAATAAAAGGTTATGGTAAATTTAAGAAAAATGGGATTAGGCACTAATGTTTAAACGCTCGCTTTGATAAAAAAGTGGCCCAGTTTTACCGCAATTTTACCGTAACTACATACTTTTATGGTGCACACTACCTACTTGCTTGCTAAACTCTATCAACATTTGTTTAGTTCTTACTGCAAAGAAAACAACCCCACGTTAATTTTAATTTAGCAAAATAATAAAATACTTTTACAAATTAAGTTAAAAGAAATAATAATTGTGAATAACAATACTGCCGTGCTAAGCGCAAAAGCGGTATCTCAGGAAAAGCTAGTTTCGAGAAAATTGAGGTTTTGTAAATAGTGTTTTGTTTTTTTTTACACATTGACTTTTTACTTAATAAATGGAATTTATACATTATATTGGTTACATTGTTTTTTCATATGGTAAAAATATCAAAAATGCTAGTGTATTACCCTTTTTCATGAGATACCGCCATCATGCTTAGTGTTTATAGAATTAAGAATTGAGTTACCGCTTTTTCGTTACCTCTTCTCATACATGCTTCCATACAAAACAATTTTTTTTTTATGAAACAAAATTCTTATTATTTTAAAGAAAAATATTATTCAAACTATATTTTTTAAATCTTTTATTATACTTAATTACTATTACATAAGCAAATATCTAGAGAATAAACGTTTACTATGAACTCTTATTAGTTATAGGTAGGCAGTTCTGTCCAAAAGTACATTCCATTTTGTGGTATAATATTTTGAAGTAATTTCAAAATATTATATTTTTTGTCTTTGGAAATGCCATGTGGTGAAGTTCTCTTCTTTGGTGGCGGTAAAACTTGGGTTTTCAGGATTTTATTTCCAATTATGCACGCAGTAATAGGGTCTTTGTTGAATCCGGTTTTGTACGAGTACGTGAGATCAAAACTGCCTCTATTGATTTCTACTTGGACCATTTCACTATTATATGAACGATAAATGAAATAATTTAAATAAATATTTCTATAATAACATGGGAAAGTTATTCGTAATAAACGCTATCTAAAATGCTTGCTAAATCAAACTGAAAATTGGTTCTAAAATATTCGAAAATTCAAAATTGAACCTAATCTAGATCATAATTAAAATCTGGTTCATTAATAGTGCTTTATGAAATAAACCGAAAAGTTATAAAATATCTCATGAAGTGCCTTGTTCAACGATCTCGTCAAAAATCCATCCAAGACGGGTCATGTTTTACAATAAAACTTAATTAAAACGTAGATTAGACAAGTGGTTAATTAATTCTTGGAAAGTTATTAGCACAAGTCTGAGTTCACTCATTTAGAAGTAAAGTGTTAGTTCGAAAATAAATTAGTATAACGCTTTAGCACCACAAGGGTGATATATATACAATCGATTTACCTTTAGGTAAATCGATTGTTTAACTTTTATCCGCTAGTTAGTTAAATCATTTTGTAGCCTTGACAACTCATTTAAATTTGCGTTGCTGTTGTAAAAATCAAAAGTGACGTATTGACATTGTTGCTCTCAGTGCAGGTAACATTATAAACTCCGCCTTTATTTTACTTCAATTTAGCCTAAACGGGAAAGTAAAATTTTACTCTTTGGTAGAACTCCGTTACTATTTTTTTTCTTTTAAACACTATTTTATGTCCTATTGTTGATTTTTGCAAGAAGAAGAAATTTTGACCGGTATTGGTCTCTAATATTATTTATGTTGTCTATCCCGAATAATCTTCGTTTCGTTTCGATATGTAATGAAAAACAACCTATATAATTTATGAAATATTTAAATGTCAGATATCCTTATCCAACAAACATCAGTAAAAGCGGACCTTTTAATAAACCAGCTCTAATAAATAAATAATTATTCAGACTCCTCAAGTCTGTAGAAATTTACGAATATTTGATTTTTCTAATAAATCTAAATTAATTCTCTTATAACGAAGCAGAGAATTAATTGAATTATTCAGATTGGCCCGTTCAAGTCGTCAGATTAAAGGTTTCTACACACCTAAAGCAGAGTCAGCGCAAAGCATCGTATTTTCATTTCTGATGAGTATTTGATAAAACGGAATGTTCTGAGGTTTAAATCGTTCTTTGGGTTGAAAATTTTGCAAGCCAATTTTTATCCAACGCAAAAGTAGTTTCTATTCGCTACCAAGCTTATACAGAGTTATAACGAAAGGGTATGTTTAGCCGAAAAAGGCTACTATGGGCCCAACCCATTGGTCGGTGGTTGGTTGGTCGCATAGTAAAAATTATTCATAAAAATGAGTACTATATGCCTTTTTCGGCTTAGCATACCCTAATCTTATGACTCTGTATTTTAAAATATCGAAGTTCATCTTATTTTAGAGTAGCTTGTATTTCAAAACCACGCGAGCCCACGCTTAACCAGCATGGTTTCTGATTAGCTTTTGGTGTGCGGAAACCTTTAAGCATTGATTTAATTTTGCCAGTCCAGCGGAAAATTGTCACATCGAAGAACCTTGTCGTAGTGAAGCAATAAGGCTAATCCTTGCTTCCTAGACTTACGTAAGGATTTTTTTGTAACTGTGAAAGGGTACAAAAGTGTTTTTACATTTCACATTCGGATGATTAGGAAAAGTAAATATAGACCAGAGTTATCTTTAATGAAGGAAGGGAAAAGGTTATGATGTTAGGATAGTATTCTTCTATACTAATATTATAAAGAAGTAAAGTTTGTGTGTTTGTATATTTGTTAAATTGTAAGGGGTAATCTCGGGATCTACTGAACCGATTTTAAAAATTCTTTCACCAATAGAAAGCCACATTATTGCTGAGTGTCATAGGTTATATAAAAAACCGAAAAATAAAAAGGCTTTTACGTGGTAGTCCGTTTTGCAAAGTGAATCGGAGAAAAAACGGTCCGGACGGCGCGCGATGGCTTCGGGTTTAATTAACATTATGCCCAACGAAGTGGGCACGGGTCAGCTAGTTGGTATATAAAGAAAGAATCCGTACTGAAAAAATATCTTACGATTGTGTTAGTGCCTTATACCCTGGATCTTAAACAAGTTAAGTATTTATTTAAGAACTGCTAATACTTTTAGGTGCATACTCCTCAACCCGCATATATTGGGATAAATTTATCTTAGAACAAGAACATTATTTTTACAAAACAAAAAACAAAAACCGACTTCAAAAGACCGACTATTGAGTTATTCATCTATTTGTCGCGCACGTACTTAATGGAAATTTAAGACTTATATGGTTTTCTCATGGATACCATTATTAGAACTGGACTAAATTGAAATGGGACTAAATGGGAAGCGTCAGCTTTCTAATAAAAAAAGAATCATCAAAATCGATTCACGCAGTCAAAAGTTATGAGATAACAAACATAAAAAAAAAAACATACAGACGAATTGATAACCTCCTCCTTTTTTGAAGTCGGTTAAAATATAAGAGTTCCTGCAAATTAAAAACTGTAACCGCGATATACATACTGCTATCAGCGCAGTGCTGTGCCGCTCAGGGTCTTGAATTCTGCAAATTCAAAATTTTGGGTGGCGCAGACCTGTTATGGGCAAACGTGACGTTTAACATCAGGTGAGCGATTTGCTCGTCTCGTCATACAATTACATAAAGAGAAAGTAAAATAAAAGAGTTTAATAACTGTTGAACAAATCGCTGTAATGTATACAGTTAGCTATACGTATGTTTAAAGCCTTTTTGCCCTGCCATGCAGGCCGATATTATAAAGGTATGTGTACATAATCCACGTCACTGACAAAGATTGATGACTTCTTTGAATTGACTGAGAGAAACATACGAGTACAGTAATGTACTCCGTCACTTGTTCTGTAGTTATACAGGATGTGGGGTAAAGAGTAGATAATCCTTTACCTAGGGCTGGAGAACATCACGACTGTTCGGAAAATAATAATTTGTATTCAGTAAAAGTGTTATGATTCTCGAGTTATTAGACAATTTGAAGTCTAATTATCCTCAAAATTTTTGAAATCTTGACACTTTTGTTGAATACAATCCGTAATTTTCCAACCTTTTTTGTACCGTTTTTTTTTTTTTTTTTGTTGACCCAGTGGAAATCCTTTATGGATACCCCTAACCCGGGGGAGCCGGGGTTATGTGGGAGTCTCCGCCCTGCGGCGGCATACCCACTAAAACCACTGGGAAGTTGACCTCATTTCCTTGAGGCCGGGGGCAGCGGGGTTCCCTTTCGGAGTCTCCGCCACCCTCAGCCAGGGTCGGCCCTTCGGCCCCGTCTTCCGTGCGTCAAGAGAGGGACGGCCTTGGTCACCCAAGGCCGCCCCCAGACGTGTGGAGCCGGTGCAAGCCAGCGGAGAGCCCCCCGACCCTCCGCCAGTGGCCCCACTACGGAGAGGGAAGGAGACGATGATCGGATCGCCCCCTCCTCCCTCCCCGTCGTCTGCGCCGGAGCGGATCCTGCGGGAGTCGTCCTCCCCGATCCGCCCCGCGGCCCCTTCTGCGACATTACCTCTTCGCAGAAGGAGACCACGGCCTGCCACGATCTCTCGCCGCCGAGCATGGCTTTCACCACGCCCGGCAACGAGCGATCCCCTCCTCCTTTCCTTGCACTCCCGACCGCGACCCACACGCGGCGAGGAGTACGAGGAAAACCCCCCCTGGTGGCATTGCTGCCACCAGCCAAGCGTGGAGCGCCGTATCCTCCAACGCTCCACACTCCACCACACACCATCCGCTGTGCCCTCTGCTAGTCAGAGGGACACGCGGACGGGCCCACCGTGTCGGGTTATTTGCCAGCGTGCGGTAATACTGCATAAAAGCTGCAGTATTACCGCACGCTGTTGCCCAGGGTGCACCACGAGGAGGTTACCCGACCTAGCACCCCAGTCGTGATGTACCTAGCCCAGCCCTAGGTAAAGGATTGTAAACTCTTTACGCCATACCCTGTATAGGTACTTAAATAAGTAATTGAACGTGAAAAAAGTCTGCATCGGACCGGAACTGCTGGACCTAAATATTTAAAGCGCAAAGTTTGTTTCAAAGTTCTATAAGCTACTTAACAACCGATTAACAATATTAGAGACCTTCCTTGAAACGCTGACATTTGTCTTAGCCCTCTCTCCACTATCTTTTTTACTATTTAATTATTTTTTACTAATTTATAAATATAATTTTTGAATTTACCTATTCCTACCTACATTCCAACTTTTAAATTTTTATCTTGGACTCCATCTGAAATATTTTTTTATTGTTGTTACATTTTCGTAGTGCCTCGGATAGAGCGAGGCAAGTGGTTAAAATCATTCTAACTCGTCCGTTGCAAAAACAACAAAAAAGCAATCCTGAATTTTCACAAAATCATTATTCGAGTCCCTCATACAAAAACATTTATTGAACCCGGTGATACAAGAACATCGCGTGTTTCCCTACAACCGACATACATTATTGCGCCAATCCCATACAAATAAAGACAGAAAAAGCGCGACACGCGTTTATATGGCAAGCTAATTCCGCGTAACCGCAACAAGTTAAACCAAGATTTATTAACCGTAACGATCCTTGTGAAACGTTTACATAAATCAGCGAACGCTCCAAGGAGTGCGGGTTTCGCTCGAATCGGAAAAGATAGGATTTATGAAGGCGAAAAGTGTACGGTTGCACTTACGCTACCGAAACAGCTATAGTAGAGTAACGATTCAATCGCCGATCGCTGCTTTGTAGCTCTGAAAGAATCTTATTTTTCAATTGCTCAAATTTCGCTCATGTTTTGATCCTCAATCAAACATTGGAGAAGTTAACCGATAAGGCAGTTGTTATGAAAATCGAGTGTGTGTTTAGTGTTTTGATGTAATATCTGTTCTGGGTCTGGGTGTTATTTGTCCTTGTCTTTGTCTGCGGGCATCCTCGAGTCAGGGTATCCTAGTCGGGAGCTATAAGTAAGAAACGTTTTTTTTTTGTAATATTTGACGTTGGTTTCTCGGGAAGAAGCGTAGATTGTTTGTCTAATTTTACATTTCTTGTCGTTATTATTTCACTCAAGACGACTTTGAGATCTGAAATCCCAAAGATACTTACGCGTTATAATTATAAAATTACCATATTCATAAAAACACTTGTGTACATAAGTTTTTTTTTATATTTACCTTGAAAATACTACAAAGTTTATTGTTAGTAATCCTGCTTCCTAGATCTAATAAACCCGTAATCTGCTGGCACTCATTTTCCTCCCATAAACTAAGCTGCTTTCCACGGAAATGAGTACTTCAGTACTTAGCATAAAAGTACCCACTTGGGTCTTGGGTTATCAATACACGGTACTAAGCTTTCGAACGAACACTCGAGTATTAGCATAGAGTAGCAAATGCACAGAAGAACAGTTTCCAAGAACGAAATATTACAGACGAGCGAATTTTAACACGTGGTAAAATACGACCTAATCTTTGTAAAAATAATATTAAATATTAATTATAAACATATATTTTAAACAAGCCTTTATAAGAAAAGGGTGTGCTAAGCCGAAAAGGGCCCATAGTTCTCATAATTATAAACAATTTTTACTATACGACCAATTAAGAAATCGCGAAAAAGATATCAGCTGTTGCATATACAATTGTCAATGGCGCTCGAGAAACTGTATGGAACAGCTTAGATTTATCTTTCGCAATTTCTGGGTTGGTCCCATAGTGAAAGTAGTCCACAATGATGAGTACTACGAGTCCTTATCAACTTAGCATACCCTTTCCTTATAACCTATACATTCATTCACATCACATAACAGCGCTGGTGTCACTGCGTATGATTTCATTGTATAATAGCCCGAAGGAGAGATTACGATTGCTATTGTAATAGCGATTATTCCCGCTAATATGCTGATCGCTGCTATGCATTTTCGCTAACTACTGCGTCAACATACTCGTAGCTAGCCAAAACGTATGAAAACTAGCGTGATTAATGACACAATTTGTTAATTTGTCACAATTGGGTGCGTCACGTTTGTTATTTCTTGGAAAGGATCACAAAATGTGATTGAAATTACAGTCGAAGTATCGGTCGGGTCTGTTATATGGGTGTATTAATTATAACAAAATGTGTTGTAGTAAAAAAGGAAGATCGTATTGGCCGAGTGGCAAGCCTTGGTGTAGAAAACAGTTTTATGCTACCTGAAGGCCTGTGACTCGGCTTGGCGGTTGTTGTTTTAATGCAAACAACCGAGATCTACAGTTTTACGTCTTATCCCGTGCATAGCAGCGCTCAGTTGGAAATGCCTTCCGCGGTCTCCCATCCGAAGACTGACCGTGACCGTGTCATCCGTTGCTAAACTTCGGTAATCGGTTACGGATACCCAGAGTTACGTTACGAGCGCCACTGCGCATGCAGTGAAGTGGCTACAGGTTTTTCTTTAGGACTTGTTCCTCTGCGTATTCAAGGATGCCAGGTACCTCTAATCGATGCTTCGCTTACGTAAAATACCTCGTAAATAACCATACAGTGGCTGCCAAAAAATACGCACCAAATATTTACTTTCAATTTCAAACGACACGTTTAATCTTCTGGATGAATGTATTGGATAATAAATTATGCTCTGCAAAGAAATGTAAGCGCAGAAACACTGACGGCGTAAATCATTTGAATGTTTTATATTTTCGAATTTTTTGGAGCATTTCCATTCACGTATTCATTATCCACAAATACGACTTAATGGCGTCTTGCCATATTTTATAAAATAAGTTGGGATATACAAGATATGTTCCGTATTTTTGAATCTCGATTTCTGGTTACTCCGTAGATTTTTCATTTTATGCGAATGTGTGACGAGACGAGAAAATCGCTCGCCTGATGTTAATCGTTACGTTTGCCCATAACAGATCTACTTTTAATATTCAATTCAATTTCTTTTTTTCAATTTCATTTTTAAAAGCAACGCACTCGTCACCCTAATCTATCTAATTTAGGGCATCTGTCTACAACAGCTGTCTGTCTCAAAATTAACCCAACTCTAGGAGAAAGTAATCTTCAAATTGCATCTAAATATTAAGGGCCCGGTATTGACGAAAGCAGTATGGAGCAACGTTAGATCTAAGGCTATGTCCGTTCTGTGATAATAATAAGCAGGTACCCATGAAACGTCGTAGTACGTCGTCGTACGTAGTCGTGGTAGCTCAATGGGAGAACAGCCGCTTCGCATTCTTGAGGTGGCGGGTTCAAACCCCGACTCGTACCAATGAGTTCTTTGGGACTTATGTACGAATTTACATACCACTGGCTTTTCGGTGAAGGAAAACATCGTGAGGAAACCTGCATATGTCCGGAGAAGAAATTCAATGGCGTATGTGAATCCACCAACCCGCACTTGGCCAGCGTGGTGGAATACGGCCTAATCACCCTTCGAGGGTAGACCTGTATCCCAGCAGTGGGAGGATTAAAGGTTGCATATGATGATATGATGACCCATGAAAATTTGCTTGGTTTGTCTTTTACATGTCTGTATTGTAAAGGTCGCAAGTTGATAAAAAGAGCTACTCGGAAAATATACGGTTTCTTAGGTAATGCTTACGGTAGTAAGACTGCAAATCCACCCAAATAAAAAATAACATGACTGAAATATTTTGGTACAATTTTGGCCAATTTCTTGGAATAAAGATCATATTCCAACCAAATCCGCACACTGCTTTGGCGAGAAGCAGCCCTAAAAGGGTTGGTCGCATGTAGTTGCAATTTTGTAACTGAGCCCCAGCATTACCCACAAATATTGTCGACGGGTCGCGGTCTCAATCACCATGATGTAAGAGCCTTTTACACGAGTGAAACGAGGTCATACCGCCATTTGTTTAGGGACAAACATCAAGAAGGTTGCAAACGCGTTTGCCGGCGACTGCCCGTATTCGTGCGAAACTGGCGTAAACTTTGACTACGATAAGTAAGTAAAAATAAAAATAAATTAAGTCACAACATAAAGGAGAAAAAAAATTGACTTGATGCACAAATTGACCTATTGAATGTCACTAAGTATAAACAATAGCAACGTAATATCTAATGTGATAAAAAGTTGTGAGAATCATAAAAAGATTTAATGTGGTAAGTACAATTGTTCTTTTACATAAACATTCTTATTTATAAACACTTAACATGATAAACTGATCTGTTATGTGAAAAAAGTGTCTCGCTTTTACTTGCGATAGTTATTACTAGCGAGAAGTTGACAGCCGATCTTTGTATAGCACACTGAGCTCTTAACCAAAAGAGCTGGAGTATAATGTTAATAAATACTAGCAAAATATCGCAGTCTAGCGATATTTGTTAAGGTATCGCGATTTTATTAAACACTTTTGTTTTCTTTTTGTTTAAAAATAATATATTTTTTTTTAAATTGGGACGGTACAAAAGCGCTCCTATTTGCATTGTAACACTACCTACGGAAAAATGCTATTTGCTTCAGTGCTCAGCAACTTATTAAGGTCAAGCTATGTCCGCGTTTACGGCACCTCAGCGGGTGAGCGACATCAAAAACCGCTTAGCGGGTCCCAGAACACCACCTCGGGAGCTGGCGCGTGTACTTTATATGGCATGCGGTGTAACGCGTCCCTCTTGCATACTGCTACTTAGCGATAGTTGGGGTTATGCTTAAAATATTAAAAGCTGCTTTTTTGCTTTTTAGGGTTCCGTACCAAAATTGTAAAAAGAAACTCTTATGGCAAGAATTTTGTGACTGTCAGTCTCATCATCATTATCATCATCAGCCTATCGGATTTTTGTCCACTACTGGACATAAGCCTCTCCTAAAGAACGCCACAAGGCACGATCTTCTGCCAATTCAGTTAGCCAGTTTAAATGGTACTAATCTAAAAACTAAAAACGGCCAAAAACTTTGTCACCAGGGCTTGTAGCTCGGACTATAAGCACTTACTTATCTATGTATGTAAGGAATTATAAAAACTGAAAAAACCTGAAATTTACCATTTTTGATACGGTTTTTGGCACAGACCAATCTCAACTCAGCATGCTGTTACTATGAAGCTCTAGCTAAATAGACATAGAATACAAAATATACTTACTGTGATACTATTCCCATAATTCTAATTCTAATTCTAAATGGGGGTGATACGACCTGCACCGACGTCCCGCTTGGGGTGTATTGTGCATTGCCCCCCGACTGCCAGCTTACCCCAACCATCCGAGCTCCCTAAAATAACGGAGCACGGCCTGGGGTCGCTGGCATACCTCCTATACTTGCATTGCGCCAGGTGTTGTGGTACTTGAGACTTGTCGTGTGGTTTATTCAAGGAGCCTCGACCTTGATCTTATGTCTTCCGTGGCCTCACAGTGCAACAGCACGTGCTCCACGGTTTCGTCCTCTTGTAAACAGCCTCGACACAGCGGACTGTAGCTCCAATTTTGTGTAAGTGGTAATTTAGCTCACATACTATTCCCATGCCATGTTATTGTTCCTCCTTTCCCTTGTGCAGACCACAAAGGAAGTATACCGAAATCTCAAAGCTCGTTATTTGGATTTGAACCAAAAACGATAGGCATTGTATTGCAAAAGGTTTTAGCATTAATGAATAATAAATGCGCCCCTGAATCATTTAATAATAAACAGGGTACAAACAGAAATAAAATTCAGATAGGTCGAAACTCAATACAAGCCAATAACGAAACGGTAAGTGCATTAAAGAGGGTCGTGAATTGTGGAAAAGGGCGATATGATATTTACCAAACTCGGTTTTTCGTTATTTACATATGGAGCTTTTTGTACTAGAATTCATAATGCTATCTAAATTTTATTTATTTTGGCTAATCTTAGGGAAAGATTAATGTTTGATTTTTTATATTTTTTTAATAATAGGCTTATGTTTCACAGCCAATTCAGTAGGTATTTTGAAACCGTAAAAGGTTAATTGTATTATATTTTTCGTGTGTATTTTTCACGTAGAAATAACCTAGACGCCAAAACACGCATGATTGTTTTTAAAAGTCCATAGATCAGTTTTTTTTTTTGTTAATTTTTTTGTTTTCTATTGCGAAGGCAGGTTCAATAGAGTATTTTATGCTCCGTAATCATACGAGCAATACAATCATCCCTAAAATCACCATGCCCACCTTCCATATTGAAAATACCTACCTGTAAAATATTAATTCGATCCGACTCCAAAAAGTACTCAAAAATTCAATAACAAGATCTCTTGAAACTTTTCGCACATAAATCAGCGCAAGATAAAGAAAAGTCTGTATAAACACCACTTTCCTGGAAAGGCAGGTAAAAATAAGTTTGGTACTAATGAAAAGGGACTACTCACGTTTTATTCTATCAAAAAGTATTCTAACTGCGTCAATATCATCATAGTAATAAAAAAACAAGCTTTTTTGCATTATCATCGGAGTTACACGGGACACCAAAATTTGAGCTCAATCGGACATCGGGAAGTGGCTCAAAATTCAGTTGCAAGATTTGACCCACACCAACACGGTAACTTAAAGAAAAGCTTGTAAAAGAAGTTAATCGTAAACAGCAGCTCTGCAAATCGTATCAACGTTCTGAAAATAATATCTTCGGACTCAATCCTTCAAACAGTCACAAGGCGCTGTACAAACATTTCCTGGCGAATGAACGGGGACTGATCAGATTTCCGAATTAAACGGCCCGCGAGTTCCATCACGAAGCCAATTAGGCCGCCTTTTGGCCTCCCCTATGGTCGCTGCCCACTTTGATTGACCGTCTGAATATGTGAAGCTATGTTTATAAGGCGGAGTCTTGACGAGGTGTTGAATTCTGTTCAATATCTTGATGGAACAAGTTATGTTTTTGTTAAGTAGGTACTTTTTTATTGCATAATGTAATTTGATTTCAGTAAGTATTGAGATCATTCATACAGATCATTCATCCATTCTAAATATGTACTCGTAGTTATCTTATATATGGGTTAGGTTAGGTTATTACTCGAGAATAGACAAATAGATGAAAAAAAAAACATCACGAAAAGTTACTACAAAAATTACAGATTGTGTAATACAAAAAGGAAAAAATCTGCTCAATTTTTTTTGCTTTTACTCGTCATAGTTTCACAAAAATAGCCATGATCTTACTAAAATCAGAAATTATCTGAAATAAAAAACATGTCTGTTCATTATTCTAGGTTAACTTCCGTAGATACTATAGTCTATTTCAACTAGAGAGCGAAAAACGTACGTTCACGCCACGGTACCACGAGAGCACCGAAAACAAACGATGCGTATCGTTATCCATACATTTATGTATCGTTTCCCTGTCGCTTACGCATTTACCGTGTTTCGTGGTACCGGGCGAGGCGAGCGACAAGGTCCATCAGATATTGCAAACCTGTTTTGACATTTTTCGGTAAGATATGGCTGGGGCCACATTCCGCTCTGGAATACGCTTGGATTCGGATTGTTTTAGTGTGCTATTTGAATGTTTGGTTGTTAATTGTTATTTTTTGTTGAGTTAAATTAGTTATATCTGTTTTTGTTAGGACATATATTTGTTTTGTGTTGTTTTTTGTTTGTGAGTGATAATGGAATCATCGGAGTCGTCTTCCTCGTCATCAAGACCGTTTAAAAGTTTTAACTCACCTAGAAAGAAGCGCAAGTTATCTCATCTGTCGGAAAATGAAAAAATGATGACAATTAACGTCTATAAATATGTGAAAGAGACGTGTCCTTCAGACAAATATATGTCCAAAACGGAAATGAAAATAAAGACTGCCGATATAATAAGGTAATAATAATTATAAATAGTTTATTTGGCACACACTTAAATCTTAAACTAATTACACCTGCCAATGTCAGATGATTAATTTACTAATGTGTAGGTAGATAGTTACACGAAAAACTTGATCTACAGTTTTGAGTTAAATAGTGATAATAGTAATGTAATGATAATTGTTAGGTAAAAACTGAAAACCTGAATTTTGATAGTGACAAAATAGTTGTTAACTATTAAAACAATTTATTGATGCAAAGAAGGTTGGTCTTCCC
Organism: Alcis repandata; assembly: GCA_949125135.1. Classification (NCBI taxonomy): domain Eukaryota; kingdom Metazoa; phylum Arthropoda; class Insecta; order Lepidoptera; family Geometridae; genus Alcis; species Alcis repandata. The sequence continues at coordinate 3,144,720 of OX421238.1, forward strand.
TGCGCAACACTAAAAGGTCAATGTCCGTTTTTCGCTCTCTATTTGAAATAGACTATAATATTCAAAAAAGTGAGCGGCAGTTTGCACGACAAAATTTCCAATAAAATTAATTAGTGTGTTCCATCCTACCGTAAAGAGACCTTATGTCACAGTCCAGTAAATTAGGAATGATCAGACTGTGCTAAGCCACTGTGTAATTAACACAAGCTTAGGTTAGACAGATCTGGGTTCGATTTAATCTACATATAATTGCATAGGTTCACTAAGCTTAATTAGAAATCGATTTTCACACAAACTGATTCTTACTCACTTGCACTTTTAAAGAAGTAATACTACGACGAAGTAGTACTTTTTAATAAGAGATAGGCTGGCGACTTACCGAGAATAAGAAATCAGCTTATCATGCATAGGGTTATAACGAAAGAGTATGCTAAACTGAAAAGGGCTAATAGTAGGTACTCATCATTATGAACAACTTTTACTATGGGACCAACTCGGAATTCGCGAAAAAAAATCAGCTGTTCCATAGAAAAATGTCAATGGCCCTTGACAAAATGTATGGAACAGTTGATTTTTTTTCACGATTTCCGGGTTAGTCCCATAGTAAAAGTTGTTAACAGTGCTATGAGTCCTTTCTGGCTTAACGTTATCCTTCCCTTATAACCATGTATCTAGCTTTTACGATCATTTCATTACCTTGCTGTAATTCATCCGCCTCTGAAATCACAAGACTAGTCGGAATCATTGCTGAACGTGGCATCTTAAATGACGTCATAGATCCTGATTCCGGTGTGAAGACTTGATCAACTCATCGTTTCAACTTCGACCCCTTAATCTTTTCCCTCCATTACCAGAGCACTTCATAAGCAGTCTGTAAATCATTCGAGCACTATTGGACCCTTGCCACGAGAAATGCCACCCATCATCGCATAACTCAAATATGTCCGTAACAAAGACATGGCAAAAACCGTTGAGGGCGTAAATCCATCAGCGTGGTGTGACGTATCACGTACGAGACCCGACGGACGCCAACTTTACGACAGACCTACGTTCGTAAAAGTTGATGCGGCTCAAGATACAAGCTTATAGTGTACTAAAAAAGTATAAAGTATGCGGATGACACACTAAATTGTATGTCCCGGTTGTTTGGTTACAGCGAGCTAGCAACTTCGTCCGACCAGAAGCAAGTAAACCTAAAATGTAGTCGAAAATAATTATTTCAGAAATTATAATTTTTATCCCTCCAAATGCTTACCAACATAATATATGCTAGTCATTATATTATTATAATAACAGTAACCAACTCAAACACACAAAAAAAAAACAAAAATCTAATGACTTAAAACATAAAAAATACATCTAAAAACTTTACTTGAACTTTTGTCTGACTTAGTTTTGAATTGCTCGTCACAATCATGAAAAACTAAGTCATCTAAAGCTACTTTAAACTATTTTTTTTTGCGCAAACTATTATCTACAAAACTCGGTCCATTTGTCCCTTACGCCGCTACGAGTAATGCCCTGAACGAGTCCTGTCTAGGGACCGCATGTCAGACGTATGCCTGTACCCCAAATATCTTAGTTACGATCCGGCTTAGCCGTGCCGCGACGTGGACGAGACATTACAGGCCCATTTGTGTTTAGAGGGTTAAGAGTTAAGAGATACCTTCGGGCTTTGTAGGTGTTATTCTACACTGTTATAGATAATAGTAGCTGTAGGAATGGAGCTAAAAGCGTGTGTAAGGTGACTTTGTTCTGAACGTTTGTTAGGTGTTGAAAGTAGTACTTTGGGGTCTATACAAACCCCAATAACAATAATTACTAACAGTAAAGACTATAGGCTGAGTTGCCTGGCTCTAACGTAACGATTGTTAGATCGTTTGCAAGCTTTCGAAAAAGTATTTTTTTACAACAAACTAGGCATGCGTTTGACCACAATCTCATCTGATGAGAAGCGACGATGTGGTCGAAGATGCAGCACGCTTGCCTAGGGAATACCTATTCACTCTTCTTTTAAACAGCGCAGCGGTTGCTAACGTTCGCTGTTCAGAATAAAAATGTGTGTTTTCTTAGCCACCATTGTACTCGAATAGAAAATACCACTTGCAGCCACCCATTTCAAGAAAGCTGAGTCGAAAACTATTTTGCTTAAAATTTGACGTTGTTGGTAATACTGTTTAGCAAATTATTTAAACTTAAAACTCTTGCACTGCAATACAATGCTGCTCAAACTTTGCCAGAAACCTCAAAGCGTGAGTTGCTCAAACTTTCTCCCAACCGTGCGTTCCGCACCAAAAGAATACTCCATGTGGAAACTTTAAAACAACACTTTTATGGTAATAAAGTCGAATAACAATGCCTGTTAAACTCCATCGGGATTCAATTCAAAATGTTCACGAAACTTGGTCCAACTTCGAAGAGTAAAGAACAAACACCGAAAGTTGGCACCGAGATTTTGACAGGCCCTGACTTCATACCAGCCTCGGAATTCATATTAACCGGTATCTTAGAAGATTACCGACCCTGTGGGTAATTTCGTATGAGTTAGTTTTAACCAAACACAGGGCGACTGGAATTAGAGATTGTGGAAGAGACAACATCTTAATGATGGTTACTGAATTTAACTCACGTTAAATGAAGTCATAAATAATACAATCAAAAACATAAATCTTTTCCAATAAACAAACCAAAAACTCTTAAAAATCCGCAAGTTCATTCCAAGACACAATTCTTTTTATGATTTCATTGAAAACCTAAACGAAACACGCACAATAACAAAACGTGAGTCAACACGGGTTCCATCTAGTTTCAAAATTCTATATCCGCACAACGAGTCCCTTCTAAGCATACAATCTTATTGGATCAGGCCTTAGCTAATGTTTGCTTGGTCCATACCAAACTGCTGAGAATCAATTTTATGTTCCATTCTCTAGTTGACCCGCAAGATTTGCAATCCTCTGCTTGCGAAGTCTGACATCAACTGGCTTAGAGCGTTGTTTCTCAAACTGAGAGTCGCTGCCCCATGTAGCGGTCTCACTGTGGCATAGCGTGGGCGATGAAAAAAGTGATCTTCGTTGAAACAAGTAAGTAGGCATTTATATTTGAAGGAATTGCGAAAAATTCAGACTATAAAATTTTGCCTGTGACAAGTCGGATAAAATTAGGCGTGTATTTGCATTTTGCACTTAAAAGAAAAATCAAGCAGGATGGGAAACAGGAAACTTTAGAATAATATAAAATAAATGCTTCCTTTTTTCTAAGGTAATAAAACGATTTATGGCATTTTTTGCCAGATATAAATGTAAAGGGGTCGTTTTGTTATTTTTTGCGATTTAGTGAGCTGCGACTTAAAATAGATTGAGAAACTGTGGTTCAGAGGAACCTTTATTTATTAAGGCTCAGTATTTCGAAGATACTTCGAAGGTTTTTTTCGTTTTCAAGAGATGAGGAGTGTCTAATAATGCCTATACTCACGTTCTTGTCGAAAATACGAGTATCTACTTACATTGTAGATAGGTACGTCTTGTGGTTTCAAGATGTAATAAAAAACCCGTTTTTAGACGTCTATGTCAGCTCCCGTGAGTCTTTCTATTTTTTTCATTTTACTATAATAAATCAACTTCACGTTTCATTTCAAAATAAAGTTGGAATAAGTGGGTACGTACCCATAAAGGTAAGTACCTCTACGTACATATTCATTTGAGTGTATTGAGTACTTAAGGTAATACATGATAGGTATATGTATTTTTTTTATTTGTTTCTGCTAATCCCCGAATATTTTTTCAGAATTGGATTACAATGCATAAGTTATGCTTATGAACTACCTCTACTTTATTACTAATCTAGGGTCTTAATATTGCTAATGCTTGTATAATATTATTATATAATTTAACAATTGCTTATGTATCTACGTTTTATTCCTATCAATTACTACTTTAAACACTTGAGTACAGTAGTCCACAAACTCCACGGTACTCACTTTATTTGTTATCATACTACATAGATTATCTGCTTCGGGTATATGTATTTCCAGTATTTCACTATATGTAATATGTCAGTGGATCGCATTCAAATTATTGATGTCTGGATTCCTATAACTGCAATCAGAACTTCGGAGAAGCGAGCCATTGACAATTATTAGCCCTCATATCAGCAATATGCTCAGTTGGGATCGGTTTCGACAACATCGAAAATGCGAATTGCGTAAAATATTTGTGATTCAAAATGAAAATGGTACTTGGATGAACTATCCTACCAACCCTAGCCTACTAATATTAAATGTTCACTCAATACGGTAGCAATCTTCTCGATCTCGGCGTACTCGTAGAACGTGTACATACGGTCCTGACCGCAAAACTGAGTGATGTGGCTCGAACACTACAGTTCATGAAGTAGGTAAATATAGATTAAATGTATATAATGGAGCTACCATGTTTGCAAAGCGAGTACGAGCCCTAATAAATTCAAGTTAGGAAACCCTGGCTATGAGTGCGAAACGTTATTTATTTGTTTCTATTCATTACTAGAACCCGCGGTTTCATCTGCTTTTTTCTTTTAAGCCCCCCATGTATTAGAGCGAAGAAAAAAAAATTCTAATCGGTCCAGCCGTTCTCGAGTTTTAGCTTGACTATTAACGAACAGTGACAACGAACGATCCATTTTAATGTATAAGCTCTAAGAAGAAGATTTCGGAAATGTTAACGATTCCTTTAGAATAGCGGGTGGAACCGCGCAACTCATCTAGTTCATAATAATTTATAGCTGAAATACGGCCACAAAACAAAAGGACGTATTCATACACGAGATGCAAAACAAAGTTTATTATGTTAGTTCACTGTCCGCTAGAGTTGTTGCAATAGCGATAGTTTCGCTATCGATAGTTAACCTTGGAAATCAGTTATACTACATATCGATAGTTCTATCGAAAATATCGAAATCCAGCAATACTCTCGATACTATCGATATTATTGTCAAAAGTCGATAGTTTCGATAGCACTATCGATAGTATGAATGATTTTCAAGGCCACGATAGTATTACGATACTATCGATAGGCTATCACTATTGCAACAACACTACTGTCCGCTACAACTAACGGAATGTTGGGTTGTATTTTGAATAGAGATGCGAGTGATCAAAAGCCAAAAGCTATAGTGAGGTATCTAAATTAGAAAACTTGAATTATAGATATCGCTCCTTCTATTTATCGTGAATAATTTCACACTTAACCAACTTATACCTGCAACATTTGTTCAATATTATAGTACGTTTATTAATTACTAGCTGACCCTTGCCCACTTCGTTGGGCGTAATGTTAATTAAACCCGAAGCCATCGCTCGCCGTCCGGACCGTTTTTTCTCCGATTCACTTTGCAAAACGGACTACCACGTAAAAGCCTTTTTATTTTTCGGTTTTTTATATAACCTATGACACTCAGCAATAATGTGGCTTTCTATTGGTGAAAGAATTTTTTAAATCGGTTCAGTAGATCCCGAGATTACCCCTTACAATTTAACAAATATACAAACACACAAACTTTACTTCTTTATAATATTAGTATAGACAACATAAATTTTACAATTAAAATAGTTTGTGTTCAAAAATAAATATCTGCTACAATTAATACAGTCATTAATTAGATTTTGTAAAAATAGATTATAAAATCTGGCATTTGTAACGTACCAAGTCGTCTAAAAAGGTGACCTAAACAAGAAAGCTAAACATTTTCTACCGTCATTTTGTTTTGATGTGTCAACGACTTGAGTTTCTCTTTCAATCCTACCTAATTATCTAGGTAAAGCAGTAAAAAAATGAAACAAATAATAATAAAAAAAAACATTCTTTTTCAATTTTGTTTTGTGTATACCTACTTATATTAAATTTTATCCAATAAATGGTTACTGAACTCACAATACTACACAAGTACACAATGTGTAATAAAATTCTCACTCAGTTTCACAAAGCCATCGCTCAACCAAAATAGCACCCTCACCATGGCTGCCCATCCTAAGCTTCATTCAAACTTTTATGGTATCCTGGTAGTTCGACCCATAACAATATAGAGTTTCCTAACTTTAATTATTACAATGAGGCCGTATATAATAAGTCCCTTGTCGAATCGAGCTCTCCATTGATTTCCCCATAGAATGGTTTGGGTAAGTTCTTTTGTAGAAGTTTTTGAAGTATTGATAGGATAGTGGGCGTATGAAAATGGCTACGATAGACGATCTGTGCAGGAATGTTTTGTTGAAATATAGATCTGTGACTTCTCGGACTTGAATTTGGAATGTAGTCTGATTGTGATTGTGTCAGTTTTAATGAGTTTGGTACGGGGCTATCGTAGCAGCCGTAGTAGTTGTTGATGTAGAGGTATATACCTATATTTTGTTTTATTTAATTAATCATAATATCAAGGCACCTGCCCGTTCACATAATATAATAATAAAAATGAGTTGAAAGGGTGTTTTTATTTTTATATTTAATTTTGCTGTGTTAAATAAATTTTAAATCTTATAAAAATATTTGTTAACTTGACTTGCATATAAATTGTGTATTATTAATTGTGTATTAAACTCTTTTTCAACAGTTTAATACACAATTAACATTGCTAACAAGAAAACCAGAATCATTAAAATATTACAATCAATTTCACCAGATTACGAGATGGGGAATACTGATTGTATTGTATTCCACCAGCGTGGTGGAATACGGCTTAATCACCCTTCGAAGGAAGACCTGTATCCCAGCAGTGCGAGGATTAAAGGTTGAGAATGGTGATGATGATTACCATATACCGAAAAATGTAACAAAATCACTGCATTTCCCAACAGCCCCAATTACCTTCGAGATATCGATCAAAAAAATCGCCCCAGCAAATTTTAATTTAAAATTCATCGTCGCCGAGTTTCGTTCATAGACAATATTCATTACAGTCTTTACTCGGCCGTAGTGTTTTTAATTAATGAAGCCGTACCGTACAAAATTAATGAGTGCCCGACGGATATAGTTGAGTTTACGACGGTATAAAGCCTTTATTAAATTTGTTTACGACGGAAAAACTGCCTAAAAAGTTGTGAGCCGGTTAATCACTGAAGCGTTTAGCGGAAACGTTCGTTTTTAATATTAATATGCAAGCGGGCTTGGTACGTAATTACTCTTTTGCAATTAGGTGTGAAAGAAAGCTAATTTTTACACATTCTAATATTAAATGAACAATGCAATGGGATGGAAATTAGAATGACATTGGAATCAAATAAATCTAAAGCCACCTCCTTAAGTTGCAGCTTTATGGCTTGCTTTAAAAATTTCAAATGCTTTTTTACTTAAACGGTTTTCTAGATATATGTTTTTTGATACTTGCATTTAGAGTAAGACTTTTTTTCTAATGCTTGCAGATCTTGTGGCCAACAATACCTAACTGTAGACGATGCCTTCTAGACGTGTAAACTTGTACAACCGTGAAAAAAAATTGCCTGTTTCGTCATGCGTTCTGTGTAGGTAGGTATAGATACAAATCTATGTTAATTGCAAACATATTCAAATTTACTTACGTATACGAGTATGACTATTCAAGTTTACACAGCTTCAAAAGTCGACACAAAATCACTAACAAGCAACTAACTTGTGTAACTTATGTAACAAGTCCTCAAACAAAACATATTAAGGTACAACGACAGCATACGTACCTAATCATTGTACCAACCCACATAGCTTGGTAGAACTTTGAAAATTGAAGAGATATTGAACTTTTAACAATGCTCCGTACCTTGTCCCAATTGTCATTATAACTCTGTAATGAGCTCAAAGAACTTTTGTAATCGCGTTGCAGCCCAAAGCGGGACCAATCCCGTTGAAGAGTTAAGAAGTCACATGTTTTGATCAATTTGGAGTCTGCATTAACGCACGGCTATATTTAGCCCGGTGTCTACTTAGTTACGTAACGTGATGTTGCTTGTTTGTTCTATGCGGATGTTTTGAATGTTAATATGACTTGTGACAAGTGTGACTAATATGCTTGTGACAAGCTAAATGCTTGAAAACTTGTCAGATCCACTCAAAACCTAAAAATGCGCATCAAAAGTCACCGGCAACATTTATTTTTAATTGCTTTCGCCTCCTTTTTTTTTGAAGGGTGGTAGGTAAAGGCCACTGGCGTTCTAGCCCATTGCCCTGGCGTCAGGTCAACATTTTTACTTACTTGCCTCCGTAAGATCACTATTACCTCCGAGAACACGAGAGTGAGTGAGGCAAATGTGTTCTCGTGTTTACGAGTGTGTCACGAGAATAAAATACCTACATACGTTTCTCATTTTTATATATTATATTAGTATCTTCTAAGTTGTCTTTAATTGTAAATTAGTTTATAAAAATAGCAAAGGCAAGCGTGCTCCATTGTAGACCGCATCATTGCTTACCATCAGGCGAGATGGCGGTCAAACGCAAGCCTATAACTGAATAAAAAAAAATTATAAAAACAAGCTCTTATTGCATTGTCATCGGAGTTACACAGGTATATCAAACTTCAGCTTAATGGAACATCGGGAAGTGGTTCATAGTTCAGATGCAAGATTTGACAAAAAACCAAAACAACAACAATCAAAAGGGCAAGCTAAAAAATGCTGGTAAAAATCGATAACAAATCTGTATTTGTAATTTAATAAAAAAGTATTACCTGCAATAAACTCCTTCAAGAAACTTGTGATTCTAAGCAACTGGCCACAAGTTAATTGTCCCTACCATTTGGCTGCATGACAAATTGTCCTTCAGACTGGCAGTCCTCTATCTGGGGGACAAGGAATTCATTAATCACTGAAATTCACGTATTTCACTATACTTATCATTTTCCTATGAACTATTAATCTTGCCTGTATTGGCTTATCTTTTAGATTTTTTTCTGAAGACGTGACAGATTTTACGATCTTTTTTGTGGTAGACTCATAGCTTTTTTCTAAAATACCCAATTGATTTTTCAGCCACTTCTACATTATCCATCTGGTTAAAACTTTTTGAATAAATACCTAGTTAGAATTTTTCAAAACAAGATACCTTCAAGTATTAGCATGTCTACTCTTCAAATTGTTTAATTAATCATTTAGCGATACAAAAACAATTCTTATTCAATACGAAGAATTCAATCAAAACGGTTGTACACCGATAAAAAGCAACTTTACCAATAAAAACTTGCACAAGAGAAAATCCTTTATATCTGTTTACAAAGCTTCGACACAGACTAACAAAAATAGAGAACGCAAATGGTCTTTGAAACTTAAGCATCATGGTTTTATCTAGCGACATCTTATACTTAGATTTTTATCACACAAAATAAATAGGCCAAAATATGATGGATTTACTGAACGGGGAAACAAATAGTCATTCCATCAAATGGGCTCTAATCTATGTAAAACCAAACGACAGTTAATATCTATCTAGATAGGTTAATATGAAAAACCTTTTTTGGGATTATTTTTTATTTGAACAAAACGTGTAAATACCACTACCATTTTAAAGTCATTAAGCGCACTTCACTTTGGGTAATTGGATATCGGCTCACATGTGAGTAATGCTTGTTTTTTTTACTAGCTGGTTTTCTATAGGTAGGTACATACTATTACAATAATGCTTTACGATTAGCTACAATCTCGACCCAACGCGAACAAGCCGCATAATAAATAACCTCTCTTTTTGTCTATCTCTAAGTCTATGGTTCGGGCGCAACTCAAATTAAAGGGTCGAGATTCATTACGCCCCATCTTGGCCGAGTTTTGTAACTTCGTGAAGGGACAAAATAAACTGTTTACGTCCCGTTTTATTGTCATAGTGATGTGGGTTCCGTATAAAAACTTATTTGCACTGCTGAGACCGAAATTACAGTTTAAGCCAAAACCTGTTACCTAATTAGGTTAAATGTGTTTAGTATTTAGTAGGTGTTTTGGATCTTATATTAACGGTGTCGTAAACTAGTAGGTAAATTGATAAACTACGGCAAAGCAAAATTTGAAAAGTTATGTTTGAAGTCATGAAAATTTAATTGAGAAATTTTTGTCGCTGTGTCCAATATGTTTGTTCCAATTTATTTATGGAACACTTTTGAATCAAATCAAATCAAATCATTTATTTGCAATACAATTTCATAACATTCTTAAAAATAATAGTTTTGTAAATAGTAATTGTAATTAGCCTGCAAGCAGAATCAATTTTAAATTCAATCAATCAAACAGAATCAAATTTAGTGTGTATAGTTGATTATTCTTAGATTAATAATCAGGTTTGAAGTATAACTTATCTCAAAATATTTACTTACTCCTCTAGCCCAGCGACCCAAAGTGAGTCTTGGAATCCGACACCAGAAAACGCCATAGATCACGATCTTGCACTTTCTCCTGCCAGTCGTCGGCTTGGAGTTCGCACAGGTCGTATCGCACGGCGTCAATACAGCGGTATCTGGGCCACTTGCAACTCCAAGATACGCTTTCTAAACACTACGATCCTCCCCCATCCTAAGCAGGTGGCCTGCCCAGCGAAGTCTCTGCGCCATGATCTCTCCTATAATGATCTCTTCTAAAATTATCCTGTCGGGCAGTAAGGAAACCTGCAAGCGCAACTAGTTCTAGCGTAAAAAAAAATTAAATTACTCGAAACTTCACGCGTATTATTGAAATATTACGTAAACATGTTGACGTGTCAAAACAATATTAGTTTACATTATAATATACATAATTAGTTGAAAGTCATTTAATATTTAATCATCTTTTAATACTAGCATTAAATCCTTAAACGGACAGGTTATCCTGTGCCTTAATTGGACGCCCCCGAACAAGGCCAAAATAAAGAACTTTTGTTTATGAAAAAAATATTGTTATCTCAAAAACACCAACTTTCGCTGGCTTCTTCAATTAAAACCGAATCGCGGGAGTGATCCTTTGTGAATAAAGGAATATGAAAAAACTCCCATTGTTTTAAAACCGTTTTGCGAAAATACGGGCGGAACCCGAAAGAGGAGAAAATTTTTCTTTTACAAACTTGTTATAAGATGAAATCCAATAAAAGCCGCGAAGGAAATTCGACGTTTCCGTATAACAAGCTATTTACTACACTGCTCGGGCTGTGTCGGTGAAGCCCAATAGATATGTGAAACAGAAAACTTCGATAGTTCGAATAAAGGCAATAAAACTTGCCCGTGGTTCTTTCAAACGGACATGTTGTCATTGGGAAACTTTTTTATGTTTTTTTGGTAGCCGCAATAGCGTGTGTGCGTTTAACGACTTTTAGGGCGTTTTTTTGGTTGAGACTAATTTCGGGAACATTTAAAGATATTGAATAATTTTACTTATTTATTCATTTACTCTACTAAAAATACATGTAAGTAAGTACAAATGACAAAATTGTTTAAGGACAGTGTTTAGTGTATTTTAAACGCAAAACATAAATTATTGTATGTATGTAAAATATAGTTGCAATAAAAAAAATGTTTTGAGGAACAGTAATACAAATGATATCACCCAATATCGGCTTCAAATTTTGTAAAAATTATTTAAGAATATAAAAAAATCCGTATATTAGATACGTGTATCCGTATATCTTCTTATAGGTATATAAAATTCTCGTGTCACAATGTTCGTTCCCGTACTCCTACGAAACGGCTTGACCGATTCTCATGAAATTTTGTGAGCATATTGAGTAGGTCTGAGAATCGGCCAACATCTATTTTTCATATCCCTAAGTGATAAGGGTTGTCCACCCCTAACATTTATTTTTATTTTTTGGACAAAATTTTTATTTCTTTTAATGTTGCTTATGTGGCATTAAAAATACATACAACCCTAAATTTTCACCCTTCTATCACCAACCCCTATTTTTTAATAGTCACTAGAAATAATTTATATGGCAAAACAAAGTTTGCCGGGTCAGCTAGTTAGATATATTTTTTATCAGTATATCAGTTTTTATCAACAAAACCATTATAGTGTGTTAAAGATTTGTTTGCTAATCAAACTACTTAACTACTTTTTTACTATTATCTTTCACAAAGAACATAATAAAGATACAAAGAACAAAAAAAATTGGATCAGACGCAGTAAGGATAAAGCCGAACGCTGCGCAGTATCAAATTATGTACTTAAAATATCTTAATCCTAAGCTAATTCTCTTTTACTCAAGATACCCATTTCCATTAACGGACCAAACATTTTAAAATAATCTTTGAAACAGTGAACATCGGCTTAGGTGGGTAAATACTGTTCAGGATTTCGCCTTACTTAGCGAGAGGGGAGATTCTTTTTAGTTTTTAAAAAGCTTTTTAACTGCAGAGCCATCTGATGCATATTCGCACGCAATAATGGCAATTCTAATAGGTATTCATAATGCATTAACGATTTATGTTTTTTTTTATAATTCTCAATGTATTAATGGTTCATGATTTATTTGGTAATATTTTATTTATTTATTTAAGTCCGCCTACACTACGTACACTAACGCATTCACAAAAAAAATAATTAGACAAAATGTCGCAGCATTTATAGGCGAAGACAGAATGCAATTTAAAATATAAGTCATACATTAATAATCAAAGTAAAAAAAAATAATTACAATTTTGACCTCAATATTATTGCCTGTCTCTATTTTACATAGTGATTATGTATTCCATACATGTTATTACATATTTTCTTTGTCGCTCTTTCAGCGATATATTTCTATAATAATATGTAGAATTATTAATTGTGGGTTTCACTTATTTTTAACCAAATTATGAGCGGTTTCACCCGCTTACCTAAACTATTTCTGGATATAGGGTTATACAGAAAGGGTATGCTAAGCTGAAATAGGCTCATAGTACTCATCATTAGGAACAACTTTTACTATGTGACCGACCCGGGATTCGCAAAAAAAAAAACAACTGTTCCATAGAAAAATGTCAATGACACTCGACATGTATGGAACAGCTGTTCCATACATTACCATACCCTTTCATACCATACCATACCCTATATACCCTTTCTGTATAACTCTGTAGAGGCAAACAAAACAAAAAAAAAAATAGTTTAAAAAATCAGTCGATCAAGTGTTGCTAAACTAACGCACCGAGTTTAGGTTTTAAATTTAGAGAAGATTATAATCCATAGTTGACTACGTCACTTACAAGCTTAAAGCTATGCAAAGCAAGACTAAGTGACTTAGTTCTCACTTAATTGAACAGAAGGAAGGATAGGTTTTTATCTTTATCTAGCTATAACAGGCAGTCAATCTTTCTTAAACTCTAAGCCATATAAATTATTAATTTACCAACTTTAATTAGGGGTTCCGCAAGGATCAGTTCTAGGTCCCAACTTGTTCAAAATATCACAACTAACAAGATATCTGAAGATTTACTGGAAGAGCTATCGAAGCTACGTTCCGCCTGACTCCCATTAATTACTAGTAGTAGAAGAGTTAGTGCATGATTATTTTACCTCTTACGACCGTTATCTTTTTACCGCTTATTCTAAGGTTGTCTATAAGACATTGCTCTTAGTGATAACACCGAATTTCAGGTCCTTCAGATTATTTTGTGGTGTAAGAAAATGTTAAGTATCTACTAACTTTCAAAGAAATATTTAATGAGTTCAATGAATCAATAAAATGTGGTATCAATGAAAAGTGGTACTTCGATGAAATAATTAATTCGTAACAGCATTATTTAATTCTAGAAATCTCATCAAATTTCGAATATCATACAGAATTATATTCATATTTACAGTGTTAGTTACATCTATAATTAATAATAGTAGTTCAGTTTCCAGTTAACTGCATCATCACCCTTAAATGAAATCTAAATATCTTAGACTATCATATATTATTTTACTCTAATAATGCGCTCCAAATGCTCCAATGTAAGAAAAAAGTCTGTATTGAGTAATCAAATTTGTCAACGTCTCCTCGTCTAAAAGTTCAGCTCCAATTTAATTAATTGACTACCGATGTCTGTCGTATCTAATAATTCTGTGCTCGTCCACTTTGTTATAAAATAAAACTTATACTTTTACAAGCAACGTTTCATTGAATATATCGTTAAAAAGATATGTGTTTGAGAGAGATAGAAATATGAATTTAACAATACAGACTTAGAGTTGATTTCACACCTTTGCGGGTAGAATATCGCAAATATATTTCTGAGTAAGTATCTACATCATAGAAAGAACATACTCCCGAATACGTTGATATGTCAGTCCGCTAATGCTTTTTGTAGGTATGTAACATATATGTACCTATATAGGGTTATTCATAAAGGGTATGCTAAGCCGAAAAGGGCTCATAGTACTCATCATTATGAACAACTTTTACTATAGGACCAACCAAAAATTCGCGAAAAAAAATCAGCTGTTCCATACATTTTGTCGAGTGTCATTGACATTTTTCTATGGAACAGCTGACTTTTTTTTCGCGAATTTTGGGTTGGTCCCATAGTAAAAGTTGTTAATATTAAGAACCCTTTTCGGCTTAGCATACCCTTTATGAATAACCCTGTAGATACACAATTTTAGCTTTATCTACTTTTAAGTCTGCTTAATTTTTTTATTAATTAAGGCCTTTTGTAAATAAAACCCCTGCTAACTATTTTATTTTTGAACTGTATTTAGTGTTCGAACTTTTGTGATAAAAATCATGCCGTCTGTTATCGTAATGGACTTTTCGGACTGTTTGCGAAATGTCATCGGGGTGACGTGTGTTGTTTTGTTGCGAAAAGTTCAAAAACCGGCGGACAGACGGATTGACAGTTCATTCTGCATGTGTGAAAATAGTGTGAACACAATGGTAGCTGGGCTAATGGATCCTGTTACATATTATGATTTATCATTTAATTACGAAACATTGCTGATAATAATTGTCAAACTTTGTCCGTATAAAACAGAAAATAGCCATTAAAACTACTAATTAACAAGGCAGTTAGCCAAAAACGCCTACAGCTCCGTCGCCGTATATTAATTTATCTCAATATAAAAAACAATAAAACATTTTTTAATAATTAACCCACAATAACCACTTCCAAAACTATGCAAACGGAAGAAATTTGTGCGGCAAATTGGTAATTTTGCCGCCATTTTGCCGCTATTTGGCAAATATAATCGTCGAACGATGGCATAGAATAGCTCTTTTTGCCGGCCCACTGTAATTCGGAAGATTAATTCACAAATGGGCCCTGGAGAATGGGCCTGAGAGATTATGAATTTTGGCACGTAAACTGTATTGTGCCGCACGGACCGCGTGTCCTGGGAATACGGCAATTGGGTTCGTAGAATTAAATTGCAATTTAAATCGAACGGTCAAGTGCGATGGGCTTGGATAAGGCTAATTAAATTTGGCAATGAACGGTACTTTATAGTGTTTTTTAAATTAAATTTTCAGCTTTGTTCTGTGCACAAACAAGTTGATAAAGAATCGCACAAAAAATCCGGCTCAGCTATTGTCTCTAGGTATTTTACCTACAGCCTACAGTGCATTGGCATCTGCGTGTGTGGAACCCTCTACGTAGACAAAGGCATATTTGCACAACTTTGCTTATTACCGTCAGGCAAACGTGTGAATCTACTTATGCATCCCTATATTACATGTAAGGGTGATGTTGTAGTCGAAGATGGTAAACCACTGCATATCTTGCAATATTTGTTCTATTCGATCTAGGCGTGAACTTTTAATGTTTCATTCACGATGTTCTATATCTAAAATATATTTTTTTTTAATCTGTAAATAAAAAAAAAACATTTTTTTCGGTCAAGACGGAGTTTAAATAGCCATTAGATCAAAACTAAATTTACTCTGTGCAACACAATACAACATTTTACTAATGAGGTATTAGAGCCAATTTTATCAATCGTATAACAAAACGAGTTTAAGAAAAGTAAGTTCTGCTAAAACAAAATCGAGCTTTGAACTCGTTTCAACGCCTAATCCCTGTTTAGGCTGAACTAATCTGTTTAACTTCTACGGTGAAATCGACTAATAGTTACATACAAGTATGATACTTGTATCATGAAGGTTTTCAGTAGCTTTCGGCTTATGGAGTTATCTTTTATTTCAAGTACTCGCCATAAAACCGCCTTCAAACCTTTAATAATCCCAAAAGTCCTCCAACAGGTTCGCAGCAGTCTGCAAAAAGCGTATCTCCACTAAATCAGCGTACTCCGTATCCCGTATATGAGTCTCGTATATTGAGAGATGAGAGATTAAACCGGAGTTATTAAGCGTCAGCAAGCATCCTCGTTTCATATACATAGGCACGTATATATATACTACATACACGCACGACCTCGTAGTCTGCCCCAAATGTTCGGCGAAAATTGTACAGGTAAACATTTGTAGGTACTAAAGAAAAAATTCCGACAGTTTACTAAAAATGTTTTGTAAAGTCTCAGATCAAGTAGGAAGGCATAGAGTCCCGCCTTAGATACAGGTGATTCAGGTGAAGCTAAAAAACTACCCTACTGCCCGTGTACGTATACTACAAGCATTCATAATGACGCATCAAAACTACCCTAATTACTACTTATTTTTCTTGTCCACGTTCTCTGTGCGACTGACGTAAGAATTGACGACTGATTCGGGTAGTTTTGATGCGTCAATATGTGCTTGAACGCTTGAAGTATACGTACATGGGCAGTAGGGTAGTTTTTTGGCTTCACCTGTATCTAAGGCGGGACTCTATCTGCCTATCTACTTGATCTGAGTGTATAGTTTAAATTGACATCGACATCAACATGAAAAAAATGTGCATCAATAATGCTTTTTTTGTTTTTAGTTTATTTTTTTACTGATGTGACGTTTCAGTTAACATAATAGATTTTTCTACTATGGACGGTTACTCTACGATGCTAACTAAAAGCCGATCTAATTACATCTCATATCGATGAATAAGTACTACGCAAAATCGCATATGTGAAATCCTCGATGCGAATAGAAGTTAAAAGATTACGTGTGTAACCTTATAACTGCGATATGTACCATTGTACATAATACATAATACATAATATACAGAGTGAAAAATAATCGTTTTAAATGGTATAGTTTCAAAGCTAGCGCGATCTTTTTCAATCACCTTTCAGATGGAAGCCATCTGCGTTGCCTCTTATCTTAATAGGTAACAGGTGTTGTACGATAATACACAAGGCACATACTTGCCGTAACAGTTAATGTACTGTAGCTTTAGTTATTTTTATGAAATTTTATGTCTGAACTCGGTACAGATTTTTCTTGCGAAGTGTGAGAGTTCTCTGAAATATTGAAAGTTTTTCAAAGTTACTTCTTCGGTGATATTATTTGCCTATATCTGATTTATATCTACTTATTTACATAATAGGTTGTGTACACGTGTAAAAGTGTTTCTTGCTAAATAATATTAAATATTTCTGTGGAACTAGATATTTGTTTTGTTAAGATTGTATCGTGAAATAAAAAATATTTTCAAGAAAAACCTTTTCACACGTACCGGTTGCCGGGTAGCCGGCGCCGGTTACCCGGTGGTGAAGTGTATGGGCATGGTACATAGCTTTCACATGTACCGGCGTAATTTATCCGGCAGGCGGTACATTGTTGTCGGAGACACAAGTACATCAACAGGTAAATTAGACAGGAACGACAGGTGGGTTGAAATTCAGTTCAAGATTTGACCTACACAAACAAACTTACATAAAATCAGTTTTAACTTGCAACAAGTTGGATAAAAGCTTGTTAAAATGAATACTAAATATATACCATGTATCAACATAATCTAAATTTCATTTATTTCGTTGAGCAGTTTTAATGTAAAGAAGTAACAAACATATATGTATCTATATTATATGCATACAATATATATAATACTAGCTGCTCCCTGCCACGCTTCGCTGTGGATAAAAAAAACATAGATAAAAACAATCCTTGATGCGGATTATATACCTATCATGCTAAAATTTCAGCTCGATCGGTGCAGAACTTTTTGAGTTTTTGTTTTACACAAACGAACATAACATTTTTTTTTACCAGGTGTGCAGTTTGAATTAAATCTGATCGTTCAAAGTAGGACAAAATCGAGCTCAAAGGAGTCGGTTACAAACATACAGGTGAAGCTAATAAAAGCGTGTTAAAAAAACACGCGTTTTTTTTTTTTAGTGTACCTATTGTCATCGGTCCTCGATATATAGTATATAGATAGTAGGATAGAAGGATAAGAGGTAACATCAGGATCAGATCAGGTACTCGTAGGTTGCTCGTAACATTAAAAAATACTGCAAATCTAAATGATATAATTTTACTCGACCAATTTCCCTTAATCTCTAAATTTTTGAGATAAGCCACAATTCCGACTTTATTTTGACAAGTTCGTTAAAAATATTTCATCTCTATCTAAGGTTAATTAAAGTCGTAAACAAGATTGCTAAATCTCGCGGAGATCTTGATTAAATTG
Organism: Alcis repandata; assembly: GCA_949125135.1. Taxonomy (NCBI): domain Eukaryota; kingdom Metazoa; phylum Arthropoda; class Insecta; order Lepidoptera; family Geometridae; genus Alcis; species Alcis repandata. Next base: position 3,163,131 of record OX421238.1, read on the forward strand.
TTTGTAAAATATTTTGTGAGTGGTTCTGGGACTGAGTGGGTATTTTCTTATCTATTTGCGTGGGGTAAAGCATAAGCTGACTTTACTAAAGTAAATTATTATTAATAATTATTTTTTTTGTAATTGAGTGACGAGACGAGCAAATCGCTCGCCTGATGTTAAACGTCACGTATGCCCATAACAGGTCTGCGCCACCCAGAATTTTGAACTCGCAGAATTCAAGACCCTGCGCGGCACAGCACTGCGCTCGTCACCCTGAGATATAAGTTGTTTAATCTCCCATTTGCTCTGTAATTTCACTGGAAACAATGCCCTTCCAACACAGTAATGTTTGCACATTACTGCTAAAAAGCAAAAAAGTAGTTGCTTAAAGTAAAATAAAGTAAAATAGTGTTAAAAAAAGTTTTTATCTAAAATTTTACTTAAAAAAATAATAAAAGTAACATGACTCTTATTTTTTTTTAAATAACAAAATACAAAATTAAATTTTACTTAAAAAAAAAGTAAAATTATTCTTTTTTTTTTAAGTAAAATTTTAAATAAAAACTTTTTTTTTGATTTGCTGTTACTATTATTTAACAAAAGGCGGAATTTTAGGCGAACTCAAAACTAAAAAGAAAACAAAAATACGGTGGATTCTTTACTTACTAATTAAATTGTTTTCTATGAATCCGTAGCTCTGTAGCATGTGCTACGACGTAGCATCAATAGCAAACCGTAGCACTTGCTACAATCGATTTTTCAAAAAACTTCGCTTTTGACTTCAACATTTCCTTATCTTCCAATACGGAGTAGGACATTTTAACCCGGATTTGAATAAACCGAAGCGTGAAATTATCGGGAAAATATTTAATTTAAAATTTAATTTCTATCATGCCCCTTCACGTGAGTTTAAGGTATTCGATTAAACTGACGATGAAACCTTTTGATCTGCTTTGAGAGTGTCAAAACAATGTGGTGAACTCTGTATTTGGATAACTCGCTTTAGCCTGCGGTTGCGCCTGCTATCAAACAGAATAGGAATCATTTATACTGTGCGTTAATTTATTAAAAATTAAAAGTAAGCTGCGATTATGTTCTGTCAATGTCAACAAAATCTGTGGAGATGTTTTAGCGTGAATAAGATACATAATAAACATGCACTGTTAATCACAAACATTTGCATTTAAAATATGAGTATGTTATTAACAATGCTGGATGAGGAAAATCTGGATTTATGAAATCTACGTAATCTAAAATGCCTGGTCTGTTCTGTTCTATTCTCGGGCTTGTTGAATAGGTAAGTCTTAAATAGACTTCTAAGTCTACGTGCTTTATCTTTGGCCAAATCATCGCTCATCAACAGGCGAGTTGGTGGTCAAACGTAGACTTATTAGTATTAAATAAAAAGGTGATATCGCAGCTTGCCAAAAAATGGAGAAACTCAGTCGTTTAGCTGTGGAAAATAAAATAATTTAAGAATACAAATTAAATATTACCTACATTTATATATGTATATATATATATATATATTTATAATATATATATATATATATACATATATAAATGTATATTATATATATATATATATAATATATACCTGATATTATTTTACACGAGCTATCTAATGGTTCAAATTCCAAAAGTATTTGTGAAATATTGACTCCAAAAACATAAATAAATTTCACCACAGAAAAAGTATGGGACAAAATACTTTCGCTTTGTTCTACAATTTTCGTTATTCAGTTGAGGTAGATCATTTTCGGGTTGGCTTACGTTACAATGTGAATTAAATAGAAAATGTTACCTTTTGTTACACACGTGTAAATACTTTGGGGAAGGTTTATACTCGTAACAACTTTTGAAATAACTAACTTTTTAATAATTGATTTAGCTATTTCATGTATTTTTCAGACACGTTGTTTTAAAATTCGAATGTTACATTATCATGACATAGAGCAGCATGCTTTGTGAAACGATGGGCTGATGATAGTATGTGGAAGAAAAGCTTAAATGGCGCACTTTGAGTAGGTCTAATTTGGCCTATTGTTGGGTTTTACAATAATTATTAAGCTGATATGAAGCCTAATGAGCTGATATGGGGTTAATATAATTGGCCTGATTTGGGACAATGATGCGGTATTGGTTTCAAACACCCTTGAGAACAACAACAACGATTTACTAATAACGACGACGATGATGCGGCATTGGTAATAGCAGAAGATTAGACCATAAATACCATTTATATACCATATATAGTACATGTCCGTGTACTATATATGGTATATATGTCCGGTATAAATATTTGTCTATTGTCTATAAAACTTAACACACTTAGGGCAACGCTTAATGTGGAGGTTTGGACTTGTGTATGCGCAAAACTAAAATTACCGTTGAAAAAAACTTTTTAATTTTTATCGTAGTTTTCTTACAAAATGTATTATTTTGTTGTCTTGTTTAAAAGTTGTCCATTCTTCCAAGCCGTGAGTTACATTCTAGACATAATCCGAGAGAGCAAACATTAGACTCACCGACCGCCGTCGGGTAACGCAGATTTACGCCGTTACTTATTCCGCCGAAACTTAATACGGCTGAAATTAATTGCGGAGTGTGAACTGATGTTCTTCGTGTTTCTGAGTTTTTGTATGACAGAGAAATATGTTTGTACTTGGCTGGTTTAGTAGCTTTTGTAATTGAATTGTTTTGTATTAGCGTTTGCTCTCTGGTTTAAGACAGACTTATATTTTCTGAATGCGAAAGATTGTTTGGATGTTTGTTGTTTTTACGACTAGACGGAATTGGATGAAATTTGGGATAGAGATAGCCATCTTTATCTCAAGTTTAATTTCAGCAAAACATAGACAATTGTTTTTTTATTAACACTTATCCTACTTTTCATTGTCATCATCGTCGTCGTATTTAATTACAGCGCTGATGAAAAATAAGCAGAGCAAAGCTAGTATTTTTAAACACGCTTATATTAGCTTCACCTGTATGTTTGTAACCGACTCCTTTGGGCGCGATTTTGACCTACTTTAAACGGCCGGATTTCTTTCGTTCAAACTTTGTAGATATATCGAGGATCGATGACAATAAATTATTATACAAAAAATAAATAAAAATATGAGTATAAATAAATTAAAATAATTATATGAAGCTAATAAATTGTGTTTTTGCTCCGAACGCGATTTCTACGATTACTGTTAGCTAAGTCACAACTCGGTACGCGAATTCTGTGACTACTGCTGGCTAAGCTGTGGTTCCCCACGGCTACTGGTACATATTCTGCTACGTGCCGCGTTTGTCAAAGAGCGATGACAATGCGTGTTTTTTAGTTTTTTAAACTATTTTATTTTAATTCAAAGGTTGTTTTTATTGCAAAATCAGCTGTTAAATATCTTGAACGACAATCGTAAGTATCATCATTCAAAATTAGTTCGGATTTCATCATAAATCATTGTTATTTGCTGGATAGTCTGATCATAGCTGTTTCTGATAGTGTTAATCTTGTCGGTCCATTTTAATTGTCGTTTCATTTCTATTTGCAATTTGATTTGTTTGGATTTTTTGTTCGAGTTTGTGATTAACATCAATGTTTTTAGGATTAAGAAGAAGAACATTATTTTTACAAAACAAAAACCGACTTCAAAAGACCGACTATTGAGTTATTCATCTATTTGTCGCGCACGTACTTAATGCAAATTTAAGACTTATATGGTTTTCTCATGGATACCATTGTCAGAACTGGACCAAATGGGAATCGATTCACCCAGTCAAAAGTTATGAGGTAACAAACATAAAAAAAACATAAAGTCGAATTGAAACCTTCTCCTTTTTTGAAGTCGGTTAAAAATGAACGACTTTTTTCTCATGCCGTTAGAGGCAAATAAGCAAACAAGCCGCCTGATGGTAAGCGATTACCGGCACCTAGAGTCATAGAAAAACATTGCCGACCATTTAACAGTTCTATTAACATTCTTTTGTTCTAAATTTGAGAAAAAAATATCTCAAACTATTTAACACTTAATAGCTTAAAATATCAGCAAGCATTTTGGAGTAATTTTCGTTCTAAGCAAAATCTCAAATTCCATGACTGCGACATAAATTCACCTACGAATTTACTGCCTCATTTCACTCCCACATTCAGAAAAACGATATTCAAATCGAAATCTGGCCTCGTCCCATACACCGAACATTTAAGCAAACACAATTCCCCTTTCGCAAATATTTCATACGTTATTTTTATTGTTATTTAAACTTACCAGGGAATGTGAAGAGAGATGAAAAAAATGTATTGTACCAACAGCAGTAGATTTCCCTAGAGGGAGACGACTGACCGCTTCACTGAGTACGATTGAAAAAAATACTGCTTATTCGTTACTATTACGTAGCTTGGATACATGTGCAATCGGAGCTACATACATGCTTAATAGACATACATGTGACAATAGACATACATGTAACAAGTGCATACTGAAAAACCGTAATGGTTGTGCCAACCTTTTTTTGGGCTTATTTCAGATATTTTTTTTTGGATTTCAACTATGTTTTAATGAGTCAAACCTCACGCTATGTTATGATGACCATAACGTGAAGTTTGATTGAATGTAATTTAGTTCTAGCAACATAAATACATAGTCAGTGCTATATTTTACCCTAAAAGAAGGTTGGCGCAACCTTTATGGTTTTTCAGTGTAGCGGGATAAAGTGAACCTGAACTCAAAATACCAACTGAGGTCTACAAGCTCAATATAGTACACTTTGTTACAGAATTGTACTTAACAATTGCTTATTAAATTTGTTTGGAGCTAAGTAAATCGCAAAATAATATAAACTTATTACATTCAAGTTTTACACAAGTATAAAACCTTTAAGGTTGAAGTATCATTGATTTTAGTTTATATAAAGAGTGCAATCAAAAATAAATAAACTGAATGCCAGAGGAAAAGCGCTGTAAAAGTAAAAGTAAAGCTGTCACTAGAGTTTTTTTGTCAACTAGAAATAATTGAATTGCTAATGCTATACAAACTGTTAAGTAGTTTACTGAAGTACTCTGCAAACCTGAAAAGTTTTAACAATCTTTTAAAACTCGTTAAGAGCAGTATTAGAGAGTGCGGCATTTGCAAAATTGAGTGTAAAATGTGTGGACACTATACTGGTTTATAAGTAAGGGGTACGCTAAGCCGAATAAAGCTCATTAGTACCCATCATTATGAACAACTTTTACTATGAAGCCAACCCTGAAATCGCGGAAAAATTATCAGCTGTTCCATAAAAAAATGTCAATGACACTTGACGAATTGTATGGAACAGCTGATATTTTTTCATGATTTCAGCGTTGGTCCTATAGTTAAAAGTTGTGCATTATGATGAGCACTATGAGCCCTTTTGGCTTAGCATATCCTTTCCTTATAGACCTGTCTGTATTCACAAATGTGTCGTATTTTTAATCGATTTAAAGGAACTATTTATAAATACAAAGTAGGCACCTTGAGATAGCAATAAAATAGAATCATTGTTATTTTGACTTTGTAATTAAGGTGCTTTACTTTCAAGGTTGCCTGGAAGAGATTGCTCTTAGCAATAAAGTCCCCGGTTGTTGCACTAGTTTTAAAATATCCTTTTGTTTGTAATTGCTAGTGTGAAAAATAAAGAGTTTACCTATCTATCTGTCAAATAATTAATCTCAGAAGTTAGATCACAAAATTATACTGGACAGTATTATAAATGCAAAAGCTTGAAACTGGGAGTGTCTGTAACTGGTCTGTAAATTTGGGATGAAGATAGCTTTACACTAGATTAACAATAAGCTACGTTCTACTCGTATCTTGAAAATTATTACGGTTTCTGTACAATATTTGGTGAAAACGCATGGCACAGTTTAAAATAATGTTTTCTAAGCCGGAGACCTACTCAAATTTCTTGAAATGGTAGTGGTTTGATGATCAAAACCAAGGACTTTTTTGTTCTTTAACCGACTTCAAAAAAGGAGGAGGTTATCAATTCGTTTGTATGTTTTTTTTTTAATTTTTTTTAATTTTTTATTTTTATGTTTGTTACCTCATAACTTTTGACTGGGTGAATCGATTTTGATGATTCTTTTTTTATTAGAAAGCTGACGCTTCCCATTTGGTCCCATTTCAATTTAGTCTAGTTCTGATAATGGTATCCATGAGAAAACCATATAAGTCTTAAATTTGCATTAAGTACGTGCGCGACAAATAGATGAATAACTCAATAGTCGGTCTTTTGAAGTCGGTTTTTGTTTTTTGTTTTGTAAAAATAATGTTCTTGTTGAATGACTAAACAAGCGTACTACACGTTTGTCCAGTTATATGGGTGAGATGGTCAATATCCATAATATTTAATACGATGTAGAAAATGTTCCCCTATTTAATAACTAGGCAAGCGGAGAGGACAGGAGAGAGGCCTATACCCAGCAGTGGGAGAGCGAAGACAGTAGATAATAATGATAATTGTAGATTTAATTATTTATCTAAAAATATATTTGGAACAACTTTCCTAGAATTAATTTCTAAACTCAAAAGTTAGGCTACTGTATGTCCGTACCGTATACGATCGTTACGAAAACTATTTCTACTGACATACTAATACCCTACCTCGTCTAAAACATAACACTTCCTGAAGTACAACAATTCCGAGCCACAATGGCGAGCAAAGAACTTGTCTCATCTAACTTTTGACAATTTTGCAATTTTTTCGAGGCTAATGCCGTATCGTAGCTTAAATTCCTTAGTGTTTCGGCTAGAATCACTTTATCCACATTTGCATCGTTGGCTGAACGCCAGTTCTGCAGTTTTCGTTTTTCCCGTGATCGTTGGTACTTTTTCGGTGGAATTATGTCGTCGTTCACAGTTTTGATTGTGTCTGATATAGAATAAAGCTAGAATATGGAATAGATACTCGTATTAGGGTATTTTGATGGTGAAGACATTTATTCGTTTTGTGATGGGCTAAACTTTAGTTTCGTATTTTGAATGTTTGACATACGAGTAGATCTGTGTTTTGAAGCGGTATATTACTCTGAAGATATGTTTGTTTATCTAAGTAGTAGTTTTTTCGGTTTTTCTATCAATAGAAGAACCGCAAAAAATGTAATAGGAATAGACGATTGGGAATTTTGATTGAGAGAGTCAAGTTCATCAGATCATTAAGCAGATGAAACAAAATATTTTCACAAAGATTTTCTACCAACATCGGGCATTCAAACCGCTTTCAATAACCCATTTTGAAGACTTCCAATATTGAATTTCCATAAAAATTCACAAGGGCTCTCAACATCTCTGATTGGATAAAACGGTGAAGTATGGTTCTTGAATTGAATGGCTTTGCTGAAAAAGCTACGATTTCGATTATCTAGTTTTGCTTTGGGAGTTCCACTTCGAAATACTGAGTTGGGTGTGCCCACAGTTTTATAAGAAAGAACTACCTCTTTAAGATTACTTAATTTATGACATTGAAGTATTGATTTATGATATAGGCAGGTATAACAAAATCACTGGTAAGAATTTGACAGAAATTTTGGCTTCTTTTTGTAGATGGTTTGTATTTTGCTCTACAAGCGACGGCCTTGTGGTTTGAAATATTGATGCACTTGCACATTGCACACGCTTGAAAAACTCAATGTATGATACCTAAGTTCAAAGGGGTGGCTTGGTGAGTTGTATAAAATTGGAGCGGAAAGGTAAAATAGTAAAAATGGTGTGCTACAGTGTGAACAAGATGAAATGATGATAATGAACCTAAGTACCCAATTTTATTCTTCTATCTACCTGTGCAAAAGCAACGTCGACCCATTTTTTATAGAAAAGAGAACCTACATGCAGACATACTTCCGCATTTATTATATTAGTTAGGATTAGGATGGAGTAATAAAAGAAAAGTCCCCATCTTAACTGAAGTCACACACTAAACTTTTACAATTACATTTCATTACATAAAGCCTTCATCTCACAACAAGTATAGCTAAAGGGTCGGTTACACCAGAAGTTTTCAACAGTCAAAGTTAAGCTCTGTATTTTATTGTGATTGTTCTTAATACTTTAAAATAGAGATGACTAAATATCCGGTCAAATCAATAATCTTGAACTAATTTTGGTAAACTTATTAGTGTAATTCAGCGAGCTTTGTCATGCAAGTTCATATGCTCATATATTTTTATAGACTGGACAGAAATGTGGTGATAAACATTTGTGGGGCAAATACTTTTATTTTAGAAAATTATAAGATAATAAATATTCTAGCTAAAATATTGCACACGATTACAGATTTTCATAATACAAATGGTTAATTTCCAACAGGCAGGAGCATATCAGCGACATGCGGCAATCAGCGGACATCCATTTACTAAAACGGATGCGTCACATACACTATATGCCGTCTCCAGGTATCCGGACAAACACTTCCATCCGGACAGAAAATTCCGCTATATCCCTATAACGTGAAAGCGAGGCGCATTGCGGTGAGGGTACAATCGAAACTTATTCAAAGAGAATAAAAGTCGTAACAATATGCAATGGCGGCTTTACCAGTACAAAGCGAATAAACCGCTTTTAGTTGGGTTCTTAGTTTTATGAAGAAATTGAGGTTATCGACTGGCAGTTTTTATAGGAACAGTTCTAGTAGCTAACTTTGCTTGTTTGTATCACGACTCGTTTTTGAAGTTTGAATAAAACCAGGAAAATGTTCAACGTTTCTGTTAGCTTTTTTACAAGTTTTTTTTAACTTGCCATGTTAACCCTAATTTATGTATGTTATGTCTGTATTTGTTAAACCTAGGAAACTAAATTAGAACCACTTTCTGACGTCCAACTACGTAGAAATGAAAACCGGGGCGTGGCGTAACTAACTCAGATGACAATACAATAAAAACTGATACCTATTCAAAAATATAATGCAAGTTTCACTTTTATTTTATTACTAGCTGCGCCCCGCGGCTTCACCCGCGTTTTCCGGGATAAAAAGTAGCCTATGTGTTAATCCAGACCATGAACAACCTTCATTCCAAATTTCATGTAAATCCGTTCAGCCGTTTTTGCGTGAAAGAGTAACAAACATCCATACATACATCCATACTTACAAACTTTCGCCTTTATAATAGTAGTAGGATTGCATACTGCGTCTGCTGGACAAAAGCCGTCTTCATTTTCTTCCTTGTATCGCTATTCTGAGACAACTTAGGCCTTCGGCTAAAAAGTGCAAAGATCGTTCACTGCTCACTAGTATTGTGGTACTGATTTATTCTTTACATACATTCAAACACACGCAATAAAGTCGTACTCGGTAAAGTATCAATTTAAGCCCACCGCTTAGCGTATTACCGTATTACCGCTGAAGAAGTCTATTCTTGAAGATTTAACAGAGAGTACCTAAAAGTAGACAGGAAAATTGTTTGAAAAAATGCTTGAGTATTGATCGAATCCATACAGGGTTATAAAGATAGAATATGTTAAACCGGAAAAGGTTCATAGTACTCATCAATATGAACAACTTTTATTATGGGAACAGCCAAAAATTTTCGAAAAAAAATCAGCTGTTCCATAGAAAATTGTCAATGACACTCGACAAAATGTATGGAACAGCTGTTTTTTTCGCGAATTTCGGGTTACTCCATAGTAAAAGTTGTGTGCTATAAGCCGGCTCAGCATAACCTTACCTTATAACCCTGTATGCTGTGCATACTCAGATGCATTTTTTATGATTTTTAACCCCATCCACATGCTTGGCAAACAATGGCAAACAGCCAACAGCAAACAGCAAACACGGACGTGTGGCTGGGTGTTTGTCGTTGTTTGCCTGTTTGTGTTTGTGTTGGGCAGCGTTCGGCATCGGTGTCGGTTTTTCTTGCCAGATCAAAGGCTGTTTGGCAAACAGTTTGCGACGTATCCACACATTTGAAAAATTAAAAAGTTTTACGTGACAACGACTTATGTCTGTCTCTCTCGCTCTTAGGCGGGCTAACCATGCCCGAGTGGAAGGGACGCGTGCCTCTCACTCGCTCTCATTGTGAGCGCATAACGTGAGCGGAGCGTAACGCAGTTTCTTGAAGTGTCACCCGGCAAACCAATTTATAAGACGTTGTCACGTGAAAAACAAACTTTTAAAAATGAATGCACCCATTCATTTTTAAAAGTTTTTGAGCGGGAAAATTGACGTTACTACTTGTGTCAAAACAAATCTCAAGAATAATCGTGATTGTGTGTAAACGTTCGCCAAGCATGTGGATGGCTGTTTGTGTTGGGTGATTGTGGTTGGTGTTTGGGACTGCGTTTGTGCGGTGTTTGTGACAAACAGCCAGCGTGTGGATGGGCCTTATGATTTTTACACGCTATCCATTGGATAGTCTGTAAAGTAGGCAGTGAGAGAGCACTACATTATTTGTCATTTAACTCATATTTTTTATTTAGGAAGAGCAAATAAACATTTGAATAAACTAGAACCTAGTTATGTTCAAACAAGTAATTCAGGACTATATGTCCTGAATTTACAGAGTAGTTCATGCACCCACCTAGTATAAATTCATCAAGTTGATTCCAATTACAACCAGCAATGAATTCGGAAATCTACAATTCGATTGTAAAAATGTTCAGTATCGGGCTTACAGTTCAATAATCAACATCGATTCAAAAGAAATTAATCGAATAAAACTCGTTATTGGTGGTCCATTAACAGATTTATTCTGCAGCATTTTGTTTGCAGTGTCACTTTTAATGCGATTCGTTATCGATGCTGGTCATCGATTATTCGTTTTCGTTCCTCGGTTGGATCGTGGTTCTTATCGAATGGTTTTGTTCAATTTCAGTCGAAATTACTTTAATATTGAACAGAACTGCTGTACTGGCAATCAAATAATGGTTTTTAAAAATGTTCCTCCTTTTTAATTCAAATAGCCGGGCCCTTGTGAGGGATGCAAGCTTCTATCTCTATATAAACCGTGGTAAGCTTAGCAGCTGGAGCGAGATGGAAGAGTGCCTCGCGAGGCGTGCATACGATTATTCACAGTTCAAAATCGTCGTGGTTTTGACACATTTTGCAGAACCGCACTCGCCTTAATTAAGACCACCATGTGATTAAAACATTATTCAAAAACGTCCGAAAAACATGTGAGTGCCTATCACGTAGGATGAAACAAAACGTACATTGACGGCCTGTTTGACTCAGCGGTAGTGTAACCGCCTTATATGCCAGAGGTCCCGGGTTCAATTCCCGGCCGGGCAGATGTTTGAATGACGAATTTAAATGTCTGCTCTGGGTCTGGGTGTTAGTTGTCCTTGTCTTTGTGTGTGTTCCGTCGCATTCCCGACACACTATGAGTGTGAAACGTTATTTATTATCTAAAAAATACATTTGTATCATTACATTTTTATTTTTTATTCCACTCGTATTTCTTATTTAGAGTTGGTTTCGTAAGTGACAGAGATTAAGAAAGTAAAAAAACCACTTTAAACTACTGTTATGTAGTAGGTACTAGGTGTATACATTTTCTTGTAGGTATACCTATAAATTAGCTGACCTTAATATTGGCCAAAGTAAAAGTACAAAATATACAAAAAAAATTGTCACGTCATTTTTTAACAGCGTGATGTAATCAACAACACATCATGGAGCATCAGCATGTATTTCTTTATCTACTGTGCCTATTGTGCCCCAACACATGTAGCCTTACCGTCCTATTCGACTTTAAAAATCGTACCGCTGACAATGGAAAGAACAACAGTGCACCCAAAATCTCAAACTATTAATCCCGCACAATTAAAACCGAATTTCTTAAGAAACACGCTGAACGGAACTTCTGAAGCTGCCTTTTGATGTACAAACGAAATGAATAATCCTTCCATTCGCCCTCGAACTCAAAACAATAGATTCCATCAAGAATAACGACGGTATTAAACAAAACAGGCCATTTCTCAGTGAGAATTCATCTCCCTTCAAAGAAAATTGCGTCACGATTTATCTAACGCTTCACGTTGAATTAATAACTTCAGGAGTGACTTAAAATAATCTTTTATACGCCTATACCTATTGTTTATTTCAGGGAAGTATTCAATTGAAAGACATTTAGGCTTGGTTTTCATTGTTTAGGGACTCTAAAGAATATGAAATGAGATCGTTAAAACTACCTATCTGCCTTACTTCAAAAGTTATATCTTATTATGTGCTAAGTGTAATGTATTGTTCTGAAAGCTAGCTGGATTACCTAATAAAATTGATTTTTGTTTGAAGAATGCCAAATATACGTTTGGTATTACATGTTGTCAACGCTTAATTATCAAAATTGTCGATGGATAATAAACCCTACTTGCACTTCAGAAAAAAAAATAAAACAAGTAAATACCTAAATAAATAAATGAAAATAAAAATCAAATGTAGGTAAAAAATAAGAAGCTTAGCTTAAAATTTCCAAATTCCCAGCCAAAAACTTTGAAGTAGGTAATTCATCAAATTTTAATATTACAAAGTATTAAGTATAGCCGTAGATTTCCCAGAATGTCGCTGTGTTAAATAGTAGGTTCCTAATGCTTACTGTGGTTTCAGAGTTCAAATTCTTTGACAAATTTTACTCCGACAACTTCTAGAGCGTACTGTGAAGTCGAGTAAGTTAAATTAATTTTCAAACTACTCCGAAAGCGGTCCAATATTCCAATCGATGAACTTTCAACAAATCCTTTAACCTTCCAATGGAATACCTAACCAATCCCTGGAATCTCGATCGCAAGAAAAAAGTGGCCTATTTTCCGCTCTATACATAGACAAAACGGCTCAATAACATAGCCTATTTATTTTTAATCCCCCACGGCGAGTATTTTCAATCAATACCACACATTTTCCGCACGCGAGTCCCCGGGGATCCCCCAGGGGGTCCCGAGTTCATTAATCACGGGACCTCGGCGGGTTGGCCTCAAAAATTCATCGCCCCAGCACTATTCCGTTTTTCCTTGTCCAGTGCGCTGACCAGTCATTGTTGGTTAAGTTGATAGATGATAGTGTGCTAGAAATTTAAGTTTTTAACTATGTATTAAAAATGTGATCTTACGTATCTGACCTGCAAATGAAAATGGACACAACCAGTTCTAGCGACATTGGTAAGTCAAAGGATCGTTTTTCAAATTGAAATTCGAGTGAAATCATCTCCGACAGAGAGTCTACCTTCTAATGTCTACCTTTTCTCTATTTACTGCGACACGTATAGGGTTTTAGTAGGAGAGTAGATATAATTATATATCATATATAATTATATTATCATTGTTCTAAATGAGACTCAGTTAAAATACTCTGACTCAAAACTACGTTAGCTTTAAAATAAATTGTAAATTTCTCCCCGGGATTCGTGTCATTGCCAGGTCGTAGTGAGTCTTTTTGGGCCATACTTCATTCCCCTCGCCTAAAATCTTTTACGTCATTAAGCGGGGTGAAAAAACATTTGTGGCTTAACTTTTCATTGCCTTTCATTTCACTTGCAGCAAGACGAGTAGATTTATCAGGAACAGGACGGAAGGATAAGATCACAGTGCAAATTTTGAGAATGTTAAGTGGAGGTAGAAAAATTTTGATTTTTTTTATACTTTGTTTTATTTTAATTTTAACAATCTATTAATTTAATTTGTTATTTGCTGAGCCCGACTGGGTCCGCTGAACTAAATGAATCTGGATCAAATTTTATACACATTACCTTCCTATGAATTAATTAATTATGCAACACAAAATTTGGTCATATTCATGTTTAAATCCTACAATAAATAGGTATATATACAGTACGTAGGTAGGTACGTAACTATATAATTATCTCATCAAATCTCTTTAAATATCTGATTTTATTTTCTTAATATATTTGTTAAAGAGAGATTCGGCGAATCTTATTATTTCTTTTCAAGATTTTTTTAACAATTATTATTATACTTACTTATTTTGCAATTATCAAGAAATGCGCTCGCACACCGCACTACCACAGCCAGACGGCGCGGTTACATAGCACTCCAACCCATTAAAACTCCACGGCTTCCTTTGCTAATTTCAAATTAATACCTCACCAACAAGTTAAATCAAAACAGCATCCACGGCGCAAGTTTACGCTGTGGTTTGCCGTATAAAAGGCAAACCCTTTGGCCTCCTTAGTTTAGAACAATGGCGACCAACAATGCTCGACACAACAGCCTCTTCATTGTGCTAGCGGACATCTCGCTGAATGAACCCGGCAGCTAACAAATTCTTAAAATGAAGACTTCAGAACGTATTGTTGATTTAAAGTGGCAGGAAGGTAAAAATAACGTTGCTCCGTTTTATTGTGATGGTTTAGATGCATTCTAATTTATCTACGTTTTTAGAGAAAAAAAGGCCAGGTTGAGGGGCAGAATATGACGCACTAACATTTTTTAAGTTATAAAAACACTGAATAAAATTATGACAAATCGCATGCAGTCAAATTGCTCAGAATAAAACCACAAGGCGACAACAAAAAAATTATTAAGATTCAAACAAGTTTCAATACCTAAAGATGCGATTTTATGTTTTTCCCATTTTACGTATGAAAACTTGTTTGTTTTTTTACAAAATCTGCGTACTTCATCTTTGGCCACATCGTAGCTTACCAACAAGCGAGGCGGTGCTCTAACGCAGAATTATTCGTGATAAAAAAAATTATTACTTTTTTTTAGTTTCCCTATCATGTTTGTGGCTGGTCGAGTCTTGCAGGTTTTTGACCTATTTCCAGGTAGCTTATTGAATTGAAATGTTGCATACACATGTAAATTTAATTCAGATTATTCTTTTCAGGGCATATAAATAAAATCTGTTTTTTAAATATTTGCAATTCTGCATATTCATGGAAGTTTTTTGTCGGCGTTGGGTAAGCTTATTTAAAATATCATATCAAAAATTTTAACTACGTGACACGAAACAGACCATAATGCTTAATACGTTCCCAGTAAAGATCGCTCGTAGTGATAAGTTCACCAGTTGTTGACCTAGGTTTTGTGGCATTACGATTCTATATCTTGTTTTTAGTTCATATTTATGTGAACAATTAAGAGTTTATCAATTTCACCTTTTACTCGCTCATTTTTGGTCAAATTTTATTGGAATCGTTCAGATAATGTTAAAAAAATAGAGAGCACAATATCTTTTTTATTACATACCTGTCGGCGTTCGGAGCCAATTTTTATTTAGAGTGGCAAAAAATGTAACTGACAGTGACACAACATTTTCTGACACAACTACGAACTCTAATGCGCGGAAAAAAGACGCAATAGACCTCGGATAGAAAGCGGATTACAATATAGACAATTATATCAATCTTCATAGGAGCCACAAACAAGAATTGAAGTTGAATTACATTTTGGAATTACAATGGTGGCTATCGTTGAATCCTATTACATCGAATATGCGAATTACGTGTTCTTGTGTTGTGATTGTTAATTGGAATATCTATTGGATATCATATTTGAACGGATCATTGAAACATGATTACGAGTAGGTACCTATAAGCTACGTGTGTTGAAAGTAGGTAATGGTTTTATTTCTCTCGCCCGTTTATTACGCCTACCTACCTACTACAACCTACCTACTTACAGAATATGAAAAATAATAGTTAAAAAAAACTAAAAAAACACGCTTTTTATAAAAAACCGAACTAAAAAAATAGAAAATAAAATTTTATAAATTTAAATTAAGAATAGGGTTGAAAATTTCAATAAATATAAATTAATAATAGTGTAAATAAATAAATATATGTATTTTATTTTTAAAAAGCGTGGGGTGCATGGGTCAATAGATATTATATATTTTGTAGATACATTTTGTATTGACAGACATGAGTAGAGTGATTAGCATTTTGATAATATCTTAGAAAGCACCCCACGCTTTTTTAAAAATAAAATACATATATTTATTTATTTACACTATTATTAATTTATATTTATTGAAATTTTCAACCCTATTCTTAATTTAAATTTATAAAATTTTATTTTCTATTTTTTTAGTTCGGTTTTTTATAAAAAGCGTGTTTTTTTAGTTTTTTTTAACTATTATTTATTTTTCGCTTTTTAGTTCGATGTGCTAACTATTAACCATTATTAATATGTACAAATGTGTTGTGTTATCCGATTTTGGCCGTCTGCTCAAGCAAATTAAAAATAAAATTGATGCCTAACAAAAAATATTGAGCAAAATGATTTGTAGCCGCGTGGTTTCGATCCTCAGACCTCATAAAATAAAATTGATGCGTAACAAAAAATATTGAGCAAAAAGATTTCTAGCGCGTGGTTTCGATCCAGGGACCTCTGGGTTACGAGCCCAGCACGCTTCCACTGCGCTACTCTGTTCTCTGACACGAATGACGAAATTACCATTTGTAAGTTAAACAGTATTAAAAGTTAAAGAAACTTTATAGAAAAAGCGTGTTAAAAAAATTAATAGTTAAAAAAACTAAAAAACACGATTTGTTTAGTGTATTGTCATCGGTCCTCGATATATCTACAAAGTTTGAAAGAAATCTGACCGTTTAAAGTGGGTCAAAAACGCGCTCAAAGGAGTCGGTTACATACAAACATACAAACATACAAACATACAAACATACAAACATACAAACATACAAACATACAAACATACAAACATACAGGTGAAGCTAATAAAAGCGTGTTAAATAAAAGCGTGTTAAAAATGGAGCCGCTCGATAATAATAACTTCTGATAATAATTGGCACCTCGTTCACTCTCTGTATGCCTTTATACCTATTATTATTATAAATGCAAAATAAATCACAGTGCAACGAGCTTCTTCCTGCATTTTTTTATTTTCAATTGCTCCGTATTTACTTGAAATTAAAATTACAGTGAAGACTGGAGAGTGCTATATTTTTTATTACAGGGAAATATGAAGACTGGTGTTCTTAGAAATGCATTCTTAAAGAAGTAAATGGTAACAAAATATTTTTATTTGTGTTTACTTACTGGACTCGATTATAATATTCTAACGTGGTAACTATTATCTAACTGTGCCTGTACTACGTCTAACACCCATATTTACAGTACCTTGTACTTTATACATCATTTACATATGGCCGTGGTAGTTCAGTGGGAAAACAGCCGCTTTGCCAACGTAAGGTGGCGGGTTCAAGCCCCGACTAGTACCAATGGTTTCTTTGGAACTTACGCAGACTTGACTGGAGTTTTTATATATCGCCCTATCCGTGGAAGACTGCCACACTGGCGGTTGTGGCTTTTTTCTTTTATTGCATTTTTGGAATCCTTAAATACATACGCATCTACTCACATTTTCAGAAAATCGGAAAATCCTGTATTTGATATAAAAAAACACGATTTAAAATTTTGACAAAAAGCCACGCTCCAAAATACTCCGTAGAATACAGCCACTAACGCCACTGCGTCCAAATTTATCCGGCGATTACGGCCACACTCGCCTGCGCGGCCGTGTTCGACGGTAAAAGTTGCTTGGGGAGTCGGCCGACAGGGTCGTAAGCGCATCTGTGCCATTACTTGACGGATTTACCGGGCGTGCGGGCGCGTTTGAGTAATTAAACGTTCCAGGAAATTGGTTAATATGTCACGGGAGGGTGAATAAAATTCAAATATTCTATATTTTGATCTTCATTCTTTATTTGTGCAATAACTTAATGGCTAAAAACAATGCTACTCACAGTAGATAAAATCGAAGAAAGACTTGTTTTCTAATGCTATTGGGAACTGGGTGTACATGAACTACAATTTTTAAAATATGTTACATTACAAGTCACGCGCCAGTCAGAATCAACGCTAAAGGAATAAACAAAAATAAACATCTTTGTATACCTACATTTATATATAAAAAAGACAATAAATTAAATAAATAAGTCTATATTTCTTCTACCTTATAAATACTACATAACATATAATTTTAATTAGTTTGTATCATAGAAGTGGCCTCTGCGGTGTAGGCCTCCCCTAAAACTCTCCACTCTTCTCTCTCTCTCTCGTCTTCCTCGTCTGGTCAGTATTGTTCCGAAAATAATATATGTCTCTCCATCTGTTCTTTTGCTTTCCCTGGTTTCTTTTTTTATCTCTTGAAATACATTCCGTAACTATTTTTGTCCATCTGTTGCTTTCCATCCTACATAATTAGGTATGTAGCCTGCCCATTATCACAGACCACATATTTAAGTAGTGTTATCGTTGTTGTCTTACATCATAACATACATCAGGTACTTTGATTTTGTTTCTTACAAGTTATATTTAATCTGTCTGTTTTTTTTTATATCTGATAAACTTTTCTGCATTTTTCTCTTGTAGAACTTTTTCTTCATCCATTTAACTCAAATACCATGTTTGACACCCATATGTTAAGCATTTCTTTATGTCTTTATTTCATGATTTTTCCAGTCTGATGAAATTCTTATGTGTACCTCTTTTTCTGTACAATCATTAAAAGAAACCAAATGTCCGAGATAACATAGATGTTCTCATACTCAATTTTTACACCTGACAATGACATGAGACAATTTTTACACCCCACAATGACATGAGACTCACGATTAGTAAGGTAACCTTTATTTTTGTTGCATTTATTTCTAGACCAACCTTCTTGCTCTCTATTACTAGTTTGCTAACCATGGATTCCAAGTCTAATGCATTTTCAGCAAATACCACATTCAGCAAATCGTAAGTGGCTCAGGAAATATTCATCTATCTTCACTTTTTTGTTTTCCCATTTCAGACTTCTGGAAACACGCTCTATCACAGCCGAGAAGGTTTTTGATGAAATAGGGTCGCCTTGCCTATCTCATTTTTCCATTGGGAACTCCATGCTTTCCCGCTCTAATCACATTCTGGCTATGCCTTACAGTATAATTATGTTGCAGATCACGTTAATGTAGGGCTCTTGGCTGGTCAGTGCTTTGTTATTTTAGTGCAGTCCAGATCATGTTGTGGTCTACAGAATCGAATGCTTTTGTGTAGTCTATAAAAAGCACATAAATAGCGGTTTCCCGTTTTCATTGGATTTTTTATCAATTGAAAGACTACCTGTATGTGGTTCATTGTTGAAAACATTTCGAAAACCTGCCTGCTCTCTCGGTTGGTTTTCGTCTAGAGTTATTGTCAACCGGTTGAGTAAAAAATTTGAGAATATTTTATACAAGTTTGTCATTAGGCTGATTGGTTTATAGTTTCTAATATCACATTGGTCTCCTTTTTATGTACATAGACTTCGACCACTGTGCTGACGTTGTTTTTATTTCAATAACTATGTTAAATAGTTGCTGTAGTGGCTTTATCAACAGCATTCATAATGATTTTAAAATTTCGTTAACTATTTTGTCTTCGGAGGCTTTAATATCCCAGTACAAATTATCTAATATTTTCGTTGGATGTCTTTATTTCCAGAGTTGTAGTTTTATCCAACACGGTTTTAAATTTTAAAATATTGTGTTTCAGAGGTTTTGTCATTAAGAACCCAACCTCGTTTCTTCCGTTTGTTCACTTTGTTCCAGGTGTGCGGAATAGAATAAAGTCCGAGTATTTTTCTATGGTTTTTTTTTTATGTCTGTGGTCTTCTAGTTTCGCATATCCCTAGGATGTCCCAATTTAAAGATTTTATAGAAAAACTTAGTTTGGTGATCTTACTGTCTACGATTAGAGTGTTTGCATTAAGAAAAGCCTGAGTCTTCCGGTCTGGTTTAGCGGGTGCTGGCTTACTCCTCTACGGTGACTAAGCGATTTGAAAGAGTCTTTTGGAAGAGCCTTTTGGTTTTTTCTTGGCTAGCAGTTGCTTGGGGGCTAAGCAGTCAAGGTCTTAAGGAACCTGTATGTCTTGCGTCTTATTTATTCTTTTTGGTAGTAGTTTTGTGTTTCTTTCGATTGTTGCACTTCTAGCCCCTGCTTCTTCAGGAGATTCTGACATAAATCTCTTATTGAAGTATTTTGATCCCGTCGCGCGTCTTATTTGTTTGTGTGAGTCTAGTCATAACAAAGAGCTACTTTATACATCCACAATCAATATACATACATATCCCTCTTTTTTAGCTTCGTTGCAGTTGGGTAAAAAATAAATCATCTCGCGGTCAGTCGACGCTACTTTATTGAAAACTAGCTTCGACCACGTGGACACTACACTTTAAAAACCGTTTATTTTTTTGGGGTTAAATTTACTTAACCCTCCTTTTTTGAGAGTATGTCAAAAGCGTCATAATGGAATTAGGGACCTTTAAAACCCCCAGATACAATAAATCAGCCCCCTCGGACCATTTTGAATTTGTTATCTTGGATTTTCGTCGCCACCTAGTAGCTCTCGCAAACCCCTATAACATTTGGTCAAATACACTACCTTCAATAGTTTCGGGAATATAGACCCTTAAAGTTTGTTTGTTTTATTTTGTGTTGTTTGTTGTTTCAATTTCCCCAAAAAAGTTTAAGGTTTTGGAGTATTTTTAGTCTTGGCGCTTTGGTAAAAGCGTTTTGAATTTTCGAGATAATTAACAATTCCAGCTCGAGAGTGTGACTTTTCGAAAATTTTGGGATTCTATTATAAATTTAGTACATCTGTGTAAAGTTTCATTGACGTAGCATCAAAACAAATTTTCTCTTCGTGCCATATTTACCACGCCATTTCACCCTCATAGGGGTTGATTTCCAGAAAATGGTGAAATACGTGATCAATATTTTCTTAAGTCATATTATTGTAAAATTTTTAAATTCGTGGCATCAAAAAACAAAACAAGCTTCTCCATATACACTTTTACACCCTATTCCACACCTTCAGGGGTTGAATTTCAAAAAATCCTTTCTTAGTACACACCTTTGCTCATCAAAACAAATACACCCTCCAAATTTAAATTTCTACGACCTGTGGTTTGGCTTTAAGTCGTCTGTCAGTCAGTCAGTCAGGACTTGTTATTTATATTTAAAGATTAAAATATATTCTGATATAATTAACACGGGATTACTAACGTCAAATTAAGTCGTTTATAACGACTAGTTTTGATCATATTCGGTGATCTTCATCAGGAGATTACAAGCGTGACGCGCTCGCGGTCAGGTCAAAATAAAAAAAAGTCGCGCACAATTATAATATCTAACATCCAACCATTAACAAAAAAAAAATACAAACATCCGAATTGAGAACCTCCTC
The DNA here is from genome assembly GCA_949125135.1 of Alcis repandata. Classification (NCBI taxonomy): domain Eukaryota; kingdom Metazoa; phylum Arthropoda; class Insecta; order Lepidoptera; family Geometridae; genus Alcis; species Alcis repandata. The sequence continues at coordinate 3,184,245 of OX421238.1, forward strand.
CTTTTTTTGGAAGTCGGTTAAAACAACATTGTTTTTCATCTCTTGTATACGAACACTAAAAATTAAACCGCAAATTCTAATATTTTTGTCGTAAGAAGGCCACCACCCAGCTTTTTACGTGGAATAAAGGCGCAATGTCTCTTAAATTCACCGCGTTTCTCATTTCTCACTCGGAAAAAAGCCCTCATGGCGCTTAAGCCGACGTGATCTTGAGAAAATTCCGTGGAGTAAGGTATTAAGGGACAAAACACGTACAAATACTATCGTCAAAAATTTAAAAAAAATATGATTCACTGCCTGTTGTGTCAAGGAATTGTTTAGAATACTAAAAACATACGTTGTCTAAGAAATTTCCGAGATAATCAGAAAAAACCGTCTCCTGGAAACCTAGGGTTTTGCAACTGTGGCTGTCTTCCACGGATACGACGATATCTGGTTTTTCGATGACAGAAAACATCCTAAGAAAACCTGCAATACGTCCAGAAAAGACATGAACCAACCTGCACTTGGCCAGACCGTGGTGAAATACGTCATAACCTCTTCGGAGACCGACTTGGTGCCCAGCAATGGGTTGATTAAAAGGATGTGTTGTAAGTATCCACTAAGTAACCTACGTAAAAAGAAATGAGAGCATTTTGTTACTGCAAAACACTCTCATTTCTTTTTACCTTGGCCTCAGGAAAACAATATTATCTATTAACTCAAACACAATGTCTTTATTACGTCTGCACACCATATTTACCGTTCCTTTCTTGCCTATTTTAGTTGCCCTTAACTCATATGATGTGTAACGTACTACATCAGTGTAGGGAAGGTAGGTTATTGTCGACTGATTTTATTTAGCGTTCTTTTCTCCACTATAATAATGTATATTTACTATAATAATACTGTATTTATTGTTAATGTTGTTATTCTAGGCCTATTAATGTGTTGTGGGAGAGGTAAGATGTCGCAGTATAAAAGATGCAGTATCTTAACTTTTTAAATTTGGGATAGGGCATTTTGAAAACGGGTTTTTCGGTACAATTTTTTTATGTCGAGTGTGTTTTTATGTCACAGGCTAACAGTTTCTCGCTGAACATTTTTACCTGTAGTATAAAATAGTGAGTGAGTAGGTACGTGTGGTAGTGAGAATATAATCAAGAGTAGTTTGAAGAACTATTTGAGTATTAGTGTATTTCACTACCAAATAGTAGATATCTAATACTCGTATTTCCAGTTATTTTTGCCAGGGCCATTTTGACAGATTTATAAGTATAATGTTAGTTTTTCTATTCGCAACTGTACCAAAGCTGGTCAAAAACTTGACTAACCAATGCGTAGTAAGCCTTCATGACATACGCATCGAGTCAGTTTAGATCCTCGGTGATTGATTACTGAGTTTCATTATGCCTCGTTGGGTTTGTATAGAGTTTTGATACTGGTCTTGGTTTGTATGTATACTTCATATTTATATGTGTATTGCGGCTTAGTTGTTACTTAATGATCGTTTTTATGGGCTTAGTTTTGATAGTAGCTTTTTTGTCCTAGATTTTATTTTTTCTTTTCAAGAAAAATATAGTCCTCTAAACAACTACTATTATATTATTAGTATTTTACTTTAACTAACTCTTATCAAGAAAATTGCAATTGTTGACGATCTTATCATTTTAGTTTTACGTAAGTAGTTAGTTTAAATAATAATTAGCAATAAAAAAATATTATTGCTTGATTCTGAAAGATGTTTGAATAGAGATTTATTTTATTCTTATGCCAATGTATAAAATATTATTAGCTCAACTAAACAACAAACTAAACTTCCTACTATCAAAATTCGAGTTTCAAAAAATTTTACCAGCCTCATCCCAGGCTGTTACCCCTAATATATGGAGGTCACACTCCGAAACGTCGGATCAACAGAAAAAGTGCGGAAATATGGAACAGGGGAATGATACCAGCATTTCGACCCTTGTCAAAATAATCCAAACGATGTTATTTGGGAATAAATAGGTGCCTACATTGGACCTAATTTGCATGGGACCGCTTTTTGTCATAGATCTTTGTACTGAAGGATATGGAGTTGGTTGTATAAATTTACTAATAGATCCCAGTTTTCATGGCGTTGTGTTAAATAGAATTTAACGGACGGAGAAAGCACATTTTCCACTGAAAAATCATAAAAGTTGTGTCGACCTTTTACCTATCAGAAAAAACATATTCGGAGCTAATTCTTACATAGGCCATATAATCCGCATCTATAAAAATAAAATCAAATTGAGCCGCGTCACCACCACCACCACCTACGACAATAAACTTATACCTAGCGGAGTTTAAACAAAAAATAAAGAAAAGCACTCAAGCACTGTTCTTGCCTGCGTGCCTGTACATACCGACTTATAATTGTCTCTTTGCTACCATTCCTCAAACAAGATAGTGTACTTTATAATCTACACTTCTACACTTTTACATTTACACTAATATTATAAAGAGGAAAGATTTGTATTTTTATTTGTTTGAAACGATTTAACTCAAAAACTACTAGACCAATTTCCAAAATTCTTGCACCATTAGAATGCTACATTATCCCTGACTGACATAGGCTTTATTTTAAACCCAAGCAAAGCCGGGGCAGGTTGCTAGTATAGTATTTAATACATGTTATATCGAGTTTCCATAACCTGTCAGGGTAAAGTGATTTCACACCGAGCCCCGTCGAAGCGACATCGACATCAAAGGATTCAATTCAAATAACATCAAAAGCGCCATAATTTCGTTCATACAAGCGCTACTGTAAAATATTTGAAATTCATAACACGCGTCTGTATTGTGATTAAAAAACTTGATATACCTTTTTTTCTTTTTTCCATTAAGTGACGAGACGAGCACATCGCCTGCCCAATGTTAAACGTCACGTTTGCCCGTAACAGAGTTTTGAGCTTTTAAAATTCAAGACCCTGCGTGGCACAGCATTGCGCTTGTCACCCTGAGATTTAAAGATATCCACCTAACTTTGGAGTAGCTTTTAACCGCGGTCAATCCACAGTGGTCAGTGAATTGACGTCGGTTCTCAAAAGAAGAGTGACTAGTTTGAAAACTTCTTCCGTGGGATGTCCCTTTGGGTCCGTGGTTCCCGGAGTAAGAGACTAGGAGACACGTTCATATTTCTTTATATAGTTTGTGTTTTGGAAATTATAAGTATTAAACGTAACTAGTTTTGACCCCCGACTCAAACAGAAAGTGCTTACAAGTAAGGTATGTCTATGTATACTTATTATTCTATCCAGGTTCATAACCATACAGCGCGCTCAGAGATACCTCTGTGGCACCGTAGCTCACGAACGGCTGAACCTATTTTGATTTAGTTTTTTTGTTTAAAAGTGACTTGATTGAGAGTGTAATCAAATTTAAGAAAAACTGTCAACTGACTGTTATCTGTTGCGATGAAGTTTTACTTGTTTATGAATACTTTCATGTATTTAAAAGAATAACAAATAGTCAACCAGATACAAGTATTATATCCTGACTAGTTCCGCCCATGGTTTCACTTGCCTACTGATGAAAAACTGTAATGATGATGATGATGAAAATTAGCCAATGCATTATTATAGGACCTAAACTACTTATGCTCAAAATTTTATTCAAATCGATTTAGCAGTTCCGGAGATACGTGGTAATAAACATTCACATACGCACTAACTTTCACATTTCTAATATTAGGAGTAGCATCCTGATATATTTTGGTGCAAGTAACAAGGCCAGGTCGGAGCTATCGTATTATCTGTGCAGGTACCGTCTTCCGCCATTATTAGGATGCGCAACGACGCGCCCGGGTGAAGGTTGAGATACGAGTAGAGCAAATCTTGGATTTTGCTGGAGTTTATCAAATTTTTCTTATTTCAGTTGTGATTATTATCCACATTTATACGGAACTTATAATAAACAAAAAGCGAGTTGGCGAGTCCATAAGTGTAAACGAGATAGGATGAAAATTCTGTGGAAGTGACTGTGAGTGTATTTAATGTACCTATGTGTTTGTGTATATTAAAATTACAAAAATAAATAAACGTTTCACACTCATAGCTCCCCACTAGGAATAAATCCTGTGTCGGGGATGCCATAGAACACACACAAAGACAAGGACAAGTAACACTCAGATATTTAAATTCATCATGCAAACATCTGCCCGGCCAGGATTCGAACCCGAAAAAAAAAGCATAAGAAAAATGAAAAGTATAAGGGTCCTGATTCAATGGTCTTGGTCATATCATCTCAGTTCCGTAATTTGTATCCATTCATATTGATTCGTATTGTCTTAGATACAATTTCAGGGATCCGCGCTTTACAATACGATAGTTCAGAACCCTCAACATGCGAGGTTTCGCTTCGGCAGATTTATTTTAAATCGGAATTAACACAATCAATTTAAGCCATTTAAGTATTTTTACCGAAACACGAACCTATCGTAAATTAAATGAATGAAGCGTAATAAAATTATTATATATCAACGGATGCATCAAAGCGGTGCGCTGAACAATACAAACGGTACTTATAATATTATTTGTGTTCAAAACGAATTTTATCCAAAGCGTTAACAAAGTAATTGTGACAATTTTGTCAGCAGAAGCTCGAATAAATTAATTAATTACTCGTAAACCCGACGAAAATCTTTTCGGAAATTCATCAAACATTTTAATAAAGTTGGGATGAATTGAATAAATGTGAATTAACTGGTTAGAGATGGAAGGGGTAATAGAGACAGTATTTAAATTTGATTTGATTTGAAACAATTTTGGGAGAAACAAGCCAGTTGTAAACGACCAACGTCTATTTTAATTGTACCTAGGAAAATAAAAATGTTCACATTTTGTAAAACGGAGACCAAAGTTTTTAAAAAAAGTTCGTGAACTAAGCTCGTTCTGTTTAGTTAATCCTAAACCTTAGCGCACTCTAAAAATTGTATTTTCCCTATGTTTTTGCAATCTAGAGTTAATGGCTAAGCTAATTCAATTTAATTGTTTACTATTTGTAGCTATCTATCTATATATATATAAAAATGAAACCCGTTTTCCTTGGTCACGGCCTCACGCGTGAATGGCTGGACCGATTTCACTAATTCTTTTTTTGTTGTATTTGTTATTATTAGGAGAAGATTCTTACAGAAAAAAATATTAAGAAAATCTCTCAGAAATATTGAAAACCCCTAAAAACAGCCCTTTTATTTTTCCCATACAAACGTTTTCTAACTAAAACGAGCTTTATTGTTATTGTATAAAGTTCATATTGAATTGCAAGCACTCACTGTTGTTTAAGCAATGTAGGTATGTTCCTAACGTCCAAGAGTCAATTTGCACTTTATTACCTCTGTACAAAGTTCAAATTCAATCATATCTATCAAAACAGTGTGCGTTTTATACTGATAATTTTTACTATAAATTGACAAGTTAGCATCAACAAACTACGGTTGCTATAGTTACGCAATAGCATGAGAATAGAGGTTATAACAAAGAGTTCCTATAATTATTCTCAACACCTTTGGTCACGCCATCACGCGTGAACGACTGGACCGATTTCAATTTCCTCTACGTTTATCCCAAAGTCTACCCGTGCGAAGCCGGGACGGGCCGCTAGTTTATATTATATATTTATTTTATTTTATTTTTTATTCTATTTATTTTACTATTTATAGCTGTGCTTTGAGGTTTTATTTACGTAAAATATTCTACAAAAATCTTTTGATTTTGTAGGTGGCTAATATTTATTTTTAATTAATTTGTTTAGCTGGAAGGGGATACTGGACTGACACCTTTTATTTTTTGAGGTCGGTGCGTGGCAACCTAACCACGCATACACACGTATAACATACATAACATAGAATAGCAACAAGTCTCTACAATCGCAGACTTCAATAAAAGCTGCACAGAAAAGCTGAACAAAAGCCGATATGCATTTGTTTTGTTCCTATTGTTCAATCTCATGCACACTGCAGCTTATAGGAAAGTTATAAGTAATACTTTCTAAGGGTTGGTGTTCAAAGGTCTGCTTCTTCAAATAGTCTGCAATATATTAAAAGTAAGGAGGTTCACGGAAAGCCTTGGTATTCTAGTTTTAGGCTGCTTAAATAGAATAGGATTTATTGTCACAAAAGATATGGTCACAATAAACATATAACATCACAGCATTTTAATTAAGTATAAATATTAAGACGACTCTTATTTGGAATGTCTGATATGACTAGTGTTGTGCTTTTGTGTTTGTGTGTATTTTTACATAGAACAATCGGAAATATAGGTATTACATTCTTAATAAACGTAAACGTTACAAGTTACAGGGCAAATGGGATATTAAACAACTTATATCTCAGGGTGACGAGCGCAGAGCTGTGCCACGCAGGGTCTTGAATTCTGCGAGTTCAAAATTCTGGGTGGCGCAGACCTGTTATTATATAACGTGACGTTTAACGTCAGACGAGCGATTTGCTCGTCTCGTCACTCAATTACATAAAAAAAAGAAAAAAAAAAAGCTGTGTTTGTTAATGAAAAACTCTGTTCATTGAAAAAGAACGCAAACACTGAAAAATCGCATGAAAATAGCTACACAGCTCACCGCATAATTAAAACTTATTCAACTGTGTGGTTAGTGGATTCAACAGACTTTTCTATGTTAAGTGTTACGAGGCTCGTATACTTTTACGATCGGACTAATATCAACAGTTCTAAAGTGTTTGGTTATTGTTCGAGGCTTATTGCTTTATGGTAATTTAGCTTAAAAAGTTAATTTGAATTCAAAGTCGTTTTAACGGTTGTTCTCTTTATGAACGTTATAAATATACTGTTTAAAAGAGCGTTGTGGAAAAATATAAGACGCTTTATTTTAGAAAGCGTTTAGAAAAAAATAAGTATAGTAATTGTTCATCAAAAATACGACTTAAAACTAACAAGTTCATATTCATTTACATCGTTGCTCTTGTCAGCAAGGAAATTTCCAGGATTGGCAGTCTGCAAGCCTATGTGTAAACCCACGGTATAAACAATCTCCAAAGTATTTTTTTCCAAATCCGCTCCGCCAATTTTTCGCGATTAATTAACAAACATCCACACACGTAAACTTTGTGTATAAAATGAAAAAATCGGAACAGCAGTAAGATAAGATAAGATAGATAAGATAATTTATTAACCAAAAAATAAAGTAGGTACAAACAATGGAAGCTTAAAAACTTAAAATAATAACAATAAACTAACTATATATCAGGTTAAGCAATAAATTTCCATAACTTTGGCTGCGGCCCCACACTAGGCACAAGGCCCGTATTGTGGAGACCAAGATTACGATACATAGGTAACTTTTTGAAAAATGAAAGTCTGGGGGTGTCCTAGATCAATAATTTCAGTTTGATACATAAAGTTAATAAATTATAAAATTAGGTTTTAATAATAACTACAGTTACATTTTGCTTCAACATGAGGTAATAACAATAAACTCGCTTGTGTTGTATAGGGTAGTATTGTGTGTGAATGTGTGTGTAAAAATAACACACACAAAAGTAGTTTGTATATAAATGTATGTATAAAAAACCGTGTTTATTTTTATAAACGCACCCCACAGTCCCAGTCGATAGTTAGTAAAGCCGGCACCGCTGGCTCGGAAAATTGAGAAGTGGATTAGGCAAATCACTTTTCATTCCATCGTGGGCCAGAAGTTTGCCCTTTTAAATTTTATTATCTTGGAGGGGCGGGTGACGGCGGTGTGTTGGAGGGCTTAACTTAGAAATATATTGAAATTGATGACTGCTGAAAATAGGCGTGCTTTTGGAAAACAGTCTATTGTAATAAGCATTCAGGTATTTATTTTTTAATCTTAGTTAATGGTGTTTTTACAAAATAACGAAAATAAACTAGAAGATAATCTATTTTTTTGGGTTTGTCGCTGTTGGGTAACTAAGGTTTAATTCAAGTTTTTTTCCACATCAATTTTACTCCATCCTTGGCCACACTGTTGGTTTCGCCCGCTTTATACCCTATAGAAATAGTTGATTTTCCAGAATACATAGTACCCTAAATGTTAATCTAGGGTATATGCTACCTTGCCGTACCAACTTTCATCCAAATCCGCTGTCGTTTTTGCGTGGTTGAGTAACATTTAAGATTTTAGTTAGAAGGACAAGGAAATATGAGTGGCCCAAATCGCGTTCAATCCAACCAAGCCCCATCTTAAATGAAAATGAATTCCCTGCAATCGAGCGCGCGCTAACTCTGAGGCCTATAAAGAGTTTATTCGTCAATCCTATGATTTAAATTCGAGTGTTTGATGGCGCAAACCGCTCGATTTTCGACCTACCCGACAAATTGCCATGAATCCAGTTGGTTGATTTTAAATTGTAAAGTTTTTATGAGGGCTATTGCCGCTATCTCGGGTTTCAGCGTTTGTACATAAAAGCATAAAGCGAGTAAAGCTCATGAAGTTTGCGTTAAGGTAGGATCACGTAGTCACTTGGTTTTACTTAGTAACAGCTAAACGCATCGGCGATACGTAAACAGTGGATGAGTTTACTATGTTCCGTTCGTACATTGTTATAGCGAAATGAGAAAATTAGCTCAGTACTACCAGTTTAACAGTTTAACTAGCTGGTTACTAAAAAGCTTCATTTAATTGCTTGAAGTACTAAAATAAATCCGATTCTAGTTTTATAATTCAGTTAGATAAGGGGACCAAAGTTGAATATCTACTGCAGCGTAGTAATATTAGTTCATATGTTTATACATTACTAACATACTTCCTGTATGTGTAAATCATGACTAGACTCGAAGCGTACCTCGCCATGCTGCTGGTTGCAGCGACGACGACCTGCACAAGACGGCTGGTGCCACAGTAGGAGATAGACCCACGTGGTTATCTTTTGGGGAGATATATGGTCAGCAGTGAACTCACATTAACTAGGCTGATGATGACGAGCAACCTTCAACTACGGCTTTACTGTCAGTAGGTGTTGTAAGAATCAGTAACTATGAAATAGAATCGATTTCACCCGCTATGGCAAGCATACATCTATTCGCGACGTAACATATATCGTGTATTCGCAGAGAAAAATCAACTTCACATAACAGACTCGATTAGCTGGACCCTTGTCATCCAGAACATTTTGTTTCGGTTTGATGTACCCTTCGAAATTACTAAGCATGAGTAGGCAAGAGCTTTTTGTTCAAGATAATGTTAAGTTAAGTAATGTCGATCTTTTTGTGCTAAAACTAAGGTTTTGTTTTATATCTATTTTTAGGATATTTTGTGTTCAATTTTACCTTACTGTTGGGTACTCTTTAAGGCTTGATTCACATTCCGGCTCTTCCACGCACATTAGGCTCTGATTTTTTTTTATTAATTGATTTTTATTTTGAAAACCTGTGTTACTGGCACCTTTTTTTTTTTTTTTTGGGGGTGGGAAATCATCAAATGACCCCTCCCACTCTTGGGCAGAGCGGAAGGGAGTGTCAGACTTCTACTGACCAAAAACCACCCATGTTCCTTCTACGCCCTTGTGACGCCGAGGCCGCGGTAACTTCTACCCGCAGCCCCGACGGGCATGGGCCCTTTTGGGCCCCTTCCATGTTGCTGACATCTCTTTGAGGCGCGCGTGGAACACGAACGCGCCGTCGACACGGCCTGTGTCGTCATAAGACGGACGGACAGCGAGCTAGCCCAATAGCTCACCGTCCACAGGCCCGCGTCTACGGTGGCCGGAGGTCGTCACGTGACCCCCGACGCCCGGAGCGCCTCCCACGGCGGCTGGGACGAGAGGTTCTCTCCCTCTCACGTTCCGCCACCTCCTTCGCTAGCATCACTGCTTCGCAGAAGGAGGCGACGGCGTCCCATTCCCCCTCGCCCCTGACCATGTCTTGCACCAGGGCCGGACGCGAGAGATCGCCGCCGCCGATCGCCGCTACGAGAACACGGCGGGGCTCCCACCACCCACCCAAGCGAGGCAGACCTCCACGGTGTGCTCCACCGTGTCCTCCGGCCGATCCTCACAGTGGTTGTATCCGGGCGTTTCCTCCCGCCTGATTCGGTGCAGGTACCTCCCGAAACAACCATGTCCGGTGAGGACACGCTTCCGCTTGCGCTTCCTTTTAGAGGTCTTGTAATTTGTCTAAGAATTGAATTTAAATGGTTATTGTTACTTTATATCGAAAAAAATAGAGCAGAATTCGTGACATGGAATGATTTAATTTTGCTACTCTTTATTTGTTTTTACAAAAAACTGAACGCTCAACGTAGTTTGTGTTTCTGCTGTTCACAATGACATTAACCATTATTTAATAGGTAGGTAATAACTGCATCCCCAAATAAAGGGGAGCTTAAACGCCATATTTTATTTTATTTAATGTAACGATCTTTGATAACATTCTCTAAATCTTAACAACTCTGCTTTAGGCTTGATGGCTGGTGGAAACTTATATTCATACATCCATATGAAGCAACATACCCTCGTTTTGCCTTCTCTGCTGTAGAGTAAAAATAATAAGGAGCACAAAATACACCTATAATATACATAACTAAAAATAATGGCAGCAGCCCCAAAGAGCAATCCAAGTATTCTGAGAAAGGCCATCCGCAAAAATTATACTTCCCAAAAGTTTTCAAGATAATAACTCTCATCCCTATTGTCGTCAGAATCTTTATATTAATTAGGAACATAAAAATGATTAATGGCGCAAATCTGGAAACAATGCTTGGGCCTCGTATTTATTGGAAGTCCTTTTCTGGTATTTGTCATCAAGACAGATTATGGAGCTGTTTTCTTTTTAGACTTTTGATTTGATGTTTTTTGAAATTTGTATCATGGATTGGAAGAGCGAGAATTTTAAAGGTATTTAATTTGGTTCACGGTCATAGTAACAGTTATAAGGTAATAAGTTATAAGTACAGTTTTATTAATACATATGTGTTAATGGCACATGGATGATCGCTTTTATTTATAGTTACCCGTATTACCAAAATGGTCAGCCGCATGACTGAAAAGTTCGGAACCAAAGGTTTGTTTGGTAATCGGACCAAAAAAGATGTATCACAGAATAAAAAACGTAGTATTGCAGTGTAAAATGTTTTTTTTTTATAGCTTGTACATAATATTAGGTCAATATCTGAAGTCAAATACCGAGCATGTCAACAAACCTTAACTTTACTCCAAAAACTGAAATGTTCGTTCTAATCTGACTTTATTCAATTTTAAGAAGAAAATAGGATGTTGCTCTAATCCTGTAGGTGTACTTGTATTGTTATATAGCAAAGGAATTTTATGTTCAATTTGTTTGCAAGTAGCCTTAGTAAAAAACGAACTGGCATTTTATTTGAGATGCGTAGTCAAAGGTTCTTTGGATCAAAGCATTGCTACTAGTAATTTCACAATGAACTTACATTTGGATGGATGGATGTTTTATTAGAAAAGTACGGATCACTATGTATATTAGTAAAGTTTAGTATAAATAGGTATTTATCATACAAATACTTATTGGGCGAACTCGAGTATTTTAAAATCAAATACTCGTAGCACCCCCGCTATTTTACAAATGCCAACTGTAATTTCTTCGGGTTCTTTATTTATAGTAGTTTTATAGTTTCGTAGTACAAAAAGGTTTTTTTTGTAACATCGTTATTTGTCTCGGTCGCGAGTTTTGGAAAAATTGCTTGAATTATGTTATCTTTAGGTATATTAAGTCAATTTTACCTCATGTAACGCTATATTATTAATGTTTCAGGATGTTATTAAAATTTTTGTAAACGAGAAAATCTAATTATCTACGTACATTTACATAGTGTATTAAAAGTTAATATTACATTTACGTTTTCAATTAAATAATCATCTCTTATTCAAATGCTCTCCCAGAATATTTCCAATGTCATAGCTGTTCTGAACATGGCCAGATTGTTTCGAGGTAAAACGTCCCATCCTTTTCTTTTTGTTTAAACCCAAAAAAATGTTCTAAAATTCCGTGGAAAAATACGTTGGAATTTACCTTTATTTTTTGGTCAACCTTTGATCCTCTGGGCCCTGGCTCGTTGCTTAGAAACGCGTGGCTTGACCCGCCTCATACTCCAAATGTTTCACTTATTTTACGAGAAAAGGTCAGGAAAGGATGCCTACAATAAATTGCTCGTTTTTAGACAAAGCAGATCAATAATTCTACACCTGTGAACGAAGTGACTCAGTACTGGGTGTTGGGGAAATGCTTGATATTTTATTTTACTCTGATTTAATATTTTTTTGTCGTGTGCATTTTTTATATTGTAGTGGTAGTACTAAGTGGGAAAATCTTAGGAACTTCAGTTTTAAATGCTGGAAGCAGCGAAGTGCTGGACGTTTGACGGCGAGATGAATCCAGAATATCCTCAAAACGATTTGAACCGATATATTGCTAACGTCCTCAATGAGGACTCCTTATTGACCTCATTAATATAGAACTACTACTTTTACATTACACATCATCATGATTATCATCTATGGTAGGTACATGAGTACTCCCGTGTTAACCTTTAAGTGCTGACGTGCGGTCTCACAGACCGCTCGAAAGCTACATTTGATGGAATAAACCCCTTTCCCGCATGCTATTGCCATAGATTTGTCAGTAGCTTCGAGTTTAGTTGGGCTCGATCCATCGGAAGTGTTTTTAGTGTCACCTAACGTAAAATCAGTCAGCATCATCAATTTGAAAATCAAGAGCGGTCTGTATGACCGCACGTCAGTATTTACGTAAGTTTTTTGATACATCGATACTTTTACATAGTAGCATATGTTTTTTTCAAGAAATACTCTAAATATTACTTAATTAGAAAAGTTTCTATGTCAAGTAATAGACGGCGAAGAACTCCATTGCCCATCAACGTCTGTAAGAGTATACAGGATGATCAAACTGGTGATGAAAAATAAAGTTGAAGCGTAAAGTTTCCAGCTTCAAGGTGATTCCAGGTTCAAGGTGATAAACCTGATGATGAAAATTTTCGTAATCTCATTGAAAAATGTTCCAGAAAGTATGATACTGCTCAATAAGTTTTATTAACAGTACAAATGATCAATGTATTTAGGTCTTTTTATTTTTATTACATAGACGATACCTTATTATATAAATCTGCTTTAGCAAAATTACTAAAAACCAACATTCATGATCTCTATCAATATTTGAACTTAGAGGCCTGTGAGACCGCACGTCAGTCTTTATGTTACAAAAATGGCACGTCAGCACTTAAAGGTCAAATATAACAAAATATTTTTTCCAGTTATTCAACCAGTAAGTACTGCAAACAATTCGGTATTCTGATTCGAATAACATTTCCAGTTAAATTACAGGGTATCACGAGAATTAACAACTAACACCTCGGGGTGACAAGCACAATCTGCACAGGATTTTGGAAATCAAAGTTATGGAAATTTGAAGGGTGGCTAACACTTGCTATAGGCGACTTGCTGATCCCGACTCTGTAGGTATTAATTTAAACTTTGCATATAGGTTATATCTATGATAGGCTTGCGCTTGACCGCCATCTCGCCTGATGGTAAGTAATGATACAGTCTACAATAGAGCACGCTTGCCTAGAAGAAACCAATTCATACGCTACTTGAAGACACCCAAAAAAAAATAAATGCAAAAAATAACGTATCGATTCATAAAGTAAAGTTTGGCCAAGACAGAACATTTGTGGAACTGTTTCAGGTCAGAATAAAGTCAAAGTTCACACGAGACACCGTTAACAAGAATCCTAAGAAGCTGTGCTATGCTGTACTTGCTGCGTCCCGCGGTTACGCTCGACCTGATGACCGATGACCTCATGGCCATGAGGTCATGATAAAAAGTAACTCAGGGGTTTATGCAGGTTATAAGGTATCTCTATTCCATATTTTATCCAATTTTGTCTAGCCATTTCCATGTGAAAGAGTAACATACATACATACATACATATTATCACGCCTCTTTCCCATTGGGGTAGGCAGAGACTACATCCCTCCACTTGCTACGATCCTGACATATGTCTTTCGCTTCTTCTACTTTCATAAGTGTTTTCATACAAGCTCGTCGGTTGCGGGTACTTTTTACGTGGCCTTTATTGAGAACGTCTTCGATTTGATCGTGATACGTTCGCCTACGTCGACCTCTACCAGCTTGTCCATTCACACTCGCCTCATAAATCTGTTTCGTCAATCGTCTTTCATCCATCCTCTCTACGTGTCCGAACCATCTCAGCATCCCTTTTTCTATCTTTGTCACTACATCTTCTACCACACCACAACGTTCCCTTATCACGCTGTTCCTCAACTTATCCATCAATGTCACTCCAGCTATACTTCTCAGACTTCTCATTTCCACAGCATTAATCTTACTTTCATGCTTCTTCTGCCAAACCCAGCATTCACTACCATACATAAGTGTAAGAGTAAGAGTAACAAATACACTAACAAACTTTCACTTCTAAAATATTGGTGAAAAGTAAGTAGGTAGCTGTTTATATCAAGTGATTTTTAGATGGTATTGGCAAAATTTCTCATTGTCAATTAAGTTATTATCTTCTCAGTGATAGTGAAATCAGCCGCCTCGAGCCTGTTCTGTCGATTCGATTTCAGCACAATAAACAAGGTTATTTATTAAACTTGGCCAGCGTAATCTGTTTAACATTATTTAAAGACAAAACTGATTGGCGTTTCAAAAGTACTTTATAAGAAGCGAGGGATTTAATGAAATGGAAGACCTAATTGGCGCAAATGCGAATATTATTCTATTCGTTTTAAGCGTATTTTAGTCCCAAATATGTAAATATCCAGGCCAATTTGGCTTGGATATTCACTTTTATTTGAACGATATTTATAAATATCCACTTTTTTAGTTTGAAGAATTTCGATATTTATTCGATTTGTTGGTATCGGGAACGAGTTTTTTCTCGGAAAACTCGGAAATATGTGTGTTTCACAGAGGTGCTCAGAGGTGACCTAGATCGATCGATCTTTGCCTACAAAAACCCTGTATAGCAAATATCATCAAAAACGATAGAGCTGTTTTCAAGACCTCAAAAAGTTACACATGTTAAGTACATAATTATATTGTAATAATAATATAATACTATGTTACCTTATGTGGTAAATAAATTATCTAGTAACTAACACAAAAATTAATAATTTATACTATTATATAATACAATACAAAAAAATAATTACTTTTCACAAAGCTACGAAAACTGGGAGTATTGCAATTAGTACAAAATACCCCAAAATACATTTTAACATCCCTCTTACGAGATAGAAAACACAAAACCTTGCTTAAACGCGTCATTTCTGTAAGTGACATTTGACCCAAAAATATTCGAGACAAAGGGAGCCAACCATCTAACGTTATCCCCGTCTATAACGAGCAGATTAGTTAAGAACAGATGGAGAACTTCACAAGAGAAAAACTATTTGGCAATAATACAATTTGTCAAAGCTGATGGTGGCCAATTGGTTTTCATTCTTAGCCGTTTTCAAAATCTAAAACAATATTGTTTCAACTATTTCATTAATTACCCCTCTAATTATTTATTTGAAGTATGATTTTTCGTGCCACCTAATGTGATAAAGCCGAGTGTGATTAAATCTGAAATAACGCATTTCGTCGTAATTACGCGATGCAAAAATCTTACAAAAATATTCTATTCTATTCATAGAAATAATATATTGAGCCTTTTCTGTCGAATTATTTGACAGTTTACAGTGTCACAATGCTCTCGTAATCAAAGAAATTTGATTGGTTTTGTACACCTTATTTAAATCCTTTATTTTATAAAAAGTACAATTATTAAGACAGGCGGTGACTTCAAAAATACCAACATCCAACGACAACATAAAATACTTATAATGTTTGTCGCTTAACTCGTAACTAAACTTAACTTAAGCATCTGACTTTATGATCTGTTTTACAAACGACACTCCATTTTTACTGACTAAGAATATTTTGAAGAAATTAAAATTTTGCCGCTATAACTTCGGCGGGCAGTAACTGCCTTGATAACAGAAATTTACGTTTATACGCCGGTGTTCCCCTTAAGTATTTCCCTTAACATCTTACAGTTACATTTGCGGAAGTATTCGGTATATTTTTAACTGCCCGCTTGAGCGGAGCTACTCGAGTAGTACTAGAAGAGTTAGGGAACCGCCTTAGTTTGGTATGATGGGATAAGACAGTCACTGTTTTTTAGGCTAGTGCAGAGTCTTGATGGTATATAGCCAAATATTTATACATTTTACTTTGGTGAATAAATTATCATTTTTTAGATGCAGGTAGAGCAACGCGCCTAGAATAACATTGTTTCAGCGTACGGAGACAGAAAACGCCACGCGGTAATTGACAACACAATGAGAAAGACACATAAGGCCGTCTTATCGTAAGAGTGATCTCTTCCAGACGACAACGACTACTATGACAATTAAATGTCAGCTACGTTTAATATTTCAAATGCTACCGTTTTGAAGCGAGTTGCGGCACTAAACTAGTTGGTACCGTTACAAAATTAAATATACCTTGACCTGAACTGTTGCCTTGCTCTCTAATTGAGGTTACAAGAACAAGTGTATCTAAGTTATTCAAACTTTCACACTTTAAACCAAGCTAGAAACTGGCATCTCATTCCCCCGAGTACTCTAGCTAGCATATTCCAGACATTCTACCCAGACTATAATCACTGTTATTCAACTCATAATGCTCGTAAAGTAACATAGCTGTGCCTGAGAGTTATTATAGCCGTTCCCAACAACTCTAATCTTCTGAATTATTGCGCCCCTTCGACCGGGGGCGTGGCGCTGTGAATTTTTTAAAAGTTGCGTACAGAATATTTATCGCTAGCACTACGGGGCGTGAAAAAGAGAAACTTGTAGCAGTATCTACTGTTAGTGGTCACACTATAGGTACGTTTCGTGCCGTACCACTTATGTGATTGTTTGTTTTATATTCACATCATTACACAATTCTCACTTATCGGCTTAAGACTTAAGGCTTTGATTTCAGTTATTCCAAAATACACAATTTCTGTAGGATAGAATAAGAAACCGCGACCCTGCTGGTTTATAAATATCACTCTGTACAAAATCTTTAATTCGTAGTTACTGTTGTAGTAATTGTTGACGACTGGTTTAGCTAAGGGGTAGCATATCTGCACTATTAAACAAGAGGTCCTGGGTTCGATTCCCGGCCGGGCAGATGCTTGAATGATGAATTCAAATATCTGCTCTGGGTCTGGGTGCTAATTCTCCTCGTCTTTGAGTGTATCATGGCGTCCTCGACACAGGGAAACCTAGTTGGGAGCTAGGAGTGTGAATCATCCTTTAAAAAAAAAATTCAGGCAATACCTACGCTTCCATATTATTACAGTAACCTGTCACTTTTATTGAGAAGATGGGAGTGACAAGTACAGAAATAACACGTTCAAAAACCAGCCCACATCCTGATAGACGCATCGTGTGTACCCGTGTAAATTCTCGCCAAAAACACCATCTTTCACCTTGAGACGTGTTAATAAAACATTATGCGTGAAGAAAACATCGTGTTGGACAGTTTTAAGGTACACAGAGTGCGTCTCGGAATACGCAATGGCGTACTGAAACACGTCCTAGTTTCGGAGTGCTAAAAATTCTGGATGTGAACTTTTGTGCCATATTACGTGAAGATACTAACAGACACGAAATCTGAGATGCAGGTTTTTGTTAATGTTGTTTTTTAACAAAATCGTAACTCAAGCAATTTATATGATTTGATTTTGGTTAACAAACTTTCTGGTTTGCTTATTTAGGAATCGGGAAAAGCTTTTACTTTTAGTTATAGGTAGTTTGCAATATAGAATTATGTCACATTAGATAGGATTGTACCAGACATAAAGTCGCATTTTAAAACTAAAACTATATAATTATATATACTTTAAACAAATTAAAAATGTATGAAAATGGTTGTAAAATGTATGAAAAACAAAGCTCTTACGAGCAAAAATAGGGATTGCATTTTTTATTTTATTTTACCAACTAATATGCACTGTGCTTTTTTTATACAGGGTTATTCATAAAGGGTATGCTAAGCCGAAAAGGGCTCATAGTACTCATATTTTTTTTTTTTTAATGTAATTGAGCGATTTGCTCGTCTCGTCACTCAATTACTTAAAAAAAAAATTATGAGTACTATGAGCCATTTTCGGCTTAGCATACCCTTTATGAATAACCCTATAGAAGTCAGGAGGTACTGTTGTTAGACTCAAGTTATCTGTGAGTGTGTGTGTCTGTAGTGTGTTTGATTAATTACCTAAACTTTCGGTAATATTCGTGTAAAATTATAAGCGTACGAGGAACTCCAAGACCGTATTGTTTGGGCAATTTAAAAAGACACATACCATGCATTTTAATATTAAGTATGACATACGCCCTCATAAATTGTCCGGACTATACAATCTCAGGCCGTACGCTTAAAAACAACGAATGTTAATTTTATTTTATAGGGTTGCCTAAAACCTAACAGAAAGTGTAAAACCAGGGCTACATCGCGAAATTTTATTTTATAGGGTTGCCTAAAGAATACCAGAAAGTGTAAAACCTGGGTTATATACACGCAAATTTTATTTCTCGCAGCTTTTGTCCAGGTCTGGCCGAGTGTTAAATAATAAAAGGAAATAACATCTCTGGAGCTAATTTAGCGGCCGCTTAGAATAAATCTTGCGCAGGTTTCATTTGTTTCTGTTTTGTTTACCGACTCCGTTTTGGAGTGTCTGAAAATGGACCGAATTTAACGATGGCACTCAGATAAACCTAGAGCAAAAGATGAAGCACCGCGGTTATCTAACTGAAGACATATTATTATTCATGTGTGCTATGCCAAATTGTCATTTTGTTTTTTTTTTGTCAACAGTCTTTGTGGAACGTTGATACAAAATTACAAGAGACTGATTGGTATCTGATGTGTCAACGTGTGCGTCTTGTCTAAGTGACTGTATAGGAGGTCTTAGCTGCTTCATCTAAATCGAACGCAGCGCTCCATCTTTCTCTCTAGGTTTATCTATGTGGTAGCGTTGAATAAATAAAAAGTTTTACTTTACGCAAACTCGAAGTAGAGTTTGTACTTATTTCGCCCTTTTTACTGAAATAGGACGAATTACACCAAAAACACATTATTTATTTACCTTATATTCAGCGCTTTTAAATGTTTAATTAGTTTCTTACAATCGTAACGTAAAAAGTTTCAGTTTGAACGGTTCAGTTTCTTTTTTCAAAATTTGTGTTTTTTTTTGTCTAATATGGATTTAAATTAAGGTTTAGGAGTCAATATCGAGAAAAAAGTGTACAATAATGTTATTTGTCTACAAATTTGCTTGCAATATGGTAGTAAAACATGTTTTTTTGCCAATAGGTATAGATAAGTACCTACATAGTGTCCAAAACTCCATAGAAATAAGAAAAATCTCTACCAATCTACTCAGGCATGCTTTAACAAACAGTCAGGTATGACTTTGACTAAATCGTGACTTACACACTTGACTTGACTTTACTATGAGTACAAGTACCGTATGTACCTATAAAGAAAAAAAAGGAAAAAACCGAAAAAAAAAGCAACAAAATAAAGGCCCAAAAGGGCAGGGTAAAGACCCTCGTGAATATTTACTTGCACAAGTCTGCGTAATTGCACTTACTACTATTCATTACAGCTAGCTTATCTCGAACAATAACAAACAACAATACATAATTCTAAATTTACCCACGTCGGTTCCCTTTTGCGACGGTATACATTGTATGTCGGACTATTGTTTTGAAAACAATTTTTGGTAATATCGCCCCGAGATTTGATTGAAGGCCGCTGATTAAAATCTGTACAAATATTGCAAAGGTATTTCGTTTTGAACATTTTTTGCGTAGGAGCGATTGCCGATTGTTTAGAAGACCTTGCAAATTACAGGACCTTGGAACTTCACAATAGGTAAGTACCTACTACATTGATTATTCTTCAAACGAAATCTGATAAAAGACCCCCAAAAGAAAGATGAAGATAAAGTACAGACACGAATCTGTTTATGACATCTCTGAATAGGTATATTTATTTAGTGTACCGTTTACTCAAAATAAATTATATGAATTCATTCGAATATGACACGGGAGCGCCGATAGGGGTCATTCCCAGTTGTCACCTCCTTCAACACTCACAGGAGTGACAATCGGGAATCATTTTTAGAATTCGTTCCAGTTGTCACAGCTGGTAAAATATGGGAATGCCATATTATTGTTTCCAGTTGTGACGAGTGATAAAATTATCGGAAAATTATATTCGTAGGTAGGTAGGTACGAGTATGTCTTCAGTTGTGACAAAGAATCCTAGCGATACATACGAGTATTAACCAAAATAGTAATGTGAAAATTAAAAGAAACGAAGTAAAAAATAGTAAAAAGTTTTTTACTATGCTCTAAATGTTGAATCCTAAAATTGTTGATGTTATCATTTTGTCTCTTTTCGACACTAAAGAGCAAAAATTGAATGTAATAAGAGCTATCCGCCACTTTCCCATTATCAAACTTTTAATTAATTATGCCCTTATTTGTTGTGTCGTGCTGTCACGCACTCGTCACTTTTATTTCTAGACATGAAGTTTTCATGTCTGAAACCTAACAAGCCTAACATAGGTATATTTTATTCAGATATTTTGAAACAGTTGCCGTGACGTAGGTAGACTGATCAATAAAGTTGTGTCATCGAACGTTATGGTCAGTTTTAGGAGACCAATTTGTTGAGTGGTTCAGTAGGTATCTGGCATATTTTATTAGATTGGACACAACACTAAATTTTAAATAAAATAGTCCATTTTGACGTGAACGTTCAGTACATCCAGGGAACGGATCAGACTGCCGGCTTCCGGCCTAGTTTCCTTAGAGATTGATCTGGGGCATTTTAAGGTCAGTGTCGATAGGTATCCTTTAAGTCTGCATGTTTTATCTTCGGACACATCGTCGCGTAACGACATAAGATCCATCCATTTATAATACAGGGTTAAAAGGAAAGGGTATGCTAAGCCAAAAAGGGCTTATAATACTCATCATTATGAATAATATCATAATTCTCAATTCGCGAAAAAAACAGCTGGTTCATACATTTTATCGAGTGTCATTGACATTTTCTATAGAACAGCTGATTTTCATCCAATCCTGCGTTGGGCCCATAGTAAAAGTTGTTCATAATGATAAGTACTATGAGCCTTTTCCAGCTTAACATCATACCCTTTTCTTATAACCCTGTTTTAGTAGGATAAAATAATAATTCTACAAATATCGTCCTATTGATAGGTACTGTTATCTGTAACTCTTCTCACTTTTTCACTGTAAGTAGCACAAAAGGACGCAAATCTAATTCTAGATTTTCCCCGAGCGAATGCCATCGAGGTAGTCATTTAACACATTGTCCCGAGTTTCGCTGGCAATGGAAATAAAGGCTTATATTCCTGAATCACGGACGTATTCAGGGAGGTAACAGAAATGCAGATTTACAAAAATGTTAAGATAACTTTTTTTGTTGAAAATAAGAAACAACTTTTAGCCAAAACCACAGATAGGAAACTGAGTCCTAAACACTTTATTGGTAATTTTGAATTTTTGTTCATTTTCATTGGCAAAATATTTGCAGACAATTTAAAGTTGCCGGGAAGAAATCGCTCTTAGCGATAAGGCCGCCTGTTTTTGCACTAGTTTTAAGTTATATTATCCTTCTGTTTGTAATTTCTTGTGTAAACAAAAAAGAGTTTGTCTATCTATCTATCACATTTCGCTTAAACTTCTACAATAAGTAGGCATCGCTGTGTTAAGCTCGATCACAGTATTATTATACGAGTAAACAAGTAAGTGTGTCCCTTCTTACTAAAATTAACTAACTGCATAGCGGATTTGGAAGTATGAATGTTGCTCTTATTAGACTGAATTAATTAACATTTTGGTTACTTCTATCCAGGAAAAAAAAACGACGGGTTGCACTCCGGGAGTGCCGGCAGAAGTGAAAACTTAAGTATTAACGTTGTGCGTTTTGGATATTTTGGAATGGTTAGGGAATAATTTTGCACGAATTGCTTTAATTATTTAAATAGAAAAATGAATCGATATCGTGTCCACTATAATCACTAGGTCACAACACTATAACTGTCAAATTAGAACATTCGCGCAAGCGCCCTGCGCCGCCTAAACGAAACAGCCGGCGCAGGCATACATTTTCGCCGCGCCGTAGAAAGAGAGGGGGATACTAGCTGTCTACTCTCCATCCGTCTTACGAATTTTCGATCAGGTCACGTGACCCTGTCGCGAGTTTAACATTTTTTACCCATTCCAAAAAAGTGTACAACGCCGCTAAAGAAGTTTTCACTTCAAAAAGTGCTTCCTGTCTTTGAACCCTGAAACCTTTTAACCATGAGACGCACCCAATTTAGCTACCCCCTCCCCCTCCCTTTTTTGGCGTCCTGAGTACGCCCGTGTCCGGAGCATTTGTTTCCTTCCAGAAGATGTATTTCAGATGTGCGAAGGTTTATCTTGAGAGTTAGTGGCTTTTGTGACACAGCGGAGTATAATTCTAGAAGCTTCCTTTCCTGATGCCAGGTAAATCAGAGGCAGCTTTATTGTTATTCATTGTATGTACTGGCTTTGTTAGGCTTGAATTATCTTGCGACTGCTTGAGGAAAATTACTTGGTTAGGGAAGTTTTTAAGATACAAATTGATGCAATTCCGTGTAGGGATGAGTAGGAAGAGAAAGCAAACATGCTTTGTACCGGGTGTACTAATTTTAGTACTAAAGTTTTAATTTTGAGATGTTTAGTCCCTGACGCAATATTATGAGGAGTGCATTTTTGTGGCTGTCTGTCGTATCGTATGTGGTTTAGTTGTTTTTTGTTGTAAATATGATTTGATAGAAATTATTTTGAACCATTACTAAAAAAGCTGTTTAGTCGTTTAAGATTCGCTTGTTAAAGATTTTTAAAATATGTTTTGTTTTAATAAAAATACTCAACCTCCGTAAGAGAATTTGCATAGTTATTCAAAGGTAAAGTTGCCAGCCATCTGGGTAGTTGGACACTTTACCCGCGGATAGTCGCTCGAGCTCTGTTTTTTTATCTGTAATATTGTATAATCATGTTTATTTCTGTGTCTCAGTTTTAATTTCTTGAACTATTTAATTCCTAAGGTTTTTAATGGGTTGATTACACGTAACGAGTACAAGTGTAAATGGGCAGACGCAGCCGAGCAAACAAATCATAGTTCTAGTGAAAGTCTCGCCACGTCAAACGTTCACACAAACCAAGTAGGTACTACTCGGCCTAGGATACTGTCTCGCCGCTGTACTCGTTACATGTGATCAACTCCTAACTCAAAGCATTGCCTTTCTGTAATTCGCATCTTGGAATCTTCCAGCTAACATTTTTTCCACCGTGTATACATATTGCCAACAAGAGTACCGATGGGTAATCTGTTTTTATTGTGAAACACATAATGGTGTCGTTTTTACACGCGGGACCGTAATAACTATAAAAATTAATATTTATACGAGCAAATATCACGCTCGAAATGTAAGAATTTTTTTGTGCGCATTAATTTTGACTTTTGAAATGTAAAGCGTGTTTTTATTAACGTTAAAACGCTTAGTGAAGTTCGGGCATTATTAATGTGGGGCTCATCGCGACGAAAATTTGTGTTGTAATATGTAGCTAGCTTGTAGCGAAGAATCATATTCATAATTGTTATAAATGCCAAACTTTATGATTGTTTTACTTTTTCTTGTTGATAATGCTCAAGGTGTTTAGAATTTGGTAAGTGCTGGATTAATAAAAAATTGGTTCCCGAATTATCCCGAAATAAAAATGTTTTTTTAAATATTGAGTGAAAGTGAAGTACAACTAGTTTCTTAACTCATACAAAAATCGCGATAACATTAGCTTTTATTATTGTGTTACAGACTTACTATTTTTAATTATGTTTATGACTTTTCTCTTTTCTGATCGACCTCACCACTCGATTTTGAGAGCTAACCCTATAGATAGATAATGCTTTGGTTCTGATGTCTGATGTAATTAAAGCTATTTTATAATTTCTAAAGCTATTATTTAGGAACAGCTACAACACTACACCATTGCTAATGGTTGGGCTGATTGTAGAGCAATTAAGGTAGTTTATTATTAATTATTTCTTTCCCTGAGATAGAAACACGCAATTGTAATTTATTTACTTTACTTTATATATACAATTTCAGACTAGCTGCGTCTCATAGTTTCACTCGCGTGGTGTAAAGATTATGGTGAAAAGTATGACCCTTCCTATGCGTGTGTGCTGCTACATGAAAATCTGTATAGTAAAAGCTGAACTATCGCTTCCGCATTTATAATATTATTGAGGATATCAGTTAAAATTTTTACATTTGTGTCCACGAAGAGCACCTACCACTTAACAGCCTAGTGTTAAAATTTCCACGGCGCTCTCTTATTAGTTAGTACTGCAATAAGGTTACATTATGGCTGCGCATATCTCATGTCGCCTAGCGGTCATATTTTATGTCATTTTTATCAATATCTTTCATTCAACACTAGGCTGTTAGGTGGTTGGTGCTCTTCGTGGACACAAATATAAAAATAAATTTGAATCCACGAAGAGCACCTGCCAAAAAAATGGATAAGTGCTCTTCGTGGACTAGGCTGGGTGCGATTCGCGCAGGTGCTATTCGGACGGGTGCTCTAAGTGGACTACCTACTTCAAAATTTCAGGGTAGCCTTAAATAAATTAAAACACCAGTTTTATTCGTCATAAAAACCATCAATATATTTACACTTTCCATACTATTTACATATTTACATCGCAGTTTTTTTACGGTAATCTTAAATATTTCGAACAGTTTTCTTATATTTACACTCTGAACCAAATTTTACAGAACATGGCAACACTGAGATATGTTATAGGTACATAGCTCTTTAATTGATGCCGTAAACTTATACACCAGTAGACATCTACATGTAATATAACATACATTTGTGTCACAAAAAAGTATGAAAATACTAAAAGAGCACATGCACAGACATACGAATGCTAGAAATACTATCGAAACTGCAAAACCACGACTTTTTTCATTGCACCAATTATACGAATATTTAATAAACCTTTAAGAATACAAGTTAATATTTTTTTTTAAGTCTAATAAAATTAATGTTACACAACTTATTTAATTTAGGTCAAATTTTGACTTTAAATTGCTCTCCTGTAAAAAAAGCCATTTGCAGTTTCGATAGTGTTCATAGGGACAGTCGATATTTAGAATTCACAACGCAGTCTCATAATTCTCAGTATGATGGATTACGAGTAATAACAGGTCAAACTTTAACGAAAACTTGACCAGGTTCAATCCTAATTGGTTGTATAATGACCTTGACACCTTCGCACTGTTCGCTTCGTTCACGCGCGTGCGAGTGCGAATTCACAAGGTCAGTGTTCGCTCATTAGGGTTGTCAAACAACTTTTTTTACGAAGAAAAGCTTTGTGACTTGGATTTTGATATTTAGGTAATTGATTCGGAATCTGATTATGTATTAAAACGTATCAGTATTTTCACACTTTTCTATGACACGTTATATAGCTGGTTGTTGAGAATTTATCAATTATTATAATTATGTTTAGATCGAAGCAAATTAATAGATGGCATGTTTTATAAACTCTCTTAATTTTTCACTCTTTAAATAAACATAATAACAGATACACGAATAATTAATAATTCAGAAATCTGAAACTAGACCACATTCGGATAATTTAAAATAATGTTCAACATTATGATTTCAAAGTAAGTTAAAAAAAATATTCATGAAATCAAAGACATTGTATGCT
Organism: Alcis repandata; assembly: GCA_949125135.1. Taxonomy (NCBI): domain Eukaryota; kingdom Metazoa; phylum Arthropoda; class Insecta; order Lepidoptera; family Geometridae; genus Alcis; species Alcis repandata. Next base: position 3,210,089 of record OX421238.1, read on the forward strand.
AGAGCATACAATGTCTTTGATTTCATTATAAACATTTGTATTTATATAGGCGTTTATAATGTATACGTATAAAAGTACTATTCGTAATTAAATATAATACAAAAATCACATAAAGCTCACAATCTCACATAGAGTACAATCAAGTCATACAATGATATTATTTTAGGAGATTTAAAACTGATAAAAAATGAATTCATTTTAGCTCTTGAATGTTAAGCCGTTCGTACACAATGATGACCAAAATATCGAGACGCGAGTATAAGAACGCTTCGAGATTATTCGATACGATATCTGTACCTGACTCCAACCAAGTCGGGATACGTAAAATGTACGAACTTATGTACCTTCCTTTCAAAATTCCCGCTCCAATATCAAATATTGGCAAGTACTTAATATGTACATTTTACTTAGTAACGGCATCCGACACCGATCACATAATCTGTAAACGCTCTAACGATTATATCAGTGCGTTTTAATAGTTCAAACAAAACCAAAATGCCAGCGAAGTTTGTCAAACAAACATTTACGAGTACTACGAGAGCTGTGTTACTGGAATCGCTGACTAGCGTCGCCTCATGTACGAAGGGCTTTCATTTTTATGTCCTATATTTAAAATATTTGCTTCGTAAATATTTTTTTAATAATTATCTGTTTAATGATTCTAAATAAAGAACAACTTACACAAATTATTATGGTCTTGAAACTAGTCATGTTCCAATTGTTGTTTCTTAAGATGGAAATATCTTGAGATTTACATATAATTTAACGTTTAATTTGGACTCAAATTACAGTAGAATTTCATATATTTTACACAAATGGTTCAGAAGAAAATTTGTATTATTTTTTTAAGTTACATTTAACAGTCTGTTTCACCACTTCCGTTCTTATTATCAGTGAGATTATAATCTATATATATAAAAATGAATCCCTATTTCCCTTGGTCACGCCATCACTACTGAACGGCTGGACCGATTTTTTTAGTTGTTTTTGTTATCGTCAGGAGAAAGATCTTATTATGAAAGAAAAAATAAAATAAAAATATTACGCGAAAATTAGAAAATTTAAGAATACTTTAGCGCTTTGGACAATGCATACTTTTTTAATGTAACATTTGACATTGAATTGCGTGCTCAAATATCATCAAGACACATTTACTCTACGTTTATCCCAAAATGTTAAAAAAATGAAGGTCTACCCGTGCGAAGCCGGGACGGGCCGCTAGTATAGTATAATAACTGAAAAAACTAGTTGTTCCCGACGACTTTGCATAGGCGAAAATTGCGCTTGTCTGGGAGCGTAAATATGTAAATCTTTTTTTTTTTTAGAATTTTAGGTCAAATAAAATGTACTTTAAAAATTATAGGTATGTTCTGCCTTGAAAAGGCTACAAGCAGAAAAATTAAATTGAATTGAAAATTTCATCAAATAAAATAAAATAAATGGAGTTGAATGGAATTACCTCGAGAGATTAGTAATTCTAATAACAATTTCGTAATTGTTTCAATGTTGTTCCGAAACAACTTTTGCATGAGAAAATGGTAAAACAGACTACAATTCCAATGTTACTTTGTATAATTAGGCTCATCAGAGAGAGGCTCTTATCAATCAAATATAATATTTAATGACTAGAAAATAAACGTTTTAATAGTTCCAATACTATTTACACAATTACCGTATTGAAACTTCTAAATATCAGTCTGCGGTGTAAAATTAATCTACTTACATTGACTTAGGGTTCAAATTGCTATGTTGGTTCTTCTGTTTCACTGTTGGTTTGTTTGTTGACAACTCCGACGTTTGTTTTTAGTGTCGTTGATGACGTCATAGGGATTAAGTCCTCGTCGATTGAGGTCAGCTGGGAGTACTGGGTTTTGGGGAACGGCGCGCGGAGCTTTCGTCGTCTTGTTTTTAGCTATAAGAAAAAAAAAATTATGAAAATATTAATCGTTAATTAATGCTAGAGACGTTTAGGCAGAATTAAAAGGTCTAAAAATGAAGCCAGAAACTCAGTCTTTGCAGTATACTAGCTGTATCCCGTTATTTTTCGCGCTGTCCTACAAAAGTAGTATATTTTTCAAAGATAAAAAATCTACGTTTATCTGTTGTTATGTGAATATATTATATGAATTTCTAATTTCTCTCAAATCCCTTGAGTTGTTTCGGCGTGAAATGGTAACAAACATGCACAAAGCGAAACTTTCGCGGTCATATTATTTTTAATGTGATATTGTCTTCCTACACGCAGTCGTAAGTTGTGAAAACCTAGAAACTACTTTCAATTATGACCAAAGACGTGACTCGCAAAACCAATTTCCAAAATACCTTCACAGCAACAGCTAAAGCAACGATAGCCAGCGTCGTGGCGACCACGCTCCAAACCACGAGGATGTTCTGGTCGAGTAGACCGGAGTCTTGAGGGTGGTCCACGAAAAACGACGCGGCGACGCGCGTTCGAATGTTGTCAGCTATTCGCCTCTTGCCAGCCGATGAGCCGTTGAGACAGCCACCTAGGAGCAAAAGATGTGTTAAAACTCGAGTGACTCACTTTGTTGTCTAAATTATTCGAAAAAACCATTTACAGATCATATTTTCAGATGGCACTTTCATAAGGGTTTTTGTAGTAAGCAAGGTGCTACGTCGTAGCTCTTCGACGGAGCTACGTCGTAGATGCTACGGTATACGACGTGGTTCTCTTTAAATTAATTTCATTACCATTTGATAAAAGAAGGTTACGAGTATGTCTATTTGTAAGGATATTCGTAAAACCCCATTCTATAACGACGTAACAAAAATGTAGACTAACAAATCTTTCATAAAACAATCACTTCAATCGCTTACAACCGTCAATCCTTGAAACTGGGACACCTAAAGTGTGAATGCACGTTAAGCTTCTACAAATCTGGGCTTGAAAAGCTGGAAGGCTTACCCATATTTTTATCACAGTGGCAGCAGTCAGAAATGTTCGTGCTCGCGTAGAAAGAGGCACTTTCTGTACAGCATGGTAGACATTTGTTGTTTATCCTGAAAGAGGTTTGTAATGGTCATTTGGCTCAAGTTTTTATCGGCTTGGCTCTAATAGTATTAACAGTAATAATAAAAATGAAATGAGAGTTAAGTGTTGCCATTTAGGTGCGAATAGCTGGTATAAGTACGAGTACATTATCATTATCATCATGATCATAACAGTTTTCCATCCACTGCTAAACCACTCCAATAAGGCGAGCGATTTGCTCGTCTCGTCACTCAATTACATATAAAAAAAATACTTAAAGTACTCCTTTTCAGCGAACAAGAAATATGTACATTAATTATAAACTTCGTGGAATAGTCTTTCGAATAAAAATAACTCTTTGTAAATGTCAGAATCGCCTTCTTTTTACGGGCTTTTAAACAGTATGTCAATCAAAAGTATTAAGCTTGGCCAAAAAAATAAAAATAACAGAGGTTCCATTATAGAAAATATAATTACCACCCTGAAACGACTCGTAATGTTTATTGACCACTTTTCAAAAGAAAATCAATTGGATAATTAATTTTTTGCAACTTCATAAAAATTAAAACAGAAAATTGAAAATATTTTTGGTTTTCCTTGTTACTTTTGTTGGATAAAGAAAGCATTGACAATGAAAATAAACATAACTTCCAAGCTGCAAAGTTAAATTAATAATGCGGTAACCTTTCAAAGATTTTTGTGAAAGGGCCAACTTTGAAAATGTGCGTCTATGGACCCCACCAGTGGGTAAATGTAAAGTATATATTATAATATAAATTTATTACAGACGTAAATTACTTGTAGGTAAATAAATATACTGATGATGATGACGACATAAACGTGAAATTGCTTACCTATCTAATCGAAGAGGGTGTGCGCAAGTAACGCAGCTGCTAGGCCCGGGCCCAGAACAAGACCTGCAAGAGTCGTGACAAGGACTACACAATCTCTTCCTTGCCTCGTAGTATTGAGAACTAAGGCACTCCACGCACAGCCCCCCTTCCAGGGCAAAGTGAGGGGGACACGTCTTGCAACGTTGGGGCCCTGCGCCGTGACAATCCTGACAGTAGTGGTGACAACGTCTACAGCTGTCCTTCCATGGAAAGAAGTTTTGAGGGCATTCTGGCCTGCATTCACCCGCTGCTAATCTCCAATCAGGTGGGCAAGACGCGCATTGATCTCTTCTCGGACCCGTACATGTCTCACAAGAGAGATAGCACTTCGAGCAGGTTCCATCATCAGGGTAGTAACCGGGAGCACAGGTCGCCCGACAAGTCCCAGATTGAAGCCTCAAAGCTCCAGAGCAAGAAGTACAATTTAACCTTGATACGCAATTCGTACAAGTATGGGGACATAGCGAACATTTTCCCGCTGTCTGGTAATACCCCTGTCCACATTCCGCCACGCACCTAAAGCAAACAACATGGTTAGTTGAAGGGACGGCGCGAGCCAACGTGCGTATAACTAGGGTTAGTTACCTCGATCCCTGCAATAACAGCGGGCTAGAACAAGACAAACAGTCCCATTCGTTCGGTCCGCTACATTTCTCGCACGTCGAATGGCAGTTTTTACAACGACCTCCTTCGTGATACTCGCCTGAAAATAAAGGTCACGTTAGAATTTTCATTTTCAAGCTACAAAAGCACTAGACCTTTGTTCGAAATGAAAGTGTACTGCTAACCCTTACTTGTATCGCACTTATCGTTGCCGCTAGGTAAGCAATTGCCAATTTTCGCAATGATCCAGCTTTGATCGCAGACAGAACAAATTCCAAACGAACAGCTTTTACAACCGATCGGACACCTAAAACATAAAGCAGGAACGTGTGACGTCACGACACGAAATAACAATTAAGAAACAAATACATTTGTAACTTGAAACCAACATCAACATTACATTAGCATTCAAAGACGTCTGTTTCGCAGAAATGTATTATCATAACAATAACACTTACGCTAAACATTCCCTTCTTTGTGTGTCGGCGTAATATCCTGTAGGGCATTTAGGAAGGCAGCGGTTTTTGAATGCGAAATCGCCTATTTTGCACGAGACACATTCAGTCGCGTCGGGTCCACGACAGGATTCGCATGTTTTGTGACACTGAACGCAGCCAAAGTCATCTTTTTGATAAGTGCCCGGCGGGCAGACGGCCAAACATGAGCCATTGTAAAGAACGTAGCTATGAGCGCAAGACGAGCACATATCCGCCTTCTCAGAACAAGTGTCGCAATGCTCAGCACAAGGGAAGCAAGCGTTTGCATCCGGATCTTCGTAGTAACCGTCGGGGCATTGCTGCAAGCACACTGCGAGGTCGATGATTAATAGATGTGCCGGCGCGCAGGTGAGGCACGAGTCCTGCCCCGCGCCTGCACACGTCTCGCAGGACTCGTGGCAGGGCCAACACACCCCGCCTTGGTTCACGAAGCTCCTCGGCGGGCATCTTGAAACGCACGAATTATCCAAACGATAATGTTTGCAAGCCACGCACTGCGTCGGCCCTTTCCCGTAGCAACCCTGCGAATCACATTCGGGGTCGCACATTCTCTGTACTTGCTTGTCGTTCGCATCAGCCAAAACGTTTTTCCGCTGCGCTGAAGGAATGTTTTTGGGGTAATTGCGTTTGTCTGAAATGCCAAGCTCGATCTCGTTGAGGAATTGCGAATATTCCGAGGCATCGTAAACGTCGTTGATATGATAAGCTTTTTCCTCCTGATAGACGTTGTTTGAATTGAAATACCCTTTGTTTCGTAACCGTATTGGATTGATGGCCGTACCGTAGAATATTAGCTGCCATTTTTTCAATATTCCGGGTTGAGTGACGTGCTTGTTCCCGGTATTTAATATCTGAAGGGTCCATCGGCCCTCGGCGCTCTCGCCCCAAAAATGTACGCTCAAAAATGGCCAATCGTCGAAATTGGAGCTGGTTGCGTCATGGCTTCTCTCGAACAAAAGAGTGGAAGTAGTCCCCATCGGCGACGTAAGCAGTATCCGTAAATTCCCTCGCGGGAAAAAGCTTAGTGAAATTTTGCATTGAACGTGTTCCAAAAATCTGACCTCGTTCGTCGTGCCGCTGCACCCATTCACGTCCATGTGCACGGATATCGTATAACCGAAAGATATTTCAATCGTCTTGTCCTCGTTTATTTCCTGCGACTTACAAATGTGTTGCGGAGGCGCGCTGCTCCATTGTTCGGCGAGCGTCACCATCTGAGCGGCGTCCATTAGTCCGTACCCAAATTTATGACTCACTTTTCTTTTGACGCCGTTTACTATCCAACCTTTTTCCTTTTCCAAAGGTTGCGACCTTGAAGTCATCACTATAAGATGCTGTACATCCCTCCACGTTAGTAAAGGGTTTGCTTCTAACGCTAACGCACAAATGCCCGCCGCCAGCGGCGCCGAGGCGGATGTCCCTGTATGCTCCAATGTACACATATGATCCGGCCTCAGCTGTATATCCATATCTACAGTAGCTACACTTTTATCCTTCCCCGGGGTACCCGAGCTATACGTAGACGCTATAGTCGAAGAGCATTCCTCTAAATACCACGGTTTTAGCCCTCCTTGCGTAGCACTCGATATTGATATCGTAAATATACTGTTTGCGTAACCGTCGCAATTGCAGGAATCCGTGTGTTTTCCCCCATTTCCGGACGCCCATATGAAAATGGAGCCTTTTCCGCCCCTTCCGTTCGTCACCCCGTTTATGAATGCCCTGGAAAAAACGTTTTAATGAGCTCGATGAAAAATATGAAATATCAGAGATAGAATCTAAGCTGCGTGCAATTAGACGTACCTCCTGGCTAGGGGGCCGGGTCCGTCGACGGTTTTCCCGTCGTCTTCCGGTCCCCAAGAGGCGCTGTAGATGTCTATGTGGTGAGTATTGAAGCTGAGCGCCGACGCCTCCACCGCGTCGTTGACGAGGCCGTCTAGCATCCTGATGCCGCCGATGCTGGCATTGTACGCGATGCCGACGCCGCAGTACCGGTTGTAGGCGACAGCTGCCACCTCCCCCGCGCATCGGGTGCCGTGCTTATTGTCGCCATTGTCTTGCGGCGTCGGGTCCGTGTCGTTCCCGTTTATGTCGGTCGAAGCGGCGGGGTCCTACAATCCCCCATTCAATACATTACACTCGACAAAGGGGGTCTTTTGTGTCGGATGAAGGCTTTATGTTCAATTTTAGTGAGGTTTTTATTTGAGTGGTGATAAAGTTAGGGAAAGCGATCAAGGGCAAATTGGCGCGTAGAGCGATAGCACCATTTGTGTACTAAATGCTGTCTAGTGCTTTTATGTCTTTTGTTCAAGGGCAAATAACACGAAAACAACTCGTTCCGAAAGATCTGCATTACAGAAACATGAAAACCTCAGTAGGTTAGACACATTTTGGTTAATATTATTAGTGAAATTAGGTATATTTACATAATTCGGCAGTAAGTCGGGATGGTTGGGTTGTATGCCGTCGTCCAAAATAGTAATAACTACGCCTTTCCCTGTATATCCTTTCCGCCACGCGTAACCCACATTCATGTCTAAGCCATCTGCCGCGCCACCGTTCTGAAACAGAAATCCTTTATTAAAAACTGAAACAGATGTATTCTAACCTTAATTATACTATTACCAACGCTTAATGTATTTTATAACATGTTTGTAGTCTAAATTTTGGTGTTTATTACCTACGAGAGTAATTAAGGCAATAAAAGCAAAATAAATAAGAGTGAAGAGAGAGAGAAGAAGAGAGAAAATATTTTTTAAGGCTTAAAAAATTAAAACAAAGCTCCGCACGGCCTGCATGGTTGACTTTCGAAATTAATCCATGATTTTAAAACGGTCAAAGAAACATCGTAATGCAAGCTAAGGTGGATTCAGTTGAGAGTAGTTTGTCCCAAAATACGCCAAAGTATCCATTCCCTTAATTGAGCCTTTGCTATATTTCATACTAATATGTTTATAAAATAGCTTTAACATTTTAAGTCGATGATATATTCGACGACACACATGCACATTGCACAGACGTTCTAAAAAACTGCTTAATTTTCCAACTTGCAAAGCTACAATTTTAGTCTGTCAAAGTGCAAAAAACAACGAAAATATCCGAGATACTCTTACTTTGCTACACAAAATTCTTCTTTTTCTTTGTCCTAACACATAATTCTCTTTATTACATAAGGCTCCCTACTAATGTACTTAAAAAGGGTCTACCTCTGACTAAACCCTCTTCCATCTTCTATCGCCCCCTACTATCGAAACTCCTAGATAATTCACCTAACCTTTTATTCCTTCCGAACATTCAAACATCATAAACGGCGATAAAAGAACGAAGTTTTCATCTCGATCTGAAGAACTATTGAATTAGTAATTTCACTCGAGCATTCGTTCTTTGACCGGGATAAATTTTACTGTTTACGGGGTGGCCATCAAATACTGATCCGCTAAATGTTTTTGGGAACTTCGTTTGAAAACGTTTCTACCTTATTTCTTACGCGTTAGTGCACAATTTTAAGTGAAAAATAAAATACAATTTAGAATAAAAAGGAAAAGCAACTGTTTCGGGGAAATGTATTTTCCACCTTATTTCTTACACATTAGCGAATAATTTTAAGTAAGAGAAATAATAAATTTTAGACAATAAAAAATAGGAGGAGGGAGGCTTGTGGCATGAGTGATGGCTTTTTAGTCTGTCGAACACATTCAAGCTTGCATCTTTACTTGCAAAGGCTATTATTCAAAGTGGACCTATAGTTGTGGAGACTATTTAGTGAAACCTTGTGTTCAATCTTGAAATATACATTTTTAAAGTATTTATACAGGCACGTATGATCCTGCGTAAAAGTTACAAGCGTTGAGTGTGACAAAATGTCTAAGGTAGCCAAATTAAGAAACTTATCTTTGGTTAACGGTCATTTTTTCCAAATTTACAAGGCGTTGCTTTGGCTGCACCTTGCAAATATTTTGGTTAAGCATACAATTTCTACTAAATAAAAGCATTACAATTTTGTATCATTGACTAGACTGTCAAAAATAACCCGATAGTGAATGTAGACAATGTACGTAATAATGTATTTATTTTTATAAATATTATAGAGCATCAGTAAATATCCTTTCACCCCTGCCCTACCATCTTAAAATAATAAGCTACTAACTTCTTCCACAGAAGTAAGATCCTAAAATCTCAAACAAATGGAATCGTCCGAAGAAAATACGTAGTCTGTGAACCCTAACATCGTATAGCTAAGTCTCTTTTGCCGTTTGTCTGCTTTAGGTCATTGACTTTGTAATACAAGTACGGTACCAAGTACGGAGCCACCAGTTGTAATTCTGATTAAATTATGCGTACCATCTGGTATCACAAAACATTGAAGTACAGAAGTTAAACTTCATAGTAAAGCGCTCGAGCTACGCACACATAGACATCGCTCACGGACACGCGTCTCGCGTGAGACAATCGCTAGCGCGAGTGCACTGGCATTTAACGACTTGTTTGGCTCAGCGGTAGTATATTTGCCTTATAAGCTAGAAGTCCCGGGTTCGATTCCCGGCCGGGCAGATGTTTGAATGTTGAATTTAATATCTGTACTGGGTTAGTTATCCTTGTCTTTGTGTGGGTTCCATGGCACCCCCGACACAGGTTATCCTAGTGAATCGGTTTCTTCTAGCAAGCGTGCTCCATCGCAGACCGCATCGTTGCTTACCATCAGGCGAGATGGCGGTCAAACGTAAGCCTATTATAATTTAAAAAAATAAATAAATAAGAGTGTGTGAGACTTGTGTCCGTGAGCGATGTCTATGTGTACTACGTTGCTAAGCTTAACTTCTGTGCTCTTAATATTTTGTGCTGTTATTCAACCGTCTTTATATGTTTCAGAGTATTCAAATGTCAGACGTTATGGAGTTTCGAGAAAGTTTTGATTAATGAAAGTATGACGATGTTGAGTAGTGAACCGTGCTGCTATGATAGTGACCTTTAGGGTCGGTTGTTTAGTTCTATTTTTAGTTAAGTTTATTTTATTTGGCTTTATTATTATGCGTTTTTATTCAGATATCATCCACTCAAGGATATAGTAATAATCCATTATCAAATATCAATTGCCTATTCAATTCATTTTATTAATGGAAAATTTGTCTGTAAATATCTATGTTTATTCTCACTATAACCTTGAGCAAAAATATTTAACTTTTCTTTCTTTTTAACGTCATGTTGGTAAGCGACGATTTGGTCAAAGTAAAATCACACAGTTTTAGAAACTGCCTTAGGCTTTTATAAACTTATTCGTCTCATACGTCTATTTTTCAGTAAAGAGTTATCCAAAAGAGAAATGAAGAAAAAAACATAATTCTCAAGAAATTCTTGTTTATACCCGACGCGATTTGAAGGCGGAAATACACTAGGAAAAACCAACTATTGCAACGAGAAGTAAAGAAGGCCGAAAGTCTTTAAGCACTCACCAAGTACCACTGTTCTTTGAACAGAGGGTCCGGGAAGGCCGGCATGGCGATCTGGCGCATCGCAAGCCGCGGGTGGCTCGCGTGGTCTCTCTTGGTCCTCCTCAACTCTCGCTGCTGCATCACCCATGTCACCTGTTGGAGAGGATTATCGTGTAAATAACTGTAGATAAATAAACATTTCACACTTATAGCTCCCCACTAGGATACCCTGTGTCGGGCATGCCACGGAACACACACAAAGACAAGGACAACTAACACCCAGACCCAGAACAGATATTTAAATTCATCATTCAAACATCTGCCCGGCCGGGAATCGAACCCCGGCCCTCTGGCTTATAAGGCGGATATATTACCGCTGAGCCGAACAGGTCGTCGAATGATGAAGATGAATTGTAGTGGTAGGGCTCTTTTGCAGAGCCCGCCTGGAGAAGTACCACACCATTTATCAGTCATTCAACAGAAAAGCTTTGAGGAACAGTAACTAACAGATCAATGCCGCCAAGTAGTAATGTACAAATATTACTGTGTTCCGGACTGAAGGGCAAGGTTTCCAGTGAAATTTCAGGGCAAATAAGAGATCAAACATCTTATATCTCAAGGTGACGAGCGCACAGGCTCTTGTATTTGTAAGGGTTCAAAATTCTGAGAGGTACAGACCTGTTATGGGTAAACGTGACGTTTAACATCAGGCAAACGATTTGTCCTGTTCATCACTCAATTGTATACAGAAATGGAATAGAAAACGTTCTAATCTATCTTCTTATCTGCTTAGACTCTTGCTTATGGGTTGATTACAAGTAACGAGTGTTACAGTGACGAGACAGTAAATGGCCATACTCGGCCGAGCCAATAAATCATGGTCCTAACGACTGTCTCGCTTCGTCAAACTGTTTATACAAACCGAGTACAAAGCCAAGGTCAATGTCTCGCCACTGTACTCGTTACGTGTAATCAGCCCATTGTTTCCCTACTTCATCTTCTGTCTACACTATCGCAGACGGCCTTGACCTGTATATGAATAGTTGGCGTGTATTGATAGTCTGCTAGATTTACGGACACAGCCACCAATAAAGACATGATAATATACAGTAGGTCAGTAGGTAATAAATAAAAATTTATTAGCAAAGAGACCTAAGCTAGGATGTGGTTTTAAACCTTTTCTACCACTTTTTTAAATTTAAGTATAGTTTAATTCACTTGTTTAACACTCCCAATCAGAGGACTGTTCGAACAAACGCACTTGACTTCTCATTTGAAAACTGTTTTCAATACCAATTTGGTTCAAAATCGGGTAAAAAGTATACAATTCGGTATATTTATGCTAGTACAACTAAAATATAAATATCTACTTTTAGGTTTACGTACAAAGTTAGGCAATAGTGTCGATTATGCTTTACCACTGTCTAAACTAAACTAATCTGATATAACTAAAACTATCCCTGCTGTTTAATTTCAAAATGTGCGAAAAGTACGACTTTCAGATCCATCAAATTAACTTTAGTCAACTTAAAAAAATATAACAACAGAATCGACGTCAATAAATACACAACACAATATAACATCATATATCACGCAAGTAGGAAACTAGAAAACTGTTGCCAAAGAGTTATAAATGCCGGTTTCTCGGAGAATTGCACAACCGCGAGACATAAGCACAGGACTTATCGTCCCAGTCAGAATGGCAATAAGCTCTTGGCTACAGTTATGTTGGATGAAAACAGCCAAATTGGAAACTCTATGCAGTTAGAAATGTATTGCGCGTATTTTAAAAGTGCTCGTGGAAATTGCGCGAAGAGAAATTGAGAGTTAGAAGGGAACATAATACTGTACCTATGTTTAGATCATTTCTGGGATTTTAGATCATTTTATCACGTCTGAGAAGCCTCACTGACCAATTGATACGGGTGCTTATCCAGTTTGGTATAGAGAGCACAACTTTTTACTGTTAATTTTTTAAAGATAATAAATTATTTGTATTTATATTTTTCCCTATGGTCTTTGGATGTGAATTATTTAACCTCATGTAACCCGTATTACCCGAGTTCATGTATTTAAGAAGTATTGAGTGGGTGGAAAAGAGTTGATTATGATGATGATGATAACCTTTCACAGAGAAAAGGGTAGAATAAAATATAATTTCTTTATTGGAGACCTAACAAATAATGAGAAAAAACTAAGACTAAGCAGAATTACATTCGGTAGTACTGCTAGTAGTGACAGTCTTATCGCCTAAAGTAATTTCTTCCAAACAATCTGTGGATGTGGAAAGGGTCATGGTGGTTTGCGTCTAAGTTTCTATCATCTAGAGTGGCAAAACGTTAAAAAACTTTTGACGATGACGTGTTATTGAGTTATTCTTGACGTGTTGATATCTTTGTTTGAATGCGACTTTATTTCCGGAATCTCAAAGGCATTCAACGGTATTTCTGACACTTTCTTAGTTACCATGTAGATTGAAGAGCTGTCTAGCTCGGGACATAGGTACGAGTATTTATTACTAAAACAAGTTTCGTAATTTCTCATACTTTCCGACTAAAGCAGAATAAAGCACGAAGACAGAAATCTCGGCATTCGTAACGAATCGCTCTAAAACAGTTTCCACTTAGCGAACAAATTTTTGGCATGGCGACTATTCAGCGACCGATTCCGTCGCAAAATGTCCCAAGCCTCTCACCCAGTGTTATTTAAGCATAATTAAGGTTCATAAAAAGTTACGTAAATTAAGTTTCATATTGCCCAGTAATTAGAGTTAACCAGCGACTTCGCTTTAGACTTAGGCAATATTTGAACGGCCCTTCAAAAAGTTCCAATTCGCAATAACTCCATTTATCTTCAAAGCCACTTATCAGAAAGCTATTTTAATCGTCAAGTTAACTCCAGAAGATTAACTAACCGATCCTTTGAGGATGTAACATTATTGAGGAGCAGAATCAATTATTCGGAATCCGCTTAAGTCGATATCTTTGAGGATTATTCTAATGGATAATTTAATAACTGACGGATATTGGCTATGAAATGTTATTTTTGGGTGGTAAGCGTTACATTGGAGAGATTATTTTGCGAGAACTCGTCGCATTCTTGTTATCTTTGCTTACCATAGAAAAATGTCAATGGCATTTGACAAAATGTATGGAACAGGTGTTGTACTAAAAGTTATTCATAATGATGAATCGTATGGGTCTTTGTCGCCTGTGCATATCCTTTCGTTACAGCCCTGTTTACCTCTAATATCTAAGATCTAATATATTATTCTCACGAAAAATCCTTTATCATACCTATCGTCTACGATTGGCGGGTATTCGGAGCCTTCGAATTCCAGGGCAGTGAGTTTTGGAGTTGGCCAATCATAAGCGCTTATACTAACCATGTCCCGCAACTAATGCGGAGAGGTTTATGTTACAGCGAATTGGTCTACATGCGCCATGGTTATTTCTTATAGTGCAAAAGTATGCTAAGAGGTGACTAGCTTTGTTGGCGGAACGATTCAAATTTTATCACAGCCTCAGATACTCAAAGGTGGTTTCTCCGATCGCATAACAAAACAAGTTTTAATAAAACTAAATTTTGCATAAACATATCAGCGCTTTGAACTCGGTTCGACGCGTAAGCTGAGAGGCGGAACTGATCACGTTTAACTTCTACGGTGAGCGCGGTCCTAAGTAGCACCACTTAACTCTATCTTGTGCCAGTGGGTAGGTCTTGCCTATTCTAGAATAAATAGTTGTTAATCATGTTATTTGTTGTTTCTCATGTTCTAGAATAACTCGTTGTTTACAGCGACTCTTTACAAACTAGGCCCATACCCGAATAAAAATTATAGCATAAACTCATTGCCAACCTTTCATGAAGATCAAACCAACGTACAGCAAATTATCGTCAAAGAAACATACATACAAAGTATACAAACATATCCTGTCGACTGCGTACAAAACCGGAGGTTCCATAAAATACAACACAAACGCCAGACGCTGAGAATTTCACTGGATTTCCAAGAGGTATTTCTATTACTTAATAATTTAAAAAATATTAAATTGTCTTCCTACGTTTCTTTAGTACTATTATATAGGCTATTAGGTACAAGTTTTCAAGAAGTTCCTACCCAATCGATATCTTCATTACACTTTAGTTGCTGCCAACTTTTAAAAAATGCCATCTTTTGCTCTTTCTAGGAACAAGAGATTAATTAACTTTTTTAATTAAAAATTTTGGGCACTTTACAGACCGGTCTAAGATTATGAGGCGGGGCCTTAGAAACTTGCGAGCTTTTTCATGTTGGCTCGGCGAATTAAAAATGAATGATAATATCTCTTCTGAGAACTATACTTAGTAAGTATATCAACGTTAATTGGGTTAGAATATGTTGACCAAAAAATTAAAGACACTGAAGATACCTTGTGTAAAAAACCTTAAAAGATACCGTGTGTGTTATTTGTTTCTAATTGTTTTATCATTTATTCTCAACCTTTAATCCTCCCACACTACTGCTGGGATACAGGTCTACCCTCGAAGGGTGATTAGACCGTATTCTACCACTCTGCTGGCCATATGATAAAATGCTGTTAAAATTTCTCAAGGTACTACGAATAAAAATAATATGTTAAAGACTATAAATAAGTAATTGAAGGGAAGAAAACACACCGCTAATCACTAGATAATAAGTGCTCGGGGCAACCGACGACGTGCGCCTTAAGCGCTGCTTTGCAAAAATATATGAAATTATATCCTCGGGTAATCACCCTACTCACCGTTCGAGGGTAGACCTGTGTTCCAGCAGTAGGGGGATTTAAGGTTGAATGATGATCATAACTAGCGTCTGCAGTGCTTCGAGTGCTCATTTTATTATTAGTATAATAATAATTTTGTTTGATGACTAACTAAACCAAACTAAGCCAAATAACTAACTGATCCAAATACAAATATAACCCATTATTTTATCATCACCATCTATGCTTCTTCAATGCTGAAGGTTAGCCGTCAGATTAGTGATCTTCAACTAATAGGTTGATTACACGTAACAAGTGGAGTGGCGAGACAGTAAATAGGCATACTCGGTCGAGCAAACAAATCGTGGTTCTAGTGACTGTCTCGCCTCGTCATAATGTTTACACAAACAAAGTACTCGGCTGAGGGCACTGACTCGCCATTGTACTCAACTTCAACTCTTATTTGTGGCTCTTGTGAAGATTTTTCACAACTCCGCCAATGTCACGTTAGATAGACCGTCAAACGCAGAGAATTTGTACAGGTTAAAATTATTCATTGACCGGTAAAAAACATTGTACTCGTAACGTGTAATCATCCCATTATATTGAGTGAAGCGGAAAAGTTGTTTGACAGTGTCTATGCTTGTCCACTCTCGGACTTATCCACTTGTGTTCCGAACCATGACTTCTTCTTTCCTTCACCGCATCGTTTGCCCTTCGATTATCCAAACCGAATTATTTAAAAACTGTATTGACATACGAGTAGCTCACCTGTGGGTCATTTTTGAGTCTGTTGATGTAGTCAACGCTCGCGTTCGGCGATCTCTTGCTGACGTGTGGATGTGATAATAAGTAGAAATTTTTGAGGTTACCAATCTGAAACCAAATAAACACATTTTAGTCAACACAAAATTTAATTAATGTTTATTTTCTCTATGATTTCAGGATTTTTTTAAAATTAAATAATTGAAATATAAATTATATAGTGTGAAACAATGTCTAAAACCTCTGAACAAGCTTTATATTTTGGTAAGGTCAAGTTAGTTTAGTTCCTATTAGTTTAGGCCCGCCTACCCTACACGTGTTAATGTATTGTACTTATATTGGGATTAAAATGATAAAAACTAGTTTTTAATAAGTTCATAATTGAAATGTTTTTAAAAACAAACTTTTATTGCATTGTCATGGGAGTTACACACGGATTCCAAATTTCAGCTCAATCAGATATCGGGAAGTGGTTCCAAAAGATTCCACCCGAACAAACGTATTTACATAGATAGGTATGTACCTATCTATGTAACATGTACATATGTAACTATGTAGTTACATATGTACATTGCAAGTTAAATAAAAGATTTTACAAAATACTTTCAAGTAACGTCATATTAGTAGCATTCTTAGAAATAGAATAAGAAGTTCCAAGACTAAGAGATCACAATAAGTTCAAGCTTTGTCGGATTAACATTATTTACCAGTCACTAAGTCAAGTCAGTCTTTACTAAAACAATTTCCTAGAAAAAGTTTATCTCAAATAACGAATAGGCACGACATCGCTGGGGCTAATTGATGGATTGTGTCACAAGCGTCCCTAGGAACTACCCGTCGCTGAAGTAATTTATTTCGGCTCCTAGATCCGTCAATCAGGGACTTGTGATAAGTCGAGGTTGGTTTTTTAGGAGTTCTGATCTGATAAATTCAAAACAAATATCAATGTTTCGTTTAGGTTGTATGTGAACCATATCACGCTAATATTTTATACGATTTGCCCTCCACGGTTTGAACGTGACGTTTAATTATCAGGCGAGCGTTTTGCTCGTCTCGTCACTCAATTACATAAAAAAAAAAAAACGCGTTGTGATGAAAAACAGTAATGATGATGATGATAAAAAGTAGCTTATACGTCATTCCAGAACCTAAACTAGTATTGTACGTTTCAAATTTCATCAAAATGGATTTAGTAGTTACGGAAATATGTGGTAACAGACATTCACACACACATACATACCATCTTTCGCATTTACTATAATACTAGCTGACTCGACAGACGTTGTCCTGTCAAAAGCCATTGCGTCAATTCTATGTCAAATGTCAAATGTCAAAAGTTACATTAAAAAAGTTTACATTGTCCAAAGCACACAGTGCAGTGCGGTACGCGCTCGAGTACGGACGCGCAAAATGCACTACGTAAACGTTAATTAATATTTTAATTTTCGCTGACGTGTGGCCCTGCCGTGTTAGTTGCTACCATGAGTGACACGCTTGTGCCAAACGAGGTCCTGGCATTTTTGCAATACCAGCTAGATGTCATGGACGAAGTCAGTATTGCGCAAATCTGCAAGACTAGCTTCACTGAAGAAGAGATAAGAAGCGCCAAATCTCTTCTGTATTCGTCGCTGAACATCACCGACCGAATGCCTTCTCGCAGAAGAGATGAGAAAGGGGAAAGGAGTCTCCAAGACATCATCAAGGTGCTCAAGGAGACTGATCCAGACGACGTGCCGACTTTTGTGGCAAAGGACCTGCGGAAGCTGCCTCCTGTCACATTTGACCACGTCGACGTCACCAGGCTGTTGAAAGACATTACGACTCTCAGATCCAGCCTGGCTGAGATGGAGCTGAAATTCGGAGCCTCCCAGTCCACCATCAGTGACCTGCGCGAAGAAGTAGTTGCATTGCGCAACTCTATTTTATTATGTGGGTCATCGGAAACTTCGAATGTCAACACACGTCGCGGAGCGCAAAATGCATCGCAAGCTAGCTTCGAGTCAGCAAAATCGGCCACATCGCCACCGGCGCCCGCGTCAGCGCGCGCGCTTCCTGCTGACCGAGCAAATGTGACGTCGTCGCCCTCCGCCTGCCCCGCGTCGTCACCAAAGATGACGCCGAATGTAGTTGCGTCGCCACAGCGTAACTACGCTGCTGCAACCGCCAGCCAGCCTCCCCAGAAGCGGTCGACAAACATACAAGGGGTTTCCAGGACAGTGTCAGAAATTCCTCGATGTGCAGACCACTCTCGTAAGGCGCAACCTGACAAGGACAGGTATCTTAAAGTGGAGAATAAGAAGAGAAAAAAGAACCCGCCCAGTCAGAACAAGTGTGGAACCGCACCGACAAGTGGCAACCACCCGCTGCGTGCCGCCATCCCGTCGACGCAGCTGTACGTGTCTCGTCTCCATCACACCACGACAGTCGCGGACCTGGTGGAGTTCATGAAGACGAAGACACAGTTTTCTCTGAGGGTCGAGCAACTGGAGTCGCGCAACAAGATGAACTTTAAGTCGTTTGTTGTGCGAGTACCGTCTCACCATCTGCCGACCTTCATGAACGAAGAGTTTTGGCCGACGGGTGTCGTATATCGCCGATTCCGTGGTCGGCTACGTCACGTCGCGCCAACACTGCAAAACACGTCGACTACAAAACGTGTTATTTAAGTTTAAAGTTTTATGTTTTTATTTATATGTATGTTAGTCTGTAAGGTATTTATTTTCTATGGGCCTCTGTAACTTGCATTGTATGCAAGTTATACTGCCTGAAATAAATGATTTATTATTATTATTATAAAGCGCTATATGGTTTAAGTATTTTTAAATTTTCTAATTTTTCATGTTTTTTTACTATAGGTAAATTGAGATGTGAGCTATCCTATCTCCTAAGTTAGATCGAACTGCACACGGTGTGCAAATTTGATTGAAATCGGTTAAGTAGTTTAGGAGTCTATAGCGGACAAACAACGTGACACGTAATTTATATATATTTAGAAGATTAGTAGAATGCTAAATGGAGGGTGTGTTGTGTTTATGTGTTTTAGACCGCGAAAACATCGTCAATACCCCTATTTTATCGAGTACAAGCAGGGAAAAAATACTTCTAAAAAGTAGGGTTTATTCAATGGAGAAACTATTACAGGGCAAATGGGAGATTAAACAACTTATATCTCAGGGTGACGAGCGCAGTGCTGTGCCACGCAGGGTCTTGAATTCTGCGAGTTCAAAATTCTGGGTGGCACAAACCTGTTATGGGCAAACGTGACGTTTAACATCAGGCGAGCGATTTGCTCGTTTCGTCACTTAATCAAATAAAAAAAAACAAAAAAAAATTAGATATAATAAATGGAGGAAAGGTGCATACTGTATCAAGCTTACATAAGTGAGATAAGGATAGCAAGATGATAATGATTCTAGAGTAGAGCAAGACAACAATCTACTAGAAGTAAATCAAGACGCGAAAAACTTTAGCATTTAAATATAAGGAAGCTGTTTTATGCGTAGCTTTTTCGCAAGTTTGAGTAGTTGGTTGGCAAGTGCTTAATATCGAGAAAGCAGCTTGCTGTTTGCAAGTTTTCAGGTAAGTACAGCTTAAAAACTGTGCTCACTAGTACTTACGTAACGAGTACTCTACTTTGCTTTCGGTAAATTTAAACTTGTTTTTGCAAGTTTTACAGACTAGCATGCTGATTCAGCCATACGAACATCGAATGCATTCGACGATTATCTTCGAAAAGTCTTCCGCCTTCGGAAAGAGTATGTCAAATCTTTCCGAGATTTGACATATAAATTCGAATTACTTTTTCGGAAGACTTTTCGAAGGTAATCGTCGAATACATTCGATGTTCGAATAGCTGAATCAGCCTTTAGGTGTATAAACAAAGCTAACCTACTCGTACCTTGACCGATGATAAAAAACAAGAAAGATAGATAGAGAACCTCTTTATTGTTCACACCAGAAATTACAAACGAAAGGATGAAAACACTTAAAACTAGTGCAACAACTGGCGGCCTTATCGCTAAAAGCGTCCTCTTCCAGGCAAGCGAGCTTCTGAAACGAGGTTGCCAGGACACTCCGTGTCTGACGAGTTTTAAATGAGAAATGAAATGACAATACTTTTTTAACCGTTACTTCTACAAATACTTTGACGGGTTTTTTATTGTTCCTTTTTGTTCTGTCGCCTTTGAAAAAGATCCGTGCGCCAGAGAACCCCATAAAAAAATAAAAAAATACGCCCAAACTCCGGATTGCACGCAAAATGTCCCCAATGCTCCAAATTCTCCGCAAATCTCGCCTGCCAGCCCCAAAACACGGATATTCCTCCGGCTATATTTATTTACACTCGCTTATTTTTGCTAAGCCCTGTCAAGAGGGACAACAACCCTTAACGGCTATTTACAGGCCATAAGTGGGGTCCCAATAACAAATAGAAAACGATTTTTGGCGAAATATAAGCTCACGGAAAATCTTGGCGAGCTGCAAAATAATAAGTGGCAATTGTGGCTAAATTTACAAGATGTTTTTTTTTGTCGATATTTTTTTTGTTTTCACATCTGGTTTTTACTTGAAATGAATAGGGACGCATGAAAAGCGAAATTTCGGAGATTAGAAAATTTTACAGAGCAGTAGTAGATTGACTGTATAGGTAGGTATATAATTGAAGAAGACTAACTGTAATTACGTTAAACTAAGAACCAAAGAGAAGAAAACTAAGCAAAGATTTTTTTGCAGAATTTTAAATAGTTGAACCTAAAATAAAAATAAATTGTTCAAATCACAACTATCTTTCTTATTGGCGATAAAACGGATTTTAGCAACACAAAGTTAAATTAGTTTAAAATGTAGTAAACAAAACGGTGGAGCTGAATTGAGCCGAATGGCGCAGGAAATAGAGCTGTGAATATAAAAATACGTAGTAATGTAGCATAAAAGCGTAGCACAGTGGTGTAGCACTGGCGTAGCAAAGTAGCAAAGACTATAAAGTAGAGCTACGATGATTAGTAGTGGCCTCATCAGACAACTTTTTGAGTCCAAGAATCGAACATCAACTTGTCGTCAAAATTAATCGATGTAAATCTTTAAAGTACTAATGAAAAAAAAAGAAATCTATTAAATCTTTGTGTTTGTTTCTTTTGTATTCTTTGTGTTCCGTTTTAATACACTCACGAAGTATACTCATCTACCTTCAAAACCATAATATTCAAAAATTGAAGTTGAGAATGACGTCACTTTGGATTGGACTTGAGGAAAGTCAAATAGACCCATTTTAAAATTCATTAAACCAAAACTTTCGAAGAAGTTAGCTGAACGTATTTATAGCCAAACCGTTTATCTTAGTCCTCGCCTGCGCGGTACAGAGGCGCGGGGGTACGACGACAGAGGGGACTGAGAGAGGTGCGGGCGGTGGGCGCGTGACTGTGTATCACAGCGCTTCCGCTAAGGGATTTAAAACTCACCAGTGGTATTAAGAAACTCACATACTTAGCTACGTCCACCAACCTTGAAAATTAATACCACTTTTCAAACAATATCATGTGAAGGGGAATATCTCTTAAGGGGCCGAATATGACAAGTTTCAATGCCTTAACATGGGACCTTGGGTTTTCCCATTTTTATATATGAAAACTTGTTTGGATCAAAATTATTGTTTTGTTCAAGTTTTGTGATTCTGAGCAACTTGACCGAATGCGATTTTTAATAATTTTTTAAGTAATAACTTTTAAAATGTTGAAATGAGCGAGCAAGATAGCGGCGCGTCATATTCTGCACCTTAAGAAACATTATTTTCACCCAAAACAGCGTTAAACGATAATTTATGTAAAACCATCAATATCAAAGGGTTATTAAAACGACTTAATCAATATTAATATTACGTAGTTGTACTTTGATCGAAGTTAGTTCAGCGATTAATCTAAACAACGTTTTGTTTACCATCTGGCAGTGAACGTACCTTAAATAAACTTACGTGACGATTCCAGAAACTAAGCTTATACAAGGGGTTTCAGAAAGGTGAGGTAATATTGAAGTGTAGGAGTGTAGGACTGTATAGGTATTTTACATTTCAAATGATATACCGAAATATCAAAATCAAAATAGGTATAAGCTTTATTTTATTAAATAACTAACTGCACCCGGCGGTTTCATCCGCTGTTTTTTTACTTTTAAACCTTCCCTGTATTAGAGCGAACAAAACAAAAAAATTAAAATTCAAATCTCGAGTTTTAGCGAGATAAGCGAACAGCGATTAATATTTAAATATAAAGAATTTTTGTTAAATTTAAAAATAATTATTCGTATTTTTTACAAACCTTACGAATTTACACTAACTGCGTATGTCATACCGTAGTCAAAGTCATTCATGACATTTCACGATTATCAGGGTCGTTTGCCTCTAATTTGCTTTTCGGATTGCACCTAGTCAAGATTATATAAAAGCTTAACTTGTGATAATTCTACCAATCTAACGATAAACAGACCTTGCGAGACGAATTTTTCATCGGTCTCGGTATGGACACTGGACAGCTTACATATTGACACCTTTCTGTTTCACCTGGCATATGGCAACCGGTTGTAAAAATGTGACGTCATATCTGATAACAGTAACTACAAACCTGTATTCAAGGTGAAATGATAATTAAGCAACAATATAGGTTACGTGAATATTTTATCGTATTTTTGTCGATAATTTCTATGTTTACGTAACGTAGTAGGTACGCCATGTCTATGTTTACGTAACGTAGTAGGTACGCCATGTCTAGAATTGTGTATGTATTTAAAATCCTATCCTACTAATACATATTTTAAACGCGAAAGTTTGTAAGAATGTATGGATGTATGTATGTTTGTTAACCTTTCACGCAAAAACGGCTGAACGGATTTACATAAAATTTGGAATAAAGGATATTCATGGTCTGAATTAACACATAGGCTACTTTTTATCCCGAAAAACGCGGGAGAAACCGCGGGGCGCAGCTAGTAATATATATTTCACAGAACATAAGACATAAATAGAACACTGGAAGCGGCATGTTTTTAAGTTTTAAGCACAGTAGGCCTAAAAATTAAATAATAATGTATTACAGGTGCTATGCTTGATTTTTCAGCTTAAATAAACCAGCTTGAACAGTTATTTAAGGTTATAAATACGTTTTTGTAGATATATCTAACTACACCAATGTCTTGTTGATTTTGAACTGAACAATAAATAACTAATTAGACAGTTCTTGGATTTAGAGTCGCTGAATGTAGTAACGAGCTAGATTTACGGAGCCTGAAATAGCTCGGCAAGAAAATTGTCTCAAGATTCCAACTACCTACTCGTAACACCATAGCCCCAAATAGAGTTCTATCTGGGGCCATTACACCGAACAAAAGTGCTGAACTGAAATTTCCTTCTGTATTTTATTATTATCTCTCGAAATAGCAGTCATCTGACATAAATTGTCACCGAGGGAAGTTCTAACAGTTCCCGGAAAGTAATTCCTGTGCTTACGAAGTTAGTGAGGAACTTTTTCTATCCGAGATTTTGATGTTTATCTCGATTGGTCTAATTTGGGAATATTCTGCGACAGGCCTGGAGCTGGGAATATGATTATAATTGGATATAGTTGAGTTAATTTATGGGGACGGTGTTTTGATGTCATGGAGGGTGATTCTCTCGCACGTCACGTGACTGGACTCTAAAGCCCTTAATCCTCTTAACAGAACGGTTAGAATGAATGAGTAGATACAATGTGTTTGGTTTGGGTTACAGCTCATTTGTGTACATGCCCTTAGATCTTGATGTACATTTATGATATTTGTTTGCATGGTTATTGTTCGATTAGGTGTCTATGAAATAAGATAAGGACAGTAAATTCATTAAGATCCTTGGTTATGTTACAACATTGTAGTTTTCAATTGTTTGACAATTGTAGTTGTTTTAGTGTTTAAAAACATTAAAACCTGATTAACAAAGTAAATCAGAAACACTCACTCAGAAATAAATATAAAGGGCTGATTACACGTAACAAGTACAGTGGCTAGACAGTGCCCTCGGCCGAATAATCAGTTTGTATAAACAGTTTGACGAGGCGAGACAGTCACCAGAACCATGATATGTTTGCTCGGCCGAGTGTGCCCATTTACTGTCTCGCCACTGTACTTTCAGTACCTTTTCGGTCCGCTCCACTTAGAATAAAATAAAATAAAGAAAAGCAATATCGTAGTACTCAATCACGTGCCCTCTCCTCACATTTGATTATGCCGTATCTGAGCCTCGGGCAATGTCTTAAGCATCCTTTATTTAGGTAGAAACCTCATAATCTTTTTATATTTTATTTCTCACAAAGAGTAGGTACAAAAGCGAATTTCGAGGAAATATTAATTTCCGGGACTTGAAAATATTCCGCAACCGTTTCCTCCATAAAAAACCCGCGTTGCCACAATTTGTGGGGTAGGTACGAGTATAATCCTCGTATTAATTAATCCTTTAGATCCCCGTGCTGCGCTCTATACCTACTGTTAAATAATTTTATTCGAATTCAATTATAGGTATATATGTACTTGTACTCGTATATGTATTATTATATATCTACATTCGTATAATACAGATTCAGATTCAAAAATATTTATTGAACAACTGAAACATTTAAATTTACTAGCTGACTCGACAGACGTTGTCCTGTCAAAAGCCATTGCGTCAATTCTATGTCAAATGTCAAAAGTTACATTAAAAAAGTTTACATTGTCCAAAGCGCTATAAATATGGTTTAAGTATTTTTAAATTTTCTAATTTTTCATGTTTTTTACTATAAATTGAGATGTGAGCTATCCTATCTCCTGAGTTAGATCGAACTGCACCCGGTGTGCAAATTTGATTGAAATCGGTTAAGTAGTTTAGGAGTCTATAGCGGACAAAATACGTGACACGTAATTTATATATGACTAGCTGACTCGACAGACGTTGTCCTGTCAAAAGCCATTGCGTAACTATAGCAACCGTAGTATGTTGATGCTAACTTGTCAATTTATAGTAAAAATTATCAGTATATATATAATTTGCAATAAATTAAAATTGCGACTATAATTTGAGATTTAAACTATCCTATCTCTCAAGTTGGATCGAACTGCACATGGTGTGCGAATTTTATTATAATCGGTTAAGTGGTTTAGGAGTCCATTGAGGACAAACATTGTGACACGAGATTTATATATATTAAGATAAGCTAGTTACAGGAATACATCTAATAAGGAAAAGGTATGCTAAGCCAAAAAAGGCTCATAGTACTCACCATTATAAACAACTTTTACTACGGGACAAACCCAACATTCGCGAAAAAAAATCAGCTGTTCGATAGATGTCAATGACACCCGCCAAAATGTAATAAATAATACTGAAATTACATTACTGAATTTGGGTTATTATGTAATTTCGGGTTGGTCCCATAGCAAAAGTTGTTTATTTGCCCGCTTAGCATACCCTTTCGTTATAGCCTATTATGTACTTATTTACTTACTTTGTTGGTCCAAACTATGTCTTGGCTTACAGGAATATTTATTGAAAAGTAAAATTTTTATTACTTTAGGTTTATCTTTATCGTTGGCTATGTAACATTTTCTAGAAATGATTTTTACACATGTGCACATGTAGGTGTATAAATCCAGTGTATTCGGACCTTCTCTAGACCTCAAACCTGAAGCTTTTAACAGAATTGTTTAGTTCTTTGTTTTAATTTTCAAAGCCTATGAATATATAAAAGTAGTTTGTTTGCTTAGCCCGCACGAAGTTTTAAGCAAACAAACGTTGATGTACTCTGCGTTCAATGTTGAAGGCATAATGGTCTACGTTAAACATTACATTTCGTTGTCAGTACCTACAGCGGGTAAAGTTGTTGTATAGGTAACGTATACAGGGCACAAGGTTAAAACAAAAGTGTACAACAAACCGAAACAGGCTATACTTATAATAGTATTCAACATTATGAACAACTTTTACCATGGGACCAACCTGGAATTCACGAAAAAAATCAGCTGTTCCATACATTTCGTTGAGTGTCATTGAAGTTTTTCTATGGAACAGCTGATTTTTTTTCGTATATTCCGGGTTGGTCCTGTAATAAAAGTTGTTCATAATGATGAGTACTATGAGCCTTTCTCGGTTTAGCAGACTATTTCCATATAACCCTGTAGTATTATTGCCATTAACCGTAGGTAAGTACTTATGGATTACTTACTGGCTGTGCCTCGCGGTTTCACTGACGCGATGATCAGATACGGTGGTGATGAAAAAACGAAAGAAACAGAAAAATTTCATCAAAATAGACAATAGACAAATGTTTATTATAGCAAAAATATACATACATACATACCTACTAAACATTCAAAAGATGAAAATAAACTATTTTTGCCTTAACCAGTCTCAACTTAGCATAATGCCGGTCAACAATAATAGGTCTGGGTAGCAATAGGTTCAATAGGCCCACGTTTGAAGGCTTTTTAAGACAGATCTAAATTTTCTAAAACTATTGGCATCCTTGTCTAATGGCTTGCAATGATAAAGACAGATATATTTTTAGTTAGTTTAGATCTGTCTTAAAATGCCTTCAAACTTGGGCCTAATATGTGATAATAAACATTCACACACACATACTTCTGCATTTATAATATTAGTAAGATAGAACTTAATAGTTAACTGCTGTACTTAGCTATTTGTAGAAATAGCTGCTTTGCCTACTTTTCAATACTCTCAGTATTAAACTTTGAACTTAGAGTTGTTGCATAACTATCAGTAACCGGTATTATACTCACGCTTTGCAAAGTATCGTCTGCAAGACAAAGAGAACTCTATGCTCATTATTAAAGGGATACAGTTCCTGAGCACAGAATTGTAAGGCAAAATTGTAAAATTTTGTAAAATTATAATATACTAGCTGACTCGACAGACGTTGTCCTGTCAAAAGCCATTGCGTCAATTCTATGTCAAATGTCAAAAGTTACATTAAAAAAGTTTACATTGTCCAAAGCGCTATATGGTTTAAGTATTTTTAAATTTTCTAATTTTTCATGTTTTTTTACTATAAATTTTATTGAGATGTGAGCTATCCTATCTCCTAAGTTAGATCGAACTGCACCCGGTGTGCAAATTTGATTGAAATCGGTTACGTAGTTTAGGAGTCTATAGCGGACAAACAACGTGACACGTAATTTATATATATTAAGATATAAGATTTATTTTAAAATTATAAGAAATTAAATGGGTTCATAGTACCTAGTCATCATTAACCTAGTCATCATTACGAACCACTTTTACTATAGGACTAACCCGGAGTTCGCGAAAAAAATCAGCTGTTCCATTGGATACATTTTGTCGAGTGTCATTGACATTTTTCAATGGAACAGCTGATTTTCTTTCGACAATTCGGGGTTGGACCCATACAATAGTTAAAAGTTGTTCATAATGATGAGTACTATGATCTCTTTTTGGCTTAGCATACCCGTTCCTTATAACCCTGTATTACTAAAGAAATAAGCCCAGTTTTCTAAATATAGAAATCTGATAGTCTATGAGAGAAAAACTTTTCCTCTGTTCTAGGCCACGCCACGTAACATATCCAACGTTGAATAACCACAACATTACAGCGATTTATGTATAAGTAACGTAACTCTGGAAAAACATTGCTCCTTTTTCTCACTACAGAAAATTATGATGTGAGCGAGAGAGATAGATTGACTTTGCTCTGTTTAATAGGAAACTTTGTGCTTTATAAATGGAAAACGCTTGCGATGAAAACGAAAGTGGAGTTTATGAAGTTTTATAACTTTGCGGTCGAAAAACACGATTTTTACAAGCAGAATTGGTTTAAATTAAATATTGAACGGCCCTGATGGAAATTAAGGCGAATCCTGAACTTTAAGACGAGTTTCTCAGTATTTTAACAGAGCTCGGTCTAGCCTTACTAAAATATTCCGATGTAATTTCTTAAGAGCGGGGTTTATTCTTGTTTTACTCCAAAGTTGGCTGGTAATAAAAAAAACTGTTGACATTAAGTAAAATTTAAGTTTAAGTTTCGATATAAAACTCTTTTTTTTCTAGGTTCACTTACACTTTCCCACAGATGAGAAAAGGTAATTTTTTTTCACTTTCTTACATCTAAAAACACTAGTTAATGCAGTTTACAGTAAATTAGTGACAAATGCGGATTTTTGCTGATGAAAAAATAATCTGTCCCAAATCCCGATTTCACTCAAATACATATGATGAATAAACAAACATACGCAAATACACACCCACTGACTAAGTTTCGGATTTATGATATCTGTGTGTTTAATAAAATAAATAAAATGTAGTCAGTTTATTTCAGGCAAACACTGAAATTTAACATAATTTTTTTGTATTTTATTAATATGGTTGTTTAATTTAATTGAAACTAGCTTCCATAGAATCCACAAAACCCATCCCACGCTGATGTCTGCTTTTGTAATTAACATATTATATACATTTTACGTGAGTATTCTCGTGTTAATCAAAACAAAATATTATGCTTTCCGAACTATCGTTTCTTGACCGAGCATCGCGAAGGTCTGAGAGACTTTTAAACGTCAATGAACCGTTTAAAGTTTGTATACCTTTTGAACTTATTTATTCCTGTATACCTCGTTATCTCACAGGGTTATAAAGAAAAGGTATGCTAAGCCGAAGATCTTTAAAGTACTTACTCCTGTACCATTTTTACTATGGGACCAACACTGAAATCACGAAACAACAGCAATCAGCTGTTCCATACATCTCGACGAGTGTAGACAGTTTTTCTATGAAACAGCTGATTTTAATGTTGTAATTTTAGGGTTGGTATGATGAAAAACACAATGATGGAGTACCACGACTCATTTTCGGGATCGCACACCCTTCCTGTATACCATTATTCTTTAAATCTGTATTTCCCGCGAATCTGCCATCCCGTTTTATCCTTCTTTTTTCTTCTTTACGTGGTATTAGTCAACAAACTGGCAAGCAGCCACCCTAATTGTAAATGGTGTCCTCTTTCCGCCATTACATCTGCATTACGGCTTTAGACATGGCGTCGGTGAAATAACAAAACACCGCATTACGTTTTCATTTATTTATTTTTAATTAGTTCAGTGCCTACTTAAGACTTTAATGGGCGTCTCAGATGATAATGATCGGCTGTTACATGTTTTGGGTGGTTCGGATTTGTTTAACTGACAAGGCAATTCGGCTTTACTTATAAAGCTTGCTTAAACTTAATCACTGCTTTAAATTGTCCGTCTTGTTTTCGCACGTGACAATTCACGTCAGCGAGAAGTTGTCGGAGCATTTTAAACAGTGACTAACTTTAAGTACGCTTTATACCTAAGTAAGACCATTTACCACTGCCAAAAAAATTACTTTTTTACATTTTGATATAGTTAACACGGGACTTTTTACGTATTGAGTCAGATACTCCGACTATAGTTTCTATCACATTCGGTGATCTTTTTCAAGGAGTTATTCCATGCATGACGGAAACAAAAAAACGAGATGTGAATTATAATATGTTACATTGTATTATTATACAACATGTTTGTGTCAAAACCACTTTGTATTTATACAACTTTGATAAACGTTACTTACCATATAAAAACCATAGTTAACATTAAAATTGTGACGGTATTTTATTTACCAAGTGTGGTATATTCCCGAAACTTAAATTTTATTCATTGAGTTATGTCTTATTCCCCGAACGTCCAATTACCGTCCTTTATTATTCTTGGGCTTGGATTTTCCAGGACATTTTAAATATTCGATACATTGTAACGATATCTAGGCCAACGAGTCAATTATTCTTAACTAAAAGCACCAAGTAATCATTTTGCAATTTTATCCTTTGACGTTCCTAATTTACATCTATTATCTAAAATTGTCTAAAAGCCGGTTTAAAATTAGATAGATAATTGCACAAACTTCTATTTTTTTCCTCAGATTTTTTTCTTATTTTTAAGATAATTGATAAGGTCTTTTTACTCGTTAGATATTTTAACTAGACCTAAACGTAGCGTTTCTATGTAATAATAACTTTCTCTCAACCATTCTACAACAAGAAAGCAAGATAATAAAATATTCATTCCTACTTTTGCAACTGGAAAGAAGATACCAGAACAGAAAAAGATACCTATTTTGAAATCCGTCGATCCGCAGACTTTTTAGCTCTTTGAATAACATAGGTACAATCTCTTAGGCAGATTTTCTTGTAATTTTTAGTTGTAACTTATTTTTACACAAACTCACTTTTTGTCTAAGAAAACAGATTCTTTATTTTTGCTATATTTCAAATACTAAGCTTTATATCAGTAAAAAAACTTAGTAAACGTCAATTATTATGGTTGAATGTGGTAACAAAGTTAAAGTTTTCTGATTGTTAACATTAAAGATTCTCTTAGTGGCAAAACTGAGAAAAAGTCTCTAGAGTTTATCTATTAAATAACTCTTCATTTAAGTATCCTTAAGCGTAATCATTTGATCGAGATTTTTACTTATTTATACAGAAAACATAAACAGGATAAATATCTCACAGTGTATTGACCTCAATGATTCCACTTGTGATTCTAATAACCCACGGTTTCATTTAAGTGAGCCTTTTTTCGAAAATACCTAACTAGTTTAGGAACCACGAAAGTGTATGTTTTTTGTACCTCTCTCATACAATAACAGAACGATGTGACGACAAGATTTTTGCATGGATTTACGTTGAAAATGATCAGAAAAATGAAACTGCATTTTATCCCAAAAAATATACAGTTCCAGAAGAATTTGCTACACGGATAAAAACACTAGTGAATAAATTGTATAAAAAAATATTTAACCGAAAAGAATCCGCGATCTTTTAAGTATTGCTAATTTTACCGATATAAAAAGTAGCCTGATGAGTTAATCCAGAATATAGGCTATCTTCTTAAAAATATTTTCAGCTGATCCAGAGCGAAAATTACAAACATACATACAGACTCACAAGCTTTTACATTTAACATAATGCGATAGGAAAAGCGTTCGAGCGGATTATAAACTCAACGTACTCGCAATAAAACCACGTAAAAGAAGTAGAGTAAATAAATTGTAGCACAAGTAAAAATTCTCATAATGTGTACGTGTATTGACAAATACACACAGCTATTGTCTTCCTCACTATAATAATAACATGGTTGACTTTTGTGCGAAGGAATCCGAGATCCTAATCAAACTATGATAGTAAAATAATTATGAATTGTGTTTGACTCGTAACAAGATTTGTTAAGATATGTCCTACTTGCCAAGTTAGGGATCTTATACGCAACTATCGAACTACTAAATCAAAGCGAAAACCAAATTTCAACTTTTTTTATAATTACAGTATGTACCTAATACATTTTAAAGTAATGTGACAAAAAAAGAAAAAGGTCATGAAAGCTTTTTGAAATATAAATTCTTCAGAAATACAGAAGCACTTTCGCTCCGCGCGACCTCTGATACGGCCCCATTTTCAGAGCAAATTGCTCAGTACATTCCCACCCTTATAATTTACGATAATGTTGGATTTACTCCATATACTTGGCATATCTATTCTTCCTTGTGTTTACCGCGGATAAAGCCGAGATCGAATTACACGATCTATCTTTGGCATCGAGGGACATAACATTTATTTCACACACGAGCGGTTGTACCACAACACCCAACTCAGTTTGACCTAAAACTTGAATTAGATATCCTCAAAGTTTGACACCCTGAAGCGCCATCCCTAACCGTCAGCGCCCGTCCTACGCGGCTTTAGTTAAGCGTGTTTTAATGATAATGCGTACGAGTATGTAACTATGTAGATAAAGGTCAAAGCTTACCTCCCCATGATTAACAAATCCATGCTTATGAGCTAGCTCGTGAGCCTTCTCTGAACCTCCTGGCACATATACGGCGAACTGGTGGTGGTAAAGCGGCACACACACGTCCAGCACTGTCAATAGCACTACGAGCACCAACATCACGCTCGCCGTGCATTTCACGCTACTATCTAGCCAACTTTGACATTACTTCGACTGGTAAGTCACGCGCGTGCGATTCTCCAGCAGTTTGGACGTGTGGACGGAGCGGCGTCCACGGAAAGACTGAAACCTCGTGACTGAGAGGGTAGGTTTATTTCGTCGCGCATGCGTCACAGTTGGCGCCTTTTCTTCAAGTCTTGGATGTATTGCACCGCGACAATTGACTTGAATAACTAATTGGGTATCAATGCGGCTGTTGTCGATTGCCTGTTCTTTCGCGTTTGGATGCGAAATGATATTTCTTTAAGTGGAAAGTCTGTTGCTTGTTATTGTTATCGTTGTAAAATCTTTTCAAGCCATTGAAAGTATGCTATTCCGTCATTAATTGAAATCAAATTAGTACGAGTCTTATTTCGTTTTTAATACGCTGTTATCTTCGTACGCAAGTCCGTAATGAATGAATTGAAAGCAGTAGGTATTTACTGTTTTACTTGTATACATTATATTGATAGTGCGGTGAGCATAGGTAGGCGTTGTGAGAGGTATTATAGTGAGGTTTTGTTTCAATTTGTGGCGATAATAGCTTAGTGGTAACCGCGTTTAGATTTCACGCTACTGGGTGTGGGTTAAAATCAAAATAATGAGCTTAAACAGCCTCGATTGAGGAAATTTTAGTGCGGATATTATGGTACCAGATGTGGTCTTTTCTAGTGCTCAGATGACTAGCTACTGAAAGTTGTCGCCAAGCATCTTACGACCTGTTCCAACAAACTCACAGAGGGCCAATTTCCATTCCAAGGGAGGATTTTCCTTGTCGACCACATTGTTATTGTTACCAAGACGTTTACCAAGCGAGTTGTGGTCAAAGGCCTAGCCAGCCAACCACAAAATCAACCAGCCAGCCAATTGATTTATGAACTTGTTATTGTGTCAAATAAATATCTATCTTTCTTAAGTGGCAGAAATGAGTAAGCGAGAGAGCGGCGAGTCTTATCCTGCGCCTAATATAGAACAAACGTGGGGCTTAGGATCCTTCTCCAAAGCCATATCCCAACCACATAGATCGTCAAAACCCTCTTAAAGACGTATCGGATACCTACAGATGCTGAACTAAGTTACCAACTTATTGAATAGACTTAATAATACTAACTTCCCAGTAAACATATAAGTGCTACTATCTAGTCTGTTTCGTAACAATACCGCACAACCGCGAGCGCGAACCAAGTTCGCGTAAACGTCGAGAAACCAATAAAATGTGTCTGCGCAAACTGGGCCGGGATACCGAACCGATGCAAGGGACGGAGTAAGGGCTTGAAACTAGGGGCACTTCAATTTATAGCTTGTATCCATTTTACACTTTAACCAAACAAGCCGTATACATGTAAATCTATTTTTACTATTACAGCGTCATGCTTTCCTGGCAATAGTCTTTTTAATATCCAAATTATACAAAAAAAATGTTAAGCAAGCAAATTTTTTTGCTTAGTCCATTTTGATACCGTTTGAAACCAGTAAAATGAAGTGAGAAAAACCCTAGAAATGTTTTTAGTGTGGGTACAGTTTTACAGTGCAATTAAGTTGTGATGGGCTAATTTACAGTAGTGATAGAAAAAATATTCATGCAGTGCAGATAACTTAAAGAGGCATAGTTTGAAGGCTTTTTAAGACAGATCTAAATTTTCTAAAACTATTGGCATCCTTGTCTAATGGCTTGCAATGATAAATACATATATTTTTAGTTAGTTTAGATCTGTCTTAAAATGCGTTCAAACTTGGGCCTATTGAGTTAGTAAGCCCCTTTAAGTTACCTCAACCCGCACCTGGAATACGGGTTAAATGTTCAGAATCCTTGCTTCGACCGAGATCAAATTCCAATTTGAAGTACCCTCGAACGTGGTAACTTGACCACTCCTGATAAGTAAATATGTTGTACAATTTTGCAGTCTTCTTAGGTAACAATATTTTAGAAAATATTTATTGAAATGCTGCTCAGGAGTTCAAATGTTTGAAGTATCGTGAACTTTAGAGCATTTCGTTGCTGGAGACCGAAAATGACATGAAGAACTGACTTCTCTTAATCCGAAAGATATTGTTTTGATGCTTTGTCTCTAATTTTAAGTGTGACCAGCAAACAACTTTAGCTATCTATTCCAAATTTGTCCAAATCCATTCAGCTATAGCGTGAAGAAGTAACAAACTTACAGACTAACTTTCGTATTAACATGTGAAACTAGAATTCGATTCAAACGTTTCCTTGTACTTCCGAACCTTGACCTGTGTTACTAAACAGATATTATCATTTCAAGGTTTTCCTTTACGAACGTTTCCGCTAATCGTCCTTGGCTCGAAGACTCCATACGTCCTTCTTCACTAATTTGTCAAGCTAAACCTCGTAAATTCAGAGCTGGACTCCCAAAATTCCCATTAAAGCAAGAATCGGAATCTCGATGCGTAGCAAGGGTCAGTTGGGAGATAAAATCGATACCATATAACTAATGGCCTTGGACAACGCCAAAGCTGCGTGTTCCTTGTAATTCCTTCAAAAGCCATGGCTTTTTATGTAAAGCTTCTTTACAACTAAGGAAATAAAGAATAAATATGTGTAATGTGGCCAGCCTACACAACATAAATCGAAACACAATGAAAAGTGTGTTGTATTGAATTGTTGGTATTATTATGCAATCGTACCGAATGATTTTTGACACTCATAAGATTGTTTCACATACTTACGAGTACATAAGATTGGAATGTAATATGTATCTAGATTCAGATTGTAGATCTATGCGTCTGTTGATAAAAAATATATTTCAATTTGATAGCAACAGAAAAACGGGCTAAATTTTAACTAAAAAGCCTAAAACCCAATGACTTCCAGCAACTTTCTGCATAAGCAAGCATATGCACTATTAGACCGGTGCCACCGAAGTGGCCACCATATTTGCACACCCAACTGTCTGAGTCTGTGAGCTCTATTCAAAGTTGGCAAGTTCTCTAAAACACACAAAGTAGGCAAAGAGATATGGAAGAACTTCATTACATTACTTATATACATTAAAAAAAAGACGAAATTTAACGATATTTTTTTCTTTACTATGGCTTTGGAATAGCCATGCAAGCTACGTTTGATTTGGTTGTTTTAAAGTTTGTTGCTAGCAAAATCATGAGACAAGTTTAATATGCTTTCTAATAAGTGCCATTGCTGATATACCTACTACACTGACAGTGATTCCATCATCATACAATTCTGAAAAACCACGCCGCCTACTTTCTAGTAACTAAATTCTTCCGCAGCCCCTGTTCAAACAAATTTGAATACCTAGCCCACTTTGAATTGAAGAGTCCAAGTTTTGAATCATGTTTCTAAGCCGCAAACTGTACGGTGCACTGGAAGAATAATAGGTTGCTGAGTTTTACCGTCTGCCTCGGTAGATGGGGTGCTAGGGTGTAATTTATCTTAAAAGTTGGGATGCAAAATGTAGGTAGGTTTATGTAGACATTGTAGACCCGGCCGAGATAAATTGTTCCTCTTTTGTTATTATTCGCATTTTGTTACCACGTAAATAGTTTTGCAATTGCTTAAATCGGCATTTGCAATTCTCAAAATTCAGATTTACAGTGATATTCTAGAGCTTATGTGTGATTCGGAATTTTGAATCAACAAAGCTGGAGAAAATACTAAGTATTAAGTTCATCTCCATAATGAAAACGAATTAATTCTTAGTAAGCGCATGACTGCGGACGGTTGCACCGATTCTGCTAAAACTCTCTATGTGAGAGACAAAAGGCCGATCCTCGGTTTTGTGCCCCAGATCATACAGAAAACTGTGTAGCAACACATCGGGTAAAATGTCCTGAATCAACTAGTAATCTTTAAAACCAAACTAAACTGTTTACCAAATCCAATTCTATCAAAAGTCTTCTAAATCTGCGTGCTTTCTTTTCGACCACGATGGTCGCTTACCAAGAGACGAGTTGGTAAGCGACCATCGTGCATTCAGTATAAAAAAAAAGAGTAAATGTTGTTTTACGACATTTACTCTCGTACCTCGACAAAACAACCCAATAATAATAGTACAGTCACAGAATACATATCAGTCCAAATAGCACAGGTAACATCACAGTTGTAAATTAATCATCAACTGTCATGAAGATAACGAAGTGGAGCGCTATGCATTAGTTTATTACGTGACTGGTGTGTAATTAACGATTTGTATTGCTCCGGACGCGGAAGTTTAGAATAATGTAAATTAATTCGCTTCCGATTGAGACTTCGGTCTTCTGAAGCGTGATATCTTGGCTAAACGCAGGGTTATTCTGGAAGTGTGTGATGAGTCTTGTATTATTGTAATTTTTATACTCGTAAAAAGAGTTCGAGGCACAACAATTGTTATCAGGTATAAAACTCAACAATTGTTACTGAATAACGCAGTATATTCAGTTCCCAATCTAAACCTAGTCCCGCTGTGGTCAAATATTTAGTCTTTCTAGTTAAAAAATATAGCGTGTCCTACTTATTGATTTGTCGACTAAACCACCATGGGTGATGGGTTGATTACACGTAACGAGTACAGTGGCGAGACAGTAAATGAGCATACACGGCCGAGCAAAAAAATCATGCTTCTAGTCGCCGTAGTCGTTCGTTTGTTCTAGTTCTGTCTCTCCTGGTCAAACTGTTTACACAAACCGAGTACTCCGCCGAGGACACTGTCTCGCCACTGTACTCGTTACGTGAAATCAACCCATTAGTCAAACATCTAAATTGTCAGTAATAATCAAGTTATTTTACATCATTTCAAGTACAGTCACGAACTTAATGTATTATTCCAAACTATGGTAAATACTAGTCAATACAATTATTATTTTACGGTCTACCTTAAATGATTTTATCTATGGAATTTATGTCTTTACTGAAATTCCATTACTAATTCGTGTGACATTTAGAAATTAGTGGTTTGCGTAGGTGATGCTTGGTTTTACCTGATGAGCTTTCCATATACATATTTGTATAACAAGTATTACGTACAAAATAGCTAGAACGTTCCAAGCTTTGACTGATTTCCTGAACAGATTTAGCAAAAGGTCACAGTTAAAAAGTACAAATTATAACCTTGGCCGCTTCAAACGAAGGATTAATAGAGTCCTCAGAAGTAACGCACTGAAGATGCCTCGGGTATTGGAAGTGTCCATAGGCGGCGGTGACCACTCTGACCACTTACCATCAGGAGGCCCGTCGCTTGTTTGAACTAACTTTATAAAAAAAACCCAGTTGTGTTTACACCAATACAGTTGTTACAATGGTATTTTTAAGAGTAATTTTCCTTTGTTTGTTTGATTTTGGTGCGAACAAATAGAGTTTTAGTGAGTATGGATAACCATACGACTCAAACTGTTTCAGCATGAAACCGCAACAATCACATACACCCTTTTATCAAATCTTTAAATATTTTTTTACTCATTATTTCACTTACGCCGTGATGAAAAATGGTGATGATAATGATGACAAAAAGTAGCCTTTCTCCTTTTCTATACCCCTAAGAACCTATATTTAACATTTTATGATGATCGGTTGAGTAGAGGCGTGAAAGCATAAAAACAAACCCACTTTAGAATTTCTTGTGCATTTATATTTAGTTAGGATAATTTTATAATAAGCTTGTACCTATTTATCATTCACTTAAAATATTAATTAGGCACCTATGAATACTCACGTATTGTTAAATGTTAAAATATGATTACAGTTCTCGTGTACAATAGTTTTCATATGGAAACTAATGTGGATTTCACACATTTTTGATAAAATTAAACAACGTTAACGTTTGTAAACTCGCCTGATGAAGGTCACCGAATGTGACCGAAACTAGTCGTAGTAGACGACTTAATTTTTACGCGAGTATTCCCGTGTTTAATTATAACAAAAATAGTTTTCATAGTAAATTTCGGCATTATAATAATTATAGTATACTGCATAACACTCGTATGTGTATATTATACTTACATGGTTGATTAATCATTTCAACCAGCTGACCGCACCATCGATCCTACGGACATCATTAGTTAGCATCAATCCAAATAAATTACATATTATCGTATTGCGAACGTAACTACCCGTATATTACTAACAGGAAATTGAACTGGGTAATCTAGGTATCTACTACTTGTTATAAACAGATGTGATAAAACTAAAGGGTATGTACTCGTATTTACAATTCTGCCGTCCTCAAGAGCGGTATCTCAGATAAACATTATTCCTGTTTTTTGTTGCACCATATGCGTAACTTTTCAAGCTATCAGATGCATGAAAACACAAAAAAAAACTTTCTTTGAGTTACCACCATAATAGCCCATAATAAATTTTGGGATGGGGCTAACCCTGGAATTGCAAAAAAAAACAACAAAACAAAAACCATACAAAAGTTCATTGACGACCCAGACAGGTATTTTTTTTCATGGTTTCAAGGGTGACCCAATAGTAAAAGTTGTTCGAAAAGATGAGTACTTACGTATATACCTATATGTATCTTTCAGTATTATCACACCTTTAGGATTCTCAATTTTATTTTTCTAGCGCAAGTGATATAAATATTTTCGACAATGTTTCCTAAGCTTACGTTTTCAAACAGTCTGTAAAACATTTATCATAAACTAGCGACCTGCCCCGGCTTTGCACGGGTATAAAATATAGCCTATGTTACTCAGGGATAATGTGGCAATCTAATGGTGAAAGAATTTTAGAAATCGGTCAAGTAGTTTTTATGTTTATTCAACACAAACACACAAAAATACAAATCTTTCCTCTTTATAATGTTAGTAGGTATAGATAAACCCAACCAAGTCAAGCTATGGCGAGTTGGTCAAAAGCAATAAAAATATTAAAATAATTCGATAAAAATACAAAAAATCTATATGCATGACTTGGTATAATGAAAATACCGAGTTTTCAAGATGATGTATTTATTTGACAATGGTATCCAATCTTAATATATATAAATCTCGTGTCACAATGTTTGTCCTCAATGGACTCCTAAACCACTTAACAGATTATAATAAAATTCGCACACCATGTGCAGTTCGATCCAACTTGAGAGATAGGATAGTTTAAATCTCAAATTATAGTCGCAATTTTAATTTATTGCAAATTATATATATACTGATAATTTTTACTATAAATTGACAAGTTAGCATCAACATACTACGGTTGCTATAGTTACGCAATGGCTTTTGACAGGACAACGTCTGTCGAGTCAGCTAGTTTCATTTAAAAACTAACAAATCGTTTTTCGTTTGTATCTGAGACGAATCAATACTTGCAATAGTAAAATTTCAAGTCATTTTTAAATTGGGACAAAGTGTCATCATTTTAATCGATTGTCTTTGAAATATTCACGATACATCCTTGAGTTTCAGGAAATAATAGTACGTCAATTATCGACCATAACTAATTCATCCGACCAATCAAACATTCACATATGTATACATACGTAGTTCAGTACTTGTATACAATTATACAGGATAGAAACTATAATTGAGGTGGTAAGAGGTGTTTTAGTCATAATTATAATGTGTATAATCCTACTACTATTATAAAGGCGAAAGTTTGTATGTATGTATGGATGTTTGTTACTCTTTCACGCAAAAACGGCTGAACGGATTTACATGAAATTTGGAATGAAGGTTGTTCATGGTCTGGATTAACACATAGGCTACTTTTTATCCCGGAAAACGCGGGTGAAGCCGCGGGGCGCAGCTAGTACAATGTATATGTGTCCATTACAAACAATGGAATATGTGAGAAACAAGCATGTTCCATGGTAAGTTACTGCGTTACTTACTTACTTAGCAATCAAACAAGCAAACCTATGAAAAAAATTGTGTTAAAATATTTTTAAAATAAGTTTTTATTGCATTGTTATTGGAGTTACACACGTATACCAAATTTCAGGAAAGTGGTTAAAATTGAGTTGCAATATTCCACCCGAACAGACATAGATTCATACTTTGCAAGTTAAATTAAAGCTTTCAAAAACAGGTGTGACTGTATCGTGGACACGGTCGTACGGAAGGTTGACCGTATTATAATATTCGTCAATTATTTGATTCCTTAATTCCTTACCTATCAATTAGTGTAATTATTTTTAAGATGAAGATAATAGATAGGTAGCTACAACACTAAACTGCATCTGCTATTTTGTGATCAACAGTTTTCTCAACTTCCCCTCACTATGGACGAAAAAAAACGTATTCTCGTCAAAAATCCCTTACTGGCCTGATCAAAATGTCCACCCTGTACATCGTACCCAATTTAATAATACGTCCCTTCGAATTTCTGATCATATAATCGAAGTTTAATTGAGACTGCTATTGTTAACCCTAACTATTCCCTATCTAAGGTAAATGAGACTATAATGGGGCTCCATCACAATAGCCTATAACTGAATAGCATTGTAATGAATTGTTATAGAGATACGTTTATTTCTGGCGCAGTGCGGGCAGTATAAACTAGTATTTGGTTTTTTTTTCAGCCTATTGTTTCCCAGTGCTGGGAAATAAAATACGACCCCTTAAAAATAAAATACTTAAGACAACCGTACACGTTAAACGTTTATATGTATATAAATTATACAATTCTACAACTCCATGCTTTGTAAGTTTACAAAATATCAAACGCTCCTATAATATAGAATATGGGAAAACCATAGAAAAGGTACACCGTATTTTGTGATACACATTTAAATCGACATATACTCGTACTCGTAGTCCAATAAATAGGGCGATTAACCCCAACATAAATTCCTCAGTCGCTAAAATTTTGCAAGGAGATAAAGTAATGTGATGTGATGTGATGTGAATGTGATGTGTGCAATGTGTGTGTGTTTTTTTTTATGTAATTGAGTGACGAGACGA
Source organism: Alcis repandata (assembly GCA_949125135.1). NCBI lineage: Eukaryota > Metazoa > Arthropoda > Insecta > Lepidoptera > Geometridae > Alcis > Alcis repandata. The sequence goes on from OX421238.1 coordinate 3,250,880, forward strand.
GCAAATCGCTCGCCTGATGTTAAGCGTCACGTTTGCCCATAACAGGTCTGCACAACCCAGAATTTTGAACTCGCAGAATTCAAGACCCTGCGCGGCACAGCACTGCGCTCGTCACCCTGAGATATAAGTTGTTTAATCTCCCATTTGCCCTGTAATTTCACTGGAAACAATGCCCTTCTAACTGGAACACGGTAATGTTTGGTCATTACTGCTTGGCGGTGGAATAACTGGCAAAGGTCTGGTACTTCCCCAGGCGGGCTCTGCAAAAGAACCCTACCACTACAAAATGTGTATGTGTATGTGTGTGTGTGTGTTACTAACAAACAACTACTACTGCCAAATTAACTTTTATTTACAAGTTATCCAAAATTTTTGTTGTTCGGAAGTTTAGTGTTTGTTATGTTCTACGAATTGTAGTGGTTAACATTATCTAGCGTTATGCCAAATTTCAGATCGCTAGCTTGTAAAGTTCCTGAGATAATTGCCTGTGACATAGGTACATACAGACAGATAAACGCCGAAGTTTTGCCTTACGGGTTCTTCCTTAAGGAGGTTCAGGAGTCTAAAAATTGAGACAAACAGCTTTTCTTTTTATTCGACCCTGCCAAAGCGAAAAAATCGGATTTTGTTGCCAAAAATGATAAGACGTCTAAAATCAACCCAACTCATTTTGTCGACAGTAAATGTCAAATCTATCGATCAATTAAATCGAACATCGTAAAGCTGCAGTGATGTTGTTAGTTCTTCGAAAAGTGTGGCCAGAGCATGGCCTGAGGCTCTTTTCTGACGATAGAGATATTATCTCGATCTCTGTCGCTCTCATTGAAAATGTCACGAGAGTGAGACTGACGGAGATAATCTCGAAGGCCCAAGAATAGGGTCCCAGTCCTTTGTCACTTTGGTGTGATGTAGCTTTGTTTTCCACTTTTATTTCCACTTGATCATTTATGTTTAAAGTGCTAAATTGCTCATACTGTTTTGAAACTGCGTTTCAGTCTAAGAAACCGGTGAATACGGCACCTACGCCTTGAATAGACTTTATGGATCCGTCGGGTTGCCATTGTTAAGATGAATGGCAGTCATTATCCAGATATCCACTTCAGAGTTTTATTTGAATAAATTCATATTCAGACGATATCTTAATGTTGGGTTCTTATATTTATTTCACTGTAGTTTTAAAATGATTTCAAAACACCTTAGAATAATTTTGACGTTCTTTTGATCTATTCGGTTTTCTTTGTACTTTGACAATGGCTATGTATGGTTATGTATAAAGGGTTATTCATAAAGGGTATGCGAAGCCGAAAAGGGGTCATAGTACTTATCATTATGAACAACTTTTACTATGGGGCCAAGGCCAACAAGAAATTCGCAAAAAAAAGATGAGCTGTTCATCATGGAGCTGTTGGAGGAGCTGTTGTTGATCATAGAAAAATGTTAATGACACTTGACAAAATGTATGGAACAGCTGATTTTTATTTGGGGATAAAGGGTTGTTTCCTTAGTAAAAGTTGTTCATAATGATGACTACTATGACCCCTTTTCGGCTTAGCATACCCTTTATGAATAACCCTGTATTGTGGCTTGCTGTGCGCGTTGGCTTTATTGTAAGCATAGCAAGCATTTGAAAATAAATAAATAAACAAAAAAAAAATGGCTGTTTTGAGAGATAAAATAATTAATATGGTAAACTAGATACAATCAAATTGTGTCACTCTTAGAAAAATAGTATATTGATTTATACATATGTGAGTGGTTGACCAAAAAGGGACCTGGAGGGATTGGAAACAGTCTGTTATTTATTTTTTTTGAATTTTTTAATCTGTGGTCTTTTAGCTTTGTTTTGGTCTAACCTGAATATTTTTAGGTGCCGTAGTGTTTTTTTTATGATTTTTTTTTGTGAGCAGACACGAATCGAAACTTGTTTCTACACGAAATTTCAAACGCGATTTACTCGAAATCAATTATTTTCACTTGAGGTCCCTTTTTGGTCAACCACTCACATATATTTATGACCCATTTTAGTATACAGTGGGTATTGTTGGCATGGGTCAAGTTTTTTTGGATTTTTTTTAAATTGCCGTCTTTCAATATTTCTCAATCTTTCAATATCTCCCAGCAGTCCTGTTTGAGAGCCAGTTTGAATAACTGGCTAGGCAGTTTTTATTCAGTTTTATTTATTATTCAGTTTTTGTGCTCACCTTTTTGAATCGTATTGTCATTCCATTTGCGTTTCGAACAATGCAAGACAATAACGGCCAAAGCTGAAATGAAACGATTCAAAGTAAATGTAAATACCGGTTGATTACACGAGTACAGTGGCGAGACAGTGCACTCGGTCGAGTACTCGGTTTGTATAAACAGTTTGACGAGGCGAGACAGTCACTAGAACCAAAATTTGTTTGCTCGGTCGAGTGTACCCATTTACTGTCTCGCCACTGTACTCGTTACGTGTAATCAATTCAATAGTTCGAATAGCCCGAATGGTTAGGCTAGGCTCTGTGGGCTTAGCATAACTTCTGACGTAAAATATGTAGCAAGTAGAAAAGTGTACGCCATTCACGCCCATCAAGGGAGACCCTGACAGGCGTAAATCGCGTACACTTTTTGATCAAATACTCGCTACGTATTTAACATTAGAAGTTATGCTAGACCCACTGGTATGAGAGCTTTTAGTTCCTCCAAAGGCCTCTAACATGGACTGTCTAGTGCTAATAAAGTACAAACTACTTTCCAAGTTCAAGTCCAAGTTTATTCAAAGTTAAGCCACACTTAAAGAACATAATGTATTAACATTATTTAACATTGATTCATTATAGTAGATGTTTTTAAACAAACATTATTCAAAAACTACATTGTAAATAGTGGATTTAAATTTAGATGGTTTTTATTCAAGTTTCATTACAGCTTTCTTTATTCTTAGTGAATGTATAATGTAAGTGCTGTCGGGTTTGATCGACATAATTTGTTTTGTTTTTCTTTGCTACATTCATTATTTTAATGTTAATACTTAGTCGCCGTCTCCATGAGTGAGAGTTGTTTAACTATTGGTAAACAAACGCTATAAGTATCGTAGCGTTTACTACGAAACTGTCCTCTACGCCGTAGCAGTAAAAAATGATAAAATTGTAAGATGTTGTAAGATGTTTTCATATTTAGATATCCTTCAACCTTCCTTAACGATTATTGCTTTTACGGGCTCAGCTGAGCTACGCATAACATCGTAGCTATGGTAAGCCTACGCGCTTACGCCGTAGCATCGCTACGAGACCACGCAAAACAAACAATACATCCTCTTTGTTGACTAAAACGGGAAACGAAAACAAAACGCGACAGCAAACGCACAATATTACAATATAAAGCCTTTCATAACGAAATAATACATCAAATACACAATGTGTGCCCCTAATGGCGGAATTGCGATCACCAAACATGCGCGAGCCATTTTCCCTTATGCGTTTTGTTGCAGGAACTCATTGAAACTAGAAATTCCATATAATTTCTAGTTAAAATAGAAGTTAAGTATTTAGTTTGTTGCTGTTGTTAGGTTTTATTGTTTATTTCTTGTTTCAATTCAGTTCACAGCTTTAACTATGCTGTTTGTTGAAATAGGGTAACTAAGTTTCAGGAACTGTCAAAACCGGTCTCCATAGCGATACTCACGTTTAGGATAGCGATGTCACTTTAGCGACAGAGAGAAAAGAAGGTGATCGGGTCACTTTTCGACAGTTCCATGGGTTTCACAAAAAATATTTACACTGAATGTAAAAAATAAATAAATTTATAATCAACATAAAATTACAAATTTACAAAAAAGAATAATTAAATTAAACTACAAATGGTTAAGTTAATAAATTGGATTCTCAAATAATTAATTATAATTTCAAATACAAACTTCAAAAGAATAAAACAAAAAATACTACTTCTGCGTCTAAAAACATCGAATTTGCCACAATTCGACTTCTACAGCCGATCGATCGATTGATATAACAATCAAGCCGTAAAACAAAGCCTATCGAAAATACAAAAACTTTCCTTGTAAAACCTGTAACCTCGAAACTCCCAATTTCGGCTTTCCCCACAACATATACGAGTACATTCCATTTCACACTTAACCCCTAAACGTGGTCATAAAACTAAGGCGGAACCTCGTCGGTACAACTTGTCCGGAACTCCGACCGACGTCTTAAACTTAGGAGACGCTTGTAGTAACATTAGGTACATTCTGGATCGGTTGAAATAGTAAGGGTTAACTGTGTGGAAAGAAAAAAATCTCTCGTCCTATTGAACTAGGATTTAACAAACAAACGAAAACAATATCAGCTGTTCCTTATGTACCATGTGTCGAGAGTCATTAATGACATTTGTCTATGGAACAGCTTTTTTTCGCGATTTCCAGGTTGGTCCCATAGTAAAAGTTGTTCATATTGATAAGCATTATGAGCCCTTTTCGGCTTAGCATACCTTTTCCTTATAAAACTGTACAGTGGTGTACAGGAAGGTACATTGTACAAGGTATTAGGTCATTATTCTCACACCGCTTTTACCATCCGGCGACTGGTATAAGCCTCTTTGTCTTTACAATCTGCCTCAATCCCATTTCAATTCAAACTCAAATATTTCAATCAAAACTCCTCACGCACTCAATTAATCTTTAATATTGCCTCAGTAATCATTCTGTCAATGCCTTAATCATAACTTTGCGTATTATAAAAAACAGAAACTATAAATAGCTGGCTTCAGTCTGAGATCATCGATTTTAGAAAGTCTACTTACATGAATTAGGCCGCGTTTTTGCGACAACGGGCAAGGCTATGTTTTTATTTGTGTAGAGGAGCTCCACGGTTTAGAACGCTGTTTCATAATATGTTGGGTAACATAGCAGATTTTTACGCAGGTAAGTAGTAGTTAGAGAAGCGTAGTGCAGCTATGTAATGTTATAGAATGAAGAAGTGAAAAAAATATTATATACTTATTTACAGTACCCGGTGATATCTAAATATTGCACATCGACCTTTGGAAAGAGACAATCGGCTAATTTCGAAACACAATACAACGACTGACAAAACGTCACATAGGTACTCGTAGTGTGCGACAGGGATAATGCTCTACGAAGCCGAAATTAGCCGATTGTCTCTTTCCAAAGGTCGATGTGCAATATTTATCACCGGGTACTGTAAATATATAATATTTTTTTTGTGCAATATTTATCGTCGGGTACTCTATATTCCTTTTAAGAAAACAAAAGAACATCGTCGCTTCAATAGAGACAGCAAAAAAAATTATGGTATCAATTGTATTCGCAATGAATTCTCTATCTATTATACATACACTTGATCCGAAGCCACAGCATTATCATGCTAGAATATAATAAAATCATGCTATAGATATACCTCTAATAAAATGTTATAAATGTGTATTATGAAAGTTTGTGTCGTACGTAGCGAGATTAAACCACAGAGTAAAAATAAATAAATACATGACGGTCTCCTTCCCGCTAATATACCCGTCGTCACCCGCCGAGGGCAAACCCGCACCCTAACAACCACGTCAGTCGTATTCCCGGACAGTCTATTACCGAACAGCGGAATTTCTCGCTCACTCATATAGACGCAATAAAATTGTTCACGATGGTCATTACGCCGTTTCTTCAGCCTTCTGATTTATGTTATAGCATTCTTTCTTGTGCTTTGTTTCGTTATGAATATTATTAGATATGTGACTCATATTAACATGAAGGCGCGTTTATTAATATAGAACGGCTGATAATGTGCCAGAAATAAATTTAATCTTAGTCTATATAGATAAATCAATCCGTGAAGACGCTTCTATTTTCTTTTTATCTAAAAGTATCGGATGTGTGTACATGTTTGGCAAATACATTTTTTAGAGTTGATTTTCTTGGTGGATTACACGTAACGAGTACAATGGCGAGACAGTAAATCATCATGATTCTAGTCACTGTCTTGCCTCGTCAAACTGTTTATATAATATAAATCAAGTACTCAGCCAAGAGCACTGTCTCACCACTGACCAGACCACTCAAAATTAACCCAATATCTGTCAATGCGGCTGATAGAAAAATCAAGCGACCAAGGGGCTAGGCTAGGGCCCAATTCTGACAAGTGAAATATTATCTCGGTCCTTATCGCTCTCATTTAAAACGTCATGATAGTGAGAGTGACGGAGATAATCTTAAGCGCCCAAGAATAGGATCCCTGATATCCCAGCACTGGAATAATTAAAGCTTTAAAGTGTAGGTGAACAAATCCTCTTTTCATGTTTAATAATATCGCAATGAAATCGTAACTGGTCGCAATAATGTTACCGCACATATTTGATTGATTAGTCACTCAAAATACATATTTAATACAGCGTTCGCATCGGTAGTACAAATACAAAATATCGATAATGTAGTGCGGTATTTAGGTTGTGACTATCATTAATTATATCAAAGTATTGCTGTGCAAATTCAACGATAACAGACACACGTTTGATCGTTAATCTGCTGGTTTATTAATCCATCTTTGCACGTACAGTTACGTTCCTTGAAGACATAAAATCGTAGAGTAGAGGTTTAAAAAAATATTTTGCAAACTGACATGGCTGTGACAGAAAATAAATTGTTTTTTTTTTTTATTCAGCAATAGGCTTGCATTTGACCGCCATCTTGCCTGATGGTAAGCAACGATACGGCCTACGATGGAGCATGCTTGCCTAGAAGAAACCGATTCACTCGCGACTTGAAGACACCTAGATGTCTTTTAATTTGACGGATTAATAAATAAAGAAAACTGTATTCAACATTTTTTTGTCATACCTTTTATATAATTGTTGTTGTTGTTACAAAACCAAAAGTTGGATTTAAAACTTGTCTAAACTTTTGTCTGTTTTATTTTTAAATCGGCACTCGGATTGATTTCATTTAACGTCTGAAGTCCAAACTAATGTGTTAATAGAAGGCCAAAGAAATAGCTGACTTTAATCCTTCTTTACCCGTAACATCTAAAAAGCGGTTTTGAACAGGAAATGGTATTCCCATACAGTCCCACTTAAAAACTATGTTTAGTCTACAGTCACTGCATAAAACCAACTACTTAACAAACCCACCGCATTTACTCTCAACTATTTAGTTGCTTTTATCCGCTTCTCGTTTCCTTTTTATTTTGCATTGACATAGAATAATGCAAGCAGAATCATTATTTACAAAATATTGCCTTACTTTCAATGTCTGCTTAAAGCTAGTCACAGCTAAAATGCTCTGACAACTTCTGAACAACTTTCTCGACAACGTGAGAATAGATGACATGTGCAAAAATAAGACGGAGATTTAAGCAGGGATTAACTTTAAGCAGGCTTTATAAGTAAGCCGTTCTACATCTACACCTATTGCTTCTGCAATGCCACAAATTGGTGCCGTTAATTAAACATGATATCTTATTAATTAATCAGATCAATAATGGTTTGATTGTATGCTGATTTAATTAGCCATTGTTAAGCAATTACCGATTGATTAGACTGTGATTTAGTAATCGTAAAGCAAAGTTTGTGGACAACATTTTGAAAAGTTTTTTTTACGCCAAAACTTAGAAAATAGTAGAGATTGTTAAATTTTTTAGATAAAAATATGCCTCTGTGGCATTCTTTCTTTCAATTTTCAGACAATTTTGCTGAGTTTGTTCAGCAAGAAGAAGCAACAAGCATAGGTAGTACCTACACTTCACTAACATTACATAAACAAGTAGATAGACACTCTTTGTTGTGCGCAGACTATAAAAATAACATGTTAGTATTAAAAAAACAAGCTTTAATTTTATTGAAATTGCACACATTACACAGCCTACGAAATTTGAACACAAACTACTAACAAATCAAACTAAATGAAAACTCAGATATTATTAAACATGCAAAACAGAAAAAAAGTTAATTAATTAAAAAAAAAAAAGCTTTTGTGGCATTGTCATCGGAGGTAAACACGGATACCGAATTTCAACTCAATCGGACATCGTAAAGTGGTTCAAAATTGAGTTGCAAGATTCCACCCGAGCAAACATAAGTTATATAATTACAGAGTTTGGAAATTAAATTTAAAAAAAAAAAACATTTTTTGCATTGTCAATGAAGTTACACAAACACAGGTATACCTACCAAATTTAAGATCAAACTACTAACAGGCCAAACTACATGAAAACATCTTATTAATTATTAAAACAGAAAGAAAACAGTGTGATATCCTACTACATAGTTAGTTACTGTGCCCACTCCGCCCTCACGCAGAATTTACAGTTTTTTCTGTCCCCCGCGTACATACATTGTTGTTTAGCGAAACAACTGGCTCCCTGTCCGGACATACAGTCGCGGAATCGCGGCGGCCCGAGAAATATGTCGCCCACGGGCTGTATTCAATTAGTCCGGAATTGGGGTTAAGCCGCGACCTATATTGACAATAAATAATAAAATAATTTGTTGAAAAATTTCAACTTACTTGTAATGGTTAGAATTACAAGTAAATCTACAGATCTGCGTTCCTTAGATGTTTCAATTCTTCTTTTTCAATTATTTCATAATTTACTATTGTATTTATTAAATAGTTTTATTGACGGCCATCTTTGTGTTAACCCAAAGCCAACTCCATGTCAATCATTAAAATAGGTCCATTCTTTACAAACACACGCACCTTCACTTTTATATAGACTAACTTTTCCCCTTAAAATAGCTGCGCCCCGCACGTATTCCCGCTCGTCTTCCCACACCGTTATGATCATAATGAAAAGTAGCCTATATTTTTTTTCTGTACCCCTGACAACGTGGATGCAATCATAATGATTGGTTGAGTAGTAAGCGTAAAAGCGTAACAAACAAACTCACTTTTCGAACGACTTACGCTCATATAGGTACCAAAGAACATCGTCATCATGACAGACATAACATAAGCTACTTACGCTTCTAACCTCCTGTCAAACTTAATGAAACAAGGAAGTCGCAAGTGTGCGCTGACTCTTATCCCGCTATGTCCTTTTTGTCTGTCCGTTTCAATCATTGTAAATGTTCGCGAACGCCAATAAAGTAGCATTTCAGAAACGGGTTTGAATTCGAGAGTTTATGGGACGCTGTACTTAACAATTTTATGATTCCAACGCTGTTTTTCCTACCTAGATTTTTGTTTGTCAGAATCCGGGTCGTGAATTCGTGGAGTGGTGGTTTATTGCAATGTTTTTGGAGTTTTGAAACTTTTGAAGTTGGCATCTTGTTGTAGTTAGTTTCAAAGTATGGCCATCTAAACAACTCTTTTTTGGTTGGCTGGTTTTTAGACATCTTTCAAAGTGATATTTTATTTTGTTTAGGCTTTGTGCTTCGCTCTATTACTTAAATTGTTTGTGAATTCTTCATTGTTAAACTAAACAATGTTTTTTTGTAACAAACTTGTAAAATTGGTATTCAACAAAATGTAAATAATTAGTAAACGGAGTTTTTGGGTTAATGGGAAACGTATAACGTACCTCTATGTACGAACGTACTTTATCGAACCTTAAATTTAAAATTGACTAATACAGTTTAATCAGTTTTCTAAGATTAATTAATTGCCGTTAATTAATTGGAGTTTTGTTTGCATAGGGTTGAAGTTGAAGTTATACAGGGTTATTAGGGAAGGGTATGCTAAGCCGAAATGGCTACTAATACATCATAATTTTGAACCATTTTTACTATGGAACCATCCCTAGAATTATAAAAAGAATTGCTGTTTCATAGAAAAATGTTAATGGCACTTGACAAAATGAAACGGCTATTTTTGTTTTGTTATTTCAGGGTTGGTCTCATAGTAAATGTTGTTCAAAAGCATTCCTAGAGCACATTTCGACCCAGCATATCCTGTCCTTACAACCCTGTATTTAAGCCAATTTATTAAACTTAATATTTACACACAGATATCAAAAGTCAACTCTATTAAAGATTATCTATACCTGTTTTACCTCAGTTTTCATCTTGCGAAACTTCCAATACTTTAGCAGGTACGTATTTGAATATGTTTGAATTGTAAAACGAACGATTTAAAATTGAAACGAGATGGCGAATTGATGTACTAGGTGGTAGAAGGCTTTGTTGAACTTGAATAGTAGTTTGAAAGTAATTCGATGTCTTTAGTTTGCCGATATTTTTGCAAGTTTTCTTTTCAATTTGACAGAGTTATACCGTGAATGTTTTTAGCTGGAATTTTATTTGATTGAAATTTATACCTGACACATTGTAAATATCTACGTATCGAATCGTGGCTAATATTATAAACGCGAAAGTGAGTTTGTTTGTTACGTTGTCACTCACTACGCGACCGATCATCATGACATGTTGCGCTTTTTTTTGTGAGTTTTTTTTTATCAAATTGAGTAACAGTACAAGCAAATCGCTCGCGCCTAATGGCGACGCTCGCAGTTGTTTGTGTTTGTAACGTGCCGCGTCCGCCATTTTGTCAATAGACTGCAGGTAGTCCAGGAGAGCGCACGAGTTGCTGTTTTATAAAATGAGCTCCAACGACAATATTTAATATTTATATAATAAATATTCAATATTTAATATATATTTATTTTATATTTATATTTCTTGAACCCACAATGCACGTGTTTTCTCTTTCGTTTTTGCCGTCGTCGGTGGAGTAAAAGTAGTAACAGTGTTTCTTCTTCGGAATCCATTTTGGTACTGGCTCTTGTACTAAAAGAGTCGACGATGGCTGCCGCAGACCTTCGACGTTAGCATGTCAACTGCTGCTGCCGACGTGTCGACGGCTGCCGCCGCGCGCCGACGTGTCAACGGCTGCCGCCGACGGATGTCAACGGCTACAGTTGCCTCTGCCGTTGGCGTCGTGCCGCTCGTGTAAGAGAGCCCATAAACGTTACGTTTACCCAACGCGGCACAGAACTACGCTCGTCACCATAAGATATTGAGATGCCAGAAATTTTGCTGGGAACATTTCCCTTCAAAAAAAAAACACAGTAAGATTTGTTCATTACTGCTTTGCGGTTTAACAACTGACAAAGATATACGTTACAAAGGCACAGAAAATAAAATTTCACCAAGTCACGGATAAAGCCGCGGGGCGTAGCAAATAGGACATAAAAATAAGACATTCTTTATCTGTTTATAAAAACTTGTAATAGGACGTTTATGGTTATTTATGTTAGAAAATTAGAAGTAAGAAATTGATATTTCAATACACATTTTAATCCATTTTTCGTTTGCTGAAAACAAAAACGAAACAGCTGTGAAGTTTATTCAATACGTTGAATAAACCTAGCCTATTGAGAGCAGAGCAACCATCAATATTTATATCAATTTATCAATTTCGATTGCACTTGACATCGACATGAACATTTGTTTTAGTAAAGTGCTAATAAATTAATTACTGCTTTGCTGACACATTTATGAATGTTATCTACTTAAGTTAGTAACTTGCAATCCAAACGATACTTTTAAAATAAAATCCATTATTATTAAAATAGGTACTTAGCTCAAGCCAGAAAGTCTCACATCAATGTTTTATTATTTGACGTGTTTATTTTGAAACTAATACTGTAAAACATTTCAATTTGTTTTATTTATCCAGAACTAACGTTCTTCGACTATTTTATTAATTAACTAAGTCAAGTTGTAAAACGCGAAAGATCGCTCCTTACTTTTACTAACGCATCAAATATGTACAGTTGCGCATAAACCCTTACCTTGCTAATTTTCCCACACAACAAAATTTCATTACACAAACATTCGAACGAGTGCACCAATAAAGGCACTGAGTTGGAAACTAGCAGAGAAACTACTCTTTAAAAACAAATTTGTTTTTTTTTTTTATTCGATAATAGGCTTGCTTTGACAGCAATCTCGTTGATGCTAAGCAACGATGTGGTCTACGATGGAGCACGTTTGCCGATTCACTCGCGACCTAACTAACAAGAAGTCTCCGTAAACTACTCGGTTGACTATACTTACCATCATTACAGACTTTGTTACAGTCTGGATAAGGGGCGCTTGGCTACTCTAATCTCTTCCAATGCTCAAGAACTAGTAGAATAAAGGCAATGATGATTAATTACCATCAGGGGGCCAGTGAACTTGTTTGCCACCTAGTGTATCAAAAACAAGAAGCGCATAGGTTCTCGCTTCACATGTTTTTACTTACTCGTACCGTCTGTATAATCTAGACATGTGCGAAGACTTGACATGAAGACATTTGTGCATTGCGCGATGAGCAAACACCGGATGTTATTATCCACGTATCAACTATTCTGGCGTGAACTTATCGATGCTAAGAAATGCCCGCGCAAATCGCGACTCATTTCAGAAGTACCAACCTTTGCGTTGCTATAAACTGTCTTTCTACACAATTTCTACTCAGCAAATAAAGGTGCCGTTTTTTACCTCCTTTTGACGCGAGAACCCTAATAAAAAACACATTTCGGCTTTCTCCCAGGCGATCCGTATCTCACGATACAGGCGCTATTGACACTCGCTCGGAGGTATAACGGCTGATTGGCTTTTACAAGAATTGGAGAATAACGAGTTATGCCGTCTGTGGTGCGGCGCGTCGATATCGTGCAATCGAATGTTTGTTTGGGAAAGGTAATTGCTTTTTGTAGGTACCGCTTTTTAGGAAAATTATTTTTGCCTAAACTTGTATAGGTATAGTCTCGAAAACGTACGTAGGGTCTTAAGTTAAAAAAGAATAAAAATAAGTATTATTGCTTTATGTAGACTATTATCACCATTAAGATTTAAGTAGCATCTCTAGACTATTCTACAACTATCATGTAGTGTAGTGTATTTTCTGTAATAAATAAAGATGTCAAACTTTATAGCGTAGCATAGCGTAATATTTTCATTCATGCGAGTTACAGTTTTAGAAAGTCAAAGAAAAACTCAGGCGTGAAGTTTGTAACTAAATCGCAAATACGAACTGCTACCGCCACGTCCATGTACGCAAAAATATTCGCAATGAAAAACAACCGAACTCCAATATTTTTGGCTCTCAAATCCTAGTATTTTTAAGCAATAAAACGCAAAATAAATCGAATCGTGCAGGGTCGTCCCGACTGAGCGTCAGTCGCCCCTGATTGGCCGATATTCAAATTTGGAACTAACTAGATTTATCCGGCGTATGCGCTGATGACGTTACACGGCGCGGCTAATATTTTCGCACTACCCTCACATTGCCGCAGGTGGTTGTGGGTTAAAAGGCGTGAAATAAGGGGAGTGCCTTAAATTTTCACGCTTCTACTTGACGCGTGGAGATTGGACGGAAATGTATTTTGTTAAATTCCAGTTTTATGCGTCACTGCTCTGGTTTATTTGGGTAAAGTAAAACGTTCCTCACCTGATCGTAAAAGCCGGTTTACTGCTTATCTGTGCGTAGACTTCTGTTTAAAATGCCACATAGGCTTATATTGCGAAAATAAACCGAAGAAACTAGGCTGGCAATAATACTATAGAAACTTTCGAGGCTGGCACTATTTTAGTGTCTACCTTTCTAAAATTACCAGTTAACACATACTTTCAAAGTAAATAACTAACCCATCTGACTAACCTAGCACCTAACCACCTAACTAGACTAACAAAACAGTTCTCTCCGAGGTATGCTCAAAGAAAATTCTTAATTAATATCATTAATATCTATTTGATGTCACGATTACAAAGTAGAATTAGAAGCGCGCCATCTTTAATTCAAACTTATTTAGCACTCAGAAGATTAAACACAAAATAAATAATGTAGCAACAATGTCTATCCAAAACTACGTTGTCAGATCTTTTTTCTGGTTAATTTAAAATGAGTCGGTCGACTTAATACCGAAGAATTTATGTACCGGCTTTTATGTCGCTATAAAGTACTTTTAGTGCGAAGCAACGTCGTTAATCTAGAGATCTAATAAAATGGGTAAAGACTCCGGTGATGTCAATGTTTCCTGACGATTGTGTGCTGAGTTGACAATTACGTCAGTTGCGTAATGAGCTCTTTTAGAAGAGAGGCTTAGGGTCGGTGTCGACTTAGGTGACGTGATGTGACGTAAACAGAGACTAATTAAAAATTCTACAAATCATCCTATTATCGTAAACGAGAAAGTCTGTCTCTACTTTTGTTACTCCTTCACGCTGAAATGGATATGGAATAGACGGTTTTGGATGAAATTTGATGAGCAGGTAGCTCAAACTTTGGATTTTTTCATGAATCACTTTTTAGCTGAAAAAACGGTTTCTAGAAGATAGCGGTGAAAACGCGGGACGCAGCTAGTTAATTGTGTGGCTAATTACGCGGTCAACACTTATCACATCTTAATGTTATGTTGCTTACATGGTCATCGCAGCTTAGACGTTCAAATTGAACTGAGATTGACTTATTTCCTCTTTAGAAATTAAAAGAGACAAACGTATTCTCAGCTTCTTTATTATTTTTCCACATGGTGTAGATTTCTCTCCTGCCTTATTTATTTCGTGGCCAAGTTCAAGTCTTGAAAGAGAAATTCAAACAATCTTTTACGTCTCACTAAGAGACAGCCCTAAAAAGCTTTCCTTGTAGTTGATTTCTTGTGCTAATTACCTGTTTCGTTAAATTTTGCCACGTAATTAAAAGGCGTAATTTTAATAATGTTGCTACGCTTTTGTTAACGTTGTAAATAACGTTTGACTACTTACGTATCAAATGAAAATTAGTTGTGGCTCACGGTTTGGTACGAAATTTTTGGCGTCCTCTAATTTATGTGATCCACTTTTTTGTTTGGCAGCTGATTTTAAAAGCTTTTATTTAACTTTTAACTTAATAAGTACATTTATGTAACTGTGTAACTGTGTTTGTTCGGGTGGAATCATGCAACTCAATTTTAAACAATTATATCTCGCTGACCGAAAGAGCTGAAATTTCGTATTTCTGTGTAACTCTGATGACAATGCAATAAAAGCTTGTTTTTGAAAATATTTTTTAATTAACTTTATTTTTAACAACTTCAGACGAGGTCTCATAGCAAAAGCTATCTATAATGATGAGTTCAACAATATCGTAGAACATTTCTGTCGTCTAACCGAAAACACATAATAAAGATATTCAGAGTAAATCGTCGTTCGCAAAAGTCGGAATCTTGTTACACTTGACTCCCGACAAATCCAAAGACAAACCCATATTTTCTTCTGCAGACAAACACACAAAGCATTTCTAAGGATAAAGTTACAGAGGTCTTCGGTATAAAAGTTTAGTTAAAAGATAACGATGACTTAGAACGCCTTTTGATGTCCCTTGTTACAAGTTTTCCCTTGTTAGTGAAAAAGGGGAAAACTGCACTGTGAAAGGGCATAGTTGTTTGATACGCTTTGTGTAACTCGGTACTCTATATCCAGTTCTTTATTGCTTTACCAATTATTTTTTGTACGTCAGTGTATAATATTTCACACAGCTCTTTTAGGTACAATAGTTGAAAAAATAGGAGTGTAAAAAGTTTAGCTTTGTGTTCAACAACACTGAAAAAAATAAATACTGCTTATGCACAGTAAAAAAAAAAACAGTCAAAGAAACACATTTATACGTAAAAATAACTGCTATCGAAACATGCATCCAATTGGGCAAACACAGTAAAGAGCCTAACAGTTATTTTAACTGATTGAACATTATCATCTACTGAAGCACTCAGTTTCCATTAAGTATTGCCATTTACTGTTAACGTGGCAGTTATGTTTAATGCTTCTATACAGTTCCTGTATCGTATCGAACATTTGCATTAAATGTTATAGTTATTTAGAGAAACCTTTTAATGAGCAGTAAGTAGCATGAACGTTATTTTAACTATTTAAATATTACAATCTACTGAAACAGTCAGTTTTCTTTAAGTATTACCATGGCCAGATTTTCACTGACGTCGTAACAGTTATTGTTAATGTTTCTACACAGTTTCTGTTACGTATCAGACAGTCAAATTTAAATAAAACGGTCTTTTAAAGAAATGTTTTAATATAAATGGGCAAACAGTAAGAAGTATATTAACAATTTTAAGTGTTTAAATAGTTGAATCTACTGAAACAGTCAGTTGCCATTAAGTATTACCATGGTAAGATTTTCACTGACATCGTAACAGTTATTGTTAATGTTTCTACACAGTTTCAGTTACGTATCGGACAGTAAAATTTAAATAAAACGGTTATTTAAAGTAATGTTTTAATATAAATGAACATACAGTAAAGAGGATATTAACTATTTTAAGTGTTTGAACAGTAGAATCTACTCAAACAGTCAGTTTCCATTAAGTATTAAATGGCGAGATTTTCACTGACGTCGTAACAGTTATTGTTAATGTTTGTTATACAGTTTCTGTTACGTATCGGACAGTAAAATTTAAATGAAATACATATCTTCAATCCCTTTACCATAGGATTATCAATCGCAAAACATTGAAAATGTATGTTTTACTGTTTATAACATTAAAAATAACCGAAGCCGAAGACACGTTAAAACTTAACGGCGGCGCGGGCGCCTAGAGAGGAGGGGGTAGGCATTGCGGGCCGGGGGCAGGGGCTAGCGAACCGATTCGCAGGGATGTAATTTCTGTTGTATATCGATATTTTGGATTGATCCACTTCACAACCAACAAACAAGCACACTCTATAATATTAGTATGATGGTACTAATATTATAGAGTGTGCTTGTTTGTTGGTTTGTATGCTTTTCTTTCACGAATCAACAAAGAAACTGATCGAACGTGATTTTTTGAGTTTACTAAGCCAGTTGAAGGGCCAGAGAGTGAAATTTTTTTTCCGGAAATGTGAAAGGTTCCTGAAGGAATGTCCACGTGGATGAAATAGCAGAGTGCAGCTAGTATTCCATAAAATGGGATTACTGGCTACATTCTTTACTCGTATTAAGTTTCAGCTAAGTACCTTATACATTACATTGCCCAATTATTACATTCTAATCTAGTAAAATATGCATTGCTTACAATGTTTTTCATTACATTACATTTGCAAATAATTACATGATAATCTAGTAAAATATGCATTGCTTAGGTATAATGTTTTTCCGAAAAACATTTCAAAATGATGTACAAAGTTCAATGAATTTATTAAACTCACTTGGTCAAAATAATATGAATTACAGATAAAAATTAATGACTACGATTATACTTATTAGCTGGCTAATAAATAAATTCCTTCACTGTTTGTGTCGGTCTAAAATATTGAAGTATCGTAGGTAGGTATGTTGTATCGATATGACACTAGAAAGTGCGGTTGTGCGTCCCTATTCCGGTTCGGAGCAAGTTGCGACTTGCTGGTCGGCCGGGTCGGTTCAAGTCTTGAACTTCAAGATCTAGTCTTATCGATCTCGTCAGTGGAAGCGCGTCTCGTGTGTCCAAGTATCCGACTAAAATAGTGTAGTATATTAGTGTTTTATATTATGTAAATATACCTACCAGTACCAGTTTGAATTGTAGTGACATTATTTCGTAGTGACCTCAAGAAAAAGCACATACATAGCGGAATTGAAACAACTCTCATGTGGTGAGTATTTTTGACCAAGCAATGCGTAGGTTTCAGCGTATACGGAAACAGATCAGCGTTTGTATGTATGTTTGTACATTTGTTTGATGAAAACTTGTGAACCGTCTTTTAGATTTTAATAATTTTCAAATCGTCTTGCAAATACTATTTTTAAGTTTGAATATGAGCAAAATCAGTCAAAGTGAGCATTTTAATTTTTATTCGACAGACCTGGACCCCGAGACGAGCAATCTTGCTACGATACTTCTCATTCCGCATCTGCTTGGACCTGGTTATGTAAAGAAGAAGAAAAGGTCAGCGGCTGAAGCGCGTCAGAATTTTGTCCTTCACATCCAAGAGCAACGCACTCGGCAGGAGAAGTATTTAGCCCTTGGCCTTACTGTTCAACCTTATTTAATTGTTGCGGGACCTCTGCAAAAATCACAGCTAGGTATGTGGTTGTCAACAACATTGTTTATGAAATACAAAGCATATCCAACGCTGTGGATGTATGTTTCAAAATAATTTGTCCTCTTAATTTAGAATACCCCATTCAAAGTCTACCAGTATGGCAATTTTTACAAAGAGCAATTTAACTGTTAATAAACTCATTTAATTAATGTATGTAATATGATTCTGAAATAAATAATATTGATAATGATTCTAAAAAATATTTTATTTATTTTTCATAACGGTTACTAGGGAGCGCAGCGAAGCTTCGTGATGGGCACTTATTTTAAAACTTATTATAAATAATTACTTTGTGTGCGGAAGGTCTAATTTTAATATCTCCTAATTCCAAGACGCTGAACCAAGCTGCTACTGAACCCGCTAGTAATTGTCCATGTTAATACGACTGTTAGTGTACATTTTTCAGGTTGTTTTTCTTCAAAGTAACAAATGCTGTGTCGTCATAGTCAACAATACAGTTGTGATGGTATGGAGTGCAGCCACAGCCATACTTACTACTGTAATATTATTTGCAGTGTAGTAGGTACGGCTTAACTGCATTCCATAGTACCTACTACTGTGACAAGTATATGTTACTGTAAAGAAACAATTCCTGATAATGTCCACTTACAGTACCAACAACCCAACTACTACAGTACCCGTTACTATTACACAGTTATTTTAAACTCAAACTCGTAGTACCTGCTAATGTTCTCCTACAGTAGCGGTTACTGTGTTGTGTCAATACTACTAATTACAACTGTACTACTATACTACTAATTACAACTGGTCTCCCACAGTATTCACAACTGAAGCACACAGTAACTGCTCATGTGCTCCCACATTATCTGTTATTGTGACACTCAGTGTATTCTGATGTGCTACAAGAGTACCTATTCCTGTGGCATTACATTTCTGTTACTGTCAGAGAGCGGTTATTATAAATGCATATGCACTTAACAACACAGTAACAACAGATAAGCTTTCATAGTACCTGCTATTGTGACACTCAATATCTATAACTGTTCCCACACAGTAACAGTGGTTATGCTCACACAGTATGCATTAATGTGCTCCCACGTTTCGTATTATTGTACATACGCAGTAGTAAGTATCGTGTGATTGCAGTAGGTGGCACTCGGCTTGCACAGTAGGTTTAAAATTTGTGCACAACTATAGGTACTATCGTAGTTCAGTAAAAACTACTGGTGACAGGCTTACTGTCCACGTTAACTGTCTCTCTTTAACTGTCTTTGTTAACTGTTTTCTACTACTGTCTACTGAACAGTAAGAAAAGTCAACATGAAAACAGTTGCCGAAAGACAGTACAATACACTGTCACAACTTTACTGTATTTTGCGCAATTAAAGTAACGTGTCAAAACGATTCGCTCCAGTTTTACTGCGCAAAGCGATACGGATTAAAGTAAAATCGGTTAGAGTTACTTAATTTACGGTATTTATTTTTTTCAGTGAAATACCTTGGATTTTTTGACCAAAACCGAATGAATAAATAAACTAGAGTCCGAGCCTAAATGTCAGTTTTTCACTACTAAACGCCCGATATTTTAAACAAATTAGTAATGCATTCATGCATTTCAGGAAATACCGTATTTCAACTTTTTTTGCTTGAACTTACTTAGCCTCTCGAAGATTGAGGAAAAACAAGAAAGGAGAATGGGCACTTTTGTATGGGCGCCGTCCCCGTGTTGTATCAAGTCGTGACATATGTCATTTGAAAGATGATAATATTAGCTTTATTTAATTGTATGACTCAACGTTGAATGACGTGCAGGGAAAAAGATAATATGATCGTTCTTAGATTTAAAAAATTGCTGATTTTTTGCTTTCTAAAGCTATTATTATGAATTTTATTAACATGTATGTCAAAAATTACTTTTATTATTGAATACAGGGTTATTCATAAAGGGTACGCTAAGCCGAAAAGGGCTCATAGTAGGCATTATTTTCATTATGAACAACTTTTACTATGTGAGCAACACGAAATTCGGGAAAAAAAATCAGCTGTTCCATAGAAAAATGTTAATGACACTCGACAAAATGTATGGAACATGTAGAAGTCATTTTGGCAATAGTTTGCAAGAAATATAGAGTATTAAGAGTGCTGTCTGATAAAAGGCTTTTTATGTCAGTCGCTATGTATCCAGTAGCTGAATATGCCCTCTCTGAAAAACATATAAAAAAAGCTAGTGGTTTCCATTAACACCTACAAAGCTTTCGACAGGGTTTGGCATAAAAGCCTTATAGGCAAGCTCCCTTTGTTTGGCTTGTTCGCTTGGTTTGTTGCATGGATATCGAACTTCCAGCGGGATTATTTGATTCGAGCAGTGGTCATTGGTGGTTCTTTATCTGATTTAAAAGATATCAAGGCCGGTGTTCTCCAGGGGTCGGTGCTCTCCACAACGCTTTTCCTTGTTCACAATAATTATCTGCTAAAGCCTGGTGCTTTTGGGTACGCAGACGACAAACCGTTGCCGTTGCATAATTATCCGACGCGCGGTTCAGCGGATGAAAAATCCAGCCTCCGAGAGAAGCCATGGTCAAGCGCATAAGCTTGTCTCTTGGCAGTTTTCGATTGAGGTGGTACTAACCTGGTTAAGTTTGATGCGCACTATGACATTTTATTGAACAATAAAGCAATACCTACAGTAAAAACACGACTTTTGGAATCGATATAATATAAGATACACGTTTGAGAGTAGTGTTACTGATACGGATAGTCTATTATGGATAGTTTTTTTGAGACTGGGGGAAACCTTAAGAAAATAACCGGCTGCGTTGGGGGGCAACCGGGTCAAGGGGGTTTTTATGGGGTTATACCTACTAAAACTACCTCTATTACCATCCTCTGTCGGTGGTGATATGAGCGCTTCCTCATGTTTTCGATAGTCTCTTAGATGTAAGTGGTAAGATCACCAGTAGACCAGTTTCAGCAAAATCAGTACTGCCAGTTACTTACGAGGTCATTAGCTTTTCGGTACGCCAGGAGCTTGTTCCATAGTATGTTGTCTTGCAGAGTATGAATATGATCGGGGTAGGCCTGTAGTCAGATTCAGCACGACTACCCTTCTCAATAAATACAATTCTCAATAAGATTTCTTAATTATTTTCTAGAACATCAATAATGTCGAAATAGCCGATTTTATCGATAGTACCTCACACCGTTAGCAGTATTGTGACGTTTTGAGCCAAATTCATGGCTGGCTCTGCAAAAAAGGCCTAATTGACCACTATTTTCAAAGTCAAAAGCATTTAAAAAGTAAAAATCTCTGCATTTAGTCTATGACTGCTCTCTGCTCTATGCCTTTACTCTTATCTGTAACCATTATTTAAAGTTTATCTCGCTCGCTTTTATATTGTCTTGGCAAAGGGAGAGATAATTAAAAAAACAAACTAGTTTGACGAAAGGTTCGGGCTTTCGACAAAGACAACTTATAATCTTAATCAGACTTCACTTACAGGTAAGTTCGCCTAATTTTTCAAATATTGATAATATTAATAAATCGATAATATTATAGCATTATTCAGACAAAAACTGTCGATAATCATCAATGTAAGGATTTTGGCATGTGCCAGTATAAAATTAAAATAATTACAACTATATAAACGTTTATAAATAAACTATTATTATCCAATTGTTATACGGGAGTAATAAAATAGTCACAGAAAATGCATCAACGATAATAAAATTCGATAAAATAGATTTATAAAACAAAAAAACAGCACTTTTTGCAATCTAAAAACCGTCATATCTTTTTCCCTGCACGTCACTCAGGGTTGGTGTAATATAATTAAATAATGCTATTGTTATGCTCTTTCGAATGACATATGTCATGACTTGATACAACACCGGGGACGAAGTGCCCATCATCCTTTGAACGTAAAACCGGTGGGTAAAAACCATTTAGTATCTTTTTTTACACGTTTATGATCAATCCTTATTATCCTTATCTTTATTTCCTTTTCTTTATTTATGTTTATTTGTTTAGTACTTTCAGCTCATTAGGAAAAAGATGCAGCAAGAAAAATGTAGGCGTAAAATATTTAGTTGATATTTATTTTGGTAATTCTTCTAGCACAAAGCCGTTTTTTATTTAAGGTAGCACTGCTGGTATACTAAAAATAAATTGGAATAACATATTTTCATTCAGGTTTCAGCTGTCAGCAATTATTCGATAGAAACCTGGGTACCGAATATGAATTCTGACGAAAAATAACTGGCGATATTCGATGGAAAAATGGATGAACATATGCAGATTCCAGTTATGGCCGATAGAGGCACTATCCCAGTGTTCATACATTTATCTATTGAATAGAATTATTTGTCTATTAAACTCGTTATATACGTAATTTTATCAACCGCCTACTTCAGAGGCCTTATTCTTGGGCGTTTGAGATTATGGGTCACTTTCACTTCCATGACATTTTTATTGAGAGCGACAGTGATCGAGACAACATCTCACTTGGTAAAATGGGGCCCAGTCACACGACTTCGCCTCATCAACATTGAAAAAAAAACAACAAAACTGTCAACAGCAGCTCCGTTTTGAAACATCGAACCGTTTTCCCCATAATAGACTATCACCGACATATTTGCCATAAACATGATCTATATTCAATTTCCGTCGGTACAGGAAAGCCTCGTGATCTCCTATTTTTCTCTTTATTCCAATATTGTTTACCACATAGATCACGATCGTATCACAAATTACAAATAACCGGCAAATTCGTAAGCGCGTCGGCATTGATAAAAAATGGTGGTAATCCCGCCCATAGGTTGTAAATCGTCCCGAAAAGATGGGCTCTAGGATAAATCAAGTCCGTGTAATCTAAGTGCGAAGGTTGGACAGTATGTCAACTCTATCGTTTACTGCTTACCTATCTACTAACTTAACATTGCAAACTTCTTTCTCTATTACCGAAATAATTAAATAGGAGAAACGCATGACCAAACCAAAATATCGACTTCTATGTAATAAATAATTGTGAAGATTGTTTTTTTTGCAAAAAAGTCACTTAAAGGTTCAGGTTGACGCATCGTTGCATGCAAAACGCACCTGTCTTTCTGGCCAAGTTACAATTCTATAATTGAAACGCTATAGAAAATAGGAAAATGTATGGGAATGACATTTCTATAATCAATTTATATGCGAATCTTAAATTCTATTTTATTCCAGAAATGTCATTCTTATATATTTTCCTACCTTTCTATAGCGTTTTGATTATGGAATTGCAACTTGGCTAGGGGAGATGCTTTGATTTGTAACAAGAAATCGCTTGAATTTGTGGTCAAAGCCCGCCTCTTCTGCATCGCCGTTTTCTAACACTCGCCTCGAACGAACGAAATAAGTCAGTATCCGCCTTTACTTGTAGTTTCACTGAAGTCACCGAACAACACTTAACTCATCTTCATAATTTTTTATATCTGGGTAAAAATAGTAATGAATAAAGTAATATTGTGGAAAAAAATATCATGAAAAAAAAGAAGCACGGAAGAGAAAATTAATCTTTACGCTGGTTGCTGGTGTAAGCAATAAGAATAAGAGTTATGTACCTCATGTCAGTTAGCTAAAAGTGTTAAGTATTTATTTTATTTATTTATTTAAGTCTGCCTACACTACGTAACTAACACATTCACAAAAAAAAACAAACAAAATTTACATAAAATGGCGCAGAATATAGGCGAAAACAGCATGCAATTTAAAATATAAGTCATAAATTATTATTAAAAGAAAAAATAATTAGTTAAAGTCAAAGAAAAAGTAGGTACATTATGTATTGCAATATTTGCAATGTGCATGTGTGGGTAATACCCTAGCAGTTTCTTTTAACTTAACTTACTGTCAATACTTTTAACTGCAATCTCGATTCGAAAGAAGCGATTCTTTTACCCATTGATTTGGAAAGGCATCAGCTGTGTTGTTTCGCGAAACAAGTTTAACTTTTTGTTTACTTCGTGCTATGTTTTGTTTGATGTATCAGCTGGTTGGAGTACCTAC
The DNA here is from genome assembly GCA_949125135.1 of Alcis repandata. Taxonomy (NCBI): domain Eukaryota; kingdom Metazoa; phylum Arthropoda; class Insecta; order Lepidoptera; family Geometridae; genus Alcis; species Alcis repandata. The sequence goes on from OX421238.1 coordinate 3,274,842, forward strand.
TGTTTTTTGAAAAAATTATAGTATTGTTTTCGTTTCAAAAAACATAGACGCGGACTGGCTTGACGCACAATGGATGGCAAGGATAACGTGATACGCTAGAATATTTGTGCGATCGCAATAGCGATATTTCGAGTAAAGCTATGTAGGGTTATAAGGAAAGGGTATGCTAAGCCAAAAATGAATTATATGTTGTGACTTGTGAGTAATAAAACATTTTCGAATTTATTGTAATTTAACTTTCACACCAACATTTTAAAAACAAAAAGCTTCCACAGTGGCCATCTTTGAAACCCATTGCCTCTCACTTATTGCTGCACTCCAGACCACTTTCACCTTGAACCACAGAAAAACCAGTGCTGCATTCTCCAATATAGACGTCAGCTTGTACTGTGTAAGAAGCCAGCTCAAACTTATTGGCTACTTGTTATCCCGGAAAACGCGGGAAGAAATAATATTAATTGTATAATGCGTTGAATTTATACATGTTTGGATCTCTTTAACTCAATCTCACACAACGTCTGGACGTATTTAGATAGAATTTTAGATTGAGAACCCTGAACATCATAAACTTTTTATACCAAAAAAATTAACAATTCTTTAGCATAGCGGGACAAACTGCGGGTCGCAGCCAGTAAAATATAAACTCATCCTATGAGGAAAATATCGTCAAAAGCACTCTAAGCGCTTCTTTTTCTTCCGCCACTGTATGCCATCATCATAACTCTACCCTTCAGCATGAGAATGTCTCGTCAACGTCGATACACCGACGCTTCTCAACTTCGGGGCAGCTACTGCGAATTTTACTTACAACGAACAATGCTCAATATTGCCTAAATCCCAAACATCGAATTACCCATCAAACGTGAAGGGAAAAGTGTTCGAAAATAAATAAAATATTTTCTACATTAAGAAATGGATATACCTAGGAATTGCCTGTGATTTAAAAAATATTACCTAACTAGCTGCTCCCTGCGGTTTCACCCGCGTTTTCCGGGATAAAAAGTAGCCTATGTGTTTATTTCGGACCTTCATTCCAAATTTCGTGTAAGTTTGTCCCGCCATTTTTGCGTGAAAGAGTAACAAAGATACATTCTAACAAACTTTCGCGTTCATAATATTAGTAGTATTATAATTATAGTAAGTTTAGTATGATTTTTTGAAGACGTTTGCCATAATTCTACTAACAAGTATTCAAATAATCGGTTTTACAGATAAAGTCTATTTATGATTCATTTAAGCGACGTTTTCTGGCTTTGACATAAATAATAATAATAATAAACAATAGTTTTTTAACCGACTTCAAAAAAGGAGGAGGTTATCAATTAGACTGTATGTTTTTTTTTTATGTTTGTTACCTCATAACTTTTGACTGGGTGAATCGATTTTGATGATTCTTTTTTTATTAAAAAGCTGACGCTTCCCATTTGGTCCCATTTCAATTTAGTCCAGTTCTGATAATGGTATCCATGAGAAACCAATATAAGTCTTAAATTTGCATTAAGTACGTGCGCGACAAATAGATGAATAACTCAATAGTCGGTCTTTTGAAGTCGGTTTTTGTTTTTTGTTTTGTAAAAATAATGTTCTTGTTGTGGCTTTGTGTTAGACAAAGCCTGAAATAACGACTACTCTAAGCGTAGACATCAAAACAATCAAATTAAAGTAGAAACAAGTCGGCTGATGGAAATATCGAGTGACCAAAGGGCTGATGCTTACCTCGGCAACAACATTGGCAATGCTATTAATCGAGAGGAAAACCAGCTGCTCTATAGATTTGGTCGCGTGTCTGTTACATTTTACTATGGAATAGCTGGTGCTTTTTTTTTTTTCAAAATTTTGGAGTCTCCTTGTAAAAAAACAGAACTTTGAGCCCTTTTCGGCTCAGAACCTTTCCTTAGAGCCCTGCATTTAATTAATATTATGGTTATAGTATAGCCCGTAACAGTCATAGCTGTTGATTAGAACACTACCTTTACAAAAACTGCAGCCACGTTAGTGTCTGGTTTTGGGATCGATCGACTTTCCGAAGTAGTCTCCCAAACTAGGGGCGCAAATCGCAACGCCGATTGGCCATTATGCAAATCGCATACTAACAATGCTCCCCGGGGCGCCTTGCATATTTCACAGGATTATACCGGGTTACGCCAATGAATGACGTCACCACCGTACGTAATGTGACGTCATCGCCGTACGTAATATGTGGGAGGGCGGTAAATTGGCTTTTGCCTCTCGAAGTTTCCCTCTTGATGCTGTTTTGAAGTCGAGTTGGGACTTGGAACAAATGACGATACCTCGTTGGAGTCAGCCTAATGGGGTAACCAGTTTAGAAACTTTAGAATCATGGATTTGTAGGCGCTTGGTAATATTTGTGAGATATTGCAATGTTTGCGGAGAGCAATTTCATTGTCTTTCATGAATATATTTAAATATCGAAGTTCAAATTCGAAACAAAAGTGAATTTTACGAATTTTATTACATTCGTAGTTTTGTTGTTTGTTTGTCATTTGTTGTTTCTTAAAAAAATATACATTAAAGGGACGTGTTTTGATTCCAGGTTTATTTTTAGATATAATTAGAATTTGCCAGTTTAGGTTTTTCGGCTTTTCGTCATTAAAATGGGCGGATTTATCTCTTAACAAAACAACAAAGATAAAAATATCTCTAGTATTCGCTTTAATCAAAGTAAAAATGTTAAAAATCTTGGTGAAATTTCTTACCTATCGATAACGACAAGACCGCGTTTTATGCCTATCTCTAATTAGGTACATGCGTTCTTTTGGGATGTCAATAAAATGTAGGTATTAAAATATTTCAAATTTTTTTCTAGCATTCTGTTCGAATATTTTCTTAAGGTAAAAATATACTTTTCATTGGAAAAACAATTGTTTGAAAATGAACAAAGAAACGTCACCATAATAAATTGTTATTGTATAGTAAAATCTAGATACTCTAAGCGCCCTTTTCATCCAACCTATCTTTTCATCCACACAAAGGTTGAACACCTATAATATTTGTCCCGTGTGTTCTAATCCAACCTTTAGCCTTTTTTATGGCTCTTTCCCGCCCCGAAGCGGTGTCGTTAAAATAGCAAAATCCCGATAAACTTCGATCGGCCACTTTCCTTAACTTTGTTAGAGGCTCAGATAAACTAAGAGGGCAAGATAGAGCACTGCGGCTATCTGACTAAAGCCACATTTATTTATTTTCATTTGCTTTTTTATTCTCTGCGCATCGTTGGTACAAAGTCAAGCGAGTAAAGTATTTTTAGTTTTTTTTTTCGAATAGTCTACGTTTGAACCCGAATAGCCGCCTTATAAGCCAGAGGTCCTGGGTTCGACTCCCGGCCGGGCAGATATTTGAATGATGAATTTAAATATTATCTGGTCTAGGTGTTGGTTGTCCTTGTCTTTGTGTGTTCCACAGCATCCCCGACACAGGGTATGCTAGTGGGGAGCTATGAGTGTGAAACATTATTTATTTAACCATTAACTCAACGTGTGCGTTTTGTGTGGTACTCGTACACGAAAGTAGAGGAGGTTCTAGAGTCTTCACCTAAATGTAACGCAGTGCTCCATTTTTAAACGGTTTTATTTAGCTCACGTTTTCTTTTTTCTTTCTTGGGTCAAATTTAGTAATTCAAATTTCACCCTCTTCCTGTCAACCGATTAATCTGAAATTTTGTATACACTTTGGATTTTGGTGACAATACAATTATGTTTATTCATTATCATTATAAATTCAAGATGGCTGCCGCTACAAAATGGCGGATAACGTAGGTTTTATCAATCCCATCAATATGGGTATCAAATGAAAGGGCTCAACAAGCAGAATACAATATACTATAAAAAATTGAAATTCAAGATGGCGGCCGCTACAAAATGGCGGATAACGTAGGTTTTATCGATCCCATCAATATGGGTATCAAATGAAAGGGCTCAACAAGCAGAACACAATATACTATAAAAAATTGAAATACAAGATGGCGGCCGCTACAAAATGGCGGATAACGTAGGTTTTATCGATCCCATCAATATGGGTATCAAATGAAAGTGCTCAAACAGTATAATACAATGTACTATATATATAAAATAAAAACTAAAAACTAGAAAATAAAAATAGGTAAAAAAAAATTTTAAGTTAAACGGTTTTATAAAACAATAAAAAAATAAAAAAAACCGTGGGACGTGCCCCACGGTTTCATTTTAGTCTAGTCTATGCATATGTTTATAATTCCCACGACTGTATCTATTTTATTATTTTTTGGTTTTTAGTACATTTTTTTTTTATTTTTTTATTGTTTTATAATTTTCTATAAGTTTATCTGAGGTTAGGGGTGGTACGAATTTGCGGCGTAACCTAACACCGTTTCTCATTGTTACTCTACTCTTGTTGGTTTTCGTAGATCGATCGGATAATTCGGTAATTTGTTGCGTTCTCTTTGTTGTTAAATCTTTTTTGGGAATGTTCTTGCTTGGTAGAAGGTAACAAGCGTGAGATTCGGAGACTTTTCGGAATATAGACTTACTGATTTGATTTTACAATATATCTAGTGACGGTTAAACTGATCAACAGGTTTTGTAGAATATAAATAGAGTAAGCTATATCGAATGTCAAAATTAACTAGGTATTATTTATGATCATTATATAGTAAATACTTTGGAAATTAATTTTGAAAAATGCACATCAGAGGCAAGGTTAGTTTTTTTATAATTCAAACTCCAAAATTTTATGTACAAAAGTACGTTGTATAAATACGAAGGTGCAAATTTCTAATTAGCAAAATTTAATTCATTCATTTGAACAATAATTTATTACGCTACCAGAAGTGTAAATAATAGAACCAGCTGAATTAATCTTAACTCCTTAACAAGAACACGTTTGTAGCGAGTTAAACGCGTTAGGCTGTGCTCTGCAAACGTACTTAAACTAACATAATTTGTAGAGTAATAAAACTAAGCAATAGTAAATACTTGCTTTGAGCCGGTTTCACAAACATACGTGCGTACTCTTAACCGATGGTTTAAATGTCTTGCGTCTACGAGAATTGATTTCAAGTACAGTGTTACAGCCAATTATGATTAGTTAGTGAAATCATGTAAGATCATCGATCTAGCAAGTAAAATGCCATTCTTAGATAGTTTAATTTATAACATACTAGCTGACTCGACAGACGTTGTCCTGTCTTAACGATGCGAATTGGTAAAAAAAGCCATTGCGTCAATTCTATGTCAAATGTCAAAAGTTACATTAAAAAAGTTTACATTGTACAAAGCGCTAAAGTATTTTTAAATTATCTAATTTTTCATGTTTTTTTACTATAAATTGAGATGTGAGTTATCCTATCTCCTAAGTTAGATCGAACTGCACACGGTGTGCAACTTTGATTGAAATCTGTTAAGTAGTTTAGGAGTCTATAGCGGACAAACAACGTGACACGTAATTTATATATTTTATAATATACTAGCTGACTCGACAGACGTTGTCCTGTCAAAAGCCATTGCGTCAATTCTATGTCAAATATTGCGTAACTATAGCAACCGTAGTATGTTGATGCTAACTTGTCAATTTATAGTAAAAATTATCAGTATATATATAATTTGCAATAAATTAAAATTGCGACTATAATTTGAGATTTAAACTATCCTATCTCTTAAGTTGGATCGAACTGCACATGGTGTGCGAATTTTATTATAATCGGTTAAGTGGTTTAGGAGTCCATTGAGGACAAACATTGTGACAGGAGATTTATATATATTAAGATTAAGAAGATAGTGCCTAGTTAAATTTGGTGGACCTCGAAATGGCCAGTTAGTGTTTTGAGGTGAGCTCACATCACATCTTCAATCAATAATAATCAATTCGATTCAATCAATAATGAGTTTTGTAATGCATGACCCCTGGGTCTGTGGAGTTAAATAAATGTAAAAAAAAATTTTAATCCTAAGATTAAGATTAAGATTATGTCTCTCTTTTACTGGCCATGTATCCCGCATGATGGTGGGGCACCATTTCTTTCTTTTTTTCTTGACATCAAGGACCCAAAAACCAAAATCTTAAATTGATTAATTTGGTTGATTTTTTTAACGCCACCATTCCTGCTAACCATCGAATAGGCCAGTAACCAGTCAACCTAACCAACTGTTTAACCTACGATGTACTCGCCCTAACCATTTTAACCAGGCAGCAGCAGGTAGACGCATAGCACTATAAAATAGAGTTATTGGCTTGCGAGCCATTCATCTGATTAAATTAGCTTTGTGTAGTAATTGCGGCGACTTAATTCTGTAATACGAGCAGTTTGTACCAACAACACTAAGCTTGATTAAGCTGTATCACTGTTTTGTTTGTAAAAGATTTGCTGAGGATTTTACGAAAATTAAGTCTTTGTTTAATTGATTGTAGGTAGATTGATATGATGAATGTACTGAGACTAGATGTACTAGATGAGACTGGAGATATTGCGATAGGTTTTCAGATCTAATCTGGTTGTTTTTTTCTACAATCAAATGCTTGGATAACATAATTATAGGAATACTAACTAGCAGTTTTACCTGCTACCCTTTTTGTTTTTTTTTTTTTTGGGGGTGGGAAATCATCAAATGACCCCCCCTCCCACTCTTGGGCAGAGCGGAAGGGAGTGTCAGACTTCTACTGACTAAAAACCACCCATGTTCTTTCTACGCCCTTGTGCCGCCGAGGCCGCGGTAACTATTGAACGACCCGCAGCCCCGACGGGCTTACCTGCTACCCTGACTGCAGAATAGCGAGTCAAACTGTGAGCGTGATATGGTTACTGAACCATTAATATTTCCGGGATAAAAAGCCTTCATGTAAATCCAAGATATAAGGTGCAATACCAAGTTTAATCTAAACCCGTCAGCAGTTTTGATTAAGTAACTAACATCTAAACACACAAACTTTGACATATTTAAGTTATTAGTAGCATGTGAGTGCTGCGCAGGGTCTAGAATTTGAAGAGTTCAAAATTCTGGGTGGCGCAGACCTGTTATGAGCAAACGTGACGTTTAAGACCTGGCGAGCAATTTTTCGTCTCGTCACTTAATTGCATATTTTTTTAAAGTAGAGTAGAATTTACCTTCGTGTTCTTTATCGTGTTCACCAACGATAACCAAGGTAACTGATTAGTAGTTATCAGTGTAACGAAATAGTTGAACTAACTAAGCGTAAAATAGGCTAATTCTGTAGCTTCCGAACCAAATGATTTCGTTTAATTAATTAAGCTATCACTCGCCTTGATTCTCTAATGTTATCCTGTTTGATAACAACTTAGATAACCAAATGTTAAACGTATTTGAGGCTGCGTTTCAGGATAGAACTTTCTCTTTTGAACCATTTTATAACGGTATTTGTTACGCGAATAGTCATTATCCAGAATATAAGCCAGAGGTCCCGAGCTCGATTCCCGGCCGGGCAAATGTTTGAATTGAATTTGAATATCTGCTCGGGGTCAGGGTGTTAGTTGTCCTTGTTTTTGTGTGTTCCATGGCATATTGTCCAACATGTTTCCCGACACAGTTATCCGTTATCTTAGTAAGGAATTGTAAGTGTGAAACGTTATTTTTTTTATTTATATACTGTAATAAGTCCGTGGTGACATTAATCTGGGTGTCTTCAAGTTGCGAGTGAATCGGTTTCATCTAGGCAAGCGTGTTCCATCGTAGACCGCATCGTTGCTTCCCATCAGGCGAGATGGCGGTCAAACGCAAGCCTACCTTCAATAAAAAAAACATTAAATGCAGTCCGGTCTGATTCTATGTTACAAGTCTGGACGCACCTTTGCACAAATATGCAGTTGTAGGTAAGTAGGTATACCTACTTCTCCATAATACGGTAACGTTCAAAGTTTAAGGATTACGTGTAGGTACATTGGAATTGTGTATATTATGAAATAAGGCAACAAACTTGTTCAGCTGAAGTTGGCCCAATTTGTCAAACATTTGGCAAATCAAACACCTGCTTTTGATTGCGTAGTAGTGTTATTCTGACCTCAGTAGCGGACCGCAGACTTCAGGTCGCAGATTGCAGTCCAATCTGAATCAGAATCAAACCTAAATCTGTAAACCTTTCCTTATATTTTTTTGCTTGTATGTTTCTTTGGCGCAAAATTAATTGTTATCTATTGAAAAATTAAATGACATGAAATGGATTTGCTCATCTTATTTTTTTAAACTCTTTTAATCCAAGGCAAATTTTGAGTAGTTTATTTCTAAGTAAACGTACGCTTTTTAATACTGCTTAAAAAAGCAATTTTTTTAAAATATCACTCACAAAATGTTTGGAACTGAAGAAGTTTTTTTCACGGGTTTGGTTCAATAGCAAAATATATTCGTAAAAATAAGTGCGATGACATTCTAGAATACGTAAAGTGTCCAACCAGTAAACCTGTAGAAAGAGATACTGACAGATACTGTCATAGTCTTTGAATGGAATACGGTGAGTAGCATTAACAACTTTTGATGTCGTCTTCAGTTCGCCGTCGCAGTCGCCTCCAGAATAGCTCCGTGGTTCACACAGAGCCTGGGGCGCACTAAGTTCATGACAGTTAGAGGCCCTGATTACTGCGACATGTTACAGCGGGGTTCCGCTGTGACACGCGTTACGCACCCTGACATTGTCAAGATAACAACCCTAACTTCCTTACAAAGGTTTAGACTTGAATTAGTCACTTTTCTAAGATTTACTCGCAATGCTTTGTCATCGTAAAGGCGTGAAGTAAAGTTATTCGTCATAGTAATCTAAAAGAGTTGTCACAAATTAAAAATGACTCTTTCTAATCAATATTATTCTTACTAAGTGTAAATAGAAAACTGGAACATAATAATGCTTATATTATCAATATTTTGTACCCGATACAAATTGCTTTGATGACAACTATAACACCAGTCATTGCACTAATTTTGAGCATTCATATATTTTTGCTGGTAATTTCTGGTGTTGACAGTAAAAAGTTTATCTTTCTTTGGGTCCACAAAATAAAATATAAAATAAAATAAATATTTTATTATTTATTTTAGATTGGATGGCTAAGACACTTTTTATCCCGCAATTTAAAAAAAATCGGTTGGTACAGTAACAAGCTATAGTCAATTGTTACACCGCTCGCTTCATCAGCTCACCCCTTAAAATAATAAAGTACGCTACGCACGCTCATGCTAATGTGTCGGTTACAATCACAATATTCGCAACATTTCGCACAGTTGTGACTTGTGATTTGTCTAACTTGTGTGACTTGTACCAATTTAGTGTGTCGTTGAGTTTGATTGTCATAGAAATAGAGATAAGTATATTGTAACATATGTTTGCGTTATTATATTATACTATAATATATAAACTTGAATTATTATGCTTATCCTTACTAATATTATAAATGCGACAGTTTGTATGTATGGATGTTTGTTGCTCTTTTACGGTAAAACGGCCAAACGGATTTAGGTGAAATTTGGTATGAAGTTATGTACCTTCATACCAAAGCTCATAATGTGGACTAACACAGGCTACTTTTCATATAATTTTTACTGATTATCCGATAAAATCTTAGCGTGAGTTTAAACGGATCGCTTAAACTTACGCCTCGGTCTGTTAGTTTCATAAAAAGCAAAATAAATCGTAACGCGATTCACTTCAGGCTCGTGCTAAAAGCTCGCGGCTCAGCCCCCTATGTCAGTTTTTAGGCCGCCTGAAAGTGCTTAATATTTTATCATCAAGGCCAATTTTTGACGGGTGTTGTTGAAAAACATTTGAGATGTAAGAATACTTAGAAAAGCTAAAAAACTTAGAAAGTTTACGAGCACTTAGAAAACTAAGACGACTTAAAAATACAATCAAATTAAGAGCTGTCGAAATGGTACAACCCGGGTTGGTTTAAAATAAGAGTGAACAGGTATTTCCTAGACAAGCGTGCTACATCTTCATCCAGATTGTCGCTTCCCATCAAGTGAGATTGTGGTCAAACGCATGCCTAGTTTCTTGTAATAAAAAATGTAGTCAGCTAAAAAGCAGGTGTAAAACTTACCAACTACCGGTCCAGTTAATAAAGCTTTAAGACTTGGAAAACTGCGTTCTTTTACTAAGTTTTACAGCCATATTAAAGTGTTTGAATTTACGGCGAAAAATTTTAAATATACAAGTTGAAGTGATTATAACTAAGCCTTAACGTAGGTACAAGATGTGTAAGCTCACCGCCGGTTTAAGATAAAACTTTTAGAAAGCAGTATGATAATAAATCGTTAAGTTCTTCTTCTCGTTGGCAAGTCGTGTCGCGGGTTGAAATTCACTGGATGGGACCGGCTCAGAGCGGCCGCAAACTACGGACTTGGACGGCGGACACAAAGTCTGTGAATGTCACAGACGGCTAACTTGATCCATGCTTTAACGTAGGTAAATATCTTTATCAGTGCTCATGTCGTGGGAAAAATAAAGCTCAACGTAGATTTCTCTTAACAATCTGCTCAGATTTCTACAAAAAAAAAATATTCCAATTTAGAATGCTAAAACATTACCTCTAAGATACTACTTAGATACTAATGTGCGAAAATTGAACGTCTTTTGTTTTGCTCACTTTGCATTGTGCTCAAATCTGCCTGACGGCCTCCGTCAGAATCGCACCAGAGATATTTTTCCTGCTTTTAGCCATAGCAGCCATCACCTGCATACGTCCGGTGAAGAAATTCAATGGTGTATGTGAATCCACCAACACGCACTTGGCCAGCGTGGTGGAATACGGCCTAATCACCCTTCGAGGGTAGACCTTGTATCCCAGCAGTGGGAGGATTAAGGTTGCTGATGATGAGTGAGCCACATCCAGTTAAACTTATATCCAGCCATCTTGCCATGTCCTACCTCATGACTTAGCAACGGCATAAATTAAGCCAGCGGACGTAATAGGGTAATATTAGAGACAAGCCTGCTTTATGGCAGTAGTTCGCAAGTTCGGTACGTGTGTCCTTGATAACTTTGCATGTGACACTCTCAGCAAGAGAAGTTTTCAACTTCGACGCGAAATGATTTATTATAAGTAGTATCTAGCACTTTTAGGTTTCTGGCGCTTGGAACTTGGAACACTGCTTGACAATCTGCTTTGGCGAAAGAGAAAAAAATCGACACCAAATCTTTTCAGCCAAAACTTCTCAACCAGAATATTGTCTGCATTGTATTGAATGGGGCGCGTGATACGGTGCAATGAGCACATTTTGTTTTGATAAAATAGTTTTAGGTAGTACATATTTGCCTAAACAGGTAAATTTTGTACCTATGTTAAGTAGGCATAAATTTATAAAGAGCTCTCTTCTCGTCTGGTCGAAGCAACACGTGACCAAAATGCTGGCCTCTATCTCGCCCAAAGGGTGAGCATCGCCATACAACGTGGTAATGGGGCCAGCGTTTTGGGAACAATTCCCGCCTTTTAGATTAGTTTAGTTTAGTTTTATTGGTTTAGTTTTTTATTTTAATTATATTGTAATATTCATTTGTAATTTCATAATTTAAGTCTCTGTGAATACATATTACATACATTAGTAGGCATATAATTTTACTATTTGCAGCAAACAACCCTATAAACAAGAATCTAAAATATACAATCCCTTGTCTTGAACGCAATCCAACATGCAAAACAAGCAAGAAACCAGGGGTAAGCGTGGTGACAACGGTCAAAGCATGCCATCCCGCTCGCGCCAATCTCCTCGCGCTACACGAGCAAGCGGGATGACATACGGTCACCAGTGCCATCTCGATTACTCAGTACGGCCCCTGGTACCTTTCAGCCACTAACTACAACTAAACAGCTCTAGGTTTCCTCAACACCTAATTAATTAAACCTAAACTAAACTAGCTCCATAGTTAAGGATCCCCAAGCCACTTCATTACTCACTAGAGTCTCCATAATTGTGAGCACTTGAATTTCAGCTATAAATGGACTTCAATCAAATTAATGGGCCCGCGTAGGATTGTTCTGGATTTTGTAATTGAGGCCCGGGGAGTTCTGACAGGATACCAACTGAGCTCTGTAATTAATAACAATATTTACTCTTGCAAATAAATGATAATAAGAACGATTGGCCAGCAGCAATTATGCTTACTTTCTTGTTCGTACACCATTTGAAGACCTTTGGAGTGGTCTCCTGGTCTATGTTTTCATTATATTTTTTATCGTTCTATGATATACCTTTTTTTTGTTTACTAGGAGAAAATCTTCGCAAGATATCTTCTGTGAAAGCTTCAAATTATTTATCGAAACCTCCAATATTATATGCGTCGACTATCCGATCTTCTTTTATCGAACAAAATAATTATAGGTACCTCTGTTTGGTTATATTTCTTTATGTTCAAGAAGAAGACCAGAAGACATAGTATTTCAAATGTGTAAATTATTTTTAAATGTACAACTCAAGTCCGACCTTGCTACGATTTCCTTACCTTTATTAAAAAGAAAGTAGTCATAAATCTAAAATCAAACGTGTTACCAGCGTGGTGTTTTACCTTAGGCAGTATAGCTACAGATATTCTGCGAATTGGTCCACGCTAACATTTGTTTTTGTATTATTTGAAGAATTAAAACCTCAATCGGATCGTTACAACAAACTTTGTTACTGACACAATAACAACACGACCGTTCAAAACAATTCAGTTTTGACTCAGTTTCAATTCCAATTTCACTACTGAATACGAAAGGTCATTATACCCTTCGTTTAGTCAAGTGGATTTTCTATTTGGCGCAAAATTGAAAAGGCGTAAATGATGTTTTTTATTCGAAATCTGTGAGTAGAATGGTAAGTTGATCTGTAAATCATTAATATGAACTATTAATATTTTATTTTATTTTATATTATTTTGGATTGTTATTGTTATTTTGTTATTATTTTTATTTGAATATTATTTTCTGTTATTACGTAGTCTGCACTTATTGTATAATATAATTCATTTTTTTTTTGTTTTTGAAATGTATTTCATGGTGTATGTAACCTATCGCACGCCTTGGCTTTGCTGTAAGTGCGATAAGTAATTAATTATAAATAAATAAATAATAAATAAATAAATTAAGACTGCAATAAAATTAAATTAACCGTTTTCATGAAATTTTATAATATTTCAAGTAATTTTTTTTAACTTATTCAAATTCAAATATAATATAAGATTGATTATAGGTATTTCGCCGTGCCCTGTTACTATACGCCAAGGCATAAAAAAAAAATTAGACCAGGCTGGTTGTGATATTTTCCAACATAGACGTCGTGGACTCTGGTAAAGTAAAAGTGAGTTTGGAACTCAAAGGTACCCTTTATAAGAGCAATACCACCCACCCTAGCTGGACAAAAAACAGCAGCACAATTTTATTTCGGACATCACAAATTCAAGAAGGAAACAGCATACTTCACTCCAATCAATTTAAATCCACCAAATAGCATCAATTTTTACATCGCTTGCAATTCTAATTCGATAAAGCCTCTTCTAATTTGCGCCGACCAAAACTATTTGAATTCTTAACAAAGGCGCCAAACAATGGTCTCTTCGCATTTAATTAAATTTAAGGGCAATCTTTGGGGACTGCCGACGTGTGCTTGGGTGAATTAAGGGGAAGCGTTTCTTTACCTGGGGGTAAATAAACGAAGGCGTTTTAAATGCTCGAGGATGCCGCGTTATCGCTTAAATTTAATAACTGTAAAACAAGGGTTTTGGACTCACGGGTATTTAAATTGACGAGCATTTTAACCCCTAACGCAAACTAAGGTTAGATAGGTAGACAAACTACAAACTCACACCAGAAATTACAAACTAAAAGATAAAAACACAACTAGTGCAACAAGCAAGTGCAAGTGCAACGAGCAAGTGCAACACAAGATAATCGCAGGTTTGACGTGCACTGATAAACTATAAAGGGTGGGACCTTTTTTAAGTTTTAACTAGCATCTACCGACATTTTTGTCTAGCATCTATTACATTTTGTTAAACAAACTTCACGCTATATTATGACGACCAATTGAACATAGCGTAAAAGTTGATGCAACAAAAAATACCACTTTCGAATTTTCGTCATAAAAATTACGACCTACGAAAAACCAGAAACTTCGGCATACGAAATAAAAACCTACAAACTAGTTAATTAAAAGTTCCACCTATCTAACTGCATCCACGCCTAGTTCACTGGTTCGTTTTTCATCAATCAACCTTTTGCAGCAGCCGTGTCAATATTCTTTATCCTTTTTTTTTTTTTTTTTTGGGGGGTGGGAAATCATCAAATGACCCCTCCCACTCTTTGGGCAGAGCGGAAGGGAGTGTCAGACTTCTACTGACCAAAAACCACCCATGTTCCTTCTACGCCCTTGTGACGCCGAGGCCGCGGTAACTTCTACCCGCAGCCCCGACGGGCATGGGCCCTTTCGGGCCCCTTCCATGTTGCTGACATCTCTTTGAGGCGCGCGTGGAACACGAACGCGCCGTCGACACGGCCTGTGTCGTCATAAGACGGACGGACAGCGAGCTAGCCCAATAGCTCACCGTCCACAGGCCCGCGTCTACGGTGGCCGGAGGTCGTCACGTGACCCCCGACGCCCGGAGCGCCTCCCACGGCGGCGGCTGGGACGAGAGGTTCTCTCCCTCTCACGTTCCGCCACCTCCTTCGCTAGCATCACTGCTTCGCAGAAGGAGGCGACGGCGTCCCATTCCTCCTCGCCCCGGACCATGGCTTGCACCAGGGCCGGGTATTCTTTATCCTAGTGTTCCATAAAACGAAAACCGAATTTCTCTCTCAATTTTTAAAAATGTGTTTTGCCATTCTCACCCGTATTACACCGACATAAGGGCCGCATATATCTAATTAAGTACTTATTCTACGATGCCACAGGAGCCGCAGCGATGGCGCCGGGGGTCGTTTAATTAAGGCGAGGTGTTGGTTTACGTCACCAACACCTTCAAAATGTCTTTTAGCTGTAATAGTTCATTTATTAATTACTTGCGACCTTGCTCGGTTTTAGGCGTATCCTAAAGTTTACTTTGGAACCTAATTCATGTGTTTAATGGGTTGGTGAAACCACGAGAAAAGCTATACAACAAGCTTTCAAAATGGTATTAGGTATTCTTCTTCTCCAAGTGCCTCTTCATTAATGTATCCCAACTTCACCAAGATATCGCTTTGGGATAAGGCCGCCCTTTTACTACCAAATAATTTATCGCTAAGTTTTAAGATTAACAATCAACATAATTATAATATACTAGCTGACCCGTGCCCACTTCGTTGGGCATAATGTTAATTAAACCCCAAGCCATTGCGCGCCGTCCGGACCGTTTTTTCTCCGATTCACTTTGCAAAACGGACTACCACGTAAAATCCTTTTTATTTTTCGGTTTTTTATATAACCTATGACACTCAGCAATAATGTGGCTTTCTATTGGTGAAAGAATTTTTAAAATCGGTTCAGTAGATCCCGAGATTACCCCTTACAATTTAACAAATATACAAACACACAAACTTTACTTCTTTATAATATTAGTAGGTATAGAAGTATAGATAGTATAGATTCAAATTCAAAATAG
The DNA here is from genome assembly GCA_949125135.1 of Alcis repandata. Lineage (NCBI taxonomy): Eukaryota > Metazoa > Arthropoda > Insecta > Lepidoptera > Geometridae > Alcis > Alcis repandata. The sequence continues at coordinate 3,290,388 of OX421238.1, forward strand.
TTTATTCAATATAGAGTACAATTCAAAACAACCACTGACTACCAACCCGTGTGTGGAAAATACGTGTCTTGGGAGTCAGTCCTTCCTCGTGTATTTTTTTAGTTAAGTACAGTTAAGTAATACTTTACATTTTACTACTTGTTTATACCAATTGCATTAGCAATTACTGCATTGTAGGTGAAAAGGCAAATTCCAATTATTTCGCTCTTTTCATCTTACCTTCACGTACCTTTCCCCGTCTTTTTCAACTCTGCGCCGAGTGTTAGAACGGCGGTGATTGTTAATTGCCAGCAAAAATTGGTTGTGCTCCCGAACTTTATTTGAAAACAATTAGTTTGATCGATCCTTGTAAATATCGTGTCACATAGCTGCAAGTGCTAAGTGCTATGAACGCAATAGTAGTGGAGGCAGGAGTTTTTCCGGCAAAATACGTCAAAACGTAAGTCCTTCCCTTTCATTCCTTTCTTTTTGATATTTGCCATTTTTTCGTGACATTTCAAATGCATTTACCAGCGCGCATACACTACTTTTATCTCATATGCAACCTTTAATCCTCCCACTGCTGGGATTCCAGTCTACCCTCGACAGGTGATTAGGCCGTATTCCACCACGCTGGCCAAGTGCGGGTTGGTAAATTCATATACGCCATTGAATTTCTTCTCCGAACGTATGCAGGTTCACGATGTTTTCCTTCACCGAAAAGCCAGTGGTATGTAAATTGGTACATAAGTCCCAAAGAGCTCATTGGTACGAGTCGGGGTTTGAACTCGCCACCTCAAGAATGCGAGGCGACTGTTCTCCCATTGAGCTACCACGGCTATAAATCTACTGCTTGTATCTACTGTAAACTACTTGTACCTACCTACTGTATTATAATTTGTAGGCTACATGACCAGTGTTGTTTCCTTGATGAGTTGTATACAGATATTCTCTTTGTCATCCCGCTGCACAGAGAATCATTAATTTGCCATCCGATTGGCCCTTACAATCGCATAAGTATTAACAATTTACAGGTTGTACGTATTCAGAATGATGATTTATTGGGCACAAGGGTCAAAAAAAGAGGCCCAATATTCGTATCTATTCTTATCTAGGTTATAAGTTATTTTATATGGTCATATTTAGTTGTGAGTCTCAATACTTATTGACTTATTATCAAAAACATCCCTAAGTACCTACTTTATTTTAAGTGTACTTATATGTGTACTTTACCTATTGCTATATGTTTTTGGTTTTTTTTTTATTATAGGTATGTTTTTTGTGTTTAGTCCATGGAAAAAATGACGTGTAAAATATTGTGCCATAAATGTGGCTGAAAATATGTTTTATTATTTTCTGTAATTAAATAAGTTGAAACTTGGCAAAATAATTATATATTATTCGGACATACCACTCCATACTTATGACTGCCACAGCTTCCTTGCCGCCGCCCCTGCAGATAGCTCCAGGCCCCAGGTGGACAGTACCTGAATCAATTAACAATATTGCCTCGGCCGCTGCGGACCACTCGTAATTTGCGTTATTTGCAAGCTTATTAAGGTAAGGATCCACTATGGTGTATTATGCGACTTTATAAATAGTTTTAACTCTTACACGGCTGAACCGATTTGGATGTATGTAATAATTTTGAAGTGAAAACTTCTTTAGCGGCGTTGTACACTTTTTTGGAATGGGTAAAAAATGTTAAACTCGCGACAGGGTCACGTGACCTGATCGAAAATTCGTAAGACGGATGGAGAGTTACAGTAGACAGCTAGTATCCCCCTCTTTTTGTTCTAATTTGACAGTTATAGTGTTGTGACCTAGTGATTATAGTGGACACGATATCGATTCATTTTTCTATTAAAATAATTAAAGCAATTCGTGCAAAATTATTCCCTAACCATTCCAAAATATCCAAAACGCACAACGTTAATACTTAAGTTTTCACTTCTGCCGGCACTCCCGGAGTGCAAAACGTCGTTTTTTTTATTTTTTGGGAAAGCCGGTTTTCTGTCGGTTTTTCTTATCAAAATCAATTCTGCCGTTTCAACGTTGGGCGTTATATATATTTAGCCAGCTTTAACCTGCGGCTTCGCTCGCATTGATTTTTTTAAATAAACTTTGTCCTTTGTTACTTGTAATACCTCCAAGAATATGTGTACAAAGTTTCATGATGATCGGTAAAGTAGTTTTTGCGTGAAAGCGTAACAAACAAACTTACATTCACATTTATAATATTAGTAGGGATAAATGAATTGTCAAAGCTATAATTTTTATCGGCCTGTCGCTTTACTATTAAGATCTCCTTAGTTGTGATGCAAAGACAATATTTGACTTAGACTGGGGTGGCTTAATAACTCAAAATTATATGAGATGTTCCTGCTTTTGTAAGGAAAAAAATATCTTCTTGTTCTTGCGATCTCCTGCCATGGGAATTCTTGGAGCATGCAAAGTTATCTCCATCAGATCTCTCCTCTTTTGACGTGATAACGTCTTATAATTCGATGGAGCCGGGTGCAAGTACGAAAAAAGATGACGTATGTGCCGTTACCTCGATGAGGCGTTACCTCGCTCTGAGTGAAATTGTGATTTCCTATATTCTATTATATTTTCCTATGTGTCAATTACTTTTGTACCTTACTTAAATAAAATAAAATAAAATTTAATTTAATTTAATTAAAATTTTCTTTTGAAAAATGAAACCATTCTATCAGTATTTTCTTATGACGTTGTCACGTTCAACTATCGTCAGTAAACCGACTTTACAGACAACCGTTTTTTTTTTCTCTTCTTCTTCCACCCAAAGAAAAATAAGATTGTTTTCATGCAAAAAATAAGAATCTAAGTTAGTGACATTTCTCAAAATGCTCTTACAACTTCTCGCAGACGTGATAATATCACGTGCTAAAACAAGATGGAGAATTTTAAACAGTGATTATTTTAAGCTGACTTTATAAGTAAGTATTATCTAAATCCAACATCATGGCCGAGATAAAATGTCACAGATTTTGCAACAAAACGACTATTTAATTAAAACTGGTCGCCACGACACGTCGCTCAGTACATCGTGATAAAACCTTTCCTTAAGTAAGGATTATTCTGCAGATGGACATCCGTGCCAACATCGATTACGCTGATTGGTTGATAGTAATTGTTTATATAAGTATAAGGGTTTCGAGTTGCTTTAATTCGTGGACATGTCGTACCTACTGCCCTGAAACGACTTTTGTCAGCTATACCGGCTGACTGGTTAGACACTTGACATATTCTAGGTTATCATAGTACTCATTATTATGAACAACTTTTACTATGGGACCAACCCGAAATTAGCGAAAACAAACTCAGCTGTTCCATAGAAAAATGTCAATGACACTTGACAAAATGTAAGGAACAGCTGATTTTTTTTTCGCGAATTCCGGGTTGGTCCCATAGTAAAAGTTGTTCATAATAATGAGTACTATGATAACCTAGAATATGTCAAGTGTCTAACCAGTCAGCCGGTATAAGGTGTTTCAGAATGGTTTAGTAATAATTAAAGGTGATGTTTGACACGTCAAAGTGAGCTACATTTAAGACTCAAGCTGGCTAAATTCGAGAAAAAAAGTATCCATGAGGCCCAAGTTTGAAGGCTTTCTATGACAGATCTAATTTTTTTTAAACTATTGGCATCCTTGTCTAATGGCTTGCAATGATAAAGACAGATATATTTTTAGTTAGTTTAGATCTGTCTTAAAATGCCTTCAAACTTGGGCCCAGTCTCCATACAAAATATTTAGTCACGCGATCAATTTTCTCTAGAGATTCGATATTTTGTTTCTCGAATTTAGCAAACTTGTGTTTACTTTGACATGTAGAAAAACACTCTTAAGTATTACTACATCGTTCAGAAACATTTATTCCTATTTTATAGATTTAAAGTTATTAAACCTGTAGGTGCAAACAAACAAACAATCAAACAACAGACGGTGCAAAATAAAAAGCATAACTACTGCAAAACTAAAACAACTCGTAACTCGTACTAACAAAGTAATGCACTTTGGACATTATTTCAAATGTAACGATACCTCGCACTCAGAAATTTGTAAAGCCGTTTATACTCGTACAAGGAGACCACGTAATAAAAATAGATACACTACATCTACTAAACTAACTAAACCCACACATAACATAATTATACTCAATAATACTGTAAATAGGTACTTTAACCAAAAAAGTATTCTTCTGCAACCATCAAGTAAAACCTGCAGTTTTCACTCACCCTAAATAACGTGACCCCAAAACAAAACTACATTTAATATCCAAGTCGTACCAAGCAAGAGATCTTATAAAACTCAATTTAGTTAAAATCGGATCTTGGCTTCCTTGCAGCGCCGCCGGTCCCGGCGCAACGAATGATTTCAATTCCAGATAAGTAGATTTGCCCTCCCTACGTTAGCTTTACTTTATGTTATATTTAATTTATGGATCGTGGTATTACATATTTTATTTGGGGTTGATATTGGAGAATGATGCTCGGGGTAAAATTAAATTCTGTAGTTAGAAAACTGCTATTCATGGCTATTCCTGTATAGAAAACCTACACATCATCATAAACAATTATGTAACACTAAATATCGGTGTTATTTTCTTCATTTACCATTTATTTTATAAAAACAAGTAGGTACATATACGATTTATTTTGGAAAATGCTGAAAACACGGGTAGTCGTAGGTGGGGCTCAGTCATTATATTCTTGATCTCATAGAGTCATAAGTAGTTAAAGGTGGGGTTTTCTGGGCCGTTTAAAATTTGCTTTATCATTCTCACTGTCATGACCTTTCTGATGAAGGCGGCAGTGACCGAGATAACGTCTCCCTGAAGATTTAAAGAAAAACTTAACGATCTTTATCATTTTCTGTCATTTGAGTATGATTGATGAAAAATTTAATAAAACATTTTAAAACCAACTTGCCGGTCCCGTACCAAAAATAAATTAAATTTATGAAGTGCATTAGAATTTCAATAAAACTGTACCTGATTTCATCTGAACGCAGTGCATTGCGCTGAGTTTCAGTGCAATTCCCCGAACAGCACCTGACAGGCGTCTTACGTAAATTTAATATCAGTCTGTGGCTAAATTAAGCTCTATTCATATTCAAATAATTTCGAGACGTCTAGTCTAGCGCAGGTGGGGCCGATTTGGTTTAACAAATCTAGAATTCATGTTAGTTTGCCGGCATTCATTCAGAGGGCAAGGATAAAATGATGATTTGAATTTTAAATATCTTCTGTAAAAAAACCGAATCTGTAAAAGGATAAAAGAGTCTAAAGTCCCTAAAGTTCAAATCATTTAGCTTAAAAGTACAAAACTAGTCAAGACAGAGTCAAATCAAAATTAGGATGTATTTTTACTGAGCATAATTCTAAGCTGCAGTTTGGACGTTCAAAAATTACAAAGCAAAGAATTTAGTTCTTCGCTCGCGTAGCCTATCAAACTTTTATTTTATTTCATGCTATCATTATCACTCCATTTAATTCCATTCGTAAGTCATAAAATTAGTTGAAAAACACTTATTTTTTTAATTATTAATCCATATCCATACTGTTCACAACTGTAAGTTCAAAAACAAGGAACTTTCATAAAAAGGTTTTCCTCCAACACTTTAACTACTTTAAATTAAAAAAAAATTATCTTAGTACATACATACACCTTTGCGCAAGAGAAATACACCTTCCACATAAGTTTCTATATGACTAGCGGTTTAGAGGCTGTGCGTTGTCTGTCAGCCTATATATAATACGAGTAGGTAAGTCAGGACTTTGATTCCTTTACAAGTCTACAATAAATTCGGCTACGAAAACGTCTCGTCATTCGGCTTACAAAAATCATTTGGCGTAAGAAGCACAATGGTCTACTGTATCACGATTTACGTCAAAAACTCCGCATCTTTTTCCCTTTGCGTTGCAATATTTTCTCCTTGTTTATCCCCAAAGAATAGCGTGACAGGGCATAGCCTTTGTAATAAAATCCTGTGACGTCCTGCCGTCCATCCTTGGCCCCTTTAGGGCTGTAACTTTTTCGTGTCGTCAGTATTTTATTCGACAATAATTCACCGGATGGAGAGAGAAAATCCTTTGTTTCATTAAATTTTCTTACAACACGTAAGAGGTCGGTTTTATGTGTTTGTTGTTGTTAAGTGGGCTGTTGTGTCTTCTAGTTTATGTTTTTTGTAACCGCACACGGCTGGAAGCACGTGCTTAACATAATGTTGTAACTGTATAATGGGAGCGGCTATGGAGATAGGCTCTCAAATAACTCGGAACGGGAAACTAGAGATTTTCCAAAAGTACTTTGAAAATCACGTATGTTTCACGAAAGAGTAAGAAATTTTAGTCACGCTAACATTTTAAAATGTGCAAAATTAACTGCTTTTCACTACTTCCGCTGATTTGTGAGTTATCTTTTCCTGTAAGTACGCTACTCACCCCGGTAAAATATCCATATATTCTTTTAATTGGATAAAATGAGGTTCAAATGGTAATTGAACCACGCAGCACTCGAGATATTAGGGCAGGCCGGGGTGCTTGCTCTGAGCACCAATCTATAAAGAATCCCAATTAAGTTCTATTTTAATATGTAAGCCATGTAAGTTCATCTCTTAACCTAAAATGTACTTAAATATGTAAATGTGTTTTGAACCCAAGCACGTTATATGCCTATTGATGAGTCAAGTGTGAGTTTTTTAAGTCTGCGTGCTTAAATTTCGACCACATCGCTTAAAGCGAGTTATGAGTATAAATGTGTTTGATAGTTTCTAGTGAGAGGTGCCAAACCGATTGCCCAGTTCGAAAAAATCGTAGATCCGAGAAAACCCCATAATAATAATTACATTTTTGAAAACAAGTGTATCTTAATCTTAATGTAAGCAATAAATTATTTTATACTAGCTGTCCCGACAGACGTAGTCCTGTCTTAACTAAATCTTAATTTTCTAATGTTCCACTCAACTTTCTTAATTTTTTCTTTCTTAAGAACCTTCTCCTAATAATAACAAATACAACAAAAAAAGAATTAGTGAAATCGGTCCAGCCATTCACGCGTGATGCCGTGACCAAGGAAAACGGGTTTCATTTTTATATATATAGATTAATCACTTTTTTTTTCAGTTAAAACTAATTTGACTATTTCTTTAGTTTATCTTTTTCTGAGTATCATTACCTCAACTTTATCTTTTCCCCGCGCAAACTTTTTTCTTCTCTCTTCTATTTTGAGGAAAGAAAATAATTACCGCGAACCAGACACTAAACTTTAATGACGTCAGCAATAAACTGATAAAACATTAACGTTGTAATAACAATCTTCCAAGAAAAATATTAGAGCCATAAACAGTGTTAACTTTTAGCGCTGAAGTCCAAACATTTTGATGGTAATCCGCTAGCCCAGATAAAATACAGTCAGTAAATCAAATTGAAGAGAAAGATACCTGTCATTTTCTCTAGACATATCTCTATTTCACTACCAATATTCAATTATGCAAATGGCTTCCTTATACACAACTGCTTCAAAACATTAATAGCTAAAATTTAGTATATCAGCCATGTAAGGACGCATCAATAACTCAAACAGTGAATTGTGGCTGCCGAAAAATGCAGTCATCATGATTTTCATTTTCCCTCTCTATCACTCTTTTTAGAAAGCTGCTTATCTGTCATATACTGTTTCGAGGTTTTAAGAAAATTTAATTAACTCCAGCCATAAGTTCAATTTATTATCGGCCATAAAATCTAAAGTATTGGCGATAAAACGCGCGCTGACAGTGTCGGGCCACTTGCGGTTCGGATTACGCGGCAAGTGGTCGCTGAGGAAGGAGTTTGTGGTATCATGTGGCAACATTAAATCGTTCTGTCGCAAAATAGAAGCGGCATCGGCCTTAGGGTAGAGTAGGAAGAACTGTCATTCTGAACGATAGGTTGCAAAGGGCGCTAAAATGTTAAATGCGAAGGATATAATTATTTGAGCTAAAATAACATGTTTTTATTTATTTACAAGTGGGCTTTGAGTAGAGTCTTAATCAAAGCCTTGGACCAGCGGCCTAGACGGCTAACTTGTTCAGCAGGCTGATTCAGCTATCCGAACATTAAATGTATTCGACTATTATTATCTTTGAAAAGTCTTCCGCCTTCGGGAAGAATTCGAATTTATATGTCAAATCTTTCCGAGATTTGACATATTCTTTCCGAAGGCGGAAGACTTTTCGAAGATAATCGTCGAATACATTCGATGTTTGGATAGCTGAATCAGCCTGCAGATGTTCAAAAGTCATCCGATGTTTGATTCTGGCTTTATAAAATTCGAATTGGTCCAATCTGGTTCTTCTCAAGCCCGAGATGGCCTTCAATTCCTTAACTTCAAAATGTTGAAGCACTTGAAGCCGTATGAGTGAATAAAATGGTTTTGACTTAAAAAAAAAATCATTTCGATTTTGACGGCAACCTGAAATTCAATCTTAAAACTTCGAAAATTAACCAATAAAACGGCTGGACGCCAAATAGAAGCGGACTATAGACCTAGTAAACTATCTAATCTCTAAATAATTCATTATTGAACGTTATTCTAATCATGTATGTTATTATAATCCGTTTCAAACAAGATAATTAAAATATTAACATTTCATGACGTACGCAATGTTTTCAATAACTAGGGCGATAAAATGTCGTCTATTATTTTGGCAAAGATAAGTTTTTTCTAAAATAAGCAAATTCTGCCGATTAAATCCGTTGAAGTCATAGAACTAAACATTTAGAGGCGGTGACCCGAATATTACGTCTCAATAATTATATTATGTTCCGTGCTAGTAAATTGAACGCCGCACTCTGACATAATTTCTGCTAACTATATCGCGTTGCATCAAAGTTTGTTTAAACGTGAGAGATATTAGATATATGTTTGTAAGTAATTGAGCCATGCACGCCTGCGCATGGCTCAACTACTACATATTTTCGACCCCAACGCGATATGCAACGTCCGTACACCAACTAAATCGACGCGGTACTTGCTATCTATCAATATTGTTCATTCGCCTCGTCCTTACGAAGTAATATGATAAGTCTATGGTTGAAGAATATTTTAGATAGATAAGTTTTATCAAAATTCTACACGTGATTATTTATCAGTATTAGTGTTTTTTAAGTCTCTATTTCCTTTTTAGGCACGTCGATAACAGAAAATTTTATATTATAGTTGTCACAAAATAAGATGCCCGTTATGACACTTGAGAAAGACCGTAGAATGTAACTTGGAACGCTTTTCGCGCATATTTTATGGTAGCATGCAATGTCAAATTATAACGAAACTCTCAAAAACAGTTACGTTCTCAGTCTTCTTTTTTCAAATATTAGTGTTGTAAGTGGTAACCATTTAATTTTATTGAATTGACGATAGCTCAACTGACGATTTTGGCTCATCATCTGAAGAAAATTATTGAATGAAGATTCAATCACTTTCGTTTTTTCTTGTTTTTTTGTGATTGAATGAATGTTATTATAACTAAAAATATTAAATTAAAGACAAATTGACCTCTCGCACCATTTCGTATCATTTCAATATACCTATAATATTCAAGTTTAAGTTAAATTTTCGAATCGTAACCTTTATCCAAAGTACAATACAAAATCAAATCGATCAAATACTCATACAAACTTGAATTGATTTATCGTGAGTATCGAATACCGAGTCGTATGGTAACATCACTAGTTACGTCGCAATGACAAACGTCCAAACGGGCATCTTATTTTGTGACGAATATAAAGCCTGTTGGCCTGTCTGTCTGCGATCTGAGCTTTACAATGAATGATCTGATTTCAGTACAGATTTTTGTAGTACAGATGTAAAAGCTAGTTCGAACGTATCTTTGAACACAATAAATCTGGCCGTTTTAAATTAATGACCTTTTTTCCTTTTATCTATACTTATTACGAAAAGTAATTAAAAACGTAAATAATAATTGTCACTAAATAACGAAAATAATAAGAATAACTCACTAAGCCAAAACTACATTCAAGTTCAATAAAGGCGATAACTTACAAATTAGGTCTCGTCTTTCCTCACCTATCAAATTTTACGGCCAACTGTCAAAACCTGCCAAAACTGAGAGATTATTTTAAATCGACAATGTAAAAAAGTTTATCCGTTCTAAAAACCACGTTAGGCCGATTACCTCGAGATTAATGGGTTCCTTCGCAGGCACAAAAATGTTCTGTGCAAAGTTTGTCTCCTTAATAATTTATTGTGGGGTCTCCCTTTCAGGACGGCTGGCCTTTCTGCCCGCGCCTTCTAATTGTTACATGAAGGGGCTTCCCCTTTTTTATTTCGTGCCCGGTGGTTGACATTTAGCTACCTTCTGGAGATAAATTGGCTTCCTTTATTTTGTGGGGATGTATAATAAAAGATTCATTTGGGTGGATTTAGCGTTTAGTTTCTTGCCTTTTTTTTTGTTGTGTAAAAGCCTTTCGTTTGGAGTTAAAATATGATATGCAAACATACAATTGTATACATTAGAATTAACTTTAAGTAGTGCAAATCCGGACTAAATAAATTTTAATGTTTTTCTTTGTACCTCACATATACATATTATGTATAAAAGCATTACGTAAAGCTTAGCACAAAAACTTTTCCTATTTTAACTGGTACACCTCTCGTAATGTGTTGAACAATAATTTGTAAGTTTCTGTACAATTCTATTACACAGAATGTTCACAAAATGTCCAACTAAATTGCCATGTATTGTGCTATTCTCGTCCACTTACAAAAGGTTGACTTGATAGGCATGCGAAAGATATGATTAAGCCAACTGCCGCAAAAACTTCCGGCCACTCACTCATGAATTAATCAGCTTAGTACAACTCACTGCTAAGTTCTACTTTCCTCATTTTGTTTTCTTTTACTCGCCATCAAAAACAAAAATTTCAAATATTTTTTAATGTTTTTCTGTAGTAATATTTTATTTTTGAGATTTCAACAATGTGTTTTATGTGTATGCAATGCATGGTATTGGTAATTGTTAAGTAAAAGTAAGCCTATTAAAAGTCATGTACCTACATACTATATGTTCCAATTAAAGAGAGAGAAATAAAATAAACAAAATAAATAGACAATCAAACTATTTTTAAGTACATTTTGAATTAAGTTTCAATGTAACCTACGTTAAAAGTTAAATATTTGATTATTTGTTTCGGTCAAATCTTGCAACTTATTGCAAAGTACAACCCGGGGTTGTTCAAAAACTGATATCTGTATCCGCTCATTAAAAACAAAGTTTCAGGTTCGCTGCTTCCATGTACACATTAATTTATATAGGTATATCTTTTTCAAATAGAAAAAAGTTCATTCATGTCAAATTACAATTATACGATTCAAAAATAGAAAAAAAATAGAGTAAATAGGTTTTTCCAAGGCAAGCGTGCTACATCTTCGACCACGTTGTTGCTTTCCATTGGGTGAGATTGTACAAACGCATGCTAAGTCCGATATAAAAAATCCTTTTACACGGTTTTGTAAATTTAGCCGGATTAAACCCATCTCTATTTAAAACTAAACACATTTGCCGAATGCGCGTTGTGCTCACAGCCGCGCAAGTTTGCGTCAAACTTCTGCCGGCCAATAAATAATACGGAATATTTTCTACGGTACGTTAAATATTAGATTCAACGAATACTACTTTGGAATTGTTTCTGTAAACTGCTAGTGGAGTCATAATAGACTGTTTCGAAGTTAAACTGCATTCGCCGCGACGCGGTGTGTTGATTTTTATTTCATGTTTCTTAAGTTTCTTTGGAATTGAATCTTTGGTATTCAGTCGCTATTTCAGTGCGGTGGGTAAGTTTTGTACAGGTTTCGTCTTTGTAGTAGTTTCTGGGGCTTCCGTCTGTATTATTGTTTTAGTGGCTGCATTCTACGGATTTACTCGCTATTTTAATAACATCATATTCCGAGTTGAAAATTTAGCTGTTTTAAGCTTTTGCATCCATACAAAGCTTTATGCAAATCCAGCCATGAAAGAGTTGAAAGTGTTTCTAAGATATTTTTTCGTTCAATGACTTGCTGGCATAGTAACTCAAACCTTAAGGAGCAGAATATGGCGCGCTGCTTTCTCGCTCACTCATTTCCACATTTTTGAAGTTATACAATCACTAAATAAAACTTTAAAAAATCGCATTTGTTCAAGTTGCTCATAATAATATCACAATTCAAAAAACATAAACAAAAAAAATTTACCCAAACAAGTTTTCACACATAAAAATGTGCATAACATAACGTCTGATGTTTAGGTATTTTACATAATTTTATTCAGTGATTTTATAACTGCAATAATGTTTGAATCAGCGAGCGAGACGGCAGCGCGTCATATCCTGCGCCTTAAACAAGAAAAAAACATCAGCCTCTTCCTCAACCGAACTACAATAAAATACCATATCATCCTAGATAGAATAGAACTCTCCTACTTTTAGTCCAGTATGTGGATCAACCTAACATACATACGAGTATAACTCAACGCGACGCGACGGCCAGCATTGTCAATACCGTTGATATATCGACAGGAAGCGTGGTCCGATGCCGCTCCTTCCTGCCAACTAATGTACACGGCAAACGCATTACCACCAGAATTTGCGACAGTACTAAGATAGCATGTTTAGTTGTTTACGGGAGCTGTACGTGGGATGGATGTTTGCAGCTGGTAAACAGGAGAAATAAACTTGCGGGTTTACGGGTTAAGGAAAAAAGTCTGCAGAGGAAGGTAAGTACGGTTTAATTTGATAAAGTTAATAAGAGCCTTCTTGGTTACAAACAAAGGTTTTTTTTAATACTGACAGGGTTTGACACCGACAACCTTCAAACAACGAAAACATTTCACATCTATAAACACTCTCGATCAAGGCACCTTTCAAACAAATACGAATTAAATTAAAATAAGTTCCGCTGTTTGGCTTCCATGGTACAAGAAGATATAGTCGTACCTGTACTATGCTGCAGACAGATATACTGGCTGGTGATGACAGAGGTATTTAAAAACTACCGCTAGCAACGATTCGCAAAGAATTTGCCGACATTAATTATTTGTAATTAGCTATATAGATAAGTAGGTAAGTATTTTATCAATGATCACGCAATATTATTCACGATTCAGATTACCTCTACGTGTGTTTATTTTTCCATATTATAAATAATCGTAATCATTGTGGATAAAATGGAATTAATACAAAATGTAATTCATGCACATTTAAGTAGTCTTATTTATGATCCACTATCTTAACAGTTTTAATTATATTCTTCCGCTGTTGATAATAACGAATTATAATTTTCCTTTGTCTTCACATTTTTTTTATTCTGATGCTGATTTTATTATAATCGGGGCAAATTAGACCGAAAAATAGGAGTAAACTTACATTAATTCCCACCCAGCTGAAAATTGGTAGGATTGTTCAGAACACCATCATAAATGAAACCTAAAAAGTCCTCATCGATCCGATACGTGCAAAAATTTTTACTCCGGGTAGAAGGTCACCAAAACGGGTATTTCGTGATTTTCTCAAAAACGGTACAAGCTGCGAGGATACTGTTCAAGACAAGTATGTTCACTATAACATTTTCTACAGTATTGCTCTTAAACGCATGTTGATAGAACTTATGGTTTTCGAGATATGTCGATATTCATTTCAGACCAGACCAAAAAATTGACAATTTCTCTTAAGATGCCTCAGTCAGCAGTAGATCATATAACAAGTTTGTAAATGAGTTTTCCCGAAGTTTTAAACATTGTTGAATCCGACAATCTCAAGAAACACTTTGAAAAATGACTCCTTGAATCTCAAATCGGATAAATGATGATGATGGTTGACGGAAAATTGAACCCCTCGTATCTCGGAAACGGAAAGAGATAGAGGGGTACACCTGACTTTTAAAATTTAGATCAAGTATGGACCTTTCTAGGGAAATGATAAAAAAAGATAGCCGCCATACAAAAAAGTTTGACAGTCATACAAATAAACAAAAAAAAAGGAAATGCTCATAGCTGTGGAACCGCTGTAGATGGATGGAGTGTGCTCGAAGAAATATTATAGAGATTCATAACGACAATCGAGATTCAGCAACAAAAATCCAAGATGTCGGATTTCATATTTCCGTCAAATTTCAATGGATCTTCTAAATTTTAAAGTGATCCTAGGCAGGTGTTATTTTGGATCTGGAGGCTCTTAAGGTCCTTAAATCCATTCCTGAAATGATTTTTTTGGTTCGGCCATTTTTCAAAATGGCTGCCATACAAATGAAAAGGAGTGAAGTTACAATACTTCGCACCCAGCTGAAAATCAGTAGGATTGTTCAAAACATCATCACAAATGAAATCTAAAAAGTCCTCATTGATCCGATACGTGCAAAAAAAAATCCGATTATTACTCTTTCAACTTTTTGAATCGTTATATTTCAAAAACGGTGGCTCTTAGGAAAAAAAAATTGACAATTTTTGTAGATAATTATCTGATCTAAACTTTTAAATTCAGCTCAGAAGTTTTTTACTCATTTAGATCTTAATTAAAGCAAAATCAGCAGCAAAATCTTATAACTTAATTCCAACAATTTATCAAACCCTATAAATAATTAAAACAAATAAACAAAACTAAGCATTACCTACAAAATATTTCATGAAACGATAATTTATTCAAAACACGATTAAGCTACGACCAAACTGCCTCAAACGCGGGTTTTTATCATCATTCAAGCTCACAAAGTTGTCTTCAAATGAAATATGAATTTAAAAGAACAAAACGCAGAGATAAGAGCCAAGACATCTGTCGCGGCCGCACTCAGAGATAACGGGAAGATTGACAGAAAAACAGGCCGGAGCAAAATATCTGAATATTGAAACGGTCGCTTTGAACAGGGACAGATATTTTACTTACGATGAATTGGTGATTATGATAACAAGCTATAAATAATACGCTACTTTATGCTTGTTCAGCTTGTTTAGCTTGTTTGAATGATGAGTTTAAATACCTGTTCTGGGTCTGGGTGTTAGTTGCCCTTGTCTTTGTATGTGTTCCATGGCATCCCCGACACAGGTTATCCTATAGGACTATAGTGGATAGCTATGAGTATCAAACGTTAGTATATATTTAATGATTTGGTAAATAAATAAATAGGTACAGTTTGTATAACATAGGCTTAACATACTTTATAAGAGTCTAAATATATTTGTATAAATGTTTTATCTAAATTCACCAGACCAGATAGCAGTCAAACTCAAACCTATCTCTGAAATCTGAAAATAGTGTTTTTTTTTTGTTCTTTAATAGTATCTGAGTTTAGATCTAATGATTAGGTATTACAGTGCTACTGCGTCAGTAGCTAAATGATTATCATCAGACACGACTTTTCAATTAAAAATTTCCAAAATATTTTTTTGAGCATCATTACATTTTTATCAGTCACATCGGAGATTACCAAAATATCATGCAGTTTTCGGAATAGGTACCTTTCGCTCATTAGCAACTAATTAGTCGAATTGATTTGATCTCTACATAATCGAATATAAGATTATCGTGCGCGATAAGTTTTACAAGGAGAAATGCAATGTTTAAGGCGGGTCCAAATTATGACATTTCACTGTAACAGAACCCCGTAACAATAATCGTAACAGATCGTAACATTTACCCGTGTCAGTATCTCTAGTGTGGACGGTATTTGTAACGCAAACGATCGGCATTTTCCACGTTTAGCGTAACAATTCAGTTGCGACATCACACAGTCATCGATATGATAGGTATGTAAGGAGATCGGCCCTTAGTAATATCGTAGAGTCCATAGTAGATAGTTGGCCGTCCATAGTTGGCCGTGATATACCACATATCACGTCGATGTACACAATGCTAATCAGCCGAGTGATTTTCTCTCTCTCTCATCTCATTACTCAATTGCATAAAAAAAACAGTCCGGTCCGTTACTAATACATATTACAATGTTACAAGTCTAGCTAGACGGACCTTAATTTAGTTTGAGTATAATTAAATTAAATTAAGTTATCGTAAATTTGGAATTCCCCAATTTTATTTTGATTTGAAATGAAACTATTTACCAACATTGTCTATTACATCTATTAGAATTTATTCTTTAAAGACGAGAAACAAACTACAGTGTTTGTTGCAATCACGAAAAAACGGCAGAACAGATTTGAATGAAATTTGGTAGCTTATACCCTGGATTAACATTTAAGGTGGTTTGATTTTCATACTAATCTATTTGACCATTCATGGGCGACGAGAGTATAATTTTAATTGAAATGACTATAGTTGGCTTTTAAATTGGACTTTATTGGCGGCATTTCATCTTTAGTTGAAGAAAACAGTAGATTAATAGTAGAAATAATAATAAAATAAAGAAATAAAATAATAACAAAAAGTTCCTTGTTTATATGACCAACGGTTTAGGCTGTGCATTATTAATATAATATGTCCATCAGGTAATACCTCCTATATATTTATAGACTAGCCTACTAGATAAGCCACTCGATGGACCAACGTCACAAAAAAGGCCACGCAGTCCACCGTGGCTCAGTGTGCTCGCAATGCAACAAACCGCCAGAAATGGAGAAGCATTGCGAGACGTGCAGCAGCAATGAAAAGGGGCGTCGACGTCGGCCAGTAGCCTCCGTGCAACATTGCAACCACCACCACTCTGCCAAGACTGAACGACTAAGAAGAAGACCAGATAAACGCGCGCGGATGCACCGCCCAGAATTTATAAAATTAGTAAGGTAGTTAGTAAAGGTTACATAGATGCAGCCGTGAAAGCAAGCTAGTAATAGGTTTATCCACGTAGTTCCTCGCATTAATCCTATCTATCGAAACCGGAGGAGGCGGATAACGTCGGTCAGTCCGGCTGCAGCCGGCTATACCTGGAGGGTCAGCAATTCCGTGCAATTTGTTTGGAGCCAGTTACCGCGTCGCCCCCGGTCCAACTAGTGCTACGGCCGGTGGTGTAAATCAAGGGATATAGCGTTTTAACATTTTGTTATAGGTAATTAACACGAAAGCCATGTAAGTAATAGGTACTCGTATATCTGTGTAGTTTCGGCAACTAGTGCTACGAGCGATGGTGCGTTTAAATATTTTGATATATAGATATACAGCTTCGATTATATTCGGCGATATTTTTTATGGAATGATTAGAAGCGTGACGCGCTGGTGACCTTGTCTTAACTAGTGCCAAGCAAAATCACGTTTATTGTATTGTATTAATTTTCATTTTAACTTTTCACTTTGAATCAAATTTTTATGCTTAGAATCCTAGTTGCAATAAAAGATTCTCAAAATCATTATGAAATTGAAAATATGCCAGCAATAAAAAATGAGCCCTCAAACGTCAAACTGCACTCCGCTGCCGCCTGTGCATTACACCGGCATGTCAAGCTTCTCCAAGCCTGAAATTAAATCGGCCGTGTGATTTACATTTTAATATGTCTAGGGACTCACCTGTACTAAAATTAAATTTATGGTATTGACGGAGCAACGTTAGCCGTTCGCTTGCTCGTAAAATTCCATGGGCCACGTTACCGGAGACGTTTTTATGATGATTGAATTAACTGATCAATTGTTTTCAGTCCTCTTCTGAGTAGTTCTCACTTTTCAGGCTTAGTTCTGGAGCACCGCCATTTGAAATTGGGTTAGAATAGTGAATAGAGGAAGACAATGCGAGAGTCGATTTGAGGAGGGAGAGTGTGCTTTTGTTTTATGAACCATTTTTGTGCCTTGAAGCGCGCTCGGCTGTGTCCGGCACCGGTTAGTCGATTACGCTACTCTTTTGTACAAATTTATACTAGTGTCTTATTTTCGCTCCTGCACTTCCCAATTAACAATGTCACCTAAGAAAATTACTTATTGACTTTTAGTTTTGCATCCCTTTCTTCTTTTCGAATGGTGTCGTGCATGATTAGTTAGCAGGGTCTTGATTTCTAAGAATTCAAAATTCTGGATGGTGCAGACCTGTTATGGGCAAACGTGACGTTTAACATCGGGTGACTTGCTCGTCTCGTCACTCAATAGCAAAATAAAAAAGTAGTGCATAGCGTAGTAAAATATCATTAAAAGATAATAAGTAAAATTTGATTCAACAAAAGAAATATAGGAACAGTTCAATGAAAATAGCGTTGGCAATTGGCTCTCTGTTAAAGTTTTCTTTTCTTTTTCACACAGGTAAGTAATCTACTTACAAATTTGCCGAGCCTGGCCGTAACAGTCGGCACAGCGCTACCAACGATAACCTTTTGAATAAAGGGTCAAAACATAAATCCTCGGCTCCTAACAAAACGGCTATTATCTTAAACGCTCCGTGGTTCGCAAGTTGCTGAACTGCGCAATAATAAACCTGGGCCCAAAATACACATCGAGCGATAAACAATACCTATAGCCCTACGTCATCACAACAAACGCTCACACTTTATGGCAGTAATAAAATCGGCCCCAACAAACCGAGAACAATTCATAAGAAATATTATCTAACGTTAAGGACACAGACTAGAGATACAGATGGACAGCTCTGATGGAACAGTGAACAATTACCAACATGTCTGACTCCGAGGCCAAAAACCGGTTTTCTACAGTACTCTCTGGTCTCAAAAAGAGTTTAAAAAAATAACAGAACAAGCTTCAGTCTGGAAAAGATCACTAAGTGATAAAGCCACCACTTGTTATATTAGTTTAAGCATTACTAGTCACGAACCAACCAAAAATCGTCATTATGAGAGCCCAGAATTGCTAAAGCTACTAGAATGCTAGTATTAAATTATTTGATTTGTATGTCTATTGTATGTCATTTACTGTTTAGACGTAAATACGAGTAAACCATTAAATTTACTTCAATGGTGCGAAAGTTGATAACAAAATTTCAGGATACAAATTTGGTGTTGCAGCAACAAATCTGTCATCAGCGTCTAAAATTCAATAACACCATTAGATAGCTAAAGGATTAACAAATTCATATATAATATTAACATCACGTAAAACATTCGTATTTACGTAAATCAAACAGACTCGACCGTATCCACAGCCACTCCCCGATTTTCTAACCAAAGTTGTGTCTCTGCATCTTTCTTCCAGCCACTAAGGTGTCTGTCTGAAAATAAACTATCAAACGTTAGGGGAATGAGAGTTTAAGTCTGCGCCGAATCTCGGAACGGAACGGGTCATCAAGAGTTACATCTATGATGGGTAAGGTATGTGGCATAAGAAGCTGGGGTAGGCATTCTTTTCAAATTATTATGATATATGGTTGATAAATTATTATATATGGTTGGTATGAAAATGTAGCGCTCGTAGCGTAGCTTTGGGATCGTCCATTAATCGCGTGAAACTCGACAGATGGGAAGGAGTTTGGAAAACATCACGAAACATCACGATTTATTTATATTATTGTATTTTTATTATTTCGTTAAATTCTGAAAACTTTTTAGACAAATTGTATCAAAAAAATAATAATTAATAATTAATGGACGACCCCTTAACTAGGAGTTCGTAACCGATCACCGACGTTAAGAAGATTAAGGATACAATATCTTATATAAATATTTAAAGTGCGTCCTCACATGTAGCACCTGCTTTAGTACATTTACAGCTAAAATTGGATACATTAGATGCATCAGTAACCCAGCAACAGAAAATATGGTCGGTGTAGCTGAAATCAGAATAAAATTCATCAATCATCATCATCATCATAGCGGATGTGATCCAAGTCGAAAATAGGACCAAATGTGGCAGACATGAGATTTATTATGACTTAGAGTAAATATATAGTAATAGTAAAAGTAGGTAAAAAAAGAGTAAAAATCGGATTTTCCTATCTGATAATAGGAAGACGGAGAGGTATCTTACATAATGGGATCACCTTGGTGCTAACTAAGTTAAGTTTAAAGCATCAACAGTTTAGCAGAAAGTTACTACGTAAAAATTACAACGTCAGCAAGTCAGCATAAATACTATAAGAACTGGTGCTATTCAACCACGTACCATTTGCTATACCATATTTTTCTTCTTATTTTTTTTACAAATTTCGCAATTTCATTAAATGAATGTTGGGACGTTTTGTGGTCGATCGTCACGCTAATCTGAGTGACTTCAAGTCGCGAGCGCATCGGGTTCTACTAGGTAAGTGGGTTCTACCGAATCGTTGCTTACCATCTGGCGAGCTGGTGGTCAAACGCAAGCCTGTTACCGAATAAAAAAAGAACTTAGTGTCTCTTCGGCCTTCCTCTGTTCTCAAAGACAGCTTCCTTATTCATGAAGCTATTTATTCGTATTGCTTACTTACGTCTAGTGGCGGGTTTTTCACTCGAGTAGTTCTCCGTTAGATAAGATTTTCGAGAAGCGAATGTCAATGTATGATGGTTAGTCTTTCAGATATTTACCACCACCGTTGTAGTGGTAGGGCTCTTTTGCAGACCTCGCCTGGGGAAGTACCACACCTTTGCCAGTTATTCCACCGCCAAGCAGTAATGTGCAAACATTACTGTGTTCCAGTTGGAAGGGCATTGTTTCCAGTGAAATTACAGGGCAAATGGGAGATTAAACAACTTATATCTCAGGGTGACGAGCCCAGTGCTGTGCCGCGCAGGGTCTTGAATTCTGCGAGTTCAAAATTTTGGGTGGCGCAGACCTGTTATGGGCAAACGTGACGTTTAACATCAGGCGAGCGATTTGCTCGTTTCGTCACTTAATCAAATAAAAAATAAATAAAAAAAAAGATATTGTTAGGTACTCTGGGTATAAACTACCTACCTACCCTAGGTATAAACTTTTATCTTTGTAACACCTTATTTTGTCATAATACAACTATAATACAGGGTTATAAGAAAAGGGTATGCTAAGCCGAAAAGGGTTTGCAACACACTTTATTATAAACATACTATGGGACCACGATTACACTAGATCGATGTATGGGACCAACCCTGAAATCGCAAAAGAATCATCTGTTCCATAGAAAAATATGAATGTTGTATGTCGACGAAATTTTATTTTCTTTTCTTAATTTTAAAAAGAAAGAGTTTCTGAGTATGTCTTGTTGTTTATATATTTTTGTATGTGCATCGATATCTTCACCAGATGTTGGAAATGAACTAATTTTGATAACTCTCTTTGAATATTTCAAGGGTGGTCCCGTTTTTGAAGGACATATTCCTACTCCAAGGTTTGAAAAGATCTTTGAGGAGTGGCTTGAGAGGCGCCACGGCGCCCTTACCTTCCGTCTGACGCAGGTTCTCACCGGACATGGTTGTTTCGGGAGGTACCTGCACCGAATCAGGCGGGAGGAAACGCCCGGATGCAACCACTGTGAGGATCGGCCGGAGGACACGGTGGAGCACACCGTGGAGGTCTGCCCCGCTTGGGTGGAGCCCCGCCGTGTTCTCGTAGCGGCGATCGGCGGCGGCGATCTCTCGCGTCCGGCCCTGGTGCAAGCCATGGTCCGGGGCGAGGAGGAATGGGACGCCGTCGCCTCCTTCTGCGAAGCAGTGATGCTAGCGAAGGAGGTGGCGGAACGTGAGAGGGAGAGAACCTCTCGTCCCAGCCGCCGCCGTGGGAGGCGCTCCGGGCGTCGGGGGTCACGTGACGACCTCCGGCCACCGTAGACGCGGGCCTGTGGACGGTGAGCTATTGGGCTAGCTCGCTGTCCGTCCGTCTTATGACGACACAGGCCGTGTCGACGGCGCGTTCGTGTTCCACGCGCGCCTCAAAGAGATGTCAGCAACATGGAAGGGGCCCGAAAGGGCCCATGCCCGTCGGGGCTGCGGGTAGAAGTTACCGCGGCCTCGGCGTCACAAGGGCGTAGAAGGAACATGGGTGGTTTTTGGTCAGTAGAAGTCTGACACTCCCTTCCGCTCTGCCCAAAGAGTGGGAGGGGTCATTTGATGATTTCCCACCCCCCAAAAAAAAAAAAAAAAAAAAAAAAAGGTTTGAAAAGATTGGTTTTTACTTTAGTCAGATGTAGCTGTAGGTACTGCCTTGTACTGAAAAACTTCCCTTAAAATAATCCTTTCTATAATATAAAATGTGAAAATAAAGAAGGGAACTTAAGGAACAGAGTTCTTGGAATCCTCGTTTTTGTGCGGTCGCAATATTGTTGATTTCTTAAAATCGTTAATTAATTCGCTTATTTTCAATGTAACCATAGAAATGTATGTTCAAGTGTCTCCTCTGTAACATTCGATGTAATGAAACATAAATTAATATTTCTGACGTCAGGAATCAGCCATTATTAAGCTATCGATATCGGTATGACTGTTTGCATGAGTAAACTTTCCACAGACTTCACTTTGTCACAAGTGTTCGTTTTTTGGTGACAAAAACAAAATCTGTAGTATGACACGGAAACTATTTTGCAATAAGCACTTAGTGGTAAAGTAAATCATGACTCGCATGAATTCTCGAGAAGTCTTTCAAACATGTCTCTAACCGAAGTAACCGAGCAGTGATTATTTTTTTCAATAATAAAAGTCGTTTAATATTTTATTTTTGAAAACATAGAATTTCCTAAATAAATTCCAGCTATATCGTGTCGGTTCGTATCCTATAAAAAGCATTTCCAGTAGGTACGTGTCGGCGACCGGAAGTCGATGGCGAAAGTACGCGTGACGCCCGCGTCGGCTTCCGGCCACAGACGTGCCCTAAACTAGGTATACCATACCTACCTTTAATATCTACGTACTTTTATAGTTAACTATACCTTAGCATCCGTGATTTATTCAGTTCTACATTTTCTCGGGATTATAACCTATTTTGTGTGAGATTTCAAACAACGTTCAATTTCACACTCCTCGTTTCTGGTTGTTTCTGGTTAGGAACTCGCCTGTTATTCTACAGAAAAAAAAAAAAACATTTCTACACATTTTCTCTAAAACCAGATGGTCAGTGATGGTACAAAAAAACCCAACACACATTTTATTAGTAGGTACTAATATTATTTTTTCGGTTTTTCGCAATCGGAGCAAAAAATAAAATCAAAAAAAGATAAGCAATACAGTACCTGCAATACAGTACCTACCGTCACTAAGCCGATTCGATGAAATTTATCTTATCCAGATATCGATGGCAATTATTAATACACAATCAAATTGAAAACGGTAGTTGAACACAAAAAGCCGCGATGGCGAGTGTTTGGGTGTCGTGCTTACTTTTATGCTTTTGCATAGCTATTGCTAAAGCGGACGATTGCGTCACATATGATTTTGAACATGACGTCGATAGTCTCTTTAAAAGTGACACGGGACTTTGTGAGGGCTTGCAACTGGCGACTTGGAATTTGAGAAGTTATTCGGATGTCTGGATAGACAGCCTGAACGATAAAAGTAGCTCATTTGTTGCCGCGACCTCCAGTTTGAGTTGTGGTTCAACTTTTGAGTTTACAATGGCTGGAGGAGGCACAGTGGAACTTAACGTATATATGGAGAGTAATTATTATACGGATCAAATTTCAGTGATGGCTATGCAAGCTATACCTGGTGGGCTTGACCAATCAGTTGGTTTAGTATTAATTTCTGCGTCCGATCCCAACTTTGTGAATGGATGGCAATCGGTGAAAATGGTCTTGGTTGGCACCGGCACTTATCAGGGATATGTAAGTAGAAGTTTAAAAATAACATTAAAATACAGCCTAAGTCAATCACTGTTATCCATGATAAATAAAATCTAATAAAATAAAATTTGATAAACATGTCACAGCATTCATATAAATCGACAAAGGCCTTTCGAAGTTAAAGAAAAAATAAACTGAGACTCAAATGCAGACTCTGATGAATTCGGTAAACATTTCAAGTTAGTTTAAGGGAATTATTTAGTTAAGAAACGTTGCTTTTCTAAATCCGTAAATTGTATACGAGTACCTAGCATAAACTCTGGCGTAAAATACGTAGCGAGTATTCGATAAAAAAAGTTACGCCATTTACGCCTGACAGTTGCGCCTCTTATGGGCAAAAAATGCATACATTTTTCCATCGAATACTCGCTACAATGCTACGTCAAAGTTTATGTTAGAAATACAGTTGCCAAAATGTTTCGCAAAAACAAAAAATACATAATATCTATTTTTTTTCAGTTTTGATTTACCTGTGTTTGTGTTTTTATTGAACGAAACATTCTGACTACGGTTTCCTGCCATTGAAATTTGTTACGATATTTTTTATTGTTTTTTGCAGATATCGATCATGGGTGTCGGTTCCGCCAAATCCTTAGTCATGGTAGACTCATTCAGATACATCTCGCCGAACACAGATGAAGATTCATGTCAAATATACGAAGATACAATCGAAGCAGAAACTACTCGTACTACTGAACAAGGCATCGAAACTAGTCGTACAACAAGGTTGTCATACACTGAAACACCAACTGACATTACCAATGAACCAATAATAGAAACTACCACAAGGGTTCCATACACTGAAACAGAACCAACCAGAACTACCACTGAACCAATAATAGAAACTACCACAAGGGTTCCATACACTGAAACAGAACCAACCAGAACTACCACTGAACCAATAATAGAAACTACCACAAGGGTTCCATACACTGAAACAGAACCAACCAGAACTACCACTGAACCAATAATAGAAACTACCACAAGGGTTCCATACACTGAAACAGAACCAACCAGAACTACCACTGAACCAATAACAGAAACTACCACAAGGGTTCCATACACTGAAACAGAACCAACCAGAACTACCACTGAACCAATAACAGAAACTACCCCATGGATTCCATACACCGACACAACACCAATCGACGTACCAACTGTAAAAGAATGCACCACATATAATTTTGAATCAGACTTCGACAGTCGTTTCTCAACTGATAACTACTTATGCAAAGGCTTATTACCCTGGCAACTGGATAACTACACTTCTATTGATACTGGAAGTCCAAACTCTGAGAGCTCAGCATTTATGGCACCACACGAGACGGCGAGCTGTATTTCTTCGTTCATTTTCAAAATGGAGCCTGACGGAATAGTTGAAGCAAAAGTTTTTATGGAACCGGTGCAACAATTAGATCACATAATTATTATAGCACAGAGAGTAACAGGAAATGAATTCGATACAGTGGCTGGCTTTATAAAGTACCACCCAGGGAACCAAGTTTTTACTCCAGGGTGGAACGTGATTAGATTCAGTCTTTTGGAATTAACCAGCTTCGATGGTTATGTAAGTATGCTTTTGAATTTTGCTATTGTTCCGTGAAATTGTTTTAGGTGAATCGTTATTCAATAATATAATGTCAGTAATTTCTTTTTTGCAAATATATTTTAGGATATATGTACTTAGGTACTTATAAAGTTATATCCACAAAATAAGAGATAAAAAATAGGATATTATTCCCGCTAAAAACTAATTATAATGTAAAAAGAGTAAAAAAAACTTCAAAAACTTCCAAAAATGTTGAATTGTGCAGGCGAGATAGCAAATTTGGTACGGAGGAAGTTAATCACACGATCAACACAGGTTACATTTGGTCCCAAAAAAACTTGTTTTTTGTAGAATGTAATAGCCGGTGAAATGGAGACATGCTGTATTTACAATCATTAAAAAACTAAACAGTGGTTCAATATTCTATTTCAGCTAATCTTCATCGGCAGTGCAGACAAGACCTCGACAGTACTCGTAGACTCGATCCGATACATTCCACCTTTGACGTCGCCCGAAGACGCTTCTTGTAACGTGTACTGAAGTAAAAAATAAAGGCTTTTTGTTATAATTAAGGAACATGGGAATAGTCACGTAAAAATTAAGTCGTTTACCGTGTTTTATAACAAAATGTGTCAAAACCACTACTAGTTTCCAAAGTAAAAATAAAGACCTTAAACTTAAGTGACATGGGCAGTACTGCTTACTCTATTTTTGTAATGAGCACAAGTTAAATGACATTTACCGATCTAAGCAACTGCTAATCAGTTATATGTAAGACCCAAAGTATTCAACCTTATTGACACGATGTAGATGTTTTCAAGAAAACAACTAACGAATTAAAACGAAACGCGCGGAAATACAAACTCTTACAGTCTAAGACTTAGACCAAGCCTCCCCCCTAGCCAAGTTACAATTCTATAATCGAAATAATATAGAAAAGTAAGAAAATATAAGTGAATGATATTTCAGTCATAGAGTATATATATAGAATCTATAAATAGATTATAGAAGGTTATTCCCATACATTTCCCTACTTTTCTATATCGTTTCGATTTGCAACTTGGCTAGGCTTGCTTCATAGAATTGCTCTGGCATTTGTAAACTTTTTTAATGTAACTTTTGACATTTGACATAGAATTGACGCAATGGCTTTTTTTACCCATTCGAATTAAATAGTCATCGTTAAGACAGGACAACGTCTGTCGAGTCAGCTATGTAGTATAATATAGAATCTGTAATAGATTATCGAATTCTTAGTTTTCTGTTGTGTTTGCGATCATATAATTGCAACTTGGCCTGCTGTTTAGATAAGTAACCAACAGATGTAGCGATTAACTAATTTAATTTCAGGAGAATAGTATTTGTCATATTGCAGAGAGTAGTCGTGAACTTACTATGCTAGATTTAGGCTACTTTTTGCGTTATTGAAATATAGCTTTTGTGAAATGTCATAAATCGCAGGCCATTTTATATCGCAAATCTTTTTAACTGGAAAAATTTGCCATTATTTAACTATGCCAATATTGTGTATAAAATATTAATTTAATTAACTTCTATGAATTGTTTGATTTATTTTAGGTACCTTTATTATGCATTATTGTTGTTAGGTAAGCGTAATTTATTTGTTCTAAGAATGTAGACTGGTAAACTGTGATTAAAATTGTATTGGATAATTTGAAGTATAATTTAAATATTATATTTTCTGAAGTAGGAGATAATTATGTGTATTGTACACAATTGTATTATTTCAGTGAATTACTGATTATAAAAAAAAATACGTATCTCATTTAAAAAAAAAATATTATTATCATTATCATCAACATCTACATACCTACTTTCTTTACTCACTGCAGAGTATAGGCCTCTCTCTAACTGTTCCATTATTGTTGGTTCAGGGCCTTATTCTGGTGAGTGAGATATTATCTCGGTCACTGTCGCTTTTATTAGAAATATCATGACCGTAAGAGTGACCGATATAATCTCGAGCATCCAAGAATATGGACTCTGCGCCCAACGGGTCCAGCCCTCCTAGCCAAGTTGCAATTCCATAATCGAAACGCTGCGCTGTAGAAAACTGTACGGAAATGATATTTCTATGATAGAATATAAAATTTATAATCTCTATGCTTACCTACTGCCACTCCATTTATGTAACACTTCGCCAGCACTTTGGCACTTTGGCATAGCAGTGCCAGTACTTTGTCGATTCATAAACTGACGTTTAAACTTAAGTTGCTCCACCTTAAAGCTTCCTAATAATGCTGAGATACAAAATCTATCCTCAATTAGGCCGTATTCCACCACTCTGGCCAAGCACGGGTTGGTAGATTCAAATACGCCTTTGAATTTATTCTCTGGATGTGTACAGGTTTTCTCCTGGTGTTTTCTTTCTTTCATTAAACTCAAGTTATTCGTGAAAATATCACAAAAAAATCGTAACATCTCACAAAATTGTGACATCGTGAAATCAACGTCTATAAGTAAAACCGATTGAATTGTATTTTTATGCCCCTCCCTGATCCACACTCGCCCTCTCACCCTCACTTCACACTTCTCATCCTCTTACTTACCCTTCGCTCAGTTTTGTTGTAGTTCGGGAATCGAACCCGGGACCTTTGGCTTATAAGGCGTATATTTTTACCGCTAAGCCAAACAGGTCATCAAACGCCGCAACACTAGCCCCTTTGGCCAAAAACCGGGCGAGAGAAGCGCTTCTTTATGCTTTACAGAAACCCGAAGACTTGAAATAAGTTTTACGGACATTCGACTCCATGCGCTGCATCTCCACAATTTGGCGAAGCTACTCCCAGTCTGTTTTGCACAAATTTGTACACGTTGTTATAAAATAATTTGTCTGCAGCATGGGCTGAGGAATACTTACAGCCTAAATCACGGCACCGCAGCATTAACCAACAATTTATAAGCTTACTTTGTTAATAATAATAATACAGGTGTTGCAAACTGTTTCAAATAACACGTCTTGTTTTCCAACTCTGTTACGGAAAATGCCGTCAATAATTTTGAATGTTACAATTTAATAGGCTTCGTAGCTTAGATTGTGAAATTTCTGTTCCGGTTTAGTTTCTGGAGTTTTATAAACTGTTGTTATGTTTATTTCATTCTGAAACAAAATTAAAAAAAAATAGAAATATACAAAACCCGATTGAAATGGCTGAACTGATTTTGGTAAAACATATCTAAAAATCTGCTTCTGAATGAAAAAAAAAACCACCCGTTTTAGAGCTACGATGTCACTGACAGACACACAACATACAGCGGTCAAACTTATAATAGGGGTGTTAAGTTTGCCCGCTAAGTATTAAAAACAATTTTAACCCCTGACGCAAAAAGAGGAGTCCTTTTGTGTCGGGGGTTAAAAACAGTCTTTGCTGGTCGATAGTAGAAAGCAATCAAAGACCACCTGACATTGCCCTCGAATGCCTTCACCCTCACGGCAATAAATTCATACGGATTTCTGTACATGTCCTGTTAACCGTTCTCAGGCAATAACCTGTCTCTCCTGATTTACGGGAGAGGGCCCGTCACAAAAGTAGCCCTCTTGTTTCGCAGGATAGAGATAGTATGTCTAAAAATTGTGAGTGTCCGTAGGTGTATCTATAACCTATATTCATCATATGCAACCTTTAATCCTCCCACTGCTGGGATACCTACAGGTCTACCCTCGAAGGGTGATTAGGCCGTATTCCACCACGCTGGCCAAGTGTGGGTTGCTATATTCATCAATTCGTTAAAAATCTAAAACCTGAGGCCAAAACCAGATACGTTAGTTGCGTGGGCATTGCCGAGCCAGTGGACTGTAAGTGAGTACGAAGGGAGTATTTGCCAACCCCTTCAATATGATTTTCCGTAGTTTTACAAATGACTTCTATGGTGAATTGAGCTCTGTTTTTATTTGAAGTAATTTATTTTAATGATAAGATTTATGTAGTTATTTTAAAAGTTATGTTTAACGAATTAAATAAGTTTGTCACATTTCAACAACGGCAAATGTTATTAATCTCAATTTAAGCCATAATAAATTAGAGGTACAGCATAGCTGCGTCCCGCGGTTTCACTCCCTGTCTTGAAGGATTTTTTTTCTATTTGTTAGAACCTTTATTGTTGGAACCTATTTGTTTTAATGCAAAATTAGCTGTTCTTGAAACTACAGCCGCACGCGTATTGAATTTTTTGTCTACTATACAACTAAGGATCTTTTTTATTCTGTTTTTAACCTGCACCTACCCTTGGTACGACCCATGATAGGTTCTCGAAACGATCAAACGTTTCGTAAGGCTCCATACATTAAAGTAAAGCGCCCCTGGCGGAAACTGTAGGATGAATGTAGGAACTATTGTAATATATGGAGCTTTACGAAACGTTTGATCGTTTTCAAAAACTATCAAAACTCATACTGAGGATACTGAACTGAATTGAGTAAGAACAAACATACACAGTCAGTACACACATATGCACACAAACTTTGATAAACTTCGCTGTGAGTTATGCGATTTCCAGTATTAAGTATTTAGGTACTCTATTTTGACAGTTTCCCAGAATCATACGCACAAAGACATTACTGGTGAGCCTAAAACGCCTGAACTGTTAAGTTCAACTATCTCTCTCTAACTGTGGATTGATGGAGTATGCAAGAGGCGCTGAAATGCAACAATACACTACTAGGTATTGCCGTTATAAATGTAAAAGTAAAAAAATATTTATTTATTTATTTAAACTATTCTGGTAACACCTTTACAGTAGAACAAGACGGTGCTACCCTTATATCTACATACTATGCAATAATCCACAGAACATAATATTATAACACAGAGTTATAAGGTATGCTAAGCCGAAAAAGTCATAGTATTTATCATTATAAACAAATTTTATTATGGAGCCTACCCTTTCCTGATAAACTTGTATTTTAAAATTAATTATTGAATATTTATTCCGCCACTAAAATAAGGAACAAAGTACGCACTTTTTTTTTATGAACTTAAATGTAAATCAAGACTTTTCTGTTATGAAAATCAGTTTCCAAAATAAGTTTAGGAAGACATTTATAAAATTCACTCAATTATTATACTTTCCTTATGATGTGGTGTCAATAAAGCCCTATTATTTTGTACATTATACGTGTATACTCATATTATGCATAGGAGTATGACTAAACACCTGCCTTAGTACCTAGGTACTCGCTGAAAAAATATGTACAACATTTTACCGCAAAAATATCTTTCCAAAAGACAAGCGATAAGAAACAGCAGATTATTTCATCTTGCAAGGGGCATGGACAACAAAGCCAGTCAATGTCAACCTGTAACTTCCTGCTTTGTACGAAAATTGCATTGAAAATTGTGGAAGAACGCCCAGTCAGGGTAAGAGAAATTCTTTACTGATGCTGAGTTGTGCTATGCCATTTTATGGGAAAATATCGCAGCTGTTTTTACTATTCAACAACATAAACCAAACAGAAACATAGAATTTTACAGAAAAAAAAACAGAGCTCAAGTCTATCTATCTTAATAATATTTATTATCTACTAGCTTTTATTTTACTCGTGCTAGTTGCATGTGCAATTTAGTATGTTTGTGGTCAAATCTTGGAAGCTAAATTAGAACCTCTTTCTGACGTAATTGAGATTAAATTTGGCTAACCGGTGTACCTCCGACTTACTCTGACGACAATGCAATAAAAGTTTGCTTTTAAAAGATATTTTTAATATTATTTTATTTTTTATTTTCGTTTTTTTATATTTTTTATTCTAATAGTTAATAAATATTAATTTAATGATGGAAAAAAAAAAATTTTAGAAGATAAATTTTTAAATTGTCTTCATTTAGTTTTAATTCAAAGATAATTGAATAATAGCTTTTAAGCTCAGTGAGTTAATACTTTATCTTGTCTTGCTGTGCTTTGAATATAGTTCGCTAGTCTCGAAACAAAACTGTTTCGTAGAATTAGCCGGGCAGCCCTTATACGCCTCGTGACAGTTTAAAAAAATCTCCTAATTTGTATCTCGATCACCATAACAATGCAACAACGTAGAATGGCCAATCATTGCAAACGGCGCCCGTTCCGGCCGGCCCTCGTCCACCACTCGATTGTCCTCGATCGTTATTCGATCGTTCTCCGATTTACGATCTACAGTAGCGATTCTTTCGCGAGTACGAATACACGTCGTTAAATTGATCGGATTGCATTTGCTTTTGTCGAAAGTTAGGCTTTTGTTCAGTACTGGGCTAAAAACCTAGTAGTTACACTTTGCCCCACCCAACGACCCCTGGTATAAGGGCATAAGGGAATGTTAACATTTTTTTTAGCCACGTTGCTTCAGTTCTTTCAGCTTTCAGTTTTTCAGCCACAGCAGAAGTATGAAACTCACTATACTTCCTGCGTCTGTTTTTTCGAAAAAGTACAACGGGGGGTTGTTCAAAAGTAGAGTGACTAGATTTTTCCTTGCCAAGCGCGACACATCTTCGACCATATCGTCGCTTCCCATCGGGTAAGATTGTGGTCAAACGCATGCTAAGTCCGATGTAAAAAAAATAATTCTAAAGCCAGTGTTTGCTTGTATCTTGTGGCGAAAAAAATAGACACGTGCGTTTGATTTTCCTATGATTTAATTCCATGTTTCATCCTCTAAGGGATACCTGTTAAATAAAGTTACCCAAACTTGGTCGTGCCAATTCCCTCGCTGTGTCTTCCTTCTCCCACTAATATTTATCCGCCCATATTTATTTTGAAAGTTGTGACGTTTCCCCAAGGTGTCGTGGCTACAGACTTTACCTGAAAGCTTGCGACGGAACTCGAATATATTGCTGTTTCCTATTTCTTTATTTCATTTGAATATATTACAGGTGTGACTCTTCCAGCGCTTCAGCTAACTTTGTTAGGGGTTTTGGTGGTTTTATTAAAGGTTTAACTAAGTAAGCAGACGTAAAAAGAAAGACGCTAGCGTTTCTGACTGCAGGCTGTGCTGCAGGGTAATAAAATAAAAGGTGACGCGCGCTTCACGCTTGTAATTGTAATCACTCCCTAAAAAGATCACTGGAGTGGATCTCACTTGAATAGTGAAAAACTACAGCATTGTATTTCGAACATAAAAATACCTGTGACTTATAAATTAAAAAAAATTAAAAAATCCGCAATTTATGATATTTTTTATGAGAGAAGCCACTGTCCGATGCTTTGGTCTGATCAGATTTACCTACACCACTCTCGACAAGTGGGCACCTTGTCACTTCTTAACTTTTCAAATACTCGTATGGACGAAAAACAAGAAAGTTGAAACTCGAGTTTTACTGACGCTTGCTGTCAGATAACCTGTTCGAGTAGTTATTTCTGGAATTCCCTATCAAACGAATTACCTACTTACTTTTTCAGGCAATACAAATGTATAAATAAAAAAACATATAGTTTAAAACACTAAAAAACATGCATTGTCATCGGTCTTTGACAGGTGTGCAAAGTTTGAATTAAATCTGATCGTTCAAAGTAGGGCAAAATCGAGCTCAAAGGAGTCGGTTACATACATACAGGTACGAGTAAAACTACTAAAAGCGTGTTAAACATACAGGTGAAGCGTGTTAAAAATGATTTGACCTCAATTTTTCGTACTCACTCGAATATGAGCGCAAAAACGAATGCAAACAAAATCAAAGGCCTAATGGATTGACGGAAAAATGTGGTTTTATCAAAATCAATCCACTTAATCAGGAAGCGATAGACATAAGAAAAAAAAATATGATTTTGATCAAGAAATAACCGATTTAAAAACGATATAAGTAACTAGTTCATTTGCCGCTGATGAAAACACTGAATATATAATTTTTTTACATAGCTCTTATATTGTGAAAGGGAAAGTTCAATTTTGAAGTAAATAAATCTATTAATTCAAATATCACTAATTCAGAAGCATTCGTAGATTTGTATCTGTATTTTGAAATATCTTTATCAGATAATAAATCAATATCGTAGTTTATTTTTTTTTTATTCGTAATTGCAACTAAAATACTAAGCAATAGAATAGTTTTTGCAATCGAAAACATGTTTGATATAAAAAAGATGAAGTTTTTGCGTAAGTATAGCCATTTACGATAAAGATAAATATGTACAGGTAACCTAGTTCTCATACTATCTTACCATTGCTTGAACCAAAATTAATAAATAACAAAAAATATTTTTTTTTGTTTTACACTATGATCTTCATAATAATTTAATTTAATTGCGTGTTGTTTTATCTAAATTAAGCTTCATTTACAGATTATTCCCCTGTTTTTTTGTCTTATAGATACCTACTATGTGTATATTGCTCCTTTATTTTTTCCACAACAACCTAAAAATGGACAAATAATAAAACATACAAACACCCTTGTTTTTGTGTATATAAGTAATATTTATATCAGTGTTTGTAATTCCACGAATTTCATTCACTAATTATATTTTTCACGCGCGGCTTTTCTATGATTGCCTTTATCTAAATTAGGTAAGTATTATTTCACACCAATCAATGATAAAGTTTAGTTTTTAATACCCATGAATTGGTTTTATCGAAAACTCGGACGCGGCAAAACGTTTGAAATTGTCACGCGAAAATAGAATAACAATAAAATATATTATGCTTCTAAATTTGTTTCTTGTAACTCTAATATTTGGTAGTAATCTATCTTTTGTAATAGAACTGAGTGATTTTCATTATGGAAAAGTGTGTGAAAGCTATGTGCCGTGGAAAACTATGCGAAACAATATACCTAGAAATGGTGAAGGTGAAAGAAAAAGTGCTATCATTATAGATAACTTGATATACCGTACGGGACTCATACCAAATGAACTGTTAAGCTGTGTGTCCTCGAATGTATTTTCTATCGTAGATGGTGTTATAGAAACAAATTTATATTTGCATTCTGCTTCTCACGAGGATTGGATTTCTGTTATTTTGTTTGAAATAAATGATGAAGGAAATGCCACGCTCGCTGATAGAAGGGATTCGTTTCCTTTTATAGAAGAAGATGGAGTTAAAACTATTAGGATTGGCGTAAAACGATCGAATCGTCTTGGATATGTAAGTATTTTGATTTATTTACAAAACAACGTCAGTGATTCTTATTAACTTCTTTTTTAGCAAAATTAAGCCATGTCAGGAGATATCAAATCTTGTAGAATTTGGTGACGATTATATCCATATTCTTTAAATTATGATTATTTCGGTTGGGTTTTTATCATCTAATGTTTTAAAAAGTATGGACGTAATAGCTTATTTATGTTTGACACGTTTTTTTGCCACATGTATATTATAATTAAAATCAAACATATAAAACTAGCCGAAACTAGTTACCTATAAATGTAACTAATAAAAAATACCTATTAAGCCAAAAAAAATAATTAAGCATTCTACTTATTTTTTTAAGGTTTTTACTTCATAAATATTTATAAACCAGAATATTGACTACTGTCAACTTTTTAAACGCTCAAATCGTAATTTCCAGGTAATCCTCTTGGGACAAGCAGCGACCTCCTCCATAGTCATGGTCCAATCTATCCAGTTTATTGCTGCCAACGACAGCCAATACAAATCTTACAAAAACTTTGACACCAGCCAGACAGAGGATGATTTGAATTCTGCTTTTTTATTGACAACAGAAAATTATGAAACAGAAACAAATGAGAGTAATTTAACTTATGTGAAGAACAATGAATATTCTTATGAATTACATAACAATATTGAATCTCAATCAACTAAGACTACAATTCTTCAACCAACTGTCAAAAATGCGTATAATTTATCAACTGTGATTGGATCTAATAAAGACTTAAAGATCGGCTCTCCCAATTTAACAGCAGATGAATTTACAACAACCATAGCATTAAACACAAATGCACCTACAACAACAATATCACTACCTACCACAACTAATGAACCTACAATAACCAATCAACCTACGGTGACTAATGAACCTACCACCATTGAGCCAAGCACCACCAACGAACCATCGACAACCATTGAACCAACGACGAGCAATGAACCCTCGACAACTAATGGGCCTACTACTACCAACGAACCTACGATAACCACTCAACTTACAACGACCAATGAACCCACGACAACTAATGAACCTACCACCACTACTGAACCTACGACTACCAACGAACTTTTGACCACCGTAGAACTAACAACAACAAATGAACCTACCACTACTAATGAGCCGACGACTACTAACGAACCTTCGACAACTGTAGAACCAAAGACAACGAATGAACCTACCACCACCAACGAACTAACTACCACCAATGAATCTACCACCACAGATGAACCTGCGACAACCAATCAACCTACAACGACCAATGAATACACGACAACTAATGGGCTTACTACTACCAACGAACCTACGATAACCACTCAACCTACGACTAGCAACGAACCTTCAACAACCGTAGAACCAATAACAACCAATGAACCTACCACAACTAATGAGCCTACGACTACCAACGAACCTTCGACAACCGTAGAACCAACGACAACTAATGAACCTACGACAACCAC
The DNA here is from genome assembly GCA_949125135.1 of Alcis repandata. Taxonomy (NCBI): domain Eukaryota; kingdom Metazoa; phylum Arthropoda; class Insecta; order Lepidoptera; family Geometridae; genus Alcis; species Alcis repandata. The sequence continues at coordinate 3,326,112 of OX421238.1, forward strand.
TCAACCTATAACGACCAATGAGCCCACGACAACTAATGAGCCTACTACTACCAATGAACCCACCACCACTAATGAACCTACCACCACTACTGAACCTTCGACAACCGTAGAACCAACGACAACTAATGAACCTATCACGACTAATGAACCTACGACAACCACTCAACTTACAACGACCAATGAACCCATGACAACTAATGAGCCTACTACTACCAATGAACCCACCACCACCAATGAACCTACCACCACTAATGAACCAACGACTACCAACGAACCTTCAACCACCGTAGAACTAACGACAACTAATGAACCTATCACTACTAATGAGCCTACGACTACCAACGAACTTTCGACAACCGTAGAACCAACGACAAGCAATGAACCAACCATGACTAATGAACCTACGACTACTTACGAACCTTCAACAACCGTAGAACCAACGACAACCAATGAACCTACCACAACTAATGAACCTACCACCACTAATGAGCCTACGACTACCTACGAACCTTCGACAACCGTAGAACCAACGACAACCAATGAACCTACCACGACTAATGAACCTACAACAACCACTCAACCTACAACGACCAATGAGCCCATGACAACTAATGAGCCTACTACTACCAATGAACCCACCACCACCAACGAACCTACGACTACCAACGAATCTTCGACCACCGTAGAACTAACGACAACAAATGAACCTTCTACAACCGTAGAACTAACAACAACCAATGAACCTACCACGACTAATGAACCTACCACCTCTAATGAGCCTACTACTACCAATGAACCCACCACCACCAATGAACCTACCACCACTAATGAACCTACGACTACCAACGAACCTTCAACCACCGTAGAACTAACGACAACAAATGAACCTATCACTACTAATGAGCCTACAACTACCAACGAACCTTCGACCACCGTAGAACTAACGACAAATGAACCTTCTACAACCGTAGAACTAACAACAACCTATGAACCTACCACGACTAATGAACCTACCACCTCTAATGAGCCTACTACTACCAATGAACCCACCACCACCAATGAACCTACCACCACTAATGAACCTACGACTACCAACGAACCTTCAACCACCGTAGAACTAACGACAACAAATGAACCTATCACTACTAATGAGCCTACAACTACCAACGAACCTTCGACCACCGTAGAACTAACGACAAATGAACCTACTACTACTAATGAGCCTACGACTACCAACGAACCTTCGACAACCGTAGAACCAACGACAACCAATGAACCTACCACGACTAATGAACTTACGACAACCACTCAACCAACAACGACCAATGAACCCACGACAACTAATGAGCCTACTACTACCGATGAACCCACCACCACCAATGAACCTACAACTACCAACGAACCTTCGACCACCGTAGAACCAACGGCAACCAATGAACCTACCACCACTAATGAGCCTACGACTACCAACGAACCTTCGACAACCGTAGAACCTTCGACAACCGTAGAACCAACGACAACTAATGAACCTACGACAACCACTCAACCTATAACGACCAATGAGCCCACGACAACTAATGAGCCTACTACTACCAATGAACCCACCACCACTAATGAACCTACCACCACTACTGAACCTTCGACAACCGTAGAACCAACGACAACCAATGAACCTACCACGACTAATGAACTTACGCCAACCACTCAACCAACAACGACCAATGAACCCACGACAACTAATGAGCCTACTACTACCGATGAACCCACCACCACCAATGAACCTACAACTACCAACGAACCTTCGACAACCGTAGAACCAACGGCAACCAATGAACCTACCACCACTAATGAGCCTACGACTACCAACGAACCTTCGACAACCGTAGAACCAACGGCAACCAATGAACCTACCACCACTAATGAGCCTACGACTACCAACGAACCTTCGACAACCGTAGAACCAACGACAACTAATGAACCTACCACGACTAATGAACCTACGACAACCACTCAACCTATAACGACCAATGAACCCACGACAACTAATGAGCCTACTACTACCAATGAACCCACCACCACCAATGAACCTACCACCACTAATGAACCAACGACTACCAACGAACCTTCAACCACCGTAGAACTAACGACAATAAATGAACCTATCACTACTAATGAGCCTACAACTACCAACGAACCTTCGACCACCGTAGAACTAACGACAAATGAACCTACTACTACTAATGAGCCTACGACAACCACTCAACTTACAACGACCAATGAACCCATGACAACTAATGAGCCTACTACTACCAATGAACCCAGCACCACCAATGAACCTACCACCACTAATGAACCAACGACTACCAACGAACCTTCAACCACCGTAGAACTAACGACAACTAATGAACCTATCACTACTAATGAGCCTACGACTACCAACGAACCTTCGACAACCGTAGAACCAACGACAAGCAATGAACCAACCATGACTAATGAACCTACGACTACCTACGAACCTTCAACAACCGTAGAACCAACGACAACCAATGAACCTACCACAACTAATGAACCTACCACCACTAATGAGCCTACGACTACCTACGAACCTTCGACAACCGTAGAACCAACGACAACCAATGAACCTACCACGAATAATGAACCTACAACAACCACTCAACCTACAACGACCAATGAGCCCATGACAACTAATGAGCCTACTACTACCAATAAACCCACCACCACCAACGAACCTACGACTACCAACGAATCTTCGACCACTGTAGAACTAACGACAACAAATGAACCTTCTACAACCGTAGAACTAACAACAACCAATGAACCTACCACGACTAATGAACCTACCACCTCTAATGAGCCTACTACTACCAATGAACTCACCACCACCAATGAACCTACCACCACTAATGAACCTACGACTACCAACGAACCTTCAACCACCGTAGAACTAACGACAATAAATGAACCTATCACTACTAATGAGCCTACAACTACCAACGAACCTTCGACCACCGTAGAACTAACGACAAATGAACCTACTACTACTAATGAGCCTACGACTACCAACGAACCTTCGACAACCGTAGAACCAACGACAACCAATGAAAGTACCACGACTAATGAACTTACGACAACCACTCAACCAACAACGACCAATGAACCCACGACAACTAATGAGCCTACTACTACCAATGAACCCACCACCACCAATGAACCTACGACTACCAACGAACCTTCGACAACCGTAGAACCAACGGCAACCAATGAACCTACCACCACTAATGAGCCTACGACTACCAACGAACCTTCGACAACCGTAGAACCAACGACAACTAATGAACCTACCACGACTAATGAACCTACGACAACCACTCAACCTATAACGACCAATGAGCCCACGACAACTAATGAGCCTACTACTACCAATGAACCCACCACCACTAATGAACCTACCACCACTACTGAACCTTCGACAACCGTAGAACCAACGACAACCAATGAACCTACCACGACTAATGAACCTACGACAACCACTCAACTTACAACGACCAATGAACCCACGACAACTAATGAGCCTACTACTACCAATGAACCCACCACCACCAATGAACCTACCACCACTAATGAACCAACGACTACCAACGAACCTTCAACCACCGTAGAACTAACGACAACTAATGAACCTATCACTACTAATGAGCCTACGACAACCACTCAACTTACAACGACCAATGAACCCACGACAACTAATGAGCCTACTACTACCAATGAACCCACCACCACCAATGAACCTACCACCACTAATGAACCAACGACTACCAACGAACCTTCAACCACCGTAGAACTAACGACAACTAATGAACCTATCACTACTAATGAACCTACAACAACCACTCAACCTACAACGACCAATGAGCCCATGACAACTAATGAGCCTACTACTACCAATAAACCCACCACCACCAACGAACCTACGACTACCAACGAATCTTCGACCACTGTAGAACTAACGACAACAAATGAACCTTCTACAACCGTAGAACTAACAACAACCAATGAACCTACCACGACTAATGAACCTACCACCTCTAATGAGCCTACTACTACCAATGAACTCACCACCACCAATGAACCTACCACCACTAATGAACCTACGACTACCAACGAACCTTCAACCACCGTAGAACTAACGACAATAAATGAACCTATCACTACTAATGAGCCTACAACTACCAACGAACCTTCGACCACCGTAGAACTAACGACAAATGAACCTACTACTACTAATGAGCCTACGACTACCAACGAACCTTCGACAACCGTAGAACCAACGACAACCAATGAAAGTACCACGACTAATGAACTTACGACAACCACTCAACCAACAACGACCAATGAACCCACGACAACTAATGAGCCTACTACTACCAATGAACCCACCACCACCAATGAACCTACGACTACCAACGAACCTTCGACAACCGTAGAACCAACGGCAACCAATGAACCTACCACCACTAATGAGCCTACGACTACCAACGAACCTTCGACAACCGTAGAACCAACGACAACTAATGAACCTACCACGACTAATGAACCTACGACAACCACTCAACCTATAACGACCAATGAGCCCACGACAACTAATGAGCCTACTACTACCAATGAACCCACCACCACTAATGAACCTACCACCACTACTGAACCTTCGACAACCGTAGAACCAACGACAACCAATGAACCTACCACGACTAATGAACCTACGACAACCACTCAACTTACAACGACCAATGAACCCACGACAACTAATGAGCCTACTACTACCAATGAACCCACCACCACCAATGAACCTACCACCACTAATGAACCAACGACTACCAACGAACCTTCAACCACCGTAGAACTAACGACAACTAATGAACCTATCACTACTAATGAGCCTACGACAACCACTCAACTTACAACGACCAATGAACCCACGACAACTAATGAGCCTACTACTACCAATGAACCCACCACCACCAATGAACCTACCACCACTAATGAGCCTACGACTACCAACGAACCTTCGACAACCGTAGAACCAACGACAAGCAATGAACCAACCATGACTAATGAACCTACGACTACCTACGAACCTTCAACAACCGTAGAACCAACGACAACCAATGAACCTACCACAACTAATGAACCTACCACCACTAATGAGCCTACGACTACCTACGAACCTTTGACAACCGTAGAACCAACGACAACCAATGAACCTACCACGACTAATGAACCTACAACAACCACTCAACCTACAATGACCAATGAGCCCATGACAACTAATGAGCCTACTACTACCAATAAACCCACCACCACCAACGAACCTACGACTACCAACGAATCTTCGACCACTGTAGAACTAACGACAACAAATGAACCTTCTACAACCGTAGAACTAACAACAACCAATGAACCTACCACGACTAATGAACCTACCACCTCTAATGAGCCTACTACTACCAATGAACTCACCACCACCAATGAACCTACCACCACTAATGAACCTACGACTACCAACGAACCTTCAACCACCGTAGAACTAACGACAATAAATGAACCTATCACTACTAATGAGCCTACAACTACCAACGAACCTTCGACCACCGTAGAACTAACGACAAATGAACCTACTACTACTAATGAGCCTACGACTACCAACGAACCTTCGACAACCGTAGAACCAACGACAACCAATGAAAGTACCACGACTAATGAACTTACGACAACCACTCAACCAACAACGACCAATGAACCCACGACAACTAATGAGCCTACTACTACCAATGAACCCACCACCACCAATGAACCTACGACTACCAACGAACCTTCGACAACCGTAGAACCAACGGCAACCAATGAACCTACCACCACTAATGAGCCTACGACTACCAACGAACCTTCGACAACCGTAGAACCAACGACAACTAATGAACCTACCACGACTAATGAACCTACGACAACCACTCAACCTATAACGACCAATGAGCCCACGACAACTAATGAGCCTACTACTACCAATGAACCCACCACCACTAATGAACCTACCACCACTACTGAACCTTCGACAACCGTAGAACCAACGACAACTAATGAACCTACCACGACTAATGAACCTACGACAACAACTCAACTTACAACGACCAATGAACCCACGACAACTAATGAGCTTACTACTACCAATGAACCCACCACCACCAATGAACAAACGACTACCAACGAACCTTCAACCACCGTAGAACTAACGACAACTAATGAACCTATCACTACTAATGAGCCTACGACTACCAACGAACCTTCGACAACCGTAGAACCAACGACAAGCAATGAACCTACCATGACTAATGAACCTACGACTACCAACGAACCTTCAACAACCGTAGAACCAACGACAACCAATGAACCTACCACAACTAATGAACCTACCACCACTAATGAGCCTACGACTACCAACGAACCTTCGACAACCGTAGAACCAACGACAACCAATGAACCTACCACCACTAATGAACCTACAACCACTAAAGAGCCTACGACGACCAATGAAGCAACAACGATTAACGAAGCCACAACAACCAATGAACCTACGATAACCACTGAAAGCACAACCACGAATGAGCCTACAACAACAGAAAACCCAGAATTAGAAGAACCTGGCTTCTGGACCCCTTTTACCATCACCATGGTAACTCTAGGTAGTGTTCTGGTGGTAGTATTGCTAAGTTTTGGAATTTGGTGGTGTAAATCTTCCGTTAAAGACATGGACTTGCGAAATATTATGTACGATGAGGGTCCCAGTAATGTACCGCAACTTGCCAGAATGACTAGTTTTGAAAATGCAGTTTAATAATACCTATGTAACGCCCTAGAACTTTAAATTGTTTAATCCTAGGTGGCAGATGTAAGTCATCTTGAAAATACGGGGGTCTACCACTATCTCGTAACAATATATTTGCTTGCGCGCTCTAGCACTAGATGTAAAGAAAAAGCATTAGATATAATGTATAATATTCATATCATTTATTTTTGTATAACATTTTAATTCTAGTCACATAATTTTGTGTTCAAAATACGTTTTATCAATTTATTTGTTTAAATATAAAACAATTACAATGACCGCCTTATTCTTTAAGTACAAAATAAACCTACTTAAGTTTAATATGTATGTTAGTTTGTAAGGTATTTATTTTCTACTAGCGGTCCGTCCCGGCTTCGCACGGGTAGACTTTGGGATAAACGTAGAGTAAATTGAAATCGGTCCAGTCGTTCACGCGTGATGGCGTGACCAAAGGTGTTGAGAATAATTATAGGAACTCTTTGTTATAACCTCTATTCTCATGCTATTGCGTAACTATAGCAACCGTAGTTTGTTGATGCTAACTTGTCAATTTATAGTAAAAATTATCAATAAAAAACGCACACTGTTTTGATAGATATGATTGAATTTGAACTTTGTACAGAGGTAATAAAGTGCAAATTGACTCTTGGACGTTAGGAACATACCTACATTGCTTAAACAACAGTGAGTGCTTGCAATTCAATATGAACTTTATACAATAGCAATAAAGCTCGTTTTAGTTAGAAAACGTTTGTATGGGAAAAAGAAAAGGGCTGTTTTTAGGGTTTTTCAATATTTCTGAGAGATTTTCTTAATATTTTTTTCCGTAAGAACCTTCTCCTAATAATAACAAATACAACAAAAAAAGAATTAGTGAAATCGGTCCAGCCATTCACGCGTGAGGCCGTGACCAAGGAAAACGGGTTTCATTTTTATATATATAGATGGGCCTCTGTAACTTGCATTGCATGCAAGTTATATTGCCTGAAATAAACGGATTATTATTATTACGAGTATGTACACTCATTTATTCATTTTTCTTAAATTTAAATTTTTATAATATGTATTTTTATATAAAAACCTAAAAACATTATAAAAACTTAAACCTAGAGTTCCACCGGCAGCGGGGCAGGGCCCAAGCATACCGGTGGTTAAGACTTTAGAGTGAGGAACCTCACTCTGCAGCCTCAGAATAGGTGCGCATGCAGTTCTCCGTCATTTTTTTGCGTTTTTATTATTATTACACACTAGCGGCCCATCCCGGCGTCGCATGGGTGGACATTGTTCTGAAAAAAGATTTTCCCGCTTTTATGTTGAATTTTTTTCTGAATTTTCTTTGCTATAAACCTCACGGAGCCCGAGACCTTTCCAACGAATGCAAAACCGTGGAAATCGGTTCGTGCGTTCTGGAGTTATAGCGTCAGGAAGGAAAACCCGACTTATTTTTATATAGTAGATATCCATTTATTTTCTTAATATTTAAATTTTTTACAATATACTTAGAATATTAAAAAAATATATATTATAAAAAACTTAAAAACTAGAGTGCCATCGGCAGCGGGGCAGGGCCCAAGCGTAGGTAAGGTACCGGTGGTTACCGGTGGTACGAGTATAATAGGTGCGCATGCAGTTTTCACTTATCTCTAGCGTCTATCGCATGCGACGCACTACACCACCAGTAGCGGGGGCCGGGCGTATTATTATTAAGTACGTAAACTTTCACATCAGTCACAAAACATTCGAGGTCTTGCTTATAAACACTTCTTAAAGATAAGGCCATTAACCCTATAATGCATGATTTTTTATTTTTACCTCAAAAAATTATATGTGGTTCTATATAGGGTCTAGGTAGGTAAAATAATATTAAAAAGCAATTAAAACCCATGAAATTAGTAAAAATTAGTTTTTTAATTCTGTTCCATATGTGGTACCTACTTTATGCGATTAGACCAGAATTTGACTCTTAATAGGGTTATTTGAAACTGAAAACATTATTTTTGTATTGCTCATTTAAGTTTAATGGCATATTATTTTATCAATTTAAACAACGTTTTTAAATAAGGTCGTAGATGTATATTAAAAAATAAAAAATATAATTTGACAAATCAGAAAAATTTAATTTATCTCCATTAAGCCGGCGACTGACCTGTAACATTTCGTCGTAACGTAACGTTACGTTACGACGAAATGTTGCAGGTCAGTACAGCGAGCCGATCCGCTCGCTCATAGCGCCGCGTGCATGCTCCACCACGCTCGCTTCGAATGCTACGTTACGGCAAAATGCTCAGGTCAGTCGCCGTCTTTAGGTACACAAATAAATGTGTTAAAAACTCCTTACTAAGTGCAGCTCAGAAGGTATTTATATAAAAGAGCGGCAAACAGACAGACGGGCTCCCTGATGGTAAGCAAAACTGCAGCCTATATATGAACACCTGCAACACTTGCGGCGTTGATGATGTTTTGCCAGCCTGGAAAGGTGCTTGTAGACACCATTTTAAGAAACGGCCCAGCGCCGTCTGCACTCGCTCTGTACGCTGTAGAGGCCTCAGTGGCCAACAGTATTTAGTCACTAAAGAAACCGTTTTTAGAAGCCCCATATTGACTTCCTTTGTTATATACAACTGCATATAACAATCTTATTTTTGTGAACATGACTTAATAGGGACAAGCATTTACTAATATTTATTAATATTACATTTACTCAGAGTCTAGTGCATGGGTTGGATACATGTAACGAGTACAGTGAAGAGACAGTGCCCTCAGCCGAGTACTCGGTTTGTATTAATGGTTTGACGAGGCGAGACAGTCACCAGAACCATGATTTGTTTGCTCGGCCGAGTATCCGCTTGAGGCACCCCCTCCCGCGGGTTTTTTTCCGTAGAAGCACCGGCGCGTCATCGTTTGTTTATGTTACGTCACGCGCCGGGCGGTCGACCACTTAAATGGTTTTTATGACTTAAACATTCGAACAAGGACCCACTTGTAATTGTTATCTTAGAGCTGTTGTATACACGTGTCGAATGACGAATGTTATCATAACATTGGTTGGCCTGGTATAGATATAAATCAGCGTATAACCGCTTACTTTACAAAAAAACATGGACTTTGAAGTTTACATATTTTTACTAAAAAAAGTAAAGCGATAATGTATGTATTATACTATTTAGATTTAATAATAGACTCAATCTGCACTTTGTCACAAAATAAGAATACATTACTCACCTTAAAAGTATTTAATATCAGGCATTTAAAAACCAGCGAAAAAAAATTTTTCCGCGATTTTTTTTGTTCCCACTTCACAACACTTGTTTACATCTTGTCGTAAATTGTCATTTCACAAAAACAACTGCACACAACACTTCTACGATGATTGTTTCACTATATTTTAAATAGATCATAACATCTAACACAGTAAATAAAATAAACTTTGAGAAATAAAAAACACGGCCGTCTATGATGATGACGCAATGAGGCCTTGGAAGAATGACTGAAGTCGAAACACTAAAACACTTGTATACCTTAAAATATATTGTTATCAGCCTTGTTAACAAGTATTTAAAGCATAATAACCAAGAACACCACCAGAACCAGCATAACTAACGTTTTATTTACGTAAAACCCGTCGATGCACCGCCGACCGCGCAAAGTCAACACAAACTGACTTCGACTGACGGAATAATATTTAATTTTTAATCGAATATCCACCGAGTTTAAAGTTGTTCGACTACGGCATAATGGCACATTCAAGCGGAACGAGATGGCATTCATACTTATAAGTCTTTTGCCTTAGTAAAAGCAGGATAGAGACTTTTTCTGAGTCTGGCGCGAAATAAAAGTTTGGGTACTACAGTACCCATGGTGCTACTACCGACTTTGCGATTTTGGGTACTGTAGTACCCAAGGTGCTTCAAGCGGGTATGTAATTTGCCAACCTTTGCACCAGAAACGAGCAGGAATGGGAGTCGCCACCTTTGTCTCGGATCCTGCGTCTAAGTTTATGAACCAAACTTTTAGGCTTTAGCTCCCCAACTACCCAGTCTCTATGGCAATGGGCATTGGGCAATCTACGGCAAAGATTTAAAATAAAGAAAGACCGAAATATAAGTTACTGTTTACTTTTGACAGCGCCCTGTAAATTTACGTACCAACAAGAAGTACATTTTTGTTACTCGTATTAAGTTATTTCATAAACTGACCATTTTCCGACGTTTGTTCACTTAGCGTTATTTTTCGTGGTGTGCTCACAAAGTTTCGAAGGCGCTTTCGATAAAATTTATCAGGATAAGTCAAGATATCACAAGCAGCACGGCCAACCGTTTGTCTGTCTGGAACTGGGCTGGCCCTGTCCCAGACGATGTAACGAGGTATATAATCATCATCATAATCATTGATGGTCTCAGTCGCAGTAGATAACGGTTCCAATGCAAAATTTGAATTTGACAATTTGAGTAAGCTAAGTTGAAAAGGGTCAAGTATGGAAAATATCCATCATTGCGAACAACTTTTACTATAGGATTAACGAGAAAAAAAATAAACGAGATAAAAAATGTTCCATAGATAAATGTCAATGACACTCAACAAAATGTTTGGAACAGCTGACTTTTTTCTAGATTCCCATGCCTTACCTTGCCTGATGTTGAAGGCACCTAATTGCCGTATAAATTAATTATTTGGCAGGTTATACTCGCGGTGCAGGAAAGACTGCTGATAGCATTAAACTATGAGTATATTAAGTACTCCTAAAATAAGTACGCGTAAATCCATATATCGAGTATACCCTTTCATATCAACGATAAGAAATCAGTAGGTAATTTATTTTTGCAATTGCTTTGCATAATGCAACTGATATCTTGTGCAGCTTTTCTTAAAAACCGCTTATTACATAGTAACATTATTATAACGATAATTATTTATTATAGGTACCATAAGACAACAATAAAGATTCAAGAGGCCGCGGCCGACAAAGAAACGTTAATTTGCGTGTCTACTTACTTCTTTGTTCAATTGTGAACCACGTGCTTGCTATAAGTACATATTTAGATAATATTATTAACTAAATAATATCAAATACAAAACCTTAATAAAATCCGCATATATTCCCTTTTACAACCTATATAGGGAAAGGGTAGGTAGGTATGCTAAGCGTCTGATGAGTAATATAGGAAAACTAATAGTTTTAAAAGGAATACTGTTTTTAAACGAGCTAGTAATTCAAAAAAATAAGTTAATTTATTTTCATTATTTTCAGCCGATAGCTAACCACATTCCAAGACTAACAAATTAAATACTCATACATAATTGACACAATCGTCAATCTTTTAAAGAATTCCTATAATATTTCTTAGAAAAAAGAAATCTAAAGCTATTTAATTCTGATAAACTAATCTACTAATTCGTGTCTTTAATTCTAATTTAATCTACTATATTATTCATTACCGTTGTTATTAAAATTTAAACATTATAATTTCGTAATAAGGGTAAAAAGTATTTCTTGAAAAAATATTTTTGTTTGATTTTTTCGCTTTTATATAAGTGTGTTTTTGCGTGCCGTCTTCTTACTTCTTCTCTTCTGAATCTTATCGAGCTAGAACGTGACAAAAAACAAAGAACACAAACGCCTTGCCATGCCTTGTGTACAAACGCCTTGTCAATGAAATAAAATATTTAATTTATAAATATTTATCAGGAAAACGAAGAATTGTAGAATAATAATGTTCATTCATTTAAGAGCATCGTTCATGTTGGTGGAGTAATTTCCAGGCTTGGTGGTTTTCTGCTAGATTTTTTACCTCTTTCTACGACTTGGTATCTGCCTTCGTGCCTTCTATTTTATCTGGTCTAAGACTGTTTTCCACTTTCCCTGATTTTCTCTTTTCTTCTAACTTTTCTTTCTTCTCTATGATAGTCTTCATTTGTTTATTTCTTTTCTAAGAATATGTATCTCCATTAATTAAAGTCTTCATTAGTACAAGGTGTGAAATCATTTTGCCCTTTCCATTTTTATTTTCATGAAGAAGCTTTTTTTTCATCCACCATCTCTAATGGGTTGATTACTCATAACGAGTACAGTGGCAAGACAGTAAATGGCATACTTGGCCGAGTAAACAAATCAAGGTTCTAGTGACTGCCTTGCTTCGTCTACAGACAAATCGTGTATTCGTCCAAGGGCACTGTACTCGTAACGTGTAATCAACCCATAACCCTTCCTGGTTTGTCCTCTTCCCTGTCCAGCTCAATTCGCTCAATGTGTCTCCAGCGCCACATCATTGTCTATTCCTCTTTTTTTTCCTATATTGAAAGAGAATGCTACGTTTATAGGAACTGTGTTTAGGAACGATCGATAGAAACAGTTATCTCCGATTTTGACTTAGTACTCAACTTTTTATAGTATTTAGTATTTGATAAATCATAGAGAAAGATGATTATAGATCTGAGTATTTGTGTTTTTATCATTTTGTTTCATCAAATATATTATAAGATACATTTAGCACAATCAAAGCAATAAATAGTCTGATACAAATATTATAAAAATATATTTAAATATTTAAAAGAGAATATATCTGGCAACGTATGTTGAATCATATCATCTCTTAACAATTTTTCCAAGAATTGGAAATACCATATAACCGATACCTTAAACAAAACAGAACTTCTCTTCAATAATGTAATCTTTGGATTAATGTTTAAGTGGATACAGTAGGAAGAGCCACCAATGTAAAACATTTTGTGACGTACCGATTTCATTTTATCGAATTACCAATTTACTGATTGGAAGAATCGTATCTTATCCATTATGATATTATAAATAATTAAGATACGTATTTGATTATAACACAGTGTTTTAAATATGAAGATTTAGTGTCTTCATATGTTGGTGTCGGTGGACGTTACCGTTTAAAATGTTAGTTCATAAGTTCATATTGATTGTGTTGTTCATATACAGTGTTACTGGTAATGATGACTGCGTTAGTCACACTTTTGAAGATGACTTCGAACTCCTCTTCAACAATGACGTGGGAGTGTGTGCTGCAGTGCCGGATTCCTGGGAAGAGAGGCCGTATAATCTTTCCCCGATAGAGCCTCCCAATGAGCACAGTACGACGTATATATCACCTATGAATACGTTGAGTTGCGTGTCATCATTTCTGTTCCCGGTGACAAGTCAAGGCACCGTGGAATTTAATGTGTTCATGTCTGGTGACTCTCCGAATGATCAACTGTCTATCATAGTCAGTCAATTCGTGCCTGATGGCCCCCACAACAATCTTGGAAACTTGCTACTGTATCCTGGGAATCCGGCTTTTGTTCTAGGATGGAATACGTACAGAATGACCCTTATTGGAACTGGGCTTCTACAAGCATATGTGAGTTAATTAAATGTGAACATATTCTGCTAAATCTATTGTTTTTCAGTTTTTTCAGGTTCAATTAATCATTTAAAATATCGAACTAATATTATAAAAAGTTTGTATGTTTGTTACTCAATTTCGTAAAAACGGCTAAATGGATATAAATGAAATTTGGTATGGATGTAGTTTAGACCCTAGATTAATTAATAGGTTACTTTTTCTTGGAAACTTTATGGTTCCTGTAGGATGGCGAGTGGAACCGCGCAGCACACCTTGTATTGTATTAATATCTTAATTAGCGATGAATTCATAACTATAAGCTACATAACCCTTTTTTTTTTTTTTTGTGACCCAGGGAAAATCCTTTATGGATACCACGCCCGCCCCGGGGAGGGCAGAGTGGTTATGTGAGAGTCTCCGCCCTAATGGCGGCATACCCACTAAAAACCCTGGGAAGTTCCTCCAGGCAATGGACGGAGCCGCGGGCCCATTAAATCACCGCAGCCCGGGCCCAGCCTATGTCCGCCGTGAGGCAGACCCACCTCGGGTAGGGGGTGGCCACCCCCTCCCACTTCGTGGCGACGCGTCGGAACATCAGACGCGTCGACCACCCTGGAGGGCCCAATGCGAAGCAGCGGGTGTCCCCGCACCCGCCACTCCAGGCCCTCCTAGCGGAGACGGAGTGCGAGCCTTACTGGCCCCTCTGGCCTGACTCGCCCCCGTGTCCGCTCTTCTCTCTGCGGAGCGGGTGAGAGAAAGGGTCCCTCTCTCTCTCCCGCTCTCTCCCTCTCGGGGACTCGACCGCCGCTACCCGGACTGTCCAGGACGCCGGCCGAGTCTACCCCTCTGGAGGGCACAATGTGCCCGTCGTCGTCGTCCGCAGACGACCCCGAGCCCTACCACGTTCCCTCTCCACGGAGAGGTATACAGGAGGGCTCCTAGGCCCAGACCGCCGCTTCCCGGAATGTCCAGGGCGCCGGCCCGAGCCTCCACCTTTAGGGTTCCTCTTAGTTTCACCGGGCAAGGCGGCCCGGCTACTTATCCCCCCCGCCACGGAAAGGCGGGAACCCAATTCGGAGGGGAAGGAAACAATGATAGCTCCTTTCATTTTCAACGCCTGAAAAGTCAAAAAAATATTCGTATTTCGTATTCGTATTTAAGCTTGACTAGACGATACAAAAATAGAGCTCCATGACAAAACAAGCTTCTTCTAATATAGTCAGCGCCAGACAAAATAACAATAACAAAATGAAGAAACATTTCATGCTGCATCACAATATAAAATAAAATCAATAAAAGATCCTAAACATATAGCGGGCCTCTTGAAACGCCATTTTTATGGATAAATCGATAGAATTAATTCTTTATTAATTTCTCCAAAAACACCGACATCAAACCTTGTTACGAGTATTTAGAAATGCAAAGGATTTTAAGAAAGACTATATGACAGCCCGTTCATCATTCGTGATTATGGCAAGTTCATACATACAGACCGATCAATAGAGGGTTTAACCATGACAATAATTACCTACGTGAGTATTCCCGTATTTAATTATAACAAAAATGACAATAATTCCTATGTTTGTCGCAGAAACTTTGCAGTGCGATAATGATTAAAGATTAAGTACATACTAACAAACATGACAAATTCCATTTCAACAAGCTGTTGTTTAATTTGCACTTTGTGTAACTATTATAATTATGTTCTGGTCAAATCTTGCAAAGGAATGTTCTGATAAATAAATTATCTGAATCTGAATCTGAACTTTGAACTAAACCAACTTTTTTTACTGAACTAACCTGCGGAAATCGAATGACAATGCAATAAAAGCTTGTTATAAGTAAAAAATAATTTTCATCCCACCATCTCGGAAAGAGTATTTTTAATCTTCAATATCTGAGTGGAAAAGCCGTTTTTATTCTCTAGAGGATAAAGTAAATTGAATTTAGAACATCGTGTGCACTAAGTTTGTGAATTAAAAAAAACATTAAACCTATTTACTGCTACCTCTATGGTGCCGAATATATCATACAACTTTTTTTTAATTTGTTAAAAACTCAGACTCGGAAACTTCTTGGTGTTCTTTTTTCAATTTGCTTTGTACGCGGTTCTTTACGCGGCATTTTTTCACGTCATTGTTAAACCTTATATTAAAAACAAGAAACTTGAAAACAAGTGAAAAAACTAAAATGAGTGATTCTAGCGACGAGGAAGTTTGTTTGACGCCAACAGAATTGACTGAAACTGTTAATAATGCGCAAATGAGCTTTTCCACTCAGATATTGAAGATTAAAAATACTCTTTCCTCGCTGAGGTGGAATGAAAAGTTACGTGTTGCACTCGAGTGCAAAGATTTTTCACCTCGTACTCTTTTGATTTCCTCGCTAACGCTCAGGATTCTAATTTTGAATCACTCGCTGCGCTCGTGATTCAATTTTAGAATCCTTCGCTTGCTCGGTCATCAAAATTGAACACGCGGTTAAAAAGCAACTTTGCACTCTTGTGTAACAAATAACTATTTTCATCCCACCATCTCGGAAAGAGTATTTTTAATCTTCAATATCTGAGTGGAAAAGCTCATTTGCGCATTATTAACAGTTTCAGTCAATTCTGTTGGCGTCAAACAAACTTCCTCGTCGCTAGAATCACTCATTTTAGTTTTTTCACTTGTTTTCAAGTTTCTTGTTTTTAATATAAGGTTTAACAATGACGTGAAAAAATGCCGCGTAAAGAACCGCGCTAACGCTCAGGACTCTAATTTTGAATCACTCGCTGCGCTCGTGATTCAATTTTAGAATCCTTCGCTTGCTCGGTCATCAAAATTGAACACGCGGTTAAAAAGCAACTTTGCACTCTTGTATAACAAATAACTATTATTTTGAAGTCAGCTATTTGTACCTTAACATGAAAACCGGTAACAAAGTTCTCGGTCACAAATTATTCAGCCCAAAATTCGAAAAATAAAATGTGAAAATTATGTTGCAAGTTATTTAGGTACATGCGGGAATTTGCAATGATTGCGCAATGCACAATCAAATCAAATCAAATCGTTTATTCAAGCGTCATAATGAACATAGTTTGGATCTCAAGGGCTCCCGAACTAGTCTAGGCTGCATCTGGAACCAGTGGCTTTTCCGATTTCCAATAAATACAAAAACAATGCAATAAATAAATCCTTTATTTCGGAAAAAAACATTAAAATTTTTGCTATTGCTCAATTTATATTTTTGTTTTCCGTTTGCCTTTGTTCGGCAAAGGCCTCATCCAACTTTTTTCAATTTTTCCTGTTCCTTGCAATCCTTTTCCATTCTTTTCCTGCGACACTTTTCACTTCATCCTCCCATCTTTAAAATTGTCTTCCACGTTTCCTAGTTAGGTAAAAATAAGTTATCAGTTTGCTCCACTTTTTGGCTCCTCTCATGGTGTGGCTAGTCCATCTCTATTGTACTATCAGAGACAATACAATAAATTTAACTTACAAGTAATTCAAAATTAAAATTTACAATCCTATGTTAATATGCATCACATAAGACTGTAAATACGACTCGAGCGTATAGAGTCCACTGTGCCTACATTACAAAAACAAATAGTAAGTAATAGTAATCAGTGTAGATATTTTGGCAAAGCTAAGCTAACATAAATTTGGCACTATGGCTGCGATATAGAGCATACATTAGTCTGTTGGTATTCCCAAATGTTTTCTTAATTAGTATAGATAGATACAACTCATATCCGTTGATTAGGATACTAATTTCATGAGTTTTATACTAGGCTCAACTGTCACGTGCTCGTATCTAAGATATAAACAAGCTATCTCTTATCTAAATTTCACTCAAATCCAAAAAGCCGTCTCAGCGTGACTAATAAACATACACACACTAGCTCCTTCACATAAACTTTCGCATTTATAATATTAGTGTAATAATAGTTTGAGTATAACATTTTTTAAAAACAATGGCAATAATATTAGATCATGATAAATGCTAGCAGCACAATATTTTCCAAAGTTTATGTTTTCCTTGTCGCATGTATTCTGAAATGACATAACACAACGTAAAATGCTCATCAAATTCACATCAAAATAAATTTCAGATCTCATTCATGGGCCAGGTATCACCAGGGTCAATAGTGTTGATTGATTCGTTCCGATACATTCCGCCAAATATGCCTGATGATGAATGTCCCATCTATGAAGAACCGGAGACGACCACACCCATATCAACAACGGTCACAGAAACTGAAAGTACTACCCCAATATCAACAACAGTTACAGAAACTGAAAGTACTACCCCAATATCAACAACAGTTACAGAAACTGAAAGTACTACCCCAATATCAACAACAGTTACAGAAACTGAAAGTACTACCCCAATATCAACAACAGTTACAGAAACTGAAAGTACTACCCCAATCTCAACAACAGTTACAGAAACTGAAAGTACTACCCCAATATCAACAACAGTTACAGAAACTGAAAGTACTACCCCAATATCAACAACAGTTACAGAAACTGAAAGTACTACCCCAATATCAACAACGGTCACAGAAACTGAATCGACAACCCCAATCTCAACAACAGTTACAGAAACTGAAAGTACTACCCCAATATCAACAACGGTCACAGAAACTGAAAGTACTACCCCAATATCAACAACAGTTACAGAAACTGAAAGTACTACCCCAATATCAACAACGGTCACAGAAACTGAATCGACAACCCCAATCTCAACAACAGTTACAGAAACTGAAAGTACTACCCCAATATCAACAACGGTCACAGAAACTGAAAGTACTACCCCAATATCAACAACGGTCACAGAAACTGAAAGTACTACCCCAATATCAACAACGGTCACAGAAACTGAAAGTACTACCCCAATATCAACAACGGTCACAGAAACTGAAAGTACTACCCCAATATCAACAACGGTCACAGAAACTGAATCGACAACCCCAATCTCAACAACAGTTACAGAAACTGAAAGTACTACCCCAATCTCAACAACGGTTACAGAAACTGAATCGACAACCCCAATCTCAACAACAGTTACAGAAACTGAAAGTACTACCCCAATATCAACAACGGTCACAGAAACTGAAAGTACTACCCCAATATCAACAACGGTCACAGAAACTGAAAGTACTACCCCAATATCAACAACAGTTACAGAAACTGAAAGTACTACCCCAATATCAACAACAGTTACAGAAACTGAAAGTACTACCCCAATATCAACAACAGTTACAGAAACTGACAGTACTACCCCAATATCAACAACGGTCACAGAAACTGAAAGTACTACCCCAATATCAACAACGGTCACAGAAACTGAATCGACAACCCCAATCTCAACAACAGTTACAGAAACTGAAAGTACTACCCCAATATCAACAACGGTCACAGAAACTGAAAGTACTACCCCAATATCAACAACGGTCACAGAAACTGAATCGACAACCCCAATCTCAACAACAGTTACAGAAACTGAAAGTACTACCCCAATATCAACAACAGTTACAGAAACTGAAAGTACTACCCCAATATCAACAACGGTCACAGAAACTGAAAGTACTACCCCAATATCAACAACAGTTACAGAAACTGAAAGTACTACCCCAATATCAACAACGGTCACAGAAACTGAAAGTACTACCCCAATATCAACAACGGTCACAGAAACTGAATCGACAACCCCAATATCAACAACGGTCACAGAAACTGAATCGACAACCCCAATCTCAACAACAGTTACAGAAACTGAAAGTACTACCCCAATATCAACAACAGTTACAGAAACTGACAGTACTACCCCAATATCAACAACGGTCACAGAAACTGAAAGTACTACCCCAATATCAACAACGGTCACAGAAACTGAAAGTACTACCCCAATATCAACAACAGTTACAGAAACTGAATCGACAACCCCAATCTCAACAACAGTTACAGAAACTGAAAGTACTACCCCAATATCAACAACAGTTACAGAAACTGAATCGACAACCCCAATCTCAACAACAGTTACAGAAACTGAAAGTACTACCCCAATATCAACAACGGTCACAGAAACTGAAAGTACTACCCCAATATCAACAACGGTCACAGAATCTGAATCGACAACCCCAATATCAACAACAGTTACAGAAACTGAAAGTACTACCCCAATATCAACAACAGTTACAGAAACTGAAAGTACTACCCCAATATCAACAACGGTCACAGAAACTGAAAGTACTACCCCAATATCAACAACGGTCACAGAATCTGAATCGACAACCCCAATATCAACAACAGTTACAGAAACTGAAAGTACTACCCCAATATCAACAACAGTTACAGAAACTGACAGTACTACCCCAATATCAACAACAGTTACAGAAACTGACAGTACTACCCCAATATCAACAACAGTTACAGAAACTGAAAGTACTACCCCAATATCAACAACGGTCACAGAAACTGAATCGACAACCCCAATCTCAACAACAGTTACAGAAACCGAAACGACCACTCCGAGTTCTACTATGGTGACAGGAACTGAAACGACCACTCCGATTTCTACTATGGTAACAGGAACTGAAACGACCACTCCGATTTCTACTATGGTGACAGGAACTGAAACGACCACTCCGATTTCTACTATGGTGACAGGAACTGAAACGACTACTCCAATCACAACAGGCGTCACAGAAACAATTACTCTGCCATCGGCAACGACAACCGCTTCAATATCAACCACAGCTACTTATACAACTGGAGCTATATCAACCACGTCACAGTATGAAGAGCCAACGCCAGGCCCAGTAATTTCAGGCAACGGCTTTTGGACACCTTTGACAATTTCAATGGTAGTAATTCTGTGTCTGATTGTTCTTATACTAGTAGCAGTTACGTTTTACTATATAGGACTTGGAAGATCAAAGCCAGATAACGAAATAGTAGAAGTGGATTTAGAAAGTCTACCAGACACTTTAAGAGTTCCTCGAGTACGACAAGCTTATTCGGACACAAGTTACAACCCTTATAATAGATTTTAAAAGTTTTAGAATTTTTATTTTATGAGTAGGTTATTAATGGTTATTCATGAATTACTTATTTACACCATGTGTAAACGTGTAAGGTTGTAAAACCGATGTTGAGGAAGTCGAAAGGCTATTGGAAAAGGGTACGTACTAAAAACGAACTCTATTCATGCTAATAAAAATACAAACTTCAAAAATTAATAGACTTTAAAATTATTATATTTTTTAATTTTCTTTATAATCTATTCCAGTTGTTTTGATTTCAAAACTAAAGTTTTGAACTAATTTTCAATTAGTTTCTATGGGACTATAATTTCAATCTAAAAACATTCATTCAAGTTGTTCTTGTCGGTAGAGTAATTTCCAAAAGTCGATCATTTTAATAACATATGAAAAATCGCTTCATAAATGCTAAAATTCTGAGGTAACTAACATAAAACCTAATTGAAAACCACCTCCTCTTATTGATTGGTTAAAATACATGTGGAACGTTTTACTGTACCTTTTAAAGATCTCTTATGTGGTAAGTGAAAATTGTATTTAAATTAAATAAAGCTATTATTTATTCATTAGTTTTCTAGTTTCTAGTTCATAGTCACTGTCTTATCGCTCCTATAGATATAAATCTATGAATTATAACTATAACTATAATTATAACTTAAGAAATGAAGGTTATTGAAAATTCACGTAATATTTTATAGTGGACGTTTGTCAACTTCAACTTCAACTTCAATTTTGGTTAATGGCTTCTGCGGGGTTGCCACAATTTAGCCAGTGTCAAGTGGTTATATAGTAGGTAGGTACGTGCCCCAGTAAAGTAGTGGAGACTTTACTAGAGGCTTTTCTAAGGAGTTTTGGAAGCAACACGAAATGACACGATTCACTGCATTTTATGATTTGCCCACACTCGTGCACGTCCTCAAGCACTTAATGGTTATTTTCCCCACTTAAAATAAACATTAACACTCAAAATTACACAAGTTTAGTAAAATAACAAAATGAAGCAACGTGTCTCTTCCACGTTCCCGCCAAAATCCCCCGACGTTTGTCAAAGCGGAGATTAAAAATATTGTCAGGTGTCCCCCTATCACGCAGTTTTACATTAAAAGATATAAAATTACTGAATGAAAATTAAAAAAAGATAGAGTGGGACATTTTATTTAAAAAAAAATGGTCAAATAAACTTTTACGAATAATTTAATTTTAGATTTAATTTCTACTTATTTGACTCTAGATAATAGATATCTATTGTATTGAAACTTTTTTTATTTTGTTTTTTAAATGTTATTAACGGTTAATTTTTTAAATACTCCAGCACATTATCAATGCGTGAAAGAGACGGCTAACAACTGCTTATCTCTCCCTTCTACTAGTTTATGACTCACTTGCTCGCTACCTATGATATTATTTACTAGGTTTAGTTTACTGATGTAGCAAGTAAGTATTTAATTATAATGATGATTAATTATTTTTGTGAAAAAAAAAACATATTATGTTATCTTCGCTATTCGTAGATTTCAGAATCTGACGAATTTACATAGTGGGTAATTTACCTATTTATTTTAGTAGATAATTATAATAATATAACATTTTCAAATGATGTACTTTTTTATTTCCCTTCATCTTCCCTTATCATAAGACCATATTGAGACTTATATAATGCTTAATACTATATTATCAGAAAACATGATAGGAAAGGTAAACAGTAGCCAACAGCTATAAGCACAAGCACATTATATCATCTTCATATTAGCTTAAAGTTTTAAATATTCATAAAAAATTATCAGTGATTAAATATTGAAATTCTGAGAAATCGAAGAAAACGATAAAGTTATCAATGTATAATAAGTCTTTGGAACCATTATGCGGTAAAGTCTGAAGATTTGTCATTATCATACAAACTGTTATCAGAGAAGCACTAGCAGAACCTAACAAAGAAGATGATTAAATTAGTCGCAGTGCTAGTTTCAGTGCATCTTGTTGTTTGTCGGGTAAATTCATTTATCTTAACTTAATTTATGAACCAAATATAAATCATTTAAGTCATATAATAGTGAAAACAAGGAACCTGGATCTGAGTGAAGTACGAGTATATATCGGTACAAGTGCACCTTACTCGAGCTCAAGCCTACGTGCAAACGAAGAAAGTTTTACATAATATGTGTGATTATATTTATGAAATCTGTTAGCATTTTATATTTTACAGTGTATATTAAAACAGCTGATGTAAATAGCTGAATAGTTATTCTGGTAAGTTTAGAAGGAAACGTCTGGCTCAGAGTAAGTGGTAACTTTGCAAGTCTATAACGTTGACTTGATTATTTAAGTGCAGTAAAGTCCTAATAATGTTCTCAATATTATGTTAATAAACTTAGCAATTCAACACCCGTATTAGAAAACGTAATCGAATTAAAATATATCATTTGATTATTATCTGATATCATTGGGTCTACCAAAGTTTAATCAACTTAAATGAGTCATAATAACTATACTAAAACAAATCAATGATATCCTTTTCAATAAAACTTTGAATCAAACACTGAAATGTAGGGTATTATTATTATCGAACAAAATAATACAAATATAAACATTTGCGATATAATTAAATCCACCTGAAGCCAATAGCAGAAAGCAGTTTCAGTTATATCTTCCTTGTGTAGATTTAATCTGAATTCACTGTAACTAGAAATTATTACATCAAATGTAAATTAAACGTTTTTATCGTTACAGATCGATCTACTAGGATACAGCCGAGACAGGGAAACGGTTTTAGTTGATTCTATTCCTTACACAAATAACAGTGCAAATGTTGATAGCAGCGACAACGACTCCATAACAATCGATGAAAAACACGAGGAAAATAATATAAGACGGACTGAAGAAAATAAGTTAGGTAACAACGAATTAAATAATAACTCAAACGAAGAAACAGATGACTATTCAAGAATTGAAGAGTTTAAAGACACTTATTATAGAAATCTCGACGACTCTAATGGTTTAGGGTTGTGGGCTATAATACTGATAGTTCTAGGATGTGTAATAGTGGCAGCATTAGTTGCAGTTTGTTCATATTATATAGGGCTGTTTAGAGTTAAGCCCAAACAAATACCTGTTATTGTTGACATAGAACCACCTATAGTAGATATTTTTCCTCGTGTTAGAGGAACTATAGAGCCGTTCAACTATAATTTTGATAGATAGATAGACCAACTCTTTATTGCTTATGTCATGATTCCATTCATTTTGAATTTGAATTGGTATGATTTTAAATATTTTTAAGTATTATATTTTTGTATTTTAATCAGTTTTAATAATCTATATTTAAATTACCTATAAGACAATAAATAGCATCAAATTAAGTTAAAGATACCTATTAATATGAAATAGCAGCACTTAACTATATCTTAATCATTATCAGCAGTTTCACCTACATTCAAACGATAAATGCAATCAAGATAAATTTGATATAGATTCCAGTAGATATAAATATATATATAGAGGTATATACGGGTTCAAGTAGTAGTACTCATTCCTTTTACCAACTATTACTATATGGGACCAACCCTGAAATAAAAAAAGCACTAGGTGTATCAGAGAAACAGTGGTGGATTTACCAGCAGGCTGAGTAGGCTGGAGCCTAGGGCGGCAGATTTCAGGGGCGGCAAATTCTGGGGCAAGTTTTTTTAATTTCGGACATGATTTCTGAAAGAAAGTATTATTGTGAGCAGGGACGGGGGACGGGGCTAGTGTATCGAATTGTTTAGGTCAGTAGGGGCGGCAAAATGTGTAAATCCGCCACTGCAGAGAAACACACGGTCACCACGGTTGTGCACGTGGTTGTCATGCACTCACGACCGAAATGTATAGAACAGCTGGTTTTTATTCATTCCATAGCACAAGTTGCTTATAATAATGATTACAGTGATATTATAGATTCACGATAGATTCATTCGGGTTGCTTCACAACGGTATTTGCCAATTGTATTTTCGCAACTATATCTACTATATTCTGATTTAGTATTATTACTTTTATTGAATAAAATAAAAAAAGGTTCAATTAAATTATTTTTAGTCATGTACCTACCAAATAAATTTATATTTCGAATATTTTATACTAATTGTAATTTTAAAGTAAAATATGTTTAACACTACTGTTTAATTTAGTTTTCCGGTACGAAATAATTATGGAGCGATTCATACTTACAGTGGCTCTTAAGATTAAAATTATCACGTCACACAAATTTGTGTGTAATCCTCAAAGGTATGTAGATAAATACACCTGATAAACGATAATATGGATATAACATATATTTAATTTGAGTCGGTAACATGTTGTTTCGAGTCGAAAGCTTACTGCTGAGGCTCGGATTCAGGATAACTCAGAAAGAGGCAAATCTGCCGAGCTTTTTTTGGAACTCTACGACTACTACTAACTACTCAACCTCTAATCCTTCCACTGCTGGGATACAGGTCTGCTCTCGAAGGGTGATTAGACCATATTCTAACACGCTGACCAGGTGTGGATTGGTGGATTCACATACGCCATTGAATTTCTTCTCCGGATGTATACATTTTGTATCCTCACGATATTTTCCTTCACCGAAAAGCCAGTGGTATTAAATTCGTACATAATTTCAAAGAACTCATTGGTACGAGTTGGGTTTTGAACCCGCCACCTCAAGAATGCGAAGCGGCTGTTTTCCCACTGAGCTACTTCGGCTCTTTGGAACTCACGTTCACTCAAAAGATTATGGAATATCTGCTTTTAATCTATTTTGTTTGTTGACTTCAATCCACGTCTGGATCAAAGACTGTAGCTAATGACACTGTAACAGCTGAAGATCAAGAACCGTGCTTTGGAGAGGTCTATATCAATGTTATATCCAGCAGTATGGTATCTAGAAATCTGGACACGAAAAGGTAAGGTTCGATTTTTCGATATTCTTATCTACTTTCTTTACATATAACAATGAATCGCTGTTCGTTTGTCTGGATAAAACTCGAGAACAGCTGGACCGATTTGACTAATTATTTTTTGGTTTTGTTTGCTTTAATACAGGGAAGGTTTATCTATATATATAAAAATGAAACCCGTTTTCCTTGGTCACGGCATCACGCGTGAATGGCTGGACCGATTTCACTAATTCTTTTTTTGTTGTATTACTTATTATTAGGAGAAGGTTCTTACGGAAAAAAATATTAAGAAAATCTCTCAGAAATATTGAAAACCCCTAAAAACAGCCCTTTTCTTTTCCCCATACAAACGTTTTCTAACTAAAACGAGCTTTATTGCTATTGTATAAAGTTCATATTGAATTGCAAGCACTCACTGTTGTTTAAGCAATGTAGGTATGTTCCTAACGTCCAAGAGTCAATTTGCACTTTATTACCTCTGTCCAAAGTTCAAATTCAATCATATCTATCAAAACAGTGTGCGTTGGAGCACAGATAAAACAAAAAAAAGAAAACGAAATCGAGTAGTTCATTCATTTGTTTTAAAATTTCGAAGGATTTGACTCCAAGTCATATCAAATTAAAAAAAAGTTGAAAAAACACCAAACTGTCAATGTCAGTGTTTTTTTTTCATGGATGAGTTTGCTTCTCCGTTATTACAGTACTACTCTATGAGTTTGCTTTTGTCAACTGATACACGAAACAAATTCGTACCTATAATTGTAATATATTATAAGTATAAAATTGTAAATAGTGTTTTGTGCAGTGTTTATATTTAATTAGGCAGTACCATAGAGAAGTACTGTATGGCAGTACGAAATCTGCCGGGTCAGCTAGTAAGTTAAAAAAAGACAACGGGTGAACCCGCCGGGTGCAGCTACTCATATATAAAATATCGGTTCATAGATTCACAGGTCACACGTGACAACAAATCGATGTCTAGAATTATTCTACGGTAGGTAGACATGCCCTCAGGTAGTATTAAATAATAATGAAAATCATTATCCAATACTTATCTAGAAATAGCCCCTTATCTCTTACATTCAATTTGCAATAAACCAAATTATAAACGACAAGTATAGACAGATAAACATTCTCATATCTACCTAACATAACTATTAAGTATAAAATTGTAAATAGTGTTTTGTGCAGTGTTTATATTTAATTAGGCAGTACCATAGAGAAGTACTGTATGGCAGTACGAAATCTGCCGGGTCAGCTAGTAAGTTAAAAAAAGACAACGGGTGAACCCGCCGGGTGCAGCTACTCATATATAAAATATCGGTTCATAGATTCACAGGTCACACGTGACAACAAATCGATGTCTAGAATTATTCTACAGTAGGTAGACATGCCCTCAGGTAGTATTAAATAATAATGAAAATCATTATCCAATACTTATCTAGAAATAGCCCCTTATCTCTTACATTCAATTTGCAATAAACCAAATTATAAACGACAAGTATAGACAGATAAACATTCTCATATCTACCTAACATAACTATTGACGTGGAAATACCTTAAATCCGGCAAAGAGATTATACGTAAATCCGATAAATCGAACTCCAATGTCAATACCAGTTATTACTAAACATGTATTACGTACTAATAGTTACGCCGCGCGGTTTCACCCGCGTTTTCCAGGATAAAAAGAAGCCCACATGTTATTCCAGAGTAAAAGCTAGCTTCACACTAAATTTAATCAAAATCTGTTGAGCCGTTTTTGCGTGATTAAGCAACAAACATCTAATCATACTAACTCTGGCAGTCATAAAATTAAAAGGATTTATTACGTAAACACGCACTTAGCAGAAATGACTAATCGGCTTAACAAAAATGGTCTTTAAAGATATTAAATCATTGAAGGATGACGCCAAACCAAAATGGCTGTCACTGGTATGGTCAATGGCCTCTGATACAGTTTCTGGCATGACAAGGTTAAGGTTGAGGTAAACGGTTTTTAGGTACAATCTTTTTCACGCATTTGTAGATTTTTGAAGATATTTAATCATAGAGGGATCGAGCCAAACAAAACTGGCCTTCAATGGCATAGTCAATGGCCTTTGATACAGTTTTTGGCCAATACAAGGTTAAGCTGTAAACAGTCATTTGCTATCTTTTTCGCGCATTTTTAGATTTCAAAGATAGAAAATCATTGAAGGATCAGACCAAACAATGGTGGCCTTCAATGATATAGTCGATGGCCTTTGATACAGTTTTAGGGACGACAAGGTTAAGGATGAGGTTAACGGTCTTTGCTATCTTTTTAGTGCATTTTTAGATTTTATAGAGATATAAAATCACCGAGGGCCAAACAAAACTGGCCTTCACTGGGGACGATGGCCTCTGATTCAGTTTTTGGCCACTACAAGGTTAAGGATGAGATAAATAAACGATCGTTGGTTATCTTTTTTTTACTCATTTATAGGTTTTTAAGATAATTACGATATCTCTAACCGGAACTTGAAATAAAAATTGATAAAACCATTTTATATTATCTATGGTAAATAATAATAGTATAAAATAAGTGTTTTAAAGAAACTTCTGTTTTGCAATATATTGATTTGACGAAGAAAATAAAAACAAAAACGACAGTTTTCGTTAAACACAGGAATATTCACGATAAAAAATCCATCGCATATTAAAAGGCATCATTAAAACATTAATAAAGGAACTCCTACGAAATTGGTCAAAATAAAAATGACCTTAAGCACTGTGACCGCAGAGTCGAAGGCCGTTTGACTCATGCCAAGCCCAACGTGGGCGCAAGCCGACATTGGCGAACTATCTGGTATTTCCTTTACGTGACCATTTCATAACATGATAGTTTTTAGGTAGCATTTTATATTACCTTACAAAAGTAGGGCATGACCTCAACTCTATAAAAACGTTCTTCTAAAAATAGATTATTAGAGTCCTCCTTTTGCAGTGTAGCTTTTCCCAGTTATTGCATTAATAAAATATCATCGAAGTGAAAAAATTATTATTATAGATTTTTCCTAGAAATGAGAGACTTGGATAGGTTGGTTTGAAGTACCTACTGGACAGGTATAGGTACAGGGTTGGTTTACGTAGGATAAGCTAAGCCGAAAATTTCATCATTATGATCAAATTTTGCCTGAGTAGGAACAACTCTGAAATCCCGAAAACAATCAGCTGCTCCATTAAAAATATCAATGCGGCACTGGAGAAAAGTATGGAACCTCTGATTTTCGTGTGTTCAAAACTGGTTCGCATAGTAAAAATTATTTACAACTAGCGGCCCGTCCCGGCTTCGCACGGGTAGACTTTGGGATAAACGTAGAGTAAATTGAAATCGGTCCAGTCGTTCACGCGTGATGGCGTGACCAAAGGTGTTGAGAATAATTATAGGAACTCTTTGTTATAACCTCTATTCTCATGCTATTGCGTAACTATAGCAACCGTAGTTTGTTGATGCTAACTTGTCAATTTATAGTAAAAATTATCAGTATAAAACGCACACTGTTTTGATAGATATGATTGAATTTGAACTTTGTAC
Source organism: Alcis repandata (assembly GCA_949125135.1). Lineage (NCBI taxonomy): Eukaryota > Metazoa > Arthropoda > Insecta > Lepidoptera > Geometridae > Alcis > Alcis repandata. Next base: position 3,355,859 of record OX421238.1, read on the forward strand.
AGAGGTAATAAAGTGCAAATTGACTCTTGGACGTTAGGAACATACCTACATTGCTTAAACAACAGTGAGTGCTTGCAATTCAATATGAACTTTATACAATAGCAATAAAGCTCGTTTTAGTTAGAAAACGTTTGTATGGGAAAAATGAAAGGGCTATTTTTAGGGTTTTTTAATATTTCTGAGAGATTTTCTTAATATTTTTTTCTGTAAGAACCTTCTCCTAATAATAACAAATACAACAAAAAAAGAATTAGTGAAATCGGTCAAGCCATTCACGCGTGAGGCCGTGACCAAGAAAAACGGGTTTCATTTTTATATATATATAGATAGATATAGATAGATAGATAGATGAGGAGTACTACGAACCTTTTTCGAATTAGCATACCTTTTCCTTATAACTGTATTATCAACTTATTTGAAGAAAGTTAGAAAACCCGACGACCAAAATAACTAAATTTTCAAATTTCATTAAGTCAGAATCGACAATCGGAGAAGATATCTGATATGGCGGGCAGCGCTTACACTGCGTCATTATAAGTTTGAAAGAATCTGAAAACCAACATAGCTAACTATTTAAAATTAAGTTTATATAGGCTAATCGGTGAAGGAAGACATCGTGAGGAAACCTGCTTACGTCCAGAGAAGAAATTCAATGGCGTACCTACTATGTGAATTCACCAATCGGCACTTGGCCAGAGTGGTGGAATACGGCCCAATCACCATTCGAGGGTATACCTGTATCTCAGCAGTTGAAGGATTAAGGGTCTAATAGTGATAATAAAAATAAAGTAGGTAAGTAAATGCGTGTTGTGCACCTAAGTACCTATACCTAAGTAACGATTAGTACAAACTTTTAATATTTAGATTACATATTAAGCAATATATCAAATAAACTAGTATGATTCAAGCTTCACCTATAACATGCTGTAATATTTCGCAGGAAACAGTCAAATTGATAATAAATTTTAATTACCTAGTTACAAAATCACAATGTTTTGCGATCGAGAAAAACCCACAGTGCGTTGTTCTTGACACGAATATTACTCGAAAGGTATAATAGGGTAATGATATGACTAACCAAGGTTGGTTATATGCATTAAATAACAATATGCTGTGACGTCATACAGCTGGAGTGACATCTGTAAAGAATTGCCAAGGGTTTGTCCTTTATCCCACAATACGCGTGGATACTTGATTGGTCTTAAACTGACTTTCAAAATAATCAGTGACCATGTTTTACTAATGACTTTAAATATTTTTTAAAACCCTGTTTAAACTTCTGAACCGATTTTCATCAAACATAGCTAAAAACACTCCCAACTAATTCACGTTCAAATAAAAATTCAACATAAAAAAATAACAAAATCGGTTCATCCGTTCGGGAGCTACGATGCCACAGACAGACATACTCACGCACACACACACAGACAGTCATACACACGCACACACACACAGACAGTAGACACGTCGGTGTGTACACACGTACACACTTATAACACCCCGGTGTTTTTGCGTCGGGGCACAAATAACATAAACCGACAAAAACAAAACAGAAAAAAAAACACGGCTCAGTTTAAAATGATACTCGCGAGCATCGGAAAACGGCCCGGTTCTACCGTTGGTTTATTTAGGTGATCTGTATAAATCGCCAAGCTAAAATTAGTTAGGTATGAGTAGGTACCTACGTAGGTACTAAATCTAATAGATAGATAGCATTTAAATAATATTGTAGGTACCTGATACCTACTTGTACGAAAATAACCGTTAAATAGAAGTTAGCTATATCGCTTACCTTCTCTAATATCTTCTTAATTAACGGCCAGAAATTGAACACAGAATTTTCTTATATTTTTTTTCTCAGAAAACTTTGAACAAAAGGAAATTAGCGGCAGAGGAAAACAAAAGAAGCCAACAGTTATTATAAATGAGTTCGGATATTTATAATGGACCTTTAAAGTTAATAGAGCCCAATTTCTTTTAACATTTATGATTTTGTTGATCTTAATTATGAATACGTCATGACCTCTGATTTACACGTGTTTGGTGTAGGTACCAGTCTACATTATTTTATTTCGAAAACGCTGTAGTTACAGTTTAAAAATATTTATTTCTCGATCTTGCTTGAATAATAAATTTGGGTGTTTCAATGAGTCAGACCAATAAGGAAACACACATCGCTTTTTGATGTAGGTACATTGCCTGAAAAAAATGTTTAATCTATAAAACATTATGCCTTAGCATCTTATTTATTATACATTGTGCAATAATGTACATTACATTGATGATGACTGTCCAACAAATTTAAGTTAAGATTAGTTTAGCTACAATTGAATAATATACTATTATTTAATTATTTATATAATTTAATTAAGTTAGTTAAACATATTTTTATTAGATGATCATATTTTAAAATCTTGTTATTGAAATAAGGACTCACTTGTTCAAGCGTATTCTTTTCAGCTTTCGCTTTAGTTTACAAATCTAATCTCACTAAAAAATTGTCTTTGTCATTACGGTCTATTCGACGAGAACATAGACACTAAGGAAACTAACGTGGTTTTGACACATTTTGTTATAATTAAACACGGGAATACTCACGTAAAAATTAATTCATTTACTACGACTAGTTTAATTTAGTACGACTTATCACTCTTAGTCAATTCAGATTTAGACTGAAACCGTATAAAATGTATGTTTTGCTTTATCTGCCCAATGGCCCAGTGGTATCTGGGGTCGCACAGTGCCGTGAAGAAAGCCATAATTAGATGTCGGAAGCAAGGACCCACTTCAGAGTAGTCGTCATCCCACTAAGTAAAAATATCATACACAACACAAAACTCGTGTCCATCCCTCACTAGACAGCATAAAGAAACTTATAATTAGGGCTGCCAAGCGAAATTAAAACTCCCAACAAAGATTCCAGTGGAACTCCGAGATAATTGGTCGCGAAGGCAGAAAAACAAGATAAAATTAATGTACCGCCATCAAAACACTTCAGCAGTTCTTAATTAAGGAGCCACTTAGGACGCTTTGTTTGTACCTGCTAAGGGATACGTTCAGTGTTGCCCGGTGTAGGACCTTGGTCTTACAAATTGGATGCTTTGTAAGGGTTCAGAAATATAGACTTCTGAAACCGGGCGAAATGGTATGTATCAAAAAGAGCCGCCGACTGATTTGTCGTTGTACCGCATTTACGTGAATTTAGATTTCACGCTATAGATGCCTTCTAAACGCACTAAAAATATATATATAATACATAGGTAGCTACTATTTCATTCAAAGAATTTTGCGCATCCGTCCGTGGTGGATACTCAATTTTACCGTTTATAATTTTAATGTGATAAATACCTAATCATGTGCTTATTGCTTAATCACTATGGTCAGCTTTTCGTCATACTTACACAACAATAAAGCATAAAAAATAAATAGGTAGGAACGTTCAACTTTGACGGAATTTCAACACCACCACCTGGCAACCCCGGACACGTTTTCACTTAAATTATGTAGGTGTATTTGAAAACTGCGGCGTTGTTTGCGGTCCTTATTTTGAAGAAAATACAACTGAAAGCAAGAGGAACTCAGAGTGGGAAGAATTGCTAATGACTGCGCTTAACGTAGCCTTAACTTATTCAATACCTTCAAAGTTCTGTAACAGTTTGCATTTGTTTCTAATTTGTTTTTGTTTTAAGAAATATTTTAGTAGGTAAAATACGTAGGTATCATTTTTCTTGCGGACTTATACGTAGTTATCTCATAGCTGAGGTATATTTTACTAATGTAAATATTAATACTATAAAATACTATTTCGGAATCCAAATAACGGTATAAATATTTCCATGTGACATTTATAAGTTAATTGTCCTTACTGTTTCTATTAAAATTGCCATCTGTAGGTATAACATACCTTTTTTGTGATTTTCTTAATAAACACACAGCTTTGTCTTGAAGAAAGCTACTTTGAATTCGCCTTTTGAATTATTTATCAACTGACTTCGAAAAAGGAGGAAGTATGTATTCATTTCAATCGTAATTTACTTACCTCATTCAGTTATTTGCCAGCCGATTTGAAATAATTATGCTCTTTTTATATACGAAAATCATACTAAATGGTCTCAAATAGTTTAAGTCATTGTACGATCTCTACAATATCACTTTTTTGATACTTCAAACGTGCTTGAAAATGTTTTAAAACACCTTATTTTTCCACATAACAGCGCTTTTTCAGGCGTGAAAAAAACTCTCCTTGAAACTCAATTTCCCGGTATAATATGAGAGAAATTGTTTTCGCTTCCTACGTTATTAACGGGAAGGATAGCTGTTTTGGCTTAATAAATCAGGTTGCCTATTATACTGGCTGCGCCCCGTGGTTCTCCCCGAGTTTTTTCCGAGTTTCCTGTACTTTTTCGTTTACCTACCTAAAAAATATTCTTATAACTACGAGCATAGATAGCTTAAGCCATAAGCATTAAAATCTATTCAGCCATGGTTACGAATTTACATTAAATATGTATGTAAATAATATGTTGTACATTAAATATCAAACTTTGTCGCTTGCCGGTGAAAATATTATTACCACACCTTCCTGTTACACCTTGTATAACTATTAACTAAAGTGATTAAAACCATTTAGTGCTTTTCAGCCTTCTACATAAAAACAATGTTAAAATATGAATTGACTTATAAATCACTGAAGGTCTAAAAATTAACTTCCTTCAATAAATCAATGAGAAAATACTAAAAATGAGATGTAGGTAATTAACTAATTACAAACACAATGGCGGATATCTCAACCTAGAAGAAAGCGCCATTTCCTAGGTATCATTAGGTATTCAATGCTACCTGAAGTCTTGAATAGAATATGAATAGAATTCACTTAATTAGTCCACCGAGGATGCCAGCCTCGGCCATTGTTCGGGCTTGCGTGATTTTTGCGAGGCGGAGTTAGTGAGGTTCTGCAATCAGGAAATAGCTGTAGGAAAGTTTTTGAACGAATGTTGCTTTATTTTGAGTTCAGGGGATTGGTCGAAGTTGCTTCTGTTTATTATTAGACTAGTACTTTATAGCCGTGAGTAGAAAAAAAAATAAAAAGGTGTCGTGGAATAATAGTAAAATAGTTTAATTCTTATTTATGTGTTTAAATTGTTTTCGTAGTATTTTGTAGTGTATAATAGTGTAATTACTATCAACGTCGAAGCGAAATCAGTGCCAATTAATCTAATTTAAAATTGTATAATTTACTTTTGTCAGATTGACGAGACTAATTAGAACCTTCTGTTGTATATACGAAGGTTTAAACTTGTTTTTCTACCTTTTAGAAATGTCTAATTATTCAACAAAATATTCTATTCTATTCTACTTACCTATTTGAGCCTAATTTTTACTACCAATAGTTCAGCGGTTTAAAGAATTCCAAATTCCTGCTGTTTTTATAGAGGTAGATATATGACTGCTTTTGCGTGCTTGACCACGATACATGATGTTAATTGAGGATGGTGTTGAAAATGCTGGCTGGACACACCAAATGTGGAATGAGAACTGGCTTACAAATGAGGCTGCTAACCTATCAATCTTTTTCCTTCTTTACAAGTAGAGGTTCTTCACGTTTGTCTATCAGTTTTAGATAATTATGTAGTAGTAAAACTGATACTTAGTCTGCATAGTTTTAATACAATATGCTCCAAAAAATGACGTGTTCAAAGTATCTAGGTACTTACTTTAGAATCTTACTGTTGTTATAATTCGTTTATGTCCTAAGGTACATATTGCATTGTATCATCATCATAAACAACACACTCCTGGGTATAGGTTACTTCCCTTCAACGCGCCATCATTCTAAATATTGCATTTATAAATTCAAATTTCTTTCCGTACTCCGCCATCACTAGCTCGCTTCACGTCGGCTTTCGGAGACAAAAGGCACATTTAGGTGCAGTCAGCCGCCTGAGCCCCTCAGATAACTAAAGCAAAAACTCCTGATAATTCTCTGCAGTGATGCTTATTGTCCTGTTTTGTTGCTCGTTGACAGGCGAGATTACCTCTGAAATGTGGCTTCAGAAACGTAGGAATGTACGGTTTGCGAAGCATGCGACCGTGTTGTGGGGACGTTATTGGACTTTATTTGTGGAGTTTGCGTCGTTTTGTGGATAGGTGCTTTTGACAGTTTGAATTAAGTTTAAGTTGAGTGTCTGTTGTGATTTATTTAGGTGACTTAAGCTCTGTTTTAAATAATTTATTTTATTTATTTACATTGTCAAAGTCGAGTTAAACCTGGACCAAATTGACGCAGGACCGAGGTAGAGGGCACTGTAAAAGATAGGCCTGTAGCCAGTAGTGTAATAAAGGCTGTAGATGTGATGATAATGATGTTCATCTAGATGATTGTTGATCATTCAATTACTTGTAAGCTTCATGTTGTAGTTTGAAGCGAACGAGATGGCGCTTTATAAATGCTTTTCTTTTTAACCGACTTCAAAAAAGGAGGAGGTTATCAATTCGACTGTATGTTTTTTTTATCATTTTTTTTTATGTTTGTTACCTCATAACTTTTGACTGGGTGAATCGATTTTGATGATTCTTTTTTTATTAGAAAGCTGACGCTTCCCATTTGGTCCCATTTCAATTTAGTCCAGTTCTGATAATGGTATCCATGAGAAAACCATATAAGTCTTAAATTTGCATAAGGTACGTGCGCGACAAATAGATGAATAACTATCAATAGTCGGTCTCTTGAAGTCGGTTTTTGTTTTGTAAAATAATGTTCTTGTCTTCAACTATTTTAAATCAAACTAATAGTCGAAACTCTACTATTACAAAATTCCGCTGCCCATATGCGGCTCACGCCCCTTAGTAAAATACTAGTCTGTCTATTCTATATTTTATGTTGTTTTGGAATAAATAAGGTGAGATAAGTAATAAATTAGTAATAACTAGAAATGTTGATTGCTGATTAAATGATTACCGAATTGGTATCTAAAACGGACCATACATGATCAGTTTTACCTTCAGTTTCGCCTGATCTGCCATAAAACTTGACCGTGTATGGAGTGGATATTCGACCTCAAGGTTAACACGTCTGCATCGACAAGAGACTATTAGACAGTTAGGAAATTAGCTGAACTTGCACTTAGGGCCCTAATTTGTCGAGTGAGATATAATATTATCTCGGTCAATGTCACTCTCATTAGAATTGTCATGAGAGTGAGAGTGACGGAGATAATCTCAAACGCCAAGAATAGGGTCCCTGGACATGTGTGTACAGCCGGTTAGGCCAAACTGGGGCAGATTCAAACGCAAGCCTATAAATTAAATAAAAAGAGATTTGTTCTACAGTAGGACAATCTCTTCCAGGTTTTGTGGAGTGCCTAGTGCTGCTGGGATTTCGGTTTCGCTTTTTTGGGGATAATGTCGCTTTACATTCGTGAAATATTTGTTGACAATGAACCATTAACTACCTTCGGAGATTCACCCTAGCAATATGAACTTTACTCTTCATAATATTAGTATATCAGACACCTAGTATAAAATTATCAAATAAGACACGAGGACTCTTCATTGTATCACCCGTGATCACTAGTCTCATTGTCACATTATTTCCTGGTATCTAAAAATATAAATAGGCACTTATACGTTCCTTATTTCGTCCTCACTAAATTCAAAGACCACCAATAACATCTTACGACCAACATCCTTCAGTACTACCCTAGTACTAAAAAATATATCCCCATAACATTACCATACAAAAAGAGGTGCCGAAATTGAGTTTTATAGGCAAATATTTACCTCAATACCTTTCTTATTTATGTGTATAACCTTAATATTAAATTTTAACACCCATAAAGATATAAAATAAAGGCTCTGGGACAAGGAATACCGAAGGACTTCGTATTTTATAAGCCGTTTTTGCATTATGGTCTCATAGACCTTCCCGCCTACGTTTACAGTCGTTCCTCGCGTAATAAAAGGTTATTAGGATGTGGTTTATGTAATGTCTAACGATGAATAAGTCTTTGGAAATTGGGAAAATGTTAAGAGGAATAACAATAAGTTACAGTATCTACGACAGTCTGCATAAAAGCAGTAATTGGAAAATAACGGAAAGAAAAATCGAAAATAGCAAGTCGAAATCGATCTTAACTCATATTATAAATGCGAAATGTGAGTTTGTCTTTGTTTGTTTATTACGCTTTCTGTTAACAGAACCCTTATAGACCAGGCTGTTCGATCAAACACAATTGACTTCATTTTCTATTGTGGTTTTTGCCAACGCTGAGTTGGCTTTGATAAATTATCGGGCCCCCTACATCACCATCATGAAATTTTGCAAACACGTTATCAGGAGTACAGAAAAAAGCATAGGCTATTTTCATCATCATCATCATCACTTTGTGGTGGTAGCAATCCCTAAATAACTATTTTCGAAACTCCCGAAAACTCAAGAACGTTCACTTTTGGAACAAAAAATAAAACTAAACCAACTCTGCGAAACATTGGCGAAAATACGCATTCTGTGGAGTTCTGGAGACGCATGAGTATGTCAAGAGCTATAGGTATTTACAACTACTTAATGTCAATAAATATGCATGTATGCGCACTACGGAAGCATAAATTAGCCCATAATTCCCAATAGACCGTTACAATAGTACAAACAAAAATTACGTATTCATGACCTGCAGAAGCTGTTATCCTTGCCTCATAAGGAACGCATCGAGTGTAGTTGGGCTCTCCCTATATGAAACTAATAATTATAATATATTGGTAGTACCACGATTAAGCGATTTCTTATGCAATTGCATACCTATGGAGTACGTGTATAACAGTTGTATCGTGTGGCCTGAGATACTTATGATGACCTCACTGGCGTAAGATTTTCGAATGCTAGATTATAAAAAAGAAGTTCGAAAATTAAAAAAAAATATCTAAGTGGTCGGTCTTTTTTCCACAAAACGGCGCCCCATTCTCCAAACAGAAGCGCGCTGATGTGGTGCCCGGACAGCTCGTTTCCCAGGAGGTTTGGTCGCTAGAAGTGCTCTTCCGTAAAGAACTAAGCCTGCCTGCTTTACTTTCAATATCGTCGTCCTATCCCAACAGGTCAATTGGAGATCAAACGCAATCTTATTCGATATAAGAAAATAATGGAAAAATCAGTAATTCCTAATGCCGATGCAGCAAAAATCCGTTGTAATTGCTTTCGAGGAAAAAAATAAGCAACCATCATCTTAAAAAAATAGTAGCATTTTTTCTCTCGTGGACCTCAGAACGCCAGTGTCTTCGCTCGATTAAATGGGATTCTAAAATAAATCTTTAAATCTGACTACACACCAGAACAAAGGCACCTTATAGCTCATGTTAGGTAGGTAGTAAGCACGCCAACAAAAGTGTACTTTTCCAAGATAAATGGTATACAACATGCATGACTCAATGTCATGTTTTTCTAGATTATTTTACCAATAACAATAACATCCACTTATGATATTACGCGTGATATCCTATGTAAATATAAAATATCTCGACCAAAATCAAAATAGATGTCTAATCGGTTTAGATTTTCACTTTGATTCAAAGCGAACCAAAACTGATGGCTGATAAATGTTTAAAATTAGACTTTGGTTTTTTATCATCTAACAGCGGATATGACGCTGAATTCACTTAGTTCAAAATAGTAAAATTTTTACCTGCGGCTTCACCTCCATAGTGAACTAAACACATCCTTTATCACTCAAGATCAATTATATCAAGTAGAAAGAACTTTACCCTTTTTACTTGATCTGACTTACTCTACTTACTTGAGTACTATTATAATATGTTTACTTTTACTAAAATATCTCTTACAATGCGACTTTAACTTTAATGATAATACGTATCTAACTTAAAAGTCGCCAATACGAAAATTATCAAGTAAACATAGAAACAAAGGTAAGAAATAAATCAGTAGATAACCCTAATTAACACCCAAAATTGAATGCAGTCTAACGTCATACGTTTATCAAAATCCGCAAGACGTGATCATCTGTGACGATAATATAAATGATTACAATCACGAATACATATGAAAAAGAGCTTCTATAGAGTCATACAATCGATAATGAGTTAATAATCCATTTCCTAACTATACGTCTATTTCCTTTACCGCCGGATATGGGTAGATAAATAGTTGTATAGTGATGTTCCCATGTTAGAAATACCATAAATAAGAGCATCCAGGCAAATGCGAAATACACCTTTTCACCATTTTTTTGCATATCCATATTTGCAATAAAAAAAAAACATGAAACTTTAATTTTCCTTATGGTTTTTTATATTGTTTGAAAATATGCTGTTTTAAAAAAAAGTTATGGGTGGGTTTCGTAAAATATAAATAGGCGAGGTAACGTAGGTAGGTATTTTTGATGACCTTGGCTTAACAAAAAACAAAGAAAAATATTAAAAAGTCTGAATCTACAGCACATTTATAATCTAATCTACATATTGTGTCATAGAAATCTGAATCTAAATCGGTTTAAGCTTCAAACTTCAAACATAGCTAGCTCCTTTTTTGTAGACAAGTATAGGTACATCAACTGTAGGTACTCTCTTATACACAAACGCTCGTTAGACTATTATTTTTACTTTCACTCACAATAATAATAAAAACACTAAAAAATTAATCATACGAATCATAATTTTGAATATTATCTATAATATATCGATGCTATAAAATGATTTGTTAACTTTTCGGTAACTAGAATTGGCAATTTGGCACGCGTGCTGTAAATAAAACCGAATGTTTTTATCCATCGAAAAGATTGGCTTTAGATTAGCATCAAATAAATAATAAGTTAATTTTAAAACATTTTTTTAAATCAGTCTTTTATTGCATTGTCATCGAAGTTAAGCACAAATTTCGGCTCAAATGGACATCGGGAAGTTGTTCAAAATTTAAGTGCAAGATTCCACCCGAACAAACATAAATACATACATACATTGCAAGTTAAGTATTTGTCTTACGTACTTAACAGGTCAACAGCGTCGTCAATCCCTATAGATCAATTTTATATAACAGCTCATAAAGACAATGAAGATCTACTAAACTAATGCGACTACAATTATTCCGTAACAAAAACCGTACGTTGTCTTCTTGCATATAAAAGCGAGATCGGGAGATCTCATCACAGTGAGTTCACAGACTCAGTGCCGCGATATTGTTAACAAAATGAATTTAACGGTGAGATAAACGTCATTTTTTAAAGTTAATAATAGTCATTAAAGTAAAAAACTGTTAAAGTTTTTAATTTTTTTAAGTATTATTTTTATAGTTATTAAAGTTAAAAAATAGTTGTAGTTTTTTAAAAATGTTTAAGTTTTTTATTGTGATGGTGAAAGAGCAGTGAAAAGCAGATAAAATATTTAGGCAAAGTAAAAAATATTGATCGGAATATTTTTTGTTTTTAATAAATTTATAGCTGGTTGGTGCGGATTGTTCCCCAGCTAAATGCTTTAGTTCGAGCTTAATGAAAATAGATGGAGCTTCTTAAATAATTTTTTGCTTACACAATATGATGAAATTTTTTATTATTATGGAACAAAATAAAATAAATATTTGAAACATTTAATGCAATTGCATGTAATGACCTGTTTATTATTCATAAAACGATTAAAACGTGTTAGTAATCAAGCATTGATAAAAATAAATGATAAGGAACTATTTGTTGTCGGCATCTTTTTTATCGACTGTTATCATTCTTATCAACTACTGAATTGAGCGCGCTATCGTGTTATCAGTGCAATCTCCATCGAATGCAATTTCGTTGTGAACATGATCAGTAGGCAAGTTTTGGGTTTGATCGTTATCATTGCTACTTTTGTGGAAAATACTGTTATCATACATTTACTTTTTACCTCACATTAATACGAAAATTTGTGTGTGAGGGGTGCGTTTGTAACTTTTTCACTCGGAAACTGCTAAATGGTTTTGGATGAAATTTGGTATAGAGATAATTAAGATAGTTAATTGGTTAAGCATATGTAGCACATGTGTTTTCGTTAAATATAATATTTATGGTTTAGAGAGAGATTCATTATGCAATTTTGAAAAAAACTTTATGGTATCCTTTTTTTAACTCTAGAATTGAATAATTAAAAAAAACCTGCTAAGTAATTAAATATGTCACGCATCGGTTTCGACCCTATACTTTTCGAATCATATTTTTGTGTAATGTAGGTAAAAATGTTCCCAGTAAATGATATCAAACCGAAACTATAGCACTGCACCGTTTTAACTATTGACATAAAAAACACGACAAATCAATTCAAAACACTACTTAATAAAAATTTAAAAGATTACTCGTAGTACTCGTGTGGAAAGATAAATACCAAGAACTTAACAAAAATTACAACAATTATACAAACAAAACAATTACGAAGCTTAACAAGATAACTTATCAATTACGAATACATGCACAAAGAATTTTTTACCAACGAAAAAGTAACATTTAATAAGTAGGTAAACTGGCGGTTTTGCTAACGTCATAATACCGTTTTTTCAGCACATATTTTTGCTGTCATGCGCTTTGGCCGTGACGGTAGCAGCACAAAGGCTAGACGCCAGTTCGGACTTGCTCGATGGCCAGCGACGTAGCGGCGGCTACGGCCTTCTGAAACCCGGATATGGGGGCTACAACAACGGCTACGGGGGCTACAACAACGGCTACGGAGGCTACAACAATGGATATGGGGGCAACAATGGCTACGGGGGCAACAACGGCTACGGGGGTTACAACAACGGTTACGGGGGCAACAACGGCTACGGGGGTTACGGGAGCAACAACAACTACCCCAGTTACGGCGGTTCTGGATACGGATCTGGGTATCCGGGACAGGGATACCAAGGATACGGAGGTGAGTTTTTTATTCTTCGAATCGAACCCGGGACCTCTTACTCATAACGCTGACGTACTACCGCTGAGCCAAACTTGTCGTCAAATTAGTTCATGAGGTGAAATTATTAAGCCTATTGTAATTATTATTAACTCCGGGATCATAAAGTGCATTTACATAATGCATGCAGTGAAACGCTAATCTCGATAACAAAATACCTTCCAAATGAATCAGAGACCGACGCGACGGCTGGACTCTTTGTCGTGCTAATCAGAAAATATTTATATGTTTTTAAGATACGCATAATAACAGTAAGTACCTTATCTACCTATTCACTGGTGACTCCAAATAATATATATATATTTTTTTAATATATTTCAATTCAATTCATTTATTTCGGATTATAATGTCCATAGGTATACAATGCATATCAAAAAAAGAAATGTGTACAGAAACATATTATAATAAAAACAATCAATGAAACTAATGAATTTAATGGCGTATTTTTTTATCCACGACATTATTCTAAAGTGAAGCAATCAGTGCTGTCTATTGATTTCTAGCCAGGTACTATTACTTATTCTATGCCCTAGCGTGAAAAATGCTTCTTTAGGAACCTAAGTAATTAACTGACTGCCTACGAATGTCGATTTTACCCATTTAATTTTGTTCTTGCTTGAGGCATACACGTGCCTTTTTTAGACACGTGAAACGAAGGTCGTACCTATATTATTTCCGTATTTATTTCGTTAGTGGAAAGGTAAAACTTCTAACACGCCACTATACAAACTTTACAGGAGAAAGTTTTAAAGTTAAAAAATTTAAAAAAAAAATCATAGCTTTGTTGTTTATAAGAATATTTAATTAAAATTTTTATATATAGCTTATTTATTTTTTCTCCTATTTTACGTGTTATGGAAAAGAACGTAAACTGTTTGGTTACGGAGATAGATGGCGCTTTAGAAAAAAGGTGCACTTCTAAATATTAAACGTAGTCAGGTAAAAAATTCTAAACTGTTCATCAATAGATAAAAATAGTGACTTTAAAATACTAATGGCTTCTAAAAATTTCCAACATAATCAAGAAAATCTACTAACATCTAAATTGATGGTGAAGGGTTGTGATCAAAAAGTTCTGTTGAATACAATAAACGTTGAGAATAGTAAGGAAATTTTCCTAAATATGTTTTAAATATGTTACGTGAAAAGGAAATAAGACTAACGGATACGACAAACTATCAAATTAAATAGGTTAAATGACTTAACCTTAAGCCTTTTTTCTACAAGTGTTACATAATGTACTAATGTATGACTAATGTACAATGAATTAACTAAGAAGATGTCTAATATGATAGTACTTTTTAGAGTTCGAACTCTAATCCGCCAAATAATAGACATTAATAAGTTGAAAACTTTATTAATTTCAAAATTAACATAAAGAGGACTCTATTCTCAAAACAAAACAAATCCTTTTAATAATTATAAACAAAATATAAAATCTGGAAGTGTAACAAAAATAGTACCTACTTTTATTAATTGTTGATAAATCTTAAATCTTTTTCGTATTTCTATAACTTCAATTATTATAACAAATTAGAAAGTAAACGGCAGAATAATTTCCGAATTAACCAATCTAAATCTAAACATTAAAGATATGACTAAACTATGGACGGTTTACTCACAACAACCTTGTGTAGGCGGACATAATCATGGTACAATTTTTTCCTTCCAATAAAAGTGATTTTCAGAATAGCATTAAACTTAACTATTTATTTTAAAATAAACATAAACAGGAACCCCATCCTCAAAATGACTTAAAAGCCGTGCCTTAATTATTAAAAACAAAATTGAAAATCAGGTTGAATCAGGTAAGAGGTATACCTTAAATAAATATAAAATTATAACTTTAATCATTGTCAAACAAAAGTTTTAAACTTATCCATATTTCGTTACGTATTTTAATGAAACAGTGAGAAAGTGAACAATGGAATATTTCCGAATGCACAAATTTGAAAATAAAAGATTAAGACTAACCTAAAAAACAAACAATAAAAATAAACTAAACACAACTCTGTGTAAACGGACATTACCGGGTGTAAGGGACAGCGTACCAGAAACTGATAGGAGTTGCTCAGTCAACGAAACTGAACATTTTCACACGAAATTTTTTTCAGGAAATGATTTGTTTTTTGCTTTTCCATACAAATTGTTTGATCGAGATGGGAATTTACTATGGAAAAGTTCTTTTTTTTTTCATTTCCTGTAAAAAAACTGGTGAAAGTGGTTCAGTTTCGTTGACTAGCAACCCCTAACAGTTTCTGGTAAGATGTACCTTACACCTGGTATAAATACTTTTGTTTTCTAAAGGAGATGTTTTCTAATGGAAATTCTACCTTTTCTTCCTTTACAAATTTCGTGTTCTAGATTTCTTTTCTTCTTTATATTAGACGTTACTGGTTCTACCTTTTCTTCCTTTACAAATTTCGTGTTCTAGATTTCTTTTCTTCTTTATATTAGACGTTACTGGTTCTACCTTTTCTTCCTTTACAAATTTTGTGTTCTAGATTTCTTTTCTTCTTTATATTAGACGTTACTGGTTCTACCTTTTCTTCTTTACATTCAGTCAAAAAAGTATCGGGAATGGATGATTTGTTTTGGGTTCCAAATTCAAATTTTTGTTTTTATTGTTGTTGTTAGATTGGCACAACTGTTTTCCATTTTGGCGCGGAGTTTGAGTTGCGTCTGTTATTTAGATTAAATATGGTGCTGTTTTTAGTTAGGTCATGTCTAGTGTGTATTACGAATTTCATCATGGACAAAAACATCGAACAAAGAGTTTGTCTTAAATTTTGCATCGCCAATGGAATTTCGTGTTCGGAGTCACTAAAAATGTTACAGAAGGCTTACGGCGAATCGACTTTATCAAAAACACGTGCTTATGAGTGGTACAAAGCGTTCAAAAGCGGTCGAGATGTGATGGAAGATTTGCCTCGCTCTGGTAGGCCATCAACGTCTGCAACTGAAGTTAACATCGCAAAAGTGAAGGAAATAGTGACTGAAAATCCTCACTCAACTTTGAGAGAGATAGCCGCCGAACTTTCTGTATCTCACGAGTCGATCCGTACCATTTTAAGTAATCATTTGGGTATGAAACATGTTACCGCTCGGCTAGTCCCAAAAGACCTGAATTTTCTCCAAAAACTCAATCGCATGAGAGTCGCTGAGGACATGCTAGAACGAGTCAATTCCGACCCAACATTTATGAAACGCATTGTTACTGGTGACGAGACGTGGATTTACGAGTTTGACATGCAAACTAGTCAACAAGTTTCGGAGTGGCGCCTTCCAACTGAACCGAAACCGAAAAAACCACGCCAAAGTCGATCAAAAGTCAAAGTTATGTTGACTGTTTTCTTTGACTATCGCGGTGTTGTGCACTCGGAATTCTTGCCGGAAGGTCAAACGGTAAATAAAGAATATTATTTGAGTGTTATGCGGCATTTAAGAGAGCAAATTCGACAAAAAAGGCCAGATTTGTGGAAAGAAAATTCTTGGATTTTGCACCACGATAGTGCGTCTTCGCACACGGCCATCATTGTGAACGAATTTTTGACCAAACACTCAACAAATACCATCGAGCAACCACCAGATATGGCTCCAGCCGACTTCTTTCTTTTTCCTAAACTCAAATTACCACTTCGTGGCACCCGTTTTCAATCGGTAGGAGACATAAAGGAGAATTCGAAGCGAGAACTCAACTCAATTCCGGAAACAGCGTTTAAAAAATGTTTTGATGATTGGATTATTCGTTGGCGTAAGTGTATCGTTTCTGAAGGAGCATACTTTGAAGGTGATAAAATAAATTTGGATGAATAACAAACATTTTGTGTATTATTGATATTTTCCCGGTACTTTCTTGACAGAGTAGTATATTAGACGTTACTGGTTCTACCTTTTCTTCCTTTACATTTTTCGTGTATTCTATGAAATATTTTTTTCTTTCATTTTCCATTGTAGGTACCTGAAATCATTAAAAAATCAAGTTACAGTTTTTAGTAGTACCAATGGTCACTGAGTAAAGCCACAGATGGACCACAACAAATAGTTTGTTGATTATGTTATGACCTACTTATAATTCTGATCTGCTAGCTGATGCACTCCAGCCTGTAAAGACAACTGTTCTGCTCATCCTATAGTACACCTTATAAGTTTCCAGGCAAAATATAAAAGTTTCTCTAAAATTGTTTTACTTTATAAATCCTGAACGAGTATCATTTGTCTGTTACAGTAGTCATTAAATATGACGTTATATACCTAATAAGATGATTACAAACTCTGACAGCAGAACTGGTTTCGTCTATTGTTGACCAACAAAGAAACATAACGCAGGTACACAAAAAAAAACCACTAAGGTAAGCAGAGTATCAAAAACCATACGACTCTTTACTACTTTTCAAAGATACATCTGCAGTGACAGGTTGTCAGCCCATCGCCTAAATTACCATACTGAAACCCTCGAATCTCTTAGCTGATTTTTACAGCCTGCCCGGGAGAAGATGCAGCTGGCACATTCTATATTTTTCTGTCACTGTCAGTCTCGCATGGAAGTACGCAAAGTTAATTCTGGAAGAATATTTGTTCCTGTGTGTTATGACAAGATTAGGTTAACTTAACAGGTAGGTAGGTATTGAAAATTTATCTATAATTACGTACTAAATTACATAAAAACACCTATTACAACCGTAAGATTATCGTGCCTATAATACAGCTACATTTCTATTGAATTTATCACAAACTACCTACTAGTGTTCACTCAATTTTTTCCCTTACAAACATACCGCATCAAAAAACAAAAACGTTAAAAGCTCCATATCAAATATTGATTTCATGATGTTGAAACGTACTTATGTGTAATGTAAATTCTACATCAGTAGGTACTATAGACTTAATCAACAAAATTGAGATTTGATGTTATGTTGTAACCAAATATGAATGTTTTTATCTAATTTCAAGTGAAAATTCTTCCTCATAGTCTGAACAATGTAAAAAACATGTCACTTACCCTTGACGAGTCCAACAAGCACTAATATTCACAACCAACTATTATTTTCACGACAGTAATGCTTCATACTCGGCTCGCGATTTCAAACTAAACACGTCTCAAGGTCTCAACTTGTCTGATCCGTCGCATCACCGTTGTATCAGAAGAGCATTTAGATCTAACGAAACATTGCACCTGATTTTGTATCCTGGTATTAATACTGAAGCGGATATAATAGCATTCATATTCATAATTTAAACTTTCTTTAAGTAAGAATACCTTTAATAATTTATCGGAGTAAATTGCCGTAAGTGCTGCGAATGATAAGAAATAAGCGTGCATAAATTCTAAAGCGCCATAGACTTTAAAATTCTAATAATTCAAAATGTCTAAACCGCCAACACCGCTATAAATATATGAAGGGTTAATTTCTTAAACACCAACTTAAGCTAAAACACGAGCATGCATTTTTTCTAACAATACCAAAGACATTTTTTCATATTATTCGAAATATTCTTAAAACGTTTTACCTTATGGAAATCTGTAATTTCAATTGACTAAAGGTCATGATCAAATGTATATTCAAAAAGTTAAAAAGACTGACCGACGGTCATTTAAAATTCTGTAACTATTTAAAATGACTAATAACGAATTCTTTCTTAAATTTAAGTCTAAAGTAACATTTCATTAAATTTCTTAAAAAATTGGCGCTTTAGAAGTACTATTTAAAAAACGTCGGTAAATTTTGCACTTCTAAAACGCCAAAAATTTGCTCGGATCAATCTGAAACCTAGACAGATCGACGCAGAAAAAAAAATCCAGTTCACTGATATATATAACTCTATTTCGTGAAAAGTGGCGTGTTAGAAGTTTTACCTTTCCACTAACGATTTAATTTTCTATTCGTGTACAAGACTCTATCATCGAAACTGTCAATCAAATGTGCGGTTACGCGAAAAGAGATCTGATGAAAATGGAAACTTTTTTGGTTTTGGATGATTTTGAATCCGTGATCTCAATCTCATTTTACGACAACAAACAGATACAAATATATTTTATTTCGTGAAATTGAATATCCATAGCACTAAACGTAATAAAATTAAAATCAATCAAAATTTAATTATGACTACCTATTTATTATTTTAGTGCAGCAAACTATTTTTATGTAGAGAAGTTAAAAAATAACCAAAACAGTTACTAAACGTGATAGTTACGAGTAGCAAACTTTGAACGCGTTTATCTCGAAAGTATTTTTTCCGTTTGTTTCATTTTTGCTTGACCGCTCCCAAATGCATTACCCCTATACATTACCCCTGCCGTGGATAAATTTTCTTTCCACCGTATTTATCCACGCGTAGGTATTTAACAAAACTGGAGTCTCAGACAAACCTATAATACTAGAAAATGGATATGTTAGCTTCTTTCTCGCGGAATAAAAACAGAGGAAAGACTATTGCTCTCCGCCGCGTGCTAAGAGACTGAATATATTTTATAACGCCCTTTATTTAAATAACAATACGTCACCAGTTCAATCTCTGTTGTTTCCAAAAGATCTATGATTCTAATCAGTCTTTGTCGACGCCGCCGGTGCTTGGAACGTTTTAATTAAATGCATATCACTTGATCTATGAAAAATAGTTAAGTACGGATTGATAAAAAATAAAGATCTTTGTAATTTTATCGTTTGTTTAACGCCGGCGCCGGTTAAAATGGAGTAGAATAATTAGTTATCTATGAATATCTAATCTAGTCCACGAGTTGCTAGTTTCAAGTTTCAACTGTGGTTTCCTATTGCTATGTTGTACAAAATCTGGAGTAGAGATTGTGAAGTAGAATAACTTTTGTAGGTTATTATTATTTTTGTTACAAAGGGAAAATTCCGGACATCAAAAATATTTATTGACTTTAACTTAACATAGAATGTAAGTCACGTTTACAAAAACATTTTGTAATTAAATGAAATGAAGTTAAATAAAGCTTTATTAAACAAAACTTTAAAATATTAATAAATTGAACATAAATACGACCGTTCTGAATTTATTGTGCTTGCTTCGTTTGTTCTTTTTCGTGTTTAAAAATATGAAGAACTGTAGGTAATGATAATATATGTATAGATAATATAATTAATTAAAATATATTTGTATAAAACAAGTCTAGGTAATGTGTATTGTACCTACCTACACACATTGAGATGCGCATGCATAGGTGTTAAAATACATAATTGTCACTTTGATCATGTTTAGCCTATTAGGCATACAAATATATAGGGTTATTCATAAAGGGGATGCTTAGCCGAAAAGCGATCATAGTACTCATTATTATGAACAACTTTTACTAGGGACCAACTCGAAATTCGCGAAAAAAAACAGCTGTTTCATAGAAAATGTCAATGACACTCAACAAAACGTATGGAACAGTTAATTTTTTTTTCGCGAATTCTGGGTTGGTCCCATAGTAAAAGTTATTCATAATGATGAGTACTATGAGCCCTTTTCGGCTTAGCATACCCTTTATGAATAACCCTATTTAAGAAAATAAGTAAAGATTGCATTTGTATAGGCAATAGTGTGACTAGACGAGCAAATCGCTCGCCTGATGTAGAACGTCACGTCTGCCCATAGCAGGTCTACGCCACCCAGAATTTTGAACTCAAAACCCTGCGCAGTACAGCACTATGCTGTATGCTCGTATCCTTGAGATATAAGATCTTTTACACCACTACAGTACCTGCCATCAGCTTATGACGTCACTGTACCTCTAGATAAGATAAAGCAAAAATAATTGCAATTTTGTCCAATGTCCAAAAAATATGACACCGATATGTAAAAAAACCCGGCCATGCAAACGTCATAAGCTGTTAAATGACTTGACTGATTTTGAACAAACAGCTAAGTACTGCAATGAAACTTGCTAACAAATAAAAAATGGTATCAAAATCGGTCCCGCTGTATTGGAGACAAATTATAACAGACATAATATAATCTTTAGGTTATATTTTGTTATAATTAACGTCGTAAAATCCTGATCTGATAGAGAATGTGATCGAAACTACCTAGTAGTCGTAATAAGCGATTTAATTTTACGCAAGTATTCCCGTATTAGAAATTATAACAAAATGTTTTAAAACCACAACAGTTTCCATAGTAAAATCATTAAGTAGCCCAAAATGCATATATACCTATACCTAATTAATTACCTTCCCCGTTCGGCCGCGTAGGTTAAAATAAAGTCAAAGTTTTATCCTTCCCTTACCTTTAAGTTAACTTCCCAGTCTCTTCGTTTTCATAAATGTGGCTGTACGTATTTTTCAGGAGGGTACGGTGGCGGATACCCTAGCGGCTACGGCGGGGCATCCGGATACCCAGGCTATGGAGGTTAGCTGAACTTACCAGTAAATTCTAATAACTTTAGATGACAGATCCAAGCTTACTTCTAACTAATAAATTTAAAATTACCTCTAACGTTAAAACGGCTGAACCGATTTTGATAAAACATGTCTAAGAACCACGGCTAGAAACCCTGCTTCGAAATTTAAAAAACCTTATTCAAACGGTTCACTCGTTTAAGAGCGGTGCCACAGACATAGCGATCAAACTTATAACAGCCCTCTTTTTGTGTCGGGGGTTAATAAAGCTGCCCTTGTCATTGCGGTCTATAACGAAGACATCAAAACTTTTAGTTTTTAGATCTGTCATCTAAAGATTTCAGAATTGTCTTGAAATGTGTTTAAATTTAAATTATAATGTTAACGAGCATTATAAACTGTCTTCATGAAAAATAATACGGAATTAGCATTTTAGCTTCCGTGATAAATACTTACAAGCTATACGTAGATACACTAGGTTCATAATAGGTACCATAAGCCCTGGACTTTACTAGAAATACGTTTCAGTTCGTATCTATTTGTAGAACCGGTAACAAAGAGGTCTCTGAGCTAGTGTGGTCAAATTTGGGGCACTAATCATCCTTCGATTCCAAGCGAGGAAATCATGTTCGAAAGTATCTAAATCAATTTAATATTGTAATACATATTAAAACAGGATACTAGAATAGGTTGCTATTGATATGTCTTTGCGGAACGAGTGATTTCTCTGAAAGGATTCTCAGGTTATACAAGTGAGTCGTTATCACCCCTTGGTGCTTGTCACCCAGAGCGGACCGCCCCTGCCGCTCTCTTCCCTCTACACCACTGTCTGTACCTGAAAGTAGCTGAATTTCTTTCAAAGATTTCCCTCCCTTTACCAAAATAATCATAAACGGTAGGTACTCCACTTTGTACAAATCAAACTAAATTATACAAAAGATAACCAAGCCCTTGTGCGGCCTATTCTGTTATTGTGACTGATTCAAGGCCCAAGTTCAAGCATCGCGCAGACAAAGTCAGTGTCCTTCTATCGGACATTGAATTGTCCAGACCGACCAGCATATCTGTGAAGCTGGCTAAATGACCGAACTACAAATTTTCTATGAGCCGCTGTCAGATTTGTTCAGAATATACGATTGTGGCCCCGCTTTCAACTGCACAAAAAAGTTGGTCGTATTGTAATTGGTTTTGTACAAGATTGTGATGGGTGTCCCACGCGATGGTTATCGAATTGAATGAGTTTACATAATGCATACGAATTATGCGAATGTAGATGCATTATGCATGATATCGCGAGACAGCATCGTGAAATCATTGTTTGATAAAACTGCAAACACAAAAAACAAAATAGGCACGTGTTCTTGAAACGCGACGAGGTAAAGTACTTGCTCCTTACTTCTAAAAATAGGTAGTTTCAGTGCGTGCCTACTGCAAGTCTTTATCTTTGTAATCCTTGGTATTTACAATGTGCTAAGTATGCATGTAATAAGTATTAAGTAGAAAGTTAATAAAGTAGATTAGAGATCGGTCGACATGGACTTTACCCTGAAATACAAATGTACAGAAACGTTTATTCATGCCCATAAATTGATACATGGCATATAATAATATTTAAAACGAACATAAAATTCAAATGAAAGTTAACATATACCTATAATATTAATGCAACTATCAACATGGTCCACTGAAGTGGGTGTTCCTCGATTGATATAATCTGGGTGTCTTCAGTCAAGAGTACCTATTATAAATCTAGACACGCGGTAGCGTGTCAAGCCAAGTTCAAGTGACATAAGTTTCTTACATCCCAAATCATCTTTTTTTTTAATTGTTAAATAGGCCGCACCATTTCTCAAAGTCAAACGTAAGCTTACTTTTTTTTTTTATGTAATCGAGTGACGAGACGAGCAAATCGCTCGCCTGATGTTAAACGTCACGTTTGCCCATAACAGGTCTGCACGAGGGGTTCCCAACGAGACACACCAAAACGAGTCAGTGTGACTCGTTGGCACAACCCAGAATTTTGAACTCGCAGAATTCAAGACCCTGCGCGGCACAGCACTGCGCACTGTGCACTTATCATCATATTAAAAAAAACAGCAAGTCAGCATGCCTATTGCTGGTAGTAAAGAACCAGCGCTGGTTTACTATTGTGACCTCACCTAGTCCTAGTCGTCACAAAAAAAAATGTAACCCCAGTGTAATGGACTATGTGTTTGTCTACAGGAAACCGTCCATTCTTCCGCCCCAGCTACAACGGGGCAGGATACCCCGGCACGGGCGCTGGTAACTCGGGCTACCGGCCTGGTTACAACCAGTACCGGCCCGGTTACGACCGTCCTTACAACCAAGGCGGCAACTACTTCGGCGGTTACGGAGATGGTTACAATGACAACTTCAGACTCTTGGGCAGGAAAGCAGGAGAGGTGAAGAAGGATGACGATTCTAGTTCTCAAACGTAGATCTGATTGTAGTTTGTTAAGCTCTGTTTTTTGTTAATAAATAAAATTTAATTTAATTTTACACCCTTGTTTTTTTTTTTCCTTTTTTTCCGGTAAGTCAAGGTAGAAAAGCCCTGTCTCCTCTCAATATCGGAAGCTAAGAAACAAAAGGTCTCTACGCAGTTAGTTAGGTGAGATCTAAAAATAGATAATCTTTATGACTGAACTATTTTAGAAGCCATTTCATCATTTCTGGGTCAGTAAAAATGCAAAATGATAATATATTAAATTAGCCATTTTATTCAATAAAATTAAAATAATCATTCACATAAATTAATAACAGAATACTCATAAATGCCAAACTTTATAATAAATTTTGATTACTTACATACTAAAGGAAGAAAGTGCTTACCATCTGCAAACGGCCTACTCTTGGGAAATAAAATTTTGAAAATGTGACGTCATAATTTTGGGATCTGACGACATAGTTAGCCTCTCTCTACTTAACAAATATTCTTGTATTTTAGTAAAAACTGAACCATTATGAAGTCAAGAGCTGACGAGAAAAATGACGTCACAATATCGCAAAAGTCAATGGTACCTAGGATTATGTAGCTTGTTTCTTACTATCAGGCAATTGCCCTGTTTGTCTCAATGTTCTAGGAACCACTAAACCAGTCTGACGTCATAGAGTTGAAGAAGGAAGCGGCTCCGGAGCGAGCATTCGCGAAATTGATGGGAAGAGATGACGTCATAATGTCGGAAATGTCGCCGCGATTCCGGCCCGGGCTGGACGATGTGGCGATCTTCTTTTTCGTCTGCGAACAAAATGCGTGTTTAAATTTATCTAATTTTCACACAAGTTTCAAGCATTAATCTAGTCGACTTAATTATTATACAACTTTAATCTACCATAATTCATTCTTTTATGTTTTTAGATGTAATTATTTTGTTTCATAGCCTGTACCCGAGATGTCATGCGCGGTGCTATTCAGCCATTGGCGTATCATCCCTTATTCAACTTAATAATTGCATGCGGATCATTTTAAAAACTAATTGCCTGAACCTGTTTCTAATATTTCTGTATTTTTTTCTGTAAAGCATTTTTTTATATTTTAAGGCCAAGTAGTTTAAGCTACTCGTCGTTTGGAAGTCAAACGTTAGTTCAATATAATTCTATCACATAACTATGATAAAATAAAAGTAATAAATTAACAGAATAAAACAAAAAGGATGTTTACTTTTCAAGCTTCGGTAGAAAAAAAATATAAAAATCGTGATAATTGATACGGTCAGAAATATATCAATTTTATTCAGCACTGAAATATTTTTCTGTTTAGACGCTTGAGATTTCCAAAAAACCAGTTTTTCATGTACAGGAAAAGCGCAAAACTGCACAATGGCGTTACCCGTCTTCATATAATTTTATGGCCGCAATCAAATAATAATAACTAAACATAATAAAATAGTTTTATCTATGGAATGCAGAACTATCTTCACGTATAAATTCCTTCATAGATAGATAGACCTAATAAATTATATTATAGACAGATTGGTGGTTATTATACATTACATATTGGCGATAACTTGATAAGCTATGATAGTTGAAGATTATTAATATTATATAGCAGCGCCCTGTGGTTTCACCTGAGCGTTGATTAAAAACGGTAATGGCGAAAAATAGTGTACGCATATGTGTTAATCTAGGGTACAAACTATCTGTAATCCACCAATGAATTCGGTCCAGCCGTTTCAGCATAAAGGACTTAAAAAAGAAAAGCTATTTAAACCTACTTCCATACCAAATTTCATGTAAATCCATTTGTGTGTTCTCGTCGCTTGCCCTGAACAGACGTGTGCAAATATTTTTCTAAAAATTTAAAATCGTAGTACGCAAATCAAAACATTACACCTTTGTTAACTGAGTTGTAAATTGTAAAACAGTGTTAAACCCAAAGAAGTCTTTTTGTATTTGAGAGCTGAACGCGCGCAGCGCGGGCAGTGCCGCGGTTGCCCCCGGTACCTCCTTCACCTCTGCGAGAACAAGCGGTTGCTATTTTTTCTCCCGCTTGCGCCTGCGACGTTCTGCGCCGATATCGCAAAACAATATGAGCGTCCAGAGATCGCCAACCCGTCCGAGTTGCAGTACAAATGCTGGTGGATCACAACCGGACTTATCAAAATTGAGTCTTACAAATGTGGATAAAAACATCACTCAACGTATAAAGCGTAAGTGGCAAGACCAGTGCGAATGCTCTAAAGAATTAACGGAAGTCCGATCAGAGATGTCGCACATTAGCTCCTTACTAGAGAAATATGTTGGATCAAACGAACAAATTCTGAAGAAGATGCAGGACAGCATTTCTGACATTACCTCTCAAATCAGTGATATGAGGTCCACTAGCGAACAAACAACAAACTTAATCCGAGATAAAGTGGATGGAGTTATGGAGCAAATCGGAGGAATACAGTCATCGATGTCGCGTATGCTGGTGGAGCAGGAAAACATTAAGCGCCACGTCACAAGCCTTGAAGATTCTGTTGCCCTCGGCCAAAGTAAGATAAAGATACTCGAAGCGGATATTAACACCATTAAAAAATCTACTCACGCCACCCTTACATTGGAAAATCAACTAGGTCTAAACGAACAAATAATCCAAGAAATACAAAACCGTAATAACAGAGAGAAGAATATTATCCTAGTGGGCCTGCCAGAATCGACCTCTCCCCATGCAGAAGAAAGGTTGATCCAAGATGAAACCAGTGTGCTTAATATATTGTCTATGCTGAACACGGGCATCCCAAAACCAACAAAAGTCTTTAGGATTGGGAAACCAAACCTGGGTAAAAACCGCAGTCTTAAGGTATGCTTTGAAACAGTAATCCCCGCTAAACAACTGCTACGTAGCAAGAAGGAGCTACCTGAGGGCCTAAAAATCTACTCAGACCAAACCCCAGGTCAGCAGAATTACCTCAAAAGTCTAAAGGATGAATTGAAGAGACGTGAAAACAGTGGCGAGACAAATCTGACTATTAAATATATGCATGGAATACCAATGATCATAAACACAGCAACAAAAAACTACAAACAATAAATATCACTGCCAAAAATGATGCTGAAAACTGTAATACTTACGAAATACTTGAAAATTACCAGAACTTTAAAACCGACAAATCACGCTTCAGATTTTTGTACCTCAATGCTCGTAGTATTCGTAAGAGAGGCAAATTTGACGAATTAAAGTGCATTGTACGAGCCATACCTAATACAGTACATATCATTATAATAACGGAAACATGGATACGCTCTGAAGCTCAAGCCTTACAATACCAACTCCCAAATTACACACACTACTACAATTATAGAACGGATACGAGAGGAGGTGGAGTGTCCGCATATGTTCACAATGACCTAAAACATACCTTTTCAGAATCTAAATACATTGGAGGTAACAATTACTTGTGGGTTAAATTAGAAAAGTATGCACTCGAGGTAGGAGTGGTGTACAATCCCGGAGATACAGATTTTAAACAATTCCTTGAAGAATATGAGTCACAACTTGAACGACGAGGACGATCAATTGTCTTTGGTGATTTCAACATAGATCTACTTTCAAAAACCAAAAGAACCAAACAGTATAAACAACTTTTAAAAGGATCAGGACATAAGATCATCAATAAAATCAACAAAAAATATTGTACGAGAGACTGTAATACAAAAAAATCGATTTTGGATCATATTAGCACCAATTTGAAAGATGACAAATTCCACATGATAACAATCAATTCATCACTATCTGATCACAAACAACTCTACTTAGAGATGAAGAAAACAAAACCTCCGCCGAAAACACGTTCACAGTATGAAGCCATAAATTATGATAAACTATTTCAAGCAGTGAAAAAATCAGGCCTGCAGAACATTCATGATGACTTTCAAACATTAGAAGAGCGAATTAAAGAATGTACTGAAGACAGTAAAGTAGTGAAAACTAAAATACTCAATCAACCACAGAAGGAATGGATAAATAAAGATGTACTAAACGAAATATACGTAAGGAACATGCTATGGAAAGAGCTAAAGAGAAATCCTGCCGATGATAATGTAGAACAAAAATTCTACTTAAAAAGGAAACAAGTGGCTCGACTAGTCCAAGACACGAAAAACTCATACTATATTAAAGAATTTGATAAATACAATAAAAACCCAAAGAAAATGTGGAAATTGGTAAATACTTTAGCACACAATAAAATCAAACAAATGTGCGCCCCTTCAAAACTTATCGTTGACTCAAAAGAAATTACTAATCTGCGTGATATCGCTCAAATATTTAATGAATATTTCGCTACTATAGGGCCACGCTTAGCGGACGAGATACCTAGCTTTCATAATAACTTTAATTCTGCCCTATCACAACCTTCCAGTCAAAATCATAAAATGCACAGTTTTGAACCATGTACACAAAAAGAAATTTTAAACATTATTAACGATCTCGACCCAAATTGCAGTATTGGACTTGACGGCATAAGCACAAAAGTTATAAAATGTATAAAAGATTTGATAATTCAAAAATTAACAGCATGCATTAACAAGCTCTTGCTTGATGGCACTTTCCCAGACTCCTTAAAAATGGCCAAAATTACCCCTATTTATAAATCGGGATCGAAATCTGACCCCGGCAACTACCGACCAATCTCAGTGTTACCAGTTCTGTCAAAAATTCTCGAAAAAGTACTACATGCGAGGCTAAATGAATTCTTAGATTCCATTAACTTTATCTCAGACCAACAATACGGTTTTCGATCTAAAAGCAATACACTTACAGCAACAATTGATCTTATTACAAAAATAAAGCAAAATATTGACAAAAAGAAGCTAGTTCTAGGCATATTTATTGACTTAAAAAAGGCGTTCGACACTGTTAGTCATATACTGTTAATAAAAAAACTGGAAGCCATTGGTATTACTGGAAAAGCCTTTGAAATGTTTAAGTCCTACTTAACAGCAAGACAACAGGTTGTTAAAATCAATGGCAACGTCCAAAGCGACCCACAGCCTATAACATGTGGAGTCCCACAAGGCTCAATCCTGGGTCCTTTGCTATTTCTTGTGTATATCAACAACATGCATGAATTAGGACTAAACGGGCACATAACTTTATACGCTGATGATACCTGCCTATTCTATTTCGGATCATCAATTCATGACATAATATCTCAAGCCCAATACGATCTAGACATTCTTCATATTTGGTTTCAACATAACCTACTTACAATAAACATCTCTAAAACCTGTTACATTCTATTCAAAGCTAAGAACAAACAAATACCCACACATACACCGCTCACAATAAACAATATTCCAGTACAAGAAAAAACAACTGAAAAATACCTTGGTTTACACATGGATACCCATCTATCGTGGAAAGTTCATATTGATTACATTAAGAAGAAACTGGTTACACTCCGAGGATCCCTCCGGGACACTGTGCGTTGCATTCCTAATAAGTTACGTCTGACAATTTACAACGCACTTGTAAAGCCGCACTTGTTATACCTTATAGAAGTCTGGGGAAATGCAGCCAAAACTAGAATAGCTGAACTTCAAATTTTGCAAAATAAAATCATCAAAACTATCTTTAATTACCATTACCTAACATCAACTGACAAAATCTACAAAGAAACAAAATTAATGAACATTAAACAACTATTCATCTATAATATTTGCATTTTTATACGTAAAACCATCACTAAAAATATTCACACAAAGTTGCTATTTATCAAACGGAAAGAAATTGTTTCGTACCCCTGCACTCGCCGAGCTAGCTTCATTGTATTACCGACCGTACGGACTAACTATGGCAAATCAATGATAACTTCTGAAGGTGCACGCATTTTTAACCAAATACCCCCGGATATTAAAAAGATAAACTCGTTTAATGTATTCAAAAAGCGACTTACAGCGCATGTACTTAAGATGCAAGTCTAACTAAAATTGTTATTTGTTATCAAGTTTTCTGCGGTGACGAGCTGCCAAATGTTTTTATTTAAAAGTGTTCTCATGGAAGTGATAATTGTCTTATATGAGAATAAATGTCTTTAAACCTAAACCTTAGCCGTCTATGCGTGATTGACTAACAAACATTCAAACTTTCTAGTAGTAGGATATAGATATAGTCAAGTAGGTTAATAAAATAATTTACTACGATATAATTCATTTTTTTGTGTGTTGTCAATAAAGATTATTATTATTAATTTACAGTACTATACCTTAGGAAAAAAAATTAGTGTACTCAGTAGTTTTAGATAGATAACAAGTAATTGTACAATTGTCAGTAATATATTAGATTACCATGATCACTAATACTGTAAATACGTAAAAAACTGTAAGTAAATAATCAGGCAAAATGGCTGAATTGATTGGGACGAAATTTAGCATGAAAGTAGCTTATACCCTAAATAAGGACAACCAAGGGAAGGATAATAGCTGGGTTTTATGTTTTCCTTCACTGAAAAGCCAATGGTAAATAATAAAAAAATAAACGTTTTGACACTCATAGCTCCCCACTAGGATAAATCCTGTGTCGGGGATGCCATAGAACACACACAAAGACAAGGACAACTAACCCAGAACAGATATTTAAATTAATCTACCCGGCCGGGAATCGAACCTGGGGCCTCTGGCTTATAAGGCGGTTATGTTACCACTGAGCTAAACAGGCCGTAAGATGTGGATGTATGTATGTTTTTAACATATTGTGAGAATTTAATTGACAAATGGGACAGGAGTAAAAGAGCTAATAGCTCTTTTGACTCCGATAATGACATTTTGACATAATTAATTTGACTTGTTGTAATAATTTTATAATCATTTGTTGACATTGTATTATTATTTTGTTTGTAATTTTGTGAATTTAATTTGTATTTATTGTAATTTGTAATTGTAATTCATTCTGAGGTAATTGTAAGTGCTCATAGCGTTATTACTACAATAAATAAATTTAATTTAATTTAATTTTGTTACTCTTTCACGCAAAAACGGCTGAACGGATTTACATGAAATTTGGCATGATGGTTGTTCATGGTCCGGATTAACACATAGGCAACTTTTTATCCCGGAAAAGGGTGAAACCGCGGGTCGCAGCTAGTTTATTATAAAAGTAGTAATAATTTCTTACCGGTTTATCCTGCTTCTTAATAACGGGCGTTGCGACGGGCAGTAAGGAGAACCATTGCGCCTCTCCCGAGGCGAGGATAGCTGCGGCCTTATCGCCGCTTCCGCCAGACAACACGGGCTTGGTGCCGATGATACCGGTTAGCTGACCGTGGTGGAGAATCAGGCTTCCTAGGAGCGTCTGAAAATGATAAAATAATAAATGTAAATAAAATATTACAAAATTCAAAGGATACTTCATACATGATACGTTAAAAGCACATGTACGTAAAGAATCAGTAACTTTTATTCGAAACGCAAAATGCTTAGACATCTTTTACAAAAATATTATAGACCTTTATTTGAGTGGGTTTTGTAAAAAGTCATGTTTACTAGAACCTGAGAAATAGTCTCGGACTTTTCAAGGTCAGAGTGAAGAATAGGTATCTTCTAAGTCTGCGTGCTTCATCTTCGACCACATCGTCGCTTACCAACAGTAACCGAGGCGAGTTGGTGGGCAAATGCGGATTTATTCATTATACGAGAACATTATTTTTACAAAACAAAAAACAAAAACCGACTTCAAAAGACCGACTATTGAGTTATTCATCTATTTGTCGCGCACGTACTTAATGCAAATTTAAGACTTATATGGTTTTCTCATGGATACCGTTATCAGAACTGGACTAAATTGAAATGGGACCAAATGGAAAGCGTCAGCTTTCTAATAAAAAAAGAATGATCAAAATCGATTCACCCAGTCAAAAGTTATGAGGTAACAAACACAAAAAAAAAACATACAGTCGAATTGATAACCTCCTCCTTTTTTGAAGTCGGTTAAAAAGAACCTATATTAAGAACCTATATTTTTAGTGTAGGTACATATACTGTGCTGTTATTACTTTTTTGGTACATTCAGTATGTTTTAGAATGTAACATGTACTGTACATTGTACAAGTGTTTTTGATGTTTATTACATTAAATATGTTTTTATGATTTCTTTTTTTATGATTTATGATACAGTGAGAGAGAGGCCTATACCCAGCAGTGGGATAAGGAAGACTGTGGATGATGGATCATGATTGCTTACCTGAACCCTCTGCACAGATCTCTTCAAATTGGTCTGTATATACGGATAGAAAACATCATAATCAAACGGATCAATCTTCTGCCTTATAAATTCGCACAATTCTTGCGAAACGTCCATATACTTCTTACTATCTCTAGGAACTAACAACAACGTCAAATGTCGAACATCCATCAACAATTGAAGCGCACATCTCTGATTTATATCCGTCTCTTTCTCTCTTATAACTTTATTGTAGTGTGTGAAAGTGATGTCTGTAACTTGTTCGATGAACGTTGTGTGGATTTCGATTGGTAAAGTGTGTGGGACGACTTCGTCCAATATTCTACTGGTGGAGTAGAGGTACTCTTGTAGTTTCAGAGACGGGCCAGCCGGTACTTTGATTGTGGACTCTATTGAGTTGCCTTCATCGTCCTTTTCGAGAATTTTTATGACGTCCCATTGCTGAAAAACAAATATTATTAAAATCATTTTTGTTTGTAAATATTCTGTGATACTGTTAATACCTAACTAAAAAAATCGGTTGTCTGTAAAGTCGGTTTACTGACGATAGTTGAACGTAACAACGTCATAAGAAAATACTGATAGAATGGTTTCATGTTTCAAAAGAAAATTTTATTTTATTTTATTTTATTTTATTCTATTTTATTTTATTTTATTTTATTTTATTTTATTTTATTTTATTTTATTTTATTTTATTTTATTTTATTTTATTTTATTTTATTTTATTTTATTTTATTTTATTTTATTTTATTTTATTTTATTTTATTTTATTTTATTTTATTTTATTTTATTTTATTTTATTTTATTTTATTTTATTTTATTTTATTTTATTTTATTTTATTTTATTTTATTTTATTTTATTTTATTTTATTTTATTTTATTTTATTTTATTTTATTTTATTTTATTTTATTTTATTTTATTTTATTTTATTTTATTTTATTTTATTTTATTTTATTTTATTTTATTTTATTTTATTTTATTTTATTTTATTTTATTTTATTTTATTTTATTTTATTTTATTTTATTTTATTTTATTTTATTTTATTTTATTTTATTTTATTTTATTTTATTTTATTTTATTTTATTTTATTTTATTTTATTTTATTTTATTACTAATCACAATTGCGCTTCAAGCCTTAAATGGAACGCCTCAGAGCGAGGTAACGGCACATACGTCATATATTTTCGTACTTGCACCCGGCTCCATCGAATTATAAGACGTTATCACGTCAAAAAGATACAAAACATGTCTTTAGGCTATTTTTACACACGACGGAATGGAGAAGGTATACAGGGTTATAATAAAATTGTATGCTAAGCCGTAAAGGACTCATAGTACTCATAATTATGAACACTTTTTACTGTGAGACCAACCTGAAATTCACAAAAAACAGCTGTTTCACCATTCATTTTGTCGAGCGACATTTTTCTATGAAGCTGATTTTGTTTTCGCCAATTCTGAATTGGTTGGTTCGTTTGTCTCGCTAAAATTCGAGAACGGCTGGACCGATTCGATTTTATTTTTGTTTCGTGATTTAATACATGAGAAACATTATAGAGACATTATGAGAAAAAGGGGGTGAAACCGCGGAGAGCAGCTAGTGTGTAATATTAACTTAAAATATTCCAACTAACCATCATCAAGTAGTCGATATTGGCCTGTATAGTGAACTCCTGCGGGAGGCCCCGCGTCAGCTCTCTCACTCTCACCATCGCGATGTCAACCCACTTGTTCCAGCCGAACAGCCAGTGGCTTTTCAGTACTGCACGTAACTCGTTCCATCTTGGGAATAAAAATAGAATTGAACGTAGTATTTATAAGCGTTAAATTTTTTTTTTTTATGTAATTGAGTGACGAGACGAGCAAATCGCTCGCCTGATATTAAACGTCACGTTTGCCCATAACAGGTCTGCGCCACCCAGAATTTTGAACTCGCAGAATTCAAGACCCTGCGCGGCACAGCACTGCGCTCGTCACCCTAAACAAAAATAAAATATAAAAATATGCATGGGGTTTTGAGATTGGCAGTTAATAAAAAGTCAAAGGTCGGCAACGTACTTATAGTAATAAAAATGGCGTCGTGCGTCGCGCAATAAACTTGTTGGGGTCTTATAGAACCAAAAATAACAACAGATATTATTTTGATTATGATTAAATTACAAGATTCACTAATTGAATCTTAATATTTTAAACTTTATGTGATCGAAACTTTTTGCAAAGCGTTTTATTACTTCCCATAAGGTAGCGTGTGAAATAGCGAAGCTTTGCTAGTTCATAAAAGTTACATTACCTTTTCACCGCATTATCATCGACGCTGAGCTCATTTTCGGGAATATAGCACTTGCGCAGGTGCGGCATAAGGTTGGTAATCGCCTGTGTGAAGCGTGCCGTGTATATGGCGGTTGTTTTCTGTTGTAGCTCCGTGGACTGCAGGGTTGGCTCGTCGAAACATGCTTTGATGTAGTGGAGCATACTAAAAAGTTTGAATTAAAAAAAATAGCATTTTATTGTATTGTCATCCGAGTTACACAGGTATAACTAAATTTCAGCTCAACCGGACATCGGGAAGTGGTTCAAAATGCTGTTGCAAGATTTGACCCGAACTACATACAAACACTATATACGAGTATGTACATAAAAAAAGCTTGTAAAATAAGTTTTATTTTTGGTTTATAGGTTTTCATACTTTTCCTGAGTGTAAGTTGGCCAATAGATTTAATCTGGATGTTTTCAAGACGCGGGTAAATCGGTTTCTTCTAAGCAAGCATACGCCATCATACACCGCATCATTGCTTACCATCAGGCAAGATGGCGGAAAACGCAAAACTATTTAATTAAAAAAAACTTTTGACAAGCTTTTACTGTTGCATTCTGTTTTGACACATGTTTCGCAGACTCAATTAACGAAAATTAGTCATATGTATCAGTTATAAGATTCAAAATACAATAGCTTATATCACCTCTGAATATTATTATCCGCCACATCTCTCAAGTACATTTCAATCTCAGCTCTATCGCTATACATCTGATCAGGATCCTCTTCATCTTCAAAACTAAACAGCAGTTTGTTCCCGCTCTTCTTGTCTGGATAGAGGTAGATTTTCAAATCTTCTAGAAGCTTCTGTAGCTCGCTGTCTAGACTTTGGCATAGCTTTTCTAGGGTAGGAGTGTAGCCTCGATCTTGGCGGGCCATGCCTGGAAAATGTCACCTTAGTATTACACCTAGGGATCGTCCATTAATCACGTGAGGCTCGAAAGGGGGGAGGGGGTTCGGAAAACATCACGAAATATCACTTGTATTTATTTTTTGGTAAATTCTGGAAACTATTCAAATTGTAGATACTAAATAAATACACGTGGTATTGGGCAGAGGGGGGGGTAATTTATAACATCACCGTGTATCACCAGGGGGAGGGGAATGAAAAGAAGTTGATAAAAAAACATCACGTGATTAATGGACGGGCCCCTTATGGTTGTGCCAAGCGCCACAGTTTTTATTCTGAGAAAGATTCAAACAGATCCATATTCTAGCTTTGCCGCGTCTACGCGAGGATAAAAATGGTAGAAAGACAATTTCTTCTCCACTAGGCTTGCTTGTAAAATAGATTTAAAGATAAAGTTGTTAAATTGTTGTCTTATTGTTTGGATTTATAATGAGTAATACGTTATATTATGCATGCAATTTTTTTTATCCATCTTTGTCCGATTGTTATCTTTTGATGACTAAACGCATGAATCATTTTTCAGTTTGTTACTAAAGTTATGTTCATTGTAAACAGAAGTCGGATACTTTTTATTTCAAAAAATGTGAGTAAAACAGCTTGGCACAGCTAGTCGTCAAATAAAAATAAATTGTGTACCAATAAATATACAATTCTAACCTACAAAACTAAACCTCTAAAAATCTTTATGGTATTTCTGTCGTACTGCCACCGCCGTGTCGTATGTAGGTGTGGCGTCTGAGTGGCCAGCATCATTACGATAAGAACCTTATTAACCTTAACCTGTCAGATGTCGCATGTCAGAGGAAAATAAAAGACAGAGATTTTCTGGAAGTAAAACTGAAGCGTGGTATTTTTATTAAAGTTTCCCAAAATCCTTAAGCATAGGATCAGACACCAAATTGGTGACCCCGACGTGATCGGAAGGTAGCGGTGACCAACAATTGGTAACTCCTTCCGACCAAGCAGCGCAACGAAGCTCGAAGAGCTATCGCCGTCCGGCATTCACAAGTCGCTCTTCGCGTCGAACACCGTTTTCAGCCAATGCTGCGACGCAGTCGACGCGCGTCGCAAGGAAGATTTTACACATCGTGGGACATTTTCACTGATCGCGTCAGCTGCGCGGCGACGGAGTTCCGGGAGATTTGGACTGCCAAGACGCCCGGCGATAGGCCGCTCAGGCTTTCAGGTGATCTGATCTAGCTCTAATCACGACGATCGTGATCTTTGGATTGCAAGAGGTATACCTTCTGAACAATATTTAAAAATTTTTACGTCGAAACTATTTTTTTTGTTACCCCGACTACAGTCGTGAACGCAAGTGCTAAACTATAATTATAAGTGAGTGTTATAATATGTGTTGGGAACATTATTTTACCTAAGTAGTAAACTGTATAGCCTTTCTTTAGTGCATGATAACATCGCATAATTTTTTTAACAGACTTGTATAATTTAATTTAATTTTGGTTTATATTTTTGTCGCCGAAGTTCTGTGCCTGACTTTCCTTCCTGTTTTTTCCTTCATGAGTGACAGTGAGATGGAGAATTTTGAACAAGCTTCTGCATATGCAGCGGAACGCAGCCAAGCTAATGCTGGCCCGAGCGGTCAACGTGTTGCATCTACTGTTGAAGCGACAGTGGACAATATGTTAATAGCAAGGGTTTCTATCCGCACTCCTCCTTTTTGCAAGGACCGACCCGCTTTGTGGTTTGCTAGTCTCGAGGCACAGTTCTGCATCAATGGTATTACACAAGAACTGACCAAATTTAATTATGCCGTCGCTCATTTGGACATTAATTGCACGCGGGAGGTGGAAGATTTAATTCTACAGCCACCTAAGGTACAACCGTACTCAACATTGAGGAACACTATAATTAGTAGATTTTCAGACTCTCGCGAAGAAAAAGTAAGGCGCCTACTAGAGAAAGAGCAGATTGGTGACAGGAAGCCATCCTCGTTCCTCCGCCATCTAAGGTCTTTGGCTGGACCAATGTTTCCAGAGGATCTCATGAAGACCATTTGGATGAGCCGGCTTCCCCTGTATCTTCAGACCATTTTGACAGCTCAACGGCTTGAAACGTTGGCTGAGCTCGGTGAGTTGGCAGATAACCTCGCAGAAATTAACGCTAATACTGGATCATTTGAGGTATGTTCAACCCAATCGCATCCAATACTGCCGCATGATAATTCAGACGTTAAAGAACTTCATAAGAAGGTGGACGAGCTAACGCGCATAGTAGCTTCACTCACTATTAACAATTCTGGTGGAAATGACCAACGTGGTCGTGCATGCAGTCGCAACTCTAACCGGAATCGCAGTCGTTCTCGTTCTCGCAATGCCCAGCTTTGCTTTTACCACGACCGGTTTGGAACAAAGGCACGAAAGTGTGTGAAACCATGCAACTGGTCTGGCCCATCAACCTGTAATCAGGAAAACTCAAGCAGCGCTCGGTAGAGGCGACAACCGATCGCTCTCCAACAAGTCGCCGTCTCTTTGTAACTGACTGGTATACCAAGCAAAAATTTTTGGTTGATACTGGCTCAGACTTGTGCTGCATTCCTCCGCGTTATGTAAAGGGACGAACGCACCAACCTCAACCTTACGACTTAGTTGCTGCAAATGGCACTAAGATTAAAACGTATGGGTTGCAGCAACTTAACCTGAATTTAGGACTTCGGCGAGAGTTTAAATGGAATTTTGTTATTGCAGATGTGGAAAGTGGCATAATTGGTTCCGATTTCCTATCGCACTACCATCTTCTACCTGATTGCACACAAGGCAGACTTTGTGACGGGAAGACAGGACTGTTTTCCTCCGCAGACCTTCGTGCAGCAGCTCAGCCCAGCGTTAAGGTAGTATCTCTTCCCGACTCGCCGTACTCCGCGATCTTAGCGAAATTCCCAAGTGTGACGCGACCGCCTGGAGCACCTAGGGACCTGAAACATTCAACCGTGCACTTCATCAACACTACGGATGGTCCCCCCGTTACAGCAAGACCTCGCCGTCTGGCACCGTCGAAACTACGCGTCGCTCAGAAGGAGTTTGATGAGATGGTCCGCGTTGGTACTGCTCGACCCTCGAGTAGTGCTTGGTCATCTCCTCTACACCTCGCTCCTAAAAAGGACTCAACGTGGCGTCCATGTGGTGACTACCGCGCTTTAAATGCCCGCACTGTCCCCGACCGTTATCCCGTTCGGCATATTGGTGACTCATACCAAAATTTGGCAGACTCAACTGTGTTTAGCACAATAGACCTTGTCAAAGCTTACCAGCAGATACCCGTTCATCATGGAGACGTCTGCAAGACCGCCATCATTACCCCATTCGGTTTGTACGAATTTCCGTACATGGCGTTTGGTTTGCGTAATGCGGGACAAACGTTTCAGCGATTCATTGACGAAGTCGTGCGTGGCCTTGATTTCTGTTTTGCATACGTTGATGACATTTTAGTACACTCTCCTGATCAATCTCAGCATGCAGCACACCTGGAAATTTTATTTCAGAGACTGCACGATTATGGCGTCGTTATTAACTTGGCAAAAAGCCATTTTGGTGCTGATGAGGTTACCTTCCTAGGGTACAAGATCAGTGCAGCAGGCACGCGTCCTCCAGAGGACAGGATTCAAGCCCTACTAGAATACCCACCACCGAAAACCGTTCAAGGTATGCGTCGATTCCTCGGCATGGTAAATTTCTACCGCCGCTTTCTACCGGAAGCCGCAAAATACCAGGCACCTCTCATCGATGCTGTTGTTGCCATTCAGGGTAAAGGTGCAAAACCTTTTACTTGGACGGCAGAGTTAGAAGAGTGCTTTGAAGCATGCAAGAAAAGTTTGATGTCCGTGACGACTTTAGCTCACCCAAACTGTAACGCCACCCTCGGTCTCTTTACAGACGCATCTAGCACACACGTAGGATCATGTCTACAACAGCGTAGCAGCGATCAGGATGACTGGCAACCGTTGGCCTACTTCAGTAAAAAGCTAAACAGTAAGCAGTCAGAGTGGCCAGCATACTACCGCGAACTCCTCGGTGTCTACGAAAGTGTGCAGCATTTCAGGCATATTTTGGAAGCTCAGCATGCAACGATCTACACTGATCACAAACCGCTCACTTACGCCTTTATACAGAAACGTGAAAAGCTGCCTCCTGCCCAACTTAACCAGCTTTCATTCATTAGTCAGTTCACTACGGATATTGTTTACATCAAAGGCGTAGATAATGTCGTAGCAGACGCAATGTCTCGAATTGAATCGATCTCTCTTGAAGATGATTATGCTGCACTCGCCCACTCACAGCACGCCGACGAGGAGCTAGCCAGTGTGCGAGATAATTCTTCGTTAAAACTAGAACCGATTCTCATTCCTGGCACTAACATCACTGTGCTCTGTGACACATCCAAAGGTCGTCCACGACCATATTTGACGCCGTCATTTCGTCGTGCAGCATTTGACCGCTGTCACAACCTCAGCCACCCTGGTGCGCGAGCAACCGTTCGCCTGGTGACTGAGCGCTATGTTTGGCCGCAAGTAAACAAACAATGTCGTGAGTGGACGCGCCTCTGTCAGCACTGCCAACGCAGCAAAGTGAGCCGACATATTGTGTCGCCTCTTGGTAATTTTAAGCCTTCTGGCAGATTTAGACACGTGCACATAGACATCATAGGTCCATTGCCACACTCTAACGGATTCAATTACTGCCTCACCGCGATAGATAGATACACGCGGTGGCCGGAAGTGTGGCCTATGACAACAATCACTGCCGAAGAGGTAGCAGAAAAATTTGTTACGGGCTGGATATCCCGTTTTGGGGTCCCTAACTTATTAACTACAGATCAGGGACGCCAATTCGAATCAACTTTATTTAATCGCCTCATGAATGTGTGCGCCACAAAACGTGTTCGCACTACTAGTTACCATCCCTGTGCGAATGGTATGGTTGAGCGCATGCACCGCCAGCTGAAGGCCTCTTTAATGTGTCACGCCGATACGTGGACCAAGGCTCTTCCGCTCGTCCTGCTTGGTATGCGAACGGCGCTGAAGGAGGACCTGAAGACTTCATCCGCTGAGCTCGTTTATGGAGAGGCCCTTCGATTGCCCGGCGAGCTTATTGTGCCACCAGAAGAGCCCAGAAGCCCATCCGATCAAATGGACTTCGTTACAGAACTTAGAAGCCGCATGGAAATTCTTCGTCCCAATCCTGCTTCACACCACGCTCAACCATCATGTTTTATTTTCAAAGATTTAGAGAAGGCGACGCACGTAATGCTTCGCGACGACAAAGTGCGTCGGCCTTTGCAACCTCCATACTCAGGTCCCCATCTCATTCTGAGAAGAAGAGACAAGACGCTCACCATTGATGTAAATGGCAGGCAGATTACTGTCAGCATCGACCGCGTGAAGCCTGCTCACATGGATCCAGTTACTGGCGTTTCAATGGGACCGTCCGTGCCAGCTACAGCTACGTCACGTCCTGCGTCAGTTCAGGATTCTCCTATTCCACTGCCTACTCCTGTTACCACTAGGTCCGGAAGGAAAGTCAGATTCAGGGACGTATTAGATTTGTAACTTTACTTTTACTTTTATTTTTAATTTTTATTAAATTTCTATATCCTTTTCTTCTGCGTGGGGGGGTGGTGTGGCGTCTGAGTGGCCAGCATCATTACGATAAGAACCTTATTAACCTTAACCTGTCAGATGTCGCATGTCAGAGGAAAATAAAAGACAGAGATTTTCTGGAAGTAAAACTGAAGCGTGGTATTTTTATTAAAGTTTCCCAAAATCCTTAAGCATAGGATCAGACACCAAATAGTGTTCCTTTTTACCAACTTCAATAAACGTGGTTATTCAAAAGTATTTTTAAGTTCTAACCTTTCATCAAAGAGTTCATTACTGTGACCACGTCGGCCCGACTCTCAATGATAGTCTCGCCGATAAGATCCTTCCAAACGAACCAGTTGATATCAGCCTCCTTTTCCAGTTCGGTTTCCGAAGACACCTAAAATATACAAATTATTAATTGCATTGTGATACAAATACAGTAATACCCCGGACTTACGCGATAAGTGGGACCAAGCGATAACAGTGTAAGTCGAATTCGCGTAAGTTGGGGTTCAACTTTGCATATAAAATAAACTTATTTTTTTGGTCTCCTGGATGACATAATTAAAGATAATCAATAATGTGCACTGCGTACGTAAAAAAATGTGAGCCGTCACGGGACGCCTGGCAGATGTGAAACATCGACATTATTTTGAAAGTAATATGCAGAACACAAAACCGTTCGAAAATTGAAACTCAATTAGGTACGCGCGTCGTCATTTATTTATTTGCTTGAATACTGCACGTCGTGGCGACGCGTCGCCACGGCACGGCACGGCGGTTTTTTATTTTGATCGCAGCGCCCACTTCGCCACGCCAGAAATCGGTTTTACGTGCGCCAATAGATGTTTCACATCAAAAATCCACGCGTATAATAACACGTTCGACTTCGAACCTATCGTAAACCGAATATTGACAAGGCGAAGTGGGCGCTGCGATCAAAATAAAAAACCGCGTATCTCCAAATTCGCGTAAAACGGGGTAGCGTAAGTCGGGGTATTACTGTATTAGCACTGAGGATCTATGAAAATAGTTTTTAATATCTTACAAAGGACAAAAATTCAAATTCAAAATAATTTATTCAAATATGGGTACATCAATGTACACTTATGAATGTCAAATATACAATTTTTACGAATAAATTAATACACAATAAATTAAATGTCAAAGAAAATAATATTATTAGAATGTCAAAAAATTATCTGAAATAATTGCAATGTCAAAAAATCTATTTATAAAATAACTACAATAGTAGGTATTTTGTACAGGGTATGGTAAGTTAAATAGGGCTCATGCCTCATATTACACATCATTATGAACAGTTTTAACTATAGGACCCACCATACCCTTTCCTTGGAAGCCTGTATTATTTATTCTGAGGTAGGCTTGAGTTTGACTGCCGTACAATCTGAAGTCTTCTACACATAAAATCTTAAATTTAAAATAAGCTAAAATAACAAACTAAAATAACTAGAACAAAGAAATTTCATCATCTGCCTACCCTTGTCCCACCTACGTGGGGTCGGTACAGTATGTACACTTCTTCCATTCATCTCTTTCACTCGTCATATCTGAATACACTCCCTTCTTTTTCATATCATCTTTCACACAGTTCATCCATACTTTCTTTGGTCAAAGAACAAAGAAATTTACAAAACTAAAATCAAAAAGTAGGTTTTGCCCGTGTGACAAAGTACCAAGAACGCTGGCTGCATTCCCGCGCTGAATTGCTTCTACACTAATATTATAAAGAGGAAACATTTGTATTTTTGTATGTTTGTAATGAATAAACTCAAAGACTACTGGACCGATTCTAAAATTTTTTTCATCAATACAAAGCCACATTATTGGCGAGTAACATAGACTATATGTATTTCATACCCTTGCGAAGCCGGGGCAGGTCTATAATTTTACATAATAAGTATCAAATAATTTTACAAGTAGGTACTGGGAAATTTCTTGAGAGTCAAAAACTTACCTTGGTCAAGTCTATAAGTATCTGAGTCTTGAAAGAGTCGTATATATTAGTCCACCGAGTATGTAGGATCGCTTGCACGCGAGAGGTCAGCAGAGGCTGGTAGTAGTGACACCAGACATGCACGTCCGGTATATCTAGAGACGCGCATATTGAACGCCAGTTTGGAGGAATTTCTGAGGAAATTAAGATAACAAATTGGTTACAAACTGTGGTTACAAGTTTTTAAAGCCATCTAGGCCTTTATTTCCACAACAAGGTGGATAAATTTAGGCTATAAGCGGTCTAAAGGTTTAAGCAAGGTATAAGAAACAGTAGTGAAATGAAGAGAACATATTGTAGGGAACCGTGGCGCTGTTAGTTTTTAAGGCTCTTTGTTATTCGATGACAGGCTTGCGTTTGACTGCCATCTTGCCTGATGATAAGCAATGATGCGGTCTATGATGGAGCACAATTGCTTCGACTTAAAGATACCCATACTACCCTCTCATTTGATTTGATAGTGCAGGAACAGCACAGTGCACAGTGCACGGAACGCTTATTGAGAAATAGGCTTTCGATAATTGTTCAGAACCGAGTATACCGAATAACAATAAAAAATATCATCATCATTATCCACAACCTTCTCTGTCCCACTGCTAGGTAAAATGACAATGACAATAAAATTGTTCATGGGAAGTTCAGTAGAAAATAGACAAAACTTACCAATTTTGAAAGCCTCCTCCCTGATTTCGTGGAGCACTTTGACCCTGGTAACATTCTTCAACAGCGCCTGTACATTCGTGTCGATGTAAGACTTCACCCACGAGTTCCATTTGTGAACGCTCGTGATTATATCCTCTCTTGCTAGGGGTTGAGGCTCGGTCGTAGATGAAAGCCTAGAAAAATATAGTGACTATATAATTATATTAAAAAAAGACCGGTTGTCTGTAAAGTCGGTTTACTGACGATAGTTGAACGTGACAACGTCATAAGAAAATACTGATAGAATGGTTTCATTTTTCAAAAGAAAATTTTAATTTGTACAAAAAGATCGCACCAATTTCTGAACAGACCTAAAAATATTTGACAACCAAATGACACTATATTTATTTCTAAAAAGACAAAAGAGATCGGACATCCCGAGTTCACCGTACCGATAGCGATAGCGGTAACGCCTCATCGAGGTAACGGCACATACGTCACACTTTTTTCGTACTTGCACCCGGCTCCATCGAATTCTAAGACGTTATCACGTCAAAAACAAGACTGAGAATAGCTAATTTTGTATTAATTTGTCAGCTAAATGCTGCGTTAGATTGAAAAGTTTAATTATTATTTTTATTATTTACACTAAAAAATAAGAAAATAAGTCTAAAAATCATAGAGTAAGTAAGTTTGTATTTAGACCACCAACTCGCCTGTTGGTAAGCTTTGACGCGATAGAAGAAAAAACATGCATACATATTTCACTGTGACTTTGATAAGCTCAAGATGATATCTCTCAAGTACCAAGGAAGCTGGTAGTCGTTCGATTTGCATATATTCAAGGGAAATCAACAATG
Organism: Alcis repandata; assembly: GCA_949125135.1. NCBI lineage: Eukaryota > Metazoa > Arthropoda > Insecta > Lepidoptera > Geometridae > Alcis > Alcis repandata. The sequence goes on from OX421238.1 coordinate 3,400,141, forward strand.
TAAGAGCTGTGTTTTTCTACTTGTTTTGTAGTGAAATTAAAGGAATTTATGTTTTACCTGTAATTAGCAATAACTGGAGGAAGAAGTTTCAGCGCCGCTGGATCGCTGAATTTGACGAGCTCCACCAAAGGCTGCGAGTCTTTTCTTAGCAAATCCTTGAGTTTCGCCAATACTGCGCCTCCGTCATTATCTGAATATGAAAAATATATTTTTCTAAAAGTTTTTCTGAAATCGTTCTAATTGTGTTGTAATTGTTCTAAAATGTTGTCTAATGTTCTATTTGTTTTAATAATGGGTAAAGTAGTTTACTTACCAACAAAACAAGCAACAACCAGCACTATAGTTTTGAGTACGCATTTCACTCCGCTTAGGACCTGAAATAATAACAATCAGTAATATATATTTTTTTTTCTGCCACACCTGTCAACAACGCAAAATGGCGCTTGACAGCGGAAGGGTTAAGGAGATTTATTAGGCAAAAAGAGACTTAAATTAAGAAAATACATTAAAATATAATTAAATTAAAAAAAACTAACCAATAAAACTAAACTAATCTAAAAGGCCGCTGCCTGTGGGAATTGTTTCCAAAATGCTGGCCCCATTACCACGTTGTATGGCGATGCTCACCCTTTGGGCGAGATAGAGGCCAGCATTTTGGTCACGTGTTGCTTCGACCAGACGAGAAGAGAGCTCTTTATAAATTTTTTTAGCACTCGGCCCCCAAGGTTTCGACCCCAAAAGGCTCAAACATATAGCCGCTGTCTAGCGTACTAAAATAGTAATGTATTAGATTAAAATAAACGAGTTTATTAATTCATCATCACCTCATCTGGACAAAAGTTTATTTTTAATACGGGCGTTTAACCCTTTAACATTAATTAACAGTATATGAATATATGATATGAAAAAGAAGGGAGTGTATTCAAATATCACGAGTGATAGAGATGAATGGAAGAAGTGTACATACTGTACCGACCCCAGGTAGGTGCGATAAGGGTAGGCAGATGATGAACAGATTATGTCGGATTTACCCAACAAAAATATTTTTGTAAAAGGGTTAAAACGTAGGTTGACATAAAGGTGTACAAGAAGAGAAGAACAGAGAGAGAGAGAAGAGCAGTAGGTTATAAGAGGATGATGATAATGATGATGTAGGTGACATTCACACTGCATGTGATGGATACCATGTATGTATTCATTTTTGAAGTGAAAACTTCTTTAGCGGCGTTGTACACTTTTTTGGAATGGGTAAAAAATGTTAAACTCGCGACAGGGTCACGTGACCTGATCGAAAATTCGTAAGACGGATGGAGAGTAGACAGCTAGTATCCCCCTCTCTTTGTACGGCGCGGCGAAAATGTATGCCTGCGCCGGCTGTTTCGTTTAGGCGGCGCAGGGCGCTTGCGCGAATGTTCTAATTTGACAGTTATAGTGTTGTGACCTAGTGATTATAGTGGACACGATATCGATTCATTTTTCTATTAAAATAATTAAAGCAATTCGTGCAAAATTATTCCCTAACCATTCCAAAATATCCAAAACGCACAACGTTAATACTTAAGTTTTCACTTCTGCCGGCACTCCCGGAGTGCAACTCGTCGTTTTTTTTTGACACGCTTTTATTAGTTTCACCTGTATGTTTGTAGCCGACCCTTTTGGACTCGATTTTGCCCTACTTTGCACGATCAGATTTCATTCAAATTTTGCACACCTGTCAAAGACGAATGACAATGCGTGTTTTTTAACCGACTTCAAAAAAGGAGGAGGTTATCAATTCGACTGTATGTTTTTTTTTTGTTTGTTACCTCATAACTTTTGACTGGGTGAATCGATTTTGATGATTATTTTTTTATTAGAAAGCTGACGCTTCCCATTTGGTCCCATTTCTATTTAGTCCAGTTCTGATAATGGTATCCATGAGAAAACCATATAAGTCTTAAATTTGCATTAAGTACGTGAGCGACAAATAGATGAATAACTCAATAGTCGGTCTTTTGAAGTCGGTTTTTGTTTTTTGTTTTGTAAAAATAATGTTCTTGTTAAACTATTTTGTTACTTTTTGCCTTGTTATCCTATCGACATTTCGCGACAGCGAAAAAGCATTTGAAACACATCGTGAGTGATTACAAAGCCGAGACACACTTAATATGTCATTCAAAACCGCATGCGATAGTCACCTTTTCCCTGATCTGAGCCTTGACGTCTCCTTGTAAGATGTTAGCGAGCGAGAACTGCAGCGTGGTGCGGAGGCTGTTGTTGGTGTGCAGCCCGATGAGGGTCTCCAGCAGCTCCACCATGGACTGCGAGTCTAGGAGGTGCAGGCTCACGAGGCAAGAACAGGCCACCTGGGAAGCAAAATGTTAATGTACTTTCACGTTCCAATACCAAACAAAATATCCCTTATTGACAACACAAAAAGGACATGCATAGTAGACCACTGTGTTTGCAATTTTCAGGATTGGTCACATAATAAATGTTGTTCCGAATAATTATACCCGCTAAAAACTGAGAAGTGTTTATTAGGCCACACTTTGAAAATGAAATAGTAAATGAGTAGACAAACTAAGTACTTACTTCCACACTAATCTCAACATCTTGCAGTTTCTGCTGACACACACCAATGATCGTCTGGTTGAAGTTGGAAATGGAGCTCCACTGTTGATGCACCAGCCGTTGTAGAGACTGAAGCCCGGGCTTCACATTCTTACCGCCTATTTGAAGTTGTAGCCCTGAAACAGATGAATACGATCAGACATGAATGAGATTTTTTTAATCAAATGAACAAGTTATGTGTTTTCAGTTTCAAACACAAGGTATGTGTTTTCAGCAGTCAAAGTGTTAATTGTGATTCTAAAAAAACATTCATCAGCAACCGTTTTGCACCCACTGCTGAGTTTAAGTGTTCTTTATGACAGAGAGTAACCACGCGTTCAAGCATTCCTAGTTTGCGATCTGCATTTTATTGTGTTGTGATGTTACATATACCATATTTTTTTTGTTTACCCAGTGGAAATCCTTTATGGATACCCTCGGCCCGGGGGGACCTCGGGTTATGTGGGAGTCTCCGCCCTGCGGCGGCATACCCACTAAAACCACTGGGGTGTTCGGCATCCGCCTGAGATGGGGCAAGGTGGGGTCGCGTTAGCAATTGCCACCTCGCCCCGGCGATGGGCCCGATTAGGGCCCCCCGCGCCTATGGAGGGGTGACCCTGTTCCCCAGGATCACCCCCCAGACAGTCAGTGTGGGGTCGTGCAGGCCGGGAGAGTCCCCCGACTCTCCCGGCAACCCCACTGCAGAGGAGCGAATGTTACATATACCTACCCAACCCATACAGCAAGCAATCTAACATGGACCTGGAATGATTCAACATGTGAGCACTCTCCATCTGATGGAATCCAAAGTCTCCTCTTCAGGGTTCTCTATATATTCTAGTTCTGTATAAGTCTCATCCACTCCGTTCCAGCCCTCTTTACAATACTTCTTCAAAAACTATTAATATGTACTATCTTAAATTCTGAGCAAGAAAGTCTGAGACTGCAATAATAAGATTTCTTTTACCTGTATTAATATGGCGAGCCATGATAAACAGTTGAGTGGCTTTAATAAAGTCTTCAGCCTCAATACAGGTCCATATTTTCTCTGGTATTTCCATCAGTAGCTTAACTTGCACCGACAAACTATGAACTGGATTCATGTTATAGAAAAAACTGAAATAAAAACTAAAAATTATAACCCTATTTCTTTTGGGTTGATTACACGTAACAAAGACAGTGGTAAGACAGTAAATGGGTACGCTTGGCAAATACAAATAAATCGTGGTTCCAGTGATTCGCTCACCTCACAAAATGTTTATACAAACCAAGAACTCGGCCGAGGGCACTGTCTCGCCAATGTATTTGTTTTGTATATTCAACCCATTAGTAGAATTTACATATATTAGTTGATTTTATCAACATTACAATTTAATTCATCTCCGATTTCAGGTCAGAATCATAAATTTCAGAACCAAAGGTAGTTAAAACCTTAATCTATATATATAAAAATGAAACCCGTTTTCCTTGGTCACGGCATCACGCGTGAATGGCTGGACCGATTTCACTAATTCTTTTTTTGTTGTATTTATTATTATTAGGAGAAGGTTCTTGCGGAAAAAAATATTAAGAAAATCTCTCAGAAATATTGAAAAACCCTAAAAACAGCCCTTTTCTTTTTCCCATACAAACGTATGGCAGTACAAAGTCTGCCGGGTCAGCTAGTAATTAATTAAATAAGTAATGTGTGTTCGAAAACTTTCAACATAAGCCATCCCACCTCTTCAATAAAAGTATTTGACGGTGACTTTAAAACTAGTACAGTTGGATAGGCACAAACCTTGTCACAGGCGGTTTCTCCTCAATTTTAAAGCCGACTAAATGTGTATTGTGTAGGTTCTTACAAGCAGCCATCATTTCATCAATATGGTTGAGTGTGCTGGATGTAGTGCCCTTCATTTCTTCTATTGTGTCTGCGGCATGAATCAGGTCTCTGTACCGCTCACTGGAGAAATATAATTATAAGGCTTAATGACCATGAATATTAGTATCAAACTGCTTTCTGCCCCTTCATACTAAAAAAGGAAGAGACAGACCCTTCATACTTTCAAAACCTAGTTCAAGTTAGCAGGCCATTTCCATAATCATAACCAACCAGGTTAACCATTGACGAGCATGTAAAGGAGGATTCTTTGTCTTATATAACTAAGGAGAATAGTCTATCGAAGGCAACTTAAAGACTCTGAGACGGTTTTTTATTCCCACTTTACTGAATGCAGGCAACAAAGATAAGAAAGATTGCCTAGCTCCTCAACCAATGTTTGGAAATTCAAAGTGATACATACCCGACCATGGCTCGTAATTCCTCTCTTTTCCTTTCGATTTCATATTGCAATTTCTTCTGCACTTGGTCCACATCGCTGATAGACTGTGTTTGGAACAGTTGATCAGGAACAATGTTTAGGAGGTTAGGCTGCGTCATTTTTACAGAGATAATTATGTCGGAACTCTTCACAAATGAGGCAAATTAAAATCACATAATGAAAAATCCCGGTAAATAAGTTATATTTCAAATTAAAAATATTAATTTCATTAATTTCATAAAATTGCAAACGTAAACAAAACAAATTAACTCATTTTAGTGATGTGAAAAAAAAATATTTGCAACCGATTTTTATTTTAAGAGAATCGATTATTCAATCGATTTTTGTCGAGCTCTGTTTTGATTTTATAAGAACTGAGAGTAGATCAAAAATACTAAATAGGGCAGCACTGTGTTATATATTTTGTCACTGCCAAATGAATAATTCTGTTTTCCGTTGGCATTAAAAATTACAAAAGAACTTATTATTTGTTAAGTCAGTTTATGATGTTACATATCAATTCATAAGTTTATTTTATGCATTATTACTAGTAGCACTCTGTGGTAAAGTTAATAATAATTATATAGTACCGATTGTGAAAGCGTAACAAACAAGCAAACAAACTCTCCATATATCATAGAAGTTTAGTAAAAGGTGGTTCCAAATTGCGTTTGTTTCAAGTTTGAGTTCTAGTTCAGTCTAAATGTGAAAAAGTTGTTGGCATCAGTATTTCAACTTAATTGAATGGTGGTTTTGTGAAATGCCAATACCACTCAAAGAATGTGAAACATGCAATAACATTTAATTACTAATTTAAAGCAGTATATAAAAGTAGCATCATACAAGGCTGTAAGAAAAGGGTGTGATAGATATTGTTTGTAATGATGAGTATTAAGAGGCTTTTTCGACTTCGTCGTCTCAGTGCTTGTTTGGTCTATCTACCATTGGTTATTTTTTACAGTAGACGAGTTTCTTTCTCTATTTTAAAAAAGAAGCTATAATTATAAGATTTGAAAATCTTTCATAATACATTGGTTACCTTTAAATTGATTTTTATAATTATCATCTATGGATGGTAATTAATTATACCTTATTTTACAGTTTTTATTTGGAGATAGGACAAACATGCACAAATATAATTACGAATGTGGAGTAAGAACATTACCACATTAGAGATAGACCAAAATGACTGTTCTGTTTTTGCATGCTTATTTGTTCGATATGCCAGAAGTATATACAGGATGTATACATTTTTTTGCTATTCCTAAAAAAATATAGGTACGTTGCGCTTCGCTTAAGTTAGGAACTGACTTTTACTATAACTCCCTAGAAGACAATTTACTATAACTAAACTACGTTTATTAATTGCTTTATGAATAATAATTACAAAGTAGGTAAAGAGCAGGGCATTCCCATCACAAATATCCTCTGATTATTTTCAGGGAAGTCCCGAGGTAACTAACTGAAATAAAACAAATTTTATTTAATAAAATAAAATAAAATAAGTGTGTGTAAAACTCCGCCTGCTTGTGTGCGTGTCGTGTCACGTCCCGCAAAGGGTTGTGTAATTTTAAAACAGAAAATCAATTTTTGACCTTTGTATGAAAATCTAAATATGCTTATATCTTAATGAAACTTTCAGGATGTAATGGTTACAATGGATACTTTAAGATATCTCCGGCTTAGCATACCCTTTCTGAATAACCCTGTATTTATACAATCAGTAAGTTGCCGAAATAACTAATGCATTGGGATTATAATACTAGAACAGTAACACCATACCTTCAGATCATAGAAATTCAAACGGGAATCAATCCTATCATAACGGAATCGAGTGAAAATTAAAAAGTACTTACTGCTCAGTTTGCGGCTGCGTCTTTTTGTATTTAGTTTTGCTGCCAGTCGTAGACATATTTAATCACTTGTTTGGAACAATTCAGGCACAAACACACAGAGATTTATATGTTTTTTATTGTTTTTTCCGAGAGCGACGAAGTGGTCCCTGTGATGACTTCTGACACAATGATAAATCAAAAAAAATGGCGGACATGGCGTCACGGACTATGATTGGTTAATTGCGTGGACAAAGAACACTCAAGCACTTAAATTCTTTGACGAAGTAGGATATAAAACAAATACTGGACAAAGAACAAACAAGCACAAAATTTTCATTGCGGTGTCGTGTCATAAATAAAATTCAAATTATTTTTTTTAAGCGTTGTTCTTTATGAAAAAATTGTAAGTTTTTCTTAACAAACAGGATTGAAATTTAAGTCTTAACAAAACTGCATTTAAAGTTCATTTTCGGTAAATTTGGTCGATAGGCCAAACAAGCACTGGGACGACGACTTAGCATACCCTTTCTTCGCAACTCTGTAAAAAACTGTCAAGTAATAGAAAAAGTCACAGTAAAACTGAAATAGCTAGAAAATGTATTTTTGGTCATCCAGCAAAAAATCGATTTCTTCAAAATCGTTTTTTTTAGCTTAGATCAAAAATCAAAATTTGAAGCTAGACACATCCCTACTTCATCTATTAATATCTATTTGACAGTTGAAGTTGACATTGATAAAAAATGACAATGATATTGATAGATGTTTGAAAATGTCAAACAATCTTTTTGTTGTTTTTTTTTATCGTCTTTTAAGCATGACACATTATATCCATTATGCCTACTCTGACATAATACCCATCCGATGAGTAGGTAGGTACTCATTACGATCTTCGGGATGTAAAGCCTCACCGTGACTCAGCCATTGTTTGAAACCAACATTTTTGTTGTCAGGTTGTGAAGAGGGTGGAGAGATGCTTAAGTTTCGAGACTTGAAAAAGATTTGCGCGTACTACTGGTACTACACGTATGCTGTGTAGCGCTGCTAATACTATTTATCAAAACAGACACACGAGGCGAAGTTTAGCGCAGACCTTGGCCTTGACATAGGCTACTCTTCATCATCACGCGGGTGAAACCGCAGGGCAAAGCTATAAAAATTATGGGTAATAGAATATAAAACCTTAAATTTAGGAATAAAATCACATCACATTATCGAAATAATAAATATAATCCAAGTAATACGCTTAATTTTTCAGAGAAAATAACAATTTATTCATAGTCAAATTCCAGTTTTGCATTAAAATGAACTGCATCGGTGTTTCATCAATATAATTATATAATTATTGCATTGACGCATATCACAAATTAGCAGATCAACACTATTGCTTTTTGACTCTTAAAATCAATACAATAAAATAGGTACCCTAAACACTTCTGCATACTTAGATTTCAATTTATATTTGTATCATACAAGGTGAATATAGGTATGAATTTCATTCAATTACCACTTTAAAACTAATAAACCTGTCGATATAAATAGTCAAAGACGATCAGACTGGTTTTATTAAAATATTAAATAAGGCTAGACCGAACCTCTCTTCAATCTTACCTTAATCAACCGAAATGGTTTAAAACAGCCTGATATGTGTTAAAATTTCAGCCCTAGGAAATTACTAGACTTAGTAAATCCATATAACATATTTTGTTTCAAAAGGAACTTTTAGACTTGTACTAAACGAACTCAATTCCTCTGATAATTATGATTATCCGAGTTTCATAGGTAAATTCACATAACAATGGGGAGTTCGAACTCAAACAACTTCTGACATTCAAATATGAGGACCACATATTGTATTGACTATTTTTATACAATCGGAAAAAGCGTTGTATTCGAAGTTTGTCATCGAAAACTGACTGTACGTAACACGATATAGAACTCATATTTCAATGTCAAGATCAGATCCAAGAATCAGGCTTAAAATCTTAAAAATCCTACTGTAAAACGACCCGATTTTGGAAAAAAGTACAGAGATCACAATTCCAGAATTCTGTTAAAAGCACCTAAACTGTGTAAAGATTTCTAAAACGATCTACTGACATTAAGCCTCCACAATTTATATATTTTGTTACTATTCATTGCCCAAACAGTTTCTCACTAATTATTGTGCTTTTAGGGTCTAGACGAACCTAGATCACTGGCACCGAGACTTTTTGCGTATTCAGGAATACGTGACGTCATGATCACAATTCCGATTGATTTAATCACATCACAATAAGCATTAAGCAAATACTTTCTATCTCTTTCGCACGTAGGCGATGATGATCTTAGCGGGTACAAAAAACAATCAAAATGAGCATTAGTGTTGTTTCATAGATCTTAAAAAATGAAACGTGAAAAGCGGGCAAATGCGCGAAGACAAAGGGCCCTCCGCAGGTCACTGTCTAGTGAGCGATGCAAAGAGATCAGAGCATTTCTGTAGGCATTTTTGTGCCAATGCACTTTCTGAAAGTGTTTGCCTTATGTCGCGTCTTTTAAATAGGAAGTCGTTGGTGCCAGCTTACAATAACAGACCTATTACTACATTTAATTATTAAGACGCGTCCGCCAGAACCGCTATAATGGCTAATTTAGACGTGATTGAGCCATAGGGCTCTAGTAGGGACGCGGCTTAATCTTCTACTTTAATACACTATCAAATCTATTGGACATGCCAATGTGTGCGACTGTGCGTGAAGAGAAAAAACGCAACCTCTCCCCTAACCAAATTGCAATTCTATAATCGAAACACCATACGGGGTTAAACAGAAAGGGTATGCTAAGCCGAAAAGGGCTCATAGTACTTCTCATTATGAATAACTTTTACTATGGGACCAACTCGCAATTCGCGAAAAAAATAGCTAAATTACCTAACCCTGTAGAAAACTATAACAATGTATAGAAATGACATTTCTGTCATAGACTATAGAATCAATAGATTACAGAAATGTCACCCTAAAAAAAAAAAATCATTTTCCTACTTTTCTATAGCGTTTCGTTTATAGAATTTCAACTTGGCTAGATGGGCTGAATTGACCTAAAATTCATCACAGACCTAGACAGCCAGACCATTCAATATAACACTTCTAAATCAAAATTATAAACGTTGAATCCTAAAAAAATATTTTTATGGGATATTTCAGTCATTACTAAACAAGCAAGTGTGGATTTTGTTCAAAACACCTATATTACTTGAAATGCAAAAGAGTCTTAAAATTATTGCACAAATCGACAAACATACACTCAACATTGCCGTCCTTGTTTTTTTCTAACTTTTGTATTAAAAGTGTCTCTGTATAAGTCACATTTTAAATCTTCGGCTAAACCGATTATGATGAGACTTGGCAAAGAATTAGTGTGGATTTTGATAACGGAAATAGGATAGTTTCTACTTTGAAACTATGCTGGAAAACTGCAAAATGCCGTCGAAAACAATAAAACTGGTAAATCTTACAAAGCTCGCTTCACAATAACCCACAGATCCCTAGTGCACCTAATCAGGTCTTAAAATAAATACTCGTAAGAAATGGACCGCCCGAACTAAACTTAGTATTCAAACACATTTTCTCCGTATTTTATTATAAAAATATATAACACTAAAATATCCATGTTATAACGGTGCAACATTACTTTGTTACATTATAATTACACTTATCAATGCTCGCCGTGCTGGTTGACTGCTTAAATAACTATTTCAGACACTGGTTTAATATTAATTTCTTACTTTCGTTGATCATTATTGCTTTTTGGTCTGTATTTTCTTACAGCTAAAGGTTTAATATTCCACACATGTTTTGTTGGTCTTATTATTTAACAATTGCATGTCGAAATAAACTGGACTTTTCTTACGCGACGTTTAGACATCAAAATATAGTGATTTTCTCGTTCTCCCACAATTTTTACCTCAAAAATTTCGGTTGGCAACTCGCCAAATTATTGCTTCAAATTTTTTTTTGGCTGCTCACAAATTTCCAAAATTCTCAAAAGCCATCCAAAACATGAAAACATTCCTACAACCGTAGATATTGAAGCAGTCACCTTAGGAACCTTAGCATGAGCCATGGAAAAACTATCTTTCCACCGTTTTTATCCACGCTTGTGTGCTTACGTTTTTATGCGATAAAGCTAAAATTTAGATCTCTGTTGTGAAAAAGCTACAACATAAACATGATTATCTCTTTCTCGAAAGATAATAACATCAATTTATTTATATATTTGAAAAAAAAACTTTCTAAAAACCAGCCTTCATTGCATTTTCATCAGAGTTACACAGGTACATCAAATTTCAGCTCAATCAGACATCGAGAAGTGGTTCAAAATTCAGTTGCAAAATTTGACCCACACATACCAACACGGCACGTTAACGAAAAGCTTGTAAAAACGTCGAAAAGATAACTTCTCCACGGAAAATTAAAAAACGGTGAAAATATTAGTCCAAGACCCATGCCAAGCCCGTAGCACGGTATAAAACCAATCTCACTCAAAACTGGACCTCGATATATTATTGCTATTGAGATTGCTGTTCAGTACATGACCTCGTAAACCGTGGCCTTCTTGTCTCCCGACCCCGTCACTATGAACTTGTCGTCCGCTGATATATCACAACTGAGCACCGACGATGATTCTTTAGACTGAAATGGGAGATACAATTTGTTAGGTGCTAAAAAGAGATAGATAGATATTTGGTATGATGACAGGTATAACAAATTAGAGGGGAAGAGTAGCTGGAGCTGGAGTAACAGGTCTGCACCACCCAGAATTATTATTATTATAAAAAAAATATATATAATATTTTTTTTTTGTTAAATTTTTTTTTTTTTATTTGAGTAGAGTGAGCGCTATCTTATTTAAGATTAGCACAAGTAGTTAAAAGAGTTACGGTAGCTTTAAATTATCTCGCTCCCTTTTACTGTTACAGCATTTGCCATATATTTAGGCTAGCTAGGGTAGTTAAAGTAAAAAAATAAAAACAGGTATGACACAACTCTATTTGCATTGGGAATTAATACTATAAATGTAGGTTAAAAATTAAAATGATTCCCGGCCACACACACAGCAAGGGAATGGAATAGACTGCCGGCATCCTTGTTTCCTGAGATATAATCTTAAGCATATCAAGATTTTTTTTTTTTATGTAATTAGTGACGAGACGAGCAAATTGCTCGCCTGATATTAAACGTCACGTTTGCCCATAACAGGTCTGCGCCACCCAGAATTTTGAACTCGCAGAATTCAAGACCCTGCGCGGCACAGCACTGCGCTCGTCACCCTGAGATATAAGTTGTTTAATCTCCAATTGCCCTGTAATTTCACTGGAAACAATGCCCTTCCAACCGGAACACAGTAATGTTTGTACATTACTGCTTGGCGGTGGAATAACTGGCAAAGGTGTGGTACTTCCCCAGACGGGCTCTGCAAAAGAGCCCTACCACTACGCAAATCAGAGTGAATCTCTGTCCGTAGGTATCTTATAAGTCTGCATGCTTCATCTTTGGCCACATTGTCGCTTACCAACAGGCGAGTTAGTGGTCAAACACAGACTTAATCGCGTTAAAAAAAAGATAGTTACTATACCTGGAAAATACTAGCTCCATAGGGCGTCCGCCACGCATTGAGCAGGTTATCCTTCCCCGTGGACACGAACCACTTCCCGGCGGCCGCGAACCGCAGCGCCAGCACGCACGACTCGTGCAGCAGCAGCTGGTAGCGGTCCGGCTTGCCGGCGTGCAGCACTTCCACGTGAGAGTTCTCCATGCCTACCGCCAGCCACGATCCTGGGAAACGTATCAATTATTATTTATTTGTTTTTTTTTTTTTTTTACTCAATTGAGTGACGAGACGAGCAAATCGCTCGCCTGATGTTAAACGTCACGTTTGCCCGTAACAGGTCTGCACCACCCAGAATTATTATTATTATACTAACTAAAAAATAAAAAATAAATTAAATAAAAAAAAATTAAATTACTTATATTTTTTTTTTATGATAGGCGAGCAGCATAAGCTGATGTGCCTATATGATATCGCTCTCAGCGATACGGCCGACAGTTGTTACACTAGTTTTAAGTGTTATTATCCTTTTGTTTGTCATTTCTGGTGTGAATAATAAAGAGATTATCTATCTGTCTATATCTTGCAGAGTCGAAATTTATTCATTATCCTTGTGTACAAGAGTGGTCTATACTCAGCAGTGGGTGATACCAGGCTGATAATTATGAACATCTTCTTCTTAATATATATAAATTACGTGTCACGTTGTTTGTCCACTATAGACTCCTAAACTACTTAACCGATTACAATCAAATTTGCACACCGGGTGCAGTTCGATCTAACTTAGGAGATAGGATATCTCACATCTCAATTTATAGTAAAAAAACATGAAAAATTAGAAAATTTCAAAACCGTAATTTAACTTTAGCGCTTTGGACAATGTAAACTTTTTTAATGTAACTTTTGACATTTCACATAGAATTGACGCAATGGATTTTTTTACCAATTCGAATTAAATAGTCATCGTTTAGACAGGACAACGTCTGTCGAGTCAGCTAGTAGACGTGGTAATGGGGCCAGCATTTTGGGAACAACTCCCACAGGCAGCGGCCTTTTAGATTAGTTTAGTTTTATTGGTTAGTTTTTTTTATAATTATACTTAATGTATTTTCTTAATTTAAGTCTCTTTTTGCCTAATAAAATGTTAGTAGACTATATTTCATACCCGTGCGAAGCCGGGGCAGGTCACTAGTATATTATATGAGAGAAATACCAACCAGTGGGACAGTAGCCCAGCGAGAATATCTGGCTGGAGAAGTCATGCTGGTGCAGCTGTCGGCCCTCCCGCAGGTCCCAGCTGCGCACCGTGTTGTCGAGCCCGCCCGTCCACAGCCGCGTGCCGTCGCCGCTGATGTCGATGCAGGACGCGCCGTCCGTGTGCCCTGGGGATGCGTATACAAATCATTTTATCAAGTTTGAAAATCACTTCTACTCAACTTCTACTACATTATTTTTACAAAACAAAAACCGACTTCAAAAGACCGACTATTGAGTTGTTCATCTATTTGTCGCGCACGTACTTAATGCAAACAAATCTAGATCAGTTTAAGCATCTATAGTACATTTTGTTGCACTGGGACTAGCCACTTAGCTAATACAAAAATGAAGGGAAGAGTATCGCGTACCAAAGCAATTTTATTTATTTTATTAGGTTCTTTCAGTAAGACTTATATGGTTTTCTCATGGATACCATTATCAGAACTGGACTAAATTGAAATGGGACCAAATGGGAAACGTCAGCTTTCTAATAAAAAAAATCATCAAAATCGATTCACCCAGTCAAAAGTTATGAGGTAACAAACATAAGAAAAAAAAACATACAGTCGAATTGATAACCTCCTCCTTTTTTGAAGTCGGTTAAAAAGGAAGGAAATACATTTGAATTTTAGAATATAATTAAATTAAAAAAACTAAACCAATAAAACTAAAAATTAAGATGGGGGCTGATCGTAATGTCAAGATGGCGTATCTTGGGAGTTAACGGCATCTGGGATACCGCTGGTTGACGGCGTGCGATCCAATCCAAGCTGACGACTAGCAAGATACAGCGCAAGATAGGGATCAATAGAGTTTTCTGGTGTCGGAGGTAACTTTGAGAGTAAATTATAATAGTACATATTTCAAAAAACTAGAAAACACGCTTCAAAATCGCGCCCAAGGAGTCGGTTACAAACATACAAACAAACAAAAACATAAACATACACGTGAAGCTAATAAAAAGCGTGTAAAAAGTTTGAATCTGTCAATAAAGTTCACTATTCTGTTGTTGATCTGTTGTTGTTGATAAAGCGGCGAGATCATCATGTGATATTGGTAGGAGCTGATTTGACGCGCTTCACAATATTTCGTCGGCTCTGTTTGAGGTTATCCAAGTGCACTAAGTGTCCATAGTATTATTTATTAATCGTCGATAAGCTTGGATTAGATTGGCTTGGAGCTTACGACGGAGCACACATCTCTAGAAAAAACCGATACACTCTCGACTTCCAGACCCATTTTATGTCTATCTGATTCTGAAAGAGCAATTTATTCTTACCTTGGAATTGTCTAACTAATGTTTGGTTCTGGAGATCCCACACAGCTATGTTGCCATCAGAACAACAACTGAAACATACCTGCAATGATATAAAATAACATGAGTTAATTTGTAAATATATAGAAAAAAATAATCATAAAACCTACCGCTATCAAAGCACTGTAAAAGTTAACAGGTTGTCCAAGTTATATATTTCTTGCAATGCTGAAAATCAAACACTATCCTATCCGGTTTACCCATTCTTTCCTTATTCACACTTGCAAGACGTGGAACGATCTACCTCAAAAAATCTTCTCGCCTTTTCAAAACTGTCTAATAATAATTGCCATAGGGCCAATTGTCGATAGACGGTCTGCTACTTTTTGCCGCTCTATGATCTTTCTATACCCGGCTATGTATCCCACATTGTGGTGTTGTCAGCCTTCTTCACTTCGCTCTATCCTCGACATCGTCTTCAGAAACATTACACTCAATCATTTCTTTTAGCACATTTTTCCACCTAGTATTGGGTCTGCCTCTGGTCTTCTATAAGTCTATAAATAAGCTACAAAAAAGCGGTTACTCACTTTAGAGTCAGGACTAATAGCGAGCGCGTAACAAGCCGGCGCGGCCGACGTGAGTTCAGCTCGCATCCGCGGCGTCGGCCCCGCCAGGTCCCAGATGGAGAGGTTCGATGCTTCACCGCCCACTATTAGTGTTCGGCCGTCGGGGAGTAACTTCACTGAGCGGATGTAGTTGTCTCTTTGCTGAAAATTTGTAAAAAGATTAAGGATATAGCAAAAAAGAAAAGAGCGGAGTTAGTATTGGGAAAAGAAAGTCGAAAGAGTGGGAAGTTGGTGCTAAAATGTGCCAGCAAACTAAATTTAATTCAAGTTAAAACTGGATGCTCTCCAACAAATATGCGGTCAATTTCGTGTGGAGATCCAGAGTCATTTGCCGCTTATTTGTCAAACCTTACCAAGCAATCCAACTGCGACAGCGGCTCCAGCGAATTCGGCGACCCCGGATTAGTTATATCCCACAGTTTGACGCATCCCTTCCCCCCGGTGTACGCGTGCCTCGCCGACCCACTCAGCGACAGCGCCACCGCACACACAACCTCTCCATGCGGGAGCGCCGCCACTTGTCTGGCGCCGCGCGGGATGCCGGGCCCGGCGAGCGCGTCCGCGGGGAACGGGACCGGCTGGAGCGGCCCGCCGCACGTGTGGTACGAGTATGCACTGCAACACGACCAGAGAAAAAGTCAGAGTGCATAAGTGGCTAGCTTGCTAAAAAAAAAAGATAAAGAGCGGGCTCTTTTTCCGCAACTAGGCCGGTAATCGGCCCTTTTTGCGTGACATATGCGGGTTTCCTCACGATGTTTTCCTTCACCGAAAAGCCAGTGGTATGTAAATTCGTACATAAGTCCTAAAGAACTCATTGGTACGAGTCGGGGTTTGAACCCGCCACCTCAAGAATGCGAAGCGTCGGTTCTCCCACTGAGCTACCACGACTCCGGCTAGCTTGCCCTGTATCAAAATTGGCTGGGGGGCCCGAATGGATAACATTTTACACCATTTTTCTCACACACGTTCGGGGCCCCGTATCATTGATACGGCTGAGACGGCAGTAGCTACGCCTCTGATAAGTAACAACAACCGTCGGCTATGTCAAGCGACCTAAAAACTCTGACACCAGGTCTAGCCAATCGGCCAATACAAGCTTACATATTCAAAATTATAAAAAGACTAGCTGTTCCCTGCCACGCTTCGCAGTGGATAAAAAAAAATGTATATATATATATATATATATATAGCCTATGTTACTTTGGGATAATGTAGCATTCGAATGGTGAAAGAATTTTTGAAATCGGTCCAGTAGTTTTTGAGTTTATTCCATACAAACATACAAAAATATAAATCTTTCCTCTTTATAATATTAGTATAGATAATAAAGGTTTTGAAAGGAAAATACTCGTCTTTTCTTTGGGTTAGTCTCGCACCAACAGACGAGAGGGTGGTCAATCGCGGATTCATTCACGCCCTTGCCAATAACATGACCACAAATGCTCTTGATTAAACATTGTTTATTGCATAATGTCTAACAGGTCTTACAAAATAAGCATATTAGTGCCATACAAAACCTCCTTCCTTCTGTGAAGATAAAAGGTAAAATAAACTTACGGTTTAGTAGGTGCTATTCCATTGGTCCTGTGGTGAGGGTCATAAGGCGCGGGGTGTCGGTAAGGGGTCTGGGGGTACCCCGGGAAGGGGTAACTTCTGCACGTCCCTGTAGGTGTTGACGACCGGCCCAGTTTTCCACCGGGCGTTCCAGGTTTGTCCTGGAAAAGGGATACCATTACAGCTGAATTTCATTGCGAGACAGGCCATTTTCGGTCACGACGAGTCTTTAAGTTACTTGATAAATCTTACCATATCATTAATATTAGCAAAACGTTAGGAAAACAAATACGTTTATAAGTTTGCATTTAATTTGCAATGAACATTTAACATAGTTTGTTCGAGTCAAATATAGCACCTCAATTTTGAACCACTTCTCGATGTCCGTTTGAGCTGAAATTTGTCCTATTTGTCCATCTCTGATGACAACACTATAAAAGATTGTTTTTAAAAGTATTTTTAAGTATCTTGTTCCTCATCGAAAATATTATAGAAGGGGCAAGATGTTTGGCCACCTTGTACAACATGACAATCTAATGAAAACCATCATAGAAGGATAAGTTGAAGGAAGGAGAGGACCAGGAAGACCAAGAACATTCTTAGACCAGATAAAGAGAAGGCAGATGTCAAGTCGTACGGGGAGGTAAAAGCACTAACAGAGGAGCACCAAGTCTGGCAGTTACGCCACCGACAAGAGCAAAGCTCTTAAAATTTTGAAGGAATCTTGTAACTCACGTCTTTGGACCTGCATATGTCCAGAGAAGAAATTCAATGGCGTATGTGAATCCACCAACCCGCACTTGGCCAGCGTGGTGGAATACGGCCTAATCACCCTTTGAGGGTAGACCTGTATCCCAGCAGTGGGAGGATTAAAGGTTGCACATAACTCACGTCTTTGGAGCTTTTAGGTGTTGATCTGCTGGATGAAGACCCGGAGCGGGACGGCGGCCGCGGCCCGTTCTCTGTTCTTTCGACGTCGGGCCTTACACTGGGCGAGCCTCGTTCTTCCTGCAAATATTGTGCATCATTTGGTACTAATTACAATAATATTTGGCATTAAATAAATCTAATACAAATGAGCATTAAATTTGGTATCAATTTCAATAAAATATGATACAAATTGGGATAAAATTTTGTACTAATCTATCTATCTATCTATATATATAAAAATGAAACCCGTTTTCCTTGGTCACGGCATCACGCGTGAATGGCTGGACCGATTTCACTAATTCTTTTTTTGTTGTATTTGTTATTATTAGGAGAAGGTTCTTACGGAAAAAAATATTAAGAAAATCTCTCAGAAATATTGAAAACCCCTAAAAACAGCCCTTTTCTTTTTCCCATACAAACGTATGGCAGTACGAAGTCTGCCGGGTCAGCTAGTTACAATTAAAAATCACAGTACAATAATATTTGGTATTAATTAAACCTAATACAAAAGTTTGGTGCTAATTACAAGAAAAATTGATATAAGTTACAGTCAAATTTTGTACCAATCACAATGAAATTTGGTTTAAGAGTGATTGAAATGTGGGAGGTTCAAACAATCTCTCGAGTGAAACTGCGGGACGCAGCTAGTATGTTAATAGTATGTATATCTTACCTCATTAGCTACGTCTACAACTAAGTCTTGATCACTCTTCTCCGCGTCACTATCCTAGAAACATATTACAAACATTTTATTTTTTAACAATAACCTTCGTATAGTAAAACTAATATTTATTTAACTTGAACATGCACCTGTATAAATGTAACAGTCGATGTGTACTATGTGTACTTATGTGTACTATAATACTTATGGTGTTTCCTTGAAACAAATGAAAATGTGTTTTAAAAATTTTAATTTTGTATTAAATGCATTTCTGTAAAGAATTTAGTAAATTTTTTGTACATCGAAAAGCTTAGGGGCATTTATGCGATTCGCATTACTCTAGAAGTCTAGACCGGGACTAAAGCTCCGTTCGGCCCGGACCCTGACGTTGAAGAGAGAGTCTTATTTCATGCCGCATACAGCTCAGTTTCCATTGACAAACTACGTCACGTACCATGTTAAAAAATACAGGCCAAACGTGACGAGCATTTGAAAATGCCATTGGAAATTATTCTGTATGCTGCACAATACATGTCTCACATTTCAATGGGGAGTGAATTCCCTCGTCTTTTTATAAAAACGAATGTTATAGAGTACATTAGTACTTTATAAGATTACTCGGTTATTAGATTACTTTAGTCGGCCTAAGCGTATCTGTCATATTTTTATGTTAGTAGAATATTATGTTGTTAGAAGGCTGTTTGTTATCCAAATAAAAAAAAAATAAAAAAGGTATATCAGAACGTACTTTTTCTTCTTTGCGCCGTTTCACGTCCAATGCTTCTGGTTCGATGGGTGACCTGGGTGGCCTGTATTTTTGTTCACGTTCATGTGGGGATACCGATCTTCTCTGTAAAGAAAAAGATAACTTATTGCCTGTTGACAAATTTGAAATTCTGAACCCAAGTGTGGGGCTTGACATAATTCAATCCATATCCAATACTGTAGATTTAAAGCTTGCCCTCTACGACATCTACCTTCATCCCCTGAGAATAAAGTTGAAAATCACATGAGGTGCGAGCATGGTCATAATAATTAATCTTAACTTTAGGTAAGATGGACAAACGAGAGGGTTGATTTTTAGGGTCCGTATCAAAATGGTAGAAATATCCCTAATGGTGAGAGTCTATTTGTCTGTATATCATGGCCAATTGTTTTAACATTGCTTTGCTTTTTTTCAATGATAGGTTTGCATTTGACCGCCATCTTGCCTAATGGTAAGCAAAGATACGGTCTGCTGATGGAGCACGCTTGCCTAGAAGAAACACATAATCAATCACTAACCTGCATTCATTTTGGAATCGAAACAGTAAAAAACGCCTCATTTGCTCACAATCGTTCGCATGTATGACATACAAACATCGTCATTTTTAACTGTTATTTCTGACCACCGATTCCAAAACGAACGCGAGGATCGTCATTTGCTATTTAAATATAATTTATCAAACGAGTGTCAAAGTAATATCTTACCCATACCTGTTGCATTTCCCTGGACGGTGCGATCCTGTCGTGGTCCCTGTCCCGGGGAGGCCCCCCGGGGAGGTGCGGGGGAGCGGGCCCTCCGGGGAGGATGGGGGGTTTGATATCCGCTGGTGGGGGGAGCTCTACCTATAAAGGGGATCATTTTATTACAGAAATAAGCCAGGGTTTTGCCGGAGTAGTTGCTCGCTTCGATATAGGAGCTGGGTTAGCTCGCCCTCATTTCAAATAAGAATAAGAATAATAAACCAGGACTTTTTTTAATGTAACTCCTCTGGGGCCGTAGTGCGAACTTTTAGCGTGAGTCTGACCTGAATCGTGTTAGCTTTTGTCACGATTTTTGTTTAGATGATGGAGCAAGACGAAAACCAACGCGATTTAGTTCAGGCTAGAAAATTTGTTGTCTTAATATCTTGTTGCTTTTTAGGGTTCCGTGCCCAAAGGGTAAAACGGGACCCTATTACTAAGACTCCGCCTGTCTGTCCGTGTGTGTATGCGTAAAATATAATTTTCCCACGCTTTTACACTTGGATGACGTCAAAGATTGCAAGTCAAGATAGTAGAACAAAGAAATGGGCTGTTAATAGAGTCTTAGAAGGTCAGCAACGTATCCGAGACGCCTCTGGTATTACAGGTCCGTAAGTGACGGTAATCGCTTACCATCAGGCGGCCTGTTTGCTTGTTTGGTACCTATGGCATAAAAAGAAAAAAAAAGGTAAGTTACCTTATGAGCTGGCGGTGGTAAGTGTGGCGGGGGCAGGGGGCCTCCCCCCGGGGCGAAAAGCAGCCCCCCCGCCCCTAGCAGCCCCCCTGCGCCCGGCACGCCGTGAGACAGACCCGAAGCGTGAATCTGTTGCTACAACAAAGGCCACGCTGTAGGAAGACTGTTTAAGTAGTGTTACTTTTAACCCTTTGACTCGGGTGACACCTGTTAAACTCTACACCGGTAAGCTCGGACGCGTTTTGGCGGGAAAACCGCCTTCATAGCAGACGTTTAGAAAAATTACGAATCTTTAAAAACTATCAAATATTTTTAATTTATGTAAAAAGCAGTCCATTATATGATAACGCTGCTACATTTTAACGTTAAATTCAACAAGATTTAAATTTCAAACAATTTTAATTTATACAAAAACATGGAAACAAAAAAAAATTCGTTTTTCAAATTTCATTTCATTCATCTCATTTGTATCCAAAAAAACTAACATAATATTGTATTCACTGCTTCATTATTGTAGTGAAAAGGTCTACACATATGCCATGATCAAAATTATAATAGGTTTTACTTACCTTTTACAAGAAAACAATTGATAATCACTCACAAAACTTTGCGTCACGACAGCACGAAAATGGCGTTTTTCGAAATGGCCGAGTCGACGACTGCGCTTTGAAATATCGCTATTATTATACACCAAAATAAGGAGGGTTTATTCATCTCTTTGTTTCTATACAAACCACGCCTATTTAGTTCGTTCAAAACCGATCTATACACCTTTTTAAAGAGGGTAGCGCGTACGTACAAATGTGTACGTTTCCGAGCCAGCCGTGGTCGAGTTTGTCGAGGACAAATGTGTACGTTTCCGAGTCAGAGGGTGTAAGTATTCAGTACATACTGAGCCCAAGTTTGAAGGCTTTTTAAGACAGATCTAAATTTCCTAAAACTATTGGCATCCTTGTCTAATGGCTTGCAATGATAAGGACAGATATATTTTTAGTTAGTTTAGATCTGTCTTAAAATGCCTTCAAACTTGGGCTCATTAGGCCCAAGGCCCAAGGCTTATTTAATAGATCTAAACTAACTAAAAATATATCGGTCTTTGTCATTGTAACCTAAGACAAGGACATCAAAACTTTTAGAAAAATTAGATCTGTCAACTAGCCTACAAACTTGGTCCCAGCATTTATAAGGTAGCGCGGTGCCCCTAAACTGGTAGTCAGGTGACTACCACGACCTGTTTGGTTCAGCGGTCGTATATCCGCCTTATAAGCCAGAATCCCGGGTTCAATTCCCGGCCGGGCAGATAATTATTATATTATTTTTAAATTTTAAACTTTTCAATTCTTTTTTCAATCTTTAAAATTAAAACAACTAACCGAAATAAGAACTTGCATCAATGCCATGTTGCATGTTAGTTACTCCACACTGGTCTTGAAATTTTAATACTAATTGTGCATTGTTTAGAAACTTTATGTATGTTTTATCTCTGTTCAAAATATTCATTGTCCATTTAGTAGTCCGAAAAATAATATGTATATGACTTTGAACGGTCTTGAGCAATTCTGTAAATTATCGTTATGGTCCATCTGCATCAAAGTTTTAACATACATACATACACAAAAGAGTAACCGCATCCTATGTCCACCTTCATGTATAAACTACTTCTTCGGCATGATTTAACAAGATCTGTTCAGCCGTTTAGTCACATAAAAATAGTAAACGCACAGAAGAAAAACCGTACAAAGATATGATGGCATTTGGATATTATTTTAGTATCAACTATTTTACCTACGATGAAATGCCATCCTGACAATAATTCTGCTTCAATATTAATTAATTAGTTTTTTTTCCTTTGTCAGATGCTAATACATAATTAATTCTTACGCTCAGTTCAAATAACACTATAGACAGAAGAAAAACAAGATAATCAATATGGTTCATAAATCAATTAGGTATATACAAATCTATGATCACAAAGCCAAATAAACTAGACACAGAAATAGTGCTGGCATACAATGAAATGTGAAGTTAGAATATAAAACACAACTGCAAAATAATGTTAATCACAACGTACAATGGCGTTACGCTCTCTACATCAACTCCGCTAGACCGACTTAAAGCAAAACATTGAAATTTATGTGGACCCTATGCCATATATCATATTTCGAGAAAAGATGGTACGGCTGTGCCTTTGCTCGACTTTGGCCGGGGCACTACCGTGCCCCCAGATGTATTTAATAGAGCTCTATTAAATTATTTATATTAGCTCTGTAACATATATTTATATGAATCATATCACAAGTAAATACATGGCACATATGCAAAATTTAAATAAGTTCTCGTGTTTGTTTAACCATTGTTTTTTTGGGATATTCAAAATAACCTTTTAAATGCCGCTTGGCACTTTATTTATTTGATTTTTGCGTCGGGAATTGAGGTCGTAAATGTGACGCCGTTGTCAAATTTACTTAGCTAAAGTATTTATTAAAGCGTCAAGGCGTCAACTTATTATTTAAAATTGTGCACTACTTTTTCTTAAATAGAGCTCACATTTCAATGAACTATCGGTCCAGCGTTAGGTTGATCTGATGAGTATTGTTAGATTCACATGGCATTGTACCCTGGCACAGGAATGTGAGCCTTAAATGGTGCTTGATACAGCAAAATTTACATTGAAAACGTATGCACAATGCGTTTCGTGTTCGAGCCATCTGACATTTACATTGAAAATTCAGCTGTATGAAGCACAATATTGGGCTTAGATTTCAATGTTTTGAGTCCCAGAGACAAGGCTGAGTGCAATGTGAATTAACCTTTATGAACAATATGCACCAAGCATGAAACTGTCAACGGACTTACGAGCAATTGTTGGAGGCCCTGTTGCTGTTGCTGCTGCGAATATTAAATTTAGACTTAGATTTAGTTTAGACTTTAAATAGTGCGGCCGAGAGTCGTGATTAGAACCTTCAAGGAGCTGAGATGTCTTGCAGTCGCTGGGAAGTGCAGTTTACCACCAACTTACGATGCGTTGCAGCGGTGGAAAAATGACACATTGAAATATGAACTCTATTATTATTCAGTAAAATTCCACATGTGGGATAAACGGCATCAACAGACGCGCCGTTTGAGATAGAAATGATATCGTAAATACTCCAGCATGTTACATGATATTATAAGGTTCACTTTTGTAAAGCATTTTGCTGCGCCGCATCGCATCGTTAGAGCAGTCACATTATGTTCCTTAGAAGCATTAAGAGATATGGAACTTCCTCTTATTTGTGTTGTTAACTATAAGAAGAATTATTATTATTATTGTGTGACTCTTGCATTTTTTAAGTTGAAAATACCTGCTATGGTAGCCATAGTAGTATCAGCCACATGTTTTTCCAACCAAAATTTTTACGAAAAAAAGCGTCGTAGTATAAAAAGTTTCACAGATGTCTGAGCAATGATTTGGTAGCTGTGTATCAAATAGATTTAAAGTAATAAGTTATTTATTATTAGATATTATCTCTCAGATTATTATATAAGTGTTCTGACTAGATCAGCAAACTTCATATTTTATTGTATATCATGCGCTTTTCATAACACTTTATGTGATCAAATTGTATTATTAATTTCACAATTAAATATTTACATTCTTTACAAAACAAATTAAAATTATAATCAAATGCAAATTGTTATTCAATAATGTTCTAGTAGTAGTGTTGTAGTGTGTGTGTGATTATTTATCCATGGAATAAAAAAGGTTTTGTTTTATTTTTACTGCAGCACCGATGAATTTCATGTCGTACAAGGGGGTAAAAACACTAACAGAAGACAGCCAAGCCTGATAATTACTCCACTGATATAGCAACACTCTTAATAACTGATGATGACGATCGACCGTATGGGCCTTACTTTTAAATCCTGCTTGAAGTTAATCATTGCTTAACATTCTCCATCTTATTTTCGCATCACATCCACAAGAAGTTGTTAGAATGTTTTAATCAGCGACTAACTTTATGCAGACTTTATAAATAAGGTCTAAAGAGACTACCTACTCCCTAAAAAACTATGACTAATACAAATATATTTAAAGCCATGACTATAGTATGGAGTTTATAAAATCATAGTAAATAAGCCGTATCTATATTTGAAGGAAGTTTACAATCACATCGGCCAATTCGACTGCGACTATGAACTGTATCGAAAAAAAATCCAAAAAATTCGACATATTTCAAATCGAATAAAATTAATCCTACATTTTACATTTTAACTTATTAACTTAGATCAAATTTCGACTTTAAATTGCTCTTGCAAAACATGCCATTTGCAGTTTTCATACTGTTTCGGGGCAGTCAAATTGTCTGATGAGAAATAGTTTCTATCCATCTAACAGTCTAAACAGTGTTTCATGTCTTACCCCAATGATAGCATTCAATTCGGACATGGTAACTTGCTTTGCTCTTTCCACAGCCGACGCGACTTGCTGTTGGTGCTCTTGAGCCAAAAACGGCAACACCTGTCCAATGATTGCACTCAGCCGTTTGGCTATTTCCGTCTGTAAGAAACAAGTCTGTTTTATTTACTGTTGAAAACTCGAAAAACATTGGTCCACAATTTATTGACATACAAAAGCTGGAACATCATATTCAACCTTTAATTCTCCCATTGCTGGAATACAGGTCTACACTCGAAGGGTATTTTTTTTTTTGACGTGATAACGTCTTATAATTCGATGGAGCCGGGTGCAAGTACGAAAAAAGACGACGCATGTGCCGTTACCTCGCTCTGAGGCGTTCCATTTAAGGCTTGAAGTGCAATTGTGATTTCCTATATTCTATTATATTTTCCTATTTGTCAATTACTTTTGTACCTTAATAAAATAAAATAAAAAATAATATAAAAAAAATTAATTAAAATTAAATTATATTAAAATTTTCTTTTGAAAAATGAAACCATTCTATCAGTATTTTCTTATGACGTTGTCACGTTCAACTATAGTCAGTAAACCGACTTTATAGACAACCGATTTTTTAACTAGTTTGTAACTAGTCCGCGTTTGACCACCAAGTCGCCTGATGGTAAGCGACGATGTGGTCGAAGATGAAGCACGCAGACTTAGAAGATACCTATTTAGATACCTAATTAGGCTATTTTCCACCATAGTGGCCAAGTGCGGGTGGTGGATTCACATACGCCATAGAATTTCTTCTCTGAACATATTATGCTGGTTTCCTCACAATATTTTAAAATAACATACAAACAAACAGAGAATCTCTTTTTTCTTATTGGTTTATAAAAGTAGTGTTCCAATAGTTTGGGGAAAACTACATACCTGTTTATGCATTTCTACGTTGAGGCCATATGACATTTCATAATACTGAAAGCAAACAACACATATTATTTAGCTGGCCTTTGGATTACAAAAAAGAAGATTGTTTAGGCAGATAAATACTGAATTACAATGATTACTTTTATATTTTGACTCTTTGAGATAGAGGTGCATCAGCTTTTGCTGTATGTCTATCATCAAAGAGCTCATAGTACTTATAATAATGAATAACTTTTTAACCGACTTCAAAAAAGGAGGAGGTTATCAATTCGTCTGTATGTTTTTTTTTTTTTTATGTTTGTTACCTCATAACTTTTGACTGGGTGAATCGATTTTGATGATTCTTTTTTTATTAGAAAGCTGACGCTTCCCATTTGGTCCCATTTCAATTTAGTCCAGTTCTGATAATGGTATTCATGAGAAAACCATATAAGTCTTAAATTTGCATTAAGTACGTGCGCGACAAATAGATGAATAACTCAATAAGTTGGTCTTTTGAAGTCGGTTTTTATTTTTTGTTTTGTAAAAATAATGTTCTTGTATCAATGACACTCAGCAAAATGTATAGAGCAGCTACAGCTTTCAGGGTTGGTCCCATAGTAAAAGTTGTTTACACTGATGAGCCTGTTTTGGCTTAGCATTACCCTTTCCTTATACCCTTGTATTATAGTTTAGTTTTTCCTTGACTAAATATAATGTATAACTATAGTGCACACATAGAGAAAGAGAGCAGAATTATTTTCCTGTATAAAACTTCAATACATAATTTCTGCTAAGCTTAGTCATCAGTTTTATTAATAAAACAATAATCATCAAAATCGGATGGCGTGATATTGAGTTATTCATCTATTTGTCACGCACATACTTAATGCAAATTTAAGACTTATATGGTTTTCTCATGGATACCATTATCAGAACTAGACTAAATTGAAAGGGGATCACACAGGAAACGTCAGCTTTCTAATGAAAAAAGAATCATCAAAATCGATTCACCCAGTCAAAAAAAAATAAAAAAACATACAGTCGAATTGAGAACCTCCTCCTTTTTTGAAGGTTAAAAAGATACTGTTTGAATGATAATCCATGGAAATGGAGTGGCAAATATTGACCAATATGAGTGCATAAATTAAAATAAACCTCAATGTGGCATCAAGGTGATGTGTTAAAACTATAAGTTAGACAACTTAATTTAATGTGAGTGGTCCCGAGTTAATTAACAGAAACTGTATCAAAACCACATTAGTTTCCAAAGTAAAACTTTAGTTCTTCAAGTTCTTTAATTCTCCAATCCAGTGGTATGTAATTACTGCCTTGGCCATTGTAAAAGTGTTATAAAAAGAAGCTGTGTTCATGTTAACATAAAGAATAGCCCCTTAATGTCAACATCCCAACATAATAATGCAAAGAAAAGATCCCGATTTACAAATTTTCCCAATTTAAAACAAACAGCACCCATTAT
Organism: Alcis repandata; assembly: GCA_949125135.1. Classification (NCBI taxonomy): domain Eukaryota; kingdom Metazoa; phylum Arthropoda; class Insecta; order Lepidoptera; family Geometridae; genus Alcis; species Alcis repandata. The sequence goes on from OX421238.1 coordinate 3,427,713, forward strand.
CTTCTATACATATTCAATATTTGAACAATTCTAATCTTGTTTTTCTACTTTTATCATTATTTGCTCATGTTCAACAATCATAGTTAATATTTGCATACAAATCAAGTTTACGAGGCCAAATAATCTTTTTATTTTGTCTGTGGTAGTCATAAAAAGTTTATTACCATAACGTAATGCCTCTGCATTTCCGTCTTCTCACTGACCAGCTTCTCACATTCCAATTTTAAACTGAAAACAATGAGATGAATTAATTACAAGAATCCAAGTTGAGAATGCAAATTAGAACTTAACGGAACTTACCTGTGATACTGTGCTTGTAGGAAGCTAAATTCTTCTTTTATACGTTCCAATGTCTCAGCTATCGTAAATTTAATTGGACCAGAAGGTGGTTGTGGACCCTAAACAGAAAAAAACATTATAATGGTTATAAAAGTATTGAGTAGAATATACAAAATTTTACTGACCTCAGACTTAGGTCTACTATAAAGGCTTGAAATGTTAAAAAATATAGGTACGAACCCTCACAGCGGACGCTGGGTGCCGCGTAGCAGCCGGATTATACATGATCACAAAATTGCGATAACAACTACACAAAATCAAATATTGTTCTCTTTTGATCCGTTAACCGGCACGATCAGCATCATCTCATTAAATATATTGGCGTCCACCGCTGCTATAATGCATTAAATACCGGGGAGCCCGACTTACGCGCTAACGATGATATGCATAAACTTTTAATCCAAACTTTTAAATGAATACTCATTATACCCACAGCAATTACTTTCAATTATAATTATGATGAACGGCTACACGATTAACGTACATACATGTCGTAAAAACAACAATTTCGAGAAACAATCAACAGATTTCTATTAAAAATCGTAACCACAAATCCACGCCGTAATTTTTAATTTTTTGTTCATAGTTTGCTTGCTTGTCATCCGATGTCAATATTAACGTTGCTGTCACTGTCATCATTCAATTTTTTTATTCTTTTTCGATCACTGCCTACTTCTTTTTTCTTGGGGTACAGAAAATAAAAAAAAGTGGTGTTGTATCGAGTGAGTACAGTCCGGCAAGTATAACTTGGCGCGGCTGTGCGCCACTGTGTACTTTTATAACTGCTTCTCTTGTACCACTTTTTATCACTTTAGGCATGATGATAGCACAGTAGCAAATATAATAGTAGCAAAAATATTCGCAACGATGTTTACTATGAACTCGGAAGTGTCAAAGTGAATTTTCAATTTAGTTCCTCAAATTTCCACCGCCAACTTAAACTTGTGGCACTAGCCCGGCTCAATGTGGCAATGTAAATTTACTAACTTGTAACTTTGCGGTAACTTTTTTTTTTCACCATTTAACTGAGTAAGGTTCAACTTCAACTCATAATTATGGCTCTTGCAAATATTCTTTGTAAAGTTCATAAATAGGAATATTTCTGAATCTGAATCTGGTACTAGCAGCACTGCTCATCGTTTTTGACAATGACATACACAATCAACAGACAACAGAAAAAAAACTCAACCGGTTGTCTATCGATGTAACAAGGGCATGATGACACGAACTTGCCATATTTTCTGATATTCCGTAGTTGTACTGATTTTTTTTTATAGGAACTGATATTTTTTTAAATTCAATTTTTGTAGGTCCCTTTTTAATTTCTAATTTAATTTTTTTGATTGACATGGACCAATAATTTCATAATTACACTTTTATTAGAAATTTTTACATAATTTAATTAAAATTTACTGTATCAAACATTTTGTGTGTGAGATGTATTAACACGTATTACACTTAATTAGGTATGGTCACCTTTAACATTTACCAATTATCCAGTCTTAGGGTAAAAATATGCTCTACTAATGAGAAAGTCTATTTATCCAAACTTTTGTGGTAAAATTGCCGTATGCCAATTAAAAAATATATTGTGATGATTTGTATTTGGCCACACTCATCTAATACTATTTCTAAAGCCTATTCGTTTTCTTAAGGAAAAATTATTTAATCTATAGATTTGAGGTTAATTGTAGGTATGTTTTATTTTTCCATACGCCAAAAAAGTATAAATAACGCATGTACATAAGTAGCCGCTTGAAGCACCGTGGGTACTGTAGTACCCAAACTTTTATTTCGCGCCAGACTCAGAAAAAGTCTCTATCCTGCTTTTACTAAGGCAAAAGACTTATAAGTATGAATGCCATCTCGTTCCGCTTGAATGTGCCATTATGCCGTAGTCGAACAACTTTAAACTCGGTGGATATTCGATTAAAAATTAAATAATATTCCGTGAGTCAAAGTCAGTTTGTGTTGACTTTGCGCGGTCGGCGGTGCATCGACGGGTTTTACGTAAATAAAACGTTAGTTATGCTGGTTCTGGTGGTGTTCTTGGTTATTATGCTTTAAATACTTGTTAACAAGGCTGATAACAATATATTTTAAGGTATACAAGTGTTTTAGTGTTTCGACTTCAGTCATTCTTCCAAGGCCTGATTGCGTCATCATCATAGACGGCCGTGTTTTTTATTTCTCAAAGTTTATTTTATTTACTGTGTTAGATGTTATGATCTATTTAAAATATAGTGAAACAATCATCCTAGAAGTGTTGTGTGCAGTTGTTTTTGTGAAATGACAATTTACGACAAGATGTAAACAAGTGTTGTGAAGTGGGAACAAAAAAAATCGCGGAAAAATTTTTTTTCGCTAGTTTTTAAATGCCTGATATTAAATACTTTTAAGGTGAGTAATGTATTCTTATTTTGTGACAAAGTGCAGATTGAGTCTATTATTAAATCTAAATAGTAAAAAACATACATTATCGCTTTACTTTTTTTAGTAAAAATATGTAAACTTCAAAGTCCATGTTTTTTTGTAAAGTAAGCGGTTATACGCTGATTTATATCTATACCAGGCCAACCAATGTTATGATAACATTCGTCATTCGACACGTGTATTCAACAGCTCTAAGAATAAACAATTACAAGTGGGTCCTTGTTCGAATGTTTAAGTCATAAAAACCATTCAAGTGATCGGCCGCCCGGCGCGTGACGTCACATAAACAAACGATGACGCGCCGGTGCTTCTACGGAAAAAAACCCGCGGGAGGGGGTGCCTCAAGCGGGTAGTACACACACTCATTTTTTTTTTTACTTCTGAAGATTTAGCGTCGCAAGTCTTGTGCATTTGCTTAATAGTCTTGTGTTACCGTTGCTAATTTTAATTGGTACGGTTTTAACGTGGTACAAACAAGTAATTGGGTTCGTATTTGTGAATAATATACGCACGGAATCATCAACCAGGTAGGCGAATATTCTTTTCAAAATAAATGTACCGAAATTTTAAAATCGTATCTGGTAGCACTGCGTGTCGCACATCGACCAAGAACGAAAAGAGAGCGACAGAAGTCGAGCAAGCAAGCGACGAATAAGCATTCGATTTTTTCGATTCGAACAGAAGTGGCAGATCGCCGTCGCGGTGCGGTGTAGCTGTTAATTTTGTGAGATTTCGCTTGAAGTGTCGAAGTGTTTTGGAAAAACTAACTGGTTGCTTTGTTAAAACGTGATACAGTGTTTCTTCAATGATTATATTCAGAAGAAAGTGCTGTTCCTAAAGTGATATCTTTTGTAGTGTTTTTACGCAGCAAAGAGAACCATCATGGATTTCAAAACAGTCGTTTTTAACGCTGCCCGGGATGGGAATCTTACTCGACTGAAAGTAAGTATTTTCTTATTTGATTTCCTTGATAAAATTTAGCTCTGCTCTGCAGACTTCGTAACGGTTGTGGTTTCCAATAATCGCGACTTTTTGTAACTGTAGAAAATACAGTTACTCGTTCCGCTCGTTCCACGTTTTTATCTCGCTATTTAGGACAGCAGTTCATTATAAAACAGCACAAAATCATTGCAAGCGCTTTACAAACACATTTGTAGAAAATCAATGACCTTTAGGTCATATCACAAAATTGAAAAAATAGGACTCCTATTATTGTTAGCCTTTTTTCCAACCTCAGATCTCTTATGAAAAGGTCTCATACTAAGCTGATGTTAAATAAGACGATGTTTCAAAGGATAGCAAGTTAGAGTGTAAACCCTGTTCATTGTCAATTAGCATAATCACAAACCCGATTTTTGGTAACAAACTTGGAAAAATGCCTGGAAACCTTTATATTTTGGACTTTTTAGTAGAAATTACGGTATTAACTTACAATACTGATATTTTGTAGACTGAAATATCTAAACAGGATGTATAGAAAAAGGTTTGAAAGCCCTCTTTGTACACTGTGCCTATGAGACATTTTTTTTGAATACATATTTTTTTATAGAATTTCTTCAGGCATGACCAAATCCAAACAAATTAACTATTTTGAACAGTATTCTGGTGTCTATTAAAGGGACAGCCAAGACACTGGCCCCACCCAACATCTCTTGCTAGTATGACTATTGAAAAGCAATAGTGTAGTGTGTCCGCGTGTGTTTGTATAGTGTTATAATCCTTTTGTTTGTAATTTATGGTTTGAACAATAAAAAGTTCTATCTATCAATAAAACAGTTTTTTGTTAGATTTGTATAATTGCTAATGTCCAGTTTCTCTGTCATAGGCTAGATTCCTGTCTAAGATAGATGATTGAATGATGGATTGAAATATCAAGTGAGAAATTGTAAAATCTATTCTGGTTTTAGCTGTTACTTAGTTGCATGTGAGTGAGTGCAGGCTTGCAGACTTACAGATACATCAAATGAAGCTCTATTAGCTAATCTAGGCTGTAATCAGTTCTTACAATGTACTTTAACATGTGAAATACAAATAGTATTGATATATAGGCTTTGAAACCAATGATCTTCTATATAAACTGAGGTAGATGCGTTGTACCCCGCTCTGCATGGCGAACTAAACTCAAGCTAATTAGCCTGAGTCAACTCAGTCGCACTTTGTCTTGCTCTGACGTTACACGTGGAGGGCGCGACAAAACATGCCATCGTGTGTGTTTAGAAAGTGCAATAATTACACTGGGACGAGTGCCAAGGGCAGGAAGGATGTGTCTTTTCATTTGTAAGTACTTTTTATTCTATTAAAATGAAATTACAAATATTTAATTTTACTTTAAATCAACTCGTAAGCCGTTGCCACTTCGCCACCTACACGAACGAGACAAAAAGCGCATCACGTATAAGAGTGACAGAGAGAATGTGATAGCGCTGTAAGTTCGTACGACGCAAGGGATGATGGGGCTAATTGGTCATATAGCGGTGATATATATTAATTGAACATTATATTGGCCTTGCTACAACATATTATTTCAGCCACGTTTTTGTTTTAATAACTTACTTTTTCTTTTTATATTTAGGAACTTTTATAAAACTGTTACTGCGCTAAGAATAAGTAACTGACGATTCATTTTATTGGTTTTTAATATGTTTTAGGTTTCCTAAAGACGGATTGCTTCGACAAAAATGGGTACAAATAGTCAGAGCGCAGAGACGAGAAGACGATTGGATGCCTACGATATACTCCACAATTTGTTCTCAACATTTTGTGGAAAGTGACAAATATGTTACAAAAAAGAATGTTCGCAAACTGATAAAAGCAGCAATTCCAGTAATTGAGGTAATTGAGCAAAATCATAACTTTTTTTATCTTAATATATATAAATTTCGTGTCACAATGTTTGTCCTCAATGGACTCCTAAACCACTTAACCGATTATAATAAAATTCGCACACCATGTGCAGTTCGATCCAACTTGAGAGATAGGATAGTTTAAATCTCAAATTATAGTCGCAATTTTAATTTATTGCAAATTATATATATATACTGATTATTTTTACTATAAATTGACAAGTTAGCATCAACATACTACGGTTGCTATAGTTACGCAATGGCTTTTGACAGGACAACGTCTGTCGAGTCAGCTAGTATTATTATATAGAGTAAAGCGGTGTTTCAACAGTTGTCAATTTATTATTTTAATTTAATCGTAATGTTTAATATAATGTAATCTGAATCTTTGTATAGAGGATTTTATGTTTTATAGGTTTTGTAATGTAATTTATGTAATTTGTGCACAATTTTTTTTCCAGCACAAAGAGAATTTGCGAACAGTTAGTGATGACGACTCATTGAGAGATGTACCTATTTCGGACCAGGACTCAATATTTGACACCCCAAAAAAAGCTTATCTTAAAAAAGAAATCACAAAAATGAAACTAGCTAAGAGAAAATTACAAATGAAAAATTACAATTTGGCTAAGCAAAATAAGAAGTTAAAAAAAAGTGTTGTGTAGATGCATGTTACTTTGTAAAAAAAAGTTGTTATAATGGGTGTCCCAACAAGAGCGCCAGAGTTAAATTTGCCGCCATTTTGTTACGACGAGGGCTACGGTGTTTTTTTTTACTGTTGTCACGTAAGTTGCCGTGAGTTTTGATGGTTAACAAAAACTTATTTCGTTTTCGTTTGTCTCCATACATTTATCTGTTTTATTACCCATGTAAATAGAATTAATTTAAAAAAAGTAAGCTATATGTTATGTGTTTATCATGTAAAAAAATGTACAGAATACGTGTAATTAATGATGTAAATAGATAACTAAATATGAAACAATTGAATTAATAAATATCTTTTGTAATAAAATTACTTTTATTTCATTTTCATTGTCTTATCCATTTTGCCCCAGTTCACTCTGTCTGCTAGCCGACGTGACGTCTCAGGCGCTCATTTGCGGTTGGCGGCTCACATAGCTGTGAACATACGTTTATCTCTTTCTGACAACGGGGTTTTATATATCTCTGCTATCTTTTACTTTGTTGAATGATAAAAACAAAACTGCGTATATTCTACATAAGTAGCTATAACCAATTTCGCCGCGTGTTAGGGCTTTTTTTAACGAGTAAAACGTCTCTATTAGTAAAACCTCATTGTTTGAAACCATCACATCTGACATCCATAATGAAACAATCAGTTGGCTTAGGCGGCCTAACTACCTGCTTGAGTACAAAGGGTAGGCACTGGGGTTATATAATATACTTATTATCAAAATATTGAAGTTTCGAGAAGTTTGGTATGATATTGTGTTTGTGTAGACAGGAAGTATTACAATGAATAATAAAGGTAGGTTTCTAGGAATTTCGAATCAAAACGTTTAAGCAGGAAATTCAAACTAAATATTTTTTCCATTGCTTTATTTGTAAAAAAATGTCTTTGTTAGCTAGAAATAAACAGTAACAGTGCCTTATCGGCACTATAGCCATATGCATAATTATGATGAATATAAAAATGCAAAAGTGATTTTGTTTGTGACACTATCACGCCTTATCTACTCAAATGATAATTTTGAAATTTTGTATACACATTGTCAGAAATACAAAAAAGGACTTAGGCACTTTTCATAATCATTGTTTTTCATCACCACTTCATCTGTTTGTTTAGATGTTTGTTGTTCAATCAACAAACGAAAAGTCAAAGGGATTTGGATAATATTTGGTGTGAAGAGGTTATCTATCTATCTATCTATGAAGGTAGCTTATATCCTGGAATAAAATATAGAACTACTTTTTACCATAGAAAAGGAGGTGTGGGGCGCAGTTAGTAATAAATATAGGAAAGACAACAGACCACTTTATAACAAAGAAAAATAAAATCAATTCTGTAGTTCCACCTTTGACTACATTTTTTATTTAAAGCCATGTCGCTATAAATTCCATGGTCATTCGTTTTTGCCTCCTGGCTTTGCTTTAGCATGGAGCGTGATTCACTCAGGGTGAATGATCTCTCGCTCCAATAAATGAAATGATCACAGTTGTCCTCACAAAGAAATGCATCGAACTGGAATGAAAAAGTTGGACATTGAAAATGAACTTCCTTAAATTATGTATCCATTCTGCTTAATACACAATGTATGTAGGTAAACAAATCGTCTCACTGCACTTTACAATTTAACTGATCACACAATATTGATGGTTTCTGAATAGTCAGTGAAAACAATATTAAAATTGAAATGTGTTGATTTGGACAAAGTGTCGCGTTATTTTGTATCGGAGGTGTCAGCAACCAGTGAAGTGTAAAGTGTAATTTGAATCATCCGTGACGCAAAATGATAATTGTATTTGAAAAAATGTATGATTTCAAGCCGGATATGCTTCAACAATCGTAGACATTCTATCTACTGCACGACATATTTTACTTAATTTGCTGAAGAAAATTAAGTGTACTTGTATATATTTATCTGCTAACGGTTTACATAAACTCATGTGGAAGTATTAGGTCCATGAAATAAATGTTTCACACTCATAGCTCCCCCTAGGAATAAATCCTGTGACGGGGATGCCATGGAACACATACAAAGACAAGGACAACTAACACCCAGACCCAGAACAGATATTTAAATTCATCATTCAAACATCTGCCCGGCCGGGAATGGAACCTGGGACTGGCTTATAAAGCGGATACACTACCGCTGAGCCAAACAGTCCGGCTCTGTATTTAAATCATACCTATAATTAATCATCCTAAAAACTCTTACACCAACTCATAAGTACTTATTCTATAACTTATATTTACCATACTTATAGCCTGTTTTGATTCAGCACACAAAGACTCTCCTCACCCTTTTCCCTAAATGCATACAAGAGTGCAATTATTACCCACAAGCAAATATATCTATTGAAGCAGAGCACTCACACACCAAGATAAATTAGCTTATCATGCAAGATACATAATATCATTTGACACAAAGACAGTTACAACATACACTTAGAAGTACTTAAATAAAAGGTTGATATTACCAGAAAACTCAGGAAACAAACAACAAGCAAAAGATGCAAGTCAAAATAAAAGAGACCTATTACCAAGAACAACAGAGTGCATTATAATTGCATAAGGATAAGAATTTGCAATGATTGTAATGTCCAGGATGCATGTGGCTTGTTTTGCTAGGATAGCAAGTTAGAAACTTGGTTTACTGTCTGGCTTGAAAAGCTGGCCTTGTGTATTTCAAATGTATGCATTTAGAGAAAGATAAGAATCTTAAAGTGAGTGTATCTATGTCATAGTCATAGTTTGTAGACTTTGTAGTAGTCGGGTTCAAACCCCAACTTGTACCAATGAGTTCTTTGGAATTTATGTACGAATTTACAAACCACTGGCTTTTCGGTGAAGGAAAACATCGTGAGGAAACCTGCATACGTCCGGAGAAGAAATTCAATGGCGTATGTGAATCCATCAATCCTCAGTTGGCAAGCGTGGTGGAATACGGCCTAATCATCCTTCGAGGGTAGACGTGTATCCCAGCAGTGGGAGGATTAAAGGTTGAATTGATAGTCATAGAGGAACCCTCACCGTCAAGCCATGTCCGAGGCCCTCAGGCGGCCTAAAAACTGACGCTGGGTAAGCCACTCGGCCTATATAAACTTATAGGCATAGAGTCTATGATTATGACCCACTGCGCGCATTCCGCATGTTGTATCTAGCCCGATTTTTGTCGGTTATTAGTTGTGACACTCATAGCCGATTGCTGCAATTCAGCTACACGTTAATTATTCCGTAGGGAAAGTAGGATAGAGAACGTTGACCTCATTGTGTACAGGCTCGCACGTGGGCGTCCAACCTGACGTAGTTATCAGATACTATGATCGAGAAAAACCTAGAAATTAGAATCCTCCAAAAGTGAATGGAGAGAAATCAACTTTGTTTACACTGTTTTCTATTCTCGGATGATTGAGTGGCGGTGTTGAGAATCAGCGCCTGTATTTTATAGTAACTATTATTTTAATCTGTAGTTTTACACGTAGTAACTGTTAGTTTAATCTGTAGGTTTACAGTTAACAACAATTTTATAGCTGCGTCAGATCTATTTGGCCAACGTGTCGTATTTTTTGTTTTTTATTCGTATACAGTTTTGGAGACGTGTTGTGTTGAAATAGAACATTCTTGGTGACCTATAAAAGTTCTGTGGTGAAAACATAATAGGCGAATGGTTGGTAAACAAAATTGTTTTTACCTTAAACAATGTGTAAAAAGAAAACAAAGGATTATAAGTTATCGCATCAACTAATGATATGAACGCACCTACTCATTAAACGCAATAATATTAAAATTACTTTATCCAAGACAATAAGCATACTAAGTACTTAATTACGGTAAATAATGGTCTTGTGATTAAAATAACTCTATTTAAGATATTTAATCGAAGGACTTAGGGATGATGGTGAGAAGGTGCAATCCCAGAAAGTGTTGAGGTATACATTTTCTGCACAAGCTTCCTACAAAAACTGAACTTTAAAATACAGTCTAGAAATGCCGGATATAGAAAGCAGACACCTAGCTATCCTAAATCGGCCTAAATTAAGCTATTTAGACGCAAGAATTCATGTAGAAACAGACAAGCAACCATACCATTACATTTACCCGAAAAACGTTTCTTTCCTTTTAGGCCGTTGAGTAAAACGAAAAAAAGATTGGTTGCCAGAAGAGTCAATTAATGAAGAGATGACGGCAAGATGGAATGAAGTGAAAGATGGTAACATACTACATACTAGGCCGACTGGGATGAAGACAAGTAGATGATGATGCACGCTACTTAAACGTGGCAAATCTTTGAAGTTTAACATCCGCCTTATTAACAGTCACCTACAATCACTAGCTTATTACCTAGATGTATGAGATAGCAGATAAATGGCGCAATGAACGTAAACGGGCGGCGCGATGCCCTCTTTACAGATTTAAAATAAGCTCGGAGCTTGGTTCGTGACTTCGTGCTTACTCACGCTCGCAGATGCGTTTCAACTTTCCATCTTCAAGACTATACGATAAAATTAACCGCGTGCGATGCGCTGGTACGAAGCCAAACTGTCTAGAATAGAAACGATCACTACGAGAAATATATGTACCCTAAAAGTTGCTATAAATTCTGTATCGGCTTGAGAGTTTTTTTGTACGGTGTGATTAGTTAATCGCGCAATAATATTCCGAAAAGATTAGGCACTGATTCACTGATTAACTTTTCTGGTGCAACGACCCAAAGTGTGTTTTGGCACCCGAAACTAAAAGGCGTCACCCTTATCTGTCTTGCGCAAGTTTATTATCAGAAATGAACTTCCACTTTCTTTGTTTTTTTTAGGTTTTTTATCTTCTTGTTGATGGAACAACCCAGCCCTGTTTTACATCGCGATTTTCACCAACTTTTCCAGGTTTACCAACCAGCATTGTCTATGGTAGATTAGGCTATTTTCACAATACCTACCTCAGAAAAGTTAGAACCAAGCACACTCGAATTGTGAAATTCCTTTTTGAAACAAGCTACACAACGCGCGCCGCAGTATTTTGTACAAAGGACAAGGAAATAAAGGACTTTGTTCAGGATCCAGATCGCAGATTATAAATTAAAAAAAGTTTGCAGGACAACGTGTGCTCTTCCTTACCATTCTAAGAAGACATCGGCAACATTGCTTTCATGCCAAAATTAAACCGCGACAGCGCATCGCGCTCTCGTCGTTTCCTCTATTTCGTTTTGTCTCGCGGTTTCTTTGTGCGCAATGAGTCAATCTCGATCCGTCTTTATTCGCTGCGGAAGATGTAATGAGGAAGAGCCCTGTTTTTGTCTCCGATATGTTTTCCTACAATTGGCCTTTGTTACGACTAGAACATAAACACTAAACACACTTTTTGTGAGCTTCATCATTGGACGGGCGCCAAATTTCGTGTACGGACACGGCGAAAATGCGACGTGTTTCTTATTCTGACATTTTACACGCAAAATTTATCATTTCTTAATAAAACCCTTTGTTTTCAAAACTTCCTCTAAGTTTACTCAATTCGTTTTTTTTAGATTTATAGCGGCTTCTGTTGAATGAGGTCAGTTCACAGTCATTGACCTGTCTTCCGGGACAATAAACCTTTTAGCATTCAAGATTTTCCTCTACCTGTGACGACTGTTCTGTGCTATCGGTGTCCTCATTTCGAGTAGCGTTTCCTCTTGAAGCGCTTTGTTTAACAGATTAGAATCTAATGTTTCTTAGACGACATTATGATGCCATTGGAAAGATTTCATAGCTTCTATATTACTACATCGTTGTTTGTGGTTTTGATAATGTTACGACAAGCCGAATTTAGGACGTGATTGCTTGGTAACTTATAGAACTGGCTGTATTAAGTAGGTAAGATTAATGCAATAGACAAATTACTTACTCAATTTTAAAAGAGATTGTCTTCCATTGCAAGCCGAAGCTAGACGTGTAGGTACGTGATATATTACCCATTCACTCACTTTTCACTCTTCTCTGACTACAATACTGCCTTCATAAACCTGGGTAGTTTTTCTTCTGTACTTGTTCGTGCCCTAAACCTAGGTTTGTTTAAAAGCCTCTAACTGCAATTAATTTTTCTTCTTAAAACTGTATCTGTATACCATTGATATATGTATAGTATACTAGATTAGGTATCACAGGTATATTAGGTGATCATATGATATTTCTATAATCTATTTATTGTTACGGATTCTATATTTTAAGACAGATATGTCATTCCCATACATTTTACTAATTTCTATTATAGAATTGAAACTTGGCTATGGTTTGATCAATATAATTATATTTCAATGATAGTTCTTTATACTCTGTTTAAAAATCTACTAGCTTGTAAAAAATACATAATTACTATGTTATCTCTTCATTATTATCCGTCTGTGTCAAATCCTTTTTATCTTACAATAGTTTAATAGACTTAACCTTATCTGTTTCTGGAAGAGTCATCCTTTCTTCGAGAATCGATCGACCTTATACTTGGGCGCTCGAGATTATCTCCGTCACTCTCACTGGCATGATATTTCTATAAGAGCAACAGTGACCGAGATAATATCTCACTAGCCAGAATAGGGCCCTTGTTTGTAATAACACTTGTCAGATGCAGACAGCTTTATCGACATTCTCTGTTAACTTATCTTATCAGAAATTGTATTTCTGTTGTTGACAGAGCATGTTCTGTTGTTGTTTTTGTTTACGATTACGAGGGCGATATTTAAACAATAGGTAATACATAGAACTCGGGATTTATAACAACAAAAGACTAAATATCTATCTAGATACTAATCTTTAATATGGCTATCGGTCATATAAGACAGCTTATAATATTTGTTTGTAGGTACGTTTTTCGAAACGAGCTATTAGAGTACCACATCTGCTTCAACGTTGAAAACTTTGAAAAAGTTGAATATGAGCTCGTTATCCATAGTTATTGATCTGCCACTTGACTTGACGTAACTTTATCTTGGCCCTGGCATTTCATTTTAAATATCGCCTGTACTTACTCTAATATCTATATTTTGAACTCTAGCGAAATGTTATCTGCTGAATCGTTTTCTTCTTAATTCTGTAGGTTAGTTCTGCGCTTGTACAAGCAATAGCTAGTTAAACTAAACGTTATTGCGTATACGTTACAACACTGTTTCATGCACAGGTTAGAGCTATTTTGTGTTTGAACGCAACGCAATAGGTTAAGCAATGTTTGGTTAAAGATTACGGAAGTTTTTAAGTGGGCGTCGCGAATTATTGAACGTTTGAACTCTATTCGCGTAAAAAGGCTACTTACAAATCAAACGTGAGCCAGCTGTAGCATGGCTTGTACGCTGGGTTCTTGGGCGTTTCGCACCGCGACCAGAGTGCCTAGTGCGAGTTTTTTTTCGTGTAGTTTACGTTAACAACCGCGTTAACGTAAACTACATAAAATAAAAACCGCGCCACCTAGTGTTCATAAGATGAACTACAATAGTTCAATTCAGATTTAACTACACGAAAAAAAACTCGCACTAGGCACTCAGTTCGAACCAGGCCTGTGCGTTTTGAAATACAAGGAACTCCACAACAACAAAATATTAGCGTTTGGGCTCCGCGGGTGCGCTGCTCTGCTTATTCGTGACGCCTTCGGTGTTACAGGTATCCGTAAGCGACGGTGATCGCTCATCATCAGGCGGCCAGTCGCATGTTGGCCACATATGGCATTAAAACAAAAACCGGCTTACGCGACAATGGCGGCATGCTGTTCTCGGAAACCATATCATAGGAATATAACGACGCGCGGTGTTCGTCCGCGCTTGCGTGGTGCATTTGCACTGTACCGATACCGCACACCTGCTATAGCATGAAGTTCACGCCCTGTGCTGCTACTAACACTTATTTCGTCTGTAGAAGCCTTAAATCACAGAAGCCATGGAGTAAGCGTTTATATAACTTCACGTCGTGTTTATTTGCAATAAGTTATAGGATTAGTTATTTGTTAGGTCATTATTTATCAGGTTAGTTATTCGTTTTGTCTACCTACTTACTGGTGTTATTGCGTGTTGGTTTACTTTTCAATTTTAATAGGTAAATCATAATTGTGTCAATGATCTTCGGTAAGTATCGAATCATGAAATACTTTGATAAGATAAATAGATATAATTCGACTTTCTTTCTTCTTTGTATCCGACATGATAAACAAAGATGAAATATAAAATAATTGTTCATATAATAAAAATAATAATTCATATACATTTGGTACACCAATTGAGGTGCAAATCTAATTATCTATGTCGTTATTATATGCTTACATTTTCAGTGCTATATTTTTCACAGTTTTCATTGCGATGCGTCCTACAAATATGTACGTTGATAACATAAAATAAACACTGATAACCCTTGTGTCTGTATCGCAACGGTGTCGCACTACTTTTACAACGACTGTGGAAATCGTTTCTACGCCATTCTCTTTAATGCCGATGATTTTAGCAATAAAGGTAGTGGCTTTTTTCCCAAGTATCTCTTGTGGTAGTGAGGTCAGCCTTCTTTATCCTTCTTCCCCTTGGTCTCTGAATTTGACGTACAGACTTGGCAACACTGGCACTTGGTTCTTTATTACGGCCACGCTAGCCAGAGCGGTTTGGTTTGCATGCCGGGATCCATCGTCGTTGTAGTCTTGATTAAATCTAGGGTTGCACGAATATAACTATCTTTATTGGCTAGTTGTACTTTGAGATGTACGACAATACTGCACAAACCAAACTAAACAGAATTGCTGCAGTGTGCTCTTGAAGAAAAATTGGTCACAGGTTTTCTTAGATTTAAAGTCTTAGTGTTTTTACTATGGAAACTAACGTGGTTTTCACACATTTTTGTTATAATTAAACACGGGAATACTCACCAAATGAGACGCCAAACGAGACGCAACCGCGAGCGCGTCACGTTTGTAAACTCGCCTGATGAAGGTCACCGAATGTGACTGAAATTAGTCGTAGTAGACGACTTAATTTTTTCTTAGTGTTTTTCTTTATTTCTAAACTTGGGGAAGAATTTCTTCCGGTAATCACTAATGTTCAGCTCTAGGCTAAATGTACTAGACGCAATCTGCATAATTTTCTTTTCCTTGATGGCTCGCTGATTGCGTTGTATAATATACAGTGACTCACTGTCATAACTTTTTCTATCAGAGTCTTGATGAGGTCTGCAAGGCAAAGTCGGTCACGACACTACTCGATGACGTTACAAGCTGCCTACTAGGAAGGCAAAGCTTAACCTTATGTTGTGATCAAACCTTTGTCGAAATGTGCGCCATGCCGTCTTCCTCATTACTGCAAAAAATAGACCAAACACTTAAACGTCATAGATTTTGCAGTTAGCGCAGGCGAGCCATTTTGGACTGTAAATCTAGGCAGCTAGATTTATAATTGCGTCTTGAAGTAGCGAAATGTATGGTAATGTACATTGGTAACCTTTAAATGCTACTTGTCCAGTTGAATGAATCCGTTGCCCTACGGTTGACTTTATACTTGGTGCTCAGACTCTGAGGTCGTTAAGTTCTAGAGAAACTGCAAAACTTACATGAGAGAAGAAGAACAAACACAAACAGAACCTAAGTGACAAACATTTAGGTTCTGTTTTCGTTTGTTTTTAAAATAATAATTTGTAAATTCTGTAATAAACTGCTGGAGCCTTACTTCAGAAAAAAAACCTCCCTTGATTTTTTTTTTGTCAGAGGTGGCATACAGCCTGTCTGATGGTAAGCGATCACCTTCGCCCATGGATACCTGTAACACCGGAGGCACAGATACGTTGCCGACCTTTAGAGACTATTAACGGCCCTTTATTTCGATAGGGTGGGAAAATGTAGCTGTGGGCATGGTATTACTGATAAGGTTGGAGCGAATTAGTGCTAGTTGACGAATAATAGATATGGTTTACGACAGCTGTTCATAATGACTTTTTACCCAAACAGTAGTCTTCAATATCCTTGACTGTGTGTTATTATTCTCAACAATTATTCGGCCAAATTACTAAAACCAGTTAGTTTTAAATTCGTACGTGAATGAGTAATCAACAGAATGACAAACACATTTTCGGAATACTTATTGCCATTTTGTAGACTACATTTGTATAGTTTTGAATGCCAAGGTCGATATAGAGAAAGATGCAAAAAAAACAACCAGGATGGAATTGCCGTGAATCGTGATCATCAATTCGATATTAAACTTATTGTTGAACAAAAAGACCGAGCTTTTGGCCACTGCGCTAGAAATAAAGTTCTCTAGGGAATTTGATTTCCACTTTAATATTTTCGATCAAAGCCTGCTCAGTTTCGGACTGATATGGGAAAAATGGAACAGTTCTAATATCTCTATCAGATAGATCTCTGTCTCTTGACAGTCAGTGCCCTCGGTCTAGTACTCGGTACTAGAACCATGCTTTGTTTGCTCGACCGAATAATACTAATTACTGTCTCGCTAGTCGCTACTGTACTCGTTATGTGTAATCAACCCATAAGTATATTCATTCGTGCTATGAGTTAACTCACGCTAATAGCTCCCAGTACGGGACCTGGGTAAAAGCTATGCAATTAAATGTGAGCTTTAATAGTGTCGCGTACAACAGAATTTTAAGTGACGACCATACAGTACACAGCGGCATTACGACCACACGTCGCACATTCAATTTTCGTCAAAAAACAAGCGAAAACTGTATCATAAATCTTATAAAATTAGAGCTAGATTAGCTTAGCAACTTCAATGATACAAGACAAGTGAGATATGGTGATGAATTACTCGATCCAAAACTCAAATCATATTCGTCTGATGTATAGGTTCTTGGGCTATTAAAATGCAGAATGTTCTAGAGATCTAGAGTATATATATGTATGACAAATGGAATAGAAATTGATCATGACATTTACTTAATTGCCTTGTTTACCATGTTTTGAGGTGGAGCAGGATTTGTACCGGTTCTATGTTATTTGCTGACGCTAGTTCATGATATTTTTTATCGATATAATCTACAATGTTTTTACCGAATTGCTTGGAGTTTGTTTTGAAGCCGATAAAACCTTTTCAATGTCACTGCTCAAGTACTTACTGCGATTATTTTGAATGGATTACCGTATACCATTGAACCAATTTTAAATCTTATCAGTGTTATCAGTTTTCTTTTTTATTTTAATATTCTTATGACAAGCCCGTCGCAAGCAAAAGACTTGTGTTACAAGATTGACGTGTATACTTATACTCGTATCTGTGTGGATGTCTGAGGCATCGTAGTTCTCAAACAGCTAAACCTATTTTGATTTGAAATAGTTTTTTGTTCGATCGAGAGTATTCTTAAGTAGCTATTCAAGAAAATCTATTTAACCGTTTGAAGATTATTAGCTCTTTTCTAACCGGACTTTTTTTTACAAGTTGTAAATGATCTCTACCGACTTTAATCTACACTTCATCTTCACTTCTAATGAGGAAAGATTTGTAGTGTTGTATGTTTGTAACGATTAAGCTCGAAAACTGCTGGACCGATTTCAAAAATTCACCATTAGAATTCTACGTTATCCCTGAGTAACATCTTCTTAATATACAATATGTCCGGGTCCGATGTCCGATACTTTAAGGGGTTAAAATGCAATTAATTTTATCGACAAATCACGGATTTTTTTTTATTTTTCTCATTATCTCTTATTTTTTTTTTTGTTTTAATGAAATAAAACAAAAATTGCTGGGGTATGCGCGCTTTTCAAGTACGTATGTTTACACTGTCATAGCTCCTAAACTATCTAACTCTCAGTTAAGATTTAAATGTACATTTATAGCAAATATCCTGTATTATTAAAAAAATAAATAAATAAAATTGGTTAACACATTGGTTTTTTTTTTTAAACTAATAATCTGAAAAAAACATCAATTTGTTGTCCAATTTATTTTTTTCAAAAATTATTTTTAATAATACTGAAACATTAAAAAATTAGAATTTGAATCTAGATTTATTGTCTACACTATTAACTAACATTTGAGACCACTTTTGTGTTTGTAAGTCTTCTACTTGGGTAGATATTGTTAAATTAATACAAGCACCTATGCTTCGCTAACAATTTTTTTTAAAGTTCTGCAATTTTTTTATTGATGGAGAAAAATAAAAAAAAATCCGTGATTTGTCGATAAAATTAATTGCATTTTAACCCCTTAAAGTATCGGACATCGGAAACCGGACATATCTTAATATATATAAATCTCGTGTCACAATGTTTGTCCTCAATGGACTCCTAAACCACTTAACCGATTATAATAAAATTCGCACACCATGTGCAGTTCGATCCAACTTGAGAGATAGGATAGTTTAAATCTCAAATTATAGTCGCAATTTTAATTTATTGCAAATTATATATATACTGATAATTTTTACTATAAATTGCATCAACATACTACGGTTGCTATAGTTACGCAATGGCTTTTGACAGGACAACGTCTGTCGAGTCAACTAGTTGTATATAAATTACGTGTCACGTTGTTTGTCCGCTATAGACTCCTAAACTACTTAACCGATTTCAATCAAATTTGCACACCGTGTGCAGTTCGATCTAACTTAGGAGATAGAATAGCTCACATCTCAATTTATAGTAAAAAAACATGAAAAATTAGAAAATTTTAAAATACTTAAACCATAAATAGCGCTTTGGACAATGTAAACTTTTTTAATGTAACTTTTGACATTTGACATAGAATTGACGCAATGGCTTTTTTACCAATTCGAATTAAATAGTCATCGTTAAGACAGGACAACGTCTGTCGAGTCAGCTAGTAGGCTATATTTCATACCCGTGCAAAGTCAGGGCAGGTTGCTAGTATAATATACTATTACTTACAGTCATGAGACTAACTCTTTTAATACAATAGAATAAATAAAAGTACACCGACGACGTATGTACGTGTGATAACCTTGACCATTGATATCAAAACATTTTCCTTAACTGTGCAGTTAGTACGTGATTACCATATCTAATATAATTAATGATTTGTTTTTGATTTAAAAAACCCACAATACATTAACTCTAATCTTCACAATCTATTATTCAATCTTCACATTTTTTATGTGGATCTGTGATAATTATTTGTAGATAGATGTTGAAATGAAGTTTGAAGTTTAATTTGTGTTTTTAATTTGTTGCAGGTAAGTTGAATCCGGGTGATAAGTTTCGTAATACATATCTATCTACAGAAGTGGTATGTCTATTAAAAGATCACTCATGTGGCTGACTGACTTTAAGTTTATTAAAATGCTTCAATAAGCTTAAAGTTGCAAAGTTTCAGTCCAGCGGTACCATGATTGGACTAATGAGTGACTGCTCTATCGCATTTCAATCTAGCGGTAATACTGGAATCTGGACAGAGACCTTATTCTTGGGCATTGGAGACTATCTCCGACCCTCTCACTGTCATGACGTTTCTAGTGAGAGCAATAGTGACGGAGATATTATCTCACTCGTCAGAATTGAGAAGTTTACATTGGTCCAAAATCGATTTACCTGGATGTTACCTGGATTAATCTACTGAATAATGAGCGAAAAAGATAGCATGACAGGAGAGAAGCCTATAGTTAGCTGTGGGAGAGAGAAGGTGGTGTATTATGATGACCAGTGTGAATCGGCTATTAAGTAATCAATAGCTGTCCTCACAACATTTCTCACGACCTGTTTGGCTCAGCGGTAGTATATCCGCCTTATAAGCCAGAGGTCCCTGGCTCGATTCCTGGCCGGGCAGATTGTTTTGGACGATGAATTTAAGTATCTGTTCTGGGTCTGGGCGTAAGTTGTATTTTTGTGTGTCCCATGACATTTCAGACACAGGGTGTCCTAGTGGGGAGCTATGAGTGTGAAATGAAACGTTTATTACTCGTATTTCTACGCATGTCATTATCATTCTCGTTATTTACACTGGCAAAGAGCTCACTTTTACAGTGCCGTTTATGGCTTTAGATAACCTTCCAATATTTCCATTTAAGTAGATAATTTTTATTTACTTAGTTTAAATATGACTTCTTTGTGTTTATCCACTTTTGGAAATTTCTAGGCTTTTAGCTTTAACCGATTCTCAAAAAGAATGGAGGTTACGTGCTCGTCTGTGCGTACTTTTATGTTGTTTATCGAAATGTGAACCGATTTTGATAATTGTTTTGTATTGAATAGGTGGTATGTCTTAGATCCGTGATCCCATTAAAATTACAAGGTACATATTCCAAGTCTGAAGGTAGAAATAGTAAGTTTTTATTTTGTTATAATTAACACGGGGATACTCACGTAAAAATTACCTAGTTTCTATCACATTCGTGATCTTCATTAATTTTTACGTGAGTATTTCAGTGTTAATTATAACAAAATGTGTCAAAACCAGGATATTTTCTATAGGTTTCTATTGTTTTAACAAAATGTATTGTTAGAATAGAATCGTAGTACTTAGTTACATTGTTTAACTTTGAAATCAAATTACATTGACTTTAGCACAAACTGCTATATTTCTAAGAATGTAGGTAATAGGTACATTTTGCAACGGTGCTTGGTAGAGGTCAAAGGTTACAATGTCGCAAGAACTAAACAAATATTACACGTGCGGCTAAAAATAAAACCAATTTAGCTTTTGTACCCAAAATGCTTTGTCAGTTTGCTAAATGGCTTAATTCGCACCGGCCAAGTAAAATCCTGATTAGCGGGATTACTGCTGACTGCTGAGGTAGGATTAAAGTAAAAATAACGCAACAAAGTTTAAAAAAAAATACAGTACAAATTCTATGAGTCAGGTGTTCTAGTCAATACTACATACAACTCTTTTTCTAGCAGTAGGATATGAGTTGGTCAGAACAAGTTTCAAACAATTTACAAACCCTTTAGAAAACCGCTTTGGAATCGATCGAACCATTTTCGAGATAAATGGTAACATTCGAGTGTAAACACAAGCAATATCTCACCCTACAAAGAGCAGGTCCTGGTATATGCCAGACCTAGCTATCCGACAAAGATTCAACGCATAACAGGTTCTAAAAGAAACTAGTAACACGGAAAGACGACGAAAACAGAACCCTGGTGTGCCTGACCTAGGTGTCCGAGTATCCGACAAAGATTCACGTCCATAAATAACTCCATCGTAAAGTTCGAGTACAATACCGGTACGCGAAGGCGGAGGTCACCATGTTGAGCTACCGCTAAGGAACCAGCATATGTACAGAGGCATAACTCTGCATATGTTTGTAACTCCTTCACGCTGAAACGACTGGAAGGAATTGAATGAAGTTTGGAATAGAGAAAGCTTATACCCTGGATTAACACATAGGCTCATAATCATCAAAGATTTTCATCACCGACCGGGTTAAACCGCCAGGCGCTATAGCAGAGCAGAAGGCTATATCATGCTAGGGTAGTTCATCTATATTGTAGCTGTTCTTTGGATTCTCCAACTGTAAAGGTTAGCAGTTAGCTCTGCATATTAAAGTCGTATTCTATCTTATTCCCAAGCGCAAGTTATACTTACCTATTTATAATATGAATTCGCTACAAATGAGCTAAGTATTCAAATTACCTATTCGAAAACTTTTCGATAACGACCTCGGGTTCGCTCTTGCTTCTGAAGGAGAGAAACGGTATTTACAGTTTTAATTAGATTTATACTTTGCCTTCAGTTTGTGAATTTGGTATCGTATATTCAGTATTTCTGGTTGTTATTGTCTGTGCGCCCTAAGGCCTGCTATCTAAACCATGGTAGAGCTCTCAGTAAATGCCATAAGCGCGGGGTCACCTTAATCTGGCTAGATCCGCCAGGGCCTGGGAGAGCTGAACAACATTAATTTTTAACTATTCACAATCATATCAAGCTAAGTCTTGTTTGCTTTTAGCTATTTTTAATCTTCAGAGTTACAATTTGTTTCTCTGTAGTTTGAGGTTGTAGGCCACGGAAGCACGACCACACGTGCCATGCCCAAAAGTAGACGCGGCACGGCGCTTTGCTGTTGCGACCTTTATCTCGATCGACTTTTGGATCAGATCTGCCACATTCGGAACTTTAAACGGACTGTAATGACTCTGCGGTTAATGGTTGAGTGATGATGATTAATCGGGGGGTATTGGACGTTGCGAAGGCCGTCAAGGAGCGCTGACTTGTACCCACAGAGCAATGCTATCCCCTTTATTGTCAAGGTCTTCTACCGTTTTGTGTAGACCGACTGCTCATTTCTTTAACATTTTAGTACATACCTTATTATTTTTAGCAACGTTTACTTACTGTAATAATAGATTCAGTGGAGCTCAAGTGAAACCAATAGCAAGGGACCGATTAACACATTTCCTCATGCGTAACTGCAATAACTTACTGACATACATGGACGACTTCGTAATTAGATTCTCCTTTAAAGGTGTGTCGCTCGCAGCCAGTTTTGTGGTCGTGTGAACTTCTGTGGCCATGCGTGCATTTCACTCACTCGTCGGCCCTTCGTAGTGAGCGCGAGCGAGAGGTCAAATGTTAAATGATACCACGGAAGAGATGTTAATGATTTAGACCTTGACTGCTATGATTAATTGGTCATATGCGACATGTAATCGGTGGCTGATTGACCATAAAATACGTATCTGGTTTTACTATAAGGATATGGCAGCTAATGTCTCAGCGAGTTGTGATATTTAGCGAAAGTTCTAGCTAGAAACGTGTACGTAATTCTTGGGCTTATCTTGTAGGATAGACCTCAGTAAAAGTAGTAAAACCCTTTCGGTGTATGACGTCACGTTCTCAAAATATAATGTCGAAAAATGTCACATTTTCAAGATCACTCGTTCGAACAATTTCTCACTAATGTAGTTAATTAAAATAAACACACCCACTACAGCTTATATTTTAACTAATACATTTTTAAATTTATATTACAGCGGTTACGTTAGTACTGGAACGGGAACATAAATAAACAAAATATTACCATGTAAAATGTAAACAAACCTGCCTTCAGTTAGTACAACGTTAATCAATCAACTCATTCACCTTGATCTATCTAAGAAATAAGGAAAAAACTCCTGAGCCTGCTGTAAACACCTTTCTACGTTCTAAATCTATTCAAAGGTTCCAAAAATAAAAGTACCGTCATTTTGTTTCTATGAAGCGTTTTTATAGGTGCTAACGAATGTGTTATTTTTTAAGAAATCCAAAGATGAAATGCTTTTACCTATAGGATAGTACATTCTGAAGTCGAGAGTGAATCGTTTTCTTCTAGGCAAGCGTGCTTCATCGTTGACCGCATCATTGCTCACCATCAGGTAAGATGGCGGTCAAACGCCTATCATTGAATTAAAAAAAAGTAGGATCATAGGGCTCAGGTTTTAACTCATTAACCGACTTCAAAAAAGGAGGAGGTTATCAATTCGTCTGTATGTATTTTTTTTATTTTTATTTTTTTTTTATGTTTGTTACCTCATAACTTTTGACTGGGTGAATCGATTTTGATGATTCTTTTTAACACGCTTTTATTAGCTTCACCTGTATGTTTGTATGTTTGTATGTTTGTATGTTTGTATGTTTGTATGTTTGTTTGTATGTAACCGACTCCTTTGAGCGCGTTTTTGACCCACTTTAAACGGTCAGATTTCTTTCAAACTTTGTAGATATATCGAGGACCGATGACAATACACTAAACAAATCGTGTTTTTTAGTTTTTTTAACTATTAATTTTTTTAACACGCTTTTTCTATAAAGTTTCTTTAACTTTTAATACCGTTTAACTTACAAGTGGTAATTTCGTCATTCGTGTCAGAGAACAGAGTGGCGCAGTGGAAGCGTGCTGGGCTCATAACCCAGAGGTCCCTGGATCGAAACCACGCGCTAGAAATCTTTTTGCTCAATATTTTTTGTTACGCATCAATTTTATTTTATGAGGTCTGAGGATCGAAACCACGCGGCTACAAATCTTTTTGCTCAATATTTTTTGTTACGCATCAATTTTATTTTTAATTTGCTTGAGCAGACGGCCAAAAATGGATAACACCAACACATTTGTACATATTAAGGATGGTTAATAGTTAGCAAATCGAACTAAAAAGCGAAAAATAAATAATAGTTAAAAAAAACTAAAAAAACACGCTTTTTATAAAAAACCGAACTAAAAAAATAGAAAATAAAATTTTATAAATTTAAATTAAGAATAGGGTTGAAAATTTCAATAAATATAAATTAATAATAGTGTAAATAAATAAATATATGTATTTTATTTTTAAAAAAGCGTGGGGTGCTTTCTAAGATATTATCAAAATGCTAATCACTCTACTCATGTCTGTCAATACAAAATGTATCTACAAAATATATAATATCTATTGACCCATACACCCCACGCTTTTTAAAAATAAAATACATATATTTATTTATTTACACTATTATTAATTTATATTTATTGAAATTTTCAACCCTATTCTTAATTTAAATTTATAAAATTTTATTTTCTATTTTTTTAGTTCGGTTTTTTATAAAAAGCGTGTTTTTTTAGTTTTTTTTAATTTTATTAGAAAGCTGACGCTTCCCATTTGGTCCCATTTCAATTTAGTCCAGTTCTGATAATGGTATCCATGAGAAAACCATATAAGTCTTTGCATTAAGTACGTGCGACAAATAGATGAATAACTCAATAGTCGGCCTTTTGAAGTCGGTTTTTGTTTTTTGTTTTGTAAAAATAATGTTCTTGTTTCATAGCTTCACTTCCTCTGCTAGTCTTTTTTTTTGTCCCTGTTGTTTTTAATGATCGTTAAAAGATTAATTATGTGAAGAATATTTTCGAAGATTTCTTAAATTTAGATCAGCTTAAATAATATGCTCATGAAATGTGCTCTTTGACTGAACAGAATATCTTAGATCAGCGCAAGCGTTTTGAGCTTAATGTAGTCCCAGATATGAATCTATGCCTTTATCATAATTGTAAATCTGAGTCGAGCTGTCGTACTTGCATCATCGCATAAACTTTGAATCGATTAATACGTCAAATCTAAATCAGATGCAATGGACTAGTTACGCTTAAATTATTCAACTACCTAACTCTCCGAATCGTGAACAGTTTTCGTATTTAGTACTTAATCGATTCGTCTCGGCATCGATAACTCCTGTCGATCGCCACTTCTCTAATAGAAAGCTGTGTGCGAAATGATTTTATTAAGCCACCGCGATTATATTACGCTTAAAACAAGAGTTAGAAACGCCCGTGAAATTGTAAATGATTCAGAATTTCTAGACGTAGAAAGCCGTTAGACTAGTAATAAAGGCCTGCGGACATGCAAAGTTCAAGTGATAAGATACTTATGTGGAGCGAGATCTCGCCGAGGCTTCGTCAGATTCTCGCTACTGCGTTTCTGGTTTCTTGTACTCAACGTATTCGAATGGTCCGATCTCTGGCTTGCCCAGCTTCTTAATAATGAAGACAAAAGAGGAATTATGCTCGGTTAATGAGTACCTACATGACAAATTGTAAGATTTAAAATTAGCATGGAAGGAAATGTAGGAGAAAAAAGCCCGATAAGACGAACAAATATGACAACCAAATTACAAAAAAGATATGAATACAAAGTTACTGTTCATTATGTTAAGAAGTTCTAAAGAAGCAGCTAAAATACTACTATTGAATATTTCATCAACTGCCCTCAGTACAAACAATACCAAACAATAAAAACCTAGACGTAGGTACGTACTAGGAAACTTTTACAAAAATACGAGTATAAGTTTGATTTTGGCGAAATGAAGCAGCCAGTGCTGGAAACTGAATTCGCCACCAAAACTGGCCACTTGCCCACCCGAAGCGAAAACACTTCGAAAGCACATCAATAACAAGAAACGTAAATATACTAAAGAGCAAATGCACTAAATTAACCGGTTCTAATTTTCTAAAAATGTTTCATCTTTATTGCCTTACGACCTCTGAGCTCCGGAGACATTCCTTTTGACATACTCTTAACATCTAGAGAAGTGGCTGACCGAGCGTTGCGAAAGCCTTGGCCTAAATAGTAAAAACTATGGGTTTTTTGTTTACGTTGTTCGCATACTTAGAAAGGTATATATATAGCCATTTCTTAAAGTATATATCCAATCATCAAAATATTTTATATTTAAGTTATCTTTTAGGCATCAGAGCACATTGTCGAATAACTTTTAATTCGCATAGCCCGTAAGGTATACCTATATGAATATTAAGTACATTATTTATGTACATCTGAGCGACGATTTACATAAATAATCAAGTCGAGTGATCAACGCTTAAACAAGTCTGATCGATGTATGTACGGTACCCATCAGATGTCAGTGAGACGATATTACTATCAGTGATGTACTGATGTCATTTCGGCGCCAAATTGTATTATTTAAAGCTCTATAATTATTGACTGTTGCTAACAGGTTGGTACTAGATAGATATACTCTATTACTACTCCAGAACTCTAATACTAGGTACTCTAGAACTCTAGTACTCTGTACTAGTAGTAAAATAACATCACGTGTCCTGTTGTTGCTCTTTCTTATTTCCTGCTCCAATCTCACTTCAGCTCCCCCTAGGGACCCTATTCTTGGGCGTTCGAGATTATTTCTGTCAGTTTTCCCTCTCATGTCATTTCTAATGAGAGCGGCAGTGACCGTAATATTTTCCTCTCCTATAGGGCTCGCTTCCATTTTGGTCTCATTTATTTCCTCAGAGTGCACTTCAAAGAATTCTACGATTACAAATCACGCATCTTGATGGTCAACATAGTTCTCATATATCATTGTCTTTAATTACTGCTTCAATCACTCTTAGTAATCTAGATTCATTATGACCATAAGGTTCGATGTAGACTAGCGTTTGCGTAGCGCAGCGCTGCGCATCTCATTGGCCGAATAATATTAATTGAATTGCGATTAGGTCAGTCAGAACGTATCAGTTCTCCGGACAAATAGTCTGTTTTTAAACGGTTTTATTTAGCTCACGTTTTCATTCTTTTTTCTTTCTTGGGTCAAATTTAGTAATTCAAATTTCACCCTCTTCCTGTCAACCGATTAATCTGAAATTTTGTATACACTTTGGATTTTGGTGACAATACAATTATGTTTATTCATTATCATTATAAATTCAAGATGGCCGCCGCTACAAAATGGCGGATAACGTAGGTTTTATCAATCCCATCAATATGGGTATCAAATGAAAGGGCTCAACAAGCAGAATACAATATACTATAAAAAATTGAAATTCAAGATGGCGGCCGCTACAAAATGGCGGATAACGTAGGTTTTATCGATCCCATCAATATGGGTATCAAATGAAAGGGCTTAACAAGCAGAATACAATATACTATAAAAAATTGAAATACAAGATGGCGGCCGCTACAAAATGGCGGATAACGTAGGTTTTATCGATCCCATCAATATGGGTATCAAATGAAAGTGCTCAACCAGTATAATACAATGTACTATATAAAATAAAAACTAAAAACTAGAAAATAAAAATAGGTAAAAAAAAATTTTAAGTTAAACGGTTTTATAAAACAACTAGCTTCCGCCCACGGCTTCGCCCGCGTGGACTATACCTCGGGAACCGATAATTAATTTAACCCTCCTTTTTTGAGAACATGTAAAAAGCGTCATACAATGGAAGCAGGGACCCCAAAAACCCCCAGATGCCAAAACAGATGCTAAATCAGCCCCCTCGAATCATGTAGAAAAAATAATGGCAGCCATTTTGAATCATTTGGATTTTTGCCACAACCATCAAGTAGCCCTTGCTAACTCCTATGACATCTAGTCAAACACCCACCCATCTTCAACCGTTTCGGAGATTCCCCCAAAGTTTGTATGGCGGCCATGTTTTTGAGTTGACTATGTTATTTTTAATGGCTCCAAAAAGGTCCGAGATTTTGGTGACTTTTTAGTCTCAGCGCTTTGGTAAAAATGTTTTTAATTTTCGAGATAATTAGCAGTTCCACCTCGAGGATATGACTTTTCGAAGGTTTTGGATTTTTTCCTGATGTTGTTTACCCGCCTTAAGTTTAGTACATCTGTAAAGTTTCATTGAGTTAGCATCAAAACAAATTCTTTCACCGTACTATCTTTACCACGCCATTTCACCCCCACAGGGATTGATTTTCCAAAAATGGTGAAATAGGTGTTCGTTATTTTGTTAAGCTTCGTATATTTGTAAAGTTTCAATACCGTGACGTCAAAAACAATGCTTCTCCATCCTAACTTTAACACCCTATTTCACCCCTTTAGAGGTAGAATTTCAAAAAATTCTTTATTGGTACACGTTTACTCATCAAGACAAACACACCCTCCATATTTCAAATTTCTACGGCCAGCGGTTTAGGCTGTGCGTTGTCTGTCAGTGAGTCATTACAATTCTCTCTCCGTACTATATTTACTACACCATTTCACCCCTTTAGGGGTTGTTTTTTCAAAAATAATGAAACATGTATCTATTATTTTTTTAACTTAGTACATTTGCAAAGTTAAATAATCGTAGCATTGGGAAAAAAATATTTGTATACAAACTTCAATACTCCATTTCAGCCCTTTAGGGGTTGATTTTCAAAAACAAAAATATACTTAGGTGTCTATTATTTTCTTTAGCTTAGTAAATTTGCAAAGTTAAATAATAGTAGCATTAAGAAAAAAATATTTCCATACAAACTTTAATACCTCGTTTCACCCCTTTAAGGGTTGATTGTCCAAAAATAATGAAACAGGAATCTATTATTTTTTTATCTTAGTACATCTGCAAAATTAAATAATCGTAGCATAGGGAAAAAAATAATTTCATACAAACTTCAACACTCCATTTAACCCCTTTGGGGGTTGATTTTCAAAATCCAAAATAATAAATGTCTATTATTTCTTTTAGCTTAGTATATTGGCAAAGTTTCGTAACCACAGCATCAAATAAAATTCTTCATACAAACTTCAATACTCCGTTTCACCCCTTTAGGAGTTGATTTTTCAAAAATGATGAAATAGGTGTCAATTATTTTTTTAACTTTAGTATATTCGCAAAGTTTGATAATCGTAGCATTAAGAAAAATATTTTTTTCATACAAACTTAAACACTCTTTTTCACCCTCTTAGGGGTTGAATTGGGCAAATTCCTTTCTTATTGTGCGTCCGCTTTTTGGTTTAAAACTTTTGTACAAATTTGAAGTTTGTAGCTTAAGTGGTTTAGGCTGTGCGTTGATCTGTCAGTCAGTCACGACATTCACTTTTATCCGTTTAACCCATTTAGGGGTTGATTTTCAAAAAATAATGAAACAGGTATCTAATATTTTTTTTAGCTTAGTACAATTGCAAAGTTGAATAATCGTAGTATTAGAAAAAAAGAAATTTCATGCAAACTTCAACACTCCGTTTAACCCCTTTAGGGGTTGATTTTCAAAAAACAAAAAAATAAGTGTCAATTATTTTTTTTAGCTTAGTATATTTGCCAAGTTTCGGAATCACAGCAGCAAAAAAAAATTCTCCATACAAACTTCAATACTCCGTTTCACCCCTTTAGGGGTTGATTTTCAAAAAACAAAAAAATAAGTGTCTATTATTTTCTTTAGTTCAGTATATTTGCAAAGTTTCATAATCACAGCATTAAAAAAAAAATCTTCATACAAACTTCCTTGCTCGGTTTCACCCCTTTAGGGGTTGATTTTTCAAAAATGATGAAATAGGAGTCGATTATTTTTTTAACTTTAGTATATTCGCAAAGTTTGATAATTGTAGCATTAAGAAAAATATTTTTTTCATACAAACTTAAACACCCCTTTTCACCCTCTTAGGGGTTGAATTGGGCAAATTCCTTTCTTAGTGTGCGTCCGCTTTTTGATATTAAACTTTTGTCCAAATTTGAAGTTTGTAGCTTAAGCGGTTTAGGCTGTGCGTTGATCTGTCAGTCAGTCACGACCTTCACTTTTATATATATTGATAAAAAAATGTACTAAAAACCAAAAAATAATAAAATAGATACAGTCGTGGGAATTATAAACATATGCATAGACTAGACTAAAATAAAACCGTGGGGCACGTCCCACGGTTTTCTTGCCCCACGGTTTTATTTTAGTCTAGTTTTCTTCTGTACTGCGCTCTGCTCTCAGAACCTACTCTTTTTTCCAAAATTTGGGTCTGAACTGTTTCCGATGATCAGCTTTGAAAAGCTCTCACTCAACCCCTTTAATTCTCGAGTACTACTTTCGTACTTTTGAATATCTAATTGCTATGTAAGTAAATACTTTAAGTCTTGATCCGCATTTATGTTCCAGCAAAATAATGGCAGTTGATTTAATTGAGTCATTATTTTGACGTATCAAAACTGATATTCGCTTGCCGGTGAAAATCACGTGGCGTTCGGTTTCGCCAGCTCTGCCGCGGCCCGGATCGTGCGAGCAACGGTAGCGTCAGTTCAGCACGTGAAACCGACACGTGCTGGACGTTCCACAGTAATTGCTTGGTACAATTTGCGGACCAAGAACATTTTCTTCTCGCTGACTATGGTTTGATCTGTGCTGTTGCTTTGCTAGCTGCATAAATAACAGAATTAACATCACATGACGAGGATGGGCATCGTATCGTTCGTTCGTTCATTAGAAAAAAAATGCGTTTTCTGCAGGCTAGCGCGTAAAACCGGGGAGCGCATATACTGGAGTCTTAGGTTGCCTATGCAGGTCGAAGCTAGTCTAAAATGGTGATCTATTTACTTTAGAAAGACAATATTTTTGATGACACTTGCTTGATATGACTGGGACGAAGTTATAATAAATTAACAATAACATTACAAATAGAAATGTGGCGCCTGCCAGAAACCTACGTTTGCCGCTGATCAATTTAACTGATACGTTGTCGCTAACTGCGTCGATTTAGGCGAAAACATTTTTTTAACCACCTCAAGGAAGTCTGCCTGCCTAAAAAAATTACAATCGTACTGTACAATTTTTTTGGGCTGGCAATGTAGCCGGTATCGTGATCGCAATTCGTATCAATAATTTCTGTTTGTTCGAAAAGTTCCGCGGTACAAACGTATGGTGCAATTTTTTGCACCAGTTCCTTTAGATTTGCAAAGGCCAATAGGTGTTGGCCAATGAATATTCATGACGGCGAAACCAAAAAAATTTAAATTACATAATTATATATTTAAAATTGTAACTTATAATCAAGCAAGCGTATATTTTTCGTGTAGCCTTTTAATGAAGAATAATATATTTATTTCTATATAATTTAATGTTTTATGAGCTAGAAATAAATCTAAACCAGCTAGTTTTTCAACTTATTGTAACTAAATACGGTATTAATACAAGTTTAAAAAGGTAACAAAATAATACGATGGAAAATTGTTGCTTGTAAAATAAATTACGACTAGACTAACAAAAATGTAAATAAACTTTACGACGTCGTTAACAATATTGTAACATAACTATTCTAAGCTAATATTTATTAGTATTTTAAAAACATCAAATACAATAGTAGTAATGTTGAACTGTTGAATTATTATGTATGCAGCCTGAAAATTTAAATAAACTTGATGTAGAGTTATGTAATCCCAATGACACAGTAACAATTTTCTTTGTTTCCTTAATAGTTAGCTTTTCTAAGTATAAATATAAAGTAGATAGATAGATAAACTCTTTATTGTTCACACCATAAATTACAAACAGAAGGATTGGCGACTTTGACTGGCGGCCTTATCGCTAAGAGCGATCTCTTCCAGGCAACCTTAGGATGGAGAGGATAGATAAAAAAATATTAAAAACGGGGTGTGCAATATAGAAGAAAAACATCATCATATAAACCTACATAAAAAATAATAATAATAAATACTTAGAAATACATTCAAATATGTACTAAAACTACCTATACTTGCGAAAATAAAAGTAAAGTAAAGTATACATAAACAAACAAACATACATAACATACATGCAAAGTACAAAGTATACATTATATAGCAGGAAATCTTTACTGTTATTGCAAATGTTGATTATGTCACAGAATAAAAACATGGCTGGCATGGCGTGTGGTTTGCGGTTTAGGTTGTCAGGTCAGGTTAGATTAAATTCTTTTAACTTATTATTTTTTGGGACGACCGTGGCACGAAATATGGGTAATGGGTATGTTAAAAAGTAGTGTTACCAGAGATTAGTTTAAAATTCTCTTCCGCTAAGATACGATCCTCTCTACTTATTTTTTTTTAAGGTGAATAAGTCCGCGTTTTACCACCAACTCGCCTGATGGTAAGCGACGATGTGGTCGAAGATGATGCACGCAGACTTAGAAGATATTTAATATTATAAATGTCAAAGTTTGGATCTTTGTTGCCCAATTACGTAAAAACGGCTAATCGGATTTGGATGAAATTTGGTATGAAGCTAGCTTAACCTAGGAATAACATATAGACTACTTTTTGTCGCGAAAACGCGGGGAGCAAAGCACAAATAAATACGCACAAAATAAAATATGATGTCTATAAGTTCCGTTGGTAGATAAATTTGTCCCAGTCCTGATGGGGACACAGTATTGACTATTTCATAGAAACATGGATAAGTTGGAAACCCATTAAAAGTTACTTAGCTGGTAATGTCACCCAGATTCTGTTCCTCATTCGTAT
This sequence comes from Alcis repandata, assembly GCA_949125135.1. Taxonomy (NCBI): domain Eukaryota; kingdom Metazoa; phylum Arthropoda; class Insecta; order Lepidoptera; family Geometridae; genus Alcis; species Alcis repandata. Next base: position 3,460,580 of record OX421238.1, read on the forward strand.
CACAAAATTGAATGCATAATTAAAAGGGCTCGTGATAAATGGACTTTAAACCAATAGCAACAAACTATTAAAGACTTAAGCAATATTTGTCGTGTATTACATCACATTTATCAGCATAATTGGAGCCTAGAACCATTTAATCAAAGAATAAATTGTCATCTCCTAGGTTAAGTACCAGATATTTAGGGTCTTGTACACGGTGCGACTGCTTTTGAGTTTGAGTATCATTTCAGTTTAAACCAAAATATTTTTCAAACACGTTTGTATTGCACTGTCATTGGAGTAACACGGGAAGTAGTTCAACATTCAGTTGCCAGAATTGACCTATACAAATAAACAAAGTGACTTACTTACATTGCAAATTAAATAAAAGCTTGTAATGGTAGTTGAAAGTGATGCAGGAGGATTTTTGTTGTGCGTATTTGTTTATGTAATTGAGTGACGAGACGAGCAAATCGCTCGCTTGCTCGTTGTGGTGCAGTTGGCGTGAGCCTTAACAGAACTGCTCTTACATTGGACGTTTTGTTTTCCTTTAACGCATTAACAGTCCTTATCTTGGACATATGATATCTGTCCCTATCCCTATTCATATAAGTATGAATAAATGAATTTGAATATTTTGAAGAAGCTTCATAAAAGCAGATTCGACCAGACTTAATCGCAACTGTTTCTTGCCCCGTAGCAGACCAGTTTCAAACGAGTCGCACCATTTGTGGAGAGCCTAAGTTGTACTGAAAATGTTTACCATAATTGCGTGATGAATGACAGTTTGCTACTTTATGGATGTATTATTGATTTGATTTTGAAGGTCGCAAATACCACTGTCGAATTGCTTCGATTTAAAGTTCAAAATTCTTTGACATGGCATTTTAGTTGTTCATAAAGTTAATTTTTGCAATGATTACAATTGTAATTGGAGAGTGAAAATGTGACATTTAATATGACAGGATCGCATTGCAGATTGCACAAAAAAACAAAGCATGAAAAAACCCTAATTATGTAGAAATTTCATCAAGGCAAATAACAAGTCATCATAAAAATATTAAATTAAACGATTTTCAAAGGTATCTTTGTGATAAGTAATATTCGTGGAAATGTATGAAAATACGAGTAAAAAAACGTATAAATGTCTACAGAGTGTGAACTATTTGTTACTACACCAACAAAACATAATGGTGTGCAGTGATTCTCTGACAATGGGTTGTTAATGTTATATTCCCATACAAAGCCAACAAACTATGATAACAAAGATACCAAAAATGCGGGCCAATGTCGTTTCCCACATTTTGAAAGAACAAGTTTGCATTACTGCCAAATACACACTTGGTATATATGTAGTACACTTTGTTAGTCCTACACTTAAGTAGTTACTAGCTGCGCCTATCACCCTGGCGGTATCACCCGCCATCCTGCAGGAACAGTCAATTTCTCCGGGTTAAAAAGTAGCTATGTAAAAATCCAGGGTATAAGCTGTATCCCTACCAAATGTTATTCAAATCTGTCCAGCACTTTTTGCGTGATTGAGTACCTAGTTAACAAACATACAAACTTTCACATTAAATAAATAGTAAAGTTAGATTAGACTATTCATGTAAATAAACTTGCACGAAGGTCCTAAGACCTTGAAGAACGGATGTAATGTTTCACAGAAAATATGTACATAGGGCCAAAAAGCCTAAAAAGTGGAACCATAGGATTCTACAATTTGTTTACCATTCGCGAGTTTCTATCTTGATGTTCTTACATGGATTGATCTCATAATAAAAAAAAAAAATTATAAACAATAAAAATTGTTCAGAATTAAGAATCTCTATTATTATGAGACACGTATTTTCGGCTTAACACAATCTAAGCTGATTAAGAGCGAACTAGAAAAGAGATTATGTGATAAAGAAATGTGATAAAATACACACGAGTGAAACAAAAGACTATGGGTCAATGTATGATAAATAAATCGTGAGCACGTCTAGAAATAATTGGAAAGCACGACACGTATTTTTGGTTCGGCATTTTATAGATTCGACTAGAGTACAGGATCAAAAGGCTGTTGTTTACGAATCTTTTGAATTTGGAACTCGCTCTCATTGGCTTATTGAAGGCGACGGACCAAAACAAGATTATTTTGTAATCTATCATCCTGTAAATCGTGGATTAGACTTTGTATTGGAATAAAGTTTCCGAGGATGGATTACTCATCGATGATAATTAATCACATTCGGTATTGTTCCAAAGCAGTCTAGCACTTTCACCGGTGAATAACTCGAAGTGAAATCGTTTTACAATAGCCGGTCTACCGAGTGGGTTGTCTGCGAAACCAATATAAATAGGTCTATGGCGTTTTCACCGCTATTATACATGCATTAGCCCCTACGCGAGGGGCTAAAAACATTAAATTACGAATTGTTATGATTCGGAGTTGGTAGAACTCGGAACAGTTTTATAGTGTCAATTCAATGATTGTTGATCGTTGTTTTCTTCGACCACGATGTATTTGAGAAGTCAAGTTGTGGTCGAATCCCTAGCCTACTAATACTATGAAAGCAAAGTACTGTCTGAATACTTACTTACTTACTCCTCTGGCGCAGCGACCCAAAGTGGGTCTTGGCCTCCGACACCAGAGGACGCCATTGATCCCGATCTTGCGCTATCTCTTGCCAGTCGTCGGCTTGGAGTTCGCAAAGGTCGGATCGCACGGCGTCAATCCAGCGGTATCTGGGCCGGCCGACGGGTTGGCGGCCACTTGCAACTCCAAGATACGCCTTCTTGACATTACGATCCTCCCCCATCCTAAGCAGGTGGCCTGCCCAGCAAAGTCTCTGTGCCTTAATTACCCCTATGAATCTCCCTTTAAATCTGTTTTTATTTAGGCTGTGCTAGAAAAGATCAAGGCTCCATTTAAAGTGGTCGAGATTGTCATGATATACGCTCTCATTATTCAAAATTGTTCGTTTATATAGATGCACATAAAATATTACTGAACATAATTTTCGCCAGAGCCATTTTATTTCTTATGGTTGATTCTGGAGCGCAGAATTGCGAGGAGTAGGAGCCCAGGACGCCAGAGACGTAAATGGCTGGACGACTTTGACAAGCATGGGATCGCAAAACGTTTAGCCTACTGACCTCCAAACTTCGTCATGAAGATGGCGCCTGCATCTTGCATTTTATTTTTTAGTCGAGACTTAATTTTAGAATGTTTTGGTAAATACTTGCACAAATCAGTTAGATTTAGATACGTAGGCGTAGCAGAATGCACCTAAATTACAATTTTATATTACAACAAAGTAAATATTTTTGTTTTGAGTCAACTTTATAAATAAACTTGTTTTTAACCAACGACGCGGTTCATGAGATACATCCTGGTGACAGACGGACAGACAGCACGGACAGCGGAGTCTTAGTAATAGGGTCCCGCTTTACCCTTTGAGTACGGAACCCTAAAAATAAGTAAGAAAGTTTGACTTGGCCGTGTGGCTGGCCCTGGAGTTGGAGCTTTTATGCCGTCTCTGACATAACTTAGCAAGTCTTGTAATACCTATAGAATAAATACCGAGACTAACATCAATAACGTGTCCTTTAAACTATAATATAAGCAATTATACATTTTACGTTTATTTATTTGTATTTGAATTATGCTTGCTGCGGAATATGCTGACATTTGCAAACATCCAAATACATTAATTTGGATACTTACAGCATTGAAGATTAATAACGCTGGAGCCACAGTATAAGTAACAGTGCCAAACACTAATTTAGTCTAGAACGGTTTGATGAAACTTGGCTCGGAGATCGTGGAATAGCGTTATGCATAATTTAACATTTAGGTATGCCGTTGTTAAGGTTTATTAAATTCTTCAGATTAATAACGAAACATTGTACTTGAGGCGGGTTTAGAGTCATTATCAGGTCACCGCAACAGCTGTACTGCTCATTTTCATAAACAGCTGCCATCGACCGACCGTCGATCGATTGGTGTTCGGTTGAAAATACAAATCTAGCACCTCGTATTTCAAAGTAGGTCAAAGGCTAGGTTACCACCTAGGCCAAAGGCAGTAAGTAAACCCTAAGAAGCTGAGTTTTTTCTGGTGATCACTGGAAAAGGGGAAATGCACAATGCGACCCTGGCGCCGGTGCGGACCTATCGCACTCATATACAATAAAATTGAGTACGAATTTTTGTCAGGAATCGCTTTTGTAATTTAACTAGACAGATAGATAAACTCTTTAATCGTTATTCTTCAAACTGATTATTAGCGAAAAGTATACTGCTTAAAACTAGTAAAACAATTGTCAGCCTTATCGCTAAGGGTATACCAGGCAACCTTACCTAGATAAGAAGTTATTTTAATAATGTAGAAATTAATTTTCTGTCCGTCCATTTGGCGCCCCTAAGACCACTCTGGGGGAATTAATTAGGATTTTTCCTTCACACGCATCTCGCCAAATAGTATATTCCCTAAGAGATTAATTAGTAATATCTTGCGATATACGTGATCCCATTTCACCTTATTTTTGCTTCTAACCGAATGTATTATTTTCCATCATTTTATCAGCAAGCTCAGGACTCAGTATTTCTGCCCCCTATTACTATTATCTGCCAGTTTGTCGCATGGAAGTGACGAGGATAGCAATAATATCGATGGCTCCAGAATTAGCCCACACGACTGACATTTAATTAAACTTCACATGATTCCAAAGGCCCAAGCTTTTTAAGACAGATCTAAATTTTCTAAAACTATTGGCATCCTTGTCTAATGGCTTGCAATGATAAAGACAGATATATTTTTAGTTAGTTTAGATCTGTCTTAAAATGCCTTCAAACTTGGGCCTTAAAGCCTTCGAAATCCATTATTGGTAAAGATTTCCTAACTCATGTCCAAAATCTGTTAGCTCTGCAACTAACCGAACATTTATTTATGAAATTCTTTCGAAAACTTGTTTTCTCGTTCCAATTACATATTTATATAGTAAGAACTTATATGTATTTTAGGTTTTACAGTAGGAGACATCATGATAATTCGAAATAAGCGTATACCGTGCCTACATCATCTTCATTATACCCGTTATTTTTTAACTTGTATAAGTCCGCGTTGGACCACCAACCCGCCTGATGGTAAGCGACGATGCAGTCGAAGCACGTAGACCTAGAAAAGATCTAATATTTCAATCCCTGTACAGTGACCTTATAAATGTTCATGAAATTAAAACCAGCAAAGTCATCACCTGCCTATAAAAACAAAAACGTGAACGCTACCAGTTACACCTGTCCCGATTGGCTGATAAAATTATTGCCCTGTCATCGTGCGATAGCTTGAAAATTGTAAGTCACGAAAAATATAGCTCAGAACGGTGTAAAAAAATAAATCGCCTTTGGTTTGACCTCAAAATGGCGTAAGCAACAAAACAAGCCCCGAATTTCAAAGAAGTTGGTAAAGTTTTCATTGTTTTCAAGTCATTGTGGAAATTGTGAAAAAGTTGGAAGAGTCAGAGTTTTCCGAGTAATAAAACCGGGACTTTTTGTGCATTTTTAAGATTTCTGTTCTCAACTCTCAAACAGATTCTAAAACCGTAAGCAGTTAGTAAAATCAAGTATTCGTCGCAAGTACCACTTAGCAATTTTGTGACAAAGCAGTTTATAGTGAAAACGTGAAAGTGGAGTTACATAAGCTTCCTATGTTCTAAGTAACCAGGAATTGAAAATAGATCTTGCTTAGTTACAAGCACGAGAAGTAGAATTGCAATAGACGTTTACATGAGACTCTAGATTAAAAACGAAAGTACTTGATGACACATTACAGTCTAGGAACTAAATCGTTGGGTACGTTTATGTAACAGCTATTTCCCGTACCTTATTTTATAACAGATGTTAAATAGAAGAAGCTCGAGTATTATTTATACTAGTTTATCTGATTTGGCTGGATCTGTGAATATAGTAATTAGTAACGGTTGCAAAATCGTCTTAGATAATGGTTCGCACTTCTCAAATCAGAAAGCAATTCAGATTTTTTCTGTAATGTATAAAACAGAACCTTAGTAGAACCTTGTGATGCATCGTTCGCTCTGCATCAATTTTATAAATACATATATACATCTAAAAATATCTATAATTAATTGGTTGAGAATGGTAAATGAGTTTGATTAATTTGATCTCCAGTCCGGTTACTGAGTCTTGTTACAAGATTTCTACCATAAACTATGAAATAAAACTACGACGGGACGCAATATAAATTAAATTCTCTTCTTCATTATAAATACTGAACAATATTATTTATCGTATTTTGTCGACAATTCAGTCTATAATTAATTGAGTTTCTTAACGAGGCCTTAATGAATATTTATTTAGGCATTGTACCACTTGACCGTGCTTGTTTGTTTTATTGATTCTATTCCGCATTTGGCTAGCCGGATAATAGAATTCTAAAACTAGGATGTTCTTTTGGGGTCAGGGTTTTGCGTAATGGTCAGAATACTCGTATTGTTGCGTTTGATTATACTTCTGGGTCGTCACTTTAGCATTATTATTAGCAAAGAGCATGACTTATGGGTGGAGGAATTACCAGTCTTTAGTCTTCTGCTAGTGTTCTATTTACGATATGATATGCCATCTCCTTTACCAGGACTATGTTTGGTTTTCTTGGTCTGCGTCGTCTTTTCTTTATCCTTTCCCTCTACTTTTACCTCCATTTTCCTCTTCTTTTCAAGAATTTATCTTGTCATTCAAATTCAGTCTTTTGGCTTAACGACTCAAAATGTATATTAGCTTCGTATACTCAAAGACGTCTACATTCTTGATCTTTGCTCACGTTGAAATATGACGCTTTATCTACCGTACTTTATTTATCTATCCAGCCTAGAATCAAGTTTACATAAATAAAATTAAAATTTACTTTGGAAGGCGGTGTGTTGACCTGCATATCATAAATCAATGATTAACCAAATTATCAACCAATCTACCGCGATCCTGTGGGCCAAAATAACACCTATAAAAACAAAGTGACGTCACTTTGTTTACTCTCATCACTCTATTTTGTGAGTTAGTGCCATGCCATTACCTCACAGAATAGGCCAGCAGCTATAAATAAACATTTAACGACCGGCGCTCGATATTTCAATACAATTGTGCAATTAATCGATTGCATCAACTCCAAGATTATGTATAAAGTAAAAGAGACCAATGTAATCGTAATCGGGGTCTAAGTCCAGTCGATTGCAGGCTGTCAATCAGGTAACCAGCTGAATTAATTCGCAAGACCACACCTAGTAACGTATCATTAATCACTTTTACAATAGCCGTAACAAAAAATTTGAGACATAAAATTAGTGCTGGCATTTATATTAATAGACATAGTTGGCTTAATGTAGCAGTATAGACGTATAACATATTATACATATATATTAGAGTGTAGTAGTATAGAATAGACAAGAAACGAATTGTCATCGTGTAAGTTTGTTCAAGGCCAATATAACAGTTGTGGATTAATAGTTTGTAATTAATTCATCATTTACATATACAATTTCTCGTATTCCTCTCAAACTTCCAAAAGTTTCTTTGACCACAGACTGATGCATTGTCGTGGGATGGCCCTATCTAAACGAGCTGATGATTGTTTGCTATCAATATGCACCATTGATAGTACAATAAACCCAAACATTTATACGCCTCATTACATTTCATGACTAGATGAAGAAGATTAATGATGTTGATGTTTAGATAGATAAATCCACTAATAACGATTCCCTGCAGTTGGCGCATGGCGTCTTGTATGCGTCTCGACTCGACCAATATGTTTTATTTAGGACCGTTAGTCGTCACGGAAACGTGACCGACTCACGTAAATTGAGCATATATTTGTATTTGACGTGTTATTGTTGCCACGCAATTGATATGTACGTAAAACTGTGTATAAATAACGTTGCGTACTAAAATGATCGCACTGAAATAAACAATAAGGAATGGCAGCAATCCAAACACAGTCCTTTCAGTCAACCGGGGACAGTTATTATCAGCGAACCAGAATAACCAGAATCTGGTCTGGTTTTTGGGTCGATTATAACATTACAATTTGGAATGAAAAGAAGAATTATTTTAAATAAAACAAGCTTAACCGCAATTTTTTCTGTTTCATCTTGATCAAGTCTCAGATTCAAAACCGACCTCCAAAAACACTTCCTAAAGGTTAGGTTGACTATTTTCGTTTCGACCTATAAACACCATGCGGTGAACTGAAAGGCGTATCGTCAATTGCAAATTGACCTTATTTAGGACACTTTTTCAACGCTAACATAAATTAACCTGAATTACTTAACAGTTGCTCTACCGATCGGCGACAATACTGTTGGTTCAGGCCCACTTTCAAATTGTGCAACGTTTTGTTTCGCGGCTCGGATGCCATCGGCTTTTGCTACGTGGGAAAGTGTACCACGGAAGCTACCGAGTACCAAGTGGCCCGTGGTCTAGTTGCAGCCAGGTTACTAGGGTCTGAATGTAATATAATCAGTAGTACTAACACACATTTGTAAGCGTAGTTGGTTTTGACTGACGATTTTGTCGACGGCAAGTGCTAAATTTTTCGTTCAACGAAGTGTCGTATACGCACTGCAGCTGCGGGTACTACCGAATGCTGCTGGTATTGTATTTTAGTTTTAGGTGTATAGAGAAATTAGGTATTGTATGCCTGTCTTCATAATGTACTCAAACATTACTTCCTTGCCAAATTTCATTAGGATCAACGGTCGTGAAAACGACACATATCTTCAAACACAGAGAGAGATTAACTCAGAGACGATTTTATACATGTTTAATGTTCATAATTAATCACAGTTTTTTCTAAAAATAGGCAATCATTTGACACGCCATTAGAATACTTTCAAATCAACATGTGCAATTTTTAGTAATTAAGAAACTAAGACCAAAACAGGTATGCGTCGATTATTTCATAGCGTGTGGTCGGCGCAACGCGGCCGTTGCCTAAAGCAGCGTTTTTTATTCCATGCTATAAAATTGTATTGTTAACTTAGACGAGGCAGGCGGAAAGGGAACAAACCAAGTTACTTTCATTAAAGTACATTGTAAAAATTGTCTGCTTTTGAGGCTTAACCAGCTATTATTATTCATTCTATGGCTAACATCGCCTTTTCAGGGGCTCTAGGTTATATTGTATCTTGGATTAACCCAATATTGTGCAATAGTGTTTAGTGCAATACCTACGTACAGTAAATTAATTCCGAAACTAAAATAAGTACTCTTACTTTCCTAACAAGGCCGTGCTCCGTTGTTTTAAGGACCTCGACTGGCAACAAAAGAACTTGTACTTGTATATGTGGAACGCCTATGAAGCCCGGATAAATGTGTGGATGATATATATACTGTATTATAAAGGCCATATTTTCACATAGAAATTGACTGCCCGCAAGTGCCCTATGATTTGCACCATGCGTAACTGGTACCACTACACACCGAACATTGCGATATTCTGCCACATGACTACTGGAGTTAGTAACATCGAGCATCTTAGTGGCATAAACAAAGTGTTACAATTATCCTAACATTCCCTTCAACAGCATTTACAAAAATCTGCATAGCTAGGCGTGGATAGCGTGTAGATTACTGTCGAGATCAAACAGCATGGTTCCCAAGACAGGCAAATGTTGAAAGATATTGGCGCGGAGCATGTGGATGAGATTGACTACCCAAGAGAACAATGTTAACAGCGTCAGTACCTACTACTATTATATGGCCTAAAGACAGTCAAAAATAGTTAAAAAAACTAAAAAAAACACGCATTGTCATCGGTTTTTAACAGGTATGCAAAGTTTGAATTAAATCTGATCGTTCAAAGTAGGGCAAAATCGAGCTCAAAGGAGTCGGTTACATACATGCAGGTGAAACTAATAAAAGCGTGTTAACGTGTTAAATGAAATATCTTGGCGCAAATAGTAAGCAAATCCAACTTCGTGGAGATAAAGCCAACGAAGTTAAAACCAAAGAAGATGAAGCCAGCGTTTTTAATTAGAAATCTTTTTGTGTTTTGGTGCTCCTTGTGTTTGGAATGATATTTAATCTACAAACGTATTCTTTCGATCGATCGATAAAATGATCCGAATAGTATTTTGCAAAGTCATGTCATGAATCATTAGCGTTATTAAATGAGTAACTCTTATTGGCATTTTTGTTTTCAGTTCTGACATTTACATGTCTTATGTTTGTCTCATACATGATCAATGATGTGATCAATTGCTAAGTTTCATATACCTCGTAGGTACATATTTATAAAATGACATGTTTGTAAATTCAGTTCAATTGCTGTTGATTATTTTGTAATGCTAATCTGGGTCGTGTTCGAGATTTTGTTTTATTTATATAAGTAGGATGAATTTGAGATAATCGCCAATCCGACCGCCCAGTCAGTTGTGCAATGGCGGTCGGCACGGCTTGAAGCTTGGACTCCTATCTCTTGCTTGCATCAACGGTTCTTTTCTTTTGGGCAAATAATTATAACAAGTGCTTCTTCTTTCGAAACAGCGGCTTATTAGGCTTCTTATTTGTGACGTAGTTTCTAATAAAGAGTATTATCATTTTGCTGATACGCATTGTATCCGGTATGATATGCGTACTCTAACGTGACTATGCGTCCTATTGTATCGTATTAGTCAGCATTGAAACACTCCGTTATCTTATGCAATTACTTCATCGCTATTTGGCTCCCTTTATTTCCTTCAAAATGAATTTACCTAAAATAGTCTCGTCCAAGTCAAGAAAAGCCGCGCTTGACCCATATCCACGGAATTGGTTGTCTGTCAAAAACAGCTACGTTGTAACTTCGTTGGTATATAAATTGGTTCTAGTTTTGGATTTCCTCTTATCAATATCATTATGCTTGTATAAACAGTTTTTTAACGGTAAGTAGAGTTTTGGTCGTACAGCGAGCAGCAAAGTGGGATATTGATTGTTGACCCATATCGCTGTCTTTCGTCTCACTTAAAGCTAGCGAAAAAGCGAGACAAAAGCTAACGCAATCAGTTCGCGGTAAAAGTTACGGCCCCTGGTCTAGATAGAATGGGTTATGCCTAGACCCAATTAGCATTGCATTGATAAAGGAATCATTGTGGGAGTGGTCTATACTCATAAGTAGGAAAGGCCATATTTAATATAATCGCTGATCTTAATAAAACTTACGAGTAACATCACGTACGGTTCATCAAAAGAAAATTATATAAGTATATTCGTCAATGCCAAAGTCGTTAGCTCCGACCTTGCCCTTAGCTGCCCTCGGCTGAATCGGCTTTATCTTTCTCTGCCAGCCCCAAACGTTTTCACCCATTTTATCCAATTATCCGAGGTGCTCGAAAGCCCGACCGTTTTCTACTATTTCTGGCAGTACTGGAGAACTCGATTTATAAATTACTTTCTTAGCTGACTTTGCTGCTCTGAACGTATAAAAAATACAAATAAACTGAAAACCTCCTTTGTTGAAGTCAGTTAAAAAGACAAAAGTTTTATAGCTAATTTTAAACGAAAAGCCAAAGAATTTGGCTTTATAAATTCTTGGTGGTATGTTCTGTAGTAAATATTATGACTTGCGCGTGTAGTATTTAGGGCAGCGCGTTTTTCACTTAAAAGTCTTTGTACCTTTTTCGAAAGCATTTGTATTTTTTTTATATTTACCTTTTAAATATAAGGATCAGCGAACCAACAATCTTGAGGTCTTCAAACGCCTGTTTGATTAAACATAGCTGTAGCACGTTGGCGTTCTTTGATCTTAGTTTCTTTTTTACCATCTATAGAAATCTTGGCTGTGTGTATCCATTTTATTTTATTACATCACTTATATTTCATTTAGTCAGTTAGAAATTATACTGCTTCAATCTTCATATATCATTAATATCCAGTAAGATCCATCGCTTCGGGAACTTATTTATGTAACGAGATAAAAATAAAGTTGAATACGGTCGCGAGCTCCAATATGAATCTTCTTTTTCTCTTCAATAAATTCCATAATGCTCAGTAATATTTATCCAGATTAATCATACTGTTATTTAGAGCAGACGCCTCGTCTTGCCGCTTCGCTGCGCTGAATAATGATGGTAAACAAGGAAAACTGGGGCTGTACTCTATACAGGGTTTTAAGGAAAGGGTATGCTAAGCCGAAAAGGGCACATAGTACCTACTCATCATAATAAACAACTTTTATTATGAGACCAACCCTGAAATCGCGACAAAAAAATCAACAGCTGTTTTTTTGTGATTTCCAGGTTGGTCCCTCTGTAAAAGTCGTTCATAATGATGAGTAAATCCTGTGAGTCTTTATCGCTTAGCATACCCTTTCGTTATAACCCTGAATAAGTAAAGTACTAACGCCTGGTGGAATTAAGGACGCAAATACCTCGTCTGCCGTTGCTAAGAGCTGTCTGAATTGCGTAGATTTATTATTGATTACTTGAGACACGAGGCAAGGTAAGCTGAGCGTTGGTCGTCTGTCGTTTGGCAACGATGGATCGACGACATTGTCACAGTCGGGGGTCGAATCTGGGACCCTATTCTTGGAAGCTCGAGATTGTTTCGGGCACTCACTGTCTTTACATTTCTTTTGAGAGCGACAGTGACTGAGATAATATCTCATTCGCGAGAAAAAGGTCCCTGGAAGCGCTTGGCGCAGGACCGAGGCGGATGGCGCAGTAAGAAAGGCATATCCAGCATGGTCTATATCTAGCAGTGGGATAATGAAGGTAGTTAAAACGAGACAGAGCATTTAAAAGAATCATTTCACATTTGGGTTTGAGAATATTATGAATCATAACATAACATAGATCAATCAATATGCTAATATACCAATTGGATCTTTTAATATTCCTTAATGTTAAGGTTGACCTACTGCCGCTGTGAATTTTATGCATATTACTTCCCACTGTTATGTCCGTACAAATTAATATTTCATAGGAATATGAAATGTACAAATCGAATAGGAATGTATTAGGCATATGTAGTTATTGCATTATGTATTTAGTATTGCAAGCATTGATGTTTTCTCGTCATGTGAGAGGAAAGAAGCCGTTAAGTGCATTCTTATGCAATTGTGAGAGTCTTAGTGAGGTGGACTCTCAAACAATCTTGCAAAAGCTTGTTTGTTTAGCCGATAGATGTGCCAAATAAGCGGGGAAAACATACAAGAACTACACTATTGCTACGCACACACATATACTACTACTATAGAATACTACTAGCTGTGCTGAGTTACGCCCGATGGCTTCAACCGCTTTGATGAAAAACGGTGATGATGAAGTAGCCCATAATATGTTAACCTAGGGCATAAGCTTTTTGTATTTCAAATCAAAATCGGTTTAATAGTTACGGAGATGCGTGGCCAACAACAATCACACACACAGATTCAAACTTTCGCATTTATAATATGTATTGGTAGGATGTTACCAACAGTCTGCGTTCTGCGCGTGATTCATTATGACCCACTTAACTTGTTTGTTTTATTTGTACCCAATAGAGATGTTAATTGCGAATGTGGGTGAATTGAACGCAGTTAAATTTTGAATGGTAAAGATTGGTATCTAGACTTTCTAAGTAAAGCAATACGTGATTCTCAGCAGTGTTGATATTAAAGCCGGCGACTGACCTGTAACATTTCGTCGTAACGTAACGTTATGTTACGACTGACCTGAGCATTTTGCCGTAACGTAGCATTCGAAGCGAGCGTGGTGGAGCACGCGGCGCTCCCAGCGAGCGGATCGGCTCGCTGTACTGACCTGCAACATTTCGTCGTAACGTAAGGCTTAAAAGGAACAGGAAAACAAACTAAGGTGGCGAATACCAGCAAGACAAAACGTTAGGGACGTAGCCAGGAAGTGACACGTAAAGAATCAAGAGACCTAGAAGACGATCACAATCATATTTTGAACAACGATCATATTTTGGAAAGCGTACATTTTGGAAGGTTTCGTTTTAGTCCAAACATTTTGGAAAGTCCGCGTTCTAAATATAGCGTAGCGGCGATCGGCGGCGGCGATCTCTCGCGTCCGGCCCTGGTGCAAGCCATGGTCCGGGGCGAGGAGGAATGGGACGCCGTCGCCTCCTTCTGCGAAGCAGTGATGCTAGCGAAGGAGGTGGCGGAACGTGAGAGGGAGAGAACCTCTCGTCCCAGCCGCCGTGGGAGGCGCTCCGGGCGTCGGGGGTCACGTGACGTTTTCCGGCCACCGTAGACGCGGGCCTGTGGACGGTGAGCTATTGTGCTAGCTCGCTGTCCGTCCGTCTTATGACGACACAGGCCGTGTCGATGGCGCGTTCGTGTTCCACGCGCGCCTCAAAGAGATGTCAGCAACATGGAAGGGGCCCAAAAGGGCCCATGCCCGTCGGGGCTGCGGGTAGAAGTTACCGCGGCCTCGGCGTCACAAGGGCGTAGAAGGAACATGGGTGGTTTTTGGTCTGTAGAAGTCTGACACTCCCTTCCGCTCTGCCCAAGAGTGGGAGGGGTCATTTGATGATTTCCCACCCCCCCCAAAAAAAAAAAAGGCTACTAAAGTCCTGGAAACGATGAACTTGATACTCATCCAAAAACTAGAGTAATATGAAACAAATAATATTCAGGTAAAAGGAAAATACGAGACACATAATGGCTCGTTTGCTTCGTCGTAATTTTGCAATACAATGTAGTTAGTGGATTGTATGTATGTTATTCATAGAATTCTGACTTTACAAGTCTTTGAAATTGGTGTCATTCACCGCTCGTACGATTTCAAGGTTGTGTTCGCTTTCATAACGTTTGTTCAGAAGAAACAGTATTTATGTTATGTAACGTATGGCTTTATAACTTGTACATGTAACATGTATAATGTGCCAAATGTTCTTTTGCACTCACCGGTTTGAAACGCTCGCTTAAATGAACTGGATCTTCGATTGCAAACTGGGGTTGTTTTGGTGTAGGATGAGTGCTTGCAATAGAATCCATGACAAAACTATCGTAGACTTTATTCTGAACGGGTTCAGAGTTTTTTTTTTGAGAAATAAATGAATGTTTCAATATATTGACAAGTTTCATATAAAATCCTAGAATCTCCTTTCCCTTGCTTCTTATCATTTTATCCACCGTCTGTTTGTATGTGGCCGAAGCTCAAGGGTAACTCACTCAGTAACCTTACCGACTATCAAGGCAGCTTCATTAAAAGTATGTTTGTATAGATCGAGTGGCTAGCCATGGTATCAGAATTTGTAAGCGGCATAAAAGGTCTCTAACATAGCTTGCCAGTGGTTTTTATAGAACAAACAATCGGAGCAACTCTTCAACGGCCTCTTATCTACGCACTCCGTGATCTGGTTATGTTTTTGCTCAAATCTCTCGTTCTTTGGCTTTCATTAACCGGAATAGTGTTGAAATTTGATTACGTGTTTTGTCTGTATCGAATGTTGTATCTACTTCGACGTTAGTTGAGTAACTATGGGTATGCATGTACGTGAGGTTTGCTAGCTTTGCTTTATCATGATTAGTAAGCATTTGTATTGAATTCCAAAACGTTTATAGATTTGGATCTGGATGGCAATTAAGTGAAATGAATACCAGAAGAAAAATATACATTCTTTAAGTTTTACGGCGTAGAGTCCAAGCTCTAGTGCGCTAAGAGTACTTTATTAGCCCATTAATTACCGACAAAAGGTTTGTTATCTGGCATCTCTATATCCATACTAATGTTTTTGAAGAAAGTTTAGCCATAAAGTATTTTTTTGATCTCCATTATTCCTTATCTGTTTCTTTTTCACGCTAATCGTAGACAATTCTTCACGCTTTCTGACGCCAGCCTTTTTTTTAAATTATGCAAGGCGGTCATTTCCAAATCATGGCTTGCATCGGAATTGCAAGTGCAGTGAACTCGTTTTGGTTTTATTATGTCTGCGACCTATTGCACGACTCGCAAGTCTTTTAACGTCTCATTATGTAAGCAAATTGATAATTTTAATTTGTTGATGCAATATCGACTGAAATATCAGCGATTCAGGCTACACTCGTAATTTGATTACTGTTTTTTCACTTGGACAGCATTTTATAAAGAAACTGCAAATATGACACTTCACATTAAAAGGCAACTATATAAATATATAACACATATATCTGTCTGTAGCTGTGTATGTATGTCTATACATATGTATATTAATACGAGTAAATCGATTGTGAGATTCGGCAAGAATTTGAATGTCCATTAGAGTATATTCTGAGGCGCCCAAATTTTTATTTCCGCTCCCTTCACTCTAATTATAAATCACATGAGAGTGAAAGTGATCGTAATAATCTCAAGAGCGCGCAAGAATCGAGTCCCAGTAAAAAAACCGTCTCAAAAACAATCTTCAAGTTCAAATCTGTCGCGAATTATACGTTGCGTAAGTATAACAAACGAGTAAATAAACTTATGTCACGTATATAACACCGTGTAAATATTGGCCTCTGCCAAGGACAGCATTTGCTATTTGGGTGTCATATTAGAGGTATAATGAGGGATGAGCGTATTGCGCGTATAGAATACGTAATCTGACGCTTGTTACATAAACTATACTGCTTACACGCAACCATACGCGCAGACACGAGGCGAAGTCTTTAATTTGTTGTTCAAACTAGCTGTGCCACGCGGTTTTACCCTCACTATGATGAAAAACGAAGTGATGAAAAATAGCCTTTGTGGTTATTCAGGGCAGTTATATATCTATTTAAATTTTTATGAAAATCGATACTGTAGTTATGGAGATACGGTAACAAACAATCACACGCTCACAAACAAACTTTCGCATTTTAAATATTAGTAGGATACCTAAGATATCCAATGATGTTGACGACTCTTGATTTTCAATTGACTTTATCTCTATTAATATTAACATTCTGTATCCCTTTGTCCCCTCTCACTCATAGGCAGGATATAGCACCGCTTGGAAAGATATAAGGAAGACCTTTAAATTAATTCAGTTTAAAAACTGTGATTCATATTTTAAAGGATTTTACGGAAAGCTCCGTCAGATAAGCAATTTAAAAAGTTATATT
This sequence comes from Alcis repandata, assembly GCA_949125135.1. Classification (NCBI taxonomy): domain Eukaryota; kingdom Metazoa; phylum Arthropoda; class Insecta; order Lepidoptera; family Geometridae; genus Alcis; species Alcis repandata. The sequence continues at coordinate 3,477,607 of OX421238.1, forward strand.
TCCTAGGTCTCATAAAATTGTTCCCAAAAAACCCAAAGATGACTGACTCACTGTGATCAAGTTGCTACATTCACAAAGTTTAAGGTTAAGGAATAAAGTGATGACTTATAAAATCGCCCTTCGCTTGGAGGTTGTTTATATTCAATGTCGTGTAAATAAACCGAAGTATTTGCCCCAGAATTCTTGTGTATGTATGTTCATGGTTTGACGTCTCGACCCGAGAAACCTTAGAACCGACTATTTCATATTGAATTTCGGCTAGAAAGCTTCACGTATTTTTCTATTTCCATTGTGGATGGTTTTTAACACGCTTTTATTAGCTTCACCTGTATGTTTGTATGTTTGTATGTTTGTATGTTTGTATGTAACCGACTCCTTTGAGCGCGTTTTTGACCCACTTTAAACGGTCAGATTTCTTTCAAACTTTGTAGATATATCGAGGACCGATGACAATACACTAAACAAATCGTGTTTTTTAGTTTTTTTAACTATTAATTTGTTTAACACGCTTTTTCTATATAGTTTCTTTAACTTTTAATACCGTTTAACTTACAAATGGTAATTTCGTCATTCGTTTCAGAGAACAGAGTGGCGCAGTGGAAGCGTGCTGGGCTCATAACCCAGAGGTCCCTGGATCGAAACCACGCGCTAGAAATCTTTTTGCTCAATATTTTTTGTTACGCATCAATTTTATTTTTAATTTGCTTGAGCAGACGGCCAAAATCGGATAACACCAACACATTTGTACATATTAATAATGGTTAATAAGTAGTTAGCAAATCGAACTAAAAAGCGAAAAATAAATAATAGTTAAAAAAAAACTAAAAAAAACACGCTTTTTATAAAAAACCGAACTAAAAAAATAGAAAATAAAATTTTATAAATTTAAATTAAGAATAGGGTTGAAAATTTCAATAAATATAAATTAATAATAGTGTAAATAAATAAATATATGTATTTTATTTTTAAAAAAGCGTGGGGTGCTTTCTAAGATATTATCAAAATGCTAATCACTCTACTCATGTCTGTCAATACAAAATGTATCTACAAAATATATAATATCTATTGACCCATGCACCCCACGCTTTTTAAAAATAAAATACATATATTTATTTATTTACACTATTATTAATTTATATTTATTGAAATTTTCAACCCTATTCTTAATTTAAATTTATAAAATTTTATTTTCTATTTTTTTAGTTCGGTTTTTTATAAAAAGCGTGTTTTTTTTAGTTTTTTTTTAACTATTATTTATTCTGATAAAATTTACTTACGCACCTACTAAGAGTACATAAATTAAGAAAGTATGAAACTCGTATTAAGTTAAGACTGGGAAAAGATAAATCAACAAAGTTTAAAATGTACAATGTAATATCAGAATTTCTTATCTCCACTTTTTTTTGTTACTCCTTATTAAAACTCCACTGATCTGAAATTTATGAACGACTTTATTACACCCATAAAAATTTTAAGTATAGAAATGATATTGTTATTGGCAGCATAAAAAAACAAAACAGACTTTGTAGAAACCGTGCTAGTTTTCATAACAAGCAACCATTGATATGATGAAGAAGACAACAAAACAAAAGCAGTGCTAGCCCCGCGACCCCAATCAGCATCAATACAGCCAACGTCAGTACGCACGCGGCATCTATCATCGGAACAGCAATTGCTACACACGTTTATATTGCAGCATTGGAAAGGCAAAAGACAGTTACGCAATTAATACTTGTGTAAGCCTTCGGTGAAAGAGAGGCTCGCCGCCCGTTGCAGTGCTGCACTGGCCCTCATCACGGACGCACGTCGCGCCGCTCGATGTATGAAGTGAAATAAACTTTAACTTGAAAAGTGTTGTGATTGTGCAATGGGAATGTGAGCTTCGTTGTGATGATCAATTAGAAACCCTCGGCCTGCTAGCATTAGGTTTAAAATGAATTTGTGAGCCATAAAAAGTTTGAGGCATCATCCGGAATTAACAGTTACGGCATGCCAGCTGCTCTGATATCTAGGTTATTGCACTAGCGTGATAGTAAATATTTATTGTTGTTTGTAAGCAATGATTGAATGAAACGAAATAGCAGTAGGAAATCAAATGTTTCTGCTCTATTAGAAATGTGATAATTGGCTTGGCAAATGCTTATAAATGTTCTTATAAGAATAGGAACTTAGTGGATGTATGAGAGCATTTAAAGTTTTTACCAACACACTATAAGTAGATTACCGACATAATATTTAGATAGCGAATGTGCTATTTGAAATGATCATAAATCTACAGTCAATAACAAAAGCTAACCTCAACAATAAATACAAAGTTGGCTTACTTTTACTTCATGTCCCAGTCTCATTATATGTAGTAAGTAGTGAGCAATTCACTTTTGTTACAGTGAAAAAGGAAACCTTTTGCCATCTAACTAAAGTATAGATTGACAACCTATCCCATTGTTCAGTCTTTTCTTTGTCGACGAACTCTCTCTCTGCATAACAATACTGACTAGTACTCGTATAGCTCGCTTGACAGTCATATAGACTGTCAGTTGTCGGTTAGTCTCGGCTTTGACTCAACTGTTAACAACTTTATGTAACTTCAAAGTAAATAAAATAAAGAAGTGAAAATAACGTCTTTGTGATATAACAGCAGTAAGCACGTATTGTGTCCACCATACAACAATAGTACGGAAAACGATTCCCGTTTTAATTATAATAGTGATAATTTATGTTTGCAAAATGCGTTTATGTTAGTTTTCCTACTTCCCCTTCCTGATCTATTGAAAGGACATCTTTCCTAATATTACTTCCTAAATTATTGTTTTAGACGATCCTGTGTTTTTTGTCAATGGTATTATCAAGTACGCAAATTCGTGTATTCCGCTTGACAAATATCCGCTGTTGGCACATTCCGTTTGCGTAACCAAACATACGATCCACGTTCAATATCATAGTGTTAATAACGTAAAACTTAGAGCTACTCTAATTAGAACTCTAATTGTTTAGATATTGAGATCATTTTGTTTCTGAATTCTTTTGCGAATGTTTTCGGTATTTTCTGCGAAGATTTATCTTTAAATGCTCTATGTGCTAATGAGGTTCGTTCTAATATTAAGATTTAGTGCTAACCCGTGATCTTCGTGATAATAAACTCTAATATTTAATCTAGATTCTTTCTGGTATTTGAAATATGAATATTGAATATTTACGTTTCGTGCAGGAAAATACTATTTGAAATCTAATTGGTGGTTCTGCAAAGATTATATTAATAAAATCTTATGCAATATCATAATTTATGGGGTCTATGATTCATAATTGAGCCTATAGATTATTTTCTGTTATTTTTATTTGTGAACCTGTATTGTCTAATCGACTTTGAAACTCTACCTTGGCGTCAGCTAATTACCCTTCTCTATCATCTATTTACAATTCTCTAATGACAACACATTACTTTAAACATTATTAATGGAATATCTTAATATGTGCACGTTACGTCAATATTGGTCTAAAAACTCGTCTAGAAAATATTTACAAACGTCAAAATAATAGATTTATTTTCGGAAATATCCGACGTAATGGCTAAATCCTTGAAGATTGTGGTTATCCTTTACGACGTTGGAGTCAACGACCGAACGATCGCTTAACTGAATCGTCTTGATACCAGTTTATAACCTTTTACTCGTAAAAATACTTTATTTATATTCTTCAATACAGCTTATGACTCTTATGAGTATAAAACGCATCAAAACGGTTTTTCTTAATACAAGCAACAAAATATCATCTTTTCCTGGTTGGGATTGATTACAATTGACTGTTACAATATGTTTTATATAGTTCCTTCACAATAAATTCAGTTGGTATTAATTTTTGAATATTTTATTAGTCGTGTGAATTTTGAGCATTATCTTTAAATCCATGTGATTTTAAATTCGTTCTTGAAATTTATCTCAGTTCTCAACATAACAGCCCTTGCCAAACTTCAACATGTTATGCACGAGGCCTTACATCCGGACTAGAGGCTCTTAGCCACTTTTCTTGCTTTTCACTTTTCTTCTGTTTTTTCTTTTTTTTTTGTTCTTTTGCTTTGGGTAGCATAAAATACCCAAGCCACAATCCGTGTTTACTTATCTGAAAATAGCATATTATGATAATGAACTCTCCAAGTTTTTCAACTACATTAGCTTTACTATATTGACAGTATACTCATTTTGTAGTTTCCACATCCTTGTCACACCCACAAATTGTATCTATAGATATTTTATAGAAGTTGTCAGAGTGATGTGCTTGTTTACTTTCTTACGAGTCACAAGTTGACCTTACTGATATTTATAGTGTATCGTCGGCAAAAATCTTCGCACACACAGTTTGCGGCGCCTACCTTGGTTATTTCGCATTTCACGTGCGTAATAGATTCCTCAACACATTGATGAAATGCTACTTATTGTAAACAGATATGTGCTATTTTTCAATCATCATGCATTTTTAATGCGCTGCAATTTCTGCGCTGTACAAATCTTTGCTTAGGTTTCATAAATGTCACTTCACTTCATGAAAATAAGAATACATTCATTGTGTGTGCTCAATGGTTTTGTAATCATTTCTGTAAATGCTAGAGAAACCCCTCTACCCTTTTAAGACTGAATCATGATTCATGTTTTACTTGGATTTCTCTCATACATGCTACTCTACATCTAAGTCCACATAAATGTAACGATTTTAGACTCTATCTACATGCTAATTAGATTGAAGAATAAATTAACGTTTATCAAGTGGTTTATATTTGAATAATCTTGTAACAATCTTAGCATAGCCAACGTCATATTTGCCCCTGCGGTTTTCCAACGAGGATATTTATTTTAATGTTGTGATTACTCTATATTTTAGAAGTTTCCATCGTCGACAGTTTAGCTTTAGCCGTCCGTGCACGTAGTTGATCATCACAACGAATTAGTCCTTCGCGTTTCATAAAAAATCTAAAATTAGACTATTTTTAAACAGATCCAATTATAACATCATACTGAAATATTGTCACGTCGGTAAATACAAAAGTGCCTACCGCCAAAAAACGATTTAGTGACAATTAAACGCAAGCTAAAATAGAAATAAAAGTAAAGTGTAAAGGTCGATATTGAATCGAAGTAATCAGTGTTAGAAGTGATGTTTTGATGCAAGATGTCTGCTGGTGTGTGGGATCTGGTGCCAGTACGGTGTCGGTGGATCGAAACCTTGAGGCACTGCGGCAAAACTTTGCTGCGTCGGCAGCGGAGGCTGCTTAGACGATTGAAGAAGGTAAAACCCCAAAAAAGATAATTTTTTATCACAATTGTCCATTTGATGTGTTATGTTTCGGGTGTAAACAAACATGTAAACATACAAATGTTTGTATAAAAATAATTAAATATTTCATTCGTGTTCTTATGTTTTCTGTAAACTTTTGCGTAAAGGACTTTTGAAGTGCAGTGTCGTTAGACTCGTCTTTATCTTTTGAATGTCATAAGCCACTTGTTGCGGTAGATTTCTTGTTTTCCTTATTATTGATTTCATATTATTAATTCTTATTATTTATTTTGCTAAAACCTTCACAATGAGCTCACATAATCTCAGGTGATTGTGTGGTCGACGATAGAAAGTACCATGAGTCCATGACCTATACTTAGATGAAAAAAAAAACTTTTGCGGTCTCATGTTTTACTGTTTATATTCTAAACGCATTCCCAATCTATATATAATAGATGACTAAGTGCTAACATCAATACGTTTAATTCGAAGTTGACATTGACTTTTTGCCCAAAATTTATTCTATTTATTCAGGGCTATTTTTAACTGTTTAAAACCTTTCGCAGCAGCTTCTCCATATCAAACCTGACAACTAAAGTTCAATGAATCAATTAAACGACTCATTGCTGATAAATGATTTATCTTTTTTATTCAAACAAAAACTAAAATATTGAAAATAGAGCTTTGAATGTCAGTTTTTTAAGCTGTTTCAAATGAGATGTAACGACCAAGAACCTGGGCCAAGGATAAGAGCAGACGCTTGCATTTAAAAATGAATCATTCATTCATACCAACTTAAAAAATGTTTCTGAGAAAAATAAGTTTTTTGAAAAGCAATGGAACGATTAATTTTTTAATGTGGAGAAGCTTTTGCGGGAAGTATTTTTTGGCAAAAATAACCCTGTATACCAATAATTAAAATCAGTGTATGACTTGCACATACCAAATAATAAATGGTTAATACCATTTAATAATTGCAAATTCAATTTATACCAATAATTAAAATCGCGGTATCATTTAAACACACTCGAGTATTATTATAATTTTTTTGACACACTATACAGGGGCGGAAGTTGGACATAATATTGTGTATTACTTCTCGATATTGGAAGCAAATTCAAAATATTACCCGATGGGAGAGAAAAGAACGCAAATAACGTGCGACCGCATTGTTTGGAAGACCAACATTTCACAGTACCGTAATACATTTTGTACCGCAAATCGCAAGCATTCACCGATTAGTGTTAGCAAAGTAATTGAAAATCTTTGTTGAAGTACATAGAACAATATAATAGAATATAATTTTGAATAGAAGGCTTTGGATGAAGATTAAATGGCTTGTCGTAACAGAATTGACAATTGATTCAATAGATTCGTCAACGCGTTACTCACTTAGGCTCTCGCAATACCAAACATACTGGGTGTAACGAAAATAAAGCGTTACCAGTTACCACAGACATCTTTTTAGATTTTAAAGTTCTTTTTACACAAAATAAATATTGTAATTTCTTTGAGGTTATTTGCCTTAACTCCAGCCCAAAGGTAATTGCAAACTACATTATAAGGTCCCCCGTTTTCTTGAACTATACCGATCTGTCATCCAGTTTTGTTCCCTCATGGTGACAGATAAAACAAAATAGTTCTATCTGTCCTGTATCGAACATTTTTGTCCGATCTGCCCCATGAGGCGACAAAACTGGTCAGATCGGAATAATCCGTTTTTTTAGTCTTTTTTCATTTGTCATCTTTTTTGGTTAGAGGCGTCAACCCTCAACTTCTTTCCCTTGGCGAAAGAGTGAAATTGGTGGAACGAAATTTGATCGATTGGCCCACGTTTGTCGTACTGTGGAACTGTACGTTTCTCTAGAGCTAAAGCAGGCCATCGGATAGGTTTGAGTGTGATTCTATGTATTTAGAGTATATTTCCATGCATCTACCTGGGTGCCAACTTTATTACCTAGCCGGGTTTTTATGTAAAGACTAGCGGCCCATCCCGGCGTCGCACGGGTGGACAATGTTGAAATTTTTTCTGAATTTTCTTTGCTATAAACCTCACGGAGCCCGAGACCTTTCCAACGAATGCAAAACCGTGGAAATCGGTTCGTGCGTTCTGGAGTTATAGCGTCAGGAAGGAAAACCCGACTTATTTTTATATAGTAGATTTCCCCGTTAACAACAGAATAAAAGAAGAAACAAATGAAACTAAGTATTCCCGGAAAATACGTTTATTACTATACACCCTTTATATTATATGCTTACTAAGGTCCGGGTCACTCAATAACAATAAGAAATTGTGAAATATTTCGTACTTTGACCTTGCACATGCATTGTTTAAATTCATTAACGAAATGTATAAAACTGGGTCGATCGGTGTGAATCTGGTTCAGTATCGTGATAAGCTTCTTGGTGATCGATTAATTAATTAAAAATAATTTTAATTAGCCGCGTGTATAAAGATACTTACAAGTCCCTACTCGTATTGTAAGTGCAAAGTAAATAAGACACTGTAAGAGCTGTGATATTTTTGTGTTGGATCTTCGACTATTCATCTTGTGAGTCTGAATTAAATGTTAATTGATTGTAAATATTAATTCAAGTAAATAATAATTAATACAGATAGGGTCAAATATAATAACGAAGTTATATTTCCTGTCGCGAACACGAACAGTGCGGTTGGCGTGCATGCATGAGTGCATTTAGGAACATGCGTGCGCGTAAAATGTGATAAGTCCATAGCCATTTGAGGCGCGTAGCGTGCGCACTGCGCGTGCGTTACGTGTGCGTAGGTGTGGCCCCGTCCTAAGATCGGAAATTATCCTTTGCCTGCCTATAAAACTACCTGTAGATCTCACTGTAGAGATAGTTGTAGCTTACTGTCAGTTAAAATAAAAGCAGGATGAGTTTCGGTAGCTCCAGAAATTACAACTTTCCAAATTCCTTCTACAACTTTATTTATCTCTGTAGCAGTATAGATAGCGTAGATATGGTGCGAAATTAAGAAAATTCATGTTGTCCCGTTCAGTGCTTTGTGATAAAGATAATTGGATTGACACAATGTACCTATTAGGTATACGAGTACATTAGCTTATTGTAATTATAATGCGCTCTTTCGTCATGTTGATTTCAATTGATATTCATTGACTTAGTCTGTCTAATCACGACTTGTGTAATTCGTAGGTCAGACTGTACCAAAAAAGTGACGAAGCTATAATACTATGTATGACACATTGTGTCTAGTCATTCCAGTACAATCGTACGGTTGCAAAACAACAAAGATCTGCATCAAAGAAATCTAAAGTGACAAACAAGAAGCATGTGTTGTCGAGTCATGATGATGCGCCTATCCTTGTGGGAATTAAGTCTAATTAGAAGGGCATTGTTTCCAATGAAATTTCAGGGCAAATAGGAGATTAAACATCTTATATCTCAGGGTGACGAGCGCAGTGCTGTGCCGCGCTGGGTTTTGCATTGTATGAGTTCAAAATTCTGGGTGATGCAGACCTGTTATCGGTAAACGTGACGTTTAACATCAGACAAGCGATTTGCTCGTCTCGTCACTCAAAAAAATAAAAAAAGTTTTTTTTTTAGTTTCTTCCTACCAACTACAACATAAAATAATTGAAATAGGATCTACAAATGAATATCTCTGAGTTGGCTACGTATTTGAATACCCCTGAGTGTAGCGGGTCGATAGGGGCATCCTTGGGCGACGATGATTGCTTTTACCATATCGGCGTGGGCGGGCCATACTTGTTTACTGTCCAGTGGGTGGTTTTTACAGGCATTAAGTTAATAGCATTCTGTACTTAGATTTCTTATTTAAGGATTTAAATTTAAAAGCATTCCACTGGTTGTTATGGGTCTAGGTTAGGCAGTTCCGCGAAATCAATCAATCATTCAACTCAACCTTTAATACCAAGTCTACCCTTGAAGTGTGATTAGGCCGTTTTTCAACAAGCTGTCCAAGTGCGGGTTGGTGAATTCAAATACGATATTGAATTTTTGTTCTGGACGTATGCAAGTTTCCTAATAATGTTTTTCTTTATCGAAAAGCCAGTGGTTCCGCGACATACTTCAGATTATTCATAGATAGGCGATTATAACTCAGTTTTGTTCAGTTTGGTTTTGCAAGAATCCGGCAGCGCAGGCGCGAAGTTACGCCATTGGCTACGTTATGAATCTTGCCAAACTAATGTTATGTGTATCGAATGAGATTTCACTTTGCCAACGTTGATAATATTTTTGATCATATTTTGGCGGTATTCCCTAGTTAAAATATAAAAAAAAAACTAGTTGTGCCCCCACAACTAGTTTTTTTTTTATATTTTGTGGGGGATGGTTCAGGTTTTGATTTAGTTGTGGGGGATGGTCAGGTCACAGTTCGTATGAACTGTGTATATGTGTACTAGGTATATTTTGAATGAAATTAATAAATTGAACCTGATGCAGAAATAGGAAGAATATTTTGATTGCATGTTATGAAATTGTATTACTTTTGAAAGCATAGGTTGCATTAGCAGACTTAAATGACAGTGGGAATAAGGCTGATAAAAAAGATAATAGGTTGTAATAAATATGTATTTGCCTGTAGTCAGCGAAAGCGGCAGGCTCATTCCTTCCAGCAGAATCTAGCTATGACGTGCCGCCAATTTTATTAATCTTAGGTTTTAAACTATGTCGTTGTGTTGTTTCAGGCGTACCTGCACAGTTGGCGCTCTACCGAGGAGCTGAACATGATGGTGGGTGCGAAGGTCGGCGGCGCCACGCCGCTGGTGATCGCTTGCAGGAACGGCCACTACGACGTGGCCGAGTACCTCATCGAACGGTGCAAGGCGGACATTGAGCAGCCTGGCTCAGGTGACTTCCCAACCATCTCATACTTCATTCAGGTTTTGTAGTGCCAAAAAGTCTTCCCTTCCAAAGTCGTCTAAGTAGTCCTACTTGAAAAGGTGTGTTGTGTTACTAACTGTACTATATATAATTATAGGCTGCAGACCACCGAACTTCGGAACTTACAATAATGTTATTCAGAAAGTCTTCCCCGCACGCAATAGTTCCGTCAGCCCACTACTTGTATTGACGCAAGCCTTTTCCGCACTCAGGCCGTTGAACGGCCCCTTGTGCGTGGTCATAACTGCTCAAACTATTGCGTGACCCTTTGCGACGCTGACGGGCGATTAGCTTGCTTCCATAAAATGCCTGAGTCGCTGGCATAGTTGATCTGCCTCTTGGTTAGAGTTGTGTTACCGATGAGGTTTTAACATGGAGTTCCGATTTTGACTTTGTGGTTTTCTGTTCCAGTGACATTCGACGGCGAGACGATAGAGGGCGCTCCGCCTCTGTGGTGCGCCGCCGCCGCCGGCCACCTTCCCCTGGTCAAGCTGCTGGTCCGCGCCGGCGCTAATGTAAACTCGACGACGCGGACGCATAGTACTCCGCTGCGTGCCGCTTGTTTCGACGGACACTACGATATAGTCAAGTTCCTAGTGGAAAATGGAGCCGGTAAGGTTCATTTTTGCTTAGTATCATCAATATTTACAATATTTATTTGCCAGTATTCGTTACTGGAGTGTCGTGGTGACCACAAACCAACCACTCCAACCTGTTACTGTAATCTTCTCGATGTCATTGAAAAGCAGATTATCTCTCCCTGCTTCTGAAACGTTTTTTTCTAAAATTTCAGATATAGAAATTGCGAACCGCCACGGGCACACTTGTTTAATGATAGCATGCTACAAGAGCCATATCAAGATCGCCAAATACCTTCTTTCCCTGAACGCCGATGTGAACAGGAAGAGCGTCAAAGGAAACACGGCGTTGCACGATTGCGCGGAAAGCGGCTCCCTTCTAATACTCAAAATGTTACTAGGACACGGGGCGACCATGGATGTAGATTCATATGGTGAGTTGTTCTTCTCAACTAATTATTTTGATTCTCAAACGTAGAAAAATATCTATGAATTGGATGGGTGTGAAGTTGGTATCCTTGCGGATTAAAGATTTACCAGTTTTATGCTTCAGTTGGAAGTCCAGGAAGAGTTTCAAAATAAGGCAACAGATAACGGATTCTTACACTATTCTTCTCTTCCTTCTTTTTTTCTTTTACTGTTACTTGCTTCTGATTGCTATAGCGTATGTGATTTCTATTCATAAACTTAAAGACCAAGCTGATCGAAATCAGAATTGATACCACAGTAAAACTCACGATGGTAAGCTGGCTAATTAGTTTATGTTCTCATCTATTATGATCCTATTTGAAGTTTACCATCTTTTCAATACAATTTCAAACAAATAACCTGTATTTTTCTCTATATTCCAGGAATGACACCCCTACTGGCCGCCTCAGTGACGGGCCACTCGCACATAGTGGAGCATTTAATCAACGTAGAATACGGACTAGTTACTAGGAAACAGAGAATAGACGCTTTGGAGCTGCTCGGCGCCACCTTCGTCGACAAGAGAAGAGATATGGTGGGCGCGCTGGCGCTTTGGAAACGAGCTATGAATGAAAGGTAACTAACCTTTTTTTTATGAATAAATCCGCATTTGACCTCCAACTCGCCTACGCGGAAAGAGTATCGCGCTGCGCCGGCGCACACTGGTCTTCTTCGTCGCTGGAGTCCTCATGTGCCAGGTTGGGATTACTCCAGCATACGGAGCTGACTGCGTCGTTACCAGACTTGTCCACTTCCCCACGATGACCATAAAGACACGGTCTCCACGTCGCGCGTCGGTGGCATTCTCCATCCCCCATCTCTATTGAAATTTGGCCGCCTGTCAATTTCAATGGCCTCTTTGACTTTCCGGTTCACAGAAAACAAAAACAATAATTAATAATTATTTAAAAATTTAATTTTTGTTAATTATAACAAAAACGTGTGAAAAGCACGTTAGTTTCAATAACAAAAAAATAATAGTAAAATTACAAGACTCCTTCACAGCAGTTTAAAAATTACTAATTTTATATGTCGTTTGTCGATTATCCCAGGTTCCCAGGCGACGGCAGCCCTCCGATCCCCAAACCGGATGACACCCCCCGCATCGAGGCGTACGATTTCGCAGTAGAGCCGATCGACGCGCGCGAGTTAGATGATCTACTGGCTGACCCTGATGCTATGCGTATGCAGGCTCTTGTCATACGCGAGAGGATACTAGGTAATACCCCCAGACTTAAAAAAAAACGATAATATTCAAAGGGTTGAACAGTTTTTCTTGAAATTTAAGAAATATTGCAGCTAAGAACGCACACAATTAAGTCACTTTTCAAAAAAAAAACGGCATCAAAATCGGTCCATTCCTTAGATAAGGTAGATTGCCACAGACAGACATACAGATACATTTTACGTTAAACTTATTATAACAGCCCTCGGCTAGCATCGGGATCAAGATTTTTGGTGTGAATAAAGTTTATCTATCTATCTCTATGTTCGTAGGCTCAGCGTACCCCAACACTTCGATCATACCAAGTTTCACTCACATCATAATCAATAATAGAATGTGTGTTCCAAGGTCCGGCGCACCCCGACACGTGCTACGTGCAAAGTTTCGCTCGTATCATAGTAGAATGTATGTGTATAGGTCCGGCGCACCCCGACACGTCGTACTACGTGCGCTACCGCGGCGCCGTGTACGCGGACGCGGGCCGCTTCGCGCGCTGCCGCCAGCTGTGGCACCACGCGCTCGACATGCAGCGCACCGTGCTGCCGCCGCTCTCGCCGCTCACTCACTCCTCGCTCTACAGGTAAAGTCGGCATAGGACTGTGACATACTGTCAATTGTGCGGACGCTGCGGCAGAGGTGAACTGCACCTGCCCGCATACGCCCTGCCCAGGCATCCTTAAAGAAATTTGATACTGCAGATAGCTCGTCTTATTTGTCATCTCATGCTTTTATTTCAGTACTTGGACCCTATTCTTGGGCGCTCGAGATTATCTCCGTCAGTCTCACTCTCAGGACTTTTTTAAAGAGAGCGACAGTGACCGAGATAATACCACTGGCCAGCATAGGGTGGTCCTGGTCCCTGTCTAATCACTTTCTCGAAGTTGTCATTTAGTTAGGGGTCTCTTAACTACCCGCAACCACAAGTAACAGTTGCTCCTCTGATTCCCAGTTTCGCGGAGCTGTTCTCGTACATGGTGTCGGAGCGGTCCCGCGGCGTGCACCGCGGCCGCGTGGTGCCGCCCGTGGCGTGGGAGGACGCGGCGCCCGTGTTCCGCAAGGCGCTCGCCGAGCTGCGCCGCGGGGTGGCCATTGCGCGCGCGCGCGACTCTCCGCCTGATGAGGTAAATAAATATTAAACTACCCTCATTTGATTTATTTAAAAAAAAACTCAAAATTGGATAGGTAATAGAATATGAGTTTGTTGTTATATTGGTAAAGTATAATATTTAATTTAAACAAATTGCAAGCAAAATTTAAGGCCTATAATTACGTTAGGCATTAAAATAAATTGACCAATAGCGACATAGATGAATGATTAGCTCAAAAGTTTATTTGAAGTTATTTTTGGCCCGCTGCGTTTTAGGTATGCCGCAAAAAAACTATTATGCCTGCTTTTATTAGTGGCACCTAAACCATTCCCTAATTGAGTATCTCTTACCTTAAGACATCACCTAAACAAAGCTTAGCCTAAACTTAGCTTCATATAAATTAGACATAGTATCCAAATAAGTACAGGGTTATTCATAAAGGGTATGCTAAGCCGAAAAGGGCTCATAGTACTCATCATTATGAACAACTTTTACTACGGGACCAACCCGACTTTGCGAAAAAAAAAAAAACAGCTTTTCCATACATTTTGTCGAGTGTCACTGACATTTTTCTATAGAACAGCTGATTTTTTTTTCGCGAACTTCGGGTTGGTCCCATAGTAAAAGTTGTTCATATTGATGAGTACTATAAGCCCTTTTCGGCTTAGCATACCCTTTATGAATAACCCTATATAGTGGCATCCTTTTGTTGAATAGTTACCCGTCCCCCACGAGGTGGCCCTGACCGCCCTCCAGCGCGTGATGGTGATCTGCCTGCACCTGGCGGCGCTGCTGGCGCGGCTGCTGGACGAGGACCAGCCCCCGCCCGTGCAGCGCCAGATACACCAGGCGGTGTACGACCTCATCAGGCTGGACGTTAGGGTATGTAGTCTGTAATGTAGGGTGGAGGGCAGTGCGATGACGTCATGAACGTTGCAAATGTATTTATCAAAGAAAAAAAAGTTAGACATTTTACAATCGGATGAGGCTTTCGTACCGGTTCTCGTAGTCGTCGACGTGGTTTCAGCGAGGCCTGCAATAATCCTGTGTGCTGCTCACGTCTCGCCTAGCTTGCATCCCTTCATATTTTAGAAGGTGAATTGAACGGCGCAATCTGAAACATTAAAAAAAATGGTTATGACTAACGTGACAACGTCAGAACGTTAACATTGATGAAAATGATTTTTAATATGGGACCAACCCGAAATTCGCGAAAAAAAATCAGCTGTTCCATACATTTTGTTGTCATTGACATTTTTGTAAGGAACATCTGATTTTTTTCGCGAATTTCGGTTTGGTCCTACAGTAAAAGTTGTTCATAATGATGAGTACTACGAGCCCTTTTCGGCTTAGCGTACCCTTTATGAATAACCTTGTATATGTACTGTTGTGAATCGTTTACCGAGATGTAACGAGGTCCTCCTCCCCCCGCGCCGCAGGTCCGGCTGGGGCGCTCGGCGCTGCACGTGGCGTGCTCGGCGGAGGGCGCGCGGCGCGGCTCGCGCGCGTGGCTGGCGGCGCCGGGGGACGCGTCCCCGTGCTGCCCGCGCCTCGTGGCGCTCATGCTGCGGCTCGGCGCCGAGCCCGACGCGCAGGACGGCCAGGGGGACACGCCGCTGCACCTCGTCGCCAAGGTACTACCTTTTTTTAACCGACTTCCTAAAAGGAGACGGTTCTCAATTCGACGAGTATGTTTTTTTTATGTGACCGGGGAGGGGGGGGGGGGGGATCTTCAATAAGATACCCGGTTGTATTGGGGTACATCCGGGCTATGTGGGGGTTGACCCACTAAAACCCCCTCGGTGGCTTGCCTCTGCCGTACGGAGGGCACCGAGATCTCTCGAGGAACTCATACCGGCACATTGCCTTAGGCAGTGCTCCCGGGAAATGCACTATTTCCGCTACTCCCCTTGTCAACGGCACGGGCCACACCGTGCCTTTTTCTTCACTGGGCTCGCTTGATTGGGAGGTCAGATCCCCAAGTCTAACCTGCAAGCCCAACGGTCCCCTTTTAATCGGCTCTTATGATAGGCAGGGGATACCGAAGCCGTATCGTAGACCCCGGCTCCAGGGTTATGCACCTACTGACTACATACTCGTACTCGTAACCTTGGGGACCGGCCGAACAACTGCAAACTTTTTTTGTGATAGACTGCCATTTCGCCTGATGGTGAGCTATGATACGGTCTACGATGGAGCACGCTTGTCTAAAAGAAACCGACTAGACCTTTCTGAACGTATTTTAATTTTTATTTTCCCTCGACAAGACTTTATGCAACAATCATTACATCATGCATCATTAACACTTTGATTGCGGAAAACACATACCTTGTGTTTTCCTTTGTGCGACGCGAATGCGGCTGCACACGGCAGGCGCGTAAAACAACGCATTTGACTATTAGCCGCAGTCAAAGTGTTAATACAATTGGTTTCTCCATAACAAATTGAATCAGTCACTTACGTTCTCACAAGTTTGACCCGTCCCCCTTGTCCGCAGCTGAACCCGTGCCCCGCCGGCGTGGTCCGCGCGCTCCTCGCTCACGGCGCCCACATCGACACCGTCAACTACGCCGGGGAAACTCCCGAGTCGATCCTTCGCGCCGGGGGACAAAACCTGATCTCGATCGTCAACCCACTTCAACATACCACCCTCAAATGCCTCGCCGCTCGCACCGTCAAGAACTACCAGCTTCCATACAGACACGTCCTGCCAGCCTGTTTGCATGCCACCGTCATTGCGCACTGAACTGCACGCTAGCTATTGCGGATTTGTTGAGCATACTTTGGGTTTCTAGTGCGGGATGAGATGATTTGTTTAAATACGACGCCATAGGTATGTTCGATTTGACGATTTGTAGGATATCGTATCGCATTTGCTGATTTTTGGGATCGTAAAGATCCATCTTCAAATTCGTATCTGCGGTAAAAGTGTTGCATGAATTTAGAGATAATATCCAACTTTATGTAACCCGTTAGTACAATGTTCTCATAGAAAACCAATCCTTAACATCTTAGCATCAGGCATCTGCGAGCAGAAATATACTTAAAGTACGTGGGAAATAGTCGAGATTTGCTCGCTGTAGAAAACCCTCACATCTCAGCGCGCAAGATGTGAAAATTCATATCGACTTTAACGATCTTTGAGCATGATTATCATTGTATTTACTCGTATGTCTAGAAAATTATTGACTTCTGTAAGGCCAAATGATTATTAGGCGGCCAAGTGAAAACGTATTAAAACTGATCCCGTCGCCATTTCAAAGAGTGATCGTCAAAATCGGTCGCAGAATACGTAACAATTTATCGTCTTTGCCATAGATACTTCGTTAAACTAAGTGTTAGAGTATATGAAATTACGAATTGTGGCTTTGTGAATGTTTATTTCTATTTGTGATAGGATATTCAACTCTATTTTTATATTGGGGCTATTTTGTATAACAGAATTTTCACCCAACTGCCAACTTGTCTGCGGGACGATCGAAATCGCCATTCGAAAAATTGAGAAATAGTTTCATGAAATGTCAGTTGTGCCATTTTCGTTGCCGGACTTCTGTACTTACATTATTTCTGTTTCAAATTCTATAATAAACATATATGTAAAGGCGGAGACTGACTTGTAACGTTTTTTTGTGACGCTCGCTTTAAACACAAGCTCGAAGCAATGTTCCCAGCGAAATTGCAGGGCAAATAAGAGATAACACATCTTATATCTCAGAGTGAAGAACGCAGTGCTGCGCCGCGCTAAGTCTTGAATTGTCTTGAATTCAAAATCCTGTGTGGCGCAGACTTATTATGAGCAGACGTGATGTTTAACAACAGGCAATCAATTTGCTCGTTTCGACACTCAATTTGTATAAAAAGCACGCATTTTCTTACATTATCTTCTTACAGAACGAGATAGTACGTTTTTCTTGCGACAACTTTTTTACCTGCACTGATCTCAAGTTTCTTTGTAAATATGCGTTTGCATCGAGCGGCTCAGCTCGCTGCAGCACTAAATACTGTAACGCAATACAAAAAACAAGTCAGTCCCGGCCTTATTCTATTCTACCATTATTGTACCTTTCATTTTTAGAGGCTACGTTTATTTTGTTTGTGATTCGATTTAAAACCACCTTATTAATTGGTTAACTATATTTTTATCCATAATGCTCAATGTCAAACAGTCAACGTTTCGAACATTTTGTTTGTTTGTGGCACCGACGGAATTGTAAATACATATTTATCTCTACTTGTATTTGTATGAAAAAAGGAACTTACTTTCTGGAATTGAAGTAACTATCTAATTATGTATCGAAAATTTTGGACGAATTTTTGTATGTATCACGATTTCACGAAATGTATTGTATAACTGTGTCACAATGATTTTGATAGTTTATAAAATTTCGGACTCGTGTAGTAACTTTAGCGCTGTGGTAGATTACTTAAAAAAAATAAGGAATATAAATTAAAATACATATAGCCGTTAATTTTAAGGTCCGCTATTATCGAAAATAGTCAAATAAATGTGCTGCATAAAATAATACAATACACATAATATACTTGATTATAATTAAATGCGAAATATTATATGTATATGCGATTATAAATTATATTGTTCGATTTTATTACAAGTGTTTTCGAAGACACTTAATTCAATACAAAAACACAATATTATGTATTGTAGCGGAGTATAAACTACGATGTATAAGAACTATGTTAGCCATATGTTTAACCATCGACGATAGGGTCGGCACCTGCGGCTTTATTAACTAACTGGTAATCAGAATTAACTTCATTTTGAAACTCGAAGCACGAGTGAACTGTTAGAGTACTGATTACCAGTTAGACAAAAAGGTTGCTTCTCATATGGGTGACCGTTAATGGCATTTACAATAATTTACACTTGACAGTCATTAGGTCATTTTGGAGGCCTGCGGGCGGGTAGAGGCGATTCCGGGGACATACTACAATCTCATAAAACATTGGGTTCTTACTTATACCTGATAAACTTAACACTTTGACTGCGGCTAATAATCACATGCGATTGCCTTAGGTGCGGCTAATAGTCAAATGCGTTGTGTTTTACGCGCCTGGCGTGTGCAGCCACACTCGCGACGCACAAAGGAAAACACAAGGTATGTAATTTCCCCAGTCAAGGTGTTAAAAACAGCTTGAATTTCTCCGTCTTCTTTTCGCACGTGGTATTTCACATCAGCGAGAAGTTGTCAGAGCATTTCAAGTAGTGTTTCCTGCTTATAAGTGAGGCCCTTATTGTTAAGTCTGTTGTGACTTCCCTCTCGCTTCTTTTATACGAAAAAGAGCAAGATGAAGTCAAGATAGGTATCGAGATGTGGTAAGTCCAAGGGTTGTCACGAGTCCTCAAAATGACGCAGTAGGTACGTAGTTTTGAACACCAAATTATGTTATACGTGTAAAGGCCTGTTCACGTATAAGAGGATATTTGCTATCGCTGTGGATAGAGGAAAATTCCGAACGGTGTATTTCAAATAGGACTAATGGTCTTCGAAGTTGTGCTTTCGATTTTTCTATTGCTTTTTTTTCGTAGTTTTTTTAAATTTCTTACACATCCTCTTGTGCATTTTATATCAAAGGTCTGTTAAACTCGTAAAAAGTTAAAGTTTTCGCATTTATACAATACTGGTTTTTTTTTCTATTCACAGCAGCAAAAAAACTTGGCAGGTCTTGAGACTATCACATTCGAATTTTCCGTTCGGAACGCACCGTGCAGTCGAAGTCGTTTGCACTCGACGTGACGCGTTATGGCTTTCCGTACGGAATCGAATGGTCGGTCTATTGAGTATTGTTAGGTAAGCTGATGCGTAGGCGACTGGTTCGGGACTAGAGAACCTTCGCACTTTCCTGAGCTTGCACAACCTCTAGTCCATATATTAATCTTATTAGTACATTCTTCGTAAAATACGACTACGTTTGTCTCTTTAGCCGCATGTAGAGAATAATCAACGTATTTCAGAAGAATAAAAACAAATTATAATAATGTCCTAGAATTATCGATATAGTAATACGTATAAATTGGTATTGTATGATAATTTTAATGTAGAGTAAATTGTTAGAACTGATTAAAATTGTTAATTTTTGTTCGTATATCCGACGGCGATCGTACGGCCGTAATATGATATGATTATTGTGTGTATTTTGACATAGTATATTTGATTAGTAATATTGAGTGATGAATTACATGCTAGTTATTTTTTGAAATTAATAAAATGCTTTAAAATTATCGATGATTTTTAGTATTTGTTTATCCTCCATGTAGTGACTTTATTAAGACAATTAGGGCAATTAATGAAATTCTGGATTTCATTACTTATCTTCATTAATTATGGAGCTATCTGATTTATATGCACCTATCTTTGAATGCCTGTTTATTTATCTGAGACCTACTTTACATGTCTTACTATAAAAAAAAATAAAAATCAGCAAATCTTTTGTTTGACACTTCTAACCATTTATTTATAGAAATCTTTGATAAAAGGAACCTAGCTAAAAGCTACGAGTAGGTACATATTGAGGTGGATATGTAACCAGATTCCTTACTGCCATAACATCTACTGTGCCAGTTATTGTGTAGGAGAGTGGTGTTTCCGTTGGAAAGACGGAAATAATAAAGGGAGGGTAGTCGAACAAAGCAAAGGCTCAAGCTGAATGCTTAGAGCGCAATTACAGATGTCGAGAGCGAGCCGCGGTGTGAATGAGGCTTTATTTTATTAACTGGTTACGTTTACGGGGAAATGATTTTCGTAACGTACATTGTACTGTAGGTACGACCAATTTATTTGCAAAGTTGAGTGAGGGCGCCACTATTGTATTTTATTAACAAAACTTGCAGCCACCTGTAGATTTTTTTTAGTTCATGATTTTTCCAACTCTACTGAAGTTTGTCAGACTGTTTATGTAAACCTGACGAAACGCTTTGTTATCTTTTCAGGCTTTTATTAAGAGGTCTAAATTGACCAAAATGTTGATATCATCTCGTGATATCCGTCTTTCGTCTTGGACAATCAACAGTATTACTTGGACAATAAATATTATTTCCAGTTACAATATTGTATTTCATTCTTTAGTGTTTTAATATTTAAAGAAAGTAATTTAAAGTAATATTTAAAGAAATGTTTTAAAGGTCTGTAACTAAATGTTATCCGCAAACTAAGACTGCTATATTTTAGCTAGTTTAGATATAAGTACCTTTATAAATCAACGAATGTTTTTGCTGTACAGCAGTTAAAAACAGTACCTATAGTACTTAAGGCCTGATCGATACTAAGTTCGAAAAGCTGAGTAGAGTTTTAAATCCACTTAGACTTCAAATTCTCAAAGGCTTCTACGATGCAACGTGTCATTCAATCCAATAGGCACTTATAGGCAAGAGGTGGTTGCCATTTGCAGTCGAACCGCTCAAAATAATTTTATCAAATTTGCGCTACGGTAGCACACGACCACTACGCTGATTAAAAATAACAAATTTTAATTTATTGCGCTTGTGGGCTTATGTTACATAGTTGAAGATCTTCAGAATCCGCTTGTCAGCGTGTAGGTTGGGTACTTATAAAGTACCTGATTATATTTTATATTAATATTATTCGATGAGTAAGTAGCACCTTGATTACTCACTGGAAGGCTCAACATCCTTGTTCTAAACGTTAACTTACCTAACTATTGTAGACAGTGAAGTGACAGCTAAAGCGCCAGGTGGCAAGGGGCGCATTTACGAGTATACCTTAAAGCGAAAAACATTTTCGTGTTCTTAAGAGAGTTCGTTCTACCCTGATCAGGCTGTCAAATCAATGTTTTTCCGCGTTTGACCACGATCTCTCCTATTGGTAAGAGACTATGTACTCGAAGATGAAGCACGCAGTAACTAGAAAGACGTCGATCTATCTAGATAGCTATACCTAAGTCCTACTTATGGCAACACTGCAAAGCAAACTAATTAACAAGTATTCTACAACACAATACCTACAATTACTTAATGACTCTTTAGCAAACAAAGTGAAGACTCGAAGTAAAAAGCAAAAGCTGAACAATACCTATCTAGATTTGTAAGAGCGAAGCTCCTTGAAGCAATACCCAATTAGAGTAAACTACGGCAATCTGGCAGTGTGGAACTTATTCAAATGAAGAACCGCAAAAACTTCTACCGGAGAATGTTCGAGTAATTTGTTCTATGTTGGTATCTATACTATATATTACTATGTCTAACTACCTGCCTATACAATAAGGTTATAGGGAAAGTGTATACTAAGCCGAAACAGGCTCATAATAGTACTCGTCATTATGAACAACTTTTACTATGGGACCAACTCGGATTGGCGAAAAAAATAATCACCTGCTCCATACATTTTGTTGAGTGTCATTGACACTTTTCTATGGAACAGCTGATTTTTCGGTTGCGTCCCTATGTGCCTTTTTCGGCTTAACATTCCGTTTATGAATAACCCTATAAATGTAAGTATTTCTATATAGCTGTTAGCTTTGCTAACTACCTGCCTATACAGGGTTATAAACAGGGGCGGATCTTGAATTTGTGGGGCCCTGGGCTAGTACTGCTTAGGGGCCCTACCTAATTACTCAACTAATTGCCATTTTGACATGAAACTGTTTTCTGTAGTGATGTAGGTATATGTAATATATGAACCAGATTCAGCGTCGGAACCAGACCCTGCAGTGGAACCGGATAGGAAGAAAATAGGAAAACAAAATATTTTATTTATTTATTAAAACATTATTTATTGCAAAATAAATAACTTTTAAGTTATCTATCACTTAGTAAACTTAACACGCACTAAACACATTTCTAGCAATAAAAAAGTCAATTCGTTAATACAGGGTGTTTGGTCTAGGGTTAGACAAACTAAATAGGTGTGTTCGTTGAACCATTTAGAGAATACAAGTTGGCCAAAAAAAATCCCAGACGCCTCATTTTTTTTTAGTGGTTGTGTTTTTTATTTTTACTGAAATTTAACCTATTAATTAAGCACCACAACTTAAAAAAAAACTGTTTTAGACCGTTTCTTCTTATTTGAATTTGGTCTCTGATACATTTTCGTACTGTACAAAGCAAAATTAGAAGCAAATAAGGACTAAATAATTCGTTCAGAGCTCATAGAGTGTAAAAATGAAAGAAAAATTGCCCAAAAGTCAACTTTGACTCGATCTAAAAAAAAACTAAATTATCCATGAAATTCAAACACTTCTAAAAACATCTCTTGTTATCCCTTATTACAAAAGTATCCTACACGCGTACAAAACTTTATCGCTTTGTGAAAAAAAAATGATGTTTGGGAAAATGAAACAAAAACAATAATGCAAAAAATAATCAGTTTTGTTCAAAAACAGCTCCTCTATTCGCAATGCATGCCCGTCATCTTCGTCGGATTTTTACAGTCGTAGTTTTTTAATTTCATCTCTTCTTTCATCTTCGCAGAAGCGGCATTGATTCGCTCAATAAGTTGCTCTTTGGTGCTTATTTGAACTTCGTACACTAATTCTTTGGCACGTCCCCAGACAAAGAAATCAAGTGGTGTAAGGTCTGGGGAACGTGCGGGCACTCGATGGGGCCACGTCTTCCGATCCACGTGTTGGGGAACACATTGTCCAGGTACTCGCGTACAGACGCCGAGTAGTGCGCCGGGCAGCCGTCTTGCTGAAAAATCATGGGACGTTCTTTCAAAAATTTTTCTTTCATTTTTACACTCTATGAGCTCTGAACGAATTATTTAGTCCTTATTTGCTTCTAATTTTGCTTTGTACAGTACGAAAATGTATCAGAGACCAAATTCAAATAAAAAGAACCGGTCTAAAACAGTTTTTTTAAAAGTTGTGGTGATAGGTTAAATTTCGGTAAAAATAAAAAAACACACCTAGACCACTAAAAAAAAATTTAGGCGTCTGGGATTTTTTTTGGCCAACTTGTATTCTCTAAATGGGTCAACGAACACACCCATTTAGTTTGTCTAACCCTAGACCAAACACCCTGTATAGTCGACGATAGCAGAAGTGCGGAAAAATAACAAAATTGCGTCCGGACAGGGAATTCCCCGTTCCGTTTGATAAATGCGCACACAACCCGTGTTGTTGATCGCAGTTGGTTGATCGCAGTGTTGCCAACCTTATGATCGGATTTTTTTTAATTCTAGAAAATTTTTACTATTGACAATATCGCCTATTGGTTTCAGTTCGGTTGGGGGCCCTCTGTATTCGCGGGGCCCTGGGCTGCAGCCCAAAAAGCCTTTAAGTAGATCCGCCCCTGGTTATAAAGAAGAGTATGCCAAGCCGAAAATGGCTCCTAGTTCTCATTATTATGAACAACTTTTACTATAGGACTAACCAGGAATTCGCGAAAAAAAATCGGATGTTCCATACATTTTGTTGAGTGTCATTGACATTTTTATTAAACGGTTTTATTTAGCTCACCCCGTTTGTTTTTTTAAACGGTTTTATTTAGCTCACGTTTTCTTTTTTCTTTCTTGGGTCAAATTTAGTAATTCAAATTTCACCCTCTTCCTGTCAACCGATTAATCTGAAATTTTGTATACACTTTGGATTTTGGTGACAATACAATTATGTTTATTCATTATCATTATAAATTCAAGATGGCCGCCGCTACAAAATGGCGGATAACGTAGGTTTTATCAATCCCATCATTTTTATTTATTATTCTTGGGTCAAATTTAGTAATTCAAATTTCACCCTCTTCCTGTCAACCGATTAATCTGAAATTTTGTATACACTTTGGATTTTGGTGACAATACAATTATGTTTATTCATTATCATTATAAATTCAAGATGGCCGCCGCTACAAAATGGCGGATAATTTATGTTTTATTAATCCCATCAATATGGGTATCAAATGAAAGGGCTCAACAAGCAGAATACAATATACTATAAAAAATTGAAATCCAAGATGGCAGCCGCTACAAAATGGCGGATAACGTAGGTTTTATCAATCCCATCAATATGGGTATCAAATGAAAGGGCTCAACAAGCAGAATACAATATACTATAAAAAATTGAAATACAAGATGGCGGCCGCTACAAAATGGCGGATAACGTAGGTTTTATCGATCCCATCAATATGGGTATCAAATGAAAGTGCTCAACCAGTATAATACAATGCACTATATAAAATAAAAACTAAAAACTAGAAAATAAAAATAGTTAAAAAAAAATTTTAAGTTAAACGGTTTTATGTTAAAAAAAAATCATACATTGCAATGTTTAAGATAAATGTACTAAAAACCAAAAAATAATAAAATAGATACAGTGAAGTCGTGGGAATTATAAACATATGCATAGACTAGACTAAAATAAAACCGTGGGGCAAGAAAACCGTGGGACGTGCCCCACGGTTTTATTTTAGTCTAGTCTATGCATATGTTTATAATTCCCACGACTGTATCTATTTTATTATTTTTTGGTTTTTAGTACATTTATCTTAAACATTGCAATGTATGTTATTTTTTAACATAAAACCGTTTAACTTAAAAAAATTTTTTACCTATTTTTTTCTATGGAACATCTGATTTGTTTCGCGATCTCCGGGTTGGTCCTTAGTAAAAGTTGCTCATAATAATGTGTTCCTTCTAGGCAAGCCTGCTCCATCGTAGACCGTATCATTGCTTACCATCAGGCGAGATGGCGGTCAAACGCAAGCCTATAACTGAATAAAAAAAAAATGTTTAATATGACCTTTTTTCGGCTAAGTTATACCCTTTCCTTATAACCCTGTATGTTACATAGGTAAAAATAAAAAGTAGTTTAATCTACTAATCTACTGTAGGTGTACCTTAGAAAATAAGTTTGTATAGGCTTTAGGTACTTTGGTCCACCGAACCCTAAAGAATACAGGCCACTCAAAGGTTTCCAGCATGACAGACAAATTACTACAATGCTTCGTTTGGGACTTCTATTAATAGCTTCCAAAATACAATAGGCTCTTTACTGTCCACACCAGAATAAAGCAAAAAGATAGAAACGTTTCAATAAAAGAAATCGTAGTTATTTAGGTATCTACCATTTATTTTGAACTGTCAAAGAAAGTTTTCCACGATTCTTTTCTTCTTTGCTTTAAAAAGCTTTCTCGGTAAAACGACTGTAACAGGTAGCTTACGAGAATCTATATGTGTATCTATATAAGTAGATACTCAGGTACTCTCTTAAAAACTTAAAAAAGTGTTCCTAGCCGAGCAGACGTCTCAGACAAGTCGGCAGAAGGTGTTTTAGGTGCCTTTTATTACTGGTAACTGGATACTATTACTTCACGAGCTTTTAAATGTAAAAGCTCCATTTTTGGTCGCCGGGAAAGAGCAGTTATCTGAACTGAAGTACTTTTCTAGGTAGTTAGAAATATCTAAGTAACTAGGTAAGAACTAACTTGTGCTATACTCATAAATAATACTTATGATATCTGAATCTAGATAGGTATCGATTTTTATGTAGAGTTACGTATATATTTTACTCGGTGAAGACAAATTGTAATCTACGTTGCTACGGCGTAGGTGTCTAGGCAAATGTGTAATTTTACACCTTCCTAATTCAACATTTTCTATACAGGATACAGTTATATTTGAAGTAAGCAAAAAACACGTATTCTGCCGTGCAGGCCCTAAAACGCAGTAAGCGACATTTTGGCGATTTTGAGTTAAGTATTGAACCGTAATGGGCACGCCATAAGAAATCGAATGATATAATTGGTTTTTCATTATTTTAACTGCAAGATAGAAAAAAACAAATGCCCCAACGCAGTAACTAAGCATATTTTATGCAAACTGTAACGTAAGACTATCTAAAATGCAGTAATAGCAATAACGTCTAACACGACCCCGGGTAAATTACAGTAAATCCCAGGTAAATTGCAGTAAATGTAATCATTGATACAAAAAATCGGTTTACTACACCTTAAAAATATAGTGAACATATAAACTAAAATGCAGTAAGTAGGCAATGTTCTGAAAATATTAATACTGCGAAGTTTATTTTTATTAGTTTTCAAAATGATTACAGACTAATATGCAGTAATTTACTAGGATGTTGTATTTTAGATAGCATCGCCTATTTTTTGAATACGGTTAAAACATTGTAAAATGCAGTAAAACTGATAAAACTTGTCCTTTATTTATATCATAGGTTACATATTATTGTCAATGTTACTAGTTAAATTGCAGTATTCGGGTTATTTACTGCAGTATAATCGATAATATCTAACTCTTAAACATTAACATTTACAGCCTAAATTGCAGTAAGATTAGTAAGTTACTGCATTTTAGTTGGCAATTTGAATCAAATTCAAATTGTTATATTCCACTGCTTTTGTGAAGTAGTTTACTGCGTTCTACGAGGGCGGCACTACGAGTAAAAGTATCGGGAATGGAATATTTCCACTGATCCTGTCATATTTAAATCTTTTTAATTGAAAACTCCTTAGTTTTAAAAATCGAATACCATTTATTTATTTTAAAGAAGATTCTCGGTCTTGTCACAAGGTCTTGTCAAACTTGTTTAGTCGTTGAGAAAATGGAATTGACTCGAGAAAATTCAAGAGCGATGATTTATTATGACTTTCGAAGTGGTTTAACACAAAAACAGTGTGTTGATCGGATGCTTTCTGCATTTGGTGATGAAGCCCCATCCAAAACAACAATTTATCGCTGGTTTGCATTTCAACGTGGACGTGTCAAGCTCAGTGATGATCCCCGTCAAGGTCGTCCAAAAACTGCAGTCACCCAAGAAAACGTTGATGTTGTGCGTAAGCTGATTGAGGAAGATCGACATCGACATACCGCGATATTCAGGCAACTTTAGACATTGGCATGAGTCAAATACAAATAATCTTCCATGAACAATTAGGTGTAAAAAAGTTGTTTTCCCGATGGATACCGCATTCGCTCTGTGAAGCGACATACCGCGATATTCAGGCAACTTTAGACATTGGCATGAGTCAAATACAAATAATCTTCCATGAACAATTAGGTGTAAAAAAGTTGTTTTCCCGATGGATACCGCATTCGCTCTGTGAAGAGCAAAAAGCGGCTCGCGTTACTTGGTGCGTCAGAACTCTCGAAAGATTCCACACAGGATCCTCAAATTATGCTGTATACAACATCGTATCAGGTGACGAATCCTGGATATATGCGTACGAACCCGAAACAAAAAACCAGTCACGAGTTTGGGTGTTCGAAAATGAGTTAAAGCCAACAAAAATTGTTCGTTCACGGAGTGTTGCAAAAAAAAATGGTGGCCACGTTTGTCTCCTAAACAGCCATGTTGCGACTATTCCTCATGAGGGACAAAGAACGGTTAATGCAGAATGGTATGCTAGCATTTGTTTGCCACAGGTCGTTTCTGAACTCCGTAAAGAGAACTGCAACCGCCGCATCATCCTCCATCACGACAATGCGAGTTCTCACACCGCGCACGGAACAAAAGTGTTTTTGGAGCAAGAAAACATAGAATTATTAGACCATCCGCCGTACAGCCCCGACCTAGGCCCTAATAATTTCTATACTTTCCCTAGAATAAAGAATAAATTGCGTGGTAAGAGATTTTCATCACCTGAAGAAGCTGTGGACGCCTACAAAACGGCCATTTTGGAGACCCCAATTTCCGAATGGAATGGTTGCTTCAATGATTGGTTCCATCTTATGGAAAAATGTGTCAAGATAAATTGTGGTATTGGATGGAGCTTCATCACCAAATGCAGAAAGCATCCGATCAACACACTGTTTTTGTGTTAAACCACTTCGAAAGTCATAATAAATCATCGCTCTTGAATTTTCTCGTGTCAATTCTATTTTCTCAACGACTAAACAAGTTTGACAAGACCTTGTGACAAGACCGAGAATCTTTTTTAAAATAAATAAATGGTATTCGATTTTTAAAACCAAGGAGTTTTCAATTAAAAAGATTTAAATATGAGAGGAACAGTGGAAATATTCCATTCCAGACACTTTTAGTGCCGCCCTCGTAAATGTTTAAAGTAGTTTAAGTTTAAAATACTATTACTGTTAGTGTGACTAAGCCAAATTGTAAAGATGTCATAAAATTCTGAACTATTATGTCAGAATAATAATAAAACATCATATTTTGGCATGGCTGATAAGTTTTCATTTCGTACTTAATATTTAATAAAAATGATTCTGATAAAAAAATATTCTGATACTAGTAAAATAGAGATTTTACTCCATAAAATAAGTAACTAATGTATAATTAAGCCAATAATTATTCACATACTGCACCTACACTTTATTAAAGACACACATTAAAATGCAGTAAAATATAACTGATACTGCATTTTAAACAGCAAAATAGTACATGTCACGCATTATTTTGCAGCACTAACTCAAATTACTGCATTTTAGTCTGTTTATGCGTACTTTCTGACTAAATTTTAAGTGTCGTAACGGCTCAGATTTTTCAATATTTTTTTCAAAATAGTTTTTAAATATAATATAATAACCTAAGGGCGTATTTTCTTTCGTAAAGTCATTCTTCGAATTCCGGTGCGCCCGATGGCCATCAAAACATCCGTCAAAAAACCTTGTAACATAGAAAAAAAACAAATCGAAAAGTTTTTCGCTGTTTTCTCGAAACCGCGTTTTTGCTCATAAGTACTGCGTTTTAGGGCCTGCACGGCAGTATTGTGAACAACTTTCATTATGTGATCTCGACCCAAAATCTCGGAAATTGTTGAGTGTCAATTACATTCTTCTATGGGATAGCTAATTTTTTGTGCGGTTTGAGATTGGTCCTATAATAAAGTTGCTCAGAATTACGAGTCTTTTACGTTCTTGTAAATATACTCAGTAAGTACTTTGTCAGTACTTTTACGGATAAGTAGACCTAAGATTATAACCCTAGTATAGCGTGCTTGAGTTTGCTTACTTAGTACTTCATCATACCAGCCTGTAGGGCGTCCACTGCTGGACATAGGCCTCCCCCATAGATTTCCAACGGGACCGGTTGGAAGCGGCCTGCGTCCAGCGTCTTCCGGCGACCTTAACTAGGTCGTCGGTCCATCTCGCGGGTGGACGTCCTACGCTGCGCTTGCCGGCACGTGGTCTCCATTCCAGGACCTTCCGGCACCAACGGCCATCGGTCCTGCGCACTATGTGGCCAGCCCACTGCCACTTCAACTTGCCAATCCGCTGGGCTATGTCGGTTACTCTCGTTCGTCTACGGATCTCCTCATTTCTGATTCGGTCTCGTAGAGAAATACCGAGCATAGCCCTCTCCATGGCTCGTTGAGCGACTTAGTACTTACTCAGTTAAAATCTACTCCAAATACCCTGAAAGCACTACACTCTATCTCACATTAAAATAAATACCCCTCGTTAGCCTATAAACTCTAAAACGGAATAACTAAAAACTGTACGTTTCATATTCCAACCGTTCTACTTGAATGGCGCCTGATTTTAATGACGGCTCTGAATCACACTCACTGAATTATCTCCCAACGTTCGCGTCAGTCAACGCAGGTGTACCATATATCAGCACAGAATTGTAATATTCTTTTGTTCCGTAGATTCGCAATATAAATCTTCGGTAAGAGCCGTATAAAGCGAGTGCTGTCCGAACAAAGTTATCTCCAAGTGTTTTATGGTGGAATTTGTACCTAGTAACTTTAACTACCCACTGGAAGCGACCTATATATTTTATCTGCAAATCTGCAACTGCTTGCTCGCGGTCGGAGTTCGTAAGTTTTTTCGGGAAAAGTTTTTATTACGCGATCTTTTACTAGGCTTTGTTCTGTTACACCACTGCTACACGTAGCCTCGTAGCGCTATGGTAGAGTAGGTTATACATTTGTAGAGTTTCGTCGCACCTTTATTGGGTTTCAGTGTAGATGTGCTACGCGGCTTACCCGCTGGCCTACAAGATCCATTGAATTTTCAGGTTAAAAATAGTGGACTATGTGGTAATCCAGAGTATTACTTTATAAAATTGTGTATAAATATGTTTGTGCGCGATTAAGTAACAAGCTTCCAAAATTATATATTTTAACTTTTATAATATACTAGCTGACCCGGCAGACTTCGTACTGCCATAAAAAAAAAAAAAAGAAAAGGGCTGTTTTTAGGGTTTTTCAATATTTCTGAGAGATTTTCTTAATATTTTTTTCCGTAAGAACCTTCTCCTAATAATAACAAATACAACAAAAAAAGAATTAGTGAAATCGGTCCAGCCATTCACGCGTGATGCCGTGACCAAGGAAAACGGGTTTCATTTTTATATATATAGATGTAAGTAGGAAGTAGGATTTGTATCTAACTGAACGATTACCAAAAACGAATTTGAAAAAACCCGATCCCAATGCTTTACATTTTCCTCAAAGAGCATAAAGAATGATCCTGGATATATCATTAACTTTGCTCAGAAAACTCAGAAAAGGGCGTTTCCTAATAAAACCTAGGTATTCTAGGTCTCAATTTTTCGCCCTCAAAATCTAGGTCATTTAAGATTAGTTCGGACTTCGATTCTTGGACGTAAATAATGGATTAGAATTGTAACCACAAGTTGAATACAAACTTCGGATTACCTTAAGCCGTCTTATAGTCCAGACCGCGGCAAGCCTCGTTGTTAGCGCCGGGATAGTCTTTAGTCTTAATATAAACTGACTTGAGACTAATGACTGGTTTAGTGGACTTGTGACTGGACTAGTCTACAATCTTGTGACCTTTGTGATATTGGAAAGTCTTTTCAACTTACATATAGGGTTATTCATAAAGGGTATGCGAAGCCGAAAAGTTGTTCATAATGTTGAGTACTATGGCCTCTTTTCGGCTTAGCATACCCTTTATGAATAACCCTGTATATAGGGCTAAGCGGAACGGTGGTACAGCTACAGCTAAGTTCTTTTTGCAGAGGCTTAGTTGCATCGTTCCACGTACGAGTATTAACCCTGCATAGTCTTCCAATTTTTGATACTTAGTACATTTTTGTAGATTTTATATTTCAAGTGTTAAATAAAGTGGTAGAAATACTGTTGCGCTGCAAGGTAAATTGACTAAATGTTTGGTGTTATTTCCAATTGTAGATTAAAAATATCACAAAATACAAAATGTTTCAAAACCACGTTAGTTTCCACAGCAAATAAATCTAATTACAAATTATTTCATCTTGAACCTTATCACCTTGGTTTAAGAGCCAAGGTTAACTTGCATGTAACAAATGATTACTCATGAAAATTCTCGCATGGTAATAGGTAGGTTACCTCAAGTCCACAGTAGAAAGTAATGACAACATAAATGTTGTCTTAAAGGCGTTTAATAAAGCTGTAATTTCAGTAACAAAGGGATACTACTAGACACTAATGTTTACTATACCGTCCTCGGTAAATTTCCACCAGAAACGACGGTCAGACCCAGTGTTGCCAGCCCTGTCTAAGAGAAAAGCTGTAGACTAGCCTTAAAACAACAGTAAAAAAAGAAAAACCAATCAAATATCTACAGTTTTGGCTAAAATACCTTGTTTTGATAATAAAAATCGCAAAAAATACTGTAGTTTGTACAGTAAAGCGTTTTAAAAAAAACGAGACAACTTCTAAAAAACTGTAGATCTACTGCTAAAACAGTAGAGTTGGCTACACTCTACCCTGGTGAAACCTCTAAGGCCTACATTTCCGTATATTGAATTACATGTTTAGGTAAGGCTGGTCCCAAACTTCGGGGATTTGTCCACGCCGCGCCGGCTCAATCTAGGAAAACCCATGAGAGCCGTAACATTGAAATATGAGTATTATTACCAACTTTATAGCTCTTTTGTTTCATTTTTCTATGGAACAGTAGTATGTAGTATGTATTTCACTTCACCATAAGTAAATTCGTACTCGTACATAAATTCCAAAGAACTGAAATAAAATAAAAAACTTGACGTCAGGAAATCTGCACACGACCGGAGAAAAAATTCAATGGCGTATGTGAATCAAATCGCACTTAGCCAGCGTGGTGGAATACGACCTAATCACCCTTCGAGCGTAGACCTGTATCCCAGCAGAGGGAGGATTATTTTTTTTTAGGATGACTTCCTGTTTAAATTCTCAACGAGATAAAAAAACTCATTCAAAGACTTATATATCAACCTCCTCACTTCTTACTTCCACTAACCCATTCAACACGTTCAAACACACCGCTCCACCCGTAACTGCCTTCGCAAACCTGCCGGAAAATTGCTACTGACACTTTTACGTTACTCCATAAACGGAGACCATAAACCATATCTCAAGCAACATTCAGGTGTCCTGAAGGGGTTTAACGGGGCAATTAATGCAATAAACACATAAACAGCCACTATGGAATTTATTGCTGAAACTATTCGATGTACCGATAGGGTGGGAATATCGTAAACGTGCGGCTGATAAGAGTCGATAGTTTTGAAATGGACAGCAGTTAATGTGTTTATGGTTGAACTCGAATCGATTGGAAGACAGGAATCAGGAACATTAATGCTTGGGTAACGATCTCTTCAGCTCCCTACCAAAGGTTAAGTTTACCAAAATTGAACATGGCAATTATTTATTTAGCAATTCTTGAAAAAAAAAAATAGCGAACTTTAGTAGGTAATTAGTTTCGTAGGTAGCTAGGTACCTACTTGAAATCTTCAGCACCCTATAAATGCATAAACAGGTATGGTATACGATTTCGTATCTATTCTTATTAATGTCTTTGTCTTTACGGTGAAATCCAAGATATAGGTACCTACCTATCCCCTAATAAGTTACTTTATAAGTAAAATTGTATAGAGTGGACCGTAAAAATTAATGTCTTCCTGAAAAACTTGAGTAAATCAGGGCGTTAATGACAGTCGTTCTAACTACACGCATTAACTTTGTCAAAGACTCAGCGATGTTTTCGCCTCAGGATCCCCTAGGATATAATTTATTTGACAAGACAGACGACGTCTTAGCAGCTGCAGGCAGGAAAAGAAAGAACCTTGTCACAGAAAATAAATACTACAAGATCAAAAGGCACCAACTACTACGACATGTGGTTTAGTGAGACACGGTCCTTTAAAGGCGAGAAGTGAAGTCTTGTTGGCTTTATGTGACTCCTCATGGTCCCGAATTTCTCGAGCACACAATTACAGACATTCATTACGAGATGTTTGCATTTCCCGTCCTAAATGTGAGATTTGATTTATAAAGCAAATCTAGAGGGTTTGTGTGACGCGAGTTACGTCATCTTATACTTGGGCTGTACCTAATTTACAGATTGGATTAGGTACTTTGTATGAAAATCATCATTAGTTACAGCCCGTAATAGCTTAATGCTGGGCATAGGTATTTTTTCTTGTATGCTACTCCTACACTCCTACTCACCCTGATGTTTTATCAATCTTGTGATGGTTTGATCCGTGGTTTATACAATATCGTGTACTACTGCCAAACAAATATTACAAGTAAGTAAGTAACATGGAATGGAGTAAGTAGTAGGTATTCTGTGGTACCTAGTTAGTAAGTAATATGTAGTACAAATCAGTGGGTCGACCCCATCGGTAACTAACTATAACAAACTTTATTAGCAAAGTGACTTAAATGTGTCCTTGATTCCATTAGAGACCTATTAACAGACGCTACCCTTCTCCATCTTGCCTTAGAGCCTAGCTTATGTTAGGTAGGCTTTAATTTGGACATTCTGAAGGTCTTTTGCCACTTCGTATTACAAATTAGGTGCAAGTAAATAACTACTTAGCGTTTTCAATTTGGTACAAAGCGAATTCCCCTGGTTTTTCAATATAAGGCAGTTTTCCTCGTATTTTTACGCGCGTTTTCTTCGGGCTTCCACTGTCAGATGTCATTTGGACCGCCTGTCGGGGACGCTTATCAGCGCGCCCTGCCTTATGAACAAATATGCCCTGAGAGGTCCTTGAATACAAATTAGGCAGAATGCAATTTCGTGGACTGATGTGACGTTTGAATGGGTTCCAACGTCTATCCAGATGGTGAAGGGTTACCATTGACTTTACACACGTTCGGTGCGGCGATTGATCGAAGAACATGATGTCAGACAATTGTATGATAAAGTTAACTATTGGACGGAACTAATAAATAAGTTGTCACATTGAAATCAATTTAAAAATCTGGTTATTGTTTGTCACCATGTGTTTTGAACAGTATAGAATGTAGATACGAGTCTAAAAAAATGTTATAATATCTATGTATTATGTATCATTGTTTATACTATGGACCTATAGATATACCACTTGCTATGCTGCAGAGTTGCAGTCTGTCAATAGGTACAAAACAGGAAACTACTCAATACCAAACTAAATTACTCCAAGCTTGAAACGTCAGGGATTCCAGACCAGACTACAACTTTCACAAAGGAACCCCGTTAATATTGCAAGTGCAAGGAAAAAGTAAACCAAAGTTGTTGCTGAGAACATTATCAACATTAGTGTACATTTTGAAAACTAATCTTAGCATAATTGCTTGTACTTAGATGTTTAATAATTCGATTATACCAATTTTCAGTTATAAGTTAGTAGGAGTCTAAAAGAAGCAAGCAGCAAGCAGCAAGCAGCAAGCAGCAAGCAGCAAGCAAGCAGCAGCAGTAAGCAAGCAAGCAAGCAAGCAAGCAAGCAAGCAAGCAAGCAAGCAAGCAAGCAAGCAAGCAAGCAAGCAAGCAAGCAAGCAAGCAAGCAAGCGAGCAAGCAAGCAAGCAAGCAAGCAAGCAAGCAAGCAGCAAGCAAGCAGCAGCAGTAAGCAAGCAAGCAAGCAGTGGAATTTTCCAATTTGAAATCATTATTTGCGAGTGTTAGTGTATTCCAGCCCGCTCTCATTTAGTATTCATCTGGCCCCACTTCACAGCGTTTGCCATTGCCTTTTTAGACTTACAATTCCGTATTTTTCTTCACAACTCGAGTTTTGCACGTTTTGCCTGCATTCTATTAATTTTATTCGTGAGTGTAATGGAACTACAAAGAAAGTTATAGACGATTATTTTTTTGTTGTATATTATTCTCAGGAAAATGCAATGTTTCATTGTACGTACAAAATGTTTTAATGGAATTTATAGTGAGTCGGTGGATATTTTTGTTTCTTTTATGGATATAATATAAAAAACTGTAAATTCCTTAGGATGTGTGGATTGTGTCTATCTTTTGAATGGTTTAATTATTTATTCAATGTCATAAATTTATAAATGGCAAACAAGTGATGGCCCACCTGATGGTAAGTGGTCACCATCACCACCACCTATGTCATATCCAACACCCGAAGAATTTTGACGACCTGTTTGGCTCAGCTGTAATATATAATATTATATCCGCCTTTTTAGCCAGAGGCGATTCTCGGCCGGGTAGATGTTTGGATGATGAATTTAAATGTCTGCTCTGGGTCTGGATGTTAGTTGTCCTTGTCTTTGTGTGTGTTCCATGGCATCCCCGACACAGGATTATCCTAGTAGGGAGCTATGAGTGTGAAACGTTTATTTACTCGTATTTATTTATTTTGTGCGTAGCTTACGTTTGAAAACTCTGAATAGAGTATACTTATTATTATAACTCTGAATATTCAGAATGAATATTCTTGTTCAAAGTACCCCAGATAAATATTAAATATTCAGAATAAAATATTTAATATCAGGGTATCTACAATATTAGCGTAGGCACCTCTTTTAATTAGATAAAACACAATAATAGACGATCTCCGAAAACAAACGTTGTTTAACGAAAACTAATGATTTATTACTTCTCAAAATAAATAAAGCCTATTTCGCCACTCTGAGAAATAATGAACTTTTATTTACGTACCTACTAGGCAAGTGCCTCATGAAATGAATTTATTTTTCTCGGGACAGCTCCAGCCAGATATTAAATCTTGACTCATTTCGTCACCGTCGAAAAGTCACGCTAATATTTTAAAAGGACTAGATCTAAACGATCTAAATGCTTCTATTAAGCGCAGTACAAGAGACTTAACAAGCACAAGAGAAAAATAATAAAGAAAAACTTAGGAGCGACAATCATTTAATGAATTCACAATTTGCATGGAGACAACGACCCCGGGAAAAAGAGGAAATATATAGAGCTGCAGTGGATGAACAAAAGGATACCTTTTTGAAACAATGGCGTGAGGATACGAACAAAATAAATTTTTGACTGTTTGTTCTTGTATTTGTACTAGCTTCCGCCCACGGCTTCGCCCGCGTGGACTATACCTCGGGAACCAATAATTAATTTAACCCTTCTTTTTTGAGAGCATGTAAAAAGCGTCACAAAATTGAAGCAGGGACCCCAAAAAACCCCCGGATGAAATAAATCAGCCCCCTCGAATCATTTAGAAAAATGGCGGCCATTTTGAATCATTTGGATTTTCGCCGCCACCATCAAGTAGCTAACTCCGATGACATTTAGTCAAACACCCACCCATCTTCAACCGTTTCGGAGATATAGGCCCTCAAAGTTTGTATGGCGGCCATTTTTTTAACGTTATTTTAATGGCTCCAGAAAGGTCCGAGGTTTTGGTGACTTTTTAGTCTCAGCGCTTTGGTAAAAATGTTTTTAGTTTTCGAGATAATTAGCAGTTCCACCTCGAGGATTGGACTTTCCGAAGGTTTTAGATTTTTTCAGAATGTTGTTTACCTGCCTTAAGTTTAGTACATCTGTAAAGTTTCATTGAGTTAGCATCAAAACAAATTATTTCTCCGTACTATGTTTACCACGCCATTTCACCCCCACAGGGGTTGATTTTCCAAAAATGGTGAAATTGGTGTTCGTTATTCTTTTAAGCTTCGTATTATTGTAAAGTTTCAATACAGAGGCGTCAAAAAACAATGCTTCTCCATACTAACTTTAACACCCTATTTCACACCAAAGAGGTTGAATTTCAAAAAAATCTTTCTTGGTTCACGTTTACTCATCAAGACAAACACACCCTCCATATTTCAAATTTCTTCGACCAGCGGTTTAGGCTGTGCGTTGTCTGTCAGTGAGTCATTACAATTTTCTCTCTGTACTATATTTACCACGCCCCTTTAGGGGTAGATTTTCCAAAAATAATGAAACAGGTATCTATTATTTTCTTTAGTTTAGTACATTTGCAAAGTTAAATAATCGTAGCATTAAGAAAAAAATATTTCCAAACAAACTTTAATACCCCGTTTCACCCCTTTAAGGGTTGATTTAAAAAAAAAACTATGAAACAGATACATAGTATTTTTTTAGCTTAGTACATTTGCAAAGTTAAGTAATCGTAGTATTGAGAAAAAAATATTTTGATACAAACTTCAACACTCTGTTTAACCCACTTAGGGGTTGAATAAAAAAAAAATTAAGCGTCAATTATTTTTTTGAGTTTAGAATATTTGCAAAGTTTCGTAACCAAAGCATCAAAAAAAAATTCTTCATACAAACTTCAATATTCCGTTTCACCCCTTTAGGGGTTGATTTTTCAAAAATGATGAAATAGGTGTCGATTATTTCTTTAACTTTAGTATATTCGCAAAGTTTAATAATCGTAACATTAAGAAAAATATTTTTTTCATACAAACTTAAACACCCCTTTTCACCCCCTTAGGGGTTGAATTGGGAAAATTCCTTTCGTAGTGTGCGTCCGCTTTTTGGTATAAAACTTTTGTCTAAATTTGACGTTAGTAGCTTAAGCGGTTTTGGCTTTGCGTTGATCTGTCAGTCAGTCTAGACATTCACTTGTATCTGTTTAACCCTTTTAGGGGTTGATTTTCAAAAAATAATGAAACCGGTATCTAATGTTTCTTTTAGCTTAGTACAATTGCAATGTTAAATAATCGTAGTATTAGGAAAAAAAAATCATGCAAACTTCAACACTCCGTTTAACCCCTTTAGGGGTTGATTTTCAAAAAACAAAAAAATAAGTGTCCATTATTTTTTTTAGTTTATTATATTTGCAAAGTTTCGTAACCACGGCATCAAATAAAAAATCTCCATACAAACTTCAATACTTCGTTTCACCCCTTTAGGGGTTGATTTCCAAAAATGATGAAATAGGTGTCGATTATTTCTTTAACTTTAGTATATTCGCAAAGTTTAATAATCGTAGCATTAAGAAAAATATTTTTTTCATACAAACTTAAACACCCCTTTTCACCCCCTTAAGGGTTGAATTGGGAAAATTCCTTTCTTAGTGTGCGTCCGCTTTTTAATATAAAACTTTTGTCCAAATTTGACGTTTGTAGCTTAAGCGGTTTAGGCTGTGCGTTGATCTGTCAGTCAGTCTCGACATTCACTTTTATCTGTTTAACCCTTTCAGGGGTGGATTTTCAAAAAATAATGAAACAGGTATCTAATATTTTTTTTAGCTTATTACAATAGCAAAGTTAAATAATCGAAGTATTAGGAAAAAAATAATTTTATACAAACTTCAACACTCCGTTTAACCCCTTTAGGGGTTGATTTTCAGAAAACAAAAAAATAAGTGTCAATAATTTTTTTTAGCTTAGTATATCTGCAAAGTTTCGTAGCCACAGTATCAAAAAAAAAATCTCCATACAAACTTCAATCCTCCGTTTCACCCCTTTAGGGGTTGATTTTCAAAAAACAAAAAAATAAGTGTCAATTATTTTCTTAAGCTTAGTATATTTGCAAAGTTTCATAACCACAGCATTAAAAAAAAAATCTTCATACAAACTTTATTGCTCCGTTTCACCCCTTTAGGGGTTGATTTTTAAAAAATGTTGAAATAGGTGTCAATTATTTTTTTAACTTTAGTATATTCGCAAAGTTTGATAATCGTAGCATAAAGAAAAAAAAATTTTTCATACAAACTTAAACACCCCTTTTCACCCTCTTAAGGGTTGAATTGGGCAAATTCCTTTCTTAGTGTGCGTCCGCTTTTTGATATTAAACTTTTGTCCAAATTTGAAGTTTGTAGCTTAAGCGGTTTAGGCTGTGCGTTGATCTGTCAGTCAGTCACGACCTTCACTTTTATATATATTGATGAGCTTAATAAGCAAAATAGAATTAGAAAAATACCTAACTTACACAGTTAGAATCAACGAACGTTTTATTGGGTCTGTTTTCTAAATGCTAATAAATGTTTATCACACTATTTGTTTGTGTGTGTTGTATGCCGTGGTAGCTCAGTGGGAAAACAGCCGCTTCGCATTCGTGAGGTGGCGAGTTCAAACCCCGACTCGTACCAATGAGAAGAAATTCAATGGCGTACGTGAATCCGCCAACCCGCACTTGGCCAGCGTAGTGGAATACGGCCTAATCACCCTTCGAGGGTAGACCTGTAGCCCAGCAGTGGGAAGATTAAAGGTTGCATATGACACTTTGTGTCCAAATAGATACCTACTTAATTTGAAACATCAAATAAAAAATGTTAAATGTTAAAATGTAAATAATTGGCTCTTTTTCATAGCTATTATGAAACAACTTAAGAATTTACTGTTGAAGTTGTAGCCATTAAACACTACATTGTATTTAACGGTGTAGTATAGATATGTTTATACCTGAAAATGACATAAAAACGCAAATTTAATTTGACCAACCACATAAAATAAGTCATAACTAAATGTCAGTGCACTAAGTTGGCAATAAACGGTCCAAAAATGCTTCTATACCGCGCAAATCGAAATTGTATGAACCCCATTTGCATAGCTCTGAGCTGCTCTGTAAAATTCAAAGTTGGTGAAGGAAGTCGTTTGTAATCGCGCTCTTCTCTCCTATTATTGGTGTCCCTTTTGTTCTGGCTTTAAATTAAAGACTATTGACCTTAACTTTTCCTGTCTGTCTCGAGGTCTTTAGTAACTTAAGTACTTCTGCTAATTAAAGGAAACACTTCTGTGGGTATCATCAGCCTTAAACGATTCCGTCTATCTTTCACATTTAAAGTCAGCTTTTACACGTAAACCTTCAGCTAAAAGACTAAACTATTTGTAACAGAGTGAATCGCATCGGCGACATGCATTTGCTCTTACCTTTTCGCTCGCTCGTCCGAACTCCGACCGGAGCTTTAATTTAGGTCATTTTTCGCCGGAAAAGTCAGTTCAGCGGTCAAAAGGAATGATTCCATTTCAGTAGATGTGCTCTCACGTACTTGTAGTAGTCGTATTAATTAAATGCAAGCCCCTGAGTCCATTTTACGAGGCCCCGCAGAGTGAAACTCGTTTCGTTTATCCGCTTCCACTCATAAGCAATTACTTTGCCCAAACGACTTTCCGACGGAGCTTGAGCGTGGAAAGAAATTAAGCTGTGCGGATTTTAGGGTTTACAAGTTTAATAGAGGTTAGCGGTTTAAGTATGAAGTGTCAGGTGTGCGGTAATTGCGCTGAGCGCTGCAGCAACGTGCCGCGCTGCATCGTAATGAAGCGGAGATATTACAGCGCCGTGTTTACCCTAACAAGCTCTTCAACTCCATTTAAGCTGCATTTGATGACCGGTTTTTAAACTCGAGTTTAACGAGGGCCAAACAAAAGATACGGCAGTGGTTTAATCATACCGGCGATCGTTTCTTCTTCGTTCAAACTACGGTAGTTAAGAGCACAGGTAGTTGAAGAACTTTTTACGAGCCGATTAGGTGAGCTGCACAAACTCCTAAACTATTTAAATATATATAAATGCTTGGTTGTTTGTTTATTTGTTTTCTTTGCATTTCTGAACAATTCATCCGAGTGAATTGAACGTTCTATTTACGAGGCTAAAGGAATAAAACTCCAAAGCTACTGTGAATAAAACCAGTTTAGTGTTCTGTAATTCGATATTTGCATCAAATCAGTTGCTTTCAAATAGAGGTAGCCAATGAGGCATGCGATTGTAATCCCAAAGAGAGTCGATGGCAAATCGGAGTCCGATTGTTTGCGCAGAAAACTGCAGGTAAAACTCAATGTTCAGAGCATTCGTGTACGAAGTTCGAGCTAACTTCGTGCATTTCGTAAAATGTGTGTACCAAGAACTCAGTCTGCACTTCAATCGAGTCCTCTTCAGATAGAGTTCCGCATGAATCGAATGTTAGAGCTTCAGAATATGCGGGTATCCGTTTGCCCAATCGCTGCTAGCAAACGAACCGTCTACTCCTTACGACGTCACGTTAAACTTTCAAAACTCACAGAAAGAAACTATCAGCTGTAAACACATAAATAAGTTAGGAACTTCGTGATTAGCTCACATGGACGGAACACAGTTCCGCCTCAAACGGGCATTCAAAATCTCTAACCGAAAAGCTCGCTTTTGCTCAAAGAATTTAGTCTAAACCACTTTGAAGCCTGCCTTGAATATTGAAAAAGGGTTCCTGAATAGCTAAGCTTTATTATAGAAGTGAGCTCGTCCATTCGAGCGTGATGTTGATATGCTATACATCGACGAGCGCTGCAAAATTCAACGTAAAAGATGGCCCGCTGCTCTGAATAAACTAATCTCAGAGGACGTCCTTGTTTTAGGCTGAGACGGTTAGAGTCAGAATCTTGAGCCTTTCGGTGAATCGTAAATCCAAACCTAATGTCCACTTCAAACTAAGCACAATAGCACAACAAGTCGAGTTTTGGAGC
Organism: Alcis repandata; assembly: GCA_949125135.1. NCBI lineage: Eukaryota > Metazoa > Arthropoda > Insecta > Lepidoptera > Geometridae > Alcis > Alcis repandata. The sequence continues at coordinate 3,519,602 of OX421238.1, forward strand.
AATTCCCAACACATAATTTCAGGCCCAAACACAATTGCGGGTCGGTTTATCTGAGATATGGCGAATGGCGGACAAAGCTCACGAATAAATCTGTTTGATTGCGAGCGAGTGCCCGTTGACGGCTGTGATGTGACGTCACATGTTACAATTTTCCAAATAGTCCGACTCGCGATTCATTAGTTTCAGTTTGTTGCACCTGTTGTTATGAATTGGGCTGGTGCGAACGAATATTTTGAGAATTGAGAATAGAGAAAATATCGTGGGAAAAAAAAAATCGTTAGAACAATCAACGTCTTTATGTTCGTCCAAATAAGTATAAAGGTAAAGTGTGCAGGTAATAAATGATACGAGTTTATGAAATTGCCATTTCAATCAATCGTTTGAATTTTAAATAAAAATGAAATGAAACAGTTTAATATTTTAAATCAAACTCTTTCTTTAGTTTTGTTATCTGATTGATCCAAGTTACTTTTAATTGGAACAATGTTCAAATTCCAATGAACTAACATTATGAAATCGCAAAAAGCACGTAGCATAAATCTTCGCATATCCAGGTACCTACTATAAATTATTTGTTCAAAGTTAATCGTGCAAGAACATAAAACAATGCAACATTGGTTTCCGAACAAAAAACAATGCATTTTCTACAGTGAATAGAAACGTTTCAAACAATACTGCGAAAATGCTTTTCGATAATTTCACCGGTCGGTCAGAACTATCATAAATTGTGTTATTTTGCTTACTTACTTGCTGAGTCTTTATTTACCATATAATAATGTTTCGTTCCATTAAGTTTAAGTACAAGTTAAGATGTTACAGGTAAAACTTAGTTGCACATTATTTATCTTAAATTTAAAACCCCGTCGGGTTTGTTGACTAAATAAAAGTAAAAGTAGCGTAAGATCCGTACTGGCAGGGAAGGGAACAATCTTCCTTGTTTCCTAAGAGCTACAATTTTGGGCTTTTCAAGGTCAGGATGTATGTGTCATCTTTCAAGTCTGCGTGCTTCATCTTCGACCACATCGTTGCTTACCAAAATGCGTGTTGGTGGTCAAACGCAGAATTATTCAAGAAAAAAAAAATAGCAGCCAAGAAATAATCAAAATGATGAATAAAAAATTAATGCCGAAACAATAAAAAATATATAACGACTTAGTGTTAGGACGTATAAAAAACACAAAAAAATAAAATGTAAAAATTTTCATACTTACACGAAATGACCTAAATAAGAAAGTTTCTTGTTCCCAAATAAAACCTAGACACTTTCAAGTAGCCTAGGTTTCGTTCGAAAAAACTTTACATAATGGCGTTCTGCACAGACAGTAGTAATATTCTTTTAATTAGTCGCAATTCTCAGATAAACCTAGCGAGAAAGATGAAGCACTGCGTTAGAATTGGGTGATGCTAACTTCTCTACTTTCACGCGTACGTACACAATCTCTACAGTGCCGCGAGTAATATTGATATGTCAATGTGTGCGTTTTGTGTACGCGTCTTGTGTAAGTATAGAAGTTCTTACTATGACCTGTGCTATGACAAATAACGTGGATTTGAGACATTTTGTTAAAAGTAACAAAATCAATTCAATTTCAATCAATCACTCAATAATTTTATTTCATTTTTCAATTTTTGTTTTCTTGGTGTTATTTTTTGAGAGGAATTTTTGGCTTCAGCCAAATCTAACGCAGTGCTCCATCTTTTTCCTTAGGTTTATCTCAGTCGCAATTATACAATTTGACAACGGTACTCGGGACATTACCGTAATTAGCCAGCCGGCACTCTATTGTGCGATTAGAAAAACGGAATGTAATGAGCTACTCTAATTAGGTAATTTTTGTTTACACAAAAATGGAATTAAAGGACAATCTGAATGACAAAGTGCTGTGCTTCTTTACAGCGTTTGGGGCCATTGAGAAGTAAGGCAAGGAAAAAATGAATAAAACATTTTCAAATTTTTATGTACATTTAATATTATGAATTCCAAATATAATTAAGTTCGAATAGGCCAAGTCACTAGTCTAGGGTTCTAGAGTGGAGACCACGGATCGGCAAACGTAGAGTAGGGCGCCCTGCGGCCAGGTGGAGCGACGACCTGCGTAAGGCGGCAGGTAGCAAGTGGATGCGTGAGGCAAAAGATCGTGCCTTGTGGCGTTCATTAGGAGAGGCCTAAGTATGTCCAGCAGTGGGCAAACATTAGATAGGCTGATGATGATGAGGCCAAGTCACTAGTCCTTGGTGTCAAGGTTTTTAGGCCGCCTGAAGGCCTCTATTTTATTTTATTTTATATATTTGCACACAAAACAAATTACAATTATTAAAATTCAAACAAGTATAGTACATAATTATAATCTAGATTGCAATTCAACTGTTGTGTAGTCAGAAAAACAATACTACTAGCGACGTTGAAGTTATCTACGTTATTAATATCTACTTATTAGTGAGATTATAAAATTGAAGAATAAAATAATAAGTGGCAGGTATGAAGAAAGCGCACACCCACGAAAGTACCCATGGGCTCGACCGTAGGTGCATGCCCTCCCCAACCTCATCAATCAAGGATAGTGTTTGGGACAGTCAGACTCGTACCGGAGGTAGAGTCTGAACGGATGTGTTTTGGATAAAAAATATCCTTTACAGTTCGAATGTAAGACAAGAATTTTGGCGCAAATATGTCTATGTCTATTCCTTTTTCAAGAATCTCATTATACTGGCGTGCCATCCTTACCAGCGGATTATAAAATGAAATGTTATTATTGCAAACTAGTAACGAAAACAGATTAGTACGAATGGACCTCTGATAACAACAGAGGCCTTTAACTTACCGTTTCATCAAAATTACGGTAGCGTACAGTTGTAAATGTCACCCGCGGTCACCCATCCGACGACTGACCGTGACCGTGCCGTCTTGCTTAAACATCGGTGAGCGATTACGAACACCTAGACAACACTGAGAAAAATGGCAATCAAAATTCCGATGAATTCACTTATAGTACGGAGCATACTGACAATGACAAGGTGCTAGTACTAGTTTTTACGGTGACAACCATAAACATATTATTATGATAGTTGTCACCGTAAAAACTGGTGCTATATAATCATCGTACTTTTTGGTGATCAGTGAAGCTACTATATATGGGAAAGCGTGTATTGAATAAGGCAATGGAGCATCTGCCCCATTATTACTGTTTTTGCTATGCACCTTATTTATCTAATACCATGCTATCACTATTTTATTACTTTTTACTACTAAGTAGGTACTACATATTATAATTTTATGTTGGTGTGATGGCCGCTTTTTTCAAATTGAACTAACCTGTCCCCTGGCTTGTTTGTAGGAAGCTTTTATTTATTACGTGGGTTGTTCTGATATTATGTTATTTATGTGTATAAATATTAATTTTTGGATGGCTGCACAAAATAATACACAATTGGCTAGTATTTCAACATGTCAATAACCCATTAAAATAACACAGCAGAACAAAAAACGTGAACCCAATTTTATGAGATTGATTGGCTATAAACCTGTTTATTTGTTATTTCCGTCGATGTTAGTATCATTGTTTTATTTCGGTAATAACTCTTCCTAGTAAATGAAAATATATTTGGGAATATAGGTATAGGTTTAGTAAATGTGGTGACAAGCAAAGAAATAGAAAACTTGCGAGCAAAATGTATCTTATGTCACACTCTATGAGTTAACCTCTACCTTACACTCTAGGCAAAAACATAATTCTAATGACAAACTTTTATTTGGCAGGGTCTACATACGATGTAATAGAACTTGCGATCGAAAAACATTACCTTTCTTCTTGAACAATTGAAACCCATTATTTGCGATAACTATCAAGATATTGCAGAGCAAAATGTACCTATAGGTAGTAACAGAAATATTCCGGAATTTTGACGTTTTCTGGTGTGTCATTTTTCCCTAGAAACATTTTGCTACATCATCCTGCGAAGTCATCTTTAAGAGCTTTTTAAAAACCCTCAGGCCCCTTTAAACTTGTCAAAATTGTTAGTCGTATCTACGAATAATTTGCCTGAAATCTTGAAGCTATTGTAAGGCACTTCAAGCTAGCGATTCATCAAGCCATACCTATCCAGCACTTGTAGTTTTACTACCAATTTCTTCAACCAAATTTCATTAGAGTCAGGGACATTCCATCTCTTCTGCCACAAAGGTCGTCCGGCGGTATCTTCAGCTAAATTGCAAGGAATTAATATCCGGGGTACCCCTGTTAATTAAGACAGAGTCTGCTCTCTACTTCTGAGCGGATAGTTCAAAACTTCGCGAATATCTTTGCTAATTTACAGTAATTTCTGGATCGAGAACTGAGTAGTTGTTAACTTTAACGCAAAGTGAACCTAATTGGCTTTGCAGCTCCGAAATGCAGGACAAAGCCAGGAAGGTTTTTGGTTTTGGTAGGTATGTAGGAATTGTAGGATGAAATACCCTTGTTGTAAGGTAAAGGCTCAGAGTATAAAAGGCCAAATCAACGTTTGTACCTATACATATACAAGGTGCCCGTTTTACCCCCAACAATATTTAGACAGCCGATGCCAACACTGATGTGGACTTCATCTCCGAAGGTTTGATTCACCTCAGCATGTTAGATTACCAGATAATACGAGTCAAAGTTTGATGTAAAATTGACCAGCTGCAACCCTAACATACGAACAGCCGCCGCGCCGCCGTGCGCGCGTGCGTTTGTTGTGGCGCACTCGTCAGGGTTGTCAAATAAAAAACCAAATAATGAATTTTTTACTTTGTATGGAAAAAAAAATGTCATGGTTTCACGTTTAATGTTTGCTTGTTTGATTCGAAATTTAATGCAGATTAACTACTATAAATATTGTTGGACCTTTCTGCAGCACCTTGTATAATGTGTGCCTATATTTTTGTTCAACGATAACATGCGTGCCTTATTGCGTGCCGTTGATCCGATCTTTATAATTTTTTTAAAAGTGTTGTAAACGTATATTTTACTGAAAATATTTTCGAATATGAGTAAAATAGATATAAGAGTTGGACAATCAACTAAATTCAAGTCCATTCCAAGTTCCAAGTACATTTTCAGATTTTTTACGGTTAGCTGGCTACGTATTTGACACAGTTTACGTGATTTCAAAGTTAGTTAGTTCGTTATTTTCCTTGTGCTGTAATAATGAAAGTATTTAATTTTAGAATTCATTAAAGACTAAATTCTAGACGTATCTTTACAAACTATAAAGAAATAACAGTTGTAGCGACAACTGCACGAAGTGAAATGACACCAAAGAGCTTCAGAATTCGTAGGTCCAAACAAAACTCACTATCAATTTGCCTGACCACTGGCCGGAACTAACATTCAAAGCTTTAATAACATTTTTATTGCAGGATTTCCATTTAAATCTTGTTGAAATAGCTCTGTTGGCAGTGCTCTCAGTGAAAATACAATAAGCACGGGTGTCACCGCGGCGCAATCCGTGGCTGGCCCAGCTCGCCTACTGAATTTAAAACAACCTGGCCGTTGCTCACAGAGATTTCAAAGGTAAGGATATGCCCACTCAAATAGTTTCATGACTATGTCAATAGTATTGAAGAAAAAATTTGTTATTTGTTAGTTATAGATTAACTACGTCGTATTGTTCTCTACTAACTACGACGCACCGTTTTCAAATACGACGACCGTCCACCAACGCAGTCAGCGTGCGACTGGGCTCACATATTAGTGGTTTTTCTATGGCTCACTAGATTAACTAAATTATCGTTGTCTTCTCAAATACGATGACCACTCACCAACAAAGTTGACGCGCGACTGAGCTCACACTGTGGCTCATATTGATGCAAATATACTTCGACGCACCACTTATTCGGTGCCATTCAAAAAGTTCTATTGACCCTTATAAATAACTTGGCCGATCCTCAAGTTCATAAGTCGATCCTTTCCCAACACAACTACCGTGTTTTTAGCTATTTCAGACTTTGAAAACTATTGGCCGCGAGGTCACGCCGCACCACAGATTTACATTTTAATCGATTTTGTAAATTGCCAGCATTTTGCCAAATTGCTTTGTAAATGACGGTCTATTTGAAACCGTCATTGCTTATAAAAGACAATTTTTGCTACCTACTGTACTCGATATGATTTGGTGTTTTATGTATTTTAACCCCCAGTGTAAAAAGTGGGGTGTTATAACTTTAACTCATGTATCTACTTTTTTTTTTTTTTTTTATTCTAAATCCGTTTATTTTTTTATTTATTCACAGAGACTTAAATTATGAAATTACAAATGAATATTACAATATAATTAAAATAAAAAACTAAACCAATAAAACTAAACTAAACTAATCTAAAAGGCCGCTGCCTGCGGGAATTGTTCCCAAAACGCTGGCCCCATTACCACGTTGTATGGCGATGCTCACCCTTTGGGCGAGATAGAGGCCAGCATTTTGATCACGTGTTGCTTCGACCAGACGAGAAGAGAGCTCTTTATAAATTTTTTTAGCGCCCGGCCCCCACGGTCCCGTGGGGGCCGTGGGGGCCGTGGGGGCCGGCGTTTTGGGAACAATTCCCGCAGGCAGCGGCCTTTTAGATTAGTTTAGTTTAGTTTTATTGGTTTAGTTTTTTATTTTAATTATATTGTAATATTCATTGCCGTTTTTGTATCTACTTATGTGTTTATGTATTTGTGTGTCTGTGGCATCGTAGCTGCCAAACGTCTGAACCGATTTTGATATTCTATTGTTTGAATGATGATTTGAACGACAGTGTTCTTTATAGAAACAGAAAAATATTTGAATTGATGCCGTTTTAGGATTTATACAGGCATCGCTCTTTTAGATTAGTACCTAGGTATAGTTTTATGCAATAGTTGGCAAATAATTAGATTAGATACGAAAAAAAAAATCAATAATTATAGGTCTATTGTAAGCCATTTTTTTGTGAGTAAAATTGTTTTTTGACTACAATTTTTTGAGGCTATATTTCATTTTTAACCGACTTCAAAAAAGGAGGAGGTTATCAATTCGACTGTATGTTTTTTTTATGTTTGTTACCTTATAACTTTTGACTGGGTAAATCAATTTTGATGATTCTTTTTTTATTAGAAAGCTGACGCTTCCCATTTGGTCCCATTTTAATTTAGTCCAGTTCTCATAATGGTATCTATGAGAAAACCATATAAGTCTTAAATTTGCATTAAGTACGTGCGCGACAAATAGATGAATAACTCAATAGTCGGTCTTTTGAAGTCGGTTTTTGTTTTTTTGTTTTGTAAAAATAATTCTGTTTGTATAAAACAGGAACATAATCATGGTCATTTAATTGGAATATTTGTCAATTGTAAGCCAGTACTTGGAAGTACTCGCTTTCATTAATATTGGGATACAACAATGTATTTTGTAGTATAATCGCGTCAGTTTCTATAATAATATATAAAAAAAAATACCTTCAACCAAACCAATACCTACAAATGATTGAAAATAAAACAGACATAAATCATACATTCCTGATTCCAGATCAATTCCAGGGAATTTTTATTAAATCTCGAATATGGGCAGTGCTTTGGGAATGCAGATTTTGAATAAAGCTGAAGCTGCAAGCTCTAGGGAACCCTTGTTCCAATATTTCGTTCATGATTTTCTATGGAATTCGACTCATCGATGTTGAAGTCTTTGTTTCAAAAATTTGCATTTCGATGAAGTCTTTTATAAATCTCTATAATTGAGTGATGAAACGAGAAAATTGCTCGCCTCATGTTAAGCGTTACGTTTGACCATAACAGATCTGCGCGTCCCAGAGTTTTGAACTCTTAACAATTTCAGACCTTGGGCCCTATTACCAGAACTCTATTTTTGTGAGTTAGGTATTATCCCGGTAACTGTTGCTCCCATTAGAAATGTCATGATCGTGAGTGGCAGAGATGAACGAACGCTCAAGAATAGGGTCCCTGCGTGTACAGTAAGTACTACGCTCGTCACTATGGGACGCTTTTTAACACGCTTTTATTAGCTTCACCTGTATGTTTGTATGTTTGTATGTTTGTATGTTTGTATGTTTGTATGTTTGTATGTTTGTATGTAACCGACTCCTTTGAGCGCGTTTTTGACCCACTTTAAACGGTCAGATTTCTTTCAAACTTTGTAGATATATCCAGGACCGATGACAATACACTAAACAAATCGTGTTTTTTAGTTTTTTTAACTATTAATTTTTTTAACACGCTTTTTCTATAAAGTTTCTTTAACTTTTAATACCGTTTAACTTACAAATGCTAATTTCGTCATTTGTGTCAAAGAACAGAGTGGCGCAGTGGAAGCGTGCTGGGCTCATAACCCAGAGGTCCCTGGATCGAAACCACGCGCTAGAAATCTTTTTGCTCAATATTTTTTGTTACGCATCAATTTTATTTTATGAGGTCTGAGGATCGAAACCACGCGGCTACAAATCTTTTTGCTCAATATTTTTTGTTACGCATCAATTTTATTTTTAATTTGCTTGAGCAGACGGCCAAAATCGGATAACACCAACACATTTGTACATATTAAGGATGGTTAATAGTTAGCAAATCGAACTAAAAAGCGAAAAATAAATAATAGTTAAAAAAAAACTAAAAAACACGCTTTTTATAAAAAACCGAACTAAAAAAATAGAAAATAAAATTTTATAAATTTAAATTAAGAATAGGGTTGAAAATTTCAATAAATATAAATTAATAATAGTGTAAATAAATAAATATATGTATTTTATTTTTTAAAAAGCGTGGGGTGCTTTCTAAGATATTATCAAAATGCTAATCACTCTACTCATGTCTGTCAATACAAAATGTATCTACAAAATATATAATATCTATTGACCCATGCACCCCACGCTTTTTAAAAATAAAATACATATATTTATTTATTTACACTATTATTAATTTATATTTATTGAAATTTTCAACCCTATTCTTAATTTAAATTTATAAAATTTTATTTTCTATTTTTTTAGTTCGGTTTTTTATAAAAAGCGTGTTTTTTAGTTTTTTTTTAACTATTATTTATTTTTTTATGCCATAGGTGGCAGACAAGCAAACGGGCCGCCTGATGGTAAGCGATCACCGTCGCCTATGGATACCTGTAACACTGGAGGCATCACATATACGCTGCCGACCTTTTAAGACCTTTTTTTTTGCTTAGTGTTGGTGTGTGATCGCTACGTGTGGTGTAGTATTGCTACAAGACTTCTACGCATTTCGTGGCAACACTACAAGTCTTCTACGTATATCGCAGGATTGATATGAGTTTATTGCGTAGCATTGCTTTCAATATCTATGTGTAGCGTAGCATTGCTTTACAATCTCTACGAGTGGCGTAGAGTTGCTTTGCACTCTCTACGTTTAGCGTAGCGTTGTTTGCAATCTCTCTCACAACTGCATAAAACCTTTATGTGTCACGTAGCATTGCTCCAAACATCTCACTGCATTCGCAAAGTACCACAATCGAATAACACACACTAGAAACTTCGTCAAAGACGTGAACAAGCGTCGCACCGCCGACATCCGGTAAAGTAACTTAAGCCGTGCAAATGAGGAACACTGAAGGGTTCGCAGACGCCTCAGGCGACTCGCTAAGTCTCCGCTAAGTCGAATCCGTCATTATTATTCCATGAAACGGGGTTGCCAGCCTCGCTGCCAGATCCCGCACCTGCGCTCGTACAAATAACCACGTAAACCTGACAAATTGTATCACATTCATATTGGTCACAGGGCGGTGTTCCGTAGCCAAAAAATACATAACGCAACTGAAACTTGAGATTTTTCGGGCCTACGGTCACGACCTTCTTGATGGTAGGGACGCTAGCTCATCAAGAGTAGCCGAAAATATCGATATTTTCAACCTTTATGACGCGTATCCGACATCGCATGTTTTGTGAAACCTTATCTACAAATTACCTAATTTTTTATTTACACGGTTTTATATTCAAGGTACAATTTGTACCGCAATCTAATATTTTTTTTTAAGAATTACGTGTTACGATAACATTGATAGTACCGGCGTTCTGCCTTGCATGGCATTGGCATCATGTTGGCTTGTAATATTACTTCGCTCTTTTTCACTCTCATGACCTTTCTAATAAGAGAGACAGTGACCGCGATATTATTGTTAATATAATAGAGCCCTTGCTTGTGGCAGTGATTGATATTATGTTTACGCACACACAAAGCTGTAATACACTTTGTACGCTTTACCTTGATTTAAAAAAATACGTGCATCTCTTTCTCTTTACTATACGACATTTAACAGGAAAATCAGCCGTATTTTTCAGATTTCTCCCCTTTACAAGAATTATATGAAAACTGCAAAAAGTTAGATGAACATTTCGCATTGCGGTCGAAAAAAGCATTTTTTCCTCACGTTTTTGCTATCTTAAGAGTTAAAGAGCAATAAAAGCTTATGGAGTATGTTTAATTTCCACTCAACGAAGCCTCAAGTTAATTGAAGATATCAGCGGCACGTATTTTTGAGAAGAGCTCTCAAAATAGACTGTTTATAAAACATTTCAGTCGGTATCCAATTTCGAGATGATGGATCGCTGAAGCAAACAGATTGTGAATGAAAAATGAGCTAGACCTAAAGGAAATTAAGCTATAGCAAAGTTCTTTGGTGCTTTGGAGCTAAGCTTTAAGGGAGAAAGTTAATTGACGAACGGGTTGTAGCAGAGGTAATAAAAAAGGATTGGAATGTGATTTCTATCTTATTGTGAGACATTTGTCAGAATTTTAAGACAAAAAAAAACTATTTCGATAATGAGAAATAAAAAACGTAACGAGTGTTGTCGATATATGTACATGGTATACAATTTTGTATTTTTAGACTAATTTAAAGTAAGTAACTATTTCATGTAGCAGATTGTTTTGTAAATTGATAAACTAGTAAAATAACTACGCCATTGGCTTCTACTTACAGTATCTGAAAAATATGATACGGTTCATATTTCAATCATTTTTGTTGTCACTGCCGCGACTTCGCATCTTTTCGCCACCTCCCTAAACTTATCAAGAAAACGCTCCCAGCGTTGCTATCCAACCTGCCACCTTGAGCGCCATAATATCCTGTACCACTATGACACAGAATGTTACCCTTGAATAAGTAAACCGGCTTAAGTGTTGTAAGTTATTAATGACGGCGATCACGACGAAGCTTAACACTTTAAGTACGGCCGGCGGTGTTGGCCCTTAAATTATGCAGCTCGCTAAACCGAAGATAGATGGTGATAATTTACGTTCAATCATTCGTTGTCTCGACTCGGGACTTGGAGATTAGTCAACGATCGCTTTTGAAGAGTCTCATTTGATATTTTGGAAGGCAATCGGTCATCAGTTGTTTTTTGTAAGCCATGGCAGAGGCGAATGACCCCTTCAGGCGGCCAAAAAACTCTAAAACCAGAACCACCCGGCCTATTCGAATTTACTTACTTCTTGAAATATAGAGGCAAAAATCTATTAGTTAGTGGAAGAGCTCACTCTTATCAAAAAGGCCGCCAGTAGTCGCACTAGTTTTTATAGATGTTATCCTTTCGTTTGTAGATAAAGGTGTCGCCAATAAATTCAAATAAAAAAAACCACAACTTTAAAAGAATCGCAATAAGACGAGAAAAAGTATTCATTCACATTCAGTAGAATAAATAGTAAAATTTATCAGTAATGATTAAATTCAAAATGAGCCGTCTAAATTCTATTAAATTCTAAAAAGCTGATAACAGTCTTTTGGTCCCAGATTTATTAAAACAATCTGCTTACAAAACACACTCGAGTTGAGATTTGATTTTTTGTGAACCAAGCACTTGAAGCGGCTAAATATTTGAGCTCATTTAATATGAAAATAGTTTTCAAGTATTTTTATATCAAAGACTGGTTGGCGCAAGGGATGAAATGATGAAAATGGGGGCGACAGCACTTTACTATAAAGTTTAAAAATTCAATTTACTTTCACCAAAAATCTGAATTTCATTATGTATATTATCATCTCAAAAACCTTAGCGTTGAATCTCCTTTTTTAGCTCAGATTTCTGATTACGTTTGACCAAAATCTCATCCGAAGGAAAGCGAGCGTGGTTGGAGATGTAACACGCTTGACTAGAAAGTTTCGCTTTATTTTTTAAAACATCCTGGTTTGCATTTTTCTTAAAATTGTATAATATAATAGGCCTACGTTTGACCGCCATCTCGCTGGTAAGCAATGGTACAGTCTACGATGGGCACGTTTGCCTAGAAGAAACCGATTCACTCGCGACTTGAACACACTCAGTTTATATTTATCGAGAAACACCCGGGCAGAGGTATTCCACAATCTAACCACAAAACAGCTCTATGTTTTGTGTTCTAGCGGTTAAAGGATGACAGACGTAGGTAGCTATATGGAGTTGGTTATACGATCGGCTATAATGTAAAAATCTTATCAAAACCTTTCTTGAGCATTCGGTTAAAAATTAACCCTTCAATCATAATGAAAGAGAGATTAAAACAGTTGTTACGAACTTACTTGAGTTAATGTTGCGCATAATTTAAGAATGCGTTACAGCGAATTAAATTCTGTCGTTGGTTGCATTTTCTACGTGAAATTGGCGTTATTTGCAATGCAGATGCGAAACTCTGCTATTACTTACTCCAGCTTCGGGACGAAATGGTTTCTTTTGAGTTCGGCGTCTGTTTTGAATGAAGACGGTATTTTGCGGCGAGTATTTTGCGATTTTCTTTATGGATATTTTGTTTGTGCTTATCCGTTTGGTTGCACCGGCTGTTGTCTAACTAGTTGGTCCTGGGGCTGCTGTCTAGCTGTGTCCCGCGGTTTTGCCTGCTTGTTTATGAAAAATGGTGATGATGAAGTAGCCTATATTATGTTAAATCAGGGCATAAGATATTTCTTCTACAAATTGTATCAAGTTCGGTTTTATGGCTACGGAGATGCGTGGTAACATACACAAACACACAAACTTCCTCATTTATACTGATAAATACTTTAGTAGGTTTTACCACACACGCGATTTTTATTCTTATCATTAATTATAACATAAAAATTCACGTACGAGATATGATAGGAAACTCTTAACTCGCCATCCTAAACACGTCATCAGTTTAAGTACCTATGGGTATCTACGTCACGCAATATGTGAACCCTCCACCCACCTACAATCAACCCACCATGACGTCATACCGAATACCCAATATCCAATTTTCTTTACCAACAACTTGGCCCATCACCGCCAATACTTCTTAACGTGGAAATTCATTAAAACAATAGCCTGTAGGTACTGTAGGTACCTTCAGCACGCTCGCTAATTATAATTCCGCCTGAGGCTCTGAATCTGAGAAGACTATTCACCGCTCACTGCTCATGTCTGCGAGGTCACGTTTGCAAAAAGTTTTCCGGGAAATGCGATGAATTCAACATTCAATTGGCTGCCAAGTTTTTAATTGAAATTCATAATCAGTGGGCGCTTTTGGTGCAGAGTTGGTAAAGCGCTGCCCTTACAGCGTGGCTTTAAATGATTTAATTGAATTGGTAAATTGAGGTATTTAAGAGGATTGTTTTATCTCTGGGCTGTTATTCACGAGGCTCATCGTAACTGTTTTTGAAAGTTTTGGTATTGGTACATAAACGGGTAAAATTCGTTGTTAAACCGTTGTTTCGAGACATATGAAATCAAATAAAGTACGTCGCGATTATTACTTACTAAATATATTATGTTTAACAGACAAACAGAATATTTGAAAAAGCTGGAATTTATCGGCCGCTGTTGATTTACGTAGGCATTTTGATTAACATAGTTACAGCTGTGAAAATAGCTTACATCCTAAATTCATATAATATTTATGAATAGGCAAAAAATATTTTCAATCAAAATCTATTTCTGCCGAATAGCAAAAAAGGACACAGGATTTTACTCATCAATTTCGTCTAAACGGTTTTTGGCAGCCCTGCCATACTAAATCTACCAAAATTCATTATAAAACCATTTTTATGAAAAATGTATACAGGGCTATAAAGAAAGGTTATGGTAAGGGACCAAACCTAAAATCGAAAAAAAAGTTTGAAAAAAGTATTATAGTAAAATGTCAATGACCTTTGGAAAAATTTATGGCTGAAAAAATGTATGAAAAATGAACAGCTTTTATCTCGGTTTTTATAATTGATTCAAAGTAAAAGTTGTTCACAATACTTAATCAGTACCATAAACCCTTTTCGGCTTAGCACACTATTTCTTTAACTCCGTAAATCTCCAGTTGAAGCTATTTGTATAAAATTAAACTTAAAAAACTAATTGAATCCTCGACTTGTTCAAACTACACAATGAAATCCCGCCTGCAGGTAGTAACTACTATTTAATCCACGCCTGCAGTCAATTTCATTCTTAAATGAGAAAACCGATTCTTGAGAGAAATCTCGTTAAAGATTTAAAAGAACTCCCGGCAGAAGCTTGTTTATTACCTTCTTTAAAATGCTCTTATTTGTAACGCAGTGGCTGTATACGTATTTAGTACTTAATGCTGAAAGCACAATAAAGATTTATTTTTCTTTTCTGCTCTCGAGATTAGCTTGGTCACTCTCACTCTTATAACGTTTGCAATAAGTGAGACAGTGACAGATAATCTCGAGCGTGCAAGAAAAGGGCGCTCGTGCTTATGGCGGACATTAATCTGACTCGCTTTTACTCGTGTTTGCATTAAGCCGGAATTAAATGGAAATGCTTCGGCTTTTGGGCGACCGCAGTCATAGATTACGTCAAAACAAAAGTTACACAGAGCATTCTTAAAATGATGATAAAACCACTTTGCTTCGTCTTTTGCTATTATTTTCATGTTGCGTTTTCAGATTCTGCTGAAGGCTCGTGCCTGGATAAGACCATGTTGTTTGTCTCGCCTTTTCTTTAAGTAACAGAGCGAGAGGAAAGCCAGGTGAGATCCAATTTATTGCGGTGCTTGCTTTCGCCTTTCGTTAACAAAAGCGCTATAGAAGCAACGGCCGCTAGCTAATTTGAAACTGCATCATTGCTTACCATCCATTGCTGGAATTGATCGCTCTTAGCGATAAAGCCGCCACTTGTTGTACAAATTTTAAGCAATATTAATATCCTTTTTCCTTTTTATCTTTGGTATGTATAATACAATAAGAGTTTATCTACTATAAGGTGTAATGACGCTCAAATGAGACCCTGTCATTAAGTTGAAAAAACCTAACAATAAAAAACAATAACAGACTACAACAATAAATGAGGCAGCAATAAAGCGCACTTCAAGTCTACAACTAGACGTTTATTGTCGAGACTCTTTATAATTCACTAAGTAGAAAATTTCCCTGTTGAATGTGCGAGGCGAAGAGCTAAGACTTTGCACAACAAGGTGCATTACTGAAACAATAGTAATTATGATTAGATTGGATTAGTTTTGTGTAGCCTCCCAGCCTACACAAAACTTAGTCCAATAGCTTAAGTTTTTTAGGGTAACAGAATTTCAGTGGTTGTTTCTGTACCAAAACCTAGAACAACCTAGAAATTTAACTAAGTAGTCATTTCAACTGCACGTAAAGTACACGGCCGTAACAGACATAATTTTTTTCGAGCGTATCATAGGTATGAATTATTTGGTCCTTTAGCGAATGAGTCTAATTTAGATGATATAGGCACATAAATGTTTGGATGGTTACTGAAACACTATTACTATATCATATCACTCGATTTCGTAATCATCAGTTTTCTGAATTTCCTCCCACTACGGTAGCAAATTAAAAGACGTCAAAAAGCTGTCAATTTTGAAATGAAAAACACCTCACAGAAGTGTTCCGGCATACTCGTAGGTCAGTTAGGAACACTAGCCGACTGTTAGTGTTGGAGTGGAGTAACGTACGACTCTCAGCGGGGCCGTGCAGGATCGAATTATAGCTATTTGTTCTCAACGTAATGTACAATACGTGCAGCTGTATTTCTTCCTGGACATAGGTACTAGTCGTCTGTTCTGAAGTCTTTGTGGCCGTTATTAATGTGCTTTAATGAGGCGATATGAAGTCGAAGCTAGTTTAATCTGTTGTATTCTTTTTCTTGCTTGTTGCATTTTTATGCAAGAGAAAAATAACATGGAAAATGTAATGCAATAAGCGAGAAATAGCTCGCGACAGCGATGTGGTATAAAAGGCAATTAACTTACAGTGAAATATATTTCAAGTGTAGAATTATGCTTATTTTTACCACACCGATTACCTTTATGAATATGTCCACAATAATTTAGCTATAAAGTTTATTATTACTAAATATTATGTTATGGACGATTGAATGAACGTATTGTATTAATTAATTCATTTGTTTGAAGCAATATTATTAGTAGCTAAGTTTGATTGATAAGGTCAAATATTGCAATAGAATTTTAAACCACTTCCCGATGTCTGATAGAGCTGAAATTTGATATGCCCGTGTAAATCTAATGGCGAAGATTGTTTAAAAAATAAGTATGATGTTAACTTAGAAATATAGCTATCACGTACACCTAACCAAATAGAGTTCAAGTTAAGAATAGTAAGCCTATCAATTTATGCAAAAGCTATAATTTTTTTCAAAACACATTTGTTGTCAAAACATCGTGGAATGATTAAAAAATACTCCAGAATCCTAAGTGCTTTTCCCATTTACGTACAGCATTTATCAAAATCGGGAATGCGAGAACGACTATTAATTTTAACAAAATTAATGAAACAGAAATGGTTGAGCGGAATTCGTCGCTTCAATTCAACGCCGGTGAGATTTTGATTCCAAATTAACGTCAATCAAATAATGAATGGAATGATTTAAGCTCCGACACGACAAATAAGTTGATGTCGTAATTATTCGGTACAAATATTTGTAGTCCGCCGTATTTGATGACTAACGTTATTTGATAAGCGTTTGAAAGGAACCTATGGGTACAGTTTTCGGTGATTTTTAAAGGAACCGGTGGCTTTGTGTTGGGCTTTCCCAGATCTAAGGTTGACTTGGTAATAACAAAGTAAATAAGAATAAAGTAACAAAAAAAGATTAGTTTGACTATTGACATTTTAAATTGTAATCATTATATCTATTAATTTAATTTATATTGTAATTGTAATTATAACTTTACCTGACATATTTACTTTTTATTTATTTAAAAAAGGTTTTAGTTTGTTCTGTGTCTAATGGTTTGATAATTATTGTAATAATTATATTTATCACAACTCTACTCGACCAAAATTGAAAATCAAAAGACATCAAAACTGAAAATCTCCTTATATAGTTGCAAACAATAACAGCAAACAAGTTAAGACTTCCAAATTATATTTCAAACAATAATTAAAGTGTCATTCAAGTGAACAGTATGAAAGTTCGGCGCTGTTTGATTAGATCGAGCGCAAACTACAGGCTCGGCAGAACGGACCTCCAAACTGGCGACCTTAAAACTTACTCAAAATCCCTAAGGAGACCCGCTGGAGGAGGGCGAATCTAGAGTGTGATTGAAGGGGCTGTATTGCCCCTTATGGGTTGATTACACAACGAGTACAGTACGTAGGTAACGAGTACAGTGGCGAGACAGTAAATGAGCATACTCGGCAGATGGCAGATACATTATTTCTTGTAAATAAATAAATATACTGGATGTCGTATCTTAGTCAAATTCGCACTTCATTGTGATCTCGAAGATTGATGAAGTTTGAAGTTGATATCACATTTGTTGCTCATAGATTTTTATTGGTTAAACAAAATCTTGTGCTACATTTGGATATTTTTATTTTGAAAATAAATACTTGTCTATAGCACTAAAAACAATCGGCCTACACTACCTACACACCTAAACACTACTTAAAGTTAGTCATTGCTTAAATTGCACCGACAAGTGGTCGATGACGTGAAATGTCACCTGCAAATACAGACGGAAAACTTAAAGCAGGCACAAAATCTTACAAATAAGGCCCAATATGTTTGATAACTACTATTTTGCCCCTCCCCAAAATCCTAAGTACGTCCCCACGGATCGATACTCTATTTTACGGATTGAGATACCAAATCTCCAAATGTGTTGAGCGTACATAAATTATTCTATATCACCCACCCAGGATAGAGGTTGGGTAAACTTTTTCACCTGAATTTCAGATAGCTGGCCAAGATTACATTTTTACTGTTTTGCCGAAATATATTATTGAAAGCTACCTGCGTTGGTGTAGACCCTGGAATGGTAACATAGTGCTGTAGTAAAAGTTGCATACCTAAAAACTGCAAAATATTCAGCGGGGTTAGAACACTGGAACACTGTAGTGTGTTTCTGTTTAGGCTTCGAAAAATACTCTTTCTATTAGCTATATCGTCGGTCACCAACAAGGAGAGTTGGTGGAGTTGGTGGTTGGTGGAGTTAAGTGCGGGCTTTGCAAGAAAAGATGAAACCTTCTAATTTTGATAATAAATACCTAGATTTAGTAGATTCCGGTTCATTGTATTGGTCACGTAAAACAGTCACAAAAATCCCAGATAAATAATAAGACATAATGTAATTGTTTTCAAGTCGAGAGTAAATCAGTTTCTTGGCAAACGTGCTCCATCGTAGACCGCGTGATTGCTTACCATTAGACGAGATGGCGGTCAAACGCAACCCTCAAATAAAAAACCGCAAGCCCGCAAAAGCACAGTGAAATGCTTTTCCGAGTATATACTAAATAACATACAAACCTTTACCAAAACTGTAACTAACCGAAAGGCTCGCATTGCATTTCCAATTTCAACAACGATACTGCCTCCGGGCTGTGCCGATCATCGATCCGATTTCCCGGAACAGCGCGATCGAGGATCGTACCTGCACTTACGGACATGCTATTATTCGCTCGGACGCGTCATAGAGAGTACCAGGAATCTATAGGTACGCTTGGAGTGCAGTGTTCTTCTACTATTGAAACTAGAGATATAGATATACAGGGTTATAAAGAAAGGGTATGCTAAGCCGAAAAAGGCTCATAGTAACAATATTTACTACGGGACCAAACCGGAATCCCCCTTTCATATTTCTGATATCGTATGTTTATCCACTGCTGTTAATATGCGATGCTGGTAATGATGATGATGATAATGAGATTCAAAGTTTACAGTAGTTAAGTCATTAGTATGCTCCTAGCTCGAGACTAGGATCGCATACTGCATTGGTCTCAGGTAAGCCTAGAGAGAAAGATGAAGCACTAGATTTGGATGAAGCCTAGAACTCCTCTACTTTCACGCGTACGTACACAAAACGCACACATTGATGTATACAATACCAATACCAGTGGCGGATTTATACATTTGCCGCCCGTAGGCAATTCAACATTTTGCCGCCCCTACCGACCTAAACAATTCGATACACTAGCCCCGTCCCCCGTCCCTGCTCACAATAATACTTTCTTTCAGAAATCATGTTCGAAATTAAAAAAAACTTCCCCAGAATTTGCCGCCCCTGAAATCTGCCGCCCTAGACTCCAGCCTACTCAGCCTGCTGGTAAATCCACCACTGATCAATACTCTCCTACTCGCGGCACTGGCGCTTGTACATACGCTCGAAAGTAGAAGAATAAAAAAAAACTATGGAAACTAACGTGGTTTTCACACATTTTTGTTATAATTAAACACGGGAATACTCACGTAAAAATTAAGTCGTCTACTACGACTAGTTTCGGTCACATTCGGTGACCTTCATCAGGCGAGTTTACAAACGTGACGCGCTCGCGGTTGCGTCTCGTTTGGCACTGAATGAATGTGACCGAAACTAGTCGTAGTAGACGACTTAATTTTTACGTGAGTATTCCCGTGTTTAATTATAACATAAAAAAAAAACGTTTCAGACTCATAGCTCCCTGCTAGGATATCCTATGTCAGGGATGCAATGGAACACACACAAAGACAAGGACAACATCAGTTCATCGCTTCAACGACACCTAACGCAGTCTGTCTTTTTAACCCCGGACGCAAAAACGACGGGGTGTTATAAGTTTGTCGTGTCTGTGAGTGTGTGTCTATCTGTGGCATCGTAGCTCCCGAATGGATTAACCGATTGTTATTTGTTTGAAAGGTGAATTAGTCGGGAGTGTTCCTAGCTAAATTTGATGAAAATCGGTTCATCCGTTTCAACGTTGGGAGTTTTTCAAATTTAATGTAATATTGGTAGCAGTAATCTATACTAATATTATAAAGAAGTAAAGTTTGTGTGTTTGTATATTTGTTAAATTGTAAGGGGTAATCTCGGGATCTTCTGAACCGATTTTAAAAATTCTTTCACCAATAGCTTTCTATTATTGCTGAGTGTCATAGGTTATATAAAAAACCGAAAAATAAAAAGGCTTTTACGTGGTAGTCCGTTTTGCAAAGTGAATCGGAGAAAAAACGGTCCGGACGGCGCGCGATGGCTTCGGGTTTAATTAACATTATGCCCAACGAAGTGGGCACGGGTCAGCTAGTAAGTATAATAATTTGACTGTGTAATAGTTTTAATTTTGTTTTGAGTTTTGTTTTTGATTATCGGTACATTTAACCTGAAATAAATTAATTTTGATTTGTTTTTTGATTTTGAAATTTTAAATTCAATGATTTTCAGTTCTATCCTTTTTCAAGTTTATCTGAGAGTTTGGTCCGGTTGTTCCGTCTGGCGATCTGGCCGAGCCGGACCGAATGATTCAGTCTCGCGCCTCGCCGGACACCGATCGCCGAACGGCTATAGTTCTGGAATTTGAATCGGAAACCCGTTGAGATGTTCGATTCAAGCCTGCAACAGAAAAAGGTTTTTAGCAGTATTGAAATGTATGTGCAGGTCCTGTTGAATTGCGACTTGGATTTTTTTTGTATAATAAGAATAGTATTACAGATATATTGCACATTATAATAATATATTAGTCTTAATCACAATTCGTGAATGTGATTATGACTGAATTCACATGTCAAAGGCTGACTTATTCGCAACAAAAATTAAGATTTCATAAACAATTCAATACAAAATATACAAATGAACATTACAAACATAAATAAAATAACTATCACATTACACTAAACTAATCTAAAAGATCGCTGCCTGTGAGAGTTGTTCCCAATACGCTGGCCTCATTACTACATTGAATGGCGACACTGTCAAACAATACAATTATTATAATTATATTCTACTAATAATTCTAATAGAACTATATACTACTATACTATACTATATTATATAGTTATATATTGTACAGTATAGTATTAAATAGTATAGTATAGTTCGGGATGAACTAAACTGTATTTCCACGATCCCTCGACCAATTTATGCTCATATTCGAGTTTAAAAAATAGTATTGAAACGAACTAGTCTTTTTAAATATTTTATTTTTGTAGACAGGTAAT
Organism: Alcis repandata; assembly: GCA_949125135.1. NCBI lineage: Eukaryota > Metazoa > Arthropoda > Insecta > Lepidoptera > Geometridae > Alcis > Alcis repandata. The sequence continues at coordinate 3,540,946 of OX421238.1, forward strand.
TAAACCAGAAAATTTAAAGGTTCTTGCAGAGATAGCTGGTGAAACCGCGGAGCGCATCTAGCGTATAATAATTTATAACAGCACATCAACTTTTCATCAGTTTTGTTCGTAAGTTTTCTTTACGACTTAATTTGATGCAGATTTTATGTACTGAGTATTCAACGCCAGTTAACGCAACTAAGTTATAGCAAACAGTGAGCGCATCCAGATTGCTGAGCTTAAGCGCTTGCACTATACAGGATGTTTTTTTATGTTATCTTTTGCAAACAAACAAAGGACGATCACCGTCGTCCAATGGATACCTGTAACACGGGCGTCACGAATACGCTGCCAACCTTGTAAGACTCTATTAGCAGCTCTTTTGAAGAACCGAATATTGTAGTTACTCAGGAATACCGATGGAGAACGCTCGTTCCACATTTTGAAGGTGTGACACCGACACTAGCAACGACTGATTTATTTCATGATACGATTATTTAGGCTCATACGAAAAAAGTGTAATCGTTTTTTTAATCATTTATTTACATTATTGTTTAAGTATACGTGTCCACAGAAAATCTTGCCTTAAAAAGTCAAAAAAACAATCGTTAGCAAAGTTTTGTACGCAATTTTGTAAACTCGTGCGCATGAAGCGGTAGATGTCACTCTAGCGCAGATTATGTCACTGATTGTAGAGATTAAAACGTTGAAAGAACGTGAACTCACTGCCCGCATCTGTTTTTCCTATAAATTACAACCCGGGGATGTTCAAAAATAGAGTGAATAGGTTTTTCCTAGGCAAGCGTGCTACATCTTCGACCACATCGTCGCTTCCCATCAGGTGAGATTGCGGTCAAACGCATGCCTAGTCCGATGTAAAAAAAAAACTATTAACTATTACCAAATAATCTAACAAATTACGTTTATCTATTTCATATTTCCCGCATTGGGTCGCTGCGCCCAAAAAGTAAGTAGCAAGTATTTTATATTTCATTGGTACAATAATTCATAACTTATTGTTTAAAAAAGTCACAAACATATTTGTATGTATTTGTATTCAGAATCATTTTCTGAATATCCTCCCATCGCCACGTTCAACATTTTAAAACACGCGCTGTATAAATAGGTACTTTCTCTTGCGAGTCTACTAGCGAACTTCAAAGTTTAATTTATTTGCTTTGTTTGAGCCCGTGTTTGTACACCGGATTGGCTGTAGTTTAGTGTACCTATAATGCTGAAGATTAACGAACCAAATATATTGTGTACTTGTTTATTTACTGCTCCATGTGATTGGGTACTGTTTTATTAAACTTTACGTTAAAAGTTTAATGTGCTTACAGCTATCACAAAAATTAGTCCAGGTATCTATCCAATCTAACAGTAACCCTTAACCTAATACACCTACCTACGTAGCCTGCATTGTGCTCGTGATTGTTCGATATAAACTACAGATACTTGTAATTGTCTTCTAAGGAGTGTACCTTATCTTTAAAGTCCATATAATAAATTGATACAACAAGACAAGACTGTCACTTATTATTTTTATTCTTTCCTCTTATTCCTTAACATTTCTTTTTGATTAAAAAAATGAATCGCTGTTCGTTAGTCTCGCTAAAACTCGAAAACAGCTGGACCGATTTGAACATATTTTTTGTTTTGTTCGCTCTAATACAGGGATGGTTGAAACGAAAAAAAGCGGGTAAAACTGCGGGGTGCAGCTAATACAAGCTTCTGAGAAACTGACTGATCAACCTTTTAATACTAAGAAGTTGATATCGACATCGAACAAGTTTCTTTTTTTTATTCTTGCGTTTGACTACCATCTCGCCTGATGGTACGAGTAAGTAATGATGCGGTCTACGATGGACCACACTTCCTAGAAGGAACCGATTCACTCGTGCCTATCTATCTTCGTAATAGATTAAACTAATCTATGCGCATTAATTCCAGCCGAGCGACAACAATAGAACGACCTTGTGACGTCAGATCAGCGGAGATTAGCCACGGCCTGTTACACTGATATCTGTAACCGGTCATATGTAACAGATACGTAGATGTGTTACACCGTAATCAATCAATTCGGCTGTAACGTTACAAGCTGGGGGTGATGGGGCTGGCAACCCTAATCTCGTATTGAGGTGTTCTTGGTATGGGTTTATTGCATTTAGTGCAGAATATGAATTGTTAGATGGTGCTTTTAGAAATCTTTTGTAAATTTGAAAAATAGTGTAATATTGTACTAAATAAATCAGTCTGTGCTTGACCACCAACTCACCATTATAACGATAATAGTAACGGTTACGAAGCATGGGTCTTATAGAATGTTTTAAGGTACAGTTTTAGTACAAAAATAGCTACCAGAATAATACATTTCTGCCACCTAAATATTTATATAATGAGAAAATCTATTAATAAATACCTCAAAACTCACTTTTCATATCTCCACGGCTACGACTGCTACACGCGTAGCACAAAAGTTACGAATCCAATATCTCGTAGCCTTGAATTGGAAGCTTCTCGAATCGCTACAAATTCCCCGTAGCTATACTGAACTACAATCTAAATCAGTAGATCCCACTAAAGCAGTTAATGGCGTCGCTACTTCGCGAACATGGCTTCACTTTACGTCTGACACGCGCCTATTGGCTCATGTCGAGGGCTATTCAGACTATGCTATAACTGCTGTCCTAAGAGCTTAAAACCAAAAGCGGTATCCCAAAAAAATATTTGTTTTTCATGCATCCAATAGCTTGAAAAATTACGCATCTTATACGAGAAAAAACAGAAATAACTTTATTTTGAGATATTTTTTTATTGACCGCTGTTTGACTTATAGTATAGGTGTGTTTGTAGTCTCATAGCAATGATGACACTCGAACACTGACTGATTTATCTCGGTGCTAATCAAGGCTCATGCTGGTGACGTCTTGATCTATGATCTACGCCTAGTTTTCTAAGCTAAACACTCAGTATACTGTTCTGGCTTGTTAAAGAAATATAACCCCATCCTATTAAACTATTCTAGCTTGGGACGCTAGCTTACGAGTACTAGCCTAGAAATTAAGCTAGTTCTGTATACACGAAACCAAGAGTAACTAGCTTACTAACAATAGCTTAATCTACATTTCAAAATAAACAAATTCAAAATAATTCTGTAACTTTGTGTATCCCGGTCTTATCGATCCTATCTTAAAATTAATTTATTGTATTTGTAGTACAATTTGCATTCAAAAACGTGCTTAGTAAAAAAATACAAAAAAAATACTTAGTGTGAACAGGCCTGTGTTTTCGTCTAACACGCGCCTATTGGCTCATGTAAGGCTTTGAAGCGTTTCAAATCGCGCCGGAAAGGGTAATTACAGGCGCTGACAACCCAAGTTATTTGACTTCCGTTTCCGAACGCCTAGTTTGTGTTTGTTTATCGTTGTACTGTTACACTTGACGTTATGTCAGCCACACACGGCCGAAGTAAGTAAAATGTTTTTTACTATCCGTTCGTTTTGGAAGTGGTGCCAAAAATAACAGTTAAAATGACAAAATCGTTCGCATGCGTACACGTACACGTGAAGGTTTGTGAGCAAAAGTGGCGTTTTAACTGTTTTCGATCCCAAAACGAACGCGAGGTATATCATAATTTTTTTATTTTATTTGTACAGTAGAGCGTTTTTTGTATTATTTTTTAAAATTTTATTGATATCACAAAACAAATACAAAGGAATTTTTTTATTGTTTGTTGGAGCCAGGCACAAAAAGGAAATTTTTTCGTAACTTACGTTATGTGGTTGTTACTCGTCATGCCGCTCTTTATGCTACTCGTCATGCAGCACGTCAAGCTATTCGTCGTTCCAAAAAGGAACGGTCTTTTTGGCGGTGTTTGTTCGCGAGTCAAAGGATCTCCCGGTCCTTTGCACATAAATTTGCGAATAAATGCACCGCAAAAGTGTACGGCTGCAGCCGGGTCACATTTAGCAGTGTGAGTAGAGCAGTGTGTGGCTGCATCATGGCTGCATTACGGCAGTGCAAAGAGCAATTGTGGTTAGGGGCCATTCATAAATGACGTCATACGTAACATAAAGAAGGCCTCCCCTTTATGCTGCGTATGTTAACAAAGTGTGACATTCTTTGACAAGGGGGTCTTAAGTTTTGTGACATCACATTTGAAAATAAATAATTTAAGTATTAACAAGGGGTTTCTTAAATTTCATAGTTTCTAGATGTAAAATTGCAAATTTTTTACGCTAGGCAGTCTCACAAACGTGACCAAACGTGGAATCATGAAATTCGTGAGACGTAATATAATTGTATAAAAAAAAATTAAGTTCGTACAGGCTGAGTGGCTAGCCTGTAGGCCAAGCATAAGTTCTAAGGTAAAACACTATTCGAACACGTTCAATAGAAAATGGATGAACGCGCGCTTTTCGCCATTTATGCTGTCCAATTTTTCATACATTTTCTGTCGAACGTGACTCACCACGTATTTTACGTCAGAACATATGCTAGGCCTACTGGTGTCAGAGATTTTATGCCACCTGAAGGCCTCTGACATAGCTTAGCAACTGTTGCAGTTGTAAGACAAACAATTCACAAACAATTAACCGAGGCAACAATTCCTAACTTCAAATAACTGTTTTCAAATGTATTTTTAGTGTATTTTTGAAGATTAACTTCCGCGATTTAACGCCTGATTCAACATATTAATTAATTCTTAACTTGTAAAGATAAATTATTCGGCACTACCAACGGCAGGCGATTTCAATCTCATCTTCAAAAATCGAAATTTTTTGAGGTTTATAAATATGGTTTATCTTACACGAATAACATGTGAAACAATCCCCATATTTTAAGCCAAGTATTTCCGACCAATTTAAAAGATAGGCCAGCGAGAATATTCCGGCCACAATGGAGTTCGGATATCTGACGTTTCCACAACATAAAATTACAACGGCCTGTGAAAAAAAAGTATGATGCTATTATTAAATTGAACGGCCTCATGTGACGTGGGATAACTTGGGTGTATATTATAAAAGGATGATATTTAATTGGTCATCAAAAATAATACACTTTTCGGACTAAAATGTAGCGTCAAAAATGGTAGTTGGACATCAAAATATGCATTACAAAGACGAGTCGAGTCAAAACTCAAAGCAAAATAATTAAATAAAAAAGGGGAAGCTAATAAAGTTTTATTCAATAAAATCAACTTTATTAAAGCTAATGTTTAGTTCGAATTTTGTTGATTTGACTGTCATGTCCTTTGAAAACATTGACATTTCAACTTCAACCACGAAAATATGGATACTTTCGTGGTATTACTCTAAAACTTACATATATGGAAACATTTTGATGCGCGTTACACAATTTTGATAAGCCCTCAATTATTTTCCATATTACAAGGTTTTTTTCATAGTAACGTCACCCAAGAGAGCTATTTATTAACTGAATATGCAAAGAGTTTGCGGCGCTCAACGAACCTTTTAATTGGGTTGCTTAGAGTTTTAACATGGTCGTATATTTTACGTTAATTTAGCGAATAAATATTTGACGTAAATTTTTACCCCGAAAAACAATTTTGTTTATCATGTCATTTATTTTATTTTTCGTATAAAAGGCTAATTTGATTTTGCGAGTCTGATGTTTTTTATTTCTTGAGAATCTAGGCTTTTTTATGTTAGAAAGAGTTGTGAAAAGAACGAACAAACTACGCCGGTAGCTACCTATTTATTTATTTTATACTATAAATTAAATGTTGCGTGCAATACTATTCATTTTCAATCAGTTTCTAAACTTATCAACTTCTGAACTTAAGAAAATACATTTTAGACTTCATAAATACGTATGTGTTTTTTTATAAACTAAAATTCAAAATAATAATACACAATCATCTTTGTTGACTCAGTAACAGCACCCATGTCTAAAACATAAAAAAAACAAATCACGACCTAATAAAAAAGTCTAATCTGTGAATCAAGCCCAGCAAACCGAAAAAACACCTCTAACCGAGGCCGCAGCGCCGCCCAACCCCCAAATCACAAAACATTGAGAGCACAGAAGTTAATCTTCATAGTAAGCGCTCGACTAACGCACACATAGACATTGCTTACGGTCAAGAATCTCGGAACACTCTAGTCATTCCCGCTCGGTAACACCCCGTCGTCAACACTATTGACGATCGGGAAAATAAAGTTGCGTTCGTTTACAGTGTTGACGAACGACGATTTAAATGAAAGATAGCATAGATCTTAAATATGTTTTAACTACGCCTTTCAACACACACAATTGACATTAAAAAATGCTTTTTTTCGCTATAACTCAGCATATAAAGCATATATTGTGGTACTATCGGGAAATAAAAAGTAGCATTCGTCAACACTGTGAACGAACGCGACTTTATTTTCCCGATCGTCAACAGTGTTGACGACGGGGTGATATCGAGCGGGAATGACTCGAACACTCGGCCGCGCGCTCGCGTATTTTGAAACTAGTATCCGTGTATGATGTCTATGTGTGCGTTGGTAGTATAAGGTACCTTTACTTCTGCACTCTATATGTTTTGTGCCCAAATGAAGTGGTTTGCGGAACAGGATAAGCGGAATGACTTTCCGGTCCCGTCGGCATCGTAAAAGTCATCGCATGCATTTAATTTCGTGAGTTATGTATATTGCTACGTGTGTACTCCTGTGTACAGCTTTGCTACCTGCAAAGATATTCGAATTTATGGATTCTGGATCTAGTACAAAATTTTAACGAAAAAAGTATCCTGACCAAAAAAGGAAATAAAAAAAAAACATATTTTATTTTAAGTTTATATGAGATATTAACACACAAAAATCGATATAAGTTATCGATGTAATATGTGTGTTTGCTATGAACGTATTACATTTTATACAAAACATACATTTTAGTAATGTCACGAATTAATTTATACCTTAAATCGTAACAACAATGACTAATTTAAGTTGCACTACTTATAATCCTAAATGCACCGATTGCTGAAATAGTCCTTCGCTACAGTTTTAGTCTACCTTTTGTGTCGGACAATATTTAGCTCTGACCCGAAATCTATAGTACTTAACATCATTGCTCCCAGTACAATTTTTCAGCGCTTTTTTAATTATGAAAGCGGATCTCAACTATGCGTGACGGTTTTTGCGGTAGGTTTTTGGACTTTTTCATGACTTTTTCGTCCTTTTAAGCTACGGCCTGTCCGGTTTCCGGACCTTTGAACTTTTTGCAGTTGTTGTCCGGTAATTAAAGATAATTAAAGACTGGATAGGTCGTAGAATTATTTACCATTTATATGAGCAGGTAATTTTTGAATTTGTTTCCTATAGTCATAATTACTAGAAAAAGGGATATACAGAGTCAACTCTAAAATACTGAATTTCTTGCAGTAGGCTTCTATTTATTTATTCTATATTTTTTTTCGTTTCTATGAATGAATCCAAGCAACTTTCGTTCTACGACTTTCGAAAATTCGGAAATAATCCATACATTTTGTTACAATGATCTTTTTTTAAGAAACAGGTAATTTTTTTTGTGTGAATTTTTGAAAATTTTATGACAAAAGTAATTTGGTTCAAGTATCTCAAGATACGTGCAAGGTCTTCTGTGTTTTAGAGTTGGACCTAGTTAGGGTTGCCATCCGTCCGGGTTTCCCCGGATTTATCCTAGTTTAGAGGGCATCCGGGGAGCGTCCGGGCAGGCCTCCTTAAAAATTCCTTAAAGTCTTGGGCCGCCCGCTACACACGCACTGTGCCCGCACGCCGCGCGCGATCAACCGACGATGGTGACATGTTCGGGTTCTGGGCTCTAAAATCCGGGGTTTTCACGAGTCTTGTCCTAGTTGCCAAATTTTAGAGATGGTAACCCTAGACCTAGTACCTACAATATTCTTCTTAAAATATATTTCTATCCTCAAAATATTATCTACCTAAAGCAGGAAAGAGGATAACAGTAATAAATGAGAACAATGTAGAAAGAACTCTTGCAGCAACGAATTAATCTTAATCTAAGAGTATATAAATTACGTGTCACGTTGTTAAGTTTGTCCGCTATAGACTCCTAAACTACTTAACCGATTTCAATCAAATTTGCACACCGTGTGCAGTTCGATCTAACTTAACAGATAGGATAGCTCACATCTCAATTTATAGTGTCTACCCGTGCGAAGCCGGGACGGACCGCTAGTAATATAATAAATATCAATATTCCAGAAATAAAACATTACTTATTGCTAAAACATTTTAGGCCCTTATAACTTTACTGCTGTATGAATGTTATTAACAAGCAATAGAATACTATTTTCACGATTAATAAAACTTTGTTTTTAATTAGCTAGACTTATACCTATATAGAGGTACTAGCTGACTCGACAGACGTTGTCCTGTCAAAAGCCATTGCGTAACTATAGCAACCGTAGTATGTTGATGCTAACTTGTCAATTTATAGTAAAAATTATCAGTATATACATAATTTGCAATAAAATAATATTGCGGCTATAAATTGAGATTTAAACTATCCTATCTCTCAAGTTGGATCGAACTGCACATGGTGTGCGAATTTTATTATAATCGGTTAAGTGGTTTAGGAGTCCATTGAGGACAAACATTGTGACACGAGATTTATGTATATTAAGATAGCGTTAAGTACTAGCCAAAAACTCTTACTCAATTAAAATCTGTACTCTAATGGGTTGATTGGCACACTCGGCTGAGAAAACAAATCATAGTTCTAGTGACTTACTCGCCTCGTCAAACGGTTTTTACAAACCGAATACTCGGCCGAGAGCTTTGTTTAGCCACTGTACTTGCTACGTGTAATCAACCCATTAAGCCTACAGAATTGCTTATATTACGGCTAAATAACGCATACATTGATTCATTATGAATCTTTGCTTCGGTATTTGCACACAATCACACGTACCCATTAATATTTGTTCTCAAACGCTGTCCTGTTGCGATTTAGATACGACAATTTGTGTTTGTACTGTAAATCTCTAGAGTAGCTATTGCGGCGTGTATAACAGTGTACGAGTATTATTATGTCATAGATTTTCAAAGGTATACATTTCGAGTAAAGTTGAGAAATAATTCCAAATCAACGGAAGACTAGCTTCGAGTCGTAGAGTCGAGTAGTGGGGTGGAAAAAGGACAGGGTGACCTTTGTCAATCAATGACATTTTTTTTTCTGTGGTGGTGGTTCTGTAGACAGCATAAACTAAAATAATAACTTTTTTAACATATTTTGTTAATTTGCTATTGGACTCGACATCCATGCGCTGGTAGATCTAAGGGTGCCATTAAGAAGGCTGTGTTTGTACTGTCTATGCTTTGAAAAGCGATGGGGCTTCAGTCCCTCGATATATCTTTGATGGAGAGATAGATTGTTATCTAACAATAAAGATCTTAACAGCGGCCGAATGGCTTGGATTTTTTTTTTTGACATGGAGGTACTTACTTGTTGAGCGGGCTCTTTTCCGCAACTAGGCCGGTAATCGGCCCTTTTTGCGTTTGACATGGAGGTAGAATATACTCTGGATTATCATACATATAAGGCATTTTAACTCCGAAAACCTTTAGTAGGATAACAGACAAAACCACAAGGCATAGCTGGTAATATAAATAAAACTTATAACGGTCATAAAATGGAACGGTTGAAAGGTAAACTTCTGCTACGACCAAGAGCCCTGTTCTTGCGTATGAAATATTATATCGGTCACTGTCGCTCTCATTAGAAATAGTATGAGAGTGAGAGTGACGAAAATAATCTCGAGCGCTCAAGTATAGGCTCTCAGGTCTGTAAAACTTACAAAACAACACATCAAACTTTCAGAACACATTTAACTTTAACGCCATTAATAAAACTAATTTTAACGTGGTCTCAACTCTTTGCAGAGAATAACTCTAAATGTTATTGAACTACAGTAACATGCTGCGAGTGTTGGAAATTTTTAATAAAGTTCTGCAGACTCGAGTGAAAAGTATTTCGGGCACGTCAGAATTCTGAAGAATACTTTGCTTCTTGCTGTGGAAACTTTGCGAGAAATTCTGTTGTAAATATTAGGCTGAGTGCTCAATGTGCGAGCTGTAACTGTAACCGTAACAGGGCTGACTCTAGAAAGGGTGGGGATCTAGGGGAGGGAGAAACTGGGGCCCATACCCGAGTACAAAGCGCATTTTAGTACCAATACGTAACTAAACTATACCTATATTTAACCTCCTATACCTTATACTTGTTCTTTTCTCAATTTTAGCGTAAAGAAATAACAAACATACACAAACACTCTTTACCTACATTCGCTAATTTTGGCAGTAATAATACTAGTGCGTTAAGGTAATATAAATATCCACTAGCTTTTAATACAATGCAATATCGCTTTATTGACACCACAAAACGAAATTATTGACAATGTAAAAACCAATGACATATACTCGTACACAAAACGCAGTGCGGTCCTTCCAGACATATTCGAAAGCTTGGTCAGTCACTAAAAAGTTAGTCCACGTTTATATTCCACTTTTTACGATTGACTATGCTACGAGGCAGATGGCACAGTGAGAGAGAGGCCTATACCCAGCAGTGGTATAAAGAAGGCTGTGGATGATGATGATGCTACGATGCCTTAGAACCAGCATGCCATGCTATCCCATCCTACAGCATCCCAGCACCTGCTGAGCTGAGCTTTGGTAGCTGCGCAGTTACGACACAGTTACGGCATGTGTATTGTGTACCTAGCTTTACAAGTATACAGCGCACAGATTTTATCTACTGTACCTTTTAAAAATTCTGATTCTAGTTTCGAAACTGAACTGAACAAGAGCATTTTAAAACGCTTTGAGCTGGATTTACTTCAATTATAATGCTTATGTTGTTAGAAACTTTTGATTGGTTTGAAAAAGCTGTAAAAGTGTTGGCGAATAAACCATTTTATCTGGCAAATAACAAACGACAGGAAGTCAGTTTTGTTTTATTTTCAGGCAGTTATAAATTTTTATGATTTGTAGTAAACTGGATAGTAACTCCATTTTAATGTAACTAAAATATAGTCTTTTGGTAAAGCGATTAAGTAGGTAAGTTTACTGGCTTCACTATTAAATTGTGTGCACAAAAAGCAGATGAGTACCTTTACTTTAGTTAAACAAATTAAATTATTCAGCACATTATATTCAGTTTCAACTACTTCGGTATCAGTAAATATTGTAGCGTTTGTTTTTTTTTTTGTAATTCAACGTTCCAGAAAAAACAAACGGTATAACATTCAGTGAATCACAAGAACAATAATCACAGTTATTATCGTACTGTGTATTGAACATGTCCAAATCAATGTTACCTATTTAAAAAAAACTGGAAAAAATTAGGTAACAGCCCAAAAATTTGATACCTACCGTAAACTGTACAGTACCATACGTAAGTAACCTACCGTATAATGAACTCCCCGCCTTCGACCGCGGATTTACCCAGAATTTCGGGAATTTCCTTTCAACAGTTCACACCATTAATCTGCTTTTGTAACTTATCAGTGGCACCGACTCTGAGGGACCTGCGAGCTGAAATAATAATGAGGACATAGTTTGCAGTTAGCAAGAAACCGACTCGCAATTTACTTGGGAATAACGATTTATGTGTTCATTTGTTGCAGATGGGTCAACCAGGTCGTTTGTCTGTGGGGTCAGCCTATTGTAGCTGCATCTCACGTGGGCAATGCTGAAGAAATCTTCATTTTTAAAACCCGATGCAAAAAGAGGAGGGTTATAAGTTTGACTGTTATGTGTGTGAGTGAATATGGGTGATAATGAATGGCCTACGTGTGAATCTAGGGTTCAATCTATCTCTATTACAATCATCATATGCAACCTTTAATCCTCCCACTGCTGAGATACAGGTCTACCCTCGAAGGGTGACTAGGTTCCACCACGCTGGCCAAGTGCGGGTTGGTGGATTCACATACGCCATTGAATTTCTTCTACGGACATATGCAGGTGTCCTCACGATGTTTTCCTTCACCAAAAAGCCTTTTCTGTTACAAGTTTTATTCAATTCAGTGTAAAAGAGTAACAAACATCCAACAAACTTTTACATTCATATTAGTGTGATAATACGTAAGTAATCTCACGTATTACAAAATCGAATACTCCAACTTCCATGTAATCAAAACTACAATAGTTACAATAGTAAAACCTCAGATAAAGCTAGAGAGAAAGATGAAGCATTGAGTTAGATTTGTGTGATGCCAAAAACTCTTCTACTCTCGTGTATAACGTACGTACACTAGAAGCATAATTTGACATATCAATATTCCCCTACTCGCGGCACTGGAGAGCTTGTGTATCTACGCGCAAAAGTAGAGGAGTTCTTCTTTTCACTTAAATCAAATCCATCGTGCTCTCTAAGTTTATCGGATAGTAAGACTTAACCTGCAAATACACAAGTTCTAAACTTCGCAAATAACACCACCAATTTCAGCAGCAAAACAGCGATGGAAAAGCTCTCTCTAATCTAACTAACATTTGTATGCACGTTCCGTCCCTCCTCACATGAACGTCGACTCAGTTCCTCTCCAGAATGCTAATCCAAGCCTGATGGCTCCGACATTTTTTCATAACTATTGACCAAGCAGTAATGAACAGTTTACTCCGCTTTTACGACAATCTCAAAAAGCGCTGAAGCTTTACAACCTCTCCGCAATGCCGTAAAGACCCACCAGATTTACGGGCATACCTTTTTGTTAAACCACTAGATATTACAGTCCACTTTAATGCGGACTCGTGTAATGTCTGGTCGACAGAAAAAAATCGGCCCTTTATACTGATTAGCATTACAATGGAAGCGCAGTTCTTATATGAGAGTCGGGGTACATTTTGCGGTCCCCTGGTCCGTGATTATCATAAAATGTTTGTGGAGCCTCGCAATAGAACTGAATGACTTGATGAACTGGTTAGAAGATCGCATCGTCATTTTTAACCGACGAAAAAACGGAGGAGGATGATTTCTCAAGTCGTATAAATAGGTATTTATATAATTTTTTACTAAGGTATACTTTTTGTTGCTAAAGAAATTTTTAATAACATGAAAAAGTCTGCGTTTACAAGTATCGCTATCATCATAATCAACTGTTTTTCATCCTCTGCCGAGTATAGGTCTCTACTTCTGCGCCCTAAACCTTTGCGGTACTGTGCAAGTCGCATCCACTGCCTCTCTGCCGACTTTATGATGTCATCAGATCGGCGAACTGATGGTCTACTCGTTTATCACTTTCCGTTCCGCGGCCACCATTCTGTGATAGCTTTGTAGGTTTTTATAGGCTTGTATGTTTAATTCCGCCCATAATTAACCCAAAAAGGATCACTTTTCTGTTCTGCCATGCTCGCTCTTTTTGTTTTAATGTGATATCACGCTAATTAAGATAACAAACCCGGAAGCACTCACGTTATTGTTTTCCGGTTGAGACAAGCTTACAATGGTTTCGTAGCTAATTAGAACCATTGACAATTCCTTCAATATTCAAAACAGCTTTTTTTGTTGGAAGAATTTTCAAGCTTTGCAGTCTTCTACTACAGGACTTTTATCTTCTTGTACGATAAAACTTTTAGAATTTATTTTACCTTGTTTAAAAATATTCACCTTGGTCCTCCTGGTCTACTATTTCCTTTTATTTTCTCTTTTAGTCTTTTATTTATTTATTTTAATGAATAAAAGAACGGAAAACAGGCATGATGATTTTAATTTGTAAGTAATTTCGCAGAAGAGAAATATAACATTTCACCTTACATTTTTCAGTTCCTTATCACTGATTGTCTCGAGATTGTAAACACTGAATAAATTACTTGCAGAAATCGATTTTACAACTTCGGTCCCAAGTTAAAAGTTGGAGATTTTTTTAATTTAACTAATTTCCCTTTCTACCTCGATCCAAATTACATTCGTAATTAAAAACAAACACGATTAAAAAACGATAAACGTTAAACCTTAAAATGCAAACTCAGTCTCTTTACATTAATATGTCCTCAATTAAGCGATATAATGTTATAATAAGAGGTGAAATGTTGCCATAAAACGGTTCACTCGGTCGGTAAGTGGGGTTGCCCTTTTTGTCTCGGAACAGCGAATCCTGCCACATTGACCCACCGTTGCTTTGAAGTAAAAGTTAATTAAATTTCTGATGGGAACATTACAATGGAAATTTGCATCAGGTAGCCCCCAATGCCTGCTTGGGGAAATTTTAATTTTGGAAAAATTACGTTGTTTCATCGATTTTTAAAGCCTACTTAACTTATAAACGCTGGTTAACGACGTTTTGAGTTTTAAACAAAGATGAGCATTACAAACAAGTTTAATTATCACACTGATATTAAAATGCAAAAGTTTGTCTTTACGTTCACGCTGAAACGGCTGGACGGAAATTGGTGTAAATTGGAATAGAGATAGCTTCTATTCTGGATTAAATTTTCACCATTATCTGCATTTTCACCATTTTTGGACAATACGTTGATCTTGGCTATTTTGAAGTGAATCACTGTTACGTACATTTATTTAGACGTTACATTGTATCTTATCATACTCGTAGATATATTGAACAATTTGAAATAATTTGTTGCTATTTTTATTTTGCATGCTTCCAGTTCTCATTTTGATAATGTTTAATTCACAATTAAAAACTACTATGTACAATATTTACATATTAAACTAGCGGCCCGTCCCGGCTTCGCACGGGTAGACATTCATTTTTTAAACATTTTGGGACAAACGTAGAGTAAATGTGTCTTGATGATATTTGAGCACGCAATTCAATGTCAAATATCAAATGTTACATTAAAAAAGTTTACATTGTCCAAAGCGCTAAAGTACCTATTCTTAAATTATCTAATTTTCGCGTAATTTTTTTTAAATTTTTCTTTCATAAGAACCTTTTCCTGACAATAACAAAAACAACAAAAAAAAAAGTGAAATCGGTCCAGCCGTTTACGCGTGATGGCGTGACCAAGGGAAATAGGGATTCATTTTTATGTATATAGATTAAGCTATTCTTATTTACTATTTTTAACCGACTTTCAAAAAGGAGGAGGTTCTCAATTCGGATGTTTGTATTTTTTTTTTTAGTTTGTTTAAATTTCTAAGTTGCCACCTTAAAGCTAGTATTAAGGGCACGAAAACCTCATAAACACATATAATTACGAGCTAGACTAATAAATTATACTATCAAATTACCGTGTAATGATCAGAGCCGGAGATACGCGCAGTGAGTGACGGACGGTTATCTGGACGTAGTTCCACTGACAGCCCGTTTGTGATGCAAGCGGGAATAAACAGTGGTGGTATTTTATGGTAGTTGTCATATTTTAGCTTAAACACAGAATTTAGGGTATCTTCCTACTTCTGGATTACAGCATTAAGAATAACATAAAGAATTACGTTCTAAGTCACCTTATTATTATTTATTGTCTTGCATCTTCACTGGTTTTTCTTTATAAGTATTTAACTGGTACTGCTGGAAAAATGAAAAAATCTTAGTTATGCTCATAAAATGTCCAAGAATACGTGGTTATACGTTCTTTTATATCTAGAGGGTTATAAGAAAAGGATATGCTAAGCCGAAAAGGGCTCATAGTTTTCATCACTATGAACAACGATTACTCTGAAATCGCAAAAATAACCTGTTCTATACATATTTTCAAGAGTCATTGACATTTTTCTATGAAACAGCTTTAATTATTTTACAATTTTAAAATTCCCAGAGATCCCATGGAAAAAATTGTGACGATGATAAAAATATGAGCTCTTTTCGCCTAACCATACCTACTCTATAACCTATATACCTATATACCTAATACCTATATACCTAATACCTATATACCTAATACCTATATACCTATGTATAGCAATATACATCTCAGCCTACTTACTTATTTAGCCAAATACACACAATTAAAACACACAAAACAAAGTTTATGAGAAAACTGAGGGTGGTTAATTATTTAGCTAATTCCATCTAATTTACACATGAAGGCGCAGCTTTGTGTTGCCATTAACAACCCATATCACGTGTCTTTGTGTACGGCCCAGTGGTCACGGAGCGCTAAACAAATTAATTTTACCCTTAGATTATTTAAAAGGAAGATACTGTGTGTGTGACATAAATAACAGGGTGACAGGGATACACTCGGGATTTTAATACTTTTAGAGCTGTTTAAGGAATAGAATGGCATTTTTTGTAGGTATATACGAATACATAAAAATATGAGGCATACTTGATTGATTAATTTAATTTTAAATATTGAGTAAGTATAAATAATAATGCGGGGTTATAAGGAAAGGGTATGTTAATCCAAAAAGGGCTCATAGTACTCACCATTATGTCATGAATGTCAATGACGCTCGCCAAAATGTATGAAACAGCTGATTTTTTCGCGATATCAGTGTTGGTCCGATAATAAAAAGTTCATAATGATGAGTACTAAGTATGAGTCCTTTTCAGCTTAGCCCTTTCCTAAGACTGCTGTAAAAGTGTATACTATCAAAAATGAAGCCGGTACGCGACACTACTCGTATAACTAATATCACTTAAACTATTAGGTAACTTTGACGCTTTTTACCTATCTTTTCAACGTATCAAAGGTTGTCGCTAAACAAATGTTGACTCGTTAGCCCGAATATTGCAAGGTTGTTCGCAATTTAAACAAATGTAACACTGACTTTTCAAAATGTTTTAAGTACTTAGTCGGTTTTATTAATTAGTTAACTAGCTAATGATGCTTTGTTCCCGGGAGTTTGACCTTTAGCTCGATTTAGGGAAAAGGTTTAGGGCCTAGAGTTACGACTTTTTCGGTCGCCATCTATTTTATATTTATAGGGTTTTTGTTACTTATTAACTATTCCACTGTAAATTATTATACGTATAACAAACGCACGAATGCTACTCAACTAAAATAACTCTCTTTTCTATATGTTATAACTTTTACAACATTTTGGCATCCTCAGAAGTTGGCACCAAATTAAGAGCTTATAAACAATTGAAAATTGAATTGATTGAATCAAAACTGAATTGAATTGAATCGAATTGAACGCAATTGAATTGCGTTTTTTTCTACTGAGTAAGTAAAATAATGCCGACGTAGCGTCAAAAAGCCGTCTCATCATCAACAATTTTTCACCCACTGAGTACCTGTCTCCTTTTCAGAGCGCAGTCTTTTCCAGTCATCCTAATCTATAGAACATATAGACAGACACCGAAATTTTATCTTATAGGTTCTTCCCGGATGAGGTGCAGAAACATAAAAACTGAAGAATAAGCAATGTTTAATTCCATGATTTTGCGCAGATATCTTCTTATTCATAGATTCTTTATGTAGTTAGGCTTGAATTTGGTAATACGTAAACAGGATTAGAGTAGGTAATAACAAAGTTAAAATTGAAAAAGTTTCGTCTAATAAAATACGCAGGGTTTCTGATTAATAAAAAATGAGTATGTATTGAAGTAAACTTGCTAAGCTTGCTAGAACTTTTCGGGCTTCAAAGGATTTTTCTTTTACAAATACTTGTTCGTAAACCCAAGACGAGAATATATAGGGGCTCATTTGATTGCCTTTAGCATTCTTACATATCTAAACAGAATTATATGGAAAGGGTACTCATTATTCTCATAGTATTCATCATTATGAACAACTTTTACTATGGGAGCAACCCAGAATAAGCGAAAAAAATCAGCTGTTTTTTTATGTTAAAAACCTGTAAACGGCAGCCGGATGGTAAGCAAAACCACTGCCTACGAACACCTGCAACTGTAGCGGTGTTAATAATTCTTTACCAGCCAGGAGAAGTGCTTGTAGACACCCTTTTTAAAACGCCCCATGTTGGACTAGTTTTCCAGCGTTAGCCGTTTGCTTTTAATTTCTAATGTGAAAGATTTATTTATTTTTATTTATTTATTTATTTATTTACAAAAGCTTATCACTATCCTTACAGGGAATCCCCAATTCGATAGGGCAGCAACATCATAGAACTTATCTAAATACAAAATTAATTAAAATAATAAAATAATAAAAAATTAAAATTAATATAAAAACCAATCTTCTATCCCATATTAAATACTCTAACGGTAGCATACTATAAATAGTGCTATCTTTGTGAATTCACTTAGAGAACAATTAAACACATCCGTATCAGGCGCAATGAGGTTTAGAGTGCGCAGTGCACGCGTCAGCGGCGCCCGCTCGAGGAGAGTGGTGCGAGCGCGCGGCACGGCCACGAGCTTCGGCCGCCGCCGCCGCCACACATACCTGTCCGGGACGTTCAGACATATTTGCGCTAATATGTCGCCATTTTGTATCCTGCCCCGGAGCACCTTAAATATATAAGAAACGAGTGTGAGCTCCCTCCTGACCCTCAGTTCGTTATATCCGACCATGCCTAACACAAATAGAGTAGGGTACATCAATGGATAAAAAGGATATACTCCATACTGCCTCAAATATAAGTACCGGACGAACTTGTTCTGTATTTTTTCTAGCATTAGCACATACTTAGTTTCATGTGGGGACCAAACGACTCCGTTAAATTCCAGTTGACTTCTTACTAACGCATTGTACAAAGCTATGATTGCATGAATATTTGTGAAACCGCTTGACATACGAAGAATAAAACCTAAATTTCTATAAGACCGCTTACAAACTTTAACTATATGGTCCCTAAATGTGAGTTCGGTGTTAAGAGTCACTCCCAGGTCTTTCACCTCTGTGACTCTGACAATAGGAACCCCATTTATGTTGTAGCTGTGTTGAATCGCGTTATGTTTCCGAGTGAAAGAGATTGTCATGCACTTAGAGACATTAAATTCCAATGGATTCTCCTTGCTCCAGGCTACCACCCTATCTATGTCACTCTGGAGACGCTCGCAATCTCTTACCTCTTTTATTTCTAAAGAAAGTTTTAAGTCGTCGGCGAATAACAAACATTTGGAGTCCCGAACGACTGTAGGTAAATTATTTATCATTATTATAAACTCCAAAGGCCCAAGGTTACTTCCTTGGCTCACCCCAGATTTTGTATAATATGGCTCTGATTTACACCCCCCATATTCCACATACTGCTGCCTCTTCGTCATATAACTGGCAAAAAATTTTAGAAGGTGTGGTGTGAAACCACAACCGGCTAGGTTCTTTAGCAATACGTCGTTATCAACTAGATCGAACGCTTTTTTATAATCGAAGTAAGCAGCGTCCGTTTGGCCCCCACTGTCTACTACTGGCAACACATAGGCCATGTGACTAAGCAGATTGCTAGTAGTGCTCCTTGCCGGCCGAAAACCATGCTGAGCGTCCGAAAGCTGAGAACCAACCTGTCTCGATATTTTCTTTTGTACAGCGGACTCCAAGATTTTAGCCGGGGTAGAAAGGATCGCGACCGGTCTATATTCCTCCACCCTCGTACACGACGTCCCCTTTGGTACCGGTACTACTCTCGTCACTCTCCATCTCTCCGGGAACTCGGCTAACTTTAGACAAAGATTGTATATGTGATGCAACGGTGCAGCCAACACCTCCCTACAGTCTTTGAAGACATACGGTGGTATACCGTCAGGGCCTGCGGACCGCTTCGGCTTCAACTGCTCGAGCGCGACGCGGACGTCTTCTAATTGCATTGAATCCAAGTGTACACGCGCCGCTCCGTTCGCGCCCCCAGCTTCGGCGATCGCAGCGCTTACGTCTAGCTTCGCTTGTTTCGCACAGTAAACCGATTCAAAGTACTCGGCAAACTCTTTGGCACATTGCTCCTCGCTGACAACCACACCGTCTCTTAATATCTTGTGTGGCACCCTACTCCCTCGTTTATGTTTAGCGTAATTCCAGAACAACTTCGGGTCTTTTTGTAGTTGATTTTGAACATTTAGCTTGTATTGTTGTTCCGCCCACGACAAGTTATTTTTTACTCTGGACCTACACTTTGCAAACGCTTCGTAATCGATAGTCGCCCCACTCGATTTATATCTCTTATGCAATACTGCTTTCAATTTTATATCCTTAATTATATCCGGCGTATACCACTCGGGGTAAACGTACTTCGAGGTAAACTTTCTACCTTTTTCCGGAACACAACAACCTATAATACTGTTAAGATGATTATAAAAAAAGTCTAAACTCCTTTCCAAATCCAAATCATACATAGGAGCCAAGGGCGTCGCCAGCTTATGACTAAGGGGGGGGCAATGGGGCAATATTATGGAGGATAAAAAAAATAAACGCCGAGAGCATAAAGCGTTACACTTTGGAAGTCTTTGCCTCGATGACGATTGTAATAAGAACACGGTTCTAATAACAATGTATAAAACTTCACAAGCCCTCGACAGCACAATAGAGTCGGGACAATTTAGACATTGGAGGGTACAGTAATTTCCACCCAGCTGAAAATTGGTAGGATTGTTTGAAACACCATCATAAATGAAATCTAAAAAGTCACCATCGATCCGATACGTGCAAAAAATCTTACTCCGGGTAGAAGGTCACCAAAATGGGTTTTTCGCGATTTTCTCAAAAACAATTCAAGCTACTAGGAAACTGTTCAAGACAAGTATGTTCTCTATAACATTCCCTACAGTATTGCTTTTAAATGCATGTTGGTAGGACTCATGGTTTTGAGATATGTTGATATTCATTTCAGACCAGGTCAAAAAGATGACAATTTCTCTTAACGAAGCCTCGGTTAGCAGTAGATCATATCACAAGTTTGTAAATGAGTTTTCCACAAGTTTTCAACATCGCTAAATCCGACAATCTCAAGAAACACTTTGAAAAATGACTCTTTGTGGCTCAAATCGGATAAATGATGATGATGGCTGACGAAAAATTTTACCTCTCGTATCTCGGAAACTGTAGAAGGATATAGAGGGGTACACCCGACTTTTGAAATGTAGATCAAATTTTTGGGGAAATGATAAAAAAATATAGTCGCCATCGCCATACAAAAAAGTTTGACAGTCATACAAATAAAAAAAAAAGGAAATGCTCACAGCTATGGAACCGCTGTAGATGGATGGAATGTACTTGAAGAAATATTATAGAGGGTCATAACGACAATCGAGATTCAGAAACAAAAATCCAAGATGGCGTATTTCATGTTTTCGTCAAATTCCAGTGGATCTTCCAGTGATCCTATGAGGGTGATATTTTGGATCTGGATCTACATATTATTACACTGTTTAATGGTCTTGCGTTTTGGCAAATCTGATGATCGTGATGAAAATGGCGGCGATTTTTAAAACGGATGTCTAAATCTTAATGTTATTCTGAATATTTCAATATTTTCTACAATTTACATTAAACCTTGTGAATTTTTTAACGTTTTGTCATGCGATGCGGGGTGGGAAGCTGAAGTATGGTTTTGGTGGGAATCTTAGCTTGGTGAGGCTGAATTACCTATAAAATGCCAATAAAACCAATTGTTGCCTGTGAACGGCGTAAGGTAACACAGCGTATACAAACTTCAGCCAGTCCGCGTCATCCACGTCCCCGTCGTCCACCCCGGGACCGACTGCAACCGCGCCGCCGCGCCTTCGCCTTACAAAGCGTTGCAGCTGCTAACGGATGCAGGGCAAAAGGCGAGCATTCTGCGCCTTAAAACAGAATCACCTTCACCAGGGAGGACACCCGAATAAAACCGAGCGCGCCTACAAGCTCCGAGGTGGCAGCCCCACCGGTAGGCTAGGGTACTGTGGGCTAATCCCCTGCATACCTTAAAAAATCCAACTGATTAATGAAATAGATACAATGTTAAACCGGACCGATACAAATACGACGACCTTTGGCATGAAAAAACGGACACGATTAGGCATATGGAATGTAAGGACACTCAGCGACGATAGCAAAGTTGCCCAAGCAGAGAATACTTTAAACCACTACAAACTGCTTCTACTCGGGATATCTGAAGTTAGACGGAATGGCTTCGGTGAGACATCAGCACCGCTAGGATCCACCCTGTTATACTCTGGCAAAGAGAGTGAAACCGACGTCCGTGAATATGGAGTAGGGTTTCTACTCTCTAAAGAAGCAAAGAGAAGTCTTTTAGACTGGAAACCGGTGTCTGAACGAATCATTGTCGCGCGGTTTAACTCTAGAGTTAGGAAAGTAACTATTGTTTTGTGCTATGCTCCGACCGACACTTCGGATTTTCAACGTAAGGAAGAATTCTACAGTCAACTAACGAAGACCTTCAGTGACATCAAGCGACAAGACATTGTCATTCTTATGGGGGACCTGAATGCTAGGATCGGAAGCGATAACAAGGGCTACGAAAAAGTCATGGGTAAGCATGGACTCGGCCACTGCAGTGAAAATGGGCAGATGTTTCTAGAATTTTGTCAAATCCACGATCTAGTTATTGGTGGTTCTTTATTTCCACATAAAGACTGCCATAAATACACATGGACGTCGCCTGATAGACGAACTCACAATCAAATAGATCATATCGCCATAAGAAACAAGTGGCGTGGGTCCCTTCTTGACGTCCGCAACAGAAGAGGTGCTGACATAGACAGCGACCACGAGCTGATTGTCGCACAGCTAAGACTAAAAGTGGCTGCCCCTCGTCGCTCAACGCTAGGTGGCATAAGCAAGAAGTTTGATGTAGGAAAACTAAAAAGCAGACAAATAGCTGAAAGTTTCAAGACTGAGTTACGAAATCGCTTTGCGGCTCTGAGTAATATGACTGACAGTGATATAAATACGGAGTGGAAAACCGTCAAAATGGTCTACATAGAAACCAGCTCTAATGTTCTTGGACATAAGCATCCTACTCGAGAAGACTGGATGTCACAAGATACCTGGGACTTGATAAACGAGAGAAGAGCCACCAAGATACAGCTCCTTTCAGCAACCAACAACTCTAACGCCGAGGAACTAAAATTGCATTACAGTAGTTTGCGAAAGCAAATCTACCGCAGCACGCGCAGAGACCGGCGAAATTGGGCCCACATGTTAGCAGACACTGCTGAGACTGCCGCCAAAAACGGTAACTTGAGGGAACTGTATCGTGCAACAAAGGCCTTATCAGGAAACAACCGTCCCAAAAAACGTCCTTTAAAAGATAGCAACGGCCAACTTATTGTGACGTCCGAAGGGCAGCTACGACGCTGGGTGGATCACTTTAGGGAAGTTTTTCGCGGGCCAATGGCGGAGAACATAGACACACCTTTAGAAGCGCCCCCTCCCCCAACCACCCAAACGCTGGAGATTAACACCGATGAACCCTCTTACATCGAAGTACGGGAAGCTGTTTTAGGGCTTAAGTTAAATAAAGCCCCAGGAGAGGATCTAATAACCGCTGAAATGCTCAAAGCTGACGTCCCAACAGCTACTAACTTGCTCACCCCTCTCATACAAAAGATTTGGCGAGAAGAAACCATGCCTGACGAGTGGAAAACTGGACTTCTAGTGACTGTGCCAAAAAAGGGTGATTTAAGCAACTGTAATAACTGGAGGGGAATCACTTTACTATCTACCCCCTCAAAAGTATTATGCAAGATTCTCCTGGATCGGCTATCAAAGGCTGTTGAACCACTTCTGCGCAGAGAACAGGGAGGTTTTCGCCCCGGCAGGTCCTGCACCGACCAGATCAACACGTTGCGTATCATTATCGAACAAGGAGCAGAATTCCAAAGAGAGATCTATTCTCTCTTTGTCGACTTTGAAAAAGCCTTTGATACGCTTCGTTGGACTGCTATCTGGTCAAGGTTAAAATCGATCGGAGTACCTCCAAAAATCATTAATCTGGCGAAAGCTGCTTACGACAACTACTCGTGCAGGGTTCGGCATGATGGGCTTATTTCTGAAAAGATCCAGGTACACGCAGGAGTACGCCAAGGGTGTCTGCTGTCTCCGTTGCTGTTTCTCATAGTGCTGGATGGCATCATGTCTCATATCTGCAATACACCTCAACACGGCCTTCAATGGGGACTGACAGAACATCTGCAGGATCTAGATTACGCTGACGATCTATGCCTGCTCAGTCACCGTCGGATTGATATGCAGACCAAGCTAGATGACTTGCAGAGGGAAGCAGCTACAGCAGGCTTAAAAATCAACGCGCGCAAAACAAAAGACATGAGAAGTGGAGCTCATGACAATAATCCGCTTCTTATAGGCGATGACGCAGTGGAAAGAGTGGTGAGCTTCACTTATCTAGGAAGTATCGTGTCGGGATCTGGAGGGACTGACTTGGACGTGACTTCCCGGATTGGCAAAGCAAAGAGCGCCTTCGCTTGTCTCCGTCCAGTATGGCAGTCAAAACACCTCTCTAGCAGAGTGAAACTCAGAATATTTAACACCAATGTTAAAAGCGTGCTGCTATATGGATGTGAGACATGGAAAGTCACTAAACCAATCACACGACAACTCCAAGTCTTCATCAACCGGTGCCTACGGCAAATCCTGAAGATCTTCTGGCCGGACATTATCGCCAACATAGATCTATGGAGAGAGTGCCACGAAGATCCTGTCGATTTGCAGATTCGGCGTCGCAAATGGGGCTGGGTCGGCCATACTCTGCGCAGAGCTTCGGATCACATTCCCAGGCAAGCCTTGGACTGGAATCCACAGGGCCGGCGCAGACCTGGCCGTCCTAAGCAAACATGGCGGCGTTCGATTATCGCGGAAGCCAAAAACATCGGCCTAACTTGGAGCGAGGTGAAGCGAAAGGCACAAGACAAAGAGGAATGGCGTGACGTTGTGTCTACCCTCTGCCCCGATATGGGGACTTAGGACATGAAGAGATGCGATGCGGAATTTATTAATTAATAGGTAAGGAAGTGAATTGCTCGCACTTTGGTCGCTTTGCGGCTAGCTACATTTGATCTCTAGGGGGGGGCAACTGCCCCCCCCTGCCCCCCCTTGGCGACGCCCTTGATAGGAGCCCAGTCTATAGCCGCTATAGACTCGTATAGCAGTAAAAAGTTAGCCTTATTAAAATTAAAGTTAGCACTTACGGCTGGGCTGTATGGACCGGCGGCGGCGGGCGCACCGGCGCCGGCGCGGGCGCCCGGGCCGCTCGCGGCCGCGCGCCGCCGCGCCACTCGCACCGACACCTCGAGAGGCGGGTGGTACGCGTCCACCGGCACCAGCGGGCTCTCCGCCGCGCACACACTCACACTATCGCCCCCCTCGAACGTGCTTAATACTAAATCCAGCTGTCTATTGTTGCAATTACCGACTTTGTTACTCTGAGTGAATCCACCATAAGACAAAAAGTACTCAAAATAATTATTTATATGCGAAGAACAAGAATACAAATTAAAATCACCTAATACGATCATTTCTTTAAACAAAATGCAATATTCTTCCAAAATCCTAAATAATAACATGTATTCATTTTCGTGACTGTTAGGCGGTATGTAAACCACACACAATAAAAACAAAAACCTGTTATGTAGGTAAACCGAGCTAGCGACGAGCTCGAACACCTGATCGTCTATGTTTATGTCCATCGGTACGTTAGTACGTCGAAGCTCGAACCGCGGTGTGGCCACTAAACTCGCGCCGCCCTGTTTCCTCCCATCCGCGCGATCACATCGAATTATTGTAAATCCTGGTGGTATTATTTCCGCATCGTGAATTGAATCATTGCAGCCCGTTTCAGTAATGGCCATTAAATCTGCGGTTGAAGTAGACACGCTTAGAGAAAACGTTTCCAATTTGGTCCTTAATCCTCGTACATTTTGATATAATATCAAGATTTCCGCTGGTTTACAGACTTTTTCCTGCTTTGTTTGGTGGCCTTCGAAACCAAATCCACTCACAATATTCAATGTTAACGGGCCAATTCTCCGGCTTGCATAGTTCCTTGTAATTACTCTCGGGGACTCCTATAGTAAATGAAGCATAATCTCGTTCAGTCTTGTGGTTTATTTTAGTGACTTTTATTTGTACATCTTTTCCGTATATGTTTTTTACATATTTTTCTAAGCTTTCTACCGTGGTATCTTTGCGGAGACGCCAAACGTGCAAGTACTTCTTCCGCTCAGTTCCTTGTATATCTGTTGTAGACTCCGGCTGCAATCCGCCTTTCATCACCTCGCTAGTACGAGTAGGGTACCGTTTCTTCTTACTACTCACAGTGGTCCACTCTCCTTGTGCCTTCTGAGGGATGTTATCCAGCGTGATACTAACTATAGGTTCTTGCAAGTTGTTCTGTTTACTCGAATCAGTTAATATTTCATCGCCCTTTCCATCAGACGCTGGTTTCGTGGCCCCACTTTGTTGTTTAGGTCTAACTACCCTCGTTTTATTTTGCTTAGGCATACTTAACCACGGCTGCTGGTTACTTTCAACTGGTTGCGAAGTAACATTTAATGCATCCTTAATCTTAAGCTGACCTTCAAGATGTTGATTTTTTTCCCGTAGCGATTGAATCTCCGCTTCCAACAAATTTACTTTGTCTGCTTTTTCTTGGACTACCGATAAAGCTTGACGCATTTCTCGTAATTCCCTTTCAGTTTGTGTAAACTTATTATGGAGCGAAACAAAATCTCTTGATTGTCCGTCCATTCGATGAATCATCTCCGAACGAAACTCCCGTAGCTCTTGTAGAATCTTACCCTCATTGTCCATGATTATTGACAGATCATCCTGGTTGTTATTACCGCGCTCTGTGTTGACGAAACTACAAGTTTTCGGCGTGAAAGTTTCATTTAATATGACGCCGCCTCTTACGGGCGTGTTGGCGTTATTCGTTTTTCGTATCGCGCATACGCATCCTGGACACTTCCAATTTGCCTTGTAGACCTGGGTCTGCTCCTCGAATGCCTCCGTCGACAATTCCAAACATTTCAGATGGTATAACTTCTTACAGCTTTCCACTGAGCACTCCATAAACAAAATATCATAAATGATTGCGTTGCAGCAATCACACTTAGTGGCCGCGGCCATTGCCATTACTTCGACAGGCGCTTTTTACCGCGATACACGTCCGGTCGCTGTCAGCGCTCAATGCGAATTTATGCGAAGAATGCGAAGATAAAAAGTTTATATTAAATTAAATAATTTGCCTGGTGCAAAGTGGATTTTCAACCAAGAGTGAGTAACCAGAGAGAGTAAAACGAGAGAGTAACAAGGTGATAATTCTAAACAACGTGACGTAAGTAGGTATTCAGTTTAAATAAATTTTCCTAAATTAACTCCGCACTCCACTGTATTAACTTTGGGCCGTATTTTGTCGGGACAGTTCCGTAAACATATTCCGGTTCATTATAAATCAAAACTATTTTAATTTAGGGATTGTTGAACAAGGATTTAATTACTTGACACGTAACCCGTGTTAGAGAGGAATTACATTAGAGGTGAGACCATGTTGTGTTAGTAGAGTGTGAAAATTTGAGGCTGTTGGAGAGTGGAATAGTTTTGAGAACTATTTGACTCTTATATGGGGTAGGCATCGCTTGTGAGATGTTTGGAAGAGGTTTTGGAAGGCTATTGGGATTACTGACATAATTTTGAATCGAAAAAAAATAATTTACATATTCGCGTAAAAAAAAATATCAAATCGAAATCGTTTGTTCTCCAAAATACATTAATAATAAAATTGTATATCCAATATTAAAAATAAAACTTCGAATATAATTCATATTTGTTTCCGTATAAAGTCCAATTTTCGGCCATACCAAAGCTGGCGCAAGTCCACGTTTCACGGACAGCAGTCAGAGCAGTTTAGTGGTCAGATAAACAAAATAATTAAGCGGTTATGGTAATCCGGGAACGTCCCGGAACGTCCCGGATGGCACTCGTTCTGGGTGTTTTATGTAAATGACGTCCGGGACGGGGCCAGATGTATTGTGGGGTGACGATCGGTTGGCTGTTTCTTGGATAACGATTGCACAAGTTTTATGGTTTTGCTTTACTCAACGTCATTATAATCCACAACCTTCTCTCTTCCACTTCTGGGTATCATGTATAGGTGTAGGCCTCTCTCCTTTTAAGCTATCTGCCTCGGTCACATTTCGATTTGGTCTAAGCTCGACCCGCAACATTCGCTAAGTTGACGACCAGCGCTCCGCTTACTTACGCTTTGCTATGATTTGCTTATGGTAAGAGATTTTTTTTAAGTTCCTTTAAACGATTGACGTTCGGCAAGATGCATAAACTAGCTTTATTTTTTCGTGATTTCAGGGATTTTGCTGCAGTAAAAGTTGGTCATAATGATGAATGCCATGATCCCTTTCCTCCTTAGCATACCCATTGCTTTTAGTCTTGTATACTTAGATATCCACAAACAAAATAAAGCGTGGTCACTGTACATGCGTAGCGTGATGCAACAAAATGCAACAACTACCAATCTAGTCAGACGAAGGCTTAACTATGTTTAATTGCAACTTTAAACTGAGTTTGCAGATGAATTATGAATTTCAGGAGTTGCGAAATCCGTTAAGTTATTATAATGTGAGAGCGATGGTAGCAAATGGGGATAAGTGTAGCTTTTATGTGAACTCGCGTGAGAAAGAGTGAGCTCTTAAATTAATAGATCTGTGGAATATTCTGCTGTGGATATAGATTCTATATTAATCTGTAATAGTGGTGAAATGGTAGAAGGTAAAAATATCTTTGAATGAAATTGTACCAATAGGAAATAATTTGATGTGGTTTTGATACAAAATGTGCTAAAAAAAAAAAGATACGTTTTTTACTCCAAAATGGCGGGATAGATTATGATGACGTTTTTTGTGTTTAAAAGCTTCTGTGTGGAGGCTATTCACCCTTCGAGGGTAGACCTAAAATCCCAGCAGTGGGATGATTATAGGTTGGTTCAGTTGAAAGTTTAAAGGTAATTTCAGTAGTTCGTAGACATCACATTAAAATCTGGGTAGCAGTTTATTAAGGTTCTTTCATCTTCGTAATTTATTAGTAATGTATTCCTAAATTTGATTTATAGATCCTGTTTTATAAATTAATTTTCTAACATTGACAAGCCACTATTTCTTTTTATATTACAAAAGAAATCACGTTTACGTTCTAAATACAGCAATAGAAGCGGCCGTAAAAATTAGTTATTGCCCATTTTCTAGATCTAAGTTAATACAACATGATTTAAAGTTTCTATTATACAATATTTTGATATTAATATAACAGCTGCATCCTGCGGTTTTATATAGGTACGGTATTTTAGTTTTACCACTGTTTAATATTACAATCACATTAGACCAGTTTCATGACAGATAAAAAACGACATATATATATTACTATTTAAAATTAAGCTTGGAGCTAGGGACTCTATTTTTGGGCGCTCGAGATTATCTCCGTCGCTCTCACTCTCATGTCATTTCTAATGAGAGCGACAGTGACCGAGATAATATCTCACTCTTCAGAATAGGCCCCAGGGACATAATTCTGACGAGTGAGATATTATCTCTATCACTTTCACTCTCCTTAGAAATGTCGTGAGAGAAAGAGTGACGGAGATAATCTCGGGTGCCCAAGAATAGGATCCCAGTGCGTCTGTAAATGTCACCGCTGCGCCTTACGCTCAGCATATTTTTTTAATAATTAGGGCTAATTTCACGACACCCCGTTTTTATTTTAGTTTCCGCCCCTTAGTTATAAATCTCTCCCACCTGTAAGGTGCCGTTTTATTTTCCCACAAAATTCAGGCGAAATTTCGTCAACCCCTGCTTGTGAAGGAAACATCTCCTACAATAACTATTTACGCCAAGAAGGCAATTTTCATAATGTAGCCCTCACAAGGGGTCGTTCTACAATACGACCCGCGTTCAGCCGCTCTGGAGTTGAGAAGATGAGAATTGATGCTTTGTGTATGGATATTATGCTTGGATCTGAATGGTAGATACGTTACTGATCGTTGCAGCGTGGCATAAGTGCAACTGGAACTTAGAGGTTACTTTTCTATTGATAATTTTAATATCTAGTAGCGAAGTTTTAATTGAAAGGGCTTACTATAAAATTGAAGACTTCGTCTGTGATAAAGTCTCTTTACGTAAATTGTATTTAGACTGTAATAATAATACTTGATTGATTATACCTACTATTGTAGTTATTTTATACATTGATATTTTGACATTGCAATTATTTATATATTTTGTTTTGACATTCTAATAATATTATTTTCTTTGACATTAAATTTATTGTGTACTAGCGGCCCGTCCCGGCTTCGCACGGGTAGACATTAATTGTTAATAAATGTGTCTTGATGATATTTGAGCACGCAATTCAATGTCAAATGTTGTTACATTAAAAAAGTATACATTGTCCAAAGCGCTAAAGTATTCTTACATTTTCTAATTTTCGCGTAATATTTTTATTTTATTTTTTCTTTCATAAGATCTTTCTCCTGACGATAACAAAAACAACTAAAAAAAAAGTGAAATCGGTCCAGCCGTTCAGTAGTGATGGCGTGACCAAGGGAAATAGGGATTCATTTTTATATATATAGATTATAATCTCACTGATAATAAGAACGGAAATGGTGAAACAGACTGTTAAATGTAACTTAAAAAATAATACAAATTTTCTTCTGAACCATTTGTGTAAAATATATGAAATTCTACTGTAATTTGAGTCCAAATTAAACGTTAAATTATATGTAAATCTCAAGATATTTCCATGTTAAGAAACAACAATTGGAACATGACTAGTTTCAAGACCATAATAATTTGTGTAAGTTGTTTCTTTATTTAGAATCATTAAACAGATAATTATTAAAAAAATATTTACGAAGCAAATATTTTAAATATAGGACATAAAAATGAAAGCCCTTCGTACATGAGGCGACGCTAGTCAGCGATTCCAGTAACACAGCTCTCGTAGTACTCGTAAATGTTTGTTTGACAAACTTCGCTGGCATTTTGGTTTTGTTTGAACTATTAAAACGCACTGATATAATCGTTAGAGCGTTTACAGATTATGTGATCGGTGTCGGATGCCGTTACAAAGTAAAATGTACATATTAAGTACTTGCCAATATTTGATACTAGCTGCGCCCCGCGGCTTCACCCGCGTTTTCCGGGATAAAAAGTAGCCTATGTGTTAATCCAGACCATGAACAACCTTCATTCCAAATTTCATGTAAATCCGTTCAGCCGTTTTTGCGTGAAAGAGTAACAAACATCCATACATTCTTACAAACTTTCGCGTTTATAATATTAGTAGGATTAATTTATTCGTAAAAATTGTATTTGACATTCATAAGTGTCTTGACTGATTATACCTACTATTGTAGTTATGTTATATCTTGATATTTTGACATTGCAATAATTATTTATAATAATTTTTTTGACATTCTAATAATATTGTTTTCTTTGACATTTAATTTATTGTGTATTAATTTATTCGTAAAAATTGTATTTGACATTCATAAGTGTGCATTGATGTACCCATATTTGAATAAATTATTTTGAATTTGAATTTGAATTTGAGTCGGACATTTTGCATATCCTAGTAGTACCTAGTAGTGCACGTGAACGTAGTGGCGTAGGGGGCGGTTTGCTCACCGTCAGACTGATCGTCTGCTTTTTTATAATAAGTTGTAACTAGGTGGTTAAAAATTATATTATCTTTATATTTAAAACAAGCTTCTATTGCATTATTTTCGGAATAACATAGGTAGTCGAGAAGTGTTTCAAAATTTAGTCATAAGTTAGTTATAGGGCAAGTTAACTAAAAGCTGATAAAATATCTAAAATAGTGATAGAGTAGTTAAAAACGTAGTAGTTATTTTAACTTTCCGCATATTTCTACATTACTTTAAGTACCAACTTCTCATACCGATGCCAACGACAGTTTGTAAGGGGGAAAACGCGCCTCGAGTCGGAGACTGGGTATAACCGAAGTTCTTTGACATATCTTCTATTTGTGTCAATCAGCGGTACGTATACGACGTAAGTATAGGTGTTAGGTTTAAAATGGGGCGAAACGCACATATCAGTTGAGATATTGGCGGCAGGAATGTTGCTAAATTGTTTTAGAGCTTCATACGTTATTAAAATATCTCCATCTTTTCTTATTACGGCTTAGGCGAAGTGGCTGCGAGAAAATTTGGTCATGTGGAAAGTTTGCTGCATATACTCGTACTAAACTTATATAAGGGTATCGTTACAAGGGAGTGAGGAAGGACTTCTGGGAGGGAGGTCGGTGAGAAACGAAGCGTGAGACGAAGTGTAACCAGTTGACGCGTAAGTCAGGCGTCATTTTTGTAACCGTGGTGGCTATGGTCAATGCTTGCCATCCCGCTCGCGCCAATTTACTGGTACCACACGCGCGAGCAGGATGACACCATTACTACCTCTAATACGCTGACATAATAAGACTCCAGCAGTTTAATTGTCTAATTTACTGGTAATTATATAGTCTTGTATTGTATAATAATCTTGCATTGTATTGACACTTGAATTGAGCTCCAAGTGTCAAAATAAAGCTCTTACAATTACCAGTCTATTGGACAAATAGGCCACCAGGCCTGCCTTTTTGGGACTCAGCAGCAACTTATTATACATAAGTGTAGCTTTGTGCTTGATACCTCGATAGAAATTCTAGCACACAAGCCGTAAAAGTTACATAAAATATGTTAAAACCGCATATTTGCTGCAAAACGTTTCCAAGCGAGCATCGCTCAATACAACGTACAATGTAGCGCAAACGCGAAGCGCGGGATTTGTCAGTAAAGTGACTATTTCGAACGAAATAATTGAGCAGTTATGCTAATCAGCTACAGGCGGAACCGACGCCAAAACGCTGTCCAAGCTTGCTTCATGCAAATGTTTGAACCTATCCAAAACCGATAGCGCCGCCCTCTAGCAGCGCCTCCACGGTTGTTCCGGTTTTCTGTTTTCACTTCGAGTGTATGAGAACTAGAGTTAAGCTTGGTTGGAAATTATACTCGTAGTTGAGTAAAATCAGAGGTTTGAAAGTTATTTGTCTACTGCCCATTTTTTAAATAATCAATTAGATTGTTTGTAGCCTCCTATTTTTTTTTAACTGCATCTTAATAGCAATCGTAATAATTTTTTAACTTTTTTTTAATTGACTTCAATTTATTTTATGGCGCGCCTTATATGAGTATTATCTTGTTTCCTAGTTAAAACTAACATTAACTCCATTCATTTGAAGAAATTTCACTTTTTGGGCCCATTTTCGCCCTCCTGTCAGCCTCTAGCACTGTAAAGCGTTTTCGCCCACTTTGTAACCGTTGTTCAATACAATAGTTATTAAAATATTTACTATGACTGAGCCTTTATTTGATGGGATATTTTACAATAATTACATCAATTAATTAAAAATTAATGATCTGTAAATATGTTTAATAAAAACAAAATGCAAACAAGTGTAATAATTTTGAATCAAACCATAATTAACGAAAGACTTTGTTAATTAATATTTAACAAAGCCATTCCAATGAATAATTATATTTCACAGAATGCGACGAGTTGGTACTAAATCAATTCTTATAAACTCTATTGAACACATTTTACAATTCATTGAATTTCGCGGATTTGGTCACAAAATAATTAAAATTAGACCCTTTGATCAAAGTTAAAACAATTGGACCTATTTATAGGTATCGGAATCCAATACTCCTACAAATATCATAAGATGTCAAAGTTTGTACAACCCGGTCACAATATCTGTGCACCTCGCTGGAATGCGTATAGCCTTATATAGTCGCACTGTCGCACCGGGGAGTGCGCGGAGAGGTGACAGGGGAAGCGGGAGAGGCTCTCGATATAAGTTTCGACGTTTGTTACTCAATCACCAAAAAACGACTGAACAGATTTGGGTGAAATTTGGAAAGCCGGTAGCTTATAGGTATCCTAGATTAATATATAGGGTACTTTCATCCCAGGAAAGGTAATGGTTTTGTAGGATAGCGAGTTAAGCCGGGGGTGCAGCTAGTAGGTAATGTTATAATATTTTACAGAAAAGGTGGAAGGAAACGGTAAAGGAAAAGTACGAAACTGTCAAATAAATACAAATTCACATCAAAAATAACTTCAATGGAATTAAGATTTAGTATTTAACTCGTAGTGTATTTTATGTTACAAAAAATATTTGAAGTTTTATTTTATGATGGGCTTGCGTTTTACCGCCATCTTGCCGATAAGCAATGAATTGATGAGGTGTTTGATGGAGCACGCTTTCCTAGTTAAAACCGACACACTTTCGATTTAAAGACTCCCATAGTAAAGTCGTATTTTTTAACTCCAAACGTAAACAATTGTTATAAAAGCGAGTTTTTGTACGTATCTGTGGGCTTTGGGATGAAATTAGATTGTTGGTATTTCTCAATTTGGTAATAGACTGGTACTAATATAATATTCTGTGGTAGTTAGTAGCTAATC
The DNA here is from genome assembly GCA_949125135.1 of Alcis repandata. Lineage (NCBI taxonomy): Eukaryota > Metazoa > Arthropoda > Insecta > Lepidoptera > Geometridae > Alcis > Alcis repandata. The sequence continues at coordinate 3,575,243 of OX421238.1, forward strand.
CTGTGGCTAAACTTCGGAACCCTTTTTTAGTGAATTTTAGCACCAGACTAAATTTCCATATATCGTTTCTACTCAGCGCAACATTTACTCATTGAGCAAACACGACTAACAAATTAGTTTCTCAAACTTTGTCCCGAACTTTGGAGAGAAACAAACAATCTCGTTGCAGCATGTTATTGTATTATCGAAACCAAATGTTTGTACGAAGTTCCGTGTTAGTGGAAACTTTAATACTTTATTACACTACTTTTCGGATGAGTCTTTGTTTTTTACTGCGACTGCAGTGTTTCTCCGGCGTTTGACCGAAATATTAGTTAAATTAAAAATAAATCGAATTTTACTATATTTTACTGGAAAATAAATTATTATTTTTATTTAAACTTGTTATCGAGGCGGAAATGGAGGGATGAGCTAGATTCCTGTCTGAGAGACTTGACTGAAGTTAAACAAGTAGGGAAGATTGGAAAAAGACGAGGGAAACTTTTGCCCTTAAAACTCTGCAGTGTGACGGTGCATGTAACGTTTTAAAAAGTGACGTCATCTAGGGCTTGTGAAAAGCCAGATTGGTCCATTTCAAATTTCATAAAGCTAGAATCGAACATAAAAAGGTTTTTTTTAAAATTCTAAGATATGCTTGCGTTTGACCGACATCCCGCGTGACGGTAAGCTAAAATGCGGTCTACGATGAAGCACGCTTGCCTAGAAGAAACCAAAGTCGAACCGAAGTTAGCCCAGAACATCTCCGCACTTATATGAAGAAAATTACTAACATTTCAGTGCTAATACCATCGTTACATAAGCTCGAGTCGGTCGTATATCTACCCGGCTTACAGTTGAGTAATTGCTCGAGCCGTATATTAATTTTTCTTTCACTCACAATAAATAACAATAGCGTGTTGTGATGTGGCACGAGACGGCCGACAGATTACTGGTCAGGAATATGGTCTGTCCGAAACGGTGTCTGGCGCAAAAAGAAACGGCGTCGAGCTATACAGGGTTATAAGGAAATGGTGTGCTAAGTTGTAAAGGGCTATTAGTACCTACTCATCATCATGAACAACTTTTACTATGGGGCCAACTTGGAATACGCACAAAATGTATGGAAGAGCTGATTATTTTTAAGCTATTGCATAGCTTCTATCGCGGGCCTTGAGCGTGGAGACCGAATCCAAAAATTCCGTCACGAAAATAACCTTACACCTTTTTTGATACTTTTTAGTTTTGTTGCCATCTATCGATGAATAGCAGAACTTTTAATGACTTTTTGAAATATTACGCTTGTCTCTTTAGTTCAACAACTCGCCTCTAGGTGTCGAGTGTAAGGTTTCGATAAATAATTATAATTGCATAAGTTGATAAAAAATGCTATTATTTTATGCAATAGCTTTTCCGCGGCAGTCCCCGAGTGCCACACGTCTTTTTTTTTTAGTTAATAGGAATAGTTGTTCATAATGATTATTAGCATTCTGAGCTCTTTTGGGTGGGTTAGCATACCCTTTCCTTATACCCTGGAGATACGTACCTTTGGTGGTGTCTCTATTTTCCTGATTAATGTTTTTACTCACCGCTTAAGTACTTTCACACAATTTTGTTCTTTTCTTCGTTCAAAATTCAGTACTACCGTGGCTTGGGTAAAACGTTGAATTGTAGGCCTCTGGTTTTATTTTGTAATCTTTTTTTTTAGCTTTTTTTTAGCTCTTTTTTATGTTGTAATCTATCCTTATAGTTTCATATCGCCGTTGATTGAAAAAAAATGTGATTTAAATAATTACAAATTACTACTTCCTGATTTTTAAACACAAAAAATATGTTATAGTTAGACAGATAGATAAAATTACGTTGTTCTTGAAATAATTTTCTTTATTAAAAGCTTTTATTTACCCTCCAATATATAACTATGTTTGTTCGGGTGGAATCTTGCAACTTGATTTTGAACCACTTCGGGATGTCAGATTGAGCTGAAATTTGGTTAACGTGTGTAACTCCGAAGTCAACGTAATAAAAGCTTGTTTTTAAAATATTAAAAAAAATATCTATCTTTGAGAGACCTTTGCCCAGCAGTGGGACATTACAGGTTTAAAAAAAATCTTACTGGTTTCATACTGTCGTAAACTGTAAATCAAGATAATTATTTTTTCATTTTTTCAAGCCACAAAAAATTGTAAAAGTTAATAAACAACAGATTGGTAAACTTTACCTTGCTCTTCAAATGTTTTTCTTTATTCAAAATCTCTTTTTTTTTAGTTGTGAGTTAAGATCCCAATTTTACCCAGATTTTTTCATAAACGTTAAGGTTTCTAAATGTTTATCTCTTAAATTTTTCTTTAGATGGAAATTTCTGGAAATCGTCACCTACATCATTTACACGTGGCTAGACACGGAGATATGTCTGGACACATAAACACGATTTGTTTTTCTTCTCTTTGTGTAGAAAGAAATTAGGTATTACCTAAGGTCGTTATCTACTTAAACATTAACAAACTGCTAGACAACGGAAAGCTGTTTGTTTTTTTACAAGTTTTTACTAAGCTTGCAATGTTTTTGTTATAATTAAACACGGGAATACTTACGTAAAAATTAATACAAAACAACAACAAAAACAAAAAAAAAAAAACAAAAAAAAAAATGATAACACACAGAAACCAATGCAACCATTAACACTACGGTACACGCGCTCCTTTTTTTTACTTGAGTACACGCGTGGCTTACTATATTAGGCCATTTTAAAATATCAATAAATTGTATATTTATGATTATTTGACTAAAATAATAAATGGAATGGAAAACTTATTTATTTTACTTAGTATTACAACATTACAATTTAGATATTATATTTAAAATAGTGAACAATTAGCAATTTACTAAATATCTAAGAAAAAGTAACAAAATGGCACTTCTGAGATCAACATATTTTTTTAAAATTAACACTAAACTTAATTACTAATTTCTTTATTTTCGTAGCATTCAGGACACACTACTGCTTGGTGATCGGGACAAATCCATTTGTAGCAAGTCTTGCACCACTTTTTTGTCGACCGAATTCGGGCTCTCGAGCAGAGTGCACATCGACCAACTCGTCCTGTCTTTGGTGTCAAATCGAGGATCGCGCGGGGTACCTGAGGTTGCGACAAATATACCAGACGAGGCTTACCTGGAATCGCTAGTTTCTAGCGCGCAAAAATAAAAAGTTACCGCAAAAAGAATAACCCTGGTCTACTATAGTAGGCCAGGCGTGTACTCTAGTGTTAATCCTCCCACTGCTGGGATACAGGTCTACCCTCTAAGGGTGATTAGGCCGTATTCCACCACGCTGGCCAAGTGTGGGTTGGTGGATTCACATACGCCATTGAATTTCTTCTTCTAACACACACAAAAAATACAAAAATGTGTGAAAACCACGTTAGTTTCCATAGTAGCTTGCAATGTTTGTATGTGTTAGCGACGCACTCATTAGTTTGGTAAGTTTATACTTGTTAACAGTACATAAATATTTGAAACCAACTTCAAATGAGTCGGTTCTCATTATACCGTAGTTTCTGACGTGATTTCCTGCAAGTGAGGGTAGGCTGCGCCGTCAGCACGGTCGACTATTGTAAATGTCAATGTCAAAAAGTCGGAGCATAAGTGATAAACGAGTGAGTGGCTGAATGAATGAGTGAGTATGTATGGCTGTTTGTTGCTGGTTTACGCTAAAAAGCCTATAACGACTGCATAGGATTTAGTAGGTACGCTGGTAGCTTATACCTTGAATTATACAGAACTACTTTTTACCTTCCATAGAATAGCCAGAAAATCGCGAGGTTACAGCTAGATTACAAATAATCCCCTTAATTAGTGTGTCAAGCAAATTAAAAAATATTAATACAGCAATTAATTAGTACCTACTCACCTCTTACCTAACCTCGAAATAATAAAATAAAATAGTCTCTCAGTTATTTTCTGAGCGGGTTTTAGTTAGCGACAAAATTTCCGAAGAAAAACGTTTCCATTTGAGCGATCCGTCCTATTGTGCGAGATAATCTTTGGCGGTGTTTGACCGGTTTTGCGTGTGCTTAATGAGGAGAGAGATTTGGTCTGTTTTTGCAGACTTGTTTTGTGGTGTTGCTATCTAAAGAAAATGATAGATATAAAGTAGGAAAAGTTTATGGAAGGTATAAAAAAATTCTAATGAATAATAAAATTTCAAAGATAAGATACCTACCTTGTTCTTTATAATTCGGATTTTTTAAATATTTTGCTGAAAATATCTTCCGAATAGTGTAAAAGACTCTTTTCTATGGAAAAGGCTTTTTTATGATTTCAAGATAGATTTGAAGTGAACGGTTCGAGATATGAACAATGTGCTCCATTTCGTTTGATCATACTACTTTCAGAATCAAATAACACTTTTTCATTCATGTCAGCGTATGTAGTGGATGTATCAGTTTCAGGCTACCCAGTACATGTATTGTCAGCAACAAAATTCCTGAAAGTTTCATGAACAAAAGAGCTCTTTGTGTCAAGTGTCAAAGCTTCGCAAAACTAATTTTTCCGTTCGATCCGGCGTGACACATGAAACGTCGTTTGTGCGCAGTCCGGTGCCACGTATTGCAATACTGATGCATCTGTGATCCGTCAGGTAGGAAAAATTGAATGTCAGAGAAATTGGACGTAAACAGCTACCTACTATACGTAGTTGTATACAGGGCTATACAGAAAAGTTATGCTAAGCTGAAAAGGGCTCATAGTAAAAAAAAAATTCGCTGTTAAATACATTTTGTCAAGTGTCGTTGGCAGAGGTATTTCTTTAGAACAGCTGAATTTTCGTGTCCGAAGCAGCGTGTCCGGGCTGGTCAGATTACAAAAGTTGTTTATAATGGTGTGAACGTGTACCATGAGCCCCTTTCGGCTTAGGATACCCTTTCCTTACAACCCTGTAAATTGTAATACAAACTTATAACTATCTTACAAGCAAACAGAAAACACTGAAAATTACAGAAGACGGTCTTATCGCTAAAAACGATCTCTTCCAGACAACTTTTGGACATTTAAATTCAACTAAAAACGTTGTGACATCAGTATTTCTAGTTGCTTTAACATGAGCGAGTAAAACAACCAATACTTTATTTTATTCCGAGTATTGTTCTGTTCAATATCGTGGTACAATAATAGAATACCTAGATGCACCTGCGATCCGTCAGTTGACGGGAAAATGAAACGTCAAAACCGTGTCTGGTGCAATGCAAACGCCGCTGGTATTGTATCTACGAGCTCTGCCAGGCTGGCGCCTGTTTGTAACTGTTGTATCAAATTTTTGGACATGGTTTTTAAATATTTTTCTATTTGACGTATCTTGGTATGAAGTTGGAATTTCCTATGTCGGCTGTCAAAAATGGTTGAATTGACGGCAGTTTACCTTGCTACATTACTTAACTTTAATTTATATATTTTTTTTCTTTTAATATTGTTGCGACTTGACTTTCTTTAATTCTATTTTAATTTTATATTGTACAATTATTAATATTTTTTAAATGTTTTATTATTATTTTTTGTGATTTAAATTTTCAATTTTAATTATGTTGCAATTGTCTGCATCTGACCTGCCGCACGCTTTGGCGTTGCTGTAGGTAAGTGCGGCGGGTATCTAATATTAATAAATAAATAAATAAAGAAATAATTACAAAATCCTTGTATATTTACTGGATTTATAAGTCGCAAAGTAAGTAATCAATGGTCCTAATAAACAGCTTCATCTTCATATTAAGTCTTCCGTAAAAACTTTTGCTTTTATAGTGTTTCTATCACTATAATCATGATAAGTTAACTGACTGGGTGATACAAAGTATTTGAAGTTTAATAGGATAAATAAGACTTTGTATGTTTGTATATAGGAATTTGTCCAACTAAAACTTGAGTACCGACAAGAACACTATTTTACAAAACAAAAAACAAAAACCGACTTCAAAAGACCGACTATTGAGTTATTCATCTATTTGTGGCGCACGTACTTAATGCAAATTTAAGACTTATATGGTTTTCTCATGGATCCCATTATCAGAACTGGACTAAATTGAAATGGGACCAAATGGGAAGCGTCAGCTTTCTAATAAAAAAAGAAACATCAAAATCGATTCACCCAGTCAAAAGTTTTGAGGTAACAAACATAAAAAAAAAACATACAGCCGAATTGATAACCTCCTCCTTTTTTGAAGTCGGTTAAAAATTAAATTAATCTTCATGACAGGTAAGTTGTTCAAAATATTCAAATCGGTCCAGACGTTTTCAAGTTTTAGCGAGACTGACAAACAGCGATTTATTTTTATAAATAAGAGAAGAGGAAGAGTGAGAAAGTAAATTAGCTATGGTTCAGTTACACAAATTAAATATAGAAGACAGAAGTACAACAAACAATTATTAATATCACATCGGACGCGGATTGCAACAAACTTTTGACAGACTCGCTCTGAACTTTTGATACATGAGAAAACTGGCCACTACTCATAGCACTGTGTGGACTGAGATTTTATATTTTACTAGCTTTTATTGCTGAGTTTACTTGAATTGTTCCCTTTTTTTAACGCACATAATTATGTCTACGTTTCCAACTCGCCTGTTGGTATGCGACAATATGGCCGAAGATGAAGCACGCAGACTTACGCCTCCTTTACTCCCTTTCCAGATTCTGAATCATAGTTTTGACAAAGGTTTTGACGTGTAGCGTGACTTACCGTTTTCTATCTTCTTGTACAAATATCATATCCTGATTGACTGACAGCTCTATGCGCAGTCTAGACCGCTAAAGCCCGAAACGTGTATGCGGTGAGATTTGGACAGTTGATTTGTATTACAATGTAGATGCGCGGTAAGAAAAGAATTGGTTTTATTCAAATGAAACGGGGTGCTAAGTTTGTGAAGAAAAACTTTTTTTTGATAAGATATTAAATTTTATGCCATGGGTGGCAAACAAGCAGACGTGTCGCCTGATGATAAGCGATCTTGATGATACCTCTTGATATTTATTAGTTAAATTAATAAAGATAATAAAGAAAAAAAGAGAACTCAATAAAGAGTTATTGTATTGTAGTACTTACAATTCAATGAAAATAAATAATATTGCACAAGTCAAATAGGTTCCAAGCTGTTACTTGTAGTGTAGCCATTCCTCGCAGCTCACTTTGTTCCTGTCACGCCTTTTTCATTCTGCCTTTCCTTTGGGATTTCTATCGGAATGGCGGAGAAGTCTAGAATCGACAAAGCCATATAAAACGTTATAAGTTCAGAGAAACCAATAAAATTACGTACAGATCTCTTCGGGGACCGTCGGCATATTGCGTGGAAATAACTCAAACCAAATATACCTAAATTACCGTCAGAAATCCTACTACCCATCCAACTAATACTATAATAATAACTCTTTTATGCAACCACAAAGAAATCACAAACAACAAAAATACATAAGAGAAAAACACAAAAGGCGGTCTTATCACTAAGAGCAATCTCTTCCAGACGACTTTTGGATGAGAAGTAAGACATAAAATGACGTATCAATACTAAAAATATGAGAATTAGTTATTTTTTTTCACGTTCAACTACTCAATCGATAGATACTTATATGAAATTTTGCATACCTACATGTGGAACCATTAGGGCTTTTTGATTATTACCATCATCAGGTTTTCATTAACGCGCGGATGAAACCGCGAGGCACAGTTAGTTTTATTTTACATGTGATACTCGTATGTTGAATTTTTGTTACTCAATTACGCATTAACAGCTGAATACATTTAAAATACATTGACTATGGACAATAGACTTAGTTTATGGACATATGAACCATTGACTGATTAACACAGGCTACTTTTTATCCTCGAAAAATCAAAGTTTCTGGAACGGAAAATCATCGGACATCGGTTGAAACTGTGCAGGTAATGCCCAAATTATTCCATACAAATTGCAGTTTACGTTAACGCGATCGAATAGTGAAAAAATTCGCACTTGGCACCCAGCTATCCAAAAGCGACGGTGATCGCTCGTTTGCTTATTTGCCACTAATGTGGCTTGAAAAAATAAAGATAGAAAAACGGCGCAATGCCCTCAAACGCTTTAGCTAGAATTTCCTTCAACTTTTAAAAATCTCTCCAACATCTTAGGTTGAACATGACAAACACCTCCCGGGTCTGGATACCCTGTCGAGATAAACGAGCAATTTGAGGAAAGTGGTTGGGTAGTTCGCGTTGCTCCGGTCTATCTTTTTAAACTAAGTTTTGAATGAGAATTCATGATGTTATGTTGCGGTATCTAAGTTAACCTTCTACTCGTACTTACACTTTAAGGCTATAGCCTTATTAGAAACTTCAAATAAATAAATAATCATGTACTTACAGATTTTACTCATTTGGCTGCTTGTTATATACCTAGCGCTCACACTGATTGGAATAAAAATAATTTAGTTCGATGGATCGAACTGCATGGTCGACCCATGTGGCCATATAGGCACATGCATGCATAGGCATAGGCATGTTATTCATATTGATTGAGTATTATGAGCCGTTTTCGGTTTAACATACCCTTTCCGTATAGCTTTCAATAGCATTGCTATTGTAAAGGGAAATGTTCAAAAATATCCAATAAGTCTGCGATTTAATTACAACAAAGTGTTAGCTTTTTCTGCAGGACAAAAGCTGTAATTATACAAAACAAGCAGCCAAATCATCAGTCTGATAAGAAATGCTTACCGAAATATTTTTTTGATTACAAATTTTTGTGTAGACTAAAACATGCACAAGGAGAAACACCTTAATTTACATCTAGTGGACCTAGCACAACTTCTGACGTAGAATACGTAGCGAGTTGGTATTCAATAGAAAAGTGTACGCCACTTACGCCACGCCACGACAATTGCGCCAGCGACAGGCGTACACTTTTCTATCGAAAACTCGCTACGTATTTTATGTCAGAAGTTGTGCTAGACCCACAGGTATTTATGGAGAAGCGCATCTAATCAAGCCTTCACAGGAGCTTAAAATCGCAGTTCCAGAGACGAGCTAATCGAACACTTCGGCAACGGTAAGATAATCTATGCTGATGCGGGCATGTTCATTGGATCGCGAGATGCAAATCCAGTCCCAGCGCTGCAGGATCTGCAGCTTAACATTTCACACTTCGTTATGTACTAGGACCTCAGATCAAGTAGAAAGGCAGATAGAGTCCCACCTTAGACAAAAGTGAAGCCAAAAAAAAATTCCCACTTAAAGCACTCGCATAAAAACTACCCGAATCAATCGTCAATTTTTACGTCAGTTGCTCAGAGAACGTGGACAAGAAAAATATGTAGAAATAAGGGTAGTTTTTATGCGTCAATATTTGCTTGAAGTATACGTACACGGGCTGTAGGGTAGTTTTTTTGGCTTCACCTGTATCTATCTGCCTTTCTACTTGATCAGAGACTGGGACCCTATCCTTGGGCGCTTGAGATTATCTCTGTCAATCTCACTCGCATGACATTTCTAATGAGAGCGACAGTGACAGAGATTACCTCACTCGTCAGAATAGGTCCTCAAATCATTCAGTCGTATTAGAAGCTGCGTAGAATGTCTAGTCTAACAATTATACTATGTCGTAACTTTTGAATCCAAGCTAAATCAGAATCAGAACATTTATTTGCAGAACATGAACATAAAGGTATGGTGAATTCATTGGTGTATTTGTAACCTAATACTATAAGAATACCTATGCTAAGTTTTACTCTATTAACATTATTACTTCATTATAAACAAATTTAACTGTAAAACCGACCCTAAAATCGCTAGTAAAAATTACCTATTTCCGACATTTTGTGGACCTTTTCCTAGGGGAGATCGTTGAATTTTTTTTCGAGATTAGGTTACACTATAAAAAGCAAAATCTTGTAAATTTACACACCCAAAATTTTTTATAGAAAACTTTGATGATTTTCTAAAAATCCCTACATTTTATTTGGCTCCAAACAATACAGACTTATCAATTATTTTGAACGCTATTACGCTGAAATACCATCTAAACCTTGGAGTGACAGGAAAATGGCATGGCCGTATTCCGCCATCTCACAGTGCAAACAATATTATTATGTTTGGTGTATGGTAAGTATGTGTTGTTGATCTTGAACCCGTATCAATGTCAGGTATTTCACGGATACTTCTCCATAATTGTGTTTATTTACATAAGCGGCGTTTCCCCAGTGACATCATTCAAAGATATGAAAAAGCCATCCCAGATATCAGCCGCATTTCGGTGGGTGTTTTGCGCCGAGTAAATCATATCAAATAAGCCATTACTGTAATTTACAATATGGTGGGGGCGCGTCGTGCATCGTAAAACGTAACATTCTACTTTACCAGCAGTTCGGGGCTTAATGAAAAAATATATTTAGGTACTTACTTGTGTATTTATGTGATTTCTGTGGAGCTTAATGAGTGCTGAGGCGTGTGGGCCTTGACGAACTTTTATTAGAGTTTCATACATTTTCGAAGGAATGAAAAGTGGATTTGGACGACGCGACGCGGTAATGGAGAGTGGAGACTAACAGAAAAGTTAACAACTAAATATAATAGTGAAAACTTGAGGTAGTCTCACAAAATAAATTAGGCACTATTAGGTAACATTTTTTATTCAATGATAGTTTTGGAGATTTTGCGAGACTAAAGCATAGCGATTGATTTTATAGATCACAGAGATAAATCAAAGTGACAAGTTGAAGAAAATAAGCCCACCAACATAAAGCCGGCGACTGACCTGAGCATTTTGCCGTAACGTAGCATTCGAAGCGAGCGTGGTGGAGTACGCGGCGCTCGCAGCGAGCGGATCGGCTCGCTGTACTGACCTGCAACATTTCGTCGTAACGTAACGTTACGTTACGACGAAATGTTACAGGTCAGTCGCCGGCTTAAGCGAAAACATCTTGTTTTCTATGTATAGTCAACGCCTATACTCCTTTCGAGGCGCGTCTGAATCTATTTTTCTTAAAAGACAAACTCTTTGTCGTGTACTTTTGATTGATGAAGCAATCCCAAACGACAGTTTTCAAACAACTGTTTGTAAAACTCGGTCTAAACAACAACTTCTGTTGAAAAACCGTATTAAAGTTGCCTAATCGTATTTTGGCAGCAAACTTACAAAAACAATAAAACGTCAGGTAATATTGGAAAAAAGTTTCCTCTGAACTTTTGAAAGGTCATCCTCTTAATATAGGTAGCTTTAAACATTCTGTCTGCGGCAGATTTCATGCCAAGTCGATGCCAGAAGCCGTGGAGTGCCAGGAAATTAGCATATTTCAACAGGAATTTAACTTCACTCTTGAGAAAATTGTGTGACCCTGTTACTTCATTTGATGGCTTTTATGTTGCTTTTTGAAGCTGAAAACATAGAAATGTTTAGTGAAAGGTGGTGTATTGGAGGACTATAAGTACTTGTACGTATTATGGCAAAATGATGGTAGGTATGGTTTGAGATCAAGAACAATTTTACTTTGTAGATGTAGTAAAGATTATTAAGGCTTTTACTTGAACGCAAGGTTTTTTATTTAGATTATTTTGTTAACTTGCGCCGTCTAATTGCAGGGCAATGTCCTTTGCTTCCCTCCTGCTAATCCTCCTATTTTACGCAATTGTAATCGATAACCAAATATATTTTTAAGGCTATATCCACATTTAGCTTTTAAAATTAAATTTCAAAAGTTTGCAATATTTTTAACTATTTATTTATTTACATAATATATATTTACATCTTAAATTTAAAAAAAGCTAAAATACAAAACTAAAATAACTAGAACAAAGAAATTTGCAAAACTAAAAATCAAAAAGTAGGTTTTGCCCGTGTGGCAAAGTACCAAGAACGCTGGCTGCATTCCCGCGCTTTTTTAACCAGTCAACTTATTTTTGACAGTATTTATGTTAGAGGTAATTTCAAAGATATGAAAAATACAACGTCTATTTAACTTTACCAATCAACTGCATAATATCAATTCGTCCATGATAATACTCGTAAGAGCGATATCCATTCCACCTGCAAGCAAAAAGCTCAACAAAAAACAATTGAAAACTCTCAACATCGATACTGCGCCAAAACGATACAAAATGGGCATCGTCCTTCAGAAGGTAGAAGCTGTCATATGCCATGTCATGACAATACGTACGGTGAAGCGGTGAAATGAATTGCGGTGAAGCGGTGTCCGCGAGTGACGGTGTACACAGTTAATTAATTGTTAGCCTAACCACCGGTGTCCCGCAAAATGTGTTTAACCAAGCATTAGTGTTAGGCTACTTTACTTAGTGTTATATTATAGCCAGCTGTGGCCCGCGGTTTCACCCGCCTGGTTGTGAAAAACTGTGATGATGACAATGAGAAACTATTTTATCTAATTCTGTCCAGCTGTTTCAGCGGGAAGGAGTAACAAACAATACAGACAAACTTTCGCAGTACTAATATTTATGTGATAACCGGTAATTACCACCCATTGAGCTAATGCTTACTAACAAGCGAAATGGCGGTTAACCGCAAGCCTATCATACAAAAAAAAATGACCTTACCATTGAAATGTCTTGGAAGTGCAAAGCTATAGCAAATGTTCTATATTTCACGCTGTCATTCCCTATAAAAATAAAACTTATTCGCGAAAATATTACAGAAGTAGCTCGTTGTACCCATCCCAATATAATATGTATGTGAATAATGCAACAGAAAATATGACATCAGCGAGCGTCTAGCGAGTGACTGTGTGAAATTGAGTAGAGTTGCTTAACTGAAATGGAACTATGCGGTGAACAAGATCGTTATCTCTAGGTCGTACTATGTAGTTTTTTTTAAAGATCAGTTTATATCTTTGTTTGTAAAATTAGCAATACCAATATACAGACATACAGATAAACTTAAACATACTGAGTTAGTTTCTCATTTAGTATAAATCATTTATTAAAGTAAGAAATAAATACTGTTCTGCAGTTTAGTATAATTGCTTAATATAATAAAAAGCAGAGATATGACACCAAATGTGTTTCCATTTCTACAATTTCATTGTGGCTGCGCTCTACATTTGACGCTCATTCGATTTAAGTCCGCACCCACAAGTTTGGTAAAGTGCCGCCCGAATAAAGTCCGCTCCTAAACCATTCTAAATTCAGTTTAAAACTACGTTTCCGCAATATTTCACTGCAATCATGGGTCCCGCGTGTTTTGAGCTAGAAACTGTCCTTTACGCTACTTTGTCGGAGATGTCAATATGAATATTGATGCCATTGGGGATTCTGGAACTAGGAGATTGTGAGGAGCTGGCGTACATATGCAGTAATGTATAGTAACTAGTAATACAAATCACTTTTACAAGTAGAAGGATCGATATAAAGAAAAACTTGAGCTCTGATATTTTATGGACTTGTCTGTGTATACTTTAGTATCCTTAGTATTCGCGATTATATTTTTTTAATAAGTAGTGGCATCTAGCGATTTTGATTTGATTAGATTGACTATAGTGCCAAAATAAATTGATGTTCTACAGAATAATTAAAATGATACCAACAAAATGTGTGAACAGCTGTTCTTGTTGGCAATTTCAGGGTTGCTCCCGTAGTAAAAAACTGTTCATGATGATTAGTTTGATTAGTACTATGAATCTCTTCCAGCCATAATTATTTATTACTGCCTTTTTATAATTACCAAAATTTTTCATAACTCGTCAAAGGGCATCCATTTCTGTTTGATAACGCACTTTTCAATGACTAACTTGTACGGTTTTGAACAGTTTTTGGTTGTTGTACTAACTATCACAATATTCCATAAATATGTAAGTACTTGACATGTTATAAAAATCTGAAAATAAAATAAAATATAGTTAGACATGTCTGCATTTGATCGCTGTCTCTTTGTCTTTAAAATACTGTCCTGAATATTTTATAAATTGAGGCGACTTGCACACTTTGTGTAGCCGGTTGTACCTCAGTTCCACTGGGTATTCCGTCACGTTTCACCTAAATTTTGTGCATTTCTCATAAAGTTATCGAAACCTCATAAAATGTGTGAAAAGTCATGATTTATTTCAAAGTTGCTCTTTTTCAATATCATCTGAATCACGAACAAGTAAAAGTAATAAAATTCCACTTATGGTAGGGCTTCCATCATTTCTGCGACAAATTTACGAGACTTCTAGTTTACTTAGAACTAGGTAATTTTTCGTTTGTCATTCAGTAAATAAATGGCATTTTTTACCATTAACATTTTTTATAACCCAATATGTACGAAAATCAGTCTAATCTCTGTAAATAGGAAACTTCTGTGTTTAAGTCACGTGTGAGTGAATGCGTCCTTCCCTATTTTTTTACACTTAAACGACTCAACGTGAATAAATTTAAAATAACATAGATTTTCATCATAAACATCATCGTCAACAATTTTCCACCCAATGCTGAGTATGTTATGGGCAAACGAGACGTTCAACATCAGGCGAGCGATTTGCACGTCTCGTCACTCATTTACATAAAAAATATAAATCCAGGGTTATAAGCAAAGATATGCTAAGCCAAAAAGGGCTCATAGTACTAACCATTATGAACTACTATTACTATGGCTCCAACCCAGAAATCGCAAAAAAAAAGCTGCTCCATAGAAAAATTGTCTATGACTCTCGATATGTTTCAGTATCTATTTTGACCCCTTTTCGGCTTAACATACCGTTTTATTATTTAACCTGTATGTATTGGTCTCCTCTACAACGCTACAGAGAAAATATAGCCATAGCTTATCCCAAAAATAAGCCTCTGTTAATATTAATGTACGTTTTCTAAACCCTCACTTACATTTAACAACATTTTGTCCCTCAATTCCCGAACCCATGCGGCTCCTAAGTTTACGTAACAAATTACGCGTGGAAGTGGCTAAAGAATGTTGGGCTTCACGCCTAATATCTCCCGGGACGAAGAGTTTATTACGCATAAGCGTTATGGTATTATATCAGGAGTGGATCCAAATTGATTTGCTCAAACGCTTCGTAAGTAGAATATTTATTATATCTTAGGTGTCTATTGGGAGGTTTTTCTTTTTATCCGACTGGTTAAAAGAGGGTAAGGTTTTACGGGTATATAATGAGGTCTAGTCACCTCACTATTCGAATTCAATTATTTTATGAACAACTTTTATTTAAATTCGTCATTCGAACATCTGTTCGGCCGAGAATCAAAGCCTATTTCTGACTTATAAGGCGGATTTACTACCGCTGAGCCAAACTGGTCGTCATTTGAATTAGTATTTTAAACTCATGGTCGTGGTGGAGTGGCGACGAATAGGTACTTGTTATAACGAAAGGGTATGCTAAGCCGAAAAGGGCTTATAATACTCATCGTTATTAAATAACTTTCATTACGGAACCAACCCTGAAATCCCGAAAATAAATTAGCGGTTTCATACATTTTGTCGAGTGCCCTTGATATTTTTCAACTTTTGCGATTCCAAGGTTCTGCATAATGATGGGTAGTATGCATACCCTTTCCCAATAACCCTGTATTTCCACCGAAGACTTCGTACGTCTGACTCTCACTAGTTTTTATCACAAAAAGTCCTCGTTGATAAATATAATCCGTGCAAAGGTTACTGACCCCGGGGGTCGGCTGTCTTTGACAACGCAATTCTTTTTCCTTATTTTTGTCTTTTTACTCCTGTTTTGTATTGATATAAGATGTTCAGTGATCTCTGTACATTTTATTAGCTGATACAATGATGAAATAGATATAATTATTGACCTACAGAGCAAAAATAGAAAGCAAGTGGGCTGTAGCAAATATTATTTTCTGTATTCTTGGTAAACGAAATAAGATGAGATACGTACATACCTAGTAATTTATACTATAATAGCACTACACTACTACTTCTGTAATAAATTCGTAGGCTATATTTAGAAATAACCTACAGTTACTAAGGGAAGAGCCTCTAAACATTTTGGGACTCATTGTACTTATAAACGATTTTTAGCAGTTGCTATAATTCACAAATTTAATTTAACTTATGCGCAATATAAATATGTACTGCACAGTAAGCAATGGCAATAAAAATTACGAAAATTGTATAACTAAGGCCCATAATTTATCAAAGTTGGTTAAGTTGTGTACTTCCCTACTAACACTCTAGTTTAGAATAGTACCTATAGAATATGACTTTTTTAAACACCGAAAGGACCACGGATCGGAGTGCAAACGACGGATCGGCAAACGTAGAGTAGGGTGTCTTGCGGCCAGGTGGAGCGACGACCTGCGTAAGCCGGCAGGGAGCAAATGGATGCGTAAGGCGGAAGATCGTGCCTTGTGGCGTTCTTTAGGAGAGGCCTATGTCTATCTGCGAACAAAAAAAAGATAGGCTGATGACGAAACGCCGAATAATTTTATTTATAAAAATGAATCGCTGTACGTTTCTTGTCTTGAAAAAATTCAAGAACGGCTGGACCGAATTGAATATTTATTTTTTTATTTTGTTTACAGTAAAGACTAAGTAAAATTACATTCAATACGAGTAGAAGGACGTATCGGTAGCAATCAGAACAAATAACAAAATTACTTAAAACAACAACCAGGTCAAGCTAAATAAAACCGTTCAACAATACCCTGTAACCCTGTAGGGTTATTCATAAAGGGTATGCTGAGCCGAAAAGGGCTCCTAGTAGTTTATGAACAACTTGTACCTACTATTGGACCAACCCAAAATTCGCGAAAAAAATATTTCCATAAAAAAATGTCAATGACACTCGACAAAATGTATGGAAAAGCTTTTTTTTTGCGAATTTCGGGTTGGTCCCATAGTAAAAGTTGTTCATAATGATGAGTACTATGAGCCATTTTCGGCTTAGCATACCCTTTATGAATAACCCTATAGAAATTCAGTAACTTGAAGTTCCTAAAAATTAGCATTATATTATTACAAGTTTGTTTCAGATCTGTCAAGGAATTGTTGCAAAGGTTCCGTCGGTCAGCTGGCTATAGTCGGGCAAATTAGAACGATACATCACATCCTAAACCATGCCATCTGTACTAGACAACTATGAATCATACATTATAATAGCAGCTATATAGCACTCACTTTATACGATAATGTTTCAGGCACGAGAAATACAGAGCTATGAGGTAGTCAGCCGAAATTAACTCTTAGTGCTTATAATTCTGAACTACTTTTGCCATGGGCCTAACCCTGAACGGGCGAAAAAAGGCAATATACCAGCAATACCATTCAGTTTATCAAATGTGTTGTTGAATTATTTTATCAAATAGTTGACATTTGTTTTTTTGCAGTTTCAGTTTTTATCCTATAAGCACTTAGTAAAATTTGCAGAAGTTCCTATGGCCGGAAGGTGGCCTTAAGAACTTCGCATCAAAACGAGATAATGTTTGGGATTGTTGGATACGACTTGACGAGTAGGTTCTACTTTATATCTTTTTCAAGCATTCAAATACAAGCTTGTTTAAAAACAAGAAAAAAAACTTTATTCGATTAATCTATTGTTTAAAAACAAGAAAAAAAACTTTATTCGATTAATCTATACTAATATTATAAAGAAGTAAAGTTTGTGTGTTTGTATATTTGTTAAATTGTAAGGGGTAATCTCGGGATCTACTGAACCGATTTTAAAAATTCTTTCACCAATAGAAAGCCACATTATTGCTGAGTGTCATAGGTTATATAAAAAACCGAAAAATAAAAAGACTTTTACGTGATAGTCCGTTTTGCAAAGTGAATCGGAGAAAAAACGGTCCGGACGGCGCGCGATGGCTTCGGGTTTAATTAACATTATGCCCAACGAAGTGGGCAAGGGTCAGCTAGTCTGTAATAATATTATAAACGCGAAAGTTTGTGAATATGTTTGTTCCTCTTTCACTCAAAAACGGCTGAACGGATTTACATGAAATGTGGAATGAAGGTTGTTCATGGTTTGGATTAACACATAGGCTACTTTTTACCGGAAAACGCGGGTGAAACCGCGGGGCGCAGCAAGTCTGTGATAAACCTATTCAAGCGGTAGATCAAACTAAAAAGAACGTTCAGAAAGCAGCTATTTCATTCAGCGAGGTTTCAACGCTGCCAAGTACGAGGAGATCGATCACAAAATACTCTTTCTCGTCTTAGAGCAACAATAGTGTTCGATGCAGTGATGAATAACTGTAATCTCGCCGCCTCGACGGCTGCATCCATCATTCGGCTTTATATTAACTTCTTTCATATTTCATGGCCCATAAGTCTGCATAAGGTTTGGCAATGCATAAAAGAATATACCTATTTACGTAGCACATTTAATGTTGGGAAAGTTATTTGTTTCGATTTTTAAGCTATTGCATAGCTTCTATCGCGGGCCTTGAGCGGGCCTTGAATCCAGAAATTCCGTAACGAAAATTTTAATAACCATACACATGACAGCGGTGATACTTTTTAGTTTTGCCATCTATCGATGAATAGCAGAACTTTTAATGACTTTTTGAAATGTCACGCTTGTCTCTTTAGTTCAGCAACTCGCCTCTAGGTAGCATTGGTTAATGAAATAATTATAATTGCATAAGTTGATAAAAAATGCTATGCAATATTATAGCTTTGCCGCGGCAGTCCCCGAATGCCACACGTCTTTTTTTTCTTCACTTATTAAGGGACGCCCGCGATTTTGTTTCCTGTAGTTTAATTTGTATTTCATTTGTATTAGCGGTATAAGCGCGCATCTAAACTGAACACACAAAAAAAAAATTATATTATAGCTACTTGAAGTTCCTACTTAAGCTGCGGTCAACCGCTTAATTTGTTGATACATACCTACTCTTTTATGTGATTTGGCTTTTATTATATTCTAGAGGTTACTTCCTAATTCTGACTTACAAAGATAAACATTCAATAAAACGTATTCTATGAAAATACCTAAGAATATACAATAAATGTCTCTTTAATAATGAATGCTACTGAAAGAATAAGCATTTATTTTAGATCGTAGCATTTTTAAACTGTAGCCGTACTTATTTGCGGGAAGGCGTTTAAGCGTTTGTAGAATTTTAAAAAGACTGTAAGTAAGTGCCGGGCTGACAAGATGGCAGCTGGTAAGCTGCTGGAAGCGCGTTATGTCTCAGTATTTTATTTATAAACTTCCGCAGAATGCACGAGGGACAAAGAGCTGATGTAGTCCTCGAGAAACCATTTCTGTATTACGAGTAAGCATAAACAAGTTATAATTTAACATTTTTATTTGAAATGAATGACGAGAGTGAAGTAGAAATCTTGTACTTTTTTGTTAGGTACTTACACTTTTTAACCGACTTCAAAAAAGGAGGAGGTTATCAATTCGACTGTATGTTTTTTTTTTTATTTTTTTTTTTTTTATGTTTGTTACCTCATAACTTTTGACTGGGTGAATCGATTTTGATGATTCTTTTTTTATTAGAAAGCTGACGCTTCCCATTTGGTCCCATTTCAATTTAGTCCAGTTCTGATAATGGTATCCATGAGAAAACCATATAAGTCTTAAATTAGCATTAAGTACGTGCGCGACAAATAGATGAATAACTCAATAGTCGGTCTCTTGAAGTCGGTTTTTGTTTTTTGTTTTGTAAAATAATGTTCTTGTTATTCCAGATTGTCGAAGCGAACAAATTGATTCGCATGTTTTGTTGCACCTTTTTTAAATTGTTGTTCTCATTTTCACCCATATAAATTTAGTACCGCCAGAAGAATAGAATTCATTGGTACAAAGTATAGACTTTGTCCCTACATAACTTTGTTATGTTTAAAAGATTACAGTTTATTTCTGGGTCTTACTCATAAACACTGTTTAAAGTTAGTTACTGTTTAAAATGCTCTGACAACTTTGGTTGACGTGAAACGTCACGTGTGTCAAGACGAATTTTAAGCAGCTTAAGCAGGGTTTATAAGTTAAGTCCTTTATGTATACAGGGTAATAAGAAAAGGGTATGCTAAGCCGAAAAGGGCTCATAGTACTTATCATTATGAACAACTTTTACTAAGGGGCTAACCCGAAATTAATTTTACATCTTACATCTTCATTTTACATTCAATTCAAAAATCATCTGTTCCAAACAGCTGATTTTTCGTAAATGACAATGACGCTCGACAAAATGTATGGAACAGCTTTTTTTCGCGAATTCCAGGTTAGTCCTATAGTAAAAGGTTTTTACTATCATGAGCCAGCACTATGAGCCTTTTTCTGCTTAGCCTACGCTTTCGTTATACCTCGGTATTTGTCACCGCGCGAGCGAAATCGCGGGTGTAGCTTGTATGGTTATGATACTCGTAGCAGTTTGAGGGCCAAGGCCTTATAATCCTCTGGATAAAGCCACAGCAGACTGACCTCACATCTCAGATAAAAAGAGAGAGGTGGATGGAGTACTGCGTTAGATTTGGGTGAAGCCAAGAACTCCTCTACTTTCGCGCGTACGTACACTAACTCTACAATACCGCGAGTAGGAAAATATTGACACGTCAATGTGTGCGTGCATACGTATGGAATGTTACACGCGAAAGTAGAGTTCTTGGACTCACCTAAATTTAAAAATCTATTTTTATGATAACGTGACTTTACCTGTAACATTTAATGTAATTTAAGGTCATAATTTTTTTCTGATTTCTGACTTTAAACGCAGTGCTCTGTCTTCCTCTCTAGGTTTATCTGGGCCTCACATGTGACCCGTCGGATCGGGCGCCACGTGGGTCGTACAGGGGTGACACGCACTATATATTCAATTTATGGCAGCCTGGCGCCTATCAATTACGTTTATAGCCTATCTGGGATACCCAATTAGTGGACTAGATGGATATAATGCAGTTTTTATGTATCTGATATGAAATAAATTAATTTCGTCATAATGAAAAGTTATTTAATAAAATAACTTTGTTGGCACACAGCGATCAAATTATGTTCATTTGTCAAACAATTTAGAAAAATAAAACAAAAGATAGGTCTAATAGATACACATTAGGATTTATTTAATTTTCAACCGAATGTAACGCAATCTTCTTTTAAATCTGAATAATTAATTTTATTTTTTTAGTTTATACAGCATGTACTTACTTACTTATTTTTTACCATGTACTTTTATAGGGCAATAAGAATGAACAATTATTGTTCAAAGCTACCATTAAGTTAAGAAAAGAAGTTGCTTATAAATCATTTTATAAAGAAAACTTTCTGAAGAAACCTGCAAATTGAATATAATTATTCTTCACTACTTCAGCAACTGTGAAGGCGATAACGAATAGCCCAGCTGTGATTCGCAAAACTTTTAATTTAAATAATGTTCTCAACAAATCTTTGTATTCGTCAATTGTAATAGAAAACTATTACTTAGTCTGAACTGTCTGAACTTTATTAATGCACGTAAAAAGGGCATTGAAGGATTAACTCTCCCTTTTGAAAGCAACCCTTCTTATAATAGATATCTATTACAGTATTTCATCAAAGATATTTCAAATAAGTATGAAATATTTTAGCGAGTCGTTTTCTGTGAAGATTGTCTTTGGCTCTTTGTTATATGCGTAGGCTAAAAGCTTTGGTGTTCTTCGTATAAGGTCTTATTTTTAGTAGGAACAATCTTCGATGGGTGGCCGCGAGTGGTATTTATAACTGAGCGCTACCAAGGTTCGGATAGCTAGTCTCAGGGGTTTGCCTATACATATCTAACAACAATCTTCAAACCATGCCACAGGTAAGGTAGCCTAAAACCTGATACTATAGCTAGCCACTCTATTCGAACTTAGGTACGTTTAACCAGCAATTTACAACTTTGTAACTTGCCATGTTGCATACAATAGCTATGGCGGTAAAATCTTGGAAGATAAATTAAAACCACTTCCTGATGTCCAATAAAGCTGAATTTGATATTAGGTACCTACCTATGGAACTGTGATAACTACGCATTTTAAGCTTATTTTTAAAAGCCTTTATTCAACTTGCAATGTATGTAACTGCTTATAAGTTTCTTCGGGTGGAGTCTCGCAACTCAATTTTGAATCACTTCTCGGTGTCTGATTTAGCTGAAATTTGGTATACTCGCACGTGTGTTACTCCGATGACAATGCAAAATAGCTTATTTTTAAAATCAACTTCTCATGTAGTTTGTTTGATGATGATATTTTGTAGAGGTAAGTATGGGCACAGATAGGTAAATATCACAGGACATACAGTTACAACGTATGTGTAGCCAAGGTATCAATGAACCAGTTCATTTATCAGCGAGGGTACATATTTCATGGGAGGGTCAAACGTCACTGTCCTGAAATGGATCGATGTGGATTGACGACTTTTGGATCGGCAGCTCGTAAGCTCGCTGTCCTGTCGGGCATTTAGGTACAAGTGTCGCAGTTACTGAGGTCGGAACCTTTTTGGTGAAATTATCGAGGGTAAGTTATTATTCAAGAAAATCTGTTCATCCTCAGTTCTCTCGTTTCTAGTCAGTTAAAAATAAATTGTAAAAATTCCTTAGTTTACTTTTACTGAGAACTTAGTTTGGAGCAGTAGATTAACCGCTCCGGACCATTCCTCAGTTGACAAGTAGACTTGTGTGTAGATGACGCAGCGAACTAGTTTAACCAGCCGTTCAGTTAACAGCCTAGCCTTTTTACTAAACGGTGCCGTTCAACTAGCTTCCTGACTGATGGACGCATCACGGCGAGAGCTGCGCATACGTGAACGTCGTGCGACTCTCATAATGACGCGCCGTTTAATCGCACTATTACTCGTATGTACAGAGGTTACAGCATACTGTGAACTCAACTACTGTCTTCCACTTTATGGGGGTACAAAATTGACAGCGGCGAGCGGTGGCAATCAACTGGAATGCAGAATAGGGTCGCGGATTAGCTCCCAATCGGCCGCCATGTCGGTCTTTGGTCGCGAATTTATTAAGCCGTCAGTTACTGCCCTTTGACGTCCCCCTTGTTAGGTATTTATCGGTTTATTGTATCGATTCTGAAATTGCTTTCTGTGTTATTGTTTGGGATCAGTCCAGATGGATTGTGTTATGGATAACGTGAAAGGCGTTCAATAAAAAGTGATATTTGATCTCGTTGTAAGCTTTTATATATATTTAACTTGCAATGTATGTTAGTTTGTTTGGTTAAATGTTACAACGGAATTTTGTAGTGCTTACCGATTTCCAAGTGAGCTGAAATTTGGTACAGGTAGGTACCTACCTGGGTAGCTCCGATGACAATGCAACTCAAAGGGCATGTTCAAGCGCCTGGAATATTAATTCTGTCACTGTTTCTCTCATTAAAAAAGTCATAAGTGTAAGAGTGACCACGATATTATAGCACGTGGCAGAATCCTGTACTTTAAATAAATGGAAATGAGAGCATGTGAGGCTGGTACTATGTTTGTCTCTTTCTTACGGTAAAGATGAAATGAGACAGCAGCTGGAGTTCCAATTAAACCAAATTTATGTCATGTATGATGCATGTAACATTGATGTAGGCCATACAGACTTTAACACTCAATTCAATGTGTAGGTATGTATTTCACAATGTCTTCGTCGTTGACACCTGCAAGTTTAATAAACAGAATAAACAAACGTACAGTCTAAACTATTTGTTTTATAGGGTTATAAGGAAAGGGTATGCTAAGCCAAAAAGGGTTCGTCGTCATTATGAACAACTTTTACTATAGGACCTACCCGGAAATTTCGAAAAAAACCAGCTGTTAAACAGAAAAATTTCAATGACACTCAACAAAATGATTTAAATTTCGCGAATCCGGGTTTATTCCATAATAAAAGCTGTTAATAACGATGAGGTTTTTGACCCCATTTTGATTGTTTAATGATTTACGAAAAATACTATTTATTAATGACCAAAACTAATCGACTTTCATCGATAGTTTCCAAAGAAAAGGGCTTACTAACTTTAAAACAAAGCACGCTTTCGAAGCGAGGCCATGCATTTTCTTCACAACGTATAAATTCTTTTCTCATTTTATCGAACGATGTGGGGTCATTTATTCGCCTTATATTGAAGACGTGGCGCTTCGATCCCATTTATATGGGATGCGGACGGAGTATGGATGTGAAGACAGTACCTAAAATTAAAACAAAGTACCAGGAAAGCATGGTTGAAAAGAAGCAAGATCCTGGATCCTTAGCATGACTTCTGTCAAAAGATACAAGGTACTTATTCGATAAAGGATGCGGACTTAGTATAGGAATAAAAACTGTACCAAAAGTTACAGCAAAGTACCAGGGAATCATAGTCAAAAAGAAGCGAGATGTCCTGAACTCCTGAACCCTTAGCATGACTTCTATCAAAGGATACGATTGTACTTATTCGATTTTACATGGAATTCGGACCTTGTTACCTTCATAAACAGATCTTTTATCAAAAGTTAAGATAAAGTACCAGGAAAACATAGTTAAAAGACAAAGTCTCCTGAACTACTAACATGACTTTTTTTTTATATGGTACCTATTCGATAGATGAGTGTATGAAAAAAAATTGGACAGAGCTCTTAAAAGTGGAACGCGCACAATAAATACGTAACGGTCGTTATTTTACTACATTTAACTAGATTCTGAAATATTTTTGTAAATGTAACTTACCTGCAACATTCAATATTATTTATCGTCAATAAATATTACTGAATTCTGATCAATCGACTGTAAATGGAAACTGCATTTTTCAAGAGGTATAGGATGCGCTCTATGTAGTTTTCAAAAGTCGTGCTAGGTCCACTGGATCAGTATCATTGGAAGACAGAGATAGAAACAGTAATCTGTCACCCAGACTGCTCATTTTTGTTGAGACAGCGCGAGACCGAGGCCTCAGTTCAAGCCATTAAAGTTAGCCTTTTGATTTCTGAAATGGAAAATACGGAATGGAGACAATATAATATTCATTTGAGAAAGGCGTGAGCTGTGGTTAAACACCCAAGTCTTTTAACTACAAAAATGTGTTGTTCGATTACGCATTTCCACAAATTTTTACATTTTCCATGCTCTAACTATCTTTATACTTTCTTATTTTTTAATATACGTCAAATCATCAAGTAATTTCATTTTATATAGGTATTTTCGAGTAGCACTGTAACACACGTGAAATCTATAATTTTAATTTTAACATATATGGTTGACACTTAACTCCAGTACCTATAATAACTCTTAAAATATTGATAACACAAGCCACAGCCACTTCAAGGCCCGTCACGTTCCACTCCTTTCATGCTGAGAGCTGTTTAGAAGAGTGGTCTCAGCATTGTCTGTAAATAAAACTGTTACTTTAACAATGTTGTAGCTATTTAAAGAGAAGTATTAACTATTAAATGCGGAATTGGAAACTATTAAATGGGAAAAAAGATAGGTTAAACTGTAGAATAACACGTAAAAGTTACTTTTCATCATCATCGTTTTTGATCACCACGCGGCAGAAATTGTAGGACGCAGATAGTAAACTATATTCACGTCGTCGTCGAGGTGTAAAGAACCTACAGGAAACCGTACCTCTAAGTGTTACGAGTCTGATCTAGCTTTCTTGCTCTTCCCCTAGCTGTTAGAGCAAGACGAAAGCCAGTTCCAGTTTAGGCATCAAGAATCATTCCTCGCGCAAACGAGCACTGTCAGTCCACAGTCATCCCCGAGCTCAATCTACGACTGGCTCGATATTATATCTGTTTGAATGGCAACGAACCCCAGTAAGGTCCCAGTTAAATTTCCTCGATGGCCCATTGGATTAGCATCAGGAGGCGATTACACGCTCGTTCGAGAGCAGCCTGATAAAATGTGACCAATTTCATGCCAAGAATTAATTTTTTACTCGGATCTTTAATAAGGAAGGTTTTATAGGGAGAGGGGGTTCTGAAAATGCGACTGGTGGCCATTTGGAAGGGAAATTAGTTGGTTAGGCCGGGTGTTTTGGATTTTGTGTTTGTGGATAGTATCGAAGTTTGTTTTGGACGCTTTTGATGTTTAGCTGGTTTTTGCAACAGATATAAGTATTTAGGTCAGAAAACTCGTTTTTGAAATTACGAGCGCTAAATAAATAGCTTCTAGAATCTACTCAAAAAGAGCAATTAAACTTTAAAATAAATGCGCTGGTTGGATGAATTTTGCTCCCAGTTTTGTTTGAAATAACTTTTGTATGTTAATTAGAGCCAGCACACAGATAGCACCAAAATACAAACATGCTTCTAGAAAACTTTTTATTTTTCTTCCGATGCAAACATTACTGTTGGTGTCGAGAAAAAACTTTTCCTGTACTATTTCTGCGGTGGAGCGACCGACATATCCGTGAAGTTGGGCAAATGTTGGAACTAAAATGTGTGCGAGAGGTTGTTAGTTTTGTTTAGGAATGCGACAGTGGCTCTCTCTCGTAAGTTCGCAGTTAAGTTAGTAGTGTTGTAGGTATTATTCGTAGCAGGTTGGCATCACTTGGTTCGATAAGCGGAATGAGTACGATCCCCAAAGGAATGACGCCAGTTTGGTCGGGGATTTAATTTCGTTTAATGGGACTACCTACCCACATTTCTTCTATAAAGATTTGTCGTATAGCAAATAATATTTGAAATTACCTTTTTGGTTCTGTTATTTTTAAATTAAGAAATAACTTCCTTTTGGGTTTTGATTTCTTTTTATATGTTAACTGCCGAAGTTGTTTTCATTTAAGTCTCTCGATGTTATTGTTGTACCTACCAATGATTTTTTAATTCGATATCAAAATTAATTTTGGTTCGGGTTTTGTTTATTGTATGTGTTTAGATATAAGGGTAGCACCGCCTTGGGCTAGAACTTTAAAGGTGTTATCACATTAGAATAAAAAAAAAAATTTGACGTCTTAAATAATTTTTGAAACTTGGAAAGCAGCAATGGCTCCGGACTCCGGACCATTGGGATATTCACACTTTACAGGGTTATAATTAAAGGGTAAGCTAAGCCGAAAAGGGCTCGTAGTACTCATCATTATGAACAACTTTTGCTATAGGACCAACCTGGAAACACGAAAAAAAAAAAAATAACCCGTGCCATAGAAAAAACTCAATCGACAAATTTGTTTGGAACAGCTAATTTTTTTTACGATTTCAGTTGGTCCCTTAGTAAAAGTTGTCTATTCATATTGATAGTACTTATGAGCCCTTTTCGGCTTAGCGTGCCTCCTCTTTATACCCCTGTAAGTTAGCACAATAGGTACTTACAGGTAGAAAATCAGTGTCAAAGTATTATTTAGACAGAATCAATTAAGTACTGATTTTAACCTTTTAACATTTCCCATAAAACGATAACCCAACTAGAGTAACTCCACGTCCTCTCCGACTCGACTGACACACGTAATCAATTTGACGGATACGAATCTCCGACCGTATAAAATCCTTATCTCCCCACTTGCACCCGAACATAAGAACAAATCCCGAAAAACACGAAGCATACAAATAACCTAAAGTCCGATTCTGTCATAAAAGTCACATCTTCGTGAATAACGAGATAACTTACAAAAAGAAGTTTGCCCCCGCTTTTTTGCTCGGCTACACTTTTCCATAATATTTTATGATAATTTTATTTGAACCTACATGAACATGCTCGCCTTAAACACATGAAATATTGCTTAACTCTTTTGCGTCTTCATCTTATTTCTGAAAAATGTTTTGCTCATTTTCTGTACAAATACAAACATTCAGTCTGCGGTGTGCGCTGGCTTTAGGGAACGGAACGAACTGGAAAATAAATTGCAAACAGATTCACACTCGAATGAGTTTATAACGATTAGTAGAGCTTGACTGCAGTGTTTAACTTATAAATCAACGTTACAGTTCTCTTTAGCATGTTTTATTTTGAGTAAACGTTGCTGATCTAAACAATATTTATTAGGAAATGTAACTAGCCGCCCTGTGTTTAAAATTGCTACTGTAGGTACTCTGTACACCTACAACTTATTCGATATAAAAAGAAGTGTATGTGCCTATAGAGGGCTATAAGGAAAGGGTATGCTAAGTCGAAAAGGGCTCATAGTTTTGCACCAACCTGGAATTTGCAAAAAAAAATATCAGCTGTTCCATACGTTTTATTAGTGTCATTGACATTTTTCTATGGAACAGCTGATTTTTTTTCGCAAAATTGGTTTGGCCCCTTAATAAAAGTTGTTCATAATGATGAGTACTATAAGCTCTTTTTGGCTTAGCATACCCTTTCTATATAACCCTGTATATTGCCGTACATCAGTTTTAGATTTACTGAAATAGTTCTAAACCAACAGTGTTTCAGGGCTTAAATCATTACAGGCATATATTGCAGTATATTCAATCAATCAACGCATTAAATTGATTTGTTTACCTATTTACATAGACATTCGTATATCAACCAACGCCAACGGTGGCAAACACTAATGTCCGGTTATTGGTTTTGAGTAAACAATGCATTAAACTTGGACTTGAATAATATATCAGAAATCAAGCGGTAGAGAGGGTAAACTATTGAATTCCGACTATTAATAACATAGAATAGATCTGTCTGGTGTCAAACAACGGTTTGTTCTAAACCTTTGTTGGACAGCAGACAAAATAAGAGAAAAAACTAAAACTAAGTAGTATTACATTCAGTAGTAGATAGATAAACTACTTGTAGTACTAATTGTAGTATACTTAAGAGGGTAGATTGTCTACCCTCACTATTTAGTGGTCATTAAAATCAATGTTCATACCTACAACTTTCTTGCGATTCACTACACTACTACGAGTATACGCACGCGCCTTACCCCCGAAACCGCCTTGGGGGACGCCCGCTTCGCCCCGCGGGCGTCCCGCGAGTTATGCGGTTTGCCTATAACCTCTGTAGTAGAAAAATAATGTCTGCATGAAAACTTACAAAAATGTAAGACAAATGGACCATCCATTTTCGCCCGATACTCATTGGTCGGTATTTTAAGCCGTCCAATCATAGCCCAGTAAATTTAAGAATAGACCAATCACAAACGCGTATACTTTTTGAGAATTTGAGATATTTTTGATCAATTTACGATAGATTTTTACGCGTCAGGCTATTTACAACGAAAATTACACAACACTCGCGTCGCGTCGGGTACAAAACTTGTAATATTTTCAATCAATTCAAAAATAATTGTGGCCTTTATAAAATAAATAGTAATGCGCGAACGAAGCGAGCGCAGAGATTTGAAGATCTTTTGTTTTTAGGACGGGCTATTACGTAACGGAGTGTATTGAATAGATATCAGAAATCAAGAATACGCGAGCGCAGCGAGCGCGAAATTTTGAGATATATTCTGTCATTTTGAAAATAAAATTCACGCGCGTCACACAAAACACTAAATAATAACGATGTGGAAATTTTTGAGACGTATTTTTAGCAATTTAGGATATGCATATTTATTTTACGAGAGCCTGTTTCCAAACGAAATTGCACTCAAAAATGCGTAAACAGAGCGGAAATAATGCATCTATCGCTGTTCTTTCTGTATTAAGCTTATTTATTCAAATAAAACCGTTTTTATTTGACAAATCAATTAACTCCGTTTTGGGTAGCTTTGTGTATTAAGTTTTGATATAAAAATTGATAAATAAAAAATGTTTTTGCATAAATTTGCTCTGCCTACAAACAGTGCTCGATTAATAAGCGGAAACTCCAAAAAGCCTTTAGTATGTTGTACGCAGCAAGTCTAAAAGCACAAAATAATCATAATAAGAAATGTTTAGGCATTTTTGATCAATTCAGAACAGATCGATCATATTTGACAAACTATGCACAACGGAAATGAAATATCAAGAAAACGCAAGCGCAGCGAGCGCAATAAAGTGAGACGTTTTTCAGAAATTTGGGACAGGCTGTACAAAGGAAATTACCTACTATTCGTGTTGGTTGAAAACTTTTGATTTCAACCAACACGAATAGATTGAAGATTTTTTCGGTCAATTCCAAAACAGTCAGCATCTACTTACCGAAAAGAAAAACAAGACGCGAGTAGCGAGCGGAATGATTTTAATTTGGTTGTTATTAAATTAAACACAGGCTATTTAAGGCCAGGCTATTTTTTTTTATTTTTTTAGGCTTTTGTCGGCCTGTTTGGCTCAGCGGTAGTGTATCCGCCTTATAAGCCAGAGGTTCCGGGTTCGATTCCCGGCCGGGCAGATGTTTGAATGATGAATTTAAATATCTGTTCTGGGTCTGGGTGCTAGTTGTCCTTATCTTTGTGTGTGTTCCATGGCATCCCCGACACAGGATTTATTCCTAGTGGGGAGCTATGAGTGTGAAATGTTTACGTTTTTTACGTTAACGTTTAATTACGGCGTGTGTGTAATGATTATAATTAATCAAAATATGCGAGCGCAGCGAGCGCGTTTGTTTTGGCGTCTATGTCCTAGACCTTCAGTTTTTATTCAAACGGTAACTTGATAAAAAACAAGTATTTTCTTTCCTGACAAACAACACACATGTTCATAATAAAACACTGTCGTGGAGAGAGATCAACGAGGGAGTTTTCGAATATCATCCCTTTCGCACGCATGGTAACCAGACGCGTGCTGCCGCGATCTGCGATTCCTGCGGGCGAGCGGGCGCGTATTTTGACTATGCCCTCGCCTCGCGAATAATAAATGTTCGTACAGCACGTCTTACTCCGCGCTCTGGGTATCGGTCGAGTTGATATGGTCATGACTGTACTTGTACTATTATTTATTCCGTGGTCAAAGTTTAGTAAATGATGAGTTGTCTATTCGTCTGTAAAGTATGAATTTGGCGCCCCCCTAAGCTCGACGCCCGGGGCATGGGCCCCGGCTCGCCCCCCCCTAGATCCGGGGCTGAAGTTTGCAGCAGGTAATTTCAGAAACTACTGGTAAGTACGATTCATATTATTTTACCGATGGAAAACTACACCATCCCTGAGTGCTATAAGCTATATTTTATAGCCCCAAGTCCTAGTGCTAATCATCGTACTTTTTGGTGATATCAGAAGGTTTCGTACTTTAGGTGAATTCATCATTCTTTAAGCGGAATTTAGATAGGCATTTTACTCAGTGAAACCACGCAGGACCGGGCACAAAGTCCCGAACATCAGCTAGTAGCAAATACATTTCTATACACTTAGTATGCCATATCATCATATTATGCAACCTTTAATCCTCCCACTGCTGGGAGATAGGTCTACCCTCGAAGGGTGATTAGGCCGTATTCCACCACGCTGGCCAAGTGCGGGTTGGTGGATTCACATGCGCCTTTGAACTTTTTCTCCGGACGTATGCAGGTTTCCTCACGATGTTTTCCTTCACCGAAAAGCCAGTAGTATGTAAATTCGTTCATAAGTCCAAAAGAACTCTTTGGTACGAGTCGGGGTTTGAACCCGCCACCTCAAGAATGCGAAGCGGCTGTTCTCCCACTGAGCTACTACGGCTTTGCATTTTGCATGAAACTCCATTGATTTAGTATACTGTTGATACCCATATCGAAGCCGCCAGTTGCAGTTATAGTCAATGTTGTAAACATAATCAATCACACAATAGTCCAGATTCAAGTTGAGGCAAACATTTGACTGTCCGACGTCCGTAGTCCAATATGTAAACATAATAATAGTCGAGGAGACACGGTTTAGCTTTATTACTAGCTGTTTTTTGCTGATTAAGAATTTGTAAGAAACGATAGTTGTTACTTACCTACTTAATTTTTTTTTGTAATTTAGCATCATTAATGTCATTATTATCAGAAAGGTGAAGCTCTGTGTGCATATTATAAGTTCTGTTTTTGACCGGCACTTTTTCCGAATCAATATTAAATTTAATGGGTAGTACACAGTTAGTAGTTTAGTAACACAGTTATATAGGTATACCAGAGCCGCGCTCACATACGCCCAGATCAATTAATAAAACAAATACCGGTTTATTTTTCCAAATATTTTGACTGACTTTTTTTGACTTTTTTAATAGAAACAATTTAGTTAAACTTAATAACACATTAGACACCAAAAAAAATCCCAACACCTAAAGACCTAAACTATTAGGTATTATAGGCAAAGTATTCGACTCAATAGTACTCGACTAGTCCTATGAAATTGTAACAAAACACATCAAACACTGTAATTAACATCAAAATTAATTTCATAAACATCCAAAACAAATTCCGACAGACAAATAAGCTATTCATCACTCACCTCGTAACACAACTGTCCCACATCTCCCCTCAACGCAATACTGAAACAGTAAACACGCCGGGACAAACAATAGGCGCATGTATCCGGAACGATACATTTCGCGTGATATAAGCAAGGTCTTACGTCCCGGCATTACTTCGAACACAGCACATTTTCTTCGATACCCCGATACTAAACTTGAAGATCGAACATCAAAATAAAGTGTATATTCTGAAGTTGGATAAAGTGCTGCTGGTGTTATTTATTCGAATGTGCGATCGATCTACTGGGATACTTAAGTAAGGGGAGCGTTGCTGAGTTTTATGCACATATTCTATGAATTGTATCCGCACCCAGTATCTACATAAACCAACAGACTCCTTTATCTGTACGGCGCGAGTTTCCCTTCTCTTTATTTGAGGGCCGTGCCTAAAAGGTCCATAAGGAGCCCTATAAAGGATTATTGTGTCGCTAGGTCAGTGAGTTTATTTGTTTTAGGATGTCAAACTGTTCGCTGTATGTACTGTACTTAAAAATAATTAAGTTGTAGTTAGGTAATATATATTTGTGTAAATGATTATAATAGCATTGCTATTCAACGACGTGTAGCGTTGCCAGACTTCTGAGTACTTTACCCGCGGACAGTGCCCAGAGCTCTGTTTGTTAGCACTATGTTATTGCTATTCATTAGAGTTTATGTTGTTGTGAAATAAATCGTTATGGTATTTAAAAAAATGCAAAAACAATGCTTGTGAAGTTAGTAAATATATGTCAGAAATTCAAATAAAGCAGCTTGCAAGTAGTTTTGCAAATCAATAATAATATTATCAGAACTCATACGTATTAAAAATCTAAAAACAAAACGAAATAAGTAAGACATAAAACGCTACAAGACGCTTGAAAGCGAGCACTACACTCCAAAGTTATGGCATATCATACAAGATGCAACGCGGTTCAAAGATAAACGAACAACATTTAAGATATAACGTAAATGCACTGAAAAGTGAAGACGCTCACGAAGCTGCGGCACTCGCTCTGAACACACGAAAACATGCCACGGAAGTTTCTCTCTAAAACTAAGACATACTTGAAAATATTTAACAGGAGCCGCGAGTCGAGTCCAGAGGCGCGGTAGCGAGCAGTTTTACTAAACGCGCTGTAACGAACCTTGTTAGCGCACTTTAGTAAGGAGCTTGTCTGGAGACTTCGGAGCGAAGACACCTCCAGACGGAGCGAGCAAATGGAACTAATGAGCATGCTGTTGTTTTGCGCCTTCGCCGTACTGTTCCCGCCAGCGCTAGGTGAGTGCACAGATTGGGAACAACGACTCTATTAGTGCTCAGCTTTTGTTTCCTAGATAGCACTAGTCTTCAACTTAACATACTAAAGACTCATTTTGTATTCCTTTTCATAAAACTAGAAAAGTATTCGACTGGAGTTCCGTTTTCATAACCTTCAGCTTTGTTTCCGTTAAGCCCGAATAAAAATAGCCGATTGGAAATACTTCATTCAAATTTTTATTAACATCATGGAATTCTCGTTACAATATTGAACGGTTCGAAAGACCAGAAGTTTCATAAAACATTCCAATTTATATGAAAATCAATTTTACAAGAGTTCACGCTACGTTTGTTTTTGCCCTCAGGTTCTGTCACTGATTGAAAAACATTTTTTGACGAGCTGTTTGTGAAGGCAATTCTTTTTGCAGGTATACAAAGCGAGTCAGATATTGACATGCAAGTGAATTTTAACAAGTCTATTTTGGACGTAAATTCTAAACTTAATTCTGACATAGACCATCGGGCTTTGAACATCACTGCTGTACGCAAAGCAAACAAAAGTACTGAGACGCATCCTTACCTCTCAGACTATCGTTGCCGATATTGCTCTAGTTGCATAGAAAAAGCTCTCAAGTCTTCGAAAAATAACACACACAGCTACAAAAATATTTATCCTGAATTCTACAAACAACAACAGGGTGCAATTAATAAGCATTTCAAAAGAAGCGTACGATCCAATTTCAATAATACAGAAATAATGGAAGATGGCACTCTCAAAACTGTAAGAGTAACGAAATATAAAACCGCGGATGAAAAAGTATATGCTGTAAAGGTCAACGAAATAAATCACGAATTATTGGGAGCGAAAAATGGGAAATCGACTTGCAAAGTTTACAGCGTTAAAAAAGCGTATCCTTGCGAATCGGAAGAGAGCAATTTAATTCTTATGAATAGAAAAGTAAATAAGAAGAGAATATCGAAGCAAAAGAATATGAGCACGAGCACAGTGAAATCGGAACCACAAGAAACTTTGACGGGGTTGAAAAAACGGAAAGTTCGTATGGAGAGCTCCAATGTGCCGGAAAGTTTTTTGTCTTCTGTAGAAGAACAATACTGAGTGTCTGATATTGTTTTATGTATTATTTTGGATTGTTGTAACAAATATGATTTATATTCAATATTATTTTTTTTTACTTTTGTGGAATTACGAGTAGATGATAAACCTACTCGTACTGTAAGTACGCACAACATTATCAGCGAAGCTTAAGTATCCTGTCTTACTGAAAACTGTCAATTTAATAAAAACGTTGATCAGCAGATAAATCTAATAAATAACTATTTAATAAGAAAAAAATAACATTTAAGTATATGTAAAGATAGCCAGTCTATTTATTCACAGAAACTTAAATTATGAAAATACAATATGAAAATTAAAATGTAATTAAATTAAAAACTAAACCAATAAAACTAAACTAAACTAATCTAAAAGGCCGCTGCCTGCGAGAATTGTAGTCAATTAATTAATTAATTGCCAGTGTAAAGGGGAAGCCTATCTACTTATTTAAGTAAAACCCTCAATACAAGATAAATACAAAACTTTAATGAAACAAACTTAATTTAGTACAAACGGAAAATGGAATTTACTGAATCTATTTATCAAAGATGTCTCAAGTTTACGGGAGGTTGGTCGCAACGTATAATCCAAGAGGTTCACACTGTTCGCTAGCAAAGCAGCGTGGTACTCAAGTACTATACGGCAACGTTCGTCTTTGTAAGGTTGACTTGAGTGTAATCAACGACCGGCCTAAGCTGGTGCAGGAGATGTGCACTCAAGTGGTTCCAAACGCAGACTGGCTCGGCGCTCCGGCCAGCGCGTTTATATACAGATGTCGCTGCGGTGCGCGGCGAGTGCGGGTGTGCGGCGGGCGCTCGTATGACGCTAGCGCGTGCGCGCGCTCGTCGGGTTTGCTTGTTTGTAGATTGTTGGTTGTTACAGTCTCCCCCTCTGGACCTGAAGACGTCTCGGCGAGGTGGCCAGTTGATGTGTCTTCTGTCGTCGTCGTCATCGTCTGCTTCTTAGGTCTGCCGCGTCTGCGCATAGGTCTTTCAGGATTAGGGACGGTGAGGGCTGAGCCTTTGTAGGGGCTCAGCGCTGAAGAGTGATAAATACCCATTGGACGCTCTGGTTCAGCTCGATTGGCCAGCTCGAAGGAGCAGGGCCCATGTTGCCGGCGGATGATGTAGGGACCGTCGCGGCGAGGCGCGAACTTCGCTGTCTGGTGTTGGGCTGCGTTGCTATGGATGTTGGCGGCAACCATCACGAGGTCACCAGGCTGGTAGGCTGGTGAGGGGCGCCGGTGGTCGTCAGCTCGCTTCTTTCTTGTCTCTTCATTAATTTCTTGCACTTCTTTTGCCTTCTTCCAAGTGTCTGCTAATAAAAATAGTTTTAGAAATTACATCTGGGTATAACATTTTCAGATAATGCTATTTGTCATTGGTCATGATTGATGTCGTCGAGGGTTTGCAGTTCCCTACCAAACGAGAGAAAGGCTGGAGTGTAGCTCGTACTCAGGCATCGCGATGTGTTCATAGCATATCCAATGCTATGATAGTTTTTCTGCCCATGAGCGGTGATTGTAGTATCTATGATTTGCTTCAACTCGGCATCTCTTCTTTGTTCTTGTCGAATTTCAGCTCCAGATTGCTAACGCTTCACGCTCTGTTGTATAATAATTTCTTTCTGGTTTGGTCAGCGGCTTGCATACTCTACGCGATGTTCATCGTGACCCTCCCCCTGGATCAAAACAGCTCCTATAGCGTAGTCGCTGGCATCGCCGCAATCATTGCTATGTGGAGATTTGTATCGCGATCAAACAAGGAATTACTCCTTGGCGATAATGTTACCTCATCATTGTTGATGTGCATCTGTGCATCGCGAAACAGAGATCCGACAAATCTCGGGGAGTAACCGGCACAGACCGATCCTTTACGTGGAGGCGTGGCTGGAGGCGAATCCAACTCGATCACACTTGGCGGACCGAAGGTTCTCGTGACATCCTCGTAAGTACTACTTCCATTTGGTGATGGTGTCATTTTCATTGGACTCGTCATTGGCTCTAGAGCCGTTAACTTCGCTAACTTGGTTAATACTGAGTCTTCTGGTTGGGCTTGCACCATGGACATGGACGCATCGTCTTCTTCGTTCTCCAGGTTATATTTTTTGGAGGGATCATCCAAAAAATGAAACAACAGCTGCGGTAGATTGAGGATGATACTCGCGTCCTGTATAAAATCTACGCCAAGCAGGGTTCTGTTGTCTCGGGACTCCGGAAGCACAATAAAATTGGTGGGGATAATCCGTCCACACAATTCGACGGTTAGCGTTGCTCGCCTAATATTCTGTTTGCGCTTTAACCCATCTGCAAGTATGACATTCACTCTCTCACTTGTGAATTGCACACCTTTCTTCAGCATCGCATCATACAATGATGTCGATGCGACGCTTAATTTTGCTCCTGTGTCAATGTGAGCATGTCCCAGTACTCCATTGATTGTTATCTTGACAACGGGTCTGAGTCGGGATAATGCCGAAAGATTCGTTTGGATGGAGTAGAACTCCACTCCAACTGCTCCAACTTTCGTGTGGTTGCATTTTGAGCATTTACTCCGCACGATTCCAGGTTCTCCACAGCCATAACAAGAGATTTTGCTCGGCAGTGGCGGAGGCTTTGTAGCGACTGTTTTTGATGGCGTAGGTGTAGCTGCCGCAGTTGTATTGGTGTCTTTGTCTTTCTTCCGACGGCACTCTGCTTCTACATGTCCAAACGCGCGGCAGAATGTGCATCGATCTCTCTTGGTGCCAGTAGTATCAATGTCGACCAGGCTGTCTTCTATCTGACGCGCTTTTTTTAAAAATTCTTGGAATGTTCTGACGGTATCTCTGGGCACTTTGTCTTTTATTTTCGCATGTAGTGATGTATATAAAAGATCTAGGCACTGTGGCTCTAAAAGAGATGGTTCTGGTAGTTCAGCCATCAACGCTCGCTTCTTCGAGACGAATAGCTCCACTCCTTTAGGCGTCTGCTGCTTCTGGGTGACCAGTTCTTCGTAGATTCTGTAGGCTGGTCTCTTTGGTGCGAATGTGGTGCGTAAGATCTTCAGGACATCTTCCCAAGATTTCGTTTCTTCTCTGACGCCGATCCACCAGATAGCGGCATCTCCAGACAACAGCAAAGAAAGCCCCTCTATGGCATCTTCGTCACAGACTTTCTCTATTTTCTTGTATGTTACTATCGTTGAAATGAAGGCCTCGACTTTCGTAGTGTCACGAGACCCATCAAAACGTGCTTTACA
Source organism: Alcis repandata (assembly GCA_949125135.1). Lineage (NCBI taxonomy): Eukaryota > Metazoa > Arthropoda > Insecta > Lepidoptera > Geometridae > Alcis > Alcis repandata. The sequence continues at coordinate 3,612,952 of OX421238.1, forward strand.
TGCTGCAAAGCTGCCAGGTTTGGTATCTAATAGCACGCTATTCGATCTGCTGCTGCTACCTATCGCTTCTAAAAGATCACGAAATTGATCGTTTGTAAAACTGACGTTAGTCATCTTATTTGTTCTTTGACTACGTCTAGGCAATGCTTTATAAAGAGCAATTTATTGAGACAAAAAAAAAAAAAAATAAATTAAAAATTAAGGTGGGTACCAAAATAAAAAAAAGGTGTTTGAAGTGGGTAGATGAAAAACAAATGTAATAAAAGATTAACTTAAAGAAAGAAGAAAAAAAAAAATAATAAAAAATTTAATGTGGGTAGGAAAAAAAAAAGACCCAAAGTGGGCGCCAATTGTAAAGGGGAAGCCTATCTACTTATTTAAGTAAAACCCTCAATACAAGATAAATACAAAACTTTAATGAAACAAACTTAATTTAGTACAAACGGAAAATGGAATTTACTGAATCTATTTATCAAAGATGTCTCAAGTTTACGGGAGGTTGGTCGCAACGTATAATCCAAGAGGTTCACACTGTTCGCTAGCAAAGCAGCGTGGTACTCAAGTACTATACGGCAACGTTCGTCTTTGTAAGGTTGACTTGAGTGTAATCAACGACCGGCCTAAGCTGGTGCAGGAGATGTGCACTCAAGTGGTTCCAAACGCAGACTGGCTCGGCGCTCCGGCCAGCGCGTTTATATACAGATGTCGCTGCGGTGCGCGGCGAGTGCGGGTGTGCGGCGGGCGCTCGTATGACGCTAGCGCGTGCGCGCGCTCGTCGGGTTTGCTTGTTTGTAGATTGTTGGTTGTTACACCAGTCTATTAAAAATCTTACAATTAGATGCTTGGAGCTTGATTTTGAAGGCGGACCAGTTTGTTTCAGAGGTTACTTTCCACAAACATAGAGACATAAATACACACGAAGTTTCCCTCTTTATTATAATATCAGTATAGATAGAAATAATAGGTCAGTTTGATAAATTCCCTTTGATTGATAGATTGATTGAAGTTTACTCGTATAAGATTAATTATTTTACCTGTTCCGTGAACTGTGAAGGCGGCCTGGTCAAGCGTGTCTAAATCAAAGGATATTCGAATTCAAAATCCTAAAATGTTTGAACCATCACAATGCGTTATGATAATAATGAGTAGGTTATTCAATGGTGAATAAATATATCTTTCATGACTGACTATTAGGATATTCTGTTATGTCTTGAAATAGATTTTACATCCTATCTCAAATCATGATTTGTTTATCAAAGATGGTGAATACTCTTGAGCGAACTATAGATAGTAATTTTCCACTATGCTGTGGTTTCCTGAAGAGATTTTCCTTAACAATCTCAAAATTTAAAAAACCCACACCTTGCCAAATGGCAATCAAACACAATCACTGACGATTAATCTAACCATAGTTTCAAAAATTATGTTCAAATTAAATAAGAATCTATTAGTCACACTTGCATACCTTTATGCTCGTACGAATACACCCGAATCACGCTAAGAAACCCCAACAGCTACAATAAGATCGTAAAAAATAAATTCGTATATTCTGATCAATTGCTAGTTTTTAACGTAAGACTACAACCTACTACTCTACTACTACTAGGTACTACTACCTGCTAGTCAACATAACATAGTGAAATCTTTAAAGAAATTACTTTCACTAAGCCAACAATGTTGTTGCAGCTGTCAAAACGACCATTAGCTTGACTCGGGTATAGACTATAGTGTCCTAGAGAGACCACAACCGCACCGCACACTCTATACCATAGTCTAGTCTATAGTCTATACCTAAAGGTCCTAGAGCCAGTCAAACATCATCTGTGTTGTCTTATCTTCATACCTACATTGAGATGTATTGTTTGGTCACTGTGGTGTAGTGACTGCGGTGACGTCACTAACCTGAGGGTCACGAGGTTAATACGTTTAGGCCGTATGTTATTTCGATTCTCTGATTTATTTTAGTTTATAACTACTTATTTTGATAATATCACCGCTGATTTATTGAATTAGTTTGTATGATTTGTTTGTTTTTCTAAAAGCTTAATGGCAGCTAACATTATTTCAATTAACATATTTTAGTGCAACAAAAAAATAAGAAATCATATAGGGTCCTGCTTATCAACGCTGCCTAAACTTTTATCATATTTTTGCAAGTAACTAGTAAGAAGTAAGTAAGTGAGTCTTACTTATAAATATAAGTTAGACCCACAATCTGTAAAATTTCCTTCAAGAACAAAAAAATAAGAGAATAAGAGAAAACCTACTCTATACTAACCTATCACAATCTTTTCTTAACGAGTTTCCATCTATCTAAAACTATATTTTTAAACTATTTTTCAGACTCTCATAATAGAAATAAACGTTACAAAGCCCCTTAAAAATAAACGAAACTATTCTCAAAATTCCTTAGCGAACAAATAACGTATAACATCGTGACATGTAATCTACTTGATGTAGGCAGCCCGACTCCAGGGAACACGAAACTTCTTGCATAATAAAATGTTTGTAGCACCTATTGTGAACGCTGCTTTGTTAAGCTCACATGATTAATAACCGGGGTAACGTATTGCAGGGTTTCTTTTCATTTAGCTTAATATTGTTATGAAAAGGTATTGTTTTATCTCAAGAACTAGCTGTTCCCTGCCACGCTTCGCTGTGGATAAAAAAAAATAGCCTATGTCACTTTGGGTTAATGTAGCATTCGAATGGTGAAAGAATTTTTGAAATCGGTCCAGTAGTTTTTGAGTTTATTCCACACAAACATCCAAAAATACAAATCTTTCCTCTTTATAATATAAGTATAGATATTATAGATATACAGGGTTGTAAAGAAAGTATGATAAGCTCAAACGGCGTATAACAACTTTAACTATGGGACCAAAATATCACAGCTGTCTCAAAAAAATCATTTCGAGACTGTATTACATATTTCTACGGAACAATATTTTTTAATACTGTTATTTGTCACTTTTGAATCTCTACTAATTTTATAGAATAACAATTTTCTGTATCTCTTTTCAATTCAGTTTGTAAAAAAAACGTTGGCAACGATTTGAAAACTTAAATTCGGTTTGGCTTAAAAAATGTAGAACCGATTTCGCACCAAAATATTTCAAAATATTTTCTCACAAATAAAGTTCCATCCGCAAATTAATAAAACCGATAAAACGTTTCACGCCTGTGGGGTCCAAAACTCGCTTCGAAAGGATCACGTACCTTTAGCCCAAGTTTTTCGTTATCAGCATTTTCGCGGGAAAAAGTTTATATAAAGACGAGCTAACGAGTTCTGACTTTCGCATCATGTTGGGAGCAAGGACCGAATAACCCTAAACTTTCGGAACACTATTATGTTATACGCTCAAAGTTTAAAAATAACTATGAAATGTTAAGTGGTTTTGAAGGGGTTTGTTTAATAACTAGGGACATACATTTAAATGAGTCTGATACCCCGGCTTTGATTACATTCGATTTTTCAAAAGGGTGGTAACAAACGCTACGTGCGATTGACTTCGTCTTGCCTCTTTGACTTCGTGTTTGTATGAGTATTCAGGTTAATATAATTTGTATTTAAATTTTATTTATGATACACGATCTAACGAATGAGTGGGTAAATATAGCTCAATTAAAGTATTTTTGAATGATTCGGAGTGAAATATTTTTAAATATAAATCCATATCCTATTTCGTATCCTAGAAAGTAGGTGCATTTCAATATTTCCGTGTTATTAAGGAATAACAAAAAAAAACTTCGACGTGTTATACATATGTTTACCTGAAACAGAATTTATCCAAAGGATTGGATAAAACAATACCATTTATTTATAGCCCGGTATCTTTCTAAAATCTACCGTTTTCGGTCCTCTAGTAAAAGGTTTATTTACGAAGCGTTTCGATAGTCGGACATAAGATTAACTGTTCGTAATGACTTGGCGGTGGAATAGCTTTGTGTATTTTTGGTACTAAATTAGTGTACTTACGTATGACCATTATTTGACTATGTTTAGTTTGAGTTTTGAACATTTATTAAACTCCACGGTCCGTGAGTTTTGAGAATTACAATATTTTTCTAACATTTGCAAACATTCCAGTTGGTGTACTTTAAAACTTTAAGTTTAACCGAGCAAAATGAGGTCTCAAATTCTACCGCAAGAAATCAGTATTTGTATGTTTTTACAATTTTCCGACGATTACTTGAGAACCAACGGTTAATTCGATCTTTATAATTTTAAGAGTTAGGTTTAAGTTGCCGTATCATAATTTTTATAATAAAAAAATTTACTTAGTTTAAAAAACACACATTGTCATCGGTTGACAGGCTTTTGTTTTGTGACGCTTTGACAGGTCTGCAAAGTTTGAATTAAATCTGATCGTTCAAAGTAGGGTAAAATCGTGTCCAAAAGGGTCGGTTACAAACAGGTGAAACTAATAAAAGCGTTATAACATAGATGATGATTGAGTAACAACCATCCAGACTCAAAAACATCCGAACATGTAAACATTCAAACTGACAAACATCTGAATTTCTAAACTTTGATATTTATCATATCAGTTGGAAGACGGGTTTGTAGTAGATAGCGTCTTAGCAGTGAGTGCAAACACAAGCTGCAGTGCCGAGGTTTACACTGTTCGAGACAATTGGAGTCTGTTGTCGAAGTCGGCTCTTGAGTGAGTTTCTGTTTCAACAGGGATAAGCTTTCACTGAAATTTGTATTGCTTGGAACTTCGCTTCTACCATCTAGCTAGAAGCTTAGGTTTAGTTTGTGAGATCGCAAATAATCGCAATTCATTAAAAAAGTATGTTTGTGTAGACTGCGTAGCGAACTCTCAGACTAAATTAAGGCTTTTTTTTTCGTTTATTTACTCGTAGTGACAGGCTTGCGTTTGACTGTCATATCAACTGATGATAATAATATGGGGCGGTCTACGAAAGAATAAGCTTGGCAAGAAACCAAAAAGAACGAGTTTTAGGTAATCGGAAAAGGGCTCGTAGTACTCATGGTAATGAACAATTTTTAATATGAAAAACTACTGTATACTAACCTACTACTCTTTACATCTTTTCACTTCTTTTCTTTTCTTTTTTTCTCTCTATTATTACCTAAACAAAAAAAAAAAAAAGAAAAACCGACTTCAAAAGACCGACTATTGAGTTATTCATCTATTTGTCGCGCACGTAAAACCATACAGTCGAATTGATAACCGCCTCCTTTTTTGAAGTCGGTTAAAAAACCAGGTGTTTCATAACAGCTGATTTTTTTCGCGATTTCAGATTACAGATCCACAGTCTAACCATCTTTTCAAACAAAGTTTCTATCTCCATGCCACTACTCGACCTTCATCGTTGTCTATATAACATCAAACACACATAATAACACTCGCCTAACATCACCAGCCATCAGCGGAAACATGTGGCGCAATTAAGGCAAGCAACTTGCGCCAAGCTTAGCCAAGTTCGCCCCATTCGCCCTTACAAACTAATTCGAATGACGGAAGTTATGCGTACAGCCAATTTGTTTACATAAACAAGGAACAATTAGCGAGGAAGGGTCGTCTGGTACACCTGTGTCGCATTTAGCGGCGTGTACCGAACCCTCGATCATCTTAGGCCCGTTTGTATTGGGCTGCTGGGCGGCCGCAAGTGCCAATCTGTTATCTGTGTCGAGACTTGAGACTGGCTTTGTTTTGTTGCTTTGCTTGCGTAAATACTTTATTGTGATTGGTTTTTTATTTATTTGAACAATATTTTTTTTGCTTATAGCTAGAATCTAGCTACAAGCAAAAAAAATATTTTCAAAAAGGTATCTAGCTGCTAGATACCTTTTGAAAACTTAATTAGAATTATCAGTGAGCTGTTTACATTAGTTTGGTTTTTATAAATTGATTTTGTCTTTTGAGCATAATGCACTCGTACAAAGCATATAACGCTTTTCTATTCCTATTTATATAAATTGACAGGACAATGTGGTTGGCACATATAGGTAACTAATATATTATGCTTTTCAAGACTTCACGATTTCTTACATTTATGTAGGTATAATATGACATTTATGATTAGAAATAGTTAAGTATCTATAGATAATGAATCTTTTGAAAATTGTAATTGTTATCGCTGTTGTTTTCATAACAATCTAAGATAACAATAAACGATTTTGATATTATTTGATTTTTATCTCTCTCATAACAATTAGAAAACATTGTGTATATCTATAAGTGTATACGTATAAGCAGTATTGGAAAGCATTGTGTATTATATCTATAGGTATGTCCCTACGTATGGAGGACCCTCCCGTCATTTGAGACAACTTAAGGGCTGTTATATCCTAACAAACAAGATGTGTCGTATATCATCGGAGCGTGACAGAAACAGCGTTTACAACTTTTATTGTGTTGCCAAACATATGACGATCGATAGAGGATTGATTCGATTGTTTTGGTGTTTTTCAGAACTTAGGGCCTTCTTCCACGGAGCTATACATAAGTTTTGCGACTAAGATGCGAATTGAATATTGTCGTATAAAATTGGCAACCTTTTTATTAACTTGCCATGTTAGTATTTATGTCAGTGTTAGTCAATTCTCGGAAGCTAAAATAGAACCACTTCCTGATGTTTGATTGAGTTGAAAAGGATGACATTGCAAAAAAAAACTTATTCTATAAAGTAGTTTTAAATATTTGGTAGAACAAGTTATACTAGTTATTATTTTATAGCCGCAAACCTGCGAGACGAAGGCAGCAGGTTTAGGGCAGCTGTAGTAAAGTAAATTCGTCTAACTTTTCCCTTGCCAATTTATTATTTATTTTTTATTTATTTTTTTTGCATTAATAAAAGATCTCCGCTTGTTTTCCTTTCCATCGTACATTAAAACATTCGGCAATTTAACAAACTGTTTAGTTCACGCATTCTCAAAAGCGCTTCAAAAGGAAGCGTCGAAAGCGCTCGTTAGCCATAATTCTAATTTGAGCAAGAAATTGTGTTTCACCAGATCCTTTTGCCTGGATATTTGCTAAAGTGAGCCATACAAATCTAGCAACAGGGATAAAACATGGAGAGTGGTGTACATTTTGTGTTAGGGTTCCGTAACTTTTTCAATGAGTATTTTTTTATAGATTATGGTGTGATATTTCAAAGTTTTATGATAGGAGTACCAAGTTTGTCTTCGATTGAGAAAAATCCTTGAAGAGGAATAATTATAAAGTAGAGTAGATTCACTTAGGACGGGACAAAGGATACTTCGCTGAGCAGACAACAAACTTTCAACAGTGCACCAGATAACGATGATTCTATTCCTTAATCGTTTACCTTTATTTATGTCATCGAGATTTCAAACAACGTTGCTCTTAAAGCAGCTTGTCCAAAGACAGACCACGATGAAAGAGATACGCCAAAATGAACAACACAACTTTAGTTTTAAGTGCTTGGGACCCTAAAGCGAAAGCCACCGATGCAACTCTCAAAACGTATAAAAGAACATCAAGCTATAGCGGATGCTGTGAAATTTCCAGCTGTACAAAACAAGCAATGCACCGGTCTTTGGGAATCAACCGACAAGCTTGGCAAAGTTATATTTTAATCAAACTTTTTATTTCTATTTTCTACGAGGATTTGCTCTTGACATGTTTGAAATGAGTTGGCATTGTAATTTCTGCAACCAGAGCATTTTGTAGAATGACATGGGGCCATTTAAAACCTGCTGTAAATTTTTCTTCCTCAATGAAGAAAATATTTATACTTTCTTTGATAAAATTCTTGTTATCAACTTAATTAAATTCTTAGGACGCAATACATGACATTAGAATCTAGGGTTTCTTGTGAAACGAGAGCACAAAGAAATTGTTTTTTTTAAATATAACATAGGAAAAGCACCGCGTACGAAGTAAGTCTGCCGTCTAATATATTAATACGAGTATATTAATAATTTAACAGATAGGTACATACTATAGCTACGTACTGCGGTTTCATTCGCAATCCTGCAGGATCCTTACATTTTTTTGGGGTATAAAGTAGCCTACGAATTGAATAAATACAGGTTATGCCACAACCACTACTAAATTGCATCCAAATCCATTTTCCGGTTTTTTAGGGCGATTGAGTTACAAACATCCAAATTTTGACATTTAAAATATTAGTAGGATGATAAACAGAATGATGAATTACACAGTTGTTTATTAACAAAACAGTAAACAAGTGATATCACCATCCATTTCCTTTGATAAAACGGTGTTGCTACTCGTTTCATTTATAAAGATTCTCATTTGTCCAAGTGTTTCTGTGCTCGAGTAAATTGGTAGCCATCATGACTGAGACTGGGATCTCGAAGCGATGCAATTTGGACTTGTTCACGAATTCAAGGGTAGGTGTCATGCTCAGGGTTTGAGAGGATATTCTCGATTGCGGATACAAACGTGGTATGTATCTATTTTGTAACTAGCTGACCCGGCAAACGTTGTTTTGCCATATAAATTAATAGGGGTTGATGATAGAAGGATGAAAATTTAGGGTTGTATGTATTTTTTAATGCCACATAAGCAACAAAATAAGAAATAAAAATTTTGTCCAAAAAATAAAAATAAATGTTTGGGGTGGACAACCCTTATCATTTAGGGGTATGAAAAATAAATAGTAGCCAATTCTCAGACCTACTGAATAATCTTATAAAATTTCATAAAAATCGGTCAAGCCGTTTCGGAGGAGTACGGGAACGAACATTGTGACACGAGAATCTATATATATAAAAGTGAAGGTCGTGACTGACTGACAGATCAACGCACAGCCTAAACCGCTTAAGCTACAAACGTCAAATTTGGACAAAAGTTTTATATCAAAAAGCGGACGCACACTAAGAAAGGAATTTGCCCAATTCAACCCCTAAGAGGGTGAAAAGGGGTGTTTAAGTTTGTATGAAAAAAATATTTTTCTTAATGCTACGATTATCAAACTTTGCGAATATACTAATGTTAAAAAAATAATCGACACCTATTTCATCATTTTTCAAAAATCAACCCTTAAGAGGGTGAAACGGAGCAATGAAGTTTGTATGAAGATTTTTTTTTTAATGCTGTGGTTATGAAACTTTGCAAATATACTAAGCTAAAGAAAATATTAGACACTTATTTTTTTATTTTTTGAAAATCAACCCCTAAAGGGGTGAAACGGAGTATTGAAGTTTGTATGAAGAATTTTTTTTTGATGCTGTGGTTACGAATCTTTGCAAATATACTAAGCCTAAACAAATAATAGACACTTATTTTTTTGTTTTTTGAAAATCAACCCCTAAAGGGGTTAAACGGAGTGTTGAAGTTTTCATGAAAAATGTTTTTTCCTAATACTTCGATTATTTAACTTTGCTATTGTAATAAGCTAAAAAAAATATTAGATACCTGTTTCATTATTTTTTGAAAATCCACCCCTGAAAGGGTTAAACAGAGTGTTGAATCAACGCATCAACATTAACAGATCAACGCACAGCCTAAACCGCAACGTCAAATTTGTACAAAAGTTTTATACCAAAAAGCGGACTCACACTGAGAAAGGAATTTTCCCAATTCAACCCCTAAGGGGGTGAAAAGCGGTGTTTAAGTTTGTATGAAAAAAATATTTTTCTTAATGCTACGATTATCAAACTTTGCGAATATACTAACGTTAAAAAAATAATCGACACCTATTTCATCATTTTTCAAAAATCAACCCTTAAGAGGGTGAAACGGAACAATGAAATTTGTATGAAGATTTTTTTTTTAATAATGCTGTGGTTATGAAACTTTGCAAATATACTAAGCTAAAGAAAATATTAGACACTTATTTTTTTATTTTTTGATAATCAACCCCTAAAAGGGTGAAACGGAGTATTGAAGTTTGTATGAAGAATTTTTTTTTGATGCTGTGGTTACGAAACTTTGCAAATATACTAAACCAAAAAAAATAAAAGACACTTATTTTTTTGTTTTTTGAAAATCAACCCCTAAAGGGGTTAAACGGAATGTTGAAGTTTGTATAAAAATATTTTTTTCCTAATACAACGATTATTTGACTTTGCAATTGTACTAAGCTAAAAAAAATAATAGATACCTGTTTCATTATTTTTTGAAAATCAACCCCTAAAAGGGTTAAACAGAGTGTTGAATCAACGCATCAACATCAACAGATCAACGCACAGCCTAAACCGCTTAAGCTTCAAACGTCAAATTTGGACAAAAGTTTTATACTAAAATGCGGACGCACACTAAGAAAAGGATTTGCCCAATTCAACCCCTATAGGGGTGAAAAGGGGTGTTTAAGTTTGTATGAAAAAAATATTTTCCTTAATGTTACGATTATCAAACTTTGTGAATATACCAACGTTAAAAAAATAATCGACACCTATTTCATCATTTTTGAAAAATCAACCCCAAAAGAGGTGAAACGGGGTATTGAAGTTTGTTTGAAGAATATTTTTTTTGATGCTGTGGTTACGAAACTTTGCCAATATACTAAAAAAAATATAGAAATAATAGCTAAAAGAAATAATAGATACTTATATTTTTGGTTTTTGAAAATCAACCCTCGAAGGGGAGTGTTGAAGTTTGTATGAAAATATTTTTTCCCAATGCTACGATTATTTAATTTTGCAGATGTACTAAGCTAAAAAAATAACAGATACCTGTTTCATTATTTTTGGAAAATCAACCCTTAAAGGGGTGAAACGGGATAATAAAGTTTGTATGGAAATATTTTTTTCTTAATGCTACGATTATTTAACTTTGCAAATTTACTAAGCTAAAGAAAATAATAGACACCAATATTTTTGTTTTTGAAAATCAACCCCTAAAGGGCTGAAACGGAGTATTGAAGTTTGTAAAGAAATATATTTTTCCCAATGTTACTTTTATTATCTTTGCAAATGTACTAAGCTAAAACAAAATAATAGATACCTGTTTCATCATTTTTGGAAAATCAACCCTTAAAGGGGTGAAATGGCGTGGTAAATATAGTACGGAGAGAGAATTGTAAAGACTCACTGACAGACAACGCACAGCCTAAACCGCTGGTCGTAGAAATTTGAAATATGAAGGGTGTGTTTGTCTTGACGAGTAAACTTGTACTAAGAAAGGATTTTTTGAAATTCAACCTCTAAAGGGGTGACATAGGGTGTTAAAGTTAGTATGGGGAAGCATTGTTTTTTAACGCCACGGTATTGAAACTTTACAAATATACGAAGCTTAAAAAAATAACGAACACCTATTTCACCATTCTTGGAAAATCAACCCCTGTGGGGGTGAAATGACGTGGTAAAGATAGTAACGGAGAAATAATTTGTTTTGATGCTAACTCAATGAAACTTTACAGATGTATTAAACTTAAGGCGGGTAAACAACATCCGGAAAAAATCCAAAACCTTCGAAAAGTCACATACCCGAGGTAAAACTGCTAATTATCTCGAAAACTAAAAACATTTTATCAAAGCGCTGCGACTAAAAAGTCACCAAATCCTCGGACCATTTTGGAGCCATTAAAAATAACATAGTCGCCTCAAAAACATGGCCGCGATACAAACTTTGAGGGTCTATATCTCCGAAACGGTTGAAGATGGGTGGGTGTTTGACTAAATATCATAGGAGTTAGCAACTTTAGCAAGGGCTACTTGATGGTGGTGGCGAAAATCCAAATGATTCAAAATGGCCGCCATTTTTCAAAATGATTCGAGGGGGCTGACTTATTTCATTCGGGAGTTTTTGGGGTCCCTGCTTCCATTGTATGACGCTTATTACATGCTCTCAAAAAAGAGGGATAAATTAATTTCATCCCGGAAAAATTATTGGTTCCCGAGGTATAGTCCACGCGGGCGAAGCCGTGGGCGGAAGCTAGTTTTATATAAATTTAAGATATACCTCTAATTTTATTTTGTACAAGCTGCACCCGGCGGTTTCAACCGCTGTTTTTTTTTTACTTTAAAACCTCCCCTGAACGTCCACAGATATTTCAAGACCAAAATTAGCGAAATCGGTCAAACGAACAGCGATTCATTGTTATATATAAGAAGATTGATAACTTTGTAAAGATTCTGTGTAACTTTCTTTTTATGGTCGTCAGTTAAAGCTAAGTTTAGATAAGTAGATATATGTTACATCAAATACCCGACCGTTGCATATTACAAAAAAAAAAAACAACTGAAACCAAAATAAAATTTTTGTTTTTGGTTTAATTTCGTAAAAACATTTTAACTTAATTAGCTAATTGAAGATAACTTATATGTTTCAAGAAAATTTGCAGTAAACTCGGTCCAAACAACCAGATCCGCTATTAGCCAGCTAAACAAAAACCATTACGGATCTGTAAAGTTATTACAATTACGATTTGGCCGCGTCCCTCCCAGAACTATCGCGTATTCGAGTTTTTGTTGGATTCCGGCAAAGTCCGGAAATCTGTTGTATTAGTAAAGCAATTTGTCCAGAGACCGGGTCCGCTTTCTGTGAACTTTTCTAATCTAAACTGTTGGCCCCGCGTTCAATCTTCGTGAAAACTCGTTCGCTATACTCACCCTCGAGCCCCACACTTGCCAGTGTAACAGCCCGTATCCCTTCGGCTGACACTTTTAAATTACAATACATTTCAGAACGAATGCCTTTAATTTGTATAGTTTTTTCAATTTTCTCCACTATTATTGGAGGTTTATGTACCTAGTTAGTGTTAAGAATTCAGGGCTCTTTGTGGCTTGTGGGTAGAGTTTTTCAGGTCCTAATGTTTTGTAAGCTCTTTTTGTGTGTCTTCTAAATTTGGCTGTCGTTTTTAACGCAGTTTATAATTATGATGTTTAGTGATCAAAGATAATGGAAACCTGGAGGTCCGCATTACAGTTATACTAAATTCTGGGTATAAAATAAATAAACGAACATTTTTGGATGTGAAACAAATATTTTATTGTTCAAAATCCTTTGTGGTATAAAATAATGACCACAAACAGATATGTTCTACAATGGACAATTTGATGAAAAAAAAGTAACTAAAAATTAAAAAAATGCTCGGGAGCTACGCTTGGGAGCTACGATGCCACAGACAAACACAAACACACAGATACATCAAACTTATAACGCCCCGTCGTTTTTGCGTCGGGGGTTAATTAAAAACTGTGCAAAGCAACTATGCCCCCGGATTTTATCTGTCACAACCAATTTTCCGTTTCGTATGCATCGTTAGATATACGAGTAACTATAAAACAGATGGATAGATAAACTCAGGATTGTTCTGTTCACACCAGAAATTACAAATATTATTTATAATAACACTTAAAAGTAGTGCAACAACTGGCGGCCTTATTGCTAAGAGCGATCTCTTCCAGGCAAAATAGGTAAAGCTCACAAACAAATTTAATTTTCTTTCCGTTTTTAATAATAGGTAATTAATAATGATTATAAAACAATTTTTCCTTTATTCGTCCACGAATACATCATCAATTTAATAAACGAAACAGAACAGAATTACCCGAAATAATGAGACTAAGTAGACTCCAACATCAAAGTTTATTTTAGCTAGTCTTTGAAACTTAATAAGAGGTGGCGTTCTTTGTGAAACTTTGTCAAAGCTAACTTTAAGCCCCAGAAACAATGTTGTTTGACGAGAAACTTTAATTTTATCGTTAGTTCATTGTTTAATATAGATGACGCTTTATTCAATAATTAGTCTCTTGGCGTGGTAAGTAATTTAGTATAGGATGAATGGCTGGCCCTGGTGTCAGAATTTTCAGGGTAACTGAAGGCTGCTGACATGGCTTGACGGTTGTTGATATACGGTTGTTGTCATCAAACCTACGCGGCTACGGTGCCGTGCTACGTGCTATACAGGGTTATACGGTGAGGGTATGCTAAGAAAAAAAAAGAGAAGAAAAAAATCAGCTGTTTTGTCGAGTTTCATTGACATTTTTCTATGGAATTCAAAATGATGACTACTATAAGCCCTTTTCGGCTTAGTATACCCTTTTCTTATAACCCTGTATACGGCACTTGCCCTATACTACGCACTACAATTTTATTATTCTATAATACACTCTCTTGAGCAGTAGTAGGTAAGTTGTGAATTACTGTCCTAATGCGGAGCGAGAGATTACATAAAATTAATAAATATTTTACCATGACTCTTACATAGACACTGTAAGTTAGCGAAGATAAATTACACAATCTCTCAAAACTTCAAACTAGGCTTCGGCGTGTATCCATCCATCCAACAAACGCTCCAAAAAGCGTCGGTTAGGAAACAACAGTTCCCAGTTTAACTTCTCAAAGTTGCCGCTATCTAATCACGGGCGATAACTTCCGCGACGTGACTCTCTGGCCTATTCCTGAGGCTGAGGCCATTTGGTGTTTGGATACGGTACGTGATACACGTCCTGTCTATTGCTTTGGTGGCCTACTTTTCACTTAAGAGATCGTGAGGCAGAAATACAGGTCGTGGCAGGAGTCAGGGTTGAGTTGGGAGTAGTTTTTTAAACGCTAGCAACGTCACTATATTTTAGGAAAAATTTTTTGCTCTCAGTATGTGTTAGAATTTATTTACTACTTTCTCGAATACTTTACGAAACTATGCACTTATTAATTATTAGTCTGCGTATTATCATTGTTAGCTTGTAACGTCCCACTGCAGAACAATAGTATCTCTTCCCTCATTTAAATCCTTTCTATTTTGGGCAATTACGAGTACGATCCTCTCCTTAAAGTTTGAGTCCAGGTTATCGTTTTATACAGCTGTAGTCATTCAACAGCTTTACAGCCTTTAGGCATGATATAGATAAGTATTACACGACTTAAATATAACAAGAACGTTATAGGTGGAATAAAAGCTGCACTGGGAGCGTACGCACTCGAGCATCGACGATGACACTCGATAGAAGCACTGACTACAACAAAACAGATGGATAACTTTGAATCAGAAAAATGCCTGTACGATGAAAAACTTTAAAATTACGTTACTTTTGGCGATGTTACGTTAAATATAGTAATATGTAGAAGTACTGTATGCTCTATTAATATCCTAGGCAGATCGAACCAGACCGCTGCTGCGGTCATCTGCTTAATGCTTATGTGCAGTGTGCACACTTGCACAATGAGAGACCAATGATGCCGCTGTGTTTGTGACCACCTACTGGGCCGACGAAATTTTGACATTCGGAACATGATTCCGTCAAAATGAAAATGTCAGTCAAGCTATCGGGCTTTAAAACTCTGCTGCATGGCTTTTAAGCTAATGTGGCAGTCCATTATTTAAAACAACGTTAAACAGAAATAAGAACGCTACTTATTGTGTAAAATATTTAAGCACTCAGAATTGACTGTACCTACTATTTTAACCTTTTATTTTTACCTACCTACTATTTTAATCTGTTAAACGTGAGCTTAGATTTTCAGTTACGAGTCCTGTTGTTGTCGTTGTGTCAAAAGAATTCCATTCATATCCATTTCCTCTTTGTTGCTCATTATAATTCATACTTAATTCTCTACTTTTCTAGTCTGCGATGGTCGCCAAGGCGCACTTTGCATTCACCAACCTCCTTTCTTCTACGATCAAGTATAATACAGCCGTGGCATAGCGCAGCGTTCATGAATATGTATTGAGATGCATCGAATATGGCTCAGAGAAAATAAAAATTTTAGACCGATTCTTGGTGGACGGTTCAAATGTGACGACAATAAAACTGCTTACACAATTTTTCGGACATGTGCGTCACATTTACTAATATTGCACCTGCTAATGATAAAGCAATTACCTAAGTGAAGTTTCTACTTCGTACCTCTGATAACATTGTGTGATTGCTTAACAAAGGTAGTTAAAGGAAAATTTATTAAAACTTTCGACAACCTAATCAATAAAAAAAATATTACTGATTTTTTTTTTGAGTTAGCTAAGAAAATTTTCAATCAAGTTACTTGCCTAAATAATCAAAATCGGTATTGTCGTACGTTGGAGCTACGATGTCACAGACAGGCACACAGATACGCCCTTATCCTTTTACATAATAATATTCGTTGAACTTATAACTTCTATCTGTTTGCATTTAGGGATAAGAGTTCAAATAAAGTAAGTATTTATTTTAATTTTAAACAAATGTCAGCTGTCAGCGAAATTTTAAACAATTCAAAATACTATTTTAATAAAGCTAATAATGTGAATTTTATCAGTTTTGCAGTCTATTTTCATTGTTACAATCTCACTGCCAATTTTCTGCATTATCATCGAATAAAGGCAGCCCGAGAATCGACGGGCGCACTCAGTGCTGTGGAGCGTACTTTAAATTCCCCGCAATTCTTCCTTATGCCATGAAATGTAATATTCGCCGTTCTGCGATCAAATATAATACAGTCAGTGAGCTACACGCTCGCATCGGGAATATTTACCAACTGGAAGCAATATGTTTTAAACAGAATCCGCATTGGGAATAGAATCTTGCATTGATAAGAGACCAGAACATTTTATTGGAAACTAGCTTCCGCCCACGGCTTCGCCCGCGTGGACTATACCTCGGGAACCAATAATTTTTCCGGGATGAAATTAATTTATCCCTCTTTTTTGAGAGCATGTAATAAGCGTCATACAATGGAAGCAGGGACCCCAAAAACTCCCGAATGAAATAAGTCAGCCCCCTCGAATCATTTTGAAAAATGGCGGCCATTTTGAATCATTTGGATTTTCGCCACCACCATCAAGTAGCCCTTGCTAAAGTTGCTAACTCCTATGATATTTAGTCAAACACCCACCCATCTTCAACCGTTTCGGAGATATAGACCCTCAAAGTTTGTATCGCGGCCATGTTTTTGAGGCGACTATGTTATTTTTAATGGCTCCAAAATGGTCCGAGGATTTGGTGACTTTTTAGTCGCAGCGCTTTGATAAAATGTTTTTAGTTTTCGAGATAATTAGCAGTTTTACCTCGGGTATGTGACTTTTCGAAGGTTTTGGATTTTTTCCGGATGTTGTTTACCCGCCTTAAGTTTAATACATCTGTAAAGTTTCATTGAGTTAGCATCAAAACAAATTATTTCTCCGTTACTATCTTTACCACGTCATTTCACCCCCACAGGGGTTGATTTTCCAAGAATGGTGAAATAGGTGTTCGTTATTTTTTTAAGCTTCGTATATTTGTAAAGTTTCAATACCGTGGCGTTAAAAAACAATGCTTCCCCATACTAACTTTAACACCCTATGTCACCCCTTTAGAGGTTGAATTTCAAAAAATCCTTTCTTAGTACAAGTTTACTCGTCAAGACAAACACACCCTTCATATTTCAAATTTCTACGACCAGCGGTTTAGGCTGTGCGTTGTCTGTCAGTGAGTCTTTACAATTCTCTCTCCGTACTATATTTACCACGCCATTTCACCCCTTTAAGGGTTGATTTTCCAAAAATGATGAAACAGGTATCTATTATTTTGTTTTAGCTTAGTACATTTGCAAAGATAATAAAAGTAACATTGGGAAAAATATATTTCTTTACAAACTTCAATACTCCGTTTCAGCCCTTTAGGGGTTGATTTTCAAAAACAAAAATATTGGTGTCTATTATTTTCTTTAGCTTAGTAAATTTGCAAAGTTAAATAATCGTAGCATTAAGAAAAAAATATTTCCATACAAACTTTATTATCCCGTTTCACCCCTTTAAGGGTTGATTTTCCAAAAATAATGAAACAGGTATCTGTTATTTTTTTAGCTTAGTACATCTGCAAAATTAAATAATCGTAGCATTGGGAAAAAATATTTTCATACAAACTTCAACACTCCCCTTCGAGGGTTGATTTTCAAAAACCAAAAATATAAGTATCTATTATTTCTTTTAGCTATTATTTCTATATTTTTTTTAGTATATTGGCAAAGTTTCGTAACCACAGCATCAAAAAAAATATTCTTCAAACAAACTTCAATACCCCGTTTCACCTCTTTTGGGGTTGATTTTTCAAAAATGATGAAATAGGTGTCGATTATTTTTTTAACGTTGGTATATTCACAAAGTTTGATAATCGTAACATTAAGGAAAATATTTTTTTCATACAAACTTAAACACCCCTTTTCACCCCTATAGGGGTTGAATTGGGCAAATCCTTTTCTTAGTGTGCGTCCGCATTTTAGTATAAAACTTTTGTCCAAATTTGACGTTTGAAGCTTAAGCGGTTTAGGCTGTGCGTTGATCTGTTGATGTTGATGCGTTGATTCAACACTCTGTTTAACCCTTTTAGGGGTTGATTTTCAAAAAATAATGAAACAGGTATCTATTATTTTTTTTAGCTTAGTACAATTGCAAAGTCAAATAATCGTTGTATTAGGAAAAAAATATTTTTATACAAACTTCAACATTCCGTTTAACCCCTTTAGGGGTTGATTTTCAAAAAACAAAAAAATAAGTGTCTTTTATTTTTTTTGGTTTAGTATATTTGCAAAGTTTCGTAACCACAGCATCAAAAAAAAATTCTTCATACAAACTTCAATACTCCGTTTCACCCTTTTAGGGGTTGATTATCAAAAAATAAAAAAATAAGTGTCTAATATTTTCTTTAGCTTAGTATATTTGCAAAGTTTCATAACCACAGCATTATTAAAAAAAAAATCTTCATACAAATTTCATTGTTCCGTTTCACCCTCTTAAGGGTTGATTTTTGAAAAATGATGAAATAGGTGTCGATTATTTTTTTAACGTTAGTATATTCGCAAAGTTTGATAATCGTAGCATTAAGAAAAATATTTTTTTCATACAAACTTAAACACCGCTTTTCACCCCCTTAGGGGTTGAATTGGGAAAATTCCTTTCTCAGTGTGAGTCCGCTTTTTGGTATAAAACTTTTGTACAAATTTGACGTTGCGGTTTAGGCTGTGCGTTGATCTGTTAATGTTGATGCGTTGATTCAACACTCTGTTTAACCCTTTCAGGGGTGGATTTTCAAAAAATAATGAAACAGGTATCTAATATTTTTTTTAGCTTATTACAATAGCAAAGTTAAATAATCGAAGTATTAGGAAAAAACATTTTTCATGAAAACTTCAACACTCCGTTTAACCCCTTTAGGGGTTGATTTTCAAAAAACAAAAAAATAAGTGTCTATTATTTGTTTAGGCTTAGTATATTTGCAAAGATTCGTAACCACAGCATCAAAAAAAAATTCTTCATACAAACTTCAATACTCCGTTTCACCCCTTTAGGGGTTGATTTTCAAAAAATAAAAAAATAAGTGTCTAATATTTTCTTTAGCTTAGTATATTTGCAAAGTTTCATAACCACAGCATTAAAAAAAAAATCTTCATACAAACTTCATTGCTCCGTTTCACCCTCTTAAGGGTTGATTTTTGAAAAATGATGAAATAGGTGTCGATTATTTTTTTAACATTAGTATATTCGCAAAGTTTGATAATCGTAGCATTAAGAAAAATATTTTTTTCATACAAACTTAAACACCCCTTTTCACCCTCTTAGGGGTTGAATTGGGCAAATTCCTTTCTTAGTGTGCGTCCGCTTTTTGATATAAAACTTTTGTCCAAATTTGACGTTTGTAGCTTAAGCGGTTTAGGCTGTGCGTTGATCTGTCAGTCAGTCACGACCTTCACTTTTATATATATAGATTCACGCTGTCAACATTTTAAGGTACTCAAGCAAAACTTGCTTGTGTAAGTAAAATACTTACAAAATAGGCGTAGCTCTTGATTTCATCTTCAACTGTTTTGTGATACCTCTTCTCTCAAATGTTTTAAGGGTGTTATTCACCTATCATCCAGCTTAAACATAATTAATCATTGTTTAATGTTTTTATCTTGTTTTCGCATTAGCGTCAAAAGTTGTAATAGCGTTTTAGCAGTGATTATTTTGCACAATATTTATAAAAGAGTTTATATACTTATACGTACTTCGAAGCCTGCCAACCAACCACTCGTCAGTAAGTAGGTACCTACGCAAAGACCAAAACATAAGCATCGTCGTAAAGACAACCAAAAGTAGCACCTACAAGGATCTCTACTTCCCGTAACCTTCACGGTCAGGTGCTCGGCTTAAAAATAAAATCTTCAAACGGTGCGCTGTAAAAAGCTCTTCAAGCCTCGTCCGTTCTGAACACTTCTTTGGTTATGAGCCGGCACATAGCGTATCATTTTCACAAAAATGTAACTCGGATATCAAATCAAACGGCAAGGAAAAGTATCCTTTTACTCGCATTCTAAAATATTCTCTACACATCTTGATTTTGAGCTTATAATTGAATGGTTGCGATCTTTCAGTTCGTTTCGGAGCTGACGGTTTGTTGAGATGTCATGAGCGAGTGTTTTTCACGGGCTCATTTGTGACGATTCGTATTCTGCTCGAAGTTGAAATACTGAGAGGACTAGGGTGAGGTTCGAGGGACGCTTGTGACACGTCTGGGCTCATAATCTTCCATTTTAGTGCTATTGATTTTGTTATAAGTGATATCTGAAAAAATCCTTTACTCTGGTAGGCTAAGGCAAAAACGTGAGTGAAAGTAAGCGTATGCGTAAAAACGTAGGTACTCTTGTAAGCACAGGTATAAATATAAAAACCCATTTCTCAGTGGATTCGTGGCAAAGGATGATAGTGGGTCTTGACTCGGTAACCATGCATCGCGAGACACGCTTCTTTTGGTTTTTTAGCCTTACATTTTTCTATTTTATCGGTCTGGACCGTAGGAGTCAGAGAAGAACTGTGCGTCCGAAGCATGCTCG
The DNA here is from genome assembly GCA_949125135.1 of Alcis repandata. NCBI lineage: Eukaryota > Metazoa > Arthropoda > Insecta > Lepidoptera > Geometridae > Alcis > Alcis repandata. The sequence continues at coordinate 3,633,627 of OX421238.1, forward strand.
GGCAAACAAGACGCTGTTTTCTTATAAACTATCGGTGACTCAAATTTTTAAACCAACACATAGTCTTGAAGTTGTGAATCCCATAATCCGAAATCTAATCTTTAGATACAATATTCTTTAAAATCTATGGCAATTCGAAAATAATCAACGTATTTGTTATCCGCTTGTTATCCGTCAGGTCCGCTGCAAAAATGTTAAAAATATTTTTTTCATTGTAAAGTTTGTTTTGTATTTCATAAAAAAGCGAACACAATTTGGCAGTTGATTCAAAATCGTCATTCCAATCACGTCCTTTGAAAACGACGACTTTAAAACAAGAATGAAAAAAGTTCCGCTTTAATCAGTCTTGTGACCGATAGTTTCGGAAAGAGCTTTTGTTTGCTACTGGAGCTTCGCTGCCACGGGTCACTGACTAACTTGGGTATAACATTTCATTTCATTATTGTCTATCACTTTTGGAAGAAATAATCAAATAAGTAAGTAGTTTATTTATATAAACAACTAGCCACGCTCGTTGGGTCTTTAAAAACATTAACTGTTCTTGCAGAATTGCAAATCCATTAATATTTCCAAGACAAAAGCAAGTACATGATGCATTCAAAAGCATGATTGAATGACAAACTTTCAGAGTAGGAGAGAGATATCAGAGTACATCTCCCCCCCCCCCCCCCCCCTCCCAACCTTAGAGGTACATCACCAAAAACTTGTTTTTTGCTTCATCTCTTGGTAGGTGACCTGAGAAACTAGTAAAGTATGACTGAGTTGCTTATGGATTAAATTCTGTGGAAATGACACTCACTAAGTTCAATGTAATTGTGTTAGTTTGTTGATAACAATGAATGAACAACAATGATTGTAAATTTATGACAACTAATCATGATTTCAGATTTTTGTGACCACTGATATCGAATTCAAAACCTACGCAAAAGCATATTTTTGATCGGTCACGCAAAAACGGACCTGACGGAAACTAAAATGTTTTTTCTGTTTTTTGATGATTTTGATTAGGTACGTGACCCTTATCATCATTTATGTGCAAACAGATTATTTTAATGGCACAAGTTTTTTTTTTTTGAGTTCTAAAACTTTAAACATGTGTCTTAGCAACTCCAAAATATGAACGTAATTTGTCAAAAATAATCAATTACTTTAACGTCAGAGCCCTTTTCGCTAGACCACTTACATTTGTTTGCAATAATTTTAAATGTCTCATTCTTATCCTAGGATTAGTGTTACGTGCGGTTGATATTTATTTGCGTGGATCCTGATATCGATATCGGAGAGCCAACTGTTATACAAATACAAAGTCATTGCTTTCGGATTAATTTACTGGGTTTAGATTACCACGTGCGCGTTCCTGGATACGAAAACATTCCTAAAAATTGTCTTACGTCCGTGGATACTTTAGTATCCTTCGAATCTATGATTTATTATATTTTTGAGTAGTAATTAGTGGCTGACATTTAGGATTTAGCTTTCAATTGATCTTCCCTTAGAGTTAAAAACAATCTTACTAAAAACTTTATTTTTTGAAGTCGGTAAAAAATTGTTTTGTAAAGGCAGCTCTATATTTTGGCTTAAGTGATAATGTTGTCTACGTCATATCCGATGATACGACCCAGTCTATCTTCTGGCGTATGCTCGTATGTAGCTGGCAAATTCAAACCTCGTCTTGAACATCCGATCACAAGTCGCGTAGTAAAGCTGCCGTCAGCATTCAGACCCGGAAGTACGATGGTGTACTGTGACGTCAGCACTGGACATGTGTTCGAAGAAACAATGCACATATTCGAGGATATAGGTACTAATTTGGAACTGATTTACTAATCCAAATAAGTTAATTTTAAAAATATTTTTTATAAAAAGCCTTTTGCATAGTCATCGGAGTTACAAACGTATATCAGAATTCAGTTCAGTCGGACATCGGGAAGTGGTTCAAAATTGAATTACAAGATTCCACCCGAACAAACAAAGTTACATACTCGTACATACATTGCAAGTTAATTATCATAGTTGTTGCAGTTTTATCGAAGTTACAAATTTAATATGATTTAAAAATTCGTTCGAGTGCATGCCCTGAAAAGGTATTGTAAGACCCTTCGTACGTAGCGCTACGCAAATCTTCGATGCCCACCGACTTTGGTCTCTAAACGACTAACGCAAGCACAAGCATGTGACGTTTGTATAATGTACAAACCTTTATGAATTTGTGTTGCGTTAGTCGCTTAGATACCAAAATCGTTGGGTATCGAAGATTGCGTACCGTTGAGTACGAAGGACCTTGTACAAGTTTCTCATCTCTCCCAACTTACCGCTTCGGTCAGCTGATTGGGTCGGCCATTTTGCCTGTAGCCTTGTCAGCCAATTGACAAGAAACAATATAAAATCACCCTTTCTCAAGTTCATGCATTTTTTATCTTATTTGGGTTCAAAATCGCGGACTGAATATTTTTCTAGTCTGGCCGCCGCGTAACCGAACGCCTAGTAAAGATTTTCCCATATTTTAATCATTATGTACGTAAAATCGAATAAACTCACCTACCCATCAAGAATTATCTTATCAAGGTGATTGATTCTGATTTATCTTCATTAGTAATTTAATTCTTAAGCGATTAGTAAGGCATTATTAAAGTTATCTCTACTATTAGTGTAATCCTTAAAAATCAAAATCAATTTATTTTATTTTTCTTGCAGCGAAAGAACGTCATGATATCACTCTTCATACCTACTTGATGTTAATAAGAAAGTTTTTGAGAGTGTTTTAATGTTTGTTACTTCTTCAAGCTGATGAGCTTCAACTACTTAACAAAATCAAGTGGAATTTAAAGAGAAATAGCTTAACTTTGATTAAGACACAGGTCACATTTTCTTTAAATAATTAATTGTTCCTAAATGATAGCGATTGAAGTCGCGGCAGTGTGAAAATAAAACTCGTAAAATTAATTTGCATATTTCATTCTTTTCCATTTTCATTTTTTTATCACTATAATCGATATCGATATTTTTTTTGATACATAATAAATATTTTTTGTCTGTTCACGCGTTAATTTTAGTACTAAGTATATTTTCTTTACCAAGTCGGAATGGGTATCCCGGTGGTGTCTACGTGGTACAAGCCAGTTCTGAAAAAGAAATATTGAAGTTTTAGTACAAATGTAAAAATTCTGTAGTTATTATTGATTTCAAATTTTTAATGGAGGAAAATATTTATGTTTTCGGTATAATTTTAAGGGTTGCAAATTAAGAGAAAAAAACTGATAAAACAAATACCATCTTATTTCATGGTATGCACCGAAGTCGGATGGTATGCAAAATGTTCCAATTGTTTTTATTTAGTTCTTGGTACTTACCCCCACTTATTCAAGTCATTATTTCCCATGGGGAACTTTCTTCCACGGCAAGTGTTTAATGTGATCTGCAGAGTGCTGGTGCACTCAATGCCAATTAGGTGGTTGTAGGTGACAGTGGCAGCGAAGAGCTCCCAAGCACGGTTGTGGTTGCAGATATTAGTGAGGCAGGCTGGCTGGGAGATACCGCCGTTGGGGAAGAAGTCAGCGTCGCCAATAGGAGTCCCGATACCAAGACCTCAAAAACTGTAACCACCGTCGGTATGGATAGCTTCTACGTAGATAGCATCGTTGGGGTTTAGGCGGTCAGGGTTGTGGCTCCATAGAGGACCAGCGGGGTCCAAGCCTGATGGCATTAGAATCCAAATCAGTTGCCATTCCTAATAGCAAGTAAAAATAAAATAAAAATTCTAAATAGGTAGGTACTACTAGGTACCAATAGTCAAAATTCTGAAATAATGGCTTACCAGTAACGCGAGCAGCTCTGCCTCAGTCTCAGTTTACTTATAGTGCAGTTCATGACATTTGGTCGCATACACTATACCTATCTGTGTTATGTGTGTGTGTCTGTGTGTGTTGTATATATATTATATATGTGTGTGTACTCGTATATGTTCCTCAAAGGATGTTAGGTAGTAAGTATTCTAGAATTTTGCTTACAAGCTGCAAAAGACTCACAATGCCCATTTCTTCTAGCAGGGAACCCTAGTCTTGCTACAATAAATTATACATTTACTAATAATAAGAACGGCAAACAAAAATATTCATATATACCTATATTAGCAAGAACCTAATTCTTCTTTCTGATGGAATTTTTTATTCTGAAATCTATGATATCTTCCAAGACAGAGAGAGAGTCTTTTATGAGATCTTACGCGTGTTATAATGCTTTTGTTTGTAATTTCTGGTGTGAACAGTAAGGAGTTTATCTATCTATCTATGACGACTGTTTTTCTCTATAACGATAAGGTGCTCTTACAGTTTCTATAATAATAAAGTTTAACCCTGTAAAACTAGTTTCAAAGAAAATAAGTTTAATAATCGTACCTAAGGGCCTGGCCACGGGACATTCGCCGATGCGAATATTCGCGCGGTGCGAACGACGCGGTGCGTGTTATGCGACTGAAATAAACTCATAGCAATGTACTAAGACGCTTCGCCGTTCGCACCGCGCGAATATTCGCATCGGCGAATGTCCCGTGGCCAGGCGGTAAGTGTTATTTGTGTAGGTAAATTATCTACTAAAAAATACCATTGAGACTATCGTATCATGTTGTCTTTGCCCGCCTTATCACTCTATTTATCTGCCAATATGCTCCCTCATATTATTACCAAAGTAAATAACTATGTTAACTTATAAATAAATCAAAATTACTTCTAAAAATGTTTTTATTGTTCCGATAAAGTTCACAATAGTGACATATAAATTTATGCACACCACTAAATTGGTACCATTGAAAGAGTTCCATTGGCTCAGTCTTTACTAATATTGCAATAATAATACTGGGCCATTGGAACTAGACTTGACTTCACAAAGAGTGTGCCGAGTCAAAATGTTGTAAGAAAATAGAGCGAAACAGACTGTAACGTTAGGTACTCGTATCTGTTAGATCTATGTCTCGACACGTCCAATCGTCCATGACAACCTAATTTATTTTGCATTCAAAACAGTTTTTTTTTGTCGTTTTGCTCATACACAGTGGCTCAAAAGGTAAGTTGATACATTTTAGACAATATTTTAATTTAGATTTTCCAAATTAGAATGGGTATCTGCGTGCGGTGTCCAAGCGGAACAAGCCAGATCTGAAAAATAAATAATAAGCTTTAGTGAAGAAAAAAGGGTCTTGACAGGCAGACGGACAACAAAGTGATCCTTTAAGGGTTCTGTTTTTTCTTGTTGAGGTACGGAACCCTAAAAACACTTAAATGTATTTTTATCTATACTAATATTATAAAGAAGTAAAGTTTGTGTGTTTGTATATTTGTTAAATTGTAAGGGGTAATCTCGGGATCTACTGAACCGATTTTAAAAATTCTTTCACCAATAGAAAGCCACATTATTGCTGAGTGTCATAGGTCATATAAAAAACCGAAAAATAAAAAGGCTTTTACGTGGTAGTCCGTTTTGCAAAGTGAATCGGAGAAAAAACGGTCCGGACGGCGCGCGATGGCTTCGGCTTTAATTAACATTATGCCCAACGAAGTGGGCAAGGGTCAGCTAGTATGATATAAAGATCTTTGGACTTTTTTACTTTAAGTATAGATATTGCAAATTATTTTTAGACTTGCAAGAGGCTCAAGTTACTAAAAATATAAAAATAAAATAGAATAGGTTGTTGAAATATGAATACCTACTTATATGCCAAAATGCCACTTACCCCCACTTATTTAAGATGTTGTTGCCCATACGTAGTTCGTTTCCGCGGCAAGTGTTCAATGTGATTTGCAGATTGCTGCTGCACTCATTGGCGACCAGGTGATTGTAGGAGACAGTGGCAGCAAAGAGCTCCCAGGCACGGTTGTGGTTGCAGATATTGGTGAGGCAGGCTGGCTGAGAGATACCGCCGTTGGGGAAGAAGTCAGCGTTGGCAACAGCAGTACCGATACCGAGACCGCCAACGGTGTAGCCACCGTCGGTGTGGATAGCTTCTACGTAGGCAGCATCATTGGGGTTCAGACGGTCAGAGTTGAAGTTCCATAGAGGACCAGCTGGATCCAAGCCTGATAACATTAAAAACCTCATCAGTCATAATTACTAATACCATATAAAAATAACATAAAACTTCTAAATACAATAGTCTAAATTATATAACAATATTTTGGGCTTACCAGTAACGCGAGCAGCTCTGCCTCCAAGTTCACGGCCTGCGTTTCCAACAAGGTGGGCTCCCAAGCTGAAGCCAACTAAGTGCATGGAGTTGAAAGGCGCGCCAGTGACAGAATTGACGAATGCAAGGAACTGCCCGAGACCACGACCGACGGCGGGAACTCCGTTGGCCGCTGTGACGTAGCCAGAAATAGCTAGCCTACGCCAGTCCAAGACTATGACGTTCACGTCAGCACTACCAAGAACAGCTGAAATGTAAAATGAACGATTTTGATAGCTAAATATCTTTTATGATATAAACTAGTTTCAAAGCTGTTTATAATGACTTTGTCTGTGTCGGATAAACAATTGGAAAATATTTCAATTGCTTATTGCCACGCGGTTTAATTCAAAGCAAATTATGCTACAAACACGCAAGATGTGGTTTTGCTTAAATATAAATAACCTTAACATAAAATAACATTTGGTGGTGCCTGTGCAACTTTGTTCCAAAAAGGTTCAGAATTAAGGTAGTATGATACTAACCATCTCTGATGACGGGATTGATGTCGGTGTTCTGGTTGCTCAGCCAACCGTGGACCACCACTAAGGTGGGCACGTTACTGTTGAAATTTGATGAAGTGATGGAATTGCGGTCGTTCATTACCAGTGTTTGGGCTGCGTTGGGATTGCGTCTGAAAATATAAATAAGTGATAAAATAATCTCGTTTTTCGAAGTCGGTAATTAAATGTACATAAACTAAAAGGCACTTTGTATTTACATGATGTTTTTTTCTGAACTCCGTAACAACTAAACAGATAACTACGGCGGCGGCAAACTAAAAAAAGTTCCTGTAGCATTGCGGATAACAGAACAGAACAGAACAGAACAGTGTTATTTGTATAAAGAAGTTAGATAATATACAATAATATACAATATACAATAGAGCACTGTTGTTTTACAAAATATTGACAATTAGCCGAGACCGTAATTCACAAGATGTAAGTCGGTGACATTTTACGTGAGCGTACAGTTAATCGCACTACAAAACTTTAATTTATGACCTATCTTGGTAAAAGTTTAATAGCAGAACTAGGTTCATCAGGCTTTAACTCACATTGTGGTCTGATATCCGACCTCACTATCACTGTGCTCACATCGCTTGCCTTGCAATTTTAGCTAACAGCAGTACTAAATCGTTCATACCTCGTAAATAGGAGATACAGGTTGTTAGCCGGGTTTCTTTCAATCTCGCTGAGAAGCACTGCATCAGGCGCCTCTTCGAGATCAACATCATGCATTATCCCTTCACCATCAGGGAACTGGATGAACCTCGGGTAAGGGGATCGGGATAATTCTGGTAATGGCACCGCATAGGCGGTGTATGCTGAAACATGATAAAAGATGAGTAATCCGGGAATAGCGGTTAATACTAGTTGTATATTTGGCCCCTAGGCACAAAGAAAGTCTCTCAAATTTAAAAGCAGTGTTGGTTTACACTTAACTCGGTAAAAGCTTAACTCATCCGAATAATTATTTTTTTAATATAAATAGCTTGTATAATGTAGTGACTAATATATGTGACATGAAAAAAATAAGCTTTTAACTTCGGATAAAATCGCTAAATGCTGGTTTGAAATAAATTAATATCATTTGGAAATTTTGCCTCTAAAAATAGTTTGTATACCTACACATACCTACACATGGGTGGCTGTGCTTGGTTCAATGACTTAGTTACAAAATATATAAAACTAAGGTTATCTGATTTAGAAAACAGTTTTTTTTAAACTGATTCTCAGATACAAGATACTTTATGAATCAGAATTTTTTCATAGAATAATTACGAAATTATTTTGAATATCAATAGAGTTATTAACACAATATATTAGTAGCAATAATTATAAATAAAATATTGTATACTAACCAATACACAGCATTACAATCACGAGTGCTCCCTTCATATCTGCTGTGCTTTGATCACGGACTATAACACATCAGAAGTGACTCTAATGCCTAGTATTTATTTGTTTTTTGAATTTATATCTCTAAATAATAGCAGATTAGATTAAAGCTATGTATTCACTAGAAAATAAGCCAATATCTAATTTATTAATGCGTTGTTGGAGGATGTCGTACGTTATAGGATGTCGGATGATGGTATCTTTGTCACTCTTTTATCTTCTTAATATATATAAATTACGTGTCACGTTGTTTGTCCGCTATAGACTCCTAAACTACTAAACCGATTTCAATCAAATTTGCACACCGGGTGCAGTTCGATCTAACTTAGGAGATAGGATAGCTCACATCTCAATTTATAGTAAAAAACATGAAAAATTAGAAAATTTAAAAATACTTAAACCATAATTTAACTTTAGCGCTTTGGACAATGTAAACTTTTTTAATGTAACTTTTGACATTTGACATAGAATTGACGCAATGACTTTTGACAGGACAACGTCTGTTGAGTCAGCTAGTTTCGATATAAATATCATGATAGTAAGAGTGACAGAAAAAATGCTGCATGCTTCAGAATAGCGCCATGTCGGACAACGTTATTCTACTCTTTTGACAACGCATTTCATAATTTAAGAACAACATCCATAGACTTCAAACCTACTAAATGTGTATGTGTAAATGGCTTAAACATAATTGTAGTACGCAGGTGTAATTGTTCTTTTGATAGCAGGGATGGATTTTAATCAAGCTAATCGCATATTTACTAAGTGGTAGCAAGGATTTCAAGATTAAAATACGTCAATGCGACCGTATTTGTAAAGCAAGCTATAAATAGCTTTTAGCCTTTTTGTTGCTTTGTTTATTGAACTTTCATCCAATGATTGTATTTAATTGTTTTAAAAAGGTTACTGAATATTGGTTATGGAAAACAGCTGGATTGAAAGAAGTTACTACTTATTTTCTAATACTTTTGCAAATATAATACTTTTGTATTAGGAAAAAGTAGTTAGTAGAGGAAAGTTTGACACTTTGTAAAAGTGGTTGGGAGCGACTGCGATAGGATCGTACTTTGATTTATATGTATGTACTAGCTGACTCGACAGCCGTTGTCCTGTCAAAAGCCATTGCGTAACTATAGCAACCGTAGTATGTTGATGCTAACTTGTCAATTTATAGTAAAAATTATCAGTATATATAGAATTTGCAATAAATTAAAATTGCGACTATAATTTGAGATTTAAACTATCCTATCTCTCAAGTTGGATCGAACTGCACATAGTGTGCGAATTTTATTATAATCGGTTAAGTGGTTTAGGAGTCCATTGAGGACAAACATTGTGACACGAGATTTATATATATTATGATATTGATTGACATTTTGAAAAAGCAAAATTAGAAATCTTCAATTACAAATCGACCTTCTGAGTTCTGAGTAACGACTCAGCAGATCGAACCTATGCCATTGATTCGATCATAATCATACATGTTCCCTAAATCCTATTGAATTTGAATATAGAAATATTTGTTAAATAAACATACCCAGTTTCATTACTTTACATTTTCAAAAAATATACACGGTTTCGTAGCTTATTTATTGAAAACGAGACTCTCTCATATTATTTTTTACTATTTACGAGATAACCTTCTGGGGATCTAGCGAGGGTTCGTCTCTCTATTACCTTAAATTTTTCGGGGCTTTCTCTATATTTCTTTAGACCTTGCTTTCGGTTTCCGTCATTATTTCTCCTATGTATCCATCTACTCCAGTGGTTGCACTAGTTTTAATTGCTATGATACTTTTTGATTGTAGTTTAATTTATCTATCTTTCTTTAATATTCCTTGAGGTAGTACAGGGTCACCTCAAAAACACCAGCAACCTCGTAGGACTAGGTAGCTATCATCATATACAACAACATTTGCTATGGGACCAACCGGAAATTCGCGAAAAAAAAATCAGCTGTTCCATAGAAAAATGTCAATGACACTCGACATAATGTATGGAACAGCTGTTTTTTTTTCGCGAATTTCCGATTGGTCCGATAGCAAATGTTGTTGTATATGATGATAGCTACCTAGTCCTACGAGGTTACTGGTGTTTTTGAGGTGACCCTGTATACAACAATATCGAATGGCAACCTAAAATATTTGCCTCAAACATAATTTTTCTTGCACATTTTTTGGCACAATACTGAATATTATGAGTTTTAAACTAGTTTTCTTCTAGCAATAGCTATCCAACTAGATCTAATAAAAGTTTTAACCTGTACCAATAGCTAATTTCACCTTGTGTTTATAAAATGAATAAAAACCTGACTTATTCGCGATAAAAAAGTTTAACAAATTCTGTGTTATTTTGATCGGTAGTCCATGACATGAGTCGGTGTTGAAGCTATCGTATTATGGTATCTTTGCACGCCTTATCTCTATAATTACTTGCCAGCCCGCCACCTCCTATCAGGACATTACAATGCGAATTATTAAAATAAATCAAAAATCCTTTTTGTTCATTCTCTTTATTCCACCAAATTATTATTTTCAAAAGAAAGGTTATGCTCATTGAAATGTTTATATAGTTACTGTATATGTATAGTATTAAAAAAAACACGGTTAATTGGTCCAAATGCCAAGTCATGTCAGACATTATAGACAGGCCCAAAAACTCTAGTCAGTCAACTTATACGAATTTACTTTTTTTAATGGTAAATTAGCGCCATCTGTCAAAATCTTTGTCAACTAAATTTGTTGTATCTTCATAATATATATAAATCTCGTGTCACAATGCTTGTCCTCAATGGACTCCTAAACCACTTAACCGATTATAATAAAATTCGCACACCATGTGCAGTTCGATCCAACTTGAGAGATAGGATAGTTTAAATCTCAAATTATAGTCGCAATTTTAATTTATTGCAAATTATATATATACTGATAATTTTTACTATAAATTGACAAGTTAGCATCAACATACTACGGTTGCTATAGTTACGCAATGGCTTTTGACAGGACAACGTCTGTCGAGTCAGCTAGTCGTTCTATATAACTTTTATAGCGTTCTTTAATAACTCTTTTAAAGAGTGCAAAGAGATTCACCATGGCGACAAAATGACTTATGTTCACAATTATGTGTCATTGACAAGAGACTTTTCATGCATATCTAAACATGTTCTTGACGACCTAATAATTATAATGTCTTGCATTGGATTGTACTGCATAAAAAAAGGTTAATTTCGTTTGGTAGTTTATTGCGCATTCTGTTATTCAATAGGTAAGTACATTCGACGTCTTCTATTTTATTTTCCAATTTAGAATGGGTGACTCCGACCGGTGTCCAAGTAGTATGTGCCAGTTCTGAAAAAGAAATAATAAGTTGTGAAACATGTTTGGTGTTTGGACTATTTAAAAAAGACTTATGACAATATTGTAGGCAATTTTAAGGAGTGCAGAATCTATTTTGTCCTAATAAATATAGTAGGTTCATAATTAAATGCTAAAATGCCACTTACCCCCTCTTATTTAAGTTGTTGTTCCCCATGGGCAGTTGGATTCCGCGGCAATTGCTTAATGTAATCTGTAGAGTGCTGCTGCACTGTCTCCCGACCAGGTGGCCGTATAACACAGAGGCAGCAAAGAGCTCCCAGGCACGGTTGTGGGAGCAGATATTGGTGAAGCATCCAGGCTGAGTGTTACCGCCGTTGGGGAAAAAGTCAGCGTCGCCAATAGGAGTTCCGATACCAAGGCCAGTGAGGCCACCGTTAGTGTGGATAATTTCTACATAGATAGCATCGGTGTGGTGTAGGCGTTCAGAGTTGTAGTTAAACAGAGCTCCGACGGGATCCAAGCCTGATAAAAATGATTGGTAACATTAATTTTCTCGAATGCAGCTGTTCACGTAGTTGTGAGCAAAATTCACTTGGTAAGTTCGTTTGAATAATTATTTTATTAAGAACCAAATGTAATTTTCAATAGAATATTTTTTGCTCACCAGTAATTCGACCAACTCTGCCTCCAACTTCACGGCCAGCGTTTCCTACAAGGTGAGCTCCCATGCAGAACCCGATCAAGTGCAAGGAAACATAAGGCGTACCCGTCGCAGCGTTAAGGAAGGCAAGGAACTGCCCAAGACCACGGCCAACTGCGGGAACTCCATTGGCAGCTGTAACGTAGTCAGCAAGAGCCAGTCTTCCCCAATCCAAGACAATGACATTTACGTCACTTCGGCCAAGTACAACTAAAAATGAAAATGAACGAAACAGGTAAACTTTTTTATAGCTCAATGAATAGTTTTAAAAATTTGTCACATCATCGAGTCGTGGCTTGGGCAACATGTTGACGGAATAGAAATTTAAAATTTGCAGAGCGTATAATAGAAAGAATATATATCAATGAATATTAAAATCTTTTTAATTAATTATCATAATAATGTATCAATACAGACAAGGTGTTCAACCATACAAATTGGTACCCAAATCGTCAACAACTAGAATAGTTTTAAAATTAAAATTTTTAATATTAACCGTCTCTGATGGCGGTGACAAAGTCGGAATTCTGGTGTGCCAGCCAACCGTGAGCGATCACTACGGTGGGCACGCGGGGGTTGAAGTGCGATGAAGTGATCGAATTGAGATTATTCATTACTAATGTTTGAGCAAATCCAGCATTACGTCTGAAAAAAAAAGTTATATTTTAAATTGTTTGATTAAAGTTTTTAATATTGTTTAGCTAATAAAATATTTAATTATTATTTGACGCAGAAGACTTCGTACCCTGAGAAGTGCAGCTTGGCGTTCCGCCTCGCAGGCTTGTGACTTAGAAGTTAGAACCAAGGTTCGATGCAAATGGGTCCAACCATTTTCAATCGATGCCCTTTTCAAGAAACAACGTTTAAAATATCGTTTCAAAAACACTACTATCACTACTGGCGAGTACAATATGAATGTCTTTGAATCCATAGTTAACACGTTCCACCTTACTAACAGCACAGTTTCTTACCTCGTGTAAAGAAGATACACGTTATTAGCAGGGTTTCTTGCAATCTCACTAAGATCTGCTTCCGGCGCTAGTTCAAGGTCAACATCATGCGTTGCACCATCACCACCAGGGAAATGGATTAACTTCTTGTAATCATCTCGGTATGACTCTTCTACTGGCACCGCAGATGCCGCATATGCTGAAACGTAATAAAGCATAAGTTTTATAGGAATAGCTCTCAAAAGTGTCATGGCACAAATACAAAAGTTAGTGTTTAATTTTTTCCTTCTTTCTGTTATATACTATTTTGTATTCGAATGATGAAATTGGAAAATATTTGCCCACAGAAATAGGTTGCTTGATTTTGTTATAGGGCATGAAGTTCCTTACTTTGCATCCTTAAATACCGCACGGGTTGCTTGGGCCCTGCTGTGCTGCCGGTTCTTCATAGTCTATATTATTATGTGTTTCATAATAAACCAGTATTTGGCAACAAAAACTCACAAAATAAGAAACAAGACTTCATAAACAACATTTATATTGTTAATATTGATATCAAAAAGAAAGTAATTGCATACTAACCGGTACATATCAGCAATATCACTAGCGCTCCCTTCATATCTGCTTGACTTGACTGCAGCAGTCATTTTTATCCCTGGTATTTATTTCAGATGTTATATCTATAAACAGTGATGATTATATTAAAGCCGTGTATTCACTAGAGAACAAACGTTCCTAAGCATGTAGTGTTTATGTTTTGTTGTAGAAGGTCACATGGAATACGATGTCTGATCATATTATGTCGGTTACTGTTTTCCTTGTTCAAAAAGTCGTAAGAGTACAAGTGGCCGACATTATATTCCATGAACCAAAACAGGCTGAAGCCCAGTGACCCTAATAAAATATCTAGCAACATTTATAGCCCTTAAGCATTCCGTGGCATATTTTGAAGTCTGCTTCTCAACAGTTAAGTGTGTATGTGGCTTATACATAAATAATTATGGCACTTAGTGTTGTTTTGATAGCAAGAATGCCTACATTCTGCCTCTAACCGCTTTTTTAATCAAGCTAATCTCATACTTGGAATGCAGTGTTTTCTAGATTAAAATATGAAATTCTACTTATTTATAATTAAGGTTATAAAAAAATGAACGACACCAAATACTAATACTAATACTAATACCAAATACTAATACTAATACTAATACTAATACTAATACTAATACTAATACTAAATACTAATACTAATACTAATACTAATACCAAATACTAATACTAATACTAATACTAATACTAATACTAATACTAATACTAATACTAATACTAATACTAATACTAAATACTAATACTAATACTAATACTAATACCAAATACTAATACTAATACTAATACTAATACTAATACTAATACTAAATACTAATACTAATACCAAATACTAATACTAATACTAATACTAATACTAATACTAATACTAATACTAATACTAAATACTAATACTAATACTAATACTAATACCAAATACTAATACTAATACTAATACTAATACTAATACTAATACTAATACTAATACTAATACTAATACTAATACTAATACTAATACTAAATACTAATACTAATACTAATACTAATACCAAATACTAATACTAATACTAATACTAATACTAATACTAAATACTAATACTAATACTAATACTAATACTAATTTTCAATCCAAAATATATTTTACAATATATTTTTATTAATTATTTAGAATTTAAATTCATTAAAGGAGTTTCCACAGGATTTCTTTTTCTCTTCAGCATTGATCTGGAGCTTTTTTATTAATAATCGAAGAAGAAAATCTATGTGAAATAAGCTCATGGAAGACGTTTTTTCATAATTTATATCGTACATTACTACGTTACTACACATTACGAGTACTACACGAATGTCGAATATTTTTGAGCTGTAAATTGTTTAAGCAAAGAGAGAGAGGTCTGCCAACGACGTTGTGCCACTTCTATCACATTGAGCATCTTTTTTCGAAATTTCAAAATAATTTTATCCTATTAACTGTTAATCTGCTACCCTTTCACCTACGTGGGGTCGGTACACTATGTACACTTCTTCCATTCATCTCTATCAATCATCATATCTGAATTCACTTCCTTCTTTTTCATTTCATCTTTCACACAGTTCATCCATTATTTCTTTGATCGTCCTCTACCGCTATGCCCATTCACACTCAAGTTCATTTTTATTGTAAGGTCCTCCTCTCTTCGCATAATATGCCCGTGCCCGTACCACATAAGACGATAATTAATAATATGTATAGGTATTTAGCTTATAAATAGCCATACATTACTGAGCCATTGTTATTCCGTTAAATCGATAGCAGGCACGCTTACTATCTGACTTAATGTGGCCACTAATCGTCAAAAATGATAATTAGCTTAAAACTTCAACTTATTTTAATCCACCTAATCGCAAATTCACTAATAAGTATTTATTAATAGATCAAAATATATGACATAAGTTATATCCCTAGACCGAGTTAAATTTATTTGTGAAATTTAATTGATTTTATTGAAGAGATTCGAGTTCAATTAAATAGGTACGCCGAATGCTCTGTGGAATCTAAATTTTTATCTATTATAAATGAATACCACATTCGAATACCAAACATGAACGTATAGTAAAGCCCTTAAAATAGGATCTTGTGGTCTTAATTTTCATTCAGAAATAAATAGTGTTGAATTTGAATTACGAAAATTTCTGGAAACTATTGTACCTACTCGTATTATAAATTTATGCCACAAAGCATAAAAAAGGGTGGATTTAACTTACAGTTACTAAATAAAACTTTGTTTTTACTTGTTAACAAACAACTGCAACAGCAGACAACAACAACAACAGTTACCGTCATGCTTGTCAATCATGAGTTTGGTACAATAAGAATCTATGGCTCAAAATATTTCCTCTGAATCCGGCCAAATTCTGTTACTTTTCCAGCCTGTTCTAAAAATAAAATGCTTGTTTATTTACGAGCATTTTTATTTTAGCAACCGACGCGGCGACGGTAGTTTTTATTTTTACCATGGCCTAGTTTTTCTAGTGATAGCTGTAAAAAATGTCGAATAGGCTAGTACTTCACTACCTACTTGTTGTTGCGAAGTTTACCTTAGCCATGCAAATTGATCACAAGCCCATCCCTACTTGCGTGACGCATCCCTATGATCCCCCTGTGATTGGCAGGCCACGCGTTTGTTTGTGACGTCATTAGCCATCACGTAGCGTGGCCGTGGGTCTTAGCGATTGATACCGCCTGCATTCCCATACAAAGCAAAGCTGTTGGTATTGAAAAGTAAGTGCTAAGAAAGGATTTGCGCCTTTATTGTTATAATAACTACAACTGGGTCTATTGCAGCATGTTTTCGTACTATTTTTGGCATCTAAAATTTTTACATTTCTTAAGATAGGCGTAATGTTTTGTTTAAAAATACCTACTTTACTTAACGACATGCCGTGGCCATTTTAATATGCGAATTATTTCGTGCTAATTTGCTGACATGTTGCGCAACATTATATGTTTCATAATGTTTTGTCAAAGTTGCAGTAAATTTAGCTTAGGTATTAGTTATAGGTACCTGCTAAATGCTTATGGATCTGAACGCCGTAGAAACGCTGCCCCTAGCTTGGGAGGAAAGTTATATTCCAGGTATTTCAGGTTTAGTAGGTTTTTTACTCCTAAGCCATTAGATAGCCATTTTTATTCTTTTTCGAAATGGGAACGATAGGTCCTCCACTGGTGTCCCGCAAAGGATGCATTGTGCGTTTCAGCCAACTCAGCTCCTTAAAATAACGGAGCGAGTCTCTGGGCGGCATCACATAGCCATATTCATAGAAGTATTTTTATATTTAACATACTTTCTGCTCCCCGGGGTATTGCTGACGCGAAGTTTTAGCTGTTGCTCAAATATTTCATAAGTATCTAAAAAGTATGATTGTGCCACTGATGAAAAGTATTCGACCGTTTTCTACCCGCTTGAGGCACCCCCTCCCGCGGGTTTTTTTCCGTAGAAGCACCGGCGCGTCATCGTTTGTTTATGTGACGTCACGCGCCGGGCGGCCGATCACTTGAATGGTTTTTATGACTTAAACATTCGAACAAGGACCCACTTGTAATTGTTTATTCTTAGAGCTGTTTAATACACGTGTCGAATGACGAATGTTATCATAACATTGGTTGGCCTGGTTTATATATAAATCAGCGTATAACCGCTTACTTTACAAAAAAACATGGACTTTGAAGTTTACATATTTTTACTAAAAAAAGTAAAGCGATAATGTATGTTTTTACTATTTAGATTTAATAATAGACTCAATCTGCACTTTGTCACAAAATAAGAATACATTACTCACCTTAAAAGTATTTAATATCAGGCATTTAAAAACCAGCGAAAAAAAATTTTTCCGCGATTTTTTTTGTTCCCACTTCACAACACTTGTTTACATCTTGTCGTAAATTGTCATTTCACAAAAACAACTACACACAACACTTCTAGGATGATTGTTTCACTATATTTTAAATAGATCATAACATCTAACACAGTAAATAAAATAAACTTTGAGAAATAAAAAACACGGCCGTCTATGATGATGACGCAATCAGGCCTTGGAAGAATGACTGAAGTCGAAACACTAAAACACTTGTATACCTTAAAATATATTGTTATCAGCCTTGTTAACAAGTATTTAAAGCATAATAACCAAGAACACCACCAGAACCAGCATAACTAACGTTTTATTTACGTAAAACCCGTCGATGCACCGCCGACCGCGCAAAGTCAACACAAACTGACTTTGACTCAGGGAATATTATTTAATTTTTAATCGAATATCCACCGAGTTTAAAGTTGTTCGACTACGGCATAATGGCACATTCAAGCGGAACGAGATGGCATTCATACTTATAAGTCTTTTGCCTTAGTAAAAGCAGGATAGAGACTTTTTCTGAGTCTGGCGCGAAATAAAAATCCGGACACTACAGTGTCCGCGATGCTTCTACGGGTTTTTTGAAATCGGACACTACAGTGTCCGCGGTGCTTCAAGCGGCTACTCATCCGGTCTAGTAAACGACAAAAGATTTTTGATCAAACTTTTACGGAATTTATTATTTGCAGACATTTGGAACTTGCCTACTACTAATGATTTGTAATTAGTTATGTATATGTGAAAATGTCTGAATTAAATCTTATTTTTTTAATATTAAAAAAACTATTGACATTGAGTCCAAATTTTATGTGACAGATCTAAACTAACTAAAATATAAATCTGTCTTTGTCATTGGCAACCTATTAGACAAGGACATCAATAATTTTAGAAAAATTAGATCAGTCAATTAAAGCCATTAATGCTTGAGCATACGATAATGTCTATAGTTCTGCTGGTAGCGCTATTGTGAGTCAACTGTAGTATTTTCTTATCTTCCCATGTCTTATCTCGATGGCTTATCACTATAATTACCTACCACTTATCAAGACATAACAATACGGATTAGTGAAATAAATCAAAATCACTTTTGAGATAAGATTTTTTATTGCATTAAAATAAAAACACACCTAGTGAGTTTCAAAGTAAGCTATTTTCAGTCGAAAAGTTTTTAAAGTAGCTCTCCACGATGAATCATTATAGGAACAAAGACTATCGAGTTTCCAAAGGTGACCTAAGCTCTAGGCACAGGATTTTAAAGTGTGCCTTTGTATGCGTGCGTGTGAATTTATCACTAGGTATTCGCTTAGAACTTAAATTATCATTTCATGGTTAGCCGTCACTAAAATTATGTACAACATTTCAGACATAAAATTATAGGTACATTATATTTATATACATTTTTATGTAAATCTAAATCAGTTGATTAGTAGGGATATCTCCTGCCGGTGTCCAATCGGTACAGGCCAGAACTGTTAACAAAAAATATATCCTGTTAAACGTTTCACACTCAAACGTTTCACACTCATAGCTCCCCACTAGGAATAAAAATACCCACTAAAATAAAAATGCTCGACACGCCTGTGTCGGGGATGCCATGGAACACACACAAAGACAAGGACAACTAACACCCAGACCCGGGCAGATATTTAAATTCATCATTCAAACATCTGCCCGGCCGGGAATCGAACTCGGGACCTCTGGCTTATAAGGCTTGTTAGTTTTAAGAATGTTGATCCTGGTTAAAGCTAAGAAGATAGAAGGAGCTTTACTGAAATTTTCATCAATATTATAACTTTAATGTCAACTAGCTGCGCCCTGCGGTTTCAGCCGCTAATCCTACAGGAATTGTTAATATTCCGAGTTAAAAGAAAACTTGTGTTAATCCAGATTAACCTACCTCTATATCAAACATCCAAATCCGATCTCCCGTTTTGGTAATTAAGTAACAAGCATCAAAAACAACCTTTTTTACATTTATAACATTACATCTATACTAATATTATAAAGAGGAAAGATTTGTATTTTTGTATGTTTGTGTGGAATAAACTCAAAAACTACTGGACCGATTTCAAAAATTCTTTCACCATTCGGATGCTACATTATCCCAAAGTAACATAGGCTATTTTTTTTCTTTTTTATCCACAGCGAAGCGTGGTAGGGAACAGCTAGTAGTAGGATAAATAAAAGTAATAAACAATTCACGTACCCAGTTTTCCTCAAATCGTCATTTCCCATGTTGAGTCTGGATCCACGGCAAGTGTTCCATGTGATCTGCAGAGTAGAAGTACACTGCTGGCCAACTAAATGGTTGTGGGTGACGGTGGCAGCGAAGAGCTCCCAAGCACGGTTGTGGTTACAAAGGTTGTAGATGCAACCAGGCTGAGAGATACCGCCGTTGGGGAAAAAGTCGGCGTTAGCAACAGCAGATCCGATACCGAGACCGCCAACTGAGTAGCCACCGTCGGTATGGATGGCTTCAACGTAGACACCATCGGTACCGCGCAGGCGGTTGGTGTTGTAGTTCCATAGAGGACCAGCGGGGTCCAGACCTATAACCAAATATAATATCTTAATAACCGCTCTTCACTAAGAAAAATGCCCATCTAAATTCCGCTAAAAGAATTATGTATTCACCTAAAGTAAGGCATATCGATTTCAGTATGTTTGAATTTATTCTCAGTGTATTCATAAAATAACTGTCATCGTTTAACCGCTTGCTTGCCCAAGGGGGGTCCGCGCGCAACGCGCCTTTGCCCGGGCCCTCAGCGCGTGCCTATCTCAAATGCCCCACGAAAAAAACGTGACGACCCTACTTTGCCCCGCCATTTTTTGCGCCGCCAGCGCGCGGGTCGGGTTTCACACAATCGTTTCTTGTGACTCAATTTGTTTAAAAAAGTGTCAAGTGTTATATATATTTATGTTTGTTATGAAACTAACTAAACAATGTTATCTTTTGTTTATCAAATTACGACTTTGGTGCGGAGTTATGCTGCGCTGAACTTAGAAGTAGGGCGTTATGAAGTTACTCTTGTATTCAAAAGCTCATACCTCAAAAATAAAAGCGATGACATATGGTTTTTATTCTTTGATTATGTTGTCAATATAATAAATAATAGAATAAGAAAAAAAAATGATCACATGTTCATAGATATTTATTATTTAAAAGGCCTTTGTTTCCATACCAATATCTGGCGCCGCGCGGCGTAATTTATCAAGGGTCAAGGTTATATTAGAGTTTATACTCTAAATTCTCGATTTGTTAATTACTAGTTGACACGTTGGCAAGCAAGCGGTTAAGGCAAAAAATATAACTTACCAGTCACACGAGCAGCTCTGCCACCCATAGCCCGACCAGCGTTACCAACTAAGTGAGCACCCAGACTGAATCCAACCAAATGCATTGAATTGAATGGAGCGCCTGTCACTTGGTTCAAGAAGTTCATGAACTGGCCCAAGCCCTGTCCAACTGCCGGGACACCTCGCGCTGCTGTAGCGTAGTCGGAAGAAGCGAGGCGTCTCCAGTCCAGGACGATAACGTTTACATCGCTCTTGTCGAGGTAAGCTGAAATATTGTAAAACAGTTAAAAGTTAGTTTGGTTTTCCAATACATAAGAAAATATTAAAAAAGACAACGCATTGATTTATTGATTACACTATATTGCTAGCAGAGACCAATCACGGTATAATGCACCCAATTTTTTCTGATAATGCTTCTAGGAACTACTTTGGTAGTAAGTTATAGTAGATCAGGCATCTATTGAGTGATTGTCTTTAACTAATCTTCCTAGGTTTAAAGACCTCACTTTATTATTCCCATTTTAAATCACTAGTAGGTATTATGCCCATCGACGAAATTAAGTTTGTCCTTAAAATTGAAGTAGTGAGGCTCTTGGTGACTTACCATTACGGATGGTCGGGTTGATGCTGGTATACTGATTGCTGAGCCAGCCGTGGACAACTACTACGGTGGGGACGTTGGCATTGAAGTTAGAACGAGTGATGGACAGAGCATTGTTCATGGTCAGGGTTTGAGATAAACGAGAGTTGCGCCTGAAAAATAGAAATAGAAATAGAAAATAGAAATAGATTTATTTTCCATAAAGATATTACATTTAACCTTAAGAACTAACTAAAACTAGCCTTATCTAAAAAACTAGTAAAATAAATAATACACATTAAAACAAAAAGTAAGAGTGCTGTGCTGGTGAGTCTTGCACTAGGCGAACCTGTATCGCAAGACCCACGACGGTTGCGTTTAACAAGTTTTAGTATTTGTAGTGCGGTAAATACATCAGATGAGGTTGGTTTTGTCTATCAAATATTTATACATGTAAAATTTATATTTCTGTTCATGGTTTTGATAATTAATAATTTATTACTTTTTTAAAATTTAGGTTTAAGAGTTTTAGTTTAAATAAATCAATGATGTTATTTAGTCAATGATGGCCAGTATAACACCTGATGGCCCTTAATAAGTAAGATAAGTAAGATTTATAAGTTTAATCTAAACTTGGCTTTATACTCAAGCATACAATTACCTAGTATATAGCAGGTACAAGTTGTTAGCAGGGTTCCTGGTGACTTCATCAAGAAGGTCCATGTCTGGTTCTGCCTCGAGGTCTACATCGTGCATGTTGCCTTCGCCATCAGGGAATTTAATGTAACGAGGATAATCATGCTCAAGGCTGTATTCTTGAGGCTCAGCTACAGGCACGGCGGATGCCTGATAGACTGGAAGGGTAAAAAAGACAATTTTGAATAATTACAAATTAAATTAAATGTAATGCGTATTATGAACTAGTCTGAAAATGTAGATCTATCCTTCACCTGGAGGTAACCTGAAATTGACAGATGAGACGTAGATGGCAGAATAAATAAAGGGAAAGCTTTGCTAACCGGTGGGAATGATGATGATTGTTATTATAATTTAATAACAATATTCAGCAAATAATTTAACAGATTGCAATCACAAAAACCAGCAGTTGGAGGATCCGAAAAACCGAAGAGCTGGTGATGTAACTGGAGCTAGAATAGCTGGTGGCAGAGTGCAATATGATAGGTAGATAGCTAGTACCAGTTATATTAGCAGTATATAAAATTAAAACTCACCAGTGCCAAGAAGCAATACTAGAAATACACCCTTCATGATTCAAATTCTTCTTGTGAAAGAATACACTTTGGACCTGCTGTAATCCTGTATTTATAACGCTACTATCGTGTTTTATCTGCCCATCCTTAATTTATCTTGTAAATACCTAATTAAGATTGTTTTTATGTAGTTTCACATATTTTATTTCATTTTCACCGCTCGCAAACAATACTTGTTGTTTTCAGTGCAATGCACTACAATCAGTCGGTTCTGATTACTGAAGTTGATAAGTTGAATATTCATTAAATATGTTAAACTTAACTAATTCGTGAAAAAGAATAGAAAACGTGTGGGCCAGGAAAAGGGCAGCGTTTCTATACTTAATTCGTTAATACGGTAATTACATGAGATTTTGACAAGTTTTATAAAACAAAATGACAAAATTCGTTGTTTAATCTTGGTAATATTAAATGAGAACAGGTACTGATTGCAAATATCTATACGGCTATCCGGTGTGTAAGGGTGTACGGTGTGCATGTATAGATATTATCACTAATATCGCACCAAAAATGCATTATAGCACTAAAATTAGCTCTATAAGCATCCATTTTAAATTATACGAGTACTTATATATTTTTAAGCTATAGGTGTCAAGGACCCACGAAATTAGAAGACAGCGATGTGAATGGATGCGATTGTTGAGAGATCGAGCTGTATAGTAGGTATAAAGGAACTCCTATACTAATGATGATAAATGGTAAACAAGCAATTACACTCTCCTTTATAATAAACGACCACAGATACCTTAGTCTTGTGTGAAATCAGTAAAATCAGATGCGTCATGGACATATCCGATTTTTAAAAAGTATTTTTTTCTGTTTCTATGCTTATCTTTAATTTTATAGTGTGCCTAATAAAGAGTCTTTATCTCTATCTCATGTTTTATTCAGTTCTTCTGATATACCGGAAATACCTAACTGGTGTAGGTAGTGTACTCATAGATGGTTCTAGAAGCGAAACGTCAAATATTTGAATAAAGATTTGCACGGAAATTTTACCTATAGATTAGATAATTCGTTTTACGCAACTGATTTATGACAATCAATTATTGTTTCGTTGGTAGCGTGTTATCACTGGTAATTAATTACTGATAACTACCTCCCCAGGTATAAAGCTAATACGATATAGGTACCTACTGATATTCAAAGTAATTTTAAAAGTCATAGAAGTCAACGGTGTTTCTTTTAAGCATCTTTTAAACGGTGTTTAGATTGACGAACATTAAACTTTTGGCAATACAAAAGTGCAGTGCGCAGTACTTGCTTATGTCACTGAACTTTAAGAAGTGTTTAAGTATGACCCCAAATATCGTGATATGATACTCTTATCTAATATTTCTTTGTTTGGCTTTAATGCCATTGTTTCTTTCAAATTGCAATGAATGACCTACGAGTACAGTAAATAAATTTTTTATCTATCAACTAAAAGTGTTCAGAATTTGCTGCAATATGTTCTCGATGATTTAGTTTTATAGCAAATGATTTTTTGAGACAGGTGTTTGAGCAAAATTAAGTACAGCGGAAACAAGAATGGTTTTTTACAGGATGAGGCGAGAGCAAGACAACCTGAAAAGACAATGGACAAACTGAAAAACTGCCTAATATATAGAAGTAGGAAGAGAGTAGTCCTTAGCTGTATAATAATTATTATTGTGATATAACCTCAGAATCGGCACACACTGTTTTTGTTAACTACAAAATGGTACAAGAAACGCAATTTGAAAAATATATTTTTTATTAACATAAAAGAAAAATAACAGTCTTAACAATTCATTTGGAGAAAAATTCAGGTGTGTGTTGTGTGAATAATTTAGTAGGGATATCTTCGGTTGGTGTCCAGGCGATACATACCAGTTCTGAAAAAAAAAATAGTCAGTTAAGAAAAATGTACTAAAGCGTGAAGTAAAAAAAAACATTTGAATTAAGAACCGTCTCTTTTTCAAGTCGGTTAAAAATTGCACAATAATGTAAACTATACTAGACGCAGGCAAGCCAGTCACTCCCTTATTGGGGTATACAGTCACCAACAAAGTTGTCCTTAATGGCCTGCTGATGATTCTTCAATCTGTTTAGACGTAAAAGGCTAATATACCATGGTTACCGTACTACGTATGGTGAACAAAGTCAGAATCATTTTCTACAATTCTTACCCCCATTTGTTTAAGATGTCATTGCCCAAGTGAAACTGGCTTCCACGGCAGGTATTCCATGTAATTTGCAGACTGTTGGAGCACTGCCGTCCGACCAGGTGGTTATAGGTGACACTAGCAGCGAAAAGTTCCCAGGCACGATTGTGGTTGCAGATGTTGGTAAGGCAGCCAGGCTGGGAGATACCGCCGTTGGGGAAGAAGTCAGCGTTAGCAATAGCAGAACCGATACCGAGACCGCCAACGGTGTAGCCACCGTCAGTGTGGATGGCTTCTACGTAGACACCATCATTGGGGCCCAGACGGTTGGAGTTGTAGTTCCATAGGGGACCGGCGGGGTCCAGACCTTTAAAGCAACAGAGCTAGTTAATACAATTATTTTTAAATTATTATTATTTTTTTTAATAACTACAAAGAAATTATTTAATTAGTGAACTCACCAGTGACACGAGCAACTCTACCGCCCGTTTGGCGTCCAGCATTACCGACTACGTGAGCACCCAAACTGAATCCAGCCAAGTGCATAGTATTGTAAGGAGCTCCAGTGACTGAGTTCAAAAAGTTCAAGAAGTCGCCGAGACCGCGGCCGACAGCTGGGACTCCAATGACTGCGGTAGCATAGTCCGAGAGAGCAAGACGTCTCCAGTCCAAAACAATAACGTTGACGTCACTCTTGGCAAGGTAAGCTGCAAAAACGAGTATATATTATTATTATACTATCCTAATTATGTCGTGACAAGACAATACTCACATATAATTTAAGTCAAAAAAACAGATCAGACCTTGTAGTATTTAGTCACTATTTTAATATGATTTTATATAACAGCTTGATTGTTATTACCGGCTCTGACAGTTGGATTAGGTTCCGTGTTCTGATTGCTGAGCCAACCGTGAACAATCACAACGGTAGGCACGTTGGCGTTGAAGTTGGAAGAGGTGATGGAGTTGGCATTGTTGATGACCAGAGTCTGGGCCGAGTTCGGGTTACGCCTACAAATGAAATTGTAGGATAAGTATTTCCTTAATCCTTAATTCAATTTATTCAATAAACTTGTCATTTATTAGTGAGATTTGGAGTGCTTTAGCATATTACATATTAAATAACCTTGCTAGTTAATGATATTAAAACCATTGCAGGTCACACGTGGATGAGATTGCCCAAAGCCAGAGAAAAATGACACTAAGAAGAGAGCAGTGTGTCGAGTAATAGAGTAATCTGTTGACATTTAACATATTGTTACAATTGGTCATAAAAATTAACAATTGACTAGAATAATAAAAGAAAATAAAATATGATGTTGGTGATTGCTTATAATTGCCATTCAGCTTACCTAGTGTACAGTAGGTACAAGTTATTAGCAGGATTTCTCGTAACTTCATCTATGACGTCCATGTCAGGTTTGGCTTCGAGATCTACATCATAGAGGTTGCCGTCACCATCAGGGAACTTGATGAATCGAGGGTAGTCGTGGTCAAGGCTGTACAGCTGAGGCTCATTAACGGGGACGGCGGTGGCGAGACACGCTGAGAAAATAAAATTATATTGTCACTTTGACAAGAAAGTCATGGCAGAAAATTATAGTTGCATAACATTACGAACTAATCAGTCAATGGGAATCAATGGACGGGTAGGTATTACGAGTGCCGCCGAATTCTAACGCCATGCCAAAAACAAGACAAAATATGCAGATCTGTGTGGCAACCTTCACTAGTAGGAGAAGCATCCTAATAAGAAGAAGATAGAGATACTCTAACCCAAGAGAGTTCAAAAAGACAAGCAAAATCCTTTGCTTATTTCAACTCGTATTTCCCATATTTCTAATCTTACTTACCCAAACCGATGAGTAAAACAACCAGTACTGCTCTCATGATTTTCACCTTAGCTACTGAAACTAGAGTAAATATGCCGAAAGATCGCAGTATTTGTGTTTTTATTGGTTCTTTATCATTAATTATTGTGATAAAGATCAAATTTCTGTAATTTTTTCAGATTATTTCTTGATTCAGAGGAGAAGATTGATCATTTGGCCGCTTAGTAACTTCACAGCGTGTGATAAGCGTTGCGTGCGGGTATTTTCCGTAATTTCTAATAGCTTTATTGTTGTTATGTAATACGATCGGCTCTTAATTATTATACTTCGTTCGTTCGAGTCCAATGACGTTCTCTCGTGTCGGAGACCAACACCCACTATTAAATTTGGACGATTTAACACTTGTACAACTCAACTTTATTTTTAGTTGGTACTTCTTAGTTCTCTTGGTGTTATCTATT
Organism: Alcis repandata; assembly: GCA_949125135.1. Lineage (NCBI taxonomy): Eukaryota > Metazoa > Arthropoda > Insecta > Lepidoptera > Geometridae > Alcis > Alcis repandata. Next base: position 3,660,749 of record OX421238.1, read on the forward strand.
TATCATAATGTAATCTAGTAAAAATCAATTTTCATTCATTCATATGCGCTGTCATACCGTTAATCTGATTTCAATATAATTATGTCCTGTTCTGTATTTTGTGTCTATATTCTCTTGTGTTGTTCTGGAAGTGATCGCTCTTAGTGACATTAAGGCCACCAGTTGTTGCATTAGCTTAATCATTATGATCCTTTTTGACTGTAATTTCTCGTTTGAATAATAAAGAGTTTATCTATCTAACTTATTTTTACACTATCTCTAAGTGCTATGAACCTATGCTAAAACCAGTGAGGTCCAAGGCCGATCAGCACGGAGTACGAAGTCGCAACCATCAGCTAGTTGCTGCTAGTATATAATTAAAAGTACTTAAAAAAATACTTTAAAATATTTACTCAAACAGCAAAGCACAGGTCAGACTGGAAACAACCGGAGAGGAGTTTCCTATAGAGAGAGGTGTCCGGCAAGGTGATCCTGTCTCACCCAAGTTGTTTTCGGCAACCTTGGAGATGGTATTTAGAAATCTGGAGTGGGACAAAAATGGACTCAACATTAACGGTGAAAATTTGAACCACCTACGCTTTGCAGATGATCTGATCCTATTTTCTGAGTGCCCAGAAAAGCTAGAGCAAATGTTACAACAATTATCTGATGAAAGTGAGAAGGCAGGACTTTCAATGAACACAACAAAAACAAAAATTATGACTAACGGCCCACACACCTATAACATCAAAGTAAATATGCAGAAAATAGAGTATATAGAAGAATACTTATACCTCGGACAGCTAATAGCACCAAATGATACTATGCAAAAAGAAATTGATAGAAGGATAGCCAATACGTGGAAAAGATATTGGTCTTTAAGCGCAATCATGAAGAATCAAGACATGCTAATAAAAGATAAAAGAAAAGTATATAATATGTGCAATGTGCATTCTACCATGTTTAACATACGGTTGCCAGACATGGGCTTTAACGGATAAGTTAACAAAGAAAATAAATGTATGCCAAAACGGAATAGATAGAAGTGTAATTGGGGTAAGAAGACAAGATAGGATAAGATTAGAACATATTAAAAACAGAACCAAATATAAAGATGCGGGAAAAATATGTAAAACATTAAAATGGCAATGGACAAGACACATGTTAAGAGAGAAGAATGGAAAATAGACAAAAATAATTTCAGAATGGTACCCCAGAGATGGAAAAAGAAACCAAGGGAGACAAACAAAACGCTGGGAAGATGACATCAAGAGAACAGCTGCAGCTGGTCCAGAATGGATGAGGATTGCGAGAGATAAAGAAAAGTGGAAAGCTTTAGAGGAGGCCTTTGTCGAAGGACAAGCTGAGAAAACAGTACCGACCGCTAGTGATAGTTAAGGAAAATTAAAAATTGTAACTCAGCAATAAAGGCTTATTTTATTTTATTTTTATTTTATTTATTTTATATTATTCTGTGATGAGCTCCATAATATTCAACAAATTACAATGCACTTTTTTAAATATTTGGTATCATGGTTTGGTTTGCAAACTACAGATTGCTATTTTTTATGAGCGTATGGACACAATATTTACCTAAGGTATTTTGCAATAAAAAAGTTTAATTGGTTAAATAGTTTTTTTTACACTTTTGGTAAGTAAATAGGTAGGTAGATGGTAAGATAATTTTTGGTAAGTAAATTACATTAGACGAAACCTCAATTTACTCTATCAAAAATGCGTGTCCCCGGAGCGTATTCCAAGCGACAGGATATTTATTCAATTCAACTCACATCGATTGATTTTAATCGAGCGTTGTTATCATTCATTTAATTATTTATAATGAACATAGGAATTATGTAATTTTATAACGCTGTTTCTCATGATAAGATATTGAAAGATATACTCATCGCCCATGACAATAAGTATCTACCAGCGCCAACTGTGCGTCATGTCGCTGCGTTGTTGTTCAATGCTTAGGATTACACTTACCTACACTTAGGCAAAATTATGTTAAGAGTTTCAAAATGAAGTCACACTCGCTCCCCTAAATTTAACACTGAAAGTGGAAGATTATCTCAAGACTCCGGCCACTCTCAACTGCAAAGTTTTACAGATCTGGAATCTCAACATCCTTGTCGTCATGTTGCGAGGCATTTCATGACGATTTTGGGTCTTAAAGCTTTATACGGTCTATTGGCGTCGAGTCGTAGCGTTAATATACGGTAATACCTAGTTTGCTTTATACCAAAAAGCTTTCAAAAATATTTAGATAAAGTTATGATTGATGCATATATTACATTTTCGGAACAGTAAACTAATCTGCTATACTTGTGGGCCTTAATAGGCTGTGGTAGCTCCGTGGCAAAACAGCCATTTCGAATTCTAGAGGTGGCTGGTTCAAACCCGGACTCGTATCAATAAGGTGTATATACGAATTTACATACCACTGACTTTTCAGCGACGGACTCGTGGTCACACCGTTTTGCTACACCAGTGTGACTACGAGTAATATAAATTCCTCGTGGTTACACTACTCTGAAAAGGATCGAGATTGCAAGATACTGGACGAATAAATTAATAGGTTAGGTTATGTTAGAACATGAAAAACAACGCACGAGCCGAGCGAGCGTAGCGAGCGTGCCGCGGCAGCGGCCGGCGAAGTGCTAGAAAGCTAAGTAGTGTAACCACGAGGAATATAAATTACTCGTAGTCACACTGGTGTAGCAAAACGGTGTGACCACGAGTCCGTCGTCGACTTTTCGGTGAAGGAAAACATCGTGAAGAAACCAGCATACGTCCGGAGACGAACGGGCACTTGGCCAGCGTGGTGGAATACGGCCTTAGAGAGTAGATCTCCAAGGTACCTGGTACCCCAGCAGTGGGATGGTTAAAGGTTTGTGTTGAGTTGAGAAACTTATCTGCTAAAGCAAAACAGAAGCCATTTCCTTAGGAAAAGTCTGCCCTAGTGGCGAAGGAAAGTCATTCGTGACGGCACCAAAATAGGCACCAAAATTGTCTTTATTCCCTCTATTCTGAGGTTTCTTGGAAAATATCGCTTGTAGTGATAGGGAAGGCCAACCGATATCGATTTTTTTTTTGTGGAGTTTTTGATGTAAACAACATTGGTATGTTTTGATTGTGTACCATGAACTGAACACTATACTAAAGAGATCGCACTTAGCGATAAGACCGCCGGTTGTTGCACTAGTTTTAAGTGTTGTGATCCTTCTTATTTGTAATTTCTGGTGTGAACGAGTTTGTCTATCTCTCTAAACTATTATTATAATTATATTATTATTATAATAGTTATCTCGGAAACTACTGGATCGATTTTAAAAACTATTTATCAGTAGATAGCTACGAGTATATTACTCCTAAATATAAGCATTATTTTATAGTCCCAATAACAAGCCAGAGGGCGAACAACACCAAGTCCCGAGCATCTTCAGATGTATTTTGAAGTATTTTATGAGGTCAATAATTATGAGAGTATGAGAAAATAATTTAAGTGTGTGGGCAAATCAGGAAAATAGACACCACCAATTCTGAAGACTTAAAGTAATCAAAAATTAAATTAAATTGATCAAAGTGTTGATGTCCCAGTTTAATAGAACGGTAAACGATACTACACTTTTAAAAAGTTTAGATGGGGCGGCTTAAGCCTTAAGAAAGTTTATCTTTATCTACTATACGAGTACCATGGGTATATTTTCAAAAGATGTAGGTAGGTATATACTCAAACAATATTAAAGTTTGCTGATTTGGTTTGCTATTTATTACATATTCACAGTTATTAAGAGTACACATTAGATGAAATCTTCAATTTCCGAAATTAGTAAGGGTACCTCCTGCCGGTGTCCAGGCGGTACATGCCGGATCTGAAACAAACACAATGTTATTTATTAAAATAAATAAAATATGTATAAATTCACTGCTTAAAATTCTCCGTCTTGATATAGCACTTCACAACTTTAAGCAGTGTTTATGAGTAAGACCGATAAAATCTATAAACTTTTGAAGGTTTTCAAGAGATAACTAAGTAGGTCACTGTCTGATCAAATTACTTAGATAAGACAGGCAAAATACCTGTATGAAAAAGTAACTGCGAATCGGTTTTATCCGTTTTGATAACAGAAAAACAGTAAATTTTACCGGAATAAGAAGTAAGCCCATAATTATTATTTGGCTTTAGAGTCTTTAAACTACACTGTTGAAAAAAACATGTCGATCTGTTAGTGCGTGAGAGAAGAACAAACAAACACGCTATAATATTGCTTTAAGCATTGGTAAGATATAACGGAGAAGCTGCGGAAGTAAGGAAAGCCATAAAGATTTTGTGTCAGATATGTATTTTGTGCTTGAAACTTACCCGCTCTTAGTCAAGATATCGTTGCCCAAGTTCAATTGGCTTCCACGGCAAGTGTTCCATGTGATCTGTAGAGAGCTGCTGCACTGTCTACCGACCAGGTGGTTATTGGTTACACTGGAAGCAAAGAGCTCCCAGGCACGGTTGTGGTTGCAGATGTTGGTGAGGCAGCCAGGCTGCGAGATACCACCGTTGGGGAAGAAGTCGGCATCAGCAATAGCAGATCCGATACCGAGACCACCAACGGTGTAACCACCATCGGTATGGATGGCTTCGACGTAGACACCGTCTCTAGGCCCGAGGCGGTTAAGGTTGTAGTTCCATAGAGGACCAGCGGGGTCCAGACCTGCGAGAGAATATAGTCGATTAAATATTTAAACTTTTTAAGTAAATAGAACTTATAAACTGCATTTTCTGGGATTGACATAAAATATTGAGTAGCTAATTTAGAAATTCAGTAATGAACTTACCAGTAACACGAGCAGCTCTGCCGCCCATTTCACGTCCAGCATTACCGACAAAGTGAGCACCCAAACTGAATCCAACTAAGTGCATAGTGTTATAAGGAGCTCCAGTGACTGAGTGCAAGAAGTTCAAGAACTGGCCGAGGCCGCGGCCGGCGGCTGGGACTCCAAGAGCAGCGGTAGCGTAGTCAGAAAGAGCAAGTCGTGACCAATCCACGACGATAACGTTAACGTCGCTCTTAGCGAGGTAGGCTGCGAAACAGAAATAAAAACGTTTTAAATCTTAATTATTCTAGCAATAAAAATGTATTTTATTAGCTGCGCCTCGCAGTTTCATCCGCTCTTCTACAGGAACCGGGACAAAAAGTAGTTTATGTATAATAGGTATTAATCCAGGGTTGCGGTTTGGAAGTTATCCTTAAACTTAACTTCTTTTGCATGATTGAGCATCAAACATCTAAATATGAAACCTCACAAACTTTGACATTTACTGGTACCATGAATTGCTTTTATTGGATAGTATCATCATGGCTTTCTTTTCTTACCAGCGCGAACGGTAGGGTTAGGCTCGGTGTTTCGGTTGCTGAGCCAACCGTGGACGATCACGACGGTGGGGACGTTGCGGTTGAAGTTGGAGTTGTTGATGGAGTTAGCGTTGTTGATCGTCAAGGTCTGTGCAGAGTTCTGGTTGCGCCTGGAAATTAAATTCTTTATGTAATTCATGTAAAGTTTGGCTTCAGCATCTCCTCGCTCTTGAGACCAGCTTCGAGAGTCAAGATTGCCCTGATGTTGTCCAATCTCCGATGGGGGCGGAACTCAAAGAATACGAGTAAGATGTAAATCATTTTAATAAAACTATATTTAAAAAAAATTATAAAAAAATAAAACAAGAAAGGCAAGGATGCGAAGAAGGCAAGGTGGAATTCGTCCTGACCCACTCTTCGAGGATAGACCTGGTGTAATACTCGTAGCAGTGGGTTTTCTGCTTAAGTTATAGGCTGGCGTTTGATTGCCATCTCGCCTGATGGTATAAAAAATGATGCGGTCTACAAAATAGCGTCGATTCACTTGTGATTAAAATAAATAAATTTTTTAGGGCCCACGGGTACTAAAATATTCTGTGTGACATTTATTTTAGTTATTAAGTTTTGTTAATGTTTTGTAACACAATGTTGTAACACCAATTAAGTAATTTTGTAACACCAAAAATAACAATTTTTGGTCAAATAAATATATTTGTTTATTTATTTATAATTTACCTCGTGAACAACAGGTAGGCGTTGTTAGCAGGGTTCCTGGTGACTTCGTCGATGACTTCCATGTCGGGCTCAGCTTCAAGGTCGACATCGTGCAGGTTGCCTTCACCGTCTGGGAACTTGATGTGGCGAGGGTAGCTGTGCTCGAGGCTATATAGCTCAGGCTCATTGAGGGGTACGGCGGAGGCCAGGCACGCTGGAATAATGCAAAGGGAAATTAAATCACAATTAATGCTACGTCACATCCTCTCTTTTTTAGTCTATTTACAATTTATTGACTTACCTGTGCCTATAAGTAGGACTAAAAGTGCTCCCTTCATGATCTGATCTTCACTAAGGCTCATGTGAATATGCACGAAACTCTTCGGGATCTCTATTTATTGTGTTTATTTCTTATGATTTATCATTAATTGACACGATAATCATTTATGATTGGTCTGATTAATTTTGAGTCTTTGTTATCATTTACCTACCCAGTTATTTAGGGTTCCGTGTAACTGGCGGTTCAGATGTCACGTCAAGTGATCCGCGTTCTTTGCAATCATGGGCAGAATCGTGAACGCGGAAGCCACCAGCATAAACCCAGTTGCGTGCTGACTTTTTTCGTGAACGGTCGATGTAGTGGGTAATTAATTTCTCCAACTGACTTGATCCAAAGTACTGGAGATTTTTTACTGTGAGAAACTGGAATTATACCTATTTATTTACTTCAATGTTGCCATTCACTAACGTTAGAGACGAACAATTTTGTCCTGGTAGTCTACTATTAAATAACATCAAAGAAATTAATACTTTGGAATAACATTCTCTTTAATTTAGCTATTCAGCCTAATTGATTTTATTCAGGGCATTGTTTCCAGTGAAATTACAGGGCAAATGGGAGAAAACAACTTATATCTCAGGGTGACGAGCGCAGTGCTGAGCTGCGCAGGGTCTTGAAATCTCCCCCCCGAATGGGTTCCCGCCTTTCCGTGGCGTTGGGGATAAGTAGCCGTGGCACTGAGCCCGGTGAAACGAAGAGGAACCCGAGGTGGGGCCTTCCGCGTGTCCCTCTGGCAGCAGAGGGCTGATTAGCAGAGGGCACAGCGGATGAGAGATGAGAGTGGGTGGTGCTAACCACACTGCCCACCACGTGCGAGCGAGCGGGGCTGGTGAGCGAGGAGACGGTTCGCCCGTCTCCTCGCTCCTCGGCAGTGGGGTTGCCGGGAGAGTCGGGGGACTCTCCCGGCCTGCACGACCCCACACTGTCTGGGGGGTGATCCTGGGGAACAGGGTCACCCCTCCATAGGTGCAGGGGGCCCTAATCGGGTCCGTCGCCGGGGCAAGGTGGCGATTGCTAACGCGACCCCACCTTGCCCCATCTCAGGCGGATGCCGAACACCCCAGTGGTTTTAGTGGGTATGCCGCCGCAAGGCGGAGACTCCCACATAACCACCCTGCCTCCCCCGGGGCGGGCGTGGTATCCATAAAGGATTTCCACTTGGTAAACAAAAAAAAAAAAAAAAAGGGTCTTGAAATCTGCGAGTTCAAAATTCTGGGTGGTGCAGACCTGTTATGGGCAAACGTGACGTTTAACATCAGGCGAGCAATTTGCTCGTCTCGTCACTCAATTACATAAAAAAAAAAATTAATGTCCTTCGATAATTTTTTCAAAAGTATGTGTACGGAACCCTATCATTTAACAACTTCCGCATGATCATAGTAATGACGTAAATCTCACTTTGCACTTTGTCACGATAAGATTTCGATTTGTTTACAGCAATATACTTAGTTATAACTGTATTATCGGGTTATATGGTCTGGGAATTAAATCTACTTAAAAAAAACACGCTTTCCATTTATAATGTATGTTTTTCTTTTCACTATGGTATTTAAAAATGTTTACTCTTATTAAAAAAACTTAATTTTATTAGTAGCTAAGGATCAGTTTTTTTGTCTTACTCGAGTAAGATATTTTTTGAAAAAGAAGACAAAACGCCCTAGTTATTATAATATTATTATTATACAGACTTGTAAACCTTTATTTAACAAGACTTTATTATTACGAATAATTCTTACAGGACGGTCAAAAATACCGTTTCAATATAATTATTATCCACCTCATGAGCGCAGCTCAATTGATTTATGTATATTTAAAATCGCGTTATAATAATTATCATATCTGCCTACTATTTTCATTTTGACGTTTTAGCTTTACTAGTGGTTTTTTTAAACTTTTTTTTTTTTATTCATGAATAGGCTTGCGTTTGACCGCCATCTTAAAATTATAAATCTTTTAAACTTTCGACCATTTAAAATATTGGGGGTAACATATTATTAGATAAAGACTATCATAGCTATAAGCTCTCGTAGTTATCTGTAAAAGTGTTTCCAGGACCGGCAAAGCATAGTCTAATCACCGCTAGTGCAATGTTGGTATTGTATGCCCAATTGCCCATGGGTGGTGGCGGTTTGCTTACCATCAGGCTGACCATCTACCTGAACTGCTTTTGATATACCAAACCTTGGTATATAATACACAAAAAAGTAACTACCCGATTTATAAAGAATTAACATTATTATTTAGCGAGGTAACATCTTCAGCCTTTTTGGTAATAATTTACCTGCGATTAACCTGGGCTCTGTACCTCTGTATATTGTCTGTAATATTTTACATGTATTAATTTGGTTGTGTATTGTTCTGAAATAAAAATTGTTCGATGAACAAGAAAACATTTTAAATACTATTTTCTTTGTCGTTAATTACAATAGTCTCTCTACGCTCTGGGCGTATTTGAACAGATGTCTTTACAAAAACTGTAAGGTAACGTGAAGTGTGAAGAAGTATAATAATATCTCTATTTGATTTCAACGTGTCACGAAACTGAAAGAAGACAAATTTCTTTTCAAAATCAAATTTCCTCGAAACGAATGGCGCATGAGTTGAACTTGTGCCAATATTTTATTTAAATCGCGAAAGTTTCCTTGCTCGAAGTAGAAACATTGAATGGATTTTATAAAAGGAATAATTTCATTTTTATTGAATTCTATTCGACAGCTTCGAATAATGTTTTACTGACCAATTGGTTTAAATATAATAGTTTGCGAAGGATTTAAGTAGTAATTCAATTGAAATAATGTATACCTACCGTGTAATTTTTACGTTTGTGAAGGAATATTAGAGTGATATAATTACATAGGTACCATCCTACTTAGTAATTATTTATAACTAGCTGCACCCCACGGTTTCACCCGCTACGACTATCCGCCACTAACCGTTAATTTTCTTGTATAAAAAGTAGCATCGTAGGTGTACGATATGATAATTATGTTAAAGTACGGTATAAGCTGCCTGCATACCATATTTCAGCCAAGACCGTCTACATGTTTTTGCGTGATTGTGTAACATACATCCAAACATACCAACATTGATATTTATATTATTAGTAGGGTAAAAGGATTCTGTACGTTACGATACACACGCTAACTTTACTATGAAAACTGGACGTAGTTTTGAAAGATACTTTTAGAGCATGTGTTAAAATGTTCATTGTGGTAATGAGTAATATATTATGTATTTCGTTTATCTTATAATCTAAATCGTACCACACCTAATCAAGTAACTACTGGTAGTATACATTAATTTACAAAATATTCAGATCTTATCTCGCGTAGGTACATTATAAACATCGTAAGAACAACGGTTTTAAAGATAAAAATGTATGTATTATATTATTTTTTTTTCGTAATTATTGATACTCTTTAAGTACGAGTAAGTGATATATTTGATATAAAATTAAATGTAATTATTGTATAGCACAGTTATCTCCAGTATTACCACCGAAGTCGGATTATGATCGATGAGTATTAGGTACTCATCCCGTTTTTTCATCTCTTCTTTGTATCATCTCTAAGCTAAGGTTACTTGGAAAATGTAGCTCTTAGGTAAAAAAAAAAAAAAGGTAGACTTACGGCCATCAGTTGTTGCACTAATTTTAAACGTTTTAATCCTTGTGCTGGTAATTTCTAGTATGAACAATAATGAGTTGATCTATTATTTTGTAAATTAATTCAACTGTGTTTTTTTAGTTTCGTTTTTATGATCAAAAATATGTTTATATTCAAAGTTTCATTTAAAACCAGTTGACAGAATATCTACAAGTCTTTATTTTTTTATTGAGTTATAAGCCTGCATTTGACCGCCATCTCGCCCGATGGTAAGCAACGATGCGGTCTACGTTGCACGCACAACATCTTCTTGCGACCGCTATGATAGTAAAATCCATGTAGATATTTTTCCATGTCAGTTAATGGCCAAAAACTGTGATTCTTCAAGAGGGTGCAAAACAACAGCCATCTGCCGGATGGCACCCCGCTGAAGACGGTTGGCTAGTTTTACTGAATAGTATCGACCGTGACGAAATGTGAAGAAATGAAGAATAAAAGAATTAATGTGAAGATCGTCACACGCATTGGCAATGCAGCGACAATGCGTTCGGGAAACTTCTTACCAGAGGGATTAAAAATCTGATTTTCCAAGAGTGCGTCTTTACCTATACTCAAATTCAAATTCAAAATTCAAATTCAAATGCATTGCATGGAATCTTCTCGACTTTCCAGATTGGTAAGTCATGCTTGATACAATGTCGGATAAAAGAGAAGTCTTGGGCACTTTAAAAGCGACATAAAACGTGATTTGATCTCAAACATACAGTTGGATTTTTGTTTTTTAAATTATTATATCTACTAGCTGCGCCTCGCAGTTTCACCCGCGTTTTTCGGGATAAAAAGATAAATCGTTCATGATCTGGATTAACAAATAATGCAAATTTAATTCCAAATTTCATGTAATTCCGTTCTGCCGTTTTAGCGTTCGTTAGTAATAAACATACATATTTGCGCCTTTATAATATTAGTATGATACTACTCGTAACATTATGAGGAGGTAAAGTTTGTTTAATGTAGGTATGTTGATAAGGGGTAATCTTTGAAACTACTAGACCGATTTTGAAAATTCTTTCACCAATGGAAAGCTATACTATCCCTGAGTGCTATAGGCTATTTTAACCCCAAACCTGCGAAGATGAAGGCCGAGCAGCTTCGGGTACGAAGTTCCGAAAATTGGCTACCACTTACTTAGTAATTAATTTTCATAGATAAACATACGACACACGTACATACATATGTACTTATTGTTATCTTATTGTACAATTTACAATTTTAGAATAATTAATTATGATTATGGAACAGATTTGTTTTTGTTACTAGTAATTAAACCCGGCGATGCTCGTGTATCAATTTACCTACTTTTTTAACTCTGATGCATGAACTATACCTATATAAGTATCTATAACTATACTGGTTACTAGCTGTTTGTTGCAGGTAAAAAGTTTATCATTATTTATGATCTGTTTACGAGAATATTATGTATTACATTATTTAAACGTATATGGACTTTCGTTCAGCTATCTTAAATAAATACTGGTGGTGAAAAGAGATCAAAATCATTGAAAAGAGCATTTAAAATCATGTGGCATAATGTTGTTTTTACAAAATCTCATACCTTTGTTTTAATATTACATTTTTTTTTTAATTACGGTCTGTGATAGCGGCACCGAAGTCCTAGATCGATGGATGGCGGCTAGTTTTGAGTTTGCCAAAACACTCGTGACAGTCTAGACAATTTCTTCGTAGGTAAATCATTGCAATTTCTATAAGTCAAAGGTTTTAAGACGATTTGTCGTTGATAAACGAAGATTATTCACCGTATTCCTTGTTTTTGTAACAATTACTAAGCCCCCTGACAGACCTCCTGTACGATTTTAAGATAATTTCCGATAAAGCCTAATTGATTGGTTTCAAAGGTTAATCTGGCACTGCAATTATCTTGATAAATATGTCAATTAAGCCCAGATTATTGTCTATTTTTGGGGAACCATTGATATTGTACGTGAAAGTAATTAGTACTCAATCAGGAGTAAATAAATATTGTTTATCTTCTGCGCAGTTTCCTGTAAAAACAAGACGTATTTTTGTGCGACATTTAAATATCCGCTTTTGATTTTTGTAATTTTTTTCTTTTATAAGGATATACCTATAAAGGAGCGGCAAACAGATAGACCATGTCTGTAGGAGAACCGACAACCATTGGGGTAGACGGGTTCTAGAGTGGAGACCACGGATTAGCAAACGTAGAGTAGGGCGACGACCTGCGTAAGGCGGTAGCAAATGGATGCGTAAGGCAGAAGATCGTGCCTTGTGGCGTTCTTTAGGAGAGGTATATGTCCAGCAGTGAACAAACATACAATAGGCTTATGATGTTATGTGATGAAACAGATAGTCGGTCAGCCTGTACAAAACCGCCGCCTATGAACTCCTGCAACCCTAGCGGCGTTGGTGATGCTTTGCCAGCCCGGAGAGGTGCTTGCTTAGTGAAATGAAAGTAACGTCAGTAAACCGGCGAAGACAGTGTTAAATGAAACACAAATAAAGTGTCTGCCTTGAAATTTAGTAAATTGTTATATGAGCGTACCTACAACTCGAAACTGACCTATATTTATAAAACCTGCAACCGCTTAATGAATTTAAACTTTTTTTAAATTGACTATGACCAGTAGTTCTATGTCTAGCAGTAGATATATACTAGATAGGTTGACGATGATGATGATTGAAATGGACAATAATCTATGCTTTTCAGTATGGAAACTAACGTGGTTGTGAAACATTTTGTTATAATTAACACAGGAATACTTACGTCAAATTAAGTCGTTTATTACGACCAGTTTCGATCACATTCGATGATCTTCAAGAGATTAAATAAATTGAATAATATAAGCGTGACGTGTTCTCGTCGTGCTTGTATTATCGCGTCTCGACTGGCGTCCTGCTTGACTTGCAACTCCTTATGCAGATCACCGAATGTGATCGAAACTAATCGTAACTAACTACTTATGACTTAATTTGACATGAGTATTCCCATGCTAGTTATAACATAATCAATTATCGCTTACTAGCTGCCCCCGCTGTTTCACGCGCTATTTTACAGGCCCATGTTTCAGTCCTACGAGTATTTTAAATACCCAACTCTTTTCGTTTTAACTTTTGCGAGTTTATTTCGAGATAAATTCCAGCAATATTTTGACAGGTACAGATGTTTGGCAACTTGCTATTTCCCGCGAACAATATTTTGTTGAAGCCGCAAGAAACAGGTGGGCTTTATATCGGTTAATTGCTCTTTGTTCCGCTAAAATAATGATTTTAAACCCAACTTTGCAGCTTGTTATCTTTCTTTGTGTACTCCAAAAGTGTACCTAAACAGAATTCACACATGTATCATGTAAATGAAGGGTTTTTTTTTACAGTAATAGGCTTGTATTTGACCGCTATCTTACCTGATGGAAAAGAAATGGAATGGAATGGTTATCAGGAAAGGGACTTTAAGCCGAAAAGAGCTTATCATATCATATCATAGTTAGAACCTACTTGTCATTATGAACCATTTTTACTATGAGACCAACTTTAAAATGACAAAAAAATACTGTTCCGTAGAAAAATAACAGAATAAAATTTGAGGAACAGCTGTTTTTTTTGCGATATCAGGTATAATCTGTACTTATATCTACTACAGAACTAATATTAATGATGGTGAGCTTACTGCTGCCTGAGAGGGGTTCCCAACGAGTCACAGTGTGACTATCTGTAACTCTAACAGTGTTGACGATACTTTTCCAGCCTGGAAATGTGTCTGTATACCCCCTTTTTGGAATGTCATATGTTGTGGCTCAACGAAATGACATACGAGGAAGAGCATGCCCTTTCTTGCAAGTTCGCAGAAGGAAGGAGTGGGTAAACCGGACTGGTTATTATTTTTAGCATTTCAAGATGAGTGAAGGCAAGCCTTTTGCTGAAAACACTCATATATGAATAAAAAATACAGAAAGTTTATAAATCAGTTTAAATAATAATAGAGAAAAAATCATTTAAACATAATAATTTAAATTATAACTTCAATCTCGATAATGAATTTATTTTATCATCTATTTTACGTATAGTATTGATTACAACAGAAAAACATGTTCCGTATCAACATAATATCAAGTAACATGTTTTAACATCTTATTTTACAACTGATATTATGTATGTTATTGGGTAGTAAATATAATTTTATTTATTAAAAAAATGGTCCATAAATACAAAATACATGTAATTTCATTGCATTTTTTCTCACATCAATTGTTACACAAAATTTATTATATGTGTAAGGAAAGGTAAATATAAATTTATAACATCGAAGCAGAAAAAGCTCTTAAGCTTGTTAACCTCGAAATTATATCCCAGCAGCGTTTAAAAATCATTCTGATCTAGCTAAGTACAATAACATCCTAAAAGGTACAGCGTAATCAGCGTGATGAAATATTACACATTTTTACGTTGATTTTATAACAATGTAGTATGAAAGTGCATAAATACGTAGCAATAAAAAAAAGTTAGTAGTTAGTAAGAAGTATTTAGTTCTAATTCGTGCGTTGTGTGCTACGTGGCTCTACGACGTAGAGTAACGTAGCACGTAGAGTCTACGTGAATGCAAGCCTTTTAAGGTCTAACTTATACACCCTGCTTAAAGTTTATCATTGCTTAAAATTATCCGTCTTGTTTTTGCCCGTGATTAAAAAAATTTAAGCAGTCTTTATAATAAACTCCAAAAATCACTATTACGCAAATTAACGACAAAGCATATAAAATTACTAAGATTTATCTAATTTAAAATTAGTAATCGAGATCATTGTTCTTCTTTCCTCTTGAAATCTTTTTCCTCTTTAGATCTCATACTTCTAGTAGAAGCTGCAATTTTTCTTCTTATATTTAAGAAGAATCTGGTGGCGTATACACGGTGCGTAGAATGGTGAAGTACGACCAAGATGTGCTTAAAATCTGAAAATTATAATAAAGTTTTATTACGATATAATTCCATATTAATTAACGTACCGAAAATTTGTACTGAAAAATCACAACCCAAAAACCTATTACTAGGTTCATGAAATATTCAAACTTGATTTCTTATACTGATTGCGCAAAAAATACTCACTGCGCAAAAACTGCCGTAGCTAATGACAGAGAATTTATATGCAGTAAGTTTGGCAGGCTTCTTAGATCTGTAAAGGAAACAATTGTAAAATGTAGGCATCATTGCAAAAAAACACTAGAATACATCATTCACATGTTTCCGAAAAAAGATTTAATAATGGGTTTTGATATGGAAAATCATCAAAACCGTCGTCACAAAAATTGTAAAATATATCTCGCGGTCGGTTTCAGAAAATGCAGAAATTTAGCTACTAGGTATATGTAAATAGAGTAGTAGTAATATAGTCTTAAAAGGTCGGCAATGTATCCATGACGCCTCCGGTGTTACTGGTATCCATAGGCAACGGTGATCGCTTACCATCAGGCGACCCGTTTGCTAGTTTGCCACCTATGGCATACAAAAGTTAGCCCTGGTGTCAGAATTTTGTGATTTGGCTTGCTGGTTGTTATAGGACAAACAGCCAGGAATAACAATCAACGTGTCATTCGATACACAGTAGCGCTCAGTTGTTAATGCCACCCGCGGCCACCCATCCAAAGACTGATCGTGCCGTCCGTCGCTAAACATCGGTGATCGATTACGAACCCCTACTCGAGATAAGCTATAATCGCTAATCGACTTGGTAACTTTTATCAACATTTGAGTTACCTTATCATCAAAGTCAGAATAACCTTCTTTGTTTTTTCGTCCATTTCATACCAATCACATGTATAGGCTGCTTGTCCAACCTTTGTGCTCTGAAATCAGATAAAACAATTAGCTAAGGCTAAATTGTAATGCCGATGCTCTTTTAAAATGTTGTTTTAGCATTTCTTTAAAATAAAAAAATAAAACTATGTGGTTATTAATTTGTGTTTAATTAAGGGAAACGTAGTTTTTTTCGGTTTGTACTAATTATCAAGTATTCTGAATTTCAGATCTTCCCGGTGGTCTGTGAGAACCAAAACTTCTAGAAGGTACCAAGTCGAGTAAACAACTCGAGATCGGAAAATGCATTTCTTGTTAACTGAAACAAACTCAAACAGGGTTTTCTCCTTTACACTGATTCCTAAAATCACGAAGCTGCAACATCCGGCTGCCTTAAGATTAAAATAACCGAACATTTCAAAAGCAAACTTTCGAAATTTAAACTTACCTCTGTAATAATGTTTTCTCCGAATACGCTCATCATTAAAATCTGCAATAGAGCAGAAGCGAGGAACAATATACAACCTGGTATTTGTTTGAGATCTCCCATCTGAAATTAAATTTCGTAGAAATAACTACAAGGGTATTAACGCTAAGTACTTTCGTTAGAGGTATTAGGAGTAATACCACAGCCTTAATTATACATTTAATAAAATCATTTTCTGCTAGAAATAAAGTTAGAAATTAGTAAAAAAATACAAAATAAAAATAACGGCAAATAAATATTTGTAAAAAATATAGGTATGTTGATATGGTTTTTCAAATTAAATTTTCTTATTCAAGTTATGGCGATTGGTTTAGGTATAAAAGAAATTGCTGGTAAAAATGTATTTTTTTACCCTTAACGAATGAGAAACTGATCCATGCTTTAACATAATCAGTCAACTTCTTACATCTGAAATCGAGATCGAATGAAAGAAGTCTATTGATGAGATTAAGAAAAAGAGAGTTATTTGACGCCGTCGCGTCGTTGTGAAATTTATCGTACAAAAAATAAGAAGAATTCTAGACTTCTCAATATCTCCAAAACGTGCAGAAAATAATCATAAAAATGTGTAATTGCAATAATAATAAATATACCGCCAAGTTAAATCCCAGAGCACATATCATCAGCGAGCCAACCAAAACGTTGAAAAGGTTCGGCGCAGTAAAAATGTCTTCCAAATCTTCTGATAGCCTGTGAAAAATCACTTTTATTTATTCATAGTAGCAGAACAGAACAGAATCGATAATACTTGGATAACTGGAAGTTTTTTTGGTGACACTGGCGTTTGCGCAGCGTGAGAGGGTTGTTCTCCGATAAATACAAACAAAAATGTTTGAAATATGCCTTGAAAATTAAATTAGCAATAAAACTCTTTTTTTTATTTAATCTTATCTTTTACATTTAAAAAACTAAACAAAAAACACTTAGAAAGATTTTGCTATTAGTTCGTTAAATGAAGTTCAGTTACTAATTTCACAAGTATATCGCGATTCAAATTTAATGGCGGCTCTGAAGTGCATTGCAAGGGCATCTCTTAGCGTACAAAGACTTGCAAACAGGTATGTTTAGGTTTGACTTGTTGAGAAGTTTCTGAGAAGGCTGTGCAGAGCCTCGCGCCTAAATTCACAGCCGCCATAAAGTTTGAATCGACCTATACCCATACTTTTAACTCACTTCAAAATATACTGGTGATCCTTGATAATGCCTTTCAGAATTTCAGCATCCATTTTACTCACTTGCTTTACTTGGCTACTAATGGTCATGAAATTTGCGCAAATGTGTGTGGTCAACACACAGTACAACACATCAATCGTAGTAAAATATAGGGTACAGATAAAACCTGTAAATTGTAAAAGAATTATCATAATTTATGTGTTTTAAATACCTCTATAATTAATTCTTCACACAAAAGTCACTTAAACCCGAAAGTTGTAAAATTATATATTATAAAGTCCAAACAAAGTTAACGCCTCTTAATATTTTCATATCGAATGTAGATTAAAGCCATTTATTAGTAAAACAGCAACAAATATGATTAGAGTAACATAAAGGCAGGAATGTAAAGATTACCAAGTCACAAGTGGATCTAGATATTCCACCGCCAAGCAGTAATGTGCAAACATTACTGTGTTCCGGTTGGAAGGGCATTGTTTCCAGTGAAATTACAGGGCAAATGGGAGATTAATCAACTTATATCTCAGGGTGACGAGCGCAGTGCTGTGCCGCGCAGGGTTTTGAATTCTGCGAGTTCAAAATTCTGGGTGGCGCAGACCTGTTATGGGCAAACGTGACGTTTAACATCAGGCGAGCGATTTGCTCGTTTCGTCACTTAATCACATAAAAAAAAAAAAAAAAAAAAAAAAAAATAGATCTAGCTTCTAGACAAGCGTGACCATCGTAGACCGTATCGCTGCTCACCATCAGGTGAAATGGCGGTAAAAAAAGCCTATCACAGAATTAAAAAAAAAATCTGTGTGCAAAAGTGAAATAATATGAAAAGGCGCAAATTTAGAAGACCTCTTAAGTCTCAACTTACTTTACACTTCAAGATTTAGAAATAAAAAAAACTAGAACTTACTGCAAATAATTGATTGAGTATAAACGGCTGCCCAAACTGGCCACGAATTCACTTCGAAAGGCAATAAAACCTGGTATGGCAATGTATAAGGTGCTTCCCCAGTATTCCAATAAACATAACTTATAAGCACTGGCGACGAAAAATCGTACACGGAAATCAACACCACGTTCAAAATGAAAAAGTATCGCGCCAACTTCTTTAGGATATTTAACTGAGATCTTATAACCGGCCCCGTTTCCGATTCCATTTTAATCCTTCCGTATAGACGGCCAAGGTTTTCAGTCAATTCAAATATTTTCTTCCTCTTTGGTACAATAGCAGTAATTTTCAAAGCAGATAATATTCCAACGCATGTACAAGGAGCCAGTTCAGTGATTTCCAACAGGTTTACTGAATTTACTTTAGAGACCAGGAAACCGGCCTCTTCGATTATCATAAGAAAAAGGCAGACGTACAAAATGTAAAACCTCCAGGTTATTTTAAAATTACCGTACGGTATTCCTATTAGCCAAAAATTTAATTTGATTTGTTTGAAAATGTCTTCGTAGCTTGGCATGTCCATGTTTTATTTCGAAGCGAAATACAGTTCGCGTAGAGTTCACTTGAATGTATTTCAAAACTGAACTTCCAAAATTCTAGTTTAGTTTTATAGTGTTTCTTGGATTTATTAAATCTGACGTGAAACGTTAGGGCTGTCTCTTCATGTTTTGCTCAGTGTACTACTAAAAGGCAAAACGTTTCAAATTATGAAATCAGGTTTGATAATAAATAACCAAACATAAATGGTGGTGGTTGTGACGTTCTTTAAGAGAGGCCTATATCCAGTAGTGGACGAACATAAGATATCCTGCTGCTGATGATGATGAAATATAAGTTATATAAATAAGCTGTGTGAAATTTTCCTTAGCATAATGTTAAATCATATTTTTGACTCTTGTATTATAAATTTTAATGCGTAAGATTTTTTCGGTGCTTTTATTCTAAAAAGTAAACAATTTTGTAGGTTTAAAAAAAAGTGGATCATAAGCGATGGTTCACCGTAGCGTAGCCTAGGATAAAGGATTTCGCGCTGAGCGCCGCTGTTCTACTATTATCATCTTTCTATCCTCATCCCACATTATGTGGTTTCTATCAATCATCATATCTGTTACAAACAATTCATCTGTACTTTATTGAAAAATAGGTTTTTCAAATGATCATTATGAACTTTTTGCTTTTTTTTTTCAACATCAACGAAGTGACACCCTTAACACTGTTCAACAGAACTATTCCCTTTGTACCCGCAACTGCGGACGTGAAAATTGCTGTCTTCGGTTGGATTTTCACCCGCCTATTTGGATGCCTATTAGTGAATCGAAAATTCCTTTTGATGTCGTCTCTTCTAAGGCATGTAGCTTTGCTTCGTTCAAATCATATCAAAGTTAAATATTTCATTCTATTTCGAATCAAACTTTGAAATATGAAATTGTCAATTAAAGGTTTTTAGGAGTAGGTAGGTACTGTAGAATTCGTTAAGTTTAAATAAATGGGAGACAGCCAAATTAATGTAATTTTCTTGTTAACTGTATTTTTGAAGGTGATATCATAATATAGGTATGATGCTCACTATGTTTATTATTTTGATTTTATACTAGAGTTGAGTCTAATGTCTAAGCAACGTGAAATGTTATCTTCAAACGCTTTTTTCGCACAGCAAGCCTTTGTGTGTCTGAAAAAAAAACTACCATTGTAAACCATTTTTACTATGGGACCAACTCTGGGATTGCGAAAGAAAATCAGCCGTTGCATACATTTCATGCCATTGACATTTTTCAACGTATTTGGTTTTGTTTCGCGATTTCAAGCTTGGTCCCATTGTAAAATAATTAATAGTTAAAAAAACTAAAAAACACGATTTGTTTCGTGTATTGTCATCGGTCCTCGATATATCTACAAAGTTTGAAAGAAATCTGACCGTTTAAAGTGGGTCAAAAACGCGCTCAAAGGAGTCGGTTACAAACATACATACAAACATACAGGTGAAGTTAATAAAAGCGTGTTAAAAAATACAATTGATGAGTACTACGGGCTCTTTTTGCAAAGCAAACTCTTTCTTTATAATCCTGTATACTAGATATTTAACGCATTCCTATTCAGTATAATATTAGTATTAGTTGGTTATTTAGTATCATATTGAATTTGAATTTAACCACGGAATACTAGAAAAAAATCTGTAGAAATAATAAGGCATTGTTTAGCCGTTTCATTCACACACTTTCCTCTTCTGTGAATGGCAGTACAATCAGTTTTCTTTCACCGTGACAAGCAAATTATCGCGTATCACGCCATTTCGCCCGTCTTTACCATCGCCTCATGAACGAGCCTGATATTTCGCAATTATTGACGAAAGTTCGTGTACCCCCTCGTTTTTGCGTTGGGGGTAATAAAACAAATAACTAAACTTACCCGGCCAGTATGTGTGGCCAATGTTAGTGTGTGTGTCCTATCCCGTTAGTCCAGTCTTTCCAAAGGTTGTCTGAAGGAAATCGCACTATGCGATAAGCCGTCTTTGTAATGTAATGTATTATACCTCTACTTAATACCGAATGTAATGTTTTTTAAATTGGTTTGATGTGCAATTGAGTTTTATTCTATTCTACAATTTAACATTTAAATTTCTTTAAATACAATTACATCCTACTACTATTATAAAGGCGAAAGTTTGTAAGTATGGATGTATGTATGGATGTTTGTTACTCTTTCACGCAAAAACGGCTGAACGGATTTACATGAAATTTGGAATGAAGGTTGTTCATGGTCTGGATTAACACATAGGCTACTTTTTATCCCGGAAAACGCGGGTGAAGCCGCGGGGCGCAGCTAGTAATAAATACAATTTAACGTCTACCTATAGCGCTTGATTGTGAAAATGTCTCTCGCGGTCACCCATCCGAAATCTGACCAGATCGTCCGTTGCTTAACATCAGCAAATAAGTGTATGAAGAGCTAATGGGTCTGTAAATAATACTTGCTTTTAATGTAAGGGAAAGGTTTAACTTAAGTATTATTAAAGCAAATTATCATAATCGTTTAGTGGGTAATTAGCAGATAATTATCATTTTTGCTGGGACATAAAATAAGAGGGAAGGTTATTTATCACTACGTAATATTCGAGCCAGTAGGATTTCGTGTTCCAAAATTAAATTAAGTACTTGTGTAATGAAATGCTGGCTGATAAGAAGAAAAAAATTGTAAAAGTTTTGTTAATTGTATTTGGAAACTTAATTATTCGTAGTATCGATTTCTTAGCTTATTATATGATTTTTCAGGCGTTGCCCGTGATTAGGACCACCGATAGAATCACGGAAACAACGGCCTGTCTTATCAATAGTTCCAGAGGTAATATGATTTTTCCAAATAAGTAGTTTCACCACCGAAAATGAGATATACAGTGATACTACCATTAAAACTAAAGAGTCAAATTAAGACAAACAGGGTAAGAAATAAATAAAATAATAATAATATAATAAAATTTAACACAAACAAGGGTTTATACCAAAATGTTATGTTACCCGACGAAATCTAAATGTCTTTAGGAAATTAGGACGGTCTTAATAAGTTCTAAGACACTTTGACTACAGTCTTCATTTTCATAGACAAAGTCTCAACCAGACTTCCTTTCAAAGCCAGAGCTTAGAAATTCATTAGCTATTGCAACCCGTTACGGGTAAAATGTACCTACTTAAGTAGATACATTTTATAGCACGAACATGGTTAAACCATAACATTAAATTTCAGCATCAAACAGATCACAACATTTTCTTTTACAAGTCAGACATTGGCTTTAATGTATTGTAACGCTAAAACTAATATAACAGCACTAAAATAATCTGCGTCTGCGCATTGTTTTATTGGTGAAAAAAGGATAACAATATTTTAAAACTCAATTTAAAGTGTCAAATTAATTAGGCTTAAAAATACACAAACCAATAAAAGAATGTAATAGAGTAGAATATAATTGATAGGTACCATTCACTTTTCACTTTACACGGTTACGAAAATTTTGAGTAAAGACCATAAAAATCTGACAAAATCGCCATATCAGAGTAAATCGCAAATAATTGTATGTCTGCAATGCAGAAAAGATTCCGCAGAGAAGCTCAGGTGGCCGAACTTGCGGCGTCTGAGTAATGGCGACTATAAAGAAACCAGCTCCGACCTATCGACACCGTGCGATACGGTATCCGAGCTTTCATTACAGGTTTTTATTTAATATTTGCTTTTTTCATCCGTTATTTTTATAGAGCGTATGCTTTTCCCAGCAAAGTTATGGATGGGCTAATCCGTTAGTGGCAGTGTACTGTCTACTGGTAAACGTTACTTACATTAAATTTGTTGTAAAATGCAATAAGTTTATACTAATCATATGTTAGACTAGTTTATGCCGGGAGTAAAGTGTGATACTTATTTTTTTTTGTTTTTGGTCGAGTGACCAGCCAAGCAAGTCAATTACCTGATGGTAAGCGTCACGTTTTTCCATAACAACTAGAATATTTAGTTATATTCTTTGCCTATGCCTATGAATGCTCTCCTATTGCTGGGCCAAGGTCTCAAGGTCTCTTTCAAGGATGACGTAGAACTTACCACAGAAAGAAAAATGCAACACAGTAGAAAACATTTACAAAACAGACTAAGCATGAAGAGCAATTTCTTCCAGACAACTTTTGGATAAGAGGTCAGACATCTGAAGTATGAACTTTAATTTTTTGGAAACCCCTCTTGGTTTACCAAGAGGGGTTTCCAAAAAATTCCAAAGTGCAGTGCTAAAGCACTGCGCTTTGGAATTTTTAATTTTAATTTTTTTTTGATTTGCACCCAGAGTTTTAAGATGCCTTCTTCTTATGCCTCGTAATTTTACTGTGAACATTGCCCTGCAATCCAGATACCAGTGATGTTGGTACACGACTGCTCGGCAGTTGAATTACTGTCAAAGGTGTGGTACTTTCCGAGGCGGGCTTTACAAAAGTCCTACCACGGCCAGAAGTATTTCAAATCAGCTCAGAGGTATTTGAGTAATCAAATCGAGTAGTAAATAGAAATCGTACGAAAGAATCGATATTTAAGGACTCATTTTATTGTGTGACTAATGACTAGCCCTCAAATCTCAAAAGATAAAGCCAAATCTATTCGCATGTGTTTTGTGTAGTGTTATTTTTTTGGAAATAGGTTCACGTTTGCCCTCCAATTTAATAGTAGGTGACGACTTGAATTTGATTAGAAATAACCAATTCACTCTGACCTATATATCCTATTTTAAGGAACAAAGCTAAGGGTTAAGATGTAATTTTACTAGTTATTAGTAATTTTACTAAAAAATCGTTTAAAAAAACGGAAATTCACTCAGTTTTAATTCGTTATTTGTGAATGAAAGGAGTCGAAGTAAATATTAGCTTCCTTTTGCACGTAGGTATGTATTTGACTTTCCTGTGTAAAATCATTTTCTCTAAAGTTCAAGAACTGGAAGATTTGTTTCAATTGGGTTCGTTTTGTCAAATTTGTCCTCACCTTACATTTGGACCTAAACCTGATATTTATGCTGTAACTACATGTTTTTGTACTAGCACATTGGGCATCTTGGAGCCTGGCTTGTGCGATATTATAGGTTTTTCTAGAAATCCCCATAAACTTTCCCTATCAATGGGGATTTTTTTGAACTTTTTGTCCGTAAATCCCCATTGACGTCTCGTAGTGATCGTAATGGAGATTTGTGTAAAAAAAGTTCACCCATTGGATTAAAATAAAATATATTTTTACAACCAAAGGTAATATACATGTGAAATATTTAGCTAAAATAATGTAATCCCATGGTAACAAAAATGGCAAAAAAAAAAAAACAAAAAAATTGATTTGATTTTTTTTTATAACAACTAGTAATCCCATGGTGGTTGTGATTACTTCTTAATTGATTGTTTGAGAACTTTGGAAATTACGTATGGAAGTTGAGTCTACCTAAGTAAAGTGGCGTCACTTTTTGTCTCGGTCACTCTCATAACCTTTTTAACGAGAGGAACATTCACAGAGATAGTGTTATACGAGGCAGCTGTGAACTGTTTGTACTGTAGTCGAACATTCACTATTGGTTACATTTGAAAAGTGTTACAACAAAAACAAGATTAGATTTTTTTATTCTAAGATAGGCTTGCTTTTGACAACCATCACGCCTGATTGTAAGCAATGATGCGGTCTAGAGGTACGATGGACCATGCTTCCTGTAAATCTGGCAGCAGGTTCCTAACGATGTATCGTAGCCTCAATTGAGAACCTGTAATAAGTAACTAAAAATATACCTAAGTAATAAAGTAGTATAGGGACCTACTATAAAAAATTACCTGATATCCTAGTTAGTAAAGTACCTAGTAAGGGATTAAGGATAAAACGAACACAACGAGCGTAGGTGATGTTAAACTTCTTTATTTCAATAAAAACAAAATTTAGAGCAATTCCACAGAAATCGCATAGTCTAATAAGTTCAGGTACTTGGTAACAATTATCATTATAAAATCAATTAGCCCTACACCAATTTAGTTGCAAAATCAATTACTGTAAAGTTGTTTATTTGAGTACTAATGAACGCTCGTTTTGGATGACGTGTACTTTATTTTTGTGTATGGGTTGCTTCTAAAGTATCTTATACAGTTCTGTCTCCACATACAACGTTGAAAGGCCAGTCGCAGGTGCCATTGACGTAGTTGTACAAGAGACCAGGGCTGCATTCAATAGCGACGGGCAGTCC
Source organism: Alcis repandata (assembly GCA_949125135.1). Classification (NCBI taxonomy): domain Eukaryota; kingdom Metazoa; phylum Arthropoda; class Insecta; order Lepidoptera; family Geometridae; genus Alcis; species Alcis repandata. The sequence goes on from OX421238.1 coordinate 3,685,901, forward strand.
CTTGTCGCACTTGTAGAACTGGTTGCAGAACTCGTGCGCTACCAAAACACCGTCGGAATTTTCTCGGGCGCAGATTTCAGCGGCAGCGCTCGGGTCGCTGTTTCCACCTGGGTTACTTTCTCCACCGTCTCCACCATCTCCGCCTTGGTCTGGCTCGTTCTCGTTAATTCCTTTGCCGGCGCAGTCAACATTTACACGCCAGTCGCAGACTTGCTCTTCTTGGTTGAAGACGAGTTCACCAGGACATCTCAGTTCGACGCGATCACCGGCGACACAGTTGTAGAATAAGTTGCAGTAGGTGTCGTGGGGCAAGGTCTTGTGGACTTCAGGGTCCAGGGGGCAGCCGTTGGCGTGGAGTTCGCCGGCGTTGCATAGAGCAAGAGCAAGTGCACTGAAGAGAATGAATGCCGTACCTGCGAAATGATTGAAATGTTTATAAAAATACGTAATATTTTTAAGTGCAGACCGATTTTATCAGGCCAAGAAATAACTTCAAAATCTTGAAGTAGATTGTAGGGAAAGTATGGCTATAGTTGAGTGATGCTTTCCTTCCATCCTGGAAGAGACTGAAGACAAAATATAGGGGGTTCTTTATGAATTAGTTAGTCGCGGCCCGCAGTTACTTGCTATGATTGTTGAGCCACTTCAGCGTGACTCAGTAACAATACTTTCATACACAAACTTTCTTATCTAATACAAGTGTGTAAATTGTAACTATCCAACACAACAGTACAACAGTAGAAAATAATGCACAGAACAGATTTTATGAACAAATTATCAACACATAAACTAAGTTTCAAAAGCTATGCAACATGCCTTTGAACTGGCACTGAAATATTCACCAGCTCAAAAACAAAATGCAGTTTTATTCACTCAGAAACTGTATGTGAAATGAACAAAGAGTGAATTCTACATTTGACTAATTAATGAATAAAAAAATGTATCTACCTTTCATGATGTCGGTTTTTCGGTTTACTATTCCCTTTAAACGATACTCTTTAACTGAAAAAGGTGAAGTAATTGCGATATATTTATACTATTTCGCTATTATTGGACGCACTGATATCATCACTTGATATCAATTACTTAGATTTTCTTTTGATTAGCAAGAAACTCCACTTTTGATTGTCGGCGCAGTTCATTATTATGAATCAGATGGTATAGATAACGTAATGCAGCTGATTTCCTGCTTCTGATTACTTAGTTTCAATTAGTTAATTGTTGGACTGATAAGGGATTATTTTTTAAATGCTAAATGCATTTAAAGAATAATCCCTAATAATGAACGAAAATGTTTGGTTTGGCTTGTCCAATCTGTTGTTAATATCAATAGCTTTAGTATCCTACTAATATTGTAAATGTCAAAGTTTAATGTTTGTGAGTTTGGATGCTCGTTGCACAATTACGCAAAAACTTGGATTTGGATAAAATTTGGTTAGAAACCAGCTTTTACGGATCACATATCTGTGTGCAACTAATTTAAAATAATCGGAAGTTATACCTACAGGGTTATTCATAAAGGGTATGCTAAGCCGAAAAGGGCTCATAGTACTCATCATTATGAACAATTTTTACTATGGGACCAACTCGAAATACGCCAAAAAAACATCAGCTGTTCCATACATTTTGTCGAGTGTCATTGACATTTTTCTATGAAACAGCTGATTTTTTTTTTCGCGAATTCCATAGTAAAAGTTGTTCATAATGATGAGTACTATGGGCCCTTTTCAGCTTAGCATACCCTTTATGAATAACCCTGTATTCTATTTTGTTTTAAAGTTTTTATTTCGTGAATATTGTTTCTGTGTTGGTGTGCTTTCCAAACGAGATGACATGGCGCTAAAGCCGTAATGTTTCGTACGACAGCGTAACAAATAAATAAATGGTTTATAAATGTTTTTTTAAATGGCCCACATTATTTTAAAAAACATTTATAAACCATTTATTTATTTGTTACGCTGTCGTACGAAACATTACGGCTTTAGCGCCATGTCATCTCGTTTGGAAAGCAATCAACCAAGCGGATACCTAACATGGCTCATTCCTTCGCTCTATGTGCTATATAGGTTTACCTACCACCATTAAGGTTTGAACGACACCAACACAGAAACAATATTCACGAAATAAAAACTTTAAAACAAAATAGAATACAGGGTTATTCATAAAGGATATGCTAAGCTGAAAAGGGCCATGTTTCGGATCTATAAGTTAGCATAAACAGCACTCGGGTCAAATTGAATTGTTTTTATTATGTTGTTTCTTGGCTCCTTAGTTGGTACGTTCCACAAAAAAAAGTTCACACGTGCAGAGTGAAGCTCGAAATGTTAGAAGAAAAACTAAAAAAAAAACCCTATATATTATAAAAAAAAATTGTTTCTTTAATATTATATTTTGAGATTTGGTTTTCATCTTTAAATGCGTTCTATATAAATTTTATATCTTCCATATTTATAATATATGCACAAACAAACAATATAATTTAAAAAATATAAATAAATACGTATAATCACCGGATTATAAAAATCAAAGCGACAGTTTCAAAAATATTGCTTTTCCATCATAAAAAACTGATAAGAACATTCATTTTATATCAGTTAATTTATCATTTTACCACAATAATTAGAAAAAAGACGTTTGTTTATTCGTATTTTTGTTTATGCGACAACAAACCAATCAACGAGATATTTTCCAAGCATAGTTTAAAAGTAAAAAAGTGGGAGAGCCTTCTTTTTACCTCGGAAAATATTATATAATTACTGTTGTTTTTTGCCGTCTAATAGCCGTTCAGACATCAACAAAACGTTAAAACTTTGGAAGTTCGATTATTATGTTTACATAAACCAAATCAACAAGAGAAAAATCTTAAATATGTTTACAATACAGCGTCAATTTTAGCACCCTAATTTGTAATACTCGACAAACTAAGGCTACTATTGTTTCACATAATCGACGCGAGTGAAACCAGGGGTAATAGCTAGTAATAAATATACTATAAAAAATGTATCGAGATCTAAATTTATTTATTGCGACACTGAAAACAAAAAGATTGAAGATACTAGATTTTTTTTGTAAGTGGGTCATTCTACTTTTTAGTGCAGGTTTTTGTGTCCCCCAGACAAAAAAATCTAGATTTGCCATTTTCTTCATAAAATTTAAAAATATTGCGCAATACACGAAACTTCCGTAATATTTCCTTTACTTCTGTTAACATTTATATTTAAATATTTTGCCTATTTTAAGATAATTAAGGGTAACAAAGTGGAGTTTTATGGTAACATAGTTGTTTTCCATAGTATTGCAAAGTGTCCCCGACCTAATACGCGGACTAACTTAACCAAAAAAAGTATTCTTATTGCAGTGTAGTCCTATGTTTCAGAAATTTATTAAGTTTATTTGATATGTTTGCGTTTTTTATGTAGGCCTCATATATTTTTAAGCGATTTATTTCTTTTTCAAAATAATTACTTTAGTTTTGTCCCTATGGAAGAAGCTCAATACGGTACTACTATGTTACTGGTATTTCTTAAAAAAATCGTTAGATGTCGCTGTACCGCCACTGGTCGGGTCGATTGGGTAGGTTGCGCATTACAAGAGCGGGGTGGAGGGGAATGGCAGTAAGCCACGTGCCGCCACTCAGTCACCGCCATGTTGTGAATCAAGACGCGTGTGTTTATTTGGTGTGCACTTTGTTACCCGGCGAAAAGGTAAGTTTCTAAACTTTTACTTTATGTTTTAACTGTTGAGACGTGGCATTTATGTCACTTAATTGTATTCTATTGTTGGATTTGCAAATTATATGGTCATTTCGTAAATATCAGGTAGCATCATGTTATTTTACAACTGTGTTACCGGCCACTTTGTTACTCTGCTGTGGTAACGCAGTTGTAAAGATGGTAACGCAGTTGTAAATATACTCTGTCACTGATTCTTTCTAATTTTATTTAACTTGATTAGTTCGTATCGACCCATAGGTTAATATTTTAACAATTTTACAATTGTTTGCTGACTTACTTTAATTGTTGACGGTAAAATTAGTACTACAATGCCATGTTTTTATCTTTTACAGAAGATAATGCCGCTAACTCCAGCCGAAAAACAACGTCGGTACCGAAACAAGCGAAAATTAAACCTTTGTGGTAAATAAGAGACTGATTAGCTATTTTTGTAGAAGAGAATTCTCTATTGAAACAACTTTGTTACTGTTGATCAACTGTGTTACCATTATGTCCCTATTTCTAAGTAAAGGTTTTTCAATTTGAGTTGTACAATTGGCTTAATAAGCTACATTACAGATATATCAGATGCAAGATAATATTTTTTAATATCAATGTTAAATACGTTGTTAAGATATTTTTACATTATATACATTTTATGTCAAATCTTTGTAAACAAAAGTGCACAACAGTAACATAGTTGTCATTTAAATGTGATTTATAAGACTTAATAAATGATAATTTCTAATTTTAGTTATGAAAGAGAAAGATTTATGTTCCTAAAATACGTTTTGTTAATTATTTGTTTGTAATGAGTGACTAAAGCTGCTCAATAAAAATATTTAGATTGGTAACAAAGTGGTATGATTTTTCTACCTTGGTCGCCAAAATCTTTATTTTCAGAAAGAAATATGTAAAAAGTTCGCTGCTGGCAGTTAATTTCAATTGTGTGGGTATAATTACGCATAAATACAGTTACATTACTTCATTTATCTCTAATGATAAAATTTTTAAAGCCCACTTTTAGCAGTGCAAAAACCTGCACTAAAAAGTAGAATGACCCAAGTATTTGTCATAAAATACTGATAGGTAAGTACTTTGATGTATTAATAAATACCAGAGGATTATCAGGATTACTTAAGTTCTTATAAGTGTGAATCATTGTATTATATAAACGCCAATAAATAAACTCAAACGTGACTTATGTTTATTCTTTAACTTTTTACAACTATATTATTATGAACAAGACTAGAGGTTAGTTGTACCGCTTACATTGACAAAATAAAATAATTAATTATTTTCTATCAACCCCTCATTTTTTAAACCATCAAAACCGCCCTAGTTCCCTAGTTTTAATATTCATATATTTTTTCATTTTTCCTCTGGGCCATTATTACTCTGCAGTCTCTCTCTCTCTTTGTGCCTCCACAAGGAGACGTTATCTCCCGTGAGAACCTCTCGGCAGGACCTAAATTGATGAAATTAGGTATAAAGGTAGTGCGCATCACTAGAACGGACAAAACATAGGAACTAATCGAGCTATCTTTACCTAATTACGCGACGATACTAGTAAATTAATTAATTAACGCGATGATATTTTTCAATAACTAGAAACAAAGTTGCTGGGCGTTTACAAAAAGGTGCAAATCACAATTTAGTAGGTTAGTCCTCGTACCTACTCAGAGTAATAATTTTCCAACTAATCAATTTCGTTCACAACAATTTTAATATTATGTACTTATAGATAACTATTATGATGACAGAAGGGGCGGTATTAATAAAACAATTATTATTTAACTTTTTCATCGTCTATTCGATACAATAGTATAGGGCGGACTACCCATGAAACATCATTCTTTGTTTATCTTAACTAATTTATAGTAATAATCTAGTATTCTGTGGCGCAGGGCACCATTCATAGTTACTATTACGTATTCTGTGGCGCAAGGCGCTGTAACATTATTTGTAATTAAAATTTTAACGGGTAGGTATAGGTAGATTAATACGTTAATATAAATAATTGATAAACCTTTCTAGTGCCAGTCGGACTCATGCACGAAGGGTTCAGTACCATTATTTATAAAAACGACAAAACGTTTGTTGTATGGGAAGGTCTCCCTTAAATATTTATTTTATTCTATTTTTTAGTATTTGTTGTTATAGCGGCAACAGAAATACATCATCTGAAAAAAATCAACTGTCTACCTATCACGGTTTATGAGATACAGCCTGGTAACAGACGGACAGATAGACAGACGGACGAACAGCGGTGTCTTAGTAATGGGGTCCCGTTTTACTCATTGGATAGATGCCTACGGAACCCTAAAAACAACAACAACACAAAAAAGCATTATTAAAAATAATATTTTTTCGCAATACTTTATCTGTGGCAATAGTAATAAAGTGTGATGATTATGATACCTGATCATTTTAGTCCCATACACTCACGAATGAATTATGAACTGAATTCATTCACTCGGCTATGATTTTAGACGTGATTTTTGACATAGAGGTTGGTTAGCTAACCAAATTATAAAGTTAGATATTCTGTGATACTTTTAACAACATTACGTCAAAAGTTAATTAAAGTTGAAATTTTGATCCCAAGTTCGTACGTATTAAACCACGGGCTTGAAATTATAATTTAAGAGTTAATTTTATGGGTAGATGTTATTATAATAATTTAATTATTATCGCCATCAATTTTTGTTTAGGCAATTGTATGATTACGATTTGCGAAAGAAAAATTGTTAGCATACACCATCAGGTGCACCACAAAGCTATATCTATTCTAATCAATATACGAGTATATCTGAATCTTTCATTTTCTAGGCGTTTGGCAATATGTCCTCTTGACATTGCATTGTAAATTAATTGCAAGTTTTTATCGCCGATTGACTTAAAACTGACTGTTTGATACCATCCTCTTATCAAAGAAAATCAAACAAAAAAATTGTTCACGACATTTATTGAGCAAATTTTGTGCCAAATTTCTTTGTCCGTTGGTTTTAATTTAAGCTGCCGCTATCGTCAGGCTTAAGTCTAGACCTAGGCATAATAGAGTTGCATATTTTAACTACGCTATAGCCGGAGACTGAATGGTTCCCTTATCGGCAAAATTTACATAATACCTACACGCCAGCGAGCGCTTTTGATATTACACCACAGATTATCGCCCGTGAGCCGACGCGACGTCTTTGCCGAGCTCAATGAGATTCTAGCTAAGCTTGCGTAGAGGTGTGTCAAAGTAGAAGGACTATACAGTATGACGCCAGGACTGTAGCTGTAGCCCTAATGTCACACTCTTTAGCCTTCTTTTTAGTCGCTTTTTACTATTATAGGCCGAGTAGTAAGAAGATCATAAGAAAAGAAAAAAAACTTAAACTTACCACTCATAAAGAACTTCTAGAAGGCTTGCAATTTTACTATGGAAACTAACGTGGTTTTCACACATTTTTTTTTTCACATTTTTACGTGAGTATTCCCGTGTTTAATTATAATAAAAACTTCTAGAAGTGTAATAAATTCACATATTTTCATATGATAATCTTTATTTGTTAGACTAAATAAATCATGTTTTTATTTTCTGTTTAATATCTGTGTGAAAACCTATAATCATAATTGTAAACAGAGCTACCAGCTTCTTTCCCCTAAGCGGATATTGCAAATGCAATTTACGAATAATATTAAAAAACTGTAATACTGCATACATGCGTAGTAAGTAGGGACTGCTTACTTTACATAGGTACACAATTTTGATGATCGCGCTCTTCCCTCAACAACACGTCCAACTTTTTGAACTAAATTAACTAAACTCAGTGAAATTAAATTAAATTAGGGCTATTCTACATGCAACTCATGTTGGGACGTCAGCCTACCTATGTGCCATAGAATATAATCCCCATGATAGTGGATTCTGCCTATAAAATTATGCAATACCTACTGCACCTGTTTCGTACTCTTACCATTATAGAGGCGGTAATAGGCAAGTTATTTATAAATTAATTTTGTTTTCAGATTTGTGGTAAGCAAGCACTTGTTTTTACAAGCTTTTATTAAACTTGCCTTGTTTGTATGTGTGTATACACGTATTTTTGGGTCTTGCAACTCTATTCTGAATCGCTACCCGATGTCCGGTTGACCTGAAATTATACCTGTGTAACTCCGATAACAATGCAATAAAAGTTTATTAAATACATTTTTTATTTAACTATGGAATAAGGCAAATAGCCGCTTGCTTTGTGGTAAGTTTACACTTTCACACGTAAGCCACAATGCCTATCTTCGTAGCTTTATCATTTATCTTGGTATGGCATGTTAATTAAATTCAGTTACAGTGTCATCTCGCATTTATGAGGTTTATGCAGCTATGCTATGCAGTGAATTGTTAATCATCAGAACAAAACTCAGCCATGTAAAATACAAGTGTTGGCACTAAATTATATTTAAAGTACATATTTAACATATACATATACATATTTAACATTTTAAATATCTTCTTGTAGGTACTCTATCACAGCACAAACATTAGGTTGAGTTATATTTTCTCTAAGGGTTGATACACATCTGACGGATAATGCGTCGCGTATTATCGGTCAACCGATGATGCGCTAGTGCGTCAAGTGTGAAAGGTTGGATGTTTTATTATACATTAAATTTCTCTGTGCTGGCGTTACGCGACCGATAATACGCGACGCATTTTCCGTCAGATGTGTATCGACCCTTATAAAACATCCAACCTTTCACACTCAACCGATGATGCGCTAGTGCGTCGAGTATATAGTCGAGTAATACGCGACGCATTTTCCGTCAGATGTGTATCGACCCTAAATCCGTTAAATATATTGCTTTTTCTTGCATTATCAAAAAATATTCAAGTAATAAACTTTGGATTCCCAACCAGGTGACTGACAGTACTTATTTCTATGATAATTACTTCTCCGAAAGTGCGGCAGGCGTTGTCAAAGTTATGCGTAGTATTTTAGAGAACTCAGTGCAATATTAGAACAGTAGAATATATTTTGTACGAGATATTATGTACTCGAATAACTTTGTTTCTGTGATGTAAGTCTTGTTGTTGTTGAACTAATATGAATATGACAGTGAGACTGAAATGGTGAAATAAAATCAGCAGCAAAAAATCATCAAACCATTTTTTTGCATTCTATTCACATGAAAAATTTTCATGACACTTTGATTTTTTAACATACTAGAATAGTTTTTTTTTCCTATTAAAGTCCATAAAGTTTAAAAGTACCTCTTATCTAATAATATGAGATATAATTATGTATTACGTTTTATATTGAAGATTTTTATGCTCCATATCTCAAAATGTATTCAGTCGGCATGCTGTAATTGTGAGTATTAGGCACCGAAGTATGGTATTAGTCGATCTGTTATTATTACTTATTTATATTGTGGTACCTATGAAAAGTAATTATTAGTTGTATTAAGTTGTTTTGCACACATCTAGGAATTTACTTATTTACTAGGAATTTACTTTCGCACGAAGTTAGTCACTGCCTAAATTATTCTGTCCGGTTTTCGCACGGTACATTTCAAGTCAGTCAGAATTTGTCAGAGCATTATAAACATTTAACTTTTAGCATGCTTTATAAATAAGGGTAAGTTATCCTACTGTTGTCACGGCCCGCACTCTAGGTGACAACTCCAGCTCCATTTCAGATAAGTTTGCCGACAACACAATCCCTTATCACAACTTATAATCGAAAATATACGAAAGGGTTGACAAGTAATTTTATTAGAAGCAAAATGGGTCAATTAAGTCACTTTTTTTAGCATTGGCATAAAGGACATAATTACATAGCTCTAGCTTCGCTCCGCGGTTTCACCCACGTGATAATAAATTATGAGGCGAATAATGATGATGAATAAACGAACAATCATGCGAGCGATTCAAAAATCAAGGCTTTGAGACCCTAACTAAGTTGCTATTCTATAAACGCAAACGCCATAGAAAACTAGGGCTATTTTACTATGGAAACTAACGTGGTTTTCACACATTTTTGTTATAATTAAACACGGGAATACTCACGTAAAAATTAAGTCGTCTACTACGACTAGTTTCGGTCACATTCGGTGACCTTCATCAGGCGAGTTTACAAACGTGACGCGCTCGCGGTTGCGTCTTGTTTGGCACTGAACGCCAAAACCTGGTGTGCCAGACGTAGACGACTTAATTTTTACGTGAGTGTTCCCGGGTTTAATTATTACAAAAAACTAGGGCTATTATTATTTTCCTATTATTGATTGTATATTCCGATATATAGAAATGTCATTCCCATGCATTGTCTTAGTTTTCTATAGCGTTTGAAATCATCTATACTAATATTATAAAGAGGAAAGATTTGTATTTTTGTATTTTTGGATGTTTGTGTGGAATAAACTCAAAAACTACTGGACCGATTTCAATAATTCTTTCACCATTGGAATACCACATTATCCCAAAGTGACATAGGCTATATTTATTACCTGAAAAAATTAGGGATCCTTACTAAAACTTCAATAATGTCCACCCGTACGAATCCAGGACGAGCCGCTAGTAGAATTATAACTTGGTTAGGGCCTCTGCTTTTCAAACAACGTTATAGCACTATGGATTTGCCTCATTTTGATGTTATCCCGTACTATGTTATCAACGGATCTGGTTTAATCCGAGCTTTCTGGACAGCAAAGCATAGGAGACGTTGCCAACTAGCCACTCAAAAGGATCAGATCGCCGTTTCCTTTACCTCCGACTTTCCTACTACTTAAATTACAACTTCTTTCAGCTTACGGTTCTGCATCAAGCATACTTTACCGTCGAAGTTTACAATCTGATCGCCGGAACTTATTCCCGGATGTTCTGACACGAGGAGCATGTGAATGCAAGAATACTTCCAGCCATATTGGAACTCCGGTTCGAATCCCGAAAGCAAATACTGAGTGCCTACAAAAACTTGGACTAACGTATTGTGGACACAGAATGGCGTGGAGAAGTCACCACACTAATTGTATTCTTGTTATCGTTAGTTTATCTTGAGGTCGTGTTTTAATATAAAACAATAATCTTTTTCAAAATCAGTCAAGTGCGTTTTGTGACACACCTGGTAGGGTTCTGTAGCTATGTATGAAATAAATAATCATCGTCAAAAGCCAAACTCTGACAATAAATTAAAAAAAAACATTTTATTACCATCATCATCATTCACAGCCTTCTTTATCCGTCTGTTGAATATACCTTACTATCTGCCGCAGTCCTATGCCAATTTGATCTATGGGCTTTTAAATCTTTTTTATTATTTTTTTAAATAGCTTGTCTAAGAAGTTTATGACTTTCAACTACGTTTTTTCGAAGGTACCACATTTCACAAGAAGATACTTAGGAGAGTGATTCAAAAATTAAAACCCCGGTTAGATCTGCGATTAGGTCTTTATTTATTTCAAAACAATTGACAATCAATAACGTCATCTAACCATTTGTACAGTAATCAAAATGATAAACATTAGCAATATTTAGTACATTTTTCCTTTTAATCAATATTTGAAATGATTAGGAATGTTTTAATCAGCAGTTTTTATAATTATTAATAGATATAATTAATTAATAGGAGCTAGATAATGCTTGCGAAGATACTTTTTAAATGGGTACCATTTCTAAGTTTATGCTTATTAATACATGCATTTGATTTTAATTCAATGCTAACTATTTCAGGTAACAAGGATTTTTTTCACCGGTAGTTTGGATTACCTTTAGTAATAGATTACGGAAACAAAGTATAAGTAGCCTTCTGTTACTCACTTGATTAGAATCGTCATTGATTTAATCACAATTGATTTTAATCAGTTTCAAATGTTATTTTGATTTTTATCTACATAATAATGGAAGTGACTCATGAAACTTAATATTTTTCTACAATTAAAAAAAATTACAATTCATAAGTCATTTTCAATTGAGTAGTCATCCAAATAGTTATCTGAGTTAATTTTAATCAGAGATTTTCAATCGGACATTGGGATAGTCTATAGGTTTCGTCGATCAAGTTAGCAATCAAACAGTTAAGTGAAGCAAAATCACAAATTGTATTGAAATTATTACAAAACGCTGCAGGACACGAAACAGCTGTTGATTATTTTTTTTTACAAAATATTCGACACTGATGTAATGTTGGAATATCTGGAGTAAGAACACTAACTCTACACCTTTCGTGTTCTAAACAACGGATTATTTCCCCGCCTAAAGGGAAAAAGAGTGCGAAAACTTTAATTAAACAAGTTTGGTGAGAATTGAGCCGGGACTTTTGTAAACGGATAATCGAAGCCGTTTTATCCACCTGAGGACGGACACGGACTCTGAATGGGGTTTGGCAGTCTTGACTTCGACAGTGGTTCTTAACTTTAGATCTATTAAAGGTTAAAATATGTTTTGTTTTAACTAACACGGAAATACTCTCGTAAAAGGCCAAAATTTTAAAAATATGTAAAAATTGAAAAGTCCTAATGAAGACCAAATACGATCGAAACTAGTGGTAATAGACGATTTAATTTTACGTGCGGAACCCCGTGTCATTTATAACAAAAAGAAATTAAACCATGTTAGTTTTCATAATAAAACGGTAAAATATATTTAGGAGGCGAAGAATTTCTACGGAGATCTTCATCTTAGTGAATTCTGTCAAACACAGAGGCTGGCTGAAAGGGTGAAACCCCGCATAACCCCGTTGCACTCCAAACTGCCGGGGATATTTGAAGATTTCGAATTCTCTAATTGACCATCACCAAAAAAAAAAAAAACATGTCCTTCATATAATCTAAACGTTTTAAAGCTCATCTAAAGGTCTTTGCGCTAGAACCGTCAGCTTTTGCTCTATAATTTTAAAACGTTATCATTTTGTTTATAATTTCCGATATGAACAAAAATCACTAAAAAAAAACATACAGTCGAATTGAGAACCTCCTCCTTATTTGAAGTCGGTTAAAAGCAACAGGAAACTGTCGAGGTTTTGGTTATTTAACTATAGGCGTTGTTATTTAACTATAGGTACGACCCGAATATTCTATTTTGATTTAGTTGGATTCTCTTATTTTATAGACTTAATCAAAAGCATATAATTAAAATTAAAGTTAATTGGTGATATAAATCTTAATGACTTAATTTCACTTCATTGTGACGTTTAGTGATAAAACCGGCCACGTGCGAGTCAGACTAGCGCCCGAAGGATTCCGTACCATTATTTATAAAAACGGCAAAAAAATCACGTTTATTGCATCGAAGCCTCATATATATTTTTTAGTCTGATTTTTAGTATTTGTTGTTATAGCGGCAACAGAAATACATTATCTGTGAAAATTTCAACTGTCTAACTACCGGGTTCATGAGATACGTGAGGTGACAGACGGACGGACAGCGGAGTCTTAGTAATAGGGTCCCGTTTTACCCTTTGTGAACGGAACCCTAAAACATTATTAATTAAAAGAGCTGCCGGATATAATATTTGTTTATCGTATAGAAACTGAAATTTACTTAGAATTAAACATGTGGCTTTACCAAGAAGTACGGTTTTACCTAATTAAAAACAATTAAAAATTCGGAGTATTGTATGATAGATTGTCTATCATGCAATCTCTATTATTGATCTCTATTATTTTATCATCTTCAATCGTAATGTTTGCACTACCTAAGTGGTACCTAATACGGTTTATCAAACCAATCACTTTATCTTAGGAATTTCCTGATAGCAGTAGCAATTTTTTTGAAGTTGACTACCGTACAAAAATAATTACAAATTCTGTTATCAGAGCGAACTAATGTTAGCTGAAAGGAAATGTTATCAAAATACTGACCTCTAAAGTCGAGGCCCGTATTTAGGGGAGAGGTACCTACTACCCTAACTAATACAGGGTTATTCATAATGGGAATGCTAAGCCGAAAAGGGCGCATAGTACTCATCATTATAAACAACTTTTACTAAGGGACCAACCCAGAATTCGTCAAAAAAATCAGCTGTTCCATACATTTCGTCAAGTGTCATTGCCTTTTTTTTATGGAAAAGATGATTTTTTTTTGCGAATTTCGGGTTGGTCCCATAGTAAAAGTTGTGCATAATGAAGAGTACTTTTTCGGCTTAGCATACCCTTTATGAATAACCCTGTATTATAAACGCGAAAGTGAGCTTGTTTATTTGTTGCGCTTTCACGCATTTACTACTCTACCGATAGTCATGTTTTGCATAAATGTTTTCAGGGGTACAGGTTTTAGGCTACTTTTCATCATTATCATGAGGCGCAGCTAGTGTCTACTAAGTAAACTGATTACAAACTGCAGTAAATGGACAATTGGATACACAATGGCAATGATGCGGCAACTTACGTGTTACCACCAGAACTTCATTTACCTTGTCCTTTGAAAATGAAATAATAAGTCAATGGAAAAAGATTAAGAAATGCTGTGGTTGAAGAATTGATAATTTGCAATTGGCAGACAATTTTTCGATCTCAAAGCATTGGAAAACTGTGGAGTTTTATGGACTTTAATGTCACTGAAGTGGATAATCTATTCATACTTCTAACAGATTGATTGTCAGCAAAAATAAGGCATAAGAATGTGAAAGTCTGTACTTCTATCTCTAACTGATTTGTCTCCTACTATTTTTTTTGTATTTACCTTTGTTGTCTTAAAACGAGAACTTACGAAACTTTGTTTTGGAGTGTAGATACAATACTTTAAGAAATACTCAAAGCATGTTCACTGACTGTAACCAATACTTGTTTTAGGATCTATTTTAAAAAGTGGTAAAAATATCATTTAAAAATCCACTGGTATAATAATGTGGTATTAGTCAATTTTTAGACCATTAAAAAGCCTATTTTTTTTTATTTTTTTTTTATGTGATTAAGTGACGAAACGAGCAAATCGCTCGCCTGATGTTAAACGTCACGTTTGCCCATAACAGCTCTGCGCCACCCAGAATTTTGAACTCGCAGAATTCAAGACCCTGCGCGGCACAGCACTGCGCTCGTCACCCTGAGATATAAGTTGTTTAATCTCCCATTTGCCCTGTAATTTCACTGGAAACAATGCCCTTCCATCCGGAACACAGTAATGTTTGCACATTACTGCTTGGCGGTGGAATAACTGGCAAAGGTGTGGTACTTCCCCAGGCGGGCTCTGCAAAAGAGCCCTACCACTACAAAACACCTTGATAAGATACCCTTTCAGAATAACCTTATAACTTTATGAACGTTTTTTCTGTCCTCAAATCGTCGAGTAATGTTTATAAATTCAATGAGATGCGTTTATTGACCCACATAGCGTAATAACTCTGAACGTTTCACGTAAAGCGTGAAATGTTAATATTTTCACAGCTTCTTCGTTTCATAAACATTTCTATTTCGTAAGCTTTAGCTGGCAAAAGTGAGGCGCAGTAGTGTCCAAACTGACTTTTAATTAAAACTTTTTTGTTTGGTTTTGTTTGGTTTATACAAGCCTTTTGAAGGCTAGGCACTAGTAATGTACTAGTAAATAAGGTTGGTAAGGTAAATTCGCATAAACTGAGTGTCTAGTTTGAAACTGGAATAAAGCTTTAAGTGTCAAAATGAAGCCGATTCCGATTAACAGCCAGTTAGACAATAATGCCGCGGTACTCTTTTCATGTTAGCTTTGTTGATCACCATTACGTACTTAACATTATCTAGCTAACCTGTCAAGTATAAAAAAAAGCCTCGGATTTTTTTGTAACTAACATAATTTTAGTAGATAACTACTAACACCATGGATCCATGTAGTCCCTCATAAAAATCCTTTGAATTTATTCACCTTGAAGTGTTTTATTTTTATTGATATTTAAAACGTCATTTTATCATTTGGCATAGAAGTAGGCCACAACCACCGAAGTCGGATCGATGGCCACAACAAATGAAGGCGGCCATTTTATTTAGCTTCTCCACTCCCAACAACGAACGTGCCACTAGAACTGTTGACGATTTTAAGCCCACTAACAAGCTGGACTCACTTAGCCACAGAAAAGACGTGAATTTCCCTTGAATTTTCTTCCACTTGTCTTTCGGGGAATATCATGAAAAGCTCTCTGACTTCACCCCTGCGTCGAAACTCCGCCGCCGCTCACCCGCGCATCTTGCAATACTGAAAATCTCATACCATCTTGTTAATTGGCTGTTTTCGCAAACTTTAATAATTATTTGGATTATGGAATGCACTTTTTCCGCAGGTCTTCCCACTAAGCTAGAACATAGGGCGTCTTAAAAAGGGCGTCTACAAACACCTGTCCGGGCAGACAAAGCATCAAATAAACTTACAAAAATACAAGCGCATATTGTAAACTCGGCCTTAGTAATTTCGTTTAAACATTTACGAAGTATTTCTATCGCATATTAAGATAGCTGGTGTTATTGTATTTGAATATTATTTATATAGAATCAATATTATTCGACATAAGTGGCCATTGACATTATAAGTATTATATTTTACATTTTGACTGCGTAGACATAAATACTTATCGCTTCATACTCATATCATTGCTCATGCAAGAATCGAAGTACATAATGGGATAGATAGATATATTTTTAATGGTTTGAACTAAAAATTATAAACAAAAAGATAACACAAAAAAATTGTGCAATCAGCATTGCTCAATTTAACTTTTACCATTTTACATCACATTTTTTTTATAACAATTTAATCCGCTTTTGCCCACTAACTCGCTTGTTGGCAAAGCGACGAAGTAGTCAAGAAATTCTAAGCTTTGGAAAGATCGCACTCGTACTATGTGCAAGTAAGGTAAACAAGTCGTCTGGGTAAAACAGGGTTGTATTTTTAAAACTGCACAAAGGGATCTAAATTGCGTCTAGGTAGATTAATCACGGTCGATTGTTAGCTCGTGGTTATCGCCGGCGCTGTTCACAACAATAGTATGTCCGGCACCTACTCAAACAATGTAGCGTCGGCTACCATTCACAGACACACACAAAGACATAAACTCGAATGTGTGGGAGCTCAAAATCGCATGCGCGCAGCATCTGGCCTCTTCCCCTATCATCGGCTGCTCTCAGCTTTGAAACGACACAAAAAAAGCGTGGAGCGGGAATCGAATTTCGACGCTCTGTCGTTAATACAGGTTTGGTTTTAGCTTGTTCGGTTCTCATGTGGATGAAGCTCAACGCTAGACGGTATGGCAATGAGCTTCCAGGACTCTGATTTTTTAGATGAACCTCGTTCGCTCGGAGGCTGACACGTATCGCGATGCGTCGCGAGCTGAGCGGTTACGTCGCGTAAACAGAAAGTTGGTGGACGAAAATTTCTGACGGACGAAAAATTTACGACCGTCAATTCTGTGGTGGAAAATACGTAATTTAAGTGTCTGTTCTGTGGAATGTGATGGATTACGCAGTTTGTTAAAGAAAGTTATTTGAGAATTTCTCGTCTTGATATGTACAAGTAAGTCAAGAAACTTTATCCATCGTTTAAAATAACAATTTAAATTTGTGTACACACGCTTGAGTTTTTTTTTATTTTTTATTAATGAGTAGACTGTGTTAGTAATAAGTGATTTATAGGTAATACGTTATTCATATTTGATTAATTTAATATTGAACAAAGACTTAGTAAGGGCGGAGCTACTCGAATAGTTGAGTGCTAGATTATTATTAAGTATAATTTCGAGTACTGATTATAATGTAGTAATAAGTAGGCACTCATTATATTTATAGTAAGTATTCAGTGCTAGGTAATTTACCAGTTGGATCAATAACATATTTGAAAAAACCAAATGCACCATTAATAGATACCTGATTAAAATTAAAAGATAAGTAACTAATAGATATCTGATTACAATTCCTTTTTCACTTTTTTTTAATTAACTATAATAATATAAAAAAATTAAATTCGTTTTGTCGTAGGGGTTATATTTAACCCTAAAATCATAGTTAGCAACAACCAGAGATCATTAGGGGGCTTGCAAAACCGTCTCTTGAAGCGGCTTACCTTTGACCTTTTCCATGCCTCTAATAACCAACCTATAAGTACATATACCTGTAAGGTAGGTATATAGCTATCTACCTACAAGTATAATAATGACAATGTACCTACTGGCTATTGAAAGTAAAAGGTCAATATTAAAAATTAAGAGTCAAAGTGTAGGTATTTTATTTTTTGGTTATGAGGAAATAACAATTAGTGAATGATTTGAAAATATTAATATTTTCTGGTAATTATTTATCATTTATGGCTTGTAGTGGTACCCGATGCCAAAGCTTCAGTTAAAAGGTCGGTTCTACCTGGTGGTGGAATACCGACGTATATTTGCCGAAGTCTTGTTATATGTGATCGTCTAGTTATGAAGATTAGTTACGAGTTTAGTGTTATACTAGCTTGGAAAATATTAAGTGACTAAATATATTTATATCTCATGTTTTATATGTGTGCGAATTAATGCATATAGCTTATTAACAGCCCTCACGGCTCATGCCATCGCATAACTATACCTCCAGGCTTGGCAGTCTAGGTATTGTAGCGCGAGTATTGGAATTCTAACTGGAATTGAAATATGTCCAGTTGGAAATAAACGATATTCTAATGAATATTATCCAAGTGACTGGTCTGTGGTAATTATGCAATAACAACTGATCGTACAACTGGCCCACTCTGCTCGCAAGGCCTAATTCCTGCGTACAGGCGCATACCGTGTATGTCTTTGTGCAACTCACTTGCCGCGTTCGAACGCTTACGGTGGCTATAAAGCTCTTTAAATATACCATGGTTTTATGTTTGCAAAGTCAACGGCCGCTGACGGTGGCTAAGTGGTCGCGAGAGGAGCACTGCAACATCTCTCAGGGGAGGAAGTGTGAGGCAAGCCAGGACCACACATTGTCGTCAGGCACGGAGGGTTAGCTGTTTGGGTCGTACACTCTCGACCTAGGTATGCTAAGTGCAATACCAGAGAGTCCAATTGGAATTCAGCGCACTCTATTATCATAGTCACATTAATATGTTCCCTGTCAGTACAATACACTATTCTCTTATGACTTGCAATAATATAAATGATTAGATTATGTACTAATAGAATACGACAGGTCCTCACAGAGTCTAGTATCAAGAGTGAATGGGAAAATGAATTGTATATTTGCCATATACACCATATAGATAATATGACCAAGAGACTGACGTAAGCATCGAAGCTACGTTCTTATGTGTGTATGAATACACCAAAGGTTTATTATGTACAAACGCACATACATACTTTCTACATCACAAACACTATAACGGCCGGTGGCCTTTCGTTAGTATCGAAACTAACTTCTATATCAGGTTAGGTAGCTATATACCTAACACTTAATTATGTATATAATTATAGTTCCTCTTCTATAGTGACTCAGAGTGAGTATTTTAGATTATTCACAGTTAGATCATATAAGTTGATTACCGTTCATCAGGCGAAACGGTAGTCTCTCCAGAATCAACTCCTATGTATAATTGATGTTATATATTATAATAAATTATAATTGGTAATCGATACTTCCTATACCTACGTTCTCTGCTGTTGAACTCGTCGGTAGTGAAGAACGCGTTGGTTGAAATCCCGAAGTACGCACGTTGCTAGAGCTGTAAATCTTACAACTACCTAGGATTCGTTTCTAGACTCAACTCTCGTTACTTTAGTGATAAATGAATATTTATATTGAGCAATGAGATTTACTTTAATGAGAGTATCATGGTCTGGGATTAGACCTTAGTAAATACTCGTATCTACCTAGTGAGGTATCGGGAATTGTAGCTTAATTTAATAAATCAAACAAGTCATTTGGGCGATATGAAGGTTTATTTACGGTAAATCAGTTATTAGCCCTAAGCTAAACTCATTTTTATACATCCCATAAATCGGGTATGATTCATGGTCTGTAGGACATTCGACTACTAGGCACATCCACACAGAAAGCGATAGTCCAAGCGAAAACTGTGCGGGCCGGAATATCTAGCTGAATGAATAGAAAACTAAGATCGCGATCGCCCTGTGCGTTATTATTATTTATTCCGAAACTATTCAAATTATATTTGTCACTATACCCCGAATAGTCTTTAATTATTAGTTATTATTAGATCAAGTAATAATTAATGGTTACATTTATGTTTTATATTTATTATTATATTTCTTTCTTTCAATTATGTGTTTGTTCTAGGACTTCCATTTTAGTTTACTGTATTTGAAATTAAATTATTAATCAAGATCAGGGTATAGTAGTTTTAGCTTTACTATCTTATACGATACCTTAATTACACATACAATTAGTTATACATTTATTATCGAATCATAGAACAAAGATATTAGCAACACATAATACTTTACATAGAGCAACATTAGGTCATACTTATACAACTCTATAAGTGACACAGTATTTAGAGGAACGTATTAGATCGTGTTAATTCGGATTCTTTCCTTCGATCAACACACGTGAGTGCTTTACTAGTCTCGGCCATAACTAAGTAGGCTTAAACAATTAACTCATGAGGTACGCGTTCATACGCTGTAGGTACATACGTTCAATATAATTTAGATTATCCTGTTGCTCCATATAAAAGTAAATGAACAATTTAGTAAGACTAATTTAATAAGTGTGAATCGTTACTTTAAACTGGCATAATATTTACAAGTTTATTGATACAGTGCATGTACATTACCAAACCGCTGTTAACAGCTCACCACTGAATTTACTAGTTTTGTACGTTAACACTTGACTCTATTTAAAGGTTCAAACAAAGGAAAAGCACGCCTTAACATTTACAAATTCATATTCAAGATTTCGAAGACAAACCACAATTTAACTAAAGTTAAGGTGCTTCAGAAATCATGACTACACTCTTTCAAAGTTTAATTTAGGACAACTATGTCTGCACTCTTTCGCGGTCTAATTCCGAATGTCCCTATCCTATCGTTCAGTTTGGCTTCACCAAAACTGTCCCACGGTCGTCCGTAGTCATAAATTTCCTATTTTATTGCTTTTTGAGTCCTTTTGAAAGATTTAATTTTTTACAATGAAACTTTACTCATACAAGTGTTGCACTTTTACCATTTATCTAAATGGTCCATTCGAGAAAAAAAGGATTTCTTGTAAGTTTGCCTAAAACAATATATCAAACGTTTTATGGCTTTCACTTGTTTCTTAAATTTCGTGTGAACTCTGCACTTCACTCAATGGGGTTTGGCGACAGCTTTTTGTTACATCGCGGCCAGACGTAGAAAAAATAATTCCTAGTAAGCGATGCCACCACATAAATTCCCCCAGAAATATTCTAAACAACGAAAAATTCATTTGTTTTTAATATTTCTCCAAACCATCAAAACCAATGTGGAGTATCGCGGTTCTAAAGGAATCCTTGGTCAATGAAATCGACCTTTTCATAACCGTTTGCAAAAGGCATAAAACTCTTCATCAACAAATAACAAAATACCATTGTGTGAAGGTGCTATACAACAATCTTTACAACGGAACCCTCAACTCTACTTTATGACCCACTCACGGCTCTATTGTGCAACAGCCTGTTGGTCTGCGCACGCGCCGGTAGCCGGTATATCTGGTTGCACCATCTGGTTTAGGTTGTGAGGAAGAATTCCCTTTTCCCTTTTTTTTTATATTATTTGTGTCATTATAAGGGAACAAGTATATAATATTACAGTTACTCACAATCCGCCTGTCTCGAAATACACTAGTGTATAGACACTATCGTACGAATCAAATAAAGTTCTCAAGTAATTTACTGAATTTGCGTATGACCTTCCTATCCGTGTATAGGTAAGTCTTTAGTTTCACACACTCTCCTACGTCAAACAAACTATCGTATAACTCTAATCATATCATTGCGTTTCTTTACGCATGTACACATATGAAAACCGTACTTCTAACTGAAATTATCCTGCTTCAAGTCTTAACAAATATCATAAATAGGAAAGTGAGTTTTGTTTGTCCGTTACACTTTCACGCCCTAATTACTCTCCTCTACAAATCAACATGAAATTTGAATACACGTTGGTCGTGAATACTAAAAGGAATAAAGGCTACCCTTTATCATCATCAGCATAATTATAATCGTCGTCATAGTTAATCATCAACATCATCACTCTTAAACAACACACAAGTAAAACTACGAGTATGATTCAAGTCACGACTAGTACCGAAATAAGATGAAATTTGCATCACGTCACTATCAGTAACTTAGAGCTGAATGTGATTTATTTTATTGAATTTCTACACACATTCTATCGTAGAGCGCCCCGTGGCTCCTTTCATTGTATAGTTTTGTAAATCGGCTATAAACATCCTTAATTACAAACATATATTGACAACATACAAATAAAACATACCAATTGCCCGCTCATTAATAGTCCGTAAAATCGTAACATCCACCTTGTCTATCTCTTACATCTTTCGACATCCCTGTCTTAACCGGACTCGTACGCACAACTAACATCTGTTCGGGATTTTGACACGCGTTATAATAGTTCTAATCACCTGACCTGTAAATTTGCATCTTATTAGTGTAATAATAGTTTTGTCTAGTGAGAGCTTGTACTTAAAGACAATTTAACGGCTCTATATCGCTTCATGGCTGCTCACAATCAATCCGAGTTGTTATTCCCCCGGAACAACAAAGAATGAAGTAATAGAGTTGTTTTATGAGAGGTTCTAATAATTGGACTGACTGTGATGTCTTCGGTTCTCATGAATGCTCGTATTCCCCCGGAACAACAATAGTGCAATAACAGTGTTGTCGCGATTTAATTTATTTGACACGACTTTAAAAATTGCTTTACTTTACTTCGCCCATCTATTAAGGAGCCAAGTCGTTTGTTAAACTGCCGAATCTGATAGGTCTTAAACGAATACTAAAGAAAAACGTCAGTCACCTCTTTAGTTATACCTCGAACGCTTGTCCTACAATAAGGACCCGCTAAGCTACGCTGGATGCTCTCAACTTGCCTAAAACTCTGACGCTAGAGCTAGCTACTCGGTCTATTCACATTTACTTACTTAATATGGCGTGACAAAGTGTCATCTACGACTTTAGTCTTTGCCGACACATGTTCTATTGTGCAATTGGTTTCACCTATAAAATGCACTCGTCTATTAGTTATTCTCTAGCTCAGTAATTTACACGTGTGTAACCATATAGACTCATATGACCAGTTCGAATGATCACGTTTCCTTCACCTTGCTATGTGTATCGATTTCCTGTAATTTACGCGTATGTAACCATAAAAAAAATCATCTGAACAGTTCGAATGACCACATTTCATATACATCGATATGCGTACTAATGCATGTAACCGTATAAAATTCATATGATCAGTTCGAATGATAACGTTTTCTTCACGTTGCTATGCGTATCAATGTATGTATCCGTACGAAATTCATATGATCAGTTCGAATGATCACGTTTTCTATAGGTACATTGATATGCGTACTAGTTTCCTTTAATTTCCTATTGAAATTGTTTAGCCGTTTTGGTACTTATTTAAGGCAATTGGCCTACATCTGACTGCAATATCGTTTGACTTGCTATATAGCTCTCTACTTTCTGCAACAGACATTGCCTAGAGTCTCTGACTCATCAATCGCACGCAATGAACTAATTTCGATTTGAAATCGCGGTTCTAGTCAACAATGACCAACTTCAATCAACGATCTAGATAACCTTGTGTCTAGGTAGCCGTTTCTTAATGCAGTATCAAACAAAAGTAATCTGATTGCGTTCTCGTTTTGCGACATAAACGCTTTAACAACTTCAGCAATCTAGCTTCCATATTCGTATATCTCGATATCAGTTATATTATTAACCAATTTGCTAGTAACATTCTGTATTCCAACAATAGTTGTGCGGTTTGAGTTTGTGGTGCACATTAATTGTTTTTAATAGACACCATAATACCGTTCTGCCTTCCCCCTAAACCTTGTGTAGGTTTCCAATGACGTTAGCATACAACAATCATCTACCAACGAAACGTTTGCCTAACGTACTATGTTCAAAATAGAAGAGTGTGTTCAACCATATCTAATCTAGATTGAATTTACTGAAGTTACTGTGTTCGACTACAGTCTATTTAACTACAACGTTCTTATCAAACGGACCCAAAAGCAGTTATCCTATCACTTTACGTTGCGGAACAGTCTAGTTTTAGCTAAGCGTTAAAAATACCTAGTTATGTCTAAACAAAACAAAAATGTAAAAGGATAACTTATTTCTAACCTTATATAAACATTACTAAGCCGTCAATTATAACTAATATTCAAGTCGTCTGTGCGTCGACGTGGTCATCAAAACGTGTCGTCTGCACCAAGTGTCCTGTAAAGGCGTACACAATTGAATACAGGTTATAAAACAATTCTGGAGACCTTTTATCTCGTAGGCTCCCGTTGTAAAATCCAATCGGATCTCTGAAAAGCACACACATTTATACTAGTATAATTAAACTCGTGAGGACCCTGTTATTTCTACGTTGTGTTTTTTTTTTTTTGTAATAGGTAATTAATTTAGTCGTATTATCAGTTTAATACGTAGCTAAATCCTGGTCACGGCACCATTTCTGTAGTGGTACCCGATGCCAAAGCTTCAGTTAAAAGGTCGGTTCTACCTGGTGGTGGAATACCGACGTATATTTGCCGAAGTCTTGTTATATGTGATCGTCTAGTTATGAAGATTAGTTACGAGTTTAGTGTTATACTAGCTTGGAAAATATTAAGTGACTAAATATATTTATATCTCATGTTTTATATGTGTGCGAATTAATGCATATAGCTTATTAACAGCCCTCACGGCTCATGCCATCGCATAACTATACCTCCAGGCTTGGCAGTCTAGGTATTGTAGCGCGAGTATTGGAATTCTAACTGGAATTGAAATATGTCCAGTTGGAAATAAACGATATTCTAATGAATATTATCCAAGTGACTGGTCTGTGGTAATTATGCAATAACAACTGATCGTACAACTGGCCCACTCTGCTCGCAAGGCCTAATTCCTGCGTACAGGCGCATACCGTGTATGTCTTTGTGCAACTCACTTGCCGCGTTCGAACGCTTACGGTGGCTATAAAGCTCTTTAAATATACCATGGTTTTATGTTTGCAAAGTCAACGGCCGCTGACGGTGGCTAAGTGGTCGCGAGAGGAGCACTGCAACATCTCTCAGGGGAGGAAGTGTGAGGCAAGCCAGGACCACACATTGTCGTCAGGCACGGAGGGTTAGCTGTTTGGGTCGTACACTCTCGACCTAGGTATGCTAAGTGCAATACCAGAGAGTCCAATTGGAATTCAGCGCACTCTATTATCATAGTCACATTAATATGTTCCCTGTCAGTACAATACACTATTCTCTTATGACTTGCAATAATATAAATGATTAGATTATGTACTAATAGAATACGACAGGTCCTCACAGAGTCTAGTATCAAGAGTGAATGGGAAAATGAATTGTATATTTGCCATATACACCATATAGATAATATGACCAAGAGACTGACGTAAGCATCGAAGCTACGTTCTTATGTGTGTATGAATACACCAAAGGTTTATTATGTACAAACGCACATACATACTTTCTACATCACAAACACTATAACGGCCGGTGGCCTTTCGTTAGTATCGAAACTAACTTCTATATCAGGTTAGGTAGCTATATACCTAACACTTAATTATGTATATAATTATAGTTCCTCTTCTATAGTGACTCAGAGTGAGTATTTTAGATTATTCACAGTTAGATCATATAAGTTGATTACCGTTCATCAGGCGAAACGGTAGTCTCTCCAGAATCAACTCCTATGTATAATTGATGTTATATATTATAATAAATTATAATTGGTAATCGATACTTCCTATACCTACGTTCTCTGCTGTTGAACTCGTCGGTAGTGAAGAACGCGTTGGTTGAAATCCCGAAGTACGCACGTTGCTAGAGCTGTAAATCTTACAACTACCTAGGATTCGTTTCTAGACTCAACTCTCGTTACTTTAGTGATAAATGAATATTTATATTGAGCAATGAGATTTACTTTAATGAGAGTATCATGGTCTGGGATTAGACCTTAGTAAATACTCGTATCTACCTAGTGAGGTATCGGGAATTGTAGCTTAATTTAATAAATCAAACAAGTCATTTGGGCGATATGAAGGTTTATTTACGGTAAATCAGTTATTAGCCCTAAGCTAAACTCATTTTTATACATCCCATAAATCGGGTATGATTCATGGTCTGTAGGACATTCGACTACTAGGCACATCCACACAGAAAGCGATAGTCCAAGCGAAAACTGTGCGGGCCGGAATATCTAGCTGAATGAATAGAAAACTAAGATCGCGATCGCCCTGTGCGTTATTATTATTTATTCCGAAACTATTCAAATTATATTTGTCACTATACCCCGAATAGTCTTTAATTATTAGTTATTATTAGATCAAGTAATAATTAATGGTTACATTTATGTTTTATATTTATTATTATATTTCTTTCTTTCAATTATGTGTTTGTTCTAGGACTTCCATTTTAGTTTACTGTATTTGAAATTAAATTATTAATCAAGATCAGGGTATAGTAGTTTTAGCTTTACTATCTTATACGATACCTTAATTACACATACAATTAGTTATACATTTATTATCGAATCATAGAACAAAGATATTAGCAACACATAATACTTTACATAGAGCAACATTAGGTCATACTTATACAACTCTATAAGTGACACAGTATTTAGAGGAACGTATTAGATCGTGTTAATTCGGATTCTTTCCTTCGATCAACACACGTGAGTGCTTTACTAGTCTCGGCCATAACTAAGTAGGCTTAAACAATTAACTCATGAGGTACGCGTTCATACGCTGTAGGTACATACGTTCAATATAATTTAGATTATCCTGTTGCTCCATATAAAAGTAAATGAACAATTTAGTAAGACTAATTTAATAAGTGTGAATCGTTACTTTAAACTGGCATAATATTTACAAGTTTATTGATACAGTGCATGTACATTACCAAACCGCTGTTAACAGCTCACCACTGAATTTACTAGTTTTGTACGTTAACACTTGACTCTATTTAAAGGTTCAAACAAAGGAAAAGCACGCCTTAACATTTACAAATTCATATTCAAGATTTCGAAGACAAACCACAATTTAACTAAAGTTAAGGTGCTTCAGAAATCATGACTACACTCTTTCAAAGTTTAATTTAGGACAACTATGTCTGCACTCTTTCGCGGTCTAATTCCGAATGTCCCTATCCTATCGTTCAGTTTGGCTTCACCAAAACTGTCCCACGGTCGTCCGTAGTCATAAATTTCCTATTTTATTGCTTTTTGAGTCCTTTTGAAAGATTTAATTTTTTACAATGAAACTTTACTCATACAAGTGTTGCACTTTTACCATTTATCTAAATGGTCCATTCGAGAAAAAAAGGATTTCTTGTAAGTTTGCCTAAAACAATATATCAAACGTTTTATGGCTTTCACTTGTTTCTTAAATTTCGTGTGAACTCTGCACTTCACTCAATGGGGTTTGGCGACAGCTTTTTGTTACATCGCGGCCAGACGTAGAAAAAATAATTCCTAGTAAGCGATGCCACCACAGGCTTACTCTTACGGCTTAGTCACCCTTCGACGTTAGACCTAGTATCCGTGCTGTAGGATGATGTAAAAGGTACTGAAATAGTTTTTTTAAATTCTTTTTCATTTTAAATTCATAATACCTACTGTTCATAATCGTAAAACTTTCGTAAGCATATTACGAGTAAATAAAAAAATCTGGACAAACCGCGCCACACTTCCTAAAGCAAATCCTGCTAGCATTGACATGAAATAAAAATTGGGGTTGTTTTCATTTTGGTTTTTATATGTTATATTGGTCATTGCAAGGTACAACATAGTATTATAAATGTACAGGGTTATAAGAAAAGGTTATGCTAAGAAGAAAAAGGCTCATCATCACTACAAACAACTTTTACTATAGTACCAACTCTGAAATAGCAAAAAAAAAAAGTTCCTTACGTTTTGTCGAGCGTCATTGACATTTATGATTGATTTTGATGAAACTGATTTTTTTTTTCGTGTTTTCAGGGTTGGTCTCAAAGTAAAACTTGTTCATAATGATGAGTACTATGAGCCCTTTTCGGCTTAGCATTCCTTTTCCTAATAACCATACGTTAAACCCATTTGTTTCTATGCCAACAAAGTACGTAGGATACTTACATGGTACAGCGTTTTCAAACGCTTTCCTTATTTTCTTTGATCTCTAAAGCTTAATCTGATATAATATGTATTACGTACGTAATTACGTATGTGAAACTAGCTGCGCCCGCGGTTTCACTCGCAAGATGAATATGATGATGATGAAAAATAGGTATTTATTTTATTTAACCTATGTCTTAACTACAATTTGTATAGAATAAAAACCACGCCACCTAGTGTTCATAATATGAACTACAACTAGTTCATACAAATTGTAGTCAGTTAACGCGATCGAATAGTGAAATACTCGTAAATCTCCAAAAAAATATTTGTGATCTCAGATTTTTGAAAATGCACGAACGGGAAATCTGTCGATCTTATATCTCTCAATCAATTAATAACACAAGAACATTATTTTTACAAAACAAAAAACAAAAACCGACTTCAAAAGACCGACTATTGAGTTATTCATCTATTTGTCGCGCACGTACTTAATGCAAATTTAAGACTTATATGGTTTTCTCATGGATACCATAATCAGAACTGGACTAAAAGCGTCAGCTTTCTAATAAAAAAAGAATTATCAAAATCGATTCACCCAGTCCAAAGTTATGAGGTAACAAACATAAAAAAAAAACCATACAGACGAATTGATAACCTCCTCCTTTTTTGAAGTCGGTTAAAAAACTGGCACTAGGCTCTCTGACCACGTCTATGCAACATTTCCTGAAGATCGGTTAAGTAATTAAGACTTGAAAGCGTAACAAACTCACTTTCGCATTTATAGATAACTAGCTGTTCCCTCCCATGCCACGCTTTGCTGTGAATAAAAAAAAAATAAAAAAAAATAGCTTATGTTACTTTGGGATAATGTAGCATTCGAATGGTGAAAGAATTTTTGAAATCGGTCCAGTAGTTTTTGAGTTTATTCCACACAAACATACAAAAATACAAATCTTTCCTCTTTATAATATTAGTATAGACTAGCTTTTACCCGCGGCTTGTTTTTATCTTTCGCATTTTTTTAATATAAAGTATCCTATGTTACTTTTAATACCTCTAAGAATATGCGTAGAAAGTTTCGTGATGATCGGTTACGTAGTTTTCGCGTGAAAGCGTAACAAACAAACTTACATCCCCATTTATAACATTATAGTAGCATTAGTACATTACACTAGTACATTAGTAGTATAGGTATATAAATATTAAAGTTTTTGTGTTTGGATGTTCGTTACCCGATCCCACAAAAACGGCCGAACGGATTTGCATGAAATAATCGAGATAGCTTACATTCTGGATTATGATTTTAGGCTACTTTATTTCCCGGAAAAACAGTGCCTAACGAACATTATAAATACGAAAGTGAGTTTGTATGTTACGCTTTTACAATACTACTTACTTAGTCGACCATCATACAATGTTGCATACACAGGGTCAGGGGTACAGAATAGGACCTGGGCTAATATTCATACACGGGGTCAGGGGTACAGAATAGGACCTGGGCTAATATTCATCATCGTCATTAGGAATCGTCACCTGAGGCTCAAGAGGGGGGTCTTGAGCCTCACGTGACGATATTTACTACAACCCCCTCCCACCTTGTGATATATTATGATATTTCACCGGGTGGTGAAGGGTTTTCCGAAAACATCATGAAATATCACAAGGGGGAGGGGGTTGTAGTGAAATATCACGTGATTTTTTTCGTTAAATTGTTAAAATTTTAAAAACAATTGTAACTACCAAAAAAATAGGAAAGGGGGTAATTTATAACCTTACCAAGTATCACCATGGGGGAATGAAAAAAATTGCTATAATCACGTGGACATTAATGGACGACCCCTTATCAACGTGGGGTTGAACCCGCGGGGCATAACTAGTCACGTAATAAGCGAGTGCAGCATCCAATATTTTCAACCTAATTTAGATCGTATCCCGATGAACGACGCTGACCCAAATTTCTAGTCATTACATATTATACATTTCTATTTTGTTTACATCATTTTGTATCGGATGTCATAAAACGTTTAGAGAGAGATAAAATGAAACAAATATTCTCATTTGATGTAGTTCAAAGAAACATTAGGTTTTTGATACCCATGTTTATGAAATCAAATATTACGAGTAAATGTCTATGTATGAGTATTGTGAGTGGTTTATAATTTCGTATATCACAACTTATATCTCAGGGTGACGAGCGCAGTGCTGTGCCGCGCAGGGTCTTGAATTCTGCGAGTTCAAAATTCTGGGTGGTGCCAACGAGTCATACTGACTCGTTTTGGTGTGACTGGTTGGGAACCCCTCGTGCAGACCTGTTATGGGCAAACGTGACGTTTAACATCAGGCGAGCGATTTCCTCGTCTCGTCACTCGATTACATAAAAAAAAAAAAAATTATGTCCCAAATGATTTATATCTGTAACACGGTTTGTGCGCAATATTTCAAGATTTAATACTTAAGGGTGTTCTTCTACACGTCAAAGTGACCTTTGTGACACAAGTTTGCTTGAGAATAAAATAATCGTGTCTCCATACAAAATATTTAGTCACGTGATCAATTTTTTATGGACATTCAATATCTTCCTTCTCGAATTTAGCAAACTTGTGTTCTAGAAGTTGTTCACTTTGACGCGTAGAAGAACACCCTTATACATTCATACACCTTTCCGTCACACCTTGTACAGATTTTTACTACATAACAGTAATAAGTACCTAATAGCAGATACCTAGATACCTATAGGTAGTTTGTAGGTATATCGTATGCTATGTTTAGAAAGTCCAATTTTCCGCTTACTCCTTTCGATTTGCCAACTGTGCACCTTCGAGAACATCGCCATATTGGTTTTGGTCGTGCGCTCGTTACCTTTGCATGTAGCTTATTTGCATTTAGAAATTGTCTTACATGAGAATAAAATAGCGAGAATATTCAAATTTAATTATAACACTTACCTATTAGCTTGGAAAAAGATATCTAAATGGTAGGTTTTATTTTAATTAAAATAACGTGAATAGACGTAAACAGAATAGAAAGTTACTGATAACAAAACAGAGCTCAAGCCACTACCCAGGTAGAGTACCCAAAAGTACCTAAATTTAATTAATTGTAGTTTATAGGGTAGAACATATCGACTGTTTTTTTTTTTTGTGTACTAGTTTTTTTAAAATCGTTATTTTATCAGCACTGTGTCGAGTCTGTGTGTAAAAACCAATCACCGTGCATTGGTCTCGCAAATACTCGAAAATGGCTCGACCGGCATGAATAGATATAGTTTTTGTTTTGATCACCTCAATACAGGCTTTGTTTATAGAAAAAATAACAAGTGAAACAGAGGAACGTAGCTGTTAACAATAAAAAGGCAGTGTTTTTAAATATCTGAGAGTATTTTGTATTTGGCCATTTCTAAATAGTGGAAGTGTCCTAAGGCAAGCTAAATTTATATATGCGCGATTTGTCCGGTCATATTAAAAAAAAACATGAGATCGTCAAAATATAAAAGTTAAAGAGAAGTCCAACTAAAAAAAATCTAATTAGTTTCAAAACAGTTTCAAACATGAACATGATGATTAGATCTCTCGAGAATACATTTCAAGACCATGGGACCTACTATTGGGAGCTCGAGATTATCTCCGTCATTCTCACTCTCATGACAATTATAATGAGCACGACAGGGACAAAGATACTCTCTCATCCCATCACCATTTCAAAAATTTTACATTATACCCAACAATAATTAACCACATCATTATTAAAGACTCAGGGTACTCGTAAAACAGAATTCCCAGGTTCAAAACTTAAAAAGAAAAAATAGCCTGACTTTTTCACGAGCTACTCGTAACTGGCGCAAGACTAACATTTAGTAGGAGGGGATTAACCCGTGTCAAAAAGTTTTTCAATTATGTCGGCGTGATAACGTATACCTAAATATGTAGTCAGTTTATTTACCGTACACGGAACTTGGGCCGAAAGTTGTACAAGTGGTGCGAAGGGTCCCTGAGGTGTGAAGTTTTATTTTAATAACGTCATAGTTAGACTTGGGATTGGGGCTTACTTATAAAGCCTGGTTAAAGGTAATCACTGATTAAAATCCTTTGACAACTTCTCGCTGACGTGAAAAATCACGTCCAAAAAGAAGACGGAGAACTTTAAGCAGTCATTAACTTTAAGCAGGCTTTATAAGTAAGGGTTTTTATGTATTTATAATATATAGTTTCGGTTAAGTTTGAATATGTCTGTTTTACCGCTTGGCTCTGTTTGTTTTCGACAGCTGACTATTCAAAGAGAGAATGAGATATCAATCATCACTATAATTCTTCAGGAACCGTTAATTTTCCGTGATAAAAAGAAACCTGTCAGTAAATTGCGTTAATGTGTCTGGGTGTCTTCAAGTCGCGAGTGAATCGGTATCTTCTAGGCAAGCTTGCTCCATCGTTGACCGCACGTTGCTTACCATCAAGCGAAATTAATAGCGGTCAAACGCAAGCCTATTTAATGTATAAAAAGACGTGTGGCACTCGGGGACTGCCGCGGTAAAGCTAGCATTTTTTTATCAACTTATGCAATTATAATTATTTATCGAAACCTTACACTCGACACCTAGAGGCGAGTTGCTGAACTAAAGAGACAAGCGTGATATTTCAACAAGGACATTATTTTCACAAAACAAAAAACAAAAACCGACTTCAAGAGACCGACTATTGAGTTATTCATCTATTTGTCGCGCACGTACTTAATGCAAATTTAAGACTTATATGGTTTTCTCATGGATACCATTATCAGAACTGAACTAAATTGAAATGGGACCAAATGAGAAGCGTCAGCTTTCTAATAAAAAAAGAATCATCAAGATCGATTCACCCAGTCAAAAGTTATGAGGTAACAAACATAAAAAAAAAAATAATAAAAAAAAACATACAGTCGAATTGATAACCTCCTCCTTTTTTGAAGTCGGTTAAAAAGTCATTAAAAGTTCTACTATTCATCGATAGATGGCAACAAAACTAAAAAGTATCACTAAAAAGTGTAAGGTTATTTTCGTTACGGAATTTCTGGATTCGGTCTCCACGCTCAAGGCCCGCGATAGAAGCTATGCAATAGCTTAAAATATATATTCAGGATGTAAATTTCGTACTTGTGTATTATAATATATTATCAAGGAAGTTTAAATCCTGAATATATATTTTATATCCTGAAAATATTCAGGTGAATTAATTATTCTTTTAGCGGAATTTAGATGGGCATTTTTCTCAGTGATAAAATCTGCGTGATTGAGTAGCCAACACCCCCTCCACCCATCCACACGTAAAAATGTACTCAGCCTTATCCTTACTAATATTGATCATGTGAATGTGTTTGTTTGTTACGCTTTCATGCCTGAATTATAACAATCGATCATCATGAAAATTTTCATACGCGTTATCAACGTTACCAAAAAGAACAAGCGTCTGCAAGAAAAAAAAAATTAGTCAAAAACAATTTAATTTTCATAGCAACAGCACTAAGCCGACGATTAGGCTACTTTTCATCATCATTACCGCGGGTGAAACCACGGGCATAGCTAGTTTATAATATTAGTATGATAAATACAGGGCTATAAGGAAAGGGTATGCTATGCCGAAAAGAGGTTATAGTACTCATCATTATGGATATGGATATTATCTATGGAACCAATCCCGCAAAATCACGAAAAAAACAACTGTTCCTTAGATAAATGTCACTGACTCTCGACAAAATTTATGGAACAGCTGATTTTTTCGCGATTATCTGGTTGGTACCATAGTAAAAGTTGTTCATAATGATGAGTAATATAAGCCCTTTTCGGCTTAGCATACCCGTTTCTTATAGCCCCGTAGTCGTATTTATAATTTACTTACCATGATCCGGTTTCACACACCTACTCAATTTGATATGCAAATAGAAGTCGAATTTCCCACCAGCAAGCCCTCTCGACCTCAGCTCGCGAAATGAACATGGGTCGACAGATCCAAATTGTAGTGTTTTGTTTGCTCTAGGAATAGTTTGCTGGCGCTTGATCCCATGCAAACTTTGACGTGTTGCTATATTACCGTATAAATACTATATATATTATGTATATTCAGTAGCTGTGCCTCTAACTCGGTAGCCTTTAGGCGGTGTCAGCCTTTAGGTAGCCTTTAGGCGGTTTCATCCTTTAGCCGCGCAGTGAACACAACGGTGAGAATTAAGATGAAATATGTCAATAAAAAAAAAAAATCAAAACAAGGTTTTATTGCATTGGCATCGGAGTTACATATGTATACTAAATTTCAGCTCAATCGAATACCGGGAAGTAGTTCAAATTTGAGTTGCAAAATTCCACCCGAACAAACATAGTTACATACTCGTACATAGCAAGTTGAAAAGCTTTTTATGTCATTTCTGCACTCCCAACAAAGTGTATGCAAAACTTCATAATGATTGGTTGACTAGTTAAGGCGTGAAAGTAAACAAACAATTAAACTCACTTTTACATCTATACTAATATTATAAAGAAGTAAAGTTTGTGTGTTTGTATATTTGTTAAATTGTAAGGGGAATTATGATAGGCCGCAGCCGAAGGATCCAAAAGAAAAACCAAATTGACTTAACTCTATTTAATGTATAAAATTATAATCTATAGCTACATTTCGCTAGGTAAATGTGCGATTGCACCCGATGTTAGGAATACAATGAATTATGAAGTTCGGTAGAATTAACAGCGGATTAAAGTAATATACTCTTGGAATTGAAGCGCTGACTCGAGGGCTTCATCGGAAGGTATGTTTTATGGAGAATCGGTTGCAACACCCTTGGATTGAAGCGGTGACTCGGCGACCTGTGTGGTCGGCGGCTCGTGGAATCGGCCCGACGTAACACCTCCACCCTCAGAAAGGCAACTATTTGAGAACTTTGAGAGCAAATGTTGCCGGTGCTCTAGTCTGGATTGCCAGGATTCTCGGCATCTTCATGGTGTTGTTCTTCCTCTTCATTCTGCACGCAGTTCATCTTCTTAAAATGATTGTAGTAGCGTCGTATAGCCAGTGACGCTGTTATTATCGGTGCGACCAATAAGGTTTAGATTGGTATCGTAGTATGGTATGTGTCGGTGCGATGGGATCTAGTTGTACTGCTAGCTGTAGCATCACGTTATCTTGATAAGTATGTAGGTTTTGTAAATTTATAGAGTTGATTTCCAGATGTGGCAGCGGTGAGAAGGTTGTTTTTTCAAGGTTCATCGAAATCTTCCTGATAGTCAAAGGTTGTTCTTCGATCTTGTCGTAGATATTACTGATAGTAAGAGTGTTCTATGAGCGGCTGACTGCGATAGCAAGGTAGCTTCCTTATACCGTGACGTAGCTTTCGTGTCCACAGGAAATTGTATCTTCGTCGGCTGGGGGAAGGGGATAGCGTAATCTCTC
Source organism: Alcis repandata (assembly GCA_949125135.1). Lineage (NCBI taxonomy): Eukaryota > Metazoa > Arthropoda > Insecta > Lepidoptera > Geometridae > Alcis > Alcis repandata. The sequence goes on from OX421238.1 coordinate 3,721,252, forward strand.
TCGTTCAGTTGGTCCACAGTTCCCTTGGATAGCTTGATATGGTCATCTCGCAGGTGGTCATCTCGCAGGTGGTCATCTCTCAGGTCTTCACAAAGGAACCATGTGCTGTACTTCGGACATTCTGTCTCTATTATACATGAAAGCCTGCCTGTTACTTGCAATAAGGGGGATGCGGGGATAGGATAGATCGGTTGTTCTTGTTAGGGACGATTGGTGAATCTAAATAAATCTTATTCTATGGGAGATACTATGGGAAATTTCGGGGCTATAACTGGGCGTTTACCCGAAAAATAGTACCTAACCTGGTTTGATTACGTCATAGTATTCTTTGAAATGTAACTTGAATGACCCTGGGGGTAAATGAAATCTAAGTTATTTATCATTCTAGCTAGTATATCTAACTATAAGTGGTGGGTGTTCGATGCACGCACGAAACATAAAATTGTTTTTACTCTTAAAAAAAGGCAGAAATGCCTTAATATCATCAGCTTGCTCGCATACTTGAGTAAGTTCGTATCCCGATGTGCGTCACTATCTTAAAATAAGTTTTAATTTAGAATTAGTTTGCCTTGATTTTGAACTATTTGCGTTATAACTGTGTTATGCTGAACCATCCAATCTTAGCTGATGCTGATAATGATTGTAAAATTTATCCGCGACTTTGTGTTGGTTTCTTTCCAGAATTTTGATGGCATTGTCAAATTTAATTGCGTCTGTGGAATCTAAATTGCCCGTTACGAGTATACCTACTATTAACGAGAGACCTAATCCGTCTATGGGACCCCTCTTCTTACGATTAGGCTCAAAAGCGTTACGGTCAGTACCTATGTAGTTTCTCTGTTAGATAGTCAATTACAAAATTTATATAATAAGTCCGTATCGTTTCCGATTCTATTCGTATAGTCGGAGAGCTGGGTCTGCAAATCAGTAATTTGATTTTCTATATTGTCAAGTCGTGTGATAGGTAGTTATTAGTCTAGTCAGTCCAAGCTTTCAAGTCGGATCTCTTGAGTTTTCAGCCTTGTCATCACGGTCAGAGTAAAAAATAAGTCTATAACAATTTAGCAGAGTTAAGAACTCTTTAAAGACGGGACTCAACCACGGGGCCGCGTTTTTTAGGAGTATAAATATAAATTGCTAAAACAGCTGAAACAGTATCTTGAATGTGCCGGGGGGCGAGCTTATGTCTGCAGGTAATAGAATTTCGAACAAAAACTTATTGATCTAGTTCGTATACTGCTTCCGCTTCACGGTCCTTATTACGATTTTGTAAAAGGTGAGAGCGATCGGGCTAGTTGCCTTCTATGTAAAAAAAAAACGTCCGCATACTGAGCACACAAAGATTCAAAGTTCGCGCATTCCTCAGCGTTTAAGTAGTAAGTACGTGGTCGCGATAAGACTTCGTCGGCACGTGAGCGCAGTTGTGCAGTGCGCATGCACTCTTTAGAATGAACTCCGGCTACTATCAGTCGGTTCAACGAAAATACTACGCCGTGTGAGGATGGATTCACGATCTCAAGAATACCACGGTTGTTTCTTACTATTGTTAGGAAGTCTCGGATGACACGGTTCGACACTATCTGATCAGGTACCTATAAGCTTTGTCGTCATTTAAATTAATTGGAAGTCTCACTAATTTCGAAGAATTAGCCGCGATAACGTCTTCGTACAAGTTAATGTTGCTTGAGTCATACACTTGAATAGGGTTCGCCGCTTGACGCAGTGATAAGCACTTTATTCTTAAGGTCAATCTTAGCTTCCCATTTCTTTAAAAGGTCTAGTCCAATAAGTCTGTCAAAGTAGTTTTGAAATCGATACACAAGCAGTTTAAAAAAAAAATCAGTCTTGAAATACAAAAAGCACGGCAGGGAAACGAAATAATTATTGCGAGTAGTCGCATGCACATTAGTGACCACAAAAAAAAATTGAAAGGTAAATTGGAAAAAAAAAATCACTGCTTCAGGGTTGATGAAGGACTGATTAGCCCCGATGTCAATCTGCAACTTTAAGGGAGGCTCTAAAATTTGGATGCGACGGAGTTGTCTATGTGTGTGTAGATTGACTTCTATATTAAATTTCATGATTTCTGGCCCTTCAGAAAATACTGGGAGCTATAACCACTAAAGAGTTGAGGGTTGTTTAAATAGTCATCGCCAGTCTGGTCGGAAAAATTATTTATTAAGACTGTTCTTATGCCGTCCAACTTTCTGGAATACCTTTAGAATTTATTGTGCGGGCGGTTGGCCCAGTGATTTTATTTAAAATACCATTGAGTAAGCCAAGATTGATTAGTTCTGTACTAAACTACCTAAATTTTTATTACTATCTGCTAATCTATGCCTGCTCGATGCAGGGCTTAAGGATATTCTTCTTGGGTGAAGAATTTTGAATTAGTCTAGGTCTACAAATCTAAGTTCCAATTGTCTGCGCGATGCAGGACAAAAGGTATTTTCCAAGAATGAAAAATGTTTTAACTAGCCTAGGGTTTAAGTTGCAATTGTCTGCGCGATGCAGGACAAATTGAACTAGCTTATGTCTACCTATAATCTAAGTTCCAATTGTCTGCGCGATGCAGGACAATAGGTTTTTTCAAGATTGAAAAAATTTTTATTTTTTCACTAGCCTAGGGTCTAAGCTGCAATCGTCTGCGCGATGCAGGACAAATTGACAAATGCCTCTAATCTAATTTGCCATGGCCTGCGCGATGCAAACCAAATGGACAAATGCCTCTAATATAATTTGCCATGGCCTGCGCGATGCAAACCAAATGGACAAATGCCTCTAATCTAATTTGCCATGGCCTGCGCGATGCAAACCAAATGGACAAATGCCTCTAATCTAATTTGCCATGGCCTGCGCGATGCAGACCAAATGGACAAATACTTCTAATCTAATTTGCCATTGTCTACGCGATGTAGACCAAATGGACAAATGGCCTAGTTCTACTAACAATTATCTGCTCGATGCAGGACAAAAGGTTATTTTTCAGGATCGAAAAATAATTCACCATTCTAGGAGAACTAGGTATAAGGAGAGCAAGTACAGGAGCGATTCATGCACTTACATATATTTCTTCTTGGTTTCCTCTGGAATCGATGTCTGGATTTGTCCTTCAGCCACGGGCCCAGGTTCATTTGGACAAAGCAGGAATAGTACGCGCCGCACTCAATAAGTGTATAGGCACGCACAGTACTAGGAAGTTCTTTCACGGACAGTTCACGTTACACGGACAGTCATGTTTCACGGATTGTTCGCGTCGGAGCACTCCTAGCTAACCTACTTTGTCCTACCGACTGCGCCAATTATGATAGGCCGCAGCCGAAGGATCCAAAAGAAAAACCAAATTGACTTAACTCTATTTAATGTATAAAATTATAATCTATAGCTACATTTCGCTAGGTAAATGTGCGATTGCACCCGATGTTAGGAATACAATGAATTATGAAGTTCGGTAGAATTAACAGCGGATTAAAGTAATATACTCTTGGAATTGAAGCGCTGACTCGAGGGCTTCATCGGAAGGTATGTTTTATGGAGAATCGGTTGCAACACCCTTGGATTGAAGCGGTGACTCGGCGACCTGTGTGGTCGGCGGCTCGTGGAATCGGCCCGACGTAACAGGGGTAATCTCGGGATCTACTGAACCGATTTTAAAAATTCTTTCACCAATAGAAAGCCACATTATTGCTGAGTGTCATAGGTTAAATAAAAAACCGAAAAATAAAAAGTTTTGCAAAGTGAATCGGAGAAAAAACGGTCCGGACGGCGCGCGATGGCTTCGGGTTTAATTAACATTATGCCCAACGAAGTGGGCAAGGGTCAGCTAGTTTAGGTATAAATAGAGAGTTATAAGAAAAAGCCGAAGAGGACTCATGAACAATTTAATACAAACAAACACTAAAACAATGAACAACTTACTTGCTTATTATGAACCACTTTGACTATGAAACAAACCTGAAATATGCAAAAAAAAATCAGCTGTTCCATACATTTTGTCGAATGTCATTGACATTTTTCGATAGAATAGCCGACTTTTTTTTCGCGAATTTCGCGTTGGTCCCATAGTAAAAGTTGTTTATAACGATGCGTACTATGACTCTTCTTCGGTTTCTGCCCTTTCCTTAAAACCGTTCATTAAGTAGGGTGTGATAAGCAAGCTTCAGAAACAGAAAATGTAAAAGCAAAATCAAAAGAAAAACTCCAATGCACCATTAATTTAAACCGTAACCAAATTAAATAACCGTCTTCTTTCTCGGGATCCGCGGCTAGGGGTATTTTGGTCCACATAAAAATCAAGAGGCAATTTCCCTCGGTAAGAAGATAGAAATCAGTTTATTTTTTCTATGAATGTATTAGATTTGGTTGTTTATTGGATTTTTTGGGACCAAACGAGGCTTTTATGTTTCTTTGATATTCTTTTTTTCATAGAATTTTTGACCCTAGTAATGTTATTTCAGGTATTTGGGTCATGTAAGCCACTTGGTTGTTAGTTGTGATTTTTCGTCTGGGATGAATACAAAGCGAACCATTTTGGCAGAGAAAGGGTTTGGAGGTGGGTTACCGTAGAACATTTTCTAGGAATAGTAAGTAACTGGGCAACTGGGCCACCAGTTGTTGTATTAGTTTTAAGTGTTAATATCCTTTTGCTTGTATTTTTTGGTGTGAACAATAAAGAGTTTATCAATTTGTCTATTAGGTAAATAAGTCACCCAGAAATGATCTTGTTGCTCTGTATATTTATGCTAATTTCTATATTTTCAAATACACAGTCAGAGAATATTTATACGAAAGTACTGTATTGACTTAAATTTTTATCAAATTTTTTCCTTTTTTAGTATAATGTGTAAATTAATAATATTAAAAAACCAGTAGGTACCAATGTTTCTAAACTATTCATAATTTCGTAAATAGTTATATGCCAATAAAAAAACTATTCAAAGCCACTCTTATATCAAGGGCAATAAAACCATTGCTGACTAGTGATATTCACAGCGTTGCTCTTTTCGGTGGAGTGGACGAAAGACTTGGCAGTTTTCTGCCAGTGCTTTTATTTCCTTGTACGACATGACATCCGCCTTCTCTATTATTTGGTCTAAAATTGCTATCCTTGGTCTTCCTCATCCTCTTCTTCCTTTTACCTTTCCTTAACTAATAAACGATAAAAATAGCAATATAACGATTGCGTAAACAATGTTGTTGTAACAATAATAAAAGGATATTTCATGCCCTTTTATCTTTGTTTTGCTTTTATCTTTTTACATTTATCGTCACAACTTGACGGCTTATCACCGGATTTAAAGGACGAGTGCAAAATGTTTTACAGATATAAAATCTTATATTTAGAATTATCAACCTCGACCAATTGGATGAGAGCCAAGTTTTATATGAGTAGTTTTCGGAACAAAAATCAATTAACTTAAAAATTAGTTTAGATTTTCATGAAGGTTAATTTAGATTTTATCATCCATCATAAACTGTTAAATTGAGAATTGAAATTAGTTCAGCCACTTTATAGAAATATGACAACCAATAATATGGGGGAAGAGGAGGGGGGGGGGGGGAGTGGCTTGAGCTAGGTGGTCGGGGTAAAAAAAACAGTTAGTCCCCTATTTCGAAAAACAGGACTCGCTATTCCGCGACGTTCCGACAGGGGATGTAAACATTTGGGATGCTTTGGGGGGGAGGGGGGAAGGGAGGGAGGCTTTAGCTCCCTAGCCCCCCTAGCCTTATAGGTATATTTCTCCATTCCATCGTCGGAGGCAAAAAAAGAGAAAAACTGCAATAGTTTGTATGAAAACGCCTAAACTTCAGCCTCAGAATAAATAACAGTACAATTCCAACTCCATGAATTAAGAATATCCAATTCCGAAAACAACATTTCAAAAACAAACTAGCAATCACGGGTCAATTAAGAGGCCTCGAATAATACCGATTTGTTTTAATGGAACAAAACGGCTGATAATTAACGAAAATCGATGGTAATTAAATACCAGGTACAGGGTTTAATTCCGTATTTATTTATTACCGAAGCCTCAGAGATCGGGGTTTCAGTTACACGATTGCCTGTCACCGATTATTGAGAATACCCAGTTAATTAACGTAAAATATTCAGAAGTTACAATATTATGACTAACCTTAAACCGGAACAGATTTTGGTATAGTTTTGGTCGTTTGTTTTAGTTTTACTTGTTATCTTTCAAGTTGTGTGTATTTCTAAAATAAAAAAGTCAATCTTAGGTATAGGGCTATAGGCGTTAGAAACATTGAACGGAACTCGTTACTTATGTTTTATTACGTATAATTATTTAGAATTACAAGGTTATAAGGAAAGAGTATGCTAAGTTGAAAAGGGTTCATAATACTTACCATTATTAACAACTTTTACCATGAAACCAATCCAGAAACCGTGAAAAAGAACAGCTGTTCAATAGAAAAATGTTAATGATGTTCGAAACAACAACTGCTTTTTTTGCGATTTCTAGGAATGATGAATACTATCCTAATCGAGTTCCTTTTCTTTTTCCCTTGCCAGGTTTCGAACGCTTTCCTACAAGAGCTGTTAACCTTTTCAGGATCAAACGTAGTTAAATACCAAATGTCATCTAAATACGGAAAGCCGTAGTTAAAACATACACATTTTGCTTTCACGCTTATTTTGACTAATTCACACTAAAAATCACGTCGTTCGCATTTATAATATAACTGTGATGAAATGTAATACCGAATGGAATTATGTTTTTCAAAACCTTTTTCGTGTAATCATTCATTCACACAGTATTACAAACACACGGCATTACACAACATCACACGGTACTAGACGGAATCACACGTATCATGTATTAATTTGAATTTATCTCCATCAAACATTTCCTCTCGTCCATTTTCCGAACATTTGATATTAACATTATCATGATTTATTGTACTTGACCAAGTACTTATCTGAAAGTTCAAACCTACTTTTAGATCGAGCTCGTAGACCTTTTTAAATTGTTTCTCGTAAATTTTCGCAAACAATACCAATTTTATTTTGAGTTCCTCTAATACGAAGAAAACTTTGACGGACTCGGGTAAATGAGCTACGAGTAAAAATAAAATAAATAAATAACCTTTTCAATGCTGCGAAATTTGAGAAAATTATCATGTTTCGACAAACTCCTGATTTTACGGGCGATGTTGTCAACAAATTTCATTATAATTATCTTTTAATTTTCTGCGCTTGTTTAAAACGGAAACAAATTATAATTTATTATGATTCTTCTTATGTTTGCCTTTAAAGAATAATATAGGTAGAGTAGGTACTGACTAGAGTATACCTACTATCAAATATTGTATATCTTACATGTTCGTTAACATCAAAACTGAATCACAAAAAGTTCCCAAAAAAAATTACCCACTAGAAATTCCATAAGAATAATAATTATTTGTGGTTTTTTTTTTCAAAAACTACTCTTACATTATACGCGGTTTTAAATAATTAAGAAAATGATCGAAATTAAGGGCCTTCTTAAATAACCCCTATAAGAACGTTTCCGTAGTATTCCATAAGTCTCTACATAAAATAACATCATCAGACTAGCCAATATTAAGAAATACATTAGACTTTTTCTCTTATCTGAGACAACGTTTCATCCAATCAAGATTTCACTTTGTACACCATCTGTCGTATCCGTACCTAAGGGGTCTCCTCTCATTACCTCGCGAATCAAATGATGCAATATTTATTAGCAAAGGGATGCCCAGATACTAATTACTTTCCTAATGGCCACGCTTTTTGGTCCTGGGATTAAATTGAATCCATACGATCCTTGTCACAAGACAAAGGAACTATTTTTTATTCATGGAATGAATGGCAAAGTAATGTACGGAGAGTAGTAACCTTTGAATCAGCCGGGAGGAAATTAAAGAGCGACTGTAGCGGCTGTGTGAATGTGAGTGTGTGTTAAAGCCGGTCGTATCAATCCTTATTGTTCGTATAATGTTCATATGGAAACTTATGTGCCGGCTCTTTTGTAAAATTCGGGTTTTAATCTATATAATTATAAATTACGTGTCACGTTGTTTGTCCGCTATAGACTCCTAAACTACTTAACCGATTTCAATCAAATTTGCACACCGGGTGCAGTTCGATCTAACTTAGGAGATAGGATAGCTCACATCTCAATTTGTAGTAAAAAAAACATGAAAAATTAGAAAATTTAAAAATACTTAAACCATATAGCGCTTTGGACAATGTAAACTTTTTTAATGTAACTTTTGACATTTGACATAGAATTGACGCAATGGCTTTTGACAGGACAACGTCTGTCGAGTCAGCTAGTCAGAAATAAATTTGATTTTGCTTTGGCTGTGCGTGAATTTTTGCCTAGAGGTTTGCTAATAGGTATACTTATAGAAATGGCTATTATTATAATTGGTGTAAAAAAAATCTAGTAGATATATTGGAATATAAGTAATTAAAGTCAGAAGTGAAAATTAAATTAAATAAAGATAATTATGATTAGCCATGTGTATTTTAAAAATTGAATTAGGTTCATTCAATTCATGAATTCGTTAACAACGAACAATTACTCCTGACTTCGAATAAAACATAGCTAGCTTTGTATCAGTCAGCAATATTCCATCTCAATGCTCTCAAAGCAAACCCGCATCATTGCTTACCATCAGGCGAGATGGCGGTCAAACGCAAGCCTATAATTGAATTAAAAAAAAAAAACCCGCACCGAAATACATCTCATGATTCCCATCGCAAACGAAACCATTCCAAATACGCTCGCTTCTGTTCTGTAGTAGATTTAGTAAGCTGCATCTGTAAACAGATGTCCCTAGACATAAAGAGTTAATTATCTAAGAATATCGTGAGCAGCCGCCGGCACGAGAATAGCTCCCTTGGGAACTTGCGTTCGTTTTGGATGTACTACGATGTAAGCAATATTCAAATTGCTTAGCTTCATTCACGTCGATTTGCTTCGTGAAGTTTTTTGGGAAAAAGTGAATCTTATTTGTTTTTGAATTTTGGCAATACAAGTTTCTAAATTGAAAGCTAAGCGCTACGATCAATAAACTATATTTAAAAAAAAAAACATGAAAATAATCTTTTAATAGCATTCAATCTAAATAATATAGGTAGATATTTTAAAAATATTTGTGACAATTGACATGCTACGGGCATTTCGACTCACAAACAATCATCTCGCAGTTATTTACTTAAACTTCTAATTACCGACCTTTCTTACCACTTTTGAGAATTGTATTGTTACTTATTACTTCACATTTCTAGCCATTTTTAACATTATCAAATTGAACTTATATTTTTTTGACGCATAAGTAGATTTCGCAGAACAGCATAAAAGATATTAAAAACATCTTGTTTACTTACTTTATTCCTTTAGGGATAAACCCCTACGCAAAGGTCCCTCAGTCTTGGAACAATAGTGGGGTTAAATCCCACACGGCGTCGCCGCTTTCTGTATTCTGTAGGTGGTTCGATTTTATTTCGATAAGTGGTCGTATTTTTTGTGCATTTATTGTAAATGAGGGTAGAATCGTGCATTCTCCGATATAAGTAAATAGTACCAATAGTACTCTGTGATTACGTTTGCTTGAAAATCAATTTGAAGTCTCGCTGCGTACGGCATCTTTAACTTTTTGAAAATTTGATCAAAAATGTATCAGTAAAAAATGTGATTCAAGTTTCAACTAGCGTTTTTACCATGGTTCCTACAAATCAAACGAGATGAGAAAATCTTTGAAAGAAATTATGATGATGCTGTGTTGGGATGCGTTATCTGGAATTTTTTAATTAACTATTAGAATTAGAGCCGCTCGGTGGCCATCCTCTATACTATACATAAGGCAAGTGAAATTACAGGGCAAATGGGAGATTAAACAACTATCCCAGGGTGACGAGCGCAGTGCTGTGCCGCGCAGGATCATGAATTCTGCGAATTCAAAATTCTGGGTGGCACAGACCTGTTGTGGGCAAACGTGACGTTTGACATCAGGCGAGCGATTTGCTCGTCTCGTCACTCAATTACATGAAAAAAAAAAGTGACTACTTACGAAACTAAGACGTTTGACGTAGCACCCTTTTTATACCGAATCGCTAAGAGAAAAGTTTAATGTATAAACAACAATGGTAGAATTATCGCAACATCTGCCGAGCTTACCGCTGCTTTCATTGGAATTTACAAGAGCTTAGGAGTTCTGGTGTCGAGAAAATCGCGTTGTCGTCGTCTACTTAGACGGAATAATCAGATTTCAAGAAATTACCAGGTAAAGTTAAGACTGTGAATTGGTAACCAGAATAATTCGCGCGGATGAATGGATCTTTATTGAATAGCAGTGAAATAACTGTTTCAAATGTGTCCTTTAAATTTGAAATTTGTACTTATGTACTTCAAATTTGTAATTATGAAGTAACTGTAGGTACATTATTGTGAGAACCTATTGATTAGATAAACTCGACTAGCTTTTAAGGCAATAATTAATCCTACTAATATTATAAACGTGAAAGTTTGTAAGAATGTATGGATGTCTGGATGTTTGTATGTTTGTTGCTCTTGCACGCAAAAACGGCTGAACGGATTTACATGGAATTTGGAATGAAGGTCATCGTCTGGATTAACACATAAGCTACTTTTCATCGCGGAAAACACGGATGAAACCGTGGTTCGCAGCTAGTAAGCTAGTAGCTACTGTAATAAATAAATAAATAAAATATTATTAATATAGCATCGTTCATGTTTTTAGAAATATCGTTTATGGTTTAAGGGTTAAGCCTAAACATAGTTTGCTTGCCTAGATGACCACTATACAAATATGTCTTGTTTTTTACAAGGTTTTATCTTGTAATTTACGTTGGTTGGTTTGGTTGCTTAGGTCAAATCTTGCAACTTAGTTTTGAATGAATTAATGTTCTATTTTGCTGAAATTTGGTTTACTCGTGTAACTCCATCTAAACTTACGTGGTTTTTAAATACTGTGTTATGATTGACTTTACTTGTTTATTGATTGTTTTATTTTGTTATACGTCAGTATTCCCGTGTAATAACGAAACGTAACTCCTTGTGTAACATACTCGTATATCTGATACAGGTAAATTTGATTGTTAATTCATTACCAAGCAGTTAAAAACATTTCAATCCAATATCAATCTGACTAAAATAAAGTAACTGACAAAATGCAAAGCTGTATCCAATATGAATCTTCAAAACAAAAATGTTGCTCGTCTTTTATCCACATTGGAATATCACTTGTCTTAATGTATCCCACGGTGTGTTATGTTTGCCCGAACGGTAAACATGTGTGCATTCATCATATTTGTTTTGTTAAGCCTGAAACGGTGTGATGACATACGATATCCTCTTTCTTTCATTTGATTTCGAGCTTAAAGATACGGTACGAGTTCCACGTTTTAATACTTTAATGCATAAACTTACTAGTCTTTGATTTAATATTTGATATTTTGTGTTGTCACATGGTCTGTAATTGAATGGGTGCTTTTTGTCTTGAATAAAACTATATAAGGAAAATTGTCGTGGTTTTGACACATAAACCTTACGCACACCCTTTATTTTAACCATATTACAATAGTCAGAGTCGTAGAATAGTCAATTTTACTCGACTAGTCCCGGCTATTTTTATCAAAAGGAATCAAATCATACTTCCTATTTATAGAATAAATCTTTCTTGTTCACATTCAACAGAATAACCACGAGCTCTTAAATTTTATCAAGCATTTCACTTCACGGCGATACTATATCCGTCCGGACCCGTCTCCAAAAAGCTCTCATTCAAATAAATTCCGCGTAACAAATAAAAATAACAACAATCCGCTGCCCAACATCAAGATTTTTATAGTCATCTTATTGTGCCTGTAAAAACATTTTCTTTTACTTGTCCGTTGATCCAAGAATCTCGGCTTTCAGACGTCATTTACCGGGGAATCCCATTAAGGGAATGGCAGCAGCTACTTGCGTGCTCAGATAAACAGAGAGAAAGATGGAGCTCTCGTAAGGTTTGGGTGAAGCCAAAAATACAGCTACTTTTTTTATTAAGTGACGAAACGTGCAAATCGCTTGCCTGATGTTAAGCGTCACGTTTGTGCATAGCCAGGTCTGCTACAAAGAATTTCGAGCCCATAACAATTGAACTTTTCTTTTTCATTCTACTTTCGCGCGTACATACAGAAGAAGCTCTACAGTGCCGCGAGTAGTAGTATTGGTATGTCACCGTGTGCTTTTTGTGTACCTACGCGCGAAAGTATATTTTTTTACTTCACTCGAACGCAGTGCTTCATCTGTCTCTTAAGGTGTATCTGAGCTTGCGTGAGCAATTTTATTTTATACCCACAAACATTACCTAGTGACGGGATTGAATTGGTCCAATTACTTAAGCTGAAACGTTCATGTTAAGAGTCTAAAGGATTTAATTTAATGTAGCTCAAAGAAATAGACTACAGGCATTTAGATTAATATTAAGGATTATTGGAAAATTAAAAGCAGATTAAGTTAAGTTAATTAACTATGAATTTGGAACTTATTTGCTAACGTTCATTTTGTAAGGAGTAAATTGCTACTAGGAGATAAAACTTGGGTTTTTTTTAGAGCGCTGCCATTAGGATTAATTCTAAAGTAGATAATTAAGTACCTACTAGATACAAATTAAGTAGAAAAATTAATATCAAAATTGATATTGTTATTATACTCGTAATTCTAACCCAAGTAGCATTTTTTGTCGAATTTTATTTATATTTGACATCACTTAGATTTAATGTCACACCGTAGAGCCGCCACTTCCTTTTCAAAAATGTCTTCTTTCCCCTTTACCAACAATCTCATTTTACTTAAAGCCATATTGTAAGCCCGAAAATAAGGAACCAGTAATCTCAAATACAATTTTCCTCTGTTGCAGGTTACCCCGGCATCGCGCCTCGGTGTCAATGCATCATAACTGAACGCTAACTGCGGGATAAAGTTGCTACACTAAAAAATTCCGCGCAGTTACTGTCACATTTCGTTCAGTGTCGGATGCGACTTCTGTTCAGGAAAACAAAGTGCTGTGATGTTGCCAGTTTCGTTTATAAAAGGCGGCGTTGCCGAGAATTTGAGTAGATATGAGGATGGCCCATAAAACTGAGTTATTCGGCTCCCGCGGCGGCAAGATGCTCCTGACTCTATACACGGCGGTGCTTCTCTGGAGGATAGACTGTGTCGTCGAGAGCTCCAGAGGTAATAGCTGCGTGTTTGATGCCCGGACCTGTCACACACTTTTATGTTACGATTAAGGGCTTTTCAGATTGTGCTATAGTATACAGGGTTATACGGAAAGAGTGGTATTCTGAAAATAGCTTTTAGTAGGTATAACCCGGTCACAATATCTGTGCACCTCGCTGGAATGCGTATAGCCTTATATAGTCGCACTGACAGGTGACGCTGAAAGGTGACAGGTGACACGGGGAAGCGGGAGCCTCTCCCGCTCCGCGCACTCCCCGGTGCGACAGTGCGACTATATAAGGCTATACGCATTCCAGCGAGGTGCACAGATATTGTGACCAAGTTGAAGGTAGGTACTCATCATTGTGAACCGTCATTGGTAACCACGAAGAGAGATATGATCATTCAAATGTATGCGACACCTATGTATGCCGTCTTATAAAGCTATAGAGCAGTTCAGTTCAGTTAGGTCAGTTCTGCCTTTTTCTTTAACTTTTTGTAAGGACGAGACAGATGAATTTATTACTTTCCACAAGAGCAGTACCTAAACATACCTCATATAGCGGTATCTGAAAAGACACAAACTTAGAATAGCTTTGGGAGACAGAAGGGGACAGAGTAGAACCGAAAGCGATAGTGTTTTGTTATTTTTATAGCAAAACAAAATACCCTTCTCTTTCGAAACGAAACACTTTTATTTATAAGTCGGGGACGATTTTTAGATACGAATTCGAGCGCCAGAGTTTACGAGCGAATATCATATCGTGCAGTCTCGATCCGAGACAAATAATCCGAGATATCTTTCGGGAACATCGTCTGCTTTGAGAGATAATATTACTCGCATTCTAAGACTGGCTCTCTTTTACACTAAGATCCGGATGCTAACATAGAAATCTTACCTTGTAAGATGCCAAAATATAACTTTGATGTAGCGATAGCAGTCACTTTGTAATTGCTAACCATAAGAGGTTGCCATTTTCCAGCCTGAAATAACCGTTTTTTTAAATCATGCTTAGCTTAAAATTAAAAAAAATATATTTTAACGACTACAGGTTGCAACTTTGACCTACCGAAAGAGATTATACGGGTCGTCTTATTCTGATAATATATGTTCAAAATCCAGCCTATGAGTCTACCTCGTGTGTGCATAAGTTTTGAGACGAAATATAAATAAGTTGGAAAATAAATAATTAGATTGCGATAAAATTACAGTCCTGAAAGTTTATCCGACAGGTGTTCTGTTAAACTTATTCAAGTTTTATTTTTCGAATAAAAAAATAAAATTTAAGGTTGGCGAATGGTAAAGTGCTATGATTGGTTAGATATTACTAAGTGATTGATAATAGTCATTTCACTACTTCATAGTTTTATTTTGGTATCTTACGAGATAAGATTTCCTGCAGCAGGAGCTTAGCCTATTTCACTTTTCACAGTCGACTCCTTTGAGTTCGTTGTATCTGTACTCAAGTCTCGTAATAATAAAAATGAAGAATTCGGTGGAGCTTGGTAGAGTCAGTCGAGTATGGTAACTCTGAGTTCCGTTTTTATTTTTCAGTAATAAAATAACGAAAACCGTAAGCGAATAAAGTTCTAAGAGGTAATGTTTGTTTTCGAAAGTCAGTAAACACCTGTGCAAAATATTCTAAGAAACTCACATTCGAAACAATATAGGAAACTTTTAAACTGAGTTTTTTTTATTTTTATTTAATTGAGTGACGAAACGAGCAAATCGCTCGCCTGATGTTAAACGTCACGTGTGCCCATAACAGGTCTGCGCCACCCAGCATTTTGAACTCGCAGAATTCAAGACCCTGCGTGGCACAGCACTGCGTTCGTCACCTTGATGATGATTTATGATATTGGAACGGTACGGTGAAAATCAGTCAATTGACAGCTAGAAAAGTAACTAAGCACCTTAAAGTCACTATACAGGGCTATCACAAACGGGTATGATAAGCCGACAAGGGCTCATGGTACTCATCATTATGAATGACTTCTACTATGGGACCAATCCTGAAATCGCAAATAAAAAAAAACAGATTATCTTTGTCTGTAATTTCTGGTGTAAACTATAAAGAGTTTTTCTATCTATCTGTTTCATACATGTTACGAGTGTCACTGACATTTTTTCTTTGGAAGAGTTTTCTACTATTTTCTACTCAGTAAATAACGATCAACTCAACCTTTAATCATCCCACTGCTGGGATATCAGGTATACCCTCAAAAAGTGATTAGGCCGTATTCCACCACGCTGGGTAATTGCGGGTTGAATTCACATACGATTGAATTTCCGCTCCGGACATACAGTGCCACAAGTTTAAGTTGGCGGTGGCGATTTGAGGAACTAAATCAGCCATCTCGAAAATTCACTTTGACACTTCCGAGTTCATAGTAAACATCGTTGCGAATATTTTTGCTACTATTATATTTGCTACTGTGCTATCATCATGCCTAAAGTGATAAAAAGTGGTACAAGAGAAGCAGTTATAAAAGTACACAGTGGCGCACAGCCGCGCCAAGTTATACTTGCCGGACTGTATCATGTGCACAAGTCAATCGTATTAAAATACGGTGTTTAGTACATATGCCTGTACTAAAGTTTCTTTAATTATACCTACGTACTTGTATCTAGGAAAGGTCTACTCCTAAAAGTGTTATGTAGTTTTCATTAGCTCGTTCCTTGGTTTTACGCGATCTACAGGAAAAAACCTTATTGAAAAATGTCACTTTGCTAACTTGAAAACTTGACTAATAGTACCCGTGATTAAATATTAAAGAGCTTCGACCGCAGCGTAGCTCGACTATAATAATTACTAGCTGACTCGACAGACGTTGTCCTGTCAAAAGCCATTGCGTCAATTCTATGTCAAATATTGCGTAACTATAGCAACGGTAGTATGTTGATGCTAACTTGTCAATTTATAGTAAAAATTATCAGTATATATATAATTTGCAATAAATTAAAATTGCGACTATAATTTGAGATTTAAACTATCCTATCTCTCAAGTTGGATCGAACTGCACATGGTGTGCGAATTTTATTATAATCGGTTAAGTGGTTTAGGAGTCCATTGAGGACAAACATTGTGACACGAGATTTATATATATTAAGATTATAGGTGGTATTATAGGTGTTACTCGTAGCATCATCAGTGGTAAGCAACTGACGGCTCGGTCAGTTTTCGGATTGGTGACCGCTGGTTCCTCTAAAAGAATTGAATGAATTCACAAAGTACGGAGCATACTAATATCACCTTAAGGTACAATGATTAGCACCAATTCATGATAAACCAGTTTATGAGCGTAAAAACTGGTGCAAATCATCGTACAGTATGCTCTGTACTTTAAGTAAATTCATCATTCTTTTAGAGGAATTTAGAAAAGCATTATCCTCAATGTAC
Organism: Alcis repandata; assembly: GCA_949125135.1. Taxonomy (NCBI): domain Eukaryota; kingdom Metazoa; phylum Arthropoda; class Insecta; order Lepidoptera; family Geometridae; genus Alcis; species Alcis repandata. Next base: position 3,737,867 of record OX421238.1, read on the forward strand.
GCAGATTTAGATGACACGTTAAATTGTAAATCCCACTTGCTTATCGTATAACAACAACCGCCATGCTAAGTCAGAGAGAGTCGGTCAGACTTTCAGGCGGCCACAAAGTTCTGACGCTAGGCCTACCCACTCGGCCTATTTTTTAAATTTTTTTTTAACGTGAACTGGTCCGCGTTTGACCACCAACGAACTTATTATTATTAACAACCTTTATTGGCCCTTGGCGTGTTGAACTATTATTATCCTTGTGATAATAATAGTATTTCTCTGGTTAATAAACAGGGCTATAAGGAAAGGGTATGCTAAGCCCAAAAGGGCTCCTAGTTTTCATTATTATGTTCAACTTCTACTATGGAAACAACTCTGAAAAATCTCAGCTATTCCATGAATGATACTGTCAATGACACTCGACAAAAAATAGGGAATATCAATTTTTTTCGCGTTTTCAGGGTTGGTTCCATACTAAAACTTGTTCACAATGATGAGTACTATAAGTCCTTTTTGGCTTAGCATACCCTTTACTTATAACCCTGTAGTTCGAACATGAACCCTTATAGATACTTATAAACATCATAATGAGACGACGCTTTTGTTTTCCTCGATGAGTTTCAGATCCTCGATATATCTGCTACACGGCACCTCGTTTGATATACGAGCTATTATTACAATCAATTATGGTTTTTCCTCCTGTTTTCCCAAGATCTTTTCTATTATGCCCTTCAAGATGTATTCTGGTTAGTTACAACATTTTCTATTTTGCTTTTGTAGCATTGAGGTAGTACCTATGTACTACTAAAACTATACTACGTACCTACTGGATATGACATACTTTGCCACAATGTTCTAACTTAATTGAGCTACCTTACTCAATTCGACTTAGTCGCTAGGCGCTTGCTCGACGGTCGTTTCGTCTAGTTGTAGAAACATAAAACGTAAAGAAATAATATTTGTATAAGTATTAGAATATATATGACCGGAGCGTCTCGTAGTCGTAACCAAGACCGAACGAAAAATGCCACACACAAAACAACGCAAAGCCCATTAAAAAGTCTATCTACATAAGGTAGATAGAAAGACAAGTAATTTCTATCAAAGTCCTAGGTCACAAATGCCTCCGACTAAAGGCTGTTTCTGAATAACATCACAACTGTATAATAAAGCAAAGGCTATTTTAACTTACGAGTACGTGATTGCGTAGGTCAGGTAAATCCTAGGCACAAGGTATAATAACTAAGGTGACCCTTCATTAACCTGCTCTGAAACCTAACATTGTATCGCTTAATTAATTGCCTTTACCTCAACTAATTAAAAGACGTGATATCTAATTAAACTCGGCTCGGCAAGCCAATTAGTTGCGCCGTTGTTAACGTATTACTTAAGGTCACCTTTCCAGCACGTAACATTGTATGAAAGTAATTTAAAGTTACATAAAAGTCAACACAAAAATAGTAAAGCCCTGACATAAAAGCTGTGCGGCATAGTGACAGAACAATTTGGGATCGTAACTATCATCCAAACCTTGAACGTCGAATACGAAAAACAATAAACACACCCCTTTATTGGCCAACGCGGGACAACAGCCGGCCGTAAACCGGCTCGAGCAGTGGGTACAAATCTGAATTGTGACGCAAACATAAAACATTCATGTAGGAGCAGCAGACTAGCCGCATGGCGCGAGCAGCACCCCAGGGAGCGACAAAACGTAACGAACCGAGCTCCCACCATCCTTTTATGTCCCAGATACATTTTTCTGGCTGCCAGAGATGGGACGAGTTGTCTTCGGATAGATTATTTATGTTGTCACCCCGAGCCCTTTGTGAACGGAAAGGCGCGCTGATTGTTACCTGAGTCCGCAGAAAGGAAACAAAATTAAAAACAACTCCAAAACGGCGACCGCACAATGCGATACTTTACCCGGGGGTTTCCCGTTTATTAAAACGACTTCCACCTTAAAAAAATGTTTTCTTATCGTATACAAAAGACCATTAAATCAATCACGTTTTCAATGAAAGCGGCATTAGAGAGAAATCCGAGGAATCGTTTGCTTACCTTCGGCAAAAAGTCGGTCTGCGGCGAGGCTTTTCACTAATTCTGAATTTAAATGCATGAGATCGAATAGGTTCACGCAGCGAGTGGATCCCGCCCGAGTTTTCCGATTGCCAGTGCTTATGTATTTAGGAGAAAAATGGAGCTTCAGGTTGTGCTTCGACGTTTACAAAGGCGCGTTATCAAAAGAATCTCCGGAGTAGATTTACGTGCTTCACCGTCACCCTTTATTTGTGTTGAGCCTGTTAAAATATTGTTTGGAGAAATATGTGATTTTTTCTTCTGATATTAGAGAGTAATTTATTGGTGTGAAAGTAACAGATGTGTTGAGAGGTAGATTGGATCTGCGGAGTGTTTAAATAGAGGCGAACTGTCGTTGACATAGAGTGCCATTGTGAGGCCGGGAGAGGGCACAAAAAAGCGCTCCTTCTAATTGTTTGCACATTTCACGTCTCCCTCGGGCGCGCCCAGCCTCCGGAGTATTACTAGTGATGCTGACGAGAATGTCGATGTTTGCACTCCGTCGGTTTGCTTTGTTGATTACCTTACCTACTGAGGTTTGAGTTTCATAGTTCGATGTTTTTGATGTTTTAGCGGCAGAAGTTACTGAAATGCCATATTTCTATGCTCAAACATAGATCGTTTGTTTATTAATAATTAAAACATGATAGTTTTAGTGACAAAAACACAATCCATATAACTGCGAATCCAACTTCTCTAGTAGATATAAAAAATCTATCACCGTGCGTTGGCTCGCAAAAACTCGAAAATGGCTCCACCGGTATTTTTTATGTTTTCCCAATTTAGAAAAGGTTTTGAAAAATATGTGATTAAGTGTGAGTTTGAATCTAGATTTCCAGTTTTCATCCGTCATTTGGTTTAACTATGTTGATGTTTAGTGTTGTCCCACAAAATTAGTCGCATTATTAAATTAGTCCAGTATGACGCATTCCGGGCTCTTATGAGGCTACCGCGATGCTGCAGTGCGTCGAGCATGTTCGCCGAGGCCGGGTTCCTGACTTCTTTGCCATTATACGATCCAGGGTGGCGTCGTTCTCACCGGACATGGTTGTTTCGGGAGGTACCTGCACCGAATCAGGCGGGAGGAAACGCCCGGATGCAACCACTGCGAGGATCGGCCGGAGGACACGGTGGAGCACACCGTGGAGGTCTGCCCCGCTTGGGTGGAGCCCCGCCGTGTTCTCGTAGCGGCGATCGGCGGCGGCGATCTCTCGCGTCCGGCCCTGGTGCAAGCCATGGTCCGGGGCGAGGAGGAATGGGACGCCGTCGCCTCCTTCTGCGAAGCAGTGATGCTAGCGAAGGAGGTGGCGGAACGTGAGAGGGAGAGAACCTCTCGTCCCAGCCGCCGCCGTGGGAGGCGCTCCGGGCGTCGGGGGTCACGTGACGACCTCCGGCCACCGTAGACGCGGGCCTGTGGACGGTGAGCTATTGGGCTAGCTCGCTGTCCGTCCGTCTTATGACGACACAGGTCGTGTCGACGGCGCGTTCGTGTTCCACGCGCGCCTCAAAGAGATGTCAGCAACATGGAAGGGGCCCGAGAGGGCCCATGCCCGTCGGGGCTGCGGGTAGAAGTTACCGCGGCCTCGGCGTCACAAGGGCGTAGAAGGAACATGGGTGGTTTTTGGTCAGTAGAAGTCTGACACTCCCTTCCGCTCTGCCCAAGAGTGGGAGGGGTCATTTGATGATTTCCCACCCCCCAAAAAAAAAAAAAAAAAAAAAGGGTGGCGTCGTTCTGGCATCGCCTGCGTCGCTCAGACAACAAGATACTCGGGGCGGTCTCTGACGACATACGGAGTCCCATGTTCAGGCATTGGGTATCTGTACACATGAACGAAAACAAAAAGTGACAACACAAAGTTTGTGTAGCATTTTTATTTTTATATTTTTTTATGGACGTGGTTTCACCCTTTTTACAGGTGAAACTATTTTAGGTACTTATGTTAGATTCTCAATTTTAATTTCATTTTTACTGTGAGTTAATTTTTATTTAATTTTTTCCTATGGGTTTTTTTTACGCCTGAAAAAAATGATTTTTATTTATTTTATTATTATTTTTATTTATTATCGACATTTTAACTTTGAACTTACATCTCTAGTGTCAGCTCAGCAAATATATGCCCAGTGCGTGCACAACTATAAACGCCATTGTGTATTATATTTGAACTGCACTGCACAGCACATGTAACATTTCATTTGTGAAGCTTGGCAAAGTTTACGCGGTTAACGGTTACTGGCCGAATTGAATTTCACATTTCATTTTTTCTTCTAACTGTACCGCAAAAAGTTGTTTGATTTGACTTCAAGTTTTCCCTGTAATTTCATGGCAGTCTGAACTTCAGAATAATAAAGGCCTCTGAACTGCAAAAATTACATATAAGTAGTTATAATTCTTAGAGTTCAGCCTATAATAAGTAAAATACAAGAGGAAACTTTTGACAAATTGTTTTTGGAGCAGCTTCACTCAAGGGTCTTGGTGTAAACGATGCCTTTGACATCATTTTATGTTTGTTTATCTTTGCCTACAAAGTCTCTTTTATATTTATAATCTCTGGTCAAATTCTAAGTTTGTTGGACAAAACAATGAAATAATCTTATACATTTCGTTTAGCTTTATTCATCGATATTTTATTTTTTCATGGTACATCACTATCGAAAAACGAGTGCAAACATGTGCATTGTGCATGTGCAGCCATTAACTCCCCTGCGCCTATTGTTGTCGTTGTTGTTGCAAGTGGCTATTTCGGGGCCGTTTTTGTATGAAACGTTTGGGGTGTTTGAGAAGAAGCGAGGAAATTGCTTCTAAAAGGCGATTATGAGAGTCTATTCTTAGAGCTGTTTTATTATTCTAAATGTAGGTACCTACTTTATTTGTGAAGATAATGCGTATGTGACATTTCTGTAGAAGGATCAACTCACAACATGTTTTGTCTACTTAGTCTACTCTATTTGTTGATATTCCATATTTGGGTTGAGAAAGGTAAAAAGCCAAGCCGAAAGAGGCTCAATGTACTTACACGTTATTATGGCCAAATATTATACGGGAAAATTCCTATAATGCTAATAATAAACCAGTTGTCACTCGCCCTCAACGAATGTATAAAATAAATGCCCATAATTATATTATGTGTATCATTTATGTTTCATATATTATAATTATATGTGTATCATTTTTACGTAATTTAGATTTCGTTGGTACAATAGTAAAATTTGTTTACAGGGTTATTCATAAAGGGTATGCTAAGCCGAAAAGGGCTCATAGTACTCATCATTATGAACAACTTTTACTATAAAACCAACCCGAAATTCGCGAAAAAAAATCAGCTGTTCCATACATTTTGTCGAGTGTCATTGACATTTTTCTATGGAACAGTTGATCCTTTTTTTCGCGAATTTCGAAAAAAAATCAGCTGTTCCATACATTTTGTCGAGTGTCATTGACATTTTTCTATGGAACAGTTGATCATTTTTTCGCGAATTTCGGGTTGGTTTCATAGTAAAAGTTGTTCATAATGATGAGTACTATGAGCCCTTTTCGGCTTAGCATACCCTTTATAAATAACCCTGTATATTGTAGTAAAGAGTAGTCTGAGTCATACTTACAATACCTGACAAATTAGTTTACAAAAAAAAAAAAATGTACCTTCAAGAAATGTGCACTGCACCCTCCGGTTTTACCCGTGAAAAAAAAAACATCATTCAAAACTATACCTTTACCCATTTTGTCCATGTCAAAATCACGTCTTTTTTTTTGCTACTGCGTGAAAGAAAAAACGAAGCTACAAAAAATACACTTGCTCACAATTTCAGTTAAAACAAGGAAATAAGGATAGCATTTTACACGTGTATCCGGTACTTATAAGTGCTCAGCGTATTCTGAAAGTTGAAAACCAAAGTAATGGTTCGTATAATGGCTCACCTTTCCCTCTGGTATAAAGTTACAGGAGAAAAGTTAGCCTTGAAATGGAACTAAGATAAACATTGAAAGCTTCTCAGAAATACAAGAAAAACTAGCTTCTTAAAGGAAGTTTTTTCAGAGTAAAGGTATGATATGATCGGATGGTAATTTTATATTTCTCTGAAGTAAGCCTGGAAACTGCAGGTGCACCATTGATACTTATCAAGTATCCTTATAAAAAAAGTTTGCACGTATGTTGGTTTTTACGCTTTCATGCTTCCACTATTCATCATAAAATGCCTACATGTTTTCAATGGTACAGAAAAAGACATACGCTATTTTTATTCATCATCATTATCACCAGTTTTCATCAACTCGCGGGTGAAACCTGGGACCCCAGCTAGTTACCTTCCAGTTCCTTCCAGTTGCTAGTTCCTTTTGTTTGTAATTTATGGTGTGAACAATAAAGAGTTTATCTATCTATCTATCTATCTACCTTCATTCTTCACACAACAGAACAGCAACAACAGAACAACAGAACTTCACGAACAGAGCGATTGTACATTTTCAACAGTACGGACTCGGTGGTGCTAAAAATAATACTTCGCACCATTGCGAACTCAGTTGAACGCCGATTCCGCTGGTGCGCGGACGTTGCATGTTGCATACATGCATATCGCACACGACAGGTACACTATTCGACGTGGTTACTCGTATTAGATTCTGATATTTCGAAAGATGACGCTAAATTTATGAGTACAAATATTGAGATGCATCGGATCACCGCCATTAGATAATATTAGTTCTATGATGTTGATTTAGCCTGGAATTTGAGTTGCTAGTTTACTTAGCTTGCGGAACAAACACGGTACAAGACTCCGATTTAACAAGGAAAGGAATCAGAATCACAAAACGATAAATATCGTACAAATTACACAAAAAAAGCAATTAAAAATTAAATGAGCCTATTTAAATGCAACAGCTGAGCCATCTGCCCTTAAACGTCAACCACGACCTATTCTGTGACTTATTAACTTATTCCATCTTAATTCATGAGTTCCCGCAAAACTTTATTCTGACGATCCTCCATAAACAGACCCTGACCTGATTCGCACAATTTCGCACAATTCCAACTGTAAGCAAACTTCCTTATCTCAAAACACTTCATAAGACGCCATTCCGCGTGAAACAATACCCTTTGTAAAAGGACAATTACAGCAAAACATGGGCATTATGTTGATGAGGGCATTAGTGATGTGGTGGGTTCATCTGTCTGCCGTTAGCGGCGATCGCGTGCGTTCATTACTGCGGTATGGCCCGCCGGCTGATATATGGCCCTCATTGTCGGCAACCAACAACAGTACATTCTGGGTAACGGCCTCTTTACTGACCCCATACGTCCGGACAAAGAGTGGGTACTGAACTCACTTTTCGCTCACTGTGGACTAGGAGTGGTTTGTTTCGTTTGTACCGCCTCCTACTGTTAGTTACACAACAGAATAAATAAAAGTACAATACAGAGTGCGCGTTCCCAGTTGTGCTCGAAATACCATTTTCGTGGAAATATTTGTACCTACCAAAATACATACCACTGGCTTTTCGGTGAAGGAAAACATCGTGAGGAAACCTGCATATGTCCGGAGAAGAAAATGGCGCATGTGAATCCACCAACCCGCACTTGGCCAGCGTGGTGGAATACGGCTTAATCACCCTTCGAGGGTAGACCTGTATCCCAGCAGTGGGAGGATTAAAAGGTTGCATATGAGACCAAAATGTTACAGTTACATAAGCGTCACAATTTTTATTACTTTTTTCAGTTATGTCTCGTTTGTTAGCAAAAACAAAATATTTAGTTATCGCTATAAATAAAACAATAATATAAACTTTAAATTCTTATCATAGGTATTTTATTTTTTGCCCAGCAGAATACAAAAAGGATCTCCGGCTGATAAATAATCATACTATGAGTAAAGTGCGAAAGCAAAATAGTTCTAAAAGGACGGAAACTTGCGATTATCCTCTTCAACCTGTTTACCAACATCAATCAAGCAACTACGAGTTGAGTAAGGTCACTCAATTGAAATTCAAAAGAGTGTTCACGACATCTCCAATAACTACATAGTAGTTCAACGACACTTACAAATATGGTTATCATGGTCCGTTTATTTATCGAATGAAATAATTCGCATATAGATTGCACATCAGACACAAGGGGCGCCATTAGAGCGTTGATACAGCGAATCTGGAGTTCAACAGCCAATCCGTTTAACATGTAATAAATCACCCTCGAACCCCCAGGGCCCTGTATCGAGTATAATCACTACAGTATAGACAGTAAATCAAGTCAATAATTCACATCATAAACAAAACGAGAGCTTTATACAGTGTTTAGCCAACTGATGACTGTTAAACTGAAATGCGCATTACCAAATGTACAAATGGTTTTTTTAATAAAGTAATTTGAAAAATGAAACGGTAATGACGATATTGTTTATCACTTAAAATTAAAGACAAATTATGTGACAGAAATGCAAGTAATTATTCATATATGATTTTTCTAGGAACTAATATAAGATTTCAATTGTAATTACTAAAAAAAAAGATAAGTGACATCTCTACAAAGTTGAGTTACTGTCTAATCTACGTACAGCCTATTATCATGGGCATCCGTGCGTATTGTTACCGGCCGCCCGCTGAGGTGCATCGCATCTGTACCGGGAACAATTTGATTATGTCATTCCCTGGACGCCCGGGGCATGGCCCCGATGTCCTCCGCGTCATCTGCCATTGTGTGATATCTTGTACAGGCAGTGTTGCCACCTTGGTGGTTTTTCCACCAGAACTGGCGCTTTTTCAAGGCTTCTAGTGGTATATTTACATCATTTAGCGGTTTTATTTTTTTTAGTGGTTTTTAGCGCTTTTTCAATATGGAATTTGGTGACACATTTTTGAGAGGGAAATACCCTACCGTTCCGGAATTTCATAATTTTCTTCCTACTCTATGACCGGGGAATCCCTAGGCACTGTCATAGTTGTCGTTTTCTTTTTATCTGTCAGTCTATTTCCCGAATTTGGTTCGTGTTGCTTATAAAATACTAAAAATTTTGACAAGACCAAATATATTACGTTTGGTAAATTGTAACTTAGTGAAAACTCTTTATTGCACTCTGGTAATAATAAACAATTTTTTGCAATGAGGCGTTTTAAAAAAAAAAGAGTTTTAGTTCTAAAAATTATGTCTAGGGCCTGGATTAATCTGAATCGGGTCTGTCATCTAATATCTAAATGTCAATGTCAAATTGAAACTGATGTACAAAACATGGCTTGCTTGTAATATTAATAATTATTTTCAATAAAATGTATGGCAATTAACTACCAGATTTCCAAATATTATGGTCATATTTTTTCCCCTAAGACTGGGGAAACGATAAGGTATAACCATACCAAAATCGATTTGACAGGTCGGATTTAAGTGCTTCCACACCACCTGTGAAAATACCACGAACTTTTTTTTTTAAATAAAAACGCCTCTTATGTAAATCTGTTTACTTAAAAAAAACGAGTACCGGATACTACTATTTTTAAGCATCTCATATACCTATATTAGTTTGTTTTTCATTTAAACTTGGGTTTCTTTAGTCTGAGATTTATATGCAATAATTTAGCGGAATCTGGTGTTTTTTTCAATCCAAATTTCTTAAATCTGGCGGTATTTAACTTTTGCTCTGGCGCTTTAAAAAAATCCAAGGTGGCAACCCTGTGTACAGGGTGGGATGATAATGGTGCAATGTATGAAAAAATATCTATTATTTAAAAATTAATCCTGAAAGCTTTGGTTGATAATCTAAACTTACTGGAGATTAAGCTGTCTTTGTCATTACAGTCTATTATTTGTAGAATAATATGCAGTATTATTTACCCGATTAGAAGTTTTTTTTGTTCATGTTGTTGTTTTTGTTCTTTCTTAATAAGTACTGATTTAAAAATATTGGATACTAACATATTCTACCAGATTGTTGTAGCGTCAAGTATTATACTACAAGCTGGTAACTCTAGAGGAAGGTTATTGCACCTACTTTTGAGACACCTAGGTATTTATTTTTAATGTAATTTTGACATCACTCAATTTAAATCATAATTAATTTATTCATCAAACATTTTTTTTTAAATTAGTTATTATAGAAAACATGTTTTCTAGAAAAATCATCTTGTTTGTTTTCAGTATTATTTTTCAAGAGGCCCTGTGCAAAATTGTTGTTTTCTTTTACTAACCTAACACATCTGAAACATACTTCGCACGAATCATCTTTCTACCCTAGAGCAATATTAACTATTGTTGCTGCCCTTCTGCATTTCGCAATATTTATGGGTTCGTTTTGTTTCGTAATCCTATTGTGCAATTTTCGAGGTCGTTATTACTGAGGGAATTAGTTTGATGTATTGTTTATTTGAATCCCGTAGGAATATAAAAGTCTGTAAATTAGCTTTTATTCTATTAGGACAGTTATAAATTATAAATTATAAATGTAACACACTAAATACTTAATTATCTAATCTTTTAATGGTAAATAATTTAACTGTTCTCGTAATTTGCAAGTTTTGCTTATTCACAGGGCAGAAAGTAAAGACTTTCTCAATCTGTTCAAAATTTGAAAATTTAAAGATTTTAAATTCAATTTAAAATTCAAAGATTAAGGTAGGTACCTACTGAAAACAGCTATAGAGTTAAGCCAACCAACAGTCGATAGCTAGCTTCTCGTTTATAATATTTTATCGGTAGGTATTGATTTATTTTTCTGACCTCCTTAACAGTTTTCCGTAACCTCCTTTTCTCTATTTCATCTACAGATTCGTTATTGTTAGTTTCGTACCCATTGTTTAAGCTCAAAAGAAATACAATAGAGCAAAATTGGCACAGTAAATAAATTAAGAAAATGAACAAACGTTTTTATAAAAAAGCGTCAAAAAGTTTTCTAGACCGACCAACGGAAAACTCATTACATTGCTACCAAAGAAATTACTACCTACCTACTTTGTGTCGTTTATTCACCGGGCTTATGAAAAGCTAAATGTTCCTAAAAAAGTTGGTACTCTTTTTACCGAACTTTTTCTTCAATTCTTTGCCAGTACGAATTATGAAGAAAAAGTTTCGTTGGTCCAAGTTTATCCTCTGTGGCATTTTACAACTCAGCGATTACGATTCAAGATACAGAATAGGTAATAATCTAAATATATAAAAATGAATCCCTATTTCCCTTGGTCACGCCATCACGCGTGAACGGCTGGACCGATTTCACTTTTTTTTTTGTTGTTTTTGTTATTGTCTGGAGAAGGTTCTGAAAGAAAAAAAAAATACGCGAAAATTAAAAAAATTAAGAATAGGTACTTAGCGCTTTGGACAATGTAAACTTTTTTAATGTTACACTTGACATTCGACATTGAATTGCGTGCTCAAATATCATCAAGACACATTTACTCTAACGTTTATCCCAAAATGTTTAAAAAATGAACGTCTACCCGTGCGAAGCCGGGACGGGCCGCTAGTACCTAATATAAAATATTGGGTTTTGATAAAGTAGGTTTTTTTATCGTACCTACAATAAGGTAGTATATAATAGGTATGTTCCGTGAGTTTCGTTTGACCTTATGTGACGTCCTGTGGCATAAGAGCAAACCTGTGACTGAAAATATTGATTTTGTTTTTAAAAGGTGTTATTAAATTCGACATTACGAGTATTCAACGCACATGAATTCTACTTCCATTTAATTGCATAGGTACAGCGTAATAACACAATAATATGTTTATTAGGTATCTAAAAAAAACTATACTTACTTCGCTATTATAATGGTCCTACTAATATAATAGTCCTACTAATATAATAAATGTTAAAGTTTCGATCTTTGGGTGCAAACAAAAATTATCTTTGGACGTTTGTTGCTCAAATACGCAAAAACGGCTTTTTTAATTCTGGTAAAGGCTTGCGTTTGACCGCCATCTCGCCTGATGGTAAGCAATGATGCGGTCTACGATGGAGCACGCTTGCCTAGAAGGATCACGTTTCTCAATGGACTCCAACGCCTCAAGCTGGTATTTGGCTGATCCGTCCCAAAGGTGCGAACAGTACTCCATGCACGATCGAACTAAACGCTAAATGGATTTGAATAAATTTTGGTGTCATCTTATCCCAGAAAGTATGATACAAACCGCGGGGCAGATCTAGTAATGTATAATTCCCTGCAATAGTATCCCAGTGAATGAAAATCTTAGGAGGTATCCATTTATCCCTGATTTCACGTCGCACTGAGCTATGAGATATTTTCCTCACGTGTTGTGTGCTGACCTCAGATCAAATAGAAAGGCAGATAGAGTTCCGCCTTAGATACAGGTGAAGCCAAGAAAAACTACCCTACTGCCCGTGTACGTATACTACAAGCACATATTGACGCATAAAAACTACCCTTATTACTTCTTATTTTTCTTGTTCACGTTCTCTGAGCAACTGACGTAAGAATTGACGATTGATCCGGATAGTTTTGATGCGTCGATGTGTGCTTGAAGTATACGTACACGGGCTGTAGGGTAGTTTTTTTGGCTTCATCTGTACTCGTATGTAAGGCGGGACTCTATCTGCCTTTCTACTTGATCTGAGGTGCTGACGCCTAAAGGTGCGTGATTTACTTGCCAACTCTTGTGACTGACATTCGTACAATAGTTTTCCCGTTTACGTATATTAGATACACTTGTTTACCTTATTTGGGACTTGTTTGCTTTCTTTCTTTGTATTGTGATTATTTTTCTGTTTATGCGAACTTGAGGACAAACTGAATGTATTGAATTTGGATTCATAAATAACAAAAAGCCTTGGTAATGTTAAAGATAAACGCTGCTAAACTAAATCGGTGTTTAAAGTTATCTGTCTCGTTTTTGCACGTGATATTTCAGGCCAGTGGTTATAATTATGTTATAAGGAAAGAGTATGCTAAGCCGGAAAAGGGTCACAGTAGCTCATCATTGTAGTATTATTGGTATTGGTCGTAGTTAATTAGAAACACTTTGAATATGTAATAGGCGTGACGAAAGATTTTAAAATCCTCTTCCATAATGTGAGTACACATTTACTATTTACAAAAAAGCCTTTATTTCGGTAATAAACTTAAGTTTAACGAAGTTTGAAGCCATTTTTCACATATTTTTTCAACTTTGCCCGAAAACAGCTTGCTTGTGTCATGGCGTCGATTTGACGTCACGGCTAGTAAACATGTCATTGTGTCTATGCGTGATGAGCGGCGGATGACCTGAGTTCACTGAAGCGTGACGTCATATGCTGTGATTGTTGTTTCTGACAAGATGGCCGATTGCTGTATTTTAATGTTTTAATTTATTGAAAATCTTAATAATCTGTTTTTTAAAAATAAAACTAAACATGTGTTTTAATTTTTTTTAATCTGGCTAGTCCCCTGAAAGCATTGAATCGGCGATTTTTTGATACTGTCGTCATGCCTATTATTTAAGGTTTTATTTTATGCAGTTAACGTACGGTGAGAATGACATGAAGATGAGCAATGTTGCCAATCTAATAAATATATAACACTTCCACATAGTGTGGCCATTACAAGATCTGAATGTACAACAATCATTATGAACAACTTTTACCATGAGACCCGGCATTCGCAGAAAAGTATTAGTTGTTATGATCATAGAAAAATGTCATTGACTCTCGACAAAATGTATGGAACAGCTGATTCTTTTTCGCTAATTCCGGGTTGGTCCCATAGTAACAGTGGTTCACAATGATGAATACCATGAGCTTTTTTCGGCTTAGCATGCCCTGTCCTTATAGCCCTGTATAAGACCCATTTCTAAATAAATAATCGTAAATTACGGACCGTAGACAAGTCATAGATTTACACGTGCTCCTCCAAGTTTTATCCGAGTTAAAAACAGAAATTGCGTGGTTTTCCAAGTTCCAAAGAAGAAACTCTTAACATAATTATTAATTAAGTAACTTCGGTCTGTTTGCAAGTTCGTTACTTTGAAGTTGGGAAACGCAACAAGACGGCAACAATATCGTGGGTGTTTTAAGATGTTCAAAATATAAATACAAAGAGTAAATAATTTATCAAAAAAAATTTAGGTTCGTCTTTTAAATTTTTATACGCAAATGTTAAAAAAAAGATAATCAATTGAAATAACGAATTGATCTGAAAAAAGCTTATAATCCTCAAACGGTTGAATCGATTTTTTTAAATCACAAATCTATTATAAGAATACTCTCAATCGAGTCACCAAAAAAAATCGGTCTGGGTACATTACTAAGTATATCCTTCATCATCAAATACAGAAAATTGTTTCAAATAAGTACTTTGCAAAAACCCCTAACTAAATCCCCAAATATTTCAAAACGGCTGACCCTCGAAATTCTGACAAAGCCGAACATAGTTCAAACCCAACAAAATACTTAGTATTAGCTCACTAAACTCATTAGATAGGGATTTCGACGAACATTAACTTCTGAAACTGCTGGAATGGGCACGGTCGATATGTTAACCGACCCAGTTTTCAAGAATATTCCTAATTTCCTGAGCACCTTTGAGCATCAGAATGAACGCAGAAACTGTCTCTCAATCTCTGTCAACTAAAGTACTCATTTAATGTAATTTCTGCCTTTGACTTGATAAAGACAAGCTTAAACTTATCTCATGAAAAGTCAACATTCGTGCTTCTGCCTGTTCTAATAAAACAAGGGTTAGGGTTGTAGTGGAAGGGCTCTTTTGCAGAGCCCGCCTGGGGAAGTATCACACCTTTGCCAGTTATTCCACCGCCAAGCAGTTACAACCAATTACAGGGCAAATAGGAGATTAAACAACTTATATCTCAGAGTGACGAACGCAGTGCTGTGCCGCGCAGTGTCTTGAATTCTGCGAGTTCAAAATTCTGGGTGGCCAGACCTGTTATGGGCAAACGTAACGTTTAACATCAGGCGAGCGAATTGCTCGTCTCGTCACTCAATTGCATGAAAAAAAAAAGAAGGCGATTTAGTCTACCTATGTAATATTGATATGAATTTAATGAGTTTCAATTTCAAAATTCCGGACAGTTTAACCAAAATGAGTAACGGAAATTTGATAAAAACCATGTTGTAGCGTTTTTAAATGTCGCTTTTGTTGTTTGTAGCGTTCTGATGTCTTTGATACGATTACGCACTGCAATAAATAATTTAGCTTGAATTTTTAGTAGATAAATATTAATTTAATAACGTGAACCGAAATAAATATTTTAGATAAAAACAGAGATGAATTCACTATCCGCAGGTGTCCCACACGAAATTATAGTTTTTTTTTAGGTTTAAAAGTTTAAAGTTAGCTAGCTTCTAAACTATTCGACAGATCTAATAATTAACCGTGAGAGAAATAATTTTAGAGATGATTTACTTAAAATTTAAACAAAATTATTTAAGCCACAGTAGCCTCGACTTCTGCCCTATTTTTTAGCATATTTCACTTGTGATCTTCACAAAATATCAGCTCGATCAGCTTTATTGTGGCTGAGAAAGAAAACTTAGCATTTTGCGAGCGGCCACTTGAGTTATAAAGCGGCGAGCTGATTACTCAAAGCTTTCGTGATAGATGGCCCGCTCATCGGGGAACAGGCCGAATAATAGCCTATTGAGCCTTCTCGGGCACCGTTTACCTTTTCTATGAATACTTAATTATGAACCTCGATTTTCGGCAACATAATTTTGAGGGTTTGTGTCGTCATTGATGCCTGCGTAAGGCGGCTGGTAGCAAATTGATGAAGGACGTTTCTAGGAAGAGGCCTGTGCCCAGTAGTGGGCAAAAATTAAATAGGCTGACGTAATGATGATGATAATATGACGTTGTTTTTTTCCTAAAGCACACCTAGACTGGAGATCTAAAGTCTAAATTCTATGTGAAGAATATGACGCCACTAAATTAATCATAAACAATGACGTCACTAACATGATTGTGTAATATTTGCATTCCGTTAAAACTCATTAGTGAAGAAAGTTAGTGCTTACTTTGTACATATATAACATTATTTTTATTAAATAGCTTTACTAAAGTATGCCAAAATTTCAAATCTTCAGCTTACCTACGAATTCTTCTTTCCCTTTTTTCCCCATTTTTCATACCAAACGGCTCAGAGTTAGGATTACCCGGACCGGGTTAAAAAAGACAAATAGCAGTGCAATTTGTAACGCAACCTTACTTTTCACACTATTTTTTGATGATTTATACACTTTATTATCTAACTAAAACTGTCAAAAGCTAAAAAAAATCACCGCAATATGTAGGTGCCGTGTGCGAGTTATTAGTCTATATTTTACGGCACGTGACAACTGGGGGATTTAAGGGTGGTTTCTCAACGTTTTAATATAGTTTCACGGTTGAGAAAGGAAGCGAAGTTTCAACTATACTTCCAAGGACTTGCTCATGTCATCTAGGTAGGTAGGTTTTTTGTTTCCTGAAGGATACAATTTTGGACTTTTTGAATTTACCAACAGGCGAGTTGGTGCGGTGGTCCGACGCGGGCTTCATGGCGATAAAAATACACATCATTTAGTCATATTTGATTAAATATACTCACCAGTTACACCACATTAAAACAGATAAACACACTCACCTTGCTTTTGTACCTACATTTCGTTTCCGCAGTTGCTTCAGGTCCCTAGAACGCGTACAGTACATCCTAATTGTAGTTGTATGAAAAAGAATGACAAATGAATTCTGTAAAATTATGTCAGGATCACCAATCCTAAGACCGAAGTCTACAAGTATTGTTTAATGCATATTCTGTAACAAATCTATTTGATTGAACTTAACCCCAATCGCGACACGCAACCCAGAACCTGTCAAACCACGGCCGACGGTAACAATGACGTCACAGTTTGAGTTCAAACCCGAGTCAGAAGCTATCTCACTTTCACTGTTCCACAAATACACAATAGGCTACCTATAGCCTATCTGTCAACCTAAGGGCTTTACCCGCAGTGTGAAAGTTTATCCGTTGATTGATGATCTCCTCAGAAACGGTCTGAGACCGCCGGTGACGTGACTTGTGACGTCATTGTACCCCTATATTTTGATGTCAAACCTATTCAAAGGTTTCTACATTTCGGGGTTAATTCTGTTACCTATTTGCATAGGTAAACGATATGAAAAACGTGAACCTTTTATCAAAATTGTATCATTCTTCTTAGTAATTTTGAGTAAGACTAATTCAATCTGGAATGTGCCTAGGTTTTACTATAAGTACTTTTGCTTGTGCTCGTACTATTAACCCCAATGTCAACGTTTATGTCATAGCACATCCCTTTTTGCTCAATAATATCAAGACGTGGCATGTCAGCGGTGTATACACGCCTCAAAATTTACCAGATCACATGCCACGTTGGACATCACAGCTAGCGGAAAACAAAAAACTAGACACCAAATCTGACAGGCTGATAGGATATTAAAAGCTTTTCATTATATCTTTTTTTCGCAGGCAGAGAAATAAATTGCACTGTCACTTCCAAAATAAACCCTGTACAGTGTTTGACGGCGCAGTCTAAACAGAGCTTTAGGCTACCTTTCCAGTGAAGCAGAGAAGAGCAGAACGAAAATATTTAAACCAACAGATTCGCATAAAACCCCGCTCGGTAGGCGGTGCGGGGTTTTGTGCAATTCTATTGGGAAAAGAGAGGAGCATAGAAATATTAAACAAACTACCGGCTTATTTGAGTCTTGAGAAATACAATCTTGGGCTTTTCAAGGTCAGAGGAAATAAGGTATCTTCTACACATCGACATTTACGAACAGGCAAGTTGGACGTCAAACGCGGACTTATTCGCTATAAAAAAACCCAATAAAGCTACATAAAACCAACACACGGAAAGGGGAGCGGAGTTTTTATGCAATTCTATTGGTAAATACATATTTATCCTCGTTTTTCCGCTCCAGTGGACAGGCAGCCTTACTCCGCGCAGTGCGAAAGTTTATCCGCTGATGGATGGCGCCGTTTGGAAGGTCTGAAAGGCTATTCAATGCGGAACCATTAAAACCATGCGATGTTCTGGAAGATGCATCTTGTTTCTTGGTATTTTCATCTGTGGCAATATTTTAAACTAAGTGGTTAGTAGGAATTAGTAAAAGAACCACGAAGTACTATTAAGAAATAAAGACAGTAAGAGCGTTAGTACTGTTGAATTAAAAATAAGTAGACGATGTGGGAAACTTCATGTCCAAAATGATTATGATGATTATGCTCGGCCTTCGTCTCGCAAGTATGGGACTTAAAACAGCATATAATTATCAACATAGAATTCAAGAATAGTGTCGCTTTCTACACTAGTAAAAGATTTTTTTATCAAACTAATCTACACCTAAGTATTGACTTACTAATTGCTAATCTCTTTATAAAATCAAAATCGTAAATTAGATTGAAAATATAACTCAGTACATTTCTTAATCAGAAATTAGAAATATTTATTGACCTTAAATAACATTGAATATTACAGGTAAGTCACGTTTACAAATCATTTTATAAATTGAGGGTTAAATTAAACGATGTTAAGTAAAAAAAAAGTACTTACAAACACAAAAACTTAAAAAACTAATGAATTAAGTAATTGAACATAATTACGACCGTACCTACTTCTTTTATAACCCACAACTGTCTCCCCCAGCGTTAACCGCTTTAGTCTTGATGTAAAACTTTTCCCGCTGATTGATGGTGCCGTTCGAAAGGGTCCACCAGACCGCAGCTCTATTCATTTCGACACCATTATATATCTCCGATGTTTCATGCGATATCTCTCTCCGTTGAAACTAGGTTAAATGCTGCGCCGATAGACTTTATACTTCGAGCAGAAACGTCGTGTGAGCCCCTTGACGTTGTTCCGTGAAAACTTTTAAAATGAAATGGAGTGTTCAGATGTTGCTGTAAAAAATTGGAAAAGATTTTTTTGGTTTCTTTGAAGCCCTGTGTGTTACAGTCTGTTTTTCGTGTTCGTGTTAAAGGTATAACGACGATTGCGTACATCTTAGGCCCAAAATAGACTTATGTGACGTGATACTACGTAAACTTTTCGCCTTAATTACAAGTACTACTAATGATCTTTCGAAAGCCTTTTGGAAGTTATGTGCCTGAAACATGTCGAATTGCAAGCTGCCTTAATGGGTGCTTGGAAATATTAGCTTGATTGTTTACCATCAAGTGATTAATTTAATTAAATAAAATTTTGTATTTAGTATTTAAAATTAAATACTTAAGCTTTATATATTTTTAATCTTTATGTATTGTAGAAGGGGTTTTCCACAGCCACACGCAACAAAACCTTCCTCACAAATTGGAGACCAAAACGCGCACAATATAAAATCTTACAAATCCCGAAAAGCGTCTCGAAATAACATCAAATCGCAACACAATCTCAGTCACCATACCCTAATAAATTAAACAAAACCCTTTAATTCGAGCTCTAGCTTTCCTCACTTCCACATTTTAACACACTGCCCTCTCGGTAATAGCATCGTAAAATTGTAAGAAACGCTCTGCAATCAGAGGTGAGATTAGATTGTACCAAACATCGGCTACAGTCACAGTGTAATGAAACCAGAAAGCTTATGAGCTCTATCGAATTGTTTATGGGCGCTCAGGTTCATGCAATGCAGTATCTTACTGGAAGTGGCGGTGCAGCCGAGAGGCACAGGATTGTTTCAAAAATTAGTTCATCTGTTTATTACGCGAAATAACTTGCTCAAAATGAAATGCAATTGCAACTTTCTGTCTCTTAGCAATAAAGCCGCCGTTTGTAAGTGTAATTTGAAAGATATGATCAGGGTATTTTCAAGTCGCGAGTGTTTCGCATTTATCCAGGCAAGCGTGCTCTATCGTAACCGCATCATTGCTTACCATCTCACATAACGGTCAAACAAAAGTATTTTTCAGAATTTAAAAAAGAAATAGTTTAATGTTACTCTAGATTTATAGTGTGCATAATGAAGATTTTTATCTATTTACGAGCTACATTGTAAATTGTTTAGAATTAGAAATACTTTTCCAAGTTTTCAGCTTTGCACAACCCAAGCTATATATAAATATGTCCTCCTAGTTTTTTTGTTGAAAGCAAACTATCTGGGTAAACTGAGCTGTGGCAATCCCGACGCACTTTGCCCGCCCTCGGAAGGAAATCGTTTCGGTCGATGACGATAAAAAGGGTCAACAATTTATAAAAAGAAAAGATACGGTACCTTGTTACCTAAGTAGTTGAAAGTTTTTTCACATCACGGAAATAAATGTTAGTGTTGGTCAAAGAAGTAAAACCGAAAAAACGTAAATAAGAATTAAAAAAACGTTATAAAAAACATGATATAAAATTTTTTATTCAACTTTTATTTTTCGAAATGCATGGGTAATAAAATCGAGTGATTCGACATTTTATGGGCAGCGTGCTCCAACGTAAACTGCATTATTGATAAAACCAGGCGAGTTAGCTGCGGATAAAAGTAAGCAAATTCTCGGTTTATTAAATTATTAATGGGAAATAAGTCGTACAATACATAAAGTGTCGTCATATTGTAGGAGTTTAGAAGAACTTACCATCAGGCGAGTTGGTGCTCAAAAGCGGACTAGTACACGTTAAAAAAAAAAGAACTAAACGGCGGCCTTCCAAAGTTAATTTGAAACTTGAAAGTTAATTTTAGACATTTTTGTACATATGATCTAAAACACTAAATGTAATTAATTATACCTATAGTGGCAAATAAATTAATTTTAAAAACATTTTTAGATACAAGCTTTTATTGCGTTGTCATCAAAGTTACACACGTATACCAAATTACAGCTCAATCGGACATCGGGAAGTGGTTCAAAATTGAGTTGCAAGATTCCACCCGAACTAACATACATACATACATACATTGCAAGTCAAATAAAAGCTTTTAAAAATAAGTGTAAGAGAGACTGATAAAAGGAAATTATTCTATGAGCACAAGGAAGTAGCACACAGCCGCGCCAAGTTATATTCGTCACTCTATCTTTCATTTCCAAACATATTCTGTAACTAAAATAAGATTCAGATCAGATTTTAAATAAGATTGTATGATCCTACCCAACAAGAGTACCCATTCAATTCAAGCCTCCGAATTCCAAAAGATAATTTCAATGACAAAAACTAAATTAACATTCTCTCAATGCAAATACCGTGAATACAAAATTTATAGAATCGCCCAAATGTTTCTCGTAAATCCTCCATTAAATTTATTATGACCCGAAGGATTTAAGGCTGAAGATAGGCGGTGAAAAAAAACCGATACTTTTGGTAGCTTTAGCGGAATTTGAATTAAACTCGTATTAATTTTGAAAAGGATGATGAAAAGCTATTGTCAAATATACTTCCGGAGTTGTATAATTTCACGAACGCTATTGTCTGGACGAGCAGCTTTATTTCGCAAAACTTTAGTCTCTTATTGGTTTTTTCTCGATTCTGCGTACTTAATACCAAGTTGATAACAAAATTTCTTTCATATTGGAAAATCAACATTACTGAAAATTGTGATATTAACGACCATTATAATTAATTCCATGAAGTAAGTTTTCAATAAAATATGTCTTTATTAATAACTAGCTGTTAATAACTTAAAACTTATAAGGTTCCATTTCGATAAAATTAACACGGAAATTATCATTTATTTATTACAGATACTTCGAATACTGTTTTGATCACATTCGGTGATCTTTTTCAAGGAGCATACAAGCGTGACGCGCTAGGATCCGAGTTCTTCCTGGCTCTGCGGAACGTTCCGCGATGCGCCCTTGATGTCTTATTAGGGTCCCGTGCTATAATGCTAAAAAAGAAACCGTTAATGTCTGCCTCTCCCGCTTCCCCTGTCACCTCTCCGCGCACTCCCCGGTGCGACAGTGCGACTATATAAGGCTATACCTACGTATTCTAGCGAGGTGCACAGATATTGTGACCGGGTTGTTATACCTATCACATCAAATCTAAATTATTTAGTTACGTTTTATGTTTGAAATACAAGGTTTTTTAAACACAGCCCACCTAGTTTTAGATTACGATGTGATGGAAAATAGTAAAAATTTTTACGCCTAAAGTAGAATAGAAACTGGTTCTCAAACGAGACTACTCGAACACACCGAGTTTGTTTTTATATCGATTTTCAATAAAACTATAACTAACATAGAAAAGAGGTAAAACTACCAAGTAGTACTAAACTACTACGACTACTGGTAGTACTAAAGACATGTTTACCTTACGATAACTGTACCTCAATTTATATATAAATCTATTCTTTGTTTAATAAGCATGGTAAACAAATAAACACAAAATATCAAAACAATTTTCACTTCTTCCTCGCAATTTTCTTTATCGTTCTCAAAAGCTTTTAGCGTTATATCTTGATAACATAATGTTATTTACCTACACTAGAAAAATAAGGCGTAAGGTTGTTTTGTTTATCTTTTCCTTTCATGTTTAAAAACAATTTAGTTAAAAGAGTATTTCGCGTGAATTATGTTATCTTAATGTTGTTTAATGTGTGTGTAGGAATTAAATAACCTACCGGTTTTCTTGTCTCTTGTGATGTAATCTTGGGCTTTTCAAGTTCTGAGTGAATAGGTTTCTTCTTCTAGATTGTCTTTTGTTTTCCACAAATCGATAGTCTCTTGTTTCATTTCTATCGTCTTTTGTTTTTCCAAAGAGTCACTTGTATCCACCGAAGTCGGATTATTGATCGATGCTTGTATCTTATTTTATTTTTGTGTTTATAATTAAGTCAATAATTTCAATGATTGTAGAAAAAGCGAATGTTTTAGCAATGATTTTGAAGAAAGGAGGAAGTTTTAATAAAATAATATCCAGTAGTGATATGGAAAAAAATATATATTTCTATACTTATATATTAAGTTGTAAGTGTCAAAATGAAGCCATTTCCTATTACCAGTCAGTCAAACAATCTTACTAGTCTTACTTCTAAAGCCTGCTTAAACCTAATCATTGCTTAAAGTTCTCCGTCTTGTTTTCGCACGTGACATGTCACACCCGCGAGAAGTTTTCTAAGCATTTTAAGCAGGGTCTAACTTTAAGGAAGCTTTTTAAGCATGGCCCTTGTCTTTAGGTCGTGTTTGGTTTTGCCGATCTAAGAACTACGACGCTACGACTTCTAGCAATACAGGGTTATTCATAAAGGGTATGCTAAGCCGAAAAGGGCTCATAGTACTTATAGTCGCGAGTTAATCGGTTCCTTCTAGGCAAGCGTGCTCCATCGTAGATCGCATCAATGCTTACCGTCAGGCGAGATGGCGCTCAGACGCAAGCCTATAACTGAATAAAAAAAAAACATTATGAACAACTTTTACTATGGGACCAACACGAAATTCGCGAAAAACAATCAGCTGTTCCATAGAAAAATGTCAATGACACTTGACAAAATATATGGAACAGCTGATTTTTTTTCGCGAATTCTGGGTTGGTCCTATAGTAAAAGTTGCTAATAATGTTGAATACTATGAGCCTTTTCGGCTTAGCATACCCTTTATGAATAACCCCGTATAGGTACCTAGTTCCATAGTACCGGAACTCTAGTGGAATAGGTATAAGTAGGTGTAATTTGAATAGGCAAGGGTCGGCTGCCTCTTGACTGAGGGTCGACAATATGACATAAATTACTTCTTTATATGTCCGGTTAGCGGGAGGGTTCGCCTGAACCGTGACTTTTGAAAAACGGTCGTAAGTGATATGGAGGTGGAGAAAATGTGCGTGGATTCGAAAAAACTTGGAAAGTTCTGGGAACTAACTATTTTTAATGCTACGCTTTGTGAAAAACTCTAAAGATGAAGTGAAGTCATCACATAGATCAGTCGAGACCAAAGAGATAGTTTTTCGTTTTTATTTTGTAAAAACAAAAAAATAACTTTTATAAGGTGTTATTAAGAGGTTTCTGATCAAATATAAAATATCCCTGTAGCTATAACTAATGTCATTATTGTATTATGTATTAAGGGGAGCAGCGCAGATTTAAGTTTGAAAATCTCTATGTATGTTACTTGTTGTAAGACAACGCTATTAATGCAGCGCTATTATTGTTTAAGGTTGCCTGGAAGAGATCGCTCTTAGCGATAAGGCCGCCAGTTGTCGCACTAGTTTTAGGTGCTATAATCCTTTTGTTTGTAATTTATGGTGTGAACAATAAAGAGTTTATCTATCTATCTATCTATTACAACGAGTACAACATAGAGATTTCCAACCTCGGCAGAGTAATTTTCAGGCTTGGCAGTCTTAGTATTTTGACCAGAATGATCCCCTTGCTCTTCCCGGTTTTCTCCTTCTGCCTTTCTTTATACAGGGCTATACAGAAAAGATATGCTGAGCCGAAAAGGGCTCATAGTACCCATCATTATGAAAAACTTTTACAATGGGACTAACCCGGAATCCGCGAAAAAAATCATCTGTTTAATAGAAAAATGACAAAAAGACTCAACGAAATATTGGAACAGCTGATTTTTTATCGTAAATTCCGGATTGTTCTTATAGTAAAAGTTGGTCATAATGATGGTACTATGAGCCTTTTTCGGCTTAGTATATTCCCTTTCTGTACAACCCTGTATGATGGTTTTCAATAGTAACATTTAATTTTTTTTTTCAGTTGTGAAGAACAGCATGCGACAGCAGACGAAGTCGCCGCTCGGTCGAGTCGGGCCTACGGTGTCGCTCCGGGACGTGGAGCCCGACTTCCTGGGTCCTATAGAGAACGTCACCGTGGCCTTGGGCAGGGAAGCTGTACTCACCTGCTCTGTATCAGATATTGGAGATTATAAGGTCAGTTTTCGTATCATGACTACCTGCTTGACTCTGTAGTACATCCGCCTTATGAGCAAGAGGTCCGGGGTTTGATTCCCGGTCGGGCAGATGTCTGAATGATGAATTTAAATTATTTGGGTCTTAGTTGTTCTTGTCTTTATCTGAGTTTTACGGTATCCTCGACACAGGAAGTCCTAGTAGATAGCTATGAGTGTGAAACGTATTTTTTAAACGGTTTTATTTAGCTCACGTTTCTTTTTTCTTTCTTGGGTCAAATTTAGTAATTCAAATTTCACCCTCTTCCTGTCAACCGATTAATCTGAAATTTTGTATACACTTTGGATTTTGGTGACAATACAATTATGTTTATTCATTATCATTATAAATTCAAGATGGCCGCCGCTACAAAATGGCGGATAACGTAGGTTTTATCAATCCCATCAATATGGGTATCAAATGAAAGGGCTCAACAAGCAGAATACAATATACTATAAAAAGTTGAAATTCAAGATGGCGGCCGCTACAAAATGGCGGATAACGTAGGTTTTATCGATCTAAAATAAAACCGTGGGGCACGTCCCACGGTTTTCTTGCCCCACGGTTTTATTTTAGTCTAGTCTATGCATATGTTTATAATTCCCACGACTGTATCTATTTTATTATTTTTTGGTTTTTAGTACATTTTTTTTTATTGTTTTATAAAACCGTTTAACTTAAAATTTTTTTTTTCCTATTTTTTTTGTTCATAAGCTCTACGCAATTTTTTCTTGTTTATTTGACTTTATGAGAGAGGATTATTGTTTAATAAGGCAAAATAGCCGAACCTGTACCTAAGCTTGGACTGCTCATTGTGCTAGTGAGAATGGATCTAATCTTAATCCTATAAACTAAACTAAAGTTAATTCGTCTATAACAAACAAAGTTTTTGATGACTATACTTCGTATTTAATGATTATTATAATCCGTACTTATCACTACGTTTCTTATAAAGGTAGACGCAACTCAGCCATATTATTAATTATATTATCTATAATACATATTGCTATTCACATCCAAATCCAACCTACCATTATCCATTGATAGGGCACAAAGTCACAAACCATCAATAGTTACGCCTAGCTTGACATCTTATCACACCCTAGAGAACACAGTACCTACCACAAAACAGAGAGTACAGTAGTAGAGTTCCATGTATGTACTTGTATGTACTACTAACGCACACATAGACACCGCTCACGGATACGAATCTCGGAACAATCAGCCGCGAGAGCGCACAGCGCGGTCGGTGCAGTGTAGCCAACACTACGGTTTTAGCAGTAGATCTACAGTTTTTTGGAAGCTGTCTCTGTTATTTAGAAATGCTTTACAGAACAATCTACAGTTTTTGTAATTAACTTTTAATCAAAACAAGGCATTTTAGTCAAAACTGTAGGTTTTTGATTGGTTTTACAGTTTTTTAGAGCTAGTCTACAGTTTATCTCTTACCGCCTGGCCACGGGACATTCGCCGATGCGAATATTCGCGCGGTGCGAACGGCGAAGCGTCTAGCGACTGAAATAAACTCATAGCAATGTACTAAGTACATTGCTATGCGACTGAAATAAACTCATAGCAATGTACTATCTACATTGCTATGAGTTTATTTCAGTCGCTAGACGCTTCGCCGTTCGCACCGCGCGAATATTCGCATCGGCGAATGTCCCGTGGCCAGGCCCTTAGACAGGGTTGGCAACACTGCGCACGGCCGAGCGATATCTAGGTGTGCGTCGCGTCGGCCGAGCACTTTCTATGAAGCTTTACTTCTGTACTCTGTATATTTTGTGACAGTACCCAACACAAGTACACAACTCCGTAGCGACCGCAGACATCGGGTCTGTGTGTTGGAGCGATCCTATCTCAACGTCCAAGTCACTAACTAGTTAATAACTCAAATCCCATTCTGGCCTGGATACCAAACGTTAAATCCGCCTTTGTTCTGACTTTTACACTTGCCTGATTTATGCGCCTATGATTCTGACACATCTTTGACCTCAGGCTTACTTTGAACTTTAGAAAATGAGACAAAAAGATCTATCAGCAAAAAGTTAGTAGGTACTTATTTTGGAAGTTGTGAACCTATAGACGCAAGAAAGGATATGCTAAGCCAACAAGGATTCATAATATTCATTATTACAGACAATTTTTATAATGGAATCTATCCTGAAATCGCGAAAAAACTTTTGTCCAAAGAAAAGTGTAAACTCGACAAGTGTTTTTTGATAGTGATTTCAGGGTTGGTCGCATAGTAAAAACTATTCATAATCATGAGTTTTTTTTTATGTAATTGAGTGACGAGACGAGCAAATCGCTCGCCTGATGTTAAACGTCACGTTTGCCCATTACAGGTCTGCGCCACCCAGAATTTTGAACTCGCAGAATTCAAGACCCTGCGCGGTACAGCATTGCGCTCGTCATCCTGAGATATAAGTTGTTTAATCTCCCATTTGCCCTGTAATTTCACTGGAAACAATGCCCTTCCAACCGGAACACAGTAATGTTTGCACATTACTGCTTGGCGGTGGAATATCTGGCAAAGGTGTGGTACTTCCCCAGGCGGGCTCTGCAAAAGAGCCCTACCACTACTACTACTTCTATGACCCTTTTTCGGCTTAACATACCCTTTCCTTCTGGCTCTGTACAAGTACGTAATTAGGTAAAGAAAATCAGGCTCTCTTTGTTAACTCAGAAAATAACTGAAACTCAGCGCTTGTTTTTAGTGTTTCACTAAGGAAAACTCTTGAACCGATTGTGGGATTACCAGAGGCGGATCAACTTGTCGAAGTGGGATTAGCGATGACGTAGACGAGTCGGCTAAGCGCGGTGATTCCGCTAATGCGCCGCACAACACATCCAACTATCTGGCACCAGCACACCGGCTTAAGCTAGCTTAGACTAAGTACAAAATAAACGCGAAACTCAACGTTCGAGCACACAGCCGCAGCTAACTCCAACTTGTGTGTTTTATATTTCCTCACTTAGATAATAAGATACCTTTGAAGAGCTTAACAAAGTTTGCCTTAAGAGCGTGATTCTGGCCGTTATCTGGCACCACTTGCCTCTAAGCTTCAGTACACTCAACTTTAAGGTCACTATGATTATACTGGAAGACGTTTAAGAGGAGTTGCTTCTTAAAACTTTAATGAAATATGTTCACTCGAAAGTTCGGCGTTGGAGTAGTTTGCAACTTGTTAAATTAAATTCCTGGTTTATATATAGCGAGTTGTTTACGATGAGAATCTATTTCAATAAAGGATTTGTAGCGGTTACGTCAAAACATTTCTATGCGGAGCTATTTCCAGTCTCGAAATACCGATTCATAATCTTCGGTCTGAGATTGCGTCGGTAAGAGTAACGGAAAAAGGGAAGAGAATTAATGATCTTTCAATTCGAAACACTCCGAGACATTTATCCGCTGGGTTCTCCCATTCATGTGTTTTTGCTAGCGGCTGAGTGGTTTGTAAATAACGTTCGTTTACGGAGGCCGTATTTAGTGTCCTCGTCATGACAAACGAGCTTCTTTCCTTTTGAAAGCGATCGATCAATCCGTAATGACATTTAAACAGTGTCTTCGGCCCGGTGACTTGCGGAAAAGATACAGTTTTCGGCTTTACATCGACCTTAACCATTTTTATCCTCTTAAGTTCTTCAGGAAATTTCTGGAGGAACGAGGAGTTGAATATAAGTAGTTAACATATTTTTTTCTGGGTTTTCTGGTCAATACCTATATAGCGAAATTTGCTATCTTGGCACGCGCTGAAACTGAATTTAAAGTGATCTCCGAAGATATGGAAGGTGTTTCACGCAATATGGGGAAGGCTAACAAAGCCGGTTCACAGACTGAGAAAATTTTGTAGCGGAGGTAAAATTAATTTGAAAATAAATAAATTAAGTATGGCCTCAGATAAACCCAAAGAAAAGGATGGAGCACTGCGTTAGATTTAGGTGACGCCAGAAACTCTTCTACTCTTGCGCGTACGTATATACTGAAGACGCACACAATGACATATCAATACTGCCCTATCAGCGGTACTGTTGAGCTCAAGTACGTACGCGCGAATATGTAAATTTAACACAGTGCTTCATCTTTCTCTCTAGTTTATCTGAGAGTAATACACGTCGTCGAGCAGTACACGTTTTCGTTAATTGCCACTCTGTACGCTCGCTTGCAACTCTAAATTTAATACTAGAAATCTCGACTGACGTCGCATAAACGTGTGCATAATGTGCCATGCAGCGACGATAATCCTATATTACCAACTTACTATTACGTTGACAGAGTTTTGTAGTTTCGTTAAGCTGCTGTAAAGAGTAAAACGAGCAGCAAATTAGCAAAGCTGATGCATTTTATGACAATACGTATTCGTAGATATAGACCTTATAATCAATTTACATAAGTTAATTATAGTAATATTTTTAAAAACAAGCTTTTGTTGCATTGTCATTGGAGTTACAGATGTACCAACAATAACAAATTTAAGCTCAATTGAACAACTGGAAGATGTTCAAAATTGAGTTGCAAGATTCTACCCGAACAAAGAGTTACACGCATTGCAAGTTAAATAAAAGCTTTTAAAAAGGGTTCAAATCTACCAAAGTTAGAGTTTATATTTAAGTGACAGTTTGACATGGTTAAAACAAAGGTGAATCACTCTAAATTTTTCATAAGGGCTGTAAAAGGTCCACAAAAGGTATTTGCGACGGTGAAAGCTACCATCAGGCCGCCCGTCGGTTTTTTGCACCTATGGCGTAACGATAGACATTTATAGCTAGGAACATAAACTCTGCTCCTTATTTTCTCGATCCAATAACCTCCGCTGAAACCTCCCAATGTTTTCAATCCACGCTAATAGATTTTATGAGATACCTAGAGAGGTTTACGAAAAAAAACTTCTCGCACAATATTAATGGAACAAATACTTAACGGCTTCCGCGTCTCAGCCACTTCCTTATTTTTTTAATCTCATTTAGCGATCACGTATTACAAAAGTTTGGACGTTTTCGCCGAGAAGCCTGCTTTGCGGTATTTTTATTTTTCTAAGGCGACATTTCCCAACGTAGTCGTATTTCTTTGGAAAAATTATGTGCCCAAATAACTTTCGGATGCTGGAATGTCAACAAATATGATTTATTGCGAGGATCATAAAAACAGAGCTGGATAACCTAGCCACGTTTTGTAAACGTAAGAAGATAAATCTAAAACTTTCTCCCAGTTTTTGAAACTACAGGAATTGTTCGAAACCTTGAGAGAGCAAGGTTTCGTTGGAGCACATTTTGTTCCGTGCCTCGTTTCCATTTTCCAGTAATGTAATCTCGCTTGCTTTACTGGGTTCGGTTGAACGGGCTTGCAAAATGATACTCTAGAGACCTCACCTATAAGCATCTCAGATAATACAAGACCGAAATACAAATATGTATGTAAATAAATCTTCAGAAATATAAAAACCGTCGTATTAACAAACATTTATTTTGATTACCGTTGTACAATCAAGACAATCAAGACAGACAGCGCTTACAATTCAATTTTTGTAAGCGCTGTCTGTCTCTACGATTTCACTATAATGAATAAAAAGTGTGAACTTCATATTGTCTACTATTGATTTGGTCCCGAATTCGATTCCCGACTGGGCAGATGTTTGATGAATTTAAATATCTGCTCTGGGTCTGCGTGTTAGTTGTCCTTGTCTTTGTGCGTGTTTCATGGCATCTCCGACACAGGTTATCCTAGTTGGGAACTATAAGTATGAAACGTTATTTATTTTACATTGGTTCTACTCATTAATTATTTACCATGGCCAAGTACAAGTCAGAGGCCTTCAGGCGGCCTAAATACTCTAACACCAGGGCCAGCCACTCAGCTTGTACGAGCTTACTTATTACTAAGTACATCTAGGTAAATGTAGATTGTAATCACAACCGTAAAAGTTAATAACAGTACACCATTTTTGCTCTCACAACTAGTGACCTACTTGCTTCTACGAAGAGTGGTCGATAGTAGATCAAGCGGAGTGCTCATGTTTCCGTAAATGAGCGTAAAAACTCCGTCTTCTCCAATTTGTTCCAAAGCCCGTCCCGAGCCGTCCCGGGCCCATCCATCCGTCAAATTCATTTGCATCGCCGAGGCGTTATCTCATTACGATCTCCCGATTTCCTTCTCCGCCATAAATCTTGTAATAATTCATAAGCTACGAGAAAACCGAAGTGACGCGATAAAGCCGATACATATTTATGGAAGCTATCGACATCGATATCGATATACCTCGGCTTATTGTTTGTTGTCCATGTTTTTATTTGTAAACATATTTTGAGAAGTTTATCAGTCGAGGTAAGTAGGTCGCGCTCATTTCCATATTAGCGGTGTTGGCAGTATTTTCTGCACCAGAAATGTTGGAAGTTTTTATTTCGAGTTTGTTTTTGTCGGTACATAATATTATGCAAGTCTGAAATAAGAGCGAGAATTTTGTGTTGAAGTTTGTGTTGTATTATTGTTGGAGTCAAAAGTTTCAATTAAAGCCTTTAACTAAAGAGCTTTTAGCTTATTCTATTTGCGTGAATAGCACTGATAAATTATTTTCACAAAATCTAAAAATGTCATTTAGCTAAGTTGAAATCACAGAATCCTACTTCTATCCAACTTTAAAATATTTCGATGAAAACACAGCACAGTTTCTATAGTAAAAATTAACTGCTGTTGTAAGCACATCACTTGAGAACGGCTAGATGGATTTAGCTAAAACTTTCTCTATGCAAATCCAAAAGTCAGTTGAGTTCTGAACCCTAAACCGCACCACCAGACACGGATTTCCGGGTATAGCGAATACAAGTTATTGCAGAAAAGGCTCCCGAGAATCTTCTCCTAAAAATTCGAGCTGATAAGCTTCAAACGACTGGACAAGTGTTCCTTAGCCATAGTTAGAACACTCTCAATCAAGACACAAAAAAACAATAAGTTAATAAGTTAAGTTAAGTTAGTTAAGTTAATAAGTTAAGTTAGTTAAGTTACCTAAAATGTTTAAGAACTATATTATGATGGCAGATACCACAGATATACCCTTGAAACTTATGACACACTTGCGTCGGGGTTAAAAAGTATAGCCGTTGCGTGTTATAAAAATATCAAATTGAAAACCAATCGCTGCGTTGATAGGTGATATCCATTACGGCACCTCCGTTATCCCTTCTGAGAAATATTCACATGCATTCATTACATTCAATAAGGGATAATCGGCAATTCTCTCGACGCTTCGAGTGCTCCAGCGTTCATAATGTCTGCAAAGTACGCTATTTACTACGTACCGATCCACTTTACTTTCTTTCTGGTCGTTTGTGTTCATTACACTTTTTTTTAGACTGTAACGTATCTAGCGAGTTGCTGTTGGTTCTTGTGTTTTTGGAAAAGGTCAATTTTAGCCAAGCGGCTTATTATTTAAAACCGCGAGTTGCATTCCACTTATACTCCTTACATTTCAGATCACTGTAATTTGTATCTCACAATGGAGTACATATCCACTTCTTTTATTTATTTACAAACCAATTTAGCCATAAGCCGATTTTGTCCTGAATTTTATTATAAAATACGATACAGAAAGAGGTACTTAAATTTCGTAATAGTTTCGTAGAGATATGTAAAATTTAAGTGAAAATCTAAAAGTCGTTCATAAAATCCGATCAGCATTTTTCAATGGTTTCCTGGCCTTCTCGATAGCATACATATAATTATTTCTAGCAAATTATTTGGTCTTTCAGTCTCACAATTCAGATTCACCTGCATGAATTCAAACTCGCTTATTTCCCCGTAGATGCAAGGACGAGGAAGGCTAAATCCGCGGAATATGCCTCACAAAGAACTCGGCTCTTGTATTTTTGCTCTTATGAGCTTGCAAGCCCGCGGGAATTCGTTGTAAGTACTCTAATGTCTCTAATGCTATAAAAGGTTTCGAATGTTCATTTTTGATTGTACATAGACTGGGAAGGAAAAAAAGGTTAATTACTCGTAGATACATACTTCAAAACTTCCAATACTTCAAAGGTGAAATAAAAAGTAATACATTTACTTACTTTAGTAGGTACTTTTAATCATCAAGCTCTTCTTTTTTATTTATTTCGGTGTAACGCTCCCAATGAAAACTCGAACAAAAGTAATACTCTTCTCATTTCTGATTAGTTTTTTCGTGATCAAGATTAATTGGTAATAGATGCACGTAAGGCAAGGCAGCGCAGGGCAGAACAGATTTTGTAATGCATGAACGTACTGAGAGCTGCGTACTGCGGTGTAGGCAAGTGCGACGCAGCTATGTTATATATCGGTCCTACTCTGCGCCCTATGTCTGTCTCGCCTGCTCTGTCTAGCGAAATAGCTTAGCCTTCATCTTGCAAAAATCTGACGGAGTGTTTATAAATCCATCCATACACAAAATATACGAGTACAAAAACGCACTACCTTAACAGTTCACCAACCTACGTCTACAAAATATATATGGGACGAAAAAGGCACCAGGTTCTCTGCATAAAATTAAGTTCACTTCCCTCAGACCCCTCTCGAGCTTGAATCCGCGATCAGCGTTCTCACAAAGAGATGCTTCGCTCGCTATTTTCGCTTCCATGCGCTAACAGCCGTACCCACTCATCATAATTTAAACCTGCTACATATTATACCTACTAATAGTTATATGAGTTATGAATCGTTTAAACAGGCTTGATGAGGTTACTCGTTTAAAGCAGTTTAAGATGACATGTGTAAAATGGATTTTGAATGAGTAAATGAGGAAACTAGAGAATTTCATGTATTATGTAAGTGACATGTAATGTTTTGTTTTCTACACTAAAAAAAAAGAAGATGAAAGATTTGTATTTTTTGGTGTGTAACGATTAAACTCAAAAACGAATTTCAAAAAATATTTCACCAATATAAAGCTACATCATTATCAAGTAACATTGACTATATTCCATACCCGTGCGAAGTCGGGCAGGTCGTTAGTATTTTAAATATATTTTTGCTTCATTTCAGTTAACAAGAACATTATTTTTACAAAACAAAAAACAAAAACCGACTTCAAAAGACCGACTATTGAGTTATTCATCTATTTGTCGCGCACGTACTTAATGCAAATTTAAGACTTATATGGTTTTCTCATGGATACCATTATCAGAACTGGACTAAATTGAAATGGGACCAAATAGGAAGCGTCAGCTTTCTAATAAAAAAAGAATCATCAAAATCGATTCACCCAGTCAAAATTTATGAGGTGACAAACAT
Source organism: Alcis repandata (assembly GCA_949125135.1). Taxonomy (NCBI): domain Eukaryota; kingdom Metazoa; phylum Arthropoda; class Insecta; order Lepidoptera; family Geometridae; genus Alcis; species Alcis repandata. Next base: position 3,771,942 of record OX421238.1, read on the forward strand.
AAAAAAAAAAAAAAAAACATACAGACGAATTGATAACCTCCTCCTTTTTTGAAGTCGGTTAAAAATAAGTTTGAATAGGCCGAGTGGCTAGGTCTAGTCCAAGTTCCTAGCCTATTTGTAAGGTTTCAGAAATGGCTTGGATTTTTAAATTGATATTTTTATTATAATGTGCCGCAAAACCTTGACATTCATCTGAACAAATAAAAAAAAATAGTACAAAGTGAAATAATATAAAAAACAGAAGCGAAATAAGTTATCTGCTGCCTAGTCAAATAGAGATGTAGTCGTAAAGGTCCTAACCCCACACTAACATTTATTAAGATTAATAAACGTTGAAGTCATGTAAATGCGTTACATTTGTGACTGGGATAGAAACAACATCTTATTATAAGGGTTTGTTGTGCTACCGACGGAGCCTTAAAATTTAAATATTAGACTAAAATCCCACTGTCCGTTAACCGTTTGGCTAAATTTCAATTACGTTAAGTAAATAAAGTGCGGAGTAGCTTCTACATGCTCATTCATCATGCAGAGAAATCACGAGTACAAAATTGAATTTTCGCATGGAATTTTCACACAAAGGCTCTCGCAATTGTGTATTATTGCGAAAAAGTTACAGTACTATATCTGAGGCAAATGTTATTTTAACGCTTGAATATAGAGGCCTAGTGGTTGATGAGAGTTCCATACCGCAGATGCGATCTTGTACCATGATTTTTCTTTATTTTTTTATTGAAGCGTCAAAAGGTTTACTTAAAATTACAATCTAACCTCAGACTAATACGTCGTCTCAGTGCTTGTTTGGTCTATCTACCATTGGCTACTTTCTACAGCAGACGAGTTTCTTTCTCTATAGCTTCTCTTTTAAAATAGAGAAAGAAACTCGTCTACTGTAAAAAACAACCAATGGCAGATAGACCAAACAAGCACTGAGACGACGAATAAGTAATTTAAATCTTACTTAAATTTATAGGCAACTAATTACTAAGAATTATGTGAAATGTGAAAAAACTTTTGGGGTTTATCTCATATCGATGCGTTAGATGAAACCATAACATGGTAGTGGGGACTTTCTAGTCCGGCTAGCTATAACCCTCAAGAATTATATTTATTACTGAATAAACCTATCTAACGCAATGCATACTTAATGGAGTAGAACCTACCTAACGAAGCATTCCTGCAATGTCATTTGAAAGCTAGTTGCCATTTATAGTTCCACGGTTTCCACCTTGGATAACAATTTAATATTTCGTAAGCTGAGATCAAACGCCACGCTCGTCAAACACCAACCTGAAAATAGCACTTAATTAATTTAGTTTGACGATTTTTCAAAGAGACAAATCACCTTGATGACCGTCGAAATCCAAAATCAATTCCAGAAGAGCGCTTATACATCCGAAATTAATCCTACTCAGATAGACGGCTTGTATCCAATATTGGATTAAAATAAGCCGAATAAAGCACAAAAGAACGACAATAATTTTCTCTTTTTGCTTTCTCTTTACATTTTCCATTCCTTATTCAGTACATTTTTCGATTTGTTTAACGTAATTTCACTTGATTTTGGACCTCTTCTCGAATAAAGACTTGCTTTGTTTCGTCTTTTACGATATTAGCATTAGCGTAAAATCATTTTCGAGAAATGTTATGCCTCTGCCTTTTTCTTTTGATTATTATGTGACATAGGAATTCGTTTGATCATACAAACGCTACGCATTATACATTTCTTTTGATCACTTCTAACCATGTTTTCATAGCTTTTAAGTATATTTGTTTATTTTATAAGTATATTTCTCTCTTGAAAACACACACCTACTTTTTCCTAACACAATTGTATAGCTTTGACATTTAAATTTAGAACAATGAAAGTACCCTTTTTACTTTTACCTGACTACCCAAAAAGAATGTAATGTTTTCGGGTGTACCCATGCAGGGTTTTAAGGAAAATGTATACTAAGCCCTTACGAGCTTATAGTACTAATCATTGTAAACAACTTTTACCATGAAACCTACCCTGAAATCGCGAAAAATAGTCAGCTGTTCAATATAAAGATTTCAATGACATTCGACCAAATGTTTGGAACAGCTGATCTTCTCCACTTTTTATCACAAAATTAACAGTTGTTGCAAGATTACGGGTAAACCACGACACGCAGCTATATATTATATTATAGTTTAAGGTACAGTAGAGTACATAAAATATATAGAGTACATATTTCAAAAATTTAATTTTTACATATTTTAAACCACGACACGCAGCTATATATTATATTATAGTTTAAGGTACAGTAGAGTACATATACAGAGTACATATTTCTTCCGCTTGGCGTCGAAACTTTTGGTCCATGGGGTCCTAGTACTAAAAAATTTGTCAAACAAATCACACCGCGCTTAGTTGACGCCGCTGGTGATAAGAGGGCTGGCTCATTCCTCGCGCAAAGAATTTCACTGGCTATTCAGCGCGGGAATGCAGCCAGCGTTCTTGGTACTTTGCCACACGGGCAAAAACTACTTTTTGATTATTAACTTTTTGTAAATTTCTTAGTTCTATTTAGTTTAGTTTGTTATTTTAAATTTAAGATGTAAATATATTTTATGTATTCTACGTATCAGTTGTTCAGGTACAGTTAAATAAATTAATTTTAAAGATAGTTTTCAAAAAACAATTTCATATTACATTTTCATCGGAGTTACACACGAATACCAAATTTCAGCTCAATCGGGAAGTGGTTCAAAATTGAGTTACAAGATTCCAACCGAACAAATATATGTATACTCGTAGTTACATTTCCATTGCAAGTTAAACAAAAGCTTTTAAATTGACGGTTCTTGCAAGAATGCAGGTGAACCACGTGACGCTAGCTTAGGATACAGTTTAAAAATATGCTTGTTTCGTCACAGGTTGCGTGGATCCGGGCGGATGACCAGACCATATTGACTCTACACACGCGGCTGGTGACGCACAGCGCCCGGTACGCGGTCACCAACGACTCTCCGCGCTCCTGGCAGCTCCACATCAGGCCGCTGAGGGTGGAGGACCGGGGATGTTACATGTGCCAGATTAATACGAATACTATGAAGAAGCAGATCGGCTGCGTTGATGTGCTGGGTAAGTTGAAATGAACATTTTAGTTATTTTCATCAACTTTTCTTTTCAACTGCTGGGTAAAGCCCAATTTGTTTTACTCCTTTCTGTCTTAAACCACATTATATTTACGTAGCGCTTCTTAGTCGCCACGGTTATAAATGTCTGATCACATAACAAAACTGAGTTAATCGACGAAATTCCAAATTCCTACTTTGTTAGTATCAGCAGCAATATTTTTTGAGATATTTTAATACTTCACATATTATGTATAAAACAAAATTAATTAAATATCTAAATAAAGCTAAATCATAATACTTTGAGCTCAGCAAAAGCATTCTTGTATGACTGTACGTCTAGCTTGCACTAATCTTTTCCAGATTTACATCGTAGTTTTACATTTTCAAACAATTGTAAACTAAAAAAGATAAGATCTAAGATCTAGATTGAGGCAGCAATTTATTTTTCAATCTATTGTATCGTAACAAGACCAAATTTAGCTCACAACAAGAACTTATTCGCATTCGAATCTCAAGTTGTTTCTCTTCTCTTTCGGTACGTGACAATATTTTGTAAGTTGTTACTATTTCCATACGGTAACAAACGAAATAATTCTATTGTCTTGTCCCAAACAAACAATATTCATAAGCGGACATGTCACGAATATCTCAACAACTTTAGTAAAAATAGAAACGTTAGGCTTTTCAGGTCGAAAACGATTGTGCCTTATTAAAAATTTCTCAGACGCTAATCTTCTGTAATTTATAATTTATGGCATTTAATTTGACGCTGAATGTTCAAAGAAATACCAACTTTGTTTCAAAGACGCGCTTTAATTCAAAACATCACAGTCATATCCGGTTTAAATTACGGTGCAAAAACTGTCATAGATGCATCTCGAGACTATCTTTCACATTACATGTAGATATGGATATTTTTATCTATCGGTCTCAAGAAAGCTTAATGGAGTTAGGCACGACATGTTGCCAGGTAGAATGATGGCAGGTGGACCAACGCGTTGATGGATTGGTGGCCGCGTAACCTAAACGAAAAGGTCGTCGTTCACTTCACCAGCTCGTTGGGGTCAACGGTTCCTTTCATAATGAGAATAAGTATGCGTCAGTTTGCCACCAACTCGCCTGTTGGTAACCGAGAATTAGGCCGATGATGAACACGCAGAGTTAGAAGATATAAACCTAGAATATACCTTGATGTTATAATAAGAATCGAACCTGAACAAAACTAGCACAGGAATGGGATGACTGCCATACAAAAAGGCAGGTCTATGCTCATTCGGGGGCAATTACGAGCTAATAATGTTGATATGTCAAAGTCCACGCTCAGCAGTGATATAGGCAACAAGTCATTTACGTCAATTACGATATTTTTCTCAATAAAACTCAATACAATTTCAATCTACATTTTTATCGCAGAAAATCTTGCGGATAAGTATCTCCATTGATATAAAGGAGCATAAATACGCCAATTACTTCTGTTTATTTGAGCCATCCATCGTGGAGCGCCGTAATCATGAGTCATGGGGAAAACAACGTCTGGAGGTAATGGGAATCGGGTATAGCTATAGGGAAACTATTAATACGGGCCCACTGTTTCGCAGTATGTGGATACTTTTATGGATATTATTTTGTGCGACTTTCTTTGGCGGAACGGAAAAGTTTGTGTGTAACAGGCACTGGACTAGCCTATAGCTTACCAACTGCAAAATATAGAATGGCAATCTTACTTAATATCATAAATGTCAATGAAGGACTTATGCTACTTTATAAGATCACTGTTTTTCATCACCGCTTCATTGTCATGTTTGCCTATTTGTTGTTCAATCATGCAAAAACGGCTGAACAGATTTAGATGAAATTTGGTATGAAGGTAATATACCCTGGATATTATATAGGATACCTTTTATCTCAAAAGATGCGGGTAGAATTGCATTGCGCAACTAGTTCATTTATAAGGAAAAAAACTAATAACAAACCATCCAAAATAGGTCAAGTTGTTTAGACGAGAGGACGTTTTAATCATACTCGTATAATACATTTATCCGAAAACAATATCTAGCCTCTTTTTGGGCAGTTGGGTGAAAATTGAACCTTACAAGGTCACAGTTCGGAAAGAACTAATATTATTTTAGTACATAATTATCATGGCATTGGTTGGAACTAACAGAAATCAACGTAGTTTATTTGAATCGAATTGTGTTATTTTGTGACTATATTTTATTTAAAGTGTCCAAAAACTACTTAAAAGGCTATAACAGAAACTGCAACATTCCTTAAGGAGCTCAAACGTTCCTTCGGCCATATTTCCACTGTCCGTACCTGCCAATACTACTGTCGACCTACTTGGCTGGCAGCCCGAACCGCCGTCTTTATTCCCGATATTAACCTTAGGTCGGCGGCAATCTATAACGTCGCTAGGGCGGCAGAACCGAACTTACGTACCATTGAATTACGAGTATAACTATTAGATTACTCGTAAATTCGGACGAGGACGGCCTTATTACTTAGCCAAATTGCGGAGATGTTTTTAAAGAAGTTTTGTGGTTGCATTTGGCAGCAGTTGGAGAAAGGGCTGATTATTATTATTAGGATAAGCAATTGGGTATACATTGAATAGTTTATTATTCATTTATTTAGGTACTACAATTTATTAAACAACGGACGTCTTTTCGCCGAATTACAACATGGTCGTTTTACAATAGAGTCCACAAGCACCTCTCCGGGCTAGCAAAGCATAATAAACTATAGGTACAGGCTTATAAGAAATGGGTAAGCGAAAAGAGCTCATAGTACTCAATATTATGAACAACTTTTACAACTTTTAACCCGGAAAAAAAATAGCTTTGCCATACACTTTGTCGAGTGTCATTAGCATTTTTTTATGGAACATCTTTTTTTTCGCAAATTACGGGTTGGTCCCATATTAAAAACTGTTTAGAATGACTTACTATGATCCCTTCTCAGCTTAGCATACCCTTTCCTTACAACCCTGTATTGCGTAAAACTCATCCAGACACCCACAAGTGTATATCATAATACTTCATCACAGTGACGTAAAGTTGGCCGCATCAGCACAGACGCTAAGTTCGTTATTTATTAGCTACCGTTATTGAATTATGAAGCTATCTGCCAACGTTTCTAGAAAGTTCTCTAGAAAATGTTATGATCAAGAAAGGTTTCGTAGCCCTCTTACATAAATGTAGCCGGCGCTTTAGTCACGCATCACTTGACGCAAAAAATGGTCCATGTTTTATACAGCCAAGTTTATCAATATTCTGTGAGCAGTTCATTTCTAAAGACATGAAAAACACTTATTTTTTAGAGTATCGAATATTCTCCTGGAAATAATTTATGAATCTATTACAAGATTTACAAGAGACGAATATTAGAAATTATTTTGAATATCATGTTTTACTAATGAGGTCATTACCAAATTTTAATTCGACTTAAATTACGAATATTATCAAGAATTGGTATTTGAAAACTGTAAGCAGCTACTAAAGTTGTAAGGCTGCAACTCTGCATTTTATAGGCTGTACTCGTATTATCATTACAGAAATCCTTTTTTCGATAAAAATGTTTTATTATGAAAAGGTATTATGACATTTCTCATTAGTAGGTTGTGCGCGAAATTTAATATCAGTGAAAACGAAGAACCCACCGACGCAAGTGTTTTTTAGAAATTACTTACTGTTTCTTTAAATTAAGCAACGTTTAAAACATAATTATCTGTTCTAAAACCAATCTTATAGCTATTTCCGTTCCAAGCTATTTGGCAGATTTCGTTACATCGGTATTTATGTTTAAATCCTATCTCCAAGTTTGCCAAACAAAAGAGATGCTAATTACAATTCAAATAAAGTCCAAAGTCACGTTTCGCGAATCTTTTTACAATTAGAAAACTAACGGCAAACGAAGCGCAATCTCCCAACATCTGGTAATGTCTACGTGCCGGCACGTTCTAGCAGCGTTTTGTACAACATCAGTGATTTACAGGCGAGATTCCGATCGTGAGGTCATGGAAATAGAAACAAACCTTAATTAGGCAAGATATTCAGAAGTTTATGCTGATGTTGGGAATTGCAAAACAGGACAGAGCTATTTTGAAAAACAGGATCGTAGCTAGTGCTTCTACCTAAGTTCCCCACCTGGAGAGAGCGTGAGAAATTGTACACAATCAATACAAATATTTAAAATTCTGTTCACCAATTGTTTTAAGCAGTGTAAATTGCAGCATAAATGTCAAAGTGACAGGTGTCAATGTGACAGATGGCAAAGTTTCGTTAAAATTTAGAGGTTTTTCTATATTTTGACTTTATAGGATAATTGGTTTAAGTAGTTGACTAATATGTAAGCACAAAGAGACTGAAGGAAGTTTTACACCTTTCAAAGTTATTCAGTAGTGTGCAAACATCACTATGTTCTGAATTTGGAGTGCGATGTTTTCAGTAAAATTACAGGGTATAAAGAAAACTAATATCTCAAGGCGATGGATGAGCTTTGTGCGGTGCGCAAAGTTTTAAGTTGTTCAACGTTTTGAGTATTGCGAAACTTTAACACATAAGCGCAAACTGTGTGTCTTCATAATTCTTTATTGAGCTTAGGGTATCCGCTATCCAGTATCCAGTGTGTTTTGAGCAAAATATTATGACAAAATTATCGGCCAAAGTTGCATCCATAATCTTATAGGGTTTTACTAGTAGGTACCTAAACGCTGTTAAAACTCAATTACTGCTTAAATGGTCAGACAACTTTTCGCTGCTGTAAAATGTCTCGCACAAAAACGAGACGAAGATTTTTAAACACCGAATTAGTTTAAGCCGCGTTTATAAGTGAGAACCATGATGTTCACCGAGGCAAGCGTGGGCGCTTACTTTCCATCTAGCAATTTTCTGTCTCGTCAATATTTTGTACAAGCTGCGCCTTGCGGTTTTACCTGCATTTTCCGGGATAAAAAGTAGCTTATGTGTTAACCCGTTATACAAGGTGTAACGGAAAAGTGTACACTTGGGGTGTTCTTCCACACGTCAAAGTGAGCAGCTTCTAGAACTAAAGTTTGCTAAATTCGAAAAAGAAAATATTGGATCTCCATGGAAAATTGATTACATGACGAAATTTATTTTGTATGGAGTCTCGATATTTTTTTTCTCGAATTTAGCAAACTTGTGTCACAAAAGTTGTTTACTCTGACGTATAGAAGAACATGCACCCTTAAGTACACCCTTTTGTTACACCTTGTATTCCCCTCATACCAAATTTCCTCCAAATCCATTCAGCCGTTTTTGTGTGATTAAGTAACAAACATACAAGCTTAGACATATACAATAGGTATAAGTTGGCTTAAAAAATGTTTCAAAAAGGTAGCCTAGAATTTGCGTATTATTTTCAGCTACGCAATGCGCCTATTATTGCAGGCTACACCCTGCGGTTTCGAATAATGAGGACGTGATTTTGACAGCTTTGAAATGGCAAAAGCTATTTGACAAAAAATAACATTTGAAAATATTGTGTTTTATCCTAGTAATATTTTGGCATAGAATTTTTGGCCATATTGTGATGCTAAAGTTCAAAACAGTACCAATAGAAAAAATATTTGAAAAGTTTATTGTTAGTCTAGAAAAGCCTGCATTTAGCGAAAAGGCCGCTAGTTGTTGCACTTATTTAAGCCTGATTTTCTTTTCTTCATAGTTTATATGTAATTGAGTGACGAGACGAGCAAACCGCTCGCCTGATGTTAAACGTCACGTTAAACTGCAAAAATATCTATTTATCTATCGTAAAAAAGATACTTATAGTAACAAGGATTTGTTTACCACCAAAAAACCACCAAATCACTACCAAAACCACCAACCAAAAACCACCAAATCCAAAACAAAAATCCAACCACCAAAAAACCACCTCTTTATAGGTTTTAGCTACCAAAAATCTAAAATTACAACAGAAACTCTTGCCTTGAATGACTAGAGTATTTCACAATATCCCAGCAACTAGCGGCATAATATTGTAGCTAACAATCTATCATTAGTTATAACAGGACTTTGATGTTCCATTAGAGTCACTTCTGCCAATATTCGTGGAATGTATAATTCAAGATCAATTTATCTGCATATTAACAAACGTTATTAAAATTTGTAGTCAAGTGATACGTATAGTATGGGTAGACGTATGTTATAGTATACTAGCTGCGCCCCACGATTTCACCCTAAAAAGTAGCCTATGTGTTAATCCAGACCATGAACAACCTTCATTCCAAATTTCATGTAAATCCGTTAAGCCGTTTTTGCGTGAAAGAGCAACAAACATACTCACAAACTTCGCGTTTATAACATTAGTAGGACCTTAGGTCCTTGGGGTCTAAGCGCATGGTCGCTCTTCAATGACCTGTCTAAGCGACTGATAGAAAGATCAAACGACCAAAGGGCTGGTAAGTGAACAAATTTTGTGACACAAGTTTGCTAAATTCGAGAAAAAAAATCGGGTCTCCATACAAAATATTCAGTCATCTGATAAATTTTCTATAGAAATTCAATATTTTCTTTCTCGAATTTAACAAACTTGTGTTCTAGAAGTAGTTCACTTTGACGTGTAGAAGAATACCCTTAAGTATTGCTACACCTTTCCGTTATACCTTGTAGGGCATACACATTTTCGTAAGCCAATATGGATAGAGTAGAGCCAACGAAAAATACACAATACTATTATTACACGGCCTTTTGTAGAAAGCAGAACAAACACAAAAGAAAAAGCGAATAAATTAGGTATTATATTTCTCAAATATATTCGGTTAGCATTAATAATACTCCAGTAGGAAAAAGTACATAAATTACCTGTTTTGGTTCGTTTCCTATATAAAAATACATATTATAAAGGGAACTTTCATTCAGTTTACTTTTTCTTTATCTTAGTTTTACAAACTTTATTGGATTATTATTTGACTTGACTACTTGGAACTTCGTATTCGGTGCTGCTCGGTTTTAGGCCTTACAGACTTGGAACTTTAACATAAATCTTATGACACATACATACAGTCATACAAACTTTGGCTCTATATAATATTAGTATACTTAGATAACATTATTATCCTTTTCACAGTGCCACCTAACATAGTAGACGAAGGGACCAGCAGTGACCTGGTAGCGAGAGAAGGGCAAGATGCGAGCTTGTCTTGCAAGGCGGAGGGACGGCCTCTCCCCAGGATACTTTGGAGGAGAGAGGACGGCGCACACATCCAGCTGAGGAATGAAGCTGGAGAGCTGAGAAAAGGTGAGAATTAAGCGGAAATATACGTCGTGTCATGCTTAATCAGGCGCGGATATTAGAAAAGGGAGAAGGGGACAATAATTCTTATACGTAGTGTCGTACGTAATCAGAGGCAGCTATTGGAGGAGATGGTAATGCAATTGCCCCTTTCCTTGAGTCAGAGGGAGTTAGTGAGATTTTAAGATGTTTTAAATCAAAATGAAGCACTTATCTCAGAATCATGCGCTCACCACGCTCGCGTGTTCTTGAAAACAATGCCCGTGAATGAAATCCTGAATACGCGCCTGTACCGGATGCGTAACATTCAAAATGTAATAGAGATCATTCATGTTTTTTTATCTAATGATAATTCTGTACGTGCGACTAACATAAAAGGGCTAAAATATTATTCATTTTATCCATCACTAATTAGACAGTCGAAATATTCTCACATAGCATTAGGTATCGTATTACGATCAACTTTTACCGTACGATCAATTCCGAAATCACGAAATCAAAATCAGCCGTTTCATACATTTCGAGCGTAAAAGAATTTTTACAATAGTTTTATCACGATTACAGACTTGGTTTCATAGCGAAAGTTGATGACTACAATATTGTTGAAGTCTAAAAATGTATATATACCTACCTAGGTATTTTATTTCGTAAAACTGTTTGCTTCATCCCACAAACAAGAGTATCAATTTATTTTGTAATACTTACTAAGTAGGTACATACTAACCAAGTATTACAAAATACGTTTTCTGCCTTTGTGTTATAAATTCATTAGTAGAATTATCTTTTCAAGCGTCAAAGAAACCAATTAGTTGTCCTTTGAAGCGTCTCATTAGGGAAAGATTAATAAATCTATTACACCGTTTCATTTGACTGAATAAAACATATTTTGTAAAACTAAAGCTGCTTACGGATGAAATATACTAACATAAACAAATATACACAAGTTTGTATACGATATACTACTAATAAATACACGTTTACCTTCTGACACGTTGGTATTTTAGGAAAATCATCAATGTAAAATGCTTGGTTGGTATAGCACGCTTCTTTTTTGAGTTGCGCAAAAGTTAAATTATATTTGTTAATCTAAGGAACTTTTGTAAGGTAACGTAAGGCCGTGAATAGTTAATAACAATAAAATAATTAATAACGTCTTAATTCAACGAACCGATGCGGTAAGTTTTATGTCAAAGAGAATTTACCTAAATGTGCCATAAAGTGGTACAGGGTTAAATAATTCGACGAAAATTTAGAAAAAAATCTGATTCTCATACATTTTGTCCAAGGCTAATCAACTTTAGTACAGCAGTTTTATTGTGAATTTTCAAGTCACAGAACTAAAGTTGTTTGGGTGAAGTATCGCAGGCGGCCTGGCCAAATGGCCTGTGTTAGAGTTGACACTGTATTATATCAAAAGTGGCACTAAAAGGTCCGATTAATGTAATCAACACAGTCCAAGTTTCAACAGCTAGTTTACCGTTTAATCGAGTTATTTTACCGTTTAATCGAGTTATAACGAATAGGTGCACGAATCTACCCTGTCTTCCTCGCTTACTCCCGATTATGAATATTCATAAAATAATTGTTTGTAACGGAGGCCTGGGCTGGGGGAGCCAGAAGCAGGTTTTTATAAATGGTCCTGACAGTTCCAATTTATGGCGGTGGAAGCTTTATTTAGTGGTATTTTGATAAGGGATCCTGATTTTAATTTGTTCTTGAAATTTGCAAAATAAAAAGTTAATGACTGAATTAAGATAGGTACAAAGAAGGATGGCGACGCGTGACCCAGTTGAATAAAAAAAAAACCAGGCCCCGTTCATTAATGTTACTATGATGGTTTTAAATGATAATATTACTCTAATTATTTTATAGGTCTCGTATATTTTTAGAAGTAGGGACTCAAAAGTTCAATTTTTTAACAAATTATTGCAGGTTCGTGAAATAAAACGCAATACGCTGCATTTTGTCAGTCATCTGTCAGTAATGTCAACTAATGTCACGTCATTTTCGGTAGTCAACCGACATACCGACAATCGTGTTATTCTAATGCCTAGGCCGCACACATCGCGTTAACCTGAAGATTCGCGTTATCCCGATGTGTGTAGCTACGTATTCGCGTATACTTCGGTGCTTCGTACGTAGCTGCGAGGACTTCGCTCCGCTGTCGGTAAATTCTCGCAGATCAAAGCGTTTTAATAATAATAATAATAATCCGTATATTTCAGGCAATATAACTTGCATGCAAGTTACAGAGGCCCATAGAAAATAAATACCTTACAAACTAACATACATATTAATAAAACAATAAAATTTCTTCATTCTTCATTCGTTTTATCGCAATGAATTTGAGAATTTGAAAGTGAGCTTCGCCGTAGACCGAAGACGAAGTTTATCGCCCGAATATTATCGCGATATGTGTGGCCCAGGCATAACTATCACAGACATAACTATCCTGATGGACATTGGACATAATATGTCCAATGTCCAAATCACCATGCAAGCCTGTGCCAAATCACCATGCATATTATGCATGGTGTTTTGGCCTGTAATAGCATTTGCAAAAACATTAATCATGGTAAGTAGGCATCATCATCATCTTGTCATCATCATATCATGCGTTTCACTAATACCTAAAGCTATTAGTGAAACGCATTTTTTTGACTAATACTCGTATTTATACTTGACGCAATCACAATACAGCTGCGTTTACAGTAGGTATGTAGTTATTTAGGTAATAATCATAATAACATTATAGGTTAAGTACCTACACAATTTAACCTTTGTCAATTATTTTCTCCCAACTTCCGTACATTAAATATTATTTTGTATACGTATTCTTGTAGCATAGGTTATCATTGCTAAAAGTATCTCTAATGAACGTAGCTTGCAAATGTCAAAAAGGCTGGGTAAATCAATGTACGGGACGTCGCCATTGTTCTTTGCGTTGTATCTTTTGAAGAGTATTTTTGTTTTTTTCACATAAACTCCGTCTCCTTAAACGCCGTTGCTCCTGGATTCTCTGTCAAGTGAATTAAACTGCATGGAAACCATGCAGTTATTACACAAAAACTCACTATAACTTTTAATCAATGAAAGATAATACCAAGGCATCTACAAAAACTTCGGGTACTCTTTTTTCGTCGATTTGATACCAAACTCAATTTCTGACTGCTCTAATTTTCTTGTAAAAAGATACAGAAACCATAAAACAAAAAAAGGTTAAGATAGAACCACGCAGCCTCGATACCAATATTGTGCTTCAAAGTTAACAACGCAATTCACGGCTAAAATAACAAAAGCTGAATTTAATTTTGTAATACTGCCAGAAGGCTCCTAAACTTAAAACTTATCTTTATTCATAATATTTTACTTAACTTTCTTACCGAAATTACCGCTTCGTTTTCCAAAAACTAGTTCAAAACATTGCTTTACCAGGAAATGGTGAAACAATCATACCTCGTATTTCTTTTAGTAGGAACCCACTATTACTTATTCTGTGGCGTTACTTTAATTTTCTTCTTCTTTGTCAGCTGGCAGTGGTCTGAGCTCGCACGTTATTTTTCTGAGCAGGAACTTTTGTTTCTGCTCGGAATGGTTTGTTTTTGTTATGTCAACAATGCGACCAATACTGCGGGGAATTCGATTTGAAATTAGTTTCTGTGGCTAGATTTATACCAGTTTAGATGGATGATTTATACCATGCAGTTTAGAAAGCTGATTTATGTTACTTTAGAAGACTGTATACGCGATAAATTGGCTAATGACGAATTTTTTACGGATATTTGCTTCCGATGCTGCTATGGGTCAAAGTATTTTAATCACGGACAAAAAATACGTACACAGATGTAGCTAACAAACATTTTTGTTCAAGCTCTAAGGGCGTCTGCTAAATCTCGCATGGGAGCACGCTTCGCATATCTGTTTTGAAAAATAGTATGAGCAGCGCTATACGGCACGTGAGTGTGCAGCGGGTGTTTGCATTTTATTTTTCAAAACAGACACGTGAGGCGTGCAGCGGCGTGAAGTTTGGCGGACGCTCTTTGCCCGCCGTTATAGCGTTTCTCAGTGATTATAATCAACGGAAACATTAAATATTTACCTTAGTCTAATTTGATAGCTGATTTTTAATCAAGCATAAGTATGGAACATAATCGATCGAAAAATTGACATTCAAGCATTACTAAATCGTGAAAAATTATTTAGTTCATGATCCGAAACAAATTGTAAAATTATAACGATTTTTCTCGTATTTAAACGTCAGATTATCAAAGTTTCATACTTGCATTAATGGCTAGGCTAAAAGAAATATTCCACTGCAGTGCCACTCGAGGTCACCCATCCAAGACTGACCGTGTCGTCCGTTGCTTAACATCGGTGATCATTTACGAACCTTTGAAGTTAGTTAAATAAATATTCTGTTCCCAGTTGACATGTACATGGGCCAGACCCTTAACCTGACGAAGGTGGAGCGGCGGCAAATGGGCGCGTACCTCTGCATAGCATCCAACGACGTCCCGCCCTCCGTCAGCAAGAGGATCATGCTTAGTGTTAATTGTGAGTATTTTACCCCTTAAAAATCCATTGCTGGCCATTATCTATTATTTTCTTTTATCTTTTATTTATTTTTTGACCGAACTAAGAAGGGCTCGAGACACAAAACCAACTGGCAACCAATTGGCATTTGAATCCAATTGGCATTTGAATGTTTGTTTGTCCGACGATAACGGTGATAATAGAAGGGGCAAAACGTTTGATTTTCTTATAATTATGACTAGTCGTACTAAAAAGTAGAATATTAGCAAAAGCCTGCCAAGCTGAGAAATTGGTCCATCGACCAGAGCAATACTGATTTTTCATTCTGGACCAAAACCATCTCCTAAATTAGAGGTATTATCCCTAATTTTCATTGTAAAATGAAATGTTTGTCTACAGTCCCACCTTCGATCCTGGTAGCTACGAAGGTGATTGGAGTGCCGACTGGCGGCCAGACCAAGCTTGAGTGCTTCGTGGAAGCTTATCCTCAAGCTATCAACTACTGGCTCAAGGGCGGCGAGGAAATGATCCTCTCTGGGTGAGTTTAAATCTAATAACTAATAGTATTGTATTTATTTAGTAGAAGCTAAAACTATTTTATTACAGGTAAACTAGCTTTGGTGTTATAGTTTTTAGGCCGCCTAAAAGGCCTCTGACATGGCTTGGCGGTTGTATAAGACAAACAACCGGGCCTTATTATTTTAGGTGTCATTCGATCCACGGTAGCACTCAGTTTTAAATGCCTTTCACGGTCATCCGAAGACAGACCGTGTCGCCCGTTCTCAATATCAGTGATCGGTTACGAACACCAACTCGAGATGCGCTACGTTTATTGGAAAAAATAATACATAAATCACAGTTTTAACTTCAGCTTCATATAAAATACACAATAAAATACAACATCCGCGAGATCAAAGTGTTTTAATAATTGTATAGTGCGCTTGTAAATAGAAACTACCGCTTAATTATCACGGTCATTTTATTAAATAATTACATTTATAATACAACTGATTTCCAATTTTAAATGCACTCAATTTGATCATGTTTGCCTTCGCTTCAGTTTCAGTTTTTCCGTCTCGATGATTACAAAACGTAGGTACTTGCCATTTAAGCAAATAGCATTTCGAACTATTTAACGTAGCGGAAACGAGATAAAATCAGCAAATGTACCAAAATGTTCGTATATATTGGTAATCCGGCAGATTGCTTTTGTTTTATGACAGATATTTACCTAATCTGAGGCCGTTACAAAGTTTATGAGGCATCAAATTCGTTGAAACCGAGGTGCCGTTTTGGAGAATCACTCTATTAATTTTATTTGAAGTTAGAGATTTGCGTGGGGTTGGAGCTGCGGTTTCATTAGGAAAGTTGACCTTCCTAATCAGGAGGATTGTGGACGGAACCCACGTTTTCGTACTAGATACAAACAGTCATAATGAGAGCCCCGGGTCTTCGTGGTTTCGCGTAAATCTATTCAGTAACAGCAGTAGAGAAAATGTTGCCATAAATCTTTGTATAAATGTCTAACCACATAGCGAAATAACTAAATATAGGTCGTGCATAACTTTTATACAATTATTTATTTTCCGTGCAGGAAACTAGTTTAAATTAATTGCAATTGTATTCAATGTGTTTTATTTTCAGTTATTTGTATCGCTGAACTTAAATTTGATTTACGTATGGCATCAAAATAATTTATTTTAGAACTATTATAACAAATCTCAATAATTCAACATCCTTAAGAATTATTAGGCAAAGATAAAAAATAATTCCATAAATTCCGCCCGAAAAAACAAAACAAGTAATTAAGTTAGTTTAGTCCGAGTGGTTGTCCGTGGTGTCAGACTTTTAGGCCACCTAATAGGCCTCTGACATGGCTTGACGATTGTTTTTAGACAAACGCCAATATCTATAATTCCACATGAAATTACCTTTATACCTTTTGACTTAAACCTACCATACCTTTTCACTTGTCTATATTTTTTTCTGTATTCTAGAATTAATTCTAATTTCAGGGGTAGACACGAGATATCCGAAGAGCGTATATCACAGTACCAAGTACGGACAGTACTCGTCATAACAGAGTATAGTACAGAAGACACGGGCACCTACACGTGTGTTGCTACCAACACTATGGGGAAAGCGGAGGGAACACTCAGACTTTATGGTAAGTAAAAGTCTATTCTTCTTAGTCGCTCTTGGCAGAGTGGTGGTGGTTGCAATGTTACACGGAGGCTCCTCGTTGACGTCGACGCTCCTTTCTATTGCTGCCGCAAATCTCGCAATGCTCCTCCATTTATGGCGGTTTGACTAAGAAGAAAGGTCTATTATACGTCAGGAAACCTGCATAGGCCCGGAGAAGAAATTGAATGGTGTATGTGAAACCACCAACCCACCCTTGGCAGGCGTAGTAGAATACGGCCTAATCACCCTTCGAGGGTAGACTGGGTGTCTTAGTAATGGAATTATTAAAGGTTGAGTTGGTTGATAAAGGGTTTTATAGATCGAGAACATAAAGTAAAAAAAATATAGAGTAAACGCAGCATCTGCGTAGCGTATCGTGCGTGGACCTATATGGGTCTTATGGAATTCCGAGATCATGGCACATAAATTCCTCGCCGCATTTCACGTGTACCTATAGCAGCTTCAAGTGAGAACTAAGGCTATAAACAAAATTGATAAAAGTTGATTTACAAAAACCATTTCCGGAATTAAGAATAGATGTGAATCATCGAATTATGTAATGGCTAACGATTTTTGTTGACAGAAATAAAAATAACAACAACAACAACTACCACGACGACGACAACGACGACAACTACAACAACAACGACGACAACACCGCCGCCAACAACAACAGAACCACCGCCGCGTAAGTCTATAACAGTTTTAATATTATCGCAACTACTAGATACTAGAACTCTCTCAATTCCATCCTCAATTGTAAATAATGGAAGTTGACACAAAACCAGCCGGAAAAAACGCTCGCTAAAAAGTGTGGCGAAATATCAGTCACCGTGAGCAATATTACAGACAGAATTAGGCAGAAGGAACCTGTAACTATACACCAAATGGGCCAGAACAAAAGTTTTGTCGCCGAGACATATTTTTTTACTAAATTGGCTGCTATAAAGAGATCAAAATGATTAGTGAATAGAACAGTAAAGTTACTCTTATTCGTACTAAATAAATGTAACTTATTACAGGGTTTGTCGTGCCGCTGCCACCAGCCGAGCAAAAGTTTTTCACGCCAGATGTTACAACTTTTGGTAAGAATAATAATTAGTAGTGATTTAAAGAAAATACAATATTGAAATAATTAAACCAAACTATAATAATATCATCATAGTTTAGAAAGATTTGCAATGTATTTTTTTTTTTATTTAATTTTTCGCTATTTTACTGTTTTTTTTTGACGAGTACAATAATAGATGTTTGTATTACTAAATATTAGTTATGTAACTGACTTAATTATTTATTTACCTACATTCTACAACTTAACTTTATTTATGGATTCAAAATTATTGAGAGTTCATGTAGAAATAACTGTTTTAGATACAATGCAGAACGTCATAGAGCAGTCCGTCCTGGACAACCACTGGCTGCCGACTGCGGAATCCACGGGCTCGAGCGCCCATCAAGCCTTCCCTCTCCCCACTCTCGCGCTTTTATCTCTACTTCCGTATTTAAAAGACGTGATATTTAGTCATGTTCATTCCTTTTATTCATTAGTTACTCATCCAATACATTTTAGAAATTTTCTTATAGCCACAAGGTGATAAGCTGCTTGTGTTTTAATTCTGTGTCAATTTATAAATAACACAACAAATACAAATATCATAAGTAATATTTACAATTAAAAGATATATTAATCATAATCATAATCATAATCAGTTTATTGGTAATACATATTACAGGTCGAACAGAAATTAAATAAAAATAATAAATTATCATTCATGGATAATAAATAATAAATGAAATAAATAATAATTACTTACATATGCTTGAATTTCACAAGGTTAAGTTTGGTAAAAATGCTAAAAATGACAATTCATTTTTACAATTATATCTCGATTAACAATTTATTATAGCTAATTATCATCCACGACGATAAATGTATACATATTTATATGTACATGTATGTATAGACCCAGAAGCAATACATTTTATATTATTTGCCATCGTACGGTATTAATGTTTAAAAATGTACATATTGAATAAAAATTAAGTACTTTTTCGTTGTATTTTATCGTGCGTTCCTGTGGTCCTACTGCTTGGTTCTATTGGTAGTATCACAGATAATTTAGTTGTTCGGTGATAATAGGTAGGTAGGTACTATTATACTACAGCAATATCAAAATACCCATTACAACTATTGTACAATGCCATTTTTTTATTTCGTGACACTACCAGTAGCACCAATTAGTAAAACTACAGACAACACGTGGGTTATCTAAATTGGTTGCTAATCCGTTCATTTTAACAGGTATCATTTCAAGCATGTAAAGCTGTTTTAAACGGGAATAAAAATGTTAATGGCCTAAAATAATAGCGATATTAAACAAATTGGAGCTATGAAACCGTAGTGGGTTGTAAAATTATACCGAATAATAAACTGTTTGACTAATTAGCGGTATCTGTTGGAAGATATTAATTTGATAACGACTTAAACGTAACAGTTTGATTTTAGAATATAAAAAAGTATGTACTTACTTTTCGAACAAAATTATGATACTTATATCCAATTTAACTCAGGGTATTCTGGGCCGTTCTTGTAAAACCAATTTGACTTAGGGGTGAAGGGGATATTCTGCGTCGTTAGAGATTATCTCAGTCACTCTCTGTCATTACATTTGTAATGAGAACGACAGTGATCTCATTAGCCAGAATAGGGCCCCAGTTCCACATAGCATTGGTAGATTCTGGCCCTATCGAGATTTTTTTTAAATCTTAAATTAATTGGGGGACTTTTGCTAACATAGTTATGCTAGTTAACATAACATCCATCATCGCAAGCTTTTAACATCAATGACGTAAGGTAAACCAGTTAAGTTAAATTTTCATAGTGACAAATATTTTACCTTATTTAAGTTTTATGTTATCAAAGATTTCAACAGCACCAGTTTAGCAAGATCAATATACCAAAAATATAATAATAATTAATCATAATAAAGCATATCATACGAAGTTATGTATAAAGTGAAATTAAATGTAAATAAACGTTATGAAATTAAATAAATGTAGATTAATTAAGTGTGTAAGAGGTATTGAATTTTGACGCTGCTAATAATTTGTACCTAAAGCAAGGCCATGGTATTTAGATCCTAATGTTTCCTGTAACAAGATTGAAATTGCTTTGTACACGACTTTTTTCTAGCCACGGCAACTGTCTTACAGATTTCAAAATATTTTAGTTTACTGGCTAAATTATGTTAAAGTAAGCGTTATTTAGTTTTAGGGAAAATGTTGTGTAAATATTGCTAGAACTAGATTTAATTTATCATTAAATAGGTATCACTGGAAACGGATGCCCGCCACAAAATAATGTAAATAAATAAGGATTATCAAAGAATTTGTAATGCTGTTGTTTTATTTATTTGTCCAGAATTTTAAAGTTAACTCCCAGCTAATTAGACCTACCAAGAAAGAAGTACGAAATGTTTTGCTTCGAAGTCCTAAAAAAGTATATCTAGTTTGAGAAGTCTGAAAAACCCAGCCTTGGATACAGAGTTAATTCATAAAAAATAAAGTTAGTTGACAACCGTTGACCGACCTTTTAAAATTACTAATGTAGGCAGAAGAGTGCTAAGCACTTCTTGAAGAATGGGTGTAAAACTAGGTGTACCTACCAAAAACACGGTCGCAGAACGGAATCCAAAGATTTTCCTGTAAAGACCCGCCCTGCGACTTGCTTATACATATACAGTAGATAGAGGTCCTTATCCAGGTAAGAATAAATTCCCTCCGCGAGCATTGTTCGCTGTGTCACATTATTTCGCGGCTATCTAAATAAAAACAATATAAATCATTAACATAATTTTCAGAGTAAGTGTGATAACCCTCTTCGGGCTTTATTTATAGTCTTGTCAGGCTCACAGGCCATGGTGCCGCCATAACGCTTTGTGATGTAAATGTAGGACAAAACAATTTAAATGTTAATTTATTTATTGTAGAACGGTGTCGTGATGCTTAGACTTATTTATCTGACCGTTGAAAGTATAATTAAGGCTGGGGGGGCATCTTTACGCGCTCTGGTCACGCAACAGTTTTTTGATTGTAAAATGTCTTAAGTACCTTAAAAATTAAGTAGGTAAATTGTCTTGCGAAGACTTGAACTTAATTATGTTGTAACTAAGGCCGCGATTTCACCGCCAATCCTATAGAAGTCCTATATGTTTATCAAGGGCTTAAACTAGCTCTATGCCAAATTTCATTCAAATCTATTCAACCGTTTCTGCGTGATTAAGTAATAAACATCCAAACAGCACTTACAAACTTCTTCTTAGTAGCCAAAAATTAACTGTCTTTTATAGCATTCCATGAACCAAGAGCACAACAAGAGCAAAATAAAATCGCTCTTTTCCAATTTCGAAATACTTTAATTCAGAAACTGAAAAATTACTAGTTTTGTAACAGTTAACTCACTCGTTCCCGGCCCAGTTATTACATACACAAGTTTTTTTTAAAACGATATCGTCGAAGATGAAGCACGCAGACACAAAAAAACCTATTAACTCTGACCTTGAAAAGCCCAAGATTGTATCTCTCATAACAAGGAAGCTTAAGTTTCTTCATTTTGAATGAAATACGCGAAAATAAGGTAGGTACCTACTTATTCTCACTTGGAAATCAATCAAGCAACCATAAAGTTTATGCGCGAAGCCCTCGAATCCACAAGTAACCTAATACAAATAAAATATCGGAAAGAATTGAATGATGCTCCACGCAATCAGACTGTCCCAGTTTCGCAAACTTATTGTTCTGTATGCCGCTCCGGGAGTACACCAATCAACATAATTCGATTCTCTTTCGGCTGGAGCTTTATGAGAGAAAAAAGTTCCTGTAAAGGTAAATAATATTCCGATACGGATATCTATATGGATATCCCAGCAAGTTGTCAAACAAATATATTTGTATCTAAGTATCTATAAACCTAAATAGGTAGATATTATGTATAGATACAATAATGCGTAAGTCTTTTTAGGTATTCTCGTCAAGCTCAATAGTAACTGGTTCGGTACACTATGTCATGTCTAAGATACGGCGATTTTATAATAAAACTAGAGAATATGGTGGTGTCAGATTTTTAAACCGCAATATGTGAGCATAATGATAGTCCCTTTGTAACCACACCACACTTAATCTACTAGACAAATATTTAAACTTGATTATTTCAATCATGGATACGTATACTATTCCGGTCCCTGTAGAATGGAGCTAGTGAAACCGCGGAATGCAGCTATTTAATCCTTAAAGTACTTTCATGTTTATCAAATTACAAAACCAATAGAAATCCAAAACTTCACGCAACAGACCACACAACCTTATCTCCAACAAAATGTTTATCTTCGATTAGTCGTGAAGCAAATGAAGTTGTATCGATATTCGCATCACGATCCACGTACATTTATCCAACTCCCGATAACGCATATCGAGACAAGAACAAAGCAGAGATTGTATCATGTTACACTTGCTTCCCTTTTCACTTGGAGATTCGTAGAAGTAGCTCTAAATGCCAGTTGCTATGCTCTGCGAAACAGGGCGTAGTACATTTTAAAACCGAAAAACCCAAACCAACCTCTTTTGTGGTATCAATGTCATATACCTATATTTGTAACCTTCAAATCCTCCCACTGCTGGGATACAGGTCTACCCTCGAAGGGTGATTTGGCCGTATTCCACCACAATGAAATCAATGTAATTAAATATTATCTACATCGGCTCTACAAGATTACATTACTTACAATACAATGATGAAATGAAAATTATGTAGGTAGGTAGTCTCCACTTATATTAGCTTCGCATACTAATCGTAATTCGATTTAAAAACATCAAAAACAGAATCAAAAGGATTTTTTTTAATCAGATATTCTTAAAATAATTTGTTCGAACATTTAGTGCAGCTCTAGTTAAAAATAGGGAACAGTAAGATTTGGAAAATAAGTACAAAATTCTGTTAAATTCACGGCTGATTATGATTGATATTTTTATAATTATTACCATACTTAGTCGTGCAATTTTTTCTTGCCTCCTAAATACTTAATTAAAAATGATTAGCTGGCTTCAATAACTTTTGACGAGAACTTTAATAAAATTCACAAAATCACTCTCGCAAAAAAGGATTTAACAACCTTGATTTTCCTCATTTAATTTTAATACTCTTACCTATAAATCCTTTCTGGTTTTTGCCTGAAATTACGAGGAAGTATAATATGGAAATGGTTACTAGGTCGTTTTTAAATAAAACCTTTTTCATTGTAGTATTTACTTTAAGTCCGCACCCTTCACGCCGAGAGCCCTTCTTTCGTTGAGTTTCCCGCAAATTACAATACCTACCTACAAATTAAGCGTTTCCTTCTGATTTTTTTCACTTAATTTCATACTTGGAAGCCCTCGTTTCGTAATGGGTAGGTATTTCTTTTTAATATTGTAATTGAGCTGAGTTTCTGAAATAAACGTTGTTTGTTTGACTACTATTGTTCTTTTAAAAGTTTAAAGTGATTTATTTGACTTCATTTTGCTATATACTTTTTATTTTAATTGTTTAAAACCATTTTGACTAAAGTAATCTGAATCTAAATCTACCAAGTTCCATTATCAAATATAGCGAGGCTGCAAGTTTTCTTACGAATCTTCAAAAGGAAAATATTAGAAAAAGTAAAAAAAAAAAGAAAAAAAATTATTGTTGGATACATAGATTTTTGTTTTTAGGACTTTTAACAGTTTTTTTTTTTTTTTTTATATAACAAACTACGTAAAGTAAAACATTAGGAGGTGAAATAACTAACTGGTACCAAATAAATCAAATAACACGTAGGTAATTATTGCTACAACTGATTTTACCGAAATTAGACGACTACTTCAACCTTCAAAGTAATACGAGTACATAACGTTACAAATTAATATCTCTGGTCTCGATAGTCTGGTTCTGATGTTAATTAAAACTTGTTTATATTGTGCCTAAAACTCTGTTATTTGTGGTTATTTTGGTTGGTTATTCGCTGTCATCTACAGAATGCCTCTCGCTTTCTGAATAGCGATTACTTAGATATTTTGTGCTCAATCACCACTGGTTTGTATATCGAGGGATAATTTCAATATTTTTTTAAGAATTTATTTTCTCAAACGAGCAATTTATTTTTAATGAGTTATTTTTTTTTACTCATAATTTTTTAATGTTTAAGTACTTTTTTTAATTAAAAGTTTTTGTCTATTATGACACGTTAGGCTATAGGAATAGAGATTTCTATGAGCTGTGTTTTCTGTGTGTAGTCATATCGTACAAGCGTGTTTCTATATTACGTTCCACACTCTATTACAAATGGAGCTGCCTAGCCGCAATTCTATGGTTACTGACGCGGCTATAAAAAGGCAAAGCTACTTTTGTACTTTTTACACTCGCATACTTACACTCAAAAATTCAACCCAAAGTCACGGGAAATTAGCGTGGTGCGGCTAAATAAATGATAAGGGGGACACGTCACATGCATTTTTGGTCAGGGACGTTCGTCGATGGCCTCTGGCCTCTGCATAAATAAGCGGTGGCAACCCTACTCAGGCCGGGTCCAAACAAATAGAACAATTATCCCGCCCTTGTTGGGCCTAAAATTTATTATTGAAGCACGCAAAGGTAAGTTCTTGATTTGGAAACAGTAGGGATTAGCACTTTACATCACCGATAACATCACATAATTTGGAAATTGTGATCATTACTTCTCATTGTCGCTTTCATCATGCATGTTAATAAGGTGCGACACGTTGTAACTATTATCTTATCTGTGGTACGAATTGGATTGGAGAGAATTGTACCTTTTTTAATTCAGATTTATTTACGTGAAAGTTATAAAACATTGAAAAGAAATTGATGTTGGTACGTATTGGTGTGAGTCAATAAACTAATCTAAGAACATAAGTTGTCCGCTTCTCCATTCATTTTAAAATGTGAGATAACATTAATATAAGCCGATCTGTTTACATACTATAGACTAGGCGTATGCACAGATGCAGTACAGCACAGTACAAATTTTGAAGGCCACAGCAAACTGGACAGATAAAGAGCGCAGAGCAGGACAGACACATTTCTGCGTCTCACGTGCCTCCACCGCAGCGTATGCAGCAAAATCTTCTCTGTCCTGCGCTGCGTAGGCCTGTGTTCCCTGCGTCTCAACATAGGCCTAGCTATTTTGATGGAGTGTCCATACTGTGTTAGTAAAACGAATGACATTTGACACAGCCGCCCGCAGCGGCGACCGACGACGTCCGGTCATTGCAGGCAGCCGTATATATTTTCCGAAACACCGTCAAACGTCATCCAATGGGCTGAACCAGAATAAACCTCCGAAATCACGATTCATTTATAAAAATAGAGATGCGGCCTTTGTCTATATGTATTTTAGTGAAAATAATTTTTAGGGTGGTCAATATTGGAATAAGTTATTTTTTTTTTCTATTATTTAAGAAGTATCAAAAGAACATTTCTTATTAAAATTACAATCTAGCCTCAGGCTCATAAGTAATTTAAATCTAACTTAAATTTCTGGTAACTAATTACTAAGAATGTGTCCAATAACACTTTTCTTTTTGTTTCTATTAAGGCGAAGACACAATGTTCACGTGTTCTCTACCCTTTACACTTTCACTATAATCACTACTTATGACTAACACTACACTAGCTCGAACGGTTTTGTTCTCTTAAGTCTTCTAACTATATCTGTGTGATCGAGGAGCTATTAAAATATTGGAAGAAGTACGAAAAATATTGATACCTATTACCTTTTGTGTTGTCAATAAGGTGTTGTATTTTATGATTTAAAGTCTGTTTATCATTCATTGATAAAACAGTATATCTACTGAAAATCCGTTTTCAAAACTTTTTAACTTTATTTATCGAATAGGCTGGAACACACATACAAAGAGAAATGGTTGAGATATAATAATAATAATAATAATAATCCGTTTATTTCAGGCAATATAACTTGCATACAATGCAAGTTACAGAGGCCCATAGAAAATAAATACCTTACAAACTAACATACATATAAAAAAAAAAAAAAAAAAAAAAAAAGATAACCTAAGATAAGATATTAAAGTTACCTATGTATTCTTAATTTCAGCTCAAGAGGACACCGAAAAGTGATTCAAAATACAGTTGTATTTGACCTATGCAAACTAACATACGAGCACGATAGAGAGAGAAACCTGTTTTTATATATTTTTTTTATCTTTGACTTGAATTTGAAAAACGTATTTTGGTGAAACTATTGTCGGCTTGTCTAACATCTATTTTCATTAAAAATATCGTATTGAGACAGGTTTACAAAAAAAATATAATAAGCCATAAATTATTTCCGTCCAAAAAGGATATTACCACATACATCATTAGTATTATTAAAATCGCCTGCATTAAACGTAATTAAATTTGTGCCGACAGATAAAACCCCAACTTTTGGTTTATTTCGGGCAAATATGGAGTTACAAAGGGTTTTCACACAGAACACATTTTATGCATATCATTTTCTCTTTTAAAGGGGGATTATTCAACTTTTCCGGACGTTAGATTATGAAATTAGTAGTTGGTAGTTGTAGTGACGTTTTACAATAAATGTACAATACTTGTACCTACATTTACAGGGTTATATGGAAAGGATATGCTAAGTGGGAAAAGGCTCATACTAGGTACTCGATCATCATTATGAACCATTTTTAGTAAGGTTAAAACTCTGAAATCGAGAAAAAAAAACAGCTATTCCATAAAGGAATGTCATTGACGGCCTGTTTGGCTCAGTGGTAACATAACCGCCTTATAAGCCAGATGTCCCGGGTTCGATTCCCGGCCGGGCAGATTAATTTTAATATCTGTTCCGGGTCTGGGTGTCAGTTGTCCTTGTCTTAGTGTATGTTCCATGGCATCCTCGACACAGGATTTATCCTAGTGAGGAGCTATGAGGGAAACGTTAAAAAAAATATAAAAAAAAATCTATTGAAACTCGACAAAATGTATAGAAACTGCTGATATTCGCTATTTCAGAGTTCGTCCCATAGTAAAAATTGATTATAATGAGCACTATGAGCCTTTTTCCGCTTATATTATCATATTATCATATTAGGTATATATAAATTCTTTATATCCCTGTAAAATCTTACAATAAAAAATATTTTGACACCAGGGCTGCAACTCGGTTTGGTCATGACTTACTTTTGACAATTTTTTTGCACTCAACCACTGAGACCCAGCATTATGGAATCATGGGCATACATACCATTTTGCCGACTAATTGCTTAATAGCTAGCAGCGGGCACTTTCTGGAAAATCTAGATTGCATGTCCCTTTCATACCAAAGAAAATAGAGGATAAATAAAAATAAAAAGAGTTTAAATATACAGGGTGACTGGCACAGGACCCGCCATAGCAAAATCACGCATGGAGGAGGTCATAAATGCTACCTATTGAAGCTTACTTTCCCTAACTAAAGTTTTTTTAATTATTATTAAATTAAATTAAATTTTTTTTTTCGGTAATTTTTCCTTTTTCAAGCGTAAGTAATATCTTTTTTTTGTCCTTGTTTAAGCGGAGTTTCGACGTAGTTTGATCAAACATATGTCTGTGCTAACAAAAAAAAAAAAGAATAATTTACAAGAACTTTAAATAAAAAAAGTTATAGCAGCTTTAACCCGTGGAGCGCTTAGTGTATCTACGCATAGATCTTAAGGATTTTGGTCGGGTAGCGCTTAGCGTATCTACACATAGATACACAAGCGGCGCGCGCCATTTGTTTATGTTTTACTCGGTATCCGCTCGTTATTGGTCGGTTCTCGTGATTTATACCGATAGCCAACATAACAATCCCAATTTCTATCCAATCCTAGCAGTGTAGTAGGAGTAAACAAACCAAAAAAAAAAAGATTACCCAAGCATCACAATTTGGTCGAACTCAATGCGCCTATGCGATTTTGTGACCTATTACTGCTTGAAGTTTGGAGCTTACAGAAAATGGCTGGAAATCGTAAGCGGTGAGTAATGTGTTGTATTCTACTAAATGATATGTGTGGAATGTGTTAAAAGTGTTACATTTAGTGTTCGTAGCCTACTTTTTGAGAATAAACGGATAAACTTCTATCACGCCATCCGAGCCGGTCAATGACCTTGGCCGTTTCTATTGATAATTCGCGAAGTGTCGATTGAAATATCGAAAATTGCCTGTATACCCGTGGGTAATATATCTAGTAACATGTTCAGGTATACAGTTTCTCATTTTAGTGCGATAAACTCGTTATTTCAACCATTTTTGCAATATTCATTGGACGCCATTTTGTTCATTTCTCGCTCGATGCCGAAATGTACTGTCGGCAGCATAATTTTTCGTTTCGTTTTTGTTTTTGTTTTCGTGAAAACTATTAAACTTATACATACTAAGAAGGCCTCAGTTTCATGTTTCGTTTTTATTATTGGATGCTATTTTTTAATTATGTGTCTAATATTGATAATATTGACTATTTAATAATTATATTTTTTTATGTAATTGAGTGACGAGACGAGCAAATCGCTCGCCTGATGTACTTTATGTTACTGAAATTACATTAATTACACTATAATTAAAATGCATTCATAATATAATAGGATAAATCGTAAATAACAAATGTTTATTTTGACAGTTTGACTTTTCAGTTTAGATATGTCAAGATTTATAAATAAATTGGTTCATAAGGTCATCATCATGTTCAAAGTTTTTGTTTTGTCGATTTTTTATTAAAAATATTAACTTTTACAGACTAATACAATTTATATTGTTTATTTTGATTTTAGTTTAGCAAGACTGCGGTCAACCAGTTTTGATTTGAGGCGGTCACGATCCGTGACACCCTCCGGGCATTCTCAGCGTCCGTCCGCTTCCCGCCGTGCCCTACTCACTCCGACTAACAGGTAAGAATCTAATATGATTATTTAATTTTCTTCTAAATTTTTACACTTGTTTCCTTTACATTTATAATGTTATATACTTTGAATAAAGGTCAATTTGTTTTTATCAGGAACCGAGCATTGGGGGTCCTCAGCACACCGGGGGGTACACTCAAATTGACTGGAGAAGTCGTGCCAATCGAGTGTACACCCGGTGGTTACGTCCGTCGCCACGTCGAGTCTTCACGTCCAATTATAACGTTAAAATATGTTTTTTTACAATTTACAATATTTACATAATGTAGGTAATATTATTTTGAGAACAATGTAATACTGTAATTCTAATTTCATTTTGGTATGATAATGTTGTAAATTGATTGTAGACGCCAAATTCTCAAAAACTGTAATAAAATAATGAATAAATAATATTATGGCGATAAGGTCGCCATTGTACTGCCGAATATTTAAATTATA
Source organism: Alcis repandata (assembly GCA_949125135.1). Classification (NCBI taxonomy): domain Eukaryota; kingdom Metazoa; phylum Arthropoda; class Insecta; order Lepidoptera; family Geometridae; genus Alcis; species Alcis repandata. The sequence continues at coordinate 3,801,424 of OX421238.1, forward strand.
TCTATATCTTAAGTCATTTTTATCATCGGTGTGCAATACAACATACCTTATATTGTATTGTAATTTTTATTTTTCGTGCATTTGGAAAATCATTATAATTATTACTTGTAAATAAATTATTTCTAAAAACTATGATGTCATAATATTATTTCGTGAGTATTTCATGTTAGGTGCCAAATTGCCAAAACCAGTTGAACAAAATACGTTAAAATTTGACTTTTCTTCTAATTCTAATAAAAATGTATCTAAAAAAGTTTTTTCGACTTAGGAATACACCTACTAGGCACAGTTTTCCTTCTACGCATTATATAGACCTACTATGTTGACAATAGTCTTGCTATAAAATAATAATATAACTTTTATATCACGTTCAATTATTTCGTAAATGATTTTTTTTTCGACAGTACATTTTGTCACAGAGGTCCGCGCGATCCGCGCTAACGGATGTTTTTTTACGTCCCGCGGTAATTTATATAATAATGAAGTGAATTATGTTTATAGGAGTGAAATAAATACTAAAACTATTTCAATAAGTGTCCTCCCTTGTTGTAAGAGTGCAGTGAGAGTTAAATTCGTATGTGAACATACCATAATCGTGTCAAATCTAACTAAGTGTAACGAAAAATTTCTAAATTAATTTTTCAACACCTGATTACTCATAAATGGTAAGTCACACATAATACAACTATACAAAGAAAGAAAGTATGTTTCAAGCGCTTTCCAGTGATATATATCTTAAAGCATATAATTAACGAATACATCGAGAATTATCCATTTCCGTGTCTCGCTTACGTTACAAAATTTTTTTTGCAAAATGCGCTGGCGCGTCCGCGCATTTGAAAATAAATACCTCCTGCGCTCCACGGGTTAAGGTCAAATTTCGGGAAAATCTTAAAAAGGTTTAAAAGTTACCCTATCTCCTAAACTATAAAACTTTAGTTAGGGAAAGTAAGCTTCAATAGGTAGCATATGACCTCCTCCATGCGTGATTTTGCTATGGCGGGTCCTATGCCAGTCACCCTGTATATCTTCTAAAGACTTTAGCCAGCAACAAGCTTAAAGCCCTAAGCCACATGACGAAGCAAAACATTTTTCATCCACAACCACATTGAAACTCCAAAAGAAAAAGTGTCTCGCGAAGAAATCGCAATATCATTTAGTCACTAGCGGCTGTGGCGGCGAGGAAGTTTTTCTGTGACACAGATGCATGTGATAAACGAGGTCTGTTAACAGGATCTTTGGCAGCATTTCCAGGCAGCGTTTTTACCTCAGCTGGTTGACAACTTGCTTTGACACAACATAAACACGGTATGAACTACGATATTATTTTAAGTTTTTTTTTTTTTTTACTCGCAATTTTTCTTTTAAACCAGCTTTTTAAAAAAATAAAAACGTTGAGCCGTTTTTGAGTTTGCGAAATTAAAGGACAGCGATTGATTTTTGATAAACATTTCACAGAGAAAAAGATAAGATTTAATTACTATTATAATATTACTAGCTGCATCCGCTGCGATGAAACGCGGTGATGAAAAGTTGCCTATGTCCTTTTTTAAACCTCTGTAAATGTGTGTGCGAAGTATCATGATGACCGATCGAGTGAGAGTGGAATATGGCGTGAAAGCAAAAGAAACCAACTCACTTTTGCATTTTTGATAGTAGGTTATATTACTAAGGACTAAAACACTATAGATTATTTTAAATAATAAATTATTTATACACTACATATATTATTATGGTCTAAATATAAATGTATTATTGATTTTTTTGACCTTGGATTAACTTCGCTTTACTAACGTCACGAATGGAATAATTCTGTTCAAATTGCAATAGAGATTAAATTTTTTGTTTTATCATTTTGGTACGGAACCCCAGAAAGGCGGCGAATCATCAATCATGGTGTTCATTCACCGACAGCCAACGCTCCACTGCTGCCACTCTTTGTAATCCGGGGCAGTAGAGGCATCAAAATTGAATGTCAAAAGCGTATTTTTAAATTGAACATTAATCATAATAGTACTCAAACTCTGTGTTAAATAACAACAAAATTTCTACTCAGATCATATTTTTAGAATATTTTTGGAAGAAAAATGATGATGTTTCCAGCGAAATTTCAGGGCAATACGAGATCAAACATCTTAAATCTCAGGGTGACGAGCGCAGTGCTGTGCCGTGCAGGGTCTTGAATTTTAACAGTTCAAAATTCTAGGTTACCTATTTTGAGCAAATGTGACGCTTAACATCAGGCGGACGATTTGCTAGTCTCATTTATATTAAAAAAAAACTTTATTTAAATTATAATCATATCCTCAATTTTAGCCGAAAAACTCTTTTACAGAATACGCATAAACTCATACTTCAATCTTCGTGACTTTGTGGAAATAGCCGTATTTAAAATATATACATGTACATATTTGAAGGGTAAGTTTATTAAAACAATTGCAATAATAGACATCTTTTTCCGCAACTGACTGCGTATCAAGAATGCGTTATTTTTAACCGACTTCTAAAAAGGAGACGGTTCTCAATTCGACTGTATGTTTTTTTTTGTAAACTTGTTGTGAAACTCGGATACCGAGGCGACTGTAGGGAAAAAATATTGCTGCCACGCAAATATCACAAATCGCAAATATCGTCGCATTGTCATCGCTCGTGTAGACATCGCCTTAAGTCACTCGCGTCGCTTAGCGAGACTTGTTATTGAGTTTGTGACTCAGCTTTCGTTTCTAATATTGGCGTATTTTTCAAGGAATGTATTTCAATGAATTCGTTTCTGAACATCATTTATAACCGACGAATGCCTAGTATTGTGTCAACATGAAATGCTCCTAAGTAATGATCGTTGAAGTAAAAGTAATTGTGTTTGTGAATGTAAGTATGTGTACTTGCCCTTAGTATAAATTACACTGCGAAAAACGCCCATTTAAATTCCGCTAAAAGAATGATGAATTCACCTAAAGTACGGAGCATACTGATATCATCAAAAAGTTCGATGATTAGCACCAGTTTTTACGGTGACAAATATCATAAACAGGTGCTGGTCATCGTACTTTTTGGTGATACCTATCAGTATGATCCGTACTTTAGGTGAATTCATTATTCTTTTAGCGGATTTTTTTCTCGGTGTATTCAAAAGAAAAATGTATAAAAAATGCAGCTTCCACTTATGATCGATCACTCTTCCATGATTCATATACTTTTCTAACAAATAAATACTCCATATTTTGATAGAAGCTGTGTTAGTTAGTTTTAACTGATACGCATTTCTTAAAGTAAGTTTAGTGTACTAGAAAATAGAACCGTTAAATTGTAAATTCTTCGTCGTTTGTTTTTTGTTTCTCATTGAATTAATAAAAAAAAAAGAAAAAAAGCAACAAACAGTCGAATTGAGAACCGTCTCCTGTTTGGAAGTCGGTTAAAAACTGTACAGCAAACCATGATCGAGGTTTAGTTGTGCTTTAGAAGATTTTTTGAATTTGATATCAGAAAATTAATTACTTGAGAACGTTGACAATAAAAGGTCATTGTTTGAGTTTTAATTAAAATGGGTTTCACTCAAAATCCGAAATAAGCTCGACGCTTTTAGTGCGGCTACATTCCGATTGGTTTGTCATTTAATTAATTTAAAATAGTAAATAAATGTTTTTGGTTTTTCGATTGTACTTAACATTGGTAGCATTTTAACTACTTTGCTACAGCTTTTTACTACGATACTGCTACGTTTCTTTGCTAAGATAATTTGCTTCGGCGCTGCTTCGCTACAAAGCAAAGTAAAGAAACTATTTTTTTATTGTATTCCTAGAACCAGGAACTCCTTAAATAAAATACACAAACACCGTAAGTATACTAAGTCACTCTTCTACACCACTCTGTATGCGCCATACTGCTACGTCACTCCACTACGCCATACTGCTACGAGTGCTACGTCACCACTACGTCACTTGCACCTCTTAACTTTACTGCTACGCCACCTTGCTACGCCTAACTGCCTAACAGGTACTACGCCTTCTTATACTCAATTCAGCTACATATGTATACTTTATTCAAAGCCGAGCCCGATGAACAATTGGAATAGGTAACAAAAACCAATCAAAAACACGTCAAGGAAAAACCACTGGTCACAAAAACAAAAGGACTCAACCGACTCACCTGCCAAGTTTTCATGCATAAAAAGGTAAGAGTTCTATGGAAATCGTGACAAATCACATTTCGCCCCTCGCAAAAATTTGTCGTTAACCTTATCGATTTCGTTTGAAATGAAACCAGAGGCTCCGCGGTTAATTTATGATTGTGATACACGAAACGAACATTTCATTGCGCCCGCGGATCATTTATCTTTTTCACTTTGCAAGGGCGTGACTGGACGGTTTACATTTTAATTTACCCCGAGGTTTTAATATGCGGCGGAAGGTAAAACCGCACTGTGACGAGACGCGTGATGTAGCAGTTCTTGCTCCTGTTTTTCCATATAATGGTAAAAGGCGGTAGTCGCGTATTTCCCGATTAGAACGAACTTGTCTACAAACATAGACAGATACCTACTTACATGTAATTCACACACACACGAGAAAATTACAAACAAAAGGATGAAGTGTAATTTTTTTAGAGGATCATTGGAGTCATTTTCATTTTGCTAACTAAATCTCTATGGGATATCATTAAAAATTTCGAAAAAAATGCATGAAAATACTCATAATATTATGGTTTGATTGCACGTAACGAGCACAGTGGCGAGACAGTAAATGGGCACACTCGGCCGAGCAAACAAATAATCAGTACGAGTACTCACCGTCTCGCAACGCAGGTACTGTCTCGCCCCTGTACTCGTTACGTATAATATCCAATAGCGATTCATAAATGGCGCCCCTGTTCACAAAATGTTGTGTCTACAAACAATTCTCCCGGCCGGCAAAGCATCATCAGCACCGTTAGTGTTGCAGGGGTTTATAGGCGGCAATCCACTTACTATCTGGCTAACCGTCTACTCAGTTTGCCGCAATTTTTATTTAAATAAATGTTGCCTCTATTTTCATAGAAAAAATAGACTAATGCGTCGAAAGTGCATCTATTCGTACCAACAATTCTATGGCAAAGTTGCCTTCAAAGTAATAATTTAAAAAAAGATTTTTATTTATAAGGATGCCCTTACTTTACCACTATGTCATTTTTGCAGTATATTGTTACCAAATTGTAACCCTAGTGTGTTCCAATACAAATTGCGACTCTCACTTTCCACGAGATGACATTTCACGAGATTTTTAATACAAACTTATGTCCGTGTCGCGCACGGTCAAGATAAGAAGAGTTGTTTGCAGCTGGGATTAAAATGTGTTTATTGTAGATTATTAATTGTACTATTGCATTGTTTATTCACATACTATTTACCTATACAGGTTGTTTCCTTTAGGTGTAGTAATACTGATAACACGTATAGACGACTAATTTTTTTTTCGCGATTTTAAGCTTAGTGCACTTTAGCATAGTAAAAGTAGTTTATCATCATCATCATCATATGCAAGCTTTAATCCTCCCACTGCTGGGATGCAGGTCTACTCGCGAAGGTGATAAGGCCTTATTCCACCACGCTGGCCAAGTGCGGATTGCTGGAATTCACATACGCCATTGAATTTCTTCTCTTCTTTATAGTTTTTTCTATTTAAAGATAAAATAAGGAATGAGATTATCCGACAAAACCAAAAGTAACCGCCATAGCTCAGAGGATTAGCAAGCTAAAGTGGCAATGGGCTGGCCATATCTGTAGGAGAACCGACAACCGTTGTAGACGGGTTCTAGAGTGGAGACCACGGATCGTCAAACGTAGAGTGGGGCGCCCTGCGGCCAGGTGGAGCGACGACCTACGTACACTGAGAAAAATAGCCATCAAAATTTCTATGCACTAGCACCAGTTTTTAGGGTGAGAACCAAATATTATGATAGTTGTCATAGTAAAAAATAGTGCTATTACCTATTATATAGTCGTCACAAAATAAGAGGCCCGTTTTGACGTTTGTCATTGCGACGTAACTAGTGATGTTACCACACGCCTCGGTATTCGATACTCACGATAAATCAATTCAAGTTTGTATGAGTATTTGATCGATTTGATTTTGTATTGGAAAGTACATTGGATTAAGGTTCTGATTCGAAAATTTAACTTAAACTTAAATTTTATAGGTATATTGAAATGATACGAAATGGTGCGAGAGGTCAATTTGTCTTTAATTTAATATTTTTAGTTACAATAACATTCATTCAATCACAAAAAAAAAAAAACAAGAAAAAACGAAAGTGATTGAATCTTCATTCAATAATTTTCTTCGGAAGATGAGCCAAAATCATCAGTTGAGCTATCGTCAATTCAATAATTAATTGGTTACAAGTTACAACACTAATATTTGAAAAAAGAAGACTGAGAACGTAACTGTTTTTGAGAGTTTCGTTATAATTTGACATTTCATGCTACCACAAAGTATGCGTGAAAAGCGTTCCAAGTTACATTCTACGATCTTTATCAAGTGTCAAAACGGGCCTCTTATTTTGTGACGACTATAATCATCTTACTTTTTGGTAATTTTCACTATGCTCCGTACTTTAGGTGAAAGTTTTCTCAGTGTAAGGCGGCAAGTAGCAAGTGGATGCGTGAGGCAGAAGATCGTGCCTTGTGGCGTTCTTTCTCCTGTAAAAATTGACAATTGTAGTTTCGATATTTTCGTAGCAGCAGTGGAATTGTCATCTTATGCGCAATACAAAAATGTAGTGTCCAGTAACCAATGTCGCTTAACTTAAAAAAAAACTTTATAAGTAATTTCCTGAAAGTCGCATATCGCAATCTTGAATGTAATTCTAACTAATTAAAGTTATTTGACTCTGAAACTATTCAAAGAAACACTACCAACATTATAAACTTCTTAAACTAATATCAATGATATTACATGCCATTGCCATCACGCACGAAGGCAGTCAACCGATTGTTCAAAAGAACATCTGTAAACTTCGACAGGGTTATAAAGGAAAGGGTATGCTAAGCCGAAAGGGGCTCATAGTACTCATTATTATGAACAACTTTTACTATGGGAAAACCTGGAATTGGCGAAACAAATAGCTATTCCATACAATTTGTCGAGTGTCGTTGAAATATTTATATAGATGATGATTTTTGATCACGAATTCCGAGAGTTGGTCCCATAGTAAAAGTTGTTCATAATGATGACTACGATCACTAACTTAGTACTAAATACGAGTACTAAGAGCTTCTTTCGGTTTAGCATACCCTTTCCTTAAAACCCTGTATAAAGCTGAACTTGAAAGTGAAGTTCTTAGTTAATTTTGCATTAGAGTGGAGCCAGTTTGCGAAGCACAAGCTGCCAAGGGTGAGTACATCTCGAGCTACACTAATCGTATTTGTATTACATAATGTGGCCGCAGTATCGCTGCTCTTTGAAATCGTTTAGCATTGAAATTGAATGAAGAAGACATGAGGAAAGAAACATTCATGAAGAAATCTGTGAAAAAGCGACAGGTTGTATGATTAGATGTTATGATGTTTGTTACTCAATCAAGCTAAAATGGCTGAATGGATTTGGATGAAATTTAGTATTACAGCTTGTATCCCAAAATAACACAAGGGCTACTTTTACTCTCGAAAAAATATGGTTCCTGTTGGACAGCGGATTAAACCACAAGGCGAAGATAGTCGTTAAATTATTAAAACAAAAGTTATTTTTAACCCCCACGCAAACAAACATAAGAGTGTTGTAAATTTAACGTGTGCTATTATTTAAATGTATTGGCATAAAAACTCTATAAAAGGCTAAACCGATATTGATTTTGTCTCTTTGTTTGTTTCAAAGGTCGAACATGTTCTTAGATGATTTAAGAAAATATGTTCGCCCCTTTGAAGATTTTGCATGTTTAATATATTTCCTGGATAATAAGAAAACAGGATTATCCACATACAAAACGAGTTACTATTTTATCTATTTCCATTAAAATACAGTCCTTGCGAATGAAATTCAAACATTTTATTCTCACCTGTGTTTTTCGTGCAGTGTCGAAGGCATTTTACAACTTTCTTTTGGTTGAAAAACATACGATTAGCGGCGACGTATTCATCGGTCACTAGGCAGTGCAAGACTGGTGTCGACTTTGGTAATTACCTTAAGGGCTTTTAGTCAATATGGTGGAGGCAAAACGCATCTACAAATAAAAACATATCAGATTAAAACCACGTGTGTACTTGTAAGTATACAGATTCACGTCCAAACGTGTCATGTTTCATACAAGAATTGAAAAGCAACCCCACTGTAAAATCACTGAAATTTTCAAAAACGTTTACTACCTTAAATCAATTATTTGACTATTAACATGCTATTAACAGTAGGTATTCTCTTGTATTATGTTAAGGAAAACTCAAACGCAAACATTTTCGCAACACTGTTCGTAAAATAATATTATAGTTGGAAAACAAATTCGTTTACTTGCGCAAAATTAATTAAGCGTTAAACAATTTACACACTTTAAACAATTTATGGTGGTTTTCAGACGTAGAGAGTATATAGGTGAGCATGCCGGGTTATAAGGAAAGGGTAAGCTAAACCGAAAGAGGCTCTTAGTACTCGTCATTATGAAGATTTTTAACACTTTGACTGAAAAATGGCCAAATTAAAAAAATAATTCAGGAATGGATTTATGGACCTTAAGTCTCCAGATCCAAAATATAATCCTCCTAGGATCACTTTAAAATTTGGAAGATCCATTGAAATTAGATGGAAATATGAAATCAGTCATCTTGGATTTTTGTTGCTGAATCACGATTGTCCTTATGAACCTCTATAATATTTCTTCAAGCACACTCAATCCGTCTACAGCGATTCCATAGCTATGAGCATTTATTTTTTATTTTTTTTATTTGTATGACTATCAAACTTTTTTGTATGACGGCTATCTTTTTTTATAATTTCTCCAAAAAGATTCATAAATGATCTACATTTCAAAAGCCAGGTGTATACCTCTACTCGTATCTCTTACCGTTTCCGAGATACGAGAGGTTTAATTTTCAATCAGCCATCATCATAATTTTTCCGATTTGAGCCACAAGGAGTTATTTTTCAAAGTGTGTCTCGAGATTGTCGGATTTAGCGATGTTGAAAACTTAGGGAAAACTCATTGTCAAACTTGTGATGTGATCTACTGCTCACCGAGGCCTCTTAAGAAAAATTGACATATTTTTGGCCTGGTCTGAAATGAATATTAGCATATCTCGAAAACCATAGGTCTTATCTACATGCATCTGAACGCAATACTGTAGAGAATAGTATAGAGAACATACTTGTCTTGAACAGTTTCCTCGTAGCTCGAACCATTTTTGAGAAAATCGCGATAAACCCGTTTTGGTGACCTTCTACCCGGAGTAAAAATTTTTGCACGTATCGAATCGATGAGGACTTTTTAGGTTTCATTTATGATGGTGTTTTAAACAATCCTACCAATTTTCAGTTGGGTGGGAATTACTATACCCTCGAATGTCTTAATTGACTAGGCTAAATAATAAGCATTTCCTTACTTATCTTCTTCTTAATATATATAAATTACGTGTCACGTTGTTTGTCCGCTATAGACTCCTAAACTACTTAACCGATTTCAATCAAATTTGCACACCGTGTGCAGTTCGATCTAACTTAGGAGATAGGATAGCTCACATCTCAATTTATAGTAAAAAAACATGAAAAATTAGAAAATTTAAAAATACTTAAACCATAATTTAACTTTAGCGCTTTGGACAATGTAAACTTTTTTAATGTAACTTTTGACATTTGACATTTGACATAGAATTGACGCAATGGCTTTTGACAGGACAACGTCTGTCGAGTCAGCTAGTAAGTTATACGTTACGTGCGTAATGAGTAAATATTTGTGTTCCATGTTAGTTACGTAGTTTGTTGTGTTTTTAGTGTGTTACCTGTGTAAAAGTGTTATTTGAGTTTGTGTTTAGTTATGTATATTTTTTTTACCTCGGACTAGGCATGCGTTTGACCGCAATCTCACCTGATGGGAAGCGACGATTTGGTCGAAGATGTAGCACGCTTTTTTTAGCTTAAACAAAGGGATATGTTAGATTTTAATGTATTTTTTGCGATTTAGTTAATAACAATTAATGACTTACACGCATATCATATCTATCAATATAATTTTATTTAAACTATTATACTCGTACATAGATATTATCTAAATACAAACTTGCACATTATGCAGCGGTTTATCCACAACCTTCCTAAAAGCTTTGCACCCCTTTCCATTCTCGAAAGCAAAAATTGGCTCAGGTTTTCGCCAATAAATCATTCTGTTTTTCTGCGGCCGCCATTCTTACCGTTGTTTTTCTTTCCCGCTTAAATGTGGGCGTCTTTAACCTCCTGCTCCTTTTTTGCCGCCAAATGAATTTTATTATTTTCTTCAAGCTTTGTTTTTATTGAAGGAAAAAGATAAACTTTGATAGTTTTTTTGTTTATTTGGTCCCTCTTTACTTTGACGAGTGCTGGAGATATGATTAAACCAAACATAGCATTATTAGCTTGACATTGTTAAGTTGGATTATATTTATCTTTTATTATGAAAACTAACGTAATTTTGAAGTTTTTGAGTATTCTCGAGTATTAAAACAAAAAAAAACCTATTTATAAACACATTACGCTTGATTCTTCTGGAATTCCTCTACTATAATTAAAGCGCTTATTGCCTTACTGTTATTACCGAAATATAAGTACGTTCTCTAAAATATGAAGATTTCTTTTAGTTTCAGACAATAACTTCATGACTAATTAGTAATTACATAATAGTAAAATGCCTGCTTATGAAAGTATAACAATACTAAACTATTAGAGCTATTTTAACAAACAAAAACCAGAAATAAACAAAAAATAAATAAAATTGAAATCCCACAACAAAGAAATAGTTAATTAATAGTACATAAAAAAAAATTGTATTAATTGTGGTACCAATTTATGGTAAATCCCTACTAATATTATAAATGTGAATTTAAGTTGGTTTGTTACGCTTTCACGCGAAAACTACTTAACCGATCATCATGAAACTTTGTACACATATTCTTGGAGGTATTAGAAGTAACAAAGGATACTTTTTACTAAAAAAAACACCGCGGGTGAAACCGCGGGGTGCAGCTAGTTAATATATAAATTTATAACCAACTGTGCTTCCTGTGATACTACTAATATAAACGTCAAGGATTGTATGTTGGAATGTTTGTTGCTCAATAAAAAAAACGTTCCAACAGATCTAGATGAAATTTTGTATGATAGTTTATACCTTGGATTAACATAAGGTATAGGCTACTTTTTACGTTCGAAAATGCGGGTAAAACCGCGAGGCGCAACTAGTAATCAATATAGCAGGTAAGTACGTATATTATACGTACCTGATACATTGTATCTAGTATGTGGTCGTAATCATGGCATACCGAGCTTCGGTTAGCCGCAAACATTAGCGACGATTGTGTGATTTATTACAATTGACCTACTTTGAGACTGATACGCCGTTTTAACCACCCGTATCGCTATGCTGAGTATTATTATAACTCTGACACCAGGGCTAGCCAGTCTACCTAAATGAATATACTTTTTATGGGTCAGAAGTAGTGCTTTTTGATGCTAGATGACAAAGAAGCAAACAATCACTGAAAAGTAAGCGATCACTGACGTTTATGGGCGTCACGAATACCTTGCCGACCTATTAAGACTCACAGTACTCACATCCTTACAAATAATAGCGCAGGTTGCGGCTTTCTCCACCATCATCATCATCAGCAGTCTTCTTTTTTATATTGGCTACTGAGCTATCAATATGCACGTAGATCTCTCTGACTCTAAACATAATACATTATGCCGGTTTACAAACTTTCGTAAATAGTTCAATATAGTGCACTATAAAAAAAAAAAACACCCGTAAAATTGAGGCACCAAATATTGGCAACTCAGCGTAACCAAATTCCGTGAAAAATTTCGTTTTTGGATAGAACGACTTTATTAATCCTTATCAATGAAATTAACTCTACGTACAATGGGCCCAAGTTTGAAGGGATTATTTGACTAACCAAACTACCCATAAATATTTCTGTCTTGGTCATTGCAATCTATTAGACAAGGACATCAATACTTTTAGAAAAAAATTATCTGTCAACTAAAGCCTTCAACTTCAACTTGGCCCCAATGTAGGTCTATCTCAACTAAAAATAGCCCTATTTCATATTTACGCATGGACATACTCCTCGTTAGTCTTACAAGATCGTGAATAAACCATTTAAAAATATACATTTACTCGTACTAGCTGACTCGACAGACGTTGTCCTGTCAAAAGCCATTGCGTCAATTCTATGTCAAATGTCAAAAGTTACATTAAAAAAGTTTACATTGTCCAAAGCGCTATATGGTTTACATAAGTATTTTTAAATTTTCTAATTTTTCATGTTTTTTTACTATAAATTGAGATGTGAGCTATCCTATCTCCTAAGTTAGATCGAACTGCACCCGGTGTGCAAATTTGATTGAAATCGGTTAAGTAGTTTAGGAGTCTATAGCGGACAAACAACGTGACACGTAATTTATACCTATATGTATATTAAGAAGTATATCTGGAATTCACCTCTCAGAAAATCGAACAACAACAAGCTACATGCATCAACGTATCTTACACGTACTTCGTCTGTAAATTTAAACGGTTCCCTAAAGTATCAACTTAAATCCTTTGAGCCTCAACTGGCGATTAAGTTACGACCCAAGAGTGGACGGACAGCCTTCAGAGGTCCTTCGGTCCCTCTTCCTATTAGGGCTGCTCTTGCATCCGACGAGGGTCCTCGATTCCTCACAAACCCGGATTTTCGCCCGCTAGTGAGTTTCAACACAACGCAGCAGAGGACACTTGAGTATCCCTGTGTTCTGCTTGTTAGCTAATGTTTTTTGTCATGATTTTCTGAGGTGTTATCGAGATAACGAGATGGAGAAATAGTAGCAAAAAAATAAAGGTATTTGTAAATTTTTCTAAAAGTATATCTAATTGTAAATTTTAGGCAGTTGACTAAAACCTGACTCTTGGAATTGTCGAAATGTCAACTCCCATAAACAATAAACAACAGACGACGGCAAGGGTCCTTTTGCTGCTCGAATCTTGGTATTTTGACTCCTGGGGATTAATAATGACAGGTGATAGTGGAAAACTTTGACACCACATCTAACTCGGCCTTTACAAACTTAAAATAACTTTATTTGGAAAAAATGTTTGCCGCAAACACTAAAATAGTCATAGAACTCATTCAAGCATAATCAACAATTCTACGAGTAACTACGTCATCCCGACAAGTATTATGTACCGGTACAATCAGCCTTGAAATTGAAATAGGGTAGACGCCATTGGAACAACCGTAATAATGTACAAGTTGGTAACAACCGATCACAGTAATCTAACTTCTCAATAGGGTACCCAGTTCTAATCGGCCGATCAATAATGTCGATTAGGACAATCGTGCACTAGGAGGTTGAATTCAAGACCAAGACTTCAAACATACGACCACCCAAGATTTCAAACATAAGACCTCCCGAGACTTTAAACATAAGACCGCCCAAGACTGAACCAATAGAAGTCTTTGGTGGCCTCTTTTACTTATAAAATTTGCTTGAGCTTAAGCACAGCTTCAAATTATACGTCTGGTATTTGCACGCGACGTTTCACGTCAGCGAAAAGTTGTTAGAACATTTCAAGCAGTAATTACTTTTAAGCGGTAGATATTTCTAAGTTAGACCTACATACTATGCATATCATCGTAATCATCAAAACATATTACAAACGAACAGAGAAAACGACATAACACCATCATTTCGTAGAGAAAAGGCAGGATTACCTTGAACCCCGCGCAGCTTCATGCTTTGATGTAAAAAAACCGTTGGTATACAATCCTTTCAACGTATTCCTGCAATTACATATACCATTCGATCATTCTGTCAGGGCTATCAGTTTGAGACTATTAGCAGGTAAGCTTGGTCTTGAAATGATAAAGTGCGTGATTACCTTTAAAACTTTGAGGGACTAAAAGGTTTAGTTCAGAATGTGACCTGTACTTTGATGTAAATTATTACAACGTTCAGACATGCAGGGACTTTGACCACAAACATGGGAATTACCACCCCATAGATATTAAGTACGTCCTATAGACAGTGGTAGCTCAGTGGGAGAACAGCCGCTTTGCATTCTTGAGGTGGCGGGTTCAAACTCCGACTCGTACCAATGAGTTCTTTGAGACTTATGTACGACTTTACATACCACTGGCTTTTCGGTGAAGGAAAACATCGTGGGGAAACCTGCATACGTCCAGAGAAGAAATTCAATGGCGTATGTGAATTCCGCACTTGGCCAGCGTGGAATACGGCCTAATCATCCTTCGAGGGTAGACCTATATCCCAGCAGTGGGAGGATTCAAGGTTGCATGATGATGATGATGATCGATGGTTAATCCTTTCCTTACAGCCCGTGCAAAAGAAAATTACAGTGAAAAAACTTTTGTTATAAATACATGGGAGATTGTAAAATTGTCAAACCACGTTAGTTGTAATAGTAAAATTTAATTAGAAGCATAGTGATCGTATTCGCATATTTAACGTTAATAAATTGCACGTTATGATACGAGTACAACGAATAAATAACAACAGCAAAACTGAAGGATAGAGAGGTGAACTGGTGATCCACGAGAACTTATAGCTTAAAACGCGCAAAACTAGCCTGTCCCAACACATAACTTGAACTCTCTCAAACAATCTCAAGATAAATTCAAATCTTCCCGAAAACCCATTATGATCCAGATCGTAGCTTAGAAAATAATTGAATCCACATCTTCCTATTCTGGCTTCGTTCGAATGCAATAAACTAACGCGGCCTGGTGCCGAGTGCTGGCCCGGTGCCCGTCCTATGCGCAAATGCAACTCTAATCATCTTGATATTCCTTACTTTAATATTTAGAACGTGTGCCAGGAAGGCGTGGATGTGGTGAACTGAATAACAATACGCTCTGTTCAAGATATAAAAGCCTTTAAGCATATTACGGGCTCAATGTGACTTTCTTATGCGACTGCTCAAAAGGAGTAATGTAGTCAAATTTTAAGTAGATATGTGTTTAAATTTCTTAACTCAGTTTTAAACGCTTGAATCGAGGAGACGCTATTCACAGTAATGAAAATGGGTCCAAAATACACAGCGCACGCACGTTGTTCCTTCAATGCTACTAATATTGTAAATGTCATTGTTTGTATGTTTAGATGTTTGTAGCTCAATCTCGCAAAAACGTTTGAACGGATTTGAAAGTAACTTAGTATGAAAATAGCTTATATCCTGAATTAGCATAAGCTACTTTTTATCCCAAAAAATGCAAGTTAGGCTGCGGTGAATTCTATAAACGAATTAGTGCTAATTTAATACCACTGCGCAACGTTACCATTGCATATCCTTTGAACGAAAATAATTAATTGCATAATTGCATAAACACCCTTGAACGAATTTCTATAAAATGCGTAGCGACTATTCAACAGAAAAACATACAAATACAGTTTTCATTTACGCCCGTCAAGGATGCTATTCTATTTTTCATGCGTTTATTTCATCTATCAAATACCCGATCCGCATTCGATTGAAAATATTGAAATTCACGCTAGAGCTACGAAACAAATTAACAATACAAATCATGACTCAATAGGTTATCTTAAAAGTAATTAGTGCTCGCATGTCACGTTTTTGTAGCCAATCAATTTAAAACTGTTTCGATAGAATCATGCGTGACAAAAAGGGCGGCAACATGATACAGCAAATTGTCCCGATGTTTTTACGTCAGCAACGGAGAGGGGTTATTGGTTTTTAATTAAATTTTTAGCAACGCTTGTTTTGGTTGTGATATTGTGCTCTAATTAGATTAAAGTTAAAGCATTTTGTAGCATAGGATTAGCATTACATTTATCTGTTGACTAGTATATGCTGATGATGATGAATTCAGTTCAAATTATTACAATAATAACTATGTATATTATGAAAGGCCAAATGTATGAGAGGCTGTACTAAAATAAAAATCAATACCAATAGTTTAACTATTTTTTTTTCATTACTAAATTAAAATTATATTTAATTCAATTATTTATTTACAAAATAATTTAACAGTACAAGCCTTTTATATCTTTGGCTAACACAATTACTAATTGTCACTCAAACGTAACATTAAAAAAGAAATTAACATACTAGAACCACATTTCTTTTTTAATTTTACAGCATCTAATTACCCTACCCCACTTCCACGCATGCCTCCACAACTTTATTCTCCCTATCACCAGCGAAAACTTCTTAGCTGGCTTCATTTGTAACCCGCGAATAAAATCTAGATTTTACCGATCTATTACTCGTCTTGTCTTAAACCAGATAAATGGTTCCTTCTAACTTTCGCCAGCCAGATGGTAACAATACGGTTATAAAAGGACTTTCTAACAGCAATTTGTGAGAACAACGACAGTATAATCGCGTCTTGCGATTAGGTATCCGGAGAGCTTTTCAACTGGAAATCCTTGATCCGTGATAACTCAACTAGGAAACTCGCAAAGATGAGGATAATGTAGGTTTAGTGGACTCATGGAATATAAATGTTCAATAGATTTTTCAATGAGTTCTGTCTTTTTAAGAGCTGATTTGCTGGCATCATTCACAGAGCAAAGCGAAGGTTTCAGAGTAGGGAAACAAAATATAAGTTATTTGTTTGTAATTGAAATAATTGAAAACTTTTGAAAACGGTCGAAATTTTTGAAAAGGGTAATCTCCAGAACTACTGGTCCGATTTTATAACTCTTTCACAAATGGAAAGCAACACTATCACTGAATATTATAGGTACACTCATTTACACTTGTACACATATCATATCTTAAGACCCCCAACATGCGATGCCGGAAGCCGAGCTGCACCGGACAAGAAATCCAAAGTATTAGCTTATCTAAAAAACGCATTAATCGTTCTAGATACTTCAAACAAAAACTTCTAAGCATGTTAAAACTGGTTCAAAATGTAACCAAGTAATTAACTAAGTAAGTAGGTACCTTGATGTATTAAGTTAACCTCATACCGACATAGTTTGCTCTCAGTACAAAGGCGGGTAGAAATATAAAAACTAGTACCAACTTCGAAATTGCTACCACTTTTCTCAAAGAACTCCGCGCAAAGGCTTGCGGTACCCTTTAATCGAATTTCATGAAACTTTTTTTCTCCAAGTTGTAAAACAGCGGGTACAAAGTTAAGGAGATAATATAAGTAGTATTTCAATTCAGTTCAACGGTTCGAGTTTTGAAACAATATTACTAACGTTTGCTTGAGGTTTGGAGATGACTTGTGAAAGTAAAATGTGATTGTTATCGAAAAAGTTACGTAAGTACGAAAAACATAAAGGCTTCAAAGACACCTGAACATTAATTCTACATAATAATACTCGTATGTAGTACTGGTATTTTTATAATATTTCATTGACGTAACTCGTGGTCTAAAACTTTAGTTTTATCTAGAAATATTTTTTTATCGTAACTATTCTATTATGTGTTAGCATTATTAAGCATCTAAAATATATCTATCCATAACTAGAAACAATTTACTGCACACGATATAATAAATAGTTACGTATCTTTATTTCTGTAAAACAAGCGCGAAACGAAAACATTAATTCAAGTAAAGCAGCGTAATACCAAACTTATACACCGACATTGCGTAAATAATCTCGGTCAAAAACATACCCGTGCCGCATTATACGTTGTTTTATGCGTAACAGTGAAAATAACCTTTTTATTTCATTACGTAAAACAAGCAACCGCGACGGCTCAAAACGGACACAATTTACACCGCACACAATATCTTTAGCGTTATTAAAACATTGTTTCCCTTGTTTGTGTACTTTGTACTCGAGTTAGCATAAGAGTGTTGGACAGACTTAAATTGAAGATATGCTACGCCCTTGCGTCTCGATGTTTTTTCTAGTCTTTAAATCTAAGCATAAAATTTTAATCAATTTAGTTCTAGTTTTAGATAATTAAATGAATAGAAAATTAAAAGAGGAAAAAATTACAAAGAAAGGGGGAAAAACAATTGTCTAGTCCGATTTTTAACCCCATAGCGTAAATCATCGAACTTGAACCGATTTAGTTACAACCCGGTCACAATATCTGTGCACCTGACCTCGTGACGTCATAATTATGTCTAAACTTAACAATAAATATTAAAAAACAAAACAACAACAAAGCGAAAATATCAAAATTATCGGGACGTGTATCGGCAACGAAGATGCTAACCGTACTGTCGCACCGGGGAGTGCGGGGAGTGCGGGACAGGGGAAGCGGGAGAGGCGCCGCATTCCAGCGAGGTGCACAGATATTGTGACCGTGTTATACTCTCAGCTACATTCTCACAAATAAAATGACGCAACAAATTAAATATCCTTAAACATGAATGAAACATTACAATCAAACATTAGCGCAATCTAGAGCATTGTCAAAGAATAAGATTGCAGCTCTCTATGCTTACGCACAGTTTCTTTATCATCTAACATAACGTATCTTTTCTTTCTAATGATCATAGGGTGCGGCTCTTACAGCGACGTTAATGAATAATTTCTTGCCCTGAAAGAGTTTTATGCTTTGACTACAGAGCGTGCGCTGTGACGGCAAACTTTGAAACCATGACTACAGTCATAGATTTACTAGACACATGGATTATGTCTAAAGCTTGGATGCCCGAGAATGCTCAAAATGGTTGAGACGGAAGGCTTTTGCTCAGCAGTGGAATGTAACAGACTCTAAATAATAACAATGAATGAATTGCTCAAACAATGTTTAACAATGTTTTGTGTTAAGGTTTTTGTGTAGTGTGTAGACCAAAATCATTTGATTTATTGACGTGACAACGTCTAATACCTACATCGATGAACTCCAGGTGCACGCACGAAAATGTATCCCGTTACGTGTCCCGTTAGGCTCATTGTGACGTCACGATAGGATCGAGAACAGTAGGTACTTATATGCAATCAGATAACCATTTTTTTTTCATAACTTCAACATAAAACAAAAAATAACAAAGTGACATGAGTTTATTTACTTCGATTAATTTGGATTACTTTTTTGGTATGGAAATACGGACAAACTGTTAAAATCATATAACCTCACTTTAGTTTTGTAGCATCGAAAACTGAATAGTTACTAGGTATCGTTTTGGATTAGTTACCTTTGTTTCGGCCATTTTTGAGCGCTGGCCCAAAATCCACATGTTCGTAGATCTATTCTTACTTACAGCTTAAGTGTACACATACACTGTTATAATGAGTGATTTTTAGTATAAAATCCCTAGTATTTTTTCACTAGGGCTTATATTTTTTAGGGTTTTCATTTTCGTTAATTTCATTTCGTTTCATTCAAAACGTATTTTTTTGTCAAAACAACGTACAGCTTTGACAAAAAATACGTTTTGAACCTTAGTGATTTTTCTCCTGGCACCTTTACAATCATAAATTGAGAAATCGTAAATAAACAATTTGCGGGAAATATATTGCAATTTGAACTAGTCTTAAATATTAAAAAGGTGCAAGTATGTGTGTTTGTTTGTTACTAATGAACACTAAAACGGCTGAACGGATTTACATGAGGAATGTAGGTCGTTCATGGTCTGGATTAACACATAGGCTACTTCCATTATATAGGCTCTTATCCCAAAATATGCGAGTGAATCAACAGGGCGCCACTATTTTTTTTAAATTCATTTATTAGCTTGCGTTTGACCGCCATCTCGCCTGATGTCAACCAACGATGCGGTCTAAGATGGAGCACGTTTTTTATCTGTTTTTTTGCGCTTTTTGGGTTAATCGCATTGTTAATGTTATTCATAATGATTAGTAAAATGAGCCCTTTTCGGCTTACATATCCTTTCTGTATAACCGTGTCTACAACGCCATATTTTATTGTTAAACCAAATAAGATCGATAAGTCCGACACAGTATGTTGACTCAATACGTAAACTCAAAATATCGCCGTTACGGAAATTGGCTCATAAATCTGTTGCTGTTACTTGGTTGCTCAAACATAATTATTTCGAAACCTTGTACTGTGTATAATGGTCGGTGAAACTGTTTTCTCATTTCGATCTTACAACGAAGAAAAAAAGATGGATAGAGCGTTGGGACCCTATTTTTGCGGGTGAGAAATTATCTTGGTCACTGTCGCTCTCGATACAAATGCCATTGAAGCTGATGGAGGTAATCCGAGCACCTAAAAATAGGGTCCCTGAGGCGTGATGTCGGAGTGAGAGTGAGTCAAATTCAATAGGCTATTTGACACTATTAAAAATATGCTACGAAATATGGTCATTCTATTAGGTAATAACATAAAAAAACATATTTATCTCTGTTTTATCCAAAAATATTTCTAGATTTTTCAAAATAAACAAAATAAATTCAAATTATTTTTTTAAATTCTTCAGCCACAAGAACGCTCTGTGATAGGCTACGCCTCGCGTGACGTCACACGCAAGTAAACATTGTTTAATGCTAAGATACTTTGTGTGATTTTATAATGTACACTTTGGTACAAGTTTGTCAAAGAATAAAGTTTGCGTACTTGCCTGTGACGTCACGCAAATCACATGTCGTCCGCCATTACCGAAACAGCGTTTTTAGCGCGAATATTGTAATTTAAATTTTAACACAGTATTTTACGAAAAACACTGCAAATTTCGCAGAAATATACATGTGGTGTATTAATCATATGCCAATGAATAATTTAAAACAGTTTTTCAAAATCAGTCAAATAGCCTATTTCATTTAATTGAACTATCGATTCATTATAACACTTAATAGTGTCAAACACAATTTTAACTATCGTTAGATATTTGATATTGGATACAAAAATATCCAAAGAAATAGGATACGTCATACGTCTCAGTTTGTGAGCTTATGGGCGCCGTCCATCTTTTTTCTTCGATCCATGTTTGGAACATTTTCCTGAGTTAACAGTGTTCTAGGTACGAACCCCAAGCTGCCTCTGGGCTGGCCTTGTGAGTGGGAGGACGGCGTTATTCCTTTCGCTTTCGATTTTTTCGCTTTGAGTAAGTATTTGAGTATGAGTATGCTATAAATAGGTGCGTACGTCTAACAGAGTGGAATGGCCCTAAAAATTACGTTTATTTCACTTCAGGACTTTTAATAATAAGGGACAAGTTCATAATATTTTTTTTTTAAGAAAACTAACGTGGTTTTGTTATAATTAACACGTCAATAATACGTTTCTCCTTGTAACAATTGTATGAAAAAAAATCATATTATGTCGTATAGTTAAAAAACTGAAAGCGACAGACACAAGCAACATAATTATCTTTGAGTCTCATTAGCGCTACAAACGAAGCCGTCCGTTGTTGGCGTATGTCGGACCACTCCCCGAAATTAGCAGACTGAAGACGTAATCAGTCGTTTGAGGTATGTTACGGCCTCATAATCAGGATTCGGCGAATGGTCGAGTTATCATGACCAGTGTGAGTATAGTTCGGCGAATCGATGCATTCGGGCGAATACTTAAGCTTATTGGGGCACTGTTGGTAAACTGGAAAAGCCAAAGAACTTCGAACTAACTTTGTAGATAAGAAGACCGCGTTTAACGAACACGATTTATTCTTGTTAAAAAAAGTAAGAAGAAGGGAAGAGGAAGAAGTAAGTAGCCCTAGTGTCTGAGTTTTTAGGCCGCCTGCAGGCATCTGACATGGCTTCAACCTTCAACCGCCAACTTTTTGTATTGCTACAGACTAAAACAACTACAGCAACACACTACTTAAGATACAGACCTTGAGCCTAGTTTGGGGCTCACCGTTTCTCCTTTTTAGGGCTCCATAGGTATTCAAAGGGTAAAACGGGCCCTATTACTTCTCGGCCTGTTTGGCTCAGCGGTAGTGTATCCGCCTTACAAGCCAGAGGTCCCGGGTTCGATTCCCGGCCGGGCAGATGTTTGAATGATGAATTTAAATATCTGTTCTGGGCCTGGGTGTTAGTTGTCCTTGTCTTTGTGTGTGTTCCATGGCATCCCCGACACAGGATTTATTCCTAGTGGGGAGCTATGAGTGTGAAACATTTACGTTTTTACCCCACTTTCCGTCCGTCTGTCTGTCTGCCTGTCGCCAGGCTGTATGTAAAAAAAAATATTTAAGGGGGCTCAAACGTGATTTTTTTGCCGTTTTTATAGGTAGGTACGGAACACTTCGTGCGCTAGCCTAAGTCGCACTTGCCTGGTTTTATTGTGAACTTATTCTAAATTCTATCGTTCATTAAGTAAATTAAGACTGTAGTAGTACGTTTTCTCTAAAATAAAAAATGTATTTAATACCAAACAATTATTTTTGTAGGTCCAACTCGGTTGACCAGCCTAGTCCACAAGGCACACAGCTACATCGAGCAGCGGTCCTGCTTGGTATTCAAAGAACTGAATCCCGTGGACTGCGCCAGAGAACATGCTCTCACATACCTCTTCTACACTTATTCAGAAGTTCTCGAAAGTTGTTGCTTGGGCTATTTCACAAAGAACGTTGGACGGCGGGTGAGTATGGAATCGAGGAAAGAACTGTTATAAGTTTTTTACTGAAAATGTACATTGGTAAAGTAACTCTCTTTTCAGACTTGTAAAAGATTTTTCCGCAAATTTTAAAACTTTTCAAACTCGTTAATGTTTATTTTTATATTTAACTTTTTAACCGATTTTCTCATTGGTTTACCACCTAGTTAAGTCTATTTTTAAGGTTAAGCACTGTATTTTTTATGTATTTTTAACAACGTATATTTAGACAAAATACAAACAGACTTAAAAATGTGTTTTAAAGCAGTCTGCGATACGTTCTGTATTTTATAGCTGCCTGATTCCGAACGGTGGTGTCAGAGTTCAATCGTCTCGGATTAATAGTACAACCCGCTATCCAAAATATCTGTATGAAACTTCAAATTAATATACTATATTGAGCTTCAAACGTTATGTATTAAATAGAGTCTCAAAACGTCGGCATCGTACATAGCCGTGATGCCTCCGGTGCTACAGGTATCCAGGCGACGGTAATCGCTTACCATTATGCCGGACTATGCATTCTGTTTGTAGGCACCTATTTGTTTATTTACATTATCATAACTAATTATTTACAGTAGAACACAATGTTTGTAGCTAGTAATTGCATCATCATCATATTCAACCGTTTTCCACCCACTGCTGACTATTAAATCTCCTCTTCACTGCGCCATTTTTGCGGCCTAGTAAATTACTTTTTGTATTTTTTTTCTTTTATTTACAGCTAGTGTTAATAACGCCGAAATGTTTTCTACAAGTCGAGGTAGCACATGCGACTCTGCACGCCCTCGGGGTGAATCATTCGAAGACGGAACCGTTTTCCGATGCTGCGGTCAGGACCGTCATGTTTCCAAACAATTGCAGCGAAATGACTGGCAAATTGGCCGTTCTTGACGGAATTATCCAAGCTCCATAAATTTTCTAGAAGAAAAGGTTTATGAAAATAGTGTTAAAGATTTTTATTTCAAAAGCGATGTTTTGTGGTTATTTTTATGCAATTTTTATTTTGAGTGGCACTGTTGGTCAAGTAATATATATTTATAGAGTTATGTACCCAAAGAGTAAAACGGGACCCTATAAGACCTCGCTGTCTGATTCGCACTTGTTCCGTTTTTTTTTACAAACGGCTCAATATGACAGATTCGACCAGTCAGCAACGAAGTCTGGAGGTCACCAATGAGTACACACCCACTATTCCCTAAGCGGCACCTTGACCTGACGTATTCCAGGAATGCTCTTTGAAAGTGCTCTGCATAAAGTAGTTTCGGATTTTTTGTTCACAAATCCTTTTTGTGTTCTTCAAATGCAGGAAGGGGATTGTTGAACGAAGACCCATTTACTAACCTTAATGATTTACCACTAGATCTTCTTCATGGAACATACTGTTTTTGCGTGACTTTATCGTTAAAGTTGAGTCGCTTGAAAATTAAGAGACCTTATCAAAATGCAGAACTTGAAGTTTCTCAGGACGATAAGATAATCATAGAGTAAACAATTTGCAAAACGCAGAACTTACAATATACCTACATGTATTTTTAGTTCTCCACCAATTTTCTAAATTGAAATCGGAATAGAAGCTTATTTTCCGCGAAAGGGGAACGAAACAAACAATATCGTGTTTACCTATACATTGATGCTTACTTTTAAAGGTACCTACAATATAAGATACTATTACAATGCCTCGAGCTAGTAAGCATCAGTGGCTAATATAACTTGAGCTCTCGATCTTCGTATGCTTCTAAGAAATTAAGCAAATAAGAGAGAGTCTTTGTAGCTGGTTAGTTTATTGTCTGATCGCATTGCGTTTGCCAATCAGTAAGATAGCTTTGTTTGCACTTGTCTTGCAGTCTACCGACGCATTTCAGTAATACAACAGGTTTCTATATTACTTGAGTAGTTGCTCTTGAGAATTTCCTTTTATATCTTGAACGTTTTATTTATTAAAGCACTTACATTTCTATAAACGGTTTGAATTGTAAGATACTTCTGTTTCTATAAATGGTTTCTGAACGGTGTCTTATGTTCCATATACCTTTCTTCACAACCACTGAATCAATTTTGCTCCATTGAATTTTAAAAAAATGTACCTACTACATGTTTTCTTTTAGATTGATACCTGTACACAAGTTATTATTAAACAAAGAAACATACAAACGGTGATTTATATATTCTTATTTTCTGAGACCAACTTTTTAGTTTGATAGGCTTGACCCTTGACCACTATCTCAAATTGCGTTTGATATTTGTTTCAAAAATTAATAAAAGACCAATATCAGAGCCGCATTGAGGTTTTCCAAAATAAATATTTCAACCGCAAATCTATCGAGTCGAATACCTATTTATTAGCAAACCAATAACGAACGTCTCTTGTAACCACACAAGCTCAGCATTTCCGTGGGTGTTACTCTAGAAACCCACACTATTGCTTCAATAAACTTTTCCTTGATAACGACGCTATTCAGTGCAAAAAACTGCGTTAAATTGGAAAATCACCGAGCACAGACTGAGAAAATTACGTTCGCTTCACGAGGTGCAGTTGCTGGGACTCGTTTGGCACGTTCGAGAGTTGTGTGGCTCCCGTTTTGATTTCATTTGTGTTACTGTAATATATTAAGTCACCTAGCAAGTTACGAATGCGTAGAGGCTGAAACGTTTAAAACAAATACACATTTTTATTTATTTGAAAATTGATGTCTTGACATCTGCTTTAATAATTTTTACGGCATTACAGATATGATTTTTACAGAATGGAGATTGAGATGTAAAAAACAGATTTTGAATAAACTTTTTGACAAACGCACACTGGCATAAAATGTATTCTGAGTTGAAATGTCAGTTCAAAAAGTATTTTGGAAACACCAAACTCTCTGACATTTCCGATGTGCTAGATTTTTACTGGCTACTATAGAAAAGTGTCTGGGCAAAGAGTACCGATCTAGGTACAATTTAAAATAAATATTAAGAAATAAAAATCTACTTTTTGCTGGTAAATAAATTCATTGCTACAGAGAGACCCTTTTGAATTGCTTTTTATATTTGATTTTAATAGGTACTTAAAATGCTAGTAAAATTGCGTAACACAGCTAGCTTATTTTTCTGGTTCCGATATTTCAATGAAAAGAAACATCATTAATAAATTAATGACTGGTTTGTGTTTTTTTTGTATGATATGTGTTTGTGTCTACGATCGAGGTATTTATTCCTAGAGCAAAGTCGAGCTTGGTTCCACGGTTTTTGTAGAAATAAACACAATAAATGTAAAACGGCAATAAATGTAATGTAACATCATAAAAGAAAAAGTAGGAAGAATGAAGGAAAAACTGGAAATACCAGGTAGAACTTTCTTAGCTCAAGTAAAACAAAAAAAAAGCATAAATAAGTACAAAAAACAGTTTTTTTAAAAGCAGCTTCACTACTAAATATGCGTTAGGGGTATTGTCATTAGAGTTACATACGTATACCAAATTTCAGCTCAATCGGACATTGGGAAGAGGTTCAAAATTGAGTTGCGAGAACAAACATAGTTACATACATTGCAAGTTAAATAAACCCTTGGATAATGCAGAAAATATGACACAAATTACCAATTCAAAATGGTATCAAACAAATCCGTTGCGATTTGAGCAGCTGTAATCAAGCTTGTGTAGCGGCTGATTGTATAATTTGAGGCACGTACAAACACCGTGGCACTTGCAGCGCTTGCAGCGAGTTAGTTCATTAGACGGTCGCAACTTTCGTAACTAGATTAATGTGGATATAAACTTTTCCTGGAAGAACTATGACCATTTAATGAGGTACTATAAAAATGTTTAAATTTCAACTAAAATTAATACTTTCTTCACAAATTTTAAATCTGTAAATTCGTCCGTTTGTCTTTTCATTTCCCTAAGGATTCCAATAACTTACGTTAAATTTCGGTTAATAAGGTACGGAATGTTATTAATTGAAATGATTAACTAAATTGGCTACGAATACTTCCGCTTTTCGTATAATTCGATATCTCTTGCCTTATTCAAAATTATACATTTATCTTTGACCGACTTACAGACACCTACTAAACTCGAGTAGTTTCACAGAAAATTTTATCGAGTTAGAGGTGTGTCTTTGAATAAGTTTCATTAATTTATTTTTAGAGCTGAAATCAATTATATTCTAGTCTAGAGGTACCTATATACATATGAAAACAGTATTATCTGAGTGACGTATCAACGTACAGCCAATCGTATCAATTTATCGCATGTTCTACAGGGTTATAAGAAAAGGGTATGCTAAGTCGAAAAGGGCTGATAGTAGGTAGTCATCGTTATGAACAACTTTTAATATGATACCAAATCGGAATTCGCAAAAAAAACCAGCTGTCTCATAAAACAATGTCAACGCCACTCGACAAAATGTATGGAACAGCTGATTTCCGGATTGTAAAAGCGGTTTATAATGATGAGTACGATGAGCTCTTTTCGTCTTAGCATACCCTTTCCTTATAACCCTGTATATCGCATGTCCAATATAGAAAGGGGAAATATTGTCCGCATAATGTAGGCACTCACTTTGCAATATTCAACCTTTAAAAGGGTGAAATGGTGTGATAATGTTTTTATAAAAAATAACCTCCGTGGTTATTTTTTTTTATTATCCCGGTAGTGGGATGATTGTCCTTAGGTTGAGTTAGTTATTTTTTAGTGATAACAAAATATGTCTTTACTTCAGTTATCATAATAAAACAAAAGTGACACTTGACAAGAACATTATTTTTACAAAACAAAAAACAAAAACCGATTTCAAAAGACCGACTATTGAGTTATTCATCTATTTGTCGCGCACGTACTTAATGCAAATTTAAGACTTATATGGTTTTCTCATGAATATCATTATCAGAACTGGACTAAATTGAAATGGGACCAAATGGGAAGCGTCAGCTTTCTAATAAAAAAAGAATTATCAAAATCGATTCACCCAGTTAAAAGTTATGAGGTAACAAACATAACAAAAAAAAAAAAAAAACATACAGACGAATTGATAACCTCCTCCTTTTTTGAAGTCGGTTAAAAATTGAACAACACAAAATCACCTACTTATTGCTAAACTGAGTGGAGTAGTGGTGAGTGGAAAATGTTTTCATTTTCATGATAAAATTTTGGTCACATTTTTCAGAATTGGAAAGTAACTTTTCTTGGATAATCCTAAGCCGTTCTTCAAAACATCGAAACGTTTTTCTCAGATTTAGGAAAAGTCGTACTTTCAAATATAACAAGGCATGAATAAATTCCAAGTTGCTGAACATTACGCATCTAATTTTTATACCTGTCTCGGTATGAAAATTAGGTTTTAAGCTAAAATAAACTCTCTTATTAACACCAGAAATTACGACGAAAAAGATAAGGGTAAAAGCTAGAACAATTACGACTAACTAGAACGAGCGGTTTAGCTCAGTGGTGGCACGTCTGCCTATGAACAAGACGTCCCGGTTCAATTCCCGAGCGAGCTGTTTTTATGATGAATTTAAATATCTGCTCTGGGTGGGTGTTAGGGTCGATACACATCTGACGGAAAATGCGTCGCGTATTATCGGTCGCGTAACGCCAGAACAGAGAAATGTATAATAAAACATCCAACCTTTCACACTCGACGCACTAGCGCATCATCGGTTAAGTTTACATTAGGTACATTTCTCTGTTCTGGCGTTACGCGACCGATAATACGCGACGCATTTTCCGTCAGAATCTGACGGAAAATGCGTCGATACGCCGATACGATACGCGTCGATACACATCTGATGTGTATCGACCCTTAGTTGAATTTGTCTTTGTGTGTTCTATCGCATCCCCGACACAGAGAATCCTAGTGATATATAAGTGTGAGACGTTATTTATTTGCTAAGCCTATTTTTTAGTCCTGAATAAAAGCTAGCTCCATACTAAAATACATCCAGATCCGCTCAGCTGTTTCTATTATACATGATTAAATAACAAACACCGAAATATTATAAACGTTAAGTAACAATCATACATACATACATACAAACGCTAACAATTATACTCGTAATATTGGCATTCTTAAAGCTAACAGCAATATTTTTCCAATCAAACCCCCAGCGCCAGCAGCCCTTAACCCTTAAGACCTCGAATACAAACCTAGTTACCGTTACCGTTGTGAGTCATTCCAGATTTCCTTTCTATCGTATATAAATACCCATACTCATGGATACACGTAACAAGGTAGGTATATAATCACATTAGCCTAATGCGCTGTCCCGCGCGTAAAAGCCAACGGCCGGGCCCACTTTATGAAAACCGGAAACGTTTTATTTTATTGTTATGAATATTATTTCTGAGGTCCAGTTATTTTATCCTTAAGAGGGGAGTATTATTCCGTTTAAATGGTGATTGGTATTTAATTAAGACTTTGATTCATTTCGTTGGGTCGCGGGAAATTTGCATAATTGTAATCAGGGAGTTTGCGCTTTTGTGATTTATTTTTTTGTAATGTCTGCAATATTTATGGACAGTTATGTAAAAAAAACGAATAAACTGGACTATTTTCTGCTCTCTGTTTTACGATAAACGAAAAGATATTACCGCCCATGCCTATTTTAATTATGAAAACAAACGAGAGTTTTCTTACGATAAAAAATAAATAAAAAATAAAAAACATACAGACGAATTGATAACCTCTTCCTTTTTTGAAGTCGGTTAAAAATATATAATATTACGGAAATGTAAAAGATGTAACTAAAAGTATAGTCAAGTATCCATCACAATAATAGGTACGTTTATTTAGTTTCTTAAAATAAATTCTGTTATCTTTTATCTAATACCGTTTATTTTTTTTTTTGTTTAGATATAAATACATTAGCCAAACCCAAAAAGCTCGCAAATCAGGTTGACCTGCGACCCTAGCTCATGTTTAAAGCAAAGCGTTTTTACCTTCGAGCAAATAATATAAGG
Source organism: Alcis repandata (assembly GCA_949125135.1). Lineage (NCBI taxonomy): Eukaryota > Metazoa > Arthropoda > Insecta > Lepidoptera > Geometridae > Alcis > Alcis repandata. Next base: position 3,831,012 of record OX421238.1, read on the forward strand.
TAACGCGTAAAGGCTCGCCAAAATTGGATTCATGACTGATTCAAAGAGGTCAGTCCAAAAATAATAAAACCAGTTGATAGCCCTTGAACAAAATCACGGGACGAAGTCGGTGGTATGAGCTTGCAAATGGACAGCTCAAAAATCACGGCGTTAGGATTCGTCGGCTTGAAGTACCGGATAATTATAATACATATATTGAATGACTGAATTGACGAGATTATGTTCTTATGAATGCATTTTTTTCGTGAAAGGAATAGATATGATCTGTCAACGGGTTGTATTGTCTGTGAGCTAGTCTAAATTCAGACTTTTAAAATGTTATGTGAGATTCTTTTAGCGTGTGATTTGGATAGACGCAATAAACAAGACAAAGGCACCGATATAACTCTTAGATAAATGAATTTAAGTTAATATTTTCCGAAAGATAGTCCATTAATAAAACAGCGTACAGCCACTGTTACTTGCGCGATCGTAGAAACCAATCAAAAACTTAAAAAAAATAACAAAAAATACTTACCAAATAGGTATGTATGCATAATTATGGTCTTAAGGCGGTCTACCGATTCAATGTTATCTCACTATTTTTATTATGAAATCGACGTAGTTTTAACACATTTTGCTATAACACGGGAATAGGTACTCAATTAAAAATTAAGACGTTTACTGGGCCAGGCGAGACGCAACCACGAGCGCGTCACGCTTGTAACTCACCTGATTAAGGTCACCGAATGTGATCGAAACTAGTCGTAGTAAACGACTTAATTCTTACTATTTTAATTATAAGGATTTTAAGCAGTAACAATGCCACTCCCGTAACAAAATTCTTATACCAAATCTACAGTAAAATAAATAATAATAAAATAATAATAATAATAAATAAATAAATAATAATCTTTAAATCTACAAACCATGTATGTAGTTACATACATGGTTTGCTTCAAATACGCTCGAAATACGAATTTTGACTTCCACAGAAAAGAGACACAAAACCTCAAGTATGTCTTTACTCTACCCATCCGTATATCTGCCATTTACGGAAGCCACCTACCTACCCAGATACGTGCTAAAAATCAGCAACACCGTATTCAGTATTCCATACGCTCGACCCGCTGCCGTATCGACCAAACTAAAATTTATTTTGCACTCAACTAGGAAATTAGATTATGTTTCAATAACAAACCTATCAGGCACTGAAACGCAGTTCGAATAAAAAGTTACACGAATTTTGTTTACCCTTCTCTGTTGCGATCAGTTTGTTGTACAGTCACGAGGACAGCGCTTTGAAGCGATTTATTTTTTAGCAAAAAAAAAAAGGAAAACTCGTAAAAATGTTATAATCTTTCTACCAAAATCTACCTTCTTCTCTTTTTTTTTCTTTTCTTTTATAAAAATAAGTTAAATATTTATTAAGGACATGGTTGTTGCTATTAAAAATAGCTAAAGTTGAGCGTATTTGAAATATCTCAGTGCATAATTTGGTTGGGTTGTGGTGTTTCATAAAAGTTTTTTTTTTTTATACTGAAAGCTATACAGAGTTATTCATAAAGGGTATGCTAAGCCGAAAAGGACTCATAGTACTCATCAATAATGAACAACTTTTACTATGGCACCAACCCGAAATTCGCAAAAAAAAAATCGGCTGTTCCATACATTTTGTCGAGGGTCATTGACATTTTTCTATGGAACAGCTGATTTTTTTCTCGCGAATTTCGAGTTGGTCCCGTAGTAAAATCCCTTTTCGGCTTAGCATACCCTTTATGAATAACCCTGTATAGATTTTTTTTTCTTATTTTAATTTGACCAATTTGAAAATTTTAAACTATGATAGATACATAGGTATGTTAGCATGGCAACCCTCACTTCTTGATGGTGGCACTACTGTCGGCTGGCTGGCGGATGGTATGTCACTCTCACGACCGGCGAGTCGTGAGGGCACCGACAAGATGGCGATGCCGGTTATAATACGGAGGCGATATAAAAGATGGAAGATTGGAAAGGCCAAGCCGCCTGTCCTCTGATTGTGATTGTGAATAGTGAAGTGCTGTGATATTATTATAATTGTGAGTAGCTTCCATAAAACCGATTGAGTATGTGATTCTAGTGTATAATTCCCCGAAACTCCATAGTAGTATACCCATAGGTAACGTAAGTCGGAGGTAATACTACCTGTATTTAATCGTCGAATAAAGACACCACCAACGTTTTGTTATTCATTTTAAATATTGTTTTATGTATCTTTTTCGTAAATAATATATCTAGATTTACAAGATTTATTGAAAAAAGTTCGATAGTTTTTTCATGCGAATGTACCTACATTTAGAGGCGTCGCAAACATGCTGCTTTTGTGAATAATAAATAGATACACTTTCAAACTATTTTGTATCGGATTCGTACTTGATACATGTCTGTGTTACTGTGTTGTTGATGACGAACTCAGAAACGCGGAGATTTTGTTTGCTGTCGATTGAAAGCTTGTTTATTTGCCATTTCAATTTATTGGTGAAGCGTAATCTCATTGACTTTTGTTGCTTTTTCCACACAACGCTCGAGCTTCAATTTTTGCGTACAATCAATTCATTGTCGTTACATCAAAAACAATCCGGGTCTTGTACTAAAAAAGTATAGAGGATGGAATGAAATATGGCAAGACATGTGTGTCTCCAATTCTCCATTTGTATGTCAAACCAGAATAATAATTACTCGACTACTATGAAAACTTTTGAATTGAACGGACTATCCAATCCTTGTTAGTAATTATTATTGTTTTCGTTTTTAGAGATTTGTAAGAGTCTTTTTTTACTTTTTTTACTCTTTTAACCTTGAATCAAATTATATTGTTAAAAAATAGTATCCAGCTAACTGCCGCTGCCGTTAGTACCGAAGAACAGTCCATGGTAACAGACACGAACGCTTCTTCAATTTGTAAATCAACCGCTTCCAGGAATTACTTAATTAATTGTTAATTAAGATTATTCTCCGATCCTTAAAGAGTATCTCTTACTTGTTTTACAAATCGATTCAGTTTGTTTCAACCCTGTTTAGTTCTAAGGCAGTACAGAACTACAGACAATTTAATGCGACGGCCGTCCAGCTACAAAATGGGTCTACTCTCTACAGTAATATGAGTATGTCGAGATTTGTCGAGTCGAGATTATATCGGGCTCTCTCACTATCTTGACATTTCTAATGAGAGCGACATAACCGTGACCGAAATAATACTTCATTAGCCGTAATACCAAGGACCCAAAGACTGTATTATTTGTCAACATATTGTGTCCCACTTCAGAACAAAAGTCTTCCATTTCCTTTCAGACAGGTACTGATAATAAAGGATTCAGTCGCAATATCATTTATGAATTGGCTACATAATTTGGCTGTAAATTCGAACTTCTAACTAACCTACCTGGAGGTGCAGAGTTTCAGCCAATTATGCATTCAAATGATTCGTTAATTTCCCCAAAATTATGCAAGCTACTGTGGTATGATAATGTTCCCGTTTTATTGTGAACTAGCGGCTCGTCCCGGCTTCGCACGGGTGGACACTATTGAAGTTTTAGTAAGGATCCCTAATTTTTTCAGGTAATAAATATAGCCTATGTCACTTTGGGATAATGTAGCATTCGAATGGTGAAAGAATTATTGAAATCGGTCCAGTAGTTTTTGAGTTTATTCCACACAAACATCCAAAAATACAAAAATACAAATCTTTCCTCTTTATAATATTAGTATAGATATAGACTAGCGACGCGCTGTGTTTTTGCTTGTGTTTTTCTAGGTCGGAGTGAATAGGAATCTTCTAAATCTGCTTCAACTTCGACTACGACGTCGCCTTATTCGAAATAATTTTTTGTTGTTCATATTTATACATAGAATTTTGAAATTGGCCTCATTTTTAAGATTGGCCTCAAGATTTCCCAGATCTGTTAAAAAAAAAATAAATCAAATATTTTTTTAGAATGTTTTATAACCGTATGGTACTGCAATTTGCCCTCATAAGCCCAAGAGCGATGACATTGACATTATTAAGGCATTGTTCACACATTGTTAAGGCAACAGGAAGGCTGGATGACACAGAATCGGGAGAGATGGTGCGCCGACCTATACTCAGCACTTCAGCACTAGCTGAAACACTTTAATAATGATGATTTAAATAACTATTTACTTACCGTCATTTGTAAAAACAATCATACTAATAGGTGACTTTACCAACTTCAGAGTTTTCAAAAATTTACTCATTTATGTATTTCTCAGGTCGTTTTTTTTTACAGTAAAGAAGCCCACTGTGACTTTATTGGGAAGTTTTGCTGGCACGTGTAAACTCAATCATAGCGTACAAAGTTGTCTTTATTCAGTTAAAATAAATCATCTTGGTCCTACAAGCTTCGTACTGCAGTTTTACCTTTATTTTCTTTTTTGTTAAGCTCTTTAAGCTTTTTTTATTAAACTAAGTGGTATCTAAATATCTATATTATAACTAGCTGACTCGACAAACGTTGTCCTGTCAAAAGCCATTGCGTCAATTCTGTCAAATGTCAAAAGTTACATTAAAAAAGTTTACATTGTCCAAAGCGCTATAATATATGGTTTAAGTATTTTTAAATTTTCTAATTTTTCATGTTTTTTTACTATAAATTGAGATGTGAGCTGTCCTATCTCCTAAGTTAGATCGAACTGCACCCGGTGTGCAAATTTGATTGAAATCGGTTAAGTAGTTTAGGAGTCTATAGCGGACAAACAACGTGACACGTAATTTATATATATTAAGATTGATAACCTAAATCGGTAACCAAATAAAATGGAAATAAACATATACAGCGTGACAGCCGCCTTTCTTCTTTCAAAAAATATTTCAGAAGTGGGATTGTCGTCCTTGAAGCTACGACTTGAAAATCAAAGACATCAATCTACTACTAATATGTAGCGATCGAATTATGCAAACACCGACTCAGATACAGATACGTCATTGTATTCCGTTTGTCATGATAATCTGGAGGAAGTAGGTGCCATTTCAATTTACATACATTGTAGCACTGATTTAGCTGTGAGCGCGCATCTTGCATTGTTTTATTGCGAATATGAAGTGGAATTACTGTGGTGATGCAATGCTGATAAACAATAGCACTTTTGTTAAATTTAACACGGAAATACTCACGTTATGGTCATATTGAGTCAGCTATCTTGAATTTGAATTTAATAACCACGAAAGTTTTCATTGTACAAGAGTAGCACTGTTTATAAAAACCAAAAGAAAGTAGAACAGCGGCAGTGAGATCAGCGGCTCCCTAAAATAAAGCCTACTGTCACTCGTTGTGTCATTGTGATAAAACATATTGTCATTCTTAAAATATAAATACCATGCCAAGGATCTATATTTTTTTACACACAACAAACAGTCCGGAAAACTACCAGAAATGTATTAAATAAACTAGCTGCACCTGGCGGTTTCACCCGCTGTTTTTGTTCTTTTAAACCTTCCCTGTATTAGAGCGAACGAAACAAAACAATAAATATTCAAATCGGTCCAGCCGTTCTCGAGTTTCAACGAAACAAACGAACAGCGATTCATTTTTATATAAGAAGAGAAAAAGAAGAAGAAGATAACAAATAAATAATAGTTAAAAAAAAACTAAAAAAACACGCTTTTTATAAAAAACCGAACTAAAAAAATAGAAAATAAAATTTTATAAATTTAAATTAAGAATAGGGTTGAAAATTTCAATAAATATAAATTAATAATAGTGTAAATAAATAAATATATGTATTTTATTTTTAAAAAGCGTGGGGTGCATGCATGGGTCAATAGATATTATATATTTTGTAGATACATTTTGTATTGACAGACATGAGTAGAGTGATTAGCATTTTGATAATATCTTAGAAAGCACCCCACGCTTTTTTAAAAATAAAATACATATATTTATTTATTTACACTATTATTAATTTATATTTATTGAAATTTTCAACCCTATTCTTAATTTAAATTTATAAAATTTTATTTTCTATTTTTTTAGTTCGGTTTTTTATAAAAAGCGTGTTTTTTTAGTTTTTTTTTAACTATTATTTATTTTTGGCTTTTTAGTTCGATTTGCTAACTATTAACCATCCTTAATATGTACAAATGTGTTGGTGTTATCCGATTTTGGCCGTCTGCTCAAGCAAATTAAAAATAAAATTGATGCGTAACAAAAAATATTGAGCAAAAAGATTTGTAGCCGCGTGGTTTCGATCCTCAGACCTCATAAAATAAAATTGATGCGTAACAAAAAATATTGAGCAAAAAGATTTGTAGCCGCGTGGTTTCGATCCTCAGACCTCATAAAATAAAATTGATGCGTAACAAAAAATATTGAGCAAAAAGATTTCTAGCGCGTGGTTTCGATCTAGGGACCTCTGGGTTATGAGCCCAGCACGCTTCCACTGCGCCACTCTGTTCTCTGACACGAACGACGAAATTACCATTTGTAAGTTAAACGGTATTAAAAGTTAGAGAAACTTTATAGAAAAAGCGTGTTAAAAAAATTAATAGTTAAAAAAACTAAAAAACACGATTTGTTTAGTGTATTGTCATCGGTCCTCGATATATCTACAAAGTTTGAAAGAAATCTGACCGTTTAAAGTGGGTCAAAAACGCGCTCAAAGGAGTCGGTTACATACAAACATACAAACATACAAACATACAAACATACAAACATATAAACATACAAACATACAAACATACAAACATACAAACATACAAACATACAGGTGAAGCTAATAAAAGCGTGTTAAAAAGTTTAGATATATATTCTCCATTATTCTGATGTTATTACTTTTCTACCTGCGTACATTTCATAAGTAGAAAAAACGTCTTAAATTAATTTATTTACTAGATTAAATAAAACCGCACACAGTTTACGGCAACTGGAACGGCGCACTGGATCAGTGTAATTCGCAATTACAGAGTAAACGACGCTTCGTTGTGCCCGGTAATGGAAACTTGGTTTCGGCGTGAACAATATCACACTGTATCGTAAATATGGAAAATATACGACTGTGTAAAATTTACGCTCACAGGGACGGAAAGTGTTTGAAAATTAACGGTATTAAACAAAAGATAGTTTTGTAAATTTCTCTATCAGAATCGTTTCAAAATTGAGACATACACAGACACACTACTACACATAAGCTAAGGCATTTAAAATTATACCGGCATATACTCATAATTCACTATTCTCGCATTCACTAAACTCTATATGGCTCAGACCAGAACCCCGTCTTTTAGCTCAGTTGTGTACCTACTCGTATTTTGGTCCAATTTTTTTAAACGTCCTTGATCTCTAAAAGCCTTGCCAGAAATTCCGTAATGAAAACGGTAATTAACATTGCAGTAAGTAATAAAAATCACAAAAATAACAAGGTTTTATGTTGCAAAAATCTCGGAACCGGTAAAGTGTTATTTCATTATAGTACATTATTTTTAGGTTATTCGGTCTCGTGTAGGTATGTGAGCATGTAATGAGCTTTATTTCACACCAGTGCCAGCGTAGAGCAGCGTTGGATTTTTAAATTATTATATGTATACTCAACTTGGGTAACTTTGACATTCTGGGTAAGATTGACAGTTTTGTGTTTCATGATTTTTGTTTAAATTCTTTGTTGTATTGTCAATAGTTCTAAGCTCAATGTCTAGTTTGGTTCAAACTCAACTTTTTATCATTTTATTTAAAAAAAAAACTGTTTGTCTATTCCACGTGTTTTTATTTTGCGTTAAGGCTACCCAAAATCTATAAAATGGTTGCTAAAGATACCCAGAATGTTTAAAATTCAATTAATAAGCGATTTTAGTGAAAACCAAAATTACTGTCAAAGTTACCCAGATAGGGGGGGTAACTTTGACATACCAAACTTCTGCATTTTTTCAAATAAACTTGTATATAATGAGGGTTAGATTATTTTAGAATTCTATTCTGCACGCATCAATACACAAATTTGCTTTTTCACATGAATCTACGACTTTTTACTAACATTGTTATGAGCAATAATGTGCCCTGAACCTGTCAAAGTTACCCAAGTTGACTGTAGGTATTTTAATATTGTTCCATATCTTTTTGGAGAATGACAAATAAATAGTTATAGGTAAATAAATATAGAACAGCGCTCAATTTATACTTTTCTTACCTTAATTACTCGACTTCGCTTACATTTTTTCTTAAACTTACGCACTTATTAGCAAAAATCAATCCAAAACTATCGATAATATCGGTAGACAATTCATTAGCAATAAAATTAGGAAGTAATGAAAGAACGATAGATGTTTAGATTTAAATAATAGTATCGATACAATCAATAGCATAGCGACTATACAGGGTTATACAGAAAAGGTATGCTAAGTCAAAAAGGGCTTGTAGTACTCGTCATTATGAACTGCTCTTACTATGGGACCAAAACGGAAATCGCGAATAAAAATCAGCTGTTCCGCAGAAAAATGTAATATATTGTTTTTCTACAGTAGAAACATTATAATAGAATCAAACACACTTGCATTAAAAAAAATTGGTTGCCTGTAAAGTCGGTATACGGGCGAAAGTTTTACGTGACAACGACTTATGTCTGTCTCTCTCGCTCTTAGGCGGGCTAACCATGCCCGAGTGGAAGGGACGCGTGCCTCTCACTCGCTCTCATTGTGAGCGCATAACGTGAGCGGAGCGTAACGCAGTTTCTTGAAGTGTCACCCGGCAAACCAATTTATAAGACGTTGTCACGTCAAAAAGAAGGGAAAAGGCTAGCTTTCGTGGAATTAAACAAATAAAAAGTCTACACGTTTTATTGGATTCGTGGTAAAAACAACCTCACAAATCAAGAAAACAATCAAATTCGTAACACAATGAAAACGGTCAAGTGTTCATTCATATTTTTTTTCCATTTAACTAAGTGCTTTTCAAAGGTACAAACAAACTGTCAACTCAATATTTTCCCGCAAACCTTTTATATCCGCTGTGATTTGAAATAATAACGGAGCCAACGACTATTATCGCCTATAGACATTACTCAAACATTATTCCTAATTTGAAAGGACTTATGTTATAATAAGATATTGTACGCGGGCCTGAGTGTTTCGCTTTCAATATTCAACCCCAGTTACCTAACTCGAACCCGTTTACTACAAACTCATTGCATCACGTCCAGTAAGTATACACATATATGGTGAACATTTTTCATTTCATTTTTAGCTTGTAACTGATTTTGTATTAAATCGGTCACAATTATATGCGACGGCTTTTTGTTAATTCAAAGTAAATGACAACTATTATCGAAATCAATACTAACGTGCAAAGAGTTAAGAATAGGCAAAGAGTTAACAAAATGAGAAATAGAAGGTTAGGACTAAAATTATAAGCACAATTGTGCCAATGATTTGACTGCAACTGTTCACTTTATGCCAGTTGTCTATGGAGTTTAGTCATTGAACGGCGCCATCAGCAAATTGAAATGAGGAAGTTTTTGTGTCGCTATAGCTTGCTGGGTGTTGGGATTATGCAGGTAACATGATTGACGTCATTTCGAGACTGTGGCATAGATTAGTCTGAGACAGAGAATATTTAGGTATATGTATGATATTTCGAGTACCATAATTGTCTGCTATTGTGGCCTACGTCCAGCAGTAGACAAACATAAGGTAAGTTGATGATGATGATGAATTATCTGTTGACTAACAGCATACGTTATTAGCTACGGATTGGCCTTTACTGATTGTTTAATCATTCAAATGTATTTCTAGTGTTGTCGTGTGTTCTCTAGTTTGTTGTTATGTGTGTGTGTTTCTGGTAGTGTGCTGTTTAATTATTGTTTAGAAAGGTAACAATAGGTGACATTTAATAACCAGAGCTACCGTTTTTTGTGTGCTAAAAAGAAGACGGAAGACAACGAAGACGACGAAGAACGGGACGAAGAAGAAGGGAAGACAAACTTTCTAGTTTAAAACAACAGTCGAGCCTTGTCGATGGTTTAATGATAATTCTGATATATCCATCCTTCCACAATTTCCGGTACAGTAAGTACTAGGTATGTACGAATCTTATATACGAATTTACATACCACTGGCTTTTCGGTGAAGGAAAACATCGTGAGGAAACCTGCATACGTCCAGAGAAGAAATTCAAAGGTGTATGTAAATCCACCAACCCGCACTTGGCCAGCGTGGTGGAATACGGCCTAATCACCCTTCGAGGGTAGACCTGTATCCCAGCAGTGGGAGCATTAAAGGTTGCATATGAGGTACTAGGTATACAATACACTGACCTGTTCCTAGAACATTGGCCTTAATTAATCTCTACTTAGTGCTATTGTTCTATAAGCTAATTGCATCCACTACGGGGAAATCGCATCATGATATTGATGGCTTTCTGATGTATTGACTACTACTGTTAAACCGTAGAAGCATATTGAATCTAACTAGCTATGACTTTTGTTACTATTACAATCACATAATGCTCAAAGGTATGCACGCTTTTCTACTGCCTATTCGTTTAATTGTATAGTATATACAGTTTCGGTATTGAACGTTCGATTGTAGACGTATAAGTACAATCACAAAGTATCACAAAACACAAAGTATTGTTAGGTTAGGTTATGTGAAGAATAATAGAATAATACATAATATAAAATATGTCACGCGTCGAGTTGAGTTGTTTTGCGTATCACTGTACAAATGCAGTACGTAATCTCATCTCTAAATTGCAAATGTCTGTACCTATGTAGAATAAAACACTAGTTTCAGTTTCTATCGGCAAATAAAATATTCTTTCTTTGTTCCAAGAAACACAGAAAAAGATAATTAAAGGCAAAACAACGCCCCTACAACGTTGATTTATATTTGCCGCGTCAGCAAATTGTGTTTTGCCGTCAGCTAAGAATAATCTTGGTACTTGGTGTGAAAAACAGAGTCACAATCCATTTTGATAGTCGCGCTTCCTTCGTTACTGAAGAACGAATGCAGTGCGAGGGAAATGTCAGGACAGTCTTAAGATGGACATACTACAATAAAATCATTCAAAATACGGACAAAAAGTTTAACTAATCGAAACAAGTTAATTCAAACTATAAGTTAGGTATAGTCGTATATTTCTATTGACAAGTATAGTATTTCTAAGTAGGTTGTTGTATGTACTATAAAACGTATAGCATTTAAAAAATAATTCGTTTCAACGAAAAACCTTCCTAGTCATAAACAACTAAACCAGACCGAATTTTACGAGCTCATCCTTCAGAGACTTGAAAAGCTCACAAAAGTGTTTTCCCGGGCAAGAAGATAATGTTTTCCAAGACATCTGAAAATAATACAATTCGATGTCAGAGCACCCACGCTAGCGTAGACGGATGAATTGTAACTTATGGTGAGAAAAATACGGCTGTCTTCTCGAGCTAGGATTATTAATCAAAAGCGTTTGATGCGGAGAAAATATGAAATTCTCCCATTGGTAAAGGTCGTGGCGATTAAGTGTTTTACTGTGTAGATGAGAATTTGTTACAGAAAAACAATACTTAGTTATACTGGACTAAGACAGAAATTATTGGAAGAAATTGGGGTGAGCTTTGTCTGGCAGTGGGATAATAGAGGTAAATGAAAAACAGTTTATGACTAATTTCAAAAGAATTATGTGAAATTGGTCAGATATGAACTAGACAGTTTCTATTCTATCTTCGTTCAGTCGACTACTGTAACAGGAGTTACAGTAGTCGACTGAACGTGGTAGTATTGATGGCAATCAAAGTCTCTCTCGTTATTGGCTGGATTCCCTTTTAGGGCTGCCGCTCGTGCTTGCAATCTCTTTTGTGACGACTAGCATTGAGATCATACTGTGACATGAAAAGCCATCTCATGCAACAGTATGATTTCCTTTCTCTTCATTTATGAATTCGGACCAGCGAGTCGTATCAACCACAAGACAAAGGGTCTCGTCGTACATCACTATCAACTTTATTTAGTCCGCATTTTGTGCCTAAAATCTTACTAATATTATATAGGTGGAAGTATGTATGTTTGTAACTAATGAACGCTGAAACGGCTGAACGGATTTACATTTAATTTGGAATGAAGGCCGTTTATGGTTTGGATTTTCACAGGCTACTTTTTAGCCCGGAACACGCGGGTGAAACCACAGGGAGCAGCTAGTAATAATAATAAAATAAACCATATATAAACACGAAATCTTAACATAAAGTGAATGCCGTTATAGACTTAAAGCTTATCCAAAACACAACAGTTCCAGATAATGGTATTTAACCTGCAAAAGGTTCCGAAGGACTTACACTTGATCCCTTTTCGCTTTCATCTATCTATTCTCTCATCTTCTTAGCCGGATTAATATAGGGGAAGATATATTTTCTTCAAAGATACCTAAAAAAATATTTATGTTATTTTGAATGTACATGTTTATTGTACAAGGACATTGCATGGATAGAAAACCATATTGGAAAAGCTGATGTTTTTCGCGAATTTTAAGTTGGTCGCGTAGTAAAAGTTGTTCATAGCACTGCAATAAGCATACAACCCTGTTATTAGTTTATACACTAAAGATAACTTTCGGATTCATTTTAGTAGAGTTATTTCACTGCTCAAAAATTACTCGTATACTGCCAAAGAAATATTTTTAAATCATCATCGTAATCAGGCGCCATCATCATTCAAATAGACATTTTGCAATCCCATGCTTTAAATACTGATAGCTCAGTCTACTTCTTATGTCTTCCAGCCATTTTGTCTCTGGCATCCCAGGCTGCTCTACCTTAGGATTCTGCCCTCGAGGATCAACCGTGGGAATTTGTATGCGACTTTTGGTTTCATGACTGTGGATGTGTTAGACATAAACTGTCTTCTGCAGCTTTTTTGAAGTGAAAACTTCTTTAGCGGCGTTGTACACTTTTTTGGAATGGGTAAAAAATGTTAAACTCGCGACAGGGTCACGTGACCTGATCGAAAATTCGTAAGACGGATGGAGAGTAGACAGCTAGTATCCCCCTCTCTTTCTACGGCGCGGCGAAAATGTATGCCTGCGCCGGCTGTTTCGTTTAGGCAACGCAGGGCGCTTGCGCGAATGTTCTAATTTGACAGTTATAGTGTTGTGACCTAGTGATTATAGTGGACATGATATCGATTCATTTTTCTATTAAAATAATTAAAGCAATTCGTGCAAAATTATTCCAGAAGCTTGTCCAGAAGGAACCGATTCAATCGCGACTTGAAGACACCCAGATTATATCCATCTGGAAACACCCACACGGGCAATGTATAATTTTTTCAGCTAGTCTTTTCTTTTCATTTATTAAGTAGGTATCCACTTAATAGGTACACTTATTAGTAAATGTTGAAGGCCTGAAAATTCATGTGTCAAGGTGTAATATACGTAAGGTACGCGCCATTTTCACGAATATGATATCAAGGCGCCATTACATTAAACTTCGTCCTGAAGTTTAATAACGTCTTCCGGGTCAATTTAATTAGACCACCCTTTGAATTTCTGCGCTACGTTTCTAATTAAGGTGAAGTCCCAAAATGAACTTTCTATGATGATCCCTTACAATATCGCACCAAAAAATAAAAGTAGGTAGGTAGATCTCGAGGATTCAATGAGAAAAAACGCGGAAAGAAATCTGTTTGACTTGGAAATGGATTTCTGCGGTAAGCACCGAAAGTTTCCATCTCATTCCTTTTAATATTCCGCATTAATCTAATGAAAATGTCAACGCAGCTATATTTGGACACATAAATTCGTTTAAAATGAGTAATTACGAATGACAGAGTGCTTTGTTGACGCGTAAACTCTCATAATACAACGCAAAATTGAAATACACGAAACATTCTGAAGGTTATTTACCTTTTCCGTTCCGTAATTGTTCGAAAGACCTCATTTCCTCTCAAATTAATATAAACATTCCCATTGTAGAATTACGCGAGAAATACTGGAAACAAAGTCTATGAAGCTGTAAAACAATTATTAAACACGAGTACTCGCGGAGTATTGAGTGTACATTCTAACAATATCAAACAGGTTCCGTACAGCGGTAACAATAAAAACTCGGAGCTATAAGGGTGAGCTGTGGATCCGCTGAATATTTTTATCATTTTCATTAAAGCTCGTGGACCCAAACCACAAAATAATAAATGAAGACAGTATCAGTACACTACACTGCAGTACTTCTTACTAAGTAAGTTTAAAACATAAACCAAGTGGCTAACCGTTACGTCATAATTTTGAGGCCCAAAGCCCTCTGATAAGGCTTGCATTCGTTATAATACGGCATTCCAGTTTTATAATCTAACCCACAGTAGCGCTTGCATAGTGTTAGTAGCTACTTTGAACCTAGAAGCAAACAATTGATCTATATATACCTAGATAATTAATTTACAGATTTACACAAAGCCATGTTTGAGACACACACTAAGTATAGGTAAGTCGAGTCCTCAATTAATTAATTATTATTAGGTGTAATATCGCAGGTTTATAATATTCGCACTTATACTAAATCTGTAACAGTGGAATAGGTATAATACCTACATTTACACAACAAGGATAGGTTCTATTGAGTTCATAAGATAATTTCTCATTTGACTTTGTGTGCCCAACTTGTCTTCCTATGACTTGATATCTTTATAATATTATAAATGTGAATGTAAGTTTGTTTGTTACGCTTTCACGTGAAAACTACTAAACCGATCATCATGAAACTTTTTACACATATTCCTGGAGGTATTAGAAGTAACATAGGATACTTTAAATAAAAAAATACGAAAGATAAAAACATTGTTTGTCAAAAAATCTCAATATCTAGCTACTTCTATGGCTTCAATGCGAACGAAGCCGCGAGTAAAAGCTAGTAACTATATAAGTACAACGTTGGTACCAGACATTGTTACCCATTTATATCAGTATCAGTGAACTGAAGCCGTAACTGAAGCTGAGATACTGTGTTACCGGTATACCCAAATGAAACATAACAGAAGAAATAAGTTTTGCTCGCATTGTCGGGTTTTCTGGCCGAGTTTTAAAGCTTGCCTTAGGGAGCATTTGTCATAGCTATTGTGGACCAACTGCGGGCCGCAGACACTTGCTTAATTCCTGCGATCGTTACTTATTAGTGATTACTGTGCGGGCTCAGATTTTGTCGTTGAAGAAAACAATCTTCTGAGTAAACTTTTGTTTTGTCTTTTAGCAATGTGCTGGAGAATTTTGCTTTGGCGAAAATATTTTGATTGAGTTTTTTAATTTTGTAATTTTGTCCTTGCGTTTTAAAGTATGAACTAAATTTGTTATCATTGTCGTTGGTTTTAAAGTGACTTAGTTTTTCTGACCAAAACTTCAAAATGTCTAAAAACATATTATAGTACTTTTATAAGGTTCTTTATTTTTTTTTTACCTACCTTTAACACGTTTAAATATTTACTTTCCTTATATTATATAGAGTCGTTTTAGCATCATTTTGTATATTACTAATCTATTACCATTAACAATGGAATCCCAAACTATGATTTCAGACTAAACAGAACATTTCCCGATTAGCAAGCCGTACCGTCCTACAACAATGTTACGTTTGTATAACAAGTAGCCACTTCCAGACATGTATAATGTATAGGACATCCTAAACTATCTCTATTTATGTGTAGTTAGTTCCCAACCCACAAGGTGCTCTACAATTACAATCTATTCAACCTAACATTAGCTTAAACTGCCATTAGTATTCCACAACAGGCCGCCTTTATAACTTACATAGGTTTAGTTACACCATAATTTGAGCCTACGATCACCGCACTCCTTAATTCTGAAGAGAAACTGCGATATAAATCAAGTTAATAGCCATCTGACGTCACTGGACACGGCTCGGCCACACTGAGGCCACAGGGAAAGCACAGTACTGCCAACTGATAAAATTTACTAATGTATTTGAAAAAAAAATTATATATTTATTCAAAGATACATAAAACTTAGACATACTTGACCGTTATTATAATACATTTGAAAGTGGTCTTATTCATTAATGTAAATCATTGTCTCCTTTATTATTATCGTTTTGTTTTTTATACACCTACGGACCATTGTTTGGAGAGTCTCGAGGGCAATCGCAGTCTAATTCTAAAAAACTTACATCGCCTCGTGTACAAACGGCTCTCGACTCTAGTTAACGTCGTGCTGAAAGTAATTAGATTATATAATAAGTAATTATTAAATCATTTTTATAGCGATGCAGCTGACTACATTTTAACTGTGCGGCTAACCCGGTAGGATCATAGGGTAAACGTAAAATATTGCCAACTTCACGATTTCCCAGAGATATTTCAATTCATGAAATCGAGTTTTTACAGACGACACCATTTTTACACTCATATTTTTTTTATATTCAGTCTCTATTAGCGCAGTTCTCATATTACATTTATTTTTACTAAAATAACCAAAAAATAAAATAAAATACTTTAAAATAAAATTCAAATATTACACTATCTTTACTCATTAATATAACAGGTATAAATAAACCTCTATTAATCATCTAAAAGCACTACCTACACCCATAATTTATCGCAAATAGGTCTTAGATTCGGTATAAATCAAGGAAATCCCGTCTGACGGCGCTGGACACACACGAGCCGGGCCACGGTAGGATTATAGGCTAGACTCGGCCTTGGAATTCTGTCACTTGACGTGGCAGAACCGAACGAAAAGTAGAAGGAAAGTAGATAAGTTAATTTTAAAAACATATTTAAATGTAATAACTAGTAGTAGCCTACTGTCAACGATTCTATCGAAACTGTAAATGATTACTTTTCTAATATTGGAAAAGAACTAGCAGAAAAAATAATTACTAATCGTCGCTCTCTTGACACTACTCCCTACCCGGTTAACAATATTCCAAATAATCCAAATTCACTTGTTTTGCTGCCTACTGACTACTCTGAAATTGAGCATATAATTTTAAATCTCAAAAATAACTCTTCTACAGGTTGGGACAACATTCCCACTCATCTTTTAAAAATAGCTAGGCACTTAATTATACCACCTTTAGTAAAATTACTGAATTTTTGTATTGAAAGAGGACAATTTCCCGAAGTTTTCAAAAAAGCAATTATACATCCTATCCACAAGGGAGGGGACAGACATATTGTCTCTAATTATAGGCCTATCTCTGTACTGCCGGCCCTTTCTAAAATCTATGAGAAAGTGTTACACTCCAGATTAGTTTCTTTCTTGAACAAATTTAATTTACTTTCTGAGGTACAATTTGGCTTTAGAACTGGCAGATCTACAGAGGATGCCGTAATCAATTTTTGCAGCGCTGTTACTAAGGCACTAGATAAACATGACAAATGCTTAGCAGTGTTTCTTGACCTGGCTAAGGCGTTTGACACAGTGTCTATTCCAATTCTATTAGCCAAAATGGAACGCCTGGGAGTAAGAGGACATTGCCTAAGACTCTTCAAAGATTACCTCACAAATAGAAATCAGTCTGTTAAGATAGGTAATCATGCAAGTACTGACGCCCCAATCTCATATGGTGTCCCCCAAGGCAGCATTCTTGGACCTATTCTCTTCTTAATTTATATGAATGACTTGTGTTCTATGCACTTACCTAACGCCAAGATCATCTCTTACGCCGACGACACGGCCTTAATCTTCCAGGAGAAAACCTGGGCTAAGGTTTACGCTACAGCTGAAAAGGGCTTAAATCTTGTTACGAAATGGTTGGATGACAACCTCCTTAGTTTGAACGTGTCTAAGACAAATCATGTTGCATTTTCCCTTCGTAGTCCCGGGGCCCCGTCTAATCGTCTGTCCATCAAGATACACGAATGCACAACAATAAACAACTGTAACTGTTCTTGTTTAGAAAAAGTCACTGAAATTAAATACTTAGGGATTATAATTGATCAACGTATGTCATGGCTTCCACATATAAAAATATTTTCAGCTCGATTAAGGAAGCTTATTTGGGTTTTTAAAAAACTCAGACATGTCACTAATTTTAAACTACTCCTGTTAATTTATCAAGCCCTATGCCAATCAATTATATCTTATTGTATTACAGCTTGGGGTGGCACCTTCCAATCACACCTTATATTAATTGAACGCGCCCAAAGATCGATACTAAAAGTCATAACATTCAAGCCTTATCGTTTCCCTACTACAGATCTTTTTACCCAGTGTAAAGTTCTGACAGTCAGGCAGCTGTTTATTCTTAACGCTACTGTTTCACAACACACGCAGACTCCATAATAATATGACCCTACGATTAAAGACAAAAGAAGAGACAAGGACATAAATAAAGATATCACGTTTTTCAACAAATGCTTCTCACATACTCAGTTCTGCTTCCTTGGACCGTTCTTATATAAAAAACTAAACAGACTACTTAATTTTTATTCACATAATAAAAATCGCTGTAAAGCTAAAATAAAGTTATGGCTTCTGTCTCTCGACTATGATGAGACAGAAGCATTATTAAAAATAATTCGTTGAAAATACACTTATAGACACAACCCTAACACCTGTGGCATCGCCTCGAACCCAGCTCTTTCGAGTCTGATGTTACGAGGTGTTGTCTCTCACGCACACACTCACCTTCTCGTTCACTTCCTTCACCTTTCTCACTACTCAATACATAAACTTTACACTAGTACCTCCTTACACAACATGATATGTGATTATCATTAAATCGCCTCGTACCTTTCATTCTATAATATTTTATAAATACGAGTAGGTACATATTATGTATTATATCTTTAGTATGATACTGGCATTATGTAGGTTAAGTTCAACTTGGGAAGATGTTAGCATCCGAGATTCAGTTTTCTTCTTGTTCGGATGCTAACACCCACTTAAATTTACAAAAAAAAAAAAAAAAATGAAGTGTCAAAACTCATAAGGCTAACGATTAAAAAACCATTCTACCATAGAATATACGGTCGATATGTTTTCATTCAGCCTTTCCAATTGAATAATCATTGGTACGGTTGTCTGGAAGAGATCGATCTTGGCGATAAGACCGCCTTTTGTGCCTTTTTCTTTTATATTTTACTATGTTTGTAATTTCATTTTTTGTGTGTTGTCAATAAAGATAACTAATTTCAAATGTATTTATAGTGTATTTCCACCTTCGGGTTGTTTTTGATAATATTGCATTGTCATCGAAGTTATACTCGTAGGTATACCAAATTTCAGCTAAATCGGACATCGGAAAGTGGTTCAAAATTGACTTGCTAGATTCCACTCGAACAAACATAGAGGTAGTTACATATTTAGTAACATATGTACATATACATTGCAAATTAAATAAAAACTTTTAACTTCATGCTACGTGTTAATATTATACATGCGAAAAATTTGTGTATGTTTCAATATTTGTTACCACGTGTCTCAGCATCTACTAAACCTTTAAACTTTCTAGAAATTCGAAAGGTATCTACATTTAAGCAAAGAGATTGGTGACTTTGGGATAATGTAGCATTCGAATGGTGAAAGAATTTTTGAAATCGGTCCAGTAGTTTTTGAGTTTATTCCACACAAACATCCAAAAATACAAAAATACAAATCTTTCCTCTTTATAATATTAGTATAGATTAATTAATCATTAAAGTATAAGGATAAAGATTAACCTATACTGTCCCATCGCTGGGCAAAAGTTTCCCATTCGTCCACTTCCTTCCTGGGTCAGCACCATTATCTAATCTAAAAGAAAGCTTTTCACTCGTAAAAAACTTCCTCTGACCAAACAAACCTTACCTCGTAATAATATAAGTGAGTGAATAGAGTAGGTACCTTTAGATCAACTAAATTCACTATTCATTTTTTGACACAACCATAAATAACATTTTAATTTAAATTGCTCGCATGTACGCTCTGGACGCACTAGGCAGTGTTTACACGAAGCATGCAATTTTGGGATCCATTAAAGTTATACAGCCTTTATGCTGTCCGCGATGAAACTGATAATGTGTATGAAATTTTATTCCGTGGCTACCAATATTTTCCCGCGGTCTTACTTGATATTAGAAAAAGTATAGAACTTACAAACACTGAATCTGTACTATCAATAGATAGATCTCTAGTTTGAGAAATAAATATGGCATAGTGTTAATCTTGTATTTACTTTTAATCTGCAAAATCTGAGATTTGACGTTATGGAGCCTTTTGTGCCTTTCTCTTCTTGTGTGTTTTACAGAGACAAAGTTATGTGTTCTTAAAAAACCTAACTTTTATCCGCTGTTTTGTCTGTGTAGTGAAAGAAACATAGCTTTTTTAGTATATTCTGATCCCTAATTGGAAATGATTAAATACAAACAAAAATGTAGCTATTAACAGTAAAATTATTTTGAGAATAGCTAAATAGATAAACTCTTTATTGCTCACACCAGAAATTACAAACAAAGCCAGAATCAGGCTCAATAGTTTCCGAGATTATGCCTTACAAACAAATTTGTAACTCTGTTACAAATTTTACCTATTTATAATATTAGAGTGTAGATTAGTGTGATTATAGTGGCTTTGTGGGGTAGCATGTGAAACATGGAATTTACTGCTGACTAGGCGAGCGGCATTACAGGCAAGTTAGTATTATGACCACGATAATGTGAAATACCAAACTAGGCACCTAAAGCTAAGCACCCTTATTAATAAATGTAGAGTAGCCAAAAAACGGTCACTCCGTTTTTTGTCGAATTTCAGGCAGTTTAAAAAAGCAGGAAAAGGTAAAATATGTTGTAATTGCTCATAGAGCCCGTGATGCGAGCCACGCCAGGAAACCTATTCTTAGGGTGATGAATCAACATCGAGCTGTACCTACTGCGCTATGCTGTGCTGTGTTTCTTAAGCTACGTTTTTTTAACAATCAACATCAAGCTGTGCTGCGCTTTGCTTAGCTCAATATAAAGCCGAACGTCCACCGCCGGCTAAACTAAATGAAAACTAAACTCACTGAACTAAGCTAACCTAAACTAGAACTACGTTATCCGTCCACCAAAAAAGTAATCAGCACATAAAAATCCATAAAAAACATAGCACAGTTCGGCACAGCGCGGCTCAGCACGGCGGGTAGCGCGCCTCGCTCGAGACTACTGCGTTTTTAAACAGAGCGTAGCCTCACACAGCGCAGCACAGCATGGTGTGTTTGTTAGACGAGCGAGTTGACCAAACATAGCACAGCGCAGTACAGCGCAGCATAGCTCGATGTTGATTCGTCACCCTTAGGCGCCCGAAATTATCTCGGTCGCTTTTACTGTCATGATATTTCTAATGAGAGCTACATTGACTGATTTAATATCTCACTTGCCAGAAAAGAGGCCCAGAGACTACAAACAGTTGTCCACACGTTGCCTTAATAGACGTGTCAATTTCACAGTAAACTCAATATGAAAACCGATAAAAATAACCACAAAATCATGCTCCCGTCTGTACATCGACGCCTGATAGTGAGAACAAGCCCGGCGTGCAGATTAAATAATAACGAGTAAGGAGGCGAAGTGGTGATATAAAATCTCGCGGGAAATGGCTGGAGACACTTCTCCTTAGTCCCGTCTTGGAGTCTTTGCATAATGAAATACTTGTGGAAATACAATATAACAGAACGGGCTGCCGAGTTAAACAGGCAATTTGTATTTTGCTTAGTTTCATTTGGACAGCGGCGATACGAACTTTGTTTTGTGAAAAGTGAAAGTGTAACTTTAACTAAGGTAGGGTATTGTCAGACTAGTCATTTGCAGATAAGGGATATGGGGTAGTTGTTTTACTTTTAAATGGGAGAGGGAAGTTGGTCTTGATTGTGAATAAGAGTCTTTACTTGGATGAAAAAATGCTTCAGGCTTGTAAACGCTGCTTCTAAAGGTACACTTTGGAGATGTCACATATATATATATATATTTTTTTTTTTTTTTTTATGTAATTGAGTGACGAGACGAGCAAATCGCTCGCCTGATGTTAAACGTCACGTTTGCCCATAACAGGTCTGCGCTACCCAGAATTTCGAACTCCCAGAATTCAGAACCCTGCGTGGCACAGCACTGCGCTCGTCACCCTGAGAAATAATTAATTAATTAATTTTTAATTTCCAAATTATACTTGATCTTAGTACGCTCCGTGACGTCATTGGCATTCCCACCAGCAACGATCGAAATATCTCCAGTTATTATTAAATCAGAACATGAATCAATTGAAACTCCACTTTTTAATGGCATAAGTAATTTTATTTGCGCAATGTTTGCCCAATACCCCATTAATTAAACCCCATTTTAAATCCTCCCAAACAAAGGTTCCAAATTACTTTGTTTCCACTAGAGATGAGCGATGAATTCCAATTCCATTGCAATACAAGTACTCAACATTGAAAGCAGGCATTAAAATGCATCGGCGGGGATTCATTACATTTTTTATGGGACATTCGTGATCCGGATCATTGACGTTCTACGTTCATCCCTATTTGTACTTGGGACGAATAGGAATGGAAACGTAATTGGTTTCATTTTAAAAGGGGTCCGAAAAGAATAGTTAGCAAGAAGGTTGGATGAGATCGCTCTTTGCAATAACGTGAACAGTTTTAGTGCAGAAACTTTGAAGCGTTAGATAGATACAAGAAAACTCTTCTTCTTCTTCTTCTATTCGGGTTTCTTTTTCATGAAAGCGTTTTTGGTTTTTTGTTTATCATTCTAAACAATTTACTGTTAATAACCTCCTTCCAGTTTTTCAACTAGGTGAGGCTGGTACAGGACTGAGCAAGATGGCGCGCTGAAGTGAAGTGATATTGTCACACAGCATTATAGGGTTAATATTGAAAATGATCATGATAAAGAAGAAAGAGTTTATCACAAGAGAGAGAGGCCTATACCCAGATGATGATGATGAATGAGTTTTCTACTTATCAATCAATACATGATACCTAAGTGTAGAGTCTAAGACTAAGTCTACGACTTAAAAGCTTTACCCAGGTTTACCCTTTTTTTTTTTGTTTACCCAGTGGAAATCCTTTATGGATACCACGCCCGCCCCGGGGGAGGCAGGGTGGTTATGTGGGAGTCTCCGCCCTAGTGGTGGCATACCCACTAAAACCACTGGGGAATTCATCGTCCGCCTGGTAGGGCAAGGTGGTGTCGCGTTAGCATTGACCACCTTGCCCCGGCAACGGGCCCGATTAGGGCCCCCTGCACCCATGGCGGGGTGACCCTGTTCCCCAGGATCACCCCCCAGACAGTGTGGGGTCGTGCAGGCCGGGAGAGTCCCCCGACTCTACCGGCAACCCCACTGCCGAGGAGCAAGGAGACGGGCGAACCGCCCTCTCGCTCCCCAGCCCCGCTCGCTCGCACGTGGTGGGCAGTGTGGTTAGCACCACCCACCCCGCCTTAAGCCCACGTTCCTTTCACACCCGGCCGCGACCCACACGCGGCGAGGAGCACAAGGAAAACCCTCCTGGTGGCACCGCTGTCACCGCCCGAGCGTGGAACATCGTTTCCTCCAGCGTCCACCACACTCGTCACCGGTGGCAGCAATGCCACCGTCCAAGTGTGGAGCGCCGCATCCCCCGGCGTCCACCACACTCAGACCCTCCTCCTTTCCTTGCACTCCCGACCGCGACCCACACGCGGCGAGGAGCACAAGGAAAACCCCCCTGGTGGTCCGAGCCATCGCTCAGACCCCGGCTCATCCGCTGTGCCCTCTGCTAATCAGCCCTCTGCTGCCAGAGGGACACGCGGAAGGCCCCACCTCGGGTTCCTCTTCGTTTCACCGGGCTCAGTGCCACGGCTACTTATCCCCCCCGCCACGGAAAGGCGGGAACCCATTCGGGGGGGCCCAGGTTTACCCTAGGTTAACTTTTGCCTACCTAGAAAAAATCAAGTGATTAAAAGTGAAAACCAATTATGCCTCTTTCATTGCGAAAATCCCCGTGTCTGACCACCAATTCGCCTATTTGTAAGCGACAATGTGGTCGAAGATGAAACACGCAATTTCCTCCCAAAATAGAATGCTAATTGTGCCAATTCTCTCAATTTCGACATAGAATTAGTTTGAGTGAATAAATTCAATATTCGGTTCGGAGTCTATTATGGAAACTAACTAAGTTCCGTGGAAAATTCGCGTAAAGTAATAACAGAGTACACCTTCACAGGTATATTGTTATAATCTCTATAGATTTATAATTGGAGTAACAAGTTATTTCAGTACCTACCAACAATGGTATTCAGATAATTATTAGTTCGATAAGATGGGCGTTCGATCAAGCGTTCTTTAACAATTCGATTTGAAATTGCATACATTTCGAATTGAATTGCTGAAATTCAAAATGCTTGCAATTCAGACCGAATCAATGAGTAGTTGCCAAATAACCAAAACCAACGACAAAGTTTAAATCACCCACTTTTCATACCACAAAACGTATCACGAAAATACGCAAATTACAAAACCATTAAGAACATTTTACACCCACCTGCCATACCGAATAAATCTGTAAAACCTACATAAAGCAGAATCATTCTAATAAAACATACATTTTCATAAAACGAACGATATACGAAAACGGCCAAGTACGGCAGAATAAATGGCTAATTTTCGTTTAAAAACTTAATGTTCGGCAATTACAGTGTATTCGTCAGGTTTATTGGTGAGTAAGAGGCTGAGTGTGGCCGCACGGCCATCATTCATGGCCGCGTAATGTGGAACGGCCTTTATTTTTGTGTGGAGACCAGCAATATGAATCGACTGGAACTGACTCTGCTACCTAACGTGTTAAGAAATAAGTTGTAAAATAATTGGAAAAAAGGAATCTTTGTAAACGTTATATTATAGTAGCTGCGACTCGTGGTTTTACTGGTGATGAAAATCGGTGGTGATGATGAAATGTAGCTTGTACGTGTGTTTGTTTTGTTTGAAAACGAGTAAGTTATACTCTGAATTAACACATAGGCTACGTTTTATCCTGAGAACGAAGGATTCCTGTATATAGGTAATAAGCTATCAAAACGATTCAGCGCGGCTGGTGCTTAATTGTATTTAATTTACAGTCCAAAATTCAGAAACAAGAGAATGCATAGCATGTCGTACAAGGAAGTAAAAACACTAGCTGAAGACTAGCAAGCCTGGAAATGGCTCCACCGACAAGAACAACGCTCTTAAAGGCCGAATGATAGATGAACTAAAAAGTATTCTTAAGCATACAATAAAACAAACAGTATTTTATAGCACGCTTGAAATCCGCGAATGGAAAGCATTTTATTGGGCCATTCTGGCTCGATATGCGTCTGTGTGTGGACTCTGAAATGGGTCACTTTCGAGCTTTATGTGAGACTGAGATACGGACAAATAACGCTGTTACGTTTTTATTTCGAGTTCACTTTATACGTGACGATTGCGAGTCACTGCTTTACTTGACGAGAGGTCAGAAATAGACCGAGAGGACATTGTAGGTAACCTTATCTCATTAAGTACCAGCAGATATCCAGAGCCCTATTCTTGCGAGTGAGATATTATCTCGGTCACTGTCGCTCTCATTAGAAACGTCATGACAGTGAAAGTGACGGAGTTAGGAAGAATAGGGTCTTTGTTTCTAAGAGGAGAAATGCAAAAAGCTACGTATAAATAAACGTTCAGTCGTTTTTGCGTGGTTGAACAATAAACGTCCAAACATAGAAACTTTGACATAATTATAAAACATTAGTAGGATTACAAGACGTGTACCTATCTGTATAGTAATATCTAGGTATAGATATCTAAGCTTATCCAAAGATCCCTGTGTGTACGCTTTATACTGATTTCTAAGCTAACCTACTACATGAGAGCAAAAATAAAATTACCTAAATTACACCAACATCGTTATTGATAATAAGGCTGAGTGTACACGACGGGTAGGGGAGGGCAAATTAGCTATCAGGGGCAAATTGAATCCTGCATTCAGGCAAATTGTTACGTTTGCCCCCGGGCTCGAGAATAAGGCGAAATCTGGGTAAACATCGTGGCTCGAGATACACCTAAGAAAATAACATGTACGTACAGATAATAGATAACATGGAGTTTACCTGTAACTAGCAAATCTACACGAGCGTAACGAGTAATTGTTTAGTTTGGTAACTTACCTGTCTGCACGTGGAAGTTTAGCTATATAAGGGTATGTTATTATTAATTTACATCTTAGCAACGGATTACTTACGCATATTTTGAAGTAATAACCCGTTTCTAGATCAGCCCGAGGAAGCAATATTAAAAATTAATTGCGTCCCGCGATTCCAACCGCTATTTGTACAGGACCCGTTAAGTTTTCGGGATAAAACGTACTTATAATTAATCCAGGGTATAAGCTACTTGTTTTATTAAAAGTAGTTGTATAACAAGTACAAATTTTGTCATAATATTAATGTGATGACTTTCAGCCAAACGAATATTTATCTTCCTAATTGTGCCTTACTGCTAAGTATTCTGTGGCTTTACGTAATGTAATAATACGCTTCAAAACATCCCTCAAATTAAACATTACACATTTTACTTTTTCCCAGCATTTAATGCGAAAATGTAACCCTACGCGTCCCTCATGACGGCTCCAATAAATTACCTAATTTGCCACCATCTTCCGTCACCCCGCTTCTCCCCACCTTCCCCTTGACTCCCTGACAGCGTGACTTTTCATCCTAATTACAGTAGCAATTTGTACACTTGACACATGTGTACACATTTTCTTAAAGACTCGTGTGTCACAAAAGATCGAGATGGCTGTTCGGCGAAAAGACATATTCTATTTTTGACTCTTTTACCTGACTGGATGAAATGGAAGGTAATTTTCGGAGGCTTGCGAGTATATGGATTCCTATAATGACCTTCTACCGCTTTTGAAGTCAGTTTTTTTTTAGTAATAATTCTTCTTCTTTTCGTTTGTTTTTGAAATGGAAAGTAGGCGGACTTATTTGCCGCACATTGGCCGAAATCAGTTTTTGTAATCACGAGGGCAAAGTAGGTACGTCCAAGTTAATATAGTATTCTCTTAGAGGGCCTTTCCAGCTACCCCTGTTACGAATGTTAAAGTAATAAACTTTAAAACCAGTTTAAACTGGTTTACAAGTTGTAATTAAGGCGAAGGTACCCGATTGCTGTGGGAGTCCTCTGCCACAGTGTAAACGCAAAAATGCACTAGATTTTTTTGTAGCTAAATTAAGACTTCTATTTGTGATTGCAATCACAAGCTCTTCGCTGACGACTAGGTGTTATTGAACATACTTTTTTGGGTAAAACTGAATGATAAAATATTTTCAAGATTATATAATTTTACCGAGATTCAGTATCAACGGTATAGGCATGTTTATTGTTCATAAATTACATACAAAATTCAGGCAATACTCGTACTCGTACATGTGTTAGTAGATAATAATAATAATAATAACTCTAAGTTTAGGTTTTTATAATGTTTTTAGGTTTTATATAAAAATATTGTAAAAATTTAAATTCAAGAAAATAAATAAATGAGTGTATAATAATAATAAGCCTTTATTCAGACGTTAAAGTTTACAAATAACTAATTCTAATTTGCCACCGTGCTCCCGTCTGTTTGCCTTTTGGCAAAGGCCTCTTCCAACTGTTTCCAAGTGTCTCTGTCCCAAGCTTTTCTGGTCCAAGTCTTCCCAGCTACATCTACTATCTCATCGGCCCATCTTTTAAGTGGTCTGCCTCTTTTTCTCTTCTTATGTCCCGTATACCAGTTCAATATAGTTTTTGACCATTTTTCTTTTCCTCTAATTGTATGTCCAGTCCATTTCCACTTTAGTTTTTTAATAGTCATTGTAACATCTTTGGTTTTTGTGTATTGTTTGATAATATTAGTTCGTATTTTATCTGATAATTTTTTACCCATCATGCTTCTCTCCGTGGAGGTCTGGCAGCTTTCCAGCTTCTTTACTTGGTTTTTAGTGAGTGCCCATGTTTGACAGCCATATGTAAGTACTGGCAGCACACAGGTGTCGAACAGTTTTCTTTTGATTGATATGTTCGTGTCTCTGCTTTTCATCACCTCCTTAAGGCTCCAATATTGTTTCCATGAGTTTGCTATACGTCTGTCTATTTCCTTTGAGGTTAAATTTTCAGGTGAGATTATTTGGCCTAAGTAGACACATTCGTTTACATGTTAGTAGATAGATAGATGAAATAAAGTAATGAATTTAAAAATTCAATTAAATAAAAAAAAATGTATATATTTACTTATTCATTCATTTTCTTAAATTTAAATTTTTACAATATTTTTAAACAAAAACCTAAAAACATTATAAAAACTTAAACCTAGGGTGCCGCCGGCAGCGGGGCAGGGCCTAAGCCACCAGTGGTTAGGGCTGCAGAGTGAGGAATCTCCTGACAATGCGGGCCGTGTCAAGAATCACCGCCTTTTGTATCTGACTCTTGACCCAACCGTCTAGCGAGAGCCTCTTCAGATGTTGGTCGAGGTTCTTAGCTATAAGCCCATTCACCGAAACGACTATCGGGACAATAATCAAGATAGAACCATATATATATTATTATATATTATTATCTTTCTTCTTCTTCTTCTTCTTATTATAAGTATAAAAATGAATCGCTGGTCGTTAGTCTCGCTAAAACTCGAGAACGGCTGGACCGATTTCGCTAATTTTGATCTTGATATATTTGTAAAAATTCAGGGAAGGTTTAAACGGTGAGAAACATGAATAAAATAAGTAAAGAAAAATACTAAAATCGACAATTTTATTTTTCAAACAAACTGTTCCTACCTGTGAAACATTTGATGTTCGGTACGGGAAACTCGGAATGTCCGATCTCTTTTGTCTTTTTAGAAATAATAAATAGTGTCACTTGGTTGTCAAATATTTATAGGTGTGTTCAGAAATTGGTCTGATCTTTTTGGTCTGTTTTGTTGTTTTTTTTTTGTTTTGTTTGCTCTAATACAGGGAAGGTCTAAAAGTAAAAAAAAAAAACAGCGGGTGAAACCGCCGGCTGCAGCTAGTACCTTATATATTTTATTCTTAACTACCTCACAATTACAACTATAAATAACTATAAAGGTGTTTTATTTCTAATGTCATATGTATTTATGGTGCATTATATTGTTATCAAAACCGATTGAAAATGCTTCTTAGGAAGATTCAAAACTTACACTTCTGCATATGAAATATTGACCCTCCTAATTATATAACTATAGGTATTACAGCTAGTGCAAAATATTAAATATCTACTAATTTATTAATCGAACTGAAGATTCACTACTTTAGATCAACCAAAATGACTAAATACGTAGTTATGCTGCTGAGAATCTGAAAACAATAAAATTATTAGTTTATTAATAAATATTATTAGGTATAATCATTTTGAATAGGTATCTAAGTCATCCCAAGTTTTCTAACTTCAAATAGGTACTAGGATTTAATTAACACTTGAAGTTCGGCCGAATGATCGTCCGTCTGTCTACGTCATAGTCTTTACCTACATTCATTTTCAGTGACTGTGCCTTTTCACACGTACCGGTTGCCGGGTAGCTGGCGCCGGATACCCGGTGTCAAATAAGCTTTCACATGTCCCGGTTGATGCCGGCAGTATCGGCTAGAGAGCCGACAAGAGTACAGTCTCGTTCTATAGTTTCAAAGATGGACCGTGAACAAATAATTGCAATGTGGCTTTTATATCGAAGACGAAAATATCCAATAATTTCAGCGCAAGTTCAGCGCAAGTTTTGTCCCATACAAGAATATTATTTTTACAAAACAAAAAACAAAAACCGACTTCAAAAGACCGACTATTGAGTTATTCATCTATTTGTCGCGCACGTACTTAATGCAAATTTAAGACTTATATGGTTTTCTCATGGATACCATTATCAGAACTGGACTAAATTGAAATGGGACTAAATGGGAAGCGTCAGCTTTCTAATAAAAAAAGAATTATCAAAATCGATTCACCCAGTCAAAAGTTATGAGGTAACAAACATAAAAAAAAAACATACAGACGAATTGATAACCTCCTCCTTTTTTGAAGTCGGTTAAAAACTGGCTTCGCTTCCACCAAAGTTATCAATAGTTCGATATCTATCTCCATTTTATAGTTTAGAAGAAGGTATGCAGTATAATTACGAGCGTGCGACAGAACTACGCACGCACGTGCTCTCGCAGACTGTACCTGGGCGACTGACCGGCCGGCCGGCGCGTCTGAAAGCTAGTTGCGTGTTCCATACACCACTGTCAGTTCGGCCGCCGGCTAACCGATGCCCGGCAACCGCCTGCCGGATAAATTACGCCGGTACATGTGAAAGCTATGTACCATGCCCATACACTTCACCACCGGGTAACCGGCGCCGGCTACCCGGCAACCGGTACGTGTGAAAAGGCACTTACGTTTATAGCCAAACCGTTTATCTTAGTCCTCGCCTGCGCGGTACAGAGGCGCGGGGGTATGACGGCGCGGGGGACTGAGAGGGCGGCGCAGGCGTAATGCGTGCAGCAAGCGTGGCTAAATTATTTGGTCCTTAGTTATGAACGCTGCTTACCAATTGCTTAAATTGACAACTGTCATTTAACTTGTCCCCATTACAAAAATGTAGTGCGCAGTACTTGACACTGTCATTTAACTTTAGGAAAACTTCCTAAAGGAAGGTCCTAAAGTAAAGTAAGATAGACGGACGACCATGTCTGATCGTCCGTCTATCTATCGTCTTTTTCTATGTTAATTTTCAGAGACTTACAGCTACTTTTAGTTCTGCGTGCAGCGAGCTATTATAGCTTAATAATTAATAAAGCCTTCTGAAAGCTTCATGACAAAAGTTATTTTTTTTATAAAGTTTATTAAACACCACAGACTCCACGGTCCGTGAGTTTTACTATTATAATTTAATTTATTAACATTTTTACAACTTAATTTACTTTAGGCAGTGCGACAAGAAGAGTTATTTATAAAATCAAATATTTACAACTACAAAAGAGATGTGTGTTTTCCTCGAGCAGACCAGCGACCCGCAAGCAGCGGCCGGCCACGAGTGTGACGCATGTGCCAGCCATCGCCCTCCTCAACCATATTTGAGGGAAGAGAACGACCCGACACATGACGCCGCCGCAAGAAGGAGCCTTCGATGGTGAGCATGAATGCTTGGGGCATACAATACACACAATTACATTTTAACGCTCATGACATAAGTTAGTATTGGGCACAATTTGTTATAATAGGCATGACGACAGTATCAAAAAATCGCCGGTTCAATGCTTTCAGGGGACTAGCCAGATTAAAAAAATTTAAAACACATGTTTAGTTTTATTTTAAAAAAACAGATTATTAAGATTTTCAATAAATTAAAACATTAAAATACAGCAATCGGCCATCTTGTCAGAAACAACAATCCCAGCGTATGACGTCACGCCTCAGTGAACTCAGGTCATCCGCCGCTCATCACGCATAGACACAATGACATGTTTACTAGCCGTGACGTCGAATCGACGCCATGACACAAGCAAGCTGTTTTCGGGCACTGTTGAAAAAAATATGTGAAAAATGGCTTCAAACTTCGTTAAACTTAAGTTTATTACCGAAATAAAGGCTTTTTTGTAAATAGTAAATGTGTACTCACATTATGGAAGAGGATTTTAAAATCTTTCGTCATGCCTATTAACACGAGAATACTCACATCAATATTAAATCGTTTACTACGACTAGTTTCGATCACATTCGGTGACCTTCAAACCCACCGTGGGTTTCCAAACACTGCGCACAACATTTTTGTATTACGCACAAGTCAAATGACAGGTCAATATAGATAGATGGATGTACTCTTTATTGTTCACACCATAGATTACAAACAAAAGGATCACAACACCTAAAACTAGTGCGACAACTGGCGGCGTTATCGCTAAGAGCGATCTCTTCCAGGCAACCTTAGGATGGATAGGATAGATACAAATATAGAAAAACGGTCAATCTAAGTAATTGCTAAGTAGCATTTATAAGGCTTTGTTCTCACCGTAAGCACCAAGCTTCGTTCTATCTTGATGACGTTTAGAGGTTTATAAGCAACGTCATCGAGGTCGAGCTGTAGACAAAACCGCTCCAACTCGGCCGCCAGTGAATCATACGCGGAGTATCTGCGCATCATGCGGACCACCAGATCACGGGTATACTTCATCTGTTAGGAAAACAATAAGGGATTAATAACAATAAGTGACAAGGTAATAAGGTAATAAGGTTAGACAGAAAGGGTATGCTAAGCCGAAAAGGGCTCAAAGTACTCTCATCATTAAGGTTGCCTGGAAGAGATCGCTCTTAGCGATAAGGCCGCCAGTTGTCGCACTAGTTTTTAGGTGTTATAATCCTACTGTTTGTAATTTATGGTGTGAACAATAAAGAGTTTATCTATCTATCTATCATTATGAACTAATTTTACTAAGGGCCAAGCGCGGAAAAAAAAGCAGTTGTTCCATACGAAAATGTCAATGACACTCGACTAAATGTATGGAACAGCAAATTTTTTATTCGCGAATTCCGGGTTGGTCCAATTGTAAAAGTTGTTCATAATGATGACTACTATCAGCCCTTTTCGGCTTAGCATACCCTTTCTGCATAACCGTATACGTCAAGTCTGGTACCAATTAGCGCAAACGGTTCATTCAGCGTATCCAAGCGCAGGCACAGCCAAGTTAATACTAAAAAAGCTACGTACCTCCATATGAGTCAAATGGCTGGGCTCAATGATCATCGCCAGGTTGAACGAGTTGTGAATGCACCAGAAGAGATGATGTAAGCCGCCATAGCTTACAGATCCACGACCTCTTACTAAGATAAGCAGTAAAAAGATTTTAGTAAGTTATGCACCGAGAAAATGCCCATCTAAATTTCGCTAAAAGAATGATGAATTCACCTTAAGCACGGAGCGTACTGATATCACCAAGAAGTACGATGATCAGCATCAGTTTCACTATCATAAACTGCTGCTAATTTTCGTACTTTTTGGTGATATCAGTATGCTCCGTACGTGAATTAATCATTCTTTCAGCGGATTTTTTCTCAGTGTGTGTTATAAACCTTAATAATTAACAGCGGTACCTATGACTTAGTTCTTTATATAATAGTTTCAAAAGATATCTTGAAAACTTAATTGGTTGCTGTCATATTAGTTTTATTCGTTAATACTAGTTTTGTTGTTAAAATTCGTTATATTGTAAATATTATTATGTAATATAAATATACATTTATATAATTATATAATACCTATAAACTGAATCAGCCCAAGTTTAAAAAAAAAATATTTCCTTTTCGTAAAAAATCTTAGTGGTAATGACATACAGCACTCTGTGATAAAATCGTAGGAAGTAGTGACGGATTGCAAGAACGTATGGCTCAGAAGTAACAGCAACACCAGTCCATGAGAGTCGTTCACGTCACGCACCACTTTGCAGGCAGAAGTATACGCGGAGGCTATACCATGGACAGCTTGGTAGCGGGATTTCGGCGTCATGCTGCTGTCTAAAACCAATATTTGTCAAATTATTTTTCGTTTCCACTAGGCAAGCGTGCTTCATCGTAGACCGCATCGTTAGTTACCATCAGGCGAGATGGCGGTCAAACGCAAGCCTATAGTGATGTAAAAAAAAAATTAATGTGCAAGCTTTCAATAATTAAATCGGCAAAAGAACTGACGAGCGAGTTTTCACTCGCTTGTCAGTTCTGAACTATCGTATTTTAAACGAGCGCAAAATCCTAACATTATATCTAGCAACACAAATTATAAATCAATATGATAAGATAAAAATTGCGGAACTGAGATGAAATAATCAAATCCATTGAAGCAAGACCCTTTATTTGTCATATTTTGTAATTTTCAGAAAAACTAATTTATAACATTAAGATGGGAAACTTGGTTATACTTTTCTTGTCTGGTTCAAATAATTATTTGAATTAGGTGATTCAGATTTTTTGTCGGTAAACTTCGGACATTTTTTTCACAGATTCTGAAATTTCAAAATAGCTAAATGTTAAAAGTTTTTAAATAGTTGTTTCAAAATGTTCAAATTAATACATTTATCTAATATCCCACATGACCACATTGCCAGGCTTTACAATTTTAGGTTTCTATTTCACAACCCAGTTTTCAGGTAAAGACCTATTACTAACCATGTTTTTTTCTTCTACGAGTTGAAGCGGTTAACAGTATCTAGCCTCCGCTTACAGTATCCGCTTATATAGTAAGTTATGAGATAATTAGCTGTGACATACAGAGAGACATACACCAAAGTCTCGCCTTAATGGTTCAGGAAGGTTCTGAACCCTAAAAAATTAAATTAAATTACGACGCCCAAATCAAAAATTAACGCGCAAAGAGCTGCTGATGAGATTTGAACACATCAGAGCAGATCCGTGATGGCAGACGAGAAAAAAGTAAATATAACACCGATCGGCCAGCGTTACGGAATGAGCGCCCCACACTGAGAAAAATGGCCATCAAAATTCCTATGAATTCACCTATAGTACGGACCATATTGATATCACCAAAAAGTACGATGATTAGTACCCGTTTTTACGGTGTCAACTATCATGATATGTGGTTGTCACCGTAAAAACTAGTACTAGCACCAGTTTTTAGGGTGACAATCATATAATATGATGGATGGTTGTCACCGTAAAAACGTGCAAATCATCGTACTTTATGGTTATTATCAGTATGCTCCGTACTATAAGTGAATGCATTATTCTTTTAGCGGAATTTAGATGGACATTTTTCTCAGTGCAGCTTTTGTCTTGTGGGGCTACACTGACATGGCGCTCACCCTTCGAGGGTAGATCGGTATGCCAGTATATCGATCTACTCTCCAAGGGTGATTCGGCTGTATTCTACCACGCTGGTCAAGTGGGAGTAGGTGTATTCAGATGCACTTTTAAATTTATTTATCGAACACGCGCAGGTATTTTCCGCTTTTTTACTACTAAAAAGCCTTTGGTATGATTTATATTCGTTCCTGAGTTCCAACGAGCCATCCTTGATGTCATATTGTCTTTGTCTATGGTAAATAATTAATGTATTTTTTTACGTACCTCGCAGCAAGCTCCTTAGACGCTCATTAATACCTCTGAAACAGCATCGGACATGCAGTGCTGCCAGGAAAAATTGCATCAGACTCAGTTCGATCATCCACATAGAAAGCATGGAACTTATTTCGTGGAGCCATACTTTTGTGATATCTTCATCTTTAAAAAAATATAGAAAAAATAAATTAATAAAAAATAGGTGATCGCAGTCTTTACATGATAGATAGAACTACTATTGGGGTCTTTATAAACGCAATAGAACCCAAAATACTGATTGTAAGCGTTTTAGTCTGAGCGTTTATGCGCGCTAATCTCAGAAACGGTAAAACCAATTTTGATGCGGTTCCCACTAATGTATGTATATTCTGGTAAGCTTCACTTAAAATCTAGTGTTTGTCTTATTTCAATCAATTTCCAAAAAACTGAACTAAATACTACTTAAACATTAAGCATTCTTTATAAGTAAAGTCCTAGTAGCCAATAAAAAAGTAGGTAAGGCCCTATTTACAAACGTTTTCACTTAACCCCGAAAAACTTAAATTTCAAAAGATTTTTTTTTTTTGCAAACTAAATTTACACAGGTGTGGTGACATACTTAAGTAATTATTCAGGTGGTAGCCAAATATAGCCAATACGCCGGTACTCGTGTAGACCATCCCCCAAAACGTTAATGCAACAATCTGCTTCTTTTTCCACGGTGTTTGCCAATGGTGGATGTTCAATTCGGAATTAATCTGCGAATGAAAAAAAAACAATAAATTCAATAAAGTAACTTTGTTCACGTAAAGTAATTTATAGGCCTTATAAGAAATTGTTACACTGGACAAGTCATTTAACATAGCAAGTATCAATAACAATTCAAAAAACAATTCATAGAAAACATAATAATAGAAAAGAGTCGCGCCGTCATACCCCCCGCGCCTCTGTACCGCGCAGGCGAGGACTAAGATAAACGGTTTGGCTATAAGCTCTGATGTAAGAGCTTTTAAAACAAGCGAAGGCCTTTGATATGCCTTGGCGATTGTTGTTATAGAACAAATATTACAACCGTGTCAGTTTACGTGCCATTCAGCCCACGGTACGAACAATTCTGTAGTGCACAGTTGAAAATGCTACTCGCGGTCCTCCACCTGTAAAGCGCCACTTTACAGGTTGCGGACCGCGAGGAGCGTCGTCCGTTGCTTTACATACTTTGAATTCATTGATACTAATGAATCAAACGTGTATCTTATTACAAGAACAAATAATAAAACAAAAAACTCCAAAAAATCCTCCTTTTTTGAAGATGGTTACTAAAAAACTTGTAAAAAAAACATTAAACAAAAGAGATTGAAGTAACGCAGTGGATGAGATTGGCATAGGGCCGAAAAAGTGGGCGCGCTAAAAAGAGATCTACGAGTACAACCAGGTAGGTACCTACATATCTAAACAGCAGTGTGTGGGAAAAAAAACTATGATGACAGTAATTGTTGTAGAAAAAATATCTGACATTTACCTACCTTGTGAACATGATTCAAGGAAGCGATCAAGCACCGCATCCACCTTGGTGTATCGTATATAATGATACCCAACGTGACCATTATCTCGAAAATACCCAGACTCCACAAAACGTCGGACTTCTCTGGGTTTTCTAGAAGACCGAAGATGACCCACATGGCTGTCGCATCTAGAAAGCATCAAATACTCTAATTTTATTGACCTTTTTCTACTTTTTACCTATTTTATTTAACCTGCAAAAAGATGTTATATACTCACTGCAGAAGGTAACAGCGAAATATCCTAAACTCGAATATCTCACAGCCAAGCCAATGCGCCAGCCGGTGCCCTCTTTCACGAACCGAAGGGGAGCTAGTCCTACAAATCGTGACCCACGCAGAAATGACGCCAAAGATCCCGACACGAAGCATTCCTCTTGGTTGTTCATTTGTACAACTTTCATTTTCCTACTTATTTTACGGCTTGAAGCTTGCTTAGAACTTAATTGAAAGTAACTACGAGTAATTTAACCTCGCGAAAAGCTTTTCTGTCATATAAATTGTGGAATGACGTTAAGAGTTGATAGTAAAGGTTTTAAAGGATAAATTTATTTAATTTTTTGAGCGCATTTACATATTTGAACTATAAATACGAACCCCAAAAGTAGGTACCTTTTTGCCTACTAAGGAATGTATCGTCGTGCTTGAGAATAAAACGATTGATAAAAGAATTGAGAGAACAGATAGGTTAATACTTCCTAAATAAAACTGACTTATTCTAGTTTGGTCTATGATGACTGCACTCAACGATACCACGTAACAGTAAGTATGGATAGTTAATCGCTTTCTACAAAGTAATCACCATTAAATTCTTACTCAAATAGTGCTGTTACTTAATAATATATTACTTATTTGTATTTCTTAATGTACAACTTGATCGACGTTTTTATTTGAAAACACTTTGTGGTAGGCCTTATTTTTCTAGTAAGAAATTTAATCGATTGGTACTTAGTACCCGATAACTTTTTCTGTTTACCTGACAGTCTAAAATGATTGTAATGTTTTGTCTTTGTAAGCATGTATACACACAAAAACATTAGATACTTTATGTTATTTACGTTGATTAATCACCAATTTAAGTTGAACCTTGGGAAGAACGAACCCGGAATGAAAAGGCTATCACTGGTTAATAACGTCAAACAGTTGTTTTTTTTTATTTAGTTAAAGTTAAACAAATAACATTATATAAAAAAAAT
This sequence comes from Alcis repandata, assembly GCA_949125135.1. Taxonomy (NCBI): domain Eukaryota; kingdom Metazoa; phylum Arthropoda; class Insecta; order Lepidoptera; family Geometridae; genus Alcis; species Alcis repandata. The sequence continues at coordinate 3,868,752 of OX421238.1, forward strand.
ATACAATGTTTACTGTAGTAATTATTTACGAAAGTAATCAATTTGTTTCACATTTTACATTCCTTTGATGCAAATTGCTTCCTATTTTTAATCAATGAATATAAGTAACAAGCGCCTTGTCAATTCTTGACAAAAAAAAATATCACACAAAAAAAAATACAATTTTGGGACTAGATGTAAATTTGGGTACAATAGGTAAAGTAAACTAGATAGGTATTAGACACACTGGGAATGAATTACTTCAGATGAATCAAGATGACTAAATACGTAGTTACACTGCCGAGCATCTGTAAAAACAATTGTATTAGTGAACCAATGTTAAAATCAATAATGATTTTTGTTTTATCTTAGACGGGATCAGATTTTTAATTTATGTATAATATAGATTGACTGAGATCATCTAATCTTCCAATGAACGTCCTTCCACTCAACAACACTTAACTTGTGTGCGTGGCGATGGTGACTGAAAGACAGATGACGACGAACTACGAGTATTGTATATTATCTGTATCTATGTATCTATACAGGCACAGGTACTACATAAGTTTACGCATTATGTATTGTGACTGCGTACTTTGCATGTAAGCGTTTACACATTAGGGGTGAGAACTTCTTACTTGTAAACCTGTAGATTGATTTTGATTTTATAAACCTGGTAGAGATCATCATCTGGTCGAAAACCGAACGTCCCTCGAATTTGTAAACGTTCACATATGTATAAAGAACGCAAAAAGAGGCAATATACAAACTGTTCGTCATTTGTCGATCAGTCCTCATCCGCACGCACACAAAAAAGTACTATAAAATCGTAAAAATGTTAGAGACATGCAATTTCATATACAAAACAAAGAACTCTAACATGTCCGACATTCTGTCTGACTATCAGATATTTAACAATCCTGCAACACTGCATGGTAGTTCTCACCTTGAGTATTAAGCTCCTTTCTAGTTTGATGATATTTAGCGGTTTGTATGAGAAGTCACTGAGTTTGAGCTGCATGCAGAACTGCTGCAACTCGACCTCCAGCGAATCGTGCACCGAGTGCGTGCGCTGCATGAGATGGCTCACCAGCTCACGAGTGCGCTCCATCTGCTTGGAAGTTTAGTAACGACGTCACAATGTCACTATTTTACTATGGAAAAATAACGTGGTTTCAACACATTTTGTTATAATTAACACGGGAACCCGACTGAACGTGAGTACACGTTAAGCCGGGTCCAGCCAGATATGTATCATTTGCCCGATCCGATCACCGTATCCGTATCGCTGACGCGTATCATGATCGCATATGTGGACGGGTGATGATACACGTATCATGATAGGAGATCTCGATACGCCGTTACGATACGGCCCGACCCATGTATCATTTGCCCGGTGATCGGATCGGGCAAATGATACATATCTGGACCCGGCTTTAAAACAACGATGACTACGACGTAAACGACTTAATTTTTAAGTGTGTATTCCTGTGTTCATTATTACAAAAATATCACTATTTGACCAAGCGAGCGAAGCGTCTCTGCAACGACTGCCCAAATTTGCTTTTTGCTTTCATCTGTCCGGATGTTTGTTTGTTTGTATGTTGGTACTCGCGTACAGGTCGCATTTCTCAACAAATCTCGACGAAACTTGGTATACAGGTTCAAAAATTTAAAAGAATTTTGTCGTGGTCGGGATTGTTTGATTGATTTGTATTTTCCTCAAAAAGGGGGGAAATTAGCTACAGCGCCATTTATCGACGTCATGACGCATTTCACATTTTACATAATCCTGTGTTTTACTACTCAAACTTATATAATATTTATTTCATGGTGTAATAAATACAGACAGATATTAGAAAACCGTGTATTTATAAATTTTCTGAGACTTTTGGTGTAAACTAAATTTTTGCAATTTTTTCAAACTTTAGAGCGATTGAGCACCCCCTTGTAGTTTAGAAATTTTGTCGAAACTTTGAATACATTATCGCAATAGCACGTGTAACAAAATCTGGGGGTGGCTGAAAACCTAACTTCACGTCGATTTTTTTTTCAAACAAACGTGGACCACCCTAATGCATATTATATACATGTATATTTTTACTCTAAATAAATATTTGCCTGTTGTCTATTGTTTAAAAATAAAAATAATGACGGCGTGTACCTCCATATGAGTCAAATGGCAGGGCTCAATAATCATCAGCAGATGTAAAGCGTGATAGATGCACCAATAGAGTTGGGTTCCGCTGTCGTAGTTTAGGTTTTCTTTATCTGTTGAAATATCAATCAACCAACTGAATAAGTAACGTGTATAAACGTAAACTGAACAATTACTTAACGGTTCTAAGTTCTAATAGTAAGGCTTGTAAATTCATTACTGCAATCTGATTTAATTTCACTTCTAATTAAATTAGGAGGATAAGGCGATCTTTCTAACCTCTTCAAATATATAGAGAAGGTCTAATCGTAAGTTTAGATGTAATTTTCGTAAAAATGCAAAGTTTGTGTTTTTACATTTACAATTTTGTACACAAATAAATGGCTAGATGGTTTTGGAGAATATGATAAGTGTAACAATTTATAACGCACACGAGGCAGTGATAAATGTGTATAACGTGGTGACGAGGTGGAAAAATACGGTGATCAGCAGTAACATCATCACCAGTCCGTAAGAGCTGTTTATATCGCGCACCACTGTACAAGTGGATGAGTATGCCGACGCTACATCATTGACAGTCTTGTTATGGGAACTCGTCAACCTGGTGCTATCTGCAAAAAAAACGACGAAATTACTACTATAATACTATTTATTTATCTACAACCTTTGAACAAAAGGACTATTACAAAATACCTACAGATGGATCAGCGGATGTACGAATAAACATGCCTAAACAAAAAGGATTCCTTAGTTGGACAAGGATTCCTAAAAATGTCAAACAACGTAGTTCCGGGAAAACAGAAACTGTTCTAGCACAACTTCTGACGTAAAATACGTAGCGAGTACTCGCTACGTGTTTTACGTCAGAAGTTGTGCTAGGCCCACTGGATATAATAACAGACGACAGAGATAATGACAACTTATTAACCAATAGTGCTAAACGGGTGAGCTGGCATAATTATGGTGCCACTAGATAGTTTTTTGGAGCAAGATTTTATTTTATTTTAACTTCGTTGCACTGAGAACAATGGCCATCGAAATTCCGATGAATTCACCTAAAGTACGGAGTTACGGAGCATACTGATATCACCCAAAAGTACGATGATTAGCACGTTTTACGGTGACAACCATCATACTCGTAATATATAACTGTCACCCTAAAAACTAGTGCTGATCATCGTACTTTTTGGTGATATCAGTATGCTCCGTACTTTAGGTGAATTCATCGGAATTTTGATGAATTGTGTGAAGTGAATTCATTATTCTTTTAGCGGAATTTAGATGCACATTTTTTTCAGTGTGTGCTTAACATTTTATACGTACCTCGTAGAAGGCTTCTTAGACTGTCATTAACATTTACAAAGCAGGACCGGACGCGCAGTACCACCAGGAATAACTGCATGTGGGTCAGTTCGAGAGTCCACAAGAATGGCCCAGAGTACAACACGTGTACCCAATAAACTGTTAATAGAACTGTTGGTTTTAAATCAATTTAGCGCGGACTTGATTTTAAATGAGACCCTTGATTGAAACGTCCACCCTACTAACTTCTTTTTATGATGAATCAATCCAAGTTTTGACTATCAATTCACCTGCTGGCAAGCAAATGAAGCACAAAAACTTAGAAATGAGTTTAAAAGGTTCACCATATTATACATAAATCTTGAAAATCCTAAGATACAATGACCTCAACGGAATGAATGAGCGAGTGAGTGTTTTACAAATCCAAGAGCCTCATCAAAAATCTGATGAAATTGTATGTGGTTATTTAGGTTTTGTGTGTGATTATTTACCAGTACTTAAACCATCTGGGTTGTATCTAAACAACAGCAACACAAACGCGGTTGTAGTGAGAGCGACCCATAATGTGAGTATTGTAATTTGCTGTCCTGTCAGCTTGTGATTGTGATGGCGACTGTTAAGCTTGAAACTTATCTGCAAAACAAAAATAATCAAAAATAACACGTGAACATTGTGTCTTCGCGTTAACAGAAACAGTAAGAAAAGTGTTATTGTATTAGATAGGTATTGTGTTAGGTAACTAATTTATTATTACTAAAAATTTGGGCACAATGCACATAATTTTGTAAAATGTTTCAGTTCTCAGTTACTTCTTAGTGCAATATTTTTTTCAAATATAATCGGAACCATACTAAAGATTATTTAAAAAAGTGTCAATAAATATTGATCATGATCACCATAATTTAGGGTATTTAGTAGGTGTTATGTATGTAGTACTACTGGAGACATTTTCTATTACTCATATTGTTATGCGAGAAAAACTAACACTGTAAGAAATAATAAGATTTCACTTTGAAATAATAGTTACTTGACTGTGAAAAATATAATTACACTGAGAAAAATGTCCATCTAAATTCCGCTAAAAGAATGATGAATTCACTTCACTTCACACAATTCATCAAAATTTTGATGAATTCACCTAAAATACGGAGCATACCGATATTACCAAAAATTACGATGATTAGCACCAGTTTTTGCGGTGACAACTACTCTGATATATGGTTGTCACCGAAAAACTAGTACTAGCACCAATTTTTAGGGTGACAATCATATGTCGTTGCGCGTGCAAAAGTCGCTATGTGTTATTTAGTCATTTTCGGTTTTTTATGCAGTTTTAATCGGTATTTCAATACACACGTCCTGTAAAAACAGCTATGTGATAGACCCAATATTTAAAGAGGTACGGAATGTAGCTAATAGTAGCTATGTGACATTTATACATCTAAAGTTCCATTTTAACACGCCAAGTGTTATAATTCACATAGCTAAAATAAGTTTATTAAAGCGGAAGAAAAAATTGCGCCCGATATGTGCTTTGCTGCACATAGCGAGATTTTTGGTCAAGTTCAGACTCGCTCGATCACGAAACGCACAGGTCGAGCGTCACATAGATGGTACCATTGGCCGGCAAAGCTCGCCCATGGTTTGGCCCTTACTGTAGTCGCGCTGAGGCGCGCAAGCAGGAGGCTTACCTTGCCTGGGTTGATGCTCGACACCGTAAAGCGAAGGATATTCGCCAGATGAAAAGAGCGTATAACGCAGCTGTCAAGTCCTGCAAAAAGGTGTTACAGAGGGCTCGCTTTGACCACATTAGTCGAATAAAACTGGCTTCATACCCAGCGGGTAGTAAAGCGTTTTGGTCCCTAGCTAAATCGGTCGAAGCGAACTTCTGCCGCCCCTCACTACCTCCACTGCTAAAACCTGATAGGACACTGGCCCACACCGCTGAGGAGAAGGCTAACTTGTTTGCTTCTCAATTCGCGGAGTCTTCACGTCTAGATGCTGGTAGCGCGACACCTTCAACTCCACCAGACAGTGCGACGTTTATGTCGGAGTTCCGCATTCGTCAAGTGGAGGTTTGCAAAACGCTACGCAATCTTGACGTGAACAAAGCCAGCGGCCCAGATGGTATTCCAGCCATAGTTCTGAAAACATGTGCGCCTGAGTTGTCTCCTGTGTTGACACGCCTCTTTCGTCTCTCTCTTGAAACTGGTATAGTGCCGAAGTCGTGGAAGCTTGCTAACGTGCAACCTGTGCCTAAGAAAGGTAGCCGTGCCGACCCTGCCAACTACAGGCCTATTTCGGTCACGTCCATACTCTGCAAGACTATGGAACGTGTCCTGAACAACAGGCTCCTGGTGTACCTAGAAACTAATGACCTTCTCAGTGACCGGCAATACGGATTCCGCCGAAACCGGTCCACTGGTAATCTTCTAGCGTACGCCACGTATATCTGGAGTGAAGTCATCGAGAGGCATGGGGAGGCACTTGCTGCCTCCCTTGACATCTCAAAGGCTTTCGACAGGGTTTGGCATGACGGCTTTATAAGCAAGCTTTCGTCATACGGCCTGCCCGCTGGTCTTGTTGCGTGGATTTCGGACTTCCTGAGGAATCGATCGATACGAGTAGTCATTGATGGCTGCTCGTCTGATCGAATGGATATCAATACCGGTGTTCCCCAGGGGTCGGTGCTCTCTGCGACGCTCTTCCTGCTGCACATTAACGATCTGCTAAAGCCCGGTATCTTTGGGTACGCAGATGACAGCACTGTTGTAGAGAGCTAACAGCACGGTCCAGTGGTCCTCAAATCCAGTTTCTGAGAGAGGCTATGGTCGAGCGCTTGAACTTGTCTCTTAAGGCTGTCTCAGAATGGGGTGATGCCAATCTGGTCAGGTTTAATGCGACTAAAACCCAGGCGTGTCTGTTCTCCGCAAAGAAGAGCCCATTCCAACTGGCTCCTACTTTCCGAGATGTGTCCATTCCGACGGCTGACAGTCTTGAGCTTTTGGGCGTTGCTCTGACGTCAACCCTCAACTTTGGCTCCTACATAGAGTCCAAAGCTCAATTGGCTGCCAAAAAGCTGGGTATCCTTTCGAAGGTGCGGCGGTAGGTACTTTACGCCAGAACAGTTACTTTATAAAGCACAAGTTCGATCGTGCATGGAGTACTGCTCGCACCTTTGGGATGGATCGGCCAAATACCAGCTTGAGGCGTTGGAGTCCATTGAGAAACGTGCCAAGAGGCTCATTGGTAAAGACTCATTGTTCGGACTAAACTCCAAACTCTCGAACATCGGCGCAAAGTTGCTAGTCTGTCGGTCTTTTACCGGATACATTTCGGAGAGTGTGCTTCTGATCTGCATGATCTAATTCTCTCTAGCCCTTTCTACTATCGGTCTACCAAGGGCACTAAAAAGCGTCTCCGTTTTATGGTTGGTATACCAAAAACTCGTACGAAACGCTTTGATTCCACCTTTATTGTGCGAACCGCTAGGGTGTGGAACGCTTTGCCTGAGTGGGTGTTTCCCGATAGATATAATCTAGGTGTCTTCAAGTCGCGAGTGAATCGGTTTCTTCTAGGCAAGCATGCTCCATCGTAGACCGTATCGTTGCTTACCATCAGGCAAGATGATGGTCAAATGCAAGCCTATTACTGAATAAAAAAAAAACCTAAAAGCCTTTATGATGTCCCACTAAAAATTGATTCTACCAAATTTAGTCACCTACAAAGTCTAAAGCAATACAAGCACCGTGATTATCACCTATTCTATGATAACTTGAACCATTAGTTCCACCAATGTTTTTGATTGATTTTGTTTGATTCAATAAACAGATAATACCATTTGAATATTAAATGTATTGGTTTTTTTTAAACTTTTTTATTAATTATTTCTTTCCAAAATATAGCTATGTGTCATCGTTCAGCCATTTTATTTAGGTTCCATAGAATTATAAAGTAGTTATGTGCTCTAAATGCACATAGCTTGTATTTACAACTCAAATAAATAACTCTATGTGTCAAATTTGCCTATTATGTTTAATTTTGTCATTATTCATAATGCTATTCTATCCAATAGTAATCTAAAACTACATAAATTTGTTATATGTATCAAAGTAAGGATAAATTATTTATATGCTCTGGACATTTTACGAGAAAATTAGTTTTTTGCGTCTCCTGTAAAGTGTGTCAAATATACATAGCTACTTTTGCACGCGCAACGACGAATATTATGATGGTTGTCACCGTAAAAACGTGCTAATCATCGTACTTTTTGGTGATATCAGTATGCTCCGTACTATAGTTGAATTAATCGGAATTTTGAGGGCCATTTTTCTCAGTGTATCTACATAAAAAAATGTGAGATACTTACCCTACGCACATGATTCAATGAAGCTATCAAGCTACGCATTCTCTTCGGTGCACTGTACACCATCGTCATCACAGTGAATATTAGTGAGAAAATGCTCATACTTCTAACGATAAAATCTTTCTTTAGGTTTTGTAGCAAGCGCATGACTACCCAAATGACTGTCAGACCTAGAATACATCACAATCATCATTATTATCATTAACCTACCTGTCTAAAGCTGGACGTAGATGTCTCCTAAAATTACGCATCCACTTGGGGGGCGTCCATCAATTACGTAAGATGTTCTAGGGAGGGGGGGGGGGGGATCTATCTAAATCTTTCCAAATCTCACTTAGGGGGAAGGGAGGGTCTTGGCAAATATCACGTAATAATTTTTGTCGCAGAAAACGATGTAAAATTGCGTGAAAAATTATTTTTGGAATAAAATATGGTCAAATCTGAGACAACAGTACTGTATTTGTCGTATTCGTCTGAACTTCGCAAAGCAGCGAAGTAGCGCTCGATTGTTTAGCTGTATCTGAACAAGTTGTGTTTTTGTTTTTTCTTTTCTCAATAATCCAACACGTTTACAGCCAAAATATTATAAACTTTGAAGAATCTCGCTTGAGATTAGGGAAGGAGATGAAGAAAATCTTACGATATCTCACCAGGGGCGAATGGGGGTCTGAAAATTCTCAAAAATGCCTCACATAATTAATGGACGCCCCCTTGCCGCCTTATACTGGTCGTCGCTCCACCTGGCCGCAGTGTCCCTCACTCTACGTTTGCCGATCCGTGGCGCTACCCTGGAACCCGTCTCCTATAATAACCTATAAAATAGTCTCCAATAACTCCGATAGTTATAGGTTCTTCTGATTCTTCTCTTATAGGCCAGGGACTCTTTGATTGTGGTTGATCGTGATTCAACGGTGGTGAAAAGAGAGCAGCAGAAAAGTGTGTAAGTGAAGGGTTTTTAAAAATAACAATATTTCATACTCACTGCTGATAGTAACTATGGAATATCCACATATTGAAAAAGTCGTAGACAAACTAACACGCCAGCCGGTTCTTTCTTTCACGAACCGAAGCGGAGCTACTCCTAATAATCTCGACACACGCAATACAAACGCCAAAGACCCTGACACGAAATATTCTGCTTGGTGGTTCATTTGTACAAATTTCGTTTTTCTACTTTTTTCAAGATTGTTTCAAAACTTAATGGTTCAATTTTGATTTACTATTTATTTAGAACTAAAAATAAAAAGACAAGACGTTGTAGAAAAGTAGTACTGTAATGTCGTGGCCGGGAAAAAAACGTTTGATAGACGAAATGTTTTGCTTGGATGAATACCACGTAAAGTAAGTATGGATAGTTAATCGCTTCCTACAAAATAATCTCCATTAAGATTAAATTCTTATCGAAGTAGTGCTGTTACTATTAAGTATACTAGCTGACCCTTGCCCACTTCGTTGGGCATAATGTTAATTAAACCCGAAGCCATCGCGCGCCGTCCGGACCGTTTTTTCTCCGATTCACTTTGCAAAACGGACTACCACGTAAAAGCCTTTTTATTTTTCGGTTTTTTATATAACCTATGACACTCAGCAATAATGTGGCTTTCTATTGGTGAAAGAATTTTTAAAATCGGTTCAGTAGATCCCGAGATTACCCCTTACAATTTAACAAATATACAAACACACAAACTTTACTTCTTTATAATATTAGTATAGATAGTATAGATTATTACTTAATACTTACTTTGTATTTCTTAATGTGCCACTTGATCGACATTTTGTTTGGAAACACTTTATGGCAGTTATACTTATTGCCATGATAAAAATCTAATCGATTGTTACTAAGTACTAGAAAACTTGTTCTACACCCTTCCTTTTTTACATAACAATCTAAAAGGAGAGTAATGTTTTTGTGCATGTACACTTCATACACTACACACGAAAACATTAACTAAATAAAATAAAATAAGAATAAAATAATCTTTATTTCAGGCAAGTAACCCATACCTACTGCGTAGAGAACAAACTACAAAATTAAAAACTAAAACTACAAGCAAAATAAAATAAAAAAAAAATAAAAAAATAAAAATTTACCATTGTAAATCATTTTTAACCACCATTTTAAAAAGAACAAGCACGATTTACGTGCAAAGCGCTTTTTTCAAGTATTTAAGATGCAGTTGAGTATTACAAAACGTTAAAAACACTTATGGATATAAATAAAAATGCCATGTTTACAACCGCGGTCAGATTTTTATTTTTCAAAAATCATGTACTCGTATGTATTTCTCTAATTTTAGATATTTTGGTGCCTTCTTCTAGCACAATACAATAAACGTCTTGTAAAATCAAAATTTTGAACAAAAAACACGTAGAATTCGCTTCTAACTTTCGAGCTAAGTACCCAAATAATATTAGACAAACCCAAGACTCATCACTTCATATCAATCAAAACGACTAAGTACGTAGTTACACTGGAGAGAACCTGTAAAAAATCAATTATATTTTTAATAACCAGTAGTCACGAGTGAGTTCATTCTTTTTAAGCAAGCGTGCTCCATCGAAGATATCCCACTCTCATTATTTTTAGAGATTATATAAGACATATTATATAATTGCTATAAACTGGATTTAAAGAAATTTCAGGGCATATTGGAGGTAAAATATCTTGTATCTCAACGACGACCACGACGAGTGACGAGCGCAGTGCTGTGCCGTGCAGGGTCTTGAATTGTTAAAAGTTCCAAATTCTGGCTGGCGCATACCTGTTATGGGCAAACGTGACGTTTCACATCAGGCGAGCGATTTGCTCATTTTGTCGAGCAATTGAATAAAAAAAATATTTCAAAATTCCTGTACGGTTTAGTTTTGTTTTAAAAACGCAATTGTACTCACTCTGAGTATTAAGCTCCTTTCTATCTTAATTAAATTTAGCGGTTTGTATGAGACGTCACTGAGTTTGAGCTGCATGCAGAACTGCTCCAACTCGACCTCCAGCGAATCGTGCACCGAGTGCGTGCGCTGCATGAGATGGCTCACCAGCTCGCGAGTGCGCTCCATCTGTTCAAAAGTTAAAATAAGTAAGCTCGTATAGGCCGAGTGGCTAGTTCTAGTGTCAGAATTTTTAGGCCGCGAAGGCTTCTGACAAGGCTTGGCGCCCAACCGGGACCTAACATTTAATGTGTCATCCAACCGTCCGACCGTCGTCTATTAACAGTGTGTTCCTACAGGTATACTCAACGCTCATTGCTCATGCAAGGCTAAACGCTTTTACCATCATTACTAACTACTAAGAGATTTTCTACTAAGAGATTACATCATCTCTTAAGATCGGTCTCCATGCGTCCGTCAAACCCTTAGTATCAACCAAACAAACTTCAATACAATAATCTATCAAGTGCGCGTCGAGACACGTTCTTATTGGATTCCGTAGCTATGTTAGACAAAAATAATGTTCATCATCATTGTAGTGTTAGCATAATTCACTACGGAAATCAGTCAACAATATTTGAAAACTAAATTGTACCTCCATATGAGTCAAATGGCAGGGCTCAATAGATATCACCAGATTGAAAGTGTGATGGATGCACCAGTAGAACTGGACTGCGCTGACATAGCTGGTTTCTCGATCTTTTGAGATCTCCACTAAAAAAATTAATAACTAATATTATAGGAACTCAATCCACAAAAATAAGGTGGTGATTATAGCAAGACTTGTCACTTCATCATTGTCTTATAGAGAGTTCATTTTACTTATAGATTGGTTAAGGATAAAAAAGATTTTTACATTTACCTACAAAACTAAAATGAATAGAAATATCTAGGTGATTATAAGAACATGTCTATATATGTAAAAATTACTCACACAGGGTGATGATAAATTTGTATGAGGTGGTGATGAAATGGAAAAAGATGGAACTCAGCAGCAACATCAGCACCAGTCCATGAGAGCTGTTTACGTCACGAACCACTGTGCAAGTGGATATGTACGCTGACATTATATCATTGACAGCCTTGTGGTGAGCACGCGACAGCGGGGCGTTCTCTGCAAAGAAACGAACTATCTTTCCATTTCAGTCTACTTGAAATATTACTACGGAACCCAAAAACTATGTTCAAAACGTTGTTAAGTGAGTGTTACGTTCTCAGTTATTTTTGTACAAACATAATAATACATAGCTCTATCAATAAAGATATATCGATTCTGATTTTGTAACATAACACGCCGTGGTATAGTTCCAATAGTTCTATGTAAAATTAAGTAAATAAGGCCCAAAAAAATATTATGTTTTTAAGATTTAGAATGCATCGTGCTGGCCCAAGACCGGCAAGATTAGAAAAAATTGGTGGGGGGACCTTTGCCCAGCAGTGGGACATTAGAGGTTAACTAAAAAAACTTACCTCTCAGCAAGTTTCTCAGGCAGTCGTTAACATTTCTGAAGCAGGACCGGACGCGCAGTATCACCAGAAATAACTGGATCACGGCCAGTTCGATTATTAACAAGAATAGCCCGCAACAAAGCACGTGGACCCATAGTACTGTAGGATTTAGATAGATAGATAAACTCTTTATTGTTCAAACCATAAATTACAAACAGACTTCTTAAATTAAATGAGAACAAACATGATTTTAAATGAGTCCCTAAGGATATATGTATAATATACTAGCTGCGCTCTGCAGTTTTACCTGCGTTTTCCGGGATAACAAGTAGCCTATGTGTTAATCCAGAGCATGAACAACAACCAAATTTCATGTAAATCCGTTCAGGCGTTTTTCCGTGAAAGAGCAACAAACATACAAACTTTCGCATTTATAGCATTAGTAGGATAAGAAAAGGGTATGCTAATCTGAAAAGATCTCATAGTGCTCATCATTATGGACAACTTTTAATATCGGGCAACCAGAAAATTGCAAAATATTCCATTCCTATTCCATACATTTCGTGGAGTTTTATTGACATTTTTCCATGAAACCTTTTTCGGCTTAGCATACCCTTTCCTTATAGCCCTGTATATTTACTTAAAGCATGTGGGTCGTAACTACATAACAACATCACGAAAGCGTTTGCAATGACTACCCCCCATAATATGAATAGTATAATCTGCTGCTTCGTCCACTTGTCATTTTGGTTAATGTTTAAACTGAAATTTATCTGCAAAAGAAAAATAATTAAATTCAATTTTTTAGGTATTTTAATGAATAAATATGAAATAAAATTCAAATAACACAGGTATTGAAATATAAAATGCGACCACCAAACAAAATCAATGATAATACCAACATAATTCGGATGAAACTTTGTGACGACTGTGTAGTTAGGCGCGAGGCGTTGCGCAAAGTAGCAATTGTAACAAGTCCAGCTCATCCCGAGTTCCAATACATTTCATATTCCGTTGGCAGAGGCGCAATAATAACGCTGCCCGTGTAAAAGCATGTCTTGGGTCGCGTGGAGAGTCCATTTTACTAGATATGGTTACAGAGCGCACGTCAAAACGCACCTGGGGCACACTTCAGAGCCACCATTAAGAAGTTTGAATTTAAGATTTCACTTTTGAATAAACGGTACTTGTCCATTGTAAAATATATCTGTCTACACTACATTCTACATAAAAAACTATGAGATACTCAACTCACCTTCTGCACCTCATTCAAGGAAGCTATTAAGCAAAGCATCCGCTTTGGTGCACTGTACACCGTTGCCACCAACGTGATCATCAGCGTAATAGTGCTCACACTGCATACGAGAATATCTTTCTTTGGGTCTTGCAACAAGCCGATCATAGCCCACGTGATTATCAGACCTAAATAGGAAGCACAATAATAAACATCATCCACCTATCTAAAATCTGTCGAATGCTGGGCATAATCATAAATTACGACATATGGCGCGATCTTGTGCCGTATAGGCATCCACCAGGCCGCCAGGACGCCCTTCTCTACCTTTGCCGATCCGTGGTCTCCACTCTAGAACCCGTCTACGCCAACTTTCAATAAATATATTTTGAGTAGTTTCTGCCACTCTAATAAATCCACGAAAGATTGATTAGATATTTCCTGAGGTGGTGGAAAGTCCTTATAAAGAAAAAGAGCTCGCGGCCGGACTCTCATAGGTCGAAAGCTTCTGGGCTGTAAGTAATTGATCGTGGTTCCACGGTAATTGTCTTGGTGGAAAGCGGAATGTGAAAAAGAGTGTAAGTTAAGAGTGCTAAAACATATTTCATACTCACTGTTAATGGTAATCATGGCATACCCATATATTGAATAGGTCGAAGACAAGCTGATGCGCCAGCCATTTCCTTGTTTTACGAACCGAAGAGGAGCTACACCTACAAATCTTGACACGTGCAGTATTGTTGCCAAAGGTCCTGACACGAAGCTTTCAGCCTGGTTCTTCATTTTTAGCTAGTATGATGGATTAGTTTGATACTTAAAACTATTGACATTGGGCTTCAAATGCGTTCAAGTGGCAAGGCAGCCTGTTAAAAACGTTTGATTGCTGAATACTAAATTAAGATCGAGACAAAACCGATACATGATCGTATGTTCATGAATTCTCAGTTGCTTCCAAGCCTAGTATATTACTGTTATCTGTCATTTATATAAATATCATGGCAGTAATAGCAACACAGTTTCAAAAATATATTAAACTAGCTGTTCCCCGGCCACGCTTCGCTGTGGATAAAAAAATAAAAAAAAATAAAAAAAATATATAGCCTATGTTACTTTGTTACTATGTTACTTTAATAATAGATAATGTAGCATTCGAATGGTGAAAGAATTTTTGAAATCGGTCCAGTAGTTTTTGAGTTTATTCCACACAAACATCCAAAAATACAAAAATACAAATCTTTCCTCTTTATAATATTAGTATAGATAACAAATTAAAGAACTCGCATTCTACAAACCTTAATTTCGCATCAGTCCACTATTTTATTTTCAGAATTATTGTATTGTATTTTTAGCATCTGTCCATCTGTCTGTCCACGGGTTTCTTGTCTATTATTGCATTACAGTTAATACCAAAATACATTAACAAATATGTTACCCCACACAAAAGCTGTAAACAAATAATCCAAATTAAATGTGCTTTTTACCTAAGTAAACTCTGATAAACACAAACAACTATTCTCCGTAATAATAGTAAAGTAACTAACAATTCATCAAACAATCATTACTGTTAAATATTTATTTCAAAGTAGTTTCTGACATTAACTATTTGTATATTCCTTAGTTCCGTTAGATTAACTTATTTATTCGAAAACACTTAATGGAAAACATTGTTCCAGTTAAATACCTAATCGATTGTTACTAAACAGAAACCTTTTAACGTTTCTTTTTTGTCTTTTCTTTTTCATTATTTTGTTATAACCTTACCCATTACACCTAAACTAATATTAAACATCCCATCGAAAGTCCTTTGACTTTCGATGGAATGTTCGTATGTACTTGAACCGGGGTTTTCAATAATGACGATTCTAGACAAAATACACAAACATGTGTAATTACAAGTACCTACAGATTTATACACAGATTAGATTTACACAGATTTAGGGGAATTTCATTCAAAGGTAAGTAACAAAGGAGGGTAAATGAAAGCATACTCGAATTGAAAACAAAACGATACGATACAGCTACTATTCCTTTATCCCAGCAAGTATAAAATAACTCCAGTTGTTAGCGAAACACAAAAGAACTACAAAGTAAATGAATAAGGCTTCGTTTCCATCTTTTCAGGGAATACTGGAGAGAAATGTTTGATCTATTGTTGCCGTTACTACATCTTTTATTCAAATATGCTTTACAGAAGACGGAAATACTGAATAAAATAAAAATAAAAACAGATAGCAAAATTAACACTTCGAATGTAACGAATCTAAAACACAATTCTAATTGCTAGCAATTCAAAATTGGTCAAACCATTTTAAAAGTAGCAAGTCCCATAGCATACATACAAACATACATACAAATTAACATACAAACATACATACAAACTTACATAGGTACGCCAGAAAACATTCACCTTCTGGACATTCAAGTCGGATAAAAATAGAGCACATTGGCAAACAAATTTGAGTGATCCCAAAACTGCTTCTGAACCCATTTATGTATCTTTGAGCCTGTAACGAAAAAAGTTTCATAATAATTCCGTCCCAAGTAAAAAAGTAAACAAACTGAGTAAAGAAGGCAATCAAAAGTTGCGTAAACAACTTTCCGACGGTTACGTGGAGAGGCGGGTTTGGGAAAATATCTTTATGATGTTATGTTAAATCTCGGGCCTGGAGGTGAGTTCTCGCCTAAATGTGTAACGACATTCACGCACAAAAATGTCTTTGTTTCAATAAAAAGCTATGTTTACTGTGTGCACCGGGCTTACGTGGACTAGCCGAGCTTTACAGGTTTAACCATTTTGTAAAAGTTTGTGAATGGAATTGTGCTACAGCTGTAACTTAATTTATACAATAAAAAGTATGTTGCTAGCTTTTGCGCTGGGATTTAGCTGATAAGCGGGATTAAAATTTTTACTTTACAAATTTAAATCTCATTTGAATAAGTACGATGCGAAAGGTGTTAAACTTTCGGGTTCTTTTTTAGACCAGAACCGATCATTAATCCGATTTGCAGAGAGAGATTTGTAGAACAGAGCATTAATAATAATAATTTTGAAGTACTTAACAGTCTTTTGTCTGGCGGCAACAAGGTGCATGCCTTCAACGGTTGGGTGATGCCTCTACTGATATACTCCTTTGGCATACTGAGGTGGACTCAGACTGAGCTGGATGCCCTGGATAGGAAGGTCCGTCAACTGCTCACATGGCATCGCATGCTACACCCGCGCTCGTCTGTTATGAGACTGTATATTCCGCGGAAGTGGGGTGAACGTGGCTTTTTAGATGCTAAGAACCTCCACAACCGCGAAGTATGCAGTCTCAGGAATTATTTCCTAAACAATAAGTGCGGGATGCATCACGATGTTGTGACAGTTGACAAAGGCCTCACACCGCTCTCCTTGGCGAACGAGAACTGGCGCAAACCTGTGGTGCTAAGCACGGAGGACCGCAGGAACGTATGGAAGGACAAGGAGCTGCACGGGCTATCTATCGGGCCTTAACAGGGCCTGATGTGGACTTACTCGCATCGGTGAACTGGCTGCGCTTCGGTGACCTCTTTAGGGAAACCGAGGGTTTTGCCTGTGCAATTGCTGACGAAGTAATAATGACGAACAACTATCGGAAATATATCCTGAAGGACGGTACGGTCGACATTTGTCGAGCATGCCGCCGTCCCGGAGAGTCACTCAGGCATATCATTTCCGGTTGTTCGCATCTTGCTAACGGCGAGTATTTGCACAGGCACAATCTAGTGGCCAGGATCATCCACCAGCAACTTGCCCTTCAATACGGTCTTGTAGAGTCTGAGGTTCCGTACTATAAGTACGTACCTACTATAATATTGTTTGCAATAAGCCTGATATCGTGGTGGTCGACCGGTCACAGCGCAGGGCAGTGCTCGTCGATATCACCATTCCGCATCACGAAAACCTCGTGAAGGCCGAGAAGGACAAGCTCAGCAAGTACCTTGACTTGGCTCATGAGGTTACCGCTATGTGGGATGTTGATTCGACAATCATTGTCCCGATTCCCGATAGTCGTCTTGGCGAACGGCCTGATAGCGAAAAGCCTCGACCAACATCTCAAGAGGCTCTCGCTAGACGGTTGGCTCAAGGGTCAGATGCAGAAGGCAGTGGTCCTCGACACGGCACGAATCGTCCGGAGGTTCCTGTCTCTGCAGCCCTAACCACCGGTAGTTCGGGCCGCTGCCGGCGGCACCCTAGGTTTAAGTTTTTATAATGTTTTTAGGTTTTTATATAACAATATTGTAAAAATGTAAATCTAAGACAATGAATAAATGAAATAATTTTGATACTTTATGGGTTAAATGTAGATACGAATATTCCTTAATTGAGCCGAAGTTGTTCTTACCATCATTATTATCAATCTTTAATCCTCCTAATACTGCTGGGATACTGGTCTACCCTCGAAGGCTGATTAGGCCGTATTCCGTTACGTTGACCAAATGTGAATTGGTAGATTCACTTACGCCATTGAATTTCTTCTCTGGACGTATGCGGGCTTCTTCACGATGTTTTCCTTCACCTAAAAGTAGTTACTAGTTTGAGTTAACCTTAAATACTGTCTATTTTCTTGCATTACTATTTTTGATGCGGTCATAGATAAATAGATTAACTTGTTATTGCTCGTATCAACAGTTACAATAATTAATGCATAAAAATTAGTACAACAACTGGCGGTCTTATCACAAAGAGCAACCTCTTTTACGCATACATTACATACACATACATGATGACCTCCTTAAATTGCAGGTGGCAATCCGAAGTCAAAAAACTGTGACAATACTTCGTGGGGTTTTATTGTGCAAGCGTAGTAGCAACTATTATCAAGTGTCATCCCGCTCGCGCCAATATACTCGCGCCATACGAACAAGCGGGATGACACCCGATAATCATTGCCATCATGCTCGCACAATAAAGCCCCTGATCACGTTGTAAGTACTCACTAATGAATACTACCTTTAAATGAAGCGAAATATTAATTTCAACGTTAAATATTGTGCGTACATTCTACGCCGTATTTACTTACGCGAATTTAATTGTTCGCAAATCCCGGCACGGAAATATCCGAACCAAAAGGTGTCCCTAATTATTGTTGACATTTCGGACGAACTCATCACAGCATTTACCAAATGAGCTAAATTTCCTCTTGAGGGAGCGGGAAAATCTCTCCTCCTGTAATGGCGATCGTGACAGAAATAAATTTTAATTTTGTTCACTAGCGTCTTGTCGGCGATGTAAGACGAGACGGTGATACCAGCCACCTTAATTACAAAGGGAGGTATTTCCAATTTCGTTTCCCCTCGCCTCTGCAAAATAAATAAAATGTTTTTATCGAAAACGAAAGCTTAGTATTCAACAAGTTAATTTAATATTGTAACAGTCTGCGTAGAACACGTTCTTATTTTCTTATTGTTTTCTTTGTACAAAGCGTAACTTGAAATAATAGTAAATTAATTATGATAAGGTTTCTGATTATTTACTTCAGTATTTTGCTGCCATTTCATGACAACATATCCCTTTTACTATGGAAAAATTAAATATAAACTGATTTTTTGACATAATGAAATTTTCGAGAAAAACTTGTACATGCGAAGCCAACTTTAGACAACGCCAACAATTATATAGCTCTGACAAACCAGACTAAATAAATAATTTTAATCTCAGATAAACTCCTATTATAATAGTTAAGGTGGATTTCTATTCATCATTTCACACTCGGTCAACAAGACAGGCTGCGCAGACAATTTCTAAAGCAAACATGCTCGTACCTTAACCCTTCTGTTCCAGGTAGTAGTTAAGCTTAGTTTAAATGCATGAATTTACTTAGTTTTGAGGAGCCCGCATAAGTACTGTTTAACGACGAAGGCATTGACGGTAAAACGTAAGGGATGTTAAGCTAGTTGAATGTAAAGGTCGTAAAGACGAAACTTATAGTAATGAAATTGTAGTGTTAGAGGTGTAATAACATGTCCCTTGCACAATATGTTTATCTTAAATTGTTAAGCAATGAATTCACCAGCGGATACTGTATAATATTCTTTAGTAGCTTCCTATAGCGTCCATGTGGGTCGTGGGTGATGAATTGGTTTAGGGAAAAAAAATATTAAAAAACAAATACTTTGCTAAATATATAGCAGCATATGCAGTCTGTTCCTCAGAATTATCTCTATTATTAGGTACTTAGTACTAGCGAAATACAGCAATTTGTATGGGTTTGTTCCCTGTTCATCACAAATTTTGCCTATTTTGAATTAACTTAACAAAGTAGTGATCGTGGTAGTAGTGTTTAACAACATAAGGTAAGTACTTTTAATTCCGGACGAAATCGAAAACGACAAAGTTCGAAGATGAAACCATATTGTACGAGTTTCAGAAATACAAATAGATATTTCGAAGAACATATTGTACGTATGTTTTTAAATAGTTCTGCATATGAAACGATGATATATCGCTTATGAAATTTTCCACATTGACCCTCTTCTGGTATAAATCACGGATGGATAGGATTACCTACGGCACAACATTGAAGTACACAGAGATAGAGATTCGTATCATAGAAAAAAAAAATATATATATAAAAATTGGATACAAATATCATTTGCGATCTTACTTATAACCGTTGCTTAGTTTATTAAAAGTTATTTTATTCATTATTTTAATTTTGAGTAATACAAAAACGAAGTCCACAATTTTACTAACAAAATCAGAGCTTCTCTCTATTCCCAAGTATTACATACGATATTAGTTGCAATTACGAACTTTATTTGTGCGTTTCGCAACAGTCAGTCCCTAGATCACTAAAATTTTACATGGCGATTATCAATTTAACCTTTTACTGTTGACATTTAACTTATTGAATAGTTGTCAAAAACAGTTATGTAAAAAAAAATGTGATCGCTTTGTTAAATGTTGGTGAACATTTTTTTGGTGTTGGTGGGTCTACGGCCAATTCTGAAGGTTAGTTGACAGATATATTTATAAAAAGTGTTGATGTCCTCGTCTAATAAACCGCTAAGACAAAAAGAGCACTAATTTTTCATAACTATAGGTCTACACCATCGCTAGAGTGTTTAACGCTCTGCCCGAGTGGGTGTTTCCCGATAGATATAATACAATTCAAGGGTGTCTGGGTATTTGGGTGTCTTAAGTCACGAGCGAATTGGTTTCTTCTAGGCAAGTGTACTCCATCGTAGACCACATCGTTGCTTACCGTCAGGCGAGATGGCGGTCAAATGCAATCCTCTCACATAACAAAAATGACTGTTATCCACAGCTTTCCCAATTGGCTTGAATGTGTACTTTGTTCCAGTATAAAGACTTAAAGAAGACTTAAGTTTAAAGAGATTTATTCATTCTGACTTAAGATATAACGCTTACACGAGAACATTGCTTATATATGGAGATTTATAAATGGTCGTACATCTAGCAGTTATTGTTGTAGGTAAGTTTTGTCACTGTTTCGTAGCTACACGGTTACGTCGCCGTCGCTGTATTTTATGTCGCATCCACAGAAGGGCCCGATGTGAAATATGGTGTACTTAGACTAAGTAAGGCTTGAATGATGAATTATTTATCATTTCCATATAAGAAATGACAAAGGAAACATTATTCGGTGGATTTATCGCTCAAAATTATGTGTTTGATAGTGTTTATTACTGGCAGTAAGACATGTGTTGTGTGTGTTAGCCAATTTCGAGCAGGTATCATAATTCGGCTTATTTTAGTCTAACTATTTTATCTGTTTACAAGCCTTTTCAACAAGGTTTTATTAGTTTCACCTGTATGTTTGTAACCGACCCTTTTGGACTCGATTTTGCCCTACTTTGAACAGATTTCATTCAAACTTTGCACACCTGTCAAAGACCGATGACAATGCGTTAGTTTTTTAATCGATTTTTTTTTATTTAAGTTGTACGGTATGTAAATTTGTTCGTCAAGTGTTTAGGTTTCATGTCGTGCAACTGAAGTTTGAACTACTTCCCGATATCCGATTGAGCTCAAACTTTGTATGCCTGTATAACTTCGATAACAATGCAACAAAAGTTTGTAAGCTAAGAAAAATTGAAAACCTATCTATTAATTAAAATTCACATTATATTATAGTCTTCGTTAAACTGCTGGGTATGGTTTTATCTCGTTTTTTGTTACATTTCTCCAATCTCCAATATTAATACCCAGCTTAAAAAAGGGGGCGTATCGTCTATGCCAGTAGGTATATTAGTTTCTTCTAATGATCTTTTGTAACCATTTACCACCTAAATTGTTCAGACGATTTTAAGTTGCACAACTTCACTGTATCTGGAATGTCATAGACTACATTTAGAAGTATTTTTGAATATATATATTTTTTTAATTTAACTTGTCATAATAATATTATATACACTCTCACAAATAATTATGTATTTCTTTGAACTACTTCTAAAATACTAATAAACTCTACTATAATACTATCTCAGACGAAATCATTTTGCATCACTTGACAATATTTTATCTAGATTTATTCCAATATTCAAATGAAAATCCTTGTAAAAGCTTTATAGAAAAGATAGAAAAGCTTTAAAAAGGTTAAGTACTGAGAATGCTCTAAGTAAGTGATTAACTGAAAAAACAAGTTTAAATATATATTTTAATGGAGAATCTTATTTCATTAAATAATTAAATGTGGAAAAGCTCGCGCTATTCTCACGGGTCTTGCTTTCAATACGCATCACTGAACTCACACTTTATGAAATTCCTATTTTCCAATTTATTATTTTCAAAGAAATAAAGAACGAGGAAGAGAAAGGGCGGCGAAAATAATTTAGTTTGGTTAAAACGAACTTTATTTTATTTTATTTCATCATTTAAGCGTCAATTTTCAGTGTTATTGAATCACGTAAAAACAAAAGAATTTGTTTGAGAAATTGTGTTCATTTAATTAGATTAAAAGATATCTGATAGAAAGATCAAGCATCCAAAGGGCTGGTGCTTACCTCGGATAGAAAATGAGCATTGCTATTCAACGAGGCAACGTCGCCAGCCTTTTGAGTACTTTACAAGAAGAGTGACTTGAACTCCATTTTATTATCTTTAATATTATATTTATGTAGTCATGCTATAAGTTATTATTTTATTGACCCAATAGTGTCCTACTGCAGGACAAAGGCCTGCAGAGCAAAGTGAAGGGAGGGGAGGCCCTCCCTCCACTTTTAAAGATATTGGGCCACTGTCATTCAGTATTTTAGGTACGCTTCGATGTCATTGGGTCATCTTTTCCTAAGCCTGCTGGGGGTCGTGTGTTTTTTGTGGTCCAGAGAGTTGTTGAAAAACAAAACATCAAGCACAAAACATGTTCGTATTGATCATGTGTGGATTGCATATGTCAAGGAGTACTTATACTTGGGCCATATCATTTATTTCCAGACGAGCAAAACATATTCAAAAGTTATTTTTTTACTAGCATTAAATTAATAAGTTCGATATTTAGATATTGTGAACACGTGAATAGCCTCAGGCAGTTTTATCGACCAAAGTTTTCTACATTCATGCATGTGAGGCGTTAAAACTGCAGTTTGCGAGTATTGCATATAGTCATACATCATTTGGAAGAATAAATATCGAAATTAATCTTTATTTTCAAGCAGTAGAGCTTATTTTCCTAAAACTTTATCTTGCGGAAAATATTTACAGCTTGAAATTTTGAAGCGCTTATATAAAATTTAAACGAGATTGGTACATATAGTTTGAAATACGTGTATACGGAACGTACCTACTCGTAACGTGAATGTGTGATGTTATTTAAGGGATGTATAATATGTTATGTATGTATAGTTTGTATAGTACACAGATTGAATGTATACGTTTGGCTGTACGTTAAGAAAAGGAAAAAATGTAAATATCTTTTCTACTATATTCTTCTACAAATAGGTAGAATACACGTAACGAGTACATCGACGACACACTGCCCTCGAGTACTCGGTTTGTGTAAACAGTTTGACGAAGCGAGACTTACTAGAACCATGATTTGTTTACTCGGCCGATGCTTACTTACTGTCTTGCCACTGTACTCGTTACGTGTAATCAACCCATAAGAGTGCCTCTCCAACTAGTGAAGGTTGCCAGTCAGCTCTACTTATTTGGTATTTGGCGAGGTGACAGATTTCGACAGCACTCGGAATTCCCCTTCGATTCTCATATGTTACACAACACTACCATAATTCTTTTTTATGGCTTTTCTTTTTCTCAAGCAATGCATTTATTTTAGTCGATAACATACGAGTACCTTAACTTATGCCAAATCGAAGAAACTCAAACCAGCAATGGCTGCATTGTTCCACAAAACACACACATTCAGAAACACAAAAAAAAAAAAGCTGCCAAAAAGCTGGGTATCCTTTCGAAGGTGCGGCGGTACTTTACGCCAGAACAGTTGCTGTTACTTTATAAAGCACAAGTTCGATCGTGCATGGAGTACTGCTCGCACCTTTGGGATGGATCGGCCAAATACCAGCTTGAGGCGTTGGAGTCCATTGAGAAACGTGCCAAGAGGCTCATTGGTAAAGACTCCCTTGTTCGGACTAAACTCCAAACTCTCGAGCATCGGCGCAAAGTTGCTAGTCTGTCGGTTTTTTACCGGATACATTTCGGAGAGTGTGCTTCTGATCTGCATGATCTAATTCCCTCTAGCCCTTTCTACTATCGGTTTACCAAGGGCACTAAAAAGCGTCACCGTTTTATGGTTGATATACCAAAAACTCGTACGAAACGCTTTGATTCCACCTTTATTGTGCGAACCGCTAGGGTGTGGAACGCTCTGCCTGAGTGGGTGTTTCCCGATAGATATAATCTAGGTGTCTTCAAGTCGCGAGTAAATCGGTTTCTTCTAGGCAAGCATGCTCCATCGTAGACCGTATCGTTGCTTTCCATCAGGCAAGATGACGGTCAAATGCAAGCCTATTAATCAATAAAAAAAAAAAAAAAAAAAAAACACGAAATAGTCTGGTCTATTTCAAAGTTCGAAACATTCCATCCAAATCGAATACCAAACCCTTCATCCATCGGCAGCAGTTCCACTTGACGTTGTACGTCTAAAAGCTCGTGTCAAGTTTGCGAAGAACGGCGAAGTTTGGTTCAGCAAGCACTAATAAGTAAACGTCATGCTCTAATTAACCGCAACTATTGTGAAATGCGGCCAGTTAGCAACTAGAGCTGTATTAACTTTCACATTCAATAAGCCAATACTTTGAGTAGTTTATCTATCTGATGTACCTATTCGTAGTATTCCAGTTAATAATAAAAATAAAAACAAAAAGATCATAGACAGAATCCGACTTCGGTGTAGACAGATGATCTCTTCATTGTATAGAGGTATACTTAAAAAGCAGTACTACAACTAACAATCTTATTGCTAAAACCAGTATTTTTAAAATAGTGGAGCACCTAAAATAGTGTTTATTAAATTAAAACCCTTCCCTACGAAACCAGATTTTCAAAACCAGTTTCATAGACGGCATTTTTATACTTGTACGTCATCATCATCTGCCTACCCTCCTACGTGAGATCGATATAGTACGAGTACGTCCACTTCTTCCATTCATCTCTATCACTCGTCATATCTAAATACTCTCCCTTCTTTTTCATATCATCTTTCACACAGTTCATCTATACTTTCTTTGGTCGTCCTCTACAGCTATACCCATTTATATTCAAGTTCTCACTTGTACGTATCCATCGATACAACCGACTGGCCTACTTAACACAAGGATAATATAACTGAACATTGGTAAAGCAAGCCGCTAGTTTATCGTACTCGAGCCCCGCGCATCGTAGGGCCGCAGATTTATAGGTCGCTCAGGTGTGAACGTAGCGAGCAACGGGGAGGAAACTCATGGCTGGGAGAGGCGTTGTAATTTGTCGACCAGCCGAAATAGAAGATAGATAGGTATAAGCATTGTTAAAGGTAATTTTGCAAAAAAGGTGAAGCAGTAAAAAAATAATCATTGTTTGTAACTCGTTTTTCGTAACATAATCCTCCCTGAATCTGATCTGTAAATAATATACAAATACCACTTATACACGCGAACCAACAAGTTTCATGTGATAAAGTTGATGAAAATATATATATGTATTATATTTCAAAGTATAGGTATATGTTTAACGGAGATAAATGCGTTTTTCTATTTTCAAACAGATAGCACAGTGTAAACAAAACATTAATAACACAAAAAAATGGTAGATGTGTAAACACTTTCATAATTTAATTAACTCTTTTCACATATTGTTATGATTAACTCGGGAATACTCACGTAAATTAAGTCAACTAGTAGTTTATTCGATCATATTTGGTGATCTTTATCAGGAGAATACAAGCGTGCGAGCGCACTACCCACGTTAGTTTCCATAATATAACTTTTTTTCTCAAACTCGCAGTAGTAGTAACTCATGTGCAATTTGCACAAAATAAATTAAAACAAATCACACTTCCTGTCTTTTTCCGAGCTATTTTTTTATGTAATTGAGTGACGAGATGAGCAAATCGCTCCTCTAATTTCCATCTCTCAAATAAATACATTGCTCGAAAGCTCAAATATCGTATGCACAATTATTACGTAAAAGAAAAACAACAATAGAAACAGAAGCCGGTCCAACGTTATTCATTTCAATTTTGCCTTCGGTTTTACGATATTTTGGTGCCACACCTCTTTGCAATGTACAAACAGTAACACAGTTAACTAACTCTACCAGGATAGACTTGACATCCAAAAGACCTCGCCTTAAAAATATAGAAAGGCAGTGAACTATTATAACACTCAAACAATTATAAATTACAAATAATCGGATTCAAGGACAAGATTGGCACAGGACCGGGATGAGAGGCGTACAAGAAGAGAGGCCTATGCTCAGCAGTGGACGATAACGGGCTGATGATGATGATGATGATGAATCGGATTCACAAAATAAATAAATCAATAAACCAATAAATTACAAATAAAATCTATTCAGAAGTAAACTTATACCTTCTTTATTTTAAAATGTGTGAAATTGAGCATGGACAATAGGTATACGTGTGACTCCCAGCTTGTGGCGCATACTATTAAGTATTTTATCTATTAGTTTTACTTTTCAAACCTCTTCAGCCAATAGTGCACTGCCGCTGCCTGAACCATGAATATCGAGAGCAAATATTTTAGATTACGAACAGCACTTGAAATAAAAACTACGCCAATCTGACTGAACAATTTGAATGAAGTGGCGGAACCCACCGCGTACAGGTCTGCACTCCGAACTTCGCTTTTCAAACCCTTGCCAAATACTCGCTCCCCAATATTGGCAGTGCGAAGCGTAGTTTGGCTAAAAATCGGTAAAATGGAACGGAAATGGGTAGAGATGTCACCACCGCAATATACGCGAGGTTTCGGCAACATCGTCTGTAAACATTCACATGCAGACCCAAAGTGCATCTTGTGGTGCTTTTTCATCGCTTTTAAAACGCTTGGTGTCATTTTTCAATGCCCAAAGCCATGCGGTAAGGCTTAGTACATAACAGAGAAAAGGTTCAGAGTAAATCACTTCATAAGTATAAAAATTGTTGTGATACATTTTTGTGGTTAAATAAGTTATTGTAATAGAGGTATGATGCTCTTAGCTAAACAGGTTAATGTAAAAGCTAACTTGTCCGCTACAAAAATATTATTCGAACGTAAACGTGCATGTAGGTTAAACCTGCATACAGATACGAGTGGGTAAGTATGTATGCAAATTCTGTCCTCGACACACGTTATACGACGGGGAAAATACGTATACCTAACTCGTATTCTTAAATGAGGAGAACGTAGTTGTAGGTAGAAAAATGCTTAGATGTCTGTGAGACTAAGCACGCTTACATGAAAATAATGGTCCACTTACTTCTCTGGTCCCAATGTATCTAATCTTGGACTCTAAAACAAAACAACGCAATCGGTCCGCGCATCCAAGCGCTACACGCTGTTCTTTACCAATCGACGACTCAAAGCTCAGATTCTACGGAATCACTATAACAGTGTCTGAGAAAATAGGTCAGATAAATATATTGTCTTCTTGTCTTTGCGATCCTCTCCCCTAAATACCAAAATTAATAATAATAACCCAAAATGAACAATAACGCAACCAGTCCTTAATAGCGAAGAGGACAATTGCGTGCCAGTTTTTGAACCCAACCCAAAAGGTAGCTGAAGTGTGAGAAAGTTTATTGAAGTCAAGAAACTGATCGTATCAAATATTATTGATGAGAATAAAAAAACCAATGAGTTGGGCCTTGAAGTTAAAAGACTATAAAGCCACACCTCTGAGTTAGGATGTTAATGCGACTAAAATATAATATGTTAGCTGTTGTTAGGGTTTCTAAAGCTTATTCACCATCCGTTCCTTCGATAACCATGACTACTTCCAAATAAAGATTGTATGCAATGCTTTAAATTGTAGCCAGCAGATTGGCCAATTCATTTCGTGGCTGGAGCAAATACCGGCGTAATTTAAAGCACTGCTGATGCAATGCAAAAGCGTAAATGCAGAACTTTTCCAGAGCTTTTAGCTCGCTTTCGTATACGTTTTACTGAACCTTTTATTTGTCTCTAAAGTTTTTAAGTAAAAACCATGTGACTGTAGTACTTAGTAAGTTATATTAGCCAGAATTGCGGTTTAAGGTTAGTTGACAATTTTAGAAATGGTTTCGTTGAATTCACCTTGCCAAGATCTAAATTTTAGGCTTGAAAGATACAAGTATGGGGAATGATTTTGAACAAAGAATAATAAGTCTGTTAATCGTTGTTTAAAATCAATCTATATGAAAAATTGTATTTTTCGTTTTGAAAATAATATAATTCTCAATATAGCTATTGGTTTGAAGTTGTACAAATAATCTTTAAAATGGTCGCTCTCAAGATTTTTAATTTTAGCCCTAAGTATTATTCTTGGACTTCTGAACATTTTAAAAAAGCAATATCTTGTAATATATTAAAGCAAGATATTTAAAGACCATCGGTGTCCACAAAAACTCTTAGATATCAATATCAAATCACAAAAGATTTCTTCACAATAGCTTGCTGGATGAACGAAAGCCTTTCGAAAATATTAAACTTCTTTGATTTTTTTGTATCAAAAGAGAAATCATAAAGGGATCAATATGGGGTATAATTCTACTTTATGATATCTTTTTTTTTGTCTGGGAATATTATTTTTGTCATGATTTCATTTATTACATTTCAGCGTCTTCTTGTCGTAGCCACCCACAAGTAAAATTATAATTTATTGTATTTTTTCCTCTTACTTTCTTGGAATACTAATGTTCACTGTTTCACACAGCCTCTTGTATTACAAAGGAAGTACATTAATATTATACTCAGATCAATCCATTTAAAGATCGTATTTATTGCCTTATCACGAAAATACTATGCTCGGTAAAACCTAAACTCTTCATTTCTATTGTCTCTATTAGGCCGACAAAGAGAGTGAATTTTGAACTCCCTATCGTTTATGAGTATGTTCAATTTTATTACCTCTATATCGTCCTGTGACCAATGCAGTGGGTAAACTATATTATTTTCTGCGCCATCTACTGGTTCTATTATTTTCGATATTAAAGTATCACAAGAATGACTTTACAAAATGCCTAAGGCATTTTTTCATCAAACTCCACTAATCATGATTAATTATGTAATTCCTCTGACTGTTTGTATAAATAACTTTGTTTCGAGGTCCGGAACTAATTTAATTTCAGAAGTTAATTTATCAAAGCTTCTGGAATTGGCTTTTAATATTTGGACCTTTTATTTCAACTGTATCAAGTTTTTCTTTGTACCTATACAATCTGCTAAATGTAAAATATGTTTTGAAATATGTCGATTTTTTAGTTTCAGTTTTTTTTTTCGGTACTACAATATAGCTGTAGGGTAGGTACATTGTATTGTTGTACCAGTTGGGCTATTATGTAATTTTCGGCTTGCAATCGTTGCTGCCAAACAAGTGACTATCGCCAATTTGACGTTGATCAGTGACGTTTCTGGCAGCGATCGCAAATCGCAGCTTACGCAATAATGCGTTGTTTGCTGAAATAAAACTTATTATCTCCTACGTTAATGATTTTAGGCGGCCTAAAAACTGTCACTCAATAATTACACATACTTACTAACTTTATCAGAACTATCAAAGTTTATAAAGCCAAAACGTGTCACAAGTCGTTCCTCTTTCAACTTCAAGCGGGACATTGCCAAATGGCCTCGCCCAATCGTCCATAACATCAACTTTTCCCTTTTCAAGCTTTCACGGCGAAAGAATATTCAATTTCTATGACATGGAAACATCGAATGCATTATCTGACCTTTAAGTTTTTTTTCGTGTCACCGATTTTGCTTTCAGAGCCTCGTGATTGGAAAGGGAAAGAATGGAGCAGAAATTCGCAGGAATTAATGAAACGCTTGTGTAAGCAGAATTGAGAGATAAAAAGGTTTGCTGGAGTGCCGGGACGTAATACGTTGATGTGCCTCCCGGATGGAATCACGGTATTACGAGTTATGATTTCAAATGAATACGTGTTGATACTGTACGAAGGTACAGTATCAAAACTTACGTTACGTTACGTTAACTTACTTTACGTTACTTATCAAAATGTTAATTGTAGCAGAGCTTTAGTTAAGATGTTTGATCGTCTTTCAGTAATGTAATTTAGGTTTAATAATTTAGTAATTTAGTAATTTAGGTCGCCTGAATTGATTTAGGCCGCCTTAAAGTGACAATTTCAACTGAGTTCCCGAGTGACAAATTAAACCTGGGCCCAGATACTATTCAATATTCATCCTCATCAATAAAGGCGGTATAGCCTCGGAATAGTAAGGTACTCCGTCCGTGGTATTTTTCAAGCGAATTTACGAGTAAAACTTTAAGCCCAAACATAACTCGTTAGGCTAGGTATTTGCGACATACTTTGGGGGATAAGCGTGGAGGCGTGCTTGTCGCATCCCCTGCCAGCCCTTACAAGGGTTGCAACTCCACTTAAATGTCGTGGTGGTAGGGTTTTTTTTTTAGGCCCGCCTGGATTGTTACCACCCTCCTACTAAAGTGTGTCGCTAAATATCGCTGTGTTCACAGTGTTGTGTTCCGGCACTAGTGTGGAAGAACCAGTTTCCCTCCCCCTTCTCTATTTGTGGCATGCATCGCTACTTTTCCGTGGACCGTTAGATTCTACGAAGGATTTTTCTTAACGTGGTGGACGTGATGGGGTGTCTCGAGGGTCAGGGAGACCCGGTGAAACGGTTGTCCGCTGGCCGCCCGTGAGTCAGTAGGGGACCCGAACCCAGGGATTTCTCTTTAAACTCCGCCCTGGGAGGCTGTCCCGCCAATTCACGCATAATCCTGCGCAGTTGCTGTCGTGCCGGAGTAGGAGACCGGAGTGGAACCCGGCAGCTGCTCGCAGGGGGGACCGGGGGCCCTTCCGTTCCTCGTGGCAGCCACTCACTTTGGCGCCCTTTTGGTTAATCCCAAATTATCTGTTATTGTCTTTGGATCCGTGGCGATGCATGTGACAATCCTTCCTTTCTCCCTTTTAATTTTATCTAAATATGGTCAATAAAAATAAGAGCAAACGTTATCCAGCGGCTTTGTGTTCCACACTACAAGTGGACTTCTGCAACATCAGAGGCTTACACACCAACCTCGATGCCGTACACCATCATCTTGAAACGGCAAAGCCAGCTATGCTCTTTTTGACTGAGACTCAAATATCTTCACCCGCGGACACATCTTATCTCTCATACCCTGGCTACACGATCGAAAATGTGTTCCTGCCTCGTGCCGGGGTTTGCCTATATGTGCGAGAAGATATTTGCTGTCGACGTCTCTACGGCCTGGAGGATAAAGACCTGTCGATTCTTTGGACTCGTGTAGATTATTGTGGTAAAACTCGTGTCTACGCTTGTCTATACAGGTCACATAGCGGAGACCAGGAGACAACTCGTCTGCTCGAACATGTCGCTTCTGGAGCTGACAAAGTATTAGAGCGGTACGCTTCCGCTGAGCTCATAGTTCTTGGCGACTTTAATGGCCACCACGTTGAGTGGTTGGGTTCGGCTAAGACTGATCATGCGGGGCGTGCTGCTTATGACTTTGCCACGGCTTACGGACTCACTCAACTCGTGACTGACACAACTAGAGTCCCAGACATTGCCAACCATACCCCTTCTCTTTTAGACCTTATGTTGACATCCAACCCAGAACGGTATCGGGTATCCGTTGTGGCCCCTTTGGGTAGGTCCGACCATTGCCTGGTCCGTTCTGAGGTGCCCACATTAAATAGCAACAGTCCCCGCCCTCCTGGGAAGCGTACTGTATGGCACTACGGATCAGCAGATTGGGATGGCTTACGCGAATTCTATTCGTCATATCCCTGGGGGCAGCTTTGTTTCTCTCACCGGGATCTCGATGGTTGCGCTGACTCCGTGGCTGATGTGGTGCTGCAGGGTATGGAATGTTTCATTCCTAATTCTTCAGTCCGCGTCGGCGGTCGGAGCCGCCCTTGGTTCAATAAATCTTGTGCTGTTGCATCCAAACGCAAACAAGATGCTTATAAGACTTGGGCCAAGGCGCGTACATCTAAGGATCCTGCGTGTGCTGATCTAAAAAATAAACTTAACGCTGCTGTAAGGTCTTGTAAGAAGGTAGTTGCTGAGGCCAAAAAGCGACATGTGAGCAAAATCGGTGACCAGCTAACAAAATTTCCATCTGGTAGCAGGGCGTTTTGGTCACTTGCCAAAGCTGCCGAGGGAAACTTTTGTTGCTCAACTTTACCAGCACTTCGTAAACCGGATGATAGTTTGGCCCACAGTGCGAAAGATAAAGCCGATCTTCTTGGCTCTCTTTTCGCCGCTAACTCGACCTTTGACGATGGGGGTGCGTCACCGCCGGTTATTCCGCAGTGCGAAGGTTCCATGCCAGAGGTACGCATCTCTCAGAGAGCAGTACGGAAGGAACTCTTTTCCCTTGATGTGCGAAAGTCGAGTGGGCCAGACGGCATTCCGGCTATCGTACTCAAAAAGTGCGCGCCGGAGTTGACTCCTGTCTTAACGCGCCTGTTTCTGTTATCCTACACCTCGGGCTGTGTGCCATCATCTTGGAAGGTTGCCTTAGTCCACCCAGTCCCTAAAAAAGGTGATCGTACAGACCCGTCTAATTACCGCCCGATTGCAATTACCTCTCTACTCTCGAAAGTGATGGAGCGAGTTGTTAACACCCAGCTTTTGGGTTTCCTAGAGGATCATCAACTGATCAGCGACCGTCAATATGGATTTCGCCATGGTCGGTCTGCTGGTGATCTTCTAGTGTGCCTAACGCATGGGTGGTCCTCAGCTGTTGAGAGTGGTGGAGAAGCGTTGGCGGTAAGTCTGGACATTGCCAAAGCATTTGACAGAGTCTGGCATAAGGCACTTCTTTCCAAACTTCCATGTTATGGCATACCATCTGGGCTCTGCACATGGATTTCCTGCTTTCTCTCTGGGCGGACCATTAAAGTCGTGGTTGATGGATCCTGTTCCGACGCCATGCCCATTAATGCTGGAGTCCCGCAGGGTTCTGTATTGTCGCCTACCCTTTTTATCCTGCATATCAATGACATGTTGCAAATTGTGGCAGATTGCGGCATTCATTGTTATGCGGATGACAGCACTGTTGACGTACAGTACTCTGGCCGTGTTGGCGCCCGGCATTCCGAGGTGGAGGCTAATAGAGACAGACTTGTTTCTGACATTGAGAACTCTTTGCAGAGGATCTCAGAGTGGGGTGATCTTAATCTGGTAAAGTTTAACCCCACTAAGACGCAAGTTTGCGCGTTCTCCGCTAAGAAAGCCCCTTTTGTTGTTGCTCCGCGATTCCAGGGCATTCCTTTGGAAATTTCTAAGAGTTTGGAGATCCTTGGCATTAACATTTCTAGTGTGGTCCAATTTCGGGGTCACTTAGAGGCCAAAGTGAAACTCGCTTCCAAGAAGCTAGGTGTGCTTAACAGAGCGAAGCGATACTTCACGCCGGGTCAGCGGCTTTTGCTTTACAAAGCTCAAGTGCGGCCCCATATGGAGTATTGCTCCCACCTTTGGAATGGCGCACCGAAATACCAGCTTCAGCCTCTTGACTCCCTTCAACGCCGTGCCGCTAGAATTGTTAACGATCCCAAACTCACTAACAAGCTGGACCCACTTAGTCTTCGAAGGGACGTGGGCTCCCTTTGCATATTTTACCGCTTGTTTTTTGGGGAATGCTCTGAGGAGCTTTTTGACCTCATTCCTGCGTCGGACTTCCACCACCGCACATCCCGACACCGTCAAAAAGCTCATCCGCATATATTGCAATGCTGGAAATCCCACACTATCAGGTTTGACCGCGCTTTTATCCCGCGGACTTGCAAAATGTGGAATGCTCTACCACCGAAGGTATTTTCGCCGAGCTACAACATGGGGCGTTTTAAAAAGGGAGTCTACAAGCACCTCTCCGGGCTGGCAAAACACCATCAACGCCGCTAGTGTTGCAGGTGTTCATAGGCGACGGTTTTGCTTAACATCAGGCTGGCCGCCTGCCTGTTTGCCGCTCTTTTATATAAAAAAAAAAAAAAAAAAACATACTAGGTTAGCGCAGTTAACTCCGTGTTAATTATTAACTCTTGCTTAAAAACCACCAAAATCGACGAGTTAAGTATTCACACTTTAAATAATTATTTAACCTAGTATACCGCAAGTGTACAAGTGTTGTTTAATATTAAAATATGCAATGAAAAAGCTAAAATAAAACTAAGTCAGCCTTAGTATCAAAACCTATAATAAACCATGGTCTAACATATCATACCATGCTTTAAAGTCTAAACTATCACTGGCTGGCAACAGCTGCTAACACATACGTGCATTTACAATAGTAATTATCGCCAAACAACCCCAGTCAGAACAAATACAGTCTCGCTGCACCGCGGCAAAGCCCTTACGTTTCAGTTCCCGCAGAAGCGTAAGATATGTGCTTGCCAAGAAACCCGGTAAGCTCATTAGTGACGCTAAACCGAGAGTAACTTGCGACGATTAAGCAAGAGTTATTATTGAAATGGTTTGTGTAATTGCAGTTGGAATGCCGCCGGTTCTGATAAACTCATATTACGGATTTGGAGGTTTAAATTGGGAACGGAATGGAAAAACAAAAAAGTTTAAGTTCGTATAGATCGAGTGAAGCCTTGTAGTGCTATGGAACTTTCTCGGTCGAAAAACGGACGTTTAAACTGAATCGTGAAAATTCACGATTTTGTCGAGTTTTTTGTAAGCAATTAAGTGACGAGCGAGCCAATCGCTCGCCTCATGTTGTTTGTAGTTTGTTTGACGTCAGAGTTTTCAGGCCACTTTATTGCCTCTGACATGGTTTTGACGAATATTTCATAGGACAAACAACAGAAGCCAACAATTTAACGTGTTAAAAAATTGAAATCAAAACCTTCTTAAAAAAGCTTTTTTTCAGGTCAAACATTTTTAATTTAAACTTAGCTAGAGGTGTATTTTCTCTTCTCGACGCTGTAATTCGAAAATTCCCTACAAATTAAGCCCAAAAAGCAAGCGAAAGCATAAATCGAACGTAGCGCCTGCAAGCCTGCATACAAATCGTTGCAAATCTAGATATGGCTCACTATTCCCAGCCGTAACATTTGCACTCGCAAATCGCAAACCGAACGATTGCCGAAGGCTTTGTGTGTTAAAGCTATTACTAAACGCTGATTTAGCACTTCGTATGCTACGAGATAATTGCTCACGACCTAGCGATATGAAGGTTGCAAGGTTAAAACCAATTAAAATGATGGCTTACTTGAATTTTTAGGACTAAATATCTTCAAGTTACATTCATGAAATTTATCGTTGGTAAAGTTGTAGCTTTATCCTACTATCCTATCCTACTAATATTATAAACGCGAAAGTTTGTGAATATGTTTGTTGCTCTTTCACGCAAAAACGGCTGAACGGATTTACATGAAATTTGGAATTAAGGTTGTTCATGGTCTGGATTAACACATAGGTTTTTTATCCCGGAAAACGCGGGTGAAACTGCGGGGCGCAGCTAGTATTGTTATAGGTACAGTTAGTTGGTTTGGTTTAGTTTGTTACACGTATTATTGAGTCAGATATTTTGACTTTAACTTTGACCATTCAGTGATATTTTCAATTAGCTGCTTGCCACTACGGGACTAAGCTTCAAAAGGGATGAAGGATCACAGTTTCACAGTTTCTAATGTGTGACATCAGCATATAATTATACAAAAACATTCAAATAAACCCTGAACGTTAATTGGAGTTTTAGTTTTCATATCCATAATCATCATCATTTTCATTAAGCATAGGCCTTTTTTTGCACGCCACTGCGACTGCGGCGCATCCTGGTCCTGTACTCCTGTGCCATCTTGTCCACGTTCGACCCGCGCTTTTTATAATATCGTTGACCCAACGAGCTGGGGGGACGACCAACAATATCCATAATAATGAAAACAAATGAGAATTGGTGATAACCGATACATTAGTGGAACTTCGCTTCCACTTTAAGGTACCTAATAGCAGTAATAGTATCGCTCACTAACGAACCTGCGGTCTAACGCTAGTTTCCGATGTAAATTGCCTAATTTTACAGCCGGCAATTTGTACTATTGTATTGTAAATTCATAAGTTTTGGGATTGAGCGTAGAAAGCGTGTATTATAGGATTTATAGGTACATTTATTTGAACAGTGTTCATTAGACTGATGAGATTGCTAGATGATTTATTAAACTTTACTTGTTTCTGAGAATGTTCAGTTAGGAGGAGTTAATAAATAAATAGAAACAAAGAATAGTATAGAAGTATGTCTTTATCTCTTATCTTTTCTTCTCCTACATTAAAGACTCAACAAAAGTTGTAGATGTATGTAAACAGGTCGCTACTCTCCTACATACAGGACTATAAGGGAATGGTATGCTAAACTAAAAAGGGCTTGTGGTACTCATTATAATATTGTACCCCACTTTTATTATGGGATTGGTTCCATATTTGGTTGGTTCACCATTTATTGACTGATTGATTGATTGGTATCAATGGCATTATGGATAAGTAAAAAAAAAAGAAAGTAAACGCAATGATAAGTACCTTATATATGCTCTGCATAGAAAAGTAATAAAATGTTCTGTTTTAAAAGGTGTATATTAAAAAGTGTAGTTTTATTACTGGATAGTGAATTATCTCACCAGCAACGTTACAAGTCGGTATTAACTCGCGCTGAGCTAAATTGTCCGCTTATTTGCTGAATTAGAGCAAACTTGTTCTTGGACCGCTCGTTTCGCTCCAAGTTAGCCTTATTAATAGCTTCAACTCTATAAAATGTAGTTAAAGCTAAGTTTTCTATTTTTAATTGTTGTTTACTTCTTTCCAGAAAAACATGCAGTTTGACCCAAAAAAATAATTATGTAGAAACCACTGCCGCTTGGATACTAGGTTTAACCTCGAAAGGTGTTTCGGCAGTATTCCGTCACGCTGGCCAAGTGCGGGTTGGTGAATTCACATAGGTACGGCATTAAATTTACGATTCATGAAGTCATCAGGCGAGCGATTTGCTCGTCTCGTCACTCAATTACATAAAAAAAAAAAAAAAAAAAAGTCAGAAAAAGATCTTTCTTAGCGATCATGCCAACAGTTGCAGCACAAGTTTTTAAGTGTATGTAATCATTTTGTTTTTAATTTCTGGTGTGTACAATAAAGAATTTTTTATATCTATCTTTACATAGCACTAAATCACAAGAATCAAAAAGCCTTACACTTTTCAACAATCCAAACGCAACTCAAACCGAAGCATACCACACTTGTAATCCTGAATCAACCACCCTCTTATTCCCACAAATTCATTATGAGTCCACCAATAGGCGTCCGTTTCGCTTTCGTCTCATTGAAACGCAAATCGATTCTATCGCCAAGTCTTGAAACTCGAATATGGGAAGGATCGAGCGAATTGAAATTGAAGAATATCGAATCTATAAAAACAATTTTCGTTCTCAGCATGTTGATATAGGGTGCGGGTGTACTGTTCGACACCATTTCGTCGGGAAATGCGCGAATGTGATACGTGACTTCGCGCCAGACGAGATTAGATCGATGTTGGACCTGCTGAGTTTGGCGCAGGGCTTACAGGCCGCGATTCAACGTTACATCATCTTCAGACAGACAGACTTCTTTATCCATAAAGGGCCTTACTTTTAAATACTGCTTGAAAGTTACGTTTGCTTTCACACGTGACATTTTACGTCAGCGAGAAGTTGTCAGAGCATTTTAAGCAGTGTCTAACTTTAAGCAACGTTTATAAGTTCCTAAGTAATTTCACCTTTTTATACTTGACACTACATGAAATCTCGGAACTATGTTCAGATAAATATCTTATCACATAATCTCACAGATGTCGTATCATGTAAAAGCACCTACCACTAAGTTGTGCTGAGTGGGAACTTAGTTGCAATCCCCACTGCTGCGTGTTAGGAAGAATGTTCAGACGGCAGCACCTTTAAAAAGAATAATTTATCGTTTCAACATATAATAAATCAGTTTATTGATAGAGCAATTCAGGGATAACACAATTAGTGAAACGCAAAAGGGCTGTTTGATTTGCGAAGCATTAACTATGTTGTTGCCTACGACGTAGGTCGTAGCACATCTACGAGCGCGTAGCAAGTTACGACGTAGAACAGTGCACATGACATTTCAATTATGTTCGGTACCTTCTGCGTATGCTTCTGTCCTTTCGCGGAAGCCTGTAAAAATCGACTTTGAGGATAAAACCGGTAATTATAAACTAAGTCCACTGCAATGCGTTTTGAATTTTTTTTTTTTTTATATAAAGTTTATCGAAACCAGGTTTTGCTAAATTAATGCTATATAACAAAACCTGCGCGCAATAGCATTTTGATGGAGTTTTTCCCGCTTAGTCAACACTGTTGTCAATCGGGAAAATAAATTTGTTTTCTCGTTAACAAAGACATAAAGTAAAATTTTCAGAAAACCAAAAAATACTTCTACTTTTAAATGCTCGGGACTACTTTACGTGTGCATTATTAACAAAACATGACACAACCAAGTTAGTTTTCATAACAAAACAATACGAATCCTCGCAGAAGGCGGCTACGTGCGCCGATGGTTCAAATACATCGGAAACTAAGGCAAAAGTTTCAGCTTAAGCTACAAACTCAGACTCGATTGGATGATACCGAAGAAGATTTGAGGCGACACTTTTTAGGGTTCTCTAGTAAACTAAAGAAAACCATGGAGGTTTTTTGGTGTGAGGTTTTTTGAGTTTATCTATCTATCTAACGCTTATAGTTTTTGTGGCCATGTCGATATCTATCAGTCTGTGGTATTTTATTCAGAAGCTATAAGGTTGACAGAAATTTTGTACACATACCTAAGGTAGATGAACTGGGTGCGCCTTGCGGTTTGACTTCTATTTTACAAAAACCGTTGAATACTTCGGATAAAAAGTAGTTACATGTTAATTAATATAAACTATGAATCATCCAAATCCGTGTAGCTACGTGATTAAGTAACACACATACAAATATACATTGACATTTATAAATCTACTAGCAGACCCGGCAAACGTTGTTTTGCCATATAAATTATTTCTAGAGGGGTTGGTGATAGAAGGGTGAAAATTTAGGGCTGTATGTATTTTTAATGCCACATAAGCCACACTATAAAAAAATAAAAATCATGTCCAAAAAATTAAAATAAATGTTAGGGGTGGCAACCCTTATCACTTAGGGGTATGAAAAATAGATAGTAGCCGATTCTCAGATCTACTGAATATGCATATAAAATTTCACAAAAATCGGTCAAGCCGTTTCGGAGGAGTATGGTACATTGTGACACGAGAATTTTATATATAAGTAAGAAGATAATATTTGTAGGATAGCCACAAAGCAAAGAAAATACTGAAATTATGAAAAAGGACTGCGGTAAAAATTATAAAATGCGGCACTGAAAAATTAAATTACCTACCCTATCGAGTGTGCTATCGTTGTTCATATACTATTTAATTTTAAATAATTTTACAACCTTTACAGTACAACCAATACCAACGTGCAAATAAAATTAACGCGCCATTGATTCGGGGAAAGCTATAAAAATAATATTTATGACGTTCAAAACTGTCAATTGAAAATATGGGAGAGAATATTCGTCGGTGCAGTTTGTAGAAGTAAAGTAACTAAAGCAGGCAAAGATTATATAATGAATTGATCACGCATACGGAAATAATGTCACGCCGCCGCTGCATTTAGCTCGGAATGAGATAATCAAAGTTTAACGCAACCGCGTCTCAAATTGTCCGGTTTGATCATGGGCGATAGAATGTAGGCTATTTTAAGTGTACTACTTTCGTGCAAGGGCAAAACAAACGATCTATTTACTGGTTATTTCTTTAGAGCTGTATATTTTTTTATTTATATTGTGTAGAAAGACATTATGACAACAAACTAATGATACCTATTTTAAAAGCTTTTATTTAACTTAGAAAGTATGTGACTATGTTTGTTCGGGTGGAATCTTGTAACTAAATTTTGGACCACTTCCCGATGTCCGATTGAGCTGAAATTTGGTATACGACTATACGTGTGTAACTCCGATAACAATGCAATAAAAGCTTATTTTTAAAAATATGTTTACAATTAACTAATTACTAGTCGTTTTATAATAACAAAGGTAAAGGTTAAACAAAAGAGTCGGTTACAAAGCAGTAAGTAATCAAGTCAAGTTACGATCAAGGGCTCGAAATACGGAGTAAGAGTCTTATTGTTTAAGACTCTTCATTAAAATGGTACTGAGACTAGCAGGCTGATTATGTGAAATTGATCGTGATCGTGACTGCGATAGTGATCGTATGCTATCTTTTTCGCACAAATCTACAAATATTAGTATATGAAAACCACGTTAGCGTGTTTTAATCTTGCATTCAACCTAATGCTAAATTGTCAATTTCTAAGCGCGTGTGATATTTCCATTGAAAATAAAGATTTTGATTTGATTTAATTTGATTCAGTCTACTATCGGAACGCCCTCACGCAAAACATTAGTTTATAATAAGGACAATGTTCTACATTATAACAAAGTCAGTACAAAATCTGAAAAATAAAGTAGGTACGAGTACCTATCCGCTTGTTGTTGATTTTAGAGCGGAACGTCGACCCGTTGAAACGAAAATACGTTTAACAACGTTCAATGGTTATTTTGTCTGCTCAGAACTCCCACTAACTGGTCCGGAATAACAGACTGTAGTACTTTTGTTTAAAAGTTCTAAGTAAATAGTCTTGTTTCAGAGGGGATGGATCTTTTACTTCTACAGATAGAAGTTTTTTATGAGACGCAGCCTTCGGTTTGACTTTCCCAACATTTAGGAATACATAGATACTTGAATGAGTTACGTGATGAATTATTCCTTTATAAGGACTTTACTTTTGAACTTGCGTTTGTAGACTCGGTTTTTAGGGTTCCGTAGCCGCTGATAGCAGGTTCTGATTACTAAGCCTACATTACCATTGTCTGTTTACTTTAAAATGACTGTATCTTTAAAGTCAAACAAAACATGTAGCCGTTTTTATATAGGTAGGTAGGTAACTGGTATTACATTTTTAAAGAATGCGCAGACAAAAAAACAACAATAAGTAAACCATTATAAGAGCTACATGCATGAAACGTGTTTCTTATTTATTTATTTTTTTCGTTTTAATTTAAAAATTGTAACAAATAGACGTGAAACTTGGTGTGACTGTAGTATCGACTCAAAAATAACTATATCAACAAATATAGGTACATTTTTGGAAAATTTTACTACTGAACCCTCTGTGGGTGAACTAGACTCGCACTTCGCCTGTTTTATTTACTAGAGATAATTTAGAGAGTCAAGTTACAAATTTTAATTGTGTTTTAAAATACGAAACGTGATATTTAATTTTAAGACTAAATATTCCAATTGCTAGAAAGACTATATTGATGTTTTATAGGTTTAACCGCCTGGCCACGGGACATTCGCCGATGCGAATATTCGCGCGGTGCGAACGGCGAAGCGTCTAGCGACTGAAATAAACTCATAGCAATGTGCGAATATTCGCATCGGCGAATGTCCAGTGGCCAGGCCCTAAAAGAGTTTTACGCTTCTCATTTATTCCAAGACTATAATAACTTGTAAATGTATGTTACTTTGTTTGTTTAGGTCAAATCTTGCAACAGAATTTTGAACCACTTCCTGATATCCGACTCAGCTGAAGTTTGGTATACCTATCTCTCAATAACAATAAAAGTTTGTATAGAAATATATTTTATGTATTCAGACAGAGCCACATACACATACACACAGAGAGAGTTTGACAGAGTTCATGAGTTATAAGTGTTTGAGTTTCAGAGTTTCAAGATTGTATTATGAAAAGTATTTAGATACTTTATGATGTACATCGGTATTTGACCAGAACTAATCTGGTATCAAGTGACGATCTGGTTGAAGATGGAATGGCCTGGAATGGGAACTGGCCATCAAGTGAGGCTGAAACATACGAATACAGGTTTAGTTATATGATGTAGCTCATGCCAATTAGCTACAGCGAAGATGGTCGTTGTTGACAAACATGACCGATATATACAACTATAGCTGTCTAGGCACTGCAAAATACCTTCAAAAACAAGTTTTAATTGCATTGTCATCGAAGTTACACAAGTATACCTAGTTTCAGCTCAATCGGACATCGGAAAATGGTTCAAACTTTAGTTGTAAGATTTGACCTAAACAAACAAACGTACATTGCCGGTTGAATAAAACCTTGTAAAAATAATTATTAACCGTTAATCAAAACGTATCTAACCGTCTTGTTCATTTACTTTGATAATATGAAAAGCCGTTTTACCAATTGTTCATGATACAAAGCCAATTTCGTAATTCCATTATTCTCTACCGTAGTAGCAAGAAACCCTACAGATTTCACTGTTTACAAATATTACAACAATCACCAAGAGAATTTAAATATTGATAACTTTTAACTAGGTTACGAAAAACTGAATCTCGAAGTTGGAAAATTAATTTTCAAACCGCGCTCCAAGATAAATTGCACTTTGTTTCCCTTTCCTTAATCAAGTTACGATTGTTGCATTATAAACCTCGAAGAAAAACGTTGAGCTATTTTATACCACTCACTAGATGTGACATCGCGAGGTCTTAATTATTTGTGGTCACTTTGCAATATTTGTATAATTACATTATTATTAGTCACTCGCTACAACTTGATGTGTGATTACATGCTGTATTAATTCGCACAAAATTTGTTAACGGTATAAACACCAGATACCCCGAGGTCATATTTGTGTAAATATTTTTATACCAAGTGCCCGAATGAAGTGTAGCAAAGTACAACTAAATTAGACTTGGGAAGTGTACTGCGGTGTCATATCTAGTCTATAGTACAAAAATAGTTCAATGGAAGAAAATGGATTGTTCAAACCAAATTACGTTCGAAATGTTTAAATAAAATTAGATTTGGATTGTTTAAAGTTGCTGCCGTATAAATTGTGATGGTCAGAGCGGAGTTGGCACGTACCTTGGTTTTAATTGAGGGTTGTTTTAACGTGTGAAGCGCCCTCTGGTGGCGGTGCCAGGACATTCTTGGCAGGAGAATAGAAGCCGAACCGATATTATGTGTTCTGAATACTACGAATTCATTATACGATGTCTAATGGTATAAATACGCGATCGTGAGTATTTGATCCCCTTATTTAGCACAAACGTTTCACCATTCGGTAAATTGGAAAATGTTAATATCTTAGAGAAGATCCTTGTTTTTATTTCAGTGCACAATTCTTTTAATTCTTTTAACAAGTTCATGGAACACATTTATTAACTTTAAATTAATCCTGTCCACCCGTGCGAAGCCGGGACGAGCGCTGGTAATAAAAGCTTAGAACATTTTAGACATATCCCTTACTATATCTCTATAATTCTATATTCTATTCTCCAGATATATATTTGAAGAGCTTCTCAGAAACATCATGAGGAAAAGAATAGCATACACTCATTTCTGATCGATAAAATCATTTTGTTTTATTGTTCCTATGAAGGAATCGTATATATTCTTTGTGTCAGATTTAACCGATCATATTTTACGCTCAGAGACCCATTCGGGGGTGGGACATAAAAATACATTGCAGAGGTTTTTCCTCCTGATTTATATAGGGCACAGATCAAAGAAAAACAGTATTTTACCTCATATTTACCGTTATACGTGGTTTAGTACGTTTATGGCCTGACTCCCAGGTTTTTGATAAATTGGTACATAATTACATCGGAAGATAATTTTAACAATGAATGCAAGGTCTGCGCTGAACCAAAAATATCCGAAAAAAAGGCTGAACAATAGGTATCATTTTAGTAATTGTGCATTTAGCCTGCAAGTGTAATTGGGCGTTGTTGTGACGACATAGCGTTTAAACTGGTTTGTTTGTATTTCAAAAATGTAAATTGGTAAATTTATGCCAATCCCTAATTTTGCTCATAGAAATAAAGTCTAGTTTATTTCACTGAATTTTATTTTAAAACAGTTTAATTACTAAAATCTTTTTCACTTTTTCTTTTACATCGGTATACAACTATATTTCATCAGAAAGCCAAGAAAAGTCCTAATTTTCAGTTCATTTCAATTTTCAATTTCATCGTTGCTGCAATATCATAGCATAAATAAACAGAGTAAAACTTATTTTAAAATTCAAAGTAAAAAGGTAATCTGATGATTAATAATTCAAAAATCAGCCGTCTACTTTGAAAGGGTGGACAGGTTAATTATTATAAAGAAAATTGAACTCTTGGTAATTTAACGTTTCGTTTAACCCAGATTGAAGTGTTAAATTACGGTCTGAAATTAGTTAAAATTACTTTCAATCATAACTGCGTAGAATAATATTTCAAGGTATTTTTTTTAGGTGAAAAACAAATATTTTTCTGAAAGTCATGATGAGTGAGACGGTCAAGTTATGTTACTCCTGACCGCAAAAGCTGCAGTCACTCAATGAATGATAATATTTCGGTATATTTGTCGCCTGGATTTTGAATTCTAAAACCATCACGGTAGGGCACCGTTCTTGTCACCCTGAGATATCTCCTAAGACATGCTC
This sequence comes from Alcis repandata, assembly GCA_949125135.1. Classification (NCBI taxonomy): domain Eukaryota; kingdom Metazoa; phylum Arthropoda; class Insecta; order Lepidoptera; family Geometridae; genus Alcis; species Alcis repandata. The sequence goes on from OX421238.1 coordinate 3,913,359, forward strand.
TATATCTCTAATATCATTCTGGAATTATTATACTAAATGCGACCAGGTGGACCAAGTACCTTCTTAAGATAGCTAATGGTAACTGAATGCATAGAACAAAATACATATTTATGAGACGGCTGCGTCTAGAAGAGGACAAACATCGACAAACATTATAGAATGATGATCATATTGATGAGCTAAAGCTATTTGAATAACATTCACAGCCACATTTTTGTCTACAAATCAAATCAAATGCATGCAGTTTGCTCAAACGTTTGAACGTCGTTAAGTCTCAATGAACGGACTCAAAAAAGATGTTCATAAATCCCTTGATACTTACATTTCTAACAGTTTTTAACTTTCTTCTGTTTCATAACTCACAACGAATACGATCAATTGGATCAATTGGTTCCATCAATTACGTGAGGAACGTAACTGATGATGTCATTGTCCATATTGATGCTTCGACAAAGTCCGCTTACTTCTGCCTGTATTTTCATACAGGGCTATAAGGTAAGGGTATGCTAAGCTGAAAAGAGCTCATGATACTCATCATTATGAACAACTTTTACTATGGGTCAAACCTGAAATGGCAAAAAATACAGCTGTTCCATACAATCGGTAGTGTCGTTGAAATTTTTCCATGGATCAGCTGATTATTTTTTCACGATTTTAGGGTTTGGCCCAATAGTAAAACTTGTTTAATGATGATGAGCACAATTACCCCTTTTCGCCTAAGCATACTTTTTCTTTATAATACAGGGTATATTTACCATACTAAACGGTCGAAAACAGGAACGGCACAATTTTAAAACTCGCATTCAAAATTGCTTCGGACTTCACAGAAAAACTTAGCGATGTTTCTTTTCCTCGTCGAAGACTCCGACGTAAATAAAAGGTTGGAAAAGCAATGAAAGATGCAATGAAATTCGTTTTATAGACGTCCATTTAAATGAATACCTTCGCGGAGGAAGGCTTTTAAGAAATCAAATCAAATTGCGTAAAGGTCCGTTGATAGTCAATTCGAGATTCAACCCTACAAATACTTTTTTGTTTGTTAGTATTGGTCTGCCATTCTTTTACGCGAGATTATGGTTTTAGAATTCGATTGAAAAATATTTTTGGGCGACTCCAACAAAAGGAGATTGATAGTATCAATTGGACTATAAATTCTTTTATTTGTTTATTCCGTGATGTTTTTATTAGTTTTGTTTTTTTATTCAATAGTGCATCTCTAGGTACAACGAAAATCAAAATCTATATCGATGTAGACACGGAGGAAGCTTTAATATTGTTTAATTTTGGGCATTGATGGGTCTAAGTTCCTAAACAAAAAAGTTTTTTTTATGTAATTGAGTGACGAGACGAGCAAATCGCTCGTCTGATGTTAAACGTCAAGTTTGCCCATAACAGGTCTGCGCCACCCACAATTTTGAAGTCGCAGAATTCAAGACCCTGCGTTTCACAGAACTGAGCTCGTCACCCTTAGATATAAGTTATTTAATCTCCCATTTGCCCTGTAATTTCACTGGAAACAATGCCCTTCCAACCGGAACACAGTAATGTTTGCACATTACTGCTTGGCGGTGGAATAACTGGCAAAAAGTAAAAGTGGGATCTTGGGATCTTGGGATGGGATCTTTAATCGCTGTAGCGCCTGTAGCCACAGAAGAAAAGATAAATAAGTACGTACTAATAAAATACTTGAAAGGTACTTGAAATCTTGGTTACGAAACATCCGTGAGTCGACACGTATATGCAATGTCAAACAGCTTTTCCGCTTGGCTCAGGATAAAGACAAATTCGGGAAGATAAGACGGCCAACCTCTCGTGTAGAAAGGCACAAAATGATCAACAAAATACTCGTAAATTCTATTGTAATACAAGTAACTTACTACCTTAATGGTAGCACCATTAAGTCAAACTGTCGCACATAAAAGCCCTCTCCATTATCAGTTAACTAACACATTCAAAGGTGACGCGCCAATCTGTCAGGAGGGTTGAAATTAGGTATAGCATTTAAATTGAAATACTGGCGCTGCTAACTCGATTTCTGGGGGTTGGACGGAGGCGGGAACGCTGTGTTGCCAGAATTTAAACTTTCTACCCTCTAATAATTGATTTAAGGACGTAACTATTAAAACTGTTTTGACGAGACTAATGGAACTTAATCAAGCATTAAATTAGTTTTGTTAACTTTGAAATTTCGCCATGTTAAGGGTAATTGTTGGTTGTTAGAAGCTAGAAGAATCTTTTTCTCATAATTTCTGGCAAGCATAGTTCAGCGTCTTTATTTTAATGTTGCCATTATTAGTTACTATGCTATTCTCGATCTCTATACCAATAATAATGTTATTTTATACTGGCAATGAACACAGGATATTGCTCTAAATATTACACACACTACCCAGTTTAACGACCTAACATAAGACATCCCTAACCGTCTGAATGTGTAATCCTGAATGTATATTGTGTACTTGACGATACCATGAGCATAACTATTGTCCCTAACAGTGTCCCTACATTAGAGACAGTTAGGTACCACTAAAGCGGGGAAATTTCCCAACTTGGTAACACTGATGGCGGGCGGTACCTATGACTCCAGCAGCCCGTGTCTCGAATGGACCGGAAATTCACTCTATGTTATTACCTTTTAAGGTGCTCTCTCACCGGGAGCATTGGCTTGTAACGTAAATGTCCAAGATTTGATTTTGAGCATGTTACAATACTGCCTTACTTAGTGACAAGCATTTGTCTTTTTTTATTCGACGATAAGTTTGCATTTGTCCACCATCAGACAAGATGGTGGACAAATGCATGGTGGCAATGCTGCGGTCTACGATGGAGCACGCTTACCTAGAAGAAACCAATCTCGTCTTGAAGACATCCATTTTATATCTATCGGAGAACACTATCTTAAACAGAGCGTTCTACATTCTGTCGCTTCGCACAGTAAAAGTGGAATCAAAGCGTTTCATACGAGTTTTTGGTAAGTCAACCATAAAACGCTTTTTGTCGCTTGTATGTCGCTTTTTGTGTCCTTCCCTTGTCATGTTACTAAAGCACTAACAACTATTTAAGATTACCTACTTAAATTGTATGATACGTTCATGACAGATTGCTCGGTTCCCTTGCTACTGTTGTAATGCTCGAAACTAACCTGTTACATTACAAACAAATTGTCCCAGCGAGGGTGTACCTTTAGAGCCGGCTTAGTTCCGGGTGTAATTGCATTATGAGTGAATGTTTTATCTTTCGAGGGATAGGTAATCCGAGAGACAGCTGAATGGGTAAATAGAGCGGGCGTATGTTCAAACAAAAATTTATGTGATATCGAAGTTCTACGGTACTGTTATGGCTTGTTTTATTTTTAGTTCACATTTTTATTTTATTTATTCACAGCGTTTAAAGTACCTATCTATTAATATTTATATCTCAGTGATTAACAGAAAATAGAGCGTAAGGTTCATAAAACTATTATTTTAATTAAAAAAGAAATAACCAATATATAATCAAAAATTAATACTAATATTTTATTTTAAAACAAGCATGGTTTTGTTATACTCGTATTTTGTGAAAAATTAATCACAAGAATAGTTCCCAAGAATATCTTATTTCCGCCCTTGTATTCCCGCTACCAGTTTATTAACATTCCAAAAGTATATTTTCCACGTAAAAATATCATTCGCATAAAATAAATAACCCAATATTGAAATGTTATTGTCGTGTACAAAGTGAAGCCAAGAGCCTCTAGAATAGGACGAAAACACTTGACACGTACAAACGGTGAAGTGCCCTCCAATTCGTTGAGACCTCGCTACCTTCAGAATTATTCAATATTATTGTACACACTCCAAACGAGGCTTTCAAAGTATAATTAGAATTACGCGATGTTGAAATCATTTATCGAACATTTAATTGTTAATTAACATCAACAGCGCTTCGCCTTTTGAAAAAGGTTTTTGTATTTTCTTGATCCGATATTTTAAATGAGAAAATGGGAGTCTGAATAAAAACAAATATGCAATTTATGCTCAGTTTCGAATATTTAGTGATCAGTTTAAAAACCTGACTACGAAAAAAGTACATTTTACCGTTAAGAATTCACCATTTTTTCTTAAATGTCTCGGGCACTATAAATATACAAATTTAACGACATATCATTTTTCATTATCGGTTCATCCGTTTAATAGTTACGAGAGAACATAATATAGACAGACATTCATACATATGTACATACAAACAGGTACATAGATACATGTTCAAACATACCCATCAAACTCATAACCCTCTCCTTTTTACTTCGCACAGTCGACCAAAAATGAAAGTTACTAAAACATAGTTTGTTAACTTTCAACCAAACTCCAGACTGTCTCGCGAAATTTTATTACAGTAATAAAGAAAGTATGCTCAATAGAGCGTAATATTTAGTGAACCATTTCGTAAGTTGGCCAATAGACGAACGTTTATAGGTTTTCGATGTTTTTTACGCATGAACTCTGATGAGATAGGATATCAATTTGAGTATGATATTGTGTAAGATGCTGTGAACTTTTGCGATATAAGTACATGATTTTGCAAAGTAAATAAGATAAAGAAACGTTTCACACTTATAGCTCCCCACTAGGATAACCTGTGTCGGGGATGCCATGGAACACACACAAAGACAAGGACAACTAACACCCAGACCTAGAACAGATATTTCAATTCAACATTCAAATATCTGCCCGGCCGGGAATAGAACTTCTGGCTTATAAGTCGGATATATAACCACTGAGCCAAACAGGTCGTCAGGACTCAGGACATTAGATTGTCCATATGCATGGTTAATGGTTAGTTTGTTATTTATCAGGAGTGATAGAAGTTAGCGTCGTTCATTAGCCACATCGTTAGCTGTAGGTGCTGGTTCAAATCTTAACAAACTAAAGCTACCGGCGAAGGAAAATTCATTAAGAAACAACAGTAAGATACTCATTACTTTGTTCCTTCTAAAATCGGTTTATTAGTTACAGAGATACGTGGTAACACGCATACACAAACTTCCGCATTTAGCTATCACCCTCATGAAACCCTGGTGCCAAGAACCTAAAGATATGTTTTGAATGTTAGGCATAATCAAAATAAATTGAAAGCGAAAACAAAATTGGAAATACCTAAGGTATCTATCATAGAAATCCTTATTCAGCACGGGACAACGTATATGGAATATTCCATATTCCTTATACGTTGTCCCTAATTCTATGACAAATATAAAATATCCACATTCAGCAGAAATAAAGGTATACAAACATATATGATATAAGTAAAGGTACCTACATAGCGTAGTCTTCGTAGGTTGCCCGCCAACCCACCTTAACATAAAATGTGTAATACAAGTGAAAACTTCAAAGCTTCAAGACACAAGACGATTCTAAAAATCAGTATCTATTTATTTCATGTGTATTTCATACCACGTCTCACTTAATATTAAATGATTAATTTCTCATTTATTTGTTCCTTGCTCTATTGTTTCGGCTAAACCAATCTCAACTATATTTTCGACATCGAGCGGAAAGGCATTGAACTCTTAGTATACGAGTTAAAATTTGATCAGAATTTTTATTGTTTTATGTTAACCAATTTAGTTTAGAATAGACATAAATCAAAGCACAACTCATTGAATAGGTACTTGTTTACAAATGATATCTACCTTTCATGATACGGCAGTTCTTCTAGCGTACAATGTATCTACCGTACATCGTAAGTGTCGCAAGAAGTGTCCTGTTCTTTAATTTTTGCTGAAAATCCGAAATGAAACAAATAAAACGCCTTCCTTTCATGTCTCAAAATCACACTAGCCTGCAGGTGTTAGGCAGAATTTTACGTGAGCGGTTTACTAAAGGAATCACTGCGGCCGGCTCCGGTGTAGCGTGTTAGCCCGACACTTGTCCGACACCGGCGTCGTGGACACAAACGCAATTTATAAACTTGTTCAAATTTATACACGATTTTTTACGTTTTCCACAGAGAGGTGTTAACGATGGGGTACATAACGGGTGTGTCTAATGACAAAATCTTTTACTAGTTGACTTTTAGAATATATCCGGGTGTGATTTTGATTAATATTTTTTTTTTTTTGTAGCTTTACTTATAAACGTGTTGCTTAGATTAACAAATGTCAATTTACTTTTGCGAATACTGAAATGAAGTGCGCTGTACTACTAATTAAGGTCACTTAACTTTTAACAGTTAAGTAGTTATAAGTAAAAGCTTCTGTATCCGGGCGTAGTAAAACGTAATTGCGATGTTACTTTGTTAACATGGGGATCAACACCAAAAATACTTCATGCTTCCTGTTATATAAATAATAAAAGGAAGGAAAAGAAAGCAAAAGGTTACCGAGTAGTAAATAAATAATGAAACATGTCTCAGCAAAAAGATTTAGACTCATCATGTCGAGCAAAAATAATGATAATTTCTTTAAAAATAACATCATAACAAAGAGTGTAGGTATTTTCCGTTTCGCTTACAGCAAAAACAGAAGGAGTTGTTTGATCGTGCGTGTAGATACTGGTAATTTTGCGGAGATTCGCATTATAGGACACCCGTCCTTTCCACTTTACTGTTTAATATTTATGCTGTGGTATACGTGAGTGGTTTGCTAAAGGAATAACTGTGGCCGGCGGTGTACCGCGTTTAGAGTTTAGACACTTTACAGCCGACACTGGTGTCGGAGTGTCGCGACACTATGTTCATACTCAAAGCAGTACAAAGCTGGTTGACGTTGCTTTATAAATATGGACGAAGACGAAGTGTTTCGTTTATGTAATTTTAGAACGTGGTTAAAATAATTGGCCCTTGTCATCAAGACAGAGTATTTTCAGCTTATTTTGCCACAAAAGCCGGGTTTTTTTAATATTTAAGTCTAATAAGGATGTTTTATATCTCGTAGCTTTTATTTTTTATTTTATTTTATTTTTATATAAATGCTCGCTGTGCTCGCTTGCTATCGCTGGTCTCTAATCCAAACTTAAATTTCATTCTATATATAAAATATGTGTGCAATTAAAGACGTAACCTAACGTAGCGGGCCTACAATAACTAGACTAAGCGATTCGTTTTAACCAAAAAGTCAATAAGATCACACCAAATCGAACCTGACAAAACCGCGATTTCAGTCAAAGATTCACAGAAGTGTTGAGTGTGTGTGTGGCATGAAAGAATTTCTTGTTATGAATTCCGAAGGCGGATTCACAGTCAGGCAGAGCTTTTGTCCAGGAAGTGGAGTTTTTATTTTGAATATCACGTGCTTACTTATACGAAGAAATAAAGTGATATTCGAAATATTCCTTTGTATCCTTACTTTGGTGACCAATACTGATTCTATTGTACCCAATACCCACATTTGCAGTATTTTAGGGTTCCGTATCAAAATGGTAAAACAGAACCCTTATGGTGAGAGTCCGGTGTTTGTCTGTATGTCTGTCTATCTATCTGTCACAGTCAATTATTCTTTGGAACATTGATATGGCATAAGCAATCTAGAATACACATCATCTTCTCTACCTATACCAATCTTTGTAATCATGTAATATGCATTATTATGTTTGTGTGTGTTTGTACCTAGTCTTAGGTAGATCTATATCTTTAACTCACAACTTGCTTATCTCGCTCAATCGGTAATAAAAGTTCGAACCTGAATTCAAATTTAAAAAAAAAACCTAAAAACAATCCAGTTACAAAATCAATAATATTTTACCCATTTTCAAATTTTGTGAACATTTTAAATGTTAGTGAACAAACCGGTATCACAAGTGTTTAGGTACATACCATAATGCCAATTATTGACAACTATATTGAGTGTTGACTGGAATAACGCAATTAGAAATTAATAGGTCCTCAACATCATGCGCTGACGGTATTTGTCAACCTAATTACAATTAATTTTGTATACGGAACACTGAAAATGATAGTAAATTTATACTTACTAATGGCTATGCATTACCACAACTACGTTTGGTAGTGGTCTGTTGGTGAATTTGTACCGATTTTTTATCGAAGCCAAGAACACTCTCAATCGAGTGTTTGGAAAAACTAAATCGAATTCGTTTCTTTATTAATTTAATTTAGTTCTTTGATAAGCTTGTTTCCCCGTCATCTCACGATGTCGCGGAAGACATATGCTACAGATACGTTAAATAAATAACAGCCCTCTTTCTACGTCGAAGGTTTAAACACATAGTTTTTGTGACCATGTGTTTTTAAAACCCACGACTGTTCTTATTAACAAACTTTGATTTACTTATCGAATATTTAAACATAGAAATAAAACTCGTGATAGAACTTCCGGTCCGCGGACGGCAAGAAGCCCCCCCTCCTGTAAGTAATCCTGCATTAGTATTCCCCCCGCATCACGGCACGAATAGACAATAACTATTCCACTACCCTTTATTCTCTATTAACTCTTTGTAATCTTATAATATTGAACGGCCAATTCTGTTCCGCGCACATGTGTGTTAAGGATTGTACGAAATGTGAACTGACGTGCGGTTGGAAAAAGAAAGCAAACAAGTTAACACTTTGACTGCGGCTAATAGTCAAATGCGTTGTTTTTTACGCGCCTGGCATGTGTAGCTGCATTCACGTCGCACAAAGGAAAACACAAGGTACCTATGAGTTTTCCGCAGTCAAAGTGTTAATTTTAAAAACAAGCTTTTATTGCTTTGTCATCGGAGTTACACACGTATACCAAATTTCAGTTCAATCGGACATCGGGAAGTGGTTCAAAATTGAGTTGCAAGATTCCACCCAAACAAACATATATGTACGAGTAATTAGTTAGTTACATACATTGCAAGTTAAATAAAAGCTTTTTAAAAAGAAAACACGAACGCGTTTTATCGTAAACTGGATGAACTGGATCATTTTTGGATATTTCGCATACGTATTGGTCAATATCGTGATATCGAAATCCACATTTTTTTCATTTAAATTAATTTATTCGAGCCGTAGTTTACAACACTTGGTAACGTCAAATACACAATCTTAACGATCCTTTAATGAGTATTTAATAAGTACACTTATTACAATTACTTCGTGTTTTCACATCACATTCTCGTATCTAATAAAACCGCTGTCATAACAATGTGTCTTGTGGTGTTAACAGGCTAAACAGGCCAAATGAAACAATATTAAGTTAATTAATCAGCCAACCAACAATCGACCCTAATATCGAATATGATTGGTTGCAAGAAGAAGAAAAGAAAAGAAAGAAATTTTTGTAATCTTTTTATTTAAGTTTTCTTAAATAAAAAGATATGCAAAAATATTTTCCTCGTCAATATCGTTCCCAGCCTTTTTCCACTGTTGAACAATGAACACGTCTCTCCTTACAATGCTACGCTCACAATACCTAACTAGATAAAAAACTATCAAACAATTGTTAATTTTATTAAATTCACGACCTATACGTAGATTACGTTCCTGTTATATCATTCAATGAAGCGTTAAAGGCTGGTTTACATGATGCAAGTTTCTTGCCTGTTGCATACAATAAAATTGAAGCAATAAATTACCTGCATGGTCTAAACAGTACGTAACATTTTGATCTTTTGCGCAAGTTTTGCTTGCCAAAATTTTCTTGGTGTAAACAGCACATACAAAAATTTCTTAGGCAATTCTTGCAAAAAAAAATTCTTGAAAAATTTGACAACGCAAATACGTGCAATACTTGAAGCAACCCGTCAATATGGTACACGCATATACAACCTCTCTATTTAGACAAGTCAAAACTTGAAAGCAATAATCTCCTAAACATTATTGTATTGGTCTAAACAGAAGACATTTGCAACTATTTTTTGTCAAGACTTGCATTCAATAATTGCGTTCAATTTTTTTACTTGTATCCACGTGTAAACAGTTGCGTACAATTCTTGAAGGGCAATTAACGCACTTGATTTATTGCATTCAATAATTGCACTTGAATGTACAAGAAACTTGCATCATGTAAACCAGCCTAATTATCGTAATTGAATTGTGACGTCATAACTCAAATTAATATTAACCATTACAGCTATTGCTTTAGTCTAGCTAGTAACATTAGCTCTGTTGGAACGTGATATAATGAACACTATGATGATTTATGTGCTTGTACTTTATATACTTACTTATAGGTATCGTTAGGTACTATTGTACAGTTCTGAGAATATATAAACAGACGCCAATGCAAAGCTATCTTCTTATTACAATAGACTTGAATTGTAGGCCCTAACTTAAGTATTGCGCTAAGTAAATCACGGATTAAAATGCTTTAATAACTTCTCGGAACGAGCGAAGCGAAGCGAAAACAAGACGGAATATTTTAATGAGTGGTTAAGTTTCTTCTTTGTGTTCTTCATTTCTGAAGAACATGGTTACTGGTACCTCTTGAACGGACAATCTGCTTCCTTTGATCCCGATCCGAAGAACTCGTTACCACCCAGTAGAATTTAGAAGATAATGTAGTTTCTTTCTTTTTGGCGTTTGAGTTTAAGCAGTTTTATAAGTAAGACCTCACAAAACCGTAAAGGTTATCCCAACCTTCTTTTGGAGTTGGAACAACGTAATATTTATGTTACTTTAACTAAATTCTGTTAACCCACTTGTTACTAGCGTCCTTTTAAAAGGCCGGTACTTAAACAAAAATCCTGTGATTAATGAGGGTAGTGTAAACAATATTTGTTGATGACATGTTAAAGTTTAGATGCCGGGCAGTACAATACAAGTATTGTAAGTGCGCTGACGTAATATTATTACTAAGTTTTTGAGAATATAATAATCGTGTTATTTGTGATGGATGATATGAGGTAAGTTATTAATTTATTATTTTATTCCCCAGTTTTTCAATACTTTATTACAATAGTTTGGACTGTTATTTACGTACCACGACTGAAATTTAGCTAGTAATTGGTGAAATTCTAACCTTTATGAGCCATTATTTATGATGTTCTTTATAACGCCCAGTAGTAAAATCTACTACTATTTCTTACAAGATTTTCTATGTTTTCGGTAGGAAACATTTTGGGAAAGGATGGGAGACTAGACTTCATACAATACTCGAGGAGCTGGAAATTGATGAAGACATACCTATTCCTGGCAGCATTACAGTTCTCCCTCCAGAAAATTGTAACGCTGACGTCACTGATGAGGATTCCGGAGATGAAAATCAAGTTCAAATCCACAACTTACCAGGCACTCAACTGAGAGCTCCGGCACAAGTTCATTATGATAATACATCAGATGATACCAGTAGTGATGACGAAATAAATTTAGCAGAATTAGCAAAACGAAGACGTACCAGTGAATGCAGTACTTCAATCGAAGACCAGTCACCAGTACCTTCTACGTCATCTCAACCCTCGACTAGTGTGACCATATCGAAAACCAAAAGCTATAATTGGATCACACGGGATATTCGCCCTACTTTTAGTCCTTGGAGAGATATGCAACAAGCATCTAAAAAACAAAACGAACTTTATTATTTTGAGCAACTTTTCAATGACAAAATTATAAATTTGCTGACGGAACACACAAACAGATACATAGCCCAAAAAAATAAAACTGGAAACATAAACGTAACATCTCGTGAAATGAAGTGTTTCATAGGAATTTTATTATTCAGTGGTTATGTTGTAGTGCCCAGAAGATATATGTATTGGGAAAACGCAGCTGATTGTGGGATGCCGTTAGTTTTCAATGCAATGTCAAGAGATAGGTTTACGTTTATAATGACACATTTACACTGCTGTGATAATACAAATTTACAACCTAATGACAAATATGCTAAATTGAGGCCACTGTTTGACGAGCTGAATGAAATTTTTGTGAAGTTTGCACCATTTGATGAAAATTATAGCATCGATGAAGCTATGATTCCATATTATGGTGGGCATCCTTGCAAACAATTTATACGAGGGAAACCTATTAGATGGGGGTACAAATTTTGGGTTGGAGCCACTCGTCTTGGATACATATTATGGTTTGATCCTTATCAGGGGCAATCAGGAGAAAGAAATAATGAATATAAGAAAATGGGTCTAGGAGCCAGTGTCATTTTGCAGTTTGCAGATGTGCTTCGTAAAATCAATGCTCAAGCACCTTTTCACTTATTCTTTGACAATTTTTTTACATCGGTTCCGTTGCTTGATGAGCTTCGTAAGCGTGATTTCCGGGCAACCGGAACTATAAGAGAAAATCGCGTGTCAAAATGTCCGCTGCCATCAAATAAAGTATTCAAAAAAATGGATCGCGGTTCCTTGAAATATAAATCAACAAGAGCTGAAGAAATTGTTGTGTGTAAGTGGAATGATAATAGCGTTGTTACAGTGGCATCAAATGCTGCTACAGTTACACCCCTTAGCAAAACAAAGCGCTATTCGCAGCAACAAAAAAAATATATATTAGTAGATCAGCCAGCTCTAATAAAAACGTATAATGAAAATATGGGAGGTGTAGACAGATCAGACCAAAATATTGGTTTGTACAGAGTGTCAATACGGGGAAAAAAATGGTATTTTCCTTTGATTTGCCATTGTCTAGACATGGCCATCCATAATGCTTGGCAGCTGTATAAGATTGACGAAGGGAAACTGGATCAATTGCAGTTCCGGAGGAGCATTGCAACGGCGCTTCTAGAGACTTATCGTAAAACTGAAAATAGGAAGCCAGGTCGTACATCACAAAGTTTTCGTCAAAATTCTCGGTATGACGAAAACAGTCATCTTATAAAATTCCAAGAGAGGCAGCTAAGATGTGTAGTTTGTCACAAAAAAGCTAATTTTGCTTGCAAAACTTGCGATGTCACGTTGCACCCAAAAGAATGTTTTGAAAACTATCATTCAAAGGCGTAATTATGCTAATTACTGTAAAATAAACAATAAACAAACTTTTTTGATTTTTCTTTCACAGATACTAAAAAATAGGTAGGGTATATTACTAGTGTCCTTTTAAAAGAACACCATTTTCCTGGTTTTCCAAAGGTATGATATTTTTTATTTTATTTTTCCTAGCCATTAGAGCATCTAATTAATTACATATGTAAATTTCATTGCAATCAGACACAATAACTCTATTCCGTAACAAGTGGGTAACCAAACTTTACGTTATGTTTATCGATCGTCATGTCAACTTAGTGTGAAGTTTGATTCAACAAAATATATTATGTAGTTGAAGCATCAGAAATATATGTATGGTAGATACTATATTAACCCCGTAAAAAGGTTGGCACAACCATTATGGTTTTTAGTGTCTCTATGTTTAGTTTATTTGGAAAGAGAATGTAGTTAACTTACGCAACAAGTTCACAATTCAACTGACGGCGAAGCGGAAAAATCACGGGCGGATTAAACGCGAATCCAAATCGGCCCATTTGTACAAATCGGTTTAACAGTTTAAGCTGTGAGCATTACAAACATGCTAGTCGGAAGGAGACTTCAAAACACTGTAAGTAGTTTGTAAAGAGCAAGTGGCTAGCCCTGTGTCAGATTTATTTTATCTACTTTTTTTTACTACAGTCCAGCTGAAATATTTAACTGCAATTTATATACGTAAGTAGTTACCGACCGGTAATCGACTATTAAATTTATTCCATTTGGCCGCAAAGTATGTTGTCACGTACTAGAGAAGACATTGCGAATTTTGATCACTGTACCACACTGTACCGCTCAGACAAATATAAAACATCGATAGAAAAAAGATTTTAGATCACGTTTTACTACCGAAGTAAAATAGCCTAGGGATTAAAAAAATATTTTCTTATTTGGCTGTTGTCCCATCAATCAATTGTCAGAGCATTACCTTCGACTTACGTTACCTATGGGTATACTACTATGGAGTTTCGGGGAATCATACACTAGAATCACATACTCAATCGGTTTTATGGAAGCTACTCACAGTTTTAATAATATCACAGCACTTCACTATTCACAATCACAATCAGAGGACAGGCGGCTTAGCCTTTCCAATCTTCCATCTTTTATATCGCCTCTGTATTATAACCGGCACCGCCATCTTGCCGATACCCTCACGTGAGGGTGACACACCATCCGCAAGCCAGCCTCAGTAGTGCCACCATCAAGAAGTGAGGGTTGCCATGCTAACACAATAGAGTAAATATAGTCTCACATCCTTAGTAGGCTGATATGTCCTTGTATGTCTAGACATAACATGTTTTTCCCAAATCAGCCAAACTTATAATTACCCTAGAGTTACCTAGAGGTTGAGAGTCAATTAAATAGTTGATTATTCAACCCAAACTACCCAGACATCGTGAAGGCTGTGGTTACGTCTCGACGCGACTCGAAACAACTACCTTTTCTGGCAAGTGAGATATTATCTCGGTCACTGTCGCTCTCATTTGAAACGTCATTAGAGTAAGAGCGACGGAGATAATCTCGAGTGTCCAAGAATACGGTCCCTGACTTGTCAGTTTCGGCAGTTCGCCGTCCATTTGGGTTCTTTGTCAGTGAACACGACGACGCAATCAATTTGGAGAATACAATGAAGTATATTTATCGAACAAAACTACTGTATCATAGCTAAATGAGTCACGACTACTTAGGTACGCTTGGCGACCTATTCGACATGACGCTTTGTGAATATTTTGCAAAGTCATATTTCAAGGGATATTTTTGAGTGTAGAGTAAAGTAGTGTTTGTTTATTGTAGTGTTTTATGGAAAAACTTATAGAAACTGCCAAATAAAGAAAAAATCTAAATACCAATCCTATGTGGAACGTTTACCGGATGTTTACCAGATAAAAAGGATACATAGAATAAATTGAAAAACGGGGTGTACAATTAAGGAAAAAACTGTGTTATATAAACCTACATAAAATGTACCTATAGACATAGACATACATTCAAATATAAATACATTCTAATACTTAACATACCTATATTTACGACACTACATCTTCATGCCCTAACTCTCAATAGATATCGACTGAACCCATACATCTCTAATTTGATTACATTTCAATCAAAGGTTTATTTTTCTTTCAACCTCCCTCCGCTACAGTACTTACGAGCGAAACTGTTCAAACTTTCATGCATTCCGCTAACTGAGTCGAGCTTGGCCTAACTAAACATCCTGTTTGAAATCAAAACAGACGAATTGGTCCAAATCGCGTGCGCCCTTGCTCCTTGATCTTATAACTTATTCAGGGAGCTCTTTCACAGTTTACCTTCACCAGCGCTACAAGTAGGCTTTTTGCCTACATTGGACAACAACAGGATTTTAATTACTAATGCTTAGGTAACTTTGTTTAGTTACCATATTTGTCCTCTCGTTTTGTAATAAGTGGTTGCGTGAGAAACAAAGCCGCTTGAAATTACTCTTTACGCTTAGTTGCTCATTCTACGAGTATGTACTTGGTTTTTTTGTGTTAATAAACATTACATTCCATCTGCGTCCTGTAGCTTCACCCGCTATCCCATAGGAACCGTTTGCGGGATAAAAAGTAGCATAAGTGTTAATGAAGGGTTTAAGGCTTAAGCCATCTGCATTTGATTTTTTTTCTAATTTATTTATTACATTATATTCATATTTTTTTTTTTATGTAATCGAGTGACGAGACGAGCAAATCGCTCGCCTGATGTTAAACGTCACGTTTGCCCATAACAGGTCTGCGCCACCCAGAATCCTGAACTCGCAGAATTCAAGACCCTGCGCGGCACAGCACTGCGCTCGTCACCCTGAGATATAAGTTGTTCAATCTCCCATTTGCCCTGTAATTTCACTGGAAACAATGCCCTTCCAACCGGAACACAGTAATGTTTGCACATTACTGCTTGGCGGTGGAATAACTGGCAAAGGTATTATAAAGTTAGCTTAGTTATTGTATATGCGTTAAGATGTTTCAGCTTGAAGAAGTGAGAATCACACTCATATACAAACTTTCTCATTAACACTTGAGTGATATTGTTTTGACAGTCTGTGTGTATTTATTTATTTATTTAGGTTCACCAACACTACGTACACTAACACATTCAAATAAATAATATGTTAATAACAAACAAAACTCATACAAAATGTCGCAGTTTTTAAAGGTGAAGACAGCATGCGATTAAGAAAAATACATAAAACATAAAAAAATTGGAATTAAATTCATGATTAGAATAAGATGCTAACGTTTTGATACTATAAAAATAACTATACATAGGACGTTTTACTGTGGCGTGTTTCCTGAAAGCGGCCCTTGCGGCCCGCTACGCGCCTTCACTCCGACCAACTTAACTACTTATATAAAAGTGGCCAAATGAGGATACTAAGATTTTCCATTGGATCATTTCTATTTTGTACAGAAATTATGAATGTACCTCCCACAATGAACTCCCTAAGCAAGCTGGTACACGGTATGTGTTGGACCAGCCTAATTTGTAACTTTGCTACCCTTATTCCTTATTCATTTTCCTGATTAAGTTAAGAGACTGTATTAGATTAAACGTTTGATCCAATTTTATACTGTTTCTGAAGCCCAATGACACTGAAATATTCTGAGTTAACGGAAAGCTCTCACAGACAAAACTAAGTAAAATAAACACTAACAGGCACTTAAGGTGTCAAATTTCAGCCCTTCTAGAACTATATAGGCATAGAACATTCATATTTGCAAAGCTTTCTCACACCTACGTAAGCAAATATCTATTCCATATAAAAAGGCGATGTGAACTTACACTGTCATTCAAACTTCAGTATTCCTTTTGGTAACTTCAGTCACTTTGCAATTCTTTTTTTGCTGTGAAACTCGCCAGTTTTTCTGCAATCATGATGAAAATATCAGTTTTCGTAGTTCTGATGTTAGTTGGCATGCTGTATGCACTCCAGACGTCTTGTAAGTCGTGTGGGAAAGAATGCGAAACGGCGTGCGGAACCCGGCGCTTCAGACCTTGCTGCTTCAACTACCTTAGGAAGAAGAGGACACCAGACACCCAAGAATTTTGGGCACCAAGCGCTGATGAACAGCAGCATATCGAAGGAAGAGCACCAGCATTTTTCATTGAATACAACCCTGAGCAACTGATTTCCAGCGCGCTTGGAATCCCTGTGAAGTTTCCTTCGGAAGATTTCGGCAACAATCAAGCAAACATGAACAAGCTAGCGTTGAATGAATAAATTATTTGTAAATTGCTATGAAAAAATCATAACTAGATAATTGTAATATACGTTTATATGAAAATCTGGTTTTGACACATGTTGTTATACACTGGAATACACTGGTGTTATTAATAGTAAATTCATACGTATTTCTGTTTAATAACTTGTATGAAGTTAATTGTTCAGTCAATTTAATTAATAAACTCATAAAGCGGAGACTCGCGTTTGTTTGTAATGGGTAGAGCTTTTGTAACACATTATGGGTGGATTACACGTAACGAGTACAGTGAGACAGTACTGTCGGGCGAGTACTCGGTATCTATAAACATTTTGATGAGGCGAGAGAGTCACTAGAACTATGACTTGTTTGCTCGGCTGAGTATGCTCATTTGCTGTCTCGCCACTGTACTCGTTATGTGTAATCAACCCAGTAAGTGCAGTGTATCGCCGTTTTGTAACAAGCTCGCCTTTAATAATACAAGTTACAATACAAACAAACGATATAAGTCAGTCCCTGCCTTTATGATGCTAAGAAACTTGGCAAAAGACTTTATCTGAACTTGATTGCTTAAATTAATTAATAAAAGTTTTGTTCAAAGTTCTTATAAATAAGTTTATATTGAACTTTTCTGTTTGATTTTAATACAAGTTCATAATTACTGCTTCTGGTGTAAACAATAAAGAGTTTTTCTATCTATCTACTATAAAAGTTTCGAAATTTAAGAATCATTCTAATATAATAAAATATGTGATTTATTATAAGGTTGGATATTTTTACTCAATGAGCAAAACCGCCAGACAGATTTGGGTGAAATTGGATCACCAATACCAGAGAAACTAGTTTCTTTAGCTTATTTATAATCTAGAATAACTAGATAACTAGTAACTTACTAATTGATCATAAAAAAAACTCTATAATATTAATTTTCTACAAAAATCCTACTGAACAGCGGATGAAACTGCGGAGCGCACACCTAGTACAGATAAAAAAGCAAAGTAATTTATTAATTATTCGCTAAGGAATCATAACTTGACATTCCATGAAACTAACATTGAATGCGTATGTAGTTGTATAATTCTGCGTAAACTATCTGCTCATAGCTCTTCCCTTTATTTAATGCATTCTACGTAAACCTATTTAATAGGCTAATAGCCATGTATCCAATATCATTTCCAATCAGGAACTTACAGAGAATCGCTAAACCCCAAACACATGTTAACTATTAATTACAACCAACAACGAACTAAGAACTAGTTATAATAATCTTTTTTGTTTATTTAACCTCCTCCGTTTACTCGACACGCATTGACAGGAGTTTCTTCCCTCAGCAGCCTTAAGCCCTGCCTCGCTGGGCGATACCCTTTAAGTTTTTTATAATGAATTTAGTAAAAATATTTTGTTTTTTTTTTAATTTTGAATTGTAAAAAATTGTATTTATGAAGATAAATTTATATGTGTAAAATAGGTAGTAGTCAAATCATAATACTTAAATTCTGTAATAAAAAATCGTTCTGAAAATACACAGTTTTAATGTCTCCCCTACAGTTACGTCACCGCTTTCACTCCATAACCATCGCCATTGATTGCTTTGTATTCCGTTTCAATTGTTCGACCCATAAAATATTGCTTTCCAATTTGTGCAGATAATTGTGTAGCGACACATTATTGTTTTTTTTTTTATGTGATTAAGTGACGAAACGAGCAAATCGCTCGCCTGATGTTAAACGTCACGTTTGCCCATAACAGGTCTGCGCCACCCAGAATTTTGAACTCGCAGAATTCAAAACCCTGCGCGGCACACAGCACTGCGCTCGTCACCCTGAGATATAAGTTGATTAATCTCCCATTTGCCCTGTAATTTCACTGGAAACAATGCCCTTCCAACCGGAACACAGTAATGTTTGCACATTACTGCTTGGCGGTGGAATAACTGGCAATGGTGTGGTACTTCCCCAGGCGGGCTCTGCAAAAGAGCCCTACCACTACTAGCGTTAGGTAGGCGTTGATAGTTTTAATTAAAGGAACTATAATATATTACCAATGAATGAGTTTTATTGAACAATCATCAATAGACTATAAAGTGATTAAGTGGTAAAATTGCACGAAACGCCGACCAAAACATTGGTCGTCCCAATGTTTTTACATAAATATGATAAAGTTACATTTATCTGACATATCGAGCTTGGTAATAACTGCAGATTTCAAGCCTGCTCCACATACGTAAGAACACACCAGCAATAAGACAGTAATACTAGAAGATTTACAACTGTATTGAAGTACGGGATTTGGACAGAACACCCCGAGAACAGGTATATAATGTATATCATTAACAGAATATCGAAATTCTAAAACTGGCATAACGCTACCCAATATGTTGTTCTGTAACAAAAGAGACGATCATGATGAGATGCCTGGAAGAGATCGCTCTTAGCGATAAGGCCAGTTGTTGTACTAGTTTTAAGTGTTGTGACCCTTTTTGTTTGTAATTTCTGGTGTGAACAATAAAGAGTTCATCTATCACCGAAACGTAATATTTGGAAGCGAAGTCATGACCCTCAGTTAAGAGGAACATGACTTAAGTATGAGTAAATTGACTTGATTTGATTTAGGTCGATAGTTACGCCCTTATTTGTCATCCAATAGGTTAGATACGTCTGAATTCAAGATACCATCAAATAATTACAAAGTTTCTCCATTACAAACTAGGTACACCGTATCAAGCTTGCATAATTAATTCCGCAATTTCTACCTCAAAATAAACTATTTACAAATGCTATTATCCGGTTTGGAACAGTCCTTGAAAGGAAGTTGTCAACAAGGGATTAGCCAACGTCGGAGTTTAGCAAATTGTGGTCACCCAGAGCGGTGTTAATGTGTTCCTATATAAATAGTAAGAGATCTTTAAAATCGACACCAATCGCAATATTATTGGACATGCGATGTTGAAATTTTATAATTATAAAAAAAAAACACATTTATGAGTAACGCTATCCTAATTTGAAGTGGCTTTATGGTCTGCCGGCTTTTTGGTTTCTTAAGACATACAATTTCAGACATTTCATGCTCAGAGTAAATAGGCATCTTCTAAGTTTGCGTGCTTCATCTTCTGAAAAACTCTTCTAACACCAACTCGTAACCTACCAACAAGCGAGTCGTTGGTCAAACCCAGACTTCTAACACATCCAGCCTAAAATAGAGAAGCCATTTGCGTAGATACCATACTGGCTTTAATATGTATTGTCTCATGTGGCCTTTAATACGCTAGAGACGGATATATACGGAATTAGTGAGAGCACTTGATGTCGTTGCAAATACTGTTTCAAAAGTGGTACCGAGTACTATGTTGCAGTTGCAATTAGACAACATAGCGAGTTACTCTAAAGCTAGACCGGATCTATATGAAAAGGCATTATTATGTCTATAAAAAGCTATAAGGTAACGTATGCTAAGCTGAAAAGGGCTCAAAGTACTCAACATTTTGAACATCTTTTTCTATTGGACCAACCCTAAAAAAGAGCTGTTCCATATAAAAATCTGAATGACACTCGACAAAATGTATGGAACAGTTGATTATATTTTTCGTGATTTCAAGGTTGGTTAGTAAATGAACCCTTTTCGGCAACATACACTTTCCTTATAATCCTTTATACCTAACATGACATTTAGTTTTACGTTCAATAGAAAAAAATATGTATTGTATTTTTACTACAGATTGCCAAAGCAACCTTATCGAAATCTATACTAATATTATAAAGAGGCAAGATTTGTATTTTTGTATTTTTGGATGTTTGTGTGGAATAAACTCAAAAACTACTGGACCGATTTCAAAAATTCTTTCACCATTCGAATGCTACATTATCCCAAAGTAACATAGGCTATTTTTTTTTTTTTTTATCCACAGCAAAGCGTGGCAGGGGGAACAGCTAGTATCTTTATAAATCTCTAAAATCTAATCATAAAATCAAAATGTAAGGATTTATCATTTGAATGCAATGATGTTAAAAAGTTATCTATACTAATCTTATAAGGAGGAAAGATTTGTATATTTGTATTTTTGGATGTTTGTGTGGAATAAACTCAAAAACTACTGGACCGATTTCAAAAATTCTTTCACCATTCGAATGCTACATTATCCCAAAGTGACATAGGCTATATTTTTTTTTATCCACAGCGAAGCGTGGCAGGGAACAGCTAGTAATTTTATAATTATGTTGTAATTATATGATACAATACCTTAGAATTGATTCTTCAGCTCTATATCCAGTTTTTTCCGACCTCCGCTAAGTTTTGTTTGTGTAAACACAAAGGCAGGTCTAATAAAACAAGTGTCTCCAGTTTTTCCGCTACACGTTCAAAATTAACCCATCTGAATCTTCTGACACGCTTAGACATCAGAAATGTCTCGCGAGGAAGAGATTCGACTCAAAATAAGTCTTAATAAAATCGTGAATAAAACTCCGTTTTATACCACTTTTTAGACATCTACGAATAAACCTGCTATTATATGGAGAGTTTTTATTTAAAACATTGTAAAGTCGGCAGTGAATGCGCGAGGGAAGCGGGTCGTTTGTACGCCACCGGCGGCGGTGGAGCGACCTTTTCCGTAATATCAGTTGTTTACGACACTAGTTCCTACTCAAACAATGTACGGGAACACAGATACAATTGAAGTTTTCACAGTTTGCATGTTGTTAGACCTATTATTCGATCTACAGAAGAGTGTTATTGTTGTTATTGTACGGAATGGAAATCGGAAAAATGTCTAAAAAGAGAAGGCGAAGAATTAGGCATATGTTTTGTAAGTGTGTAAAAAAATAGGCTGTCTGGTCATGTTGTCTTTTTTTACATTTAAGGTGGAACAGTTTTTGAAAACTTAATTAAGAAACGTCCTTGGTTTAGACGTGTCATGCACAAATTATGTCCAAATAGCCCAAATTCATTCAAACTTTATTTTGTTCTTCTTCTAGAGGTACATACTACGTTTAATAGCTGCAATGCGCATTTAATTTTCACAACATAAATGAACCACAAGAGTTAGGACACCTAAAATGTTCCCCAAAATTACTATAACGACTGTTTATTTCGCGTTCTGCGCAATCAAAAGCAACAAAGTTACAAAGTATCCACTCGAAAGTAAAATCTCGACTTTATTTGTGGGGACTTTAGCCGCAGTAACACTAAAATTCCCAATTTTCCCTGCACACGCGTCTAGGTTCATTGCTGGCAAGATTAGTTCTGAGTAAAACGGTCGGGGTAATCTTTTCTTATGGCATCGCGAGCTCTTTATTACACCTGTCTACAGTGTTGCCTAGTGGCGTTTCGAAATACCTCTAAATGTGTTTAGAGTTAGTATCTACGAGAATGAAATTCAATTTTATTGTTTACGTAGACAAGAGTGGCTTATTTGTAGTATCTTCAGCGTGGTAAAGATTTGTTTGGCTGCTTAATTAGTAAAGAAGATTACGTCAAATGATGATTGGGGCGGGTTGTGTTTGCTACACAAAGTATTGTGCTAATGGTCCACAGTGAGAACAATACGGTTAAAACTGGCTTTTTATTCATTTAAACTTAACTTAACTCAACTTAAGTTAACCCATGAATTAATATGACAACCGCTGGTTTTGATATCGACATTAAAATTAATTTTTTCTGCGATCGACCTCATGTTTGGGCTCGCATTGGACTCTCACACCAAAACTTTCAAAGCCGCTTGGCCCTGAATAATTAATCATTATTTGATCAAAAAAATATAGTAAAAAGCAGGCAGGTTCCCAAGCATCAAAGATTTTCCTGTCCTCTTTTAATGTTTTTTTCCAACAATGTTTGTAACCGCCATATCTCTGACAACACTGCGTCCTTCTCTACCTCTTGATTAGACGCATTCTGTTTTAAGAGAAATAATATTTCGTGAAAAATATTATGTGCCAAGGGACTTGTTTGCATAGAAATATGAGTTTTACAAAACCGAAAACAGACTATTCTGCTATAAAATATGCAAATAATAATCACATTAAACCTAGCGTCATATTCACAGAAAATTGAAATTGAATCTGGCTGACATTGAGGATTTCTAATAACAATCTGCCATTTTATTTTCAATCTACTTACTTTAGCTAGCTAGCTTACTTTATAAGTCAAAGTGAAGCAGATTTTGATTGACTATCATTTTTTAACCGACTTCAAAAAAGGAGCCGATTCTCAATTTTTTATTAGTTTTTTTAATTAGTAATTATCGATCCAGTTGATAAAATTTTAGATTTTTTTTTTGGAAAAGAGATTTTAGGCCACTTGAAGGCCTATGATATGGCTTGACATTGTCGTCCGTCGCTGAACATCGGTGATCGGCTACGAGCACCTATAACTTGTACAGGGTTAAAAGGAAAGGCACTCGTATGCTAAGTGAAAAGAGCCCATAGTACTCAACATTATGAACATTTTCTACTATGAAACCAACCCGAAAATCGCGTAAAAAAATTAGCTATTCCAAACATTTACCCACTCCCTACTTATAAATGCAAACTAAAATGTGTTGAATGTCTCCTATCTATGTCATACCAAGATACTGAGGATTTCATCACAGTTTCTACTTAAGTCACCACACGCACACACACATACACACACACCCACACACCTACATGCACACCTATATATACACACCACACAAACACTACTTGTCACAGAGTCTTTAAGCTTTCTTTCGTTTTTATGTGTTTTTTATTTTTTGCTTCTAAAGGAGAATGGGCACTTTTGTATGGGAGCCGTCCCCGTATTGTATCAAGTCGTGACATATGTAATTTGAAAGATGATAATATAAGCTTTATTTAATTGTATGACTCAACCTTGAATGACATGCAGGGAAAAAGATATGATCGTTTTTAGATTTTAAAAAAATTGCTGATTTTTTGCTTTCTAAAGCTATTATAAGGAATTTTATTAACATGTATGTCAAAAATTACTTATATTATTGAATCCAGGGTTATTCATAAAGGGTACGCTAAGCCGAAAAGGGCTCATAGTAGGCATTATTTGCATTATGAACAACTTTTAATATGGGACCAACCCGAAATTCGGGAAAAATTCAGCTGTTCCATAGAAAAATGTCAATGACACTCGACAAAACGTATGGAACATGTAGAAGTCATATTTTTGGCAATAGTTTGCAAGAAATAAAGAGTATTAAGAGTGCTATCTGATAAAAGGCATTTTATGTCAGTCGCTGAATATGCCCTCTCTGAAAAACATATGGAAAAGCTAGTCGTTTCCATTAGCTTTGTAGGTACAAAGCTTTCACCAGGGTTTGGCATAAAAGCCTTATAAGTAAGCGCCCTTTGTTTGGCTTGTTCACTTGGTTTGTTGCATGGATATCGAACTTCCAGCGGGATTATTTGATTCGAGCAGTGGTCATTTCATTGGTGGTTCTTTATCTGATTTAAAATATATCAAGGCCGGTGTTCTCTACGGGTCGGTGCTCTCCACAACGCTTTTCCTTGTTCACAATAATTATCTGCTAAAGCCTGGTGTTTTTGGGTACGCAGACGACAAACCGTTGCCGTTGCATATCCGACGCGCGGTTCAGCGGATGAAAAATCCAGCCTCCGAGAGAAGCCATGGTCAAGCGCATAAGCTTGTCTCCTGGCAGTTTTCGATTGAGGCGGTACTAACCTGGTTAAGTTTGATGCGCATTATGACATTTTATGGAATAATAAAGCAATATCGTAACAGTAAAAACACGAGTTTTTGCAATCGGTATCGTTAAGATACACGTTCGAAAGTAGTGTTACTGATTAATAGTCAATTATGGATAGTTTTTTTTGAGACTGGGGGAAACCTTAAGAAAATAACCGGCTGCGTTGGGGGGCAACCGGGTCAAGGGGGTTTTTGTGGGGTTATACCTACTAAAACTACTTCTGTTACCATCCTCTGTCGGTGGTGATATGAGCGCTTCCTCATGTTTTCGATAGTCTCTCAGATGTGAGTGGTAAGATCACCAGTAGACCAGTTTCAGCAAAATCCGAACTGCCAGTCACTTACGAGGTCTTACAGGTTCTCTGTACGCCAGGAGCTTGTTCCATAGTATGTTGTCTTGCAGAGTATGAATATGATCGGGGTAGGCATGTAGTCAGATTCAGCACGACTACCCTTCTCAATAAATACAATTCTCAATAAGATTTCTTAATTATTTTCTAGAACATCAATAATGTCGAAACAGCCGATTTTATCGATAGTACCTCACATCGTTAGCAGTATTGTGATGTTTCGAGCCAAATTCATGGCTGGCTCTGCTAAGAAGGCCTAATTGACCACTATTTTCAAAGTCAAAAGCATTTAAAAAGTAAAAATCTTTGCATTTAGTCTATGATTGCTCTCTGCTCTATGCCTTTACTCTTATCTGTAACCATTATTTAAAGTTTATCTCGTTCGCTTTTATATTGTCTTGGCAAAGGGAGAGATAATTAAAAAAACAAACTAGTTTGACGAAAGGTTCGGGCTTTTAACTCTTCGACAAAAGAACTTATAATCTTAATCAGACTTCAATTACAGGTAAGTTCGCTTAATTTTTCAAATATTGATAATATTAATAAATCGATATTATATTATGGCATTATTCAGACAAAAACTGTCGATAATCAGCAATGTAAGGATTTTGGCATGTGCCAGTATAAAATTAAAATAATTACAACTTTCGAAACGTTTATAAATAAACTATTATTATCTAATTGTTATAAGGGAGTAATAAAATAGTCACAGAAAATGCATACACGATAATAAAATTCGATAAAATAGTTTTATAAAACAAAAAAAATAGCACTTTTTGGAATCTAAAAACCGTCATATCTTTTTCCCTGCACGTCACTCGGGGTTGGTGTCATATAATTAAATAATGCTATTGTTATGCTCTTTCGAATGACATATGTCATGACTTGATACAACACCGGGGACGAAGTGCCCATCATCCTTTATCAATTTGTTTATTTAAAATAAGTATAATTTTGTAAATTCTTACATCGGAGGTGGGCGCTGCTACCCGCGACACAGTTATTTAACTACTGCAGGTAGCATCGTTTCTTCTTGTTTTTAGCCAGTAAGTTTTTGCACGAATATAGAATTTGAATTTGAATTTGAATTTTATCGAGTGTTATTGAAATTTTTCTAAGAAACAGTTGATTTTTCACGCGATTTCCGTTATCCCAGTAAAAGTTGTTCATAATGATGAGTACTATGACACCTCTTCGACTTAGCATAGCCTTTCCTTATAACCCTGAGTAAGCGCTGCATATGACCGTTTTTAACCGACTTCAAAAAAGGAGGAGGTTATCAATTAACTGTATGTTTTTTTTTATGTTTGTTACTTCATAACTTTTGACTGGGTGAATCGATTTTGATGATTCTTTTTTTATTAGAAAGCTGGCGCTTCCCATTTGGTCCCATTTCAATTTAGTCCAGTTCTGATAATGGTATCCATGAGAAAACCATATAAGTCTTAAATTTGCATTAAATACGTTCGCGACAAATAGATGAATAACTCAATAGTCGGTCTTTTGAAGTCGGTTTTTGTTTTTTGTTTTGTAAAAATAATGTTCTTGTATGACAGTAATACTATGGAAAGTTTTCGAGAGCCGCAATGCAGTGGACTATCGAGTAAATGATTATAACTTCGTCTCTCAACTTTTACTCCTTTATTTTGTATTATAAAACTGCTTTCAAGAGAACTGCTGGATATTGTGAAAACAATTATTGTTGTTAGAGCATTGTTAAGATGCACTTAAATTTTTAGCGAACAAAGTTTAGTGTTATTTTACAGCGGACCATAAAATTAAACAGTTTTAAAACATATACATATAAATTGAGATCTAGATGTGTTTATAGCATTAACAAGTGCTTTAATTACCTAAACCAATTGTAAAGAATATTTTTTTATGACATTATGATAGTACTACGGTTTTTGCCTTTGCGGCTTTCTCTGAGGGTTTACAATTTAAACCATGTTTTTTGGGATATTGTGCTTCTCTGGCTTTTCGATACGTTAACAATTAACAAACAGACAGACAGACCTATACAGTCATACACGAACGAGCTTCCATAATAATTCAGCGTCTATATCACATGTGACTCACCATGCAGTGGATGCGTTTCAAACTAAAATTGAATTACAGTTCTCATAACTGTTATGAATAGCGTAGTTCACTTTTTAACCGACTTCAAAAAAGGAGGAGGTTCTCAACTCGACTGCATGTTTTTTTTATGTTTGTTACCTCGTAACTTTTGACTGGGTGAATCGATTTTGCTGATTCCTTTTTTATTAGAAAGCTGACGCTTAAAATTTAATCCAGTTCTGATAATGGTACGAGTACCTATCCATGAGAAAACCATATTATTATAAGTCTTAAATTTGCATTAAGTACGTGCGCGACAAATAGATGAATAACTCAATAGTCGGCCTCTTGAAGTCGGTTTTTGTTTTTTTTTTTTTTGCAAAAATAATTATATAAGTCCAATTTCCATATAAAATTTGAGACGAAACACATAGAATAACTCTATTGCATTAGGAAAATCAACAATTTTATGTAAGGCTAAAGAAAGAGAGTTCATAGAAAAATTACTATTACCGAATTTTGGTCGCTCGTTGTATATCTTTTTTCGTTCGTGTTCTTCTCGCTCGTTGAATATCTACAAGTTTTCCGAAGGTGAGACCTAGCTAGACCGACTTTCCGAGAACGAGAATACAAAAAAAAATATATAAATGAGTAACTATACGACAATCGTTAAGACATATCAGAGGCCTTGGGGCGGTCTAACCCGGTCTGGCATCTCGACCTATATGAAATTACTTACTTGAAGTATTATAAGTATGCGCTAAATATAGTAGGAAAAAATCAGCTGTTCTATACAAAAACATCAACCACTATCAACATAATGTATGGAATAGCAGATTTTTATACGTTTTCCGGGTTAGCCCCATAGTAAAGCAAGTTATAATGATGAGTACTTGCCCTTTTTGGCTTTAGCATGCCCTTTCCTTATAACCCTATGTTCATTATTCATATTTATTGCAGCATTGTGCTTAAGTGCTATACAGGGTTATTCATAAAGGGTATGCTAAGCCGAAAAGGGCTCATAGTACTCATCATTATGAACAACTTTTACTATGGGCCAACCCGACATTCGCGAAAAAAATATCAGCTATTCCATACAAAAAATGTCAATGACACTCAATAAAATGTATGGAACAGCTGATAATTTTTTGTAGCGATTTCAGGGTTGGTCCCATAGTAAAAGTTGTTCATGGGTACTATGAGCCCTTTTCGGCTTAACATACCCTTTATGAGTAACCCTGTATTGTTGTATTTTTGTTACAATCGTGGACCTCGTCGGCCACAGCTCAAGTAAAGGAAATGATAAAGAGAAGGTTTTTACAGTAAGTATCGCCATCAATGCTATAATTACATTTACAAAAGATGATTATTGTACCTTCAGAGTCCGATTGATTGCGAGCTCGTGGTTAAGTAAAACGATACGGGAACCAAAAATGTCCATCTAAATTCCGATGAATTCACCTAAAGTACGGAGCATATACTGATATCACTAAAAAGTACGATACAAACTAGTACTAGCACCAGTTTTTAGGGTGACAGTTATTATTATGATGGTTGTCACCTTAAAAACGTGATAATCATCGTACTTTTTGGTGAAATCAGTATGCTTTGTACTTTAGAGCCTGTCCAGATGAGGCGTATTACGCGCGAGTGCACTCGCGCGTCTTGATTTCTATTCCGTCCAGATACCGCGTTTTACGCGCGTTTCTACGCTGGGAGGGATCTAGTCAGTTGCAAACATGGACTACATAAATTACTACATAAATTGTACGAGATCGTACAATTTATGTAGTACCTATGTATGTAGTCTCGAATAATTATTAAACAAACTTTACCTACCTACCTAAAGCTTTTTTCTTTTCTTCGGAATCACCAGCTTCACAAAAAATCTCGATAATTTCTTCCCAGTTCCTGCGTTTTATGATTATATTGGAATAGTCTGATGATTCCATATTCCATATGGCTACTCTTTTTTCTACTTCATCAATAAAAAGTTCCGTATCGAAGTTATCACGCTCCATTTTAATTTTAATCAAATACGTCCACTCGCAACGAACACGCGCGTAGTACTGGACGCAGCAATGGCGCTCGAGTATCTCGACTCGCGCGGCGCTCGCGCGTAAAACGGGCGAGTCGAGAGTCCCGCTCATTGCACGCGTTTTACGCGCGATTGAGGAAACGCGCGTAGGCATCTGGACGGGACATATGTAGCTCTAGTATCTTGGGTACGCGCGAGTGCCAACGCGCGAGTGCACGCGCTCGTAAAACGCCTTATCTGGACAGGCTCTTAGGTGAATTCATCGGAATTTTGATGGCCATTATTCTCAGTCTACTAATGTTATAAATGTGAAAGTTAGTGTTTAGATGTTTGTTACTCACTCGCGAAAAATAGGTGAAAATTGAATTATATTTTGTATGAAGTTATGACGCTTATTCCTTGCTTTATTTATAAGCAAATTCTTACCTCGGGAAAATTAACGGTTCTTGCAAGACAGCAGATGAAATCGTGAAGCGCACCTTGTACCGAATAATCAAGTAAACGCATGAAGACATTCTACAAAATCATCGATATAATACGACAGTTACACACTGACTAACGTTCATAGTTTTATTGTTTGCTGTTGTTCTATTTCAGATCAAATATCCAAGCCCGAATTGTGTAGTCCGTCGCAATCAAACACCACTCGAAGTGCCACAATAGCGCCTGCCAATACTACGTTTGAGCACAACCGGTTAGTTAGCGAGCAGTAAACAATAGCCGACTCAATTACGGCTGTCCACACTTGTGTATTGCGTATTTCACTTGCGTATCACGACACGCTTACCTGCTATTTTCTAAGCCCTCCACTTTCCTCCACTTGTATTCCCGAATAACAACATTGGGCTCTTCAAAAGGGCTGTTAATAGTCTTAAAAGGTCGGCAGCGTATCTGTGACGCCTCCAGTGCTACACGTTTCCATAAGCGACGGTGATTGCTTACCATAAGGCGGCCCGTTTGCTTGTCTGCCAACTATGGCATAAAAAAAATTATGTCCATCTCAGCAACAAAAATAGCAAACAAAAGAATAATAACACTTAAAAGTAGAGCAGTTAGGATTAGATTAAATTGCGTGCGGCAAATATGAGCACCGCGACAAACCTTTAGTGGTTTCTTGGTGCAACAATAAAAAAATTGTAAATTACTATTTCCTGAATAAATAAATAAATGACGTGGCAGGTGTGTAATCTGAAACGTCAAAAAAGTGTATGTGAAAAGTGAAAGCAGTCAAGTTTTATGTGGTGCTGAAAATCACGTGTATTACCGTGATTTTCAGCACCACGTGTATAGCTGTCTTGTAGAGTTGTAGGTGTCCGTAAGCGATGTTTGTCGCTCTTTGTACAAAATATAAAAGTTAATTTAAAAAAATATATATAAAACTTGTTTTTATTGCATTATCATCGAAATTACACACGAATAGAAGCAGCTAAAAGTTGCGTTTTAAAGTGGAAAGATTAATTTAGTTTTGAAAGAATTGTTTGAATAACAGTTCCAAAAATATGATTACGTAAATTACAAGCGAGTAACTAAAAAAAACATGTTTATATCATAAGTCCATAATCTTTGGTAACCGTAAAATCTTCAGTCAGTCAATTCAAGCCAGATACGAGTATCTAAGTAATAATCGTCGCTTACCAACAGGCAAGTCGGCGATAAAACGCGGATTAATATGTCATGAAAAAATATACTAATACTCGCATAAAAAACTTTTGACAAGTCGAAAAAAAATTAAAGAGCTCACAACCTAGCTTCCTTTTTAAATTTGGCAAATCAGCTAAACAAAAATAATACAAAAGTTCTATGATAATATGGTTGAATTTCAAACTACTGGGATACGCTAACTAGCGTGCTCTGGCCAGCGGTGCCGGTGTCATGAAAATCAACTCATCCCGCGTCCGCAACAAACTTACTCCCCTCAGACATACTTAGATAGAAAGATGGAGCACTGCGTTAGATTTGGGTGAAGCCAAGAACTCCTCTACTGTAGCGCGTACATACAGAAGCTTTATTCTAAAGTGCGGCGAGTAGGGGATTGGGGATTGTCCATTAATCACGTGAATCTCGAGAGGGACGGAGGGGGTTCTAACAACGTCACAAAATATCACTAGAGGGAGAGGAAGGGGTGTAGAAAAATACACCGCGTATTAAATTTTTAGTTAAATTTGGAAAATTTTAAAGACAATTAGTGCCAAATATATATACACGTGATATTGGCGGGGGGAGAGGGCGTAATTTATAACCCCACTACGTATCATCAGAGGAATGAAAAAGTTGCTAAAAACATCGTGTGATTAATGGACGTCATCTTATTGATACGTCAATGTGTGCGTCTTATGTACTTACGCGCGAAAGTAAAAGAGTTCTTGGCTTCACCCAAATCTAATGTGCTCCATCTGTCTCTCTAGGTTTGTCTGTGCTCCCCACATCCAATTAGGGTCCTCAATGTGAATGGAAATTTGAATCGTGCTGTGTTAACCTTATTCGCGTTCGGACCCGAAGGGACACTATGTATGTATTGTATAGGTACTCGTATACTTGTATATGTAATTATACTGTATAGATACTAGGTAGAGATTGGAATTACATAATCCTACAGCTATACTAAATTTGAAAGAGGAAAAGTCTTTGTAGAAGATAATTTCCGAAATTACTGATCTGATATAAAAAATGTTTTAGCAATGGAAATAAACATTTATCCCTGAGTACTATACTTTATAACACCAAGCGTGTAATACCGAAAGTGTAGCAGCACCGGGTACGAAGCTCCGAACCTCACCTAGTGGTTATGCAGGCTGACTAGAGAAACACTTTAAATGTTCTAGGTTATCATAGTAGCTACTCATCATTATGAACAACTTTTACTATGGGACTAACCCGAAGATCGCGAAAAAAAAGCAGCTGTTCCATGCACTTTACCGAGTGTCACTGACATTTTTTCTATGGAACAGCTGATTTTTTATCCGCGAATTTTGGTTTGGTCCCATAGTAAAAATTGTTAACAATGATGAGTAGTATGATAAACTAGAATATGTCAAACGTCTAACCAGTCAACCTGTATGAAGATAGAAAGATAGAAAAACTCTTTATTGTTCACGCTATAACTTAGAAACAAAGGGATATTTGTAATATTTATAAACCTAGATAGGTAGGTATATCGAAAACCTTCGTTACGAAGTAATTATTATCTCTGTTCGCACACACACACTAAAATAAAATACTAATCTGGACAGGGCACATTTGCACAGTACGTAACTTGTGATCAGAAAAAAATAAAGTGAGGGCAATTGATTTGGCTATACTATACTGGGTTATACGGAAAGGGTATGCTAAGCCAAAAGGCCTCATAGTACTCATTATGAACAACTTTTACTATGGGACCAATCCTGAAATCGATACAAAATATCAGCTGTTCCATACATTTTGTCGAGTGTCATTGTCATTTTTGTATGAAACAGGTGTTTTTTTCGCGATTTCAGGGTTGATTCCATAGTAAAAGTCGTTCAAAATGATGAGCACTATGAGGCCTTTTCGACATAGCACACCCTTTTCTTATAACCCTGTATCCTACGTACTCGTAGATATAGACGTTTCATTGATATATAGATTCAGATTCTGTTTTTCCGTTACAACTGACAGTTCTACAGACACCGTTGATACAGCAAATTAAAATACATAACAGTTACCTAATTGTATTGAGATCACTTAAGGTTATTGTATCGAATAAAAAATATTCGACGCTGCCACGACGCAAACAACACAAAAGCTTAAAGAATTAAACCAAAAAGTTAAATTGTTCCGTTCCTAAAATCGATAGATCATTTTCCGGTCACGACTTGGGACGCCATTCTTTATGAAGTTTTGTAAACATTTGCGCTGTATAACCCGTTATTTTGTTATTTCAGACTATCTATCAACGTCCAGACCAGGACCGAACAAAAATGGACGCAAACACTCGCAATTGTTGTTTGGAATTTGGAAGTGTTGTGTAAATAAAGACCCATTTGAGGCGTCTCCTTTGTATCGTATCTCAAGTCAAACGTGTGGGGCACTATTCTGGCAAATGAATGAGTTAGTAAACAACTTTTACTATGGGGCCAACCCGCAAAAAATCAGTTGGTTCATAAAAAATGCCAATGACACTCTACAAAATGTGTGGAACAGGTGATTTTTCTTGATTTCAGAGTTGCTCTCATAATAAAAGTTGTTCATAATTATGAGTACTTTAAGCCCCTTTCGGCTTAGCATACCCTTTCTGAATAATACTATATAAATAATATTATAAAGAAGTAAAGTTTGTGTGTTTGTATATTTGTTAAATTGTAAGGGGTAATCTCGGGATCTACTGAACCGATTTTAAAAATTCTTTCACCAATAGAAAGCCACATTATTGCTGAGTGTCATAGGTTATAATAAAAAACCGAAAAATAAAAAGGCTTTTACGTGGTAGTCCGTTTTGCAAAGTGAATCGGAGAAAAAACGGTCCGGACAGCGCGATGGCTTCGGGTTTAATTAACATTATGCCCAACGAAGTGGGCACGGGTCAGCTAGTACTATATAAATAGGGAAACTTCTAATGTATTTAAGTCATATGTGAGTGAATGCGGCCTTCCCAATTTTTTCACACTGATATAAATAAATGTTTCATACTCATAGCTCCCCACTAGGATAAATCCTGTGTCGGGAATGCCATAGAACATACACAAAGACAAGGACAACTGACACCCAGACCCAGAACAGATATTTAAATTAATCTGCCCGGCCGGGAATCGAAACCGGGACCTCTGGCTTGTAAGGCGGTTATGTTAGCACTGAGCCAAACAGGCCGTCCTGAAATGACTCAATATGTTAGAGTACACTTTAAAATGAACATATCCTTTCTCTTTCCTTAGAACCCTATATTATCTCGGTCACTTTCGCTCTCATTAGAAATGACAAGACAGTGAGAGTGCCCGAAATAGTCTCGAACGGCTCAGAATATCCTTCTTAGTACGTTTTGTGAAATAGAGTAAATATAAAGCTACATGTGTCTCGTGGAACAATAATTATTTGTTCGCCGACATATTTATTCAGTGGAGGTTGGCTCGAGACAGTGAACAATGGTGCAAGAGAGAGGAGGCCTATATCCAGTAGAGGGTCGATTAAGGCTCACGATGATGATTTTTATATTTATTCAGAGACTACCTGCACATAGAATTTGACTCGATGGAAAGACGATAATCTGTACAATATTATGACATAAAAAAATAATTATTTGTTAATTAATTTAGTTATTCTTTTACAACTAACATGGCAGCGGATCGACGTGATATTTTGCATTTGTGCGTTTTTTTAAAGCTAATAGAGCTATTTTTTTTAGGTCGTTCTTAAATTGTGTTTCGCCTGTCTGAGGGTCGTGACTACCATCTCCAAAAAGTCTTCCCTTTTTTAATGATATTTTGTTACTTATTTATTTTTTACATTGAAAAACTTACAGTCTAAAACCAAAACGTTCTCTATATTGCCATATATTATTGCGCCAACGTTCTCTATCCTCAGCAACGAAAGCTCTATGTACCTAGAGCGTGGACAGAGGTATCGAGAGATGTGCGAATATCCTCGGAACAACGCATCAGGCTATGGGCTCGTGATATCTTACCGAAGACTTTTCCTGAACAACCGACATGAAGGTTGGTTAAATTAACCTTTTCTATCTGATATTACACACGGTTAAAACAGTGGGATGCAACTAGTGTTGTAGTTTACATTAAATTATTTATTATCAATGAAACTAACTAGGTAATAATGTCTTTAGAAAATTGAATGTCTAAGTGACATCCCGTAGGATAAGTCTACAAGACCAACAATAAACTAAAAAGGATGACACAGAATTGGATCATTCCTCAAAGTCCAGTTAAACACAGATCCCAACATAATACTTCAGTAAACATTCACAAAAGATCAAAACACAAAATTCCGCATCAAAAACATCGCATAAATAAATACAGCATCTAAATTTCCCCAAAACAAGATTAAGAGTAAAGCGATTACGTCCGTCAGGCCGTCAATTTGAGACGTCAAGTTAAAAAGTTAACGGTCTAACCGCGGCCGATGTCCCGTATTACCGTATACTTGTATGACCGTATTTGATTAAAAATTCATGCTATAATTTGGTCTGAGCAAGTTGGAATTAGGAAAAGCTGTATTAGTGGATGAGGATTAGTGGATCAGTTATTTCATTGGTTAAGAGGTTTTCAGTTTGAAATAAATGAGAATATACCTCTATCTAGTCCATAATTTTCAAAGCAAAAAGGGTAATAGAACTAAACTAACTGTTCAGCTATTTGTATTGTTCTATTAACTAACGACTTTCATCACATAGATTTTACATGTACGCAACAAAGAAATACCAAATAAAGTTAAATTATAATCTTACCAAAATTCACTACCGCTGTAGGTAGAAAACATTACGGCATGGTATTTCGCCGGGTATGTGTGAACTAGGTTCAATACACCAAATACACAATTAAAACACATTTTGACATATATTTTTGGTGGATAGATCCAATAGGAGAGCTTTTTTAGACCAGATTAAAAGAAGCCGAATGTCGTGTCGTAAAAGGACATAAAAACAACAATCAAATTGACTGGTGTTTTTAGTGATTAGCTTAAAATTACTCCACCACAGGAGCGTCAGGAGCAACGCTCTTAAATGCTGAATAAATGTTAAGAATGAACCCTGCTTTTTGGGTTGCTTCCAATGCAGCTAAACCATTTGCTGTAACTTACGCAATCACGCAAAATTATCCAACTGTCAATAGTTAACGCACCCTCGCCAAAATCTCAACCAGCTCTTCTCCTACAACGATATAGCAAAATTACGTAAAGCTAATTACTGACATGAAACTCCAGCGCAAGTTTTAACAACGCTCACTTTGGGCGCGAAGCGGGCGAAGGAAGACGAGTGGCAAATTAAAATTGTTTAATTTCGCAAAATGTAAGTAAAGTCTGGTGATGGAAGATATTGTTGGGGTTAAGATTAAGATAATGTTATTGCGTATACGCGTTATAACAAACGATATATGTTTGTGCTATATCTAGCTGGTTTACGGGAACAATCATCTGTAAGCAGGATATGGCGTTTATGAGTTCGACTAACCAGACCATTATGTCTTGGTTTTTGGTATTGTTGTTTTTATTCGTGTTCATCGGTCACTTTTTTCAATTGCATGATCATAAAAAACAACGGTAACGGTTTTTTTTTTTTTCAAAAAGTTCTTTGCGGATAGTAATATTTTGCATGAAAAATTAGAACTTTTTGTTTTACTCAACGTCCATTTTACGGTCGTGTGTTAGAAGAATGTATGAAAAATGTATGTTGCTATCTACGCCCGATACTGCCTAAACCGCGAATCCAGAAGCACAAAATTGATTAGATAACTTAAATACTGCTAAAAAATAACTTGTAAATTCATCTCCTCACGGGATTCAAATAAAATATTCTAATAGAAACTATTATTTATTCTAGTGCTGCAACGCCTAAAGTCGAGCACCGCGTACAGAAGCCGCAGGCATCAGCTAGTCCTACCAAATATTATAAACGCGAAAGATTGAAAGAATGTAGGGATGCATGGATGTATGGATGTATGTTTGTTCCTCTTTCACGCAAAAACGGCTCAACGGATTTACATGAAATTTGGAATGAAGATTGTTCATGGTCTGGATTAACACATAGACTACTGTTTATTCCGGAAAACGCGGGTGAAACCGCGGGGCGCAGCTAGTAAAACATAAAACGGACATAAATCGTACACATTAAAATTTTTACAGGCAAAAGCTTTTAGGGTTAGGTAAATATTTTCGAATTCGGGTTTTACAAGGCTTATAAACAGAATATATAGAATAGCACGTGTTCAATGTTCATACTTGAATATTATACACACTTAACTAGGTACACAGTTACACTCACTTCACCAACAAATGTAGTCCAATTAAAAAAATAAAAAAATATAAAAAGTCCAATTTATTTTGTAAGTTTTTTCAGCCGGTGTTTTGTTATAAAAACTTATTCTTACTTAACTACTACTTAACTATCTAAATATTTTTTTAATATTACTTAAGCGATAATTGTATTCATTAAATTGAATACACTAGTTAAACTGGAGTTGTTGGTTTTCTGTGTTTCGTTGTATTTTATGTCATTTTGTGTCAAAAAAAATCTATCTCACTCTCTTTTTATCTTTTTTTTTTCTTAATCCAAGGAATGGTTCAACTCCAAAACCACCAATAATACGACCTTCTTAGCATCCGACCCCATCCAACAAAAAATTAAAACCATAAAACCGCTAAACGAGGACCTTTCACCATAACACGCTCTAATCCCGGAAACACTCTCAAAAATAAACTGAAGCCGGCTATATAAAACTTCTGAAGAACACCAAACAGAAATTTAAAGTTTCCCAGTTTTTGGGGAAAAATCGTGGGGTATTCGCTCACCTCATGAACGGCTGAATGAGAGATAACGACCAGAGTTCGGTTATTTACGACTAACGAGCCTATTCACCGGCAGACTGGCTCTAAATGGAGATTTATGAAACAGAAAATGTAGGATAACGTACGTCTTGAACGTAATTTGTAGCCGGCGGTGGCTCGTGTCATAATCGCAGCATCGCAGCTTGATTCCGATTGCTGTCGAAATTTAATCAAAATCATCTCATGTAAAATATGAAATGTTTTTGATTATTTTATCATATTATCGTGATGGGAGCCTGCACACGTCCAGAGAAGAAATTCAATGGCGTATGTGAATCCACCAACCCGCACTTGGCCAGCGTGGTGGAATACGGCCTAATCACCCTTCGAGGGTAGACCTGTATCCCAGCAGTGGGAGGATTAAAGGTTGCATATGATGATGATGATGATGGTGAAAATCGGGATTAAAATTAAAATTAAAATCTTATTATATCTACAGGTTTCTTCGGGTGTTTAATTCTGGTTTTTTCAATGTAAATCAATGATATGATACGAACCAAGTTTGTAACCAACTCAATTAACCTAATAATTTTTATTGTCTTTCAAATATTAATTTTAAAATTATATCTATTTGAGTATTAGACTTTATTAGCCTAAAAATGTTATAAACGTTAACAAGTTATAAATCCGAATAAACGAAACAACTACGACAAATAAACTAGCCAAGCCTTTCACTGAAATGTATTAAAATAAATATTAATTGGTTCAGATTGGGACACAGTGCATGCAAAGATTCTCCACTCGGTCAGTATGATAGTCCTCCTTATTTTTTAAATGATAAAATTTATATATGAAAAAATAAAAGTTTTTTTTCATAACGATCACACTACTTGTACTTGCCAAATTCTGCCAAAATTAGTGCAGCTGAATAAAAAAGTTGTAACTACAAAATATTAGAACGTAGAATAATTTATATCCCTACTCTTGTACGCCCCATTGAACTGACTAGTCCGACCCTGTATAGTCCGACCGTATAAGACTTACTCCGACTCTGCAGAACTATTCTCCAGTTAGAGAATGCAAGCAATGGTCCTAGGTATTTATTGTTAGCTATTGACGTTTGCAATTGAGTTACTGCCACCGTAGGACTGGGCCACAGTATCTCAGAACGTTAACTTAAATTGCACGACCTTTACGATCATGTATCTAATTTAAACTATATTTAAAAGAAAGAGATGGAAAAGAGATAGAAAATCTGTACGAGATTGTTCTTAGCGAAAAGGCCTAGTTGTTGGAGTAGTTCTAAGCGTTATAAAGTTACTCATAACCTCATAAGTTTTAACTAAAATCATAAATGCAAAAGTAAAGTTTGTTTGTTACTCTTTCACGCCTTCACTACTTAACCGATCATTATGAAATTTTGCACACCCGCTGTCAAGAGTACAGAAAAGGACATAGGCTACTTTTCTTCATCATAATTATCGCTACGTGGCGCGTGGGTGAGATCGTGAAACTGTACCATTGTTGGTTTACCTAACCTGTTTTACTGGATCCTTGCTGCACTGTGCAATACATCTACGCATTGAAGCACATTTATTGTGCCTCTAATTGGAGTATACAGCTCGGAACAGTAACAACAATGCACTGTAATAGTGATTGGTTTGAGTGGAGCGTAACGAAGGTTCCTCGTACGCTGGTGGCGTGTTTCTTTCCTGTGGGAAATAACTGGGGATATTTGCAGTTCCGAGAAAAACAATCAGCTGTTCCATAGAAAATGTCAATGACTCGACGAAATGGAACAGCTGATTGTGTTTCGCGAATTCCGACTTGGTGCCATAGTAAAAGCTGTTCAGAATGATGAGTAGTATGAGCCTTTTTCGGCTTAGCATACCCTATCGTTATAACCCTGTTTTTTTTTTTTTTTTTACATCGGACTAGGCATGCGTTTGACTGCAATCTCACCTGATGGGAAGTGACGATGTGGTCGAAGATGTAGCACGCTTGCCTAGGAAAAACCTATTCACTCTATTTTTGAACATCCCTGGGTTGTACTTTCTAGGAAAA
The DNA here is from genome assembly GCA_949125135.1 of Alcis repandata. Lineage (NCBI taxonomy): Eukaryota > Metazoa > Arthropoda > Insecta > Lepidoptera > Geometridae > Alcis > Alcis repandata. The sequence goes on from OX421238.1 coordinate 3,953,098, forward strand.
ACAGACGCGGTATTTGGTATTTGGTTCAAAGCTTCGCACACTTGATGACAAGTTGCGTAGATATAAATGTCGCAGTGTCAAGACGCACGGCTTACGCTAGCTTGGCCTGTCTTGCTTATAAAGCCTGCTTAAAGTTAGTCACTGCTTTAAATGCTCTGATAACTTTTCGTTGACGTGAAATGTCACGTGCAAAAACTAGACAGAGAACTTAAGGCAGGTTTTAAAAGAAAGGTCTAATATGTCTCTGTTACGAGTATATAATATGTAACCGAACGGTTTCAACCCGAATTTCGATATTTAAAAACACGTCACAACTTCTTTACAAAGCGATTGCTATTTCGGTAGCCCACTGAACCGGAATTTTACGTAGTTATCGAAACTGTGTCCGTCCAATAAAATTACAAACATCAATGGCCAACAATTAAGGGGTTCAAATAAAATTCAATAGCGCACATTTGTTCAAAATTGCTAAACCCTAAGCCGTAAGGGCCCAATTTGCATTTTATTAGCATGAGATCCGAATAAAAATGTGTTTATTCTGAAGGAAGGCGAGATGGCCCGCCCATAAAGAGATCGAGTGGCAATACGGGTAAAATAGCAATGTTATGTTCGGAAAGCGTTTCAGGACCTAAATGGAATTTTCTTGTAACAAATCATTTTGTTAGTAGTAAAAAAGGCGGAGGAATGGAGGACTTTTCCTTACTAGAAGTCCTTGCTGTCAGTAAGAGAGAAATACTTAAGCTTTTTTCTGTGACAAGCTGACACTCGTCGAGACACGTTTGCAAAGCTGCCGAACCATGAAACTTGCGTAACTCTACTTAGTTTCGGCAAGCAGTGGCTGGAAACGAAAAGCCGAAGATCAGGCTGAATGGCTTACCTTAGAAAAGCCTTATGTTGCAGTAAACTTATGTGCTTTTTTATGCCATAGGTTGCAAACAAACAAACAAGTCGCCTAATGGTAAGCGATTACCGTCGCATATAATACCGGAGGCATCACGGATACGATAATTATCTTTCAGATAGATGAATAGATAAACTTTTTATTGTGCACACCAAACAAACTCTCTCGCTCTCTCTCTCGCTCTTCTCTCTCTCCTCTCTCTCTCTCCCTCCTCTCTCTCCTCTCTCTCTCTCCTCTCTCTCTCTCTCCTCTCTCTCTCTCTTATAAGAATCTATTAGCAGCCATTTTGAATAACCCATGATGTGGTAACTCAGAAATATCGCAGATAGAAGCGCTGTGTTGTAAATGCCAATATTATATTAAGCCTCTATTCTATACGGCTAATTATGTGCCAGATTTCACATCAATTAGATCTTTGACATACGCAATTATAACCTATAATTTCATTCACCTTGTTAGTCGTACTGAAATAAGCGTGGAAATTACGTGCACATTACAGAAATAACGTTGATACTTTACAATCAGCCTACTGATGCCTTTGTAACTAGATACCAAGTCAACCAACTTAACAAATTCAAAGATAAACCTCATTCAACTCTTCTTCTTGTTTCTCAATCAGTATCGGAGTGAATGACGTACATACCTACTGTAAGGATAACTTATACAGAATCCGTACGTGAACGTCGAACTAAAATCTATTCATCATAAATAAGATATTCCAAATAAATTGAAAAGCTCTATAAAATATATCAGCCATAAATAATACTCAACTAAACTACTATAGGGTATTCACAGCGAAGTGATAAAGGATATCTCCGAAACCTACCAAATCCAAATAAAATCAGCCTCAAGGATTTATCGCCACGGAATGCCCTTGATATTGCAACAGTAAATAATATCTTTCGTTAAAATGGGATCCATTTTATTGGCACCCTTTCGTTTTATGCGCCGATTATGTCATTTTTATGATGGTTTTACGCTTTTTATTGACAAACAAACTGTATTAGGATAATAAAAAAACCGAATTGATATTGTACTGTAAAAGTTTACCATTTTGTAATTGAATGCTGGAATTGGTTCAGGTTGGTTACGAAATTGATTGAGCGATTTTATTTCGTAATAAAAAATTGAAGAGATTTCGTAAAATAACATAATGGTTCTTGTGGGTGTCGGGAAAATCAAGATTTAAGCAGAAGTCGACATTTTGATTCTAAGACCGATAGGTAAAAGTAGTAAAAAAAAGTAAAAGTAGGTCGGTCCTATCTGAGTGTAGCTCTGGTGTCCGAGCTTCAGGGCCACCTGAAAAAAAAAATGAAAAAAAAAAACATCTCAAAAAGATGTCCGATGTTGCACAACGAGATACAAGCACTAGTCAAAGACTGTCAAACCTAGAAATTACTCCACCGACATGCATGACTCAAATCCGTTTGAAAATAAATGGATCATTGCTCATTATTTTTTATACCTATTGACAATCCAATTACTCGAACATGTAACTTTAAGTTCAGATACAAATATCTAAATAACTAGAACTCGTTATAAAATTATATACCCATATAAATTCTAACCAATATTACTTATTATCAAAAGCGGCCATTACCAACACGTGTTTGCAAACGTAAACAAACATATCAGATCAATGTCGAAAAATGCTGCAAATTTTTAGGTCCTTACCGAGGATTTTCACCCTGAACAATAGATATGCTATGCTGCTAATGAATAGGCAGCTGTTTTAGACGGGGCGCAAATCTCGGAAAAATTAGATTTCAAAATATTTTATTCAGAGAAAATTGTACATTATTGTTATAATCACAGCCTTCCAAACTGGGTGTGGAGAACCCGTGTCTTGGAAGTCAGTGTCTTTTGTGATGCCTGGCTCTTTGGGGAGCAACCGAATTATGTTGGGATACACCCACTAAAACCCCCTCGGTGGCCAGCCTCTGTAACAGTCGGTAGCCAGCCTCTGTGACAGAGGGCGCCAGGATCTCTGACAAATGAATGGGTACCTTGTGCAACCTGGCTTTGTATGAATATGAATAAGGAAACTGCAAAACAAGCAGCTTTATTTCATTTCTACCTTTGATCACGTTCGCTATACCGAAGCTTAATTGCAGTGATGCCGATGATTTTTTATCTGAGCTTGCCGATAGTATGGTATTCTTCTAATAAATTATGTTTTAATCTTACCAATATTATAAATGTGAAAGTATGTATGTTTGTTACTAATGAACGCTGAAACGGCTGAACGGATTTACATGAAATTTGGAATGAAGGTTGATCATGGTCTGGATTAACACTAAGGTTACTTTTTATCCCGGAAAACGCAGGTGAACATGAATTGACATGCAAAAAAAGGGAAGTACCTCTGTAACTTTCAGTACGGATTTTAATTTAATTAAAACTTCTTAATAAACTTGAAAAGGCTTCGCTGTTTTGTCTGGTTTTACTTGGATAGCAAGATATTAATTAGTGAATTAGTTTTAGTTTGAAATTATAGTCGAGAAAAGTATTGAAATTTGGAGTTAGTTTCCCAGCACTCAGTAAGTTTAAATAAAAACTCTCCTACGTCTTACTAGTCTTACAATTCGCTAAAATCAAAGTACTTTTATACAAATTACATGTCAGAGACAGCTCAATATCAACCAGTCAAATTAATAAGGCAACAGTTATGCCAAACATTTGAACATCATCTGAAATAGGTTGCTTACACGTAACGAGTACAGTGGCGAGACAGTGCTCTCGGCCGAGTTTTGGATTTGTATAAACAATTTGACGAGGTGAGACAGTCACTAGAAACATGACTAGTTTGCTCAGCCGAGTGGGCCCATTTACTGTCTCGCCACTGTACTCGTTACGTGTAATCAGCCCATAAGTACAAGTACCTTTGCAAATATTTGGCGAAGTTTACAATTTGCGGGCCTACGCGCCGACGACACAATTTATCAACGTCAGTGGAAATACAGACGTTAGCAGACAACAGCCTAGATGGGCCATAACTTACCGGGTAAGTAATTGAATTGAATAATTCAATCGGAACTTCTTGAATGGGGCCAAATTAAACGTAGAATTGCATTGCGTCTTGTATAAATAATTTAAATTTAAATGGGTCGGTTCTGGGAGCTCGCGTTCACGCGTGAAAAATACGAACATTCCGTTCAGATTTGCTGATTTCGTTCTCGAGTAAAAACGTAGCGAAGAATTATTTTCAGAGAAAGACACTGACTTATCTCAGAATGAAATGCATCTCTTGTTACTTGAAAATAAACAAGTTATGCAAAGTATCCTCGGTTTTACGGCCATCGTAGATTAAGTACACCTACGTCACATCTTACAGAAGTGAGTTAAGAAAATATGTTACAGTGCCAGTTTTCGTACTTAGGTACTTTTATATTTTTCAAAATCCAAAACTTATTGATAAATTAATCAATAAAAAAACTTAGAAGCAGTGTAAGCAGTGGCAACTTAATATTTATGTGTTGGAACATTAGACACATCATTTAGATCTCTTCCGGTTCCATACCACATTCTAATACAAGCGGTACTTTTTTTAAATCATATGTGGTAGTGCATATCTTATGTCTCCAACGCTTTAGTTTATCATGCAAAAGAATCTACAATACGCGATTTCTAAACTAGCTATCTACATTTTTATAATATCTTACATACGAGTATACGTCTATACATACAGTCCAAGAATGCATTGCAATTTCTCTCAGACAAACATTTGGCGCGGCGGGGTTCATTGATCAAGGAAATATATGGATACAGAACGTTCAAGAATAGCACTGAACCTCGCAGATAACAGACTATGTATAGCTGAGATGATAGACTTGAAATTGTATAGTCTGCAAACCGATTAGTTTTCCTCTGAATTGTCTATCGGCTTACTCATCTTAGAAGCAGTGGCTATGAAATTCAAAGCGAAACTACTGTAGTAGCTGTAGTTAGTAGAAGTAGGAGAACTTATCCTATTACGTAGATAGACTTATTTATGTTTCCCTTCAGAAATAATCAGCAAAAGGATAATATTTTTTTTTGCCCATAGCAGGTCTGCGCCACCCAGAATTTTGAACTCGCAGAATTCAAGACCCTGCGCGACACAGCAGTGCGCTCGTCACCCTGAGATATAAGTTGTTTAATCTCCCATTTGGCCTGTAATTTCACTGGAAACAATGCCCTTTGCCAGGCACTTCCCCAGGCGGGCTCTGCAAAAGAGCCCTACCACTACTTAAACTATTATAGAAAAACAACTGTCGGTTTCATCGATAAGAGCGATCTCTTCCATAATTAAGTTTCTACTTATTCTGTGGTAAAAGTAAATAAGTTCTTAAAGACTAAGTGGCTAGTTCTATTAGTAGTAAGTTGTAAGTAGTAGGAAACTTTCCGAACTCACTCAGAATTCAGGTAACACAAATTCCGATATCTAAAATGTGTGAATGTAAATGTGTGTATGTATAGGTGTAAGATGGTGATATATAAACATTTGGAGCAGCAGTATGTTTGTTTCTCTCTATTCAAGTGATATGGCAAGTTGTTGCAGTGCAGTCAATGTTACAGAACTCGGCAAACAACTCGATAGTCGAATTTTAGATCTCTTTGGAGTGGGGGGAAGTGGCGCGGCGTAACTATGTTTACAATATACTTATCTACATGTATCATCGTTTCCCTCTCTACGCCGCTTTTCGCTTAAGTTGTTTACCAGTCATGTGCATTTGGACACAAACATACGAGTAATCTTCAGTTCGCATCTTCAGCAGCCTTAGATCAACGTCATATTTTGACGTGACAACGTCTTATAAATTGGTTTGCCGGGTGACACTTCAAGAAACTGCGTTACGCTCCGCTCACGTTATGCGCTCACAATGAGAGCGAGTGAGAGGCACGCGTCCCTTCCACTCGGGCATGGTTAGCCCGCCTAAGAGCGAGAGAGACAGACATAAAATTTTGTTAATATGAAATTCAGTGCGAGATTCTTTGTATAAATTAATGTTTTAAATATAATTCTTTGTATAAATAAATGTTTTAAATTGTTACTATTATTTCATCCTTCTTCCTACTATACGAATGAATATTCACATTAAAATTATTTTACCACTCAAAGTCGTTGTCACGTAAAACTTTCGCCCGTATACCGACTTTACAGGCAACCAATTTTTTTGGTACAATCAAAACAATGCAAAGGATCCTCGGTTTTACAGCCATAATTCTGTTATGCCTATTTGTGTTATCTTTCACTAACAAAAGTTTTCTGTTGCCTAATAAGCCAGACATAAAATTAAAACAAGAAACATAAATGACAAAATGTAACAAAACAATGTTTCAAAACCACGTTTTTTTTTCTTTTATATTTTTGGGACTTTAATATTACAATTCTTAATGAAATCGCATTGAAATTGTAACACAAATTTTTAAAGTAAACATCATCTTCCCTTCGAGAATAACCGTCTACGTTTCTGTTTACAAACCCGGCTATTTAGATACTGCTGCGCTCTATGTACTTATGGAAATAGGTATTGTTTCTCGTTAGTGCATTCTGCATACCCTGTCATTATACATGTAGATTGACATTAGATATGCGCAGATTTAATTGACTTAGTTTGCTCTCCTGAACTGAATACATCGCATCGGCTGATTTATGTTACAAGCGTTGTCAATCGTTGTAAATAAGAACGTTTATACAGGGCTGTAAGGAAAAAGTATGCAAAGTCGAAAAGAGTTCGTAGTACCTACTCATCATTATGAACAACTTTTACTATGGGACCAAACCGGAATTCGCGAAAAAGAATCAGTTGTTCCATTCATTTAGTGGAGTGTCATTGACATTTATTACACATACTTACAGCATTTTTTTTGCGAATTCCGTTTTGGTCGCATAGTAAGAGTAATTAAAAATGATTAGTATATGATTAGATAGATTAGGAGATCCTACTGTGAGCCTTTTTCGGCTTAACATACCCTTTTCATAAAACTCTGAGTAGGCTGAATGGCTAGCCCCGGTGTCTGAGTCTTTAAGCCGCCTGAAGAATCTGTACTAATATTATAAAGAAGTAAAGTTTGTGTGTTTGTATATTTGTTAAATTGTAAGGGGTAATCTCGGGATCTACTGAACCGATTTTAAAAATTCTTTCACCAATAGAAAGCCACATTATTGCTGAGTGTCATAGGTTATATAAAAAACCGAAAAATAAAAAGGCTTTTACGTGGTAGTCCGTTTTGCAAAGTGAATCGGAGAAAAAACGGTCCGAACGGCGCGCGATGGCTTCGGGTTTAATTAACATTATGCCCAACGAAGTGGGCAAGGGTCAGCTAGTTGTGACATATAATTATTGTTGTATTAACTAATCAGCTACGCTCCGCGGTTTTACCCGCTATTCTACAGAAACTCTAATTTTTGTAAGGTAAAAAGTAACGTATATGGTAACTCAAATTATAAGCTAGATCCATGCACGATTTGATCCAAATCCATTAAGCCGTTTTTGCGTGATTGAGTAACAAACGTCCAAACACAAATATTCACTTAGTAAAACAAAACCAGATAATTGCTGCAACAGTAAATGTGCAAAGTTTCAGTAGTTTCTAAAACATTTCACAATTTTCTCAATCCTTTTCTATGGCAACACTGATAAGAGGGTTTTAAGCGAGCAAACGCAAAAGTTCGTAGCCCAGCAGAGCGGTCGTGAAAGCATTCAGAATTAATTGTAAACATTGAGTTTGCTCGTGCACTTTCATTTTCTAAGGCTTTTATTACCTGCACATTTTTTTTTAATGTAATTGAGTGACGAGACGAGCAAATCGCTCGCCTGATGTTAAACGTCACGTTTGCCCATAACAGGTCTGCACCACCCAGAATTTTGAACTTGCATAAATCAAGACCCTGCGCGGCACAGCACTGCGCTCGTCAACCTGAGATATAAGTTGTTTAATCTCCCATTTGCCCTGTAATTTCACTGGAAACAATGCCCTTCCAACCGGAACACAGTAATGTTTGCACATTACTGCTTGGCGGTGGAATAACTGGCAAAGGTGTGGTACTTCCCCAGGCGGGCTCTGCAAAAGAGCCCTACCACTACAAAAGAAGAGAGGCTTAAAAAGAGAGCCTTCATTCACTGCCAGCAAACTTGACTTAGAAACTCTATTACAAGTTATATTTACATTTCTCGTTACATGATGCTTTTAACAAAGATATTCACTGAATGGCAGTCATTCAGAAGCAAAACAAAACCAACAAGACTAACAAACAATAACCCAACTTAACGCAATAACAACAACAAAATTTTTTCGTGTACAACTTTTAGCGTACAGTTTCTGCAACTGGTCACAGGGCGCCCAAGAGACAGGCTCTGTCAGTTTGGGACTCAACACCGAAGTGGGATTATATACTAGTTCGATGGGACTCAACGAGAAATCATTGTCATATATGCCAATTTGACTTTATATTTTTGTAGATCGATGGGACTCAACGAGACATCATTGTCATATATGCCAATTTGACTTTATATTTTTGTAATTTTATAACCAAATAAATGATTAAGGAAATGTAATTCATATGCAACCTTTAATCCTCTGCTGGGATACAGGTCTACCCTCGAAGGGTGATTAGACCACGCTGGCCAAGTGCGGTTTGGTGGATTCACATACGCCATTGAATTTCTTCTCCGGACGTATTGCAGGTTTCCTCACGATGTTTTCCTTCACCGAAAAGCCAGTGGTTTGTACATTCGTACATAAGTCCCAAAGAACTCATTGGTACGAGTCGGGGTTTGAACCCAGCACCTCAAGAATGTGAAGCGGCTGTTCTCCCTGAGCTACCCGGCTTATCAGGAAATATTATTATAACAAAAATCAATAAAACTTTAATGAAAAAAAAAAGAAACGTAAACATAGAAACACGCACAAAATCTTATCACCCAAAGCGACAATAACCAAATATGGAATCAGTACAGTGACGTGTATGAATATTTTATACTTAAAAATGAAGTTATATTTGATTTTTGTCTACATTTCTTACTAAGAAAATACTATGAAAACCTCACTCTTCTATGTAAAATAGAGTACATTCAGTTTGAACGAATATGTAAATGCAGGGTGTTTCGGACGAAATCTCCCTCTATCATATATTGACAGGCGTAGGGTGACTGAGGTGGGGCAGCCGGCACTCTGACTGCCTCGATTTGTCTTGAGCCAAGCGGAGGAAGCCCCGAGACGGGTATAAATGGCAGATTACAGGAGTTTAGAGATCTGAGACCTTAGTAGACCAAAGAACTAAAACTAAGCACCGAATTTGCGCCCCAGAATGTCTTGTACTGAAAAAATTGTGCTGACTGTCCAAGTCTCCACTAATTTCTTCGCATTATTCTCTCGTTCTCTATTAAATCGCTGTAAAAGTATGACGTTTACTCTTCAATGAAGTCGGTGTGCGACTGGGCTTACCCTGGTGCTAAATAGAGTAGGTAGTTCACACCATTGTTGCTATAAAAGTTCTTTTAGCCCGGTTTTTACGGAGTTCCAATTGCCAAAGTTTGTGTGTCTCTGTGTGTGAATGCTTGTAACCCCATATCTCCGTAACTATACTAAACCAATTTTGATAAAATTTAGAATAGAGATACCTCATACTCAGGATTAACACCAAGGCTACTTTTCATCGCCACCGTTTTACATCACCATACAGGTGAAACCGCGGGGAGCAGCTAGTCACACACACAAGACTATCCCTATCCTCATCATCCTCAGCCCGTAATCGCCCAATCCTAATCGTCTATTCTAGTAAGTACCCATTTATCCTGTTCCGGTCTTCCTGTAAGTCTTATCCAGTTACCTATAACTCTAGTGCAGTAGATGCGACATTTGTCTACTCGACAAATGTCGCATCTACTGCACGTCTAGAACGTAATGAATGCTACTTCAGGAGCGATAGTGTGCAGGAATCCACTTCTGATCTGTTTTCAATCATAGACGGAAGTGACGGTTCTATTGCCTGCAGCCCTATCGGCTAATATCTCCGGTGTTGGATTCTGGCTCTACTTACAACATTCGAAAAGGCTAATCTGCGACCATATCAGCTAACTTTTCTGATATTCAATTCATGAAATTCGAATGAGCTAAGGTTTTCTTGAAGTCCGATTGATATCAATTTTCATACTACATGATTTTTAAGCCGGTTGAGTAATTGTAAATTGTGTATTTTGACTTAAAAGTGGCATTGATTTGATTTGGAAGCACAATTATTTCAAATCAAATAAAGATTAATTCGTACAAAAATCCATAATGCAAGTCATATTACTGGAATAGAAACATTGAAATAAAACCCAATTTCTCGTAATCCAACTGAATTTCTTTTGCGAAAGGGTAATTCTGATTAGAGACAGAAATTAATACCGACTGATTTGATAACCTACAAATTAGCCGATAGAGCTACTGATCTGTTTTCAAGTACATACGGAAGTGACGATTCTATTACCGGCTTGCAACTTAATACTAATGGAATTGAAACATTGAAATAAACCCCAACTTTTCGTAATCCGACTGAATTCCCCTTGCGAAAGGGTAATTCTGATTAGAGAATCAGAAAAATAATACCGCTGCATTCTGACAGCAAACTACAAATTAGCCGATAGAGGTACTGAATTTTCAAGTACAGACGGAAGTGACGATTCTATTACCTGCTTGCAGCTTAATCGCTTTGAAACGCTACGACGAGCTTGAAGTGCATTTGCTTTGACGAGTCGGAGCGCTCGCTCTGTTAGTTGGAACCGTTTACAAATAGGTTTAACTAGATCTATGATATTTGTGAAACTTGGCATTACAGTACGATTAATGAGATGGTTGATTGGTTCGATGGTGGTACAGTTAGTTTGTTCGAAGAAGACGTTTAAATAAATAAATAAACGTTTCACACTCAAAGCTCCCCACTAGGAATAAATCCTGTGTCGGGGATGCCATGGAACACACACAAAGACAAGGACAACTAACACCCAGACCCAGAACAGATATCACCTATACCCGTATATCTACCTACACCCATACCCACCCTGCACCTATTTTACCCTATACCTATATTTCTCTATACCTTACCTACACCAATATAGTATAATACTTTTGCCGATACGTAGAACGGTAATCCAGGTTTGAAAGTCATTATTCAACTATTATGTAAGACGCTACAGAACAAACTTTTGAGCTTAAATAAATCAAAAGTTGAACAAAAAAATATGCATTTCATGTTTTCATTGTTGAACGTTAACCACCGAAGTCTTACATACTAGATCGATGACGTTAACGGTGATTTCAGGTTTACAATTTCAGTGTCGAAATGAGAAGCCTATTCCGAAATTGTGATATTTTTATTCACCTTTATTTAATACAGATATATAAGGCCATGCACTAAGGGTTGGTTTCAAAATGGTAGAAATGTCAAAAAGCAACCGGAGCTGACAGAATCAACAAAATGCTAGCTACAGTACTTATAGTATAAACAAGTGTACAATACTAGGTAAGCATACCCTACCTCCCGTATCACATCACCGCCATCCGTTCCCCTGAGAGAGGAGCGAAGTAAATTAGCCATAACGTGTAAATTGAAACGCAGGTAATCCCGTTCCAACCCGTGAGGCCACGGGTATAACGTACTTGCTATGTAGCTCCACACACGCACTCTTTCGCACGGGAAACTAGCCTTAGTTAACTGAACTGCGCGAAAGAGCGCTTTAGAAGTTTTATGTTGACCACTGACGTAAACTGCCCGCCTAGAACGAGCCGTGACTAAATTGTGTTACCACCATTTTTATCTGCGCATAAATGTGACAAACATCCATGTTCTGGATGTTACTGAGACACTTACTGACTTAATGTTACTGAGATACTTTAGGTACCTTTGTACCGTGTGCCTAAGTAAAGTAAAGTCGGCCTCAAAGCCCTAAAACGCAAGCTAAATCTATTCAAAAAAACTCAGAATAACTCGTAAAAGTAAATCAGCTGAGCGCAATCAGGACCAGACACAAAGTCACAAGTTAAAAAACGTTAGCAAATGAAAGCTCGCGTGTGTGAACCCCCCTAATGAACAGGGGCATCTACGCTCACACCATCGCACGTCCTGCCCAAATTCCCAAATTGAGTGCGAAAGTCGTTCAACTTTCATTTTTGTCAGGGGGGAAATATTTTTAAATTTCATTCTTTGTACCGGAATATCGGAGGGAGTTATAATTTACTTTCCCTTTTGTGGCGCTTGTTCGCGACACCTTTGGAAGTTTATACTTGGTTAGGAATATACGAATATAACGTGTGTTCTGTTCTTGATTGCGGTATTTCTGTTGTGAGTTCGGGATTGTTTCAAAAAACTGTTGTATACAACTTACCTCAGTCGAATAACGTACATTAATATAGGTAAAGAATAGAAAAATAAAATAAGAATTAAAAGAAAGTCCATCATAATTGTATACATAGGTACATGCTCTCAGAGCTATGTATTTACAGTAGGTAAGTATGCCGAAATTTTAGAACTGAGCGCTGATTTAAATTTTCCTTATTTTTAATGGAGATTTTTTATGAACTTCTATCATGTTTAGCTACAGATACATATTAGCCATAGAAAATCTATTTAAAATTCAAATAGCTAATATATTTTATTCGTACAACAGAGGAAACAATTTTCTAAAACGGACAAAAGAAAAATTCAAGGCCATACATGATTACGTTTTACACTTCACATTACAATTTTATTTTATTCTATAGCATAGTTATTGGGTGAGTTACTTCCAATAACAAAGACTGTACCTACGTCTTTATTCAAGTTAGGTTAAAACCGTAAACAAGAAATAAAGGTAGGTCATGCGTGGTAGCTGGAGCGAGATTCCTTGTACGTGACTCTTTTGTGATATTATATAACAGAGGTCAGGCGGTGCTGCCAGGTTGAGATTTCCTCAAAATCGCTGTTTTTCGCGAGTCGGGTGGAATTTTGATGAATTGTTGCGATAACTTGAAGAAATATAAAAAAGCTGTAAAAGCTTACCTATATTTTAGACATTCAACGAACAGCTGTTGAATGATGAATTGAAATATCGGCTCGGTCGAGTGTTAGTAATAATGTATGTATGTTCTAAAACGCTTCTCCTGTACGTGTTTTGACCTACACACTGCACAAAACATCGACATAAATCATCACACACTTTTGGACAAAACACATGAAAGAGATTGGACTCAACTGCAAAAAAGTTTTTCCGAGCAAAGTTTTGTTTATCATATAATATAATAGGTTTTTCTATGTAGATCAAAACACACGTAAAAGATGCGCTATAATAGCATCTCTAACACAAGCAAACCTAGTTAGTTGGTATATAGCAATATATAGGATAACAAGCATTTATCCAAAATGTAATCCGAAACAAAAATGTTCAAACAAAAAGCTAGCTGATCTGAAACAAGTGCTGGCAACTCTATTGCCGGCCCAACCGACAATATTGGTTTTATAGCCTTCTTCCGAATCCCCTTTGGAGATATCTTTACCGGCATCGGCATCGAGGCGCTGACATTGTACTGAATGTGTTGTTATTAGATGACCTTTAGGTGTACTTGTTGATTTCTCTTAGGGGTTAAGCTCAGATTGATTTGGGGTTTGGGGATTGGGTACAGAGGTAACAAGATTTTGTATAGGCGACGGCTATTAATACGGGCGAAATTTGTTTATTTCTCAGCCTATTATGTCCTACTGTTGGGTAGAGGACTCCCTCTTTTTTTTACGCGAATAAGTCTACGTTTGACCACCAACTAGGCTGTTGGAAACTGTGCCTAGCACAACTTTGATAAAATCGCCCCTGACGGGCGTAAATGGCGTGCACTTTTCTATCGAATACTCGCTACATATTTTTACGTCAAAGTTGTTCTAGGCACACTGCTGGAGTACTCGGCCTAGGGCACCATTCCGCCACTGTACTCGTTACGTGTAATCAACCCATAACCTTCAGTAGGTAGTATTTAGGGTCGATACACATCTGACGGAAAATTCGTCGCGTATTATCGGTCGCGTAACGCCAGAACAGAGAAATGTATAATAAAACATCCAACCTTTCACACTCAACCGATGATGCGCTAGTGCGTCAAGTGTGAAAGGTTGGATGTTTTATTATGCATTTCTCTGTTCTGCCGTTACGCGACCGATAATACGCGACGTATTTTCCGTCAGATGTGTATCGACCCTTATTGTGTTTATTGTACCAACGGTCCAATAAATATCAATTTGTATCTATCTATATTGACGTATTGACTTTTGTATCACGTCGGCGTCATCAATACTCCCAAAACTATCTCCGCCACACAACTACCACTTCACAACTAACTTAGAAAACTACAATAGTACTTAGAAAGTGACGTTCTCGTTGACGTTGTTTTACTTTAGCTATTTAGAACAGCTTCACAGTACAAACTATAATAGTGTTAGCAATCGCTTTGCATTCCCATCACGTGTGGATTTACAGACAGGATTCCTGCGTTCTGTTATGAATAATTAATTCAGTAATGAATTACATTACTAGTTTTTGCTTACTTAGATGTTTACCTGAAACCGCATGGCCCCACCGAAGCTATTTATATGCGTGAAAAAGCGTGGCTTCAGTCAGTCGCTATTAGGTAGTCGAGCCGTCTATAATTTTGTATAAGTCCTTTGCAATATAATTATTCAGTTTTTACAGCAGATAAAAAAGTGTTTTTTTTTAAAAAGGACCCACGGAGCCCCATCCTAACAGTTCGTCTAGCACAAATGTTGGTTTGCTCCACGAAATTGTTGAATTGTTAATGGAAAGGCAACTGAACTTAGCGGTTTCTTTGTTCTGGACTTTTACATGAAAGCAGGAATGGTCGTTTGACTTGATTTTTTTAGCATCGTAATCACGAATAGGTCTTTCAACTTTCAGCGGATTGTTGATATAATACTATTACATGAGACACGTTTTATAGACAAGTTTCACCTCACGGTTCTACCTGCTATACAACATAAATATTATTAATAAAGTAGTTCATGTGTTAATCTAAGATATCTAAATTCCCTTATAATTATTAGGTACCTATAAGCTACCATACCAAATTTCTTGCAAATCCGTTGAGCTGAAAAAATCTTTCGAGTAATATATATGAGAATAATATTGATGTGTGATTGTGTGAATTTTAACAACATTTTGTATTGCATTTTATAAATACGTACTTACTTATTTGACATAACAAAAAAGTTCTTTATAGAAGCTGCATTAATACAGGTTGCATTTAAATTGCTGCATTGAAACTACATACGAGTATAAAACGATCTTTGAATTGCTGCTTACTAATTTTACACGCGTAAAATGTGGACCGCAACTGGAAATTTACAGGAAGTTAAATTAATTTGTTTACAGAACTCAATTTGCACTTCGACGATATTAAATTAAAGTTTTAGGTCACCCATTGAAAACGGTCCCCCTTCATATATTGAATGGGGTAAGTGCGAGTTTCAACTACCCACTTACATTTAGTTTTTGCATATAGGTACTTGTAAATCATATTTTCTTTTGCATTACACTTTTTTTGTAATAAATTAAAATGGGGTAAAATTGTTTCATACTACCTAATATTATATGTGACCGAGGCAGATGGCATAACGAGAGAGAGCCGAGCCGTGGGATAGAAAAGGCTGTGGATGATGATGATTATGATGATGCCCAATATTACCTACGTACGTGTTTATTTATGTTTATAGTAAACCGCTCGGCAAAACTACTCAACTAAATTTAAGTTAAAAACTTAACTTTATAACTCAATTCGTCTTTCACAATTCACCTTGGCATCGTCAAAATTTTAACCAAACCGCTACTCTGCCACTCTAGCGCTAATTGCGCAGATTAGGTTTGTTATCGGGAAATTTGGTGAGGTAACATCAAGAAATATGAGCGAATGAGGCAAGTTTATCATCGTGAAATGTGTGCGGCTGAAGTTGATCATCACAAAATGTGCTTGGAACATAAATGCAGGTTGCGGATTGCCATCATGAAAAAGAGGCGACTGGTCCATTGGACAAGTTTTGAACGCAGACGAGTTGTCCTCGAACCCATATACTCGTATATGAGCGATTGAAGTTTGTTTGCGATAAATCAATGCTAAAATTTGCAATCATTTTATCAATCAAATTTTTGGCTTTTCGCTATCAGATATAAGAACTGAAATTGCAGGTATTAAAAGCTGAATTAGAGTGGAAGATAAATGAATAAAGATGAAATGAATAATAATATCTAAATGAACTAGCTGAAATCAACAGCCGAAGCACGTACACTTTTCTCTCTACACGGAAGTGCACGAATCCATCTCTATCAAATAAAGTTGTTATACCTATCAGTATTACAAGTTTATAGTCCACCGTCCGCGCAGAACCTTAAGCTATAGCAGAGATGTTTCGTAACGTGCTGTAACTTCTGAAATGAACCGTACCAGTTCACTATTTTATACAAAGTTGTAGTCAGTATCGGAGGTAGTCACGTGTGTCCCCGGGGCCGCGTTCAGGACAACTTTGTGGTGTATAGATAGACTTATAGAGCAATGGATTGAACTTCGCTGCTACATTACTGAAGCTACTAAGCTACTTATTAATACAGGGTTACAAGGAAAGGGTTTGCTTAGCCGAAAGGCTCGTAGCACCTACTCATCATTATGAACCACTTTTACTTTAGTGTGGGAACAACCCGGAATTCGTGAAAAAAAATCAGCTGTTCCATTTATTTTGTCGATAATGACATTTTTATATGACAGCTGATATTTCTTCTCGATTTCCGTGTTGATCTCATGGTAAAAGTTGTTGACAATGTCCTCATTGTCAACTACTTTTACCATGAGATCATGAGATGAGAGTATTATGAGCCTTTTCCGGCTTAGCATAACCTTTCCGTATAACCCTGATTAAGCAAAGAAAAAATATAATGCTTGAAAAGTAAGATTAAGATAATCCCTGCAAAGATCATCAAGATTATCCGTCTTCTTTCTTTGACCCAAAAAAACAAGTATTGCAATTTGACGTGGCCTTACTTCTCAGTTTTTTTGCGATAATAATAATGAAGATTATTTTTTTAATTCAGGCAACATAGGCCTATATTAACAAATACTTTACGGATACATAAAACTAGTAAACCTAAGTTAAAAATTATTGCTTCTTTATTTTATAAGATAGGTTTTGAGTTGTGAATGTTCTCTACATGTGAATCCTGCTACTATTATAGAGGTAATGTGAAAATTTGGATACAAGAACAGCTGAACAGATTTAGATGAAATGTATGAAGGTAACGTATATCTTGGATCAGTTTTATCTCTGAAAATCTAACGGTTCCTGTAGGATAGTGCGTGAAATAGCTATATAGTTAAACTTATTATATTTGTTTTCGTATTTGGTAGATTTTTACCTACATTATTAGAGTACATACTCTGTTGGCACACTCACTCTATTCTAATTCGATATTATTTCCTTAATTTCACATCATCCATCTTTCTTACGTAAATATGCACATATATCAGTATCAATAATAACGTATTGTGCGAAAACCTATACGGCTCTGTTTATTATACCCTTGTTCCCGTTTCCAACGTAAATATTCATGAGGGTTTATAAATATCGGGAACAGTGTGTCTCTGCCAATATAGCCAGGGTCCGACCACACCGGCCATCAATTATGTCGTTCGCGATCTAACCCTGTGTCCATCTGTGTGCCATTTGTAACCGTCACGCCTACCTAACCTGCCCAAAATAATTATCAAACTCATTTCAAATTCACCCTTATCTGAACCCCATAAGGTTCGGCGTTACCGCACGATTATTTATGTAACCTAGCACGCGGTTCGTAATTCGATGGTGACAAAACAATCATTAATTAGATTAGACGTTCGGCAAATCATTGGCCGAAAGGACCAGGGGCGATATTCTGGCGAGTGAGATATTATCTCGGTCACTGTCGCTCTTATTTGAAATGTCATCACAGTGAGAGTGACCGAGTTAATCTCGAGCGCTTAAGAATAGGGCCCCAGAAACCCCCCAGAAATGACAGTGCGTTTGTTTTTGTTTCTCAGAAGAATAAATGGTTATTCCTTTGTTATTTTTAGCTTAATTGTTTTGGTAGCGGAGTCTTTGAGAAAGTTTATTCAATTTCAGGCAAATGTTTTAGCGAGAGAAGTCGTTTTTGCTGTGAAACTAAATACGACTCAATTTCAACATCGTTTAAACATAATTCTCATTTAAATGGTTCGTTTCAGACCCCAATTTCATAGGATAAGTAAAATAGAATCGATTTTACGTAACTAGCAAATACATGCTAATTTTTATAGGATGTATGGTCGAGACCACGCAGATTTTGGTCAAAATATCTTTACTAAACACTTTTGAATAAGAGCAGGACAAACTAGTTTTTTCAATATACTATCGACGCGTCCTTTAACCTGCCCGGTGATAATGGAGGTGAGGATAAAAAGTATCCAATTTCCTTTTTTTTTTTTTTTTTTTGTTGACCCAGTGGAAATCCTTTATGGATACCCCTAACCCGGGGGAGCCGGGGTTATGTGGGAGTCTCCGCCCTGCGGCGGCATACCCACTAAAACCACTGGGAAGTTTACCTCATTCCCTTGTGGCCGGGGGCAGCGGGGTTCCCTTTCGGAGTCTCCGCCACCCTCAGCCAGGGTCGGCCCTTCGGCCCCGTCTTCCGAGCGTCAAGAGAGGGACGGCCCTGGTCACCCAAGGCCGCCCCCAGACGTGTGGAGCCAGTGCAAGCCAGCGGAGAGCCCCCCGACCCTCCGCCAGTGGCCCCACTACGGAGAGGGAAGGAGGCGATGATCGGATCGCCCCCTCCTCCCTCCCCGTCGTCTGCGCCGGAGCGGATCCTGCGGGAGTCGTCCTCCCCGATCCGCCCCGCGGCCCCTTCTGCGACATTACCTCTTCGCAGAAGGAGACCACGGCCTGCCACGATCTCTCGCCGCCGAGCATGGCTTTCACCACGCCCGGCAACGAGCGATCCCCTCCTCCTTCCCTTGCACTCCCGACCGCGACCCACACGCGGCGAGGAGCACAAGGAAAACCCCCCCTGGTGGTCCGAGCCATCGCTCAGACCCCGGCTCATCCGCTGTGCCCTCTGCTAATCAGCCCTCTGCTGCCAGAGGGACACGCGGAAGGGCCCACCGTGTCGGGTTATTAGCCACCGTGCGGTAATACTGCATAAATGCATATGTCCCTCTGACTGCATAAAAGCTGCAGTATTACCGCACGCTGTTGCCCAGGGTGCACCACGTGGAGGTTACCCGACCTAGCACCCCAGTATCCAATTTCCTATCTTAACCCCTGACAACGTATACCTAGGCCATGTGTGTGTGTCTTTATGATCGTGTAAAAGCATAACAGACAGACAAACTCATTTTCGCTTTTACATGTTAGTCAGAATTATTACATGTTTAGATTTCAGTTCACTCATTAAATTCGTAGTCACATACCGCATAAGGCATGTTAACCTCAATTTTTATAGTTATAAAAGCGTAATATCGGTTTTTGTATAAAATTCACGGAAAACGGTTTCTGAATTTACCTATACAAATTAAAATGCATTTTAGAAGTACTCGTACTGACAAACTAATGTACTCCCTAAATCGTTTCAATAACGCCTAACTTAGCTTTCACTAAACTTATTAACTCCAAGACTAAATGAAAAGCAAAGACTAACAAATCTTTTAAGCTATTGCATAGCTTCTATCGCGGGCCTTGAGCATGGAGGCCGAATCCAGAAATTCCGTAACGAAAATAACCTAAGCCTAAGACCACCCACTCCGACCGGCACAGCGGTAATACTTTTTAGTATTGCCATCTATCGATGAATAGCAGAACTTTTAATGGCTTTTTGCAATATGACGCTTGTCTGTTTAGTTCAGCAACTCGCCTCTTGGTGGCATTGGTTAATGAAATAATTATATTTAGATATAATTGCATAAGTTGATAAAAAATGTTATGCAATAGCTTTACCGCGGCAGTCCCCGAGTGCCACACGTCTTTTTTTTGTTATAATTAAACACGGGAATACTCACGTAAAAATTAAGTCGTCTACTACGACTAGGTTAGACGATTAAGTCACTTATGATTAATTCATGATTAAGTCTGATTCTGAGTCTGTCTGATTAAGTCATTAAGTGGTTATTAGACTTTACTAAATTTAGTAGCCTAAATCAGAATTCAGAAAAGGAACGAAATTAGAAGCTTCTAATCACACTGTTATAAATATAGTTACTAAATCAGTTGCCTGCTGAAACGCAACAAAGGCGGACGTTTTACTACTTAGACTACTTATTATAAATACAATGGCTCCAGTGCTGTCCAAAAATCAAAAAATTGGCCTCGCCGTGGCTGTTGGCTCAATCAAAATAAAGAAAAAAAAAAGACGTGTGGCACTCGGGGACTGCGGCGGTAAAGCTATTGCATAGCATTTTTTATCAATAATTATTTATTTTTTTTGTATAAATATTGCAAGGCCTATTTTTCAAAAAAGTATCCAAATTAATTTCTGTAATAATAATCAATAATTTTCAAAATAAAATAAAATTGGCGAAAAGTCAACGAAACTCGACACCTAGAGGCGAGTTGCTGAACTAAAGAGACAAGCGTGATATTTCAAAAAGTCATTAAAATTTCTGCTATTCATCGATAGATGGCAAAACTAAAAAGTATCACCGCTGTGCCGGTCGGAGTAGGGAGTGTTATGTTATTTTCGTTACGGAATTTCTGGATTCGGTCTCCACGCTCAAGGCCCGCGATAGAAGCTATGCAATAGCTTAAAAAAAGAAAGTCGTGGGTCAAGAAATATTTATTACATCTACACGCGCGAAGTGCTGCGCACCGACTGAAACGACTAAACGCGATCGCACCTTCCTAAATTCGATTCTAATTAGGTTCCTAAATGATTTAGTGAGTCAGTAGCCGTACTTTTTCCTAAATTTAGAAACCTACCTTCCTAAATGCGATTGCATTTGTCTGAATTTAGTAACTGAATCATTTAGACGACTGAATTTAGTAAAGTCTAATAACCTCTTTAGGTACGATTAGAAATTACTTAATTTTTACGAGAGTATTCCCGTATTTAATTATAACAAAAATGTATGAAAACCACGTTAGTTTCCATAGTAAGACTAACAAATCAATACAAAAACGCTCTCTTTTTTAGCGCAGACCCGCTTTATTTATGCATTACTAATTTCATTAAGAGCGTTGGTTTTTTTTTATAAATCAGGCTTCACACGTCACCATGGTTAATTGAACAGAAATCAACGTATACCGTCCATTTGCTCTGAATACTTGTGTTTACATAATTTAACGTAATGCAATTAATCAGATGTACGTTCCGTTTCACGCTGAAATCCCCGATTGCTCAGTGACCTGATATCGTAATTAAGTAAATGAAATTTCAGTAATAATGATTTGATCAGTTGTACAATTTCCAGCGAAATATGCTTTATTTTGCGCCCTTAGGCTGAAGTTGTAATTTAACACGGAGGAAATGTTTTAGCTTTGTTAAATTGTGGAAAATAAATTACGGTTAATTAGGTTAAAATCACGGTTAGTGAATATGGGATTTCGGGTTTCTCTGCGTATTTATCATAAACATCAGCATCGATTGGCTTCGCTCCATATTAGAGATGATTCAAAAAGCATTAAAAAAACCCTGTGTGTCTTTTAATTATTATTTTTCAGCCAGATCCTACTAGGATGTAAGTAAACTCTTTTTCAAGTTAATTTTTTTTTTCTATTTTTAGTTTGGGACTTTTGCCAAGTTAAATGTTTACTAGCTTACACCTGTGACTTCAAACACGTTGTAGTTTGATTTCAGCTTATCGCTTCACTTTGGCTTCACATGAAAAGATTTCAGAGACAAAACACAGGATTCACAGGATTTATTCCTAGGGGGAGCTATGAGTGTGAAACGCTTACGTTTTTTTTTTTAAATATAATTATGTAATCCGCGAAAAGGTTTATATCACTCAAAAGACGCCTCAAAACTGGTTTACTTTTTTTCTTTGACCCGCTATGATCAGATTTTATTTGAGTCCAGACAGAGTGGCTTCAAATAATTGAACAAACCAAATTACATCGCGAAAAACTTTGTACAAAAAGACTCCTATTCTGCTATCTAGGTATACGGCATGTATTTATAGCCATGGAGCCTCAGCTTGTCCTTTTCTCTCATTAAAATTTTCAAGGCGTTCGAAAAAGACACAAGACTGAGTCACTATTCAAAGGGTACTCCACGTTTATAACGAAGTAACATTTTTAAATGACCACATAATTAATTGCAACTTTTATGAAGTACAAAATCAATTAATGAAGTTAACGGGCTTTTTAACCGACTTCAAAAAAGGAGGAGGTTATCAATTCGTCTGTATGTTTTTTTTTTTTTATGTTTGTTACCTCATAACTTTTGACTGGGTGAATCGATTTTGATGATTCTTTTTTTATTAGAAAGCTGACGCTTCCCATTTGGTCCCATTTCAATTTATTCCAGTTCTGATAATGGTATCCATGAGAAAATCATATAAGTCTTAAATTTCCATTAGGTTCGTGCGCGACAAATAGATGAATAACTCAATAGTCGGTCTTTTGAAGTCGGTTTTTGTTTTTTGTTTTGTAAAAATAATGTTCTTGTGGTCTAAACAGTTTCTGTTCATATAATTTCCTGCTACTGAGGCATTTTCAGGCTTCGGGCACTAAGCAGGTTACTGGCGATATGCTTTATTGCGCTTTTTTTCATTGCCAACATAAACCACGACCTCAAGTCTTTACAGTGTGACTACGTTAATGAGTTAACTAGCTGTGACCCGCGGTTTGACCCGCACGATGATGAATAATTGGCTGGGACAGACACCGGATTCTTATTATGGATTTTTAGGGTTCTTCCCCGAAGGAGGTTCAAAACCCTAAAAATTAGGTTAGTGATAAGTACTACGTGTTAATCTTGATATTAAGCTATCTCTATTCCGAATCATATCAATCAGTTTAGTTTCGGAGACAAGTGGTAATAAACACTCACACACACACATACACAATCTTTCGCGTTTATAATAATTTTAAAAGTAGGATTTAATATTTTAATTCGGTTTATTTTGCGTCCTGCTCAATAAAACTCATTTGGGTTACGGCAACTGTAAAATACCGAAATTGCACTGCGGGATTGAAGACAAACAGACCCATGTTACATAAACATGTTGGAATTAATCGGAACTAAAAATCAAAGTACTAAAAAAATACCTAAGCTTGGCGTTATCAAACCATAGCTATCAAAGCTTATCAAATTTAAAGCTTAAAACTTAAGTTAAACTTAACTTAACAAGCAACTTAACTTAACTCTAAACTTAAGCTTATTAAACCTTAGCTCCAATGTTCAGGTAATCGTTACTTTAAAACTTACTTAAACTAGAATGTCTCAGTAAATAAATAAAAGACTAATTTAGTAGAAAAAAACATACCTACTCGTACTTACAAAGTTCAACGTGGTCAAGCTATCCAGAATACCTTCGACCACATTAATCTTGCTTCGTCGCCGCGCTACGACGGTGCTACTGAACACGTAGCAGGCACGCAAATATTTCATTTTCATATTACGTCTACGGTACCATTTCGAAGTAAGTGATACATATTTAGCAAAATATTTTGCGGTAACTTACATATCTTATACTAGTTGTGTCCTGCGGTTTTGGTTTATTAAAGACTGTATTAAACTTTGTATTGTATTATTTTTGTTTTTAAACCAACCCTGTATTGAGGCGAACAAAACAAAAAAAAAAACAAATCGTATTAGCCCTTTTCGAGTTGTAGCAATAGATATATATTTAAATATATGTTTTTCTTTTTCAAAATACTAATCTATACTAATATTATAAAGAAGTAAAGTTTGTGTGTTTGTATATTTGTTAAATTGTAAGGGGTAATCTCGGGATCTACTGAACCGATTTTAAAAATTCTTTCACCAATAGAAAGCCACATTATTGCTGAGTGTCATAGGTTATATAAAAAACCGAAAAATAAAAAGGCTTTTACGTGGTAGTCCGTTTTGCAAAGTGAATCGGAGAAAAAACGGTCCGGACGGCGCGCGAAGGATTTGGGTTTATGCCCAACGAAGTGGGCACGGGTCAGCTAGTCATAATCATAATATAAAATAAAATAAATAATCAATCAAAATTAAAAAAGATATTCTTTGACCACACTTTCATAAAGAAGATTGCACATCACGCTAATGTTACTTTCAATATGCGAAAGTTTATGTGTAAAGGTGATGTTCCTTCCTAATAAACTCCGTAAATTATAAACGGCTTTAAATGCCAACAGACAACTTGCACGTTATTTATTAATTGATACCTTAAATACCAATTAATGAATAAGCTAACAAGTCAGTAAGTTTATCCTAATAGTACCTACAGCACAAGTTTATTTAAAAGTAGTAAAAGCAAACTGTGCCGCAACCACATTTCAACTCACATCACTTCAGTCTTTGACAGGATTTTCCCCTTTTTGTGAAATAAAACAAAACTCACAAACAAGATGAAAGCTACACCACCGGTCCCTAAAGACGAGAAATATTGGAGAAGCAAAAACTGAAACAAAGCATTGTAAGTAAGGACTTATTTACAGTGATCAATTCAATTTACAGTAAAAATGGCTTTAAAACATTATTTGTATGTACAAACACACAAACTTTCACATGTACCACTAAACGCTGAAACGGCTCGACGGATTTACATGAAATTTAATTTGGAATGAAAGTGAAATGGGAGATTAAACAACTTATATCTCAGGGTGACGAGCGCAGTGCTGTGCCGCGCAGGGTCTTGAAATATGCAAGTTCAAAATTCTGGGTGGTGCAGACCTGTTATGGGCAAACGTGACGTTTAACATCAGGCGAGCGATTTGCTCGTCTCGTCACTCAATTACATAAAAAAAAAAAGTCTTTTATGGTCAATTTAACACATAGGCTACTTTTTACCCCGGAAAACTCATGTGAACCTTTTGATCGCGGGCGAAACCGCGGGGCGCAGCTACAGCTAGTTAATTTATAAATTACATATTATAGTTACGTCAGCTACCTCTTTGCTAAACTTTCAGATTTGCGAAGCCGTTATAAGTGAGATGCAACTCTCATACTCACAGTCTCATTCATCTCATCAGTATTGTAATTTATTTCTTGTTAATTACACAGGATTTACATTGTTGTTATTCAAATTGTAATGCCAAATATACTACTACAGACTGAAAGGGATCGCTCTTAGCGATAAGGCTGCCAATTGTTTCACTAGTTAAAAGTGGTAAGATCCTTTTTGTTTGTAATTTCTGGTGTGAATAACAAAGAGTTCATCTATCTATCTATAACAAAATAAAACGTAGCAAAATCGTCGTATCCGTGGAAGAGAGCCACAGTTGCAAAACCCTAGGTTTCCAGGAGGCGGTTTTTTCTGATTATCTCGGAAATTTCTTAGACAACGTATGTTTTTTAGTATTCTAAACAATTCCTTGACACAACAGGCAGTGAATCATATTTTTTTTTAATTTTTGACGATAGTATTTGTACGTGTTTTGTCCCTTAATACCTTACTCCACGGAATTTTCTCAAGATCACGTCGGCTTAACCGCCATGAGGGCTTTTTTCCGAGTGAGAAATGAGAAACGCGATGAATTTAAGAGACATTGCGCCTTTATTCCACGTAAAAAGCTGGGTGGTGGCCTTCTTACGACAAAAATATTAGAATTTGCGGTTTAATTTTTAGTGTTCGTGTACAAGAGATGAAAAACAATGTTGTTTTAACCGACTTCCAAAAAAAGGAGGAGGTTCTCAATTCCGATGTTTGTATTTTTTTTTTTTTGTTAATGGTTGGATGTTAGATATTATAATTGTGCGCGACTTTTTTTTATTTTGACCTGACCGCGAGCGCGTCACGCTTGTAATCTCCTGATGAAGATCACCGAATATGATCAAAGCTAGTCGTTATAAACGACTTAATTTGACGTTAGTAATCCCGTGTTAATTATATCAGAATATATTTTAATCTTTAAATATAAATAACAAGTCCTGACTGACTGACTAACAGACGACTTAAAGCCAAACCACAGGTCGTAGAAATTTAAATTTGGAGGGTGTATTTGTTTTGATGAGCAAAGGTGTGTACTAAGAAAGGATTTTTTGAAATTCAACCCCTGAAGGTGTGGAATAGGGTGTAAAAGTGTATATCGAGAAGCTTGTTTTGTTTTTTGATGCCACGAATTTAAAAATTTTACAATAAATTGTTTTGATGCTACGTCAATGAAACTTTCTTTACACAGATGTACTAAATTTATAATAGAATCCCAAAATTTTCGAAAAGTCACACTTCCAGCTGGAATTGTTAATTATCTCGAAAATTCAAAACGCTTCTACCAAAGCGCCAAGACTAAAAATACTCCAAAACCTTAAACTTTTTTGGGGAAATTGAAACAACAAACAACACAAAATAAAACAAACAAACTTTGAGGGTCTATATTCCCGAAACTATTGAAGGTAGTGTATTTGACTAAATGTTATAGGGGTTTGCGAGAGCTACTAAATGGTGGCGACGAAAATCCAAGATAACAAATTCAAAATGGTCCGAGGGGGCTGATTTATTGTATCTGGGGGTTTTAAAGGTCCCTAATTCCATTATGACGCTTTTGACATACTCTCAAAAAAGGAGGGTTAAGTAAATTTAACCCCAAAAAAATAAACGGTTTTTAAAGTGTAGTGTCCACGTGGTCGAAGCTAGTTTTCAATAAAGGAGCGTCGACTGACCGCGAGATGATTTATTTTTTACCCAACTGCAACGAAGCTAAAAAAGAGGGATATGTATGTATTTATGTGTGTATGTACGCATGTATATTGATTGTGGATGTATAAAGTAGCTCTTTG
Organism: Alcis repandata; assembly: GCA_949125135.1. Classification (NCBI taxonomy): domain Eukaryota; kingdom Metazoa; phylum Arthropoda; class Insecta; order Lepidoptera; family Geometridae; genus Alcis; species Alcis repandata. The sequence continues at coordinate 3,979,924 of OX421238.1, forward strand.
TTATGACCGAATAGTGGTACTAGACTCACACAAACAAATAAGACGCGCGACGGGATCTAAATACTTCAATAAGAGATTTATGTCAGAATCTCCTGAACCAGGGTCAGGGGCTAGAAGTGCAACAATCGAAAGAAACACAAAACTACTACCAAAAAGAATAAATTAGACGCAAGACATACAGGTTCCTTAAGACCTTGACTGCTTAGCCCCCAAGCAACTGCTAGCCAAGAAAAAACCAAAAGGCTCTTCCAAAAGACTCTTTTAAATCGCTTAGTCACCGTAGAGGAGTAAGCCAGCACCCGCTAAACCAGACCGGAAGACTCAGGCTTTTCTTAATGCAAACACTCTAATCGTAGACAGTAAGATCACCAAACTAAGTTTTTCTATAAAATCTATAAATTGGGACATCCTAGGGATATGCGAAACTAGAAGACCACAGACATAAAAAAAAACCATAGAAGAATACTCGGACTTTATTCTATTCCGCACACCTGGAACAAAGTGAACAAACGGAAGAAACGAGGTTGGGTTCTTAATGACAAAACCTCTGAAACACAATATTTTAAAATTTAAAACTGTGTTGGATAAAACTACAACTCTGGAAATAAAGACATCCAACGAAAATATTAGATAATTTGTACTGGGATATTAAAGCCTCCGAAGACAAAATAGTTAACGAAATTTTAAAATCATTATGAATGCTGTTGATAAAGCCACTACGGCAACTATTTAACATAGTTATTGAAATAAAAACAACGTCAGCACAGTGGTCGAAGTCTATTATTATACTTGTACATAAAAAGGAGACCAATGTGACATTAGAAACTATAAACCAATCAGCCTAATGACAAACTTGTATAAAATATTCTCAATTTTTTTACTCAACCGGTTGACAATAACTCTAGACGAAAACCAACCGAGAGAGCAGGCAGGTTTTCGAAATGTTTTCAACAATGAACCCCATACAGGTAGTCTTTCAATTGATAAAAAATCCAATGAAAACGGGAAACCGCTATTTATGTGCTTTTTATAGACTACACAAAAGCATTCGATTCTGTAGACCACAACATGATCTGGACTGCGTTAAAATAACAAAGCACTGACCAGCCAAGAGCCCTACATGAACGTGATCTGCAACATAATTTTAATTATACTCTAAAGGCATAGCCAGAATGTGATTAGAGCGGGAAAGCATGGAGTTCCCAATGGAAAAATGAGATACGTCGTCTCAGTGCTTGTTTGGTCTATCTACCATTGGCTACTTTCTACAGCAGACGAGTTTCTTTCTCTATTTTAAAAAAGAAGCTATAATTATAAGACTTGAAAATCTTTCATAATACATTGGTTACCTTTACCAATGTATTATGAAAGATTTTCAAATCCTATAACTATAGCTTCTCTTTTAAAATAGAGAAAGAAACTCGTCTACTGTAAAAAACAACCAATGGCAGATAGACCAAACAAGCACTGAGACGACGGATAGGCAAGGCGACCCTATTTCATCAAAAACCTTCTCGGCTGTGATAGAGCGTGTTTCCAGAAGTCTGAAATGGGAAAACAAAAAAGCGAAGATAGATGAATATTTCCTGAGCCACTTACGATTTGCTGAATGTGGTATTTGCTGAAAATGCATTAGACTTGGAATCCATGGTTAGCAAACTAGTAATAGAGAGCAAGAAGGTTGGTCTAGAAATAAATGCAACAAAAATAAAGGTTACCTTACTAATCGTGAGTCTCATGTCATTGAAGGTGTAAAAATTGAGTATGAGAACATCTATGTTATCTCGGACATTTGGTTTCTTTTAATGATTGTACAGAAAAAGAGGTACACATAAGAATTTCATCAGACTGGAAAAATCATGAAATAAAGACATAAAGAAATGCTTAACATATGGGTGTCAAACATGGTATTTGAGTTAAATGGATGAAGAAAAAGTTCTACAAGAGAAAAATGCAGAAAAGTTTATCAGATATAAAAAAAAAACAGACAGATTAAATATAACTTGTAAAAAACAAAATCAAAGTACCTGATGTATGTTAAGATGTAAGACAACAACGATAACACTACTTAAATATGTGGTCTGTAAATGGGCAGGCTACATACCTAACTAAGTAGGATGGAAAGCAACAGATGGACAAAAATAGTAACGGAATGTATTTCAAGAGATAAAAAAAGAAACCAGGGAAAGCAAAAGAACAGATGGAGAGACATATATTATTTACGGAACAATACCAGACCAGACCAGACGAGGAAGACGAGAGAGAGAGAGAAGAGTGGAGAGTTTTAGGGGAGGCCTACACCGCAGAGGCCACTTCTATGATACAAACTAATTAAAATTATATGTTATGTAGTATTTATAAGGTAGAAGAAATATAGACTTATTTATTTAATTTATTGTCTTTTTTTATATATAAATGTAGGTATACAAAGATGTTTATTTTTGTTTAGTCCTTTAGCGTTGATTCTGACTGGCGCGTGACTTGTAATGTAACATATTTTAAAACTTGTAGTTCATGTACACCCAGTTCCCAATAGCATTAGAAAACAAGTTTTTCTTCGATTTTATCTACTGTGAGTAGCATTGTTTTTAGCCATTAAGTTATTGCACAAATAAAGAATGAAGATCAAAATATAGAATATTTGAATTTTATTCACCCTCCCGTGACATATTAACCAATTTCCTGGAACGTTTAATTACTCAAACGCGCCCGCACGCCCGGTAAATCCGTCAAGTAATGGCACAGATGCGCTTACGACCCTGTCGGCCGACTCCCCAAAGCAACTTTTACCGTCGAACACGGCCGCGCAGGCGAGTGTGGCCGTAATCGCCGGATAAATTTGGACGCAGTGGCGTTAGTGGCTGTATTCTACGGAGTATTTTGGAGCGTGGCTTTTTGTCAAAATTTTAAATCGTGTTTTTTTATATCAAATACAGGATTTTCCGATTTTCTGAAAATGTGAGTAGATGCGTATGTATTTAAGGATTCCAAAAATGCAATAAAAGAAAAAAGCCACAACCGCCAGTGTGGCAGTCTTCCACGGATAGGGCGAAATGTGTTAAAATGTTAAATAATAATAATGCTTTAATGCAGACTCAGAGATTCATATTAGGTATACAAGGTGATAAACAAAATTAATTAAAGAATAAAGATAAAATGTAAATTCGTAACCAAGTTCATTTTCTTAGTTAAATAATAGAAAAAGAAACTACAGATATTTTGACATTGCAATTATTTTATATAATTTTTGACATTCTAATAATATTATTTTCTTTGACATTTAATTTATTGTGTAATAGTTTATTCGTAAAAATTGTATTTGACATTCATAAGTGTACATTGATGTACCCATATTTGAATAAATTATTTTGAATTGAATTTGAATTGAACAGAGCTGGAAGTACAGCCGAATGTGAAAAAGCCTTAGAGTACGTTCTCGGAAAAAACTAGATGGTTTTATTTGACGACACTCCGGTAACTCAATATGTGTCAGCGAAACTGGAATTTCCCACGGCGGCGGCGAGGTGCGATATAAAATAAAACACAATAGTGGTGGCGCTAAAGAGGGAGACACGCGTGAAGCGAGGCGCTAGGCGATGGAGTTTTTTTAACACGCTTATATTAGCTTCACCTGTATGTTTGTAACCGACTCCTTTGGGCGCTATTTTGACCCACTTTAAACGGTCGGATTTCGTTCAAACTTTGTTGATATATCGAGGATCGATGACAATAAATTATTATACAAAAAAAATATGTACTTATAAATAAATTAAAATAATTCTAAGAAGCTAATAAATTGTGTTTTTGTTCCGAACGCGATTTCTACTATTACTGTTAGCTAGGCTGTGACTCGGTACGCGAATTCTGTGACTACTGCTGGCTAAGCTGTGGTTCCCCACGGCTACTGGTACATATTCTGCTACGTGCCGCGTTTGTCAAAGAGCGATGACAATGCGTGTTTTTTAGTTTTTTAAACTATTCTATATTATTCTGTTAAAAAAAATCCTACTAATATTATAAATGTGATTGTAAGTTTGTTTGTTACGCTTTCACGCTAAAACTACTTAACCGATCATCATGAAACATATTTTTGGAGGGATTAGAAGTAACATAGGTTACTTTTTAGTAAAAAAAAATTACTGCGGGTGAAACCGCGGGTTTTAATAAACTATAAATGTTTTTTTTTTTTTATGAGACTATTACAGTAACAAAAAAGATGGCACGCTGAAGAAACCTATATTCAGCAATGAGTGGAAAACGATTGACTATGAAAAACCATATAAAAATAAACAAATCAAAGAATTTCTGGAGAATATGGTTTATTTTAGTTGTTTTACATGTCAGCGGAATTATGTGCCTATAATTTTCTCGCCTGGGTGTTTGTTTCAATGTTATAAGACAGTTTAACAATATTCATAAAAATAGCTCCGTTTAAAATCAGCTGATGCGTCAAAAGTGCTCATCAAAAAATATTCTGTTTCACATTTTACAAATTAAATGAAATAATATGTTTGCAGGTTGTAACTGTGAAGCTGGATTTTAAATTTCCCTGAAATGCATCGTATCTAGTATGTAAGTATCTAGTACGAGTATGTATCTATAATCCGACTTCGGTGCTGAAATGAAATTTTGCTCACATCGTGTCAATAACACAAAGCATCAAAAATGTTTTTCACGCACTACTTCAATTAACAGTTGAAATTCATTGATATTCTGAGCCTGGTTTTATAAATGTCCTAGAACCCAAAATGCTATTTTTTACAATGACGAGTGTAAATAATGCCTGAAATGCAATCCTCAAAATGTACAAAAAAGTTTTTCCATATAAATTCATTAATTTTATCCCTCCTAACAAATCATATATCCACTAATGCAGGGTACTATATTCAGTTTTAACTCAAATCTCTGTCAAAAAAGTTTCAGCTTGAAGTTATCTGTACAAATATACAATTACACACTTTCACAATTTAATACCTATTATTATGATTCCAGTAAAAAAACTGCCGTATAGAAGAATAGATACTATGACGTGTCATACTAGCAGCGCCCTGCGGTTCCACCCGCGTTTTCCGGGATAAAATGTGGCTTATCTGTTCAGATTCAGATTCAGATTCAGAAATATTTATTGAACAACTGATACATTGACCATGAACAAACTTCGTTCCAAATTTCATGTACCTAAATCCGTTCAGCCGTTTTTGCGTGAAAGAGGAACAAACATACATTCTCACAAACTTTCGCGTTTATAATATTAGTAGGATATTTCAATGTAAGCACTTTCCTCGTTTGTCCTTTCCTATTCGACGCGCGTCACTTACCAAAACACAGTCGAGTTTTCCGCTTTCTCTTTACAACAATCTAAACCAAAATATTTTGTCAACACAACAAACAACAGATTGTGTAAAACGCTGTCATTTTATTTGCAGTCCCGTGTTTTCATGTTGTAAACAACGATAACACTACGCAACACATGTTTCTCAGTACTGCATGGTCAGTAAAATACCAGGGCACCAGAGATGTAGTGGAGATACTTATAACTACATAGATCCCCTACGAACAGTATCGAAATTGCAAATTGCATTTTTACAGGAGAGCAATTTATAATATCAATTATTATTTTGAACGATATAAAAAATGACAAAAAAAATGTGTTTTTTTTTTAGAAATATTTGTTTTCCTAAAACTATCTTACTAATATTATAAAGGTAGGTATGTATCTGTGTGAAAGATGATATGAAAAAGAAGGGAGTGTATTCAGATATGACGAGTGATAGAGATGAATGGAAGAAGTGTGCATACTGTACCGACCCCACGTAGGTGGGATAAGGGTAGGCAGATGATGATGATGTATGTTTGTTACTAATTAACGCTGAAACGGCTGAACGGATTTACATGAAATTTGGAATGTAGGTCGCTCATGGTCTGGATTAACACATACGCTACTGTTTATCTCGGAAAACGCGGGTGAATCCGCAGGGCGCAGCTAGTAAATATTCGGGAAAAAATCGTCATTTTGCAGTTTCGATAGTGTTCGTAGCAACAGTCGAGATGTAAGCAGGGATGTTTTATGTGCTCGCCACGTGCTATCTTCAGTTAGAGATGACTCGACATTAGAAATACTACTTGTAACAGTGGCATGTAAATCACGCTTATTAAATGTTGGGTCTCCCTCTATACGAATAACTAGCGACGTTGGCTTCGCACATGTATGAAGTATGGTCTATGTTACTCGCTAATGATGTAGCTTTATTGTATATTGTATTTATTTCATAATATATCAGATTACACGTCAATCAATCAACTCTTACAAAAATGTAAAAATTTATATAACATAGTATACAATTCAATTCAATTAAATAATAAATGAGTATAAATGATGTCAAGTTAATAATTATGTCACATGAAATTAAAATAAAATAAAATAAATTCAAATATTAAATTTATAAATTTCATTAAAATCATAGAAGAGCCATTGTTTTAATTTGCTCTTGAAAGATTGCAGTTTAGGTAATGAGGTTATTTCTATCGGCAAGTGATTGTAAACAATCGGACCCATGACATGTGTCAATTTGGAGGACTTCTCGAGGGAATGCGGGACCATCGCCAGCTTGCGTCTACGGCGATTTGAGTCGCTGTGCACGGAGCCTCGCTCTGCATACGTCCCTATGTCACTCTTACATAAACTGCCACCTGATATAATAATATGGCAGGTAGCGTTAGGATTCCTAATTCTCTGAAATATGGACGAGCTGGAGTGTCCTATGCTACACGCGCCAGGCATCGCACTGCAGACTTTTGCATCAGAAACACTCGTTTTCAGTCTGCGGTTCTAGCCCATATCTCAGTTCCGTATTGTAGCAGCGAGAGAACCGTTGCGAAATAGCATGCTCGTGCTATATGACCAGGAACTACCCTCGCCACTCGAGTCAGTGCGAAGCATGCACTTCCGAGCCTTCCAAAAGAATTTTCTAAATCGGTCCAGTAGTTTTTGAGTTTATTCGTTGCAAACATCCAAAAATTAATGATCAAACGAACTTACCAAGTGAAGTTCGATCACAATTATGTGAACGGCTTCATTCGACGCGATTTTGTTTTTGTTTACATATTGTAGTTATGTCTCACGTACTGGCCCTCAACACGGATTGTTTAGAGATTTTATTCCCCGCTTTCAAAGTTTTTTATTCTGGTAACACTAGAGATCGTCCATAGTCGTTAAGTTCGTTACTATCGTACCCCCACCTCACTTCAGAGCCCAGAGGGGAGCCATCGGCCGGTCGAACTTCATTCTGTTTAGAGCAATAGTTTTACTAACTACTTATTTTGTGACCGGTAATGGAAAAAAAAATTACCCATAAATTGATTATGATTACCAATTATCAATTTCACATTTCATTATTAGGGTTAGGGCATTTGTATACATTGTATATAAGTACTAAGTAGGTTACTTAGCTAAGCTATTTATGGGAGGGTGTATATATTAATCGCGTCGAATGAAGCCGTTCACATAATTGTGATCGAACTTCACTTGGTAAGTTCGTTTGATCATTAATTATGTTTCACGGCTTCATTCGACGCGATTTTGTTTTTGTTTACATATTGTAGGATGTTCAGAGAAAATTAGTGAAATGTGAAACAAATTTTTCACAAAATACAAATACATAATTATGTATATCCTTTTATATGATGTTTATAACCGAATCGATCCCGCCACAGACTGTTGGCATGTTGTGAACATTTAGCTTAAAATGTTCTGAGCATCCATCCCAGCATGTCAGTTTTGAAATAAATTTCGAACCGTTAGATTTTTTATACTACGCTAACAAAATATGATAACTTATTTGAGAGCTGGATCTGTATCTATGCTGCTTCTTCTACCTATATAGGTACATAAAATCATAATGTATGATGATACAATATTCCCAGAAGACATTCCCAGTGTAGGTGCTGGACGATACTGCGACATGTCGCCAGCACGAGAAAACTCCAACTAATGAAGAACTAATAAGATAAATATTATTTTATTGGATTTAGTGGTGGAGTCCGTCTATCGTTAGATACGGTTAGGTTTACAGTCTATTTAAAAAAGTTATTAATACTAATATTGAAAAACTTAATAAAATTAATAATCAAAAACCTCTCCCACTAATAGCATTAAAAAATAATTGTAATTCTGGCTGATAACTGTGACTATGTGTCATATCAGAAAATGTAATCCAAGATTTAGTACATAATAATCAGTTATTGTATTGTATTAGTGACATTATTTCTGTAAAATCAACGAAATGGGTCCTTGGCTAACCAACTACGTTGTTTGAGTCATATAAACCAATGTATGGGTGTGCAGAGTTCGTGTGATAAGACATCAGCAAGGACATTCAAGCTGGTAGAAATTGAAGTTAAAACTTACAATGTCCAAAAAAAAAAAATAAATAAATCACAAAAAAAAAAGGAATATAATGCTTACATGCACTAGGATAAATTCTTATTGTCTTTTAGCATTATTCATAATATTTTGCGAGTATATCACATTACTGAAAAAACTCAAGGGATCTTTAATCTAAAAATAATGAATTGCTTAATGTTTAAGCCAAGTTTTTGTACATATAATTGTTTAATTATTGAAGTTAACTTGATTTTATTTGACTGAATAAATGACGATATCAGCATTTGACAGTGACACTAATGATCCATCAATGAGTTTTAAGTTAAGTAAACATTGTGTAGGTACTTTGATTTTTTCAAACAAAATCCAACATTTATTTTTCTTGAATTCTTAAGCCTTAATTATATTACTAGCTCGCATTACTAATATCGATTTCTGGTCGTCATCATGGCGATACTTTATCATAACTTACATATCTTCTTGGAGTCTCTATTTAAGTAAATTAAATTTCAGCTACGATAAAAATAAAAACAAAAAACATTTTTGCAATTAGGATGAGGCACCCGGTCTACAAGAATTTGCGCAAATTCTACTCCTTTTGACATTCTAATAATATTGTTTTCTTTGACATTTAATTTATTGTGTATTAATTTATTCGTAAAAACTGTATTTGACATTCATAAGTGTGCATTGATGTACCCATATTTGAATAAATTATTTTGAATTTTGAATTTTTTTTGAATTCCTCTCAGTAGCCGCAACTGTCACACGGCGGTGGCAGTGATGGTTCTATTTTCTACTGCTAACAAACTGTGCTCCTCCAACCTGGTGGCGCGGGCGTCTACCAATGTTCAAAGTTAACTCTCCTAATATAAAGCCGTCGCCTAGTGAGAGCGGCTGTCACACCAAATTATGAAGTGAATCGATTAATCGGACCAAGTGTATTTGCATTTTTGTAACTCTGCTTATCTCTGTTTTACTTAATGTGTATCAGCAATGAATAATTGAAAATGTGACATTTACCATTTACTTAAGAAACCCATCGTGATAGACGTTTCTCGTCGTATAAGAATACATAGAGTAGCATACAGCGTAAAAAACTAACCATGTGACAAAATATGTGTCCTTGTATGATCTGAACTCAGGAATAAATTTTTTATATAATATACATAATATATTTTTTCTTGTGTTACCCTTCTTTAACTTAATAAAGTATGGTATAAGACTGAAGTGTCAGTGACACATTACTTTACTTTTGAAAAATTTGTATCCAGCAGTTTCCTAACTTGAAAATAATAGTAACATATAGCTCGGTGCTCGGTGGTATTTTGAATCATACGGACAATCCTCCTAAAGATATTGATAACGAAATTATCAAAAATAATGTGTTAAAATAATGATCAATAGGTATATCAATTTATGTGGCAAACGCACACAGTTATGGTTTTGTAGAAACTGTTTGTTCATATAATAACTAATAACTAGAGGTATAAATGTACCTAAAAATAAAATAATTTAAGGAGTAAAAATAACAATTGCCGACTTGGAGAAGTATAGCACAATGTAAACTGTTTGCCTAACTTTTGCATAGTACCTATAATGCGGTGTAAGACACCCATATCGTATTTAGCAGAAAAAAACGTGTCAAAACTTCGTTAATTTTCATAGCGACACACATCGTAGAATACTGCATCCTACAAAAGTTACATAAAACGTAGTGTAATTCAGACTTATTTATTTATTGATTTTTGTTACTTTTAAGTCCTATGGATGTGATAATCCTAAATAAACGTATACTTATTGATATGAATTTTTATTTAATAATTGTGTGTCGCATCCCGTAGAACACTGTACTGCATCAACTAGTGAGGTTATGCATAGTATAAAACAACATAAACACGGCGCGTCTCGTAGGATACTGTTCTGCAGCAACTTAAAGAAGTATATTGCACAGTAATACTGTATAGCATAAACTAGAATGTTCGTTCTAGAATTATAATGCACAGTAAACACGTCGTATCTCGTAGAATACTGTATTGCCTCAAATTAAAGAAGTGTATTACACAGTAATAATACCTACTAGGTATATGTATAGCATAAACTAGAATGTTATTCTAGAATTATAATGTAAGAACATGTTCGTAATGTGAAAAATACTTTAAAAACAAGAGCAAAGCAAAAGCTTTGCAAGGCTTAGCATAGTAGAATGTGTTGTATAAGCACATAATAATTATATTTATACTCTTGTCATGTCCCTGCATCTACTAGCTGTTTATAACATAATTTTTAGACAATATATTAGCCCGAGTGTAGCGTAAGCTATGATTAAGCAAAAATAACGTTAATATTTCATAAAGGTTTAAATAGCCCAACTTGAAGTCAAAATTACAGAAGTACAGCCACAACAGTAAATAAAAATAAAGTAAGTAAGTGTAATAAGTATATTTAAGGTGGTTTGAGCACATAATATACACTTCCTGTAATAATTAGCATACACTGCACAAAATATAACTAGTCAGTTTTCCGTTTGGATATGCAACTTGTAACACTTTGCAACTAACCAAGGCTAAGCTAAGCTGTAGCTTAGTAAAAAACTCAGGGTTCTTGATGTGAAAGTATCAGCACAGACGTAACGGTGACGCATTTCTTTACCCAAGGCAAGAAAATGCGAACTACCCTACTTTTCAGAAAGTTTCGTTTAGTCAGAGGTTTTGCGTATGATGCATGTTAACATGTGTGACAGTATCTGCTCCGATGCTCCGATGCGACAGTATCAGCTCCGATGAGATGGTATCTGCTCCAATGCGACGGTATCTGCTCCGATGCGACGATATCTGCTCCGATGCTCTGCTCCGATGTTGCAGCGACGCATTTTCTCACAAGCAAGAAGACGCGGACCAGCCCTTCTTTTCTTAAAGCAGGCATAGTCACACTGTGTAAACACACACGCGTCACTTCTTCGTCATTTTGATGCGACGGGATCAGGTCCGATGCGACGGTATCCGCAAGACCCATGTAAAAGGGGGTACAGTGCAGAGTGAGGCTGCGACCCAAAGGGTACACTTAAGCCATTGTGTAAAGACCCAATGTAGAAAGGGTGCAGTACAGAGGTTGTCATTTTTATGCGACAGTATCCGCAAGACCCATGTAAAATGGGAACAGTACGGTGGACAGTATCCGCAAGACCCATGTAAAACGGGAACAGTACGGTGCAGATTGAGGCTGCGATCCAATGTAGAAAGGGCTCGCTGTCAGATGAGACTTCGATGATTTCTCGACGCGCCAATCCTTTATTTCTTCGTCGCTTTTTTCTGCTACCCGCTACCCGCTTTCGGTTTCTCCATCTTGTTTTAGTTTGCGTGCGAAGGCCTCGGCACGGAAACACGGAATGAAGTTCGACCGGCCGATGGCTCCCCTCTGGGCTCTGAAGTGAGGTGGGGGTACGATAGTAACGAACTTAACGACTATGGACGATCTCTAGTGTTACCAGAATAAAAAACTTTGAAAGCGGGGAATAAAATCTCTAAACAATCCGTGTTGAGGGCCAGTACGTGAGACATAACTACAATATGTAAACAAAAACAAAATCGCGTCGAATGAAGCCGTGAAACATAATACAAATCTTTCCTCTTCATAATATTACTGTAGAAGTGTAGATAACTATTTAAGAACAATATCACTAACTGTTACTGAATAAATAACAGTGTACTCGTATTCACAGAAAGCTCCCTCTAAAATGCTTCTCGCAACGTTACTGCAAAGTTGAATTCTAGCACAAACAAACAACGTTTGAGCAAAGCGTTTCAAACTTTATCATACTTAAAAAGCGCTCAAAATACGCGAAAATACAGTGTATCGTGCGAGAGCTTCTTTTGGCCTGATTCAATATTGCTCTGTCAGTTTCTTGGTGTTTATTCGAATGTGATTTGACCGTCCTAAATGGATTAGTGGGGCAAAGTCGCCTCCAATATTTTTAACATTTTACCGTGCACTATCAGGGAAAATCAGGGGGAGGGGCACAGGGAGAAACTATTATGGTCTTTTTGCTAGGACAAATGTTAAATTACCACCCAGGGAAGGTACTATTCCGAAGGTAGATATATAATAATTAGTAACCAAAAACCTACTCGTAGCATTAAAGAGTAGCTTGAACCATGCTTTTTAAACGATCTGCGATCTAAGCTATCTACAATGAACATTACAACCATTGTTTATAGAGCATAAACATTAACTATACGCTCTGTAGACTATGTTTCATTTATGCAGCGATACTTTTTGAATGTGGGTTGCAAACAGCGTTTGTATGGCGATAGAAATATTTTTTTAATTGATTTGTTAATGTTGTACGTTGAAGTTTGAAATTGCACTTTTATTACGGTATATTTCTAATCAACCGCCTAGAAGATGAGTAATGGTTTTCGGGTAAATGTAATTACCAGCTGCGCCCCGCGGTTTCACCCGCACAATTGTGAAAATGTATAGAAGCTGATCATGAAAAGTAGCGTACCTATTTGTTAATCCAGGGCATAAGCTATCCCTATTCCAAATTTTATCGGTTATCAGATTAGTAAATAAATCGGTTTAGTTTTACGGAGTACGAAGTAACAAACATTTACGAGTCCAGACACACATACTTTCGCATTCATAATATTAGTAGGATGTATTGTCTGACTCTAAATTTTTTACCCAAGTTTTTTTTAACCTTTTACCGAAAGTGCTTGAATAACTTGAAGTTGTAAGTGACTATGTAACCATTAGCACGTTCTTTTATATAAAATGTCTAATGTTTTCTACACACTTTACACACACTTTACTACTACACTTTACATACACTTTACTTTACTTTACACACACGAGTACGAGCAGGTAATGAAGCTTTATTCTAAAATCATCTCAATTTTTGCAACCGCACTTGTTTGAAAAACTGATTAGCACTCTCGCACTTCCTGATATTGTCTATGTACCTTTCGAACTAAAATCCGTGTCTATAATTACAAAATAGCAAATAAGAGGTAATTAGTCAGCAAATTACAGAGCTGCTAATATTGCCTAGTTATTACTTACGTGGTCGTAATGTCGGTTAATTAGTTTCCGTACATGTTGAAGCAATATTGAATAAGGTGAAAATGAAAATTAATTGAGATACGAGCATGAGTAAATAGCGCGTGTGATTCATGTCTTAATATGTCCTTGGCTTTGGCTTGTTGTCTGTCTTTGGCTTGTTGTCTGTCTTTGGCTTTTCAATGTCAGAGTGAGTAGGTACCTTGTGGGTCTGCATATAACTCAACTCTATAACACTGAAGACCTTTTACAGGTAGCTTCTATGCATTGATCAAAGCAACTTTCATTTTACAACTTTTGAAAACTCTCAAAAAAACCTGCTGTCCCATACATTTTCTGTGTCAACGAACTCTACTACTTTCGAAAATTCGTCCCTTACCAACAGTACCTATAGGTCAAATACGGACTCATTCGCGATAAAAAAGTAAATGAATGTTACAAAATATGATATGTCGTTTCTGAATAAAATTATCCGGCTGTTCTGCTGCAATATGCATAACATGGACAGACAGTATTATACAGGGTTATAAGGAAAGGGTATTCTAAGCCCGAAAGGGCTCATACCTAGTACTTATCATTATGAACAACTTTTATCATGAGACCAACCCTGAATCGATCTGAATGTGAATTTAAGTATCTGCTATCGGTCTGCTAGTTGTCCTTGTCTTTGTATGCACAGCATTATCGACACAAGAAAACCTAATGTGGAGCTGTAAGTGTAAAACTTTATTTATTTACATCTTTCTGACTCTTTCGACTCAATTATTGAACGTGTCAATTTTTCGATGCATAAAATGCAATAAAATTATCTGCAGCACCTCTGTGCAACGCTCAGGCGCAAACATTGTTACCTGCATCCAATTAGTTCGTCGCAGCTAAATTGTAAATCCGCGTGTCGTCGACCTATCCGCGCTCTAGGGGTGTCACGTATGCTTACTTTAAAAAAAGTCCCAATATTGAAACGGCTGAACCTATTTTGGTAAAACATGTGGAACCGCCGGTAGAAAACCAGCTTTCAAATAAGAACCACGTCTGAATCGATCTATCGTCTATTTCAAATAGTCGAGTACGCAGAATTCGCAAAAATAAGTCGTATTTATTTTGTTTTAGTTTCCTTTGTGGAAATCAATATCTACTGTGAAGTTATGTAATACAACTTATACAACACATGGTTGCATATGAAAAAAAACATCATGTTTTTGTAGCACACAATCTCACACACAACATAGAAAACACACATAGGATAAAAGTAAAGAAAATTTCTAAACAAATACATATTCTCCTTCTGATTTTTATAACAACATATTACCTATACATCTTAAAAAGGATCCCTCTCCTGAAGATCAAGTGATTTATTTCAGAAAGGCTATACCTATAAAGCCCTGATGTAAACGATTGAGACAGCCCTACGAGGGCGTTACGACGCCACGGCGCGACATGGCATGGCGTTTCCACTTTGTACAAAATTCACTGTCGAACTTAACTCATGTCATTCGAGAAGAAGCTTAACTCAAACAAAATAAATTAATAACAAGACTTCACCGCTGCCACACCGTATTTGTCTTTCCTTGACGAACATGGAATCTGGCTCGTGTAAATATTAGAAAATTTGATTCTGTCCATTGAGCTATAATGTGCTACGTACCAGAGATGATACTCGTACAGCAGTACATTGTGATGTCTTCTTTTATAATGGAAAATGTTCACATGAAACATTTTTGCGAAAAGATTAGCTATGTCCAGTTCTTTTCTTGTTCCTATTGTTGTGTTATTGTGTGTTGTGTTGGTTGCCTGGAAGAGACCGCTCTTGGCGATAAGGCCGCCAGTTGTCGCACTAGTCTAAAGCTTTGTAATCCTTCTGTTTGTAATTTATGGTGTGAACAATAAAAAATTCTATCTATCTATCTATCTGCACGAGAAACAAGAAAAGAACACAATATTACTCACACAACGACCGTGTAGCGAGTGACTGAATTTGAGTACGGTGACTTAGTTGAAATGGAATTACGGCTAAGAATACACCTATCTCCACTAACGTAGTACATAGTAACATAATGATTATGTCAAACTTTCATTGCGAGTAAAATTTCCCTCTTTAGAATTGTTAAATATTTACTCAGAGAGGTCTTATTTTAAGCGCTACGCAAACCTTAGGATTAATACAGGGTTATAAGGAAAGGGTATGCTAAGCCAAAAAGGCTCATAGTACTCATTATTATGAACAACTTTTACTATGGGTCCAACCTGGAATTCGTTAGACTTATAAATTCATCAACATCATCAACCTTCTCCACCCACAGCTCTAGGTTTCTTCAGCGCGCCATACGCACCTGTCCTGTGTTGTCCTGTCCTTTCCTCACCGGGCAGACCTTGAACCTGGTAGTCAGATGATATTGTAAAGACGGCAAGAAGACAGTGGAAAAGACTAGCAAAAGACTTCTAAGTTGTGTGAGAACAATTAAGTGTTTGTCTATCTAATTGCACACTATCAACTAAATTATCACCTGAAATGTAATTAAAAGTGATTTAAGACTTTGTTTAAAACAGCATAATGTTATAGTTACCGAGCTATATAGAGTAAGTTCTGGCTAGGCCTCAGATAAAAATACAGAGAAAGATGGAGCGCTGCATTTGATCGCGCGTACACACGCACAAACGCATCCATTGACACATTAATACTCCTCTACCCGTTCGTCAATTCTTACCTGGACGTTGAGTAAAGCGCCATTTACACGATGCAAGTTTCTTGCCTGTTGCATACAATAAAATTGAAGCAATAAATTACCTGCATGGTCTAAACAGTACGTAACATTTTGATCTTTTGCGCAAGTTTTGCTTGCCAAAATTTTCTTGGTGTAAACAGCACATACAATAATTTCTTAGGCGATTCTTGCATTCAATTAGTTTTCTCTTCATTTGCCAACATGAGTGCAGTAAGTGAAGGTGTGTTAATCGTTGCTGCTCTTCTGAGACAAGAAATATTGAGAAATCGTCGTAAAAAGAGGTGTTGGATCAAAAAATGGATAGCAAGAGGAGGAGTTCTTGGAGCGTCTAACAATCTTTTTCTTTCTCTTTACAAAACCTTCCAACACTTGAATGAAAAATTTGATAACGCAAATACGTGCAATACTTGAAGCAACCCGCCAATGAATGGTACACGCACATACAACTCTCTATTTAGACAAGTCAAAACTTGAAAGCAATAATCTCCTAAACATTATTGTATTGGTCTAAACAGAAGACATTTGCAACTATTTTTTGTCAAGACTTGCATTCAATAATTGCGTTCAATTTTTTTACTTGTATCCACGTGTAAACAGTTGCGTACAATTCTTGAAGGGCAATTAACGCACTTAATTTATTGCACTCAATAATTGCACTTGAATGTACAAGAAAATTGTATCGTCTAAATCACGCTTAAAGAACGTACACACAATAATATAAAAAAAAAAAACAAATAATAACCGTATAAAATGTCAAAACAATGCAAGGTGCCATAGCACACATGTATAAACACAACTGTCAGATAACCGCGGTGCTCTATCTTCCCTTCAGTTTTATCTTAGGCCTAGGCTTGATAAGTGTCTTTTATGCGTAAAGTTAGGTTATAAAACACCTTGATTTAGTCCTTTACGAGTCAGATATTAAGTTGTGCGTTATAAACTCGATTTGCGGTTCCATGAGGTCGTAAACATTGGATTATTTGAACGACAGTTCGAACAAGCCTTGTGATAACATACGAATATGAGAACTAGGGAAGTACCTTGTAATAGGTCAAGTGAATAGATAGAAAAAGAGATGGGAAACTTACTACAAATTTTATTTTAAGGGTCTTGGGATTTGAAGGTATCCATTAGGAAGCGGTAACCACCGCAAATACAAATTATTTTTTTTAATAATTAATTTTAATTAATTATTTATTCATAGTAACTAATCAACTGACCATCAGGTGGTCTGTCCTATTATTTTACTTACTTATTCTACTTATCTGTGCTACATTTTTTTATGTAATATAAAATAAAAACAAGTAATTAAATTGTACATAAAAAAAACTCACTTTTTTCTCATTTTTTTGCTTTAGTAAACGCTTAGTAGCCTTGGAGTAGTATCTCTGTGTTTTTGTCTTATTCCTATACTTAATTTTTGAACTCTAATAAAAAAGGTAAAATATGAAATCACCGAAAATTGTAGGAGATAATTCATTTATTTACTTGGAAATTATTTACCTGTACCTAATCTGAAAAATACAATTAAAGAAATATAAAAGTAATTTCTATCTCCTCCTACCATTTCACTAACAGAATAATTATAAGTGTGAAAGTTAGTACTTTTGGACGAAACTTGAAGCTTAGGTATATCCTGAATCAGGACAAAAGTACCTAAACTTTTGTCCTGGAAAAAATAACGTTTCCTGTAGAATAGCGGACATAACTGCGTATCACAGCTAGTAATTCTAATAATAGCCAGAAATAAGAATAAAATTTATTCGCCTCTAAAAAGCTCTTCTTTCGTGCCTACGTGTTAAAGCTTTTCTATTGAAAACGTGTTTTTGATGAATGGAAGCACATTATTATTTCACTGCGAGTATTTTCAGACAGAGAGTGTAATTAATATTCTTTGAGACATCTTTGATCTTTTAAGTATTTAATAGACCAAAGCTAAACCTGAGAAACTTACACCCTAAACTTAATACTTCTATTATTCTAAAATTGAAATTTCGATTTCTATCATGTTTTAGAATATTGCTTTGGATTTATAGTAAGTTTATTTTTGTCTTAACTGTATTATGGCGGACAAAACATCATCATCATCAGCCTATCTAATGCTTGTCCACTGCTAGACATAGGCCTCTCCTAACGAACGCCACAAGGCACGATCTTCTGCCTCACGCATCCACTTGCTACCAGTCGCCTTACGCAGGTCGTCGCTCCACATGGCCGCAGGGCGCCCTACTCTACGTTTGCCGATCCGTGGTCTCCACTCCGGGACAAAACATAACAATTATGTTCTAACCGGTTTAACCATTTTCGAGTGTTTGCGAAGCCAAATTTAATCCTGGCATTATTCCTTATTCTAACTAAACATAACTAAGTCAGGTATCTAATAGCTTTGATAAGTCCGACCAACTTGGCCGAATAGGTGGGATACCTAACAACTGAAAGTGACAATATGGTGCTCGTTAATTCCATCCCGAGTCCGTTCTCGGTCCCGAGCGGTCCCGGGATACATGGAAGTGAAGTCAGCTCTGTAAATATATCCACAAAAACGTACCATGTCACAATCACTTTCTTACAAACATCTTCAACCAACCGAAGACTTGTCAGCGGTGTTAGTGCGACAAGGGACTAAAAGAGCCAAGATATGTATAGAGTTGATGATACGTACATAGTTAGGGAAATGCTAGCAAAGCGCGACCCAAGTCCCGATGGGATCTTTTTTATAAAGTTGTAGTTCTGTTAATGAATGTAAAGGTGTCGTTATGTGAAATTGTTCGTGTCTACATTATTGTAAAGTGCTGTGGTTTTAAAGATAAAAGTAGTTGATATATCTGCAAAAGGCTGTACGGAACCTTCCAATAATAAAGACATTCAAATTCAAATATAAAATAAGCTAAAATAAAAAACTAAAACAAAGAACTAGGACAAAGAAATTTACAAAACTAATAATCAAAAAGAAGGTTTTGCCCGTGTGGCAAAGTACCAAGAACGCTGGCTGCATTCCCGCGCTGAATTGTCAGTGAAATTCTTTGCGCGAGGAATGAGCCAGCCCTCTTATCACCAGCGGCGTTAACTAAGCGAGGTGTGATTTGCTTAACAAAATTTTTATATTTAAATTCAAATTATTTATTTGTAAAAAAACTTAGTGGCAAAAAACGATGCTACCCGCAGTAGTTAAAAAAACTGTATCGCGGGTAGCAACGCGATAAATATTTTTATTTCAATAAACAAATTGAAAAATTTAGAAAAGAAAAACTACAGAAAGAAAGGTTAAAGACTCATTGACAAATCATGTGCGTATGTGTGGGGGGGGGAGTGTTTTACATAATGACAATAACATGTAAGTTATTGGTAAGCCGTGATAGCTCAGTGGGAAAATGACCGCTTCGCATTCGTGGGGAGGGGAGTTTAAACCCCAACTCGCACCAATGGAGCCCGTGGAACTTTTGTACGAATTTTCATACCACAGGGTTTACGGTAAATAACAACATCGTGACAAAACCTGCATACGTCCGGCGAATAAATTCCATGGCGTATATAAATCTAAAAACCCGCACGTGGTCACTGTGGTGGTATACGGCCTATTCACCCTTCGAGGTTAGGCGTGGTATCCCAACAGTGGCAAAATGGTTAAGTTGAGTGGTTAAGATTGAGTATAAAGATTACAATGAACTCTTTTCGGCTTAGTGCCTCGGTTACGTGACACCATGTATGTAGTCAACAAAGTAAAAAACCCGGATTCCGAGATTTTTCAGTCCACAATCCAATTAGTCCAATTAGTGTCGTAGCAACGTAGGTAGTTGTAGCGCTACCGTAGCAGTTTGCTACGACTATCTACAGGAACACTCCCGTGGCAAATGCTACAAGGTGCTTTAAAATTAATTAAGTTGAATTTAACTAAAAGGAAAAACTGATCTGTTCTTAAATTACACCACTAAGAAAACGGAAAACCACTTATGTTATTAATCTTCAAGTATTAATGAACTCTCTTCTCTTACACATTTACATCACATTAATATTGTTAATCCCAAAGTTTGTCTTCCTTCACTCAAAGAGCTACTCGTAAATGAAATTGAATGAAATTTGGAATAGAGATAACTCACCGTTTTACATTACCAATTTCACTTTATTTGGAACAATAACATTTTCAAAAATATAATAATTATCAGGAAAAAAACTCCATTAAAAATCTTCGAAAAATCACTTTCCGGTAACTAATTTACGCAACATTGAAATTTAAATTATATTCCTAATTTAAACCCCTTCGAAGAAAAGTGGCCCCTTTAACTGAAGTGAGTTTAATTAAACAATTTAATTTAACAGCGAAGTAAGGCTTCAAAGGAAGAGTGCGTGTAAACGAAAACAAAGAAAAGGGAATTAGGAATAAATTAAAAGTAACGTTGTGCAGACTACGATAAGCAAGATAATGTTATTACTCTCTACAATTTAATATTACCTATATTATACCTAATTTAAAATGTTATACAGGGTTATTCTTAAAGGGTATGCTAAGCCGAAAAGGGCTGATAGTACTCATCATTAGGAACAACTTTTACTATGGGACCAACCCGAAACTCGCGAAAAAAATCAGCTGTTCCATAGAAAAATGTCAATAACACTCGACAAAATGTATGGGACAGCTGATTTTTTTTTCGCGAATTCTGTGTTGGTCCTATAGTAAAAGTTGTTCATACTGATGAGTACTATGAACCCTTTTCGGCCAAACAGGCCGTCTAAGTAGCTGCGCCCTGCGGCTTCGGCGGTTTTGTCAACGATGATGAAAAATAACCTATGTGTTAATCCAAAGTTATGCCGATAAAAAGGAAAGAGATAGCTAACTATCTCTTTCCTTTTTATCCAATTTCGTCCAACCGTGAAAGACAGTGAAAGTGTGAAAGAATGATAAATAATGTATGTATGACGTTTGTAATATTAGTAGGATAAAATTACAAATAATCAAATACCTAAGTAATTTTTAATATGTAATTGGTAAAAAAATGATTATGTAATAAAAAACATTACCTACGGTCGAAACACCAGACGTCACAGTTTTCAATAAAAGCAGCTCAAATTCTTTACATTACATTGACTATCCTTTCAACTCATCAGAATTTCAATCCTTTAAAGCTATCTGAGTGGGCTTACATCGCTGCCCGAAAAAGGGACAATCACAATCGGTAGAGATTAACAGAACGCATTGATCCGACGATACCGGCCGTTGTGAATCCAATCTGGGAAATTGTAGCTATTCGTTCTGTGCTAGATTGTACCTGTAGGCGCAACTTGTTCAATTTGGGCAGTTTGTCTATTTCGTGTACCTATAGATGTAGGCTGCAGATTTTCTATCTATACCTATGTATAATCTAATTATTCTTCATCCTTTCTCCGGACACTAAATAATTCTAGCGTCACAAACCTATAAAATAGTTAGTAGTTACCTATTCAGTGATTGTAAGGGAAGTGATTGTTTTGTAATTTTGCACGTAGGTCGTTGTAGGTAGATACATAACATATTATCATCATATCATTTAATCCTCCCCCTGCTGTGAGGTTCAGGTCTACCCTCGAAGGGTGATTATATAGTCGTCACAAAATAAGAGGCCCGTTTTGACACTTGAGAAAGACTCTAGAATGTAACTTGGAACGCTTTTCGCGCATATTTTATAGTAGCATGCAATGTCCAATTATAATAACGAAACTCTCAAAAACAGTTACGTTCTCAGTCTTCTTTTTTCAAATATTAGTGTTGTAACCAATTAATTACTGAAATTCACCAGCTTTATTCGATTTTAATAGTAATTAAATTTTGATCAGCTCGATCAGCCGGGGGAGGTTTTGTGAATGATGCCTTACTCGCATTCGAGTCGCAAATAAATTCACAGAGTGGTTTACTACCTTTCGCTTTTTCTTATTTGTTTGTGATTGAGTGAAAGTTAAAACTAAACTAAAAATATTAAATTAAAGACAAATTGACCTTTCGTACCATTTATCATTCCGGAATACCTACGATATTAAAGTTTAAGTTTAATTTTCTAATCAAAACCTTAATCCGATTAACTTACAATACATAATGAAATCGATCAAATACTCATACAAACTTGAATTGATTTATCGTGAGTATCGTGTTACCTATTCGATACTCACGATAAATCACTAGTTACGTCGCGATGACAAACGTCAAAACGGTCCTCTTATTTTGTGTTGACTATAGGCCGTATTCCACCACGCTGACCAAGTGCGGATTATAACACATAACAGTCATATAGATAGATATAAAATATGATAATTTTAGTATTGGTTGATTATAAATAACGATGTTTATGTAGACTTGGAGTATTGAAAATTAAAATAACGAATTATTATTTAAAATTTGAAATAAATAATTAAATAAAATGCACCAATAGTAAATAGTTACTCAAAAAAAATTAGTGCTGGTTGGTTAACTGCATTCAACTTGTTACACAATAAGTAAACAACAAGACCAGATATATCTTTTAAATTTATAGGCTATGAAATTCTTATTGAAACACCTATAAAACTTAAAACATCTACAAAATGATTGCCACGCAAAATACATTCGGATTCGCATTCGGCCCCTGGATGATATAGATACCTAAGTATCGATTTCAAGTCGCAAGAAACGAATATTTATTTCCGAAACAATGTAATAGGGAAAATTCTGGGTCTGTACACCTTCAATCCCAAGCGAGTGTCCAAGTCTAACTTGCGGTGTCTCGCCACGTCTAGCTAATTCAATCTGAGACTGCGACACTGCAGACACTCTGACAGATGTAGTGCCACAGATTAAACAAGTTAGTTACGACACCTCGCCTCCCAGGACTGAGAGCTTTTAGACTAGATCGTATTGATCTAGTGGAGAAGTGATATGACGGAATAACCATAGACAACTCGCCGAGTGAACTATGCCGTCATAGACAAAATATTTTTCAATTGACAACTCGGTAAGCATTTTTTTATAACGAACTAGCTATACCCGGCGGTTTTACTCGAAGATTATTATTTGTTTCCTTCCCTGAACTTATACAAATATGTCAAGATCAAAATTAGCGAAATCGGTCCAGCCGTTTTCGAGTTATAGCCAGCCAAACGAACAGCGATTCATTTTTTTATATGAGATAAACCCGCGTTCGACCAACTCGCTTGTTGGTAAGCGATGTGGTCAAATATGAAGCACGCAGATTTAGCAAATATCTATCCATTACTTTGGTTTAGCTACGTAGCTTAGCTGTATTTATAATTTATTTGTTTAACATCTAGGGCGAAGTGAGTTAGCTTCCCACTAGAGCTAATAATCTAAGTAAAGTTTGAGTTCAAGCTAAATATTCAAGTTTGTATTTGTGTATTTTGTATCATGGCTGAAAGTATTAAATTCAAAATCATTGGGTAAAATAAAATTGTTCTTTATATTTATCAGCAGCAATTTCTGTTTGAATACCGAACGCGAACTTGAAGATACGACGATTAAGTACGTACGAAACGAACACCGAAGTCGGAACATACTAGATCGATGCGTACGAACATATGTCTAACCCTCGCAGATCGATGTGTGTAGAGATATCCAAGACCGCACTGCACTTCCACTGATTAAGCGATTAAGAAACCGAAGTTACTTGAAGATACTAGATGCTCTCGATACGACATTAAAGCTGCAAAACAATAAAAAGAAAATCACTCATCCGCACACTCCATGCGCATCCACACATGCGATTCGCAGTAAGCTGGAATGTAACAATAAAATATATCATATCTTTATACCAGCAGCCAAATCTAGAGCAGACTTTACGGCCGTTCATTCGCATATGAATCCACACTAATTTTAATGCTGCACCGTTGCCAATTTTAATAAAAAGAGGTAATAAAGAGGTTTGAGCAGATGCTTGTTGTACGAAAATTGTTTAATCTAGTTAAATAATGTCCTATTTGTTTTGACAATTGTTATTGCTGCAATCTAGACAGCAGTTAGTTTCTAATAGCTCGCACAATAAAAAGTAAAAGCGGTTGTCTACTTTAAAAACATTAGCAATTTAGTGCAGATTTTGTGCAGACTCATAGAAGCTTTTGTAGGTAACTGGTTTGCGTTTGTATCCGTTTATTCAATCGAATCGAATCGATTATGTTCAAGGTTTTATTCAAGTAGAGCTAAGTCGAAATAAACATTATCTAGTTTTCGTTAAGTTTGATTATGGAATGGGATTAAAATCTAACTCATCTCTTAAAACAATTGGTTTTTATTTTTACTGGATTAATATTTTTATCCGGGCTATACAATATAAATAAGCAGTTGTAATTCAGATAAATAAAAACAGTTGGTGTTTTACATTAACATAATCAGAAAACAGATAAGCCGTTACTATTCTTCCTAAGAGTCATGAGAAATTACATGTACTCCAAAAATTGTTAAAAAAAGAGTTCGCGCAAAATATCACTCCTGGTTAAAAGACAACTCCAGCAACAATTTGCTCTTCAGGTAAAATAAAAAAAGATCAAAACATTGAATGGATATAACGATTTCCCAAAGTCCCCACAATTTAATCACGAAGTTAGTTATTATCTCAGTGAATTAAACAATCCCATTTGAGCCGTCGAAAGCCGCCCAAGTATTATCATAACTAGATATCGTTAGCCAAACTTGGCATAATTCCGTTTGGGAACATAATCTAACTTGACTTGGAGACAGCTCACTACACAGAGTTTGACTTGTAATTTGCATACATTACTAACTTTTTGCTGAATTCAGTAGTGCTCCATACAAGTCTTTAGGAGCTTCAAAACTTGTAATGAATTTCGTGGAGTTCTAATGCAAAAATTGAGCTCCTGAGTTATGTATGAGAATATAAATTTATGCATAGTGTAAAGTTGCGAGAGTAAATTCTACTTTGGACTTGTTAACATTTTATACGAAACAAAGCGCATGAAGTCAACAACATTTTAGCTTGCTTGTAAAGGGTTAAATTTGATGAAATAGTCAGTTTTTGATAAAAACTTTTGGACTAATCCTGAAATTGTAAATACAACAGGTGTTAAATACCTTTTACCCTAGATTAACATAATTATAGGCGGTGAAACCGGGAGACACAGTTAGTATCATCTTAAAGACCGCTGCCTGTGGGAATTCCTCCTTACCGCGTTGTACAAAAGAAAGAATACTTCAAGTTGATAACTAAGTATTTCAAGTAAGTTAAGCAAATAAGCTCCCTAAAGGAGCTATTTCTAGACTACTTAGAAATGACTAAGAGGCTTTTTAAGAGTTTATAGAAAAAACGTGTTTCATACTGTTGTTTTATTTCATTATTTTTTCAAATATTAAAGTGGGGTTTATTTCTATCTACCTATAAATCACAACTTCAGTAATTCTTAATGGCTCTCAATCATAATTATAATCTACTGAATCAAACTTTTTTTTACTTTAGACACAGAATAAATAATAGTACAGATGTACCAAGTAACTTCAGCGACTTACAATAGTTCCATTGCATTCTATTTCATCTCTTTTTAAACAAAAATACGATTTATTACAGCTATACATATGCCAAACTCCAAGGTTTAGGCTGAGCGTAAACTGAGACGCAGGTAACGCAGGTCCACACAGCGCAGGGCAGAGCAGATTTGTAATACATGAACATTACAAACTGAGAGCTGCGAACTCTGCGATGTAGGCACGTGCGACGCAGACATATGTCTGTCCTGCTCTGCGCCCTATGTCTGTCTCTTCTGCTCTGCCCTAAAAAATCTATCCCGTTCTGTGCTGCGTCACCAGCAGCGTCTCAGCATATAAATACGCTTTGCTTAACCAACAACTTTCTCACGTTTCGACCAAACATTTCAAGCAGACGGGAAACTCTTTGCAACGCCAATATTTTACGTCGAAAACCTTTTAAATCGTAAACATCAACGGGAAAAAACCACCCCTCTTCGAATCGAGTTATGAACTTTTAACGTGTGTGTACTTTAGATTGCAAAGGAGGCTTGCGCTTGTAAAACTATTGCAACTTTGGCTTATTTATGGCAGTTCCTACGAGGTTCCGATTTTGAAATTATTTTGTTATCTGCTGTAAATCACATTTCAAGACATGTTTATAGATATTGGTTTTTAGGTTTGGTTAATGGTCAATTGGTTTTCTGATACAATTTTGAAATTGATATTAGTTATAATCGCTAAGGTATAGGCTGTTACTGTATTTTATTCTATTTTTGAAATATCCCTAACGTTGACAACCCACCACATCAACGCGGACGTAAAAAATTTCCAATGTACCCATTGCCAAGGCTAATGACGTTAAGAAATAAAACTAAAACTAATTAAATAACCAAAGTGGTACATACGAAAAGTATTGATTTTATTTATTACAAAAATAAAAAATAAAGAAGAAGAGAGAAGAGAAGTTATAAAGAGCTCTCTTCTCGTCTGGTCGAAGCAACACGTGACCAAAATGCTAGCCTCTATCTCGCCCAAAGGGTGAGCATCGCCATACAACGTGGTAATGGGGCCAGCATTTTGGGAACAATTCCCACAGGCTGCGGCCTTTTAGATTAGTTTAGTTTTATTGGTTTAGTTTTTTAATTTTATTACATTACATTGAACTCAATACATCTCAGTTTCCAGCTGTAAATGTTAAAAATAATATTTAACGTCAACCTTGCCAAATACGACCTTTTCGAATTCACACAAGTTGTGTTCCATAACAGTCATTATGCTGTTAAATATCGGATAAAAACAGATGTTGGCTGGTTTTAAGCAATTAAATGCAGGCGTCTGCATCCCATTATCCAACGTTTATTGGTACTTGATAGGTTGGGATAACAACACGGGTGTATGAAGCCATTCATACGCGCGTTTACCAAAAATATTTGGTAAATCTGTCATGCTCATGATAGATAGATAAACTCATTGATGTTCAAACAATAATTTATGAACTTAAAAATAACGACGTTTATAAATAAAAGTAGAGTAAGAACTGGCTGCTTCCAATAAATTACAATGCAAATTTAAGACTTATATGGTTTTCTCATAGATACCATTATCAGAACTGTACTAAATTGAAATGGGACCAAATGGGAAGCGTCAGCTTTCTAATAAAAAAAGAATCATCAAAATCGATTCACCCAGTCAAAAGTTATGAGGTAACAAACATAAAAAAAAAAACATACAGTCGAATTGATAACCTCCTCCTTTTTTGAAGTCGGTTAAAAACGAAATATTATAAAAAAAATATATTCTAACCCTATCTGTTAATAAAAGTTATTTTTCCCAGCTTTTTCCCAACTTGCAATGTAAGTAAGCTAGTTTGTTTAGGTCAAATCTTACTCACCACAGTTTAAACCATTTCCGGATATAAAGTTGTGCTGAAAATTAGTATAACTTTGACGACAGTGCTTTGAAAGCCTGCATTTTAAATTTATTTTTTAATTAACGTGATGTTCTAAAATTATTTTTACACGTGTAAAAGTATGCAAATGTAGGATCGTGAATATGGTATCCGAGCGACATGGAGCCTTATTCTGGCGAGTGAGATACTATCTCGGTCACTGTCGCTCACATTAGGAATGTCAGGTGAGTGAGCCTGACGAAATCAATCTCGAGTGCCCGAGAATAAGGTCCATGTCGGGTGAAGTGCCGCTTTTCAACACGCCCAGCGTTAGTTGATAACTTTGAAGCAGTTTATGAAATTCAGGAGGACGAGACTTAATTTATTATCCGAACTATTTAATAGTTTTAAACTACTAATTTCGTGTTCGCTTTACTTGGCGTATTTTAAGAACATGAATACTCTTAATACTTATTTATAAATTCAAAAATTTGCGAGTGTGTGTATAATTATTTGTATATTATTCGTGCTGAAACGCCTGAATAGATCGGTGTGTAATTTGAAATTGATACAGCTCATACCCAGGATAAATACAAAAACTAATTTTTTTCACCTTTTTTACTTTTAAAATTATATTTTATGGAGGATATAATGGGTGCAAGTGCAACCGTGAAACGCAGTCTATATAATACCTACATTCCTACATACATACAGATACATATAATTACATACCTACAGTCCTATACAATAATATAGATACCTACAGGTAACATTATCATTATGTATTTTCATGGCCTTTTAATAGGTAAATATACAGAAAATAAAGTTTTTTATTAAAAATTATTACATCGACAATACAAACTAGCTTCTATTGGATATACTTAAAGACTATTTTTGTATAAGTCTTGTGTTCATAGTTGTACTATTTTTTGTCGAAATAGTAACAAAAAGTTGATATCAGCGTGGCACTCCGCCAAAAGCAATACGGACTTCGCTCCTTCGCAATATTGCGATACTTATTTTAAATAATTGAATAATTTGAACTTTATCATCATTATACTGAAAATATATTGGGGAGTTTTTACGTGAATATCAGTATTAATTTTAAATTTATTTTGTAATAAAACAGGTTTTTGTTGGGAAGCATTGACAGTAAGATTTACTTTTATTACAATTGGAAAACACGGAAATGATTGTTTCATTCTGATGAGTACATTGACTACATTTGCTTTTTTACAGTCTGCATTCTAGATTAGTCTGAGAGGGAATCGTTGATAACCGTAATCAGAAATCAGAAATATTTATTGGCCTTAAATAGTTAGTTTAGAATAGTTTCGTTTTATTTAGCGACTAATGTTATTTAATTTAATTTTACCTACTAAATAATAATTATAAAACTTTATCCTTAAATAACATTGAATGTTACAGGTAAGAACCAGCAAAAGATTGGCTCTATGAGGAGAAAGACACAAAGTTGCTCTTCTGCTGATCTGCCTCAGTGATGCCTTTTATACGAGTCCGATAGACACAAAGCCATAAAACCGTCAGCTGGCACACATGATAACCGTAACTGCAGACGTGACATGAGACACCTTCTGAAATAACAGACTATACATACAGACAATATTATCTTTATATGAAACCATACATAATTACTTATCTAGACTAGATGATGATGTTTACTTTTGACTGTTGATTTAGTTACGAATTATTTAATCAAAACAAACAACAGCAAACATGTTTTCCACACTCATTTTAATGTAACATTGTTATAAGCATTTCCAATGTAAGGTTCCACGAATCTAAGTTCCTTTGGGAGCGACGACGTCAGTGAAATTGCAGATTCCTTTGAAGAATTGCAAGCATGCTTAACTAAACCACATTCTATGGGTAACTTTAGACACTAATCCCTTTCTCCTTGGCTGGTCTTGTCGTTTAGTTTCAACCAATACACTCGACAAGCCTTTGGTAAGTTACAACCCTCTTTGTGCATAATATAAAATTAAATATAAGTCTACGATACATCACACAGGTGAAAAAAGTTTGGAGCGGGCGGCGTGCCCTAATCGACCGAACTTTCGCATAACTCTGGACACTGAACCGCCTGGGCACTCGTCCACTTCAACTGAAAAACTTAAAGTTTTATCGGAAGAACTAAAAGACTCTCCAAAACATTGGCTATCGAGACTAAAAGTCGTGTCGGTGTCGTATCGGCAAGCCGATAGCACAATGTCTAAAGACAAGTTTATGCAATGAAATATTATATTTCCTCCTTCTATGCATCGACAGCAGCGGAAACGTGTAAATCTGCCACAGAACAGCGGCTGCGGCAGTCCATATTGTTCGAATGCCAGCGTCATATTTCAGTGAAATGTAGGGTCTGTGTCCAATGCCCATGTCTCAAGATGGAAAACCAACAATGAAAATCTATGGATACCAGCTTAATTGTTGGATGGAAGATTAATGTCTGATTTATATAGCTGTTATCTTTTATCTGTGGGTTTCTAGCAACTAAAGGCGACTGTTAGAAGTTTAGAACCGCTAATATAACCGAAATATAGCGGTTAGGTACTTACCTGCTATATTTTTAAACTATAAAATAAATAATTATGTAGAGGCGACGTAAAACAAATGACAAGGGCAAGGTGTACGTACCTACCTTAATATGATAATAGGCCCAAGTTTGAAGGCATTTTAAGACAGATCTAAACTAAATAAAAATATACCTGTCTTTATCATTGCAAGCCATTAGACAAGGATGCCAACAGTTTAAGAAAATTTAGATCTGTCTTAAAAAGCCTTCAAACTTGGGCCTAATATCACATTACACTAATATTACCTATAAATGCAAAAGTTTATAAGTGAGAGGGTGAGTCTGGCATTAATTACTTCTCCACAAAACGGTCCATCCAATTTGAGTGAAATTCGAAAAGAAAGCCCATTCATTGGATCTACACATAGACTATACATTTTATCCCGAAAAAATAAAAGTTTCTGTAGGATAGCGGGTAAAATCACAGCGGAAATAATACTGTATAAACTATAACTCTAAACTCTACAGCCACATTCTAATCAGCCTATTCACTTTACTTCTCGTATTCATTATCAGCTTTGTTGATTCAAATTAATTTCAGCAAATATTATGACTTTATAACGTGCGTCCAATTTGACGCAGGGAATCGTTTTGGCTTTCACTAGGCTTACATCACACATCTAATCGGTAGTATGGTTCTTGTGATAGTAATGGTTGTCGACAAATTCCGCATTTCGAATCTGCAAAATCGGTTTCTGCCGACGAAATACGCGAAATAATTATGATGTGTGTAATAAACCAAACTGATTTCGTCGACGGCAAATGACAAATTTGTCGGTCGATAAAATACGATACTTGTACTGCAGTACTGTAAACATTATGGTAGTTGTAGCTTGTAGTAGTGACTTAATTAAGTTTAGGAAGTTAACTCAACTGAAATATAACTTTGAGGCAAAATATGGCGTCATGTCCTGTACATACCTAGTTGCAAAAAGTATCCACGCATCCAATTGAAAAAAATCTTTCGATTCAACGTTTTAACTATATTTAACAAAACAAAGCATAAAACGATAGGTATGAAACTAAATCATAAACCAACGTTGCCTAAAATTATCCATATCAGGTACCTAATTGATAGTTCATTTAACACACCACATCAGTTACATCCAAATACCAAATTAAACGCACCGAAATAGAAAATCAGCTAATCTGCAGTTCGATCATTGTGTGCCTATTGTTACTGTATCAATACTGCCAATGCAAATTACCTTGTATTTTGGTTCATGTTCATCCTAAAATAACCGAGTTAACTGATGTGGTTAACTGACGGTTAATATTATGATTATGAATTGATGAAAATGATGATTCCGACTATCAAACTCTGTAGCGAGATTATACCTAAATGATACGAAATTGGAGATGAATGATCATCGTAAAATTATGTTTAGTAGTAGCGCTTGTTTATCTAAAGCATCATCTAAACTAAGTAAGAGATGGTTTATATTTGAACTACCATAGCAATGAACTTGAAAATTAAATCTAAATCAACAAAACTACACCCATCTAACACTGAGTCTGACTGAACCCTTTAATTTCAGAACTATCTCCAGCACAAAAGCACTAAACTATCCCAACTCAACCAACTTTCGACCAGTGCCATACTTTCGCTTGCTCTATAACATAGCTCTCACTGTCTCACTCATTAAAAATGTAATAAGAATGAGAGTGACAGACAATGTCGGGCGCCCAAGAATATGCCCAGTATTTTGTACCTCGCGAGAAATAATGCCCTATTCTCAGCAGAGACGAATGACGCTCGTTTGTTTCGGTTTGGTCCCATTAACCCGCGTTTAAAGACGCCGGCTCGCTCGTCAGAACTAATCCGCAAGGTTGCTAATACCAATACGTTACTCGGATACGATTTATTGGGGTTGAAACGTACAGATTGGCCAGACTGCGGGTACCTACAAAATGTTTTGGGTTTGGTCTTGTTTTTCTTTGTTTTCAGCTTATTTATGAGATAGTTGTGATTGATAAAGACGCTTTTGGCTGCTGTCTGTCTGCCTTGGTATGCAACACGAGACACGTTGCTGTCTCGCTCTGGCTGCTAAGTTTACCACGGTCCAGATTGAGATGGAAGTATGCCTTGCTCAGTCAATCAAGGCCAAGCTAATGTTGAAGATACACGAATTTTTATCTAACAACTAAGCCCTAATACCAAGGAATAGGTTCGTTTCGAGTCCATTACTAGTTGGTTGTCACCTAAAAACTATCGCCAGATATCTAAATCTTAGTATTAATTGTATCATATTTCCATCACCGGAAGAACTTTGTAGTAAACTGTGTTACTTGTGTTAGTAAATAAAAGTAACAGTTCCAAAACTGTTTCAAATCGTCATGGAAATAGGTTTCATCTCGTGATTGAAATAGTGGTACGCTCGGTTTTCGTTCGGAAATCGCTAAGAATCGGTCTAAACCGGAATCACAAATGCATTTTTCGTGTCCTGAAAAAGTGCCGCTGAAGTCTTCGCCGCTCGGGATTTTCGAACGATCGCTTTGTGGAAAAAATAGAAGGCGAAAATGGTTTAGTATTAAAATATTATAATAGTTAAATAATCTCCATTAATGTCACAGACAATCAGCTACCTAGCTTTTTTGATTTTCAAATGAATTGATTTGATTTTTTGTATGGAAATCTTTTATTGGCCAACGGTATGATACGAGGAAATCATTAGGTTTGCCAAGATAACATTCGTTTTGTCCAAAAAGTCCATTGATAAAATAATAATAATTAATAGTAACCACAAACTGGGGTTCTTCAAAGAGGCTGTTAAAGGTTGCAAACGGAATCCGTGACGCCTTCGGTGTTGCAGATATCTTTTTGCGATGGTGATCGCTTATCACCAGCCGGTCCGTTTGCTTATTTACCATCTATAAAAAACTACCACGTATGAAACTAACTCCTATGGAATAAATAATGCACCTCTCGAATAATATTATAGTACTTAACGTTCTTTGCTGTTTAGTTTCTACTCGTCTAGCTAAAGCTCTTTTGGAGTCACCCCTACCTGCAAAAGTAACACCTAAACTTTTTCAAATTTGCATTTAGAATACTGGCTCGAAAGCTAGAATTTAAAAGTGTCGTCAAAACTGAATTATTTTTACATAAAATTCGTATGTTTTTATTGCTCTCACCGCTGAAAACTTTTCTGATTCAGATATTTGTATTACCTCCGCTGCAAAATGCTTTTGCGTCGGAGCTTCATGTGGGAAATCAACTATTTATGTCTCTATGGAATGGTTTTATAGCGTACGAGATACCTGCTTTGCAGTTCAGTAAATCTAAATTGCTTTTTCATTTTATGTCTTAGTGCACGCTACTAAAAATTATGAAACTAGCTGCGTAACGCGGTTTCACCCGATATGTTACAGGAACTATTGATTTGTGTAGGATTAAAGGATGTGTTAATCCAGAGTAATTAACACATCAATGTTAATAAACTCCTACATACCAAACATACAAACTTTCTCATCTATAATATTACTAGCAGCGCCCCGCGGTTCCCCACGTGGTGATGAAAAACGGTATTGATGTTGAAAAGTAGCCTATATCCTTTTCCGTGCCCCTGACAATATATGCCTATGCATAATTTCGTAATTATTACGAAGCGTGAAAGTATAGCAATCAAACAAACTCACTGTCGTATTGATATTAGTTAGGATAGTTACAACCGTGATCAAACATATATATAAGGAAAATTTATTGTCAAACCTTTTATGTTAGGTAACCAAGTAGGTTGTTAACAAAGCCCATATTCTTCCTGGATCCACTTTTAATGCGATTGAATTTTGAGCCACTCAATAAACATCCTAATACAGTTAAGTACGAGCAGAAAACGAAATCTCTTAAAGCAAATACTTACTTACACGGAGGTTTCGGAGCATAATGAAAAACCCCATTTCCGCTGCGTGCTTACGAAAATAAAAAGGAGGTATTCAAAGGAAATGCCTACTCTTACGGCGAAAATACACAACAAACTTGTTTCTCCGCACACATTGGAGTCCTTTTAAATAAAAGTTGGCTTTATCACTGGCTCAGCGGCCATTTCTTTGGGACGTCTAAATGGACAAAGCTGATAACAGCCAAGTGCTTTTTTAAACCGTGCCTCTGTTTTGGTTTGAAAATGTTATTATTATTTGCCAATTTGTTTATGTTATTGCTAAGGTATATAATATATACGTTATACAGGGTTCTAAAGGTCTGCTAATTCAAAAAGAGTTCATAGTAGGTACTTATCATTATTGTCTACGCTTATTTAAATATATAAATAACTTGGTTACTATGAGACCAACCTATTAAGTATGAGTTCTCAATGCTATGTCAGGCAAATGTAAGCCATCGAGAGATCAAACTTTTTTTGTAGAAATCATGTTTTCTTATATGGTGCAGAGTAAAAAAATCGTAAAAAAAATTGTAACTGACATTATTGTACATTTGAACAAATGATTTAATTTGTGTTGTATTTCAGAGAATCCTGACTTAACGTCTTATATAAGCTTCACCTACAACAGCCGATGTCTTTCTGGCGAAACTACAGCTTGGCTACAACGGCATAGCACCCTAAAATAAAATAGAAAAACAAAAAAAAATCTTAAAGAAGAACCAAAAAATTCACACTACTCTCCGAGATTCATAAATAAATCTTGTTGTTGTACTTAAAGCCAACAATGTTTGACGTTTTACAATTGGGCGACAATGCTCTGAGAAACACCTCGTCCGCTTTTTATTGTGCTCCTAAAATGCTGACGGCTCTTTTTAAAAGGATAAGTAAACTGTATGTACGTTGTACGTGTAGCAAAGGATCTGCGAACATTCTGGTTCATTTTAGTTTTGATAGGAATAGGTATAAGAGCTTACCTGTAACCTTGAAACTGGAGGCTTTGAATACGACCTTGGTATCCTGTCTGCGTCACCTTTCTTTTTTTCTGCTTTAGAACGTGATCGACTATTAAAAAAAAAGTTGTCTATTGTTTAAAGAATGTCTTACTTTTTCATTTTCCGGGTTTTAGTCTATTCGCCCACTGTAGATAGATAGATAATCTCTTTTTTTTTGTTCACACCAGAATTTACAAAAAAAAAGGAAAATAACACTTTTTTTTCTGCCCTATTATTAATCTATATATCTATATATATATATATATATAAAAATGAAACCCGTTTTCCTTGGTCACGGCATCACGCGTGAATGACTGGACCGATTTCACTAATTCTTTTTTTGTTGTATTTGTTATTATTAGGAGAAGGTTCTTACGGAAAAAAATATTAAGAAAATCTCTCAGAAATATTGAAAAACAGCCCTTTTCTTTTTCCCATACAAACGTTTTCGAACTAAAACGAGCTTTATTGCTATTGTATAAAGTTCATATTGAATTGCAAGCACTCACTGTTGTTTAAGCAATGTAGGTATATTCCTAACGTCCAAGAGTCAATTTGCACTTTATTACCTCTGTACAAAGTTCAAATTCAATCATATCTATCAAAACCAAGGAATTTTAAAATTTCGAAGGATTTGACTCCAAGTCATATCAAATTAAAAAAAAGTTGAAACAACAACAAACTGTCAATGTCAGTGGTTTTTTTTTCATGGATGAGTTTGCTTTTGTCAACTGATACACGAAACAAATTCGTACCTATAATTGTAATAATTATATTATAAGTATAAAATTGTAAATAGTATTTTGTGCAGTGTTTATATTTAATTAGGCAGTACCATAGAGAAGTACTGTATGGCAATACGAAGTCTGCCGGGTCAGCTAGTATATAATATTTATATGTATTAGTATATTTTCGCTAATGTAGGTAGTTTTAGTATTTGAATGTATTATTTGGTGTTTGTAATTAATGGTGTGAACAATAAAGAGTTTATCTATCTATCTCACACTTAAAACTAGTGCAACAACTGGATCCGCCAAGAGCGATCTCTTCTATGCAACCTTAGGCCGTAATGTTTTAGACTAGTCATAGGTAATCAGATTCTGAAATGTCACTACGAATAAGTATTAATTCCATCTTTCACCAACCATTCCTTCACTTAAACTTAACTTCATCTCAGTAATTACGAACCACCAAAAAGCTCCCCAGAGGGCACCAATTTAATCGCCATCAAGTTGTCGGCAAAGCTAAGTGATTAGACTTCCTAATTACAAGCAGTGACGTAGCCCAACTTGCACTGTGTCATCTTGCGGCAACTCGTGGAATTAACACTCTGTACACGTATATACAAAGTTATATAACTCACTCCGTTGTAATATGGACCTTATTTGATAGAGTTAGGAATGATAGTGGTTGGAAGATTGTAGGTATGTGGAAAATTGAAGATATTTTTCACGGTAATGTAATTTTTGTATTACGATTGTAAGAGAAGGTTTTTAATGGAGAGCCTCAAGAATTGTTTTCAGTTAAGTTCTGTAAGTTAGATTCAACGCTTTAGTAGGTAATATAATATATTAAGTAAGTACATTACTATCTCTGTAGGTGCTTGACTATCAAAGTACATAAGAATTTAGTTTTATGTAATTTTTTGGTGTACAATAAATATGTAATTGTACAATGTACTTTGTTGAAATGAATACTTAATTATAGCTTTCTCCAGGCTAAGGCTCTAGATAAAATATAATCCAATACTTATAAGGTAATTAAGAATATTCCATAGAAAAGTTCCATAAAAAATGTCAACGACACTCAATGAAATGTATGGAACAGCTGATTTTTATACGCGATTTCCGGGTTGGTCCCATAGTAAAAGTTGTTCATAATCATGAATACTATGAGCCCTTTTCGGCTTAGCATACCCTTTCCTGATAACCGCGTAGTATAGGTTAGAAAGTAATTAGTATAACTATAATAAGTAGAATATAAAGCAGGTATCGAAAGCAGAACTTTCCAATTACAGGCATTAGCTGATAGCTTCAGTTCCCTGGTTGCGCTGCGTCTGTTAGATACGGCCACAGATTGGCTTGCAGTTACTATGTCTACTTCGAAACATTAAAATAGCACTTACCAATTTCATATTTTTATTTGTCTTTACACTAGGCCTAAAATTCATCATCATCATCATTCATCATCAAATCCAGACCTTCTTCAGGTGAGTTTACAAACGAGACGCAACCGCGAGTGCGGCACGTTTGTAAACTCACCTGATGACCAAAACTAGTCGTAGTAGACGACTTAATTTTTACATGAGTATTCCCGTGTTTAATTATAACAAAAATGTGTGAAAACCACGTTAGTTTCTATAGTAAAATATAATATACTCGTATAATATATATGAAGATGTATAAGTGACAATCTGCTCATCGCAATATTCATAGAGTTCGAATGGAAAAATGTCTCTAAGATGGCATCGCGCTTTAGGCCGCGTTTTCGATCTCGGTAGATGGTTAGAGAGGCGAAAGCAGCAGCCCAATACGAATGTTTTTTAAGAATAGCCAAAAGCGCATTTCTTAATAAAATTACAAACTTAGCCTTAGGCTAATAAGTGATTTCTTCTAACTTACTAAGCTTACAGTTTACTAAGCTGATTTTTTTTTCTCGAATTTCGGGTTGGTCCCATAGTAAAAGTTGTTCATAATGATGAGTACTATGAGCCCTTTTCGGCTTAGCATAACCCTATATACGACGGTTTTGTTCGGATCTGAAACTTATGAGTTTAAATTTCTAAGAAAAGTCTTAGTAGAACTGTATTAAATTTCTACTCTGTAGTCTCTTCTCTGTAAAAGTTTTTTTCAAAGTCTATTTGTAGTCTAAACTTCAATTTGTAAATTATTTTCTTAACACTTCGACTGCGGCTAATAGTCAAATGCGTTGAGTATTACGCGCCTGGCGTGTGCAGCCGCACTCGCGTCGCACAAAGGAAAACACAATGTGTTTTATCTTAATATGTATAAATCTCGTGTCACAATGTTTGTCCTCAATGGACTCCTAAACCACTTAACCGATTATAATAAAATTCGCACACCATGTGCAGTTCGATCCAACTTGAGAGATAGGATAGTTTAAATCTCAAATTATAGTCGCAATTTTAATTTATTGCAAATTATATATATACTGATAATTTTTACTATAAATTGACAAGTTAGCATCAACATACTACGGTTGCTATAGTTACGCAATGGCTTTTGACAGGACAACGTCTGTCGAGTCAGCTAGTAAATACATAAATTGAAAGTGGTGCCATATTTTTGGCCGGCACTACACTGCCGCTTCACTAATACTTCAGTAAGTCTAGTTTCAGGCGGGCCCGGCTCTAA
The DNA here is from genome assembly GCA_949125135.1 of Alcis repandata. Lineage (NCBI taxonomy): Eukaryota > Metazoa > Arthropoda > Insecta > Lepidoptera > Geometridae > Alcis > Alcis repandata. The sequence continues at coordinate 4,018,255 of OX421238.1, forward strand.
TGCCCTATCTGAAACCGCACCGCTTTGAGTAGGTAATGAAGACACGGGCTTAGGAGCCGAGAACTGTTTCTACCTGAACAATACTTATTATGTTTAGCTTGAAACCAGTAGGTAAGTTTTTAGTTATAGGAATATATTTATAGTGTACCTACATTGTTACTTGTAGAGGTCGAATAGATAGGGCGTAATGTATGGGGTGTAGTGTAGAGGCAGGTAAAAGAGCGGAAGCGACTTTATATACTTATTTTTATACCTATGCGAAACCTACGACTTACCTTACTATAAAGTAAGTAAGTTCATATAGGCCAAATGAAAGGAAAGGAAAGTTTTAGAATCCAGTTGCTGTTATCATGTTTTTTATAGGTAGGTAGGTACATAGATTTTTTTCACGTTTCTGTATCTAAATATATATGCAGCCAACATAATGTAGGTACCTAGAGGTATATAAAAATCAATAGTAGTGCGTAAGTCTCGCAAAAACTTGAAAAGTATTTAGGTACAAATTAGACGAGCACTTTTTTTTTGTTTATTTTCCCTTCAAGAAAAATCGAAATAAAATCTATTTGTAGGTAGTGGTACGAAGTTCATCATGTACAAAATAAAGAATTTCTATAGACCTAGGTATCTACTATCTATTACAATCCTAATACTAAGCTACAAGAATTGATTACATCAGTAACAGCAACGACACTAAACAGATAATAGTGTCTCTGAACGAGTCCAACAAATTACAGTTTGAAACTAATAGTAGCTCTTGACTATCACTCGACTGGGCCCAGCAGTAAACAGATAGGTTCGAGCCTGATCAGCAAATTAATCTCCGATAGCCGATACTGCGTCGCATCCGTCCTTGTGCCGGCCGTACGTTTTATCTGCGGAGATTCCCAAACAAATACCTACGCACAAATAAGCAATTTACAATTCCGATCCACAGTGAGCCTACCTATTCATCATTTAGATTTATAGTCCTTTATCTAGCCGATCTGTTTTCTTGTTTAATTAATGGAAGTAAGAATTTTCGTCGCGTAAATTCCCCGCCGCTCTCGGGTTAGGTTTCGTTGGGTTTCGGTATATCCTCTGAGGGTTTCGCCCTGTCTTTTGACAGTTTGGTGATGGTACCGACCCTTGTTGCGTTCGATGATAATGAATTAATTAGTGGATAATTAGTGGGAAACCGATCGGGGGATATAGCGGCCCTCTACTTTCGGATTTGGAACCTTAGATCATGTCATGCGTGACCTTTCGTATTTTGGTGACCTTAATGCCTATCCCTTGATAACCAATTAGAGAACTGAAATGTTTCAAACTCCAACTTCATCAAGAGCAACTTGATTTGGACTATAACTATAGGTATTCGGAAATAGCTAAGTAAAGGGCTTGTCAAATAAGTGAGTAGGAAGATCAAGAGTATTTCTGTAAGTATTTGTTTTTATGATTGACAGCCTTTTGTCAACAACCCACGTGATGTGAAACTCACCTAATCTAGAAAGGGATCTAGCTATGATAATTCGGATAGGTAAGTAGACAGCTTAGGTAACACTCTTAGATCGAGCCTTTGATCCTCCTACCTAACAAAACTTCAACGCACAATAGGTTAAAATCAGTCTTACGCTACGTCTAAGATAAGAGAAACGGGGGAGATAGGGTAGACTTACGAAAGATAAACGCCAAAAAAATTCAATTTAAAACGATTACTGGGTAATCCTCCGTCGCACGGGCACGCACAATGACTTCCCCAACTTTTATGGACACCCCTACTAAGATAATAAAAAGGTACTACAAAGTTTAAGGCGACGAAAATTGCCAAGTTTCCGATTCCATTAAATATCATGATCCTACGACACGCCGGCCATAGTATAACGAACAGAAGGTAATCTCGACACACTTGAACATTGTGGTATCTAAGTATACCTATCGATAGCAAACCAAACTTTCACAAAAACTTTACTAGAAAATCCTTATACGTTTTCCACAGAAAAACGATTCCTCCGAGTTACTCGTCCAATTTCGTTTTTTGCTCGAATTTCACAGCGGGCTCAGTATGATTCTTGGTATCAAGGTCAGAGAGTGAAAAACAACAGGTCTGTGTTTCCACTTAGGCGGAGAGATCTAAAGCTTTCAATCTTGAAGAACAACCAACCTTGTCATGTAGACGAGTGTACGGTAAAAGGCAGCATTTGAGCGAAATTTGACACCTGAAGCCTCACAAAAGTTACTCGTAGTGCTCTCTACTCAAGCGCTCAGAACCCGCATCTGAGTATGTATGAAACTATTAACAGCTGATTATACTAATCGTCAGCCCGGTCATAAGCCCAAAGCGCTACCGCCAAGATGTGGTGTGCGCTCGGATCAGTTTCATTAATTTTAACTGGTCCATTCATATTTTTCAATTTTTTTTGTATCATGGCTGTACTGTAAAAAATCTATTGACTCAGTCTGTATAAAGTACTCTCAAGGGCGTGGGCCAAGTACGCACAAATACTTAAAACTACTCATACTTACAAAAAGCATCCAAGGAGCGTTTAGGGCGCCGCGCCGGTTGGGAACTATTAGTCCCTATGTAGTTAGCTTAGCTACCATGTCTCAATATTACCCACTGCTTCTTATTTTGACTGTGACGCGCACGAAAGCTCTCTCCCTCCATAAACGCGCTAACTTATAATCACAAATAGGTGAGATGATTTGTTTTGGACGAACTTTGATGGCGTGCTCGAACTTATTTTGCGGGAGTCTATTATCACGATATTTTGGAAAACTTCGACGACGCGACGATGGCAGTGGTAGTCTGTTCAGAAAGAGAGCCGTCGTGGCCAAATTGTGAACTAACGTTCCGATTTTTATATGGCAGTCATTTGGTAAATGTCAAATACCTACAGCTGTCATAACGTACTGCTTCACTCAATAACGCAACAGACGCGCAATAGGATCAAAACGCAACAGACGCGCTATTGTATTGCCCACTAAACAAAATAGGTACTTAGGCACAGCTGCGCCCTCTAATCCCACGACGGGTCTTTTTCTGAACAGACTCTAGTGGCAATGTGAAACGCGTTTTACTCCTTAGATGACTTGTAGTACTTTACGGCTTATTAAACTTTCAATAAACGTATATGAGTGCGCAGATGGTGAATACTTACTTCACTTCCTATATCTGATTTATTAACAGTAAAAAGAGTTTTTTTTTAATGTTACGTGAAATTAGGTTAAAAACGAAACAAACTGAACTGCTCTTAACTTTCAATATAATTTGAACATAACGGCAAAACAATTACACAAAATGCAATTAAATGCACGCTTAAATACAATAAACTAACAAAAGCTTCAATCATTAAATAATACGAACAAGTAACAGAATCATACAATTTTTTTAGATTTTTTTTAACATACAAATATTTTAGTTCCAAAAATTTTAACACTAGTTTCACGCTAGTTTTTAGCGTTAACCCGAAATGTTCAAGAGAAATATCTATCTACATATTTTCTAGAATCATTTTTCACGAAGTACAAAAGTTCCTGCATTACAGGTATGGTATTTATCGGTGGAACAATTTATTTGGAAGCGATGAAAAATACCAAATACATTATTATGATGTTTAGTACCGACATAATTAATTTTGTCCACGGCAATAGGCACATATAGGACACTATAATTGCAAATAACAATTTAAGTCTTGATATTTTGCTAAATTCATTTGTGCGCTTCTGTACAACTTGCTTCTTCTGTTGCATGCTTGAGACGCCAGTAGCGCATGCAAAAGCGCTTACGCAAAAAGTAATCAAATTACAATGACGTCACTGGAGCTTGCTTTTTTAACGGAAACGCCATTGCATGCTTTTTATGGCATTCAATTGTTGCATGCTCAGATGCAACGATAATTGAAATTTTAGGATTTATGTTTAAGGGGAAATCTCACCAATCTGTACAGCTTAAGATTATAAAGGTTGGGCAGCTTTTTTCTTACTTTTAAAATTAGGTACGTATTTCAAAACCTAGAATAATGCACTTAATTTAATTTGTGCTAAAATTTTGTTAAGTCTAACTACACCAACATGGCACTAGACGAGATTTTAATATTAAGTCAACAATTTAGTTTTCGAACTCATAAATCATTCGTAAGTTAATGGTAAAATGTGGCCTTAAGGTCGATGCCCATCTATGACACATGTGATCGGAGAAGTATTTCTAGATTGTAACCTTTATATCGCAACAGTTAAAGTGCATCTCTTAGGTCGACATCGCGCTTTAAGGTTATTACATAACTTCGACACCAAACCGATTAAAAGCTTTTCATTAAAATGTTTAAACCTTTTTGAGTGACACTTCAGTGAGTATTCCTTATGTTTGTTTTTTATATCTACAAGAGGAAAGATTTGTACGTTTGTATGAATAAACTCAAAAAGTACTGGACCGATTTTAAAAATTCTTTCACCAATATAAAGCTACATTATTAGCGAGTAACATAGACTATATTTCATACCCATGCAAAGCCGGAGCAGATCGCTAGTTAGGTTTGTTATAGGATTCGTATTTCAATGCTCTAGTTTTATTCGGTTCGGTGTCAAATTGCTTATTGTGTTTTGTACCTGTAATGGCATCAAATTATACATTACACAGCAGTTGAGTTTGTTCTTTTGAAGACTGCGGTCAATCTGATCTAATTTCAATTTGATTGTAAATGCTATTTTCATTTTATATTTATCATTCTTGCCAATAAGTAATTTCTGTTTGTTTGTATTCGTTCAAGTTTTCATTTAACTTGCTTAGCTAACTGCTTATTGATAATACCTATTCTCCAAATTATTTTCCAAACATACAAACATAATGTTATATTTCATTTATCGATAGGTATATTATTTCAGTTCAACGACATCTCATTCTGTAGACATCTTCATTGCAAACAATTATTCAGACAACTAGATAAGGTGCATAGAGGTTGGATACTAAACGATGATTGGTCCGCTCAAGGCTGCGAAATCGATACTGACGTGTTATTGGTTGGCGTAAAATCTACATAAGCGCCATTTCGCCTATGTGTTTTCTGATTTGTTCGCCTTATATGACGCGTTTATAGAATGAGATATCGTTTCATTTTCAACATCAAGGCTTTTGCCTAGATCAAATCATTTATTTTTAGTTTATCGAATTTTTCAACTGTTACATAAATGATTTGTTAAAAATGACCTAAACTAACCCTGAATAGTGATTCGTTGCATATTTTATACAAATTGTTAGGTAACTATACTATATAGCACCTATTTAATTATACATTTAATTTTTAAGTAGGTATAAATACTTATATTTAGAAAGACAGACTTCCATTCCATTTTGAAAGAGCTAGCTATCTATAAAGCCGGATTGAATTGTATCAAAAGTAGACCTAGATTTCAAATTAACATGCAGTATAATGGTATCCGTTTATAACGACGTCCAAGGGTGTTCTGTCGTATGCAGACGTTATAACCGAATTCACTGTCAAAGCCTCTGTCAGCAATTTTTTTGGAAAAACTAGTGGTGTTGCCGTTTCTGTAACGGTCATTATAAACGGATTCTACTATACTTGATTTAAATAAACTACATTTGAGTAACAGTACAATACGCTATGGTTATTTTATGTAGGTATGACACAAACTTTTGAGATACATTATCGCAGATTTTCCATTCAAAAAAACTATTTAAACACGCGGAATTTGAACTCCTATAAAAATAATTTCTACGCCACAACTCAAAAAATAGAGATCCATAGTTATACAATTTTAAAAATATTTTGGTTTTAGGGCGCTACTCATATTAAGCGGGTCAGCACACTCGGCACGACAGTATTTTGTTGAACGACAAGTCCAGTGGACATTCATCTTAACACATTGGATTTTTGCCGCCCGACGGCGACGCGACGCGACGTGCCAATTAATGCCGGCCCGGTCAAGTGTGTAGCCCCCTTAAGATCTCTTACATTATAAAACATTCGTGTGGTACAAATGTAATATAGCCTAGTTAAAAAGTTAAACCAAACATTGTAAGCCGACGTAATAAAAATACACATAAGATAGTTTTTATCAAGAACCTGTGATAATGTTTCCGTTAGAAACTGCGTACACTTTATTGTACGATGATAAACTGAATACAGCGCGACACGGCTTAAACTGGATAAGAACGCTGGTACTACGTCTCTACTTTATAACCCGCGTCGTACTGTACAATAAAATGTATAGTAAAACCGATTTCATAAGACCCTACGATTTGCTCGCCCACGTTTGATGCAACGTCTTCAAATGCTCATACGCTCGCTTACTAATATTCAACCTTGGCTCAATTTCTAGCAAACCATTTTCCCCTATTAAACTCAAGCCGGCCAACCCTAAATACGTGTGCATAGGATCCGTGTAAGTATCCGGCCATTTAGAAAAGCCTCCAACGACCACGTCTTGCGTTTCATAGACGTACCTCCTATTACTACCATAGTTTGACAACTGAAGCATGTCAAGAATCTTCAGGGATGCTCCGACCCAGAAACTGTAGCATGTGTCGACGGGTTTGTTCGGTCGTCCTTGGAAGCCGTCGATTTGTCTGAAGAGCAGCCACCGTTTGAGGCCTTCTATCTGTTGCTCAGATAGTCTGTGGAGCTGGTTGGTGAGGCTGAGGGTTGCCAGAGCGCAGAACGTTGTGCCGCCGTGGGATTCTAGTTCGGGACATTGGGCTATGCCATAGTCGTAACCCTGTAAAAGTAAAATAAGGTTATACATGACATCTATTGTAATTTGTAGACCGCATCTTTGCTTACGATGTGGCGAGAAGGCGGTCAAAAGAAAGCCTATCACGACGAACCATTCATAAGTATACATTAATATATATATATATTTGAATAAATAATTTGAATCAACGAAACAATCAGCTGTCGTAGTTTAGCTGATACAAAAAAGAGGAAGTCATCGAAATCTTTATTAATTATATTTTTAACCGATATGGTTTTTAAATGGAATGGTTTTTATTCTATAAGGAAAAACCACTTAAGTATAATACTATTAGTGTGGTTACATTTAAATTTTATTAAATCGTTATCAACCAAGCCTTACTAGTCGACCTTGACGCTTCACGTTCAAAATTAGCAGTCGAAATGGATTCTCGCTGTATTTTTTAATTCTATCAAAATTCGTAGGCAAGTTATTTTGGTAGTCGGTTGTAAAAATAGTTAGGACAATACTAGCAGCGCCTAGCGGCTTCACTCGCTACACTACAAAAACCGTTCTATCTCGTTTAATCCCGAAACAATTAAAACGTTTCCTGTAATATTACCAACCAGCTATATGTTTTAATTCGATGCCATTGAAACTAGATGGCGCTTTTCTTAACGATTTAAAATAATCAAGTTTAATCAGCGAATTAAACTTTATTACTAAGATAACTCTCCTACGATAGAAGACTTTATTTTACATACATTTCAAAACAGTTATTTGGAGACTATTTTATTTTGGAATAAATTTGAGTTTGACTGCCATATCGCCTGACAATTTTAAGACTGTATTTTTATTTTTTTCCGCTCTCACATAAGTGGTTTAAAAAAACCGCTGGGCATAGTCACATTTCTATTGAAATGAAGGAATATTAGGAAACTTACTATAGACTTGAGGACGTAATCCATCGCCTTATCGATATCGAACCCGGACCAGTCGTCGAGTATGAAGCTGATGCACGCCGCGCAGTACACGAAGCGCATGTCCGACTCGCAGCCCGACAGAGTCGCGGAGAAGTTGCCCTCGTCCGATTGTAGGGCTTTTACACCTGTCAATCATTAGAAAGAATGTAGATAGATATTGATTTTACACGAAATAAGTACAATACTTAAATTAAGATAGAAAATAATTGAAAATCGAAAATAATATAAACCGCATCAGGAGCGTACAAAAACATCCCTTTTTTGGCTACGTTTTGGATATTCACTCGATGACTAACACTACTACGGAACGCTTATGGTCGTTAAGTGACGATCAGCGAAAATCCAATCAGCGTCCGTAACGTCATTGTCCTGGCAGCAGTTATTTGGCAACGGATTTCAGCTTCGAAGCGGCTGCAATAGCGCCCAGTGAAGTGTTCATTGAATTACTACTTATTAATTACTGCATATTTATTATGATTTGTAAAACATATTGGGAACTCCAGTTTAGTTAAAATATTATTATGTAGGTAACCAATGAAATATTGCGTGATTTGCGTGTAAAGAGATCGTTTAGGTTTGCATACGCTTTATAACATAGTACAGTGCATATGCACAAAGAGAGTACTTTCGGTTTAGTTATAATTATTTTTACAAAACAAAAAAAAAACAAAATCCGACTTCAAAAGACCGACTATTGAGTTATTCATCTATTTGTCGCGCACGTACTTAATGCAAATTTAAGACTTATATGGTTTTCTCATGGATACCATTATCAGAACTGGACTAAATTGAAATGGGACCAAATGGGAAGCGTCAGCTTTCTGATAAAAAAATAATCATCAAAATCGATTCACCCAGTCAAAAGTTATGAGGTAACAAACATAAAAAAAAAAAACACAGACGAATTGATAACCTCCTCCTTTTTTGAAGTCGGTTAAAAATATGAGAACACAGCTTCATCTCACAAAGTTCAACTTATGGCTGATCCCCTACCTTCGACCAGGGCCTTCCTATTCACCCTGGAGAGGTCATCTCCCAGCGCGAGCAGTATACTCAGCCCGGTATACGTCATCGCCAGGTGTCCGCAACGGAAGTGGTTGTTCGCCGCGTCCAAGTTTATGTTTATTGTTGACGAGCCCTGGAATCCGCACATTGACATATCGCCAGCTGGAATGAAACGTTTTAAATCACATAGAATGCTAGTTAATTTGATACTATATAAATGTATCAAAAATTTATTATCATTCTACATTTATATTCTTGACATGTCAACACTAACAATAATCAACACGTACATATAAAAGTACGCTAGTCTAAAAACAATCAGTCCCCATCCTGAACGCCTCTGCCGAAAGTACCCATTAAACTGGCGGCATTTCCCCGCTGTATCGCCAGCGAGATGCGCTGGGCGAGAAACTGTCCCGCACGAGGATCCCTGCCCCGCTCCCTCAGGCGACGCCCTAGCTCAGCCACAATTTTTTTGGCCTCAGAACCCCAAGAATGCTAGTTTGAACAAGTGTTTGGATCACTTTCTGTTAATCTTAACACCTAGTAACAAACACCCATAAGGAAATAGACCACGAGATAGCTTTGTCTAAGCTGTGGGACTAGTGTGGGTACTGATTTAACCAATCTGCTATCCTTTTTCTTAGCTATCTTTTTTACCATTCTCCATCATTATCAGTACTTTCCAGGTTTTACTAGCAATTTTTAGTTTTCGTGCATATTTTGAGAATAAAGAAAATGTGAGCTTAGTATATCTACTTTCATACAAAATTGTATTGACCGAGTGAAACCTTGGGTCGTAGCTAGTTAATAATTAGGATATGTATCAAAGTATTTAGTAAGGAATTTGGCTTTTATTAGTTGTATGTGTTGTTTGATAAAAGTTAGTAAGTACTAGCACAGAATACTAATATATTGTAATTACGTAGATAAATGTATATAGATAAAGTAAATTATACTCCTACATGTGAAAGATAAACGTGTTGCAAGACTTACACTTACTACTATACAATATACATGGTTATACAGAAAGAGTATTCTAAGCCGAAAAGGGCTCATAGAACTCATTATGAACAACTTCTACTAAGGAATCAACACGAAAGTCACGAAAAAAAAATCAGCTGTTCCATAGAAAAATGTCTTTGACTGTCGACAAACAGCTGATTTTTTTTTTTATCTATCAGCCGGTTTGATCCCATAGTAAAAGTTCTTCATAATAATAAGTACTATGGGCCCTTTTCGGCTTAGTATATCCATTCTGTATAACCCTGTACATACCTACGTATGATAAATAATATGTAAATGTACATACAAATCCCTTAACAAGGCCTTATTTAAATAAGATGCTGATAAACTATAAACAAGAGCTACTTAAATAGCAGTACAGGAGCATCAACAATAAAAAGCTTACATCTTACAATCGCGTTTTATACTTATAATATTGATAAGGAAAAATGGAAATAAAATTATAAGGAGCCAAACAATCCGCCTCGGTGAGTTACGGTAATTAATAATGCAAATAAAAGTAATAAGAGCTCAAGTTTAGTCAAATATAGGAACCAAGTTTTAATCTGTGTTAGGTTAGGCCCGGAAAGTTGAATTTGCCAAAATGTTGAATACCTACATCGAAACTTAACTTCTAAAAGGTTGAATCCCAAGACGTTGAATTCTCATGATTCGACCTAACACGGTTTGGTGCGTGACAACAGCGACCGGCGGCGTGGAGCGAGCGGTTTTGCGGCGGAGACAAATATGCGTGTCCAGTTCAGGCTCGCGCTAAGAGTTTTCGATTGATTGATTGACAGTCTCTGTCAATCTTTTTCTAGAACTTTCCGCCGCCACCCTGTGCACGCTGTGATCGAAAACGCGGCCTCAAAACACCTAACCTTTTATTAACCTTGCACTAGATAACATTAGAATAGTTCAGATTATAATATCTTTATTGCACATCAAACAAATTATTAAAAAAAACTAAGACTGAGTGAAATGACTGGAATTACTGGTTACCTGGGGCAATAAACAAAATAAAACAAATGTAGGAAAACAGGTCTTTACTATGTGCGTCATTTGATTTTGACTTTGTATTTTGGTGAATAGATTCGTATTTTAAATCAGAAATTGGCAATAAAATAAACATTGAATTAAAAAAATGATGCAAATATTTGTATAATTCGCAAATGTTGGTAGTTTTAGTATTAGAATGTATTTTATTTAAATGTATTTCCCAGTATTTATGTAGGTTTGATGTAATATTGATTGTAATCTGTTTGTGTGTCTAATAAAAATAAATAAATAAAGTAGGTTTATAAGACACAGTTTTTTTTAATTTTGCACACCCCGTTTTTCTATTTTTGTATCTATCCTCTCCATCCTAAGGTTGCCTGGAAGAGATCGCTCTTAGCGATAAGGCCGCCAGTTGTCGCACTAGTTTTAGGTGTTGTAATCCTTTTGTTATGTACCTATCTATAACTCAGAAATTTTAAAAGGTCATATTTCTCACGAAGAACTTATAATTGTGTCAAACATTTATTTAATTGTAATAATGATCACTGGTTTTGATACTTGGACCTATCCTTGTGGCAGGAAATAATGATAACCAACCTAAAACTTACTACAAAAATTTTGTAGGTATTCAAGTCAATGTGGTTTACTTTATCAGTATGAAACCTGTCGATAGGTTACTGTCCCCCAAGTTTATATTATCAGGCCATCAGAAGTTATGAATTATTATGAAGTTATAAGGTGTTATAAGGTATAAGTTCAAGTTTAAACCTTTTAAAAGTAAAGAAAAAAAATTAAAAAAAAACAGCTGGTGAAATCGCCGGGTGCAGCTAGTTTTTAAATAAATGTCTCAAACTAGTTAGTCATTTACATTTTTAGGGTTCATGTACTTGTACATGCTAGTTATTTTTGGAATGGAATTCATATGTTCTTTTCTATTTCGCTTTCGTTGAACACAGCATTATGATATAGGAAAGTGGAGGTAGCTTACCAGTGATGCATGTGTTATTTTTGTCTTGAATAAACAATTCTATATTGCTATGTCTGCTATGTGTCCGAGAACAGATTTCATGTATGTTATATATGTTACCTAACAAAATTATTCACATGTTTGATGCTGTTTATAAATAGCAAAGAACTTGTTTATATTTTGATGTCATCCATGAAATTAGTACAGTAAAGATAAAGGAATGTTAATATGCTACATCCCTATGTAAAGGAATAAAAATATATTGTAAAATAATTATTTATCCTGGTGATTACATCAAATTAATTTCTGGTTATTGGTCCATTGTATTTGCCGAGTTAATCTCAGTTTAAACTAATGTCAGTCTAAAAAAGTGTATGACGACTTAAAAAAAGTAGTAGAACAAGTTTTAAAAAAATAGTAAGAACTACTTACTTAAAAAGTAACTTACTCTCTTTATTGGGATGGACTTGTAGTCCATAAATCCATTCTATCGTTCTAGTCCTGAGTTCTAGTGACATTGAATTAAGTGCATCCAGCACATCTAGCCCAGACACGGCAAAATATGCTATTGTCACTCTGAAATTTAAAAAGTAAAATATATGTTACATGCTTGCGTATTTCTTAAAAGCTAGTAACTATGACTTGCAAATTGAATAATTTAGTGCACCGAAGCATAAAGTCAAAGAAAATATTACAAATGAAGAAAATTTAGGAAAATTATGTGAATGAAATGAAGTACGTCCATTTATTTTCTTTAAGAGTGCCTACTGAGAAGATTTTGATAGTAATTCATAGTATAAGAGCAAAGAGCAGTAGGTATGGTAACTAGTAACTACGTAGGTACCTTTTTTTAATATTAAATGACTTATTTAGTGAGTTTTTTCAATATGAATAAGCAATTGTTAAAAAAACATGGTTCATACTTCAAGATGATATTTGAGATCTAAATAACAAGACCGAGTTTGTGACCTACTGCAAAAGTGAATGTGAAAGTGATAAGATCAAGAATTAGTCTATAATTAGAACTAGTGTCCAACTTATTGAGAAAGAAGGACTTAATTTCTGCATTTAAACTAGAATGCTACTTTTAAATAGAGCATGTAATTTGATGTTAATTAAGTTGATAATTAGTCCTTTGGTGTTTGTTTATGATAAGAAGGTAGGTAAATTAAAGATTATTGTAAAATGTAAATTTTGGTACCTTGTTGTATCATGGGACGACAGCGATGAAGGCAACACGTTTAAAAATCTCATGAAGAACTTAACGTGCTGCCGATGAGCCAGATCCTTGTTTTCCTCGGAATTCATCATTTTTACCGAGAATAATGACCGGAGCCGATAAGATTTGTAACTGAAATTAGGTTAGGTTTGTTCTATTTTAGGAGGATGAAATTTGGTTAAACTACCAAAGTTGTTCAGAAAATTAAATTCAAACTGTTTTTTAACATTTTTAAGTGAATTTTATTATCTCTAAGAATTTGTTTTCACATCACAACCTTCCACAGCAACTGTCAAATGTCAAATAAATTGAGATTTTTTTTCTGAACAAGTTTTGATTGGAGAATTTTGTTTATTCTTGAACATCGCATTCAAAAAAAGACTCTAAACTTATGAATTAAGGATAGAAACCATTTGGTTAGAATAAAATCACGAAGGATCGAAATGACAATGTCATACAAGCTAAAATCGTCAACGTCATATAATAATAGAGCTAAACCTAAAAAAATATTATCGGAATCTACCGGTTTTCAATTCTCTCCATTCTTCTCAAGCTTGCTGTCTTTTCAAGTTACTCTTCTGTACTCTGCTAGCCGAGCAATACTAGGTCAAAAAGTAGTTTATTCATGCAAACAGTTCTCTATATTTTAAATTGATTTGTTGTACTTACTACATGTGGCGGTGGACAGAACACTGTTATGTTGTTTTTGTTTAACATTAATTTACTGTGAGGAGACTTAAAACCGGTAAACTTCATTGTCTATGACAAAGAGCCTCTCTAGTGCCACTGACAAACTGACATCAAAAATTTATTTTTCTAGGTCTACCATTATCTATGGTCTTTTTCATGGCTGACGTTCTAAGGAGCTAACCGCAGTCATGAAGGTTCTTGTTTTATATTTTGTACTTTTACTCTAAATTACACTAAAATAATATTGCAGTGTAAACCTTCAATAATCCAGTTACTGACCAGACACAAACTTTTTGTCACAATCCCCATGATTATGGAGGAAAAGTTCGATAACTTAAGCCTTGTTGTAGAGAGTGAAACTTTCATGCCGTGAATTTAAGTGCTGTGTACAATTAATCAATGGAAATCACCAATTGATCGTATCTAGAAGCATGTCCGGCTAGCTCCACTGCAGATATATTACCCGAAGTGTAGAAGAAATTGTGATGGTGTTTATAACCTCAATTTGTTTTTGTAGCTGAACGTCTCCTTCCCGGCTACGGGATGTCAAAAGTTAGTCGAAGTAGTGGACGAGCACAAGCTGCGAATCTTCTACGAGAAGCGTATGGGCGCTGAAGTGGAGGCAGATCAGCTAGGAGATGAATGGAAAGGCTACGTACTCCGCGTCGCCGGCGGCAACGACAAGCAGGGCTTCCCGATGAAACAGGGAGTCCTTACCAACAGTAAGTACCTTCAAATAACCCTTTTAATTTCCACTCATGTTGTTGTCACATATACTAGCCTAATTGTCTTCAACAACAAGCTCGAAACAACCATGTGACCAAACATCTACCTACTTGGAACAGCTAGTATTATAAGACCATGAACATTATTTTATGGAGATTTTACTAGGCTGTAAGATAATAGTGCTGTAACTTACCCCTTGTCAAATCAGTTATATTTGCCAAGTTATTAGATCAGCAACATAACTTCTCTGACACATCTGTACCATTTCAAATCAAAGTACTTGCTAAATCTCACATGAGTATGATATTAAGTATTAATTACTACAGTAATGAGTAAACTGAATGTTAAACTTTTAATAGATTATATTTCTAAAATCACCATGCTTAAACATCTTATCATTTATTTTGTACCCATATTATTTCTTGCTTCTTTTTTTTTCAATGAAACAGTAATTGTCCTCCAGGTCGTGTCCGCCTGCTGATGTCCAAGGGCCACTCTTGCTACAGACCCCGTCGTGATGGTGAGAGGAAACGCAAGTCTGTCCGTGGCTGCATTGTTGATGCTAACCTGTCGGTACTCGCCCTCGTCATCGTACGCAAGGGTGCCCAGGTATGAAACTTAAAGAAAATCCTTAAGTTTAATAACAATTTGTTTTTTCATTTGAGAGGGCAGCTTATCATAAGCCATTAAATATTAACAGTTTGTGATGCAATTTTTTCCGAAAATGAAAATGATCTATAGAAATACAAGTTTTGCAGTTTAACAAATTTATCTTTTCTGAAATCTTCAAAATTAACTCACTTTCCCTGTTCTTACTGTTTCACATATCCTCAAATATGTGTAATTATATGCGCCAGGGTATAATAATTTTGTATTTACTTGACGGATGCTGAATTTCATGTTCAGTGTCATATTTGTAAGTGCTGAACATCTTGTCTTATTTTACTAATTAAAAGTCCAAAACAATGAAACATGATTTACACAAGCCTTTTCAAGGACCTAGATTTTAAGTTTTTAAACATGTTCTTGGGCCAAAAAAGGAAGAAAGCCTGGTTTGGGTCATTGTTATGGTTAATTCACAAAAAACTCAGTCAAAGAGTTATATCCATCGAACACATAACCAACTCATCTTTCTCATCAAATTTCAGGAGATTCCCGGACTTACCGACGGCAATGTTCCCCGTCGTCTGGGACCCAAGCGTGCTTCCAAGATCCGCAAACTGTTCAACCTGAGCAAGGAGGATGATGTCCGCCGCTATGTTGTCAAACGCCTGCTCCCTGCTAAGGAAGGCAGAGAGAACGCTAAACCCAGATATAAGGTAATTAACACATGATCATCATTGCTGATAGAGCGTTTTCCAAAATATTATATCACAAAATTATTATAATATAATAATAATAATCTTTATTTCAGACCACAAATGTCCATATAGTGTTCTACGTAATACAAAATTAAAATTAAAGATAAAATCAGATATAATAAAAAATAATAAAATTGAAAATTACAAATTACAATTATTAGTTATTAATTAAAAAATCATTTAAATGTCATAGGAATTAGGATTACAATATATATATTAAATACAAAATGTCAAAGCAGAATAACTAAAAATAAAATGAAAATAGAATACATAATGTCCATAACAATTATCTAAGCCTATACTTTGGTTTGGTTCCGGAGTGCTCAATGTGCACATTTGTCCAGTGCTTCATTATTGGGCAGTCCAGATCCATCCGCCAGGCGAACAACTGCAGGTAGCTGTTGAGGCTACCACGCACCCGCTGCATCAGGGACGCGACTCGCTTGCGCATGATCGCTGCGAAACCGTCTATACGCGCGTCTGCAAACATCCCCGATGCGCTGCAGTGGCGCGGCAGCCACATCAGCGACCTAATACCAACCACCACCTAATAAACCAATATTATGTCAATGATTTTGATGACAGTTGATGTTGTCTGCTTAGTGCAAGAACTGTTGTACTATGAAAACAAACTTAGTTATGACATAGAATGGTAATGTTTTATTGAGTCTAATACTCCGTCTAGTTTCGATCATGTTGGGTGATATTTTTCGAAGAGTAATTTTAAAGCGAAATTGTGCTTGAAGTTGCATCCAGCCTGGCCCTACTGATCTTGCAGTATGCCGATGATGTTAAATCTTATGTCCCTGATTACATATTGACATCGAGTTATAACATAGCTTGATGACAGCAGCATCAGGGCACATTAACGGCGCCGAGCAGAAGATTCAGGCATCATGCCTGTCTACTTTTACAGTGTGCTGAACATTTCTTCCATTATTCGCTATAATTTGACCACAAATGTTAGTTTTACGATCTTTTCAACAAAGGTATTTAAGTAGTATCTACGAAATATAACTAGGTGTCGGTAGTAAACAATCCCTACTTAATGGGATGAGTGCATAACCCAAAAAATGAAAGAAAAAAAAACAGTAAATTGCTGAAACCCATTGGCGTCGCGGAAAACTAGTTTAATAAGTGTGTTTTGTTAGGATACTTAATAAAATATGTTGTTATCTCCAGGCCCCTAGGATCCAGAGGCTAGTGACCCCCTCGGTGCTGCAACGCAGACGCCACCGGCTGGCGCTTAAGAAGAAGCGCCTGCAGAAACGCAAGACCTCCGAAGCTGAATACGCTAAACTGCTCGCCCAGAGAAAGAAGGAGTCCAAGGTATGTTTTGTCTCTGAATAAATCTCACTACATGTACAAAGATTTCACAGGATGACTAAAAATCTTTTATCTCTTTAGAATTCTTCTACCTTGCCCAATAACATACAGCAAAGTATATTATTTTTACATGGAAATACTATCAGATTGTATCTTGGGAGCTTTTACTCTGAAATTTACTGTCACCTTTGAAACACATGCAAAATTAATTTCGAAATATCTCTTGATTTCTTTGAATATAGGCTGGTAGTAACTAAGAACACATGTAAAGTTTTAAATGAAGACCAAATGTAAAAAAATACGGAAGTTTAAATTGTGGGTCAGTATTTTGCATATAGGTATCTAAAATTATATATCAAAGCCACATGCCAAGAATTTACACAGGCTGTGGGAGTCTGCACACTTGTCTCTGTTCAGAATAAGTTTACATTATTTCACCTCAAAAAAAACTTTTATTATCACGATTATTATACTTACAGGTCCGTCGCCAGGAAGAGATCAAACGCAGGCGTTCGGCTTCAATCCGTGATTCAAAGAGCTCAGACAAGGGTGTGCCGAAGTGATTTAAGACTTTACAATAAAAAATGTAAAAACTATGTTCGTATTTGATTCTTACATATCTCCCAACTATAAATAAATTTTTGGTAGTTTTCAATACATTTCATTCAACATATTATTTTAACGCCAGAAATTGAAATCCCATGCAGCCGCTTTTGCTTTTACGTTACGTTATTTGATTGCAATATTTAGTGTGTGTGTGGCTGTAATTGCCTGAATAAATGATTTATTATTTAGTTCTTTTCCAGAACTGGAAAAAATTGGGGGAGACCTTTGCCCAGCAGTGGAAAAGCATAGGTTAGATAAAAAAAAATGATATTATTAATGCGAAAGTGTGAATGTTTGTCACTACGACTTAACCCCGTAATTACTGAACCGATTTTGAAGAGATTTGAAATAGAGAAAAGCTTATGCCTTCGGACTAAGGCTTCTCTTCTCGTTACCTCGCCGGTGAATCCGCGGGGCGGAACTAGTGTTTCTAGTTATTCTATTTTAGTTTTGTATCTATTCACCCTGTTTTACGGTACTTTTGGGTCCGGCACGTTACGAATCGAAGCTTTGTTTTTTTAACACGCTTTTATTAGCTTCACCTGTATGTTTGTAACCGACTCCTTTGAGCGCGTTTTTGACCCACTTTAAACGGTCAGATTTCTTTCAAACTTTGTAGATACTACTCTGTCAAGAAAGTACCGGGAAAATATCAATAATACACAAAATGTTTGATAATCATCCAAATTTATTTTATCACCTTCAAAGTATGCTCCTTCAGAAACGACACTTACGCCAACGAATAATCCAATCATCAAAACATTTTTTAAACGCTGTTTCCGGAATTGAGTTGAGTTCTCGCCTCGAATTCTCCTTATGTCTCCTACCGATTGAAAACGGGTGCCACGAAGTGGTAATTTGAGTTTAGGAAAAAGAAAGAAGTCGGCTGGAGCTAGCGATGCGCCGATCCGATCCGATCTTTTCGTGGATCGGATCGAGGGCATACGATCCAGTCGATATTCGGATCGGATCGACACCATACGATCCGGAGTGCGGATCGATACAAATCTTCAGATACAGGGTTCACAACCGTACGATAATTATCGTACATGTACGATAATTTCATACCTACGTACGATGTACGATAGGACACGACTATCGTACACAGATTGTACGATAATTTTCAGATGCAAAATTTGATAATTAAGTACACTCATTGAGTTAAACTTTTGGAAAATATGCTTGTTTTCATGGTTCTCTTAATAATCTTAATTACTTAAAGCGAACACCATATCGTTCAAAGAGAGTATATTGCGTATTTTGGTTCCTCTTTTACGGAAAAGATTAAAAATTGTATATTTTTATATTCTTAAAAATGTTAAGTTTCATCAATATATTTTTGTGTATATTGTTCTCGCAAATACAGAATCTATTGAGTTAAACTTTTGGAAAATATGCTTGTTTCATGGTTATCTATCCCTTAACATTATTTTCTTCTAGACATTCGAAATTTTGGCGCGTTTATTAAACGCAAAGTGGACGAGGGCCCGGCTCAGGTCTGTGCCACATGTCGAACATTTAAAATTAGTTTTTTTTTTTAAATTCAAAAAACAGAATGTTACAAGATTCAAACTATAAAGCATTTGCAACATATTATTGTCACGTTTCATATGATTTTTTAATGTATTATAATAATAATACATTAAAAAATCAATAATAATTAGCTATTTTTCTGATGGATACGATAATTTTAATCCATATTATCCCATATACGATAATTTTACGGCCCTGGTACGATAATTGCCTGGCTTGAGGTTGTGAACACTGTTCAGATATCGTATCAAGTCGGATCGGATCGATTCAAACACTGTGGTTAGCAATAATTGTTTATTGTAGTTGTAGGTATGTATTATAAAGCGGTAAATCAAAGTACGATCTTAAACTTTAGTTTGTTTATGTTTCAAAATGTAAACAAAATGTCGGTACTTTACAATTTATTTTGCTATTGACTACCACGGCGGGTAGAAATATGACACGAAATAAACGCTTGTTTATTATTCTTTCGATATAAAGTCGGTAGAATGCTAAGTTACGAAAATCTATGACTAAGAATATTTTATTATCTCATTCACTGTTTTGTTCCTTGTGCATTAAACTCTTTTCGTCAGCAAATATAATTAATTATCTGAGATTCGAAACAGGCTGGATCCACAACGCCTATCAAAATAATTGTTTTTAGAAAGCATTGGAATTGAAGATTGGCATCTATAAAATCTGTCTATCCATCTATACCAGTGGTTCTTAACCTTTTAGTCATGAGGGACCATTTTATCAAATGTTTGTCTTGCCGGGGACCACCCAGTTGGTTTTCCTAAATTATGCATACTCTTTACTAACTTCTGAATTCTTGGTTCAGTGCTACTCAAAGCTAAACGCATGACGGCAGTGGCATCCAACCGATTTCGATGCTTGTTTTTAATCATCAGAAGCGTCGAAAACCCCTGCTCGCATAGATACGTCGATAAAGAAATAAAGTTAGGTAACGTATAGCAATGTCTCGAAGCTTTGGAAAAGAAATTGCTTTTTGGCTCCAAAATTCCTCAAGATTTATTCCTGATTCGAATGTATCTTTTAAGTTCGTGTCGTGTTGCATTTCAATCACTTCTTCTTGAATTTCATCAGAGACTTCAGAAACATTGAGAATGAAAGGATTCCGAATCAGTTTCTGAATATTCAAATATTCAAATTTCCTGATCCTTGTAGTCGACTCATTACGTCACGCCACAATATTATTACGATGGCTTCGCGGACCACTTGGAATGCCTCCAGGGACCACTAGTGGTCCGCGGACCACCGGTTAAGAACCACTGATCTATACCTATTATATTATTATTACACAAAGTGTGTTATTTCCTCCGTTTTATTTGAAATAAATATCTATTAATATTTAAAAGTTGTATTTTCATACGATACTTTGGATCGATCTTTTGAAGATCGGATCGAATGCATGCGATCAGATCCGCGGATCGGATCGAGAAGTTACGATCCGATACGATCCAGAGGATCGGATCGAGCTTAAAAAAGTCGCATCCCTAGCTGGAGCCATATCTGGTGAATATGGTGGTTGCTCGATGGTATTTGTTGAGTGTTTGGTCATAGGGATGGCGATCTGAGATCGATTAATCGAAGAATCGATTTTTCGAGCAGAAAATATCGATTTTTTAAATCGATATGAAGTACTGTATCGATTCACTGAATCGATATATCACCCTTGAAAATCGACATTCGATTTTTTCTGTTTTTTTCTGTTTTTAATTTAATAAAATTTATATTTTTCACTACTAATGCATCAAAGTTATGAGCGTTTTTAGAACTAATATTAAGACTCTGACGTAATGTTTTCGAACGTTTCTGACGAAAGTTGCCAGTGGTTTTTGTTGTAAGGAATTGATAACTATGCATTGTTTACCCACGGATTATTAGTAAAGGGAGTGTGTAACGCCTATTCATAGCTTACTCACTGTATAGTAATACAGTTGTTACACAGATGTTTAACTTTTTTTTATTAGTAAGGCCGTTAGTACTTAGTATATAAATACTTTTTTTTTTTTTATAGTTGATCTTATAGTTTGATACGGTAATAAAAATAATTGCTATTTTTGAATTCCCTGATTTTATTGATAAGATATCGTTAATTGCAATATTAATCTTGTTTTTAGTAAAATTGATACAAATTTACATTGTAAACGCAAACTTGAAAAAAAGATCGATTTTTTAAGAATCGATTTTGTAGGCCTCGATTTTTTCGTGAATCGATTCATTAGACTACGATTCGAATCGATTTAAAAATCGATCTTTTTCGTAAAGAATCGCCATCCCTTGGTCAAAAATTCGTTCACAATGATGGCCGTGTGCGAAGGCGCATTATCGTGGTGCAAAATTCAAGAATTTTCTTTCCACAAATCTGGCCTATTTTGTCGAATTTGCTCTCTTAGATGCCGCACTCAAATATTATTCTTTATTTACCGTTTGACCTTCCGGCGAATTCCGAGTGCACAACACCGCGATAGTCAAAGAAAACAGTCAACATGACTTTGACTTTTGATCGACTTTGGTTGGCGTGGTTTTTTCGGTTCAGTTGGAAGGCGCCACTCCGAAGCTTGTTGACTAGTTTGCATGTCAAACTCGTAAACCCACGTCTCGTCACCAGTAACAATGCGTTTCATAAATGTTGGGTCGGAATTGACTCGATCTAGCATGTCCTCAGCGACTCTCATGCGATTGAGTTTTTGGAGAAAATTCAGATCTTTTGGGACTAGCCGAGCGGTAACATCTTTCATACCCAAATGATTACTTAAAATGGTACGGATCGACTCGTGAGATACAGAAAGTTCGGCGGCTATCTCTCTCAAAGTTGAGTGAGGATTTTCAGTCACTATTTCCTTCACTTTTGCGATGTTAACTTCAGTTGCAGACGTTGATGGCCTACCAGAGCGAGGCAAATCTTCCATCACATCTCGACCGCTTTTGAACGCTTTGTACCACTCTTATGCACGTGTTTTTGATAAAGTCGCTTCGCCGTAAGCCTTCTGTAACATTTTTAGTGACTCCGAACACGAAATTCCATTGGCGATGCAAAATTTAAGACAAATTCTTTGTTCGATGTTTTTGTCCATGATGAAATTCGTAATACACACTAGATATGACCTAACTAAAAACAGCACCATATTTTAATCTAAATAACAGACGCAACTCAAACTCCGCGGTCCGCGCCAAAATGGAAAACAGTTGTGCCAATCTAACAACAACAATATGTAATAAAAACAAAAATTTGAATTTGGAACCCAAAACAAATCATCCATTCCCGATACTTTTTTGACTGAATGTATATTGTATATCGAGGACCGATGACAATAGGTACACTAAAAAAAAAAAACGCGTGTTTTTTTAACACGCTTTTATTAGCTTCACCTGTATGTTTGTAACCGACTCCTTTGAGCTCGATTTTGTCCTACTTTGAACGATCAGATTTAATTCAAACTGCACACCTGGTAAAAAAAAAAGTTTTTTTTAGTTTTTACACATTTGTTTAGTAAGGATGGTTAATAGTTAGCAAATCGAACTAAAAAGCGAAAAATAAATAATAGTTTAAAAAAAAACTAAAAAACACGCTTCTAATAGAAGACCGAACTAAAAAAATAGAAAATAAAATTTTATAAATTTAATTTAAGAATAGGGTTGAAAATTTCAATAAATTTACATTAATAATAGTGTAAATAAATAAATATAATATGTATTTTATTTTTAAAAAAGCGTGGGGTGCTTTTTAAGATATTATCAAAATGCTAATCACTCTACTCATGTCTGTCAATACAAAATGTATAGGTATCTATTGACCCATGCACCCCACGCTTTTTTTTAATAAAATACATATTATATTTATTTATTTACACTAATAATAATTTATATTTATTGAAATTTTCAACCCTATTCTTAATTTAAATTTATAAAATTTTATTTTCTATTTTTTTAGTTCGGTTTTATAAAAAAAGCGTGTTTTTTATTTTCCTTTATTGGTTCTTTTTTACGAGATAAAGCAATTATTCTCAGTCATCCTAATAATAGCTGTGATGGCATTTAGATGAGAAGAAGCAAACCTAAGATTAACTGTTGCGGGATTTTATGTAAGTATGAGAGAAAAAACTTATTACAATCGAAAATAATTTATTTCAATAAAAACGCACAATAAATAGATACATTAACAAAACCTAATCAATAATCGAGTTTAAAATTACAATAATTTCACCGTTAAGTTCCTAGATAAATATTAAGTCTGAACGACCAAATAAACACCACAATAATTTTAAATTAAAAAAGAACTTATGATGCTGAAAGACCGAAGGTTGTAAAAATAATAAATCACGCGAGATTACAAAAACTCTAGAAATTTTTAGCAAAAGCTGTTGAAGATAAGCAATCCACAGAAATTATAAGAAATCACAATACACCGACACCGACATACATAATTTCGCACATTGAGCGATTCAAAACTGGTAAAGCGAACATTTTGAAGCTTAAAATATTCCCTTATTTCATTTTATAGTCTCGCGGGATTTGTCTTGCCCGGCGATTTCAAAAGGCCAAGACCAACGTATCGAGCCATTACTCGAAGGTAAGAAGGATTCAGCTGGCTTCGTTTTCCCAAAAGACATTTTAGAAGTTTCTCCGAATTATGATCGAACGGCTTTTGATAATCGGAAGCCTGGAAAATCAAAATTGTTAGTTAGGATATTTTTGTTTTTTTTTTCTATAGTCGTACAGCTTAGCCAGAGGTACCGGCAACCGGTACCTATGAATACAGTTCCAGAATTATGTGGTTTGGACTTCAGGAATGGGTTTCCTTATACAGCAACTATTGAATCTAAATATCTTCAAGCCGCGAATAAATCAGTTATTTCTACTAAAACATGTTCTAAAGACCGTATCATCCCTTGACATTCAATCACACACAATAAACAATTCAATTTATCACTCTTCAAGATCGATGTGGTCAAAAATGCTGCAGGGTGGTGGTCAAATTATTGGCGTATGAATTAACCAGTTTCAATAAACCAAGCAAGTTCACCAGATTAATCTTTAGCTAGTCCCCTTTACAAAAATAACAACAAAAAATCTTACTGTATTTTTAGCTATCCAACACAGTTCTTCATATAGGCTACCTTGATTTTCAATAGACGCTGGTACATAAGAAATTCCTTCGTACTGTGTAAAAATAAATATTTAGATATAAATCGCATACCTACCGTTATAGTAAACCTATTGACTATGAATATAAGAAAATATGTATTCGCTTTTAATGCCATTTCCCATATTATTATGAAGCTAAAGTTGTTCAACTGCTTCACTCACAAATCACAACTAAGTATCTGAAATCAACTACGAATATGTCATATAAAATATGTTCTGGCCACAACACACACTTGTTTCCAACAGCAAAACCAGTCGGTATAAGTTAGTAGAATAGGCACATACCCGAGAAACTCCGTGAAGATTTTCCTTTTCTAGAACTTCAATTTCCATATCCAGCTCGATCGCTTTCGTGATTCTCTTGACGGCAATACCTTGTAGCAACAACGGTCTGTACCGCAGCAAATTTGGAAAATCTTTTTTATTTGCTAGCAAAATCACTAGAAGCGCCTGTTTGGGACTAATTTCTGCTGTCCAGTTTTTCAGCTATAATATTTAACATTAGGTTAAATCGTTGCAAAATATCATAGTTTTAGTATTATTATACATAATTAAAGTAACATAATTTACGTACTTCGTTAATGGCTGACATTATCTTGTTTCCTGATTGGCCGTCAAATACACTAGATAAAAGCTTTGCAGATCCAAGTGCTTGGAAAAAATCATCCAAGTTTGTGATTCTGTTTAATGGTGTGACCTTTTCTGCGGAAATGTTGTTGGAGGATTTGCATTTCCTAAAAAGTCTGACATAAGTTTTCCTTCTAACTTTTTTGCTATTTGAAGACTGATTACTGTTTATGTTTTCATTAGAGTCGGATAGTTCAACTATTTCAATTGGCCTCGAAGAAGCTACAATTGCTTTATCTGTGTCTGGTAAAATACAAATATTGTTAGAAAGCGAATACTTAGAGCAAGTCTCAAGAGGATCTATTTTTAAATTGTCGATTCTTAACGATAACACGTTAGGAGTAATTAAAGATTTTCCCATGATAAAATTGACTGATCCATTATCAGTTTCTATCCTGGAACGTAGTAGTCCCATGTTGTTAATATAAGTAGACATGGTTTCAAACAAGTTCAATAGGCTGAAAGTTCTTGTCATCGAAATTGGCCTGTGATTTGTTACTGTATATGGTTGTAGAGCTGTACTTGTTTTATTTTGCTCTATCGGTTTGATTGTAGTAATCGGCAAAATTTTTGGTTCCTCTGTATAGGCTAATTTTACAGGCATCATCATTTGACTGTCAATATCAAACAGGTGAATCCTCTCAATATAACGTCTTATTTCTTCTGCCAATCCCATTTCTTCATATTTTATTGAGCATGCTGTATTCCTTAAAACGTGGAAGCTAGGAGTTGTTTTAACATCTTTCTTAAAATAACCCCCACTCAGTACTTGTTGTAATTTGGATGGTTTCGGTAAAATTGGTAATATAGTAGGTAATGTTAGTGTGGGTATAAACATATCCGTATCAGATCCCATTGGTATTTCCGATATAGTAGTAAGGCAAGTAATATCAATCGGCGCCGTATAAAGCGCAAGATGTCGTCCTGAGTCCACAATGTCGCGCACCATTTTTGGAAGAATACTACATAGTTCGGCGGGCAGCATTGCATTTAAAATGGAAGTTTGACATTTAAAAACTTTAGTGAGACTTTTTGTAATATTCAACGGTATCACAGAAGAGTCATCTTTCACGGCTATGATTGAACTCGTTGGCACAGTGACATCAAAATGCACCACAATGTTTGTCCCACAATGTTTCACTGCAACCTCATTAATACTCATTGTTTTAATTTCTAATGCAGGTAGTACGTTGTCGAATCCCGGTATAGCAATTTGCTGTTGTATCGGTTCTTCATTGTTTATGTTGAAAATACCATCGTCGCTTGTGGAATCTGTTTGAATTTCTTCTTCTTTCTTTTCTAAAATTTAAGAAAAGTAAGCTTACTACTGAAACTAAAGAGAACAAAATAAATATATAGATAGAAACACTGTGGAGTGCACACTATACCTACAATTAAAATTCCAAAGAGAGAAAAGTCTTACAAAATAGTGTCACGAGAAAATGAATACAAAAACCGCTACGGAATATTAATATGCAAAATACGATCAAAATGAAATACTCACCAACAGCAAATGTTTCGTTACAAACTTCCTCAATTCCATTCTGACTATAATAAGCTCCAGATTTAATCTTTTTAATTATGCTCTCAATAAAATCGCTCGCCCATTTGCCTTTAGCCCATGAATGTTTTTCCTTAGACGTCGATAATGCACATTTGCTCCTTTTAGCTGTGGTATTATCTAAATCGCTCTTGTTTCGATAATCAATGCAAACTTCAGTCATGGTGCTGTTGTCGTTTTTAGCTGTATCTGAGTCAGGTAATCCTTCGATTATACTTAGTATGGAAGAGTTTTTGTACAACAATTTAAGCACTCTATCTTTTAACTGTTTTATCGGTTTAAGTTTTCTCTGATTTTGCGTCGTTTGTTTGATAATTTCTGATAATGGCAATGGGGCTCGTTTAGGCTCTGTTTTAGGTATTTTATCTGATATTCTATTCGATCTTGATACACTGTTCTTCGATAGAGCTTTCTTTTCAACTTCTTCAAGTTTAGTTTTCTTGTTATGTACATTATGATTAAGTTGTTTTTTAGGTACTTTCACAGGTTTATCGATGTCATACCAACTCTGCATAAAAGGCCACATATTTTGATCTAATCCATTAAACTGAACATTTTCTGAGTTTACTACATGCATAGAAGACCTGAGTTGGTCTTTGCCGAGAATGACGATGGGGAATCTGTACTTATGCAGCTGGCGACTTATTTCAGTTTTTGTAAGTTTTGGGGGGCCGACATTACAGCTAGGCTTCTTTGCCGCTTTAGTAATGTTACTTTTTAGTGGCTCGATCTTCTTCTCTTGTTGCAGTGGCTGCGTTTTTAGACCCCTACTTAAAATCACTTTCGTTATTCCGGTTATAGGCTTAGTCGGCTCTGCTTTGGCTTGAGGTTTAGCTGAGAAAAATAAAATAGTAAGTTAGTAAGCAATATATAAACAGCAACAGTTAATTATGAGCCGATTATTTGATTAAATTAAAATAATACCGTCAGTTAGATTACCTTTCTTATGCATTATGCGATTTGATAAAACTGCCGCTTTGCTCGAACCAGAATTATCAGATAATTTACTCTGACTAGATTGGCTTGCCTGTGTTGTTGTGTTTTTATCAAAGCTTGCGAAGTCTTCGTCATTTTCAGTTGTCTTACTTTCATAACCCAGATCGACTGACGCGTTTTTATTTACTGTCTCTTCTGGGTCTCCGTTGTTTGTAGAAATAACAAATGAAGCTGCTTGCCACTTGCTAGTGTTATCAATGTTGTAGTTCTTTTTTGGATTAGTGTAAGTTATTGATTTGAAATCGTTTTGTTTTGCTGGCGGAATTTTATTCTTTAGCGAGTTTTTTATCGCTCTAGGGCCTAATAGCTTTTCAGTCTTCTTTTTCTTAGGCTTATCCTCAATTTCTTTACTGACTTTGGAATCTATATTTTTATCAATTACCGTTATCTTACCAAAGCTAGAACAGAGCGATACGGTTGGAGACTTAACTACATTGTAACTCGATATGTATGCGAACTCTTCAGTGCATCTGGTTTCAAACACACTGCAATAAAAAAAATAGGACAGCAAAAATTAAAACCCAAAAACAACACTACAATAATAAATAGCAAAATTAATTACTAGGTTACAATAATTAGAAAAATGTTTAAGTGAAATACAAAAATCTTCTAGGATTAGGTACAATTAGGAAATGATTTATATGTGAAAAATTGGCAATTCACATAAAAACTAAGTATGTAATCATAGTAAATAAGAGATTAGGCAAGCTTAAAAACATAAGTGTTATGAGTACCGCATGTCTTTCCGATTGTTTCGCCGTTTAGGGCTTGTCGTCTGCTTGCTCATAATAAAGTTATTTTCCGATAACTGAGGCGATGTTTGAAATTGAAATCTGTTCATATTCCTCAAAACAGCCCAAACGTCATGAGGTTTAAGTTTTTCTTTAATTTTTCCTTTCGATCCAGCCGTTGATTTAAGGTTTCTTTTCCCATCTCCGCATTTTTTTATTGTGTCATTGGAACTGCTGTCTAAATTAAAGTTCATATCTGAACAATATTGTGATTCTAGTTCATGATCTTTGTAATAAGGTCGACTTTTTCGCATTTTATGAGCTTGCGTATTTCGTTTGGTCATTCTGCGACGATCATCTTTCTCGTTGGAGTATTCTGAATCGTTCATGTCGCTTACTACACATATCTGAGGTGCGGGTGTTGAATTGTTCGGCAGAGTCAAAACTGACTTTAAGACTTTCTTATTTGTTTGCTTAGACTTGAAATCATCAGAATTGGCTTTATAAATATCGCCAGCCAAAGGAAATGATGACAGCATGTTTCCTCCATTTTTGTGAACAATTCTCTTTTCAGTCACTCGTGAGAGCAATTGTATACTATCTCCTAAAATTGGATGGTTTGTATTCTTGAGATAGGGTGACTTGGGCTCTAAATTGTTTTTGTGTTTTCCATATTTGTTAGTCAAACTAGATACGCTGCCTTCTGAAGAGAAATCCATTGCCGAGTTACCATGTTTATAGTGATTTATTGAGCTATGTGATAATGTAACTGCTTTAACACAAGGAACGTCGATAGAATTTATTGCCATCTGAGCAAATTTTGAACAAACCAATGTACATATGAGAAGACAAGTATCTGTAAAAAATACAAAAATGAAATGAAAGTAAACAAAATCTGTTCTTTAACTGAATCTAACTCAATTTTGTTCATGTATTCTGTGTACGCAGTATTCATAACTCTATGCGTGATATAGAACTGTTCTAATAGGCTTAACACTACTGCACAGCCGCTCGGGGGCCCACTAGTAGGTATAAAATTATTGCTCGACATGGTGGGAGCACTGCCGTACCCTCAGATAAGTAGGCTAGCGTATGGATTATTTACCTACATACAGTGACATATTATCAATATTATACTCCCCTACTTGCGGCACTGTAGAGCTTGTATACGTACGCGCGATTGTAGAGGAGCTCTTAGCCTCACCCAAATCTAACACAGTGCTCCATCTTACTCTTTAGGTTTATCTGAGCTTGCAGGTACTTCTGTGTGATTCGGGGTCGTGATTATAGTTTATAGTAATTGTAAAAAAGACTCACAGGTTGCTCCACAATAATTTCGATATAACTATCCAAAACTGATAAACTACTCCTACCTACATCGACGTAACTTATAATTATAATTTATTTTTAAATCAATTAAAAAATATATTTTTGCACGTTCTTGTCATTATGGACGATTTAATCCTTTTCCTCTGACGTCTGCTTATTTTCAAAATAAAAAAAATAATAGATCGAACCAACCGGCCAGCGTTTTAGGAATGAAAAGCTCTATTGCGCCCGCCACACACTCGACGAGTGGCGTGGGAAGTAGCGAGGAAAGTAGGCAGAGACGTAGTGTGGCCACGTTACTCGTCATGCCACTCGTCATGCTCCTCGTCCTCGCCAGCCACACCGCGAGTACGACCGGCAATACGAGCGCGAGTGACTGACTGACTGACTGTCCACATACTCGCGCGGCCGCAGTTCGTTCGTGCCGAGCGCTCACGCGAGACGCACGTCTTTGTTTTCGTCATGTCGTCGCCGCGCAACGGAGAATGGTCGGAAGAAAAAACATTAATTTATGTTCCCTTTAAAATTGTAGATCTATTTGTAGATAAATTATTACTTTACTGTAAAAAAAAAGTTTCGTAAAAATTAAAGGCACTAAAAAAAATATTTGGTCGTTAATTCAAAATTGTCACTACCGTACCCAGTCTACCCTAACAAAATTAAGTTGAATTCAAATTTTTATTTAACTCCATCCAACTTTTCTTGTTTAGATTGAAGACATGCTTACTACAAAAAAATATATAATTATATATATTAGTTAAAATCTCCATAAAAGAAAAATTGCGGCAACTGCTACATATCTAGACGTCGACGCCGACGATGTATATTGCTTTGTAGCATAACATAGATATAATTAGCTATACTACAAAATACACGCACTCGCTGCCACCACAGTTTCAACGTCCATTGTGTAGCAGCGACGAATAGACAAGTGCGGCGCGTAGCGATTAATTGCGCGATTAATCGCGCGAGTAGAGCAGTGTGTGGACAGACAGGGCAACATCGCGGCAGCGATGCGGCAGCGCGAGGAGCATGACGAGGAGCATAGTGTGGCGCGAGCATATGAAATAATTACTGAAATATATTCGAATAAAGTACATCACTATCACCCAACAGACCTCGACAAGACATGTTTGTGACACTTACAGCATGCTTACAGCCATAAAAAAAAAGGAAATGTCATCAATCAAGTCAGTAAACTGTCAACGCAACCAACTGCGCAGGGTTGCCAGATTGGAGGTTTTTCTCGCGATTTTGGGAAACATTTTGGCTCTTGGAGATATGGTTGGGGAAAAAATTATGAGTTTGGGAATTTTAAATTATTTAGGTTCTATTTTTGTAGTGTTTTCTGAAATATACAGTACGCTAGACGTTGTTCTGCCTGTCTAGCAATATAGAAACAACACAATATGTGTTCTACTCTACCAGAGTTTTTGCCAAACTTTAATTTTTTACCCGTTTTTGTTATGTTTGGGTTTCAAAATGTAGCTAATACGCATTTAACTATGTAATCTTTGTTCTTCCCCAACAAATAAATGACTATTGGCTGAATATTTACACGTGAGTAAATATAACGCATAATTATTCTTTGGTCTTTAGGTCACTTTTTGTTTCAAATGATTTTGGGTGTTTTATTTTTTTCAAAAAGTATCTTTTTAGGGGCAAAATTGATATGGGGAAAAATGATAAGTTTTTCCTGGCAAACCTACAACGGCAAACTGGACTAGCTGGAACGGAATTGATCGCAAAGAGAGTATTATGTTCCTTGATCGCAACATTCGCAACTTGCATTGAAAGGCGGTGTTTTAAATTTGACTTTATATATTGCGTATTTAACAAAAAATAAAACGTAAAATGGCATCTTCAAAACTAGAATTGATTCAATATGTGCCATTTGTATCGTTTGTTAACCCATCATTTTGGTACGCCCTTACGGACATGAAAATAGAAGTAGATAAACTAGACGAAAAACCAAAACAAATTTTTGGTCGGTTTACGAATAATATCAATATTGGAAGCGTTTTTGAGGTCGATGGCACTTCTTTTAATAAGTGAGTATTCTAATTTCATGCGTGCGTATAATACTCGGCATATATTTATTTTACTCTGCTTTACTATTGCTATGTAGGCATTCCGACTGATAGACAAAGGTCTCCCAACGAATTTTCCAGATTTGAGCTGAATTCTGGCCTCTTTCGGAAGCATTAAATTTATTGGGTATGCCCTTTTGCTTCAAAAACTTTAAAAAAAACCATGTCTAATAAAAAACTTATTACAGGAACCCTGAATTGTGTAAAAGCTACCTAAATATAAGAGGTACTATATTAAATAGAAACACAATAGAAGATTTTAAAAACATTGATAAGGCGAATTTGATCAACTTTCTGGGAGAAGGGATTTGGGATGAAATCCAGAAAAAAAGTTGGATTACGGACCCTGGCAGTTTACTAAACTTTTATATACTATCTTTTGCTGTAAGTAACAACTAAAGTACTATCTTTTAATGTAAGAATTCAATAGCCCATACCCTGTAGTTTTACCAGTTGAATTTCTGGGAGTTTCCTTCCCAATTTATGTGGTAATTTTAAAATACTTTTCAGGATCTGAAAAAGTTCCACTACTTTTACTGGTTCGCATTCCCTGTGCCGAGTCATCCCATCGTTCATCTATCAGACAAAACAAGGGCAATTACTGAGCATTTCGATAATAAAAATCTTGAGTACCTTTCTGAAAAGTACACCTTTATGGATCAATCCTCCAAGAGCTACTTCCTAGCAATTAAAGACGGAGAAGAGTTAGAAATAAAAAAGTTGTCAGCAGTTTTTAAAGCTACAGAAATGAAGCAAGACTCACTGGATTTGGATCTGAGTAGAACATACTTTATGTTTACGGATCCTAGTGATGGGCTGAATCCTGGTTGGCCGCTGAGGCTATTCTTAGCAGCACTGTTGGATCATTGTCCGAAACTAGCCAAATTGGATATTAAAGTGATAGGACTGAGATGCAGAATGAATGGCAGTGTTGAAGACAGTTTGGTGTTCACTATAAGATTGCCGGAGGTAAGTAATATACATATTTTACACAGTAGAACAGTGTGGGTGTCAGAGATTGTAAATAGATACATATTAGTATGTCTAGTACCATATTTTTTTTTTTAAACAGCTGGACAACATTTTGTGAGTGTGTTTTATATGTAACTAGCTGACCCGTGCCCACTTCGTTGGGCATAATGTTAATTAAACCCGAAGCCATCGCGCGTTTCCGGACCGTTTTTTCTCCGATTCACTTTGCAAAACGAACTACCACGTAAAAGCCTTTTTATTTTTCGGTTTTTTATATAACCTATGACACTCAGCAATAATGTGGCTTTCTATTGGTGAAAGAATTTTTAAAATCGGTTCAGTAGATCCCGAGATTACCCCTTACAATTTAACAAATATACAAACACACAAACTTTACTTCTTTATAATATTAGTATATAGCAGATTTCATTACAGTTAGTTATGTTTGATACAAATCTGTAAAAGTACTTATAACCGGGGCAATTTAGACATCCGAGCTTACATTAATTCACACCCAGCTGAAAATTGGTAGGATTGTTCAGAACACCATCATAAATGAAACCTAAAAAGTCCTCATCGATCCGATACGTGCAAAAATTTTTACTCCAGGTAGAAGGTCACCAAAACGGGTATTTCGTGATTTTCTCAAAAACGGTACAAGCTACGAGGATACTGTTCAAGACAAGTATGTTCACTATAACATTTTCTACAGTATTGCTCTTAAACGCATGTTGATAGAACTTATGGTTTTCGAGATATGTCGATATTAATTTCAGACCAGACCAAAAAATTGACAATTTCTCTTAAGATGCCTCAGTCAGCAGTAGATCATATAACAAGTTTGTAAATGAGTTTTCCCGAAGTTTTAAACATTGTTGAATCCGACAATCTCAAGAAACACTTTGAAAAATGACTCCTTGTATCTCAAATCGGATAAATGATGATGATGGTTGACGGAAAATTGAACCCCTCGTATCTCGGAAACGGAAAGAGATAGAGGGGTACACCTGACTTTTAAAATTTAGATCAAGTATGGACCTTTCTAGGGAAATGATAAAAAAAGATAGCCGCCATACAAAAAAGTTTGACAGTCATACAAATAAACAAAAAAAAAGGAAATGCTCATAGCTGTGGAACCGCTGTAGATGGATGGAGTGTGCTCGAAGAAATATTATAGAGATTTATAACGACAATCGAGATTCAGCAACAAAAATCCAAGATGTCGGATTTCATATTTCCGTCAAATTTCAATGGATCTTCTAAATTTTAAAGTGATCCTAGGCAGGTGTAATTTTGGATCTGGAGGCTCTTAAGGTCCTTAAATCCATTCCTGAAATGATTTGTTTGGTTCGGACATTTTTCAAAATGGCTGACATACAAAAGAAAAGGAGTGAAGTTACAATACTTCGCACCCAGCTGAAAATCAGTAGGATTGTTCAAAACATCATCACAAATGAAATCTAAAAAGTCCTCATTGATCCGATACGTGCAAAAAAAACACTAAGGGTAAAAGGTCACAAAAACTGGTTTTTCACAATTTTCAGAAAAACAGTAAATTTTATCATACAATTAGCCATACCAAATTTTAGATCAGATAATTATCTACAAAAAATGACAATTTTTTTTCCTAAGAGCCACCGTTTTTGAAATATAACGACTCAAAAAGTTGAAAGAGTTGTAATCGTCATAATAATTATGCACACGTTTCCACGTCACCTTAGAGGTAGTGAGCTTAACGCGTTTTAACGAATATTGCTTTTATTATATTCAACCTATGCCAATATCTTTTATTGATCAATACTTAGTTTCAAATTAAACAGACTCACAACAGAAACGTGGAATAGGCCTACAGGGAAATCACGTTAAAAAAAACGCGTTAAGCACACTACCTATAAGGTGACGTGGAAACGTGTGCATAATTATTATGACGATTACAACTCTTTCAACTTTTTGAGTCGTTATATTTCAAAAACGGTGTCAGGAAAAAAAATTGTCATTTTTTGTAGATAATTATCTGATCTAAAATTTGGTATGGCTTATGATAAAATTTACTGTTTTTCTGAAAATTGTGAAAAACCAGTTTTTGTGACCTTTTACCCTTAGTGTTTTTTTTTGCACGTATCGGATCAATGAGGACTTTTTAGATTTCATTTGTGATGATGTTTTGAACAATCCTACTGATTTTCAGCTGGGTGCGAAGTATTGTAACTTCACTCCTTTTCTTTTGTATGTCAGCCATTTTGAAAAATGTCCGAACCAAACAAATCATTTCAGGAATGGATTTAAGGACCTTAAGAGCCTCCAGATCCAAAATTACACCTGCCTAGGATCACTTTAAAATTTAGAAGATCCATTGAAATTTGACGGAAATATGAAATCCGACATCTTGGATTTTTGTTGCTGAATCTCGATTGTCGTTATAAATCTCTATAATATTTCTTCGAGCACACTCCATCCATCTACAGCGGTTCCACAGCTATGAGCATTTCCTTTTTTTTTGTTTATTTGTATGACTGTCAAACTTTTTTGTATGGCGGCTATCTTTTTTTATCATTTCCCTAGAAAGGTCCATACTTGATCTAAATTTTAAAAGTCAGGTGTACCCCTCTATCTCTTTCCGTTTCCGAGATACGAGGGGTTCAATTTTCCGTCAACCATCATCATCATTTATCCGATTTGAGATACAAGGAGTCATTTTTCAAAGTGTTTCTTGAGATTGTCGGATTCAACAATGTTTAAAACTTCGGGAAAACTCATTTACAAACTTGTTATATGATCTACTGCTGACTGAGGCATCTTAAGAGAAATTGTCAATTTTTTGGTCTGGTCTGAAATTAATATCGACATATCTCGAAAACCATAAGTTCTATCAACATGCGTTTAAGAGCAATACTGTAGAAAATGTTATAGTGAACATACTTGTCTTGAACAGTATCCTCGTAGCTTGTACCGTTTTTGAGAAAATCACGAAATACCCGTTTTGGTGACCTTCTACCTGGAGTAAAAATTTTTGCACGTATCGGATCGATGAGGACTTTTTAGGTTTCATTTATGATGGTGTTCTGAACAATCCTACCAATTTTCAGCTGGGTGTGAATTAATGTAAGCTTACTCCTATTTTTTGGTCTAATTTGCCCCGATTATTATAATCTTGGACATTGTTGGCTATAATTGTTTACTGTTATTAAGTATTGATTACATACCAACAACAATAGACAATAGACTTTTACTTCAGTAACCATACAGTTTTTCAGGGTGATGACTCAACATGCCCAAGCTGGGTCGGTTGGGAAAGAAATGATAAAGGCAACTTTGGCCCAAGATTGGCAAACATGGGCGCGTCTATGGATCCAATAAAGTAAGAATTGTTTTTTTGTCTATGGACCCAATTGAGGCATTTTCATATTTAGAATCCCCACTTTTGTCCAAAGAACAAATAGAGCCAGCACAATAAATGTATAAGAGTCGTCATTGTTCAATAATTTAATTCATTAGTTTTTTTAAGTTTTTGTTTAAGTAAGCTTTACCTAAATTTGTTTAATTTAATTTTCAAATAATAAAATTCTTTGTAAACATGACTTGTAACATTCAATGTTTTTAAGGTCAATAAATATTCTGATTTCTGATAGGCATACTCTAGGCCCAAGTTTGAAGGCATTTTAAGACAGATCTAAACTAACTAAAAATATATCTGTCTTTATTTAGCCATTAGACAAGGATGCCAATAGTTTTAGAAAATTTAGATCTGTCTTAAAAAGCCTTCAAACTTGGGCCTACTGTCCTTGTAAGCTTGTAACCCCGTATATTCAATTTTGGCCCAACAAATATTCCACTATTAACCATTTCATTGTTTTCAGGCTGGCAGACGCGTCGTCCGATCTCAACATAAAACTAATGAAGTGGCGACTGGTCCCCGACATTAATATCAACATTATGAAAGAGACCAAATGCCTGCTCCTCGGCGCTGGAACTCTTGGCTGTCACGTGGCTAGGGGTTTATTGGTATGTATTACACTTATACAGGGTTGTAAGGAAAGGTTATGCTATGCCGAAAAAGGCTCATTGTCCATATCATTATGAACTACTTTTCAATAATGAATTAGTCTTGTTTAGAAAATAGATATAATGTCAAAATAGCTACTAGCTAGCTATTTTAAAATAGCTATTTATAACTAGTTGCGTCCCGCGGTTTCATCCGCGTTTCGAGATAAAAGGTAACCTATGTCCTTAAATATTAGTGCCTAATTAATTCGCAGAGAGTTCAATAAAACCATTTTACACCATCTTTGATTTTTCTTAGAGTGCGTTCTTTATTTCCTTTTTCGTAATTCTAATACAATGTTGCCAGTTGTCTGGCAACTAAATTATTTATACAAATGTCGGACCGGCGGCATGCCGTCTCCGTTATTCACGACATCCTCCCCACGCAGGAAAATTATATAATTCAAATTGGTCAAATTCTAACAATGCAAAACACTCACTTTAAATTATAACACAAACATAAGCATGTTCTGATCACTTTACAGAATAGTCTTACGAAATACTTCAAATTAATACAAATAAATTCACATGTCAATAATAATTCTTCAAAATAATCTAGTCATAATAACATAATATTCAATAGTCAATTCAATTAAATTCTTAGGCACATTACGATTACACATAATATCACCGCTCAGATTATAGATCACATACATTATGGACATATCCTTCTGATAAGATGTCAATTAATTATTTACTAAATTCAATTCAATTTCAGTCCAAAAAACGCTGTGGTATTTTCACGGATCTACCGTGCCTAGTAGTTACATTGGGTGACTGAGTGGTATTGTCGGACAGGTCTGACCCTGAAACTGTGTCTATGCTAACATCCCTATCGTTAATAGTGTCAGTCTTACCCCCGTCTTTCAGTGTACTGCGCCACTCGTCAGTGACTGTAGTCAGCTCGAGCGGATAAAGTTTTTGCACAGCTCTTACCCACTCACCAGTTGCAGTCTGTACTCTCGCCACTCTGCTGTAACCATCGGCACCT
Source organism: Alcis repandata (assembly GCA_949125135.1). Lineage (NCBI taxonomy): Eukaryota > Metazoa > Arthropoda > Insecta > Lepidoptera > Geometridae > Alcis > Alcis repandata. The sequence continues at coordinate 4,055,836 of OX421238.1, forward strand.
GTGTAAAGTTCTTTTATAATACCTAATGGCCAATATAATCTCTTGGATTCAGTTTCTATAAGAACTACGTCATTAACTTGGGGAAGGTTCGGTTTACACCTGTCTTTACTGCATATTAAAGCAAGATATTCGTTTCTAAAACGTTGTCTAAAATCTTCACGCAACTTCTGTAAATATTGTAGGCGCACATTAAGATTTTTAGAATCAATTTGGTCTAGATCAGGTGTTTCATTAGAAGATAAAGGTTGCAGAAACATCATTGGTGTGAGAGGCTTCAAAGAATCGTCAGTCACCGCTACATATGTCAATGGACGACTATTAATAACCGCTTCACAGTCACACAGCAATGTAGACAACTCTATCCAAGTGACAGACTCCTTACCTAGTATTCTTCTTAGCATCTCCTTCACTACCTTGATAAGCCTTTCCCACCATCCTCCCCACCACGGAGCTCTTGGGACTATGAACTTCCACTTAATAGCCGGGGTAATGGTGGCTGTTGCAGCTTCTATCTCAGCCCAGTTGACTGTTTTCAGAAGATTCGAGCAGCCCTGGAAATTCCCACCATTGTCTGTAAAAATTACATTAATTCGACCTCTTCGAGCTATGAAACGACGTATAGCCATGAGCATGCTGCTGGTCGATAACGATTCCACCAATTCCAGATGGACCGCCCTGTATGTAGCACATGTCAGAAGTACTATCCAGCATTTTCCTTGGTCTCGAAGATATACGGGTCCCGCTAGATCAATCCCTGTAACCTGGAACGCAGCCGTAGCTTCAGTTCGGTCTGTAGGTAACGGAGCTTCTGGAACTTGGTAATGCTTACATTTGTCCCTCTTGCAAATTACACACTTAGATACAATCTTTTTCGTAAGACGTCTTATGTTCAAAATCCAGAAATCATTTCTGAGGTCTGACAATAAGAGTTGTGTCCCAGCATGATTGAGTTTCTCATGTCTTTGCCTTACTAACCGTTCTACAATTTCATTCCTGCCAGGTAACAGCATCGGATTCACGAAACTTCTGTCTTCTTGACTCAGCTCCAGTCTCGTCCTTACTCTCAGGGTTCCTTCTTTATCAGTCATGGTTTTCAAATTACTCGGTATTTTCCCCTGGATGAAGTTCTCCCTCTGCAACAATTTTATCAACGTTTTCTCTGCATTTCCATATTCATCATTAGTGATGTCTTCTTGCTGTACATTGAATTTTCTTCTTATATTGCAACTCCATCGTAGAATCCATGCCACTACTCTTACTATCTTGTTGTATTTTGAAAAATGCATCAATCTATGACTGAATAGCTCTTGCGTGGCTTCAGTATTCACCACTGCTTTCAGACTTCTTTCTTCTGACACCAACTCTTCATTGCAGTCAATCCTTGACTTTGGCCAATCTTCTCTGTTATATTTTAGCCAGTCCGGGCCTTCCTGCCATTTGCTTTCTAGTAATTTCTTTGCAGAACATCCTCTTGATGGCAGGTCAGCTGGATTGAGTTCTCCAGGTATATGGTGCCAGTCCTTAGGGTCAGTGGTGGTACATATTTCTTTAACCCTATTCGATACAAATGGTTTCCATTGCGTTCGTCTTTTAATCCACGCTAGTACAACCGCCGAGTCAGTCCAGAAATAAACTTTGTAATTCTTACATTTTTTCAAAAGTCCAGATTCTAAGACTTCTTTATATAATCGTGTTGCTACAAGTGCTCCCATCAGCTCTAACCTTGGTAGAGACATTTCTCTGTTTGCTGGAGCCACTCTATTCTTGGCCATGACCAGTTGTACGTCAACTTTTTTATTTAGTTGCGTTCTCAAGTATATACAACTTGCATATGATGATTGACTTGCATCGCAGAACACATGAAGACTGGTTTCACATTCTCCTATAGGTCTTGTTGATATGCATCTTGGGACACGATATTGGTTGATCATATTTGCATTCTTCAACCAATTTTTAAATTCCTGTGCCAAATCTATAGGTATTTCTTGATCCCAATCGACCTTGTGTTCCCAGACTCTCTGCATAATAAGTCGTGGGATCAGTGTCGCCGCACAAACAAAACCCAGTGGGTCAAACACCTGCTGTGTCACTGAGATAACATATCTTTTAGTTATCTTCTCTGGTATGATCTCACTCAAATTCAGGTTGCAGTGAAGCTCGTCCTTCAATGTATCCCACATTAATCCCAACACTGGAATTGCTACTGTGTCATCTATTCTGTGTGGAGCTGTCACCCATCCTCGCAGATCGAACTTTCCATCTGCCATGATGGCCTTTGCTTCTGAAATGAAAGCGTTCAGCTCCTTAACGGTGTCAAAACTGGCTATGCAGTTGTCGACATAAAAACATTCTTTTAACTTTTCAGCAGTTCCCTTGTAGTCCTTAATGTGCTTTTCCAAATGATGCTTTATTGTTGCACTCAATAAAAATGGACTACAAGTTATTCCAAAAACTACTCTTTTGTGTCTATATGTCACTAGCTTGTCACATGTCTCTGGATTCTCCCACCACAAAAACTTAAGGCAGTCTCTGTCCTCTGCTGTAACACAGATTTGCAAGAACGCTTGCTTAATATCAGAGACAACTCCGAAAGTACCTTTTCTGAACTGTATTAATAGTCTTGGAAGCAATTCTATCATATTAATACCTTTATTCATGCAATCGTTCAGTGACCACCCCTTCTTGTCCTTTGTAGATGCATCAAACACTGGACGTACTTGGGTCGATGAACTTGTGGGTTTAATGACACTGTGATGTGGTATATAGTGACCTACATTTTTATCATCATCTGTAACCTTCTCAATAATATCAGCCTTCTTCCAATCTTCTAGGATCTGATTATAAATATTTAGGTTACCTGTTGATTTCAACTTCTTAGTTGTCGACTGCAGCCTCTTACATGCAACTTCATAATTTGTGTTGAGCTTCGGACACCCTTCTTTCCACAGCAGTGAGACTTGATAACGGCCTTGTGCATCCACTGAAACGTTGTTATTAAACACATTTAAAATCTCTGTTTCCGTTTCGTTTCTCGCTTTCTTTTCATAGGGGTCTTTAATACCTAATAGCTCTATACTCCACAAATCCTCAAGATTTGCTTTTGAAAAGCATGAAACACTAAAAGTGTTGGCTGTACTAATTTGTTGTATTGGGCCCTGTAATGTCCATCCTAATTTGGTGTTAACAGCCATCAGGTTGTTATCTAAATGAACCAAATTATTCGTAGCTATGGACCCTATAAAATCAGACCCAATCAGGAGACTTATTTCAGTGTCTGCAATATTTATATCACTGATCTTTATATTCATGTCTCTCAATTTCTTTATTATGGTCACATCTTGAACTTTAGGCAGGTGTCCACATAAGGCATCGGTTCTAGATAGTGCTTTGATCGTAGTAAAAAATGAGTTTTCTACGTCACTCACCTGTATATCAAAGCATTTGTATACCTGATCCGGTTCTTCTACACCTCCAAATAATGTGTGACCCAAACGTACTGTGCCAGTCGACTGCAGCCCCAATTTCTTGACAACTGCAGCTTTCACGTACGACCTCTGTGCTCCGCTGTCTATGAATGCTCTCACTTTCTCAACCTTACCGTTGCCGATAAGATTTACTGTCAGCGTCTGTAAAAGAGTCGTAGTTATATTTCTGGCACACGTAACATTCTCTGAAGTTTTGTTGCTCTCTTTGCACTTTTTATGCACTTCTGGACACATAATTACCAAATGACGTTTTTTGCAGCATATACATTGTATAAATGTTTTACACCGGCTAGCCATATGCCCCTTCTTGAGACATATGTAGCAACAACCTTGCCTCTTTACAGCTTCAGATTTTGCCTGTAGTGACATCTTAATTGCTTTATTGCATTCAAATATGTTATGATTATTCTTGTCACAAAAACAACAGCTATTATTATTAATTTGCTTACCTAGTTCCTTGACTGGCTTCACGTTTGACACTAGGACCGCTGCTGTTGGCAAACTGCTTTCTACTGTATTGTTGCTGAAAGGGGGGTTAGTGCTGACACAGTTAAAATCTGACCTAGCCGACTTAATACGCTCCTCAGTTTCAACCTCACCTTTAAGAAAATTTAACAACCTACTTAACAAATCACCTGACTGTACAGGGTTTGATCGGTTCCAGGCAATGAGAATGGCCTCGGGAATGGCGGACTCTACTAATGGGTATAAAATTGTTTCGTATTTTTGTTTCACAATTCCTAATGACTCTAGTGCGAATATATATGTTGTTAATTTGTCATACAATACTTTTATCGATGCTTGATTTTTATCATGATTCAAAATAAGCCCTAACAATTGTCTTACATATACTTGTATTAGGATGTCTTCACGCCCAAACCGTTCTCTTAGCTGCTCGACTGCCCTCCGATAGTTGTCCGCTGATGGGGGGAAACTCTCGACCAAATTCCGGCTGTTGCTCCCCTCCTTCGTCGCCTGGATCAGGTACTGGAATTTATCTTCATCGGTGAGAGTTGAGTCCTCGTGGATTTTCCGGAACTGTCCCCAGAAGCCGAGCCAATTCAAAGGCTGGTCGTCGAACTGCTTGAATACTATCTGTGGTAGTTTGTAGTTACGGGCCGTCTTCTTACATCTATCGGCTTCTACCACAGACAGTCTCGCCGTAACTCTGGTTTGCATTTCGCAGCGGATTGCCGTCCATCGGTGTTTAAATTTTTCTGCGTTATTAATTTCGTCTTCGTATGCTTTTTCATCGAAATTATCGGATTCTAGCAATCTGTCCTGAATGACCTTGTCGAGACTTTCAAGGCGTGCCATGCGTTCTCGCAGAATTTCGACGTCCACGATTGCTTTAGAATGTTCACCGATGCTTACCGCAGTCTCAATACTTTGTGCAGTTCTATTGAAAATCCGCCGAAGCTGCTCCCGTTCTCGTAAATCCTTGAGTGCCGCAGCCGCCATTCTATAAACGCCGGCCGGCGTGGCCGTCGTTGTGAGGTTGTAAATGTGATCTTTCAACAAAAAAAACTGAGCTTTTGATATGTACTCTGCTTGCTGCAACGCCGTCTACTGTTCTTATTTTGTCACGGTCGCCACTAATGTCCTTAAATATTAGTGCCTAATTAATTCGCAGAGAGTTCAATAAAACCATTTTACACCATCTTTGATTTTTCTTAGAGTGCGTTCTTTATTTCCTTTTTCGTAATTCTAATACAATGTTGCCAGTTGTCTGGCAACTAAATTATTTATACAAATGTCGGACCGGCGGCATGCCGTCTCCGTTATTCACGACAACCTATACGTTATTCCAGCATAATTATAATTTAGCTAACTTCATACGAAATTTCATATAGATCAGTTCACCCGTTTTTTGAGCAACAAACTTCATTTCATATAGATCAGTTCACCCGTTTTTTGAGCAACAAACTTCATTTCATATAGATCAGTTCACCCGTTTTTTGAGTAACAAACTTCTAAACATCCAAACTTTCACCTATACAATATTAGTAGGATTTAAAGTTATTCTTATTATTATATATTATTTTCAGGCATGGGGTTTCCGCCACATAACGTTAATTGATAACGGTAAAGTGTCATACTCGAATCCGACGCGGCAAGTGCTGTTCACGCACAGCGACTGCCTCAACGGTGGCAAGAAAAAAGCCGAGGCGGCGGCCGACAATCTGAAGAATATCTTGCCGACAGTCGTGAGTTTTCTTTAGTACTGTCTCTTTCTCTCCAGGGCCGGTAAAGAACCTTTGATATGCTAGTTTTCGCGTTGGCACATTTATTTTTAAGTTTGAAGTCCAGTTTCAACCCATAAGTTTAAACCAAGGAGCGCTGCGCGAGATGATAACTTTGTTGGAATTTGAGTTATGTTTTAATAGTTGGCCCTATGTGTAAGATTTGTTATATAAAAATGTAATATAATGATTTACATACAGTATTGGGAGAATTTACAGGACTTGGAAATAAATAGAAATCGATTCGATAAATAGGGAATAAAACCCTTTTATGTTGTCTTGTGAATAGAAAAATAACTTTGACATCAAAATTCTTTGGATACATCACAAAATGCGGTTCAATCGCATTAATAAAATGTTCAATCCCATTATAATGTAATTTAATGTCGCCGATTGTCCTTAAAATATTTTCCAACGATGATGTTGTTACTATGTCACATATCACCTATTAATAATTGCCGTATCAATTTGTTTCGATTTTCGAATTCGCTTTTCATTAATTAATTCTCCAAGCCGACGACTGGCAAGAGACAGCGCAAGATCTATGGCGTTCTCTGGTGTCGGAAGCCAAGGCCCACTTTGGGTCGCGTCAGAAGAGTAAGTAATTCCGTCCTATTTTTTCAGAATTCCAAAGGCATAGCGGCCCATATTCCAATGCCCGGTCATCCGATAGGCGATTCCTTAAGAGACGAGACCCTGGGTAACATTAAAACGATCACGGAAGCCATCGCCGAACACGACGTGGTATTCCTTCTGCTGGACACGCGGGAGGCCCGGTGGCTGCCTACGCTGATCGCTTCGCATTATGGAAAAGTAACAAAATTTATAATGTTAGAAAAATTAGTTTAGTGGTTGCGTGAAAAAGTATTTGTAAACTTAAATAAAACCAAGCACAATAGAGTTACAAATTTGCTGTAATAATATCGAATGATCATAAAGACATGCCCTAACCTCATTCATTTTCATTTAAAAAAAATGAATGATATTATGTTGGCCAGCGTATCCTATTCTAGTAACCTGTATTTTTTTTATGTAATTGAGTGACGAGACGAGCAAATCGCTCGCCTGATGTTAAACGTCACGTTTGCCCATAACAGGTCTGCACCACCCAGAATTTTGAACTCGCAGAATAATTCAAGATATATAAGTTGAGATATAAGTTGTTTAATCTCCCATTTGCCCTGTAATTTCACTGGAAACAATGCCCTTCCAACCGGAACACAGTAATGTTTGCACATTACTGCTTGGCGGTGGAATATCTGGCAAAGGTGTGGTACTTCCCCAGGCGGGCTCTGCAAAAGAGCCCTACCACTACCAAAAGTATCCCAGAAGTGGGAGGATTAAAGGTTGAAAATGCCCTAATATAATACAACATTTTTTTTCGTTGGCCGGTACTTTGGACCAAAGGAGGATGTCCTTTATGGCTTTCTTGTGTACGAGTATGTCGCTCTTTCTACAAATCGAAATGGCCGTCGGGAATACTAGTTTTATAAAAACAAAACTTCCAAAAGGTATCAACAAGAATAACAGGGTAACTATTAACTACATTTCCTATTTATTTTTCCAGATAGTAATAAACGCAGCGCTAGGCTTCGACAGTTACCTAGTGATGAGACACGGCATCAGCTCGGCCAGTTCAGCGGAGACCGCGGTCAACACGGAGTTCATACCCGGCGACCAGCTGGGCTGCTATTTCTGCAACGATGTCACTGCGCCGGGGAATGTAAGGAACACTTTGGTTAAATTGACAATTGGTTTAATCTGTGGTGGGCTGGTGGCCGAATCGTTTTTGATTTACAGTATTTTTGTATGATCTCTAAAATATGTTAAAAATGTTTTTTTATACATTTGAGACGATTAAATCGCTCTCCTGGTGTTAAACGTCGTTTGCCCAAAACTGGTCTGCGTCACCAAGAACTTAGAAGTCAACAATTGGTCGCGGTACCTAAAAATCTGGGTTACTTTTGTCCTTGCCCCAACTACAATATTAAGTTTTTTTTAAATTATAATTTGAATTACGACCAAAAGTGGTATGATATCAACCGTGAACAGGAAAGACATGGTGCCAGACAAAAGTTCCTAATGCCCCAATGCTTGTTCCAGTCCCTGAAAGACCGCACGCTCGACCAGCAGTGCACGGTGACGCGGCCCGGCGTGGCGGCCATCGCGGGGGCACTCGCGGTGGAGTTATTAGTGGGGCTGCTGCAGCATCCGCTCAGGTAATTGTGAATTAACATTTTTAACCGTCATCAAAAAGTATACCTTTTATCTTGAACAAATTTTAAGGGGTGAAACTGAGAATGTCAACCCTGAGAGGCCATTATTTTTATTATTCAGCTTGTCCCATTTTTGGGCAAAGGCCTCCCCTCCCATTCCCTCTTAATTTTTTCCCCGTATTTGAATAAATTATTTTGAATTTGCTATGCATGTTAGTTTGTGTAGGTCAAACTTTGAGACTGCATTTTAAATCACTTCCAAGTGTCCGATTGAATTGAGATGTGGTATACCAGTTTCACTTCAAAGAAAATGCAATATTAACTTGTTTTTAAAATATTTTTTAAGTGTCTTGTTGCTGTCAGATGTACATCCGCATGTTTCACTGTTCTCATAAATAATTTTTCGTATTTTTTGTAACAAAATTTCCTCACACAGGGTACAAGCGCCAGCAGTATACAACGTGGCTGCTGACACAGAAATACCCCCCGAGCACCAAGGAGTCCTCGGTCCCATACCGCACACCATTCGCGGCTTCCTCCACTCTTACCAGCATGTCATACCTACCTGTGCCAAATTCAAGCAATGCATAGCTTGCTCTGACACTGTAGTCAAAATGTATAGAGAAGAGGGGACAGAGTTTCTCATAAAGGTGTTCAATAGCGGGAAGTATTTGGAGGACGTCACGGGCTTGGCTGAACTGCATTTGACTGCGGAGATGAGTAATGTAAGTACTCCACTCCACTATTTTCTAAGTCCTTCATTTTTTCTCAGATTTTAGAAGGGTGATTTTTCAGGTATATGCAACTCACACAGGTTAGAAACTGCTGAACAGCTTAACACTTTGACTTAATAATCACATGCGCTTGCCTTAGATGCGGCTAATAGTCAAATGCATTGTTTTACGCGCCTGGCGTGTGTAGCCGCACTTTACGTCACACAAAGGAAAACACAAGATATGTGTTTTCCGCAGTCAGTGTTAACAGATTTTGGATTGCAAAGTGTTTTTACATCCAAATATATAGTCGACATTTTGCAGTCAGGTTAAGTCTAATACAGACTTCAAAAAACGAGGATATTTTGTCTTTTCGAATCGTAAACAATAAGTAGTTGTAAAGAATAGCTTAAAAAAACTTTTTTTTTCAGATCCTAACATTATCGGACGAGGATGAAGAAGAATAAAGATCTATAAATTATTCAAATTTTCTATTTATAAAGTGTATTGGAATACTCGTTAAAAACTATGTACCTGCTTTGAAAAAGCTCAAATTTTAAATCGCATTTTGCTACTTGTGTAACATTTTTGAAAAGTCTGTTCCATCTTTCATTCCGACTTATGGCTTTTGTAGTGCGATGTTTATGAAATAAATATTGCAGTAGAATGTTATAAATGTGTTTTTATTTAAATGTTCATGATTCCTCAATAAAACACGTTCTTAATTACGTATGGATTTTATAACAACAAAGTAAAAGCTCAGATAAATAGATCTCCAAAAGCGAGGGCGATGATTTTACCTTTTAGTTAATGGTACCATCAGTGAAGCAAGCGGACGCAAAAATTCTAAAATTACCTGCGTCTCCTTTCAGTTTCATACCGCGAGGAAGAAATGACAATTTCAGAGCTGTCCAAAAAACTACCGACATAATTATATTAAATTGTACTCTATAATGGTACAAGGTTAGAGAACTATAATTATGTATCATACATAACTACAATAATAAATTATACACATTCATACATAATGTATGAATGTGTATACCGTATATGTATAATAATATATGAAAACTATATGATATACATATTATTATACAGATCAATGGGTACAAGGTGAAGTAAAAACGTTTAACGACTAACAGACTTTAATAACTACTATATTTACAAAGACCGGTACGGGCTAAGCGTTAGCCTAACAGGATCGAGCGTTTTCCTCTTGACACAGCGTATTTCTTTCACTGGTTTAGGAGGCTTGATCTTCCTGCCGTGGCGGCCGCTCTTCCGCTGCCACAGGCCCGATCGCGGCCGGTTGCCGAGCCAGCGGTTACGTTGTGGAGACCCGATGGGGGTAGACCCGTGCATGATGTTGGAGAGACGACCTGAAGACAGGAATTAGATATCATTTCAGTTTTTTTATAACGAACTAACTGCACCCGGCGGTTTCACCCGCTGTTTGTTTTTTTTATTTTATTTTTAAACCTCTGTATTAGAGCGATCAAAATAAAAAAATAATATTGAAATCGGTCCAGCCATTTTCGAGTTTTAAACAGACAAACGAACAGCGATTCATTTTATATTTAAGAACTAGCGACCCGTCCGGGCTTCGCACGGGTAGACATTCATTTTTCTAGTAATAAATATAATAATGTAGCATTCTAATGGTGAAATATTTTATTTTAGAATTGGTTCAGTAGTTTTTGAGTTTATTCATTACAACCATCCAAAAATACAAATCTTTTCTCTTTATAATATTAGTGTAGAAGTATAGATAAATCCGCGTTTGACCACCAACTCGCCTGGTAAGTGACAATGTGGTCGAAGATGCAGCACGCAAATTTAGAAGATACCTACTCACTCTGACCATGAAAAGTCCAGGATTATTTATATCTCTCAGGAACAAGGAAGCTGGCAGCCTCTTCTATTCCCAGATGAAGCGTCAGGAAAGTAGATTTAAAACGTTTTTTACGTATCCCAGGGGATACGTAAAAAACGTTTAAAAAAAATTAAATATTAGTGCTGAATTGTATCTCTGTTATGTAGCAGAGTGTAAGTCACCTATAGATGTTAGGTTGCGAATACCAACATCGGAATTTACGTACCAACAACCGCCATGCAATTCTGATTAAAGCTGAACAGCCTCTTCGACGGCATCTTGACTACGATGCGGTCATCTTGCTTCCTCATTATCGTCCCGAAAGTTCCAGCAGCGTGTATGTAGATAGGATATTGTCCTGCAAAGAAAAGAGACATATTTTTGTCATTTAACAGATTGCCATGGAGCAGAAAGAAACAAAAAAAAAACATTTTGTCATAAAATATAGGTACTACTTTTTTTATGAAGTTTCGCAAGCCGGACTAAAGCTTGAACAGCACTATAGCACCATAGTGGCGCATCAGGACATACTCAGATTAAATTCAATGGCATATGTAAATCTACCAAGTCGCACTTGGCCAGCGTGGTGGAATACAGCCTAATAACCTTACGAGGGTGGATCTGATACCCCAGCAGTAAGATAAATAAAAAGCGGAGTTAATTGAGCATAGCTAGCACAATCAAATAAACAAAAATAGTTTCAAAACTTGCAAGTCATGTATTAAAAAAATCTCAAAAATTGTTTACAAACCTGGTTCCTTTTCAATGTTGTGTACTACAGTACCCATTGGCAGCGCTCCTAATACATATGCATCACCTTCATTTGCTCTCACTAAAACAATGTTATAAAAATAAATAAGTGGATTTTAAAAATATTTTTAAATACAAGCTTTTATTGCATTGTCATCAAAGTTACACACATATACCACAGCTCAATCAGACATCGGAAAGTGGTTCAAAATTGAGTTGCAAGATTCCACCCGAACTAACATAAGCCATGGTAAGCTTTTTTACATTACTTGCCTAATAAGCGCTAGACTCTTAAAGGCTATAAAATTTAAGCCTTTAATGTGTCAAATACAAACAACAACAACAACAACCATCAACAACAACAACAATCATTTGATTTGCAGACTAAATAGAGGACTAATTAGGCCGCACCCCGAGCGAATGCGCTAAGTCATTTGCTTTTGTTGTGTACACTGTACAGCATAGTAATACAGTTCAACCAATCCCTGGCAAGGCCCAGGCCTTGCTAGGGATTGTTTTGTGTAATTATAAATGCATACCAAGTTCCTACTTTCTTTTACCAAACCTAGAGTATACATAGTTGATCTTCTTTATGTGTGTAGCCATGAATGCAAATAATACTTAGTTTCTACTTTCTTCATCAAAGTACTATTTAAAATAAATACCAGGTATCCTTGGCAGCTTCCGGGAAGTTTTGATGACATCACCAGCTTTCATATTTTCAGTGGCCAGTATGTATTTAAGCTTATCGCCGACTGCAACTAATGCCACATGAGCTGTTCTGCATCCATCTTCTAATACCTATAACAAGTTATGTGTTACCCTTGTTTCATCATCAGCGCATAATCTTCTTCTCTTTTATACAAAAATGAATCCCTGTTTGTTTGTCAAGCTAAAACTCGAGAATGGCTGGACCAATTTCAATATATTTTTTGTTTTGTTTGCTCTAATACAGAGAAGGTTAAAAAGTAAAAAAAACGGATGAATCCGCCGGGTGCAGCTAGTCATTGATAAATATTTAATGAGTGATTAACTAAAAAATTGTTTCATAAAAAAATATATAATTCAAGTTTGGATTTTCAACGGATAGCATTCGGAAAGATCAATTGAATGTTTTTCAACATGATTACACCATGTTCATGTGATTCATATTTTGTATTTTAGTACTGAACCTCTAAACCATGTACTCGTATATAAAAGCTTTAATCTTGCTGATTACCTCAATAACTTTTTCTTCTTTTGGAGGCCCTTCTGTGGGTCCGTCTCGGACCCATTCAATCCAATGATATTTGTGCTTGATGCCTCCGCCTATTCCTTTTGCTACTATTCGACCTGTTAATAAAATACACCGATATAGATATTATTCTAGGGCCAGGAACTAATTTAACAATGCAAAACAGGGCCCTGATCCTTAACTACTTAGGTTTGAGGTTACCTGTTACGGGGTCTCTGCCTGCAAGATTGGTAACTTCCAAAGGCTTTACGGTGTATTCATCAGGGTAATGCACAATACGTCTGTAACTTTTGCCGCCTCCTGGTTTAGGTTTTACAACATTGGGTTTGCTTATCAACTGGACTGCAGTGGTGTGCAATGTTCGTCTAGTTAATAACGTCGGGGTTATTGCTAAACTAGCAAATAGTCTATTTAAGGCCATTATTATGGGCTATTTATTCAGTAAAATTAAATTTTAATATTATTTCTTCAGAATTTCTAACCTCTTTTTGCACAACAAAAATAAATTATGGTTTTTTGAGCTTGACATTTACAACTAATTTACTGTTAATGTCAATGTCAATTTGACTTTTCTAGGAAAGGTGAGGATGAAGGGACGTGGAGTAGGTAGATTGTGCAGGTGGTATGGTGTAGTTTGGCCAAAAAAAAAATCCTAAAACTTTATGGTCTTTCTATTTTCTGGCAACACAAAAAGTGACCATGCAAAGCTGCCCTCTAGCGGCAATTTTTCCAAAGAAATACTTTGTTAATGTGGCGTGTGTTGTTTAGAATATTGATAGTCGTAAATAAAATGCTTCTGTTATATTCTATTTGCTAATATAAATAAAATGTATGTAGTTTAAAATATATGGGACACAAGGAAGCTCCGAATACAATGAAAAATATTCTGTGAACAGTGAATTTCTTATGGTATTTTGTCAAAAGTTGCACGCCTGCCTTGGGATCTCAAAGAAGACAAAAAATATTTTGTATTTCCGATGCTTAATTTATTATGATGTAAGTATTTTCGAGAATCTTTCGACTATTCTCATTTGTTTTTATCAAAATGAACTTCATATAGGAAGCACACAACTAAGAATCCATAAATATTAGCAGGTTACGTTAGTCGCTAATGGTATTTGTAATCATCATCTGTTCTAAAAGTTCTTTAATTATTTAGCATAAATAAACTCAGATTATAAATATCTGAACGAAGAACCATGAGCATGCGAAATTCAAGTGTGTTTTTTTGTTACAGAAATAGACACAACCAGTCTTCCGGCACGTTATTGCGCTTTCTCGTGACAATGCGGTGCCTTATGTGTGAATATATTTACTAAAATATTCAACCGTCAATACCTCCATAGCGATGTACGGAGCTGAAGCTGAATAGTTCCATGATGAGTCACAATCTGGCTGGTATGCCGTCCTACAGGCTCCCAGGGCCGGGACTCGGGCCCCCAGACTTTAAGCCGCCGATGGACACTCCTACACCCCCGGCACCAGCGCCCAGCAACCCGAAAAAGAGGAGGAAAACATCTAACGCTAACAATACCCATACGCCTCAGCCGCCTCCTACAGCACAAGATCTTCTGCCTCCCCCACTGACAGGCTATGGAGATACGATTGTTGCTTCAAATCCCTTCGATGACTCTCCATCCACTGTTTCACACAATGGTCCCATGATGAGCCAGAATGGGCCTATGATGAGTCAAAATGGACCAATGGGCATGATGGGGCCTATGCATGGCATGGGAGGGCCACCAATGAGGCATATGAGTCCGTTGCCACACAGTATGAGCCCTATGAGTCAACAAATGCCACCTAGAGGAATCAGTCCTATGGGCAATATGAGCCCACATGGCATGGGGCATATGGGTGGTATGTCCCCAATGGGAGGCCCCAGCATGGGTATGAGTAATCATAGTATGGGACCTGGAATGGGTCCACAATCTAGGTCTATGGGAAGTCCAATGAGCCCCATGAATTCAATGCCAATGGGTTCACCAATGTCTTCCGGACCAATGGGGAGTCCAATGAATATGGGATCTATGGCAGGCAGTCACATGAGCAATAGCCCCATGGGGCCACCTATGCACAGTCCACTAGGTGCGGGATCCATGAATGGGCCTATGAATGGTCCTATGGGCGGAGGGGGGCCAGGCATGAATGTACCTCGCATGAATGGGCCAATGGGACCTAATTGTTCAAACGGTTCCATGGGACCTAGTAATTCCATAATGTCATCTAATCCTATGCAGAGTGGTGGAATGGGGCCAGGGCATTGTGGTCCAATGAGGCATGGAAGTCCTATGCAATCGGGAGGGCCAATGGGAAGCGGTCCTATGGGTGGGAATGGGCCTATGACATCAATGGGCCCTGGTCCTCCATACTCTGGCAATCATATGGGGCATGGTGGGCCAATGGGAATGGGAGGAAGTGGCTCAATGGGAATGGGACCAGGGCCTGGAAACATGGGGAACTGTGGCCCACTAGCTGGCATGAGTGGAATGGCAATGGGAGGCCCTGGAGGCCAGGGAGTGGGTCCAATGGGACAGAACATGGGTATGTATGGGCCAAAACCTATGCCTGTAAGTGCTGGGAAAGTGTATCCACCTGATCAGCCAATGGTGTTCAACCCTCAAAACCCTAACGCACCTCCCATTTACCCCTGTGGGGTGTGCCACAAAGAAGTACATGATAATGATCAGGCTATATTATGCGAGTCTGGGTGCAACTTTTGGTTTCACAGGTGAGAATTCAAAGTTGGTTTATGATCATTTCAAAAGCTTTTTTTTGTAATTGACTTCACTTTAAAATTAGAGTGATTGTAAATTGTAGCCAATCTTACTGAGGTAATTCACTAGTAGCTCTCAAAATATTACCCTGACTGACCCTTTATACTTTTTCTCACAGTTGTGGTAGAAATTATCACAACTAGAATAAAAAAAGTTCTTCAGTTGTATAAAATAGACAGTAGAAAAAAATCTTTAATGTGCATGCAAGAGACACTTGCTTACTAATGCCACAAGTGCATATTGCTAAGATTCCTGACAACCAATAGACTAAGATTTTACATATACATGTATTATGATTACTAATTCGTAATTTTGCTTGGCATTCCAGAGGCTGCACAGGCTTAACAGAGCCAGCGTTCCAGCTGCTAACAGCAGAAGTGTACGCCGAGTGGGTTTGTGACAAGTGCCTACACTCAAAAAACATACCTCTAGTGAAGTTCAAGCCATAGCGATGCGCCAGCCCCCCCGGCCCGCTATTACTGCCGAACATTTGACTCTTAACCCTCCTTACATCACAAGTATTTATTTCATCTCATAAAGCAATGAAGACTTTGTGAACATTTCTCATAGGACACGGGCAAGGTTTCATTGGTCTGACAGTCTTGAAGATCTCATGTTGGAAAGTAACGAGTAACAGAATTAGAAAATAATGTATTAACAACTTGAAATGTATGCAATCATGTGCACTTTATGCCGATTGGTTTAAGACTCTGAATTTAAACATGTCGATCAACTGCAGACGGTCCAAAATGTCTAGTCGGTGATAATGGTCATTTTACCTTATTTATTTTAATTTTTTTTCTAATACTAAGATCTTGTAATACTAATGGTCATGATTTTGTGGCGTATCTGTTAGGACGAGTCTATGTGAAACAATGTTGCACAAAATTGTTGACACAAATCTATTATTAAGCAATAATGAGCCTGCCCAAAAAGTTTTAGAAGCCTGTTGTTGTGTGAAGCTTGTCTCTGTGCATATTGTAAATAGATTAGGATAAGTTTACACTTCCGCCTTACTTAAGTGGTGATCTGCTGGTGTGCAGGCAACCCCGTTAAGCGACTTGCACACATGAGATTACAATTTCATGCAGGGTTACACAGAAGGAGCATACTATGCTAAAACAAGCTCAAGGTACTCATTATTGTCAACAACTTTTATTGAGAGCGAGATTAACCCTGAAGTTACGAAAAATATTAGCAGTTCCAGCATCATTTTGTGAAGTTGTTCAGAATGATGAGTATGGTGACCTTTTTTCGTCTTAGTACAACTTTTCTGTATAATCCTGTAGATATTTCAATCCTTGAAGAATTGCCGATGCTTTCGTCTAAGCATTTACAGTGCAAGTGTGCAATATTCTGTTGTGTGTTTAAACCTCTCAATGACCACAATCTAATTGTTAATATGTATTTGCACACATGTTAAAATGAATCGAGCCATCACAAATTTACACACTTGCATTGTAAATTAGAAAAAGTGAGGTGCTTCAGCATTGATTGAACAATGCATGCTTTTTATGTTGTATTGCCTTATGAAAAACACTTTTGAAAGTCAACTCTTTTACTATAAATACACTCAGTATTTGGATTGTAAATCAGTGTTCTTTAAATATAAAGGCCCATACCAAACGCGGGCCCAAGCCTAGCTTTCGTCTCCCTTTGTCAGCTAGAGAATGAGAGAGACAATCCCACAATTCATTTCATTCATAGGCATGCGCTAAAAGCCCATGGCACAGGTCCAGAGGAACGCACAGCCAAAATGGTAATAAATAATGTTTCACACTCACAGCTCCCCACTAGGATAATCTGTGTCGGGGATGCTATGAAACACACAAAGACAAGGACAACTAACACCCAGACCCAGAGCAGATATTTAAATTCATCATTCAAACATCTGCCCGGCCGGGAGTCGAACCCGGAACCTCTGGCAATACAACACAAAAAGCTTTAGGCGATCTTAGATTGACCATAATTAATGATAAATAAAAATGTACTTATTATTTGGGTGCCCTATTTGCTTGTAATATTATGCGCGTTCTTTATGTACTTGTAAATATTATAATGAATCCATACGCTTTGTTAAGTATAAGGGTGTTAAATGTGTTTGTCAATTTTTTAACTTTTGGAGATTTTTTAAATCTTAGATGTAAGTTGAGGTTTGTAAATACATAATTAACATAGTGGTTTAGTGAGAACTGAGATTAATTGTAGATTTCAGCATTCGGCTCCATTATAAGTTTGTGCGGTTGTGATTTGGTTGGTCTTGATGTGTTTACAAGGGAAATTGTAGATTTATGTTGTTCTTAAGTTTATAGTCTACAGAAATCACGTTGTAACCGAGCCTTTGATATCTGAAAAGAATTGGTATTAATAGTAAAGTCAGAATTCATCTTATTGCATTTGAGTAAAGATCATTTTGCTATAATCTAACACGGGAAAACTCACGTAAAAATTAAGTCGTTTACTACGACCAATTTCGATCACATTCGGTGACCTTCATCCAGGACAGGCGAGACGCAATCGCGAGCGCGTCACGCTTGTAACTCACCTGATGAAAGTCACCAAATGTTTAAAAGCTATTTTTACGTGAGTATTCCCCTGTTAATTATAACAAAATATGTCAAAACTGATGTCTCAAAGTAGACTACTTCAGACTTCAAACGAACAGTGTCAAGTCTCTCAAGATGAATTGCCTATTCAGAAGTATCAGTTCTTTCTATAACTTATTTCTGTTTAGTTAACTTTATACTAAAGTGGAGGAAAGTTAAGTTGGTTAAAAGGGACTATATTTTTTACACTCAAGACCTAGATACTACCGACTTCTATATTATATTCTATACGAAGATGCGCCCGCCCTTCTAATCAGCTAGTCTGCACTTTGTACTGCTAATACTAGCTGATGCTCGGGACTGTCCCCGCTGCTGTTCGGCCTCGTAGCTTTAAAGATAATTATAAAATACTAGCTGACTCGACAGACGTTGTCCTGTCAAAAGCCATTGCGTAACTATAGCAACCGTAGTATGTTGATGCTAACCGTAACTATAGCAACCGTAGTATGTTGATGCTAACTTAAATTTTAAATTTTCTAAGTTTTCATGTTTTTTTACTATAAATTGAGATGTGAGCTATCCTATCTCCTAAGTTAGATCGAACTGCACCCGGTGTGCAAATTTGATTGAAATCGTTTAAGTGGTTTAGGAGTCCATTGAGGACAAACATTGTGACACGAGATTTATATATATTAAGATTAAGATAGGAGCAATTTTTGATTTGTTATAAATCCTACGAATATTATAAATGTGATAGTATGTTTGTTACTCAATCGCGAAAAAACTGTTTAACGGATTCGGATAAAATTTGGAAAGTGGCTTATACTAGAACATATTATTGGCTACTTTTTATCCAGGAAAAACTCAACTCTCGGAAATATGTTCTGAAACACAGTAAAGCATTAATTAACCACCAATACATTATAACACTAATGCCTTGATAACAAGTGCAGAGTAAATGGGTGAGACAGCAGAATTATACTGGGCACTCGGTGTTGTGTTTACACATACAAGCACTCTGCCAAGAGCAGTGTCTCGCCATTTACTCAGATTGTGATCAAGGCATAAATAATTAATTACTAGAAAGGGCAGGGCATCTTCGTGAATTGAATTACAATTTCGACTTGTGATTTATTGAAGTAATAGAAATATGTAGGAAGACCGATAAGAAAAAGAAATATTCTTTTAAGAGTATGGTAGTAGGTAGAAACAAAACAAATCACTTATTTCTTTCACTCATCTTTACTTTTTTTACCCGACTTGGCAGTTTGTCGGGTCTATGTAAATATGTTCTGGTGACTATACAGGGTTATTCATAAAGGGTATGCTAAGTCTAAAAGGGTTCATAGTACTCAACATTATGAACAACTTTTAATAAAAAAGCTGTTCCATAGAAAAATGTTAATGACACTCGACAAAATGGATGAAACAGCTGATTTTTTTTCGCGAATTCTGGTTTGGTCCCATAGTAAAAGTTGTTCATAATGATGAGTACTATGAGCCCTTTTCGGCTTAGCATACTCTTTATGAATAACCCTGTATAGGTATATTGCTTGACCAATTTTGGTTAACAAGGTTTTTATTTTTATACAAATAAACATGGAGCTACATATTGCAGTTAGGAATTTTGTTTTTTTTTTATAAATCATGTGTTATCAAACTTAATTTTGTATTATTTTTAAATGTACGATTAGTTTACTAAAACTGTTGGAGACGCACTTAAAATAATTCTGGTTGTGTTATAAAGTATGCAATACTTTTATACTTATATTGTTGTTTTAGAATAATTATTGTAGCATTCTGAACAGTGACAGAAGACAATATTATGTCAATTTGCTTTGAATTGTGTAAATCATACTTAGATTTTTTTTATTTTTACCTTTTTACTTGACATTTTTGGTAGTTGTATATTCATTTTAACAACATTTTTTAGATGTGTTTAAAGTATGTATATTTACTTACATAGTTAATTGTATTTATTTTTAGATATTTATTTTACCTTTTTTTTTTAAGATAATGCAGCAGATTTTAGTACCTATATCTTATAATTTTATTATTTCTTATACCGAATAATATTATTCCTAGTAACTAGATAATTATTCGTCTATCAAATGATTTATTTTTAACTCTCCATGACATTGAACAGCATAAATGTGTAAATCAGATATATTTAAGATTTTTCTACAAGAATCCGTTTAAGTTTCTATAAAGGCATATTTTTATAGTAAAATAACACTAAAACAAAATAAATAATAACAAACATTAGCTTTCAAGAAATAACCTATTTTATTTGCATTTTGATTTTTAGTGCCTGTTTAATTGTATTTTTTTGTCCATTATGTATTTTTAGAATATAGCAGAGAGAGATACTTACATAAATTTAATTTTGTGTAAATATGCAATCTAATACTGGTAATAATAATTGTACAGTTACATATAAATAAGAACTTTATCTAGGATTAAGCAGCCATGATTATTATGTATTTAAATTATATTGCTGCCGTGAAAACATCACAATCTGGTCACGGAAGACCACAACTAAAATGTCTGAATTTGTTTCAATTTATAAATTACAAACTTGAAAAACAAATTATAACACAACTTGTTAGATATTAAGATAACTAATTTAAAAAGAATTAAGCCAGTGGTCCTAAACTTGTGCATAGTTTATTTTGTATTATGTGAATAATAACAAGCAATAATAAAATTGTTTTTGAAAATTTTCTTTTTATTTTCATGCCTGAATAGGATGGGGAACTTAGCACTTAACCTTCCCTTCCCTAGTCGAAAACCCAGAGGTAGACCCAAGACAAGGTGGGAAATTTAGTTCTGAGTGACATGAGTGTTGTTTCCGAAGACGATGTCAAAGATAGAGCGAAGTGAAGTGAAGGGAAGGCTGACCTCGCCACCATGTGGGATACATATGTTAGCCAGGAAGGGACCAAGACCTGAAATGGATTTTGTTTGCTAAAAGAGTATGACTTGAGTATCACTTTATTGACTTAAATGTCAGTTGCATACATGAAATAATATATACAATTTGCAATAATAACTATAATAGTGTTAGTAGATACATTGAAGTTGTATATGCACTTCAGATCTATTCAATTTCTTAGTACTATAAGATAAATTATAATACAATTATTAATATTCATTTGTCCGTGGTATTAACTTGCAAAAGCAATAAAATGTGTAGTTTTGGTGATTTTTGCACCTACTTTAGTGTTTTAGTTTCTCGAAACTGTTTATGCTTAGAAAAAAGTACTTATTACTAGGGTGGACAAAAATGTTTTAGAGCTCATTCAATATAAGTATTGATATGCTTATAAAATTTGAAACAGTTTGTACTTTTTCTTATCAATGACACCCCTCCGGTTTATATCTAAATTTATATCACAATAGGTTCATATTTATTTACACAGAATACAGCATGTTGGTGAAATAACAAATGGATACATAGCTAGTGGTATGGCTAAATGTACTATATTATAATAATGTTACTTAGACTCTACCTCACCATTTTATTACCTCATTAAATTTTTTTTTGTGCAAAAACCTAATATATTTTTTTATGATTGTTACTTAGTGTTATCCATATTCTGTACCAGAAGCTGTCATACCTTTGCTTTTAATAGCATGTGAAACTGCGGCATTCATGAAATCGAAATAGCTATCTATAGCCAATGGGTCACTTATTGAGTCTTGGTTGATAGAGTCTTGGTTTTCTTGATAGAAGTTGTAAGGTGACCGAGATTGTTCTGAAAAGTATGCAAAATGTGTGGAATCTTCTGCATTCTGATTATCTGTTTGCCAGTCCTGTATTTCACTAGGCTTTTTATCTTCAGTCTCGCAATGTAGATTTGTGATTTGTGAATTATCAGAAATAACAGGTGACAAACACCGTGGCGGTGATGCGGTGTCAGAGGCATGAGCACTTGATATGCTACTGTTGTCTGCATAGCTGGCATCATTACTGCTCGAGCTTGGCGTATTTTGTAATCCGTGAGCTGATATTGCCATTAGAATCCCTTCATTTTCGACAGAGTTATCACCTGGTAAGTGATTTACAAACTGAACCAAATTTTGTGCTAAAACTCGAGAGTGGGCTGTTGATGGCTCATTGGTCCAGGATTCTAATATTCGGTTAAGAGAGTTGTCAATAAAACCTTGGTAAATCTGTAAAATTAAAAAAAAGTTGTTACAAACATTACCAACAACATAATAATGGAATTATACAAATTTCTGAATTCTATAATCAACCAACTTACTTGCTTGACTTGCCAGTCAGTTATGCACTTATCCTCAGCGGTCTCTGTCATTGACATAGTTTTCGAATTCTGGCAGCAATTATGTCTCAACACATTGTTAGATGTTCCCTCATATGTGCTTATATATCTGGGATATGGGCGTTGTTCTGTTTTTGAATTATTGATAGTTGCATGCAAGGAATTATCAGCGTTTATGACAGAGTCTAACTTGCTATAATCTTGTTTTATTAGGTAATTTTCCACTTTATTAGTTAGTACACTAGACGATACTTGAGTCGTTGATGATGGCTTACTTGTAGCAAACTCTGTAGAAGGTCTTGTAAGATTTTTATTAGACTCGTCGGTCTCGTTTTTCAAGTGATATTTGCCTTTAACTTGCCATGCAAATCGGGCTTTCTTGAGTGGGCGCTCAGAACCAGTTGCACCGTCGCCATCTTCTCGTCCCCTAGACGATGACTCCCCAGTCGATTTCATGATATTCATCATATTAATTCGGCTTAAATACTGTCCCTACACAAACTTTTAAGATGAACATTTAGTAAACAAACACTGACATCACTAATTACTACCATATGATTGACTGTCAAGTTAATTACAAAGGTAAAAGACAAGTGTATCGATACACTTGTCTATAGAAAGTTTGAATCTAAAATAACATAAATTAAATATGTATTTGTAGTTATTAAAGCTGAATAGGCTGTACTAATTCAATACGAAAAGAAATGAAAATTAAAAGTAGCTTCCACCGCCCCCATCTACTTGTTTCCTCAATGGTTTATTTTTATTTATCTGTGGAGTGGAGACGACTGGCAGTAGTGGCAGTGTGGCTGTGCTTTCGGTTGAGTTTCGATTAATTCGACTGATTAAGCCCTATCGTATTTTTTGCACTCAATAAGCTCAAGCGCAAACTTTTTCGAAAACAATATATCAAAAAAATAAATTATTACGTTTATGACTTTTTTTTTAAATTACAATAGGCATGACGACAGTATCAAAAAATCGCCGATTCAATGCTTTCAGGGGACTAGCCAGATTAAAAAAATTTAAAACACATGTTTAGTTTTATTTTTAGAAAACAGAATATTAAGATTTTCAATAAATTAAAACATTAAAATACAGCAATCGGCCATCTTGACAGAAACAACAATCACAGCGTATGACGTCACGCTTCAGTGAACTCAGGTCATCCGCCGCTCATCACGCTTACACACAATGACATGTTTACTAGCCGTGACGTCAAATCGACGCCATGACACAAGCAAGCTGTTTTCGGGCACTGTTGAAAAAATATGTGAAAAATGGCTTCAAACTTCGTTAAACTTAAGTTTATTACCGAAATAAAGGCTTTTTTGTAAATAGTAAATGTGTACTCACATTTATAAAATCTTTCGTCACGCCTATTTTCCTTATTTTTGCTCTGGTAATACTGGCAAATGTGTAAGCAACTTAAGTCTATGGTTCCTTTTCCGTTGGTCCTGGAGAAATTATGAGATGGAAATTAATTAATTATTTCTTGTGCAGCAATAAAAAAATGGTACCTAGTTGATTTCTATATTTTTGAAGATACCATTCAAATCTTCTATTATGTATACTTAAAATGACATACTGCACAATTTGCGTCATATTTTATGTTATAAACAGGGTTGTTTCTGATTAATCAATATAATTTAACCGCTTCGTCTTTTTAAAAAATAAAAATAAAATTTTTTTTTTATAATAAATAACAAAATAGGCTTCCATCATATCCTAAATATCCTAATAATATTATAAATAACAAACATTGTGCGTGTGTGAGTTTGTGTTTTGATCATTGCCATTTTTCATTATCGCGCGGATAAAACCGCGGTTCACAGCTAGTATGGAAATAACTTTACACAGTTTGTAGTAACGATAATTTGTATGCTTTGCATAGCTTAAGCAAAGCATACAAATTGACGCTTAACTAGCATTTGAAAATCATAATGTTTGGAAGACATCAGCAAAATTTTGAATAAGAATTTAAAAAAAACGTATTAGGTAACATCATCTTTTACACTTTGTACTTATTTATACCTTATATACTACCTTTTATTTTTTCAATAGTTATATACCCTAAACATACGATTTTTCTCATCAATTTTATTAATGTAGGTACTTATTACGGGGAGCAATTGACCGGGGTACCTGCGAGGCCGTTGCCACCGCATGCTTGTGAGAATCACTCATAGAAATTCCCGGGACTGTTTATCGTCAGAGCCCTCTCATTCAAGATAATCACCACACAAAGGGGAGGGATAGCATTCCCGCCGCGTTAATACGATGATTGGGCATTGGGCCAGTCGCTCCTAATCGCCCGAGTGGCGTAACCCAAATCCCAGTTCCGGTCCTCGAGATTTAACATTTTAGTTTTAAACGTCGCGTCATATGTTTCAAAATGCAGGTATGGAACAAAATTAAGTACCGTATAATATGACCATTCATTATTTTAAATTTAAGTGTTTCAGCATTAAATTAAATATTAAATATCAAAGTTTTTGTCATGAAAGAAGTGGTACCTACCTATTTTATATGATAAAGGTGTGCAATAATATTGACCAAATTAGATTGTAACAATTTTTTCGATCTGTTCATCATCACTCCACATTACTATTTACTTACATGCAAGTCAAATAAAGGCGCTCGTTTTAGGGCCTCCCTTCGATCTGTTGCGTAAAATTACCTACGTAAGGACAATGTGTAATTTTTTTTACAGGTCATCGTATTTTCCCTTCTACTATGCGCTTGCCTCCTCCGCTGCACGACTGGTGCACCTCAGATGTCTGACGCCCAGCTGGAGCAGACCCTGAACGATAAGAGCACCATGCAGAGACACCTGCGATGCGCACTCGGCGAGGGTCCATGTGACGGCATGGGAAGACGATTGAGAAGTAAGTTCTGAACATTTAAATGTACTAATTAATAAAAAAAAGTCACACATTCAAGTTATTTATATTTATAGATTTTTACAGATATTTATTTTGCTTCTTGATTGCAACTCTTTTTACAATATAAATACAAAAAAAAAAAATTAAAATATTAATCAAAATATTAAGCATGCATACAAATACGATAGTTAATTTTTTCATAACAATAAATATGTCAACTTAACTAAACTACCTTGCGCCAGCTACTTTTGCAAAATTGACTGTGGGAAACTCACAAAGTAGTTGTAAAGTGTGTACGTTAGAACAGTGTTGTAACCGACATTAAATAATAATCAAGTATCAGTTACAAAATGTCAAGATTTAGAAAGCTAGGTAGCCTACTTTATAAAAAAATTACAAGGAAAACCAAGTTGCTTAATCGTAACATAATGTTTCGTCTCTATAGTGCCTAGCTGTCTATTGAATTTTAGTTTATACTATCGCATAGTACGATTTTAATTTAATATTTTTTTATCTTTAGTACATAATGCTTATTCTCTTTTTTTAATTTTAATATTTTTTTTAACTGTATGAAAGTTGTCTTAAGAAGCGGGTAACATCATACAAAGTACTGGGTACTAAACTTAGTCTAGTCTAGCTGCCTGGAGAATATGTCCCCCCCCCCCCCCCGCCAAGTCAATCAAAGGCACAGACAGCCCTACCATCTTTTTCATGTTCAATTCTTCAGCAATCAAAATTTTAGGTTTTTGAAGATCGTTCCGATTTATTTTAGATATTTTTTGGCCATATAATGAAGAGTGCATATCGTTCCAGCTTTAGCTCCATTGGTGCTACGCGGCGCATGTCCGCAGTGCTCGCCGCAGGAGACGCGTCACATCCGGCGCACGCTTGCTTATGTGCAGCGAAACTACCCGTGGGAATGGGCCAAAATCGTGCGCCAATATGGCTGAACTTCTGTCATGGCCACTAATAAATCAACAAAAAAACAATTGCATAAATAATGTAGGGTTCGACAAATTCACCTGTCAAGTCGACCACAATCTAATTCCCAAGTAATGTTTGTAATTGTAATTTTTCGGCTCTTGTGGATAATTTGTATTCCGTTTTTTGGCTACCTTAACAGATAACTGTACTTAATTTAAGATACAGGCATAATAGAATGGGCAACAAATATTAATGTTTGTTTTATCTACTAAACAGTAACGCTATTAATGTAAATCAGAGGGCAAAATATTAAATTAACGGTTTGCGCTTTCCCACAGACAAATTTACTTATTGGTTCAGTTTGGTACTTAACTATTTTTTTCATACATTTTTGTCTTCACTAAGATTTCGTTTCTGTTAATTTTTATCGCGTTAATAATCTTTATAAAATAATGTTACTTAATGTGTATTTTAACAGACTGGTTTCAAATAATAAGTTCATAAAAGCTAAAACGAAATTTGATGCATTTGTTGGCAAGTTACAAAGTTTTTTAATACCATCATTTTTCGTTGCAACATTTGAGAATTTATTAATTCATGCCTACCTATTTTTTTAAGTTTAATATGGTGCATTATCAGTATGAAGCTCATTCAGTCGGTTACAACACAAACAGGAAAAAGAAAGTTTAAAATTTGATAGCCAGTTTCCGACCAGACAAAGTTCCTCGTACAGATTAACTCTTATCAAACTGCTGAGTCACCTTGCACCGGAGACGTAATCGTCGCCTACAGAAACTTCTCAATAAGTGACTAAACTCTAAGATCCTGTCTAAGACAGATTGTATCGCCTTGCTTCAACTTTTTGCCATTGCTTTAATTTTTATACTTACTCTCAATTCTGTGCTTCCTGTGCAAAATGATACAACTCGAAGGACACTACTTGCGAGTTGTATCATTTTGCACAGGAGGCACAGAATTATTTTTTACTCACATTTTTATATAAATTGATACATCTATTTTGTAAATATTTAACAAATACCTAAGTCATTATTGCATTACAATATTGAGGATAATATATTATGTTTGCATTTTATTTATCTAACAATGTAATTATTTAATTAACTAACGATTAAATTAATTAGTAATACTCATTATGATTGACCTATTTAAAAGTAAGAAAATAAAGTTTGTTTCCATCTCGCTCGCTCATTTAACACGTATATTATATTAGTGCCATACAATTAAGACCCAAGGTTGATATTAAAAAATGTTTTGAAACCCACGTTTTATTTTATTGTTACAATTAGGGATGAAACGTATTCTTACGTTAATACCTTTATACGGATGTTATCTCTATTGCTCTGTCAGACACGATATTTTTGTAAAACTTAAATTCCAAATGCAACTAGACCAAGAGGTAAATTAATTAATTTAATTAATTCGGAAAACGTAACAATAACATGTTTAGGGTACTGTACCAAAATAATAAAAAGGAATGTTTATGGTGAGTTTGCAGTCTGCAGTAAGTATCTGAAGTCCGCTCGTCTATCTGTCCCCTAAATATCTCCAAAGTTTTTCGGCGAAAAAATCTGAATTAATTCAAATAGGTAGATAATAATAACTAAATATCCATGAAAGTTATACAGAAATTTACGATTACGACTTACTATTATTACTTACTTACATTATTTTAAAAGTATTGTTGTTATTTCATAATAGTTTAGGTTTTTTGCCATTGACGGATTCGATATGATAAGAGGACGATAATTATAATGGTTTTTTCCTCCTTTCTAAGAGGATTTGGCATCGCACGACTTGTGCGCTTACCTAACGCACTGAATGTTGCTAACTATTTTTACATGGTATGATTTGATTATTGTTGTTGATCATTTGGTCAAAGAAGTAAACATAGAGTTCTTTTAAACTATAACCCAACGGAACCCTCGAGCAGCGAGAGTAGGTATCACCTTCAGCAATTTTAAACTATTCGTAAAAATGTTAATTGTGCGAGCGAGAGAGCGCGTAATTCGTTAAAGTGGCCTTAAAGTTAATTACCTACAATGAACTAATAAAGTTATTTAATTTAGACGAGTCAGACCCGATTACCCAGATATTTTGTAAACATTATTAGGTACGTACCTAACGCCTTCTTACGATACGACTTATAGAAATCTGAATATAATGGAGTATTAAATTAGGTAAGTATGTGATCCTGTTATTGATTAATTAGTCTTCTTTTAAAACAAAAGTACCTAAGTTTGATAGACGTATACAAATTGCAAGCAGTTAATTACTCATTGAATGTGGCGAGCTGTTCATGTAACGTCGACGACGGCAGTGCGGCCGCAGCCGCGCAAAGCGGTACCTATAGAGGGGATTGACGAGTTAAGTAAGAGGTTACGGCACCTCAGCTTGCCCCAGCACTCTCCAACTAGACACAGGCTGTAACGCTCCACCGAGTCCGAGATTTAGTGAAATACTGTAGAAATCAAAGAGATCCGGGTCAATCGACCAGTGCATCGAAAGTAAAAGTGTTCTTACCTACCCCAATACCCACTTCCGAGGATGCAGGTGAGTGCAGTTTCTGCAGTATTTCCTGTTCGTACGAGCTTTCGACGTTTAACTGTAGATTGTTGAACCCGCGAAGGACAGTCGGTTTCTTGGATCTACCTGATTTGGCAAATGTAAAATGTAAAGGTATAAGGAAAACCGCAGGAAACTAAGTACTAAGGTTTATACTTACCTACACGGTTTGAAACGTAAATTTACGTTGATACGAGTACGTTAGAAAATTCGGATGAATAGGGTTTTGACAATCCTACTAATATTATAAACGCGAAAGTTTGTGAGTATGTTTGTTGCTCTTTCACGCAAAAACGGCTGAACGGGTTTACATGAAATTTGGAATGAAGGTTGTTCATTATCTGGATTAACACATAGACTACTTTTTATCCCAAAAACGCGGGTGAAACTGCGGGGCGCAGCTAGTAACTAATAAATGACTAGCAAATATCGTACAATACCTACTCACATAGGTATCATACGTAAATGCCATTCAAAAATTTGAAAAATTTTGAAAATCTTTGTTGCTTAGTATTTGTTAGTATGTTTGTTGCCTACCCAGCATGCAAAAAAACTCGGTTAAAATTCAGATAAAAACAAAAATATATTTGAAAACAGAAGCTCACAACATAAGTCTTATCAAGAAGATCATCCGCTTACCCCACTTAAGGGCTACCCAGTAGATTTAAAGTTGGAACACAATCTGTCATCTGAAATGTAGGTATCTAACTTAACTACCCATGTCAGATCGCATGTGTCCCCATTTCAGTGTCATACGCGCGTTCTTTTCAAATGTTTTTACAAATCAGCAGCGAGGTTGATGCATGAAATATAGCGTGTCTCCGTTACGTTATAACAACGCCATGGTTATGCAACTGATGTCAGAGTATCCTAGTTAAAAACGCACTAAGGTGCGTGTCCTACTTTTAATGGCTAATAATGCTTTAATAATAAATAAATAAAAAATTGTGGCTATTTGCTTGCACAATCGCCAATTTAAGATTAGCAAATTGTCACCATAATCCACAAACTTCTTTATCCTACTGCTGGGTATAGGCTTCTCTGTTGCTGTGCTGACGGGTTTTCAACCACCAAACGATTCACATTGTTACTGGGTAGGGTACCCACTGCTATGCTTAGGTCCTTCGCCAAATGGGGTCCCACCAGTGACAGAAAACTGCAAAAATGTTAATTGATCAGTTTTTATGAAATTGTTTTAAATTAAGATTGAAAAAGCATACCACCAAAATTATCATAACATGAGATAATAATAATAATTTGCAAGTCTACTTCCGTAAAATTATATGCGCAGGGAACTATTAGAATAAAGCAGTTTAAAAGTTAATTTATAACATAAATCAACGACGTGTGATTAGATGCCATAAATTAGCTTTAAGAGGGCTCGTCGCATTTGACTTGTTGTTCAGTTTATAATGACACTAAAATGTTGACCTTTATAACATTATCCCAGTCCGCACGAAATTCAACATGTGAATTTTCATGAATTGTGTTACTTACATAAAACATAAACAAATAAAATTGTGAGAAGAAATTAGTATCATTCTGAATTTTCATTTAGGTACATACCTATTTATCTCTCAAAATTTCATAATAAAATATTATCTGATTGGCCACTCTTAAATATAGCCTTGATATAACCTTCACACCTATTTCACTAAATCAATGACGACAAACGCAGACAAAATACAGCTACAATGCTTGAACGTTTTTGCAACATTATTTGATTTCATTCAATAAAAAGTTTTACTTAGTTTATAGACCTTTAAAATTCACAAATGACGATGACGAAAGAAATCTAAAAACATTAAACAAAAATAGATTAAAGTGATAAATCCCAAAGTTGATTTAACGGTGAAATAGACTTCACTTTTAAATGAACAAAAGACGTAGGCCGAGTTATTTCAAGAGGAATAAAACAAAAAAGTCATGGAGCCAGTCCTGCCAAACCGAAACCAGTTCTCGTCAATGTTTGTACAGTGGAACAATGACACAGAAGACATAAGAGCATCTCCGCAACAATACCTTATAACTGAGTCGTGGTTAACCAAAATTGACGATTGGCATTCTAAAGTAGGTACTATATAGGCGAAGGGCAGCAATTTGTTGGTCACGAAACTATCTTAGATAATTTTGCAAGATTATCTACGAATTTTACGATGTGAGATTACCTTTGAGTTAATCCAGGTAGGTACTGCACTCGTAGATTTGCAGTTACAAAGCCATTAAACAAAAGGTTTGTTGAGTCTAAATTATCTTTATAACTTAGATTCAACAAACTTCTACTACTCTACGCTACTATCATCAAATATAAAGATAGACAAGATAGTCATAATAAAACCACTTAAATTTAATTAATTACGCACCGGTACTTCCAGTTTCGAAAAGTCAATAAAGACTCTAAAAGTCAATCAAGAATAAGGAACTTTGTAAGGATATTTTGACCGTGGGCTTCGGAAATTACATTACACTTACACTAAATATGCCATTTTGATGAAACTAAGTTCTGTAACATCATGAATCACAACTTGTTGAAGATGATTCGGGAAACCTGCCGGCGAGAGGTTTTTGAACTAACTAGCTATAACTATAACCCTGTATAAAACAGACAAAAACAGACTAAATTACCAATCAGATACTTAATCAGTAGAGTAAAATCGTCTATCACTACCATTCCCGCCTTTCAGTTTTTACAATTTTTTTAAATAACATTTATGTATTTTTGTGAACCTATTTAACAATTCAATTGTAATCTTCCGAAATCAGATTGTGAATCAGCTGTTGTTAGAAGTTGTAGTCACACATGGCCACAGGTCATTTATATTTTATTTGGCATGGTGTTGGATGATCACACACATTACGTTTCTAAGCACGTTCAACTCGACCATTATGACTGCGCTTGCGCATTGCTCGTATAATCCAGAACGAATTCAATTTATGATTAATTTGTTGAATAAAACGAGGGGTGTTTCAAATTCACTGGTCATATTCTTGGATAATAAGATAATTTGTAAACTAAATCAAGTTGGAAATAAATTAGCGAGGTAATAGGTAATTAGGTACTTTAACTTACAATTTTAAGAAACAAGAATAATGTTAGTTTCTTGGTTGTTTTTTATCATCGCCATCATTTTTATAAATATTTGAAATTAAATAATAACTTTGACAGAAATGAATAGGATGAAAAAAATAGCACAAAATATTTTTTTGCTCTCTAAATGTTTATTATTCATATCAAAATTTTAACTTTACTTAAACAACTCTAAAAAATATCTTTTAAGTATAAAATTAAATTTTTCCAAAACAATTACGTACACGAGTGTATGTCACACTTATACCTCCTACATAAAGAATGCCTGCTCGCGTGTGGTATTGCGAGTGCGAGGCGTCCTCACAAGAAATCCTCGTGCTTTACGAGCCTCGAGCCTTATGCAATGTTTTGAACGCGACTGTGGGTTTTTACTCCACCTTGGCTGCTTGACTCACTTTACCTACATTTAGGTTCGACGCTATCCTGCCCCTTGAATACTTAATTCGAGGTATTTGAATTTGAACCTTATCCGTTACACAATGCGGCTCTTAATTGTAATAAATATTTTGCGACTTGTACTTTATTTTGAACTGGCTGCACCCCATGTATGATGATGATGATTATGAAAAGTAGCCAATGTCTTTTTCTGTACTCCTAACAATACGTATGCAAAACTTCATGGTGATCGGTTGAGCAGTTAAAGCGTGAAAGCGTAACAAACAAACAAATTCACTTTCGCATTTACAATACCAGTTTGGTTAGACTTTTTCATCAATGCTACAAAGTAGACAATTGATCTTTGAACGTTTATTGATTTTGATTGGTGGCCGTGAGATCAGCAATACTTTGTAATCAATGTAAATTATCAAACTCTGTTATACGATTGGGTATTTACGAGTATGTTTCTTATGGGTTGATTACACGAAACGAGTACAGTGGCGAGACAGTGCCCTCAGCTGAGTACCTACTCGGTTTGTATGTTTGTACGAGGCGAGACAGTTACTAGAACCATGATTTGTTTGCTCGGCCGAGTTGCCCATTTACTGCCTCTCCACTGTTCTCGTCTCGTTGCGTGTAGTCAACTTATTAAAACCAGTATCGAGAGTAGCCAAAATGGAAAAGACATAATCGAAAAGTAGTTTTGTCCGCTTTCACTTTCTTAATCCTGCTACTATAATTGATAGATTCCAATATTGTTCATTCCAGATCAGGCACGCCCTAGTCCTTTGCGTTTTGGCCACAGTATGCGTGGCGCAAACGCAACGGCCGCAAGTATCCGACACAGCGCTAGAAGACGCTCTCAATGACAAGCGCTTTATTCAGAGACAACTCAAATGCGCGCTCGGTGAGGCGCCCTGCGACCCTATCGGAAAGAGGTTGAAAAGTAAGTTCGCATATCAATGATTTATCTTTAAGCTAGACCCACACTAAACCTTATAATATCTAGGTTTTTATACGATCTCGAATATTGCATTTTTTTATTGAACTAACGTTTAAAATCAGTCGTTGAGTTCAAATATCCCATGAAGATATAATAATCTTTGGTAACTGAATATTTTTTGTTTGTAACTCACTCAATCGATGTGCAATTTTGCAATAAGCAAATTACTGGGCACAATTTTTTAACTTTTTTTAGTCTCTTCTTTTTTAATATTTTTAAGTGATAACTTAGATATTCATAGATCTTTATGTTATTTCAGCATTGGCGCCGCTAGTGTTGCGCGGCGCCTGCCCCCAATGCTCGCCTCAAGAGACAAAGCAGATCCAGAAGACGCTCGGATACATCCAACGAAACTTCCCACAACAATGGGCGAAAATAGTACGCCAATACGCAGGATAATTCAACAATTACCATAATTATTATTATTAGATTGGAAAATATAGGGGGCTATTTTTAAATAATCAAAAGCCTCGTAGGCATCTGCTCTGTATCTCACAACATCTGTAATTCGATTATGGGGATGGAACAAGCAAACCCGTAATTATGAAGCGTAAAAACTGTTTTAAGTGTAAATCTGTAAACGTCAGTGCGCAAATCCTACATAAGTTTTTATTTTTCTTTCTTAATAACTAAAAATTAATATTTTTGTGGATAGCATTAACTTTTCCGATGACTCTACGTTGTGATGTAGCTGCCCGGGATATTTTTTTAGATATTGAAATATAGCCCTGTATTAACTAAATGACTGTTTTACATTGCAGTAACCTATTTTATCGGCGTGTGATATTGGTGGTAGATATTTCTACAGACTTTATAGGTTTATTTAACTACTTAATATCAAGATGGACAAACAGTCACGGTATCTCCTTCTAGAAAAAAAATCTTTAGAAACATTAACATTTAACAAATTTCTGTTTGGGTAAACATATTTTAATTTAATCGAGAAAACAAACCAGTGATTTTATATGTTAATGGTTTTTTACGTATCTTCAAAATTAAAACATAAAAGAGCTGGAATTGCCGTGACCGTTATCTCCGTCTTAAAAATTAAAATAAGTTTATGACGATTGTGTTCATGTGATAATAAGATGAAAACTAGGATATTATGACTAAATTCACAACCTTTTTTAGAAAAGCTAAATATTTGCTTACATAAGAAAGAATTGTTATACCTAACTAAATTATTATTCGGCTTCGTTACCATTTTATAATATATTTTCCCCTATCTACCATTTTGAAGTTTGTTTAGATAACTACCTAATTCTACTTCATTGACGTCCACTTAATTTATGTACTTACCTATAATAATAAGTGTTTTATAGGTACGGCTAAGAGATTAAATAGTTTTAAATAAAGAAAGTTTTTTACTCTCCTACTAAGTACCTAACCTAACTCATGGTTATAAACCTATATATAAATATATTCATCTATTCTATAGGGTTATACAAAAAGGGTATGCTAAGCCGAAAAAGGTTCATAGTACTCATCATTATGAACAACTTGTACTACGGGACCAACCCGGAGTTCGCGAAAAAACAAATCAGCTGTAGCTGTTCCATATAATTTTGTCGACAGCCATTGACATTTTTAAATTGTTTTTTTTTTTTCTGGTAATAAAGTTTTATTAGAGAATAGAATTATAGCTTTAATGCACACGGTACACACCAAACAAATACAAGAAAAAAGAAATTATATTTAAACATTTATTATAATAATATAAATTTTAGACGTCTTAGCTTAAATACGTGGACTTACCGCGAGAGTAGTGGATCGCCCTAGCCTTCGTCTCCTTTCGTCAGCTAGAGAAAAAGCAAGGAAAATAGTAAATACCATATATTTATGACGAAATGGGTATCAGGTATCGAGTTCTTATCATGAAGCTGCCTCATGCTGCGTTGCGCTTGCGACTAATACAACTTCAGAAAAAGGTCGTTGTCGTCGGTCGCATAAGTCACACCACAAGTATGTAATAGCGCACTTCTGCTCAA
The DNA here is from genome assembly GCA_949125135.1 of Alcis repandata. Classification (NCBI taxonomy): domain Eukaryota; kingdom Metazoa; phylum Arthropoda; class Insecta; order Lepidoptera; family Geometridae; genus Alcis; species Alcis repandata. The sequence goes on from OX421238.1 coordinate 4,090,808, forward strand.
AGTTTTTGGCAGTCTGTGATTAAAAAAAAAAAAAAGTTGTCTGTGCTTAGTAAAACTGTGTCTAGTACAAAAATGGCAACTCAGTAGTATAATTTATGATGTTGGTACTTGCTGACGCCAACCAAGATATCTATTTCCGGTAATGAAATTGTGTCCTTTTAATATTTATTTTCACAATCGTACAGCATAATGAATTTATACCTTTTTTCTAACAAATCTAAAACTATTTTTAGGTTTTAATCAGTAATTTTACGCCCTACAAATTAGTATTGTTAATTTTAATACCGCCAGTTCTACCAACTTAAAAAAATTTGAGAAATTATTTCGTACGCAGTCGGTGATATTTACAAATTGTTATTTTGCCACTGTTTTGACAATAATTGGTCGAAATCTCACAGAAAGTTACTATTGGAAGTAGTGCAGCCGGTGCGGTTTCAGGATCAACCTAAACTATGTATTGACCAGCGGAAAATGTTATGGTAACATCCACTCGGCGTACGTACAGTGACTTCTTGACAAAATATGGTCGTGCGTTTCGTCTGAACAGCTAGTGGTGATGTGTGAGCAGACTGAAATTGATTATTTGGATGGGGAAGTGGTGTGGGTGAAGCTGGGCTCATGCTGGTGGCCTGGCGAAGTGGTCGCCAAGGATAAGCTGCCGCCAGATGTCCTCCTGCCTTCATTTCGAAAGCCCCCCATAGCCTGCGTGAAGTTCTTTCAGGAGGACGCCTAGTAAGTCTCCAACTTCTTGATTCTTTAGAAAAATACTAACACTTGCACTACTTACCTAGCATCATAGTATCACCATGTTGTCTTTGTTCTGAATGCTTACAAAAGTACTATTTACATAATTTCAGTACGTAAATAAATTTGAGGTTCACTGTTGTGAAACAGCTCTTGATTTTTATAAATTTAGAAAAAAAAACTTAGGATAGACCCTAAAAATTAAATAACCTACCTAACCCATTCTTTCTCACAATAGGACATAATTATTGTTCTTACTCGATGTATGTTTGTACCTATCTCTAGGCTGGATTTCCAAAATATATATTCTGATTTTATTTTATTATTGCGAACTTAATAGTGGCACTGTAGTTCCTCTTATGTAATCCAGAATTTTCTAATACAATAAAATCTGGTCCTAAAGTTAAAAGACCTTTTTCTAGCGCAATCTCCATGTATAATTTAATGATAAAAAAAATTGGATTAGATCCTGCAATATGTTTTAGTTTGTATTAGACCAATTAACATTAAGGAAGATTAAATATCTGTTATTTGTTTTGAGCTAATGTGTACCATGAAGTAAAATGGCCATTTACTAGGGCTGCAGATAATAATTGCAATTATTTTAACATGTTACTGCCTATGCATACTGATTTTACATGTAGAGTTATCAAATTTCTGATTGCATCAAATTCTGAAGGTTTTAAATTTGAATCCTCCAAAAAATAGATTCATTCAGAGTTGCGCATTCAAAATGTCCACATGCTTATGTGAATAAATTTTCTTTTTTATTTCCAGTGAATTTGTGAAAAACATCAACAACATTTATAAGTACAACTGTAGTCGCAAATCTGAATTCATCAATAAAGGATTAAGTAAGTTGTCTGACATTGGGATACACATTGCATGTAAATTGTTTTACACAGAATAGTTTTTCATCTGATGCTGGCACACCACACTGCAATATGTACACACAACCTTTTTAGGGTTTCGTACCCAAAGCGTAAAACGGCACCCTATTTCTAAGACTCTGCTGTTCGTCCATATGTCTCTGTATGTCTGTCACCAGGCTGTGTCTCATGAATCGTGATAGGCGGTTGAAATTTTAACAGATGATGTATTTCTGTTGCTGCTGTAACAACAAATAGTAAAAAACAATAAAATAAATATTTAAGGGGGCTCCCATACAAGGAATGTGATATTTTTGCCAGTTTTATAGATAATGATACGGAACCCTTTGTGCGCGAGTCTGACTCGCACTTGGCCAATTTTTATCTAATTTGCTTCATTACCTTAACACTTATAACGGACACTTACTACAGTCAATGCAAAAACAATGTGGTACCATGTGGTTTTAATGCAGAAACAGGACAAAAAAAATAAAGCATATTTTTTTATCATACTACATTCCAAGTCAATATTACTGTTTTTTAGGTTTGTTCCGAACAAAACATGGCACCATGGAAAAGTTCCCGGATGATGTTATACGAGCAGAGACAGCTGTCGATGGGGATGTAGAAATACTCACAAGAGATGAGTTCCAAGAACCTAAGAAAGAGAGCTATGCAGGAATCTTTGGCAATCCTAAGAAAACTCCTGGCTCCAACAAAAAAGGTATGCTTACTGTGTTTTTTGAACTACGTTATGTTCACCCCTATTACTGGGATGCAACCAGTGGTTATCCTAGTTGTTAAGACTCTTCAGTTTATAATTTCGAGTGTGATTAAACAAAGATTTTGTTTTATTTGTCCTGTCATCTCATTGTTAAGGTTGGCAGCCAGCTTTTTAAACTTTGCAGTGGACAGTAAATGACGAAAATTCACCACTACATCTTTGATTAGCTCTACAAAGTATCAGTTATTGATTTTAAAACTAGGCCAATTGAAACACAATGCATTGGTCAAATTGATTTTCTTTAGCTAGTTGCTAGGCGGACAGGCCTTGGTTTGACCTTGAAAACAGTGAAGTATTATATTATAGTAGCTTTATTGGTATAAATAAATTTATTAATCCTGCAAGCTTTGCTTTACTGCAACTTGTGTTTTTATCAGACCAAAGCATAGTCATCAGCATATCTTTGTCATATCATCCCCGAATGTGGTATCAATTAAGGAACTTTGGATTACCACTGTCGTTTGCTATATGATAGGTTGTCAGTCTAATGCTTATATTTTTTATTTTAGGCAAGTCTGGCAAGGGGCGGCCTCCAGCAGAATCTCCAACCATCTCAACGCCTCGTAGACAGGTGGGTAATAGATTAATTGAGTTTTGAGTTAAATAACAGCAAATATATTTGCCTTCGCCTTTGAATGGCATAAAAACTTACACAGGGGTTAATCATTCAGCATAGAATAGAATAGAATAAAGGTATATTCTTATTATTTGACTCAAAAATACAAGAATTAAGACTAATATAGCATAGCTTAGGCTTAGAACATACTACACTAAACATTCTTTACAATGTGATGAGCAGTGCCACCACACAGTGTGATCGTAGCATAGTTATGCTTATATTGAACATGAAAAAGAATATACATCTGTAACACGTTTTGTAATAGTGATTGGTAAATGGATGGAGCCTAAAAATATGTTTGAATGTTACAGATGAAGGAAAAGGCTGATTATAAAGTCCATATATTACTGCAAGGATCTAAAACGCAACCTTCCTTTGAGACATCGTTTTCGGAAGTAACGCCTGCCTACTCTACCAGCATCAATGACATCCCAGCTCCTGATGATAAGGCGCAGGATGAAATTACAACTCAAGCAGAAGGCAAAACTCAAAATGAAGAATTACAAACAAATGAAGACTCTAGTGATACTGAAAAGAAAGACAGCCCTAAGCCTTTAAATCCTTTACCCTCTACACCTCTAAGATCTGCCCCGACAATTTCTGCCCCATCAAGTTCCGGGATCTACGCTTGCCACGCTTGCCCATTTACAACCACTCGTCTTAATGTTTTAATTTTACATAACAAAACCCATAGCGTTTCATTCATGCCATACACACCGTCTCCTGTACGGAAAAAAACTATTGTGAAATCACCCACAAAATCTAAATCGACAACTAACTCGTCTAAAACTCCAAAGCCGCGCAAACCGCGGAAGGAAAAATCTGTTAGGCCACCTAAGACGCTACAAAGTAAGAAACGGGCATCGGGAGAGAAGTCGGTAATTGTGGAAGTCAAGAGGGTTAAGACTGATGAGGAAATTAAGAGCAGCTTGTTGGCGGACTGGGACGATGTCGATGATGATTCGAATGATGAGTCGTCGGCGATGGTGGCGGCTCAATCCCCCGAGGTGCCGGTCGGAGCCGAGTCGCCCGCGGTGCCGACTCCGGCGGAGCTGCCGAGCGTCCTTACTGAAATGTCTTCAGTTCCAGACAAAAAATCTAATAGCTCACCTTCTACTGAAAAACTAGAATCGACTAGTGACTCGAAGTATGAGTTTTGTGAAGATGAAGATTGGCCCGAAGAGGCCGACATCGGCAGAAAGATACCTCGAGTCAAGAATCCAATACGAACGGAAGACCCTAAGAGCGTAGGTATTGACGAAGATGAGGTCGCTCGCGAAGTCGCCGAATTACTCAACAAAACGGCTGTCCCAGAACTTCCGTCTGTTCCTGAACCCCTAAGAATCGAGGAAAATTTTCCTGAGCCTTCGATCGTCAAATCTCCCGACAAAAGTCAAGATAGAAGTCCCGAGACAGCTGTCGACAAAAGTGTCATTGAGGCTCCTCCTACTAAAGCGATTTTTAAGACTAAAACATTTTTTCGTAGCCGACACTCGAGAAGTCAAGATGCTATCGGAAAATATGTAGCAGAACAATTGAATGCAGTGGAAAGAATGGACATATCTGAGAGTGAAATTAATGGTTCCGAAGCGGTCTCTTCGCCTGAAGCTAGAGATTCACCGCCCATTGAACCGGTTAAGGTGGCCAAACTCGCGCCTAAAATACAACTCAAGAAAATGAAGGCAGAAGCCGCACAACTACGAGAAAAAGAGAAATTAGGGGATCAAGCTTTTGAAACGCATGCCTTTAGCCAGCTCGAAATACCTATCCCAGAAGTAACAAAGGAGATTCCTTTCTTAGAAGAAAAACACAAAAATAACGAAAGTAATGTGAAACCCATACAAGATGTATTATATCCAACTCGAGAAATAAAGCCATTGAACGAAGAAGTTCGTCGCAGTTTTAATACTGAAATAGTAGAAGAGAAATTTACAAACAAAGATTTATTTATGGAAGAAGAATCGAATGAAATAGTTAAAGAAACGTTAAGTTATGAAGAAGAAACAGTACAAAAATCTAATTTTGATAATGAAATACCGAGTATTGAAGAAGATACGTCTAAATTTGACGAAGAATCACCTGAGTATGAAGAACATTCACCGAAATATGAAGAAGAATTGCCAAAATATGAAGAACTAACTCAATGTCAAGAAAAAACAACTAAGTTCAAAGACAACTTAATTGAACTTGACAGAGAAACAACAGTGAATGAAGAAAAAGAATTACCAACTGACGTATTTGAACACGACTCAACTGAATTTGAAAAAGAAATACCTACCTACTCAAAGGAAGAACAGACATCTGCATTTGAAGATGTAACTTCAAAATTAGAAGAAGCAGCACCAATATTTGCAGATGAAGCGCCCAAATATGAGGTCCAAACAACTATAGAAAACGAAAGCGATACAGAGAAAATCCAGCAATCCATCGAAGCTACAGAAATTCACCAAGAAGTAATTTTAAATGAAGAATCCGAAATGGCAATCCCTCCTATGCCTATTATTAAACTCCCAGAGCCTTCATTCTCTGACAAAGAAAAACTAACAATCGAGACATTGAAAATATCAGTAACAAATGAAAAAATACAAGATGAAATGGGGCTTTATATGAATGAGTCCACAGCATCTGCTGTAGATGCACTTTTGAGTGTGTCTAGAGAGACTGACAGAGTACCGCGGGTTGTGACTAATGATCTACCTGAAGACTTATTTGAAGACGATAAAGACACTGACAGTATTGAACCTGAACCCGTTACAGATGACAATATTGAATTAGATGTAAAAATGGACACACAGAATAGTTTCCTAGCAGAAAACGGTCTTGTAGAGCATATGGAAACCGAGGAGATTCATGATCACGTGATTATGAGTACGCCAGAAATTCAAGATGATACGAAAAACAATTTGGTCGAAACCACTACTCCGGAAATTTTACATAATGAGGAAATCGTTGAGACCGCCGTGGAAGCTAATAATCCTTCAAATCAAGAAGCAAATAATGTTGAGTCTGTTGTTGAGAATGTGCCATCAGAATCTGACCTTCAAGTGGCCGAAGCACTGATTAATCTACCGGCTACTGCCATCCGAAGCAAAACTCCGACTGAACATAAAGATAGTTTGATAATACCTTTTTCTTTGGATCATGAAGATAGTCAAGAAGAAATAGTTCCTGTCCCAGAAAACGTACTGATAAATGACACTGAAATAGGATTCCAAGAAAATGAAATTGAAACAGAAACTATTGAACACTCGGAGATTGCCTCGGAAGATGACAGTTTGAACGCGCGCTTTGAAACTGAACAAGAAAAGAGCGAAAATCTGAATGCTGCCCAGTCTTTAGTCCAAATGTCAGAGTCTATTGAACACAAAATGAATTTAGTCGATACGATGGATGCTAAAGAAGTAGCTGAACCTAAGAAGTTCAAAACAAAACAAAATAATGGCATAGATACTAGCTTAAATACAATTGAACAGAATGTGGCTCTTTTGTCTAAAGACAATAACAGCGAAAGAGCAAAGCCCAAGACGAGCATTTTATTAGACCAATCGTCGTCCAAACTGTTGAAAATTTTAGAAGAGCCTTGCAAACCTAAACTTGCTATCAGCAAGCCCACGCCTACTAAAAATTTTGTACAATGCAAAGAGAAAATTTTGAACTTCGACGTTGCTAAATCAGTTTTCAAGAATAAGACTCCAAAACAGAAAATTATTATTCGGCGAAACCCGACGCCGTCCGATAACAAAACTGTCCTCAACAAAGTGACCGAACTATCGGGCGCGGATAACATCATTCTGTCGCGGACCGGGAACCAGCCGCAGGAAGGTTCCTCCGTTCAAAGGTTCACGATCCAAACGTCACCGGATGCGCCTTCAGACGCTAACACTATTATAATTCAACAAAAATACAGAAAGGTATCGAAACCTGCCGTCATACAACCCAAATTGCAAAGAATCAAACCGCATACGTCTCTCATCGCTCCCGTCAGCGAAGTGAAAACCATTAGCAAATCGCAAACCAATGACGACAGCATGTTCGATATAAATTCGATGCCGATCGTGTTATCGGAAGATCTTTTGACTCCAGAGAGCATCGAAAAAATGCCGGTCGTTATGACGGACGGAAATATTATTAGCCAACCTCAGAGCACGCCTAAGGTCATCAAGCCGAAACAGAACGTAATAGAACACGAAAAGATCGTAATTAGCAGTGCGCCTCACAAACAGGAAGTTAAAACGTTGCTGCTAAACCCGGGAGCCGAAGTGACAAAGTCTGCCACTCCTAACATTCTATCTAAGTCGTCTAAACTGCGAGGTGCTAAGCCGATGTTAGTCATCGACAAAGCGACGGGAAAGCAAAAAATAATCATGACGAAATCCGAGACTGTAGTGAAAGAACTGAAGCAAACTCAGCCGACTATAATACAGCCGGCGACTCAAGCTCCTAAAACCGAAAAGTTTATCATTCTTCCAACTCAGAGCCAGTCCCCGCGACCCACTCGGACTCAAAAAATCGTCATCGACCCGCAGACTGGGAAAGCGCACATGTTCGTAGCGAAAAGCTCCGATGCGCCTCTGAGCGTTTCTGAGAACAAGCCCGTGGCGGCGAAGCTCGTGCCTCAGTCGGAGGCTGGCGCCCCCGGGAACACCGTCATGATCATCACGAACGCACAAGGAGCCCAGTCCAGAATCGTCCTCACTCCGAGACACGAAAAAATTCTGTTTCCTAATAAGCAGCAGCCGAACGTTCCTCAACTGAAAACGATATCTCATCGAATAACGCCCGCCGCCCCCGTCCAGAAAACGATGGTGACATCGATAGTTTCCGCGAAAACGCCTACCATCACTCCCGTTAAAACGCCCACCATTACTCCCCTTAAAACGCCCACCATCACTCCCGTTAAAACGCCCACCAGAATCGTCCCGAAACAGAACAAGAGCGCAATAATCACATCCAAGGGGCAGCTGATAGTGGGAGGGCGGATGGCCACCACCACACAGAACATAGCCCCGATGCCGGAGCTGCGGGCCGTCACTTCCAAACGCGTCGTGACCTCGGAACCCAGGAAACTGACGCAGACCGTTCAACTCCCGAAGAGCAGCTCCGAACCCATAATATTCCTACAACAAAAATCGGGCACGGTCATGCAGCTGACGGCGGCGCAGTTCGAGCACCTCCAGAGGACCGGCCAGATAGTGCAAAAATCATCGGCGCAGGTTAACGAGAAAATGGTCCTGCACAAAACGAAATCCGAGCCCGGGCCGAGCGTGAAGAGAGGGAGGAAACCCGTCACGGCATCCCCGGCGCCGTTGAAGAAGATGAAGCACGAGATAGCGATCGCGCCGGCGCCGGGCCCCGCGCCCGCGCTCGCGCCCGCGCCGCCGCCGGCCAGCGCGCCCGCCGCCCACGCGGTGCCGGCCGCGACCGACTACCCCGACTTCGACAACTTCGAGGAGCTGCTGCCCTCCACGGCGATATCGCGCCAGCAGGCCTCGCCCGCGCCCGCCCCCGCCCCCGCGCCCGCCCCCGCCCCCGCGCCCGCCGCGCCGGCCGCGCTCGCAGAGCAGCTGTTGGCGGTGCCGGGCGAGCACTTCGGCGCGCTGGCGGGCACCTTCTACCTGTGCGTGGAGGAGAACGGCGGCTACACGCCCATCGACAACCGGCCGCTCGTGCTCGAAAACAACCAGCTCGTGCCCATGGAGGCGCCGCCGGCGCCGCCGCCCGAGCGCCGCGACATCCTGGAGGCGGCGCTCGCCAACAGCGACGTGTTCCAGGCGGAGGCGGCGGGCGCGGGCGCGGGGCTGGCGGCGGCCGCGCCCGACTTCCGCGACCTCAACGCGAACGTGGCGGGCCACTGCCGCGTGTCGGAGACCAGCACCACGCTGCACCAGCCCATCATGACGCCGCTGGAGCAGCCGAGCGGCGCGCGGCTGGCGCCCGCGTCGCTGGAGGCGGGGCTGGCGGCGCTGGGCGTGTCGCCGGGCGCGGGGGGCGTGCCCACGTCGCTGGAGCTGCCCATCACGGTGACGGACCCGCGCATCGCGCCGCGCCGCGCCGACCCGCTCGCCGCCGACCTGTTCGAGCCGCCGCCCGGCATCTCCATGCCGCTGCTGTCGGACGACGAGCCCGGCGGCGGCCCGTCCATGCCCAGCCTGGCGGAGGAGGCGGCCGCGGACGAGCGCTGGCGGCGCCTGCGCGCGCCCGCCGACCCGCCGGGGCCCGCGCTCGACCTCGAGCTCAGCTAATCGCGCAGCGCCCCCCACCATCCCCCGCCCCGCCCCCCCGCGAAAAGCGCTCTTATTTATTTTCGGTGTTCAGAAAAGATGCTACAAAAAGTGCAATAGTTTGGTCGACCTCGCGTCGCGTCGGGTAGTTTGAATGTTCGGTTTTAATGTATCATCGAATGCGACATATTGTTATTTTAAGGTTAGCGTTAGCGTCGTTTTCATTGTTTCTATAATTATGTGATCGATTGCGTTCGGTGAGTGCCCGCCGCGCACGAAAAGACGGTGCCGCTTATATCTCTAGCGTAAGGAATGGACCGACTGTGTGTGTGCGCGTTGTAAACGCGGCGATGTAAATACGGACAGTGAGGAAATTTCGATCGGAAAGTGTCTAGGACTCGGCGTTTTGTTGGAATAAATCTAAGTATAATGTTTTACGACATTAGGTATCACATTTAGTTGTAAGAAATTTACGTTTGTAAATTAAATATAATTATGATATTGTTGGATCGTATCTGTAATATATATAAAATTAGATTATATGTAATAGTATTTTTATAATGTCGGAAGTTCGGATACAGATTTTGTACATTGATTGGAGTTAGTTTGTGTTGAGCTCTCGCGAGCGGCGGTCGCGCCGCTGCGGCTCGCGGCGCTCGGAGACTATCGGACAGATCTACTGATAGTGTAGCGTTAATGTTAAGTACAATATTGTTGAATATTTTGTCATTATGCAATTAAAAGCACTTATTGGTTTGTTTGAGTGATGTATGGTATCTATGTAGTTCGGTCTATAATAGTCTACGAAAGAAACATAAAGTCTCTCGTAATAACTTCTGTGTAGTTTAAAAAATAAATTTTAATCAACATTTTGTTCTTTGATTCTTGGGTAAGAGTTAGGGAAATGAAACACAGTTTTGATTCAATATGGTTTACTCTTTCTAGTCCTTGTGGCATTTGCTTAATATAACTAAGGAACTTAAAAGAACCTTAGAAAAATAATAATATATGGCATTGCAATGTTACAGGTGTTTATACATTGGATAATGTCTTATTTACAATGCGTTAGAGCTCATTTACTATCGTATCACGACTGATGTTTGTGTTCTCTACAAACTACTATACTACAAACTACGGTAACAATGCTTCATAAATTCGTAAAAATTAAATGACGAAGTTTCGTAAAACAACGAATAAATGAATGATACTTAAACCTACATAATACTTTATCCGATAATGTAACACTTTGTTTCGGAGTCACTTCCAAATAAAAATTTAACAATCTACAACAGTTGATTATCGTTCGTACTTTCTTTTAATTTATAAAAAAATATGTTTAATTAATATAAAATTATTGTACAAATATGCAAAAACTAGTTACATCAGTGGATTCTTCGATGAGATTTTATGCTTATAATTATCACATGACAAGGATGATTATTCAAGAGTATTAAAATAATACTTATCAGGATAATCATCCTAGCAATATGTTAGGTTGGTATTGCCGCTTCACATAGAAATGATTCTTAGCGTTCGTACCTGTGCTTTTATCCGTTCACTATTCTCAGGGTTCCATAGTAAACTAAAGAACCCATGTTACTTTTATAATTTCACATAATAACTAAAATTAAAGTTATCACAAGGCCGTTCACATTGTGAGTTGGTAAAAATGGATTTGTGGAACAGACTTACAGAAAAGTTTTAACTTTCATTAACACGTTTAATATTGCAGCAAAAGTTAAAACTATAAAACAGCCTGAAACAAAAAAAATACGCGCTTGTCAATAATCGGTTTGACTTTGCTTTTGACACTTGACAGCCAGTCCCGTAACGGCCAGGGTTTACAAATGTACCAATGGTGCAGATAGAAGGGTAGGCGTAAGATGTTACTGCAGCGCTTGTCTCGTGGTGTTGGGCAGGAAGAGACACATGAGGCCGCCGCCCGCCAGCAGCGCCGCCACGATGAAGGTGGGCGCCGGGCAGTACGTGTCGAGCAGCGCGGCGATCACCACGTTACCGATGATGCCGCCCAGACGAGCCGCCACCATGGATACTGCCACACCCGTGGCACTGCAAACAATAATATAATAAGCACAAGTGGACTTTTTTTGCTATTAATTGACGAGACGAGCTAATCCCTCGCCTGATGTTAAACGTCACGATGAACGTCACGGTGATGTTACGTTTCCTATGATGAGGTTTGCGTATTAGCCAAAATAAAATTTATCTCATGCGATGCGCAATCTGGGATTCACACGAGACTCGTCGGACACCCTAAAATTTTTGTTGCTATGCACTCATGGCACGGGGAAACGACATCGAGGCTAGCACGAGTAATACCAAACGAGTCGGTGAGCATGACTGGGGTCCTTGAATTGAATCCAAACCTGTTCGTTCGTTTGCTGTTTACGCAGATTTACACTTAGGGGACATTTGACCTCCAGTCTCTATTGTATGGTCAAAAATACTATAGGAACTTTATTGGAAGGGATTTTTAATATAATAATAATATTTTTATTTCACTTAAAGACAAAGTAAGTAAGTATGAACATTCTAAACATAAGTTTACTCTAGGAAGAAATCGAAAAGAACATAACATACTTAACTAAAAATAATTGTACAGTTAGATTTAAAAACAAGATTAATTTCCTACAAAGTTGGATAGGATGCACAGTGATCTTCACACTAGGATACCCTGTGCTGTGAAGATCATAGTCAAGTGCAAGGGTTATTGGAAATGTGATGGTACAGTGATCGGGATAGGACAAAAGGGAAATGAAAATAATAATAAATGGATATAGAAAGAAGGATAGTATAATAATACTAAAGTGGGAATACTTATATAATGTTGTAAACAGAAAAATTAAAATATTTTGTTTAGTTGTTAAAAAGACTAAGGAACAGAAAATAATTATTACTTATTAGCGAAAATTTTTTATACTTAGGTACAGCGAAAAACTGAATTCTCTAGTAAAATATTTAGTTTCCAAAATGCCACAAATGCGTAAAATAGAAAAAAATATAACTTGAATTGGTCATGCTCATTCTTTGTGATGGTTTATACTGACCGTAAGTTAGTAGGGAAGACTTCTGTGATGAGGCAGTCGAGCGAGGCGTTACCGCACGAGATGACGGAGCTGAAGATGGCGCTCACTATCAGGTTGTTGGTCTTGTTGTACACGAAGTACATCGCCGCGGAACACAGCCCCGCGGAGAAAGTCGCGAACACTGAAAACATTACTCGTTTTACAATAGGTAGTGATAGGTAGGTTCTGGTAGGTTTCATTTTCAAGTTAAATTAGCTCTAGTTCAATCCTTAGTTTTTGAAGCTAAAATCTAGATCAGACACTCATTAAATATCTATATACTCTGCGGTTCTTTACCGAACTTTTCCTGAATCCAAAGTTTAAGTCCCGTCTAGAGTTGGTAAGGATTCTCGTAATTTCATGAACCAAAAGCTCAAAAAAAGCTTTTGTAAGTATTTACAGAGTTTGTGTTTAGTAGCGAATGCTCATAATCAGCTATTAATTGATCGTAAATAAGTTGGCTTTAGACTCGTCTGTTTTTTATAATGGCCCTTTGATTAAAACTACCTACCTTTTAAAGATATAATCTTCCTATTCAATATTCATATCTGTCCAATCATCCTTCCACCTAAACCTAAACTACTAGACCAAAATAAAACTTTTCCTTACCCAAGAAGAACTTCCTGCCAAGCCTATCCATGCCCAGCACCGCGAATATATTAGAAGGTATCGCCGCCGCGACCGTGATCAGCGACTCCATGAACACATCCGAGTGTATGTGCGAGTCGCAGAGCGCTTCAGCGGAGTGCGTGCCCTGCTGCGTGACGTACGCCGTCACTTGACAGATGTCGGCCTCTGCGTTGTCGTTGTTGCGCGACCACTCGTCGAAGCGGTTAAACATCTCGGGGAACCACATCATCAGCCCGTAGTAACTGGGGAGAAAAATGGGTAAATCAATGTCAGTTATCTCGGAGTAACGAGCGCAGTGCTGTGCCGGGCAGGGTCTGGAATTTGAATAGTTCAAAATTCCGGGTGGCCTGTGCCACCTGATAGGAAGACGTGATGATCAGCATCAGGCTAGCCATTTGCTCGTCTTGTTACTCAATTGCAAAAAAAAGACTACTTAGGAAGTGATTTTGAAAGACAATTTTGTCTGCTGGCTTGACTTTTTTTATCGCAAATAACTTCGCGTTTGATTACCAACTCGCCTGTTGGTAGGTAAGCGATAAATAACTTTTGCAATAAACTCATTCTCTTCTGTTACAATGAAACCGTCATAGTCGTTTTAAGGTGCGACATTTTTTGTCTTTTATTGACAACTCATTGTAGGGAGAACATAACTATGTACCTATGTAAGTACACCCTTCTTTATTGGCTTCAATGCAGTCGATAAAAAAATAACGACATTACGGTCTAGCCCTTTAGGCGGTGGGAAGCGATATAGGATCACACACCTACACTCGAAAAACAATTTCTGGGCAATCGACGAAAAATCTAATTAGGAACATCAAGGTATAACAAACTTACCCGATATGGAATGTGAAATTGATAGTGATAGAGATCATAGTGAACTTGAGTATAGGCGGCACGAACAGCTCCTTGCTGTGCTCCACGATGTCGCTGAACATCTTGCGCATCTTCGTCTTGGGCGCCTCATTAAGGCTTTTCACCTTCTCCGGCTTGTTCCTGCGACACTGTGCAAGGAAACTACTGTAACCACTCGTAACGCATATCTAGGATTTTGTGATAATTCTTTGTAACTACCCTTGCTGGTAATCTAGGATTTCTTGATCATTTTTAGCAAAGAAAGTTCAAGCTAATGAATTTTGATCTATTACGTAATTAATAATAAACCAGTCGCTGAACAAAAGATTTCAACGCGCGTGCCCATTCAAAAGACTTCAACGCGCACTTCAATATTTCCTTTTTATACTCACCATTCTAAACCATGAATAATTCTATTATTTATTTGTCTATACCTACGTTTCAAATGTAAAAGTGTTTTTATTTGTCGATTATGTACAGTTATGGGTAACTACTACATTTGTGGCAGGCGAGGAATGAGCGTGCGCGGCATGCACCTCTGCACCCCTAAGAGAAGCGAACACTATTTCTGCACATACTAAATAAATAAACTAAATAATATCCAATAATTCTATCTATTACTATAAGACTTACTTCAAATTATATAGGCCTATAAATAATTTATAACTGCTAGGTAGGTAAGGTCTTACCTAGCTCACATTAAGTGAACCTAAATTTAGACGAACAATACGTACCACCACTTCGTCGACCAATATCTGCTTGACAGGGTACTCCTCCTTACTCCGACCAGTGTTCATGAGGTAGATCCCCCTGAAGACCTCCAGCGCCTCCTCGTGGCGGCCGGACGAGATGAGGAACTTGGGCGACTCGGGCAGCAGGAACAGCAGCGCGGCCACCACGAACGACGGGAGAGACATCACCAGTAGGAAGATTCGCCACGAGTTGTACACGAAGCTGGCTGTGTTTATGCCGATTTCTGGAATTTATAAAAGGATTTTTTATTGTGAGCTAGCTGCGCTTTGCCGTTTCACTCGCTTGTTTTGTCTCGACCATCCCTGGTATTGAAGTGAATAAAAAATAAAAATAAAATAGGTTGGGCCATTTTCGAGATTTTGCGAGACTAACGAACAGCTATTGTTTTAAGAGAAGCTAATGAGGTCATGCTGAATAATGTGGGTTGATGTAAATAATAGTTGAAGTGTGAAGTGAACAGTCCAACGCGCCCTTTGCGGTTACAGCCAGCGTTAATTTTAGCCCCAGTCAGTCACTTTCAGAGTAGGTAAGTATAGGGTGGTATAGGTAAGATTTGTCTCGGAACTAAAAAAACAAAGACTTAAAGTTTTAGTTAGTTTGAACTAGCTAGGTACTCGTATGCAAAGAGTATGATCATGCAATTAGATAGGTAGGTATAAGTGTACTGACCAGCAGGAATGATGACCCACGCGAGCCCGGCGACGAACAAGTTTCCGAGGGTCCAGAAGGCGGCCATAAAGCTCAGCATAGCGCCTCGCTTCTGCTTCGGCTGGAACTCCGCAAAGTATGACCAGATCACTGGACCTGATCCACCCAACCTATATGATAAGCAAACAAAGTAAGTAGGTATTAGTAAAGTTTTTCAAAGTTCCTTAAAAAAGGTTTTCCAGTTCTGTTTTTTCCCAAGACTGAAAAAGCGAATGATTTTAATTTAACGCAATTCAGGTAATAGGTACTTTTCAAAAATACTGCTCCGTTACCACCATTGTACGTCTAGGTAGATATCAGAATAAAAAATGATCCGGTATCTACTAAAAGTAAAAAAGAGAGCCTATCTGATAACTTTCAAAATCTTCAAGATGTATATTGATATTGGGTCAAATATTTGAAAAGAAAAAAGTAGATATTTTATTTTATTTGAATTTTTAATCTCGTAAGTTATTTGTCCAAACCCAGATATATAGATAGGTTCAACCCGGGGTTATTTAAAAGAAGAGTAAATTACTATTTCCTAGGCACGCGTGCTACATCTTCAACCACATCCTCGCTTCCCAACACGTGCGATTGTGGTCAAACGCATGTCTAGTTTATTGTAAAAAAAAAGATATAGACTCACGCGGCGCCGTTCATGAACCGGAAGAGCATGAAGAACTCGTAGTTCTGGCTGAAGGAGGAGGCGACGATGGCGACGCCGTTGATGATGGAGATGGCGATGAGCACGCGCTTGCGGCCCAGCGAGTCCGCCACCGAGCCCCACGCGTACGCGCCCACCATCATGCCGATGAAGATGATGCTGTTCAGCCATCCCTGGGAAACGACACCACATACAATTACAAATCAAGAGTAGAAAAATATTATAAAAAAAATTTAATTTTTTTTTGCGTTATGTAGTCTCGCAATTTTTTCAAATGGCTGACTTTTTATTTCTTCGCCTTTACCATATACAGGATATTAACATCTTAAATTTAAAATAAGCTAAAATAAAAAACTAAAATAACTAGAACAAAGAAATTTACAAAACTAAAGATCAAAAAGTATATTTTAAATTAAAAATATACTTTTGTGAAATATTGTTTCCTATTTATTGTATTTGTAATGAAAATATTTATACCTGCCTATCTATATCTTTTTTAGCAAAATGTCTAATATAGAGTTACAGCCGAAACTCTCAATACATTTCCCTAGCTGTACGCACTGATAGTCACTAACTTGGTGTTTCTTGGTTTTACCTAAAACTTCAGGCAAAACCAAGTTGCGTAATTATTTGTAAAGAAAATGCTATTACAATAAATTATATTAGCGAGTAGGTACTATCTACTTTTTTGTATGATAAGGAAAGTTACAAAAGTTTCACACGAGTTCACGTTTCAGAAACACGTCGTGACATCATCTTTGTAATGGTTCAAAAACTTCAGGAAATATTGTTTGCTCGGAAATAAAGGATTTCCATATTTTATTTGGTTAACATGTTTATCTAAAAGTGTGTTAATTGTGACGTAGTTGACATTGTGTTTAAGGATACATGACACGAGTAGACACGCAAACAAAATGATAACAATGTCATCTGCGTCGCATCATTTTACAAACAAAACTAAATACGGTAGCTCTATATTCTTAGTAAAACTGTCAACTGTTAAGTTACTTAATTATTCAAATACAAAACAGAATTGAATTGATGTGAAATGTAGCTTGCTCAATGCTCATTTAAGTAGATATTAAAAAAGTTATTGAATCCGCATTTGACTTCCAACTCGCCTGTTGGTAAGCGATGATGTGGTCGAAGATGAAGCATGCAGATTTAGAATCTATTCAATTCACTCTGACCTTGAAAAGTCTAAGATTAAGTAGTAAGTTTTTTTATTTGTAGTTTTATTATTTCATCATCATCATCAGTAACCTTTAATCCTCCCACTGCTGGGACACAGGTCTACCCTCGAAGGGTGATTAGGCCGTATTCCACCACGCTGGCCAAGTTTGGGTTGGTGGATTCACATACGCCATTGAATTTATTCTCTGGACGTAGGTATGCCGGTTTCCTCACGGTTTTTTATTATTTACTTGACTAGAAATCAGTAGACTTTTTAACAACATTTGTGAACGCATGATTCTTTTTATTTAATACAAAAAAAAATACTAATCACTAACATCTCATTAGTATGTGAGAACTTATTTGAATAACAGTGAACAAAACCGGCAGCCAGTCTTCTGATTATTTCATACATTGTAAAACCGTGAAGTATTATACACATAGAATACCCTACAGTACTTAGTAAGTTAGTATAAGCATGAATGAATGGGACCATTCATGCATAATATCGATTATACCTCATTTAACTATGATACTAAGTAAACTACGTGACCGGAGTATTATGTTATGTGTTATGCAGTATGCAAATAAACGTAGAATGAGCGCTATGTACCTAGGAAGTTTTCTAGAATAATCTAGAATAACTGTGGCTAAGTCTATGACTATGGCGAAGTGTCTAGGTAAAAATGAGTTTAGGTAGGTACATATTATTAGGTAGTTATCGATAGATTGAGTGAAATCTCGGGTTGCGGGGTCCCGGATTCGATTCCCAGTCCCAGTTGGGCAAATGTTTAAATGGTTTAAATATCTTTTCCGGGTCAGGGTGTTAGTTGTCCTTGTTTTTGTGTGTTCCATGGCAACCCCAACATAGTTAAGTCGTAAAAACAGAATGATCTAATTCAAATAGCTAAACCTAACTGCTCAAGTAACCAGAGTTTCATTATAAGATTCGTCAATAGGTACATACCCTACAGTCGATGCTTATTGGCTGAATCGAGTATTAATTGGCAATGAACATTTTTAAGCGAAATAAAAATTTTATAGCCCATTGTCTGTCGAAAAAGGACAGCAGATTAATTAGGAAATTCCTTCAGTTATGTACCTATTTCGTGTTTCTTTATAATATTCTCACGTTCATTTACTGCTATATATTTATATGACTGTTTTATGCAAGTGTAAGTTATTTTGGAAACTTAATTGATTTGTTTATGTTTATGGTCTAAGGTTCTTTGGGTTCTACAAAACCCAAAGAACCTTAGACCACATTTTAGTTCACCGAAACTTGAAAAGGCAATTCATTTTTAATCAATTGATTTTGACAACTGTTCAATGAAAAAAGTCAACAATAGACAATTTTTTTATCAAAATAATTTAACTTCTTTTTTTATTTATTTATGTTATATTAGTAGTAGTGTATAACATACAGTTTAAGTATAGTCGAAAATTTGCGTAAGTATAATCTACAGAGAGATTATAATATTTCTTTTAAATTTGAATAAAACCAAATTTTTTACTTTGTCGCTATAAAACGATGGAAAACCCGTACCAAGCCAGAAGTGTAATTAAAGAGGTGATTTTTGTAATCTTAATCTTAATTGTGAGTTTACATGATTGAAGACATTGTCTCGTTGATTTAAAACCTAACCTTACCAAACTTAAGTAGGTACCTACTATGATCATTGTCCACAAGACCACTGACCAATAACCAATAACCATCTCAGAGATGAGATGGGTATGTGCGCATTATATGTGAAGAAAGAAAATAACCTCATGCTCAATAGACTTCATAATTGAAAAAAAAATACAAAAATGAAAAATGAAGAAATTACTTTAAAAAGGAGTGAATTGGGATATGAATAATGATAGAGACGAATTAAGGAAATGTTTACATTTTTCCCGCACCGGCGCGGCGTCCCGCAAGGGGTACATTGTACGTTTCCCCCTTGTCAGCAGTAACTTGACCTAACCCAGCTCTGAAATAACAGAGCGAGACTCTGGGCTGCTGGCACAACTGCTCTGTAATGGTTTGATTGACGATGAGCTACAGTCAAGTTGTTATGATGATAATATGCCAAAAGTCACCTCATGCAATGCAGTGACCCTGGTCTTCTCTGTGGCCTCGCAATGCTCTACAGTTTCGTTTTATTATTTACTAGCTGACCCTTGCCCACTTCGTTGGGCATAATGTTAATTAAACCCGAAGCCATCGCGCGCCGTCCGGACCGTTTTTTCTCCGATTCACTTTGCAAAACGGACTACCACGTAAAAGCCTTTTTATTTTTCGGTTTTTTATATATAACCTATGACACTCAGCAATAATGTGGCTTTCTATTGGTGAAAGAATTTTTAAAATCGGTTCAGTAGAGCCCGAGATTACCCCTTACAATTTAACAAATATACAAACACACAAACTTTACTTCTTTATAATATTATTATTAGTATATTATTTATGTACTCGTACTACTAGCTGCGCTCCGCAGTTTCGGTCAAAAGGTTTACAAAAATCATCTCATTAGCGTTAATAAAAAGTATCCTATGTTACTTCTAACACGTCAAAGAATTTCACATTTTACGAGTTTTCGCGTGAAAGCGTAACAAACAAACTTACATTCACATTTATAATATTAGTAGGGATGATGGACATTATTTATGATGGTCACTTATGTACTCACTTTAGTCTGTGTGGTGAGATTTAGGTCGCACTGCGCCGAGGGCAGGATGAAGGACATGGAGATGACGTCCATCTCCTCGGAGGTGCTGACGAGTCCGCACACGGCCAGCAGCAGGTAGTGGAAGCGTCCATAGCCTAAAACACAACACTAATTAATCCCCGAAAAAAAAGAAAGATGGACCTTTTGTTCGACACGAAATACAACAAATAAAAAGCAAAGACAACCTAATGAAAAGGGAAAATATATACAAAATACTCATTCCTCGCGCAAAGAATTTCACTGGCAATTCAGCGCGGGAATGCAGCCAGCGTTCTTGGTACTTTGCCACACGGGCAAAACCTACTTTTTGATTTTTAGATATGATAATTTTCTTTGTTGTAGTTATTTTAGTTTATTAAAAAATAGTACTAAAAACGGCCCCATATCAGCATATGCTGAGTGCCAGGCACTTAGCGCTGGTTTTCTGATGGTTCCCTTTAGTAGAACAATAAAAACGACAATGGAAATCTTCAAATCTCCTTTTGAATAGTACGTCACTCTAGACTGCATCATGAGTCAATCATGTTCAATCTAGACTCTATTCTAGACTCTCCCTAGAGCCATTGATTTCAATTATTTACTACTTCTGTGGTTTTCCACCGAAGTAGTAATTGAAATCAATGTTGAACAAATGGAAAACCATTAGTTGAAGATCTGCAGACTTGAATATTGTCCTCTACACGACCAGTATAACCACAAAATAAATAAATATCTACCTATTCATTTTGCGGTAAAATGTCACGTCGTCGTACTACTTAGCCATAGGTGCCTACATAACTTAGTATGTTCTTGTAAATGACTCAAAAGCGATAAAGGAAAGTTCCCATGGCAAATATTGTGTGGATGGATCACACTACAAAAGTTCCTACGAGTTTGTAGAAAGCATGTTGTTTTGAAGTGTAGTGACACGAGGCCCGTTCCGAGAATTAGCCTGTTTACAACGGGTCCTACCGTCGTTCCTGAGATTGCAACGTGAGCACTCATTCATAAAGTCGTAGATTATGAACAGCGCACTACATTCCAGTCGGTGCATAATGCATATCTATTTCCAAACTCGTGGACAGCGAGGACATTCCTTACACCGCATCAGTTTTTCGCGCGTCCGGGTTTTTTCACAGTTCTATCCGAACCAATCAATCAATCAAATCGTGTCATATATCTAAGGTCTTTTAGAGTTATTGTCGACTAACTGCGCCCCGCAGATGAAAAACGGTGAAGATGATGAAAAGTACCCTTTTATATGTACTTTTCTGTACCCCTGACAACGTGAACCAAAATTTCATCATGACCGTTTGAATAGTTAAGGCGTGAAAGCGTAATAAACAAACAAACGCACTTTGGCATATTAAGTATTAAGTTAGGATTAGGATATCACAGTTCTAAGT
The DNA here is from genome assembly GCA_949125135.1 of Alcis repandata. Lineage (NCBI taxonomy): Eukaryota > Metazoa > Arthropoda > Insecta > Lepidoptera > Geometridae > Alcis > Alcis repandata. The sequence goes on from OX421238.1 coordinate 4,111,992, forward strand.
GTAAATAAATAAACTTTTGTTACAGTAGCGTTACTACAGTACTACGTAAACAAAATCAGGTACAACACCTGACAGTGGGACTGCGTGGCGCGGCGGTATCGGGTGCTATTATGTAATGAAATGTGAACTATGCAATCACGCGGTGACGCTCCATTTAACTTGGAAGACAAGAGGTGTAGAGTACGCCCTTAACTGTAGGAATGTTTCCGGCAATATGAAGAAGAAAATGCATATTTTTTATCTAACTAGCTGATTCTTTCAGATTAGTGTTCAACGAGGTGCTGTTCGGCCTTCAACTCCAACTAAATAAAGTCTTTAATAACTCACCGGTTAGTTCGATAGCCCTCTCGAAGTCAGCCTTTTCTGAGTTCGACCCCTTTTCTGGGTCCTTGCTCTTTTTCAGCGACGGTACCACGCCTGGAAACATAGTTATAATTAAATTTAAAAATAACGCAACTTACATTTGATGTTTTGTTTCTAAATTGATGGGAGTTTTCTAATTATTATATACATAGGTATTTGTTTTATTGCACTCCAAAACTACAAATCTTAAAACTAAGCAATATTCCTACTACCTATGTTAACAATTTGATAATGAAAAAAGGTAGTAAAAGTAAAAGGCTTTTTCGCTCTTACTACATGCTTATTTTTGGGCTCATTACTCTTAGTTTATGATATTTCCATTTTACTCTAATTTATATTTTTCCGACTTTTAGTTTAATTTATCAAAACTACACATAGAAACCAAATTTCAGCTCAATTGGACATCGTTTAGTGGCTCAAAAATCAGTGGCAGTGGCAGTGTGGCAGTGGCAGTGGCTCAGTTGCTTTTTTTTAAATTTTTTTTAAAATTTTTTTTTTTTATTGCAATTAAATAAAAGCTTGTAAAAATAGGCTCAAGTATTAAAAACACCATTTCAAAGTGAAGCCTTCAGCGAGACAAGGTCTATCCGTTGTCACGAGTCACGATATAACAGCTACTAGTAGATACGCTACTAGGTACGTTCATTAACACCTCTATAGGAAGTGTCCTACATGGGAAGGAAGTATTTAGGTCCACGCACCGTAATGTGAGAAACATAATTCAATAACAACCACATCAAACTGTTGCATTCTTTATTTAATTTGTCAACTTGTTTGTGTCAACCTTCTACTCGTACTTCACTTCAGGGCTCTACAAAATTCATGTTAAATGTTTTTGTATTGCCAATTGCTGGAATTGGCAAAATCAAATGATATACGAGTATGTTGTTGACAAATTTGTGGAAGACATATATCCAGGATTACTCGCGAGTGATATTACCAATACGAGAAAGTGCTACCGTGATTCGAACGACATGGTAAATTATAGTTCGGAGATGTTTCCTCTGAATGTGAACCGGAAGGCTTTTTTACATTTAAAGGGAGTTTCAAGTTTCAAAATGAAGCCAATTCTGATTATCAGTCAGTTGGTAAATAAATGAGGTCTTCGAGAGGCGCAATTAAAAGTAGAAATAAGCACTCGGCCAGTGCACGCCAATTACAAGCAAGAAATCAACTCGCTCGTAAGGTATGAGTTTCAGTTTGTAAGGCTTGGTTCAAAATTCTGGGTGGTGCAGACCTGTTATGGGCAAACGTGATGTTTAACATCAGGCGAGCGATTTGCTCGTCTCGTCATTTAAAAAAAAAGTTTAATGCTTACCAAGCTCGGCAGCTTTGGATCCTGGGCCGTTCAATTGAAGGTCACTTTTTACATCACAATCTGAAACAATAGGAAAATAATTCATCATCATCTGCCTACCCTTATCCCACCTACGTGGGGTCGGTACAGTATGTACACTTCTTCCATTCATCTCTTTCAATCGTCATATCTGAATACACTCCCTTTTTTCATATCATCTTTCACACAGTTCATCCATACTTTCTTAACAAACAAAAACAAACAATTGGAAAACAATTATAAACTTTAAATAAAACCAGGCCCAAGTTTGAAGGCTTTTTAAGACAGATCTAAATTTTCTAAAACTATTGGCATCCTTGTCTAATGGCTTGCAATGATAAAGACAGATATATTTTTAGTTAGTTTAGATCTGTCTTAAAATGCCTTCAAACTTGGGCCTAATATCCGAAGAAAAACATAAAATAAAAAGAATAAAGATGTATAAAGTTTCTTTACAGTTTTGTCAGTTGTTTTGTTTTAGAGCATAATTATACGGCTGGGGCTCTATGAAACGAAAAAAAAACATTGAAAACAAAAAAGAACAAGAAGTGGTTTGAGAAATTCGAACAAAAAGTTTTTTCAGTTTTAGTATTTTTTTGTTATTTTTTTGCTTGTAACTTCCCTGTATCAGCAAGAAATAATTTTTCCAAACTTATTTACCTAAAGAGTTCATACCACCTTTATGTTTACATACATACATATCACACGTTTTGCACATAATATGTTGCGAGATATAATATACGACGCGTATGTTATACCTATGTATCTCTTATTAGTAAACATTGAGTAACCTTGGAATAGTTACTCCGCCTTTTGTCTTTTTCAATCAATTTAAAAGTTGTAATAAAAGAAAAAATACAAAACATGAAGTACCTTCATACTTCAAAGCTACTGCGCGTTTATTAATAAGGGGATACGTAATTCAAGAACACTTCAGCCTTGTGCCCAAGGCTCTCGGATGTCAGGACAACATTTTATCGGTTCTTTTATTCGTCACATAAAACGAGCTTCAATATCAATGGAGCTACTCTACTAAGAACTACTCAGTATTTTGCACGCTAAGGTAAAACAAATTACAGTGAATTTGCTGCAGCAGTTTGTGGCATTAGCAGTGGGAATTTTACCGCAATAATTATGATGTTGCTTCATACTTATTGAATATTTCCAAAGATAACATTCTATAGATATCGTTAGAAAAATCGCACCAAAATTGGAGGAAGGCGCGCGTTGCGTGGACTATGGCACAGCGTTTCTATTGGGTATCCCAAAGTCACGCTTAGCTACGTCAAACAATGAACTAAAGAGAGTTAATCGGCCACAATATACTTTGATTATCTATAATGTGTGGTGCGTTTCCACCGTTGGGAGTCTATAGAAGTTTATCTATGGTTCTTTCTGAAGTAAGTTGTTTAACACTAGATCGTTAAATGGTTCATTTTACTCTACTGTGGTAACACCACAGATGTCACAGGAAGTATTGTATCACAATATCACAATTTAACTTCTAACTTCGTGATTGTAAAATGAGACTACTTTATGGCTCTACTAGTATCTACGATTTACCTATAACTCTTGTCTGCTTTTTATCCGAGAAAAGAGTTTTTAAAGCATAGCAGGTGAAACTGTGGGCCACTGCTAATTTTAAGTAGGTACAAAATAGACAAACTAGATCTTTTGCATACTAACGTAACGCCTTATTGCTTTCTGATTTATACTAGACTTGGTGTCTGTTCACATTAACTTTGTTTGAAGTTAATAATGCTTATAATAGGAAAAGCCACTTACTGTGAGGTTTGGGCCCGGGGTCAGTTTCTACCATCCTATGCGGGCGGGCGTCGAAATATGTCGGCGGTCTTGCGGACTCAACAAAAGGTCACTGGATCAGTTGGCGCTTCCAACGGTGATCCGCTCGTCTGAAACAATACAAAATAAAAAATTAATAAAATGCTTACTTAACTTTTAAACTGTGACAGTTGTACACGTAAAAGGAAGTATATGTACTATATATTATATGTATAGTACAAATATGTACAAGTACAGATACGACTATAATATATGTACAAGTATCTACGCTTCAAGAGATACCACTTTCGATCCTCAAGGATAGATTTTATCAACAGACTGTGTTAATTGTTATGTTATGAGGAACGCGGGCCTAATGCCAGCAGGGGTTTTCTTATGTTAGAGCAGTGTCTGATAGACTATAGTTATTGATAAAAAAATAAATAATGGTTGATTTGCAAAAAAAGCATTTTAAAAGAGCCATCAAGAACTTGAACAAGACGGACTTGACTGATTTTGGATTGCGAGTTATCCAAGATTTGTCTCTGTAGTCCTAATCTTTTTAACCGACTTCAGAAAAGGAGGAGGTTATCAATTCGTCTGTATGGTTTTTTTTTATGTTTGTTACCTCATAACTTTTGACTGGGTGAATCGATTTTGATAATTCTTTTTTTATTACAAAGCTGACGCTTCCCATTTGGTTCCATTTCAATTTAGTACAGTTCTGATAATGGCATCCATGAGAAAACCATATAAGTCTTAAATTTGCATTAAGTACGTGCGCGACAAATAGATGAATAACTCAATAGTCGGTCTCTTGAAGTCGGTTTTTGTTTTTTGTTTTGTAAAAATAATGTTCTTGTTTCTTTAAATAATTTGCATAATGATGTACTCGTATTATGAAGGGTTACTCGTACGTAGTTAGGTCCCTACTAAGAAGGTGCTATTCTGAAAGACGGACTAAACAAGTCAAATCCGATTCATACAGATGATGGGCGCAAATCGTTTCTATTTCCATAACATCAGACAAATTTTATGGAGTTAACATTGAGATTATCACTAGCGAAGATCATAAAGAGAGTGAAACCATACTTCCAGATGCATGCTTTTTGTAAATACAGGAGTTAAGGGTAGGACAAACGTTCGTCAGTTATCACTATCGCTGCTTGAAGATGTAAAAATCACTGATTGGAGATTTAAAAAATTACAGATTTAATAATTTCAAACATCTATAAAAATAGAAAAAGAAATAATTTTAATACGTTTTAATTTGACGGTAATTTTCAGATAAAATGGTTTTTTTTAATCCCTCTTTTAATGGAATAGTACCAAAAAAAATTTAAACTTTTTAACAGGTTTAAATTAATTTTTACTTTAATTTTAATTCCTAATTAGCGATTTCATATCTACATACAAAAATGTAAATACATACATATTTGTGCAAAAAAGATAGCTAGTTACCATCCATCTCACTCTTAATAAAAACAGTTTATTTCGATAACTGGCAGCGCATCAAGTGTTTTGCTTTTACTGGTTGCCACAAGTAAATAAAATAATATTTTATTACTTTTTTTAGTATTTTTATAGCGAAAGTGATTCTGTCGATGGATTTAAATTGATCGTGCGTCGTTAGGATGAGACACATGCCTCCTTAACATATAATATATAAAGCTTTTCTAAAGGAGTTTTATGGAAAACATATCAGTGAAAAAGAGGTGACAAATTGTATGAAACAGCTGATTTTTTTCGCGATTTCAGGGTTGGTCCCATAATAAACATTATTCATAATGATGAGAACTATGAGCCCTTTCCAGGTCGGCATGCATACTCTTTTCTTATAAACCTGTATATTGAGTTACTTTAATATAAATAGGATATTATTTAACTTTTATGTATTAATATAAAAAGACCTGTACGTGCATTGTATATCGAGTTATATAAAAATAAATATTTTTTTTAATAATTATATTAATTCACAATCCAGGTAATTTTCAATTTGAAAAATGTTATTTGATCGAAAATTAATTTCACTAAAAAACAAGTGACCTAATTTATTTAGAACTAGCTGACCCGGCAGACTTCGTACTGCCATACGTTTGTATGGGAAAAAGAAAAGGGGTGTTTTTAGGGTTTTTCAATAATTCTGAGAGATTTTCTTAATATTTTTTTCCGTAAGAACCTTCTCCTAATAATAACAAATACAACAAAAAAAGAATTAGTGAAATCGGTCCAGCCATTCACGCGTGATGCCGTGACCAAGGAAAACGGGTTTCATTTTTATATATATAGATAATATTATAAATGGAGAGAACCATTTACGCGTTTATAAATACCTACCGAATGGTTTATTTTAAAATCACCTGAAAAAACAAAATGGCAGAGTACAGTTTTTCATTTCTCACTTGAAACTTACAAACAACGCTTTCAATTTTTTCTTCATAAAATTAGAATGTACCTACTCGTAATTTCCACAATCTTCATTTGATTTGTTTGATGTGTTTTAACCTCACAAAGGCAATATTTACGCATGGCTAGTCAACGTACTGTTTAAAGCTGCTTTTGATCGGTTTGCAAAGTTCATTTTAAGGGGAGACTTAATTCACACGAGGTTGCGACTTTTCGGAATTTGCCAGCCATGCATCACGCGTAATATCAAATGAGTTTCAAGAACAATACAGCCAGATTGTGTAGTTATGTATGTGTTATTTCTGGTGAATACCGCTGACAGAATCAATGTCAAGTTTTGTGGATACAGCACCGTTTTTATCAATGTTTGTTCAGCTCTCAATGTGGCGCGACTACACGGCGAAAATCATCTGCCCAAAAAGTACGTACATTATTTAGTTAAAATGCTTCCTCAGTGTTGACGTTTTTTAAACAACTGACCACTGACAGGATGAGTAAGTTGATGGTATGGTAAAGCCTATTGCACACAGTCCGAGTTGCCTGTAAGGGCACACGTGAGAGCTAAATGCATGCAGGTAATGTTAAGGCCGCACGCATACGCACGTGCAAGAAACCATCACAAAAGCGCGTGCAAGAGTAGTATGTGCCCGCCTAATTAGTAATGATAAAGCTCCTTGCACATCCTGGTGCAAGAAGCCAGCACAATATTGCGTACGTACGGTTTGTAAGTGATGAATGTTCCTGGCATCCATCTCAATTTCCCAGGTGACTTGTACAGTGTGCAAGCGCCATGAGCTACATTATGTAGCCTACATAAACATTTGCATACTAGCAGTACTTCTTCATTTTCTGTTAGGTAAACTAAGTATTCACTGAAACCGGTTCGCGTTTTATATTCCGAGCTAATTAAATTACAAAGATAAATGACTAGGTACGTCTTTTGGCACTATAGACACGGTAGAGGCGCCAACTTTGTGATAATTTTTATTGTGTCGATTGCTTGACATCCTGTGTTCTTGACAAGTCTTTGGACTCAATTTATTCATACCAAAAAAAGTACAGGTATTGCCTGTTATTTAATTACGGCTTACAAAGTATAAGGCGTCGCTCACGCTACTCAAGTCCATGTAGAACTAAGCGAATATTATGAAGAGTTGATGAGCGCACAATGGCCGGGAAACAGCCGTCAGCGCGCATTGTGCCTTTGAAATCATCACGTTCGTGCTAAATCATTCTAAGGGCAGTGTACCAATTTTTTTCTTGGCTTTCATAGTAATAGGACCGGTTTTAGTTTGAATACCATCTCACCTGACTCAGTCTGCTACAGAGAATGCTTGCCTAGAAGAAATCAACAATTCCTATTCGACTTGAAGACACCCAGATCTCTTAACATTTGTCACATAGTAAGTATCTATACCTATATTTGTTTATGTTGTTCTCTTTTCGCTGAAGAATATTTATTGGATCGTCCTGATACCACTTTACATAGAACTGGGCCACTGCCACACGATCAAAGACCTGATTTATAGTAGTTTTCTTTATGAATGGATGGCGGTGATTGTTCACTTTACGACTTGTGGAAACCGTGTAGCCCAATAGTAGGTAATAAATATGTACTTAATATTTTTGGAGGTAACTCTAGTATTTACTTAAATGTTGATAAACTGGTTATATAATATGCGATTCAACCTGAATGTATATTATTGTTTTCTTGTTTAAACAAAGTACATATACCTTTTAATTTGATGTGATTTCCTAGATATGTCATAAAACATTAATCTCGGTATACTTAGTTGATAAAATATTTCCTTATTCATAAATAACAGTTTGCGTCAGTTTAAGTACTTAAAAAGTATGTTTAGTACTTACGTGAACCTACGTACCTATTACATCATAAAAAAATAAAATACATTCTATGCAGAGGCGTAGCTGTGACAAAATATACGAATTTGCAAGGCTGATTGAATGGCACGGTTTGGTAGAGTTTTATGAACAGCAGTATCATAAATGTGGGCTGATTATGATGATAATGAATGTTGTATTTTCAGTAATGTTTAGACTCTAGACAACCGTATGCCTGTATAGTAATATTAATTTGTACTTAATGGGACATTTCTAAGGTTTCTAGTTTAGTTCCATTTTTATGTTTTGTTTGTGTGTTTTATGTGTACATTAGGCCCAAGTTTGAAGGCTTTTTTAAGACAGATCTAAATTTTCTAAAACTATTGGCATCCTTGTCTAATGGCTTGCAATGATAAAGACAGATATATTTTTAGTTAGTTCAGATCTGTCTTAAAAAGCCTGACAAACTTGGGCCCATTAATTAGTTAGCTAGATATTTATCTAATATATAAAATTCTTGTCCCCCTAAATGTTAGGGGTAGTCCACCCCTAAATTTTTATTTTTATTTTTTAGACATTTTTTAATTTCTTTATTTTTTTATTATGTCGCATTAAAAAATACATACAACCCTAAATTTTCACCCTTCTATCACCAACCCCTATTAATTTATATGGCAAAACAACGTTTGCCGGGTCAGCTAGTCTTCTCATAAAAATCCATTTAGCTGTTACGCATCACTTGATTACAGTAAGTTAGCACCGAATGTCTAAGTACAGTGCCACGAAACTGAAAAGGGCTACGAAAATTCTACATTTTTAGTTAAGTATAAAGTCATAAAGTCAGTACATAAAGACTCAAATTAAAAAGAAAAAAAAAATCATTTCTAAAAGTAATAATTTAGAATTTTACTACTAAGTATAGAGTCGGTCTCGGTGGATTTACTGGATCTGCTTTGTTTTTAAAAAAAACAGCTAATCTAGGGTTATCTCCTTTCCAAACGTTTCCCACGAACCGTTAAGACGTTTCAGCGTGAAGAAGTAGCATGAAGAAGTAGCATAACACACATGAACTCATAAAATACTTTCGCTTTGATAACTTTAGCGTAAAATGTAGTTAGCCTTATTTGGTCCTATAATAACAAAATAACATTATCCACCTGTTAACAACAATAAGAATATTTAGTGGAAACCGGATTAACTCGTTTTTGTCTTTATTATTTTGAAACTAGGTGTAGATAACGAATCAAGCATAAATTACACACCTTAATGTCACGTGCACTGTGCTCCGCAACATTTTCACAGTAAGTATATTTTACTTGGACTCTTAAACTTTTTTCTAATGAACTTGAGTGTGAATGGAATGTATAGCTGTAGAGAACGACCAAAGAAAGTATGGATGAACTGTGTGAAATATGATATGAAAAAGAAGCGAGTGTATTCAGATATGACGATAATGACGAATGATAGAGATGAATGGAAGAAGTGTACATACTGTACCGACCCCACGTAGGTGGGATAAGGGTAGGCAGATGATGATGACTCTTTAACTTTTTTCAATCATCTACATCTCATAATTTTATATCTTCACGCAGAGAATTTATTGACATCTCAACTCTAAACGGGAGTTACGTCACTTGCGTGAAAAATAACGGAAGTATCGTCAACCGTTAAAAAAATGGTGAACTTGCAAAAGAAACACTTTTCTATTAACTAGTGGGAATTTCACTAGGCAAGAAATAATATCAAACTTTTACGTTTCAGAGACCTTTCCGAAGCTCTACGCAAGGACTTTAATATGAGACCTTAAAATAGCATAATCGTTAAAGAAAGATTCTGTATACCACTTAATTTAGCAGACTAACAACGCCCCTCGGTATCACCAGGTACACTACAAGAACCTTTGATTTTTCTGTGACAAATATAAACCTATGTGTTATTCCAGGCTATAAGCTACATCCATGCCAAATTTCATTTAAATCCAATCCTTTTATTTTCCCGTGACTGAGAAACAAACATACAAAATTACACATCATATCAGAAGGACTAACAACTGCACACGGTCAATAACAATACCAATGTTTTTTTTGTTTACCACGAACTATTTAATAGCATTCATTGCATGTAAACTTGAAATTATACACAACTTTCATGTTATTCATAGCGCTCAATGTAGTTTTCAGGGTTAGGTAGGTCACGGCTACGGGTGTGGACTGTGGACTGGTAGGATTTTGTTAAACACTGGGATTGCCTTAGTAAGGAGTGGTTTATTTACTACTCATAATTACATTTACATTTTTGGCTTGACACGTTTAGCTTTGCAGTCAATTGTTTTCTTTCGTGATTTTAATTATATTTGACAGGGCTTAGGTAAATGCTGTTTTGCTAAATCTGTAAAAGTTTATTTTAATAATAATTTACTGAGCTTTTTTTAATGAGCCGGTTTTTTACTTAATAATATTATTGTATGTAAGAGTATTGTAATTGGCTAATTTAATAGATGAACTTTGGTTAAAATTTTCTGTTTGCTGATTTACCCCGTCTTTTTGATAAGCGATACCTTACTAGTTTTTAGGAACTTTTTGCAAATAAGTACGTGTAGATGAATTCTTTAGCCTATGGAAGATTAAGGTGTACTAACTCATAATTCTGAATAACGTAAACTAAACAACTCTAAAATCGTGAACGTGAAAAAAATATTAGCAGTTCTCAAATAAATTACTACCTACATAAAAAACTGTTTTAAAATATTTTTCTTTTCCATTGAAAAATGTCATTGACACTCAACCAAATGTGTGGAACAGCTGATTTCATTTTCTCGATATTGGAGCTGATCTCATAGTAAAAAGTTTATAATGATGAATAGGTAGTACTATGAGCCTCTACGGCTAAAGGTTCGCTTAAACAGCGGGGCGGGCGACATTTTAATACCGATTTTTGCTCTGCGTCTCGCTGTAGTATGCTATAGTATGGTTCAAACAAAATGTACAAAGGAAATGCAAGATGATTTTAACGTTACGATGTGCCTCGTCCCTATGTGCGCGAATCTGTAATATCATCTTCCCGTGAAACACTGTATATACACTGTTTGAATTCGAATGAGGCGTGGCCTGATAAAGTACCTTCCTAAGTAGGTGGTACGATTTGCTGACAAACAAAATGATTGCTTCAGCTGCTGTGCTTCAGATAAACAGATTCCGGCGATCAATCTCCATCACTGATAGCGCAATTTCTGAGAATTAAAATTTAGGCGAAAGCCAAATCTACATAAATACGTCAGCAACCTACGCATGTGAAATGATACGAAGAAGGCAATAATTAGTGTTTTTGGACTTGGGCAATATCTGACACAATTAAATTAGCAATATTTGTACATTTGCATTTATTTTAAGATCTCGTCAACGATTTTAATAAAATTTGCCAAACGAAGGTCTTTGGGGGCGAAAATCGATCTAGCGTTTCTCTCTAGATATAAATGTACCTACCTACGTCTCATCGTGGGAACACGCGTTTTTTCGAGTTTGCCGAGCAAAGCTTGGTCGCCCAGGCACCTACTGTTTGTATTATGTAAGTAATTTTGTAAAGACCAGGTCCCTAGCCCTGGTGTCAGAATGTTTAGACTGTCTGAAGACTTTTGACGATTGTTGTAAGGATAGGACAAATCCATGGTAGTTGAGTATTATGTCAATTTAAAATTAATCTAAATTCTGTTGTGCTGTGTTACGAGTATGCACATTGGCGTAGCTTGGATTTTTAATGTTATGGGCATGCTATAGATGTAGCTGCTACACGTTTTTTTTTTCAGCGGATAGTGGCTTGGTCCCGTATTATTTTATTTTTGTTTACGTTTGTTGTTAAATAAAAATTGATAAGCAAACTGCATGACACTAAATAAAGCATTTTTCTATTTTTAATTCGTTATTTCTTGCTAACAGGTTCCGCTCATTAATTCAGTACCCTGAAACTAGTCTACCTAGAAACACATAATATTGATAAATTAAGTAGGTTTTTGTTTCATTTCACTTCTAGCTTAAGCTCGACATGCAATGTGAATTTAATTTAGTCTAATTGTTGTTTGCAACCTCATTCTATGCAGAGGCGTCGCTTTGACGAATTGTTTTCAAGAAAAAAATTTAATCTTTTACTATTTCGCGAAACTGCGAAAATTTGCGTCGCAGAGTCGGTAATTTTTAGAAATAATATTGTTATGGTAGTTACTTCGTTATGCATGAAATTTGTACGATGATAAAACTGAAGTCACTTAAGTATTTCAGGATCCTACTAATATTATTTATGTGAGAGTTTGTTCAGATGTTTGTTACTCCAACATGCAAAAAACGCTTGAACAGATATTGATGGAATTTTGTATAGATATAGTTTTTACCTTGGACTTACACATAGGTTACTTTTATCCTGTAAAAAATAAAACAGTGCCGGCAGCATAGCGTGTGAAGAGCAGTAAAATAACACTATTTACAACGATAAAATTGTAAAAAAGTAAAGTGGAACCCTGTGATATTAACAGTAAAGTATCTCGTAAGTCTTATCAATGACTTCTAAACATTTATGTTGTAAGGCTATAAAATGTTTAGCTTAATCTATTTCTCAAACACTTCCTCCTACTGGGAGTGACAGATCTATGTTAAGGTCAGTACGTCTAGCTCTCGATTTTACACATACATGCATGCACATACACACCTATATAATAATAATAATAATATTTGAGGTAAGATTTGTATTTTTATATTTTTGGATGTTTGTGTGGAATAAACTCAAAAACTACTGATCCGATTTCAAAAATTCTTTCACCGTTCGAATGCTACATTATTCCAAAGTAACATAGGCTATATTTTATTTTTTTCTTTTTTTATCCACAGCGAAGCGTGGCGGGGGAACAGCTAGTTATTTATATTTTGAAACTATTTCTGTAATGCCGACGGTGTTATTTTTGGATAAAATAATAAAGGAAATTCCTTGAACTGCCGGTTAAACTTTTCAATGTAATAAAAGGTGCGTCCAACAGTCGATCAATCAATAAAATAATTAACAGTTTACCCTCTGGTGAGTAAGTGTAAGAATACCATCAAGCGAGTGACTTTCTCATCTCGCCTTTTAACTACTTATTTTTAACGAATCTGAACAATGTTCCTAGTGATGGAATAGCTATCTAAAGTATGTATGTAGCTTTGAATTTTAGAGTGCAAAATACAAAATATAAATGTACCAACCTGTCATCTCTAAAATATTTTTTTTTTTTTTTTTAACAAAAACAAAAAATACATAATTGTATTTATTTATTGGGAGCTAGAAGTTTGGCCACAGCGACAACACACCTGTTTTTAAATTTAAAACAATTATTTATGACAACTTTTCATTCTATTTTGTAGAGCGCTCGTTGAAGGCTTTTTAAATATTAAAACAGAGGTCACTTTACGATTTTTGATATTTCTTAATATCCACTTTGGTGAATTTATAAATTTATGTCGTTATACAGAGTTACAGTGAGCGGTCAACTGAGAGAGGCTGTTTTTATCATCACTCAGCACTGCGAACAAAGTTTATTATGAGACCAGCCCTAACAAGAAAAAATAAAAATAGCAGTTCAATAGAAACACAGCACACATTGAAAAGTAACGGCTAATTTTTCACGATTTTAGGGTTGATACGAGTAAGTAGAAGCTGTTTGTAATTGTGATTACAATGAGCTGCTTTCAGCTGAGTTGGTACTACCGTTCTCTACAACCCCGATGCATAGTTGAATTTAACCCAAAGAATTAGAAAAGAGTTTATAACAATAGCAAGTCTATCAGCAATCGTGCTCCTCTAAGCTTTATAAACCAAGAAAATACTAAAATCAAGGCATTATGTACTCAGTATCCTGTGTATGGATTTTTCTAGTTTATTGCCTTCGGTTTGAAAGTGACCATTCGGACCATTGTGACTAATTGGTCTATTTTTTAAATGAACACGTAATTTTCAATTTTAAGCAGCGACTCTTTTGTTTTTTCGAAACATTACATGCAAACACGTGAACAAAACATTGTTTCGGTACACGTTTTTGCTGTCAAAACTTTGTTTCATGTTGACTACAACATTGTTTTGTTTTTCAATGATCGACAGAAAATAACTACACATTTGCCTAGCTGTGGTAAACAGGGGTGGAATTATTTTTTAAAAGCTCTCGCTGGTGTCGCATACGTTTAATGTTTCGTCCAAATGCATTTCAATAGTTTTTTCCAAATATTTTGTTAACAATAAGCGGAGCCGGAGACTCAAGTGAAAACAAAAAGTATTTGTGTAAATGTTTTGCGCAAACAAGGATTTAATGGTCATGGAATTTAACTTTACATTTTCAATACAAATAGTGCACAAAATTTTAACATTCAGAATTTTCGGCTCTATTATCCACTAAACGTAATTTGGTCGAGTTTACATCACCGCAGCCGGACATTTTGTATCCTATTGTGTGCACTGGTCTTTAATCGCACAATAGAGTAGGTAATTACGTTGTTATTATAATAACAGTTGTAAGTACATTCAATCCAATTATATTAGGAAGATGATTATAACAATTTGAGGTCCATGAAGTAAACAAATATTCGCTTACCAGGCTGGGAGCGTAGGGCGGTGCAAACTAAATTACCAGTAAAGAGTTCCAATAAGCATGATCTGCGGAGTTCGCGCAGTGAAAATGTTTGTCACGAAAAAGTGAATAAACTCGCGTCAAAAGTCACTATTTTGAAACATATCACGTCACTTCCGGTCCTGAGCATTCGCATAGGGTAGTTTGTGTTGCGACGGGAATAGCTCCTGATTTTTTGAAGGTACGAAGCGCACTTTTTACGTGTGTTATAGAAATAAGGTGTAAAGAAGCGGGTTGTGTGGCGTCGCGATGTTTAGGAGCAGGTATGTAGCGTGAATACGTGCGCTCGTGCGAAGGTGCCGCGGGGTTCTGGCGCGCCGCCGCTGGAGGCACTACTTTTGCACCACCAGCTCTCCGCCCCTCCTACCACCACCAGTTATCACACCATATTGTTTCAAGTAATTAAACGCTGAACCTGCAATCCTAGTTCCGCAAGTTCAACACAATGATTACCCCACCCAAGGTTTTGTTTACATCACTGAAATACAGGAATCGTTTGTTTTATAAACCTGCAATGTTTGTTCTCGTAAGTAAAATACCAACTGCGTCTCTAATATGAATCTTATAGATGGTCTGATAATGAATGTCTAATTTTCTTACTTCGTTTTTTCGTTTGAGAATGATCTAGAGTTCTAGCTGATGTATCAGACTTATGCTCATAAGTCCTCCTTTTCTATCACTTTTATGATCATGTTTGTATATTTACATGTATGTATTACATGTGCTGTTGTTTGTGTGTGTGGCGTATAGATAGTTTTCAAGACCTATAATTTCAGGCAATATGGCCAAAATGGTAGCCGCTTTGCCCTCTATACAACAACATGTAGATTTTGTAGATTATATGAGCTTGACTTTCTACCCGAAAGATTTCTAGTTATTCTGCACATAACTATACATTATAGTAGATGGTTTATTTACCAGCACAATAATTCTTAGCTAAAACAAAATATTGCGTTTTATTTTTGCTACTGCTTAAATAGTTTGACCTGCAAATATTGCTCAACTTTACCGTCCTTAAAGAGGCTGGTACCACGCGCGGTCTTTCTAATACGATAAACCAATAAATATTTAGGTACTTCAGTTAGTACAGATGTTTGCTATGAGGTTACCATAGCTTAGCTAATTGATAGAGCTGGCGGATTCAGTTGTCATAGCAAGATAATCTTAGTAAAGCCAAAGCCAGATTACTTGAGGAGTGAGCATCTTTTGGGTAGAAGTTGACAGAAGGTTACGGCACTCGCTGATTTTAAACTGCAAAACAAGTTAATTCTTCATAATTATAGCTTATGCAGTTTTAAAATTATAGAGCAAAATGTAAAATGCTGCATTATTTACGGAGGTACGAGGATAATTGGTATTTAACGCGCTCTTGACTAAGTATTTTGATAAAACGTAGGAACTTACTTATTCAAGCACTTTTTTAGATTTTCAGGTTTACCCTCAAGTTTTACCTTATAATTATTGGATTTGACGTAGAGATTATTTGAAAACGTCATTGTTAGAGCAAATATTTTCAAAATATTTCTTAGTATGGTACTGCGAGGTCTAAGGGATTCCCTATATACAGTAAACGTGATTTTTAGGTACCCAAGTCTTTATTAAACAATAATCTCATTGTTTGTTAATTTTATTAATAAATTGAAGAAAGAATAAATTTGTAAGTCGGTTTTGACTGGCAGTAGGTATAGTTTGCTTGCGGTTAACCAAATTTTACCTGATTTTAAGCAATGATGCAGTCTAAGACGAAGAAAGTTATTTTAAGAGAAATTTGTTAACCTACTCCAGATTTTAAGACATCTACATTGTATTTTTAAGGAAATGTTTTTCACAGACTTTAGTGGAGAGCTCTATAGAATGTGTGATTAAAAATTGTGAATCGAAACGCTTTCTGTGTATGTTGGGATTTGGAAATGTCTACTATAATGTCTACCTATTGTACGGGGCTGTTTGGGTTTTGATTGTCTAGATGTACAAATCAAATTGAGTAATTGCAGGGCATATATAATTATAATCGATAAACATGCCACCTTACGTCGATGACCGAAGCCGAGACTTACAATGTACGAGTGTAATGATTGTAATGTTGATTTTATATCGGTATGAGTGAGACCGAAAGCAAAAGCCAAAAATAGCAAAATAAAATCATTTTCTAGTCTTTGCATTTAGTTCCTATCAAAACTACTAATATTCCGTTGCATTAAGCAATTATTTGAGCCAGCATAATTAATTACTTCAAAGCCGTTTAAAAAACTATTTATCATTGGCATCGCTATAATTTATCGGAAAAGACATCGTCTAAGATAATCTTAGTTACAGTTTAAGATCAAATCAATGGGCAAATTGATCTGATGACATTTTTAATAAGATTGACTCGTCACGCCATGAAGCGTGATGGATGCTGGCAATACCGACAACAATGGTAACATTATTTCTGTTTGAGAAATAAAGTTTTCTTGCTAAATTAGGATGGTGTACTTTGCTTTATTTATGAGGAATTAACCCTATTCTTTGCGGATAATGCCACAATGGCGCTCTAACTACGCCCGATCTTGAAATCAGACCGTAATCATTCACACTGCAAATTACGAGTAAATAAGCAACAAGGTGAAACCTACTTTGTTTCTGATGAAAAATAAAGCTAAAGTTTGTAAGAAAATGTCTCATTGCTGTCGTCCTACATTTCAGTGTCAAGAGGGTAAACGTTGTCGTGTTTTATTTGTTCAGACGGTCTTTGTTATTTTATAATTATGTTTTTATGCACAATAAACTACTGAAACAAAGTAATACGCGGCTAATTATTAAGTTTATTTCAAAACGAGTTGCGGCTTTCTTGCTTCCTCCAATATACCTACCTACCTTTGCTATCCTTTTGTTTGTACATAATTTCTGGTGTGAACAATAAAGAGTTTATCTATCTATCTATCTACCTACCTATATCGTACATGTGTCGTAAAATTTTCAGCTGTACAGAATTACGTGGGAATCGGAATGGGAAAAAACATACACACACATAAAAAGTATGAATGTAGAATTTATACATAAAGACATCACTTTTCGAAGTACAATCTACTGGAGAACCACTATTATAACTAAGAAGAGATACTTGTATCATAGAAAAATCAATATATTGCTAAGTAAAATCTGCACCGATCGCCGCGCCGCCACCGCTACCGCCTTAATTAAAGCCAAGCTTCAGTTAAAAGTTAAGGCTGAGGCTGGCCGTTGACCCAGGATTTATCTTAATGAGACCATTGATCATTTTAAAGGGTGACAACAAGGTACATCGCTTGTAAATTTTAAAATATCACACTAATATTATAAATGCGAAAGTTTGTATGTTTGTTGGTCACGCTGAAACGGTTTGAATAAAATTTAAAAAAAAAGATAGCTTGTATCCTGAATCAACACGTAACCTACGTGTTAATGATGATTATTATCACCGCGTGAGTGAAACCGCAGAACGCAACTAGCTATCATGTACAATTGGCTTGTTGTGAACCAGAAATCTCAAATACGCTGTGATTGGGCATGACGAAGGCAGATACATAAAAAAAAAGGAAGTCAGTTCCAATCCCACGCTTGCCCATAGTGGTGCCTTATAGTCTATGTTCAATAAGATGATTGGAGTAAAAGTGCTTCTTTTATAGTTATGAGTCTGTTTATTTAGAGAAGGACTTCAACCGACCAGAACACTCTTTGAAGTTGTTTGTTTTTGATTGTTATTAGTATTAGACATTAAAATACAGGGAAAAGTGCTTCTGGCAATGTATCTACGCATATCCTGGTAGTCTAGTCACAGTGTTTCAGGCAAACAGGCTTTATAAAATATGTACTTATAGAATCCCGACTAATATTATAAATGCAAAAATGTGTTTCTTCTTAACCGGTCATCATTAAATTATGCATACAAGTTTTCAGGGGTATATAAAAAAGGCATAGGATACTTTTCATCGTGGTCAACACCATTTTCCAACGTTTATTATTAATAGCAAGTGAAAAGAATGGTTATTTACGAGCATTAGCTATCGACCTCGAGCGTCCAGCTTGTGTGACAGGAACCGGTCCGCCAAGGTAAAGGTTGCTCTTGTGAAAAGTGAATTGGTTTTTCTTTTTGTTACTCTCTGTTGATAAGATATACGAGTATTTTTATTTAATTTGTGTTCTTTTGTCTTATTTCTATTTATTTTACTATTGTAGTTTTAACAGCATTTTCCAGTTTTTATGCATTTTTTTGATGTACCTACCTACCTAATATATATGTTATGTATTATCTATCCGGTATACCTTTGACAAGTTTAATGTCCATTTATCAAAGCCGTATACATTATGGGAGGTTTTCAAAGAAATCTAATACTCAGCAGTACCTAGGCTTCAACGGTAACATATGATTACGATATAATATGTCGTCTTCATGATGCACTTTTATTTCTGAGTCGAATGGCATCAAAGATAAGTTTAGCAATAGTCATTTTAAGGACAATGTAACAAATAGGGGAAACAGCGATCCAACAAAGACTCTTTAACTGTCAGTTTATCCTATCTTCTATTTCGGAGAAATTTAAGAAAAACTATAAAAACAAATGCCTGTGTTCAAACAAAACAAAGACATGATTTTCTATATCTGGTACATTTTTTTCAAATTTTCTGAGCTTTGTTAAATCAAAGTTATATCAATGTACACTATGATAACATTATTATTATAAGCGAGCTATTAAGTTGTCATAGTAAGTGCTTCTTACCGCAAATGTGAAAGAATACCATTCTAAGAATTCATAATAATTCATACGTTAAAAAAAACAATTGAAGCCCGATGAAGCTGAAAGTTTTTTAGGTTTGAAGGATTTTGTTTTTTTTTCCAGCCAACCTTTTTTGAGTATTAAACAATAATTAAAAAAAAGTTTCTTATAGTTTCCTATTCACCCTACAACCTTACCTCTTTGTTTCATCTGTCAAAATGTAGTTGAGAATTACAAGCAAGAAACTCATTCTAATCTTTGTAGGTGAATTAAACATGTGCTCATAGAAAGTTGCTTGCACTTTCTCCATTTTTTGCAAGGATAAGCCGGTTCGATGCTTATTTATTTTGTCAAAAAGTGGGTGATCAAAACAAGGAGTACCTATTACAGTATGCAGTATAGGCAAGTATACCCGTACATATAGCATAACATAGATTTAGCTAGTTCTAGAGTCAAAGGTCCGGATGATTACCCCATTAATCAATGTAGCTGACAATAACCCGCTAACAGCAGGTAAATTGGCTTCTCTCATGACTCGCATACACCTACGATCTACGACAATTTTAACTTCTAGAAGACTCAAGAAGTTAAAGGAACAAGTTTGACTATGAAGTGAAATCCAATATTAAATTGTGACTACATTTTCTTTTGAGAATTCGCGGTGTATATTTTTCTTACCATTTGTAACATAAGGAATATGAATATCTACCTCTACCTTATAATGATACCTGATCGAAATTAGTGCGAATTAAAACACTAATTATAAATAACTTACGCAGACGTAAATGTAACTTGATCCGGGATCAAATTCTTTAAATAAAGCCTATTGATTAACTAAAATTATTTCCTTATCAGCCGACGACCGTCCTAGACCGGTTTGAGAATTGTCATTAAAAAATCACTAAAAATGTCAAAAATATCAGGAAGTAAAATATGATCAATACGCTCGTAGCTCGTGTCGTCGACGCGCAAAATTTACTGACGCATGCTAATTTTGCAGTGTCGCGAAATAACGTTTGAGTGAGTAAGAATGATGTGATACGGTCGAATTGATATACAAACAGTTTCCAGTGTTATTGATCGATGTTTAAAAAAATCTAAATCTGATGTTTTGTGTAAACTTCACAGTCGGATGGCTTGTCGAACGTTATCTTAATGGGTAGGATAAGCATATACTTAACTGTGAAAACACATATTTTAATATTAATGTCTTTAAAATAATAGTTCGGTTCAGTGCCAGCTCGGTATCGCTATTTAAATATTGATTCGACGGTTCACCGTGATTTATCTGTGTTTGCTTGTTCTTGTTTGTGTTATGATGATGGCGAGATACCGTGAAGGATGCTGTCAGCTACCGAACTGCGCTTGCGCAAACTTGCGATACGGTGGCAGGAAAACAACCAGCTAAAGCCGGGTCCAGATATGTATCATTTGCCCGATCCGATCACCGGGCAAATGATACATGGGTCGGGCCGTATCGTAACGGCGTATCGAGATCTCCTATCATGATACGTGTATCATCACCCGTCCACATAGGCGATCATGATACGCGTCAGCGATACGGATACGGTGATCGGATCGGGCAAATGATACATATCTGGACCCGGCTTAAGATACTCGTACGCTTATGGGTCGGTTCGGTTACACCAAGCGGCGTAAGACGGTGCGTGAGCGTGACGCGACAAAAACGTTAAACGCGAACTCTCTCGTGTTTTCTCCTGTTTACAGCAGGATTTCATATGATGATTTTCTATGAAAATTGCCACTGTTGGACAGTTTTATTATTTCTTCTGCGGAACGTGAAACTTTACTGGACGTAATATAATTTGCGACGATCTGATCAAAATTAAAACACATTGCTAGATTTTTACTAGTGATTACATTTTTTTGAGTAGCAGTAGATCTACGGTAAAAAGCTATTTTTAATTAATCAAATACATACATGCTTTAATTCACTTTTGCGATATCGCGCGTTGGCGTAGCTCATCGTGTAACCGTACCCTTAGTACATATTATATTATATTTAAGAGTACGCGAACAACGGAGTGACACGGTATTATAAGGTTATTTTACTTTTTTGAAAAGGAGCATAGTTTTTGCATTGTTTGGAGTCTCCTCGTGACTCGAACAATATTTTTTGCTTATTTAGCATTTACATAAACATAATTATTGTAATTTTTTTAGTCATAGTAGAGATAATCTTGAGGTTATTCAAAACGAGTACCTGACGTCACTGCAAGTATAAATAGAAGCCGAAAATCTTCTAAGTTTTTAATAAGCGCGACCAAGTGTTCTAGAAACAATGCGTTTATAAAATAATGCTAATGTTATGGGGTAAACGAAACGTTCTAAGAACGAGCTATTAAGGCCAATGCTGAATTTATTGAATGGCATTATCTCCCTTATCCATATGCATAAAAACGAAATGTAAATTAATGAGAAAACTTAGATGAACAAATTAATTTTGCTTGGGAATATTACAATTACATAAGTAACAAATCTGGTCCTAAATACATATATAATATGTATAATTTCCGAAGCCTTTTTTGGTGTTATTCTGGGTTACACGTGAAAAATATCACAACACAATACAATGACTTTTATCACTCGAATGTAAAGCGAATCGGATGAATGAATCAGCAACGTGACGTTTTAAAGTGAGTTTGATATTCTGCTCGTTGGAAAAATTTGGGATACGATTGTTGAGACTGCGAACTATATTTTATTGTGTCTTTTTAGCTCTTCGTGGCCTTTTTGTCACATGTATTGCCCAGGTTAAAGATCGACAAATTAAATACAAAAGGCACATGTTAAGGAAAACTGCTTCTGAAAAAGCACGAGTTTCATTTTAAGAAAGTCTTATAAAGTTTTATTTTATGTTTGCTAATACATTTTGCGCCCTTGATTCTCTACCCTTGCTGTTCCGTTCTAATAATAACAGTTGTTGTTGATAGAGATGAGCATAAAAGACTAATTGGTTTTGGTTAGTCTGGAGGTTTCGTGAAGGTAATAGTCTTCTACGCTCGTCCACTAATGAAATAATGACAGATAAAGCACGATCACTCAAGAAATAGGGCATCTGCCTACGTGCGTCTACACGGCACATAGCGTGTCCACATATAATTTACAATCTGCGCATGAGAACTGTTATTAAATAAGTACTGCGGTCCTGTCGGCTAGTTTTCGAACTTTGAGAATCGAACTTCAGGTTGCCGTCAAAATTTGCCAATACTAATTTTTATGTCGAAATACTCGTAGGTCAAAATACACAATTTCGTACACCCATTGGGCTTCAAAATCACGATGTTTGAAAATTGAAATCCTTGGGTTTGAGGAAAGCCAGATTGACACATTTCGTATGTTATGTAGCTCAAATCGAACATCGGAGAAGTTGGCTGATAGAGCTGCTGGACCGGAATTCCTAAGTTTTTTAATGATGTTTTTTTTTTTTTTTTTTTTTTTTAATGTTTCACACTTCAAGACTGTAAACACGACATATTTGTGTGTATTGTTTAGCTCATATAAAACAACGAAAAAATAATTAATCTTTAAAGAATCCCAACAATGCACACCGTTATCGTTTTTATACATGCTTGGACAGAGACGAGAATCGCACAGAAACATTTCTGTGCAGAGGGCATCGGTTGTGCAAAACTGTGACTAACTGGTGCTAATCGGTGAAGTAGCTGGAGGTCTAACGAGCGCAGTCGTGGGTAACCAATTATCGAATATCACTTACCGGGGGAGCTGAGGTGTCTCGGTGTCGAAGGGGAGGGGGAATGTTCTGCCACTAAGGTGGCTATGAACGGGGACGAGGTGATGAACTTAAACACTAGTGTAATCGTTTCTCTTAACACTCTTGAAGAGTGTGAGCGGGTGCAAGCGCCGCCGCCCGTTTATATCGGCGCTGGGCTCGCAGAAACTAACACCGTCAATCCCTATGTAAATACTACGCTGAATACCTAAATACTATTTGATTTGAGATTTGAAACGTCATAGTAGAGCGTAGATGCGGAGGCTTTTCCGGAGATTACAAAGGCTTTTCACATCGACGGCACTGATGTACACGGTCAAATGACATGGTCACACCTCATTCTGTGGGTCACGGGAAATGATACTCATGTTATGTCCTTGTATTGTAACAAATCCCTACCATCATACATACAAACTTTATCTCTACATAATATTAGTATAGTTAGGCCTTCAGAAAATTTGCGTTCTTTCAGTCAATCCTTAGAAAGCACTTTCTTAGCCGACTGGTATGATTTAACAAAACTTATAAAAGTTAAGACAATTTTAGTAATCATAGCTTCGATTTAAGTGTTTTGTGTACTTTTTATTTAAGGCTAAATTCATAGGAAAAGATGACAGCGCGCGGCAGCGGTAATCAAACTCACGTAAACAGAACACATAAACGCACGCACAAAAAGTTATGCATTGCTATTTAACAGTGACGGATTTACACATTTGCCGCCCGTAGGCTATTCAACATTTTGCCGCCCCTACCGACCTAAACAATACACTAGCCCCAGCCCCTGTCCCTGCTCACAATAATACTTTCTTTCAGGAATCATGTCCGAAATTTAAAAAACTTGCCCCAGAATTTGCCGCCCCTGAAATCTGCCGCCCTAGGCTCCAGCCTACTCAGCCTGCTGGTAAATCCACCACTGCTATTTAAGTGTGAATAAAGCCTAATCTACGTGCCTGCACGATACCTACTGATGCTATCGGTACCTACTTCTACGTAGAATTGTATATTGAACAAAATGATTGATGCCGCTATAAATAAGTTTCCTCCGTTAGTAAAATGATATCAGCGTCGGATACATTTTAAATACTTTACTTTACGTAATAGGTAGATCGACTAAAATATAAACAGCCTTACTTATAAACATAGCGTAAAGTAAGACATTATAAAGATCTTAGGTTTTTATAAACGGTGCTGCAGTCAGGCTTCTTCATTTTTTACTCCACTTCGCTCTATCCTCGATATCGTCTTCGGAAATATTGGTGGTCTCTGTTTTACGTGACCATTGCAAGCTACTCTCCTGCATCTTGTCGACGGTGTGGCGTACGACCAAGCTGGTATACACCCATTTGCTAGAATTTCATTTGCCATAATTTTATCTGCTATACTGGTCAACAGACATAATATTGTTTCTCATAATTTTATATGTTATACTCATTGTTTACTATATTAGTCACGTGCTAGAAACTTTGTTTTCCATAAAGTCAATTTCAATAATATCATTTGTTGTCATCATTGTAAGGCGTAATTATCATATGCCATAATATCATTTGCCATCGAAATTACTTCTAGAAAAAAATCATAAGATCGGTTTAAACTAAACGATCAATAGGTTAGGTTATGTTAGAACATGAAAAACAACGCACGAGCCGAGCGAGCGTAGCGAGCGTGCCACGGCAGCGGCCGGCGAAGTGCTAGAAAGCCAATCGCTTTTTAGGATAAAGGCGTTAGGTTAATTTCTACGGAAGCGACATGGATCGATTATAGTGATAAGTAGGTATCAGAAATAAAAACAATTTTAATGGCTTTTTTTTTAATGATTTTTTTTTTGGGCTTGGATGTATTTGAAATTAATTTAGTATGGCGTTGAAATATTCTGTTAAATAATATTATTGCAATTAATAAAATGGATAATAATACGTATGGCACTCGTATCATTATTAAATCTAATGTACGGGCAAACAAAAGTATGTCACATAACTTTTATGGTAAACAAACAATTCGGGCAAATGAAATTCGGGCAAGTAAAATTCGGGCATTTGAGAATTATTGCTTATATTCTTCGGGCAAACATTAGACAACCGACCAAGCTTCCTTTCACGTACTCGTTGCGGATTTTATCGATAACTTGATTAAGGCATAATTTTTCACATGAAAGCAATGATCAGTACCTAAGGCTATAAATATTTTCTCCAATCGACATAAGCATCCTTGACGATAGTAGACAGGTTTCGTGTCTTTCTAATAATATACAGGGTGTGACGTAAAGAGCGGATAATCTTTTACTTACTGTTGGGCGACATCACGACTGTTCGGAAAAAGTCAATTTGTATTCAGTAAAAGTGTCACGGGTTTCGAGTTATTGGACATATTTGAAGTAATTTTTTTCTAAAATGTCCAATTTTGACTCAAAAACCGTGACTCTATTACTGAATACAAATTATCATTTTCCGAACAGTCGTGATGTCTCCCAGCCGTAGGTAAAGGATTATCCAATCTTTACGCCACAACCTGTATGTGTGAGCGTATCTCGAAACTGAATTATTCGTGTTGTGTTGTGCCACTTCCTAATCGCCTCGTATAATTTGGCATTGAAGGATAGTGCATGTAGCCCAGACACTCAATTGAAAGCTTATCAAACGCTAAACGAAATAATTCATTGAACGTGCATTTGTAACTAAGAGGTATTTATAGGTATTGTAAGGTTTCGTCTTTGAGTTAGCTAAATAAGGATAATAAGGAGTAAATGAGGATAATAGGTAAGGATAATAAATTGGTAGTCTGTCGGTTTTCTATCGGATACATTTCGGGGAGTGTGCGTCAGACCTGCATGCCCTTATTCCCCTCTAGCCCATTCTATTATCGGACCACAAAGGGCACAAAAAAGCGACGTCGTTATATGGTAGATATACCAAAAACTCGTACGAAACGCTTTGATTCCACTTTTATTGTGCGCACTGCCAGAGTGTGGAATACTTTGCCCGAGTGGGTGTTTCCCGATAGATATAATTTGGGTGTCTTCAAGTCGCGAGTGAATCGGTTCCTTCTAGGCAAGCGTGCTCCATCGTAGACCGCATCGTTGCTTAACATCAGGCGAGATGGCGGTCAAACGCAAGCCTTTAATTGAACAAAAAAAAAAAAAAGGAACCGTTATGATTTCGTCGTGTGCGTGTATGTCACGGTATTTTTATTCAGAGATAATTGCACTGAAATTTTGTACACGCTTACGTTATTACGCTGAAAGAAAAACAAATTGAAATAAGTAAAATAAAAAGACGTATAACATACTTTATTTTTACTAAGATATAAGGGTAGTTCTACGACATGGAAAGCGAAGGAAATTACACAGGAATTACTTACACCATTTAATGCGACATCGTCGAATTTTTTTTTTCTAAATTATGTCTTGATTTTTAGGCTATTTGTGTTGAACCCCTTTCAATTTGGTCATTTTGAAATTTTATTTTGAGTTGGTTAAGATTTTGTATCTGAAATCTGAAGCCATATTTCAACGAATATCGACGATCGAACCTATAGGTAGGTACATACAAACGCTAAAATCTTCATCTAGCTTCGAAACTAGGAGTTTATGTTTATACGAAGTTCAGCGCTACTACTATCTCACTCTAAACTGGTATGATTCTTCAGAGGCTTTTAAATTTTAATCCAAGCAGGTTTGTTGGTACGAACACCAACATACCTCCGCAGATTTAGACAAGACAAACAAGGAACTTGCGCAACCATGAAATCAACGGGAAACGCATGTACACGGATCCATCAGAGTCCTGTCAGTAGACAATTGGAGAAGCTCATCTATCTTTAGCCGGCAATGTGACACCGTTAACAAGGTGTTAGGTGTTCCTTGCAGCGAGTAAGCAGAGGCAAATTGTAGCAATTTATCAATAACGACACTATCAAGTGTTCCGGCTGCGTGTCGGCGCGATTTCGGCCATCGCCGCGTGAGGAGCATGTCCGGCCGCCCGCACATCACGCGAGCTCATACAGTACATACCTACGTACTTGTGCACGTTTAGCCTACTAACTTGAATTGTCTTAGTACAAAGGGATTTGAAATAAGTTATTTATTTACTCCTCTGGTGCAGTGACCTAAAGGTCTTGGGCTAAGTCATCAGAGAATGCCAAAAAACACCAATAAAGATGTTTTTATAAATCGGTTTCTGTTTCTAGATGCAATTGTATGGTTGATAACTAGTGTTTTGGCAAATACTTTTGGTTTTTTAAGGTTTACCGATAGATTGATAACGGCCAGCGTCAGTGCGATTGGTGATAATAATTAAAGTGATGTTGGAGAACCTGGGGTAGAGCTTATAAATACTAAGTACAATTTTTTTATTGGCAAGACGACTTAATACAAGTATTTTTCCGTTACAGACTATTGAATGACTATCTCATACGTTTGTAAAAAGTCGATCAAGTATTTTTAGTTTATAGTTTAAAAACAGTTTCCGTATTTTTTTCTGTTGTCTATAATTGAATTCTGTTTAATTATAAAATAGTTTTGTACCAAAGGGAAATATATATATTATTATTTATAATAATAAAAAACAACTCGAGCAACTATAAAAATAACGATTTAAAGATAATTCTGATGAAAAAAGTTTACTATCGTGTAAGAGTGAATAAAATCATGACTCACCAGTTTATTTTTTCATACGATGAGTTACAGAAATATACTTAGCTAGTCTTTAAAACAAATATAGGTATGCTGAAAAGTGTAAGCTTGCCACATCTAAGCAGATACATACCTACTTACAACAACTTTTCATTCAAGAAAATCTAGTCGATTTCTCTTGAAAAATATTTCCTAAAAATAAATAGAGCAAATAATTGAATTACGAATTAATATATAGAGCAATCCCTTGGCAATAGGAGAAGATCAATCAATATTTAACTTTATAACTTACAAAACTATTTAAATATGAGAAGTATCAGGTATTTACTCATTTTTAGATAGAATTGTTTTTGAGGTCACTGTTATCTAAACTCGTGATACTTAGTTTCAGAAAGTTGCAGTGAAAAACAGAGAATATTTTGTACTACTTTGGTGAGATAATAAAAACAAAAGTATCAAGTAATAAGTAAAAAGTTTCAAAACTGGTTTGATGAGTAAGTGTTCTGAATACTCAGTATTTATAGTATATACCTAGGTATCTAATTGTATAACTCCAACCCTTTATAAAAATGTACTAGTAAAATATACTACTGACAAGAATTGTGTCGTGTTTATATAAACGATTAAGTAGGTATATACATGACTACGTCACAAAACAGGTAGCTCTACGTAAATAATTGCAAAGCCTTACTCTTAAATGATAAAAATATGGATATAATTTATTGCTCAAAGCCTGAGATTAAAGTGTGTTTACGTATAAATGAAACGTGTGAGTAAATGAAGATCGAACGACCCAGGTACCAAAAAAATGTACCTACCTACAAGTGAGCAGTGTTTTAACCTTTGTTATGAGTACCTACTTGGTTAAATGCTTCAAATGAAATAATTGATAACTGATTGTTCTCAATCTCAAAGTTAGCTAGACTATTCAAAACTATAGATATAAATCGGTCAGAAACCTTCAGCAAATCACTATAAAAAGTTTATTAATGCACGATTGCCAACGTTCAAATTACGAAATAACCAGTCAATTTGAAAACGATAGGAAACAAAAACGTGAAGCATCAGAATCTGTACCTACTATAAACAATGAAACTACGTTTAAAAGTTTATAGATAACAAAAAGACTGAGCTAAACACGTGAAGCTACATATTTGTTAACGAATTAAAACTTTGATAACGTCTGTATAATACGAGCAGTCGAAGTAAATAAAATTGACTTACGAAAACATAGTTCCAGGAACCGGCGTAATATTGGATGTCGTTGTCGTAGAGGAACGGGTCGATCGCATGCCGCGTCTCTCACATCCAGGGATTTTTTGCAATACTTCGAATTTCACTGACACAGTGTGCAAGAGTATCGTGGAAACGGTTCGCTGAGAGTAACAGAAGTGCGGAGCAGCAATACGTGAGCCCAGTCGTTGACTGAGCGGCGCGGCGGGCGGCTACCGCTCCGGATTGCACGTCCTGCACGCTCGCACACGACCCTACACGGTTATCCTTTATTAAATAATTCAATAACAACCTACGGGCATAACTCAGAAGTAATGACAGTAGTTAGCTACTTTGTTTGCAAACGCCCTACTATGTTTACGTTAGGCTAATCGTGACAATTAGTTTATGATAGAGCTGCTATTGTAATGATCCCAGCCGAATCTCAGGCGCCATTACGATTGTAATTAAGTTCTAGCGTTTCAATTAAGTCAACACAATAGATGTCACAGCCAAATTATACTCGTAAAACATTACGCAGTAGAAGGTACGTAATTAGTTAAATATCATTTGTTTCCTTAATTAAAAAAACCAAAAAACACAAATGCATCGAAAACTCTAAAATGATGATGCCCAGTAAAAGAAGAACCAAATACGTAATATTCATTCGTACTTCCCAGGGTTCCATAAAACCATAACATACCATCCATACTTACATACGCCAACACGACCACCCCTTTGAGGAGTCGAGTAAATAAAGAAGATAAATTACGGTCAATTGTTATCAATAGGCAAGTCACGCGACCAGAAGTGATCAGAGTGCACCTGGAAAGATACGAACTACAGACATATTTAGAGCTAGAGCTCCTTACCATCTATGTACTACATTCAATCGGAAAACAATCGTTTATCTATTTTTTTATTTACTTTCCTTTTCGTAAGAACTGCGAAAGACAACGTGCCACTTTTTACCATTTCTGAGAATTTTTGTAAATTAATTTCTCAGTAAATTCATTTTAGTGGCTCGAAAGATCACTAATTAGCAATTCAAACTTCCTGTACAGCCTGAATGCTGAGATACCCACAAAAATTCCAAGCTGTTTACTACGTGAGACGCGGATGATAAAGTTCGTGGAACAAAAACATCGTCCTCTATTTTGATGATATTCGGCTACTGATATTTACACATCCTACATTATACGTGGAAGTTTACACTTGATATGATTTACTAAGATAATTGTTAGGCAGAAGTAGATACCGAAACTTGACTCAACGCGCAATCACCCGCTTCCGCTCCCAGACAATATAGAGCATACGACTTTAAACAGACAGGACGCATAATTTTTTTACATTTTCCTTTTGACTGCGGACGTAAACAAATGTTTTAGTCACGGCTGGATAGACAAACATTACACGTATAAATCGGTCTATATTACGCAATATCTAGCCGCTTGGAATAAATCTTTACACCTGCAGTAACTACTGTGGCAAGTTAAGATAAGCGAAATAATAAACGATAGAATTTACACAATCTTACAAAATATTTTACCTACCATGGTTTTCTTTTACAAAATGTACGTGTTAGAAGTTTCTTTGGTACTTCGCTTTGTACCCAGATGAGTAAGGTAGGTAGGTACCTAAGTTATTATTCTTAGCAAACCCCATGAAGCATCTTCTATGTAACTTTTCAGGTAATAACTGATTGACCGCTTCACGTAGCTTCGCTTCACTCACGTTTTGCCTGTTTCTGAGTTTAAAGTTTTGAATTCTATCAAAAAAGACAAATGATGGAGTAGCTATCCCGAGACTACTCTACGTTTATTGATAGGGATAAGGAAGGGTTCGATGTTACTACACCTGCAAAATATTACGTTCTACGGTAGCTATACGAACAGCACTGGTCATTATGTTACAAAGACAATGGGAACGAAACGCCAGACCTTCAGCCGAGACAATGCAATCTGGAACTAGATAAATCCGATCTACAATCTAGAATGATCTCGAAGATGCACTGACGATAAGGAATCATTGTGACGATGCGTCATACGTTATTCTGTTAATACAATGGTGACATGACAGCAGATGAGGGCTGTAGTGGTCCGGGAGCGCGGCCGGACGTAGGACCCAATCTTCTCATTGCCGGTGACCCCAGCACGGCGCGACCGTCGATGCCGCACGCCCGCCGCTCCGTGCCGCCGACCGCCAGCCTAGACGTAAATTGTTATTTAAGGTCAATGTTAACTTACATGTTATTCAAGGTGCCAGTCAGTAAACTGTAGGTGTGATCCCTTGTGTCACGTACTATAAACATTGTCGTAATCTCTAGGCGTAATATTGGTCAATTTCTATGTGTTGTCTTCTGATCTTTCTGTCGGATGTTTTCTTAGTCATCTGCACTTGTGAAGTCAGTCATCCTGGAATGAGGGAGTTGTTATTTGGTCAGAGCTCATAAGTAGAAAATGAGTGTGATTATTGTAGCGCCATTTTACTAACTAGAATTTAGTCACGCAACACGCTACTGGCTGGACACGTTAACGGAGTCATCATCTCTCATAAATCTTTCGACATCTTTTCGTCGCGCAGTCATGAGAATGTTTCTAGTTCCTTCTGGTTTCTTAAATAGGTAGACCTATATTATAATAGACATGCCAGGAACTTCCTGAGAATCGTTTTTTTACTCAACATTTTTCTATTGATGGGTGAGCATGAGCAAATAAATGTTCCGATTCTGAGTGGTGTTAAAAACTAAGCGTGGTATAGAATAGCAAATCGTTAAGGCTAGCCTCTCCGCATACACCTACAAGCAAGGGTTTATTCAATGTTAGCCTAATTCGCCTCAATGGATGAGTTACAATAGTACGTACCGATCAGTAACCGAGCCGCAGCCTCATTACACAACAGATGCAGGTTGAACGAACTCCAATCCTGCATGGTGCAGCAGACATGACAATCGCAAACATCTACTTCGTCTTTCGATTGGACATGAACCCAGAACTGGAGGCGTAGAGAAAAATTAGTTAGGTACCTACCTACTTTTCCCGTAGATTTTTATCTTCTTTTTTAAGTAAATTTTTCTAAGTATTTTTTTTCTTTTTTAAGTAATTAAATGACTTATTTAGCACAAAGCATAGAGCTGCGCGATTTCACCAGTAAACTACTACGGCAACCAATCACGAGCATTGCACATGTGTTGCAAACGATGAATAAGGGAGGGGCGCGTTTTCGTGACGTGAACAATTTGTAAGTTTGATTAAAACCACAATTTTTGATCCAAATTTTAATTTATTATTAAAACATGAGTTACAACAAATGGCCGCTTAAAACATAAATAGTAAAGCTGCTCGATATTTCTATGTAAATAATTTCGATATACCATCTGAACCAAGACAATAATATGAAAAACGTAAATCGGAGATAACTAATATAAGACAGAATTTATTGTACTCTTGAAATTTATTGAATAAAAAGATGGGAGATACGTTAGTCTCGTAAAATGATTTAGAAAAAGAATAGTAAAACAAAAATAATATTATCTATAATAGTTAAACAGTTAAGTACATATCATAGATTCAAATGGTACGTTTACATAGGTACTCAAAAACATTAAATTTCATTCGCCAAAAGATAAACAAGTGATACATTTTTTGATCCCAAATAGGAGCAATTAATAAGGGGCTTTTAGCCGCAATTCTGTTGTATCACTTACTAAACTATGACAGAACTAAAATAACCTGCATCTTTTTTGATCTCATTAACACGTGAGAATGGAATGGCGACAACTTTAGAACTGTCACATAAGTTTAGTTTACAAATGGTAAAACAGAATCGGTGCCATTGTAAAACTATTAAACTACAAAATGTAACTTGCTATAACTTATTGCATATAGCCAACTATTTCTTGACTAATTAAGTACATTATTGGAATTACAGTAACGTGATTGACTGATTGAGCTAAGAGCTACTGATAGAATCCTTGAACGCAATAAACGTGAATATGTCTATTTGCATATGATATAACTGTCACTTTATCTACAAGTCAAACAATCTCTATTTAGAAAGTGCTATTATAAAGGATGTGTTTATTACTATTTTAAAACTCTGATCTAACTGGCAACATTATTAACTAGTTCTGTCTTAAAATGTGCGTAAAAGCGTATGCTAAAGTCTATCGGGATGCACGCCTGCGATAACATAGTACATAATTATAGTACGTATGAATACCAGTAACTATGTCGGTGTAAATCTGGGCGATTATTTGTACTAAGTTTTGGGATCAAATAGAATGTCAAGGGCGTGCGGACTCGATACTTATCCATCAGTTGTTCTTCGAAATTAGCTTTCTGCAATGTATTACTAAACAAAATATTCGCTGAAAGAATATGGTATCGAGCCCAAAACGTCATTGTTAATTACTATCACATAAGTATTATAAAAGAGCAAAAGCAAAGTTTTAAACATGATACAAGAGTATCAAAGAAAAATACTATAAAGTCACTTAATGTTACACAAAAAGCTCAGCGTAAGTAACTTAGAAATGTATAAAAACTAACAAAGTATCGTACAAATAAATTAGAAACAAAAACAACTTTGTTCTCTGTGATCACAATATCGAAAGGCGAGAGACGGGTCGTCGCTACTCTAGCAGAGAAACAATGTAGAAACCTAGCGCCGCACCAAGCAATATACAGAGCTATAAAGAAAGGGCCACAAAAGCCAAAAAAAGCTCAAAGTACTCATCATAATTAACAACTTTTACAGGGAGCAACCCGGAAATCAGGAAAAAATCAGCTGTTCCATGGAAAAATGTCAATGAAACTCGACAAAATGTATGTAACATCTGATTTTTTTCGCGAATTCCAGGTTTTCCCATAGTAAAAGTTATTCATAATTATGAGTACTATGAGCCCTTTTCGGCTTAGCATACCCTTTCCTTATAACCTTGTATCATCATTTTGATTCAAAAATAAACAACCAACCACCTTAAACGCTAAACTATTTACAATGCGATGCAACTTAATACATTAAAAAATTAGAGAGATTAAAGTGCACGACAAACTCACGTGAGTGCATTCTGCGTCGACCTACAAATGACCAGATAAATAAACAGAAGAAATTCAATTTCCGAGTATCGTTGCGGAAGATGAAAAGTTACGATATAATCAATTAAATACTAAACATTACATTAACAACCGCCAAACAACGTTCTCTCTAACCTCTATTAAAACTCTTCAACATTCAACATCAGTTCGCACCAGTGGTCGTACACGAATATATCGTTAGCCTATCATAATCCCCTTAAGTAACAATCATCTTATGTAAAAATATAACTATCGATTTCCCTAGTCCATTATATTATGCCGTTTAAAGTATTCAATATGAAAACACAAAATATATTAACCCTTAATCGAGATTACATTTAAGACTTATTTCGAAAAACAGCTGAATCAAGTGTCTTATTCTAAGTTATATTTAGTAGAATAAGTTAATGACTAAACCTAGCTAGAGTATCAAGAGAAACAGACTTAAAACTAACTTAATTATACAAAAATACAATTTAACGTGATTTCATATTGAGGCTCGTCTTCGAAGGAGATTCTGTACGCGCAAGGCGTACGTTTTTGTTTTGATTTTAAATAGTTTATGCCAAAGGGAATGTTAAGGAGAGTACATTAATTCTAGCACCTAATTATTATAAATTTAATTTGTATTCAGTATAAAGGCGATGGGATAATGTCAGCTGCATTAGATTCTCCCTTATTGCGTTACGAATATTCCATAATTAGTCTAATTTAATAATAAATTGGTATCTAGTATGTATCTATGACTGAATGAGTTTCAACAATACAACAAAATACACCAAAACGGTAAATAAACATTAGCTGGAATGATAGTATTGCATCAGATTTCAGATTTTTAATTGTCTACATTTGAATACATTATTTTACAAGTTTTACGTCAATTCTTATCTATCTAGTTCCGTATTTTAATTTAACATTAACCAATCCTGTTTAGTAACTAGGCATATTAATTCTACGCGATTTAAAAGCATTAGTAGTTTTGATTCGCCAACATCGTTCACAATAATAATTGATCGCTGCCTTGACGGTACATTAGAAAACAGTCTGATACAAGGCTCCGTTTCATCGAAATAACTCTAAGGTATGTCGTTATTCCCAACAAAGTAAGGCACTTGCACACGAATGTTTGGGTATTCTCTACGAAATTCGTGCAAATAATCCAACTTTCGTCAACTTTCGACGAGTTGTGACGGCAGTGATACTAGTTTCAATATAGGCAACATACATGTATATGGCATGTACAATGCAATAGCATGTGTGCAAAATGCCCATTATGTTTTGTAAGGAATATGAATAACAAAACGACGCCAATAACTTTCATAATACAAAACGTGCTCAATTCCAATCTTTTAACAATCCAAATTCATGTATGACTATTGAAAACAGGCGACGCCAACACTGTATATCTTATGTATCAAATGAGCGAAACTCTAGTGCATCCAGTGACACGAGTACACACGGTACACACTGCTTCTATGTACATATATCTGCTTAGTAATCTGCACTACAATCACACCGTATATATCAACGCGTATATTGCGCGGGCAACTTTTAGTCGGTAGTCTTGAACCTATAAACCAATGTGTTGACTACATATCAACAAGTTGTTTTTAAGGACTTTAGTAATCTCTGATACTTCAGTTTGGTTCAAACGATGAGGGTGGATATAACTCTAAGTACTCCTATATTCGATTAATATTAATTTGACCACTCTTCGTCGACTTCACTCTCACAATAGAAGTATTTTAGAAGCTTGAAGACTTATACTCAACAGAGGTGATCATAGTATGTCTTCCAGTGGTTGATAGGTTTAAGAATTAAGGTTGCTCCTCAGAGTAATAACAGAGGGGGCCTAAGTATCATATCACTGTACAGAAATAGCGCTATCTTTAATGCTGTAGTGTTATTCTACACAGGATGGCGCCACATACATCTTAAGCGCGGACGTTTTTACTACACCAACAAGAAGTGGCGCCACGTGATAATATGCTTGCGCCATCTAACGTACAGTAGAATAATGCGGAGTTATAACGTCACGGCTCCATCACTCCCTCGCACGATCACGCGTACCTTCACCGTCAAGCAGAAGCTTTTAGGCGGCTTAAATGTTCTGACAACAGGACTAGCCACTCGGTATGTAGTGTCAGTAGTCAGTGTCTCGCTTCCCCGGCAGCACAAGTGCAGCCGACACGAGGCCCGCGAGCGCGCGAGGCACGACGCCAGTTTAGAGTCTTAATCGTCGCTCACTCGGTATATAGTGTTCAGTGTCTCGCTCACTCATCAGCGGGTGCTGGTGAGCGCGTCTCGCTTCAGCAGCAGTCGCGCAGCCGTCACGAGGCCCGCGTGCGAGCCCGGCGCGGCGCGAGCAGGTAGGACGCGTCGAGCGGCGCCCGGTTCCCCCCGCGGGCGAGGAGGCGCCGCGCGATGCCGTTGACGCGGTCTTTTTGAGCGGCGCGCTTTGAGGCGGTGCTTACGGGGGCTGACGGGCCGCTCTGTGGAATGAGTTACAGCTGTAGATTCGTGGACAAGCGTTTTTTTTAACGAACTAGCTGACTCGACAGACGTTGTCCTGTCAAAAGCCATTACGTCAATTCTATGTCAAATGTCAAAAGTGACATTAAAAAAGTTTACATTGTCCAAAGCGCTGGTTTAAGTGTTTTTAAATTTTCTAATTTTTCATGTTTTTTTACTATAAATTGAGATGTGAGCTATCCTATCTCCTAAAGTTAGATCGAACTGCACCCGGTGTGCAAATTTGATTGAAATCGGTTAAGTAGTTTAGGAGTCTATAGCGGACAAACAACGTGACACGTAATTTATATATATTAAGAAGAAGATAAATCCGCATTTGACCACCAACTCGCCTGTTGGTAAGCGACGATGCGGTCGAAAATAAAGCATGCAGATTTAGAAATAACTTCGAAAAAAAAATCAGATATGTCAATGGTAGGCAGGGGGCTAGGTTCGTAATACTTATATATAAGCCAATATCGCCAATATCAATATCGCGCCAATAAGTCACGAGTACTATGTACTCGTGACTTATTGGCGCGATCAAGATATAACCTACCAAAACCTACGAAATAGAAACCTTTCTATTTTGTAGGTTTTGATATTTTGAAATAGTCCAGGTTCCTTTGTAACAGACAATGTAACCGAATTAAACGGGACGCCTTTAAAAAGTTTGGTGTTCACTTAATAACGAACAGATCGGCTAAAAACGTAGCTATAAAAAAAAACATTACAAGTTTACTCCCAACTTACCTTACACGTTTCCGGGTAAGTGATTGCCGGCGTCTTCTTCTTGGCGTCCTTCCCCGCGGCGGGCTTAGCCGGCTTTTCAACGGGCGCCGCGCTTTTAGCGGCCCGACCTTTCAGATACTCCGGCAAAACTTCGTGAGGCTACAAAAAACAATTTAGATCAAACAAAGAAAGAATAAAACTCAGCAATATGCAATTCGGCTAAAAAAAAAATGCAAATCGTTATTTTATACGTAGGAAATAGATCTAAATTCGTATCGAATTAATCGGTCAATAAAATTAACGTCGTCCTTGAGATTTTGTAGCATTCTAAATCGAGCCCAACTCATATTTCCGTAATAAACAATAGGGTGATGTAGTGGTTTATACAGGGTTATTCATAAAGGGTATGCTAAGCCGAAAAGGGAATTCGCGAAAAAAATATCAGCTGTTCCATATGGAACAGCTGATATTTTTTTCGCGAATTTCCTGTTGGTCCCATAGTAAAAGTTGTTCATAATGATGAGTACTATGTGCCCTTTTCGGCTTAGCATACCCTTTATGAATAACCCTGTATACCTCTAGTATCTATTCTAAGTATAATGTTTGCATATCTCACCGCATAGGTCCGGGTGATCTTGAGCCGCTCCGGGTGGTGGTGGAAGGCGTACTGCTTGGTGCAGACGGGGTACTTGGGCCGCGAGATGCGCGCGAACAGGTGCGCCGAGCGGTCCACGCGCAGCTCGCAGATGTACACGTGCGCCGCCGCCGCGCCCACCGGCCGCCCCTGGGGGAACACTTATTACTGACCTGTGGGGCTAGCACAACTTTGACGTAAAAATACGTAGCGAGTTTTCGATAGAAAAGTGTACGCCATTTACGACTGTCAAGTGTGCTCCTGACGGGTGTATATGGCGTACACTTTTCTATCGAATACTCGCTATGTATTTTTACGTCAAAGTTGTGCTAGGCCCACTGCACACTCAACTATTTATTGGGGGAAGTGGGAAACTACTGACCGGCACATTCAACTATTTATTGCTACTGCAGGCCTAGCACGGGCAACGGAGAAATGTTGTTGTAACCGCTTTTATTCCGCGAGAAGAGACGAACATTTATTTATTAGTAACTGGATTCTTCATGAAAGCCAGCCCCCCTAGCCGAAAAGCGTTTCGGTTGACTAGGGGGCAGGCGAAAACAATATGATGGGCACAAATTAAGCGTGCTCCATCGTTAGCCGCATTAGGTTTAAGAATTCTTTATTAATCTCATAATAATACAGTGATTAGCTTATTGAAATTACATATTACTTACCATCAGGCGACATAGCGCTCAAAAAAAAAAGACAGGCCGCAGGCAAAAACCTTTACTGCAAGCGAGCATATAAATAGAGTAAGTAACATACCTTGCGGAAGGTGTTAAGGTCCATGACCCAACACTGCGACATGACCAGTTCTATCGGCACAGCTTCGTACAGCGGGACGCGCATTACTTCATTGTGGAAGAATCTGGAACGAACACATCGTTAGTTACACCTGATATTATCAATGTTCAATTACTCTGTCATTTAGATAATTGCACAAAGATTGGCGCTATCGTCCGGCCTCTTCAAATATAACTTCAAATTACATAAATTAAAGCTTTAGTTGAACATTTCACATACTCTAAAATATTATTGGTATTAATGAGTACCATTATTACCAATCTCAAAATCGGAAAAGTAAATTGCCTGTACTACATTTCGTCGCGAGTAAATGACATTTTTTAACCGACTTCAAAAAAGGAGGAGGTTATCAATTCGACTGTATGTTTTTTTTTATGTTTGTTACCTCATAACCTTTGACTGGGTGAATCGATTTTGATGATTCTTTTTTTATTAGAAAGCTTACGCTTCCCATTTGGTCCCATTTCAATTTAGCCCAGTTCTGATAATGGTATCCATGAGAAAACCATATAAGTCTTAAATTTGCATTAAGTACGTGCGCGACAAATAGATGAATAACTCAATAGTCGGTCTTTTGAAGTCGGTTTTTGTTTTTTGTTTTGTAAAAATAATGTTCTTGTCTATGCAACAGCTGATTTTTTACATTTCAGGTAACCCAACCTAAACCTGTAGCAAAAGTTGGTCAACATAATCAAAATAAGGTAAGGCAAAATTCTGGGTGGTGCAGACCTGTTATGGGCCAACGTGACGTTTAACATCAGGCGAGCAATTTGCTCGTCTCGTCACTCAAAATTAAAAAAATAATTTATTTAACAATGGGTACATCAATCTACAAATTGTAGACTTATGAATGTCGAATACAAAATTTTCACTCATAAAAAAAATTCATAAAAAAAAAATTCTCATTTGGACTTTCTGAGATAGGTACTCACTTCCTGGTGGGCTCGTGGAAGGTCTCGTGCGGCCTCAAGTAGTGGTGTCCATACACGTAGCGCTCGTGCGTGTCCTTGTGCTTCCAGAGCCGCTCCACGCGGAAGATGTCCAGCTCCGAGGCCGGCGTGGGCCCGATGGTCTGGTACGTGTGCTTGCGGACTGAGCCACCCTGCGCTCGTGAAAAACCTTGTTTTAGTATAGGTTTTGATATAGAGTTTTAAATAGTAGATTGTACAACGAGAGCATGAAACGAGCCATTTTATCCGAAAATACACTGAGACGTATACACTGAGAAAAATTTCACCTAAAGTACGGAGCATACTGATAATGACCAAAAAGTATGGCGACTAGCCCGAGCCGAAGACGAGGACGGGTATGCAGTCGAGGATAAAATGGGTTTTATGCCCGAGTTATACACTTGACTTTTTACTTTGATTGCAAGGAAATAAAAAAAAAATCAAAATAAAATATAATATAAAATAACAAATAAAATATCAAATATTATCACAAAAATTGCAATATAGCAACAAAACATACCTTATTCTGTCCACCATCATCCTTCTCTTTCCCTTTGATATTCTTGACTTTCTTCCTATCGACGCGCTTTGTTTTGGGCGAGTCTGTGTTATCGCCGTTGTTCTGGCTGACGTCGGGATGCGCCTCGTCTATGGGAATGTCTCTCAGGACGTAGACCGTGTCGCCTTGCCGCACTTGCAGGTCGCCGCGCATGAGAGACAGGTAGAACTGGTGGCCTTCTTCTGTGTAGTCGTCGAGAGGAATCTCGCGGTCCACCTGCGGGAGATTACATAGTGTCATGGTCG
This sequence comes from Alcis repandata, assembly GCA_949125135.1. Taxonomy (NCBI): domain Eukaryota; kingdom Metazoa; phylum Arthropoda; class Insecta; order Lepidoptera; family Geometridae; genus Alcis; species Alcis repandata. The sequence goes on from OX421238.1 coordinate 4,152,206, forward strand.
GTTTGTGATGGGTAGGTTGGATGGAATGGTTTGATTAAACATATCAGTTTACAAGCCAAATTCTCGTCATTTGCGGGAGGTTTTAATTTATGAAGAAATCTGCGGCTGAGGCTCATCAATGCTCTCAAATACCTATGGTGAGGTCGCTATTAGTGAAAGAACGTGCCGAGAGTGGTTTCAACGCTTCAAGAACGGTGATTTTGACGTCGGAAACTAGCATGGCGGTGGAAGAGAGGTTCTTGAAGATGCAGAATTGGAGGCATTACTTGATCAAGACTCAAAGTAGTGGTCAGCGATGGACAATACTTTGTATTATAAAAGTATAAGCAGTTTTTTACAATAAATCCTCGGATTCCGGAAAAAAACGGCGGAAGCAAAGTTGTACACCGTTACACAGACTAGATAGCGTCTCACCGGGCGGGGCCTGCAGTAGTGGCAGTAGTGCACGGGCGCCGTGTCCGCGACGCGCATGCAGCGCGCGTGCTGCCACACGCCGCAGCGCGCCGCGCCGCACTGCACCATCAGTCCCTCCTCGACGTGCAGCCCGCACGGACACAGAATCACCTCCTCTGTGGACATAACGAACTCGTTACGAGACGGCTGATGCAAGGACTTAGCGGTGCCAAGGATATGGGGTAATTCTCGTACAACCATACCTGTTCGAAATTCTATCGGAAAGTACGCGTCTGATTTTTTTTATCGTGAATACACTTCACATACATTGACATTTTGTTCTTCGTTATGTGTTTAAACTTTGATTTCAAATATTAAAAAAATGCAATACAAATGCTTGTCATGAGCTCTGATAAACGGAAAATTTAATTTAGACTGTACTGATGGAGGGTATAAAAAAATTATATTGTCACAGACAGCAATGTGATCTGTTTCGTGTCAACTAACCAGTCTTCGTTTTCTGCAGGAACCCAGCTGGGACAGGGTCGTCAGGTCCGAGAATCTTCGTCAGGTGCTCCATGAAGTCAGACTTAGCGGTGTTGTAAGCCTGCAGAATTAATATATAAAACGATGTAACACAAGGAAATGTAGAACAAACGTGTCTTAGCCACTCACGAGGTGCTTGCATACTAAGGATATCCACGGACGCCCAAATCGATAATATATCAGGTAGACTGGAATAAACTAGAATTTATTGGACACCCAAATAGTTACAAGAAAAGCCTGAGACTATTCAGAGGTTGGGATCGCCAAGGACAATGTGACATTATTATTATTTTTTATTCAATAGTCTTGCGTTTGACCGCCATCTTGCCTAATGGGAAGCTATGATGCGGTCTACGATGCCTTGTCCTGCTTTGACATACCTTTTTAAGCTGCAAAGCGATATTCCCCAGCGTCGACGCGCGGCCCTGATCCCTCAGTACGCCACTAAACAATCCGCACATGTCTGCATCGAACTGAGACACTGATTCGTACTTCCCGCTCTCTATGTTGCTCTGTACAGTGTTGAGGTCCGGGGCTTGCTGGTCGCTGCTCTTGCTGGGTTTGGATTTTAGGAGAGGAGCGCAGAGAGGCTTGTCCTTCTCGTCTGAGAAAATAATAATTGTTGTTAATTGTATAATTTATTGGTTGTCACAATATCTTTTTAGGTTATTTTTTTGATCTCACTTGTTTTTTCTTACTCTCGAGAAAGCGAGGGAAAGCTCAGTTACCCTGCATTTTCACAATATTTAGAAATAATTATGTGGTTTAGTATGCCAGGGTATTCAGCTTCCCCAATGTCGCACTTTGTCAATATTCTGCTCCATAATTAGCCTAGATTCTCATTTTACAAACTTTATAGTTTAGAAAAAATAAAACAAAAATCTTGACGTTACAACAAAAGCTTTTGCATAATAATTACCAATTTAACAGTAAAGCTTACCTTTCAAAGCAGTCACGGCCGCATGGAGCGCTTTGAACACCTTCGCGAGCCGTTCCTTCTTCGTCAGCGTCGGATCATCATCCAAACTAACGAGCCTCTTAGCGTTATCCTCCCGCGGCGAGCGCAGTGATTGCAGTCTCGACAGGAAAACGTTGGGGTTCATAGTGTCGGGGAGTTCGAGGGAGTTCACCATGGTGACGGGGGTGGAAGGGGGTAGGGAGGGGGCGGGGGAAGGGGGTGGAGGGGGTTGGGGCGTAGCGGGTGGTGGAGAAGGGGGTAGCGTGATGGATAGACGGTCCCGCATGCGTTTTACCTGTAGACAATATATTACAGCTGTAACGTAACTTTGTTTTCCCGAGTAAGATTAGTTTATAAAAAAAAAACGAGCAAGAGGAAAACACTTGCATATCAATGCGCAGATTTGAAAGTATTAGAAAATATAAAAATTCTTACGCATTCAAGATTTCTAAACAAGAAGCAGTGTCGTTCTTTGACCAGATTCCTCTCTTTAGCCGTCAACGGTTTCATCTGCGGCTCCTGCCACAACTTATTCAAATGTTGCTGATACTTCAGTATCGTCATGTTCTTTATATCGCAAGTGCTGACTGTCTGCTGTTCAGATTTCTTGTTGCATTTGACGGCCTTTCTAGGCCGGCCGACGCGAGGCGGGTTGCCACTCGAGCCCGCTGATTGGTTGGACGCGTTTGAGGGCGTGCGTGATGGGGTCTTTACTGGGGGCTTGGTGATGCGTTGCGATTTTCCGCCAATCACGCCGCGGCAGTCTTCTGAATCGCATTTGCAGGGCTGGAACATAAGAATAGAATATTCGCTACAGAAAATAAATGCACGTCATGTACGATTGATAAAAAATTAAGATGAAGAAAAGAAAAGCCAGGGTAATAGTTCAGGTTCTCCAATGGATTGCCATTAGAAAAGTTATAAATTTTAACTTACTTGGCCAACAGCCGGGTTGAACAGTGAAAAGTTGTAATCGTAGGTCAGTTCTTCGCCCGGCTCTATATCTCGCAGTGCATATAACGCCATCCGGAAAGTACCTGCAGTTCGAAAAAAAAAAGTCAGTATTTAGACTTAGAAATTAATTTTGGATGATGAAACCTATGGTAGGTTTCATCATCCATATAGAATTTATTACTATTAGTCGAACAGACCAAAGACAAAAAGGTGGCGAAACAAAAAAACTTTAGGTATTTCTTAGGGATCCAAAAACAAGGAAATTTCTAATTGGTAAGTATATGTCGGCTCGATATCGTTAGCATTCATTCCATCGCGTGTAGAGACAAACGTGTAGAGGAGCTTTGAGTACGAATATCGACGAGTCAGCACTCGACTCAGTCAGGCGCTTGCACTCGAAGTCTACGGTCGTCTCCACAAAAGAAGTCCAAGTTTTCAAGAAGATTCGCCAGTGCCTTCTTAGTAAAGTACCGGCACTGTCACGAGTTGTTCACCAACCGTTCATCACCAGCCCGCCTTCTAAGTGTAGGCAGTAACAGTGCTATTCTACTCTGTCTGGTATACAGGGTTATTTATAAAGGGTATTCTAAGCCGAAAAGGCTCATAGTACTTATAATTATAAACAACTTTTACTATGGGACCATCCCGAAATTCGCGAAAAAAATATAAGCCGTTTCATAGAAAAACGTCAATGACACTCGACAAAATGTATGGAACAACTGTTTTTTTTTCGCGAATTCTGTGTTGGTCTCAGTAAAAGTTGTTCATAATGATGAGTACCATGAGCCCTTTTCGGCTATATATAATAACCCTGTATAATAGTACCGTTTGATGTCCACTTCTGCATCTCGCAGTTGGGTCTGCAGGAGTGGTTCACGAAGCGGCCGTCCCCGCCCACGCGGTGCCCGTCGATCACGAGCCCGCCGTCCAGGTGCAGGCAGTAGTGGTGCGTGTCGCGCGCGTAGCGGGTTGCCATTCGCTCCTAGGGGAGAGAGGAATGGGGGGGGGGTTATTCGATGATATTGTATGTCTCTACATATTTATAACTAGCTGACGCTCGGAACTTCATACCCGGTGCTGTTCGGTCAGGGATAGAGTAGCTATGCATTGGTGAAAGATTTTTTAAAGTGGACCCGTAGTTCTAGATAGAACAAATAGAACATCGATCTGTTCAGCGTTGATCGAAATCAACGCTTGTGGTTTTTGTTAGTCATAGCCAGATTAAAGACATTTAACTTTTTTATTGAGAAATAAGAATTCAAAGTATCCAACAAAAACTACGAATATCATTAAATAATTTAGTTTTCAATGTGCAGCTCACAAAAAAGCTCCCAAATCATTTCTCGACTAAATTTCATTACGCGCATAAATTTCAATGTAGATCAACAATTTACACCAATTATTACCCGTACCTTAAACTCCTTATCCGAGACGACCTCCCCTACATACTCCAGTATGAAGTCCCCCGACACGATCCTGTGCTTGGTTCGCACGCCCCAGCCTTTATTCTCCGTCATGAACCGCTCCAGCCCGGCCGCCCACTCGTGGCGCTGGATGCGTTGGTTCTTGCATTTCTCACTGTAACATTTAGTAGTATAAATTTGCTTGTTCTGCTTTCAGGAAGTAACCAAACAACGGTCAGCTGAATTTTTGCATTTCATAGAATGCTGCAGATTATGACATTTTTTGACAGGAAATATTAACAGTTCCTGAAAGACTGTCTACGCAGATGAAATTAACTAGTTTATATAAGAAAATCTATCCGCGTGCATTAGTCTCGCAAAAACTCAAAAATGCCTTGACCGATTTGTTTTTTTTTTTTTGTTTTATTTGGCATTTCAGTTTAGCACGTTACTTACCCGCAGGGGCAGAGCTGCGGCGAGCATTCCGCGTACACGAGCCGGTTGATGCAGTCCTCGTTGCAGCCCGACGCGGCGGCGCAGTGGCACGCCACACTCTCGCACTCTTCCGCAGATGGCTTCACGTCGTAGTACACATCTGGATAACAAACAAGATTGGTTAACGCAACGCATCACTATAACATAGATGTATGACATGAATTATTGTATCTGGTTTTTCCAAATACACTATTTTTTAATTACAATCCAGTTCAGGACTTAGATGTATGTATTGTTATATCGATTGTGATATGTTTGTACGTCTAATAAACAAAATGTTTTGTTATTCACTTAAACTAACTATTCTGTACTATCTATTTTGGGTTCTGTATTAACTGAAACTGACGCCAGTCACTAACTTATGAGACCTACTCTCTATCAAGTCATGTAATGATACGTACTGGTTCTAATCTTCTTATAGTTCCAGGAAGGCACGGGCTGGTTGTAGTGCTGCTGCCACCAGATGTCGTAGGGCAGCGTGAAGTGCTGCGTGCGGCGCCGCACCCAGCGCTCGCAGTACGGCGGCGGGGCCAGTAGCCCCGGGGGGAACTCCGTTTGAGTCACCAGGTTCTTGCCTTTGCCCTCCGGCTTCGGACTGAAATGTACCCTAAAGTCATTAAATGTGAAGAAAACTTGTATACCATATGTGTATGGTGATAGGGTTAGACAAAACTGTAATGCTGAGCCGAGAGGGTTTGTTTACATATGATTATGACACTTTATGTGACTAACTCTGAAATGCTACAAGGACCGTGTTGATATAATTGACTGTAGTACATATGACTTCTCCTTCGGCTCAAAATAACAGTTCTATGTAACCTAATAGATAGAAAAAACACTTACTCTTCTTTGTAATAGTCGGAAAATAGCCCAGCGACCAAGAACTTCTTGCGCAGCCGCGGATTCCTCTTCGAAACCACTGGCTTGTCCCTGTTATCCACGCTGCTTGCCGGGCTCTGGTCGCGAGACGATGCCATACGCTTCTTGCATATAATGTTCTTGGATAGCACGTCGATACTTTTTTCGAAATCAATTTCTTTCTCATTGAGCGGCAGCGGATCGTTCTCATCGTTGTCGCGAAGCGTGTCGATCGAAGGCTCGCGAGATTTCGAAGTCAGCTTGCGACTTATAACGGTGTCTATAGAACTTTCTCTGGAACTCGACTGCACCTCTTGAATTTTTTTAGCGACTTGGCAGGATCTAGACTTCCTTCTAGCGGCTATACCGATCGGTTCTGAAGGCTTTTCGATTTCAACAACAGCTACAGGTTTCATATTGTCGACTTTTTTCGTCTTGTTCTTCGCATCTTCATTAGTATTATCGGAGCTCCTCGTTAGTCTCCTCTCAGAGGGACACAGGATGGCAAGACTAGATTTCGGCCTAAGACCCATTTTGGAGTTCTTCTCGACTACCTTCCTTTTTGAGAATATTTCTTCTATTTCTTGCGAGGGCGACATCGCTCTCGTTTTGCGTTTCAGTCTTTCTAAGTTGTCCAAGCGACTGACTGGCTTCTCGGCGGCTTTCAGGTTCAGTAAACTCAGTGGAATACTGTCTTCTGGATCGTTACCGAGTGAGCTGGCCAACGAAGGAATGCTATCGCTCTCACTGAGCACCTCCCATTTATTCACATGAGTTTTTAGGTCTTTCTCAGATTTATTTTGTTTTAATTGAAGGGCCGGCGCTCGTAAAATCGAAGAATTTGTGTTCTTTTTCTCAGCTACATTATTTGATGTGACAGTCTTATTATTGTTTTCTGAGGGTAAATCTTTGCCTTGTAACTTTTCTAGAGCTACAACCGTCAGACGAGCTTGCTTCGGGCATTCCTCTTTATTGAGAACCACTTTTAATTCAGGTTTCTTGGCTGTTGTTCGTTCTAAGAAACTGCTCGTGGCTTCTCCATCTTTCGGTACCCTCTCGAAGGCAGAGGAATTGTTGTCCGTGTCAGATGTGAAATGACCATCGGATGTAGTGTTATGAGAACTGCTTGGTTCAATCTTCTTTTTCTTTCTTTTAACACTAGGGAATCCAGTTCTATTGAAGGCTTTTCGTCTTCGATTTCTTTTAGTTTTATTATCATTCGTGTCGTTCGCCTCAGTTTTCTTCTCGGGTTCAACGGCTTTAATAGGAACGTTCTCGATCGCCAACTTTTCAGCTTGTACTTTAGGAATTATCACTTTTGACGGTAATACGAGTTTACTTTCTCTAATTAGGCTGTTAGGTTTCTTCTTTTTCTTGTTTTCATTCGAATCTTCATTTTCGCTTAAATTTCTTTTGGATTGACGTAAGATATGACCACTGGTCTCTTGTATTTTATCTGAGAGAACCGATGCTATAGATTCTCCTCGTTTTGGCCTGATAATAGGGTCAGGACTTTCAGAAATCAATGCTAGCTGTATATCTGCCTCAGTATCAATAGACACGAGTAATTGATTCGAGTTCTTGTTATCTCCTTTTCCTTTAGACTTTGTTTTATTAGTGTCTACCAAACTGTTACTGACACATATGGACGACTTAGGTATTTGATCTTCCAAGTCAACAGATGGTTCGAATATTCCAGTAGGTTTGTCCACATTAACTACAACAGATGTTTCAGTTCTTTGTGGAGTCTCTACTACCTTTGATTTCTTAGTATCCATAGTTTTACCCTTAGACACTGGTGATTTTATAACTGTCGCGCGTGTGCTAACTTGTGAGATTTCTTTGTTCTTCGGTTTTTCATCACTACTTTTAGATGAGTCTGTGTTGTTCTTTTCTTTTTCCAAGATTCTCGATTCAATCGATTTCCGAATATTGTTGTTTAAAAGAGTGTCTAAAACTTTCGTCGCAGCGCTTGGGTTTATTTTTGAAACGAGATTGCTAGTCAAGCCTTCAAGTCTATTCTTCTTTCTAGTCATAATCTCAGACTTCTGGGCTGGTGGTATTGAGCTTTTGTATAATGTGCGCGCAGACATACTCTTCAGTGGATCCACAAGAGTCGGGCTACTGCTCGTTGAACTACACTCAGTTGGATTGCTTCTATCTGTGTCCATAGGTAAAGAGTCTTTGATGTCGTCTTTAGAATTGTTCTGACTATTATCTTTTGTGACTGTCGAAGTTGTCGATTTCTCATCAGATAGTTTCTTCGATAAAGACTGTACTACTTGATCCAAGCCTGAAGCAACTTTATCCGCCTCCAGTCGATGTCGTTTCTTCGGTGTCACGATGGGTGCAGAATGCCTTGTGAGGGAGGGCTTTGCGTCAGATCTCGGCGATGACACTTTATTTACATCTGTTTTAGCAGCATCGGCCTTTATTTCAGTGTCTTTCGTCTTTGGCAACGATTTTTCCAAGTCATGAACCATTTTGTGAACTGCCTTCAGTTTCTCAGATGTCTCATAGATCTTTTTAGAAAACTCGGATTGTTCAGCGTCTGGCTTCTTGATTGAGAGTTCATCGTCAGTAGCATTTAAGGAATTAGGAGAATGGTTTTTGGTGGGAGTGGTGTTGTTCTGATCAACAGAAATTTCTAAATTTTCTGCTACATTATTATTTAGTTTAGACGATTTCAAATCTTGAGAATGAGGCGAATTTTTGCCAGTTTCGTTCGCTTTTTTAGCTTTCTCAATATGTTGTTTCCCTTTCGGAGAGTCAACGTTACCGGTCTGTTCTTCTCCCATACAATCAGTTTCAGTGCATAAAAACTTTTCAGGACTTGTTCCATTCTTCGAAGCCTCGTCAAATTCAGATGGGACCAAACTCAGGCTCAACGAATTACTTGTCGAAGAATTTATATGATAATGTCGCTTTTTGAGCGGTAGTTTATGCTCATTGGTGTCTTTGCCTCCTTTACTCTGAGATTCGGCTAACTGTTTTTTATGTCTCCGTTTTGATGTCGGAGTAGCTGCCTCTTGATTGTCGGATGTTTTCCGTTTCTTAGATCCTCTTTTGGGAACTTTAGGCGGGGCTGGCTCTGGTGCAGGTTTTTCTACAGTTTTCGGTTGAGTTTGCGTTACATTTGTAACTAATTTTGGGGCTACTTGACAAAGCTTGATGAAGCTGGATACTAGACTGTCCATTTCTTGGCTGAATTTTTGATCTACTAGATCGACAGCTTTCGTGTACGAATCTCCTCTACATCTTGAAGCCGACCGTGATCGGTGTCTCCGTTTACTTCTATGCCTGTGATGTTTATTTTCCGTTTTTACGGTAATTCGAGATGGTCTTTCAGTCGTTTGTTTAAGATTAATTTTAGGTGGCGCCAAGACTACTGTTCTTCGGTGTCTCTTCACAGGAAACGATGGCTTCAGATGAGGTTTTTTGAAATTAAGAAACACGTTTCTCGTTAAGGACTTGTTAGGCACATAGCTGTTTTTAGCTTTTTCGAAAATATTAGGTAACGGTTTCAGTGACGTTTCTTTTTTGGAAGGACTGTTTCCATTCTTACCTTGTTTGCGAGATTTCGGAGATATTGTTCGCGAGAAGTTACTGCGGTTGTCGACATCTTTCTTTCCCGAGATTTTGCCTGGCGTACAAATTGGCGACACTCCAAATTTATGTGAGAAAGCCGGTTTTAGCGCCGGCAACGTACTGCCGATGTAACTTCCTTTATTTGGAGACTTCAGTAAGGTGTTATTGTTGTTGTGACTCACTTTGAATAAATTGTAGGTCGTGACCGGCCGGTCCCAGCCGCCAAAAACGGGCCCAGGTGCGAAAGGGTCGGATGAATTCAATCGCAATACATGCTTACGATTCATTTTTGAGAACCCGAAGCCATATTTTGCCGATAGAGGATATTTAGTACAAACACTAACATATTTGGGGCTAGCGCTGGGATTGCGTAAATAGCTTTCACATTCCGATTCACTCGAGCTGTTGCCGAGCGTCAAGCTGTTTAACGTTTTGTTAGCCAATACTATTATTTCCTGATCCGACACAAAATGTTTTTGATTTTTGTAGTAAGATCGATCCCTCACCGACCTAGTCTTTTTCAGTTTTTTCATGCGCCTGCGCATGCTTCTTACGCTGTAATCAGTTTTATATCCGGACTTGTCACTTTTGTACCCGGATTTATGATCACTCTTGTACCCTGACCGGTAGTAATCACTCTTGTACCCAGATCTACATCCAAAGTCGCTCTTGTAGCCGGACTCTATGAGTCGACTGCAGCTTTTGTAAGGCTTGAATTCGTGATCGCTTTTATACCCGGAAAGGATATCTTTGTATTTGGGATTCAGATCGATTTGTTTCCAGGTAGGGTCGAGCGGGTCGTCCGCGGCGGCCTCGTTCTCGCTCTGGTGGTCTCTCCACGCGTTGCCGAAGCTTTTATTATTCTTTTTGGGTATGCTCGCCAGTTTGCTGTTGAGTTCTTTACGCTTCGCATACACACCCGAGAGTACAGATCTGTTGTTTGAAGTGGAGTCGTCGTCGCTGTCACCGGACCCGTACTGGTTTTTATCTTTTAGGGTCTTCGGTACACTCTTGGCGGGTTTGGCTTTCGCTTGCGGTTTTCGGCCGGCTTTCTTTCTAGGAGGATACAACACCCTATCGGTGGCGTACAACATTCTATCTAAGGCGGCTATATCTAGTTTGTGGTCGTTTCTCTTGTTCTTTTCTTTATTCTGCTCCTGCTTGAGAGGAATCGGAGAGGGCGCTTCGGTTTTTATTTGTTTGAATTCGTTTTCTATCCTCTTCTTTTGATAGTCGCAGTCGCTGGAATCAGATCTATTTTGGGCTCTGTTTCTGCTTTTGGACTTGGATCTCATCGCTCTTCTTTCTCTAGTGGAGTTTTCTTTCTGAGTGGATTTCCTCGCGAGCCTGCCGTGAACTTCTTCGACTTCGTGTCGCCGCATCGGGGAATGCGTCGGAGAGTTGTGGTTGGACAAGATACCAGAGTCCGGAGATACGTTCGGTGGGTCGTTGTTATTATGGAAGTTGATCACGTTCACAACTGATTTGTCTTCCTTATGAGATTCTACTTCATCTGGTTTTCTAACTTTCCGCGGCCTCCCTCTCTTTCTTCTCGATTCGACGACGACGTTTTTCACATCCTCCTGAGATTCAATCGAATTCGTACTCATCGTGTCTAGTTTGTGAGGATCTATTAAGCTAGGAGAACTCATTTCGGTGTTGATGGTCAACGGGGAATTTTTGAGCAGATCACTCGCGCTGCCCAGCTCCGAGCCGCCCGGGGCGATGTCCAAACTCATGAAGACGTTGTTATCGACGCAGTCCTCGAGGCTGGCCGAGTTGCGTATCGACATCGCGGCAGAGACCGTGGCCGACGTAATCTCCTCCAGGTCCTTATTGATCTGGGAGAGCTCCTCCGTCTGTTGCGGGCTGAGCTGAGGCGACGGGGAGAGGAAGTTGGTCGCGATGGGGGGTATTTCGGGCAGGCTGTTGATTTGCCCCAGGACGCAGTCGGTGATGGTTCCGACGCCGTCGATCGTGTTGGGCGCGAGCAGGGGAGTTGTCCCGCTGATGGGCGTGAGAGGTGCTGCGCTGCTGAGCAGATGGGTCTGCGCCTCGAACTGCTGAAGCAAGCTCGAGGCGTAGTGCGAGGTGCTCTGCCTCGCGCCCGAGTTGGAGCACTCGGTCTCCGACCCCGAGGACTCGGCCGTGGCTCGCTGTATCGCCGCCGATACTAGGTGAGGTGTGATTTCCATCTCGCTACCCGACCCATCTCCTGAAAATTGATGTAATATTAGTTTTCAGAGGCCCGGCATCCTATTACAAAATTATTGTTATAGACAGGAAAATTCGTGAAGTGAACTTCAATAAGAACTTAAACCTTCTCCACACTCCTACTCAATCATCACAAAAATGTTGTTGATTACACTTTGGAGGCACGACATTCAATAACATTCATTTATTCAAACTCGACTCACTTTTAAAAACATAACGAATCTTCCAGCAGCAACACGAGAAGGACGAAAAACATCACGGAAACAACTTGCTAAAGTCTGTTTAAACAACCTTATCCCCCAGACGCGGCTCTACAGTCACACATTTTATAATTACCATTGAAAACAAAAGTTCTTTGATACCCAAAAGTTCGCGGATTAAGTTAAATTGAAAATCTGAGGAAAGGTCGTTATTTTCTAAAACTTCGCAGGGCCACTAAATTTGAACTTCAGTATGGGTCAAATCACAGATCCTATAATATATGGGCGAGATCGGGTGAGATAATGCTGGTACCATTGTCAGCGATGGACTTGTCATCGTTGTCCGGAGGCGGCGCGAAGCTCGGGTAGGGGGGCTGCGGCGGCGCGCTCGCCGTCTGCTCCGGAAATAGAGCCTCGAGGTCTGCATCGTCGATGACCTGCAAGTGGACACACTAGCTGCAACATGTGGTTTTACCCGCCAATTTTCAGTTTTCAAGCAAAGTTCGGAACAAAATCCCAAAATGTAAAGTCTCGTCAAAGAGTAACGGACAGAGGCTGTTATTGTAATTTATAACACGATTTGAATTTTGCGGTTTTACTCGATCTTTTCGCATATAATTATGAAACATCCTAAGTCTGTTTCCATGATGGGCGCTGTTACCCTTTCAAATGTCATTACAATAGACTGAGCTGTTTAGATGTAGAAAGGTAATATAAACAGACATAAGCATTAACTTTCTCATTTACAATATTATAGTTTGATAGCGATGTACGAGTATAGCTCTCGATTGCAATGGTGAACTTAGCCCAGTGACCGAGTCCTCTACGGTTATAATAGAACGAAAGCCAGATATATAATATTAGAGATGGTCGATATGCAAAGCCAGCCTTTGACACAGTTTAATGGTCAGAAATGGAATCACCGGTTTGGTTTTATATTTAACTTGTGACGTCTGTGCGACCCAAAAAGCTATTAGGTACAAATTTAAAGTAGGTAACTCTTTTTCAGGTTGCGGTGCGGTGTCTGCCTTCCTTGACTGCTGATCAAAAAATAAGCTATGCTAATGTGCCATCAGATTTTCTAAGGCTAATCTAGTTCTGATATCAGAAAAATCTAGAGAGAAATATAAAGCACTGCGTTCCATTTGAATGAAGCCAAGAACTCCTCTACTTTCGCGCGTACGTATCCAAGCTTTACAGTGCCGCGAGTAGGGGAGTATTGATTTGTCAATGTGAGCGTCTTGTATATACGTGCGAAAGTGGGGAGTTCTCGGATTCAGCTAAATCTAACACAGTGCTCCATCTTTCTCTCTGGTCTTATCGGAGCCTCAGAGTAAATATGCACTTTGATCCGAGGTTGTGATAGGTACCTGTAGTTGACAGGCAGCGGCGAGCGCAGCGCTCGAGTCATCCGCAGAGGCGTGCGCGGAGCCGCCGGCCGCGTCCGCGGTGTCCGAGTCCGAGGACGACGAGGACGAGGACGAGGACGACGACGAGGACGATGACGACGATGAGGACGAGCTGCTGCCACAAGCGCCGCTTTCTGCAGTCGGGGACGCGAACTGCAACAAACAAATTATTATGAGTTTTATGGGTATTGTAACACTCATGTGGTAGTTCGACTAGCTGATAGTGAGTCTGTTTAGTTTTCGGATGGGTTACCGCGAGCATTTACAGCTGAGCGAATCGAATGGCGCGTTAGGTAGGTCTCGGTTGTTTGTTTAGAAACACAACCGTTACCTGTTTGTATTGTACATTTCGTCTACGTTTATACGAAGTCGTCAAGAGTTGGCATGCTAATTTGGCTGCTTATTCATGTGTACTGAGTAGGTATCTACGAGTACCAAAACAACGAAATCATTTAAATTTCAAAAGCTCAGTATTGGATACAATCGACGGCGCTGAATCACCGGCAGTTATTGCACCAGCCACATATTTGTACGATTATTTTGACGGAGCCAGCGCGAACTGCTATTAGCGTTCGAGATTGATTTGGCGCAACTAACTCCAGGCAAGTGTCGCAACGACTCGCCCGCCGCTGACCGCAATACGCACCTTACAATCACGCTCGCAACTAGTCAATCGGCTGCACTATACGACTCCTATTTACATATAGACAACTCCATCCGATATGTCCATGTCCGATGCAAACGTGACCCCGCGGCGATACACAATTAGCCCAAAGTGGGTCCGTACGGATACAATAACGATTATGTAGACCGTACATGTATTTGTCCCTCTATAGCGTTCCCAGGTTGCCTTTTCAAGAATGAATGTACGGCTCACGACTCTCGATAGCACAATGAAAGCAAGGGATTTACAGCACGCTCATGTTATTTGACTTGGCTAACACGGCTCGATCGGTGTAACCAGCCTCCGCTAACTCGCACGTTTCGCTAAACTGGTAATAGGGAATGGTCTTATCTCTATCAGCCGGCATTAATACCTAGTTTCAGTTTATAAACGATTCGTATTGCCATTTTGTATTCGATAAATAACAAGAAAAGGCTTCAAAAAATTTGGTATGCGTAAACAAATTACAATAACGAAACCGTAAAACCGTTGTTTTTTGTTAATAATTTCAGGAGTTAGCAGTTTGTTGTTTTTCTTTAGAAAGGGTTTTTGCTATTGTTTTATTTCTAGTATTTTTGTACTTAACTGTACGTACCTATTCCTTGGAATATTTCGTTTAATTGCTTACGTAACAGGTAATATTTTACAATTATGAGCACTATTTCTGACAAAAGGAACAAAGGTGAATGATTCGGCTATTTATAATAACCGGTGACGGGCATGTGTTGTTTTCACCATTAAGTTGATTTCCAGAGGGTGCTAATCAATAAGGCGGAAGGGCGCACCACCCTTGCAAGGGGTTGAAGCAAGTGTCGTGTGGCTGCCGTTCTTATCACGGCCAGCATATCAAATGCAACGGAAACTACCGACCCCGGGCCCCATAACCCAAGGCATACCCTTGCCGACCGCAAGGTACGCTTTTCATTACTTACGGGTTTGAATTTAAAGGCAAATTATACGGCGTTCATGTGCATGCTTAGTGCCTATACCTTGTTTTTATTGGAATTTATTGAACTAGCTTTTTAACTAGAAAGACTTGTCTGAATATTTTACCTGGTATTAGACAAATTACCACGAATTAATTTATAATCAATTTATTACTGTCGTGACATCCGCAAATTTTTGTAGATTTACCACGATTTATAACGATGTTGTACACTTTTAAAATAGTCAAAAAAGAAGTTGTAATAAAGATAGAATTTGCTTAATATAATATGACTACCTAGTTACTATCCGCACATTGAGTCCGCGAGTACCGCATTAGTGAGATACCGATCTAGAGCAATGAACTAAATCATACAATAGCTGTACATAGACAGACAAATATGAAAGCCGGAGCATTTGAATCGACAATGGGTTAACAGTACCTCAGTCAGCGCCGACACGAATATCACATTAACCACCTCGTGATCTGCGGAGATTTATATCTGACAGCGAACACAAACAAATAGAAAAGCCAGCGGCAGAGCCCTGGCCACTTATTGAAATTTAAATAAATTCTCCAGTAAACGCTCTAATGAATAATTTGACTAAGAAATCCTGCCGGAAGAGCCGTTTTAACTACGAAGATGAACTGCAAGAACAAGTATAATTTACATGTACGCTCTTCACCAAGATCATTAAAATTAATATTTGGTAATAGCGAAATGTGATCCTCATTAAGGTGTTCGTAGTCTATTATAAAACGACTGCCTGCTGAGAAATTAAGCTTCAGCAAGCAAACACACTAGCAGCACTTGAACATTTTATCTACCTCTAATATAAATGAAGATTCGAAAATAAGCATAAAAACAACTCATGCTAAAAATCTTTTTACGGCATTAGAAGTCGGTAAACAGTTGATGGAACCGGTCAACGACCTCGTGCCAAATGTCGAGAACAATACTCCGTGAAACGTTACAGAATTATTGTATCTCACAACATCGGCCGTATTGAGAGCCCCCTAATTGCCTCGTGCGGCCGTCATGATTGTTATTGCTCTCGACACAGTAAATAGGAAGAGAGCAGCAACTAGGTGAGGTAGAAAGGTTGTCGTAACTATCGATTGGTAATAGGGAGGAATGAGAGGCATTGATAAACAAAGAGCGACGAGACAGAACGAGGAAATGTTGCGGAACGTTGGCCGGGAGGCCGTGAACTTGACTGTGACAGAGCGGCGAGTGTCGCGCCCGGGGCGCACGCCCGCAGGCACGCGGCGTCTCTGCGACGCCCGCCGGCTCCGAGCTCCTCCATCTCAATAAGACAACAAACTAAAGGGATCATCAGCTTACAGAAATCAAAACGAAATCAAACGTCAAAACAAATCTTCTGCCATTTTTTTAAAGCATTAAGCCTCCTTTTTCGGTCAAAATTAGCTTCGACATTTTAGGCATTGATTAGGCATTTTATTTCGAATACTTCATCAAATTGGGGCATCATAATGTCACCATTTAAGTTCGATTAATTTGGCACAAACGGCCATCGAAATATCTGGCATTTTCTCACACTGAGTATTTTTTCCTTTTAGGCTTTGCGATCGTTTTTGTTTCCTAATTACCCAACAAACGTCCCACGCGCAACTGGTTTATATTCCTGACAATTTTGATGTAACCATGACGGTTTTATATAGTTCTGGGTACGCGGAAGTGTCGTCTAATGAATGATTATATTGGTCTCCCATTCTTGGGCCGTCAGCGTGCGATTTCACAACAGCTAGCGACTGTATGCCACTGAGCCAGCAGCGGCGCGACGACGGAGTGACCGGATTGCCTCACACTCGCAACATGTGCTATAAAGACCAATCAACGTCCCAATTGACAATTCATTCTCTCCCTTACAAGCCACCGCAAAAAGGTCTTAATCCTACGCAGTAATCAGCCGTTGCTACATTTTGCCAGGATTGATAGCAGGGTACGAGGCCGAACGCTCACGTAATTGGTAACGATTATTAACAGAATTTATATTCGATAAGTTGACAGGTCGTGTCTCAGGCTCGGATAAATTCAACTCAAGCTGCGACTGAATTTGAGCGTGATATATTTATACTCTGGTGTCGATTGATTTACTTTAATTATATAGTACAGGAGGGAGATTAATGTATTCAGTTTAGTCACCGTGGGAACGAAGCCTACAACAAAGTCGACGTCAAAGAATGCGTGAATGGAATTGACACTGTCGTAGATCTAGCTAGATAACGATGTTTTAAACAGTGATAACGTCAATAGTAGAATTGAACGATCCATAATGAGCAAATAAAACGATGGGCCACTTCATTAGGTACTTAGTAAGGGCTTAGTAATAAATAGGTAGCGTGTATAATCACCTGCTTACAAATAAGGTACGTTGCAGTCTGCATTGAACAAGTATCTACCGCTTGCACAGCTAATAGGCGCTCCGAGACCATTTTATTTTCAGTTTTAGTTTTTATCGTCACTATTACTAGCACCTACGCAACATCAACACAGTATTTTTACTTTTTCAACTTACTGCATGGGGTATTCATTGAATAGGGTTGTAATAATTCTATCCGAACTTTTATCAATATTTCTATCCACCAACCTATTAAGTAATGTAAGAAAATTAACTCGTTTAAAAATGGCAACATGCAAAGGTCTAGTACCTTACAGATAGAATATACCCACCTTTTTATATTTTATTTATATTCATGACACATTACAGTACATACACTAAGTGTGTGTATATCTGTCGCTGTTAGTTATCGTTGAAAGACAGGCGATCCTTGCTCATAAAAAGCAAGCAATTATAACGTAAATAGATGAAATATAACGAGTTCTAGTGAAGGCGCGTACATGAAACCAGTTGAAAGAGACTCGGCCTAGGCCACATGTAGATATAATATTAATTGGCAGCCCTGGACGGCACTATCCGGTGGCGGTTGATTGTACTCATCAAGGATATCTGAGCCCAAGGACGCGCCGACTGTTGGCGACTAGGCGATCGTGCTCCTCGAATGCCTCTTATTATTTCTCCTCGGACACATCTTGTTTTTGTCTCGACTCATTTATATTCATGATACGTATCGTCGGTTATCTCTATAAATTAAAATATTTCCATTCGTCTATGATGGAAATCTAAACATCGGGTGAAATAGTTCGGCGTCCGTTGGATCGAGCTAAATATATCGCGGCATGACAGCCTATCTTCATTCATAAACAGTGATTATGAATAATATTTGCGTCATCGGCTTTTAACTTTGAATACGGATTCGTTATAACTTTTATTGATATTACGAGATATTAAATAACATTAAAGATAATTTAATGTAATTACTATGCTATGATGCTTTATCGCTTCAATAACTTTGTCGATACAAATGCAGATGACTCACGAAATCATTCAACAAGCAACCAATTTCAACGATCTATCTCTACAATGATCGTCAAACATTTAATTGGCGCCTTTTTATAATGGTGTTATTGAATACAAACGAGCGAGCGAGCATCATCAGCTCATTGCTGCGGGCAATTTATTTAAAACAGTTTTTGTGGAATCAAATCCGACAAAAACTATAGTCTACGAGGGCACTCACCTCGATATTTTCGAATGTGCGAACCTCATTGTCTGAGCTACTATTTTTTGTGGCATATGGCCAGTTCATGGCAATTTAAGCAGATGGTAAATATACCGTCGTCTAGATCAGTATACAGGAAAATGGATTCGTCGATGGCAATTCTAAGAAATATAAGACACAAGATGTAGTAGCCTGCATGAAGCGTATATTTGATGGTATCAATGCATCAACAATGCAGTTTTTACAAGGCATTCATTGAGTCAAGGATGTATGCAAATACACATCACGTCAACAAAGCGTACTGCGGGCAGGCCAAAAAATATAAAACAAGGATAACACAAGGACAAAAAGGACTGCTAAAGCTCAAGATGTAGGTATTGTGCCTACACCAAACCAAGGGTCGCGTTTCCATGAACTCACAATTTAAAAATTTCCATATTTTTTTAGGATTGCAAATTATCGAAAGGTAATGTAAACAAAGACCAAAATATTTATTTAAAAATATAAAGGAAACTGTAGCGTTACCTGACATGAGCAGCGACGAGTAAATAATTTAAAACCAGCTATGAAATATGAAAACGGAAAATTGAAGAGGGAAATCTGACCTTTTGCCTTCCCTTGACTCAATCCGCAGTGGCCATTAATTTGCAAGTGACGGTCGCGACATCAGCGTCAATGGAAAAGAATCGTACTTCACCGCTCGTCGGGCAAATAAGAGTAATTTGCTGTGCACTCGCATACGACGAATAAATCTAACGAAAACCCACGCGATTTGTCTTTGTGTATTTTATCAGCGGTTTGGGTATACAAACACAAAGCGCTACTTGATATCAACGTTGTTTTTGGGTTTTGATATCCGTTTAGTCGATTTTGGACAAATAACAAAGCTTGGGATAATTTTGTTGTATTCAAAAACTTTTTATGAAGAGTGACCAATTAGGATATGGTTGTTAAGATATTATTTATTGCTCTCCATCAGAACCCTAGAATTTTTAGTAGATAGATATGTAGATTAACTCTTGACTGTCGGCCTGTTTAGCTCAGCGGTAGTGTATCCGCCTTGTAAGCCAGAGGTCCCGGGTTCGATTCCCGGCCGGGGAGATGTTTGAGTGATGAATTTAAATATCTGTTCTGGGTCTGGGTGTTAGTTGTCCTTTGTCTTTGTGTGTGTTCCATGGCATCCCCGACACAGGATTTATTCCTAGTGGGGAGCTATGAGTGTGAAACGTATTATTATTTTATTTTTTTTATTGTTCACACCAGAAATTACAAGCATAATAACGCAAAATAAAAGTTAGTAGTATAACTTTAGCCGAAGGCTAAGAATAATAACTATCTTTGTAGCTTTGATAATAATTAAATAATGCTTAAAGGCGAAGAATAAATAATATTATGTTACAAACATAAGTTTTACGACGTAAAATAGCATTTCTATCTCTACCAGAGCGTGGCGAGTTTGCTTCTCAGCTATGTCTACCTGCCTAGTTCGTTTTATTAGATTTTGGCGAAGCGGGTAAATAAAACCTTGACGTGTTCGCTGAAAAAACTACTTACACGTTTGTACAGATCAATGCCTCGCTATCTTTGTGCAAATAAGATACGACGTTTTTGACAATGAAATAGTGCTGATCTCGAATAGTTTTTGCAAGCAGAAAAATGTAGAAGAAGAGAACACTTTTTGCGAATAGCTTCCCGCGAATCAGTCATGCCGTCTGACAAGTTACAGGAAACCAGAATATGTGGCATTTATCGCGTCGTTAACATCCGAGTAATAGTTTATAGGCGTCCATCTGTTTACGTTTAACGCGAAATTCGGATTTAAGCTTGGGTAAACCAAATAAACTGCAAAACTTTTGAATATAATTTGTTTTTCAGTTCATAACTGCGTTGCTTCATAACTCCAAAAAAAGAGATCCATTTTCTGAAAAGGAATCTTATTCATATCGCTTAATCGGGGTCGGAGGCCTCAGTTCATTGTACACCACTTGTCCTTATTCAGAGCCAATTCTGTCTAGGTATGACCCGAATTTTTTGCAATAATAGGTATTGGTTGAAACTGAACACAACAGATACATAAGTACTGAAAATAGACTAGTTTAGCAGCTTACTGTACAGTATACGAATTACGTAGGAGTTTTACGTCGGTATTTGCACCAGAGCTTCTAGCAGTATTCCAGTTAATGACGCCACGAAAACATCCGAGCACTTATTAAAAGATCTAAAACGGCGTGTAACACAAACATGTCTGAAAATGCAATAAGAAACTGAGTTATTCATATAAGTAGGTATATCCACGACGTTTAAGGGTATGATGATAATGTTGTAGTATTTACACCAGCAGTAGTTTGTAGGGTTTAATAACAATTGATTGTTAAAAAATTTACATCAGGAAAACCAAATTTAATTGTGCTATTGTACGAAGATTTCATTGCGATTAAAGTCAAAACGTTATTAATATTCGACCACATGTGCCATTATGCGTGAAGGTTATTTACACGAGTCAGTGGATCTCAGACAAGACGCGACGAATATGACATCATTTAAATTTTTCAGCGAGCATGCGACGAGTTATGTGATTATTATTCGGCGAAATTTTATCGAATGGCCATTGTTATTTATATCGATATTGGAGAGGTATCTTCTAGGTCTGCGTGCTTCATTCTCGACCACAGCGTCGCTAAACAAACGGTTAGTTAGTGGTCAAAAGCGGTCTTATTCGCGATTTAATAAATATATGTTTTTTTGGGTTTTTCATGTTTTTCATGTTCAAGTGCTTATTACTAGAAATAATGTAACGGGAACTAACAATTTTTTAGTTGGATTTTGGCTTTACATAAACAGGATAATTCGGATTACCCAGCGACCGTTGAAGGTCTAAGGGTTATCTAAATAAATGCTTAACTCACAGCAGTCGACGACGTTCACAACACGCCGTTTGCCTAACCACGCTAGATGCTTATAATAATATGTTAAGCCAGATTTACGCTGATATTTAGTCCTGCACTCATCGTATCTACCAGGAGCTCCGATTAATGAAATATATAGCAGTCAGTGGTTAGAAAAGCAAGGCGAAACGATGAGATGTAGAGTAAATGGTGAGTAATTTAATGTAGGCGAAGAAAGGGGAGTGCAGTAAAATGGGTCATCGATATAGTAAAAATCGCGGGAATTTGAACCGAAACCTAGCAGTGGAGAAAGCAGGCCTATAAGACGTTCGGAGTTTACGGATCAATTCTAGGTCATCATAACGCTCGCAGAATAGAATAGACGTCGGCATCGTAATTTCTTCCTGGATCGTATGTGTACAAGCAATTCACGAGTTATCAAATGAAGAAACCGCAGGACTGATGCAAGATGAGGCGAGCGTAAATGTTTATGACATGAAACATGCCCTCGCGCATAACTACCTACTCGATTTAACTTATACATCGCAATATTTAAGAACACTATTATTTCTTATCGATTTATATTCGGTACATGTGCTTCAAAAAAAAAAAACAAGGATAATATTGAGACATAAAGACTCTAAAGGTCGTTTTGGTATGAATATGGTCAAATTGGTTATTCACTTTATTCGAGTCATTGTGGAGCGGATCAAAAAATATCTCAGCGTGGGCTGTGTGAGCTCCACGGCTCGTTAGAGAATTAAGTAATTGAACCAATCAAAGTTTGTTATAGAATCTATTACGAGAGATGTGGACTGAAATTGACGAATTATCATATATCCGTCAAGTTTTAATAACTGAATTTATAACAACTAGCGGCACCTTTCGCGAGCATGAATGGAAACCTCCATTATCTAACAGATTTTATTACGTATTATTACATCGAAACAAATAAATAGTGGCTTGAATACTTTATCAAGCACACTTCCTATTACTGAATAAATATACGAGTATCATCAGTCTAATAGACACCGCGAGCACAGCGCAAATAAAAATAACCGACAACTACTATATTCAACAAAAAACTTCACGATAACTTAAAATTTATGCAAAATGAAAATAAAACAATGTAAATTGGCAGGTATACGTACATCTACAGACATTCATAAGATGTGATGTCACTCATTCGCCTCGTGTCGTCTTTGTGTATGTAGGTGCACGGTGCGCACACAAGTGTTAAAATCCAGCGCCGAAATAAAAACATGACACTGTTTACGAGCTGCGACAGAAATCTTTTACAAAACATATTTGGGCCGAATATGAAATATAATGGAGATACAGGAAAACTGATAAGTCGGCCAACTCGGATACGTATCACAATTTAGGATAATGCTAATAAGATGTATTTGTACGATAAAGTCGTAAATCTCCATGTCATGCCTTTTATAGTGGTCTCAGTTATCGTTTTAAGAAAACGCTGTGCCCAAGTGGGGTCGGTAGAGCGCGTATTTATTCTAAATTTCTCTCTTTCAGCTGTCATCTGTACATTCACTCCCTTCACCATATCCTCCTTTACAGTGCATCCTCTTTCTACTGCTTATCATAGTATTTTTTTTGCGTTCTATATGGTATACATATAGTATCTTCCCATAACATAACCATTCTACGATAATCGTACCTGCCCTTAATTTTTCGTCACTTATTTTCAAACTTTTTCTGATATATTTATTTTCGATTATGTTTATTAACGTCCCACTTCGACACATATTTCCGATGTATGCAGTTTGTTTTTCCTAATAGGCTTTCGTAGCGTAACTTGGTTAGGTGATTCTGATAGACCACTAAAAACGAACCGGTCAGTCTCAGGATGGGTGACCAGTGTGACCACGCGTGGCTTTTACAAAAGAGCGAGGATCGGATAGCACATTCAATTATAGGACCAGGCTGTTTGTACTATAAAAAAACAACCGTCTAGCCATGTCAGACCTTCGGGCAGCATTACAACAAAACAACAGTAATAGGGCTAGTCACTCAGCCTATATAACTCACTTTACGAATGTGTGCGATGTTATAGAAACCACGTTGTAAAAAACTTCAAATGTACCTATTAATAAATAGTTTTACCTCAACAAACATAAATCCATTTATAGTAATATACTTAATTAATTCTACATAATAATAACTAGAATAAAATTTATCTGTTGATATTCATGAAAGAACACTTGTAATTATCGCAGTTTACCGTAGTATTAATGTCATTAATGTACCTACTTGTAGCAATAAACATTAATGACAGAGGACCACATACCGCCACGGTAACCCAACAATTAAATGTAAATGATGTCATAAAATAAATGTTAAAAAACGAGAAGGGCGTCATTCTCGCAGATGGCTTATCTAATAGAGTTAAGAAAACCAATGTACTAGTTAATCAGTAAATTTTAATTGTCGGTACATTTGATACGGAATTACGGACGTAAGTAGATGCATTATTCATGGCCATAATATCAGAGCGTTTTCTAAGCTTTATTCTGAGACATAAATCACGTGATGTACTCGTAACAAACTGGTTTACTATATATGTTTTACGTAAGGACGTATTCGCAACTACCGAATCTAATGATTTGCCTTCACGGGTTTTAAATACAATAAATAATGTCTTACGTTTCATGTAATGAGACACGAAAGTCTTAACGCGCGCGCTCAGTTCAAGAAGCCGTTTTTGTCGGCTATACAATTAAATCCTTAGCTCGTTTTAATAAATATTGATTATTATTTGACATGTAATGAGAATAAACCGCCTTGGACGATGTTAACTCTCATTTATATGTTAATAAACATTGCTTTTCTATTTACCATTAAGTGCCTACCTACTCAATAACGGAACTGTGATAAGCAACGCGAGGAAATTGTAATTGCAAGAAAGTTTATTGCGCCGTGCTCTAGGGTTTCTTCGAAAGCTTTAAATAAAGGGAATTTTATTTGCCATAATTTTCAGAAGTTATTAAATTAAATATTAATACTTGGCTTTTGCTCTGCAGTATCGCCTTCGTGGATATTCTGGTATAATCTGATAATTTAATTTTTATTGCTAGTTTTAGGCTATCTTCAGTTTACACTGCGCTATACTATACTTATACACTTTATAGGTATACCCAACAATCTATAACATACACAAGTAATATAGCTGTGAATGAATATCGAGCTTTTAGGTACAAAACTATTAGGTATTACAATAGTACCTAAATAAAATTATACCTACGAAATGCGAAAGTGAGTTTATTTCTTAAGCTTCTTCGCGTTAATTACTTAATCAATCACCATAAAATTTTACATACACGTTTTCAGGGGTAAACAAAAACACATAGGCTACTTTTCAGATTAAGACGCTAGCTAGTGTATAAAAATGCTACTCATAAGTACCTATATCAATGTGTCTGAACCAAGTCGGAACGTGTCTAACGTTTGGGAAAATTTGCGTTTTTTGTCTATTTTTATCAAACGCAATTATGTCCTTTTGCTATAGACATTCGGTGCAATATATTTGCTGCTCAGTCATATATTATTTCTAGGAAAGCGTCGGCAGCCGGCGGCGCGGGAGCAGAGCACATCCAGATGACACGATAGAGGGACTTCCTTATCCGCCGCGATGCAATCGGAGGGCCTTGTCTCATTTGAATAACGACCAACCTACATTAATATTCCTCGGTAAAGAAACGGTCAAGGGCACTTCGATCTCACAGAGAGTTCTGCATAATTACAATATGCAAGTGTATTTAAATATAGAATAGAGAATAAACTTGCTATGTTAAATCACTTGGGAAAGAGGAGCGAACAATTTATTGTCATATCTTTAAATTATTTAATGTATACGAAGGTTAATAATACATATTATCTGCAACGACATCATCCTATTTCCATCATGCGTAATAAATAAAAAAAAAGTTTTGTTTTGAATACATCGTGTCATATTTTATTCTTGGTGGTAAATTTGATTATGAATAGCGATATACAGTCATTAATCTGTGTAGCGTTTACTTCGGAATTCCGTATAGTTTCTCCCGGGTTCCCGCAAGGTTCAGATCGTGACTCCGCCTCGCGTCGGCGCAATTTGCTTACCCATACGGTGTCGGTGCGCCCGCGCCGCGCCGCTCTAATCATGTGTAAAATATTGCCGAGCTCGTCACTACAGCGCCGAATCGGGACTCTACGTCAAAAGTCACACAACTCCAAGATTAATTGAGCCCGATAACTGCTGCACGATTAAGGTCGACGACACTACAAGCTTTAAGCCTCATTTGCGGAACTCGAACGTGAAACGTTGCATGCTTTTCGATAACCTTCCACGATGCTGTCGTACAAAAGTTACGTTTCATATAATAAAACAAAATGAGTAATACAAACAATCCGAAGCTATGAAACGACGCTAGCAATAAAAACGATGGTAAAATAATCGTTCATACGATTCCCATAAAAGCGTGGAGAATCGGCGAGATCAAGTTGTGCGCGTGACCTCAAGTCGGGGTGTAACGAGACGGCCGCGTCGGTGAGGACGCGGCCCGATTAGAACAATAGCAGTGAGCAGAAGCATGCGATCATAAACTTACACCTACAATCAGCGCGAAGCCGTACGAATGCCCGACCTGCCCCAACTTAGCGTGCCGCACCGACCGCAGCCGGGTTGTAGGCTTTCACCGGTCGCTGGTTTCTATTTGTTCGTTCAAATTGATTCAAATGTAGGTTGACTGCTGAGTGCCGGACGATCGAACCTTGTGAGGCCCAGTAACGAGTTTAAACTTTTCTAGATTCGAAATAGCACAGTTCTTCAAAAATATTTGGCAACCGTCCGAATTTTTAAGGAATTTATACATTATGTATAGTAGGTACCTAGTTTTACATAAAATTTAAGCAAATCGATGCTGAAGATTGAATAAATAAATAAACGTCTCACACTCATAACTAGGAATAAATCCTGTGTCGGGGATGCCATGGAACACACACAAAGACAAGGACAACTAACACCCAGACCCAGAAGAGATTTTTAAATGCATCATTCAAACATCTGCCCGGCCGGGAATCGAACCCGGGACCTCTGGCTTATAAGGCGGATACACTACCGCTGAGCCAAACAGGCCGACAAAAAAACAAACAAAACAAATAAGCAAAACAATGGTAGTGGTAGTAGGAAAAGTATTTGAATGTATAATATTGCTAAACATCAAAGTAAGAGCTCTGATCTTGTGGTTGTATATTTCCTTAGTAAAGGCAGTGTAGCATCGCGGAGGTGTTCCCACGCGCGGGAGTCCTCACGCGGATACGTTGGTTCCGATCACCGCCCCCGCTAATTGACTTACTGCCACAAACGAAATAATACGGACGACTCACTGCAATGCAACAGACCTTATTTAAATATCTAATTTCCCTTTGAGCTTGTTCTTAGAACAAGCTAAGGAGAATTTCGAAGTGAATCGGACAGTCAATATATATGCCTTGAGGAAATGCATGGACAAATCGCAAGGCTTGCTTGGTTTTTGATTAAATGCCAACTAACTTGCCATGATGTTACTTATTGGCAGAGAGCTCGAGCGCTCGTTCTTTTTGGCGGTAGCCTAGGTAATCATAGGTTTCATTTTACGCAATATTTGTTTTTGCAAAAATATCAGTCTCTGATCTATGATTTAAGCATAATATTATTCAGTTCATATTTAATCGTTTTTTTATGGTTGGCAATAAAACAAAACAGTATTGGCTGTCTGCTCCACTTAAAAGGAAAGCATGCTCGGCTTCCCAGTAGATAATGCCACGGTCGAGGTAAGACCAAGGACGCCACGCCGCCGGTGAGAGCATCTGCCCTACACCGATACCGATCAACACCGACACTTATTTAACTAATGTTTATTAATGTACCGGCAGTGCTGGGGTGTGTAAGTTAATTAGCTACAACAGTTCATAATTAAATCAACTCGGTTGTGTTAAGCCAAGTGTATGATCAACAGAGCAGACGCGGAGTCGTCGATGTTTCATGAGAACGGATGGATATTAATTAATTATAACGGTTCAAACGCGAAGTATTTTTAATAAACGATTTTATAGGAACTATACGTGTGATTTATAGCCGATGTTGATTGGCGGGTAACACTAGCAATGAACAACGAATCAACGATGTATTAAAAAATAACACAAACACTATAAGAGATAACATTACCAAAAACAACATTGTCAAAAAGAGTATGCACTTAATAAATGGAACAGGACAATACTGCCAAGAACAGGACGTGTTAAAAAATAAACAGGATTGTTCCTCTAATCATAAGTAACGAGACAGCAGCAATCGGCAAATAGCTGCGTGGGCGATTATCCGATCTTATCTACTTCGAATGCCCTTAGCTGGACTCCACGCAGTAACTGGCCTGACCGAATTAAAGTCATTGCTGATATACGATGTAAACAAACATTATTATGACTGATCAAAAGTAATTATGTACGATCTAGACACGCGGTAGCGTGTCAAGCCAAGTTCAAGTGACAGAACTGGCTAATTAAGATACCTAAACAAACATTCGCTTACAAAAATGAAGTTTAACAAGTGAATGCTGTGAATGAGAAAATCGCATGCAATGCAGCTGCTTTATGCACACCTATAAATACTGAAATTCTCGATCGTTAACGTGCAATAAATAGCTCGTAAAGTTCAAGCTTAAGGTCTGCAAGACGAGTGGCATTATGAACAATTGAGCGTTACCGCAGAATTAACGGGAGGAAACGATCGGCTCGCTTAAGACATCGAATGCATCAAAAAATAAAAAGGCGCATCATAAACCCGACTTCCCTGTTGGGCAGGCCGATTTTAAACGCATGAAAAACCGCAGAATAATGCATAAAATAAGAGCTCGTCTGAGAAGTAAACAGTGGTCAATTACGGTGGTAGCGCCCGGCTTTGTGGCGCGTTCAGAAACAATCGAAGCGGTGCGATGGGCGAGATACCGGCCCGTAATAACTCTAATGGCGAGATAAGGCCGCCACCGCAGCGAATATACACTGGAACCAGTGCACAGGCTGCTCTAACAGAGTGCGTACATCGCATTCAGATGTGGTATCGCCTTCGCGCACTATTAATTGTGCAGATTATCCTTTACAAATTGATCTCCATTTAGCGGAGAGCCGAGAGTAGATACGAGATTACCACATGAAGATCCCCGGGACGTGTAATGTAAGCACCGGTTTGACAATCAATAATATCTTGGGCGATGATGACTGGTTTGAGTGAAGCTCGTTTCCTACCTCGGTGTAATGTGGCGAGACGCGGCCGCGGGACCAGTTTACGCCGACAACCATGTAAACGATTTATTCCCGACTCTCGTTTTGCATTACCCGATCGGAAGCCAGGGCTGAATGCCGTCTAAACCACTAACAAAGTTAAAATCTACAATATTATCGTGGCTACAAGTTCTCTGCGAGAGAGGTCAAAGCTCCATCAAGTGGCAATAATAATAAAACGTTTGATAAATCTAAATCCATCCTGCGAGCTGTTTGTGTTAGTAACATAAGCGTTAATTGACGTAATGAGCATTATCAAAACCAATTTACAGTTAGGTAATTGCAATGAGGAAAATGAAGCCTGGAGACTGCGGGTCTCTATTGATGAATGTCAAGTAGGTAGGTATTGAGTTTACACGATATTATCCGACTGCACAGGAGCATGTTTATCAGGTTATATTTAGTACAAGTACGTCTGTTTGTTTGTTTCCTTATGTAGCCTAAACGACTTGACATATTTTGGAATGCGAGTGTTGTTGGTTTCCTTTTTATATCCAGAGTGTCATAGACTACATCTTAGTTTTTTTTAATTGTATTTTTTTATAACTGAAGTTGCTGAGTCCAATGTGAGTAATCACGCTCTACCAAGATGATCTATAAATCCAAATAAACACGAAGTCGGATTTAAATTCCCTTCAGGGTCAATAATATTTAAAGTCAATCAACATAAAATCAAAAAGTACGCAGGATTCTATTAAGATGTAGATTGTTAGCACAGCCCTGTTAAATAGTGCAGTTGTCGTAGGACCTTTATTAAACGACTCTAAGATGGCCGTTGGACCGGATTATCCCTGTTCCCTGTATGCCTTTCTCACTGCGTCAATAAGCAATGATTTATATTTAACGGTTATGATATCCATGCTATAAACTCACATGACATTCTGAGATGTTTATACACTATACAACTGCGGATAACTGCATATATCGCTAGCATAATTTATGTACTTTGTGACGATGCTAACCAAAATTAATTCCTATTCCCTTAAAATAGATTTCATTCTTATAATTGATGAGTCAGACATACCACAAATTATTTTAAACTCGCATTAATTGGATCCTCGTAGATGTGAAATATTTCAAGTTAATTGATACCTATCGTAATTTACCAAAAACTAATTAAATGTTGATCAATATTAAAACGTGTTTTGTAACGTTGAGACGAGTCGAGATTTACAACGATGAATGTATAGATAGAGCCAATGTACCGACAACACAGACTAAAACTTCCGTTTCACGGCGAACGCTGTCGACAAAACAGGTGGATTCGAAAACAACAGATTCATATCTTGTGAAAATGCTTTATTAACTGAATGTGAAGAAATATAGTAGTGACGATGAAATCGTGACATTGATAGATAGTTAAGCAAATTAATATTCATGTATTCTATTTTACAATGAATTAAATGATGTAGAGTCGGAGAATTCAAGAAATAATAAACATGAAAAATATATGAAAGCAAAAAATGTTTGAGTAATACTTGGCCTGTCCCTTTATGTGATCTTCATGTGTTTTAACGAGTCCTAAAGAGTGAATAAACAAAGACATTAAAGTGGTCATACTAAATATTTAATTGGCAACAGAGGACGAGTCCGATTGAATGCGTTTATTAATACTAGTAATGCAACAGGCCTGCGCGAGGGTCACAATGTTTATAAAGAGACCGATTCAACGCAACCCAATTATTAGTGCTCATTGATTTCACCAGTAAGTATTGAATTGAGGAATAACGAAAACAATGCCTTACATATAGCAAGTTATTTAAAATGAAGATGCAGTAAGTAGTAAGTTACGATTGAATTCAAAAATACCAGGACAAGCGCACTAAGAAAAATGTAATACTGTTAGTTGATGTTTGTACAAAGAAGTCATTTCTACACTAGGTTTTATTTCTATACAGCACTTATAATAATCGAAGATTTTAAGTACCTATTGTACTATGCTGATTGGTTCATTAAACGTTTTTTCCAATATGTTATTGTTATGCCATTATATTTCAGATTGAATTTCTCAAAGCTTAATGGTACATAAGAAAATACAACTCCGTTGGTTTGTTATGCAGTTTTAATGGAATTAATTTAAAATATATGTGAGGAAGTTAACTCTACGAGAATTGTAATCAGAATTAAAACGTTATTAATTTTGTAGGGTCAATTCAACGGAGTCGTTAAAACGGCTATTCCAGGCAGAATGATGGAAAGTGAGAAGCTAGCCCTTCACATACAAGGCATAGACTCGGGCCAACCGGTCTAAACAGCAATTCCAGCAAATCAATGCCTCGTATAATGAGATCGAGTTTAGCAAAACGGCTGTTGGTCGTTTACTTGGACGTCTGCGCATCGATTAAACTACCAAACTCCCATCGCATGCCATTGCGCACTTTTTGTGGATATCACCAAAAGCCGGTGCGCGCCGCGACAAAGGTGTTCAACCGGTTTGCTACACCGCCTCCCGCCGTCATACGCGTCTGCAAATTCAGCAGTCGTCAAATACCGCAGCCCGCAATCAATGCGAGTACGCTATGCCGTTGCGCCATTACGAAGCAAGCATCCGCGAAGACATGCCGCGTATTGCTTGTCCACCCGATCATATTTATGGCCGCATTATTGTAATTGATGAATGTAATTGTGGGACGGTACACAACGATTGACGACAAGATTAAACTTAAAGTACAAGATTGTTTGTAGAAGCGCGGCTTCGGCGCTATTTTGTGGAATTTAGACATAAAGTTGCATTGCATTATACCTCTAGCATCGAGAATTTGCTTTCGAGATATGCCTATGACATTTCACAATACACTAATATTTTGGTCAGGCAATAACGCGCATTTTATTAGCAATACAGACCGTAAAAGCTATAGCAGCTAGCTTAGCGTAGTTAGTTAGCTTATTATCTGAAATACATGAATCCTAGAAAATCTTTAATTCTAGAAAAAACGCGAAAACTAGAAAAGAGCATGCAAAACGATACGATGGGCCTTGTAAAGACATTAACAGACGTTTCAATAAGATCTATTATAACAAGTACATATCTGCACTCGAGAGAACTGCATTGAATCATCGCCTACATTAGATGAAACAGTTGCGTAATCGGTCATTACAGAACATCGTTATAACTGCCATTACCTACTGGATCGCTCTATAACGTTGGAAAACAGCGGCTCCATTAACATGGCGGAATTACAAACGATTTATGCAAAATAGCAAAAACGATGATACGAGTACTCGATGATACGCAAAAGATTGGAACTCTGACCCCGATGCGCGATAACAAACAATTAAAAATTCATACATTTACGATAATTTTCAATTGAAATTCACGCGATGTGTAAGAGATGAAGCGTAACTTTACGAGTAAATTAATTAATTAAAACTATTAAATTAATTGGAAACAACGATCGAAAATCAATAAGCGTAAGTAAAAAACGTGGTCGAGAGATAAAACGAGCCATTTATAACATGAAGTAGAAACACCTGACCGATAAACCCTGTCAAAAACATGTCGTTCAAGTAGGATCATAAAAAACGAAAAGGAATAGGTTCGTGAACGTGGATGAGTATTAATCAGAATGGAGGAGTAAATAAGAGTAATATAGGAAGCATTCAGTAACCGGGTTCTGTAGAACTTCAAGCCTACTCTTAAGATGGCCAAGCAAGATGTTAATCCCTCCGAGGTACCGTAATCTCGTTATACCTATTAGATAGGTGAGATAAGATCGAGGCTTTAACGGCGAGAGACATCAATCAAGCTCTCCTCTAATGCATTATTGGACATTAAGCTTCCTCTGTTTTAATGAGATACAAGAACTTTTACATGCAATGGAAAGGTAGAGATGATTCAAGTTTTTCTTCACATTCATCGTACAAGTTTTAGACAGTACGCATGCTTTTTCTATAAAATTAGAATAAAACCGTTACGACAAAATTGGTGAATAAAAATAAGCCCAGAAAATACTTTCAGCTTAGGAATTTAGTAGATTCTATACTTAATTTATTGGTAGTAACAAATACCCAATTTCTTTAATAGGTATCTCATATACTTTAATTGTCTATCTGTCCTTGAACCGAGCAACGACATCAAATCTATTTTATTACACAAAAAACCTCATCATAAACGCTTTTCGAAGGAGCTAGTCAACGATCACTAAATAATAATTCGCTCTCATGACATTTATAAAAAGTTTATCGGTTTTATTCCGTAATTTTATTTGACAGAAACATTCACAGATTGTGTTTTTATAGCGTGCCACTTGTTCATTATCTGATTTTAATACTGGCGAGAATATGTCCATTTTGCATTAATTAGTTTTTAACACAGAGTTCCCTATTGATCGTTGGTTTTTACGACGATGACATAATTATTGGCAAATATTTTAGTCAGTTTAGTTAATAGCTAGAAATGTTGAATGAGAAGATTAATTTAATCAATAACGAGAAATAAATTATTAAACTTGGAGAAACTTGCACCTTTATCGTCTTGAATTAAATTAACTCAAAAGCCCCATTTCCTGATCAAATGTTTTGGTAATTGCAGCTAAAGAGCGTAGAGATAACATTTATTGAGCGCGATGCGTGTGCATTCCTCGGCAGGCACGCGAAGCGGTCATGCCTGATCGATCACAATTTCACGGTCAAACAAACCAAGTTTGATCTGTCTATTACATGGCACTTATTGCTTGTTATTTGAACAAATGAGTTCAACGAACAGAAGCAGGCGTCAAAGCACGGATCGTGAAAAGAAGCTGTTTTATTAGATTGTCCGCGTCGAATAAATCTGTAGACGAGATTCTTCTCGTGTTTTTTCACTCGCGAATACGAACAGAAGCTAAACATTCGACGTTAATTTTCAGAGGATTGAGAGAGCGATTCCTCTAATTGCATAAGTAAATTATTGATGTTTAAATTACGCTCCCACATTCCTTACGAGGCTCACCACTACGTGCAAAAACGCTTCGTGAGAGATAGAACGTTTACCATAATTATATTCAAGTGCGTCCCCTTTTGAGGTAAAGGCATGTAACAAATTATCTATCACTCACGACGTTAACTAGGTCTAGCATGAATAATGCTAACATGTGAATTACAAGAGGCGTTAATAGGTGAAGTGAGTCACACGTGTGTTGTGTTATTATCGCCTCGCTTGGGTGCCTGCCTATGGAGTGTCTGAGGTACTGTGCCATCGCGTCTAGACTGAAGGAACAATACTCGTTACAGTCACATTAATTGTAGGCTTGGCAGCATTGTGGATGCACAACTAATTAAGATAATTAGCTCTTTTGTATTTTTTCTCATAGTATATTTCGTGATATCGAACCAAACTCGAAAGTTGGAAGTTTTCAACTGATTTTTTACAAATGCTTAAATTCATAGGTGAGAGACACAGGCGAGATCTATATACCTCACGCTTTAATCTCATTCTTCATCTTAACTACATTTAACCAGATTAAAGTCAATAAGTTATGTTATGTGAATCAAACTGATTTTTTCAATAATAACAATGACTTTAAGTTTTATAATCAGAAGCAAATTACGTTCATCGTAAAATAATAAAAGATAGAAAATCACCTGGCAGTCGTGTTGATCGTGATACGAGCTGACGAGCTGGCTGACGTACTCCCAGACCTCGCCGGGAGCCGTCCAAGCAGCCGCTGCATTCGCTGCGTGCCGCATCATGCCATCCCCCTCCCCGGTATCTTCCGTTTCCTCCAAGATTCCAACTAGAGAACCACGGGCTTTAACACCCTGGCTCTACAAACACTAAACTGCACGTCTCGGCGACGTCGCGTCGTCCCGTGGTCCGCACAGGTGTACGGAGCGGCACAAGGCTCAGGTATTCTGTTCTCACTTCACTCGGTCTATTTAGCGTGACGCGGGCGGGCGGCTCGAGGCGCGTCCACTCGCGTTGACGAGCTATTTATATTGTTTTATCCTCAATCACGAACAACTAGGTCGCGATCTACATCACACGCTAAAACAGATTTACGTCGGAGTGAATGTTAGCACACCTCCGTGTAAACATTGGATGTTCCTTGTTTTGATTTTGGGATTCAGATATTCTTCGAGATGGGAATTTGATTATAAAGTTACACTTCCCGCGGGGTAACTATCGAATGATTTTGATGTAGTTAAATAAAATGTATTTAATTTAAAATATTTCTTGATTAATAAAAATATTTGTACAGGATTATGGGTAAGAAAAATTACGTGAAAATAATAGTTAAAAAAAAACTAAAAAAACACGCTTTTTATAAAAAACCGAACTAAAAAAATAGAAAATAAAATTTTACAAATTTAAATTAAGAACAGGGTTGAAAATTTCAATAAATATAAATTAATAATAGTGTAAATAAATAAATATATGTATTTTATTTTTAAAAAGCGTGGGGTGCATGGGTCAATAGATATTATATATTTTGTAGATACATTTTGTATTGACAGACATGAGTAGAGTGATTAGCATTTTGATAATATCTTAGAAAGCACCCCACGCTTTTTTAAAAATAAAATACATATATTTATATATTTACACTATTATTAATTTATATTTATTGAAATTTTCAACCCTATTCTTAATTTAAATTTATAAAATTTTATTTTCTATTTTTTTAGTTCGGTTTTTTATAAAAAGCGTGTTTTTTTAGTTTTTTTTTAACTATTATTTATTTTTCGCTTTTTAGTTCGATTTGCTAACTATTAACCATTATTAATATGTACAAATGTGTTGGTGTTATCCGATTTTGGCCGTCTGCTCAAGCAAATTAAAAATAAAATTGATGCATAACAAAAAATATTGAGCAAAAAGATTTGTAGCCGCGTGGTTTCGATCCTCAGACCTCATAAAATAAAATTGATGCGTAACAAAAAAATATTGACCAAAAAGATTTCTAGCGCGTGGTTTCGATCCAGGGACCTCTGGGTTATGAGCCCAGCACGCTTCCACTGCGCCACTCTGTTCTCTGACACGAATGACGAAATTACCATTTGTAAGTTAAACGGTATTAAAAGTTAAAGAAACTTTATAGAAAAAGCGTGTTAAACAAATTAATAGTTAAAAAAACTAAAAAACACGATTTGTTTAGTGTATTGTCATCGGTCCTCGATATATCTACAAAGTTTGAAAGAAATCTGACCGTTTAAAGTGGGTCAAAAACGCGCTCAAAGGAGTCGGTTACATACAAACATACAAACATACAAACATACAAACATACAAACATACAAACATACAAACATACAGGTGAAGCTAATAAAAGCGTGTTAAAAAACATTTGATGGATTATATAATTTTATTAAAACATCGTTGAAATAAATAAAATTATTGATTACCACGATATAAAAGTAATAAAACGCATAAGTAAAACAGAAGGTAAATGATACGAGTTTCTCATTTATGTTGGCTTATCAAACATGCACGATAACATGCCACCTGAGAGAATGAAATCAATTATCGGCCTGTAATAATTGTAGCATGGTCGGGTCAATTATCGAATGCAAGGATCGAACAATGCATCTTGTGTGCAATCAGAACGAATCTATCGGCGAGGCGCGTCGCGGTGATAACGCGCGACCTTGGGGTGCGCTAAGCGTCTGATAAGGGAAATTCGGCAGTGTCCACAGCCCCCGGCCCCCGCGCGCCGTCACCACGCTCTCCGGCTTATCGCGACGACTGTTTGTTTTGCATGAAATTAGTGCCGCGGTCCACATTATAATGCGGTGACATGATCACGAATTGATGAACTGTTCTTACTTGATAACGAGATACATAAGAATTCCAACGAGATGGAATTCTTATGCTCAAATTGGCGAGACAAGAAAGACGCGTTTTATTGATGAATGGGAAAGATATTATTGTAATTTATTTTTTTGTAGTTTTGCGGCCTAAAGGCCTTTAATTGTTTGTCCCGTACTAGAGAGTTTTATTATTTTATTTGAAAATTTATTATCTGAATCCCAAATAACCAAAACTTTTACCGATATTTAATAACACTAATAACACAGTTTTCACTAATAAACACTGTAAAAACTTCATTACAAAAATCACTCAATTCACTATCAGGCACAACACATTCGTTAATTAATTAGCAGTGGTTAATGTGCGAGCGCACAGATCGCGGCGGACGATCAATCGCGGAGCCATGGGCGGGCTCGGTACGCGTACGCAGAGTGCGGGCAGACGCGCGCGTCTCGCGGCGAGCTAGCTAATGACCGCCGCGCCGCGTATTCGCGATCCCCACTCCAATGTACGCGCTATCAAACCAGTTTACGTGAAAAATTTTAATTCCTCAGGCGCGGGTGACGACCGGTCGCGCTTTCCTCCCCCGGTAGGAAAAAGCGCAGCACCCCCGGGCCGCCGGAAGTGCATGGCCAGCACGCGAGCCGAGCGCACCCACCGGCTTAATTAAATGCTGCACACTGCACACCTACCCCTCACACACCCCGTACCTAGCTGTGCGACCTGCTCTAATAACTCGTGTGTATTTCATTCTCATTACGATAACAATGCTACACTTATTAACGCGCCGTTTTTCAAGCCAAACATGATCATTATAATTAATCTTAAAAGCAAATAACGTACTTCCTAGATTTCTGCTACTGAAATACATTTTATGATCCCAAAACTAACTTTCTCCGTACGCCGTTCCACAACAATAAATGCGCAGTGAAACTACGACGAAAGCAAAGACAACTACATAGTAATCATGTACAATATCGATTAACAATTTTATGACGCCCACCGCTATAAGTCAGATTTCTACAATGACAGGTCTGACTGATCAATGAATGAGAAAGTATCTTTTCGTTTGATAGAATAATTAAGCTAAGAATCTGAGCTAAGAATGTACTGGTGATGTAAATCAGCTTTTAACCAAGAGACTGCATTGACATTTGCCGATCAATCGATCATTGTTTTGATGTTCCAGACAAAACGGAACGTATTTTTCGGCGAATAAATCTCATGCAAGCCTTGACCTCAAATAATCGCTCCCGACTTTGCAGCGTTCGAGCTCAAATCAAATGCGCGCATATTTGGAGCAATGCCAGCAGCACCCCGATTGTACGTAACCAGATACCAAAGTCGAATTATTATTCTTTAATGAGGCGAAATACGATCGAATCTAATTTCTCGATGGCCATCGGTTTAAACATTGCATCGGAAATTATGCATGGTTTAAAAGAAAATTAGGAAATACCCAAAAGAACATCCAAAAAAATAAATATAACAAAATATGAATACGAGATAAGCAACAAACATTCATACGTGTTAATAAATATGTTCCCATGCTTAAATTCAGTCGCGTCCCGTTTACAAAACGCACAAAGACAGGCCTCGGTTGATACATCTGCGTTGTCAGACACAATTAATAAATTATAGGGAATTATTGCTCAACAGAATGGTAGCTCGTCATACATATGAAGGGTGTGTGGTAAACAAGAATAATGCACCTTTGTAAAAAACTGGATCAGAACGAGACGGCGCAACTTTTAGGGTATCCTTGGGTATTAAAAGTGATTCTATTATCGAGTCCCCTAACTTAAGTTGTTATACTCAAGGGGTCGGGACAAAGACAAGTTAAACAGTCATAAACTGAAAGACGGATCCGTCGGCGTGTTCATAAAGTTATAGGAGTTTGACGAAATGGTTACTGAGCAACAAAAACTTTGAAACGTTGCTTTGGAACGTTCGAACCTTTGCTGCCACAGCGAAACAAAAGATTCCAAGAATTACGTAATCATTTAGGAGTTTCGAAATCCTTGATTTCATTATTTCACTGCAAAGTTTGCTCAAACATTTTTAATTATTAAAAGCTTTTATTTAACTTACAATGTATGTAACTATGTTTGTTAGGGTGGAATCTTGCAACACAATTTTGAACCACTTCCCGATGTCCGAATGAGCTGAATTTTGGTATACGTGTGTAACTCCGATAACAATGCAATAAAAGCTTAAAAATATTTTAATTCAGTTATTTTAATTTAGTTTCAATAAATGATTCTGTTTGGCATATTTATTTTTTTTCCATTGACGGGCTTTCTCTTTGATGAACTTTGTCCTGTTTTATTAGATTTTTTTTATTCAAAAATAGGCTTGCGTTTGACCGCCATCTTGCCTGATGGGAAGCAATGATGCGGCCTACGATGGAGCACGCTTGCCTAGAAGAAACCCATTCTTTCTCGACTTGAAGACACCCATTCAGGCAGATCATTCCACACTCGTGAGGTTCGCAAAATGAATGTGGAGTCATTAGCGTTTCGTTCGGGTTTTAGGTATGTCAACCATAAAACGATGACGCTTTTTTGTGCCCTTGTTGGTCCGATAGAAGAACGGGCCAGAATCATGCAGATCAGAAGCACACTCTCCGAAATGTATCCGAAATGTAATGTATATAAAATTAACTTCGAAACAAAGACAACACGACAACAAGACGTTAACAAAGAATATTAGTTTGATATCCTAATGTATGTACATGTAATTGTATGTGTATAAAGATTGTATAACAAGGACATCTGATTTATTTACTGAAGTGTAGTATAAATAAAATACCGTATTTGATAAGATTAGACTGGGTATTTCGGATGTATCAATATGTTGTTTCAACAAGTTGATTGATTGATTATTTTGTGTAAGGATATAAGGAAAGGGAAGAAAATACTATATTTTGTCATTGTTATTTTTCTACGGAAGAGATGATTTTTTTATGGTCATTTTTCCCATAGTATAATTATTAGTTTATAATGATGAGTACTATACTATGAGACCTTTTTGGCTTAGCTTACGATTTCCTTATAACCCTTTATAGCACTAGTGCTACACGTATACAGCTTAAAAGGTTTCCAAAATCAATTGACTCTGGCGTAGCTTTCAGACAATGTTAAAAAATGAATGGTGCAACCCCAACATCTTTACTATGCAACATCTTCTTACCCGACTGCAGCGAAGCCTAATGTTCTCTTCTTCCTTATGTTCTCTCATAAATACTAAACTGCTGAACCGATTTTGATTAATGATGTCGTTAGATTCGTCTTTATTGAGCCAGACGAAGTGTCACTTGAGTATATTTGTCTGTTCTGGGTCTGGGTGTTAGTTGTCCTTGTCTTTGTCTTTGTGTGTGCGCCGTGGCATCCCCGACACAGGATTTATTCCTAGTGGGGAGCTATGAGTGTGAAACGTTCATTTATTATTATTTATTTTATTTATATTAAAATTATAAAAATTAAAATGGCGGATTTTGGCGTCAAAACGTTTCCGTAGTCAGGTTGCAGTTTTCTTAACTTTTTATTTGTTATAATAAAAACAAATCAATGTTAATATTCCACAACTAGCTCCCTGGACTTCGTACCGGGACTGTGCTGCTCGGTGTTCAGGCTTGCAGAGCCTATGCTGCACTGTACTGCAGCTATCCAGCAGCGATTTTTTTTTTTTAATCGGACCTGTGCTTTAGCGATTACCCTATACATCTATACAATTTTTATCCAAATCGGTTTCGTAGTTGCTGAGATACGTGGAAACAAACATTCATACGGACACGCACACACACGCATTCAAACTTTTCCGTTTATAATATTGGTAGGATAGGATAGGATTAGTACGATAGGTAATATGGGTAAGGACTGAGTTACTAGATATGGATAGGCTTAATTAAATAACTAGGTATATTATTGCAAATACCTAAATGAGGCCACAGAGCGCCTGGGGTAGCTTAAGAAGAGACTCAGATTTCAACAGCCGTTAGTAGTTAGTTCTTAGCAGCTGTTAGCTAGGTTAGTTTAGGCTTATGCCCGAGCCCCCCCGAATGGGTTCCCGCCTTTCCGTGGCGGGGGGGATAAGGGCTGGTTCAGACATGGCGGATTCCGCGCGGATGCAAATCGCGCGGTTTTCGATTTCGATTGTCAATCCGCCCGGACAGGTATGAACGAATGAATAGGCGCTAATGTAAATAAGATCCGCGCGGTTGACCCGCGCGGTTTGGAACCGCGCGGATTCCGCCATGTCTGAACCAGCCCTTAGTAGCCGGGCCGCCTTGCCCGGTAAAACGAAGAGGAACCCGAGGTGGGGCCCTCCGCGTGTCCCTCTGGCAGCAGAGGGCTGATTAGCAGAGAGCACAGCGGATGAGCCGGGGTCTGAGCGATGGCTCGGACCACCAGGGGGGTTTTCCTTGTGCTCCTCGCCGCGTGTGGGTCGCGGTCGGGAGTGCAAGGAAAGGAGGAGGGTCTGAGTGTGGTGGACGCCAGGGGATGCGGCGCTCCACACTTAGACGGTGGCATTGCTGCCACCGGTGACGAGTGTGGTGGACGCTGGAGGAAACGGCGCTCCACGCTCGGGCGGTGACAGCGGTGCCACCAGGAGGGTTTTCCTTGTGCTCCTCGCCGCGTGTGGGTCGCGGTCGGGAGTGCAAGGGAAAGAGGAGGGTTCCTTTTGCACCTCGCCGCGTGAGGTTTGCGGCCGGGTGTGAAAGGAACGTGGGCTTAAGGCGGGGTGGGTGGCTAACCACACTGCCCACCACGTGCGAGCGAGCGGGGCTGGGGAGCGAGAGGGCGGTTCGCCCGTCTCCTTGCTCCTCGGTAGTGGGGTTGCCGGTAGAGTCGGGGGACTCTCCCGGCCTGCACGACCCCACACTGTCTGGGGGGTGATCCTGGGGAACAGGGTCACCCCGCCATGGGTGCAGGGGGCCCTAATCGGGCCCGTCGCCGGGGCCCTAATCGGGCCCGTCGCCGGGGCAAGGTGGCGATTGCTAACGCGACCCCACCTTGCCCCATCTCAGGCGGATGCCGAACACCCCAGTGGTTTTAGTGGGTATGCCGCCGCAGGGCGGAGACTCCCACATAACCACCCTGCCTCCCCCGGGGCGGGCGTGGTATCCATAAAGGATTTCCACTGGGTAAACAAAAAAAAAAAAAAAAGGCTTATGCCCGAGCCGACAGTTCCCGCCTTGTCTTGGCGGGGGGCTCTAGTAACCGTGGCTTGGTCAACCACGGTGAATCAAAGAGGAACCAAAATGGGTTTTTCCTCCAACCCATGTTGAAGTGGCCTAAGTAGGTTGCGATGCTGTATGGGCGGCACCGCAACTTAGACGGGCTGCAGTGTCGTACGAGAGGCACTGCAGCTGAAGGGTGGAGGCCGCGGAGAGGTCTGTTGATGTTGCGTGGAGCGGTTTTCCCTGCCTTCCGCGGCCTTGGCCTTCCGTGGTACGGCAGCAGGAACGGTACGGAAAAGGTGTGTCGGTGTAGCGTTGAGCCGTGCTCCCTATCCTCTGCGGCCAAAGTGACAGGCCGGAGCCACTTCATCTGACCCGTCGCATGGGGACCACGGGCTTCGACACGGGCGCTGTCTGACACCCACTGGGTCGCTTGGTCCCCAAGTGAGGGATGTACGATGTTTTTGGTGTTCCAAGCATCGTCATTGGAAGGAGGGTCGGAGGACAGGCTCCTCGGGACGGAGCCTGTCCTCCGACTAGCGCTGTCAGGGTCGCGGACGAATATGAAATTGCACCCGCAGCCTCGACATGTAAACCGAATGAACACTGCATGGTTTTTAGTTGTTTTTTTGTTTTTTTGGTTTTGGTTTTATTATTATTATTAGTGAGTAGGGCGCCACCAGAGCAAAGACTCCCACATAAAAGATTTTTCCTGGACAAAAAAAGACTTATACCCTGCAGTATGAGAGAAGTATTAAATGTAAGTGAAATACGAAAAGTAGTGAAGTATGTGAAATATTAAATGTAAATTCAGTAAGTGTAAGAATTAAATGAGTCTCATGAGCTACGGCTTTTAGACACAATTTTTTTAAACTTTTTTTTGCATCATGTTGTTAGACAAAGCCCCCGTTATCATCGTTAACCCACTGCTGAGTATACAGGGTTATTCATAAAGGGTATGCTAAGCCGAAAAGGGCTCTCATAGCACTCCTCATTGTGAACAACTTTTACTATGGGACCATACCGAAATTCGCGAAAAAAAATCAGCGGTTCCATACATTTTGTCGAGTGTCATTGACATTTTTCTATGGAACAT
Organism: Alcis repandata; assembly: GCA_949125135.1. Classification (NCBI taxonomy): domain Eukaryota; kingdom Metazoa; phylum Arthropoda; class Insecta; order Lepidoptera; family Geometridae; genus Alcis; species Alcis repandata. Next base: position 4,194,604 of record OX421238.1, read on the forward strand.
CTGATTTTTTTTTCGCGAATTTCTGGTTGGTCTCATAGAAAAAGTTGTTGAAAAAGTTGTGATGAGTACTATGAGCCATTTTCGGCTTAGCATACCCTTTATGAATAACCCTATATAGGTCCCTTCATTGGCATATTATCTTTTCCAGTTCTGTGTTTTTTCAGTCCACTTACATATTTCATTTAAAACTCTAAATTCAACTTTAATACTTAAAAACATTGAAATGCCGTGGTTAAAGAACCGCTTTTAGTTCCATGAGGTTAAATTTAATTTGGTGGTTTTTAAAAGAGATTTTTTTGATTTTTGCTAATCCTCATATTATTTTATTATCATAGAAGGTAGAAAATTAAGAAAAATGTAATGACACTGACACCACACATTTCAAAATCAGTCAACCTATTTCCTTTTCTTATTTGTTTTATTGGTAAAACAAGCAGTAGATCGGTTGGTAACTATTAACTAACCTTCGAAGCGCGAGGGCAGACTTTCATCTATCTATTAAAATACTGAGCCCGAAAGCATCTTTTGCTATGACCGTTACAGAATCGGTCTGTCATTTTCGCACTCATTGGATTAGATGTAAAAGCAACCCCAAAGCTGGCTCGAGCCTGTACGCTCGAATTATATGCTGTTTAAATTCGGTTTTAAGTTTAAATGCTTGCAATGAGCCAGCTCTTACTACAGAGAACTACACAACAAGTCTCCAGTACAACAACACCTGACACAATGAAAGTGGTAGGTATGCCAGCGATCCCAGGCCGTATTTTAGGGAGCTTGGCTGGTTTGGTTAGGCTGGCAGTTGGAGGGCAACACACAATACACCCCATGCCAGACGTCGCCGTCGGCGCACTTATCACCCCCACTTATAATTAGAGCCAGGTCTGCCTCTCGCACAGCTGGGTTAGCTTCACTAGGTCTGGGTCTGAAGCGGATAAGAGGGCACCAAAAATATAATTAAAATGCCCAAAAATAAAAACCAATTTGTCAAAATCACACTAAAACCTATACATAACCCTTCGACAGGTCCTATTTATTCCTCTCTCATGAAAACAATTCAATATGTTTATGGTGGCATAGCATTGTCTATGATTTGAAACTTTGAGCAGGCCAATCCTAGATCAGTAAAGTTTAGTCACCAAAGTAAGTCACATATACTCAGCCTGCAACCGACAATCTAAACTGTATGTTAAAGCGGATGTAAATGGTCGTCAGGTCTCTTTTTGGTGCATTCAAAATGTGAAATCACAATCTTTTTTTCTATTCTATAATTTGTAAATTAATTCTAATTGTGATTTTATATCGCCAACATTGTAAAAGTGATAGCGGACAGCCGTTTATCTCGCCCTTAAAGAGAATATGTCTGGATTGCATTATAAAGACCTCTCGTCAGCAAAGAGTTGACACACGCACTTTATGGTAGAAATCAGGTTAGACAAAGCACTTACCTTAGTCCTAGGTCGCCCACGCCCCCTCTTCACGACAGCCTCGCCGCTTTGATCCTCGCTCTTCGCCTTTTTCACCACAGTAGCTCTAGATGCACACAATTTCTCTTTAGCCTTAGACAAAGTTTCCTTATCATCACTGCTTTTATCGTCATCAGTACCACTCTTTGAGGCGGGATTCTTTACTTTAGCTACTGGTAATTTTTGTGACCCTTTTTGAGGCAATAATTTAGATACAGTCTTTAACGGCAAGTCATCATCGCTTGAACAATCCGAAGAGCATTTACTACATGAGTCTGAGCTGGAGCTACTTTCGGAGAGCTGCTGTTTCTTTTTCAACGCTTTGTCTTTCAATTCTTTTAACGTTTTTGTGTCGCTTTTCTTCTTTGCAGTTGGTTGAGGAGATATTTTGGTGGAGGTCTTTCTGTGTGGAATGGCAGCAATTTTGAGTTTAAGACCCGTGTCGCACGAAGTGACGGAGAAGTGTGATTTCCGAGGACTGCCTTCCTTAGCCTCTGAACACTCCCAGTCACTTCCTGTTGAATCACTGCTAGAATTCTGGAAATGAGAAAATACACATAATTAATAAATGTTAGATAGGCTTACTAAAAATGGGCACCTAAAATTACTGAAATACAAATCAATCAATTTAGCTGTAAACTGTTGAGAAGATGTTTGGAAATTTTGTTCAATATATTATGCTTTCAGAATCTGCTTTATCATACTGTTTCTCGCACTGCTCTCCTTTACTGCCTCATCTACACTAATATTATAAAGAGGAAATATTTATATTTTTGTATGTTTTTGTGTTGAATAAACTCAAAAACTACAGGACCGATTTCAAATTTTTTTTCACCATTAGAATGCTGCATTATCCCTGAGTAACATAGGCTATATTTCATACCCGTGCAAAGCTGGGGCAGGTCGCTAGTAATACATATAGCACAGAATATTGCTAAGTGTGAATGGTGCCATTAGCAGACCTTTTGTTAAGAACAGAATAATTTTATTGGCCTTTTAACATTAGTAGTTACTACTGGGTAAGATGGGCCATGAGGGCCATGCCAGAGGCCTTTAGGTGGCCTAAAAAGTGCTCTCTAAGTGACGACTCATGGATCTTAAAACAGTATGGATGTAACTTTGTAAAGAAAATGTGCGAAGCTGACTCTCCCAGTTGCATTCCTTAAAATAACTTCTTTTTTTAAATGCAGTGCATTCACATCGCCTGAGTTACTCTTTTAGCCTTTTTAGTCTTTTGAGCCTTAGTTCAATTAAATGTTGAAAAATTAGATACAAACCTCAGAATCACTATTTGAGTCCGTTTCACCACTTGATTCTTGAGTTTTTGGCAACTCTGTGCCCATTTCTAGAATAAAAAAGAATAATTATGTCAGTATTAGGCATTTTCATAATGTGGGTAGTGTGGATAATGTGGTTTCTATTGTCATTGTACAGGTATCCCACCTAAAAAACTTTGGATGTTAGGTAGTTTTAATTGGCGGAGTTGAAATTATTTGGCTCATCGTAGTACTGTTACCAAGTAATTTTATTGCTTCAATAATGCAACCACATTATTACAGTAATGTTATTGAAAAACTGCCCTGTATCTGTATTTTTTCCATCTATCTCATTGCTACCTTTTTAGAACTATATGGCCAAACCAATCAAAATTAAATTTGGCAAAGATATATGAATGACGTTTATGACACTATACACTATGCACTACTAACTTTATATTATTCAAAATATTGCAAGAATACTGCACTACTGAACTAAAACTACAACTAATACTGGTAAACACAAATAAAACTGTAGCGCCTGTAACACTGTTAATGTTGAATAGGTACATGGTTAGGTGAGAAATCAAATTTGCACCAACTATTTATGTAACAGTTCCATAAATTGTACTCGAACAATCTGAGGTACTTTTGCCTTGATCTTGGAACAACCCTGATATGAGTAGAGATAAGCTGAACATAGCTGACTTTTTACAGCCTTAACTTTATAAGCACATGTAAAAACAATAACACTGGCCGCTTAGACTAGAGAGTTAGGAATAATGTTCTTAGCTCAGTTATAGACAATTAGTTTAATGCCCGTAAATAATTAGATAAATATAGTGTGATAGTTTTATTGACAACTTTTAACAACAATACTTTGACAACAAACCTACAAGTTACAGTATTCAGACCGAAGTTAATTATCTAACACAATCACACGTCTCTATTGAAGCTTTTTATAACCAAATCGTATGAGAAAAGTACATACTTACTTCAAGGTTGGTCAAGATGTTTCCAAATAGAATAGTATCATCTCCCTCATCTCAAACATTGGGTGTCTTAAAGAACGTCACTCTGAAATTGGTACAGGGAAAAGAAATCACATTGCGGCTTCAACAATAGATATTTACGCGTTATTTTCGGCTAATATCTTCACATTCTTGATAATTTGTTGGGTTGGAATGACAGTTCTGACGACACTAGTAGGACCAGTTTATTCACGATGTAGGTGACTTCGTCAAGCGGCACTAGAGTACAACGCGTAAACACTTGTACTGATATTGTATCAGTACTTTGGCTAATGAAACACAATGATTTCACCGATTAACTTGATAAAATGAGGCACAACTTAACGGTCTTTGCGACATTGGCGCCAAATAAATGCATACGTTTACAATCTTTTACGTTTTTACTGGCGCACCGCCTTTCCAGTACTTCATCTTCATTAAAACCAGGAGATTTAGGTTTCATTAACTTACCAGAAATGGTTTTTAATTACTCGTTAACAACAGTAATAATATAAAATTACTTCAAAGAAGTAGCATAACACTTGGCCTCCATGTTTACAAATTATTTCATACGGTTTTTTTATAATTTTGTATGTATGTATAAGCGTACGCACACAAGAGAAAGTTTGTAATTGTAAGCTTACTCTTTTGCTCTTGAACAAAGCCAATGTGAAAGAATGAGATAGAATATTCCATATATTATAATGAATTTGTGAAGGAATCGCGCTGCAAAATGGCGTCAGATCATTTCATTGCGCAGAAAATAACGAAAATCTATGTAAAATGTAAGAAAACTCCAACGAATTATTTCTTGATATGTAGATGCTAAATCAAATTAAACCGGGAATACAACATTAACATTCATAAATATAATGGTAAGTAACATTTTAGCATTGTTTTGTTTTGCCATCTATCGTCATTTGTAGAAAAAATCATCTAAAAACTAGATGGCGCTAGCAACCAACATTTTTCAGCCATGGCTCAGGTTCTGGTATGTCTGCCTTTCACATGGCTACACATATTTAAAAAAAAAACATTTCATGTACTCTTCTACTCGCACTTATTTAGTGTAGTAAAAAAAAAATTGCGCTCAAACGTCACATTAAAACTTTTTAATCTAGCCTTATATAAAATTTAATATTCAAACAAAATAGCGGAAAATTACTTGAGCAGACTTCGATAAAATAAGTTAAATGGCTATCAACGGCTTTAGCGTGCCCAATTAGTTAGACTGAAAAAATAAATTATTTTATGTTGTCAAAAAATCAATTGTCATTATCACAACGTCATTTTGTAAGGTTGCTGGCCTGTGCGATAAAAAAGATGTACAATAATTTGCCTTTTAGTACGAAAAACGATGAAAGCAAAATAACTATAGCTGTTGTTTTTAAGTTATGCCAAGCGTACGATAATTTGAAGCAAAACATAATATCTTTACAAACTACCTAAAACTGCTTTACTTACGATCAGAGTCGGACATTTATTTATTTATTTTTATTTAGATGCTCACTGTGCTTACAGCGAAGCCAAAGCGCACCTCAAGCCAGAATTACAAAAAATATTGTCCATACAACTAACAATAGATATTTAACTTATAACAACTATAGAACTTAAAAAATGGACACATAATCATATAAAACAATTAAAATTTGTCGAAAATAAATCGACTTCTGGTTTGTGACAAATCAAATCGTTGAGCAGATTAATGGCCCGAGGCGTAGGAGCGTATCGAGCTGTGTCAGTGCGTCTTCGCGGCGCACATACGGGTATTTGAACCTAAAAGCTGGCCAAAAATCAGTTTTCTGAAATAGTCGCTATCACAAAACAAAATGTTTACCTATCAAGCTGAATGTACCGTTCGACCAGTGGCAGCCATTTTCTTTTACTATGCCCACGCGTCTTTCGTTAGCGTCAGTCGGCATTTACCATTCGTGCGAAGTGTACGCATAATTGTTGATGTTCTGTTTTTAAAGTGTTACATTGTTACTTGTAGTTTCGTATTTTAAACCTTTATACTTTAAAATTGTGATGGATTTATCAGATCCAGGTATGTACTTGCAATTTCAATAATTTTTGTTTGTATTTCATTTAAAGTTTATTAATTATAGCAAACAAGAAATGAACAAAAACACGTGTGATTTTAGATATGTTGAACGCAGTCTTTAAGAGTTTTATTTACTTTCTAAGCATTTCTATGCTATGACTTGTGAATTAAATTAAAGCAGACAAATTAAACAAGATGCTCGATGCAAAAGTAGCCGTGGAATATCGCGGATGTATTTTTCGTCGATTTTTTTGTTTGGTAGAGTACATTGAGAAAAATAATACAAATAAAATATTTTATCATTGTTTTCTTCCTTTCAGGACCATCTGGTGTCAAATTCTTGTTTCGGATAGACATTTATAATATAGTTAAAGATTCACAAGAACCAAGTTTTGACAAAAAATTGGATTATATGGAAGGAATTGTAATCAATAAATTAAGTAAAAGTGAAGATCTAAAATATTGGAAACAGAAATTATCTTTACAATTTTCTTACAATTTTCTGCTGTCTTTTGATTGAAATAAATAATAGAACATTAAATTTGTTATCATTGACACCCTTAGACCTCATTCGAGACCAAAAATATTTTTGGCCAGCTTTTAGGTTCAAATACCCGTATGTGCGGCGTCCGGAACAGTTTCCGCACGCAGCATGCGCGCGACGGCTGCACTGCACCCGGTTCGGCACGGCTAACGAATAGCGAGCCAGAGCACAAGAGTTATCTATCCGTCCGTTGAGCAGCTGGTAAGTAAGTGAGTTAGTGCACCAATACCGCACACTTCCGCCTTAGCTCCAGCGTATTAATACCCACCATACCAGCCACAAACAAGGACGGATACAGAAATGGATAATATCCGTATAACTTTTTGTACAAATATCTACAAAATTTATTTTGTACACGCTTCAACCTAAGCCCATCGACATATTTTAATAAAATAATTGCATAAACAAATACGAAATTTTATGTTTGAGATCTGGCAACTCTGTCCAGTTTCTAATTCTCGTTTCGCCACTCGCCTTTTTATTTTATTTTTGAAGATTTATAGTTTGTTTCTTTAAAAATATTGTATAATATCAATATGGATGAATATGAGGTTTGGGAGGACTTATCAAACATACCAGCAGACCCACCAGTAATGCGTGAACTTTGTGAAAACTGCGAGTATGTGCTGTGTGTTAATTAACAAATTTATAACAGCAAATTTGTAGTAGTGCTTTCTTTTTTATGAATATTGATCTAGTTTCTAACATTACAGGAGACCGTCTGTCGTTTGTTGGTGTTCAGCATTACCTCCTGAGAGACTACGGCCTCGCAGTACCGTGATCATACTTCAACACCCGGCGGAAGAGAAACGATGTCTGCGAACAGCTCCCATGCTACTGCTTGGTCTCGAAGAAGACAAGTGCCTTATCTACAAGGGAAAAAAGTTCCCACAACCGAGACACGAGAACCTAGAAACTCTTTTAAATCAGCCGAACACAATCCTTCTCTATCCTAGTAAAACAGCTATGGATATAAAAGATTTAGAAAATGACTCTAACTGTTACAATCTCGTACTAATAGATGGAACGTGGCCACAAGCAAAAGCTATATATGCATCAAGTCCTATTCTGCACAATATTAGACAAGTGAAATTATTGACCAATACAACAAGCAGCTACATAATTCGAACTCAGCCTACTGAAGGGTGCTTGAGCACACTTGAAACAGCAGCAGAAGCACTATCGCAGCTTGAAAGAACTCCGACCTACAAGGAACAATTGATTGAACCCCTACACATGCTTTGTAAATATCAATTAGATAATGGAGCTGTTACTCATCAGTCAAAAGAATTTTTAATAAAAACTAAAATGTATCCAAAGCTGATAGGTAAAAGATTATCAAGGTTGTTAAGATCTACAGATGAAAATATTTTAAATAATTAGGATACATAGTAATACATATTTGTAACTGTACATAATAATATTCTTTTGCATATGTATCTCTTTTATTACCTTTTTTGTGAATGATAGCTTTCTATTGTACCAACACATTCATCAGATATTTGGTTGGGCTATGCCATAAGTTACCAATGATCAAATATACAGTAGGTAATCCTGTTTGAATACGGAGGCAGATGAAAGGCTACTGGAAGGCAGCAGACTTGACTGGCACAGGACTTAAAAGGATAGGCTGCTGATGGGAAGACCAAGATTCAGCAGTAAGTAGGAAATGGTTGATGACAATGATATTCAAAAAAGGTAAACTATGAGTTTAATTTTTGTTCTAACTGAAATAATAAAATAACTTACAACGCAGAGATCCAGCCCACTGGATAAATTAAAAAAACGGATTTTAACGTTAAATGTCAACGTCAATAAATTTGTAAATGTCAAAGTCAAATAACATTTATTCCTTCTCTTTCTGTCAAATAGTTTCTTTCTTTTTCTGAGTGTCAAACAATTCGGAAACATGGCTGAGGTTTGTAAAATAATTAAAGAATTGAATCCGCTTATATTCTCGTAATCTCTCAAATAGTTAACTCAAGTGATTTAGTGCAGCATCAAAGTCTTTTTGGAGGTGATCCTACCAGTGGTATTTTATGTCAGTAGAAAACAATGTTTACGTTTTCAGGTCGAAGAAATCAAGAAGAAGCGTACCTTCAGGAAGTTCACCTTCCGTGGAGTTGACTTAGATCAGCTTCTGGATATGCCCAAGTGAGTACCTCATCAGGAACTATCCCGGTAATTTAACGTAAAATGTAAACTTTGAAACTGGTGTAGACTAACCTCCAAATGCCGGAAGGCTCTGAATCCATTAAATACATCCTATTATTTGGCTCATGTCTAATATTTTGAAGTGTATTTGCGGCCCCTTTGATAAGTCTTATCCTATCTCGTCACTCGTGCCTGACTTGGTGTAGGTATGTATGTCAATAACATAGGCTACATTTTAAAATGCAACATTTCAGTGAACAACTCATGGAGCTGATGCACGCTCGCGCCCGCCGGCGATTCGCTAGGGGTCTGAAGCGCAAGCCGATGGCTCTAGTCAAGAAGCTGCGTCGCGCCAAGAAGGAAGCCCCTCCTAATGAGAAACCAGAGATTGTGAAGACCCACCTCAGAAACATGATCATTGTACCAGAGATGGTTGGCTCTATTGTTGGAATATACAACGGCAAGACCTTCAATCAGGTTAGTCTTTGTGTTCATTAAGCTAACTTAGTATTTGATAAGTAATACTGGCTACTGCAAGCTACACAGTTCAATGATGTTATGGTCAGTTCATCAGTTGATAGTATTAGAAACAGTCAGTCAGAAAATGACAATAGTGATTAGTATAAAACTCAAAGAGAGTTCTGAAATATGTTTAATATCACTGGACCGTTTGAATCGTAATTAGGTCAATGGTGCTCAAAGTGAATTTATTCATTGAGGAAATGGTGTGTTGTGTGTGGTGTGGTAGTTTGTTCGCTACTTGCTTCAAGACCCTTGAATTTTTACACCTTTGAGATTGAGTATTTGCCTTTGAATGCCAACGTCCTTTGAGAGTGAGAATTGAAATCTGCTCGAAATGATAATAATTACAATTAATAGTTGTTTTATCTCTTAATAATTGATAAGGTTCAGGCGAAACCTTTAAAAAGGATTCAGGGGTGCTAGGAATGTTATTTACATCCTAATAATACCAGCTGCTATTAAAATGATTTTTTGAGTAACAGTAGATTTTATTAACCGATAGTAAGGATTGTGTACTATGTTACCAACTGTTGTGACTACCCTATGGTCAGAATAAATTATTGAAACAATTTAATGAAATTACAACAAATAGCTTGCTTGGACTTTCAAAAGTTTATAAAAATGTCTTGATGTTGAGAATGCATTTCTGATGTGTGATTCTGCTATGAAATTATTTAGCTGGATTTACTGTAATAATACAAACTGAATTTGTATTTTTGTTCAAAGCGCACATAGAAAGTGAGAGAAAGTGTTAAGAAATTATTCATCTGGTCGAAACTTGCATTAATAATAGGTCATTGTATAAGTTGGTAAACCAGATCTAACGCAATCCATTAATAAGAGAGGCATACTGATGTACAAGAAAGCTTATTTTAATTAAAAATAAAAGATTATTCTTTTTGTGCTAGAATGTAAGTTAAATGTTTGTAATGTATTGTTTCCAGGTTGAAATCAAGCCCGAGATGATCGGCCACTACCTGGGCGAGTTCTCCGTGACGTACAAGCCTGTGAAGCACGGTCGGCCCGGTATTGGTGCCACACACAGCTCTCGGTTCATCCCGCTCAAGTAGAGTGGACTATTAGGCTAAGTGTATAAAAATCAACATGGGGTAATAATAAAATCTTGTGTTGCCAATTTCCGAATTTTATTTTAAACAGGCTAGATCTCATCACTGTATGAAAACTTGATTGTTATGAACCATTTATAAAGGTACATCTAAACGGGCCATATTTTACGACAATTTGTAGCTGCAATTATTGGCAAACATTGCCCAGCCATCAAAAAAACATTTTAGTGCATTTTATGGCTGAGCAATCAATTGCAGGCAACATGTTGCAATATGGCTGCAATAGTATGGCCTTTGATTCAGAACCCTTAAATGAGCCACACAATCCAGCAACAATGGCCGACGAAATGACGCTCATCGCAGCCGCTTACATTGTTTTGGCAGAAAAACGACAGACCAAGTATTAGTCATTTTAATTTATTTTCAAAACAACACAAGAATGACAGCTGCTGACAGCACAGAATATCGCCACACCACAGATTTATAGGTACACGATGGACGTCGCAGCACTCGCAGCACACTTCACGTCGCGCAGAAAGTAAAACGCAAAGTACTTCACGTCGCAGGGAGAAAGGGACGCGCATATACAGTAAAACAGAACAACAATATAAATGGCCCAGATATATTGCAGTATTTTCGATTGCGAGGCGATCGTTCGGCCACACGCCGGCTACACATAAAAACATTTAGACATACCAAAAAATATGTGGCTATAATGCCGGGCCATCCTTAAAATATTGCATAGTGTGGCTGGTATTGCTAGCAATGTTGCCGGCCACAGTATTGCAGCCACAAATTGTCGTAAAATATAGCCCGTTTAGACGCCCCTTAAGAAAAAGAATAACGGTGAAACGTTCCGCTTATGGCACGAAATTTCATTTTCAATTTTTTTTTTGTTTTTGGAGCTAGCCTCTAGATAACTAAATTATAAAAATAGGTAATAATAAAGTTAGCGACAACCGCTATGCATTATTTACGATATTTTGTAGAGGTAATAAATATTAATGCATTTGATTAACAATATCATCTTCAATCTTTATTTTCACGGTTAATTAGCTTATTTGAGTAAATTTGTGTATTACTGTATATTACGTCTGCAAAATATTGTAAAGGAATACTCAACGATTGTTGCAAATATTATTATTCATTTATTACGACCTTGGTTTTAGCGACCATTTCGCTATAGCGACGTTCAATCCAAGTCCCGTGAACTTAAAGCATACTTTAATATAAAATTCATGTGCTAATAGCGACTTCGGATGTAACGCCGAGTTCGGTTGTAGCGGCTGTTTTTTAATGAATTGTTCAAAGTTAATGTATTAGTAACAAATTCCTGGAAATCCCATGCAGATGTTGCGACCGGAGTCGGTGCGTCTGTTTAAGACGAAGCTTTCATATCCTTTGTTTACATTCACACAGATGGTCAGCAACTGTGGTGACCTTTTTTTTGTTTAAAGATATTAGCTAGGTAGGCTTATAAGCATGTACCTTTCGTTATGGTTCAGTTACAAAGTGATATTCTGAGTGTTAAGTAAACCTTTGCAAAAGTATGGCTCCTAAACGTACATTCACTGTTAAAGAAAAAGCGGAAATCATTTCAAGATTGAAAAATGAAAAAATCTTTATCTTTGCCTGTAACGACTTTCGGATATAACGGCGAAATTACAGTGGTCCCTTCATCGTCGTACTACCCGAAAACCACTGTATTACTTAATTTAGTTACCCGGCTTAGCTATAAAAACGAAAAAAAAAATTTCGTGCCCCAAGCAAAACGTTTCACGTTAACCTCTAGAACTTTTCGTTCATCCAAAATAGATAATTGGGGTGGTGGTGGTAATCTTTAAACAATATCTGTCAACTGCAAATCATAATATGATTTGCAGTTGACAGATTATAAATTTTTATATTATAAAGCTACCAAATCTGTTAACCGTTTTTGCGTGATGTATTAGTAATTTGCCAGTAACTAGTAAAGACTCGTCACACCACGCCACATCACCATTTTGTGTGTTGATGAAATAACCCACAAAAAGTACTTAAGTACTTAACATCGATCAAGTATATAATCCGACTTCGGTGCTATTTAACGATTTGACCAAGAAAGAACTTGAGTTTTATCGTTTTTATGACATTTTCAAACATCGATAAAGCCAGGTGTAACAGGAAGGTCTGATAATACCAGTGCTTGTCAAGAGGCCGAGACTGACCAAGAATTAACCCTGCAACGTCTATCCTCAGCATTTTAAACTATATTTTATACAGATCAAAGGTTCGACTTTTACAGGAACTTGCCCAAAAGCTTATCAGCAGGCGTACGACCTTGATAAAGGCGCCAAATGTCATGTATGGGATGGGGTGACATGCGCAGTTAGTAGGCACTGTTTAGGGTTGTAAAAAATTGCGATTATAATTTGCAGTATAATAAAATAAAGTACATGATTCGAATAAATACATACACACTTTAATGTTATCACATATTTCTGTAAAGCCTTGTTAAACAGGGTTATAAGAAAAGGGTATGCTAATCCGAAAATGGGTCATAGTTCACATCATTATAAACAACTTACTATGGGCACCAACCCGGCAATCGCGTAAAAAAGTCAGATGTGATATGCATTTAGTCGATAGTCACATTTTTCTATGGACAAGCTGATTTATTCTGACAGAAACCCATTTTTTTGCGATTTCAGGGTTGGTCCCAAACTAAAAGTTGTTGATAGTGATAAGTACTATGAGTTGTTATCGGCTTAGCATACCCTTTCCTTATAACCCTGTATAGGTGTTTCTGGAATGGAAACATCTTCAATTTCATTAAAAGCCAATTTTTTTAATTCTCTCCATTTTAGTGACTCATATTTTATGAAGATGAAAATATCCCGTAAAAACCTATTATTTCACGCTTAGCATCCGGAAGGTATTTTTTATATATCCGCTGAGTATCTCCATCATCACTGTAATCAGTGAGCTAGGTAAACTGGCGGCGGTAGCGCTAGTATCGAATTTATAGTAAAACTAAATGACATGGTCAACATTCAAATTACTTTTCTTGGAGCTAAATGGCACTATAATGACTTCATTTGATGTACCATACCAAGACAATCATCACTAAATACCGAACCGACGATATGTAGTTTTAATTGGTCGCCAAAAAATTACAACTTTTTTGCTGGGCAATTAAACCGTAGCGATCATGTACCGTGCCGTTGGGGTTAATAGGAGTGCATTAGCCATCGAGACTCGTAGCTGGCGACTGGAATGGGCATCTCGGCTGCGGCGGTGGAAACCGGTGCGAGCCGCCGGGCTCCGGCGCGCTCCGGCCGCCCCGTCGTCATCGGCGCGACTGTTTTGCCGCGCGGCCCTTTTTCGTCTTGACACCTATCCTTACATGGACTTACGAATTTCGTAAACTTTGTAACAGTATGCATATCTAACAAAAATAAATAGAACTAAATGGGATGTAACCTTGACGTAATCTTTAGCAATAGCTACTTACGAGCACTACCTATTAGCTTGTTAAATTTCCATATATCATCATGTATCTCCTAATTTTGGTCCGTCCAGCTTTTTTGTTCAGTTGGCCAAGATGGAGCGAGATTTTTTCAGGACGCTGCCAGTTTTATTCAGAAAAACCGATGAAGTCGGTGCCTCTCCAATTAAATTTCGCAGCATACTTACCTAGTAAAGGACCCTCTGCAGATTTAATAAGTTTAGACATTAGATATCTACTGGAAAAACTCATTTGGTCATCAATAAAGCTTGATTCATTTAAGTGACGTAACTGTGGTCAGAAGCAGGAAAAGGTATAGAGGTAGGGAAAATTGTTTGTACCTATATGACTCTGTAACCGTAGTTGTAAGATGCTCTGACACGATGGATCAACGATGCTTGAATCGAAGATAGTTACGCTGGAGTTATCAATCGATTGGCACTCTAGTTATAATACTTATATCAATCAATGGATCGATGATATAAGAATGAGATACCTAATAAGTACAAGGCGACTGCCTTTTATAATACATTTATCTCAGCTCTCTATGCATATCATCAGGAGTGACAGGAAACAATGCCGAAGATTGCTCTAGTTAGTACTTATCTAGGGAAGTATTTATTTATTATTTTATTCAGATATAGGCTTGCGTTTGACCGCAATATCGCCTGATGGTAAGCAATGATGCGGTCTACGATGGAGCACGCTTGTCTAGAAGGAACCGATTCACTCGCGACTTCTTAGAACATTAATAAATAAATAAATAAAATAAATAACGTTTCACACTCATAGCTCCCCACTAGGATAAGAAGTGGAAGTAATGTCCTTTAGAAAAAGTCTACATAGTAAGTATCCAGTAGTGAACTGACATGCATTTTTTTTTCTTAAATTAATGTTAGTCATGCCTGGGAAGCATCACTGACCAAGATACGGGTATTTAGTATTTACCCAGTTTGGTAGTGAGATCACAACTTTTTACTGTAAATTTTAAGATAATTAATTATTTGTATTTTATATAATTTTGAAGAAGAACGAATGCAGTGCAGTGCCGCGCAGTCTTGAATTCTATAAATTCAAAACTCTGGGTAGCGTAGACCTGTTATGGGCAAACGTGACGTTTAACATCAGGCGAGCGATTTGCTCGTCTCTTCACACAATAGCATGAAAAATAAACTAAAAGGTCACGGAACAGTGTGTGTAAATGAAACATAAGCTTGTTACATATTCTAGGCGTCCACTTGGCTGCTAACAACATAGATCTTATCAGCTCCTTGAGGCAGTCTCACTGATGTCAGTCCGTCACACGCGTGCACACCGTGTGAACCGCTACCATACTACCAGCTCCATAACTATACAGGGTTATTCATAAAGGGTATGCTAAGCCGAAAAGGGCTCATACTTAGTACTCGTCATTATGAACAACTTTTACTATGGGACCAACTCGAAATTAGCGAAAAAAATTAGCTGTTCCATACATTTTGTTGAGTGTCATTGACATTTCTCTATGGAACAGCTGATTTTTTTCGCTAATTTCGAGTTGGTCCCATAGTAAAAGTTGTTCATAATGACGAGTACTAAGTATGAGCCTACCTCGAGTAACCTACCTAACTCAAACGTATTTAAAACTAGTTTCAATATATTAATTACCTACCTACCTACTGTAATGTAATTTCTTGTATAATAAGGTTTACGACGTCGAATACACGTGTTTCATGATAAAAGAGGAGCTACGGGGCGCAAATTGAAGTTGACAGCAGGACTCATTGCGAGTTCAGTAGCGTTCGATGTCGAAAAGTCCGCTCGCTGTAACATTGAAATATTCACGTTTCTGAAAAGCCTGAAACATCAATACCTACATCTTACGATATGATGACGCGCTACTGTTTCACGTAAAAGTATGCGTCAGTTTTTATTTTATTTCGTCATCATGTCTGGATGAACTTTGGTATCCAGACTTCAACTACGTACATATTTAGAACTTCCCAATAAGTAAGCGATGATTCAGAACAATCGATTGAAGGAATCATCAACGTCGATACGTACGGAATTACTAATCGTAGGTTGTAAGGAGACGACACTTCATGAATAATCCACAATTACAATTTATGTTGGAAACCTGCCGAATTACTTACACACTTTCTAAGAAGTCGCCGCCCTCCCTTTCTTAAATCGATTTCAGAGCGAGTATGTATGCACTGAGCTACTAGGATGTTCTATTGTTACAAACACGCTATATTTATCCAGGTGGGCTGCACACCTACGCATTAGCCACAAACATTGTAAACTTGCACTTAAAGTTATTGTAAGAAAGAGTAAGAGGCGCGTTTGTAGATTTTACAGACCATGCGTCAGACCAACACAGATGATGGCCGTGTCGGAAGTCGCTAGGCAACTAACGCAGGGTTTTTATCTTACCTCTCACTGTCATAGTGGCTTTTCCCGTTCACCAATTAAACGAGTAGTATTATCATTATCATCATCATCCACAGCCCCCTCTCCCATTGCTGGGTTAGATCTTTCTACTGTTGTACCATCCGCCAAGGTCACATGCCAATCGAGTCCAGGTTCGACCCGCGACTCGGACTTCGACCCATCTCGAAAGGTAAACGAGTAAGAGCCACCGGGGTCGTTGAGACCCAGTCAATATAAGCGGCCAAAATGTAAGTACTCGCATAAAAGAGCTGTACTTACATACGTATGGGTAATATGGGTACTTATAGAGGGTGGCAAATACGGGTAAACTGGGACGGTAAGTCCGGGCAGTAATAAAACAAAAAGAGGGAGAGAGCAATGCTGGCATGCAAGCTGATTAATTTCCAGTTGGCAGCAGTTCCGCTGGCTGGATCGTCTGACTTCATCGTGCAGGCATGCTGAGAAAACGATCTTCCAACTAATTAAACGATGTGTGCCATCAACATTATTCATGTTGCTTGTTGTTTAATCGTGACATTTCAATGGAATAAATTAAATAAGACTGTCTTGATGGTCCGTAATTGACTAACAATTATTGTTAAGTATTGTTTAGTGGATACATATTTAATTATTCACCTAGCTTCCTACAAACTCGTGATTCAGATTTGGTCCTTCGAGCCCGTGGTAAAACAGCGAGCTTAGTAAAACGGTTAAGTAGAATAAGAAATTAAGAATAAGAAAGATCAAGTTTGATTTCTACTGTTATTTGTTCAGATGGTAGTTATAGAGAACATTGGCTACCTCAATACTCAATGTGGCTGTAAATCATTTCAAAAAATGCAAAGATAACTCCTGCCGCTAACAAACTAAAATATATTTTTGTCTAATCTTGACAAATTTTAGCAGATATTTCACTACGCAATGAATTGATTTCATTTCAATCTATGATTCATTATGTAGGTTCCCCAAATTACCTTTTGTTCAATCTGTTACGTTTGTTGTTGTTGTGTTATGCTTGTGTACAATATTGTTTTTTTCTATCTATTTTGCTTTGCACCTACCTAGTCCGTTACGTAGATATTAGCCGAAAAATGTTAGCTCAAACTAGCAAGGTAATTGATAATAACGTCATTGAAAACAGATCATCGGACCGTAAAGATGTGAGTAAATACATAAAAATCGAATCCCACATAAAACACTTTAGAACAAATTCGTCTGCATGATCGAGAATTCGATACCAAACAAACCAGACAACGGTCAACGGCGGCGCCTCCGCCGGCGCCACACACTTCACTCAAACGGTCGTAACCTGCAAAATACCCACAAAATAATGTACCTACACCAAATTTATAGTCGATACACTTCGGATATGATCCCATCATAATGTAAATAATACGCGGATTGACTAAAAATAAACACTGTCGATAAACAAAGCGAAATCAAACGAAGGCTCAGAATCGTGCGTCTCGTCATAATAACTGGCAGAAATCTCGTCCTAACTAGAACGAATAATTGTTATAATTAAAAGCGACATAAGGGCGAGGCTTATAAGAGTCGGGGCGGAGGCGAGGCTTCTCGGGCTCTGGGCGTGCGGCTGTGCGGTCGGACGCGCGCGGTCAGTTACACGCGCTCGGGACTTCGCGAGTACGCGCCGCGATCTCTCCTGCCTTCATAGTCATTCAGTAAAATAAAAGTTGCCGATGTTTGCGAATACCGGTTTGGTTGCAGTGACTTTTCATAACATTTTTTGTGAATAATTCGTGATATTTGTTATCTTGTGGACTGTTGCCACACTACTGGCGTTTGAGGTGAGTGGATTATTTTTTATGACAAGTGACAGTGTTTATTTGTAGTGGTATTAGGGTATGTCTTAATGAGCGGCTGGTATTTAAAACAGCTGGTTAAAATTCTGATCTAACGGTAGAGACGAATATTTTTTCGAATAATTTATCTAGTCCACAATTTTAGCTATCGTGCTTTAGGTACATGGGAAGGATTCCTTACTTATAAATATAAGTTTTTGTTTCTGTTTAGTCGACTAACGATGTGTCTACCTCTTACCATGCATTGAATGTTTATTAAGTAGGAATTGACTGGATTTAAAATTATAATAATTCTGAGTTCTGAGAAGCTTGGCGAAAGGCGACCTAGTTTTGAATATACTTAGGTTGTTTTATTAAAGCAACAATTTTTACTTACTCGTAACTATAAATTAAATTTATTCGTTTTAAATTTGATAATACTTTTTACTATGTAAATACCTACTGGAGAGATAATTTATATTTACTAAAACAATAAATGTGAAAATTTGTGAGGATGAGAGATGTGTATTTTTCATGCAAAAACTACAAAACGTGTTTTGATGAAATTTGGTATTGATGTTAGCTTATATTCTGGTTTAACATGTAGGCTATATTTCATCCTGAAAAACTAACAGTTTCTGAAAGATAGTACAACTAGAACTAGATTAACTATTGAGTTATTCTGTGTGTGTGGATATTAGGCCCAAGTTTGAAGGCTTTTTAAGACAGATCTAAATTTTGGCATCCTTGTCTAATGGCTTGCAATGATAAAGACAGATATATTTTTAGTTAGTTTAGATCTGTCTTAAAATGCCTTCAAACTTGGGCCTATTGTACTTATAGAAAAACGAGTTAAAATACGATTGCATTGAATTGTATGTCTCAGAATAAATTATCATACATCTTGCAACTGCGGAGTGCAAGTGCAGTCTTCCCATAGATTGATTTCATTGATATTGGACAAATTTTACAATTGATCGTTGACCACAAAGCAGTATATCATTTGCGAACCAACCCAACAAGTTCCACAACAAACTACATCTCACAACTCACAAGTTTTAAATGGCTAGATGTAGAAAACACATACATAGTAAGTAATTATTATTTATTTATTCAATGCATTTATACAATACATGGAACGTCACACACATTATCATATGTTAATACGTTTTATATGTACCCAAACCAATCATTAAGCTATAATACTTTACGATTAATAGAAAACAAAGTTATCTTAAAGAATAACGCTAAGATATTTACCTATCATTGTTTTTCTTTTAAGTTATTGTAATTTAATTTTTATGGAGCACAATAGAGATTTTCTATCTATTTACCTTAAACTAAATGAAAAATAATAATACTAGTACAACGCGCACAGAAATAATTACGAGCTAGGAGAGAAAAAAGTATTTTCTCCTACCTATTCAGTGCAACCGGTACGGAAAACCATCTGTGGATTTACTCAAACGACGTGAACGTGTAGGTACAGAAATTACCCGCGCGCTTCTCATAAAACAGTACTAAATTCTCTTGTTAGAAGCCCAATATTACATTTCAGCGCGTATTTCTGCCCACATTGTAGTCAAAGGAGTTTAATAAGGTGGCGAGAAGTCGTCAAATTATTACTATGTAAGTAGGTATAGGTCTTTCTATGATGTTGGGAACTCGGTTTATGTAACGTAACCATTTATTATCATCATGAATGTTTAAGAGCGTTGCTATTGTCGGTGGGGTCCATTCAGATTTGGCTTAGCATTTTATAAAATACTTGTTGCGCCCCGCGGTTTCACTCGCGTTTTTCCTGATAAAAGCAGCATAATGTTATATCAAGGGTATAAGCTAGCTTCATATAAAAAAATTCATCTAATTCCGTTCAGCCGTTTATGCGTTATTGCTACAAACATTTAGAAACATCCAAACTTAGACAGTTATATAAATGTTATAATATAAGTATGTAGGACTAACGGCGCCCTGCGGTTTCACCCGGTATCCTAAAAGAACCAGTTTTTTTTATTAAAAGTAGCCTATGTGTCAGCGCATTGAAATAACAAACACATCCACTCACAAACTTTCGCATTACAATATTAGTGCGATTCATAAGCGCGTAAAATGAAGTCATTGCAGTGTAACCTCGCAATAATAGGTAACTATCGTTGGTTTTACAATAATAATATATTATAATAGTAGCCAACTTATTCAATAATTAGTTTCAGTAATTCAATAAATAAAATGAGCTACTTTAAGTTATTCTGGCAAATTCCACGCATAATTTTTAGACTTTTAAAAAACACTATTTACCAATATAATGTGTAGTGTTTTGTATTTATTACTTATGTAGGTACTTATTACTACTTATGATGTATTCTGTGTTCATACTGAATTTTAGTTTATACCTATAGATAGTATCTATAGGTATAAACTACACTACATCTATAAAATTATTGCTAACGTGCTTATCTACTCTTCTAATGTAGGCTACTCGTACTTATGTTACCTTTCTTTTTGTTATACATACATATATATGTATATCGTACAAACGAGTGACGTACTTACCTAAAATGAAAAATGTACCTAATAAAGATAAAAAAAGAAGAGAATAATGAGTTTATCTATCTAATAACGGTTCACTATTGGGCCGCATAAAATCTTGTCATAATTTAAAAACTATAATTTGAAACCATAAAAATAAATGAGCATAGTAAAAATTACTTTTAATTTTTATCCTTTAGAGTTAGAATTAATATAAGTATTAAGAAATTTGATCTAGTTGACTCGACTCATGGACTGTAGTTGATGTACCTAACTAGGTATTTCATAAAGGTTAATGAATGGGTGCGTACTGACTGACCGAGCAGCCTCGCGCGGCAGACGTTTGGCTCGGGCCGCGGCACGCTCGGGCAAGGCAGCGCGTGCGTTTGCCTCGGGCGAGGCACGTCCTGACTGGCCGAGCATTTGCTTCGCGCGGCAGGCCTCGCGAGGCTGCTCGGTCAGTCAGTACGCACCCAATGACGTGTAGAGTAGATGCTACGTGTTTATGATAGGTGTATGTAGGTATTTTCAGTCTTATTCCCTATACATATTATTATAAACGTGTCACATTTTTCTACGTTAGGTACGTAATTGTCGACGTCATTTATCGTCCAACGATTCGTCACAAGTTGTTACAAGTTCAATTAATTTAGGAATGCGGAATTCACCTAAGGTACCAGTTGTACGGTACCAGTTAATTTAGGAATGAGGAATTCAGGTAAGGTACCTTTTAAAACAGTTGTTAGTACTCTTCGTTATCCTCGAACTTCAGATGGTCGTCAAAATTAGCCAATTAGAATATTACACTACAGAAATAATAAGAAAAGTGTTATTAGACACATTCTCAGTCATTATTTACCTAGAAATTTTAGTACTTATTAGCCTGAGGCTAGATTGTAGTTTTACTAAGATACAAGTATCAACGCCATGATGTACTAAGCTTGTACATACTCTCACTACAAATACTGTTAAACCTACGGTTAGCCCAAATACAGTCAGTCAGTCAATCAACAGCTATCTCCACAATTAACTAAAGTAACAAAGCTCTCATCAAAGTAAGTAAAAAGTGCGTTAAAATTTTCCATTGTAAACAACGCGTAGCACCCCCTTATCCCACAACTCATCAAACATATACAAACGTAGCACCGACCCAGTAATGTTGATTAACAAGGGTGCCACTCCCTGTGACGACGAGCTACGATTACTTTGTCATCATAGGATTTTTTTACGACGTAGAATGTATTTTTTGCGCCTCTTACAACGTAGAATACATTTTTTACCCTTTTACAATGCCTTATACTTTACCTTATACCTTTACCTTATACTTTTTACGTCTTTTACATTGTAATGTAAATTTTACAAACGGTCGAAAGTTAGTAATCTACCTAACATTAGATTAGGGCCGAAATAGACAGGAGCTGAGTCGTAGAAAGCAGCGCCGTAGCACATCGTGTCGTAGCGCACGATGCCGTAGCATGCTGTATCGTAGCATGCGTAAGGTCAGGAATCCACTAACAGCTGTGTGGAGATAGGCAGAGTTTGAATGCTTCATTCGTTCCAAGAAATAGTTTCAATATGTGTTTAGTAAGTGTTTTATTCAGTTCAAATGCTCTTGCACGTTTAAATCCAGCCTACTTATTCACAACTTCGGTGGATTTTCGACCTTAGAATGCTACGAGTACGACGACGAATTCCACGTAATTCTACCAACTTAAAAGCCGAAAATGGTGTTTTGTGTACGGTTGAAATTTTGTGGTTGTGGCGTTGTGCATTGAAATATCGAGAAAATACATATTATATGTAGTATTTTTTTAGTAAGAAATTTTTCGCCTCAATGAAATTTACTCAATTCAGATATCAAATCGTCAATAGTTTATCTTCATCTGGCTCCTCTTCGCCTTACGTCCCCAAATACTCGTATTTCTGCTCTTAATCTGCGGTAAACGATCTCATTGGACTCCGAATAGCCTGAAACGAAAATGAGGTTTTCTTAGCAATAAGGCTGCTAACTTTACACTACTTGTTAATATCCTTTTCAGTTTCACAAATATACGAGTATTCATTGAAGGCAATTAACATACGAGTAAGTATAGGAAAGTATTACGTGTTATCTTTTGAAGTTGTCCAACCACTCCAAAGTTTCAAGACACGGCGGCATTTCTGAAGCAACAGGTGACAAATCTAACAAGTGGTTTATACTGGAGTAATCACAACAACATAGGATTATACAAGACAATGAATAAACTTTGTGCTATGTGAAATCGAGCGTGTCTGTTCTCACTCGACTACTTAACGAATGTTTTTAGGACGAAATTTGATGCTCCAGGAAAAATGTTTTATGATCATACTCGTAGAATAGCGGATAAATCCGTGGGGCTAAATCTATTGCTAAACGTTAGCTGTTCGCTCAGAGCTACCATCATATAGCCATCATATACCACCATATTCCTGTTACCATCAGGCGAGATGGCGATCAAACGCAAACTTATGGTAAACCTCCTTAACTGCAGATTTCGTCTGTGCAGACTCAGGTATTCGCTTCGCTCATCAAAACTAGCTCTACTAGATGACTGGGTGTAACTGTGGATATTTCCATACAAAATTGATGTGTTTATAATTGCATTTTGACATTATTAACCTATTACGTTTAGTGGACACAGCGAGCTGTATTGTACAGTAGGTACCTAGGTACGAGTATGCTGGGAGGCTTATCCTTGACGGTAAATACTGTAATCAGTAATCACTTCCGTTTCATGAATTTTACATGATTTTATTGTCGCCCATTCGTGAGGGTATCATAATAATACCTATAATGATCGTGCAAACTGTTACAAATATCCAAATCGTTACTAACTAAGCACTCGTGATCAACACAATTAACTAATGATTGGGATTTAGGTACTAACTATGGAATGCCGTAGTGATTTTCAAATGTGACCTATTTATAGATGAAAATTTGTTCCAATTAATACGGGGATACTCATGTAAAAATTAAGTAACGCACGTTTTTTTACGCGAGTATTCCTGTGTTAATTATAACAAAATGTGTTAACCACCTTAGTTTCCATAGTAAATATAAATGAAAAATATACGTCTTCGATTCTATGTTTTTTTAATTGTTTTATAATATATTTTTTTAATAAATGATCTATGTCACTGTGTTTATATACTGAGTAGTTTGCACCGTCACGTTTTTCTTTACCTGCGGAATCTAGTCGCGTGCGACCACTTTTGCAGCGAGTGACAGCGACCATTATGCGGTGTGTTTGTCCCTGCAAAATGTATTGAGAAGCGTAATGAGGCGTTTATCGTCAGTTGTCCACTGGTGCCCTTGGCCGGTGGCACATGTGTGGGCACCTTCAATCTCGAATAAGTGGTGATATGCACGCCACCGAT
The DNA here is from genome assembly GCA_949125135.1 of Alcis repandata. Classification (NCBI taxonomy): domain Eukaryota; kingdom Metazoa; phylum Arthropoda; class Insecta; order Lepidoptera; family Geometridae; genus Alcis; species Alcis repandata. The sequence goes on from OX421238.1 coordinate 4,218,290, forward strand.
AGCCGTGTTTACGCAATAAAGGTGCGTTTGATTTATGAGAGGAAACTAATGCACACACATGTGGTGCAAACTATTGTAATTACTACGACGCATCTGATATCGATATCGAGATATGGTGCAGTGGCAATGTGATTTTCCTTCTAAGACGAGGAAAACTAATAAACCTACGGTACAATCAAGACCAGGGAGGGGGGAGGGGTATTCTGGTCCGTTCGAGATTATCACGGTCATGACATTTCTAAAGAGAGCCACAGTGACTGACATAACATCTGTTCGTTACGGGGGTGGCAAAGTCACTGAGTGACAAAACTCCTTTTAATTAAATTAAGATTAAAAAAGTCTTTTAAATTGAATAAACGTAAAAAAAAATTAAAACAAAGATCAAGATCATTTACAAAGACATTAAAAATACTGCTTTCAGTCTCAGTGCATAAACATCAGTCTCATATTTATAGTGCATAAATATCCTGGTCTCATATAAGGCACAAATGTAAACTGTCTGGGATCAATGGGATATTCGGTACAGAGGGACATCTAATCTATTCTCAATATTCTCATTCCTCGTGCTAGGTGTAGGGCGGTACATGTCTGACCTTGCTCTATATTTTGGGCGGAATGAATGAGTGCCGCAAGGTACGGTTTACATTACTCAGTGGAACTCTTTTCTATTTCGATTGATGTTTGTCTCGATCTTACGATGACAAAACACTTCAACATGTGGGTTTAAAAGGAAAGGGTATGCTGAAGCTGAGCCGAAAATGGCTCATTGTACCTATCATTATGAACAACCCGGAATTCGCTGTTCCAGACATTTTGTCGACAGTCATTGACATTTTTCTAAGGAACAGTTGTTTTTTTTCGCAAATTCCGGGTTGGTCTCATAGTAAAAGTTATTCCTAATGTTGAGTATTATGAGCCCTTTTCGGCTTAGCATAGCCTTTCTGTATTACCCTGTATAGAACTACTGTTGGAACTCTACCTAATTCTAAGATCATTTTGTACACAGTGTGGCAATAAACTAATTTCGATTCGGATTCGGAACATTTTCTGGAGCTATGCCCTTCCCCATGACAAACGTGCGGTCAAATGTTAGAGTTCCACAATTAGACGTCCGTTGGTAAACAAAGCTTCGCAATAACAACTTCCAAGAACAGCCACTGCGTTGTCCTGTGATCTAATCGAACAAACTATTGGCTATTGTGTCAGTTCTACATAGACGTAGCTGTGAGGTGCTATTGTATACCTACTCATAGCATAGCATATAGGTGCGAAATGTTTCCACTTGTTCCCTTTTAGGATGACGAGCAAATATTTAAGAGTTCGTTGACAGCTTCAAGAGTAAATGATCACTGGTCGCCTGGTCAGCCTTCAAGTACATGATAAAGCTAGATTTTGGTCTTTAGATAAAACTGATTATTATAAAGTGCGAAGATTTCATCGTCAGGTAGCACTCGTCTGTGAAAAAACCACACCAATTAGTCGGTTAATAAACTTATCAAGTGCTTGTCAGCAGTTGGCAAAAATTAATAGGATTGCAGGGCAATATTGAAAATGAAATTGCATAGTATCAGTAGGTATCACATGGCGCGCAGAGCAGTGCCGCGCAAGGTTTTGAAATAAAAAAAAACTGATTTCAAATTTATGGGTAATACATATAACATCATTTTAATTTTTAAACGGCCAGATGATTTGGTCTAATAGTGTTATGCATAAAACCAAACGGGAGGTAGGCATATCGAGATTTAGGTCTATCGAATTTTAGATCAAGATCAAGACAGAAATAGCATTGATGCATTGAGTTCAAGAAAGAGAAACTACTACATACTTTGTTTACTAATTGTGCCCTGTGGTTTTCTCTCTGAGCAAGACTGTCTGGTTTACCTTGTCACCGAATTTTACAAAAAGTAGATACATATCTTTAACCATTCATTATTTTTGTTACCAAGGTCTGTGTAAAATCACTGGCATGGTGATTATCTATAAATAAACCAAACACTACACCTGCGTAACGCATGCTAAGCCTGAGAACAGAATATAGGATAGTACAAGTAGTCTGAGGTCAAAGCTAACTTGTTTTATTCGGTAGGTAAGTATTGTATATGTAAATGCAAAAGTCTCGCATGGCTGCTTTGGCATACGTCTGTGACGGGCTTCCCCACACACCGGTCCAAACCGGTATGAAGTGACCCGCTCGCGAAAGCCTTCACTCGCCTTCAAAGCTTTCGCAAATCAACTTTTTATTAGAAGTTTTGTTTGTAGTAATCTTTTTAATCGCATGATTGATTTGGAACGCGGATTTTGTGTTTTTACAGTTGTACTTTTCATTTCAATTAATTTTTTTAAACCCTTTTATTTAGCAGTATTTAGTTAATTTTACAGTCATCTTTTGATATTATGACTACGTCCCTGATTTAATATGTTCATGGTCATTTAATTTTGGAAGTGACTATTTGTACGGGTACTGGACGAATAAATTATATTTATTCATACGGGTACTGGATGCGTAGCTTGTTTTTACGGAAGTGACTATTTGTACGGGTAATTTTTTTTTTAAATTAAGAATGAATTGGATGATTAGCTAATATAATTATGGTAACAAGCTAATAATAGGAATCCAAGTATGCAGCGCGACGCGAATTAAACGAATAAAATAATATAAAAATTCAATTTGAAATTTAGAAGACAAGGTTCATTTTCTACGGAAGCAAACGATCAATAGGTTAGGTTATGTTAGAACATGAAAAACAACGCACGAGCCGAGCGAGCGTAGCGAGCGTGCCGCGGCAGCGGCCGGCGAAGTGCTAGAAAGCCAATCGCTTTTTAGGACAAAGGCGTTAGGTTAATTTCTACGGAAGCGAAAAAAGTTAGGTTATTGGTGCGTTTCTAAAGTCGTACCGACGCTACTATTTTTCAAAGTTTGCAAAAATTTTGAAGAAAATTGATGTTATTTCCAAAAAATTGTACTAATCGTGTCCGGTTAGGTTGTGAGGTTTTTTTTTTTTTTTTTAAATATGATAACCGTATTAATAATCATAAATTGGTCGTACAGTACCCGTATTAATAGACTCAGCCATATGAAGTGACTATTTGTCCAGTACCCGTATTAATAATTATAAATTGTTCGTACAGTACCCGTATTAATAATCATAAATTATTCGTACAGTACCCGTACGAATAGACTCAGCCTTTAATTTTTCTTACAAAATTTTCCCTATGGCAAAAGCAATAAAGTACATTTTTATTGTACACGAGCCTGATAATAATACATTTTCGAGTTCATTTTCCTGTTTTATATCTACTCGAGCATCTCGAGCGTTGTCATTATTGAAGTCGTTACCAAGATAACGAGAAATTATCAAGTCAATTAAACTCATTTCAAGTTAGTTCAGTATACAAACTAGATTAGGTTAGCTTAGCTTGGCTTGGATCTGTGGGTGGTCAGTGATCTTCACCTTTATTTGACCAGGGATCGCTTTGATTTATTTCTTGTTAGCGGAGACCACAAAGTTAAGGAAACTATAAAACTGTTCCAATAAAAAGTGCGGCGAATCAATTTAGGTTTTAATTCAAAACGATTTAAATAATAAAGTATTTCACGGACTATATTTTAGATTTGGCGGACCACTGATTTAGGACTACTGGTTAAGGTAGCTGTAGAATAAAATATCCTTGGATAAGGTAGACAATATTCTGATTTGTACCGATTTGTATTCGTTCGTTAATATTGTTAAAATGTAAGAAGATATTAATTAAAAATAATGTCAGACTGCTCTTTACGAACAAATCTTCGTCTTTTACGTCTATCTTTTATCTTTTGTTACAGACTGAGACTAAAGAAAAGTATGTGGTTAATGACAACCCCGACCACCTTCCACATAACGATTGAACTACGCGAAGTAGTGTCCTACAAGACGAGCTTCCGATAGTCTACCGACCTACGAAGCCATGGAAGACGGCAGGTAAATCTTCTTCACCTTTAACCTGTTTCAACCACTTTATTTTTAGCCTGCTGTGTTCTGTCCCACTGCAAGCCAAAGGCCTCCTAACCAGGAGCGTAGCTACCGTATCCGTATCCGCCGTATCGATGACACGGGGCCCCCGGGCTATAGGGGACCCGAACGTGTGTGAGCAAAAATTCGTAAAATGTCATGTAATTAGGCCTCAGGCAAATTTTGATACAGGGCCCGTCTGAGGCAAGCTACGCTCATAACCCTCTTTCCATCTACCTCTACCTAGAGCTAATGCTCTTAAGATCTAGGTAAGTATTCTGCATTATGAAATGGAAGATTGCGTTGAAGGTCAGCTGCGGAGAATGCTCACGATTCGCTGGTTTTTCTAACATCTCGTTTCACCTATTTTTCTGGCGGCTGCTGTCAGTTTTATTCAGAATATTTTATGTTTTCTCTATTCGTCGAGCATCTAACCTCTGATATCACGGGTTAAGTGCTTGAAAATGTCCACAGCATACCTGCTACACTAGCACTTTCAATCAATAAATTTTTCAAAACTATATTTGTTTCTAAGTGATTTACTATTTTTTCCATTCATACCTTCCCCGATAGGTATTAATGGAAAAAATTAGGAAATATACTACCTATAGGAAATCCTAGCAAAGAACTATGAGTGTAAAGTAAGCTTAATTTACTTGCACAGATTCACTGTATCGACCGTGGAAAATGAGAAGAGCAATGGCATCCACATGGGAGCCAGCATCATCTCGCGGCCGCTGCGCTCGTCCGCCGAGACCGCGGTCACGGCAGCCCCGGCGCCCGGCGCGCAGCCCGACACCTGGCTCCACGACGCCGGCTGGCGGAGGAAGCGCTCCCTCGCGCAACTCACTAGAGAAGCCCTGCCAAGGATGGAGAACTATAGGAACTCTAAGCGGGCCCTGAAACGGCCCAGTTTGGGAGAGCTGCACGGCGATCATCTTATTACTGAGGAGGTAATGCCGTTTTTAACCGACTTCAAAAAAGGAGGAGGTTATCAATTCGACTGTTTGTTTTTTTTTTTTTTTAAATGTTTGTTACCTCATAACTTTTGACTGGGTGAATCGATTTTGATGATTCTTTTTTTATTAGAAAGCTGACGCTTCCCATTTGGTCCCATTTCAATTTAGTCCAGTTCTGATAATGGTATCCATGAGAAAACCATATAAGTCTTAAATTTGCATTAGGTACGTGCGCGACTAGATGAATAACTCAATAGTCGGTCTTTTGAAGTCGGTTTTTGTTTTGTAAAAATAATGTTCTTATCTTGTTAAACCATAAAATATAGTAGCTGAATTGATCCATTCATAAGTTTTATTAAATTTCTAACGAAAGTGGATTATGGCGGACTTGATCCAAATTCTAAAATCAGTGTGATGCAATATAAAGTATGGGTGGACACAAGTTAATAAGTATCATTATCAAAAGAAAAACAAAAGCCCGACCGCAAACACAGTCTATCTAGTCGTGACTGAAATTAACTAAAACGCAAATAGTTATTCTGCTAACTTTGCTTATTTCATAAACATACTTTCATTACTGAAAGTATACATTCAAAGTAAACGCAATAAAACAATATTATTGCATAAAATCACCTAGTTAAATGCTTTCGCTACACTGATCCAAGGATTGTGTACGTTAAAGATAAAACGTAAATATCATAATCAAAGTAATCAGCATAAAATTATTCATTCACGACGTTGCTGTGACGTTAGTGCAGGTAATCTAACCGGTGGCGGTGGCCTACCGTTGGTAAAGTATATACCTACCTATACAGCATGTTGTGTAAGTGGTGTCCACAGATAAAAAAATAATTATAATTGGTGGTTGGTAATATCTGACTCAATGGTTGAGTTGAGTCCGACTTGTTTGGAGAATGCAGCTGCACCAGTAAACATTCAAACAAAATTATAAAAGGAAACCTACATTAAAAATACATGGTATTAAAATCATTTGATCAAAATGTATTGAAAAAATTATTTAAAAAATACTTTTTGAAACTGGCAATGTATTGAAATCGCGTTTGCTCTTGAAACGCTTGTCTATTTATTTTATGTTTTTTGCAAGTCTTTTTTAAATTTCTAAAACAAGATGATATAAACAGAATCGATCTATATCGATAATACAAATGTGGGGCGGATATGACAACACCATGTGGAGTAGAACATCACGTGTTCAAAGACGTGTTAGTTTACAACTTAATCGTTCTATGCGTATCTACTTACTTATTTAATGTGTATTTGTTCATAATTATTATTATGGATGAACATTTTTATTTTTAAAAGATACTCTTCCGTTCATATATTGCAGTAACATTATAAGTATATTTTGTATGTTTTTATATTAAATAAATATACTTGTACTAAAATTTAATGCGAAAAACACCAACCCAAAATGTTAATCTCTGTGTTTTTGTTACAAGCCTAATTTGATGTTCGTATTAATTATTCATGATCATCAATGGCCAGGCTCCACACGGGCATTATAACCGCTTATTTCTGGTAGTGTCCGGTTGTAACCGCCGGGTCGCGCACGCGCACCATACAATGCCAACATCCTCAACGACTTGACTGGTTTCGGATGATTGGATTCATAAAAGCTTCTGCTCGCACATTTAAAAATGATCTCAACATGAAGGTCTTACCAAAACCTAACTGATTCTAACCGATTTAATCTGGAAAAACTAGTTAAAATAATAAAGCCCGCCAACCTACTGTTTTCCATCATCAGCACAAACGCAGAATAAAAAGCATTGAAATGTTTCCAGAGCAATAGCAATGATGGACAGGCTGTCATAAGATTATGCTTTGTGATCACCAGACCATTTCGAATCTATTGATCTGATCTATTGATTTACCGTCATTCAGCTCACATTTGTTGTCTATCAAGTTTCAGCAAACAGTGTTTTACGTCAGTCATATTAGCGACAGCGCCATGCAGTGCACTGTTGATTATTTCCATTTACATCAGGTTTACTACCTACTAAAGATAATAAAGCATTGTTTGCGTTTGTATTAATGTAAAAACTCGCGAAGTTACTGTCTAATCTATTATACTTATAAGCCATTTGAAGAAGTAATTATAAGCAATGAATAATATTGGCTAAGTTGCTATTAGTGCATCCGTAGGTATTCTGTGCTATTAAGTTCAAATTACATTTCGTCCAATCGCAATTGATCCTGGGACTAAAATAAAATTAAATAGATCTGAGCCTATCGCAAATAATTGCTATGTCTTAGTTTGTCCAAGTATTATTACACAAGTCTTATTTGGTCTAATCTCAGTAGTTAAGGACACTTACTTCCATCTTTTCCTAATTAACCTTTGTTTGTCTTCCAATTTATCTTCTTTTCATGCCCATAGATCATCATAGATAAATACCGCATAGAAAATCAGGACGTCATCAGATCAAGGATATTGTCATTTTTTTCCTTATTAGGTTTTTTTATTACATAAATTTATTTTATTATGTAGCCATCCAAAGAAAACCTCATCGGTGTTACTAGGTCCTTTAGTCTGCTGTCATTTTATGAAAGATGGAGTCAAGAAACGTAGATGGGTCCTGTTAATTCAAGGGCTGCTTTTATAGCACTAAAAAAATTGGTAGTTTTAAAGATTCTTGTGGTGGGTAATATTTTAGAACAACTTGACAATATTTGGTTTGTTACAGGACGAGAAGGAGCAAAGACAGCGAGATGCAAAATCACCAACTCCAGCGCATGGAATAAAATTAGGATGGATCCAGGTAGGCCAGACCCTCCCCTCCCCTTGCATAGTTGTAAAATACATTTAAGGTTACTAAGTAACTATTATCTAATCCGTGGTACAGCCCCTTACTACAGTTGTACTTGTGAGCCGAAAGGTTCTTATAAAATTACACCGCCTTCTTTTCTCAGGGTGTCCTCATACCATGCCTGCTCAACATCTGGGGCGTGATGCTCTTCCTGCGGATATCTTGGGTGGTCTCCCAGGCCGGGGTCGGGATGTCCCTGATCATCATCCTTATATCCGCAGTGGTTTGCGTCATCACAACGCTTTCTATGAGCGCCATCTGCACCAATGGAGAAGTCAAAGGAGGTAAAATATTGGCCTCATTGTTTGATTCGAGTTCTTATAGAAAAGACATCAGACTCGTAAATTTATTCAAATGAATGATTATGAATGATTATGAATGAATATGTAACCTGTAACATAGGCATCCTGTCAATTTGTTTGCCACCTTTGCTAATTGTGGCATAAAAAATAAATGCTCTAAAAACAGCCAGTGGCTACTTGCGCTGCATTAAAACCAGCTTTAAAATCTTACAGCTTCTAGGGCATTTGCTCCAGCTAGTCTGTCGCCAGTACAGATCACAATGGCTTCAATGAGAGCTAGCAACAGTTAGCTATTTCCTCACAATTTAATGATCATTGTCACTCAGCCACATGATGCGACCGTTTATGCCTAGTTTTTCAGTGTTGCAATTGCAGTGCTGAATGCAAGCGGATGTAGGCTGCAGATACTCAGATACGATCTAAATTGTGTTTTACTTAATTGTTAAGTATAGCTTAGCAACGTGCGGGGCGTTAATGATCATGTCAGATCAGATCATATTTAACCCGTGTCGGATTAATCGTAATTTTCGAACCATTTCATATTTAAGGTCTTATTTTAATATCCAAAGAAAAATAAATACCTAACTCCAAAAATGTAGTAAGCTGTAAATTCTATGATATAATAGGTACTTATATATAAAGATTACTTAAATGAAGACGTAGATTTATAGACGAATAATAATAAACGACATCTTGTAATCCAAAAACGACGAAGCCGTTAAGGTGATGGGAGGTTAAATAGGAACATACAAAATCATCAAATAGGGACATATAATTTATAAACCCGAAAAACATGACCTTCCTTCTTTGCACTTAGGTAAAATAAAAGGGTCAAAAATGTCCCAACTAAAAACACTGTGGCTCGTTTTGTGCTACTCGCTTAGCACTCGTGTTTTGGATTGCTAACAAGCATTTTGTGGCTCGCATTGGGTTTCTTTGAATGTTTACCTTAATCGCATATCAAAACAAAACAACTTACGGGACTGGGGCTTACCCACATTTGCCAGTATATGCTCATGTATTATGAGCATATACATATACATGATCAAAGATTTCATCCAGTTTATTACAGACAGTTTGTGTGTAGACAGCCGAAGATTAGTATACCTATTTATCTGAGTTCTTAGATCTGGTCTACAAGCATAAGATTTTGTACAGGAAGCTAGACTAACCAAGAATTACTAATAAACTAAGACTAAAAATAATCTATAAAGGTATGTCAGGAGGCTAAATGGTGCAAGATTTTTCTCAATTATTTATTTCAAATTAGTATCTACCGTAAAATACGAATTACGCTAGGGATAGCAGTCGTTCCTAAGATCATAATACTAAAACAAAATATTACGAAATTAAACAAAAAACAAGATTCGCCAGCATTTTGGGTACTTTTCTTGCGGATACTTTGAGGTGATTTGACCTCTAATTTTTTTATCAGTAAACTATGTCAGTTTATGTATCTGTACCTACCTATGTTATTGTAAAATAAAAGTTCATTCTAAAAATTGTATCATGCGCTAGAAAAGAAAAACTAAAAAAGTTAACCCTACAATGTTCTCCACAGGTGGCATTTACTACATCATATCCCGGTCTCTGGGGCCCGAGTTCGGCGCCTCAGTGGGCATCATCTTCGCGTTTGCCAATGCGGTCGCAGCCAGCATGAATACCATAGGGTTCTGCGACTCGCTGAATGACCTGCTGAAACCTCATGGCGGAATCATCGATAACGGAGTCACCGATGTCCGGATAGTCGGCGCTGTGGCCTTGGTGGTTATGTGCATCATTTGTGCCGTCGGTATGGACTGGGAGAGCAAAGCACAGGTCAGTGGATATATTTCTTGGTTTGTAACTTACTAATATTAAACAATATTCCACTAATGATTATTATCAGGGCTATATGGAAAGTTAAAGAAGCTCATAGCTCATTATGAATAGTTTTTACTATGGTATCAAATCTGAAACCGAAACCTTATCTATGCCTAACAGGACAGAATAATTCTGAAACTAAAAAGGGGTGTAGGTACTAAGTAACTGAGTAGCTTTTAAAAGTAATTAATAATTTAATCGAGAAAAGATAGTATACCATCCGTATACGGCTGTGCCTTTGCTCGACTTTGGCGGAGGCACTACCGCGCCCTAGATATGTGAATGTTCAATGAAAATATTCTGAAATCATCATATACCGTGCGACATGACCCTCTCTTACTTGGTGTCTATGTACTTTTCTAGGCGTTTTTCTGCTCACCCCATTAATCAATCGTTCTTTATTTATATACCTACCTAGTTGTAGTCGTACATTTTCATTTGTACCGAAGTCTCACTCTAGACTCTCAGTTTGTTTCCATAGTATACGTCTACTTCGATTTGATGTTTGAATCAAACCTGTGTGGCCAATAATAGCACCCGAGATTACTGGAAATGATTTACGGACTTGAAACGGAAGTCTTCACGTAGCGAGTTCCACAGTCATTTCTATTTTAAACCAAACTCACACTGAATAGTCCTGTGGTATGTCCTGCAGTTTGTTGATATCAAAGACTATTTTCAAAGAATTTAGTCTAGTTATTCATGAGTTACCTACTCGTACTTCTAATAAATTCAACAGAATTTCCGAATTTGAAATTGTTATTAAATAAACACCTCATTCAGACCAATGACGTAGATCAAAACGATGGATTATAAGCATAACAGTAGATACATACAATAAAACGCAATATAGCTCCATTATATGCTTTTAACAATAGAGATAATTCGTTAATTCAAGAAGAAGGTTGCCTGAACCCACTTTTATAGGCTCGATAAGGCTGCCAATTGTTCTATTCGTTTTAAGCGTGCTTAAAACTTGCTGTTTGCTTAAAACTTTTGTTTGCAATTTTGGTGTGAACAATAAATAGTTTATCTATCTATATACTTAAATATGGAACAGATAATACGATTAGGTATGAGGTCACCGAAGTCGGATTATCGATGTATGAGGTAGAGTGGGAGATGAATGGAATCATTCCCAATCCACCTTGTCGAGGGTCGGTCACCGACTCCAATGTTTTATGTATCTTGGAACCGTTTCTGAGAACACACGCTACGATCCATATCTTGATACTCTTGAAATCAGATATGGGTTGTAATAACGGAACACAGTTTTCAGTGCAGAAATTCTTATAAACACCTTAAAATATTTTACAATGAAAACGAACATGGTTTAGACACATTTTGTCATAAAGACACGGGACTACTCACGTTAGGTTGAGTCGGTCACTATCCACACTTGCAATCGCTCCTTGATCTAGTTTTGATCACTGATAGTAATGAAAACTAAAGTTGGACTATCCAGCTCAATCTTACGTGAGTAACTGTGTATTTTACAACAAAAAAAACCTCTAAGTACATCACGATATAAGTCAAAGTCCACAAGTTTCCTACTCCCCTTGCCATTGACTGTTTGACTAAGATATAGAGGTAATAGAAATATAGTAGATGTAGTTATAGAGGGCTCGCTGACCAATTGACCTGACCGTTCAGCCGCCGACCTCACTTCAAGACACGTGTACTGAAACGCCTTGTCCTTCACAGCTTCGACCCTCTTGCATAGATTGCATAGCAATTGTTATGGCTACAGAGGTAGGTACGTTACTGCTACTAGTATTCTGTGCTCCTGTTACTGTAGGTAGTTGGCAATTACAATATTTTTGACATCTTACACATAGAATAAGACATTATAAGTACTCATTCTTACGTATATAGATACGTAATTCATAATAGTATGAACAAAATAATAACAAGCCAAATTGGCCTTCGGTATGTTTTCATTTACCTACATATAAATAGCTAATTCAAATCTAAATCATAACATTAATTGACCTCGATTTATGAACGTGGTTGTATTCAATAATTTTCTATCCTTATTATAATAGGGGAAGAATTTCAAATGCTTTTTCAAGTCACGGAAAGAACGGGAAAAATCTAACAGGAAGGGAGAAAACGGAAACGTTGAGAAAGAGTTGAAAGAGTTTATAGAATTTCAACTGTACCTATATAGTCTAGGTTTTAATAAAATTTCCTATTGTCTATGAGCTAGATTCAACTCCTGATGTAAAGACAATCCAACTGAATTAATTCAATGTGACTTAACAACGAGAAAATTGGTCGTAAAAGTAGTCGAACAATTTATCTAGGTAAAAAGAATTCTCGTGCCATTTCGTAATTACTCTCTATTTTTAACAGGTCCACTACCTGACAATAGATAAGGCACATCCATACTATAAATAGGTTATAAGATGTTTATAAGAATTATCATGCATCAATTGAGCAGGTCTTCCTTAGTTCTAATTCCTACATTATTACTTAATATCTTTTACAAAGCATTTATTAAAAATTTGTGTGGGTATAAATATTTGTTACTACGTAGGTACCTCCGTAACTGCTAAACTGATTCTGATGAGGAATGCAGATAGTATAGATTCTGGAATAGCCTCTATTCTTACTCTCTATCGTCATTATCGCGCGGGTGAAACCACTACTTGAAATTAAAATTAAAAAAAATATATATAAAAAATTTATAATTATTATCTATTAAAATACATTAACAACCCGTCTAAAGGTAATATGCGAGTAAAAGCTTAATTTAGTTCCCATAATTTGAAACCATGCCATGTATTTTCTTCACGTTGACAGTTTTGACATGAACATAATGTGATGGAAACGGCCTGGAAAGTTCTGCTCGACATAATTACTACAATAGTTGTATCTATACCACTAGCTCGTAGTTAGGGTTGGTAAGTTTAAAAAAAAAATGGTTTTACAAAATATATATGTATGTATATATTTTTTTCTAAATATTTAGACTACAATTTTATTGATGCTTTTAGTTTCAAGCATTCGTCGCAAAATAAAACAATCGACCGATCGAAATTACATTTTTAAACTAGTGAACAATATAATAATAATAGGTACGTACCTTTAAACAGCATTTTACACTTTTTTTTAATGTACAGTAAACAGTATTAGTGAGCTAAAAACAGTATCTATACCTTACTGTTTTTAACAGTATGTTGGCAACCCTACTCGCAGTGGACACCGCCTTACCAGAAGATTGATGTGGACATGCGAAGCCATTCCTATAGATTAAGTTAATTGCATTAATTTCTAGTAGGAAAGCTCTGAAGCCCGCAAATTATCATTTGCTATCTATCTACCCACTATACTGTAGCTTCGCACTTTGTAAATTGCTGCTAATGAAGTCCCGTGTGAGGTACCTATTTGAGACGTGTGAAAGTTCACGTTTGTAGAACCGATTAGCACCTGACCGAAGCAGATTTAATTTAATTTATTTTATTAATTTAACGATAAAAAAATATTTGTGTTAAATGCGGATGCCCTTCAAACATAAATATTTACTGATTAGATAGGTATGTAGGCAGGTATTTAACATTTTCCAAGTATAAGTGCCTGAATTACATGCTTTTTCTTTTATCGTGAAGTTTAGAATACTTATAGAGCTCATACGAGTACGTATGCCTTTCGATTGCCATTTATCGAGATAAGATTGCATTTCAACAACTTCCCGTAGCTAAGTATGCCTGTACCCTTACTACATATGAGTTTTGATAGTTTTCGAAAACGATCAAACGTTTCGTAAAGCTCCAAACAATATAAATAACTAGCTGCTGTTTTTACCCGCGTTTTCCGGGATGAAAAGTATAAAATCAATAATTGTTAATATTAAAAATCATGATAAAAACGTAGGTAAGCGAAAGGCACTAAAGGCGATCTTATAGCTCAGACTACCTATTGCGTAGGTGATGAAGAAGGTCTAAAACTGGTCTGGGAATAAGTATCTACAATATTTCGAAGCTATTTGTATCTACGAGTATAAGAACTTAAGTATAGGTAATAGATAGATAACGAGGTCTCACCGAGGTAATTGCGCGGATTGTACCTACTAACCTAATGGTGTGGTCATTTATTCTAATCTTGCTTGTTAGAAAACGATTGAAGTTATTTCCATTCTGCGGCATAATGTTTAAGAATGTTTATTTAAAAACGAATAAAAAAACAAAAAATAAAATGGAGACCAGAGTTTTAAAGAGAATATGAGATAAATAAAGAAAAACAAAAAAGAGCAAAACAAAAACTGTTATAAGGAAAAGGTGTGCTAAGCTCGAAAGAGATCGTAGCGCTCATCATTATCAGCAGCTTTTAGTTTAGGTACAATACAATCCTAAAATAGACAAAAAAATTGCTGTTCCATAAAACAATGTCAATGACACTCGAAAAAATGTATGGAACAGCTGAATTTCGCGATTTCAGGGTTGGTACCGTGGTAAAAGTTGCTCTCAATCAAGTATACTATTAGCCACTTTCGGTTGACCTTTTTTTCCTGAAGTCCTGTCGGTAAAAGTGAGATGGATAGTGAAACTTTTTCAAAAGGTTAATTTTATGCATAACGTTGTAAACAGAACTTCCTGGTCGCCATCATCGTGGGAGCCATGGTTGATTTCGTCGTGGGCACCATTATCGGTCCGCGTAATAGCACCGACATCGCTGAAGGCTTCGTGGGATTAAGCTGTGAGTTTTATTTTATTTTTATTGTATTACATTCCATTGTCAATTCCACTGACTTTCAACTGCTGTGTTGCTGTATTAAATTTTTAGAACTACAGGCGCGTTTTCCCCATAAGCTTGACGTGACGTTTAACTCGTCTCGTCACTCCATACCATAAAACAAGAAAAAGTAAGCTGTGGTTATAACATTTCTAAAGTTTTATAACATGGCAGTCGTACTGTAATTTCATTTCCCAGCCCAGCATCTTTCGCATATCATGACACAATATTTTTTAAATCCCATTCAATTATATTTTATTTTCAAAATTGATAAAAATGCGGGAACGAGACCACCTAGCTAAGAGAGCGAACTCAGTGCTAGTTAAAAAAAATCGAGGTTTTTTCTTTTACCTTTACGCGTATGATATAAAAGACAAGTTACATTTTGTTTTCCAGCGGAAACATTGGCAGCCAACTTTTACCCCGACTTCCGGTACAGTGAGAAGGTGAACCAGGACTTTTTCAGCGTGTTTGCAATATTCTTCCCTTCCGTGACCGGTATCCAGGCCGGCGCCAACATCTCTGGGGACCTTAAGGTAAGTTATAATAAGAGCTATATTGTAACAGTCTAAAATTAGGAACCTATCCCTTATTTCAATATCCGTGTTGTCTAAATTCAAATCAGTCCTTAAACAGTTGCTGGTTATCTCCTGATTTCGGCGCCTCTAATTTGTACTAAACCGACAAAACTTAAAAAGTGTAGCGTAAATGTTTCATTTGGTTTTGCCACTAATAGTTTCACATAACCAAAGTCATGTTAAACTATTATTGAGCAAGTAGACATTTATGTTACCCGTATATTACGACTACAAGAAAAAAGGCACGTTTAGGTCGTAAAATGCTTCTAAAGACCTTATATAGGTATTCCCTTTGGTTGACACTACGTATAACCTACGTTAAACTAGGTCCTTGTTGTTTGGCCTATAACAACAACCGCCAAGCCATGTCAGAGGTCTTCCGGCGGCCTAAAAACTCTGGCATAATTGCTGGTTTAAAAGTGGTTTAAAAGTGGTGTAAAAGTGGTTTAAAAGAGCCACCCGCTCTTCAGACACTATCTCACTTTTAAAATCCCTTTGGAATAGCTTAGGTATTTTAAAGTTCCTGAGGTTTATTTTTTTAGATATTTTACCTAAGATTTTATAATTGTTGGTACCTGTCTCTTATCCTATAACACAGCAAACACCTTGTATAAACAAACATAGATCCCTAAAACGATACATTTAGAGCATCGTAAGTATGACTTGGTTCTGACGTCATAACTAATTAAGTAAGTAGCAGGAGAAAGTAGGCGTAGACATGAAGTGACTTGGTCAATCATATCGGATGTCTTTCTATGAAACAGTTCTTGTTACTCGTGTTTCCTAGTAATGATAAAAATAACAATTTTATGGTAAGCCCTGTTCTGAGAGACGATCTGTGCTGTTTAGTTTGTGTTATTTATGATTAATGTAAACATTCATATTTAAATTTATCCTCTCGTGTAAACCTTTTTATTCCGTTCTGTAAACATACAACGATAAATATATGGGTTAAAATTATGTTAATTATGATAAGATCATATTCGTCTAGACTAGGAGCGAAATTTTGTTTAGTGCTAGTGGACAACCCAGTAACTACCGCATTCGTAATTTCTTCGACCTAAAAACTTAGACACCCAGTCTGGCCACTCGGCCTAATTAAAATGAACTCGCTTAGGTACTTTTTATTATGATAAAAACACGAACATAAGTGTTTTATCAATAGATATAAATCTAGTAAGCTACTTCCTTATTGTTTTACTAAGAGCCTCCCCAGAGTTACTCAGTGTTTTCTCAAAAAACATCATCATCGGTAAATCGGAAATATTTGGAATTCATAACAAAGAACTAAATCTTAAATGAATGCAACTCAATTAGTGTGCAGTTAAAAATAGATTTAGCTAGAGTGAGTGCACGTGCTCTTTGTAATTGATACTACACAATACACATACCTACCTACTCGTTATTGGCCTTAGCATTGTGGTAGGATACTTAAACAGTATCCACCACAATATATGGTAGCTTTTTCTATAGGTGACTAGCTGCGCCTCGCGGTTTTACGCGTGTTTTCCGGGATAAATAGCCTATTTGTTAATTCAGACCATGAACGACCTTCTTTCCAAATTTCATGTGAATCCGTTAAGCCGTTTCAGCGTTCAATAGTAACAAACATACATACTTTCACCTTTATAATATTAGTATCTAAGATTTTAGAGAATTTGGTTGGTGATTTGATTTAGTGTCAATCGCGTAGTTTATAATATTCTCTTCAAAAACTTGATAAGCCTATGCAGGTTTCCAGATTTTCCGAGCAGCACTGCGTGCCTCTCCTTGGCATTTATGCCATCGACAGGTGTTTTGTTATGTAGATAGGCTTGGATTTGATCGCCACCTTGCCTGGTGTTATGCAATTTTATAGTCTTAGTTTTTATCCTACAAAGATAATATACGTATACTATGCGTAGGTCATGCGTAGGTAGATTAGGGACTATGCGCGAACTAAGGATGATTATGCGTATAGTGCTTACTCCTTTGCATTTTAGAAGGGTTTAGTTTATGGTTTAGAAAATTTCTACCTACAGTAACTGTTGACACCTTCATAAAAGCCATTAACTTCAGAAATGGTAACTGTTTGCGTTTACTGAGAAAGGTAGGGAAAGTGTTTGTTTGAAATGGTTGGATTGAGTTGACGCTGAGTGACAAATGACGTCATTGTGATGTCATGGAGAAAATGGATTCAAAAATAGATGAAGTAATTCCCTTTGATTGAACTGGCAACGCGGTAATTCAACAAGCTTTGCCATTTCAAAGTTTGTTGAAATATTGAACACGTAGGTTTCGCACAGTACGTGGTTTACACTTTTTACTCGTAGTTAGGTGCATATGGAACAGCAGGTAGGTAATTAGTTACATAAAATTTTTAAAAAGGGCTGCGATGCCACCTTCCTTTCTGGTCTTGCTGCTCCCGGTTGATTGTTCTATAAGAAAAAAAACAGAAGCCTTTTGTTGACATCAGAAACTCCGGCAATAAGACTGACCACTAAGCTTATAAACTTAATAGGTTCCAATGAAGATAACCTACAGGAATAAATCACAAATAAGATAGCGTCCAAACGAAATAACAAGGCGAATAACAATCTTATTACACAAATGATTTTGCAGAACAAATCTAATAAAAATGCGTCCTCCAATAGATAGGTCAATTTATTTGATCCGGAAAATTTGGTTGGTGATCATTTTGTTCAGAGTAACGGACACTTCATCGGTTAAACCAATTGAAGAGCGTACCGGTGACTCATACGAACTGTCCGCAATAAACACCGACCTAATAATGAAGCTTACGCTGAAATAAGATGATGCACATATGATTCTAGATGTCGTTCTCGGAATTGCGTTACTTCATTGATATGTGAGACGGGCAGATCGATAACGATGTTTAACTTTGAAACAGTTACGCTATTTTAGGTAGGTATAGGTACGAGTATTCACCTCAGGAAAATGATCAAGAGCTATTGAGTTAAAACGTCGAGCTTATAGCAAGCATTGTAGAGTTCAGACTTTTTGTGGTTTGATTGTTGTTGTAGGTTTGATTTGAAGATCAAAGCCACTACATAAACAAATGAGCCATGCTAATTTTTTCTGAAACATTAATCTTCGTACCATAGATTGTTGATTGCTAAAATAGTATAGTTTCTAACATGACCAAAAAGATCACCGACATATAACTTGTTGTAAGTTAAACACGACTTCAATGTCACAAAAAAATATACTGAATCAGCAAAACGAAACTTGTAAATATTCCAGGATCCTGGATCAGCGATCCCTAAAGGCACCCTGCTGGCTCTTCTTATCTCCATGTTAAGCTACGGTCTGATGGTGCTGTTTGCCGGCGGCGGTGCCCTGAGGGACGCCACCGGAAACATCACTGACCTGCTTATTGTTAACGGAACCGTCACCGACTACAGCGGGCTCGCAAGCTGCGTGCCCAACTGTACATACGGCTTGCATAACAGCTATTCGGTAAGTTTTTCAAAATATGCTGCAACTTTTTTCAATAACATTCTTAACGTTCGTTTGTTTACGCAATTCTGATCAGAATCTCAAAGTTATAGATTGTTATTGCATTCCATTTTCTAAACGAATTTGACTCTACAATAGCAAGTGACCCCAAATCTGTAGCTGCTTTTTATTTCCAGGTGATGCAGCTGATGTCATCCTGGGGCCCGTTCATCTACGGTGGCTGCTGGGCGGCGACGCTGTCGACAGCGCTGACCAACCTGCTGTCGGTGCCGCGCCTCATCCAGGCGCTGGGCACGGACCGCATCTACCCCGGACTCATCTTCTTCTCCAAGCCCTACGGACGACACGGCGAGCCCTACAGGGGATACGTGCTCACGTTCTTCGTATCGCTCATGTTTCTTCTTATTGGTAAGTTATTTAGCTATCATACGTTATCATTCTGATGCAGTATTCACTCTGTGGGTGTGTCTGTTTATCTGAGGGTGGAAATGTGATTTATTTTACTTACACTGATGTCCCGTTTGTAGCATATATTAACTTCCCGTTTTGGTTTGATTATTACCCAGTGGTAATAATTCAAAGTAAAACAGGAAAAACTATTCACCGATATTACTGTGTTTAAAAGTACTCTCTTGTCTCTTTATTAGAAGTAATATTAACCTGAATATTGTTTGTTACAGCTGATTTGAACACAATCGCACCCCTGATCTCCAACTTCTACCTGGCATCGTACGCTCTGATCAACTTCTGTACATTCCACGCTGCGGTCATCCGGCCTCTGGGTTGGAGGCCTACCTTTAGAGTAAGTTCTATAACTTTAAAAGAAATTACAAAAATAAAAATGCTTACGAGTATTACTGTGATATACGAACGAACATTAATATTATTCATTCCTATCTAGCCCGCAACTCATTTGTTTTTAATACTCTGACCTTCTTATTTATGATTGGCAAGAAAAATATGGTAAAAAATTGTGACATATTCAGAACAAACAGTTTATGTTGTACGATGGGCCATGCCCATGCAGCAAAAGCACAAAACTAGATACAGATACTCCTACCCTTCTAGACAGGCTTTTGTAATTTTAAAACTCTAGCCAAAACGAAACAAGCTGATAGCTGAAATTTGCTGAATACATTTTTTGTTTTCTCTTCAGTACTACAATGTATGGCTGTCCTTGTGCGGGTTCCTGATGTGCGTGGCGATCATGCTGTTGATCAGCTGGGTGATGTCTCTCGTCACGTTCGCTGTCTTCTTCACCCTCTACCTCATAGTGCACTATCGAAACCCTGGTAAGATTTTGACATTTGCCACGATTCATTAAGCTTTTTGAAACTTCTAGATGCTTAAAGGATCAAAAGCCCTGACAAATGGGTTCCATTTTGTGTCCTCGTCTGTATTTCAACGGTATGAATGAGCAGTAGAGTACAAATTGTAAGAATAGCTGTAAATAGGTGGGTTGAAGCTAAATCCGTCGGCCATAACACTGAACTTTGCTCATGAGTAATTGTGTAATTCTTCCACATTTGATTCACATTGCTGGAACGATTTCTTGTTTGTGTATAATCTCACTTCCGAAAGTTATTATAACCGAAATGCCAGCGTTCTACAAATATTAGCGAGTACATTGGAAGTACTGATTCATTGAACTTGCTCTTGGGATTCCTTGGCGGTATGCCCACGGATCTAAGGAGTCATCTTTATTTTCCATGTTCAGATGAAAAAAATTACGGCATGTTTATAGATGCCTTTATTTTGGGTTTTGTCTCATACTTTATCAAATAAGAACAAAACAAATATTATTTGATACTCGAGAAGAATTTATGAGGACAAAAGAAAAATAGAAAACAATCACTTCAAAATAGTTAAGCTATTATCTTTTTATAGTCAAGAATCTCTAACGATATCTCCTGCGATGCCTCTTAATGATGTCGTTGTTTAAACTTTAGACGTAAACTGGGGCAGCAGTACTCAAGCTCAAATCTACAAGACCGCTCTCTCAAGCGCGCACAACCTGGCCCGCACGGGTGAGCACGTAAAGAACTACTGGCCGCAGCTGCTGGTGCTGTCGGGGCGGCCGCAGTCCCGGCCGGCGCTGGTTGATCTGGGGAACCTCATTACTAAGGCTGGCTCGCTCATGATTATTGGGGACATCTTGGAGGTGAGTCATCGTAGAAAACATCTTACAGTCATATATCTTCAACATAGGGATACCTTTAAAGCATAATTATAATAATACCTCTACAGTGCAGTTATTCACATGCCGCTTATTAATTATTTTACACAAGTGGACATGTCCTAAACACCACGTATATCTAGCTATTCAAGAGATGGACTAGATGGAAATGTACTATCAATGAGATCGTGTTGTCATGAGTTTAAAAACAGTACATGCGTAGTAATAGTATGTGTTTCTGGTCACATTATCATAAGTATCATGATCGACTTCCTTCCTCGTGTTATGGTAAAAACTTACTATGTATGTATTTAAAATAACATTATGAAATCCAAGGGCAATAATTTCAAAATATCAAGTATTCTAAATTATATGCATGGTAGCCAAAACACAAATTATAACAATTGTTTTCTGAATTCAGGAAAAAATGTCATTCAGAGAGCGTATAACACGCGGGCGTGCTGACGACGAATGGATTCGAGGGCGCAAAGTGCGAGCGTTTTGCTCGCGCGTGCATGGATTCAACTTTGAGCAAGGCGCTCGTGCCTTGATGCAGTCCTCAGGCGTGGGCAGATTGGCGCCTAACGTGTTGCTGATGGGGTACAAGGCGGACTGGACCACAGCCCCCTCTGATGACCTCGTTGCATATTTCAACGTATTACAGTAAGTAATATTTAAAACAGTTGTAAAAAATCTGATTGAAAGAACATCAATATGTACATGTCTCCCAACATTTTTAATATTGACGCTCAACGTGGTACAGAGCTTTCGTAGTATCTACCGTCGTCGTATCGTATTGTAGAGTATTTACTTTAGTAAATATTCTACGAGTATTATGGACTGACTCTTTGAAGTAATTAGTTCAGATGTATTAGGAAACAGAATGGCACCACGTAGGATAATACGTGGGCCTAATGCAATACTTACCTACCTCTTATTACAGTGCTGCCTTCGAAAGCCGTCTGGCCGTAGCCATCGTTCGCGTAGCAGGTGGTCTGGACTATGGCATGATGTGCGAGGGAGAGAGCAACACGCTCGCGGGCTCGCTCACGGCCACGTCGAGCGGCAGCGGTGACCTGCGAGTACGAAGCGGCGCTGGCGCCAACATCATGCACGCTGATTCAGACCTTGACATACGGACGCCGGACTCACAGCCTTCCAGCAGGCACAACCTATCTAGTAAGATGTTTTCAAATGTGTTTTCTTGATATTTTCCTTAAAAAATCTTAAGTATATTTCTTTATTTCACAGGCAAAATGTCTTTTCCTCTTGCATCACATGCATTATTATTTATCACGATCGTTACTTATACCAAAATTTTTACTGTTCTTTCTAGGTCTATTGACTCTGACCACGTCTCGCTCGTTCACGATATCAGAATGCAAGGAGAAGGAGAAAGTGGTGAAAGAAAAACGCAAGAAGGATCGCAAAGCCAATGACATGCACCGACAAGTCATCTACAACACTTCCAACGGTTTGGAGATATCCAAGGAGCAACTCACTCAGATGACGATATTCCAAAGGAAACAGGTAAATATAGTTATTTTATTTGTTTTGGGATTGGTTTGGAATTTGTTTTTTAACCCCCAACGCAAACAGAGGATGCTATAGGTTTAACGTGTGTATCTGTCCGACGCATTGCAGCTCCCAAACGGCTTAACCAATTTTGAGATGACCAAAATGTACATACCTATTGTAGCTATACTTAAAAGAGTCTGATCTGTCGTTTAACATTTAGCTAGCTAAGATATTTTTGATCACTCGTTAATAAATGTTGTCCTAGTTTTGTATTTAGCCCAGTTGCCCGTTAAATTCCTCACTTGTTTTCAATATAACTCAATCGATTTGCTTCTCTCCAGGAATCCGGCACCCTAGACGTATGGTGGCTGTACGACGACGGCGGGCTCACCATCCTGCTGCCGTACATCATCTCGCAGCGCTCGGCGTGGTCGCACTGCAAGCTGAGGATCTTCGCGCTCGCCAACCGACACCACGAGCTGGAGCTCGAGGAGAGGAAGTAAGGCTCTTGTCTCTAGGAAGTAAGGCTAGTCTCCAGAAGCTAAGCTGGTGGCTACGTGTGGTGGCTGTACGACAATAGTGGTTCATCTTTTCTGCTGCCGTACATCATCACACCCAGTGGTCCGTATGGGAGCTGATCAACCGGAAGTACGAACAAACATCCCTGTACTAATATACTACGACAAACTGTGCTTATGACACTGAGACCAAAATGGTTGTGCTTACTTTTGAAACAAAATGATTTTTCCAGCATGGCGAACCTGCTCGGCAAGTTCCGGATAGACTACTCCTCGCTGACGATGGTTCAGGACATCACGGAAGCGCCGCAGCCGGAGACCAAGAAAATGTTCGATGAAATTATCAAAAAGTTCACCGATGAGTCCGCAGATCCAGGTAACTTCACCTTACCATGCACCATGGAGTTCAGTTATTTTTTGATTGAAGTATTCTATCAATTTTAATAAGTGCAATGTAATTAACAAACATGGACATTTTGTCAATGCCAACAGCAACTCACCAATAAACATTGCCATTCAGTTAAATTCCAGCAATGGCA
Organism: Alcis repandata; assembly: GCA_949125135.1. Taxonomy (NCBI): domain Eukaryota; kingdom Metazoa; phylum Arthropoda; class Insecta; order Lepidoptera; family Geometridae; genus Alcis; species Alcis repandata. Next base: position 4,241,756 of record OX421238.1, read on the forward strand.
ATGGCCGGCATTGGCACCGCGCGAAATGAAAAATCCGGCAATGGCGCCAGCAGCAAAGTGATCTTGCTTGATAAGCCCCTCCCCAGCTTTGTCTCCATCTTCAAAGACGTTGTCTGCTATATTTTTAACAATGATAATGCGTTCTAGAATCTCGTATCAGCGAGACAGAGCTGCTAACCCTCGCCGAGAAGACGAACCGGCAGCTGCGGCTGCGCGAGCTGCTGCTGGCTAACTCCAAAGATGCGAGACTAGTCGTCATGTCGCTGCCTATGCCGAGGAAGGTAAGCCATACTGAACATATACTGATCTTGCGGCATAAAGCCTACACGGTTACACAGATTGAATATGCAAAGCCAAAGGGTAAAATAACCCGTCTATATATAATACACCTCTTTAAAATAATATCTATTTATTAAACAGCTTTTACTCGTAGGTACTGTGTGTGGCAAATTGGTAGAAAATTTATAAAGCACCTAGTAATAATTGGTTCACTTGTGTCCAGGGCTCGGTGTCGGCGCCGCTGTACATGGCGTGGCTGGAGGTGATGAGCCGCGACCTGCCGCCCATGATGTTCGTGCGCGGGAACCACACCTCCGTGCTCACCTTCTACTCCTAGGAACCACACCTCTGTGCTCACCTTCTACTCCCAGGAACCACTTCTGTCCTGCTAGCGGGACAGCGGTTAACTCCGGGATTCCGTAATGTTAGGGCTAGTGTGGGACCACGGATGACTGCGGGATTCTGTTTTACTCGTATAGTCGTATAACTACATCTTGAGGAAACCTGCGTACGCCCGTAGAAGAAATTCAACGGCGTATATGAATACATCAAACCGCATTTGGCTCGCATGGTGGAATACAGCCTAATCGGGTGATTAGGAGTAGGAGTTCGAGAGTAGACCTGGTATACCAGCAGTGTGATAATTAAAGGTTGAATTGAGTTGAGCTGAACTACAAAGTTCACGGCTTTGACGTGGTTAAACATATTATTTTTGATACATGAAAATAAAAATGGCGTATTGTTGCAATTCCAAAGAATTTAGTAAATTTTATGATAGTTATTTTATAGACGAAAAGGTATTATCACATGATCTTTGATATTATAAGTACAATTATTTGACGTAGGAATACCCACGCAATTATATTATAATTATGTATGTAGATAATGTTAAAGATTTTTAAGTCAAGATTTAAGAAGTTATAGATTTTGTGTAGTATGTACTTATATATTTAAAGAAAATCATTACTAACGGTTAAGTTCTTTCTATATACGACTATAACCCAGTAAGTTCATTGTATATTTTTATTCTAATTAGGTATTTAGTTTTACATTTTACTACGACTATGTTAATTAAAATATTTACTTAATGTTATTTACTTAAATATCTAGCGATAAAAGTTGATTACTTAGAAACAAAGAAAAGAACAAAATAAGTTTTATTGATTGTTTTAATTATTGTAAGTATAGTACTTAGAAATAAGTAAATTATGATAATTTTGACGTTAATACGTAATGAATTGTAATAAAAATTAAATTATTTTAATTAAATAAATACTTATAATATGATCGCTTTTTGTACGTTGTTTGATTACTAAAACTTACACAACAAAAATAATAACTAAAGTGTAGTTCCCCAAGTAGTAAAAATTTAATTTTAAAAATTGCCTTCTTTGCCTATTAAAGGTAAGCAAGGTTAAGGTAGTTAGCATATTAAACAAATCTCGTACAATTTGATAAGCATTTACCCATTTGGTAATTTTTTTTATCCATTTCTCAAACGTACACATATATTTCCTACTTATGGGAAGTAGGAAAACTTTTAGCTCTCATTTTGTCTGTAGGTTCGTGTTTCCGCGTCGGTCTTACTGTCCCTAGACAATATTTATCTTCTCAAATAATGTTCTCCTGGTAGTTTTCTAATAAATAATAGCCGCTATATCAGACCACCAGTGACATATATACAGCGAAACTATAAGAGACCCTTAGTTTCCTACGCAACCCTAAACCTAAGTAGAGTTCCTATACGTAATTAGAACAATCAATTTAGGGAAGCACTAAACAATGTAAACATCACACCACGGTACCGCAACGTTCCAGTTAGGTTTAGCCGCGTCTCACGTTCCATTCCACGCACGCTTCCTATAGTTCGATGCGTCACCGCGCGCGCCGCGACACACTGCGTCACAGCTAGCGGCCATGTTGCGCCGCAGCGGCGACATACCGACATTTTGTTTAGTGCGTCAGTCGCGCCTTGTCTGCAACACGGACCGCGCGTCGCGTCAACATGTGCGACAAAAATTTAATGTTAGTATCAACAATCGAGAAGTTTCCTTGTTTATACAACCACAATTTACAAGATTACATGAAGAAGGACATCACTGAAAAGGCTTGGAGCGAAGTTTCGAGTCAAACATCGCTTACTGGTAAGATTTTTTCTCAGTTCCAAATGGACGTAAATGACCTCACACAGTTGAAGAAATTTCGCGCTTGTTTTACTTGCAAATTTGAACCTAAACGTAATGGAATAAGGTAAGAGTTTATATTAGTGGTTGTGTAGTGTTTTTATTGAGAGTTATTCAACTGTCGTAGTGTTGCACGCAAACACGTAGTAGTAGTGGCCCAGAATAAATACTAGTTACTATGGTTACGTATACTGTGTATTTAGATAGCTACTAACATTGAAGCTGCTCTGTAGATCATAATTATTATAGAGAGGAAGTATACGGCACGGGGCTTATTTGTACGCAGGTTTATGCTTCCAAATATAGGGTTATTCATAAAGGGTATGCTAAGCCGAAAAGGGCTCATAGTACCAAAAAGGGCCGCAAGTGCCGAAAAGGGCTCATAGAAAAATGTCAATGACACTCGACAAAATGTATGGAACAGCTGATTTTTTTTTCGCGAATTTCGGGTTGGCCCCATAGTAAAAGTTGTTCATAATGATGAGTACTATGAGCCCTTTTCGTCTTAGCATACCCTTTATGAATAACCCTGTATAGTATAGTTTTTATGATACAGTTTGTCACATGCATAAAAATTAGACAGGGTTACACAGAAAGGGTGGACCAACTGGAAGTTTTTTACACGCTGTTTATTAGCTTCACTTGTATATATGTTTGTTTGTATGTTTGTAACCGACTCCTTTGGCCGCGATTTTGACCCACTTTAAAGGGCCAGATTTCGTTCAAACTTTAAAGATATATCGAGGACCGATGACAATACACTAATTTGATAGGATTTTTTATACAAAGCGTGTTTTTTCGAAATATTATTTTTTACTATTTTGTGAGGAGACAAGCAAATCACTTAACTATAAGGAGTGTTCGCAAACCAATTGGTGTCAAATGGCAGGTGTACGACCATTGGCTAGTTTTATTATATGCGTCTCTTTCTGCCCCACGAACTTTAACGGCAGCTGTACGCTTCTTGCCCTCCTGCGGTGAGACACCTGCCTAAGTCACTCCATCCCTCCAATAATGGCAAAATCGCTACGAGTAAAAAATACGTTAGGTACAGCTTCTAATCCTATTTTACAGGGTTGTACAGAAAGGGTATGCCGAAAAAGGCTCATTGTACTCATGATAAACTTTTACTATGGGATCAACCTGGAATTCGCAAAAATCAGCAGTTGCATACATTTTGTCGATTGTCATTAACATTTTTCTATGGAAAAGCTCATTTTTTTTCGCGAATTACGTTTTGGTCCTATAAAAGTTGCTCATAATTATGACTACCATGAGCCTTTCTCGGCTTATCATATCCTTTCTGTATAACCCTGTATTTTGTTTTTTTTTTACGTCAGACTAGGTATGCTTTTGACCACAATCTCATCTGATGGAAAGCGACAATGTGGTCGAAGATATAGCACGCTTGCTTAGGAAGTACTTACTTGCCTTATTCAGTTTATCTTTAACAGCCCCAGGTTGCAGTGGCGGATCCAGGATTTTAAGATTTTGTTTTTTTCTTGTTTTGGTTAAAGAAAAAGCTATTCTATAGAAAAATATCAATGACTATCGACAAAATGTATGGAACAGCTTTTTTTTTCTTTCCCGATTTTAGGGTTGGTCCCGTTGTAAAAGTTATTCATAATGATGAGTACTGTGAGATCTTTTCGGCTAAGCATACCTGTACAGTAGTGGACTGTTATATGGAGTTCAAATAAAAGATCCCTCGTCAGGGGCGTAGCTACCGCCGTATCTGCCGTATCAATTATACGGGGCCCCCGGGCCACGGGGGCCCCGACGTGAGTAAGCAAAAATTAATATAAACTTCCCAATTTTTTTTTCTGAAATGACATCAGTCTAAACAAGTAATTTCTTTTTTCCCGAGTAAAGCGTGCGTTCAAAAATTGACAACACCCTACATCGGTTATTGCGACCAAAAAAAAGGCAAGGAGAGTGTATAATTATTTAATTTGAATTGCTTGTTAAAAGTTTGGAAAAAATGACAGATAGATAATTATGACGAATAAATATTTCTTATAATTTTATTTATTTTTTCTATTGTGAGAAATCTTTACCCTTCAAAAGGGCCCCTAAACAAATTTTTATACGGGGCCCCGCCAAGGCACGCTACGCCACTGTCCCTCGTTCAGTTCTAACATAGGTCCTTTATTTCCAAAAGTTCCTATCAAAATCGCGTTATACTGACTGGAAGATCGGTACCGCGTTCAAATATACTCGTAGACTTGAGCTCCGATCGATATCGCGTTCAAATATAGACTGACTATTTCGGCTCGCTTGTTCACAATTTCTAAAAATTTTATTCTAGAATCGTTCGAAAACGTTCCATATCTTTCATATCTTTGACCTGTATGGACCAATTTTACCGGTAAGATCGAGAATGTTCGATCTGAAAAGTTCAATCGACAACGTCCGTTCGAGAAAGTTCTATTAACAGTGTTCGATCGGGAAAGTTCTATCGAGAATGATCGAGAGTGAGGCAGAGATAGCAATATGTTACTTTCTCTGTCTACTCGCAGTCCCTAATCGCCCTTAACAATACCCTTTTCTTATAACCCTGTATATTAATTTTCATTATATTCTATTCTAGTCGCAGAATGCAAAGAAAAATGGCGGAACCTGCGCTACAGCCTGCTTCGAAGCCTGAAACCCAACGCAGACGGAACACTGAAGAAAAAATACTACCTTCACAGAGAAATGGAGTTTCTCATACCGTTCATGAAGTCCAAATCTACAGGTCATTTTGCGTTTTTTACCGATTACGGCCTTAAATTAATTAAGTATCTAAACTTTGTAACCACTTCGACTGGCGAAAACCTTTTTTGTGTACTTTTTTAGGGTTCCATTCCGCAAGGGGAGATCCAAACCTAATTAGTTTTATTTCGATCAGAAGTTTAATAAGAATGAAGAGAAGCATGACAATACCCTGTATTACTAGGTATTTGCTATTAATTTTAACTAGGCTTCTTGTAAGTCTACAAGCTAGCGTTTGACAGTTTTGATTAAATCGCTGCAAACTTTAGTTTATTCAAAAATAAAAATTTTGGTATGAAAAAACATCGTACATACTTTTTTACGACGACAATTTCTTTGGTTTCTCAATATTGGCTAAGCTGTAAACTTGTAGGTACAACCGAACGCAAACCGGCGACATTTTTACTTTTGCATTTTTTTTTTTCATACTTTGAAACATAGGTACAAACACAAAATACACATATGTACAAGCGTCCATTTGTTCCCCAGGACTCCGCTTCGAATCTTGGTCAATTAAGTAACTATTGTGTACCTCTAGATATTGCTATGGAGTAGATACTCATAAAATTAAAAGCCTGGTATTCATGGTAAACATTTGTTTAGCAACATTGTTGATGAACGGCAAGAATGTTGCTGGAAACACGGGCGAGAGTTTGTCAACATGCCGTAACTTGGCTTAGGTAAGGTATGGTAGGCATTTTATTCAAAAATATTTCTTCCTCAGGTATTCTCAACCAATTCGAGGAAGAAATAGAAGAAGAATCACACGAGTTAAACCAAGAAGTGAGGTCACCACAGCAGCAGCTTTTCGAGTACGAATTCATAAACACAGAGTCATCGACAAAACGAAAACGCAACTTAGAACAGTTTCAGAACCATTTCCAATCCTACGACGGTTTGTATTCTCGGAAGCAGTTCATGATGGGTCTCATGCCTGAAGTAGGCGCGTTATCGGATGAACAGATGAAAGTGTTTCGAAGAAGAGTCTTAGTCCTTTTAGATGAAATAACAGAAGCGTCGGAAGATGCGGCTAGAAGTCGGCAGATCAAATCTGAACCCGTGGACGATGACGGAGATGACGATGTGTATACTATATCTTAGTTAGTGTAAGGGTCTGGCCACACGATGCGTAGCGGCGCGCCAGCTAAATGGTGATGGCGCGGCTGTGCTAAGAGCTAAATCCTAAGCTAAAGCAAAGATCTCAATACCATATTCGCAGGCGAAACTATAGGAAAAGTCCGCCAGAGCAACACATTTTTTTATTACAAAGTTGTTGCAACGCCGCTACGCATTGTGTGGTTTGGCCCTTATTTAAGTTATTGCTAGAGAAGTTCGAGACTTAGCTAGATTATTTTATTCCAATTCCAAATGTACCTTACATTAGTACAAACAAAGTTTTAGCTACTCGTAAGATTCAGTTAGACAATGAAAGATGGTAATATTTACCGTATAGGAACATATTTAAACTGACTGTACCTACATACCTACTTGCTTTAAACTTTTATAAAGTATGAGTATTGTAGAAAAGTCAAGATTTAGCTATTATCTGTTCTGTGTCTAGACTGTAATCTCAATAAAATAGTTACCCACTACCTACCTATTTTAAGAAAATAAATAAATATTTTATTCTCTATTTTGTATGTTTTACTTAAAAAAAAAAAATTGTTTTATACTTATGAGCTGTCAATGATGAATGACAAAAGTTTACGAGATTTAGCTGATTTAGCTTTTATTAGAGAACCAAAAATGTTGTTTAGGAAAAATTTTGGGAACCACAAAAATAAATAATTTTGCACATTGAATACCTACATTATGAATTAATTAACATGATTTATACGAAGCTACGGAGCCCTATCGTTTTCGATATACACTTGACAGGTGTTTGCATTATAGAGAGCCGTTTAAATCTTAGGAAAACAAATAATTTGACACTGAAACTTTTTATTCTTTTTTTTACCGGATTTTGGTTTCTGTATGTCTGTCAATATCATATGCCAGTTCTCACATTACTTTTAGTGACTAGCGGCTGTATTGTCTAGTTGACTGATATTAAGAACCGACTTCATATGACAATTGAAGTAAAATCCATGTGTCAAAATAAAAGCGATTCTCACAAAAAATCGGTTAGACTTGGACCATAAAGCCGCTGAAGTCTCCGTTAATACAGTACTACTCTATGCGCTGAAGCCTCGAAGTAAAGTTGAAATTGACATGTTTTTCCAATAACTACGAGTAGGTACGAATGAAGAAATGATTAGAAATCAATTAACAAAAGTAATGTATTTATTTTCTCTCCTTTCGAGTACCTATGTTCCTTGAACGAAGTTCTCTATCGATATACAAATAAGACAACTGTTGAGTTGATTAAAACATTGGGATACCTATTCTTGCTTTGGGCTTGGCTTGTGGATATAATTCGATTCAATATGAGTCAAAACTTTAAAACGGTGAATAGCCCTCTAAAACCACCCAACAGTAAAGGTAAAGTTCTTTTAATTCAAAGATGATAAAAGCAGTTGATCCATCGTACAAAATAATTCTCTTTAAAGAAACAATTAGCCGCCAGAGTCTCCGTGCCAGGCGCAGGTAGACTAACAATAATAAAAGCAGCTTACCTATGATATGGTAGCTTTTATTAAATAAAATTGTTCACTTCTAGAGCTTATTATAATAGCTAAAACGTGTAGCTACAGCTTCAGTTTGCGACAGTCATCACATCAGTGTATGCTATCTTCGGCAAAGAGTTTTAGTGAAAGGAAAATGCAGTGTACGCACAGTCAACCAGTCAAATGATCTGTGGGTGTAAGTTGATATCATACTGTGCGAGCGGTTTTCAGGCAGTTTTCACGAGACCGGCTCTCCTGGCACTCGGGCAGTGCATAGTGCATATACTCGTTTAACTGCTAGCTAAAATTAAGACGTATTTCTATAGCATAGCTAGTAAAAGATTTTACTGGACAGTAGCCATTTGATAAAGTTATCGTTTTATCGGTGATATGGATGTTCAACTTTTAAGCGGGTGTAGACAATCAGGTAAGTTTTGTGACCTCCGACGCCAAGAGAAGGATGTTACAAGGTCAACGTGTGGATATGTGTGTCTGTGTGTCTGTCTGTGTCATCGTAGCTCCCAAACGGCTGAAGAAATTTAGTATTTTTTTTCTTTGAGGGGGGATTTTATCAAGTGTTTTCAGTTATGACTTACGAAAATCTGTACAGCCGTTTGAAAATTACCAGTTATTTTCTAGTTGGGGATGTTTTAAATTTTATTACCTATTTGTAAACGAGAAAGTTATCTGAGGTACTAAACAGGTTTACTATTGAGAATACTGTACATTTATATGTTTTAACGCAGGTGGTGCGAAATCAGCGGAGACATTATTTTCTGCGGCACTAGAGAAAGAGGCAAGTTAAAACACGAGCTTGTTTGAATAGCGAAATAGCCTTACATTGTAAAGGGCCCCATACACGGTAAGATTTATCTGTACGATCCGTCGCATCAAAACGATCGAAACGACGAATCGATGGTGTATGTCAAGATCGTTAACGATTTACTTAATCGAAGACGATGTCGGAAATCGCAACAAAAACCCATGCAATCATGAATATCGTAACGATGAATTTAATTATTCACGTCTTTTTCCTTCAGCTTCAAACAAGTAAATGATCAATCGTTACGACCAGTCGTTTCGTGTATGAGCGACATTTTTGATGCGATCAATCGTCACGATTTTCATCAGATCGATCGCATAGACGAATCGTACCGTGTATGGGGCCCTTAAGTTATGTCTACATTTAACACGGGAATACTCACGTAAAAATGAAATAAAATAAATTAATGTGTCAAACCACGTTAGTTTCCATACTAAAGTTTTATCTATTGAGCTACCATGTAAAATTGGATATCGTTATTTACTGCGGAGTCCATAATAGCTCACTGTCTATAACTTAGATACATTGAATTCTCCCTATTACCTACGGGCACCTAGATATTATTTTCACTTGTAGCAATAGTTTTTTTTATCGTCTTCGTGTCGTTTCGTTGTTTTTTCTGTATTGTTTAACTTCTTGTTGCCTGCACTATAAAGAGTTTCTAATTAATCGACGTACAATTTTGTGCAGCGTCTAAAGAGAGCATTGGACCACAAAACAAGTGGACATATAAACCCGACTCCTGAACTGACCACATACGGGATCAAGCTAGGATGGGTTCAAGTAAGTTTTTTCAACTTCGTTAATCATTTCACTTTTTACATTAAATCTGAAACTAGTAAACTACTTAAATATATGAAGTATAGATTGTTGTTACTCAAACGCAGTTATATTCGCCTTAAAAATTAAATTAATCCCTCCATCCCGATTTTACCACCGAACTGGCCGCCATCGCCAGAAATGTCACCCGCACATCATAGATGCGTGGAAGTCTCGCACGGTTCGTTTCAATCGTTTGTTTCTTCCGCGCACCTGTGTTTTATGGAATGACCGTTCGGTTTTTCCTTCACACTATAACCTTGGCCGCTTCAAACGAAGGGTTAATAGAGTCCTCAGAGGTAGGCAACGCACTGAAGATGCCTTGGGTATTGGAAGTGTCCATAGGCGGCGGTGACCACTTACCATCAGGTGGCCCGTCGCTTGTTTGCCACTTATTTTTATAAAAAAAAAATAAAAAAATTGTTTCTGCAAAAGTAAGTAAGTAAGTGACGTGTTGACAGACAGCCACCAGGCTCTCACTACAAGGATTCATATGTACCATTTTGCTACAAAACTAATGAATTAAAAAAAAACAAGCTTTTATTGCATTGTTGTCTTCGGAGTTACACAAGTATACCTCAAGGTAGGTAGGTAGGTATATCTCAGGGCAATCTGACATCGGGAAGTGGTTCAAAATTCAGTAGCATGATTTGACCCAAAGAACACCACCCAGGGCAAGCTAAATAAAAGCTTGTAAATTATTATTGTGAACAGGGTGTTCTAATCCCGTGCCTGCTGAACATCTGGGGCGTGATGCTGTTCCTGCGCATCTCATGGATCGTGGCGCAGGCTGGTATCGCGCTCGCCGTGCTCATCATCCTCATGTCGGGCCTCGTCTGCCTCATCACCACCATGTCGCTTAGCGCCATATGTACTAACGGCGAGCTGGAAGGAGGTAACTTAATCATCCTGCGAATTGGCAGGTACTAGCAAAAACTCTTTAAAATATTATTTGTGACAAACGACTTGAACGGTAGGTATCTGTGAGATCTTTGTAAGGTGAGGACAGGATATCTTTGGCCACTTTCAATTCTGCTTTGGACACAAACATAGTTTTGAATTACATAAAATGTCCAAATTAGGTACTTAACAACCTATGAATGTATTTGTTTCGTAGTTTGATAAAGTCATAAAAATCTGACGTGGTTTTAAATAGTAACGAATCTCTGGTCTACTTGCTATTTTATCTTGTTATTCCCTTCATCACGTTGATGAGGTGATCTTTTTTGTTTATATCAGGTAGTGTATAATCTGGTATTCAAGATGATCGGGCTGAATCTCCTGTTTTTCCCAGGGGGCGTATATTACCTGGTGTCCAGAGCACTGGGCGCAGAGCTCGGCGCGTCAGTGGGTATCATCTTTGCGTTCGCCAACGCGGTCGCAGCCAGCATGAACACCATAGGGTTCTGCGACTCGCTGAATGAACTGCTCAAGTCGCACGGAACGAAAATAGTCGATAATGGCATGAATGATACGAGGATCATTGGGGCCATAGCTCTGCTGGTGATGTGCATCATCTGTGCTGTTGGCATGGATTGGGAGTCGAAAACGCAGGTGAGATAAGCAATTGAGGCAGTATGAAATTATATGATTTGTAAAACTGTAGGTTTGTGTTTTGAGTATAGTACCTACCTACCTACAACATTTAAGAAAAAGTGAAGCTCAAACAAGAATGTGATGAAAAAATCGATCAATCTATTTCTATATCGAGTAGCGACTCAGCCTTTACGTACTTACTTACTGTAAACGCACGCTGAAACTTGTTACTATGCTTCTGCAATATAAGAGTAATTAAGGAATAATAGACCTTTCATTGTTTCAGAATTTTCTAATTACAATTATTGTACTGGCGATTGGAAACTACATCATCGGGGTCGGCATGGGGCCGCGTAATAAAGATGAAATAGCGCAAGGCTTTGTCGGGATCAGTAGTAAGTTACTACCATGTTTCTACATTGACCTAATGATTAAAAGACAGGAAAAACTGACGAGACCCGGCGTAAAAATAAATTTTCCTCACAGCCTGTATAATCTCGTTTACGCTCGAATCGTAAATTGATTTTTGTAAAAAAAAAAAAACAGGACGTCACAGTCACACAGAAATAGATAAACATAGGTACATACGTATATAGATACACACAACTGAAAAAATAAGAGGCAATAAATAACATAAGAGAGAACAAAATAAAAGACAAATTTTTGTGTTTTGTAGTTGAAACAGCTAAGAAGAATTGGCACCAAGATTACAGAGTGACTGAAGGCGTACAATACAATTTCTTCAGCGTTTTCGCGATGTATTTCCCAGCGGTCACTGGCGTCCAGGCTGGAGCTAACATTTGCGGAGACCTCAGGGTCAGTACACACACTTTTTACATCACGTCACACTTAAAAATACTGTTAAAAATACGAATATGGGTCGGAACCTCTAAGCACACAGCACGCGAGTTGGACAACGTAAAATGTCCATGTAGCAGCTGTATTGGGAGTGCTACTTGGTGGCAGGCTAAATATATTATGATGATGATAAACAACGATAAGGTCATTAGCGAATAATATTCCTGTAAAACATATCGACATTCCCTCGTTTGTTTTGGATCTGAACTTACTGCAAACTGCTTCGGTTTCCATTTCACGACGTATTGTTGAAAATTTGATACTCGAATCAAACAACTGCAGATTTGTGTTTCATTACATACTTTTTTAAATATACAACGGAGAGAATGGGAGGACAAAGTCAAACCAACCATAAATTTCAATAAGTACAGAAAGGCGATTTGGACTTTTAATATTTTTGTCCGATCCAGAACATTCGCAATTTAGGTAAGTACTGTTTCGCGGTATTAATCGTTCCTATATATTTACAATACAATAAATAATAGTTAAAAAAAACTAAAAAAACACGCTTTTTATAAAAAACCGAACTAAAAAAATAGAAAATAAAATTTTATAAATTTAAATTAAGAATAGGGTTGAAAATTTCAATAAATATAAATTAATAATAGTGTAAATAAATAAATATATGTATTTTATTTTTAAAAAGCGTGGGGTGCATGGGTCAATAAGTAGATATTATATATTTTGTAGATACATTTTGTATTGACAGACATGAGTAGAGTGATTAGCATTTTGATAATATCTTAGAAAGCACCCCACGCTTTTTTAAAAATAAAATACATATATTTATTTATTTACACTATTATTAATTTATATTTATTGAAATTTTCAACCCTATTCTTAATTTAAATTTATAAAATTTTATTTTCTATTTTTTTAGTTCGGTTTTTTATAAAAAGCGTGTTTTTTTAGTTTTTTTTAACTATTATTTATTTTTCGCTTTTTAGTTCGATTTGCTAACTATTAACCATCCTTAATATGTACAAATGTGTTGGTGTTATCCGATTTTGGCCGTCTGCTCAAGCAAATTAAAAATAAAATTGATGCATAACAAAAAATATTGAGCAAAAAGATTTGTAGCCGCGTGGTTTCGATCCTCAGACCTCATAAAATAAAATTGATGCGTAACAAAAAATATTGAGCAAAAAGATTTCTAGCGCGTGGTTTCGATCCAGGGACCTCTGGGTTATGAGCCCAGCACGCTTCCACTGCGCCACTCTGTTCTCTGACTCGAATGACGAAACTACCATTTGTAAGTTAAACGGTATTAAAAGTTAAAGAAACTTTATAGAAAAAGCGTGTTATAAAAATTAATAGTTAAAAAAACTAAAAAACACGATTTGTTTAGTGTATTGTCATCGGTCCTCGATATATCTACAAAGTTTGAAAGATATCTGACCGTTTAAAGTGGGTCAAAAACGCGCTCAAAGGAGTCGGTTACATACAAACATACAAACATACAAACATACAAACATACAAACATACAAACATACAAACATACAAACATACAGGTGAAGCTAATAAAAGCGTGTTAAAAATACAACACTTCAAATATAAATTGACATAGACGCGTTTGAAAGCGGTTACGACCTCAATGGACTCCTGAATTTCATATTTTAATGGTTTTTCAGGATCCAGCGACGGCCATCCCGAAAGGCACGTTCTTGGCGGTTATGATATCGATGACGTCGTACCTGGTGATGGCTATATTATCCGGCATGGGGGCGCTGAGAGACGCAAGCGGCGTAACTGCTGATCTCAGCCATACAGCTCTCGAGTCCTGCAGGCCGGATTGTAACTACGGATTACATAACAACTATGAAGTGAGTTGACATCTGTTATAAAATCCATAACCATTGGTATGCACGTTAGATGTGTTTTTATGAGTCGAAAAGTGATGGACGCACTGCAGGTAGCATTATCGAAAAATCGATTATTTTGATCCGACGAAAAATCGATTGTGACGTGATATTAAATCGATTTGTGATTCCAAATGTCACATCCCTACATAAGTAGGACAAGTTTTATTAACAGAAAGCCCTTTTCCAGCACTAAGCCGATTTAGACTGATGAGGATAAAGTAAGCAGAGCCTGTCTGTGATTTACCCAACGGCATCAAACTATATCTGCGGCCAAAAAAAATTTTACACCTGAAACTACGGAAAATTACAGAGTAGTTATATTTTATGTATATTTTTGTTTGCTTCATACGTGTATAATGGTATTTACCAACTTCACACTTCCAGCTTTGACCACAGACTCGATAGTCAAAATATTTATAGATAATGCAGCTGATGTCGCTATGGCCACCACTGATCTACGGTGGCTGCTGGGCGGCGACGCTGTCGACAGCGCTGACCAACCTGCTGTCGGTGCCGCGCCTCATCCAGGCGCTGGGCACGGACCGCATCTACCCCGGACTCATCTTCTTCTCCAAGCCCTACGGACGGCACGGCGAGCCCTACAGGGGATACGTGCTCACATTCTTCGTGTCGCTTTTGTTTTTATTGATTGGTAATTTGATAGAATGATTATACTGGGTTATAGAGAAAGGGAGCCGAAAAGGGCTCATATTACTTATCATTATGAACAAGTTTTAGTATGGGACCAACCCGGAATTTTCGGCTTAGATTCGTTATTAGATACTCATCATATTATATTAGATTTATGTATCTATGGCTAGTTATGGTACGAGTATGTCATAAACCAAATTATCTGAATGTACTCGCAATAATAATTACTTGGCATCGATTTTTCAGCGGATTTGAACATGATAGCACCTCTTATTTCAAACTTCTACCTGGCTTCATACGCGCTGATAAATTTTTGTACTTTTCACGCCGCTTATATCAAATCCATCAGCTGGAGACCAACTTATCATGTAAGTACCTACACAAATTTTCTAGGTAATGAGTACCTATACTACGAAGAAGTAGGTATGTATTTTGGTTGTTGATGAATGAGAAATATTTATAAGATACGTGCAAAGATCAAAATCAACCAAGACACAATCGGCTTATGTACTCGTATCTTTAGGCCGAAACGTTTAGAAAACACTCTAACTAAAGTGTTCCTCTAAATGCGGCTGCCAAAGCCATGATCCAGCTTCTTCAAAAACATATAACTGCTAACCCGAAACTCCCTTTTCTACGTCCATACTGGCTATCCAAGCTATCGAGAAGCCTAACTTTCCAAATTACATTTTTTAACAGGTAGCTAGGTAAGAAAGCACGTCTTATAAAATGTATCTACTAAAAATTTTATGTTACAGAGATTTAACAAGTGGATATCCCTATTCGGGTTTATGATGTGCCTGTGTATCATGATGGTGATAAGCTGGGTGATGGCACTCGTAACAATCCTTATCTTCATAGCGTTGTATCTTTTGGTGGTGTATGCAAAGCCAGGTGAGTATGTAATATTTTGTATCTTGAGTGCATAAGTGGGAAATAATAAAAATTTTTAAAAATTACTTGGAAGCCTGAGTGAAGCATTAGATAGATAGATAGATAAACTCTTTATTGTTCACACCATAAATTACAAACAAAAGGATTATAACACCTAATAACTAGATTAGATTAGTGGAGCATTAGAGTCTAATGCTTCACTAAATGTAAAGTCACCTAAAGTCTAATGATTAGACTAATGGTGGCCGCTCTTAAGCTTCACTTATTGCTAGTAATACTAATAAGAAGTAGAATTGTAGAACCATTTTCATCGCAACAAGTCGTAGCAGACAGGTAGTTATATGAATTTTGTTATGTTGTGTTGGTAACTTAAAATACATAATACACAATGCTACGTAGAAACTGTAACAAAAATTGTGTATGTATTAAGTTTTAAAACCATAGAAGAAAAGCTGTTAAATATGATGTAGGAGAGCTAGGAGAGGGAGGGAACTCTGTTTAGTTAGCAGTACCAATAAAATGTTCTATCGGTATTTTAGCGGCAAGTTGGGGCAGCAGTACGGAAGCTCAGCGCTACCGGGAGACTGTGACGAGGATCTTGTACTTATCGCGCCACCCCTCGAGCATTAGGTGCTATAACCCGCAAGTAAGACAAGCTAAGAGTGATGTAAAGGTTGTATTAAAAAAATATGATAGAAATGAAAAGTTTGAAAAGTTGGAGTAAAAAGCATTGAGTAGTAAATTTTTTTAGCAAAAAAAAATTTTAAAAAAATTTTAAAAAGCATTGAGTAGTAGGGATTTTGAAACTGAACCTTTTTACCACAAATGGCTAAAAAATATGCATTAAGTACATGCAGATACGGTTTCAGAATTCTTCCTTCGTTGGAAAAGTCTCATCCTCAAATGTTGAAGTGAATGTTGTCGTTGTGTAGGTATTGGTGCTGGCTGGCATGCCGTACATGCGGCCGGCGCTGCTGGACATCGGACATCTCATCACTAAACAAGGCTCGTTCATGATAGTCGCTGATGTAGAACCAGTAAGTATAGGGGTGTAGGGGTGTCATTATATCGAGGGCATCATGCCAAAAAGAAGTATAACATTTTGCTTTTTTTTAGGAGAGACAAAGAACTGTAGGGTTCAAGACCTTCTATGTATATTAATCACTAGCTGACCCGTGCCCACTTCGTTGGGCATAATGTTAATTAAACCCGAAGCCATCGCGCGCCGTCCGGACCGTTTTTTCTCTGATTCACTTTGCAAAACGGACTACCACGTAAAAGCCTTTTTATTTTTCGGTTTTTTATATAACCTATGACACTCAGCAATAATGTGGCTTTCTATTGGTGAAAGAATTTTTAAAATCGGTTCAGTAGATCCCGAGATTACCCCTTACAATTTAACAAATATACAAACACACAAACTTTACTTCTTTATAATATTAGTATAGATTAGTTTAATTCCTGTCCGCGTAATTCACCTGACTATCGATGTAAACAAGTAGGGCGGCTCTGTGACAACTTACTGACGACTCTACCGTCTAATCAGCTAATCGTACGCAACGACAGATATAACTAGCTCCGAGGATTTGTAACTAACTGTGTTACAGAAAGTGCTGAGCTCGAAAGCTCGAGACGGGCGCATCCGGCTCGGCGAGGAGTGGGTGTCGTCGCGCGCCGAGCGTGCGCTGTACGTGCTGCTGCATGGATTCGACCTGGAGAACGGGATGTTGGCTTTAGCTCGCGTCGCCGGCCTCGGCCGCCTCTCGCCTAACATCCTGCTTCTAGGCTTCATGACCGACTGGACTGCCAAAGAGGAGGCCGAGATCAACAAATACGTTCGGGTTATTCGGTATGTGCCTAATGCCTGAGCCTGTACGCCTATGGCCACGTGGTTCAACCGTGTGGTTCGATCCATCAAAATATGTGAACTTGATCAACCATGAGCTCGTTCAAATAAAAGGAAAAAAAGAATAAACCGACACACTCGCGACTTGAAGACACCCAGATTATATCTACCGGGAAAGTCCCACTCGGGCAGAGCGTCTTACACTCTAGCTGTTCCCACAATAAACGTGGAATGGATTTATTTACCTGACCTCATAACTAAGTACAACCCATAGGGACATCAAAGCGTTTCGTACGACTTTTTGGTATATCAACCATAAAACGATGACGCGTTTCTCCAGGCTAGCGTTCGTCGAGGGCCTCTCGGTGGCGTTACTCTGCGCGCCAGCCTCGTCCCGGCCGGCCGCGCGGCGAGCGCCCGAGCTGCAGCCGCCCGCGCCCGCGTCTGCAAACATGCGTCCGAGCGAGGTGGTCGCGCACAACGAGCTACACCAGCTCATGCAATCGAACTCGGAAGAGTCGCTCAACGTCCGCATCTTTGGTCAGTCATTTCTTGTTACTTAATATTGCCTGTGAGAGATGCTCTGCAGAGTTTGCTCCCTACGTTTTGCTGGCGTAGGTACACTAAAAAATCTGTGGTCATTTCTCAACATGCGCCCTTTCCCAAATATTGATTCTAGATATCATTATTCTACCTTTTTGTGAACCTTACGATGATGATTTAAATTGACACGAGCGTGTTACGATATGCACTTTAATGATTTGTTTTTTTATCAGCCAGGGCCATTATTAAGAACGAGCCGGAATCCGAAAAGGGTCTATTAAAGCCTACGCAACAAGCCCCTAAAGCAAATCAGGCTTCGCTGATGGCTTACCAACCTTTGCCTTTTGATGTAGTAAGTAACCCGCAATTTTTCGTTCAGCTGTTAGTTATCGTGCATTTTTTCAAGGCAGCTTAACGTAGCCGCGGCCTGCAGATCTCATTGTAGCGATTAGATGCCAAATCATCGTCGCTCAAACTGTTAAATCAAGGACGCTGATTGGACGCCACTGATTCCTCTCCCCCCCCCCCCACCCCCCACCCCACGGGCCGTTACTGCCGCATGCCGGTACTTCTATGGTTGACTTAATTCTTTCTTCAAATGTGAAGTCGAAGCCGATAGACGCGTGGTGGCTGTACGACGATGGCGGCATCAACATCCTACTACCATACCTCATCGCGCGGCGCAGCTTCAAGGAGAGCCATATCTTCAGGATATTCGCACTTACCAGGATCGAGCTCACTACCAAGGAAGCAGAAACACAGTACGTACTTTATAAATGCTTCTACAGACTGAATGCGTGTCAGCACTGGCATAGCTTAACGTGGTTCCGCACTTTTTGTTAGGTTTACCTGCAAGGAACTGTATTCACCACTAAACAACATAACTATGCTGATATGCGTTGAATCTGTGGAAGCCTTTACGGATCAAATAGATTTAATTACATATTAGGAATATTAGATCAATGCACAGAAATGTCCTTTTTACCTATACCTACTATACCTAGGTATATAATCGATAGCGGCATTGGTCCAATACGCATTAATTTTTGTGGGTCAGCATACTGTGGAGTGATGGTTTGACGTTTCCAGAATGAAGAAGGTCCTCGCAAAATTCCGCATCGAGTACAACGAGTTGCGAATAATAAGCGGAATCAACGACGAGCCCACAGCCGCCAGCTGGAGGCTTTTCAACTCTTTCGCTAGCAAGTTTCAAACCGAAGAAAGCAGTAGCGGTGAGTTCCATTATTGGAATCCTAGCATGAATAGAACAAAATACCAACAAGACAAGTAAGACGACATTAATGATTAGTGCAAGGTGGTAAGATGCAAGGCACACTCAGGTGTTCTCTTTGACATCATCATCATCAGCTCATCATCATCGTTTTGCCATAACTATTACTGTTCGTGATATGCAATCCGCTGACAAACAGACGGACAGACGGAGAGCCAAGGGTCAGTAATAGGATTCCGTCGGAATACGGATACGAAACATAAAAAATATTTTTGGTCATGAAAATAATCACGTTACAAAATAGGTAACCTTTGTGACCAACAGAGGTACTAATAACCGCAGACGAGTTGAAGACCCATTACGCGAAGACCGGCCGCTACCTGCGGATACGCGACCTGCTGCTGGAACACTCGGCGGGCGCCGCGCTCATCGTCATGACGCTACCGGTGCCTAGAGAGGTACTTCACTAATACAGGGTATCCGAAAATTTTAAGATACCTTCAGGATTAAGAGGAAAAGGCATGCTAAACCGAAAAGGGCTCATAGCACTCATCATTATGAACAACTTTTACTATGAAACCAAGCCAGAAATCGCGTAAAAATTGCTGTTTCATACATCGATCAAGTATATTTCGGTGGTTTCATACGATTTGTAAAGTCTCACTGATATTTTTTTAAAAACAAAATATTGCTTTAGGTGGCTCAAATATCCATGGGTTAATTAAAATAGTGAAATGTCAACATTTATAGACTGGATTACTTACATGATTTCCCTTACTGTTCAGGGTCATGTATCGGCGTGCCTCTACTTGACTTGGCTGGAGATGATGAGCGCTGACATGCCTCCGCTACTATTCGTGCGTGGCAATGAAGAATCTGTGCTCGATGCTTAGAAATGAACCAATATTACCGAGAATATCATTCTGCCTGGGGCTCGATTTTTTAATTCGGAAGGTCGCTTCCGACCTTAGTATTTTTCGAGTTTCGAAGTACGTAGGTAATCCTATTGAGATTTTGTTCGATAAATAATCAGGTAAGCGATTCAAATGATGAGCAGGGGCTCATCAACCATAATATGTATAATCAGACTCCTAGGTAATATATTATTATAGCTACTATTGAAAAAAAACTTTCGTTACGTATCCAATAGAAAGTGTATGGAAATGTAATTTCCATTTACGCCTGACAAATTGTTCATTTCATAGATTTCTCTGTCGAATACGTACTATGATTTTTCGATAGTTTGTCAAATTTTCATGTTGTATGTGATACTACCTTGTATTATATTCTAGTTAAATCTAAACTATATTATAGTTAGCTTTTTGTATGTGTAGATGTGAGTTGTCTCAAGTATCATAAGCCTAATTGTGTAAGGGCGATCTCAATTATATTCTATGAAATAAAAAGAGTTATAAATATATTACAAGTTTATTTCACACATATTTCACAAGGTTTTTAATTTAGATTAAAAAAACAAATGTATTAAAATATTTACAGATACAAGAACCAACAGACGCTCCAAATCAACAATTTCGTTACACTTAAATTATACAATAAGTGATATTTGCTATTAATTTTCTAGATCCAAGTTGACAATATTATTTCCTTGAATGGCATTGATATACAACGTTTATAGGGTTTCGTATAGATACCCCAAAATATTTTTATTCGCACTTATCAAAGCGTACGTTCATACTTTCGAAAGCATGTTGTTCGAAAAAGGCATTTTATTCCAAAATTTAGGTAAGGATGTCGAGCCTATCCCGAGCATTGATTCCAGATTAATATATCAACTTGTAAATAGATATTTCGAAGTTTGTATGCTCCATAAATCAAGGCAATCCATCGTATGCGAAAGTAAAGCGGTGGTCGTGAGCTCCAAGAGATTCGTGCGATACAACACCTCTACAGCGATATGTCAGTTGCAAAGGACGGCGATTCGTTCAAAATACATTATTTCTCTGATAGATATGTTGATTTGCGGAAATTTAAAAAATAATCTATATTGTCACACCAAAATATCTCATTTGTGGCGAATAAAAATCTATACCGTTTCTTTTAAATCTCTCAGTTTTCATAAGAATCAAATCAAATCAAATCGTGATTGACCGTCAAGACCGTGATTTAATCGATCATCCCGACACGTTCGGGATGAATGATTACATTTTTGGAGCATATTTAACATTACTCAGTCTATTTACGTAAAAATTTAATTTATGATAATTCGTAACGACGTCTATATGCCTTAGTAATTAATATAAAATAATGGCTTGACGCGGCTTCAGCGTTACAATAATTACTCGTAAGGCCGCTTTCTTATTGGTCGGTTCGACAGCGATGCAACATACCCTCAAAAAACCGAAATTTTATTTCACGGCGTGACGCGCTAGCGGAAAGAAGGCATCGTAATATTGGCTCGGTATGTCAAGTAAGGTATATATAAGTAAGCTCGGTATTTCAGCTCAGTCGCACCGACCAATGAGGAGGCAGCTATAAGGAACGCCCCGAGCGGCCGCGGGCGCGGGCGCGGGCGCGGGCGCGGGCGGCGGGCGCTACGAAAGTGTTTCAATAACCCTACCAGCACCTCAACGTATATAAATCGTATCAAACCCTCGCACTCCACTCCAATATAACCGAGACCGATACCCACATGAACGAATTACTCGTGTTCAAATAAAAAATACAACTACATAAATTACAGACAAAAAATCTTCACACAGCCATACTTCTTATATTGTATAAATAAATAGTAAAATCCTAAATAATTACGGAAATATTTTTTGGTTACAAAGATTTAATAATGCA
Source organism: Alcis repandata (assembly GCA_949125135.1). Taxonomy (NCBI): domain Eukaryota; kingdom Metazoa; phylum Arthropoda; class Insecta; order Lepidoptera; family Geometridae; genus Alcis; species Alcis repandata. The sequence continues at coordinate 4,263,446 of OX421238.1, forward strand.
AATAAATACTCGAGTGACCTTCCTTCCGAACATGCGATCTCGTATCAGTTCTTATCGACGCTACAGGAACGTTATTTGTTTATACAATGTTAGTTTACTTATTCTAAGAGCAGATTGTTTCGATGGGGCCGAGAGGCGATGCGGCGGTTACTATATAGATAACACGGCACGGTTTCAATACAACTGAAGACCACATTTCAAAAACCACCTTTGTCGAAATTACTTGTTTTATGGGAGATTGAATAAACTGCTTCAATGCAGTCCTTGAAAAACCCTATAAGCTATCCTAGTATCTTTCTCTTAGAGAAAAGAATAACCTATATTGAAAGACACATGAAAGAAAAGGACAAAGCTATATCATTTTCGTCCTGCAGAGCCTGTTCGATTTTTTGAAGGTCAACAAAACCTGCAACAATTTTTCGGAACGAATTTTTGTGTCTCTAACTAAAGTTCTAGAGATACTTATTTTTGTGCCAAACATAGGCTCGATGGACGTCAAAAAGACAGCGCATTTCATCCAAAATAATGTAACAAAGGTGGTTTTCCAAATGAAGCGTTCAGCAGTTTACAAGTCTTCACTGTGAACAGTTTGCGAGGTCGCCTCCTACGCGGACGCGTCTCGCTTCGTACGGGATATTGTGAGCATATCCTTGTATATCTTGTCCTAAATCATTCGTGTGCACTTTCGACACAAGTATCCAATTTTGCAGTCTCAGTTAACTACAAAATAGCAACGGAGCGTTCTTCGTAACTTTCCGATCAAGTGATTCATGTAAAGCTGATCAAGACCAAGATTTTTCGTCACGACTGTTTATCGCCAGATTATTGCATGCAAAATGACGTCCGATCTGTTTTAATCAGACAATCTGAAACGTATCCAACGTTTGGATCGTGATGAAAAACGGCAACCGATTGGTCAGTGAAGTCTCACAATACCCCTAGTTTCGCAGCGGTTAGTGCGCGTTTCCTCGCGGCGCGGAGACGCTCACAGCAGGCTGCAGCGGCGGGCTCATTCCGACTCTTCTTCATTCACTTCGTCGAAGCCGGTCAGCTCGCTGGCGTCTAGGAAGCCGTTCATTGCCTGCAATAATACACATGTTACTTTATATTTTATACACACGTCAGCTAGCTAGGAGCCCTACTCGAGTTAACTAAACTCGGGAAAACTCATTTACAAACTTGTAATATGATCTACTGCTGACCGAGGCCTCTTAAGAGAAATTGTCATTTTTTGGCCTGGTCTGAAATGAATATCAACATATCTCGAAAACCATGAGTCATCAACATGCATCTTAATACAATACTGTAGAGAATATTAAAGATACTTGTCTTGAACAGTTTTCTCGTAGCTTGAACTGTTTTTGAGAAAATCGCGAAAAACCCGTCTTGGTGACCTTCTACCCGGAGTATAATTTTATTCACGTATTGGATCGATGAGGACTTACAAGATTTCATTTAAGATAGTGTTTTGAACCATCCTACAAATTTTCAGCTGGGTGGGAATTACTGTACCCTCGAATGTCTAAATTGTCTGGACTATAGCCAAACTGTAAACGGTTTGGTAATGGTTTTGGTTTGGTTTGGTTTCGCGCAGGCGAGGATAAACGGTTTGATTTTTCAAACCGTTTATCCTCGCCTGCGCGGTACAGAGGCGCGGGGGACTGAGACTGAGATAAACGGTTTGGCTATAGTACCGTATATAAACAGTCGTACGCACCGCGTACTCGATGACGGCGTGGTGGCAGAACACGTACTGCTCCGCCATCTGTATGGAGAAGGCGCGCTGCGCGCGGATGCGCTCCACCGTGCCGCGCACGTCCACGGCGCGCTCGCCCGCCAGCCGGGACGCGCAGATGTCCAGCGTCAGGAACGTGCCTGCGGACAGTGTTACGTCGGGCCGAGTCCACGAGCCGCCGACCACACAGGTCGCCGAGTCACCGCTTCAAACCAAGGGTGTTGCAACCGATTCTCCATAAAACATACCTTCCGATGAAGTCAGCGCTTCAATTCCAAGAGTTTATTACTGTTTTAATTCTACCGATTGTTCAATTCATTGTATTCCTAACATCGGGTGCAATCGCACATTTACCTAGCGAAATGTAGCTATAGATTATAATTTTATACATTAAATAGAGTTTAAGTCAATTTGGTTTTTCTTTTGGATCCTTCGGCTGCGGCCTATCATAATTTGTGGCCGTTGTGTGTATAGAAAAGTGTATGCTATTTACGTGTCAGGGGTACCCTTGACGGGAGTAAATGGCATACACTTTGCTATCGAATACTCGCTACGTATTTTTACGTCAATGTTGTGCTAGGCACACTGATTTAAACTTTATCACGGTTGTGAAGATAGGCACGACTCACCGAGCAATACCAAATCGCGATTAGAAAACAGGTGTTCTATACATTTTGTCAAGTGTTATGGACCTATTTCTATGGAATATCTGTTTGTTTTTAGGATTGGTTTTAGGCCCAAAGTAAAAGTTGTTTATAATTATGAGTACTAGAGTCCTTTCGGCTTAGCATACCGATTCCTTATAACTCTGTTTACATATATGTAATTCAGCCCCAATATAGACGTTTCACACTCGTAGCGGAACACTAAGACCCTCACCTGTCCGGCCGATCCCCGCCGAACAGTGCACAACTATCGGCGGCCCCAGACTGTGGCCCGCCCACGCGTCGCCCAGACTGAAATCAAACAAACACCGATTAGTTAGGTTTTAGTAGACTTATTTTATTATTGCACACTAAACAAATTACAAGAAAAAACTATAACTATGTAGTCTTAAACTAACGTGGGATTTGACACATTTTGTTTTAATTAACGCGGGAGTACTCACGTATAATTGAGTCCGATACTCCGCCTAGTTTCGATCGCCGAATATAATCCAGGCACTGGAAACGTGAGTCCCGCGTAAATTAAAACAATGCGTCAAATGTAACGTATGTGACGAGCGCGTGTGTGTGTGTGTGTGTGTGTGTGGCACCGTAGCTCTTAAACGGATGAACCTATTTTGATTTTGTTTTTTATTTTGTTTGAAAGGTGGATTAGCGTGGAGGAGCGTTCTTACCTACGTTGGTACTTTTTATTGAATGTTATTTAGATTGTACGTACTCGTGCAGCGCGCGCTGCTGCGCGCGGCGCACGCGCAGCAGGAAGCGCAGCAGCGGCGCGGCGCGGCCGCCGCCCGGCACGCCGTAGTCCGGCCAGCGCTTGTACTGCCCGTGCCAGATGCGCCGGGACTGGTCCGTCTGGAACGCGAATAACCTACATTACAACACACCCGACCACCTCAGAAACATACATCCTACTATAGACCGATTCAAACTTTATGGCGGCTGTGAAGTTAGGCGCAAGACGCTGCGCAGTAGCAAAAAATAGGTTTGCGCGGGCCGTCAGAGAGGCAAGACACCGGAGCACACCCGCCCCCTAGCCCTCTGCATCCCGCGTCCTCCCACCGCCGTTGTATGCTAGTGTGAGTGTTGTGTCGGTACGCTGCACACATTAACGCGCTTATGCTAAAGTACAGTGGAGATCATTATTGTTATTGTTGTTTGTTTTCGTTGCTAGTTATTCGTTGAAATTTTTGTTGGTTTTTAGTTTAGATTAGATATTTGTTAATTGTTGTAGTTGTTTGTTAAGATTGTTTTTAAGACGAGTGTCACGATTTTATTACAATAATGCCTCGCGGACGATACATTTATTAACGATACATTTTTTAATTTTAACAACTAAATATTTAAAGTAACGCTGTAACTAATTTACTTCATGTAAAGTAAGTTAACATCACTCCTGCATATATATTCCATGCATATATTATATGGTATGAATATACTCCTAACAATTTTCAACCCGAATGTACATACGCAAAGTCCCACTTGCAGTGCACTTCACACCCGCCATAAAGTTTGAATCGTACTATACAGATAGTTCAACTAAGTTGCGCGCACGGCGCTATGTGTGCGTGCGCTTGTAAATATACAACTTTCATTTGTGTGGCAGTGTCGCGGCAGTCGTCGTGTGGGTTGGGTAACTATGTCTATTACTATTTCTTATTATTTACACGCTTTTTATTAGCTTCACTTGTATGTTTGTTTGTATGATTGTAACCGACTCTTTTGGGCGCGATTTTGACCCACTTTAAACGGCCAGATTTCGTTCAAAGCGTTTTTTTTTTTTTGTATTATTAATTTTATTTCTTTAAACTTGAATGTTTGTTAATTAATCACACTGAAGGGCTCAACGGTTTCCCCCACAATCTACAGGCCCCGGCACTCACCCGCAGGTCGGTGAGCAGCAGGTGCGTCACCGTATAGTCATCCTCGTTTTCGACCCCCCCTCCCCCCCACTCACCCGCAGGTCGGTGAGCAGCAGGTGCGTCACGGTGTAGTCGTCCTCGTTCTCGACCCCCCTCCCCCCCACTCACCCGCAGGTCGGTGAGCAGCAGGTGCGTCACGGTGTAGTCGTCCTCGTTCTCGACCCCCCTCCCCCCCACTCACCCGCAGGTCGGTGAGCAGCAGGTGCGTCACGGTGTAGTCGTCCTCGTTCTCGACCCCCTCGCACAGCACGGCGTACCCCCCGAACACGTCCCGCGCGGGCGGCGCGAGCGGCCAGTACTGGCCGCACTTGACGTGGCCGCGCTCCACCGTGCGCGTCGTCATCACGATCACCAGCGTGCCTTGTTCCCACACCATGCGCCAGAAGTCGCCGAACGTCTTCGGCAGGGGACCTGGAATACAATACAATCATTCTTTATTAAAACGTAACGTTTAACGTGTAACGTTTTAATTCTCCTGCATCGGAAGTACCGCACAGACCGCACTTCCATAACTTAATTTAACTTGATGTAATGTATGTATTTAGTTAAGTCATATGAATGTTGCCCGGAATATATTTAATTTCATTGCAATACCATAAAAAGAAAAAACCAACAATAAAAACACTTTAAGGTCTTATTGCGACAAGCTATCTCTTTCAGACAAGCTTTGAGAGAAAAAACACACCCTAATAGGTGAAATTAAATAATAATCAATGGCACGATTCTAGCGTTAACTACTTTTACTAGAAAATATAGCTCTCTATAACTACTACAGCTGACATACAAAACCTGCTATTTTCGATAAATAATTTTCTATGGAAACACTTTTCAACCACATTAATTTTCTGGGTAAAAAGCGTTTAGTCACCGAAGTACGTGCAACGACAATTCAGCGTAAAGGGCTATTTCGAATAATTCGCGATTCTCGGAACGCGATTAGGTATAACCTGAAATTAGAACATGGTTCAACCAACATTAACGTTTTATTTGGTCGCTCGTACGTCTGACTATCGATTTTAGACCGGTTGCATGCGATTCTCATGTTTTATTATGCTGCATTGCATATAACTGCTATTATTACACATCACATGACGTAAGTACTAGTTTCTATTGGCTTCGAAAACATAGTACAAGTTTATGAGTTATAACAGTCTCATTTTTTATAATGACAAGACAAACCTTGGTCACACAAAATCTCAACTTCAAAATTTGGCGCGGCACTACATTGTGTAATTCATTAAAAACTTTCACATTTTGTGTATTTCAACTGTGCTTCGACCAACATGGTATTTTATATTCGTCTATTAAGCGCATTTTTACCTACGGCTGCAGTAACGTACAACAGACTAGATCGATCATTTTAAACTTTCGAAATCTCTCGTATTTTTAACCGACTTCAAAAAAGGTAGGAGGTTATCAATTCGTCTGTATGTTTTTTTTTTTTTTTTTTATGTTTGTTACCTCGTAACTTTTGACTGGGTGAATCGATTTTGATGATTCTATTTTTATTAGAAAGCTGACGCTTCCCATTTGGTCCCATTTCAATTTAGTCCAGTTCTGATAATGGTATCCATGAGAAAACCATATAAATCTTAAATTTGCATTAAGTACGTGCGCGACAAATAGATGAATAACTCAATAGTCGGTCTTTTGAAGTCGGTTTTTGTTTTTTGTTTTGTAAAAATAATGTTCTTGTTTCTAACTTTTGAACGACAAAAATGGCAAAATAAACAGAAAATGCGCATGAGAATACCCCTACGGCCTAGGCAACTAAGGTTCACAAAACTTTTGCGAGCAACTCAAACCTATACTCAATAGTGAATCCCCCCCCCAATAGTGAATGACCCTCCCCTCCCAGTAGTGAATGTGTGGCACATACCTTGCGTGCAAATATACGCATTTTTCTGCTTGTACCCGTCGACGTAGTTCGCGTTGATGTAGTCGGAGCTGGGGTCGTCCTCCAGCTGCGAGAGCCGCACGCGCGAGTGGTCGTAGCACAGGACGTCCTTGTAGCGGTTCTTAGCTATGTTGCTGGGTAGTCTGGAATATAGATACATGTTATACAAGTATGTTTCGGCATTATGTAGAGTGGAACAAGGTATGTAAGGGTGGAGTGATGATATTTGCAATGAATTTTTACATAGTTAAGATCGAAGATCGGGTTGTATCTGAAAGAGGTTTAGAATCGAAGCAGAATAAGAAGCGTTTAAGAATATGCACTTCCCAAAATAATCACTATTTCAAAATGTATGTTTTGCAATTACGACAAAAATATACTAAAAAGTATATTTTCTAAAGCACTTCCGATAACGAGCACATTTCAAAATGAGGTACATTCACGTGCCCTACTGGCTGAATTTTAAAAGTTATTTTACTAATAGAACACACAATCCCCAAGTTTGGGGCTATATTTTGTAGCCTTAGTGTCGCGTGTCTGCATGCCGATCAGCCCCAGGCACGACGACCCTCGCTAGCTAGCCAGCTAGTCTAGTGTACGTACTCCGCGTTGTGGAAGGTCCCGAGCGGCGGGCGCGCGCGGATCTCCTCGTACTCGGCCACGAGCCCGCGGCGCGCCAGCGAGCGCACGCGCGCCGCCAGCGCCGCCGCCGCCTCGCCGCCGCCGCCGCCGCCGCACTCCTCGTCCGACAGCCCGGGGGACACCTCGCCCGACGACCACGTGCCGCGCGCTACGACGGGGAATGCACTTACATATAACATACGAGTACTACACTGACAAAAATGTCCATCTAAATTCCGCTAAAAGAATGATGAATTCACTTCACACAATTCATCAAAATTCCGATGAATTCACCTAAAGTACGAAGCATACCACCACAATATCACCAAAAAGTTCGATGATTATAGTCGTCACAAAATAAGAGGCCCGTTTGGACACTTGAGAAAGACCGAAGAATGTAACTTGGAACGCTTTTCGCGCATACTTTATGGTAGCATGTAATGTCAAATTATAACGAAACTAAAAAATAGTTACGTCCTCAGTCTTCTTTTTTCAAATATTAGTGTTGTAACTTGTAACCAATTAATTATTGAATTGACGATAGCTCAACTGACGATTTTGGCTCATCATCCGAAGAAAATTATTGAATGAAGATTCAATCACTTTCGTTTTTTCTTGTTTTTTGTGATTGAATGAATGTTATTATAACTAAAAATATTAAATTAAAATACAAATTGACCTCTCGCACTATTTCGTATCATTTCAATATACCTATAATATTCAAGTTTAAGTTAAATTTTCGAATCGTAACCTTAATCCAATGTACTTTACAATACAAAATCAAATCGATCAAATACTCATACAAACTTGAATTGATTTATCGTGAGTATCGAGTACCGAGTCGTATGGTTACATCACTAGTTACGTCGCAATGACAAACGTCCAAACGGGCTTCTTATTATCAACACAACAACTATCATAATTATATGCTTGTCACTCTAAAAACAACATGCCCTAACGATGACAACCATATATTATGATAGTTGTTACCGTAAAAATTGGTGCTTATCATAGCTTTTTAGTGATTATCACTTCGTTAAGTCAATAAAGACGTATTTCTCAGCATGTTTTTTTCTACGAATTGTAGTGGTGAAGATTATCTAGCGTCATGCCAAATTTCAGGCCGCTCATTTTTAGTTCCTAAAATAATTGGCTGTGGCATACAGACACCGAAAATATACCGGAGCGAATTAAAAACTGAAGAAAGAATCTTACTTCTCCCAACATTCAAGTACCAACAACTCAACTCACAAATCCATATTAAAAACACGGCAGTTCTCAAGACTTCCCAGCACGAGTTACAGAACATCACAACGGAGCATAAAACGCGCCTTCTCGCCACACTCGCGAGTTTATAATAGTTTCTTATCACAACACGCACTGAAGCGATTACTTATCAAAGTATCGACACACGCGCCCAAATTGCCCGAAAGTATACTGCTTTCGCTACTTGGTAAGTACTATTTGCTACTTAGCCTTTCCTTGCCGTATTTGCTTTTTACTTTGCTATGTTCTTTGGTTGGCTGTTTGCCAACCTTGACATTGTGAAAAAGGAAGAGAGAGAGAGAGAGAGCATGTGCGACAATAAGTGCTTATCACACCATTGCTGATAAGTCCCAAAAAAATCACCAAAACTCGAAACCTAAGCATTATTGAACATACAATCCGAGGCGCGAGTGGAAGGAAATGTGTACAATTGAAAACCACATTTCTTACTACTTGCATAGTGGCACTTTTCAGACCGATAAAAAGCATGCTTTTTACGTGCACGTGTGTCACCTTTACGTAGCAATGCGATGTTTTTGCTACATCCAGTGAGCCCGCGCTAGTAAGAAAACTCATCGCCGGACCTACCCGTATCGCGTTTTCTTTGAAGTCCGATCCGCGACCCCATTAAGCTAACAAATAGTCTACAAGTAAACAACACGTACCGCAACTTCTCATTCGTTTGGTGATTCCTCAATTTTACCTTACAAAAATTTTATTGTTAATTTATTACGAACTGACATTTGTCGATCAGTGTCAATGTCATGGCTTTATTGTGCGACTTTCAAAGAGGTCATTTAAGTTTACAACAGGAAGTTTTTATGTCAAACAATCAAAGCCCTGCGGGTTTAACCGCTCTCCAACTGGACCCGTACGTCTATTTATAAGGATGAAAAGTTGAAAAATAAAATATGCAAATCGATTCAATCGAGTTTTAACAAACACATACATCATTTCGTATTTCAAACATTAGTGTGATTTCCTAGAAATGCTAAAATGAAATCGTATTATCGCTTTATCACCGCACTATTGATAGGTTTATCCATAAAATTAATGACAAGATAAAAGGACAATGCCCACCCACATGCTATATGTACCTATTACAGCCAATTATCTCGGGAACTATAAAAGCTAGCGGCTTGAAATTTGGCATGAGGCTAGATAATGTTAACCGTCCCAATTCATAGAGAATTTTTTTATGAGAAATAGGTCTTTATCTTTACCTAACAATTGGACATAGCAACATAGCAAGGTATTTCATGGTTTGCTATGAAATACCAAAGCATGAAATAATTGTTTTGCCAGATTTCTGTTGCAGTTTCACGACCGGTTTACTCTAGTCAAATTAAGAATATAACACTTACTACTTAAATCTAAGTCATCCTCGTCACCAGAATTTATATGCCGACTTTTCATGTCACCATTGTAGCCGTGTGAATTTCTGTAACAGAGATAATACAATACAAATAACACATTGTAGACACCACAAAAAAAACTTAAAATAATCAGATCTTTATAATAGTCAGTGTTGAAACATTTCCTACGATGCTTTGAACCCGAAAGACCCAACGTTCACTGAAAAAAGTGAGGCGCGAAAGCGAAATGCGGCCATGGAAATTTAAATTCTTCCTAGTTTACCGTAGGTTCAAAATTGTCTCAAAGAACCCTTTGTTAAACTAGTAAACGTACATACAACTAAAAATTGTATGACAATTTTAAACCTACAGCAAACCGGGAAGAGTACACTTTTCAACGCCCGCTAGTACGCCTTACTTCACCTCCATTTTGTTTTCTGTGGGCGTTGTAATCAGAAAGTGATCCGAACTCACGTATTTACCAACTTGACACAAGCACTTGTGAACTTGGGAAACGCTCAAACTTGGCTAATAAAAAGCCAAAATTACGTTCATGTAATGCTTTTGTTAGAGAAAATCGCGAAGGAAAAAGAAAGTTGCGACAATCAAAGTTAGGATACTCATGAGGCTTTTCTTTACGACTTATGTGTAGATTTTTTTACGTAGTCAAGGAGTCGAAGCTCTGATAAATGTTAGGTATAATCTCACTACTGTCGAAAATTCGGTGTTATGCGAAATAATTTTTCAACAAAATTCAGCACCCAAAAAAATTGAGGTTCCCTTTTCAAATATAACGACGATTATGATAACTGTTTTCTTTTAGAACATTTTACACATTACATTTTACATTCAGCATTTTTAAGTCGACTTAACGGTCCCAATAAAGGATATCGTTTTCTGTAATGACAAGTCCTAAAAATTCTATTATCTCAAATTGCCGTGCGTTGGTCTCGTCAAAACTTGAAAATGGGTCGACCTTTTTATTTTATTTTTCTGTTCTGTTTGCATCAACACTAGGAATTGTGGTTTAGGAACAAAGAAAATTAGGAAAGCCCTAAAGAAACAGCCAAAAAAATCGATATATAAATTTCAAGTCGTCCAAAGTTTACCGGGTCATCTAAGCTAGTGAATTGACAAATAAGTTATTTAAAACATATTTTTAAAACCATATACCATTTGTCAACTCAATTGGACATTAGGAAGTGGTTCTAATTTAACATAGCTTCGCTTTTTTGACGTACACAAACTCACATACGGCAAGTTAAATAAAAGCTTGGAAAATGAGTGCAACAATGTAGGTGTCCTACCTGAGCGGGCTGGGGTCGCAGGTGTAGGGCGGGTCCCCGCTGATGTGCATGTCGGAGCCGTCGGCGGCGCGCTCGCCGCTCATGTCACATGCGCCCGCGCGCTCGACTATACCTGCAACACAACGCTCTGTCACAACACACTCGTGTGGCTCTCTGTTTTATTCTTATTCGGAATGGGAGCGATAGGTCCCGCATAGGGTGCATTGTGCGTTTCTCCCTAGCCAGCGATTACCCGAGCCAGCCCAGCTCCTTAAAATAACGGAGCGAGGCTCTGGGCCGCTGACACAACTGCACCAGTGGCAAAGATGGTATGATTGGTTATGAGCTACAAGCTGTTGTGATGATGATAGTGATGCAAGAGCCCCTTCATGCAATCCAGTGGCGACTCTGGTCTCTTCTGTGGCCTCATCTGTGTCTGTCTGTCTGTCTGTCTCTCACTTTATCTTCATCATGTTGAATATCAAAAAAAAAAAAAATACAATCATCCGAATTGAGAACCTCCTCCTTTTTGGAAGTCGGTTAAAAACAGACGATAGATACAATCATACCAGGGGCAAACTCTCGACTAGTAGCGAGTAAGTATTAATCAAAGATAGGATATCACAAAACAGAATCCGAGAAATCAGGGTAAAACCCTACAACAACCTTTTTATAAATAGTTAAGGCTGCATAGTACATTGCGGGCGAACTGTACCCAACTGACATTCTATACAAAGATAGTATCACAATTTATTTCGGTTAGCCAATCGAATACTGATTTTTATTCCGGTATCGGTCACAAAGTGAGTTCCGCCGTAAAACGCTTCGTATAAAATTCATAAAATCAATTTCTGTAATGGAATTTCGCGCGGTACAGACAGCAATATACTCGAGTGCCTTTGTACCGCAAAAGTGCTCTCTGACCCGAATTTAGATCGCCATTATTAAATAATTTATAAAAAACAAAATGTCGAATTTAAATGGAATAAGAATCTTTCTATGGTGCCTTTGAATAATGAAATAAGAAACTTTACATGGCCCTTATGGAAATGGAGCTCTACTACTTAAAAAGTTTTTATTTTTATCTTTCTTACCATTTTGTGGTTTCGCTGGTGGGATATGATTGCTGATCACATATTCATCAATAACACCGTCCAACTTGGAATTCTGTATGTTGTTTGTGTAGCAATTTTTGCAGTGTTCTAACCTGGAAGGAAAGTAACAAATTTTAACCAACTAATATAGAAGAAAACTCAAGCTTAGGAAGCAAAGATATTGAATACTATTGGGTTTTGGGTGAGCGCTGAAAAATGTCTGAACGAATGGTAGACTAAAGCAATAGTAGGTAACTATTTTCAATCTATGCCTTTAGACTGCAAGTGTCGCAAGCCAATTTCGGCATTGTTTAATATAATATACACATGGTTTAATCGGTCAGATTTTTTAACGTTTTCTCGAATTCTCTACTAAACCCTACATCCATAGTTATAAATATCTTTATTAGATACGCGTTCAATGAAAAAGCTCCGCAAATGAGCACGCTCACGTTGTAATCGAGAATTTATCGTGACCGTCTAAAGGACGTAAGCCTCTTATGGATGATAATATCTAGTCTAATATATGAACTCATTTCTTGGAAATAGTTTTATTTCGTAGGACCAAATTATCTCAGGTTATGACGTAATTGGAAAATTTCGGTTTCGGGTATTTTCGTGGAAACGTACAAGTAAAATTTCACAGAAAGTACGTCATAAATTTTTATATAAATAGGATTTTAAATAGGCAATATGAGTTTCAGTTATCTACGTTTAACTTATTTTAAAGTAATAAAATAAAGCATTTTTTTATAAACAAAAAAATACAAACATATACAGGGTTATTCATAAAGGGTATGCTAAGCCAAAAAGGGCTCATAGTACTCATCATTATGAACAACTTTTGCTATGGGACCAATTCGAAATGCGCGAAAAAAAAATCAATGTCGAATGTCAATGACACTCGACAAAATGTATGGAACAGCTGATTTTTTTTACTATGCCCAGGTCTACGTTAAAACGGCCCACCCTCCCTCACCTCGTAATCTCAGTCTCATCAACTGAGATTACGGTTTCGTTCATTCATTAAAATTCCAGCTGAAGTGGCCAGGTGCCGACCTCAATTGATCCGCGGCCGAAGACCCAGCTCAAACGACAATTACATAATTTAGGTATCGAAAATCGTATTAGATATCCAGTCACGTCTGCCGCGTCTACACGTCCCGTCCTTGTTCTGCGCGTCCATAGCCGACGCAATAAAAAATATATCAGACGAAATACTCTGTGCTCCCGTGCGAAAGTAATGAACGTTTCTATCTCGAAAGAATAAACTAAAATTCCAATACGTTATTTATGTCTTCTCCAGGCCAAACAACAATGAGATGAAGTGCACTTAGATCTCGGTATCAAAACGACCACTCGATTCCATGATAAGATATATGAAATTGAGTTGATAAATGGCACTTCGGTAGGCTTTGTTGATTTACATATTTTTATTTGCTTAGTAAAAAAGGTTGCTTACTGAGGTAGAATTTTTACACAAATCTTTATGGGTCGCATGAAACATCGCCTGAAGGTGATTAAGGTACGCGTGGGAAGGCGTCGTGTAAAGAATGGTAGTGGCCGGTCCCCTTATGGGTCGGAGTTATCTTTTTCGCAAAAACGCAATGTCACGCCGAATTTGACCTACGAAGTGGCGTTGTATTGCGTACAACCAAAGGTCATTTCGGTAAATAACTTTAACAATACTATTTCTATAAACAATTAAATTTTACATTCTAATTTTAGACTAAAACAAGCAATAAAGTAATAAGCAAACGATTGCTGCAATCAAATAGTTTTAACAACATTTTATTAACTAACATGCAGTTAATAGAGAGTTGACCATTGTTAAGTTCGTATAAGCTGAGTCGCTGGCACTGGAGGCAGAGCTTTTAGACCGCCTGAAGACCACTGACATAACTTGGCGGTTGTTGTTAAATAACTGGGGCCTACGTTTTAAATTGTCTTCCGACCCACGGTAGCGCTATTCTACATCCTACCCGCGGTCACCCATCCGAAGACTGACCTGTCTTCCGTTGCTTAACATTGGAGATCTACAAAAACACCTAGTCAAGCTACGCTACGAGCGCTGCAGGTAAATTACGCTAAATAAGCGGTTGTCATTTCTTATTGTTACGAGTATCATACCAACCAATGCTCCATCGTAGTGCGCATCGTTGCTTACCATCAGGCGACATGGCGGTCAAATGCAAGCCTGTTACTAAATTCTTTATATATAAAAATGAATCGCTGTTCGTTTGTCTGGCTATAACTCGAGAACGGCTGGACCGATTTCGCTAATTTTGATCTTGAAATATTTGTGGAAGTTTAGGGAAGGTTTAAAAGCTAAAAAAAACAGCAGGTGAAACCGCCGGATGCAGCTAGTTACTTAATAAACAATTAAACGCTAACCAGGCGGCGTGGTCGAGCGCGTGTCCGCCGCCGAGCGCGCGCGGCAGGCTGGCGTGCGGCACGTGCGCGCCCAGCTGCGGCGCGCTCACCGTGTGCACGCGCTCGCGCAGCTTCTCGCGGACAAACAGCCGCAGGATCTGGAAGGGCGCGTTGAACCACAGCGGCGCCGTCACTATCAGCACCTTCTTTAACTTGGCTGGGTAGCCGCCCTGGAACAATGGAAACAAACATCTAGAAAATGTTTGAAAACAGATGTGTGCACCAAGTTTTGATGGCAGTGAACGAGGCTCGCACGTGAATGGAAAGAGAATAAACGAGAGGTCAAGGATAGGGGAAGCTTCTATATTTTATGCCAAGCAGCAGGTTGAGACACTCTGATAATATTTTTTTTAATACGCAGCTAAATGTATTCCCAATTTAGCCAGTGTTGCAGTCAGTTCTCAAAAGAAAACGAATTTAAAGTTCTGCAGCTTTTTAAGAAAGTGCTAACAGATTACCCCAAAAACATGTAGCGGTTCTGTCTTGGGTAAAAGGTTCAATACAATCGAGACTGATGCAGAAAGCTTTTTGATTTCTAACAGTTGTATGTCATCTGATAGAAAGCATCCGAATATGCCGTTACAGACAGAACGATCCTCGAGAGGCAATTTTCTTAATACCTGTCTAATTCGAAGAATTCCCAAATCGCACAACAACGTAGAGAAAGTCCGCTACCTTTGATCGTTACTAAGTGATATGTTTGCGTGATTACGTGTTCGTTCGGCGAGACGTTAATAGGCAGACGACTACAGAACTCAGATAAAAGTAGCACTAATAACATTTCGTCCCACTAAACAATTTGTGTCAGACAGAAATAAAACACCGCTACAGAAATACAACTTCCCGAGAGCACGGAAATAGATTTTATTGGAAACGCATCTGGGATCTGTGGTCGATTGTTTGTTTGCATGGGTATTTTTAAAATTACGCAGTTTTTTACGGTTTGCATGACGTCAAACAACAAATAAAGGCAAGCAGAACAGTTGTGTATTTGGAGCTCGTACCAAAACTCTGTCAATTACATGAGCGGTCGCGTTGCCAAGACGACTCAAATGCGTGGGAAAATTCGGTCCGTACAGTACAATTCCTGCCAAATACCATTTTCTAGTTCATATACCGCGTACTATTAAGGGCACGGCCGGCGGGCGACATGGGGGCGACACAGCCACTCAGCTCAACGACATCATTCGACACCCGCTAAGATGACGACGACGTTACCAACTCGTATTTACAGCTTCGCACCTTTTCCAGCTTTTCTGTATTTTCCAAGGTATTATAGTTTTCCGATTTCAATGCTGTTCACAAACTTCTTGTTTTATCCATTAAGGTCTGTTACTTAACTTCAAATTTATGAAATTATCAAATTTATGAAATTAGAGTGAAGTGTGATGGATATCATCAAACCAAACTTTTCTCGGAACTGTCAAAATATTTCTTGTTTAAAACCGCGTTCGCGCCCAAGGCAGCTATAAAGAACATAATGGACTTTATGAACTCTTGACACGGTTAAAGCGATCATGTCAATTTTAAACCGATTCCTCCCGAACGGATCCGTCTCGACAAGCGACAAAACTTGATAATAAATCCGCGTTACAGGCCGGGACCCGGGCGGGAGTTATCCTTATAAATATTCACGGCTGGAGCAGCCCGTAAGCGCTCGAGGGTAAAATGAGGTCTTCTTTTAAAGGCATGACATGAAAATCTTGGGTTAACAGTAGCCCTACGTCACTGTCGAAGCTTTACGCGTCTCGTGTTTCCGTCGAAGAGTTACGACTACAATTACTCGCTTGATCACCGCCATTCCACTGAAGAATGACTTTCAAACAATTTATAGGTTTCATATGGAAATAATAGTTTAAACAAACTATTTTTATGTATTCGAGAAATTATTTGATGTCCCGAAAACATGTCCGGTTATGACAATTTAACTTTTTATTGATGGAATACTTGGCTACTTTGCGGAAAATATTCTTCGGTTATTGTTTTCACAGCTGAGGGGGAAAGGGAATAAACAGGTGGGGGCATAGAACTTCCTATTCGCACGCGAGTTGTTTGTGTTTATATCATACTTTCCGGCGAGTCTATACGGAAAATTTACGAGGCCGACATAAACGCAGCTCCTTCGCAACAATGCGTCCTCTCGTAAATATAAAGTGTTACTGGGGAAACGATGGATCCATATATTTGTACTAGTAGCAAACTCGTTCAGCTTTTATGATTCATACTAAATTAGTAAGTGAATAAAATGCTAACATTCCGACATCAAGTTAAGATTTGCTGAGTCGCGAGGATCAAAGGGAAACATCTCAAGGGCGAGCAATTTGGGGAGCACAAGTCTGGGATATACGTAAAGAAAGCCAGGGGTGAGAGGTCGTTGCCCCGCGCTTAGTTCCCTCGACTCATGAAATTATTATACCTGGCTGTCCCCTCAGGCAAATCGCAGATTCGGTTAAACTTGAATACAGGAGTCTGTGTGAACTGTATCTGTCGCATCAGTCGCATAATGAGCTGAATGAGCATCGTTTGCTTTAATGTTATGGTTTGTTTATCGAGGTACGGAGCAAATTGGTTTTGATAATGGCTTTGATACGAGTAAGCATTGCAGGCTAGCTCGTGTTATTACCGGTCTCTCACGATAATCCTCCAAAGTGAAAATCAGCTCATTTTACAAAATGATGAAATAAGTGAAAAAATAATTTAATGAAATAACGAAAGGTTAATGATATCAGTGAAGATTTGTATGTAAATTATTTATAACAAAAAGTAAACAAACACCACGTGTTGTTTGTTGTGGCTAATTTTAGTAAACGTATATGAGAGCATTGTCCTATCCACTAACAACCCCTGAACCCCTAGGTTTTCCTTATTGTCTGCAGTCTAGACGGGCCCAGATGACGCCAAAAACGGAGTTCAATTCTCCAGACTTTCTTTTCAAATATAATGAATGCGAAATAATTAATGCACACCTTATGCTAAAAAGTAATAAAACATTTAATAACACAAATTCAGTAATGAATAATTTAATCATTTGTTAGATAAACGCGTGGACGGAATTATTTGATTAACCGAGTAAAATTTAATATAAGAGTAATTGAGTAAGTAAAATTAGAAAGTTTTTTTACTGAAATATTCCGCTTTAGGGCGAACTCAAGGGTAATTAAACATCGCCGTTTAAGGGATACCCGCGGACGGTTCCGCCCTTTGTTGTTGAGGGTTACAAATTTTATTAGGTTTGATTAGCGCAGCTCCGCTGTGACTGCTGTTACTGTTTGTTTGGTCACGTCCGCATTAAATATTCATAGGCATGTACCTGGCGTTAATCAATATGTGACTGAAATTTTCATAGGTGCGGAACATAAATCGCACGTTGCGCGTGTGGTACGTGATTACCCATTCCGCCCGTAGTCTGATATCACTAAATCTGCCTATTCCTCTTTCTGTGTTATTTTCTGTTTTGGTATCAGGTATACCTATAGTGTGCGTCTTGAGTACGGAGTTACGGACGTAAAATATTTTATCTCTGGAAAACTAAAACACTGCATGGCGCCTTGCAGTTTTTCAGTTGTCACCGACGTGCCATATGCCAGTATGCATAATTATGCAAAGTATGGGAAAAGGAATAACTATTTCAGTTCAGCGGGTAAATTTACATTTTAAAGTTAAGTCGAATTACCGAGTTTGCGTTGTATTTATTGGTAGAGCTGACGCAGTTAGTTGGGCATGCTCCGGCCAAGCGGGTGCTGCAGTAAAGTTCAACAATGAGACGTCAACTCGACCGGAGCTCTCAGAGGGAAGTAGGTCGTGTGCCTCCAAGATAAACCTCTTTGAGGCGGCCCTCTTCGCGCCTCTAGAGACACCACTTCGTATTCTCGACGCGAAATACGCGAAAGCTAATTTACAAATTTCCTATACTTTATGTAAAAGCATCGATATAATCCGACTTCGGTGTGTAAAAGTTAGTTTCAATTTAATTAATATCATTAATTTCAAAGTTTAATCAGTTAAGTTTAAGTTGAATCTGCGACTCTAATCCGTAGTGATCCGTAGCCAAGGAATAAAAGAGACTTACAGCTTCCATGAAACAAGTTTTTTTCAAACAAATTACATTGTCTTTCCCTCTCTCGTTTTTCGAACTCTTACAAGTATAACTTAACTGACACACTCCAAAAATATATCTCAGATGAGATTTACATCTGAGGTTTATTTTCAAGGGCATTACATTTTTCTCAAAACCGTTTCATTTCAATTATCAATTCAATTCTGCGGGTAATTTCCGATTTCCTTTACTGACGTCCTGTTTAGCTGCGAGTGCTATTACGCGAAATTCAGACGAAAATACACACAGAACTACGTCAGGTAAACATAAGCACAGTAAAAGGAGAAACTCGCGAGCTAGATGACTAGTGCTTTTGCAATTGAGAATAGGGCTGCACTTTAGCTGCCTACATTTCAACGTCGCAGCTGCGTCTTGAAAGAAAAAGGTGTTTTTCCGGACTACATACATTCACTGGAATAGCTCCCGCTGGCGACATTCGAGGAATTGAATTCTATGGTAGGAACATATCTTCTACAGTAACCGTGTTACGTTTGCGAATGGAATCGGATTGTACTAAATAAATACAAGAAAGTAAAAACGAATACCAACACCAAAGCTAATATAAAACAACAAAAGAATCAACACGAAAACACATATCGAAAACTAAACCGTTGGTTTGACACACTATTGATCACGGTATCCGATAACATACCGAATATACGAAGCTCACAATATTGCAGGTGAAACATAGACAAACCCGGAAAAATATTGTACATTTCGTCGCTCGTGAAATTGTGAAGTCCTATCAGGGATCATTTTAACAATACGGCTCACATCACAGTAAAAAGTAAATGTGGCGTGTGACGGGGAATTTTAATGCGCAAAGGGTTGGAAGCGTTATCGAATTAACACGACGGACGTCTATGTAGAAACGCGGTTTCACGGGCTAGCCTCTACTTTGGAATGCTTTTAGCCGAGCAAAGTGCGACGCTGCGGCCGTCTATACCTCGGTATAGAATCGCGCTTTGAGACCGTCAAAGGCTCAAAAGAGCTGTCCTGTTTCGCCTCAATGGAGAAAATTGACCGCATTCATGCTGTAAATGAGAAGCGTATCTCTCGGTGGCGAGACTACGACGCAAATGAGAGAGGAAGTAGCTAACACCTGGCAATTAATACGTGATGAGATAGTCGCAATTGTAGAGTTAGGTAGTTTCAACAGTGCAGATCTGTGTTGTGTGAGTTTCCATTAGAGTATTGGCAGCGGCAGTGGTGTCAACTAGGTCTCGTCGGCGACTCCGCGCTGACGGAGCTGCGTCGCAAGCGGCCGCGACGTCCGCAGTCAGCGCGCGGCTGGCGCGTCGCCAAATGTAAATAACACCGACCATCATATTCTGCCTGCAGAAAGGTTTTCCCAACAATACGTGTATAATGTATGTATATGTATGCTCAGTGGGTTTTACTTTCGAATGAAGACAATAATCATAAAGTCCTTATTGTAATTTCAAGAATCCAACGTCATTTAGACGCCAACGCGTTGGCGTTATGAAAGCTTTCTAAATTGGAATCCTAAAGTTTGGAAATTGGGATTTACAAAAGCTTTCAATTTCACAATGTTTAACGAGGTGTTGAAGAAAGGTCTATAAATATAATGTTTGTGAGCGTACAAATGCTCAGTGACCTTTATTAGTCTTTTTTTTTTAATTCTCAGGCGAGCACTGAGCGAGGTGGATATGTCAACGGCGTGCGGCGGGCGTCGATTCTGTGCACTGAAATACACCGGCAGCAAATAGTACTTAGGTATATTTTACAGGTTTTATTCGAGCACACGTGCAGGCTGACCTTTGCACACAAAATGTCAGCAGAAAATTTAATTTCATTCACAAAGGGCTTCCCCTGGCAATCCTGGCTTCGAAAATATCAAACATAAATAGAGCATTCGCCTGTAGGTACGTCACATTTCGCAGAAACCCCTCGTGGACCGGGATCGATGCAATGTGTAGGCGATATTACATTGCGCGTAGCAGAAATAAAAAGCGGTATGCCTGATGCGGAATTCAAATTTGATTATACCTAACATATTGCTGTTCGGTTATGAAAATCCAACGACACGTTTTATTATCCTACAAGTATCGCATTGCACGAGGATATTATGGAGAAATCAACGACGGGGAATTCAATGGGATTGAGATTTTTCTCTTTACGATATATTCTCAATTGAGCATTTTCAAAGTCGAGTGGAGAGATTTAGCGGGTTCGACGTTTGTAAGTCAATTAAATGGAGTAAGATACAATGATACAGTTGGTAGGTATGCAACCAAATCGGATTCAAATACTGCTGCCCTGATTAGCATACAATAGCGGCAAACATCTGGGCGCAGCTCGGATTAAGTGACATATCGAAGTTATATCGTCAATTACGAGCATATATCTGTCAGGGGCGGCATGGCAAATCGTCGGCAGACACATGCCGTGAAGCAAGGTAGGACGGAATCATTTTCAGAGAAGGCAAGAGGAATGAACCTTGTAGAAAAGCGAACTTAATCTTAATCCTTACTATTATCTGGTAAGTTTAGTCCAAAACGGGAATAATTTATAAAATCTTCGAGACTTACATTATGGTTACCGTCTCACCATCACCATATTACAATGTTTGACAAAGGAACCATATTAGCCATTTGAATTGTAATTAACTGAAACTCTATTGTCTAGTCCAACTTCCATTATGTATCATTAGTGGGCATGTCTGCGTGTCTTTATGTGGCTCTCGTATTGGTTTATCCAGTTATATCTCAAGTTATCAAAAAAACTTCTGACAATATTTAAATCCACTGACAAAAACGTTGAAGAGCGAACAATCATGATGATAAAGATAACCATTTAAGAAGCATGCGTGTGTCTTATCCTGTATCAACTAACGTATAAATCTTATTTTATCCATCTTTGCCAGCAATAAGTAGTTCAGGCAGTCAGGCATGTCGCTGCTCGGCCATGCATTGAAGCCGATCCGACAATACGCGTGTCCTCTGTGCATTCATGACATAATCCCTTACCATATGTATTGTGTGGCCATATTACGTGCAGCTGTAAGGTCGCAGGTATGACGGAAACTAAAATTAGCCTGCACTATTATTAAAACGATAGATATTTTGCTAGCACTATCAGTGCAATGCCTCTGTCTATGATCTATATGTATGCCTTACTAGCGCTTTGCGGTATTACAAGCGCGGTGATGAAAAACTGTGATGATGATGACGAATGCCTGTGTTTTTTTCTATATTTTTTTTCTATATTTTTTCTTAACAAAACAACATGTATGTGAATTGAAGAGTAATGACGTAAAAGCGTAACAAACGCAATTATGCATTTATATGTATAGTTAGGAATACGAGTAGGTACCTGAGTTAATTACCGCAAAAACTTCCATTCATGACGAACCATTAATATAGATCTACTTGTGCCTCTGTTTACACCCACACAATTGGAGTCATTCTATTAATACGTGTGCTCATACTTTATTCAAGCACAAGTATAGAGTTGGATCTGATTCACTGACGTTGCTAACCAAATTAGCAAATAGTCGAATAGACACCCGAAATGCTCAAAGACACGTAAATGCGCAAAGCTTAAAGCACTTTGCAACACGTGTTGCCTCTCACGCTACGTCGAAACAAAATATACAATGAAAACAGATTTTGGATTTTATTTCGTTAAAATTTTTGATAGCGTGAGAAAATAACACGCAAATAATATTTGAGTGCTGTCAGTTGTCAAATGCATAAGCTTTTTGAAAATAATTTAACGCTCTACGTTACGGATTAAATGGTTTTCATAACAATGTGGCTGTGTTGAACCTATCAACAATCGACGAAGAGATTAAACAAACTTTATTCGTTACTCAATACAACTATTTTGGACATTAAAATCACCTTGTCACGAGTATTTTTAAGGCTTTGATAACAAACAGGAATAGTTGACCTCGATCGGTTGTTTACAGAATTTGTCATACTCGAGATAAACAATGGTGTTCTCAACTACTAATATATTTATCGATACACACATGTGCCACCTTACTGATACATATGCATGGCTCCTTAAAAGACCTTCAACGTTCCATTTGAAACAACAAAGCCATCGGTTTATATACAAAGTAAAACTATTTGCATTAGTAACAAAAGAAAGAACTCCCATTATTTTCAGAACTTCTCCCTTCTAAACGCCGAGGTTAAAATTAGTGGAACAATTAATAAATGGTCTCCTATTTTCAGAACGGAACTTGTAAGCCTCGTTCCGTAGGAAAATGGTGTGCATTTATGTTAATAGTTGTCGTTTCTAAGGGACTCAGTGGCACAATTTTCATACCTTTATTATTTTCCGCCCTAGTTCTTACTTAAAGAGATCAGGCGCGGCTCGTAATGATACGATTTTTTAAAATAAAACCAGTCCGGCGTTTATTTAGGGTTGTCCGACGAATTGGTGTAGTGCAGTGGATCTAGTTGGCGAGGTCCCAGAGTGGCGGCGACAGCATGATGTAGGTCAGGAATGACGTCCCCGATTTGCACTGCGGCGAGCGGAGCCGCCAGTCGGCGCGGCGAGCTACCGTACCGGCGGCGACAACAAACAAGGTAAAGAGCGCCCGACCGGAACAACGCGAACTCCCGCCCTTGCTCTGTTAAACTAATTTGTTACGATTGACGACACCGCTTATTCCACCTCGATTACTTCCAAGTCCGCTGTGACTTACTTCGCCTTTTCCTTATTTTGCAATTTGCAAAACATTTAAGAAAATCCGTCTGCAAAAGTTCGTATTCTTTGAGAGTTAAGTACCTACGTTGAATCAATCTAGCGTCGTTACGTTTCACTTTCACTGTGTAACGTTCGGGCTTTACTTCACCACATGTTAAGAGTTCACTTCATGTCGTGTCGAACTCTATTCAACCATTATTGCGGATGTCGCAAATAAAATGTACGAACAAAAACTGGGGTAAGTGCTCTTACCCTACATGTTCCCGGTCGGCTTGACGGCGGGGAAACTTGGGGTCTTTATTAAAAATAAATACGGGCGATAGTGGTTTCGCAGCTGTCTTTCCGACAGACACGCATGTCGCCAGGTGCGAGTCTCGACCGCATTTCACCTTTGATCAATGCACTGGCTCAGGCCGCATTGAAATAAAAATCAAAAATACCGTTACAATAATACGACTCGAGCAAATACGGAAAGGAAGCCTGCTAAGGTGCTGCTTTATGAAGAACTATGCTCCAATATACAACACTCACAAAATCAATAGCCGATCGAATATCACGGTTCGACATGCCACGGACACCGGAAGCCGGCCAGTGTTTGACTTCCGCAAATATTTGAGTGTCACACACAATCTGAATGCAAACAGACGTTTCTATTGATATGCGTCGACTCATAGAGTAAGCTCCACTATTGACTAGATATTCGGATAATTCTGAACGAGACAACATCTATTAAAGTTTTTCGTGACATCGTTGTATCGCATCATTATATTTTTGAAACGCCATCCTTGGAACATGAAAAGAGCAGAAACATGACAAGAGGAACAAGCAACATGATGGCATAAATAAGCTGCCGGGAAGAGTGCAGCGGCGCTCCCAGCGCTCGTTAGCATGATAGAGGCTCACAATCACGCTTGCATAAGCACAAAGATGAATATACGCTGATCTCATTATGCCGGTCGAACGATGAAAAGCGCACGCCAACCGAGAACAAAACTCGGCTCGATATATAGGTCATCCCTTTTGTTTCGCTGGACTATTCCACTCAGTTAACAGAGCGAAATGTACGATAGATCATTAATATCCGTGTTTAGCTGCGTATTTACCAACACATCGCATCGAGCTCGTAGTTATTCGTCGTAAATAGATGAAAATGGTAAAGGCCTTGAATTCGAATTTATCTATCGTTATCGTATTGGATTTATGATAATGTACTTATCAATAACTATTACACACTTGACTATTGATCACAGTTCGAGTAAATAATAATTAGTGAATATAACGTGAGCGCTAAACTAAATAAACAGAAAAGTATGAAGATGCATGTGAGTTTTTAGTAGGATGAGAACAAGTACGAGGGTTTACTTTTAAAAACTTTAAAATTGAATCTATAACGTATTTATAACCAACCAACCAACTAATTTGATTGATTCATTAGTTTTAGGCCTAGCTCTTAGCTCTTTTCATAGAATCATTTTTCCATCATTTCGAAAGAGTACGGTGTCACGTTCAGGCCAGGCTTGTAATTAAGTCCACGTATGAGGAGCGGAAGTAGAGCGAAGCGGAGGTGACGTCAGCGGCCCCGCCCGCGACCTTCTCACGCCGGATATTAATCATCCCGTGGCACCGGCGCTGCTTCCACGCTACCCACCGGCTAATTGAAAACTGGACGCCTAACTTTAATAATCAACTTAGTAGATCGACGTCAAGCCCGACAACAACTTCATCAATTTGCCAATCGCTAAATTGGCTGTCGAGATCCACTTAACCGGGGGCTCGATTAACGATCAAAATTAATATCAATGGTTAGTTACGGATTGTGAAGTTCTGGGAGCGACGGCTTTCGCTTTTGTTCGGAAGAATAGATTTGGCACTCCAGCCGGAATGGGAGGTATTTAATTTGGTTCGGGGTCCGCCAGTCGCGTATAAATTATGGTTAAGAATGTGGAGAGGATGTCCCGCGGCTGGCGGCCCACGTCGTGTTGACATCCGCAGTGGGCCGGCCGGCTCGGGACGTAACGACGCAGTAGATAAGCTGTATTGTTGTGTTTACTAGATCATAAGGATGGCTGCGCGGGCGCACGCAGCGCCGCGGCCGAACGAGCCGTGACTCAGTCGAGCGGACACGTGACTTCAAGGTGAAGATCGAACCAGATACACATGTAAAACATCTCAGAATTCTACGTACAAACTACGCACAGACTACCAGAATACATACTTGTGAATGTGATAAGATACACGAGGAAATTTATCTTTGCAATGCAGCTAGGAAGGTGTATAAAGATTTCTTGAATGGCATGTCAATGATAAAGTGTTGTAAAACTAATAACAGCTCATCAATCGTGTACACATTCAGTACCTACATATTATATCAATAATAATCTACTTCAATGTTACTCAGTAATTGATAAAAGATAAAAATGTAAACAGTAGACGGATAAACTCTTGTGAAAACCTTGTTATTTTTCCTTCAAAATAATATAATTCCGTGAAACTCGTTGTAAACATTAGAGGTTTAATTTGATAATTCTGGGTATTTGCCAATTGGAGTGGTTTTACGATGGTCTCTTGAAGGCCGAAGTGTTTTAGTTAGAAAGCCGCAATGAGGGCTAGATAAGTATGCTGCATGAGAAATATTCAAGGTTGGATCGATGCGGACATTATCTATAGCCATAAAAAATAATCTAGTCATAGTAACTGTAGTGTTGCTAAATAATGATTACTGACTACTTACTGACTATGGAGACCTGAATGACTTTTGTTTTTGCAAAATGGGCATAAAATATGGGCGACGAAATGTTTCAATACCAGCGATGAATAGCATGTAGATTGTCATAATCTTTTGTAACAACGTTATTATATAGGAACGTACCAAGACGAGATCGTTGCGTTCAAACGATACAGGGGCTTGTTCTCAGAATACGTAATTCGTTCCATTTAATTGTCCCTTACATAACTGAATGATAAAAGACAAGCGTTTCGCTTAAGATGATTTCGGAGAGGTATGCGGTACATGTGGCCGGCGCGACCTTGCTCTTGAAGACTGGTCGGCGCGCCCACCTCGGCCCCGCAAATCCGCGACTCGTATCGAAGCACCTTTCGATCTCAAGGAAATAGCGTCATCGCCGCACTCCGCAAAACAAGACTATTCAAAGAAATATCTTACTGCGACATTAAAAAGTGTTTTTATCGGAAATAAGTTTTCCTTGTATTTTAGAAACGCAATAGAGAAGAGTGTACCTACACGAGCGTCAACTTTTAAGATAATATGTAAATACTTATTAACTAGCTCAGGATCCCTTATCAGTATCGTAGAATACATTGTTTAGTAGTTAATTATAAATATGTAGATGTAGAGAGCAAAGATAAACATGCAATTAAACGTGCTCCTCAAAAGCAATTATGTGGAGTTGTGAATGAGTGATGAAAGCTAACTCTTCACACACGATAAGGATTACAACAGGCTTGTGCTCGGTTTCTAAATTAGAGTCAAGCTGCGATTAGAGGATTACTTTCAGTCAGTCGTTAAAGTTCTATACTATGGATGAAAAAACTTTACTCGAGCTAACCTTTACCTGACATTAATGTCTGCAGTAAAAGCCGCTTCTATTAATTCTCCTCTGGCCATTACCCGCGGAAAAGAGCCATATTTCATAATATCCGCGCCGTATTGTTTAGATTTTCCGAAAATAGCTGTACGGCTTCGGCGTTTCAGCTACTCGTAAAAGCCTTATTTCGCGTGAAAGCAAGGCAATCTGGATATAATGGTGCGTGAAACAATGGTTGAAGGTACGGATTAGCAAATTGTACGTGGATAATCCAATTAGCGTATGGCAAGAGTGTCGGAATAAAAGCGATGAGGCGACACGGTCGGACCCGCACGCGCCGCGCCGCGCACCGCCCACTCGCCAGTCACATCTCATCGCTTACCATCGATAATACGACGCAATAAACGTTTTACATTACAATCTACTTCAACTTTGCAGTTAGGTACCCAGAAATCAATATAAACCTACGCAAACGACAGTACTTGCGATCTCTGCGAAATTTTACGTAGCGATCGTATGTAGGAAGTAGTAGGAAGATGCCATTTGTGGAAGAACCAATTTGGGGCGGTAAAATAATATTAGTCATTTATTAAAAGTATTCATTTTGATATAAAACGACGCTGATTCATGTTGTACAGGTGTACTGATCAGCATTAAGAATACTAAGAAAAGCAGAATCGCCGAAAAAAATTCGTCATAGCCCAAACTTTGACAATATAACGAAATTGCTACTCAATACTTAAATAAAAAACCTTTCGTTACTTTCGTTTAGCGTCAACATATAATTTTAAAACCACAGAACAAAAAAGTAGATACTTATACTTTACAACGACGTTTTTACAATGGAAAGGTCACACGTACATTACAATAAAATGGTGCAATGGTGAGTTATCATGGCGAGGGACGACTTTTATACGGAACCTAAACTGAGAAAAATGCCCATCAAAATATTTGGTTGTCACCCTAAAAACTGGTGCGAATCATCGTACTTTTCAACCGACTTCAAAAAAGGAGGAGGTTATCAATTCGTCTCTATGTTTTTTTTTTTTTTATGTTTGTTACCTCATAACTTTTGACTGGGTGAATCGATTTTGATGATTCTTTTTTTATTAGAAAGCTGACGCTTCCCATTTGGTCCCATTTCGCCCAGTTCTGATAATGGTATCCATGAGAAAACCATATAAGTCTTAAATTTGCATTAAGTACGTGCGCGACAAATAGATGAATAACTCAATAGTCGGTCTTTTGAAGTCGGTTTTTGTTTTTTGTTTTGTAAAAATAATGTTCTTGTTGGTAATTATTTTTGGTGTACTTTGGGTGAATCCAACGGAATTTTGATGGCCATTTTTCTCAGTGTAAAGCAGGTCAACAATGTAGGCACTTCATGTGTCTTGTACCAACACCCTGCCGACTTTCGATGGACCGAGTCAATAAACGCTGGCATTTTCACAGGCCTATTTGCGAACCCAATTCAATAAACCTTATCTTAAAATAGACTGGAGATCTTTTCGTTTAAGTTTCACATTTCACGAGAAAATTCTAGGTAAAGGCTAGGAATGGCGGATCAAAGGAGATCTTAGATACGTTCGTAGAAAATCTAGATGAAGTGATATGTTCTTGATAAGAGGTCGGCGAAACGAAGCGGTGCGGGCAGACAATAACATTTGTTATTTACATTACTTATGTAAGAGAAGATTATTTTTAGAACATTACATTACTTTTGAGATATAAATGCTTTATTTTGTTCACGTTTTAAATCATGAAATTAAAGTTAAATTAAATAGGCTGTAGATACCTAAAAAAAAATTAAATGTTGCGATCAGACGACTATTATAGGAATACTTCTGTCTGGTATCTTTTCGATTGAGCCCTATCTTTAATAAATATTTAGCGACGATGTAGGTAACAAGTATAAGATACTTTTTCTTCCAGAAAACTTAGGATAACTTAATTAAACAGGACGCAGCTGGCCCTAAATACCTCAACCTTAACTCATTAATATAAATTTACCCGAAAGCAAAACGCTTGATGACGGTACGACTAAGGACACAATAGTAATTAATGGCTACCCAACTTTGAATAAACACAAAACCGCTAGGTAGGTAAGGGTATATACGGCCAAGATGACTCGGCAGTCCGTTTATCGCCAATTACGAGGACTTGCGAAAATGACAGTCACGCGACATCTCAGCACTTTTCAGACAATCGAGGAACAAAACAGCACATGTTAATTAATCACCGTTAATTACCAAACTGTTGCCCAAGTCTGCAGAAGGCTCCCACAACTAACAATGCTCTGTCAAGGTTTAGGGGTGACTACAGAGATCCACCTGCAAACGAATCGCTATCTTGCTGCGCGCTAATAAGAATACAATTTGAAGGAAAGGAAAGTTACGACATTAACAATCTTCGGTCGGCTGCCCTTCACTGGCGAATCTTCGCATATAAAAATGTAAGAATTTGTGTCTGTCGTAAACATAAACTTTTTGTTCTTGCGTCAACGTTTCTGTCTTACAAAAAGCGTGTTGACAAGGCTGATTATATTATCACTGAGCATCGTTAAAAGCCATTAGCTAATGTCATGGAAATGTTTTTAATTAGCACAACATGATAACTATAGACCGGTTGTGACGGTTTCTGTTAGTACTGATTAGAACAAAGGTGTTATCGAATGTTTCGAGTTACAAATTGTCTTTTTAAATCGTGTTTTGCGACTTTAATATGACATCATCGGAATCGGAATCAAACATAGCACGATAGCCAATCAAAACAAACTACGTAGAGTTCGTGGTAGACGGACCTGG
The DNA here is from genome assembly GCA_949125135.1 of Alcis repandata. NCBI lineage: Eukaryota > Metazoa > Arthropoda > Insecta > Lepidoptera > Geometridae > Alcis > Alcis repandata. Next base: position 4,292,848 of record OX421238.1, read on the forward strand.
CATACATAATGAAGACGACGCGTCCTGCGTTGTGATATATAGGTCACCCGGGCGGTTATCAGCGTACCTTAGATAAGCAATGCGGGCAGCGTCTCCAGCGCTCAGCTGTTCGTATCGATCGCGAGCAACCCGGCGGTGCCGGCTGACAGTTGCACTCTCTGCTGACACCACTCGCGCCAACAACAACCGATTACAGCGGCGATATGTGATCACCACCTGTTTGCGGAACGCTAATCAAACGTCGCCGCTCACTGATCCTTACAAACTTCACCGAGAGAACTCTTAGTAGCGAGGACTAATCACGAGTTTAGTATCAAGGCGCGCACACACGAAATATTTATCCGGTGTCGGTGTAAACGGAGCGGTATTAGCGCGCGACACGTGCGGTAGAGCCGGCGTCGCGAACTCGACTGACGTCAGGTTTTCGTTTGGTGCCGAGTCGACAGGGCGGCGCGCGGCGGCTACGAAGGGGCTACGACTCGCGCCCGCCCACTGCGCTACGGTGAAATGAAGCTACGGATTTCAATGTAAACGCGGTCCGCTGAAACGAGAACGTAGCGCCTCGAACGAAAACTTTCAGCTCGGCAAACAGTGTCGAGAGCGTTCGCTATTGTGGCAAACATGAAGTGCTCGTACTATTTCCTATTTACGTTTCAGATTTAAGGTTTGCTCAGATTGAAACTCACACCTAGTCACTACCTACTGCTGTAACGACTTTCGCTTAGATCTGAACAAGCTTTTAAGCCATACTTCAAAAATATTGTAAATGGACTTCTCGCTTGGAAATCAACTAAAAGGTATTAATATTAAACATATGTACTCACACAAATATATTTTTCGAGACTAACAAGAACATTATTTTACAAAACAAAAAACAAAAACCGACTTCAAGAGACCGACTATTGAGTTATTCATCTATTTGTCGCGCACGTACTTAATGAAAATTTAAGACTTATATGGTTTTCTCATTTACACCATTATCAGAACTGGACTAAATTGAAATGGGACCAAATTGGAAGCGTCAGCTTTCTAATAAAAAAAGAATCATCAAAATCGATTCACCCAGTCAAAAGTTATGAGGTAACAAACATAAAAAAAAAAAAAAATAAAAAAAAAAAACATACAGTCGAATTGATAACCTCCTCCTTTTTTGAAGTCGGTTAAAAAAGTACTCACTTCACACTTTCTAACACTACTGCGTCATTCTCTTCCACATAAATCTACAAAGAAATAGAACAAAAAGAAGTATCCATCAAAATAAACGAGCCGAGACAATAGAGCGGCGGTATTCGCAAACTGCTCTCATATTTGCAAAGTTTTGAAACAGAGAATGTCGCAAAACTTGCCAGAAGCAACTTTTACGAACCGCCTCCTCAAAACTTGCAAAGATTACGCAACTGAGCCTTTTAAATTACAGAGAGAAAATGCCAAACAAATTGAAATCGAAAGCGGTTTTAATAAATAATAGGCGCTCGAAGAGACAGCGAGGAATTCGGAGACAAAGCACTGAGCTATGACGGAAATTAATAATATTTACAGCCCTTTGAAATTAAAGCTCGCACTCCGTTCATTATTCACGGACCGTTTGAAACTAAACTTAAAAGGAATGGCTGGAACCTGTTGTTTGGCCATTGTTCATTTGAACCATCTACCCGTCTAGGCTTGGTTTAGTTTTAGTTTGGTCCACTTAAGTAAACAAAAGAAGACGAACATCGGAGTTTTCGACGTATCTATCTACACTAAAGAAAGCATATAAAACTGTATGCGAAATATCAAACGTATAAAACTCATGCAAAGTGTTTTGAGCAGGTGTCTCGCAGCCGGCGGGTAAGTTATTGAGCTTTACGAGACCGAGTCAGACCCAGTCGGCGGTATAAACGGGCCACTATTCGATTTTCATTAGGCGTTTCTTCCCTTACGTCCTAATAAATTATTATCTATCGCAATGCGACATATTTGTCGTCCGACCAACTAAACACACAGCGCTTCACACGGAGCTGTCCTAACATGCAACACGTGCGGTCATGCAACTTCATATTTCGACATTTATTTACGGCAATGCGAGCAATCGATTTCTGCCATCAATTAGAAACAGTGGGACTACTCGTATCAGCTGACTTTTCCGACGTTTAATTCTAGCTTAGTGAAATTCGAAATGGGCCTTTGAGGCTTTTCTTTTCACCTTTAATTTTCGTGCTTAAGATTTTAAAACCGAATGAATGAACTATTTCGTTTTGACGACAGCCTGAAGTGCGATCCACGAACTTTGAAAATCAGCCGATAGGGCCGCGCAGGTGGTACACGGATTAATACTCCAACTGGTCAAACTGCACGTTTCTCGAGCAAGAAAACAGCCGATAGTTTACCCGCTGGCAGAGAGATCTGCCTTAAGGCACCCTTTGACATAGCGTGGTCATAGCTTACAAGTATTATAGTAACTGTAAAAATACTTCGTGTTTCTTAGCAGGCCGCGTTTAATCGTAGAATTAGGGTCAATCATGTACGTAATAAGCATGCGACAAAAGCGTTCATGACGACGATAATAATCGCACTAAATTGATGTTGCACGCAACGCAATACAAATCATGGACTCGGGTGTTGTTGTAATGAAAGTGAAACGTTTGCATTTCGATAGCTTGTGTTTGGATATTAATGGTCGAATTTGGCGGGTGATCGCGCTGTTTAGAAATAAAATAAAATTTAGTATACCTATACAATTAAGTTTGGATTTGCTCAACTCCGATCTACACACGTATTACTAAGGCAGGTACATATTTATTACGATACTTCGACTTGAGAGATGAACAAGACGCTTTAAAAAATATTTTTAAATACAAGCTTTTATTGCATTGTCATCGGAGTTACACGGGAAGTGTTACAAAATTCAGAGAGGTTCAATTTTGACAACATAAATATGGTACACTAGCTGACCCTTGCCCACTTCGTTGGGCATAATGTTAATTAAACCCGAAGACATCGAGCGCCGTCCGAACCGTTTTTTCTCCGATTCACTTTGCAAAACGGACTACCACGTAAAAGCCTTTTTATTTTTCGGTTTTTTATATAACCTATGACACTCAGCAATAATGTGGCTTTCTATTAGTGAAAGAATTTTTAAAATCGGTTCAGTAGATCCCGAGATTACCCCCTTACAATTTAACAAATATACAAACACACAAACTTTACTTCTTTATAATATTAGTATAGAAGTATAGATTACAAGTTAAATAAACGCTTGTAAAAGATTTTCCGTATAAAACATAACTTCTAAAGCATAAGGTTTACGTTTTATTTCTCCTGTAATAATTATATATTTTTTATTAACGACACTGAAGCTCATTTCAACCGGAATCCAAAATTAATGCTCTACCAGAGATTGAACTTTATGTATACCACAAGACTCAATGCGGTAAAGTGCGGTAAGAAGACCTTTAAAATAAACCAATCCGAAATCGCTGTGAAAGTGATAAATACAGCGCGAGAAATATTACTATTCCTGTCAAGTACAGAGGCGGGATTTCCTTTGAGTTCAGACTATTTTTAGCGAGGGATCGAAACTCAAACTGGCTCGACTACATTGTGAGAGTATCTGTTTATGACATGTTTAAGTAAAGATTAAGTTATATTTAGCTTTGAAAAGACGTAGCAACGTTTATAAAAGGAATTTCTTGAACGAAACTAAAAATAGCCGTGAAGTCTGAAGGTAAGCGAAAAGGTAGAAGTTTTAGTTTTTGGCAATTGATTATACCTTGTGCCTTAATTTTAGAGCAGTTATATGTAATTACATGTATGTACTTTCCTAGACTTTAATATGTACGCTGCAACCAAAGTTGCTAAAAAATAATGTGCACAGAATGTTCATTCCGATGAATAGGCATGGGCATATGGCATTGCTCCGACGCGACGCGACGCATGGCGTTGCTTCTAGTATTGTAGTAATTTATTTACACGATCCACAATTTATATTCTTACCTGCTTTTATCCTATTATTGCTCTTATTGAGCTAGCCATGGGATTTTATCGCAGAAATAAAAATCCGATTCTTGTGCTCACAAAGATGAAAATGAACTTTGCAGTTTACTCACTACGATGTGTCAACAATACTTCAAAAATGGATGCACCAACTGCCTTAACACGCACGCCACGATAAAAATTAGACTGTTTTTTTGGCTTGTGAAAACGAGACAGATATGTGTAATTGTGTATATCTCTCTGTCTAAGACATATTCATAGTTTTGTCACATTTTCTCTGGAACGAAAACTAGTCAAAATGTAGACTAGAAACGAGTGTATTGACTAGAAACTCACCTTGAGCATAGTTAATATCTTCTTAGAGAGCTGGTAGTCGAAGTTTGTATATTTGGAGTCCGTCATGTCGTATATGAAGACAAGGCCGGCGCGCTGCGTCTCCAGCGACTGTAGGGCCACGTCTAGCTGATAAACCACACCCTGTGAAGAAATGAACACTTAAGTACTTAACTCTGGCAATACATTTTTTTGTTATCCTATTGAATGACGAAACGAGCAAATACCTCGCCTTATGTTAAACGCCACGTTTGCTCATAACAGTCTTGCGTCACCCAGAATTTAAAACGACCCAGCGCGGCACAGCAATGCGCTCGTCATCTTGAGATATAAGATGTTTAATCTCCTATTTGCCCTGAAATTTTACTGGAAACGTTGCCTTTCCAACCGGAACACGGTAATGTTTGCACATTACTGCTTGGCGGTGGAATAACTGGCAACGGTGTGGTACTTCCCCAGGCGGGTTTTTTTTTTATTAAGTTTATTAAACACTACAGACTCCACGGTCCGTGAGTTTTACTATTACAGGCGGGTTTTCAAAAGGCTTACAAAAATAGGCATAATTTGTAAATTGTAGCAAATGGTTCTATAACAAGAAAAAAATATTTAAAAGTAATCACAGCTATAAATCAATTTTTCGTAGTCAACTGATTGTGTTTTAATAATAGAACATCATTGGCAACTGGCTGTTCAACACGATAATCTGTTCTTTTAAAGCCGGCGACTGACCTGTAACATTTCGCCGTAACGTAACGGTTACGTTACGACGAAATGTTGCAGGTCAGTACAGCGAGCCGATCCGCTCGCTCATGCCGCGTGCTCCACCACGCTCGCTTCGAATGCTACGTTACGGCAAAATGCTCAGGTCAGTCGCCGGCTTAAGACAGCTGGTTGTGAAACTCAGTTGTCCAAATGGCAGGAGAGCTCCCTGATAGTTATAATCTGGGTGTCTTCAAGTGAAGAGTGAATCGGTTTCTTTTAGGAGAGTATGCTCCATCGTGTAACACATCGTTGCCGAGCAATATCTTTGAATTAAACACACGTACTTCATTTGACGGTTCGTCTTCATCGGTGCTCGATACTGATATAGTACAAATTATTTATCGAGTCTCTACATTTTAATAGGATATCCGACTTGCGCGGTATTAGCAAGGGAGGGACGGGAATGAAAAATACCGCATACAGATAACGTGCTTTATCCGCAATAAGAGAAGGGACGGTCTTAACGAGAATTGAACTCAGAAACTGTATTTTATTGATGAACAAAATTTACATTTCTTTTCAACACAACACGTTTTAACGATTTTATCTTTACATACATAAGGCAGCCAATTTTTGAAGGCTTTAGTTGACATATCTAAACTAACTAAAAATAAAGTTGTCTTATCTTTGTCATAAGTCTAAATAGACGAAGACATCAACCCTCAAGTCAATTTTGATCAGCCAACTAAAGCTTTCAGAATTGGCTACACTATTATTATATTAGGACCACATTTGGCTTTCCAGACGAGATGAGGAAATTGAAAATCCGTGTTTAGCAATCAAGGTATTGTCAACCCAACTCCGCCGCGGCGCAATATCAATAATAACTCTCCAAATATCCATTTATATTTATAACTCGTCTGTCAAAGTCGATACTCAATTTGCAATCTTTTACATATTTCAGGTATATGTCCCACCTCACCGCAGAGCGAGGCGCGAATTTTACTACAAATTAATAAAGTCGGCGGGCAAAGAGATGTATCATAGATTTGTCGTAGACGAGATAGGTTTTGGCGTAAAATAATAAAAAAGCAAGGGCCACTGATAGAATTTCGTCTTTGATAACTTTCGTCGCCCTGCAAAAATCTAATAAGGCGAGATTTCGTTAACAGTTAGAACAATTAAATGTTGTTTTACGAAACACTTTTTTTTGCACGTTTCTCGTCCGAAAAATAATCGCTCGATCGACATACTCGCTAACACGGTGGGACGAGTACCTATAGTCTCAAATTAAGTCGAATAACATTTCTGAGTAAGCAATCGTGGCTTACAATTTAAATGGAGATTCCCCGAGCACCGAACGTTTTATTACGCCGCTGCGTTTAATTAGAAACGCACGAAATAACTTGACCTTGCTAAATTAATTTGCCAATTTATATCACTAACGGTGGCTCACGGTTTTACCTAGATTTTTTAATTTTCCAGCATATTTCCGGGGTTAAGTCATTTGGGCCGTTTGGGAACTTTGTCCGCGGATAGTGATTTGAGCTCTATTTTTATCTGAAGTATTTTATTTAGGTTTATTTTATTGTGATGTAAACAAAAATGTTCATCAAATTTTAATAAAGGTTGCCTATTTGAAAGTGTCTTCATGAAAGTACAGATAAGAGAATTGCGTAGGTATTTTGATGGAATTTAGTTTTCTTATTCCATCAAAATAATTCTAGCTAACAGGAAAATGCAAGTCAGACAGAATGGCTTTCGAGTTTATAATTTTCGTGTGATAAATTTGAAGCGAAACGCATTTTGTGCGATAAATTGTTTGAAAGTTTCGGCCGAACGGTAAACGCGGCGGACCCCTGCGGTGCCTCGACAAGATAAGTCAACTGACAAAATCACTGACTTCGAATTGGGAAGGTAAGTAAAGGATGAAAGGCGTTATCTCAACTTTGCACCTTTTACCTTGGGTACTTCAAGAAACATGTAAAGATCAGCGGACAACGTATCGTGTTTCAAAATATATTTCAGCATTGTGGGCTTTGTTTTATTTTTATGTTTATGCTGGGTCGAAGCAGGAAATTGCCGCTATCGTTTCGGAGAGCACGTTAAATTGTCCCTTGTAACTGTCCTGTTAACTTGGTTCTTATTATTTATTTTGTATCACAAACACCATACTCGGAGGCTTTTAAGTGGTCTAAAAACTGACGTCGGCTAACATAAGTCTTTGTGAAAATCTTCTTATACATAAAAATGAATCGCTGTTCATTAGTCTCGCTAAAACTCTGGAACGGCTGGACCGATTTCGCTAATTTTGATCTTGATATATTTGTAAAAGTTCAGGGAAGGTTTAAACGGTGAGAAATATGAATAATAAGTAAACAAAGAAAAATACTAAAATAGACAATTTTATTTTTCAATACAAACTGTTCCTACCTGTGAAACATTTGAAGTTCGTCCTATCGGTACGGTAAACTAGGCATGTCTCTTTTGTCTTTTTTAATTTAACGGTTTTATTTAGCTCACCCCGTTTGTTTTATTTATTCTTGGGTCAAATTTAGTAATTCAAATTTCACCCTCTTCCTGTCAACCGATTAATCTGAAATTTTGTATACACTTTGGATTTTGGTGACAATACAATTATGTTTATTCATTATCATTATAAATTCAAGATGGCCGCCGCTACAAAATGGCGGATAACGTAGGTTCTATCAATCCCATCAATATGGGTATCAAATGAAAGGGCTCAACAAGCAGAATACAATATACTATAAAAAATTGAAATACAAGATGGCGGCCGCTACAAAATGGCGGATAACGTAGGTTTTATCGATCCCATCAATATGGGTATCAAATGAAAGTGCTCAACCAGTATAATACAATGTACTATATAAAATTAAAATCCAAGATGGCGGCCTCTACAAAATGGCGGATAACTTAGGTTTTATCAATATGAATTAAACAGAATGCGAAATAAAAACTAAAAACTAGAAAATAAAAATAGGTAAAAAAACTTTTTAAGTTAAACGGTTTTATGTTAAAAAACATACATTGCAATGTTTAAGATAAATGTACTAAAAACCAAAAAATAATAAAATAGATACAGTCGTGGGAATTATAAACATATGCATAGACTAGACTAAAATAAAACCGTGGGGAGAGTTAAGTTAGTTAAGTTAGAGACGTTGTGACGTAGAAATAAAAATAGTGTCACTTGGTTGTCAAATATTTATAGGTGTGTTCAGAAATTGGTCCGATCTTTTTGGTCTGCTTTGTTGGTTTTTTTTTGTTTTGTTTGCTCTAAAACAGGGAAGGTTTAAAAGTTAAAAAAAAGCGGGTGAAACCGCCGGGGGTCAGCTAGTCGCATATGAAAATTATAAATGCGAACGTAGCCAGGTCTCCCTGTCTTGCTCTTATTCTTATGACTCTTACTCTTGATAGGCTCTTGACTTGATAGGACGAAAAATCCTGCACGGTCGTCCCACATGTGGTGTATTGTTCAGATTCTATCTGAGCCAGGCATTACTTGAAATTCTCTGTGCCGCTGGCACATATGCTTACGGTGTGATAAACACCCAAGCTGTTGTGGTGACATGGACGATGATGCAGTCATCGTAATATAATCAGTCAGTCAGGTATATCAGGGTCATAAATCTGTATTTATGCTACTTTTCATCAAGGAATGCCTCTAGGTATCACTAATCTTCGGAGGTGGGCGTTGCTACCCGCGACACAGTTATTTAACTACTGCAGGTAGCATCGTTTCTACTTGTTTTTAGCCAGTAAGTTTTTGCACGAATAAAGAATTTGAATTTGAAATAATTGTACTACAACAGAATGTATACCTGCAACGTAGTTTGGTGCGTAGTTTCGGTGGGGAAATGCTTGTTTGCGGTGAACACCGCGATCGCGGCGCCCGTCGCATCTCGCGTCGTCTGCAAATATTACAAAACTTGTCAAATTACTTGTAACCTATACATTATACAGGGTTATAAGGAAAGGGTATGCTAAGCTAAATAGGTTGCATACAACAATAGGGAGTAGGGTTTATGAATAACTTTTACTATGGGACCAACCCGAAATTCGCGAAAATTTCTATGAAAGAGTTGATTTTTCAGCTAAGCATACCCTTTCCTAATACCCCTGTATATGCAAGTACAGTACCATTAAAATACACCCATAAAAATCATATTGACTGGAATTGGTTGACAACAAGGCGCGGCTAGGCGTAACTAAGAATTCAAGATTCTAGGAAGGACAACCCAGGGGATTTGCTTGTATTTTTTGTAGTTGGACTAATGATACAGTGGTGTATTATTTGTACAACTAGTTGAACTACTCCAGTTGAACTACTGTATCGGAGGGCTTTTGATAGCTAATGGGAATGCAAGCTTGAAATTTACTCGCGTTTTGAACAAATAAATTATATTATATCTCCATCTTTGACTCGATAGAATTGCAATTAATGGCTTTTCCCGTTGATTTTGACTTCTCGACTTTAAGTCCGTGTAACAAGCTGATTTATTGAAAAAATATCCACTACAGACGTCATAATCTAACCAGGAAAATCGGTAGCATTGTAGGTACATAACATAAATAGTAAATACTTTTAAACAATTGACAATGGACCTTGAAACCTCGCTTATTCGAATTTGTACCTATTGTAAAATTTATTATTACGATTTCACGCCTTTGCGTTTTATTACATGCACTAGTTTTTCTTTAATTACTGCGTTAGATTGATTGATGTACCCTCATTTGGTCTATGTGATGCAATTAGACTGTTTTGTGGGTCGCTGCATGTTACGAAAACTTAGTATTAGGGTGACGAATCAACATCGAGCTGTGCTGCGCTGTACTGCGCTGTGCTATGTTTGGTCAACTCGCTCGTCCAATATTTCAATGAGGATAGAAACAAACCATGCTGTGCTGCGCTGTGTGAGGCTACGCTCTGTTTAAAAACGCAGCAGTCTCGAGCGAGGCGCGCTACCCGCCGTGCTGAGCCGCGCTGTGCCGAACTGTGCTGTTTTTTATGGATTTTTATGTGCTGTTTTTTTTTTTTTTTTTTTTTTTTTTGTGCTGATTACTTTTTTGGTGGACGGACAACGTAGTTCTAGTTTAGCTTAGCTTAGTTCAGTGAGTTTAGTTTTCATTTAGTTTAACCGGCGGTGGACGTTCGGCTTTATACTGAGCTAAGCAAAGCGCAGCACAGCTTGATGTTGATTCTTAAAAAAACGTAGCTTAAGAAACACAGCACAGCACAGCGCAGTACAGCGCAGCACAGCTCGATGTTGATTCATCACCCTAAAAAGCATAGTTGTTTTTTGCTGGGTCACATTTGCGTGTTTGACAGAGCATTTTATACTTTATATTCATTACATAAATATCAAATTAGGTGCGTCTTGGGCGCTGCTGTTACGGCTTGATCGATTGATAAAACGGCCGGTGCGGTGGCGAGGCGTGAAGTTTGGAATCTAGAAAATTAGGTTCGTAATTTCAGTCTACGAAGACAACATACTTTTGTCTGCATAACTTACATTTACTCATTCTCACGTAGAACTTTGAACGGCCATGAATTAAATATATATCTAAGGCTGTGTTATCCATGCAAGCTCCTCCAGAATGTTATAATTTACTAGCTACGCCCGCGGTTTCACTAGCTATCATATAGGAACCGTAAAATTTTCTGAGATAAAAGGTAGCCTCAATGTTAAACTTGAGTCAAAATCTGTTTAGCTGTTTTTGCATGATTGAATTACAATTACAAACAACCAAACATACAAACTTTGACATTTTTAATATTAGTAGAATCAGTCTTTGATTATACCCACCAGTATAGTAAATTTTCCAGTCTCCAATTCAGTCTTAAGCGGATCTTCGAAGGGCTGAAACTTGGTGAGTCCCTCGCGGCGGCGCGTGGCCTCATGCTGCCTCCAGAGCGCGTGCGCTCGCGCCACATCGAACTTGCGCGCGAGGAGAAACTTTATGGCAGTCGCGCGGGAAACGCACGTGGCACCGTTCTCACTCAACGAGTCTAGGAACGCCTTTGTAGCCTGGAAGCAAGATACACACTGATTAGTAAGTGGCAGTGACAGTGGTCGAGGTAAGGTAAGCGGAGCGTTTGTCGTCCAGCGGCGACATGGGGCGACGAAGTTGTTAAATTCGCGGTTTGAACCTGGGCCGAGGCAGATAGCACAGTATATGATAGAGACTTATACCCAGCAGTGAGATAAATAAGGTAATGGACAATGATGATGAGTAACTTGGTATAAACCTACCCATGAAATATCGGCGAGTTTTATGATATGTACGAAATAGATAGCAACGTAACGGTCAAGGCAAAGTTTCTTAGAAAAACCTCAGGCCCTTTGCCGATATTTCTGAAAACCCGAAGACAAGAAACCTGATAAGACAAGAACTCAGATCAAGTAGAAAACTTGATCTGAGGACAAGAAATAATTGAGTTGCGTAGTAGCTCTTGTTTTAGAGTTCGATAAAAATCATATTGATGGTTTAGGCTGTGGTTTAGGTAAAACAGAGAGCATACCTAGAAAGAATTAAACATCAAGACTTCAAACTCTTCAGAGTAAAAAGTTTCCTGTTTTCTCGGTAAATGGATTCTTTATAAAGGATCGCTATTTTCCAAAAATGATCCCCTACTAAGTAAATGAGGAAAATCGACGTCCATTTATCACCTCAGGATACTATCGCAAAATGTAAACCGTTTCAGCCTCCACTTTAACCATAAATCAAACCAAACTTCAGGACTTTTTTCAGCTAACTCACTTCACACAAAAAGCAAGCGATGACGTAAACGGCAATCTATTCACGCTGGGAATAAAACCTCTCCACTTTCCCAGAGGCTGACTTCTTGCGCAAGTGTATTGACTCGTTACTAATAGAATTAATTCATAATTTCATAACAATTACGCGTCGAACGAGGTCTATCGACCCTGTTTCACTTTTCTTTGCGCAGCTGGGGAAAATCGTTTTCACACTTGATTACGGATCATACGTACAAGGTATTGACATCGAGTTTAATTATACTTAAACAGTATATATGTTACTTGATGGCTGGTATTAGTCTGAAAAGTGAGTTCATTATATTGATTTTATGATTTCTTTAATGCGAAGTAATTCTGTTCCTCTGCCTCTTTCTCTATGTATTTTGCCTATCTGTTTGTTACCTTTGCAAACCTAGATTTTTTATGAATTTTGGCAAAAAAAAAGTAGTCACACATACAAGAGGACTGATGTCTTTGTATCCTGAAATTATTAGTAACCCGAAGAGTAGCCGAGCTGCGTTAAGAATCGTTCTAACAAGAGCAATAAAATAATTCAGCTAGCCGCTCTTAGTAGAGTTAATAAGAAAAGCTAACTAACTTAACGGCTTTCATTAAACGTTTTACAATGTTATTTCAGTCAGAAAGTTTCTAAACGTGGCTCGAGTAGAGTCCAAAATTAGAAGCAACCCCGCCGCCCTTATTACCCGGAGGAACTTCAGTAGGCGACGGAAGAACGCTAATTCCAGTTTTAGCACAAACTTCCGCTCCATGGCCGGCATTCGATAGCCACTCGATACGCCAGGCTCACTTTATCGGTAAATAGTTTTCACAAGTCCGTCACACTTTCATCGCAGTAATCGAACCGCGTCACAGGTGGCAAACGGAAGCCTAAATTACGGTTTTACGCTCGGTTACGGGTCTTATGAAGGGTCGGACTCACGGCGGCTGGGATTACGCATAAAATGTCAACAATGCCAAACTTTATAACACCTTTGTTCTACTATGAAAACCCGTGGTTTTGAAAACGTTTATAAATTCAAGTTCGGCTGATAGATTTAGGTGTCTTCAAGTAGTAACCGTGCTCTATCAAATGCCGCAACTTTACTTATCATCAGACGAGATGGCGGTCAAACTTAAAATAATAATAAAAATACAAAGCAGACGTTAGCAGTTACCATCCATTTGAATAATACGACTTTAAAAACAATAAATGTCTAACTTCGCTAGGTATTCGCTCCAACTATTTTCTTCAGCTTGAAATATAGTTTGCAAAAGTTTGTTTAAACGGGATCTTTGTTCGCGCTGATTTAACAGGCTTATGAAGCCGAACAAGGCCGCCGGGTTGTTTATCGGAGGAGTTATAATGAACGGTTATGAGCGCCGGGACTCATTGGCTAACAAAGTGGCTGGGGGGCTACAGGACTTCCGAGAACAGGCTGCGAGAGCGTTGCATTTATACACTGGTACTAGTTAGCAGAAAAAGGATATGCTAAGCTTAAAGCGTGTCAATTTCCTTTTCATTATGAACAATTTTTACTGAAGGACCCTGAACAAACCTGACATTGGTAAAATCAGTTGCTCTCTTGAAAACGTTCAGAGACACTCAACACGTCCTAATATACGGGCTGACTGGTTAGACACTTGACATATCCTAGGTTATTATAGTACTCATCATTATGAGCAACTTTTACTATGGGACCAACCCGGAATTCGCGAAAAAAAAATCAGCTGTTCCATACATTTTGTCAAGTGTCATTGACATTTTTCTATGGAACAGCTGATTTTTTTTTCGCGAATTTCGGGTTGGTCCCATAGTAAAAGTTGTTCATAATAATGAGTACTATGATAACCTAGAATATGTCAAGTGTCTAACCAGTCAGCCGGTATAGAATAACAAATTTGAGATGTTAGCCTGGTAGTAATTGTTATTCATAATGATAAGTGTAACAACACCGTTTCGAGCTCAGCATATGCTTTCCAACATAAATCCATTCTTCTGCCATAAAACCAGCCCTGACAATACATGCCCTCTTTTAGCTGAACATAGCAGTTCTGTCTAGCCCTGTATATCGTATACGGATGCAAATAAGCCGGGACGAGGGACGCGAGCGGTAACACTTCCGGGATGCGTTTCCTGCAGGAGCGTCGCCGCCGGCTGCTGTATGTGCCATTAGTATGAGCGGGCACGCGCAAGCCTCGTCGGATATACGCTAAAACAAAGCTGCGGAATGCAACAACAGCTTCGCTAAACTATGACTATGTTTTTAAAGATTTATTAAAATTGTAGCAAATGTAAAAAAGGTATTTTTAATTTCGAATAAGTCCGCGTTTGACCACCAACTCGACTCGCCTGTTTATTCGCGACGAACAAAGGTTGGTTTTAAAAATACCTATATGGAATGATGAATTATAGAGTTCGACGAACTAATGATTGATTCGAGTTACTGGCACGAGATGTTTTCGAAGAACCATTATATTTAAACAGATCAATAGCCTATTTTACTATAATTCCGGATGTGAGTTTATTCATGGTTTCTTTATTTTTTCCCCAACAACGGAAGAGGAATAATTTTACGTACGATACATTCGTAAAATGTTAAAAGAGATAACGTCATTGCTCTAGACTAGAAAAATCCAATTAGGTATTACGGTTATCACTGCGGTTTGCCTAACGTGAGATTATCCGAATTTCCTTCTTCATTGACAAATTAGACCAGTCAAAACCACACCAAATCTCTCCTTCACTTCGCGATCAACGAATACGATTGATAAAAACGATTCCGCCGCGCACACTACACGAACACAACATTCGCTGTTGTGCAGGTAGTGCGATTCAACTAGCAATAATAGTAAGACCGGTATGCGTAGAGCGTTCGATCGCACGCACGATCGCACCAAGGCTCGACGTGATACTGTCAAACCGAAGAAAGGCACCAGCACAGCACCGGCACCGGCACCGGCATCCGGCCCAACCGACCATGCCAGACGAATCCTACAGCATTTTAATAATGACCTCATTTTCGATTCTGAGAAAATCTTCGCCTTTGAAACATGAATAATCTTAAAAATATTGTAGATTAATACTGGATTGTTTCTGTTGAATTTGGCTGATGATGCGATACAATAACACTTTATTGACGCCAGAAAAAGTACAAGCACAGGGAAACCTTAGAAGTACATAGGAGAGCAAGTAAATGTTGTAGTAAGTACTTAGCATATTCAAGCTCATATTGGGGTAGTGCAAATTGTATTACATGAAGAAAAATACAAACTTCACCATCTTATCATATCATGATGAATGGCGAACACCGTAAAAAATATGGTTTTTTATTCTTGGCACATGTATACGTGGTTAACTTAAGAACAAAAAAATACCATTTTCGCAACATAAAAGATATTGAAGTTATCAGATATAGTAGAAGGCAAAAACAAGAGTAAAATTTACTCCGATAAGAACTGATCCAATCGTTATCTGATCCGATCAACCGATCGAACCGATCTTACTCTAAAATTCAGAACAGTCGTCATCGAAATATATTTCGCCAAGATTCAAAATGAGGTTAATTTGAAAGCAAACCTGACCTGAATAACTTCGTAGAAAAATCTCTAGCCTTTGCTCGTGATTTCTGTTAATGGAAGCCGGTAGCAAACTTTTACCTCTTTGTTATGACTTTATGGAGACAGCCAATATTATAGAAGTTTTAACATTAATTTGTTTGGTTACTCTAAGTTGTTTGGTTTAGTTGGGTCGTGTACACATTAGTACTTAACTGTACCGTAGTTAATATAGAACATGAAGAGAGCTAATAATAATTAGCCACAGAATCTGCAGTGATAGTGGAAGCTATTGCAGTGACGTCATTAAATTACGTTTTCTGCGAATCACACTGACAATAGCGGCATGGCTCTGTCCGATCTAATAGTTCTCAGAATCCGTATTACCTCGACTAACACGCCTGAGCACGCCTCTGATAGCATGAAAACAAAACGTAACATTAGAGCAGCAAACTCAATAATGCTATTCAACACGCAAATACCTGACGCTGAAGTAAGCATATTTTAGCTACGAAATGATGTAAACATGTTACGATATCTTCCAAATTGTATAACGATATTTGATCGGAGTTTCAATGAGTAAAGTTTCATTATGAATTTGTGCGTCATTGTGTAATGAGCAAACAAGGGAGAGATAGTATGAATGACACTTGATAAGCTGCAGTATGCGGGCCGGAGTGAGTCAACGACACCGAAGAAGCCGGCGTGGAAACCAAATACGGGATCTGCGAGACGAGGAAACCACGACACGCTTGCGAGGACCGCGCTGCGAGACAAGGGTAGTCCGCTCCAGACAAAGAGCCTGGCTACCTATAGCTGAGGAGAGCTACGGTCAAGAGACACGCTTCCGTGGACACATTGTCAACCTCCAACCGTGAAAAGCCCTTAAATTACGTTACAATGAAAACGGAACACCTTTCCAAAAGTGATATTTCTCGCATTACATGAAAACGAAACGCGATCAGATTTACGACGTGCTACTGGTGTTCCGCATTTTGAACTTGATTTATTTATGCCAATTGTGAAAGACGCATTAGTAAATACAAGCATGAATGAATCGTTCACGTACTCGTATTACACAAAGATTGTTTAATAAGATTAACTGTAAAAGTGTAAACATGACCGTCTGGAAGATAATTACGAGTAGATCGAAATACTACGCTATTTTTGCTACAAACGTAATGCTCATTGTTTTGGGTTCTTCAAGCCGTTTATATGTCTAATTTTACGAGACAAAAGGCGTAACTTGGTGGCATACCGCACAAAAGACCTCTTGTTTCTGTATCTCGCTTGTGTGACACGAAGCACGTTATTGATCTTACGGTTAACGTCACTAGATGCAGATATGAACTAATTCTATAGCAATGAATGAATCTCTGCCAGGAAATGTCAGGAAGTGTAAATGTTTAGACATCGTACCGATTCCCTGTGCCTACAACAAAAGCGGGCCAAATCTCAATCATAATATCGAGCGGAGCTGAGCATCCGGTCTTTCTATCAATCACACTTACTGCTTTATTGCTATCATTTCCTCTTTTAATCAATTCTCACGCGTATCAGGAGCAGTGTTTTCGCATACAAAGCTAAACGACATGAGCGGGTGCAACGGCCGAAGACGTCGAGAATGAAGTGGAGAAGAAAAGTGAAGAAGGCTGACCCTACCACCTTGTAGGATACATAGCCGGGAAGGGAGAGAGAGAGCTATTCTTCTATAGCGATTTTGATCCAGGATTATACACGCTGACTGGTTAGACACTTTAAATATTCTAGGTTATCATAGTAATCATCATTATGAATAACTTTTACAATGAGACTAACCCGGAATTTGAGAAAAAAAATCAGCTGTTCCATGGATGTCAATGACACTTGACAAAATGTATGGAACAGCTGTTTTTTTTTTTTTTGGTTGGTCCCATAGTAAAAGTTGTTCATAATGATGAGTACCATGTCCTATGATAACCTAGAATATTTAATATGTCTAACCGAAACTAGTCGTTGTAGACGACTTAATTTTTACGTGAGTATTCCCGTGTTTAATTATAACAAAAATGTCTAACCAGTCAGCTTGTATAAGGCAAAAATAAACGAATATTGGCTATCTCTTATCCGCATTGCAGAAACAAGATCTCTAAGTGTGAATTTAAAAAAAAAGACAACATAGGATCATTTAAGATAAAGTGATAAAGGGTTTTTTTTTATGTAAAAGAAAAACTTTTAACTTTTCATATTCCTCTATCAAATAAAGGAAAGAAAAGCTTATAGTACTCATTGTTTTGATATGAACAACTTATACTATGGGACCAACCATGAAGTTAGTTGAGGTTAGTTGAGCTGCAATCAATAAATGGGTATGTTATTAGCAAAGCCGACACTTTAATTTCATTTGCTTTTAAACTTATACTATAGTCACCGCATTACCAACTGAGTTGTGCGGCCATAAATCATTTCTCTATGTCTATCTCACTCGCACTTGTGGGTATTATGGAGCCGCATAGAGATGTGCGTTAGATGGTTATAGGCGCATATCGATAAGAATAAAATCAGATAGAAACATAGTAGATAGTATTGTGGCCCAGAAAAGGGCCGTTTGTTTATAGGCCTACGACTCAGTTGGTAATGCGTTGACTATACCTTCATGTTGTGCTTCTAAAATAGAGAGTTAAATATTTCATAACCAGTTTGTTATATTTTATCTTTAGTAGTTTTGATTTTTTATTTACCCATAAATAAGTTAATCCAAATTCAAAACTATTTAGAATATTGATAAATGTAGCATTATGATGTTAGGGTTAATAAATATGCCACATCTCATCTTTAGGTAAATCAATAAAAATAAATAAATTGCAACAAATTAAGAGCCATCTTTAGCAGTTCTTCTAGTCAAGCACTATAAGATCACAATCAGTAATCAAGCACCTTTTTGAATATTATTTGTGGTAAGCATGTAGGTACCTACCACAGATATACTTTACTACTTGTAGGTATCTACTCAAGTACAAACAACTTCTTTTAAATAGTAATGATGATGATTTTTAAAATAGTTGGTAGGACCTGGTAACATGTTAGCAAATAGGTACCAATATAGACAAAGATCAAGTATAGTTTGTTATGAAATGCATCTGCAAAAACTATTAACGGAAATAGGAGGGGCAATACATTAGCCAGTCAACTCCGAGAACTCGATCTCGTTTCAATGAAACCGGACGCCGTTGTCAGCTCCGATTATACTTGCAATTAATTCTTATTGTTCTCGTAACTCTACAAGGTGTACAATTCAATGCATGCCAACCACATAGCCACGTCAAATACTTTAGTAGCACACGAAAACAGGTCTAAATACTTCATCCAAGAAATCAAAACAAACATTGATGACATGGTAAACGACGCAAGTTCGGCTCATCCTGTCTTTAATTTGAATACTGATAGTCCAATAAAATTATACAATTCACAAATGTACTACGAAAATTTGTCTACATAAGTGATTATTTCAATTTAAATTACTTTAAATAGTTATTCAATAAATAAATTACTCACCAACTCTTGATCGGGTGACAACGCCACCGCCATCTTTCTAAAATCTGACAGCTCTAAAAAAAACTGACGTCAGCGTCACAATGAGTTTGACATTTGATTAAAGTGTTGCCATGTAGCTTTCCTAAATTTAGGCATTTGAACTATAGCAGGCATTTTGCGAATATAAAATAAATTTGACATGTGTTTTACTGGGAATCTTAACTTTTTAAGGAGCATTTTCACTTAGCAAATAAAAAGCCACAAACCCAAAAAAATATAGTTCTAAAGTCAACATACAACAACATGTATTTTTATTTAGCCAGCTTTTTAATTTCAGCCAGGCGACTTAAGCCCGTCACACACGTGGCTATAATATATAATAATATAAATATAGCGAGGCATATTACGATATATTTTCAATACAAATATTGAAGTGACCGCACACGGAGCTACAATATATATTTGTATGACGTCACCAAAATATACCGTAATTTATAGCATCGCATATTAATATATATTACTGTATATTGTATAGCAAGACATATTACGACATATTTGGAATGTACAGCATGTTCCAACGTGTTCGAGGGTTCGAGTATTTAAGTAGTAACTAAGTATTTAAATGCAAAGTATTTCTTAACTATATAGAAAATAAAAGATTGATTTAAAATTTTTAAAATGTTTTCCTTACCTTAAACACACAGCAAGTCGTTCTTCAGAACTAATACTTTTGCGCATGATTGTGTCTTTTCTGCTTATATCATTTTTTATTAATTCATGAAGATCTACAAATGACGATTTTGAACTCTTAAAATATTGAGCGAATTTTTTTTGACGATACAAATTAAATTCGCCACGAGTTTTTTTATTCTCTAGATGCGATTCAATCCATTTAGTTCTAGTTTTTGAGCCTGATAGGGGGGCAAGGGGCAACTGACATATCAAAAGCGGCATCAGAATCGTCCTCTGAAGAACTGTCAATTAAATCCAATAACCATGTACCTACTTCTTGAATTCATAATTATCTAATTAGTAATCAAAACACCCTGTATTATAAAACGCGTGCAAACGCTTGGCCGACCAGCAATGAAATGAAGGCAAAATATAATTATAATAAAGCATCGTCTCCGTGTGTGGTACCTTGATAGAATATATATTATAGCAAGGCATATTACTATATATTAAAGCTATGTGTGTGACGGGCTTTGACGGAAAAAAAAAAACAATTTTTTATAGCAGCTGTCGCTGTCATGTGTCAGTCAGCCTAACTTCTAAAAATAAAATTCTAAAATCTAAAATTTTAAGGTTATGTGTATTGTATTTGTGAATTCATGTAATAAATCGTTTTCTGGAGGTTTTCTGCTTTGCAGTACTACTAACGACCAAAACACACAACTAAATAATAATTCTAAAAATACAACATGTCAACGCGATGGTGAGTTGATATCAAATTTCTTCCATGTTAAACTTTTGTATAAAACACACAGAAATTAATGAACTATTGAAAATTTTATGTGCTAAATCTTTGCAGCTATGTATATTTTGAAGTTGGGATCAATATCTGGAATAAGACTTGATTTTCAGGTACCCTATTTACCAAAGAGGAAATCCACAACTCCGGGTGTTTTTACCTAATTTCTGGATGAAAGTTGTACGACCACCACCAAGGCAGCTTCAAAACATTGTTCACTTTCAGTGCTCAATGGAAATGACTAAATTTGACATCAGAAATTATTTGGAAAAAATATACAATGTTCCAGTTGTGCAAGTGCGAACTAAAATATGTCTCGGTAGATTCAAAAGAGATATTGGCAAAGGCTATGTAACTAAAGACGACGATATAAAGCTTGCTTATGTTACCCTGGTAAGCTATGCTACTTCTCAATTTTATCAGTACAGTACACAAAATATAATTTTTTTATTGTGTATAAGTCCATATTTGACCACTAACCCACCTATTTGTTACGGATAATGTGGTCCAAGAGAGAAGCATGCATTATGTTAAATGTTCTCTATTTAAGGTTTTAACACTTTGGCTGCGGGAAACACATATCCTGTTTTCCTTTGCGCG
Organism: Alcis repandata; assembly: GCA_949125135.1. Classification (NCBI taxonomy): domain Eukaryota; kingdom Metazoa; phylum Arthropoda; class Insecta; order Lepidoptera; family Geometridae; genus Alcis; species Alcis repandata. The sequence goes on from OX421238.1 coordinate 4,313,776, forward strand.
ATGCGAGTGCAGCTGCACACACCAGACGTGTAAAAAACAAGGTGTTTGACTATTAGCCGCGCCTCGAGCTAGAGCATGTGATTACTCACCGCAGTCAAAGTGTTAATATGTATATTATTATCAAGCTTCAAGTTGCACCAGTTGCAATAGTTTTAGTTGTTTTGTCATCTTGTAGCAGCAGAAACAAATAACACTTTGGCTGCGGGAAACACACACCTTGTGTTTTCCTTTGCACGACGTGAGTGTGGCTGCACACGCCAGGCGCGTAAAAAACAAGGCGTTTGACTATTACATGTGATTACTCGCCACAGAGAAAGTATTAAGAGTTTACACACGCCATAACCTTGGCCTATTTTGGCCCAAACATGATGTAACTTTGCAACATTGGTTAATTTTTTCTTTTTGTTGTAACTATCTGCCTCATAGAAATTTTAATTTGTATTACAGCCGAAAGAACAAAAGTTTGAATACCCTGACATATTCAACAATAAAAAGGATGATGATGAAGATGCTCAAAAATCTTTGGATGACGCTAAAGAGAGTTTCAAGAAGTATATAGATCAGAATAAAAACAGGTCAGATGTCCCAAGCTGGTTCTCCATATAGAAAATTGAATAAAACCATTTAAGCAAAAGCGACTTGAAATAATTAGTGTAATGTAAATAATTAGTTTCATTATATAGAATATTAACTCAAAAGCATTACCTACTTATTTTATACTACTTCAAAACTACTGTTTCAAATATATTTCTAGTGTTTCCGCCTTCAACAATAGGCAGAAATAAACTTACAATACCAAAGGGTTCTTTGAAGATGAATTGATTCAACTGATTCAATAAAATACTGATTACTGAATAATGCAGTATAATGATCACAATTATATTACGTTTTAAAAATAATACTACTGTAATTGACCTAAAATTTCAAACAGTAATTTTTTTTTTCTGGATTTACATTTCCTCTAAAAATTGATTATTTTTTGACAATGAAGTCTTATGTAAGTAAGGCTTTAAGGTCTCAATAGAGAATTTAGTAATAAGTTTCACTACACTTTTTTTGTTTATTCAATAATATGCTTGCGTTTGACCGCCATCTTTCCTGATGGGAAGTAATGATGCGGCCTACGATGGAGCATGCTTGCCCAGAAGATACCAATTCACTCTTGACTAGAAGACACCCATATTATAACCATCAGGGAACACCCACTCAGGCAGATCATTCCATACTTGTGCGGTTCGCAAAATAAATGTCATAACACTGCTGAACCTGTTATACTACAGGAACTACAAATATAATAATGTTAATTAGAACCCAGGTTGTAAGCTATCTCAACACCTCCACATATTATCCCTAATCTGCATTAGAGTTGAGTGAGAACAACACCCACCTACAGGCATTTCTTTTAAAAACTTTATCTAAAACCTACTGTGAGACTTTTAAAAACCTCATCCTTACTTGCTCTTATCCTGAAAATAAATACTTTACTAGAAATTTGGGAAGAGAACACCAGAGGGTAGTAAAAAAACAATTACATAAGCACTTTAAGTTTTAATTAGACTTAATTAGTTGGTAAATGTATTTAAGTACATAACAGAAACATTTATAGTTTTCTACCATGAAAACTAAAATGTTTTTTAAAACATGGTCACTTTAATTCCCAAAGAATTAAGTCTTACCTAGTTACAATATCACAAATTGAACAACCTGACACCCAGTGCCAGTAATCTCTTAAAACAAAAAAAAAAACAGTTTAACACTTTGGCTGCGGCAAGTAATCACATGCGCTAGCCCCAGGCGCGGCTAATAAGCAAACGCCTTGTTTTTCACGCGCCTGGCGTGCAGCTAAAGTGTTAACTGCACCAAATCTGAAATTTGGTGTTGAAATACTGAAAAATTAAACTTAACTTCAGACCTCATACTACCTATAACGTGGTGAACAGCCAAATTACCTTTTATAACTCGTAAATATTATTTCTATAATAATATTTCAAAGTTCAGTCTTTGCTAATTATTTTACCAGTCATAGTATGTGTCATTCGTAATTAAATACAATTATATAAAATCAACAAAAGAAATCAACTAACAACAAACCATTTTTAAACAGTTTGTAGGTATACAAACTCTGGCTAATTTCTGTAAATTTTGTAATCATTAGTGTAACTATAATCTATGAACCAATAGCTTTTGCATAGCATAACTATCAAGTCATCCAATAATCCAGCACAGCTGATCTAGTCAAGAGTATTATGTTAGATGGAAATAATCTTCAAAAGTATTATGGAAACTTCGGTTGATTCCAAAACATTGAAGGTAGTTTTAAAACTTATGCGTTTCCTGAATATTCGTCCAAAAACACAGAGGAATGGCAGCGTGGGCACTCAGAAATGTCCAGAAGGAATGTCACCTGAAAAGTATAATTGGTTTGAATTGTTAGATTTCCCAACTTGTAAAGGTTGAAAAAGTACATGAAGAAATTTAAAGTAGAATGACTAAATTACTGTTACAATTACCCGCGGGTGCTGCTCACACTGCAGCCGGATTCTCCCGTTGCAATAATAGCCGCATGAACGGCAGAAGACAATGGTCTTTTCTCGGCGACAAGAACACTTCTTGGACTTGGTGTATGTCTTTACGATGTCAGGGACACCACGTCCCACACGATAGGGGACCTTATGTATTTTGCCCGTTGCTGCGGATACAATTGGAGTCTCCATGACTTAGAGATAGTCGTAGTCAATAGGTACTCTTTTATATTTCTTAATAGACAATCAAATCAACAAAGTTGAATTGAGTTATCTGAAAACTTCCAGAAACAGGCGCGCCGCGGGACTTTTTGAATCAAAACCAGGGTTGCCACCTTGTTTTTTAAAGCGCCAGAGTAAAAGTAAAATACCGCCAGATTTAAGAAATTTGGATTGAAAAAAAAACACCAGATTCCGCTAAATTATTGCATTTAAATCTCAGAAAAGAAACCCAAGTTTAAATGAAAAACAAACTAATATAGGTATAATTATGAGATGCATAAAAATAGTAGTATCCGGCGGTCGTTCTATTAAACAGATTTACGTATGAGGCGTTTTTATTTTTAAAAAAAAGTTCGTGATATTTTCACAGGTGGTGTGGAAGCACTTAAATCCGACCTGTCAAATCGATTTTGGTATGGTTATACCATATTGTTTCCCCAGTCTTAGGGGAAAAAATATGACCATATAATTAGAAAGACTTTGTACACAAACTTTTATGGTAAAATTGACGTATTATCAATGTTTGTTTTCAAAAAATATATATATAATTATTATTATGATTCGTATTTATTGCCCACTGATCTTAAAATTTGGAAATCTGGTAGTTAATTGCCATTCATTTTATTGAAAATAATTAATATAAACTGGTAAACCATGTTTTGTATTTCAATTAAGTCAATTTGACATTGACATTTCGATTCAGATTAATCCAGGCTCTCTATCATAATTTTTGGAACTACTTTTTCTTCTTTTTTTAAAAACGCCTCATTGCAAAAATTTGTTTATTATTACCAGAGTGCAATAATGAGTTTTCACTAAGTTACAATTTACTAAACGTAAATATTATATTTGGTATAACTTGTCAACATTTTTAGTATTTTATATGCCACACGAACCAAATTCGGGACATAGAATGACAGATAAAAAATAAAAAGAAAACGATAACTTATGACAGTGCCTAGGGATTCCCCGGTCATAGAGTAGGAAGAAAATTATGATATTCCGGAATGGTAGGGTATTTCCCTCTCAAAAATGTGTCACCAAATTCTGTATTGAAAAAGCGCTAAAAACCACTAAAAAAATAAAAAACCGCTAAATGATGAAAATATACCACTAGAAGCCTTGAAAAAGCGCCAGTTCTGGTGGAAAAACCACCAAGGTGGCAGCACTGATCAAAACGAAAAATGGTTTGATTGATTGATTTTGACGTTGACAACTCAATGGCGGGAGAAATTTTATTTAAAAAAAAGTTGTTGGGCACTTATAGAGTACCTAAGCATCAACACAGTAGGTAAAGTTTCGTTGATTTCGTTCACACTTATCTAGTTTTTCACTGATTCCTTTTTACAGTAACGTAGAGAGACCATTCTCAAGGCCCGACTAAATATTTAGGGCAGAGCTGTGCTGCTCAGAATAATGTAACGCACATGGTGTTCACCTACAAATGTACATGTACGTATATTTATTTTATTTTAGTCTAAGCATGTATACACAATACCCATGTGGTTTGGCCTCGTCTCTCGTAAGCTGCGCAGCTATAATAGACTCTGGACTAGGCCTAGTTTAAAGTGAAACGTTTCGCTTGGGGGGCAGAATTATTGACAAATTATCTCTACAAAATATCGTAAGGCATGCTCAACGATTATCGCAAATTTTATTATTACTTTATCCGGTTTAGCTCCAAAAACGAAAAAACAGTTTGAAATTTAAATTTCGCGATTTAATCGAAACGTTTCACTTTGAGCGACCAACTACAAGTTTAAATTTCCATCAAAAATTATACATAGGTACATGTGATCAGGTTATTGAATAATTTTTCTCATGTTTTGTATAAATTGTTATTTTTTGCGTTTATTTATATTAGTCGTGCTGAACTATAAATAGTTCTAGTTTTCTAACGAATTTAACGAAATTTATTACAGAGCATACTTACCTTTACTTTACACGCACGTATAAACTTCGCATTTACAATATTTGCATGATTGTAACTAATTATGTCAATCAAACGTTAGAAGCAAGACTGTAATTTTAATTTTAGTCATGTAGTAAAAAATACATAATATTTTCATACAAACAGTAGGTATACTAACTCTTAATTGCTTACGGTACACATAAGGACGGGCTTAATTACTGTTGTGAACACAATTACTTGCCTACTGTAGTTTGGTACTTGGCTACATACATAATTAGATTCTGCATTTTTATGTTTTCATATCTGCTGCATGCATCTCACAGGAAGTTGTTGTATTCTTTGACAAAAGTTTCCTTTTATCTGTAGTAATCACGCAACATGAACGGTAGGGCTAGCACAACTTTGACGTAATAATACGTAGCGAGTTTTCGATAGAAAAGTGTACGCCATTTACGACTGTCAAGTATGCTCCTGACGGGTGTAAATGGCGTACACTTTTCTATCGAATACTCGCTACGTATTTTTACGTCAAAGTTGTGCTAGGCCCACGGAACAGTATAAAAAGGAGTTGCATTCAAGTTTCTTCTATCTAGTTGTGACCAGTAAGGATGAAACATCTACCTTTTATATTTGGAGTAATTTTTTGCCTCGCTATGTCATTCGACATAGTCTATGGTTTGGTTGCCCCGCAACTTGTACCATTTAAATATCAAGAGGGTAGTCCTGAAAATCTTCAAATTTTGAATAGGGTAAGTTTTACTCAATTTTAGATGTTTTTATCTGTAGTACCAATAAATACGAGTTCAAGACACAATAATGATCTGACTTCTGATCAAATAAAACTTAATATAAAGTTTTTTTTAAGTTTTAGAAATTTTAGTTACTGAAGGATGTTTTCAGATTGCTAGAAGAGCACAATCCGGCAATTTCCCGATGCCTCCTCCGCCAACCTTTCCACCGGCAATGTTTGGGAGTTTTTCACGTAAAAGAAGAGAAGCTAAAGGAGGAGGTTCTATGCCCACAAGAAAAGGATAATTATCTCTATTTACCTATTCCTTTAAATATAAAACATAAACGACCAAGGCGGCCATTGAAATATGGATAAATGATTTTGTGATAGCAACAGTGTAGTTTAGTACATACTTAGTAAAATACGGTTGGACCAGCAAAGTAAGTTTTTTGTTTTATTTTGGTTAGTTAGAAATTTTGTCTAAATACGGTGATTCGCTATTTGGTTGCTCTTTTTACAACCTTCTTTGTTTCTGTCATGGCTAAATTGTTCCCAAAACCCATCGGGACAGTTACCTATTCAAAATGTACTATACTTGCAGTTACAAAATAATTTTTAATGGTATGAACATATTTTATTTTCTGCGGTTAGCTGTCAGTTTTGTAAAGTAATTGTAGCACCGGGTACGAAGTTTCGAGCACCAGCTAGAATCAAATAAAATACGTCGGTGACCAGTTGTAGTCGACAGCGCCGTCAGCCAAACAGCCATTAAATATTATTATTGGAATAGGACTTAGACAGACAATTGGGTGTGCTGGGAAACGTTACCACGTATCATGATAGATGTGCCAAGATCGTTATGGGTAATCTAGAAAGTCGTTTTGCATAGAGGCACCATACATTGCGAGTAGATCCAAGACTAAGTAAGTACTTAAGTAATTATTTTTACAAAAAAAAAAACAAAAACCGACTTCAAGAGACCGACTATTGAGTTATTCATCTATTTGTCGCGGACGTACCTACTTACTTATTGCAAATTTAAGACCTAAATGGTTTTCTCATGGATACCATTATCAGAACTGGACCAAAAATGAAATGGGTGCACGCGGAAAGCGTCAGCTTTCTTAATAAAAAAATAATCAGTAGAATCGATTCACCCAGTCAAAAGTTATGAGGTAACAAACAAAAAAAAATATACAGTCGAATTGAGAGCCTCGTCTTTTTTTGAAGTCGGTTAAAAAACCGATTGGTATCATTATTATCTAGGATTATAAATGAGCTTGAAACTATCATGTATTTTAGTCTAATTTTAACGCTAGTTTTGATATAAATTATGATAGAACACAAATGTATGAAAATAAAATAATTTGTCAAGAGACATAGTTTAATCCATCAATATTTTAAATAAGTACCTAATTTAGTAGTTCATTCACATAAATCCTGAAGCCAAAGATCAACCCTGTAGCCACTCATTTTCAGAATAAACCATTGTGCAACTCATTGAAATATTCCATGACGATATATTGCACGATTTAGCTTTTTACTACTCATCACTGAGTCTACTCCTTTCCCACATCTTGTTTGATGAAATTATTATTGCAAGCTTTTTAACTGCATTCCCCGATGAGTTCGAGCCATTGTGCAGTGCACCCTAATTGAAAAATAAAAATCCCCACCCGTCCATAATTATTGCCGGCTAAACACAACCCGGAAAAGATTAGTTAGAAAATACTGGCGTTATCTTTTGTGGTAAAAAGTAGCAGAGACCATTACTCAGTTGTGGAAAGGTATTTGTTGAAATAAATCATCACTTGAACACTGACTTGAACTATGGACTGGAATAAAACTCTCGCTAGTCAATGGTTGAATTTGGTAACTAAACTTGATGTGTGAAGTATCTCAGTAAAAAAACAATTTTTGAGTTTGACAAAGACATTACTTAACCGTTTGACTTGAATTACTTGTTCATTGACAATGACATATGCTTTTAACATCAAAAATAGCCTCACAACCTCACGTAGATATTTTGTGAATTTTCAATTTGTTACTATGTTAGTGAGAATGTAAGCCGATTTCAGTAATAAATATTAGGCGAATAAAGCTTTATCACAACTGATTCTAAATACAAAAATAATTTACTGTTAGTGTACTTGAGACTAACCTATGTAACTTTCCTCAAAATGATGCAAAGTGTAAAAAAAAGTTCTATTAATGCAGTATCAAAAGTTGGGGGAAGGATAAAATTTCCGGAAAAGTATAAAGGAACTATACTGGAAAGATGGGCAGACTACTGGAAGAATCTGTTTATTGACTATCGCCAAATGTTACAGGACTTGAGAACTGACATACAGGATGATCCTCGCAAAACAATAAAATGGCTTACCATCCTTGGAGCGTCCTTTGCTCTTGCCAAGAATAATCCCAATGAATTAGATTTCAAAGATGAGTTGAAGAAAGTAGAAAACAATGCAGCAATGGTAGGTGATGAGTGCTTGAACAAGGAATCTATAGAACACTTCAGATTCTTAGAAATGAGCTACAATGCAGGACTAATACACTACAGCAGTTTGGGAATATTCTCCGTCATGTATACTTCCGAGCTGAGTCAATCATGTGACCTGTATAAAGCACACTGTTCATACATGAAGCCTTCATACTTGAGTTTTCCCACTCGCATTGTAGATGTGGGTATTGCGGGGCGATGGTGGAACCTCTATCGGAAAACAACCAACTATGATGTAAATTTTAATTCCGGGACATGAGTTGCTGGGCTGTAATGCAGTTTACTGAAAGTACTTCTCCTTTTGTAACATCTAGGATAGGATGTAGCTTATGTAACAGCAATACTGCAACATGAGTGTCATCATTGATCTGACCACATGACAGCCATTTGAAGAAACACTAGCATAAAGGAAATATTTACATATTCAGACGCCACACTTCAAGGTATAGGTTCAAATTTCAGCATTAACCTTGAGCCTTGAAAGAGAAAAAATACTCATCAGATCAGTACATCCTAAATATTACAAATGTAGATGTGCAATAATTTATTATGCCATACATTTATAATTAAAACTTAGTTTTTGTTGGTAGTTGTTTATTTATGTGAAATAAAACATGTTTTAATGAAGAAAATGCTTGTATTCAGTTTCTTACTAATAATGCTAAAACAATTTAAGTATAAAAACTAAGGGCTCCTCTCAAATCACCTTGTAATGTTAAATTACCTAAAATGCAAATCAAAAACCTTTCCAACCTCCATGACAGTATGTTGCTGCATTTTTAAACAATGGGCACTTAAAAATGGTGAAATTAACTAACTAAACAGTTTGCATTTTTTGATAAGTTAAAAAAATGGAAGAATTTTTCATAAATATTCATATAAGTAACTTAGGCTTCCAGTCTCTTTTCAAATTAAATTAATAAATACTTAGTTACAATTAAAATTAAAATTTTGCTAAGTAGAATATTATAGAATGCAAGCTGCAGAAAATAAAAATAATGCACACAAAATATTCCATATATTATTCCAATTATTATCTATTTCTACCAAGACAAGTTTTGTTCAAGACATAGTTTATCTCATATCACAATCAATAAAATAAAAGTTCTTTTGAACGATGGCAAATTAAAGGGCTACACACTAGCCTTAAAAATTCTTAAAAAATATAAATTAATCTTTGATTACAGTAATATGATTAAGGCTGGACTGTAGAGCTGAAGTATGTGCATTTTGGCCACTTTATACAAACATATTAGTGTCTTTCTGTAAGCACTTGTATATTTTCCATGAAAGAAGTCAATAATATTATGTTGGTATAAAACCAGCTAAAATATTTGCACTTCAGTCCAGGCTTACAACAAAATCATTCTTCAATAAAAACCATAGAAATGTCACTGATTTAAAATGTGTTATGGTCATAAAAAGGATAAAATAACAAAGTAACACTAATGTAAATAAACAGTACAAAAACATTCTAAACTAAAAGTGAAATGAGAAAAAAAAGTAGCACAGAATAAAACCAGTAGTTATTTCGTATAAATATAACTGATAGGACAAACACAAAAATATAAAATCAATCTTCTTATTAGAAATTAATGGCATGTAAGTACTTATGGGTCCAAATTAGCTGTAACTGTTAAAATGTAGTTAATAATCAAAATTTAAATAACAATTATGATATTGGCTAATGGCTATTTATTTAGATCATTTGAATTAGATTAGGTAAGTACTACTGAAAACTATTCATTCTAACTTGGTCGACAATTATCACGTGCACTATAATTGATGTGTCAAACAATAAAATTGTATGACAAAGGTATATTCATAAGGCTACAACTAGCTATGTAGTTCAGAATGCTATTCTCAATGGCTGAACTATAGGCACAGAATATATCATAGAACTCGAGGGACGCGCGCGCGCGCCTTTACCCCCGAAACTAAATTAATAATTAAATTTTTCATTCTTTAATTTTATAATAATCTAAGTAATATTAATAACGTAGATGACCTCAACGTCGCTAGTAGTATTGTTTTTCTGACTACACAAAAGTTGAATTGCAATCTAGATTATAATTATGCTTTTACTACATACTTGTTTACATTATTTGTTTTGTGTGCAAATAAAATAAAATAAATAAAATAGAAACGCCTGAGAGTTCCTCCGCGCCCACCTCTGCTTCTCACCCAGCGGGCGTCCCGCGAGTTATATGGTTTGCCTATAGAGTTTATGTAGCGAGAAATGACATCGGAAACGTTGGTAGCAAAATTTAGAGTAATTTTATTCATACCTTATATTGCCACCTGTTGCTTTTTTTTTTTTTTCTGTGAGTGACCAATTGAATAGTGTGTGCATTACTGGATTGACAACAGTTAAATACGATTTTATATAGTCATAGACTAGATATTGCGGTTGGGTTTATTTTATAAAAAAGGGCTTCAAGACTTCTGCCTGTAATTCTAACGCAAAAAGGTGTTTTTTATCAGTACTTTAGCTGTAGAGGTCTTTATTTTTTGAGCTTATTGCATTTTAAAATGAACTCGCATATCTGAAGGGTGAGTTCAGAATTATAGCTCATTTAGTTACTTCTTAGTATGTTAGGTCGCATAGTTCTCTTTGCCATTGAGTCTACATCTAATTTAATTTCCGTAAGAAACTGCAATATTAATAAAAAAACTTACATACAATATTTTTCGTAAAATCATGAGGTAAGCTGTTGCATTCAGTAAGTCAATAAGTCTATATAATTATATTATACTTCAAATTATTTGTGTATATTTATTGCTCTTTAAGACTTATTTCAAATACAAGATACATATTTGAGTTATTGTTTATAAAATATGTTATGCACGAAAGCATTTCATAAGTTTTTCTTTTGAGATTAAAAGGCTGTGATGCAATTGCATGCTTTGTCAAACAGCAGTTAATGCTGCGTTAACATTTCAATCATCATTGGCGTATTGTAACCTCGTCCTGCAGCATCTACTTGAACTATAATAACTGCTAGTTTGGACGTAAAGTTAAACTCTATGATGTGGTGCGCCATGCGTCTAATCTAGCTACTATGACACAGTGCTACAATAAATCATGACACAAATGTAAACCTAGCCTTCTTTTCATTTATTGCAGTGTTTGACCAGTTTTGCTATTTTAATTTTCTTCACACTTTATTAATAATTTAGAGTCTATTTTCAAACTGAAACCCTGATTACTAGGATTATGCAAAATTTGTTTCTATCACATTATTTCAGACTTGCATAGATAAGTTACACAATAATATATACACAATGATACATTTTTACATAATGAGGATATAAGATTAAAAAAAAACAAAAACACAGATTACAGCAGTGTTTTTTAACCTAAGCCTGAGTAGGCCTAGGCAAGAGCTTGTAAAAGAAAATTGTATGATCAAGTAATAAAATAAACAATATAACACTAAACATTAGGTATGGATTTATGAAATCATGACAAATTGACAATACTTTTGGTGCTCAAAGTTTAAATTAACATTTTGACTGCGGCTAGTAATCACAGACAGCGCTACTAGCTCCAGACGCGGCCAATAGTCAAACGCGTTGTTTTTTACGCGCCTGGCGCGTGCAGCCGCAATCGCGTCGCGCAAAAGAAAACACAAGGTATGTGTTTCCCGCAACCAAAATTCAGAGTTGTGACTTCTCATGTAGTTTTTATCATTTCAGCATATTAGAAAAAGAAAGCAGCAATTTTAAAACTGTCAAATTTAGTTAACAAAACGGTAGAACAGAATCCACATCAATGCTTGTGCTTGTACCATTACGAGTATGTCACTACTCTGAAATTTGGTCAACTGATCCTAAATAATGTACATACAATATGATAATTGAATTAAAAACCTGAAAAACAATAAAATCAATGTGCCTTCCATTATAATCTCTAACTCATCAAAAATATTCTAAAAACATGCAAACATAGTAATGCAAAAAGCAAATATAATAACAGATCTATATGCTACCAAACAAGAAAAAATCCAAGACTTGTTGAATTAACAAAATTAACACTTCTAAAATGTGTTTTGTATAATAAGTACACACATGGACGTTCACAGAGATAAAAGATTATGCGCCTCACACCTACCATGACATTTCAATTGCTATATAATTAAGTAGCATCATTGAATAAATATTTGGTTCATTATTATAGAAAGCAATGAACGATTATAATTATGCTCATACATGTTTTATGATTTACCTACTACGAGTAAATAGCAAATTTTCTTTGCATAAGTATTTGTTTGAGCAGATTGTTGTTCGATGTAGGTTATATTGCTATCCGTTTTAAAATGTTTTGTTTTTTGATAGGGTTGTCACGAAAGTAATTTAAGGGGCAGACTTTGACGCGCCGCTATCTCGCTTCCACAATTCAAGATTTTTGAAGATATAAAATCACTGAACATAGTTATAAAAAATGCAATTGGATCTAAAGTGGCTGAGAGTAATATCACAGAGCATCAACAAAAAAATCATTTTGATCAAAACAAGTTTTCATACATAAAACAGACAAATCATAAAATCTCATATATAAGTATGAAACATTTGTTTGAATCATAATATTTTTTATGTTGAAGCTTTGTGATATAATATTATTCTCAGCAACTTAAGGCTTTAGGCCACCCTAGAATTTTCGAAAAATCGTTTTTTTTTTTAAATTCCAAATGGTCCCTTAGGACCTCAAAAATGATGTCCCAGAAGTTTAGTACTTACTCGGTGTTCGAATTTTAGTACAAGGCCGTCTGGTCCGCGGCGAGCTCCTTTTGTGAGCGCTAGGGGAAGGTACGTTAGGGGACTAGAGCAGGTACACGGCAGATGTTATTGAAAATATTTATTTCCTGTCTAAGAAATGAAAAGGAAGATAATCTGGAAGGCCAATTGTATGGTGCAGGCATCGCAGATTAAAGGTATTGTAAAATTATTCATGATTTTCTACTACTCAAAACTTTAAACGCGTTTATCTCAATACTGTATTTTTCAAGTTGGCCGGACTCGTAACTCAAGCAATTTTCAACCGATTACTTACTTGAAATTTTTACTTTAGAAGGGCGCCATTTGGCCAAAAATCAATATATCGCAAAAATACTACGTACTTCTATAGCAGTTACTATATATAATCGAAAAATTCATTTGCTCATAATTATTTTAAAAATTACAGGAGCTGTTAGTCCGGCCGTGGACCCCGAAAAAAAAGACGTCGACGCAAAAATGCTGCACAGCCGCCATTTTGTAATAAATCGCTTCAAAAAAATAATTACAAGCAGTCACTGATATAGATAATAAAATCACGTTTCAGATAACAGAAATTTAATTTATAACGATTTATTTTGTAGTATTTCTGAAAAAAAATCCCCAAAAAGCCTATTTTTTCAGCCTCTAGGGTGGCCTAAGGCCTTAACCAATTGCGACTTTTCATAACTATATTCAGTGATTTTACACTTTCAGAAATTTTGAAATGCGCAAGCGAGAAGCAGCAAAGTCGTCAAAGTCTACCCCTTAAGTGTTTTTACCAAAAATTACCGCTACCATTTCCGTTTTCAAGAGGATCAAAAAACACCACGAATTGGTCGAAACATGTCAAAAAAATCTCTTTGCATTGCCGAGTCGTCTTGAGACAGCCAATGGATTTATATCCGAGACCCAAGCTTTCTACAACTGTAGGGAGTGAGTTTGTCGGAACAAAGATATCGTAATGCGATATACAGGTTTATAAAGGGTATTTTTAACCTAAAAATGCTTCTAGTACTCATTAATATAGGTATGGCCACGAGGTTTGACCGCTTGGTTCGATCAATCGGACTATGTGAACTTTTTCTTCAATCAGTGCAACCCATCAAACTAAGTGAACTTTTTTTCCAGTTTGTAATTTGCCCAACTGTCAGTTCAATAGGAATTTTCCCACTTTGTCAAAAAAAAACTACTACTGAATACTACTAAATGAATTTTAAAACAGGCATCAATGAATTTGTCCATATCAGATACCATGCCAAGTACCAAGACAGCAGATAAGACGAAGAGGTACTTTATCTCTAGATTCACAAAGAGTGTGATCACGGGTCGCGAAGGCTAAAACCTCTCCATGGTTTATGCATTCTTGGTATTTAGACTTGGCAAAAACTATTGGCAATAGTAGATTGTAAAACAAGGTCATAAAACAAGCTATTTTATCTGAGTCGTTTAGCTAGCCCGAGCCGAAGGCGAGGGCGGATTTAAAAGTCGATGATAAAATGAGTTATGCCCGAGTTTTACACTCGACTTTTGACTTCGATTGCGAGAAAATGAAAATATAATAGCAGTTTTTGAAACTGTTGTAAGCGACGGGTATTAAAACACGAGTGTGTGTTTTATTAGTATCACACGAGTGTTTTAAAGCCTAGTTATGTGCAGTACACTAATTTATCTACTCTCATATCATACTTTTTAAACACAACACCAAAATTAAAAAATATAGTTAACGGCGCCAAAGCCCAGCATGTCACCGCGCATGCACTAGAGCACAGATTAGATAATAGTTACTACATGCCAAAGTGTCACCGCGCATGCCCAGTGAAACTGTATCGTAATAAAAAAATTACATTATTAAGAATGTTAAAATGTATTTTTTTTTCAATTTCTGTATTTCGTTTATAAAGTAGTCATTATAGATTGGTTTTGAAGTTCGTAATTCGAATTTTACGATTTGAGGGTAGATAAAAGGATTATGATTGAACTTAATTAACTTTTTGAGGAATGGAACCAGGTTGTCTGGCCGGTTAGTTCTACTATGAGGTCGAATGTGGTCCTGAGATTTAACCGTCCGGGTAATCTGTAATCAAACGGAAAAAATAGTTCACATGGTCCGATTGATCGAACCACGTGCCCATAGCCATTAATATGGATATTTTTACTATAGGACTAACTCTGATATCGCGAATAATAATTAGATGTTCCATAGGTACATTTTGTTTCTTTTTTTTGCGATTTCAGAGTTGCTCCCATAGTAAAAATTATTCATAATGATGAGTACTATGAGCCCTTTTCGGCTTAGCATACCCTTTCCTAATAGCCCTGTATAATTATAAGGTGCGGCGGAGTATCATTCTATTGTAGTCACATAGTTTTTTAACCTAAATTAATTCGACTTGTATTTTTTTGCAAGTCTCGTCATTCAAATACTAGTTCTTCAATATAAGGATGCAAACTACCCTCATAATCAGAAAAGTATGGCTTTATGCCAACTGCTACAATTTCACGCAGACGTGAAGCGCCACGTGCGAAAACGAGACAAAGCCCTTAGCCTATAGACCTTAGACCTGGATATTTCTGAATAAGATTGTATGCTTTCCACAATATTTACAGGGTTATAAGGAAAGGGTATGCTAAGCCGAAAAGGGATCATAGTACTCATCATTTTGAACAACTTTGGCTATGAAACCGACCCTGAAATCGTGAAAAAAAGTCAGCTGGTCCATACATTTCGTCAAGTGTCATTATTGTATTTCTGTGGAACAGCTGATTTTCCTTTTCGATATCAGGGTTGGTCCCATAGTAAAAGTTGTTAATAATGTTGAGTACAAGCATCCCTTTTTGGCTTAGCGCAGCCTTTCCTTGTAACCCTGTAGAAGCAATCTTGTTTTAATCTTTTTGTACATCAAACTTTGTCTCACTTTCTTTACTGTTGAGCGAGTAAGACAAAGTACAATACGAGAAGTTAAGAATACTTTTAGAGGTTGTAGTAACCCTCGTGTCAAAGTTTTACTTTCAATTTTGGCTTTCAATATTGGCGAAATACTTGAAAATCGACAATAGCTTGACCAAAATCTCAAAAACTTGTTTTGTTTTGTCATCAGATTGCATTGCAAATGCATCAAAATCTGTAGAAATCCATGGATTCTTGAGCTGTGATATTTTGATCGAACTCTACCATTATCGGTCAATTGAAGAACTACTAAGTTCGAAATATGTATTTTGTTGCATTTTTAGTTCAGTCAGGTTGCATTGTTGGTTGCTTGTCCGATGCAGATGCTGGGGACGAGGGGTCACTAAATTAAGTGAATTTCCTCACCATTGAGCCCATACGCGATTATCCCATCAAAGTCGTCATTCATGTCATCCTCGTCCATGTACATCTCATCGTCTGAAAATAAAAAAGCAAGGCATCACATATCAGCATATCACACTTAAAAAATTTCACCTAAGTACGGAGCATACAGTCAACTTGGGTAACTTTGACATTCTGGGTAAGATTGACAGTTTTGTGTTTCATGATTTTAGTTTAATATAAACTTTGTTGTATTGTCAATAGTTCTAAGCTCAATGTCTAGTTTGGTTCAAACTCAACTTTTTACCATTTTATTTAAAAAAAAAACTGTTTGTCTATTCCACGCGTTAAGGCTACCCAAAATCTATAAAATGGTTGCCAAAGATACCCAGAATGTTTAAAATTCAATTAATAAGCGATTTTAGTGAAAACCAAAATTACTGTCAAAGTTACCCAGATAGGGGGGTAACTTTGTCATACCAAACTTTTGCATTTTTTCAAATTAACTTGTATATTCTATTCTGCACGCATCAATACACAAATTTACTTTTTCACGTGAATCTACGATTTTTTACTAACATTGTCATAAACAATTGTTTACGCCTACACTCCACTTCATAGCAAGATACGCCTGTCCGTCAAACCATTAGATTTAAGAAATGACATGTCAATTAAGTCAGTCTCAATACAAGTTTAACCTAATAAACATCTTGGCGACCGTGACAGGACTAAAGCAATATTTTAATCATCTTCAACCATTACAACCACGGGAATACTGAAGCCTCATCCATTGCAGCCACCGCCGGCCGATTAGCAATAGTTTTGTGTCGCAGCACAGGCCAATGCAGATAAGTTTCCTTCCTAATTTCATTTCCGTGCATCCACACCCATTTCACAATCAAACACGTCAATTCACTTTTTACCTATTTACTGCTATATATTGTCTACTATTTGTGCAAATTACTTAGATATATCATTTTTATAGACGAATCTAACATTTTTATCGCTTAAAATTCATTAATTATTGTAAAATATCGAAAAATAGTTTTATTTTTCTACCCGCATTTAAAAAAAATATTTGAAAATTTTGTTCAATTTTGCAGAAATATCACGTAAATTGTTATTTTATGTTGATTTCATTGTTTAATTAGTGTCCAAATTGCGTAATTTCATATCAAAAATCGTCAGAAGACATTTTTTTCGCAATAAACTCACGCCTATATGCCGAACATTTCAGGGTTATCACAGCGACCTTGACCCAGTCGCAACGAAAAATATCCAGCACTGCAAGCATTTCTGGACAGCGAGTCCAGACTGCAGTCAGAGCCGAATCAAGGTGGTACCGGCACATTGAGTGAGAGTTTTTTTGCTATTTATTTTAAAATCAGATTTTTTTTGTACTAAGTTTCCCATCTATTTTCACTAGTTTAGTATCCATATTTATATTTTAATATATGATGGGGGGCGATGCTAGTGCAAAAGATTTACTTGATCTTTTCGTCAAACGTAGCTCGATAAAGGGTCAAATAACTAAGTTTAAGAATTATTTAAATAATTTACTAACTAAAGAAACGCTAACATCAACTGAGTTAGCAGAATTGACACTTAAACTTGGGAAGTTTGAGTCTTTGTCGAACCGCTATGATGACTTGCAAAATCAGATTGATATCTTAAACTCCAATAATTTAACCGAAGAAGTTGATGAACGAGATGATATTGAGCAGCTATTCATTTCAAACATTGCTTCTGCCCAGAGCCTAATACAAAAATACAACTTAAGTAAACATGAGGAAAGCATTTACAGAGACTTAAATGCATCTCATTCTACATCAGCTCAATGTAATGTCGATCATCACAACCCAATGGGATTTAAATTGCCCCAGATACAAATTGCAAAGTTTGACGGTTCTTACTTCCGTTGGCTCGAGTTCCGTGACACGTTCTTATCTCTAATTCATAACAATGAGCGCATCGCTCCAATACATAAGTTTCATTACCTTATTTCATACCTGACGGGTGACGCAGCGCGCATTATTTCCAATTTTGAGGTTTCCGATAACAATTATTTGAATGCTTGGAAAATTCTATGCAATCGATTTGATAATAAGCGACAATTGGTGACTCATCATTTAAATTCTTTGTTAAATATCCAACAAGCGAGTCGCGAGTCTCACGGATCCTTAAGATTTACAGTCGATCACATTTCTAAAAACCTACGCGCCCTATCTAGCCTCGGACTTCCCACAGATAAATGGGATGTTCTAATTATCCATATTTTGAGCACAAAGCTCGACGCCCACACTCTTTTAAAATGGGAAGAATGTCGTAGCGTTTCGGACGATATACCCACTCTTGAGCTATTTTATAAATTTTTAATCGATCGTGCTAACATTCTTGAATCAGTAAACCGAAACCAACCAAAGTCAGCTACTCATTCTACCGCCAGGGCCGCATCTAGTATGAATAAAAACAACAACCGCGTCAATACTAAATCGTTTGCTTGCGTCAGCGATGCTGGTGAGACTATCTCTCCTCCAATCACGTGTGTTGTGTGTCAGGAAGGACACCGCATATATGACTGTCCTACGTTCCTAGCCAAATCTATTGATGAGCGTATAGCCGAAGTACGTAAATTAAAATTGTGTCCTAATTGTTTACGAGCTGGTCACAAACTACAAACCTGTCGATTAGGTCCTTGTTTAAAGTGCAAAGGGAAACATAATACTCTCACGCACAAACAATCCAATACAAACAAAAATCAATATTCTTCTTCTACTTCCAGTGTTCCAGTGTCCACAGCCGTGCCTGACAACACTGACGATATTATCGCCAATTTTTCCAAACAAAACTCGAAGCAAGTGCTTCTATCAACTGCTTTTATTGAGGTGGCTAATCCTCAAACGAACCAAACCGAAAAGGTTCGTGCCGTTCTAGACTGTGGAAGTCAACTTTCATTCATGACGCAGTCTCTTAAAAACAAACTGTCGTTACAATCCAGGTCAGATTGCAGTATCAATGTAATGGGTATAGGCAACACTCAGACTGGTAAAGTCACAGAATCTTGTGTAGCTCAATTGAACTCATTAGTTAACGCTTTTAAAGTTACCTCTAGTTTTCTGGTGCTTCCACAATTGACCGGTCACATTCCAAAGTATCCTATTGATCCCAAATTATTACAAATATCCAATGATTTAAACCTTGCAGATCCAATGTTTCACCAGCCAGCGCCGACTGATGTTCTCATCGGTGCCGATTTATTTTGGGACATTATTGGCCGCGAGCAGCGTACTCTCGGTCCTAACAATCCGAAGTTAATTAATTCCCAATTTGGTTGGATTATTTCAGGTTCTATGATGGCAAGTCAAACTAACAACACTATACAATGCAACCATTCCATCATTTCGAATCAATCGAATGATGACGATATTCAAATTCATCAAGAACTCACTAAGTTCTGGGAGCTCGAGGAAGTTCCACTAAAATCAAAACTTAGTGAGAGCGAGAAGGCATGTGAACCGAATTTTTTATCTCGCACCTTCCGCTTAGAATCAGGTAGGTTCTCTACTGGCATCCCTCTCAAAGATTCACCCGATTGTCTCGGGGACTCATATACATTAGCTAAAAATAGATTACTAAATTTAGAAAAAAGATTCAGACGACAACCAATAGTTAAATAACAATATGTTGAATTTATGCGCGAGTACGCCGCTTTAGGTCATCTATCGGAGTCTCCTATACCTATAAATTCATATTTTTTATGCCATCACGCGGTATTCAAAAATAGTAGTGAATCTACTAAAATTCGAGTAGTGTTCGATGGATCGGCTCCGTCGACCTCGGGCCATTCTATCAATGATATTCTCCAGGTAGGTCCTAATATGCAGGATTCTCTTTTTTCCATTCTCCTCAGAGCTCGACAATACAAGTACCTCCTGAATGGCGATGTCGAGAAAATGTATCGGCAAATACTGATTCATGATGAGGATCGAAATCTTCAGCTTATACTATGGAGAGAAGACGAATCCAGTCCTATCAAAACGCTGCGACTAAATACTATAATTTACGGTATGGCAAGTTCTAGCTATTTGAGTACACGTTGTCTCTGGCAGCTCGGAGAAGAATGCTCAGATCCCGATATTAAACAAATAATACAACACGATTTTTTAGTAGACGATTTGATTACAGGAGCAGATAGCGAAGACAAATTACAGTTCATTCAACAAGCTGTAACTGCAGCTTTGTCTAAAGGCTGCCTAAATTTAAGAAAATTCAAATCAAATTCAACTGCTCTGCTAAAGTCTGCCACTACTAGTTCAGATGATCAATTAATAGTCAGCGAATCGACATCCACATTAGGAATGGGCTGGGATCCATCCAACGATCAGCTACATTTTCCATTTAAAATGCCGTCACTAACCAATAATACAGCTTCTACTAAACGATCTATTCTTTCAGCTATATTTAAAATTTTCGATCCCTTGGGCTTGCTGAGTCCGTGTATAATTAAAGCTAAAATGTTGTTGCAACAGTTATGGTTGCACAAGCTAGCCTGGGACGATCCAGTACCCGATAATATTGAAAATGATTGGAATAAATTTGTTACAGCCGTGCCCAGTCTTCTGACTCTCGGAGTACCCCGACGCGTGCTTTGCGATGAACCCGTGTCTGTTTCTCTACATTCATTTAGCGATGCAAGTCAGAAGGCCATGGGAGCCTGTATCTACTTACGGTCTGTAAATTCAAACCACGAAATAACGGTTAGATTACTTTGCTCTAAATCTAAGGTAGCTCCAATTAAAGCTACTACGATTCCCCGACTTGAGCTGTGTGCCGCTCTATTGGCAGCTAAATTATGCAAATCGGTTAGGGAATCATTACGATACAATATACAAGAGGAAGTACACTGGTGCGACTCTACCATTGTACTTGCCTGGCTACACAGTAGTTTTCAAAATTTAAAAACATTTGTTGCAAATAGAGTTCTAGAAATTAGTGAGCTTACAGACTCTACTTCATGGCGTCACGTGCCTACCACTGCTAACCCCGCTGATCTAATCTCTCGCGGCATTGACCCACAACAACTAAGTAAGATGGAATTGTGGTGGTCTGGTCCGTCGTACCTATCAGAACCAGAAAGTACTTGGCCTATACTAAACGCTAAAATAGAAAATGAATTTTACCTGAAACTAAAAGCTATCACTATAACTAACTTAACGACTAACAACGAACCTATTTTACAATTTACAAACTACTCTAGCCTAACTAAACTAAAAAGAATATTAGCCTATATGCTACGATTTATATACAATATTAAAAACTCTAAATCTCGACTTACAGGTCTTTTATCCGTCAATGAATTGAACGACTCTTTTCTACGCTTATGTTAATTTTCACAGCGAGAGTCATTTCCGATAGAGTATGAGCTGCTCTCCAAAAACAAAATTTTGAGTCCCAAATCTCAGCTTCTATCACTAAGTCCATTTTACAGCGATGACAAAGTTATTCGAGTAGGTGGTCGTTTAGACGCCTCAGATTTTAATTTTGACAAAAAACATCCTATTCTTTTGCACGCTAATCATCATCTCACTAAAATTTTATTCCAATATGAACATGAACACAACCTACATGCTGGACCGCAATTATTACTAGCGACGATTCGTGAATTCGTGTGGCCTATCAACGGTAGAATGTTAGCTCGACGCATCTATCGCAATTGTTTTAAATGTAGACGTCTTCAAGGTAAAACAATGAAACCTAAAATGGGTAACTTACCCTCCGAGCGCGTCACGCCGAATTTCCCATTTTCGTCTGTAGGTCTAGATTTTTCCGGAGCCTTCCATATTTTAAATAGAAAGGGACGAGGCGCTAAGCTAGAAAAATGCTATTTATGCATATTTGTGTGTCTACGTTATAAATGCGTCCATCTTGAAGCGGTTTCCGACCTAACGAAAAACGCTTTTGTCATGACGTTTCGCAGATTCGTGTCACGCCGTGGTCGGCCATCGGAAGTGTTCTGTGACAATGGAACCAACCTAGTATCTGGTGCTAAAGAGATAAGTAATTTTTTGAAAACCAATGCTAACTCTATATCTGATTTCGCAAGTGAAGACGGGATTACATTTAAGCTCTCACCAAGCGCCGGACCCCACTTCGGCGGAATTTTCGAGAGTGCTATTAAAAGTGCTAAGTTTCATATTAAACGCGTAATGGGCAATTCTCATTTAACCTACGAAGAACTATCAACGTTATTTGCACAAGTAGAGTCAATATTAAACAGTCGTCCGCTATGTCCTTTATCCTCCTCACCCGACGACTTCCTTTGCCTAACTCCTGGAAATTTTCTCATTGGTCGTGCGCTCACTGCTTTGCCTTCACCGGATTTTGATGACTGCAACCCAAACTATCTCCAACGCTACGAGCGAATCCAAAGAATATACCAGCACTTCTGGAAGAGATGGCAACGCGAATATATAGCTGAGCTGCATCACCGCCGCAAATGGAAGACGAGCTCTACCAATCCAAACGTCGGCGATTTAGTCCTGATCCAAGAGGACGACATCCCACCACTATGCTGGAGACTCGGACGCATCTCTAAATTATTTTACGGACCTAAAGATGGAATTTCACGAGTAGCACAGATGTGAACACCTCCAGAGGATGCCTTCGCCGCCCATTAGTCCGCCTGTGTGCACTTCCCACCGCAGAAGAATTAGAAGGTTGAAAACCGATGCTTTTCAACGGGGCAGGATGTTTACGCCTACACTCCACTTCATAGCAAGATACGCCTGTCCGTCAAACCATTAGATTTAAGAAATGACATGTCAATTAAGTCAGTCTCAATACAAGTTTAACCTAATAAACAACAATAATGTGCCCTGAACCTGTCAAAGTTACCCAAGTTGACTGTACTGATAATTACCAAAAAGTATGATGTTTAGCACCAGTTTTTAGTGACAACTATCATAATATATCAGTTTTTCTCACCCTAAAAACTGATGCTAGAACTAGTTTAAACTAAGTTTAGTTAGTTTAGTTTAAACTGGTGCTAAACATCATACTTTTTGGTGATTATCAGTATGCTCTATACTTTTGGTGAATTCATCGGAATTTTGATGGCCATTTTTCTCAGTGCAGGTGTAGGTATCTCCTTTCCGGGTGGTTTGTACTAAAATATAATATAGTAGTAAAATGTACTGATCTACATAAAGTATGTACTTCAAAAAGAACTTTTCCCAAAATGACTGATTTTCTATAGGTCTTCATTATTAAATGTTGGAAATGAAACTGTCAAATGTATGTACAGTCACTCTCATTATTTTTAAGATATTAAACAAAATCACGTAGATAATAAACAAACGAAACAAAAACACAAATCATCCATTATCTTTAAACTAATGTGATGCTAGTTTAGTGTATACGCTTTTTTAAAGTAGGGATATTTTTAATAATTGGATTTCAGTTATATCACCGGATTGCAACTCTTTGAACTGTTTTTTATAGCTCGTGTCAAATAAAATATCGCCAACCGATTAAATTCAGTAATATTTTGATTTAAAATTGTATGCCTTTTTCTATAAAGGGAACTTTTTTTTCCCTCAAACGATGGCATTATTGATTGTCCTGAACCTTGAAAATCAGAAAGATGTTTTTCAAAAACCTTTTTACTGGTGTCATATTTGTAGATATCGCCTTTTTACAGGTATCAACAAATATATCCACTTGGTTTTGGTTAAAATGCGACCGACACGCGTGCTTACTTTTTAACCGACTTCAAAAAAGGAGGAGGTTATCAATTCGTCTGTATGTTTTTTTTTTTTTATGTTTGTTACCTCATAACTTTTGACTGGGTGAATCGATTTTGATAATTCTTTTTTTATTAGAAAGCTGACGCTTCCCATTTGGTCCCATTTCAATTTAGTCCAGTTCTGGTAATGGCATCCATGAGAAAACCATATAAGTCTTAAATTTGCATTAAGTACGTGCGCGACAAATAGATGAATAACTCAATAGTCGGTCTCTTGAAGTCGGTTTTTGTTTTTTGTTTCGTAAAAATAGTGTTCTTGTTCTTATCACAGTAGTTTTTTCAGGAAAGGAAAGCTAATGAGTATGTATGTCTGTTGAATTAAGAACTATTTCGAGGGTGATGTATGCGGAATTCCCGTACCTACTTAAAGATAATGTAGCTGAATGTACCTATTGTTGCAAGCCTTAACGGATTTCCGAAATTTAATGATGAAGACCTATAGAAAATCAGTCATTTTGGGAAAAGTTCTTTTTGAAGTACGTACTTTATGTAGATCAGTACATTTTGACATTCAGAGCAAACCACCCGGAAAGGGTATCTCAGGGTGACGGACGCAGTACTGTGCCGAGCCCGTCTTGAATTCTTAAAATTCAAACTTCTGAGTAGCGTAGACCTGTTTTTGGCAAACGTGAAGTAATTAACGTGACAAAATTATTTAACGGCACATCTAAAGCCTCATTAAACATTTCTTTACAAAAATAGCCACGTTGATAAAGGTTTGCTACTCCTGTCTTAAAATATAGTCCAGCACAATTATTTACAGAAAAATATAATACCTGAATGGGGGAAGTACATGTTAGCACCCCTGAAGAACTCGTCAAAGTTTTCATGGTCGTAGAGGTCATCAAAAGAGTCTTCGGATCCTTCATTGAAGGTGGCGTCGATGAAGTCAGGCCGCAGGTTGGGGTTGCAAAGGTCTTCGGTCACGTTTATAGTGAGCAGCTTGTGGGTCGGCAGTTCCTGTTCAAAGGGAAGCCCTGATTATATATTTAAATAAATAAATAAATGTAAAAAATATATACTAACTCATTAAACAAGGTTATTTCGAATGGTGGTATCAAGCAGAAAAGAGCTCATACACATTATTATGGATTACTTTTACTAACGGAACAATCTTGAAATCGCGGAAAAGACTAACTGTAATAAGTTCAAGAATATGAACGTTTTAAGTAGGAATTAGGAGGGAATAATCTTTTTCCACAAAGCAAGTGTTATTGTCAAATTTGTTTGAACGTTCACGTGATGCGTGACGTCATATCTCAACATGGAGCACTCTCATCTCGTGTGGATTGCGGGCGGCGCTCACCTCCGCGGCGGCGGCGGCGGTCCCCGCGAGGCGCAGCGCCAGGGCGCGCGGGCGGCGCTGCAGCGCGCCGCACGCCGCCTCCGCCACCTCCTCCGACACGCCGTCGCAGCCGCACACGTCCACCACCTGCACTCACCACACATTGCTGTAGGGTTTGACGTGACAACGTCTAATAAATCGATGAACGCCGGCTGCACGCACGAAAAAGTGTCCCGTTACGTGTCTCGTTACGCTCATTGTGATGTTACGATCGGAGCGAGAAGAGTATGCAATCATTTCATCACTGTTTTGTTATGACGTTGTCACGTTAAACTATCGTCCTTAACCGACTTTACAGACAACCCATTTTTTAAAATATACCCGGTAGTCACCCTAATTTCGTCCCCAAGGGTGACACATATTACTGTAGGGTTGCTGAGGCATTCCCACTTGACACCCTACTTCCGCCCCTAAGGGTGACACACATTACTGTAGGGTTGCTGAGGCATTCCCACTTGACACCCTACTTCCGCCCCCAAGGGTGACACACATTACTATAGGGTTGCTGAGGCATTCCCACTTGACACCCTACTTCCGCCCCCAAGGGTGACACACATTACTGTAGGGTTGCTGAGGCATTCCCACTTGACACCCTACTTCCGCCCCCAAGGGTGACACACATTACTGTAGGGTTGCTGAGGCATTCCCAGTTATCATCCCATTTTCGTCCTCAAAGAGTGACAATCGCGCATCGTTTTTAGGGTTCCGTACCTCAAAAAGAAAAAACGGAACCCTAATAGGATCACTTTGTTGTCCGTCGTCAGTCAAGACCCGTTTTCTCAGGTACGCGTGGAGGTATCAAGCTGAAATGCATGTCAAATACTCAGGTCTACTCTGTCCCTTGGAGCTGTAAAAAAATCAAATTTTTGAGACAACGCAATCTAAAGATACATTCGTTTATGCCGCAAATTTTTGACATTCGCAAGGGAATCAAAACCTACAGGATTACTTCCCGTGAACTTAGAATCTTGAAATTTGGTACGAAGCAACGTCGTATGGCACAGATACAGGAAAAATTGCAAAAAAAATATAAAAAATAAAAATACCATAACTTTTACTTAGATACCTTACCTACAGGTTTGTACGAAACCCTCGGTGCGCGAGTCTGGCACATGGCCGGTTTTTTTTTAAATTTGTATGAGGTGACAACACCAAAACTGAAATAAATAGCTTTTTCTGATTGAGGAGGCCGAGACCCTCTATCGACATATAGAATAATAAGCAAGTACTATGGCACCAACCTGAAAATCGCGAAAACAGGTCATCGGCTTGACGAAACGCATCAAACTAAAAAGCGACACCGTTTTGTGGTTGATTTATTATACCAAAAACTCGTATGAAAAGTTTTGATCCACCTTTATTATGCGAACCGCTACGGTGTGGAACGCTTTGCCTGAGTGGGTGTTTCCCGATAGATATAATCTAGGTGTCTTCAAGTTGCGAGTGAATCGGTTTCTTAGACAAGCATGCTCAATCGTAGACTGTATCGTTGCTTACCATGAGGCAAGATGGCAGTCAAATGCAAGTCAATTTTTTAGTTGCACATTTCATTAGTGTTACGAGTGATAACTCTTGTAGGCCTAGGTGTGCTTATCAAATTTTATTTTTAATTGGCTGACCCCTGGCGGTTTCACCCGCTGGTTTTTTTTAAACCTATTAAACCTTCCCTGAACTTACACAAATATTTCAAAATCAAAATAAGCGAAATCGGTCCAGCCGTTCTCGAGCTTTAGCGAGCCAAACGAACAGTGATTCATTTTTATATATAGGGTTATTCATAAAGGGTATGCTAAGCCGAAAAGGGTTCCATAGAAAAATGTCAATGAAACTCGACAAAATGTATGAAACATTTTTTTTTCGCTTTTCGCGAATTCCAGTTTGGTCCCATAGTAAAAGTTGTTCATAATGATGAGTACTATGAACCCTTTTCGGCTTAGCATACTCTTTATGAATAACCCTGTATAAGATTTTAGGAAGGCTGTTTGTTATCCAAATAAAATAAAATGTAATAAAATTATTGAACAAATAAAAACGTGTAATCGTTCCGTGTCGAGTGTCGAGTGTCGACAAAGCCACGTGACTCGACACGACACGACACGACTCGACGGGCACTCGTACCTGCAGCGCGTGGCAGTGCTGCACGGCGTGCGCGAGCGGCGCGGCGGAGAGCGCCGGGTTCCCGCGCGCCGCGAGCGCGGCCAGGCGCGGCAGGCGCGGCAGCGCGCGCAGCCCCGCGTCGCTCAGCGCCGCCAGGTACGACACGTCCAGCGAGCGCAGCGCGCGGCACGACGAGCACACCGCCACCACGCCCTCGTCCGTCACGCCTGCAGCCCGGCACACGTTTTATTTTCACTTTACGCCCTGTGTAGGCGGACTGAAGCGGCTTTTTATGCTCTCGTGCTTAAAAGTGGACTTTTATGCACGAGGGCAAAAAAGGATTTATTTATTTATTGAGAGGTTGAAAAAAGGGTTTTGTTTTTTAATTGTTCTTTTATGTAAAAAAGATGTTCTTCGTATCTTCATAAAAAATTTATATTGAAAATGAGTTTGAATTTGAATATTAATTTGCACGTGCATTTGAGCATGCATTGGAATGTTAATTTGAATGGGATTTAAAGTTAATTTTAATTTGAAATCATTTCCTATCGAAGTGAAAAGTCGAGTGTATAACTCGGGCATAAAATACTCACCCCAATGACTCGTTCTCGAATTACAGCTGGAAATATTAAGGGATTCCAGCTTCGTACACGTCTGAGCCACCTGTTTGAGCACCGAGCTCGTCACAAAGATATTTTTGAACAAGTTCAGTGTCTTCAGCTCTGTTAGATTCACGAAACTTTCCGCAAAGTCATCATTGGGCGAATTCGATGGTAAGTCCTGCGATACATATTCGCTGAGCGAGAGCTCTTGCAGTCTGGGCAGTTTATTTAATATGAAAGGTATGACTTTCCACAACGCGATCGGGCAGCAGTCCAATTTTAATGTAGTAAGGGTCTGTAATGTTCCTATCGCTGCACAGAGCACGGTCCCTTGTAGGCTGTAGCAGTTGTAGAAGGATAGAGAATTTAGTTTCGAAGGCTTTGTGTTGGTCAGGAAAAGGCCTGTTACGTGGGTATTATTCGCCACGGTTAAGCTCTCTACGCACGAATCTTCCTTTACTACTTGTAGTAAACTCGTATCTGTAAGCTGAAAAAAGTTTTAGGTAAGAAATCAGTATCAAAACTACTAACCTCAACTTGGGTAACTTTGACATTCTGGGTAAGATTGACAGTTTTGTGTTTCATGATTTTTGTTTATATTCTTTGTTGTATTGTCAATAGTTCTAAGCTCAATGTCTAGTTTGGTTCAAACTCAATTTTTTACCGTTTTATTTAAAAAATAACTGTTTGTCTATTCCACGTGTTTTTATTTTGCGTAAAGGCTACCCAAAATCTATAAAATGGTTGCTAAAGATACCCAGAATGTTTAAAATTCAATTAATAAGCGATTTTAGTGAAAACCAAAATTACTGTCAAAGTTACCCAGATAGGAGTTCCCCCCCCAGGGGGGGGGGGAACTTTGACATACCAAACTTTTGCATTTTTACAAATAAACTCGTATATAATGAGGGTTAGATTATTTTAGAATTCTATTCTGCATGCATCAATACACAAATTTGCTTTTTCACATGAATCTACGACTTTTTACTAACTTTGTTATAAGCAATAATGTGCCCTGAACCTGCCAAAGTTACCCAAGTTGACTGTACTACTATTATAGCCAAACCGTTATCTTAGTCCTCGCTGCGCGGTACAGAGGCGCGGGGTATGCGACAAAGGGGACTGAGAGGTGCGGGCTCTCTCAGTCCCCAGTCCGTCAGTCAGTAAACGGTTTGGCTATAGGGTTTGAACTTGTATAAGGATTGGCGGTTGATTCATTACCTTATTGCACGAAATGAAAGACAGAATTCTCAGTTGCTTGCATCCATAAATTAAAGGGTTCCAGTTTTTTGTGTGCATGCCGACAACCTGAAAAAAAAACAATGACATAGAAAACACTTGTTGGGCAGAACTTGCCGACTGTGTGCGCGGTGCGGACGTTGAGTCCACATCAGTGATTGTGGAGGTGGGTTAGCGAGATGAGACTAGTGGCTAGTTGGAGCGAGACGGCACCTTGAGTTTTTCGAGGTTGGGGCAGAACTTGCCGACGGTTTTTTTTTTTTTATTTTTTTTTTTATTTAATTATAGGCTTGCGTTTGACCACCATCTCGCCTGATGTTAAGCAACGATGCGGTCTACGATGGAGCACGCTTGCCTAGAAGGAACCGATTCACTCGCGACTTGAAGACACCCAAATTATATCTATCGGGAAACACCCACTCGGGCAAAGAATTCCACACTCTGGCAGTGCGCACAATAAAAGTGGAATCAAAGCGTTTCGTACGAGTACGGTGTGCGCGGTGCGGATGTTGAGTCCACACCAGTGATTGTGAAGGTGGGTTAGCGAGATGAGACTAGTTGCTAGTTGGAGCGAGATGGCACCTTGAGCTCTTCGAGGTTGGGGCAGAATTTGCCGACGGTGTGCGCGGTGCGGTCGTTTAGCGAGCACCAGTGGTTGTCGATGTGTAGTCGGGCGAGGGAGCCGCCCGCGCGCGCCAACACTCTTCTCAGCACGGCCGTCGTCAGCGAGCCCGGGGCGGAGCACCACCACGACGTCTTGAATGTGCGAATACCTGCACAACATCATTTACATGAGTATTCTTCATTGTTTTACTAGAAAGTCTGCGCACCACATCTTCAATATGTGGATACCTGGACAACATTATCACTACATTAAATCGGTCTTTCTTTCTAGATTTTAAAGTTGGATGGCCTAATTAGTTACCCCAACTGGAAAAAAAATCCTTGTAGTCTAAATATGTAGATGACTAATGCTGGTGCTTCTTGTTCACACCAATCCATGACCACGCCAGCCCTAAATTTACGATCTCTTGACTGAATTTATGTATACATTCACAAATTAATCCCCTTAAGCTTCCAAGAACTTTGCTTTACACAACAAGAAAAGTAAAAGCAAGATCTTACAGATCTTCGATCCAATTTTACTTACTCTGCAAATATTCTTGCACCATGCTCTGCCAGCGCTTATTAACCCGTTCTGATCTTATCAAGTCTGTGATGGGGATATAACTCAATATGTGCGTAAGACAATCTCGGTTCAAAATATCCAGTATATGGAAAGGCTCATTGGCTTCACACAATTCTTCGGCAGGCTCTTCAGCAACTTCTGTTTCAGGATTTTCGGGATTCAAGGTTTCAGGAGCGACATCATCTTCTCCTGGCATGAATTCTGTGGATGCAGTCCCTGTGAAAATTAATCCCTCAATGATGAATGTGACCAATATCCCTCGTCTTTGTGCCTCCTTACTTTCCATAATATCAAGCAAAATCTTCCTAGTTAATAGCATGCTGGAATATGTTGGTTTGGTATAAATATAGTTTTAAAGTCTTATCTTTTTAAATCAATTCAAACTCTACAATGTTGAACTGCTAACAAATAGCCCAGGCGCAAATCAGAACAATGCATCCAATTGTTTTTTTTTTCTATTTCTGGCCCAATCCTAAAAGCAAAAAAAGAAATCAGGTGTTCCATACAGTCTATTGAGTATCATTACCATTTTTCTATGGAACAGCTGAGCTGTTTTTCGGTTTTAGGTTTGATCCCATAGTAAAAGTTGTACATAATGATGAGCACTATGAGCCTTTTCTACTTAGCACACCCTTAACTTATAAACCCATATGTATATATATACCTTGATTAGAGGATGCAGTAGAGGGCTGGTCGCGGCGGTCCGGGTGTGGCTTCCACTGCACGCGACCGTCTGCGTCTTGCGCTGGTTGGTGCCAGCTGTCAGCTGGAGATATCCGCAGGTTGCGTCCGCGCAGCGTCTTTTCGTGGCTTGGGGCGTCTAGAGCCCTACAATACACAACGCGAATATTTGAAAACAATTCTTGAAATTGGTTTTAGACCAATGTACGATAGATAGAGGCTAAAATGTAGAAGCAAAAAAATTGCAAACTGCTATTACATTTTTTTATAATGTAATTGTTCTTAACATCACTTTATAAAATAGATTTATAGAATTGTTAGTTTGAATAATTAATGTATGTTTTATGATCTTACTTATGAGCGTCCAGAGGGTTACTATATGTGACGAAGGCATAGGTAGGTGTGGGGCTCTTGTTTGGACCCTTAGCTTCCATTCGCAGCCAACAACTTTTGATGAATCCATATTGTGCAAACACACCAAACAGTTCTGTTCTGGTAGTCTGAAACACAAGACAATTTTTATGAACTCTAGGTTAATCTAGGTGTCTTCAAGTCGCGAGTGAATCGGTTTCTTCTAGGCGAGCATGCACCATCGTAGACCGTATCGTTGCTTACCATCAGGCAAGATGGCGGTCAAATGCAAGCCTATTACTAAATATTAAAAAAAATAAACGTAAGATAAATGTTTAATAAGCAACAAAAGTACTAGTCTAATTGTTTACATATAACTTTCACATGTGTAGTGGTGTTTACATTTATAAGCATTAAACTATAATTTGTGAAGAATTAAAAGGATGGCGACGCGTGACCCAGTTGAATAAAAAAAAAACCAGGCCCCGTTCATTAATGTTATTATGATTGTTTTAAATGATAATATTTCTCTAATTATTTTATAGGTCTCGTATATTTTTAGAAATAGGGACTCAAAAGTTCAATTTTTTAACAAATTATTGCAGGTTCGTGAAATAAAACGCAATACGCTGCATTCTGTCAGTCATCTATCAGTAATGTCAACTAATGTTAAGTCATTTTCAGTAGTCAACCGACATCCCGACCATCGTGTTATTCTAATGCCTAGGCCGCACATCCCGATGTGTGTAGCCACGTATTCGCGTATACTTCGGTGCTTTGTACGTAGCTGCGAGGACTTCGCTCCGCTGTCGGTAAATTCTCGCAGATCAAAGCGTTTTATCGCAATAAATTTGAGAATTTGAAAATGAGCTTCGCCGTAGACCGAAGACGAAGTTTATCGCCCGAATATTATCGCGATATGTGTGGCCCAGGCATAACTATCACAGGCTTCCTGATGGACATATGCATGGTGATTTGGCCTGTAATAGCATTTGCAAAAACATTAATCATGTAAGTAAAGCTATTAGTGAAACACATTTTTTAGACTTACACTCGTATTTATACCTGACGCAATCACAATACAGCTGGGTTTACAGTAGGTATGTAGGTACCTAGTTATTTAGGTAATAATCATAATAACATTATAGGTTAAGTACCTACACAATTTAACCTTTGTCAATTATTTTCTCCCAACTTCTGTACATTATATACTATTTGTATAGGTATTCTTGTAGCATAAGTTATCATTGCTAAAAGTATCTCTAATGAATGTAGCTTGCAAATGTTAAAAGGGTGGGTAAATCAATGTACGGGACGTCGCCATTGTTCTTTATTTGTTTTCAATAAATAAATCATTTTCTAAAATAGCTACCGACCAGACATGAAGGTCTTTACTATAATATCATAGATTTCACAAACCACATAATTATTTACCTGTTCAAGGCTATGCAAACTTTGCAAATATTTTTATGCACTAAGAAATTTTCTGTCGAACTAGAAACAAAACATAACTTACCTTTGGTGGCAAGTTTGTCACATACAACTTCCTGATCGGTATTCCATCTTCTGTGTGAGTAGGTACGGGAGGCCGCGTGAAAGAATCCAGTCCTGAAGCAGTTGTATAGGACACATCTGTAAAGAATATCATGGATAATGGTTTGCCCTGATCATGGAAATAGTACACTAAGTATATGATAATACGCACAGAGCTCGCGGCTGATATACTGGTACACTTCAGGACTTTCTAACGGGCGCATACCATCATCGTTGTCTAACTCGAAAAACATGGCGTTAACTGTACCAGGTGCGGCAAAGGTAACAGTTTATTAAGTACGCTCCGGCTTTATTACACGCATAATATTTACACAATTACAGAAAACACAAGTAATTTGGACTAATGCTCAAAATAAAATTGCTAATCGTAAAATAGTCAACATACAACAGCAGTGTTATTTTTATAAATGTTACCAGCTTAGAAAAATTCTTATAAAATTAAATATAGATACGGTTCTAAAAAGATTACATCCTTCTAAAAACAACAAGGCTGAACACGAAAAAGGAACTTTGAAGGAAAGTTTTCAAAAAAATATTTTTTGTTTCAATAATCCACAGACAGAGGAGCGCGCTTCCCCGGTCCAAGTGCTGAAGTACTCTGCCTCCGGCTCGGGTCCGTTTACTGCCGTAAATAGTTGCATTGATGTACTTTGTTCCTGGTGAGATCAACATGGGCTAGAAATTTCGAAATGTGAAATTTGCGCCATGGTTTTTGTCGCTAAAGAACAATGCTGCAAGTTGTTATTACAAGTTGTTTGTTGTTGTTGTTGTTTAAACATCGCGATGATATAATTCCAGTAGTTGAAAGTATAGTCTAATAATAGGCAAATCGACAAAAAGTCGTCTCCTTCTTGATTTTCGTAGCCATCTCTTATAAAGACTTACGACTGGCATGGATGTGTTCGTAGTTGTTTCTAGATTACCAAACTGCCGGTCGTGAAGTGAAAAAGTGGGGATGGGCAGAGTTATGACGTCACAAAGATGGCGGCTGGGCCGATTCTATTATGCTATTAGATACCTACGTATGCTGCACTATACGCGCGGCGCGCGCGGTTCCAAAGATAAACGGATATTTCATACGAGTTCCACAAACAAATTTTAAATAAAAAAAATTATAAGTCATTCGTTCATTCAACAAAAAAGCCATAATTAAAATTTGAAATCCCTAGGCCGAGTCGAAATTCAGCCTACTGTACCAAGTTGGGCAAGCCACAGCTTAGAAATAACAGTTACAGCGCGAGTAGTTGTCACATACTTAGTAAATAAATTACTTGATCAATATGCCAGATTCATTATGCCAAAGTAAAGAGTAACTAAATTTTGCCAAAGAAAGGATCCCATTTATCTGAATCTGAATCTGGAAATGGCGGCGGCGCGGCAGGTTGTTAAGAGGTTAGCCATATACTTAATGGTTCATAAGACTTATAGTGGCTTTACAAACACACCAAAAAATAATCCTAAGTCAAATAAAACTTCGGATCAACGTCAAATTAAATTTTCGGCTGTCAATGTCGGATCAGCAAAAATCAGAAGGGATGTGACATGTGGCATTAAAAATCGATTAATCTGAGCAAAAACAAATTTCGATTAATCGGTTTTGTACTTTATGATAAGAATACATTTTATATTAGCTATTTCAGCTTTACTGTGACGTTTTCTTTCACACTAGGTATAGGGTTTTTCCTCTATAGGGTTTTAGGGAATAGGCTAAGTCGCAGAGGGCCTATAGTAATAATAATTATGAACAATATCCAGCATTCCCATATCCTTTAACCCTGTGTGCTTCTACTTTTAAATGCTGCTCTAAATTAGTAACGTTAGTTTATAATTATAATATCCAACAAAACAAACACAATTATTCGTTTGGCTAGCAGTGACATGACAGGTACAGTGATGCCCTAATTAGTATTTTTGTTGCTCTAAATTACTAGTTCGACAAATTTTAAAATGTTTCAATACATAAAAAAATTATTAGAAAAATAGGTCGCACAAAATCGATTCATTGAAAAAGAAGATAATTTTTTCACATTCCTATAATATTCTAGTTTGGCTTCGCTCGCCGGCTATTGATTTGATTTTCATTAAAATTCGTAAAAACAGAAATAGTAAATTATAAATAATACAATTCATACTATCTCATTTCATTCAATTAAGTAATTTCAGGTGTACACTCCAATACGGTCTAATCATTATGTCTGAAATCAGGAAAAGACAGAAGAGCAAAGATAACGTCGCTCAAGAAACCAAGGATGTAAAAGAATCAAATCAAAACCAGTGAGCAGAATAATGATTTTAGTCTATAAACCATCAGTTTATAAATTGATAAGCATTACTGCTACTTATAATTATGATTTCTCCATCTATTGTTTTTTCAGAGTTCCACAAAGAAAATCACCAATTAATTCACTTCGGATCTTTTCACGAATGGCTGTTATTATCTCACTTCTTACCATTGTATACTTTACTTCCAAAGATGAAAAACTGAAAACATTTGCCAAACAGTCTGAAGTACTGACTGGGAAGGGTCTAGTGATAGAATGTTCTCCTGAATATTTGAAGGAGATAAATCAATATTCAGGGTGTTTTCCTCGAGAATGTAAAAGATTCGTTACAGACCAAATTGTGACTGAGTCTGAGGTAGCAGAACTTTTAAAAATCGCTAAAAAAGGTCTTAAACTGGGAGGTTCTTCTGGAGGAGCTTCTATTCTGGACCTCCACAGTGGAGCACTGTCATTGGGCCAGCATTTTGTTAACTTTTACAAAACAGATAAAGGAAAAAATGTCTTCACAGAAAGTGATTTTAATATTTACAGGGTAAGATACAAGTTTCTTATCATTCAATTTTGCAGGCTTTAGATAACAAAACTTACTCAATGAAGTGTAAATATTGTTATCATTACACAGCGACACAATAATTAATTACATGTTCTAAGATTTTAACATTTTTACAAGATTGTCTTGTACTAATTTTAAAATTGTCTATAGCTATCTTCAATTTACTAGTATTATATTAAAAACAATGTTTCACACTCATAGCTCGGATACATCCTGTGTCGGGGATGCCATGGAACACACAAAGACAAGAACAACTAATACCAAGACCTAGAACAAATATTTAATTTCATCATTAAAACCTCTGCCCTGACCGGGAATCGAACCCGGGAGCTCTGGCTTACATGGCGGATATGTTACCACTAAGCGACAGTTCGACAATGGACGTCAGTAATAGACAACCTCTTAGGAATAAATATTTCTAACACCCTCATTGATTTTACACATCATCGTCATCAGCCTATTTTTGTCCACTGCTGGACATAGGCCTCTCCTAAAGAACGCCACAAGGCACTATCTTCTGCCTTACGCATCCACTTATTACCTGCCGCCTTACGCAGGTCGTTTCTCCACCTAGCCGCAGGGCGCCCTACTCTATGTTTGCTAATCCGTGGTCTCCACTTTAGAACCCGTCTCCCCAACGGTTGTTGGTTTTCCTACAGATATGGCTAGCCCATTGCCACTTCAGCTTGATAATCCTCTGAGCTATATTGGTTACTTTCGTTCTTTGTCAGATAATCTCATTCCTGATCATCATTCATGATTTTATACATATTACTGTTTCAGGTTGTGAAAGAAAAAATTAAATATGGCGTAGCTCATCATTTTGGTGTTAGGCCAGATAAGATACACCTGACACATCCTACCTTCTTTTCTCAAATAACATCTAAAGCTCCAGTAACAGTACATGATGAGTACTGGCATCCGCATGTTGATAAAGTAAGTTAACTTAGTTGTAAGATAAAAAAAAATAACATTCAAGGTGTGGTAATACTTAAGGTTCTACACGTCAAAGTAAATAACTTCTATAATACAAGTATGCTAAATTCGAGAAAGAAATATCGAATCTCCATAGAAAATTTATTGTGTGACTAAATATTTGGGATGGTGACTCAATATTTTTTTTCTCGAATTTCACACAAACTTCTGTCATAAAAGTTGTTCAGTTTGATGTGTAGACAAACTTCTGTCATAAAAGTTGTTCAGTTTGATGTGTAGATGAATACCCTTATGTATTACTACACCAGTGGGCCTAGCACAACTTTGACGTAAATATACGTAGCGAATCTATATATATATATAAAAGAAAGTCGTGTTATGTTACACTACTTATAACTCAAGAACGGCTTTACCGATATGGCTGAAAATTGGTGAGGAGGTAGCTTAGAGCCAGGAAACGCACATACTATTTATTCCTATTATACTATTTATTCCTATTATACTATTTATTTCTGTTAAATAAATTCGATAGCATTCAAGTGTGAATTGACATAAAACATCAGTCACTATAAAACGAGGTATAACAAAAAAGAATCAGACTTGGAATAACAAAACGACTTATTATACTCTTTGCGCAAATGACAGCTATGTACTTAATGGATGTATGGATGACAATTTAACAGCTAAACAGATTTTGACGAAATTTGGTATGAAGGTAGCTTAAGCCCTAGGTAATATGTAGATTACTTTTTACCCCAGAAAATTCAACGGCTTTCCGCTATTCTTGCAGGACAGCGGGTGAAACCGCGGGGCGCAGCTAGTATTCGATAGAAAAGTGTACGCCATTTACACCCGTCAGGAGCACACTTGACAGTCGTAAATGGCGTACACTTTTCTATCGAAAACTCGCTACGTATTTTTACGTCAAAGTTGTGCTAGCCCCACTGGTCTTTTCCCCTTGTATAGTGACTTCCAAGATAAGATTCAATACTTATGTTATTAAAAACATTACTCTCCATTCTTGGAAGCTGGGTAAAATAGCTGAAAATAATTTATTTGTTGATTATGAACACACGAAAGGTACTGGTAAAGGTACTAGTACCTTTTTTAGTAAAAGATAGTAAGTTAGTATAATGCAGAATGGCAAGCCTTTTTTTTATGTATGTAATCTAAGAATATCAACCTTGACCACAGAAAAATTAATAACAGTCACCTTGACCTAAATTCAATATTGCTGCCTTGACTATATGTTATTTCTCTTCTCATTTCAGGATACTTACAAGTCATTCCATTACACAACGCTTCTGTACCTAAACGATTATAGTATTGACTTTGAAGGTGGGAGATTTGTGTTTATTGATGAAAAATTAAACAGTACTGTGGAGCCCAAAAAAGGCAGAGTCAGCATGTTTACAAGTGGAAAGGAAAATCTACATCATGTTGAAAAAGTTAAATCTGGCACAAGATATGCTATGACCATTTCATTTACTTGTGATAAAAGTTATGGAATTGAAGATCCCAGTATTGACAAATACCAATAAAATATTAGATTACGTTTTAACTTATTGGTTAGGTATTTCTTCTGTGCGCTATTTACAGAAATCGTTAGTTCTTGACATTATTCTAACCCAGAATATCAGCTACCTACCTATCTCTGTTCCGATTTTTTCCCCGTCTATTCCAAAACGTGAGGAGGTAAAACAAACTCGGAACTAAGAAAAATACACGGATTATATAATTTAGAGTTCCGAGTTTATTTATAGGAGGTATAAAAGAAAGGCTATGTTTCTACACAGACACAGCCATGGAAGTAGGATCATTCCAAGGACACAGCCCTTCTCCTTCCTGTACATTATTATGTCACCAATTATTGTGCTGTACATTATAGACACCCGTGCCGTATATTATTGCTTCATAGTGCTGCCAGCAGGAATATTAGATTTTTTTCCCCCTAAAATTTTTTACCTTTAGTAAATTGACGTTAAGTTTTGACAGCAAACGTAGTGATGGGATCTGAATATCTAAGAATCGATAGATTTTGTCGATGACGTCATCATAAAAATAGGGACGATTGCCATAGGTAAGTAGAGAAATTATTGACTAACCTAAATACTTTGATTTTGATGAAATGTTTTAATTTCATCGTTGTGACGTAATTATGGGATGTTATCAAAATGCTCCAATTAGACTTCCTGGACTAATCTTTTCAAAGGTGTGTTATTAAAACAGACACAATTAAAACATTTCATCAAAATCAAAGTATATAGGTTAGTCAGTAATTTCTCTACTTATGGAAATCGTCCCTATTTTTATGATGACGTCATCGACAAAATCTATCGATTCTTCTCTTAAGATATTCAGATCCCATCACTACGTTTGCTGTCAAAACTTAACGTCAATGTATTATAAGGTAAAAAAAAAGACCAAGACCAAGACCAAGACCAAGAACCAAGACCAAGACCACCAAGTACCACCACCACCCCGAATACGGCCCGCACCCCCCCCTTCCATGGTTTTGATACAAATGTGATGTTGGGGCGGTTCGATATAACCAACTTCGGTTGGGGTGTCAGG
This sequence comes from Alcis repandata, assembly GCA_949125135.1. NCBI lineage: Eukaryota > Metazoa > Arthropoda > Insecta > Lepidoptera > Geometridae > Alcis > Alcis repandata. The sequence continues at coordinate 4,352,919 of OX421238.1, forward strand.
TTTTTTCGTTACGGAATTTCTGTATTCCACGCTCAAGGCCCGCGATAGAAGCTATGCAATAGCTTAAAAATGAAATATCTGTCTCTCTTTTTCAACCGTGTTTGGCACTTGCCATCTTGCTCTTTTTTAACACGCTTTTATTAGCTTCACCTGTATGTTTGTATGTTTGTATGTTTGTATGTAACCGACTCCTTTGAGCGCGTTTTTGACCCACTTTAAACGGTCAGATTTCTTTCAAACTTTGTAGATATATCGAGGACCGATGACAATACACTAAACAAATCGTGTTTTTTAGTTTTTTTAACTATTAATTTTTTTAACACGCTTTTTCTATAAAGTTTCTTTAACTTTTAATACCGTTTAACTTACAAATGGTAAAATTCGTCATTCGTGTCAGAGAACACAGTGGCGCAGTGGAAGCGTGCTGGGCTCATAACCCAGAGGTCCCTGGATCGAAACCACGCGCTAGGAATCTTTTTGCTCAATATTTTTTGTTACGCATCAATTTTATTTTATGAGGTCTGAGGATCGAAACCACGCGGCTACAAATCTTTTTGCTCAATATTTTTTGTTACGCATCAATTTTATTTTTAATTTGCTTGAGCAGACGGCCAAAATCGGATAACACCAACACATTTGTACATATTAATAATGGTTAATAGTTAGCAAATCGAACTAAAAAGCGAAAAATAAATAATAGTTAAAAAAAAACTAAAAAAACACGCTTTTTATAAAAAACCGAACTAAAAAAATAGAAAATAAAATTTTATAAATTTAAATTAAGAATAGGGTTGAAAATTTCAATAAATATAAATTAATAATAGTGTAAATAAATAAATATATGTATTTTATTTTTAAAAAAGCGTGGGGTGCTTTCTAAGATATTAACAAAATGCTAATCACTCTACTCATGTCTGTCAATACAAAATGTATCTACAAAATATATAATATGTATTGACCCATGCACCCCACGCTTTTTAAAAATAAAATACATATATTTATTTATTTACACTATTATTAATTTATATTTATTGAAATTTTCAACCCTATTCTTAATTTAAATTTATAAAATTTTATTTTCTATTTTTTTAGTTCAGTTTTTTATAAAAAGCGTGTTTTTTTATTACAAAGTAGCAATTATGGTTCCATCTGTAATACCGGCTCTACACTCACGGCGCGAACACCTGCGAAAGCCGCGAACTGCGAATGTGGATGGATTCACGGTTTCGCGCCTAGTGTTCACGGCTTCGCATTCGCGGGTCGCGGCGTTCCCGGATCGGAGTCGGTTTTTTTCCCGTGACAAAGGGTTCGCGCTTGGTTCACATCACGCGACTGCAAACGGCGTCCACATTCGTGAACTATTGCAGTTTGCAGTAGCGCGCGGGACGCAGTGTCGAGTGGTCGTATAGTGCCTTGTTATCTTTTTAATTTTCAATGAGCGTCACCTGGTCATCCACCATCTTCTTTTGCTTCATTTCATTTTTATTTGTTTTTTTTTATTTTTAACTAAGGTATATATATATTATATATATAGTGCTAAAGCACAAAGCGCCACAGAAGCAGCGGCAGCCACATCGACGTCCATTCTCGTTGAGCGCGCGAACGAAACTGTGAAGGCCTTGCGAAGCTTTGCGAGTGTGGAGGCAATCGTTATTCACGATGTGAAGCGCGAAACTCTTGTCGTTAATCACGCCGTGTATTCACGCCGCGGGTCGCGCGCGAGTGTAGAGCCGGCATTATACGTGAGGGTTACACTCTGGCTCCATCTCTAAGTAATAAATCTATGCATTATGGTATCCAAAAATATTCGATATGGGTAAATGAAAAGTTTGACCTGGCAACCTGGCAACCTTGAATTGTTGCCTTATTTTTTTAAGTTGACAAAAACAAAACTGCAGTGTTTTTTAGGAAATTTCTTATTTTGCCTCATGATAGCACAGTTACATAATAATTCTGTGTTGTTTTCATTTCATAGTCTTGTTATTATCGTATCATGATTAACTAATTTGAACTTCCGCCATGCAGTGTTTTTTTCCTTATTTAGGACTAGGTACCTACCTACATTTTGAGGTTTTATATCTTGGATTCCAGCGTGATTGTACAAATATGCTTCCAGTTGAAGCGTAACGTTTAAACTAAAAATTAACTAATTAAATTAATTAATTGTTTATGAAGTTGCTGTACACGATGGAAGGCAAAAAAATATCTTTTGGTTTCCTAAAAACCAAAAAACCTGAAAAACTTGTTGTGGAAGAGAAAAAGGATTTAATTGAATGTGTCGAAGAAAAAGCTATTAAAGTTATTGGGTAAGGATCTATTAAGAGTATGTTGTGATTGGGGCCGCACTTCATGGAGTGTGTCTCATGGATACCACAAACAATAGCCCTTGTTTACCTTTGACTTTCTGAAAATTATTTTCATTCATAATTATTTTTATTATTCTACAGTGGCGAAGAAATCAAAGAGAATGCCCCTCTCGTCATTCCTTTAAAACCTAACACCCTCGTCACTGCTGAGAGACTCAAGGAAATTGCCATAAAAGTAGAAAGTGCATTAGAAGAACCAGAAATAGTTGAAAAACCAGCTTTACCACAAGACGAGCCTCCCAAAGATGAAACGCTGGATCAAATGGCTGTGAGGGAACTTCTGCATGATGTGAAGAAGGAAGTCAAAGAAGAAACATCTGAAATGACTGTTCCATTGCCGGCTAAACTGGTCAATGAAGGGGAGAAAGAGGTAATTTCTTAATATCTGCTATTTTTTATGTGGTTAAGGAGTTGCAAGTTCTAAAGCAGTACTGACTGGTTTAATTTATCATAAAAAAGACCAAAAAAATACAAAATGCAAAATAAACCAAACAATACCAAGTTTTTCTTAAAAATTAAATATTTTGTCCCCGCTCCGTTACAGAAAAGTGTCAACTTATTACTTATTTACATACTTACAAAGCTATACAAGCTTCTTAATATAATAGTAAGCTAGTATTATAGTCAATATTATTTTTCTTCAATAACTAAGTTTATTTTGAAAACAATAGCACTATTGACTCCACAAAAATATTTTTTCAGTCTACACTGGATGACTATGAAGCAGTACCGATACAAGATTTTGGCCTCGCCATGCTGAGAGGCATGGGTTGGGCGCCTAACAAGGAAAAGTAAGTTAACAACAATAGCGTTTGAGTAGAGCTTCTTTCAGATATAGTCATTATACCTTAGTGAATAGGATCTAAATTATCATATGTATAATAAATGAAATTGAATATTATTTATTTTTATACAGTTACATTCATCACTATTGATTAGATATTACGAATACTACTATGGGCTCGAAACTATTACAACGGTTTACATTCAGTCTATTTTCAATCTACGTAAGAATGTGTGTTTATCTCGCAAAAACTCAAATATGGCGTGACAAATGTAAATAATTTTTATTTTTATTTATTTATTTATTTTTTTTTATTGCCTTTATTTATTTTTAAGTGTGTTATTGACAGCCATTAGGAATGTGTCTTATAGTCCTTATACTAACTTATAGTAACCTTTACTTTCCTCAAAACATGCATTTTTTTGTAGAAAAAGTATGATAATCTGAGTTTTTAAATATCCAGATCCACATACAAGCAGCCCCCGTTACGGCCAAAAGGTCTAGGCTTGGGCGCTGACAAAGTGGTAAAAGGCAACCAGAAGCAAAAGGCCAAGGACAGCAAAGGAGAGGACTTGACTATTGTCAAAAATGCGTATGTGAAGATCACAAGTGGGAAACACAGTGGATACTATGGCAAGGTAATGTTAAATGTGCTATTTTAACACACAATTGAGCTAGAATAACGTAGCAAGTATTTGATACAAAAATGTACGAACATATTTATGCAGTATCCAATTATTCGCGACAGGGGCCTGTCGCATTTGTCATACATTAGTGTATGGAATACTCGCCACATATTTTAGATCAGAAATTATGCTATGCCTACAGTTCAGCAATGTCCATCATCTACACAACTGTGTCAGTGGTCAAAGCATTGCTCCTGTAATGTTCATTATTGCTATTTATAGGTACTGAATCACAAATACTGCGTCAAATATTTAAATTTCTTTTAGCACAACAAGAACATTATTTTTACAAAACAAAAAACAGTTATTCATCTATTTGTCGCGCACGTACTTAATGCAAAAAGACCTATATGGTTTTCTCATGGATACCATTATCAGAACTGGACTAAATTGAAATGGGACCAAATGGGAAGCGTCAGCTTTCTAATAAAAAAAGAATTATCAAAATCGATTCACCCAGTCAAAAGTTATGAGGTAACAAACATAAAAAAAAAAACATACAGACGAATTGATAACCTCCTCCTTTTTTGAAGTCGGTTAAAAAACAACAATTTCACAACTAGGTTCCTCATTTGGTTCCAACTGCCACTCCAGTATAATGTATTATAAAGTATTCTATTTTGCATTTCCAGATTGTCAGCTTAGACGAAGACAACGGCAGAGTGATGGTCGATATAGCGATGAAGAAAGAAATGGTCAGCCTCAGTGAGTTTATGATGCAGCCAGTTACCAAGGCGGAGTACGACAAGGGGTCTAAAGTTATAAGTCAGTATTTACATAAGGCTCATTAGTAAATTTTAGATATTTTTGACACCCCCGCCCTAGCCCTTGTCAGCAGTTAGCAAGCATATTACCCTATTACTTACTGATCATGATGAAAATATCAATATAGAAATTTAAATCTTATAATACATTATTGTAGGATAAAGTATCTTTTATGTTTAGAATCACAGCTTAAACCATCCGCAACATTGTCCAAGTTCCAAGTATTGTATACGAACCCTATCTCATATATTTTGGTTTCTGTCCACAGATTCCTTTGAAGATATATGTCCTGAGATTCAATTCCAATTGTCGTTAGATTCATACTGCCAAAGGAGCATGTAAGGTACAATGCTTGGACTTTATTCCTGCAGGCTGTACGCTCACCAAGGCACTTTCATTGATTTTTCACTTATCATTTTGCTTGCGGTTGCTTATCTTTTATTTAAGTAGGTATATATTAGTTTTTTTTTTACTTGACGGGCTAGGCGTTTGACCACAACTATTATCAATCGACGAGAGACCTAGGAGCGTATAGCCTGCAATAAATATTTGCTTTTTTTTATGAGAATTAAGGTTTGGTGTTATTTTATAGATGCGGGATTATACGAAGAATACAAGAAGAAAGAAACATTACAGAAATCGTCAAGAAATGCAGAAAAAGAAACGCAGGGAAAAAGTAACCAAGACAGAAATAGAGAAGATAAGTATTCGGAAAGAGAAGCAACATCAAGTGAAAGCAGATATGATAGAGATGAAAAATCATCAAGAAGAGTAGAAAGCAAATCTAACAGGGACGACAATTCTACAAGAAATGTAGAAAGAAAATATGATAGAGACGAAAAGTCTAACAGAAATATAGAAAGCAAATATGACAGAGACGAAAAATCTATAAGAAGTGTAGAAAGCAAATATGACAGAGATGAAAAATCCACAAAAATTGTAGAAACTGACAAAAGTGCCAAGAACGGTAGAGGCGATAGGACGGAAGACGATAGGAGGGAAAGAGACCGAGATAGGTTGCATAGAAAGGAAAGGAGAGATTCAACAGAAGAGAGATCTAGCCGAAAAAAGAACAAAAGATATAGCAGTAACGATTCTTTAGATTCCTTTTCAGATACTGAAAGGAAAAGTAAGAAGGATAAACGGCAGAAAAGCGATGACTCAAGTTCAGAGTCAGACAGAGACAGAAAAAAGAAAAGTGAGAAGAAAGGAAGAAGACGGCACGATTCAAGCGATTCAGAATCGGACCACAGAAGTAAGAGAAACAAAACTCCAGAAGGCAAAAGAGATATCGATAAGAAAAGGAAAGGTAAAAAGAAGAAAAGGGACAGGGATCGTTCGCCAAACTACCGTAAGCATAGAAAGTAAGTGAAATTAATAAATCAGTTTTTTAATGAAATCAAAACTTTTCTTTTGTCATTTGTATCCCAGCCAGTAAATAATTAGATACATGCGAACATAGAAAAGATAACAAAGGGTAAGAATAGGTCGATTTTTATCAGAGATTCTGACTGAGACGCAAGCACGAGTTGCAAGAGCAGAATGCCTATTAACGTCACAGGCCCTACCCTTTACACGATTAAAGTTTAAGACGAAAATACATGGAAGACGTAACCGTAACCACGTAAAAAGGGTCTAAAGCCTGTTTAATTGCTTAAACTGCTTATATCATTGATCTGTATGTCTTCAAGGGCTTTATGTTTCAGTCTTCTTTTAGCACATGACATTTTACATGTCGATGCGAGATGTCGGAGTATTTTAACTGCTGAAAACACATACCTTGTGTTTTCCTTTGTTCAACGTGAATGCGGCTACACACGCCAGGTGCGTAGAACTCAACGCATGTGACTATTAGCCGCACTTAAGGCAAACGCATGTGATTATTAGTAGCAGTTAAAGTGTTAAACAGTCTTTATAAGTACTCGTAAGGCCCTAAGGACATGGGGGTCTTATAAACCCTGCTTCAAATTAAGTGAGATTAGTTAGTATAGCCACAGAATACTAACAGCGCACTACAATTTTGTATTGTGAAAAAGTTAGATGACATTTATCAAACTAAGCTACGTTAATGTACCTTATTATCAGTATTATTTTCATACTTGGCCTCTTTCTTTTAAATTCTTCCTCCACTGTTTCTGGTAGAGTTGCTTCTGAACTCAAAGAGGCAGTAGCCAGTAAAAAAAAAGTAAGAATCTTAAGTTCCGGGAAGACTGGCTAAATCAAAGGTAAAACTACGGCGCAGCTGTACTAAGTGGAACGGAAGGCAAAATATAAATGTTTTATAAATGCCAAAGGTTAAATGAAATTTTTCCTCCATTTGTGAGGTCAAGTCGGTTCTTATCGTGTGAAAATAGGTCAGCGGAAGGCTTCGGGTATCGTATCGGCTATTATTATATCGGCGTTCTGGTTTATGTTTATGTAACTAACGAGTGGCCGGTATCGGGTCAAGGGGCAGTCAAGACGGTTCGGATTTGTACCTTCTTTTATTTTTCATGGCAATTGTTATGTGTAGGACCTAATTTTGTTAACGTTCTTTTATTTTACTCGTGGTAGGTAATTATTGTATATAAAGGACTTTTGAGCCGCTGAATGTATGTCCAAAGGTAACTTTAGACCTTTAGTAAAACCTTTTACTTTTTTTGGACCTTCCAGCGTTTAAAATGTATGTATTTTACTTGCTCTTTACTGTATTATCAATCTTTTAGTGTGAAGATGGCAAATAAACATACACTCATTCATTCATTCATGAGATTTCACTCGTATTGAAATCCTACGAGAACTTTTAGTTTTTCATTCACATCCCAAACTTACTCGCAAAGTTTTACCCGAGTAGATAACTCCACAGAACTAACTTTTCCGGGATAAAGAGCCTATTCCGTTGTCCGAACTTTTAACTATACCCAATAAATGCAAAAAGTTACACCGATCCGTTACTGCGTGAAATACAAGTACTTACCTACTTATGGGCAAAAAACCTATAAACCAATACAGTTTCGAATTTCTGTTATTTGAGAGTATGAAAATAGGCCTCTAGTCCTAGATAGTCAGAAAGATAGGTAGATCTAGATAGTCAGTGGGAGACAGAAGACGGTAAAATATAATATACCTACCTAAATACCTCGTATAAAAATAAAATTATGAAAATAAAACACATGTCCACATTTGTAAAATCATTTATTTAGAAGAAGTTTTTAGTAGAATCACACCGGAAGTAGGTTTACAGGCAGGATATCACATTGAACATTTATTTTAAACATTTTATAATAACTTATTATAAAACTACATCCCTAAACATTAATTTATTATCGTCTCTACAGAAACACATTGGAAAATATATTATTATTAGATACACATAGAAAACACTACTGTTAAACCTTAGAACGCTGATTTTATTTCTCTCTTAGTGCCGGATGGTCCGAATTATTAAAAAAATATGCTTAATAATAAAATATAAATGTACTTTGTAGATGTTTTGTATGTAATGTACTCTCAATAACCGCTTACAAGACCGTTTAAGATCTTACAAGCAAAAATGAGGTACTATTTACACTTAGTGATTAATCAAAATAGAAACCAGTGCATTATTATTGCAAATAAGAATGTAGGTATGGTACCTACATAAATCGTATCAATCAATTTTATTCGACATGTAAGTAAATATAATAGCATACTATGTAGGTAAATAACTTACTAGAACTTTTGAGCTTTTTGTTTAGACATTTGTGCTTACAGAACTAGAAAATTAAATTCAATTTTAGTCAAAAAATATTCTTCTATGGTGCACGCAAGATCTTTTTTTTAATTTTAGGTAGGTATTACACAATTATTAACTTTTTATATTTATGAGAACTTTACTACATTGCGAAGCAATATTATATGTGGACACTACTTTTTTTCTTAAGTAACTAGGTACACTTAAACTTAGGTAGGTACTTATTATAAAAATATGGATAGTTACGAAATAAACTTTAGAAAATACTATTTTAAATATGAAAGTACACTCCGAAAATTATAAAAAACTGGTAAATAGGTACTCAGAATTCCAAAAGCAGTTGTAGATAGGGAAGGTACAATATTCAAAATCATTATTTTGATAGTATATAAATACATAACTAGATATAATACATAATCTAGGTACTGTGGTGTCCTCTTTTACATTTTTTTTATACAATGTTTGTAATAATAAATAAGCTTGCGTTTGACCACATCCTGCGACATCTCAAAACCAATACGAGTGAATCAATTGAAAAGTTCTGAACACCAACTTGGCTAAATAAATTATAGTACGATACACACAATTATTTTTGATAACAAGCTGTTATTGCTTTGTCATCGGAGTTACAAATACCAAATTTCAGCTCAATCGTTCATGGGGAAGTGGGTCAAAATTCCGTTTCAGGTTAGCCCTAAACAACCTAACATTGACATTGACAGTAAAATAAAAGATTGTAAAAAGGCCCTTTCACACGGCTCAGGTAACTTACGTGCGCAAGTGCACATGCGTATTCTGTGAGCGTTCAAAAATCGTAAGAGAACACGACAGTACATGTTATTAGGTCCGATATCCACCAAAGCTGCCAGGAGAAAAGCGAAAATATTTCAATTATAGAGTTTTATAAAATTGAGGATTCGTTTCGGCACGGTCATCGTCCTAAGAACGATTGAAATCATTCGCAATTTTAATCCAAAAGAACAGAAATAAGTATAAATTTTCAGCGGCAGGTAAAATAAATATGGTAGAAGCCGAGGCTCTCTCGATCGAAACCAGATAATGCGCTTCAGCGACGCGAAAAACTGGTCGCGCAGATTTTGAGCATAGACTTGGTTGATGAAATTGTTCCTTTATATCAGGTTGTAGGTACGAGTAAGTAATCCTCAAAGATGGTTATCCTATTGGTTTTATTACATGAAGCCGCTTCGTCCTTTTTGCTGGTGGATAACTAACCCTAAATACATATGCTATAGGTATCTACATCTTAAATCTATAAGCGTAATCACACCGATCACATAAACACCGTGTAACACCGTTCATAGGATACTAACTAGGAAGACGAGGTTTTTAGGGGATAGACAGATGTACACACAACGTATTGATATTCCACTAAATGTAAAGTTAGAAAGAGGTAGAGGTAGAGGGGTACATTTAGGTCCTTTATACATGGTGCGACGCGTTTGAAGCTGGTTTTTGACTTGAGTTTGCGGTGCAATTGAGATTCTCTGTCCGCGTGATCATTTCTTTCAAAACAGCAGCGGCAAATACAGCAAATTATGAACCCGTCAAAAACGTGTTTCAGAGGCGTCGCTGCTTTGAATTTTTTACATATTTGGAATGACGCAGGTTTCGCCACGATTCGTCTGATTGTTTTATATTTTAATTGTAGGTATCATTTTGCATAGACATCATCTCATGACATTTATTTATTTTATATTATTTTAGCGTTTTGAAGGTCGTCTTAATTACTTAGCTATATCAGAGCATTAAGGTAGGTTGCAATATAATTACTCTAAAGATCTTTGGTATGCTCAATATGCTTAGAAAAGATATAAGATATTTATCTCATTTGAATTTACAGATTCTTTGTTTTTACTTATCATTTCTTTCGAGATATGTCAGCGTGTTCTACTCGTTTGAAAACTTTTTGTCAGAAAATCCTTTAAATACACTTATTAAAACGCTTATTTAAAAACCACGTTAATAACAGTTCAGTGTTTCACAAACATCAAAGGTCGATAAAATAATTTGAGAGAACGTAAGCCAAATGAGAAATTTAAGCAAATATCGTGTTTGAACTCGATTTTGTCGCAAACGACCCGACTGGAGGGTCAATATTGGTTTAGTGAGATACTATAAGTTCTCGATGTTGAGTCACTGTATTCTCGAAAGTGAGTCAAAGATATTCCCGATAGTGAGACACCGTATTCTCGCTAACAAGCCTCTCTGTTTTTAATGGAGAGTTTATAGATGTTCTGAATAGTAAATCACTATCTTCTCAACAGTGAGTTTAGATGTTTTTGATAGTGAGTTGTGATCGGGCTGACTAACGCTTGGTGAACGGGTTGTTGCGAGCGTGTGTCCTAGCTGCAGCTGCGGCAGTCTGTGTGCAGTTGCAAAGAGCATCGAACATGCGACGGACGAAGCCTTGCGCTCGTCCCAGCCGCCTCTTCATATTACCTGAAACAAATGAAGGTGTCAGTTTTTCTGGCTACTGGCTATGTTTTTGTAGAGCTCCGGTCACACGTTCATTTGTTTAGAACCTTCTGGATGAAAGACGCGGGGCGACGTAGGCGTTTCAGCCCCCCAGCCAAGTTGCAATTCCATAATCTCAAACGCTATAGAAAAGTAAGAAAATGTTTGGGAATTACATTTCTGTAGTAGAATATAGAATCTTTATAGTAGATTATAGAAATGTAATTCCCATACATTGTCTTAGTTTTTTATAGCGTTAGCGAACATGGATTGCAGTTCGCCCCATTAATTGCTCGCTTATATATGCAGCTTTAGGTTTCTATCTTACATTGTCTCTTGAGATCTACGCAGCCTCGGAGATCAATATTCAGACTCTTCTCACATTAGAAGTTAGAGTGAGATACCAATAATCGACCTAGCTATTAAATATTTACATAATATATTTTTTCAGTACTACAACAAACTTTCTGAAGCCCTACTGAAGAGTTAGATTATGGTAACATTAAAATAAAATTAGATAGGTAGGTAGGTACTTAGAAGAGTTTGTGGTAAGTCCCACGGAAAGAATATCACCTTCTGGCGACAATATTTTTAACCTTTTAGAACTCATTTAGAAATACTTACCTAAGTAGTTAAGTACCAATTTACAGACAAATTGCAAGATGTTAATCGTGGTTCGAACGTTAGAACCTCAATGTGAGATCCACTTTAAAAATATCAATGAATGTCACAAACGCGAAGACCTTGAATTACTAATTTAAAATATCACTAAATATACTTAATAAAGGAATAACTATTTAATTGCGTCATATTATATGAAGTTCGTCACCAAACCCCAACAAAGAGAAGGGAAGGGGTCAAGGAAGTTTGGTTAGTCCCGTTTTCTAATAGTAAGGGATATCGTAGTTGATGTGTTAATTATTCAGTAACCACCCGCCTAAGGCAGTTGTTTAAGTCTTAAAGGGAATAAATTAAATTCTTGGGAAGGGTGCGGTTGAGTGGCCAACTTGTATCTATACCCTATAGATACTATAGGTATCTACGACGAGTATACTGCTGTTACTGCCTCTCTCAGTGGTTTCACGCTAATCTTACTAACGATACTTTGGAAGTGCCTACTAGCAAAGTTACTCTAGTTCTATAAAGGGGTAGATGGAACGGGTATGCTCAGCCGAAAAGGGCTAATGGTGCTCATCAACATAAACAAACTTACTATGAGATCAACCCTGAATTCGAGAGAAAAAAAAAGCTGTTCTATAGAAAAATGTCAATGACAGTCGAAAAATGTGTGAAACAGCTTTTTTTCGCGATTTTAAAATGCGTGGTTTGAGCCTTCTTGGGCTTAGCGTACCCTATCCTTATAACCCTGTAGGTAGATGTCGACTAGCTGTGCCACGCGGTTTTTAACCGCACGGCGGCAGTAAAAACGGTGATAGATAATGATGATCACGAAAAGTAGCCTATTTCTTTATGTGTACCCCTGACATCGTGTATGCAAAATTTAATGAAGATCGTTGAGTAATAAAGACGAGAGAGCGTAACAAAATAACTTACTTTCTTATATAGGTAATATTAGTTAGGACTATAAGTTTTCTCTATTTAGCTCCCAAGTTCTATACGCGGTAGAGGAAGTTTAATGATTACCTTCTCAGTGGTAGAGTTGGTACCTAATATCCACTTTTAAGTAGGAGAGCGGCGAGGTAATCATTCCGCTAGATATTTTAATAAGTACCTAAGTGACGTCCGGGAGTTTGTGCTTGGTTGGAACCAGTGTACTGTTTTAGCTGTAACGCTACAGTTTTCTGGAAGCTGTCTCAGTTTTTTAGAAATGCTTTATAATACAATCTATAGTTTTGTCTTTGCTGTGTTCTGCGATTTTTCATAAAAATAAGGCATTTTAGCAAAAACTGTAATTTTTTACAAAGTTTTATTCAATTTTCTGTTTTTAAGAGATAAGTAGTCTTCAGTTTTTCGCCAAGACAGGGTTGGCAACACTTTGAACTTGCTCAAGATAGAAAAGGATGTCCTTTTAGTAGCGTAGGCCAATATGATTTAGGTCACTACACCAACATAATTATATGTATATAGTTGAGTGTCTTTAACTTTATCTTACCTCTAATTTGCGATTATTACATTATTTTGATAATAGCCAAGCAGCATAAGCTGATACCTATATCTAAATCTCAAGTTTCAATATGTCGAAATACTCATTGAGATTCAATATTTATTCGTCAAGTAAATCTTCTCTTTTCTAATCCATACACCATCCATCCAACACTTTACCGGGTCTTCACGGTAGGTAATCACTTTACGAAAATAGACAACCGACATGTCACGACCGATTTTCCCTTTTCAATTCACCTGATTGTGAATAACGGTGCCAGCCAAGATTAAAGAGGTGTCCCTTGTCATAGAATTCCCTTCGTGGGGGCGCGTGATGGGGCGAAAATCGATTTTAGCACCCTTGCGTTTTATAAAGCTGACATTAGTTGTTAATGTCAGTTCCGAGCCAAAATTTGTTGGCGTGGAGCAGAACTTAGACGAATTTACTTTATTAAAATTATACTTTATTGAAATTTTCTGGAATAAAAAGTAGCCTATATCGGGGGATGAGTGATAAAACCCGATAACTTCATAAAGGTGAGTCGCGAGATATTCCATATCACTCATCCCTCGATATGTTAATCTCGGGTATAACTATAAGCTACCTCCATACCAGAATTCAAGCAAAACCGTTCAGCCGTTTTGCGTGATTAAGTTATAACCATCCAAACATAACTTTCTTCCCATCTAATATTAGGTTCAAACTAAACGTGGTAAGCTAAGCCGGCTATAAATGTGACTCTAATATAAATGACTCTAATAACCTCATAAATGGGCCAATTAATCTAAATATTTTGACGAACAGATTGGTACTGACGTCGGGTCAATCACTCAGAGGTTAATCTTAGTCAGTCATACCTACATATAGTATAGTTTATTAGTATATACCGGGTTATTCATAAAGGGCGTGCTAAGCCGAAAAGGGCTCATAGTACTCATCATTTTGAACACCTTTTACTATGGGACAAATCCGAAATTCGCGAAAAAAAAATGACACTGGAAAAAATGTATGGAACAGCTGATTTCTGTCCCATAGTAAAAGTTGTTCATAATGATGAGTACGATGAGCCCTTTTCGGTTTAGCATACCCTTTATGAAAAACCCTGTATAGTATACTAGGCCCAAGTTTGAAGGCTTTTTAAGACAGATCTAAATTTCCTAAAACTATTGGCATCCTTGTCTAATGGCTTGCAATGATAAAGACAGATATATTTTTAGTTAGTTTAGATCTGTCATAAAATGCCTTCAAACTTGGGCCCATTATATTAATATACCTACGTAACTATCTACACTACCTCCTACGACTATTGGGAATTTGGGAGAGTTATCTAAACAGAAAACGCTAAATATTATGCAAACATCGAGAACAAGATGAAGTCAGAGATAAGTGGTCACAAAAGAGAAATAATGGGCTTCCACATTAAGTAAGTAGGTACGTATATTTAGGTACATGGTAGGTATGCGTAATAAAAACTTTGGCATTGTTGCCTTTTCTAATTTTTTTGTAAAAAAATAAACGTTGCCAGTCGATCGATTTGACTAGAACTTTTTACGCCAGACGGAAGGCTAAAGAGCACCGTAGCGTGTACGAAGTCTCGAGTAACAGGTAATGACAGAAAAAAACAATAGTACCTATTACCTACAACAAAATGTACCTATATACTATGTAAAGGCATCTACCAGCCTTCATTATTTCAAATAACCGTTACACAATCTTAATTAGTAAAGAAATCCACGCGGAAAACATTTACCCATTCAATTAAGTTTTTCTTGGAAAAATTGTTTGAAAAACAACAGTAGAAGGTTTCACGGAAATTGGCTGAACAATAGTATAACGAACGTATTGTTGGGCAGTCATTTCGAAATGAGCACTACAGCTTTAGGATTTTTTAACTTTACAGGGTTACCGAAAGGGCCAAAAAGGGCTCATAGTAAGGGGTCATTATGCACAGTTTTTACTATGGGACCAACCCTGGAATCGACTAAAAAATCAGCTATTCCATACATTTTGTCAAGTGTTATTGATTTTTTATGGAACTGTTTTTTTTTGCGATTTCCGGGTTGGTCCCATAGTAAAAGTTGTTCATTAATGATGAGTACTTTGAGCCCATTTTGGCTTAGCATACCTTTACTTTTCCTGTATTTTTTCCTTACATCTTACTTATATGTATTTCGATAGAAAAATGAGCAATATTTGGACGTAATACAAATGACAATTAGGTCAGAGCCGCTGAGTCCAATAACCAATACCAGTGGCCGGTGGCGCGTGGAGGAATGTAGTCAAGGGTGGTCCATTTTTGCCATCGACCACCCTCTGACAACGCCTTAGAAATACGTAATATATTATACACGTAGGTATAATAAATTCTTCGTACAATTATTCAGATCTGTATCTAGTAGCTATAGATCCTTACCTCCTATTCCTCCTAATATTATAGGTACATGTGAAAGTTTGTAAGTTTGTTACTCAATAACAAAACTAGTAGACCGTTAGCTTTTATAGTTTCGGAGATACTTGGCTGTACATACAGATGGACAGACGCACGAGTTTAGCCTTAGGGTTCTTCCCCGAAAGAGGTTCAGAACCCAAAATACGACTGAATGGATTCGGATGGAATTTGGTACCAAAGTAGTAGCTTATACCCTGGATTAACATATAGGTTACTTTTTATCCCGGAAAACGCGGGTAAAACCGCGGGGCGGAACTTGTCTATCAAAAAATAAAAAAAACTTGCGTTATATCCCAATTTCCGCAACAATCTCACCACTAAAGAAAGTAGTGCTATACAGATCCATCAGAGCATTCAATTTCTTTCAATGTTCCAAAATATTAAACATCTAAGGCTGAGTGGTCCGTCAATCATCGAAAATATTGGAGGAGATTTTACAGCTTTCTGACTTATACCGCCCGAGGGCATTGTCTGTAAGAGGCCATTCATTAATTACGTATGGATAATTTTGACTATTTTTGACCCCCCCCCCCCCCTACCTTCATGTAATGATACATAAGATTTCTCGAACGCCCCCTCCGCCTTTCACGTAAGATTCTATCTCGTTTTTCAAATAATCTCTCGTTTATTTTCCAAATAATTAAAATAATAATAATATGCGGGAAAAAATTGACTCACAAAATATTACGCAAGAAAGGGTTTTACCCCCTTCTCCCTATAAGATAATTAAGGGCTTGTAGAGATTTTTGTAACCCCTCCCCTCGGGACCTGACGTACCTGATTAATGAATGGCCCCTAACTTCAACGCTGTGAAGAGTTGCAACGATCGAAATTGAATTGACGTGTCATTGTCTCGGTTTATGAACTCCGAAAAATAAAGAGAACAATCAAGAACTTTTATCCAACTGAAACTTTTTAAAAGGTCAAACGTGATAAAAGTTTGAATTACGTTTTAAGCTAGTTAAACTGATTACGATCGAATTACTTACGTAATAATAAATCATTACAACAAGAATCAAGTCCAAACTTTGGCTACGTAATTCAGTTTTCACTTCAAACAATCTTTCACAGAAATTAATAGATAAATTAAAAACTTCAAATGTTAAAACGGCTGAATCTGTTTTTTGATAAAAACATGTCTAAGAATCGACGCTAAAAACCTGCTTTCAAATAAAAAGAATCGGATTAAAATCAGTTTACCCGTTTAAGAGCTACGGTGCTTCAGACAAACACACAGACGCACACAGCGGTCAAACTTATACCTACCACCTCTCTTTCTGCGTCGGGGGTAAAAAACTGAGCTCGAAAGATCAGAGCGTTATCAAACAATACTCTATTGTCACTCGAGATCTCAAGACAATTTAATCACGCGGTGAGGAAGGAAAATACTCGAGCTGCCACACAGAATACATCATAGTTACAAGTAGTCTCTCTAGAGATTTCCCTAAGCGACCGTGTCAGTCTTTCAAGCGTCAGGTTGCCGGTTGGCTTGAGATTTACGACACTTTATTTGGAGAAAGATTCAGAATCTTTTGTTTGATGTTTTAGTACCTACTCTCCGTTAACCTTTTAACTTTGTGTTTGATTGGTCGAAAGGGTTTAATTAGTTCAATTGTTTCTTACAGTTGAACTAATTGGACGA
Source organism: Alcis repandata (assembly GCA_949125135.1). Taxonomy (NCBI): domain Eukaryota; kingdom Metazoa; phylum Arthropoda; class Insecta; order Lepidoptera; family Geometridae; genus Alcis; species Alcis repandata. The sequence continues at coordinate 4,369,902 of OX421238.1, forward strand.
AGCCCAACCAATATCTTCAACTGATTGAACAGATGCTTGAACGAATTGGACTAAGACCATCTAGACTAGACTAGTATCATGTGGATTTATCAATACACAATAAAATATCCTAGTTTTCTCTTCCGTCAGCATTATAATTTTGTAAAAGCAAACGAACTCGTATCTACAATTTTTTATTTACGTCCAGTTCAGGGCAACCTTCAATCAATAATAACATGACCGAATAGCGCAACCAAATTTTTTTATCGAAACTGACCTTACTTATAAAGCCTGCTTAAAGTTAGCCACTGCTTAAAATGCTGTGACAACTAACTTCTCGCTGACGTCAAATGTTACGGGCAAAAACAAAAGAGAAAATTTAAGTAGGTAGTGGTAAGTTTAAGCAGGCTTTATAAGTAAGGCCCAAAATATCTTTGATTAGTTTTTCTAGCCCATAATATGTTAGCCAATACCAATATGTTAGCTAATATGTTAGCTGCTCTCCATGCATATACAAGGTGTCACGGAAAGGTGCAGTAATACTTAAGGGTGTTCTTCTACACGTCAAAGTGAACAACTTCTAGAACACAAGTTTGCTAAATTCGAGAAAGTAAATAATGAATCTCCATGGAAAATTGATCACGTGACTAAATATTTTGTATGGTGACTCGATATTTTTTTTCTCGAATTTTATCAAACTTGTTTCACAAAAGTTGTTCACTTTGACGTGTAGAAGAACACCCTTAAGTATTACTGCACCTTTCCGTGACACCTTGTACATATATATAATTTGTACCTACTCACTTAATTATTATATTTAATTTAATTATTAATTATTATTACTACTAACTCTTTATAATTTAAATGTTAGTCCCGTTTTATGTATGAGTAAAGAGTCTATCAATCTATCTATCTATCAATCTGGTATATATTGAAGCAAAGCATCCTATTTGCTACTACATAATTTCACAAATGCGATAGTTTGTGTGTGAGTGTGAATATTTTTTAGTACCACGTACCTCCGTCACTACTCAACTGATTTTGATAAAATTTGGAATAGAAGTAGCTTATGCTCTGGATTAACATATGGGCTACTTGTCATCATCGTTGGTCATCACCACGCGGGTAAAACCGCGGGCACAGCTAGTAGATAAATACAAACACAGCAAACAACAAGTTAATTCGGCTAGTTGAGTTTGTAATTTTCTTTCACTAATAATACTTGTTGATGGAAAGAAACTTAAATGAAATAACGGTAGGCAGGTGATTACTATACAATAGGCCCAAGTTTGAAGGCATTTTAAGACAGATCTAAACTATACATATAACTAAAAATACGGGCTGACTGGTTAGACACTTGACATATTCTAGGTTATCATAGTACTCATTATTATGAACAACTTTTACTATGGGACCAACCCGAAATTCACGAAAAAAAATCAGCTGTTCCATAGAAAAATGTCAATGACACTTGACAAAATGTATGGAACAGCTGATTTTTTTTTCGCGAATTTCGAGTTGGTCCCATAGTAAAAGTTGTTCATAATGATGAGTACTATGATAACCTAGAATATGTCAAGTGTCTAACCAGTCAGCCGGTATATCTGTCTTTATCATTAGACAAGGCATTGTCTTAAAAAGCCTTCAAACTTGGGCCTAATATCTATCTAAATTACCTCTATGGTATATACCTTATTACGCGTAGCTTATCCGCGTAGGTAAGTAAGTATATATGCGTATCCTTTGTTCGTGTCATTGTGAATGCTTCAGTCGCGAGTCGCGAGCTAATATTATGGTAAAAAGGAAAATATCATTGTGAACAAACGAGGCTACCTGTCATCAATTCGAGGTTAGAGGTTTAACGACCCACAAGTCCTTCAGCTGGATAAGAATCTTTCACAAAATGTTAAGAATGATAAACGACAAACAAAATGTACGCTCGGAGTCGAGTATATAGGGTTATTCATAAAGGGTATGCTAAGCCGAAAAGGGCTCATAATACTCATCATTATGAACCACTTTCACTATGGGACCAAACCGAAATTCGCGGAAAAAATCTATGGAACAGCTGATTTTTTTTTTATGACAAGTACTATGAGCCCTTTTCGGATTAGCATACCCTTTATGAATAACCCTGTATATTTCCAAATACACTAAATACATAGTATAGAAATATTTATATGACATCAACGATAACTCTACATACAAACCAACATAGAATAACCAATAAAATCGGAGTCAAATAAAATAGAACTTAAATCCTGAAAACACGAAAAATCTAGAGAATCTGGGATCTCAGATTTTACCTAAAGGGAGTCTTACACACTTACACCTAATGTCAAATAAAATCCATTTCGAAGTTTCAACCCTACGAAAGCACAACATCATTAGACTTGACGAAGGGCTGACGTTTCAGAGATTGTCTCGTCCATTGGAGAGCCAGAGGTTAAATGACCGTGGCGGCCCCTCTCTCAACTGTCGCCTGAAGATTTATTAAGAAAGGTCATTAAGGAAAGCCCTTGATGGAGGTTAGTTAAGGGCTCGTTAGATTCCTTATTAATTTTTCATCAATTTTATTCTTTCTAAAGATAAGACATACATATGTACCTACACTGAGAAAAAATCCGCTAAAAGAATGATGAATTCACTTACATAAAGTACGGAGCATACTGATATCACCTAAAAGTACGAAGGTTAGCACCAGTTTTACTGTGACAACTATAATAAACTTTAACTTTAAGTGTACTTTAGGTGAATTCATCACTCTTTTAGCGGAATTTAGATGCGCATTTTTCTCAGTGTATTTATTCATAAAGGTAATAGCAGCTGCTTGTCACTAGTTGCATGATACCATTGTTTTAGAAACCAAATCATTAACAGTAATTATTCTCTCATTGCTGTATTTATAGGCATCTCTCCTGTATGCCATCTGAATCGGTCACACACATGATAACATGCCAATATATTAGAAATGTATGTAAATTGTGTTTTCTATTTTTAGGGTTGAGTTGTCTAATGTCTGTAGTTAAAGTCGTTTATCTTCTTAATATATATAAATCTCGTGTTACAATGTTTGTCCTCAATGGACTCCTAAACCACTTAACCGATTATAATAAAATTCGCACACCATGTGCAGTTCGATCCAACTTGAGAGATAGGATAGTTTAAATCTCAAATTATAGTCGCAATTTTAATTTATTGCAAATTATATATATACTGATAATTTTTAAGTTAGCATCAACATACTACGGTTGCTATAGTTACGAACTATTGACATTTGACATAGAATTGACGCAATGGCTTTTGACAGGACAACGTCTGTCGAGTCAGCTAGTGTACAATAAGTCTTTTTGACTCGTACTCTTTCATAATAACCCAATATTTTCCATTTGCTTATCCAATTTTTCGTGCGCACAAAAGAACGCCAACGCCACCTTTTTTTTGTGAAAACCGGCAAAACAAAACACTTTTCACGTCGTAATAATATACTTTGTCTCAAGCTCTGTCCTAAAAATAGACCACCTTCAGAAAATATGGTAGCGAAAGGTAATGAAAAATAATACAATGTGCGAAAGATATTATACCTTCTTTCTAAAAGTAATGTGAGACAGGTTTATGAGGTAATTATGCCGCTCTATTATATTTCGTAAAACCTGAAGGCCTTATAAAGGAGCCAACGGACGGTTACCAATACTCATAAAATCTATCAAGCGTGTGTTTCCAAATAATGGAAACAGCGATATCAGTAAAAATCATATTGTTCAAGAAAGTAGGTACTTGCTGTAAGTGTGTAGATTTTACAGAGTTTTATATTAGCTTTCCTGCATTTTATTCTGAGGACTGACGTGATTTCAAGTTGAAATACTCAATCACGCAAAAACGTCTGAACGGATTTGGATGAAATTTAGTAAAGAAGTAGCTTTTAGGACCTGGGTTCGATTACCGACCGGGCAGATGTTTGGGTGTCTTTGTGTGTGTACCATCCACACAGTATCCATCCATCCAGCATCCCCGACACAGGATATCCTATTGCTAGTAGGGAGCTATGAGTGTGAAACGTTTATTTTATTTTGTATAGGTCCCCTAGGACCCTAAATAGGCTACTTTTTATCCAAAAATAAACGGTTCCTGTAGGACGGCGAGTAAAACCGCAGGGCATAGATAGTAAAATTACTAATGCAATAAATAGAACAAACTTAAGACTCAAGTGAAAATAACTCAAAACAGAATAATATTATTCTGTAAACACCTGCACTATTACAAGCGTGACATTGAGATGTCTTCAGTATCTTCTGCAAACTTTCATTAAATCTCTTCGGTACGCGTTCAAACAACCTGAGATTCAAGATAAAGTTTTCGAGACAGCATCTTCATTGAGTTTCTGAATAGACTCCGCGTCTCTTGAACCCGAATAATAAGTTACTCAGACACCTCTAAACTTCTGAAGTAGGTAATAGCTTTTCACAAAATGTCGTCTAGATTGGAAATGTTGATGGTTTCAATATAATAGCTATAGGTACAGTAGAGACAGTACAGGGCTATGAGAAAAAGCTATACGTTAACAATATAGGGTTTTATTCTAAGGCAAGGATAGGTACTCGTACCTATAAGTAAACTGAAACTAAGTAGTACTTAACTCATCATTTTGAACAACTTTTACTATTGGGTCAACCAAAAATCTCCTGATCATCATCATCATCATGCATTTTATCGGATGTCATCATTGACGTTGGATTTGGGTTTAACCATTTCGATTGGTGTCATTAACATTTTTGAAGTTATACTTCTTTTGGCGCGATAGAGAAAAATGATGAGAGTGAATTTTTACGATGCGCGACACCTAAATTTAACATCGTGAAGTTAGTTCTAGGTGGCACGATGCGCGCGCACACCGCCAGCGCCAGCGCTATATCGTGAAGTTAGTTCTAGGTGGCATGAAAATTGATAACTATGTTCAAGTTGTATATTCTAGTTTTTTTTTCCATACGCCAAAGAAGTATAAAACTTCTAACGCGTGTACATAAGTACACACACTCTTGTTTTCATGTAGGTACCAGCTGTTTTTTTTTCTTAATTTATTTTTTTGGGTTCTTTTCGGCTTAGCATATTAATTTTGTTATCCTCATATTAACCCTGTATTCACGAACCTCAGTTAAACTCGGCTTCTAATGATCTTGTTTATCATTGCCAACATGCCAACCGCTTATGACGACGTAAATGCAGTCTCAAGTGTGCCTTTTATTCGTATAGGAATTATGAAAATTAAAAGAGGAATCCAGCCACGTCTTGTTTCGTTCCTCAATACGTATTACGTGAAATGTAACATTTTCAAGATAACATTATTTATTACGTACCACATTAAATTTATCCATACCCAAATGCTATTGTACCTTATTAAGTAGATTGTAGCACCAGATGTTTGTTGTGATTTAATTTAGCCACTTTGTTTATTACGGAGAACGAAATTCAGTTTTACGGCAAGAGAAATGAGATTGTGGTCCCAAAGTCCCGAGCGAGGTCTGAAAACATTGGGGATTATATTTTCGAGTACTTATGCTTTAAAGTTTTTATGAAAGCGGTTGAAAATTTTGGTGTCTGGTGCGATTTAGTTTAGACTAAACTTTTTAATGTAAACTTTATACTTAGAGTCTTTTAGGTTATTTATTAAATGAACTCGCATTTAAATAAAAAGGGCTGTATTTAACAAAAATAGCTAATTCACAATTTAATGAGTCGAAGATTAACATCAAATAAAGCTGAGATTGGGCACCCAGCGAATAACATTTTGATTTTAAAATACCACTTCCTAAACCAAAGCCTTCAGTCCAGCCATTCCAGCTTTCTAACAGAATTTTTAAAATGAAAATAAAAAGTAGTTCTCTCTTTTAGTATTTTTTTAGTATACCTATGTTGGTTTTATGAAACCGTCAAGAGGTTAAACACCTTTTCTCTCCGCACTTTTATACCGCTAGCAGGTATACCTACTAAATTTATTTTTATCCCCACTAGGTCTCTGCAGTATTTACAGTGTAGAACCAATAAATCCCAGAGATAGGGCCTTGTTCGTTCGTAATAAATTATGCATGAGTTCAGCCTACATTTATATGCAAAGGTAACTATATTGTCACACCATCTGACGGAGATGAATAGCTTCCGTTGCGAAATTCATTTCATAACGTTTCATAAACAATTTTGTATTGTGGCGAAACTCGACGGTGACCGACAGGTAACACGGAAACTGGCTTGTTTAATTGTTTACGAGTTTTATTCTGTTAAAGCTTAGTTTCAGTCTTCAGATAAATATTTGCTATTGTCAGTCACGGTATTTGAATCAAACTATTCGAGTCACGTTTAACACTACCTACTAGTTGCGTCTCGCGATCGATTCGCTCAAAAACCTACAAAAACTGTTCATTTTTTTTAATACTCGTAAAAAGTAGCTCAAATGTAAATTCAGGGTTATAGGCTGAACGGTAGGGATACAATTTACCATGTAGCTAATACGAGTATGGTGTTGTTGCCGTTGTTGCGTGATTGAGTAACAAACATCCCAGGAAATATAAAAAAACACATCTAAAATAATAGTGTTCTATTGTAGACTCAAAGAGACTTCAAGACTTAGTTAATAGGATTATGCTGGAAATGGTAAGCTTGGTAATCTCGAATCTATGATATCTAGCATAAAATATGAGGTAACTTTGTCCATTCCCAGGATATAGTTAAGAAAGTCTCAAACGGAGTAAAGCCATTGTTACAATAATAACGTTCTGATGTCGTTATTACAAAGTGCTCTAACGTCAACGTAGAGTCGACACAATCTGCATTTTAATAAGACGGTAACCAAATAATATATATATAATAATAATATATATTATTGATTGGTAATTCTCTTAGGTGTAGGTAATCGGCGCCGAACTATTCATAATCAACCCCTTTTAAGACTTGCAAATTCGTGTAATTTGAAACTTAGTCAACTTTATTGCATAAATGTATAGTTATTTCTTTGTTTCCTTCTTTATTTTCTTTTAGTATATTTAGGAGTCTTTCAAATTGTATAAAAATTTAAAGTTAGGTTTAACTTAGCTAGTTTTCTATCATGAAGTATTTTTACAGGATATGTGATCAAGCATATGCAAGTGATTCCTGATTACCCATCAAAATCCTACATGATACGAGTTCTATAGTAGTATAATAAACTAATACTAAGCTGCATTTATTATACTCACCATTTCCTGGATCTTGTCCATCCTGAAACAAGAAATATTACAGATCAATGTTTGCAAGCAAATAATAAATCACGGTTCCGTACTTTGCAAAAGCTGCAATTTATAATCAGAAACTAAAGAACTAGAATGGTCTTTGAAATTACGAGTGTATGGACGATGGCATCGGTTACCTAGTCCCTAAATATTACTACAATATCAAAAACTTCACATATAAAATAACAGTAGAAGTAGTAAACAGCGCTGGAATAATGTTGGCTGTTATAAATTGCGATGCAGAAATTGCAGTGCTGTTGCAAAAGTAAATCATGATGGAAACATTCTAAATGACTTCAGGCACGCAATCCTTGGTGTAGCGACGATGGTTACCCAGGAAAATCAAATAGTATTTACTGTAATGAAACCTAATGGAAATGGAATAGCTTTGGTGCTAAAAGTTGTACCTAGGTATTTAATTTATGCTAATAGTAATTAGGTAGTAGATAGGTCTTGTAAGTCTTGTATCCAAGGTCGATGAGCAAAATACTATAGAAGAAAGACTAACTAGTCTTTGATTTATTATTTACATTTACAGAAAGATTAAGTATTTTTATAGAATTATTAGAAATTCTATAAGCTATAATCGAAAAAGTCTTTTACATAGAAAAATAATGTAACCTATTTCGCTTGGACATCCTAACAAACCCTCTGATACGTCTCTGAAACTCATAACATAGGTAGGTTCCTACATGACCAAGAATAAAATCTGAACAAACAGCAGATTTTTTTCCGAATCGGTAGGTATTACATAAGAGATAAGACTCCTTACACCACCCCTAAGGCGTAAAACTCACAGTAAAAGCCTCTAAAACTATAGTAAGAAAAGGATAAAGTTACACACAGGGAAGCGTATAAAGATTTGACGACGGGCCCTCAATTATCGGCTTTCCATTACACAGAAGCGGCTGGTTTTCCACGCAGTGAGCATCCTATTCAATTTGCCCAAGGATAACTTAAAGATTTTTCTGCTTCATTTAGCTGATTGTATAATACATATAGATAGGTATGCATATAGTTTTGTTAAAGGTTGGAAACTGATTTGTTTTTACAATTAATGATTATATATACGATATTTTATCTAAGACTGTGTGTAAACTGCGAGGATGTTCTCACATAAATTTAATAAAAATAATTAAGGTAAAAATCTCTTCTAGGTATTGGTTAGTGTGATGTGGTGTTACAAAAAAAATCTTACTTTTTTATTTTTATAAGATTTACTGATTCTTTACTTAATTATAAACTTACTAAGTCGTGCACATTTCAACTTAAGTTTTATGTATCAAGGTGTCTTAGGTAGGTAGTAATAATAATAATAATAGTAGTAGTAATAACATAATACAATCGGTAATTAACATTAGTAATATTTTTTGCATTTTCTCCATTGAAATTACGTACCTACTAATCAAAACTCGTAAAGTGAATAGAATATTTGAGTAAACACTACACGTAAAGTAAATTAAATATTTCAGTAAACGGATACACGCGAGCGACCTAAATGAGTGAAGAAATTATCACGTTACTTACTCCTTAATTACATACTTAGCTTTGCGCTCACGCTTAGTACGGGAAAATAAATTGCCAATTTCACAACAAGAGTTAACCAGAGTTAGTTAGCAACTCTACCGAAACTTTAAGCACACATACTTAGTAGGATCCAGGCCAAAATCGATCAAACATCTACCGTTTATATCTGCTTTACCTATATGAAATTTTATCTGATAAACATAAGCCGATTGCCCGCTATTATCTCTTGAACAATAATAGTCACCAAAACACCATCATCGTTTAAAAGATAGGTAAGTTTTGGAGATAGCATCAATGAGGTGATAAGGTAACTGCATGAATTATCTAAAAATGTAGGAAGGAAGGTGAGTAATCGAATATCCTAATCGGCAATGGTGATTGATTTCTATAAATCAAAGATTTGTAAAGAGAAAACTATAGCGGGAAACGATGTAGGTGTGTAATTTAAAATATTTGAATCTAAATATCTGCCTATCTACACTTAGGTTGTTCCTTCTTGTATTTCCATGTGAAGGGTACTAATATGTGTAGCGATGCGACCTTTACTTATTGATTTAATTTTGTGATGAGCTACTGAGGACTTGTTAAATATGTGACGTCAAAGTGAATGAAAAAGATCTATTTGGGTCTATGCCACGAAAACTATGAAAAGCATGCTGATGTTCTTGTAGTTTTGTTTCTATTTTCAAAGTAAATTCAAGTTATAGATAGTGTTGGCATAGAGGAAGCTGGTGGTTGCATCTACAGCATCTCTACCTTAACACTTACCGCCCTATCAATTCCAAGTTCCTTACGGCCATAAATAAACATTAATACTTACGAATTTACTTCGGCCTTTCTCTTTTTGTCTAGACTCAGCCTCTTTTTTGGCTTGCTGAATGAGCTGATCGACAAACTGAGTTGCGACTCGGTATTTCTCTGGGTCTGCTTTGAAAGCGGCCACACGCACTGGTAGCTCCGCAAGCTCGTCTTGGGTCATTTTGATTGAATCACGTCCACGGTTTACACAGAGAGTCTGCACGTATTTAGGACGCGTTTGGTCGCGCACTGCTCATGCTGTTAGGGTGCGTTTAGGAGGGTGCTATCAGTCATTGTTGAAATATAGAGTAGCAAACTCGCGACGGAGGGCGTGCGCGTACTGCGAAAGCGGCGGAGGTACTGTCGGCCCGGTACGGAGACTACAGAATGACGGTCGATCATGCGCCTAGACGTACACGGGTGCAAGCGCTCGCAGATTATCGCTTATCTCAATGATCTTGAAGCGCACCTTTCACCTAGGCATCCTTGGATACGATGCCTTTATCTGATTTTCTCGTTTCGTCACGCGTGTAGACTTTTAAAGATTTTCTGGGAAACAGAAAACTCTGGGGAATGTCGGAGTTTCAGTTGGAAAATTGGTCACGTTTGGCCTTTTCAACGTGATTTTTAGGGACGTTGGAGTTTCCCAGAAATTATTTTTGATATTACGGGTTTTTAGGGTTTCTTAGTAATTAATGTGTTTTTGAAGTAATAGGCGTATAAATAAGGACCTTCTAAGAACACTTGGCATAGATAAGTACTTATTTATGATTTTAATGAAACCTTGTGTTGACAAATTAATTGACACTTAGCAAAAAATTGGAGTTCAAAGTAGATGGAAAACAAGTTTCTGAATTACATGCAACAGCGAAAATTCATGACAAATACCTACTCTACTAACCTATGTGAAATACTTTAGTTGTTGTTCTCGTTCTGGAACCTTCTTTGCGTTAACAGAACCTACATCTACTTAATTTCATAAGCGAATACAATTGACCGACAAACCGACATACACCGCTTCATTTACATTTTCATGATTTCCATTGCAAAGGCAAAGGCAGTTTCAATCTGAAGCCTACCCCAATCTAGAGCATTATTTTACATTTTATTTGCAACTCTCTCGCTTTATCTACAGTAGAGAAAACGAGACAACAAAGGAGAGGTAGGTATAGTATCCTTGCAATAGTTAACTTCACAGTTAAGTGAGATATGGGGTATGATTAGGAAAATGATGAAAAAGATAGGAAAGCAATTTTATGTAAGAGTATAGCTTCTGCTCGCGGCTTCGCCCGTGTAACGTTAACTAATAAACAATTAATATTAATATCAGTAGTTTTTTTTCATACAAACACTATACCTACCCCCATTTCACCACTGAAAGTTTTAATATGGCAAATTCCTTTCTTGCATCATACAGAGATTACACCTTCCAAATCTGATGTACTAAGAATAATTAATTGTTTAGGCTGTGCGTTGTTTAGCCAGTCAGGTACCTAATGCCTTTTATTTTATACATAGTATACCTACAGGGTTATACAGAAAGGGTATGCTAAGTCAAAAAGAGCTCATACTTGGTACTCATGATCATGAACAACTTTTACAACGGGACCACCCGAATTCGCGAATGAAAATTAGCTATTCCATAAAAAAATGACAACGACACTCGACAAAATGAATGGAACACCTGATTTTTTTCGCGATTTCCAGTTGTTCCATAGTAAAAGTTGTTCATAATGATGAGCACTATGAGCTCCTTTCAGCTTAGCATACCCTTCCTGTATAACCCTGTATAGAGAGAGATGTAGATAGTGGCTGTGGTAGCCCCTTGGTATATAAAACGCTCACTAGTCTCATAAACTCACCTTATTTACAAAACAATAAACTTGGTCTGTAAACACCACCTCGGTCCTCGGAAATAACGTGGAGTGTTATTTCTGGTCGAGATTGGGTAGCTTTGTTTGGCGACCGATTTTCATAGTGTACCAGGTGGAATAGCTTTATTACACGAGGGCCTTTATTGCCTGATGGAAGCGAAGGCTCAGGGTCTATCGGAAAAGCGACTGTATATTTTTAATCAACTAAAAATCGCATAGAGACAAAGCTGGCTACGTCATAATTTTCAACTCTTTTGGCATGATTTTACACAAAACTACGCACTTAAAAAATACATAATAGAATAGGTAGATATATTCATGTAGATTGTAGAGTCCGCTTCTAAAGCTATTGCTTGACATTGTCAAGTTGAATTCATCAATGAATTTAATTAAAAAATACTTTTTGTAAAACTATTGCCTGTTATGTAACATTCAACGTTATTTATAGCCAATAAATATTCCTTTACTACTTACATAAAATATTTTATTATCTTTAGCACAATTTTTCATTAGCCAAAGCCCTATTCAAATAAACAGAAACATCTCATTCAAAAACAATGTTGACGTGAAATAAGAGTAATTACATATTCCCCGGAATTTCCTTCTAAGCTCCAATTTGTTTGCTCTAAAGCTGTTTTGTTTTTAGGTAAAACACGAAGAGACAATACGTAGAAATATAAATTGGAGGTTGATTACACGTAACAAGTACAATGGCGAGACAGTGCCCTCGGCCGAATACTCGGTTTGGATAAACAGTTTGACGAGGAGAGAGTCATTGAACCATCATCAACATAATTATTACTGTTCACTGGAAGTAATTGTGATAGAAAGTCAAGTTGAAGTTTAATTTGATATTTAATAGAAACTCGGGACATCAGGGTTAGCCACTCCGCCTAAACAAACCTTCTTTCTTTATTAGCTACTTGGAGATTAGGTTAGTACCAAAATATTTCTCGAAATTAAAAAGAAACAACGCTGTTTTCAAGTTTCAGTATAAATTAACGACCGTTACACAGCGTACGCAAGAGTAACCAACTGAAAGTTCTTAATTAAAATAGGGCCACAAAGGAAAACATAATTAATAGAAGTGAAAATATTAATTTAATGGCTTTACGCGCCAAAGTCTGCCTGAAACTTTTTCCATTTTCACGCATCGGTAAATTTTGGCTGAAAAATTATAGGTAGGTAACCCGAGAGGGTTTTCAGTATCTATCTAGTTATCTACTCAAGCAGAAAAATGCAAATATAGGTCGTTTTGTATACCTACATCACAAAACATAGAATATAGCTTTATTGCACACTAAACAAATTACACGAAGAGAACTAAGACTAGCTAAAATTTAAATCGTGCGGCCTTATCGTCTAAAGTGATTTTACCAGACAAAGTGGTTTCAGAGTTCCCTACAACTCAACCAGATGGGCATAGTAGTTGTGCAGAAGGTCTGGGTTGAGTCGTAGGGAACTCAGTTGTGTAGAAGGGAATCAAAAGTACCCACGGCACAATCAGTTGAGCATAGTGGTTGTGCCGTGGGTCCGGAAGGAATCTTTGGAGGACAGGACTGACAGGATTGGAATAAGCTTGGTGCTGTAAAAATATTATCCGAGTATTTCTCGCTTACTCCAGCCAATTGAGAAACTGCGTACTGGTAGGTTATATGTATAATATATACTAGCTGACTCGACAGACGTCCTGTCTTAACGATGACTATTTCGAATTGGTAAAAAAAGCCATTGCGTCAATTCTATGTCAAATGTCAAAAGTTACATTAAAAAAGTTTACATTGTCCAAAGCGCTAAAGTTAAATTATGGTTTAAGTATTTTTAATTTTTCTACTTTTTCATGTTTTTTTTACTATAAATTGAGATGTGAGCTATCCTATCTCCTAAGTTAGATCGAAATGCACACGGTGTGCAAATTTGATTGAAATCGGTTAAGTAGTTTAGGAGTCTATAGCGGACAAACAACGTGACACGTAATTTATATATATATTTAAATATCATATTCCAACTATACAACATATTCCAACAGAACCTTTTATAGTATCCAGTGGCTTAGCGACGACTTTGTATTACTATCTCGAAAATTAATTCTCAAGTTCAATTACGCTAAAATTAATAAAATCTTTCATTCAGATCGAAGAACCTTAGGTTTATACAAAATATAAAACACACTAGGTAAGTCCTATCTTACTCAAGCGTCTTACAAGCGTTACTATTGCGTGACCGAGGACATCAACTGTCTAGATCAAGTATAGAATATAAACTAAGTGGTGGAACCTACTTTTCTACTTATACCAGCCTGGGCTATAGATAACTTGAATAACTTAGTCCCACTCCGTGATATTCCAACTATGGCAAACACGCAACTGTTTTGAAGTAAAGTCGTCAGGAAACACGGCAAAAAACACCTCGTTTTCGAGTGTTTTTGTCTTTCAATTTTCTTAAATCGTTGTAAGAAAGCAAGTAGGTATGTAACTGCAGAAGAAATTTAGATAATAATTAGTATCTGGCGCTGGCGATAGTGGCGATCGTAGCAGGTTTTCGTAGCAAGGTACTACGATGAGTGATCAAGTTAATTCTTAACACATAACTTCACTGTAGCATGGTATTATGCTTCGATACTCATCATATTATGTTGCCGCTCTTCAATGATCCACCGCATGGCCGTCAGCTTAGCGAACTTCTTATCCAAAGCCAACCAGAAAACCTGTTCGACGATGACTTAGCTTGTCCACTCTGGGATGTTTCGCAACCATACCTTACCTTACCTATTCCTTCTCACAGCGCATCGTTTACCCTTAATCCTGCCCATCGATCTTACTCATTATAGATCTTAAGAGGCTAGGTACATAGTGCTAAATGAAATTCGTCCTTAGTCCGCTATACGACGGACGAATAAAGTGGAATGAACCAAAAATAAAAAAAAACTACCGTGACCGGCTTCTGCTTCCATAGATATACATATAGGTCACAAAAGAATCATATCCTGTCATTTCATACTCTACAAATTAGCGTGGAGTTGTTAACTGTAATAACGAGTGGGTAACTAGGTACCCACTGACCACAATAGAATGTCTGGGGGCCGCTCGTCGACGTGATCACAATTTGTTAAACTGTGCCAATTAATTAGCGATCTAATCCATCTAGCTGGATGATTAGGTATACTATCGATAGGTAGTAATGTGTCTAACCTATAACCATTTACCATAAATGTAGTGTAGTGTAGTAGGTATGTAATAGTCTCGAATGGTTTGCGATGTTGAATAGAAAACGCTGAAAATAGCGAAATACATGCGACATGAATTTCTTAATTTTTTTGATAAGTAAGGTTTAAAAGATTTTAGATTTAAACCACTACCTTACTCATCCCATACTTCACACAAGACAAGACAGACCATCATCATTTCGTGTTCAACGGCTGAATAGTTTTGTTATGAACACACGGGGCTATTACCCGCCACTGATGGCCGTTGGGACAAAAAATAATGCACTGTTCCAACGGCCACCACTGGGGCCGGTTTTAGTGGTGGCCGTTGGGAGTATACCTTATTGAGTCGTATTTTATTTCAACTAAAGTTTTTGATCATACATACTAATATAGAGGTAGATAGACACATGGAAAATCTGCCATGCACCTACTCGTACATACCCAGACCAGAAACAATGCGTTTATCAGGCAAACGTGGGTTTGGTCCATCTCGCTGTTGCAGCTTGCAGCCCACACACTGTAACTAGATGATTTGGCATAATCATTTCATTAGATAAGTATTGTCTGTCTTGGGAAGAGCTTACTATAGAAATGATCCTATGAAGTAAGGTCTTTTAAAGTCAATGCATCATTACAAAAAAAAAAAAAAAAATTTAGATAAGTGATGCTAGTTAGTTTGTCTGCGATTCTATGGTAAGTATGATGATATCACCGTTTTGATACCTGGTGTTTGACAGCTCGAAGCAATTTATTTTACAAGTCGGATTAGGTTAGGTACAGGATTGAGGTAGGATGGCCTAGCAAGAAAGAAGCCTAAGTAAGATAAAGTGGTAGGTTGTTGAAATTCGTTCGTTGTTCGTAATCTTAATAGTATGTAAGCACTGAGTAAGTCATAATTATTTGTAGGTACTGATCTTATTTGAAACTGTATGGGTAGGTTAGGTACCTACTATGGTAATTCTAGTCACTCAGCTGTGACATTTTTTTTTTTATGTGATTAAGTGACGAAACGAGCAAATCGCTCGCCTGATGACAATGTGGCATCATCAATAAATAATTAGCTGTGACAAACAGATAGATACCGAAGTCTCACCTTAAGGGTTCTTCCCTGAAGGAGGTTCAAAACCCTAAAAAATTCAATGCGATCAAACAAATAATAAACGTTACCCCTCACAAATCAAACCAGCAGTCATTCAAAACCAGTCTTTATTTCCTAACCCAACACCCCTTCGACTAGCACGGGCCGGTCGGCGCCGGCGGCGGCTGGCAGCACGGCGGCGGGCAGCCGGGGCACGGGTCCGGCGTCACCTCGTAGTAGCAGTGCCCGTCCCACCACCACACTAGGCCGGGGGTGGGGGCGCAAGCAAAGCAAAGCTGAAAAACAAGATACACTTGATTACAAGTTACAGGCTTCTAACCGAACGAAGGAGTAGCTAGCCAAAATTAATAAATCACAAGCGCAATAGACGAAAAGCCGCAGAGAGCTCAAGGAAGTCGTTTATAGCTCAGTTGCAATATTTGACCTAAACAAAGAAAATAACTAAAACACTAGAAGCCTGTAATGAGAAAAGAAAGGTGTGGACACAGCGGGCAGGAAAAAAATTGAGAGAAATAGGTGCGGTACTTAGGGTAGGATTAAATCAATTTGTTGCTAATCAACTCAACATTATGAAGCATTTGGATAGCTTCGTTTTAGCATGCACATCATAAGGTCAATGGTCTCAGTGTGTGGCCAGTGTCAGATAGATTTTATCATCTAATAAAGCCCGTCACACACGTAGCTATAATATATATTAATATAAATATAGCGAGGCATATTACGATATATTTTCAATACAAATATTGAAGTGACCGCACACGGAGCTATAATATATATATTTCTATGACGTCACCAAAATATACCGTAATTTATAGCATCGCATATTAATATATATAAATGGTGCATTTCCCTTGACACTACTGCGTGACACAACTAGTAGTGTCATGGGAGATTTCTATTTCCCGTGACACTACCAGTAGTGCCATGGGTAAAACTGCATTTCCCGTGACACTACTCTTTCGCAAGTAGTGCCACTGGAAATTTTATATCCCTTGGCACTACTAGGTTATCTATCCTAATTCAATTTGAAATTTAGAAGACAAGGTTAATTTTCTACGGAAGCAAACGATCAATAGGTTAGGTTATGTTAGAACATGAAAAACAACGCACGAGCCGAGCGAGCGTAGCGAGCGTGCCGCGGCAGCGGCCGGCGAAGTGCTAGAAAGCCAAGAAGCGAAAAATTAATTTTCTACGGAAGCAAACGATCAATAGGTTAGGTTATGTTAGAACATGAAAAACAATGCACGAGCCGAGCGAGCGTAGCGAGCGTGCCGCGGCAGCGGCCGGCGAAGTGCTAGAAAGCCAAGAAGCGAAAAAAGTTAGTCAAAACAAAATCAAAACCTATTGGTCGGTAGTGCCACGGGTAACTAAGTAGATCACGGGTAATTTTGTTGTATGCGTTCAAGCTTGAGTGCTAGAAAGTTAGCTTACCGTATCGGCCTTTACAGGTCCGAATTTGGTTTTCCCGTCCAAACACAATGGAGGGCCCTCACCAATAGGAGCCACCAATGGCGGCTTCACGGATCTCAAAGCATTACGGTCATCATAGTATTGATTCGAATACTTATACTCCGGCCCGCGGGGAATGTCCGGTGTTGGTAAAGTACGCGGCGATATCAAAGGTGGGAAACGGCCGTGTAAGTTATGCTGTCTTCCAAGCAAAAAACTTCGTAGCTTCTGTAAAGCTACAGAAACGTCGCGAAAATCAAAACCTGAAGGCCTTTTAGCCATTTAGGTAGCACAGGTAGCGTTAGCCAAACAATTTAATAGAAAATTTGAAAATTTAGTTATCAAATAAACTTCAGGTATTCAAACTTAAATTTTTGTCTCCCGTTCGTTTTGAAAGCGGTGGCAAAAATAACTGTTAAATTGACAAAATCGTTTGCATGTGTAATTAATTGTCTACGTACGATCGTATGTTACATATTATGCAAAGAATTGTGAATTTGTAAACAAAAGTGGTGTTCTATACTGTTTTCGTTTCCAAAACGAAGGCGAGGCAAATTGAAGTTTGTCAGTGAGTTGAAAGCTTGAAAGATTGTTCTTTCAAAAGGAAATGCGATAGTAGAGCCGCGAATGAACTAAAGAGTTTCAATACTTCCGTAACCCGGATTTTGTATTCCGATCACACTCAATAGCTATTGCGCCCGCCACACACTCGACGAGTGGCGTGGGAAGTAGCGAGGAAAGTAGGCAGAGACGTAGTGTGGCCACGTTACTCGTCATGCCACTCGTCATGCTCCTCGTCCTCGCCCGCCACACGGCAATACGAGCGGCAACACGAGCGGCAATACGAGCGCGAATGACTGTCCACAATTCCACATACTCGCGCGCAGTGCTGCCACCTTGGTGGTTTTTCCACCAGAACTGGCGCTTTTTCAAGGCTTCTAGTGGTATATTTTCATCATTTAGCGGTTTTTTTTTTTTTAGTGGTTTTTAGCGCTTTTTCAATACAGAATTTGGTGACACATTTTTGAGAGGGAAATACCCTACCATTCCGGAATTTCATAATTTTCTTCCTACTCTATGACCGGGGAATCCCTAGGCACTGTCATAAGTTATCGTTTTCTTTTTATCTGTCATTCTATGTCCCGAATTTGGTTCGTGTGGCATATAAAATACTAAAAATGTTGACAAGTTATACCAAATATAATATTTACGTTTGGTAAATTGTAACTTAGTGAAAACTCATTATTGCACTCTGGTATTAATAAACAAATTTTTGCAATGAGGCGTTTTTAAAAAAAGAAGAAAAAGTAGTTCCAAAAATTATGATAGAGAGCCTGGATTAATCTGAATCGAAATGTCAATGTCAAATTGACTTAATTGAATTACAAAACATGGTTTACCAGTTTATATTAATTATTTTCAATAAAATGTATGGCAATTAACTACCAGATTTCCAAATTTTAAGATCAGTGGGCAATAAATACGAATCATAATAATAATTATATATATTTTTTTTGAAAACAAACATTGATAATACGTCAATTTTACCATAAAAGTTTGTGTACAAAGTCTTTCTAATTATATGGTCATATTTTTTCCCCTAAGACTGGGGAAACAATAGGTATAACCATACCAAAATCGATTTGACAGGTCGGATTTAAGTGCTTCCACACCACCTGTGAAAATATCACGAACTTTTTTTTAAAAATAAAAACGCCTCATACGTAAATCTGTTTACTTAAAAAGAACGACCGCCGGATACTACTATTTTTATGCATCTCATAATTATACCTATATTAGTTTGTTTTTCATTTAAACTTGGGTTTCTTTTCTGAGATTTAAATGCAATAATTTAGCGGAATCTGGTGTTTTTTTTTCAATCCAAATTTCTTAAATCTGGCGGTATTTTACTTTTACTCTGGCGCTTTAAAAAAATCCAAGGTGGCAACCCTGCTCGCGCGGCCGCAGTTCGTGCCGAGCGCTCACGCGAGACGCACGTCTTTGTTTTCGTCATGTCGTCGCCGCGCAACGGAGAATGGTCGGAAGAAAAAACATTAATTTATGTTCCCTTTAAAATTGTAGATCTATTTGTAGATAAATTATTACTTTACTGTAAAAAAAAAGTTTCGTAAAAATTAAAGGCACTAAAAAAAATCTTTGGTCGTTAATTCAAAATTGTCACTACCGTACCCAGTCTACCCTAACAAAATTAAGTTGAATTCAAATTTTTATTTAACTCCATCCAACTTTTCTTGTTTAAATTGAAGACATGCTTACTACAAAAAAATATATAAATAAAGATATTAGTTAAAATCTCCATAGAAGAAAAATTACGGTAACTGCTACATATCTAGACGTCGACGCCGACGATGTATATTGCTTTGTAGTATAACATTGATATAATTAGCTATACTACAAAATACACGCACTCGCTGCCACCATAGTTTCAACGTCCATTGTGTAGCAACGACGAATAGACAAGTGCGGCGCGTAGCGATTAATTGCGCGAATAATCGCGCGATTAATCGCGCGAGTAGAGCAGTGTGTGGACAGACAGGGCAACATCGCGGCAGCGATGCGGCAGCGCGAGGAGCATGACGAGGAGCATAGTGTGGCGCGAGCATATGATCTGAGATCTAAAACTGAGTCTAAAATGATTTTTACGGGAGACGATAAGTACAACCAAATGTGTAATGTTTTGTATGGCCAGTTTTGTACAGCCCGTTTTTCGAGAACATGGCTTCAAAAAATCGGGTTGTGCAAAATTGGATGTTACATTAGGTAGTTAGGTTTTTTTTATTTGAGCTCTCAGATCAAGTAGAAAGACATATAGAGTCCCGCCTTAGTTCCAAGTGAAGTCAAAAAGTATCCTATTGCCCGTGTACGTATATTTTTCGCACTTAGTGACTCAAAAACTACCCAAATGACTATATTTCATTTTGACATTTGTATTCGAAATTATAACCTAAAAATCATGATGATTATGACATAATTTTTAATCGTAGTCTAAACATAATCACCTTGATGTGATTTACTCGATTTTATATGATTTAGTAATTAATTTGATAAACATTCTTTTGAAAATAGTCACCAGAAACGTGGTTTCCCACCAACGCCAAGTAATAGAACGATTGTAAAGGGGAGGGGATAACATTTGGTGGGGCAGAATGTTGAAAAGTGAAAGGCAATTCGATTAGAGCTTTAGTTCCGAATAGACGTCGATGTAATAATGTTACTGCGAATATAGGTACCTAATTGTGAAATATAAAGTGAAATACAAGTAAAGACTGTCGTGTAACTGTCACTGTCATTGGCATTAACAACGCGAGACCGGAGACGATAATATACGACCACAATTATTCCACAGCCCGTTTTGTACAGCCAGTTTTAAGAAGCCAAACAAAGAAGACTAACATAGAGAATCAAATTGCAATTGCTATGCCTCGTTTGTTGCAGGCTAGTAGAGAAATAATCGATCTTTTTCTTATATTTCAGCCATGAAATGGTAACAGTAGGTTATAAGGTTTTTTTATTTCAATTCATGAAAAGCCGCATGTAATAAGGTTATTAGGCTTTTTTTATTTCTGCCCTGAAATCTGACCTGATTTTTTCTGGTTAAGTGAGATATCTCGCAAGTCTATGTACTCGAAGAATTTGAAGCGTGTTACGTGCAGGTTATGTCGAAGGTGTAAGGCACGTAGAAAAGAAACAAGGTTCTTTCGTAGTCACAGTACTTCTATATTGTTCTTTCCATTATGATTATGTACACAACGAGAGTATGAGTCGGCCGGTGCGCGAGAGATGATACGGGAACACAAGTTGCTTGCGTCCGGCGCGGATGCGTGAGGCGGTGTGTGTTGTGGGCGCGGCGCGGGCGTCCTATCTCTGTCTCTCTCTCGCACATCGGTAGTACTCGTAATAGATGGTGGTGGAGCTGGCGTCGTCACACCACCCACCCACGGAGAAAAGTACCCCGAAGAAAAAATAACAATGAGTATAAAATTATAAAGTAAAAATAATTAAAAAATACACTAAATTTTACAGTAAACAACAGTAGCCTTATTACGCAATGATACAATAATAAAAATAAAAAATATGCACTAAAAAACAACAAAAGAATGAGTAAAAATACAATATTTTACAATATATTCTTAAAACTAGTGTTAAGTATATGTTTAAACATCAATGGGCGTCTTAAACTGAACGCGACGTCCTGAACGACTCTCTCTCTCGCCCATCGGTAGTACTCGTAATAGATGGTGGTGGCGCTGGCGTCGCCACAAATTCGTAATCGCACACAGTAAGTAAACAAACATCAACTTCAACTCTTAATTTTTGGCTTTTGTGAATATATTTATAATCGGGCTGTGCAATATTGGAACTCATTTTTGACGCCGCATCCTTGACACTTACCAAGCGGAACGATAATCAGTGTCAATTGTCTTTTTTCTCTTAACAGGCAAGTGCGATTTTATCATTATTCCTTTTATGAACTCGTCTTGGTCGGTAGTTATTAAACAATATCTTTGAATCTTTAGTCGGGGCAATTTAAGAAGCCACAATTGACGACTGTCAGTTTTATCTTCTTAGTGAGGTGACCTGCTTAAAAACATCGATTAAAATGAATGAATCAATACTTGAAAACTTGAAACATAAGTGAATTTTAAAAATCATCAGGCGAATCCCTGTCTCATTATTATTTTTCTTTCGTAAATTAATTAAGGAACAAAATAAGACAAGTACATAATTTAACAAAAAAACATCATTTATTCAGTTGAACTATCAGAACTGTTATTAGTATTGTCATCTTCATCACTGCTGTCAGCACTCAGAGATATTATTAATTCACGCTACGATATTATTTTGAAGAGAATAACATTCTTACGTCAAGTAAATAAAATGACAGATTGGGACAATGTCGTGTTTATTGACGAAACATGGTTGAATGCGAACCATACGGTTTCGCGGTTTAGTCAGCTTAGAAAACCCATCGAAAATTATAATGGACAATGCACCGTATCATTCTGTACAAGTCGATAAACCACACCAACTCAAGCAAATAAAAAGCAAGAAATTGTCTTGTGGCTGGTAAGAAATGGTGTGGATGCAAGTACAACTTTATTAAAAGTTGAGTTGTCAAATCTGGTAAAAGCAACTAAGCCGTCCAAGCTCCGCTATGTAATCGATGAACTAGCCCTACAGCATGGACACGAAGTTATTCGATTGCCTCCCTACCATTGCCAGTATAACGCCACTACAGAAGACTGGAGAAAAGTCGTAGAGAAAACAAAGAAAATAATTTTACAAGATTTTGAACGAGCTGTGAGAATAGACAATATTATAGAAAATGAAGTAATAATATCACGCTAAAGGACCGGAAAAAGGCAGACGACATATAAGATCCACAACGAATGTCGAGGACATTTTAAAGAAAGTCAGACAATTAAAGTGGCGATGGACAGGACACATGACAAGAGACAGCAGAATTAAATGGACAAAAATTATAACAGAGTGGCCACCACGGGATGGCAAAAAAAAAAGAGGAAGACAGCATAAAAGATGGATGGGTGACATAAAAAACATTGGTGGAGTAATCTGGCCAAGAAAGGCTAGCGACAGAAAGAAGTGGAAAGGGCTCGTCACAGGACACGCTGATCACGACACAGAAAAATAGTAATAATAATTGTCAATACTATGTTTAAATTATCAGCAATAAAAGGCTTAAATAAATAAACGTAGTCAGTAAGATCAGTCCCATAAAAAAGCCGGGTCAGTAAATTGTACCTTACCAAATCAATGATTTTTCTATATAGTTTGTTAAAAGAATAATAAATATTTATGTTTTACTTTAATCACAACGTGGTTATTAATTTAAGGTGATATTTCTTCACAAGTAATCATTGCATTCAGCTTTCGATTTTTAGAGTAACATCCTGTATAAAAAGAAAAAAGGTTAACTGACGCAACATTGTAACAACGTTCAGTTCTTTACGAGATCGTAAATTATCTCGTAGATCAGTAATTATTTATTATGTTTAAAATGGTTTATTAAAAAAACAAATCATAAAATAACTCGTATCGGTCATTATTACAATAAATATGTAATCGTAATTGAAAAAAGTTCAGCAATTGTGCAGTTCTAACAAAACGAAAAAATATATTATTTATGCCCGCTGTTACTAGGTTACGTTGTTGAATTTCGATGAATTGTCAAACGGGGCCTGTAAAATTGGCCCAACTGTCTATTAATGAGCAGCATCACAATATCTCTACAGCGTTTTCGAATTTTATTGCCCTATGAAAAATGAAATCTTGTCAATACCACCTAAATAAAACGGCTGGCTACCGCTCGAGAAAAATAATAAAAATCAGTTTTAATCTTCTGCTTTTAAGTTGCTTTTTGTCTCAAACGTTTTTTTCATCGAAAACAGGGTCATTTCTGAGAAAAAATATCCGAAATGGCAAAAAAATAAAATTTGGCCTGGCAGCCATGACGGCCGGGCAAATTCGAAAAATCAGACCTGGCAAAGTGGCAATACTGTCATGTCTGCCAAGAAAGAGTGCCAAGTGCCAAGCCAATTATTCTATAGGAGCTCATTTTGTTTTCAGTATTAAAGTGATTTTTGGACCAAATAATGAAAATTAACTAATATACCGGTCTTTGAAAGGTGTGGAAAGTTTGACTTAAATCTGATCGTTCAAAGTAGGGCAAAATCGAGTCCAGAAGGGTCGGTTACATACTAGATGAAACGAATAAAAGCGTGGTAAAAAGGCATAGGAACATACGTGCCCGATATCTAAGTAATAATTCCCATTTATAATTCGATTGATGCAAATACTTTGATTAAAAAAAACACTCACATTGGAAGATAATCATATGGTCAAGATGTGTGATTTTAAAGGAGCACATGCAAATACTTTGAAACAAAATGAACTAACACACACTGAAAAGAGACCATTTGAATGTAAAATGTGTGACTACAAAGCAGCGAAAGCAAGACATTTAAAAGAACACAAAAGGACACACACTGGAGAGAGACCATATGAATGTGATATGTGTAATTATAAAGCAGCGCAAGCAGGTACTTTAAAAAAACACAAATTAACACACACCGGAGAAAGACCATATGAATGTGATATGTGTGATTATAAAGCAGCGCAAGCAGGTAATTTAAAACAACACAAATTAACACACACCGGAGAAAGCCCATATGAATGTGATATGTGTGATTATAAAGCAGCGAAAGCAGGTCATTTAAAAGAACACAAAAAAATTCACACTGGAGAAAGACCATATGAATGTGATATGTGTGATTATAAAGCAGCACAAGCGAGTTCTTTGAACCTACACAAATTTAAACACACTGGAGAAAAACCATATGAATGTGATATGTGTGATTATAGAGCAGCATATGCATATTCTTTGAAACTACACAAAAGAACACACACTGGAGTAAAACCATACGAATGTGTAATGTGTGATTATAAAGCAACGACAGCAAGTCATTTAAAAGAACACAAAAGGACACATACTGGAGAAAGACCATATGAATGTGATATGTGTGATTATAAAGCAAAGTTAGCAAGTCATTTAAATAAACACAAAAAAACACACACTGGAGAAAGACCATATGAATGTGTAATGTGTGATTATAAAACAAAGACAGCAAATTATTTAAAACAACACATTTTAACACACACTGGAGAAAGACCATATGAATGTGATATGTGTGATTATAAAGCAAAGTTAGCAAGTCATTTAAATAAACACAAAAAAACACACACTGGAGAAAGACCATATGAATGTGTAATGTGTGATTATAAAACAAAGACAGCAAGTTATTTAAAACAACACATTTTAACACACACTGGAGAAAGACCATATGAATGTGATATGTGTGATTATAAAGCAGCGAAAGCAGGTTATTTAAAAGAACACAAAAAAATTCACACTGGAGAAAGACCATATGAATGTGTAATGTGTGATTATAAAGCAGCACATGCGAGTTCTTTGAAACTACACAAATTTAAACACACTGGAGAAAAAACATATGAATGTGATATGTGTGATTATAAAGCAGCGAAAGCAAATTCTTTAAAACGACACATTTTAACACACACTGGAGAAAGACCATATGAATGTGATATGTGTGATTATAAAGCAGCGAAAGCAGGTCATTTAAAAGAACACAAAAAAATTCACACTGGAGAAAGACCATATAAATGTGATATGTGTGATTATAAAGCAGCGCAAGCAAAGAATTTGATACGTCACAAATTAACACACACTGGAGAAAAACACTATAAATGTCACTTGTGTGAATATAAATCAGCACATGCACCTAATTTAAAACAACACAAATTAACACATACAAGAGAAAGACCATAATAATATGAATGTGATTTAAGTGATTATAAAGCAGCCTATGCAAATTCTTTGAAACTACACAAATTAACACACACTGGAGAAAGACCATAATTATGAATGTGATATGTGTGATTATAGAGCAACACAAGCAAAGAATTTGATACGTCACAAATTAACACACTCTGGAGAAAAACACTATAAATGTCACTTGTGTGAATATAAATCAGCACATGCACCTAATTTAAAACAACACATATTAACTCACACTGGAGAAAAACCATTGAAATGTGTTATTTGTCATTAAAAAACAGCATATCCAAGTTGTTTGAAACGTCACAAATTAGCACACACTAAAGAGTAACCATATCACAGTAATGTGTAATTATACAGTTACATATTATGCGGCTACTGGAACTGGAACTCGTTGTCACCCGGCACACATGCCCGAGAGTCAAACTGGAAGGCGAGGTCGGTGGGACCATGCACCATTACTTGACATCAACACACCGTGGAACTCTGTGGATTCAAGATTCAGAGAGTGCCAGCGATGGTGTGTTATTAAATGAAGGTAGCTCAGAAAGGCTTGATTATTTCATGGAGAGGGGTTGGTCAGCGCACAACTCAAATGACTGGTGATGCAAACACTACAGAATGCTGTGCACCTGCTCGGGTCGGCACTATGAGTGGGTGCCTACTGCAACTGACTTACTGTTGCACAAAGAAGCTTGGACCAATGGTAACATGGAAGAGATCGCTCTTAACTACAAGGTCGCCTCATGTGGCACTAGTTTGTAAATTGATTCTGTTTTGTTAATCTTTATTTTATGGTACTATAAAGAGTTCCTATCTTATTTGTAAGTTTTTTATTATACTAAACCTAGACAAGACAATAATTACAGACATATAATACATAGTAATAATACATAGTAATAACTATGATAGGTAAGATTGTATAGGCCGAGTGACTAGACCTGGTGTCAGAATGTTTGGGCCGACATATAGTAATAAAATTGCAGGTCAGCTTGGACCTGAGTGGTGCCGGCACGGGGCTGCCAGTAATCCCGTCACAGTGGGAGAGCTGAATTATGTGTCTCAATAATATGAAATCCTCATGAGACAGCGTAGGTCCTGCACCGAAGGCGGCGTTCCCCAAAGCCTGAATTGTGCGTTTTCCCTTAGAGAGCAGTCACTTGAGCCAACCCAGTTCAATATAATATCGGAGCGAGGGTCTGGTGTCTGGATTGGTAACTCTGACAGATGTAGGGGCAAGGGGGTACAAAAATCATGAAATTCGTGACATAATTTGTGGATGGCCCCCAGTGGCTGGCAAGGGACGGAGGCTGATTGCAACGCAATAGAGACTTACACTGATTTATAAGTATTATCTGTCTATGTATAATTATGTAAGCATGCACATATTAATACAAAATTTATTGTTGTTTGTTTATAATATATTTCTAGTTCTGATATCTAGAACGAGATGGGGAAGACCTGTCCCCAAGGGTGGGCTGTCACTCTTGGACAAAGGTATAGGACACGATAGGTTGAAAAAAAAACTATAGGTTATTCTGTTTTAAGTTAATAATATATTACTACTAGCTGCGCCCCGCGGTTTCACCCGCTGTCCTGCAAGAATAGCGGAAAGCCGTTCAATTTCCTGGGGTAAAAAGTAATCTACATTATTACCTAGGGCTTAAGTCACCTTCATACCAAATTTCGTCAAAATCTGTTTAGCTGTTAAATTGTTAAATCAAATTGTCATCCATACGTCCATTACATAGCTGTCATTTGCGCAAAGAGTATAATAAGTCGTTTTGTTATTCCAAGTCTGATTCTTTTTTGTTATACCTCTGTAGGGACCATGTAGAATGAATGACGATGTAAGCAGTTTTGTGTGCAAGCGAGATGTATGATCGGAGCTCGACCAGTTACTGCGTACTGGGTCGTAGCGTGTGGACGTCTTTCTCTTAAATTAAGGTTAAAATAAATAGAGTTTAAAATCAACAGTTTTATTATTAATAGTCACGACCCAGTGCCGGTAACTCCGTGCAACATCCCCTCTGCAGTCAGGTAGTCAGGAAGTAATACGCATTTAAATAGAAGAAACATATTAAGCTTGGCGTATAAGGACGCCAACAATTGGTGACCCCGCGTTTTCCTGGTTGCTTCGCTGCAGTGTGGTAACAATCAACGAGGTTGCACGTATAGTTTTAAATTAAATTAAGAAGTGTTAAGTGAACAGTGATAAGGTTTCTGTGCCGTATATAGACAGTAAGGACTATGTTTCTCACCCCGGAAAAAAGTAACAGTGAAAAAGTGCCTGAACTAGCAACTAAAATGTCAACCGGTGAGGCCAGCACGGATTTAGCGGCGATAAGCGTCCAGTCCAGATTACCAGACTTCTGGGCGGAGATGCCGCGGCTTTGGTTCGCGCAGGTGGAAAGTGTCCTTAGCCCCCAAAAACAAAGCGATGAAGCAAAATATAACATGGTAGTAGCAAAATTGGGAAGAGATGCGTTGCAGCAGGTGAGTGATATTTTGCTGTCACCTCCAGCCGCAGACAAATTTAAGGCTATAAAAGAGCGATTACTACATGTATACGAAGAAAGTGCCGAGCGGCAGTTCCAAAAACTGGTTGGGGAGATGGAATTGGGAGCGCAGAAGCCATCGCAGCTGTTGCGAAAAATGAGAGAATTAGGGCGAAATGCCCAAATATCAGAGAAAACATTGCATAACCTTTGGACCAATAGGTTACCGTCATCAATAAGGTCGGTACTCATTGTGAGCCAGGACCAGTCGTTGGAAAATCTGGCAAACATTGCAGACAAAATTTGTGAAAACGTGCGAGGATCAGAAATCGCAGAAATTAAAAACGAATCATCAGTAAGCGACTTATTCTCGGTCGCGCAGCTGACTACCCAGATGCAAAGACTCAATTTGGAGGTAGCAGCGCTGCGCGAGGAGGTGTCACATCATCGGCGCACTGCGACTCGTGGTCGTGGTGGCTACAGGGATCGTCAGCGCTCGAGGTCGAGATCCAGGACGCCAGCGGACCCGGGTTGGCTATGCACTCAACACTACAGATATCGTCAAGGGGCAAGGGGGTGCAAGCAGCCGTGTGCCTGGAAGAAACCAGCAGTGCCGGAAAACTAGTGGAGGCGCAGTCTTCCGTGGCGGGAGGTTTTGCGCCAAGCAGCAATCATCGCCTCAGTTTATATGACAGGGAGAACGGTTTAAAGTTTTTAGTGGACACAGGGGCAAATATCAGTGTAGTGCCGGCGACGCGAAAACAAAAGTTATTAGGTGGAGATTCGGACTATAAATTATATGCGGCAAACGGCACAGAGATTAAAACATACGGTTCTAGGAACATGCATGTAAATTTAGGGTTACGTCGTCCATATAGATGGTGTTTCATATTGGCGGACGTTAACCAGCCAATATTAGGAGCTGATTTCCTAGAGCATCATAAACTAGTGGTAGATCTAAGTGCGCGCAAATTAATTGACAAACAAACAAATTTGCTGACAATAGGCTGTATCGCTACTATGAATGAGTTATCCTTATCCACAGTGGACTATAATCATCCTTTCGCGAATTTGTTGACAGAATTCCCAGATATTACGAAGCCAGTTTCTTTCAAGGACATAGACAAGGACAAAGGGTGTGACGTCTACCACCACATAGAGACATCAGGACCGCCGGTTCGGGCCAAGGCAAGACCGCTACCACCGGACCGATATCATAAGGTAAAACAAGAATTTCAATTAATGCAGGAACTCGGGATATGCAGACCATCAAAAAGCGAGTGGGCCAGTCCGCTACACGTAGTAGCGAAGAAAAATGGAGATATTAGACCAGTGGGCGATTATAGGAAGCTGAACAGTATGACTAAGCAGGATTGTTATCCTGTGCCCAGACTACTCGATTTCACGTATATATTGGCAGGTAAAAATATTTTTTCAAAACTAGACATCAATAAAGCATACCATTTCATAAGAATAGCGCCTGAAGATATAAAGAAGACGGCAGTAATAACACCATTCGGTTTGTATGAATTTCCAAGGTTAAACTTCGGTCTACGAACAGCGAGTCAGTCATTTCAACGATATATGAACAACACAGTACTAGAGGGATTAGATTTCCTGTTCTCATTTATCGATGACGTCATCATTGCGAGTGATTCTATGGAGAGCCACAAAATGCATCTACGGAAGGTATTTGACCGATTTGCAAAATTTGGCATAACCATAAATCTATCTAAATGTGAATTTGGTAAGGAAAACATTGAATTTTTAGGATACCAAGTTTCGGCCGAAGGGATCCGACCTACTGACCACAAGGTAAAAGCGATTGTAGATTATCCAAGGCCAGAGACAGTTGAGCAATTACGACGATTTTTAGGGATGATAAATTTTTATAGGGCAAGTGTACCCCATGCAGCTGAACATCAAGCGACGTTAAACAGGTTCCTCAAAGGTTCAAAAAAGCGAGATAAAACAAAGATTGAATGGACGGCGCAGTCAATACAGGATTTCGAGCGATGTAAAGATGACCTCAAGGATGCGGTCATGCTAACACATCCGGTAAGTAATGCGCCGATGTCAATTATGACTGATGCTTCAAATACGTGTGCCGGAGCCGTTTGTCAACAATGGGTAGAAGGTAAGTGGCTACCGTTAGGGTATTTTTCGAAGAGGTTTACGACAGCTCAACAAAAGTACTCTACTTACGATAGAGAGCTCACGGCGATTTACATGGCTATGAAACATTTCAGATTCATGTATGAAGGAAGGCAATTGGCAATTTTTACTGATCACAAACCATTAACGTTTGCGTTCAACAAAGTGCAAAATAATTGCGAAACGCCACGGCGAACAAGGCAATTATTATTCATAAGCGAATTCTCAACGGATATACGATACGTTAAGGCGGGCGACAATACAATTGCTGACGCGCTTTCGAGAATAGAGTCCATACAATGCCCCACAGTAGTCGATTACGCCGAATTAGCAGTAGCACAGGAAGCCGATAATGAGTTGAAACAGTGGTTAAACAACTGCCATGATCATATTTCTCTACAGAAAGTGTTCATGCCAGGTTGCGATAAACCAATCTATTGTGAGAATAAGAACAATGTTTGCAGACCGTACCTACCACAGCAGTTTAGACGATTAGGTTTCAATTCGATTCATGACATAAGCCACCCAGGTATTAGGGCAACGCGTAAATTAGTGACACAACGATTTTTTTGGCCAAGCATAAATCGAGACGTCGGTCAATGGGCAAAAACTTGTGTAAAATGTCAAAAGTCAAAAATAGGGCGACACACAGTATCCGAATTGCAGCAATTTCCGGATGCAACGCGGTTAAATCACGTGCATCTGGACATCGTTGGGCCGTTATTACCGTGTAAAGAGGGTCATAGGTATTTAATTACTATGATAGATCGATTCACACGTTGGCCAGAGGCTATACCAGTAACAGATATTACAGCAGAAGTAGTCGCTAAAGTATTCTATGAATCATGGATATGTAGATTTGGAAATAGTTCCGTGATCACCTCAGACCAAGGGCGACAATTTGAGAGTAACCTTTTTGTGCAGTTATGTAAATTAATGGGAATTAAAAAAACAAGATCTAGCCCGTACAGACCGCAATGCAATGGTATTTTGGAACGTTGGCACAGATCATTGAAACAAGCGTTAATGGCACGACTATCAGATAACAGGTCATGGTGCGAAGAATTGCCAACGGTCTTATTAGGATTGCGTACAGCCGGCAGGAGCGACAATGGAGTGAGTGCCGCGGAATATCTCTATGGACAGACGATAAGGTTGCCAGGTGATTTTTACGACTCATCATTTATGGAAACGAGCGAAGGGCATGCTTATCTAGAGCAGCTCAAGGAGAACATCAGTAACCTGAAACCAGTAACAAGGATGTCGCAAAATTCACGCTCAGTATTCGTTCACGACGAGCTACATAAATGTGAGTATGTTTTCATTAGAAATGATGCAGTTAAAAGACCGTTAATTCCTCCTTTTGATGGACCTTTCAAAGTCATAAATAGGAGAAATAAAGTCTACACGGTTCAGTTACCGAACAGGACAGTAAACATATCTATTGACAGATTAAAACCAGCGTTTTTAATTAAGAATAATGATGATGATGATGATAGCCCAAAAGATTCAGTTTGTGTCAGCAAATATGGTTTTTCTAAAGAAACGTTAATACCAACGCGCGAAAAAGCTACCCGTAGTGGGCGAGTTATCAAACCGCCAGTAAGATTCAACTTGTAAATTGTATTAATGTTAAATTGTAACAATTATTGTGTACGTGTATTCTGAATTGCAAAATATTGTAGAAATTATGTTGCAATAATTATGACAGACTAATAACCTAAACTAATGTAAGTAAGCGAAAAATGAACGTGGCACAAAAACGATCGAGTTCATTCCAAAGTTACTCACCAGCAGAGTACATTGTCTATTCAAAATTATTTTCAAAATGGGAAAATACTACAGTAAAGAAGAAGAAGTGATTATTGCTCAAAACGGGGCCAATCAGGCAGATTTTACGAACCTTGAAAGTCATTTGAAGATGCAAGGACTAGGCATCGTAATTATTGGAATTTTACTCGTCGCTGTGATTTTGTGCCAGTGTTGTAAAGGTTTTCAAAGTCACTTTTCGGGTTGGATGCAAAGACAAATGGGAGCATCATTGGATAATTTTAAACAAACCCAACCAGTGTGACAGCTAAAGAATGCAAGGCCGAGGTATCGAATTTCGCGTAGTGACCGGCCATGCGGCCGTCGCGCATATATGCTGATTCGGTACCTACGTCATTGAGTTACGTGCGATACGTTTAGTGAACTTATAATGTTGAATGATTGTTTAACTTCAAATATGTTATGTGTATTTTTATGTAGTGATCTAAAGGACATGGTTCCAAGTTATTGTTACCTCTATGTGTGTTTAAATAAAATGTTGTAATGTGCATGTTAGTTAAGAAAATTTTATTTTTATTTTTTTGGTAAAATTTTGAGGGAGGTTGTGTAGGGACCATGTAGAATGAATGACGATGTAAGCAGTTTTGTGTGCAAGCGAGATGTATGATCGGAGCTCGACCAGTTACTGCGTACTGGGTCGTAGCGTGTGGACGTCTTTCTCTTAAATTAAGGTTAAAATAAATAGAGTTTAAAATCAACAGTTTTATTATTAATAGTCACGACCCAGTGCCGGTAACTCCGTGCAACATCCCCTCTGCAGTCAGGTAGTCAGGAAGTAATACGCATTTAAATAGAAGAAACATATTAAGCTTGGCGTATAAGGACGCCAACACCTCGTTTGATAGTGACTGATGTTTTATGTCAATTCACACTTGAATGCTATCGAATTTATTTAATAGAAATAAATAGTATAATAGGAATAAATAGTATACCTAATAGGAATAAATAGTATCCTATGTGCGTTTCCTGGCTCTAAGCTACCTCCTCACCAATTTTCAGCCATATCGGTAAAGCCGTTCTTGAGTTATAAGTAGTGTAACATAACACGACTTTCTTTTATATATATAGATATGTATG
Source organism: Alcis repandata (assembly GCA_949125135.1). NCBI lineage: Eukaryota > Metazoa > Arthropoda > Insecta > Lepidoptera > Geometridae > Alcis > Alcis repandata. Next base: position 4,403,052 of record OX421238.1, read on the forward strand.
TATATTTATCAAATACATGTATATTTTATGTATTATGCCAATGGGCGTAGTTTTTACTCTGAGTATTATTACAAATAAAGTAAAGTAAAAATTTATTGCATAAAACTGTATACCTACAATTCTACAATGGTGGAATAAATTAACGGCAATGTAAAGTCTCAGTAGTCTATCATAGAGCGGACATACAGTGTTGTATATAAATAAGAAACATCGGTAATTTTTTAGACTTCTTCATCTTTACAGAATACTATAGTAGGTACCATTGTGTACAGAATTTTCTTTAGCTTGTTTATTTATTTATCTTGTTTGCTCTCATTTCCACTTACAAAAGTACTCTCTTCACTATCACCGTAATATAACTATCTATGGCTCTATGCACTCATTGCTTTACGAAAACTAGCGAAAATTCCGTAGTTTACGCAGTGTAATTTTCCTTCCCATTTGGTCCCATTTCAATTTAGTCCAGTTCTGATAATGTTATCCATGAGAAAACCATATAATTCTTAAATTTGCATTAAGTACGTGCGCGACAAATAGATGAATAACTCAATAGTCGGTCTTTTGAAGTCGGTTTTTGTTTTTTGTTTTGTAAAAATAATGTTCTTGTTTGAATACAAGAACATTATTGACCAAATTTTGGACCAAATGGGAAGCGTCAGCTTTCTAATAGAAAAAGAATCATCAAAATCGATTCACCCAGTCAAAAGTTATGAGGTAACAAACATAGAAAAAAAAAAGACATACAGTCGAATTGATAACCTCCTCCTTTTTTGAAGTCGGTTAAAAATATCAGTGCATCAATATCGTGAAATATCATCGCGATGATCGCGATGTTTGCGGTCGAGGGATTAAAACTTAGCAACTTGCGTACAACGGGATGGTATTTTAAAAAGTTACGTTCAAATAAATCTCCTAAAAGATTCGACTTATGATTTGATTTTAGCATTTTAAAATTATGAATAAAGCTCCATTCACGAGGCTACACCACATCAAAAATATACTGGTAAATTGATGTGAAATGAAAACTCTTTGAATCTATTAAAATAATTTACGCAATTTAAGAACGCATCTTCTCTAAAACTCCCGCGTTTTCATCGCGCACTGTCAATGTCATGTGTTTTGTGTTGAAATGAAACTTCTCTCTATAGGATTTGTTTTTAAAACTTGAATTAGCGGTAGTTTACATCGCATGCTGTTATTTAAGTGTATTTAACATGAAAACCAGTAAGTCGCCGGAGGATACCAAGGTGACTCCGTCGAAAAAGAAGCTGAAACAAGCCCGGCTTCCATTCAAGATAGTCAGCGAAGTATCTCCGAAACCTGTAACTCCAAGCAGAAAAAGAAAGCTCTCAACGCCTGAAGCCGAATCCGTCCCCAAAGTGGGAAAAATCAGTAAAGAAAACGACATCGTAGAAGATTTAGTTGTAATTAGCGATGACGATAGCAAAGATGGAAAAAGTGCAGAAAAGGCCGATAAAGTTCCTAACCCATACGTTAAACTCGTGGATAACGCATTCAAGAAGAAGCTCCAGAAATCAAAAACCTCAAAGAAAAAGAAAGGTAAACAGATAAAAGCAAGTAGTTCTGTTGAAACTGGTAGTGACACCCCGGATGATAAATCCGATGCTTGTGAAGTTATGGAGGTCGATGAACCTACAGTTCGAACTAACGAAGTTATTGGTGCTAAAAATTCTAACAAGAGTACAATTCAGAAAGAGACTGAGAATACTGTAAATAAATCCTCAAATGAGGTTAGTGATATTGTAATTATAGAAAACTTACAAAATACATCAGAAGTTTCAAAAACAGAAACATCGAAAAACGCTCTTAAAGAAGAAATTTCAGACACAGAAGACACAATTGAGCCTACTGAGTCAAATGGCATAACTGTAGATGACATAGATATGTCTCCAATAAGTGTCAAAGAATCTCCAGTGCCTTTAGACACTGATAACGACAAAGACCCTGATATAGAAGAGCTAAAAGCTCCTATTACTCCTAAAAGAAGCGCTAGAAATAAAGCTAAACAGGAAGAGAATAACAATGCAAATGGGTCTCCTTCAAGTTCAAAACTAGATGACTCTGTCTCATCAACTCCTACGACTCCAAAACGAAGTTCCTCTGCAGTTAAGCTAGATGAGTCTGCAAATGGATCAACTCCAAACAACTTAACTCCTAAACAGGTAAGCAATGTGTGGAATATCATTCTCCCAAAGGTTTTTGCTCAAAGTACAACTTGGAGTATTCAATAAGTCTAGGCTAGGCATTATCTGGCTAGCAAAGCATCAATAATGCCATTGGTATTGCAATGTCCTTAGAGAGTGGCGCATACCATCAGGGTTTTATGTCAATTCACTGTTATTTGTATAAAAAAGCAAGCAATACAAAAAGAACTTTAAATATTTACCTCAAAATTTTTTTTGCAGTTAAACAACCTTTGTAATGTTAACAACATTTCAATTTGGGTTGTTTAACACTTTGGCTGCGGGAAAGACATACCTTGTGTTTTCCTTTGCGCAAGGCAAGTGCGGCTGCACATACCAGGCACGTAAAAATCAAGGCGTTTGACTATTAGCCGCGCCTGGGGCTAGCGCATGTGATAACTAGCCGCAGCCAAAGTGTTAAATACATTTTCATGAATAAATTAAGGCAACTGAAAATTAAAATTTTTAACAATATTCTTCTTCATACAGAATTTCTCTGTTGTGATTATCACTGAATTTGTATCATTTCTTAATTTTTTAGACTCAGAAAAAGTTAGAGTCAGCAAAGAAACGTGAACAACGAGAAAAAGATAAACTAGATAGAGAGAAAAAGAGACAGCAAGAAAAAGAAGAAAGAGCCAAACAGAGGCAAGAAAAAGAAGATCAAAGAAAGAAGGAGCGTGAGGAAAAAGAAGAAGCCAAAAGAAAGGAGAAGGAGGAAAAGGAAGAACAAAGAAGGAAAGAAAAGGAAGAAAAAGATAAGTTAAAGGAGTTGGAAAAAAGTAAGCTCTTAATTACCAAGTTTATTATAAAAGAAAATAATGGACTTTTCAAATTCAAATAAATTGATACAATTGTTTATATTTTCAGAACAAAAAGAAGAAAAGGAGGAACAGAAACGTAAAGAACGAGAAGACAAAGAAGAACAAAAGCGAAAAGAAAAAGAAGCGCGCGAAGAAGAACGACGTAAGAAACAGGAGGCGCAAGAACTCGAAAAGCAAGAACAAGAACTTAAAAAGAAGAAAACAGCAGAAGCTTTTGTCAGCTTCTTTGTACCAAAGCAAAAGACTGAAAAAGACCAACCTACTGTTGGTACAGTTAGTAACAACATGCTAACAAGTTTCACTTTAAAGTCTGATATGAGATTGGCTCCTACAACTAGAACTAATCTCTCAGAAGACAAAGCAGACCACTTAGTTCAACTGATAAAGGAACAGAGCATTAAAGAAAATGAACTTTACTTGGGAAGCCTGAAAAGTGGTGCCAGTAAACCAAAGTCCAGTGGCAAGACTTGGCCTCGTGGGGACAAAGATGATGATGATGTCATCTTAGTTGGTGAGTTAAAAAATTGTCCATAGTATCATTACCAATACTTATCTAAAAACGATGTACATTTTTTCCATTTCAATAATTATGTGAGAATTAACGTTAATTTTTCGGCTGTGGTAGTGTAATGCATGGCTACAACATGTAAAAGGTGATAATGTTGTGTGTCGCAAAATCACGGAGCAAACGTGTTTTGTGTAGAATGCCAAATCAGCACTGGTAAGCATCAATGATAACTGCACAATAGGTTTCACAACACTGCTATTTTCAGCTTTCCAGTTGTGGAATTATGTACTTCATTATACATGAATAGTTTTTTACATCAGTCTGGCATTAGTTACAGAAGACGAGTTGCCTCAAATTGACGGTGCGGGTGAAATCCTCACTTGTGAGCCGGCAGACCGTGAGAAGCTGCGTCCTAAACTGCTTAGCTTCCACGAGAACCGCCGCCCGCCTTACTGGGGCACGTGGCGGAAGAAGAGCACCTTTGTCAAGCCTAGAAAACCTTTTGGCCAGGATGAGGTAATTTCATTATTTGATACTAGCTGCGCCCCGCGTTTTCCGAGATATATTTCATGTACATCCGTTCAGCCGTTTTTGCGTGAAAGAGTAATAAACATACATTCTTACAAACTTTCGCATTTATAATATTAATAGGATCCACTTTGGCTTGTTTTGGTAGGATTTCTGCCTTCATTAGATGTCCCCAATGTTTGTGTCCCCATGTTTTAAATATCTTCTAAATACATGTTTTAAAAAGGTGTAGGATACATATAATAAAATGTGTTAAGTTGCATTTTTAGTAGCAAGAACATTCTCTATCTATTAGCAAGAGTGCTTGATTTAATCGCGTAACACCAGGCAATGATAAAGTCAAATAAAACATTATTTTTATATGTTCAAAAACATTAAATTTCATGTTTTAATTCCAGAAGCAGCTAGACTATGAGGTCGACAGCGATGATGACTGGGAGGAAGAGCAGGAAGGTGAAAGCATTGATGGCAGCGCTGCAGGCAGCGATGACGAGCAAGGGCCTGACGAGTATGAGGTTGATAATGAAGTATTTGTACCACACGGGTACCTTAGTGACGAGGTAATTACTAATTGTCAGCTGTTTTAATAGCATTACTATCGATAGAACGACGATGCGTGTGATCCTTACTGATACCAAGGTACTACACACCTTTTAGATTTAACACCACCCCCTTATTTTCTATTATATCTTACGCTGGCTTTACACTATCGCTGAGGCAGCCCAATAGAGCGGCGATATATATGTGATTCTTATTGATATTAAGATACCATCTTTTAGTTTGAACATCACCCATATTTTCTGATATTCCTTAAGCTAGATCAACATTATCGGCGAGACAGCCTAGCTCTGAAATTGCGGTACGCGCCTAATTACGTTTCAGTATAGCATGCGCCTTCGTAAATTGTTCAAAATAACATTAATTGTGTAGCATTAATTCTAGGCGCCAGAAGAAAAACGCATCACGCGCTTTTAGTCTGTCTCAGTCAAATCACGAAACTGCAGATTTCTGCAGATTTCGTAACGTTAATATCAAATTTTGAAACTTTATTTCTGTTCAACAGGAAGCAACAATGGACGAAGACGACGTCCTGTCCCTTTCACCTGAAACCCAAAAAGCTAAACTCCAACATTTGGAAGACGAGTTCGAGTCCGAAATGAAGAAACCGACTGAGAAACTCAAACCACGCCTCTACGGATTACTTTGGGAAAATAAAGATGGAGGAAAACCGGAGAAATGTGCCGACGCTATATGGAACTATTTCGGAAAACTAGCCATGATACTAAACGATCCGATTGTTTTACATCAGCCTTCCCAAGAACCTGAAGATGCTGAAAAGAAAAAGGTAAAGAAGAAAAGGCCAGCGAGTACTGCTGCAGAAGGTGAAAGCGGCCAGAAAGTAGAGAAAAAGAAGAAGGTCCAGGAAAAAGAAGGCAAACCCCAAGAGAATAAAAAGAATGTTCAGGAAGCAAAAAAGAATCAGCCAGGAATCAACATTTTCCTTACTAAGATAAAGTCTGCATGAAGAATTAATATGAAATTTGATATCTGTGCTGATTCATCTGAAAAGTAGATGATGTTTTATATTGGTATTTTAAGTTCATTTCTTTCTTGTGTACAACAACCAAGTACTTAACTTATTTTTGAGGAAGTTTTAAAACTGACTTATTATAAGTAAAGTCCCAAAAAACACTTGTTAAATTGCAAAGAACCTACATGTTTGCAAATTATTTCGTCTGTTAAAAAGTAGATAGGCCAAATGAATGCCAATTTAAAATGATATACTTGGGCCCTACTCTTAGCCTGAATTGAATGACTTTATCTCGCTTTTCTCTAGCTGACTGAGTGAGATGAAAGCCAGGGCGATCCAGTTTTGGCTTGTGCTAAGATCTAATGGTACAGACGCTGTTAAAGTATCTTTACATAATACTATTTACACAATATTTTTTTATTATTCCTTGATTAAAATATTTTACATAGTGAATGTTTGTAATGCCTTATAATATAAGTTACATTTAGATAGGTACATCCTATCTAAATGTAACTATATCACCATTATTGAAGTTATTTTACTAGGCAGAAATATTTCAGAAATAAGTGTTTTTGTGTTTAATATAGAAACAATGTTGTAAATATCAGAGTAAATCTTACTGCATTACTAACATTTTTAATAATTATTCATTAAAATATAATCAATAGAGATGAAAACTTTTATTTTCTAATTTTACTAATAGTGATTATTAGTATTCCATCAAACTCCACCAGTGCCGAAACCCTGGTTTCTCTCAGATAATATAATGGACACATTTCACAAATTTAAATTAACCTAAGGTTTAAATAAAGCTCATATCCCAATATGTATTTGAACTTGAGGTAGTATTCTGTGCTTGAGGAGAGTAGGAGTAAAACTTGACTACTCTATAATTTATTAAAGTAATGAAAATTTGTGTGGTTTCAGAAAATAAACTTTCAGTAGGTAAACTTTTGCCACTTGGACAATAAATTTACGAATGCGTAAGACATGGCAGCATAGCTTTAGCGTGCCCAGTAGGCCGATAAAAAAATACCTACATCTCTAGTTCTGTCAAGCTGATGTGACGTTTTGTAAAACCATAAAAAAAAAGAACCAGTGCTGCCATATTAGAATTAACATGCTGGATATGGCGTTTTTTTTAATGAATCTATCAAGCGCAACTTCAGGGTTACCTACCGCAGCTACAAACTTATGCATGTAGCAGTGACACCAATATTTTCAAAGTTAAAATAAGAAGACAAATAAACAAGGTTGGCCACTAGTATTGGAAATATAATGAAGTCTAGTTTTATGTGTTTTGGGATGTCATTTATCCTTCAGTTATTTAGCCAACAATGCCTTGGTGGTAGGGAAGCTGGCAGCCCTGTGCCTGCAGAAAAAGATAAACGACGAGACAAGCGACAAGTGACAAATCGAAGATTTTTCGTATCTTTGTTACATTTTTACACACTAAATCTTGAGATTAATCTGTTAAAATCCAACTAAAATCAATTACTCGTGATACATTCTTGCTTAGTGGTGATTTGTTTTGTTTTACGGTTTAGAACGGCATTTGCCATGTCTTGACGAAAGTATCGATATTCGGTAAGTTTCGGGACCCTGCAAAAGTCGCATTCAAGTCGCATTATCATCAAATTTTCTTAATTGACGCCCTTTTCACTCAGTATTTAATTCATTATTATTCATTTACTATTGAAAATGTGTGTCAACCAGTTAAATTCAGTTAATGGCGACAATTATTGAACAAAGTTCAATAGAAAATAGAATCAATCTCACTTGTTGATTTCAAATACAGATGTGGTTATTCGTAGTCAGGGTCTATGCAAGTTCATAATTCAGCAGTATGGTAAAAATAGTAGTCATTACAGCCCAACAGCTGTTTATGACTATTACTTGAATATAAACTCTATAAAAATCTTATTGCTGAACTATATGTCACATTCTTTTCAAATCAGTTGCAATTCTTTCCAGCTGTTCTATGCTCATCTTATTTAGAATTGATCTTATGATTGCAGTAAGCCAGTAAACCAACAGAATTTTCACAAAATCATCAATACAATAAACTGTTACTAACTGAGAAAAAAGACTTTTAAACCTGTCAAAATTTACACCATTGCTTTTTGTTCATAGGTTAACTACAACAGATTGACCATTTATCTTAATGGGTTAGAAGAGAAGCCGTCACCATGAGTAAGATGTCAAAGAACAAGCTCAATCTGACCCTGCCACCAGGGTCGATTGACACCGCTCCTGCCGTAACACCCAACATGACACCACAGCTCAAATCTGCAACAGCTACTGAGTAAGTTGACAATTTTCTGTACAGCTCAATTATTATCAAAGCTCAAAGTATCAAATTCAATTTTGAGCATTGCCACATTAGTGTGTCTAGTTAGCAAAATGTTTGTTCCCATCTGGTAAAGCACAAAACTTGGCATGCTGGTAGCTTTTGTATGTGTAATTAAATCCCGAAGTAGAAACACCTTGGAAGACAATTGTTTTCTCCCTCCCCCCCCCCTTTTTGTGGCCCAAAATATGTTTTTTTGAGATAACATATAATGGGGACTATATGGAAGTTATGCAAATCCTCAATGTGTAGGAATCCAGTTTGAATTATATATCTAGGTTTACTGAAATGCTTTGTTTTGCAAATGGGCTTGTGACCTGATAATTATGCGTAAGTAAGTACATGTAACATTGGTTCAAGTATTTGTGATTAGTATTCCACATGTGTTGTATGCATAAACGCTAAGTCTATTTTCAAATTGTGATTCATTGTGTGAATGAAGATAGTCAGCGTGCTTTCTCTATGTGTATGTATGTGGATGATTCATATTGCATCTTGCCTAAAACTTTTATTTTACCTGTTTACATTACAAATGTGATTCATTAAAGAATTTGTACAAAAACGAACTAATAGAATAGAATATCACTTTACACAAACAGACTACAAGAAGAACTATGACTAAGTGGAATTACATTCTGTAGTACAAAGGACTTATCGCCTAGAGCGATTTCTTCCAGACTACCTTTGGGCGGACAGGACTGTGAGGATTGGAATATGGTTAGATGTGTACATAAATTACATATTACATAAATGTATTCGAAAAATATTATATCACAAAATAACTACATACTAAAAATAAAAAATAACTATATGTATATTATAAAACACATGAATCATAAATACATACATACATATGCCAATTAACATAGGGAGAGATAGTGTTTATTATAAATAAGGTCACTAATATGTATGTAATGAGGAAGGAAGGTAGATCTTTAATACTCGGATAATATTTCAAATGCAATAATTTTCAAGTGTATTGTGATTAATTTAGTTCAGATGACTATTATGGTGCATAATTATGTCCTGGATTAGCAAAACTATAAGTTATCACTTACAATGTATGGTTTCAAGTTGTTTATTTCAGCAAATCCCAATATTCCATTGATTGGGGTTCCTGTAGGTTTGCTGGATACTTTGAATAATTAAAATAAATATGATTGGCCTTTTTTTTGTAAGATAATTTTAGGTGATGTGAGAAAAGAGGTTAAGAAAAAAAAGGGTTACGGTAAGAGTAGAATCATTCGTTTTAATTGTCTAACATACTAAAAGTACAAACCCTTATGACCCTTACGGGTTTGTACTGATTACACCTGACATAATGAGTCCAGTGGTGAGACAGTGCCACTACTTGTTACGTGTAATCAACCCATTACAGTCTGTTACTTCTGAACATTATTATACTTTTCCAGTTCAGTTTGATTTCGAAATCCGCTTAATTTTAATTTGCTGCAATTAGGTTTAGCTTCAATAAATGGATCCGAGAACAAAGACTAGTATTGAAAACAGGTCTGTTGTCAGGCGGCAGGGGCTGGCGGGGAAGTCCAAGACCAGCATCGAGGCTCTCACTGAGCGACTCGAGCAGATCGAGATGGACGACACGCAGCGTCGGAGAATAGAGGTCTTCCTCTGCCAGAAGGAGAAGATTGGGGAGCTTAGTGATGATGATTTTGAAAAGCTGGGGGAGCTGGGTAAGTTTTTTTAGAGAGACAGTTCTGAAATAAATGAGGAAATTTTAACTCCAAATTCAGAATATCTTGTAGAATATGTCTTTATTTGTGGGTAGTATATCTTAAGAAAAACAGAGAACAGACCACTAGTATTTCCATAGCGAAATTTTAATGGCTTCAACATAAAATGTGAATTTCTTTTATGAATTAAATGAACATCCATTTTCACTAAGGCTTTTTTCTTAGCGAGATGGTAAGGATAACTTTCCAGTGCTGTAAAGGCGCTTGGGTTTTAATAATAATAATATAATAATAATCATTTATTCCAGACCAGGTCCATATTACACACATATCATTTCTATCAAATACAAATTAAAAATTAAACATTAAAAAAATAAAATTATATGTAGATAAAAATTAAAAGCGAATTATTTGGATAGGTACATGTCAATTATAAAATTAAGGAAATTAAATCAAATCAAAGAAACATAAAATAATTAATAATAAAATTTTAGACAGGTCGCGCGATCCTTGCTATTTTGGTTGATTGAAAACCGCACAGTACACAATAGTTGCATCTAAGCATAACTTTTAAATCAACTGTCAATCCTACAGGGCAAGGCAACGGGGGCGTAGTAATGAAGGTCCGGCACAAGTCGACCGGCCTCATAATGGCGCGCAAGCTCATCCACCTCGAAGTGAAGCCGGCCATCAAGAAACAGATCATCCGCGAGCTGAAAGTGCTGCACGAATGCAACTTCACGCATATAGTCGGCTTCTACGGAGCTTTCTACAGCGATGGGGAGATATCTATATGCATGGAGTACATGGATGGCGGGTCGCTTGACTTGATCTTGAAGAAGGCGGGCAGGATTCCTGAGTCCATTTTAGGTGAGTTTCTATCATAGTTTTAGAACAAGCTACGCCTCATCGTTCGAGGCGTTTTTCGCAAGGTATTCTGATGTTTTGTTTTTGTCTGTTGTGTTATGACACAAAACGCCGGCAACTCGCAGGCTACTCGCACACATAACGCCGATACTCGCCACTGACGCTCCACGGAGCCGCGCTGATCCGGAACAATGAGATTGTACAAATATAAGGAAGGGCGGATCCAGCATTTTCTTTTAGGGAGAGGCACAAGAGCGGACGAGCAAAAAAATCAGCAATAACTGTTATAAATAAACTTGAAAATTCGCAATTTTATCCAGAAATAGACAAAAGTTTCACTCATTTTCCTTCTGTTATTCTATTCATATATTTGAACAACTCTGATAATTTAATTTGCGTCTAAGTATGTACTGTGGTGGAATCTCCACAATACGCAAAAATACCGTCCGGGTTGGGGCACGTGCCGCCGTGCCTCTCCCTTTTAATCCGCCCTTGAATACAAGTGACAACACAAACAAAGGAGAGATAAAGTGAGGAGTGTTACAAATTGTGGCGGCCACCTACCTCTCGTGGCGGCCACCTACCTCTCGTGGCGGCCACCGACCTTAGCTTGACATTTACGACGAGCCTAAGCGTTTATTAGGTTGGGGATATTTATAGTAATGTTATGTGATCAAAACCTACTGTTATGTTGTTATATAATTATACGAAAATACGTATTAATAGTTTATATCTATACAGGTTTATACAGAGAGGGTATGCTAAGCCTAAAATGGCTCATAGTACTCATCATAATGAACAACTTTTACTATGGGACCAACCCGGAATTCAAAACCTACTGTTAATTGACATATAATTATACGAAAATACATTTTAATAGTGTGCAATAAGTATCTCTTAAACTAAGTGTTCAACCACTGGGGCCCACCGGTACTGAAATATTCTGCGTGACATTTATGTATTAAGTTAGGTTTTGTAACGCAAGTTTATGGTCGAATAAATATATTATTACAATTTGGCCATCTTCCCCCAGGCACAATAACGTCCGCCGTGCTCAAAGGTCTGAGCTACCTCCGCGACAAGCACGCCATCATGCACCGCGACGTGAAGCCCTCGAACATCCTCGTCAACAGTAACGGGGAGATCAAGATATGCGACTTCGGCGTCTCGGGACAGCTGATTGACTCTATGGCCAACTCGTTTGTGGGCACGAGGAGTTATATGTCGGTAAGTTTCATTACTATAGTCACCGCGTTACCAACTGAGTCGTAGGGCCATAAACGTCAATAGGGATATATATCTACTATGTTTCTATCTGATTTTATTCTTATCGATATGCGCCTATAACCATCTTACGCACATCACTATGCGGCTCCATAAGACCCACAAGTGCGAGCGAGATAGACATAGAGAAATGATTTATGGCCGCACGACTCAGTTGGTAACGCAGTGACTATAGTTTCATTTGCATTATTGTGACTAAGATTCATTTAAAACCAAGAATATGAATATCAAAATTTGTTTGGTCAAGCTGCGTGTTACAGTTTCACCTTCTGGCCTATGTTTTCGAATGTGATAATAACAAAAACTAATAAAAGTATTTTCAAGTTAATTCAAATTCAAATTCAAAATAATTTATTCAAATATGGGTACATCAATGTACACTTATGAATGTCAAATACAATTTTTACGAATAAATTAATACACAATAAATTAAATGTCAAAGAAAATAATATTATTAGAATGTCAAAAATTATATAAAATAATTGCAATGTCAAAATATCAATGTATAAAATAACTACAATAATACAATAATACTAATACATTTGTTTCTAGCCGGAACGTCTCCAAGGCACGCATTACTCAGTCCAGTCCGACATCTGGTCGCTCGGACTGTCGTTGGTGGAGATGGCTATAGGCATGTACCCCATCCCGCCGCCGGACGCCAAGACTCTCGCCGCCATCTTCGGGGGACAGAACGAGGATCATTCGCCGGGACAGGTCAGGCCTTTTTACGAGTACAAGCTTTTATTTAACTAGCCATTTATTTTAGATTGTGTAGGTCATATCTTGCAACTGAATTTGGAACCACTTTCCGATGTCCGAGTGAGCTGTAATTTGATATACTTACCTGTGTCAAAAAAAAAATCATCACCATCTGCCTACTGTTATCCCACCTACGTGGGGTCGGTACAGTATGTACACTTCTTCCATTCATCTCTCATCATTCATCATTCGTCATATCTGAATACACTCCCTTCTTTTTCATAATAATAAAATGTAAAAAAATAAAAAATAAAAATGTTGCCTTGAAAATGCCTGAATTTACCTCTGGAAACAAAAAAATATTTATCAACATTAGCAGACATCCACTAGCGTTAACTCTTTCCGGATTCTGTACCAAACAGTATCCAAATAAAAATGTATGTGGTTTGGACGTCTGGTTAAAATTATAATATTACTAGCTGAGGCCCGCGGTTTCACCCGCGTTTAAAAAAATAAAAAGTATCCTATGTTACTTCTAATACCTCCAAGATATGTAGACAAAGTTTCATGATGTTCGGTTAAGTAGTTTTCGCGTGAAAGCGTAACAAACAAACTTACATTCACATTTATAATATTAGTAGGGATGTTTAGCTAAATTGTAACATAGAAGATATTAGATGAAGAAAGAAAACTTCAAATGTATTTAAAATATAATATGAATAAAAAATTTCAGGCACCGAACTCCCCACGTCCAATGGCGATATTCGAGCTCCTCGACTACATAGTGAACGAGCCTCCACCCAAACTGCCCTCCGGCATATTCAGTGATGACTTCAAAGACTTCGTCGACCGCTGCCTCAAGAAGAATCCTGACGAGCGAGCCGACTTGAAGACTTTGATGGTAACAAACTTTATCTTCTTTATCTTTATCAAACTTTTTTTGGCGTAAAGGCTTAGCCTAATTATTTCTTCTATATTCAAAATCGTAAAATAAGTCAATTATACAGCGCTATCAGAAAGGGTATAACAAGTCGAAAAGGGCTCATAGTACTCATCATTACAAACAACTTTTACTATAGGACCAACTCGGAATTCGCAAAAAAAAAAAAAGATCCATAGGTACATATATTATAATTTGTCGAGTGTCGTTGACATTTTTCTATGGAACAGCTGATTTTTTTCGCGTTTTCCGGTTTCGTCCTGTAGTGAAAGTTGTTCATAATGATGAGTACCATGAGCCCTTTTCGACTTAACATACCCCCGAGAATACCCCCCTGCACCGGGCAAGGGTGCCACAATCTCACTGTGTACTCTCGGCATTCCAGTATATCCGATAGATTTAGATGCAGTGTTAACACTTTGGCTGCAGAAAACACATACCTTGTGTTTTCCTTTGTGCGACGCGAGTGCGGCTGCACACGCCAGGCGCGTAAAACAACCCATTTGACTATTAGCCGCACCAGAGGCAAGCGCTTGTGATTATTAGCCGCAGTCAAAGTGTTAAAAGTGATCCAAAGTTGACATGACGTGTACACCCTCAGAACCACGAGTGGATCCGCGCGGCGGAGGCGGCGGCGGCCGACATCGCGGGCTGGGTCTGCAAGACCATGGACCTGCTTCCCTCCACGCCCAACTCTAACGTGTCTCCTTTTTCTTCATAAGCTGCAAGAAGTGCATACTTTCATCAGCGAAAAAGGGTATGTTCTGTTTTATATTTAACTAGCTGCGCCCCGCCGTTTTACTCGCGCTCAAAAAGTTAACATGAGTTTTCCGGGATAAAAAGGAGGCTTTATGTTAATCCAGACCATGAACAACCTTATTCCTAATTTAATGTAAATCCGTTCAACCGTTTTAGCATGAAAGAGCAACAAACATACTCACAAACTTTCGCGTTTATAACATTAGTAGGATTTACCATCCTTTTTCCACTCACTGAAGAGTATCGCGCCATCCATTCCGGTCCTTTTTCATTACGCACGAATAAATAATTGATATGGTTTGATTTGAACGTTTTGTTGAGAGACAAAAGTTGACTGGCACATGGCCTGTGCCACAGACTACATAACCAGTAGATGGATGGAAGCCATACCAAACATAAAATGCACGATCGAAGGGTAATTTTTAATTTATTTCGTATCACGATTTTGGTTACTTTTGTCCCCTCCTCTATAAAAATAATTGTTGGGGTAAGTTTAAGTAATCAAGTATGGTGAGTAGAGGTCGTTAGGCTACGTACTAAATATTTACGTAATAAATACAAAGCCTTTGAATTGACAACATTTCATTTTTCACAAGGCTATGAAATTCCAAAACCATTTCGAGATATTGCGATGCTCATCATTTTACTTATTTTTCCAAATTTTTTTGTGCAATAACTTTAATAAAATTAAATAAAAACTCTCAACCAAGCAGTTTTCGAACCTATGAGAAAATTACAGTTGCCAAAAGAAAAAAAATATATACGGCAGTTGACACTGACATTACGTTTTGCTTTGGTTTGTTTTGTCTGTCAATGTCAGTGATACGATTAGCATTTATCAGGTTGCAGACGAAGATTTTTATTGAAGATTGAAGTATTGTTATTTTAAATTTTTCACTCGATACTTTCAGCGTCACCACATTTTTTTCAGATTTGCCAAATGCCAATGAACAGTGACAGCTAAGCTAGAACTTGACGTTGACAGCTACAAATGTATTTTTTTTCGAATGTGACTTCAGTACCGTTACTCATAACACCGAACTGCTGCAGTTACGTCCTTTTAGAATAACCTCATTTTCAAAAATTAATTTTGCGAAAAATATAGGTCAGATTGGAATAATAAAAAATATGTATAAGGTATTTTACTATATTCTTTCAGAAAAAAAATTAAAATAGTAACATAAAAAATTTGAAATGTTGTCAATTGAATTACAAAGAAAAAATATCATGTGCAATCTACTAGTTCTATCATCTTTATCTTCTAGCTTGCTCTTTATTACACCTTTTAACAAGTTTTCTCGATTTTTCCAGGTCAAAACATTTCCCAAGAGAAAGCGGGCGACACAATAAGCGAGGACGCGTGCGGAGAAGAATAGACCGACCGACACACACGCAGTCATCTCAACTCTAGTGCCATTCTCAATACTGCGGCTACCGCCGTTCTGACGCGGCGGCTGGGGAAGGACGCCTTGTAAACGCCTCTTAACTTGACACTTAAAAAAAGTAAAAAAATAATTTTGTTAAAATTAACACGTGAATACTCACGTAAAAATTATGTCGTTTGATACTAAACCACGTTAGTTGGCATTGTTGATTAAATTAAATTGTCTGTGAAACAAAACAATACAAAAATCTATATTTATAAAGGAACAGGTTCTTACTGACTGATTGATTGACTGATTGACTGACTGACTGACTGACTGACTTACAGCCAAAACCGCTAATACTAAATACAGGAACCTGTACTAAACACATTAACAAAATGTGTTAATCAACATCTGGGCAATTCAAAAACAAAGTGCGTGAAACACAAGGCGCTTTGTAAAATCCTACATTATATTGGTGGCCTAAATGTTAGAAAATTTTCATTACAACTATTCATAATTTAATCAACAACTAACTATCAATAGAATAGATCAGAACTTTTAACGTCATATAAATTTGAGAGGCGTTTATGAGTTAGGACCCTAATGTGAATCCTATAACATGAAAGGAAAAAAATAGATGCATAAAATGCAGTGGCTGTGATTGGCTGGAAATTGTAATTTGACTGTCTCAGTTAGTCTGCTCTGTGTCTATCTATTTTCTTTCGTCCAGCAAAATTAAACAATCACGACGCGCTTAACGTCGTTTGAAATGTTTCTTTATGCTGGACACAATAAGGTTCACATTTCAATACTTTGTTGCTCTTCGTCAACTAGTGTCCTCTCTATCTCAGTCCTGTTAAGTCCACGAGAGCGAAAGAGACAGCCGCTGCATTCGGAACGGAGAGTAGTACCATTGTCCGAACTAACAGCGAACACTATACTACGTCGATTCAATTTCAACTATTATCAAGACGCGATTATGCCTTGACATAATAAATAACCCTAAAAAAATAGAACCCCCTTTTTGAAGATTTGTGAAAAGTGTTATAAAAAAGAAAAATATTTTTATTTCTCAAATTTGAAAACAAAAATAGTGATTTTTGCTCATTTACTTTGTAGAATTTTGTAATATTACAAAATAAAATGTCTGCGAATCCAATAATTATGATTCTCACAGACGAATACCACAAGTAGTGTGATCAATTTACTTGTAGAGGTGACTAAATGAAAGAACTAAAACTTTCAATCAAGTTTAACACGAAAATGCGATAGTGGCGTTCAAACTCAGTTATACGTAAACTGGTTGCACTAAAACCTTTACGGGTACGAATCTGTTAAAATTTGTAGCGTATAAAATGTCAAGGATGTGTCGCGTCTCGCATGAAATGATATCACTCATCACTCGTGATAGCAATCTAGAAATCTCTTTGGGACACCTGTCATCGAAAATTGTTTTTTTATTTATAGAAATTGGCTAAAAGTTAAGGTAAAACTTAGGGGGTTATCGGGAAAGAATTGGGTTACGATGCAATGTGGTTTCGATACGATATGTTGCTTGGTACAATTGCTTATACAGCGAGTCACTATCCGAAAATGACTTTTATCGGTTGTTAATACAGCTCATATTGACTTGCCTGTCTTGGCGGCTGTATGGACGAGAATACGTGAACTTTCCTTTTCATATACAGGCTATATGATCATGTGAAAGTTTGTAAATCGACGCATTTCGAAACAAAGCGCGTCTGAATAGATAGGGGTATACTAAAACATAGTGCATTCGTGGAACGAACTAATCGAGATTTATAATCGAATAAAGATAACAACTAATCGATAAATGGTCAAGTAGAGTTGATTTCACTAGTCGCAAGTCGAAAAAAATGTTTGTAGTGTTTTGACATATTTTTCTTTGCTGAAAGTGCGTAATTCATGTCAGCTGGTACTTTAAATAGTTTATATGTACGTTTCTGGCGATTAATCGAGTGTTGGAATACTCAAACGGCCGTATCTCCGGCGGTCGTGGGAGCGTTCCAAACCTCGGCGCCATGTAAAATAGAATGCATTTTTAGAACTAAAAAAAAATCGAAAAAAAAATAGTAGTTTTTATCGACGTGATGCACTTATTCGGTTTGGTTTGTTTGTGTGAATCGCTTCGTTTTAGTAATTGCCACATTATTTAACCGCCCTGTCCTTGCACCTAATGTATTGTAGTAACACGTTTTAATGGTGATTTCAGAATGCTGTTGTGTTTGCTATTATAATGAGTGAAAGAGGTTATTTGCTTGTAGTTTGAGTTTACGCTTGTTAGTATATTTATTTTGGATTAAACTAGAAGAAAGCGCTACTGCGGGTAGTTGTGAAATTTGATGCGTCTACACGGAATGATCTGTCGCCTGATAAGAGATAGCTAGACATAGATTTCATAAGAGTAAAAGAGACAAACTAATAGAAGTTTGTTTCTTTTACACCCGTAAAATTCATGTCCAGCATGATATCAGATCAGATCATGCCGTTTGTAAGTCCTATTGTATTCCTTTTCGATAAGAATAATAATAACCGATAGTTTTAGCTTTCGTAAAACTTGAAGCGGGCTTATTCTCTGGCAATCGATATTATTTCACCTGTCATTTTTATTCAACATGGAAATGACGAGGACAGGAGCAGTTCCGATTGCCCTAGAAGCAGCCTGCCGGTTTTGTCACTGCAAGTATTATGATTATTTCAACCTCTGTTTTCTAGTTATTTAGCCGCATCTTACGCTTGTGTACGCTTAATTTAATTATGCTATCTCTTTTTTAGACTTTTTAATTATGACCAAGAAATAAAGCAAGACGATTTGACGAAAATTACCTATCACAAAGTTCTGCGGGCTAATTCTAATGCATTCGACATTGTTTGTCCTTATCGCTCCATTTCAATTAGAGTGAGAGCGACATATAATATCTATTGTTCGAGAATGAGCTCGCTAATTTTCTGTCTTGTGTCAAGTCAATTTTTAAGACAATTCGGTTCCTTACCTTACCTTGCAAGCACTTTTATTGTAGGTATAGTAAAGAGCTACGTAAATATATGTTTTACTAGTTTTTAAACGTTTTATTATTTGTAGCATTTATTATTTACCTAAGTACTGTAAGGTGCTTTTATATTAATGACAAAAAAAAAACGAAAAAAAAAAATCTGTATAGATTGTCTACGAGTAGATAGGTTTTCATTATTCTAAAAATATAATCTTGTGTAGTCATTGTAATAGGTTAAGGATTATGTAAAGACTCTTGTCTTTTTTACAAGCGTCCTATTGGCTGGTTTTCGCTAAGATCTGCTGTCTCCTTTTCGCGCGTGATAATTCCCGTCTGCGAGAAGTTGACAGCACTTGTAGCATTTTGGCTATTCGACGTTCGTGAATAAGGTTGTATTTCCAAAAGATATTGTTTTACAATACATTAAACGAAACAAAAAGTTTTGTGATTTTAAACTAGATATTTTATAAAGATTTTTCTGAAATTGATCGGTATTTGTGATGTATTTATATTTTCGTACTAAGTTGTTAGAAAACAAAGCCTTTTGTTTCATTATTTTGTATACCTACTTAGTTTTAAGGATAGTTTATCATTTCAAAGTAAATCTTCCAAATAGGTTATAAAATGAAAATAATACACTCGTGCAATCATAATAAAAATCAGCGGACGATTACGATTTACGTCAAATATCTATGTCTATGCGATTGATTGAAAATTCATTCCCGAATATTCAATTTCTCCTAAAATTGAGAGGTGAAAACAGGATAGCATGATCACTCCTATCTGAATCAAAAAGGGAAGTTTTTAATCGATCCAATTGTGATTGAACGTTGAAGGAAACCGCAATAGTTAGCTGTATAGACGTACAGTACATTAGAATATTTAAACAAATCATTTATTAACATGTATATTTATTTTTCATGTTTACTTTTAAAGATTTTGACGCACGTTTTATATTTTGAGATTGTAAAAGTTACGTCCAACGTAATATCTCAAAGTTCACTATGCAACAATAAGAAGCACTAAAAACTTAAAATTGAAGTTCATGTTTACCGAAAATTAATATGATTGGTTTAGAATACTGAACGCTGATTAGTTCTTTCAAGTTTATGATACTAGCGTGCCATTGGCGGGCGAAGAACACAGGCGCATTTTATGCCAATGGGTTGACTGAAAAACTCACCCTGTATGAGACGTCTATGAGAATTTCGCTGGTTATACAATAATATTATTGTCGCATAGTGAATCAAGTGTTTTTAATAATCGTGTTCCATTTCATAATGTCATGTGTAACTGAAGTAATTCGGTAAGCTTTGTTAGACGGTAGGTAGGTACATAATGTACAAAATAAATGTTAATTAAACCCAAACATGTTTAATCACTTTAGATACCCAAACTCGCCTGGTTTTATAACAATATCTATGAATTGTTGACATGTAGTATTCTAGTATTGGAACGCGAAATTAAGGTAATTATTTTGGTAACACGTAAAATGAGGTTGCATTGTGTAGCTCAAAAAAGTACAAAAATTCGGCAAATCCGAGTAATCTGACCGAGTAGTCTTACCAATTGAACTACTATCGTGTCCACCAGTTGTGTGGAGCGTAGCTGGTAGTCTAAATGTCTAATACAAACACAAAACGAAAACATGTCAACAACCTGGTTCAGTTTCACACATCTTGGTTAGATATTGCTCCCTAACAAAATAATAGAACAGACTTTATCTCCTTTCGTATCGAAATTCAGGGATACCACAGAGTAGCGTTTTTACCAGTTTGGAACTCCCGCGGTCCGAACGCTACGTGTGGCGGGCACTTTTGACTCCTGTTTCTGTGGCGATCTTGTCCTGAACCTTGACGACTTTGTCTATTCATCTGGTTAATGGTCTGATCATTTTTTTAAGTCATTATTTAATCCACGGTTAAACATCTACCATTTGATTGATATGCAGAACTGACTGCTAACCTTCACTAATTAGAGAGGCAAGAAGAAGAAACCACGAATACCTTCGGAGCGGCTACCCGCGGTTCTTAGCGTTTATTCATTTTAATAAGGCATTATTTATTAACTTGAAAAAGTAATAACATCAACTGCAAATTCAAATAATTTATTATTATCTATAAAATTTTGCAGTAAAAAGTTGTGCTCTCACTACCAAACTGGGTAAATATCCGTATCTTGGTCATTTAACACGTTCAGTACCACTACGATTTTTATGTCTTCTCGGATGCCGCCTAAATTTTACGGTTGAACTCGCCATGCGAGTCGTCGGCACTGGAATAAGATTTACGTGAACTCTCCGGGCGAGTCGGTGGCGCCGAACGTGTTAAGTTTCCCAGATACGAGTATAAAAATCACTAAAAATAAAATAAAATAGATACCTACCTACAATACAATCGTAAAACTTATATTTTTAATGCAAGTGACTACGAGACGAGCAAGTCGCTCGCATGATGTTAAACGGCACGTTTGCCCATAACAGGACAGCGTCACCCACAATTTTGAACTCGAACAGTTCAAGACCCTGCGCGGCACAGCACTACGCTCGTTATCCTGAGATATAAGATGTTTAATCTCTTATTTACCCTGAAATTACACTGGAAACGTTGCCGGAACACAGCAACTGTAGTAAGGTAGGTAATCATACTTACAAAATAATAATACCTTCCACGTCGATGCTTCCGTGACTAAAATGACCACAGAAGGACTAGCAAGACAAAGAGCTTTTTCAAAAGTCCGAGTCGGATTACTCCGGAGGTCGTAATGGCTTCTTAATGAGGGCGACAAAGGCGCTGGGACAATATTTACGTACATTTATAATGAGCAGGGTCGCTTTGTGGAATTGGAGCTGGCGGTCGGTCTAACTGGGGTCCCTTGGAGAAAGCAAACGGACGAGGGCGACTTTTCTACAGATGTAACTGCCGCATTAAGGCTGTCGTACAGATTAGGTAATAGTTGAATTTATTTAAAAGCATCTACAATGAAACACTGTCGAATTTTTTTTAACTGTGTATGACAAACTATAAATTGGCTAACGACTAGAGTTTACGAAATCATATAGCTATAATGCATGCAAGCGATTGAAGATGGAGCAGGCGTATGTAGGTACAGATAGGCAAATATATCTACACATACGCCCGCTCCGTCTTTAAGTCTTTAAAAATTCTTAAGTTTTTCACATAAGCACTTAGGTACACTTATGATGACAATCTGTAACTATTAGCTCCTATACTATTTTTTCAACTGCTTTCAGAATTCAACCTATTATTTAATTTAAATGCGACTGTACAGTCTGTACAAGTGATGAGCCAAAGCTTCCAGATGTTTTTTACGACACTGATACAACGTCCGTTCAAAAAGTGGACAGAAGGATACATAGAAGGTACCTACCTACCCCCGATTAGAAGTACCTACAAGTACCCAGGGGCAAGTACGCAAAATACCTTGAACTTATTTCTTTGATGCCTGACGTGATTCCATCAATAAAAAAACATTTAGTCTAAATCGGCAATTATACAAATTTTAGAACGGGCGTTAGATTACTTCTAACTTCTCCGTACAGCTAGTACCTACCAATACAAAACTACTCCTCAGTTAGTGTTAACTTCTACAGTTCCCAGGACCAGCTAGCTTCAGTACCTACGAGGCAACTTTCTGTTTATCTGTTTACAAGACACGCGCCCCGGGCAGTGGATCACCTAAATTACCCTCGAAAGACGGTTTCACGGTAAACGCCGAAGTTTCCCAAGTCCACGAGCTTACAGTTTGCGGCCATCTCGAACTTTGACATTAGACACCCACTGAGCAAACTGAAGTGCATGGACGGAGCGAGGAGCCCTTTCAATATCTACATAGCACTTATATGTATCTACCTACTTGTAGCTATGTCTAAGAAGTTTAGTTCATCCTACTAATCCCTAACTACTTATACCTAATAGTATGAAAGCCCCACTTTCATATCAAGACGGAGCAAGGAATTGTCTTAAATTAATTTAATTAAAACTAGTCTTAAAAATTGACTTGAATTGTCATTATTGATAAAGAATTTTAAATATTAGATAGGTACCTTTCCTAATTGTAAAATTCGGCAAATGATACTGATTGGCTTCTTTATAGGAAAATTTTACTAATAAACAAGTTTGTTTACTTGACCTAATTTACTATAAGTACAGCGTTTAGGCTAAAATTAGATTACCTACTTACCTATCCAATTTAGGAGATATTCTGTGACTTATCACAGAAACCTGCCACAGAAAATTTGTTTTTGGTATTACCTATCATTTTTTTTTATGCTTGGAGAAATGTCTATGCCTTCTCCTAGTTTTTTTTAAATTTTTAATTTATTACAACAGGGTTTTATTTGTGTCTCATAGTTTGAGTCTCTAAAATTTTAATAATTTTAAAAACAGATTTTTAAGATAATTCTTAGTTCATACCCAAATATTTATATCTCTTTTAGCTTGATCAATTTGATTAGCGTCAACGGTTGAAGCCCCACCAAAAACCTCCTCACTACCGCCCTGTGTCTGAGTCTGGGTTCATTAGCAATTATTTACAACCCTTTGTTGTTTTATTGCTTTCAATTTAGGCAAGTTTTGTGGACGCACCCAATTTAGCGTGGAACAAAGCCTGTCGAGCGCAATTATGTCCAAAGTTTGAAGTTTTGGTGAGCTTTTGTGATAATGAGTGCCTTCATGCTGCGAATCAAATGTCTAGGGGTTGATGAAGGTTGCAATCCTTGCAAAACTTGTGTAATATGATATCTAATGTACACAACAACATATTATATACAATACAATTTTAAGAAACGGGTATGTTAATCCAAAAACAGTACTTACTTAACATTATGAACTACTTTTACTGTGGGTCCAACTCGGAATTCGCGAAAAAAAATCAGTTGAGCATAAAAAATGTCAAAGACTCTCGGAACAGCTGATTTTTCCGCGAATTCCGGGTATAGTATAAGTTATAGGATATCCATAGTAAAAGTTGTTCATAATGATGAGTACCATGAGCCCTTTTCGGTTTAGCATACCTACCCTTTCCTAATAACCTTGTATATAAATAAACATAATATCATTGACACTCTACAGACTGTCTTTGTGTTAAAGAGCTAAAAAAGACACAAAATTATGTTTTTATAGAGACCCAGATTTTAGTGAGTTATTATGACCCGCGAATTTTACAACCGTAGGTTGGTAGGTTGTAACCTACCTAAGTATAACTTTCCAGAGGTTAATCCATCCACGGTTAAGTTTTAGGTATGCTTAGAAACAATAATAAATCTATTTCAAACCAAGAATGGAATGTGGGGTTAGCCGAAAAAAGTCTAGACAATCATGCTTAATTCTATACCATAATCAATATATATAAAAGTGAAGGTCGTGACTGACTGACAGATCAACGCACAGCCTAAACCGCTTAAGCTACAAACTTCAAATTTGGACAAAAGTTTAATATCAAAAAGCGGACGCACACTAAGAAAGGAATTTGCCCAATTCAACCCCTAAGAGGGTGAAAAGGGGTGTTTAAGTTTGTATGAAAAAAATATTTTTCTTAATGCTACAATTATCAAACTTTGCGAATATACTAAAGTTAAAAAAATAATCGACTCCTATTTCATCATATTTGAAAAATCAACCCCTAAAGGGGTGAAACCGAGCAAGGAAGTTTGTATGAAGATTTTTTTTTTAATGCTGTGATTATGAAACTTTGCAAATATACTGAACTAAAGAAAATAATAGACACTTATTTTTTTGTTTTTTGAAAATCAACCCCTAAAGGGGTGAAACGGAGTATTGAAGTTTGTATGGAGAATTTTTTTTTGCTGCTGTGATTCCGAAACTTGGCAAATATACTAAGCTAAAAAAAATAATTGACACTTATTTTTTTGTTTTTTGAAAATCAACCCCTAAAGGGGTTAAACGGAGTGTTGAAGTTTTCATAAAAAATGGATTTTCCTAATACTACGATTTTTTAACATTGCAATTGTACTAAGCTAAAAAAAATATTAGATACCTGTTTCATTATTTTTTGAAAATCAACCCCTAAAAGGGTTAAACAGATACAAGTGTATGTCTAGACTGACTGACAGATCAACGCACAGCCTAACCCGCTTAAGCTACAAACGTCAAATTTGGACAAAAGTTTTATATCAAAAAGCGGACGCACACTAAGAAAGGAATTTGCCCAATTCAACCCCTAAGGGGGTGAAATAGGGTGTTTAAGTTTGTATGAAAAAAATATTTTTCTTAATGCTACGATTATCAAACTTTGCAAATATACTAAAATTAAAAAAATAATCGACACCTATTTCATCATTTCAAAAATCAACCCCTAAAGGGGTGAAACGGAGCAATGAAGTTTGTATGGAGATTTTTTTTAATGCTGTGGTTATGAAACTTTGCAAATATACTAAGCTAAAGAAAATATTAGACACTTATTTTTTTACTTTTTGAAAATCAACCCCTAAAGGGGTTAAACGGAGTGTTGAAGTTTTCATGAAAAATGTTTTTTCCTAATACTACGATTTTTTAACATTGCAATTGTACTAAGCTATAAAAAATATTAGATACCTGTTTCATAATTTTTTGAAAATCAACCCCTAAAAGGGTGAAACAGATACAAGTGAATGTCTAGACTGACTGACAGATCAACGCACAGCCTAAACCGCTTAAGCTACTAACGTCAAATTTAGACAAAAGTTTTATACCAAAAAGCGAACGCACACTACGAAAGCAATTTGCCCAATTCAACCCCTAAGAGGGTGAAAAGGGGTGTTTAAGTTTGTATGAAAAAAATATTTTTCTTAATGTTACGGTTATTAAACTTTGCAAATATACTAAAGTCAAAGAATAATCGACACCTATTTCATCATTTTTGAAAAATCAACCCCTAAAGGGGTGAAACGGAATATTGAAGTTTGTATGAAGAATTTTTTTTTGATGCTTTGGTTACGAAACTTTGCAAATATTCTAAACTCAAAAAAATAATTGACGCTTAATTTTTTTTATTCAACCCCTAAATGGGTTAAACAGAGTGTTGAAGTTTGTATCAAAATATTTTTTTCTTAATGCTACGATTATTTAACTTTGCAAATGTACTAAGCTAAAGAAAATAATACATACCTCTTTCAATATTTTTGGAAAATCAACCCCTAAAGGGGCGTATTAAATATAGTACAAAGAGAGAATTGTAATGACTCACTGACAGACAACGCACAGCCTAAACCGCTGGTCGAAGAAATTTGAAATATGGAGGGTGTGTTTGTCTTGATGAGTAAACGTGAACCAAGAAATATTTTTTTTAAATTCTACCTCTTAGGGGTGAAATAGGGTGTTAAAGTTAGTATGGAGAAGCATTGTTTTTTGACGCCTCGGTTTTGAAACTTTACAATAATACGAAGCTTAAAAGAATAACGAACACCAATTTCACCATTTTTGGAAAATCAACCCCTGTGGGGGTGAAATGCCGTGGTAAAGATAGTACGGAGAAAGAATTTGTTTTGATGCTAACTCAATGAAACTTTACAGATGTACTAAACTTAAGGCGGGTAAACAACATCCTGAAAAAATCTAAAACCTTCGGAAAGTCACATCCTCGAGGTGGAACTGCTAATTATCTCGAAAACTAAAAACATTTTTACCAAAGCGCTGAGACTAAAAAGTCACTAAAACCTCGGACCTTTCTGGAGCCATTAAAATTAACATTAAAAAAATGGCCGCCATACAAACTTTGAGGGCCTATATCTCCGAAACGGTTGAAGATGGGTGGGTGTTTGACTAAATTTAATGTCATAGGAGTTAGCAAGGGCTACTTGATGGTGGTGGTGAAAATCCAAATGATTCAAAATGGCCGTCATTTTTCTAAATGATTCGAGGGGGCTGATTTATTGCATCCGGGGGTTTTTGGGGTCCCTGCTTCCATTGTATGACGCCATTTACATGCTCTTAAAAAAAGGAGGCTTAAATTAATTATCGATTCCCGAGATATAGTCCACGCGGGCGAAGCCGTGGGCGGAAGCTAGTTTATTTATATTATCTATACGTCTAAACGAAAAAGTTTGTTTAGCTTTCAATATGAATATTCTACGAGTATATCGCCTTAGGTTATTGATGTCTTTTTATTAAACTAGCTGCGTCCCGCGGTTTCACCCTCTATCCTACAGCAATTTGTCTGGGATAAAAAGTAACCTAAGTATTAGGTAATCCAGGATTAAAGCTACCATTCCAAATGTTTTCCAAATTTGTTTAGCCGTTTTTGCGTGATTAAGTAACAAACATCGAAACATGTAAACATCGAAACTTTTAGGTACATTTATAATATTAGTACCGACTTAATAGGATCCTGTAACTCGCCAACTTTTTTCATCATAGTCAAAGTAGCTTGCCTATCGCAAAACAAGTAACCAATATTATGAAATTCTACATCAAAAAGTTGTTTTGAAATTGGATCCGCCTCGTCTGACCTAAATCAGAGCCTCTGCGCTATATCAAAGAGTATGAAAATATGCGAAGTATCCAATAAGCGTCTCAAAGTTAGTAGCCACTTGTCATCGGTGTCGAATAGCATCCCCTAACAGGAAGTGGAAGGGAGAAGTATATTTAGGTACCCTCGTATTTTGTAAGTAGGTCAATCAATATGCCATATCGCAGAGCAGTCATTATAATAACAATGCACGAATCAAAACTTTTCTCATTTTCTCGTTGTTATGAGTCGGTACTTAGGTTTATTAGAAGAATACTTGAATAGAGAGATCATATTAATTTGTTATGGATCAAAGTTTGGGAACAAGTATATAAACAGGCTATTAATTTGTTTATTAAAGACTTGTCCAAGTTTGGCCATATCGTCTTCGGGTGGCCCAAAAACTGCGTTAAGACTGGCGACTCAATTGCCATGACAACCAAGCTCAAAACAGGCCCAAGTTTGAAGGCATTTTAAGACAGATCTAAACTAACTAAAAATATATGTGTCTTTATCATTGCAAGCCATTAGACAAGGATGCCAATAGTTTTAGAAAATTTAGATCTGTCTTAAAAAGCCTTCAAACTTGGGCCTACTGTATTATTAAAAATTGCCTTTCGACCTCTTTTTAACCAATGACGTAAAAAGATAAGTGTTGTCGCTATGTGTGTGTGTGTGTCTGTCTGTGGCACCGTACATAGGTCTTAAACGGGTGAACAGATTTGGATGCTTTTTGACGTGACAACGTCTTATAATTCGATGGAGCCGGCTGCACGCACGAAAAAACATGACGCATGCGGCGTTACCTCGCTCTGAGGCGTTCCATTTAAGGCTTGAAGTGCAAGCGAGAGCGCGCAACGAGCGACAAAGAGGCACAATCGGCCTCCGCATTCGGCAGCGTTCCACATCTATCTCTCTCCTACTTGAGTGAGCAATGCGTCCGCGTGGAGAGCTGCGACACAATAATACATTTACATGTTTTCGTCAAGTGTGAAGTGCAGTGAAAAGTGAATGTGGTGTCAATTGTTTATAGCAACGATAATTGCGGCGATAAAGGTAATGATTTTTAAACAAACAAATAAAATTAAAATTTTCTTTTGAAAAATGAAACCATTCCATCAGTATTTTCTTATGACGTTGTCACGTTCAACTATCGTCAGTAAACCGACTTTACAGACAACCGATTTTTTTTTCTTAAAAGCAAGTTTTCTAACGGTTATTCTTGGACATGTTTTATAAAAACCGGTTTAGCTGTTTCAACGTTGGAGGTTTTATAATTTTTTAATTTAGATACGTTTTATGTCAGTAGTCCCGTGTATTCATCACAAAATATACCTTTTATCAACTAGATATCAGATTTAAATGTAGCTAAGTAGTCTAGTATTGCGGCTGGCCCAGCCGCAATATTTAATTTCCTTTCGACTCCATTTCCAAGGATCCTGATCCTGAGCCGGAATTAGATAAATCTGGGTAATTTGGTCTGGAAGAACCGATTTAGGTTTAGAACCATCTAATGTCCAATCAGAACAACGACAATTGCTAAGCGGTAGTTTCTTTGCCAGTGGCTCAGGTACCACGTACCACACATTTTGTCGAGTGTCGTCGACATTGTTCTATGGAACAGCTATTTTTTTTTTCGCGAAATCCGGATTGGTTGCATAGTAAAAGTTGTTCATAATGAGTATTATGAGCCCTTTTCCGCTTAACATATCCTTTCCTTATAGCCCTGTATAAAATATAGTTCGTTATAGTGAAGTATAAATAATGTAATTACTCCATTAGCTATTTTAACCCTAAAGGAAGGTTGGCACAACCTTTATGGTTTTTTAGTGTACAAATTTATACAAAAATAAGTTACCCAATCGTCGTGCTTACCTCTACCTGCTACATTTAGTCCAACCTACTCCCACGCTTAGTCTAGTTCCAAGACTTTGTACCTCCACTGCTGTCTAGCCCAAAACACTGGATCAAAGTAAACTCCGCAGAACTGGCAGACGGTCAACAGGATTAGGGCATGGAAATCTGCAGACATGAAAAGGCTTTTGTGCCGAGCTGAGCCTATTTTACTAGGCTACTATGAGAAGATATCTGATTTTGTCAAATTAAAATTATATCATCCACGAATCTTCGCGTTTTGTTTTCTTTGAATCTGTTCGTTTCGTTTTAAAGACTAAACGACTGTAGTGTGGAAATGAATGAATGAAAATGAAAGTTTTTTTGATGCCATAGGTGGCAAACAAGTAAACGAGCCGCCTGATGGTAAGCAATCAGCTATAGATACCACGGATAAGTTATCGTATAAGCCGTAAGCCGACCCTTAAGGACTCTATTAGTAGCGTTTGTGTCAAAATAATTTCGTGTCCAAGAAGTATAATTGTGGTGTAACTCACAATTGGTGTATGTCCCGTACTGACAATATGATAATTAACTTTTGATTTGTGAGTTTGTATGTTGTTGTTTTTTTTTTGTTATCCTATAGTACCAAATACTAGTTGGTGAGTAGGTACTGGCTTTTGGTAAAAATGTGAATGCCTTAAACAATAGCAAAATTTAATACGCATTGATTCAGATGAATAAATTCAAAACTGCAGCTTATTTTCTGGTTAGAAATGTATAATGTTTTATCGCTATTTTCCGTGATTTCGTGAAACAACGAATAATATCAATTTCGAGTACAATGCAAACTACGCCTGGCTGATTTCAAAGAATTAGCGTCAGGGTAGCTAAATACGGGATGGTTATCTGCTACAGAGAGCTATTGTGTCATATTTTTTAATAAATGTGGTGCAGCATATTTTTTCAGCTTTCATGAACTTTTTGAAATGTTAAAGACAAAGGATGGTGCTGTTGTTTTTATGGTCTTTTCTTTCAATCCTTATATATACTTATGTAGGTAGATAGTTGTATGGAGAGATTAGAATGTTGTATGCAATTCCAACTAATAACTGATAACTGCGAAAGTGTTTTTGTTTGTTACACTTTCACGCTTTAACTAATCAAACAATTATTATGAAATTTTTCATACACGTTGTTAGGAATAGTAATATTTTGATAACATTGGGCCCAAGTTTGAAGGCATTTTAAGACAGATCTAAACTAACTAAAAATATATCTGTCTTTATCATTGCAAGCCATTAGACAAGGATGCCAATAGTTTTAGATAATTTAGATCTGTCTTAAAAAGCCTTCAAACTTGGGCCTACTATCTGATTACTTAGTGCTTAAGTATTGTATTAATCTAAACCTTTTGAATGAACACTCCGAGTTTATTTAATTTAAGCTGTTTCAAACCTCTGCTTATTCGCTACAGTCACATATTGGATGTGACATTTCAGATCTTATGCAATAGTAGGTACCTCTTTTCTTTATAGTTGGCAGGAACAGTTGAGTAAAATAAACTTGAGGCTTTTGAAAAAGGAAGGCAAAAAAGGCGGCAGATCGGTCGGAGCTCTCGAGAGTTCGGATGGGATTTTTGAATTGTTAAGCTTGAATTATAACTATTTAAAACATTTATTTGTTTTTATATCACCAAGATAAGGAGAAATAAGGAGCTTTTAGTGTGAACATAGAAATAGAATAGAATAGAAGTGAACATAGAAGGACAAAAACCTATTCTTCATCATTATCAAAACAGTTTTTAACACCGCGTGGGTGGAGTCATGGGGAGCAGCAGGACTTTAAAGAATTCAAATCCCACTATTAAATAAAAAAAATGATTTCAAGGGAATTCAAATATCTGGTCACAACTAAGTTTACAAGATTTTTTGTCTCATTTATAAAGCCGGCATTTAATAAGATTAAAAATGAAACAAAAAATATAATTAAGTCTTAAACAAAACGCAACCAAACAAACAAACGACCCGACCATTAACCCGCACATTTGTTCCACTCAACAACAAATATCAATTTAGCTAAGCAGTGAAAATAAGATTAATATTCGGTCCTTAACACTTGGAATCCCCAGGCTCCGAAAATCGCCACTGTAGCCAGAACAACACAGATTAGTAAGACATAAGATGTAAAGGTATGTAAGGCGCAACGGCGACTAAAGAAGCGAGGAAGCGCGGCGACGAAAAGTCAGCTCTTCGTTGATGTGCTATAAGTTCAATATCGTACCATGCCCAGTGTAACGTTACCTTCTTCTTCTTCAGTTAGCATTGCCACCAGAGATGTAAAAATAGTTTAGTAAAAGTATTTAAATACAAAATGCATAGTTGTTAGCACTATTTCAATTAGAAATACAAAATAGTTTTAAATAAAAGTATTTAAATACAAAATGCAAAATACGTATTTTCAAAATAAAATACCTTGTTAAGTTATTTTTATTTAACTGATTTTAAAACTAGTATTTGTTCAAAGAGTTCATCTCCATCATCATCATGCGGCACGGGCCTCAATGTTGGCATTATTGTTCTAGTTGACAATGACAACACTACGATCACGATCAGTGCGTTCGTAAATAAGGTAATCTTGGATTTAAGAATGAAAAATAGGAAAAATGAATTAAAAATGTAACAAAACTATTTTGTATTTTATAAATACTAAATATTTCTATAAAGTATTTCAAATAAAATACAAAATACACTTAGAAAAAAGTATTTCAAATACAAAATAAAAATAGGTATTTTGCATCTTGTATTTGCATTTCAAATATATGTATTTAAAATAATTCACATCTCTGATTGCCACTATGGATGGTCGTGTATGAAGAAAATAAATTAAACCGATAAATCTGAAGTTTTACTACGTGAAATTGAGTAACCGCTATACACTGCTCTGATAAATGTGGTTCTAAATTGTACACTATATAAACAAACTTACGATAACAAACTTTGCGCATTGCTGAAAAGTTGGGAATACATACGTCGCTTTAGTATGGGTGTAAAATTTGATAGATTTTTTTGTTTTGTCGATGATTTTTTTTGTATTCAATTAATAAATGTATAGTCGTCGTAGCTTTACAGTAAGTTAGCGTAGTTGGTCATCTGTTAGATTTTATCCTCTAGCAGTCACGCTGAACGGTATTTTGGACCGGCCTGTTAAATGAAAGGGGTGAATATCTATCTGTTTTGCAGCCATCTTTAATGCTTGCCGTCACTTTTATAGCGTAATTTCATCGTAATGTAACCCCGGAAATTAGGGTTCATTTCTTATTACTGATTAAAATAATCTCTGGTTTAATGTGAATATTAAATAAGTACACACAATAATTAAGAGAGGAGCAAAATAAAAATGAAAATTGCTAAATTACATGATTACCTACGTTTCGAATAAACACTAACTTTGTAGAAATTAATTCTGTTGTTACATTTTCCGAACTACACTAAATTACACACAATATTTTACATTAAATTTTTGACTGTTCTAAAGCGGTTGGCATCACTTTCACACGTATAGGACAGGAAAGAGAAAAAAGGGAAAAGCATAGATTTTAGTGTAACCCACTCTGGTAGACCTTCCACACTTTGGATGTAATTCTAATTACATCCTGGCAACATCTATAACTATGTTATTCGTCATGTGATCAAGTTCATTTGCATGACAAGTTCTCAATCAAAGGTTACGAACCTAAATAGAGCAAATCGTATCAGTAATTTGATCACATAATAATAAGCTTCAAAGCATTGAGCGTATGATCTATCTGTCGAGATTAATCCGCCTAATGCCTGGGGCCCTATTCTAGCGAGTGAGATATTATCTCGGTCACTGTTGCTCCCAATAGACATCTTATGACAGTAAGAGTGACCGACATAATCTCGAGCTCCTAAAAATAGGGTCCTTGTCCCCTTATTCTCACACGCCTGAGAATCTCTGTCACTGTCGTTTTCATTACAAACGGCAAGTGAGAGTATTAGATATAATCTCGATCGTTCACGAATAGGGTCTCTAAAGTAAATTTAATCTGTTACCTAAAGTATTAATAACTAGTTGATGCCCGAAACTTTGTGTCGGTGCGGTTGGGGTCATAGAAATATAGCTTTTAGTCTTCAGTGAAAGTGTAGCTTTCCATTAGTGAAAATGTATTTTTAATCGGTCTAGTAGTTCCGGAGATGGCTGCCTACAAAGATACATTTTATAATTATAATATTAGCAAGGTATAGATAATGATTTGAAGATATCTTCATAAAACATACTTAAATGTTTATAATTTGTATCGACAGAACACCACCACAACTGCTACACCGATTTTGAGATAATTTATACATTCTACTATCATTCTTATGTAGATTCTTAATAGCTGCGCACCGCAGTTTCACCCGCATGTTGATGAAAAACAGATGCTAATAATGATAAAAAGTATCTTATATTCTTTTCAATGTCTATGCAAAATTCCATGATGACCGGTTTAGTTTTTAAGGCGTGAAAGCGTGTTAACTTATTTCACAGTCATAATATTTTTTTTTTTTGTTCACCATCAACAACACTCTCCACTCCACTTCACTCTCTTTAAAGAAATTACGCTCTTCGTAAGAAGTTACACTCTGTCACGCTTCGAAAAAACATCGGAATATCGTGACCACAAGCAAAAGCGCGTTAATACACCAGAAATTCCTGTACCTTCATTATTTAGTCTACACAAACTTCATTATAAGGATTTACGTTGTACATTGGTCCCTAATGAAAATGAAGAGGCTAGGCGCGAACGAAATAAATGACCGGAGAGGGGACGATGGGTATCCGGGGTCAGGGGACAATACAATACAAAAACTTTATTTACAACCAAAATTTGGAACAAACTTGTATTTTTCGAGGAAGCACGGCCATACGGCTACTGAGCTACTGGGCTGAGCTATACTGTGGTTCATCATTATGTTTGATAGAAATGCTGCAGAAGCGCCATCTAGTTTAATTCACGCCGAACTAAACTTCTTAGCATTACCAATAAGAAACTTTAGAGTTATGGGTGATATTGGGATCGAATAACGTAATGGATAAGGCAGGTTGTAAGATGATGATGAAGTTTCAAAACGCAACCTTATTACAATTGTAATCAAATTGATAAAAGAACATTTTCTGAAATATCCGCAAGAAAAGTTTTCGTAACTGTTAGGTATGTAGGGACTATGTTAAGTGCTATCCCAACATAAAGCTATGGCACTTAGCACCACTTTTCCCCCACGCGAGGAAAAGTAGGCCACGATCCTCGGACGCACATTACTGATTCTATTAACACATTCAAGCTTTAATTGCTAAAGTAAACTTTGCTTTGAACTTACAGCTCACCTGGCCTACGCAATTTTAATATTTAATTATTTTGAAACTAGCTGGGCCGCGCCGTTGCGCCTGCTATCCTATATTAACTGTTAATTTTAACAGAAAAAAGCTTATAGGTAGGTACAGTGCATAATGCATAGATGTAAGAGATGTATAATTACATCTTCCATAGTATTGCTAAGTTTTAGTTTCTAATAAGTCAGGTTTTAACAAAAAAGTTTTTAATCTTACTCAAGTTGTGAAAATACATATTTTGAACTTGAAAATACATCTTTTAACTTTGCAAAAAGTATATTATATCTTTATACTGTACTCTAACCACAAAACGAGTAAGTACCCGTATATTGGTTGGTTAAGCCCCAAACATGAATCCAAAAGTCTTAACTTGGCAAAAAATACTAGAAAATAACACAATACAGTCCACAGGTCGTTGATCCTAGATTTTATTCCCGATTTTCACTCTAGAAACCGTTTACCCCGAATTCCCGGCTCATCTAGCTAGAGATATGGCTAGGCCGTAATGTGATCTCTTTTCTGGCGAGTGAGTGGAGAGTTTTTTTGTTTTTTTTTTTCGGTCTCTGTTGCTCTCATTAGAAATGTCATGACAGTGAAACTGACCAAGATATTCTCAAACGCCTAAGAATAGGGTTCTCGGAAAGGGAGTTATCCCCACTTACCCATATTCCATAGTAAAAATATGGAGCCCATACGTGAACCGCTAAGAGGCCGCGCATGTACGATTTCGTATTGTTATCTGCTATTAAAGTTTTAATTTAAAAGAGAAAATACGTACTACTAAACAACACAATAAAATTTACAGATCATTGATCCTCGATTTTCACTCTAGAGTCCGTTTACCCCAAATTCCCGGCTCATCTAGCTAGAGATATGGCTAGGCCGTAATGTGATCTCGAAATTGGAACGGGACCTACCCCACTTACCCTCATTCCATAGTAAAAATACGAAGCCCATACGTGACCCACTAAAAGGCTGCGCATGTATTGTTAACCGCTATTACTAGGCCGATAATGGGTTTGTGTAATGCGGTGTTTCAGTGCTGTGAGTCAGTGTTGTCGGACACATACTAATAGGCACACATTTTTATGTATTAGGTTGAAAATGTACCACCTTTTAATTAGCTTGCAATGTATGTAAGTTTTGCTTGTTTAGGTCAATTCTTGCAATTGATGTGAAATTTGTCAATTCTGTGTAACTCTGATAAGAATGAAAATAAAAACGAAATGTTTTTAGTTGTTTCAAACAAAGAGAGTAAAATGCCGATATCTAGCAGTAGATAAAGCCTGGGATATTGATTTTGATTTATCTGTTTGCTGCTTTGTTCTGGTGTACCACGTTACATTAGTTTTCATAGTGACATTGAAAACAAGACTTTAATAATATTAGATGTAAAGTTTCCACGTCTTTTCCCCTTTATAAAGCTTTTTTTCTAAAGGTATTTTACCAGTAAAATCTACGTTCACGTGTCAAAATTACCAGCCACGAAACAAAACAACTTTCATGTTCCCAAAACTAGATTGCCAAAGCTACGCGTTGCTACACCATCTGCTACGCAAATCTACGAGCCTCCAAACAACGCCGAAGCTTTATAACTGACAAACAATAGCTTGCATAGTACCAATTGGGACTAGCTATTGTCGGTCGGTTCTATAGTTCTATAGGACAAAGATTGCGTGTCCCGAGGCACGATACAGCGGAGCAGGCTCCTAATGGGTGTCAAAGACGTAAATAAAACTAATAGCCGGTAGTTTAGCGCCCGCGGTGCCGTGAAACGTTCTTTATTTGTTTACAAGCTACGAATGGACGGGATAGCTATCGATTTGTAAATAAAGGTGACCGATATAGACTTCTTGACCTCTTAAGCTTTTGGTAAACTAACTATTTAACTATTTAAGAGGTCGTCCGGTCTTATAAATAATGTGTAGTCTACTAACATACAATTATTTTAAGTGTGAAAGTTGGTTTGTTTAGACGCTTAGATATTTGTTTGATGACGCAAAAACAGGTAAACAGATATGGATGAATAGTTTGGTATGCAGGAAGCTTATTATAGGCTACTTTTTTGCTGAAGATTTAATGCTTTTAAAGCGGGTTAAATCGTGGGGAGTAGCTAGTACTTATATAAAATGAAAATTATAGTAAATGTTACTTGGTAATGAAATTATCAATGTTATAATCATAAATTATTTTATTCTACTCTAGGAAATAGAAGTCGGTGTCACATTTTAACGCGAAGTTTGTAAAATACTGTAAACCCTGAAAGTATAATTATCAACTGTTTTTTCAACGCACTCAAAAAATTATGGGACGCTCCAAAAGTTGGCGAAAAATTCTAATACTCTATTTAGTAAACGCCACGGAGAGCATTTTTAATTTGGAAAAACCTTGACTTCGTAATCCGAAACTGTTTGAGGGTGTGATTAACAAATGAGGAAGATATGTTGGTTATACTGGCCGCCTAGGGCCCTGGATAAATTGTCTTTCCGATGTTTTATGAGAGAAAACAAACAAATCTTTTATTCAAATTCTGGCTAGGTCACATCTGCGCGTTAATTAGTTACCTAGTAATTAAAGTTAGTTTTAAATTAATGTAATTATTATACCAGATTGTAATTTTTTTAAAACGTGCTTATTTTGACGTTTCTAAAAAAACGTCTATGCGTGGATAAAAACGATTGAAAAAGCGATTTGTTTAAAGAAAAGCATTAAAAGCAATATTTTAATAGTTATTTTAGTAGTATAGGTATATTTCATTAGGTCTTTATTTTTTTTTATTGAATTCGTATAATATTGATGTTTTATGATTTATATACTTACCGTTTTTAAAACATGATTTTAAAATTATCTAGGCTAAAAATCATTGGCAGCCCCTAGGTATAAACGTAACGAATCTGCCCTCTGCCCTAAAGGCGAAGTCACGATGAATTTTTAATTTGATTACGAATTCGTCCAACGAAGATTGCTGAGTAATAGAAAATGACTTACAAAATAACTCAGACAATCCAAGAGGGAAAGATAGAGCACCGCGATTATCTGACTGAAGCCATTTTTTTCGTGTGTACATACGCGTACGCGTAAGTAGAGGAAATCTTGGAGGCTTTAATTAATTGATTGATGAATTTAAATATTCGTTCTGGATCTGGGTGTTAGTTGTCCTTGTATTTGTGTGTCTTCCATGGCATCCCCGACACAGGGTACCCTAGTGGGGAGCTATGAGTGTGAAACATTCAAGCTACATATACACTGAGCAACAAATGTTTATAAACTCTGTTTCAAAAACGAAATCTACGTATTTCTGAAACAAATCATAATGTTTCAGAAACATATAATAATGTTTCAGAAACATATCATTTTGTTTCTGTAAACACTACGTGTTTCTCGATATATTTCGGTGCTCCCCAGTCCCCACTTGCAGCGGGGAACACAGAAACAAATCAGATGTGAAACAGGTGCGTGCGAGTGTGGACGTGTCTTTAAATTGTTTATAAAAACTTTTTTCTTTTTCTTTTCTTTTTACTAGAAATGGACTTATACAAAAAAATGTACACCACACAACAACACTACTTCCTCGCGCGACACGACCTATGCAGCTGACTGTGTGGACGGCAGAGTTTCCGAAACATTGTTCCTGGAAACATCTACGTGTTGTTTCAGAAACTGTGTATTCGAAACACTGTTGCTCAGTGAATACGTGGCTTTATTTTATTTTATTGACGTCAATCTATCGCAGCGCGCCATCCATATCTCTAACTTTATACAAGCAAAATAATAATTCAGCTGAGGCGATGAAAATTCGCGAGAGAGCAATCAAAGTTCTTTGTTGGGATCAGACCCCGATTTGATCTACTTATCCCAGAATTATAGGATGTTTCAAATCCCGATCTATTATTCAGATGTTCGAATTCACGGTGTTTCTTTTGGAAGTCACCGACAGCATCATTATTAGGAAAATTTAGTTAAGAAAGTTGTAGGACACAGTATTTAATAACAATAACTTATTATTATAAAAACAGTACCTACTTAATAAACTGTGTGTACGTATTTATTTAAATAATAAATTAATTTAAATCGCCTTCTTAATCTATCAGTATGATCTCCGCACCTGTATCATGGGGTAGGTTCGAAATAGCTCATTATGCAAGTTTATTATTATTATACATATACCTACCCAAAGCAAACCACATAATTACTTGTACTAACCATCAAACGAGATCATAGTAAAAACACTAACGTAAAGCGAGATGCATACATAAGCCTATCTTTAATTTTAAAAAGAACAGGTTTTATTTTCTACCGGACACTTTTAAATTCAGTTATGCATGAACCAGTAGCTTCTAACTGCAATCTACACTCGCTCCATTTCATATCACTCAAATCTCGACAGTGTAACACGTCAAGGGTGTCACAGTGAATATGTGAGCGTGTGAGCCAGAAGCGTTGAATCAAATTACTCGGAAAGACAGCGCAAGGCGAATACGCTTTTACCTTTGGGATTCGTTCCACTGGACGCCCCTTTGCGCCCGCAAAGAGAATTAATGAAATCCCGGCGTTTTGGGGCTTTTACTTACCAAAACGGGTACATATGTAGAGATCTAGCGGTGTTTGGCCTAGGTAAAGGATTCTTGCTTCAAGTTTTAGTTCTGCTTTTGACAGGTTTGCTTTGATACGGTTTTCGGTCTTATCTTTCCATTTCACATTAATACTATACATGCGAAGGATTTTGAGTGAGTATCATATCTCTTATGCAACCTTTAATCCTCCCCACTGCTGGGATACAGGTCTACCCTCGAAGGGTGATTAGGCCGTATTCCACCACGCTGGCCAAGTGCGGGTTGGTGGATTCACATACGCCATTGAATTCCTCTTCGGACATATTGCAGGTTTCCTCACGATGTTTTCCTTCACCGAAAAGCCAGTGGTATGTAAATTCGTACAAGTGTGCCTGACGTAAATCTAATTGCCTTTTGTACCTGATAATTTTAATAACGTATTCACGATAGATAGATAAGCTCTTTATTGATCACACCAGAAATTACAGACAAAAAGATAACAACACATAAAACTAGTACAAAATCCGGTGGCCTCATCACTGCGAACGATCTCTTCAGGCATACCGATAGATACTTCGCGATAGAAAATCCATACTCAATGCGTTCCAGCTTTTGACTAACTTTACCATCGAGATAGTTGGTTTTTAAGCCAGAGTTATAGTGCTTTTTCCAATTCAGGCCTGGGTATCGGCGCCGTAAATATAAAAGTTTGGCGCATGGACCGCACTATACAGTAGTGTACGTGAAATACGTTGTGCGTTCCAGCAGCGTCCTTTGCGACATTTATTCAGATTTTTGCTACGATATTGATGTTACTGATACGAATGTAGATACGATATTTTTTAATTAAGATAGGCTTGCATTTGATAACGATCTTGCCTTTTGTGTATTGACTATTCACCCATAAACTACTCGTATCTCAACTTTATTGGTTTTCTGATATTACTTATTGAATAAAGTAAAACTTTCTGAGAAAATTACAGTTATCTGCATC
Source organism: Alcis repandata (assembly GCA_949125135.1). Classification (NCBI taxonomy): domain Eukaryota; kingdom Metazoa; phylum Arthropoda; class Insecta; order Lepidoptera; family Geometridae; genus Alcis; species Alcis repandata. The sequence goes on from OX421238.1 coordinate 4,442,864, forward strand.
TCTTTTCGTTTCAAAGGCTATAATAGCAAAACTAATTCGGTTGTTTGCATCATAATCGAGAAAACATCTGAATGAAGTTAAATTTGAAGAAAAATTGTGAAATTCACACATCATATATCATATCATGAATTTTGAACCATTCTATCTGTCTAGAGTGTCTAGACGGTATTCAATAAAATGCTAAACAATAACAGTTGTTATTGCTTTGAATGTAGCGAGAAAATATTATAAAGGTGACCTTTGGACCTCTTCAGACTAAGCTCCTTGTGGCATCATAGCGGACATAACTTACTTATTTATGAATCTGTGCCAATTTATCACTTTATCACACTTAGTAGTTAGCTAAGTGTGATAAAGTATATACCTACACAAACCTATATACCTAAAGAGAAAGATGGAGCACGGCGTTCGATTTGGGTGAAGCCAAGAACTACTCTACTTTTACGCGTACGTTAACAAGGCGCACCTACTCGTATAAATTTCGTCAAACGTAAATAGGGAGGGAGGGGGTCGACGAAGTATGACATTGTGTGACAAGGGGAGTTTTTTTTTAATGTAATCACTTTTAGAAGCAAGAATCCAAAAAAATTGTGACGTCACACTAGGAAGTCACACATAAGTGTGACCAGTAGTGACTAAGACGGGGAGGAAGAGTCATAAATCACGAAATTCATGTGACGCTATTTATGGAAGGTCTCTTATATGGGCATCGCACCTAAGCTTAAATGAGCGTGTATAGTTTTAATTATCTACATATATAAAAATGAAACCCGTTTTCCTTGGTCCCGGCATCACGCGTGAATGGCTGGACCGATTTCACTAATTCTTTTTTGTTGTATTTGTTATTATTAGGAGAAGGTTCTTACGGAAAAAAATATTAAGAAAATCTCTCAGAAATATTGAGAAACCCTAAAAACAGCCCTTTTCTTTTTCCCATACAAACGTTTTCTAACTAAAACGAGCTTTATTGCTATTGTATAAAGTTCATATTGAATTGCAAGCACTCACTGTTGTTTAAGCAATGTAGGTATGTTCCTAACGTCCAAGAGTCAATTTGCACTTCATTACCTCTGTACAAAGTTCAAATTCAATCATATCTATCAAAACAGTGTGCGTTGGAGCACAGATAAAACAAAAAAAAGAAAACGAAATCGAATAGTTCATTCATTTGTTTTATATCAAATGTGAGTGTTTTTTTTTCATGGATGAGTTTGTTTTTGTCAACTGAATAAAAAAATTTGAAACAACAACAAACTGTCAATGTCAGTGTTTTTTTTTTCATGGATGAGTTTGCTTTTGTCAACTGATACACGAAACAAATTCGTACCTATAATTGTAATATATTATAAGTATAAAATTGTAAATAGTGTTTTGTGCAGTGTTTATTTACCTATGATCGCTAATTATTGATATGCCTCCTATTAGACGAAGCAAATTTGGTAGAAGAACCCGAAATGCTACAAACCAAGCTAATTACCGATCTAATCATGCTGCACAAGAAAGTAACGGCCGAAATGAACGTTAAATAATTCGGATATCACAAACGCGTGAAGCGCGAGTGCGACATTCAACTAATAATCGCGCAAGTTTGAATCGAGCTTTCAAGTACGATGTGTTAGTCTATGCGCCAGATAATAAAACAAAAAAACCCATAACCACGCCAACAATAAGTTTATAAAGTTATTGCAATTTAATTAGGCTAGTACCATAGAGAAGTACTGTATGGCAGTACGAAGTCTGCCGGGTCAGCTAGTTTACAATAAATACGCAGGCAATAGTGTAAATGTATTGTATCGCAGGCACGATAAAACGTGGCGAGTTTGTAGTGTAAATTGATAAGCGATATTTGACGACCTGTTTGGCTCAGTGGTAACATAACCGCCTTATAAGCCAGAGGTCCCGGGTTCGATTCCCGGCCGGGCAGTTTAATTTAATTATCTGTTCTAGGTCTGGGTGCTACTTGTCCTTGTCTTTGTGTGTGTTCGATGGCATCGCCGACACAGGATTTATCCTAGTGGGGAGCTATGAGTGTGAAACGAAACGTTTATTATTTATAATTGTAGCGTTGTTTGAAAAGGCCTTTTGTTGTAATGGGAATACTTACAATTGAAACTCGTCTTTATCGAAAACTTTGGACGTTAACACGTCTGGGCAATTTATTTATACTTTATGATCTAGGTCTTCAATCTAGTCGTAAGCATACATATTGTTTTGTCTGCGATAAAGTAAGACATTTATTATTTTTACTTGAGCTAGTGGTGGAATTATTTTAGATACAACTAGTTTAGCTCAAGCTAATACTTTTCATGACCTTTGTACCGTTCTAACATCATTTTATAAACTTAAATCGAAAGAAAAAACTATAACTCAGTGCTCCTAAGGCGTAAGGTGCTTGACATATTTCAAAGCGTTTTTATTAAAAGTACATTGCAAACTTACCTATAGTCATCGAAATCCGAGTTCGGTGCCTATAGTAAATTAAATTCATATTTAATATAAATCACATAAAATCCAACATGCTTGGTAGACGGTTTCACTAAAATAACTTACTTGAGTGCTCAATGCTTGAGTGGCAGTAGAAAAAAAACGGATGGATAAGGTACTTTAAATTATATTTTTGAGAGCAAGCTTTTATTGCATTGTCATTGAAGTTACACTGGTATTTCGGCTGAGTTGGACGTCAGGAAGCGATTCTAATTTGGCTTCTAAGATGAAAACATACATACTAACACAGCAACTTAAATAAAAGCTTGTTATAAGGCTATTCATTATTTCAATTGCCACTGGTATGCAAGCACTAATGTGATGGCATTTGTATTGGCGCCTAAACTATGCATGCACACTAACAAACCAGTGCCTCTGCAAAACCGGACAATGGGTTACAATCGAAAATGCGTTTACTGTGGCTGTGAGCGTAGAGAACGGCCGCCATTATTAGCCGGTGCAACGGTGCAAAATGCCCGGAGCACGCCCGCTCTGACCGCTAATTGCAGGGGTAATACTGAATGGTCGACCAGCGCCTGATGCCGAGGAATTGGATTGATAGAATAGATTTTTTTTAGTGAAAAATGGCTTATTACCATTGTCATGGTACGTGTATTGACGCCTATACTACATACTATAAAACAAGTGGCTTCTCCGAAATCAAACAATGTAAATTTTCGATTGTAATGGTACAATCGCAAATGCGTTTACGGTGACTGTGAGCCACAGCGTGAATATCAGTCCATTGTGAATTGGATTCATAGAGTAGATTTTATTCTTAGTCCAATATGTAGCATATTTTTTTGTATTTAATACACGGGACTAATCACGAATTAAGATTGAGCCGGATACACAGTTATACATATACAAGTATATGACTGCTGACCCGACAGTCGTTGTCCTGTCTTAACCGTGAATATTGAATTCGAATTGTCTTAAATTGTCTAATGTTCCGACTTCTTTAATTTTTTCTTTCATAAGAACCTTCTTCTGACAATAATTAACACAACAAAAAAAGATTTAGCGAAATTGTGCCATCCGTTCACGCGTGATGCGATGACCAGTGAAATAGAGATTAATTTTTATAACTATATAAAGACTAGCTGACCCGGCAGACTTCGTACTGCCATACAGTACTTCTCTATGGTACTGCCTAATTAAATATTTATAAACACTGCACAAAACACTATTTACAATTTTATACTTAAAATATATTACAATTATTATAGGTACGAATTTGTTTCGTGTATCAGTTGACAAAAGCAAACTCATCCATGAAAAAAAACACACTGACATTGACAGTTTGTTGTTGTTTCAACTTTTATTTTAATTTGATATAAAACAAATGAATGAACTATTCGATTTCGTTTTATTTTTTTTGTTTTATCTGTGCTCCAACGCACACTGTTTTGATAGATATGATTGAATTTGAACTTTGTACAGAGGTAATGAAGTGCAAATTGACTCTTGGACGTTAGGAACATACCTACATTGCTGAAACAACAGTGAGTGCTTGAAATTCAATATGAACTTTATACAATAGCAATAAAGCTCGTTTTAGTTAGAAAACGTTTGTATGGGAAAAAGAAAAGAGCTGTTTTTAGGGTTTCTCAATATTTCTGAGAGATTTTCTTAATATTTTTTTCCGTAAGAACCTTCTCCTAATAATAACAAATACAACAAAAAAAGAATTAGTGAAATCGGTCCAGCCATTCACGCGTGATGCCGGGACCAAGGAAAACGGGTTTCATTTTTATATATAGACTAGCTTCCGCCCACGGCTTCGCCCGCGTGGACTATACCTCGGGAACCGATAATTTTTCCGGGATGAAATTAATTTATCCCTCTTTTTTGAGAGCATGTAAAAAGCGTCATACAATGGAAGCATCCCTGCTTCCATTGTATGACTATTGTATGCTTCCATTCCCCAAAAACCCCCGGATGCAATAAGTCAGCCCCCTCGAATCATTTTGAAAAATAGCGGCCATTTTGAATCATTTGGATTTTCGCCATCACCATCAAGTAGCCCTTGCTAACTCCTATGACATTTAGTCAAACACCCACCCATCTTTAACCGTTTCGGAGATATAGACCCCCAAAGTTTGTATGGCGGCCATGTTTTTGAGGCGATGTTTTTTCAATGGCTCCAAAAAGGTCCGAGGTTTTGGTGACTTTTTAGTCGCTTTGGTAAAAATGTTTTTAGTTTTCGAGTTAATTAGCAGTTCCACCTCGAGGATGTGACTTTTCGAAGGTTTTGGATTTTTTCCGGATGTTGTTTACCCGCCTTAAGTTTAGTACATCTGTAAAGTTTCATTGAGTTAGCATCAAAACAAATTCTTTCTCCGTACTATCTTTACCACGCCATTTCACCCCTTTAGGGGTTGATTTTCCAAAAATAATGAAACCGGTATCTATTATTTTTTTAAGCTTAGTTTTGCAATGTTAAATAATCGTAGCATTAAAAAAATATATTTCCATACAAACTTTAATACCCCGTTTCACCCCTTTTAGGGTTGACTGTCCAAAAATAATGAAACATGTATCTATTATTTTTTTAGCTTAGTACGTCTGCAAAATTAAATGATCATAGCATTGGGAAAAAATATTTTCATACAAACTTTAACACTCCATATTTTAACCCCTTCGGGGGTTGATTTTCAAAAACCAAAAAAATAAGTGTTTATTATTTTTTCTAGCTTAGTATATTGGCAAAGTTTCGTAACCACAGCACCAAAAAAAAATTCTTCATACAAACTTCAATACTCCGTTTCACCCCTTTAGGGGTTGGTTTTTCAAAAATGATGAAATAGGTGTCGATTATTTTTTTAAATGTAGTATATTCGCAAAGTTTAATAATCGTAGCATTAAGAAAAAAATTTTTTTCATACAAACTTAAACACAATTTTTCACCCTCTTAAGGGTTGAATTGGGCAGATTCCTTTCTTAGTGTGCGTCCGCTTTTTGTTATAAAACTTTTGTCCAAATTTGACGTTTGTAGCTTAAGCGGTTTAGGCTGTGCGTTGATCTGTTGATTTTGATGCGTTGATTCAACACTCTGTTTAACCCTTTTAGGGGTTGATTTTCCAAACATAATGAAACAGGTATCTAATATTTTTTTTTAGTTTAGTACAATTGCAAAGTTAAATTATCGTATTATTAGGAAAAAAATATTTTTAAACAAACTTCGATACTCCATTTCACACCTTTAGGGGTTGATTTCAAAAAACAAAAAAATAAGTGTCTAATATTTTCTTAAGTTTGGTAAGTATATTTGCAAAGTTTCATAACCACAGCATTAAAAAAAATCTTCATACAAACTTTATTGCTCTGTTTCACCCCTTTAGGGGTTGATTTTTCAAAAATGATGAAATAGGTGTCGATTATTTTTTTAACTTTAGTATATTCGCAAAGTTTGATAATCGTAGCATTAAGAAAAAAAAATTTTTCATACAAACTTAAACACAATTTTTCACCCTCTTAAGGGTTGAATTGGGCAGATTCCTTTCTTAGTGTGCGTTCGCTTTTTGTTATAAAACTTTTGTCCAAATTTGACGTTTGTAGCTTAAGCGGTTTAGGCTGTGCGTTGATCTGTCAGCCAGTCTCGACATTCACTTTTACCTGTTTAACCCTTTCAGGGGTGGATTTTCAAAAAATAATGAAACAGGTATCTAATATTTTTATTAGCTTATTATAATAGCAAAGTTAAATATTCGAAGTATTAGGAAAAAAATAATTTTATACAAACTTCAACACTCCGTTTAACCCCTTTAGGGGTTGATTTTCAGAAAACAAAAAAATAAGTGTCAATTATTTTTTTTAGCTTAGTATATCTGCAAAGTTTCGTAGCCACAGTATCAAAAAAAAAATCTCCATACAAACTTCAATACTCCGTTTCACCCCTTTAGGGGTTGATTTTCAAAAAACAAAAAAATAAGTGTCAATTATTTTCTTAAGCTTAGTATATTTGCAAAGTTTCATAACCACAGCATTAAAAAAAAAATCTTCATACAAACTTTATTGCTCGGTTTCACCCCTTTAGGGGTTGATTTTTCAAAAATGATGAAATAGGAGTCGATTATTTTTTTAACTTTAGTATATTCGCAAAGTTTGATAATTGTAGCATTAAGAAAAATATTTTTTTCATACAAACTTAAACACCCCTTTTCACCCTCTTAGGGGTTGAATTGGGCAAATTCCTTTCTTAGTGTGCGTCCGCTTTTTGATATTAAACTTTTGTCCAAATTTGAAGTTTGTAGCTTAAGCGGTTTAGGCTGTGCGTTGATTTGTCAGTCAGTCACGACCTTCACTTTTATATATATTGATTATTATATAATATATTGTAGTTATTAAAAAACTTGTCAGTCATAGGTTGTTGGCTTTTAATTAGATATTCTAACGGAATTTATTAAAAAAAACTAAAATATGTGTACATACCGAATTGTGTAAAAGTTACGAGTAGCTTTAGTATTTATATTCCACAGGTCGAATTGGTTATGACGTAAAATCGACTTTGTTATGATGATGTACCTAGAGGGTTATACAGTTTCCTGCCTGTTGTTTGGATGTTTCTCAGTGATAATGAAATGACAGTGAATTAAATGGGCATTGAATGAGTCTCTACTTAACGCGAATTAGCTAATTTGGACGAATTAACTGAATTGTAAGGATTTTGTGTTTAAATTTTGTTGTTGTGTCGTGTATTCAGAAAATGACAGTGACGGGGGATTGGAATTCACTAGTGCTTAAAAAAGGTGTTTTAGGTACACAAAATTAAATTAAAATTTTGTAGGCCTTTTTTAAATTCTTTTAAATAACTTCTCGATAGTTTCTTTATATTTACATAGATATTTTTACAAGAAACATAAAAATATATATGCAATCTGCGGCTTACCGCGAAATTTTGGAGAGCTCAGCTAGTTTGGATAGGCTGGCAGTTGGAGAGCAATGCCCAAAACGTCCCAAGAATAAAAAAAAAATCTTATGTTTAGTTAGACCATTCTATCGTATTCGACCCTTCATACCGACTAAGTACAATAACGGCCTGAGAGAATTACGGCATCGGTATTACTGCGTGTACGAGTAGACACGGGAGCCGATCGCTACCGTTTGGGCGCCAATACATTCTGACCCAATTAGTGTCTATAGGTCCTTGTATGAACTGCAATGCGGCTTGAGCCGATGAAACTTGTGATGGGATCGCGTAGTGACGCTAACATTTGAGGAGAAAGTTTCTGAGTGAGTCAGTGTGTGGATGTTTGTTTTTTCGTCGGCTTAATGCAAGAAGTCACTAACTGTTTTGCTATGGAAACTGTCGTAATTATGATACTTTTTTTGTTCATAATTAACACGAGAAGACATTTTATTGAGTGTGCTGCTTCGACTAGTTTTGGTCACATTTGGTAATCTTTTTCGAGGAGTAATTACAAGTGTGATGCGCTTGAAGTCGCGTCCAGCCTTGCGCTGATTTTGCAGTTAATGATCTCTTGCAGTGAACCGACGATTTTATCTCGCTAATACGTACTGCTCTACGGATTATGATAACATTTGGTATGGCAGCAGGTACTTTTTAATAACAAAAAAAAGACGTGTGGGTCTCGGGGACTGCCGCGGTAAAGCTATTGCATAGCATTTTTTATCAACTTATGCAATTATAATTATTTCATTAACCAATGCCACCTAGAGGCGAGTTGCTGAACTAAAGAGACAAGCGTGACATTTCAAAAAGTCATTAAAAGTTCTGCTATTCATCGATAGATGGCAAAACTAAAAAGTATCACCGCTGTGTCTTAGGTTATTAAAATTTTCGTTACGGAATTTCTGGATTCAAGGCCCGCTCAAGGCCCGCGATAGAAGCTATGCTATAGCTTAAAAATAAACTTATATTTTTTTAAATGGGGAGTGAAACCGCCTGGCGCAGCATAAAATAAAGCTACGATTTCTTCACTAATAAACTTTGAAAAACGACTTAACGATGAAATGTTCTGAACTGTTGTATAGTTCGCTCGTTATAAGTGTTTTTATTTAGGCGTGAACGAGCAAATTACTGTGCAGATCATTAAGCCCGTGTTCACTAGACGATACGACGGTACGACACGACAAAATACCTTCATGCTACTTCAAACAACAACAGTCGCTAACCTTCAAATAATTTTTATCCCAATAATTTAAGCACAATAAGTTAAGTACAATAATTGGCGGTCGGTGGCGAGTATTGTCGCCGCCGCCGCGCCGGTAATATTCATCAACAAAGAGTATTTATCTTACGGATGGTGTGTTGCGTTACCGCATCACTCTTACACTAGTGAGACAGCAGGCTAAGTCGAAATACAAAGGCTGCGAAGATGAGAGCAGAAATTATATCAAGGAGAACAGACGCTGGTCGTTGACTTAGCAAACTTTCTTATACAACAAGAAAAAGCTGCTCATCGCAGGCAGTGCCGTTTATTCTTAAAATAATCTAAATCAGCCAGCCATCTAAACCTACGAAGGTTTAGATGGCTAAGAGACTTTTTTCTTTCAAACGCGCCCGTTTACTTTACGTCAAGAAAATCAGTTGGGCGTTTTAAAAGTGGAACTCCTCTCGCTTTGGTGGGTACCTACATGAACACAGAAACACCAAAGCAGAGGCCTAAGCACATTGTCAAGAGATTCTTAGTTAAACTTGACGTCATAATCAACGTCGTGGAAATTTCACTATTTAACAATGGATGGGGTCACGTTATACGCGTTAAACAGATTTTATGACTCTATTTCTGAACATTTCAAATGAATATCTTTTTACTTTTGAATAAAATCTCCATAGTAACTCTTTATTTTGAAAATCGGTCATTTATCACGATAATAATCGTGCGAGCGATTCAAAACGAAACGTCATTTCCGGTTCTGGCTTCTCAAAAAGTCTAGCGTCTAAACGTTAGTTTCTGAAGGTCCAATTTTCAAAGCAATTGCGCTTGATTTAGGTACACTATTCAACAAAAAGTAGCGCCGTGTGCGATAAACATTTATAAATCAGAGATAAATGTCATGACACAAACCATCTCATTTACACATTTAAAATAGGCTGTGCGTTGTCTGTCAGAGTCATCTTAATATATATAAATCTCGTGTCACAATGTCTGTCCTCAATGGACTCCTAAACCACTTAACCGATTATAATAAAATTCGCACACCATGTGCAGTTCGATCCAACTTGAGAGATAGTTTAAATCTCAAATTATAGTCGCAATTTTAATTTATTGCAAATTATATATATACTGATAATTTTTACTATAAATTGACAAGTTAGCATCAACATACTACGGTTGCTATAGTTACGCAATAGCATAACTTTTGACATTTGACATAGAATTGACGCAATGGCTTTTGACAGGACAACGTCTGTCGAGTCAGCTAGTATATATAAATATAGATAAGATATGAAATCACATCACAACCTAGAATAAAAAAAATATTACAGTGGAAACTAACGTGGTTTTCAAACATTTTGTTAAAATTAACACGGGAGAATAACAAAAATCCTCCTGATGAAAATCACCGAATGTGATAGAAGCTAGTCATAATAAACGATTTAATTTGAAGTGAGTATTAACAACAAAAAAAAAAGATCAAAACACGTAGTACCTACCAGAGATTAAGAAAATAGGTATTACTAATATTATAAAAGTGAAACTGTGTGTTGTTACTAATGAACGCTGAAACGGCTGAAAGGTTTTACATGAAATTTGGAAGGAAGGTTCATGGCCTGGATTAAAACATAGGCTACTTTTATTCTGGAAAACGCGGGTAAAACCGCAGGACGTAGTATGCGCTAGTACAATATATACTCGAGTAGATAGCAAATTCATGTTGCCATTACAAAAGTACAACCATTCCCACAAGTAGCGGGTCAGCGCGCTTACACTCCGTCCTTTCCGGCCTTGTGACGATCTTATCCCATAACGAATAGTCCTAGTAATGACTTCTGACCATTGTATATCGTAGGACTAAGGCCAGAGTGAAAACAGAGCTGGCGATAAATAAAGATCGTAGAAACAAATTGTAGGTTAGATATGAAACTATCTGATCTCCGCGATTTCACCCGCGCTGTGACGAAAAATTGCCCATGTGTTAATCCTGAGTATAAACTATCTCTATTCCAAATTTTATCAAAATCCCTTCAGTAGTTACGTAGATATGTGGTAACAATCATTCACACATACGAGATTTCGTATTATAACACAGGTATTATGTAAGTTGCGAGACGTGCAGCAGCAATGGAAGGGGGCGTCGACGACGGCGAAGAGCCTCCGTGTAACATTGCAACCACGACCACTCTGCCAAGAGTGAACGACTAAGAAGAAGAAGAAGAGATTATGTAAGAAAGGACCGTATAAAATCTTCATTCGTAGCTTTGTTTGACAAATTACACATAATCATTTTATACTGTTACTTTTCTGGACGTAGAATTTTTGAAAATGAATAAATATGTCTTCGTTTGAGTAATAAATAAACGTATTTGTTTCTTTTGTATTCAGCTATTTTTTTAACTGACTTCCAAAAAGGAGACGGATTTTAATTTGACTGTTTGTTGCTTTTTTTAACACGCTTATATTAGCTTCACCTGTATGTTTGTAACCGACTCCTTTGGGCGCGATTTTGACCCACTTTAAACGGCCGGATTTCGTTCAAACTTTGTACTATATTATATCGAGGATCGATGACAATAAATTATTATACAAAAAATAAAAAAAATATACTTATAAATAAATTAAAATAATTACATATATGAAGCTAATAAATTGTGTTTTTGCTCCGAACGCGATTTCTACGATTACTGTTAGCTAAGCTGTGACTCGGTACGCGAATTCTGGGACTACTGCTGGCTAAGCTGTGGTTCCCCACGTCTACATATTCTGCTACGTGCCGCGTTTGTTAAAGAGCGATGACAATGCGTTTTTTTTAGTTTTTTAATTGTATTGTGTAGTATTCATTATATTAAACTTCACAGCATTAGGTATCTATACCTATAATAAAATTAAGCCGGTTTATCGATTACTTCTTCGGCTGTTTTCATTTCCTTTAACGACCAAACGACTGAACCGATCTCGATGAGATTTATGACTATGACAGATGTAGGTTGTAATAGTTGTGTCTTAATACTTATCCTGTAATGTGTATCTAGTAACGTGTAAGCTTATGATAAATCAAATGAGCCATGGCAATACGTTGTGATAAACATAATGCATGCAAAATGTCGTTGAATATACGAGTTAAATATTTTCTGAAAATACTGAAATATCAATGATAAGCCGCGTTCATTACTAGCCATATCCTGCGCAGCGCGCAGCACACTCGCCGCGATTATTATAATATCCGGTTTCAGCCGGTGACGTGACGTCCGCCGGCGGTGACGTCATTTCCGGACGTCAGGTCTCGCCGTCGACACTTCCGGTGTCGCTCGCGGCCAGCCGCGCCTGAGTGCTCAAACATTATCACGAAAATAGCCGGGTTATTTTTGGTATTATAAGTTTAATTCGTAGAATTCAGAATCGTTATAGTATTGATAACCATTTAATTAAAAATTAAAAAAACCACAATTTTGGAGTGGATGACCCGATTTTGATAAATCATGTCTAAGAACCACCGCTAGAAAACCTGCTTTCAAAGAAAAAAACCGCTTCCAAATCAGTTCATCTGTTTAAGAGCTACGGTGCCACAAACATACACACACATAACGGTCCTACAACACCCCTCTTTTTGCGTCGGCGGTTAAAATCAAGCGCATCTGAAATATAATTCCAAATGTCAAAGAATCCTTGAAATGCGAAAGTGATTGTCAGTTTGTTGTCATTCACCCTGATAACCTCTTGATGCACCGCGGGGACTAGAGTCCCCGTTTTGCAAAACTCCGTCGATGCACCACGGGGACTAGAGTCCCCGAAATTTTATTTCGCGCCAGACTCAGAAAAAGTCTCTATCCTGCTTTTACTAAGGCAAAAGACTTATAAATATGAATGCCATCTCGTTCCGCTTGAATGTGCCATTATGCGGTAGCCGAACAACTTTAAACTCGGTGGACATTCGATTGAAAAAATATAATATTCCGTGAGTCAAACTCAGTTTGTGTTGACTTTGACTGGTCGGCGGTACATCGACGGTTTTTTACGTAAATAAAACGTTAGTAGGCTGGTGTTCTTGGATAATAAGCTTTAAAAACTTGGTAACAAGGCTGATAACAATATATTTTAAGGTGTATCAGTGTTTTAGTGCTACGAATTTTGTCATTTTTCAAGGCGATTATTGCATCATCAACTTCGACGGCCGTGTTTTTTATTTCTCAATTTTTATATTATTTACTGTGTTAGATGTTATGATCTATTTAAAATATAGGCAAACGATCATCGTAAAACAGTTGTGTGCAGTTGTTTTTGTGAAATAACAATTTACGACAAGATGTAAACAAGTGTTGTGAAGTGGGAACAAAAAAAATCGCGGAAAAAATTTTTTTCGCTGGTTTTTAAATGCCTAATATTAAATACTTTTAAGGTGAGTAATGTATTCTTATTTTGTGACAAAGTGCAGATTGAGTCTATTATTAAATCTAAATCGTAAAAAACATACATTATCGCTTTACTTTTTTTAGTAAAAATATGTAAACTTCAAAGTCCATGTTTTTTTGTAAAGTAAGCGGTTATACGCTGATTTATATCTATACCAGGCCAACCAATGTTATTATAACATTCGTCATTCGACACGACTATTCAATCGCTACTCAAGAATAACATACAAGTGGGGCCTTTGTTTGAATGTTTAGGTCATAAAAACCATTCAAGTGATCGGCCGCCCGCCGCGTGCCGAAAGATAAACAAACGACGACGCGCGGGTGCATCGACAACAAAAAAACCGCGGGCGGGTGAAGCAAGCGGATAAACAATAGCGGGCTGTTGATTACTGACGAATTAATCACTAATTGCACCGATCTCTACTCAATTAACTTAATTTGAAGCAAAGCTTAATTAGAATGCTTGATAACACACAATTAAATTAGATACGTAAGCTCCGAATTGGCAGATAATATGGAACCAATAATGCATACACAAGGCAAGTTGAATAAATGCTTGTAAAAATGGCACGTGACCCAGCCGGCCGTAGTATTTTCTAGAAATACCGACCTAACCAATCACCCGCAGGTTGTAAGTTATCAGCTTCAAGTAACCAGAACTTCGCAGGTAACTCTCGAAACTTTCTGTTAAAATACCCAGAGGGCATCGTGGCGTGCTACTTTTTCTGGACTATTTATACAGGGTCATATGGAAAGGGTATGCCAAGCCGAAAAGCGCTCATAGTACTCATCATTATGAACAACTTTTGCTGTGGGACCAACCCGGAAATCGCGAAACAAAATCAGCTGTTCCATAAAAAAAAATATATCACTCGACAAAATGTAAAGAGGTCGAACAGCAAACTTTTTACGCGATTACCGGGTTGGTCCCACAGTAAAAGTTGTACTATTATCCCATTTCGGCTTAGTACGAGTATATCCTTTTCTTATAACCCTGTTTTTATAATACGAAAATCAAAACTGCCCGTGGGTTTGTGTATATTTTACGTTACAAAAGTTTATGCCCCAGGGAGAGGCGTGAAGTATTGCTTTTAGTTTGGACGTTGGATGGCTGAAAGAATTCCGCTCCGTACCTCGTAGCTTTATTCTTTGTGATCACGGATCGTTAAATATAGGTAGGGGAATATTGTTTTATTTTGGTACATTTGACTAATCTACATTTCATACATACAATACCATTGAACAAAGAATAAAAACAAGGAAGACAAAAACTCTGCATGGTTATTGTTGCAGTGTCCAAATACTTAAAGTCCTACTTGTGACTGATGATTATATTATTATTCACGTATATATTTAAGGTCTTAGTTTTTAAATTTGTTACAATACAAAAATAAAAAAAACAATATATGTATTTTAAAAAACTTAAAAACTAGGCTGCCGCCGGCAGCGGGGCAGGGCCCAAGCATACCGGTGGTTAAGGCTGCAGAGTGAGGAACCTATATTATTATGATTATTATGACTGTGTTTTACAATATATAATATATTATATAATAATCTAAAGTTTGTATGTTTGTTTATACGTATCTCCGTAATCACTAAACTGATTTGACAAAACTTTTCGTTGTTATCATTAGGTATTGTTTTTAATGCCGTGGCTTAGGGTCCGTAAGTGCACAGCTAGTAATATAAATGCAAAAGCGAGATTGTTTATTTGTTTCGTCATCACGCCTTAACTACTCAACTGATCATCATAAAATTATACATACACGTTGTTAGGGATTCAGGTCATTCACAATGACGTCACTACATCAGTAGATACCAGTGGTGGATACAGGATTTTGGTTTGGGGGACTTAAGCTAAGGCTCAAGGTGGCTGAGGGTAAAAAAAAACATGTGTAGGTATTTGGGGTGATTTTGGGGTGCTTCAGCTCCCTAACCCCCCCTACCCCTAGACCCCTAGATCAGCCACTGCAGTAGACACCGATTCATCTGGCACACACCAACCACACGTCTCAAACAAATAGCTCGGACGTGATCCGAAGCTCTCCGATGTGACACATCACTCGTAATACTACATTCCTCTATGGAACTATTTCGTTATTTTACATACTATTTATTACTCCGTGAAATTTGAATGAATCACTTAGATTGTATAAATTTTAGGTTTATTCTGAAGCATATATGTAATTATCGTACCAAAGTGTAGAATACAATTTAAAAGATGGAAGGGTCAAGTCAAAATTTTTGCACGAAAGATTTAAAGAAGTTGGAAGATAATTTTGTCAGACAAGGTACAATTTTTAGAATGTAAAAATGCTAGATTATAGGTAATATGAACAAAATGTAGGTGCTTGTGCCAAAAACACAGTAAGGCTCTTTGTAGCCAAGAATAGGTAAGTTCTCGTGCTTAGTGTGTGTAAACTGGATCACTCCGATCTGACTTTCATCTCGCTTTGTCAACTACAAAAGAAGCAAGACAAAAGCTAACGAGATCAGGATCGCACCAAAAGTTCCCAGTACGGCCCTACAGCTGCTAGTACGGTACATGCAGGTACGGGCTTTGACATTCTCGTAGGTCCTAGTATTGGAAGTTGAAAGACCTACATCCGAGCACAAATAATTTCTTCTGGAATTTTCCAATAACGGGGCGAGATGAAGACGTCGAACGTGACGGCATGCAGTCGACGAACGGCTTCTGATTAATGTGGAACGAGAAAATGTGAATACATCTGGGAGTTTTATCTGATAACTGGAAAAATTGGTTTTTATTTTAGGGGTACAAGTCTGTAACAGAGTTTTGTGGCTTGTAGATTCGTGGTACGAAAGTATTGTAGCATTGTGCTATGAAATAATCGCATCTTCGTGCTACGAAATTTCGTAGCTGCAAACGTAAAAAACGTTCATGATTTTCTTTAATAATTAGAGTATCCTCAAAATCGAATATTTATTTTCAGCGTAATTTATCGAATCGTTTCGAGATATTTGTACAACACCGATTTAATCTAACTTTCTAAGTACTTCTACGAGTACTTATTACTCCACCTAACTTAGGTACTTCACAACTTTTTAAGGAGGCTCAAACAAAGTTTTCATAAGCGAGTAAAATTTAATAAATCTGAGCAAACCGAAAGCAACAAAGTAAG
The DNA here is from genome assembly GCA_949125135.1 of Alcis repandata. Classification (NCBI taxonomy): domain Eukaryota; kingdom Metazoa; phylum Arthropoda; class Insecta; order Lepidoptera; family Geometridae; genus Alcis; species Alcis repandata. Next base: position 4,459,031 of record OX421238.1, read on the forward strand.
TACATAGTTACATTCAAAAACTCTTGTAAACTAGGATACGGCTGTTCCGACTATGTTACAAACCCTAACACTTCGGGTTAACAACTACGGTTTTACTGCATATAAAATGTGTTAGAGAGCTCACAGTCGGTAGAACTAACTCAATTCGGGCCGGTAGTAAAACAAAGGACGGATTGAAAGTTACTACTGGGTAGAAGGTTCGCGGATGATGGAAGGATGTGACCTGATGAAAGATAACCACTCTAGTGGCAGCAACTTTTTTTATTATTAACAAGCGAAGTCTTTGAACATGCTCACCGAATGCCAAGTGACCGTGGGTCAAAGATGTATGTGTATATAGAAGTGTGTCTAGCCAAGATTAGAAACTGGCTCTTAAATGCGAATACACGAACAATTTGTAAGTGCTTAGCAAAAAGTTAAAACAATTTTTTATTTAAGAAAAAATTTGCTAAATTGATTTACCATTTAAACGGCGAGTTAACTAGACGAGCTCTGAAATTCTTACTACCACGCTCAATGTTTCCTTTTCCAAAAAAAAAATCGAGTTTTTAAATCTACTTGAATGACAATTAATGTCTATGATCTATATCAAGCATTTGAGGCTATCAAGCTATTATTGTTTCTAAAAATTCTACACTTTCAGGTCTAAAATACTATGTTATTACTACATCCTACTAAAAGATAAAATTCGCCAACTTTTTCTCACAAAAGAATACTAAATTTCATAAATTCTCTTAGCGTATCTTAAAATATGTATAAAAATATACTCATACATTTCTCGGCTTATGAAATTTCAAAGCCACGTTAGAGGACAATCATCTCTTTGATTGTACCCATGTGGGCGCCGCCGACGGAGACAAAATATTGTGAGATGTGTTACCACTAAATTCTGGGAGTTTTGCTCGAGAAATTTTAGTGTCTCCTGGTTCTTATATCGTATTATGTAGGTTGGTGTTATAACAAAGCTTTGTTTTGGGCGGCATTAAAAGAGCAAACATTAAAGGAGCATATTTAAGCATTAAACTGAAATATCTTCAAAGGAGCGAAGAAAAAGCACAAGCAATAAATAATGCTTGTTTGTTTTGTTTTTGTTTGCTTAAATGGCAAATTGCAATAACTTTCTCAGTCGTGCGTAGTGCTGAGATGGATTTGGATGAGGTATGGAGGTAGCTTATGTATTTACACAAAAGCCACTTTTTGAGTCGGTAAAATTTATGGTTTCTCTAACAACACAGTAGGTGCCACCGACACATTCGAAGTTCCACATTCATCTTTTTTATAGCCAAGAGTAAATAGAAACTCAAACACACCTCGGGTAACAATCTAAAAATACCTCTAGAAATCCACAAAAAAGTCGCAATACCAGCAAACCCACTACCTCGCATTACTACCACCAGGGGAGTAATAAAGGCCTATAAAGATCGTATAAGGAAGCCGTGGTCCCTTTACTATCTCAACCAGAAGTTAACAGCCCTCCGGCTCTTGCAGTTGAACTTATAAAGCGGTATCGCATACCGCTGGGTATACCGGATTATACCAGTTTATACCGGATTATTTGCCGTACCTTCATAACTTACTCTTGGCCTAGTTTTGCGAATTTCTTTCTTTATGAGAAACGGAAGTTCGTCAAATTTATTTGACGTCCTTTGAAGCCGTGCAAACAAACGAGTAACGGGAGACTTGGAAAAGTAAGTAAAATGCGTGACGTTGCTCGTGACTGGAAACTTGTAGTGCTTGCCCGGCATTAAAATTGAACAGTCTCAATAAAATAAAAGGTAGCATCTTATTATCGAAGGCCAGGGCACAATTTAGGTCGCTGCGCCAAGAAAGTTAGCGGATAAACATACATTAACCATACAGCAAAATAAACCCTAAACTATTTCAATATTAGTCTCAAAATAATAATTATCATGATAATAATCAATTTATTGGTAATTTTCATTACAGGTCACAACAGAAATTGAAATCAAAATAGTAAATAATTAATTATACAGAATGTACCTATAGTACATTTCAATCAACAGCATGTCAAATATACTTGACTAGTAGCAGTAACGAAATTTCAAAAAAAAATTTAATAAAAATAAATGTAAAAAATGGAAATAATATCGGTACAGAACCCAACAAACCAGATTAGCCTTTTCAGTAGCACTCTCGGACTCTCGCTGCTAATCTGTTCACTAATAAATACTTAAGAAACAAAATTTTAAAGTCAAATGAATTTTATAAAATGCTTACAAAAAATTTGAATACTGGTATTTAATTAATGTAGGAAACTTTTTGTTTCGGCCGTTTGGATTATTGACAATTCTTTTGAAACTTTTCAAATCTTCTCGGTACGATTGATTCCAAGAAAAAAGATAGATGGTATCTATCAGTTAGCCATACGATTCATAATACAGGGTTATACAGAAAGGGTATGCTAAGCCGAAAAGGGCTCATAGTATTCATCATTATGAACCAGGATATAAGTTATCTCTATTTCAAATTTCATTCAATTCCATCAAACCGTTTCAGCGTGAAGGAGTAACAAATATACTAACAAACTTTAATACAGGGTTATTCAGAAAGGGTATGCTAAGCCGAAAAGGGCTCATTATATAGTACTCATTATGAACAACTTTTACTATGGGACCAACCCGGAATTCGCGACAAAAAAATCAGCTATTCCATAGAAAAATGTCAATGACACTCGAAAAAATGTATGGAACAGTTGATTTGTTTTCGCCTATTCCGAGTAGGTCACATGGTAAAAGTTGTTCATAATGATGAGTACTATGAGCTCTTTTCAGCTTAGCATACCCTTTCTGAATAACCCTGTATACTACTTTACTTTAATATTAGTGAGATGCTTACTGACCCGTGTAAATAGAAACATTCCTAGAAAGCTTTTGAAAGTGCTATTTACTCTTGAATCATCTACTTCTTAAGTTACAAAAGGCAAATTTAGTTTACCACAGAATTAGTTCTCGAAGTTGAAAACGTTTTCGAGTCTGACCCTAAAGGCTAGGGTACAAGTTTGTAGGGGTGTCAAATAATATGTTTGTAATGGGCAGATTTTAATATAAGGTTAGGTTAAGTATTCAAACATTGTACTTGTAGATAGCTTATTTGAGAAGATAAATATAGGTATTTACAACAAACAAACTACGAGTGTAAAGAGTTAAACAATTGCAGTATAATCGTTTCGGTTAGGCAAGTAAGAAAATCAGTTTACATATTATCAATTTTAATTACTCGTTTTTATGTGTATGAATCACTTTAAAAATACATCAACTTTTTTTATCAAAAGTTATTCCAAAGTTATGAATTAAATCAGAGTTGAGAAATTAAACGTAGGTCATCGACATGAAAAATCAATTTGACATCTCATATCGATGACGTAGCTAAATACTCGAATAATTATTATTGGGCTAAATAATGGCTTATTATCTTAATATATATAAATTGCGTGTCACGTTGTTTGTCCGCTATAGACTCCTAAACTACTTAACCGATTTCAATCAAATTTGCACACCGGGTGCAGTTCGATCTAACTTAGGAGATAGGATAGCTCACATCTCAATTTATAGTAAAAAAACATGAAAAATTAGAAAATTTAAAAATACTTAAACCGTATAGCGCTTTGGACAATGTAAACTTTTTTAATGTAACTTTTGACATTTGACATAGAATTGACGCAATGGCTTTTGACAGGACAACGTCTGTCGAGTCAGCTAGTTGGTACTCGTATATAATTTAAGGCAGTCTCCAAAAAAAAAAAACGATTCAATCCGTGCAAAGTAATAATCACTTACTCCCATTGTAATGAAACATTCCTTGCATTTAAGGAAACGGAAGCCATCTTTCTCAATATAATCCAGTTTGACAGCCCTACCATACAATGTAGTACAATTATTTGGCCGGTCATTAAATTTTAACCACAGTAGGGACAATAGGTTCGCCATTTGCAACACTACACCAAAACAATTAGAAGTTGTAGTTTGAAAAGGGTCTATTAATTAATAACGTGCCGTGTACACGCAGTAAGGGCGCGGCTACCAACACCGCGTCTTGCGGTGTGTTACGTCAGCATAGAGCTTATCGAGAAATAGGACCAGCAATCTCTATTATTCATCTCAAATTTGGGTTTCACGGTAATTAAGCAGTAGTAGGCTTTCTTTTTCGCACAGTTTTATACTTTTTAAGATAAAAAAATCTTTGAGTAGAAATTTCAAATGTAATTCAATTATTATCTTAATATATATAAATCTCGTGTCACAATGTTTGTCCTCAATGGACTCCTAAACCACTTAACCGATTAAAATAAAATTCGCACACCATGTGCAGTTCGATCCAACTTGAGAGATAGGATAGTTTAAATCTCAAATTATAGTAGCAATTTTAATTTATTGCAAATTATATATATACTGATATTTTTTACTATAAATTGACAAGTTAGCATCAACATACTACGGTTGCTATAGTTACGCAATGGCTTTTGACAGGACAACGTCTGTCGAGTCAGCTAGTTGTTTAGTAAAAAAATATTGGGTGAAACTGCGTAGCGTAGCTAGTAACTCATAGCATTTAGCTTAGCATTTTTCGGTAGTAATCTGAATATTTTTGACACCATAAATTTAAAACCGTTAAAATGTCATTCGTGAGTTTACCAATCTGGACGAGCCTTATGGGTAAAGAGGTGTAATTAACAGTAGTTATTTGGTTTGTCGACCGAGTCCTGAAGTTAGTCCATGATTTAACTTGTACTTAAAGAAACTTGAATAACAGTCTGGTGATATAAAACTGAAGCAATACCAATGCAGCCTGGTAATTTAATTCAAAAACAAAAATTTTAAGTCTTGAAGTTGAAGAACAAAAAGCTGGCAGGTACGTACAATAAGAAAATACCACTCGCTAAAAAAGCAGTCCCACCAAAATCCTAATGAATTGATTTTAAGTGGACTTTCAAATTAAGCATTAACGGTCCATTAATAAAATTGAAATACAGCTGAAACTTCACCGGGAATATTGTAAATTATTCATCGAGAGTTTGAACAAAGGCTTCTGCTGCTCGGTTGGTGTGAAAAGATATTTTGTAAGTGAATATCTTACTGTAAGTATTTCACAATTCACTTGATAGAAGACTTTATTACTCAACGGACCTTGTAATTTTGAAGCTGGTTACACCGGGCCCCGTCCGGGCACGGATGGATTTAATGAAAATGGTAGGTCTGTGCAAAGTATAGAAGAATTCGCATGACAGTTGCGTATGGTAAAATCTCTAACTATCATTCAAAGTTTAGTATTATCTCATGCCACGGTATATGGTTCATAAAATATGAAATAAAATTAACATACTCAAAGGGCAAAAATTGTGATAGACCATGGCCATCTTAATATTATTTAAATACGAAAGTAAGTCGTTTGTTTGTTACGCTCTCACGCCTTACCTACTCAATCGATCGTTATGAAATTTTGCAATCACGTTGTCGAGGATACAAAAAAGGACATAAGCTACTTTTTATCATCATCGTAATTACTGGTTTCTGTCTGGTGGAGCTAGTTATTGGTGTTTGTTCCCGGGTCTGAGAGGGCTCGGTATAAATAATGGCAATCATCCGTTATGATATGGGATCCCATATCCGCCCATCCGTCAGCTCATCTCAGGTGAGTATTACTCTGTTTGAAGTACTAACGAGCATAAAGGCACTAATTAATAAGCTTGTTAGTTTGAATAGAGTTTCTTTGGTTAAAACAGATAATTTAATTTTCCGTGTGCATTATGAAGTTTTTTTTAATTTTTGTTTTGAGATATGGAAAGAGGTTTGTTTGTAGAGAGAAATCTTTGGAGCTATTGATCTATTTATTGAATGTTATAGGCTATATTTTCTAGCCCTAATCTTGCAAGGCTGGAGGTCATGCATCTATTATACTTTAATAACCTTTGTACCTTTGTTACGAGTACATAGGTACGTGATAATTTACTTTTTAATTTTAATTTAATCATATATTTGTTGGTTGTGTTTTCTTTTTTTTTTATTTTATTTGTACTCGTGTTTTGTATAACGTGCGTTACGTCACCCGCCAGTCTCAACGGAAGACCAGCGCCGGTTGTTTGCGACCGGCATTATGCTGAGTTGAGACTGGTTTAAGGCAAAAATTGTGTTGTTTTTCTTTTAATTTCTTTAGTATGTTTGTTATTATTATTTTTGTCTTAAATAAATATTTGTCTATGTCTATGTCTATGATATTTTGATTTACTTTTGACTCTTTCTCTGCTTACGTTTATTTTAGAGGTGTGCCTCACACCTCTAAAATGAAAGATTTTAGTACCGTATCTTTAGCTCTGTTATTTCTACGTTTCAGAAGGCAAGGTCCGGGCTTAGTCCAGAACAGTGACAGACGAAGTGACGACAAAAAGATTTATGAGGTCCCAAAACGTAAATTTACGGAAGTAAGAATTTTCACTTCCATTTTGCATTTCCCGTTAATTGCTCAGCGATAAGAGGATCAAAGTAAATTAACGTCAAAATTTAAAAGCTGAAAAGTATTTATAATCCTTCTCGGCTTTTATAATGCGATCTATTTAGCGTTTCGCGCTTTTTGCCTTCGCCGAGCTGAAAACGTTGGCTTTGTTTTTTATTTTATTTTAACTGAGAATTTTACAGCTATGTCATGGTATAATACCTCTAGATAGATATAAAATAAGGAAGGCCAATTAATTATAAAATTGAAAACTTTTTGGGAAAAATAAATAATTATGTTAAAAACTAAATGAAAATGTTTAATAATTAGCTAATACTCGTTTAAGTTTGACGACTGACAATGCTCTAGTTTTTTTCTCTTTTTTTAGAACAATTCTATACAACTGTTTTGTTAACAATTTGTACGGAATATTTAAACCATTGATTAGATCTCAGAGGCTAGTCAGAAACTGTGTATCGCGAGCTAATTACTTCTCCAACTCAAAATTTTATGCCCTAACGAACATTAAAAGTCGCTAATTTAATTTTAATTAACCACTCCTACTAATTGATTGTCTAGTTACTTAAGTTTTAGTTTTAAGCCATTTCAAGTAACGGGGTCTAAAATAAACAGCAAAATCAACGCTTATCAAAAGTGAAACAGGAAGACAGCCGTCTCCGAGACACCGCTAAGTTTCTTTGGCATTGATAAATTGCATCGAGTCGGTGTCGGCTCTGTGACGGATAGGAAACGTACCGGGACTGAGTATTTTTACTTGTTCATTTGCTGTTAAAGTTAAAAAAACGTAGGGTTTTGACAAGTCAAATCAAATCAAGACAAATCCTTTCGATCGGATACTAATGATTGAAGAGAAGTCTAATTGGTTTTTAAGGTGCTAGCTAAGGTTATGAAATATCCTACTTAAATTATTAATTTGGAACGGTTGGATATTTAGATGTTTGAATGTTCATTACAGAATCAAAAACGGCCGAACAGATTCATATAAAATGTAGTACTCGTATGGAGATCGGAGGTAGCTTTTATCCTGGATGTTAACGCAGGCTACTTTTTACCCGGAAAAAATAAACGGTTCTTGTAGGATATTGGGTGAAACCGGTCGGCCAATGCCTAATATTTGACACAAGAAACAATGAAGTTTTCTTAGTGTTCGTTTAAATTCGGTAAAGTTAACACGCACTACACATCACATTGCTTACGCTATAGTTCACAACACGTGAGGCGTGATCTAACTTAGCCAAGACATAAGAAGTAGGTAACTAGAAATACGTACGCTGCTAATTTATACCATTTCTGTTGCACTTTTAATGAAAAACTACGTGAGCATGACTATGCAATCGTTGTTCAAGGATAAACAATTGAGTTCTACAATTTAACGTCTATATATATTTTTTTAAATACTAGGGCACAATGTAGCGTCTTCAATTTACGTTAAAAATACTTTCCATATGAAAAACTGGGATGCAGTGTTCTTCAATTTCGCTATTTCTAGTTTTAATCTCGACAGAGACGTGGCGAGACCATTTTACCGAAATCTAATTTACTTTCGACGTCTCAAGACAAGAAAGACAAGAGGAACGTGTAGCGTATCTTTAGAATGTTACAGAAGGAGTTTTTACAATCGACGACAACGATTTAAAAAATCACTACAATTACAATGAGTCTTTTTACTTATTTGTTATTTTATGGGGTAACAAGAATGTTACCCCATGGTTGTTGTAAATGTAAAATGATACGCCATCACATTTACAAAAAGATTTACACAAACGCCCTAAGTAAATATTATTTACGACCTTACACACCTTTCATATCTGAGTGAAAGGTGAACTCACTCGTATTTATTTGAAGCGAAAACAGCTCGAATTTTTTTTTATTTTCGAGCTTATTTCTATCGCACTAACGTTTATTAAGGCGAAAACCATAGTTGCCAAACTATGACAACATACAATTGACAAACATGCATCGCATTTATTTTGCAATTAAATTAAAAGTGCGAAAAAAAAGTACTACGTACTCGTACTGATACAATATGTATCAGCTTACGTTCTACTGAAAAAAGACAACAACAACTATCAATAAAAGAAAAAAATACAGGCCCAAAAAATTAATAGAATTATAAGAACATTTTAATGCATTTAGGTGTCTAGTTCATAGAATTTTAGTGCGTGGTTTAGCTCGACTATGCATATAGTATTAATAAACTTAATTGCCTTGCATTCGTGCTTTCGTTGTTTTAATCTCAGCTGTGTCTGCGGTAGAGCCGTTCGAGAAAAGCAATTTACTTTTCGGCATCCTCAGACAAAATAACAAGATAAGCCTGAAATTAGAATGAAACTTAAAGCTAAATTAAGCCAAGCTTCTTTGCACGCATTTGTACTAAAATAAATTAATTGTTTTGTCTGAAAAAGGCATTTTTTAAGGAAATTACAGATTATAATCGACTAATTTTTGCCTACCATAGATAAAAACAACTATAAAAAGGCATATGTACTTTGCGGGTAGAGATTATTCTACACTTTATTATTTGTCTAAATTAAGTTACACTTACATATGTGTCTAAAATGACTAGACTAATTCGGATACAGTTTCTACACACAGAATCGTTAAATAAGATCATTAGATGAACTCGATTAGATCTACTTGCGCCTGCACCCATACAACGATATTGATGATGATGAAAGTAGCCCATGCTGTTTTTATACCTCTACAAAATTTCATGACCATCAGTTGAGAGCTGGTCAAAAAAAACTCACTTTCGCATTCACAATATCAGTCAAGACTTAAAGACTCTAATACACGTCTGAAATCTCAACGCAAATATAAAAGAAGCATCAAGCAAGAATCTGTTTCCAACAGTTTCCAAACTTCATTCACTAATATTGTTTACCGAGCCAGGGCATTGTATAATCCGTTACAAAGCCTGTCTCGAAGCATCTCTCGTCTAACTACCGGATAATGCAACTAGTCTATCCGTAATCCATGGACCTATCCTCGCAAACTTTCTACCAGAGGGTAAATCTTGGAGGAGCAGCTGAAGATTAGAAATAGGACAGAAGGAGAAGTGACGATAAAAAACCTTTTAAAACTATTTTGAAAACCTATTTCAATGTTTTTAATAGGTTATTAACTACTTGTTGAATTAAAATTTGTTTCAAAGCGCCGTAATCATGACTGTGTAAAAATAGTGGAAAATAAACTAATTTTAACCGACTTCCAAAAAGGAGACGGTTCTCACTATGACTGTTTGTTTTTTTATAATATTAAACTATAGTGTAATACACTATCACACTTTAGTTTAATATAACACGAGTATAATTTAAATATAAACCTCTAGAATTCTCTATCTCTATGGAATGGAATAATGACAGTAAAATTTTAGCAAATGTTGTATGCTAGGTAAAAATGTTGTAGTAGTGGTAGGGCTCTTTTGCAGAGCCCGCCTGGGGAAGTACCACACCTTTGCCAGTTATTCCACCGCCAAGCAGTAATGTGCAAACATTACTGTGTTCCGGTTGGAAGGGGATTGTTTCCAGTGAAATTACAGGGCAAATGGGAGATTAAACAACATATATCTCAGGGTGACGAGCGCAGTGCTGTGCCGCGCAGAGTCTTAAATTCTGCGATTTCAAAATTCTGGGTGGTGCAGACACTGCAGACCTGTTATGGGCAAACGTGACGTTTAACATCAGGCGAGCGATTTGCTCGTCTCGTCACTCAATTACATAAAAAAAAAAAAAAAAAAAATATGCTACAATTTTCTTGCTCTTGGTTCTAGGTTCTTGTGTCTTAGAGTTTTCCCTTGGTATTATCCTAATCTCTGATCTAGCTTAAAACTATTAATGAGTTAAATGTTTTGTTCCTTAGATAGAGGTGTGTTTGATCTAGGTGCGCTGTTTAAACTATTTGTTGTTGGAGTTTGTTCTTGCACTCAGTGGCGTAGCGTGCCATCTCGGCGCCTGGGGCGGGAGACCCATTTTGCCGCCCCCATTCTATAGGTGCTTAATTAAAATTAAATTTCATATGCAATGAGGTACCTTTTATTGAAGTTAAAATAGGATGAGCGGTTTTACAAGCGGATTCTACGGGCCTTATGAGCAGCGAAGTCAGAAATAACTTTGTCAAAATCAATATTAGCAGCTAATTCTTGTTTAATCGACAATATAGCCAAGTTTGATAGTCTAGCGGAGCTCATAGTAGATCTGAGGTAATTTTTATTAGCTTCAACTTGGAAAAACTTCTCTCACAACTTGCAACACTAATCGCCAAAGTCAAATATATACGAATCAAGATGACTATATTTGGAACCGAAATTATATCTTCCTCTGATTCAGAACAGGCAACAACAACAAACTGCTGAAGACGCTTCCGCTCCATCTGAAACTCGTCCTTGTCGATGTCTTCTAAAGTTCTAATACATAGGAAAGATCACACTTGAACTTGCTGTCCAAAAGTTTCGCTGGCATCAAAAATCCGAACTTGTCCGATATATTTTCTTGAATTTGCTGGAATCGAGTCGTCATTTCTTGAATGATCTTGTCGCGAATGATGCGATCACCTCTCGACGGATTTCCTGTTCGTGAGACAAAGCTGCATCTTCAGAAAATTTATCGCCATGCATGCGTTTTTTCCTGCGAATTCTTCTCGTTTGGAGTTCGATCCCGAGTTTTTCGCAGAGTCTTAGCAAAGTCAATTGCTTCTTGCACGAAACGGTCTCTACTTTCCACTAAGAGGGTTTTCAAAGCGCAGAGTTTCTGAGCACTCTTATCCACACTTAGTCCTCGTTGCTGCAGGTAAATCTGTGCGTCATCTACTTCAGGTAGCACTGCAGCCCAAAAGCCAAGAAAACTTAGGAAGTTAAATGACTGCATGGCTGTCAGGAGAAGACTGGCTCCCGATCTTGTTTCGGAAGTTTGAGATGAATTTGTTAATTGTTCCAGTACCTCAAGAACTACCTCAAACTTATTTTTAAGCATCTTGACAGCTACATGTCTAGCGCTCCAGCGCGTTTCAGTGACTCGTTTTACTGCTTGACCTGTGACGGCAACCAAAGCGTTCCATCGAACAGTTGATGCGGAAAAGAAGGCAAACAGCTTCTCCAGAATTCCAAAAAACGTCACGGAATCCACTGATTCAGAAGCAGCGTGTACCCCAGCCAAGTTTAGTGAGTGGTTTGTGCATGCAACGATTATAGCTTTCGGATTCAGTGCTTTAATCCGGGCTTGAACTCCATTGTGGATCCCTGACATTGTGGCAGCATTGTCATAAGCCTGTCCTCTCAGATTCTGTAATTATGTCCAGTCCGTCTGATGTTATCTTCGCGATTATATCGTTGCTGAGATCTTCTGCATTTTTTCCTGTTGGTTCGAAGAAGTCAATGAAAGATTCTACCACGGCGACTTTTTCTCCTTCGATATGTACGTATCGCAGAACTTGGCTCATTTGGTCATTGTGGGAGATGTCTGGTGTACTGTCGAAGATTACGCAATAATATTTAGCTTCTTGAATACGACGGATGATGGTGGATCGAACTTGCTGTCCCAGTAAGTTTATAAATTCATTCCGGGTTTCTGGAGATAGATACGAAACTGAGACTCTTGCTCCCAGCTTTATCTTTGTCAGGTGTTCCATTAGAAGAGGGTCGTATTTAGCTAGGAGGTGCACTAACTCCAGAAAGTACCCGCGATTGCCACTATCATCTCCTCGAATGTCTTCTCGATGTCCTCTGAAGGCCAGATTCTGTTTGGCTAAGAACTGGATAATATTCAGCAACCTATACAGTACATCCCTCCACTTCTTCACCTCACTTTCGAAAACTTCTTGTTGTTTCTGATCGATGGTTGCTTTACAGTTCAGGCGAACTTCCAACTCCTTCCATTTCAAGAAGCTCTGTTCATGGCCCAGGCTATTTTCATGGTCTCCGATTCTTGGATTTAGCTTCCACCATTTGCTGAATCCTTCTTCAGATGCGAAGATAGAGCCGGAATTGCCAAACAGCTTGCAAGAAAAACAATACAAGGATTGCTTCAAATGCGAGTACACCATCCATGTTTGGAGAACCTTTTCGCCGTTAGATAATGGTTTGTAGAACCACTCTTTGGTTAGTTTTCGGGTACCGCCTTTCGTTGAAGTCCCTGAGCGAACAACATCAGCAAATTTGGAATCGATGTACTGTACTGAGTCAGATCCGCGACGTACTAGAAGCGTTCTGACTTCGTCAGTCATAGGAGAAGGCCAGCAACCTACATCGTCGAGACTAGATGCTTGCCGCCCCCGCGGGCTGCCGCCCGGGGCGGGCCGCCCCCTCCGCCCCACCCACGCTACGCCACTGCTTGCACTGGAGTTGTTTAAACAACAACGTCATAGTCACTGAATTTAATTTCAGGATTGTTTTGCATAAAACTGTTTATGTGTGAAACGAATTTCTTGTATCTTTACTAAAACAAAAAACAAGTACCGTATATTGTTGGTACCAAAATTTTTACAATATATGCCGCTAATAGCTCTTAATAACATTGTTGTTAAGTCACGTTTACAAAGATATTTAAGAATTAAATCTAATGTAATTTGAAGCTTAACTTATAATAAATAAAAAATATTAAACAATTCAACATAATTATTATTACCACCATCGTACCAACGTACGTATTCATCGTGCTAGCTCCGCAATTTAGTAAGTAAGCTTACGTTAGTCCATGCAAAAGCAAAGTTAAAATGTAACAGTTGTACACAGGTCGATGACGAGTAACTAGGTCAGCGTTCGTCCAACGTTTTTAAACCTAAACCGTAGCAAATAACTCTATGCGAGGGTCATCCAGTGTCACTCGATTGTGATAAATCGCGGCCTGCTGTGACGGCCGGGTGGAGAGCATCCTCGCTTGTTCAGGAACACACTTCGTATAGTTTATGGTTACTTCGCGGAATAAATAGTAGCACGTATGGAAAAGTGTGATGATAGAGCTGAATTATTACTACTAGAGTAGTACTTGAGTTACTAGTAGGTAGTATAGTGTGTAGAAAATTCTCATTAACACGAGAATTTTTTGCCTAGTTTAGCCCGTTTGGGGGTTTAAGGCAATTATTGTTTAAAAATATGACGGTAACACTAATAAATAAATAAAAAATCTTCTACAGAAATACTATTCTGAATACGATGTGTTTGTAGTTTTATTCACAAAATATTTGAATGATTAAAACAAATAAATCAAAATTGTCAGTTTTCAAACCGTGCTGTTTTCCATTGTGGTTATTTAACGCACAATTAACTTTTACTAACTAAGCTTTAATTCAGAATTTAATTGTTTTATAGAAATGAAAGATATCCTATTTTCTAAGTACTGCCCATTCGTGTCACATCGGAAAAACTAATAAAACTAAAATCCCACTTTTCACGACCAACACTAAGTCGGTAAGTAGCTTTTACTGCCCAAATAAAGGGCCAAGATTCCCTAAGTCGGTAAGCGCGTACTTTTTACTATGACATCGATTTTACGTATCTAATGCTTCTAGGCGGCCCAGATGATAAAGCAGGTAGATGTATAACTTTTAAAAGAAAGCATCGAAATTTCCCATACTAAGGGTATGGCGACGGACAGTTTTCGACGCTTCCTAGACTTCTAAATAATTGGTCCATCCGGTTAAATATCTGGTTAAAGTGGTTAATCTCCTTTCCTTTATAAAGAAAACAAGTTATGGAAATACGCGAGCTACAGCAACCAATTGAAGCTTTATCGCTTTATTTTATTTAGTCAATTTTTTTCTCGTCATTTGTTTGGTATGCAATAAAGCTATATTCAAAGATACCCTTAGCGATAAGGTCAACAGATGTTGAATAATAAATAGTTTTTTCATAAATCAACATTGAACCATTTAGCTTCAAAATGTAATGCACAAAAATCTGCAGCAGAACCCAGTCCAAACTATTTTCCGTAGTTTTTTGTTGCCAAAAAATACTCGGAATAAAATTATCCATGTGTGTAACCTTAACATATGTACAGGTAGTAGGTATGACAATAGAAAATAAAAAGTTTCAGAAATATTATCATCTGTCTTTATCTAATCTGTGCATTCTGCGGGGACTATAAAAAGACACTCAAGGGACAAAAGGTTCCGGCTCGTTTCAAAGATCATAACTAATATTTATTACTCACATGTGAGCACCTCGTCAACACCGTGTGAAAATTTCACCCTAGATTTAGTGTCGTCGTATTTTTTATGCATTTCAGGCTTTCGTTCCAGTCTTTAATGAAAATATTGACCAGCTGTGCAAGCCGTTTCAGCCGCTATTCTGCAAGAGCCGTCAATTTTTTCGGGATTAAGTGTAACCTGAGTGTAAATCCAGGGTAAAAGCTACCTCCGGACCAAATTTATTATAAAATCCACTTTTGTCGATTTTAACCTCCGACGCAGAAACGACGGGGTGTGTTATAAGTTTGACGTGTCTGTTGTGTGAAGCTTCCGAGCGGGTGAACCGACTTTGATTTTGTTCGAAAGGTGAATTAGTCGGGAGTGTTCTTAGCTACATGTATTTGTATATGTTGAATTTTGAATTTTTATAAAGGTAAAAGTATGTAATTATGTTTGTTACTATAATGAACGCTAAAACAGCTGAACGGATTTACATGATATTTGGAATGAAGGTCGTTCATGGGCGGGATTAACACAGGCTACTTTTTATGCCGGAAATCGCGGGTGAAACTGCCAGTATGGCGATATGAATAACTAACGTAACTAGCGAGGCATTTTCCATGTCGGTCGACATTTCGTACAAAAACCTGAACCGGAAGTTGACAGCGATAACCGCATAGTTTTTTACGAGTCCGCACTCAGCCAAGCGAGGGTCTCGGCTCGTTAAACGGATCATAACTATGATAGGCATATATGGGGACAAAGACGCGTTAGGAAGTCCTCTCATCAGTAGGTACTTGGTTACATTGATATAACTACCGTGGAATAGCTTCGATTAAGATTATGTAAATCTATGACATGTAACAACTTATGTCTCAGGGTAACAAGCACGGTGCAGTGCCACGGAGAATTTAGTTTTAAATTCTCTGTGGCACTGCAATTGGTGAGGGCAGGCGTGATGTTTAACATCAGGCTAGCATCTTGCTTGTATTGTTAGTCAGTTACTAATAAAATATATTTGATATTTCTTAATATTACCTTCTACTAATATTGAAAGTATGTGTGTTTGACTGTATGTGTATGAATGCTTGTTTCCGTATTTTCGTAACTACGGAACCGATTTTGATGTAATTTGAAACATAGATAGTTTATGTTCAGGAATAACATACAGGGTTATTCATAAAGAGTATGCTAAGCCGAAAAGGGCCCATAGTCCCATTATGAACAAATTATACTATGGGACCAACACAGAATCAAAATGATGAGTACTATGAGCCCTTTTCGGTACTTTTGATCATCATCATCATCAACTTTTTCAATATCGCGTGTCATACTTTAACCTATATAAATAAAATAGAACATTTCCCTTAAACAAGTCACTATCTGCGGTTAAAGCACCCAAAAGGCTGGCGACGATACCTTGTTGAATAGCAGTACTCTCTTGCCGAGGTAAGCACCGGTCCTTTCAATGCTTGACTTTATCATCTGTCAGTGGTTTAGATAAAAGCGGCAAAACTGCAAGGCGCAGCTAGTTTTGAATAAAGAATACTCTCTATTGAAATACATAATACCTACATGTCTCCACAATCGACGATAGTCTATAATACTCGTAAAAGGTCACAAGTATCTACGAATAAGGTTGCACCATCTCAAAACTTTTCACTAGAAATGAATTTTCGCAAACCAAGGGTCACTAATTTGCTTAATTAAGTTTTCTCCAAATATAACCAGCAAATAAGTCTGGAGGTATTTAACGTGAGCACTGAGCATTCTAACTAAAGTAACAAGTTAATTATATTATTTATAGAAATAGAATGATTATTAATTAAGTCTGTGTTCTTTGAATTGAATTTCGGCTATTAGAGCTACGTTTAATGTCTAGACATGGTATGGAAAATATCTACATTCAGAATTTTAATTAGGTTAGAATAACGTCTGTAACTGTGTGTATACACGACGAGCTGTGCCCCTACAAAGATGTCCAAATATAACAACTATAATACATACACTCCCTACGCATTAAACACACGTACTTAACGATAAGTCGCGAGTGAATCGGTTTCTTCTAGGCAAGCGTGCTCCATCGAAAACCGCATCATTGCTTACCATCACGAGATTTCGATCAAACGCAAGCCTATTATAGAATAACACATTTACCTCACTACACACACACTCCGCTACTATAATAATACTTCGAGTCTCATCCAGTAAAAGTTAATCCGCTAGCTTTTTAACATTATAGAATAACACACACATTTACTCCACTACACACACACACACTCCGCTACTATAATAATACTTCGAGTCTCATCCAGTAAAAGTTAATCCGCTAGCTTTTTAACATTATAGAATAACACACACATTTACTCCACTACACACACACACACTCCGCTACTACAATAATACTTCGAGTCTCATCCAGTAAAAGTTAATCCGCTAGCTTTTTAACATTATAGAATAACACACACATTTACTCCACTACACACACACACACTCCGCTACTACAATAATACTTCGAGTCTCATCCAGTAAAAGTTAATCCGCTAGCTTTTTAACATTATAGAATAACACACACATTTACTCCACTACACACACACACACTCCGCTACTATTACAATACTTCGAGTCTCATCCAGTAAAAGTTAATCCGCTAGCTTTTTAACATTATAGAATAACACACACATTTACTCCACTACACACACACACACTCCGCTACTACAATAATACTTCGAGTCTCATCCAGTAAAAGTTAATCCGCTAGCTTTTTAACATTATAGAATAACACACACATTTACTCCACTACACACACACACACTCCGCTACTACAATAATACTTCGAGTCTCATCCAGTAAAAGTTAATCCGCTAGCTTTTTAACATTATAGAATAACACACACATTTACTCCACTACACACACACACACACTCCGCTACTATAATAATACTTCGAGTCTCATCCAGTAAAAGTTAATCCGCTAGCTTTTTAACATTATAGAATAACACACACATTTACTCCACTACACACACACACACACTCCGCTACTATAATAATACTTCGAGTCTCATCCAGTAAAAGTTAATCCGCTAGCCTTTTAACATTATAGAATAACACACACATTTACTCCACTACACACACATACACTCCGCTACTATTATAATACTTCGAGTCTCATCCAGTAAAAGTTAATCCGCTAGCTTTTTAACATTATAGAATAACACACACATTTACTCCACTACACACACACACACACTCCGCTACTATAATAATACTTCGAGTCTCATCCAGTAAAAGTTAATCCGCTAGCTTTTTAACATTATAGAATAACACACACATTTACTCCACTACACACACACACACTCCGCTACTATTACAATACTTCGAGTCTCATCCAGTAAAAGTTAATCCGCTAGCTTTTTAACATTATAGAATAACACACACATTTACTCCACTACACACACACACTCCGCTACTATAATAATACTTCGAGTCTCATCCAGTAAAAGTTAATCCGCTAGCTTTTTAACATTATAGAATAACACACACATTTACTCCACTACACACACACACACTCCGCTACTATTACAATACTTCGAGTCTCATCCAGTAAAAGTTAATCCGCTAGCTTTTTAACATTATAGAATAACACACACATTTACTCCACTACACACACACACACACGCCGCTACTATAATAATACTTCGAGTCTCATCCAGTAAAAGTTAATCCGCTAGCTTTTTAACATTATAGAATAACACACACATTTACTCCATTACACACACACACACACACTCCGCTACTATAATAATACTTCGAGTCTCATCCAGTAAAAGTTAATCCGCTAGCCTTTTAACATTATAGAATAACACACACATTTACTCCACTACACACACATACACTCCGCTACTATTATAATACTTCGAGTCTCATCCAGTAAAAGTTAATCCGCTAGCTTTTTAACATTATAGAATAACACACACATTTACTCCACTACACACACACACACACTCCGCTACTATAATAATACTTCGAGTCTCATCCAGTAAAAGTTAATCCGCTAGCTTTTTAACATTATAGAATAACACACACATTTACTCCACTACACACACACACACTCCGCTACTATTACAATACTTCGAGTCTCATCCAGTAAAAGTTAATCCGCTAGCTTTTTAACATTGTAGAATAACACACACATTTACTCCACTACACACACACACACACTCCGCTACTATAATAATACTTCGAGTCTCATCCAGTAAAAGTTAATCCGCTAGCTTTTTAACATTATAGAATAACACACACATTTACTCCACTACACACACACACACTCCGCTACTACAATAATACTTCGAGTCTCATCTAGTAAAAGTTAATCCGCTAGCTTTTTAACATTATAGAATAACACACACATTTACTCCACTACACACACACACACACTCCGCTACTATAATAATACTTCGAGTCTCATCCAGTAAAAGTTAATCCGCTAGCTTTTTAACATTATAGAATAACACACACATTTACTCCACTACACACACACACACACTCCGCTACTATAATAATACTTCGAGTCTCATCCAGTAAAAGTTAATCCGCTAGCCTTTTAACATTATAGAATAACACACACATTTACTCCACTACACACACATACACTCCGCTACTATTATAATACTTCGAGTCTCATCCAGTAAAAGTTAATCCGCTAGCTTTTTAACATTATAGAATAACACACACATTTACTCCACTACACACACACACACACTCCGCTACTATAATAATACTTCGAGTCTCATCCAGTAAAAGTTAATCCGCTAGCTTTTTAACATTATAGAATAACACACACATTTACTCCACTACACACACACACACTCCGCTACTATTACAATACTTCGAGTCTCATCCAGTAAAAGTTAATCCGCTAGCTTTTTAACATTATAGAATAACACACACATTTACTCCACTACACACACACACACACGCCGCTACTATAATAATACTTCGAGTCTCATCCAGTAAAAGTTAATCCGCTAGCTTTTTAACATTATAGAATAACACACACATTTACTCCATTACACACACACACACACTCCGCTACTATAATAATACTTCGAGTCTCATCCAGTAAAACTTAATCCGTTAGCTTTTTAACAATTTGCTTCATCACTCGGAATAATGCTCGCGGACAGGCTTTCAGGCTCGTGTGGAGCGAGTTGTTTGCCGAGCGCTTAATGCAGATATGAAGAGACTTTCATTATTATAAATTGCATTGTTATTGTCATAGATTTAAAACATGTGGATTGGAACTAAGTTTATGAAAAATTTACAATCTTGGTTCCGTTAACGTTTCACACTCGTAATCATAGCTTACAGGCTCACATTAAATCATCATTCATTAGATCATTGGATTACGTTAGTATGCTCTATATTCCACCTCATAATTATCAGTAAAGCTGCACTGCTGATTATAGCCTCTCTTCTATTTAGTAGATCTACTGTATACAAGCTGTTTCTGAATGGTGTGGTAATATTTGAAGGTGATGTTCTACACGTCAAAGTGAACAACTTGTAGGTTGTTAAAATCGAGAAAAAAATAATATCGAGTCTCCATAAAAATATTTAGTCACGTGATGTATTTTGTATGGAGATACGATATACTTCACACGATACAATTCAATTTTATTTCGATTCTAATCATATATTAGCTATATATTATTATATCATTACTAGCTACGCCCCGCTGTTTTAAAACGCCCCGCGGTCAAAATTACAAACATTGACATTAATTGTAGCGTAGCAAGATTAAGCCGTGGTAGCTTAGTGGGAGAACAGCCGCTTCGCATTCTTGAGGTGGCGGGTTCAAACCCCGACTCGTACCAATGAGTTCTTTAGGACTTATGTACGAATTTACATACCACTGGCTTTTCGGTGAAGGAAAACATCGTGAGGAAACCTGCATATGTCCGGAGAAGAAATTCAATGGCGTATGTGAACCCACCAACCCGCACTTGGCCAGCGTGATGGAATATGGCCTAGTCACCCTTCGAGGGTAGACCTGTATCCCAGCAGTGGGAGGATTAAAGGTTGCAAATGTAGCAAGATTTAGATAGCAACCATTTGTGGTCTATACTTTAGCACATCAGCATAGACAAATTAATTACTACTTTGGATAGGACAACTATAAGCGCTGATCCGAAATCAATATGTTTGTAATTCAATAGTTATTGTGCTTTATTTATAGAAGGTACCTTATAGCAAGATAGCACGAAACAAGGTTTAATTCATAAGGCTGCATGTTAGATGGAATCTGATATAATTGCTCAAAACAATTTAATGGGGTAAATAAAAAGCTTTCACACATAGTTATCGATAATTTTTAAAAAGAGAAAAAAACTGTTATACTAGAAACTAAACATTTTACACATGAAAACTATATTCAATAACAATATTTTTTTATAGTATTAAGATCGGAGTTACACAGGTGTGTCAAATTTCAATTCAATCAGACATAGGAAAGTGGTTTTACAGTTGCAAGATTTGACCAAAAAAAACATGACTAAATAAGAGCGTGTAAGTTTATCATTTCTCATATATCTTCTAGAGTCTAGATTCTAGAGCTAAGATCCACTTGTACAAGATTGTTTGTCTAAACAAGTGGTATAGACAATGTAAGTTTAATTTTGTACCGGTGCGCAGTGAAAGCAGTTGTGTAACCAAATACTTATTGGGCGGTAATAGAATTTGAGACAAAAATAGACGCCATTAAAGAAAAGGTCAAACGGGCAGTAGTGGGAGGTGATGGCAAACATGATCAATTTTGTTTATATTTATCTACCCTTTACAAATCCTACATGAAATAGATGTTTGAGCTTTGAATTTCACCTGGAGTGAGCAAAGTTATCTTATTTAGAGCACGAATAGATTTGCATTTTTGAAAGCTTTTATTTAATTTGCAATGTACCTACGTAGAACTATGTTTGTTCGGGTAGAATCTTGCAATTCAATTGTGAACCGCTTCCCGATGTCCGATTGAGTTGAAATTTGGTACACGTGTAACTCCGATGACAAGGCAATGAAAGCTTGTTTTTAAAAATGTTTTTCAAATTGACTTACTTAAAACTAAGACCTACGTTGGGTTGCTACCCCAGAGGAGTAAATAAGTAAGTTAATATAGGCGGAGTCTATATGATTTTTTTACTATCGTAATTAGTGCAAAAGCTATCTAGAAATTTTGTGGTGTCAGAGATTTGTGGTCTGCAGGGCTAGCACAACTTTGACGTAAAAATACGTAGCGAGTTTTCGATAGAAAAGTGTACGCCATTTACGACTGTCAAGTATGCTCCTGACGGGTGTAAATGGCGTACACTTTTCTATCGAATACTCGCTACGTATTTTTACGTCAAAGTTGTGCTAGGCCCACTGATATATTTTTTGTTATATCACAGATTACCGGTGCCTACATTTTAACGTATAATCGGAACAATGGCAGGTTTTGTCTTTAGATTGATTTTTAGACATGTTTAAATAAAAATGTAAAAAGCATTAACTTTTAAATTTATCAAAGAAAATACTGTAAGCGCTTTATAAATTCTACGCGCGATCGCCATCCCAAGATCGAGTGGATTATCTCATGGAACAAAAACAAGTTGTTTTTTTTTGTGGAATATTATACGTTATGAAGCACAAAAACTATAGAAAAATACGTAATATGTACATATTTGATGTAAAATTTTTGAACAATAATAACTATTCGACTTTGTTGTTGAGCGACAAGGTGTTTGAAGACAAAGCTCGCAGACCCACAAAAATTAAAATTATGAAAAGTTTTCATCTCTCAGTTACAATGAAAAATAATAATTCACGACATATGATATTAAGCTATCTCCATACCAAGTTCCATCTAAAATCCTTCGGCTGTTGTTGTATGATTAAGTAACACAAATCTTTAGCATTTATAATGTTAGTAGGTTTTAATTTCATTTCCTGAAGCCAGTCACTTACCGTGGTCTATATAAACCAGCAGAATAGCACCAAAGTGAATATATCCATTAAAATTAGAGAAAAGCACCTGAGTCCGGAACTTAGCTTCAAGAGACGCCAAACTTTTGTCCGTTCCCGGTAGTTTAGCCATGATAAATTATTCATGGGATATCGTCATTTTCACAGACAAAGGATGTAACGCTACCTTTCAAGAGTTACTACTCGAAATTGGGCTTAATCACGTGGATACAAAGTTTAGGTTGCATTGAGAAGAAGCTGCCGCATTCTTTCAAGACCGTAGTGTGCACAAATGGTGTAAACCAACTAGGGTTTGAGTAAGGCAGCCGCAAATTGCTCGTAAACCCTGGAAGCTTTATGGATTCATAGGGAACAATGTGACGTACCCTAATATTTTGATCAAGGCACCTGGCGTTATTACGTTGACGGAATATTGAAGGTTTGAAGGTTAAGGCGGTACGTTGGGGTCGTGTGACGATTTTAATGAATTTTTAATGAAATGTCTTAACTTTTTTGAGCTTGCGATCCTTTTTTGTATTCTTATTTTAATTCTGTGTGGTTATTGAACTGGACTTGTAGTAAAAAAAAATGGTAAGTATGTAAAAGATATTGAATTTGTTACAGGCTTAAACTGTGCGACGTTGATGGCCGTTATTGTTGTTTTAATAGGTATAATATATAGGTACGAGTACATTGTTTTCTTTAAAAAAAAAACAAACACAAGTTTCAGTAATATTAGATCTAAATACTGTTTATATTCCATTTCCTAATAGCAAAGTCATGTGCCCCTAAATCACCCCCTCTAAAAATTAAGTACAATGCTTTGAATAACTACGAGTATGTACTACACACTCTAGATGGAGTCACAATTCGCAGCAATGTTCCATTTCACTTGAGTCATCTTACTCAACTTCAGTCAGTCACTAAACGCTCGCTGGCTGTGACATTTATTGTATTATCCAAATAAATATTTCGGAGTGTGTACTACGAGATTCCGGTTATATTTATGCGAATAAGTAGAATATATTGTGGAGTATAATGTATTACGATAACATATCTGGCATATATCCATATATTTATGTTATACCTATATATTATACTTTTTGTAAGCCACTAAAATTATAAGTTTAGGTGTTTGGATGTTAGAATATTTATTGCTCAATCACACAAAAAATTCTTAACGGATTTAGATGAAATATGATAGGTACCTTATACCCAGGATTAGAACATATATTATTTATGCGGATGGACCTCGGGTCCGCAGTTACATCTAGTTACACAATAGCTCAATGGTAGTCATCGCTTCTTTTCAGTCCCAGTCATTTTGACGAACACAAAGGAAGCTAGTTCAAAAACTTGTATTAGCCAAAATATACGTTCCAAACGTGACAATAATAGCAAATAGCAATTTTATTGCTGACACAGTAACGTAATGGGCTATAGATTCTGCATGTAATGAGATTCGATTCCGCTTTCGGGTCGGATATTATGCCTAGATGGCAGATTTATACGAGTGTCAAGGACAATGGTATGGTATGGGAGCGATTGGTTGTATGTGTAATGGGAAGATAGGACTTTAATCAACTTTGGTTTTGGTTTGGCGTTGGTTTTAATGTTGAATGTCCGATGAGGGTGAACTGATACTCGTCATTTCAATTATTGCACTGACATCTAGCTTATAAAATACAATGTTGCAGTTGTTAATAGATATGTTGTTATATCTTAATCTGTATCTGGTTGCAGAGATTCTCTTTTTTATACTTGTATTTACTAAGTTAAAGTTTGTTTGAAGAAATCATGAAATAGAACAAAAATTAAATACATATAAACCAAAACTATAGCCACCGCGTTACCAACTAAGTCGTAGAGCCTTCGGCGTAGTCGTCGTAGTCATTAGTCGCATGTTTCTATCTGATTTTATTCTTATCGATATGCGCGATATGTTTTCTTACGCACATCACTATGCGGCTCCATAAGACCCACAAGTGCGAGCGAGATAGACATAGAGAAATGATTTATGCCCGCACGACTCAGTTGGTAACGCGGTGACTATAGGAGGGATTTAGATTTTCAACTCGATTTTGGTTTGTGTAGCTTTAAAGTTTTCCCGATTTGTACATATTGGCTAACTACCGCGATTGAAACACGGCCATGTCAAGAGATGTTTATCTAAATCAAAAAGTCCCGTTGGATTTTTAAAAACGAGTATAAATTTTGTAACTTAGTAAAAGTAAGCCAGTTTGAATGCTTAGGATGAATGGCTAGCCTAGATGTCAAAGTATTACCCTGATCCTATATACCAAAACCACCTACCTACACTGAGAAAAATGGAGATCAAAATTCCGATGAATTCACCTTATGTACGGAGCATAGTGATAATTACCAAAAAGTACTATGTTTAGCATCTATATATTTTTACAGTGATAGTTGTCACCGTAAAAATTGATTGAATTGAGTGATTATCACTATGATCCGTACTTTAGGTGAAATTTTTCTCAGTGTAGTAAATCTAGTAATACTCGTACATACCTACTTGGAACATATTCGGCTAGTTCAAAGTTCTTACATATTACGCCACCACAGCAATATTCTCGTATCATACTCATCGCTCACAGACATTGTATCTCTATTCCCACGAACGAGTTTTTCAACCTTGGCACGTTTCCGATAGAGTTCTTCACACTCTCGTACAATGTGACTAAACGTTGTACCCTGCTGCACGCCATCCGCCGAAACATTCCAATTTTGCAGCGTGTCGACAAAGACCGTCCCGACGTGAATCGAAATCTGCAACAGACAGTGTCGTCAAAAAGAGCTAAAATGTCACAAACAAAGTAAAAATAAAAATACTGATCGTGGAATTCTGCAGAAATTCCAGCTAACACAAAAAAGAAAATGACACAAGAAACATCAGCATTGTTTGGCAGTATGCAGTTTGGCAGCCGATAAATGTTATTGAATGAAAATTTACATTTAAACAGTGTGTTTATTCAATAGATCCGGATAAAAAGGACGTGTGATGTGTTTTATTTCTGTGGTTTCCTCTCGAGCTGGTCACACCCTTTCGTCCAATATTGTGTTTTCTCAGGACGTGTGAAGTTTACAGGGCGGGTAACTCAACATGCGACGTCGGGTTAAAACAACCAACCTTGCTTGCCTACTCCTTGTTATCTTGACAGGCCATAGGCTTAAATCTCTGAAGATTTAGTAGCGTGAGCTCCCAGTATGCAGATATATTACAAACTTTGGGCACTTTAGGCAAAGTAGACAAGGTTTGTAGGATTTCGATTCTGTTAGTTACTTGTCAAGTAGTTTAGGATACGATTATTCGTCTCAGATATTGGAATCACTTAACTAGTTTCTAAAGCAGCTATTTAGGTTTATTTTTGAATGAATTAGCTCGAGCTCCAGACTTGTTTAGGTGCTTTTATAAGTTAGGGTGTAATTTGATAGCATACAAAAACGCTTTGCGTACCAAATACCCACCCACACCTAATAAAAAAAATGTTTGTGCCTAAAAAAATAATCATATAAAACAGAGGCACATTTTGCGTTCAGTGTTTCTGATTTACTAATTGATTTCTGAGGAAATAATTATAATACACCAAGTATCGACAAAATTTTTCTTTGCCACGTAGGCTTTTAGAAAAAAATAAATACTTTTAAAGGTACTTTTATTTTCATAAAAGCGGTGGTAAAAAATCAGAAGTTAAAATAAACTGGGAGTTTTCCAGTAAATTGGTGCACGTTGCGTTCCATTAAAAGTAATTGTAGAGAATAAAACGCGATCAAAGCGGTCACAGATGTCGCTGCGGTCGGTTGACCAACTGCGGTCGATCGGTCGCTCCTGTACCTACGGTTGTAACGACAATTTGTTTCTGCATTTGTTCTTTTGCTATCCGCGGATTTAAAATTCGAAATTGGATTATTGTTTAACTTTATTGTGAGCGCATGGTTTACTTTTAAGTTGGATGTTCGTTGTGAATGGTTTTTTGGTAAGTTAATTGTTATTTAACGTTAATATTTGCGGGTTTAATAGTTCTTGTTTTGTTCACAACTTATTTGCTTTTAATTAATAGTTGTGTAGGATGTTATATTTAATAGTTGAAATTATTGGTTTATTTCTAAAACACAGTTAATTTTGGATCTTACAGTTATCTTTACCAAAAGAGCTTATTTAATAATATAATACAACAGTAAGTTGGAAGAAAGACCTACCAGTTTTTCTTGTAGATAAATATCTTGTTACTTCTCTGTCTAAAATATATTCTGAGCAGTATACCCAAGGCCCTGGTTCATTTATCCTTTGCTAAGCGGTCTAACTTGTCATACTTTACCGTAATACAGTTATGAAATATAACTCAGTCACTTTGAAGGACGGCTGCGCCAGGAATAACACGAGTGGATCACACGTCGCATGTGCTCGGTTAACTGAGCTGGGGGCTTGCTCACAATTTACGATGAAGACACAATTAAAAATCAGTAAGCTTAAATGTCTTCTGTCAAAAAAGAAGAAAAAAGTAGTGGGTATCTTCTTATATTTAACAATGAATCGCTGTTTGTTTGTCTGGCTAAAACTCAAGAACGGCTGGACCGACTTGAACATTTATTTATTTGTTTTGTTTGCTCTATATAATACAGGGAAGGTTCAAAAGTAGAAAAACACACAGCGGGTGAAACAACCGGATGCAGCTAGTTATATATAAAATGTTTAAAATATTGGCCAGTGTCTAGTATAAATGGGAACGTCGAGTACCTACGTATGGTATTTTATGGTATTTTTGGTAGAAGAAATGATAGGTCTACTGACACTTAAGCAGTGCCATTAAATTGACACCTAAAGCGATGTGAAAAGGGACACGAAATCCGACTAGTGAACAGTGGTATGGAAACTGGCATTGACACTTTACCTTACCTAAAAAAACTGGTTGGTGAAATGCGTTGTGCTTTCATGTAAATTAGATTAGTAAGCAATTATTAAAAATTAAAATAACACACCATTGTCGTGTCATGTAAAGCTTACTTTTATGTATCATACTTTTATTATCACCTTCGTAAAAATGTTTTGTCAAGTCAAAGCCAAGGTTAGAGGCGTAGTAACTTAGTCGTCTAGTTACTTTTTAATGTCATCGAAGTTGTCGTCGTCGTGTCGTGTAGTTATGTAGTATGTCGTGTCGGTGATCAAATTTGGTCGATGGTTCTAAGCAGGACTGCCGGTGCAATATTAAAGTGTTATCCATCACGCTACAGTGTCCGTGGCTAATCCGCTTACAAGTTTACGTTACGAATTCCTGTTTTCGTGTTAAATCGAGTTTTAGTAATTTTAGAATGTGTGGCGGAATTTTGTTGCACACCATCCTGAACAATTCTTGTTCTAGTAGTTAAATTATTTTTTGGTTTGCCACTGAATTTTTTAATAGTATGGTTTAACTGCTCTACTTTTAAAACAAGTAAGAGAAAGTAGAAAGTTCATTAAAATGTTTTAACAAGCTTTTATTGCATTGTCATCGGAGTTACACACGTAGGTATACCAAATTTCAACTCAATTGGACATCGGGAAGTGGTTAAAAATTGAGTTGCAAGATTCCAACCGAACAAATGTATGTTACATTGCAAGTTAAATAAAAGCTTTTAGCTTTAAAAAGGGACTATTAAAAAGCTAGGAAGCGCAATTGTTTTAAAGACTGCTGCTGTAAAAATGTAATTTAGTTCAAAACAGCTACAACTCCCAGGAATAGTCGACAAATAAAATTATTCGTTCGTGAAATTTCGTCGTATCCAAATAAAATTTATTCGTAGAATTATCGTCCGTTTTCGCTCAAAATTGGCCTTGCACTGCATATGCATATAACTTTCAGGTTATATATTATGTCAAATTATAGCGTTTGCTAGCTGAGGCAATGAACGTCAGAAACATCAAGAGGCGAATTAGGTACAGTCCAGCAAATATAAGTTGGCACAACCTGCACCACTATGCTCCACAACGAATGTGCTTTTATTACTTAATACTGTACTACTTTTTTGCATTACTGTCTCACTCAGAAGACAATTTTTCTTTAGACAAAATAACAGTTCAGTATTTCACAAAATATTTATAAAATATTTAAAATACAATATCTACAAAATAAACCCTCCTTTGACCAGCCTTTTGCTCCGCGTGTTGGTAAGCGAGAATGTGGTCCGTCGAAGTTAAAGCACGTAGGTCGTGTAACATTTAATAATATTTTAAAGTATTATGCCACATCCTAGTCTAAACAGTTTTTCAGCTTCTGGATTGCAATTTAGGTATGTTTTATTCGTTTTTGTACCAGGAATACTCAAATAAATAAACCAGGTGAATTCTCAAAACCGGAACGTAATGGGTTACATTTTCTATTGAACTTTTTATTTAATAATACTCGCTGATAAATTGTTACTGAGCTCATTTCTCGTGAATTAAAAGCCTTTAAAGAAAAAGAACGACACTAAATTTCAGAAAAGAACACGAAAACCTTTTTTTTTTGTTTTTTGGTTCGTTAACTACGGCAAGGCTTTAATTGTCACAGAACCTACTGTAATTAACGTAATTTCAAGGTCCAAAAAACGAACTCATTGGTTTTTTCCAACATTCTTTGCCTAACAATTAATTTGACGTGACTAAAATAAATCTACACGAAGGTAAAATAAATACCAGAAATCCGCTTGAAGTATGTACAAAAATGCGTAAAAAAAATGAGTTTGTAAAGTGAATTAGTTTATATTTTCTCACTAATATTATAAAAGTGAAAGTTTGTTAGTACGAGTATGTCCGTAATCTTACACGCTAGATAGAAATAATGTATACTTTATAAATTGATTAACATAAAAGTTACTTTTCATCATCAACACCATGCGGGGCGCACACATTGAATTTATAAATGACTAATAATTACAATTACTACTAATTACCCTGCCACGCTTCGCTGTGGAAAAAATTGATAAAAACAATCCTTGATGCGTATTATAATTACATAAATACAATGTTCAGTCTCTTGACGTACGCAGACAATATTATTGACCTGGTATACCTATACAAGATAGTTAATTCCTTAATAGACTTCCCTGACCTGTTGTCCCATATTTCTTTTAACATTAAATTCAGTTCTCGTAGAGCCAAAGTTACCAAACTCTTTGCGCTTCAAGTTTATAAGAATAATACATCCTATTTCAATCCTATAGTAAGAATGGCCCGTCAGTTCAACGATTTATTAGTAAGTAATTTTGAACTCGATATTTTTGATCGCAAGTTTAGCAAAGGTATCCTCCATCTCTAACCCATTTGTTTAGTTTTAGTTTTAATTTTAGTAAATTAGTAATAGGTAAAAAAAAAAAAAAAAGTAATAGGTAATTACTTAGTTAATATTTCGTGCTTGAGCTGCTCATCTACATAGCACAATGCTATGTGGATGGGCAGTCTCAGTCTGCCTTTGTACAATTTATGTGGTTTTGCTGTACACACTTCTTTGGATTACAATCCAGCTCAGGATTTTTAAATGTGTGTATTTTGTTGTTATATTGATTGTAATCTATTTGTGTGTCTAATAAATAAAATAAAATAATTATATCATGCTAAAATTTCAGCTTAATCGATGCAGAACTTTTTGAGTTTTTGAAGCGTACACAAACCAACATAACATTTTATATATATATAGATTTCTTTAGTATCATACATTTTATAATCTTACTTTGAAATGTGTTTTTTTACAACAAACTAGACTAGCTTTCGACCACAGTCTCACCTGACAGGAAGCGACGACGTCTTCATTGTTGTTTGAATTTTTATTTAATAAATTTATTTCTTACAGTACCTACAGCATATTTTTAAACAATAATTGCCTTAAAAGAATGGAATGTGAAACCCGATGCCGCAATCAGGCTTTATCACTTTCTTTTTCTTTCCAAATACAACATTCAAAACAAAGACTCGAAATGATTCTTCAAATTTTGGACACATTCACAATTTTGATCAGGGCCTCTACAACGAAATATCTCAAGATATCTCAAGAAGAGTATTCGTTATGTAATGTCCACAAGAACGCCTTTGTCTTGATCATAGCTGGGACGTATTTTAGGTCGTTCGAGATTATCTCGGTTACTCTCACTGTCATGCTATTTGCAATGAGAGCGATAGTGACCGAGAAAATATCTCTCTTGCCCGGATAGGGCTCTTGCATGGGATAGTCAAGGTGACGTCGCCCTTTAATCAGAGTATCAACTTTCATTGAAGCTTGATTGAAGCTACGTCTCAGGAATAATTCTGAGGGCTTAAGGCCGGTTTTACTCATGTTAAGGGTGATTTTACCTATACTAATAAAATACGGCCTATTTTGTAGATTTTGTCGTTTTTTCTTATTGAAGAAAATTTCCTAATGAAAAAGGATGATGAAAATTATTGTAACAGAATGGACCATTTCTTTAACTTTTTTCTTTTTTTCTAAAAATTAATTTAATATGACAATAGCAATTATTTTTTTACAATGATAAAAATTAAAACTCTGTAACGTTTACGACTTTAACGCGTAGTGACGAAGAGCGAAGGAAAATACAAAAAAATGTTTTTTTTTTTTACTTTTTTATTTTATCCTTAAATAAATTAAGCATCACGTATTCACAATAAAATAAGAAACTCTCGAACGTTTATCACTCTGACGTGTAGATATTTTATAAATGTTGGCGAAACGAGAAACTCGGTCAAAGAGTCGTACGTGCCCGACCGAGGGTCGCATTTTCAACTTTTATTTATTTTTAAAGTTAAGAATTAGGATACGCAAAGTCGTGTTTGTGAGCTGTTGTCAAAGTTAAAGTCTTGTAAATATGCGCTCTTATGGGATATTTTTGAAACAAATTCATTCGCTTCGTTACCTTTGTGAGAATCTTGTTAAATTTGTTTATGAAGCCGAGCGAAAATTGCCTTCGTAAATAATGTTTTCTTGGTGTGAAATAGGTAATTATCTTCTGAGCTGCAGTGTGTTGATGGTTTAACGTTATACTGGTTTCGTAGGAACTTTGAATAAGGCTTATAAAAATGGAATGATTTTCAATCAAGACTTCAAGGATTGGGAAAAATAGTGTGCCTGTTACCCTAGACTCTTTTTGAAATACCAAAAACAATCTATATCTATTGACTTTTCATCCCTCTTCTACAAATCTTTTTTTTTTTTATGATATTGAGAGACGAGACGAGCAAATCGCTCGCCTGATGTTAAACGTCACGTTTGCCCATAAACAGGTCTGTGCCACCCAGAATTTTGAATTCTTAGAATTCAAGACCTTGCGCGGCACAGCACTGCGCTCGTCACCCTGAGATATAAGTGTCCGTGTCCGTGTCCTGTGGTATAAGTGTCCCTGTCTTTTCAGTAGTTAGTAGATTTTCAAACTTTATCTCATGCACAAAACACAATTCTAATTTATTCAGCCAAGCAGCACATACCTACAAATTCCCACATTCACAAAACAGTGATAGCCAAGCATGATGAATTATAATTGCGAACAGCCTAATGTAATCACTCAAATTAAACACACGGTTCACGCGAACCAGGCTTGCAATCACATCAAACGTTTCAGTATCTCACATATCCATCAAAACACTTCATAACCCCAACGCATTAACACCACTCACCTACATTACACCTACACCTACATTATCCGCCTTACACCTACTACATTAAACCACCTTACACCTACTCTCACCTCCTACATTAAACTCTTCCTGTCACTCTGGGACGGAGACAAATCGGTGTGCAAACGTCATGGAGAAAATATAAAGAGGAGATGGTAAAAACTGCAGTTCTGAGAAATGACACAATGGGCCCAAGTTTGAAGGCATGTTTACAGAACTAATTTTTCTAAAAGTATTTATGTCCTTATATTACAGGTTGCAATGACAAAGACTGAACTAACTAAACTTTACTTTGTTCCGGATGGAACAACATTGTTTCTAGTGAAATTACAGGGCAAATGGGAGATTAAACATCTTACATCTCATGGTGACGAGCGCAGAGCTTGAATTCTGCGAGTTTACCATTCTGGGTGACGCAGACCTGTTATGGGCAAACGTGACGTTTAACATCAGGCGAGCGATTTGCTCGTCTCGTCTCCAATTATCATAAAAAAAAATTCCTAGGACTTAAAAATTTTCAAAAATTTTCTGTTCGGAAAATTTTCTGCGACTCTTTAATTTTCAAATAGGAGAAATATTAGCAAAAATTTTAAATCTGTCACATTTAGTTTAATATTCTGTTTTAACAAAACAACGCAAACAAACAAAAGAATCAACACCAGTATCAGCCTAAAACTCAAACCGTGCAGAAAAAAAAACGAAAAAAAATAATTTAAGCCTATTTATTGTTTTTGTGCCTTTATATTTTTCTTGAAAGGTTCTATCAACGATAAAAAATTAAAAAATCCTTAATGCCATCTCCTCTTTATATCTACTCTGTGGCAACCGTTCATCCGTCACTTGACCTATTTTACGTGTGAGAGACAAACCCTTTGAGCGCGATCGACAATAGGGCGCGAAATATGGACCTTTTATGGTAATGCTGGAAGATATTGGACCTCTTTGATCACTCTCGAAATCACCTTTTGTCAAATCGATGATGAAATGGATGGTTCCGAGAACGAATGGAATTTCTGAACGGAAAATAATTTATTCTGTTAAGCAGGTAAAAAGGAAGTTCCATATCTGCTGTTTTTCCTGTACGCTGGCTTGGTTGTACTCAATTTTCATCAACAAAATCATTTGTATAGCTTTTATAGAGGTAATATGTGACAAACTCTGGAATTGTAAAAAAAAGTCAATAATCCCACCGTCGAAGTTGTTCAGATTACTTCTGTATGTGTATCTGTTATGTGTGAGTATGTGTTTTAGGTTAAGACACAACTAAGCGGCTATTAATCGTACCAACACCAAATTTTAACCCTGTTTGTGACTATAATGTCGAGTATATGCTTAATTTTATTCTTAAAATCTTGCTGTTACGTTTTGTGTTTGTAACAAAGAAAATCAAACTGTCGCAGGCTTTGCTTCTGAAAATTTCACTATTTTATAAATCTATTCAAAAATTTAAAGCGAAATAAAAGCTGTATTTCGAAGTCAGTCAGTTCGTAGCACCGTAGTGGCGTAGCACGTCGTAGCTGTCTACGAATATACGAGGTGCTACGGCGCCTCGTAGCAATGTAAACTCGAGGCCTTGTATGTTGCGCCAGTTTTAAAATAAGTTTAAATTCTGGTTTAGCTGAATCAGCTTCATTGTAGGCGATATTACTGTTAGAAATAGACATTCGGGTGTCATTATTTTGAATTATTGTCTTTAAACGTTCATAAATAAAACCTGTTAGATCTTGCTGAGAACAAAAATCAGTGGCGGAGTATCAAAAATTATTGTCAGAATTATCACAGTGACGTCGGTCACAGGCTCACAGGTGTATAAGACACGAGACTCGCCTAATAACAAACGACAAAACCGACCTACATTAAAATAAGTTAATTTTTTAAAATATTTTTAAAAACAAGCTGTTATTAGATTGTTATTGGAGTCACACACGTATACCAAATTTCAGATCAATCGGACATCGGGAACTGGTTCAAAATTTAGTCGCAAGATTCCACCCTAACAAACATAGTTACATAGTTAGTTAACTCGTACATTGCAAGGAAAATAAAAGCCTTTAAAATACACCATAAATTGTTATGTTATCACGTTTAAAATTATTTGATGAACGAATATGAATCCTAATCAAATAGCATAAGCGACATTTTCCAAAGTTTGTAGTTTACTGTAATGACCCCGAACTCGAACTGGCCTTAGATAACTAACCGAGTTCTAATCACACACCTCACTGAACCTGGCAGCCAAAGTTGAAGTGCCCTTGAGGTCAGAACGCAATAGAATTTAGCTTAAATCAGTCCTTAGGTGACGTGAATTATGGTGTAGTAAAATTTTAGTTTTAATTATATTAATTATATTTTTATTATTTTAGTGAATAGGTATCTTCTAAGTCTGCGTACTTCATCTTCGACCACATCATCGCTTACCATCAGGCGAGTTGGAAGTCAAACGCGGACGTTCACGTTAAAAACAAAAAAATATGATCAATGAGTCATTTTGCTTACGGGCTTTTTTAAGGCTGTAGGGTTTGCCATTGTTAAAATCGTATTTAATTCTGTCTGTATCATTTTGTATTTTTCCTTTTAGTATGTATGTTCTATTTCCTGTTTTTGTATGTAAACATACATACTTTTTGTTGCTTGAGTAACTTGTTTGATTGTAACATTTAGACAGCCTGCCTAAAGTAAATTAAGTTGTAAAAATTTGTAAATGTATAAATTAAATTGTAACGGTAAAACTAATTTATAGCTATTATTACAACACATTAAAAAAAATACATATAATAAATTTTAGTTTTCTGGTTCTTTAATACTATACAAGGAGATTCAAGTTATCCTAATTTGATTGTGTAACAATCCAAAAGTTCCAATGATCGGTATTTCTTCCAAGTAAATTAAAATTAAGACAAACTACGATCTAAACAGTCGTTTATATCTATTTGAAAGAACTTAATAGCAATATCATTTAACTTAGTCCTAGAGACCTAGGTGTAGAATATTTTGGTGGATTTCCGGCCTTACCTCTTGAGATGGAGGCGGTCAGAGTCAGCACTACGGTAGCGCGATGCGCTAAGCAGATACGACACGCTCACGTTTGAGTGCTAGTCACTAGGTGGTATAGATTTCGCTACCTTTTTGTAATAATAATAAGAGCCTATATACAGATATTAACAAAGGATTTTTACTTAAACTTAATTTATATGACGTCATCTACAATGTCTGTGGGCCTCTCCCAGCTGCCTCCAAACAAATCGATAAAATGGAGTAGGACAATTTTCTATTTGTATTTGTTTAAAATTCAGTAGGTCAATATAAGATTCATTTTTAAAGTCAATACAACATAACACAAACAACACAAATACAAAAATCACAAATAACAATACCAGCATGTCAAAAATACGCTAGTCCACAAATTTAGTCCCCAACTTTGTATTTATAATGAAAATCAACCAAAAAATTTAACGAAAGAGTTAGCTAACCTAAAAGTTTTCGATGCTACATTTTTATTTATCACTAGCTGCACCTCACGGTTTCACACGCGCAGAGGTGATGAAAAGTAGCCTGTGTTAATTCAAGACATAAGATGAGAGTTTCTGATGAGAAATTAATTGAATTTACCTCTATAATTATAATAGTAAGATAAGATAGATATAATGCATAATATTTGTACTGGTATAATATTAATACCTATAAATAAAAAATATCTTAGTCTGTGGCTGGACTCCAGCGATGCCTATCTTTGTTTGCGTCTCACAATACTGTATTTGGCCAAGTTCCCATTAGGCACAGTTTCATAGTAATAAATCAATCAAGGGTTTGCTGATAGCTGTATTTATTCTGGATTAACTAGCTTATTCTATTCCTTAGAGTTATAATTGGCTGTGGGGTAAATAACAAAGAAAAATAATATGATCGAAACTTGCGAGACGGACTTGCTATTTGGGAATATTGTCATTGCTTTTTGTTATCTTCATCTAATTGTTTTTTTTTTTCAAAAATATTTTTTACAGCCAACACTCAGAGCAGAGCCTAAACTGCTGATTGCTGATGCTATAAATATAAATTTAGCTGGGCTCTCTGTATAATGTTAGCACCCACTAAAAATCGGTTGTCTGTAAAGTCGGTTTACTGACGATAGTTGAACGTGACAACGTCATAAGAAAATACTGATGGAATGTTATTTCGATCGAATAGAGCAATTGATTTTTTAGTCATCGTGAAATAGTTCTGTTAACTTATTGTTATAGTTTTGTCAATTATAGCATAACCTACAATCGCTGCACTAGCGGACCGATGCTGTTTATTTTAATGATAAAAGCACGAATATTCGACAATATATCACTGAACATATCTATACATACTAATATTATAAAGAGGAAAGATTTGTATTTTTGTATGTTTGTGTTGAATGAACAGAAAAACTACTAGACCGATTTCAAAAATTCTTTCACCATTAGATTGCTACATTATCCTTGAGTAACATATGGTATATTTTATACCCGTGCAAAGCCGGGGCAGGTCGCTAGTATTTAATATTGAAAGAATCATTACCTTTATCGCCGCAATTATCGTTGCTATAAACAATTGACACCTCATTCACTTTTCACTGCACTTCATACTTGACGAAAACATGTAAATGTATAATTGTATAGCAGCTGTCCACGCGGACGCATTGCTCACTCAATTAGGAGAGAGACAGATGTCGAACGCTGCCGAACGCGGAGGCCTCTTTGTCGCTCGTTGCGCGCTCTCGCTTGCACTTCAAGCCGTAAATGAAACGCCTCAGAGCGACGGTAACGACGGTAACGCCGCATGCGTCATGTTTTTTCGTGCGTGCAGCCGGCTCCATCGAATTATAAGACGTTGTCACGTCAAAAAGAAACTGTCAATATTTTTTAACCAACCCCTTTAAGGGGGTTAAATGAGGAATAATTTCTATATGAAAAACAATAACTACGGGTAATATTGTTACATAGTTAAATATATACTACGTTAGCAAAGTCGTAGGCAAAAGCAAATAAATTTATGTAACGTGCTTAAAAAACTTTTTGAAACTAAAAACTATACGTAACTTTTCCCATAACCGTTCCAAAGCTAAATAAATAATGCCGCAGTTGTGCTGAAGTCCACTGCACATTGACGCCGCTTTAAACGAAGTAATTTCAAGCAGTTTCGTAAAAGCTGGTCAATTTTTATTAAATATTTAGCCAAAATAACGATCAGTACATGACGTTAAACGAGCAACTGTTAGTCGACGAAAAATCGTTGATAATTAATTTGTACATGCGATAGTATAAGCTATACCAGAGGCGGAAAACTCCAACTTAGCTTAAATTAACTTAGGTACTGGTTAGAGCGCCTTTATATTTCCAATTAATTACAAGACTATACTTTCTGAGATTTTACATACTATTGACAATTTGAGGTGTCGTCGTTTGGTGAAGTGGTAAAGTCGGCGTGAGTCGGTTTCTTCTAGGCTATCGTGCGCTATTGTAGACCGCATCTTTGCTTATCAGCAGGCGGGATGGTGGTCCAGCGCAGACCTATGACAGAAAAAAAAAATAGTTAGCGGGTTATTTGTATAACAGTAAAAGTGAATTCGCATAGGTTTATGCTCACGCAGATGTCTGAAGTTGGAGGCCGCCTGGAGTCTCCAATGTGACTAGATGGTTGTTGGTATAGGCATATTTGTATCGTAGAGAAAGTATTATAGCTTTTTACATTATTTAATTACACTAAAATTCTAATTAGAAAGACAATTAGGGAAAATTATCATGTAAAAAATTGGTTGTCAGTAAAGTCGGTTTACGAACAATAGTTTAACGTGACAACGTCTTAAAACATTGATGAGATGATTGCATACTTTTCTCGCTCCGATCGTAACGTTACAACGATGAGCGTAACGGGACACTTATTCGTGCGTGCAGCCGGCGTTTATCAATTTATAAGACGTTAAGATGTCATGTCAAAATCAAATCAATCAAAAATTAAGTTGATTTGTTTATGGCATTTTGTAAAGTTGATATTATTTCATTTTTAAATTGTCTTTTGGATTAGTACCTCAATGGTACCAAAACCTAAAAAATAAATAAAGTTTAATTTTGGCTTAGAAAAAGCTCATTCATTTATAATTTATCTTAGCACAATTTCAACAAATCCAAAGAAAACTTTTTAAGTGATCATAAAAGAGATCTTGATGAAAGCAAGTGATTTTACAGCAAATACGTTCTTAGTTTAAAAAGGCTAGTGACCTTTGTTTATCTAAAATCGTAAACCTGGGGGTCTACCACTATTTTCGATTTTATTCATAATGTGATTTTTGTCGATTCAGTTGACATAGACAGAGTATTTAAAATCCAGAAACGCTGTGTTAGGGTGTTAAATAGAGCGTGGTTTTTAGAAAGCTGCAAACCACTATTTAAAAAATGTAGTATACTTCCTTTACCGTGCATGTACATAAAATCAATTTGTTATTTTATCAAAGACCATCCTGATTATTTTAAAAAACGAAGCGAAGTTATGACTCGGCAAAAGAGAGCTAAGTTCACAAACTTATTATATCAACCTCCTGCCTGTAAGTATATTTACGAAAAAAATGTTTATAATATGAGTATTTCGATTTATAACAATGTACCAAATGACATAAAATTGCTTAACGGACTTAAATTTAAAAAATCATTGACAGACTGGCTACTTAGCAAATGTTTTTATAGTGTTAAAGAATTTATTATTTATTATTATTTTTTTTTTATTATTGATTTTTTTCACTGAATAAATATTATATTTAACATAATAGGTAGATACTAATACGATTAAATATTTGCACGTCTGCTTGCAGGCTAATTACAATTACTTACAATTTACAAAACTATTATTTTTAAGAATGTTATGAAATTGTATTGCAAATAAATGATTTGATTAAAAAACAAACAAAAAAAATAAGGAGCTAAAACCAAAAGAATAAAAGTGTTTATCTATCTTTCTATTTTCGTCTAAAACAAAAAGTATGTAAGCAAAACTAAATTTAAAGATATTTGCGAGATACTGTGGTAGTCCCCTTGAGCTATTTTAGTCTAATAGAGTCTTTTATGTATTGAGCATAAATAGCTCGGTGTATTTTTCTAGAATAATCTAGATATTCAGCAGAGTTTTATAGAGTTTTGTCTGAGAGAAATACTTCTTACTAAGTTTATAGCTTTAACTAGTTACAGTCCCGGTTCTGCTTTCGTTCAGTACAAAAAGATTTTCTGGCTTGAATAATATTACAGATCGGCATTTGTATGTTTGTATATATATATCTATATCGAATATAATTTCAGGATGGTTGATTCAATTTTCATAAAATTTTGCTATGTAAAATAAAATAAATCATAAAATAAAATTATACTTCAAATAGTAAAGTAGTCATTTGAAATATAATTTTTAAGTTCCAATATGAACAAAATCGATTGCGAGGTTGTGATGAAATATTACGCGAGATTTTAGTTAGGTGCGACTTAGTAGTAAAAAAATAATTCGATTACTTTACTGTAGGTACAGTTTTTCAATTTTAATAATGATTCCTTCGTATTTGCTACCATAATTTGCTTTTGCACTTAGGAAAATGATATTGCGCCTTAACTCTCTTATCGTCGTATATTTTTTCTCTCAGTAAATTCCTTTAGCATAAATTGACTTTACGTAATGCGACAGCCTACAAGAAGTATTACATATAAACATACAAACAAAGTATATGTATATTTATCAAATTTAGTACCAACATCCAGTTTTGATAAACCCTTTCCATGTGATAAAATAGTTGATGTCAGAGGTCTTTGTATGGTGGTCATGTTAAAAGTATTGTTTGACTTGTTTGTATGTGTGACAGAACTCGGATCAGCTGATTTATTCCAGTACGTATTAACTTATGGGGCACTTTCTTTGAATACGTTTTTTGTTCTGGAAATTACTGGATACATATTGTAAGCATACAAAATACGTTTTTATTTTATTGCTGGTAGACACTTTATTAGATATATTTTTTATAAAACATCATCAAAGTATTAAAAATATTTTTTAAATAACAAAAATATTTTTAAATTAAAGTCAACAGACTTTAATTTTAAATATTTCTAAACAGTTTATATTACGTTGAATACAACGAGTATCTTAATAAAGCAAAACGCAGACACGGCCAAGCATTCTCAAACTTCTCTTTACTCTTTTATGCAAATACTTGAAAACTTGAAGTTTACTTTTCAGCAACCTCTATAAAAGGTCCTGATAACATCTTATCTTACGGCCCAGTCACACGATGTCTCGTCAAGGGCTGCGTGCCATTTGCTGTGACGGATAACGGATCAAGAGTTCACCATGAATTAAAATTAAACGTTTAATAACACTTAAAACTAGTGCAACAACCGATTTAGTACCTAAATGGTCAAATGCAGATTTATACGTGTTAAAATAGTGTAATTTACTAGTTGCGTACCGCGCCTTCACCCGCGTGGTGATTAATAACGGTGATGATAATATTATTATACCCCTGTACTTCTGATAACGTGTAAACAATTTCATAATAATCAGTCGAGTTGGTAAGGTATGAAATAACAAACAAACACACTTTACATTTATACAATTAACAAACTTAATTTGCTTTTATACAGTAGGATAGTAGAAAGAATAGGATAGTAGGACTATGGTTTTCCATGTAATTATACTTTGAACAGCGTAAAACAAAGGTCGAGCCGTCTATGTCGTTATACATGTGCTATACAGCTCTGTCTCTGCACGGCAACTGACGGTAAGTTCAAAGGCAATCGAGCGGCAAATATCGAACGTCAAGTCTCGGCTTCGGCTGCTCTTGCCACGAACCGCACCGCACCGCGCCGCGCCGCCTCGTGTGGCTAGACCGTAAGTGAAGGGCCGGGATAAGC
Source organism: Alcis repandata (assembly GCA_949125135.1). Taxonomy (NCBI): domain Eukaryota; kingdom Metazoa; phylum Arthropoda; class Insecta; order Lepidoptera; family Geometridae; genus Alcis; species Alcis repandata. The sequence goes on from OX421238.1 coordinate 4,500,157, forward strand.
GGTTTCTCTTAATAAACTTTGTGGGAAGTAATCAGTGAAATCTTAACGATTTATTTGATAGATGAAGATGAGGCCAATATTTTTTGACTTTAGTTTACTTTGCGTTTTGTATATAATTCCTGCAATTTACTGAACTCCAACATTTATGATCCAGTTAAAATGCTGTATTCGATTTGAAAAATCATTCAATATGTACAATAGACTAGACTTAGAATAATAGTAACCAAATCTTTTATTAACAAAACACATTTAAAAAAGTAGTTCGACAAAATTTTGAAGATAACGCCAATAATAACATGCATTGATTTATATTTAGATATTTAAAATCGGCTACAAGAGCTTGCATTTCAATACATTTCAAAACATTGATGACTTGCAGAATTACTTGCAAACTAGAATATTTTTTGTACAAAGTGCTGCATCAGAGCTTCATTGCAACATCATAATTCTCCAACCGTCCGTCTGTCTGTCACAACTCCACAAGTCACGAGCACTAACAAGTAAACGACTTGCGCCAGTAAAAAGTTCGTTTTGTGAATGCGTGCAAGAACTCTAGGCCGACCAATGATATTAGAAATAGGTAGATTCATCACCTTCGTATTATTAAATGCGTTCTAGCAAAATCAAAAACAATTTGAACTACAAAATTTAGCCGAGCGCAAAATCATGTGAAATTAAATTAGCTGCGATCCGCGGTTTCATCCGCTATGCTGTAAAACCATTTTGTACATGATGATGTGTATATCTAGGGTATAACCGCCATTCAACATTTTATTCTAATCCGATTAGATGCTTTTGATGAATGAGTAACAAACATCTGAACATCCACATGTAAAGGTATATGTAGGAAGGACGATGGTAAGATTCGTAGGTAAAATTCTGATGGCAATAGTGACTCTTCTACAGCGGACCGCCTGCCGCCGATCTCAGAATTAAAAAAATTGATTAAATTAAATTAAATTTAAACATAAAAAACCTCCAACGACTGCACTGATTTTGATGAAACCTCTCTAAGAAACACTGCTTAAAAAATTGCCTTCAAATAATACTGCATCTAAATCGGTTCACTCATTTAAGAGCTACGGTGCCATAAACACACACATAGCGGTCAAACTTATAACACCCTTCTTTTAGCATAGGAGATTAAAAACAACAAGCACATCTTGTGCAAATACTCCGCGGTGCAAGAACTAGTCCATCAGTCATCGCGGCGTGTTAGGGACGTGTCGTTTATCACGCGGCGTAGTGACTGGAACGTTCAGTAGGCCTATGAGGCCGGCTGACCTCTGTTAGCTGCTAGTCAGTTTACTTGACGTAGGGTAGGATGCAGTAAGCATTAAAACCTGCTGATTTTTTCTATTTTCGAAATGCCAAGATCACGGTGAATAAACAAACAACAAACAAACGTTCAGCTCCCCACTAGGATGATCCTGTGTCGGGGATGCCATGGAACACACACAAAGACAAGGACAACTAACACCCAGACCCAGAGCAGACATTTAAATTCATCATTCAAACATCTACCCGGCCGGGAATCGAACCCGGGGCCTCTGGCTTAAAAGGCGATATATTACCGCTGAGCCAAACAGGTTGAATTTCGGTACGCTTAAAGGTAATAAGTAAGTTTGTATAGGTCAAATGGTTAGCGTTAGTGTTAGAGGTTTCCTGCCGCCTGAAGATCTTTGCCATGGCTTAGCGGTGGTTTTTATAGGACTAACGACACGATTATTTCGAGTGCTTTCACTCCCATGCTACAAACGAAATGGGAGACATTGACGTCGACATTTTTGCATCAAATTGTTAACTAAATTTAACAGTTCTAAAATTCTTGTCATCCCTTTTCCACTGTTTAGTGAGACGCAAAAACTCTTTATATCCTTGAATGACGACTGATGGACCAACAACAAAGTAAAGCTAACTTGCATACCTAAGTCGAAACAAAAAATGCATATTAATTAACGTTTCCATTCCCAATAAACAAATAAAGGCGCAATTATTAAAATATAAAATGAAATCTAAGTTCCGCAAAATTTTCAGTATAAATTTAATTATAAACATTCAAACGGGGTTTCGGGTTCCCTCAGGGTTTCGCGTGAATATATTTTGTGACGGAAAAATATTAAAATGTTTTCCATTTCCATGAAAAATGTTCAGTTGATTGATCTGTGCCCGACTCTAATTGCGTGTCGCGATTGGACCAAGCTTGTGAAGCTTTCATTATTAATCATTTGTTAGCTTTAAATATTGGTATAGCACACACGTGAAATACGTAGAATTTTAAAACGGAAAGTAATAAAATTGCACACATTGGTAATTATGAAACACCATCACCAACATCTTTGCTTTCATAAGGCAACATGTCGATCATACGCAATACTACCTAACGCCTATCATTGAAATAAAATACCTGTACATAAAATACGTTAGTCACACGCCATGGCTAACTTATCCATAGATTTTATATAGTACGTTAATGTAGAGACATAAGTCCAAAAACTCGTACGAAACGCTTTGATTCCACCTTTATTGTGCGAACCGCTAGGGTGTAGAACGCTTTGCCTGAGTGGGTGTTTCCCGATAGATATAATCTAGGTGTCTTCCAAGTCGCGAGTGAATCGGTTTCTTCTAGGCAAGCATGCTCCATCGTAGACCAAATGCAACCCTATTACTGAATAATAAAAAAAGTACTTAAAAATACATGTTCACCGTTTTTAATAGTATTTCATTCAAGCGTTGAAGAGCACTATCCCATCCTCCGCCATTACTATATTACTGCGCTACTATTACTACTTTAATACTTATAAGTGAGTGATGATGATAAATTTGAATTCGTTGATTACAGTCCTGACATAAATTATTCCTTTTTAACACGCTTTTATTAGCTTCACCTGTATGTTTGTATGTTTGTATGTTTGTATGTTTGTATGTTTGTATGTTTGTATGTTTGTATGTTTGTATGTAACCGACTCCTTTGAGCGCGTTTTTGACCCACTTTAAACGGTCAAATTTCTTTCAAACTTTGTAGATATATCGAGGACCGATGACAATACACTAAACAAATCGTGTTTTTTAGTTTTTTTAACTATTAATTTTTTTAACACGCTTTTTCTATAAAGTTTCTTTAACTTTTAATACCGTTTAACTTACAAATGGTAATTTCGTCATTCGTGTCAGAGAACAGAGTGGCGCAGTGGAAGCGTGCTGGGCTCATAACCCAGAGGTCCCTGGATCGAAACCACGCGCTAGAAATCTTTTTGCTCAAGATTTTTTGTTACACATCAATTTTATTTTATGAGGTCTGAGAATCGAAACCACGCGGCTACAAATCATTTTGCTCAATATTTTTTGTTACGCATCAATTTTATTTTTAATTTGCTTGAGCAGACGGCCAAAATCGGATAACACCAACACATTTGTACATATTAAGGATGGTTAATAGTTAGCAAATCGAACTAAAAAGCGAAAAATAAATAATAGTTAAAAAAAACTAAAAAAACACGCTTTTTATAAAAAACCGAACTAAAAAAATAGAAAATAAAATTTTATAAATTTAAATTAAGAATAGGGTTGAAAATTTCAATAAATATAAATTAATAATAGTGTAAATAAATAAATATATGTATTTTATTTTTTAAAAAGCGTGGGGTGCTTTCTAAGATATTATCAAAATGCTAATCACTCTACTCATGTCTGTCAATACAAAATGTATCTACAAAATATATAATATCTATTGACCCATGCACCCCACGCTTTTTAAAAATAAAATACATATATTTATTTATTTACACTATTATTAATTTATATTTATTGAAATTTTCAACCCTATTCTTAATTTAAATTTATAAAATTTTATTTTCTATTTTTTTAGTTCGGTTTTTTATAAAAAGCGTGTTTTTTTAGTTTTTTTTAACTATTATTTATTTTGTGAAAGGACAATGCGCTGCGAGTTTTCGCAATTATTGAAATTCCTCTCGACAGTTTTTCCACTTTTATCGCTGGACCCGCTGTGACGCTACTCAATTTCATACCCTTGCCAAAAACAAAGAGAACTGACAAAAACTGCCTCACACCAGTAACTTCCATACGCATGGCAGTGTCTAATAAATTATATCCTTCCGACTGCCAGAACACATAAGTTGTAACCAATTCGGCAGATGAGATACAAAAGTTGTGTAACCAATGACTTTCTTCTTGTAGAGAGTATACACAACATACATATAGGGGTGTGGCGTAAAGAGTGGATAATCTTTTACCTACGGCTGGGAGACATCACGACTGTTCGGAAAATGACAATTTGTATTCAGTAAAAGAGTAACGGTTTTCCAGTTAAAATTAGACATTTTTGATAATTTGAGGAAAATTAGAATTCAAATATGTCCAATAACTCGAAACCCGTGACACTTTTACTGAATACAAATTGACTTTTTCCGAACAGTCGTGATGTCCCCCAGCCGTGAGTAAAAGATTATCCACTCTTTACGCCACACCCTGTGGATGCATGGCCTTATACGTCTGTGATAGGCGATTTAAGCAGCATCTGTGGATTATTAAGGGACAGATTCGTTGGTTGCATAAACCGATACGGGAGTGTCAAGCTTATCCAAATCTACCTCTCATACAGAACTCTCTCTCTCTGTGTTGCTGGATTGGTCTCGCTGTCGTGTCGTTTTGATCTTTTTACAACAAGTGTGTCAAAACAGGCTTCATCACGGAACTTCTGACCATCTTTTATGTGATTATGTAGAGAGTATAGGACTATAGGTACAAGAAAACTTCTAGATTTGTCGAAAATGTTCCTGGGTCTCGTTTTGAACTCTGATTAGTCGGCTCAAGTTCACGAACCGCTAACTGTCGTGCCATTGGCTGGAAATTTGCATGAGTGCTATTTCGCTAATGTGTTAACTGAAAATGTTCACCACGCCAAGGTATTTTATTCAAGTTTTACGTAACAACGGCTTAACAACGAATTTTGATCGATTTTGTACGAAAATCTGTCAACTAAATTTGTTTAGATCGTGTTGATTGATTGTCTATTGTATGAAGTTGCTCGATAACTAAATTCATCGGAGAAGCGGTCGCAATGAACGATCAGGTGTTACGTGAAGCGGTAAAGAGGTTGTATGTATGATTAACCGTTCTGCTCTCACTTGTATTAGACTGTTGTTTTCCTTATCTTATTGAGTGGATACATTTAATATTCTCCACTATTATTAACGTAACAAGTGCCGATCGTGTTAATTAACCACCTTTAGTCTATCAGTTTGAATGAATTATCGTTAATAGCATATTTACCGACATTTTGATTACAGGCTCTGACAGCTCCTTTACTTTGGTCCCATTTATTAGTCAAGATTTTGATTCAAACATGTGCTTTCTCAAATTAACATTTGCGCCAATCACTCACTCGTGATTGGTTTGTCATTGTGCAAACAGCTGTACTGGGTTAGACGTAACTGCTATGCAATGTGAAAGGGGGTCATTATCATCATAGTATACATTATCATAAACAAGTTTTTAGTGATAGTTTAAAAAAATATTTCTATATGAAAAAATCATTGCCATTGTATCCACTGTCATTAAATAAGACACAGTCTGGACAAATGTAAGGAACAACTGTATTTTCTTGTCTAGTCTTCTTGGCTAGTCTTTTAGTTACTTACAATACTGCCGTTCTAAGCCCAAGAGCGGTATCTAATAAAAAAAGAAATTTCCCTTTTTTTCACGCATCAGATGATTATAGGCTTTTCAATTTTTAAGCTATCAGATGCATGAAAATACAGAAAAACATTATAATTTGAGAAGCCGCTTTTTTTGCTTAGGACGGCAGAATAGGCTCTTTAGCTTTAGCATACCATTTATGTCAAACCCTGTATGTAACTAGCTACGTGTATTTGTGTTCACTTACTAAAATTGGTACGTTTTACACGATTGGAACGTAAAATCAGGAGCTCAGGTGTGTCCCGTGCACCTTGCTCTTTTATAGCAGCATGAATGGGCCATGAACATGCTTGTCGAGCCGCGCTTGTGAGTTCATTAGAAAATGGCTGTGAATCGTTACAGCGAGAAAAATACAAGCGCAATACAGGGTTATGAGGAAAGGGTATGCTAAGCCGAAACAAAGTCATAGTATCTCATTAACAACCACTGCAGTCGAACCACGTGGCCATATCCCTTTTTTAAACGGTTTTATTTAGCTCACGTTTTCTTTTTTCTTTCTTGGGTCAAATTTAGTAATTCAAATTTCACCCTCTTCCTGTCAACCGATTAATCTGAAATTTTGTATACACTTTGGATATTGGTGACAATACAATTATGTTTATTCATTATCATTATAAATTCAAGATGGCCGCCGCTACAAAATGGCGGATAACGTAGGTTTTATCGATCCCATCAATATGGGTATCAAATGAAAGTGCTCAACCAGTATAATACAATGTACTATATAAAATAAAAACTAAAAACTAGAAAATAAAAATAGGTTAAAAAAAATTTTTAAGTTAAACGGTTTTATGTTAAAAAAAATATACATTGCAATGTTTAAGATAAATGTACTAAAAACCAAAAAATAATAAAATAGATACAGTCGTGGGAATTATAAACATATGCATAGACTAGACTAAAATAAAACCGTGGGGCACGTCCCACGGTTTTCTTGCCCCACGGTTTTATTTTAGTCTAGTCTATGTATGTTTTTTTTTTTAACATAAAACCGTTTAACTTAAAATTTTTTTTTACCTATTTTTATACTATTTAAGGACCAACACGGAATTTGCAAAAAAAACACTCGAAAAAATGTATAGAACAGCTCATAATGATGAGTGATAGAAGCCCTTTTCGGCTTAGAATTCCCTTTCCTTATAACCCTGCATATAATTATAGTGTGTCAAATAGATGAACTGTTGGGAGACTTACGAAACTTGTCATTTGAAAGTAGCATGAGATAAAAAATATTTGATTCAAATCAGTAAAAGAAACCGGTGATTGAAAATAGTGCACGGAAAAAAAAGAGTCCTGTGATTTCTTTCCATCAAGACATTATGTTGTCTTAAACATATTTTCTTCTGACAAAGCAATGTGATTTAAAGTGAAATTGTAGAAAATTGAATGAAGTTTTTAATATTCTTACTTTGAGTTCACAATATTACTTTGACCTGAAGTAAACTTCGTTGTTCCAATACAATACATCGTACTTATCCTAAAATATCCTGAGTAATCAAACTAATGTACCGAATTTCTTGTTTCAAAAAAAAAATACATTGTATCAAGTTATTTTTGACCTTAGACGAATGTTGGTAGTGACACTAAACGAAACTAATAAAATGTTATTTCAATGCAATATTTCTTTAAATATAACAAAACTTATTTCTTGATTCAAACACATGATGTCTTTGTTTTAGAATTCTCATTATTTTTTTAAAGAGTGTCCATTGCTCCAATACAATAAATTTTGTTTAACTGAAAGTATCGTAAATAATTGTTACAACAAATTTATATTCTTGTTTAAAATTAAATATGGCTTCAGATTAAGTATTTTTAATCTTCAATGAAAATGGCTGCCAACATTAAACTGAAGTAATATCGTATAAAATATATATTTTTTTTAATATGAAAACGGAGGTGTGGCTAACTAACTCCATGTCTTTGAACAAGACAACCGTTGTTTTGGTTCGAAATTTTCGAGAACACAAATATCGGGAAGTGGGACGTGTCTACGATATTATACTACATGACGATAATCGATGTCACAAGTTTTTAGTTTTTAATTTAAGTATATTATAATTTTCGTAAGTACTTGAGTAATCTAAGTCTCTATTATTAAAAGCTTATTTTAATAAATTCAATAATTTAACAAGTGTATAGAACTTGAACATCACATATCTGTGTACAATATTGGCACAAAATATAGAGAGTATGTAAGGTAAAATACCCAATGGTCGACAGTAAACCAAAAGAAGACACTTTCGAAAAATGAAAACGTATAAATTATGAATAATACCTACCATTGAAATAACTTTACTATAGTTGTAAAAAATATCTAGTGACATCTTTAACGCGTGGCCAAAAACACACACACTTTCTTTCATAAAAAAACAAAATACGCGAATAAACAGTAAACAATGTGACAGAGTAAACGTATGCGCTGTAGTTGCTAAACATTAATTATAATACGAGTATAGATAACATTTTGCAGGCATGATTTTGTTTTGTCTCTTAGTTTTCGTAACACTTATTAAGTATGTCTACTATTGGGATCAAAAATCACCCAAAAGCCGACACGGGGTGTCATGTATTGGTTTTTGGGTTTTGGGTAATTTTTGGTGCCAAGACTTATAAGTGTGTTATAAAAACTAAAAGAAATAAAAAAATAAGGTCCATGTAAATAAATGTATACACTACTAGCGAGCTGCCCCGGCTTTGCACGAGTATAAAATAAAACTTATGCTACTCAGAGATAATGTAGCATCTAACAGTGAAATATTTTTTGAAATAGGTCCAGTAATTTTTGAGTTTAATCATCACCAACATATAAAAATCAAAATTCAAAAAATACAAATCTTTCCTCTTTCTAATACTCGTATTATTAGTGTAGATAAGTAAGCAATAAGTAGCACAAATCGTAAAAATACCTGCAAAATGTTACCTTCCTTTTAAATATGTTTAGTAACTACAGCGCACTCGTTCACTCTGTCACACTGTTTACTGTTGAGTTCCGTATTTTTTTTTTTATATTTAAAGTGTATGTGTGTGTGTGTGTGTGTGTTTTTGACTACCTATGCGTTAAAGATGTCACTAGGTATCTTTCACAATAATAGTAAAATTATTTCAATGATGATTATTCTTATTATAATTTCTAAGTTTTTTTCGAAAGTGTCATCTTTGGTTCACTGTCTAGCATTGGAGGTTTTACCTCAGTACCAAAAAAAAACTAAAAAAAAAAACGCTGCACTGAAAAGCAATTATTAGAAGGATGCCGTACAATATCATGCTGTAGATTATTTTTGTGTCGCTGCTTTACGTTTCCGTTTTCCGGACGGTTCACTTCGCTTTCGCTCACGGTTGACTTCGGTTTCGGCATTTCGGTGCAACTGCGAGGTGTCTAATTTGTTTTTGCGTTTTTATTAACTTGTTTCGTGCCTTTGGCATTTATAATTAACATTGTCGCATAATTCTACTCTGGTGATTGATGAAATCACCGTTCTATTGAATTCGTTGCAAATGCTGGAAGAAATAATCGAAGCATTTCACAGTGAGTACCTCAAATGTTAATATATTTAGGTAATACATATCTTCAAATGGTTTTGTTTACTCAAAACAGTACGATGCTGTGACGAGCGACCTGTGTAAGTACAAGTAGGTATCTATCTATTTATACTCTTACGAAGTCCTATGCTGTCGTGAGAGGAAGAAAACATGTAGGCTCCACGCAAACGGGCCACCGACGACAACACCGGTGGTCAGCGGCAAGCAATTGACACTCTTATTCATACACTATGTAGGAACTCGCCGCACACGTGTGGCCGGTTACACTGCTTACTAGGACTGTAGGTACCTAAACTTATGAATATGAACCGCAATGATAAATGTACACATTGTTTCAGAGAATGGCATAACATTAAACCAATTGGATCAACTCACTCAAGACCATTTGAAAGAGATTAGCCCACTACTAAGAAATAGAATTGGGCTAACCAAAAATATTCATGAATAAGTATTTGGAGTCTAAGGTTTGTGACTAAGATTGGGTAGTACTGCATAATTATGTTCTGTACATTTAATTTTTAAATGCTCTAGAGACCCACCATGTTTTGTATCCTTTTATTTAGTAAAAATTGGTATTTTTCCAGATTGAAGATGATTTTGCTGAATTATACCCTGTAGTAAAGCTCTTTAAAAGACAACTGGAAAAAGTTCATGCAAAATTCATGGAATTAAAAAACGAAGAAATTAATTCGGATGAACACAGGAAGGATTTGCGAAATTCGCTAAATACTTTTGATAGTGATGGTAACTATAACATTTTATATATTTTGTGTAATAAATTTCCAAATACTTCGCTGCTACAGTTTTCTTAGAAATGTGATATTGATATTACCTATTTGATTACTCAAATAATAACAAAAATTGTCTTGTTACAGATGCACTACCAACAGAATTGACATTACTGCATGGCTAATGTTGTGCCACTCAAAGGCCGTGTAAAAAAGCAAAGGTTTTCTACTCAACAGTGCTTAGAGAGAGTATTATATAGTAGAGGTAAGCTAGTTGTTTTTGTCTGTTGTGATACATAGCTAGAATAGTACAGTAAGTGCACACACTTTATTCCCGGCTTTAGTACTTCATATTAGTGCTGTCACTATTTAGTAACTGATACTATGGCATCTCTAAATATGTTAGGTCACATCTTATGTTTTTTTATTTCAGAATCCTGGTGACATAAACTCCACTATACAGAAACAAATTGGTAAAGCTGCCAAAAGCAAAATGCAAGTTCAACCCTATATATATATATGCATTTACTTCCATGACAGAAGCGTTTGACGTGTTATTCAAGTCATTTCATGTATTAATTGCACGTTTCCCTAAGCCAAGCGAACATATACATTTAATCATTCAGCAATGCGTCTACAAAATCCAAACCAGATTTGACAATCCAGTCCCATACATAATCCGTTGGTGATATTCTTGTATACGAATTAAATGATTATTGTGAAAGTTGTTTTTGCAAAATCGAGCAATTGTTAATACCCAAGGATAATTGTACTGATTTTTATTTGTATTCATGTATTATTTAAGACCTGCCAATATGATAATAATTTTCAATCTTTTGTTGTAGAAGAAATGGAAAACAATTTTAGTTTATTGTGTTTAGAGGATTGTTTTAATATAATTCCAATGAAAATGCACATAATTTTGGGGTCTATTAATATATATATTCATTATTATGGCTAATCAATGTTTTTTATTTTCGATCACTTTATTTACCAGTTAAGAAATCAAAAACGAAACTAACAAAATGATGTAATAGTATGTTGTGCAATGCTTCTTGATCTTTAAATCTGTGATGTAATGTTTCAGGAGTGGTGAGATGTACACGTGTATCTTGACTCATTTGAACGAATTCATTCGAGCTCAACCCACTAAATAGGCGGCACGGCTCAGCATTCCCGCTTATTCTGAAAGTCTGCTTTTATGAATCATTGTCAGCCACCGGTTATACGAAAACCTGGTGTGAGTGACTATTTGTAAAACTTACTTTTAGTATGAGGGGGGAATCTGAACGAAGCTGCCTAGTGGGGTTTTGCCCGGATGAATTTATTCAATTGATTAAAGCTTCTGTCAGTTTCCTTAAAGATTTATAATATTTTAGACTAAGCAAATATTTTCTCAAAATAAAATTAAATGTCTTTGAGGCATGTGAAACACAATATTGCTTGAAATGCCTACATTTCAATCTGATTAATTTATATATTTGGATTAAAAGATTCAAAAACCTAGAAGAACCAGGTATTGCTTTGTATTAAAATATTAACGTTATTCAATGAACCAAATTATAGTTCAGGGCAACTCATCATTATTTTGGGAGAGTCGACCATATTATTCAACCAAATTACAACTTTTTTGCATAAACACATCGAAACTTTTCATAGATTACCTCTTAACTTTCGTTAAAAAAAATATTTACTTGAAATAAGATTTTATTTTCGTGCTGGAAAAATATGTCGACTTATTTCAAGCGCGCAAAGCTTAAGACAAGATATACGTTGTCTTGACTGAAACAAGCAATCATCTAAATATAATATTTTAGAAATTAAATCGATTTGAACCAAGGCAGCGCTTACTTTAATCTAAAGATTTAGCACTGTTAATTTTAACAAAAACAATAATATTTCCTTAGTATAATCGACGCCAGAGCTTAGAGCAAGATTTTGGTAATTTTGATTGTAAAGAACAATCGTTTTATTAGTGTTTTAAAAAGGCATTTATCAGAACGAACACAATCATTATCTTCTATTAAGATTTTATTACATTAAATAAAAAGACAGCTTTATTTTGATTTAACATTGATTACATTAGTCCAAATTTATATTCTTTTGGAAATCAAAGAAATATATTTTCTTAGACCAAGACATTTTACTGCATTGTGCATATATATACGCATATTTGCTTGGATCAAAAGATTCTTTTTCACCGTGTGACAAGAAAATGTAGTGGCGTTTCGAAGAATTGGAACGGTTTTCTTAAAAAGCCACTTTGAAACTTGCCAGTTAGATTATATTATAAGTATCGGTATGCATATGTAGTAAATTACTAAACCGAAATTATGCTCACAATGATTAGTAGCAAAAATATACAATTTGCAATGTAGCTTTGCCTCGCTAGAATGTAAAAAAGGATTTGTCAAATCACTTTGTGTTTATTCGTGAAACGGACAGAAGTAGCATAAATTGTTCCCAAAATAAACTGATCGACATTTTTTAATTATCAATGTTTTCTTTACTTAATTGTCACTCAAAATCATTTCCACTTGTCTACTAAAATTGTATAACAGTATAATTTTCCAAAAATTGAATATTGAAACATACACCACGGTCGAAAGATTTATTTTTCCCTGAAAATATTACGTCATATCCGATTTGTAACGTGCCAATAACGAAAGTTCAATCTGTTACGTCACAGATAATGACGTCACCAGATTTTCGGTGAAGTCAACCGTGAACCAGATATAAGTTAAACGATTAGTTCACAATTTTTATGTTAGTTAGGCTGTGGGCACACAGTGAGAAAATGGTTTGGTATTATTTATACTATTAAGGATTAAGCTACGTCTTTATCACAGCTAGTAACAGAGTGTTAGCGAAAGAGGACAGAGCAGTGGCAAGTAACTATTAGATCATCGGAAAGTTATTTCTAGGACTACTGTATGGGGAACCGCCACTGAAACAATTATTATACTTCGCACTTTGTCCTCGAAATTAGTATTAGTAGATATTATATACACATGTAGTTTCGCTAGGTGACACCACTCTTTGCACTAATTGTTGAGAGAATGTAGGTAGAATTAAACAAGTTAAAATATCCGAGGGTAGATATAACCCACCTCGCCATTTTGTCGTTCTTATTCTTCATTTCGCAATTTAGTGCTCAACCACTCCGGACACTTTCAATTCGACAAAAGTATAATACTTAGTGTTCTTTTTGTTATTCAAAAAATACCTAAAAGAAAACGCTCGAAAGCTGTCAAAGAAAACCGCGGAATTTTAATGCGTAAAATTAAAAAATTAAAGTGAAAAATAAGTCGTATAAAAGTGACGTTTCTAGTAGTGATTCCGAGGACTCATTGGAGCAACGGATAATAGTACGAAGTACAGTAGGTACATCGACAAGGTATGTAGTGGTATTACTATGTATTCATTACCTTAATAATTATAAAGCAAAGTTCATAAGAATGCAACCGAGATCGCCAGCGGTGCTATTTCGCCGCATTCGATATTGTTATCAGTTGGAACTGATAACCTCTGGCACGGGGCAGCCTTAAAGCCCATTAATCTGTCAATGCAACCGAACTAACCATCAGGGTTTTTTCACCGCATACGACATTTTATCAGTTGAGACTGATAACCTTTTTCTCTTAGCTGGCACCGGGCAGCCTTAAAGCCCATTAATCTGTCAATGCAACCGAACTAACCATCAGGGTTCTTTCACCGCATACGACATCTGTCAATGCAACCGAACTAACCATCAGGGTTTTTTCACCGCATACGACATTTTATCAGTTGGGACTGATAACCTTTTTTCTTTTAGATGGCACTGGGCAGCCTTAAAGTTCAATTATTATCTCAATGAATGCAACCGAACTAACCACCGCGTTCAAAATTTGATCAGTTACTCGAAACTGAAAACACAATAACTTTTAATCATTTACTTTGAGCAAAATTTTAAGACCTTTGGACTTGTTGTTATTATATAAACTAAACGTATATTATATAAGGTTAAAAACCTATACTTACAAGTCAATATCGACTCATTCCTGAGTCACCCCAACCAAACCTGGGCCCAGACGACTGAATCCCAGAGCCTCCAAATCACGTGACTGTATAGGACGTTGATAATTTCGGCGCAGATCTCGTCGACACTTATGGAGGTAAAGCGGCGACGGTCCCTATAGTTACCAGTAACTTAGTATAGTTAGTATTTGCGATCTCAGGACCGCAAATAATATCGCGGACATAATTGTCGACGATCCAACTTCATCGACAACAGAACCTTTAAAATTAGATGAAGAGGTACTGGAGGTTTTGGGCAAACACCCGATAATCACAATGAAAATTGCAAACGACACCCGTTCAGAGTTGCAACCGCCTCAAATATATCGCGCCTGAAGGTTACAATATACAAATATTTTGACTAAGTACTCAATGCCTGCATGCTATGCCAGCAATTATGCTTGCACATCAATGCTCCACAGCTTAACCCTGAAACAAAAGCTGCCCTTCCAGAACGGCACTGAAACCGGACAAAGAAATCGAAGCCGAACAAAAACAAATGGCACGTGTTATATCATGCCTTGCTGAAGTTATTACTATTACTTGCTATATGGCGACTTAGCAACTTGCAACACAAAAAATAAAATAAAATAAAAATATACATTTTTGTTATAAGTAATTAAGAAACATTTAATAAATAAATAAAAAATTTACCGGTCAAACCTACACATACGAGCACATAAACCGCTCGGTCTGTAAAGCGCAATCAGTCGCGCGCTTTTTTGCGCTGATTTAAAAAAAAAAAAAAAATAAATAAATAAAATAAAATAAATAAAAAAAAAAAAAAAAAAAAAAAACTGAATACAGCATTTTTCTTCTTGTAATTTTTATTTTTTTTCTAAAATTTATTAAAAATTTATAAAAACAGGTAATGTTGCATATTTTACTTATGTTGATGCATATTTTACCAATTTCACGAATGTTTCACCAATTTATTATACATAATTATTATAAACTTTTTATGTTGCATATAATCCGGTTCTTATAAATTACAAATGACCATAGTACTATCCTCTCTTGGATAGCTGGAAGTTTTCCTCATCGGTCGTTCAGGAATCTGTTCCTAAACCACACATATATACAAATTCTGATAAACAATCGAAATAATTGTATTTAAATTAAAATAATAATAATATAATTAATAAGTTTACAAAAACTGAACATTTTAAACTTGGATGGGGACTTACGCACTGCAGTAAAATTATTTTCTCAGAAATGCTTTAGGGCACCTTTGATCTCAAAGATGCATATTTTCTTTTAAGATATCACAATCTATATATATAAAAGAAAGTCGTGTTCGTGTTACACTACTTATAACTCAAGAACGGCTTTACCGATATGGCTGAAAATTGGTGAGGAGGTAGCTTAGAGCCAGGAAACGCACATAGGATACTATTTATTCCTATTATACTATTTATTCCTATTATACTATTTATTTCTATTATATAAATTCGATAGCATTCAAGTGTGAATTGACATAAAACATCAGTCACTATAAAACGAGGTATAACAAAAAAGAATCAGACTTGGAATAACAAAACGACTTATTATACTCTTTGCGCAAATGACAGCTATGTAATGGACGTATGGATGACAATTTGATTTAACAATTTAACAGCTAAACAGATTTTGACGAAATTTGGTATGAAGGTAGCTTAAGCCCTAGGTAATAATATGTAGATTACTTTTTACCCCAGAAAATTGAACGGCTTTCCGCTATTCTTGCAGGACAGCGGGTGAAACCGCGGGGCGCAGCTAGTGGCTTTATAAAAACCTTCGGTTAATTTTCAACGACAAATACGACTATTCCAATGTAACATTGTGCCGTTCGGCTTAAGTACTGCAAACTGCACCGTTTGCTTTTACAAACATTATGAATCTGTATTTAGTCGATTGGCTACTAATAAGTCAGTGCCCTGAAATGCTACTGATAAATATTGAAATGACGAGAAAACCATTTACTTCTCTGAGTCTTACGAGGAGAAAAGTGTGTTGACACCTTCAATTACATGCTAATTTTTAGGCATGATCATAGACTCTTATCAGATGTCGCTAAGTCTAACCTTGGACAAAAAGTTACACATTAAAACTGAAATAGATAATTTTACTAAAAAGAGACGCTGTTGATTTAGGAAATTCACACAAATCAAAGGTTTATTAGTGTCGGCTTGTTCAGCCATTGAGTATGGGTATGGGCTTTATACTAAGGAAATAAAACGCTGCAAATATCTTAACTTATGATGTTGTGATAAGTTTATGAATGTACCCGACACTCTGTTGCCCGATATTAAGTGGTGGATTAGTGCCATAGGCCAATCAACACACCATATCAGAAACGACGTGCTGTGCACGTTACAGAAATTTATTCTGACGCCTCAACTACGGGGTGGGGGCGAACTGTAAAGGTCAAACTGCAAGTGCTCAATGGTCAAGTAGTAAACAAGAAAAGCATTGAAATTACCTCGAGCTGCTTTCATAGCTCTTAATTTTTTTCCAAGGATTTATACGGCTGTCTGATACTTTTGCATCGACAACACCACCGCAATTCTGCGATAGCTTACATTAACCGCATGGATGGAATTCTATTTCCAATCTTACTAAAACAGCAAAAGAAATTTGGCCTCACGGCTACAAAGATTTTTATCTTCACGTCCTATAGTAGATCATGTATCAATGTTCTCGCTGATTTTGAATCACGTAAAACACACCCAGATATCAAATAGGAGTTAGCTGATTGGGCTTCCCAATACTTAGCAGCATCTTTTGAGCTGCCTGAAATAGATTTGAAAGTCGAATCATCAATAAATGTAATAGATACATATCGTCACACAAAGATCTTGACGCAGTCGCTTTTAATTCATTTGCAGTCATGGTCAGACATCTTATTTTTATTTACACCTTCCCTTCATTTTCAATAGTCCTAAGAAGGCTGCGAAAAAACATTTCAAACAACGCATGTGGCATTGTGATTGTAGCAATGTTTCATTGTACCAATGTTCCTACACAAGCATGGTTATCTTTGTTCAAATCCCTACTTGTGTCTGATATCGCTACGTTTACACCTAACGATAATATTTTGATATCGCATTACAAATCGCAGATATATTCCAATCTTACCCTGGCTGCAGGAGTGTTATCAGGCTTTATCAAGTCGAAGCCTACAAGTTGCCTCACTGACTAAAAGCTCCAATAAACAACATGACGGATTTCTCTGGAAGTGGTGGTCGTATTGCTTAAACAATTACAATGTTGTTCTATATAAGGCCTCAATCCCTAGCGTACCTAATTGTCTTTCTATCGAAAATGTTTAGCGACGGTAAACCTCCTTTACCTAAATACAATGCTACCTGGGGCACCAACAGTGTTTTAGGTCACTTATGCATAATTGACAATTGTCAATTGGTAATGAAAAGCTTGATATAAATAAACATTCCTGGTTTCAAGCAGTCAGTTTTCTTCTTACCTTTTTTCTACGAAAACCCAGCAAAAATACTACAGGCATACATAGACAAATGCGATATTTTATTCACTTAAACCAGTCGGCAAACTGCGACTGCCGCACGCTCGCTTGGTGTCAGTCTTGACACTATCCGCAACACTGCGGGATGGAGCCACAGCTCCACTACCTTCGTTCCGTTTTACAACAGGGTTGTTACCGATGCCTGTCACCTGTCCTTAGCTCGAGCAATTATTAATATAATAATAATACACCATCAGGCGAATAGATGCCTAGATACTGTTTAAGCTAAATATAACAATTAAGTTAAGTAATAAGGTAGTAACGTAAAATATGAATATTTTCACGTAAAATATACCTACAGTACCTATGGTTGTGCTTAATAAACATTAAGTTGATTTCACACGATTAACGTGTCATTGACAATACTTCTTTACATTACTCTCAAAGTCTACATGTGTATATAATATCTACTAATACTAATTTCGAGGACAAAGTGCGAAGTATAATTAGTGATTAAACGAACTTACCTTTGTGAAGTTCTATCATAATTATACGTAGCACTTTGTCCGAAGAAATTAGTATGTACTCCCGCCCCCCCAGGAGCAAACGCAACCCTTGAATATCATTAGAACTAAAGAAGCATGCCAATGACAAAGGTGTAATTAGGTGTGTAATATAAATATGTATATCTCTAAACTAAATGAAGAATAAGAACGACAAAATGGCGAGGTGGGTTATATCTACCCTCGGATATTTTAACTTGTTTAATTCTACCTACATTCTCTCAACAATTAGTGCAAAGAGTGGTGTCACCTAGCGAAACTACATGTGTATATAATATCTACTAATACTAATTTCTTCGGACAAAGTGCTACGTATAATTATGATAGAACTTCACAAAGGTAAGTTCGTTTAATCACTAAAAAAAATCCGATCCATATTTATTTATATATTTAGTATTGGATGTGCTCTTATCACCTGAACAGTGAACATACATATCTAACTGAATATTTTTACCAACTTCAAAATAGAAGGCTATTTGCAGTCATTTAATGCAGATCAAGAATTGTACGTTTGTAATTAAAGTGGCTTTGTCCTTATCATTACACCTAAATCACAATTATTTAATCTGCCAATGGAAACTAAACTGGAAACTATTGAGAAAGTCAATCTGTGACGTCACCGCTTGCTACAGATTCCAGAAGCAATGAACTGGAAGCAAGATAAAACTCGACTTCCGTAGAGATCTGAGATTATTACGCTTGTATGGACGCCAGCTGTTCTTTGTGAAATCAACGGTGAATTGAGTTTCATACTTATTAAATGGCGAGTGATCGTGAATTAAGATTTAGATTCAGATTTTATTGAACAACTGACATATTTTAATCGCTAGATGGGTTGTAATAGCTAGATGTCAGTGCATTAATTGATTTAATACTTTAACTGCTGCTAATAATCACATGCGCTGTGTTTTATGCGCCTGGAGTGTAGCCGCATTCGCGTTGCACAAAGAAAAACACAAGGTATGTGTTTTCAGCAGTTAAAGTGTTAAATTAAAAATTAGGGCGTTCAACATTAAAATTTTTAGTCAATAAAACTTACGTGCTTGGGAGACGAGCGCGAGCCGGCCCCGCGGCGCGAGCGCGTGCTGCGCTCGGTCGCGTGCTGGCTGGAGAAGGAGTCCAAGCAGGTGCACGTGATGGCGACGGGCGTCTACAACCGTCTTCCAGACCAACTTAAAGACGCTCCGTCAAGAAACTCGTTTCAGATACGGTTGAAAAAATGGCTTGTTGAGCAATCATTCTATAGAGTAGATGAGTTTCTGCCTAGAGTATAAGCGTATTTTATTGTTCGAATTAATTATTTATTATTTTATTTTATTTTTGTTTTGAATGCATTAATTTTTCTGGAATTGTAAATGTAATTTGACATGTGCTTTTTTGGTACTGAAATAAAACTATAACTATAACTTAACATTAAGTAAAGAGTGATTTTACTAGTCAAATAACTAGCTACATTTCGTGGTTTCACCTACGTTTTCTAGAATAACAAAATAGATTGTGTTAGTTCAAAGTATAAGTATCTTCTGTTCTAAATTTTATCCAAATCGGCTAAGCATTTTCAGCGTGAAGAAGTATCAAACGACAAATTGACAAAGTTTCACATTTATAATATTAGTATGATTACTGTTGGTTATGGATTTATATACTACATACTATAAACATCACCATGAACGACTTTTTGCAATGAAACTAATATAAAATAGTGGAAAAGGCGCTGTTAAAAATTAACCTTTCATGGAGTGAGCACGTTGGTTTTCTATGGAACAGTTGTTTTTCTCGTTAACAGTTTGTTAAATTTTATTTTGAACTAGTTTTTCCGTTTCAAGAGAAACTTTGTGCTGAAAAACATAGAGTTGATGTAACAATAGACTTTACCTAGAAGCTCGAAAAATATTCAGAAAAACTTGCTACTTTCGTCTGAATATGGTGACTCGCGTATGCAAAAATTACTTTTAGTTTAGCATATTTTTCTGATTACTTGGTTTATTCAAATCCAGCTGAAAAATAATTTGAAATTGGACTCTATGCACTAGAAAAATAATTAGTAAAGAACTGTAACATCTAAGTACAAAGTCTTTTAGTATTAAAAACTAGGTGCGAACTGGGGTTTCAACCGCATTTTCCGAGATGAAAAATAATTTATAAGTATATTGATACACCGGAGTTAGTATGTTTGTTGCTTAATCACGCGAAAACGGCTAAACGAATAGGTATGGATGAAATTTAGTATTCAGATAGCTTATACCCTGGATAATCATAAGCTTCTTTTAATCCCAGAAAATGAAAGTGAAACCGCGGGGCGTAATAGTAGGGCGTAGTAGTAAATATAAAAGTATTTTGTACTAAATAGGTATGCAAGTAGGGACGACAAACTGAAATATATTCTTTAGGGTTTCATTATGTATTCACATACCCAGAGGGTATCTAATAAATTGTTGTTGGCGCTCTATTTGATTTTTCTTTTGAATAATAAGCAAAATTCGAATTTCCCCTTTGCCTTTTGATCATGCGACGAAAAAAGTCTTTATTCTGCAAGGGAAATATTTTCGTGGAAATACAGTCAGGCATTGTTTTTAGTATGAACTAGTGTACTTATCTAGATCTACTGAAAAGTGCTGTAAATGTTATAATGTCTGATGAATTGCGCTGAAATACTACAAGTGATATTTTTTTACTCGCGACGTAAAAATAGGATGTTGAACATCTCCATCTGTGGTTGTGACATCATAGCTTCCAAACAGCTAAACAAATTTTGATTAAGTTTGTCTTGTCTTGTTTGAAAAGTGACATGAACGAGAGTGTTTTAGCAGTCATTTAAGAAAAAAAAATTCAGCTGTTTGAAGGTTTTATTGTCTTTTTTGTACGGAGTTTTTTTAATTTTAATTTAATCTATAGAAGAAACTTTTTCATTTTAGTAATATTACACGTTACTTTTGAACCACAGTAATAAATTAGCCCACCAAAACGCTTTCTTTTACTCACCTACTCATATTAAAGGGATTCCTTGAACCGCTTTTATTACGGGTCGTCATAAAAGTTTGCAAGTTTTTTAATAAAAAAATAATCGAACAATTTTCTTCGGATATGATTTAAAATGGCGGACATTAAAAAAGAAGTTATCCAAGCGATGAAATATATCCGGGGATTTTCTCGAGACGTTTATTGAAATATTACCCGTCGTGAAATATTAGTTACGCCACTTAATATTTTAAGGGCTTGTTAAGGTTGTTAAACTTTTATACGAAAAAAATTGTACCTAGCACCTTGTTATTATCGTTAGTAGCCATAGTGTATTGGGAGAACAACAAGTATGTTAACCCTGATCATTACAAATTCGAATTGCAACCAAACCACCCAATTTTAGAATGTCTTCACACAATAGGTACTACACTAAGTTGAAAAATAAACAAAAGTTACTTCTGCATTGAAAGTTTTCTTTTAATCTGCCTTCAACTGGTCCGTTTATAAACTTTTCCGAGAAACTTGTCCCCTTTCCTGTTGTACTTATTAGTAGTAAAACTCGGACCACAAACACCTGGACTGACACGGCGGCCTCACATAAATAATGCACATGATGTGTAGGCAGTCTGCCGAGACCCCATATTCGGGGAAGCACGTCCGAAGGGATTCATATTTCATCCCCCGGGATGCCGCAAGGGATGAGCGGGTAGAAATAGCCGTCGAGATAATATATGGGAGCGTTATCGGATGAGGAAAAACAAGCGTCTTGACTAGATTGTTAGACAAGGTTTTGCAATAAAAGTAATGTCGATACTACAAGTACCTCTATGACGTTTGTCACAATTGTTACGAAATACGCAGTTTCACTCCTACAATTTTTGGACTTTTATTGGAGTAGTTAACAACAGGATTTTACGCAAAAAAGAAATCCAAATACAATATTTGTTTAGTTTAAAAATTAAATATAGCTGCGCATATAACAAATGGGTTACGTTTGCATCTACACACCAGCTGATACCCAAGATGTCAAATCTTCTAATTTGTTTGTCAATGGGTGCGTGCTGTTCGTCTTTCCGCCTCGCTAGATTGAAGACGCGCCGGGCACAATTAGTTGAACAAGCTTTGTTGACCGCGTGAGCGTAGCGAGTAAAGCGTCTATGTATAAACTGGCAGGTTTTTATCTCTCCAGATATTTAGTAATACATAGCAGCTACCAAATTCTGTAAATTCAAGTACCTGGATTACCAATTCTAAGCAAGAATTTCCAATATAAGCAAGTTCGGCGAAGAGATACAAGACTGTGATTCTTGCAAAAAAAATCACTCGTGAGATCTTCTGTTCGCAGAGCAGAAGAAAAGTGATATAAGTATGAATAATGTTTTTTTTTTTTTTATGTAATTGAGTGACGAGACGAGCAAATCGCTCGCCTGATGTTAAACGTCACGTTTGCCCATAACAGGTCTGCGCCACCCAGAATTTTGAACTCGCAGAATTCAAGACCCTGCGCGGCACAGCACTGCGCTCGTCACCCTGAGATATAAGTTGTTTAATCTCTCATTTGCCCCGTAATTTCACTGGAAACAATGCCCTTCCAACCGGAACACAGTAATGTTTGCACATTACTGCTTGGCGGTGGAATAACTGGCAAAGGTGTGGTAGGTACTTCCCCAGGCGGGCTCTGCGAAAGAGCCTACCACTACAACAAATGTATGTATAAATAATACATACCTTTGATGTACGTTAAAACCCCATTGATTTAATTTGTTTACAAATATTCAATTTGCGGAATGGTTGAGCCGCAACATTGGCGTGAAACCCTCGTTGGTGTGTTTTATTTATTCTGACTGCTACGAGAGAGGAATATTAATTTGTTCCGGAAATGCGGAGAGTACTCGTACCGGTAAGTTGAGAGGCCTGACAAGCGTTGGAAGGAGGTACTCGTATCTATTTTAGTGACTCAATTAACTACTGACCTACTGACATAAACATTAAGGGTGACGAATCAAAATCGAGCTGTGCTGCGCTGTACTGAGCTGTGCTGTGCTGTGTTTCTTAAGCTACGTTTTTATAAGAATCAACATCAAGCTGTGCTGTGCTGCGCTTTGCTTAGCTCAGTAGTAAATGAGCGAATGAAACTAGTTCGTTCTTGTTTGTTTGTGCGCGCATACACTAGTGCGAGCGAGATGGGAGAGTACGAGAGTGAGAGAGACGTCTGAGGGCGATGGAGGGGCACGCAGCGTGCTCCATGTTTGAAAAACCTAGCACAGCTCGCTGCTCGACTCGACACAGCGCGCCTCGCTCGAGACTGCTGCGTTTTTAAACAGAGCGTAGCCTCACACAGCTCAGCACAGCATGGTTTGTTTCTATCCTCATTGAAATATTAGACGAGCGAGTTGACCAAACATAGCACAGCGCAGTACAGCGCAGCACAGCTCGATGTTGATTCGTCACCCTTAAGTTATTGATTTTGGGTCCGGACAAGTTTAGAAGACGTGTATGTTTACCTACCTACTAGTAAATATTAGGTGTTAATTTTAGACAAAAGCTACAGGAAACTTTTACGTATAACATACCTACCTTATTTTACCCATTAGCTATCGATATGGTTTTTTTTCGCTTTAACTAACTTATGCACATTGTACAGACTTTTTTACCGAAACAGGCTTATGGTATCTACAGGGTCGTAACTATTTTTTTCTAAATTTAATGTAAATAATTAATTATACTGTATTTTTAATATACCTCGACATGTACCAATGCTCTATGTTACAACAACTCTATGTTACAATAAGCTTCTACATCCATATTTTCTTGTTTTCTCGTTTTTTCTCTTCGCAAACCCTAAATTGTTCGGTTTCTTAAAAATACACCTTGTAAGTAGATACAGTCTATCTTACTCATTCTACTAGACCTATTAGGTTCATCAAATCATTCAAAATATCTAAATAAACCAATCAGCACAATTATCTCTCTCCCTCCCGCTTCTAATTTAGACCTATCTCTGTTCCACTCAGCTCACATAACTCGTAGATGTCACCTAACTTTAGATTGGGACAATAGTCTGGCAACCGCGAGCACTAGAGGAAGCGGTTCGGTTTCTGAAGTATTTCAATGAGGCACTTGTTTAGCTTTGTTTAGGAGTAAGGCACTTTGTTTCATGAAGGCAGTTTGGTGAGGTTATGCGAGACGTGTTTAATTTAGCTGGTGAAAGCACCTGAGTTGAAGTATCATAACTTTAATATCATTGCTGTGAGAGTTATGGTTTTAAATGGTATGGTTTTCAAAAATCATCGTTCAGCATAATTTGAGCTTACAACCTTCTGAGACCGTACTGTGAGCCTAAATTGGATAGCTTTGGCTTTCGTCTCTCTCTGTTACCTAATGAATAAGTGAGACAAAAGCTAACTTGACTCAGTTCAGGCCCGCACTCGGAATTTGCGGTTTTTTTTAAAGTACCTAATAAATCCGCATTTGACCACCAACTCGCCTGTTGGTAAGCGACGATGTGGTCGAAGATGAAGCACACAGATTTAGAAGATACTTAGTCACTCTGAACTTGAAAAGTCCAAGATTATATCTCTCAGGGAACAAGGAAGCCGGAAGTCTGTTCCATTCCCGGGCTGTACGTATTAGAAACATGGACTCGAACCGGCCACTGTCCTAAGCATCTGAAGGCGATACTTGGATATAGGATAGGCCACTTGTCATTAGTGATCCATTTGCGTTACCCTCAAAATTATTGAACGTTGAGTCCGATGGTAAATTATTTTTTTGTATTTTTTGTTGTTTCCGGAAAGTTGAAAAGACGTAGCCAGTCGTAGTCGGAAAGTTACCTGAAATGTTTTTTATTAAGTATTTGTTTTAAGTGTACAATTTATAAGGATTAGCGATATATTATTATGTCCCTACTTTCGCATTTACTATACAATACCAGCTTAGTTTTCCTCTTAAACTTTTGACATTCTTAATTAGAAAATGCATAAAGCCGGCACCTCTTGCACAAGACAGCTAATTTTGTCCGCAGCGCTAGCGGCTGACTCTTGTTGAAAAAACCTAGTACTTACCTACTTCCATAGATTAAAATATACATAACTGGCTGCGCTCCAGTATTTTACCTGCATATATGAAGAATAGAACAGATAATAAGCATGATAAAAAGTACTCCTGATAACATGTATGAAAACATGATGATCGGTTGAGTCGTAAAAGCAAACAAATAAACAATCAAACATCACTTTCGCATATATAATATTAGTTAGGACTTACGTACATCGCTAATTTTTTACTCTCAAATGTAACAAATTCTAGCTATAGCATGTTAATGAAACGATAAAATATTTATACAGTCTGCTCTACAAACTTGCTTACTATTCAGTTACGGAATTCTTAATAGACTTTGTTAGGAAAGTTGTTTATAAATACGCTAGTGGGTGGTAGAATACAGAATGCTTTTACTCCTGAATGTAAAATATGACATGATACGTCAATATTTATTTACTAAAAAAGCACAATTGCAGTGCAAGTACGTTTCCTCGTGGTCTTGTGTATGGAACTTTTTCGAATAATAAACTGGTGTTTAAACACGAATAATAAAAATTGAGAAAATTTTCTATGATCTAATAGTCCAAGATCCCGGGGCTGCCAGACCTTACTTATTTTGTGACAAACGATTTATATGTGGTAAGTTAGTAAGTATGTACTTTGAAGGTATACCTGCCAATATCCATACCAGGTGCCAAAAGTGTAAAAAAAACTTCACTTTCATTCTTACGGTTGATGTGGATGTAATTGCAGAAATTACAGGTACCTACTAAATAGTTAAAGTTTGCGTACCTTCCATTCACTATCCCGTCTTACATTAGAAGCACAATGTCTATTCCCAAAAGCGGATATCCCGGTTCCTATGCTAATATCTAGCGATTAATTAACCAAAATGTTCCGTTCCATTAGCCATTTGTACCGCTTTTGAATAAATAATAAGCTGTATAACATTTTACTGCTACTTCCGATTATATAAACTTCATTGCAGGGGTTAGTTACCTTATTTTATAAGTATTGACACGAACACAAGCGATGGAAATGAATACGGCGTGACAAACTAAATGTTAACCGAAATTTAACCAGGCGATTAATTATTTTAACTTTATGGTTGACTTTTAACTTATTGGACAGATGTCAAAAACAGTTGTTTACAAATTTATTTGGCCTGTCGAGTTTTGGTGACCTTTGGTGATATTAGGTAGCACGCCTGCTTGGAAGAGAACCACGGTATCCATCTTTGTCAATGAACTCGATCTTTAATCATCCCACTGCTGGTCTACCTTCAAAGGGTGCATAAGCCGTATCCCACCACGGTCAAGTGCGGGTTGATGGATTCACATACGCCATTGAATTTCTTCTCCGGACGTATGCAGGTTTCCTCACGATGGTTTTCCTGCACCGAAAAGCCAATGGTATGTAAATTTGTACTTAAGTTTAAAATAACTTATTGGTGCGAGTCGGGGTTTGAACCCGCCACCTCAAGAATTTGAAGCGGCTGTTCTCCTTCAAAGCTACCACAGCCTAAATCCATCTTTGTATTACTATTTATGTCTCAGTTTCTTCCAAGCGTGCTCCACCTTGACCGCATAATTGCTCACCATCAAGCAAGATGGCGGTCAAACGCGAGCCGATGAAAATAAATATATGTTATACTAAATCCTCATAATACAAGCTCAATTTATATCAATCAAGTCGGTACTGTGGTCATGATAAACAGGAAAACTGTCGGCGAAATTACACTAATATAGTAAATCATGAAGTTTGTATGTAAGTGCGCCTATTTTTTACCTCCGACGCAAAAAGAGGGGTATTATGTCTGTCTGTTTGTGACACAGTAGCTCGTGAACCGATTTGAGCAAGTTTTCTTTGGTGGTTCTTAGACATGTTTTATCAAAATCGGTTCAGTTGTTTCAACGTTGTGGTTTTTAAATTTTGATCATTTTGCAAGTTGAGTTGATAGTCTTTCGATGACAATATGCGTGGAAATAGCATACATAGAAGCTTCCCCTGCGTTGTATTGTTTTCACTTCAATGTATCTTCTCCATTCTAATGTTGATTGGAAGAGATCGCCCTTAGCGTTAAGTCCACCAGTTGTTTCACTATTTTTTTCTCTTTACTTGTAAGTTTTGATGTGGACAACAAAGAGTTCATATTTATTTTTCTCGGTGTTTTTTCCCGTAATAAAATGTACCGGTTGTTGTACGTAAGCGAGTGAAACGGCAGCTAAAGCTAGTTATACATAGATGTCGTGGCTTTATGTTGGTCGTCGCTGTCTGCCAAATGTGTAGTATGTGTACACTATTACTTAAGATGCAATATAAGAGAGACAAGGAAAACCGACTGAATATTTGTGCAATAATTTTTCTTGGTTAACATTTTTTTTCGAGGTTATTATTCGTTTTGTTATAATTAACACGGGGAACTAACGACTAGTTTCGATCACGTTCGGTGATCTTTATCAAGAGAACTACGTCATAACCATGCCATGTGTCAAAACCACGTTAGTTCCCTTAGTTATTATTCTAATTTTTACATTTACATTTTTATTTTGTTACTACTTTTTTAGAATACTCTTAAGCAGGGTCCAAATCATGTTTATTTTGCATACATAAACTACATTCATACATTGCAAAATCAAATAAAATAGTTTATTTGTGACATAGCTATCATCACTCAATTACAATTTAATCCAAAAGCTCCCGAATTAGTATGAACTGTATTTCATTAAAATAATCCTAATACGAGTTTTTACTTAATTTTTTATCGAGCCGAAAAACGTCTTGGATAAAAGCATAGTAGAACGTTACCAAAATGAAACGACCTCATTTACATTCAGTTAGGGCATACTACTCGTATTCTGGGATTATTAATTTCGTGGCTCCAAGTAGCTCGCCCACAAATTATTGACGTTGAAGATAAGCCTGCTTCTTAGGCGGGCCAAATTAAACTGATTCAGTTTGTTTACGAGCCAAATTAACGAAGCCATGGCTGGGCCAGTTTGGCTTTCGTTCAATTTTGGTTTAGATAGATTTTCTGAATTATAAATAATAATATAAGTCATTTAATTTCTGCTTATGTTTCAATGTCATATACTCGTAGCACACTTTAAGATTATCTTTTTCGTCAAGACAAGATTCGATTTTATCAATAAACATTCTGTTTTTATTTAGGTTTCTAATTTTTTATTTGAATTTCTTTGTTTCTGATATTTTTGAATAAGATTGCTTGTACTACTTTGTAGCTTGTAGCCCATCATATTTTTTCATGAAAACAAACAATAATTATTGAACTTAGCAAGAATCGCTTCGTCTAAGCGGATGGAGCTAGTTTTAGAGTTTGAAGACCGTTCGGAAGCTTTTGAAATAATGTAACGGTTTTAGTTCAAGAAGAACCTATGAGATCTACTATTCATAGTTATATCCGATTCATGGAAATTATCGGCTCCCTAATAGCCATTCGCGGTTATTCATTTGAAGACTAACTGGACAATGCCTTCTGGTTCTAGTAGACCTTCTAAACCGTCACTTTTAAATTAAACTGAATGCTTTACGCTGAAGGTTAAAAAACCCTAACCGCAGCCTCTCAACTCAACTTTTGAGATACCAGATATACCCTTGAAGGTTGATTAGGCCGTATTCCACCACGCTAGCCAAGGACGCGTTAGTGTATTCACATACGCCATTTCATTTCTACCCTCTATTCTGTATGTTTTGAATAAATTATTTAAATGATTGCTCACTGAAAATATTATTGCAAAGCGTATCGCACCACTGTGCTACAAATGTCAATATTACAAAATAACTATCGCTTTGCAATAGCAAATTGAAATTTCCCATTTAAACGTGCTGGAATAATAATGTGGTAGTTACACTCGTATTGCGCACTATCTGCATTGGAAATGGATTGTAAAAGCCTATTAAATAAACTTGTTGTATTGGTTTGAATACACGTACAAGTGTTGTTTAGTTTAGATCATGGTTATTTATCTATTGTTTTCTGTTTACACTATTTTCGGGTATTCTATTAGTACAGAGGCTTTTTTTAAAGCTTTTATTTAACTTACGATGTACATAGGTGTAGGTATGTATGTGTGTTTGTTTGGGTAGACTTCTTGCATCTCAATTTTGAACCAACGCGCATCAAACCGTATCAATCAATTATATTGCACACCGTATTTACAGATCGAAAACCAAAAGACTCGATACCAGGTACTTACGCAAAAACAAGCAAAGCAGAGTGGAGCGATAAACTAAGAAAGTTGAAAATTATGAGACAGGCCAAAAATGAAAATCTTCCCGATGCCACAAAAAATTAGAGATAACAAAACCGTAAACATTAATGTAAAACATGAAGTAAATGCTGGGAAAGATAAGGAAATGCTTTCAATTTTGCGTTTTCCAACACCTTTCTCGAAACAACCTGCTTCTCTTCCGTTTAAGTCCCGCAAAGAATTTTCATCAAAAACAACTTTTTAAGTGTCTCAAAAGACGTAGAGACCGAATGCTATTTCAGCCGTGGCGAAAGTTTTTTCGAGAAATGTAAAAGGTAATGAAAAAAGTAAGATAAAGGTTACGGGAAAAGGTGTTACTGCTAGACTTAGGCCAAGAGCCAATGGCGAACAATGTAACTACATTAACATTAAGTTTTTTATTGAAAGACTTACATAATAATAAAAAACCACTAAAAATAAAACTTGGACTAATCTAATTCATGGTAACCTATTTAGTATGGACAAAGCCAAAGCATGGCTTTGGAAAATGTTGGAGTGCTTCCCCACTCTACGTTCAGGGCAAGAATATACTCGTAGTAGAATGGAATCATTTAATGGCCTTATAATTACTAATGTACACTACTCACGTCAATATTACAATAATCATTAAAATTTAAAGAATAAAATAGCAATAAAATAATAATTGAGTTTATATAAAACTAAATTATATTAAAACAGGTCATATTTAAAGTCCTACTTATTAATACAAGTGGCTAATTTAGATAGTGTTTAGCTTTGTGCTATCTAATCTACCTCACAAACTCCAATTTTATTCCAAGAGTAGGTATTAATTAAACATACCATCATCTCCCAGTCTACTACATTAATAACGAGAAGCTTCTCTACAAAGAGCACAGAATATTTTAACTGAATTTACAATGTCGACCTGCGTAGCCTTTGTAATAGCTTCTATCAGTATAATGTAATGCCTTAACGTGACCGCTCGCTTCGACGCACTTTGAATATGATTCTAGACTCGATTTAGCATAGTTATTACAAGCTTTTATAGTATATTTTATAGTACTACCTACTCACTAGTAGTCACCGCGTTACCAACTGAGTCGTAGGGCCATAAACGTCAATAGGGATAGTTGATAGTCGTATGTTTCTATCTGATTTTATTCTTATCGATATGCGCCTATAACTATCTTACGCAAATCACTATGCGGCTCCATAAGACCCACAAGTGCGAGCGAGATAGACATAGGGAAATGATTTATGGCCGCACGACTCAGTTGGTAACGCGGTGACTATAGTAGTAGTACTCATTAGTAGTAATTAATAAATAAAGTACATAGCTAAATAAATAAATAAAATCAAAAACTAAATAACTACAGAACCACCAAATTAAAATCACTTTCACTTCCACTTTCTCACGTCTAATTGAGCTGTTTGATATACCTTTGTAACTCCGATGACAACGTTATAAAAGTTTGTTTTTAAAATAACATTTTGTTATAAATGCAATGGGCCCAAGTTTGAAGGCATTAAGACAGATCTAAACTAACTAAAAACATATCTGTCTTTATCATTGCAAGCCATTAGACAAGGATGCCAATAGTTTTAGAAAATTTAGATCTGTCTTAAAAAGCCTTCAAACTTGGGCCTAATGTCTATGTTAATATTATAAAGAGGTTGTGTTTGTAGAGGATAATCTCCGAAACGACTGGTCCGATTAAAAAAATATTTTTCAATTAAAAACTACGCTATCTCGGAGTGCTCCTACTTTATAGCCTCAAAAGCCTTTGCGCCAGGTACAAAGTTTCGAACATCAGCTACTGCAATATATATGGACCTAGACAAATAGATATAGAAAGCTTCGCCGCACGTGTTCTTTATAATATTGAAAAATAGTCTTCGTTTTTGAAATCTGCTTCAATTTGGCAACAAAGTTTCTACATTTCTGGTATAATTTACAAGGAGAGCTGTGGAGCTACTCTCTGCATACAATTAGTCCATTTAGATAGATAACGACGCCTAATTGCTTGCTACTTTGCCTAGCAAACTTTCTTATTTTCAGTCATTACCTCTCCTATACTTTTTAACACAGTAATTAAATGTAATCTACCTTAACGTAGATAGATGAAAGGTCACTTCATAGTATTAATTGTACCCTACCTGCATCATGCATCATCACGTGTAAGAAACACTATGCCTAAAAAACATACCACCACACTATTAGGTCATGTCGATGGTGGTAATAATGGCATAGAAGTTCTGAGGGTTAATCTCTATAATTTTTTTGCTTTACGAATTACAAATAGTAAAAATCACGAGTCGAACCTGGACACGATTTGCATGAGATTGAGATAGAAGCCATAGCAGGAGACAGGTCTAGAACCAGCAGTGCAAGAGAGATGAAATAGTAAAATATGAGAAATCCGGTAAAACCCAGCCCAGCCGCGTGTTGCGGTCAACGTTCGACGCTCGCGCTCACCGCAAACATTTTACAACAAATGACTCGATAAAACCGAAATTCTAAATGCAGCTTATTTTCGCTAATTGCTATGCGGTGGCTTTAATCTGTATTATTTTCACTGTGCAAGTTGAAATAATGGTATTTTGGATACAATACCAATTCTCGTGGGCGGTTAAATAGCTCGATGTTTACTAAAAGGGGCGGATTACCTTTATTTCTAGGTGGTTTAGATCCACTGCTCTCTACAGATTTATACATTTCAGAATGTTAAAGCGAAAACCAACTAGAGACTAAATAGAATTAGGGTGTCTTCAAGTTAAGAGTGAATCGGTTTCTTCTAGGTTCTTTTTTAGACCACATCAAGGCTTACCATCAGGCAAGATGGCGGGTCAAAAACGAACCAATCGCACTGAAAAAAAAAAAATAAAACCTCTCTACATTCAGTGTTAGATGTAGTCTACATAGAGTTCATAGTGACTGTCGTTTATTCTATGGCCACACTAGAGGTTAGTACGTAGCAAAGTCCCAGTTAGCGAGACAGGTTCGCAGTGAAGAGCACGCCGCCACAAGTGAGCGTAGCGTGTTAAATTGGTTTGAAATGCTCGTTAGCTGCTGAAACAGGAGCACAACTAGTATGTAATTGGACCGATCTCGGTAAAGCAGTGTTTCAATCTAGAAACCTGAAAGCTTGTAAATGGGTGAAATTTCTACTCTAATACTAGTAATATTAGAGTAGAAATCTAACCTTGTTTAGAAGGTAGCGTTAATTTTTAAGTCTCGTAGAATAAGGTCTTAACTTAGGTATAATCATCTCACTGCTGGATACCAGGTCTATCATTGAATAGTGATTTAGGATAGGTATTCCATGCATATTTATTAATTCTATCGTGTTTGAGTAATATTTTTTTTTTGTTCAGAAGAAACGAAGGAAGTAGTCCCCTTAGAGCACCCGTCCGCATAGCACCTACGCGAACAGCACCCAGCCTAGTCCACGAAGAGCACCTATCCATTTTTTTGGCAGGTGCTCTTGCGTTTGACCGCAATCTCGCCTCATAGTAAGCAACGTCTGCGATGGTGTAAGTTTGTCTAACAAAACCAATTCACTCTAGACTTGAAGATCCTCATTTTATCAGCTAATCTTTCTACGCATAAATTTTTAAGCTTTTTTTATCTCATGTCTACCAATTTACCTACTGTGGCTGGTGTTACAAGCAAGTGTGGTCTTTTAGTAAGGATTTATAATAAGGATTACAGTGCGGAGAGCGCTGCCGACGGCCGCGCACATAAATTTGATGCCACGCCTTTTGGTGGATGATAGGATACTGTAATTGTGAAATAGTGGTTTTGCTCAAATTTGAATAGATATGAGTTGGATCTGGAAGCACTATTTCATAATTATTACAGTAGTTTAAAAATGGTTTCAAAAATATTCTGAATCTAAGCACTTTTATAAAAGACAAGAAGAAAAGTGAAAATAGAAAAGTGATAATAGAGATAAATAAATTATTAATTAATTAATTAATGGTAGCGTCTGATTATGTTTAAAATTTTCGAAATTTAAAACTTTTCCTCTATGTTTGTCTCCGGCCGAGGTTGGCTCAGCTCTTTAGATGCTTGATCTTTTTATCAGCCACTTAAATAGGTCATTGAAGAGCGTCCACGCCCTTGGATCCTAAGGATCTAAAATATTATTTACTTACAAATTGTTTTTATAGGCAATCTAGGCTTTTAAATGGACATAACGGAAATGGAAAATAAAATGGAGAATAAATATTTTTTTTATGTTAAGACAATGGTACACTAGAATCGAATTACAGATTTTCCCAGTAACTAAAAATTTTATTGACATTGTCTTTTAATAAAAGTCCTTTCATCAATAACCACTCCCATAAAACTGCCCGCCATACTTTCCAGACTTATCCGGAACAACTAGCACTTTGAAAGTTTTTATTACTTTTCCAATTTTATTCCCTTCTCGAACTTTATGAAACTTATCTTCATTTTATTGACAGGCTCTTAGAGGTCGCGACATTTTGAAAACTCAAAGTTTTTTCGACAATTTATGCGTGTTGGTTGTTTATAATGGTGGAGGCAGTGTATTTGAAAGCCGTAAGAAATCTTTTGCACATTCTTTCAATCGGTACGAGATTTTTTAACCGGCTTCAAAAAAGGAGGAGGTTATCAATTCGACTGTATGTTTTTTTTTTATGTTTGTTACCTCATAACTTTTGACTGGGTGAATCGATTTTGATGATTCTTTTTTTATTAGAAAGCTGACGCTTCCCATTTGGTCCCATTTCAATATAGTCCAGTTCTGATAATGGTATCCATGAGAAAACCATATAAGTCTTAAATTTGCATTAAGTACGTGCGCGACAAATAGATGAATAACTCAATAGTCGGTATTTTGAAGTCGGTTTTTGTTTTTTTTGTTTTTTTGTAAAAATAATTATTATTTTAAATATAAGCAATCACTATTTTTGTCCTCAAAACCAAGTCCTTTGGTCTAAAAAACAGTGAGTAAAATTGAGTTCGTCCTCGATTTACTCAAACCATTTTATTGAAATAAATTTTCAATAAAATACAATACACATACAATACAAATTTTTCCTTCTATCTAAAATGATACATGGATAATGGATATTTCACAAATTCTTAGATCACACTTCGGGCATTTATTAACTGTGACAGATTTCATCTTATAGATATTATAGTATGAATGTTAGAAAGCGGTGTCATTTTCAAACTTTGGAGTAACGTCTTTATAACAAAGTCTGAAAACGCTTAATGGGCTTCGTCTTCCCCTAAAAGGGCAATTTGGAGAAAAATACATAGGACTTAAACTCATCAGGACTTGTGCTTTATTTACTTAACACTAACTTTGTTAATTTATTTTCATTTGAAAGCAAGGCTATTAGGAATATCTATATGTAGGTCGGTCTCAATTCACAAGTCATTATCTCTCTTTATGTTAAACAAATCGGCTTTGACATACAGGTAAACAGACATTGAAGTCTCACCGTTAAGTTGGTTTCTGAACACCAAAATAGTTTTGGAAGACAGGTTTTGACAGAAAGATAGACAGGTTTTGGAAGTGTATAAAATGCGAGGCACAGCCAGTATTAGAACATCTCAGTCTTGGTGCGTTCTCATCAAAAAGCCTAAGTATCTCCGACGGTTTGAGAAGCATAATGCCCTATTTAAATGAAAATACTCTCTGTTGAAAGAACGTCCGTTTGCATACTCTGTTTGATGGATTTATTTGGACGTTAAAAAGCTTCTGAATAAATTGGACGTGGAGCACCTTTTACCTCGTGCCCTAATTGATATTAATGCTGTTGAAATGAGTGGGAACATTTCAGGTTTTAACATTCGTTGAAACTGTCGCATTTTTTTAAAGAGGATAGTAGTATTCTTTCAGTTGCGGTGTAGTATGACTATAGCTGGCTGGTCAGTCTTCGGATGGGTGTTATAAACGAAATTACGAGTACGTGCTATAGTGTTTCTGATGAAACGCTAAACTGTAGGACCTGAACATTTGCGCCAAATAATTTTAGGATTTACTTTTTTCTCTTGACGTTGTTTTAGTTTGCCCACGAACCAGTCTGTTTCCCTTATATCCAGTGCTTTATTAATAAACGTAGAAACTCTTGGAACACTTCAGTTTATATCTTTTTCGTTTAAGTTCAAATTATGAAGAGAGAAAAAGATTAAACGTAGTTTAACTATTCCGAAACTTTATTAAGGGGAAAGTTTTATAGTTGTTCGGCCAAAACTATGAATTGACCACTCAACTCTTGCCCAGTCAAACTTTCCTTTACAAAAGAGAATATTTATGTGTACATTCGTACTCAAGTGAGTACAATCGTGAAATTCCCGAATTTAAAGTTAAAAGTACGTAACTTGGTAAAGTAACGACGTTTACGGGAGATGAGATACGGCGTCGCATTGTTAAAGTTTCATTCGACAAGGTTAACTTCTCAACATTAAGTTACGAACTTTTGGACAGAACGGAGGCATTAGAGATGTGTTAAGGTATTGACACACGCTCATTTGCAAACTGAAGGCATGCCAATATTGAGCAATTGCTACTTAGAGGCATGTGTGAAACTGTTGCTAACAATAAGGAAGCTTAATTCTGTGTCGAAAGCCGTTTGATTTTCCAATAGTGTCTTCACTTTAAGTCGAGAGTGAATTGTTTGCGGAGGCAAGCATTTTTCATTGTAGACCGCAACATTGCTCACCATCAGGCGAGATTGCAGTCAAACGCAAGCCTATCGAAAAATAAAGGATTTGCTCTGAAAGCATCTTCCGTTCTGAGCACTATTATTCAGCCAGTGCGGCTTTAGACAAAGTAGGTATGTTTATTGTTAGCAAATGCGAAAACTTATATGAATAAACATGCTGCTTTTCAGCATTTTCTGTATGGGTTATTTGTGTCTGTACCTTTACAATTATCTATACTAATATTATAAAGAGGAAAGATTTGTATTTTTGTATGTTTGTGTTGAATAAACACAGAAACTACTGGACCGATTTCAAAAATTTGCTACATTATCCCTGAGTAACATAGGCTATATTTTATACCCGTGCAAAGCCGGGGCAGGTCGCTAGTCATTTATAAAAGTTAAATATTAAAATTTAGTAGGAGGAAAATTTACGTACGCTTTAGCAGCTTATTCTTAAATCTGAATTGATTCGAGTTTAATTTTTAAAAATACTTCTTTTTTTACAAGCCTTGAATGTAGGATAATTTCAGGGTATCGAAAGGGAAGATCGTAAAAGTTTACTGACTAACCCTAGTCTTCGATTTTGACTTGTTCTTAGGGTTCCAACATGACGTCATCAATTGTTGTTCTAAGACAAACAAGAATCAAGGTACATATACTTACGTGCCATTCGCAACTCGGTAATTCTCAGCTGCAAATAGCTCTCCTGCTCACCCATCCGAAGACTGCCCGAAATCACGAGTATCATCAAGTGACAAATCATTCGACCATATTACGTCACACGTCACAAGCGACTATCGACTCAAAGGCACAGCTCGGATCTCAGCTAGTTCTATTTGCAGATACAAATATCAATACGCTCCAATACCACGAACCAGTAAGTTTGTTCTCAAGAGGTTTCGTGTAGGCAGTGAACAGACAGGCAATCGACATCGAGGCCATCCACAATTCACTCTCAAGAGACGGCCGTCGCCGGAAACAAAGATTTCCAGTTACATACTGATCGAATCTGATGCGAGTCTTGAATATTACACATTTCTGTTACTAAGAAGTTATGGCGCGTTCAATGAGCGACAAATGAACTCTATCAGTAAATATTTACCCATAAATTTACGAGGCAACTGGTTAAGTACTTAATATTTGATATCGTTTACTCTTAATTACGATCAACTTTAACCTTGGGACAAGCCTGAAATAGCAGAGATAAGGAAATCAGCAGTCCTGTAGATTTTTTAAGGTAACATTTGAGTACTACTTATTTCAATTATTTTGACGTTTTTGGTTACGTGGTGCTTGTGACTAACTATTAAAATGTTTACTTAAAATAAAACTTAAGTGAAAGACAAACAGTGTACTGAACTCTTGCAAAGTTCACTGAGACTCAACCATAGAGATGATATCTTTATAGTTATGCTGAGCGCGTTTGTACTAATAAATAACACGGAACCCTAAACACTTTTTATTTGTAATTGTAAACATTTGGAAATTATTGAAAAGCCTTACAAAGACTGTACCCAATTAAGAAGCCAAACAGCAATGAACAAAGGAAAACGTTTCAATAAGTCGTTCATAAACTTCGCTACAGAATAAACAAAAAATCTAATTAGTCTCACTCATTCTCAGTAAAAATGTAGTAAAATATTTGTAAAGAACCTAAATTAACTAGGTACATAAAAGTGAAAAACTGTGGTCACAGGATGCTTAGTAAGGCCGGCGTTTCCAAGTCTAACTAGGGCTGCCAAAGGTAACTTCTTAAGTCGATAACACAATGATAACACAATACTCTTGTAATTGTAGTCTTGTAATTGTAATTCTCGATATTTAAATCACACGTCTTCTGCTTTATATCTTCTTTATATATAAAAATAAATCGCTGCACGTTTATTTCGCTAAAACTCGAAAACAGCTGGATTGTTTTTTTTTTGTAAAAGTAAAAAAAAAAGAAACAGCGGGTGATACCGCCGGCTGCAGCTAGTGTATAAAATAAGAGTACGTAGACACCTACGACGCAAAGAGTATTCCTTAGTGTAGGTGATACACGTCATTGTTTAAATAAGTAATTATCTAAGTTTAAATATACTATTTGGCAAAAGTGTAAACAAAAAAAATTAGCTTAAAAAAACAAAAAAAAATGTCTGAATTAATTTACAAATTATTAAAGCACTATTTTGAGTGTAATAGAGTAAGTCACCAATATTCTCGGACCCACCGTATCACTGGCTATACCCTTAGTAGGTAACTTACCTTGGTTTCGCGTTATGGCAACCCTGAGTATACTTTAAGCGAGTTTGCTCATCTACGGCCATTTGTCCACGTAATTGCAGTCGCTGCCTCATTTCTACGAAACGGCTGCCGTGTTAAAGGGATCCTCTTTTATCTACCGGCCGTCTATTCTGCAGCTGGCCCGCTCGCTTTGTTGGACGAAATAATGATATGTCACGCAGAATTCCGAACAGAAATCATAACCATAGATGTTCGTCATGCGTAGCTGGTAGTAGCTGGTGACCATGATATACAAAAATGAATCTCTATTTCCCTTGGTCATCGCATCACGAGTGAACAGATGGAAATTTCGCTAATTCTTTTTTTGGTTGTGTTTATTATTGTAAGGCGAAGGTTGTTATGAAAGAAAAAATTAAGCAAGTTGAGCGGAACGTTAGAAAATTTAAGACAATTCAAATATTCATTATCAATTAAGACAGGAAAACGTCTGTTGGGTCAGCTAGTTATTAATAAAGATCAGCTAGGCCACGTGACTTGTCCCAGGAATTTGTTCAGGAACTATTTGTAAGTAAGCTATAATTTGTAAGTAAATATTTATCTGGTCCTTCGTTACCTGCCGCCTAAATTACTTGACCAATTTTGGATGAATGGCATGGACTAAATTTTCAGCTGAGTTCTTTTGTTTTTATAACAAAAACAGTTTTGGTTGATTGTACGTAACTAGATATAAGATAGGCTAATGATAATAATTCGTAATTAGCCTTTATTTCATACTCACAATTTAAAAAAAATATCTGTTCGCCAAACGAGAGCTTATAAAACTAAAATGAAACAAGATTTTTACTTGGCCTTTCCAAATAAAATAGAAAAAAA
The DNA here is from genome assembly GCA_949125135.1 of Alcis repandata. Taxonomy (NCBI): domain Eukaryota; kingdom Metazoa; phylum Arthropoda; class Insecta; order Lepidoptera; family Geometridae; genus Alcis; species Alcis repandata. The sequence continues at coordinate 4,539,242 of OX421238.1, forward strand.
CAAACAGGGTAATTTATTTCAGCGGCACGTGTCTGACAAGTAGCCTATGATCGGTAGGTGTCGGTAAATTGCTTAATTGTGCGCCTTAATGAGAGAATTTCGTCGAAATTGTGAGGTTAAAATAGAAATGTTGTTTTTCTTCGTATAATGGAATAATACGGAATGTTTTTGTTTGGCGCACCGTGAGTACAACGCGGGTTTTCGGTTGGCACATCGGGAAAAAGAGTAAAGTATCAGGTTTGTACGAAAATACGAATTTTGGCATACATTCACCGAAGTCTTACTAGATCGATGCATACATTTTACTAAAAAGCTTCGTCTTTCCTTTTCAATCTTTGATACCTGTTAAATATGCGTGGTCAGTTACACTCTATTCTAAAGTGAGGTTTGTCAAATTTACTTTAAAAAAAACCTAATTAAACTAAATATTTGTTGTAACCACAAGATTAAATTAATAGGTAGCAAGAGAGTCATTATCTTCTTTTATTTAAAAATGTTTTTTTATTTTTTTTTATTCATGAATAGGCTTGCGTTTGACCGCCACAAAGCAGTCGGACCACGTGTTCAGAGGGCATCTTGCCGGATGGGAAGCAATGATGCGGCCTACGAATTGCTGTTCGTTTGGCTATAACTCGAGAACGGCTGGACCGATTTCGCTAATTTTGATCTTGAAATATTTGTATAAAGGGGCGTCTAAACGGGCCATATTTTACGACAATTTGTGTCTGCAATTATTGGCAAATATTGCCCAGCCATCAAAAAAACATTTTAGTGCATTTTATGGCTGAGCAATCAATTGCAGGCAACATGTTGCAATATGGCTGCAATAGTATGGCCTTTGATTCAGAACCCATGATTTCATAAAAACATTTTGACATACCAAAAAATATGTGGATATAATGCCGGGCCATCCTTAAAATATTGCATAGTGTGGCTGGTATTGCTAGCAATGTTGCCGGCCACAGTATTGCAGCCACAAATTGTCGTAAAATATGGCCCGTTTAGACGCCCCTTAACTTCAGGGAAGGTTTAAAAGCCGGTGGGTGAAACCGCCGGGTGCAGCTATTAGGTAATAAATAAAATAATGAATAAATAACCCGACTGCATTTATTTATTTATAAAATAGCAACTGAAACACAAACATTACCGTTACCAGTCTTGGTCTTGGTCCTGCTTGGTGCATTATCAATCTATGCATTACCAAGCGTTACAAATCTATGTTTCAAAAAATGAATTGATTTGACTCTTCCATTGTGACAACTCAAAAACTGCGTATTGGATTTATAACTGGAATGTACTTGAATGACACTTATTTCCACAAAGCACTTTTCATTTTAGGCTTATGCTGGCACTTCACATGCAATTTCTGTTTGTATATTTGCCGAATAAAAACAGACGCATCTATGCATAGACATGTGTGCAATGTGAAATGCCGTTATGCTAGGAGTTTGTTCCTCAAACACCATTGTTAACAAAACCTATCCACACGCAACAGTACTTACAATACAAGGAAACCTCTTTATAAGATCCCTTTGTTAAAGTAATTAAGTTTTTACGGCCATCATTAAAACTTTGCTTTACACATCCCACTCGAGGTTGTGGTGTAATTTCTCTAAAGCTCCATATGATAAATGTTGGAACAATACTCCTTATTAAAACAGTTTGTTTCAGTGTTCACTTTGACAAGGCAATTATTTTCTTCGTTATCTGGTAATATTTAAAAAAATTGGAAAACGAAAACTGCCTTTCCCACAATCATTGTATTCTACTATAATTATAAATGACTATTGATCAGTTTTAGGACATTTACATTTAGGACATTCGATGTTTCATAACGAAAATCGGAACACATAAAACCATTTATTGTCCTGCAAACTGGAACTCAAGGGTGAGTGTGAGTTTGGGTGCTTTTTTTTAAATTTTATTCTCTTGAATTTATTTAGATTTATTTTTTCCTCTGTTTCTTGGTTAGTAAATTATTAACCCTCCTAGCTACTTTGTGCCCGACACCCGTTCATATACAAACTCTTGTTATATCTGCTGAAAGCGCCGAAGCCTTATTTCCGCTCAGCGCTCGTTCGTGTTGACGAATGGCCCGGGCCCCAATTCTGGCGAATGAGATATCATCCCGGTCACGGTTGCTCTTATAAGAAATGACATGACAATGAGAGTGACCGAGATTATCTCCAAAGGCCCAGAATGAGGCCCCAGATAGCACCTATTCCACTCGGAGTGCCTGCTACATTTTCATCATTTATCTGATGGTATTCTTTAAATCAAAATGAAATGTAACCATGAACAGGTAATATTGAACCCAACTGGGTTGAAGGACACTAATCCAATTTTTTAATTTTACTTATGTAAATTTAATGATTGTAATCGCAACGCCCAGCAGCTTTATTTACTACAAAAAAATGAAGTGATTATTGGAAGCAAATTGAATCTTTACTATTCGATTGGTTTAAGTAGTAGAATAAGTATAATAGTATCCAGTAAATACACATATTTATATATTTCTAGCATTTTCAATTTTTATTTCAAAGCATTTATAAATCGCAATTTTTCTTTTTCTTTTTTTTCAGTACAATTTTTTCGTTTAATACGGCATTATAATTTTCTTCATATTCACCAGAACAGTTTTCGCCTTTACAACACGATTGACACCACTAATCCATACATTACAATCAGAATTTCCTTCACGGCTCTGTATTTCAAATACAGATACGTAACCAAATCGAGCCTATTTCCAGTTCAGTAAATATTTCAACAGCGCCGTACGAACACGTGAAACATTGCTCCGAGAGGCACTCTATTAACCTAATTGGCTATTAGTCAAAACGAACAGGTAGTGAAATACAAGGGTACTGGCGAAGAAACTTTCAGTAGGATATAGTAGAATTATTAACACGAAACGATTAAATTGTATGATTTTGAAAATCGTCTGAAAATTTTTAAAAGTACCACATTATTTTTAGACTCAAAAGCAATAAATAATGTATTCGAAAGTAACTAAGTAATGTGTTCGCACCGATACGGTTCGACGAAATTGATGAAATAAAAAAAGAGAAACATCCATCATCATCATCATCATCTAATTTTCATCATCACCGTTTTTCATCTCCGCGCAGGAAAAACCGTGGGGAGCAGTTATTTTAGTAAAAAATTGTCGCAGATAAAGTTATTTGCAAAATAATGTTACATAGGTACATAAAAAGACTGGACTTACGTATTAAAGTAAAGGCATTTGTTAGATTTTCGAAAGTAGATCCATATATAATTTCGACTATAAATATGCTAATTTTACTTATACTATTTAACAACTCGAAACTGTTATGGAAATTAAAAGTTGTTCGATTTTCCATACCACCTGTACAGACCTGCTAAAGTTTGCTTCTAATCACTTAATTGAAGTCAATTGAAACCGTACTCTATTTGACAGATATTCAATTGGTTTAATGTATTGGCAGGTTCAGCGGGAGCAATCAATACCGCTGGCTTTTGATTGGGATGGAAGTAGCGGTGTTTTGACTGTTTTGCATTCAGTATTGTAGCTTTTATCTTTAAACTCGTACGAAACGCTTTGATTCCAGGTTTATTGTGCGAACCGCTATGGTGTGGAACGCTTTGCCTGAGTGGGTGTTTTACGATAGACATAATCTAGGAGATCTAGGATCTATCAAGTCGTGAGTGAATCGGTTTCTTCTAGGCAAGCATGCTCCATCGTATACCGTATCGTTGCTTACCATTAAGCAAGATGGCGGTCAAATGCAAGCCTATTACTGAATAAAAAAAAAATTAACTGCGCGCAATGGTTCACCTGCGTGATGTTGAAAAACGGTCATCATGAATTCATGATGATTTGGTTTTGTCTAAGGCTGTGTTAATTCAGATTTATTAGTGTGATATTAAACTACTGAGAAACATATCTAATAGTAACCACTATAACAGTACCACAGAATTTTGCAAATATACAAGTTACCTGTTGTAATAAGTAAATCAAACGCTAAGTTGTGGACAAACGCGACGTTTAACATTACGAGTGAGCTAGCGATTTGTTCGTATTCACTCAATTGTATTAAAAAGTCAATTCTATATTGGACATTTGCTTTATGCACATGTTTCCTATTTTTCCATAATTCCTCATAATAAAAAGTAGACCGGTTTTAAATTCATCTTCAAGTACCTATACTAAGTTCAGTCTACAGTTTTTCCACATCTCATCTATTTATGTTTCACCGTTACCAAGTAAAAATCCAATAACTCATTGATTTTGTGTCTATAGGTAGGTAATATAATTGTTTCAAGCAGTTTTATCCACATGGACTATTTCACTGAAACTTTAATTTGTGCGGGATAAAAACCTATCAATTTACGGCTTTTGAACAATCAAATTCATGCAAAAATCACGTCCCTTCGTTTTTGCGCATAAGCGAAACAAACAAACATACACATTCGAGTTTATAATATTACTAAAGAAGGGAAAAGAGTAAGGAAGTAGGGTTCCGTGTGACCTAAATAGCCTTTCTTCATCTATACTAATATTATAAAGAGGAAAGATTTGTATTTTTGTATTTTTGGATGTTTGTGTGGAATAAACTCAAAAACTACTGGACCGATTTCAATAATTCTTTCACCATTCGAATGCTACATTATCCCAAAGTGACATAGGCTATATTTATTACCTGAAAAAATTAGGGAACCTTACTAAAACTTCAATAGTGTCCACCCGTGTGAAGCCGGGACGAGCCGCTAGTTAGTTATATTTACGACAAACCCCATCCCCTATTGCTTTCTCATAAACAAACTTCCAAGAACCAAAAGTGCTCAAACTGGCACATAAATAAAAGAAAAATAATATATTTACAGAAAAGTAGGGAAAAGTATGTTATTAGCTTACTTTCTCTTTTAAGCGAGCTTTTCTCCTTTTAATGAACATACATAAGAGAGATGGATGTTTGGAGGCTCGCCAAACCCTTGGGGCGATCGCGCACTACCCTAATTTTGCTTGAATGACTTTGACTTGACCCTTTTTGACATAGATACTCGTATGTTAAAAGGAACATGCAATACACAATTTAAATAATGAATGTCCTTTCTTTCGTAGAATTGCGCTCATTTGGTGATATTTGATCACTTTTTCTGTTTGTACATGAAATAAAAGTATAATCGAGGAAAATCTACATTATGCTAAAACTACTCGTATGAAGCAGTGATTAACTTTTATCAGTCTTTATAAGTTAGACCCAGTTTTTCCAAGCAATGACTTTTCCTCAATCAGTAAAGCTGTGAAATGAATAATTGAATACGAGTACATTAAAATCACAAATAAAGCGTTTCGCACGAATTTAATAATAGCTGCCGTAGGTAGAAAATATATTGAATAGAACTCGTTAAAAATATTACATCAGAATCCCTGGTACCTTTCATGAAGGGACCAATACCTGGAATATCTATAAAAGTTAGTGTGTTGGTGTGTGTTTGTACCCACTTAGATTCGTTACAGTTAAGAGGCTTTGAACGAATTCGTATGAAAAATGTTTATCAAAAAAAAACACATACGCCTATACAGGCTTATAGGATGACGAGGCCAGTTAAAATTATGAAAACCTAGAGCAAAAACCCACAAAAAAACCGATCAAATAAATTTTTATTTTATCTTAAAGACAAACAAAATGTTAGCTTACAAATTTATTAAGTACTCATGCGTTTACAATATTGAATTTATTCCTCGATTAATAAATTCTAGGATTTCGTGAGAGATCGTAGTGGAATAACGAGTGTTTTTAGAAATTGGGAATTCAAACGGAACTCCCCACTCTCTTCATGTTTTGCTGTAATACATCTGTAGAAGGCACATAGCATACAGCGTGACCAACTTATCTGTAAAATTCTTTGGGGGAGCCAATAGCATTTCCCAAACAAAATAAACGACCAGTCGTGAAAAATGTTAGTTCTCTTATTTGACCGACTTTACTCATCTAAATATAAGTCGGCATCTCTATATTCGCATGTGAAAGTTAGAGAACAACTTCAAACATAGATCTACCACCGCTGGGAACGTATATACGCACCAGACTAATTTGCCCAGAATCACAAAGTCGTTCGAACATGAGACGACACAATTCAGCGACACTCTTTTTTATTCATTCTTATTCTTCGTTATTATGCTTACGTTTGACAGCCATCTTGTCTGATAGTAATGATGAATGAAGAAATCGATTCATTCCTGACTCGAAGACACCCATTCACCCATCCCTAATGCCGCTAACATTTTAAACAAAACATGCCAATGTAGCATTTTTTTATTATTTTTTATAATATTTATGTAATATTATTTTCAGCCACTTAACCAATTGCGATTTTCATAACTTTATTCTGTGATTTTATAACTTCAAATATTATGTTGAAATATGCAAGCGAGATAAGCGTCTGGCCCTTTATACAAAGCTTAAATCAAAAACGCTCTGCTCCAACACGGTCTCGTCGTGTACGAACGGCCTAACATGGCCTCCATCGGACTACGATTTGAATCACAATGAGTTCATGCCATTATGCGACTTCCTAGTAAAGCCAAGTTGAACTTTTAACGAATTTTCAACTATTTTACGAGAGACGTGCGAGTGAATTTTGGGGCCGAATTTAGATTACAGCCGTTCGTTTCATTCCTTCAAAGTGGCACATTTTATTTTATATCCCTGAAGTCCGGTGTCTGGATTCAAAATTTGATTTTTTAGTGCTGAAGAGTCAGGATAAAGTGTAATGGCCACAGTCATAGTAAAAAATATAAAATCCCAGTTTTTACAAGTGCTGACAATGTTAGCGGATATTGTGAAGAAAGACTATCAATTTTAAAATAACGAAACAAAGTATTGATATTAATTTATTCATAGATTTTTTATCATTAATTTTACACCTGTAGTAAAAAAAATGCCTTTATCCATTTTTATACTTATTGGAGAATTAATTAGTTACTCAAATTTTAATAAGAATAATAAAAATTAATTAGTAAGTCAAATAAATCAATTAAATTATTATTTTCAACTTTTTTGTTACCTAAAATTTTTTGTCTAAAATATTTCCAAAGTTATAGAAATCAAAAAATGCGACATTGGTGTGGCCACTTAGGCCATACCATACCTCTTTAAGGCCAAGTGAGCTGTAGACAAAAGATTTGTCTTGGTAATAAAAATACCTCCTCAGATCACATGAACATTGCCAGATCCCATCCCAGTCAGCGCGAAGCTTTCCACTGACCCTCAGTTAAATTGAGAGCATTATCGGAAAGGACGCAATCCCCATTATTCGATACATTAGCTTTATTGAACAATAGAAGGGTGTTTACTTTGTTTCGAGACCGCTGATCGCTTATCGATCGCGAGACTGCGATCTCGGATTAGAGTTTGTTTATGTGCTTAGATTGAGATGTGATTGTCGCTTGGAGTTGTTTATCCTTATATAGCTGCGACTTGTGGTTTGACCCACTTTTCTTGGAATTTCTGATTTTTTAGATGTAAAAAGTATTTTGATAGTCCGATATGTCTATTAAAAGTAATTTTAGAGTTTTTTGAGCTTTTTGAGTGTTTGAAATAATAAATATACACGCTCCTAGACAAGCGTGCTACATCTTTGACCACATCGTCGCTTCCTATCAGGTGATATTGTCGTCAAATGCATGTTTAGTCTATTGGAAAAAAACATGCTACCAATTTCAAATTTTAGAGTGATTCTATCAAAATGAGAATTTTGGTTAATTGGTGTCGTCGTATATTCGAAAATATCGTGCAATGTTCAAAGTTCTCCGAAACGGTGTGTGTGTGGTACGTACATGTCGTTGAGTGTCGAATGATATTTTTTAATAGAGTAACTGATTTTTATTTTTTTTATTTTCTGTTCGTAGCGGTAATAATTGAAAAATAATATAAATTATGTCGTTCTTTTCTCAGCCAGCTGTCAGCAGCGGAAACGTATGGAAAATTTTCAATTTACAACAACTTACACCGTTACACCTATAAACTATAACTAACAGTCGAATTGAGAACCATCTCCTTCTGAAATTGGTTAATTTTTTTGCTTTCAGGGTTAGTCCTACAGCTTAGGTTGTTCAGAAAATTGATTTATTACACAAGTTTTCGATTTAGGACTTCCCTAGCTTTTAGGAGCATGTAAAATTTTAAGTTCCAAACTACTATAAATGATCAACATTCTGTGTGTTTACCGGCCGGGTGGTGGACATTGCCCCGTGTCCTTTATGCTAATGTACCAACTTTGTTACAAAGGGTACAGTTCATGTGCGCTGGTTGAGTTCAACGCGTGGTTGCGCCAAACTGATTTCGAACTGGTGATCTGTAATAAATAAGGGATATAGGTAATTAGGGGTGGACTGAAGTGCTCTGAGATTTTGATCGTTTTCGAACATACTTACAGAACAAAGTAAGAAAGCAGCAAAAAAAAATATTTTTTTAATAACTCGTCCGATTTTGATGTATGCGTGTTCATATATGACAAAATTAAATTTGTTACAACATGGTTAATAAAAAACAATTAAGCCACGCACCTATTCACTAAGCAACAATTGTTTATAAACTCTGTTTCAGAAACATAATATTATTTTGTTTCTGTAAACACTAGGTACGTGTTTCTTGTTAACGTAGTGTTTACAGAAACAAAGTGATATGTTTCTGAAACATTATGATTTGTTTCAGAAACACGTAGATTTCGTTTCTGAAACAGATTTTATAAACAATTGTTGCTCAGTGAATACGTGGCTTTATGTTCAGCATTAGATATTTTTCGTCAACGATTTTTTTGTTTTAATAATTTTCGTATCGTTTTTTTGGTAAGTTGAATCTTAATTATAAGTTTTAAATTAAATTAGAAGTTATGATTAATTTGTCTACTTACATTGTTTGACTCTATATCCTAACTAAACTAAAATGGTATGACCTTGCTACCTGCCACTTTATCATCCAGTAATGCTATTCATAGAATCCCCGGTTCGATTTGTATTATAATAGGATTTTTGGATAAAAAGTTGCTGTGACAAAAACCTTTTACCAAAGATACGAATGCCTTGGGGGCTATTTTTTTCGAGAACAATTTCTTCTTGGTATTTGGTAGAAGTCGATTTTAAAAGCGTTATTGCATACCTTATCTACCGTTCATTGTTGGGGAAGCGACTCAAATTATGTTTTGATGTCAATGCTTGAGGAACTTTTTGAGGCCGCCCTTTTCTATCTTGACCAAGTGTTTCACCGCGATGTTTCCCGAGATGCCTTCTTTCTTTTTCAAGTTCCCTAATGCTTTTTTTACAATGATCAATCTTAATCGTAGAGGTCTTTTTAGTCCAAAATATGCGCCTTTGACAAGCAAGTTGATACATTCTAGGCAATTTTTTTTTTATTATATTTTTTATAATGTTATTATTTTGAGATTTTATTGTTTCAGATCATTTAATCTCTAACTGTTGTCTCTCTCACCTTGCAATTTTGACAGGTGCATGTGCTTTTACATTTTTCTGTTTTTATGCTCAGCTCACTTTTGTTATTAAAATAAAGTCGAGAATAAATGACGTAATTCTTAAGGCACGTTCTGAGTTCAGGGTTTTGTATAAAACACGGAAGTGCGTCTGTATTGTGAAAAGCGCCTTACACATAAATAAAATGCGCGAAGTTTTTTCTACTGTTTCTTAACAAATTGTCCGAAATTCATTCCCCGCATAGCATTAAGACTTCGTTAATTTATTACTCTGTAGCACACAAAGCCAAAACTTGCATATAGCTAATTCCTGAATAATTACTTTCGAGTATCTCAACATGTCTCACAACTTGAAACTAAAAGCTTTCAGAATCTAGACAGTATTCATGCATACCAAAGCGACTGTCTAATTGTCTGGGAGGCCATAGAACTAAGGTTCTAAGGCAAAACCTCTTCGACACTTTATCCTGACATAGTACAAAATCACTCAGTAAGAACACCTACGAAATAGAAGCTGGTCTCAAAATTCTTTGAACGTATGCCAGGCTGGGGATCGTTGCAAATAAAAATAATAATAAAAAATAATATAAAATATTGATTGGAAAAACCTTGGATAATATTTTTTTCCGTTACAAGCATCTTAAAGAAAAAAATATGAAACTATTAACAAGTCAGGCTAATTTTGTAAAGTTTGTCAACAACTAATAGTGAGCATCTAAATAAAAATAAATAAATAAACAACAACAATGGAGTTACAACAATACCTACACAATGTTTTTTTCTAAAATTTTAAACCTCTCTACAGAACATTAGATTCCATTAACTTGAAGTTAGCATACTGTTTGCGACCAAACTGTGTAAGTCTACGCTTTTCCACCCATTACTTTGGCTCTTATGATGCTGACTGTACCCTCTTCGGACTTTGTTGCAATATAAAAGCAGTACTCACCAAACAATAGTTTCATAATGGTACATTAAAAACAACGAACATAACAAGAGCAATTTCAACTAACTCACTTACTTAAAGACTTTATAATTATAACCGCTTGGTTACAATACAAGGGCCTAATTAAGATCAGTAAGGTAAGATAAATAAGTATTTATTTAAAAAAAAATGTTGAATCACACTAATCATTATCTTCATAACCATCATCATTCCCAATCTTTAATCCTCCCACTGCTGGGATACAGGTCTACCCTCGAAGGGTGATTAGGCCATTTTCCACCACGCTGGCCAAGTGCGGATCAGTGGATTGACATACACGATTGAATTTCTGCATTATTATCATACTGATTTATAAATGCGAAAGTTTGTGAGTATGAGGGTGTGTATGACTGTATGTTTATTACTTCTTCACGATTAAACGACTTCACAGATTAACTTGTGGTTACGTACGATACAATGCGGCCGCGTGTAGTTACCATTTCACCCTATTTATTATTGTTTAAATACGAGTAAAGATGGGTTGGTAACTATCCCATTTAAAAGAAAAGTTCAACCATTCCAATAAGTTACCAAAACCTCCTTACTGTTGTTAAACTGTAAGGAGAAGGAGACAGACGTTTAATTTCCTCTGGGTATATAATATTCCTTTCCTCTAATTTAATTCATTATTGCCGTTTCTGGGGCAATAACGTTTTTCAAGTTAATTTACTGGACTACCGTGAACAGTTAAATTGGGGGCAGTTGAATTCTGCCAAGGAAAAGAAAATGTACAAATAAACATCTATGGATTATTAATAACTAAATTGTCCCTGAAGTTTCACCAGCATTTCCTGGGATGAAAAATGGCTTATAGTGTTAATCCCAGCTATAAGCTATCCTTATACCAAAATCTAAATTCGTTCAGCGGTTTTTGCGTGATTTAGCAACATACATCCAAACATACTAACTCTGACAATTACAATTTTAACGGTTATATTGGGTGCGTTTTGTGTTAAAGAAGTATTTAAAAACAAGCTTTTATTGCATTGTCATCGGAGTTACACACGTATACCGTCGTTTCAGCTCAATCGGACATCGGGAAGTGGTTCAAAATTGAGTTGCAAGATTCCTTTCGAACATTCATAGTACATAGTTACATACTCGTACATACATTGCAAGTTAAATAAAAGATTTGGAAAAGGAGGATAAACCGACCGTGTGATTTAAGGTGCGACGATTAGTAAAATTGCCTAGAACTCTGATATTTCCATTTCACACATAATATCACATCAGATCAATGAGACGAACACGAAACAGATCGTTTCCGAGAAACTGCGCAAGTGTGTAAATAAGGAAAATTACAAAAAAAATTGTTGTGACACAAATTCTGACAATAATTCTGACAATAACCGAAAGACGACAAAAAATTGAGCTTAAATCGCACTTCGGCGGCTTAAAGCAAAAACTTGTGAACAGCGGAGAGACAAGGTGTGGATTTAACAGCTTATGTCGGGTTTAGTGACAAACCATGGTGCGAGGGAAGCGTGAAAACTGCGTTCTTAGACAGACGTGTTGATTTGAAACTCTCGCTTGAGACGAAAATGCTTTTAGGTTTATTTCTTTTTAACAAGCTTGCACAGTCCACTGAAATGCTTCTCAGAAGCTGGGGCAGGAATTTCTGTCGAGAGATACGTAGTGACTAGTGAGTGTTCCAAAGAAAAATGTATGAATAACAGGACAGCTTATCAGGGCGTAAACGAAAACAGCATTTGTTTCTACATTTATCTTCCGAACACTTGCTATATATCCCTCGACAGAAATTCTTGCTTGAGCCTTCCAGGAAGAAGATAACAACGCGGTATTCGCAATATTTTATTACTGCCACTATTATAGAAAAGCGTGTAGCTTACTACCAAGTTGACGACTTGCACGTGTCGTCACCTAACATCTCAAAACACCAACCCGCAAATTAAATCAGCAGTTCAGAACCGAACACCATTGGATTACAAGTGCATCTGTTGTAAACTCGTAGTTCAAAGCAAAAACAGTGGATTGCGTGTCGAGTAGACAGCGTGTTGTCCGCGAGCGCTCTATTGTTTTTGCTTACGAATCTAAAATGGACTTAATGTGTACTAGTCTTTATAAGTTTATTTCTTATTCACGCAATAGTGAAGCAAGGCGGCGGTGCTAGTCTGATGCGGAGTTGATAAGTTTTGAGTTCTCGTCGCATTTAACAGCGCCTGGGAAAAGTACTATATTATTTCCATAGAATATTGTAAAACATTCTATATTTTATCAGACAAAACGTTATTGATCCAGCTACTACCTCACTGCAATTTACAGTTTCTACGTCATCACAGTATCTGAGATTACTAAGCTCAGCAAATTCATCTACTCCCCGAATATTCGTGGAATTATCTAGAAACCTATTCGTAGTGCGACATACGTCCCAACTACGTCGTATTCATCATGTGACGAGCGCCATCAATTCCAATACCTAGAATTTGCAACTCCGATCTATGGGCTGCATTATTTCGCTTTGACACAAAGATCTTGGAAAGCGTAGCTGAGTTTCATAACATGTACCTACGAGTACATATGAGTTCTGCTAATAGACCTTGTGAGAATTTTCTTGTTTGCCACAATCTTTTATCTCGAGACATTCATCATTCATATTCGATATGGTTTAGAATTCGCTGTGAAGTATTTCTGCTAAATATTTAAAAAAATGCTGGTAAATGGCGCCGCAGCAAACTGGGAGAAATTTTATGAGGCGCAAAGCTTGTTTTCTTTTTGAGGGAAATACTTACCCCATCAAAGATCACCGTCGACAAGAAAGTTTATGAAATTGTAGAACTTATATGTATTGTATACCTATCAAGTTTAGTTGAGATTAGTAAAGTACGAGAGTACCAACATCCACTCAAAAAAAAAAACATTTATTAATTTCCCCTATTCTTTATTTCCTATGAATCGTCTTATTTAAAAACATATAAGTCCCTACTCACATTATTTTCATTAAACTATGTCTAAGATAAGCACAATAAACAAGATGACAATAATAGGTATGTAAGCTCATAATATTTCACGTGAATATTTTCCTTCTCCTTGATTTCCTAGTGTTGTTCCAATCCCGTTGTGCAAACACGGAACAAAGTATTGCTTCCGATTGTACCTTGCGCTGAACAAGTTTTGTAATATATTTTTCGTACACATTCAAACGAGCCGGGAACTTGACATTTACTTACATTGCAAGCTGCGCTCCGCGGTTTTGCAGGACGTTTTAGGATTCTCTTGGAAAGTTCCCAAATAAAAAGTTTCTATCCATTTAAAACCTGTGATACTATCATACTTTTTAATTCTTGTTACTTCACTGAGCGAACCACCCTGAGTGTAGATTTCTATGCCTATGTAGGTGTTCCCTATTAAAATTATTCTTATTTGATCAGGGACAGGGACCCTATTTCTAGCCGCTCGAGATGATCTCGGTCAATCTTACTCTCATAACAATTGTAATGAGAGCGAAAGTGACCGAGATAATATCTCACTGGCCAGAATAGGGCTCCTGGATGACTTTAAGTCGAGAGTCAAGTGAAATGGCTTCTTTAAGGCGCGCGTGCTCCATCGTACTCGTAGACCGCATTATTGCTTCCCATCATGCAAGATGGCGGTCAAACCCAATTTAAAACCGTAGCCACCAAGTAACCACTGCATAGTTTACTAAATTAAATGCCAGCTAGTAGTTAGTTTGCTATATTAATTGTGATAAATAAAGCAAAAACCATCGCAAAATGTCCAAAAATGTAAAATGTAACGTGGTGATGTTGTTAACAAGCTAATTATCATAAATAACCGGTATACCGGCGCTGTTACAATAGCATTTTGATCATTATTATTTAAATTGCAGCGTGAATTATCGGGAATGGATAAAATTACTGTTATTTTTATCCTTTTGATAATAAACAAGCTTTCATGCGTCGGATTCAGATTCAGATTAAAATGTCAAATTTTCCATACGTTTTATTGTTTTGATAATAATTTAATTCAAGTATGTTTTTATTCCGGTAGTTTTTTTACAATTTCTAGTGGGTAAAGTGTATTTTGGGATAATGCTATTCGAATTACAGTACGTTTCTAAGGTGATGCGCATAACATACAGTAAACGAGCCTATTATATCTATTAGATTTCGTAGCCTTATTAATCGATCAGTTTGATTTGCAAAGCCGGTACCTATGCAATGAAATCTAAATCTCGATATTTTAAATACCAAACGTTACCAACGAGCATTGTCAAATCTCTGCGCAGTAAAACAGAAATAATTCTCAAATAATGAGGCGGTTTCGCCGTAAGTCCTGAAAAAACAACTTTCGCGAGAATCGTTACGGTAAAAACGTTTCGAACACACGCTTGTTTAAGAAGGTTTCGAGATGAATATCATTGTTAGTTATTTTTGTACCGAATCAAAAAATAGAAGGATTTTGTCTTCTAAAAGCATTACAAATTGCAATCACAATTAACGGGTCTAAAACGATAGTTTTGTTTCTAAAACCCACTTGCGTCTTAATAGGTCAAAAGTATAAATACGTAACATAACGATATTGGTGAGTTTAAACCCAGAGTTAATAATTAACACAACGCCTCTAATCTCTAATCTAGTATTATACAAGTAGCCCAGAATGTATTGTTTGGTTACAGCTAGCGGCCTAATAATGAAAAAAATGGAGACAAAGATAGACAAACGAATACAAGATACAGAAGTCTGATAGACATCTTGAGTTAGGGGCGTGAAAAAATAATACTAGCATTGTTTAGTCGTACACATCAAAGCGGGAAAGCGCGCGCCCCCGAGCCTTCTACGTATCCGTTACTGGTTAGAACTGGAAGTAACTTCCAACAGTTTAACCAGTTTGTCACCGTGATACGGAAGTTAAAACAATCACTGTTCAAGCGACAGACATCACACTAAGGATACCGTCGCGACACTGATCCAATCTCAGTTTCATTACCTTAGTTAAGAATTTATGAAGCTCTCAGGTTCGGCTGAATCACTACGTTGTAAAGACAGTAACCAAATTTATGCAATGTGCCAGTAATAATATTTTATTTAAACACAAACCACAGATGAAATATAGAGACTTTTGAATGCTTTTACACTGTATATGGAAAAAAAAAACGGTATGATAAAAAATGCAAATTGCGTGTCTACGAGTATATGCTACTTAGAATGGATTCAAAACTTTGTAAATTATAATAAAGTAAAAGTATCCAATATTAATATCGACATAAACTGTTCAAAAGCCCTATAGCTGAACTCTATGTGTGTGCTTAACATTCTTTTTTTTTAATTTTTTCTTTTGTTCAAATGAACAAAAGAAAAAATATTAAAAGTGTAGTAAAAGTTTAAGTTCTGTTTTCCACGACACTAGGAACGTGCCCAGAGGCATAACCACGGTGTTTTGATTGTGTCGCCCGGTAAGTGGGTATAGATAGGTAGGTTACTTAGATTCAAATTTTATCGCTCCCGAATATCCTGTTTTGATGTATTCTCGATAGAGGCCGGAGATGGACTTTCTCAGAGGGTTTGGGTGGTTATTTGAAAACGTAGTTATAGTTCGGGTATAGATTAAATAATAGTACCTACATGAGTGGGTTAGATTTAACTCGAGGCGAATAATGTGTTTTTTATAGTGGATAGATTTGAAAGGTTTTCCTGCTTTACTACAAAACCATACTTTATACAATTATACATACATCATCATCTAATATCATTGTTAACAAAATCCTTTAAAAAAATAAAAGTTAAAAAATAAATCATCACCTACAACCGTCACCCCTAAAAAGTAAAAATAACCCCTTTCTAATAACAATAGAGTCGAGTATTGTCCTAAGCACTTCACTTTTGCAAAACTACGCTAAAATTTAGTTATCATTCAATTTCAATCAAAATGCCGATCCTAACAGTTTGACCACGATCCGCTTGAAACATATTTTCCCACAAAATGAGTAATTATTCAGCTTGGCAACAATTTTATTATGTAAACAAAACTACAGTGAAAGCTTCTCTATTAAATTAACTTTGCTCTCTATCAACTTTATTATATTAGTCGAAAATTGAGTTAACTGGCAACAAAGTTCCGATGGGCATCTACGCCTAAATTAAAGTCAAAACAATTTGTAAAATAATAAATCAAACAAGTATTATGCCCGTGGTTTCTGATTCTGTTTAGTCAAATTCTTTATGCAGGGTTAAAAGGAGTGAGTTTGCTAAGCTGAAAAGGGCTCATAGTACTTGTTATTACGAACAACTTTTATTACAGAATCAACTTAGAAATCGCGAAATAAAAATTAGCTGTTTCATGTTTCTAAGTCTAAAAAAGTCCTGCTCCAAGCTGACTTCTCTTCGCGATTTCAGTGTTGGTCCTTAGTAAAAGTTGTTAATGGTTAAGTTGTTGTACGTAATACAGGGTTACCCTTTCGTTGTAACCCTGTATTACGTACGATGAGTTAATATGGACTACTTATTGGAGGTGGCAACACTTCGCCGTAAAATACAATTTCAATTGAGTAACCTTGCTCAACTTTACTCATACATTCGTTAGTTAGACGCTTGCTATTGTAAAGTGATATCAGATTGGTTAACTTTAGAGATAAGTAGGTACAATAGGCAACTTTTTATTATACTTGTCGACTTTCATCGCCCATATAACATATGTACAACATCTTAAAAACTTTCAGCAGTCGGGTTCCTGTTTTTCTTATCTTCTTCTTTTATATAAAAATGAATCGCTGTTCGTTTGTCTGGCTAAAACTCGATAACGGCTGGACCGATATTTTTTTTTTGTTATGTTTTCTCTAATACAGAGAAGGTTTAAGAGTAAAAAAAAAACAGCGGGTAAAACCGCCGGGTGCAGCTAGTACTTTATTAATATTACTTGTTTATAAAGTAGGATTTTCCCAAAGATATTATCAAGTGGAAAGATATGATCTAACTTTGCATTTTAAACGGTATTTGTATGAACTGAACACGCCATGTTACCTCTCGATTACATAAGGATGCTTGTAGGTTTATCCGAACGGAAGCGAATTTACCCTTAGATATAGTTTGATCTGTAGATTAGTTTCAGTAATACAAAAAAAAAAAAACAAAAATAACTGAATTCTTTATTAGATATATTTAATCTATCATTTCTATTGCAAATTCGTATTATGAATGACTTTTATTTAACTACGAGTAGCTTTGGTAGTACGGATATCTTGCAACTTAATTTTGCACCATTTCAGGATCCTTGATTAAGCTTAAATTTGGTATACCTTTATGTAAAATATATAGATTAATAATAAAAGCTTTTTATAAAATGTTTTTCTAATAATATATCTTTGATTTAAGTTTTTAAAAATAATCATAAGCTGTATTTTATTATTTGCATTTTTTTGTCTTAACCATAATACAATTTAAGTATTATACTTAATTATTATTTAGTTAACCTAATTAGTATTTAGTAAACATGAAAAATACTTTTCGGAGTAGTTCACTAAAATATTCCGTATAAAAGAAAAATCTGTGCTGTTCAAGTTTGCTTCGACAAACTAACATCAGTTACAACAAAACACATTAACGTATCTCCGATTTTTATCATCTTCTCACCTATTTTCTTTTCCGTCCACTTTTGCGGGAACGTGACTGAAATGCGTAGATGCAGCCTATCTATTTAAGTAGTGTAAATCCATTGCACCGTTCGGGCCTGGATAGTAAAAGTGGCTGTAAAACAGGAGATCTTACGATCTTGAATAAGAAATGCTCGATACAACCTTTTCATTTTGTATGGTTTGGTAAACAGAGCCAGCCTAACTATCGACATATAAAGAGTTATAAGATAGGAGAAAATAGAAAGAACCTGTCTGTAAAAAAAGTTGGATCATATATTTTGTCGAGTGTCATTGACATGTTAAAAATGGTTCATAATAATGTTGTTATTTTCGGACTAGCGAAATCCTATTCAAAAGCGAAATACAGGGTTATAGGGTTCTATTTTAATAGGATTTCGCAGTAACGGTAGAAAAAACAATCTTGAATCTTGCGTAAATAATTATCATAATAGGCGGCACGAATTTTTAGTGTGCAAAGTTGGTTGTTGCGACAGACAGAAAAGACGAGACATAACTATTTAAGAGCTCTTTGTAGTTAACTACGGGACCCTAAAAATAAATAACTAACTGTAGATACTAAGAAAGTGGAATCCGAAACGTGATGGTCTCCGTTTACGAGTTCCTCCACATGTTTGCAAAGCTAAACAGTTTAGGATCCAAAATGACATTTTAATATCCAGAGGGCGAGGTAAGACGTACGAATCTCGTTTCCTCGAGTAAGTGCCCTCAGCAGCTTCCTTGTGGCAGACGCAATATGAGAGCGGAATATTCTTATTTTCTCAGCGACTCGAAAAATAAATCTTTTTCTAGTTTTTTTATGAAAGTCGTTGGTGAAAGAAGATGTTATTTTAAGATTGTTTTTATGTGTTTTTGAGGGAGACATTTTTGGTGTTTCTTATGGGTGTGTGAAATGTGTGTGGACTGTTTTATCTCCATGATTTTCACGAGAAAGTTTGAATTGGATTGTTAATCATTGAGCGTTCGAGCATTGTAAGTGTTTACACGGCTAATTTAGCGTGGTATTGCTCATAATAACCGATCTCAACAGATTTTTAAGGACTATTCTGTCATTCATGGGGCTAGGAACCGCGAGAGGTATTTATAACTATGCGCTGTTTTCGGCTTAGCATACCCTTTCCTAATAACCCGGTAGATACTAATTTCTATCACTATTTTCGATTCGATTTAGATCGCTTTAAAATACAGTATGTAACATAAAATACAGTTTATACTAGTTAGTTAGTATTTGCTAGTTTTTGATAATTGTTAAACTATGTCACAAATAAACTATTTGACATTTAATAAGAGAGGTACATTATAAAGATAAATTATTATCTAGGACTTTACACAGTCTCCAATAAATGAACCCACGTCAGCGAGCACAAAACCTTTTCTATATTCATTGAATGGCGCCTGGCTCCGCCCCTCAGATAAACTTAAAGACAAAGATGGAGCACCGCGTTAGAATTGGGTGCAACCAAGCACTCCTATACTTTCAGGCGTAAAAGTCACGAGCAATAAATAATACGTATAGATTGTCACATTTTCAAAAATACCTAATTTTGAAGCCGATGGACCTCGACCGCAAAATAAGCGGGGCCATTAATGAGCCCGCTTATTTCTCAACGATAATTTTCATAGTCAGACCGCTCCGCTAGCCTCTTTCACGATCGAGCCTCAACTATGAAAATTAGCGTTGCAAGTTAAGTGGGCTCATTAATGGCCCCGCTCATTTCGCGGTCGAGCTCCGGCTTTTCTATTCAAGAAAGAAGTGTACGACAATGTGTTCTAAATTACTTAACCATCAAACTTTGTCAACTGTCAACAAACTGTCTACTTATTTCTTGAATAGTAGAAGTTAGATGTTTTTGAAAAATGTGACAATGAATACATGTTATTGCCGGTGACTATACGTAGACGCGTAGAGGAGTATTGAGGTCTGCGTCTTGTGCACGTACGCGTGAAAGTGGAGTTCTTGGCTTCACCTAAATCTTATACAATGCTCCATCTTTCTCTCTAGTTTGATCTGAGCTCCACCCATGTTCAGAATAGATGATTGTATTACACCCAGGTGATGTTAACTTTTTAATTGAGTTGCCAACACCAGTCTCTACCTCAGTTTTGACACTAAAGTGCTATTGTCACGGGAGATCCCTTAGTCCTTGTTGGAAACTTTCAATTGAACCCTGGGATTTTAGATAGCTTCGAACATCGGTTATCTATTTTATTTTCGTATAAGAGCGGATTTTTTTTATGAGATAATTTGAAGTGTTATTTTAATCATATTACTCTGAATATATTTTTTAAAGGAAGTGTGTACATTTAAATTGTCATTATGGTTGTTTGAAAAATTAGAGTATTTATTTTTGCCTAGGATCAATATAATTAATGCCATACACATTTTCATATTTTTACTTACGTGTTATAAAAATCATCCCGTTCTACCTCTTTTTTTTTAAAGAATGCAGATGCAATTTTATTGAGTTTTTCAAAACTAAGTCGATAACTGACTATAGCCATTATGAATAGATACCTATACCAAGTTTCACAAAAATCTGACAAATTGATAAAAAACAATACACTTTTTACGATTGCATGGACTCGGCCTTAGAATAAAAGAAGGTGGCTTCCCAGTTTTAAATATTCGATTCACGCAATCATTTAACTTAATTCTGTTACAGCACAAGTCGACAATTGAACAAACGTAACTCTGTAAAATGGAGAACTATAGGTATTTTCAGACTGAAAGACTAAGTTATAACAATGGTTTTGATTGCTCGCTATTTGTCGCGAACAAAAGTTTCTATCGCCGGCTTTCTAGTGAATTAATATAATGACAGTTGCTGAATAGACAAAGCTTCTGATGGAGCTTAAAATAATACAAAATTCAATGCTCCAACAATTTTCTTCGGCTAAAATTTAATGAATTGGATTCAGGCAAATAAATTGTCTTCTTTACGAGCTGTCAGAGTAAGATAGACTGTGAAGAGAAGCGATAGTAACATTATAAAGGGCTAAGAGGTTCTAGTAATCTACTCATCATTATGAACAACTTTTTACTATGAGAGCCACCCGGTGAAAACAAAATCAGCTGTCCCATTCAAAATGTCAACGAAGTCGACAAAATGCGAACTCAATGAGTTTTAAAGACGGCATTAGCAATAAACTCAAAAAAAAATATTATCTTTATTTTTCGTAATCAATTAATTTTATATTCATTATGTTTTTATAGGACAACAAAACATATGGGTATATTATTATGTTGTCAACAACATTATATATATTTGGTTACGCTTATTACGTAGTACGTATACGAGTACTCTATAATAAGAGTAACCAAATTACTTCATCGCACCACTTGCTCGCTGAAAATAAGAAATTCGAAAATACTCAAACAAGCCAGCAACGATATTTACATAATTGAAACATTTCAGCTGTGTATTTCAGTGCTTCAGCCGTGCGTCGTGCACTAATGAGGTGCGAATATGTGAAGATTTATTTTACTGGAAAATAATAATTGGAAACAACTTAACTAGAAGATTTGGATTTGTTACTTCACATATTTTTTACTTTTCTAAAAATGTTACCGTTCAGGGCATGGCGACCTGTTTGGCTTAGCGGTATTATTTCCGCCTTATAAGCCAGAGGTCTCGGGTTCGATTCCTGGCCGGGCATTTGCTAGAATGATGAATTTAAATATCTGTTATGGGTCTGGGTGTTAGTTACCCTCGTCTTTGTGTGTGTTTCATGGCATCCCCGACACAGGATTTATACTAGTCGGAGTTATGAGTGTGAAACGTTTTATTTACGAGTATTTTTAAATGTCATGAACTCGTAGCGAGGTCATAAATTAGATCGCCCTGGTTTTCGTCTCGCTCTAACAGCTAGAGAAAAAGCGAGACAAAGCCAACGCGATTCAATTCAGGCTCGCGTTGACAATTGGTGAATCGGACGTAACGAACCTGCGTCTCAAGTTTGTGTGCTATTAAGAATTAACGCATGACTTTGCTGACCACTTGTATAGTATATTGCACTTGCCTTGTAAGCGATAGAAGAATGGAGATAAGAGAAGTTTTCCTTCTTCTTCACTTTCTGATCCCAGGTTAAGCTTTCCAAATGAGTCTGCGCCAGGATGTTTTATTCTGGGCTGTTTTTGGGTCTAGTTGGGCCTTATTAGTAATGTAGTCAATAGGAGAATGACTAAACGAAAATAATTTTTTTTTGGCTTATTGCGTCCCACTACTGGACTACTATCATTATTGCACCAATTCAACTAAGACCAAACTCAATCCTAATTTTTTAAACGGTTTTATTTCAAAAAAAGGATCTACTTCATTCAAAAAGGATCTATCCTAGTGGGAAGCTATGAGTTTGAAACGTTTATTAACATCCACAACCAACTCTATGCAAAAACAAGTTTTTATTACCAAGATATGTTCATTCAACGCAGACAATAAACTGGGATTTCATCCCAACTAGAGTGCGCCTCGTAAAACTGCAGTGACGAGAGGTGCACGTGCAATATTTAATAAACCGGGCAGGTCATAAAGTCTAGTTCTATCCTGTCCCCCATTTTCAGTCACAAACTATATTTGGGGCAGATGTCCAACTCTTTAGAGCTACGCATAAATCAGACGCGAAATATTGAATTGAAATTCTAAATAGTTTTTTTGCCGAAAAGTTGTTTTAAATTACTTAAATGTGCAAAAACATGGTCCAGTTTTTAATAAATAAAATAATATAATATTATTCTTTAAATCGGTAATGCACGTATTATATTATATATCCTGGGAACCCTATCGGAGGCTATGTGTGTAAAATACATAAAAAAATAAATATACGTACACATACTCGTAAAAACAGTGATGGCAGAATGGTTTGCTCTTAGGTTAATATTTATTGACTGTTTATCGACAGTTTACTTAAAAAAAATACTTGGTTCGCTTAGTAAGCGTCAGAACAAGAAGCAATACTATGGGCTAGAGATAAAATAAATAATCAATCTGTAGGAAAGAAAAAACTTTACAATCATAACAGCTTTTAAGGCCGCTCCATCGTAGACCGCATCTTTGCTTCCCATCAAGCAACATGGCAGTCAAACGCAAGCCTATCATTGAATAAAAAAACATACGGGCATCTAATTCTGCTTCTCTTTACTCTGCGTCCCAGTTCCCGCGTATTTGTTTACTTATCTGGCACACGCCTGGATGCTTTTAGACTCTAACTAAATTCAGCGAAATATTGCAGTAGCCTAAGCACGTATAATGCCGTGAAACACACCTGGTTACCTGTAAAGTGTACTAAAATCTACTTGATCAAACAAACTACCAGTGGAAAATTAATAAAAAAAAAATTTAAAAAGCACAGCATGGGATCGCAAGAAGTTTAGCCTACTGACCTCCAAACTTCAACATGAAGATGGCACCTGATGATGATGAGTGGAAAATGCATTACAGCGTAGTGACATAAGCGCTACGCTGCAATGCTTGTTAGTTTAAAAATGTCATAAGTGACATTGAACTTTGCTCTGTATTTTAAGTAAAAATAAGCGCGTTGATTAATTTTTACAAATTTAGATATTGTGAAACTTTACGAACTACCGATATCTAGCCAATTCTGCTATGTTTTTGTATCTGCTACATTATCCACAACATTTAAAAAAGTTGACAAATAAAAATAACCAAAATTTAAAAAACAATCTCATCAAAAACCAATACAACACAAATAAAGCCGCCAATTAACTTAAAACAAAACTAAACTAACATAAAGCAACTCAATTAAAGTTCCCTGCGGTGCGTTCCGAACTGTACGGAACTCGGCCAACTGAAATTTTAGGACACGCCAAGCTTTTCTAATAAATAACCAGAGTTTTCGTTCAGAGTCAATTAGCGTCAGTTGTTTAACGGAAAATTACCTTAAATATATATTTTTAAGGCGAAGTGCTCGAATAATGTGGGAGGTGATTGCCCCAACTTTTTTGCACTTGAGCTTGATTTTTGCTCGTGCCATTCGAAGGAATATGATTCCAAAGTTTCTTGGTTTGAACTTTGATTTGTTTTGCATTCTGGGAAATTGGATTTTTTATTGAGATTTGCGATGGTCTTTGTCATTAATCTCTGAATTAATCTCTAGAAGCCATATACCTACGAGTATTTGTTAATAACGTTAAAGGTAAAACGTACCTATCTTATAAGTCATCATAAGCTGCGACGCTCATCTAAGCGATACAGCATAGCCATTCACGCAAAAAGCATTACAAGCATACAACACCCCTCTTTCATTTAATTTGTACGGAACTAATGCACGTAAAATTTTGCCACGTCAATCGACATCGGTTCGAATTAACATCACTGCTAAAGTTGTCTCAGAAAGCATTGTATTGCAAACTGCCACAACACTAGTAAAGTGAATTCATCAATATATTGACACAAGTTACAAGTTAGGACTGAGCATCGGTTTGAAACTGCAATTTAACCATCAATTTCAAACGCTGGACTTTACACAAATAACTTGATAACTGCGAGATACTCGTAGCAGACGTCTTCCTGAGACTTCAAGTGGGTTGTTTATTACTTTTAAGTGGCAATACGAAGTTGGCGACACGAGTCAATGAGCTGGATTCTTTCAAAATATTCATATATATTCACATTATTTCACATTTATATATTATTATTTATTGTTCTCTGTTCATTATTATTTTTACTTTTATCATTGTTTTGTCTTGTTTTTGCTCGTAAGATTTCACGTTAGCAAGAAGTTTCCAAAGCAGTGATTACGTTTAACCACTACTGTTTATAAGTAAGGCTGATACAGAGGTAGGTAATTATCGTTTAGTTATAATAAACGAAAATTTTATCACCGATCGATGTAAGGTAGGTTGGCCGAATTAATTGAGTGTTGCCTGTTACTAATTACCCAAATTTGGTCCTAAATAAAATATATTTAGCAACCGTAAGCTTACACGTGTCCAGTACTCGCAGATACAAAAGTGTGCTGTTAAAATGTCCCACACGAAACGTTATTTCCGTTCTTAAAACGAGAAGCTTAAACCAAAAGGCCGTTTTTTATGTAGCCCTTCAAATAATCCTCTTATGACGGGGCCCCGTGTCCTCCGTCACGAATTTGTCAACACAACCGTTTTTTCGGCTCAATATTTTATCTGTGGAAAACACATATTTCGAGATAGGTTTGCCATGCGTGTGATTTAAATTGGAAACGATTCTATCATAGTTTTACGGTTTATCTTGGACGTTTCGGTCATGTGGAAGCATCTCATTATTTCGAATAAAAAATAGAGATACTTAGCTATGCACATCAAATTACTAAAACTATTTAAAAAAAATTAAAAATCTAAGTGCCGTTGTTGTACGTGTGGCAAGGTACCACATTATAGTACATATTCGAAGTTTAAAAAAAATCCTCTAAAGTAGCCAACTACTATTGGTTTTTGATTTGCGGTCATCATTATTTATGTCGTTTTTTTTCTTAATAATCGTTTATTAAGAAAAATCATTTCTGTGTCGTTAATATTCACTTTTAGCGTTTCCGGAAACTTTCTTAATATAAGCTTGAAATATCAACGAAAAAAAGCAATACTACAGTACTTTTGGTCCAAGTCCAAAAAGTACAAACTCCCTTTCATTAATGATCATAAATGACTTTATAATGAACAAACTTTCGAAACAGCATAAAATAACAAAACAACCTAATTTTAGTTCCATTTAACCGCAGTTATAGCTATATTAAGCATAAAGTTTAAGGTAAGGAAGTATACTTTCGCGTGGAGTTTATTTGAAGAGTACCTTAATATTTTACCTCGCGAACTCAGCTCACTGAACCAAAACCTGATAAGAAAATGTAAAGTGTTGTACTGTATATTTTATACTGTGGCTCGCCGCCCGCTGGCGTCTTAATAAACAAAAGTGATACAAAGTTAACGAAACGCAGGGTTGTAAAGAAAGGGTATGCTAAGCCGAAAAGGGCTTTTAAAAGGGAAAAAAAGCTGTTCCATAGAAATACATAAATGTCGCGTGACATAAAAAATGCGAATGTGAACCGCTTGTATTGGGAATTGTGTAAAATTCAATTCACATAATCGAATAATAACACCATATCGAGAAGCAATGAAAAGAGGGACTCAAAGCTTTTAAACCAGCCCTTGTTTTATATATTTTTATGAATAAAAAACAGAAACAAGAGAAACGACAGTCTATTGTGTTTTGCGTTATATTTGTTTTCCATTAGTCTGATGGGTTTTCAGTATCCTGTCATTTAACATTAAAATGAATTACATTTTTGTTTTGAAAATGAATTTCATCGAAGGGATGTATTTAGGGTTCTGTACCTAAAGGGAAAAACGGGACCCTATTACTAAGACTTCGCTGTCCGTCTGTCACCAGGCTGTATCTTAAGAACCGTGATAGTTAGACAATTGAAATTTTCACAGTTGATGTATTACTAATACTAATAAATAAAAAACCGTTTAAAAAACAGAATAAATTAAATATTTAAGGGGGCTAGCATACAACAAACGTGATATTTTTGCCGTTTTTAAAGATAATGGTACGGAACCCTTCGTACGCGAGTCCGACTCACACTTGGCTGGTTTTTTAAGTACAATGTACCCATCACGATGATGCTCTGTCTCTTTGTTTGTCTGTTATTTTTGCACCAAAAATCAGTTGGACCGACTTTGATGAAATAGAGCAAACAGTATGTATCTATGTCTAATAATAAAAAGTCCAAACACAATAAATTTAAGGGTAAAGTTGTCATTTTCCTGTAATTTCTTTTTTGGAAATACCGGATTGGTGCCATAGTAAAAATTGCTCATAATGATGATGACTATGAGCCCTTTTCGGCTTTGCATCGACCTGCCAATAACCCCCTATAGTAGCTATCAGTAAATTAGTAGGCAGAGGCACTATTGGCCCAACTACAACCCTCATAACTAAACAAGCAGACCGTGTGATTGATTTCGGCGTAATACGTTTCGGAAGTTTAATCCATCAAGATTAATTATGTCCAATTACAGATGGATTAATTATTCGTATTAATCCTCCACCCTGATTGCCCACAACCTTCATCCAGAACAAATTACATAGTTATAAGTTTTACTATGGAAACTATGATTTTGACATATTTTGTTATAATTAACATGGGAATACTCACGTTAAAAATTAGGTCGTCTACTACGACTTACCTGTTGTTGTAAACTCACCAGATGAAGGTCACCGAATGTGACCGAAACTACTCGTAGTCGTTAATTTAACAAAAAGTTGTGTTTACTGGCGCACGCGGTTTCACTCACAAGTTTCCTTTTTCCCCCACGACGCACGTTATTAAGTTTTAATGATACACTACATTTTACAGAGACGCAGAATGACAGAGACATAGCTAGTCAGGGGCATCAACAACAGCCTACCTATCTATCGGGTTCGATTCCCGGTCGGGCAGATGTTTGAATGATGAATTTAAATATCTACTCTGGGTCTGGGTGTTAGTTGTCTTTGTCTTTGTCTTTGTGTGTGTTCCATGGCATCCTCAATATAGGGAATTCTAGTCGAGCTATGAGTGTAAAACGTTATTATTTATCTTATGCTTGACAACTGCTGCGGAAGTACCGCTTTTCTAAAGGAACGCCGTCGTATGGCACGATCTTTGCCTTACGCATTTTTTTATGCCATAAGTGGCCAACAAGTAAACGGGTCGCCTGTTGGTAAGCGATCACCATCAGCTAGGGCTACCTGTAACACCGGAGGCGTCACAAGTACGTCGACGACCTTAACTTTTAAACTTCTAAGATTAACAGCCATTACCTCACATTTACTTGACACCAGCCGCCATACGCAGGTCACCAGTAGAGGGACAGAGATAGAGCGATAAAAAAAGAGAGGCAGTGATACCGAGCTACTTTTCCATTTACAATATTAGTTGTGTATATTATTAACCATTACATCCACGTTTCCGGGATTCAGATAAGCTGTTTGCTCCACTATCCAGTTTACATAGTTGACTCACGTATAAACACAGAGCCCACGTCAAACAACGTTTACTGCAAATAGCCTTTGTGCAAATCTTTCATAAAACGGTTACCCCACGGCCTGCATACAAAATGGAACCCGGTAACAATACCTTATGAAAATACCTACTATCAACCCCGAATGTTTAGTTCCGTGATAACATGAAATTGGATGGGCCTGTTCCCTATTTTGCTAGTCTATAAAACCCCCCGGTGTTCATAAAAAGGTTTCAGATAGGCGTGTATGGGCCGAAGTATAGGAATCTGGGCATAACAGAGTGGACAAATAGGTAGGATTATCAGTTAAGCTCTTATCAACGTAGTTAGTAGAGTAATTTAGGAGACTGCTTCATTTCAGAGGCTAGGTTTTGGTACAAAAAACGATACTCGTTTTTTGTTGTACCAAAGCGGGAGAAGAAGCAAAGCATTGCTTTTTTTCCTTTTTATCCGAATAGAATGCAGGTAATGTTTTTTGAGTTTACTGAAACTAGGTAACTCGCTCTGTCAGATACAACAAATATAATAAATAGATTCCATAAAATTAAAATGAGTTGACTACCTACCCATCAATTATTATTTGTGTCAACTTTCATAGAAAATTTCACGGGAGCTGACATCTGTTGCCTTATCACAAAATAAATGAAAGAAGAGGGAAAAACATTTATTTTTTCCAAGAAACAAACCTTCATAGCAAATTTAATTACGAGTATACTGATGTTAAATATTTTCTCGCTCGAGATATGAACAAATGTAATTATATATTTTGCTTCCTTTTACTCGGAACCAATTTGTTTTGTTTCAAAACTGCAAAACAAATTCCGGGAAGGTTAATAAAATTTTGAGTCTAAAAATACTAAATTTTTTATAAATTCTAAACTCATTTTAAAGAGGTATATTTTTTTTTTAACTTTTAAACCAAACCCTTGTAAAGTAACTTTTTGAGCCTAAAAATACAAATACAAAATGCCCATGGCCTGGAAATGCTAAACTAAGGATAAGTTTATTTTTACGTAGAATATAGTCGCGTCTTATAGCTTTTCCTGCGTGCGGAACAGAACCGGTAAAAATACAGCCAAATTTTTAAGTTAAAACCTACTGGTGCGAACACAAATTGATCCGTAAAAGATGGGCGAACAAACCAACAAGTAATAAAAAATTGTACTTTAATATTTGTATCCAAGATATTGAGATCTGCGTACCGTAGGATTTATCTCACAACTCGCCCGATGAAAAGCTACAAGAATAGAACGGAAAATACACAAAGCACACAAATACATAAAGCACACAAATACACAAAGCACACAAATACACAAATCACACACTACACTCAAATCCAAAAGAAATCCCTGTATTCTATTCTGATATTGAATATAATAAACCCTATTCCAATAATCACGTCACACATTCCAAATTGAATTTATACTTACATACTTACCTTATCTTCTAAGTTTGTCACATACAGAACTTATCACTTCAAGTAGCGTACAACAAAGTTGCTGTCAACTTCAATAAACGTCTCTCCAGAAAGTTGTCGTAGACCAACCGGCGAAAGAAATGTGCAAGAAAATTTTAGGGTGTATTAAGCTGCGAGTTTCTCCCTGTTTTATATTAAGTTACGAGTTTTTTATAGACTCGACACGAACATTCATAATTAGGTACGTAATTTGCTAAATAAAGCTTGGCACGATCGTTTTGAAAAGTAGGAGAAGTAGTTAAGAATAATTAATAATTAAGCCAGTTTCTTTTCGTGTAATTTATTTTCGTGAGTTGCTCATAAATTATTCTAGCTGTTGTTATTGTTACAGGTAGTTAGTTATACCGTCCTTCCTAATAGTATTTACGTTAAAATAGTTCGTAACATAAACGGTCATATAAATCGCGGTCATTCAAACAAATGATTAAAGATACGAGTATCGATAAGTAGATACTCGTAACTACGTACTAGCTTTTTTTTTCAAATTAAAATAAAATGTAAAAATTCAATTGGATTCGTCTTTTGTAACCTGCCTACTATATAGTGCCTACCCGCGGATCGAAATTCGCTTCCGCTAATCTGGATAGATCCATTCTTTCTGTCAACATAAGAAGCTACAATATTCGGCGATGTTTTATCTCGCAAAAACATAACAGCACCACTATTGTAGCTCGTAAGTTACACTTACCCTCACCTGTGCCACCCCAACAGCGATATTCTCCCAGACAAACGACGGTGACGACAGAAACAGCGATACAAGGTGAACAGAGGGTTGGGGTGAAAAAGAATTATGTATTTCTTCCCCCACGTAATTATTGACATTTTTCGGATGAATCTCCAATTTACGTGGGCAAAGTGTAGGGAGATACAGACCCTATATTATTTAGGGAGCCAAAAGTGCCGTGCAATTTTATGGTTCGTGCTCTCGCAGTGCAATTTGAAGTTATTGCAAGATTCAAAATGTAATAATGAGGCACTTTGCTTGATGGAAAAATTCGATAGGCTTTTGTTTGAAAAGGGTGGAAAAGATGGTACCTAAGTTCAAATTTTATGAATTACTTACAAGTTTAACAGCGACGGACTAACGGCAGACTACCCATATGGTCTGACGACAGTGAGTCTTGTTCAATAGTACTACTACTATTCTCTAAACTTAACTACTCTGATAGCACTAAAATTATCTACATCTCTTTTCATTTCTATATTTGTTTTAGAATTGTAAAATTATGCTAAGCTTAGAAAACGGTAGAACTAGATCGACTTGTATTTTACTGGAAAACTTGCGCGCAATAAAACTTGCGTGCTAAAGCTTGCAATATCCATTAATATTCTCTAAAACTAAAACTCCTCAACAGCTATCAGATCTAACTTCCCGATAAGGCTTGGTAATGGCCGTTCTTGGGTACTTACCTCGTTGTGCGGGACCAATTGCGATATACATTAGCTTAAGGCCTGGCCACACGATGAGCTGCGGTAGCGGCAACTTGTCAAAAAGTCAATTAAATTTTTGAATCGTAGAATCACTACGGAGGAGATTATAACATACTTAGTTTTGATGTTACATTCAGCATAGTTTTTAATAGTTGACGATGGCACCAGTCATTTGTCTCAAGCGTCATTAATTTTACTGTTTCAATGCTTTACGACTCGACAAAATCTTTTCGATACCTACTTTGTATGAGCAGTGCCGCACAGTCGCGAGCATTTCAATATGCAGTCTTCAGTACATAATTATTAACGTTAATGCAGAAAACAACACCAAGACGTATCGTACAGAAATACGACTCAGTTCATACTAGTGTGACTGAGCCTTTACCTCGTAAAGGGCCCTATTGCCCCATACATTAGCTTTATTGATCGTTCCACTAGGACACGTTATTTTGGGGTCCCGTGGTAATGGTGCGGTCGGCAAAGACCTGCCGTAACGTGTGCATACTGCATACTCAGAATAGGAAAATTAGATGTGATTTTCTGAAAATCTCAAGTTTAGTCCTCTATTGAAGACACATGAAGTTTTAACTAGGGTCTAACTTAATCATGTGTAGTAAGTAATTATTGGTGTCTTTCGACAGATCAAGATTTGTAAAGCCGCGATGACACTGGAGTAGGTCTATTCGTACGAAGCAACAAATTTAATGTGTCGTTTTCAACACGCAATGTAAGATAATCCTGAAAGTAACTAATCTTAAAAATATATTAAGGTAGAACATAGTGATCGAACTTCATAATTATAGCAGAGCTAGTTCATTTGATCACTAATTGTAAATAGTTTATCATAGTCCATAGAATGTTATATATAACTACTTACCATTTATTCAATACGCAAAATATACAGCGAGAAAAATTACAGCGAGCGGTTCAAAGAAAAGCGTAGCAAATAAAACAGCAACTAAAATAGGAACTCATTTAATTACATTATTTACAAGAGCCTGTTCAGAGTATGGGATTAGGAAACTTTTGCATTTTAAAACTGTGTCTATAATACGTAGTATTTGTGTCTTTATTATATAAATTATAATACGAAATGCGATTCAATCCCTGACATGTGAACAGACCCTAATACAACGTACATACAAATAAAATGGCAACTTGAGCAAATTCTATCACTCTAATATTATGCCTAAAGTTATGCCTAACCTAACTACGAATGAGACGATAACTTAAAACTAAAAACGTTCAAAAAATAATTGTTTTCACCTTAGGTAAATTAAAAAAAATAATTTGCGACTTTCACTAATTCGAGATATAATCTACTCAAGTCATCTATAAAGATGTGGAAAGGTCAAAGATGGTGGAAGTATACTCGTAAGATGCATCGTGGTCTCTAATCTAAATTAATCCTAATGAAAGCCTTGAAGGCAAAGTAAATTAAATGAGCAAGAAAAAATAATAAAAAAAACTAAAGGAATATCTTATGGTGCATTTAAACGGCCCGTGACACCGCGCGCTGTAACATGAGACTTAGGCACGGCTTGCGTGTTTACGGACACAAGCCTACTCGTCTATCGGCGCGTGGTGCACTGACGGACGCACGCGCGCCTTTAATCTACGTCTAAATGCAATGGCCCGATCAAACTTTGCCGAGCCACACCGAATCTAGAAGACTCAGTGAAAGCGGCGTGTCCTGTATCATCACGAGTCGTTTACTCGCACCTTTAAGTGATAGACAAAAGTTATGCGTTAGCCTCGAACAATTCTGTCATTAGCCAAGTATCCACTTATTTCTAAATAATTTTTCGAATTATATCAAATGGAATGTCATAATTTCTAGAGTATTGATATAAACCTGAAAATAAGAAAAGAACAAAAAATAATCACCTCATTGTACCTAAAAAGGTATGTTCTTATGAACCTTCCTAACCTGAGTACCTACTACCTTAACTTTTCAATTGAAGTAAAGAATATTTTGTCAAGATTTAAAAGAATTTGATCAGTTCTTTGGACTAACTCGATTTACAACTTTTGTACAATCAATTTCATTTCACCTACGCAAACTTATACTAAAGTTGTGACAGACGTTTACAATATCACAAAAACAAGCCCAGCTTTAGAAAAAGTTATTCTTATTACTTTGTTGAATCGAAATTTCGTCTAACATCGTTGTTATAGGTACCTATTACGCCACACGTCCAAATGTTCAATGACAAGCACCAATAAACAATTGAAAAATAACTGAAATATCTATTTTCATTAACTAAAAAAACAAAAGAAAACTACTAAGCCATCAATTTGCCTAAAAGTTCCAATAGCCCAGTGGAATTGGACGAAAAACGAACCAAACCCAGGAAAAATTATAAGTAGAATTTTTCCTTCGGAATTCGTTAGAGGGGGTCACTGGGAGTCTACATTTCGTTTTTCGAATTCCCAGTGGTCTTGGATTTTCCGCCATCTTGATTTTAAGGGTGTTTTTTTGTTTTTTAAATAACTCGTTTATTTTCAATTTTACACGAAAAATGGTTATAACCAAAGTTGTTTGAAATTGAATTTCCTACAATTTCTGTCCTAATCAATTTTTTCGTAGGATCGATATTTTTTCATTTAACACCCGGAAAAGTCCTCCCTCTAACGAATTCCGAAGGAAAAATTCTACTTATAATTTTTCCTGGGTAAAATAACAATTCGGCTGGGCTACAAAGTTGACTATACACTTCAAAATCTCTAATGGTCTAAACTACTCGTATTAGTGTAACGGTTTTGAAACCTGTCTGAAACTGAACATAGTGTGACGGCGGCGCTAGGATAAAGTGTTATAAATTCAAATCGTCATCAGATTCACTTTCGCTGTAGTCCTTCAAAGCCTTACAAATTTCCTCTTCGACCTCAAGGGCGTCCTGATGTTTCTCGTCGTCAACCAATTTGTTATACGCCACATTAGACGCTATGTTGCCAGCGTAGTGATTCCTACAGCAAATCTTTTTGAGGACAAACGAGATAATACAGTAGAGGGTGACTGAAGTGACAGTAAATAGTAGAACTGTAACAGTGACGTCAACGCGGTAGTTCCAGTTATCGTCGTGTAGGTGGCAATAGGATTTAAGTTCCTTATCCGAGGAGTTTATCAATAGCGCGTCTTCAAAGCAAGAACGACACTGATTGTAATGAGGACCCACGCAAGTTGCGCAAGTGTAATGACATACAAGACAATGTAGCTTGGCAACTGTCCCGTTGGGCTCCATGTCTAAAGCCTCCGACGCAAGCTTCGAGTCCTGTCGTTTCATGACGATACTCTCAGAAAAGTAAGTGAGATTACGTCTTCTGGAGCTCCGTTCCATAGTGATTTCGCTGGCGTATGTACCGTCCGGGCAGAGCTCGAAGCACCGACCGTCGTACAAATGCAAGCCTTTCGCGCATTCTAGTGGAACAGAGAACAGATACGTTTAATGCTAGATGTAACGAGATTCAGCCGTCACCACCAGCACCTTGCAGCATCCATGCAGCTCGCAGCTCTTGCAGGCGAATGGCGAACCGCGACCCAGGCGCGATCCACTCAAGGAATAGATGGAAACGAGGAAATAAGGGACAGGTAGAATCTTGTCGCTGATCTCAAATAATTTTGTCATTTACTATTGAGATAACTTAGGAAAACAAACGGACTGTCACAATACAAACATGCAAAAAATACGTGCACAAAATTAAATGAAATCAGACAGATATCAAGAGAATCTACGTGACGAATGCTCGTAGAGAGAGCAAATACAGTGAGAGAAAATAAAACGTGCAATAGTTTAAATTAGATAAAGTGAAATTAAAGCGGAGCGTGGATAAAACAAATAGGTTAGATGAATATGAAGCAAGCATTGTAAAAAGCAAAGCGGCACATGCAGTCATGCAGTACATAAACAAAAATATTAAAATAAAATAAAAGTTTGTTTCCTTAAATTAAACGAAATGCAACTAACTGCTATTAAAAATCAGAGACAAGACTCGTGAACAGTTCTTAAAATGAAATTTTTGTTTCGTAATAAAAGGTTGTTTTTATTGTTATTTTTGTTCACATTATTCAATATATACAAATTATGCAACATTTACATTATTAAATACAGAGCTCTCGAGCTTGCGGCTCGTGAACATCATGAACATCAAACAAAAGTTTATAAAAATGAGCTTTAACGACTAAATACATCGATCTAACATACACTTACACTCGCTCAAGCGAGTCATATAACGCAAATGGTAAGAAGAATGGGTATTCTATAAGTTGTTGAGACGCGGAAAACTGAGCCATTGTCAAAAAGTTTAGTCGAAACCAGAGAAAATAAAACACGTGGAAATTGAAATTCGTACAAAATTTACCATTTTAGAAATACTGAGAAACTAATTAAAATTCTTTGTTCTCACTAAACTGCTCAATTTAAATTTCAGAATTTGCAGGCTAAATGTTCAGTTTATTAAAATAGTTTCCTATCGGTTTTCAGCACTAGCTTGAAATTCGTTGTTTAAAAAAATTGCAACGCTAACAATAATCAAACTTATTCACAAAAATCGACATAGCAGTTTTTTCTGAGGTTATTAAAATACTATCAAATTGTTCTATCATTATGAAAAATGCTCCCAGTTTTAGGCAATTTTAAACAATAGAGCTGGCTTAAAACCACAAAAAAATCCGTGTTCTGGTAACATCATTTACAATTCGAACAGTAAGTTTCTCGTTGCACTTACACAAAAGGTCAATGATCGGATAACCATAACTTATTGTCAACGGCTCAATTGACTCGTTCCGACCGTCACTCAACGAAGCTTTTCAACAAAATTGTTATTAAGGGCGACGATAAATCAATGATAATGAATTTACCTAATTAATCTCGGAAAAGTTTGGACGTCCCATTCTTCTTCGAATAAAATTGTGGTAAAAATGTAAGTTAACCTACTACATTACAATAGTTTAAACTACCAGTCAATGAAAATGATCGATCAGTCGTTTTCAATTTACAAGTTTGTGAGCATTTGTACAAATATATCGTATTGTAAATACATAATTCCTTATTTACAGTAGGTATCTATAATAAATTTATGCTAGTTTATGGATTGGCAATCTTTGCTATGATCACAACCACAATATGCAATTATGTTTTATATCAAATTAATTATCTACAACATGTAATGGATAACCAGAAGCTTCCTTCGTAATTTATGTTTATCTCGGCATTTTTACAGCTATGTCTTCAACAACGGAACACTTGAAGTCTTCAGTATCTAAGTAAATAAATATGATTGAAGATAAGAAGACAGCTATATTTTGATGCCATAATAAACATGTAATCACCCCTAATAAACAATAAACTTATTGTAACAGATATGTATGACTTTTATTTTACTATAATAATATAAACACGTTGTTAATGGCGTTCGTAGATATATAATATATATTATTAGGTATGTATCAATAGCAGCACCAAAATAAATTTAACAGGAGTTATTGTATAAATAAATATCATCACATGGGAATCTGCTAAGCGCTAGTAACTCAATGAACTAACTTCAGTTCAGTAAAATTGTATCTATATCTACTCTCTAATTGTATTCATATAAATAAACAATCGAATGTGTATCGCCCTTTCATTGATGATATCTTTAGATCACCACACATGTCCATAATCTTGATTTGGTATATTATAAAATCGTGCCGTGGTGTGACAACGGACTGAAAGCCTCCGTAAAAACGGCCGTATTCAAGTGATTCGAAATGCAGCTCAAATTTATTTGAACTATATGAATTACTGATCGTGTATCTGTATTTTTCAATATCAGGACAAACTGTCGGTGGTTTGTTTTATACTCGTAGTTTGGCCCCGTTTTGAAAACTTCGTATCTGCATAAACATCGTTGACATACGAAAAACTAGGCATCAGAATTTTATTTTAGGACTTTTGATTGTGACGGTCTTCTTTTTACTCAGTCTATGTTTAGACAACAAAAAAAAAATTCTAAGTTCTTTAGAATAGTGTAATACTACCTACATTTAACAACCCTCGTCGGTGTTTAAGGGTCGACACACATCTGACGGAAAATGCGTCGCGTATTACTCGACTATATACTCGACGCACTAGCGCATCATCGGTTGAGTGTGAAAGGTTGGATGTTTTATTATACATTTCTCTGTTCTGGCGTTATGCGACCGATAATACGCGACGCATTTTCCGTCAGATGTGTATCGACCCTACCTGTGCGAGTATATCATCAACAAAAAGACAACACTTATTCCGGGTAAATGCTTTAACTTTTGGTATTATTACTAGGATGAAGGATTTCCCCAACAAAATTTAACATAATTATCATTTCTCTGTTTCAGAAATTATTTTAAGTACTTAGTGGATAGAAAACCATAAATTTACCATAATAAATTAAGTAACTCTAAATTGTTAAGCGTTGAAAACAGATTAATCTAAATTGGTTTCTAGAAACGCTCCTTTTGAAATAGGAGGTTTGCTTTAAGAAATGGAAACTTAAACTTAAACGTTTTGTAAAAAAACTAAATTTTACAATTCTTTCTAACTATATTTTTTAACCAATCTGTCCTACATGTGATTTCTCTGCCACAGAACCATAGCAACAAATTTTAGTAATGAAAACCTTATATTGTTGCCGTAAAATCTAATTTCAAATGACAAACTTGGGCCACTTGTTACAAACGTTTGTCATTTGAAATTATACTGTATTTTTTACGGTAAGTATATGTTTCATTTTTCAACATGTAAAAATTTAGCTGCTGTAGTTTGGACATGCGCTACTTTCACGATTACGTAACTTGTGGTAGCCATGAAATGGACGTTTTTTAACCACAAGAAAAAAAAAATCAGAACACTTTTGAGTATTATGTCTTTATCAAAAAAATTGCTTGCCATTTTAATTTTGCGTTGCATTTTCCTCTCAACATAAAAGAGTAAATGTCTAAGCATAATGGGCCCAAGTCGGAAGCTTTTTAATGACAGATCTAAATTTTCTAAAGCTATTGACGTCTTTGTCTCATACATTGCAGTGATAAAGACAGATATATTTTTAGTTATTTTAGATCTGTCCAATAAAGCCTTCAAACTTGGGCTCAATGTCGAATTATCGAACTTAGGCTAAAAATACAAACTGACAAAAAACCTAAAACAAAAACGAAACTCCAAATGTGTTCTGATTACAACATGATGCCCTGATGTCCTAAATATAGTACAATCTTTACATTTTTATGTAATAGCACTGGATCACATTGTTTTGCCAATCACTTGATGATGTCGTATAAAAATGGACATTTTTATTATTATATCGATTTACACTCAGATACAACATTTACCACATTTTGCAAAAGATTTTATCACAGATAAATAATAAAAATAAATTTTGTTAATAATTTTAAATAATGTAAATATATGACCTGTGATTGATTCAAGGATGTTATGCATTTAAGTAAGCACAATGATAATTTAAAGACTAAAACTGGTTGGGATAGAAAATCTGAATTAAGTCTTAGTTTACGAAAAAAACTAAATTACGTACGTTGCCCAGTTTATACAAAGACTTATCGCTATGACTATCATTACTTGATAAGTACGATAAGAACCTTAGTTAAGTCAACCAAATGAAACATGGACAGCATTGCCATAACTTAAAACTTGTACTTATATAATTAACTAAAATCACATGCCTCGTTTTGGCGATTAGCTGCCTTGAGTTCCGTTTGTGCTTTTAATA
This sequence comes from Alcis repandata, assembly GCA_949125135.1. Lineage (NCBI taxonomy): Eukaryota > Metazoa > Arthropoda > Insecta > Lepidoptera > Geometridae > Alcis > Alcis repandata. The sequence goes on from OX421238.1 coordinate 4,577,961, forward strand.
TAAGTGTAACATGACTTCATGAAGAATTAAGTCTTAAGTAGAGGTACAAATTATTTGCAACAGATATAAAGCCCTTTACATACGGTACAACATAGACTGGTACAAACAATCGAGGTTGGTTCCCATCTGCCTTTTAGCGATGTTTCTTGGAAATAATCGTAGTATGAATTTTATGACAATGAATGAAGCGAGAACGAGCGAGAAGGCAGACGGGACAAAACTATGAGAGCTCAATTGAAAACCAGTTCAAAGCGTCGTCGTATCATTTGTAAAAGGTCTAAAGACTAGCGTACACTATCGACGATTCGCAGCGCAATACGTGTCTCACGTTGAAATAGTGACGCGAATAAACGTAGTGCGGCGACACAAATTAAGCAATAGTTTCTACGCCAGACGCTTGGAGCAGTCTGCCTGTATGCTACAGTACATAAGAGCAATTCAGAAGGATTTGCAATATCGAAGTGCGCTGCGGCGCCTGTAATGGGTGCTAGCCTTAACTGCAGTGCTAGTTACTCTTCATGAAATACGTTACTGCGATATGAGACACGTACAGTGTATTGCGGTGACAGTAACACAACTTTCTCAAAGAAAGAAAATAGTTTGGCGATCTTATATTTAATCATTATACATAACATAATAGGTTTCAATTATTAAAAACCAGTTAATTAAAAGTGTCATAATGAGTTTAGTTTGGCTAGTTATTCCATTAGTAGCCATCGTCACCGTATAAACGCTGTTTTGTTCTTAATACAAGCACGGGGATATTTCCTGTGGGTTTAGCAGTTAGTGCACACGTACTTATAGCTAAGCTTAAGGCACGATGCGCCCGTGGATCGCGCGGAGCAGCGAGGAAGGGAAGGGCAAGATGGCCGACTGTAGGTATGGCCACAGAAAATGCAATATTTAACAAAATGTAGGCAAAACGTTAGATTTATTAAAATTATAAACTATATAAATGAGCCTTCCCTTAAGTCTAAACATGTATTTTTAAACGAACACCATTTATTTAAATTTTTATATCTTTTTTTTTGTATTTAAAATTAGTTGTTGAAAATTACTACCGATTTTATAACATTGACAATACATTCATAGTAACATATTTTACATTGACGTTGTACCGAAGTATTAAAATGAAAATCAGCATGTCGAAAAAGATAGATAGCTATCTAGTAAAATTATGTTACTGTATTTTCTGTGGCCAAACTAGAATCAGTCAACGCAGCGATTCTCTTCCCGTGCCGCCCCCTCCCCGCAAAGATCACGCTCCACTGCGTTCGGTCGCACTGTGCCTTAAGTGCCCTGGTTGACTCAGGAGAGACATTAATAATAGTAGCAGGCACAAACCTAGGCAGATGTGAGGCGGCTGGTGGGCTAGTGTTGAACAACCGTTGGTGCTTGTGTAGGGGCCCGCGTTACCCGGGTCGACGTCTTGGGGGCCTTCTTCGCGGATCTAGAAAAAAATAGCGTCATTAAAATAATTGCTGTGACATAGAGACAGACACCGAAGTCTCGCCTTAAGGGTTTTCTCCCGAAGGAGATTCAGAATCCTGAAAAACGTAAGGTCCCATGCGACAAACGTATCATAAGCAAAGTCGAAACTTCCCAGACCATATAGACATAGACGTGAAAAAGTTTCTTAAAGATATTTTTAAGAAACTTGACTACCACTGTGTGAATAATCTTTTGGATTCCTGCATTTGTTTCATTGTATTTGTATTTGAATATTAAGTTGGTTAACACTCAATTTATTAATGACGTTGTTTTAAGATGTATAGTCAAAATTAAGGTTTTAAACGAAAGGTTATAACAGAAAGGTTTTTCATTATCACACGAATAAACGATGAGATTTTGTCGCGCAAACGTCAACTCGTAACAGTCTTCTTAAGTTATGAAAATATTCTATTGAAAGTTCTTTGGAAAATGCTGTGCAGTTCTATCTTTTCATTTCTTCGTGCGAGTCTAACAGTTTAATGTGAAAGTTGTGTTTTGGCAATGACGATTAATGGCAATGGTATCTATGCATATATGCATATCCCATGCATATTTTTTGCATGACCTTTTTAACTATCTCATGGGCTAACTACTCTCATACAAGATTATCAACAAACAACGAAAAATATTATCTCTGAATAACAAATGTTACGTAAACATGTACTAAAACATCATTTATTTGATTAACATACGATTATTTTGTTAGGTAAAGCAAGCATAAAATATATTCAATACACCTATCGTCAGAAGTTACTTCAGCACGATTCGTATAAGTTTTCCTTTTGGTCCCCTGAGCCAGGTTTCTCTGAAAAACTGAAAGGAGCGTACGGCTTTAGCATGGCTGTAACTTTGTTTACAATTTTACATGTTTACAGTTTTTCTTGTTTACAATTTTCTTTTTAGTTTTCAATGGAAATGGTCTGCGAATACTTAGATTCGTTCTGTGAAAATGTCTCTGTGTTTTTTGTGTGTTCTGTTCGGAACGAGATTTTTTTTAAATGGCTTTTTACAGAGTTTTTTTGTTACAGAGAAATGGTCGGCAACTTTTATAAATATTATGTTTCTGGTGGTAAAGCATTCAGGGGCGATAGTTGCAGTTTACTGCTATACTGAGAGAAACTAAGGATAAAAAGATTAGGAAACTTTTTTTATTAAATTTGTTCGAAACCCAACATGTATAGTTTTAAATATTATTGTTTAAACCACTGAACAAATTATTTCCGTTCTGGTTCTCACCATGAGCACATATGGCATAAACGTATATCTAATCGGTCGGAAATTTAATTAATATGTTCAATATTTTTATAAATCCAGTCTGGTAAAATAATTTTAATTTACTTAATGGGTGAGATGTGACCTAGTTTTTAAAGTTAAAAGCTTTTGCTTACGCGTATTTCTTCGAATCTCGAAAAAACGGTACATTATGGTATAATTTTTTTAAAACTGCTTTAAACTTACAGATAGTTGAATAGGTACTATGTGTATGTGATTAATTCCTTATTATAATATGTGAAATAAATTCGACAACAAATTAGTACCTGTTAAATTAAGTTCAGATTAAAAAACGATACAACAGAATCGACACATTAGTATAGTAGTATACATAAATGTAAATGATAAAAAATACGAGTGGAGCGCCTTCCTAATGTAAAGAACCTATAGCAGAATTAAACAATGAGCAAAGTACGTATAACGTACGTGTTGTAAGGTACATTGTACTTCGTAACATAACACGTTTCTTCCTGTGAAAGAAACAAGCAAGAATTGATGTCGACGTCGCGCAGTGACGAGGGTATTCGTCTTGGGCCTTATTTGCCTAAACTTACAAGTACACCTTTACTGATACAAGTTGATTTATATATATTACAAAGAGGTAAAGTTTGTAAGTATGTTTTTGTTCTTCGGAACTATTGGTGGTATTGGTGGTGGAATAAAGACAATAAAATACAAAATGCGTAGGGAGTGTCAAGCAGTGCTACGTGAGCGTTACGATAGTGCGCTACGCCGTAGACTGTCTACATCGTAGAGCGAGTCGTTTTTTAAGACATCTTGTATTATAAATCTCGTAAATGTTGTACGGTAAATGGCAAAGTGTCAAAGCGAAGTCTTTCGACGGCATCTATTTTGCTATTACACTACACGAAGCCTCAACCAACTTAGCATCTAAACATGCTTCATGTAGTTCAGTTGTGCGAAATAAGTAACATTACTTTACCTTATATCTCAGTAAATTACTAGATATGGTTAGTTAGTTATATTGTATTTTTTGAAACTTTAAATCTTTAATGGAAATAAATATGTTATTTGTTCAGTACATTCATTTCATATTTTTTCTTCACCTAAATATATTATGACAAAAAGTAGATAGGCAACCTGATTTAGTAAGCGTTCACCGTCACCTTACTTGTAAAATAAGAATCATGACAGATACTCTGCCGGCTTTTTCCTGCTAATTAAGTTCTATCTTGTTAGTGGAAAAATACCATTATATAGTTAGTGAAACCGGCCCTCGGATCATTTTCCGCATAGAGGCGAGCGCAATATGAGAGTGTCACGCGCGTAATCTGACGTATTATTCATTTGTATCGGTGGAGCCGGCCCGGATTTATGATACCTTTGGGAAACTTCATTAATTATTCGTGTATACATATTATAATATACTTTTTTGATATTTTGGCACTCTTTTTAGCATGTTATTCTCGGGTTAATTTAATATGCTCCAGCTATTTTCTGATTTTTCTGATGGCGTTTTTCTGAAGACCCACTTTGGGTCGCTGCGCCAGAGGAGCAAATTAGTAATTTTCGGATTATCAAAATGTTTTAGAGATAATAAGTCTCGTTTTGGGTTGTAACACACCACAATGACGTTACTTTGATGAAAAAAACTAAAGTTTTCAGTAGTGAAACCACAAAAACAAAATTACAGTTAAACAAACTGTGTCACATTTGTGTTTATAATTGGAATTTAACAGCTGATGTTAGAACTGTCAAATTAGCTTCATTTTGATAAAACTGCAACTGCCAACTCCTAAACGGCTATTAAGCGATAAGTCCACATTATGTGCCTTTCTATTATGCTATTTTCTGAGTGTTTTCCTTTTTGTGGTATCAATAAACAATTATTATATTGTTTTGTATTTTTGCTAAATCTTTTGCCAGTCCCGCAAAATTCACGTATGATTAACTAAATAAATAGATACGTCAACTTACACCATGATGAGGCCAGCCATCATCGATCGCGTTGTTCGGAACCTCTTCAATAGATTCGGGGTCGACCGTCGCTTTCCAAGTGGGTCCCTTACTGGGGTTGACGACGGGAAGGCTGCTCTCCGGTGACGCATCGTACTCTTGGGGCGGCGTCTCTGTCCCGTAGAATATCAGCTGCCACTGCGTTAGCGGGCCGGCTGTAGAAGTGGAAAGTATGCTATATATGTATAGAATTTTGCATATCTGTATATATAAAAATGAATCTCTATTTCCCTTGGTCATCGCATCACGCCCAAACGGATGGAACAATTTCGCTAATTCTTTTTTTGTAGTGTTAATTATTGTTAGGAGAAAGTTCATAAAAAAGAAAAAAATAAAGAAGTTGAGCGGAACATTACTAAATTTAAGACAATTCGAATTCAATTTTCATAGTTAAGACAGGACAACGTCTGTCGGGTCAGCTGGTGCTATATAAATTTTACTAAAAGAATGGAACTGTCTTTCAAGTAATTTCTAGTGTATTTAAGGCGAAAATTAATTAAAAGCAGTTTTTTGGAGAAAAGCTTACGTTAATATTCATTATTTACTAGCTAGTGTTTTTTTCGGAAACTAAGTAATAGTCCTGTTTTGATGAAACTTATGAGTAAAAGCAAGTAAATTCGTACAGACAGACTGGCAAAGTTTTTAGACTGATATGGTTGTCATATTTCTTCTATTGACACACAATGTTTCACCCAAATCGGACTAGATATTAATTTTAGACAAAAAAACACTATTGCTAAAATTGTATAGAAACAGTTAAAATTTTGAGCAAAATTTTCTCTAATAAAGACTACACTGACGTATACGAGAATTAAGAGGCAAAATAAATAAACATCAGCAAAAACCACTCAAAGCTAAAATTAGACACACTACAAACACTAACTACACATTTAATTTAACTAAAATCATAACAAAATTATGAAGCTACGACGACGAGAAACTAATAAGAGCGGGCTAATTCTCGAGCTACTGACATTATTTCCGTCCTTATCTCTCTCATTTCTATTACAAAAAGAGTGACAGTAACAGGAATAATATATTTCACTCCAGAACGAACATACAAATACAACCATAGACTAATTCTATGATAAACAAAAACAAAACTGCGCACAAAATAAAATTGCAACCAAAGTGTTATGAGAGCGTGTTAAAACGGTTCAAAACTGCTGCTGTACAGAATAAAAGGCCAATAGGCCTCTAGCCGATGCAACACACGACATGCAGGGAGGGTCCGGGAACGACGTGCTCGAAACAGGCGGCAGATGAGCAGATGAGACATGCACAGAGACGCGGCAGTACCGTGAGCTTGCAGCGGCGCGGGATATATCCGCTGGATTTTCGGATACTGCTCGAATAGATTGGACATCTTCCGCCCTCGAACGTCCAGTGGATCCGTCATGTCTGCGCGCAAATTAAGACTCAGATCCGCCGTTGTAGAAACGACCCGAGCCGTCGTGCTTTCGATCGGCGATCGCGTCGCAGGCCGAGTCTGCTTCGATTTCTGCGAGTTCCTATTCGGATTCTTGGAGTTCTTATTCTTTTTTCTTTTTACGAGTCCGACGGAGTACGGATTCGGCGTCATTGATACGGGCTTCCCTCTGTTGTTTTTTCGCTGCACTACGACGGGACGCGTCGCGTTGCCCCGATTCCGTATTGGATTCAGGAACGGCAGCGGATCGTTTTTGGCGGCCGGTGTCGTGGTACCGTACAATAATAGTGACCAGTCTTGTAATGTCGCTCGGCCTAGTATGGAAAATTGGAATGATAGAACACAGTTAAGGTTAGATTAAAAAGAGAGTTGTTAGTTACCCAACAAAGTTACAATGACAAAGAAATCTAAAAATCTTCCCTTATCCTTAAAACTTCATCAGTTTTAGAGATTTTAAGGTTCAAGCATGTTATTAAAAATATCTTTCCATGATAGTCCCGTTCAATTCAAGACGCATCCTAACCCTTTTCCCTAATTACTTACAACGCAAATGTGCAATGTTCTGCTCGTTGCCTGAGCAAAACAAACATCTCTGAGTCTAAGGGAAACAAATATGTTACTATATTTTTCCGAAAATAACTCGCGTAGATTAAACTGCCACGAAACTTTGGTTAAATAAATTATTCTATGAGAATTAAATAACTTCAATATGAGCAAAATCGGCTTAGGGCTTCTAAAGATAATATAGGAATCGCAAAGTCTTACTTCGAGACATATAAGTACTATGTATTTAGCCAATTTTATTGTAAGTGTGACGAAATAGAAAATTGAATGTGTACCTAACCAAACACATGAACAGAACTTTGCAGACCCGTACTGTAAATAATTAGGGAAGGTAAGGGCTTCCTTTTGACCTCTAATAAGGCTGCTTACCCATGTATCTTCCTTCGTTTGAGACCTCAAGTTGCCAGAGGCCTACCGGCGACTCTCCCCACATGTGGACGGACATAAAAGGCCAGGCGTTGAACCCGGCGCGGGATGAGTCGTGCGCTCTGAAACAAAATCAAAATTAATTTTTGGGTTCCTTATTTATTCATTTTTAGCTTATTTTGTCTCACTGCTGAATAAAGTAATGAGTGAGTAATTTAGCTTGAAAAACTCAAAACTGCAACAAAAAGTGCAGCAAACAGACAGGAAAAAAAAAAGCAGGAGTCCAGTTTAAATATCTTAAGCTAGCTAAATTAAATGTCAATAGATGCATTTTATTCTATCTATCTATCTAAAATGTGTACAGAAAGAAAAGATGAAAAACGTGGGCTGAGGTCAAAGATCTTGAAATCGACCTCTACATCAACGCCCCAAATTGGCCTCACAACACAATAATGTATAGGCGGGAAGCAACCTATCACAGTTGCGTATTCGAGAAATGAATCGCAATATCAAGACCATACGACAATATGTTGGATTTTTGTTAATGGTTTGGTTTTTTGTTAATTTATTTAAAAATCGATTCACAATTTCAGCGCTTGATTTCTAAAGTTGAATCTATTAAAGTGGCCGAAGTATTGTTAAAAAATTTAAGACAAACTTTTGTCTTAAAATTAATTTAAAAAATATAGGAAATTGCCATCTCCAAGGGTCTTATGATCGCTAAACACTGCAACAAAATGGTCTCAAGCGTGCTTCAAAGAAAATTTGTTCGTTACTTGATCTCAGGGGCGTAGTTACGTCTTGTTGTAATTAAGTAACTGCCCTATAAATAACGCTGTCGGCTGCAAGTTATCCAATTATACAGAGGTATAAATTAACTGTTGACTTTCGTAATATGTATGGCATGGACGGCACGTCTGTGCTAAGAGTATAAGAAATAATGTACTGGCCTCAGTGGATTAGAAAAAATAAGCTACGCCCAGTCTGATGTACAGGGTTGCCTTTTGTAAGTTTTCTATGATTTTAAATCTGTGGTCTTTTAAGTTTATTTTAGGCAAATTTAACATTTTTAAGTAAACTAGTTTTTTTCATAATTTCAAAACATTTTCTAAACTTGTTTGTCAACTCTAAAGATTGAACGCGCTTTTAAGAATTTCTTTTTATTTTCCTGTCTCAGTTTGCTTGACTGCTCACATATTTTCCATCATTTTATTATTATGGCGAATTGGCACGCCTGAAATATAATGTTGCCAAAATACCTAAAAATTGCCACGTTCGTAAAGATAAAGCATTCATTTTTATTTGAAATGTCTTTTGACACACGCGTTGACAAGATAAATCCAAATGTATATCTCAAATAGACATGAGTCTCTTGTATTTGCTTGCACGAAGAAAACCTTCAATAGCACGTGATTGGTATTATATTAAGGTTCCAGAATAAACTGACAATAGATACCGTGATTTCATACGGCTTTCATATAATTTGCGTTTCTCGAAAACGTCCTTGTCCTTCCTACTTGGAAGTTTTGTTCGGATTCAGTTGATATAGATTTTACCCATATTTTGCGTGGTCAGAGAAAACCTGGCAATTTATACCGATAGTATTTCTATTTTGATAGTTGCGTGGAATAATGATATACATATATTATGTACTAGCTGTTCCCTGCCACGCTTTGCTGTGGATAAAAAAAAATTGCCTATGTTACTTTGGGATAATGTAGCATTCGAATGGTGAAAGAATTTTTGAAATCGGTCCAGTAGTTTTTGAGTTTATTCCACACAAACATCCAAAAATACAAAAATACAAATCTTTCCTCTTTATAATATTAGTATAGATTTGATTTATTTTTATACCATAAATTGTTTTAAATGGAAATGTAAATTGTAAAAAAAAATATGAAAAATGTATATTGTAAATGTTCAAATGTAAATATAAAAATTCTGTAATCGACACATTTTCAGAAATATCTAACTTCTACCATTTAAGAAACAAGTGGACAGTTTGTTGAAAGTTGTCACAGTTTGATGTTAGGTAATTTCGGTTAATTTAGGTTCTTGAATGCTATATAGATATTTTTCAATAATATATGTTATTGTTGCTCGTATCTATGCATGTCATCATACTCTCTTATTCAAGTTAGATAAATTATCTTCATGCCTTTTATAAGTACAGGAAAATACCTCCACGCTTTCCGCTCAAGGGTTTATGGCGAATAAGATATTATCTCGGTCACTGTCGCTCTCATTATAAATGTCATGAGGGTAAGAGTGACCGAGTGACCGAGATAACCTCGAACAGCCCAGACTACAAAATGTAAATACAGTGAATGAGTTAAAATGTAGGTAACTATTCCGCTCGAGATAATGCTGTCTGTTTCGTAATATTCCTCGCTGCCTATGGCGTAATTCTTTTGGATTTGCATTTGAAATTTTATACCCTTTTGTTATAAATCTCTGTGCTAATTCATACTTGTTCTATACTATAATAGTATGTATGTTTATTTGATTTTATGTAGTTATTTGTCGGTACAAAACCGAAGACTGAAAGAAATACTAATTAGATAGAGTAAGGCGAGTCATAAATAAATATTTCGTAGGTAATTTATATGGAGGTACTCGTAATTACTAGATTTATGTTTGGTATATTTTGCTTGTCTGGACATTTTTGTGATGTTTCTTATAGACCAGTGTCTAACGCAGACATGTATCTGCGTCTACCGCAGACTTGTATCTGTATCTTACTTAGGTATTCTTTAGAGCAACAAGCGTGACACAAATCGAAATGTCAGTGCGCGTAACTTGTAACACAAGTATTTGCTTTGTAACATTGCTTGGCCACGTAAATAGCCTTAGGAGCGGACAACGCAAGTTTCAGCAAGAAAAGTGTCTCGCCGAGTATTTGTTCAAATTCATAGGGAAAGTGAAACAATAGCGAGTTTATAATAACCTGAATGATATACATAGTTAAATTTCGGCTCTGGGCCTGGGCGTTAGTTGTCCTTGTCTTTAGGTGGGTTCCATGACATCCCCGACACAGGGAATCCTAGTGCGGGAGCTATGAGTATGAAACGTAATTAAACCCCGACGCAATTTTGACGTTTAAGTTAAGTTTAAGTTGACGTGTCTCTGTGTGTGTGTGTGTGTCTGTGGCATCGTTACTCCCGAGCGGATGGAACCAACTTTGATTTTTGTTTCTTTTTTGTTTGAAAAGTGAATTGGTCGGGAGTGTTCTCAGCTATGTTTGAGCCGTTTTAACACTAGGGGTTTTTAGTATTTTTTTTATTATCATTTATTTACCTGGGAGCGAGCAGCGTGACGCGAGTCCCGGCGGGTGAAGTGAGCGCGATGCGCAGGTCGCCGCGTCTCGCCGCGGAGAGCGACACGCGCGCCTGCACGTGCTCCAGGTAGTTGACGCCGGGACATGCGCCTACGTCTAGCTGCAGAATGGAAACAAACAAATAAACAATTAGTAAGCTGTCAAGTTCACACGTCGAGCTATTCGGAGATCACTTTCAGTTGTTTATTTTAAGGGATGAGGTCGTCCAAAAGACGAGCGTCATACGGCCAGATATACAGCTATAAGTTAGAGGTATGCTAAGCCAAAAAAGGCTCACAGTACTCATCATTACGAACAACTTTACTATGGGACCAACCGTGAAATCGCAAAAAATCAACTGTACCATACATTTTGTCGAGTGTAAAATTGACATTTTTCTATGGATCTGATATTTTTTTCGTGATTTCAAGGTTGGTCCCATAGTAAAACTTGTTCATAATGACGAGTACTATGCGCCCTTTTGAACTGAGCATATATGTGTTGTACTTTCTTTACATCTTTTTTGTGTATGATAAAACAAAATCATATTGTGTTTTAGGTACAATTACAATTACTAGGTAATTAAGTCGTATCCAATGTCCATCTCTCTTGTAATTAGACTAGTTTCTGAAATAAACGTCCTACACGAGTCTGTGTGTATTTTACCGTGTAGCATTAGATCCAGACATACCGCCAGATCCGAGGCTTTTTCCAGCCGACCGCCTTTCGCAGATCCCTCGGCCATGCCTCGGCCCTTATACACAATCCGTCATAGCTGTTTTTGACGTTTTCGCTATACGAAAACTATCGAAATTCGTTATTAAATGAAAGATGTAAATAAGTAACATTGTAAATACTTTAAGTTTTCTCTCTCGGCTATGTATTCCACATGGTGGTGGGGTCAGCCTTCTTCTTATCAACTTCGTTCTATTTTCGAGATCGTCAACAACACAATACTTTGAATTAAGTTTACATACAATTTTATAGTTACCCGCGAACTTTGCTGTTTAAAATTGAATCAATGATTTCAAGGCAAGCGTATTTCAACGTAGTCAACGTTCACATTATTGCTCATCATCAGGTAAAACGGCGGACAAACAAAAGTCTATCTTCGAAAAAAATACGAGATAAGAAAAATAAAGTGATACAAACCTTTTTGTTATTTATAATTAAAACACACGAAAAAATTTAGTCGTTTACAACAACGGGATGCAACCGCGAGCGCGTCACGCTTGTCCTGATGATGACCACCGAATGTGATCGAAACCAGCCCTAGTAAACTTAATCTTCACGTGAGTATTTCCGTTTTAATTATAAAAAGCACGTTAGTTTCTATAGGTATACAAACCTGTAAAGTGACTGTGGACCGCGGCGGTACTGCCCTCTGCGGCCGCGGCGCCGCCAGCTCACACCTCCGCTGCGCCGGCACGGTCCGCCAAGTCTTCGCGAGGCGCACCATGCCCGTAGCGTCTAGCAGCCCGTAGCCAAACGAATGGGACACGTTTCTTCCAACACCGTTGATTCGCCACTCACCGCCGATGCTCAGCCGCTCTGGCCGCGCGGTTCGAACAACTGTTTGACGAAATAACATTTATTTATTAAAAGCTTTCATTTAACTTGCGATGTATGTAACTATGCTTGATCGGATGGAATCTTGCAACTCAATTTTGAACCACTTCCCGATGCCCGATTAAGCCGAAATTTAGTATATGTGTGTAACTTCGATGACAATGAAATACAAGCTGTTTTATAAAAATATTTTTAAAATTTACTTCTTTAGTTCAAGTTTAGCTCTTGGATTATGGTTCTTGTAAAGATGCTCCATAACTTCAATAAGGTCTGTTTAAGTAAAAATTCAACTTAAACTTGTGGTTTATAGCTCTTGTGAAGATGTTCCATAACTTCAGTTGGATCGATAAAATAGCAATTTTGAATAGTCAACTAAGGGCGTATATGCATCGTGCTACAAACAAGGTGAAGCCTACACCAATATCTGTCACTTTGACATCTTATTAAACTCGTGTTAAGCAAGAATTCGAGCATGTTGAAGCAGTGTTATAGCAGAATGAAACAACTGGTTTGTATTAATATGGTAAATCGAAATGGAAATAAAAATCAGTATAATGAAGCGATTGAAAGCGCTTCGTTACTAATGCCTACTGAAATTATAATCCTTTTATGAAATACTATCAACATTTTTCGAATTCACTATGATTTGATATGCAGACAAATTTATATGACAAATTGCAAAGCTACAAAGAGATTTATGTTCGTAATGAATTTTCAGCGTTCCAGTCAAAAGTAGATTTACGTCGGGTTTAAATAAAGCTTCACTTTACTATTGAACGAATTCGTTAAAAATTGGTTAAATCCGCTTTGCGATTAATCTTTTTGTATGGCAATCAGTTACGGACGGATATATAGCTCTGATTTATAAAAGCTTTTTATGAGCTTCTATAGGTAAAATACATATAAATGTAAATACATAACATACATATTACCAAAACCAATGGCTTTGTACATATTAGTCTTGCGAAAACTTAAAAATGGCTCGCCTCAAAACTGGGAAGGTTTTGGAAAAAGAAAAATTAAATGTCAAATTTAATTCAATTCAAGTGCTGCTCTGTGCTACGGATGTTTGCTCGGTCATCTAGTACCTACCTAATTACAACAAACTAGGTAACTGTTCGTAGAAGTCGCCTTTTCGACGTAGGCCGTCGCTTATGTAATTTACTTACAAGAGGAAATGTATTAACTATAATCTAAGAGTAAAAATAATAATTAGTGTTGATTATAGGAGAATACTGAAAAAAATAATTATTAGCAATGTCAAAAATAACAAAAAACTCAAAAAACACTCAATTTTTACCATAGTTACTATGTATTATAATTTTATTTCAAGTTCATAACTTTACTTATTGTATGTTAACAAATAGTATGATCATACGTTATGTTTGTATAACATTATTTAAACAAGCAATAGGCCCAAGTTTGAAGGCCTTTTAAGACAGATCTAAACTAACTAAAAATATATCTGTATTTATCATTACAAGCCATTAGACAAGGAGGCCAATAGTTTTAGAAAATTTAGATCTGTCTTAAAATGCCTTCAAACTTGGGCCTAATATCACGATACGTTACGTATCAAACTAGACTGAATTCAAGAAAGCATAATGTTATTTCAATTACAGTCTAGACGAGTAGGACTGTGGACTTATAGGGGTCATTTATCTCACCGCAAAGTTCGTAAATATAGAATTCTGAGATTTTAATAGTTCTACAAATTCGACGGCACTTTCGTAAAAGCGACTTTTGTAAATAAATACAAATTTTATTTGCATAAACACTATTCTAAAGTTTGTTTAAATTTGAAATTTTCTTGCAAATTCAATTCAAATCTTTTATTCTTCAAATTACTCATATTAAACGAATAAATTTGCTTGACGTAAGCATTTTTGCAGAGTCAGGTAAAATAAAAATGCTGTAATAAACTCTACTTTCAATTCTGTTAAGACGAAGAACCTACTGAATTGAAAGCGGAATATTATTTTTCCAATATTAGCATTTTTTGAAATTTAATTATATGACGTGTAAGGGGGACCCCTGTGTGCCCACATAGAAATTTCGGTGCTTTCGGTGAGCTAGACTTAAGTTTAAGTTTAACTTTTTATTAAGCACGGAACTGCACGGACACGTTCTTTTTTTATGTAATTGAGTGACGAGACGAGCAAATCGCTCGCCTGATGTTAAACGTCACGTTTGCCAAAACAGGTCTGCGCCACCCAGAATTTTGAACTCATAGAATTCAAGACCCTGCGCGGCACAGCACTGCGCTCATCACCCTGAGATATAAGTTGTTTAATCTCCCATTTGCCCTGTACGTAAACTTCAAAACATCGCTAACGCGTCATGACTACTGAAGTGATTTTAGCTGGCATATTATTACCCTTTCATCTATACCGTAGATTATACTGAGAACATAACCTCTAAGATTAAGGCACACACTAAGATAATAATTTGTGATATTAAACCCCTAAGCGTGAAATGAAATGGTGAAATGGGATAATATTATAATAGTATGGAAAAAAACGGCCCCTAGTAACAATATTATTTTATATATACCTCTACTATATGCTACGCGGGCGATGCCGCAAATATTAGCTATTAGTCTAAATACTTACCAATATGCTGCATATCTCTCCAAGTGAGATCCCTGTTGGCTTGCAGCGCTAAAGCGCAGATGCCAGCAGCCAGCGGCGCAGATGCCGACGTGCCGGTGTGCCCGGCGGTACACGAGTGGTGCAGGTCTGTAGTTACGACCTGAGGCAAGATGTTTAAAATGATTTAATACTTAATTAAACTTTTTTTAACGTCAATTAGTCCGCGGATTATTCCGCGCGTTTGACCAACTCGCCTGATGGTAAGCGACTATGTGGTCGAAGATGAAGCACGCAGACCTAGAATATACCTATTATTTAGGGAGTCATACTATTGGTCTTGTTTTAAACACAGCTTATTATAGTTCTGTTAGTTTTTACTCAAAATGCTCTGACGGCTTCTTGCTGATGTGAAATGTGGCGTGCGAAAACAAGACGAAGATTTTTTATGAAGCCAGAATCGAATATCAGAGAAGATAGCTGAACCACTGACTTGCTTTCAGAGCTTTGAGTCTTAACAGGTTTCACAAAAACATTACCGACACAAGTTTTAACAACGTAGGAATAAGTTACTACCCATTATAACTATTTCCCAGTCTGATATAATCTCCAACATACTGGGAATAACTGTGCGGTAATCAACACACCCCACTAATACCTATTTAATTGAGTATAATGACTGGGCTTATCGCCTGCGTGAATACAGCTTTTTGTATCTAATAGTTTGGTTAACTTCTGCTAGGAACGTGACCGTGTGGAGTTCCTTGGTAGAATATAGAAAAACATTTGGTTATCATATTTTTTATCTCTATCTGTTCCTGCGGTGTTTATTAATGTTTATTTTTTTTCGGTAAAAAGTAACAGATGTGGGTTTAATTATAATAAAATATAATAAGATACAGAGATATAAAATAACGGGTTAAGATTTGTAGTCTTGTCTACAACTTCAAAATTCAAAATAATTTATTCAAATATGGGTACATCAATGTACACTTATGAATGTCAAATACAATTTTTACGAATAAATTAATACACAATAAATTAAATGTCAAAGAAAATAATATTATTAGAATGTCAAAAATTATACAAAATAATTGCAATGTCAAAATATCAATGTATAAAATAACTACAATAGTAGGTATAATCAGTCAAGTATTATTATTACAGTCTAAAGACAATTTACGTAAAGAGACTTTATCACAGATGAAGTCTTCAATTTTGTAGTAAGCCTTTTCAATTAAAATTAAAAAATTACAAATCTGAATCCGTTAGTTTGTTATTAAAGCGTTGGAGTGTACAGTACTCGTAGTAAGGACATTTCCACACTTTGGAAACTTTTACATTTCTAATGTGAGATGAAAATAATAGGTACGTTCGAAATCATCCTTATTTTGTGTAGAATTAATAAATACTAAAGTTTATCTTGTGTGATAGGCATCTTGCCTGATGGTAAACAATGACGCGATCTAGGATCGAGCAAGATTGTCTAGAAAAAAATATTTACTCTCATTCTTAGAAAGGCACTCGATTTCTATGATTAAAATACCTAGGGCTTGTGATTGATTTTGTGCTATAAACCAAAAACAAAATTGGTATTCCATATATTTGGTCAGTATCCCAGACCGATCGCGTTCGTTTGACCCTAAAGTTTTAGTAACTTTGATTGAGTGCCTCCCATTTCACGCACAGACTAAATATGCACAGATATACCCACACAGATGTAACATACTTATATATAAAATTCTAACAGTTGTGACGTTCATTAAGATCTTTTGAATACAAAATAGAAAATTGCTTCTGGAAAACATTGCGGGGCACGGTAAGTATTTACACACGCAATTCAAATAACATTACGAGCATATGTATATTCACATACCTACTTACTTATTACGTTCATCAGAAAAGCCCATTGGAAATATTTTCCGTACCTTTTTATAATTTGTCTTTGTATGTAGTACATTATATTATTGTGATCTGTAATGAACAACTAACTTTATTTTATTTTATGTAAGTACATGTTTGTACTCTGCAATTTTCTAATCTGTGAATTTTATATTAGTGAGTGAGGCACACGAAACTGGGGTAAAACTACTACTCTTTTGAAGTCACCTACAAAAGGGACCCTCATAATTTATATTCAAATGTTGTTTATCCGCTAGTTAGACATTTTTAACAGGTACAAATGTGAGACAAAAATAAATAAGTTGAGAGTTAAATTTTGTACAAAAAAAGGAAAAAGAATAAACAATGAATAAGATATTTTTCTGAGCTCTTGGTTTTTAACAATATCTCATTTTGTGATATTTCTTTTTTGCATTCGATTGTGCCAAAAGTATGTGTAATCTACTTTAAAAAGTTTTTATTATATAACATTATTGCTGTTGATTATTATAAAAAAATAATTAAATATACTACTTTTTCATTTCCCCTGTGTGAGATGCGCCTTACTTTTACTATTCAGCTTGAAGCAAGTTGGTTAGTTTTACAATTGCTAAAGGTGAACGCTGACTTGGGCCGCACCGCACGCGCCGCAGTCCCCGCATTCGAATTCTTTATATGAAGTTCTATGCAACCTCGCATACCTACCCGCACCGCAGTCGCCGCAGTACCTGACGCGCCCGAATTCCCCGAGCCGCTGCTGATGACGTCACTAACGCCGGCCCGCCCGCATCGGACGCTGCGGCGCATTGATTAAAAATTGAAACTGAATGAAAGAAATCCAGTGCGATGCGTGCGGCGACTGCGGCGCGTGCGGCGCGGATAGGTGTGCGAGGTCAATAACAAATGCGATGCGTGCGGGGACTGCGGCGCGTGCGGTGCGGCCAAGTCAGCGTTCACCATAAGTTAACCGCTAAATTCCACGGAAGCGGTTATATTGCAAGAAGCAAGGATAATAAGAAAAGTTGGGGTAAGCCAGAAAATTGCAACCACTTTGCATTTTACATTTTACCCGAGAATACAGAATTTCACGTGTGTTTTTTTAATTTCTCTGCATTTTAGTTGGACCTTGCTTTTGTTTATTTATATGTAATACTAGCTGAAGCCATTGCTTCAAAAGCCATTGCGTCAATTCTATGTCAAATGTCAAATGTCAAAAGTTACATTAAAAAAGTTTACATTGTCCAAAGCGCTATATGGTTTAAGTACCTATTTTTAAATTTTCTAATTTTTCATGTTTTTTACTATAAATTGAGATGTGAGCTATCCTATCTCTTAAGTTAGATCGAACTGCACCCGGTGTGCAAATTTGATTGAAATCGGTTAAGTAGTTTAGGAGTCTATAGCGGACAAACAACGTGACACGTAATTTATATATATTAAGAAGTTATGTAAATATGCTTGCAATTTGACCACATCTTGCTTGAAGGAATTATTTAGCCCGCTAAAATGGAAGAAGTTCATGTAAGGTGTCTTGCATTTGCACGTGCCATTTTATTGCATGCCTTATAACTTAATTCGATCGAAATAATGCTAAGATTCTGTTACCTATCACATAAAACAATATTTAGGTGCTCCGGAATTAAGGTGAAATTGAACCTCACAAACATAAATAAACCCTAAAACATATTACCTACTGTAAAAACAGTGTTTTAAATATTGCTCGCAAAAACAAGCTTTATTTTTTAAATGCACTGTATATTAATTTGTTTATTTAGGTCAAATTTTGCAACTGAATTTTGAACCACTTCCCGATGTCCGATTGAGCTGAAATTTAGTACACCTGTATAACTAAACAAAAAAGCTCCAAAAACAATATAATAAAAGCTTGTTTTTAAAAATATATTTATAGTTTCTTTTTTAAAAAGATGTGAGAAGATAACTTGCCTGCTTCTCATTGATAGCTCCACTGCTGTACGTAGCAGCGAGCGTAGAGCTGCACATCTCGGAGTACCACGGAACTTCTCCTCGCTCGGTGGCCGAAGATATCGATAGAGTCCAGATTGAGTTGGTGTAGCCATCGCAGTTGCAGTTGTCCTGCTCTCGCCCGCCGTTACCGGACGCCCATACGAAAATGGAGCCTTTGCCGTTGCGACCCTGAACAAAAAAATTCAAGTAAGTATTGTGTTGGCATAATTTGTAAGAAGATCGTGACTTGCGGCGTTCTCTAGGAGAGGCCTATGTCCAGCAATGGATAAAAATAAGATAGGCTGATGATAATGATGATGATAATTTGTAAGGACTCTCATCTGATCTCGTTTCGATCGACTTATTAACCCTCGAACTTTTTTATTGCTTTCTTTGATGAATCGATGAGGAGGTCTATCGAGGAAACCTAGGCTATTTACTTGTGACTTAGTCACAAAGATTATATTAGTGCAGTATTTTTGTGACATCTCGCTTGCACTAACTAACTTGCACCATCCGTGCGAGCGTGATAGCACGATCAGTATCATAATCAAAATTAGTAACAAGCACCTATTTATACAACGAACAATACATTCAGTCAGCTTTTAGTAAACTAGCTTTATATTCTTTAACAATAAAACTGATCAAAATATGCTGTTAAAACGTATGCTACCCTTACTATGACTCACCTAAACAGATAGCTATTATAGTGTATTAAGTATGAATTTGCCACTAAATTAAGTTAGGTTATTAATTAGTCGTCTCTCGCTTCCGTATCGCTCCAATTAGTAACAATAAGTTATTAGAGCTTGTGATCTAATCAATAGCAAGGAAGCAGACAGCTTTGTAGGTAGGTACGGGTTTATTATGGAAATAAGATGCATTTACAATTTTATTATACAATAAGGGAAGAGAAGTGTATGCTAAGCAATAAGGGATTTGCGCATATCACTCATCATTATGAACAACTTTTACTAATAGACTCACTCTTAATTTGCAATGAAAAAAATCAGCTGTTCCATAGAAAAATGTCAATGACACTCTACATAAACACCTGATATCTAATTACATGAAGCGTTTAATAATACTCATCTTTAAACAACAAGAACATTATTTTTACAAAACAAAAAACAAAACCGACTTCAAAAGATCGACTATTGAGTTATTCATCTATTTGTCGCGCACGTACTTAATGCAAATTTAAGACTTATATGGTTTTCTCATGGATACCATTATCAGAACTAGACTAAATTGAAATGGGACCAAATGGGAGCGTCAGCTTTCTAATAAAAAAAGAATCATCAAAATCGATTCACCCAGTCAAAAGTTATAAACATTAAAAAAAAAACATACAATCGAATTGATAACCTCCTCCTTTTGTGAAGTCGGTTAAAAAAGTAAAACAAAACGGAACACCTGATTATTTTTCGCGGTTGGATCGGTAGTAAATTTTTTCATAACGATGAGTACTACGACAATTTTTCGGCTCGCATACCACTTCCTTATAGCCCCGTTATATCCTGGTGACCTAGGCTCATTGCGGAAAATAGTTTATGATGAAAAGTAAATTTGTCTCTTTCATGAGATCCAATTTACAACTTGCTAAGTCTACAGGGATTATCTAGCTTTTCATTAGTGAGATAATTAAATCATTCTACTATAGTTCCGTGAAATTATTCTCTACTTAGATACAAAAAAAAAAAATATATATATTATAGATAGATTAGATAGATTAGATTATTTTGGTTAGATTTTATTTATATATTTTTTAGATATATATATTTTTATAAATATATTTATATATCAGTATAGATATGTATAGAAGATAAAAAACATCGCTACTCCAACATAGAGTAGATATTAATAGATGGATTACTAAATTAAAATCGACACAAACTGAACTGACAGTCATATTGATCCGCAATCCAATATACTCGCTACCAATTTAGCGCGGGGCTATTGACACCAATTACTTATTGGGTCAGAAATCATCTAATTACGAAGGGTGGACTTATGATTCCGCCGGGCCCGATGGGCCAATAATCATAGCTAAGTAATTACTTGGAGGTTGATTGGATCAATATCTCCTATTAGTAGATAGACTCTAAAATATTTAGTTCGTACTGAGTGGTTAGCTAAAATAATCTAGCACCAGGTTAGTGGTTTTAGGCCGCCTGAAGGTCTCTGACATGGCTTGGCCTTTGTAAAGCAATTTATTGGACTTATAACGAATTGTTACACTGGCCAAGTCATTTAACATTGCAAAAATCATCATAATATAAACAATTAATAGAAAAAAAAAATTGTAGTCATACTTAATTAAATTAATGTTAATGAGAAAATGATACAATGTTTCTTAATTACACAAGAATGAAGATTTAGTCAGGCGCAGTTGTTATGGGATAAACCATCGGGGTCTACAAATGAAAAGACCTAATTCTATCAACTAGGTAATCTTTTTTGGTGATTAATCTTAAGCTTTTTTTTTTATTCTCTCCTTTGTTGATTTGTTATTTTGTTCATTACAAGGCGATATGGTCGCCCAGCGACAAAGCCTCAAATAAATTAAAAAAAATATATATATTAATATGTTATTCGACCCGCGGTGGCGTTCAGTTGTAAATGACATCTGCGGTCACCCATCTGAAAAAAGACCGTGTCGTCTATTGGTAGCAATTGTATTGTAACAATTAACTTGGTATATTGGGTAACATAGGTGATCGGTTACTAAGCCTAGTCTATGAGCGTTTTATATAATTGGTGACTTTAAAGTCAGCACGGTTTGCTTCAGAACACCTAGGTTAAATTTTCATTAATTACAAGCTCTTTCGCCTCTACAATTATAATTAAAAAAATACGGACGAAGGTAGAAAAATGATTACATCAGATTCCAAATGCATGAGACGAAAGTAGCACGTGACTCAGCTCAAATTTTGTTTTTGGATGTTTACTTTCATTTTATAAAGTTGACATTTAAGGCATCCTACATAATATTGATGAAGTCACACAGTAATTTCAATTTAGGGTCAACGGATATGACGTCGTCCTGATGTTGATCTGTGTTGAAACGTGTTGAAGATTGGGCTTTAGAACAAATAAAGAAAATGTACTGCAAAGAAGTTTATTTAGCGGACTATTTGAAAAAGGTATTGTTAGCTAAAACAGGGCTCAACGCATAATTGGTTGCACACACAAGCTTTTGAACTAACATACACTAACATTTAAAACACTTTTTGCACTGTAAGAATACACGCAAAAAGCAATCTAAATCTACTTTTGAACACTTGACAAAATGTTAAGACACAGCTGATATTTTGTTCGCAATTTTAGAGCTGGTCTTAAGTTTCTAAATATTGTCCATAATTACGCGGTTTTCGGTTAAGCATACTCTTTTAGGATCGTTCTTTTAGAACTATTGTTTCTTTTTTAACCGTGTTCATGTTCAGTGTGGTCTTCGATTGAGACTCCCAGCAAGCCTAGACATTTCCCTCTCGTCAGCCTGTGACCATTTATTACCAAAGCCATAACTATAAGCTAGGCGGTCTCACTGCTGGTAATTAATTAGTGGAGTCGATCGGGAAACAGAAGTAGGAGTCGTTAGCGCCGCCAATCGGTTATAGTTCCGTTTACACTGGTAATGAGGGTAGTTGAACGTTGTTAAAGGTTAGGTACTTCATTGTGGAGATTAAGAAGAAGATAGATATTTTAGGAAGGGTTATCACGAGTAGTATTTGCGTTTGGTTGCCATCGTGCTTTGTACGATACAAAATACCGACATGTATGTTCCAATAAAACTTCTCTAGAAAAACAATTGGTAAAAGGCATTTCGAAGACGTTTAAATGGTCTAAATCTCTGATATTAGGTTCGTCTGCCAGCTTCTCGTTCATCCGAAACCTTTTCATAATTTTATTACGCTCTACAGACAAATAATTATACTTCATTACATTATCAGGTTTAGTGGTTGTAAAATAAATACTGCAAATACTGTTTCCGTACAATAGATTTAATCCTGCTGGTTTTTATGCATGAAATTAATACCTCATCTCATTTAAATTTGTGAATAAATCAACCCTAACCATAACTTTGACCTACTTAATCAACACATACATTGAAATAGAAAACTCTAATCACAAGTCTTCGTAAAAATCAACTAGGCACACAAGAATTTCCCCATTTCCGAGTTTATTTAAAGAATCCATACAACCGGAAGTCTGCCATTGCGGAAAATCCCCTTTTAAAACACGACAGGGTTTTCAGCTTTACGTGAAACAAGAAAAAAAGATAGTCAAAACATGCAAGTTCAACGAAAAAAGTGGTTAAAAGGCTGTTCCATATAAACAAGGGCTCTCAAAGGCCGTTCCGCGTTAAAAAGGGAAACAACGTTATGTAAATTTTACGCTTTACAAGCACTTGACCATATAGTGAGGGAAATAGAGGGAAAATAATTGCGTCATTACAAAAATTACTTTAGACGAGTGTCGCGCTCTCTAACAAAGTTACCTACACAATCTGTGGCGGTACAAACAAAATAGAACCCTATGACGTGTATCACAAGTGTCAGTATTATGCGTTTGAGGCAGAAAGACAAAATTAAAGTTGAGAATGGAACTGCTGTGGCTTTCATTATAACCTTTCGAGCACGAATGTACTGTTCAAAGTACAGTCAGCTAGAAAGACATTTTAATTGTTTGTCGCTGAAAACAATTTTGATACAACAATAATACAGATTACTACACATTTACGAGTAAGTAAAGCTGACTGAGTAAACTGTTCAGCTGTTTAAGGAACACGACCGAGTGTTGTTTTGGATGGGTACCGCAAGCGCATTCATAGATTACCGATATCGCGTGATCCAAGACAATAAATTCATGTCTTGTTCCTGTGTAGAAAAAGGGTACGAATTCCAAATAGCCTTTTCGGAGCGTCTTTATATGGCCTGAAACCTCTTAAAATAGGACTAGCCTCAGTCTATGTTACTTCTTATCACTTAAGTAACAGATAGAAAGCTCTGAAAAGAACATTTCAACAAAATGAATCCCTTTCAGACGTGAAAAGCAGCGGGCGTCTTTCAAGATGCTTTCCAAT
Organism: Alcis repandata; assembly: GCA_949125135.1. Lineage (NCBI taxonomy): Eukaryota > Metazoa > Arthropoda > Insecta > Lepidoptera > Geometridae > Alcis > Alcis repandata. Next base: position 4,601,465 of record OX421238.1, read on the forward strand.
CCAACACCAGATGGCCCTTCTAATGCGAAAGCTTTTATTCAAACCCTAATAGTCCTTCAACGGTAAAAAGCTACATTAAATTTAGTTCTGCGTCCTTCTGTTATACAGGGTTATGAAGAAAAGGTACGCTAAACCGAAAAAAAATCATATAACTCATCATTATAAACAACTTTACTATGGGAACAAAACTGAAATCGCGAAAATGAAGCTGTTCAATAGAAAAATGTCAATGGCACTCGACAAAATATATGGAATAGCTAATTTTTTTTTGGCAATTTCAGGGTTGGCCTTATAGTAAAAGTTGTTCATTACGATAAGTACTATGAGCTTAGCCTTTTCGGCTTAGCATACTCTTTCCTTGTAACCCTGTATGAGTAAAACAGTTATAGCCTGAACTGAGCTCAGCAGAAATGGACCTTATGTTAGGTTCCTCAATGAAAAATTTAAGGAGTCCTCAAACAAAATGACTGCAGCGACTTTGTTGGATAAAATTTAGCGATCTGTAAACATGATAAGATTCACATGCTTTTTTATCAGCACCCGCGTCTCTGCCCAGCGCGGGACTTCGTGCAGTCTTATGTTTGCTAATATTAATAAAGTCTCTAATCCCTTAATTTACTGTATGTTTGAAGACTCTATTAAAAGCCCTTTTGAAGAACCCAATGTTGTAGTTGCCTTGTCATGTCGTTTCGTTAAAGGCCAGAGGCCAAATATACTCGTAGGTACTAGAATAAAAAACACTGGATTTATATTACAGCAAACAACGCGGAGCCTAACTCACGTCTTGCAACCATATATTCACGGTACCATGTGTAATCAAAATGCAATTTTAACGTACAATCTAACAGATAAATTGATTTTGTCAGAAGATGTAATTCTGTACCTACACTACACATAATAGAAGGGTGAATAAAGTCCTCACAGTTAGGCAACGTAATAAAATGCCTCGTGTATTGGAGGTATCCACAGGCGGTAGAGACGACGTTACATCGGCCTCACTAGCAAGTTGCATTTATATAATCGAAACGCTATAGAAAAATAGGACAACGTATGGGAATGACAACTCTGTAATAGAAAATAGAATCTATAAATGGATTACAGGAATGTCATCCCATACATTGTCCTACACTGAGAAAAATGGCCATGAAAATTCCGATGAATTCACCTAAAGTACGTAGCATACTGATATCACCAAAAAGTACGATGATAAGAACGTTTTTATGGTGACAACCATATCTCATAAGAGTTGTCACCGTAAAAACTGGTGCTAATCATCGTACTTTTTGGTGATATCAGTATGCTCCGTACTTTAGGTGAATTCATCGGAATTTTGATGAATTGTGTGAAGTGAAGTGAATTCATCGTTCTTTTAGCGGAATTTAGATGGACATTTTTCTCAGTGTAGTTTTTTTTTGTATCGTTTCCGTTGTAGAATTGCAACTTCACAAGGGAGGCAGATAACCGGTAGCTTGTTTGCCACATATTTAGTTTTAAAAAATTACCTTCGTAACGCCTTCAATGAACGCTCTGGTAGCCAGTTCTCCTGGTCCGTCGACTGTTTTCCCGTCATCGTCAGGGCCCCAGGAGGCGCTGTAGATGTCCACGTGCTGGGGATTGAGGCTGAGAGACCGGGCTTCAACAGCGTCCGTGACGTCACCGTCCAGCATTCGAACACCTAAGAACAAAATATTTTGTCTAATTAACATATGATGGAAACTAAACATATCTAGATTGGGAAAAGTAGCATTGTTATCGAAGGAACAGGTATGGAATAGATCATACAAAGGTCAGTTGAATCAATCAATCTATATATATAAAAATGTTATGTTGGTTTGTGTACGCTTCAAAAACTCAGAAAGAGCTGAAATTTTAACATGATATAAAATACGCATCAAGGATTGTTTTTTTTTTTTTTTTTTTGTACACAGCGAAGCGTGGCAGGGAAACAGCTAGTATAATAATAAAAAGTATAATGATTATCTAATCGTAAAAAGTCGTCCCTGAAATCGCGCAAATCGGCTGTTCCGGACATTTAACACATTTAGTTTTTGTATGGATCATTTTTCTTTGGAAATTCAGAATTCAGAATTTAATAATTTTAGTATTTAGCAAGTAATTATAAATAAAAACAATTGAGAATTATCTGAGATAAATTTGCGAAATGTAATTTAAGATTACCCAAATACCTAAAAACACTTGATCAATCATATTGATCCACCAACAAAGGAAAACAAGTCCTTCTCAATTAGAATAAGTGTGGTCTTTTGTCTTGTTTATTATTCAAAAATGTCGAAAACGTGAGAGCGAGATACGATTAGCTGTCAATAAAGAGCGGGCCTCTAAGTGAGAAGGAGAGATAAGCTCGCAGACTTATACATCTCCTGATAATTTATTATTCTGCTGATCCCAAGGGCTTCTCTTTGTAAAACAGGCAATTTGAAGATATAAAACAAACCTAATCTGGGAAAAATGTTGAACGTTTTTAATGGAACACGTGGAAATGGAGCGCGTTTGATGTACAATGCGTGGCTAAATTTATCTTCTGCATTATGGTGTGTTTAGACTTGAACGATATGCTTTTAGATAGATAGATAAACTCTTTATTGTTCACACTAAAAACTACAAACAAAGGATAATAACACTTAAAACTAGTGCAGTAACTGGCGGCCTTATCGCCAAGAGCGATCTCTTTCAGGCAACCTTAGGATGGAGAGGATACATAGAATGAATAGAAAAACGGGGTGTGAATAGAAAAATGTATCTTTTTATGTCATTTTTACGAGACAAAAGCGGCCTATGGGCCCAATTTAGAAAGCTTTATTAAACAACTCTTAACTATCTAAAAATAAGCCTGTCTTTATAATTGCAAGGACATCAATACTTTAAAAAAATTGATCTATCAACTGCCTTCAATTTTGGGCCCTATGTCTTTATAAAGAGTATAAGCTACTTTTACACTAAATTTAAACGAACTGAAAGTAATCGTTCAGATATTATGAACATCTAAATTGCCAGAGCAAGTATAACCTATTAGTTGTTCTGAATTTATTAAATTAAGACTTACTTCACTTAAGGTTTATTTTAAAATATGAAGACAATACAGGATATCGTTCTAGTCTAGAATATCTCCACTACGCAGCCTCTTGTGTCTCTTGATTTTACTGACTTTGTACTTTACTAGTGTCAATAAAAGTATTGAACTGTACCTCTATTGTTAATAGGTAATTAATTGTAGGAAACTGTGGTCGCAAACGTCGACGTATGGCGCCAAAACTTAAACATACTTGTAGCCTGATATTAAGCAAGTTCTGCACTCACAGCGCCGCATGGCGGCAACTTGGACTCATTACTAACTTCCTTCCTGGTTGCTCCTCACAGAACCCAATACTTGAGACTGTAGGTGCAATTATTAAATACCAGACATAAACTTTGACAAAAGGAAACAGACTACAACTCCTCCTAGGTTACCTGGATGAGATCGCGCTTAGCGATAAAGTTGTTGCACTAGTTTTAAGTTTTTGTTTTGTCTGTATTTTCTGGTTTGAAAAATAAAAAGTTTATCTATCTATTTATCTACAAAATTAAAAATTTTAAATAACCCTAACGTTGAAACTGTTGAAGCGATTTTGATAAAATAAATAAAATTAATAAATTTTATTGTTTTATTAATATGTATGTTAGTTTGTAAGGTATTTATTTTCTATGGGCCTCTGTAACTTGCATTGTATGTAAGTTATGTTGCCTGAAATAAACGCATTATTATTCATGTATATATTTAGGGTCTTAGTTTTTAATATTTTTACAATACAAAATAAAAAAACATTAATCTATTATAAAAAAACTTTAAAACTAGGCTGCCGCCGGTAGCGGGGCAGGGCCCAAGCTACCGGTGGTTAGGGCTGCAGAGACAGGAACCTCCGGACGATTCGTGCCGTGTCAAGAACCACTGCCTTATTATTATTATTATAATAAAAACATTTCTAAGAATCACTGCTTGAAAACGTGCTTTTAAATAAAAAACGCATCATAATCGGTTCATCCGTGAAGGTGGTATGATGCCACAGACAGTCACACACAGTGGTCAAACTCATAATATATGTATTTTGCGTCGGGGGTTAAAATGATTAAATTGAACCGACCTGAAACAAGATAATTTGGAAAACGTAGAGAAACAGCCTAAGAAATCGAAAAGTCAATCTTAAGTGGCACTAATCCACCAATCCGCACTTAGTAGCGTAGTGGAATAGTGCCTAATCACCCTGCGAAGTAGACCTGTATCACTGCAGTGAGAAGATTAAAGGTTGAATAGAAATAGTAGTAAATTGGACTAAGTTCACTGAGTCATCTAGTTAGACATACATAAATAGCACAGCTGAACTAAAAACAAATAAAGGTCACCTAATTGCTAAACATTACTCAGAATATTCACCCTACGATATCGCATCGCTCCCGACTAATAACTTAGTAACCTACAGCCATTTTCATATCTCTACGGCAAAACTTCAAAGCACGAAGCGTTTCATCTGTTCACGCCAAATCAGTCTGATATCGTCCAAAGGACGTCTGTTTACGATGTAGCTTTCCAAAGGAAAATATTAATGCGATTCTTTGAATTCTTTCTCTAATTTGGTTCCGCGATATCTTCAATGTTTTGCAGAAAAGGCGAAATAATTGGCTTATTTATATTACTTACTAGCTGCACCCGGCGGTTTCACCCGCTGTTTTTTTTAACCTTCCCTGAACTTTTAAAAATATTTCAAGATCAAAATTAGTAAAAATCGTATAAATCGGTCCATACATTCTCTAGTTATAGCGAGATAAACAAACAGCGATTCATTTCTATATGTAAGATATAATCACAAAAAAGCTTCAGGAGAGCGGTTTTTTTAATTTTCATTGAGGCAACTTCTTATTTAAATTTAATTTTAGTCAACTTTTAAAATAGAAAAGTATTCGAACAAGCAACACTAAGTATAGCGTGAAATATGGAAAGAGAAAATGTTTAGAAAATCTTTCAACCTTCCATGAAATCTTCTTCTGTTTTTGTTATTGTGATTGTCTTGTTTGTGCTTTTATCAAAATACTGACAATATATTTCTGCAATTTTATTCAACTTTTATACCTACTGGACACTCGGTTTGTTTACTTTATGGGGAAATGATGATAATGTCTGTCGTTGCGAAAAAATTGGCAAAAGAGCAAGCTTTACGTAACGTTATGACAGTTTTTTAAGGTTCCACGGCATAATGGAACCATTATAGTTTTGTTGGACCCGTTCGTAAGCATACCTTAATAATTTTATTCACAAACCTATCCGGTGATTTATTTTATTTTATTTTATTTTATTTTTAACCGACTTCAAAAAAGGAGGAGGTTATCAATTCGTCTGTATGTTTTTTTTTATGTTTGTTACCTCATAACTTTTGACTGGGTGAATCGACTTTGATGATTCTTTTTTTATTAGAAAGCTGACGCTTCCCATTTGGTCCCATTTCAATTTAGTCCCGTTCTGATAATGGTATCCATGAGAAAACCATATAAGTCTTAAATTTGCATTAAGTACGTGCGCGACAAATAGATGAATAACTCAATAGTCGGTCTTTTGAAGTCGGTTTTTGTTTTTTGTTTTGTAAAAATAATGTTCTTGTTATTTAGATGCTCGCTGTGCTTACAGCGAAGCCAAAGCGCAAGCCAGAATTACAAATATCGAACAGATATTAAAAAAATAAAAAATTGATCCTTATGGGTTAAACAATTAAAAATATGATATAAAATAATATACCTACTTAATATATTGATTGATTGATATGTTTAAAAGTCCCAAATAAAGAAGAGATTAAAAAACCTATCCTGTGCTAACGAACAAGTAGGTACCTATACCTAAATAATTTATATAAGCTACAGTAGGTACTCTTCTAATATTATGAATGTAATTTTGATATTTCTTACTCAATTCCACAGAACGGATTTGCATGAAATTTGACTGAGCATGTATTCTAGACTAACATATAGGCTACTTTTTATCCCGACGAAATCAACGGCTCCTATAAGGGAGCGAGTGAAACCGTGAAGTGCAGCTAGTACCTATTAAACATAAAAATATATTATGTTTTTAATGTCAACGGAACCCTCCTAAGAACATATCACAACACTGACTTGACTATATTTGTAATATAGGTCAATGTGATATGTTTTATTTATTTTTTGGTGGCACAGATCTGTATTTAGTGGTCGTTAGGAAAAGTTACAATAGAAAACCATTATAATTTGCTAGTCGAGTTGGCGCCATCTATTCTTTGCAGTAAAACACCAATCAGTATAATGAAATAATAAAAGCCCAATAAAACTTAACGAAGGCGAACGACATCGGCTAATTTCTCGTCCGCGGGATTGTCTGCATAAAATAAAAGCAGTACGAGCACGTTTGAATAAAAATGAAGCAATAAAAACTTACGATGAGGCATAAAACGTGCATACGTACAATAAACTTGGAATGCCCTTTTTGTTCCAACGATGGTAAGTATGAACACTCGTATTCTTTCGCGATGAGTTTTGCGCGTAATTCTGCAAACTTTTTCGAGACGACTTAATCTTTTACGGGCAGGCTCGGATTGTAATTCTCACGTTTTATGTTTAATTCCGGTTTATTGTTGTAAATATTGGCACTGAGACGACACTGTTAACAGCTGTAAGTTTGGGGAATAACGGCTTTTGTAATAATACCTACAAAGTTGATAAACCAATGACTTCATCTATAGACATTACATCTAACTTGTTTGAAATACAAAACGAACTCACCCAGATGAAGCAGTCAGCATGGCATTGGTTGATTACGCACCACTGATTAGTTTGCTCAAGCTTACGACTTTGATATAGGATATTATAGGTACATTCTGTGCCAATGTGTTGACTGAAATTTCAACCTATGTAGGAGTGTATGAGCGAGGAGTCGTTGGGTAAACATCGCTCTCGGAGGATAAACCGTAAATGTGGCTATTCATCATATTCATTTCTCTCGTATAATATTTTTATGGAGCAATTACTTTCAGGAACGATACTGAAACGCGACTGTTTTGCTTTTGAATGATAGATACAAGAATTCGGTTAATATTATTTATTTGCAATTATATGTATATTACCTTCATTTTTAACGCAGGTTGAATATCAAACTTTATAACATCAACTTGTTTATAACAGAAACAAAATTATAATTATAATTTCTACGTACTACATTTTTTTTTAATCAGATTCAGAAATATTTATTGAACAACTGATGCATTGTAATTTAAGTAATTGTGAAGTGAATTTTTTTAAGGGTTGTTGCTCAGTTTCATATGTTTGAGATGGTACAAATCAATGGTACTAATGACACTAAGGCGAGTATATCACTGGCAGTGGTTTATTTTATTTTATGTTCCATGGCATCCCCGACACAGGTTATCATAGTGGGAGCTATGAGTGTGAAACGTTATTTATTTAAGTGGGCTTAGAGATATGCCTCCAGATCCTTACCTCCAACGCTAGCCCCGAAAGCCACGCCGACAGCACACAGCGAGTTGTTGGCCGTCGCTGCGACCTCGCCGGCGCACCTCGTGCCGTGCCGGTTGGAATCGATCATGTCGTATCGAGGCTGGGGATCGTTGTCGTGCGAGTTCACGTCGTATGACGCCATGGGATCCTGTGGAAGGAACAGTGGTAAAAAAAATATAGGAATTTAGATCTGCGTCAGGCAGCTGTTGGCAAGTGGATGCGTAAGGTAGAAGATGGGGCCATGTGGCGTTCTCTAGGAGAGATTGATGATGATGATGATGAGCCATTCAGATCAAGATTGTCGGTATAGAATACATTTCTTGAACGAGTAAGTGCCGTGCCTAACTAACAGTGCTTATCGTCGACAGGAAAATAGCAAACAGACAATTTTGTTGTGAAACTTCTATCAATCAAAATACTTCAATTATAGCTGGTGAATGGTGATCATCTACATCCGGTGATCTTTTTCTTGGGATTGTAAGCGTGATGCGTGCGTTACCACGTCCTGCCTATCTCCATAGACTATTGAAGACTAGATGTAATTCAAATGCTTGACTACGATTTGTTAGCGTATCCAGCATGCTGCTAACAGTACCACTGCAAATAGCAATCAAATGCTTCGCCAAACCTTTTGTCCTCGCGTCACATCGATCGGGCGCTCTGATTACATCCCATCCTATATTTAGATTCTTGACTTCCGACATTTTCTTTCCATTCACCACATACGAGCCAACCCCTTCATTATCCGCAGAAAGCATTCACCGTTCGTCAGGTGTACTCTACGCTATAAATGGGACGTTGAAATACATCGATGGAATCAGAACAGAATCTGGAACCCTATTCTGACAAGGAAGATATTATGTATATACTAGATGAAAACCCGGCTTCGCTCGGGTGAAATTTGACTCATAATTCACATCTAGGTGCAAAATGTAGGTAGATATTTCTGTAGTCATCGGTTCTCAAAGAATATTAAATATAGATTCGTATAGCTTCGTTCGTTGTTTAATAAATATAGTAAATAAAAACTGCAAAGTGTTTACACAAATTATTTTTATTTCAAATCAACATTCAAAATAAATTAAGACAAATTACTGAGTCTACCGTACCCCTTGACGAAATTATTAATATAGATAGATAGATATTGCATTTTTTTTTATTATTGTTTTTTACGTGAGTATTCCTGTGTTTAATTATAACAAAAACAAGATATTATCTCGGTCACTGTCGCTCTCATTAAAAATGTCGTGACAGTAAGAGTGACGGAGAGAATCTCGAACGGCTCAAAGTAGGTACCTCCCTTTTACGGAACAAAGAGTTTGGAATTACGCGATTCATCTCCCGGCACGGTTTTAATTTCACTGTTGGCGTTTGAAAAAATGTGTAATTGGGTCGTTGGAGCTGCGCCGATTTATACAGGGTTATTCATAAAAGGTATGCTAAGCCGAAAAGGATTCATAGTACTCATCATTATGAACAACTTTTACTACAGGACAGGACCAACCTGAAATTCGCGAAAAAAAATCAGCTGTTCCATAGAAAAATGTCAATGACACTCGACAAAATGTATGGAACAGCTAATTTTTTTTTCGCGAATTTCGGGTTGGCCCCATAGTAAAAGTTGTTCACAATGATGAGTACTATGAGTTTTTTTCGGCTTAGCATACCCTTTATGAATAACCCTATATTGTCGACTAGCTAGAGAATAAGCTCAAGAATTTGCGCGTTGGGTCTTACAGCGGCTGTAGACCGACAATGGGGCTTGTTGGTTATTTACAGCCATCGTTTGGGGATTGCCGTAATTTATTAGGTTCTGGTGAGATTTTTTGTTTAAGTGGTTGGCTAAGTTAGGTAGTAAATGGTGGTAGTAAGTGGTACTTATACACGACGGCCTAAGAATAAGTTTTAAGTATTCTAAGTTCGGGTTCTCTTTATTCCACCTGAATCGATGTGTGTTTCATTGTACAATATGGATTGCTTTTGTTTTCTTTCTTTATAACTTTCATACAATATTTAGAGACGTTGTGCTGGCCATTCAGAGTTCCATTTTATTTTATTTGTAGTAATCTAAAGTCAGGAATAATGGCAGAACCTTTTGCCACTATATTTTGTGAAACATTTTCTATATTTATTTTGGTGAAGATTGTGTAGTAATTTTAATTTTAAATCTAGACAGTTGGTGATTTGATCCAAGAATTTGTAATGTACTAGTAGGTACGCACCGCAAATACTCGAGACCAAAAGTCAAAAGCTGGTTCAATTTATTTTCCAACTTTTCAATCTCTAATGTCAAAGATAGTCACTCCCCTTGGCATGAGACCGTTCTAGGTCTGTTTATCAGGTTACAGAGTCTTTTTTCGCAGGAAACTACCTAATAACGTGAAATACGACTATTCAGGTCGTTGCTTATTACAGAAATATCTTTATTTACTAAATGTGTCTAAATATAGCACTTGACCAAAGATCTTAAGAGTAAGGATATTACCATCCAAATATTTGAGTCCCAGGAGGTATTATGCTAGTTAAATTGTAGTTTTAATACCTAGATCTGACGAAATCTCTACTAATCACGTCTCATCGGTCTCTTTTCTACTAGCTATATTAAATTTTCAAGTAAGACTAAAACTCTGACACATAGTCAAGCCACTTGGTAGACGAGTATACGAACTGACTTCTCCATAAATAAGATAACCGCTCAACAATAGGGGTGCGATTGCATCCACAACTATGCTAAACTAAACTCCTGCCACCGAAGTCGGATTACTAAATCGATGACTCCTGCGCACAAAGTTGGTATCATCGAAACTAATCTCTATAGGCCCGACCCTCGCAAAGTAGTTGTGTCTATGCAGACAACAATGTATTTGGGTCGTCGCTACCTGATTGACGAAACCGAAGCGAGTGTTCATACTGTTCATCAATCTCTTGTACAAGTATTAAGGTAAGCCGCGTTAAAGATATACACCTAATCTTATGCATTATTCAACGGTTACTATTTGTCGTTCGTAGCACCGACTGACAAGTTCGTAGACGTCTACGCGTATAGAACGCTACGTAATTATTATCGACACGAAAATGAAATTTGCTATATCTATAAAATTAATCATTCGCATAATAATTTTTGTTTCAAATCAGAAGGAAAGGAACTGTTTATTTGTAAAACTAAATGTCGTGACAAGGTTTATTACAAAATTGTGATGTACACGCATAAACATTGTATTATACTGATTTTAAATAGAGTTATACTCGTAGCTTTCCATACATAGTGTTCTTGTATACTGTTCCGATGAATTTGGTAAACGGCTCACAAGGTCTTCAATGTTGTATCTAATCTATTATTTACACGTAATAGTAGTTTATGCAACTGTCATATAATGAAGGGTATTAAAACACGAGTGTGTTTATGAAACGAGCGCAGCGAGTTTCGTAATAGTAACGAGTGTTTTAATACCTGTGTTATATGCAGTTGCATACACTACTTTATCTACACTAATGCTGTTACATTCTACTTATGTTTCCAATACTTGATAAAATACGTTTATCTTCACTAATAAAAACGTGTAGGTATTGTCACAGTGAACTTGGCGCGCAATCAGGAGCGAGCGCGCATGCGCGCGCAGGGCGGCCAATCAGGAGCGAGCGCGCGATGTTATAATGACTCATTACGACATCGATGTGGATATTATAACATCATGTGAAATTGCTTAAATGTTGTCTGTGCTATAACAGTAGTCATTATAACACAAGTATTGGAAACATAAGTAGAATGTTATAACATTAGTGTAGATAAACATATTTTTTCTGTCTACTAACATTGTTTATTATGTTTATATTATAGAATGAGGCTTTTTACCATGGAAAACAACGTGGTTTAGAAACATTTTGTTATGATTACCATGGGAATACAATACTCACGTAATATTAAGTCGTCTATTACGACTAGTTTCAATCACATCCTGATGAAAATCATCGAATTTACGTAATTGATTTTACGTCAGTTTACCCGTGTTAATCATAACAGGATGTAAGCCTTTTTTTTTAAACTACCCTTATTAAGCCTTATTTAGAGTTCATTATAATTTTGACCGACTAAATTTGAACACAATCACTTTTGTGCGCCTCTACTCGGTACAGGCGTGTACAAAGCTGATAAGCTTCCTCCCAACGTATCATGTTCATATTACGCATAAATGAAGGATTTATCAATACCGATACCTTGTCACGAGGCTCAGGGGCCTAATCTCAGGGAGATCAAGAGATAATGGGACGAGTCTACAGGGAGGTAAATGAGTTTAAGCAGGATTTTGTTAATCTCGGTATTAAGACTTCAATTTCTGAAAGGGTGGAAAATGGCACGGCACTGAAGGTATTTTCGAAGGTGTAATAAGATTGATGTATGAGTAAAAAGTGTTCGGTGTCAAAGTTACTGGTAGTATGGAACTTGTTTCAGAGACTAATAATAATAATAAATGCAGAAGGCAGTGGTCCTCGACACGGCACGAATCGTCCGGAGGTTCCTGTCTCTGCAGCCCTAACCACCGGTAGCTTGGGCCCTGCCCCGCTGCCGGTGGCAACCTAGTTTTTAAGTTTTTTATAATATATTATTGTTTTTTTATATTGTATTGTAAAAAATTTAAAAATTAAGATTCTAAATAAATACGTAAATAATAATAATATTTATAATATTTCTTCCTTTTCAAATTTATAATAATAAATTTGAAAAGGAAGAAGGTAGTGGGAAGGTAAAAAAAAAAGGTAAAAAGGTCAGATACAGAAGGCAGTGGTTCTTGACACGGCACGAATCGTCCGGAGGTTCCTGTCTCTGCAGCCCTAACCACCGGTAGCTTGGGCCCTGCCCCGCTGCCGGCGACAGCCTAGTTTTTAAGTTTTTTATAATAGATTAATGTTTTTTTTATTTTGTATTGTAAAAAATTTAAAAACTTAGATCCTAAATATATACATGAATAATAATAATATATTTATTTCACTTAAAGACAAAGTAACTAAGTAAGTAAGTATGAACATTCTAAACATAAGTTTACTCTAGGAAGAAATCGAAAAGAACATAACATAACATAACTAAAAATAAGACTGTGAATAAGACTGAGAGAATTAAATAATTTTGTGAACCATGAGCCAATTTTGTCTAATAGTGTGATTCTCTGTGCTATCCTCTTTACACGATTAAAAAGCAGAAACAATCTTGGTGACGTTTTTGCAAAAGTATTTTTATTCGGAAAATACTTATAAACTGGAAATCTGGTAGGTAAAACTGTAGGGCGTAACTGTAAACAATTTTGTAGTACCGTGGATGCACTGTATACCAGGAAGTCATTATCATCATATTCTGTAGCGTCTGGTTGATTACATGTGTGCTCATGGCTATACAAATGCAGTCACATTTTCTGTAGATGAAAATAGCTTGCAACGAGGATGAAAGCAGGCAGAGAAAACCAAAAAAAGTATTACTTACATAATTAGCAACTAAATCAGGGTGGTCAGTCTCTAATCCGTCATCAAGAATGGTGACGACTACGCCGCGGCCAGTGATGCCTTCCCGCCACGCCGGGATCACGTTCATATCTAGACCGCCTCCTCGGTTCTAAAACAAAACGATTACATTAAAATAATGGCAATAAATAAAAATAAATCTTCGAAAATTGGAAGAGATCGTTGTTAGCGATAAGGCTGCTAGTTATTGTAGTTTAGTTGAGTTTTATAATCCTTTTTGTTTGTAATTTCTGGTGTGAACAATAAAGAGTTTATCTATCTATCTTAACGTTATTTTGTAACAGTTAACTTCATTTCATAGGCGCGCTAAAATGAAAGTGGTATAAAGTATGGTGTGGTATAAGAAATTTATTTCCCGAGTATTAGCCCGACTCTTTCTTCTAAGAACTCAGGGTTCAGATTTATTTTTTTGATATAAGCATTAGAACACACACACACACACACACAAATCTAATAAATCCATTAGTCTAATAAAGAGTTTATCTATCCATCTATCTGATTTTCCCTAAACCTGCGCTAGCTGAAGTCCAACACTTAAACTAAAAAGATAAAATATGATCATGGTTTGGCGTCATTGTTTTGTTACAGGTCGTTACTCGTCCAGTTATTAGTTAAGTTCAAAATCTCTAGCTATTTTTTTATCATCTTTGTCGCTTTAAAATTTACTTGCAATAATTAATACGGGTATCCATATATTTTCGTTTTCCACTGATTAAAATTTGAAGTGTTAATTCACGCGTAACAGTTCCTCGTACAGGCAGGGCGTATTTTAATCTAGTAAATGTGAATAAAGCTCATTCAAAAATATGTCTGTATTGGCAAAACGAAATGAAATATCTGCCGCAGTTGCTGTAGCGGGGTTTTGTATAGACAGACCGCTATAGAACGCACCAGCAAATTGGTTTTTTACAAATTGCTATTTCAATTTCACGCCAAATGTATGCATAAAAGATTGTCACTAAGCGGAATCGTAAATCACGAACCGTTTTTGTCAGATAGTTTTTGCTCGTCTACCAATAACGGTGCATTTCATTAGGTATCTACATTTAATTTTCATTGCTTAAAATATTTATTTTGGCAGTCATAAATTAAACTAAAAAATAACTGGTAATTTTGTACCTTTTTTACAGCCAGAGGTTTGTCAAAGTGGCGTAGTTAAAAATTATTCACACGATAGTAGATCCGGGCGAACTTTGATATGATGTGACTGGACTATTGACCTTCTGAGCTTTAGTATGTGACCTATTACATAATAATATATTATCTCGTGCCATGCTATAGCAAAATATTCAAGGGTAAAACAACGTTGTCGCGTGACACTTGTAAAACAAACGACTAACGCGAAAATTGTCTGGGAAATTCTACTATAAGCTTTTTATTTCTGGAGCTGTGAGCACAATTATTGCTCTCACATTTCAGCAAAAAAACCATTCGAGCCCGAGATGATGTGAATAATTCTTTACGATATTTTGGTTTCTTACTAAGTTTTCCATCCATTGCTGATCGCATTTAACGAGTCCTTTCATAAACTTTGATAAAACCATAAACTCTTAAGTTACCAAACATTTTCATTCCCATTACGACCCGCAAACTTTCTCGAAAAATTAACATTGAGAGAAAACCGCGATGTCTTAATAAAACTCAAATTTTTGGCTTCAACCTCGTCAATGTTTTAGGAAGCAGTAAACTCGGGAAAGAAAATTAAACTTCTCTTTCGGTTCAGAGAAACGCGAAGGAAAACAAACCGAGGTCAAATGAGTGCTAACTTTATAGCGTTTGGACGATTTGCGCTTCAATATTTACGCTTTAATTGAAAATGAATAATGAAGGTAGAATGTTTTAGGCGCCACCTGAGCTGGAGAAACGATGAACTTTGCGTTAAACTAATAATTAACTTTTGCTATTCCTGTACGAGTTCATTAAAACCACCTGCGCTTTTGTGAACTACCAGTATTTGCAGTTAAAGTTTGAAGTTGAAGTAAAAATCTTCAACGAAGTCAAAGATTTCTAAAATTTGGCTTTGCAATTTAGCAAGACTTGTTTTAGACTGCGATTTACTACAAATCCTAGGTTCTAATATTTTTATAACTGTTCATATAATTTATTCACTTCTTCTCTGTTTCAGAAAGCTTTAAAAACCTAAGTTTGTAACATCGGGCAAACTTATATTTTATAACATATACTTGAACAAAACTACAACCTCCAGAAAACAATTTTACTACAGGACTATTTCAGAGTTCGTTAAATCGGTCACAGTTTACTTGACTCCGTACTTAAACTAAAGTTTTGTGAACCTCTCGGTTAAAACAGCATTCATCAAATAGAGAAAAGGTTGTCTATAAAAACAGTGAGTTACTTACTAAATACCACATGTGAGGCCATTTGGGGTCGTTTAACTGAAACTTGGAGTCAGCTGCTCGCGGCCGGCCCTTGACCCGCTGGAGATCTCTTTTGGAGCCGGTCTCTCTCTTGGATGTTGAGGACGGCGAAGGCGCCTCTGGTGTTTTAGTTTCAGCTGTGTAGAAGAACATTACATTTTAAATGGGTATTCCCGTGTTTATTATAACAAAATGTGCACGTTAGTTTCCATAGTAGCAACATTACCAAAAAAAAGTAAGTAAACAACTAAAGTAAGTAACTTGTTAACTTAAAAGTACATAAAAACTACCAATGCATAAAAACATCCCGTTCCTTAAAAACTATTTGTGAAGACACGAGTGATTTTACACTTTGCAAAACAACACGGCAATATCAAAGTTAATAACTAGAATATTACAACGAAAACACGTTGTAAATGTCTTAAAAAAAGTTACCTGTCGATGAAAAGTCTTGAATCTCTATATAGTCCCGTTTCTTTCTCGAGAGCGCTTTCTGCTGTTTCGCCCATCGGACTCGGTCGTCTCTTTCTAGATAGCCGTGATGCTTGTGCGCAGGCGACAGCGACCTCTTCACGACCTTCGAGTGGTGGAAGTGGAAATGGTTGTCGAAAATCTGGGGACAAGAGAAAGAAAAACATGTTTTTTTTATTTATTTTTTATTGAGTGACGATGCGAGCAATTCGCTCGCCTGATGTTAAACGTCAAGCTTGCCTATAACAGATCTGCACCACTCAGAAGTTTGAACTCTTCAAATTCAAGACCCTACGCGGCACAGCACTGCGCGCAGTACGTGTCTTGGCAATAGTAACTTGGGCTAGGATATAGGGCAGCAACTTGGGGATTCTCTGTCTTTTTTTCTTCCCGTCTATGGCTGCCTTTTTTACGTGTTTTTATAAGCTTATGGTTTACCGACATAAACTCACATAGCTACTTATAACTCTGAACAACTTTTTCTATGAACTAGTCATGAAAAATAAATACAGGGTTATTCATAAAGGGTATGCTAAGCCGAAAAAAGCTAATAGTACTCATCATTATGAACAACTTTTACTATGGGACCAACCCGAAATTCGCGAAAAAAATATCAGCTGTTCCATAGAAAAATGTCAATGACTCTCGACAAAATGTATGAAACATCTGTTTTTTTTCGCGAATTCTGGGTTGGTCCCATAGTAAAAGATGTTCGTAGTGATGAGTACTACGAGCCCTTTTCGGCTTAGCATACCCTTTATGAATAACCCTGTATAATACTTTGGGATATGCTAACTCAAAAAATGCAAGTGTTTTCATAATTATAATTATAAGATAGAGAACATCTTCCCTGGTCTCTTTTTAAAGCTATAAGGATCCTATCTAAGAGGCCTACATGAAAACATAATTTTAGGGTTAATTCAATTATTTTCGTCCTTATTTTATGTGGCATATTTTGATCGTAACATTCGATTAAAACAAACATGTTATTATGAAAATATTATTTGACCGTTCAATTAATCAAATTTCAATCAACATTGTTGGCCCGCATAATTAAAATTAGCTACATCACAGCTTTAAATATAACTAATTTAAATTTAAACTCTGACCAGTTACATTAATATTTAATTTACGGCTGTTATTTGCTGCAATAAACAAACAATAAAGATTGGCAGGTGATGTTTCATTTATTTGTAGCATAGATACGACTAAATGTCAACTAGTTTTGCAGTTTCGCTAAATATTTTTTAAAGCGAAAATTTGTGTGTAGGTGCATGTAAATGTATCTCGTAATTACTAAATCGATTTTGATAAAATTTGGAATAGCGAGAGCCCTTAATTAACATTTAAGCTACCTTTCATCATCATCGTTGTTCATCACTACGCGGGTGAAACTGCAGGGCACAGCTAGTTAAATAATAGCTCCAAATAAAGTATGTAAGTTCATAAAGCCCTAGTGCCATGATTTTTAGAGCGCCTAAAACGCCTCTCACATGTTTTAATAGTTAAAAAATATTAAACCATGTACCTATAAAAAATAGTATGGATACAAAAAGCAGATTTGCTGAAGTTAACTAAGTTCCACCTCAAAGTTACAAGAATCTAACCCGATCGAATATAGCCAATTTTTCTTGTTAACAGTTCGTTTTCCAATAAAACGAGACGTTATCCATTTCATGCGGACTTGAAAAAGCTGAAATGTTTTTTCAAATATTTTGGCAATGTCGACGATGAGAGAGATTCCAGGAATGTATATTACGGTAGTAAGTCTGCATTGCGGACTCGTATTGGTGAAGAAACGGATAAAGCTAACGAGATGAGGTAGGTAATTACTTTTTATTAGGCAGCCATATAAACAAGTCACAATTCTTTTACATATGGCTTTTTTGGTCAATGGCCACAATTAATTTGGTCAAGTTTTTGTGAATATTTGGGAATGTTTTTCATTAATCAAACGTATCACACTATTCCGTTTATTATAATTGTGTGATAAGGACCATCAATCTCATCAATACCTTATAGCATCATTTTATCTTTGCTTAAGCAATTGAGTTCTTATATCGTTGTGCGCATGACTTTTCAATATTTTTTAAATAATCACATGTCTGTACAACACAGTCTTTTGCCTACCAAATTCAGTCTCTGAGATAAAAACATCCATTTCCTAAGCTACGGGTCAAGAGCGATCCTTGTGAAGTCCTGGTCCGGGCTATTTATGAAGTCGTGTGGAAAACGGGGTGAAATGCACCCACCCAAGCAACGCAGTGGAGTGTGTGAGTGTTCGGTGAGAAATGTTGACTTAGTGTAAGCCAACTGTTGGAATGAGTACTGGTCTGCGTGTGACGGAGAGACTGCTGGTAGTATAGTGGTAATCTCGTCTCTTGTGATCTGGTCTTAGAAATACATAGGTACGTACATACATCGTACATATCGTTAAGATAAAGTATCACCATGTAATTAAATGTATCGTCAAGTGTTGCAAATAGACGTAAGTAAAAGTATAGGCGTATATGTATATGTCATCATCATCAAGTGCCATCTTCATGTTGAAGTTTGGAGGTCAGTAGGCTAAACTTCTTGCGATCCCATGCTGTGCTTTTTAAATGCTGTTAACTCAGTCCGGTCCACTTCTTAATGTCGTCCAGCCATTTCCGTCTCTGTCGTCCTGGGCTCCTCTTCCCTGGAATTCTGCCCTCGAGGATCAACCGTGGGAATTCATATAGGGATCCTCTGTATATGTACTATACTATAAGGAAAAGATATGCTAAGCCGAAAAAGGCTCATAGTATACTCATCAATAAGAAGAACTTTTACTAAAACTTTACTATGATACCAATCCGGAATTCGCGAAAAAAAAAGCAGCTGCTCCATACATTTTGTCGAGTGCCATTGACGTTTTTCTATGGAAATACTTAGGTTTTGTTTTTCGCGAATTCCGGGTTGGTCCCTAACAGTCAAAGTTGTTAATACTCGGCCGAATATGCCCATTTACTGTCTCGTCACTGTACTCGTTACGAGTAATTAACCCATTAGTAAAAGTAAAGTCATACAGGTCAAGTGGCTAGCGCTAGTGTCTAAGTTTTTAGGCCGCCTAAAGGCGTCTGTCTGGTTAGGTTTGTTGATAGAAATCATATCAATCATATTTTTGTAGATCCATAAGGCCATATCATTTGTTAGTTTGCTATACGTTTGTCATTCATACATATATTATTAGACCGTAATAAAATACATTTGGAACGATTACCTTCTATTACTAAAGCATTAAAAAAGTACTTACGTCAAGTAATGTAATTTCAAATCTTTCCAAAAAAATATTACCAGTTTAGTACACTTTTAATCTCTAGTAAAAGCCAGGTCCTTACTTGTGTAAATAGAAAGTGCTTTTTTTCACCTTTTAATACGAATTCGGCCGCTTAATATTATATTAGGCCCTCGTATTTACATTTGTCTTGAAGGTGGGAAAGGACGCAGACACGTTTATTGAAAGCTTCAAGAGAAAGATTATCTATTAGGTGGATACAGGGCTATTCATAAAGGGTATGCTAAGCCAAAAAGAGCTCATAGTACTCATCATTATGAACAACTTTTACAATGGGGCCAAACCAGAATTCGCGAAAAAAAATCAGCTGTTCCACACATTTTGGCGAGTGTCATTGACATTTTTCTATGGAACAGCTAATTTTTTTTCGCGAATTTCGGGTTGGTCCCCTGGTAAAAGTTGTTCATAATGATGAGTACTATGAGTCCTTTTCAGCTTAGCATACCCTTTATGAATAACCCTTTATACATAGGTGCGATTCTTCTAAGTATTTTAAAAGGGGATAAAGCGAGCGCGAACTGTGCGTTTTGTAGCTGCGATAGATCGGCTAGAACGAAAGGCCGCGGCCATCAATATGCCTTACCTGTTATACAGAGGTTGTCTGGAAGAGATCGCTCTTAGCGATAAATCCGCCTTCTGGGCCTTTTCTCATGTTTTTACAGTGTATGTGCTTATTTTTTGTATTGTCGACAAAGAATAATTTTACTGTATTGTACTACATACTTAGCACCTAATTAAGACTCGCAATGACAGACTAAGGGTGATTAGCCGCCACGGTATAAATACATCGCCGTGTCCTGTACCTACGCCAAGACATAAAATTAAATAAAAATTTCAATTACCCGAAAAAACTGTTTAAATATGAATTATTTAGTTAATAGTTTATTTGTGAACTATTAGACGTAGTTGGTACACTAAGCCCGTTAGCGCTTGTCAAGAATTGGTGACTTTGGCATTCAAAGGGTTAATAAAGAATGATAAATACGCAAAGAAGAGCATCTTGTCGCAGCGACAAAACGCGCAGACTGCGCTGTGCTACACTCTCAACGCTAAATCACTAAAGAAAGTATTTAAACGGGCTCGTAAGCTCGTAACCTAATCTGCCTTTTCTCGGAGTTATAACAGCGAACATGAGTGCACTTTAGAATATTGTACGTGCCGTTTGTCAGCATTCGCGGGCTAAGCGGGCGTAGGTCACGATCCGCCCTGGAGGCTTACTTCTGAGCTGAGAGGCGCTTCCCGACGCTTCAGAACTAAGCTACAGAATGCAGGGTTCTGTATATCGTTTTTAGCACACATTAGTAGGTTGGAAACTTGAGTAACGGAAAGAGAACCATTGAATTTTTGGAGTTGATGGACGATTATTGTTTGGATCTCTTGGATTGGTTGGATTTTTGTTAAAATGATAGGTACTCGTACTTCGATCATATAGTGAAATTTGAAGGCAAATAGAAGATTAAATAACTTACATATATCTCAGGGTGACGAGCGCAGGGTCTTGAACAGTAAGAGATCAAAAGTCTGTGTGACGCGGTCCTGTTATGGGCAAACGTGACGCTTAACATCAGGCGAGCGATTTGCTCGTCACGTTCCTCAATAGCATGATATAAAATAATATATAATATACCTAATACTATCAGAGAAGTCAGAATTCGTATCCAACGTAACAAAACCTACGTTTCTATTGCCTACGAATTCTAGTATTTGGTGTTTTTATTTCTTTCTAGACAGATAAATGCGATCCCATTTCTCAATTACACATTTTCTCGTCTCGCCTGACAGACGCCTAATATTGCTTTTACTAAATTCCTAAATTAAATTTGACTTGAGATAGGCACAACCTGTGTAGAAGAGAGTCAATATAAGTTGACGATCATCATGATCGTAAAACATATAGGTAATATTCAAATTCAAATTCAAATTCAAAATAATTTATTCAAATATGGGTACATCAATGCACACTTATGAATGTCAAATACAATTTTTACGAATAAATTAATACATACATACATACATACATACATATTATCACGCCTCTTTCCCATTGGGGTAGGCAGAGACTACATCCCTCCACTTGCTACGATCCTGACATATGTCTTTCGCTTCTTCTACTTTCATTAATACACAATAAATTAAATGTCAAAGAAAACAATATTATTAGAATGTCAAAAAAATTATATAAATTATTGCAATGTCAAAATATCAAGGTATAAAATAACTACAATAGTAGGTATAATCAGTCAAGACACTTATGAATGTCTAATACAATTTTTACGAATAAATTAATACACAATAAATTAAATGTCAAAGAAAATTATATTATTAGAATGTCAAAACTTTTAATGTAATAGGTAAACTTTTAAGTTGTAATTAAGTAGTAAACATTATCTTTATTAACAGCACTAAAGAAAAGTATAATAATAATAATATAATAATAATTAATAGTTAAAAAAAACTAAAAAACACGCTTTGTTTAGTGTATTGTCATCGGTCCTCGATATATCTACAAAGTTTGAAAGAAATCTGACCGTTTAAAGTGGGTCAAAAACGCGCTCAAAGGAGTCGGTTACAAAAATACATACAAACATACAGGTGAAGCAAATAAAAGCGTGTTAATAAATAGGCAATTCTGCCGTCATAAGACCAAGAGCGGTATCTCAAAAAAGTATGATATCTGTTTTTTCATACATCAGATGAGTAATTTTACAAGCTGATGCATGAAAATATAGAAAAATGATTTTTTTGAGTTGCCTCACTTGGGCTTATGGCGGCAGAATTATTAGATAAAGGCATAAAAGGTGATCTTATCGTTAAGAGTGTTATCTTGCAGACAATAAAAACATTAGACTCAACAGTATCTATTCCACATATCATAAGAGTTGATACACTCCCCATTAGAAAGGGTCCAGTATATTATCAAAACAAACATCTATGTAACAGGTCCGGAAATCAAATCTGTGTTTCTAACAAGAGAGAAAAAAGCTCGACCTTTTGGGATCGATTACGTGGTTACGTTTTTCTGACTGAACGGTTGGGTAAGGCTTCATGAATACCATTATTCCGTATCGGAGCCAATCTGGAGTATTTTTATACGGAACTCTCACTGGAGCGGAATCGACTGAATAAGCTTTATAAATGTGTTGTTGAGATTGTGGATGGGGAATACCTTAAAGGCAAGATAAGTTAAGCAGGTACTATTATGCCTAACCATGGTTCGTATCACACCTGTATAAATGCTATTTTGCAACATCAATATTCTGAACATCACAAACAATAGACAGACAGTCATGTCATAGGTAGGTATGTACTGTTGGCAAGCGCGGCGAAGCGCTTACGATCACAGAATTGCAACTTGGCTTTGGAGGCTGGACCTAATAGGCGCTGAAACTGGACAGTTTCTTTTATTTAGTGATAGGTTTACGTTTGACTGCCATCTCGCCTGATGGTAAGAAACGATGCTGTTTACGATGGAGCACGCTTAGAAAAAGCTGATTCACTCGCGACTTGAAGACACCCAGATGGCACAGTAAGAGAGAGGCATATACCCAGCAGTAAAACAAAGAAACCGGCCAAGTGCGAGTCGGACTCGCGCACGAAGGGTTCCGTACTATAAAAAACGGCAATAAAATAACGTTTGTTGTACGGGCTTAAATATTTATTTTATACTGTTTTTTAGTATTTTTGATATAGGCAACAGAAATACATCATCTGTAAAAAAATCACTAATCTAACTATCACGATTCATGAGATATACAGCCTGGTGACAAACGGATAGCGGAGTCTTAGTAATAGGGTCCCATTTTACTCTTTGGGTACGGAACCCTAAAAATACTGTAAATGACGATGATGATGCCTATTTTTATTTAATTAGTCTGGTATGGCATATTAATAAACCGCTCATGCTTGCTTCATAATTTAAATTAGGTCACAATTTACAGTCAGGGTTCAGGCTAAATTAAATTTACGAGGCCTGATTTAGGTACATATGATATTATTAATTAAATACTACTCACGTTACCTGCACATAACTTCTATATAAGTCATTAAAGTTTCATAATAAACGACTGACAAGGCTCATAATTAATTATTATGCTCAGCTTTGATTAGTGAAAACAATTTTAGGTACAATTGAAATTAACTGCTAAGAAAACAAAAGATCAGCGGCTTTTCGACTAACTTCTCCGATGTTCGATTCTGGCTTCATAAAATTAGAAATAAGTCAATCTGGATTTCCTCAAGACGGAGATGACGTTAATCTGGCCTTAGATTTTCAAACTCCACGGTTTTCAAGCCGGTTCTGAACTAAATCGTGTATTTTGACATCACTTTGGCATAGACAATCGTATCAGGCTTTTGAGGACAACCTAAAGTTTGATCTTCGAACTTCAAAAGTTAGCCAATTGGGCTGTTGGCTACAAAATGTACTTGGAATCTATGAGACAAAATAATGCAAGAATTCTAACGATGCCACTCGTATTAAACTTTTTTTTTTTTTTTATGTAATCGAGTGACGAGACGACCAAATCGCTCGCCTGATGTTAAACGTCACGTTTGCCCATAACAGGATTGCACCACCCAGAATTTTGAACTCGCAGAATTCAAGACCCTGCGCGGCACAGCACTGCGCTCGTCACCCTGAGATATAAGTTGTTTAATCTCCCATTTGCCCTGTAATTTCACTGGAAACAATGCCCTTCCAACCGGAACACAGTAATGTTTGCACATTACTGCTTGGCGGTGGAATAACTGGCAAAGGTGTGGTACTTCCCCAGGCGGGCTCTGCAAAAGAGCCCTACCACTACGAAACTCAGTCCCAGCGTCCAAGAATTATAGTGGAACTAAAATACCCACATTTTTACATTGTTCATAATTTAGTATCTTTTTGTTTATTCGGGATCATAAACGTTGAACCCTAATAAAAACATAACACAAATTATATTTAAGTAGCCGACGAAAAAACCGCGAGACGCAGTTAATTCTCAATAAAAAGCGAAAATAATGAATGAGACGACTTTATGAACAAAGTTAGGTAATTATATGAATTTATTTTCATCCAGTAAAATTTTCACCTTTTTTAACCGACTTCAAAAAAGGAGGAGGTTATCAATTCGACTGTATGTTATTTTTTTTTTTTCATAACTTTTGACTGGGTGAATCGATTTTGATGATTCTTTTTTTATTAGAAAGCTGACGATTCCCATTTGGTCCCATTTCAATTTAGTCTAGTTCTGATAATGGTATCCATGAGAAAACCATATAAGTCTTAAATTTGCATTAAGTACGTGCGCGACAAATAGATGAATAACTCAATAGTCGGTCTTTTGAAGTCGGTTTTTGTTTTTTGTAAAAATAATTATTTAAACCCGCGCATCAAGTTTATTTTGTTTTATTCCAGTCAGCTTTCTGTATAAAATCATCACACTAATATTATAAATACGAAAGTTTGTCTGCATGTTTGTTACTCCTTCACTCTGAAACGGCTACACCTACAGAGAAATTAAATTTGGAATAGAGATTTTTTTATACCCTGGAACATATAGGCTATTTGATATTTTCATAGGATTATTTACAATTATAAAATAAATATAAAAATTACAATCTAGCGAGGTTCGGGGTGAAATGCTAGTTATTAATAGGTAAAATTGAATCAAAAAACATTAGGGTCGCTAAATAAAACTAAACTAAACTAATCTAAAAGACCGCGATATATAAGCTTATTCGTGTTCCGGAAAAATCTCTGGTTTCAGGACAGCGGGTGAAACCGCGAGGCTCAGCTAGTATTCATATATGATCTGCAACTCGCATAACGGCATCACTTTATGAGATTAGATGTATTCATTCGGCCAGATACTCGAGATAAGCTTTTCATCCGAAATTATTGAGGAAAACTACGCAAAATCGTTTGATGTGATCTCATATTTCATGTTTAATCCGCCTAAAGATCCAATACCAGACAAGCACTCGCAAATAAATCGAAAAAGGCTAGTTACATGAAAACTAAGATGATTTATTATATCAAAGCAATGAATATCCTTTTACCTATCCTTATAATATTTACAAGTACATACATACAAGGCGTCAGTGAAAGACGGTTTAAACGACATCTGTGTGATTTCAAAGACAACTTTGTTGGTGGCTGTATAAACCAATAGGGGAGCGGCCAGCTCACATCGTTCCGGTCTTTTTCACTCCGCTCTTAGGTAGCGGTCCGACCGCCGGCGATAAGCGAGAAACGAGTAAAACTAGAAACTATAAACGAGTTGGCGATCAGCGGGAAGCGAGTGTGTAGTTTCGATAGTTTTGTCGCCGGGCTATAAGCGACTGTGCAAGTGCGACGAGCGATTACTCGCGCCACTCGCCCGCGGTTGCTCAGTCTGTACTGTAAACAAAAGATCACTGTAAAGAAATTATCAAGCGAGCGAGCATCGCTGAACGAGTATCGCTGAGCGAGTTTATTTTTGAAAGCTTGTCGCCCAGCGACAAAACTAGTAAAGCGAGTTGTCGCCGGCAGTGTGAACAGTCAGCGAGCACCTTTTAATATATGCATCTCTTTCGTTTACACTGAATGTACATTTATTGTACGTTTCTTGAGAGAGAAAATCGCCGATAGTTAGTCGTTTACTCGCCGGCAGTCGGACGACTGCCTTAAACTTCTTATAACAGCTGTTGCTGGTTTTATTTAGGCTTAAAAAAACTTTCTTTTTTAAGTCATATCTTTATCATCATTATTGTTATTAGCCCTTTATACCTCACTGCCGGGAAAAGACCTGCTTTTGATTCTGCACTGCTGGTTATAATTTATTTTTGACTTTATCATCTTTGCGTTGGATCACTTCTTTCATGGTTGATCTGGGTTACCATCGACGTAAATAGGTTTGAGTTTATATCGATGGCAAGCACAGTCTATATAAGCTACCTGAGTATATAATGGTACTGCTTACTTTTCTACTCTCTCACATAGCTAGCTCCTTTATATTCCTTATCAGATTATCTACTTATCGGAAAGATGGAAAATTCGCTTGCCAATACCGCCATCCCTGCCGCTTGATCTAAAAATGATGGCAAAGAGATTAGCCGGATTTGTTCCTTTACTTTTAAATACCGTGCGGCTTTTCCTTTGGGAATTACTCGGGGCATTCACAGTGTGTGCTGTGCAATCAGTTTATTTTGCTCTCTACGTTTTTACGCTGTATTTTTTACTATTTTGCAATCGGCAGTAAACATTCGGTGTCTGCCACTCAGCCATGTTTCAGCTTTCAGTGTTATTGATAAATGGTTTTTGTGGTTCAGTCCATAATTGGATGCATTTTTGACGAGACACCAAACTTTATGAAAATAAGTTTTTTTTATGAAGGTTTGGTTTTTAGTTTTATTTATTTTTTGACTTTAAAACAATGCTTTGATACATTTGGCAAATCGATTACAGGTTGGAAATATTAATAAAAGTAAAAAATACAAAGAATCGCCTTTTATTCAAAACGTAGACGTTGTCGACAAGCAAGCCTTTCAGCTTTTCGTAAAGCTCCACGTCTCACCCACACAATAGAAACTCTTTAAATTTCAAATGCACTTGGCAATATATACGAAACTTTTGGCAAAGTCCTGCAATAGACGAGCGTAGGTATAAAATTCCATAGAATCCTCGGCCTGTATATCACCTTCACCGCGTCCGGTTGCCTAGCAACCCTCGGGCGGCCTCTTTTAGTCCCTGTCAGGAATCTATAGTCAGTAAGAGCTTCACAGTCTATTTGATGAAAACAGCTTCTACTTAGTTTTAGAGGTATTTTTTTGTGTGCAGCAATAACTAAATCAACTTAGCAGGCAAAAAACGGCACCGTTATACTTTACAGTTAAAAGAATTTTGAAATTTTAGCGACAGTTCTACTTTACAAACTGCAATGCAAACTTTAGAAATATATTTCTTAAATACCTCTACAATATCAACACATATAAACTTATGTATATTATATAATAACCCTAATTATATTTCTCAGGGTGCATCCTTATAGATATAGGTAATTTGGGTGTCTTCAAGTAGATACTGAATGGGTTTCTTCGATAAAATAAGACAAGCGAGCTTCATCATAGACCGCATCATTATTTCCCATCAGGCGAGACGGCGTTCAAACGCAAGACTGTCAATGTGTATATTTAAAAAGCAGAAGCCTACTGCTACGTCCTTATATGGGATCCTCCCCACACCATAACAGTAAATATTCAAGCGCTCAAAAGTTTCAAATAGTAGACCCGTAAAATAGGAGCAAGGTAAACGCAGTGAGTAACGACAGAATCGTGTAGCTGGCAACTTTTAAACTCGCAAAATGTTCGATAAGTTACTGGCTGAATCAACTTTTTAAATTAAAAAGTATTTCGGCTTTTAACGGTTTTACGAGACCATGTTTACTCGCAAAATGGATATAAAATTGTAGGAGAGTAAAAAATGCTTACCTAAGTCTTCATTACAAAACAAAAGAGAAAATAAGTCTACAACTTAACTAATTAGTGACTTATTACGTAAATAATGTTAAATGGCCTATTTTATAGTTATAGTCTGTTTCGGCGATAAAATCATTTATTAGCTAAATACTTTAATACCTCTCTACTAAGTATCTATATTTATTTCGGTAAGACCATAAATTGAAAGAACTCCCTAATTCTAATTTATTTTACAGCTAGAATAAATCAAAACAAAGCAAAGTAGTCACCTTTAAGGCGAAGTCCTCTAATTTTGCGAGGCAACACAAATTTTCTCTTTTCTCTGAAAATTAAAATAAAATAATGTTGTGTTCTCTTAAAGATCACTTTCACAATTTATTATTCACCCAGTAGGCTACGCTCACTTTGTCGTTGAAGTGAATTTAATTTCTAAGATATAATCAAAACTAATAGCGAGTCAAGTTCTTAAATTTAAAAGGTGACACGTTAACAACGTCGATACGTCGATACGTTAACGATTTGCTCGTCTCAGCACTCAATTAAATAAATAATAATAAAATAAATAAAATACAATTATCTTTCTAACGAACTCGAAAAGATTACTATCTTTACTTGTTTTTTTTCTTATTTATTAAAAGATTACTGCCGCCTCACCTTTTGGTGAGCGATGATGCTGTCTACGATGGAGCACGCTTGACCTAATAGATATTAATGGTCGAGAGTAGTTTCGTTCTGACTATAGTCAGACATCCAGATTATACCTATTTATTATCATCATTACTTGTTTACTGGACATAGATCTATCCTAGAGAGAAACACAGGGCACGAATAGCCTTACTCATTCATTTGCCACTTGCATTCACCTGCCATACGCAAGTCGCCGCTCAATCTACACTTGTACCTATATCATATTAGGAATGCCTTTTAAGTAACAATAAATAAGTAAAAGTATTTCGTAATAAAAGTAAAATAAAAATGTACCAAAAATACAACATAAATGTTCAATGGTGGTGTAAACGGTGTACAATGTGTAAAGCTTAAATCAGGTGCTATGGAATAAAAGAGGTTTCAAATAAGCCCTGATGCCAAGAAAGTGGCAGTAAGCCTACATTTTCCGCTCCATATCGCCGAGAAGCTTCGCATCATGTCCTAACAAGGTATCTTAGCCCCGGGAACGGAATTCGCCAAAATATTCACAGAATTTGTTCGCGAAACCGTGTTATTCCCTCAAACATTAGCTTTTACCGTTTAAATTAGCTATGGTAGGATTTTGGGAGATGGATAACAGAGAAAAGCTGTGGGCATGTCGTGTAATTACATAGCTAAGCATGTGCAGATTACCTGTTTTACTGATTAATTATTTGGAAACCAAGATTTTAATTCAACACACAAGATTGTTATTTTGTTTGTTGGGTGTAAACAATAGTACACAATAGTGTAAAAAGTTAATCCATGGCGATGTTTTTAAATTTATTTTTTCCTGCTACGCCCTACGTTTTCACCCACGTGGTGATGAAATACGGTGATGATGATGTTGAAAATTAGCATAATTATGTCCTATTTGTCCCCATGTAGAGGAAAACAATACTACACAAAATCAACCAAAATCGCCACCACTTTGCATGAGGATGCTCTGTCATCATCCATGTCACCAGAACTGCTGCAACAACATCTACATTCTACGTCACTGCACTGGAGCAGTTGTGCCAGCGTCCTAGAGCCTCACTGCGGTATTACAAGTAGCTAGGTCTCAACTGACGTTGTCAAAAGTGAGGTGCACAATAGGCGTGACGAAAGATTTTAAAATCCTCTTCCATAATGTGAGTACACATTTACTATTTACAAAAAAGCCTTTATTTCGGTAATAAACTTAAGTTTAACGAAGTTTGAAGCCATTTTTCACATATTTTTCAACAGTGCCCGAAAACAGCTTGCTTGTGTCATGGCGTCGATTTGACGTCACGGCATTGTGTCATGTCATTGTGTCTATGCGTGATGAGCGGCGGATGACCTGAGTTCACTTAGGCATGACGTCATACGCTGTGATCGTTGTTTCTGACAAGATGGCCGATTGCTGTATTTTAATGTTTTAATTTATTGAAAATCTTAATAATCTGTTTTTAAAAAATAAAACTAAACATGTGTTTTAAATTTTTTTAAACTGGCTAGTCCCCTGAAAGCATTGAATCGGCGATTTTTTGATACTGTCGTCATGCCTATTCACCCTGCGGGACCTATCGCCCCCAAATCGAATAAGAATAAAACAATAGTTACCCGTACCTGCGACGAAACCTCTCGGCTCCACTTTATATCCACACTACCGTCATCAGATCCGTAACTCTCTCGAGAGCTAGCATAGTGATCTTTTATTGTGAAATGCAACGCCACGGTGAAAATACGAGTGCTATTGGAAATGGGACCAGACGACGACGCGACATATTGAAAATCCTCGGCAGCCCCGAGAATATGCTGGTTGTGTTTGAACAATATTTTTCAATTTAAGATGTCACGGGCAATATCTGTTAGTTTTGCTTAGGAGTAAAAGGTTCAGTGCAGGCTGGATAAGGTTGTGTATCTTTCGAGGTAGATTTATTTAAATAAGTAATGTGTAGATTTCTAGATGGAAGGTAGATAAGAATTATGTTATTACAAAATAGATGAAAGCATTCAGTCTATCTATTAGTATTTTTATCACATAAATCCATTATTATAGTACTAGATTACTATTAAATTGTATTAAAAGAAATCCTCGCAATTACAAACCTAATATCTCAGAACATTAATTTTTCCTGAACACAAAAAACATAATAATATATTTCATGTTGACTTATATTTAATGAACAATATAATAATTATTTGTAGACACCACAAAAATTTGTGTTATCACTTAGATTCTAATTCTAAGTCTTAGAATGATATCTGGCAGAAAACTTTTGAATGAGTGATAAAGCACAATAAGAAGAATATGAACGTATCCATATCCACGCTAGATTTAACATTTAATTTTACGTTTGGCAAAAACAACTAAACTGTTTAATAAAAAGGTTTCGTGAACTTTGTTCAAATAAACGTGAAGTTCTAAGTTGTAGTTATCCAGTTTTAGAGTTCTAGCTACTTTAACTGCAGTTCGAAAGTTAGGATCTTGATATCACTTTGTTTACTGTGTTTGTTTATTGTTTTGAGTTTAATCTAACGTGCGCTATTTTGTTTTGAGGTAAAGTTAGACAACTATTTTGTGAAGATAAACGCCAACCCGTTGGGACTAGTTTTCTACTTCTTTCTATTTGAGAGGTTTTTGGCGTCGCACGTTTTGCGCATTTTCTAGTGTCACATTTGGACTTTGATTTACTTGAGCTTGGTTGTTTTTAAAATTAGAATTTTGACCGGTAATAAATTAAGTTTCTCAAAAGTTAAACTACCAATAACTTACACAGGAAAATGTTCTGAAGTAAGGTGGGTGAGTTTTCTACGCGTCAAAACCATTCATAAAAGTTTGCAAGTCTTTTTGTTGGTTTCTCCGGTTTCGTACGCGGCCGAAGGGTAAATTTCGTGTTGTTTGATTTAGTGATGGCATGATTTTGTACACGGTGCTGCCGTGGACAGAAAGATTTTTTGAAATCCTTTCTTTGTGATCAAAAGCTTTATGTTTAAAAAACTGAAATGTCACTCTTCTAGGCCCTTCTGGTTTAGGCTGTGAGTTTGTCTGTAAGTCAGATTTTTGATGGCGACAAAAAAACAAAATTACTGTCAATTCTTTCACAACAAGTTAAGAAATGGTTTTCTCTGAATTGATAATCTTTATCAGGCTAATTTTTTGATAACAAGACAAAGTATAATGCAAACGTCAAGCTCACGTATTAGAGCTATTGTTAAAAGTTCTCAGATAATAAAACTATGGCTTTAAGTTATTTTGTTTACTAAACTTTTTTAGAAAAATACATTTTCTCGAAATTATCATGCGTTTTCTTAATGCTTTTTGTATAAGTGTAAAAGTTCTACAAGTGCGAAACTTTCACGTGAATAGGTGAAAAGTTGTAGTTTTCCATCATAGATAAACTTCATGGAAAATAGTAAGTTAACTTTGAGTGCAATTTCATCAAATCGAGCGATCGTATTCAAAACGAAAGCCAATACAAAGCGCGCTGAACTTTCCTAACTTTCTTCGACAAATCTCAAATAAAAGCAGTCGCGAGTTACAGAACATTTTAATCAATAAAAATAAATTCGAAACATTTACGAACATAAGAACTCCATTACGATGGCAAGTTCGCACAATAGTATCGACAGCGACAGGACTATCGAGACTTCGCTCGCGATGCAAGAATTGATTTCACAAGAATTCATTGGAAACGGGATCCGAGCAAACGCAATGTAGTGAAAACGTGCGCTATTGTGGGAGGCGAGGCTTTTAACGGTGCAGGCCCTCCACCCGGCCGCCCACTCCGTTGTGGGTGCGATACATAGCGGAATAGCGTTCAAATAAATATATATTGTTTTTGTTTCGTAGTGTCTAGAAGGCGTATCTTGGAGTTGGAAGTGGCCCCTGACCCGTCGACAGGCCCAGATACCGCTGGATTGACGCCGTGCGATCGGACCTGTGCGAACTCCGAGCCGACGACTGGCAAGAGACAGCGAAAGATCGAGATTAATGGAGTTCTGTGGTGTCAGAGGCCAAGACCCACTTTGAGTCGCGGTGCCAGAGGAGTAAGACTAAGTAAATATTATTTTGTTTCCTGCTTTTTTGATTAGCAAATGTCCTAGATTCTAAATTTATAGTACATATGCTGACGTCTAAATTAGATCTGTCTATGATTTATTCGATCTACTCGCTTACGTTCATGAGTTGCTCCAAGCGCCACTCCACAGCAGACGGCGTGGCGCCTTACCTACCTACACCAGAACGTTTGCTTCAGGAATTGCATCGCTTTTTATTGGTGTCTGGTTTCTTACGAATGTCTAATTACCACGTTACTCATTTGTTTGTTATTATTCGGATCTTGTAGCGCCAATGTTTTTGTAGTTTGAAAGAAATATTTATAGTTGTATTTATCTTCATTCATTCATTGTTTAAAAGTGCTGCTCTTGTCAGTGGAATTATTTTCAGGCTTGACGGCCTTCTGCTAATACTTTTACTGTGTTGTACGTCTTCTGTATCTGCTGTTTTTGTATTACATCTGCCTTCGCTTTTATTTGTTATTATCCTCAACTGCAAATACTTCTTTAAAAATTCAAATACATTCAAAAGAAAAATCCGTAACGCGCACTGCAAGCGAAACGCAATCTCCATGGGCTTTATGAAAATGCTTCAAAGCAAAAATCTTATTGCCAGACCATTAATCATATTAATGGTACTAAGGATACAAAGTTGTGTCACTTGTACCATCAATGGTACAAATCAATGGTACTAATGACACTAAGGCGTACTTTGTAGCAATCTACGATTTAATCCTGTTCTAGAGGCTTGACAGCGACTGAGCGTTCTATTCCACACTGATTCGGATTCCCAGTAACAGATTTAGTAAGGCTTACCAACCTCTTTTCTGAAAATAAAAAAAGTTTCAGTCCTTGATAGAATGAGCGGCAAAAAGCAGTCGTAGGTAAAGAATTTCGTAAAATGCCAACTACGAGTAGCTTGCCCGGATTCAGAGTTTTTGGGCTTTAGTGTTGTAGTATTTTAACTCTTTGGCCCGCACACAGAAATAAAATCTATTCGATTTAATTATAAACTTTTCCGCTAGCCGTTGTAGGTAAGTTCAATGAAATTTCGTAAAGTACTAAATGTGTGTGTGACTGTGTGGAACCGCGGTCTCAGTCGCCGGTATGTGAGTGTGTACCTACAGCGTAACTTTTCATCATTATCTACAGATTCTACAGCCTTCTTTCTCCTAGTGCTGGTATAGATTTCTCTTTTCCTGTGCGATCAAAAATTAAAACCAAAATTAATTTATTTATTTCATTCATATTGCGACATTGTACAAAAAGATCTGCCCGTCCTGCACCAAACACGGTGACACGTGTGACCTTTATCTGCAGGAAATTTAATCACGCATCAAACATAAGTAGGGCCTATAAAATGTACTCTTCTTTACGTCAAAACAAACTTCCTCGGCATTTCATAAGCGAAGTAGGCACAGAGTTAAAGCAAATTTAACGTTGTAGGGTAAGCTCCGTCATAATGAGATAAGAACATTTCACGTAAGATATTTGGAACAAAGGAAATCGTTTTAATCCACGAACACATATATTTTCGTGTCGGATACATGGAAACATGGATATAGGCTATTGTAGGCATGTATGTACTATACGCTGTGGATTAACTCGTGATTTTACGGTTTTTCATAATTTTATTCATCAAAATATCCGAGTTACTCGTAATATTGCACGTTTGAGTACTTTCTACGTTTTCCATGATCAAGCCGGTTGTCTGAAAACGTATTTATAACTCCCTACTTAACTTGTCAGAAAACCAGTAAGTTAGTACCAGATAGTCAAAAAGATATAGGAACCAAAAGTCAGATAGGCTGAGCTATTTTTGTAAAACGCATAATGCCATCAAAGCATAACACTAAATCGCGAAAAAATATCCCAAAAAAAGTTTAGCCTAAGTTTAGCTCTAAGTTTCAGATGATGGTGTAAACCGAAAGTTTTATTGTACGTACCACGATGCAGTTTCACAAAGCATTTCCACAAACTAAACAGTATTTCCATTCTCTTTTAGTTAGGTTGTACTCCGTGTAAAGAATACGGGAGTACAATCGCATTGTACTTGAACAAGTATTTTACAACGTTAGCTATAAGTTTCCCGAAGGAGTGTTTCACTCCATTCCAAACAGTGGTTGAGATACTCGGTATTCCGTAGACATTACCTACATCAAACTTATTTGCAAAGCAATACTGGTGTTTGCGACATTTTATTACTTAGATTTGATTGGTATACCTAACGATATACTGATACTATTTTAATAAAAACTCAGCTTATTATAGCCCTGGACAAAGGCCTCTTTCGTTTCTTTCCACATATTCGTATCTATATTCTTCGCGAAGTTAAGTCAATTAGGTGCTATTGGCGGAGCAAATGTTGTGGGTATATTTTTTGCCAATGTGTTAACTGGGATTGCTCAAGTTAGGCTAATTGAAGGTAATAAAATATCAGAGGAGCATATGTTGTAAGCGCCTAGGAACTTACTTATAAAGGCTGCTTAATGTTAGTCACTGCCTAAAATCCTCTGACGACTTCTGGCAAACGCGAAATGTCACGTGCGAAAACAAGACGGGAAATTTTAACCAATGATAAGTAAAAAGCCCCTATTGTGCTAATGTATAAACTAAGAGTGTTCAGGTGTGAGGTGTCTATGCAATGTGAAGTCGTCGAGACACAACGTTTGCCAGAAATTGTACAAACAAACACCTAGTTCTCGTTCTGTCTTCAAACGCTTAAAATTTTCTCGCTCACATCACTATTTGCACTATATTTGAATAATTCAATATTTATACGTTTACATGTGAGAATACGGTACAGTAGTTTTGTGTGTGTCAAAGTTAACTTTGTTTAAACATACTCCATTTAACGTAGCTTCTTTATCAGTAAACTCTGGTGGGAATCATCTATCACGTATGTAAGACTTCGGTGGTGGGAATCGATTTACGATTAAGTGAAACTGGGCCAGTTTTGTCTTTAGTTTAATTGATAGATTTGTTTTTTATTCATTTATTATTTGTAATGTACTTCTGAACCTGTCCAAATTTAATTCTGGAGCTTGTTCGCAAAGACTTCAATGACTTAAAAAGTAATAGTAGTTATAACTAGATTGTAAATATTCAGGCATCACAAGTACCACACAATACAGGGTTATAAGAAAAGGGTATATTAAGCTGAAAAAGGCTCATAGTACTCATACCGATCAACTTTTACTACGGGATCAACCCGGAACTCGCGAAAAAAAATCAGCTAGATCCTTTCCTTTTAACCCTGTACACAATTTGAAGCTCGTCCAACAGCGGTTTTGTGAGCATTTATCATTAGTACCTGGCGATGTAGATACGCGGCCGGCTTGTTAGCTATTCACTGGACTCGTGCCTAGTCCGGTGCTTTTAGAGATAGCTGTGCTATCTACGTACCATTTCTGGGTATTTCTTGTTGATAAGACGTCACCAAAGTAGTAAATTGCGAGCGGGTTTTCCAGTAATTACAACTACATACACTGCTAAAGTTTGTTAGTGTGGATGTGTTTGGTTTTTTTCACTAAACAGTTTCTGATTACTATTTGGTGGGCTCACAAAGCCAAGGAATTTCTTTATTACTCTAAACTGTAAAAGTGACAGTGACTGATCCACAATACTCATAAACACACGTGTTGCAACATGCCCAAAAATAGCATTCTCTTCAATAATGCATATTTGCTAATAAGCAATAAAGCACATTAGCATTTTCATATTTTAGAGAGACACCGTATTGACTTGAAGAATATAATTAAATGATGACAAATGAACATAACGCTAATTTTGATAGATTTAAAATTTTCCACGTTATTTTTAACAGCTTAAAATACTATAATATTAAAAAAAACATTACCCATTCAAATCCCAGTCATACCAATATATACAATTCTAAGACACCAGACTTTTTCGACGTACCTACTTGCGTGCAAAATAGCCCATGCAATAAAAAGGTAAAAAAATCAATTTAATACATTTATACCATTCTACAATACAAGGGCGCAGAAGTTGATAGAAATCAGTTCTCCTTTCAAACAACTCGTTTTATTTTCCACCATAAAATTTTTGGAAAATGAATTTATTTATCAAATTCAACAAAACCATCACGCTTTCCCTGTTTTTCCGTATCAGTAATTTTTTACAATGAACAGTGTTGGTGTTCGAGATCCGTCGTTAGCGGGATGTTAACGCCGTTTGCGTATTTCATTCCCATGAAATGTGCAAATAAATCATTATAAAACACAACCCTTATGCAAAATAATGGGTTGAAAATAAAACATCGCACATTTGTTAAGTTAATAGACTATCCCGCGGGAGCGAGGTAGGTGAGGGCTGCGTGTAACTTTCTTTTTATAACTTTTTGAAATATTAACTTGAGTTTATGCCACTATGGTTGTCGTGAAAACCATTTTGCAAAATACCTTTGTGAAAATGACGCAAAAAAAGTTTGCATTCCAACTATTTCGTATAACATTATATTTAAATAAAATAAACAACACGGGGCAGTGAATTTAAATTCAGCAAAAAACCGCAATATTTGCAATTTTGATTATTTCTTGTCCACATCTGAATGAACGA
Organism: Alcis repandata; assembly: GCA_949125135.1. Taxonomy (NCBI): domain Eukaryota; kingdom Metazoa; phylum Arthropoda; class Insecta; order Lepidoptera; family Geometridae; genus Alcis; species Alcis repandata. The sequence goes on from OX421238.1 coordinate 4,638,404, forward strand.
CAAAATTAGTTTCGATCCATACAAATGGCAGAGCTTTAACCCAGAGGTACATACGCTAAATACCGTAAAACATTCTAAATTCTGGAAAATTGTTAACATGCAGCTGAAAATTGTCCCCAAGAGACGATAATTGCTGCAAACTCGACTAGAGATAACTTGTTCAATAGACAAGACAAACATTGAAGTTCAGTTACCTCGCGAATTGTTAACACTGTTGTTGATTGTTGGCGGAATATGTTAACTTAACTTTTACAGTTCAGTGACCTCTGTGGGTTTAGCAGTCGATGTTCTGCTGTACTGAGAAATTGTAAGATCACGCTCGTGAACAAAACTAGATTTTGGAAATATTATTATGTAGTTAACCAGTGAAAAGATATTTGAAATAAATCAAATGTCTGAAAATATCTATTCAAAGATTTGAGATCTGTCAAAAAGTGACAAGAATTTTAGCATATATTATGTTAAAGCATTTTTGGTATATTTTTGCGCTCTCGTATTCTTCTTATATAGTTATTTTAATTTTTGGCTTTCGTTACGTATAAATGTATTGAATTGGGTATTTTTTTATAATCATAAACAGTATAGAGAGATTTAATGGACAAGTCTATATAATAAAAGTTTACATAAGAGCTGTCATTAGATTTGCTTATTTTAATGGACATTTTTATTGCTAACTTACCATTACAGGTCCTTGTTTAGCAACGTCGTTTCTCCGTTAATAACCATGTTTATAATTAAATTGACGCTCTCCACGAGTAATAAACGACTTGATAACTTCAAAATAAACATAAGAAAGGTCGAAGCAATATAGCGTTAAGCGTTTTCATAACTTCGTAAAATATTATAGGACGTATAAAACTGAGAGGAAACGTTATTTATCCTCGGTTTATGTATGTGCATAAATAATGAACAGATTAGGTTCGTTTTTCGATGGCAGTGGGCAAAGTTTGGCGAAGATACTGATGTATAAGCTATAAATCGAAGGAACTTAGTTGAGATAACATTTTGTTTTTGGGTTGTAAACTTGACTTGAATGGTTTTTATGGCCGAATAGTCATGATTATAACTTTTTTTGAGCAAGCAAAAGTCTTCGAAGCTAGACGAATATTTTTGAGTCTAAGATAAATATATTTTTTTTGTCGAAAACTTGGGAAATTTTGATCTGATTATGATTCAATTTTGTTAGCAAATAAAACAATTGAATGCTATTTTAGGTTTGAATATTAAAAACCAAGTCAGTCGAGAGGTTGCAGAATGAATTTTAAATGCAACCGAAACGAAATTTTGATTGACGTCGTTTGCTTGGAGTCCATTCACAGATGCAAGAATAGCACTCCAGAAATCGTATTTCCTATCTAACATACGAATTTCAAGTTTCATTTAACACATGCATTCTCTCCTATTTCAATAAAGCACATATAATACATTCAACTGTAGCCAATTTTTAACCCCCGACGCAAAAGAGGGGTGTTATAAGTTTGACGTGTCTGTTTGTCTGTTTGTCTGTCTGTCTGTCTGTCTGTCTGTGGCATCATAGCGCCCGAACCACTGAACCGATTTCAGTTTAGTTTTTTTTGGATGAAAGGAGACTTAATCGAGAGTGTTCTTAGCTATGTTTTATAAAAATCGATTGAGCCGTTTAAGAGTTATGGTGGGTTAAAGTGGGGATGGAAGAACCAAAATTCTACAAATGTGCCCAAAATGGTTGTCAAATGAAAGATAAGATATTTTATCAGTGGTAGGACTGTCTAGATTTTTTTTATTAATAATTTAAAAAAAAAATAAAAAAAAATAATAAATAAAAAAAAAAACAATTAATATACCAATGTTGGTACTAACATACAAAAAGTATTAAATAAAAACTTAAATTAAAAATTTAAAAAAACCCCCGACACAAAAACCTACCTAAAAAAAGTACGAAATAATAATTTGATTTAAGTTTTTATGTGACTTTTGGGAGACATTTTTGTAATTGGTCTTGCGAAAAAGTTATTAGAAATTCAAAAACAGCGACCAACTTCACTAGTCTGCAACTCTATGCTAATTCAACTAACTTTATAATAAAATGTAAAACATGATATTGCGCTCTGTTTCGAGTAAAACTGCGAATTCTTCTTTTACAGTTCATCTGGGAATACTGGTATAAGACAAGCTGACTTATTAAATTTGCCTTCAAAAACATTTTGTTTTATGCTTCGGTCGAATGGTAAGCAAAAGTTTCACCCCTTATAAATATAGTGTAGTCTCGGATTAGTTACTCCTTTATCTCTTTCCTGATGATGTTTTTTTTCCGTAAACGTTTTAAATAAAAAAAAAGATTCGTTTTTTTATATCGAGCGAATTGTTACTCATCATGTTCCAGTCTTAAACACGATATAGTAAACTTCAACTAAATTTCACAATTTTGACCTTATCGTAAAATTAGGTCCGACGTTCTAAAATTTCGAAATTGCTAAAAGCCGAATTTAGAACCTCAAGTTTAAAAGCCTAGTTAAAATAAGTTAGTTTCTCTAAACTAGCAGCAACGAGCAGCTCACATTTTACAGAACATTGCGAGTTGCGAGCACACTGCGTTTCACGGCTCAATAAATCCTAATCTTTCCTTAAACTTTACTCCTTTAACAAGGCTCCAACACCAAGTTACATGCGTTCACGCCGGCTGGCTTTACAGCTACGTCATTAAAACTGCACGCCACTTACAAGTTTAGTACCTACATGGAAACTCTTTCTGTTATTTGAGAAAGAAAAACCACCTTTTTTTACCTGATTGTTCAAAGGGAAGTTATGTTTTTGAGTGTATGTTTCAAGTTTTTTTATCTGTAACAAGTCGGCGTTTGACTACCAACAAGCCTGATGATAAGTGACGATGTGGTGGAAGATTTAAGATTTATTTTGTTTGGTAGGTTGTGAGATTTTGGAAGGTTTAATTTGTGAAGTCTCCTTAAACTCTTACTGTGATGTTTTTTTGTCTTGCAGCAGGATTGGACCGCAGAAAAAATGCATAGTGGCAAGAAGCTTAATTTTAAATAGTAGCAAATACCAACAGTAATAATTTTAAACTTGTTACAACTTGTTGTTACTTGTGATAATAAACTGTGACTTTCTGAAAATACGTTTTCAGCTTCATATTTTATGTAGATATTTGGCAGTTGCCCTTTCAAAATGGAAACAAAAATAAATAAAATAAACAAAAGTATTTCTAAAAATGTACTCGTGATGACGTAATGACACTTTGACAAGGGCCTTAGTAATGAACACGTGGACAGACAGGTCCAGATTAGCAGGATTGTCCGAAAAATATCCTTTTATTTTGAAGATTTTTCCTTTTGTTCGTGTTCTTACTCTTTTTTATCGCGAATAAGTTCGCGTCTCACCACCAACTCGCCTGATGGTAAGTGACGATTAGATCGAAGATAAAGCACGTGGACTTATTAAAAACCCAAGATTGAAAAATTGAAGAACAGAAATAAAAAAATGAATTTTTAATATTTTTCAGTTGAAAACCGATTTTTTATTTAAAAAACAATCAAGCAGGAAAACGATCTATTAAATTATTTACAGATAAATTATTCGTAGTGTTCGAAGTGTCGAAAAATTGGCTTCTCAGTAGTCATCAATGAACACTTACACTCTATACTAATATATACCTTGAAATTGTTACTTCTTTTGTCTTTTTCGACCGAGTTTAAAAGAAAGAGAAGCGACAAAACAAGGATTAACTTCTACTTAGTTGAACAACTGATTGCATCGGATTAACGTTATACGCCGATCCCAATTTTTGCAATCTTTCACTGTTCCCAAATCTGAATTTGAAATATTGCTATCTTGCGTAAGATTAATTCATAAAACGGGCTTAACTGAAACGGGCACAATTGCCAAACTTTTTGACAAGTAAAGCAGCCGAAATTAACGTTGTGCTAAGTTCCGCGGAGTTTGCAGTTGCCGAAATGTTCGCGAGCTCAGCTCGGTCACATGTGGATTTAAAAATGAGAATAATGCAAAACCTGAGCTCTAGGAGGGTCGTGTGGATTTTATGTGGACATTTTTTAAGTTTAAAAAATGTACTGGGTTCGTATCGTGAGTTCTTAGTGTGTACTCGTATGTAGATTGGTTTTACCCGCTATCATGCAAGAACCGGTAATTTAAAAGATAAAAAGTTTCCTTTGTTTACTTTGCGTAATTGAAGCTACTTCCACATTCAATTTATCCAAATATATTCAACCGTTTTTGCTGACTAACATCCAAACAGATAAAAACTCACATTTATAATATAAGTAGAGTAGTATCTACGTTTAGGTAAAGTAGGATTATTTATTGTCTTTTACTTTACTTTCGAATATAATAATAAAAAAAACAGTCGAATTCAGAACCGTCTTCTTTTTGGAAGTCGGTTATAAAAGCACAATATTTGTCTCTAAGTATAAATATTATATTCTTTCTTTTCACAGCCTAGGTACACACGTACGTAGTAATAAACTCACGGTACACAATTGCTATTGGATCAATGTACAAGCAATAATACCAGTCGTTTTTATTTTCGTCTGTTTGAGTCTACGATTAAGCAATTATTGTCAACGCAATAAATTGCAGTTACATTGCCAACTGCACGCCGCCGGTGCCAACAATTTGTTTTGGACTTGTACTATAAATTCTTATCTTGCGGAAAATAATTCTTTTGCTAAGAATTTTGTCTATTTTCAACTTTAGCAAGGTTTACGTATTTTATGTTTGAATTCGAAGAATGTTTTATTAAAATGTGTAGTGTGTAGTGTTTGTCTGTATTTTAAGTCTGCATAAACCAAATTAAGTACTGCGGTTGAATTCTAAACTCTAACCAAAGTTTCGACTCTAATGAACTAAAAAGCTCTACAAAGTAAAAACGTTAAAGTTCCTACGCTCGCCTTTCATCAAACTAGAGTATAAATTGGAGATCTACCTTATAAAGATTCTAGCCTATATTATGTTACCTGTGCTGAAATACTTTAAACCTAGCGAAATAGGATACAAATATCTGCTCTGGGTGTTAGTTGTCCTCGTCTATGTGTGTGTTCCATGGCATCCCCGACACCGGGAATCCTAATGGGGAGCTCTGTGTGAGTGTGAAACGTTATTTTATTTTATCATTTATTGATATCAGAAAATCTTCTATAGACGGGCTTTTGCCCTCAAAACTCTCAACTATGGATTTTATTTTTTCAAGTTTTAGAAAGGTTTTAGGCACTTTTTTGCTGCTTGGTTCACTTTATATAGCTTTCTAGCTGTTCAACATTTAATGACCCATTTACGGTGGGAGTTGCGAACACGGTAAGTTAAAGTTTAGTTTGAGAAGGCTTTATGAGTTACTCGGGTTTCAGCGGTAAATGTTTCGCGATACTGAAACTAGTAAACAAGAATACCCTGAAATTCAATCTGCGATGTATCGGCGTTGTTGATATTTAATTTTGTAAGTAATACCAAATTTCGTCGAAATGCGTTCAGTAGTTGTGGAAGAGAGTGGAAGAAAATATACCATAGACACATTATTTAGGCAATTTGGTTATCGCAAGACTATCATCGAATTAAAAAACAAGTAAATATCATTTTGATATTTTTATAATTTTAAAATATAAAGAATACTAGTATTCTGTGGTAATACTTGCGCATAAAGACAAATCCAACGGCATATCAAACACAAAAATCCGTTCAGCCCTTCAGTAGTTACGAGGGAACGTAGGGAACAAAATAAGAACAGGTAAAATCATCGATCTAGGGTAAAATATATACGTAACCCTCCTTTTCATACAGTTTTATTTAGCTTGACCTGTTTGTTTTTTTTTTGTTGGTTTCGTCGCAGACAGGTAAAACATGTTGTGCAAACTATCACGTTTATAATTTTAGGTCGACGATTAATCTATGTGAAAGGTCACTAAATAATAAATCTAACGCCTACTTTACGTCGCTACCGTAGACTTTAATTAAAATGAGGCCGTACGTTTCTATCTCTCGTACTTCTCAAGGATTCAGTGCTCAAATATATTACTGGGACGCTAACGACAGCAACTTACTAACAGTAAGGACGGGTTTTAGAAAAGTACCAAAAAGTAAGTTGATAAAAGATGGATGATAAAAGGGGTTATTGTTGATTCGTCCCAAAGTTGATTCGTCACAAAAAAAGTATGAGTAAATTCGGACGAATTTACTTTTAATGTGTGGAGTTTTCAAATGTGACGTATCTGCAATAACCCGATAAAAGCATTGATAACAGAGTTTTAGAACTATACAAAAGTACTATTAAAATTATAACAATCATTATTTTGCGTTCTATTGCGCTTATAAAGGCCTCCAAAAATAGTTATACTCGTGTATCTTTCATGTACACTGTACAAACAGCGATCGCATACGTTTTTAAACGGTTTTTATTATATGTATATAATAAAAACGTATATGTATGTATAGATATTATAGGTACCTACTAAAACAAAATGCGAATAAAGTTTGGAAGAAAGAAAATGGAATTGAGATGACGGTTAGTCCTTCAATTTGAAAATTAATTTTAACTTCGCCAAATTACCAGTTATAAAGTTTAATTGGTAATTTGGTACCAAAAGATTAAAATGTCAGATAAACTCCAAAAAATTACAAATGCTAGTAGGTGGTTATTACACTTTTAATTTTTTTACAAAATCCTGGCTTTCGAACTCGAACGCTTTTTATTCGTTAAATTCTTTATAACTTTCAAATGAAACTGGCACAACATTATCTCAGCCCAGACTCCTAGATCACTCTTGCCGGGAAAATGTCGGCAACTGGCCACACTGACTGCATAATGCAGCGCTATCGGAGGCATTGTTCACTGGCCTGTAATAATGAATGGCCAGATTTACTCCACCGGCTATTCCAAATTTCATATTCAATGGCGTAAAGTTGCCAATGGCAAAAATCCCGACGTAAAAGGCGTGAAATTTCAGACGCTTCCGATAATAAAGGCCTTTGAAGCCAAGTGTATAAATATTTATAGGTTTGTATTCTATCGGGATGCGATGCTTATACTTACTTATGAGCTTTGCCGGTCTTAAAGTATTTCGTACCTCGGTATAAGATAATGAGATGGGAAGCGTTTTCCCGGCGGTACAATATTCTCAATAACTCGGTTTTCTTTTTTAGATTCCGTGACATTTGCCCACGCTCAAGTGAGGATAAGATGGGTTAAAGTTTTTGGTCGGTAAAGTTTTCTTGGATTTGCGAAAGATTCTTCGAATCCTCCACCGAATGATGGATTATGGTTCCTATCTCTTTCAGTAAAAATAGATCTCAGCTTAGTATCTTGAAACCTAAAAAGCTTAGCATTTTATCTGCATCGCAAAGCTTTTTAGATGAACTCGAAAGTACTATGCGGATTTAGCATAGGATTTCAGTTTGAAGTTATAAACTGAGCTGAAGGAAAAAGAGCAAATCAAAAGAACTGAGTATTTTAGTTAAAGCGGAAATAAATTTCTGTCTAACAGACAACCATTAATTGTTGTTCATAATGATGAGTACTATGAGCCTTTTCGGCTTAGCATACCATTTCTTTATAACCCTGTATTTTAAACATAAAAATGCGCGAAAAAGATAGCTGATGTTATCTCCCTTAAATTATTAGTTTTTTCAGCTAGCTTAACCGAATTTATCCGCTTAGTGCGCTTGTGACGATATACGTCTCCGTAGCTAAACTTTAGTTAGATACGTGAGATGCGGTGAAAATATGGCGTGAAATGCAATTTCTCGACGCGGCAGCTTAATGGGTTTAGTGCAGGTTTAGAAGCTCAACCCTGGCCTGCGTCCAACAAGCCTGAAGCGAAATATACGAGAAAATAACTATATAATATGTACCTTCATGGCAGTGTTGCTACAACAGCTAGGTAGTAAATAATGTCGATTTCCCTTCATCGTTCGTTGTAGTTTATAATTAATAGACTGAGGCGATAAAAACGCCTTAACTCATCAATTATGAGTTGTACACGTAACGAGTACAGTGGGAATACAGTAAACAAGCACACTTGGCCGAGCAAACAATTCATGGTTCTGGTGACCTCGACTCGTCAAACTGTTTATACAGACCAAGTACTCGGCCGAGGACACTGTCTCGGCACTGTACTAGTTACGCGTAATCAACCCATTAAGAGCGTTTCTCTTGTCAATAGAGTAATTTTCAGGTTTGGTTGTCCTTTGTTTATAGAGGAAAAAGGCGGGCGTAAAGACACAGATGTTTATTAGATTTATATTTTTTACATTTTTCTGGAGTCTCAAAATTTTGTTATACCCTACGTTATGGTCAGCTTTGAAAATATAGCAAAACTGTCGCTGTTAAAACGTCATGACAAAACCCGTTATCTTGTATTGTAGTTGAATGATGTTATAAATGAAATCAAATAACTGCGTTGTACAGTTGAGTTTGCCTATTCAAACAATGTATATTTAAAACCTGAGTTTTAATGCAATTAAAACAATGCGAGTACAAGCCAGTGTTATGTTACATTTTAATGAATGCTCCTGCGACTTATAATGAAGAAGATAAGCTTAGTTTTATTCATATTTCATCCTTATTTAAATCTATTTGTATACATGCACACATAATTATGGAAGGGTTTTACCTGACTGATATAACAACGCATAGCCTAAACCGTAAAGTTCTAGAAATATTAAATTTTAAGATATTTACTCTGTATGATGTAAGCATCACTAAGTAAGAAATTTTCATATTCAACCCAAGGGTTTGAAATAGGGTAAGAATGTTTGTATGCTAAAAAATAGCCGCGGGTAATAACTAATAAGTATTATATTGCATAGTTAGGCGACGCAGGCGAAACCGCGAATAGAAGCTAATATTTACGTACGCCCGATTGAAACTGCTAATGTAATTTGTAACCAGCTAACTCTATTCATAATATTTCACATTCACCTCATAATATGTCAAATGAATCGAAAAAGGCCGCGATGATAAACGATATCCCGGAAAATGCTTGCTCACTTATGACTAGGATAAACCCAAATTATCATGTTATTTGGAGCACATATCAGAGGGAATTTATTTCACGTCGCTCACAGCTCGTAAGTGGCTGAATATTCCAGTGGGTCAAAAGCAGACAGGGCTCTTGCCTCGGGGTACCCGCTGTTTTAAAGCTCGTGTGATATTTTACCGTAGTAAAATCTAGGGCCAAAGGTCTGCGTGTTATATGTCATTTTCTAGTGGAGATAAATGACTAGACTCACGTAATATTTTAGAGTGCGTCCACTGTTTAACAATGTGCCTACTAAAATGTGTAAAAACAGATCTTCATGTCAAGTAAATATGGTATATTTCACCTTTGGCTGGTGGTGGGTTGGTAAATAGTGATTATGTCTAGACTGTTATGACAACTAGTTTGCAGAGTTAAATCAGTTTTCAGTATTGGTTTTGGGAGTTAAGAGAGTTAAGAGTTAAAAGGCGTATTTTAATAGTTTTATTTTTAATGAAAAACAAAGAATATAGCTAAAATAAAACTACATAGTCAAAAGCCAAAATAAACACGAACAAAATATCTTATTATCTTTTTCTTTTCTTCTACTTATTATTTTAAATTAATCGCTGTTCGTTAGTTTCGCTAAAACTCAAAAACATTTGGACCGCATTGTTTTTTTTTTGTTTTATTCGCTCTAATACAAGCTAAGCTCTAATCCACAACCAGCCAAAGGCAAGGGTGGTTTTAAAAAAAAAATACGGCTATCCCGTGGGGTAAAGCTAGTTGCAGATAAAACAAAGCTCAACACTATTCTCTGAACTATTCTCTGATTTGAAAAGGCTAACGATATTACCTAGTTAGAGTTTGGAACTACGTATAACAATGGATTTACTCAGTGTCTAGTAATCAGTTATCATACCTTGTTAAAGTTTTAATGAATATGAAATTAATCCATAGGTATAATTAATGTACATCTAGAATAAACTTACACTACCCATTGTATTCTCAAATTATATGAAGAAATAGCTGCTGCCGGCGGTTTCACCCGCTTTTTTACTTTTAAACTGCCTATATTAGAGCGAATAAGTCAAACAAATAAAAATGTTGAAATCAGTCCAGCCGTTCTCAAGTTTTAGCGAGACTAACGAACCTCGATTATATTTTATGTGTAAAATGAAAAAGAAGAAGAAGAGAAGAAGAAAGATGTTGATATTGAAATTGAATGAAACTGCTTGCCAAACTTAAAACAATTATGCTTAAAGTTAAAAACTCTTGTACTTCCATCAGCCAGTTGATACTAGTTTTATTAGGACCCATATTCACATGTAATCTCAACTTTATAACTTGGCCGAACTGAGCGCAGCGGTTTTGCCTCTCAAGTTTTTCCAGTAGCAAGCATCTGGCGTGCTTCCAAGCATTATATCGACCGATCGCTGAGAACTGCAATGAATCTTTGCTGACGCAACTCGATAATGTTACTTATGATGCCGTCCATTTGTTTGGGAAAAAGACCGAGCGAAAATTACTTTGACTTTCAATGTGTTGAAAGTTGGGAACTAACAGCGTGAGGATAACGAGGGTTAGGGGCAGCTTACTGAGTCGTTCTTCCGCGACTGAGCTGGGCAATCTGCCGGAGCAATATCGATTGATAAGTATCGATATATTCTACATTCGTATCGAATCGAGTTGGTGAAGATCGCTTACAATCGACTAAGCACAGGGGCCATATTTTAGCGAGGGAGATAGTATTTCTGTCACTGTCGCTCTCATTACAAATGTCATAAGAGTGAGACTGACGGAGATAATCTCGAGCGTTCAAGTAAACGGTCTCAAGTACACACGATCAGTTTTATTGATACTAATTTTGTTATCGATCAAACCAATTAAGGTCAACAATTTTAGTAGAGAACCTTTATATGACAAGCTAAGCTTTTAATCCCGTTGTTTTTCAAAACAAAAATAACAATAACGAATTAAGTTGAATCAAGATTAGAATTAATAAAACTTTTACTGTCTGAGATTGCGGAGGCTATCTTTGGGTTAATCTCGAGTTACGAGAATTCGTGCGTCCAGTCCTAAATAGCTTTATCAAAACATCATAAATACGAAGATAACTTTAATTGACTGCCAAACCAACTTTTAACGGCAATATAACTCCGCGAAAATTGCCAATTCAATGGCAAATAAAACTTGATTATCTTAAGCGACATTTCGAACACCCTAAAGTTATATTGAGTTTGGGATGTTCGTTCATACTCAGAGTCACCCTTCCTTGTCTTTGTCCCTTATTACGTGGGGCAAGTTTTGGTCATGAAACTTTATCATATGTTGCAATCTTAAACGGTTATGTTTCTCGAGGGGTAATTGAATTTGGAATATTAACTGTTTTACTTAAGGTTTCACGCTTTCTCACTAGCACTTTATCTTCAAAGATAATAATATAACTTTACTGTGAATATGTGAGTGAAAAAACGTAGTGTAGGAACTTTCGAAAAATTAAGATAAAAGTGAGAAAGCATAAGGATAATTATGCCATGTAGTTATTTCGTTCATATCCTCATTTGTATAAGTAGAAATAAGTAGCAGAATAGTAGGTTACGTAGATCTATCAATACAAGCCCGTGTGTGAATTGACCCCAGCTTACTTTATCAAAGCAACTTATTTATTTATTCAGTACGCCTTAATTGAGCTGATCTTTGAATCTAACTCGACCTCTTTCATAGTATTGATAACGTGTTATCTATCGCTAATTACTTTGAAATAAACTTATCGCTTTGATGATACATATTGTTAACCTAATTAGTTGCGAGTAAGGACCTAAAATTTCGTGACTATATATAATTTTATAGTATTTGAATGAGCCGAAAATTAGGTATTTGTCATTATAAAATCTGGCACCATGCTAACTGCTCGATTTCTAAGAACTTACCTATTTACTTTAATGGATCGTTATGGCACATAACGAGTAGATAAAATAATCATATATAGAAAGAAGATACCAGAGAGTCAGAAGAAAAAATATAAAAGTAACTAGCTGACCCCCGGCGGTTTCACCCGCTATGTTTTTTTTTACTTTTAAACCTTCCCTGTATTAGAGCAAACAAAAAAAAAAAGAAACCAACAAAACAGACCAAAAAGATCCGAGCAATTTCTGAACACACCTCTAAATATTTGACAACAAAGTAACACTATTTTTTATTTCTAAAAAGACAAAAGAGATCGTACATCCCGAGTTAACCGTACCAAACATCAAATGTTTCAAAGGTAAGACCAAAATTAGCGAAATCGGTCCAGCCGTTCTCGAGTTTTAGCGAGACTAACGAACAGCGATTCATTTTTATATAGAAGAAGAAGAAAGAAGAAAGATTATTGTAATTGGCGTAGCGCGATTGAAAGCTACTTGGTAGTTTGATACACATACGTAAATAAGGCACAAAATAATAGTAGGCACACAAAAAGGAACAAACAGAACACCTTAAGAGCTAATAAAAAAAAAAATTGGCACTTAATCACAATGATCACCATGAGGCCCTCACTCACTCTTGCATTCATATTCCCCATTTTTGATTAACCAAATCACATCGGAAAGATAATGACGAGCGCTTTTTTCAATCAGAGAGGCTTACCCCTACAGTGTACTGTGGTAGGAATTAACTTTTAATTCAACGGATTAAGGTTCGTATTCCGGCAATCAGTTCCGGGGCGACAAGGTAAGCCGGGAGTAACTGACCCGGAAGCTTTTAAATTACGCCCGTTGAATATTTTATTTGGCACAGAACGATGCCTCGATATTTCTGATTGTGTTACGGTATGTATGATTTTTTATCTTTATGTCCTACGTGGATTTGGCGGGTCGTAAACCGTTTATTTTGCAAGGTTGCTATCAGGATAGCGTACCACAAAGCGATTTCAAGGAATATTTTATTATAGCGAAATGCTAAAGGACAAAACGCGAGAACGTATGGATTTTAAAATGTACAATCTGAAATTTTTAGGCAAGTATTGCTACTCATTTCCAAAGATACTATGATAATATAATATAATATGATATTTTCAATTATACCCAAATTCATTAAAACTTGATCTGATTTTGTGAATTTTATTCTTGTTCATTTAAAAACGTTAAATTTAAGTTTATGGAAACATCACCATATATAATAAATTATTATCCAGAAAGGTATACCCAATACCCATGAGTGCCAATGTGTACAACATTTCATTTCTTACTTGTTCATTACTCGAAGTCTCCAAAATCAAACGACTAAACTTCAAACCGTCTCTTACTTCTTCCTTCAGTCTTACCTGCAAAAGAAAAACACAACTTTTATATAATATGTAGAATTTTACACTCAAAAAACATTAAGGAAAGTAGCTTGACAAGAAAGAAAAACTTCCAAGTCTTTTACTTTAACTGAAGACGAGCACGAAACGTGAAGCAACAAATGACAGGATAAACGATTTTTCATTACCTAAATGACTCTTTTTGCTTATTATTATCTCAAGAGACCATTTATTAGAGCAATGTTTTCAAGATGGCGCTCGTTTATGTAAATTATTATAAAAATCTCGAACTCTTCCGAGGAAGCTATCGCGATATTCATTACCGAGATAATAGAGCTACAATTTGTTATTTACATTTTTAGTAGAAACAACAGGATATTTGATGCTTGTTAGTTTTTTTTGTTGAAAGAATACAGTATAAAGCTCTATCACTGTTGAAATAACTCAGACTTTTCTAAATAGCTCTGTAAATCAATAAATATTAAAGTAAGTAAACTCCATAACTCTGATAAAATTGTAAAGTTATGTATTGTAAGTATGTTAAGTTATTGATGCCATTTGTTCTCCAAACTTCAATGCGTGTAAGATTGTTCACAAAATAATGTTTTATTTTTACAAACGAATAAAAATGACTTAAAATTAAATCATTTTAAATTAAATAATTTTATATCAAATCATCCGATATTTTCAAATCCCACGATTAGGATTTTAATTGAATTTTACAAAAAAAAATATGTAAGCCTACAGCAACAGTCTACTTTATTCGACCCTACCCAATAAACCCTTCCCATTTTTACGTATTACCCAATTCAATAAAACCCATCAAATCAATCAAAAAAACGTTTTGCTATCACGTTTTACATTTTACTTCAGAGCACCACACGATCATACACAAAAAGAGAAAAAAAGCATAGCAGTTAATTTTAAAAATGTTTTTAAAAATCAAACTTTTATTTCATTGTCATCAGAGTTTCACACGTATACCAAATTTCAGCTCAATCGGACATCGGGAAATGGTTCAAAATTGAGTTACAAGATTCCGCCCAAACCACGTAGTTACATACATTGCAACTGCAAACTTAAAAGAGGTTTCAATCGTTTAAAAACAAATCAAAGACAAGTATGCAACAAACCCGGCTCTCCCTCAAGTAGTTGTTTTCTAATGACTCAAGTTTCCGCAACAGAAGCCGTCCATATCACCGAGATTCAAAAGCAATAACACCAGCGAGTTCTCGTAGGGTTGCTTCCGAGGATTCCTTTCTTCCTTGCACGGATGGATACCTACTGACCCAGTTACGCTGTGATTAGTGATCGGTAAACAGGCGGTTGAGTAAGGAATTTGATATTATGGTTTATCTCGGCGGGAGATTTAAATTTATGATTGTATTGCTTTATTGGATCTTCCGGGTCACACGATTGAGGAATACGACCTACTTTTTTGAACTTCCTTCGGGAGAGAACCGTTAAGGCGAGTCTTCGGTGTCTTTCGGTTTGTGTGTCACACACAAATTTGACAAAGCTCTAAAATCGTTGCCATCCTTTGTCGTTGTAAAAATCGTGTTGTTCGTAATAAAAATGAATAGAAACGCCAATATATTATCTGACTAGTTTAAAGTTTCTAGAGAAAAGTTAGATTAATTACAAGTTTAGAGAATGGTACAATATAATCGATACCATTATATTTTTTTTGTAGTTGTTGGTGTGATCAGTAAAAAGTTTATCCATCTATCTAGTACTAGTAAAGATTAAGACTCCGGAAAGTAGATTTCCGGATTCTTCGTCTCTACTCTAGAACCCGGTTACCCCAACGGTATCAGTTCTCAAAGATAACGGGTACCAATTTGTTGGCAACTTCAATCTTTCGGGATTGAATGGACTGCAGATCCAACTGGGAATCGATGCAGCCTTTGATAATAACGATGGTGGTGAAACTTTATAAACTGGCGACGACGACGGTGCGAACTCAAAACGGATTTCATATCAAAACTTTGAACGATTCAAGCAGTTCCGATTCGAGATACTAACTACTTAGTCGAAACAAAACTAATTGTCTGTGAAATTGATAAGTTTGCTCTCTGTATTGTAATCGATATTGTTTTGTGGAACTAAGGGCACTGGTTAAATAGTAGTTGTGGTATTGATAAAGTTGGGTTTGTTAAATGTTGCTATTTCGATGTATTCTCGGGGTCAAATTTTAAAACGATTTCAACGGAAGTGAGGGCTTCCTATAAAAAAAGTACAAAATTATGAAATAGAACATAAAACAAAAACATTTATTGGTTTTAATATGGAAACTAACGTGGTTTTCACACATTCACGAGACGCAACCGCGAGCGCGTCACGTTTGTAAACTCACCTGATGAAGGTCACCGAATGTGACCAAAACTAGTCGTAGTAGACGACTTAATTTTTACGTGAGTATTCCCGTGTTTAACTATAACAAAAACATGTATTGGTTCTGTCAAGAAAGGCACTTAGCGGCAAAAAAAATAGGCGTAGCACAACACAAGTGGGTTTCATGAAAACTTTTAAAGAGTTTGTTTAGCAATCTAGAAATAGTTACAGTGCTTGCTAAGTTAGCTCGATGAACATGCACAAAGAGGTCATTCCAAGTTGGTCAAGTAACTTCAGTAGGGGCGCGAACCGCCTAACTTGCGTATAGCAATCTCCAAGCGATCAGGAAACTAAGCGACGACCACATCCTATAGACAATACAATTAACATCACAGCTGGATAGAGTTATAAGGAAAGGGTATGTTAGCCAAAAATGGCTCAAAGTTTTTTGAACATACCACAGTAAAAGTTGTAGAATTCGCGATAAAAAATCAGCTGTTCCATAGAAATATGTCAATTATATAGACAAATGAATGAAACAGGTGATTTTTTTATTACGGTAACTTGAGTAAATGTTACGTGTCATATGAAAAATTATTGTATTCTAAATAATTTACAGAAATTACATCCAGATCATTACAAAACATCAAACCTAAAACCTAAATCGCCATACAATTTTGTATGTTTATGTGATATCTGTATGTCGGATGATTGTAATTTTTATTGGTGATTACACTATTTCATAAGAACTTTTTGTGCCAATATGTTGACTGAAACTGCTCGTATTACGCTATCTTTAGGGTAAGAAGTCCTCGGCTCGAAGTGAAGGACTCGCCGACTGGGCCGACCAACTTGTCCTAGAATGCGGGGTGAGATGGGACAACTTAAATAGGAGACTATCGAGCTAGCGTTAGATCGCCGGTAATCGACTTGCATACCAAATCCTATGAAGTGGTAGCCACAGAATAGCATATAGTTTCACATGTGGAAAGTAGGTAATATTTAGCCCTTAAATCAAAATGTAATACATACTGTGCAGTACTATTTTTGTGATATTATAATTAACACGTTACTCACGTAAAAACTTTTAACCACACGATTACTTTTATTACAAATAATTTTAAATATTCGTCGTCTGTGTCGATCAACGCTTCAAATTGACTACATCGTTTTATTTGTACTTCTTTAAAAGATGTGGATCAAGCGAAATGGCATGTCTTGAAAATAAAAATATCAATGTTTAAAAAAATTGCGGCTTGAAAAAAGGAACTCGTTTGTATATTGATTACATTTTTACATTTTACATTAATTGGAAAAACCTTTATCAAAACTATAGAAAATATAGCGATGACAAAACACTGTTTCTTAAATCGGCATGGTCTAGACGTGTAAAGGCAAAATAAAACTATACAGAAAACAATAATTTTAAAACTGAACTTAAAATTTTACAACTTAGCAATAGCATCGTAACGTGGGCTTTTCACAGAAACCGTAAAACGAAATGTATCAACTATTAACGAAATTGGAGGCCAAGTAATGGAAACGGGTCTGTTTTAAATTGCCAGCTCAAATGGGTTAACTACCGAGAATTGGCAGAGGCACTTGGATGCCTAATCATATCAGTTGCTTAATTCGAATCCGATAGCTCCTGAAATTTGCTACGTTTCAGCATTTTTCTTTTCTGAGGACTGTTCGATAGAAACTTGATATTCGATTCGATTTAAGGACTCTTTATGGTGCTCGACATCAGAGTCGTTTGATCGACGACGTAACAAAAATGGCGACTCGAACCTGGACAAGATTGGCACAGGACCGGGATGAGTGGGGTGCTAGGTCGGGTAACCTCCTCGTGGTGCACCCTGGGCAACAGCGTGCGGTAATACTGCAGCTTTTATGCAGTATTACCGCACGCTGGCAAATAACCCGACACGGTGGGCCCGTCCGCGTGTCCCTCTGACTAGCAGAGGGCACAGCGTGATGGCTTCGACGGTGGCATTCCTGCCACCAGGGGGGTTTTCCTTGTGCTCCTCGCCGCATATGGGTTGCGGTCGGGAGTGCAAGGAAAGGAGGAGGGTGGACGCTGGAAGCGTGTGCCGCATGGGGCCAACCAGCGGCATACGCTTTCGGCCTACATAGGCCGGGATCTCTCGTTGCCGAGCGTGGTGAAAGCCGTGCTCGGCGGCGAGAGATCGTGGCAGGCCGGGGTCTCCTTCTTCGAAGAGGTGATGACGCAGAAGGAGGCCGCGGAGCGGGTCGAAGAGGACGACGCCCGATCTGACCCGCTCCGGCGCAGACGAGGGAGCGAGGAGGCGGTTCGCCCGTATCCTCGCTCCTCTGCAGTGGGGTTGCCGGGAGAGTCGGGGGACTCTCCCGGCCTGCACGACCCCACACTGACTGTCTGGGGGGTGATCCTGGGGAACAGGGTCACCCCTCCATACGCGGGGGGCCCTAATCGGGCCCATCGCCGGGACGAGGTGGCGATTGCTAACGCGACCCCACCTTGCCCCATCTCAGGCGGATGCCGAACACCCCAGTGGTTTTAGTGGGTATGCCGCCGCAGGGCGGAGACTCCCACATAACCACCCTGCCTCCCCCGGGGCGGGCGTGGTATCCATAAAGGATTTCCACTGGGTAAACAAAAAAAAAAAAAAAAAAAAGGACCGGGATGAGTGGTATACACGAAGAGAGGCCTATGCTTAGCAGTGAGCAATAGCGAGCTGATGATGATGAAGATGATGATATAATCCTTGGGACTTCGTGCCCATGCTACTCGTCCTTCGACCTTTGACCTTGCAGGCTATAAAGAAAAAGATGGTCTATAGCACTTTGGGATAGTGAAGTTTTCCATTGGTGATTTTTTTTTTTTATCGGATTGGTTGATTCGGGACTCTAATTTGAATTTATTACAAATTTTCCATTAGAAACTTTCACTATAGGGCTATTTCCATTATGCAACTTTGTGTAACAATAAACGAAATATTTTCACTTAAGACTTTACTTTACAGTCTGAACCAGAATTTAATTCTTCTACATGCTTCTTTATTTACATATATTTACATCTTAAATTTAAAATAAGCTAATTAAATATTAAATAATTAATAATTAATTAATTAATTAATCTTAAATATTCTTCTTAAAACCACATACTTTTTTGTAATAATTAAACACGGGAAACAACAACAACAAAAAACAACAAAAACAAACAAAAACAAAAAACAACAAAAACAAACAAAAAAACAACCAAAAACAAAAATGTGTGAAAACCACGTTAGTTTCCATAGTAAAACCCACATACTTATTATTCATAACGCAACTATTTCAAAGCGCAACCTCTGCTATCGTCAAAGGTTATAAGGTAAGGTCACCCCAAAAAGTTAATTCACAAAGTCGCATGCTATGCAGGAGTCGTACAAAAAATTAAAGCCTTCCCGCTTTGGAGAGAGCAATGAAATTAAGTATGCGCCGGGCCCCGGGGGGCTGACCTATTTCCACTACCCCCAGGCTGACAATCGCTGAGCACACATCTTTTAGTCATCAACGGGAATTCAAAATCCTTGATGGCCGTTGTTGGATTCTAAGCAAAAAGTTTGAATATCTTTTGTTTGAGACTTGATTGTCTGCCTGAGGAGTAAAGCCGCACAAAATTTTATTTTAACAACTTTTCTTAATCAGTAAGTAATATTTATCATTATTCATTACTACTTCGTGTAGTTACGTTCAGCCTGTTTCTTTGTTGTACTTTCGTAACTCATCATCATCATCGTCAGCCTGTATCGACCCACTGCTGGGTATAGGCCTCCTCTCCCTTGCGCCATTTTTCCCTGTCTTGGGCCAATCTCATCCACGGATGACCCGCGATGGGTCTGATGTCGTCGACCCATCGGGCTGATGGTCTGCCAACGGAACGTTTGTCCGCAATCGGTAGCCACTCCGTCAGGGCTCTACTCCACCTGCCATCACCACGCCTAGCCACGTGTCCTGTAGTTACTTTCGTAACTAATTACTTGAAATGAGTTTGATAAAATGGCAAGAAAGTAATTCACTACGTGACAATCACAGAAGAGTTTTAATACAGAAGATATAATCAAACGAAGTGTATAGTTTGTTATATCGCTATTATAAAAATATAGCTACTTTTCAAACTTAAAAATAATAATTATTCTGTAATTATTCAAGGCAATTCACAAAATTTGTCGCACCAGTTTTTTAAACTTTTGCTGTTTATTACCCAAACCTTTAAAATTCTTTAAGTCATCGTCACGAAAACGCGATAGCTATCCAACTCCCAGTTTCAGGTAAATAAAGTCGTGAAATTTACCTAAAAATGTGGGAAAAATGTGATAGAAATAACCACGGCAATCTCGTAAAGCTGTCACACGCAAGAGTGATTCGAAAACTTCCGGCCGTTTCTGGAACTGCGAGAGAAGTGCTATGGTGTTTATGACGTGCAAATAACCGAGCGCAATGGGACTTCGTACTAATACGTATGGAGAGTTAAATGGATATTGTTATTTGAAACTTGTGTGCAAGTTTTGAAGCTAATCAGGTCATAGAATTTGCTTGGGTATAAAACCTGTTTAGCAATTGCTTAGATTGAATTGACAAACCTCGTTTAACTTCGGCGCAATACAAAAATGTAGTGCGTAGTCATCGTCATCATCATTATCCACAGCCTTCTCTCTCCCACTGCTGGGTATAGGCCATTCTCCCGTTGTGTCATCCACCCCGGTCACTTGCCAATCGGGTCCAGGTTCGACCCGCGACTCTGACCATATCTTCGACCCATCTCGTCGCCGGACGACCAACGCTCCGCTTGCCTCGGCCACCGCTCCGTCACTATCTTACTCCACCTAGCATCTCCCCGTAGTAGTAGTTGAAGTACCTACTTACTAATGTCAATTAACTTTAAGCAAACACTATCACTAAAGTCCAAAATCTTAATTGTTACAATTCAATTTCATTGCTAAACTAGAGAAGTTTTTACAGGCCGAGCTAGACGTAGTGGCAGAGATTTTAGCCTCTATTTCACGAAGTACTTCGCAAAAATAGTTGCGCTACTATTTTTTAATCTCTTCCCAGTAGAAGGGTATTATAAAAATGGGTCTTATAAAGCCTTCTATCTCTATGAAACGTTCCAACACTAAATTGATTCGACTCTGCTCTACAAGAAGGTAATTTCATTCAGTCCAGTCCAATAAGACGATCTCGTAAAGTTTGATGACATTTCCCACCAGGGGCCCTATTCTTGGGCACTCGAGATTATCTCGGTCACCCTCACTGTCATGACATTTATAATGAGTGCGACAGTGACCGAGATAATGTCTCACTCGTCAGAATTAGGCCCCGGAGTGCTAAAGGCGTTCTGCACGTAGATAATGAAATGGTCGGAGACTCAGAGGTGCGGTTCAGTAATTGAAGACTATTTACCCTTACCACCTGTGGGTATAATAGATAGAGCAATAAATCGCATCATCTTATGATAGGTAAGATAGTTAACCTGTTTATTTTAGGTTAGGTATAAATTAGAATCGCTTATTTTTACGTAGGTACCAGAAAGTACAAGCAAAAGTATAAAAACGTTTAAAATTAGTGTAAGAACTGAAAAGAGAGATTTGTATTCTTTTCTCTTTCTCATATTTATTTTTTCATCGTCTCTTTTCTTCTTCTTATGATTCCCAGCTTCGATCATTTTTCTTCGATAGCTTTCGATAATCGTTTTTGTAGATGTTTTGTGCTGTCTAAAGCTTAATTGTTTTCAAATAAATATTTGTATCTATCTATTAATGTCACTTGTATATACTCGTACTGTATATAAAACGTAAAAGCACTCGATAAAGTGCACTAGCTATTTCAGTAGCAGTTCGAACAGCAATTATTCAGAAGTCACAGAGCAGTTACAGCAGTAGACAAGCTAATCCGAGACCGCATCTGTGCTCAAATTGGGTCACAGCTCACAGTCGTCACAGTAGATAAAGTACGCGTATAGCAGAAGCTGAGCTAAGCGCTGCATAATTAAGGCCTCTTCAGACTACGCTTCTTATAGCTTAATTTATCTTTAACGCTATAAGAAAAGCATCATGATCATATTAGCAACATAGCTTTAGGCTGCCTACCAACTGTAGTAAAGAAGAGAGGATCAGAGCGCAGCTGTGCAAATTAACCAAAGGAATTGCATAAAACCCCCGCTCCGCGCTACGTGTTTTATTATTGGTAGTAGTTGATATTTTTCAATCATTGGTAACCAGCCAAGATGGCGGTCCAATGCAAGTCTTTTTCAGAATAATTTTTAGAATAAAAAAATAATCAGTTGCTCGAGGAGTCCCAAAAGACTGCTCAGAAAACCAAATTAAAATGTCTAATTTCCAAGCAGATTTGGCATGTAGGTACTTTTTTATACACAAAATATATAATAGATTGTGTTGTAATCTGAATAGGCTTCGATTGAGCGGCAATCTCTTAAATCTCCGGATATCGCTCGATCGATGCAATCGCTTAATGTGTCGACACCGACTTTGAGCTAAAAATAATACTGATGTTGCTGAAAGCAAAATGAGGACAATAATTCTTCGAAACATCTCAATAAAGGTCGGTAAACCTTTCGGGAATTTCGCAATAAAAATCTTCACAACTTCCACATTTCCTTTTTCGACCAACTATGCATGTCAGTTCAACACGTGTTTTTTTTTTATTCCGTTATAAGCTTGCGTTTGATCGCCATCTCGCCTGATGGTAAGCAATGATGATGTGTCCTGAAACGTCATAAAAAGTTGTCAAATCTATTATTTCTCAAAAATGCTGAGATATTTGTTTGATGCTCTTCTATTATTTCTTTGCATAATTATCATTCGTATATTCCAAAAAAAACATATAATATATTGACTAATTATCTTCGGTTGTGTTTTGTTTGGGACAAGTCTCAAGTTTTGCAAGTATACCTTAAAACATACTCAAACATAAACGTAGTCTTAATAAACTCGCATCTGTTGGAAGTTAATCCTGCCCTCCGGGTACGCCGGGTTAAGAGCAGGTCGCCTGCAACCATCAATCAGTCTGCCACTTCTCATTTCACTCCTTACATTCATACGGTCAGTCCGATAGGCGCTGTTTTAATACAAGAGAATAAGGTTCACTTTAGCATAAAATGTGAGAAAGTAGAACGGAGTTGAGATTCAGGAACGGGAAAACTTTTCGAGAAAAATTATTTTACTTTTAAAGGAGTTCTGTTCTGAATTATATTAACACATTAATGTTTTAAAGAACATAATGAAATTATTTAGTACGGACTATGAGAAAAAGAAAATTGGTATACTTGAAACTGCTTAGTTGAATTGACCTTGATATTTGACTAAGATTCTTGTAGTACATTAGAAAACGGACAACAGCATTTTTATCCCGGTAAATAGCGGAAAAATACAAAATATCGGAAAACTGAGCGTGTAATCATCACAAAGACTCAATAAAAGCACCTCTGTTTATTTCCTTCACATCTCCTTGAGTAATATAACGTTAGAGACACACGATGCGCTGCGGCAGCGCAGCAACCACATTGAAATATGAACCCTATACATTGTAGGTACATCAGAATTTCCAATGACAAATCGCTGACACCGAGGGCGCTAATAAATGTTTGTCTTACAAAGTGACGCATCTGTTAGACGTATTTGAAAATATTTGCTTTTCAAATGGAAACTCAGAGGATGCTCGCAAAAATTGTAATCATAAAACAATTTGAGAACTGCTCCCCTGGGCTTTAGCTTAATAACTATTGATTAAAGAACATAAATATTTAATTTCATATAAGTTTAATTTAATAAGTTAATAATTTTAAAAGTTTGCAATCTAAATGCCCAACGCAAACATTTTCAAAATTTGCGCGTCAATCAAGGAGTCCTTTTCGAAAAAGTAATATTTTCGTCTATAAATTCTCAGCGTATCTATTTACTTTTCAAACAAACCCTCGTTTAAGTTTACGTCTCTTCGCCTTTGATCATCACGGCCTATAGGGGACAGCAAACGAAAAGAACTCCACTAAAGTACAAAGTACGAAACTTTCCATTAGATCCTTAGGATTACTGTATTGTCATTGCGAGAGACTCGGCCAATCCTATTTGCCTATAATAATAGTCAATCCTTACAAATAAAAGGTATCAGAATCCCAAAGGACGGGGGAACAAACCGGATTAAAAGAACAAATCCTTTTGCGGCATTAAGAACAATAGACATACCTCGACCTACAAGAGTTTATTTTAGTGAATTTTGTTCGATAAAAGGTATTCAGGGAACTTTATGCACGTTCTGTCCCGATTAGTGGATAAAGTTGATAATTGAAAATTTCTTGAGGTTTAAAAGTTGGCGCCAACCGCTATTCTGATAGTGAGCTAGCGGCGATACACTGAAATTGCTTCGGTAAATTGTTTGGGTTTGTTATGAGCGACACCTAGTCTCGTCGAGAATATTGATTTTACGCATCGATCTAGATTTTACGCTCATTTTTATAAAAAAAAACTCTATGCTATACTTTTTTACTAATGGTCAAATCACATGTCACTTCAGGTTTGAAAGTTTTCTCTAAATCATTTAATAAAATTAACCGTGTATTTAAAAGAAGTATCTAAATATAAATTCAGTCAAACATTTTTTCTCAGCACAACCCTTTTTAGAAAATTTAAAGTAAGACACCGACCCCCGTTTGGTTTAATCATGAATGAAAGCTCAGACAGGCAGAAATAAAAAAGTTTAATCTTCTACACGGAACCTCGGAACCTCAAGTGATTTATGTTATGTAAAGGGACGAAATACCTCCTTGCTTCATCACTAACCCACGACTAATCCAGAAGAGGGTCGTCTAACAGCCCTTGGAAAAACGCACGAGAAATTTTATTATTTACCAGTCCTACTGTGCTCTTAGATAAAAGAATTCTTTAAATATTAATATCCAAGCGCATAATGTATACAGAAAGGGAATAAAGGGCAATAAACGGTGAACCGGAAAAAACCCGCGAGCTGAAATATTGATGACGCGAACAATTCCGCATCAGCGTTGCCAACCACTGTTTTGAATATATCGTCACAAAACTCTGAATGTATTTTGTTATTACAGTTCGAGTTTCAACCGTTTCAAAGCCAATGTGGGTTGCATCGTTGATTGCAAACCGGCTTTATCGAAAAACTCTCGAATCGAAAACTAAAAGCAATTGGGAAATTCGAAAAGTTATATTAAAACTGAACTCGTAGGAAAATCAATTAAAACGTAAAAGTTCCCGAGTCGTAAACAAGGTTCGACGCGGCTGGCTAATTACAATAATAATAAGAGCCGTAATGAAAAGAAAGCGATTGGAACCGAGCAATAATCCAATTACGTTCAATTCAACTTTTCTTAGCCAGGTGACCTTATCGAAAATTCCTTTTTTCCTTTTTTTTGGAATTATTTATTTGCATGAACAACATCGAAAGTCAGTCGAGGTCGGCACTCGTACGGTCTCTTGTTTCTCATATTTTTTTCTCTTTACACGTTTTTGTTTACATCAACAAAAATTATAAAGATGCCGAAACCAACTTCCATAGTTATTTTAAAAGTATATGCAATGCTTTAGCTTATTATGAAATCTTAAGATAGAAATAATTCCAAAGTAAAATTAGTTCAAAATCTCTCTTCAAAAATTCGAAAAATGTGGCATTAATCTGTCATTCCAATTCATTAATACCAGGAACTCATAAATACGGTAGCACCGTGTAAAATATCTTACAAAGCCAATAATGCCTAAATGGTTCAATAGACGGGCCCGTAGCGCGTGGGGTCTGTTCCCAAACATTTATTTTGTCGCTGCAAGACGCTCCGAAACAATATTAAGGCTATAAAGAATGGAATGGGAAGAGAACGAGGGTGCTGCCGCGTAATGAAAAATTTTACCCCACGCACATAAAAATTGCATTTTTTTTAAGTGAACAAGGTAGAGTTACGAGTTGGAGTGAAACTGTTGATGTTGTTTTTACATTGTTTGTTTAGCTTTCTGTTCATTTACCGACTGTGCAATAGTTATTATTTATGAATGAAAATAATTTTGAAAATAATATTTGAGTTTTTGTGTCTACATTTTATTCCAGCGTTTTGCCTACATAATACGATTAATGACTGCGTACAGTAGTTATTTTATTATTAAATAAAATCATTTGTTAATTTTTTTTAGGTATTTATAACTACAATTTACTCGTATTTCTGCGTTTGCCTACATACGTAATAATACGTATACCTGTACGTGTACATATAGGCCAGTTTTGGCCCCCATTTGTTGTGTACCCTAGAGAACACGTGAACATTGTATCTTCGCCTTAGGTAATAAAAAACAATAAGAATAGTGTTATTGGACACATTCTTAGTAATTAGTTACCTAGAAATTTAAGTTAGATTTAAATTACTTATTAGCCTGAGGCTAGATTGTAATTTTATTAAGAAATGTTCTTTTGACACTTCTTAAATAAAAAAAATAAAAATATGTATAATATATGTTGTGTATGGAACATTACACGTATACAGTAAGATAAGACATAGACTAGGCATAGATAATATTTAAATATTTATGAAATATTTAACTGGTGTATAATAGCGAAAATTTAACATCGATTTGGCCAGATAGCTTTCATTTAACAGTCAATCATTTTAAGTTATTCTAATTGGAAATTATTTACGACCGAGATAAGGGTTGCCATCTCTATGGGGAATTCAAATTAATCATGTTATTCTAGGTAATCGCCGTCGGTTGATTTTAATTTAACCTGTAATTAATCATCTGTCTCCCCTACAAAGCTACCCTTTGATTAATAGCTTTAATACATAATAAATTGGATTGAAAACACTTTGTCAGGTGATTATTCTGATTATGGCTTAACAGAGATCTCTTACCAGTAGCTTAATCTTGATACCACTTGACAGTTGCTATAGTTCTGGCCGTTCTTCCTCTTGGACTAACTAATTGGTCCAACAGTAAAAAAAAACAAGGTAGAAAATAAAATAAAAATACAAGCTTTTATTGCATTGCTGTTGGAGCTGCACAGTACACAGGTATACCAAACTTCAGCTCAATCGGATATTAAAATTCAGTTGCAAGATTTGACCCGAAAAACAAACCACAAACAAGGAGAGCTAAATAAAAGCTTGCAATGAAGCTTGTAAAAATGCTATGATCTTACTGTTTTGGGTGACACAAAGTACAGTCATTGTAAAAAGTAACAGCCATCATGCAGTGTTCATTTTGGGCCGTCACATGATGCATTGCGGCGGTAACATTGCTTTTATAGGATTTTTGTTCGTAGTCATATTAATTTTTTCGTTTGGCAAAAAGGTTTCAGGGAAATACAATGTGCTCTCTTTTTCCAATTATTGCCAATGGTAACGTGTAAGAACGAAAAGTTTTAGTTTTGGTACATTTCGATTCAAATGAGGCCCTAATTTTACCTGTTCCTGAAATGAAAGTCTTTGATGAAGGGTTTTTCTTATTTTTCCCTATAACTTACAAAACTTCTATGTTAAAGTGTTTTGAAACTTTTCGACTCTTTCCATACTTGCTGAATGATTCTAAGACCAAGGGAACACCTCAAAGTCGTCATACTGAGTCTTACATAATATACCAACTTAAAACAGCATCAAATGTCTTTAAATTGTTACTACAATCAAAAAGCACGTCATGGTCCATAATCAGATTTCATCACAGATAATTTTTGTAGCATCTAAACTTAAAAGTGATTGCTTTAAAGTATTTAAGTAGACGACATGACATGCCGTAATGTGACTTTTTAGCGGAAAACAGACGCAAATGGCAAACAGGGATCGGTCAACGCACCTCGCTATTTATACCCAGCGACTTGCATATCATATATCAACCGCTGGACATCTTTCATCAAAGTATAATGTAACTGCACTTTAATGCTTGCCGTCAGTTTATTTCCGTCTTGATGAAGAGATCTGATTTAACGACGGGTTTTCCTGACCGTTTTGATTCTGGAGATATGTTGTTACGTATGTCAATTGCTGGGTATTGCTGCAAATTGCACCATCAATAATAGAAATGTAAAAATTGGTCTGTAAGTTTGTTACTTTTTCAGGACTGAATTTGGAATAAATAAAGCTACACCTTGAATTACTAGACAGGCTACTTTTCATCATAATTATCATTACAGCTAGTTTTAAAATATGTGTGTCATTGCTCAATACGAGTAAATTTGTATAGATTGAGTACAGTGAGTACCTACTGAGTAGCCCGTCTTTGTTTCATAGTTTCAGGGCTGCAATCCTTCTAGAGACTTATGTGCGCCAAGTTTGTTTTTTGATATTGCTGATTGCTTCATAGAGGGCTTAAAATCTCGTCGCCAGCTTGGTTGTTCCCATTTTTTACTTCTCGACAATTTGCTTGTTTATTTTTGACTAATCTGTAAAAATGTTGCAAAACATGATTCTGAGAAATCACGTTTATTATGAAAACCCGAGTTTTCTCCGAAATATAATATTATATTATTTTGGCACCATTTCGTAGAGGTATTTGTTTTGTTTTCATCTTGTCATACAGGCTGTCCATAACACAGGTTAACATACAGGGTTATAAAGAAAGTATTTGCTAAGGCGAAAAGGGCTCATGGTACTCACCATTATGAATAACTTTTACTACAGGAAAGACCAACCCAGAAATCACGACAAAAAAACAGTTGTTTCAAAGAAATATGTCAACGACACTTGACAAAATGTATGGAACAGCTGATTATTTTTCGCGAATTTCGGGTTTGTGCCACAGTAAGAGTTATTCGTAATGATGAGTACTATTATAGCCTTTTTCAGCTTAGCATACTACTACTACTTTCATTATAGTACACAATTCAGTATACAGTTTCAATATACAGTTTCAATATACAGTTTCAGTATACAGTTTCAATATACAGTTTCAGTATACAGTTTCAGATATATTAACCGTGACAACATGTGTTTAGTTCTATGTACGGAAGCGGCTCCGAATCAGACTGTTCTAGTGCCCAGTAGGCCAAGCTTTCAATAATAAATAGTCGCCTATCCCGACATTATAGGCAACCTAACTGGAACAGATATTTCTGTTGTGTTTATTCTATTTCGATATGATTTGGAACGTGCTAGCACCGTTGCTCATTAGACCTATATAACCAGCTCGACTAATGGCAGACCGAGCCCCGTTTGCTTTTTTTTTATAAATAGCGTTTCAGCATTAATAGCTTTTCGCTAGGATTTCCTGAGAGGAGAATGGCTTGGAATACACACAAAAACTTGTCTTGACTTGTCAACTAACTACTTGACCAGACTAACTTGAACCAACTAACTTGACCAGACCCAGAGCAGATATTAAAACTCACCATTCGAACATCTGCCCTGCTATGCTCTTGTTGGACATTTAGTTTAAAAAAGTAATTCTACGAAATTATATTGAGTAGAACATAGATACATTGCTTTCGTTAGGAGAAGCCTATGTCCAGCAGTGGACAAACATTAGATAGGCTGATGATGATGAGATACATAGAACAAAACGTTATTATAGCAAAATGATGGACAATAAAAACGTGTGTATTACATGCTTCTAACAATACTCTTATTAATGAATTTAATGGGCTAAGCCTTTATACAGAGTATCTATAAAATATTGAATAATATGGCGTATGTGTGCAGGGAACAATGAAATACTAAGTATTTCTGAATATCTTTGTTCGACATTTAAATACGAACTCACGGGATATTTACCATGATTTGTTTTATTATTGAGTTCTGAATATTTCGGCGCAATTCCACACCGACCAATGTAAATATCCTGTGAGTACTCATTTAAATGAAGTACTGAATTGTGTAACCCGTAGCAAAATAATTAACCTACAGTTTTGGTATGTTTCAAATTAAAGTAAGTTTGATTAGGCTGGGTTACTACCCTAAAGTCTTTAGGCCGCCTTTTTTATTCAAAAATAGGCTTGTAGGCCTGTAGGCCTCTGACATGGCTTGGCAGTTGTTGTTATAAGACAAACAACCAGTACTTATAAATTTAACGTGACCTGCCTTACTGTTAGCTCTCAGTTTGTTTTGTTTTTATTACAAGCTTTTATTTAGCTTGCTTGCCCTGTTTATTTTTTTATTTTGAGTCAAATCTTTGACTGAATTATATATAATATACCCTAACTCCGATGACAGCGCAACAGAAGCTTTTTTTTTAATACATTTTAAAAATATATATTTGTTGTTTTTAACCGACTTCAAAAAAGGAGGAGGTTATCAATTCGTCTTTGTTTTTTTTTTATGTTTGTTACCTCATAACTTTTGACTGGGTGCATCAATTTTGATGATTCTTTTTTTATTAGAAAGCTGACGCTTCCCATTTGGTCCCATTTCAATTTAGTCCAGTTCTGATAATGGTATCCACGAGAAAACCATATAAGTCTTAAATTTGCATTGAGTACGTGCGCGACAAATACGAGTAGATGAATAACTCAATAGTCGGTCTTTTGAAGTCGGTTTTTGTTTTTGTTTTGTAAAAATAATGTTCTTGTTTAATAATACTAGTTTTGACTAGTCCAATTTTAAACCACTGACACAGATTCACGTACTACATAGTATGTCGTACATAGTACATACTTCTGTTTCAAAAGATCAAAGCGACATCAACTAGCAACGTAATTTAATTGCATCGCAGTTCTAATAGGGGAGAGATATTTATGATCCCAAGCGAGGATACGTTACTTGGAAGTTTAAGTAACGGCCGTACGTATCCACGACATCTTTATTGATAACATCTAGGCATTATATTAAGCGGTTACATTAACATATTAAAAACAAATGTCCACTGAACAATAAAATACAAAACATGACTGTAGAAAATCAGTTAACGTAGAAGGAATTTCTGCAGACGGTAGAGGGTTCTTGATTCAAAAAATATTCGATAAAAATCTGCCCATTTAAAAATTATGAGCTTTGCGAACTAGGAAAATGACTTAAAAAAAAAAACTTTAATTACCGCGAAAAAAATATGACTGTGTCATGAAAACCCGAAAAGACAGTAACTTTTTTTCTGGTGTATTCAAAAGTGGAACTAGTTTTCCCTTGAGACGTAAACACTAGAGAAAATAATTATCCTAATCCGCCATTTTGGATAAGCTTAGTAGATACATCTTCGCTCCCAATGGACAACGAACTTAAGGAAATAATAAATGTAATAGAGCCATGCTTATTATTCTTGCATTTACATCATGCCTGCTTGTAATTGATGGCCGTTCACTTGTTTCTGCATATGAGACGAGCTTAGCAATTTCTGTAATTTGCGAGCAAGCTTGTTGAATGCAAACTTATTTTACTTAAGCTGGTTATTCACTGCAGGTGAGCTTTGCCTCCTTTTTGGAACATCTTTGGAAGATCATTTCATATTTTGTTTCACATAGTATTTTGACGATGTTAGTGTACGAGAAACGTCAAAAATTTTGATGATTTGGTGAATAAAATCTTGTGCGGAGGAAGCTAGGCTGAATTTAGAATGTGAAATTTTAGACACAAAATAAAGCTT
This sequence comes from Alcis repandata, assembly GCA_949125135.1. Classification (NCBI taxonomy): domain Eukaryota; kingdom Metazoa; phylum Arthropoda; class Insecta; order Lepidoptera; family Geometridae; genus Alcis; species Alcis repandata. The sequence continues at coordinate 4,669,531 of OX421238.1, forward strand.
TAAGTATTGTGTTTCGTACGTGTTTTGTTCCTTAGAATTACCTAAGAAAACCTGACACCTACCGTTACATAGCTCCTATGAATTCTTACGTTACCTCAGATTAAACTAAATTGAACAATAAAACTTTTGTACTTCATTACTTTTTATTTTCTACTTGAGGAACAAATCTATTCTAAGATTGCATGAAAAAATCCCTCTTAGTGATAGCCGCCAGTTGTTGTACTAGTTTTAAGTGTTATTATCTTTTTGTTTGTAATTTCTGCCGTAAACAATAAAGACTTTATCTACCTTTTATGCAAAAACTAGCTAACATTGCTTACTGACAAATTGTTCGCTAAGTCGCAGTTCGAAACAAACAAAACTGCAATAGTTTATAGTTTCGCAACATAAGTTACAAAACTGTTGCTTGGTTCGACTAACTTGAACTAAGTTGATTTTAAAGTTCTCAGAAACTTTTGGTAGTTGCTCGGCTTAATTTGAATTCGGAATCGCACATAAAACAGGAGTTGACCGAGTGAAGTGAGGTATCAGTCTGTGCCGAACTAAATTAAACCTTGTACGTTTGTTGTAGAAACAGTTTTGGAACGTTTACAGCGAAACTTACGTATTACTTACTTACCTTGTGAGCAGCTAACTAAGTATATCTAATTTGTGAGTACGCAAAAACCACACATCAAAATAACTGGTCACAGAGCCGAAATCGGCATAAAGCATTATTATCATTGTGTTTGTCCAACGATAACTTTGCGTAAAGTCGATCCAGTTATCATCAAATTTAGCAGAAAAGTACTCGCAGCAATATCATTGCAATGATAAAATAAATGAAGTGATATGAGTGAATAAAATGATGATGAAATGAAATGATAAATCATTGTCATGTCAATGAAAAGTACTAGAATAGAATAGAATAGAATATATTTTATTGTAATAACTTATACTCGTAGCGTATTTCAATTATTCAATGTAATATGTAATATAGAGTCGAAAGTAGGGTCAAAACATGATAGTAAAAATAGGATTAACATATCGGACGAGGTATTTTAAGATACGGTAGATACGAGTAGCTATGTCTCAAGTTGGAGCGAACTGCTAGTTATAGCTTAGTAGGTATGCTTTGAACGATTTTATCTTTTCTACAATCTTCGCTTGTTGATTGGAAATTCCATTAAGATCGAAGTCTAGACTCGAAGAAAAAGAAAGACGGAGTTTTCATTACCGACTTAATTTCCTGCAGCGCTGTTTTACGGGAAAATAGAAGTCGGGCTCAGATTATTATCTGTGCAGCTTTGGAGCAACAAGATTTATCAGGAAACCCAGTTGATTTCAACTGAATTACTAAAGATAGTAATTAGGTAAATGTAGTGTGGGTTTGGGAAAGCTAAGTCTTTAAAAGCTGAGCTGAGCTAAAGTAAGCTTAGCCAACTTGATTCATACCTCATTCAATTTGATTAACGAGATGGGTTTTAGTAATTTCGTAATTTCATTCAGTTTTGAAGTGTTTTTTTTATCGAGATGAGTTTTGATAATTTTGTAATTTGCAACATGGTAGCTCAGCCCGCTTCACATTCTAACCGATTTTGAAAATTCTTCTTTTGAATTAGCTACACTTTATTACTGTATGAGTTGGTGTAGTACCTTTAGAAATCTATAACTTATATAACATTATGATTCTGATATAACTTCTAATAAATAAATAAATGAACTAGTGATTCACCTACAGTACCAACTTTTTGTAGGTACGCCTACTGTTTTATAGACCTGATAGACCGAAAACCGAACAGCAGCACCAGCAAGTCCCAAGCATCACCTATTTACTAGTTATCTATAGAATAAGAAACTGCAGCAAAAGGCAATGCCAAGGGCTCTCGGGACCAGAGCTGCTAGCGACCCGTCACCTGATTTTTTAATTTAAAAGCTTGGCAACTTGGCATAGAAGTAAAGGTAAAGCGGTAGAGTCGAGTGCTATTCATACGAATGTGTCGTGCTTTCTAGTCTAGTTTGTATGCAATGCGCGTAGTGGTTTTATAGTAGGTAAAGAGAACTGAAAGCATTTTGCTACTTTAGCCAAGGTTTACGGAGTACTTTATGCTGCGAAAATATTGGGAGTGCTGGCGAAAATAGTTTTATCTCTGGAGGATATTAAAAGGAATTTGTATTACAAGGAAAACAAAAAATAAAATTCAGTCTGTGGTAAATTCAGGATAAACAGGACATTCACTACTCAAGCCAACTAAGCGGTAGGAGATCAAATAAGAACATACAAACATACGTGTAATGTAACACAAGTAATTAGAGGACAAATCAATATTCTACTACAATAATGCCGCTATCATGCTGGATACGCTTTTAACTTGTACTGGTTTTGATTTTTTAAATTATTTAATTACCCATTAGCTTAGTAAACAATAAATCTTACATATTGTATTCACTTAATAAACAGCAAAAAAGCAGCAAAATCACGTACCTACTCCAACTAAAGCTTTCCTTTAGTAACAAAAATAAAAACGCGAACATTATGCCACTTTTAAATGTAAAAATCTGAATGAAGCAGAAAACTTGTCTCGGGAATAAATGGCGGAAAATTAATCCAGTCCCGGTGAGGATAGCAAATTAGATAAGGCAGGGACGGAAATAACTTTTATTCTAAACTAGCTGCGTCCTGTGATTTCATTCGCGTGGACAATCCCTCGGGAATCGTTAATTTCCCGGGATAAAAAGTATCTTGTCATCTCTCCGGCTTTCTAATTATATTTGGGAATAATTAATTTGGTGGTGTTGCTATAGGACCAACAAACATTGTCGAATTTATAATTTTAATAGAATATGGAACTAAGGATTTTTGAGAGAAGTACTTAATAAAGAATGCTGACCTGAATAAATTTCAGATAGTTTTTTTACCTTGTATAAGTTAGAAATCAAAATAAATATTCTTTAACAAAATAGCTCTTAAACAGCCGTTCTAATGAAGATTTTTTTCAAAGATGACTTTGAAATCTAAAAATTCACACTTTAAAAATTGAGATGAATATTTCAACATTTAAAAACCTGTCAAACCATTTAGGTCCCTTAGAAATAGACAAAACTACATATTTCAACCTCCTTCCGGAAAATCGGGTAAAACCACAACATTCAGATATTTCGCCATCCAGTCTTGTAAACTACTTCAGGCGCTGAAAACGCAGCCCGCGCCGAGTGCTTCTAATTACGACGAGTTACCTCGAGTGGGTGTTATTAAACAAAGTTTATGCATAATGCATGCAACAGCCATCATTAGGACTTACAAATTGTACTTACAAATAAGTTTGCTTGCTGTAAGTGGTGTTTATACTGTGACTGGGTGCTGTGAACGTTAGGTGCGCATTAATCTTGGTTAGTCTGGCAATTTTAACTAATTACACTAAGTTAATATAAATATGAAAGTTTGTGTGAATGTTTTATGGCCCGTCACGCTGAAACGGCTGAACGGATTTGGATGAATTTTGAAATAGAGATAGCTTATACTCTAAATTAGCACGATAGGCTACTTTTTATCCCCATCATAACGCGGGTGAAACCGTGGGGCATAGTTAATAGTCTAAATGCAAAAGTTAGTTTGTTCCGCTTTTACGCCTGAACCACTCAACCAATCAAAATGAAATTTTGCATACACGTTGTTAGGGGTTAGGGGTACTTAAAATAACACAGGGTTATTCATAAAGGGTATGCTAAACCGAAAAGGGCCCGTAGTACTCATCATTATGAACAACTTTTACTATGGGACCAACCTGAAATTCGCGAAAAAAAAACAGCTGTTCCATAGAAAAATGTCAATGACACTCAACAAAATGTATAGTATGTTTGTATATTAATACCAATAATATATAGTCTCTTATTAGTAAAAGTTGTTCATAATGATGAGTACTATGAGCCCTTTTCGGACCCTTTATGAATAACCCTGTATACTTATATACCTACTGGGCTGCTCTTTATAACCATGCGGGTGAAACCGCAGGGCGCAGTTAGTAAGGTATAAATTAGAAAGGTAGTAATTTCTAGTATACTGTGTCATTATTGTCAACATCTCATTATTCAAAGTCACTATACATTTACAGCAGTGACCTTGCATGTGCTACTGTAATTTAATCGCACTGTACCTATACTATATAAACGTATTTAATTTGAGGCTGCATACTGTTGACAATATACTCTAATTAGCGGTTGAATGTATATCTATAGAACTAGGTACATACGGAATGTGCACAGACGCGCGGATGATACATTTTCCTCAAAAACATGACATGTAAAAAAATACTAGTGGTCACTGTTTTGGTGTCTGTATAGGTATATGCTCTTACAAACGTGCTGATTTGCTCATTTTCATAGAATTTCGAACAAAACTGTGTTCATACGTAGGTCTGTATTCGGCGTGCGATCCAAACGTACTAACACTTACATTTTTGTCGATACAAATCTTAAAAGAAAAAGTAATAAATAAGATAGAAAAAATAACTATGAGTAAATGAGTAAAGAACTAATTAAGTAGAATAAAGTTTCTATTTATGTTGCAAATGAACCGCAGATTGGATCCATATCTATTTCCCTGCTCGCTCAACAACCAGATGTTGATATTTTTACTATAAAATTTTGTATGTTTGTATTAATTATTTAAGTTGGCAATCTCGTATGTATTTGAATTTAATTTTGACATTTTTATTTTAATTTTGTTAAGTTTAATTTATGATTTAATTTAATTATTTTTTTCTTTTAATATTGTTGCGACTTTGATTTCTTTAATTCTATTTTAATTTTAAAATTGTACAATTTTTTTTTTAAATGTTTTATTATTATTATTATTTTTTGTAATTTAATTTTTCAATTTTTATGTTACAATTGTCTGCATCTGACCTGCCGCACGCCTTGGCGTTGCTGTAAGTGCGGCAGGTATCTAATATAAATAAATAAATAAATAGTCCATTTGCGAAAAAAATATTACCTCTACTTACACACATACTCAAATTTGTATAGACATTTCCTTTTGTTTGTAATTTCTGATGTGAACAATAAAATGTTTATCTATCCATCTATTTATCTATTTGCAACACAAACTGCGTTTGATCGACGCTCAGTTTGTTCTGCACTGCTAGTCTTTGCACCTCCCTTGTGTGTTCTCTACTCTATACACTCTATGGCGTATTGCAGCTAAACAAGCACTGACTGCGATGAATTCTCTAGAGATAGAGTAATGCCGGAGGTATACATAAACTATAGAAGCCTCTTGATGCGATCCAAGTTGATCAAATTAAGTAATACAGGGTTATTTTAAAATATATTGATTTTGCATCAAACTTAGCATGCTTCTGATCACAATCTCACGCAAGAGGCAAGAGACGATGTGGTCGAAGATGTAGCACGCTTTCTTAAAAAATACCCATCGACTTATCTTTGTTTCTAAAGGTTGCTTTTCTTCTACATATAACTTCTAAACTTCTTTTTTTAACTAAACTATCATATTATGCTTTAACATGTGAAAGCTGCCTTAAAAATTGTTTTCAAATTAGCCCTGTATAGGCTTAGTTAAGTCGAAGTTCACCAAAACTTGACAAAACGATTAAATTTTTAACCAACTGTTTTTGACAACTCTTGAATAAGTTAAATGTCAACAATGGAAGTTTAAATAAAAAATCGCTCCAATAAATTTTGGTGAAAACGGGCTTTAGTGAGAGAGCTGTGAGTAAACATTTGACTCAAGTAGCTAAATAGATTAAGCTTGAGAAATACAGTTTTAAAGTATCATGTTAGCTTAAAAAGTAGAAATGACATGAGTTGTCAAAGTAAATCTTAATATATATAAATTACGTGTCACGTTGTTTGTCCGCTATAGACTCCTAAACTACTTAACCGATTTCAATCAAATTTGCACACCGTGTGCAGTTCGATCTAACTTAGGAGATAGGATAGCTCACATCTCAATTTATAGTAAAAAAACATGAAAAATTAGAAAATTTAAAAATACTTAAACCATAAGCGCTTTGGACAATGTAAACTTTTTTAATGTAACTTTTGATATTTGACATTTGACATAGAATTGACGCAATGGCTTTTTTTGCCAATTCGAATTAAATAGTCATCATTAAGACAGGACAACGTCTGTTGAGTCAGCTAGTTACCTTATAAAAAAAAGAAGATGTTGCATACATCCTAAAGTAGAGTTCTCTATTGTTATTAGCTATTTCACTACTAGGCCCAAGTTTGAAGGCTTTTTAAGACAGATCTAAATTTTCTACAACTATTGGCATCCTTGTCTAATGGCTTGCAATGATAAAGACAGATATATTTTTAGATAGTTTAGATCTGTCTTAAAATGCCTTCAAACTTGGGCCTAACAATCGAGATCTACTTCCTAATTAAACTTCATCCAAATCTGGTAAGCGGGTACGGACAAAAGTTGTAAAGAAATACACTTACTTAATCGCGAATTTACACACTTTACACACAGAATTTACATTTATAATATTCGTGTGAAGTGTAATACCAAAACTTATTACTTAAACCATAGAATAATATATTTTCAGTTAAGTTAATAAGTTTCTTAAACAAAGAACAAAGATTATAGTTTAGTACAGTTAACTTTGAGTGTAAGTTTTCATGTAATTTTTCCGTTTATTTATCACTACCATTTATTTGTTTATACGGCTGCTTTTAACCTTAAGTACAAAGTTCCAAAATTCTAAATTAATAAGTTAATGGAACCTTATTCAATAAAAACACTTCATTTTCCCATTAAGAGTGCGCCTAATCTAAATTACACCGAACACTTTAGCCGAAACAACCTCTTAATACAATAAGCCGCAACTTCTTAGGACAGTTTACAGTAGAAATAACAAAGGGAGGTATTCTGCTGCGAATTGCGATTCCCGTTTGTTTTCATTTAAGATGTTCTCACAATCTCACTGGAACACGAATAACTACTCTTCTGTGCTCGCCACAAATACTGGTTAGGCTTGAAATGGCCACAATAATCTGCTTCGGCCGCTTTATCGTGGACTCTCTTAGATTATCTGTATTCCATGGATTAGGACAAGAAAGCTTGTGATGATAAATGCGCTATTAGAATTTTTAAGAAAAAGGTTTGATAAAATTTACATAAAACTGAATTTATAGGATATTTTTTGTATTAACAAGTTGTTTGGTATAATTTACATTTGGTACTAGCTTGCTTTCTAGAACAGTTAATTTTACAGGGATAAAAGTAAAGTCTAAAGTCTCTTCTCCCAAGACCGGCAGTTATGGAAGAACTTGGGGGAGACCTTTGCCCAGCAGGGGACATTACAGGTTAACAAAAAAAAAAAAACAAAAAGTAAAGTCTTAGTTTGTCTAGAGAATGATAAACTGATATCCATTTCAAATTTGAGTGTGAACCGCTTCAGCGTGAAGAATAAGGATACAAACATACACTTTCAAATTTTCACATTCATGCTTTGTCTATTGAAAAATAAAATCAAATTTAAAATTTAAAAATCCCCAACGATGAAACCGCTGAACCGATTTTTGTGAAACATGGCTAAAAATACTCCGACTAATTCACAATTCAAACAAAAAACTAAATCAAAATCAGTTCATCCGTACGGGAGCTACGATGCCGCAGACAGGCACATAACAGACACGTCAAACTTATATAACACCCCGTCGTTTTTGCGTCGGGTGTTAAAAATAAGAACACCACAAAAGCACTCCGAAGTCAAAACTTAGGTAAAGGAAAAATCGCCGTATAATCCAGACCTCCAGCTTCCGTGAAACCTTCGAGCGTAGTACAAAGAGTTACTCGAAGAAAGTCTAGCCGATAAAACCCCTTAATCTGATTAGTTCAACTCAGAGCAAGTTTTCCGTCCACAATACTTTCTTTAAGACGGTTTAAGAAGATTAATAACAGACTTGTTCATGTTAACTCGCTTACTACGTACTTAATGCTACAGTTAGTGTACGAGTAGGTACTATAATACCAGATAAAAGTAGCGTATTGTAAAACATGAGACGACTCTTGGATACGAATCGTAAGCTGCAGGTTTTGAATCGTGGCGATTTGATACAAACGTTTTCGTTTATCTTTTGGTAAAGATTTTGGAATGCAATTAGAAAAATAAATATTTTTTGTTGTTTTTTGAAAGACTTTATCTATCTGAGAGTCGAGATAAGCTAGCTATCACACGGCGAAGAGAAATGGTACCTATATATTGGTGTATCCCCTGTTTTTATGCCGCGCGAAAGAGACAAACATATCCATATCCAATATTATCCATATTCTAACTCTGTCACATCGACGCGCGGTTAAAAACGAAGACAGGATAAACTAGAGACAAACTCTCTACGGCCCGTGCTAGACCTATTGCTGAGATAAGGCCTCTCTTCTTGTGCGCCACTCATTCCATTATTTTACAAAATATTAAATATTTTAAGTAAAGTAATTGAGTTGATTTATAATAAGTAATTTAGAGGTAGTTTCGAAAGTATTTACTATAAATTTTATAGTTCTTCTACATATAAATACATATGTAGAAGCAGATACTTTTCTAAAAAACTCGAAACTCAATTTACACGGTGTGAACAGTTTTACTTAGATGCTGCGATCGCTTACAATTAGAAAAACAAGATTAAACTCTCGGACTTGGTTCAACTTAAAGTGTAAGTAAGAAACACTGCACTGCTTGTAAAGTTTCTAATGATTTTCTAAGAACACTTGTTTTTTCTTGTAAATTTACGGTTTTGGATACCAGCGTTGTAGACATGGTTCCGACCCTAAGAGGATCCAACGCTATTTTTTTTATTTTGTTTGTTTTTTCGACAAAGTCTGTGACAAAATAAGTTAAAGTTTAGTTTAGTTAGTTAGTTTAGTTTAGTTTAGTTTTTTTTTATTTAGTTTAGTTTGTTATTTTAAATTTAAGATGTAAATATATTTTATTTTGGCAAAAATGTTAAAAAAAAAAAAATAAATAAATAAAAAAAAATAAGTTAAAACAATTATAGTTATATTAAAAACAAGCTTTTACTGCAAAGTAGTCGAAGTTACATAATATATGTTACGTATACTACATTTCAGCTCAATCGGACATCGGGAAATGGTTCAAAATTGAGTTGCAAGATTCCACCCGAACAAACATTGTTACATACATTGCAGGTTAAATAAAAGCTTGTAAAAAATGTCAAATTGCTCTATATTGTAGCGAAAAGACCTTCTCCTGACTTTTCCTGAATTGTTGGTCAAACACTCATTGCCTAAACCTCTTAACAGAACTATAAGCAGTTACATTTACGTGACAAATTTAATTCCAACTTAATTTACTCTAATGTAGTGACGTCAACGCAACTCAAATACAACATTTTCGACCTACAGAGGACAAACAAGTAACAGTACAGTGGCCATCACAAAGCCGAAGTTCCGTACAGCCCTTATTTGTCATTCCCCCTATGCTTTGACCTTTCCAACTTTACTCCCAGAACGACGGGTACAGTGACCGCCAGAATTAGGTGTGACTCGCAAAAATTGCACAAAGGTTGGTTGACGTATAGAACGATGATAAATTAAGAGGAAATGCAAAATTCAACACAAAAACACTCATCATGGTTGTGAAAGAACTAAATCCGGCGCCCCGGGTATTGGGTCATTTTCATACAACCGAGCCTCGGGTACCTCAAATATTCAGTCCATTTTTCGGAAATTACTATTTTATTTTGATGAAACTCCACTGTGTCAATTTGTATTCAAAGAAGTAACAGCGACGCTTACTTACTTTTAAGTATTAAAAAATTCAAACAAATATTTTCACCTGTTTTTTGCAGTCAAGAAACGTTCAGAACCTAACCGGCTAAACTCTAACAAAGTACCTAAGCATTTGCACACATTAATTCAAAGACATACCAAAGTTATCTCCTACGTGCCACATTTTCTCCCAGACACTATACTGTAGGCCTCTAATTAATCGGTACAATGGAGATCAATGAGTGCTATTAGTTGGAAGAATACTCGTATAATCACTGAAGCTTTACCGGTCTTAGTTTCAAAAGTACTTGTGAGTAGCAGTTTAGTTTATCTGTCTTGAGGAAGTTTCTCGATGCGTGAATTGGTTTTTATCGAAAGTATTACTAAGAATGCTTATAACAAAGGCCGAATATTGTTGTTCTGTAGAGATGACGTAAAACTGGTGAGTTCAGAACACAGTGACATTATAAAAAAGTAGCGCTAACTATTGTATATATAATAAATTATTTCTATAGTTATCATCACACTAATATTACAAATGTGAAAGTATGTTTGCTTTGTACGTTTGTTACTTCCTCACGCTAAAACGGCTCGACGGAATTCGGTGAAACTTACGATAGGAGGAAAGAGAAAGTTTATAACCTGGGATAGCGCATAAATCAATTTGGATCTTAAAAACAGTTCCTGTATAATACCGAGTGAAACTGCTGGTCACAGCTTATATTTCAACATGTCTAGGTATAGTACCCTCTCTCTTTCAACCTCCATTATGATAATCAGCGCCCCACTGACCCATATACCTAGACAATCTGTAGGTATAATATGTAAATATATTTACATTACTGTCAGTACCAGCCACCGCATATCGTATAGAACAGAACCGCTAAACCTGACGTATTGAGCTTCAACATCTCGGTTGGCGGAACTGGCCAATTTAGCATCGTGTGGTTCAGCAATTAATGGTCAGGTGAGATATATTAGGTCAATTGCGATATCCTGGTTTGTGACCGTATACACTCACACATTGGTAAGCTACGATTTATTAGGGATTTTCGTTGCCTGAGTAGTTCTAGAAACTGTGTTTTGCAACCTGTACGTTTTTGATACCTTGGCTGCCTTAGGTATATGGAAGATTGCCGCTCCACAACTCCAGTACAAAACACAATAAATTAATTGATCTTTAATAATTAATTAAGAGATTAAAAGTTAAGGAGTTTTTAAACCTTGACATATAAAAACACAATGGGAGGGATTATGTAACTAAAAAAATCATAACAAGTCTACGCTCCCGAAATTTTTCCGCTCTAGGCCCGGGCCTATAAGGACATCCGCCCCTGTTTCGTCCCATCGACCTCAGCGGCTCTATAAGTTAACACTAGCTAAGTTTCCTAACTACAACCAGTAACTCACAACACAAAAAAGTTACAATTAAAAAAGTTACGTTTCGTAAACTTTTTTACGGGAAAAAGTTCCATTTACAGCGTAGAATTGCTCTAGTTTCGGTACTGTTTCTAATTGCACTTGTCGGCGTCTAGACATGGCAGTAATTGGTCCGAATTGAACTCATTAGTGTGTACCCCCAGCTAAACTGTGCAGCCAATTGGCTTCGCGTCAGACATCACCTACGCACAATAATGATCTACGTATTGAAATTGAGCCGGGTTTTTCCGCGACGACCTATGGACTCTCGATGGATCTAATTTTAGTGTTTGGGCAATAAAAGTCTAGCTGTTGATCGCAATAGGTTACGCATGTCCAGCTAAAACATATACAGGGTTGTACAGAAAGGGTATGCTAAGCCAATAGTCCTCATCATTATGAACAACTTTTATATTATGGGCTAACCCGGCTGTTCCGTACTTTTTGTCGAGTGTCGTTGTCAATTTTCTATGGAACAGCTGATTTGTTTTTTGCGAACTCCGGTTTGGTTCCATAGTAGAAGTTGTTCATAATGATAAGTACTATGAGCCCTTTTCGGCTTAGCATACCTTTTCTGTATAACCCTGTAGATACGTCTTACTCGTATACATCTTTTTACGACAGGAATACAAAGCATGTGCCGCCGCGATTGAATCTTGTCATCACTTTTTGTCGTGCGAGATCGTGACAAGACTCTGTGTAAGTATATATAAAATATTATGTTTGTCTCAATAAAATAATGCGACAAACTTAGACGCGGCTCGAAAGCCTGGCTTGCTAGGCTCATAAAAATATAGCTACTTAGCTCTCTACATTAAACAAATGGCAGATCTTAAAAACCAAAAACAAGTTTATTACAAGTTTAGAATGCTTTTATTATTTATACTTACACATATTTTATGATCGATTTAGGTACTTAAAATTATACCTTTAATTTCTACAGAAATACAAATTAGATAAATTAAGATTTTTCGTCAACAAAAACATCGAAAACCTAGTTCATTCTGATGGCGTCTGGCAGTTCCATTCAAGCCCCATCGCACATTAATCAACTTCTTCATACAGATCGGCAGAAAAATGTAGCTTCCGACAATCAACTATCATTCACTGAACGGTCTGTCGCATGTAACAGAAATAATTTCTATTTCCTCAGGAATTACTGCAAATGGATTTGCTGTGATAAAAAAGAGGAACAAAAGGTCGACGGGGCAGGAAATTCGCCAATATCAAGAGTCAAGGGTACAATTTCCTTTGGAAAACAATCAAAAGACGTTTTACGAGCCACAGACATTTAGGTCAAGATTGCTTGGGTTTAATCGTTTAATTTTGCATTGTTAGTGCGATAGGTGGTGGAGTTAACCTAATTACGAAATGCAGGGAGCTAGCGTGCTCTCAAATTAATCGAGGCAACTCATCAGGCGAGTCAACTACCAATAACTGATCGAGTAGGTATACCTACTCGGTTTTTAATGAGATCGCTGGCTGTTAAACCGCTTTACCCAATAACCTATGACCTCAACGCTACCACAGCTGTATCTCGTGTAATCAAGGTGAAATTATTTTGTATTTCAAGCTAATTGTAAGTGATTTAAAGAATCTAAGTATGAATAACACATCGAGATAACAAGTAAGGTTTAATAATACTGTTTGAAACGAGCTTTCATTTAAATTTTCTGAAAAAAATAAGAGAAACTCTTTTTTGTCGAGACTTTTCTCTTTCTCTCTCTTTTTTGTCGTTTTATTAATATTAACACCATGTATGTAATTATGTATTTTGTGTACTAAAATGTTCTGCAAATAAATGATCTTAATCTAAAAGTTCCAATGGGCTTCTGGCTCTATCATCAGGTTAACTCCATGTTATGATAATATTGTATTGTCAACCGATTTTCATGCAAAATTTTAGCTCAATCGGAAATTGGAAAGTGGGTTCAATTAACTTGCAAAATTTACAAACAGACACCACGATAAGTGTAACTGAAATAAGCTTGTCAAAAATGTAGGGTGCATTAGTATCCCAACTTTTCAATTATATAATCACAGCTCAAAATCTAAACATCAAAAGAAAGATATCTTTATTGTAGCCTAATGAAAAGGTACCAAAATGAACTTTAAATTCATAAACATAATGCCAAAGGAAAGCCAAAAAATCTTCAGTCGAGGTCAAGGTGAAACCACTCGATGCTTGAAATATCTGCAACCTCAGCCGTAGCTAAGCTTCACAGCTCGAGTCGGGTAACCATGACTTTTTTTAGAAGTAAAAAAAAAGACTTTCTTACTTACTAGATAAGACTTAAATTGAAAGAACCAAGACGGTTTCTAACTAAATATTTGTAGTCAGTGGTGGATTTACCAGCAGGCTGAGTAGGCTGGAGCCTAGGGCGGCAGATTTCAGGGCGGCAAATTATGGGGCAAGTTTTTTTAATTTCGAACATGATTTATCAAAGAAAGTATTATTGTGAGCAGGGCGGAGGAAGGGGCTAGTGTATCGAATTGTTTAGGTCGGTAGGGGCGGCAAAATGTTGAATAGCCTACGGGCGGCAAATGTGTAAATCCGCCACTGTTTGTAGTTATAGGGCGTGGGAGTTATCTTGTTCCCGTTCATGTATTTTAAGCGCTCTAGTCCTAAAATTATTCTTTGATTAGACCTCTCTTTGTAAATAAACATCAACATCATTAAAATTTGTTTCATCAAACCTTCGCCTAAAATTGCAAAATATTTGTTTTCCTTTCATTAAGTAGGCACCTTCATTATCTTCTTCAACAATCTTATCAGAAGCTCGGCGTTCAAATAAAAACAGGAAATGTCTCGTAATCGTATCTACCTGCCACTTGAACGACAAAGGAGAGAGGCCTTTTGTAAGGAATATGGGCATACTAGCGTTGGGTCTGAGTGAGGAGTGAAGACACGGTCGAGGGTACTCCATGAGGAGTGCGATTTAACGATGCTCAGACCATCGGCGAACCTGTGCGATACCTACACTGATGGTATCTGTTCAGAACTTGAGCAGACGTGGTCAAGGTAGACCACGCGGCGATCAATGAACGTAGACGAGTCAAGTGCAACATTCGAGCCTTGAGCAAACGTTATGCTTTCTGAGAAATATCTTTAAGGCATCTATTTTAGGGTTGCCAAGTATCTTTAAAAACTTAGCATTGGCGAAAACGTTTTCTATTGCCATTTTTGCAGGGCGAGACAGTCCGTGAGCACTGCAAGAAAAAAGTTGATATTCAGGGAATTGTTGAAAAAAAACTAAACCATTTCGAAAGAAGCTTAAGTTTAATTGATATAGATTTCGGTAAAACTTAATTGGTTTTAATAAATGGTTTCGAAAAAAAATATTGTGGGTTTTATAAACCCACAGTCCATGCACTTCTTCAAGTGAACAGATTTATTTTAAGCTAACATAGATTAACGTGCTCGTCATACTGTCGCTTACCATTACACGAACGTGTGAAAAAATATTGTTAACGAATAGTTGAAGTAAACAAAGCAATAAATACTGCGAATAATTACAAGGCCAATTCAAGTAATGGTTTAATCAGACTTTAATTGGATCTTACCTATTGAAAAAGCTGCTTAAGATATTATAAATTCACTATAACGAACCAATAAAAATAAAACAAAGAACTATAATAGACATTCATCAGAAATTAAGTTATTTATTTTAAAAACAAAAAAACTAATTAAAACCCAATTCGTTCGATTTTTATACCTTATAATATCAGATAATTTACATAAAAAAAAGATTAAAAGATAGTTTATAGTCGAATTAAAACACTACAAAATACTGTAACGCGTCAGAATAAAATAATTTTTAAACTCAATCCTACTAATACTTAGAACGCGAAAGTTTGTAAGAATGTATGTTTGTCGCTGTTTACCGCAATAACGGCTGATCGGATCTACATGAAAATTGGAATGAAGGTTGTTCATGATCAGGATTAACACATAGGCTACTTTCATCCCGGAAAACTCATGTTAACTTTTTACCCGCGAGTGAAACCGCGGGGCGCAGCTAGTGTTTTCATATACCTAGATCTGTTCAACTCTCGAACAGACTGAATCTAGGCCTAAGCCATAAAACACGTTTCGAACTAGACCTGCCGGGATATAGTTTACGTTTACGACAATCCGCATAGATAAATTTACGAGGATGTTAGTTTGAAATTTAGGTATCTGTGTGACAAGTCTCTCTGCTCCTAAAATATTTGTATGGAGCTTGTGTTGTGTTTGACTTTGCAGGATATGTGTAACCCTGGCTATTTATATATCTACACTAGCAGCCCGTCCCGGCTTCGCACGGGTAGATACTATAAATTGAGATGTGAGCTATCCTATCTGTTAAGTTAGATCGAACTGCACACGGTGTGCAAATTTGATTGAAATCGGTTAAGTAGTTTAGGAGTCTATAGCGGACAAACAACGTGACACGTAATTTATATATACTAAGATTTATGGGATCTATACAAGGAAACGGAAAGGTGTAGTAACACCTAAGGGTGTTCTTCTACACGTCAAAGTAAACAACTTCTAGAACACAAGTTTTCTAAATTCGAGAAAAAAAATATTGTGTCTCCATACATTATACAATATTTAGTCACGTGATCAATTTTCTATGTAGATCCAATATTTTATTTCTCGAAATTGGCAAACTTATGTTTTAGAAGTTGTTCAGTTTGACGTGTAGAAGAACACCCTTAAGTATTACTACATCTTTCCTTTACACCGTGTATATCTATGTACATCTATGTATCGACATCTACAACAGCGATAGTCTGTTGCATTATGCGCCAAGCAACAGAACCTTTAAAACTAATTCTGGGGTTGCGAGAGACATCTGTGTTCATAACCGCAATTAGTCATGTTTTCCATTGACGGATACGTCAAGCAAGACGATAGATAGATGATATGTGTGATGGTTCAGCAAATCAGACGATTTGGAACACATGTGCCGTAATACACATTGTTCAGAAAACGGATTTATGAAATTTCAGTATAGTTTGTTCATGGCGTCAAATGTGAAATATGACTGACACATCCGCCAGATTACGCTTATAGATTACAATGCTATCGCCTACTTATGATATTGTGTGTGTTTATAAGAAGTAAGAAAGTCTAGAGTTCTCTCTTACTTTTTAACTCTATAACTGAGCAACAGAAACGAAAAAAACTGGAAAATTTATACAATCATTACACTATTTAGTACAAAGGAATTATTTGCAGGGTGTCCAATTGTCCATACAAAGAATTTCCTCTTTTATTGGACTCAAAAGGAGGAAGATTCGAGCGAAAGCTAAAGTAAAGAGTAGAATATATCCTCTAAGGCCTGTCCATTCAAAGATTGTCTGGACTCTAGAAGAAATCGCTATATGCGGTAAAACCACCCTTGTACTACTTTAGTATTAGTTTTTTCTATTAGTTTTTTCTTGTAACTGTTTGGTGTGCATTAAAACTACGAGTATATTCTATTCATAATGAAGTTTGTCTTAGTATTTAGCACCATGAATGGATCAATTTATATACCTATAGCTTCCTAACACTTCGAAAACTATCAACGTATTGAATAGCGCACGTTCTAATATTTCAAATAGTATCAACTATAATATTACAATCGTAAAAACATTTAAAATGGTTGTGGTTTTCCATCCAACACAGACGAAAATCATAAATGCAAATAAAATGGTGGTACTACTAAATTGGATGTGTCTACAAAAATGTGTTAATTGTATGAAGTTACGAATATAGAATACATGTACTAACAGTTCCTTGTTTAGTAAAAACATGGCTGGACATTACTTTTATCATATCAACGTTTACAATATAAGGACTTAGCCGCCTCACAAATTTTGATAGTTTTATACAAACGCACCAGTCTTTTCGAAAACTATTTAATCAATGTGAATGAAACTTAGTATGTGCTATATCTCGTCCCTAAGTATATCAGGTTTTTTCAAAAACACCCTCAAGAGAAAATAGAGCTAAGAAAAATATTCACTTTTGTAAGGGTACAGTTTGAAACGATTTATTTAATTGACAAAGGAGATACAGCAAAGTTAGTAATATAGGAAAGAATTGAATGCCCAACTTAGAGACCGGTACACATTTTTTTTTGTATACTTACTTACTTTTTACGACTATTTATCAACTACCAATGCTATATTTACTGTCCATAGAGAGCGTATAGTTTCCTTTGAGCAAATACAGTATGTCCTACTTTGTACAAAGTTAAATAATGATATTGTGTTGTAAACGCAGTTTTTTTATTTTAAAAATTTTCAATTCCATATTTTATCTATAAACCGCAGTTAGCCAATACAACCGCAGTTGAATAACAATTTGAGTTGATGTAAATTATTTTATCAACAAAACCTTTTAAATACCCTTTTTATAGACTAAGCGACAAAATTTTTACACATTGGGAAGCTTTTAGCCAGCTTAATGAAGTATGTAAAACGAGAAAAACCAGATAATCAAGGAAAAACAAAATACAGAAAAATGGCTAAAGGGTTTCACACACAGCAGCTATAATGTAAAGATGTACATTATAGCACGATACATCTCATTACATCTTTCCATAGAAATCGTCAGGATGTAAAAATATACATTATAGCTGTCGTGTGTGGTCTCCTGACGATTTCTATGGAAAGATGTAATGTGATGTATCGTGCTTTAATGTACATCTTTACATTATAGCTGCTGTGTGTGAAGCCTTTTAGTCCATTCTATTTCCATCGGAGATTTTGTTTTTCTGTTGTATCAGCAGCTACTCGTATAAGAGTAAGCTGCAGCTTTCTTTAATCTTGGATAAGTAGCGGAAGTAGTAATCCTGGACAGAGGCCGTACCGCGGACTCTTAGTTCAAGCCTAAACTGGATCGCTTTGACTGACCTGATACTTTTTTCAAGATTTCCGGGTTGGTCTTCATAACAAAAGTTGTTTAGAATAATGAGGATTGAGGACTATGAGTAACCAACCCTGTTTTTAACCCTAAAAAGGTTGGAACAACCTTTATGATTTTTTAGTGTTGCCGATACGTATGTTGCCGACCTGTTTGGCTCAGCGGTAGTATATCCGCCTTATAAGCCAGAAGTTCCGGGTTCGATTCTCGGCCGGGCAGATGTTTGAATTTAAATATGTGTTCTGAGTCTGGGTGTTAGTTATCCTTGTCTTTGTGTGTTCCATGGCATTCCCGACACAGGGTATCCTAGTGGGAGCTATGAGTGTGAAACGTTTATTGTTTTCAAAAACATCCTGTATGTAAAAGAATTTGCTCCGCCCAGTAGTAAACACAAGGTCGGTATCACGGAACTAGTTTCTTTGCAAGTGACATTCAATTGCGGATTGCCTTCACTGAGACTCTTGCGCGGATCGTTAACCCCGTGCTTATGCCTGGGCGAGGAAGTTTCCGAAATTGTTAGTTGTTTTTGTTGTTGTGTTATCCTCTAGAAGACCTGCACTATTATGTACTGTACAAGGTCGGGCAGCATTTAAAAGACTGGACAATTCTTATCTATACTAATATTATAAAGAGGAAAGATTTGTATTTTTGTATGTTTGTGTTGAACAAACACAAAAACTACTAGACCGATTTCAAAAATTCTTTCACCATTAGAATGCTACATTATCCCTGAGTAACATAGGCTATATTTTATATCCGTACAAAGCCGGGGCAGGTCGCTAGTTAAAAATAAACTGGTTTTTTTTATTGTAAACAGTAGTGTAACACTCTTTAAACTCTACGAATGCTTGACGAATAATATATAAATGATATACTTGAATTGATGAGAAAAAGAGTTCTAAGGGTCGAAGAGCCGATGTTTCCACCACTGCTTTGGCTTTGCTTCGACCAGCCAGCGGGAATTAAGCCTTGAATTTCATGTTATTATACCTAATGCGTTGTGCAAGCACACACACTCATCACCTAACCATACGTCAATATAGCCTATTAATAAAATATACCGGTAAATAAAACGTAATTTTGCTACCGTAATAAAACGAATGTCAGCTTTGAAAGGGACTAGTTGATTTGCAAGTAGCATTTACCTCGATTACCTTCACTTACTGGTTTACTCACATGTCTGACATTTACATTGTCTCCGTCACTGTCGCTCTCATTAGAAATGGCATGAGAGTAAGAGTGGCGGAGGTGATCTCGAGCGCCCAAGAATAGGTCCCAGGAAGATCGGGCTGACATTTTACTGCCTTACCTGGAACAAAGATTAATAAGAGTTAAGAACATGTTTTGATAGTGGAAGTTTTGAGTACCGAAGGCAAGTAGGTATACCAAATTAAGTGTGAAATCAATGTGGGATTTAATACCTTATTGCAAGGCGTTAAGCCTTACTTTACTTCGCCATTTACACCTAATTTCGTCGGGGATGCCATGGAACACACATAAAGACAAGGACAACTAACATCCAGACCCAGAACAGATCATTCAAACATCTGCCGGGCCGGGAATCGAACCCGGACCTCTGGCTTATAAGGCGGATATATTACCGCTGAGCCAAACAGGTCGTCAAGTTATCGAATTATATCTTTTAATCTTTTTTTTATCGAATTAGTTGTGCCAACATAGAAAGTAATGTTTATTTTATTCTAGAGGTAGATTTTTTAGGAAAATACTACTCGACACAATAACGAACTAACCCGACCATACTTTGCGAAAGGTAACTTTAACTTGCTGATTTAGAAAACAAAACATTTAAGCGGTTTCGAACAATAGCCGTACTTCGTGAAAGGAGGATTGAGTTAGCAAAACAATTTTGCTTTCAAACAAATTGATTCTGCGAATTGTAACTACCCCAAACTAATAGATGAAACCTTTTAACGATTTGAAATTTCAACAAATTCTGATGCTCGGTTCTCGAATAGTGAAATCCTCATATATACCTTTTTGTCCGTTGAAATTGCTTTCAAAATCTCATTCTGATTCTGACCACGCCATATGCTCTTTTGACAAGGGTAACAGAAATATTTGGGGATAATTCCGATAAACTGCGTGCCTTTAAAAAATAAACTGAATACCTTTATTGGGTGACGCAGGAGATTATATTCAATTAAGGTAATTTTTACCCCCAACACAAAAATTGGTATACCTAATTAGTCTGACCGCTATGTTTGTCTGTCTATGGCACCGTAGTTTTTAAACGGGTATACCGATTTGGATAAGGTTCCTTTTATTTGAAAGCTAGTTTTCCAGCGGTAGTTTAAGACATACATACTCGTATATCATTAAAATCGGTTCAGCCATTTCAACACTGGTTTTTTTTTATATTTTAACTTTTATTGCAAGGCGTTGTACTTACCAGCTGAGGAATAACGTTATACATACAACGATAAAGGCATCCAGGTCTAAAAGTTTAAGAAAAAGTGACATTATTAATGATTACTGCAATCAAAGGCGATCTTACGAAGACTTCCATTGATAATTATTTTTCCTTGATCACCGATAAATATACTTTTTTACAAGTTTTTGTTTTAATGGTGAATTCAATAATAATTGTGGCATGTGCTTAAAACCTTTTTTTTTTACAAAATTAAGAAATTAAAATATACCTACATTTAAAATGATTATTATTTATAATATCTATAGCCTAGCCTGTTATGGGCAAACGTGACGTTTAACATCAGGCGAGCGATTTGCTCGTCTCGTCACTCAAATACATAAAAAAAGCCTCATAGGGAATATCATACAACGAATAGATTGTATATTTTAATATAGTTTGAGTTAGTTGTTTGGTCCTTTTATTCGGAAAGCAGTAAATTCCGTACGAACATTCAATAAAACACCAGGATTAAAATTAGGATCCCGTGGGTTGAGCGAAAGCGATTTATGTTTAAACACTAAATTCCAATAGTCTGGCCAGATTTATCACTCTTTGTCTGGGGTTAGGTTTAAATTAAAAGGGGATAGTATACAGGGTTATTCATAAAGGTTATGCTAAGCCGAAAAGGGCTCATAGCACTCAGTCAAAATTCGCGAAAAAAAATCCGCTGTTCCATAGAAAAATGTCAATGACACTCGACAAAACGTATGGAACAGCTGATTTTTTTTCGCGAATTTTGACTTTTTTTAACCCGGAATTCGCAAAAACATCAGCTGTTCTAAAGAAAAGTTTCAATGACACTCGACAAATTATTTGGAACAGCTGACTTTTTTCGTAAATTCCGGGTTGGTCATAAAAGCCATAGTAAAAGTTATTCAAAATTATGAGTAGGTACTATAAGCCGAGTAACCGAGTTAACCCTGTAATCCTGTATAATATATAAATGTTAAGTCCTTTGTTGTTACATTTCTTCATCTGCAAATCCCCAGCATTTTAGTTCTTATTGCTTATTTGGATTCTGTTCAGAATAAATTAGATTTGTTAAACATTCAAGCAGTTTAATTGCTAGGAAACAAACATCGTAAAAATATCTAGAGATTGTATTCCGCACGGTCTAATAAACCATGGTATTCCGAATTTTGCATCCCATTATTTTGGTAGGTGCTTGTAGTTTCATCGAGTTCATCGTTAAAATTTACTATCTGGGTCGCATGCCGTAGTATATCGGGTTATTCATAAAGGGTATGCTAAGTCGAAAAGGGCTCATAATACTCATCATTATAAACAACTTTTACTACAGGACAGGACCAACCTGAAATTCGCGAAAAAAAATCAGCCGTTCCATAGAAAAATGTCAATGACACTCGACAAAATGTATGGAACAGCTGATTTTTTTTTTCGCGAATTTTGAGTTGGTCCCATAGTAAAAGTTGTTCATAATGATGAGTACTATGAGCCCTTTTCGGCTTAGCATACCCCTTATAAATAACCCTGTATGTATGTGTGCGTATATTTTGAGTATACCTACCTATACCGTAGTTTTCCACTCGTCCCTAACCCGTCGTTTCAGTGATCACGAGCAGATTTTTCGTCTAGCTTGCGACTATTGGCAACGATCGAAATTAAATCATGATTTGTATGTTTTTTCCACGAATTGGTCATTGCCACTTTGTAGGAAAGGAAATCATCAAATAAACTTATTCTCTTATCATACTGTGTGTTTATGTAAAATTGTACAGGTGCGATCCGACGCGTCCGTTCGCTAGCTCGAGTCAACTGCGACTGACTCCAGTTTCTTTTTTAAATTAAATTACAGTAAGAGTCTTACAGTCTTCATTTCATAAATACATCTGATTAGGAGCTTCCCTTTCAACAAAGTTGATTATTTAATTTAACTTCAATGTTAAGCCCAGTTTACATTGCCGATTGTCCTTCCATTTTCAACTTTAATTTATCACTCGAGTTAAATTAACGAATTATTTGTTGGAACGAATAACATTTCATTAGAAACACTTTTCATTACGAATTTAATTTATGAGTTGTTCAGAATTTCAGGAATAGCGCTTCTACTAATTAACTTCAGTCACAGCTCGTCTACATTTGTGCGGAATATTTTTTTGGAATATTTTTGTCACGTTTCTAGAAAACTTGCTAATTGCATTCTCTTTATTAAAGAGACGTAAGTCAAAACACAAATTCTATTTAGAAACTAAATTACTCGTATCTACAAAGACGACGGAAGTACCTATACAAAGTGTAACGGAAAGGTGTAATACTTAAGGCTGTTCTTTTACACGTCAAAGTAAAGACCGATTGCAAAAAAAAATGTTTGAGAAAGAAAATATTGAATCTCCAGAGAAAATTGATCACGTGACTAATTTTTTGTATGGTGACTCGATTTTCTCGGATTTAGCAAACTTGTGTCACTTTGACGTGTAAAAGAACACCCTAAGTGCCTTTTCACACGTACCGGTTGCCGGGTAGCCGGCGCCGGTTACCCGGCGGTGAAGTGTATGGGCATGGTACATAGCTTTCACATGTACCGGCGTTATTTATCCGGCAGGCGGGTACATTTGACACCGGGTATCCGGCGCCGGCTACCCGGCAACCGGTACGTGTGAAAAGGCACTAAAGTAGGTAGTAAGTAGGTCGCACTAGTTTTATGTGTTATAATTCTTTTGTTTGTAATTTATGGTGTGAACAATAAAGAGTTTATCTATCTATCTATCTATCTATTACTATACTAAACCTTTCCGTTACACCTTGTATACTATGAATACAGAAAAAATTGGACCTAATAAGTACAAGGTTTAGTATTCTATGACCCAATCCAAGTCAGTGGAAGTGCTTAAGGGGCAGAACTTGACGCGCCGCTATCAATTCATTTCAAAAATTTTGGTATTATTAAATCACTGAATAAAATTATGAAATATCGCGTTCGGTCAAGTTGCTGAGAATAACATCACAAAGCTTCAACATAAAAGTCTTTTTGATCCAAACAAGTTTCAATACCTAAAACTGGGACTATTTGTTTTGCCCATGCCTATGTATGAAAACTATTTATATAACACATTCTGCCCCTTAAAGGGTCTGCGACTGCATTAGTCACTCACGACTGAGCGTGCGAGAGTAGAATATTGCACCCTTGCACTTAAAAGATTTAAAAGGTAAGGTGCACGGTGCGTCTTAATGAATTGAACTAGGTATCGGTATTCTAGTAACCTAACGTAATATAGATAGATCTATATCTCTTATCTGGTATATATTATACATACCTAACTAAATTCATACGACCAAAATAATTTCCCCCAAAATAACTCCGACAAATTGCAAAAGCAATATTAACATATCGCTTTTCACGATTTTCCTCACGTCTATATATTAGCGAATCCTTTCGGCTGTGCCCTTCGTTTCCGGACTTTCCCGCGAATATTCGCCGAAGGATCCCTGCTCTGTGGCAATATATCTACGAAGCGCCGTTGGAGCGAAACGAATTTATCGCTCGCCCGCATTCGCCTGTTCGCACACCCTTCAGTAACCGATGATAATAACGAGCCAGTTGGTATCCTTGTTAGTAAAATGGTAAGTAAGTGAAAATGCTATTTAGTTACTAAATATTCCAATAACTATATTCCTACTAGCTGACCCGGCAAACGTTGTTTTGCCATATAAATTTAGGGGTTGGTGATAGAAGGGAGAAAATTTAGGGTTGTATATATTTTTTAATGCCACTTATGCCACAATATAAGAAATAATGTTTTTGTCCAAAAATAAAAATAAATGTTTGGGGTGGACAACCCTTATCACTTAGGTGTATGAAAAATAGATGTTGGCCGATTCTCAGACCTACTCAATATACTCACAAAATTTCATGAGAATCGGTCAAGCCGTTTCGGAGGAGTACGAGAACGAACATTGTGACACGAGAATTATCTATCTATACTAGCTGACCCGGCAAACGTTGTTTTGCCATATAAATTATTTCTAGTAACTATTAAAAAATATGGGTCAGTGATAGAAGGGTGAAAATTTAGGGTTGCGTGTATTTTTTAATGCCACATTATAAAAAATAAAAAAATAAAAATTTTGTCTAAAAAATAAAAAAAATATTTAGGGGTGGACTACCCCTAACATTTAGGGGGATGAAAAATAGATGTTGGCCGATTCTCATAGATACCGGATAAGCACAAAAAATTTCATCAAAATCGGTCAAGCCGTTTCGGAGGAGTATGGCAACGAAAACTGTGACACGAGAATTTTATATATTAGATATATAAAAATGAAACCCGTTTTCCTTGGTCACGGCATCACGCGTGAATGGCTGGACCGATTTCACTTATTCTTTTTTTGTTGTATTTGTTATTATTAGGAGAAGGTTCTTCCGGAAAAAAATATTAAGAAAATCTCTCAGAAACATTGAAAACCCCTAAAAACAGCCCTTTTCTTTTTCCCATATAAACGTTTTTTAACTAAAACGACCTTTATTGCTATTGTATAAAGTTCATATTGAATTGCATTTTTTTCATGGATGAGTTTGCTTTTGTCAACTGATACACGAAACAAATTCGTACCTATAATAATAATTGTAATATATTATAAGTATAAAATTGTAAATAGTGTTTTGTGCAGTGTTTATTTACCTATGATCGCTAATTATTGATATGCCTCCTAATAAACGAAAGTACCATAAAGAAGTACTGTATGGCAGTACAAAGTCTGCCGGGTCAGCTAGTTTTATATATAAGATATTCCAATAACAATAACTTGTACCAAATATTCGTGAGAAGATTCGCCGCGACGAAGGTACCTAAGTCATCCATGAAAAGTCGCCTTAATCTTCGTTATTTTGATAAAAAGCTTAGTGTATTTTACAAACATAAAATGTAGTAAAACTCATAGTTACAACAGACTAATATCGTAATAACACATTCTCTTTAGTATAAAATGTTATTATCTGACTGAGGAAATATATTTAAATCAGTGATCAAGAATTGTACAACAAGCAGTGCGTTATTACATAAGCTATCACTCGCTATCCCTATCATTTCACCTCAATCATCGCTATCGCTATCACGTCATTCCACTCTTACTAACTTGCGCGCGAACGGGATGACACAATAGCGATAGCGACTGACCGCTTACGTAACAACGCCCTATATAATTATACAACGCACATTTCCCTAATAAACGATAAGAAAAAGAAGTATCGTAAAAGTTATATTCTTTTAGTTTAATTTTTTTAAGTTAGCTTTGAATAAATCGATCTATCAGCTGACCGTTCCTAACTACCGCATTCGGAAACCATCTCACGAAGAGGCAATGAATAAAAATGTAATATAAACAGTAGAATGGCCAATAAGGGACGTATTACACAAACAGCTCTTCCCTTCCGATACAGTGTCACGCAGAGAGGCCTATCATGGCCTTCTCAGATGACGCTATAATTATTATAGCCAATGGCCTACGCGGCTTACAGCACTCATTGACCACTCTGGTCATGCTAGTACTTCTACCTCGCTGTGTATGTGTATACCTCTTTGTTTCTTTGTATGTCTATTTTATTTCTTATTTTTAACCGACTTCAAAAAAGGAGGAGGTTATCAATTCGTCTGTATGTTTTTTTTTTATGTTTGTTACCTCATAACTTTTGACTGGGTGAATCGATTTTGATGATTCTTTTTTTATTAGAAAGCTGACGCTTCCCATTTGGTCCCATTTCAATTTAGTCCAGTTCTGATAATGGTATCTATGAGAAAACCATATAAGTCTTAAATTTCCATTAAGTACGTGCGCGACAAATAGATGAATAACTCAATAGTCGGTCTTTTGAAGTCGGTTTTTGTTTTTTGTTTTGTAACAAGAACATTATTTTTCTTGCTTTCTTCTTGCTTTCTAATAAAAAAAGAATTATCAAAATCGATTCACCCAGTCAAAAGTTATGAGGTAACAAACATAAAAAAATAAAATAAAAATAAAAAAGAAACATACAGACGAATAGATAACCTCCTCCTTTTTTGAAGTCGGTTAAAAATAATCTTCTTGTGTCACAACGAAACGGCTAAACCGATTTTCGTGGAGCATAAAATAGCATACATCATGAGGATCAATCCTTGATCCACTCTGGTTTTAGGTAAATTAAGAGGAAGTCACTCTAACTCTACTAACTGCTCTTCAACAATAAATGCAACTCTTCTGTAAATCTTATGTAACAATAAATGCTAGTTACGAGTATATAAGTTAAAAAAGCCTTGGTAGCTCAGTGGGAGAACAGCCGCTTCGCATTCTTGAGATGGCGGGTTCAAACCCCGACTCGTACCAATGAGTTATTTCGAACTTACATATGTACGAATTTACATACCAGGCTTTTCAGTGAAGGAAAACATCGTGAGGAAACCCGCATACGTCCGGAGAAGAAATTCAAAGGCGTATGTGAATCCACCAACCCGCATTTGGCCAGCGTGATGGAATAAAGCCTAGTCACCCTTCGAGGGTAGACCTGTATCCCAGCAGTGGGAGGATTCAAGGTTGAGAATGATGATGATGAAAGCGATATATTATAGCCTAGTCTGAAAGCGCCCGAAAGAGGCCTATAAAGGCTATCTCTGTTACCAATCGATTGCCAATGACCGTATCGAGTTTATTGTTATGACAGCACCTATGGATAATGAAGACAATTTGCATGCTAATCGAAAAATTAAGGCGGAGATAAACGGTCGATATCTCTTTCGCGCCTTTTTTTAAATTTGAAATTGTAAGAGAGGGCATTTAAAGGAGAACATAAAATCATTTGAAATAACAATAAATAGTTTTTAAAGAAGTTATCGTTTTTAAATTTCGGAATCTTCATGATTTCACGGAGGAATTAAAAAAACTGTTAGGCACTGAATTACTTCATCAAAAAAAATTGGTTGTAATGGCGTAGGTTTCTAAATATTTAACATTATGATTTATATTTTTTTCACTGAATATTTATCATTAAAATTGTTAATGTTCGTCTGAAGAGCGTTTTTCTCTCCCTTAAGAGGATTTCGCACGACGTTTGAATTGCGTACCGTAACTTTGGAATCCTAATTGGGTTGTATTGTTATGGAAATTAGTTTTAGATTATAGACAAATAGAGTACAATTTCGAATGGTCGACTTAGCGCAATCAAAATAGCTGATTTTCAAAATTGTTTTCAACGTTTTTCACATTCTGTTCAAATTGATAGATAGATAGAAAAACTCTTTTTTGTTCACACCATAAATTACAAACAAAAGGATTACAACAACTAAAACTAAAAAAAAAACATAACAAACAAACAAACATAACATTCATTTTACAAATTGTATATTATGCATAAGTGTATTTTTTTAAAACAAGCTTTTATTGTCGACCGGTTTGGCTCAGCGGTAGTGTATCCGCCTTATAAGCCAGAGGTCGCGGATTCGATTTCCGGCCGGGCAGGTGGTTGAATGATGAATTTATCATCGGCGTTACACAAGTTTACCAAATTTCAGCTGAATCGGACATCGGAAAGTGATTCAGAAATAAATTACAAGATTTGACCTAAACAAACAAATGTATACGTAATTTCAAATTAAATAAATGTTTGTAATTTATACAATTTACGTTCTAAACAATCCTATTTCTTACTAATATTATAAACGCAAAAGTTTGGAAGAATGTATGTATGTTTGTTTCTCTTTCACGCAAAAACGACTGAACGGATTTACACGAAATTTGGAATGGAGGTTGTTCATGGTCTGGATTAACACATAGGCTACTTTTTATCTCGGAAAACGCGGGAGAAACCGCGGGGCGCAGCTAGTAAAATATAATAGGTACCTACAATGTTACGTAGTCTTAAGAAGCTGTATAATTTTATAATGTTTTCAATAAGAAATTGAAAAGTTCAAGTTTAAGTTTTATTTTGTTATTGTTATGGGTGGGTTTGTAGGTATTAACTTAATATTCGCGCTTATGCATTTTCTCAAAACCCATAGACAATGACTTATACAACTTTACATTGATAATTTAAGCCGAAAAAGAGTCGTAGTACTCATCATTATCAACCACTTTTACTACGGGATCAACCCGGAATTCGCGAATAAATAATTATTTTTACAAAAAAAAAACAAAAATCGACTTCAAGAGACCGGCTATTGAGTTATTCATCTATTTGTCGCGCACGTACTTAATGCAAATTTAAGACTTATATGGTTTTCTCATGGATACCATTATCAGAACTGGACTAAATTGAAATGGGACCACATGGGAAGCGTCAGATTTCTAATAAAAAAAGAATCATCAAAATCGATTCACCCAGTCAAAAGTTATGAGGTAACAAACATAAAAAAAAAACATACAATCGAATTGAGAACCTCCTCCTTTTTTGAAGTCGGTTAAAAATCAGCTATTCCATAGAAAAATGTCAACGACACTCGATTTGCTATTGTTTATTTTTACGGGAATTTCGGGTTATTCCCATCGTTAATGTTGTTTGTATTGATGAGAATCATTAGGCTTTTTGGGCTTAGACCCTGTTCTTAGAAACATATATAGCTACTCGTATGATGTTTTTTTTTAATGATATTGAGTGACGAGACGAACAAATCGTTTGCTTTTTGGGCTTTTTGGACTTAGCATACCCTTTCCTTATAACCCTATAGTCGCAAAACATCGACAACTAAACGAATTGAGTTTGCAATTTTTGTGTATTTCTCTATTAAAATTTTCATTTCCCAAGGCGAATCGATTATACGATACCTGCGCAATGTTTACGTTTCCAAGCATTTTCCGAGGCAGCTTTAATAATTATTAGCGATATTTAAGCGGGGTTTGGTGAAATAACCGGTTATAGCCGGAATTGGTCACATTATCCGTCCATTTGTTTACTGAGGATGAGCCGGAATTCAGTTAAGTTGATGGAAAATAGAACAAAAATTTAATGATTTTTGAAAAGGATGGATGTTTGTATAGGCATAGTGCCAGTGTTAAAGGTTGTCTGAAGGTATCTATCTCATGTTGTTTTGGTGGTTGTTAGAGGATAAATAAGCGGAACCCACAATTTAAGGTGACATCCAAACCACGGTAATATCATCTGTATTAAAATCCTGTTTTTTTTCCTTACTTCGCCACTGCCTGTTAGTAAGTGGGTAAAACTATATTAAAGTACTCTTATCTACAGATAGAATAGTATTCCTAACTGACGTAATCTAATTATATGCAAAACTTACTTGTAAAGCCAAAAATCCTTAGATTACTAAGGATTTCGAGATAAAAAACAAAATATTGTGAGAAACCCATTCATAAATCAAATACAGAGATAAAATCACTTTGTTTCATCGTCAGCGAAATGTTTTAAAGTCCATTAATTCTGTCATATCGGATTTCTTGTCCAAATTGCGCGAATTACGATCATGGAATTTTTAATAACTCGACTCCCTTTGTTAGCAGAAATAAGGCAGGAATCAATTTCATAAATTGTTTGCCTGTGCGCCGTGTGGGAGAGTAGCCAAGCTTTGAAAAATGCTTGGTGCGTGTTGGAGCTGGGAGCGTTTTACGATTTAAAATTTATTCGTAAAAAAAATACCCATATTTAAATAAATTATTTTGAATTTGATTTTGAACATTTTGCTAAGAACGACCATGAAGTCGAGAAAATAACTTAGCTGTCCCATTTAGTTGAGTGTCATTAACATTTTTCTATGGAACAGTTGATTTTTTTTCTCGATTTCAGGGGTGGTTGCTTGGTAAAAGTTGTTCATAATGATGAGTACTATGAGCCCTTATCGGCTTAAGAAATAACGCTGTAATTCCCTGTATGATGAAATTCCTTTCATTACAACCCTGTATAGTAAGTACACTGTAAAAATATTTTCATATGTACTATAGTAAGAACGACGCAGAAATAGTATAACTTAATAATTTAGGATTTTAGATAAATAAGATTATGTTTACAAAGACATTTGTAAAACAAGAGTGAGATAAACCCTGAATTTGGAACTCATTAGCGACAGCCTCAAAATTCTGTGACCACAACCGGACCTACAATTCTCACTTACATATTGGACCCGTGGGCCTGAGATAAGTCTTACAAATAGTAAATGTCTTTGCTCGACTTGGCGGGGCACTGCCGTATCCCCAGATTACAGTAGTGGCATGCTAAAAAGGTGAGTTTGAGGAACCAAATACATACCTTATTACATACTTTGCCGAGTTTATATTTTTTTGTAATAGATCAAAGTATACATAGCTCCGATTAACATCAGCTCTTGTTACTTGTTAAATTATAATTTTCTTAGAGTGATAGTTGTTCTGGGACCTTATTGTGTGAGTGTGGTGGCAACGGTCATCGCGTGCCATCTCGCTCGCGCCAGATTATTCGCGCCATATGAGCGAGCGGGATGATAAACATTTGTCATTGCTACTACACGTAAATAAAAAGGCCCCTGGCCTTACGTCCTATAATATTCCCAATACAAAGAATTGTAGTGAAACGAGACACATAGCTTGTGTCGTTTTTCGAAATCAACAACAAAGTACAAAGAGCTTAGGTACTGGATTGTTCTGATCTTGTATTAATCCCCTTGTCGACAAGATCCGGCAGGAGTCGGATTTCGGACGCCAATTACTCCTTCCAAGTTTGTTTCCTCCCTAAAGTTTGTTGTCCTGTCGACAAGATATTTTACAAACTGTCTAATTTTCAAGTATATCTTCTTTCTTTAACTTATATTTGGAATGCCTGTGCTCGTACAATATATCACTCTACTAATTAAATACCATTCTTGAAATGCAATCATATAGGGTTATTCTTAAAAAAAAAAACAGCTGTTCCTTAGAAAAATGTCAATGACACTCGACAAAATGTATGGAACAGCTGATATTTTTTTTTGCGAATTTCGGGTTGTTGTTTATAATAATGAGTACTATGAGCCCTTTTCGGCTTAACATACCCTTTATGAATAACCCTGTAAAATTAGAAATAAATATGTGTTTGCTGATTAGGTACGCGATATTCAAAAACAGTAAAAAAAAATTACACATTTATACTCCGCCTCTAGAGAAATTACCTTACATAAATTCCATTACTAATTTTCCACGAGAAATTTTCAAGGTACCTAACTAAAATAATAATAATAATTAAGAATGCAAATTGTATTGACTGCCGTTTAAATGGCTCATGCAAATACATAAGTTTCAGCACAGAATAGACTAATTTAGTACAACTTAAAATACAGTATTTAAATCCAAACTTTATGTTTTCGCTGTTTTGTGAAATAAATGAACTCACTAGAACTCTCAAGATCAATTTAATACTGAATAGTTTTTTTCCAGACCAAAATACGCTACCAACTCTTTACACATGTTGATAGACAGATGCAGACCTATAATATTCGTGTTAACATTATAAAAGTTTGTTAGTATGTTTCTTACTCCTTCACGCAGCGCCGAAACGGCTGGACGCAATTGAATAAAATTAAGAATAGAAATAACCTTTAACAACTGGATTAACACATACACTTCTTTTAATTTTCCACACTGTTATTTATCACCGCGGGGCTAGGCTAGTACAATAATACGCAACGTAAAAAAACTTTTTCAAAAGAGTATCCAGGTTTTACAGCCAGTGCTAAAAATAGCAAAAAAGCATAAAAACTCCGCAGAATGTAAACTGCTAAGATTCTACAAGAGTCAACGTTAATGCAACATTAATGTTGGAATGTTGTTTATCTCTTTGAAAGATCCACAGTAGACGCTCGAAGAATCTCGCTTCAATTTAAAGAGCGGAGGTGAAAAGGGCACAGTTTCGCTCGAAGCTCGACTTCCTTGTAAATAAAACAGAAATCCGGAAATAAACATAGGTACGTTCGGAAACATTTTGTTTGGACAGTCCGAATCACCTCTAGGGCTATTAAGGCTCTTATAGATAATTATTATTATCTATTTTTAAATATAGGTGTTTATTTATTTTTTCGCAGAAATACCTACTCGTAGTACAAAACCGTATTGGTTTAACAAAAAATTGTCAACCGGTTAAATGAAAAATAATTCGATTAAAAAATAAACATTTTTTTAAAATAATAAAAATAACGTAGCTAAAAACCCAACGGACGGTACTCGTAAAGAAAATAAAGAAGATCCGTTTTTCTAATAAGTACAGTCTAATGACAGTAAACGTAGTAGTAAGAAAACAGTTAGGGCCTTTACTAAAGATGAAAATTAAATATTAGTAAGCTAGAGCATAATATTCTGCGAGAGTTGAATCGAGAGAAAGACCTTTCACTATTAAGCGTCCATCTGCTTCCCTAACTGCAAGATTCAATAAAATCAATATCAAGAGTGCACTCAGAGTGGCACCCACCGATAGCGTCTTTCCCCTCATTGTCGATAATTCGCGCAAAATCCCAGTACAGTCACGAGCAATACCGTGAACAGGGTTTTAAGGAAAGGGTATGCAAAGCCAAAAAGGGCGAAAAGTACTTATCATTGTAAACAACGTTTAATATGGGACCAACCCGGAATTCGCAAAAAAAACTCACCTGTTTCATAGAAAAATGCCAATGACGCTCGACAAAATGTAAGGAACAGCCGATTTTTTTTTTGCTTATAACCCGCTGCATAAAATGCACATTGTCATATTTTTAAAAGTACTTAACTTCTCTACCTATTAAAAAAATAAGTGTACGACAATGTGTTCTAAATTACCTAACCATCAAACTTTTTCAACTGGCAACAAACTGCATGGTCACTTATTTCTTGAATTTATTTCATTTTATAAAATGTTATTGGTCGTGACTGTACATAGGGGAAATGTAAAGGTACCTATACGTTCGATATCCTACATTTTATTTTTGTCTCACTTCGCTCCCTACACGCGGAAAATCACCCTTAACCGTCGTGTCAATAGAGAAAGTACATGAAGTCCGGAAGTTTTTGAATGTATAAGAAAAGCGTTGTAAAAATATCTCGTGAATATTAGTTTGTTTTATTTAGAAGTCAGGCGAAGTAAGGAAATGATGTATTATGTTTATGACGCCCAGGTACAGTAGAATAATAATACAGAGCAGTTTATGCAG
Source organism: Alcis repandata (assembly GCA_949125135.1). Classification (NCBI taxonomy): domain Eukaryota; kingdom Metazoa; phylum Arthropoda; class Insecta; order Lepidoptera; family Geometridae; genus Alcis; species Alcis repandata. The sequence goes on from OX421238.1 coordinate 4,703,076, forward strand.
ACGCAAAAAGTTCTAGAGAGGACTTAAAAATGGATTGATCTCATACATCTGAGAGCTCTGTCAAAATATATTTTTTGTTGTTTTTAGTGAGGTTTATTTGTTTTTTTTTAATAAGTCTCAACATTCGCTACTGATTTTTTTTAACAAGAATGACGCCCTGTTGACTAATCAAAATAGCCAAATAGTTGCTTAATATAGCATGATATTATGCAACTATTATTAATTATGCATTTCCGTAGCCATACCCGTTCAACCCATTCCATGCTTTATAAGTGTTCTTCTACCATGCCCTTTCCCATCCAACAATGTGTGTAAAACAGCTCAGCCGTTCTGTCGTGAGCACAAGTACCGTCGAAAGTGACGACATTTCGCGGTACGATTTACTGTACATTTTTACCACAGTCGCGTGCGTGGATGGGGGAACACGCACGCTTCTAAGATTGGGGAGCAGTGAATTACTCTTAGAATTATAGGGCTGGCGATGTTTCTGCGAGAAAATTCTGTGCGAAACGAAACTGGTAAAATCAAAAGACCAGTAGTATATCGAAAGGGATTTTTACGAACGGAGCAAGCACAATGAGTATAATACGGTTTTATGTTCAAATTTAATTCATTACTTTTTTTAAGTTTTTAGTAAGCTTTACCTAACTTTATTTAATTTAATTCTCAAGTAATGAAATTCTTTGTAAACACCTTTTTGACTTACCTACCTGTAACATAAAAAATTAAAAGTTATTATATTTAAAAATTAACCTATATATGTTAATCAAGAGTATATGCTATCTTTATACCAAACGTCATCGACATCCTTTCAGCCGTTTATTGATTATGTGATTGAACAATAACCATCCAGACTGATAAACATCCAAACTCTGACATTTATAATATTAGTAGGTCGTTCGTATCCCACATATAATAAGGAACGCTTTTCTTCTTTACCTTTTTAAGAGTATAAATAGACCAGACGGATGTGAAATACTCTGAATCTAATTTAGTTAATCACAAAGGAGGTTTTCTTCCTTCCTGTGAATTCTAAAGATTTCCTAGATTGGTAAAAATAATGCTATCAATCCCATCCCGAGCAACCTTTACAAAATAATCAAGTTAACTGACAATAGGCGACAAACTAAATTGATTCTTTGTTAGATAAAAAGTACGTATAGAGGTCTACATGACCCTCGGCTCGTCTGAGATTACCTAAGGCATTTAGAGATAGAATGCTTATTTCCAGCCGTCCTTTTCCAGCCCAAAAATAGGTTATTGTCACGATATTTCAATTGTTGAGGAAAGTAGATAAAATCATCTTATCTTAAAATGAACGCCCTCCCATTAAACAACGCTTGTGGGCTTGCCGGTGACTGAGCTATCATTGACGATTGATGATAACTTATAATAATAAAATTGAAAATAAACGTTTCACACTCATAGCTCTCCACTAGGATACTCTGTGTCGGGGATTCCATGTAACTCACTAAAAGAAAAGAACAACTAACTCCCAGGCCCACAACTGATATTTAAATTCATCATTCAAACATCTGCCCGGCCGAGAATCAAACCCGGGACCTCTGGCTTATTAGGGTGGATATACTACCGCTAAGCCAAACAGATCGTTATTTGCGTCTATACACCTAATTTTCATCAAGTGTAAACATATGGGACAGGCGTTCAGTTTTAGATTTGACGATCTCTATCATGTGCAGCCTTCCGTATATAGAGCGTGAAAATTACGCAAAATGGAGTTACACATACGCAGTGACATCTAAACAAATATTTGCTCGCATACAGCTGAATAAGCTGTTCTCAGCATTCGGATTACAAATACAAGCTACATCCTATGTGTGACGTTTGCCAACAATGCTCCATAATGCAAATACGTCGAGATACAATACACGCGTAGGTATCTTTGCTACGACACGATGCATACATGCACAAAGTTGCATGAACTATGCAAGCGTGGATTAGGTAAACAAACAAATATGCATACATAGGTATAATAACGCACTGTAAGTCATTATACTCATTATTACATCGAGACCTGTAATAGCCAGTGCAGTTATCATAATTGTTAGCGGTTTCGTGCTCATGAGCTCGATTACAAACGTACCGGAATATTAGATTATGCACAGCCTAGATAAATGTCATGCTGATTTTATAGGGTTGCCACTTGTCAGTGTCGAAAACATAAAAATACAAGTTAGAGAAAAAATTAAAATTAAATTTTTGTTGTCTTAGTATATGAAAGGCATTTCAAATTGAATGTTCAAAAGATAGTTGATGGCTCTGGGGTTTTATTCTGGGCTGAGATTATCTCGGTCACTCTCACTGTCATGATATTTGTAATGAGAGCGACAGTGACCCAACTAATGACCCAAGTTATCTCGATAACATCTCACTCGCCAGACAAGGGCCTCAGAGCTCGACTGTGGCCAACAATGCTAACTTCCGCCCCAACTAAGCAATCGATTAAGAAAACTTAGTGAGCTCGTCTGAATCAATCCTGAAAGAGGGTAGTTAATTAGTAGAGTAGGGAGATAAGCCGAGACAACTTTGCTATTGCTATGATCATAATCTTAGAAGAAGGCAAGTTATTAGTGAGTTTAATGAAAGTGAGTACGAAAACGAATTTAGTAGAAGATTCTTATGAATCGTCAACTAATCTTTTTCTTTCTTGTCAAGGTCGATCTATTTCATCGAGTTGTACCATCCATAAATTACGACATCAAATTACATTGTTAACATGATCACAGAATCTTGTTCAAGCAGACCATTCATTTTTTTGACACATTTACGCCGCTAACCCCAAAACATTAAACAAAATCGTTAAAAAAGATAATATAATATTAGAAAGTGGATCGCATTTAGATTTTTATAACCGTGGCAACCCTGGTTTGAAAGTATGGTGGAAACCAGCATTGTTGTAGGGCGCGAGATTGGAGCGTGCGGTCTGCATCCGGACACATACAATAGCCTTTTCGATTAGCATCGCGATGCGATCTGCACACATGCACGTTCGCTCATTACACATCCTGGAAATACTGTTACCCTGGTACCTCCACATATAAACTGCAGAAAACGACAGATGTTTAAAAACGTTTTTGGTTGAGAGACTTGATTTTTCATAGCTAAAAAAAAACAACGTAACGTAACGTAACGAATAAAAATGACAAACGCTGTTATGGCTTCGCGAATTGTATCAAACCATTGACCAAACCAGAAATCACGAAAAAAATTTCAGCAGTCCCATAGAAAAATGTCAACGACACTTGGCAAAACCTATGGAACAGCTGATTTTTTCGCGAATTCCGGGTTGGTCTCTTAGTAAAAAGTTGTTCATAATGATGAATACTACTAGCCTTTTTCGGCTTAGCATACCCATTCCTTATAACCCTGTATAATAAGGTCAAGCTTCAGAGCTACACAATGACCAATAAGTACTATTAACGTGTGTCTCTGTAGTATTCCATGCTCCGATTGATAATTAAAATCTGTTTAACACTCGATAACGTTTGCCCGTTTTGGCAATCATGCGAAGCGGTTTGATTACCGAACGTTGACAGCCGGGTGTGGCGTTTGTTTACTTGATTTACTTAGAAATAGGCGTTATATCCGGTAGCAATCACAATCCACTTCCATTTTATTCCGGGCCTGAAGTTTCCTGATTTATTTCTGTCACACAATAAATTCGGGATGGCGAAATTGCCAAGAGACGTGGAAATTTATTTATTTTGAGGGATGGAAATACCCACCAATATTCAAAACATTAAATCTCACCACAACCGTTCTACTTTCTTCTAAAGGATCAGATCGCTAGCTTGTTTTAAGGATTTATTCGGATTTATTTTCTACTTATCTCAATTAACAACGTATACATTTTTAGTATATATTTTTTAATAATAAGTCATCTTAATTCTGACGTTATTATTTCGAAAAGTTTGATGTTGCCAGCTTCATCAACACAGATTCATTATACAACACAAAAATCATAGATGAAAATAATGTAAGTCTTAGTGTGTAGTATGAGCACAGGTATGAGACAGTACAAGTAGGTGTTTTGCTGAATAACGTCTCCGACCTTTGCCGAACATATAAAATATAAAAAAATAAATAAAAAAAGTACAAGTTGGTTTCACCGTTTTGCTCATGGTCACACAATTCTTTTGAGCACACTGATCTTAATACTGTGACTAAACTAAGCGTGCCGATGACAAGTTGCAACATTGTGGAAAAATTAAATACCAAAACTTTTTTTTTTGTAGTATTTTGGCTACTAACATTTAGCATTTAGAAATCTTACGTTTAAAACTATGGTAAAAGTAACCAGAAATTACGAATACATTCAGTTTATTACAATCTACTATGGCTTTCAGAACTAAAATAAACTCGAATGAAATATCTATAATTTGATTGTGGAACTAGTTCAACTCGACTACGTAGTTGACATGAGTAAAAACTTGATATTTATATTAGAATCGGAGGGTAGTTCAAGTTTCCAAGTTATGAGTTGCACCGCTATGAATCGCGGTGGTTTCATCCAATAAAAGTTTTTTATCTGAGAGCCGCAAGGAAACTTATTGAAACCCCTCTTGGATTCAAATTAAATCAGAAACTATGGCTCTTGGTCTACCTATAAACCACCACCATTAATAGGTGAGTCCAGGTATAACAAAAAGGTGTTATAATACTTAGCACATGCCGCGATAGATTTAGGATTAACCCCGCGAGGTCTACTTTTCATCAGCATTTTAGTTTACATGTTGATGTTGAACTTATACATAAACTTAGCCAGATGCAACCCTAATAGCTTATCAGCTTGATAAAGGCGTCAAATATCATGTATTCCTATATAAATAAGGCGCGAAAAGCGCAGTCTGTGAGCATTCATTAGGGTTGTCAAAAGAAATACGAAAATTATTATTTAATTTCGTATGGTAAAAATAAAGTTTGATTAGAATTTTTATATCTCGATATATGATTCAAAATGTGATATGCATAGGAACTGTACATACGTTTCAATATTATCACACCTGCAACACCTTGTTTAACACCTAATTTTTATATTCATGGTTGATCCCATAATCTTTTACGACAAGACCATTGATATGGTTTGCAAGTATGCATTATTATTCGGACTTCGAATAATAATTGGAAGTAACTTTTATTGAACTAATATCTTCTAAGTCCAATGTTACACGTTGAGAAATTTCACATGTTATTCAGAGTTTTGACAGCTACTAAATAATACTAAATGAAGATACTAACGAACTAATAACGGCGTAAATGTAACTCCAGGCAAGACACGAGTATGAAAGTAGTTAATAGTTTATAAGTGTATATTTGTGGGGACAAAATGTCTGCGGTTCACTATACATATATTATGTCTGTGAGAACAAAAATGTCCGTTTGTTTGTTGTATAGAGGCAGCATTACATCAAAAAGCTGAACAAAATTATGGTACGAAAGTGCATTGTGTACATTAATTAAATTAAGGATGAACATTTGCTCTTTTCAAAAGTGAGACTTTTAAAAAGAGCCAGTCAGAGCTTTTTCTTAAGCTTTTCTTTTTTCCCGTCCACCGAGATTTTATCTTAAAAAATGCTGAATATGTATGAATAAGATAGCCTTTAGAAAGCTAACTTTTAACCCAGAAAATGCTGGAAAACTGTGTGTAAAACCGCAGTACACAGCCAGTGCAGAGCGAGTTACTTCGCAATTTCAACTCAAGAACCTCTTGTTAGTAAGCTACTCTACAAGAAAGCAATTTAGACCAACTTGCCGAAGACTATGTACCTTTTGCCAAGGGCTTCAAACTTTGTCAAAGTCACTTAGAAGTAGAGAAAGAAAGTTTTGTAATAGTGTCGTCTGGATGTTCCTCCGTCGGATTTATGACGAGATGAGCAAGAGCTGTTCTGATGGTAAGCATCACGCTTGCCTATAACAGCTTAGTGCCAAATACCTATTATGATCTTCAATATTTCAAAATGTTGCGCGGAAAATTTCAGCATTTCCGGAATTTCCTGAAAGCATTTCCAGACATATACGATGTAAAATCCCTTAATACCCCTAAATTCCAATAATGTATTATAACTCGAAGGACATTGCTCAACAATCCGGAATTTGTTAAAGTTTGCACACCACTGCTTGCGGCTTGAATAACTGGCATAGGTTCGGTACTTCTCACAGCGGACTGAGTAAAATAATGATGATAATGATTTGTTAGGGACACTCATAAAACTTCCATAGCTTTACAGTTGCTGTTACACTCGTAGAACAAACAGATTAAAGCTAAAACAAGTCAAATTCGAAAGCATTCAATTGTAAATGTAATAATGTACTCGCACTCGCAGTCATCTATACTAATATTATAAAGAAGTAAAGTTTGTGTGTTTGTATATTTGTTAAATTGTAAGGGGTAATCTCGGGATCTACTGAACCGATTTTAAAAATTCTTTCACCAATAGAAAGCCACATTATTGCTGAGTGTCATAGGTTATATAAAAAACCGAAAAATAAAAAGACTTTTACGTGGTAGTCCGTTTTGCAAAGTGAATCGGAGAAAAAACGGTCCGGACGGCGCGCGATGGCTTCGGGTTTAATTAACATTATGCCCAACGAAGTGGGCAAGGGTCAGCTAGTATAATATATTTCACCTAATTTTAATGTACCAACATTACAGCTTTACGTACTCGTACATCTAGCAACGTTCAACGTTATACCCGATCTTGAAAATAGCAAAGAATATCAAAGATTTCCCGAAGCGAAAGTCTGCGCTCGTCACCAACTTCCGACCTCCGTAGTTGGACCGAGAAATCTATGCAACGATTTTAATTTCCTGTCCTTCAAAACTTGAGTGTGACGAGAGAAAAAAAGGAATGAACTTGACAGTACTATACATAAGCTAGCAGTTTCGTGATTCTACTATCCTACTTCTTGTTTTCCTAACTCATAGAACTCCAGGACCTTATTCAAAAAGCTTGCCTAAACACTGCTTAAGAGTTTATCTCATGTTTTCGCGCGTGACATTTTACGTCAGAGCATTTTATGCAGTGACTAAGGAAGACCTCAAATATTAGTTCCTAACTAACATTATAAATGCAAAAAAATAGTTTAGTTGTTACGCATTTACGCCCAAACTACATAAGCGATCATCATATAATTTTGCATACACATTGTCAGGTGTAAAAAAAGACAAAGACTACTTTTTATCATCATCATGACCATTATTGTTTTTATCATCGCGCGAATAGTTTTGTACAAAGTTTAAATGGAACCGGATTGAAGGGCAGTATTTCCAATGAAATTACAGGGCGTACCTACGTAATGGGCAAACAAAATAAAATCCACTAGCCTTTAATAAAAGCTTTGACATCACAGAGTGCAATACGCACACCATTTTCAGCAAAAGAATTCAATTTTTTATTTGTCGAACAAAATGGAACTTCTAAATTTTCGCTATTTATAGACCCACGTTGTTTTGCTGACGCGGTCGAAATGTTAAAAGCGATCCAATTGAATTTTTAATATATTTTATTTGTCAGTTCTCGGGAGCGTTCGTTGTGAGAAATGTAGGTTTTGGGAAGTGCTAATTTTGGTCCGTTGCGCATTCTACGATGTGAGCGTTTTGAGCCTAACCCGTTCGATTTGCCTGCGCGATGCAACGCTGCAAGTGCCGTGTCTCCGGAAGCGAGCCCTAAAACAGACCGAGTGGACTTAGTTGATCGATTGAAAGTATATAAATGCACGTTTTGAAAGACCTCGTACTTTTCATTGAACGTTGCAGAGGCCAGAGGCCCCAATCAATCATCACATTAAGGGCCTATGCACACCGCGTTTTTTAAACGCGCGTCGACGGCGCGCTTTTATCCTACAGAGCAGTTTGTTGTCGTTTGTATCGATACAAACGCGCGGCACCGGCGCGTTTGTATCGATACCCACGCGCGTTAGCATCGCGTTTGTATCGATTCAAACGCGCGGCACCAGCGCGTCTGTATCGATACCCACGCGCGTTAGTATATGGTGGGGTCAAATTAGACCAGCAAATAGATGTGACCTTACATTAATTCCTACCCAGCTGAAAATCGGTAGGATTGTTTATAACACCATCATAAATAAAACCTAAAAAGTCCTCATCGATCGGATATGTGCAAAAATTTTTACTCCGTGTAGAAGGTCACCAAAACGGGTATTTCGTGATTTTCTTAAAAACGGTTCAAGCTACGAGAAAACTTATTTTTTTCTTTTTTTTTCTTTTCTTTTTTATTCTTTTTTTTCGCGAATTTCGGGTTTGTTCATAATGATGAGTACCATGAGCATTTTTCGGCTTAGCATACCCTTTATGAATAACCCTGTATAGTGGGGTCAAATTAGACCAAAAAATAGATGTGACCTTACATTAATTCCCACCCAGCTAAAAATTGGTAGGATTGTTTATAACACCATCATAAATAAAACCTAAAAAGTCCTCATCGATCGGATATGTGCAAAAATTTTTACTTACGTGTAGAAGGTCACCAAAACGGGTATTTCGTGATTTTCTCAAAAACGGTTCAAGCTACGAGAAAACTTTTTTTTTTTCTTTTTTTTTTTCTTTTTTTTTTCTTTTCTTTTTTTTCTTTTTTTTCTTTTTTTTCTCATTTTTTTTCGCGAATTTCGGGTTTGTTCATAATGATGAGTACCATGAGCATTTTTCGGCTTAGCATACCCTTTATGAATAACCCTGTATAGTGGGGTCAAATTAGACCAAAAAAAAGATGTGACCTCACATTAATTCCCACCCAGCTGAAAATTGGTAGGATTGTTTGTAACACCATTATAAATTAAACCTAAAAAGTCCTCATCGATCGGATACGTGCAAAAATTTTTACTCCGTGTAGAAGGTCACCAAAATGGGTATTGCGTGATTTTCTCAAAAACGGTTCAAGCTACGAGAAAACTGTTCTAGACAAGTATGTTCACTATTTAGACACGCGGTAGCGTGTCAAGCCAAGTTCAAGTAACAGAAATTGTTTTTCTTGAGAAAATGTCTAATTACAACGAAACTCTCAAAAACAGTTCTCTATTTCTTGTTCTCAGTTTTCTTTTTCAAATATTAGTGTAACACATCGTTGCACTACGCGTTTGCATCGCGTCTGTATCGCTACACACGCGCGTTTGCATCGCGTCTGTATCGCGACACACGCGCGTTTGCTTCGCGTCTGTATCGCTACACACACGCGTTTGCATCGCGTTTAAAAAACGCGCAGGTGTGCAAAGGTCTACAGGCTGCGTCTGACTTGCGTGTGTATCGCGTCTGTATCGCTACAAACGCGCGTCAACGGCGCGTTTAAAAAACGCGGTGTGCATAGGCTCTAAGAGGCCACTGGCGACGGAGAAATGACAAAAATAGCACCAGTTTTCACATGCAGTCTATTATTTAATTTAATTCAAGAGCGAGGACCTACTTGGCACGGCGTCAACGATGCAATAGCATTCCTTAGCACGTCGTCATTTTGCACACAAAAGTGAATTTCTACGTGCCAACAATGCAGTGTTGCCAATACTACGACGAATGTTATATTCTCCGGCTTTAGCCGTAAAACAATAATAGCATCTATCTACAGCTAGAGGTGCAATGGCCGTAGGCTTATCGTTTTAACAGTGAAATTTATCTGTTCTCTGTATTAAATGTAAATCAATGACCGAGCCATAGTTTCCACAAAAAAACATGAAAATGGCTCGACCAATGCAAGTATTTTATTGCTGTTAAATTTTGGCATTAATACAAATTTTGGTTTTTTAATGTGTTTTTTTAAATGAACAAATTTTATTTATAGAGACTCAAATTGATTTTAATTGACTCGATCAATTGTTTTTATTTGCTTCTCAATGTAAAGGTGTTTAAAAAAATAATCGGGTGAAACCATCCAGCGTAGCTAGTAATGACACAGCCTTTGTTTTTTCTAAGCAAGCACAACTTTTTTCTCGAAAATACTCGGTAGTCAAAAAAATACAGCAACACTGTTGAACAACTAAACTTGTGGCCGTAGACATTTTAAAGACGACCAAGATTTACAGCGGAAAATATTATTATGGTTGGGATATTGTTTTGGGACAGAACCAAGTCCGCTAGTTGTTTTTAGCATGTTTTTGTTGACAGTAGCTCGAATGAAGCAGCTACTGAGTCTTATGGAGCAGATTTATAGGGATCTTGGGTTATGCATTTAAGTTTCTTCTCTTAAAACGTTTACCATCTCGAAAGGTGTACTATCACTAACTATTTCATCAACCACTGTGAGTCGATATAAGATGTTCTTTGTTATTTTTACTAGTGGTCACAAAGTAAATTTTAGTCATCAAACCAACGAAATATAATAATTATGCAACCTTTTCAGATTCAAATCACGACACAACTTTCTATTTCAATTCCATCCACCTTTACAGAACTAGCTTAAAGGCTCCCACAGTAATTGTATTTGGTGTCCGGCCCTTCGCTTTTTCCGGTCAAAGCGAGCGCAAAAAATCTAGTGAAATAGTGAAATGCGGGTGAAAATATAATTCCTAGAACTCAGAACTTTTCCAAGCGGAGTGGTCTGGTCGAGCGGCGCCGTTTTGAACGCTTTGTGGGGCATAAACCAAGTTACAGGCTTTGTCAATCAATCAATTGACGAAAGCCCATCGTATTGGGTAGAACAAAGGAACTGTAAGCAATTAAATAATTTAGAAACCAAGCACTCGCGGTCAGAAGTTCAGAGGGCAATAAACTTTAGAAGTGGGCTGTCTGTAGGTAAATTGATAAATTAATTTGTAACTGTCTTATTATATTTCTTATTATATTATTGTAATTTTAGGACTCTAGCTGGAAAACCTGGTTATTTCACCATGTTAAGAAATAGTCTGTATTCATATTATCAAGGTACCTATATGCTATCTCTATTTAAATTGCTCTCAAATTCGTTGACGCAATATAACGTGAATGTTCCCAATTTAATTTTAACAAAACTTTTCAAAACCACGCTAGTTTTCAAAGCAAATTTGTTGAACCGTTTTAGCTCGAGGAACCATACACACATTACACACATCTTTCTAGCTTTCGTTACGCTGCTAGAGAAAAAGCGAGACATAAGCAAACGCGTGCACTTCGTGTCCTAATTTTATTTTCATTCCAAATAGCCCCAGTCTATCCTGGTAGTCGCAAACCTGAAGCTCACTGCGTCAGCACCAATAAAATTTACTTCCAAAACAATGACTGGACTCTATCAAAACGTTGGTGCTACATAAAGTTTAGCACTTGAGCGCAATGCTCCAAGTTTTTATTTACTTCACAACTTGCCAGACTAATTGCAATTGTTGGTTTGTTTTTGAGCGTCAAGAAACTTAACAGTTGAAAAAACTTGTTTCTTACGGCATTGATAAAACGAGTGATAATTTCAGGATGTTGCAGTACTTAAAAATTAGCTAGGAAGTACTCAATTTGTTCTAGAGCATTCATCATAATCACAATCACAGCTTTCTTAATCCCACTACTTCCAAATGTCCAAGCCAAGTTGCAATCATATAACCGAACCGTATGGGGATGGCATTTCTGTCAGAATATAGAATTTATAAATAGATTATAATAGAGATGTAAATTCTAAATTTCCCATACATTTTCCTATTTTTCTAAATCGATTCGTTGCGGGGAGCTGGGTAGGTCTGTCGTCTATCTCTTACTGTGCCAATCGGTCTTGCGTCAACTTCGATCATATTGCGTCAATCTGATCCAGCAGGCCTAGCCAACTTTCTATTCTATCAAACTCTATTGAAAACTAAGGAAATGTATGCGAATGACATCTTTATTATCTATTTATAGATTCTTTATTCTATTACAGAAGTGTCAATCCCATACATTGTCTTAGTTTTTTATAGCGTTTGCGGTTATGAAATTGCAACTTGGCTAGGGGGCTGGTTCGACCCGCGATTTTCACAGTGTCATCGATCTCGCCGCTGGACAACCATTGCTCATTTACTTCACTTTGGCCTTCATCGTTATCATCATCATCAGCCCGTTATCGCCCACTGCTGAGCATAGGCCTCTTTTCTTGTACGCCACTCATCCCGGTGCCAATCTTGTCCAGGACCCGCGATTTTTGTTATATCGTTGGCTCAACGAGCTGGAAGTCGACCGACGCTTTGGCCTTACTTGATTTAAAATAAATATGAGTACAATACAATATTTCATTTTATTATTTGTTAGAAGTAGGCGTAATCGCATCATTGATAATTAAGTTTCAAAGAAAGCAATTGCAACACTCCATCATAGAACTTAGCAACTAGAAGTAGAGAATCACAAAAGTTCGCTGTAATTTTGTCACTTCAACATTAATCGGAGTATAAACATCGTTTCAAAGTACTCAAATTATAATTAAGTGCCCTTAAAAAGACAAACAATGGACCAAAATTAAATTAATTCGAGCCCGCTCCTGAGGCGTTTTCTTATACTTGTCGTAATTAAAAATAACGACTTCATTAACTTCTGAGGGACCGATGTTAGAACGTTCATAAGTTGTGAACTTTTATTAGGTGTAGACTCCGTAACTAGATTCGCGATGCGATTTGAAATGAATTTTCTTCTCTAAGTTTTCTTTGCCCAGTGAAAGTCAGAACAGTTGTTCAACCGTCTTTGTGCCAGTCTACTCCCTGATGTTACGGAGCCACGAGCCATCTTACGTTTTCCGACTAAATGAATCTGCATATCAAAATGTCAAGCCTTTTTTGTTATAGACAATGAAGTAGTGAAATAAAGAACACTACCTATTCGAAAAAAAAAACGTTAAAAACAGATGCAACCGCGAAAAGAAACTAACCATGTCGAAATTGAGCCTTTACTACAAAATTCACAAAAATTTCCGAATATTGCCAAAACAATTCCCAATTCAACTGCAGCACGGGTGTCGTACATAGATTACTAGAAAGTTTCTAGAGTTAGTATATTATAGCTTTACTATGGAAACTAACGTGGTTTAGACACATTTTCTCGTGTTAACAAAATATTATAGCTTTCTTCTGCCGGATATTTTTCAGCCCCGATCCAATATCAAAAGGTATTAAAAAAAATATTGACCAACGCCATCACATTTACCGTCTTGTCAAGACGGCAGAAATTCGCACAGGTAACCGTATCGTATATCTGACCGCCCCCTTACTACGTGCGATCGCAATATCAATATCAACGGTTTTCTTTTACTTAGAGGTCATTTACTTTACCTCTAACGCTTGGAGAATATCTCTCACGGGCTCCCGGAATACCCTCCACAGAATGTTTTTATACAGGAGGTTGCGCAAGTCGTGTCCGACACGCAGGGGTATCAGTGTCAATAATTAATTGTGTTTACCTCTTCTCTTGTTACTAAAATTAATGAGAAAAAAAAATCCGCAATTAGTACTAATTACTACTGAAAAAGCGAAAATTGTATGATAACTAGAATTTTAAAAACTGAGATAAAGAATGTATGGCTTTATTAAGTTTACGAAACCAGTAGCGATAAGTAGGTACTTTGAGAATGACATAGAGCAGATTGAAACATTTTTTTTTATTAATTATTTTAATTTTTCATTTCGTGGAGTATTTTGAACCCTTTTCTTGTCTATCGGTTGTCCATCGGCGTGTATAACGTCACATGAAACGATAGTGCTCCAGATAACTGTGGTAGCGCCGCTTGCTTATAAACTGTTATGATTTTGTACAACTGGCCTGTTTTTCGGGGGAAACGTTTGTTTTGTTGAATTTGTCAATATATGTACTTATGATTATTAATTCGATCTTTCCGTTTTTATGTTTACTGGGACATTCGGACACGAGCTTTACAACACCATGTATAAAGTTCAAACGTAACTGTACATGTACAATAAACCAACCTATTTGTGGTCGCAGCAAATCGCTGTTTAACTCCTTCGAACTGTTTACTGCTGCCATAAAAGAAGTAAATTTACCGCCCAATAGTTAAAATCTATTTCCGTATCTCTGTAGACTTAAAGCTCATTTTCGGACGAAGAATTTAAAGCTCTCGATACTTAATTCGAAAAGTCCCGAAATAAGCGTCTAAGATATTTTTCTAGGGACTTCATTAGTATAATGAATCAAGGCGTAGGTATATAAACAAAAGATGAGCGTTAATTGGATCCGAGTCCTTTTGCTCGACGCTCAGTTTTAATTTGATCTTTTCTGATTGGTTATTACGAAGAAATTGAGAAAAAACGTTAGTGGGAAGATTGTGAGAGGTATTGATTTCGGCGTGACCTTATTAGCGATCGCTGAAGTACGTCTGGTCGGTCACACCAAATACCTTTATTTTCATTGAAGACAGCATTATATTTTGATTAATAGTACATAACATCATTTACTCGTACATCAATTCAATTGTCATTTTCTAAACTTTATTGACCCGAACTTAATGCAATTAAAACAACTTCGTTGTATAAAAGAACATATTATGTAGCAGGAGTTGCCTATTGCAAAACTGGTAAAATCTATGGTTCGTATTTGAAAAGATTTAATTTTGCGTTCAGTGATTTTTTGACACGATAAATTTATCAAGCGTATTTTTTGCTAGTCAAATATCTTTATTAAACTCAACTTCTATTGTTCTGTACATAATTTATTTTCAATTAACTGCGCCCTGCGGCTTCACCAGCATTTTTCGAGATTAATCCCAAAAAACGTACACACACATAACACATTCACACAACATATAGGCTACTATTTAAAGTAGCCAATATGTAAATCCAGAGTGTAAGCTATTTTCATACATAATTTCATAAAATCCCCTTCAGCCGTTTGGCGTGATTTATAACAAACTTTCACATTTGTAATAATGGTAGGATGGTCAATTGGTCATATTGTCGTGTTACACTACTGGGCAAAGTGATCCTATTCCTTACGATATCTTGGGTAAGCACCTTCCGATCGTTTTTAAAATTGAATAAGTATCGAACCCATCGCTCTATCGTTTTGGGGTTGACCTCGGAAAAGTCATGTTCTTCAACCTTTGAGGACTTTTCTCAATAGTCCCTACACTAAATAAGATTCTGTTCTAAATTTAAATACTATTGGCTTTTCGGTTAAGGAAAACATTGTGAGGAAACCTGCATACGTCCGAGGAAAAAATTCAATGGCGTATGTGAATCCACCAACCCGCAATTGGCCAGCGTGCTGGGATGCGGCCTATTCGCTCTTCAAGGGTCGACCTGGTATCCCAGCAGTAGGATTATTAAAAGTTGAGTTGACTCATAATTATTTTTCAGAATTTTTATTATGAAAACCGTACGCAGCTAGTGTTAAAATAAAATTATCTGAATTAATCTGAATTTACCGCAAATTTAATCCAACGCCAGGATATCATACGTATTCAGCATCACGCATTTGTTCACAACACTAGAACAGGTGCTCGGCCAGAGTTATTGCAGCCGACTCGTGAATAATAGCCGATATCGGTTTTTCTACACCATCGGGTATTCTGTTTTACGACGTACGGAAAACTGTTTATTGCCAACGTTGAACCTACATTTTAAACGCATTCGATGGGGTTTGTTTTAAAAAGTGCTTTTAATTATTACAAGGTTTTTGAAGTGAAAACTTCTTTAGCGGCGTTGTACACTTTTTTGGAATGGGTAAAAAATGTTAAACTCGCGACAGGGTCACGTGACCTGATCGAAAATTCGTAAGACGGATGGAGAGTAGACAGCTAGTATCCCCCTCTCTTTCTACGGCGCGGCGAAAATGCATGCCTGCGCCGGCTGTTTCGTTTAGGCGGCGCAGGGCGCTTGCGCGAATGTTCTAATTTGACAGTTATAGTGTTGTGACCTAGTGATTATAGTGGACACGATATCGATTCATTTTTCTATTAAAATAATTAAAGCAATTCGTGCAAAATTATTCAAGTTTTCACTTCTGCCGGCACTCCCGGAGTGCAACCCTTTTTTTTTTTTTTTTAGCTTGCGTAAGGCGGATCGTGCCTTGTAACGTTCTTTAGGAGAGATGAAAATGAAAAATGATGTTACATATTTCCAAAAATTTGTACTAATCGTGTACTTTTTTGTACGACGACGTACCACACTCAATATGATGACTAAGGTGAACCTGGATGATGGACGTACCTATAGGTACTTATTTGTTAAGAACTGGACAGTGAATCAGCTATGAAGTAGGTACCTTTCTACTAAGTGGTGAGTACCCCATGGAAATATCATGGAGAACGTTATGAAAAAAAAAAACGACGAGTTGCACTCCGGGAGTGCCGGCAGAAATTAGAACATTCGCGCAAGCGCCCTGCGCCGCCTAAACGAAACAGCCGGCGCAGGCATACATTTTCGCCGCGCCGTAGAAAGAGAGGGGGATACTAGCTGTCTACTCTCCATCCGTCTTGCGAATTTTCGATCAGGTCACGTGACCCTGTCGCGAGTTTAACATTTTTTACCCATTCCAAAAAAGTGTACAACGCCGCTAAAGAAGTTTTCACTTCAAAAACCTTGCATCAAAATAAGTTCTGCTTGTTTGCGACAAAAAGGGATAACAAACTTACAAACACACAATCTCTTAGAACAAGCGCCAAGAGGACGCATCGGAAAACGAGCGCCGAGTGTCCCAGGCACTCAGCATTTATGTTGAGATGGGTCCCTTTTGACACGAATCTTTTCCTTTTGTTTGTCCCATGTTTTTGTTTCATTTTAGTATTTTATTCATGTGCCTGTAACTACGAGTATTTGTTGCAACTGTCATCGTGTCAAATAAATATCTTTTTCCTCTTTCCTGATACGTGGGGAGGTACCTTCTCCATTCCATTTCATGAAGAGTAAATAACTTAGTAGTCGTTTTGTCCTATGTTCATACCTTACACGTAGTATGTACAAGGCTATAATGAATGGATATGCTAAGTCGAAAAAAGCACAGTACTCATCATAATGAACAACTTTTTCTATGGGGCCAAACCGGAATTCGCGAAAATAAATCAGCTATTCCGTAAATTTTGTCGAGTGTCATTTACATTTTTTTAGGGAACAGCTGTTTTGTTTTTGCGAATTTTGGGTGATTCCCATAGTAAAAGTTGTTCATAATGATGAGTATAATTAGTTTTTTTCGGCTTAAGATTATCCTTTTCTTATAACTATAGTATATGTAATTATTTCTAGTCGTCAGTGGTATGGTCAATAAAAAATCTGAATGTTCAATACTACAAGCAGTAATAGTTCGAAGCTACAAAGCTCCGCATTGTCTGTACTTTACAAAAGCTATTGAACTTCACAAAAAACGTAGTTTTATTATGATTCTACGTTGTACGTGTTTGTCAAGTCTGCTTTGTCAAGCTTTGCTTTTATTGACATTGCTGTGGAGATTGTTCCGGGATATTGCTTTGGTTTATGTACTTAGTTTGCTTGTAGTAGTGCTCCCGAGGGCTATACTCGTATTGTATGGGTTTTAGTCTAGGATGAAGCCCAAGTTTCCCATATTATTTTCAAGTAAAAAGTATAACCGTCCTCATAATGCACTCAGATTTTTAACCGTTATATTACATACACAATTATAATATTATCTATAAAATATATATAATATTTTATTAATTATTTACAGATGAGTATTCGTAAAAATATATATCTGCCCCGTCACAATCGAACTCTTTGTCATTCAACCCGACAAAAATATGCATGAAAATTAATATGCATGACCGTAGAACAAAACATGGATCTGCCATTCCGCCCGCATGTACCCGCATGCCCGCTCGAGCTTCAAGCTGTAATCTCTTTGAACTTTACAATGACACATGTTTGTGACGTATCGATATTACTAGTCGACGCGACGGAAGGCACAGCTCGAAATCCCGGAAAATGGATTGTTAAAAAAACGTCGCACCGTCCTTTCCGTCAATTTTTCAAATTCGTTGCTTTGCTTTGTGTTGTTTTCTGTTCAGGTTTTGGGCGTGCTGCAACATTTTACCAATGCCTTTTATTTACACAATTGTGTTTAAATTACTCGTATTGTACAAATACGCTTTTTGTAGAACAAACTGACGCTTTTTATCTTTTTAATTCACGAATGTGAAATAAAGAGGAAAGATTTGTTCTTTTGTATGTTTGTGTTGAATAAACACAAAAACTACTAGACCGATTTCAAAAATTCTTTCACCATTAGATTGCTACATTATCCCTGAGTAACATAGGCTATATTTTATGCCCGTGCAAAGCCGGGGCAGGTCGCTAGTTTAGAATATTTTAGTGCTCGGAAAAATATTACGATACTGACTGTTAATTATTCTGGAGCTGTTGTCGGCTTACCTGAAAGGAGAGAAATATAAAATTAACAAGTGGTTATTAAACATTGATTTATTACTCGGAAATGAATAAGGGAGCTGTTGTTTGTAATCATGCAATATGCAAATACTCGTACATGTAAGGTCGTTTGTACACCAAGCCTACCTTTCGAATAAATCGAGAAAAGCAACTCAAATAACGCAGATCGAACAAATTGTCTGCAATGCAGCGACGCGTAACAACAAGCGTGTAAAACATTTTTCAACCATCAACGTCAAAATTCGCTCTTATCCTCAATTAAACTAGAAGTAACTTACATATAATAAATATCGGACTGTGTCTACGTAGTATGCGACTTTTAAATGGATTTCGTACATGCGAATATATCGGCGACATGTGTCACTCAAAATACAAAACGAGAGTACAGAGTAACTCGAGTCGACGAATTGGGTCGGTCGCCTTGTGTATTAACGGCGTACGAGTGTGCGAGCTACAACAATTATTTTCTCATTGTTTATAATTATTGTGGTTATATCTCATCTCTCTTTGTTATACGTGTGATAATTATGTAAGTAGATGTCATGTGCCGCGCAGGGTCTTGAATTCTGTGAGTTCAAAATTCTGGGTGGCGCAGACCTGTTATGGTCAACCGCGACGTTTAACATCAGGCGAGCGATTTGCTCGTCTCGTCACTCAATTACATAAAAAAAAATAAAAAAAAAATGTTTTTGAAATTACGTTGTAGTTGTTGTTTCG
The DNA here is from genome assembly GCA_949125135.1 of Alcis repandata. Taxonomy (NCBI): domain Eukaryota; kingdom Metazoa; phylum Arthropoda; class Insecta; order Lepidoptera; family Geometridae; genus Alcis; species Alcis repandata. The sequence goes on from OX421238.1 coordinate 4,722,087, forward strand.
GTACCAGCCCTGAAATCGCGAAACCAAACATTTAAAAAAAAACACATTCCACTAATATACAAAATGTTTTAATGTTTTATAATTGTTCAATGTTCACATTTCGACTTTCGTTGTGTCCGTAAGATTTTTTATAGCACAGCGGATTTTGTTCTTACGATTTCATGGCTGGTCTCATAGAAAAAGTTGTTTATTAAGCTTAGTCTAATAGTAGTAGTTACCAGTAGTAGCCCTGTGCTTATAGGTATAGATAAAACCGGTCTAGTACAGACAAGAGTTTCACTAAACAAAACTGAATTTCACAAGGAACTTCGGTCACTGAATAGCATTAGGAAACAGCGAAAGCGGCAAACTATAATGGTCTTTTGTCACGCTCCTAACCTAACCTAACCAAACCTACTATTATTACTTTGTGGCTGCTAAATTGTAAGTAAAGCTAGATCATATAGGTCGATTGTGCTGAGAAAAATGGCCATCAAAATTCCGACGAATTCACCTAAAGTAGGTACGGAGTATACTGATATCACCAAAAAGTACGATGATTAGCACGTTTTTACGGTGACAACCATATATCATAATAGTTGTCAGTGTCACCGTAAAAGTGGTGCTTTCTTTTTAAATTCGTCGGAATGTTGATGAATTGTGTGAAGTGAAGTGAGTTCATCATTCATTTAGCGGAATTTAGATGGGCATTTTTCTCAGTGTGGCTAGCCCTGGTGTTAGCGTTTTAGGCCACCTGAAGGCCTCTGGCTTGGCTTGGCAGCTGTTGTTATAGGACAAACAACCGGGACTTAATTGCAAACTAAACACAATTTACCTCATACAGCTCGCAATATGTTGTGTCAATGATTTACCTATACCTGCTCGTTTATTTACCAAAGCTACCTTTGCCCTTTAAAGCCAAAATGGAAACCTCGTATTCGTTTTGATCCAATCTTGCTATTCAGACAGCAACAAAATATTCAAATAGAAATCTAGTTCCGAGCAAAAAATACTGTCATTTTATTCGATAAAATTAGATATCGAGTAACCAAATTGAATGTATCAAATATAAAGAACCCAATATTGAAATAAACAACGTAGTAAATAAAAGGTAACAATACCAATATAAGCCCGATTCAATCCGATCAAATCTAAAAATAAAAATCTAAGATAATCGCTTTGAAGTTTGAATAGCAGTACGCTGACAGGCACCTTTCTGAACAATCGGAGCAACAATAAAATGACTGAGTCATAAAAAGGCGATCAAAGCAAGGTGGCCTCTCCTAAGTGGTGTACAAAAGGAGTAAGGATACACTCGTCCTCGGACATGGGGGGGGGGGGAGGGGGGGACGTCGTTCATCAAGAAATGGGAGCGCCGCAACATGGCAGCGACGAGTTCAGTACATTCATTCATAAAATTGATCACTTCCACTACTTTGTAATTTTATTAGATAGATATTTACATAAATATACTTTTAGATACACAGATTAATCAGAAATGGCTGACTAAAACAACTGACCTATAAACAAAGCATTGAAAGGTAAATCCTAAATTGAAAAATGTGGGTAGATTCTCAAAAAATACTATATTTTCGACACGTGACACGTAACTACTTATTTGAAAATGGGCTCATATTTCGAAACACTTTTTTCATTTAGTCTCGTTAATAAATGGTCTAGTAAACTTTGTATTTGATAATTAAAAATAAACCTGTTTATAGCCTTTAGATAAAAATAACGGCACTGTTTTATAATATAAACTAAAATCGAAATCATACTGAGAAATTTAGCAATTCAGAGCTCATTTCAAAGATTAAAGCCAGAGCTCGACTGCTAAATGAACGAGGCCATTAATGAGCCTGCTTAACTCGCAACAATAGTTTCTTAGTAGAGGCTCAACCGTGAAAGAGGCTAGCGGAGCGATCTGACTATGAAAAATTATCGTTGCGAGTTAAGCGGGCTCATTACTGGCCCCGCACATTTCGCGGTCGACCTCCGGCTTTACTGCATTAGGAAGGATGTCCAAATGTCATTAAGGATGAGGGAGCTAGTGATGCTAACTGGATAGCTATTCATAGAAGACGGATATCGAAACCCGGCGGCGATAAACTAACAACCTTCAACCTGCACTTTCCAATGGTAATAGTAATGTTAACTCCGTAGAACGAACATTAAAGTAGGTACGCAAATTAATTTAATAGTCTCACTATTTATACCCTTAGGTATTTTATTCACGAGTACTTTTGAGGTGTGTTAAATGTTCATTTTAATTTTCTAGTTTTCATAAATGCAAAAATGTTGTAGTTGATTGAATTTACAAGAATTCAGGCTATTAATCCTATTTCCTACTAACATTAATGTGAAAGTTTGGTAAGAAAGTAGCTTATGCCCTCGATTTACATATATTATAGGCTACTTTTTATCCGGTAAACGCGGATGAAACCGCGGGGCGCAGCTAGTAAACGTATAAAAGTTCGTTAATAGACAGTGGATGGAAGCGAAAAGGGTCGATAAAGCGTAGCGTTGCGTTTCTTTGGAAAAACGTACTACTAATAAGGACTGATGTTGATGATGATTATGATTCATTATTATGCTAATTAGTACTTAACTATAATCTACACGATATCTTTGAAGTACGTTTCAAAGAGTAATAAGCTCTTAATCCGTCGATAGAAAATAATATTAGACGACATTAATTTTTCATACATTTTTATTGCAGTTATTGAATATGTAACATATCTACATTGTACATAACACAACATATTTATTCAATAGAAGTCATTGCTAAGGTATTGATAATTGATTTCCAAAGTTAAAACACAAAGCAAAATCACAGTGAAACCCCCACGAACCCAAAAAAACCTCAGAAATATAAAACTTTTTCCCAACGCCCTAACGACATCGAGCCGTAATAGCGAAATCAAACGAGTCCAAAAAGAACTGAAAGCCACCTGAAAGCTATATTTTTGTTACAATATTTACGTAGTCTGAACGACCTCATTATACAGGACAAAGTTCATTAATATGTAAATCAAAGAAAGAAAAGCACTTACTGAAACGCACCTGTACTAACCTACATTGGGGTTAGTGATGGGGCTCCGGCTAAAAATGTTCCGACTAAAATATTTAGCTATCCGGCTAAATAGAACTGAGCAAATTAGGAAGTGTTTAGCATCAAAACAATCAGACATTAGAATCTTTATGGAGGGCTAGAAAAATACTTTTTGACACCTAATAAAGTATCTACAATTTTTTTCGTCAAATATTGCTATTATATATTTTTGAGTAATTGATAAAAAAGCTAAGCAATAAAGTAACTTAATTTCCTATCAAACGAGTGAAAATGTATCTAACAACATGAGAACAGCCTAAACATAAAAATACATTTTAGTTCATAAATAAGTTGGGCATTGGTCGAAGCGAGCGCGACATAAGAAACAACAAAAAAAATTTAGCTATCCGGCAATCCAGACTAACTAACCTTAGCAATCTCTAATCGAGACCTTTTTAGCTTTCGCCTTTAGGATATTTTTAGCGAAAGGTAGAGTAAACGAGGATGGTCATTTTGCACAGATGCGAGGCGAAATTACTAAGAGCAATCATGGACTCAGCCAGCTATAATTTAAGTTTAACCTAGCTTTGAGTCTGGCGACTGCGCCCCGCGGCTTCACCCGCGTTTTCCGGAATAAAAAGTAGCCTATGTGTTAATCCAGACCATGAACAACCTTCATTCCAAATTTCATGTAAATCCGTTCAGCCGTTTTTGCGTGAAAGAGTAACAAACATCCATACATTCTTACAAACTTTCGCGTTTATAATATTAGTAGGATTATTCTTAGAATACTCAGATCAAGTAGAAAGGCAGATAGAGTCCCGCCTTAGATACAGGTGAAGCCAAAAAACTACCCTACTGCCTGTGTACGGATACTTCAAGCATATATTGACGCATAAGAACTACCCTTATTACTCGTACCTACTACTTATTTTTCTTGTCCACGTTCTCTGAGCAAGTAACGTAAGAATTGACGATTGATTCGGGTAGTTTTTTTGCGTCAATATGTGCTTGAAGTATACTCACACGGGCAGTAGGGTAGTTTTTTTGGCTTCACTTGTATCTAAGGCAAGACTCTATCTGCCTATCTACTTGATCTGAGTTAAAATATCAACGAGAGCAATTCTGATGTTTATTACTATACTTTGAGGATGAAATTCCACCGACATAACTAATGTATTATTATGTTGACTGGAACTGTTGTTGAGTGTTATCCGGAGTTCTACAGGCATGATATATGGTACAAATTTTTCGGAATAAAACCTTACTACTCTGCAGTTACTTTTTCGCACAATTTAAACTTTATGCTTTTTTATACTCGTATTCCACAAATTCCACGATACCTCGACATCAATGCGTTCAACTGTACGACCAAATCGGACGTTAGCTGTAGTAACAAACATTGATAAATACACGAAAACATTCTCATTGGTCGTATTTGTGGATTTTGCTGTCACAGGAAACTTAGTAAGCCGTGCGAAATTAAGAGTTTGTTTTATATATTTGCTTTTCATACGACCTCAGATCGACCTTGTTGACCAGATGGAATCCAGATGGAATAGGTAGGTACGGCGTTAGAATTGGGTGAAGCCAAGAACTCCTCTAATTTCGCGAGTAACAAGCTCTACAGTGTCGCGAGTAGGGGAGTGGTGACATTTCAATGAGTGTGTTTTGTGTACATTCGCGCGAAAGTAGAGGCGTTTTTGGCTTTACCCAAATATAACGCAATGTTGCATCCTTCTCTCTAGTTTTATCTGATCATACAAAATACGCCACAGTTGAACAAACACAGTATGTTGTTAACTTGTTAGTTTGATTTAATGTTTGTATTACTGAAGTTTCCGAGCTCGCCACATATTGAAGAAGTTAGTTGGTCAAGATTTGAGTTTATCAACACTCAAGATTTATAAATAGATAGATGGATGAAAAACTCTTTATTGTTCACATCAAAAATTATAGACGAAAAGGACCATAAAACTTAAAACTAGTGCAACAACTGCAAGCTGAAGAGAGAAAGACATAATATATAATATACATATATACATATATAAATATATAAATATATACATATATATACATATATAAAGACATAATATATAATATACATTATACATAATATAAATGTGTGCTCTGTGGAGATACGTATAATGTGAATAAAAAATTCAACTTTCCTTATAAAGTACTTACGTAATTGTGCATTATTTAATATATTGAACATTTGTATTCATTATGTAGTTTAATATCTAAGCAAAAAGCACGTCAATCCATTACTTAATTATTTTATGAAACAAGAACAAACCAACAAAAACACTTTTGCAACTAAAATATAAAGACGGGATTAAATTGGCCAAAAAAAGAGACAACATTGTTGTGTCATATTTAAAACAAACACGCTCTCAACTTAACCATCTGTCCCTTGTTCCCATAACTCAAACCTCAATAACCTGTTCCCAAATTAGCCGCTTTGTTTGTTTTCTTCCTCATGTTTTTTTTGAGTAAAAAATTATTCGAACAAAACAAGTCGGAGGACCCCGTCGTGTGTTGATGCATGAACTGTAGCGAAGGCCACGAATGCGCCTATCCTGTCAGTTTTTGGATGAGTCTGAAGTGTGACCACGTGTTAGGTATGTTTTTTTTTATCTTAATTTATTTAGGCTACTAACTTTGCCAAATTAAGTGCTAATGAGAATGCGAAGTTAAGAGGTAGGTCTCAACGTTTGTGATAAAGTTATATGACGAGTATTGTATGACTGAGGTCACGATCTAGACTAAAACACAAATCGTAAAAACATGTAAAAACAGCATGCGATGACCTTCGGACAGACGAAGCCCAAGCCAATGGACGTGTACCTGCTTATCATGCATGATAGCTTGCGCTCCTTCAATGTCTATAATAAAATATACATGGGTAGACGGTACAGAAATACTGCAGTCTGCTTGTCGGCAGGCATTCGCTTTTTTGTAGTTTTTGTATTTGTTTTAAGCAACTGGCTGTATAAACTCTCCGATTTTATTTTCCTTTTCTGTCGTTTTGCTCTCCTTTTTATTCAGAAACAGTCGTGTATCTATTACTGATACAAAATGTATCAGGTGCGTAGAAAAATGTAAGCAACATCAATCTATCGTCTGTCACGACGTTCTGTCTTCACCTTTGTATATACAAGTGATATAAATCTCCAATATATCACGGCATTTTCTGTCACAACACGAAAAAATGTCATAAGACAGGCGCTATAGAATTTTGCGTATGCTTCTGCGCGCCCGAATCTTCACCACCTGTGACTTGGCAATGTGTTCGGGGATTATCATATTCATGTGTCAAAACGGGGAAAGCGGGTAAGTCTACGTTATTGAGCTACTAGGGAACGCCTCATACACTCTTTTGCGTTAGTAACGCTTTACCACTCAGGTGCTACTTAGTCGGAGCGGTTTAAAGAACTGTTTTTCGCAAGGTTTTATTTTCACTCCAATTTTGGCTACATTTTATTTTTCTTCATTTATATATGTATAATGTATATAGATAATTGCGAAAGCTTTTACGATAATTGAAGCAAATCATTTATCGGCAATGTTTGTGAGTGTTAGGAACGAACCGAATAAGGTGACGATGTTCCAAATCGGTTCAAAAAAAAATGCAAAATAATAGTTTTATACGCATAATGGAATATTTATATTATAGTCACCTTTTTTACCTTGTTTCCGAATACTCTTCCTACTTACTTATTCTTCTGCACTCTTCTGCAGATTAAAGTATTGAAAAGGGTAGCTTCGAGTTGGATAACTAAATTCAACAAAGTTAAATTTGGCGCCCACAAACCTTTGCTGAGCTAATTTTAGATTTCAATTCCAAATTGAACCGAATTAAGCAAAGTTTGAGATGGTTAGAAACAGAACTACAATTGTAAGACAACGCACTCTGAAGGTTGATCTCTTTGATTCTGCTAACCGAAACTCCAATGTTAGTAATCGATTAATCCGTTGATTAAAAAGACAAATATTCGTGTTGTGAACCATCTAAATGAACACGTGCATTAGACGGCAACGAACATAAGTAATTGCCATGGCCATTGGCCATAGTAAATGGCAGCACTCTGATCATAGACACGGGTGGTGTATGATCGTAGGACGCACTGACCAAACTGGGTACCATTGCTACAGAAACCAATGAACAACTTTAATAGGTATAAGCGGTCTATTTTTATCAAGCCTCTGATCGCATTTAATGTCACATAAATCCATCTTTTTTTTTTGTAATTTATTTTCATAATTTTTTTTACCACGATTTGTACATTATCGTGTCTATTAAAAGTAAAATTTTTGAATAGTTTATTATGTTTGTTGGTTAAAAATACCACATTTTTTAAACTAAAGGTAATTTAGAGAGATCGTATCAAAGGGCTAAATACAAAGATTGATCAATACCATGGTTCCCCATGGTCGTGGTCATATTCCTACTCAGTGAATGCACGAGGACCCTAATTTTAATTGGGTTATTTAAACGGGTGGATAACTTGCTTAGCTAATTAGGAAAATGTAGGTCTGTTTACTTATTTGTGTTGGCGGGTTAGGATCAAACGTGGAAAATTATTCAGACACCGTAAACGCCTCACTTTTCGCATAAAAGCGGAATCAATTTCCGTGTATTTTAACGGCAATTAAGATTATATATGACAATTATGTTTTTTTATCTTAATTGCGATTTTTGAAGGCTTTGTTGAGATCTATATGACTTTTAAAAGTAAAGGAAATACTCAAGTGTTGATATATATACTAGGTAGTAGGTACTCTAATTATACACCGCAATGACATAGCTATATATATTTTTTTAACCCTCAAGAGCTTTCATAACTATGAAGTTGATGAGTTTTAGTATTAGAATGTATTTTATTTGAATGTAATTCTAAGTATTTATTACTTTTTTATGTAGGTTTATATGACACAGTTTTTTTTTAAATATTGCATTCCTTGTTTTTCTATTTTTTTATCTATCCTCTCCATTCTAAGGTTGCCTGGAAGATATCGCTCTTAGCGATAAGGCCGCCAGTTGTCGCACTAGTTTTAAGTGTTATAATTCTTTTGTTTGTAATTTATAGTGTGAACAATAAAGAGTTTATCTATCTATTAAAGAAAATGGGTTCTTTGAAAAGCCGTTTCCAAATTATCAGGTCTTCGTTAGTCGGGTTTCTTTATTACTTGTTTGTTAGCAAGCGTGGATCTGTGTTTTCTTGATTATTTTGTTTTTTTTTTCTGTTTTAAGCTTATTAAATATTATTATAGTACCTACTGTTATTATACTACACAGATGCATACTGCAATAGGTAATTAGATAGATTACTGCGATAATTTAGTAGTATCAAACAGACCTAATGTATGCTACGTGTTGACAGCGCTTGGATTAGTAAATAACTAGGGACATTAGATTAATTGAACTGAATAATGCAGTTGCAATTAGGGTTGCCAACTTTAAAAAAAAAAAAGAAAAAACACAGTCGAATTGAGTCCTCCTCCTTTTTTGAAGTCGGTTAAAAATAAGAGTAGGTACCTATAGAGAGAAAACCTTATAAATAAAAATGAATCGCTCTTCGTTTGTCTGGCTAAAACTAGAGAATGGCTGGACCGATTTGAATATATTTTTGTTTTGATCGCTCTAATAAAAAGTTACTAATAGTTACTAATAAAAAGTAAAATCAACGGTATTCGAATAGGATTCTCTGACAATTGTTATTTTAAAAAAATCTATAGAAGCAGCACTGGTGCTCTTGAATTCGAGGAATCGGCGCTTGACAAAGTTTTTGACTGATCGTAAAATAATTTTATACCGGTGATGAAACAAACAGTATTTTGCTTATTTTATTTTTGGTGAACTGCGAACCATATTATTCAGCGACAAATAGTTTAACACTTTAACTGTTGAAAACATATACTTTGTGTATTCCTTTTTGCAACGCGAATGCGGCTACACGCCCCAGGCGCGTAAAACACAACGCATGTGATTATTAGCAGCAGTCAAAGTGTTAATACTGTTTAACAGTATGGTTGGCAAAAAATAGTTTAATACTGTTTTTAACAGTATGTTTGGCAACCCTACTTGCAATATGATTTGTTTTGCAATTGACCAGCGTGACTATTGCTAACAATGGATGTTTAATCTTCGACACAGTCAATAAGTAAAGACTGAGATTACTGTTTATGTTTGCTATACAACTGTATATAACTTTGTCAACTGAACGGATCACATAAATTAGTCAATACAAAATCCTAAATCAACCTCTCAGTGCCAACCCCAAACTTCCCGCTTAATCTTGTCTTAACTAATTAACTTTACAAACAAACTACTACCCAAACTACACAATTCCGCAAAATGCTTTAAGCTAAGCTAAAACTAATTAGGAACGCCAATCAGCTGCGTCAATCAGAGCTAGTTACCCAGCATGGTAAAACAGCCGATTTTGCGCCAATTTATCTTTACCCCTCAAGAAGAAATAACTCTTCTCCACCAGGGATCTGCAATAGCTAGTCAACCCGAGCATTAACTTTTTCACAAAAAGTACCTCCTGCAAGGATCTCTGTGAATTACGCAAGGGACATTCTCTCGGTTGTTGCCAAAAATCTAGCTAAAATATAAAATAAATTAAATTGACTCAAATTGCGATATTTTTGGAAACCATTTGGGATTAAGGGTCTTAATCCTAATTTAGGATGTTTAGGGCTCGGTTCGTTAATAACGATGTTTTATGTTCTGTTAGAAAACCCCGTATCCGCCGTTCAATTATCTTCACCATTGGATTTGAGGTACACGATATTGGTCTATTTACAAGTTGTTAACTAGATAACACACACACATCTGCACTCAATGTGGACAAGCCCACCGCTCTCGTATTGCAAATAGCCACCAACAAAACTCCCGAATAAACCACAAATTCTGTTTGAATCTATCACAACAGTATACGGTCGCTCATGTAACTAGAATATTTCTAGGAAACTAAGTATATCGTTGAAAACGTGAATGCAAACCGCTAACGTGTAGTTAGAATAAGGTAAAGAGATATTGCTATTTCAAAGCACGTATTTCATACTACTCGTACATAGGGATTATTAGTCTGTTCCTGTGACGCTGTAATGGAACTTTAAATCATGCTTATACTCGTAGCATGTAGACATCCGACCCTGGTAATGGTGTTAATTATCTGTTTCAAAGTCATATAAAATGTATTTATCAGAATAATAAAATCTCTGTTATATCTTCATATTGTACTATGAAATCGCTACAATTATGATCGCTACTTAATAAAAATCATTAAATATTTCCTCAAAAAAAAATTAGGATTACATTTTTTTTCTTACAAACAGGGTTATGACGAAAGGGTATGCTAAGCCCAAAAAGGCTCATAGTAGGTACTCATTATTATATTACACTTTTTCAATATCACCAACATGGAAATTACGAAAAAAAACCGCTGTTCCTTTAAAAAATGTCAATATTTCTCGACAAAAATATGTTGGCTCCCTAGTAAAAGTTGTTAAGTTTGATAGAAATTGTTTTTTGAAATCGTTTTTTATTTTTTTTATTTATTTTTACTCGCGAGCACGGTTGGAAGCATTGGACGTCACGTTACCAACTCGGCGTCCTTTCTGAGAGCACTTCGTTAGTTCCAGCGGCAAGAAACTGTGTTATGATCCTGCACGCCAGCCTTCAAGTGACTCTTGGACCAGTCAAGCGAGATAGTGAGAATAGCTGAAGTTCCTTCAAATATCGACTGCCCTACGAACAGTAAGTATTGAAACTGCAAATCAGGTTTTTTTTTGTCGTTTTTAAAAAAAAGTAAATTATAAAATATCATGTTCATTTTCATTGTACTACTTATACGCATATTTAATATACTTATAAGAAAACAAATAATTGTAAATTTTTTTTTGACATTTTTCAAATCGAATAAAATTTATACTACACATTGTAACTTATTAATTTAGGTCTCGTTTTGATTAAATTGCTCTCTTGTTAAAAATGCCACTTTCAATTTCGATACTGCTCGTAGGGGCAATCGATATTTCCTTCAAACTTTTCGGTAGGTACGGAAATAATCGCCAATCAGACTGCGACTTGAGTTTGACCTGGCTTTCACTCTTCGAGAGACTTTGTTTTCAAGTTTTATAGAATTTTCTGTAGCTACTTGTACTCCAGATTTCTTGGTCATAAAGCAATATTTTTTCATTCAGTTTATTATGAAACTTGTGACATATTAAAGTTACTTGCAACTTCAACCAGCTAGATAGCTTACTCGAGACTTCACTTTGTGATATAAAATTTAACTTACTATCTACTTTACAATTCTTATGGTTGAACTGTTGAATATTGGAAAACTTTAACAGTTCATTCGAGCTTAAATTTCAAATTTATAAATTTAATTTTCTGGTAGCTATTCTGTTGTGGAACCCTCATACCGTGCAGTAACATATTCACAGACGATACATATTGCCTTGAGAGCTCACTCCACTCGGCAAGGACCGGTGCGGTGGAAAGATGTAAAGTAAAGTAAGGTATACAGGGTGTTTGGTGACGACAGAGTTTATTCCATGCAGAGTATATTATATGCAGGGGGTGTTTAGGATACTTTTATTTACCTACCCTAATAAGTGCATGATTGGTTGAAATCAAAATTGGATCTTGAAATTATTTGACAGAGGTGATTTACTGACAGATCTAAGTTTTGTTTGATTTAAGGTAAAAAAATCTGATTTTTGATCTGCCTGACACCAGACGCGTTGTATTAAAAAAAATTAGTAGAACGCTCAGATGAATATCCATGTTTTTCATACACAAACTTAAACAACGATTTAAATAAATTAAAAATAAAAGCATTCAAGCACATCATATTTCAAGCGTAGTTAAAACTTCAAAAGCCAAAATCAACTTAGTAAATGTTTTTTATTACCTACATCTGTTTTTTTTTATAAAAAATAAAAAATAAGTGGCAAACAAGCGACGCGCGACGGGCCACCTGATGGTAAGTGGTCACCGTCGCCTATGGACACTTTCAATACCCGAGGCATCTTCAGTGCGTTGCCTACCTCTGAGGACTCTATTAACCCTTCGTTTGAAGCGGCCAAGGTTATAGTGTTTCTTTTTTCATGTAGGTTGTAGGTACTGTATAAGGTCGAATATGGCTGAACACATTTTCTGTTTCATCCGAACATCCTGTAGAGGTGAGGTGAGGGTTAGCAAGCCAACGTTACCAAATCGGACCAACTCTTGAATTAACAAGCGTAACTCGGGAAACGCTCGCAGAACCGCAAGTTTACTCCTTGTGACAATTTTTCTTGCTCCAAGACAACACGAATTGTGATTTGACATTTTTTTTCCAAAAATATCATGTCAATTCACCTTCTGAATCATCGGAATTATCATCTCTTTGTTTTTTGTGCCATTAGTGGTAAACAAGCAAACGGGCTGCCTGATGGTAAGCGATCAACGTCGCCTTTAGATACCTGTGACACCGGAGGCGTCACGAATACGCTGCCGACCTTATAAGACTCTATTAACAGCCCTTTTAAAGAACGCAATGTTGTAGTTACTCGATGATACCGGTAGAGGGAGCTTGTTCCACATTTTTCAGGTGTTTAGTCACCAGTTAGGTGTCAAAACATATCATGTAAGTCACAGTTTGCGATTTCCACTTGTCAATAATAAGGGGATGAGTACTCAAGCGGTGGCGGCGTGCGTTTTAAATGCACGTCATTGAGCTCGAAATTTATCTCCTTTAGCAGAATCAGATGTAGTTGCGGTTTGTGCGTCGGTCGTTACTCTTTGCATATCGACACTTACTTGACCTTGGCCGCTCGTTTTTGACTAAGCGGAAGAACTCGCGCGGCTTTACAGGGTTATTCGTAAAATATTCGTAATACTCATCATTATGAACAACTTTTACTATGGGACCGACCAAGACAGCGTAAAAAAAATCAGCTGTTCCGTACATTTTTTCGAGTCTCATTGACATTTTTCTATGGAACAGCCGTTTTTTTACCGATTTCCAGATTGGTCCCATAGTAAAAGTCGTTCATAATTATGAGTACTACGAGCCTTTTTTAAACCCATACTTAGCTTAGCATACCCTTTACTTATAACCCTATACTTAGTACTCATAAATGCAAAATGCAAGACAAGTCGTAGGATGTTGTTAAACTGTCTGATAACGCCCAACCTATAAAACAGAATATAAACAAACTGCATGACCTCATACAATCACATTTCTCGGTACACATTAACGACAGTCATAAACTACCCCGAGTTTATATCGGGGCAGATAAACCAACGAGAAAGCGAGTAAGAAGAGAAATGGCAAAGAAATAAATATAAATCTAAACTAACTAATTCAACGAAACAAAATAAATAAAGAAAAAGAAATTTAAAATTAGACTTAAAAAAAAATAAGTTGTCAGTTTAGTTGTTGTATTTCGTATCAAATAAATATCTATCGTTCTGTCTTACTTTACATAGATAAACTTAGAATACACTAGAAAAACACATTGAGGAAAACCTTAGTTCCCTAATCTCTTAGTTTTAAAAAGTGTTTTGACTTAGCAAATATCGAAAAAACACACGTTCCCTACATGCTCCAAAACTTTTTAAAGATGACAGCTAGCTCATATTTATATATTATACTTTATGGATTGATTACACTTAACTGCCTCGCCACTGTACTCGTAACGTGTAATCAACCCATTATATTTCAACCTTCATCTTAATATATATAAATCTCGTGTCACAATGTTTGTCCTCAATGGACTCCTAAACCACGTAACCGATTATAATAAAATTCGCACACCATGTGCAGTTCGATCCAACTTGAGAGATAGGATAGTTTAAATCTCAAATTATAGTCGCAATTTTAATTAATTGCAAATTATAGGTATATATACTGATAATTTTTAGTTAGCATCAACATACTACGGTTGCTATAGTTACGCAATGGCTTTTGACAGGACAACGTCTGTCGAGTCAGCTAGTAGATATTTATATCTTAAATCCCTCAAAGTGTTCAAAGTGATTATGGATTTACATGAATATCTACACGATTACTCATCTACGTGACACTAATTACTCGGTTAACTCTTTAACTGCTGAAAAGACATACCTCGTGTTTTCCTTTGTGCAACGCGGATGCGGCTACACACGCCAGGCGCGTAAAACACAACGCGATTGATTATTAGCCGCAGTCAAAGCAAACGCGTGTGATTATTTGCAGCAGTTAAAGTGTTAAACTTCAGTGCCATTTCACTTATGCCAATCTGAACTGTAGAGCGATAGCACCTCTAACAGTATCTCCCTCACGGCGCGCATAAACTTCCTTTGATTAATAGCAGTCTAATCGTCAATCTCGATGTTATCTGAATACATGCGTGCTCACGCGTTTAATAACCCGTCCCTTATGACGTATCTCATCACATATCGCTTGTATACATCTTGATATAGGACATTTTGGTCCTATATTTTAAGCCAGAGCTTAAAATATAGGACCATATTTGGTCCTATATTTTAAGCCGGAGCTTAAAATATAGGACCAAAATGTCCCGGGTTCCGGGTTCGATTCCCGGTCGGGTAGATGTTTGAATGATGAATTTAAATATCTGCTCTGGGTCTGGGTGTTAGTTGTCCTTGTCTTTGTGTGTTCATGGAATCCCCGACACAGGTTATCCTAGCTATGAGTGTGATTTATTTATTTAGTAGAGACATATTATTACGCTAAAATTAAATAACTGAAATTGTCTGCTCTTGTTGTTTTTGTTTGACAAATCAACTCGCCTGGAAAAACTAAAATATAGCTGAAAATGAAAAATGAAATGATTTTGAAGCTAAATGAATTTTAGGTTTAAAAATACGTAAATTTCAGTTATCAGGAAACAATGAAATCAGCATGCCATTGTTGTACTTCTAAAATAGACTCGTATTTTCCAGAGTGGGGGGCCACAGCTTTCGAATTTTTTGAGCTTTAGAACTTCCACTCACCCTATTGTAAAAGGATTTAAATTCGTCCATAAATATTTTGGATTAGTACTTCTTGTGGAAATACAATCTTTCATTGAAATAAAAAGTGATTCTATTCACATAATTATGTAGCGTACATACAATCTAAGCAGGTATTTAGTTTGGAAACTATGCACATATTCTAATTTAATCCTGATTCCCCTGTTAATAGACATATACTAATTTACATAACATACATATGTATATGTACCTATATAATTCCAAACACACACATTCCTATTGAAATGACATATACGAAGGTAGGTAAGTAGGTACTCTTTGATCTCGAACACGTTACGAAGATCAGATTAACTCAATTACTCTCAGTTTCCGTTCGATCGGTAAATCCGTATCTAATGTTACCTAATAACCATCCCTCATCTTATCGGAAGTTGATTACCAAAGATCCTATTTTTGGAAGCTCGAGACAGTCGAGACTATCTCCGTCACTCTCACTCTCATGACATTTCTAATGCGAGCAACAGTGACCGAGATAGTATCTCACTCGCTAGGACAGGCCCTAGGCGAAACCGCACGAACTCGAGAATACTGGCTCCTTTGGCTCATATTCGGGTAATTGGACCCTTTCTTAGCAACAAACTGTCTTCAAAGTAACAAATGGGGCTTCTTGGAATAGGAGAGAATCTTGGATAATGTCGCGAACTATTTAGCGGTCTACCGAGAATTAGACCAAACTAAATGAAACGCTACGCGCGTGGGGTGCTTTAAAGTGGTTTAAGATCTCGATCGCGGGAATACTAGTATAAAGGCAAAAGTTAAGCAATTCTAGAGTTCAGGCCGTTTAATTGTCTCTTCGGGAGCAAATGAGAGACACTCGGTTAGTTTCGGTGTCGTTGGCACTCTGTACACGATCGAAACTATCTGTGCGCCTCTCGCGTGCTCCCGATGAAGATAATTACTGGAAAAACACAAGCAAGTACTTTTTTGATAACTACTATAAGTACTCGTAATAAGAAGTGCTTTGAGCTTAATATAACACAAACCAGTGGAAAAGACTGACACAGAGCAGAAAAGGATGGCACGCTGAAGAGGAAAAAATCATGATCATGGATAACTTTTACTACAGGACTAGTTCGGAATTCGCGAAAAATCAGCTGTTCCATAGAAAAATGTCAAATATACTCGACAACTTCTGTTTCGTAAATTCCCTGTTTGTCCCATAGTAATGAGTACCATGAGCCCTTTTCGGCTTAGCATACATTTTCTTTATAACCCTTTAATTCCTTATAATATATAGAAAGCGATATAAGATAGAATTCTGTAAATATAAACACCGGAATAAACACACGTATCAGGCAACTAATAGCGGATGAATAAGTCATAAGTAGGTACCTACAATACATATAGCCGCTATCTAGTTCAGACCAGAATACTATGACCAGAATACAGAATACTAATATGTTTCCATTAGCCCGTCTAGAATTACCTAACAATGCTCTTCCGAGACTGACATATCGGTTGATTAATTGATGAATGTATATTAGTGAATATTTGAATAGCGCAGTTTGCACGTCGTTTAGCATTAATAATCTAATTTATGATAATACAAGCGCGTTTCTCACAGTAAATTTAGATAAGTAGCTGCTTAAGTTTTTGGTTTAGAATAATTAATAATTTTCTCGTGCGTTTGGTTTTAAGCTTTGGAATATCAGTGTTCGTAAATTCATGTTTCAAATGTTCGTCTGTGTTTCTTCCTTATTTGGAATTGTTTCTGTTACCTGCTTTGTGTGACCTGGTGTTTACTGATTTTATTATTATAAATGCTTTTTATCATCTTCGACCTTTTCACCCACTGCTGCAGGTCTGCACTACGACGCATCATCTTTGTTTCTCGTATTTATCCTCGTATTTATATGTAACTGTCTCTTAATTTCAATAACTAAATTTCTATAAATATGAAGATTCATTCACGTGTATTGAAAGGCTCTTGAATTATCAAGTAAGACAGGTGATGTAATTATATCTGTTCGTAAACCGAGTCTGATTGTAGAGTACAGGTGAGGTTACAAGCGATTTAATTAAAGCTAACGACTGTCACATCACGTTCTGAATACTATTCACACATCTACGATAGTAATAGTAGTAGAATACTTTATTAACAGACTTTATTGAAACGGAGACGGTTCTAAATTTGCCTGTTTGTTTTTTATAATCCCCACTTCCTCGACCGTCTCGACTCTCTCGCCAACGCCCTTTTTCCTATCCCTTCTCGACCCTCTCGAAAGAGTGAGTCTTTCACAGAAATAAAGACAATCAACATAGCGCAAGGTAGTCTAAAAGCTCTACTGAAAGAACACGGCGATGATTCACGAAATGATCAAAACTTCATGGGTGGCTGAACTGAGAGTATCTGTCCACACAGTCAATGATTGTTTAAACAACTCGTAACTAGCCCTAAACAACCCTATCTAGCCTGGAATTACGAATTAATTCTCAAGAGGTCACCGAGAGCATCCGCTCGTAATATAACAATAGATTGCTCAAATTTAAACATGAGTCTCATGTGCATACGTGAGTCTATGCATAGGCACGTCAGACGCATTCACTGTGATTACCTTCAAATCTAAAATGTAACATTACGCGAATGCTACTAGTAAATAACCACCTTTAAGAATAAGGATACTCAATTACTCATCCAGAGATATACTTTTCTCTTATGTATTTTTCTTTTTTTTTTTCATTCGGTAATAGACTTGCGTTTGACCGCCATCTTGCGTGATGGTAAGCAACAATGCGGTCTAAAAAACGCTTGCCTAGAAGAAACCCATACACTCGCTACGTGAAGACACCCAGGTTATATCTATCGGGATCGGGAAACACTCACTCGGGCAGAGTTCCACACCCTACTGGTTCGATATTTGTGATTTTAATTTTGTGGTTTCAATAGAGATTGATTGAATTGGTATTATACTAACCTATATCTTCAGATTTAATTTCCCGATATCAGGTGCGATAACTCGGCTTCCGTGACAACTGTACCATACCTTCTCACAGAACTATGGAGCTGCGTTAATTAATTAACGGTACCGCAGGTTAATAGACGTACGAGCCGTCAGCCGCACGTGCGACTTTGAGCGGCACACGTGTAGTGTGGTGTGGATATACCTTTATATTTATACAAAGGGGATATATCGAGTTGTAGGTTGGCTTGGATTTACTAGGGATTTTTCCTCTACGCTTTAAGATAAGGGTCTAAAGCAGGCCTTTGTTTTTCTGGATTTTGGTCAGTATTTCTAGGGGTCATCGTACTTATTTTACACTGGGATAAGAAAGGTTGTAGGAAGATTTGTGAGTGTATTTGTTACTTTTTGAGGTTGAGACGGCTAAACAAAATTTGGGTAAAATTAGGATTAGAGGAACTCTGAATAACACATAGGATGGTTTTCATCTTGAAAAGTTAGCGGTTCTCTTTGCGAGCGAGTAAAACCTCGCAGACCTTCGAAGGTCATTAAAAAAATATTGGTGATTAAATTACTCGTAAAGCTTATTTTACGTTCATCAAAATTGAAACAAAATGAGTTTTTGTGATTGCGTGTAATTTATAAAAGTTATACTCGTACATTCATTTAATTCTACCATTTGTTCATCACATTACGCTGTGTAAAGTAATTGTGACTCTGGACAAAATAGATCTTTTGCAAATGCAGCTTAAAGAAAATAGATCTGTTATAGTGGAAGTTTTAAGCAAGCAGTCGTGGGGATTTAGAGAATCCGCCACATTTCACAGTCGACGACGTCAGCGCTGTGAATAATTCTAGCTTAAAGTTAAGGCCTGAACAAACGTTTCAGGCTACCCAATGCTAAGTTATAAGGCAATAAAGCTTTAAATCGGTAGACAGATTTGGGTTCTACTTTCTGCAATGGTACCTATAATGTATAGTAGTAGGGCGATAGTAGGGGCTTGTGCCCGGCCTTTGCCTTCGCAGGCTTGGGGATGTAAAACATAGTCTGTGACACTCAAGGATAGTGTAGCTTTATATTAGTGAAATATTTTTTAATCCTTTCCGTAGTTCCGGAGATTACATTCTATGAACAAACATACATATTTATATATTACTAGCTGACCCGTGCCCACTTCGTTGGGCATAATGTTAATTAAACCCGAAGCCATCGCGCGCCGTCCGGACCGTTTTTTCTCCGATTCACTTTGCAAAACGGACTACCACGTAAAAGCCTTTTTATTTTTCGGTTTTTTATATAACCTATGACACTCAGCAATAACGTGGCTTCCTATTGGTGAAAGAATTTTTAAAATCGGTTCAGTAGAACCCGAGATTACCCCTTACAATTTAACAAATATACAAACACACAAACTTTACTTCTTTATAATATTAGTATAGATATATAAAATTACTGGCTGAAGCTTCGGGCTTCGTATCCAGTGTTGCTATCTTTTTTTGCCGTCTTTTTTTTCCGTTTACATGACAAGTCTCAAAGTGAACGCTGTTCAGAGTTACGAGTACTTATTCGTGTTTTGGCTAAATACAATTTGAGTTTAGCCCTGTATAGAGGTCACAATGCCTGACCTAACTCAACGGCAAGTCTGTAAGGTTAATACCGCCGAGGGAAATTATGACCTCTAGTTCCGCCACAGTTCTGCGCAGAACCCTTGAGTGCTAAATTTAAGGAAAGACAAGCTTAGGGCGTCTCAGACATAAGTGGTTTGATGACATCGAAGACTGGACTCTGAACTGACCAGTTAGCATCTAAAGATCTTAGACTAAGCCTCCATCTATACCACGAAAAAAAATCTTATTTTTCATCCGAAAGTATTTTTATGCCTTAGGTGGTAACAGTCATTGTCACTGACAATTTTGTCTGAATAAAATTGCTTTCAACGAAAAAACCACCTTTAGTGCCTACCTCATACATTTTCTGTTTGTACTTTCGTGATATACAAAAAGGAGTTACTGTATCTCATTTGATTCTTTGTAATATTAAAAAGTTTACAAGAATTTTTAAATTAACCTACAAAGAACTAGAATAGAAATAGACGACGCCTGGTAGCGGCAGCTTATTAAATTAAATTAGCTCCGTTCTTTATTTTAGCTCCAAGTTTTGTGCTACATTCTCTACTGCTCGTTTCGTCTACGACAAGAAATTCAATTATGTATTACGTATATCTAGCGCTTGCAGATCTAAAGTCCCTTTGTCCCCAGGTCCGACAATCGCCTCTACTGGTCACTGTTTTAGACCAACGTCAATTTCAAATCATTTATAGCTGGGTAGAGGCTATTGAATTCAAGACTCGATTACTACTACAATGGTATGGCAATCTTGAAGAGGAATTTAGCAAATAAACAGAGAAATCAAGTATAATGGTAGAGAATATCACGGAAAATGGATGTCAAAACCGCCAGGTGCAGTTAGTTAGCTTTGAATAATGCCTTTTGCACACAGTGTATCTTTATCAAGTTGCGTACGGGCTCTATTTTGAAATCGCTACTGAGCTGTCAGTTTTTCTATTGTTAGAAGACAAAATAGATTGGTTGAATCCATTCTATGAGTGTGTGTTGCAACATTCGTTGCGTTATCGAGTGATTTGTTTATTTTGAAATTGCAACTTATTGAGATCTTGTTCGAAAATCGGTTTTGCACAAAAATTCTGATACGAACGATCCAAAAACGAACCCATAACTCAGTTATACTGACCCATACGCGCGCATAGTTCTAGCATGCGCAGGCTACTCGTACGGTGTGCAATTACCCTATTAGTCTATTGTTTTGCGAGTCAAAACTTTAATTCAGCTATCAGATTCTAGCACTTCTAACATTAGGCTAACAAACTCTACCGGTTACTGTTTCATCTAAATTCAATTTTGAACCGTTTATGCTATGAATTGAGCTAATAATTGCGCTCCAGTTCCGATCCGTACTGTTTACTTCGGAAACGTGAGTTGGTAAACGATGTTGTCCGTATTACGAGACAAGAATTAATAAAGCTCATCCTCCAGATTATCGTATAAAATTATAAAGGAACATCGATTTATGGAAGCAATGTTTCGAACCTAATTGCTTATACAATTATACATAATTATGTAGGTATGTTTGAACTTACGTTACTGAACACATGAGGTATTTTAATCCTATTGCTTTGTTTTTTTTTAAACAAGCGTTTATTTCACTGTCATCAGAGTTACACACTAAATTCAGCTCGATTGGATAGTAGTTGAAAGTTTTTAGTTTTAGGTGGCACCGACTAAGGTCAAATCTTGTGACCTAAACAAAGTAACCAACATACATTGTACTGTACGTTAAATAAATGGCTGTAATAATTATTTCTCACAGCAGAATTATAAACAAAAAAATAATACTGGACAATATTATAATATAAAACAGGAAAATATTATAACCAGGATAACACTCAGAGCTCAAAAATAGCGTTGTAAAAAATACTCGCCTTCGCATTACGATTATGGCACATTCACTAAATTTATAGCCAAGTGTTATGACAATTTGTTACGACCATTGCTTTGCTTTTGACCTAAATAGCTACCATCACTTTGATGTCCTTCGTATTTAATATCCTTTGTAATCAGAAACAATGATGCTAGCAAGTAAGTATGGCGTTTTGATATCAAGATTGTCTTTCTGCGAAAAGGTCATTCTGATAGGTACTCGTACGATACCAAAAAAATCGACTGGAAAATGTAGCTGTGATATTCTGGAAGTGAAATTAATCAGACGACATCTCGCACCTAATTAAATTTTACATTATAATATATATTTTTTATTTTTGCTAATAGACGATTTGACATTAAACTGTTTAGTATGAGACAGACACAAAAAGCATCCGAAAAGTACCCTCCTTCCGGGACAGTCGGGTAAGAACATCAACAGAACTTTTCATTAAAGTGTTAATACTTATTAATAACTTTTAATTACTTCTACTCCTTTCTTACAATTAATTATACGAAGCGTGTATAATATACGTTTATTATTCAACAGCGTCTTCATAATTAAACCAGGTATATGTACCTAATTTCTGTCTCAAGACTGCTAATAACTAAGCATTCGTAGACTAACTGCGACCCGCGATTCCACTCTTAAGTTACTACGTGTCTCTCATTTGCTTTAAAAGAAAAAAAATAATTCAAAAATATTTTTTTAAATCAGCTTTTATTGCATTGTCATCGCTGTTTTACACGTATACCAAATTTCAGCTCAATCGGACATCGAGAAGTGGTTCAAAATTTAGTTGCAAGATTCTACCCGAACTAGCAAGTTAAATAAAAGATTTTTAAATGCTTGTAAATTTATATTTGATTGTACAGGATTATAAAAAAAGCGTATGCTATTTAGGCCGAAAAGAGATTTTTACTATGGGACCAATCCTGAAATTGCTAACAAAAATCAGCTGTTCCATACATCTTGTCGAGTGCCACTGACATCTTTGAAGCAGTTTGTTTTTTTCGCTAAGTTAAAAATTTGATCATGATTGTTTTAACTGTTTTGTTCTGTAATTACAAACAGATACATACTTCCACATTTACAATATTAATGTGATTCTGGAAATCCCAATTGTAATATAAATTAAGTGCCTCGAGTTACTAAACTTATTAGTATGCTGTGTTACAGGTTTACCAGGAAACATATATTCGTCTACATCTCGGTAATATTATAACTCGGTAAGCAAATACTAATATGTGTAATGTAGGTACTTGGGTATGTATTCATTCAACTCTTTGATCTTCATCATCATCCACCGCCTTCTTTATCTCACTGCTGGATATAAGCCTCTTTCCTACTGTGCCTCGGTCCTCTCAAATCATCTTAACTTCCAGAAAATCTTTAATTTTTTCATCAAAAACTTTTCTCTTGAAATTTTTGAGATCAGCATACTATCTTTTCTACAAAACACTGACGATTATATTATTCTACTATCACACTGATAGTTTAAAACTTGGTACTTACATCGTTACGAATTTCGCAAAATCTTTTCAAGAAAAAACCAACATCTAGGGAGCTATTTCTTTCTAACCAATTTGTAAAAACAACTCTCGAAATAAGAAACTGTAAGACGTAATTTCCGTTAGAGAAAAGAACTACAGCAAGTCTGCTACTTAATAACGTTTCACACTCATAGCTCCCCACTAGGATAAATTCCTGTGTCGGGGATGCCATGGAACATACACAAAGACAAGGACAACTAACACCCAGACCCAGAACAGATATTTAAATTCATCATTCAAACATCTGCCCGACCGGGAATCGAACCCGGGACCTCTGGCTTATAAGGCGGATATTATTACCGCTGAGCCAAACAGGCCGTCAAAATAAAATATTAAAATAGAAATAATTAAATAATAGAATATATAATAATAATAATATATAATTAATATAATATTTAAATAGAAAGCTCGAGAACCTAGGAACGATTACCTCCTGAATTTCCATACAGACTAAGCCAGATAAGATTTTTACAAAATAAAAGGTAAATAAGGTTTGAAATGCCTTCACGTCTCTGTAGGGAAAGATAATTTTCCTTTGTTGGGATTAGATATGCTCCAAATGATTACCATTTGTAAGAACTTGACATTGGCCTACTTATTGTACCTATACCCACTTCATTTGATCTCATTTTAGCCATTTTATTTTTCTTTTCCATTATGTTTTTTTTTCATAAAAGATATTGACAATAAAAATCAATAATACAGAGAGATAGAGCTCCCAATGTAGTCAAGGCTTATTTACTATTTTAGACTAGTTATCACTAATGATCTTAGAGTGAGCTGTGGTCAAACACCCCGTCTGGTTAGTTACTCGTAAATAATACCTACTAATCGTATGCTTAACTCTTTTTAAGTCAAATAGATACATTTACCAAACCCGTTGGTTAGTCATTTTCGGTCAGGCAACAGTCAAAACATTCGTTTAGAAACGATTTGTAACTAATTGTGGAATCTTCCACAAAAAGTAAAACTAAAAACCAACCGTGAAGTTATACTACCGTGGAGAAATAAATTGCCAACACAGAAATCTTAAACCAAAGCTAAATTAACGTCCACTAGTGATATAGATACAAATCGTACAAAAACAAAGGCTCAAGAACGAGAGGAATAAAAGGAGGCAACGACTGAGCAAGGAGAACAAAAAGATGAACAAAAAGTATGGAAGCGGCTGCTTGAAATGTTCTTATTATGGCGTGCGACCTACCGCGCTCTGAACGGTGAAATTTCAAGGTATCTAATGGTTCCAATCGACCGTGTAGCATTCGTCGAGTTAGTAACTATATAGATGCTAAAGATCGCCAGTCAAGCAACGGACTATCCAGTCAGATTTTGGATGGGTGACCGCGAGAGCCATTTACAACAGACCGATATTCTGAGTTCATGTCCAATTGTAGGCCCTGATTATTTGTCTTACAAGTATCATGCAATATCAAACAAGTCCCGCCTGACTAAAGCTCTCAGCGTTGATCCTTTGAGCAGGAGATGCTTAATTTGTTGATCGCTCCATTAAGATATGTTCGGCTTACGAAACATTGAGTTAAGATTAAAGTTACGACATTAATTGGTAAAAAAAATTACGTGTACGTAACGAGTACAGTGGCGAGACAGTGCTCTTGGCCGAGTACTCGGCTTGTACAAACATTTGACGAAGCGAGTCAGACACTAGAAGCATGGTGTGTTTGTTCGGCTGAGTGTGCCGATTTACTGTCTCGCTACTGTACTCGTTACGTGTAATCAACCCATAAGATGCATAAAGGATTATGCGGACGTAGCTCCGTATATATATAATACATTATCATGTAAATACATGAGTATTTTTAAAAAAGCGCGACACTATATATTCACACTGGCTGACTAATTAACAGACTAAACACGAAATCTCTAAAACAACTAGACCAACGAAGTGTTTCTTTTGTACATTATTGTACTTATACAGGGTTATACAGAAAGGGTATGCTAAACTGAAAAGGGCTCATAGTACTTATCATTATGAACAACTTTTAGGTACTATGGGACCAACCCGGAATTCGCGAAAAAAATAGATCATCTTTTCCTTACATTTTGTCGAGGGTCATTGACATTTTTCTATGAAATACCTGATTTTTTCGCGAATTCCGGGTTGCTCCCATAGTAAAAGTTGTTCATAATGATGAGTACTATAAGCCCTTTTCGGCTTAGCATACCCTTTCTGTATAACTCTGTAGTTAAATACAACGCCTATTTTAATCGCACATAACCCAGTTCACCTTGATGTTAACAAGTCTTACTTTATATTAACAGAGTAATGTATTATTAAGCTTATTACCAAGAACATGGCTTTCATGTTAGTCTCGTGCGGAAGAAACAAGGCTGTAGAAGCCTTTGAATGAATGTTTGGCAAACTTGAGAATTACCAAGTTTAACTTCTAATCACAGTTTGTATCATAAAAGCGTGGAATATGTTGTAGAAGAATCTATTTTACTTTTGATTTCATATTTCTTGTTATAGTCTTGACAGATGTAGTTCACAATTCTTGTTTTCTTGCAAGTCAATCTACGAAAATGGACCATCTTTTGACTAATCGCTTCTCATTCTTTTGAGTGTATAAACTACTACGTACCGAATATTTTAGTATTGTTTCGAAATAGACTTTAAATTAGTTTAATTTAATAGTTATACAAATGGTACTTCCACGGATTACAATTTTTTTTAAAGGAATTCAACTGGCTGTAGGACGTGGTAATCGTGGTATTTAATGAAAACAGATTAGTTTTGTAAAAAATAACTTTTGATAAAGAAAAACTGAATAAACTACAAGTACTTTCCATTTTTGCAAAAAAGGTAAAAAATAATTCTTATGGTAAAAGTCCGGAGTCGGTATGTCACAACTATTTGTAAGTATTATATGTTACATAAAAAACTAACATTAACTATTTGGTAGCACGGAACTGGGCAGATATAACTCTTGCTTTTACCACAGAAATAATTCGCGAAGCAAACAAGACCGGACTCATACGTATTGCCGCGTTAAATTAAAATTTGTACGATACCACATCCGGCGTCAGGGTTGCCAAAGCAAAATCTGCGCGATACAAAAACATTTTTGCTGAATATTTGAATTCAAAGCGAGGCAGCTTTGCCGCACGGAATGATACATGAGATACTTTTCTGACTTTTATGAAGCAGTGTTTATCCGTAATAAAACTCTGGAACGGTGGCTAAATTCAACGTTTTGGATTCAAGCTGATAATTTGCAAAAAATGGTACGGTAAGTTTGCTTTGACGCCATTGTGACGCTTGAGAATTTAGTATCTATGATTCATGATCAAACAAATGTAAAAATTAAGATAACAACAATAAAGACTTTTTACTTTTTTTAATTTAAGACGAAACCAACTAACTGTACATGTGTGTGAAGTAGGTCCGGTGCCCATTTTGAGAAGTTCTCATTTTGAACCTTACCCCTTTATTTACTATGACAATTTCGGCCTTACCTTTAAACACTGCTTAAAAAGCTCTGGCAACCTCTCGCTGACGTGAAATGTCACGTGCGAAAACAAGACGGAAAATTTTAAGTAGCGATTAAGTTTATAAGTAAGACCCATTGTTATAACTCTATATCACCATTAGCTAAACTTCACGCACCGTTACAACCAAAGACATACTTTAAACCTCTAAGATCTCTATAAATCAGCTAACTTCTGTAGAACCTCCATTGTCTCTGTTCGACAGCCCTAAACGTAGGTAATAATTTGTTCCCCAGCGACCTTCATTAGGACAAGCCAGGTACAAGTTTTTTCAAGTCGGACAACCGTCTCGGACCGCCTTATTATCGTCGGGTAATCGCTCCCTTACATCCTAACAACGAGTGGCTAGCTTTTTATTACGAGCGGCTGAAAGGCACCGAGTCGGAAAGCCATAATTTTTGGGTGATGATTCTGGAAGCTACACAAGTCAATTAAGGTAATATGAAATTTGACAAGCTTTGGACTATATGTGGTACGAAGTTGGTCCAATAAGGTTTTATTTTACCCGGGTACAGAGTGGGTACTAGTGTAGGTATAGTCCAGGGCCCAACCCGAGAGAGAAAGAGTTGATATGTAAAGCCTTACGTCGCAGTTGTAATAAAACACATGAATGCTGAATTATGACTGACTTTATTATTAATACACACTGCTTATATATCTTATATCTAAGTACCTACTTACTACACCACATCTCTCCCGTTAATAAAAAATAAAATAAAATTATTATTTTATTTTATTTTATCTTATCTTACATCTTCTTCGTATCTTACATAATTATTATTTAACAACAAGTCCAATTACAAAAACAATCATAAAATAACAAAGATTTTTTTTTTATCATAATTATTTATTTATATAAATCTTAGTTCTATTCTTATGTAATATTTCTTCCTTTCCATTCTTTAAAATTTTAACATTACACCCTAAATCTTCTATTACTAAATATGGACAGAGTTGGTCAAATAAAACATTACTTAGGTACACTAATTTTAGAGCTTCACTGCACTGGATCTCTTTCTCCTATTTGTTTACTTTATAGTATCCATGCTACAGGTGTGTGCTTAATTTTTCGTATCTTAGTTGCGTATGAACTACCAACGACCTTACTTATAAACGTTGCATAGATTGACAAATGTCATTTGAATTGTGCTCAATACAAAACTAAAGTCACTAATGTCACTTGACTTTAAGCGCTTCTTACACGTAAGATTCTAAATAAAACTAAGAAAGGGTCACGGCACGACCCTGTGAACTGAACAGACTAATTATCAAATAGCAATGAATTAAGTCTTAATTCTTAATTATTAAGAGATCGATAGTATTTTTATGACGATAATAATTGAAAATTAAATCGTGACAGAAAAATTATACAATTTTAAACGCGCAAAACTTCGAACATTTCGCCATAAAATTAGCCAAGCTCCGTCCGGGCCCGTTGGGTATAGACCCTTCAAAGCCGTGATTACCTCGCGTCGGTTCGCGATAAAAAATAACGACAATTCCATTAGGTATTATTAGGTTTGAAAATGATCTTGGAGAGAGACATAATTCAGAGTGCTTTCCGATGTCAGCGAATTCGTTTGGACTTGTATTGAATAAATGGCTGTATAAAAATGATGTAAGTATAAAGTAAATAAATGGATATGCTGGTAATCTTCTAAAATTAACATCCTTGATAGGTATTGGTAATGATCGGTTCTCGAGAGGAAAATGCAGAAAAAATTTCACCATGCTGTTTTTAAAATTTTACTTCTAACCTAACACACGGCACACCCACACATGTACATGTACATTATGTGTACAATTGTACATCTATACTACCTACTATAAAAATTATAAATAGGTAAAGTTTGTATGTTTGTATGTTTGTTGGTAATCTCTGAAACTAATGGTTCGATTTGAGAAAATGATTTACCAATGGAAAGCTTCACTATCCCTGAGTGCTATTTTATGTAGGTACATAGCACTAAATCTGCGGACTCGAACGCCGAAAAGCATGTGGTACGGAGTACCGAACCATATACAATAAGTCATCTTACTATACTTTTCCTACTAATATTATAAATGCAAAAGTTTGTATGTGTTAACACACATGTTTGTTACCGCGTATTTTTGTTACTACAAAACCGAATTTGATAAAAATTTTATAAAGAGGTCGACTATTAAACCCTGGATTAACACATAGGCTACTTATCGTCATCACTGTTTTTCATCAATGCGCGGGTGAAACCGCGGGGCACAGCCAACATGTCCTGAGTATTAGGCCACTGATACTGGCAGTTTTCGTCGTTAACAGCAACAATCGTCAACAAAAATAAGTTGTTTACAAAATTCGATTGTTTACAAACTAAACCTCGGACTGGAGCAATAATTCACGTAATAATTGTCGCAATAAATCCCAACAAGAGTAAACAAAACACAACAAAACCACTTTAAAATGTCAGAACGCTATCTCACTATGTTGAAATGTTTAAAAAAAATGCATAAACAAAACAAAAATCTTCATTAAACCCTAAATATCTAAAAACTTACCAACAAATCCATCTACCTAAAAATTCAATTTATTTTTATAAAGTAAACAACATGTGTTTTTAAATGGCTCGTAAAACAAGCTGATGAATACATTTTAAAGTAGAAAACCAATCTTTTTCAGATTCGAATTTAAAAGAAATTTAAAATTTAAATTTAAACTACGATTATTATACCTAATAATTTGAACATTTGTTAAATAGGACATGTATTAATTAATTCTGTCTCTTCCTACGAAAGGCCTCACTGAAATTCCATAGATGTGTATCGGGCATAATGTCTGTCATGTATTTGGAGTCAGTTGTAATTTCTGATTTTCCGAAACGTTTTTTTTTACACCGAGATACCAATGTTACAATTTCTGCCTGTATAATTCTCAATGCAGTGCAGTGGAGCCCGTCGACAAAGGCGGGCCCATTCAAGCTGAACACCCATTTATGTGATATCTATTCAATAATGTTATGAATGGCTTTCCTCTCTTCTTGTTACCTATTTTCATTTGTATGTAGATATATTTTTCAGGTGTTCCCTATTAAACGTGCACGTGGAGCGTCAACGCAAAAACTTTTATGTCCGATGGAAATTGGAAACTCTAAACTAACTTTTGATGAGTTTCACACGTGCTATCAATTATATATTATGGACTAGCAAAGGAGGGACTAGCCATAAACAAGTTGGATTCTTTTTCATCTAGCTAAATTAAAAAGCTTGTCAAAATACGTGAGCTTGACGTTTGGTAATGCAAATTCTGGTAAGTATATTCCATCAATCCTTCTCAAGCTGAAAATACAAATATCTACCCCAGTAGACAAACAAGAAAAAGCAGCACGGACGCGTTTGTCTACCCAGTACCCTGTATGACTGCTGGGAGTTTTCCATTTTCCCAAAATCCCGACCCCGAATGAAAACTCGTTTGCATATAAGACAGGCCTAGTATATACTAAACGCAAATAAATGGTTCCCTCAAGTTAAGACGACAATTTACCGGGTCGATGGAGCTAAGATAAATTTCAAGCAGACCTTTTTGAATGCAAAATCTGTCGTTCTCTCTTTTTGATGGACGACCCTGTAAAAAATTTGATCAGAATATTTGCTACTTTTATAGGCAATGTTTTCCTATCACGATCGTTTTAAACACAAATATATATGCTACGTAGGTAACGAGACGTTCTTAAGTACTTAGATATTTCTATATTATTATTGTATGCCAAAAAAATACGCCATATTTTTTTAGGCTACCCGTAAAACCTACGTTAGAAATGTGAGTGGATTTATCTTTTCTGTTTTTGTTAGGTAGGTACCTCATTTTACGCCCCACGGGTAGACAATGGGAATTTCTTTTGTCTTTGCCGAGACAGTTACGTAGTCTCGTAGAAGAATGTGCGGTCTAGACAAACTAGGAATTCGCAATAAGCACTATAACTTGAACGTGAAAATAAAAGATAATCGTCCCAACGAATTTCGTAGTTTTCATTTTATTTGTGCTAGCTTTCTTGAATAGCAAACGTAACTTTTGTTAGGTACTGAGATTAGTTAACTATGTGTTTCGAATTCTCATCAGCTCAAATTGCTCAAAATGATTTGAGCTAAGTACACGGCACATGAAGTTAACTTATAATATATACTAGCTGACTCGACAGACGTTGTCCTGTCAAAAGCCATTGCGTCAATTCTATGTCAAATGTCAAAAGTTACATTAAAAAAGTTTACATTGTCCAAAGCGCTAAAGTTAAATTATGGTTTACCTAAGTATTTTTAAATTTTCTAATTTTTCATGTTTTTTTACTATAAATTGAGATGTGAGCTATCCTATCTCCTAAGTTAGATCGAACTGCACCCGGTGTGCAAATTTGATTGAAATCGGTTAAGTAGTTTAGGAGTATATAGCGGACAAACAACGTGACACGTAATTTATATATATTAAGATAACAAACTTTAAAAACACATAGGTACATTGAACCAAAACAAAACATTTACAATATAAATTAAGTCGTTTACTACGACTAGTTTCGATCACATTCGGTGACCTTCATCAGTATTCCCGTGTTAAGTATAACAAAACATGTCAACCACGCTGGTTTCCACACACGTTGTATATTTTACAATACTATCACACACATTATCGATAAGTGGAAATCGCACACTGTGCGTTTTACGCGGTCGTTTTTGCCACACACCTGCAAAATGTGGGATGAGCTCCCTCCACCTGTATTCCCGAGTAGCTACAATATTGGGTTCTTCAAAAGGGCTGTTAATAGAATCTTAAAAGGTCGGCAGCGTATCTGTGATGACTCCAGTGTTACAGGTATCCATAGGCGACGGTGATCGCTTACCATCAGGCGGCCCGTTTGCTTGTCTGCCACCAATGGCATAAAAAAAAAACTCTAGCTGTACCCGGCGGTTTTACCCGCAGATTTTTTTTTTTACTTTTAAACCTTTCCAGAACTTCCACAAATATTTCAAGATCAAAACTAGCGAAATCGGTTCAACCGTTCTCGAGTTATAGCCAGACAAACGAAAGCGATTCATTTTTATATATTACAAGAAGACGACGAAGATAAGTTAAAAAACAATATAAATGCCACGTCAAAAGTGCAATTAGGATTTCACCTACATTATTCAGCTAGGTTACAAAGAGAGTAATGTAGTAGTAGCGCCAAATGATAAATCACTTGAACGCATGCCAACTGCCAGAAGACAGCAGTTTGTTAATTTACAGGCTACAGTGTAGAAGCTCAGTGTAGAAGCACTAACTCAACTTTGAGAAGGGTTGAAATGAAGCCACAAAGATGACGAGTTGGAAATTCCTATTACTAACGTTGTTTTTGCTTGACCACTACTAACTGAACGTAACTGACTCCCAATGTATACAGGGTTATACGGAAAGGGTATGCTAAGGCGAAACTTTTAACAACTTTTACTACGGGACCAACCCTTAGGAAAAAGTAAACGACAAAATGTATGGAACAGCTGATTTTAATATATTTAACGTATTCCGCGTTGAGAACAAATTAAAAGTTGTTCATAATGATGAGTATTGCTAACTTTTTTCGGCTTATCATACCCATTCCCTATAACTCTGCATAACTGCGTCCGTATCGCAGACTTTTGGCGTGATCCTTAACTAAATCATTGGCTCTTATCCCGCTCTTTCTTTAGTTGAAAGAGCGAGATGAAAGACGGGGCGATACAGGCTTGCTCTAAAAGTTCGCTAAGCTTTGGATGTAACATCCAACGTACAAAACAGACCTCGGCCTTCGGTCTTCGGTCGGTCGATCGATCTTCTCTGCATCCCTAACTCAATTATTAAATTATTCAAACGCCATATTGAATCATAAACTATAGTCAATCTACTGTTAAAATCTTGGAGAAAGTGTCACGTGGACGTGGATTAGATTTGACAGTTCAAAGCACCGAAATCGATGGTTCAAAGAGACTTTTTGAAACCGGGTTACAATTTTAGCCTGCCAATTGAAGTAATCAGATTAACAGTTCTGTCAGGTAACCGCAAAAATTAATGTTGCCTATTCTGCCGTGCAGGCCCTAAAACGCAGTATGAGCAAAAACGCGGTTTCGAGAAAACAGCGAAAAACTTTTCGATTTGTTTTTTTTCCATGTTACAAGGTTTTTTGACGGATGTTTTGATGGCCATCGGGCGCACCGGAATTCGAAGAATGACTTTACGAAAGAAAATACGCCCTTAGGTTATTATATTATATTTAAAAACTATTTTGAAAAAAATATTGCAAAATCTGAGCCGTTACGACACTTAAAATTTAGTCAGAAAGTACGCATAAACAGACTAAAATGCAGTAATTTGAGTTAGTACTGCAAAATTATGCGTGACATGTACTATTTTGCTGTTTAAAATGCAGTATCAGTTATATTTTACTGCATTTTAATGTGTGTCTTTAATAAAGTGTAGGTGCAGTATGTGAATAATTATTGGCTTAATTATACATTAGTTACTTATTTTATGGAGTAAAATAGAGAATGTTTATCAGAATCATTTTTTATTAAATATTAAGTAAGTACGAAATGAACACTTATCAGCCATGCCAAAATATGACGTTTTATTATTATTCTGACATAATAGTTCAGAATTTTATGACATCTTTACAATTTGGCTTAGTCACACTAACAGTAATAGTATTTTAAACTTAAAACATTTACGAGGGCGGCACTAAAAGTATCGGGAATGAAATATTTCCACTGTTCCTGTCATATTTAAATCTTTTTAATTGAAAACTCCTTGGTTTTAAAAATCGAATACCATTTTTTATTTTAAAAAAGATTCACGGTCTTGTCAAACTTGTTTAGTCGTTGAGAAAATGGAATTGACTCGAGAAAATTCAAGAGCGATGATTTATTATCACTTTCGAAGTGGTTTAACACAATAACAGTGTGTTGATCGGATGCTTTCTGCATTTGGTGATGAAGCCCCATCCAATACCACAATTTATCTTGACACATTTTTCCATACGATGGAACCAATCATTGAAGCAACCATTCCATTCGGAAGTTGGGGTCTCCAAAATGGCCGTTTTGTAGGCGTCCACAGCTTCTTCAGGTGATGAAAATCTCTTACCACGCAATTAATTCTTTATTCTAGGGAAAGTATAGAAATTATTAGGGCCTAGGTCGGAGCTGTACGGCGGATGGTCTAATAATTCTATGTTTTCTTGCTCCAAAAACTCTTTTGTTCCGTGCGCGGTGTGAGAACTCGCATTGTCGTGATGGAGGATGATGCGGCGGTTGCAGTTCTCTTTACGGAGTTCAGAAATGACCTGTGGCAAACAAATGCTAGCATACCATTCTGCATTAACCGTTCTTTGTCCCTCAAGAGGAATAGTCGCAACATGGCTGGTTTAGGAGACAAACGAGGCCACCATTATTTTTGCAACACTCCGTGAACGAACAATTTTTGATGGCTTTAACTCATTTTCGAACACCCAAACTCGTGACTGGTTTTTTGTTTCGGGTTCGTACGCATATATCCAGGATTCGTCACCTGATACGATGTTGTATACAGCATAATTTGAGGATCCTGTGTGGAATCTTTCGAGAGTTCTGACGCACCAAGTAACGCGAGCCGCTTTTTGCTCTTCACAGAGCGAATGCGGTATCCATCGGGAAAACAACTTTTTTACACCTAATTGTTCATGGAAGATTATTTGTATTTGACTCATGCCAATGTCTAAGGTTGCCTGAATTTCGCGGTATGTCACATGTCGATCTTCCTCAATCAGCTTACGCACAACATCAACGTTTTCTTGGGTGACTGCAGTTTTTGGACGACCTTGACGGGGATCATCACTGAGCTTGACACGTCCACGTTGAAATTCAGCAAACCAGCGATAAATTTTGTTGTTTTGGATGGGGGTTCATCACCAAATGCAGAAAGCATCCGATCAACACACTGTTTTTGTGTTAAACCACTTCGAAAGTGATAATAAATCATCGCTCTTGAATTTTCTCGAGTCAATTCCATTTTCTCAACGACTAAACAAGTTTGACAAGACCTTGTGACTAGACCGAGAATCTTCTTTAAAATAAATAAATGGTATTCGATTTTTAAAACTAAGGAGTTTTCAATTAAAAAGATTTAAATATGACAGGATCAGTGGAAATATTCCATTCCCGATACTTTTACTCGTAGTGCCGCCCTCGTAGAACGCAGTAAACTACTTCACAAAAGCAGTGGAATATAACAATTTGATTCAAATTGCCAACTAAAATGCAGTAACTTACTAATCTTACTGCAATTTAGGCTGTAAATGTTATTGTTTAAGAGTTAGATATTATCGATTATACTGCAGTAAATAACCCGAATACTGCAATTTAACTAGTAACATTGACAATAATATGTAACCTATGATATAAATAAAGGACAAGTTTTATCAGTTTTACTGCATTTTACAATGTTTTAACCGTATTCAAAAAATAGGCGATGCTATCTAAAATACAACATCCTAGTAAATTACTGCATATTAGTCTGTAATCATTTTGAAAACTATTAAAAATAAACTTTGCAGTATTCATATTTTCAGAACATTGCCTACTTACTGCATTTTAGTTTATATGTTCACTATATTTTTAAGGTGCAGTAAACCGATTGTTTGTATCAATGATGACATTTACTGCAATTTACCTGGGATTTACTGTAATTTACCCGGGGTCGTGTTAGACGTTATTGCTATTACTGCATTTTAGACAGTCTTACGTTACAGTTTGCATAAAATATGCTTAGTTACTGCGTTGAGGCATTTGTTTTTTTCTATCTTGCAGTTAAAATAATGAAAAACCAATTATATCATTCGATTTCTTATGGCGTGCCCATTACGGTTCAATATTTAACTCAAAATCGCCAAAATGTCGCTTACTGCGTTTTAGGGCCTGCACGGCAGTATTAGTCCCTATATATAGTATACCTATCCAAATTCAATTTAATTAATTTTTAACAACTTTTATCATACGTAACTAGTAATTTCAAACAATACCAGCAGCATTGTTATTACTGCAGAGCAATGCATGTTATGATAGACCGAAAATTGCTTTGCACTCAGTCAAATTAGTGCCTAGCATAGGTACATAGAAAAATGTCAATGACACTCGATAAAATGTATGGAACTGCTAATTTTTCTTTCGCGAATTCCAGTTTGGTCCCATAGTAAAAGTTGTTCATAACGATGAGTACTATGAGCCTTTTTCGGCTTAGCATACCCTTTCTTTATAACCCTATACAAAAAGAAATAAATAGGTAGAAGTAGAACAAAACAACATCCGACTGTCCGATCTATCAGCAATAAATCCTCATTCAATTTCCAAGGGAAGTCTCCCAATTGTGACCCCATCCGAGGAGCATTAGATTTTAACACCATTAATCTAAATTGAAGGGCCGAAAGACCGGAACTATCCAAGTCTTTGTATACCTACTGTCTTGCACCCGTGTCACTGATAATGCTTTATTGACTGGGGTAGATAAAGACGACTTTTAGAACTAGCAATTACAAAATTTACAATAACTACGCAGCTGTAGCGGATTTGGGTGAATTCTGCGGCTTATTATCTTTTTGTTATAATTAATACAACCAACCCTAAAACCAACTCAACCCAAAAACCGGGAAAACAAAATGAGCTGTTCCATACGTTTTGCCGAGGATCATTGACAATGGAACAGCTGATTTTTTATTCGTGATTTCAGGGTTGGCCTACAGTAAAAGTTGTTCTTAATGATGAGTACCTAATGATCCCTTTTCGACTTTACTCTTATAACCCAGTATGTGTGAGTATAGTTTCAGGTCACTATAAGTAAAGCAACGTAACCATTAGATACAAAACTTTAGTATTATTTTGCAAAATATATTCGATACTCTACGAAAGCTGGTGGGGACTATAAATTGGTGGACAACGGAGCGGTGATGGATCATCGGAAAGCGGAGCAAAGTAAATAATGGGGACGACAAACTAGCTAAAGTTACTCGTACTATGGTTTATTCTGTGCTAGTGCACAGTTAGTGTTGAAACGGAAATTAATTACAGGATTAAAATATATTCTATTCCTTACAATTTTCAAAGTTTGAAAAAGTTTAAGTTTGTTTGTTTGGATGTTTGTAGCTTAATCAATGTTTGTACATTAAACGTCTAAACGGATTTGGATGACATTTTGTATGCAGCTAGCTTATACCCTGGTTTAACATATTGGTTACTTATTATCCCAAAACAATGCGGGAAGAACCGCGGGTCGCAACTAGTAACTAAAAAAAATATTATTGGCATTATTTACGGCTTTTAAAAAGCAATTTGTTTCCACAAATCCAATTAAAACCTGAGTTAGTCGTTTTCTCGCTAATATTTTCTGCTTAGAAACATCGCTTTTGTTAAGAAAAAGTCATTTCTTAGTGGGGTTAATGCAATCGGTGGCAGAGACCGTCTCAGACTGTTTGCGGCTGAAAGGCATGGACACACAAAGCGGATGCCTTTGGCTTGTGTCTACCCCTCTACCCTCCGGCTAGGGCTGCTACGATGAATTCACTAATGATCATAACATTTTCATCCTTAAAAGTTGCAAGATACGCTACAAGTAAGTTTGCGCAAAAGTAAGGATAGGTATAGAATTTGGGAGTCCGGATTCTTGCTTCAGTACGAAACTTACTAATTAGTTAAGTGATAACTTGGCCGCTTAGTATGATTTTGAGATCGTAATCGCGTGTTTAGCCCAAACTTGAAGTTCTGAACTAAACAAGACGACTAAATTTTACCAGTGATTTTTTCAATATCTTTCTTTCCACAAGATATTGGATGCATGCATACATACGACGCTTTTAGGCACTTATGCGCCGCTAATTTAAATTCTTCATCTAATTTGTAAGCAAAAAAATACTGTATAGATATACCATCATATATCGCACTGTATTTTTTGTTATATCATCCCATAACAAAAGACAGAAAGAAAAACAGATATTTTTTTGTATGTATGACGATGCGACGACGCACGACAGGTTTTGGATTACGATGTGTCGTTCGCTTCGTCCCATTGTCCTGAGTAACGTACGCAATACTTTGTAGTCGAGTTTATATTTTACATATACATACTTATCTGCTTGTTATAATGATCGTAAAGCAGCTTCAATCTCTTAGTCCAAAGTAACTCGCTACAACCCTTTTTTTTTTTTTTTTTTGTTGACCCAGTGGAAATCCTTTATGGATACCCCTAACCCGGGGGAGCCGGGGTTATGTGGGAGTCTCCGCCCTGCGGCGGCATACCCACTAAAACCACTGGGAAGTTGACCTCATTCCCTTGTGGCCGGGGGCAGCGGGGTTCCCTTTCGGAGTCTCCGCCACCCTCAGCCAGGGTCGGCCCTTCGGCCCCGTCTTCCGTGCGTCAAGAGAGGGACGGCCCTGGTCACCCAAGGCCGCCCCCAGACGTGTGGAGCCGGTGCAAGCCAGCGGAGAGCCCCCCGACCCTCCGCCAGTGGCCCCACTACGGAGAGGGAAGGAGGCGATGATCGGATCGCCCCCTCCTCCCTCCCCGTCGTCTGCGCCGGAGCGGATCCTGCGGGAGTCGTCCTCCCCGATCCGCCCCGCGGCCCCTTCTGCGACATTACCTCTTCGCAGAAGGAGACCACGGCCTGCCACGATCTCTCGCCGCCGAGCATGGCTTTCACCACGCCCGGCAACGAGCGATCCCCTCCTCCTTTCCTTGCACTCCCGACCGCGACCCACACGCGGCGAGGAGCACAAGGAAAACCCCCCCTGGTGGCATTGCTGTCACCAGCCAAGCGTGGAGCGCCGTATCCTCCAACGCTCCACACTCCACCACACACCATCCGCTGTGCCCTCTGCTAGTCAGAGGGACACGCGGACGGGCCCACCGTGTCGGGTTATTGGCCACCGTGCGGTACTACTGCATAAAAGCTATGCAGTAGTACCGCACGCTGTTGCCCAGGGTGCACCACGTGGAGGTTACCCGACCTAGCACCCCAACTCGCTACAACCCTACACCAAGAGCGTTTAAGCCAACGTCGATTGCCCTCACAAAGCCCCCCTCATTCGACTGCAGAATGGATTCGTAAGAAAACGAAATCCTATTCCAGGCGGCTCTCATTGTTTGAGAATCTTCTCAATTGCTTTTTCGATTCGACAATCCCAGTCTATGATTGGTATGGATGCGACAACGGTCTTGCAACTTTATTGCGAGGAACGTCTTCATCACAGTAACTGTAGGTAGAGATATATATAGAAACTCTTTAATATTGAGATACGAGTATATAGGGTTATTCATAAAGGGTATGCTAAGCCGAAAAGAGCTCATAGTACTCATCATTATGAACAACTTTTACTATGGGACAAACTCGAAATTCGCGAAAAAAAAATCAGCTGTTCCATAGAAAAATGTCAATGACACACGCCAAAATGTATGGAACAGCTGATTTTTTTTCGCGAATTCTGGGTTGGTCCCATAGTATAAGTTGTTCATAATTAATGATTAAACGAACTTACCTTAGTGACGTTCTATCATAATTATACGAGGGCTTCATCCGAAGAAATTAGAAGAATAATTGTAGTTTCGTGTAACTACTCGCTAATCGTACACTGTAGTTTAAAGTTAATAAAAATATCATAGACTTGTCTTTAGAGACAAAATATTTATTGCACTGGTATCCCCGAGTTTTCGTCACAACGGTCGTTCCCACAATGCTTCATTTAGTTGAAAGTTGTAAAGTTAAATAGAAATTACACAAGACAACATAAGATATTATGTTGTCGCAGTGTCTAAAAACTCCAATGAAAGAGAAAAGGTAAATAACATTTCGTACTGTTGGGTAAACACCTACGTGGCGGGTGGGTTCTAATTTCTTCGGATGAAGCCCTCGTATAATTATGATAGAACGTCACTAAGGTAAGTTCGTTTAATCATTAATTATACATCGAGCTTCATTCCTCGAAATTAGAAGAATAATTGTAGACCTTGAGAGTCTAAGAAATGTTATTTTTTTTTTAAATTAAATGAAATTATCACCATAAACATTAATAAAATTATTTATTGTGAGATATATGATACATAATTTTCATAGAAAATATTAATAATAATATAATTTTTATTTATATTATAACTAAGTTTATCAGCTACAATACCAATGAGTAATTTATGTTTAAATAAATAATTACAGTCATTGACAATTATTATTTTCTAGAATAGATAAGGCAAAATCATTCAAATCTTGATTATTTAAGTGTCTGTTGTAGAA
The DNA here is from genome assembly GCA_949125135.1 of Alcis repandata. Taxonomy (NCBI): domain Eukaryota; kingdom Metazoa; phylum Arthropoda; class Insecta; order Lepidoptera; family Geometridae; genus Alcis; species Alcis repandata. The sequence continues at coordinate 4,761,900 of OX421238.1, forward strand.
TTTTCCAAAAACATTGGACGTCCCACTCCACCCGGCAGTGCTCCTGATCGCATCAATGTTGACGCCGAGCCTGCTGGCCGCGGATGTGCTGGCGTGCCGGGTGGAATGAGCCGAAAATATTGAAGTGTCAATTCCACTTTCATTTAAAGTATTTTTAATCCATTTACTTAAAGTTTGGCTACATACCGATTTGTATGGTTTTCGAAAGCTAATGAATAAATAATCAGTATTACCTCTCAATGGCTTTGTAATTTCTAAATAATTTAGCAATGCGTTGGCAGGACAGATTTCGGGTTTCACATCATAAAACGGAATGTTAAGGCACGGCTGTAAGACACCTGGCCTGGATGTTTTGATGGTATCTGGTATCTTTATAGAAATCATATTTGTACAACGTACAACATTTTGTACTCTTATTAAAGAAAATGTCTGCACCCTATGTGCCGTAATAAGAGCCAATAGAGTAAGTGTTTTCTTAGCTAACTGTTCTAATGGTAGGTCTTGATTTGGATACAGATTTGTTAAATAATCAAGAACAATGGAAGTATCCCATGTGATGCTGTATTTGGGTAAAGATGGTCTAAGCTTTTGAAAACCCTTAAAAAGCCTATTGATCCGGTCATCAGTACTCACTCGTGAACCTATAATTAAAGATAAGGCGGAACGGTAACTATTGAGAGTACCATATTGTGCTCCTGAATTGAAAATACTTGTAAGAAAATATATGATATTCGGAATTGACGCTTCGTAGCAGTCTATATTATTAGTATTACAAAACTCTAACCAACGTTTAAATGCTACGGAGTATTGCTTTATAGAACTTGTTGATAGGGACGCACAAATTATATCTAAAGAACTCGACGGCACACATCGCCTGGAGAAAGCTTCCCGGATAATTTTCCGGCCATAAGTCTGAGCTGTGGCTGCGCCATCGCACTGCTGGAGACAAAAGTTAGTGTCTTTTCAGCTGGCTTGAGTATAATAGGGGCTGACAAGAGCAGTCGGTTAAAAAGTGGAAACCAGGCCTGTGTAGGCCAGTGGGGAACGACCACTATACCTTCGGCTCTGTCAGTTATTATTTTCCTTAAAACCTTTGCTATAACCGAGACCGGAGGGAAAGCATAAAAATTTAGACTATCCCAGTTAACCGTAAAAGCATTGATAGCGTATGCTCCTGGGTCTCGATGCCATGAAATATATCTAGGACACTTTGTATTTAGTCTCGTTGCAAAAAGATCAACGTCAGGCTTTCCAAAATTATGAACGATCAATTTATATGCTGAGTTGCTCAATTCCCATTCCGTGTCGGGATGTAATCGACGAGATTCCGCGTCTGCTATATCGTTATCTTTGGATCTTATATACGAAGCATATATAAGAATATTTCTAGTTTCACAAAATCTCCAAATATCTCTCGTTAATTTATTAAGGTGTGGGAATCGTACTCCCCCCATACGATTGATATACGATATAGCAGTCGTGTTATCAATTCGCAATAGTATTTGACAGTTGTTTAAATTGAACGCAAATATCTTTAAACCAAAATACGCAGCTAATAATTCAAGGAAGTTAATGTGTTTCTCAGCCTCTTCCGCGCTCCATTGGCCGTTTGCGGTCTGCCTATCGCATACTACCCCCCACCCAGTTTTGCTAGCATCGGAGAAAATTTCTAAGATGTAAGTATCTTCTCTTATCGGATTGTTGGCACTTTTAATAGAATCGATCCACCATTTAAAATCTTCTTGTAAATAAGTAGGAATATCCATATAATTGTCATAATTATCATCTGACTGCAGAAGAGCAAGATATTTACATCTCTCCATTTGCTTTGTGTAAAGCCAACCATACTGTACACCTGGGCAAGCGGCAGTAAGAAGGCCAACGACACGAGCGAAATGTCGAATTGAGCAACGCTGAAGACGACTCAATTTATTTAATTCTGTTAAAATATTAGTTCTTTTAGCATCAGGCAAACACACGTTAAAGTTTTTTGAGTCGATTATGAATCCTAAGTAAGTGCATTTATTAGATGGTATGAAACAACTCTTCTCCTCGTTTATTAAAAAACCTAGATATTCAAACAAGGTTCTTGTTTGTGCTATATTCATTGCACACTCCTGATAAGAAGGTGCTAGGCAACATACATCATCCAAGTAAATGGTTGAGAGATAACCTAATGATCTTAACACAGACATAGCAGGTTTCAGCAACTTGGTAAAAACGTATGGGGCTGTGTTTAAACCAAAGGGAAGGACATTGAATTCAAAAAGTTTGTCGTCCCATTCAAATCTTAAATACTTTCTGTAACATTCATTTATGGAAATCAAAAAATATGCATTATTTAGGTCTAGGGAAGCCATAAAACAGTCTTTAGACACTAACTTTAAAGTTGTTCTGAGATCCTCTAATTTAAAGTGATCAGTCTTTATAAATTTATTTAACGGTTTTAGATTTAAAATGAAACGGTAACTGCCATTTTTCTTTTTTAACAGAAAGTAACTGGACAAAAATTGGTCATCACATGATTCGCACTCAGAAATAGCTCCCGAATCCAAAAGTTCTTTTATGGCCTCATGATGATTATTTATTTCGATTTGTGATAATTTAGGTGGGTGAGGAATACGTTTTTGTATAACTGGCTTGTAAAAAGGAATGCTATAGCCCCTAACCCAAGATAATATCGTTGGGTCATTGGTTATTTGACACCATTGATCGTAAAATAAAGTAAGTCTCCCAGAGGGACATACCGGGTCTAACGACGTTGATACTGGCGTTGCTTGGACCGCTGTTGCTGTTGTGGCGGCAGCGGAGGCGGTGGGGGCGGCGGTGGAGGCGGTGGCGGCAAAGGCGGCTGAGCTTGATACTGGCGCCACTGTGGCGGAGCAGGGGGTGGCAGCGCCGCCGGGGCCTGCGCGTATGGGGCAGGGTCCTGTCTCCTCTTGGCTGGTTGCCTGCCGCTCGCCAGCTGAGGTCTTGAGTTTAAAGTTCGAGGCTGAGTGCGAGAAGTTCCAGCCTTGGGCTTTGTTGCCTTAATCTCGGATCCGGATTTATTAATGGCTTTAGCCGCCTTAAGGGTATCGGCTAAGTTTTCACCGAATAGGTATTTGTCAATTCCTGTTTCATAAATCTGGCTTTTAATGTCTTTCTTTATAGTTGCACAGATAAGGCTTCTCCTTTTCATAGACTCGTGGTGTTGTAGGTCGCAAAGAAGTTGAGCGCCTTCAAGAAGTGGTTTTATCACTGAAGGATCCTTATGATCAGATTGTAAAATCTTAGTAAGAGCCTCCCCAATGCAAGCAATAACGGACGTGACCTGCGATTGCTTACTTTGTGAAGCCTTATCTTTGCCAATCATGGTATCTGACAGTGCTGCTTTTATTTCCGGATTCAATAGCGGCGTACCCAACTTTGGACAGTTTCCGGGAACTAAGTGTTTTTCTAGGAGATCTTTTCGGGCGTCTTTAGAGAGGCCTGAGGTTGCAATATGCTCCCATCTCAAAGCAATATCCTTTTGGATGTTGTCTCCTGTCCTCTTTGATTCTGACGGAGATGCGCCTAATAACTCGAGAATATCACTATCTAGTGTACATTCCTCCGGACCAGGTTGAGTCGGCGGAGAAGGCGCTGTGCCGGGTTCTGAATCCGCATCGAGTGTGGGTAGGCCGAGTTGTTCGGTTAGAACGACTGACTCCGTTAACGGCGGGTCTTGGCCATCTAGAAAGTGCATAAAATATGAATATTTTATTATTTTGCACCTCTAATAAGTTACATCCAAAGTATTTAGCTACAATTGGATTCTTGAATTACGAACAAAATTATTCACAAAGCGATATTCGCTAAGTATTTGTTTATTTCGTAAATGTAGGTATGTTTAATAAAACAGCTACTCTAATGATTATTGGTAATAAAAATCAGAAGATACATTCGTACAAAATTATTTACATGGCGTAATAAAGTCACACTGTAACTTAATTGCGCACTAGTATTTGTACATATGAATGCTGTTAAAATGTTGGTACTTATAAAATGAAATAAAAAATGGTATAATATTATTTCAACCATTGAAATATACAAAAGTAAACAATAAGTTAGAATTATGTAGGTACCTTCGGTTATTGATAGCACGGGCGACGCACATTCCATCGGCGAGCCGCTGCTATCCGAACTTAATCGACGAGAACGCTTTTTACGTTTGCGCAATTTCTTTTCAATTTTTCTCATCTTGCGCCTGATGTATTCATCACTGTCTTCATCATTACTCCTTTTTGGCATTTTGTTCGCACAAAGTGGACACAATTTGATTTTATGTGTAGACTAGCGAAGCACTAAAACACGAATGAAGCATTGTGGGAACGACCGTTGTGACGAAAACTCGGGGATACCAGTGCAATAAATATTTTGTCTCTAAAGACAAGTCTATGATATTTTTATTAACTTTAAACTACAGTGTACGATTAGCGAGTAGTTACACGAAACTACAATTATTCTTCTAATTTCGAGGAATGAAGCTCGATGTATAATGATGAGTACTATGAGCCCTTTTCGGCTTAGCATACCCTTTATGAATAACCCTGTATAGATAGATACTCTTTAATATTGGCTCTTTAATATTATGAGTTCGTTGTTTACTATCAATATACGAGTATGTCCCTGGGCTAATATTGTGTCGTATCTGTTTATTGTCACATAATTGGTAACTTATTTTTATCCTGCTAGGTACTGCTAGCACAGAGCTCTCTCTTGCTACATTTTCTGCAAAAATATGCCAATCTAATATTGTGACTAATAGGTATATTTTATGACTAGAAGCTATGACGCTTGACACTACGGCAGTGAATATTAATACTTAATAGGGATAGGTTCGACTCGCGACAGACACCTAACTATAGAAACATGCTAAGAAGTTATTATCGTCGTCTGCCTATACCTACCTACATTCATTTCCACTGCTATACATTTCACATACGCCAATGAGCTCGGTCGTTAGTTCTCTGCGGCCCTGCCCTCCGCCTCACACAAGTCGTCATTACAAGATATAACGTTGCATAAAGCTAACCATTGCATAAAAAAAGGATTGAAGTTCCTAATCTTTAGACATCTTACACCACGTATGACTGTCTAATCCTAAAACAGAAGACATCTATAAAAATTAAAACCAAATGCTTAATTTCAAAATGTACTAATTTTCATAAGTGATATCAATCGAACTAGCTCTAACTCAATATGTAGCCATTAGTTTCATGAACAAACAATGTGGGTTATTATTGACTAATTCGCCTGGACCTATTGTACTAATAAACATCCGTTTATTCGTATTATGTTTAGCCAACACACAAACTGATTGTTACTAAAACTTAAGCGTTTCAAGGACTTTTATTTCAATAGTTTAAACATAATACAGGGTTGTAAGGAAAAGGCAAGCTGAGCCGAAAAAGGCTTATGGGGAAAAAGGTTCATAACTCATCATTATGAACCACTTTTATTATGGATCCAACCCTGAAATTGCGAAAAATAAATCATCTGTTCCATAGAAAAAATCTCAATAACAGTCGACAAAAAGAATGGAACAACAAATTTTTAAGATATTGCATAGCTTCTATCGCGGGCCTTGAGCGTGGAGACCGAATCCAGAAATTCCGTAACGAAAATAATCTCACACTTTTTAGTTTTGTTGCCTAGATGGCAACAAAACTAAAAAAATCGATGATTAGCAGAACTTTTAATTACTTTTTGAAATATCACGCTTGTCTCTTTAGTTCAGCAACTCGCCTCTAGGTGTCGAGTGTAAGGTTTCGATAAATAATTATAATTGCATAAGTTGATAGAAATGCTATGCAATAGCTTTACCGCAGTCCCCGAGTGCCACACTTCTTTTTTTTTCTCGATTTCTGGGTTGACCTATAGTAAAAGTTGTTAATAAAAATGAGTCCTACTATGAGCTCTTTTCTGCTTAGCATAGCCTTTTCTTATAACTCTGTATATTATGTATATATAGGTAAATAGTTACGTAGCTGCGCACCGCAATCTTACCTGCGCGATGTTGAAAATAAAATTCTGGCACAAATTAGTTTCGAATTTAATAAGAAAGACAAATGATAAACACATTTACTTAGTGCACGACAAAAAAGGTAGACAATAAACTGTAGGTTGGTTAAGGAAAATGCATACCATATTATTATCTTATCTATCTACTCGTACCAAAAGAATGTGAGCGAGTCTTGCACATAAAATTTAGTGTCAAGTAACGCGAACGTGTCGAGACACGCAGTAGTAGAGTTCCGTAGACTCGTTCGTCGTTCCCAAAACGCTCTGATGGAAGATGAAACAGACATCCTGGATGTACGAGTATGTTATCACAACAGGGTAGGTGATATCATCGTCATCGGTTTTTTGTAATGCCACGGAACCGTAAAAAAAAAATACCGAGTTATTCACTTCTACGAAATTTATTCTGGCATGTCTATTAATAAGAATTTATTATTCTTTGTAGAGGTCACATTACAGTCATAATTGGTTGCGCAAAGTAACAATAGTTAAATATAGGTACTGGCGAATAGATAGCAATTAGCAGTCACAGTCAGTTCGAAGAAACAATTTAAATAATCATTAAACCAAAAAATCTTAAAAATCTATTCTGAAATTAAGGTTCCTTTCAACTGATACGTCATAATTACTAAAAAGTATTTAAAACTCGATGTGAACGACTTGCGTAAAGCTCGACACACTTCCGCCGCAACCATTATTGTGTCGTTTGTCTGCGACTCGGAACGAGAAACAGGAAGATATGGCTCATAATAATTTAATTATTCCGTAGCCGTACCTTGTAACTGCTCGCAATCGAATTTGTACCAACTCCTTAGTCTCAACTTAACAACTTATCAAAACTTTGATACAGTCTTCAGATTCAGTCTCTGGTTTCATTTGGAAGCTGTTTTATGTTAATTTTGATTAGATAATTTCTGATCTGTTTATATTTTAACATGCTGATGTGACTAGTGGATGAAGAATTTTTTAAATAAAGTTTTTTTTTTAATTTATCATTATCACAAGTAATTACTTTGACATATTTAAATGCTTTCTGATGGCTGCTCGAACTTAATTTAAAATCCATTAACGAGCAAATAAATAGCTGAATTTGACTAATTTATTTATAAAGTTGGTATTAGAAGATAACGTAGGTACAAAGTAAAACTTAGAAGTCTAGAACTTCTTGTCTTAGAATATGCGATTGGATTGCACTAGTCACGGATCACCGCAGAAGCTATAGTCCGATAACGGGACATAGTTTTCAATCGAGAGTAATGTACTACGCGGATATACCCTAACCAAAATTAATTGAATTAAATCTTCCTCTTCAAGATGAACAATAGTTCAAAAAAACTTAAAAACACGCCTTGTTTAGTGTATTGTCATCGGTCCTCTATATATCTACAAAGTTTGAACGAAATCTGGCCGTTTAAAGTGGGTCAAAATCGCGCCCAAAGGTGTCGGTTACAACCATACAAACAATCATACAAGTGAAGCTAATAAAAAGCGTGTAAAAGACTTCTTTCGTTCTTTCTTTAAATTTAGACTTGCCAGCCACAAAAAAATACAAGCTAGGAGATGAACAGGGTCATAGTTTGGCCTTAACGCGAAATACATCATTTATTATCACAGAATGTTGAATCTACATACATAATTGTACTGTAATGTTATCCACGTAAAGGTAGTGCAAAGTCATGCAACGTCGACGCAGTTTTGGCAACCGTCCGACAGTTCCGATGGGTACACGTCCTGTCAATGATAGTAGAGGCAAAAGCGATAGCGGATATATAAAAATAATTCATATATTAACCAACGAAAACCAATTGACTGATGACGTTTCAAACACATGTTCGTCAATCTTGAAAGAAAGAAATCCATAAAAACACTGAATAAAATCCTAAATCATTGTGAGTTGTTTTTTTTTCATGTTCAAACTTATCGAATATTCTTAACTTAGACGTCTTATTTTTCTTTTTTAACAAAATCTAATCTAGATAGATAAGACAGTCATGATGTGACACACTAAAGACTAAGGTATTTGAAGCTGGTTAGTACAAAGTCATATTTTTAGTGGAAAAAGTAAAATACAATAAATACGACAAAAAAATAATCTACTAAAATACCTATCTATCTAGAGTTTGATGATGCAGGAGTAAAAACATAAAACATCCTTATATTTCGTGACATGACATAAATGTAGGTTCTGATGTCATTGCAGCGTGTTTTGGCAAACTTTGTTATCTCCCGATAATTTCTATGGTTTTCCTTATTTAGGTAACTGCATTCGTCACCATCGACCCACACCAGTTCACTTCTGGACACCGGCATGTTATTAGCCTGATTCTCAACTTTTTCCAGCCAGTCATTGCCAGATGTTTTCCACGTAACGTCACTATCGAGTCACATTTCTTACAACCTACGCTACACACGCCAATTCGATTACGTAGCACTGATACCCTCTGATACTACTCTTGCGAGTGAGATTTTATCTCGGTCACTGTCGCTCTCATTAGAAATTTCAAAAGAGTGAGAGTGACGGTGATAATTTCGAGCGCTCAAGAATAGAGTCCCAGGTCGGTACCACCTTACCTGTTTATGTCTTGTTAATCTATTTAATTTAAACTCCTCAATAAGCTTCATAGGAGGTCGTGACTGTTTGTTGTTAAAAAAGCGTTCGAATCATAAAAACAGAGCAGTTAAGAGCATAAAAACATAAATAGCTCCATTTATGTGGCAGGCGCGTAATTGATTGCCCGTCAACTGCCTGTACCGCTTTTGATTGTTTCTCAGAAATCGTAATGATGCAACTTGAAAACCACACAAAAAAATTACATGATCTCACTCGTCGACAGTTAGAGATTCGCGGAATAATTAAGTCGGTTTTCATTTGTTTTATTTGAGGGTCAACAGCCTAGCACGTGCGTGGTTATTTTTGGAGATTCATAATTAGATTGTGCCTCATTGTCTACGCGATCAATTGTTTTTTATTGGGCAGCTTTATTCCAATGTCAGGACAGCTATTTTTGGCGGCAGCTAATGCTGAACCAAAAGAGTAAAAGAGCCATCGTAGTCTTTCTAATTCAACCAAGGTGGAATGTTATAGACATGTGTTAGGTCTATCGTCAGTCGCAAATTTATCTAATTACATGGGCTCGCTAATTAGATTGGCTACTCACGAGCAGAACAGTACACACCGATACGATTACGTATTGCATCTGTTTGTCCATAATTTGTTTGGTTTTCAATAAAAAGTTTTCCATCTATTTACTACCTATTTATACTTGCAAGGAAATTTTTACATAGATGCTTTTTCCGATAACAGGTTTCAACTGACCACCATGAAGATTGAAGAGTCTTCATTTACTTGATAAATAGCATAGTGGGTCTCAACAGGTCGAAATTTTGTAATTTAACTAACGTTTACTTTATTCGTTAGTTTTTTCTGTATTCCTTTGTTTTATGTTCATTTTTTTTTGTGTCGTTGACTATTATAACACAGTCCTGCAGGCTGATTCAGCTATCCGAACATCGAATGTATTCGACGATTATAAGAATATGTCATAACTTGCCGAGATTTGACATAATATATATTCGAATTCTTTCCGAAGGCGGAAGACATTTCGAAGATAATTGTCGAATGCATTCGATGTTCGGATAGCTGAATCAGCCTGCTGTAGTGCTAAATCGTAGTTATTTCCGCTACCGCTAGCGCTTATACGAAAGTCTCTCCTTAAAACGCCTGGCAACTCTATCCTCAGAGCAGAGTCGAGCATCGGAAATGTAAACAGTCTCACGAAGCAACTTACTGCGTTTCTAAATTACTTTGACGGCATAATTTTGAGAACAAAACCATTCGAGACAGAATAGTATTTTAAGTAGTGAATTGCAAGTTCTGAATATGTATAAAGAATACAATATATTAGCCTAGTGTCTTCGTCTTAATGGAGACAATAATAAATATTTCTGGACGGTTTTGGCACGTTTTTGGTAAATAATTATCTAGAAATTAAATTTAAATTAGGTACTTAGTTAGTAGTCTGGGCTAGATTGTAATTTTGTTATGAAATGCTCTACCGGTGTTTCTTAAACAAACGTTAAAATATTTTGAGAATAACCAGAATATTTTTGCCAGAGTTTCAAAACTATAACAACCAATCATTCATTATACATGTAAGTGTGCGTAGGTATATTCAATTTTTTATACCTATCCAGAGTCAATTTATTATCTGTAACTACATAGAACTTAGACTGTTTGTTTTACAGGTCTACAGTATCTATCTAGACACAGACGCTACCTATAATAAATTTACAAATCACAAGTAGAAAACACTGCACTGAAAGCGATCAGGAGAAGGGTAGAGTACGTGTACTGAACTGCCCAAAAGGAAGGGATTTTTACACGCTTTTTATTAGCTTCACTTGTATGTTTGTTTGTATGTTTGTATGTTTGTAACCGACTCCTTTGGGCATAATTTTTTTAGTTTTTTTTAACTGTTAATTATTTTCATATGTCTTCATATATCTTATCTGTATGGTTGTCTGTTTTTACAGGACCTCCCAGCTCTTAATTAATTGTAACAAAATAGAATATGAATAGAACATTTTCTATTCATTTAACGGCTTCCCAATTTTAGATTGCGGGGTATCGCATGTCTTTTGAATTCGTTTTTGTATTTGGTGTGTCGTAGACTACATTTTACAGTTAAGTTTATTTTTAAAATAATAGCCATCTTATCAAACACTTTTAAACCTATTTATGTTTAAATATTATTTGTGATACTTACGAATAAGTTTCTAAGTAAGTAAGTACTTAGTTATAAGAATAATGAAATAAATCGTGAGTGTTTAAAAGGCAAAGAGTGTATGTGTGAGTCATTTTATTGCAGGTATTTAGCGATAAAGTGAAGGACAATTCAAAAACGGAAATGCAAACCAGACCTATGAATCCCAAAGCTTGCGGTCAGACTCACAATGACGTCTTATTGTGTGACCAGAATATAAAATCGATAAGAAAATATCTTCAAGCTGCATAAAGAACGAATTCAAAACCTTGAAACAATGATGGCTAAAATGCGACTAGCTTATCTCTGAAGGTGCCCCAAACGCAGACCCAATTATCACGGGACGGGTTATTATCAGTTATGCTAAATAAACTGGTATTCTTATTTCAAAATAAACCATACGACTTAATGCAGCTTTAGCTTACGACGTTTTGGATGCAATAACCATTCTAAAAACAACTCACAGTCCTAAATCTATCAATCCGTTTAATTTAAATGATTATATCATAGTAAAAATAAAATACAATAGTATATAAATCAAAGTAGTTGGAGGTTGCCCAGTAAAATCTATGTAACTTTTTGATCTAAATACGAGTAGATTTAAAAATCAATGCAAAGATTCAGTATCTGTCTATCTCATTAATAAACTTTGAACTTTGGGTCGCTCAAAGTATTTTAAGCAGAAATTTTGGACACAAACAGAATTGAATTCTCTCCGCAAAATTGAAAAAAATGCCACAAGTAAAGGCTTTATACTTGTACAATGTCAAACCGTATATCAAGAGCTGCGAGCACTTATTCCGTCCAAGGACAAAATAAGCAGAGTACAAAGGGTTTCTCCAATTAAAATTATGCTTTAACCTAAGCGTGTTCAGTCTAGAGTTTTATTTAGATAATTAATGGGTACATTTTCCTTAAAGACGCCAGTATTTTTGGCCTGTTATTACAGAAGCATACACGGGTTACACGAGGATAAATGACCAAGAATCTACAAAATTTTCTACAGATTTATTTTACCTGTTTTCGTAGAAAGACTCTTGGGTAGGTACGAGTAGGTACCTTAAGTACTTAACGTTGCTCAGTCACCTTTGCCTTTCAATTACAAATGTACCAGCGTGACGTACTAAATTTACGATTTATCCAAGACCAGACACAATCAACTTAACTATTGATCTTCTATTACTTTTTACAACTAGATAATACGTTTTTGTCTAGCACTTAGATTCTTTGACTATAACTTGTTGACTTCACTTAAGTTCGAACTTCGCAAAGTCTTAACTTAGAAGCTAAGTCACATGAACCCTACTTCAAACGATACATACTAATAGGTACCTACAAACGATCTCCGCTTGATCGCCCAAGCAGAGCAACGCAACAAAGAAGACCAGAACACAATGGTATTTCTATTTACTCTTTAGAAATTTTGACATACGCATTAACGTGAAGCAAGTTCTGAGAACGTGACGTCACATCGCGGAGTCATTCATCTTTGTATGATGACGTCATACGTCGTTATCGGTGAACCGATGTAGGCTGACTGACACCGGCGACAGCACCCTTTGTACCGTGTCGGGGCTTGGAGTAAGTATTCACGGTACACACTACATGGGTGACATTGTATTTCTGTTAGCATACCTCTACAACGGAATTGAAACGTCCTCCTCTCCCAACCTATTCAATACCTCGTCCCCTCTACAGGTTTTATATGGGACGCCAAGTTACTATTGAGAACATTTTTATTACTTATAGACAAATATTTGCTAACCTAAATATTACTTTTACATTCACAATTCCCTCATAAGCCAAAGAACGGTATCTCAAAAAAAACTGTTTTTTTTCATGCATCTGATAGCTTGAAAAATTAAGCATCTGATGCGTGAAAAAACAGAAACCAATTTATTTTTTGCGATACCGCTCTTGGGCTTTTGACGGCAGAATTACAGTCAACGTTTAAATAGGTAAGGAATCTCCTCGTAAAGTTTTGTGTAAAGGACTGATATAAAACACGCTGTCAAATAACAGCATCAAGATCGACCATATCTAGCCCATAAAGAAATATAAGATGGAAATTTCTGGGACAAAAATAGAGTGCCATAAGCGAATGAGATCCCGTTGTCACTCTAAATGAATGTCGCTTAAATTTCTAGTTTATTTTCGTCCTCCCCTGCTCCGATGGCGAGTGTTTTCTAAATATGGAGTTGGTGGCTTTAACAGATTTCTAGAATCAATTATCTACCCACTGCGTTGAAGAATCCTGGTCCTTTGATATTAAAGTAGCGCCACACCAGCACTAAAATAAACTTAGCGAAGCCTCTACACTCGAGACACTCGAGTGACTCAAAACTGCATTTTGAGATGACTAAACGTTCAAGCTGGTTCATCCCACGCAGTAAAAAAGTCATTAAAGAAGGGTTACAATACCTAACATTTATTTTTTACAAATTGAAGTAGAACGCTTGAACTCCAGGGACAATACAGCCGCATATATTTACTTATACATTTACTTAGTTTTATTTGTTTTGCTCCTGTGATTCATTTGATGTGCAATTAAGCTACATTCTATTCTTTTCTAGGGGCGCTCGTGATTATCTTCGTCACTCTCACTGCCATGCCATTTTAAATGAGTGCGACAGTGACCGAGGTAATATCTTACTCTTCAGAATGCAGTGTATGTGCTAGGTATTAGTCCCGTCCGAGTCATGCAGTCGTGCCCGATTAATTTGCAAGCTCACAAACACGGTGTTTATGAAGATGTTGAAAGCACGAGTCGAGTGGGCGGTGCTGATATACGATGCACAACACGGGGACCCTGTTCTGGCGAGTGAGACATTATCTCGGTGACTGTCTCATTAGGGATCGTCCATTAATCATGTGAGGCTCGAAGGGGGGGAAGAGGTTCGGAAAACATCACGAAATATCACAGGGGGAGGGTGTAGATAAATATCACACGCATTTAATTTTTCGTTAAATTCTGAAAATTTTTGATTTATTTTAGATAATTTGTGCCAAAAAAATAGACGTGATATTGGAAAGAGCAGGGGGGTAAACCTCACCCACCATGTATCATCAGGGGGGAAGAGGAGATTGAAAAGGTTGCTAAAAACATCACGTGATGACCCCTTACAAATGTCATGAAAGGGAGTCTGACCGCGGTAATCTCGAGCACCCAAGAATAGGGTCCCTGATAACATTTCATCGCTGCTCCTTAGCAGACAAGAATGTGGAGTCACGCACACTTGAGACTATCAGTACTTATCTAAAACGTGCGAGAGCTGTGCAAAAGTTGTTTGCAGTTTTGAACTTTGACTTGAGATTAAAATTTGCGACCTACAATGTCTGACATTTCAAATGTATTTAAAGAGAACAGTATGTAATTCGAGGCTCGTGTATTTTAGGTGTCCATAGATGGCGGTACTCTCTTGCCAACAGTGGTTTGTTACTTATTTACCACTATTTTCATATAAAAAAAAAAATTGTTTAGAAAGTGCTTTTTTGGATAACCAGAAGGATTTTAAACCAAATATGGCTTGTGGTCTAAACAAAAAATGTTTTTGGAACATTAGCACAAATCAGGACTTCGAACCCAACTAAAGATGTGCGATGCGATGCTAAGAAGCACAATAGAAAACCAATAAAACGCAAAAACAAGCTTCTATTGGTATTTGGTAACACATTACAACTTTAACAACTGTAAAACACATTCAAACTTTTTTACTAACACATACGTAAAATTAAATCTCCTGATGAAAATCACCAAATGTGATCGAAACTAGTCGTAAACGACTTAATTTTTCATTTAAACTTTCTCCAAACCCTTCAGTGGACTTCCTCGCAGTGCCTCTAAATAGTCTGTATCTCTTTACCCTCCGATCATTAAAATTCGCAAGAGGTACATCACTGTCGACCTCACTTCGCGTAGTTTGTCTGATGCTAAATGGGACGTTTCCTGAAATCTGTTGTAACAACACCTTTGCAACGTCTCGAAATAACTCCACTAATTTTATCTCACTGCAAGCGATGCGGTCCATCTCATTCGTTACGTGATCTTAGCACTTGTTTTGATTACCTGCTTACACTCTTTACGTATTTATTTGGGAAGAAATGAAGCAATTAGCTTATATATCTATCTTATCTATATATATATAAAAATGAAACCCGTTTTCCTTGGTCACGGCATCACGCGTGAATGGCTGGACCGATTTCACTAATTCTTTTTTTGTTGTATTTGTTATTATTAGGAGAAGGTTCTTACGGAAAAAAATATTAAGAAAATCTCTCAGGAATATTGAAAAACCCTAAAAACAGCCCTTTTCTTTTTCCCATACAAACGTATGGCAGTACGAAGTCTGCCGGGTCAGCTAGTTATGTTATATAAAGGGTTACAGCAACGGTGGTACTGAGCCGAAACCTGATCTCCGTATTATATATATTCAGAACATTTTTATTACAGGTACGACCAAAAAACATGAAATAAAAGCTCTTTGCGTCTGAACTAACAAAACTATTGATTACTAGCTGACCCGGCAGACTTCGTACTGCCATACGTTTTTATGGGAAAAAGAAAAGGGCTGTTTTTAGGGGTTTTCAATATTTCTGAGAGATTTTCTTAATATTTTTTTCCGTAAGAACCTACTCCTAATAATAACAAATACAACAAAAAAATAATTAGTGAAATCGGTCCAGCCATTCACGCGCGATGCCGTGACCAAGAAAAACGGGTTTCATTTTTATATATATAGATAAAAGTTTGTAAAAATCGGATGATGTATCCATTTTGTGCAAAAAAATGCTGATAATATATAATAAAGCAACTGGTATAAAACATCTGATGTTTTTTTCGTTATCTCACATTAAAAGTTGTTGAAATTAATTATGGCTATTAGAGTTGCCGTTCCGTATAACCCTGTATACTTAATTATTTTAGTTTTATTGTGTTTAGTGTAGGTACGTAGCAGCAGCCAGGTACAACACAAGAACATTGTTTTTACAAAAAAAAAAAAAACAAAAACCGACTTCAAAAGACCGACTATTGAGTTATTCATCTATTTGTCGCGCACGTACTTAATGCAAATTTAAGACTTATATGGTTTTCTCATGGATACCAACAGAACTGGACTAAATTGAAATGGAACCAAATGGGAAGCGTCAGCTTTCTAATAAAAAAAGAATCATCAAAATCGATTCACCCAGTCAAAAGTTATGAGGTAACAAACATAAAAAAATATAAAAAAAAAAAAAAACAAAAAAAAAACATACAGACGAATTGATAACCTCCTCCTTTTTTGAAGTCTGTTAAAAATAGCCGCTTTTTACTCGTAGAGTCATCCTAGAGACAATTTTTAAAGACCACTTACAATCTTATAGTCGGCAATTATTAACCGACTTCAAAAAAGGAGGAGGTTATCAATTCGACTGCATGTTTTTTTTTTCTATGTTTGTTACCTCATAACTTTTGACTGGGTGAATCGATTTTGATGATTCTTTTTTTATTAGAAAGCTGACGCTTCCCATTTGGTCCCATTTCAATTTAGTCCAGTTCTGATAATGGTATCCATGAGAAAACCATATAAGTCTTAAATTTGCATTAAGTACGTGCGCGACAAATAGATGAATAACTCAATAGTCGGTCTTTTGAAGTCGGTTTTTGTTTTTTGTTTTGTAAAAATAATGTTCTTGTTTTATGGTAAGTAGTTACGAGCTCTATGTTTGTAGTTATGTGTATTGCGTGTTTGTATTTGCCAACACTCAGTGAACTGATACTTAATTTACCTTATTCGTTACAGCGTGGTTATTCCAATGTAAACAATAGAATTTACGTTTTAATTTATTATATGTTACTAGCTGACCCGGCAAACGTTGTTTTGCCATATAAATTAATAGGGGTTGGTGATAGAAGGGTGAAAATTTAGGGTTGTATGTATTTTTAATGCCACATAAGCCACATTATAAAAAAAAATTTTTGTCCAAAAAATAAAATAAAAAATTTAGGGGTGGACTACCCCTAACATTTAGGGGGATGAAAAATAGATGTTGGCCGATTCTCAGGCCTACTGAATATGCATACAAAATTTCATCAAAATCGGTCAAGCCGTTTCGGAGGAGTATGGCAACGAAAACTGTGACACGAGAATTTTATATATTAGATCTATTGTCAACATAAAGTGATTCAAGTTACACTATCGCTCTACAAGCGAAATGTTATCAGTTAGAGGTCACTGATTTACTGATCCGTATGTTTGTGCAATCAAGAAAATACCTAATTGTAATGTGCTAAAGTCCATATTGTATTATTACTACACCATTATTGACAATAACCAAGTTATGACAAAGGAAGATTGTTGTAGAATCAAAGCGTTAGGAAAACCCATTTGATCTACCGATCAAGATTTTGTTGATAGATATAAATTGAATTAAAATGTTGTTTTCTTCATCTAACAGACCGTAATGACAAAGACAGCTATATAATCAATTTAGAAGCTTATTTATCAAATTATACAGGGTTATTCATAAAGGGTATGCTAAGCCGAAAAGGGCTCATAGTACTCATCATTATGAACAACTTTTACTATTGGGACTAACCCATAATTCGCGAAAAAAAAATCAGCTGTTCCATAGATTTTGTCGAGTGTCATTGACATTTTTCTATGGAACAGCTGTTTTTTTTTCACAAATTTCGGGTTGGTCCCATAGTGGAAGTTGTTCATAATGATGAGTACTATGCGCCCTTTTCGACTTAGCATACCCTTTATGAATAACCCTGTATATACGGTAGTTTGGGAGATTAAAAAACATACAGTCTGTCATTAAATTCCCGAAAACACGAGGTTGTTTTTCAAGCTATTGTTAGTAAGCTACAAAACTATCTTCATTTTCAGGCTAGTAAGCAAACGTCTCAGGCCAGAATAGTATAATAAGATGGGCATCCTATTTTTTAGCAAGCCATGACAGTATAAAGAGTTTCTAGTTACCCCAGCTAGAAAACTTAAAACTAGCCTCGTGTATCCCGGGCATAATTTTGGTAACAAACTATCCAAATAACAAGAGAAACAGATGCGATAAAGTGGGGTATTCATTGACTAAGACAAAATCACACAATTCAAATACCTATACCTACGTAATCTCAATCGCTAGTCATCAGGCGAGCAATTTGCTCGTCTCGTCACTCAATAAAAAAAAACAATAAAAAAAAAACTAATTTCGTGCATTGTATTTGTACGTAATCAAACAAATTATAATTTTTCTAATAGCGTTTTAGTTAATTCCGATACATACACACTTACACGCAAACTTAATAACATTAATGTGATGCAATAAAAGCGACGGTTTCACTAGTATGTATTGACAATGGTGTCGATTCTGGTAGATTTGTAAACTAAATCAGACAGCACAAAAAATAAATTAACTGTTTTTTTTTGTTTTAATATTCTAGAATTTAGAAGGATAGTAACAGTTATACAGCTATCAAATTTAATTTTGTTTTATTTTGTAACTAAACTAAATGACAACAAAATCGATGCCAATGTCACTGCCTGAGTGAGTGGTTAATTAAAACTGTACTAACAAGCTAAGAGGACGTTAAAAACGGTCAAGCGCCTAATTCACCACTTCCTTCCAATGAGGTCATGCTCCGTCCCAGTCGGTCAATGCCAGCCTTACCAAGTTACCAGCCTTTTCATTAGGTCGAGCAATTAAATGTGTAAGGTTTGTGGTTAATTGTTGTTAAAAACAATGGAGGGTAGTTCGCGATTGATTTTGGATTTGGAACGAGCGGAAGGTCGCCAGTGGCCTGGCCTCTTGATTAGCATGTTGATAGAGGCCTAGTAATTTGTCAAAGTCGATCTACGCCGTTCGTTTCAATAAAGTGAAATAATTCAGACTGATTGGAATTTATACCAGTTATTTACTGATATGGAACGCTTAGCAAGTCCTAAGTTTATGAGTTAGTTTGATGACTTGCAATACGCTTGACCATAACAACAACGTCATCAACATACATCATTTCCATTACAATTCCTGTAAATATAACAAAATCCTGTAATAAACTTACCTCTCCAAGATTGATGAAACCATGGTCGCCGGCTACTGCATCTGCAGCCTCCTTGCCCCCTGGGACGTTGACCGCCCATGTAGGGGTGTAGTGTGCAGCTACAGCCTCCAAGATCGACAGGATCGACACAAGCGCAGTCCAGGCCAGCACTCCTCGCGCCATCGCACTCAACACACACTCACCGGGTAGTACTTGTCAGCATTGCACACACGCCCTACTGTTTTACACCTATCCGCAAGTCTCAAAAAATCTACAGTAAGTATACGAACTTTGGATTTACTGAAGGGATATTTTCAAATACCAGTTATTCTAGCTAGGTATTATTTCATAGCTGTAGCAATGAATTCAGAAGGAATCTGGAATAAAGATGGTAGGAATAAGTGCCTCATTATGTGGACTCGTAAGAAGCACTCGGATACAAAGCGCTTTCGCGTGGGCTGCATCGCATTGTGGAATTACCTACTTTAATGTAGCTGCGGTACCTACCGGTCTTTAGCGGAGGATTTATTTGAGGAGCCGAAGCTGCTCAAGTGTCCATTAAATGAAATTTGATATTAGCAGGCGGCGTTATAATGTTTTCTCGTGCTATTCTCGTGCTAGATGGTGGTAGATGAGTTAAATTAGCTCCTTTAATATGCCTACCATGTACCGATATTAGGTTGTTTAATAGGACAATTCGTAGAGTTGTGAATAATCTATTATCGTGACGTCCGTTTTGAATCGTGAAAACGACTTACCGAGCATTTGCATTGCAGATAACGACTAGCACAAGACAAGAATTATATCTTTAGGAAGGGTTTAGCCTGCTAACCAGCAGTAGATTAGTCAAGGCTAATTAATGATAGGTAGTAAAAGACGGGTAATAATAGTATATCAGAAGCATTTTTACACTTAGAGTACTAGACCCAAGCTTTACTATAGAGAGCATACGACAAAACCATTCTAACAATCATTCATAGTCCAAAGGAAGCAGCCAATCAATGAGACGTGAGTACTGATCCACTCAGTGCACACGCTAACCACGTCCGACGTAAGAAAATTGGCAATCAATCGGAAATCGGTTTCCTACAAATTAAAACTTGGACCGGGCGCCAATGTTGCCAGCAATCTCGCAATAATTAGGTCAAGTATACAACGAAGGACAAAGTCGGAAGAACTCGAGCGCCGAGGGTCTGTTATAACGCTCTTTATGATCGTATCACCGGACAACCATTAATCACAATGCCTTTCATCGATATACTTCAGCCTACTTCCCTCAAAGTATTGTTGTGTCTGACGCCTGCCCTATTTTTGCGATAAACAAGACATACATCATTTTCTGAGCTCGGGTCGCGTTCGCCGATTCTTTGACGCGCCTGGGACTGGTTTGTCGATTTTCAAAAACACGAGATTCATGATGGGCTTCATACTTATATGTTTTATGGTCCCCTTTTTCGGACATTGTGCTATTTTCAATTTCGTTCTCAATCTATTCTTTGTGCTCTATAATATTGTATTGTGATTTATGTATGATGTCTGATTGTTGGAGGGTGTTGGCAGGTTCCGTTCTTGGAATGTTTTTTTTTCAAAATTAGTTTGGCAAGTCTTACTCAGGTCAGGCTTCGACGGTTTATCTGGTAGTGTTTTATTTTTTCTAAACTATTTGAAAAGCCAACTTCATTCAGTTACATTATTACATCATTTACCTACTCTACTCTTAATTATAGAAAACCGCGTACCTACGCTGATGCTCTATCGTTAATAAAAATCATTAATTAAGTACTAATGAGGCTACTAAGGTATTACCGATACCTAATAAATTCATTGCGTTGTTTTTTTTTTTTGCGTGCCTCGGTTTAATTTGGTTACCTATAAACTTATAAAGCTTCTGGTATGTAAGTACATTAATATTTTTTGGATAATTTTTCCTGTAAAGTTCGATATCATTAAAAATATGTACATAGCACTGACAGCTTTAAAATAAACGATATACGATAGTAACTGTGAGTACTTTTATCGTCCCCAGCAAGCAGGTAACAAGGAAAATAATGCAAATGGTTAATGCCATTACTCCATTAGTCATTTAATTATGCCAGCCGTTGTCGCTTTTACAGTATTGATTTGTTGCAATTACAGTGTGATTAATATGTCCACACCACTGGTGAAGTTAACGGCATTGAATCGTCGATAACAAATTAACTAAGAATGTTTGCTCGTCACTTTTAGATAACCTCATTCAAAGATAATGTTATTGTGTAGGTATGTGTAATTGTATATACACGCGCTGCACTGTTGTTGAGATGAAGACAGATGAAGCGGTTGTTTAACGTTGTGTTTGATCTTTACAATAGAACAAAACTGTTGTTTAAACAACTAAGCAAGCGTTGCTTTGACAAATAGATTACATCATTACAAAGCGCTTAAAGGGTAATCAGGTGGGACGAGAGTGATAAGAATGTGTGGTTTGGCGATAGCTTGATAAATGATAAGTACCTAACAGTTATTGTGAAATACCGAATTCCAGCAACGGTACCGCTCGTGATGCGACAGGTTTACAAACAAAACAAATTGCAGCAGTTTCGACTGCTAGTCGCTCCAAATTGGTGCTCTACTTCGAGCACTCGGTGTCTGTAAACTCCGGCTGTGTACAAACAAAAGAAATGAGAATTATAAACTCATTTCCACTGTCACCTAGGTCTCATTTTAGAATAGCATTTAGAAAAAAGTAGGCCAAACCACTATCACGCGTTCACATCTTAGTCTGGTAAACAGTTACTGTAGACAATTTTATAAATCAAGCTCGCCAATCAGATGAGATGATACCGAGAAATTTGCATAGTTATTCAGTTGGAATAACTAAAGACTGTCAACAGAAAGACGAGGTTTTATTATCTTATCTGTGTCCATCGGTCGGCGATGTAAACATTCGTTTTTGTGATCGCGAGAAGCGTTTCGCGTGCAGCCCACGTCGAAAAGCGGATGCTTCGATGGAATCCGATGGGAAGGACCAAGATTCCGTGGCACTTAGACAATAGTGGCCGGTGAGAGTCGGCGCCGCTGCGACGAGCGTTCACCTCTCGCATCCCGCTTCTGGTTATCACTATACAGGTTCTGATGACCAGACCCTCACGTTTTGTAAGCTGCTATTTGCACTGCGTTTCACTGTGATGCACTAGTCATGACAGGGCACGGCACAACTGTCAAATGGCGCGTGAATAATCGGGCGGCGCGGAGCGAAACACGGGCGTCACGGTCGCGCACGTGATGCTGACTGGCTCGCGCGCGCCTCCGGCCTCCGGCCCTCCGCCTGTGCTCTCGGATCTCGGTCGGCCGCTAGCGACCGGGGAGCCGAGACGATTTCGGCCTTGCTAGGTTCGGGGAATTCGTTAGAAAATGGGGAGTTTTTTCAATGTGACTACACCCGCACTTTTAAATCCGAGACTGATAAGAAAGGGACCAGACAGGAATCGCGCCACGTCATCAGTCGCACTGCAGGTGTGCCCATAATCCCTCCAAATAACGTGTAAAAGATTACTTTGTACTAATGGAGCTTTTCTCCACTAGCGGTGTTCACCGGTGGTCTGCATTTCGAAAATCTTTTATAGGAATGGCTATATCCTGACTTTTATAATCAATCGCTACTAAATATCAACTATCACCCTGTAACATACCCTTGGAGATCTTTGAGAAAGGGGTTGCCCTCGTTGAGTGGGTAAACAGTTTGCCACTAAGTATGCCACTTAACATACTAGCATAGAAATTTAGAAAAAAACGAGTTACTCATTCACACAAGGAGCCTTTCGAAGAGATTTTCTTATCTAAGGGATGCTCAAAGGGACAATGCACCTTATTGTATAGATATTAGACCTAACTATACCTTTATCTACGTTGATGTAAGAACTTCAAACCTCGCTGTTACCCTACTTGGCAGGTAGATAGATAGATAAACTCTTTAATTGTTCACACCAAAAATTACAAACAAACAAAATACAAAAGGATTACAACTCCTAAAACTAGTGCAACCACTGGCGGCCTTATCGCTAAGAGCGATCTCTTTCAGGCAACCTTAGGAGGAGAGGA
The DNA here is from genome assembly GCA_949125135.1 of Alcis repandata. Classification (NCBI taxonomy): domain Eukaryota; kingdom Metazoa; phylum Arthropoda; class Insecta; order Lepidoptera; family Geometridae; genus Alcis; species Alcis repandata. Next base: position 4,784,814 of record OX421238.1, read on the forward strand.
TAGATACAAAAATAGAAATACGGGGTGTGCAATATTAAAGAAAATTGTGTCATATCATCATCATCATCAGCCTATCTAATGTTTGTCCACTGCTGGACATAGGCCTCTCCTAACGAACGCCACAAGGCACGATCTTCTGCCTCACGCATCCCTTTGCTACCAGCCGCCTTAAGCAGGTCGTCGCTCCACCTGGCCGCAGGGCGCCCCACTCTACGTTTGCCGATCCGTGGTCATATTAACCTACATAAATATAAATATTTGAAAATACAACAATACCATACAAGTATACTACAAGTAAAACAGCCTACGCTTATTACGCACTATACTGGACGTAGGCTTCCATTAAGAAACCAAAGGGTGGATCTCCTGCTTTACGCTTACAGTTTCCACCAGCCGCCTTATGCAGTTCTACGCTCCGTACCATACCGGCCGCAGACTACGTTTGCCGACACTTTAATCCATACCGGCTGTAGAGCTTTACTCTACGTTTGCTGAGATTCGGTGTGCAACTGTGCACTTTAGACTAAGACCCTTTTACTAAGTTATGTTGGAAAATATACTTTCATTACTTTTATAAAACAGTAAACTTTTACTCAACACTCTTTTGAATGCTAAATATTCCGTGTCTACAATTTTTGCAAATTAATGCGGAAGAATGTAGTCATTGTATTTTAGACTAGCTGCGTCACGCGGTTTCAACCGCACGGTGATGACGATGAAGATGATAATGATGAAACTTAGCCAATATATTATTCCAGAACTTCAAGTAGGTATTTACACTCCTTTCGGTAACAAATATTCACACACACAAACTTTCGCATTTATTATATTAGTAAGATTAGTAGGTTAGAATTTTATATATACATTTTTTTTCAGAAATGTATTTATCATTAAAAAATATTGTTACAAAAAAATTAATAACTCAGTCAACGTCGTTACAATTTTCGTGTTATTTTTCCTGTTATTGGCGGAAGTGTAAGCATCGCGCCATACAAAAAAAAATCAAAATGTAGTATAAAGCTAAAGTAAAAAATATTACTTGCAAAATTAGTTTTATACATACTCATGTAGTTACTAGTTATGTATAAACTTCAAAAAATGGGTAGATTACACGTAACGACTAACGAGTACAGTGGCGAGACAGTAAATGGGCACACTCAGCCGAGCAAACAAATTATAGTTCTAGTGACTGTCACGCCCCGTCAAACTGTTTATGCAACCGAGTACTCGGCCGAAGGCACTGTCTCGCCACTGTTCTCGTTACATGTAATCTGCCCATTATCGTCATCAAGTCATCATAAATAACATAGCATAACGGCCTGTTTGGCTCAGCGGTAGTGTAACCGCCTTATAAGCCAGAGGTCCCGGGTTCGATTCCCGGCCGGGCAGATGTTTGAATGATGAGTTTAAATATCTGTTCTGGGTCTGGGTGTTAGTTGTCCTTGTCTTTGTGTGTGTTCCGTGGTATCCCCGACACAGGATTTATCCTAGTGGGGAGCTATGAGTGTAAAACGTAATTATTTTTTTTTAATAAAGTTTGATTCAACAAATTTTATTAAAATTGACCCGTTTATGGAGTAAAAGGGTCGCTATTTGCTATACAATATGAGTCTTTCTGGATGCAATTATGTTTTTGTCTGGAACAATAGATGTTTTCTGGAATTTTATAATTACCTGATCCTTCTAGACTACCAGTTTTTTGTGTATTACGCAGATATGAATCTAGAATATTCGCAGTTTTGGTTTAAATAGACGGACATCCGTTCGACTGGGTCAATATTTCGTTAACCGCGGTAGTGTTCAAATCCAAGTTATCGAAGTGCAAGTGTTCAGAGCGACTAGTAAGTAGGTACAAGTGTTTTGTGTACTGTGAGTGTTTGTGTTTGATTAAAGTGTGTGAATCGTTAAAATGGCGTCTGATTTCTTTTATCCCGAACCGATCTTGTTGTGTACCGACTTAGTATGTGCTATATAAGGTTATTCATAAAGGGTATGCTAAGCCGAAAAGGACTCATAGTACTAATCATTTAAAAAACTTTTACTATGGGATTAACCCGAAATTCGCGAAAAAATTAATCAGCTGTTCCATAGAAAAATTACAATGACACTTGACAAAATGTATGGAACAGCTGATTTTTTTTTCGCGAATTTTGGCTTGGTCCCATAGTAAAAGTTGTTCATAATGATTAGTACCATAAGCACTTTTCGGCTTAGCATACCCTTTATGAATAACCCTATATTAACCCTAAAAGAAGGTTCGCACAACCTTTATTGTTGTTCAGTGTAGAGTTAGGTAGGTACATCCACTAAATTTCTTCGACCTTGCGGCCATTTTATAAATGTAGGCAGTGGCCATACGCGTGCTCCGAAGCTCCGGCACGAGGCCTGCATAATTAATGATCAAACGAACTTACCAAGTGAAGTTCGATCACAATTATGTGAACGGCTTCATTCGACGCGATTTTGTTTTTGTTTACATATTGTAGTTGTGTCTCACGTACTGGCCCTCAACACGGATTGTTTAGAGATTTTATTCCCCGCTTTCAAAGTTTTTTATTCTGGTAACACTAGAGATCGTCCATAGTCGTTAAGTTCGTTACTATCGTACCCCCACCTCACTTCAGAGCCCAGAGGGGAGCCATCGGCCGGTCGAACTTCATTCTGTTTAGAGCAATAGTTTTACTACAGTCCGGCAAGTATAACTTGGCGCGGCTGTGCGCCACTGTGTACTTTTATAACTGCTTCTCTTGTACCACTTTTTATCACTTTAGGCATGATGATAGCACAGTAGCAAATATAATAGTAGCAAAAATATTCGCAACGATGTTTACTATGAACTCGGAAGTGTCAAAGTAAATTTTCAAGATTGCCGATTTAGTTCCTCAAATCGCCACCGCCAACTTAAACTTGTGGCACTGTAACTACTTATTTTGTGACCGGTAATGGAAAAAATTACCCATAAATTGATTATGATTACCAATTATCAATTTCACATTTCATTATTAGGGTTAGGGCATTTATATACATTGTATATAAGTACTAAGTAGGTTACTTAGCTAAGCTATTTATGGGAGGGTGTATATATTAATCGCGTCGAATGAAGCCGTTCACATAATTGTGATCGAACTTCACTTGGTAAGTTCGTTTGATCATTAATTATGTTTCACGGCTTCATTCGACGCGATTTTGTTTTTGTTTACATATTGTAGGATGTTCAGAGAAAATTAGTGAAATGTGAAACAAATTTTTCACAAAATACAAATACATAATTATGTATATCCTTTTATATGATGTTTATAACCGAATCGATCCCGCCACAGACTGTTGGCATGTTGTGAACATTTAGCTTAAAATGTTCTGAGCATCCATCCCAGCATGTCAGTTTTGAAATAAATTTCGAACCGTTAGATTTTTTATACTACGCTAACAAAATATGATAACTTATTTGAGAGCTGGATCTGTATCTATGCTGCTTCTTCTACCTATATAGGTACATAAAATCATAATGTATGATGATACAATATTCCCAGAAGACATTCCCAGTGTAGGTGCTGGACGATACTGCGACATGTCGCCAGCACGAGAAAACTCCAACTAATGAAGAACTAATAAGATAAATATTATTTTATTGGATTTAGTGGTGGAGTCCGTCTATCGTTAGATACGGTTAGGTTTACAGTCTATTTAAAAAAGTTATTAATACTAATATTGAAAAACTTAATAAAATTAATAATCAAAAGCCTCTCCCACTAATAGCATTAAAAAAAAAAAAAATATTTGTAATTCTGGCTGATAACTGTGACTATGTGTCATATCAGAAAATGTAATCCAAGATTTAGTACATAATAATCAGTTATTGTATTGTATTAGTGACATTAATTTCTGTAAAATCAACGAAATGGGTCCTTGGCTAACCAACTACGTTGTTTGAGTCATATAAACCAATGTATGGGTGTGCAGAGTTCGTGTGATAAGACATCAGCAAGGACATTCAAGCTGGTAGAAATTGAAGTTAAAACTTACAATGTCAAAAAAAAATAAATAAATCACAAAAAAAAAAGAAATATAATGCTTACATGCACTAGGATAAATTCTTATTGTCTTTTAGCATTATTCATAATATTTTGCGAGTATATCACATTACTGAAAAAACTCAAGGGATCTTTAATCTAAAAATAATGAATTGCTTAATGTTTAAGCCAAGTTTTTGTACATATAATTGTTTAATTATTGAAGTTAACTTGATTTTATTTGACTGAATAAATGACGATATCAGCATTTGACAGTGACACTAATGATCCATCAATGAGTTTTAAGTTAAGTAAACATTGTGTAGGTACTTTGATTTTTTCAAACAAAATCCAACATTTATTTTTCTTGAATTCTTAAGCCTTAATTATATTACTAGCTCGCATTACTAATATCGATTTCTGGTTGTCATCATGGCGATACTTTATCATAACTTACATATCTTCTTGGAGTCTCTATTTAAGTAAATTAAATTTCAGCTACGATAAAAATAAAAACAAAAAACATTTTTGCAATTAGGATGAGGCACCCGGTCTACAAGAATTTGCGCAAATTCTACTCCTCTCAGTAGCCGCAACTGTCACACGGCGGTGGCAGTGATGGTTCTATTTTCTACTGCTAACAAACTGTGCTCCTCCAACCTGGTGGCGCGGGCGTCTACCAATGTTCAAAGGTAACTCTCCTAATATAAAGCCGTCGCCTAGTGAGAGCGGCTGTCACACCAAATTATGAAGTGAATCGATTAATCGGACCAAGTGTATTTGCATTTTTGTAACTCTGCTTATCTCTGTTTTACTTAATGTGTATCAGCAATGAATAATTGAAAATGTGACATTTACCATTTACTTAAGAGACCCATCGTGATAGACGTTTCTCGTCGTATAAGAATACATAGAGTAGCATACAGCGTAAAAAACTAACCATGTGACAAAATATGTGTCCTTGTATGATCTGAACTCAGGAATAAATTTTTATATAATATACATAATATATTTTTTCTTGTGTTACCCTTCTTTAACTTAATAAAGTATGGTATAAGACTGAAGTGTCAGTGACACATTACTTTACTTTTGAAAAATTTGTATCCAGCAGTTTCCTAACTTGAAAATAATAGTAACATATAGCTCGGTGCTCGGTGGTATTTTGAATCATACGGACAATCCTCCTAAAGATATTGATAACGAAATTATCAAAAATAATGTGTTAAAATAATGATCAATAGGTATATCAATTTATGTGGCAAACGCACACAGTTATGGTTTTGTAGAAACTGTTTGTTCATATAATAACTAATAACTAGAGGTATAAATGTACCTAAAAATAAAATAAATTAAGGAGTAAAAATAACAATTGCTGACTTGGAGAAGTATAGCACAATGTAAACTGTTTGCCCAACTTTTGCATAGTACCTATAATGCGGTGTAAGACACCCATATCGTATTTAGCAGAAAAAAACGTGTCAAAACTTCGTTAATTTTCATAGCGACACACATCGTAGAATACTGCATCCTACAAAAGTTACATAAAACGTAGTGTAATTCAGACTTATTTATTTATTGATTTTTGTTACTTTTAAGTCCTATGGATGTGATAATCCTAAATAAACGTATACTTATTGATATGAATTTTTATTTAATAATTGTGTGTCGCATCCCGTAGAACACTGTACTGCGTCAACTAGTGAGGTTATGCATAGTATAAAACAACATAAACACGGCGCGTCTCGTAGGATACTGTTCTGCAGCAACTTAAAGAAGTATATTGCACAGTAATACTGTATAGCATAAACTAGAATGTTCGTTCTAGAATTATAATGCACAGTAAACACGTCGTATCTCGTAGAATACTGTATTGCCTCAAATTAAAGAAGTGTATTACACAGTAATAATACCTACTAGGTATATGTATAGCATAAACTAGAATGTTATTCTAGAATTATAATGTAAGAACATGTTCGTAATGTGAAAAATACTTTAAAAACAAGAGCAAAGCAAAAGCTTTGCAAGGCTTAGCATAGTAGAATGTGTTGTATAAGCACATAATAATTATATTTATACTCTTGTCATGTCCCTGCATCTACTAGCTGTTTATAACATAATTTTTAGACAATATATTAGCCCGAGTGTAGCGTAAGCTATGATTAAGCAAAAATAACGTTAATATTTCATAAAGGTTTAAATAGCCCAACTTGAAGTCAAAATTACAGAAGTACAGCCACAACAGTAAATAAAAATAAAGTAAGTAAGTGTAATAAGTATATTTAAGGTGGTTTGAGCACATAATATACACTTCCTGTAATAATTAGCATACACTGCACAAAATATAACTAGTCAGTTTTCCGTTTGGATATGCAACTTGTAACACTTTGCAACTAACCAAGGCTAAGCTAAGCTGTAGCTTAGTAAAAAAAACTCAGGGTTCTTGATGTGAAAGTATCAGCACAGACGTAACGGTGACGCATTTCTTTACCCAAGGCAAGAAAATGCGAACTACCCTACTTTTCAGAAAGTTTCGTTTAGTCAGAGGTTTTGCGTATGATGCATGTTAACATGTGTGACAGTATCTGCTCCGATGCTCCGATCAGCTCCGATGAGATGGTATCTGCTCCAATGCGACGGTATCTGCTCCGATGCGACGATATCTGCTCCGATGCTCTGCTCCGATGTTGCAGCGACGCATTTTCTCACAAGCAAGAAGACGCGGACCAGCCCTTCTTTTCTTAAAGCAGGCATAGTCACACTGTGTAAACACATACGCGTCACTTCTTCGTCATTTTGATGCGACGGGATCAGGTCCGATGCGACGGTATCCGCAAGACCCATGTAAAAGGGGGTATAGTGCAGAGTGAGGCTGCGACCCAAAGGGTACACTTAAGCCATTGTGTAAAGACCCAATGTAGAAAGGGTGCAGTACAGAGGTTGTCATTTTTATGCGACAGTATCCGCAAGACCCATGTAAAACGGGAACAGTACGGTGGACAGTATCCGCAAGACCCATGTAAAAATGGGAACAGTACGGTGCAGATTGAGGCTGCGATCCAATGTAGAAAGGGCTCGCTGTCAGATGAGACTTCGATGATTTCTCGACGCGCCAATTCTTTATTTCTTCGTCGCTTTTTTCCGCTACCCGCTACCCGCTTTCGGTTTCTCCATTGCAACTTGTTTTAGTTTGCGTGCGAAGGCCTCGGCACGGAAACACGGAATGAAGTTCGACCGGCCGATGGCTCCCCTCTGGGCTCTGAAGTGAGGTGGGGGTACGATAGTAACGAACTTAACGACTATGGACGATCTCTAGTGTTACCAGAATAAAAAACTTTGAAAGCGGGGAATAAAATCTCTAAACAATCCGTGTTGAGGGCCAGTACGTGAGACACAACTACAATATGTAAACAAAAACAAAATCGCGTCGAATGAAGCCGTGAAACATAATAACATGTCGCCGAAACATCCTGAACAACTTTACATAATGTCCTAAGGGATCTGAGCTATTTCATATGCTTTTACGTAAATACTTAACATTAACATAGTATTGTTTAAAACTGAACTATTTTTTTTATTTTTTTTTTACAACAGACTAGACATGCGTTTGACCACAATCTTACCTGATGGGCAGCGACAATGTGGTCGAAGATGTAGCACACTTGCCTAGGAAATACCTATTCACTCTACTTTTAAATAACCCTGGGTTGAACTTTTTCGGGAAGACAGACGCCGGCAATGAGTTCCACACCTCTGCCGTTCGAATTAAAAAAGTGGAATGGAAACGCTTAGTGCGTTTGAACGGAATATCCACCGTGAGAGGGTGTCTCATTTTTAACCGACTTCAAAAAAGGAGGAGGTTATCAATTCGACTGTATGTTTTTTTTTTTATGTTTGTTACCCCTCATAACTTTTGACTATGAGTGAATCGATTTTGATGATTCTCTTTTTATTAGAAAGCTGACGCTTCCCATTTGGTCCCATTTCTATTTAGTCCAGTTCTGATAATGGTATCCATGAGAAAACCATATAAGTCTTAAATTTACATTAAGTACGTGCACGACAAATAGATGAATAACTCAATAGTCGGTCTTTTGAAGTCGGTTTTTGTTTTTTGTTTTGTAAAAATAATGTTCTTGTTGTACGCCTGGTGCAGTTGTTGTAGAATGGAGAAGGCAAGATTAGGTCATCCATTAGATTAGAAGTAAAACGAAGCACTAAACTTTACCCATAGACTTAAATAACTTGGTATGGACGGGGTGAATGAGCGCTTTCAATGGTAGGTACTGACATTATAATGGTGCTAACAAGCGCATGTCGTCGCACCGTCTCTTAACTACCATTGAAATCGTTTGCTCGCAGTTTTCGTTGAATCGCACTCGTCGAGTGTCACGAGTCTCACGAGTGTAGGATGTTAACACTTTGATTGCGGCTAATAGTCAAATGCGTTGTTTTTACGCGTAATTTTGCCTGGCGTGTGTAACCGCACTCGGGTCGCACAAAGAATAACACAAGGTATGTGTTTTCCGGAGGGGTTCCCAACGAGTCACACCAAAACGAGTCACAGTGGCGCAGTCAAAGTGTTAAGCAACGGAACACTGTCAATCTCCGGAGGGTTGACTCTGACACCAGGAATAGCCACTCGGACTTACTTACTTTTCTTTAGTAGATACACAAAACAGATAGGTAAGGTACAGAAGTCAATTACATTAATGTACTTCACTTTTTAACCGACTTCAAAAAAGGAGGAGGTTATCAATTCGTCTGTATGTTTTTTTTTTATTTATTTTTTTTTTTTTTGTTTGTTACCTCATAACTTTGGACTGGGTGAATCGATTTTGATGATTCTTTTTTTAATAGAAAGCTGGCCCTTCCCATTTGGTCCCATTTCAATTTAGTCCAGTTCTGATAATGGTATCCATGAGAAAACTTCAGAAAACCATATAAGTCTTAAATTTGCATTAAGTACGTGCGCGACAAATAGATGAATAACTCAATAGTCGGTCTTTTGAAGTCGGTTTTTGTTTTTTGTTTTGTAAAAATAATGTTCTTGTATCTATACGCTCGGCGGTCGTACTAGGGTTGCCGGCTTGCCGAGCAATGCCTATTGTATATTGCCTTTTGTAGTGGTAGGGCTCTTTTGCAGAGCCCGCCTGGGGAAGTACCACACCTTTGCCAGATATTCCACCGCCAAACAGTAATGTGCAATCATTACTGTGTTTCGGTTGGAAGGGCATTGTTTCCAGTGTAATTACAGGGCAAATGGGAGATTAAACATCTTATATCTCAGGGTGACGAGCGCAGTGCTGTGCCGCGCAGGGTCTTGAATTATTCGAGTTCGAAATTCTGAGTGGCGCAGACCTGTTATGGGCAAACGTGACGTTTAACATCAGGCGAGCGATTTGCTCGTCTCGTCACTCAATTACATAAAAAAAAAAAAAAAAAAAAAAATGAGGAAGATGAGCGCATTTTTTTAGCATCCTTAGGTAAATACAAACATATATACTTACATACATAGACTACTAAAACCATAATCCTTCCTTTTTCTACGTAACGTAATGTTTTGTACATTTAGATTCCTACCTACATAAATAAAAAAAAATCGAAAAAAAGAAGCTACGTTAAAAAGAACCGTCGAAATATAAGTAAATACCTACTTACAAACTTTCTGAAACAACTGGTAGCTTAAAAAACGATAATTCACCGGCTGAACAGTTATACTTAATAACTTTTTTTGTTGCTCATTCTTGCACAAAAAAGTTCATAGAAGCATGTCTCAATCGGACGGCACTACTCCGAGATAATCCGAAATATCGTGTCCGTAAGCGATGCAGCGATGTCTTTGTGTTGCTTGAGCGCACTTTGTAGGTATGTAGATCGTCTTCTGTACCCATCTGTTTTGTGGTACAGATTTCGATGTATACAACGAATTAACAAGCACTTAACAAGTTAACATATCGAGATATTTTTTTGACATTTTAGGCTTTATGTCGCCATAGACCTACCGTCCTACCCATTCTAGGTAAAACTTCTCCAAACCAAAATAATGGGCACAAGTTTATAGGCCTTAGTTATCAGATCAATTTTTTTTTAAAGTATTGATTTCCTTGTCTAGGTTGCAATGATAAAGACAAAAATGTTACACATATTTTTAGTTAGTCTAAAACTCTAGTCAAATAAAGTCGATAAAGCCTCCAAACTTGGCCCATTGAATCAATATTAAAAATTAAAATTAAAATTTGTTTATTTGTCAGAAAAAAATGTTACAGAATTGTGTATGAACCCTGAATCTTGCACTAGGTGAGTCCTGTGTCGCAATATTAAACAGCAATAAGATTTTCTATCTTCCAATCTTAGGTAGGTTACTAAAAGTAAGTTCATATAGACTGAGTGGCAACCCCTTATGTTATAAGGTAAGTACTTATCGTACTAGATATCTAAGCACGATATCCCTCCGCTTAGCAGTCCTCACGTGAACCTCCTTTCATTCAAAATATCAAAGGAACCCAAAACTAGTTTCGTCTGAGGATGTGTTTGATTTGTGGAATGGAATATTTCCTGAAAACTTTCCCTTGGGACCTCTATTTGCGCTATTTTATTTGCTGGCCAGAAGTTGGCGGAATTTAGTCCTATCTTCGCTTTCGCTCATTCTTTGGCTTTTAGGTATCGCTGTTTTTGTCATTCACATGACATTTTAGTAGGCTGATTTTCGGCATCAGAGAGATTTGAAGATTTGTTTTGTTGACGTTTTATGAATAAACAGGTGTTCGCAGTGGCGGATTCAGAATTTTGGTTTGGGGGAGGGGGCTTGAGCCAGCTGACTGAGAGTAAAAAAAACAAGCGTAAGGTTTACAGACTTTTCTTTCATTAGATTAGATATTATTATTAGATTTTATTACATTAGAATAGATACACTAGATGTCATTGTATTCTGTCTATTGTGTGCGCAGGCTCTTAGAAAAAAGAGGGATCTAAATTCCAGTGCATAGATTTTAGCTATCACATAATAGTAGGTAGGATATTTATTTTTTTATCCGTGTTTTTCAGTTTCCCACAATTTTGTAAGGAAAAATTATCCTACACCCTTATCTACTGTTTTTGAAATGCTCACCTTCTTGTTAGATCGTATCGATCCTAAATTCTTAATAAAATATATATTAAAAGCAGAGTAGGTACAAACAAAAATTAAAACCGATTTGTACGCCGACTCGGCAAAACATAATTTTAAGTGACATTAACATGATTGTAACTTTAACACATTTTGTGCATGCGAATCCTATGTACCTATGTTCAATTTACTTATGTTTTAGGCAAATAAATGATTCTTTATCTTTATCTTTAAAAAAATAATGAATGGATAAATAAAACTGAAGTCAAAGATTCACGACATCATGATTCGCATGGACATGATATTTTCTTGTCGGCTGAGTAGGTACTCACGCACTTACGCTGAGTAGACGCTTATTGAGTCGGATACTCTCTGCCATTAGTTTAGACCACATTCAGTGATCTTTTTCAAGGAGTGGTGGTCGCAGCCGCGTTCTGTTGTATTTTTTTCATAGTCGAATGGTATCCTAGTCCACACCAGCTTTTACTCAACTGCCGGTAAAGTTTGCAACTGTTACGCAACTGCAAGGGCGTCGCCAGCTTATGACTAAGGGGGCATAATGGAGCAATATTATGGAGGATAAAAAATATGAACGCCGAGAGCATGAAGCGTTGGAAGTCTTTGCCTCGATGACGATTGTAATAAGAACGGTTCTAATATCAATGTATAAAACTTCACAAGCCCTCGACAGCATAATATAGTCGGGACAATTTAAACATTCGAGGGTACAGTAATTCCCACCCAGCTGAAAATTCGCGATTTTCTCAAAAACAGTTTAAGCCACTAGGAAACTTTTCAATACAAGTATGTTCTCTATAACATTCCCACATGTTTTCGTCAAATTCCAGTGGATCTTGGAGGTATCCTATGAGGGTAATATTTTGGATCTAGATCTACATATTTTTACACTGTTTAATGGCCTTGTGTTTTGGCAAATCTGATATAGTCGTGATGAAAATGGCGGCGATTTTAAAAATGGATGTCAAAATCTTAATGTTGTTCTGAATATTTCAATACTTTCTACAATATAGTTACATTAAACCTTGTGAATTTATTTACGTTTTGTCATGCGATGCGGAATTTATTAATAGGTAAGGAAGTGAATTGCTCGCACTTTGGTCGCTTTGCGGCTCGCTACATTTGCCAGTTGCGGCAACTGGATTTTTTCAGGTTGAACAAAATCTTATTACTCGCACATTCAGCTTCGTAAAACATGAAAACTTTCATGTTCCTGGCCTGCCACGTGACTGGTAGGTTGGATTGTATCATGAAAATCAGTGGGCAGAGCATCGAGTGGCATTTACAAGTGAGCGCTGTCGTGCTGCGGATGACACGTTATAAGTAGGTACAAACATTCTTGTAGGCCCGGTTGGAACATAATAGACTGCCAAGCCATGTTAAAAGTCTTCAGACGGCCTAAAAACTGTAACAAAAGGGCTAGTTCGGTATAATACAAAGTTATATGGAAAGATTATGCCAGGCCGAAAAGGGCTCATAGTTAGGTATAGGTACTCATCATTAAGAACTACTTTTACCATGAGACATGTAATACGAGTATGGGACCAATCCTGAAATCGCGAAAATAAAAAAAGCTGTTCCATACATTTTGTCGAGTGTCATTCATATTTTTATAAGGAACTAGCTGACCCCCGGCGGTTTCACCCGCTGTGTTTTTTTTTTACTTTTAAACCTTCCCTGTATTAGAGCAAACAAAAAAAAAGAAACCAACAAAATAGACCAAAAAGATCCGAGCAATTTCTGAACACACCTATAAATATTTGACAACCAAGTGACACTATTTTTTATTTCTAAAAAGACAAAGATCGGACATAACCGAGTTAACCGTACCAAACATCAATGTTTCAAAGGTAGGAACAGTTTGTATTGGAAAATTAGATTGTCGATTTTAGTATTTTTCTTTACTTATTATTCATGTTTCTCACCGTTTAAACCTTCCCTGAACTTTTGCAAATATTTCAAGATCAAAATTAGCAAAATCGGTCCAGCCGTTCTCGAGTTTTAGCGAGACTAACGAACAGCGATTCATTTTTATAAGATAGTGTATTTCTTCTGACTTTTTTCTCGATTTCAAGGTTAGCCTAGTAGTAAAAGTCAATAGTAAGATGATGACTTAAATGATGATTAGGTACCTACTATAAACCCTTTTCGGCTTAGTACCCTTTCCTTATAACCTTGTATGTTTCATAACTAACTTTTTCTTAGAAAATAGTATCAGAATATAGGGGTTGACTCTACCAAAATTAAAATCTATCAAAATCTTCCACTACCAAACCTCTTCAAAGCCACAACCTGTGAGCCCTTCTACTAAAAAATACAACTCAGTTTACCTATTTACTTATAGTAAGTAGGTACAAAGAAAAAAACTATGGAGGTGTATGGTAGTACCTTGGAAATTCACTAAAAATCTCTAAAATCTGGGATACAACCGGATATGACACCTTACCCTTCCTCCATATACCCTTGTTTTGACACAGGGAAAATTCTAAAAGGATACCACCGGTCCCGACGGTCGACGGGGGCCCCGACGGTAGATATGTGGGGATCTTCGCCCTAGAGCGGCCTACCCACTAAAAACCTTGGGGTGTTACCCTCTTCCACGACAGCCCTTCCTAGCCTAGCCTTAGAGAAACTCCAAACATGCTCGAACCTTTAAACCTTTAAAGAATTACGACGTTGTGAGGCACAGTAACGTTGCTTTTCAATATACATTAGGCGTTAAAAGACACCGACTGACTGACTGACTACCGGTGAATTTTCTTTGTATGTATTTTTTAATTATAAAATATTGTACAAAAATGTTTGTACCTACGTACAGTAATGTTAATCTTTTATTTTTGCAGCGGTCTAACATAGTTTTTGTGTTATAAAAAAGAGGGAATAAAAAAACCTTTTTACCTAACACTAGTTTTTGTACCTACAAGTACATGATACAATTTAAATTTTTTACAGGTCTATAAAAAATGTAGTCACAGGTCCACAAACAATACAATATACTTAATATAATACAAAATAATGTAACAGTATTCGAGCTATCAGAGAGCTTTGCCTTGGAAGATTGCTGTACCGTTAATCCAAAGCAAAAACTCAAGGTAGACGTCCTCTATGACTTGTCTTTTGGTGATGCTGAATCTGAACACTGGCAGGTAGCTTCTAGTGGGCGAAATTAGAGCACATAATTATGAAATCGATATCTAATAAAAAAAATCGACTATGCTCAATACTATGCGGTACTTCAGTTTTTGTTTTCGGTTTTTGGACGTAGTTTTGTGCGTGAGGTTATAATCGTCGAAAAAATCACGTAACACTAAAAAGTGCACAAAAGCCTTACAAAGTGTACAAATCGCCTACTTTCATAGTGGATTAATTTTACCGGAAAGGAGTAAAAAACATTATTTCGCGGGCTTACCGTGAATCGTTCTTTCGGACTTTCGGCACAGATTACTATTATGTAGCTAACTTTCGGTTCGGCGTAGAATAGAAGGCAAATAGTTTTGTTGTTTTAACCAGTTACCGCAAGCATCGCCTAGATGGCGTAAGTAAACCAATTTGCTCTGCTTTATCTAAACTTTCAACCAATCAAATCCTGCAAAGTGTCCTGGTTCGTGACGTCATGGATTCCACGTTGGAAGTTGTCGAAATGTCAAATTTTAATTGTCAAAATTTCTTTCATGTTTTCTGATGTTTGTAAATCTGAAAACATGAATTTAAAATAATAAACGCTACAAATCACATCAATGCGGACTACAATAAACAAAGTGAACCATAGTTGATTGTTATGTTATGTAAGATGACCTTTGTGCGGTGCATATCGGGATCAATATGACTTGCCCAAACGAGGATATGAACAGGATCTTGGATTATCTCCGAAATGATCAAACCTTGGATGGATTAAATCAGAAAAGTGCAAAAATGGAGAACTTCCCACAGGAAGGTCTAATGGTGTGTATCTAGTTTAATCGATTGATAAGTTATCGCGGCCGAAAATGGGAGAAATGGATCAGTGAGTGCGAGCGGCGTACTAGACGCGCGGTGAAGTAATAGTGATCGGCAGCGGCCGGACCTCGTTCTACAGCTTTCGTGAAGTCACGCTCTCCCACTTTTACCGTTATCCGTTCATTTTGTTTCGTGTACAGACTGTCTACTCGCCGACATCTATTTCGCCTTTTCATTCGCTCCACTCCAGTGTTGTCATCGCTAATAGACTCGGCTAACAGGGACAAGGGTTTCCCCTTGGCGCGTAATATCTTTTCAGTAAATTAGTGCAGAGTGCGTCATTATCGCGAGCGCCGCGCCGGGCCGGTTTGCGTAAACAATTTCTAGTAAAGTGCCAGCTAGGCACCATGCGGTCGCTACCTTTACCATATGCCGCTTAAATTATTCTAAATACTTATTCACCGGTGCCTGCCAGTGTTAGCAAAGACAGAGATCATAGTGACTAAGTGCCGTGATTCAGGAACTCTCATCCGTGTTTTCTCCTTTATTTACACACATTAGTGATTCAGACATGTTGATGTAATATTGATGAAATTGTGAAGTGATAAACATGGATAAAAAACTAGATCTACTATCGTTGTTTGAGGTAAATAGATAATTCTGATTTTAATATTAAATTCCTAGTACAGGAATTTATCTTTGAAAACATTTTAAGAATTTCCGACTCTAACATTATAAGACAAGCACACATCATAACTTAGGGAATTAACTTATACTCATGGAAGCGTTTGTCATCATATTAATGAGATAAAATAATTATATTTTAAATTAATTAAACACTATAATTAAACATGCACACATTTTTATCGCAAACATTTTAGTGACGAAAGTTTAAAGATAAGCGAGATTGTAATAAACACTAAACTATTTCGTGACCCAAAAACTCTGAGCCCTTTGCTTGGCCATTAAACAAATATGAAAGTAAAGTAAGCAACGGTTAACACTGAAAATCCTTTCACTTTAACACATTATATGAAAGTGAAATTATTAGGCTGATGCAAAATGCACATTTTTTACTCACCATTTCTCTTTTGTATCTGCCTAACTAGAACACATCTCCTTGCTTTATTTTATAATACTATTCCGGGAAATCCTGGGACAAGGTATTTATATGAGGCAGGTAACTGTAAACATCCAAATTAAAGTTAAGTAGGTGTCGCTGATAGCTTCTGGACCCCTGATATGCACTGTCAATTTTTACACTTTCTAGTTAACTTTACTGCTACTGTGCGATAAACATTTTAATACAAATAATAGTTTAAAAAAACTAAAAAACACGCTTTAAAATCGCGCCCAAAGGAGTCGGTTACAAACATACAAACAAATATACAAGTGACGCTAATAAAAAACGTGTAAAATATGAAAACAATCGTAGATATGCGTTGTCTGAACCATTCAGTGAAGTTTTTTTTGTTTTTTACTACTGCCCCCTTTGGTTTCATCCGCATGATGAAACACATTGATAATGAGAAAGAGTAACATATAACATCCTTTTCTGTGTCCTTGATAACATGATTGCAAAGTATCATGACGATCGGTTGAGTAGTCAGGACATGAAAGCATGACAAACAAGCTTACTTTCGCATTTATTTTAATAGTTAAGATTAAATGCATTATTTTTTATAGCACAGATTGGAACATCATAGATAATTACATTGCATAATTAAATAATATATTCGGAACTAATTTAATTTGTAGATAGTGCCCTTTCCTATTATAGAGTTGGGCAGTTGTAGATTATAAAGTAGGTTACTGGAACAGGATTTAGACTGAATGAGTTCAGGACTTGGCTAGAATGCTGCATAAATTTGTAGATACAAATTAAAATAAGTAAATTATACATAAGAGCCGAACTTTACAATGTTTTAAAATGATCTATATGTCTCACTATCTTATTCATAATGAAAAATAAATTGCCCTGTGCCTCACTATGAAAATGGCTTGACCAATTTGAGTTTTTTTTTGTTTTGATGCCTCATTACCGTGGTTTAGAAAAAACAGAGGTGAAACCGGCAGATAATTCTGAATAATAAAAATATATTTGCGTTTGATAATGAACAGCTAATATGATCACAGAGGCAATTAAATTATTATTTAGTAGTTGAAAAATGCACTTCAATTTCATACATAATTGATAGGTCAATACGAAATTGGTAACATTAAACAGTTTGCTAAATGAATATCATCAACACAGTTAAGTACTGGTTCTGAACTGCAAAGTAATTTAGTAATGAGGTCTGCACTTAAACATAATAAGTAAATAACTTGTATCTACACAAGTACCTATGTTATATTATATAGTACTGGCTTTGACCCGCGGCTTCACTCGCATTGAAACCATTGAAGTAGCTAGATTTTGAGTTTTTTTGACAAACAATGTTTTTATCTTTGGTATTTTTTTTTAAATAAAACTATCCTATGTTACTTCTAATATCTCTAAGAATATGTGTACAAAGTTTCATGATGATCGGTTACTTAAGTAGTTTTCGCGTGAAAGCGTAACAAACAAACTTACATTCATATTTATAATACTAGTAGGGATGTTCTCATTAAGTGAATTTGCAATTCTTGGAGAAAAAGAACCATTAAAAAGAAAAAATTATTGACAATAGTGATAGATTATCTAAATCTAATTAGGTTAATCACTTTTTTAATTAATGCTCTATTAATAATACAAGTTTAGAAAGGGTTAGTATTCAAATACATTATGATAAATGCACTATGCTGAAAGAGCTAATCGTAACTTTATCATCAGCAACCTTTAATCTTCCCACTGCTGGGACTACAACCCACTACAAACCAATTCAGAAATAGCAAAAAATGATCTGATTTTAGTATGTCAACAAACTCTTAACAAATTATATTGGAACAGTTGATATTTTATATTCCATGGTGTTTTGTTTTTATATTATGTTGAATACTTGTTGTATGTTGAATGTTTTGTATTATGATGAATACAAAGTCTAATTATTATAAGCGGGGGTAATATAACCTACACCAATATCCCGCTTGGGGTGTTAAGCGCAATGCAAACACTTGTTAAAAATATGTCAGTATTTCTATGTCAACTTGGAATACAAAATTTTACGTTATGTCTTAGTAAAACAGACCCAACCCTATATCTTTCTTGTTAAGCTTAGAATATAAGTTTATTTTTTAAATAGAACTAGGCATGCGTTTGACCACAATCTCACCAAATACAAAGCGATGAAATTCTAATCCAATTCTGGATAATCCAAATCTGAATAGTCAACAGATATTTTATACCATATCTTAGTCATCGTCAGTTTTTAAAGGACCCCTTTATTTCCAGTCGGACACATGGCCGGCGGAGGACGACTTCCTGGAGAACATATTCTCCCTGGAGCAGGGTTCTCTGGACTTCCTCGACGCGCCCATGCCAGACTTCAGTCTGTGCCAGGAGAATGTTCCCCCGCCACCTGAGACTATCAGCAGCTCGTGCTCTGATAGCGGAGTTTCTAGTGACCAGGCTGAGTTGTAAGTACCGTATTCATGTTATAAGCATAAATTAGAATAAACATTATATTTATATCAAAATGAATCTATATTTCCCTTGGCCCTTCACGCGTGAACGGATGGAATAATTTTGCTAATTCTTTTTTGTTGTGTTAATTATTGTCAGGAGAAAAAATTAAGGCAGTTGAGCGGAATATTAGAATAGAAAATTTAAGACAATTCAATTTCAATATTCATAGGTAAGACAGGACAACGTCTGTTGGGTCAGCTAGTGTACAATAGATTATTGCGCACCCGCGCGGTGACGAAGACGATAAAAAGATGCCAATGTCCTATGATAACGTGTATTGCAAAATGACATGATAATCAATTGAGTAGTTGAAGCGTGAAAGTGTAACAAACGAACTCACTTTCGCATTTATGTATTTAGTCAGGATTAGAATTTTGCACTCAAGATCTCAGCACATCACGAATCGGTAAAAAATACACTCATAGATGTTCACTTTCATTGGTTAATTGCTAGACGCGACCTTGAGTGAGCCAATGGGAACCATTTATCTCATTTCAACCCCGATTTTTATTATATATTATGTGTATTATTAAATCTGAGGACCCCAAACTGCTACCGTAAAATAGCATTTATGTTTATTTTACCTGCGTCTGTTATGGATGTGTCATTGAGGAAAAAGGCCCAAGGCGTTTTTTGACCTGTGACTGTGTGAGTCAGGGCTTTAAATATTCAAGGCATTTCTTTCGGCCTCCACGGCTTGCCAGGTCATGTGTCCTGAGAATGGGACTTTCTATCGATTATGATGAAATTGTGGTAGCTAGAATGAAAGTATGAAGCAATAGCAGCCGGGTTAGATTTGGCTCAGGTAAATGCTGCCAAGGGAAATATTCGCCTCATGCAGTGAGTCACGTAACCTCACTGACCATCTCGAACTATATGGTAGCTCGGTTCTTATCTTAAATCAGTCTTTCCTGAAATCACAAGCCGAGCGAAAAAGGATAGCGATCCTTTTACTTCCAATTTGTAAATTTCTTGTATTGTATTGAACTTGGCGACTGAGAGATTCTGGACCTACAAAGCGTTCTGGGTAAACGCCCCCATTGCTCTTAGCCAACTGAATATTTTAACTGTCAATAACATTTAAGTCTCATTTGAAACACAAAACGAAGATTACTTTCGAAAAAAATGCACTAAAATACTTTCATATTGTATAGCGTATAAAATGTATGTTTAGGTATTCAAATTCAAATTCAAAATAATTTATTCAAATATGGGTACATCAATGTACACTTATGAATGTCAAATACAATTTTTACGAATAAATTAATACACAATAAATTAAATGTCAAAGAAAATAATATTATTAGAATGTCAAAAATTATATAAAATAATTGCAATGTCAAAATATCAATGTATAAAATAACTACAATAGTAGGTATAATCAGTCAAGTATTATTATTACAGTCTAAATACAATTTACGTAAAGAGACTTTATCACAGATGAAGTCTTCAATTTTGTAGTAAGCCTTTTCAATTAAAAAGTCTTTTAAAATTCTTTGAAAATCTGTGTCTTTCTTATTTACTAGAGTAACAGGCAACAAGTTATAAAATAGTACGCCGTTCATTACAAAAGAGTTGCCAGTTTTGGCTAATCTAATTTTAGGTAGAACAAGTTTAAACTTGTTCCTTGTTATGCTAGTATATTGACTTCGTTTGTGATATTTATGAATATTTTTACGCACATACATAATGTTCAAGAAAATATACAAACATGGTAACGTTAAAATTTTCACCTGCGCAAAAACTTGTCTAAGAGATTCTCTATAACCTAGCCTATAAATAGCCCTAACAGCGCGTTTTTGTAAAATAAAGATGCTATTTACGTCTGCTGCATTACCCCAAAGCAATAATCCGTACGACATAACAGAGTGGAAGTAACTGAAATAAACAATTCTTGCAGTTTTAATGTCTGATAGTTCTCTTATTTTCCGCACTGCAAATGCTGCGGAACTCAATTTGTTAGACAGTTCCTTGATATGTGCTCCCCATTGAAGTTTGCTGTCAACGATAAGGCCAAGAAACTTAGCATCCTTCGACAAAGTAAGTTGATCGTCGTCAATAACTATACTAGGCAAGGAAGGATTATTAGTCAATGTGAATTTAATAGCTTTCGTTTTCTTGGCATTTAGCATTAAGTTATTGACGCTAAACCACCTATTAATTAAACTAAGCGACAAATTGATTTTGGATATATCATAGTTTTTCCTATTGATTCTAAATAACAGAGATGTATCGTCGGCAAACAAAATAATTTCACAATGCTTACGCGCTAAGAAAGGCAGGTCATTGATATAGACTAGAAAGAGGAATGGGCCAAGAATTGAGCCCTGAGGGACCCCGATTGAAACGTTAGCCGACTCCGATCGAACCCCATTTATGTCAACATTTTGGGTTCTACCACACAGATATGATTTCATCAACATTAACGCATCACCTGTCACACCATAGTGTGAAAGTTTACATAATAGAATTTCATGGTTCACACAATCAAACGCTTTCGACAAATCGCAAAAGATACCCAAAGAATCATGCTGAGACTCCCAAGCCTCGTAGATGCTCTCTACGAGATTCGAGGCTGCGTCCACAGTTGAACAGCCCTTAGAAAAACCAAATTGCTTATTAAATAATAAATTATTAATACAAAAGAATGAAGCTAACTGATTTAACATTATTTTTTCAAATATTTTGCTAAGACATGGTAAGATAGATATCGGTCTGAAATTACTAGGGTCTTTCTTACTACCACTTTTGAACAAAGGTATAATCTTGCTACACTTCATAAGATCGGGGAACTCATTACTGTCGACACTGCAGTTAAATATATGGGCTAAATAAGGAGCTAAGTTATATATTATTTCAGCAACGAAACAGACTGATAATCCCCAGAGATCTTCCGATTTCTTTGCTTTGATCGATTTGAATGTTTTGATAATAGTGTCACTTGAGACTTCGTGGAATTTAAATTGGTTTGGGCTGGCAGCAACATTTTCAACTAATAAATGAGCAGCTTCCTTACAATTGGTTGCCAGTGATTTAGTGGTTTTATAAGGTATATCCCCAAAAAAGCCTAAAAAATGATTTGCAATATCTTTTTTATCACTAATTATTTCATTATTTTTCTTAAGCTTGTATTCCGATTCTCGACTTTTGGTTTTAGCAGTTTCCGTTTTTATGATAGACCAAACAGTTTTAGAGGTATTTTTTGATTGCTTTATTTTGTTAAGTATATACAAGGTTTTTGCATATTTGCATATCTTTTTAAAAGTTTTACTGTATTTGCGCACATAATTTATCAAACGTTCATCATTGCTCCCTGACTTTTGATTGTAAAGTTCATACATTTTATCTCGACTAATTCTTATACCTGGAGTTGCCCATTGATTGAAGACTAAATTGACGTCAAGTTTTTTGCAAATAATGGGGAATGTGGAATTAAAGTTTCGTATTAGAATTTGGAATAAATTATTAAAAGATTCATTTGGATTATTGCTAATTTGTAATTCAGATAAAAAGTCATGTTCTATATTATTTTGAAACTGATTAACTTTTTCTGAGGTAATGTGCCTTTTACGAATTTGTATTTTAGGGTTACGTCTATTAAGCGGGACAGTAATAAATTGACCAGTATGATCCGAAGTGAGGCATTTAAAGATAGATTTGTATAATACCTTGTGTTCACAGAAAACATTGTCAATACAAGTGGCAGTTGTATTAGTAATACGCGTGGGCTCGTTAAATTGAGGAAATAAATTGTAACTTTGAAACAGGGCAAGTAAATTATCTCTACTATTTGAATCCTTCAGCAGATTTATGTTAAAGTCACCAAGTACTATAACTTGTTTTGTTTTGTTGCAAACTTTACTTAATACTTCATCGGTTACAGACTCAAAAATATTATAATTACTAGAAGGTGGTCTATATAAGCTTACTATTATGTATTTATCTAATTCTACGCAGGATATTTCAGCATGACGTTCGGACGACAGACGTTCAATGTCCTTTCTTTGTTTGACTTTTAGAGATTTTTTTACTACTATCAAAGAGCCGCCATGAGTTGCAAGCTTTCTGCAGAAACTACTAACTATCTGGAAATTCTCGAAGTTCATTAACACCTGATGTTCTTTTAGAAATGTCTCGGTAATACACAATACATCAATATCGTACTTTTCCAGAAATAGGCCAATTTCCAGTTCCTTGTCTTTCATGCCTCCTTGAATGTTTTGGTGAGCTATGGAGATAGTATGATCACTTGATTGTGGTCTAAAAAATTGGTTGGACGTAACGGTATGCATTGTTCCATCATTTCGCTTTGCGCAGGTGGACCTTTGTTGACATCATGATCCATATTTGGGCTACATACTATTTGTGTAATAGTCTTAGTCCTATTCCCATTATTGGGCGAGTCAATATTCCATAACAATAAATTACACAATCTTCGAGAAAGTGAATTTGTCAAACTTTGATTTTTGTAAACATTCATGTCAAGATTATTATTTATGTCAATTAAATGTATATTTTCCCGGAGCGAAGAAAAATTATACAGATCACAATTCAATTTGTATAGGAATTGATTGTAGTTAACAGAATATTTCCGGTGGTATGGCAAAGAGCAAATAATTAGTCTCGATGTCTTGCTTAAGGCATCTAATGAGCTTAGACATTGCAAAAAATCCTTGCGCTTAACAATGGTTTTTTCACCGACTATTAAAACATAGGTATTTTCTGGTGCCGACTGAGCTGCCATACATAATGATTTCACAATATGTGTCAAATGATAACCAGGTGTGCAATGATTGTAAATTTTCTTCGATGTGCCATTTTGAAGACGTGCGCCTAGTCCGACTCCACAATTGTCGGAAAAAATGTGGATATATATAGTTTAGTTTGTGTAACGTAATCTGCAGAGTCGTAGTTCCGACGCCGGCTTCCATTATGAAAACATGCATAATACATCAAGATTCCGATCCGCGCACACAAAAACTATTCAGTCTCCACGTGTTTATCAAATTCAAAGTCAAGGAACCTCGTGGCAAATGGCATTTTACCACAATTTGAATACATTATCTAAGTCGCCAGACAGGTTTTACTAGCGGCTTATAATCAAGGCTTTTCATTTCTAATAGTGTTATTTTGTGCTGTTCTGTAAAATCGGGAAATTATAAATTTGTAGTGATGCAACAATTTTACAGCTCCTCGAGTAGAGACGTTCTTTATTCTCTTTTATTATGAAACGATCATACCGAATTGAAGTTCTACGATTATCCATCACTTGTGTTGTTATGTAATGCATGCCAGTTAACGTATACCCACATAAAAAATCCACTTTGCATAAAAAACGACTTAACAACAAAAATACTAATTGCACACCAAAATATGCGCATCAAAATAAGAGAATGTCTGTGGCAGAAGTATAATAGTTTCAAGTAGAAAATAAAACCTAAACAGAAGTCGTTGACGTTTGCCGCGTCTTTAGAGCGGAAGCTCTTTTAGGGTTCCTTACCAAATTACAGATCATATTTTAAATTTCTTGGGTAATTAGGTTATTACAAATTCTGCAAATGGTTGGAACAAATGACCTCATTTAATAATCGCATTGTTTCTGATATAATAATCGATAAGAGTATAAAATCAGCCTTTCTTATCAAATGACTGTCTCTGGTTCAGACAGAGTCTCACACGGACCAGATAAAACAATACAAAGCAAAAAGTTTTGTCCGAAACATATTTCAAACCTCTTTGGATGTTGTTATGAAATAAGGTCAATTTATTTGTAAACTTTGACACTACATGTTTATGAAAAGCAATGCTAATTACGCTGACTTATGTAATAAATTTTGCTCTTAAACAAATAATATGTAGAGTAGTTGAATTCCGCGGAAAAATAAAGGCAACAACCTGGTATTTCTGACGTATACATGCTGTTTTATGAAAGTCAACAGGTCAAGAGATCAACCTTTGTAACTAATACATTATGAATTAGTACCTATTCCGATTAATTCCCTAGTAATCATTTTTAAACATAATTTTTGCCTGATTCTGCAGAGTATACAATATGTAGAGATGTTAACAACTTAGTAAAATCTTAGTCGTTGTTAACGAGATAATTATATCCATGATCCACCTCAGTAAGTGCTTATGTGAAGAAAAATAGTTTAGAAAACAGCAATAACAATTTAACATTGCATGGTTTTCATCGTATCTCCGGAACCCTGCCATGACCGCGCATGGCTTGCACTTGACAGCTTTTTCAGTCCAGTAGCCTGTCTACGATTGGACTCAGCCTTTCTAATATAACTTCGCCTTCACCAATAGTTTCAGACTACAAAATATTTGCACAGACAACTAGCACTTTACGCTCGAATCTTCAGTGAATCTAAGACACCGTTGCAGCGCATGCCTTTCTATTCCTTTCAATCAAAACGAGTTCTCGAAACAATGAGTCACGTTTACACTTCGCAACTAATAGCTAAACTGTGCCTGAGAGGACTTATAATACCTTCACTGATATTTCTGAACTTCACGATTTCGCATCTGACATTTAGCTGTTACGAGCCACGCACGTTTAAGAACGAAGTTTCCTCTACCTCATTACCCAATTTTCGAAACTCGTCTGCTAACGTAAAAAAAAAAAAGTTATTCGCCCATAAAGGGCTCTATTCTGAAGAGTGAGATATTATCTCGGTCACTATCGCTCTCATTAGAAATGTCATGAGAGTGAAACTGACGGAGATAATTTCGAGCACCCAAAAATAGGCCTTCCCTCTCACTTTGCTGAGATCTCGGCGGATGTGTCGCTTTGATAAGGGCGAGAGTTCAAAGTGATAAAATAAAAATCTAATCTCTTTATTGTTCCAACCAGGGCCAGTTGTGTTGTTCACATTACAAACAGGGCAAATAATTAAAATTAGTGCAAACATTGGCGGCCTTATTGCATACATACATATAGGTCAAAGACTCTCCTTCCTTTCCATTTTTTTGATTCGCCGCACTGCCCCCAAGAACCTAAGAGCGGTATCTCGAAAAAAAAAAAGTGATTTTCTGTTTTTTTATCTGATAGGTAGGTTGAAAACTTACGCGTCTGATGCGTGAAACATTTTCGTCATATTCGTTTTTTTACTGCTCTTGAGCTTAGGGCAGCGCAGTCAAGCATAAAAAATAAGACCAGTGATTAGTGCGGTAAGGGTCATGGTAGACGAAAAAAATTGACCGATTTATTCAGCGCGGAGTTATTGACACTCGCCATTAGTATTCATTGGGGTAACCTCCCGTTTGCGGCGCGTGATTAGAATAATTCAATGTTGGAATTAAATGCTAAAATAAACGTACCTACGTATTAGGTTTTCCTTGTGATGTCTGAGTGAGCATTATGTTACTTATGAAATATTTTAAATGCAAATCAGCTAGGTAACAATAACGTCTCATCTCAACTCAACCATTGGTGAATTAACGTGCCATCTTCATACTGAAGTTTGGAGGCCAGTAGGTTAAACTTCTTGTGATCCCATGCTGTGCTTTTCAAATGCTGATAACATCACAGTTCACAGTCCACAGCACAGGGTATCCTAGTGTGAAGATCACTGTTACTAGATACAAGATAGTTACTTTGTCTTTAAGTGAAATAAATATATTATTATATATTATAACTTAGTCCGGTCTACTTCTTAATGTCATAAAACCCGACATACGTTAGATTTTCTTAGCCTTTTGCATCCCACTTCCACTGCTAAGCAAAAGCTTCCCCATTTCTTTCAAAGCAACCTCATTCCCTAGAAAGACAAGAACATTATACAAATAAAACTTACATTTATTAAAGGTACATATTAGTTATTTGGAGATAATTGGTCTTAGATTTTTATTGGTAACAGGCTAGAAATCTTCTGAAGACAAACTGGATTAGGGTAAAAGCTGGTTGACGATCCTACATGGACTACGCCGACTGAAACGCCTAGGTAGCCTGCCTCTATGCCTGACCAAAGGTACCAAAATCTACTATTAGGTGCTTATACTTTATCTATTAAAATAGAAATGTACTGGTGCCTCTCCAGCTCGTTATCTGTGCAACACTCTTGGAGAAAGACAGATCATTTCCCCTACTTTTCCCCTATGAATTGGTGCCTAAAAACGCCAACTTTTCTGAATCTACAAGCACTTTAGTTATTGTACACCTACTTACCTGTTTACCTACACGCTTTTACCTTAATTACATACATCAAACATTGATATTTTCAAGGATGTAATCATTTGAATTCCATTCTATTGACGTTGCATTGCTCATTGTACCTACTTTACGTTGTTATCGGGTTAGGTACACTTTCTTTACCTACGTAATTTTCTATTCCTAATTCCGATATACGAAATAATTCTTTCTAGGCGTTAGCTCGCGAATATGGTAATGTTTTGCACATTTAAAGAAGAAAAATTAAGTAGGAATTAAAAGTTTGATTTCTTTACTATCATATCATATCAGAAATATTCTAGACCTAGAATATTTGTAATTGTTTAGTAACCAGACGATATTTACTCATTCAAGACAATTCTTAGGCTTTAGTTGACAGGTCTAAACTTACTAAAATAAGGCTGTCTTATTTGTTTCGATCTATTTACTGACGAAGACATCAACACTTTTATTCAATTTAGATTTGTCTACTGAAGTGAAGCCTTCAAAATTCAAAACAAATTCATCATATTTAATTCATTCCATTTTGCTCTATTTTTTTTTGTTTTGTAAAGTGTACGGTAAAGCAGATCTATCAAAACATGACATAAGTACTTATTATAACTTTACTTATTAGAATATCCAACTATGTAGTCGATTTATATCCTAAAATATTTAGATACTGCGTCCTAGATAGCTGTACCGGAACCGG
Source organism: Alcis repandata (assembly GCA_949125135.1). NCBI lineage: Eukaryota > Metazoa > Arthropoda > Insecta > Lepidoptera > Geometridae > Alcis > Alcis repandata. The sequence continues at coordinate 4,812,357 of OX421238.1, forward strand.
CGCCCTAACTGCTACTGCAATTTAAAGTGTTCGAACACCGAAACATTACGCTTTGGTCCCGGTTTCGTAGTTCTGTTCTAATTCTAAGACTATAAGGAAAGAACATTCACATTTTTCTATCAAACAGCAAATTTTTTTTCGTCTTTTCAGGCTTGGTCCCATAAAAAAATATATTTAGGTTCATATTTAACCGTGTTTACTTTACCTAACCTCTTAATTGCGTCTTGTTTGATTGAAAATCCCGTATAGGAATTTATTTTACTTGCCCCACAGAGGAATGTAATCCATCCAAGCACATTGATTTGTCACAGTAGCGTAGAAAATCCTAGTAAGTAAAAGACTGTACAACAAACGTTTAAGTTAGCATAAATAACTGCGCATTTAGTTATTTGCCTGCAGTTTTAACTACTATCCTACAGTAAGCGTAAAAAACCGGGATAAAAAGTAGCCTACGTACATATTTTGGTTTCATACCAAATTGCATCCAAATCCGTTATGCCGTGACTGAGTTAAACAATATGTCCGGTTTCCGATGTCCGATACCTTAAGGGGTTAAAATGCAATTAATTTTATCGACAAATCACGGATTTTTTTTTATTTTTCTCATTATCTCTTATTTTAATTTTTTTGTTTTATTTCATTTGCTGGGGTAATGGCGCTTTTCAAGTACGTATGTTTACACTGTCATAGCTCCTAAACTATCTAACTCACAGTTAAGATTTAAATGTACATTTATAGCAAATATCCTGTATTATTAAAAAAATAAATAAATAAAATTGGTTAACACATTGGTTTTTTTTTTAAACTAATAATCTGAAAAAAAACATCAATTTGATGTCCAATTTATTTTTTTCAAAAATTATTTTTAATAATACTTAAACATTAAAAAATTTAAATTTGAATCTAGATTTATTGTCTACACTATTAACTAACATTTGAGTCCACTTTTGTGTTTGTAAGTCTTCTACTTGGGTAGATATTGTTAAATTAATACAAGCACCTATGCTTCGCTAACAATTTTTTTTAAAGTGCTGCCATTTTTTTATTGATGGAGAAAAATAAAAAAAAAATCCGTGATTTGTCGATAAAATTAATTGCATTTTAACCCCTTATAGCGGACAAACAACGTGACACGTAATTTATATATATTAAGATAAACAACCAACTTACGCATTATTCAATATTCATAATATTACTGTATTTAAAAGCTTGAGTTGTAATAGTACAAACAACTTGTTTTTACTCAAATTATGAACTTAAATGTATAAAACGAATAAAATATTAGAATAATGAATTGTTTGAACATCTATAGAAGTAATAAATATAATTATATAATAAATGGCAATTTTTTTCTTGCAACAACATCAGACAAACATAAAATAAGCATAAATTATAGTTTATAAAAACGAATACAATTTAAAATACACAATTTCTCATGACACGACCGCTCGGATCGAGTAAGTGCCCTTTCGGTAACCTCCTGTTGTGGTTATCCTTAACTCAGGGTTGGAAAGTGGCTGAGATGGCTTATATGGTAGGATTGGTTGATCGAACAGTTCCGCGTACTTTTTACAGAAGATAAATTCTGTTTTGGGGATTTAAGCATCAGAAATGAAATGTTAAATGGAAGTTATTAAGTCAATATATTCATCTCAATATTTTTGATTTAGGCTTCTGTTTGTCAAAAGAGTTTATCTTTTAAACTTCTATGACCAAATGTGGCACTTACCATCGGGTATAAACGATATAAAATATATGTATTAATTTTTTTTATTTATAATATATTTTTTATTAATTTATTAATATATAATTAATATTTTTTATTAATATATATAATATTATAAACGGGTATAAACGATATTATAAACGACTTGTTCGTCTCTAAAAATCTTAAATGTTCTGTTTTTTAAACAACATGATATTGAGAGAGTCAACGACTCTTCTATGCTTATTAATATTCTGTATTCTTAATAGCTATGTTATTTTCTACCATAACATAAAATAGTATATTGTGTGGGGGCACGGGCCTTATGAATAGCGTCATCTGAGCTCTGGGTAATAATATTTATATTGTTTACACTAGTAGTAGTTGCGCCTCGCGGCTTTACCCGCGTTTTCCGGGATAAAAAGCCTAGGTATACTATGTTAATCCAGGGTATAAACTACCACTCATACCATACCAAATTTTACCCAAATCTGTTTAGCTGTTTTTGCGTGACTGAGCAACAAATATCAAAACTAAGAACCGAACTGACTAGTGTAATGATCCTTTTTGTCTGTTTCTGGAGTAAACAATAAAGAGTTTATCTATCTATCTATTTTTACAAACAAACTTTGACATTTATAATATTAGTAGGATTGAAAACTACACGGACAAAGCCGCGGGATGAAGTTAGTCCTACATACAGTTATAGTAAGAGCATGTAATAAATACATTTGTTTTTATCTGGTAGTCGCGGATTTTACAATTACGAAGTACTTAGTGATAAACGAGTACTTGTGAGATATCTGTTATCAGGGTTTTTTAATTAGAACATATTATGATGTAATGTAATTCTGCAGCTATGTAGAGTAGAACATAATTGTAAAATATATATCTAAACTAGGGCCTTTACCGTGAGCTCTTAGCGCGAGCTTTAACTGGATCGCGTTGGCTTTCGTCTTGCTTTATCTCTAGTTGACAGAGGGAGATGAAAGCCAAAGCTATCCAGTTGGCTGGCGCTAATGGTAACGAGTACAGTGGCGAGACAGTAAATGGGCATACTCAGTCGAGCAAACAAATCATGGTTATAGCACTGTCTCGCCTCATCATAATGTTTACACAAACCGAGTACTCGACCGAGGGCACTGTCTCGCCACTGTACTCGTTACGTAAAACTTAGTCTAGAAGATTTCCAATTCCTATCTGCCGATAATTTAATAGCTTCGTTATATTCTTACAAAGCCTCGATTTTTCATCAAAATGATTTATCGTGCATTATCTGAGTATTATCAAGCGTAATCTATACTTCTATACTTCTATACTTCTATACTAATATTATAAAGAAGTAAAGTTTGTGTGTTTGTATATTTGTTAAATTGTAAGGGGTAATCTCGGGATCTACTGAACCGATTTTAAAAATTCTTTCACCAATAGAAAGCCACATTATTGCTGAGTGTCATAGGTTATATAAAAAACCGAAAAATAAAAAGGCTTTTACGTGGTAGTCCGTTTTGCAAAGTGAATCGGAGAAAAAACGGTCCGGACGGCGCGCGATGGCTTCGGGTTTAATTAACATTATGCCCAACGAAGTGGGCACGGGTCAGCTAGTCTAGTTATATTTTTATCGTGCCCGTTTGGTTTTCCTTGTTTATTTCCTGATTCCCAAATTGGGAATTATTGTTTTTATGTTGTTATATTTTCTGGCTATTTTTGGTAGATATAGGGCAGTTGTGTGCCCTGTAATAAACGCCACGCCTTTCAGGGAACTAGGCGGCCTGAAAACCGAAAAAGCTAGTCAGGCTGCTTATACGAACTTTCTTATTGTAGGAAGTCATATTTACTAGTTTCGTTTACTACAGTCGCGTTTTTAGGGATACAATGTAACCTATATGTTAATCCAGCCGGGTATAAGCTACTTTCGTACCTTTCATCCGAATCTGTTTGCCGTTTTTTTGTGATCAGTAACAAACATACAAACTTTCACATTTATAATAATAGTAGGATTAGACATTGACCTATGTAAAAACCTATTTGTATAGACATAATAATATCCACGCTACATAGTTGAGATGTTTATCATCACTTATCACTGTGAACTAACTCCTTCAGCGCATGTGCGTATCGTTATCACTTCGTAAACATAATGTAGGTACACATTTGTACATATCTTTGTGTTACCAAGACGAATATATTATGTGTATTCGACGTCATAATATCTACATGGTTATTCATAAAGGGTATGCTAAGCCGAAAAGGGCTCATAGTTGGTCATTATTATGACCAACTGTTAGTGTGGGACCATTCCGGAATTTGCTCCATACATTTTGTCGAGTGTCATTGGCACTATTCTATGAAACAGCTGATTTTTTTTCACGAATTCCGGGTTGGTCCCATACTAAAAGTTGTTCACAATGATGAATACTATGAGCCGTTTTCGGCTGAGCATACCCTTTCCTTATAACCCTGTATAGTTTGTATGTATGCAGAGTAAAAGATGGCGTAAAATACGCAGTTTTTTAATAAATTTAGATGATATGTGCAAATATTTGTCATTTCGGTGTTGATGTTACCTGTTTGATTAGGAAGGTGATCGACCTCTCGTTTTTGTTGTTTTTCTCATTTCTAAGCGTAAATATGTATGCTATAAAAAGGTATTGGTGCGACAAACTTTTGCGTAGAATTGATTGAGAGAGCCACTATCGTTAATTCAGAACAAAACTGGCATTATCGCGTGTATAATTGTAGTTCTCTCATTTGGCCACCTCTACAATACAATGACACGTAATTCGTGACCACTACTAACTGTAGTCAACTTTTTATGTATAATTGTTTAATATTGATAGAAATAGAAACTCAGATCACTTTTTTATCTTTGAGAATTCATTTGGTTGCATTACAAAATTTATCAGAAACTAGCTGCACCCGGCGGTTTCACACGCTGTTTTCTTTTTTACTTTTAAACCTTCCCTGAACTTTTACAAATATATCAAGATCAAAATTAGCGAAATCGGTCCAGCCGTTCTCGAGTTTTAGCGAGACTAACGAACAGCGATTCATTTTTATATATAAGATTAGTAATCCGTTGGCTTGGATGATTTGGCTAAATTCTAAAGCTAAATTCGATGTTAAATAACTATACAAAGATATAAAACTATATAAATTCATATACTTTATAAACTATTCGATGGTAAATAAATATAGACAGGAATTAGACTTTCTCAACTCTGTGGGATGTGTTGGGAAAAAATCCCAACGACTAAACCGATCCGACACGATTGGGTGAGACTGGTTGGGAACTCATCCTCTCAAAGGTCACTTCACCTGCAATTTTTTTTGCAAAGATCTTCAAAATCCTGCAATAATTAACTGACGAAGTAATTCAATACTGGCGAAGAGATACTTTCATTAGCAGCGTTACAAAACAAAGAACTAAACTAGCGACGCGTATACATTGCCTTGACCTATAAAATGTGCCAAGAATCTAAGACGTCCCTTATAAATAAGCGCATAGTATTTTGAACATCAATTAGAACACTCTTTAACAGTTGTTTAGTTAAAATAGCATAGTCAGAGTCTTGAAATCTTTTGTATTTTAGTTTTAATACCGTGACAAGTAGTATGAAGTCATCATCTTCCTGCCGCTACCCTTACCCCAATTATATAAAGTCGATACGGTATGTACGTTTTTTCCATTCGTCATACTCATATCATTTCTGAATCCAGTAGTGGTACGAAATATGGAATCAATGAAATCATTATCACGGTATTGAGGCGAAAATACACTAAAATCACAAAGACTGTATTGATAAATTAGAACTAGAACTTTTGAAGATAAACTTCCGCAATTCTGAAGAAATGTCTTTTCTCTTCCAGCGACTTTGAGCAACAGCTATCACCATTCCTCATCCAAAACTCATGCGAAGACGACCCCAGCACGTCTCTCGACTCCTCAGGAAGCGTCCAAAACGTCATGGTGCAAGAGAATGACGTCTTAGAGAAAAAGATGGAGTTATTGGACTCGTTCGATATGGCCGACTTCGAGCGGAACGTCATGCCCGGCTTTATCAACAATAATAATACATTCCAAAATACTGGTGAGTGTTTCTGTTTTGGTCTCTGGTATTTTAGTACAGTTAGACAAGGACTAAGTACATTACAATTTATAAATATTACTGCAGTGCGTATTGATGTTATCCTATTGCGTGATTTTAATGAACTACAGAGCTGTCTTAAATTTTTGCTAATTGCATTACAAGAAGAACAAAATGTGCATCTTTGTAGTATTATGGCTCACATATTAAAAAAAAACGAGCTACTTTTTCAGTGCTGTGAGATAACGGTATAACAAAACTGACACCAATGTCTCGCTTGGGCTTAAAGAAAGAAACAATAACCTATTTCTATGCTATATTAGATACCTATAAAGAATTAGAATAATTTATGTGTTTAGGCTAACCTCGTACTCTATTCATTGAAACTTTATGTACGAAATGTCCTTGTTCGACTGTAATCACAACTACTATAGTAGAATCCTGATTTGCCAGAACGTTATTTTGCACTTTATGGCTTAGTTACGAAATATTTACTGTGGCTTCAATAATATTTTATATTCATTTTAGTATTCATAATGATAACGGTGTCTGACAACTAACGCGACATGTTTCATGTCTTTTTTTTAACACGCTTTTATTAGTCTGTGGAGAACCTTATCAATATTAATATTATTGGACTTGAATTTTACATTTTAGTATGCACCTGCAGTGCAAGTATGGAACAAATTCACATTTTATCTCGACTAAATCGTGATAATTTTATAATTTTGTCTATAGTCCAAACAAATATTGTAAAATTTTAACGATTTTGTCGAGTCAAAACCACTTTATCGTTCCACAAAAATCCATACTTGCACTGTTTCTTGGTTTGGTTCTGGTTTGGTGGTCTGACCCTTAATCCTGCCCCAATTTATACTAAAACCATTGAAAAGTTATATTTATCTAAGCTCAAACACTAGTAAAAGACCTAGTGCCCCTGTAAAAAGATATTCCTCTGCATTTATTCAGCTTTTACATGCTTTATCTTTAGTTTTATCCTAGCATTTGATCCTCGGAATCTTGGATCTAATCCCTTAAAAGTTAGTGCTTTGTTCATTATTGGTTATATGGAGGTTTAAACCTAGTGGAATAATTAGGGGTTACTCTAATCTTAGGATAGATTGAGAGCGTAGAAACGGACATTAAGCTTGGGTTTCATGTGCATTTTGCAAAGTACTTACAAACTCACAAACTTACAGTACACTACTATTACTTACTTTGTACTTAATTGTTGTTGTTTTTAGTACTTAGTACTTTTTTAGTTAGAACTCTTAACATAGTTTCTCTAGTATCATTTTTGGTGATTAAATGATTTACGATAGATAGATAAATCTTTCAGTCTTTCTTATTGTATAAACGCTGCTTAACCTAAATCAGTGTCAGTTAACAAGAAGCTGTCAGAACCTTTTTAAACAATTATTAAGTTTAACCAGGGTTTAAAAATAAGACCCAAGGGTTTATCTGTCGATTTATCGTAATTATTTTTAAGGCGCACCAAAAGAAAGTCGATTGATTCTAGATCGATCTAGAATGAAACTATACAGTATAAATAAGAATACGACTTATTAATAGCTCTCAGATAAATGTCACCTACAAACTTTCGCTATCACAAGTTACATAACTTACAAGACTTGTTGTTACGTAGTAGTGTAGTAGAGTAAATAATTGGATATGAAACTGTGCCGGCTTTATCAGGCCTTTGAGTTTGGAGAATTTCACAATTGACTCATTAGACATAGCACACTTGCACAAATATGTGCCATCGAAATGAATTCTTGAAAATATTCACATCTGAAGGTCTCCCGGCCTTATTGTTCTAACTTAACTACGATTAAAACACATAACTATGCGTATATAACTTAAACAGTATGTTTAAACCACATTAAGCACTTATAGCTCCCACAGTTAAGTACTTATGCATACTTTCTTAAGCATAAAATAACCTATCCTTAATTTGGCACGGTAGTACAATGTACATAATTGCATGCACGATTAACACGCTAGAAATTTAATTTACAAACAATTATCTGAAAAGCCCATTAAGGCATAATTCATGGCACCAAGCCGTGAAGGACTTGACGTTGAAATGTGAGCCTCAAATTATATCACGTATAGACGAATTTCTAATGACAAACTATCTCGCGTGACTCGTGTTAAAAATTAAAACGGGACATGCATTTAAAAACTGTCATTAAAAATTCTGCTATGCACGAATGATATAAGGTTTACATTTCAATATCAAAGCCTGTCGGTGTAATCTGAATTATTTCTAAGCCTAAATAGTGCTTGCCAACTTTTCGCAGATGAGAACGAAAGTGTGGCAGAGACGAAGCACTTTAGCGTTAATGTTCTCTCAAACGTTTTAAGACCCTTAGTAAATGGTATGTTTCCACTGGCAGGTAAAGGCAACAGAAAACGTCGCCTATCCCAGACACCGCAAGTAACCGTCCAATCCAAAGTCCAGAAGCCAACAGTAAAGCTCCCCGCAAACTCGACATTAAAGCCCCAACTAGTAGTGAAAGCGCAACCACAGAGACCCGTCAAAGTATCCAACATACAACTCCTGAACCCCCAAACTAAGGTTTACTCGAAGCCTGTAGAGACAGTCGCGCCGCAGAGGAGAGTGATCAGGGTGGCTCCGATGGCTGGCAACCCTAGATCGATCTTGCTCCCTGTTACGATAAAAGACATGAAAGACTTGAAATCTATTAAAATTATCAACGCAGCTGACTTGAAGAACGCTGGTAACATCAAGTTCGCGGCAGCCAATCTGCTGGCGCAAGGGAAACTGGACCTTAAGGAGGCGAGACACGAGTATGAGTACGACCTTGGGAACAATTGCGGTGAGTTTCGTTGCTTCTATGTGTATTTACAGCGCTTGGAGACGAGGAAATGAAGGTGAGATGATCAATAGGATTGAAGAAAATCGGAGAAGTATTTCTCCAATTTATGCGATTCTATTGGTCGAAATCTCGCCCGCGCCGCTGCTCTTTATGTTTTATTGGATAGTGGCTTTCATTGACGTTTTGTGAAGTCCGGGAGGTGGTTTAAATGTGTCGTTTCTTATTCTTCTTCTCCTGTCGATGTTTCGTAATGTGTCATTAAAAAGGAACTAGATCTATTACTTTTACAACATGATAATAGAGTTAAAATTTGTTTGTTTATTTGCTAACCTTAAAATTCTCTCGAGCACGTGTCTTGCAACTAACCGCGCATTATCGCAATTCATATGTATTTTAAAGCTACTTAGATAATATATCTTATCAAGACGTAGTAAATTTTCCACGCCGTGCATGTAGATACTAAAATGTTATGATCTCTGGCTAATTGGCTAGACATATATTTGCGTTGGCTCGGGTTTGCTTTGCTTGGACAAAGTTCATGAACGCAAAGAAACTTTGTAAGAGCTTGCTAAGTACCGATAATTCCATGTACCGTTATGCATAGAATAGTCGATAGTACGATTATAGGCAGTTTTATTTATTGCTCACATTAACTTGATGACTTACTACGGAACATTTTAAATTGTTCTTCGATTCATTTTGCTGAAAAATGTTTGCGTTGTGTTTCTTAGTCCTCATTGTGGCATTCAGACAAACTCATTGTGGATCTCAGAGATTTGATAGACAAATCATAGTAACAAAAATATCGCTAACTCTTTTTGTCACATAAAACTTGCATAATAAAGATGAAATTAGTAGTATTATCTTGAAGTCGCGATGTATGAGACTGAAAACAGATCAAGATATCAAGCTAGAATTTTTAGACTACTTATTAAAAGTTATTTACAAAATGATATTAACAGAAAATTGAATGACGTAGGTACATAATTTAAAAATTACGCATTGCGTGTTAAGTTCACTTTGAGACCTGATTTTCACATTCATGTTTTTAAATTGGCATGATGTGATGATTTTCTACACAAACTTACTTGCTTGATGTTGGTGTGCCTCGTTGGGAAGATTTTTCCCATCGAGTCACACTCGTTCATTTTTCTCAAAAGATTCCCAACGAGTCACACTCATGTTGTAGCAGTATTACTCGATTTGAAAAAATACCCAACTAGTAACAATGTGACATGTCTGTTACATTGTTACTTGTTGTTGTTTTGTGTGTTGTTAAGAACCCACCATACCGATACCAATGTACCTATAGAAACAGAATAAAACTAAACTAGCGTATCTAACAATACATCATAACAACATACATACGAGTCCAACATACAACATACTCGTACATAAACTATAACTGAATTTGTGAACGGTACCTAGTCTAAAATAACGGTGCCCGATTGGGCATGGTCTCTTGAAGTTTTCACTTATCGCTAATGTGGAATGAAGATGCGATAGTCCACTTTTACATTTCACCAAATTCAACAGACTTCAAACTAGTAAACACACTAATTTACGGATTTTACCCGCTTATAATCCATAATTCTGTTACGTGTTTTTGGTTTGGCTTCACATGTGTAATTAGTTTCCAAGTCAATTAGGACATGGCTGCCATAGTGTGCTATGGCATTTTTCATCAATAAAATTGCGGCCTGTTTTCGCGTTGTGTAACATAGCCAAAATCTCTCATAATAAAGTGTTTCATCGGTGCATAAATTTAAACGAAGTTGGATTAATATATCCAGATATTAGGCCCAAGTTTGAAGGCTTTTTAAGACAGATAAATTTAACTAAATTTAACTAAATTAATAATAACTAAACTAAACTAAATTTTCTAAAACTATTGGCATCCCTGTCTAATGGCTTGCAATGATAAAGACAGATATATTTTTAGTTAGTTTAGATCTGTCTTAAAATGCCTTCAAACTTGGGCCCATTGCTTAATAAATAGATGTTACCTTCTCATAACATTAGTGTAGAATTGCAGAAATAGAAATGCAAATAAAACTACTACTTAAAGTACTTCAGTAGTAAAAATAATAAGCTTAACTAAATTTATGAGTAAATTAAGTTTTTATCAAACTATGATAATAATATCCCATTTCTGAGCGAAGGTCTCCTTCACTTGCTTCCAAACAGTGCGATCACAAACCAGATTTGTCCAGATTTGTATGAATCTGAAAAATTCTTGCTAACTACATATAGGTAAAAGTGTTCTGTGATATTCGGTTCTTTTTGCCGCCTCGCGTCGCTTGATTGGTAGCAATTGTCCAAACAGTGTCGTAACTGGTCGGCAGTATTGATAAATGTGGTCGTTGGACTGGTTTTGGGTGCTAGTGTTGAATAAATCTACTAGTTGAGCCACGTGGTAGCGCCTGCTTTAATAAATATGCATATCTACGCAATTAGTATCTATTCATAAGTTTAACATTTAAAATAAATAAAACTTCTGGCTAAAACAGAGTTGAAAATTTTCTAACGGCTGAACCGATTTTCTTGAATCATACTCTCCCGACCAAAAGAAGTATATCAAAATTGGTGCAGCCATTGGGGTGTTACGATGCCGCAGACAGATACACACATTAAACTAACAACACCCCTCTTTTTGCGTGGGGGGTAAAAAAAGAAACAACTAAGAAATCCAGGTAGTATTTTCTATGTGAAATAACCCGACTAATGTAATTGAGTTAATAGTTTCATCAAAATTTGCTCTACCATACCACCAGCTAACAAACTACCACTGTTATGTTACTACTAACAACATCAGGCGAGCGATTTGCTCGTTTCGTCACTTAATCACATAAAAAAAAAAAAAAAATTGTCTTCATCTCTTTTTGAATCATGTTTAAAAATATGACGACAGACACGATGGAGAGATCTTAAATGGTCTATTAAAAACATTAATATCAGCGAGAGTATGTTTTCGTTCATTGCTCTCTATAGTTACTTACTAACCAGGCTAGAGCAATTGATAGAATCAAAATCAGATGCGTAATAGTTTAACTAGAGTCAATTGGTAAATATGAACTAGCGAGCTCGAAGAATGAGTAAACTGAAGAAACTAAAAGAAGCAAAAATTTGATCACAGTTCTTGAAGAGTCGAAATCCACTTGCTTTGCTTTTATCTTGAACTAAAAATGTTATCTAGATTTTAGTGATCTTCTGATGATCTTTTCATTTGGGGTTTTCCAAATTTTCTTTCTTCTTAAACCGCATCAAAGTTGAGGCGAGAAAAGCAAAAAAATCAGTCAATTCATTTTCGAGTTTCACGAGATGACGAGACTAGTGCACAGCAAAGAGCAATTGATTCATATGTAGGTATAGAGTTAGGTTACCCTTTGTCCACCAACTAGCCACACGCTAAAGTGCTAATTGGTTATGTGGTCGAGGATGGATTGCGATGATCTAAATCTAGAATACTCGTATACCTATACCTAGTCTTTGAATTTGAATAAATCTATGTTGTATATTTCAAACAGTAAAACAAGTTAAAGTAGTTTGGTATATTTTTATGAGAATTACTGTTGATTACACTAATGAGTATAGTGGCGAGACAGTCTCAACGTTTCAACGTTTCACACTCAAAGCTTCCCCACTAGGAATAAATCCTGTGTCGAGATGCCATGGAACACACACAAAGACAAGGACAACAACCACCCAGACCCAGAACAGATATTTAAATTCATCATTCAAACATCTGCCCCGGCCAGGAATTGAACCCGGGACCTCTGGCTTATAAGGCGGATACACTACCGCTGCGCCAAACAGGCCGACAAAATGGACAAAATGGATGGCCGACAGTAAATGGACACACTTGGCTGAGCAAACAAATTATGGTTCTAGCGACTGTTTGGCCTCGTCAAACTGATTATACAAACCAAGTACTCGGCCGAGGGCACTGTCTCGCCACTGTGCTCGTTACGTGTAATGAACGTGCATGTGGAGATGAGACAACATTCGGCAAGCAGAGTTAACACAATGACGAGAGCTAAAGACCAAGCTCACTGGCGTAAATTAGGATAGTCCTCAATCCAGCAGTGAAAAAATTAGTCTCATGATACTGAGTCCACCGCTGGACGATTTAACTAATAGAATGATGCTTACAAACTAAATATAGCTTCGCTGCTCTGTGCAGTAGTAAAATAACTGTTTACAACATCACTTTGCTCTGATTTCAACTCAACTCTTTTATCATCTCACTGCTGGGATACCAGGTCTACCCTCGAAAGGTGATTAGGCCGCATTCCACCACGCTGGCCATGTGTGGGTTGGTGGATTCACATACGCCAATTGAATTTCTTCTCTGGACGCATGTAGGTACTGATTTACCTTATTAATTTCTAAAAAAAATAGTGACGGACTTGACGTAAGACGTTGTTTTCCTGTTCTGTGTAGGTACAATATAAAAGGTACAGGGATAAGTATAGAATATTAATTTAATGACAACATATCTAACGGTAGCTAATTTTGTATTATCCTTATAAATGACTCAATACTATTACGAGAAGCCTGAAGTCGACTCGAAATCTTAAACGAGTCTGACCGGATTATTAAGTTCAGTATCTGATTGACATTTAATAGAAAGTTTATTTTGTTATTGGTTGACATGTTGAACAATTCACTTTCGGTTATCTGTCGCAACATATAGTAAGTGTAAATGGACTGCATACGTCCGGAAAATAAATTCAGTGGCGTATGTGAATCCACCAACCCGCACTTGGCTAGCGTGGTGAAATACAGCCTAATCACCCTTCGAGGGTAACCTTGAATCCCAGCAGTAGGAGTATTAAAGGTTCATTAGGAGTAAAGGTAGTGGCGGGTGGGGGATGAAAGTGCCTCACGTGGCCCACATGGAATTCGATAATCGATTCCGAACCCAAATAGCGGCCTATTTGATAAAACGGATCATCGTAACGACAAAGAAAACCCTCACACCACTACCCACCAATCATCATCTCCATTTCAATAATAACAGCACTTTCGAGTCAATCTAACATGACCTTCCCCTCCAGACGATTCAGGTAGCGAGCGCAGTGACGACGAGGACGACCACCATCCCGTCCCTGATGGCAGGAACGGGTACCCTCGTCTGGTGCTCACTGCTGAGGAGAGGCGTTTGCTTGCTAAGGTAATATCACCTTTAAACATGAAATCATAAAAGCCAATAACTAGCAGCAAAAGGAAAAAAGACTAAGATTTGTCACTACGAGTTGCGTTTCTTCCCACCCTGCTAAATTTATACTACATATTTACTTTTAATTTAATTGTACAAAGCAAAGGTCCTCAAGCGATTTTGTACGCAGGCCATAATCTTGCCTCCATATTATTCGGACTTACTCAGCCAGAAAGTAAAAGAGCTATTTGAGCTTTTCTTAACAAGTTCCTGGAGTCATGACGGGCAGGTTTTAGTAGAGCTAGTTTTAGTAGGATATAGGCCCTGGAACGCACAACGCGGGACGCCAGTGCAGGACCTAAGGCCCATTCTAAATAAGAATTAAGAATAGGTCCTGGGGCTAGCGTAGGAACCAATTAGTCTAAACCACGCCACTTGCTTAACCAAACATCTTTCTACAGGAGGGAATAACTCTCCCGTCAAGTTACCCGCTAACAAAGCACGAGGAGCGCGAGCTGAAGAGGATCCGCCGCAAGATCAGGAATAAGATCTCCGCGCAAGACTCTCGCAAGCGCAAGAAGGAATACGTTGACGGACTCGAAGACAGGTCAGTTGAATTATTTGAAATCCTAACTGACAAGGCTATAAGGAAAGGATATGCTTAGCCGAAAAGGGCTCATAGTACTCATCATTATGAACTACTTTTACTATGGGACCAACCCTGAAGTCACCAAAAAAATGAATCAAGATCATGTTCCATAGAAAATGTTAATGACACTCGACAAAATATATGGAACAGCTGATCTTTTCGCGAATTCCAAGTTTATCCCGTAGTAAAAGTAAAAGCTATGTTTCATCATCATTACGGTATTTCATCACTGCGCGGGCAAAACAGCGGAACGCAGCTAGTAATAATTTAAAGAGGTAAGCTATGACGTGGCGGAAGTTGGAGGGAAATGGGTCCAACCAAATCTATTTTTGGTCTAAAATTTGCTATTATGGTGAAACTGCGATTTGTGAGGTGCGAGGCTAAATGGCCAAAATACCACGTCAGCCTGTAATAGCAAGTATGGTTGCATCAGCTAGTAGTCTGTGACAAGGACGACAACAAACAGTGAATCAGTGAACTGTGTATCTGTAACGAACACGCAATCGGTGGGAATCCTTGCGATTTTGCTGAATGGTGATGGTTAATAAATTATGTGTTTAACGTTATTTGTATCATCTCTTCTCTTATATATAAAAATGAATCGCTGTTCGTTAGTCTCGCTAAAACTCGAGAACGGCTGGACCGATTTCGCTAATTTTGGTCTTGAAATATTTGTAAAAGTTCAGGGAAGGTTTAAACGGTGAGAAACATTAATAATAAGTAAAGAAAAATATTAAAATCAACAATTTAATTTTCCAATACAAACTGTTCCTACCTGTGAAACATTTGAAGTTCGTCCTATCGGTACGGTAAACTCGGGATGTCCGATCTCTTTTGTCTTTTTTTAGAAATAAAAATAGTGCTTGGTTGTCAAATATTTATAGGTGTGTGGTGCGGGTGAAACCGCCGGGGGTCAGCTAGTTCACAATAAAATTACAGTAGTGTTGATGCAAGGGTAACTGTCGCTATAAGTTTTCTTATTACGAGCCAATGGTAGAACCAGTCTTGACGTGGCGGATAAATAGTTTACATCATGCGTAAGACACAACTCACAAAGGGTCGTTCCCGGTTGTCACCTCCTTCTACGTCCCCAGTGGTGACGATCGGGAATCGTTTTTAGAATTCGTCCCAGTTGTCACCACCGGTGGGAATAACAAAGGATACTTTTTATCTCGATTTATGTCACCGTTGCGGTAATCATTTAAAAATAAAATATAATAATTTTTTCCCAATTGTGAGCATTGACAACTTTTTTGAATTGAAAGTAAAAAGAACGCCAAACAAGCTTACGATCATCCCTATGGTGAGCAGAGCCGCCTATGAACTCCTGCAACACTAGCGGTGCGGTGTTGATTATGGTTGTGTGTTGTTAACTAATGGGTTTGATTTCCCATTTATCGCCAGTTGTGTCAACTGGGAATATATGACTTAAACTCGACTGACTTGACTGATAGATAGATAAACTCTTTATTGTTCGCATCAGAAATAACAAACAAATGGATAATAACGCTTAAAAGTAGTGCAACAACTAGCGGTCTTAACTCTAAGAGCGATCTCTTCCATGCAACCTTAGGATAGAGATGATACGTAGAATGAATAGAAAAACGGGGTGTATCATATACACACTATACTGATGCTATGTAAATCATCTATCGTAGATTTGTAGATGAAAACGAGCGAATAATTGTGTTTTTTTGTTTAATTTTAGAGTAAAGCAATGCACCGCCGACAATCAGACGCTGATGCGGCGAATCAAGCTACTGCAGTCGCAGAACCATTCTCTCAGCACGCAGCTCCGGCGGTTACAGGTGGGGTTACGTTTATATAATGCAGATGTAAATGTGTTGAGGGAGGATAGGTTCAACCCTTTGTACCTACACCACGAGTCGCAAACAGAGTAGAATCTACACCAAAACGTGAAAAGTTAGCGATTGTTCTAATTTTGAAATCACGTATCAATAATTAAGCAAGTATTTAGTAATTTCGACTCAAATTTGATGACTTATAATATATAAAATATTATTAAAATAATTATTTTATAGATTTCGTGTACCAAAGTTAAAATAAAGTCGTCGTTTGCGTTCTGAGCATTCCATTATGTTCAGAATGCAAACAATTATGCATATTTCTTAAATTTTGTTCCTATTGAAACAAATTAGTGTAAAAAAATAAAACTATAACAGAAGATGCACACCTACAAAAACAAAACTGAATTTATATAAGATTCTAAATAATACGTGTAAATTCCAGAAAGTACTAACGGGCGTGACAAGCGGCCCGACCGGCAAGGCTGCTCAGCCTGCGACCTGCCTGCTCGTACTACTGCTGTCAGTGGCGCTGGTGGCGCTGCCGTCTCTGCGCGAGGACGGCGTCAGACGAAGCGGGCCCGAGGAGGGAAGACGGTCCCCTGCCGTGACTAGAGCGCTGCTCTCCGCCAATAGTAAGTACAGATTGAGTCGTGAGCTGCTCTCGACCAATAGGAAGTGTTGACGCAGACTGCTGCTTTCGATGGCGTTAGTGCCGCTGGTCACCACCAATAGTGAGTAATAGCTGCTCGTATACTGCTGTCAGTGGCGCTGGTGGCGCTGCCGTGCCTCCAGATGACCTATTACTTTCAATTCCGTCCGCCCATAATATCAGAGTAAACGACTAACAAACGTACAAATTTTCACATCTATAATACTTATTAGTAGGATTGGCGTCGATTCATGTACCAATTTCAAAGTAGGCAATAAGCAATAACGCCCGATTGGACCCGATAGAGGCCAGCTTATATAGAGACCAGAGAAAATTGAAGGGTGTTGAAGTGGTTTAGGAAAACGTAGAGTAAGGTCCCCTTGGCAAATATTCTACCAACTTGCATTTCAAACTAATTTGATTGTCTTTGGCGCGTCAATGTAGAATTTTTAGTTAAAAAAATCTGATATTATTACAAACATAACACCTGCCTACATAGTAATTGCAGTTAATATTAACAAAATCATAAAATATACATAACAATAATTACGTTTATGTTTCTCCTCGATGATAGCACGTTTATTTGATAAGTTATCAGTGTTTGTTTTGTTGTAGGTATATAGGTATTTTATGGCAAATAAAACGCTATTCAAGGTCAACAGAACAATACAAAACAGTAAATATTCTAGTACTATTATTATAGAAATCTATGAAATAAATGGAACAAGCATTTATAGAATAAAGGTCATCATTTAACAGTTATGCGGCCGAAATGTATGATTATAAACCGCACCTATACAAGCGTGGGTGTGCAGTGGATGACCCGTTAATTAATACAGATTTCATATTCGAACTATCCTACGAGAACTAGCGTTAGCTGGCCTCCAATGAATAAAAAGCTACCCATTACAAAATAATGTACTTACTTATCACGCAGTTATATTATATAAAATTCAGATATTGTCGGATAGCAGTTACGGTTCACTTATTTTTAACTTTCGTGTTGCATAATCACGAATTTTGTATCTTGTATAACTTTTTGGGGTTACGTAAGAACTCTTAATTGCATCGTAGATTCGCTGAAAATTCGACAATTTCGGGTAAAAGCGGAATTATTGTGTAATAAGATCTAGATTGGAACTCGAAAAGATTTCGATAGCAGTTAAATATAATCCTTCCGTTTGGCTTGGTCGTAGTAGGGTAAAAATACAAACACATTCATAGACTGCAAAAAAAATGTTTGGATAAACATAATGTTTTATTTTGTTAGCCAAACAATTTTAGAATAATGTTTCTCATTTATTTGTAATTTTTTTTTAAATTAGGTCTATAAAATAAGGACAGCAATATCTCCCATTAGTATCTAATGGTACATTGAATTGTCACCATTTTCTTTAATTTCAAGTATTCAAGAATATCCTAATTTTGGCTAAAATAAAGCTTGTCTGTCAACAGAAATGGCGCTCGACGAGACCGTCATTGATGACGGGGAGTTCAACATGGATGATCTGATCACATTCAACAGCCGCCCGCACTCGGACCACGATTACCAAATCGTAAAAAACCTGGAGTCCAACAAGGCACTCCCCGGAGGGTACGTCGACCTCCCAATAGATGAGGACTGGCCTCCCAATCTCAAGAAACGCATGAAAAAACTGGAGTTCGACTACGGTGATGGCAAAGATTACATCGTCCCAATCATCAAAGAGGAAAGCTATTCCAACAACAAATTCGACCTGAAATTCAAAACGGACCCCGATCATGACTTTATGGACAAAGGATTTTTGACAAATACACTGATTTCTACTGGAAGGAAACTCGGTCAGTTGCTCGACTTGTTTCCTCCGGTGCCCGTGAAAAGCGAAGATTTAGTCATAGAGGAGATCTCAGATTACGATGAAACCAGAAACGTAACAGACATCAAAAGCTTCGTCGTCAATGGCGCCTTGAATGACTTCTAATTCTATCTCAATACAAACTTCTTTCGTTTCATTCTATCTATTGCAGTTTACTGTTCCACTTTACTTTTTAATGTTTATATTGCTATCGATGAAATTATTCCTTATTAGATTTAAGATAATTATTTAGTGTTAGTCGGAGCACTGTCATTGTTTGTAGAAGACTGTTCCCGCGTGGAATGCGTCGCTAGATTTAGTTCGATTGAATAATTATGCTAGTGAGAACTACAATTTTAAATGATTTTATTTAGAATAAGTATTAATGTAGATGTATGAATCTAGTTAGTCTGAAAGTTGTTGGAAATATTTATTAACCGGTTCAAAATTAATATAATAAAATCAGATATTTTTTATTTATATTTTGCTTGTATAAGTGCGATTTATTTTCTAAGCATTTTCGTGTTATTTTGGTGCAATTATAAGCGAGCGACTGATAATATTTATATCGGTCTTAGCTGTTAAGTACATATTAGTGTTTTAAGTTAATTCTTATTTTACCTACTTACATTTGACGATAGAACTATATAAGATCATTATTAGTTCAAATAAAGTTTAGTACTTGTCAATTGTCTTTCGATTATCCCGATAGCCTTCTTAGCCGTCCATTACTCCTAGCATTCTACCTCAGTAATAAAGTAGGACCTGTGTTAGCACAACTTTGACGTAAAAATACGTAGCGAGTGGTCGATAGAAAAGTGTACGCCATTTACGCCCGTCAGAATCGCCCCTGACAGGCGTAAATGGCGTTCACTTGGTGTAATTTTTACGTCAAAGTTGTGCTAGGCACTCTGATCTCAAAATAATAAAAACAAATTTTAAATTTATCCTAGAACAGCTTCTCATGCATTTTCTATCCAATGGACTTTTGTGTAATTTCGCTTTTAAATTAAATTGGATACAAAAGAATAAAACCAATTTCTTATAATAAGCTTTATTTAATTACGAGTTAACAAATTTTGAATAGGGTTGTGACCTTAACTGAATACATGTCAAATTGCGTACGCAAACTTTACCATACATCTTACTGAAAAAATAAACACTGAGAACCGTTCTATGAATAGTAATATTTATTTTTATACTTACAATAAGAATTCATTTTCAAAAGCATCATGTATTATATATAATACATAAAAGTTAATAACTAGCTCAAATATCTCCCGTGCGTCCTGAAGCCGGCTCACGACTTACTTTAGTAAGCGAAGATTTAAAATTAAATTAACTACAGTACACTCCCTAGAGCTCAGACCCCCCTCGCTTCTCGTAGCCTCGACAAAACGTCTCAGCCCCTTCTCATTCTACATTTTTGGTGCAGCGTTCGTAATAAATAATAATGTTAAGATAATTTTTACATATCAAAAAATGTAAGTCGAAGAACGCAATGAAATAAAGTAGTGCCACAATGTTAATAAATTACAAGTGAATTTAGACTACATGTATTCGCTTAGGTGACTGGGAACTCTGCGATCCGAGATCTCCAGTTGCGAGACAAAGTGTTTCTTATTACCTTTGCAGATAACTATACTTCGCACCTTACCACGCTAGCGTCTCTGTTACATAATAATTTAGGTACCTACTTCAATAAACACTCAAGAGCTTTTCGTTCATTGTAACAAGATCACACAATTTGACTTCGATTTTCAATACCCAATCTAATTTGATTATTCTATCTAGCAAATAGAAAGTAACAATTAGGTACAACTATGGTATTAATTGTATGATAGAATTATAGTTTTTATTACATTCGATTATACTGCAATGATGTACAATAGTTAACGACTCATTTAACGAGAAGAATACTTCAAATTTTCACAATAATAATTTATCAAAACCATTATTAATGTGTGGATTTAAAAAAATCCTCATTTACATTGATTTATCGACAATATTTGCATTAGCTATTTATACTTTTTCTAAAAATATGAAACGACACAACAAGATGTATTTTATGTTATAAAACATTTTTAAACATTACTTAGTCGAAATGGATAATTCCTAATGCGGGAATACAATTTTGTGATGACTACATATCCGTGACTAATCCAAAATACCTTACAAAAATGTATATCGGTCAGCAGAATGCTGACCACTCATACGCTCGTAAGTCTCTCGCGCTTCCGAGCCGTACGGCCAGCCAACATTACGCTGAAGGAAAGACACCCTAAATCCTTACTCCTACACAAATCACGCTTGCCGAATCCGTTGCTTCCAGTCCAAGCAAAAATATACAAAGTGATTCTCTAAAGCTGTACAATTTTTACACCATCGACTAAGCGACCGAGGCCTTGAGGCCATGACTACGGAACTGTGGGCGAAGTTATTGCGTGGACTTCATTTCCATGGCCACAGACCGCGGTTTGGGGGACGCACGCTTTCCGATGCCATCTCAGTCTAATCGCAATGCAACTCCAACGATCCGATGACCATCCCGAGTAAACCGTGGCCGAAGTCGCTTATATACAGTACCTACGACTCACTGAAACGAGTCTCTTGAAACCCTCATAATTTCAAACACCCTCCAACCCTGCACCAGGTAGGTGTAAGGTGTCAGCTATAATGAAGTTTTGACAACTCATTTCAATGTAAGTCCGTATTTTCTTAGATGACCAAAAAGACAAACAATATTATAACGCAATGCCTTATCAATTATAAGACACAAGTATTATCTATTTTACACATTTATCAACATTTTAACCCAATTTACATTTGTGGAACTAGTAATTATATTTTAAAACAGGTATTTAAAATTGTTCATTAAAGTAAAGACTAACCAAAATTATCCACCTTTTTGGACATGAGAAATGACAGACTTAAGTTTGATCGCGTGTTAAAAGCAGCGATTTTCACTTTCCGGCGACTTCGTCCACAGCTTTCCAACTCTGCCACTAACAAGTCTATTCAAAATGATATACTTCGATAGTAACACTAAGAAAGAAGGCGAATTGTATTAATACAAATTGACGATGAGTCCGGAGCCACGTGTTTTGTACACAATGTGAAATGTCTCATTCAGTCTTGTAGGAATCATAGAAGCCTTCACTCAGGACTCGCTTGGGTTACACCGATTGAAACAAATTACATTTTTCATAATATACTATTGTAATGTAATGAATTTATACATAAATTATTGCACGTTCATAACATTCATGTCATCAAAGTTCAAAGCATCATTCACAATCACTATACTTGGAAACTAATATTGTTGTCATAAATACCTAAAGCGGATTTGACACCTGATCCTGGCAACCACGTACTTGGCAAGCTTCGGCAGAGCAAATCAGTGACAATCTTCAAACAAAAATCTGCCCTAAACTTGCTGGAAATATGAAAATACCTGCAATAAGAGCATATTTTAGTGCCTCCATTGTAAAACCCCAAGTCTGCCACAACTGTCGGTCACACTGATTTCTGCTTGCCGAAGCTTGCTAAGCGAGTGTTGCCACCATGAAACTACGTTAAAGCCACGCTTTCATTATGGACCATTTAAGAGCGTCTGACAATTTTTCGATGCAAAATTTATAACATATTCCAAAATTGCAGACCAAAAAGTATACCGTATTCTTTACTCAAATGGAAAGATTTCGATTCGAGATCAACGCTCTCCGCTTACGTCTATATCAGGATGACAGAAAACGGAGAGCACGATTTTGAATCACATCCTTTCTAAATGGCTTCAGAACATAAGTGCAGTTATCAAATTCAAAGTCGTGGTTTCAACGTTCCATGGTCTCAAATACAGCTCATTTAATACGAATTATATTTAAATTACATAAAGTTTTCTTATTGCATGAAATCACCAGCGTCTCGTAAATTAAAACTATGGGCATAAATAACGATAGGAAGTACATGTGGCATCTCATTAGGAACGGAGCCAATTCAATATTTATCATTCGTTTCGCACAAACTGAACTTAGGTTTAGACATGACTAAATAAAGTTAAACCTAGAAATACGCGTACACGCGGCGTATCGAATATAGTGGCCGTCGGGCGAAGCAACTAAGCTGTCTAAAATGCACAATCGAAACACTCCATCGAAATATCGAAAGCAAGCCAAAGAGAATCGGAACAATCCACCAAACTATGAAGCCAGATTTTAAAGATATAAGTTTTAATTAGTTACGATTGCGTTTTGTTTATTTTAAATGTCTTTAAAAAGGCATTTCAACCCAGTCTAGCTTTACACAGCTTCGGTGGACTCTTGTCTCAAATCTATTGTCAAGCACAATAGTGCCCAGCGGTCTCTTAACCTCTGACATACCGGAGTCTGTTATTGCATCATTACCGCTCATCCCGCGTACTTCCCCGCAGCGGACGCGATATCGCGTCCGCGGGAGTCAGAGGTACTAATTGCGCTAATTTATGCTATATACGGGATGATGAAATTATGTTAACAGTTAATTTATTTTTTTTTCTCTTTCAATTTAAATTTTTAATTTTGTTTGTCATGTATGTGTTATTTGAACATATTTTAGTTTTATTCAATTTGTTATAATGTAATCAATTTTTGACATTTTAATTTTTACTATGTATATTTTTGTTCTTGACTTTATTTTTTTGCCATTATTTTTTGCTTTTAATAATTTTTTGATATAATTATAAAACAGTTACTTATCAAATAATCACTCAGAACTTTTAAATAATATAAATATTACTGCTGAAGAGTTTAACACGCGACGCCGACGAAACGCGTTCTACGTCACTCCGATTTAAAAAACCCACGCTCTATATAAGAAAATGGCGCCAACGACTACAACTTCATACAAATTTTCAACGGATTTCAACAGTCTCTGGTATTAAATTTAGACGAATCAGCGATGAGTAAATGACATTAATGGAAAGCTTGGTTCTTTCTCCCGCCATTCGTATATCTTTAAATGAAAATAAACCTTAATCCTATGAGAATTCGGCAAAAACTCGTGCGGTAACTTAGGACGCGATATCGAGTCACCGGGATGTAGAGGACATTTTTCAGAAGACGCGATATCGCGACGTCGGGATGTCAGAGGTTAACTTGAATTTATCAATCAAAGCATATGAACACGAATAAACCAGTCAAATATCACAACCTGCATTAATAACTAAAGACCCGACGCCCACGATATTCGACCGACGCCCTCAGAAGGAATCGCTCACACACATACAAGTCACGATAACCCCTATGTTATGGTAATTCATTACTTAATGTAACAAAATCAAATATTACTCTGCGTTCACTGAAAACTCACAAATGATATAAAAAATAATATTTAACTGCTTCATTTATATGGGGAAAAGCGTTACACAACTACTCGATAAGTATTTATTTTATAAACTACAGCTGTTTACGATAATATATTGTTGTACAAATCAGACGATTTGTTAAATCTATGTCCCCTTTTTAATAAACGTGGAGCCTTGGAAAAGCTACGTCTTTTGTCTTTTTCTATCGAGTTTAAATTTTATTAAAGAGAGAAAAAGACAAAACACGCATTACCCAAGGACACTACGCGTCTATTGATAAGGGAGTGTATGTCTTGGAATGGACATATAATGTGTGGAAATAATGTCGATGAGATAAAACAAAATCTCCGTTCAAGTAAGAATTTACAAGTTTGATGAGAAATGAACATAATTTGCTACGGACGGGAACAAAAACGAAAATTACGCAGACCGCGCACGGCCCATCCGCCTCACGACAATTTATCTTTTTATTTTACCCTCACACGTGAACTAGGCAAACGAAACAATGGCGTCAACTCTGCTACAGCCGTTCTAATCTGACAGAACTAAAACTATCTGCCTTTTTCGTTTCAGTTAATGAAAAAAGAACAACAACAATTTTGGAGCTGTCTAAATATGTGTATGTTTTTAGTTAAAACTGGTTGAGCAGAATCCACGTCATTGTCCACAAAATCTGCCCAAGGCTAAAGATGCTCAGTGCGACAACCATTTAATTAGAGATCTTTTTAACCCCATCTTCGTAGTCGGAAAGACATGACGTCTCGTTTCTATACATAATTTTCGACCTTCCTCACTATAAAAGATGTGAAAATTCAACGGTACTAACAATTATTAATTTACAAAATGAATGCCAGAAATCAGCTAATCTGTTGACGAATACTATATTTTCTTTCTATAATACCAATAGTATTCCAACAGTATTAGACTCTGAACAAATTAAATATAAGAATTTCCATACGTAACAAGTTGGTCAAAAAGTAACAACGAATCACGCGAGTATGTTTTCGATATAGGACCTTATTCGTATTCTAATAGAGGCGAAAACATTACGGTGAGCTATTGTGAGTACAAATCTGGCAGCCATTTTCTTCTATTTCATTTTAAGCCCTACGGTTTTTATACAAGGTCGAAAATAGGTTAAACCTGCATAGAATAAAGTACTGGACAGTGTTTCAGTGGTAAATGTACATTAGTTTTACGTATATTTAACCCAGTTGCTCATAATCTCATAAAGATTGAATACAAATGCAGAATTAGTGAAAGTTTACACGAAAATTGAGGTTATAGGCAAAGAGAGCATTCTAGAACCCAGTCTAATGAGTATCATGGCTATTTTCTATTGACATTTTATGTATGTACTTAAACTGAAAAGTGAATTGTTTTCGAGATAATTTTTCAATACACGGATTGCCGAAGATTAAGAAAATGCTGCTTTAGACAGTGGAAGCATAAAACAGCTGTTTTGTGGTGCAAGCGCCTATGGAGTCAATTTTGTTTTACGATTTTCTAAACTAAATTTGACAGTTCTAACATTGTTGCCATCCTTTTCTCACATACTGCAATTAAAAGAGACGCTGATAGTTTTAGTTAGTTAGATTAGTTTAGAGAAAGGCATAACTGAATCGACGTCAAAAGTCTACGGGCATCTGTGGGCGACTTACGCAAAACTTAACACACACTTTACTCATTTGTAATTTGTAATTTTGTAACTTGTTTGTTTATTATTTTTTCGCACGTATTTATTTTTCGCAGACTCCCGCTTACTTTTTATATGGTTTAATGCAGGCCCGTCCAACATACGGCCCCCGGGCCACCATGCGGCCCGCGTAAGTCCTTCGTCCGGCCCGCGACCTGGTTAAAACTTAAAAAAATATTACTAGAATATATTATTATGTAGGTAAATTTTTAATAAATGATTTGGCATATGAAAAATACCGTTGCCTTTTATTTTATCTATGAAATTTGTTTTGGCCCGCTACGAAAACAAAAATATCAAATCTGGCCCTTTACAAAATTGTGTTGGACACCCCTGGTTTATTGCATCAATCTGCGAGACTTCAACTATGTATCTTCAGGACACGTCAGCGAGATAAATGTTTACGTCTACCGTGTATACTGTACTATACCATTCTAACTCTTGTTTTCGTTAAGCTATTACTAGTTTTCTTATATTGCTGGCAGAATAGGCGTTTAACCAGGCCCCAGTCTTACTTTCAGTTGTCTGTACAAATATTGACTAAATAGAATATTAAGGACGTATTATCGACACACCGACACTGCCAGGACAAGCGACTTTCCATCCCATAGACCGACAGATATCAGACAATACATAAGCGCAATTAGCGCCTATATTGTTTCCCAAATAACATATTAGTACTGAATGTCTTGAATTTGAACGGGCCAATCAGCGTTAAATTTCTTTGCTCACTTCAAATAGTCTGAATTGTATTGCGAAGAAATTTACTGTACGTGGCTTTTCATTTGGAGTGAGCGAGAGATACTCGGGCAATTTTTGTGTTGTTTAGATTAACCTCTTGCCTCTCGCTTGCTCTCGACGAGCCTATTAAAAACTCGCTTGCAATGTTGTATAGAGGATGAGTCGTTAGTCACGACAGTTGACTATAAGCTAGCTAGCTTTTACGAGGCTATTTTGAGCTAGCCGTGATCAGCCGTTACTAAAGTACTCTTGAAGATTGCTAGCGATGGCTAAAATACACGATTATTGGCAGTAAAATAGTATGACTTTTTAATTTATCTAAGTTTTTGCGGCCCCGCGATGGCGAAATTATCAATGGAAAACGAAATCACATATCGATTATTAGCTTTATTTTGGGGTTTATATGCATTTGTGATTATATTAAACGTTTTATTCAAAAGACTTTCCCCAATGGGAAACCCTCGCAATGGGACCCGCTTAAAAAGAAACAATGCCGAAATCATCAAACAACCGCGCTTAAACTTTCGTTTCTACCTTTTATTTTATTGCCTATTAGACAGATCAGTACCTATTTCCCTCTCACGAAAATAATACGCTCAAGAGCCTATTCATTAATTAGATCGCCTATGATTGAAGATATGGAATTGCATGAATTTTAATAACGATAAATCGCACGATTTATTAGCCCATTTTTCGCCCAACATTCTACCTTTGGATAACTTAGGGAAACAAACTGAATGATTTAATTTATTTATATTAATCAGATTACTTTAATTTACAGATTCATTTTTTGATTGATATTATTGATTTAAGTGAAGAGGCTATTTTGTTTTAGAATGCAATCTATCAATTTTCGAGAACCTTTCAAACTATCTGCATTTCTTTTTATTTTAATAGACAAGAAAAGGATCGATACATTTTATTAGTAAAATTTAGTTTTGATTAGAATGGTACAACTTAATAAATACCACTGAATTCTAGAAACGCGTAAATTTCTAATGTTTTTTGCAACTAATAAAATAACTATTGATTTACCACTCAGATGGATATTAACAGATTTAATACGTAGAACCGTGTAAAGCCGTTTGTACACCCTCGGTATTATCTTATGAGAAATCTGGCGGGAGTTGCCTTATCTATAAATCGAATAACAATTTTCGCTATTTCTCTATTTGACATTCCAAATTTTGTTGAAATAAATTCACTAAGTCCTCCACACAAACGACGTGATTGGTGAGTTTTTGTGACATCTGTCATTTTATATAACATACGATTTATGAACATTCGTAAGCGGCGAAAAAGGTTTGCTTGCTAAGGCGAATCCAGCCTATAATATAGGCGTTAAAGTGTTATGATCAAAACGTCGTAGCAAAACGTCGAACAAGGCAAAATAGCAAATCGTCCACTTTGACATGTCATTCTGACATCTGTCACGTTTGATGGATATTCGGGGCCTTGCTTAAACAATGCTTAAATTTAATCACTGGACCCCTTAAAATGCGAAAACACGACAGAGAATTTAAAACAATGATTAAGTTTTAGCTGGGTTAAGCAAGACCCTAAGAACCTCACTTAAAAAGGTTGCTTAAAGTTAAGTAACATTAGTTAGTACAGTGCACTACATTTTCGTATTGCGCTCAAGTTAGACATTTGTCATTCTAAGCAACATTTACAAGTACGTCCCCAGATGATTACCGATTATAAGTTAGACATTTAGAGTAAAACCCTAGACGTTTGTTGAATACACATTATACATTTTTCAACAACACTAATTAAGGCCTAAACGTTTGACGATCGTACTATTTTATGATTTTGAGTCAATCTACGCAACATTTAAAGTAAGGCCCTAGATGGTTGCCGATAATAAGTTAGACATTTGTCAACAACAATAATAAGTAATACTAATTTTTTGCCGATTTATCTATTTATTTTTTTATTATAGTCTGCCTAAATGTTTGACGATTGCACTACTTTTTGATCATAGCCTTTAGTCTCGTGTGCAACTGGGCGTGTCGTCGGCGGTCAGCGGGCGGCGGCGGGGCCGTGACGTCACGAGGCGGGGCCGTGACGTCACTTGCCCGCACGGGCGGCGCACTTCTTCTTTTTACGCTTGAAGAAGCAGCAACATCTGGAATACACCGATTGCCTGTATGAAGATTTGACGGGGTCTGCCGGTTACGTTAGGGGTACACATACTAAAAGTATTGGGAAAAAAAATAAGTTAGGAAGTCAGTAGGTATGAATGGATAACTAGAGTTGATTTTTCAATCTACAGATAAATAAAGGAATTACTTTGATTATTACTTTTAGTACAAAGGGTCGAGTGTAAAATCACAAGATGTTATACAACTTCTTTGCTGAATAACGTCTTTTATCTTTAACGGAGGAGTAACCAACATTTATTTTAAAGTACAAAAGGTTTTCATGCTGTTAAGTTCCATACAGATTACTTTAAAACACATAACATTAATGGATGAATTACTTGTATTAAGGTTTGATGGAGTCATACATACACTACGTACTGTACAAAGACAAAGAAATAATTTGTAGTATGTAGGAACTTATGAGAACGTAAAAAAAATGCAAATTATAAGATAAAACCTAAATTTTGTTTCAGATCTCATATCCAAAAATAAATTTCCCTTTGATCTGAAAAAACAGCTTATTACTAAACTTTTTACTTGTTAATAAAACCGTGCACCCAAAGCTTAAAAAAATTGTTAGTTTCCATAATAAGTCTGTTGATTAATTATTCATGAGCAACTAATAAATTGTTGAACGCAGCTTGATCCAATCTGAGATAATCTGCGTTTTACTGTAGCATGATTTAGCCATTGGTCGAGTTTTGGACCAGTTTTGGCTGCCAATGCCTCCAATATTACCTTACATTGGTTATAGTTAAACAAGCAAACTCAATCTTAATCCTTCTTTAATTAACTACTGAATTTCAGTTAGAAAAAAAGACCTCATGATCTGACAAAATCTGTCAATCTCTCTGGACCTCTCTGATCTGATCTCTCCTATATGGTAACTTAGTACAGATGGTATCTTAGTAAATGCCAACACAACCCAAAGCCAAGCGAAACCAAAGATAAAAAGGTGATCCATACAGTTGGAAAACTGACTTGGTGTCGTCTACCACGTCGACCTCGTGGTGCGGCTGAGTGATGGGAGTGTTGCTGTGGCCGGCCGTGGGGTCGTCGGCGCCCAGCTCGCCGTTCGTCGAACTCACCACCTGGGGAACCAAGAATTCATCAGTAAGGACTCAGGAACTTTTATAAAATTAACTTAACTTTTTTTTAGCCCGGTCACATTATCTCGAGACCTCGCTGGAATGCGAACCTCCCGCCCCGTTCTCCTTTCATCTCCCCGCGCTCGCCACGGCGCGTCAGTACGGTTAGCACTTTCGTTGCCGATACGCGTCGACTTGTTTTCGTGGTATATTTTTAAGCATTTCATTGTTACGTTTGGACTTTTACGACGTCGCCAGGTCTCGAGATTATGTGACCGGGTTATAAGTACGAATAACTTAGTTTAAACGTAGAACTAATAACGTAGAGAATATAGCATTACAATAAAAAGTAATATGGATTCGACACATTTTCAAACAAACCACACCCGAATTATCTTTTTAACCGACTTTAAAAAGGCGGTTCTCAACTCGACTGTTGGCTGTTTTTTAATTTTTCTTTTGTTTCAAAAATACGTGAATATAAGGCTCATGATGGAAGGCATTATTTGGCAGATCTAAACTAACTAAAAATATATCTGTCTTTTTCATTGCAATATTTTAGACAAGGACGTCAATAATTGTAGAAACATTAGATCAGGACGTCAATAATTGTAGAAACATTAGATCTGTCATAATTCCTGTGTTAATTTAAATTTAATTAATTCGATGGCAGGTGGTCCTACGTTATTTCCCCGCTTGCCACAAAAGTATTATGCTTCCGTACATGTTTATCATTTTATTCTACGTTAATGGCGTCGTAGAAATGGCGTGTGAATCGTGTATCATAATACACCGATTTCCATACGTAGCAAATGCAATATGTCGCCACAGCAAGAATAAAGCGGAAATTCTACTGTATACTACACGATAAAAGGTTCACAATTTTGTTTTTACGTCTACCCACGTCTTTCGGTAAATACAAAGAGGCCCGCCACTCGCCAAAAGAGGTTGTAATATCTACGTGGCACCCAGATACTTAATAAGGTTATATTTTTTTATACTAACATCGAGCTATTACACCACGAGATGATTTCAATGCCTACCTACAACAAATACTAGTAGGTACATTAATTAGGTATTGCACATCGATTCTCACTTTATAGAATCACAAGCAGTATTATATCTACGCGTTAGATGAATTATATATTTTTAGTTTTTACACAACCACAACATTTAATATTATCAGGATCAGTCTTGTTATCAGAATCAGATATCAGAATAATTATTCATGGTAGTTTTTTTATAACCACCAAGAAATTGCATGAGGTTTTGTTAGATTAAGCTACGAGTTTTCAGCAAGTGTCTACACACTACATAAAATATTGTTTTGATACGCGTTTTTTACGTTCTTTTTTTAGCGACACTATGTTTTTGTAATGCGTAGATCAAATCACGCGAAGGAGAAGCGTCCTTGGACACACAAACAATATCTGTTATTAAATCGCCGTAAAAGCGTTTCGCTGTCAAAAAAAGCATGGGAATTAGCATGTTTTGACATTTTCACACACCTGTGCAGTGTCTGCAGTGAATATTAGCATTTTTTACGTATTATGCCAAGAATGCGGTTTGGCCACATCATTTTATTCGTCTTAATATATTATGATTTAATAAGTTTGAGTCAGTCAGTCTGGCGATTAATAATGGACTACAAATCTACAATGCAGTATAAAATAAACAATAAAAACGTTAGCCTAAAAATAGTAAAGCAAAATAAAATATGAATGAATATTGGCAGTTATTTTAAGCTATGCGTTTCAGAGTATAAAGGCGTGTTTACAGTAGCACAACAACTAAGAGCGCTTGTACACTGCATCCGATTTAACTTCGGACCGCTTCTATTCGTATCACTTAGAACCGTAAAGAGAAGAAAAGTAGTCGACAAAACCTTTATTTTATCGTAGTCTGTATGTGTATATTATTACAGAATCGGACAAGTGTACAAGCACTCTAAAGGCTTCTGCAGACTACGTTATATTACGACGCATCGAACCTTTAGTTTTTGCCATCGTGCTTTACGACATTTGACAATACGTCTCCACACCAGTATATCGGTCTATTTTTCATGGACACTCACTCTCACACTTAATTATACGCGACGCTATATTGCGGGACGATGCGGATATAAATTACTTAAAACCTAGATCTAGATTTATAGTTTTAAAAAGCTAGCCTAAATAACTTGACATTTCACCACAGCCACATGTCAAAGTAAAATTTGACTGCTCGCTACTTTCGCGTCCTATCGTTAATATAAAACCTGTGTCGCGGAGGTGAGGATTGACGGCTTAAACTCAGCTTGATATAAATCAAACTATACGTATGATGCGCTATATTATATCGTAGTGTGAAGATGCCATAAACATGCACACGACCACTCATTGCCACAGTATCATCAAAACTGACCGTTGTGACCGATCCGGGAAATTTCACATACCGAAAATGTTTATTCTTCAATAGCTAAAAAATAAATACACCAATATACATTCACAATTACTGACATAAAAACATAATATTGCACTCAAATAAACGTAAGAAAAACAAATATGGTACAAGTTTGTGCATGCATTTCCATACTTTTTATTTTAATTGGCGAAAAGGAAAACGTATTTGAAATGCACAAATACTGATTTCATTAACTCAGGGTGCAATTTATGTTGCAATTTCGAATTACAGCAAAGTTTCGACAGAATTGTCTTAAAGTGAAATTTACAAGGGTCGAATTATTCCGCATTGTAAAAAACAACAACGTAGATAACAAATCGACAAACTGTAAAATCAACTAACGATTACCGCGGCTGATAACGTATGACGGAAATCGACCGTCGTAAATCCCCCTTTAGACGTGAATAATTTTATTATCGTGATAAAAATAATTCTGAATACTTTGTACTTAGATGTATGTTTAGACTTATTTTGAACCATACCCAAGACACATTACAAGACATCTAAAAGGAAGCGCAGAGATGCCAGTAACACAGATTTTTTTAACCTAACAGGCATCTGAGTGAAATTTAGACCTTTATATTTCATTTAATTGTATCTCATGTAAGAGACCTAATCTGAATCGTCTACTTTACTACTTTACTTTACTATTTATAAAAAATGAATCGCTGTTCGTTTGTCTCGCTAAAACTCGAGAATGGCTGGACCGATTTGAATATTTATATTTTTGTTTTGTTCGCTCTAATACAGTGAAGGTTGAAAAGTAAAAAACAGCGGGTGAAACCGCCAGGTCCAGCTAGTTATTAAATAAGTATTGCTCGATTGATACCCAAGACAGTCCACGCAAGTTGCCTCCATACCTGCACAGATCCATGCCTATCAGCGGGCGTGAGATGCCCGGCGGTGAGAGGAGTTGCCTTCCCGCTGTGAGGCCAGTTCCCGCCCGCATTTGCCGTGCCGGTGCCAAACTCTTTCGCCGCCAGAGCCGCCATCTGAAACGGACCGCGCTGAACATGCGGCAGTGTCTTAGGGCCTTATCGCAGGATTTGAAAGCGTGTTTCGTGAGACGATCGGTCGACGCGCTTGTACTTGGCTGTCTAGTCCAGGGATGGCGAATGGAACGCGACAAAATATTTTAGGTACGTCACCACCCAATTATCACTAGGCAAAATTATTAACGGCACGTCTAAAGCCTCATTAAACATTTTAGAAACATTGGCACGTTGATTCGTAAAGGTTCGCCACCTCTGGTCTAGTCAGTCTTGCTTAAAGTTGTCGACCAATCGTCCTTTTCCAAACACGCTCGCAAATCATCACTGTGATAAGATCTTAATAGTGACTCAACGCGAAAAGTTACCCATCGTGCCGTTCTTAAGAGTTTGACGCATTTCACGATGCTTTAAAGTAAATCGGAGTTTTCAAAGAAGTTTAATAGTTTTGGGGCATATAAAATTTTAAAACTAGTAAAACTATTAACTTTTAAACCTATAACAAGTAAACAAGCAATGAAATATTCTTATTAATTTCTCATTTCCGTGAAAACGACTCTTACCAGCTAAACACTTTTAGGCCTTTACTGCCCGACTAACCAATTATATATAATTAACTTTGGTGAAGCCTGATTGGCTCTATCGCGTTTTCTAAATCACTAGATTCAATACTGAACTAATTAAAAAACTTACGGGATTGCTTATTCTAGCTTACATAACAATGTGTATTTTATATTATTAACTATACTATACTACTAATAATAATTATTTTTATCGTCACCATCCTATTATTAGGGTAGTTTTGTATAAAAATGAAAAATAAGAAGAAACCAGGGAATTACGGCTACATAGCACTACCGGAAAACAAACCAAAACACGGGCAACAACTAAACCCCAAAGACAAAAACACATGTTTTCAATACAGAAACTCCCAAGCATGTCACACAAAATTAAATCTAACGGAGCACAACAAAAAGCTTAATTTTCTATTTGCCAAATCGAGGTAAACACCCTTGGTTGTCTATTGAAGTACTGAATCCGTTTTTGGAAATTCCACACAAGGATTTTGTTAGGGACTAGCAAACCCTAGAAGCCAAAGCGAACGTTGGATGAAAATGGAAAAAGGTTTAGATTTCGTTTTCGACGTTCTACTTAATTTGGAATAATTAAGAACACGATAACAGCACAAATGAACAGACATTACTTTTCAGTAAAAAACTTAGTACCTACCCAAATTAGGTATACGCATAAAGCGTATGCAGTATTGAGTATGTACTTGACATTTTAGTTTTAGTCATTTTACGTCATAGACGTATCTCTTATCCATAGTCATAAAATGTGTACTTTCTTGTTTTTTTTTTTTTTTGTGTTTGTACTTTCCTTTTGCGGTGTTGACAAAGTGTTTTGTATTTTGTAAAACTTCATCAAAATAGGAATATTCGTAAAGTAATCAGCAGACGAATATGATAAAAAAAACAAATTGCTCTGTCATTGGCGAGACGCGTCCCGCTTGTATTCTCTTGATGAAGATCACCGAATGTCATCGAAACTAGTCGTAGTAAACGATTTATTTTTACATGAGTATTCCCGTGTTAATTGTAACAAAATGCTTTGTCATCATTATTCAACCATTATTTTGTTTGTATGTCATTCATACATTCGTATGTGTTTATTTACTGAAAAGCAAGCTGCAACGGACCAAGGTACGGGAACAGATGAAAAATTTCGAGGCGATTGGCGAAGGGTCAGCCGACTATGAAAACAATATCGTAAGTAAAGCGACCAAACCTCTTCGGATATAAGCGCGGCCTCATCGTCCTCAACCAAACCAATCATATAATCACACAAATCATCCTGTGACGACAAAAAAGCAATGTGAGTTGGTCTGTCAGTTACACTAGACAACGCTGCGGGACAATGTTAAACTTAGATACAGCAACACTTAAAGAGACAAACTACGTACAGGGTTCTAAGGAAAGGGTATGCTAAACCGAAAAAAGCTCATTAGTACTCATCATTATGAACAATTTGTACTATGGGCCTAACCCTGATGTTGCGAAAAAAAAGGTAGCTGTTCCAAGGAAAAATGTCAATGATACTTGACAAAGTGTATGTAACAGCTGATTTTCTTCGAGATTTCAAGTTTGGTCTCATTGTAAAAAATGACTGTAATGATGAGTACTATTAGCCCTTTTCGGCTTGGTATACCCTTTCCTTATAACCTTGTAAAGAAAGGATTATATATAAAGGCAGATGCAATATTGATTAGTGAACTGACGGACATATTCTTGTGAAGTTTTATATCTAGAACTACTTAAACTGAAAGAAATAGAAAAATAAATAATTTGAAATCATTTGGCTAACAGTAAACACTATCAGATATTATAATATTAAATGTATTTATTTAGCAACACCATACACTTTACTCGTACGACTTCATACTCCATAGACATTTAATATCTTTAAAACAAATCAAACAACACATAAGTTCTATTCTGCTAATGTATCTTCCACCAATAGCAGACCAAATCTAATTTGGTGACCTTGAGCCAACCAATCAGCGCTCAGAAATCGACATCAGGACACTAAATGAGTTGTAGCATTACAGTATTTACTGTAGTAAATGCCTTCAATATGTCTACAGAGTAGCAAGCCGTTAGTTACTCATAATAAATTGAGCTTGAGTAAATCTGTACCGATCATAGCATAACCTTATTTATAGGTACTAAGCTAAACTAAAATAAGCAGTTTTAATGATTACCTTGAAAGGTTGGTGACTGTCCCGGTTGGGGGAGACGACGATTTCGTGTCCGGTCTGGATTGAACCCACTGGCGTCGACTGAAAACATACATTCATATAAATTTATGAAGGATTTCAAGTCTAATATCTAGCTAATAGAATAGCTTCCCTACTTTAATGGTAACTTTATTTACAAACTACTGAAAGTATATATTGCCATCGATTTACTTACGGCCTGTGACGATAGACTTTCATTAGCCAGCGGAATTCTCTCTTGCTCTTTTTTCCTTTTCACTCTTAGATTTTGACTGACGCAAACTATGAAGTCTATGGTCTGGGCAGGTCTTTACAAATACTAATGAACGCTATGATCATTTACTTTACAAATGCTTTATTTTGAACTCCATGTTCAGTACAAGAGATGCGCCAAAATGCCATTACTATACTAGTATACAAAGTCGGTAAACGCAAAAGATTAACAATATACTGATATTTACCTAATCTACAGAAATACTGCTACTTGTTTAGTTGTAAAATCGACTAGCCGTCTTAGCCAAGTTGCAATTCCACAATCGAATGTATGCGAATGACATTTCTGTCATAGAATATAGAAACTATAAAAAGATTATAGAAATGTTATTCTCATAGTTTTCTATAGTGTTTTGATTCTAAAATTGCAACTTGGTAAAGGGGCCGGACCTCTGGCTGTCGCCTATTGAGAGTGAATCAAGCTTCAAGCAAAAACAAATTTAGCTTACAGAGCTTGATGGAGTGATACTTAATTCTGACAGCGTGTTAAACTTTTGCGAAACCGTATGTTACGTACTCACTTAGCATTTCGTGCGTTAAATGCGTACATTAATGCGTACCACACCGTGCGTGCGTAAACCGACGTCATGCCATCACCACATACCTTGTCGGACTTAGTTCTAACGACATTCGAGGGCGGTGCATTGCGAAGTATTCTCATCACGTGAATGTTCTTTGGCTGACGGCAGACAAGCGGTAAGCATGCGACATGCAATTCAGTCAGAACATCTATGTAGAGATCTAATCTTAAAATGAACGCTCTTCGACTATGCAAAACTTTCAACGCGACATGTGACTGGGTGTTTAAGACAAAGTTCGAATTTGCTAGCCACATACGAGCACCAGAACATAGGCATTGTTGCCATCGTCGGATACGATGAGGCAACATTATCATCGTAATTTGTATGCGTGCCAGACTGAACGATGACCAACTTTTGTATGGCGTCTAAACAATTACGTTGAGTCTTGAGTGAATGTAAATACATTGAAGGAGCGTCCAATTTTAAACTAGAAGATCTCCAAACTAGATCCATCACAGTATCAGTTGATAGATAGATGATGATTGAAGACAAGTTATAACACACTGGGTCACTTTCTGTGGAGCAACGTTTGCAACATGGTATCTTGAACAACTTTGAAAGGAATTGTTGTTTGATTGACAAGATTTGAAAAAGTTGTTACACAAAAAGTAATCTCTGAAATATTCCTGAAATGTTCATCTTGTAGAGATCTACAGTAACAATGGCGGAGCTGCTGATGATTTTATAAGTTTCAAAGGAACATGTACATAGAAGTAAAATTAGTCACAATTTTGAATGCATAATATACTAGTCGATAGGATTTCCATATTATCATAGATCTCTAAGGACCCTAATTTGACCTTGACCTGACTTTCGAAAATAAATGCTAGCCTAACCCCGACCCATTCATTTTGAGCACTAAGAAAAGTCACAAGTTAAAAGTTGATATTTACCATTGAAAGTCGTTATATAAATCCTAGAAAAAAATGTCGATTGTAACTTCGATCATTCCAAGTAAAAAAAAACTACTCATCGTTTTCAATTCTGTACCAACCTACACAGACAAACAACTTTACAGAGTTTATGCTAACAGTCTTCTGTGAAAATTACTTTAAACTATAAAAGTTACACAAAAACACGAGAAATAAGTAAACATTTTAATAACCAAACGTAATAAATATTAATCATCTATAATTAGCAACGCTAGTCTAAGAGGAATTTAGTTATCATTTTAATTTCAAGTCAATGAAACAACTATTGTAGTCGAAAAAAAACAAACAAAAAAACGTATAAAACGGATCTGTATAAAGAACTTCTTTCATGAAAGCATTACTGATTATTTAAGAGAAAGAAAGAGTAAACAAATAAATCTGTATGAAAAGAAAACAAATATAATATTGATTGGATCATAAAATCCGCTTGGCATCGTTTTGCTCCTCTTTTAGAAATTTACTGCGTACTTTTGACTTTATCAAGCATTTTGGAAGCAACTTTATAAATCTCATTCACCCATATTTTAAAAAGCATTGAACAGTATTTTGTTACGTGAGAAATTTATAGAATAATTGCGAAAGTACTTTCATAAAACAAGTTCCTTCTAATTTGTTAATTACAAATGAGTTCACTGTACAATTTGCGTGACAGTTCAAAAAGCGAGAATACAAGCCTATGTTTGAATGATATCAGTCTCATCAAAGGTATAGTTAGAGTTTGCAAACAATAAGATATTTTCTCACCGCCACAATTATTTCATTATCCTCAGTTTTAACGATAGATATGAGTCAGAAAGTCAAACGACCAAAGCAGTTACGTAAGTATTCATTGTGCGCATTAAATAAAGAGTGAATATCATTGATTGCGGAGTTTAAAGTATGTCAAAATACAAGGCTAAACAACAAGTCAAAGTTTAGTCTGTAGACTCCTATATTTTGACATTTCTTTTTTTAGTTTTTGTTGTAATAATGTATTGTCATTTTGTCATTTATTTATAATACAAGTCAAGTAAAAACGAACACTTTTGTAAATGTATGGACCAAAGCTAAACAGATTTATTTTATTCTCGATTTCTCGACATTTGCGAATCTTTAATCATAAGCGATACATAGACAAGCAGCATACGTGAGGCAGGGCCAAGAAAAATGCAGTATACAGTGGAGCAAGTACAAAAACTGGTGCAGAGGTAATCAACGTTAGTTTAGTTAAACAAGTTTAGTTTCAGCTTGATAGATCAATTAAAAAAACACATAATATATTCCTTCATGTTTACGCCAATATTTTAGTGATGCATAGTACGTACTAGTTATCGAATAACGATGATTGCCACAGTAAGAAAACTGTTCGAAAATAGTTCAAATTGAATAATTTTGATTACTGTTTGGTGTGAAATTCATTTTTTCGTTATTTTTTTCGATTAGTTTACTTAGGGATTAAGGATGTTTAACAAAACAATGAAAGCTTGAATAAAAATATATTTGTGCAGAATAGAAAAATATTAATTATCACACATTTTTTTAGTTTTTCGTCAGATTACTTAACCCCTAGATCAGCGTTAATGAGGTCAGGAAATAAATGGAATTGTATTATTTTTTAGTTATAATTTTGTTGACTTTATTGTCATAATGTTGAATGATTTCATTGTACATGTTATGATAGATTTTTATTTGAATTTCTTGAAGCCTAAATTAATATTGTGTATCGAGGCGCAATGCTTTCTTCTTCGGTGCTATCGGTGGCAATATATGCAGAAAGTTCATCTACTGTGTTCTTGTTTTCATTTTTTTCTTTAATTTTGGACTAAAAGTTAAAAAAAAAAAATATTTGAGTGGAAAAACTGGCCGTATTTGTGCAGATACAAAGTGTAACACCGACTTTCGAGGTCGGGTTAAAAATTGTACACGATTTGTTGAGAAAACCTGGTAATTTATCTGACGAAATAAAACATGTCTTGTTCTGTTAAAAAATAATGCATTATGATAATAAAATTTTAGAGGCTCGAATAAATAAATTTATATTTTAAACCCGACCTCATTCACGCCGGTTAAAATTTGCTATTTATGTAAACATTTCAATTTAATGATTACAAAATCAAAATAATACAAGTGAAAGTGAAATGCTTGATCATTTCCACAGAAGAGCTTCTATTGTTTAACAAATGAACGTGGCATAACAATTTTCAACTCGCGTCTAGAACTGTGGAAAATGAATAAACATTTAGTTGAACAGTTTTGTTCGCACAGGAATGCGGCCAATGTGGCAAGTGTGCGTTTTAGTAAAGGTTTTAGCTATTGATTTGGTGGTGCCATTTGATGCCAAGATTTTATTGCCAGGATCTACTCGCCCGCATGCCAATATCCACTCTATCAGTTCAACAATAAGGCAGCATTCTGATTGCACTTATCCGAAAGCGCGGGTAACATACGGACCGAGTCGCGCCGCGAAATCTTAACCCTACATCGAAATGCTACCATAACATCAAGTATTTAGAGTGAAAATTCGATTGCGAGCAAGCCAATGATCGCGCGCGAACTTATTATCGGAATGCTACCTTCAAATATAGAATGTTTTTAACTAAGTATTTTAAGATTGTACCGCCATCCCAGCCGCATTGATTCGGTCAAGACTACGGGCGAGTAGTACCTACCGTAATAAATAAACGATGTTACCCCAGTACTGCTATTCTAAGTATATAAAACTATAGGTATAACCCCAACTTTATAAAATAGCAGACTTGATAGAACGCTACAAGACTTAAGGTGATGACATTTAAGAACCCCATTGGTTAGCAAGTGGTTTCCGTGAGTTAGGGTTGCCATATTCAAATTAGGGTTGGTGTTATAATTTTTTTTATCTAATATTGTCAAACACCTGGTTAACCGTTATAAGGATAAGTGTTCAAGCAGAATAATTACCCCATTGTAATAACAAACGGGTAGACTCCAAATATATACTATACACCCTTTTAGGGTGACCACTTGACAGCGAAGTGACTAGTTGTGACCACAGAAAACATTGAGGTCATTCAAGCAATATTTTGTTGTGATATCGGTTGTATGTCTAGAATGCTGATACAGCCAGTCAGTTTGATAAACAGGGTAACCAGTCAAGATAGCGAAGTCACCATGACCATACAAAGGTGATAAGACATTGAGGGAGTTCAAGCAATACTCTCCTTACCAGTTGGAAAGCTTTTTAAGATGCTGGGGTGATAACTCAAAATAGCAGGACTCAAGACACAAGCCAGGGGTGGCAAGAAATTGAGGCAGGCCAAGCAACATTCTCCCTATCAGCGTGAAAGTGAAATCAGATATTGGGGTGACAACTCAAAACAGTGGGGTGACTACTTATAGTCTTCAAGCGATATTCTCATAACCAATATAATGCTTGTTCTTAAAAAACTGTT
Organism: Alcis repandata; assembly: GCA_949125135.1. NCBI lineage: Eukaryota > Metazoa > Arthropoda > Insecta > Lepidoptera > Geometridae > Alcis > Alcis repandata. The sequence goes on from OX421238.1 coordinate 4,853,505, forward strand.
ATTTTAATGAATATCTAGTCCATTCCTCTTTTCCTAAAAATACTAGAAATTTATTAAAAAACAGTTTTTTGAAGATGAACAAGGTATCAAGCGATGCAACTGTTCACCGAATGAACATCCAGGAAGTAACACCTGATTCGATAAAGCTCGTCATATCAAGCAATGCTACTATTCCCCGAATGAACAATTGAACACCCACAAAGTACCGCCTCATTCTTAAAGCGATGCTACCATTCCCTGAATGAACAATTGAACACCCACAAAGTACCGCCTGATTCTTAAAGCGATGCTACCATTCCTCAAATAAACAATTGAACACCCAAATCGTACCGCCTGATTGATAAAGCTCGTCACACCGCGCTACGCTAGTTGCTAGTATTTACCATGGTCTTGCCGGTCCAGTCGAAGTCCCCGTCGTCCACGTAGCCGCGCCGCTCGAACAGGTCGCGGAACATGCGGCGCAGCTGGTCGTAGTCCGGCGTCTCGAAGAAGTCGAGCCGGCGCACGTAGCGCAGGTACGTGGCCAGCTCCTCGGGGTGCCCTTCGCACAGCACCTGGAATCAGGAACCACCGGTGTCATTAGTACTAATAACACAAATATGGAGCTTGTCAAGGAGATTGGAAACCTTACTGTGTTTCGGTTGGAAGGGCATTGTTTCCAGAGAAATTACAGGGCAAATAAGAGATTAAACATCTTATATCTCAGGGTGACGAGCGCAGTGCTGTGCCGCGCAGGGACTTGAATTCTAAGAACTCAAAATTCTGGGTGGCACAGACCTGTTTATGGGCAAATGTGACGTTTAACATCAGGCGAGCGATTTGCTCGTCTCGTCTCTCAATATCATAAAAAAAGGCTCGCTGATAGGAGTAGCTCTAGTAAAGTGTGGGCACTGAAGGCGGTAATGGCGCATTCAAACGCAGCTACCTCTTTGTTCAGTTGGCCAGATTTGTCAAGAGACGAACAGAGGGCCTTAACTTTGTCAAATATTTTTCCACGTAGGTACAAAAAATTTATAAATCTCTCGAATAAAATATACTACCTATAATATATATTTTACGACAAGTCATTTCAGATACCAACTCGAGCGTGTGATGATCACTTAAGGTCGATTCACACATATCAGTGAAGCCACAGTTCCGACACAGTACCGGCAGAGTGCGAAATATTCTTTCATACATTCTCTATGAACGCATTGAGAGCACTGTGTCGTCACTGACACTGACAAGTGGGGATGCGTTCATAGCGAATGTATGAAAGAATATTTCGCACTGTGTCGGAACTGTGTCGAAACTGTGGCTTCACTGATATGTGTGAATCGACCATTAGAACGCACCAAACTCAAAGAAAAAATTCCTGAGCTCTCTAGATTATCTCGGCCACTCTCACTCTTCTGACATTTCTAATGAGAGTGACAGTGACCAAGCTAATATTTCACTCGCCAGGATAGGCCCGCAGGCCCTGATTTCTTTTTCATCAAAATATTGAATGTAATTACCTCAATAGGTGTCGCTCGCTTGGTGTCGCCAATTTTTTGGTATCTCTCTTTCAGTGTATCAGCTTTTAAACCCTGCCAGGGTAAGGAACCACGTAAAAAATACATAAACATGTGCCCGAGAGCCTCTAGATCGTCGCGTCTAGATTGTTCTGAAACATAGAACAGCCGTGTGTTAGACATACAACATTAACTTAAATTATGATAATGACATTTATGTGCAGAAATAAAGTGTGCAATACAGAAGAAGTAATATTTTTTTTTGATTATGTTAGTTGTCCAATTTCTATAAACTGCAAAATGTTGAAATGAAACATAAATATTTACAATACTATCAATAAAACTTGAATTATAAAGCGTATTGTCGGTGCAATTTACGAAGACGCAAACCACCATACATTTAGGCTTGGTTTCCTTCTAGGCTAACGTCTGTCGTTGATGTCTTTCGTGCTTGCAATACATGCGTTTTTCAAGCACCATACCACCGCCGACGTCCACGCCGGGTATCATACGCGTCAGTCGACTGATACGCCATATATAGTATACGGAATGGGTATGCTAAGCCGAAAAGAGCTCATAGTACTCATCAATATGAACAACTTTTAGTACGGGGCTAAAAAAATCAGCTGTTTGTTGATATTTTTCTATGGAACAGCTGTTAGTTTTTCGCGAATTCCGGGTTGCTCCCATAATAAAAGTTGTTCACAATGATGAGTACTATGAACTCTACAGAACACTATGAGCGTTCGCACTTGTAGTTCTGTTTTACACTATTTTTGTTGAAGCTGTAGCGTCCATACGTGCGTCCGTACGATATGTGACAGACAACGTAGGAGGAAATTAAGCCTGAGTACTCATGGCATATAAACTGCAAAGACTTATACAGTCTCGAAATGTCTCGGCAAATATATAGCCGAATCAAAATGGCTTAATACTTTAACTGCTGCTAGTAATTACATGCGTTGTGTTTTACACGCCTGGCATGTGTAGCCGCATTCGCGTTGCACAAGGTGTGTGTTTTCAGCAGTTAAAGTGTTAAAAAAGATAAAAGCCGATAGTTACCTTTCCCTAAATGTGTGTTTATTGACATGTATCTCGCGGTGCCAGTCAGCGACTTGTGCTCCCGATATGGGATATGTTTGTTTGTCTCTAAGTCTATATATTCTTTGGCCAAACCAAAATCTGAAATGAAACAGAAAGTACGTGTTAAAATAGATAAGTACGGTTAAAATTTTATTTATGATTTCGGTATTAATCGTCAATCAAAATTAGTTTTTGTCTTTGCCTAATAGACTGCAATGAAAAAGAAACAGACGTGTATTCTTAATAGTTTAGTTCAGCTAAAACTTCAAAGATCGACATCAATAACGTCGATTTTAAAATGCCTCTCGTGGTTACCCATCCGAAGACTGACTGTATCATCCGTTGCTTAACATTGTGACAATCGCCTAGTCGATCAACGCTACGAGCGCTATGCGATATGATTCAACTTATGATGACGCTGATATCCAAGGGTAATAACACAAATAATTATCAGCAATTCTAACGATAAGTACTTACAATTACAATACATTATGTTTACGCTATAGCGGCATACAAGATACTGCTACCGTAACAGATTTCAACCACAGACCTTCTCGTATTGTGTATTGTGTTACTCAATTCTTATACGTAAATAATTAAATATCTTATTACTTAATCACTGCACCCTACTAGGCATAATGTGATGCATACAGCACGCATAGAATAAAATACGGTGTTAAAACCTAGCGACAAGACAAGTTTCAATACTAATTAGTGACACTTGAACTGAATGCGTAGATAGCTTATATTAACGCTACTAAGTTTTATAAAAATTACTAGGACGGAGTTAGTAGGACAGAACTATGCCGGCTGTACACTATCGCTGACACAAGTGGAGAGTGCGAATGTATGTACTAGACGCACATGATCGCTTAGCGCTCTACCTACTCGCTACGCGCCTCGCATTACTCGAGAGTATACAACCGACATTATACAAATATAAGGATTATTGAAACTTTACAAAAAGCATAACTTAGTCTGTCTGTTACCACAATAACATGACAGGACTAATTTTGACCAAACTTGGCAAGGAAGTGAGCATTATAAAAACGGATAGCGGATAATAAGGTTTCCCGAAAAATGCGGAGAGCAGGAAAACCGGGAGCAGTCATCATATCATTTCTAACAAACACCGCAATGCAGTGGCACGATTCTAATCTCTGTGAAGTGATGAACATTGAGGAAGCATTCAAAGGATATACAATTATTATCTTCAAGATATAAATGAACGACGTATGGCTGCGTCACAATGTAATAGTTTACTAGATTGACTGATTGCTTGTCAACTTCCGGGTTTCAGGAGTCATTCAATATATTATCATAATAATCTCTGAGAGTCATGTGTTAAAATTAATCAATAATAATACTGCGAGATCTGTACATCATTATAGTTAATCATCACTAGTCAACGGTACAGTCAGCTGAACGGTACGCACTGCGCAGTCTTGAGAGGGCAATCGGGCGTGTCTTAAAGTATTGTGAACTCTGTCATATCGCCCGGTCATTTTAAGGGCTGGTTCAGACACGGCGGAATCCGCGCGGTTCCAAACCGCGCGGGTCAACCGCGCGGATCTTATTTACATTAGCGCCTATTCATTCGTTCATACCTGTCCGAGCGGATTAACAATCAATTTGATCAACCGCGCGATTTGCATCCGCGCGGAATCCGCCATGTCTGAACCAGCTCTAAGAGCACATACTATTATACCCTTAGGTACTATACCAGAATATACTAGTTGACAGATCTTGTACTAAAAGCTTTGAGATCCTCGTCAAATGGACCGCAATAACAAAGACAGTTTTATTTTTAGGAAGTATGGATCTGTCAATTAAGCAGCCAATTTGAAGACTACTTGACAGATCCAACTGACTATAAATAATACTCTTTATCATTGCAATCTATTGGAAAAGGACATAAACATTTTTAGTTTTAAATCTGTCAACTTTAGCCTTCAATGCAATGGCTGTATGAAATCATAATAGAACCAAAATAAGAGCATTACTCACCAATGATGTGAATGATTTTTTCCCGTTTCGTTGCAGTTCTACCTATTAAAAAATTCTCTGGCTTCACGTCCCGGTATATTAGATGTCTCGTATGCACATACTCTATGCGATGTAACTGAAATGAGAGACGAAAATGTGTTAGAAAAATATTACAAGCTATTACGTAATTTTCCGGTAATACGGAATGAGGGTGTTAACAGCTAAAATGATCTCTTTGTCAATTTGTTTACAGATTTAAATAGAACGTTCGATGTTTTGCAGCTTTTCAACAGTTTAGATATTTTTGAAGCATGTACGTTCAATTTACGACATTAGTATGAACATTTTAAAGTCCGTTTCTAGTTTTTTGCCCAGTCAAGCAATGCCTAGAGGAAAGATAATAATTCCCTGTAGCTCTTTGTCCAAACTACACACTAATAATTTTATAAACGCGATTTTAATTGAGACATTCTCTTTAACTTTTTGTTAACTCTTTCACGATTGAGCAGTTGGACCTTTGTTGACAAAGATAGCGCATTTTGAGGTCAAACAGACCTCAAAACAGTTCCTGTGTTTTGAGGCCTAGGCCGCAGCGTTTTCTTTCCTTACGTCCCTTTTTCATTCGTGATATAATACATTTTATTTATTTTGCAGTCACAGTTCAAAAACAGGTTCACGTGAGGATGTCATTAACATTGTTGTACGAAACGTAATAATTGAGGACGGACATAGGATACTTTTATCCCGGAAAATGCGGGAGCACTAAAAGATCGCGAGTAAAAACGCGGTTGTAATTGTGAAACCACATCCCGTGGAATCTCGCGGGATGCAGCAGCTAAAAGTATGTTCATCTAGATTGCAATATACAGTCATCTTAACTTTTTGTGAATGAAATAATAGATTAGCCAAATATTTAAAATGAACTAAATCCCGTTGTTTACGTAGTCGGATTACTCGTATTGCGAGAAATTTGGTGTTAAAGCGTAATTAATTCCTGATTCACACGTCTGACACACATCTAGAGACGAAATTTGGCAGCACACATCTGTGTAGACAAAACTGTACGTAATTCATTCACAAACTTCAATTTTAGTCATAATAAACAAGTAACGTTGCTATGCGTTTCTGTGAAAAACAGTTTGGTAACGCGATTCCTCATAGAGCAATAATTTTGATTTTCGGATGGACGGTTAGTCTTGTGGAAAACTTTAAGAAATCAATACAAAAATTGTTTCATATGCAACCTTTAATCCTCCCACTGCTGGGATACTAGTCTACCCTCGAAGGGTGATTAGGCCGTATACCTAATATTGTTTATTTAATAAACATTGTTTACTTTTTAACCGACTTCAAAAAAGGAGGAGGTTATCAATTCGACTGTATGTTTTTTTTTAATGTTTGTTACCTCATAACTTTTGACTGGGTGAATCGATTTTGATCATTCTTTTTTTATTAGAAAGCTGACGCTTCCCATTTGGTCCCATTTCAATTTAGTCCAGTTCTGATAATGGTATCCATGAGAAAACCATATAAGTCTTAAATTTGCATTAAGTACGTGCGCGACAAATAGATGAATAACTCAATAGTCGGTCTTTTGAAGTCGGTTTTTGTTTTTTTGTTTTTTGTAAAAATAATTATTATCAATTTACTTTGTATTTTACTAGATGTAAAATAAGATTAATATTTGAATGGACTCATTCAGCACAAAATTAACCAAACACGCGCCGTCTCTTTCTATTACGTAGTCCATGGAGACAAACATACATTTGTACAATTAGTCCACAAACTAATGAACACGTTCGTGATGTGATTTCACCCGATTTGGTTGGGCTTAAAAATGAAGTAACTAAAGGCGAAGAAAGAAATGTAGGGCATTACCCGCCGCCTAGCAGCAATGCAGTTAACCGCACTAATTGTGTTTTATACTATAGAAGCTAGCTGATGCTATTGCTGCTCGACCTTCGGATTCGCAGGTTTGAAGATATATTACATAGCGCATTCAGAGATAGTGTGGCTTCCCATTAGTGAATAGTGATTTTTTATAAACAAAATACCTAGTAGTTTTGGAAGTAGGTTACTTCCTACATATCTAAACGAACTTTACCTCTAGATAATATTGGCGTAAAACTATAGATATGCCAGTCTGAATCATACCTTCTTGTCTTACTTGGGCACTAACGAGGTCGAGATTCATTCTTATGACATTTCTAATGTAGGAAACAATGAACGAGGTAATATTAAGCGCGTAAAAATAGAAGCATGATATTTATTAGCAATCGAATCAATAAAATCGAATCTGTGAACTCTGACAATTATGAGTTTTGGAATTAAAAGTTTAATGGATATTTTGAAAAATATATTAAATGAGCTCGTCCAAAGTAAACGCGTTCAAAACTGAGCCATAAAGTATCATTTTCTATATTCAGTGGCTAAAAATAGAACATTTACAGTTCCGGATCAGAACGGGCAAACCCAAACAGTGACGACCTACTTGCGTAGAGTGTCATGTAACATAACCACGCTGCTAAGTACGACTACAATCATTTTTCTATTTTTATATTATAGCTTCCTGATCCATTAACTAGATGAAGTAGTCCAGCGATCGGCAGTTCTGTTCCGAAGTACTGCATTGATGACGTCACATCGTGCTGACACGAAGTTGACCGCCGGGGCTTGTCCGCGCCATACGACGCCGATTTGAGGCGGGTCGCTACGTCTTATTCAAATGACGTGTGACGTAATATGTTGCTTATGGAGCTACTATGTAATGTACGTGGAATACCCATAATGGAGCTAACGTCCGTACAGAATCGGCAGCACGCTCCACGCTCGGCTTACCCTTGATGTGTTTCCAACAATTTACAGATTGTTTCGACGGTTACATTGTTATTGTTCTGACGTTTAAGTGGAGTTGTTATTGGATTGAACGGGATGAGAGAACATATGCTGGCTTCGGAAGAAGCTTAGAGCTTTTGCAAGGTTTCTATGGCAAAAATGGGCTTCGATTCAAATGTAAAAATTTTCAAACTGCTTTTAAATTGTTGTCCCATGAGGCAACAAAATGATATTAATGCTATACGCATTAACGCATATAGCATTAATATAAGACGCTATAACTGTCAGATTAAAGTTTGGAGTATACAAAAGAATCAACGCTAATATCAAAATAAATGACAGCCAACGTCTTTTTTACGTTTACTAAGAAGTAAGAACCAATCAGAAGGATACGAAAAAAAAGGTTTCGACGCTTCGAATATCCAACTTTCTTACATCCATTCTAATAGCAACGAGGTGAATCATCCCGCTGTCCGGTTCCCAACCGGTGACTCACTTATCCCCGTGTTTATCAAGTTACAGAGTACACTTACCAACTGCATAGCGATCATTAACACAGTCTTTAGGGAGAAGCGACGGCCACAGAGGTCGAAGAGGTCCTCCAGCGAAGGACCGAGCAGTTCCATCACCAGGGCATTGTATTTACCGCACGGCCCGAAGTAGTAAACCTCGGGAATGCCCTCCGCCGTTGACGGTGCTGCAGATACAACGGGACAAGGACCGGGAGAAGGGAAGGGAGACAGGTCATCAAATTAGTACTTACGTCCAAAACACACGAGCATTGCTCTCTCGCTCGCACCTGAAATTCGCAACACCGCAGCCGATATTGCCGTGTACGTCGTCGCGAGAGCAGTGCTACGTGTTTTTTCCGGCGCACCCAAAGGTCGCGGTCAGGCCGCGACAGGATATGGACGCATTAATTTTCCTCGTGATTAAAACTCAAGGCGAATATTTTAGGCCTGCGCCTTAACTAAGACCGCGTTGCCTTCGATCTGACCTCGACCTAACAACGACCATGACCACGGCGTGCGAACCCTCGTTAAAAAACAAGACAATTTTATTCGAATATCGGATACGGTGTTGCGTCAAAGGCAGCTAACTAGAAGCAGTCGGGAGTCTTACTAGCTGCATAGCGATCATAAGGACCGTCTTGAGCCTGAACCTTCTGCCGCAATGCACGAACAGGTCTTCGAGGGAGGGCCCTAGCAACTCCATGACCATGGCGTTGTAGCGGCCGCCGCATGTACCCAGGTAATACACTTTCGGTACGCCCTCTAAGCAAATTAACTTATCAATACTCTAATTACAGCTTATACGATGAATAGCAAAAGGCACGATCAATAGTTCTAAAACAAAGTTATCGTACTTGTACATAACTCCGTTTCCTGTTAATTGTGCGGAATTCATAGGCCCGTGAATAGGCGAGCGTCGCAAGATTGTTACTTGCGGAACGATAGAGCTTTTACGCGACGCGCCGATTCAATGCATCTATTGAAGGAGATCGTATGATTGATATACGAGAACACTCGTGACAGCATACGACAGACCGGGCTCATTACTGGCATACGCGCTCCGCGAGATCTTATTAATAACTCCCAACACTTAGACGGAGTTATGCAGTCTATACAATTACGGATCATAAACTAAGGCTACCGACGAAACGGTACTTATTATTTCCGTAACATCGCCTCGTTTTGATCATGATTCATCAGTTCAATGTTTTTGAGCGAATATGTTTATTATGATGCAGATAATAGGGCGAAGTGACGGCTTCATATACTTGTGACTACGGAGTCGGTGAGAATTTAGTAACATCATTCAATGTGGCGGGTAATATATGTAATTGGGGCGACTTACCGTGCGTGCCTAGTAACTTGTAAAATCGGTACTCTAGATGCAGTTGAGGAGCCTTGGACTTCATAGGCTCCATCTTTATCGCTACATGTTCATTGTTGTATAAATTTTTGCCTGTAACAAAAAGAAACAACGATTTAGATCAAAATAGCATCGATAAAACAAAAATCGATTGATGTCTAGGTCCTGCGAGAAGGCGATGAACTTTCTTTCGATATTTCCCAAATGTACATTTTTATTTGGCGAAACAAAGAAACAATCACGAGCACAATTCGCCGGTTAATTTTGGCAAGTTCTCTGAATGCGTGATGGGTTTTTAGCTTCAAGGAATAAGATTTATTGTAGTCTTCAAAACATCTATGTTTACGTTAGAGAACTCTTTGTACTCTAATTTGTGCAAAATATACAACTAGCCAAATCAGTTTGCTCAACTAATGTTCTTCCATCAATCATTGGTCGGGAAAATGAATGTTTCTCGTGGATGATTTTGGCCAGCGATATCTGCTTATCCTATCTTATCCCTAGCCACGGCGCCGAGCCTCAGGGATTTAACGCCACTTCTGTAATCACTTGAACATTGCTGGGATGTCCTCACTTTGAATATTAAATATGAAGGTAGTACTGCGCTTCATATTTACCTAAAGTCTTTGTCATATACTGAATACCTATGTAGGTATAGCGACACGCAAACCGTCTCGATATACAAAAACACGTTTACCCCAATGGTTACACCGCGTCGCAGTCGGAGACATACATGTCCAGTACAGAACCTGAATTAATTTGCCGGTTGACAATACAAGTGTATCCGTTGTAAAAGCAGTCTCTGACGTCACGTACAAGGTGCCACTTATCAACTTATCGATCAGAAGGAAGATCGTCACGGTCATATCTGCATAGTTTCGTATAATCTTATCGCGTCGGAAAAATTGAATCGAGCGAATTGAATAGTAGTGTGTCACAGACATCGATATACCAAACAAAGTCAGTGGGCCGATTTATCTGATAGAGATACGATTCTCAACACGCGGTGGCAACGTCTGCAGTTTATGCGATTCGAATTCAAAATCGTGATTCATTTTTCTGAGAGAAATCAACACAACGTAAATTGAATCAACACAACGTGAATTCCGGGGAAAAGAAAATGTACCTCAGGTATATTGTCAATAGATACAAATTGCAATGACCAGGCGTCTCATTGTAAACTTTACAAACTTAATTTAACTAAGTGCCATTCCCATAATTCTGTTACTGGGTGATATATTTTATTAGCGTTAGATTTTTAACGATTCCGAATTAAGACTTATGGAGTGATTAGTAAAAGACCGGAATAGCGTTTGTTGTAAATGGATACTTTAAATTGGTTTAATGTAATTAATGGCCCAAAGAGTCATTAAGGTGTACCTACAGTGCGTATACTGAGAAATGATTAGTACTAATTGCGTTTACTATTAAGGACATAATTCATCATTACAGTGAAATGCAGGGGAGGAAAGGTATTAAAAATCCCACGCAGGTTTCGCTTACAAACAGCTCGGGAACTAAAGAACTTTTATGTGCAAGTTGGTTCCTAAGTAAGGACTTAAATCTCGGTAATATTCGTCTTTTATCTTTAAACACAGACCGACATAGCTCGTGTTATTCTATAAAATATACTATTTACTTTCTATTAGCGATAAATTTTTGTAGTGCAAATCTTTTATGTAATAAGGATGTGCTAAATGAAAAATATATTTCAAAGGTCAGTTTATGATACTGATGACAAAAATGTCTCTTGTTAATATTGATCTCATAACGTTGCGCATATTTTTCCTGTCAAATCTTCAACATCAAAACTCTAATTTGGCATGCACCTCTATCAGGAATGTATGCCTGAAGAACCCAATGTCATCGTCAGAATATTCTAGATCTTACTAAGATTACACGCATCATTTTGTCATCAACTCTATAGATTTAAGCTAGAAGGACGGAAAACTGATATCCCCGTATCAATCGTGATAGTCGGTGACCAAGGTCACAGACTGAACTGATAGTAAAATTTACGTAGGTATGACATATCCACTATTACTGAATCTGTGGTACAATACAACCTACATAACCTACACAACGTAGAATACCTAGATCCTTGGTCTAACCATATCGATTCACCGGCGGCGACTGTCCGCGACCCTTTCGAAAGTACATCATGTATTAATCACTACACGCACGTGTCGGTAATGTTATTTTCAGTGACGTCGAAGCCGATTTCAAACCGCGCGCAGCCATACAGCCGCAATATGACCCAATAGAAACCTTATCGCTTTAACAATAAGACAATTGATGACTTTCGTGCTTAGTGCTTACTGTCACTTTGGTGTTTATGAATTGAGATGGGCCAGCCCACACGTGCCGTTTGCGCAAGCAACGTCTGGATGGAGAAGCTAAACTTCATTGGCGGTGGCATACTTTCGAGTACAACCAAAATTAGCTTTTGAACCATATCAGACAGCGCGTCACTGATTAAGACGCAGAAGTTGTCGCCGTAGCCGAAATAGACATGAATGGCATATATTCGAGTATATCGGCCCAAATCACGAAGGCAAGGCGCGTAACGACTGATACTAAAAGAGCCTTGTACAATGTAGTCTCTCTTTCCCTCGGGGTACCTCTCAGAAAGTATACAAACGGCGTCACTTAGATATTCTGTAAACATGCCATAAAGCTTTCATTTATGTTTAAGTCTATACAGCTGATCAGACGAAATTAAGTTCAAAATGCTGCCGTCCTAAGAACAACCAAAGGACTACTGTCTTAAGGACCATCAAATGAGCCGGCTACTTCCAAGACATTGGAATAAAAGCAATAAGTTTCTTCTTTGATTTATATTCAATGATAAAGTAACATAATACGACTTTTTTCGTTACTGTAATTTTTAAGTCTGGTTTTGTATCGATTTAGACTACAAAGAAAAATCAAAAGACTTTTAAGGCCCTTTTACTCACAGCTGGTGAAGGAGCTATATCCGAAGCATTAGGAGATTTCCTGTTTTGTTATTTGGCATTATTCTGAGTTTTCCTGTTTCTATATTTAGACAGTTTTATTGATCTTTTGCGAATTAATGCTCTCTACACATTTCTAGTAAACAGATTAATACGAATCTGATGAATTGTAAACTTGACTACGCAAAAAATCAGAGACCATCACTTTTTGGAAGTAACATCAAAATGTCGAAATCAAAACCTCATTGACCTCATTCATCAAAATCAGATGAGTAAGCTCTCCGATAGAACATAAATACAAACAATACATCCTTAGAAACTGCAAAAACATACCCTTTTTGACTTTGCCTTAGTCGGATGAAAACGGTTATTCAAAAAATCTGTTATCAAATGTAATTTTAGTGTATTTCCGCCTTAAAAAAGAACACGAATTTCCACTGCTTCTTTATTACTTTTGAAGATGAATTTCCGCGATGTAACGCTTCATTCAATAAATTATTTAGGTACAGATTGTTTAGCACGTTCCTTACTGCTGTATTCGTATGACGACAGCAACGACCCTAAAAAGTAAACTATGCGAGAAGGTGTATATTTTTCCGCCAGTTGTTTTTATGGACTTGCGTCTGATATATTATATCTGAATAGATATAATATATAGCTACTATTGATAAACAACAATTCTCTATTGAACAAAAATAATCATTATAATTGCCTTCCAATTCACAAAGATATCAATGGCAGGACATTAAAAAATACAGGATTATATAAAACTCCTGGAGTCGGTAGAAAACAAACACTAAGACCGTTGAAAAACGTGTTTTCTATTCTTTAATTCATTATGCATTCTAAGTCAGACGCTGAATCTAATTTTCCGTGCACTTTCTTTAAAAATTAGTTTAATATTCTTATCCTTATTTACATGGACGCATACAAAATAATGTCTGGTTGTTGTCTGCTGTCTCACTGTTAATATCCTGCGTTAATGCTGTTTAAACTTATTTTATTGCAAATGCTGAATGGAATAATAAATTTTTGCAGAGCAATTTAATATGTACAATATTTATCTGATATCATATTAAGTATATAGTCAATGTCGTAAACTTTTACATACATTGCAAAAGTGGCCGTGTTTCTTTGTTATCTATTCACTACGAAATCTCTGAACCGATCTTGATGAAATTCATCAAGCAAGTAGGATCATGAGGACAGATATAATAAAATAGTCTTTGTTTTGGAAAAAGGCAAGTAAAACATAGGTAATGTAACGTTGTAACATGACATAGTTCTTTATATTAAAACTATTGCATTAAAGCTTTCCTAGTGTGTATTATATGAGTTACATACAAAGTTTCATGTCTACGGGCTGTCTCTGCTATGTCGGACGAGAACACAGATAATCCTCCAAAGATATCGCACTCAATCACACGCATCTGTCAAAAAAATCACACTAACAAAAACTAATTATCATTGGTTGATGAATTAGTTGAGCTAGGATAGCCATTAAACGTTTCGTATCAACGTAACCCGTACTTTCCTTATTAGTCGTACGCTAAGCTATCTCTTTTCCGAATTTTTACATTTTTGAGGAATAAAATGAAAAAGATTTTGAAAAAATAAAACAGTGAAACCATTTAAAGGTAGTATTTCATTGGATATAATATGTAAATTATACGCCAATGTAACACAGTACTATTAGGGAATAATCTATAGAAAAGGGTGATTCAATTTCTTTACTCTTTCCAGTCTAAATAAGTAAATACCGTCTAGCGATCACATGCAGTCTTGCCCAACAATCACATGCTTAGCCCTGAGCCAACCATTCTTGTATTGATTCGTATCTAGGCCGTCGGAAACAACCAACGGCCGCAGAAACACAAGACACGGAAACTGTAATTTTAGCCGATAGTTTTGTGATAGCATAGACCGGACTCAATTAATTTGCTAATAGTACATTTTGGCACGATTTGTCTTAAAATAGACCAAATCTAAGATTCAATAACCCCAAAAACCGAAAACATTTTTAACGGAATTATTTACACAAGACTCTTTGAAGATTCGTAAATTAAGTTCCGTAAATTACTGCCTGATCGAATCAATCAATTTATTACTGTTGAGAGTTTATTTTTGTACCATTTTTTGCAAAACAAGCAACTCTACTAATTGAATTGTGATTAAGTTTTTGCTAGCACACATCGTCAAGTCATAGTCTCGCGTATTTTATTATTTTATTATGTCCATCAGCAGTTCTTACTGATAGCTTTATCAGGGCTTACGTCTTACTATGCATGCGTTTTTTCTGCCGATATACTAGTATAAACCCACAGCTAATGAGACAGAAGGAAATGCATTAATATTGCCCCATCTAATAGCATGATTCTAGGTTGCATGCTCCATCACATGCTTCTTAGTTTCGAGACTGGGTATTGTATCATCAATCATCAATTTTTAATAACCGATACTGGCTTCACTTTGATTATACCATTTTTCGACAACCGATTGCGGACAAGCGATCCGTCGCGCGTCAGCAAACCACCAGTCCGATAGGTTGACCATATCAGACCCATTGCAGGTCATTCGTGATTGAGGTTGACTTGAGATGGAAAAGTGGCACAAGGATGGGGTGGTCTATACGCAGAAGTAGGTCGATACAGGCTGACTATGATGATTATATGATCACCATTCTCTTCAATCTTTGCCAATCGTAACTATTTGCATGCTGTATCGTTTCCAAATGAAATCGCAGCCTAAAAGAATCTTCCTATCGTTTTATGATGATGATCATCTTGAAAAAAATTAAAATCGAGTTAAATGTGACTTTACATTAATAAAGCAACTGTATAGCATGTGGCATGTAATTTACAAGTAATAATAATGTAGCCGTTTACTCGAGGAAGTATGCGATTCCAGGGCAGCTGTTTTGTGGCATTGTATAGAATAGCATTTCACGTATTACCCTGCGGGCCCGAGTAATTGCACCTCAAACACGTATGTGCATTCTAAGTCCGCCAATTATAAACACAGATGTAAAGCTTCACATAAATCTCTCATTTCTGAAAGCAACTATCAAAGAAACGTTTCGGTGGCCCCAGAAAATTGGCTTACATTTGGAAATCGGACAAGTGTGTCAAGTACTTTTAAATCCTGAACATTATTGTTGGTATTATCTGCATATTTTCAGTGACCGTACAAGGTCGTGGCGAGGCTTGTTAGTCTTCGTTAACTGTCAAATTCATTAGCCAAGTTATTGTCTCAAGCACAAACAAGAGCAACACGAGTGGCTTTGTTTGCAGATAAAACTATGGATCCATTGGATAGGCACGAAAATCTTTAGACAGCGTTGTAATCCTCACAACATCCGCTACCAGGTAGGTATGACTACCCAGATGAAGGCGTGGAAAACTAAAATTAATACCTTTGTAAGTTTACCCGGTAACGGTGAATTGATTTCCTTGAGGTAGTTTATTTTCGTATTCCATCAATGGATGTTTTGTACGCGTTTATTCTTATTTAAACTGATACATTTCTCAGACTTCCCAGATGTTTTATCAGAAACTTTTATCGAAGTTGGTAGACAAACGGCCCTTGGAAACGAATACATTACATTTGCGACATATAAATAAGAGCCCTTAAAATAGACCTTAAGTTACGAGGATTCGAGGAAAAAGACTAATCCCACGCGGCAAAGTATGTCTCAGATATCTACCTACACACTACACTCAAGTGGGCAACATCTAAATAAAACCGTACTTGGTTTACTAGGAAGAGCAAACTCTACCTCTAGTATAACCTATCTCGACCTCTAGTATAACCTATCTCGACTATTCCCGTATTCTTAAGACGAAATCCTAAAATATTTTTCATCTTCAACAAAAAGACGAGTTTTCTCTTATAAGACTTTCGAGTACAGACCTTCTCTCCAAAGTTCCTAAAACCCAAATATATATATGAAATACTATCATAGACGGCTCTTGTTTTTTTTAAAGTTATCACGAATGCATGGCAACATTAATCAATGCTGATTTATTCATAGAGCAAAATCAGTTTTGATGCACACCGAGTGGAGCGTTGGAAGCGCTCGCACGTGATAATGATAACGCTACCCGTGTGTGAAGACCCTACTTGCTATGTAAATGACCAGGAAGTTAGTAAAATTGATTGAACTACCTAATGTTTTAGCCGAATTGCTGTTTTATACATTTTAACATAAGAACTGTTTTTGCTGGTGAAGTACTTTCGAAAATGTAACTCATAATGAACTTACTATCTGAGTGCATAAGACATAACTGGATACGCTTGGGTCGCGTTGAGACATTGTTTTAATTGTAGCCAACATCGGCAAAGAAAGCAAGTAACCAAAATAAGTAACGTGTCATTTGGGAACGCTAAAGTCTCTTGAATTTTTACGGCCCTGAAGCTGAGATTTTACCTCAGCCAGACACAGATGGTAACAAGACAATTCTATAACAATAATCCCACCGCAATCTTATATTCATTTTATATTTATTGTAAAGAACATACTTCAATCTATGTTTCTTTTCATTTGGCATTCATTTTAATTAACTACCATACAGACTGAAATCCTCTCGTACCTTTCAAATTCAGAAAGGCCGGAATCAAAAGAGCAGCAAAGTACGATCCCAGGCTTGTATAGACTCACCTAAATCTAGACGTGGCCTACTAAGGAAACTATACATTTTCGACGAAAGACAGTTTATTTTGTACATAAATTGCGATATCACTCAACTGAACAGATAAATTGGTCGCACAGTATATTTCGTGCCTCATATTGTCTGGTGAAAGCACGCCATTTTATTCAGTTACGGGGTGCGAATCGCTGTCGAATGATTGTTATTTATCTCTTTATCAAAGAGATTGGTGGAGTAGCATGCCGTTCTACCATAACACCGAAGGTCAGGTAATTTCACGGTGAGGCAACATTTTTGCGTCGACTTTTAGCGCTCAGGAAAGAGATCCTTATCTTGTAGAATTGCGAACCAAGAAAATTCAAAATCAGTGTTAATAGCAGCTTACTGCCGAGGTGGCGAGGATGGTGTGTATTACATTAGATTGTGTTCTGTTTCATTTTGTGAAGAGACATTATAATTATCGTGATTATGTTGGGTGCCCTTTCGCCGAGTGTGAAGCACGATTTTGATTATGATTTCTCCGTATTCTTCGTTCAGTATCTAAGATCCTAAGTAACTCAATGTATTTTTAGACGGTTTTCACAGACGTGCGATCATAGAGACCTTAGATCCTTACGGCCCAAGAGGATAATATATTTCTTCTACATTCGCCTATTCATCTTGCTCAAGTACGTAACAAGAATTCAGAAACAATTGCTAGATTGGAACTAAAGCAGCCAGACTAGATCGAAGGTGATAAGCGAGATCTAAAATGGACATTGTTGCGAATGCCCGGGTGGCGTAGGCGCATCATAATCACATCAACTCAGAGTACTAACTAGCTAGGTGTTACCTATGACCTGCTATGATTAGCAATTTGCAGTAACTTATTTAGGCCAATCGCCTTTGTTTCAGAAAAGCCTCGCTGTCTCATCGATAAAGATAAATCATTAAGGCACAATTGAGTTCGTCGCGTCGTCGTGTGAACGTGACAAAGCTACAATTTGATTATAGGTCTGTCTCGTTTACGCACGGTAAAGAATTGAAATTTCGCCGTACACGCTAGACCTACAACAAGGTTTTACAAGGTTTTTCTGAAGAGTATGCTATGCCTGGAGGGGCTAAAGTACACGTCTCGTTATGAATAATTTTAACTAACTAGCCGAACTGACTATTACCCGAAAAGCCTAACAGCGATTATTATTTCCACGGTATGTTCATTGTGGCGGTAAGGTAAGTTACTCACCGAGTCTAAGTTCTCCGAAGTTGCCGCAGCCGATTTTCTTGCCGACTCGGAAGTTGGGCCCGACCATCAGCACGCCAGAGGACGAGGTGACGGAGTGCCGCGACGTGTGCATCGCGCTGCTGCCGCCGACCCGCCCGCGGTCCGCGCCGGTCGTGCTGCAATGTGAACATAGCTTTACATTGGGATAAAATTACTAAAGAACTTATAGAGTATTAAACATTATTTTTAGAAACGAGCTTATATTGCATTGTTATCAGGGTTAGACAGGTGTACAAAACTTAGTTCAATCGGACATCGGGAAGTGGTTAAAAATTCAGTTGCAAGGTTTGACCACAAGGAAAATAAAATAAAAGCTTGGAAAATATATTCCATTTGACCCGCGAGCTAAGGGCGAGACTCTAAGCTCCTCAGCTAGGCTAAAATTTATATTTTTTACAAAACAATAAGGACAGTACAGTAGTGTGTACTCTTGTTTCTTTGAAACGTTTGACTTTTTAACACAGCCTAGGTCTACACTATATTTAGTTGATCGATGGGAAATTGCTTCTAACATAACATTCATTGATAACGTAAAGACGGAAGTGTACACGTACCCTACGTATCAATACAGCAGAGGACTGACAAAAGTACAAGGATAAATAGAAAATGATCCATTGACAAGCGCCCTTACAAGAAGAAGCAACGTTTCTTGCCAATGACTTTAGAGTAAACGCGTAATCATTAGAAAAGCACAAAATAGAAGCCTTCATGACGTCACGTCAATCGTACAATTCTATTGGTTAAAATCACTTCATTCTGTGCAGCTTTTAGCGCATACAGGGTCTTATTAGATGTATATGGAACTCAATGAGGTTAGAAACCTCTAGGTCATTTAAAACTAGGTAATTAGCATTTTTTTCTTAGAAACGAAAGTATGAGTAATATGAACAATGGATATTCAAAGAGAGTGAATAATTATTATGTGACAAAAAGTAGGTGTTGGCTCACGTAAACCTATTGGTGTAAAGATTTAAAAAAACTTTATTGTGAAACATTGCTTCTCTAGTTGGGTATACTATACAATTCTGTACCTGACCAAGGTTACCTCTAAAATAGCTATGAATGTAATTGTTTCATTATTTAATTAAGACCCTGTTCCACTCCGATTTCGAGCTTTCTCGGTTCGCTTACCACAAAATGAGCCCAGTTCGTCCCACCATCTCCGTCTGGGCCTGCCAGGTTATCTAATGACGTCGAAAAACTGTTGTAATTATTAAAAATTTAACCTAGATCTTAATAAACCTCTTTTATTATCGAATTCACTAACAAATTTATGGATACAGCAGTTCAAGATCGGGAAAGTGGAGGAAGGGTAGGGTAGGGTGCTGTGCCGCGCAGGGTCTTGAATTCTAAGAGTTCAAAATTCTGGGTGGCGCAGATCTGTTATGGGCAAACGTGACGTTTAACATCAGGCGAGCGATTTGCTCGTATCGTCACTCAATAGCATGCCCTGTAAAGGAGAGCAATAGCTCTCAAAACAATACAATATATTTTTTGCCTATGTAGCTATTTAATACATTTTAAGCCTATTAAAAATACGTAAAATAAAACTAATTTAAATTAACATACCGGTAAAAAATGAGCTTTACACTCTAGCTCTGATCACTCATTAAAATGTTATCCAAAATAGCATGAAACCATTTCGGCGAGCACATTTAAATGTGACTTTAGTGATTCACAACCGTTATCGACATTGAGAGTACAAGTGAAAGTAACAATGCAACTGAAAGCATGGCGGACCGATCTAGCCATGTAGCTCTTACTAACATAATAATATTCGGTACAGATGTACAGTTTTCGTGAGAATTGGGAATCTTGTTGAAATATAGGCTTGAGGCGTTGGAGTCCATTGAGAAACGTGCCAAGAGACTCATTGGTAAAGACTCCCTTGTTCGGACTAAACTCCAAACTCTCGAACATCGGCGCAAAGTTGCTAGTCTGTCGGTCTTTTACCGGATACATTTCGGAGAGTGTGCTTCTGATCTGCATGATCTAATTCCCTCTAGCCCTTTCTACTATCGGTCTACCAAGGGCACTAAAAAGCGTCACCGTTTTATGGTTGATATACCAAAAACTCGTACGAAACGCTTTGATTCCACCTTTATTGTGCGAACCGCTAGGGTGTGGAACGCTTTGCCTGAATGGGTGTTTCCCGATAGATATAATCTAGGTGTCTTCAAGTCGCGAGTTAATCGGTTTCTTCTAGGCAAGCATGCTCCATCGTAGACCGTATCGTTGCTTACCATCAGGCAAGATGACGGTCAAATGCAAGCCTATTACTGAATAAAAAAAAAAAAAAAAAAAAATAGACGGAAAGTAGACTTTTGCAAGCTTTTATTTAACTTGCGATGTGTTTATTTGTTTAGGCCTTGCAACTAAATTTTGAACCAATTCCCGATGTCGAATTGAGCTGAAATTTAGGACCTGTGTAACTCCGATGATAATGATAAATGATAATGATAATAATGATAATTACAATGTCAAAGCTATTTTTTATAATATATTTTTAAGTATCTTGTTTATCAATAGTAAGTCCGCGTTAGACCACCAGCCCGCCTGTTGTCAAGTGAAGATGTGGTCGAAGACGAACACGCACGCTCACTTTTTTGTCCTGAGCCAGCACTGTCCAGTATTTTATGCTTGTGTTATTGTCTAAGTACAGGATAACTGATTGGCCAAGCGAACGTCTGTCTTCGGGACTAAATCGGCGGCATTTTGCCCGTTTTATGTTTTAGTTTCGACATTCTGTCTGTAAATCATGGTCATTCATTTACAGAGTATATTTATTTGCTGAGGTTTGTTATACAAATAGATGTATTATATGTATATGTACAAACCAGGTAAATGGTGGAAAATGGTTGTTAATACAAAAGCTAAATTAGGTTGAAATACTTGTACATTATGAGCAAAATTGGTCAAGGGGTTGTGACATAGACGAGGTTACAGTTTAGGGTGAAAACTAGTAGAAATTATTTTAAAAGGTTGACTATGCGTTTGACGACCTAACTTAAAAATTTTTGCATGTGGACAAAAATTGTAAATACCTAGTCGGAAAACTGAGTAATTCTACGAACTGGCTCACAATATTGTACGCAAATTTAATAGCCAATAAACAACAGTTTTCATTTTCTTTTCGTAGGCACGCAATTACAAAACGTGTTTCAGTTTCTGGAAAAGAAATTGAGTACCTTTCGACTAATTAGAAATTTTAAAAGTTGAACATTGTAGTAAATTGATTGATTTTTTTAAAAGGCTTCTATAGATCAAAAGCTGCTGCAGCGGCAACACAGCTAGAACGAAGGCGGGCGTTTTGTAATACAAGGAACTGTGAACCAGAACACAACTACTTCGCGTATGCGCTGGTCAGGTGCTGCATATTAGACATAATGTTGTTTAGAATTGGGGTACTGGTGACACGTGTTAGGTCTTTGGAAGGCTTAGTTTTCGATGTATTATCATATTCAACTTGTAATCCTCACACTAGGCTCAAGTTTGAAGGCATTTTAAGACAGATCTAAACTAACTAAAAATATATCTGTCTTTATCATTGCAAGCCATTAGACAAGGAGGCCAATAGTTTTAGAAAATTTAGATCTGTCTTAAAATGCCTTCAAACTTGGGCCTATTACTGGGATACAGGTCTACTCTCGCTGGGCGATTAGGCCATATTCCACTACGCTGGCTTAATGCGGATTGGTGGATTGAATTTGACGAATGAGTAAGTAAATTAAGTTAATAGGTATCTACCCAGTTTCTACATTAAAATAGGTTAACTACTATAATTTAACCACATGTCATTATAGTTTAACAAACAAGTTAAGTTTCAAATACTCACAATTTCCTATGCATTGTCGCGTGTATTTAAATAAACACAATGACACTCACTCTTGTTAATATTCATTATTAATTAAAATAAGACACAGGGCATGATACAGGTTCACTTGTCAATTTTGATAGACAGTCATGACTGCCTTGATTTAGGGTATTTGTTGCAAACATGTAAGGCTTTTTTCGCAATAAGCTAAATATAGTGCGATTTCATTGAATTAACGCGACCTTGGACATCGGTCCTTATCATAAACGTACTATTACAATTTTTCAAAATATAATCAGTAAAAGCATACCATACTAGGTTTTGAATCAAAATCGAAGGAGTAGTTTCCAAAAAATCTTAGTACATTTATACCAAAATGATCTGATGTCCGAGACGCCGTTAAATACAATAAACAATACATTATGGTCAGATTGCGACTGTAGTGTATGATAAGTAGTGTTTTTATTAAGAAATGTTATCAGTGCTATTGTGTCAGATACGTAAGATGTTTACGGCCTGTGATTCATTAACTTTCAATATAAATAGGTAGTAAGTTATTGCAAACGAGTGTTGTGTTGTGACATACATATGTGGATAACATCTGGCTGGTATAGGGAACATTTTGACGTGATATGTTAGCCTAGAGCCTAGTATTTCTGCACATTTTGGTTCTATGGACATTTTAGGAAATGGACATTTTAGGAAATGCACATTTTGAACCCTACCCCTTTGTCTTGTCCTGTGTGTGAGAACGAGACAAGGCTATGTGGAAGCATATGTCTGTCTCGATAATAACACTCTTTCGCTTCTGCGTAGTCGGGTACAGTCGACGGCTAATTGTCTCGGTGCTCATGCAAGACCGGCAGAAGCCATCAAAAGTTGTCTATTTGGATACATTGGAGGACTAATCGCTAATTTTTTGTCAAGGATTTGTAGTGTCGACCACAAGATATTTGTTATCCCACTGAGTGAGAAAACTGAGCAGTCGCCGAGGTATAGCCGAGACGCAGCTAGCCTATAGAATAAAGGTCAATTCACACTACACTGTAGCTTTCGTCCAGGTCCGAAAGACTTCCAATATTGTGTTGAATACAGTTTAAATTCTTAATAGAAAATTGAATTGCATGGCTGTATGAAATAATAGTTGGTTATTAATTTACGTAACACAACACAACAGTACAATTCACATTTAATGTTTGGACTGTCAGGGCAGAATTCAGTGTGAATCATGCTTTATTCATCAACATAAGTTGGTTTGAAACCTACTTGCCTCAATATGCAAATAACTTTTTGAGGTCAGAAACCTCAAACTGAGTCATAATTTATTATAAAAAAATAATTAAGTTGTCTATTTAGCCAGTCTGGAAAATTTTACACCTAGGCATTCTTAAAATATATGTACTATTATTTATTTTGCAAGTACGGAGCAAAGCCCTGTCCTGACAAGCATTACAACATAACAATGTTTTGAAATTAGGTATGATTCAGAAGTGCAATGAATTATGGCGTACTCAAACTGTCATTGTTCCGAGATAGACAGTATAGATTTGTGGTATCCAGTGGGTGAGAAGGAGATAAAAATCATTATATTATGTACAACAAGGTTTATTATAAAAATGGTTGAAAATTGAATATTGTTTTTTGATAGGTAATTTACTTCCCTTTTTACACACAACTGCCAAAAAGAAGGAAATGCTTTTCCAGGTCTTTTTGCTTTTTTTTTCATCTTTATGAAGTCTATGCGACAATGAACCTGCGTTTTGACTATTAAGTACCTCCTACCACCTAAACAGTAAAACGCATTTTGAATAACAAGGTGTTGTTGGATTCACCTTTATATTCGGAGTGTCATAGGCTTAGCAATCGAGTTTTTTGTTTCTCATTTAAACTTGACTCTTTAGTGAGGGAAAGAGATAAAGTGCTTGAGTTTGAGCACATTCTAAAATCTACTTGGATACAGCCTATGATGGAGCATGGTTACCTAGAAGTTTCTGGTTTGTTCTTGATTCAAGCTATAAAAGAATACTACTATTATTGTGGTCACTCAAACCTTCATTTCTTCAACTGCTGGATTACAGGTCTAACAAAGTATGAATAGGCCATATTCCACCACACTAGCCGAGTGCGGTTTGGTGAATAGGTAAAATAAAAAAGAATAGTTTATTTACAAATTGTTTGTGCATCCATTGTTCAAAACCTAGATGCATTGAGTCTAGATTTTGGACAATGGATGCAGAAGGAATTTCAATGGGTTAAATGTCAAATAGGGGTCAAGGTAGAATGAGTGATGTTGATAAATAAATCTGTTCTGTCTTACCTAGACAAATTTATTCATTGTGTTATGGAACTTTCTGTTATGAGACTGATGACCTAGTGGGGAGAAAGCTGCTTTATTGTAGTGCAGACATTATTTTGGCAATTTCAAGCAAGTTAGAACAGCGCATCATGTTGTTAATTTTGGTTATTGCATGAAGTTTAAAAACAGAATAGTTTTAGTTACTATAAAAATGTTTCAAACTCATAGCTCGCCACTATGATTTACTGTGTCGCAGATGCCTTGAAACACACATAAAAACAAGGACCACTAACACCCAGACCTGCAGATATTAAAATTTATCATTTAAACATATGCCCGGCCGGGAATAATACCCAGGACCTCTGGCATATAGGGGGATATACTACCGCTAAGCCAAACAGGTTGTCATAGTATATTTTATAGGCTGAGTGGCCACACACCAGGGCAGTTTTAGTTAGTTAGAAAACTGGATAACAGAATAGATATCATTTGAACCCAAAACAAATTTCAAGTTTCACAAGACTTTAGTACCTAAAAGGGTGATTAAAATAACAAAAAACCCGAATGATTACAACACATGCCATTTCAAAATCTATCATACCATTTATGGTATGATGGTGTGTTTATAACAGACAAACATACAAACTCACATACACCTGAAAAACATTACCCTTTTATTGTTGTTGTATAGAAAAAAAATATTGATTGATTCATCATAAAAGTCCAATGTTGCAATATTTTGATAGCTTCTATGGATCTTACAGTCTTAAAAAAGTTTATTTACATTCACAAACACTTGTGAATCTTTGGGATCATTGACATGCTATACCTATTTGAGTTTCTTGTAAAACATGTTACAGAAAATCTGTTAGTACAGTAGTACAGTAACTTGGAAAAGATTGCTGTTTGTGATAAAGTTGCCAGTTGTTGCAGATGTTTTCAAGTGTTACTATAATTTTGTTTGTAATTTCTGATGTAAGAATTACAAGTTTATCTATTCATCTATGTAGAGTTCTAATTAGTTTTGACTTGTTATGAGTTTTAAATGTAACATGTAAAATATTCCATGACATAGTACTACAATGCCAGCTTTGTAGCTTTGAAGAACATTGTTTTGAGGAAGTTCTTGTAGAAATCTAAAACTACTGAGAGACTGATAACCTGATTTTTGTAGTGAGTCACTACAAGCTGTCAAATCTCACTCCACGCATCGGTGGGGGTTTTAGTTGTGTAGTATTTATATTGACAATGACATTGACTGGTGCCTTTGGGAGGTTTTTTGGTAATTCCTGGTCAAAACTTTGTATGCATACTAAAAATACTGAATGACACCCTGCGGTCAAAAGATTAACATGAGACCGTAGGAAAAGATAAGACTATTTTCTAGTCTTCGCACCATCTTAGAGAAACCGTTGGTGTTTCCAGGATAAAAGCCTATGTGTTAATCCAGACTACAAACAATCTTCAGTCCAAATTTCCTTTAAATCCGTTCAGCCATTTCAGCGTTCATCAGTAACAAACATACATACTTTCACCTTTATAATATTAGTAAGATGGATTTGGGTATGGAATTCGGTTACTTTTTTCAAGATTACAAGTGTGTCAAAACTACAACAGCCGAGTAACAGCTGAGAACATTTTGTGTAAAATGTAGTGGTACAAATGTAAACCTTTTGTTGTTCTTAGTAATCAAAATAGCCCTTACTATGTAGGTACTGGACACTGTAGGTTATGTTCTAAGAATTACTTTGTAAAAGAAGGAAAACATAACTCCAAGGTAGCTCTAGCTCACTACTTATTTACAGCTCTGGTAAAATAAGCAATTTAGCATTCAAAACAACATCTACTTGGATAAATGTTATTTCTAGTACAATACTACTTCTAAATTTATTTATGGATCACTGATCACTGGATCATTGGGAAAAACAATGCTTCTATTATTTTTTCCAGTTATCCAGTATAGGTTTTATCAACTGTGTTTTGTTTTGCTATAATCAGATGTAATTTTGTGGAAATATCCTCATGATCTGAATCTTAAAAGAAACAGTTGAATTTCTGATGGAATTTTATTAATTAAACACCTTGAACTAGATCCTTGTTGTAATTGTTGCAAAATTGATGCAATATTATAAACCTACTAGAGGTTGGTGTTTATTTGGGAATTACTAAGAACAAACATGAAAACCTCAGCCCAATGGACCATAGATTTAGTTTTTCTTACAATAACTAATAGTAATTGTGTCTCCACACAGGTAGCATTAGTACAACTGCAGCCATAGATAAAACAATTGCGAGTCTGTGGTCTGGCTGAACTAAATCTATTGCAGATTTGGTTATTATGTCCATACACTGATAGCCTCAACATACATGTGGATTTGTAACAGCGGATCAAGAATAACAGTATAGTATGTTTCTCTTTCACTTATCAGATTGTGACATACCTAATTCTCAAGTCTGTTAGCCCTAAGCAACCTAAAAAGGTTGGAAAGCCTTTGTTAAATGTAAACGGTATCCTTACGTTGATGTCCTCTTGTTGTCTTCACTTTGACGTTCTTTGTCCTTGTTGTTCTCTCGCTTATTCATGCTACAGATGTGTAGTGCAGGCCCTACAGCCAGCACGCACAATCACTCCCAGAGCCGTCCAAGCCCAGCGTCAGAACGGGCCGCGACGCAGCCCATGTCACCACCACAACCGCAGCCAGCAACTCATCCCCACACAATCTGGACCCACACTCTTGTAATATTGCTATTTTTTTCTGCTCTTGACACTATTTACACTTCACTATCGTACAATTTATCTCAAAATCATTTTTATTACACTGCAACACAATTTTGAATTCCTCTTTGGTGTTTCGGGGACACTTGAAACTTATCGAAATTAGTAACTGAAATACAAGTTATTGGTGATCAGGGCGATTTTTACTGGGAAAACGGTGCGAGAATAAATAGAGGTCGCCGTGCCAATGTTATGCTCATTGAAGAGTAACAACAACCGATGTGGGTGTTACAACTTGCTAACTAAATTACTTAAATTGCCACGCACAGACGATTGATCCTCTTGTGATTAGTGTTGTTATCGAATAACGAGCTAATTACTGTTCAATACTTTTGAGAAATAAATGTATCGGAAAAATGTAACAATTGACAGTTCCTTGTGAAAAGTCAACCCTAATATTTGTCGGTTCGGTCGGCACAAATCGTTTTGAAATAGTAAAGAGGTTTTAGAATAATTACAACACAGCACCTGGGAAGTGGAAATCGAAGAAATTATAGCACGATACACGATTTTTCGGTAAGCTTTTCGTAAGATTAGTCACAACGTCGCCGAAACATCAAATGGACATTTGTCCTGATAAAAAAGTTTAGGTTTTGTAATGGCCACCAATGTTACACTTATCACTTCAATACAGTTGACTGTGAGTTATATTATGATGTTTTTTGATCCAAGGAGTAAAATATAGTACACGTTTGCATAATTAAATTACCAAATAACGATAAAATTTCTTAGTTACAAAATATTTAACTCAAAGAATATTTCACAGATTCGCCATTCGGCGCATGCGCGAACTTGCACCAACCGGTGCTGCCAGCTCTTTGAAGTTTATTGTCATTTAAAATCCAACTTTCACAAGTTTATTTTTCAATAATTTTTGTCGTTTCTTTTTTAATGTAAGGCTTACAAATATTTTTATTACCGATTTTTTCGATAAATAAATTATTAATGTTGTTAAATCATTTTCAGGAACAAAAACCATTCTATTTTATCATGGAATACCATAGACTATCTTTTACTCTATAAAAATATATCTATATGGCAACACTAAATGCTGCTGTCATCATGACTGCTTCTTATTGGGCACTTGTTTAGGAATCAAACTGTAAGCAAATACTCTTGGCTGATTGGATGACGTTTTAGCTTTGTTATCTTAAAAACTTATGCCGCAGAATTTGAAATTTGAAACTGAAGGCAAAAAGTATGAATGCAAAGAAATGTAAAAATAGAATAATTGTGTAATTATTAAGTACTTGAGTAAGTAAGTGCTTTGGTAGCTAGTAGATTTTATCTGTATTTAATTCGGTTCTCTAGTAGGTACTTAAGTCCTGATTAAGGGACCTAGACTATCCTCTTAGAAATTTGTTAAGATAGCATCATAGCATAAATACCAATGAGCATTAAATTTAATCACTACTTAGCATCCTCACGACGAAGTAAATACCGTGTGGCCGTACACGACGAGTGGGTACCTACGCGGTTCTTGGAAGATTTTATAATAGGTAGCACAAATTTGAAAACGACCTGAGCACCGGTGATGCTACTTACAAACTAAAAAATATCAAATCGAATCGAAAAGGTTATCAAGTGTGCCAGGCCAACACAATACAATCGTGAATATACAGAATATACATTACTGTGGGCCTAGCACAACTTTGACGTAAAAATACGTAGCGAGTATTCGATAGAAAAGTGTTACGCCATTTACACCCGTCAGGAGCACAGGTACTTGACAGTCGTAAATGGCGTACACTTTTCTATCGAAAACTCGCTACGTATTTTTACGTCAAAGTTGTGCTAGCCCCACTGTACTGTATTCGATTTAAAAATATGAATATGAAAAATGCAAGGAAAATGGAACAGCGCAGCGCTTTTATCGGGATTAACGGAAAAAACGTTATTAGGTATATATTTTTCCATAGACGTAAATACTGTTATTTAGGGTTTTTGTCATGTTTTGTTTTGTGCTGGACTGCTGGAGTATTTAAAAATCGTATCGCAAATAAAAATTCCCTACTTATCTATGACCTCATCATCAATTCATGAGTAACGCCGCCGCCGCGCTGCCTTTAGGGTATTTTTTTATCAACTTAATATCCTGAGCTGATGTTGCAGCCTCCGGATTTGATTCTGCCGTTACGAGTAGGTACACTCACTAAACTAAAAAAGTGATACCATTTTGTAGTATGACAATGGTAGTATTTATTATTTTATCATTGCATTACCGTGGCATTGCCGTATGGTACAGTTCAGTGTAGTCCTGTCATCCTACTTCCTATTTGCCAAGAGTATTATGTTCCTTGCTATTTGCTGTTATAATTTCAAAAGGCGATGCTGCCATCGCCACACACAGTGGGGGGTGACGTGCGCCATGCATAATTATTATTATCAATGTTTGATTTGACCTGTCGCCGTCGTCGGTCTTAAGACGGACAAACGCAACGCAAGTAACATTTAAAACTGTACCAGTAGCACGATGGTTTGTGCTAGATGTAAAAAAATCTTACACAATACTCGGTTGAAAATGGATGAAATGTATCTATGCTAGCTATATGGAGTAGTTCCACTTTCTTTTCACCGGGTGTCTCCCATGGCCATATGAATAACCAGAAAAACATTGAGGTAATGCTCTTGCGCCGATATCAAGCTGATTTTTGAATCCAACGCGTTCATTAGTCACATTTCGAGGTCACAGTCAGCCAGCGCAGTCTCAAAGTGGCCGTGCCCCGATCACTACGCGTCATACCAAACCGGATTTTTATTACGTTGTAAACAAGAATTTAGTGCTAGCCTATCTTTCAACCAGTTACTGAAAAATCCTGTCGAAATATTCGTAAGTTATCCTAATATTTTATCTGTGACATAATAAACCATTAGACTATGGTTAAGGTACATATCGGTTTCGAAGGAGGAATAAAAAAATTATATTATGTTTTGGGAACCCGTTCCGGTATCGAAATTGGATTTCCTCTGTTACACTACACATATTTTCGTAACTTGATCTTATTTTATACTAGCAACCCAGCGCAACTTTATACAGGGTGTTGTAACAGTTGTAGAAATTGTATTTTTGTGGAAATTGATCTTAGAGTCGTTGCTACCCGAATTCTAAAATCCGGTAATAGTAATTTAATTTGTCCTGGTAGCTTGTACAAAGTGGTCGTTTAAAACTAAAATGTTATTTAAAATTTATATAATTTGAAACTTCATTGTCTCTATCTACTAAATGTCACCGAACTAAATGTGCACTCACTTTTACATATTGATAAAAATTTACAAAGCATTACTCGTTGAACTCGTTTACAAATAAAATAGTCTCTGAGAAAGCCAGACTAGGTTTCAATTGTTTTAAGTTTGAATGAGCCCATTTTAGGTTCCAGTTACATGATGCCATAGGGTAGTATTTAGGAACAAATTGGGAAATCTAAAATAAAGTTTTATTGTATTATGAACTTAAAGTACCTATATATTATGTTATAGTCTCAGTAGAAAATGCGTTGGGGCATTATTGAATAAAACCTTGTATTTGTTTACTGAAGTCTAGAGCAAGACTTGATAAATCCTTGCAAATCATAATCGACCAAACCAATCAGTAATCGACCGTGATCAATATTAGGTACAGTTAAGTGTTTAATAGTAAAGTATTTTATAAAAAATACTAAAGTGCACGTATGTCATTATTTTTATATCGTCTTTAGGTACTTAAATTATTTCTTTATCGGTCATTTTTATACCAGTTACAGATAATTATTGATAATTGTTATCGATTTAACTTAATTACGTAAGTAAAATTGCAATTGACTGTGAGCACCGAGTTTACATTTTATAAAAAAAAAACACGCCATAGAAAAAAAAACTTATTTGTCTATTGGTTGTAGAACCTGCTGATCTTTAGCAATATTTCTTTAAAGCTCAGTGAGCTTAAAACTAATTGAGGGTGATGCAGCGAATGCTCTCCTCCTTCCGCTACCACAAAAACAAATGCTGGAAAATGTTTTTCGTAATTGGCATTTTGGCTCCCTTTGCTACATACGAGAGTTCCTTTCGCTCTACCTTAAGG
Organism: Alcis repandata; assembly: GCA_949125135.1. Classification (NCBI taxonomy): domain Eukaryota; kingdom Metazoa; phylum Arthropoda; class Insecta; order Lepidoptera; family Geometridae; genus Alcis; species Alcis repandata. Next base: position 4,884,584 of record OX421238.1, read on the forward strand.
CCGACTCTGCATGTTTAGCTTGAAATAATAATATGAAGAACTAAAACTGCCGAAAAAAACTGTTAGAGTTTGGTGTTGTGATAAAAAAAAATACTATAGTACTTGGACAGCTCAATTGCCATAATAGGTACATTACCTACACCATGGTCTACTCCATCTTTGTTTATCTTCCCCAGACTTTTGTTGGGATTGGAGCCGGTTCATAGTGTTTTAGTTTGAAATAGTCCAAATATGTAGGTAAAATAGACAGCTTTCAAGCTTTGATGTTTTTTCGTGCAAAGTAAGAACAAAACCAGTTTTTCGAAGGTCAACAACTATGGAGATTACAATCGCAACTTTATATTTCCACTTAACTTGCATAAAAACAAGGATATTTTAATTGATTCTGCAGTAAACAGATCATATTTTTTTCAGCTTTTTAATTTAAAATACACAAAATATTGATTATCATCATCATCAGCTTTTTTAATGTTGTCGGCTGCCGAATATGCCATGATCAATATTGCCATGGGTTCTCTTAAAAAATGTCTTAAGACCATGATCTTCTTTATTCTGATCTATGCACCCATTTGACACCTATTTGTTTACTCTAGCTAGAACCTATTTACCTCAACGGTCATTTTAATTTTGAGTTGTTTGCGTTTGGTGGGTTTCCTTCCAACCAGTCACACCTATAGGTACGTGGCACAGTATTACTTATGTGTGACTCCTAAGGAAATTTTTTGGGAATATTTTTGTAGCTCGCTTATATGACCCATCATCTATTCCGGCTTCTGCGTGATCTAAAATATGTAAAGCGGTGATAAATTGTAGTCAACTAGATAATTATATCATTCGCGCATTAAAGATACTCGTATATAAAATCACTTAGAGGAAAAATTTATGTCATATCCATATTTTACCAGCGCTATTTTTATATTTTTTCAATGGGCTGATTTTTTTTAATTTTCGTCCGATGTTTATCTTTGATTTTGTCTTTACTTTTTTATGCACGAAAAAGACAACTTATTCTTTTTCTTCTTTTATGTTATTATTAAAATGAATGTCTCTTTGTTAGTCTCGCTAAAACTGAAAAACGGCTTGAAAGTTTTTTTTTTTTTTTGTTTTGTTCACTCTAATACAGGGGTGGTTTATTAGAAAAAAAGCGGATGAAATGCGTAGCGCAGCTAGTCGTTTATCTCTCCCTAAACGTTTTATCTTTACCATGTTGTAATGAGATCAAAACGTGTCACCTTTACTCCGGCTGATTTGCTTGTGACAGGCCTGAGGTTGAGTGAGGTCACTTTAGAGATAAATTTACAATTGGGCACCTAGTGAGAAACTAGTATGTTTGTGTGTGTGTGTAGTGATTATACGTTTGTACTTTTATTTATGCTGCGGTGATGATGACCTTCAATAAAATAAACTTTTGTCGATTCTCATTTTAAAAATTTAATTCCCGAAAAACACATTTTTTCAACATACTTTGTAAACGCTATTTATACACAAAATACTTATGCAGTGATTAAAATATTTAAATGTTTTTTCGTATTATTTAGTAGAATAAATATTTTTTACAAAATATTGGAATCGGTAGAGCAACTTTTTGTATCAAAATTAAAATACTCAAGTAGATAATCACCTCATACAAAATTAAGCAGTTTTTTTACCCTTTCCTTATAGAGTTTGCTTATTTGATTTAATATCAAATGTAGGAGGTAGGAGACGAGATGATGCTCAAATCCTACCATCCTATTATCCTTCCTACTAAATATTATAAACGCGAAAGTTTCTAAGAATGTATGGATGTATGTTTGTTACTCTGTCACGCAAAAACGGCTGACCGGATTTACATGAAATTTGGAATGAAGGTTGTTCATGGTCTGGATTAACACATAGGCTCCTTTTTTTCCGAAAAACGCGGGGAAACCGCGGAGCGCAGCTAGTACATGATATACGTTTATTATTATGTATGTATACTTATCTCTTAAGGTAGTTAGGTAAAAAATAATACCTAAGTACCATAAATAGGCAGATAGGGTGGTACCTAGTTACCTACCTACGTTTTAATCATGCCTCTACAATAATTAACTTCAAGCATATAATTTTCAGTCTAGTTAACCTACATCAAAGTATAAACAGATGACGTCATACATTTTTAAACAAAACTTTGTATTAGCATTTTAATATGTCCATATGTTCAAATAGTAACCTACAGTTACTACGTTGACACATCAATATTAAAACCCCTAAAACACCTTTTTGAAAACACATACAAAACAAACATTCACCTCAAGACATAGCACAAGTCTGGTCGAAACATAATTTTAGATTTTTTTAAATTTAGGAATACGAAATTGCTTAAATTAGAAGAAGAATATGTAAACAGATGAATACAATAAAATAATAATCCATAGAATAGTAAATTTAAATACATAATAGAGCCATTCCCAGTTGTCACCGCCATCTTTGTCCCCAAGGGCACAGCCAAGGGTGACAATCGGGAATCATTTTTATATAACATCCGTGTTGAATGGATAACCTCTTTTAAAGTCGGTTAAAATAAAGCAAGAGTTAAACCTAAACGTACTTGGCTCGACTTTATATACATAACACCTATTTGTATGACAGATATCGGACAAAAACGTGTTTGCAACAGAAAAATGTGAATGATAAGAGCTAATCTATAGAAGCGCTCACAATCATAACTCGTTATCTTCTACCACCAGGCAGCTCTGGGAATTATTCCAGTACGATCGACATTATCCTCGTCTCTGTCTTTCACATTAACAATGTCTTGAGAGTGAGAGTGACCAACATAATTTCGATCACACCAGAATATCTTTCGGCAATTTGAAATCTCTATGTGTATACTTCATTGGAGTATTTGAATCAGTTATGTATTCAATTCAAAGCAAACTTGAGTTAAAAATCTCAGTATAACAAAGTTAAGTGAAACAAAGAAGTCAGTGACAGTTTTTTGTATTATTAATAGTTGTAAGACGTAAGTGTTTTGATATAATTAGGTTTGTTGTTGTCAGCAATACGTCAATAAATAGGTACGCCACAACAATTTGTTTTGGTTGATTCATATGCAACCTTTAATCCTCCCACTGCTGGGATACAGGTACAGGTCTACCCTCGAAGGGTGATTAGGCCCGTATTCCACCACGCTGGCCAAGTGCGGGTTGGTGGACTCACATGCGCCATTGAATTTCTTCTCCGGACATAAATATGCAAGTTTCCTCACGATGTTTTATGTAAATTCGTACATAAGTCCCAAAGAACTCATTGGTTTTTTTTTTTTTTTTTATGTAATTGAGTGACGAGACGAGCAAATCGCTCGCCTGATATTAAACGTCACGTTTGCCCATAACAGGTCTGCGCTACCCAGAATTTTGAACTCGCAGAATTCAAGACCCTGCGCGGCACAGCACTGCGCTCGTCACCCTGAGATATAAGTTATTTAATCTCCCATTTGCCCTGTAATTTCACTGGAAACAATGCCCTTCCAACCGGAACACAGTAATGTTTGCACATTACTGCTTGGCGGTGGAATAACTGGCAAAGGTGTGGTACTTCCCCAGGCGGGCTCTGCAAAAGAGCCCTACCACTACAGACGGGTACGAGACGGGGTTTGAACCCGCCACCTCAAGAATGCGAAGCGGCTGTTGAATGGGAGCATTGAGCTACCACGGCTTTTAGCTTTTTGGTTGATTAATCAACTCAAATTAATGATCCCACTGTTTGAATACCTACTAGTTCTACTCTAGATTAGGCCGTATTTCACCAAGCTGGCCAAGTTCGGGTGGATTCGCATGCGCCATTGAATTTCTTTTCAGGACGTACGCGGGTTTCACCGTGATGTTTTCCTTCACTCAAAAGCGTGGTGGCACGTTGATTATACAGGATGTTCTGAAATGTAGATTAGCAGCAGTTAAGTGATAGAGTACCTCAATACCTTCTGATTTACTAATCACTTGTTTAAAGTCATTAAGTTTTGTATTGTTAAGCTTTGCTTAACTTCGTCTGATTAAATTCTAAAATAATAAAATTCGTGTCTTATCTGTAACATTCAATGTTATTTAGGTCAACAAATATTTTTGATTTAACTATGATTCTAACCATGAAGTCATGAAAAACTTAGCTGTATTATAGAAAAGGAGCATAAGTAGTATCAAAGTTTAAGTATTGGTAGAGTGGACAATGGACATTGAACGACTGCAATTTAAAGTGTTTTTCCGCAATTATAAACAAAGTGCCTACTCACTCATAACTGGTAGGTAGTGGGTCTGCTGCCTGCTTATTTTCTTGCAGTCACATACCTAAAGTACCTAATAATGCCTTCTACAATGAGTATTCATTGTTTTATGTGACTTTCCCTCGTTAATGTGTTTTTGGTATTTTGTGCCTACCTATTGTATTATATATATGTACGGGTATGTAGATATTGTATGTGTAGGTTAAAATAATTTTTATTATGAAATTGTAGTTTATACTCGTATGATAAAAACATAAAACAATTTTAATTAACTAAGTGTTAGTCACCGCATTTACTATTATGGGTACAAAATAAAAATAAATCAATTCACACAATGATCGATTTTTAAATAACTTTTTTAATTATTGGTTTTACGTTTGTACGTATTCATGTCTTATAAACGCTATAAATCAATGCATCTTATAAATTTATTTGCAACTTATAAACGCTTATTTGCATGCTTATTTGTTTGTTTATTTGCTTGTAACAGTTAGGTTACTTGCAAATAAGCAACATGTAGCCTGATCCGATGAAACACGGGGTGTCGTTAGATTTATATTATATCGAGTGTAGACTAAAACAAGATATGTACATTTTAAATAGAGTTTTTAGTACAGGCCCCGTACTATGAGCTTTTAGCACGAATTAAACCTGCATCGTTTTGGCTTTCGTCCCGCTCTTTCACCTAGAGGAAAAACGAGATAAAATCTAACGTGATTCAGTTCAGGTTCGCTCTAAGAATTCGCTATACGGCTTCAGTTCCTTAGTGGACAACATTTTGTCAAACACGCAATACCCAGCTATTAGTCTGGATATTTGTGTTTATATTTGTTAATTTAATGTAATTTTATACATACCTAGCCGTCTACGGCTACAGTTCTGTTTCAAAGTTAACTAGTTTTACTTTAGGTGGTCATGGTCGTGAAATGACGTTTAGTCTAGATATTTTTTGCTTTCATAACTCGCCTACTTCATAAATTGTATGTCTTTTAATTTTAGTTTTTAAAACGCTTTCTGAAATATTTCTTTCATGCCTGTAGCACACCTCCGCTGCGAAACCCACAAAGCGAAACCGCAATAGTTTCGCTGTGAGTTGTAAGTTCGATAACCGCGAAACAGGAGCGAAATTCCCTGCTCTAACGTACAAAACTGACTATGATGTTGTCTCTTTCTAACGTGATTTCGCTCATTTGCTCAGGCGCCCGTGTACATCTCCGCCAGTAGGCCGTAGTACTGTTGTATAGCGAAACTCGCGCAGCGGTTTCGCAGTTGTAGTTTCGCAGCGGAGGTGTGCTACAGGCATCAACAATGACATCCGAAAAGGAAGGTAACCGTTCAATGAAACTTAACACTTTAACTGCTGCTAATCACGTGCGTTTATATTTTACGTGTCTGGCGTGTGTAGAGCCGTATTCGCGTTGCACAAAGGAAAATACAAGGTATGTGTTTTTAGCAGTTAAAATGTTAATTCACTTCGAATTCAAAGATCATCCTTTAGTACAGTCGCAGAGAGAGACGGGCTAAATTATTATTTCATGTTCTAGAGCTGGTCGTATAGTAAAAGTAAATCGGCCTTTTCTAGGCAAGAGTGCTCTAGTAGACCGCATCATTGCTCAGCATCTGGCAAGATGTCGAACAACACAAGCTTATCATCTAATAAAAAAGTACACTGAGAAAAATGGCCATCAAAATTCCGATGAATTCACCTAAAGTACGGAGCATACTGTTATCACCAAAAAGTACGATGATTAGCACGTTTTTACGATGACAACCATCAATCATAATATATATTATCACCCTAAAAACTGGTGCTAGTACTAGTTTTTACGGTGACAACCATATATAATTATGTAGTTGTCACCGTAAAAACTGGTGCTAAGTCATCGTACTTTTTGGTGATATCAGTATGCTCTACATCTACACTTTAGGTGAATTCATCGGAATTTTGATGAATTGTGTGAAGTGAAGTGAATTCATCATTCTTTTAGCGGAATTTAGATGGACATTTTTCTCAGTGTAGTTCATAATAATGAGTAGGAAAGGAAGAGCTCCTTTTCCTTAGCACTTCTGTTCTGCGTGACATTGTTTGTGCTGAGTTGAAGGTAGTTGAAAATCAACACACATTGTTACGAGCTGTAGTAGAGTTACCCATAATATAGCTCACATATCTACCAATGTGCAAACTTACCCAAGTAATGTTGTTAGCCCTGGCCTGGAGGGCTATTCCTGGCTATTCTTTGACATACCTACATGTTTCTGCATCGGTGGCGGGATGAGGTTATTAAATACTCGTATGCGCTTACGATTGGGCAGTTAGAATATAGAATGAAACGAGGCTCTGCTCTCCTGAATGTACAATTTTCGTGATAGAAGAATAGATAGGATCTGTCAACAGCATATAGGTACCTAATGGTTCGTGATTGTTGTAGTCGTAATTGACAACGTTTATACTTTCTTAGTAGAGCTTGATCAATAGGATGCTATCGGTAACAAGTCCTCCTTAATTCATTATTTATTTAAATATACACTATGTACTCAACCTTTGAGTTTGATCTGCGACTGCAAGTTTAGAACGTAAAAGCCAACACCATAAAAAGTAGTTTTTTGTTACTATGTCTTACTTACTGAAAGTCAAACAATGACTGCAATATTAAACATCCTACCTAACCTAAGTTAAGTATATATGTAGGTATACCTAATACCTAAGTATCTACGAAGACTACGAACTCACGACATCTGCACGCGTGACTCATTTGAAGGTAACTAAGTAATCAAATGCTTAGACTCAGGTAATGCTCGGTTACCCGCCATGAAAACGTGTATTATTTATCAGGAAATAAGATATTAACTTATTAACTCATATGTGCTGCATTTTTTCCGTCATCTCATCTTTGTATTTATTTTGCTAACACACTCAGCTGTATTGGGATGTAGGTACCTAAAGCTATAAGGTATTTCATTCACAAAAATCTCTTAGTGGTCGACCTCTATGCTTGACTTCTTCGTAGCAACCTACCACCCTACCAGTGCACAGGGCGATGTCTGACTGAGACACCATTCTCAGGACACTGAACCCTCCTCTCCCCCCATAACGAAACTATCACACTGCGTCTTTGTTTTCCTCGATCTTTAAATAGGTCCCATGCAGATCTCTAATTCTGACCACTAAAGAGTAGGTATATCTTTCAAAATGTATGTTGCTAGGAGCAGCCGTTTAGGCTATGCATTTATTTGATGTCAGTCAGGTAATACACGTATAAATATTTGTGTAAATATAGCACTGTAGAGTACCTTACCGTACACAGATCAAGTAAGAGTTACATGACAGGATATTATCAATTCATGCGCTCCACACTGGTATTAGCAGAACGATACACGCAGTTCTAAGCAGTTCATAAATTCGAACAAGCGATTCATCATCTGACTTTAATTACTTACCTACATTATTACGTACTTCTTGGTCATATCGGCAATATACTTTAGTTATTGAATGTATATTTTTATCGTGATCACTGAGAGGGTTCACGGAGTGCCTTTCAGGCATTATGTAGCAAGCTTCATAACTTTTTGTACAGGAACTGAAGCTCTGGAGGCGCATTACATATAATGTGATATTCGTAGGGCTAGAAAATAGTTTAGTTAAAGTAACGCAAACATAAGTGTAGCACACCTTTCGACACCGAAGGGCATAGATAATTAGATATCAAGGATTAACTATACTTCTTCCGAAATAGACATAGATATAGACATAGATTCGAAGTTCAAATATTGCAACCTAGTATGTTTACTGTTTAGTGATTATAAATTGATGCCATACGTCGTGATCATCGTATGTGTGAGATATGCATGTGTGTTTGCTCTCAAGAGTCGACGTTTGACACCCGCGGGTTGGTGAGGGCAGCGTGCGACTGGGTACATAATGGTGCGAAGTCATATTGTTAGCAGTTTAGCACCATTAGGTTGTTGCCATCTGAAATAAACTAAACAAAAAACGCAAACACTCTGAAATGATACTCACATCGATATTACAAAATAATCTTACTAATATTATAAATATTAAAGTTTGTTTATTTGGATGTTTATTTCTCAATCATGCGAAAACGGCGTAACAGATTTGGATAAAACTTTGATATGGAGGTAGCATATACACTATATTAACGTACAGGCTACGTTTTATCCTGGAAAATATAACTATTTCTTGCTGGATAACAAATGAAATCGCTAGACACAGGAAAATAAGTTTACTATGCAAAAAAACTAGAATAAAAAAGTAAAAAATTGTTTTGGAATTTTCTAGGTGAGCCGTCCAAGATGGTGGACCAGACATCTCCAGAAGACGTCCAGAAGCAAGTGCTGCAGCTCAAAGAGTGGCTCGACCAGCAGCCGCATATCCCCAAAAATATTGGTAAGACACATGTTTTCAAAAAACCTTTTTGACAAGAATACTTTTGCTCTTAATAGGATAGGATAGTGTTTTTACAGACGTGGTGATCTATTATATCTATTTTTATTTGACCTCCTTGATATTGCCTAAACGACTTGCTCTATATTTGATTGCGAGGTGTCGTTAGAGTTATCTTTGTATCCGAAGTGTAGGCTAAAATTAGCAGTCGGGGTATTTTCTTTTGATAAATTATTATAAAAATAACCCGGCTAATTTACGATGCTTTTTATTTACGATTTCCTTTCCTACATTTAACATTAAAATAACAATGTTCACACCAAGAAAACAAAAGAACAAAGGAGAAATTAAAAGACAAAGTTACTTGTTTCAACAAAGTTAACAACAACATGTTTTTGTATGAAATTTCTTAGGCCAATGTAACTTCTCAAGTTATTCCTCCGTATTTTCAGATGACAAACTGGTCCTACGGTTCCTGCACAGCTGTTACTACGACATGGAAAAAGCAAAGACCACAGCCGAACTGTTCTTCAGCATCAGGACATCGGCACCAGAAATCCTGACCAATAGAGATCCGCTATCGGCTCCCATTCAAAAAGCTTTGAAGATTGTGTATGTATTAAATCTATATATATAAAAATGAAACCCGTTTTCCTTGGTCACGGCATCACGCGTGAATGGCTGGACCGATTTCACTAATTCTTTTTTTGTTGTATTTGTTATTATTAGGAGATGGTTCTTACGAAAAAAAATATTAAGAAAATCTCTCAGAAATATTGAAAAACCCTAAAAACAGCCCTTTTCTTTTTCACATACAAATGTATGGCAGTACGAAGTCTGCCGGGTCAGCTAGTACTGAATAATAAACAATAGCACTAGTAGAAAAAAGTCAAGGGTTAAGCAAGGGTAAGGCCTTCCACTTTCCTTCTCGCGATGACTCGAAGATAAAGTTCGCAGCGCGTATCAAACATTGCTGATATGGCTTTTTTATGCTATTGAGTAATGAGACGAGCAAATCTCTCGTATCTGGAATGCTGAAACGAAGAGCGCGTAGTTTGAGTAAAGAAGATCTATATAGAAAATAGTGAACTTTAAATCTCTAAAGAAGTTCTCTACGAATCTTTTGCTTTTATCTGACAGCCCAGAATAAGGTTAGATAATGTTTTTGAGTGTATAGTATGTACGTTTGTCTGTGTCTATGTGACCTTTCTCCACCCAAAAGGCTTAACCGATTTTGAATAGCGAAGTGTCCTCAAATCATTTCTACCATCCGTCATTCGTCGTCAAGCAACATTGTGGAGTCAGGGTTTTTTCCTATAAATAATAATTAATTCACTGGTCACAAAGTATTTGCTAAAGTGGTCGCAACTACAAGTTCTATATTGTAATCAGAAGCTAACTACAACATCAATTATGAACCAGTTAATTATGCTATACACTCGAGTTAGATACAATACAAACGCTTATCAATTTTAATCAAGGTTAGCAAACCAGTTAGCTGGTAACCGCACTCATTAATACAACTCTATTTATGGGAATGACATAAAAAACATTAGGTATTGGGCCCAAGTTTGAAGGCATTTTAAGACAGATCTAAACTAACTAAAAATGTATCTGTCTTTATCATTGCAAGCCATTAGACAAGGATGCCAATAGTTTTAGAAAATTTAGATCTGTCTTAAAAAGCCTTCAAACTTGAGCCAAGCAAAGACAAGATCTAGCTTATAAATTACAATGTATCAGTTGATCAATAAATATATCTGAATCTGAATTTGAAGAATAGTATAAAAGTAGAAGTAAAAAATTAAGAAAAATAATAAATTCGACTGCTAGCCTATGACAATCCTGATTCAAAAAAATGTAAATACATTTTTGTTATAATTTAAACACGGGAATACTCACGTAAAAATTAAGTCGTCTACTACGACTAGTTTCGGTCACATTCGGTGACCTTCATCAGGTGAGTTTACAAACGTGACGCGCTGGCGGTTGCGTCTCGCAACCGCGAAAACCACGTAAGTTTCCATAGTAAAATGTAAATACGACTAAAAAGATCAAAATAATTGTTATATTTTCATTAAAACACCTCGCTACTTAAAGCTATATTTAAGACATGGAGTAAGATTATTAAACTGGTCCGATTACAATCAAAACTTAATCCCCGATTTAATTCCGTAATTATACAGAAACTCACCAAAACAACACGTTTCTTATCGATTTCACACTACCAAAATATTAGTGAGGAAAACATTTTGTTTTATTTATTCTCAGAAACTTGGCGCAGTACCAAATATCTGGGAACAGGAACCTGTGGATATGGCAGTTGAATGACCCCGGCCTCTTGCAGTACGACTATCTTCTCGATGCGAAGGTGTTCTTTATGAGCACTGACTCCTGGCTCCTTGACAATGATTTCATGGAAGAGGAGGATGTGGCAATTTTGGATGTGAAGGACATATCTCTGAAGTTTATTACGAAGTTTAATATTTCTGTGGCGAGGAAACTGTCTAGATACCAAGAGGTAAGCATTGAGCAACATATATTTACGCGATTGTCTCAAAAAGAGGAGCGCAATTGTTGTTAGTGCACTTGCTTGTTGAGATTATTTTTTTCCAGCACAGACTCTACTAACAGTCTATTTTGTTTTTAGATGTTTAAATAAATATGTAAACAAACAATATCTTTCGATCTGCGGCAGTTCTAAGTATCCTTTCATCGACTCAAATATCTCCGCTATTCATTCATTTCAAATTTAAGAGCGCTCTTGTCGGTGGAGCAACTTCCAGGCTTGGCCTTTGAAAGTGCTTGTACCTCCCTGTACGACATGACATCTGCCTTCTCTTTAATCTGGTCTAAGAACGTTCTCCTAGGTCTTCCTGGTCCTCTCCTTCTTTCAACCTTTCCCTCTATGGTGGTTTTCTTTATGTCGTACAAGGTGGCCAATCTCCGCTATACTGGTTCAAAATTTTAGACATTTCAAAAAACAGACTACTCAATATAAAATAGTTTCTTGGACTTACGACGCACCGCTTACGACATACTTTTAGTCGCTGAAAGTCTTATTCTCTTCTCTTGCTCTAACTCACTTAGAATATTTATCCTTTCCCTCACACTCTGGTAGGGTTTTCTTTTGCCTGTCGCATCAGTCATAAGGGTTAGTTCTTATATCTATCTAAAGTGTATTTTTGCATTTTTTAGGACGCAATGCCGATTCGACTAAAGCAGATCCACATTTTGAACACGCCATCCGTAATAGATAAGATCTTTGCGCTAATGAAACCTTTTTTAAAGCAGGACATGACTAATATGGTAAGAAATACCCTAAGATAACCCATACAGTCAGGTATAGGTACCTAAGTGCAGTTAGGTATACCCAAGGTCAAAAAGTGGAGTTTAAAAAAAAATTTTTTTTTATCTAAAAGGGTAAAAAAAATATAATAAAATATATAATATGACTATGTCCAACCAGTTTAAGCTCCACACAACGAACAATTAAATATAATTAAGTAAGTAATAAAGGAATCAAAATCATAGTTTTAAAAAGTCTTTAAGTAGCTAAGTCTAAGTGTTAGTCTATAAGGTATTTGTTAATATTATTATGAGCGTATGTTGCCGAAATAAATAATTGTTTTTATTAAAAACAAGTCACCTAATTCTAGTGATAGTCAAAGTCTAACATTTACCAATTTACAGATTCATTTCCACACTCCAAAATCTACAACAATATTCGACTACATCAGCAAAGATGAGTTGCCAGAAGACTTCGGCGGTACTCACGGTAAACTGGCAGATTATAATGCTGAGGCCACGGCAACTATCATGGAGAAAAGGTGAGGAAACTTTAAAAAAAGCCGTGACGCCTGCGGTGTTATCCGTAGAGGATCGCTTAAAATAAGGCGGCCCTTGCTTGTTTGCCACCTGTGGCATAAAAAAAATGTTTAATAATCCGGAAAGATACTCAAGATCGGGTGGTAGCAAAAATAATGAATAATTATGCAATGAGAGAATTATGATTTGATTATACAGGGAATGACCACAAAAAATTTATCAGCGGTCGCTGATCCATACAGTTTTATGATATTTTTTTACAACAGCTACCTTTTTTGCAATTTCAGTGTTGGTCTCATTCTCATGCTATTTTTTTTTTACGATTATATTTTAAGTATTTACAATGGGCTCTTTTACACATTCAAATAAATTAAATCATTTAAAGTGACCAATTATGTTTTACAGGGAAATCTTTTTGAATGACAACTTCTGGAGATGCGAGAAAAAGGGTAAAAACGCCAAAACTGAAGCAGATGCGTCTACAGAGAACGGCTCATTCCGCACTCTTGCCATAGATTAGAACATAGACAGTTTAATTGTGATAACCAAGATTTTTATTAATACTTTACAAATGCCAACTAGAATTAATACAATCATCATCATCATTATTTTTGTCGGCCTGTTTAGCTCAGCGGTAGTGTAGCCGCCTTACTCGTATAAGCCAGAGGTCCCGGGTTCAATTCCCGGCCGGGCAGATGTTTGAATGATGAATTTAAATAACTATTCTGGGTCTGGGTGTTAGTTATCCTTGTCTTTGTGTGTGTTCCATGGCATCCCCGACACAGGATTTATACCTAGTGGGGAGCTATGAGTGTGAAACGTTTATTTATTTATTTTTAATTGATGGCTACTTTTGCAATCGTCAGATAAACTATTGGTATAAATGTTAAAAATTCACTACCTTCTTTGCCACTGGAGCAGTTGTGCCAGCGACACACAGCCTCGCTCCTTTTAAGTTGGGTTGGCTCGGGTAATCACTGGCAAGGAGGAAACCCACAATGTATCACTTGCGAGACCAATCGCCCCCATATCGAATAAGCAATAAATTTAGCTGCCAGTGCGGTCCCTAACAGCTTTTTATTTACTTGGAATTATTTAAGTATTTGGCGATTGAAAAAGTTAACCCTGAAATGTTGTTACTGTTTACTTGCCAATTAAAGTATTTATCAAAAATGTAGAGTACCTAATTAAGTGTAAAACTCTCAAATAGTAACAAATCACGGTATAGGTATTTTTTTAAGTTAACCGTTTTTACAACCATTTTTGTCGCAGTATCGTAAAAGCACCGCAAGTGTCGACATCAAAATCGACAAAATGGGTTTTTATCAATCATAATTGCCAGAATCACGTTTAGAATTAAAAAGATATGTTTTTATCGATGTTAAAATGTCAAATTTGTTGATCGAAATACGGTACTTGTCTTGCAGACCACGATGTCTTGTGCAGTTACGAAAAATACACAATCGTCTTTTGTCTGACAACTGTCGAAACTGCGACCAAAGAGGTTGCGTGGATTTTTAATCAGGGAAATCATGTAGAAATCTACTAAATAGCTTATTATATAGGAGTTGTTAATGTAGTACACCGTAGTCTTACTAAGTGTTTTGAAATAGCAGGCATAGAATACTAGGGTGAAACAAATTCACAATAGTTACCCTTTAGATAAGTAGATATTTTTTAAGTTTGTTAAATAGGGCATTTTGAATGTGTAAGGTATGCGTATTGATTTGTGATAAATGACTTATATTGAAAGGATTTTTATATTATACTTTTTGGTGATTTAATAAAATTACCAATGTAGTGAATTTATTATTTTGTTAACATTATCATGACTTATGAAATCTAGCTCAAAAATACACAAATACAAAACACAATATGTAGTATTAGTATGTTACCAAGTAAGACACATTACTAACTTGTTTATTTTTTTAGGCCATTGTTTTACAAAAAAATATATTTGTATACTTTAGGCGTCAATAAAGAAAGCAATCGAAACGAAGCGGCTCTAATCATACATTCCATTCGCACTAACATGATGTGCAACTGTGCGAGTGAGATGTCATGATTACCGCTGCTTCGTTTAGATTCGTTTCTTTTGATCGCCTTCCTGGCCAAAACTGTTTTCTCGCACATTTTGAACATAATGATGAGTGGTCATTTAAAAAAATGTTTAGCCCATGTTCTAATTCCATGTTCTAGGACTAGCATCTGTTAAAATTAGAAGGCTTTATTAAATATTAAAATGAAAATTGTTTGCAAACCTAATTAATTTTAATGATAAAAATTCTAAGGAATTCGGAAACGAGACGGCCTATCACAAAAGCAAGCCATTAGACAATATATACACTTTTTATTGTTCGTACCAGAAATTATAGACAAAAGATGAAGAGTTTTAAAAACTAATGTAACAACTGGCGGCATTATTGTCGAGAGCGATCTCTTTCAGGCACTAATGGAACGGATAATTCAAACAATCATTAGATATGTATATCTAGAGTAGAAAAATATAATTTTATATTTTTGTATTAGTGATATAGAAGATACATTCCATTTTATAAAATTATTATATTTTACAAATATTTAATTTACTATAGTAGTTACGGAAAAGTCTGTTGAAATAGTTGTCAATTTCGATCTGATAAATAAATCAATTAAATTCTACTTGTTACAATGGATAAAGTATTTTATTTTATCACACTTTAAAATATATATATATATACTATGAAAGTTTGTGAGCGTGTGTATGTTTGTTACTTTTTCTCACTGAAACAGCTGTTCGGATTTAAGTAAAGCTTAGATCGGAGTCAGCTTATAAAAGTCTGGATTATCTACATTATCTACATGATCTACATTTTTTCAGAAATATAAATGTTTTAATACATCAGTGGGTAAAGCCGGGAAACGCAGCTAGCTAACGTCTTGATCTTGGGCTCGACTCTCAACTGAACTTTTTCCCCTTTGAATTGTTTTGTGATTGAAATAGCTGTGATGATGATGATGGAAATAAAGCCACGACGTGTATGCAATATTGCATGGTGATTGATTAAGTAGTTAAGCAAGATATCGTAACAAACAAACAAACTCATTTTCGCAATTATTAGGTATTCGTTATTATTTTGAAGATAAACTTCCACAATGTAACGCCTGATTTATCAATTCAAGAATTACAAAACACGTTTCATTCAATTTACTGCAAAATATAAAAAATAGAGATAGGAACAGATTTAAAACTCTAAAAAAGTTGCTATGTTCATATACTACTTGATCGATACATACAATTAATATCTACCCAAACTGAGTTATCAAGTCAATCTAATCAGTAATGTAAGATGGAAATAAAAGATACAGACCTCACCTAGCTGTTTAGTCATTGTCATTTCAATGTGATTGGTTGGATATTGTGGGTCAGCGATAACAGAGAGGTCTCAGTACTAGCAGTCTCTACGAAAACGTGGAACGAATACGACGCGTCACACAAAACTGGCTTCTTCCATAATCTAATATAATGTTCACGTAATTAGTTTGGTGATTAAAAGAAAAGAAAACTACCAGAATCTCCAACAATTGGTAAGTGTGTATAAATTGAACTTTATTCTGTTTGGAAGGTTAATTCCAAAAGTTATGTCATAGTTATCTCCTATTTTATACGATTTGTTACTTAAAATTTCGTCGCAATATTCAATTATTTTGTTTAGTGGTTATACTAGTTTTTTGACTTGATAATAGATTTTTGAATTGAGTTGATCGGATATTATAATTTTGTACAGGTATATACATATACAGGCTATAAAGCTTTGTGTTCTCGCCTTGCTCCTCTACTGGACCAGGACTGCTTAATTGAGATGAACTGAATAGTAGAGCATGTTGTATTGCAGTTCCACGGTTTCACCCACTGTCCTGCTAGACCCGATATGGTTTGGGGATAAAAAGTATCTTATGTGTAAAACTGGAGTAGCTTGACCTCTACACCAAATTTCGTCCAAATCTATTCAGCCATTTTTGCATGATTGATGAACAAACATCGATATTTCTAAACATACAATTTTTTATATTTTACTTTTATAGAGGTAATATTAGTACGACGTAGGATGTAACTATGAAAATTTTCAATCCCAATAAGATTAACTATCCTGAATAGAGCATTTTGGTTGAAAAACGAGGAAATTGCAATTGGAAAAAAAATAGTTCTCGGAAATAATTTCCATTTTGAAATATTCAGAGTTTCTCGTAAAGTTCCAGAATGGAAAACCAGAACGGTGCCCAGAGCACAATCGTGCAACAACAAGTCGTTCAGCTCCGAGAGTGGTTGGAACAAAAGCCTTACGTACCCAATAACATAGGTGAGCAGTTAATTTTTGGATTACACTTACAGGTAAGTAAAAGCTTTAGGCGTTTACTTAGTAATTTTGTTGGTGCAGTGACCCAAATTGTGTCATTCCCTCTGGCACTAAGAGGCACAATGCTTTTCTATGTTGAAAAAGTTCATGTCTGGCACCAGATCAAGTCTGCACAGGTCTTCAGCCACGTCCTCCTTTTGTCTATGCTAGGGACCGCCGATGGGACTTCGACCATTTCGCAATCCCAACAACACTGACTACAGTTATTTCTACTAGCGACAATTACTTTAAAAATAAAAAAAATACAAATTGCATTTAATAACACGGAAATGTTAATAACCAGTTAGAAATGAGCTCAACACTGCATGCACGCTTGTACTTCCCAAGGTTCAACTTAATAAAATTGCCAAATCATTACAGAAGACAATTTGTATCTGCGCTTTCTACACAGCTGTTACTATGACTTAGAAAAAGCAAAGACTGCCACAGACCTGTTCTTTAGCATCAGGTCTTCTTCTCCAGAACTGATAACTAACAGGGACCCACTATCGGATCATTTTCAGAAGATTTTTAAGATTATGTAAGTACCCATTAATCTACTAAGTTTTTAAAGTGTTAACTTAGTATTAGTACCTAATTTACCTGCATGTCATCTAATTTTCTACTTAATTTGCCGACTAGCTTCCCAATTTACCAGATTTTTACCTATTATTATATGCTTGATCTATTTCGAAGAAAACTATGTATGTATTTTATTTTTTCACGTTCTTGGATTTAGAAGCACGTTAAGCTCTTTTGTATAGAAGAGAATCAGCTGACAAAGTGTTTCATTAATTTTCATAAAGAGAAAACCAAGCAAAACATGAACTCACAAATACTTAAAACTATAAATATAAATGAAACTGTACATCAACCACAAGTTATTTTATTTATTTATTTTATGTAATTGAGTGACGAGACGAGCAAATCGCTCGCCTGATGATAAACGTCACGTTTGCCCATAACAGGTCTGCGCCACCCAGAATTTTGAACTCGCAGAATTCAAGACCCTGCGCGGCACAGCACTGCCCAGTTCTGCACAGTTGTAGACTGCTTGCCTGACTGCAACTCTGCTTTAAATTTAAAAACAAATCCCTGAAACCAAACGTTGCTTCCAGGAAACTAGGCCGATACGAGTTATCCGGGAACCGAAATCTATGGCTCTGCCAGTTAGATGACCCTGGCTTACATCAATATGACCATCAGCTCGAAGCAAAGCTTTTCGTCATGAGTGTTGACAACTGGCTACTGAACAACGACAGCCTGCAGGAAGAAGATCTGATTGTGTACGATTTTAAGGACCTGTCAATGAAAATGCTGACGAAATTCAACATTTTTATTGCGAGGAAGATGTTTAAGTATCAACAGGTAAGTTAACAGCCAATTTTGAACGCAAAAATACTAAGCTAAATTCATAGGTATTAATTTATATTTTAAATCAGATTAGACTTTGAGTCTAATATTGGAGATTAATTAAAATTGTACAGCTACCTATAGGATAGATAATTAAAATTCGGATAGTAAATATTTATCCAAATAAAAGAATAAATATTTAAAACATGTCTAGGAAATCATAAAATTTCCTAGACATGTCATGTTTTTTGTTCATTCTCCCAAAACCGGTCACTGTTTCTCATTAAAATGACATTTGCCAACTTATTTATAGCGCTTAGATTTATGCATAAACATTACTACGTTATTCCGCAGCTTCTATATAAAACTAATCACTTAATCGACATGTATATTACTTGTTAATTTACTAGCAACACCCAGCGGTTTTACCCGCTGTTTTTTTACTTTTAAACCTTCCCTGAACTCCCACAAATATTTCAAGATAAAAATTAGCGAAATCGGTCCAACCATTCTCGAGTAGCCAGACAAACGAACAGCGATTCATTTTTATATATAAGATTTATTGTATTTTATACCTACACTTAAGAAAAAAAAATTGTCAAATTACGTAAAACATTTTTTTTATGTTCAATAGATTTTGCGTTATGATATTCTTCTAGTAACCGGTTGGTAATCGTCACAATAACATGCTTACCGGATATACATAACATTATTTTACTGCATGTGTAACCTTATCGGTGAAATGTAACATTTCTGTTATAATTAAACACGGGAATACCTACTTAGTCGTAAGTCGTGTCGTGTGCATAGATTATCTCATGAAATTTTATGTAAGTGGAACAAAGATATAAAAGTTATAAAACTATAGATTTCGAAACTAGTCTGCACTCCAAAAATACTGAAACAAAGATAAGCTGACACTACGCTGAAACTTTCACAAATGTTTTTATTTGTCAATCAAACTAATCACTTATGCAGTGATTAGTTTTATATAGAAGGTGCGGAATAGCGTAGTAATGTTTATTCATAGTGCTATGAAAAAAAAGTGAAAAGTGTAATTAATGTAATTATTTAGATTCCTAAATTTTAAAATCTGATTAAAGAGTAGGTAGGTACAAGGCGAAGTAGGATTGAAATTAGTTTTGTTTTAGGTATTACTACTAAGTACTTAATAACACTTTACCTTGAGTTTGATACTGGAATAAAAATCCATAATTTTAAAAATCTCAGAAGTGATAGGATGATGGCGATTTATTTTGTCTTACGTTATTAATAAAACTTATACAATACACATTTTTTTTTCAGGAAGCAGTACCAACTCGACTGAAACAAATTCATCTGATAAATGCGCCATACGCAATAAATAAAATATTTCCGTTCATAAAGACTTTTTTGAGTAAAGAAATGTTGAATATAGTAAGTAGCATGATACCTGCCTTTTATGACAAACAAACCGAAACCGGCTCTTCACTTAGCATGTTCTGGAGAAAGCCAAAGGTTTATACTCGTATTTTGGTAGAACGCTATATCCAGGCGCGTATCCAGTATTTCATTCTAGGGGCGTCAATTTATTTTGTACGCAAGCGAAGCTAGTGCGAGATTTTCAGATATTTTTGAAATGTAATTCAATCGTGACTCGCGGGAAATTGTACTTACCCACTGCCCTCCTCTGTATCCGCACCTGGGTATACGAGTATATACCTACCAAAGCAAAATAAGTTACGTAAAAAAGCAAAGATGCCTCTTTCTTTATTTCATACTCGTATCGATCAAACCTATTTGTGTTACAGATTCATATTCACACGCCTGATTCTACTACATTGTACGACTATATCAGTCGAGACGATTTGCCGGAGGAGTTTGGCGGCACTCGGGGCAAACTGGCCGATAGTGCCGCTGAAACCGTCGCTAGCTTTGTCAAAAATAGGTGAGAATTAAACCTCGTCTTGGGAGACCTTAATTTTGCCACAGCTTATGCCACAGAATAATTTAAGACTAATATGTGGAAGGTCGCGGGATCCTCTCAGCATAGTGCGTTATAATTAGTACGTAGATGCCACACCACTGCGTAAAATCAAGGACCTTATTTTTAGGCGCTCGAGATTATTTCGGTCACTCTTACAGTCACTAAATTACAGATTCATTCTAATGATAGCAGCAGTGACCGAGATAATATCTCACTTGCCAAGTAGGGTCCCAGGTCAATCTGTGATATCAGTTTATTTGGCAAACCCTGGGTCATCACGGATCCGCAGCAGGCTCAACACGATCTGTAGACAAATTATCTTGCCACCGGTTTCCCTTAGAAATGCAGTTGAAAATATGGTAGAGAAACTTATAAGCACTTTTTTTTTCAGAAAATACTTCCTTGACGTCTATCTTTGGAGATGTGATAAAAACGGAAAACAGAAGAAACGACAAGCACCAGCAGAATCTTAGGCCCTTTTATCATCGATTAGAAAAAAAATTGTGTCTTGATAAACAGTTTTGTTTTTTGAAAATAGATTTGTGCCATACTATGACGTTTAAATCACTTATTGTAATGGGTTGATTGCACGTAACGAGTACAGTGGCGAGACAGTGAAGCTTGTATAATTAATTTGACGAAGCGAGACCGTCACTAGAACCGTGATCTGTTTGCTCGGCCGAAGATGTCCATTTACTTCGTCACTGGACACGTTACGAGTCCAATTCTAACTACCTCTATAGCCAAACCGTTTATGTTAGTCCTCGCCTGCGCGGTAGTGCGCGGTAGTGCGCGCCTCTCTGTCCCCCGCGCCGTCATACCCCCGCGCCTCTGTACCGCGCAGGCGAGGACTAAGATAAACGGTTTAGCTATAATGCGTTGATTACACCGTGTCAGAACTTGTCAGATTAGTCAGAATGGGTAAGATAAGAATTTTGGTTACGGTTTGACGCATCTAATTTTATCCCATCACGTCGCAGTAATATTTTAATGTTACAGTTTACATTCAGTCAAAAAAGTATCGGGAATGGATGATTTGTTTTGGGTTCCAAATTCAAATTTTTATTTTTTTGTTGTTGTTAGATTGGCACAACTGTTTTCCATTTTGGCGCGGAGTTTGAGTTGCGTCTGTTATTTAGATTATATATGGTGCTGTTTTTAGTTAGGTCATGTCTAGTGTGTATTACGAATTTCATCATGGACAAAAACATCGAACAAAGAGTTTGTCTTAAATTTTGCATCGCCAATGGAATTTCGTGTTCGGAGTCACTAAAAATGTTACAGAAGGCTTACGGCGAATCGACTTTATCAAAAACACGTGCTTATGAGTGGTACAAAGCGTTCAAAAGCGGTCGAGATGTGATGGAAGATTTGCCTCGCTCTGGTAGGCCATCAACGTCTGCAACTGAAGTTAACATCGCAAAAGTGAAGGAAATAGTGACTGAAAATCCTCACTCAACTTTGAGAGAGATAGCCGCTGAACTTTCTGTATCTCACGAGTCGATTCGTACCATTTTAAGTAATCATTTGGGTATGAAACATGTTACCGCTCGGCTAGTCCCAAAAGACCTGAATTTTCTCCAAAAACTCAATCGCATGAGAGTCGCTGAGGACATGCTAGAACGGGTCAATTCCGACCCAACATTTATGAAACGCATTGTTACTGGTGACGAGACGTGGGTTTACGAGTTTGACATGCAAACTAGTTTAGTAGGCACCCGTTTTCAATCGGTAGGAGACATAAAGGAGAATTCGAGGCGAGAACTCAACTCAATTCCGGAAACAGCGTTTAAAAAATGTTTTGATGATTGGATTATTCGTTGGCGTAAGTGTATCGTTTCTGAAGGAGCATACTTTGAAGGTGATAAAATAAATTTGGATGACTAACAAACATTTTGTGTATTATTGATATTTTCCCGGTACTTTCTTGACAGAGTAGTATGTGCAAATGTAAGTGTTTGTAAGCTCTTCAAGCTAAACAAGTTCTACGGATTTAAGCGAAAACAAAATGTGGATAGCCTGGATTGTTACCCAGATTACTACATAAGCTACTTTTTATCCCGGTTAAATTAACAGTTGAGCTAACGAAACGCAGCTAGTCAAGAAAAACCCATCTCTTCATCATGCATTTGACAGTAAACCTATTAGGCGATTATCGAATTAAAATTTACTTAAAAATAACTGTCTCAAAACAAAAATATTTATAAACAAACGTGACAAAAACTTATAAGTCAAGGACAGCCTAAGCTATAGTTATCTTTAATAACAGTAGATACTTAATCAAATTAGATTTATAATACAAGCAATTATTATGAAATTATCCATTTATGTCCAGTTTTATGTATTAACTTTTGTAATTATGTTTACTGTATCGTGCTATCTAGCTTAATAACAAAGTACTTTATATTAAGTGGGAACGAAAAAGAACAGTATTTTATATTTTCAAAAATTAATATTTTATACCAGATCCAGCACTCTGGCTTCAAGAAATCGGTACCAAATAAAATTATAGAGTGATCTGATCAAAAAACTAATGATTAATAGTGATGAAAGAAACAGTTTTTTGTACATTCTATTTTAGATGAACATAAATCAAATGATACTAATGAGGTTCTTCTTTTTTATTTTTAAATAAAATCTGGTGAGCTCTGTAGGTGGCCATCGTCACTGCGGCATCCTTGGCCTCGTGAAGGTCCTCCAGTGTGCAAGGGTTGGATCACAGTGGACACACAAGCAAAAGCTCTACATTCTGGAAGATCGCACCACAATCGCACAGTTCCACCAGAGGCCCTAATTTAGACCAGTTCTGTCTGCAATCTACTCATACCTGAAGCTGGTTAATAGACTTTCCAAATATACCATTGCAGATCATGTTTTGTAGATAGCTTTTCTTCCGGTGCCACGAAGTTGAGTGGAGGTGGATGCGTAGTGTTCCGGAATTAAAATCAATGTGCGAAAACCCATAATACCTAAGTTATATGGAAAGGGTATAAAGAGTATGCTAAGCTTAAAAGAGCTCATAATACTCATTATTATGAACCTCTCTTACTATGGAACCAAACCCGGAACTTAAAAAAAAATAAGCTGCTCCTTAGAAAAATTTCAATGACACTCGACAAAATGTTTGGAGCACTGTTTTTTGCGAATTCCGGGTTGGTTCCACAGTAAAAGATGTTCACAATAATGAGTACTTTCTGCCCTTTTCGGCTATCCTTTCTTTATAACCATGTATTGTTGTCATAACAGTGTTTTAACAGTACCTATGGTTGGCAACTCCACTCACATCCGCCTAATCGTTCACTATCTCAGTACGCCTGTACCTACATACCGTTTATCAGGCCATTTATCTAGTTGTAGTAACTACGGGGTGTACATGTACAAATGTAGATACAGCTGTGTTCAGTTCACAGTAGCAGATAAACACATTTGAACTCAGTCTGTCTATGACCGTGGAGCGAATCTTACGCGTCATTTCCTATTTTAAACCTTTGTTGTTTATTTTCATGGATATAAATAGTAGTGTTTTATGACGGATCACGGATACCTGTTATAGCTGTAAAGTAAGTGTTGGATAATTATAACTTATGAAATAAAAATAATTACGTACAAGCAAGTAGGGAAACATAAATAGTTATTAGGTTCTGAGTAAAGATTATGTTTAACATCTGAATCTGTGTTAGTGTGCTTTTTTTACCCGACTCTCCAAAAAGAGTGCAATGTTTTTCACGTGGTTGTATGTTTGCTTGCACTTAGGTGATCTTCTAACGCCTAAATAGATTCACCGATTTTGGAATACGAGGAGTTGTTAGATTTCTCTTTATATCAGGAGTGTTAGAGTTTATTTTCAAGCCGGGCTTTTATTTATATCAATTTTTATAATACCACTTGTTATTCAAACATTTTAGACTGTACATAAACAAGGTTAACAGGCTGCAACGTTTGACTCTACGTCATTTTCAGCGAACTTGTAGATATGATCTAAACTTTTCCAAAATATAACTTCGCACCTAGCAATCTACATACCACTGGCTTTTCGGTGAAGGAAAACATCGTGAGGAAACCTGCATATGTAGTTCACGCAAAAAGGGCCGATTACCGGCCTAGTTGCGGAAAAAGAGCCTGCTTTTTATCTTTATCTTACCTAGCAATCCACACATACCTAACACGAACATAGTAGGTATACATTTTTTACTTAAAATATTAACCTTTTGCTCTGCAAGTTAAAACTAGCTAATCTTAATCTGGTATACAAAAAAGTTCAACTAAACACAAACAAAGCAAAGTGCACCTAACATTGGCGCAATATGATCTAACAATGCCTCAGTGGGCCTCCGGCCGATTGACTCTATTCGTTGGCGTCCACTTGTTCCGCGCCAGACAAAAACTAGCGAGGTCGTCCTCAATAGGATAAATTACGATTTAGTACCTAGTATTTTACAGTATCGTGACAGTCATCGCAATTATCGGAGTAGGTAAAAGATAAATGTTGGGTATCGGCAAACATCGGAAGCAATTGTTTTGCACATTACAAAAACAACTGACAACAACATAAAAAAAAACAACAAACAGTCGAATTAAGAACCGTCTCCTTTTTGGAAGTCGGTTAAAATAGGTGTTATTAGGACCAATTAATAATCTAAGTCAATCTTCACAAAAACCACATACAAGAGTTGAAGTTGATTATCTAAGTAGTTTTTGTAATGCACAACATTGTTCCCAATTTTTCCATTATCCAATATTTATCTTGTATCTTCTAGTTACTGTACTTCCCAAACAACGAATCTTAAAAGAGTATGGATGTAATTTTGCACTGTAATTATGTGATTCCTCTTTTGTCCTACAATAACCAAGTTAAACACTAGATGCAGACAGAAACGTAAGACGTAAGACGTAAAACGTAAGCGTACGTAAGACAAGCAAAATTGTACGACCTAGTAGTGGGTAGGTACTTAGTAACTTTACACGTTTTCTGTGCAACCTTACATCCATTTTTACGATGTGATTTAAACTTACTTAGGTAGTATTAGTCGTAGAGTGAATTGATTTTGTAATATGTACCTACATCTAAAAAAGCTTTACGTAAAAACTATAAGACTTCCTTTGCATTTTGATATAACCTTCATAATACGAGTAGGTACTTCATAGAAATAATTCACGAGTTTTTTTCTACTATTTTTGCAGTAGCTGTCGTAGAGGCCGGTAATTTACTGGAAAACCCAGGGTTAACTGGTCTATTAAACCGTGAAAATCAGTCGGACGGTAGCAGTCGAATACACCTAAAATACTAGATTTGAGCAGTGAGCAGGTAAGTTTATTAATAACTAGCGGCCCGTCCCGGCTTTGCACGGGTAGACACTATAAATTGAGATGTGAGCTATCCTATCTGTTAAGTTAGATCGAACTGCACACGGTGTGCAAATTTGATTGAAATTGGTTAAGTAGTTTAGGAGTCTATAGCGGACAAACAACGTGACACGTAATTTATATATATTAAGATTAGACTAAAACACGATATCGATATTTCGCGATATCCGAGTTGGTCCCATAGCAAACGTTCAAAATTATGAGAACTGCAAGCCCTTTTCGGCTTAACATACCCTTTCCCTATGACCCTGTACATATTTATACATCATTATATATTTATTTTATACTCAAATTTTTTTTAATATTTATGTTGGAAAATTTCTTGAAACTCGCTAATTCTATATTTATTTTGGGACAATCAATGACCATTTGCCTGCACTAGAACGTAATCGCATTACGTTATCTCTAAGTGTAATTTATCACGAATATATTTTCATAATGGATTTTGCCAATGATAAGACTTAACGAGTGCCTTCTATCGGACACTGTACTAGTACAAGCCTCTGCTTTAGGTGCGTTGTGAGCGTGATTTGAGTTTTATTTTATTATCTTTAAAATAACATCGAGCCGGATCTGCGATACTACCAGCTCTTTACTGAAGTTTAACAATTATTTCTATTACAGTCATATTCCAAAATGGAAGACCTGAAATCTACAGAAGAAGACGATATCCAGCAGAAAGTTACTCAGCTTAGAGAGTGGCTGGAAGAAAAGCCGTACGTGCCAAAAAATATAGGTAAGAACAAACCTTTTATACAATAAACAAACACTGATGAAAACACAGAAAACAACAAACACACCATCATCATCTAGAACAATACCTACAGTTAGCCTATGTATAACTTTTGTCGTGAAATAGATAGTTAGTTTTAAGTGTTAATGAGCCGTGGTAGCTCAGTGGGAGAACCGCCGCTTCGCATTCTTGAGGTGGCGGGTTCAAACCCCGACTCGTACCAATGAGTTCTTTAGGACTTATGTACGAATTTACATACCACTGGCTTTTCGGTGAAGGAAAACATCGTGAGGAAACCTGCATATGTAGTTCACGCAAAAAGGGCCGATTACCGGCCTAGTTGCGGAAAAAGAGCCCGCTCTTTTTATCTTTTAAGTGTTTTCAATACTTGGTTTAAGCCCGATAGGTGGCCGCTGTCTCATTTTTATTACATTTTAAAATCTAAAATGTTCCTACCAAGTAGTTAAGTATTTTTAGATAGTTTTTATGCTACTGGTATGGATTGTCTGAATTATTTTATTCTGAGATAGAGTTCTTTATCGCCATAATATTTTAACTACACCTCACTATCATAACCATCAGCTTATATCGATACCGACCCACTGCTGTGCTGGATAGGTATACCTAGTCCTCATTTTTCCTGTTCCATTGCTCTCTATCATCTCGTCTACATACGTACGTCTCGCGTTAAGTCTAATGTCTACAATAATTTTATAATGGTGAAGGCATGAATCTTAGAAATTAACAGATAAATGATTGATCTACGAGAAACATCTTCTTGCTATGTACCTAATAGGATTTTTTTATAATTTGTTACCATAACGTTTTCAGATGAAAAGCTATATCGGCGTTTCGTGCACAGCTGTTACCATGACTTGGATAAAGCGAAGACTGCCGCAGACTTGTTCTTCAGCATCAGGTCTACAGCTCCGGAGATGTTGACAGACAGGGACCCGTTATCACCTCACATGCAAAAGACTCTAAAAATTACGTGAGTAATTGGAACTTTTAAACATTCGAGAATCCACAAATACTTTTGACGATTTAATTAGAATTATTTGTCTAAATAGCCTCAAACAGTTGAAATACGAGTATAAATACGTATATAAATTTATTGATATGCGATAGTTACTCGGGTTGGCTATGAAGACGAAAGCAGAGAAATTATTTTTTGATCACGGGCCGTATCGCGAACTTTTGGCGCAAGCCTGAACTGTACTCGTATTACGTTGACTTTCGTCCCGTTCTGTCAGCTAGAAAAAAAGCAAGAGAGAAGCCAACGCAATTCAATTCAGGCTCGCGCTAAGAGTTCGTGATACGGCCCTTGATCAAAGAAAAAATTATTAGGTACGCATCTTGAAAGAGCAGATAGGTTTTTTTTTGAGATTCCAGGTTGTATTTGTATAGAGAAAAAAAGAAGGTAGTATACTACAATACAACACAGCATTAATATTAAGTTTTAAGTTTTATATAATTATTATGGCATTACTTAACGAAACTATTGTACTTCTTTTCAGAAATTTTGCTCGATACCAGCTATCAAGGAAAAGAAACCTGTGGATATGGCAGTTAGACGACCCAGGGCTACAGCAGTACGACCACCTACTCGAAGCCAAAATGTTCATCTTGGTTGGAGACGCCTGGCTCCTTGACGACGACTTCTTGGAAGAAGAAGATATCGTCGTGACTGATGTTAAAGACCTATCCTTAAGAATTTTCACGAAGTTCAGTTTTTCGGTGGCGAAAAAGATGTCTAAATATCAACAGGTGGGTTAAGAGCACAGCCAGTGTATTCTGAAAGCAAAGTGAATGCCAAAAGAAGGAGAAAAGCTTATGGGTTGATTACACGTAAGGAGTACAGTAGCGAGACATCAAATGGGCATATTCGGCCGAGCAAACAAATCATGGTTCTAGTGACTGTCTCACCTCATCAAAATGTTTAAACAAACCAAGTACTGTCTCGCCACTGTTCTAGTGACGTGTAATCAATCTATTACCTAGCGTTAACATACAACCTACAAGCGTTAACATTATGCTACAGACTGATTGTGAGTGCACTCAAAGTCAGTCGCTGGCCTGATGTTAATTAGCACCACGGTCAAGGTACAATCCAGAACAACATGGTTTTGGACAGTCAAATATGTTTAATCTTGTTGTCTCGTTTAACAGTTTGTTTTGATCAAGTGAAAATCGTGTATTATACAATTCCACTAGCATCAAAGCGTGAGTTAGACACTGCGAAAAATGCCTATCTAAATTCCGCTAAAAACATGATGAATTCACTTAAAGTACGGAGTATACTGATATCACCAAAAAGTACGATGATTATCACCAATTTTTACGGTGACAACTATCATAAACTGATGCTAATCATCGTACTTTTTGGTGATATCAGTAATTCAGTATGCTCCGTACTTTAAGTAAATTCATCATACTTTTAGCGGAATTTAGATGGCCATTTTTCTCAGTGGATGCAATGGCGGAGGTCTTTATCGTTGCGGTTGACAGATAATGCTGGATTCACATTTGTATTATTATGGTGTATCGTATTTCCATATCAAACCACAGACGTCTGTCATATTGTTTATAGCTCTATGTTTAAACCAGCAACCATATCACGAGACGGAGAAAAAATACGCCGCTTGATAATAAAAATGTAGATCCAGCTTGAAGTACTGCTAATCATACAGCTATTTTCATAAGTAGGGACCTACTGCTTATTTACACTAAAATATAATCACAATTATAGATATCACAAAAATAAAACATAAATACAGGAAATCATTAGACTTGACTGATTTTACTGATTTTTGACGGGTTAATGTATAATGTACAATTTTATATGACCTATCTATGACTTCCATCTTTTCTATTTTCAGGAAGCAGTGCCGGTTCGGTTAAAGCAAATTCATATGGTTAATGCGCCCAGTGTAATAAACAGAGTGTTCGCACTTATGAAGCCTTTTATAGGCAAGGATATGATGAAAATGGTTAGTCATTTAACATACAATGGAAAACCATGAAGTTTGTGCAACCCTTTTTTTAGTGCTAATTTTGTTACATCAACTAAATTTTGTTGAATCTAATTTTAATGCTATCAGACCATAACGTGTAGTTTGATTTAAAAAAAATCGTTAATGTAACATAAGACATACGATACATTTAAACACCTACTGGTACTGGTGCTATACCCTTAAAAACGTTGACACAACATTTGTGGTTTTTCAGTGTAAGTAGTTATTTATTAATATGATATTACACATGTATTTCAAATTTAGAACCTTTACACTTAAACATTTTTTGTTTTCTAGATCCACATACACACGCCAAAATCGACGACACTGTTCGACCACTTCAGTAGAGACGAATTGCCAGAGGAATTTGGCGGTACTCGGGGTAAACTGCCCGATTATGTCGCTGAAACCTTTGCTTCTATTATGAAAAACAGGTAAGGGGTACATAGAACATTACATAAACCGCTAAATTAAGCCTATTTATCATCAGCCTATCCGATATATTTTCAGTGTCAGAAATAGGCCTCTCATAAAGAACGCCACATGGCACTATCTTCCGCTTTTACATATCCAATTGCCAACAACTGCCTTACTAAGGTCTTCGCTCAACCTAGCCGCAAGGCGATGAAGGTTTCTTATTCTTTATTAGGTACATTTTCTATTACAGCCATGAAAAAATGTAACACTTCAGTAGCAAAATTAATGCAACAAGTATTTTTTCTTTTCAGGGAGCGCTTAATCGATGACAACTTTTGGAGAATAGATGAGAGCACCTTGAAAAAAGAAAAGGAAAAAGTTAGCACCAAACCAGTCGCCACTAAGACCACAGAAATTAATTCCTTGCGCAATCTTTCCATAGATTAAAGTCTACTTTAGGTAAAGATGGAGATTACACTTGTGGCAGTCGAGAAATAAAAGCACCCTCTAACTTGTCTGTTCTTCTCTATGCAAGTACCTACCTACTGCTATAAGCTACAAGGCAGTGAAAAAAATGTCGGCCAATGTCGTCTCGCGATGCTGGAAATCCCACAATTCCCACACCATCCAGTTTGACAGCTCTTTTATTCTGTGAACTTGCAAGATGTGGAATGCCCTTCCTTCAAAGGTCTCTTCGACTTCCGAACTAAAACATGGAGCATTTTACAAAGAGTGTCTACAAACACCTCTTCAGGCTGACAAATCATCATAAACAACGCTAGTGTTGCAGGTGTTTATAGGCGGGGCAGTTGGCTTACAA
The DNA here is from genome assembly GCA_949125135.1 of Alcis repandata. Taxonomy (NCBI): domain Eukaryota; kingdom Metazoa; phylum Arthropoda; class Insecta; order Lepidoptera; family Geometridae; genus Alcis; species Alcis repandata. Next base: position 4,915,097 of record OX421238.1, read on the forward strand.
TCAGGCTGACTGTCAGCCTGTCTGCCGCTCTTTTTACTAAAAATAATTTAACTAGAATATTTCCTATTTCAAACCATACATTGCCTCGTAACCTCGTGACCTCTTGCCGTCGACTTTCCGGAAGCAACCCGCCTAGCGTGCCTTTATTCCCCAACCGCCATTAACATGGTCCCCATCTGTAGTCATTTTCGACCCATTTTGAATTGTTATAGGTAATTTTAAGTTTGAGTCTTTCTTTTGAGAAAGTTAATTGTTATGGGTTGTTAAACTATCCACTTCTAGCGAATAAAACAAATCTATTTAAATTCCATACCTATGCATTTGTTTTTTTTTTGTTTTCATATTTTTAAATAAATATTTTTGTTTACAGTATAACCTATTTTGTTAAGAACATAAATGATACGGGAAAAACAACTGATTTTGATTTTCTTATCTAGGACTGTACCTACTTGTGTGTTTACCGAAAGTTTGGTATCATAGTTTTCCGAAACCCAAAATATTCACTATTCCTATTTAATCTGTTTTCGTTTCTGAAGTAAAGTTTCTCCTGTTAGTCCTGGTGTCCACTTGTGTGACGTGACATTAGATCATTTTCGACGGCCTGTTTGGCTCAGTGGTAAAATAACCGCCTTATAAGCCAGAGGTCCCGAGTTCGATTCCCGGCCGGGCAGATTAATTTAAATATCTGTTCTGGGTCTGGGTGTTACTTGTCCTTGTTTTCCTGTTTGTTCCATGGCATCCCCGACACAGGATTTATCCTAGTGGGGAGCTATGAGTGTGTGAAACGTTATTTATTTTTTCATACAATGGCATTTTGTATCGTGGTTTGTGACAAGTTTGCTCGCTTGAAAACTTATCAATTCATCCTACGACAAATTAACATTGACCTTAAAGCAATGTGAATGCAGTTACATAGGTATTTGCTTTTTGATAAATGCATCTGTTCTGCACAATGCCATATTGCATTGCTTCTAGACTGTGCTTGGTCTAAAATGTCATGATGCGCATATATATTTGATTAAGTTATTTAAAGTTATGAAATGAACGCGATACTAAGTATCCTAACTTAAATTTTAAATAAAATTTTAATATTCTATTCTGTCTAAGTTTATTTATGTTAATGAAATTGAAATAAAACGTAAGTAAAAACATATACCCATATAATTATAAAGTAGTATATATACCACAAATCAAATCGGTTTTTCGTTTGCCTCCATTTGTGTCATACCGGTCAAACATAATTGTGATACCCTTTATGTCATATAGACAGAAGTAAATACTCTTTAGAAATGTATGGTAGGTACCTGCTATACAATACTACACATAACATAATAAAGTATAGTAATAAACCAAGAACATACGTGTCAAATAACCAATTATTTTTGTAATTCATTTAGGAACGTACTATTAACCTTCATTACATCCTTACATTATGTGTAGCGTTTTTATAAGTTTTGCATAAACCTCATTGTATCCACACTTTATATCATGATATATACGAGGACGGTCCCCAAGTTTAAAGAATCTTATGAAACGAAGCATAGAAAATATAATCGAGGCAACCCTGATAAATTGAGAATAAGGATTACGAGCGTCAGCAAATATGGATTCCCTACAAAGAAAATAGATCTCGGAAAAATCAAGAGGGTTTCTATTATTTAGGGTCTATTTAGGCTCTTCTGAAAATGCTCTGTAAATTTTCAGTGACCTGAAATTTCACAACTAATTCAGTTTAAGCTACATACGTTTACTTTCTTTCTACGTTTAGTTTCTTATTCTTAAAACGTCTTTATTTACCATAAAATATTTAACTAAAAATAGTCTACTGTTTTAATAGTCAACTTTACATTATAATATAATTAAATTTGAGTTGCGTTTACAAGTAATACCGTTTATGTACCTATGCTGTGCTTAAAATATGTACATATCAACAATACTCCAAACAAAGTAATAAAAATAAGCGTGTTAATAAAACAAAACGTCCAAAAACTAGAAACCGTAATTTTTCACGGTCATATGTGTCATAACATAATATAACAAATGCAAGTGAAACATGACTCAGTTCACCCGTAAATATTTTTAAACAAATAATATGTCAAATGGCCAATAGCCCGTGTGTTTGTGCTAATCAAAATCAATGACCTAGGTACATGCAAATAGGTTTCAAATATCTTTGCCCACAGCGAAAACGTCTCTCTACTTCTACACGTAACACTGACTCTATTAAAATTTTAATATCTATAATAATTTTATGTACCTATATACTGACCTAGGATCAGTTTATAGTCACTCTGACCGTCGTCGACCGTCGGCGCTGGTATTTAAATGGACATTGCAGATTGAAAAGAGAGCTCAAGTCACTGAATAATTGTTTCAGGCTCATGATTGCCCATAGATCTGCAACTGACTTAACACTATAGCCTATAGAAACTGTCATAAAATTGATACCTACAAACAACTTAGTAACGCTTACGAATCTAGTTTTACAACCTAATGCATAAATACCTAAGCAGATATTAATGGTAACAAAAAGCACCAAGAAAAAAGCCACGTTTAGGTACGTAATCTGTGGTAATGCTTACAATGTAATTTTGATGTGTTTTTAATAATATATGATTGTGCACTGTGAAGAAATATGAACATGTAATATGAGTAGCTAAGCATAAGAAAAATATACAAAGAAACTGAATAAGTTAATTTCAGACCTTGGCCTTTAAACTTGCTCCAACTGTCTAGAAATAGCAACAGTGTCTGTCATCGATGCTAAATGCATCAGCATAAGAAGCCCAATTTCACAAAAAAAAAAAAAACAAATATCTCTGACCCGTTTCTTCCAGGTAAGCAGTAAAGCTCTGTCGTATACTGATATTTTGCTTAGATCAGACGCGATGGCAGTCAAAAAATTTATCACAAACTAATTTGAAACTTGATCTGAGATCACAGAATACAAAAAACAAATATTTTTATCGACATTCTACATTAACAAAGCTAATGTGTTAATCGAAGGTGTGGTCGATAACATCTTGGACTCGACTTGTTGTTACAAATGAGCCTGAAGAAAAACACCGTTAATTGCTTGACAGATTTTAAAGTTCACAGTGGCGGAGTAGGCTGTGACTCTTTCAGCTATCTATTCCGATGTTCGATTCTGATTTCATGAAAACCCAAATGGGCCGATCTGGCTTTTTTCAGGCACGAGGTGACGTCACTCCGACCGATACCTGTTCATCGAATTTCATGATTTTGACAATCGGACGAACAAAATTGTGCCTTTTCGCAAATTGGTTTCCATTTGACGACCGCCTAAAGTTCCAACCTCGAACGTCTTTAGTCGATTGACTTTAGAATATTTAGTTCTTCAATAATGTGAATCAGACAAAAAGCTTGTTTCATCTGTATAGTTCAGATCCCTTTTTTATGTAGACTTGTTCATAATTAGTTTTTAAAACTTGTTCCAAACCTTTAAATAGTATTGCCGGAGCTAAGACTGGTTGCCATTTTACTTTTATTTTTCAAATGTCGTTGAGTTAAAGACGAGACAAGTGCAGTAATTAAAATCATATCAAAGAGAGGAATACACAAAACCATGACAAATATAAAAAAATATTAAAGAAATATAAAATGTTTAAAAAAAACCCTATCGTACTCATACCCAAAAACTTAATTTTTGCGCAGTTTTAATTTGCAGGTGTAGTTCCAACCAGTCAAACTATGCGGAGATGTCTGATGCATTTTAATTTTGAATTATTTTAATTACAATTCAACTCAAAGTACCTACTACCAAGCGTTACCAATCGACGTATGGATGAAATAGAGAAAAATAGTCTAAAGTAAGATTTTGTTGGTCCATTTTTTCCCAATTGTTGGCTTACTATCTCAAACAAATCAAGGGGCAGTCGAGCAGTTATAGAAAAATATGATGTTATGAATTTATTACAATATAGAATTAAAATGCCATTCTGCAGATCAAATATATATTGTAAAACTAAAGGTTCGATCATTTTTGCGTCACACCCGCGGCCCTGACCGCAGACCATTGGCCGTTGACAGATCATACCTATTCCCGGTTTACGAAAATATTACTCTCGAAAAAGCTTAGGCTATCTACATACCGGGATCGGAAACCGGTGAAGATCGTTTCAAAATAAGGCCGCTACGACCGCGCTGCTCCGGAGGTGTATATAGCTTTAAACGCGTCAATTTAATACTTAAGGAGTCGATCATCGCATATCATAAATGCGATGATTGACTAGGTGTAGTAAATTTTGAGCTGCCCAAGTGTAAGCGCGTTTATAACTTGACTGGCGCGGTGAGCTGTTCATGCGCCATCCACTCGTTATATTACTTTTGGCCTTGACCTTGGTGTCGATGTCCAAACTACAACAAGAGTGCGGCTAGTCGGCAGGTCGGTCTTGGACTAGTCAGAAGTGTGGGTAGCAAAGGTAGACAACTTCCGAAGTGATTATTTTCGTGGTTTAACTGCAACGTAAGTAAATTTTTTAACTGATTTATTTTCTGAAAAAGAAATATTAATTTTAAATCAAGTAGTAATTTTGTATTTTATACTACAAGCAACTACAAGCTTAATACCAATTTTTATAAATTAAATTTGTTTTAAATTTAATTGTTGTCCAAATAACATAGTACAAAAAAATAGATTTGTAGGAAAATGAAGTACTCAGTTGTTTTGAAACTGAAATTAAAAATATAAATTTTCGACTGGTCTTGATTTTTTTCCAAATACTAAGATATATAATATGCATATTATAATTATTATCCTACATTTCATATTTTTTATACTACTCTTAGAGGTATTTACATCACATCCAAGGATCAAGAAATTTTATGTTAATCGATTCGTTAAATATTAAGGTCCAACACTATGACAATGCTTACTCGTACCTACATTTTATCATTAGTTATGTCCAAAACGTAGTGTAGTGGTTTTCGTTCCGAAATTCGTTTAAAAAATTGTTACTCGAGTAGAGTTACAATTTTGTTTAACTGTTCACTATTTGCACCCATTTATTTACCAATCATTTTCTATTTCAGCCTTATTTTCCGTGAGACAAGTATATTACGCTAGCCCAGATATTGCATTCTGCAGTCTTGCCAAATTTCACTAGTAACTATGTAATCTGTTATTGTCAAGGTATTAGATTAGCAATAAGACAATGAATTAAGTAATTATTCGTATTTCACACTTCGCTTGCTCTTGGCGTCATTTTCAGCATAAATCTACAATATTATAAAAACGTGTGGAAGTGCCTAAATGAAAAACCGATTACTTAATTTATTAATAGTATCTTATCGCTAAGAGCGATCTTCTTCATCTGACGTTCTAATTTTATTTTTCAGATGACCCTAGACTACGATAAAGATTTACTTGCAATCAAAGAATGGGTGGCGAAAGAAACTCACTTACCGAACGACCTCGGTGAGTTGAAACGTTTTTTGCAACATACCCGCAAATGATAGAAATTGCTTTGCAACTAGGCTGTGACGAAATTAGTCTAAGACCATGTTAAACTTTCTTTTCTATGCAATACGCATTTGGTATTTAACTGCCCGAAAGTTCCACATGTACTATGAACACTAACGTGCTTTTGAAACATTTAGTTATATGTAATTAAAACGGGAACACTCACGCAACATTATTTCATCGGCTGTTCGGGTCGTTAATTTTGTCTAGGTATTAGATTAGCAATAAGACAATGATGAATTAAGTAATAAATTTGCTAAATATTCGTACTTCACACTTCGCTTACTTTAGGTGCTATTTTTATCATAAATCTACAATTTTATAAAAACGTGTGAGCTGCCTAAATATAAAACCGATTACTCTAGAGTCAAGTATAACTATAGCGGTTTTATATCTGCACTAAATGTTTAATTGTTGTACGATTCGTATGTATATATCACCGCAGTAGTTAATACTTTTTCTAAATTATATACTTAACTGTCCCACTGCCGGGCAAACGTCTTCCCCAATTTCTTCCAGTTTTTCATGTAATGGACCATTATCGCCAAGTCCAGGCCTTAGATGATGAATGGCCCAGCTAGTGATGAATATTATACGAGTAAAGCTTAGAGTGTACTTTAACCTTAAATACGAACAAATACTCATCATAGTTACCCCCGATAGAGCAGCTACGGCGAACCAACAAGATAAAACAAGAAAAATATTTTTACAAAACAAAAACCGACTTCAAAAGACCGACTATTGAGTTATTCATCTATTTGTCGCGCACGTACTTGATGAAAATTTAAGACTTATATGGTTTTCTCATGGATACCATTATCAGAACTGGACTAAATTGAAATGGGACCAAATGGGAAGCGTCAGCTTTCTAATAAAAAAAGAATCATCAAAATCGATTCACCCAGTCAAAAGTTATGAGGTAACAAACATAAAAAAAAACATAAAGACGAATTGATAACCTCCTCCTTTTTTGAAGTCAATAATAAGTGGAAGTAGTTAATAAGTGGAAAATATATTTCCGTCTTTTGCTCTGTTGTTTACATTACGTACATGTACGGCCATACCGTGTCTCCAAGTCTGATACAGCTATAACACATCAGGATACCTTTTAAATAAATTAGTGCGTACGATAAAAATTCTAAAGAAAAGTCCTGAAAATTCCAGAAGACCTGATGATCAAAAAATGCCTGCACAGCTGCTACGGTAGCCTGGAGAAGACGAAAAAATGCATTGAGAAGTTCTGCAGTGGAAGATACAACATGCCTGAGACTTATATCTCGAGAGATCCTTGCTCGGCTAAACTGCAAACCGCATTTTCTATGGGGTAAGTTTTTGAATGGGTGACCTATGTAAATGTACCTCTGAATGAGATTAGCTTGCTTTACTTTACATGCCCTACTCAATTTTTTTTTTTCAGATTTATTTTTTATTTTATTCCTGTAATATAACATAAATAGGCTGAACAGAATATAATCAATTAATTAATATTTCCTTTGGAAAACTAATAATCGTTAGTCTAAATTCAACAAAGTAAGCAAATATTGTTACCTTCGAAAGCACTTGAAAAAATATATAAATTCTATGTTTTGGCATGTAATTTAAATACATAGTCGTATTTAGGTATTGATATTTATTTGTAGTATAGATTGAATTAGACGTTATTTTGAGGAAGTGCTTTTTAAAGATCGTATTTATATTCAACACTGTAGAACTGGAATATTTTTGTTCATCGCGAGTAAATCCGCCTTTGTCTACTAACTCGCCTGTTGCTATGGAACATTAATTAACTTTTTTTTTCTGTAATCGACAATGTCAACATTAAATTGCTTATAAAAGTAGATACATAATAATGTAAGTATATGACTATACCCTAGGTTTACTTAGTAATCAAGCGAGTGATTACACTAAGCATTAACGACAGAAACAGCTCTACTTTGTTCCCATAATAACCGTAGGTATAGCAATTAACTTAACCTATGTTTATCTATCTGTAATATACAAGATCAACTCTGAAACACTGCTATGCATTTAACCAAACTTTGGTTCAACGCGATTTTCACGACGCAAGGTCGCAAAGAATCAGCTATTACAAAGACAAAGACAAAAAAAAAACAAAAAGACAAAGCATTTTGTTCAAAGACAATTTTTTTTGGAACAAACTAGACTTGCGTTTGACCACAATCTCACCTGATGGGAAGCGACGATGTGGTCAAAGATGTAGCACGTTTGCCTATTCACTCTACTTTTAAATAACCCTGGGTTGTTATTTTTCGGGAAGACAGACGCTGGCAATGAGTACCTACAATTACCTTTTTGTATGGAGCAACAGATTTTATTGCAACCTTTCAAAAATCCCATGGAACCAATGTTACTTGGTTCAATGCACAGAAGCCGCCTGCAACAGTCTTCTCTTCAGAGTTTCAGAGTTGACCTTGTATAAGATTATACTTGAATCTTGGACAAAGTATAAAGTATATAGGTTTATGTAGATTATAAGTAGGTTGATTGTTGACAGATATGGGTAGGTACTTAGAGTTTGAGTTCGCCGTAATTATGAGGCACTTAAATACTATCCTTACTTTGTAAACTGGCTGTAGGTAAAACGTATTTAAATTACGTAGTATTAACAATAATTAAGATAAGGAAGAATGATCACTAAAATAAGTAGTCGATACCTAGTTCTGAGTTAGAATAAAATGAGTTAAAGCCAAGTATTTCTAAAAGTATTTCATTAAGGAGTATGGAAAAAAATGGATGTCGGAGGTATGCAGGCGGTCTGGGAATTTTGGTGTTTTTTTTTTTAATTTTTGTTTTTTGTAGGTAACCTACTTCAAAAGTCATAAAATTATTATGTGTATTTATAATAATACTTCCTTGCAAACGTAAAGTTATTTCATTTTATTTTAAAATAAACATTTACACATTTACTTAATTAGCAACAAGTGGTCATCGACGACTATAATGCAACTTATTTCTCAAGTAATTAAACAAAATACTCGTATAAAGCGATTTAAACTAAAAAGAAACAAAATGTAGAAGGTCACTACCAGTGGTTGACCGAAAGAATCTATCTAAAATATGAACTGCAGAATCTATCTTAAAATTGAAATTTTCAAATTAGCAGAAGACAGAACAATACAAGAAGACGTAGGTTAAAAAAAATTAACAAAATGATGACCCTTGCTACGTTGAATGGCAATGTTAATTCTATTGATTATACAGTGTATCATAACGTAAATTTTGTAGTTTGAAATCGAGGCATCATAACAATTATATTTCTAACTATCACATCCACCATATAAAGTTCTTAATAACTTTATGTAGAGTAAGTAGTATTTCTGAAGACAATAGAAATCAAACAGCAACATTATTTTTTATACGATGGTATTGTTTGCCAAAAACAATAATCATGCGTCACGTTTGCGCGTCATCTAAATTAGTTTCGACGTGCCTTGCAATGTAATTGCACATTATTAACCGACTTCAAAAAAGGAGGAGGTCAATTCGACTGTTTTTTTTTTATGTTTGTTATCTCATAACTTTTGACTGGGTGAATCGATTTTGATGATTCTTTTTTTTATTAGAAAGCTGACGCTTCCCATTTGGTCCCATTTCAATTTAGTCCAGTTCTGATAATGGTATCCATGAGAAAACCATATAAGTCTTAAATTAGTACGTGCGCGACACATAGATGAATAACTCAATAGTCGATCTTTTGAAGTCGGTTTTTGTTTTTTTGTTTTGTAAAAATAATTATATTGTACAATATGGATCAAAGTCCTGAGTTACTTATTGACTGACAGACAACTCTCATTAAACCGTTGATCTTTGAGCACTGGATTTGAAATTCGGAGAATGTTTGCAAGTAGGTAGGTACTGTATACCTACAACTTAGAACTTAATTATCCTACAACTAAATATCCTACAACAAAAATATATACTACAACTTAATTATTATATTTCGATATTTCAAAACGAAAATGCTTATATAGCATTTTTAAAAGGGGATGAAATTGGTGATAATGTTTGTTATGAAATGAAATTAGCCGCGGGATATAATATTACCTACAATATTTTGTTTACTGTAGGTTACGCGGGCGAAGCAGCGAGCAAATACTAGTAAACAATATTATTACGAGTATCTTCTCCGAGCATAATAAAAGGTTTAATTTATGTTCCACAATAAAATTATAGTCTTAAACTGGCGGTTTAGTACCATAACGCTATAACTATAATTTAGAATATTACACAATTATGATAAGTACCTACTTTGCAGTCACAGGGTCAAATGTTTTATACTTTTGACTGTAGCTACAACGTAGGTTATCATGTCTAAAGCCGGCTGTACACATGGGGCCAAGGTGTTGGGCCAACGTGTTGGGCAAAAATGATGGATAACCAAGATTGCTGTTCACACATTGGCTTACTGATCATTCTGCATTGGCGCTTCAAAGATGGACGTAGAAGTTCTTGCAGCCGCGGCAATTTATTTATACAGTGCGTTTAATTATTACGTACAATGTGCACCAAACTAGAGTGACTAAAAAGAAATGGCGCAAAAGAAGGTGGTGGATGGTGACTATTCATCGGAATAGAATGAGGTAAATGTGTTATTAGTCATTATTGATATACAGGCTGATAATAATTTAACTTAATTAACATGGGAACTTAAATTTCACTCACGCGCAACGATTCTGTCTCCGCTGACGAGTAACAACGAACTGAACAAGACACCAACGTGTGAACGCTGTTTGCGGAGCGCGCCAAGATCCTTTGATGTGTGCACAAAAAACCGACACTATTCGGATGGCCTGCCAATGTTGGCGCCAACTAGACCAATTAAGCCAACATACCGCCAGGTAGCTCTCTACACGTTGGCCCAACACGTTGGTCCAACACCTTGGGCCCATGTGTACAGCCGGCTTTATGCTGGCACTTCACATCGTGATTTTTGTTTGTTTATTTGCCAAATAAAAAGGGATGCAGCTATACAGGCTGCATAGCTGCGTCTCTTATTATTTGGCGAATACGCAAATACGAATAGCCAAGTGAAGTGCCACCATAAAAGGTAATAAATCCATTTTCCACATTTTGACTCTTATAACTAGATGTATAGATGCTATAGGAAAATAAAAGTAGCGTTTGTCAATACTAAACAAGAGATTTTTTTCTACCATTTTAACAATGTTGACAACGAGGTATTACCAACGGAAAATGATAGATTTGTCGTAAGAACTACCGCGACTAAGGCTTGCAAAACGCTGTATTTTGGATTATGTATTTTTTGTACCAAGGAAGCGTACAATACGACAGAAGATGTCATATACGAGTAACAGAGAGTCGGGGTCAGATTGGGCAAAGAAAGTTTTTGGAACATGACTACCAACGTTTATTAATGAGATGAATTGAAAAGAGTCGATTTTATAATAGGTTTCGTTTAGTTACGTACCTAAATGCTTAACAGTTTTATCATATTTTTTCAGATACGTTGCAACTTATGACGCTGGCGAAGACGAGATCCTCATGTACCATCTCGAAGCCCCAACGCTGGATAACTTTGACTACTACGACATACTAAAGACTTTCAGCATCCAAGCAGACTTTTGGCTGAAATCGCACCCGTTTCTACCTGAAAACCATATCGTTATCATGGACTTGAAGTATATAACGCTACGGATTATTCCTAAAGTAAACATATTTTACTTGCAGAAGTTTTTAGTATTTTTACTGGTAAGTGATGAATTTTGATAATTTAATTTTGAAAAAAAAAAATATATGAATACGTACTTTTCTAAGAGGTATAGATATTCAAAGAGAGGTAATAGCAGCTCTCTATAGTCCCCTTTCCCGTTCAAAATAAAAGTCAAAGAAAGGAGCTTTTAAAAAAGTTAAAAAAGTATACGTAAGGCAGAAATCATTTTTCCTCCAGAGAAAGGTAAAAATCCTTTCCTCCAGGACGAGCACTATTCAGTGAAAAATCCAGTAAATAAAATAAAGAACAAGAAATGATTATCTTCTAGACATTATAAAAAACTTTTTTCTCTTTCAGTGATTTTAAAATATTCAAATAAAATAAAGAAATTCGCAATGTTTTTGGTTGATTCTCATCGCAGTGCGATATGACCCATTTAAAAAGAGTTCTTGCGCAATTCACATTGCGGTTCGAAACGACTAAGGACCTAACAAAACAGGGGAGCGGAATCTTAACAGTATTTTTCTCAATTTTTCAGGAAGGCATGCCTGTCCGCCTAAACCAAGTTCACATCATCAACTGCCCATCTTACTACGAAAAACTTTTCGCGTTGGTCAAACCTGCTCTACCTCAGGAAATTATAGACCTTGTGAGTTCGTCATTTATATACCTTACCATAACATTGTAGCAAAGAAATTCAAAGAAATTCTTTGGAACGCCATGAACTTTCATACAGTACAAAACTCACAAAAGAAGTATTTTAATTTTACTTCTCAAAATTTTAGGGCAAACTTGACGTTTAACATCAGGCTAGCGATTTACTCGTCTCGTTACTCAACAGCATAAAAAAATCCTGCTAATATTATAACTGCAAAAATATATTAGGGGGCGTCCATAAAATACGTGAGATGTTTAAGGGGGGGCGGGGGTCGAGTCAAATCTCATCTAATCTTACGTTGGAGAGAGGGGGGGTCTCGGCAAATATCACGCAAATTTTTTTCTGATTTAAAACAAAAAAAAATTATACTACTTATTTTGATTTTTTTTTTCTTTTTACAATAACAATCCAACGCGGTTACGTAAGAAACCCACATTTTGAAAAATCTCACGTGAGATTTGGGGATGGGGGAGGGAGTTGAATAAAATCTCACGACATCTCACCAGGGGGGGAAGGAGGGACAGAAAATTTTAAAAAACACCTCTCGTAATTTATGGACGCCCCCTTATGTGTATGTATGTGTAAATGTTTGTTACCAAGTATTTCCGTAACTACTAAACCAATTTTACTTATACTTTATTAGGGATAGAGTTAACATCCAGGGCATTAGGATAGGCTCAGGGGTGAAAATTTGAGAAAAATGAAAGACTAAATTCAAGTCGATGTTTTAACAATTCGATGAGCCATTTCAGCGTGAACTAACAGACTTTCTTGTTTTTAAAATATTAGTATGCAATGTGACTGCTCCTTCTTATTTCTTGTACTTTCCAGATTTCCTTCCACGCCAACCACGAAGGACTGCACACCCACATCGACAAGAAGTACTTACCGCAAGAGTACGGCGGAGAGGCGCAGAGCTTTAAAGAACAACACAAGGCCTGGGTCAAAATTATCGAAGGGGAAAGGTAACTCAGAAAATATTATGACCTTCAGACTTCTGATATCGTATGGGTCAGTTCCGCTACAAGCAAAAGCAAAGTGTTCCCGAAACTCCTGATGTACGTTTGTTAAATAACATGTAATGTATATCTAAAGACACAGACTTGGCCAAAAGGATCACGCCGTACCTAAGTGCTTGAAAACCGACGAAGTAGTGGAGCTGAAGAGCTTTTTGACCTTATCCCTGCGTCCGACTTCCATCGCCGCCATCGATCTAGTATGATCGCCGCACACCCGGACACTGTCAAAAGGCACATCCACATATGCTGGAAATCTCACACCGTCCGGTTTGACCGCTCTTTTATCCCGCGGACTTGCAAGATGTGGAATGCCCTACCACCGAAAGTCTTTTCACTTTCACACACAAGGGGCGTTTCAAAAAGGGAGTCTACAAGCACCTCTCCGGGCTGGCAAAGCATCATCAACGCCGTATAGTGTTGCAGGTGTTTATAGGCGACGGTTCTGCTTAACATCAGGTTGGCCGTTAGACTGTTTGCCGCTCTTGTATGTATTTAAAAAAATTGATAGGTAGATAAATAGATAGGCCAAAGAAACACTGGCGTGATGACCTCGATGCGTTTTTGGCAGAATGGTCAAATTTGACGGGTTACAGCACTCTTTCGAATCAGATGGGCCCCACATCTCATTCCCACATTAGCCAAGAAAACAGCGTGGGTTGAAAAAAAAACTAGGAATGGAAAATAAAATTAATATTTTTTCGCCCTTCAATGTTTGCAACTCTCAAAATTTATCTTAGCGCGGTTCAGCTAAGTAAGTATACGTAAGTAATTGAAGTTTTTTAATATTTCAGAAAGCTGTTCCTGAACGACAGCCTCTGGAAAGCAGACCTATCAAAGAAAGTCAAAACCAACGGAGAAGCTATTATGAACGGATCTTTTAGAACTCTTTCTATTGATTGACGTAGTATTACAGAACCGTGCGACCAACTTATATTTGCAGTTGATTGAGGGCGCCACTGTCGAAAGTTGGAAACAAACTGACAAGCCTCAGTTAGATTTTTTTTTTAATTCATAAATAGGCTTGCGTTTGACCGCCATCTTGCCTGATGGGAAGCAATGATGCGGCCTACGATGGAGCACGCTTGCCTAGAAGAAACCGATTCACTCTCGACTTGAAGACACCCATATTATATCCATCGGGGAACACCCATTCAGGCAGATCATTCCACACTCGTGCGGTTCGCAAAATGAATGTGGAGTCAAAGCGTTTCGTTCGGGGTTTAGGTAATATGTCAACCATAAAACGATACGATTAAATATTTTATAACTTTGTAATTTGGGCAACTAGGTACTAATAAGTTGGTCGTGCGGTAGATTTAAGAAATATTTTATTTTACCTTGTTGTGATAGGTATTTTTATTAAATTTTATTGTTTCAAAGAAATGTAAAAAAAAGAAATGTGTTTTAAAAAGTGCAATAATTATTAATACGAATAGGCAATTAAGGATTTTTATGTTTACTAAACTGTTTAGGTATGTGTTGTGTTTTATACTTTTGTACCTAATAAACATATAATATTTAAAACGTTATTAGGACCCTATCTAGTTTTGATTTTAATTAAACTTTTACGGTAAGATTAAGTGGGTATCCTACCTTCCTAAGTTGAAAAAAAAAAGAGATAAAAGTAGTGTATGTGTGTTGTTCAAAATCCTGGGTGACGTTGACCTGTTATGGGGCCCATAACATGTCAATGGGCAAATTGTATTATGTATTATGGGCAAATATGTCAAGCGTCATATTTGCCCATAATATGGGCAAATATGACGCTTGACATCAGGCAAGCGTCTTGCTCGATAGCCTACAGACGCCGCTTAAATCGTCTGTAACTGTAAGGCTATGTATGAATAAAGGCAAGAAAGCTACTACGTAAATACATAGGTAGGTACATAGGTACTTAATATAACACTACATTTTCTCAATTTTTAAATTCAAATAATCCTAATAAAATTACAATACAATGTAGAGCAATTTGAGCTTGTATTGTTATTTTCTATGTTCTTTACTTTTTGTCTTTCTTAAATGGGTGAAGCTTGCTTTATACACCGATACCTATATGCCGTAAGGAGAAAGTTGTCAGACTTGTTGACGTCATCACGTGTCAAACACACACAAACATGTTGCATGCAGCTGCAGAGCCTTATAGAATAGTTCTGTAGTTACCACCTTTTTATCTCTCTCATTCTAAAGCCTCGTTTTTTACCGTAAGCGAGTTCAATGGAACTTGGTGTGAGCAATAATTGGTTGGGTGAGCAAGTAGTAACAGATAATAAATAATAGCACCTACCTACAACTACAGGGTTATTCATAAAGGGTATGCTAAGCCGAAAAGGGGTCATAGTACTCATCATTATGAACAATTTTTACTAAGGGACCAACCCAAAATTCGCGAAAAAAAATCAGCTGTTCCATACATTTTGTCAAGTGTCATTAACATTTTTCTATGGAACAGCTGACTTTTTTTTCGCGAATTTCTTTTTGGCCCCATTGTAAAAGTTGTTCATAATGATGAGTACTATGACCCCTTTTCGGCTTAGCATACCCTTTATGAATAACCCTATATATGTTACATGTATGTATGTACAATATTTGTCTAAAATATTAGCAAGATACGTTATAAGGCTTATCTCAACAAAGCTATTTCCTCTTTTCCAAAATTGATTTTCTTTTTCTTTAATTTTTCCATACCACGCAATCAGTAGATACTTCGGTGCCAACGATTTTGTTCGTTTTTTTGTCCCCGAGTCGAACTAGTGCGACGGACTTTTTAAAGCTTTAAAAAAACTCGATAGATAGATAGATAAACTCTTTATTGTTCACACCATAAATTACAAACAGAAGGACAAATAATAATAATTATTATATCTCGAAAGAAACTGTCGTATAATTTAGGTTTTATGTTAGCGGTACAGTAAGTTTGCGTATTAATTAGGGACGAGAAGATAAAAAAACACCAACCTGCAAAGATTTATTATAAATAAAGTCCAAATTAAAATTCAGAAAATCGTTTATTGCTTCATAAACCGAATATAAACTATCTCTTATCTCATGAACAAATTAATTGTTCTACAAGTTTTATCTTTAAAATAAAACATTGTTATTTATCACATTACCAACAAAATCATTTGTACAATCTTATCAATATAAGAAAAATGAAACAAGCTCGAGGATACGTCGAACAATCACTTTTTTTTTTATTGTTTACTGCAACTTGGCAATCTGTGTAAACACAATAAGCCATTCAGATGAGGTATCTCGAGCTTTGTCTTGTCAGCAGAAGGGATGCCTATGAATCCCTTTCATCTGATATCACCAAATCTCACTGTAAGTGTGGGGACACTATGCCGTTTCAATCTGGAGTGTGTGATACTTCCTGTGCCCACTAGTTTTGAAGCCAGTTCATTGACATGAGTTGATATTCTCTTCTGATAGTATTCGCTATATCGTGCGATCTCCTGTTTGATGGTAGCGATCTCGAACATTCACTAGCAATATCTAAATTAATTTTAGACCAAAAATCCCTTCAAAAGTAATTCCTAAGTATACAGTTCCTAACTATACCTAAAGTAAGTTTTTTGCTCGTTACTTGGTAACATTAGTAGGTAGTGATTAGGTATTTGAGGTACTTATTATAAACGGATTCATATTATATGTAAACTGTAGGTTTAACAGACGCTATTTTCTCTCTTTATAAAAGAAAATTCTATTTAAAAGTAACAAAATAAAGGTCAGACATAAAAAATAATTAAACAGTACCTATATCTTCCACCTATAACACTCAATATTTTACACTTTATTCAAATATCTTCAAAAAAACCCAAACTAGAAATTATTAAAAATTAGGAAAGAGTCTTGGAAATAAATGGACTCTTTACGCAGGTTACTCCCGTGACTGTTTTTGAAAGCAAAATGTATGCAGGTTCTAAGAATTATAATTATGAGTATTTTTAGACAAAAATTAGGCCCAAGTTTGAAGCCTTTTTAAGACAGATCTAAATTTTCTAAAACTATTGGCATCCTTGTCTAATGGCTTGCCATGATAAAGACAGATATATTTTTAGTTAGTTTAGATCTGTCTTAAAATGCCTTCAAACTTGGGCCCATTGTGTTACAAAAAAAGATACGTTATATGAGGTTGTCGCATAAAGAAGGCTTATGTATCTATACATCTTTAAGACTACATACAAAACTAAACTAAATAACCCAGCGTTATAAGAAAAGGGTACGCTAAGCCGGAAAAGGTAGGTACTATCTATTATAAACAACTTTTACTATGGCACTAACACGGAATTTGCGAAAAAATTTGTAGCTGTTCCATATAAATATTTTGTCGAGTGTCATTGAAATTTTTCTATAGAACAGTTGATATTGTTTGGCGAATTCCGAGTTGTTATATTGTAAAAGTTGTTCATAATGATGAGTACTACGCTGCCCTCATAAACCAAAGAGCGGTATCTCAAAAAAAAACTGTTGTTTTTTCACGCATTAGACGCGTAATTTTTCAAGCTTCAGAACAAATCATGCATGAAAAAACGGTTTTTTCTTGAGATACCGCTCTTTTGCTTATGAGGGCAGTATAAGCCCTTTTCGGTTTAGCATACCCTTTCCTTTTAACCCTATCTACTAATAATAACAACAGTATAAAAATACAAGGCTAATCGAGTGCGAGACTTCTGAAGGATCCAGGCAGGTCCTTCACCTGGTCGGCGCGGTCGTCCGTGGCGCCGCTCGGCCGGAGGGAGGAGTCTACCGCCCAGCGCTTGTCGTTGGCGAGGAACCAGTCTCTGGAAACGTGGAAAGGATTCGTGAGTGGAGGTATTATACGACAATTATAATTACTTGGGTTCTTATTCTTATTTGGAACGGGGGCAATAGGTCCCACGGGTGGCGTAAAGGGTGCATTGTGCATGAGCGTTTCCCTCTTGTCAGCGATAACCCGAAACAACCCAAGCTCCAGAACTGCTCCAAAGATGATATGATTGGTAATGGTCACGCTTTTGTGATGTGACATCTGATAATAAAATCGGTAAAAAATAGTTACCTTTAAGATCATAAGATTTTATATTCTGCTGAATAACGTCTCCGATCTTTGCCGGAGGAGTGAACATACAAAAAAAGCATACCTTTTAGCTTCCATCTTTTTAATCCACTCCCTCTTGATTTGCTCCACGGAGCCGGCTGTGCCGCCGTAGTCGTTAGGCAGGATCTCTTGAGGGATGTAATTGTACAGGGACGTCGAGTTTGGCTCGTGGAACTTTATCTGAAACATGAGAAATAAATGTTAATTCTCTAATTCTAATGGTTGCCTGAAAGCGATCGTTTCAAGCGTTAGAGCTGCCGCCACTTGTAACATTTATTTGTGTTTTTCTGACTTGTAACTTATATGGTAGATTTGCACCAGAGTTTGCAGTAATCAATCGATTTTTTGTAGGTTTGACGAGGATACGGCATTGATCAGTGTATCGTGAATCTGAATCGGCTATCTCTCTAAGAGTTACAAATCTTTTAGGTGATATCTAATCCCTTAGCTAACGGTAAACTTTTTTCTTTAAAATAGGCTTGTCTTAGTCACTAATCGCATCGACCACATGAACCACATCCTTTCTGATATTCAACAATGATTCGTCACATTGGGGAATACACTTCGGTAGACTACACTCTCGCTGCTCGTAGCTATCGGCTATTTTCTAGCGCAATTTTACAACTGTCGTAAATTTCATGCAATGGTCAACAGATCCCTTAGCTGCCCTTAGCATCGCTTGCATGCTTTAAAAGTCAGTTAAAAAAACATCACTTGTCGCAATTGCCATTTTCTCAGTGATTATTTATTTATTATTACTCACTAATTGTTGTTTTGTTTTTATTTATCATGTATTTTATTCTTCCTTATTAGTATTATTATATATTTATATATATATATATATAAATATATTTTATATACGTTTTAGTATATTATATGTATTTTCGGAAATGTAGATAGTTTTTAGTATGTACTTATTTGAATGTATTTCTAAGTATTTATTATTATTATTTTTTATGTAGGTTTATATGAGTATTCTTCAATATTGCACACCCCGTTTTTATATTTTTTATCTATCCTCTCCATCCTAAGGTTGCCTGGAAGAGATCGCTCTTAGCGATAAGGCCGCCAGTTGTTGCACTAGTTTTAGGTGCTTTAATCCTTTTGTTTGTAATTTATGGTGTGAACAATAAAGAGTTTATCTATCTATCTATCTATCTGCCCGTGCTACTACAGCCCTACTACCAGTAGTCACATGGGTATTTTTTTGCCCGAGTTACCACTAACTGCTGTAGTACTCGTAATACGGGACCATTTTTGTTACCCATATTAATACTGGCTATTATCTTTATTGAAACTTCTTCGATCCAGTATCAACAGCATTTAGCCATGTTATACCTATAATAAATCACACCAGAGGCGTAGCTACCGCCGTATCGGCCGTATCAATGATACGGGGCCCCCGGGCTATATGGGCCCTGAACATATATGTGAACAAAAATCCATGAAATGGGCTCGTCTAAGGCAAGCTACACCACTGATAAACACCCACATTGACTCACGAACTTTTTTTACCACTCCTTGTTCGACCATCTGTAGTGTTGCCAGTATTAGACGGTGTCGTCATCAACTCAATCTTAACAACAACTACCTACTTGCGTCAAGCGCATAATTTCGTACTAAAAATATATTTGTGAATCACATTAGGTATAAATAAATGTATCTGCTCGTTGGGTCATTCACCAAATCTTTTATTCTTGCGAATATACTACATAATAAGTTCTTTGTAAAGAGAAATAAAGATTTGCATGCTGTTTTCCTCAACCGACCACTATTGAAATTTATAAGGAGATTTTGATGTCCTTTCCAACGTCATCTAAATTCGTTACATAGCCAAGCGCACACGAGATAGAATACTTTTGATACTTTACTTTACTTACTTTTTTACTTTTGATAGATCCGCTGATAAAAAAAAGCAGACATCAGCCGTAGGGACGCTATGAATCTATGAGATTTTGTTCGTACGGAAAGATATTGACAGTTTTTAACACGCTTTTTATTAGTTTCACCTATATGTATTATATGTATGTATGTAACCGACTGCTTTGGGCGCGTTTTTGACCCACTTTAAACGGTCAGATTTCTTTCAAACTTTGTAGATATATCGAGGACCGATGACAATACACTAAACAAAGCGTGTTTTTTAGTTTTTTTAACTATTAATTATTATTTTGTTAATAGAATGTATTCAGCATACCGTGTAGGCACGTTTTATGCACTGACTTACAAAACAGTTTGGAAGTCTGTGGTTTCATGTGATCTATTTTGTCGAACAAAAAATCCTGCTCAAGTCTTTCGCAAAAAAAGAATGTGAAACCGCTTTCATATTCGACTTTTACCTTCTCCGTAACGATCAGTCTTTCTCTTTAGTGCCAGATTTTATATCGTAAGAAGTGTTATTCTATACAATTAGTTGTCTAGTGTTGACAGGGTTATTCATAAAGGGTATGCTAAGCCGAAACTCAAGCAAAATTAAAAATTTTGAAAAAAACCCACGACGGTAAAAATCTCATCGAAAAATAATAAAATAACTCAAAACCCCCGACTTAACCCAATTATATGTAACGAAATATTATAATAGACGTAAAAATACTTTCTAAAACAGAGTTGATATCTCGAGAAATCGGTAATAGATATACTTAAGTACCTAAACAATGAATATCGATGTTTACAGTTTTTTCCTAACGTGTCTGTTTCTCGAAGATATACTTAGATGTAGCGATAATAATTTTACCATAATACATAACCGAGGAATATCCGTCTGCTCCGTTCCGTCGTGGGTAAAAAAGGCTCATAGTACTCATCATTATGAACAACTTTTTCTATGGCATCAACCCGAAATTTGCAAAAAAATTATCAGCTGTTCAGTAGAAAAATGTCAATGACACTCGACAAAATGTATAGAACAGCTGATTTTTTTTTCGCGAATTTCGGGTATAATCAACATTTAAAATAGTTGCTTTTGTATTTTCCAGGCTTAGTGGATTTCTGCTTTTTCAGTGTTTTACCTCCTAAAGGCGAGTTCACACTTAAGCAAACACACACAAACAGCGCGGCTTGCATGCATTCTAAGAGATGTGCTCTTAATGCTTGCATGTGACTCGTGCACAGCCATCCGAGGCGCATAGCGTTTACGATCCGTACGCGTGCACAAGTGTGAACCTGCCTTTATAGGACATGCCATCCAGACCAGCCCCCCTTGCAAAGTTGCAATTCTATAATCGAAACCATTTAGAAAAGTAGGAAAATGTATGGTAATGGCATTTCTGTCATAGACAATAGAATCTATAAATAGATTATAGAAATGTCATTTCCCATACATTTTAATACCTTAATATATCATTCGATTTATAAAATTGCAACTTGTCTAGAGGGGCAGAATAGAGTCAATTTTTTGGCATTTCTGAGTTGGTCACTTAGTAAAAAATATTCCTATTGGTGAGTACCAAGACCCTTTTTCGTCTTAGCACACCCTTTCTTACAACCCTGTATGATTTTTTGATACATACCAATTTAGCGACTTCAGTTTTGAGGAAAGGTTTGCAAATGGCGTGTATCTTGCTGATGTAAGACGGGGCGTTGATCACGTGAACTCCCTTCAACCGTATCGGCATAGCTTCCTGTAACAAATAATGACAAGATTAAATATTTTCCAAAACAATAGTCACCACTGATAAATATTCGAACAAAAGAAGGGCGAAAATAGTACTAACTATATATTAGGCCCAAGTTTGAAGGCTTTTTAAGACAAATCTAAATTTTCTAAAACTATTGGCATCCTTGTCTAATGGCTTGCAATGATAAAGACAGATATATTTTTAGTTTGTTTAGATCTGTCTTAAAATGCCTTCAAACTTGGGCCTAATATAGAGTTAGGTTACATAGAGGTAGAATAGGGCGCCCCGCGACCAGTAG
Organism: Alcis repandata; assembly: GCA_949125135.1. NCBI lineage: Eukaryota > Metazoa > Arthropoda > Insecta > Lepidoptera > Geometridae > Alcis > Alcis repandata. The sequence continues at coordinate 4,936,940 of OX421238.1, forward strand.
GCCTAGCACAACTACGACGTAAACTTACGTAGCGAGTATTTGACAGAAAAGTGTATGCCATTTACGCCTCTCAAGAGCGCCCCTGACGGGTGTAAATGGCGTATACTTTTCTGTCGAATACTCGCTACGTAAGTTTACGTCAAAGTTGTGCTAGATACACTGGTGGAGCGACGACCTGCGTAAGGCGGCAGGTAGCTAGTGGATGCGTGAGGCAGAAGATCGTGCCTTGTGGCGTTCGTTAGGAGAGGCCTATGTCCAGCAGTGGACAAACATTAGATAGGCTGATGATGTGATGTGATATAGAGTTATACAGAAAGGGTATGCTAAGCCGAAAAGGACTCATAGTACTCATCATTACGGTCAACTTTTACCATGGGACCAACCCGGAATTAACGAAAAAAAAACAGCTGTTCCATATATTTTGTCGAGTGTCGTTGCCATTTTTCTATGGAACAGCTTACCATACCCTTTCTGTATAACCCTGTATAGTAATTTGTAACCAGGCACAGCATTTTATAGCATCATAACAGTAAAATAGCATTATTGCAGGCGATTTAGCTAAATAGCCTGTAATGCTGCGAGCTAAATTGATCATTGCTGTAACGACATAGAGTTTGAATAGGGGTGATTGTATCATAAGTTACTTCACTATTTGCCTTTTGCAGCTACAAAAAATTACAAACAATCAACCGAAAGCCTAATATTTTTCCACGATAGACAAACCTGGGTGTCGACCGCTACTGACGCATATGAAAAACCCAACCACACAAAATCGTTGAAAAAACCTGCAGTTGCGCGCCGGTTTTTTGCTTGTGAGATAAACAATCTAAATTAAGATAGTTGGGTATCTAATACGATAATAATAAAAATACATAGTTAAAAAAACTAAAAAAAAAAATTGGTTGCCTGTAAAGTCGGTATACGGGCGAAAGTTTTACGTGACAACGACTTTGAGTGGTAAAATAATTTTAATGTGAATATTCATTCGTATAGTAGGAAGAAGGATGAAATAATAGTAACAATTTAAAACATTTATTTATACAAAGAATTATATTTAAAACATTAATTTATACAAAGAATCTCGCACTGAATTTCATATTAACAAAATTTTATTTTTACCTTTACACATACATACGTATTTATATACAAATATACATACAATAACTTGCAATACATTTGCGTACAATGAAACAGCGTTTCATGAACCGGTGTGTATGCCTATCTCTCTCACTCTCTCTCTCTCGCTCTGTCTCTCTCGCTCTTAGGCGGGCTAACCATGCCCGAGTGGAAGGGACGCGTGCCTCTCACTCGCTCTCATTGTGAGCGCATAACGTGAGCGGAGCGTAACGCAGTTTCTTGAAGTGTCACCCGGCAAACCAATTTATAAGACGTTGTCACGTCAAAAACACGCTTTGTTTAGTGTATTGTCATCGGTCCTCGATATACCTATCTACAAAGTTTGAAAGAAATCTGACCGTTTAAAGTGGGTCAAAAACGCGCTCAAAGGAGTCGGTTACAAACACACATACAAAGTTACAAACATACAGGTGAAGCTAATAAAAGCGTGTTAAAAACAATACATTTTAAAATGTAATATGCTTTTTATAGATATACAGGGCTATACAGAAAGGGTATGGAAGCCGAAAAGGGCTCATAGTACTCATCATTATGAACACATTTTACTTACTAAGGGAACAACCCGGCATACGCGAAAAAAAACAGCTGTCCCATAGAAAAATGTCAATGACACTCGACAAAATGTATGAACCAACTGATTTTGTTTTTCGCGAATTCCGGGTTGGTCCTATAATAAAAGTTGTTCACAATGATGAGTACTATGAGCCCTTTTCGACTTAGCATACCCTTTCTGTTTAACCCTATATGAATTTATCATGTGTTCAATTTTCTTTGTTGTGTTATATTAAATATGATCCAAATATTTAATTGAGTTATTATTGGTGTCGTAATATCAAAAAGTAATACAAACGAGCTAACTCTCCATGCACATTTTTTTTCTTCCTCATACAGAGCAATATTACAATATTGTATTTATGAAATCCCTGATTTATTCTAAGTTATTTAGTTTATTCTTAAGTTTGGCGAAAAAACGTTTTGGTCTAAAGATTGTAAGTTTTTGATGTAAATTGAATAAAAAATAATAACTGCAAATTTAAAGCTTTAGAAAATATTATTATTTAGAGACGTTCTTCCTATTTCACATACATATAATATATGCATCATATATAATTGTATATATCTAGACGTGCCTATTATATTCTTAAATTGGCAACTTTGTCCTTGACAACTATTGCAAATATGAAATAAAGTTGCACAAGGAAATAATTGGCTACCATTTGAATAATTATTCTTCGAAAGGTGCTTCAGGTTTGGTAGGTATGATAAATGATTTAGACTTTTGCATTAGATTTAGGAAACTATTAAGAATCTTATAAAATTTAAGCACGTTTTTAAACAAGCCGATTCGATTTGGCTTAGAGGAAAAAGCTGAAGTTTATTTATCAAATAAAATATGATTTTCATTTTGCATTATAGTTGCGAACCATACAAGACTGTTATTTAATTTGAGTAGAGCAGATTTTGACGGACGATGTTTGTACTTACTTAGATAGGTACTAAGGTATACATGTTGTGTCTATGAGAGACACTTAAGTTTTATGTAAGTGATTATTATGCAGGGCTATTCATAAAGAGTAACCTAAGCCGAAAAAGGCTCATAGTACTTATCATTATGTACAACTTTCACTAAGAGACAAACCCGAAATTCGCAAAAAAATCAACTGTTCCACTGAAAAATGTCAATGACACTCAACAAAATGTATAGAACAGCTGATTTTTCTTTCACGAATTTTGGGTTGGTCCAATAGTAAAAGTTGTTCATAATGTTGAGTAGGTACTATGAGCCCTTTTCGGATTAGCATACCCTTTAACCCTGTATACATCGCTTTTAATCGCAATAAAGATATTTAATGCATTTTCTATGCAGTCACGTCCATCCATAGCTCTGCCCAAGGTTTACCATAACTGTTAGATAAGCTACTCATCGCAACAACGCGAATATATAGCAAACTAGCTGCGCCCGCAAGTTTTACCCGCGTTTCCGGGATTAAAAGAAGCCTATGTGTTAATCCAGACCATGAACAACCTTCATTCCAAATTTCATGTAAAGCCGTTCAGCCGTTTTTGCTTGAAAGAGGAACAAACATTCTTGCAAACTTTCGCGTTTATAATATTAGTAGGATAGGGATTATCACATGGTACGAGTATGTACCTAATAGCCAAATTGACGCGATAACATTTTTAGTAAATTAAAAATTAAAAATTAAAATTAAAATTTTGTTTATTTGTCAGAAAAAAATGTTACAGAATTGTGTATGAACCCTGAATCTTGCACTAGGTGAGTCCTGTGTCGCAAGATTCAGTGTCTTCCATCGTCGATGAAGTTATTAAAAAATAAATCGTATTTTGCAATCACAGAATTCTCTAAATTACATTACATAGCATTACAATGACATCCGTTTTAGTTTTATGGTGAAGTGGCGAGGTATGAAGCCTCAGTATCAGTGATATATTGGTCAATAAATAAAATGGAAAGGAAATATCTATGCCGTTGGTAGGTCGTACTAAAACCTTCAAAAGGGCAACTACTTCTACAGCGTTAGTAAACAACATTGAACAAACAACATGGCACGGAGTTTCACAACTACAAGCCCTTTGATGGCTGTAAATACCGCATTTAATTATGTGTGACGAAAGTGTAAATAACTTTGATTCAAGGAGCCATTAGCTGCTTTTATATCCATTCTTAAAGCATGTGAAAAAGCAAATGAAAGTTTAGTTAGAAAATACTTGAATGTATCCTAACTAATAGGTACTTTTTATAAATGCGAGAGAGAGTTTGCTTGTTTGTTATGCTTTCACGTCTTGACCACTCAACCGATCATCATCAAATTTAGCATACAGGTTGTCAGGGGTGCAGAATAGGATATAGGCTACTTTCCACGTCGTGTCGACGGCGCGTTCGTGTTCCACGCGCGCCTCAAAGAGATGTCAGCAACATGGAAGGGGCCCGAAAGGGCCCATGCCCGTCGGGGCTGCGGGTAGAAGTTACCGCGGCCTCGGCGTCACAAGGGCGTAGAAGGAACATGGGTGGTTTTTGGTCAGTAGAAGTCTGACACTCCCTTCCGCTCTGCCCAAGAGTGGGAGGGGTCATTTGATGATTTCCCACCCCCCAAAAAAAAAAAAAAGGCTACTTTCCACAATGTTTAGAGTTTAATATTTAGGAATAAAAAAATGGGAAAAAAGAGTAGAAACAAACGTAGCTCAAGATGTAATAAAAGAGTAAAGATATAGTAAAAGTTGCGTTTACACATACCTAAGCCTTCTTGGCTTGGTTTGTAAAGTTTACAAGATAGGATCAGAGTGGTGTTTGGGCCTACTTTCAATTTCGTTTAAGGCTACTTTAGTTTTTACTTGGCATTTTGGGTTACCGAGTATGGATGAGCTGTGTGAAAGATGAAATAAAAAAAAAAACACGCTTTTTATAAAAAACCGAACTAAAAAAATAGAAAATAAAATTTTATAAATTTAAATTAAGAATAGGGTTGAAAATTTCAATAAATATAAATTAATAATAGTGTAAATAAATAAATATATGTATTTTATTTTTAAAAAGCGTGGGGTGCATGGGTCAATAGATATTATATATTTTGTAGATACATTTTGTATTGACAGACATGAGTAGAGTGATTAGCATTTTGATAATATCTTAGAAAGCACCCCACGCTTTTTAAAAAATAAAATACATATATTTATTTATTTACACTATTATTAATTTATATTTATTGAAATTTTCAACCCTATTCTTAATTTAAATTTATAAAATTTTATTTTCTATTTTTTTAGTTCGGTTTTTTATAAAAAGCGTGTTTTTTTAGTTTTTTTTTAACTATTATTAATTTTTCGCTTTTTAGTTCGATTTGCTAACTATTAACCATTATTAATATGTACAAATGTGTTGGTGTTATCCGATTTTGGCCGTCTGCTCAAGCAAATTAAAAATAAAATTGATGCGTAACAAAAAATATTGAGCAAAAAGATTTGTAGCCGCGTGGTTTCGATCCTCAGACCTCATAAAATAAAATTGATGCGTAACAAAAAATATTGAGCAAAAAGATTTGTAGCCGCGTGGTTTCGATCCTCAGACCTCATAAAATAAAATTGATGCGTAACAAAAAATATTGAGCAAAAAGATTTCAAGCGCGTGGTTTCGATCCAGGGACCTCTGGGTTATGAGCCCAGCACGCTTCCACTGCGCCACTCTGTTCTCTGACACGAATGACGAAATTACTATTTGTAAGTTAAACGGTATTAAAAGTTAAAGAAACTTTATAGAAAAAGCGTGTTAAAAAAATTAATAGTTAAAAAAACTAAAAAACACGATTTGTTTAGTGTATTGTCATCGGTCCTCAATATATCTACAAAGTTTGAAAGAAATCTGACCGTTTAAAGTGGGTCAAAAACGCGCTCAAAGGAGTCGGTTACATACAAACATACAAACATACAAACATACAGGTGAAGCTAATAAAAGCGTGTTAAAAAGAAGGCTAATGCATTCAGATATGACGAATGACAGAGATGAATCGAAAAAATATACATACTGTACCGACCCCACATGGCCGTGGGTGGGATAAGGGTAAAAAGACGATTTTGGGTCACTGAGTTAGTTATTAGTTAGTTAGTTTTTTTTTATTTTTTTTTTAAACTAACAAAGTTATAAATAAGTAAGGCTAATGATTCAATCGAAAGTTAGTTAGTTCGAAAAGATTCTTTACCTGTGTGTACATCATGTACTTCCTCAGCACAGAGAGATTGATCTTCCCAATGAACTTCAAGCTGACGTTAGCTGAATCAAAGACTGGTATCTCTCCTGAAGGTATGTTGTCATCTTCAGTGAGCCTGGTGTCAGCCAGCATGAAGAATGTCTTGATAGCGTCGACGAAAGTGAACAAGTCCATGTCGGGGTTGTTGAGGCGGTAGATAAAGACTTTGTAGTTCTGCGGAGTTCGGTAGGGAAGCGGTATCATATCCCTGTAAAAGAAATTTTAAGATTTTAAATTATAACTTGGTAGGTAATACATGGTTGTAAGAAAAGGGTATGCTGGAAAATGGAATATGGAAAAGCAACGGTTTTTTTTACGCAATTTTAATCAGTTAATTTTTTTTCAGGTCTTTTTCATTGTGAAAATTGTTGAAAATGATAAGTTTTTTCTTATATCAGCCGTTTTTGAGTGATTAAGTAACAAATATCCAAACACATACTTTAAGATTTATAATAGGGCTTGTTAGCAAGATCAATAAATAATACAGTTTTTATGCATTTTTTGTCTACAGTCATAATTTTATCAACTACATAAAAAATAATAAGAGGCGACCGCAAACGACGGATTTTTTCAAGCATTTAAAAACTGCAAGCTGCATTGAGGAAAATCAAATAATTGTTCAAGGATTTCTTCAAGATTTATTTCAACCTACACACTAGAAATACTAGATAGCTTGCTTTTTATTATTGAATAAATATACCTATTGAAAAAGATCCATTAAATTTTACTTTATAGATCCTGTTTCCTATTTAGGTAAATAATAAATATTCTGCATATAAAATTATTATTCTATCTTAATTTGCATCTTAGGTGGGGCTATTTTAATTCTGTTTGCTAGAATAATTCAGAAGAAACTTTATTTTGAACTTATTTATCTTACTCTTATTTTAAATGTGAACGTTTGTATGTTAGGATGTTTGGATGTTTAATACTAAATCATGCAATTACAGCTTAGCGGATTTGGATGAAATTTGTTATGAAGGTAGCTCACCTTGGATTACTACAGCTACTTATTATCTAGATAACATTAAATATACCTATAGGATTGCGAGTGAAACCGCGGCACGCTGAAAGTCACTCATAAATCTTAGAAGACACTATAAAACTTAGAACTTAAAGTTATGTGCATATATTATAAAGTTTTTAATATTAAAACTATCTTACTTAGGTCCAGTTCAGAAGCGGGTCAAGTTCGCCTGGTTTGTCATGAGAGTTACGTGTTACCAAACTGTCTATATCCGATAGTTGACCATGAAACGTAAACTAACAAACTTTTTTATTGCAACAATTTCATTGGTATTTCGATGATTTACATATTTTGGAACCGTAATTCATATAATATTGAGTTATAAAAAAAGTGGTTTCGATTATGTTATATCACTCTCTAAAATTAAGTTACTTGACAACACAAAAAAAAAAACTGTCTCTTTTCATTCATATGTAGGAAAGGGATAGTAACAATTTTAGATCTGTCAAACTTATAACATATTTGATTATGATACAATACAGCTGAACTATCGACGTATATGCCATTGATTTATGTGACCTTAAAGCGTTGAAGGTCCAGGATAATCCTATTGCTCTAGGTCAAGGTACCAGACTGCTTGTAATGTTAAATAGTGATAAGGAAATACTATCCTGTATGTGGTACATTGATACTTACGTAATCTCAAAAACTCGTCTGATCTCCGGCGCCCAGGGATCCCTTTTGGTGAAGATTTCAGGCGCGTTAGACCTGATGGTGAAGAACAGGTCGATGGTACGCTTGGTGCGTTCCAAGCTGAAGTAGCAGCTGTTCATGAACCGACGGAGGAGCAGGTCATCTGTGGACGGACAACTTATGATTAGTATCTAAGTTAAGAAAGTTGGTATAAAATGTAAAGTTTTTAATTCGTTCCCTTTGCCTTCGAGGCAGCAGGTTCGTGGGATCCCGAGGCCATGAAATTTGTGGTTAAGCTAGGGCGTCGTCTGAGGCAACGAGGTAGTTGTACTAGAGATCCTCGCGCGGGGCAGTTTCTGGCCCAGCGAATCTCGCTGGCGATACAGCGGGAAAATGCTGCCAGCTTAATGGACACGTTTGGTAAGGGTAGGGGGCTCGGGATAAAAACAAAATTTGTGGACTAGCGTATTTTTTATATGTAGGTGTGTTCTTTGATTATTGTTTGTGTGTTGAAAACTGTGTGTAGAAATAGGTTGAATTGTGCTGCGATCGTGTTTGAGAGTAAACCGGTTACCTCCTTATTTTCCTTTTTCCAATTACCACCTGAAAGTTGTTTACCTTAAATCGGCGGTTAAATAAAACTTACTTAATTCACGTTTACTACTAACAAAATGATAATTAGCGTAGTTGAATAGTCGATATTTATTACAGTTATTATAATTTTCAACAAGGTAATAAATCAGATATAACTAAGGTTGTAGACAAATAGAAATGACAACTAATGTTTTTAAATAATAAGTAAGTCTAATTCTCTTGTCTAGTAATTTATTAGTGTAAATATTTATTTTTAGCAAGGTCAATGAAATTTACTATTCTAAACAAAACCACTCCCTTATAAATAAACGTAGAGTATCGAAATCGGTGTTCAGTTTTTGTCTTTTTCTAACGAGTTCAAAAGTCGAAGGAGAGATAAAGAGAAAACACGGAGAAACTAGGTACTTACTTCAAAACTTCCACGTTTATTAACAAGGGGACTAGAGTTTATTTATTTAACTGTACAAAGCCTTTGCGCTAAAGTGTACGAGTACACAACTAATGTATGTAGGTGCTAATAAAAGATGTAAACACATATTTTCTAGAGCAAGATCAAGAATCGCAAACAAGAATAGCGGCTCTATTTATACAGATCTTGTTTGAGTATCGCAGTGACTACAAATGCAGACGAATTTTGTTTTCATTGCATATTCAATTATCTTCTTCTTAATCTTCTTAATATATATAAATCTCGTGTCACAATGTTTGTCCTCAATGGACTCCTAAACCACTTAACCGATTATAATAAAATTCGCACACCATGTGCAGTTCGATCCAACTTGAGAGATAGGATAGTTTAAATCTCAAATTATAGTCGCAATTTTAATTTATTGCAAATTATATATATACTGGTAATTTTTACTATAAATTGACAAGTTAGCATCAACATACTACGGTTGCTATACTTACACAACGTCTGTCGAGTCAGCTAGTAATATATATAAATTACGTGTCACGTTGTTTGTCCGCTATAGACTCCTAAACTACTTAACCGATTTCAATCAAATTTGCACACCGGGTGCAGTTCGATCTAACTTAGGACATAGGATAGCTCACATCTCAATTTATAGTAAAAAAACATGAAAAATTAGAAAATTTAAAAATACTTAAACTTAACTTTGACATTTGACATTTGACATAGAATTGACGCAATAGCTTTTGACAGGACAACGTCTGTCGAGTCAGCTAGTATTAGTATTTTATTATTTCATGTTTATAATTTACCAAGGTTCGGGGTGACTCGTTCGAGATTTGGCATATTCTAGAATACCAGTACCTACTCAACATTTTGATCAACTTTTACAAAGGGACTAACTCTGAAATCGGGAAAAAAGGTGTACCACAGAAAAATGCACTCCCGACAAAATGTATGGAACAGCTCATTTTCTTGTCTCAATTTTGTTGAAGTCATTAATGCCGCGGAAATGTATTAAGATATGAGGCTAGTTTTCCCAGCTAGGCTAGCTTGAAGGTGGTAGTTAGGGAAGTAAAACCCTGACTTCGTATATTTTGACTTCACTTAGGTAGGCACCTATTTTTGAAATAAAAAGCCACCATAAGCTTGCCACCCTAGCCAGATAAGCTAGCAACCCAGGCAAAGCCCTACCTTTTCTAAACCATCACTCCGTACCCAAAGGGTAAAACGGAACCCTATTACTAAGACTCCGCTGTTCGTCCGTCTGTCTGTCTATCTGTCTGTCCGTCTGTCACCAGGCTGTATCTCATGAACCTAGTTAGACAGTTGAAATTTTCACAAGTGATATTTCTGTTGCCGCTATAACAACAAATACTAAAAAACAAAATAAAATAAATATTTAAGGAGGCTCCGATTATCCGATACAACAAGCGTGATTTTTTGGTCGTTTTGGCTCTAGATAATGGTACGGAAGTTAACGGAACCCTTCGTGCGCAAGTCCAACTCGCACTTGGCCGGTTTGTATTCTAACTTTTCAAACTACTTACTTAACATTGCAAAAATAATGACATCAACTTTTCGTAAGGTTACCTATAATTTGACAGAAAGCCAGGTCATTCACACTGGTTTATTGGATACAAAACACTTTTACTTTCTGTTATAAAAATGCAACATTGTAACCGTCTTAGACGTTATTGAGGTAGCGTTGTAAAAAATATTATACTTATACTAAAATTACTATGAACACTAATTAAGACGGCGCATGAACATCGCAGTGCATAAGATTTAATTATTTGCATATTTATGCATTTATAGAGGATTTGAGTAAGATTTGATAGCAGAATTGGCTAACATAAAATTTGCGGAATTAAGAAACTATGTTAGTTAATCAAATTGTGTTTCTAAATGCATTGCAAAGTTTAAGAATTCATTTTGATCTTCTATTTTGTAGAATTGCAGTGAGATTTAAAAGTATGTTAAATATATATGCATAAATAAGTGAATTAAATTAATTATTAGATAAATAAAAGTCAAACTGTAGGATTAACATGTTGTAACAAGTAATGATGTGTACAAACCCCAGCGAGAGAAACAGATTCATCTAACCAGTTTTCAGGGCGCCCAAGATACCTACAGGCTTTGGGGCCCGGTGCAACTTTTTTCGGGTTACCATTGGTTATTTATTTATTATCATATCATAAAGGTAATTTGTCAATTTAAGGTAAAATAATGAAGACAGATAGATAGATAAACTCTTTATTGTTCATATCATAAATTACAAACAAAACGATTATAACACCTAAAAACTAGTGCGACAACTGTTAATTACTACTGTTGTGTTATTTAGTTAAAATTTAAAAAAAATACAATATGAACTCTTTACTAAAAACATTATATTTAACAATTTATTTGTTTTGCGTGTCGAGAAACTTTTGAGTTTCTAAACAGCATCACCACCACTGAGTAAGCATTTTATCAATATAGGACGTATTTCACCACCACGTAGTTTTATCAGGCGAATGACTTATACAATTTTATACATCTCAATACCTCAATGTATTTAAGAAATAAGCATAAAAACTGACCTTCTCGAGACTTCTATTCTATTTGAGGTAACATAACAATTTAAGAATAGACATAAGTAAATTACCTATAGTAGGTAGGCAATTGATTAGCTACAAATGCTGCTGCTTTTGCTTTAATGTTTTCGGGCCAAAAGATTCCATTGCTGATTCAATTTTAATAATTGTTCTATTGTTACCTCATTTTTGTAATTGTACTCGATTTCAATGCGCGATCACGTTTTCCTCGGCTAAGAGGATACTAGATTGAGTACTGGTGGCAACAAAAAACAGTCCTACTAATTTTATATATGTAGAAATGTAAAAAAATAATCAAAACTTTCTTTTTTGTTTTGATGTTTGTTGTTCAGTCATGCAAAAACGGCAGAATAGAATTTGGTATGAAGCTTATACTTTGAATTAACAAATAGGCAACATTTAAAATTATCATTTTCATTCCGGATGCCGCTAAAATTGCGGGGCGCAGCTCTGCCGTCGTAACAAAAAAGGGCATATCTTACATATTGTAAATTTTGAGAAAAACTGGTTTAAATATTTTTTGATGTTTGGTCAATAAATACGCCGCTAAATAGAGTTTTTCGAAAATGTTTGAATGAAAATTATAGGAGTTTAACCATTACTAATAGATTATAAATATAATATTATGTATTTCATATGTATATAATATATAACTGAAAAAAATCTTTTCAACGTAGCGTAAAAAATCAAGAAAACTATGTAATATTACGCTTAAAAGGCACAAATAACCAAATGTGACCTTTTAATGTGATAATTTGCGAAAAAAAAGTTGAGCATTACATTGAAAAGGCATATTTATTCAATTGTGCCTATGCTTTGTACTAAAGCTGTCAGTATTAATGCACATTAGTTTGACGGAAATAAAAAAATGGTGAGAAAGAAGGTTTTACATACAGAAACTTTGTCACCATTTTCATTTGCCAAAAAATATGAGATAGTTTTAGACCGTACGTAATTACGACCTTCCTGAGCATCACTTTCTCTGTTCTTTGGTCTTTCTGGTTTTTTTTGAGTTGTGTTACACATAAAGAAATATTTTTGTTCCATCCAAGACATTTTCCAAAAATTACGATTTACTGTTTTGCGATACTCCTCTGAAAAGCCCGCTGAACATTTTTTTTTACAGACATTTTCATGACATCCAGGTTTAACAAAATATTTATTAAATATCTTTTCCTCTTTCTTTTGTCGCTTTCGATCTTTAAGACTAATGTTATATGTTTGTCGCTTTCTTATGTTTCCTTTCTTTGTCAATTGAACGTGGTTTGTTTCTTCATCTGAATGTTCCGGTGATTCTAAAATGGTTCTTTCTAAAACTGGCTGTGAACATGGTATAATTATAGTCAGATTCGGAATCAGTATCATCACTGTCCATTTTTTCATGTGTTTTTGGTAGTTCATAATCTTTGTCTAATACTGAATCATCCAAATCAAAATCAGACCAAATATCCTGTGAGCACGATGGTAGCAGTGAGTTTTGAATCCCACTTGATGACGGTGCGGATGGCCATTCGTTTACTGCATTATCACCAATTCTTAAAGCAGCACTCACTAATTTTGAGGCACGTGACTGCATATTGCTGAAAAAAAATGTTATTTACTTTCAATTTGATTAGTTGGCGAGGAATTTCGAGAAAACGCACTCAACACAAACATCATCGAATAGGTATATACCCCAACCAAAAAGTGTAGAAAATATGGCGTCGCCACAATACATGTAGTAGGTACTTGTTTAGTTTATAATATGTCCTTTTCCTGATGATTAGACTGTTGTGATCACGAAAATAAAAAGTAATCTAGTATAATAAAGTTTAGTTTAACATAAGTACGTATATATTGTCAAAATTTATTGTTCAACTAAACTTTATTATAGATTACTTTTCATTTTCGTGATCACAACAGTGTAATTATTTTTAGTGTAGAAAAAGAAAAAATAATAGAAAATAAATATCCGGCAAATACCTACATATCACTTGAATCAAAATTCAAACTATAACTAAATAACGCTGATCTACTATAAAGTAGGAATTCACAGACGCCGCGACGCGCGTCGCACAACAACTTTGTTATTGTGTGTCGTGCGGGCGTCAACTGATGCGATGCCATACATACCCAGCCTAGATCATTCGCGCAAAACAATTAGGAATTAAGCACTGTTAAAAACATACACAAATAAACTTACCGGAGCGGCGCGCTGACAAGCGTGGTCTCGCCGTGATATGTCAGTCAGGCACAACTGGCGCAGTTCGCTACGTACCTCGTCCTCCGCACTTCACCGCCACTCAAACTTATTTACTTGTAAAGGCATAACAGCCAATGTGGTTTTCTTTAAATACATTATTAAGTTGTAGTTCAGATAGTAAAGGCATAACTGGCAGATGTGCTTTTTCTTTTTAAATAATGGCTATGGTAATTTTTTTAAAAAGACTACGTTTGTCACATACGCCTTGAATATTTTAATGTAAGACAATTGTGCCTTTTCAATTAGTCAATTTAAAATAATTTAAGTAAAATATAAGTACCAACTACAAATTTGTGACCTTTTTACGTGCCCTAAGTCAGATATGCTCTTTTTACAAACTACAATAGAAAAAATGATTCAGTTGTGCCCTTTGAGCTTATCGTTATTTCGTGTATCTTGTTGCTAAAATTTCACAAAAAATGGAGCAGATAAGCCTTTTTTTTCTGATTCCGAATATGTATGTAACTCAATTTCGGAAAAAATGTTAGTTGTGCCCTTCTTTCTTACGACGGCAGAGCTAATGAATATTAAAGCTATTTTTTTACATTTTCTTGCATAAGCTAGCCGGTCTTTAAGTTTCGCATGGAAACCTATCCCCAATAATGACGGACTTACAAAATGTATTTTTCGTCACGGAAAATACAGGATAAGTAGAAAATCACAAGTAGCACTGCGGAGCACAAGTGATTATCAAAAAAATAATATTTATTTTATTTATTTAAATATGCCAACATTGTTAATGTCAACACTACATCATAAACCTTTATTTTAACACTAGCTGCACCCGGAGGTTACATCAGCTGTTTTTTTTACTTTTAAAGTGTCTCTGTATTAGAGTGAACAATTAAAAAATAAATATTCAAATCGGTCGAGCCGTTCTGAAGTTTTAGCGAGACGAACGAACAGCGATACATTGAAGTAGTCCACCTAGAGCACCCGTCCGAAGAGCACCTGCGCGAAGAGCACCCAGCCTAGTCCAGGAAGAGCACCTATCCATTTTTTTGGCAGGTGCTCTTTGTGGATTCAAATTTATTTTTACATTTGTGTCCACGAAGAGCACCTACCACTTAACAGCCTAGTGTTGAATGAAAGATATCGAAAAAAATCACTGAACGTTTATTAATTATATATAATACAAGCGACAAGCGTATCATACTAACTTACGTACATATTCGCTTATATGTAATCTGTCTGGGCGACATGTGAAAACAAATGTAACAAATGTAACAGCTATAATGTAACCTTATTGCAGTACTAACTAATAAGAGAGCGCCGTGGAAATATAATTATATATATATATATATATTTTGTTTGTCCGCGCCTAAATTATAATTTGTTCCTTGATTTAATTTAAATAAAATATACTCCAAGATACTCTAAGTAAATAATATCTACATAAATATAACCATAATGTAACCTTATTGTATTACTAACTAATAAGAGAGCGCCGTGGAAATTTTTGTTCTATAATCTAATCTAAAAATCAATAAATAAATAATACAACATAAAAACCTTAAAATCGCAGCTTTTCAATGCAGTGACCAAGGGAAATAAAGCCATGTTTATATTCTCTTATTATACTGTCTATTAATTTAATTTAATTTGTTCTTTTTTTGGCAAGTTTTTGGGATTTAGACTTTTCAAATTTTTCGCGAATTTGTGCATAATTCTTGCAATTTTCTTGTAGGACTCTTAAAACATGAGCAATACTCTTATTACATTTATTAATAATTGTTGGTCTTATGAGCCTGGCCGTAACAACACCATTTGTTTGACCACAATTTGTGGTCAATCCACTGTGTGACCATATAATCATTAAATTTTGTTACATTTTTATCTTGGGGACTCTCACTCATAATGTAAAGCCATGCATCATCCAAATCATCCGGTGGTAAAAGAGGAAGCACAGTACACAAAGCAACGTGCTTTCTATTAATGCTATTTTCGTTGAGGTCTAGCTCTTTCCCTTTCTTTTTTAACGCTTTCTTAAAGTGGAAGTAGCAACCCTTCACTGTTACATTGGGAAATACAGACAGTATTCCTCTTACTGCGGCTTCTTCGAAGTCACAAGTAAAAAAATCTACACATATGCCTAGTATCGAATATTTTAGTAACTGAAATAATTTTTTATATGTAGACATTTTTTTGTTTAGAAGCATAGCATATGCTAACAACGGCTTTACGACACCGTCGACATTACCATGAAAACTATAAATTTGAAGAAAAGGTTTCGGCGCAGATTTAAAAGTCCCATCACAATAAAAATAGCGAGTTCTGGCTAATTCTTCTTTGCTCCTTGTCGTGGCGAATAGAAGAATTCGATTTCTCCCATCGTAGTAATCAGCCAACAGAAAGTCCAAATATCGTTTGGGTATCTTAAAATAAAACCTACATTTTAGAATGTAGTAACTATCCGTAACTGTCTTATCAAACATAAGTTAGTGTAAAATAACAGTGCTCAAACGCCGCCGGAAAAAAAATGTCACGCTCGTCTATATATTCATCTCATGCTCTCATGGTTATAGAGCTAAAACAACAAAACCAGTCACGCAAAAAAAAAACATGTTCCTTGTATATGAGCCCCCTTTAATTCTTAACTTTCTTTTATGTAGTTTCTTTCAGTTCTATAGCCAAACCTCTTAGTCCTCGCCTGCGCGGTACAGAGGCGCGGACTATTTGATTTTTATCGATATCTTTCATTCAACACTAGGCTGTTAAGTGGTAGGTGCTCTTCGTGGACACAAATGTAAAAATAAATTTGAATCCACGAAGAGCACCTGCCAAAAAAATGGATAGGTGCTCTTCCTGGACTAGGCTGGGTGCTCTTCGCGCAGGTGCTCTTCAGACGGGTGCTCTAGGTGGACTACCTCGATACATTTTATAAATAAGATTAATATATTTTTTTAATTAAACAGTTTTTTGACACTTTGCCATTTGTTTTTTAGTACTTATCTATACTAATCTATACTAATATTAGAAAGAAGTAAAGTTTGTGTGTTTGTATATTTGTTAAATTGTAAGGGGTAATCTCGGGATCTACTGAACCGATTTTAAAAATTCTTTCACCAATAGAAAGCCACATTATTGCTGAGTGTCATAGGTTATATAAAAAACCGAAAAATAAAAAGGCTTTTACGTGGTAGTCCGTTTTGCAAAGTGAATCGGAGAAAAAACGGTCCGGACGGCGCGCGATGGCTTCGGGTTTAATTAACATTATGCCCAACGAAGTGGGCAAGGGTCAGAGCTAGTAGATTATAAACGTTTTACGGTGATTGTACCTTGTGTAACCTCTTGTTATAAGATTGCATTTTACAGCCAAGTCACGTCAAGTAGGATGATCTCAAGACGTTTGAATTCACAAAACATGGTTAGCTTGATCTTGAAGCGTGACGGCCAGGCATTAATTTCAAACCATTTAATTATAAATAGTACAGGGTTATAAGAAAAGGATATGCTTATATCGTATATGTATGGATATGATATCGTAGTAGGTACTCATAATTACTCGTATGACTAACTTTTATTATGAGACCAATCCCGAAATTGCAAAAAAACAGATTTTCCACAGCAAAATGTCAATGACACTGAACAAAATGTAAGGAACAGCTGTTTTTTCGCGATTCGAGGTCGGCTAGTAAAAGTTGTTCATAATGATGAGTACTAGCCTTTTTCGACTTGGAAAACTCTTTCCTTATAGAACTATTTAGCTTAAATCTTAGTTATCGATAGAACTAAGTTAGTTTTCCGGTAGTGACCATATGATACTTGTGTGTAGGAATGGACACTTTGGCAACTCTACGCTTTTGAACTGGTTTCTACCTCAGGTAGTCGATGTTTACCAATGCCTAGGCTTTCAAGGCGAGTAGCTTCAAGTCGCAGGTTCTTAGGAAGTTAATTGCCGTTACTAAACCTAATACATAGATCCTTATAAGTTTATTCTCAGGTTAGACGTGGATTCTGGGGTCCTTGTCTGGCGAGTGAGATGTTATCTCGGTCACTGTTGCTCTCATTAGAAATGTCATGAGTGAGAGTGACGGAGATAATCTCGAATGGCCCAGAATGCCCCCCTCGATACCTCTGTCAATTTGATGATCTTGTTTAGTTCATTTTTTTTTATTTAGGTACGGAGAGGAGTCAGGGGCTGAAAAACAATGTTGATTGGTGTACGGATGGGAAAAAAGACAAAAACTACACTGAGAAAAATTTCACCTAAAGTACGGAAGCATAGTGATAATCACCAAAAAGTACGATGATAAGCACCAATTTTTACTGTGATAACTGTCATAATATATGGTTCTCAGTGTTTTCACCCTAAAAACTGGTGCTAGTACTAGGTTTTACGTTGACAACCATAATTATGATAGTTGTCACCGTAAAAATTGGTGCTTATCATCGTACGTTTTGGTGATTATCACTATGCTCCGTACTTTAGGTGAATTCATTGGAATTTTGATGGCCATTTTTCTCAGTGTACAAGACTACGGGGGATTGTACCAGACCGAGCTCAGTAGCTAGCTGCGTTTTCACTGATTGCTGATTTTCATTGGTTTTCATCTCTTTAACTAAACCTAACGCTATTGTTAGACTTTTACTACTTGATCAATTGACATTTAATCTCGATTAGCAACCCGCTTAGCTACCACTAAGCCTTTTATGAAACATTATAGCAGGTAATAAGTTACGAAAGCCTTTCGGCGATCGGCGATATTGACCGCGAGGCCGAAATTTTTGCACAAGATTCAGACATTTCTTAACAGTAATTATTCTCAGTTTTATAACAGAACGTTCTGAATATAAAGCATTTAAAGTATGATATTATATTTAATGATAATTACGCAAACTGTTAAAATAAATTCGGTTAGATAGGTGCTTCTGCTTTTGCTTCAGTTTTTTTCGAATAAATTTGTTTAATCATATTACAAAAACTTTGAAAGTCTCTACAAAAAATAAGTAAGTTTCTAAAAATAAGTAGGTTAGTTTTTTTAAATTAAGTTTTACGAAATTTAAATCGGTGTTTAGAGTCAGCTCTATTAGAAATAAGGTTAATTTTAAAAATATTTTTAAAATCAGCCTTTTATTTTTATTGTCATCGGAATTTATTATATGTATTTTATTACAAACATACAACAAATATAACAACATAACAATACATACAAACATACATTACAAACATAGTACATACATTGCAAGTTAAAAAAAAACTTGAAATTCCCTAAGCTACCTTTGTGTTATTCAGACTGCCTCTACTATGATTCAATGGAATCTACACTATTTTTTAACATGCTTATCTACTTTTTTATGTCATTAATTATAATTACCTATAACTTACCACAAATTGTTATGTGGGCCCTAACAATTTGTGGTAAGTAATCATGTACTGATTAAAAAAATAATTATACTTTAATGCAATGATAAGACCCCATGTAAACATATGACGGTCAACCTGATTAGTTTATTTGTAGGCTCTTACACGCAGATTTATTTTTAAGGTTTTCTACCTCCTTCGGGGAAGAACACTTAGGGCGATACTTTGGTATCTGTCTGAATGTCACAGCCAATTATTTGAAAACGTCGATCTTTCAGCTCATTTAACACGCTTTTATTAGTTTCAACTGTATGTTTGTAACCGACCCTTTTGGACTCGATTTTGCCCTACTTTGAAAGATCAGGTTTAATTCAAACTTTGCACACCTGTCAAAGACCATGTTTTTTAGTTTTGAAACTATTTTTTTTATTTTTCTAGTAGCTTTAAACTCACTTACCGACATCGTGAGGTAAATGCGGCTGCTTGCAGAGCCAGTCTTTGATGATAGCGAGGTCATTATTGTAGTCACTGTCTTGATCCGGCATCTTGTATTTTACTGTAACAAAAAGAGATGACTTTTTAATATCACTAAATCAAGTCAAGTATTGAATCCCGTTGCTTTTCCTAATATAATAACTTTTTACATAAAACCTTTGACACAGGTTTTGATTGGTTTTAATTTCCGGAGTCTAGAACAGGCCGTGAACAAATTGTCTTTCCAACGTTTTCATCCAAACGTAGATGTGATAAAGCTACATACCAACTATAGAAGGATACCTGATCGAACATTCTGTGATCTTTTTCTTGTGTTTTCCTGCTATTAAGATCATCGATATGATTTGTAAACAATTTTTTTCTTCTTCTTTTTTTTCGATGGCTAAGACGGACATTGACGTAGGTTTAGTGTTATTTGAAAGGCGGCAATTATCATACAGATGCGAAGTTATATCGGTTTTCATGTTTACACCCAATTAGCGGCTTGGAAATGCATACTATGACCAATTTATACAAACCGTAGAAAAACTTCTAAGCTATAAAAAGACTATACGACGTCAATAATACGAATTTGGCGTTACAACTGTACGGGGTTACTCGGAATTGTAGTACTAAGTGGAAGGAGGTCATTGCACTCCTCATAGTGACCCACCTTTAATGGAAAATTCAGCTGTTTGTGTGAACGATGACATTTTTGGTAACACTTGAGTTTTTCACATTTTTTTTTACTGCCCTGAGGGGTTTTGAGAGGCAACAGGCATGACGACAGTATTAAAAAATCGCCGATTCAATGCTTTCAGGGGACTAGCCAGATTAAAAAAATTTAAAACACATGTTTAGTTTTATTTTAAAAAAACAGATTATTAAGATTTTCAATAAATTAAAACATTAAAATACAGCAATCGGCCATCTTGTCAGAAACAACAATCACAGCGTATGACGTCACGCTTCAGTGAACTCAGGTCATCCGCCGCTCATTACGCATAGACACAATGACATGTTTACTAACCGTGACGTCAAATCGACGCCATGACACAAGCAAGCTGTTTTCGGGCACTGTTGAAAAAATATGTGAAAAATGGCTTCAAACTTCGTTAAACTTAAGTTTATTACCGAAATAAAGGCTTTTTTGTAAATAGTAAATGTGTACTCACATTATGGAAGAGGATTTTAAAATCTTTCGTCACGCCTATTATACGTAGACAGTGGAATATCACAATTTTAGTTCTATGGCCATAGTAAAAGTTGGTAATAATAAGCTCCTTTCGGTATAGTACCACCGGCCTGTGTAGCTCTGTATGGTACCGTTTGCATTGTATTGACTCCATGCCTTTAAAGGGAAGACAATTCATCAATGCCGCGATTACAAATACAATCCAAATTGCATAATTAAGTAGATGACTCAGTCGGTACAGTATGAAGAAATTGCATTTGAGTTTATAAGTATTAATTCAATTGAGACATACAATAAAAGTTCAACAAATGAGACAATGTATGCAAGGGGCCTACCACGCATTTCAGTGTTTCGTTTCAATCTTACGATGCTTTCTACACAATAGAAAAAGAGAGCGAGAAACTCGATGTAAAGTATTTTTTAAAGTTAGCAGAGTGCAGTATCCCTCTATTCTGGCGAATGAGATATTATCTCGGTCACTGTCACTCTCACTAGAAATGTCATAAGAGTGAAGGTGACAGGAAAATTTTAAACGCCCAGGAATAATGAGGGTCCCATATTCAAGACCAACTTACTAACATTTAACATTTATGCTTTATTCACAAAGTTTTTCAAGAGTATTTTCAACAAACAAGATTTCAACACGCATTGAACTCTTTTAGCTTGTTCATAGAAAAGACATCAACGGGTATAAAAAAGGTACGTTACGTATTCGTTTGTTTTTTTTTGTACGTTTGGTTTCCTTTATTAGGTTTTATAAAAACTACCATTTCTTTTTAATAGGTAATTAAAATAGGCGCGTTTGGTTATGGGGATGCTGAGTGCTAGGACGTCAAAATTAATCAAAAATAGTAGGAAAAACGTGCGAATTCTATAGAAATAATGTATGAAACTGTAATTTCCATACTCGAGATTTTTTGCATACATTTAATTATCTATCAAATACTATGGGCTGCAGTCAATCTATTCTTGATTTTGATTGTGTAGGTATAATTAGACTCTATTTGTGATTATGATTCAATTGATTGATATGAATAGTTTAAATTTTACTGTTAAAACTAACGTGACTTTGACACACTTAGTTATAATTTTTGTTGTATTTTGTTTTGTTAGTTTATATTTTTAATAAAATTAATATAATTATATAATAAAACTCTTTCATTGAAACCTAGGCCTTGTTAAAAAAGATCATGTGGGTAATATAAGTTGCAGGCGACTTGGGCATTCAGACACCTTTACGACAAAAAAAGGTGTACAAAAAACGGTTTCAAAATTAATAAGTACTTTCAACAAATTTTGCAATTCTTATAAATATTTTTCACGTCTGTACTTGCGTCTTTCGACATGATGCTAAAACATTATAGACAATTTATAATCTTTCACGGAGGTCGAAGGTGTTTTTTGTGTCAAAAGAATTTGCGAAATACATTGAAAAGGCTGGCTTTGTAACGTGAGGTGGTATTGATACAAAGTTCAATTGTGTGCAATTGCTTATTGTACTTTTTATATCTACCATTTTTTATATCGCATGGATATTTAAATGTAGATTTCTATGTACCTCTACATAACATGTGCATTAAATTATTATTATCGGCGTAACGGAGAAAGATAAACGTTTTAGGAAAACATGTTTATTGGTTTGTTACATTATTTCTTCGAAGCGGACTAAGTGTGATATGGATTAGCTTTGTTCATATAAATTTCAGTTTAACAGTTTTAGCTATGTTTGATAAAAAATTGTTTCCAGTTTGAAAGCTACGAGTATGTTTATTTAAGTAGAAGGTTTTAATTTATTTATTTTTATTTATCCTGAATAAAATTACAATACAAATGTGATAAATAATAGTTTGAAAGACTTTACTATCTTAGTTAAGATTGTCCATCAAAGATTTTGTCCAAGTCGAGCCCTTTAATCAGTATCTAATAATAATTAATAGTAAAAAAACTAGAAAAACACGCTTTGTATAAAAAAACCAAACAAGAAAGGAGTCGGTTACAAACATACAAACAAACATACAAGTGAATCTAATAAAAAGCGTGTAAAAATAAACTGGCCGTACCAATAGGTTTACTTTGGAAAAATCAACGGATATACCTATTTTCGGATGTTGTAACATCTTGTTTGAAAAGCTGTGTGCCGTTCCACACTATACAAAGTTACTCTACGCTCACGGTTCGTGAAAATATTTCCCAACTTGTCCTTCTGCCAAATCGACTGTAGCCCTTTTGCCCTTTTAGTTGGGCACCTATTGCGTCAACTACACTACACAGCTCAAGTTCATACAAATAATTAAGTAGATACCCACACATAGATAGGCTCGTTGGTTCTGCGTGAGGCCTTGTACATGACATGAATTTTATAGTATCGTATGTCTGCGCTTTACATATTGTTTTAAATGCAAAAGAGTTAGGACTTTATTATCGCACTAATGGTGTAAATGCGAATGTTTGAGGGTGAGGGAGTGGGGTGTTTGTCTGTTTGTTTGTTAGGCTAGGTTAGGTTAGATTAGAAAGAAATATAGTGGGGTTGCCGGGAGAGTCGGGGGACTCTCCCGGCCTGCACGACCCCACACTGACTGTCTGGGGGGTGATCCTGGGGAACAGGGTCACCCCTCCATAGGCGCGGGGGGCCCTAATCGGGCCCATCGCCGGGGCAAGGTGGCGATTGCTAACACGACCCCACCTTGCCCCATCTCAGGCGGATGCCGAACACCCCAGTGGTTTTAGTGGGTATGCCGCCGCAGGGCGGAGACTCCCACATAACCACCCTGCCTCCCCCGGGGCGGGCGTGGTATCCATAAAGGATTTCCACTGGGTAAACAAAAAAAAAAAAAAGATTAGAAAGAAATAAAAAGGTTAGAGGTGGCTTCTTCACGCTAAAACATCTTAGAGGAATAGATACTTATAGTGAGTTTTGGAATGGAGAAAGTTTACACCTTGGATTACTTAGTACTCTATAACATAGGTTACTTCTTATCTCGAAAAAATCGCTTGGTACGAGTAAGAATAGTTCTTGAAACCGCGGAGTGCCACCGTAAGAATTTTGAAAGGCTTTCTCAATAAAATGTAAATATATATTATATTATATTATATTATATTATATTATATTATATTATATTATATTATATTATATTATATTATATTATATTATATTATATTATATTATATTATATTATATTATATTATATTATATTATATTATATTATATTATATTATATTATATTATATTATATTATATTATATTATATTATATTATATTATATTATATTATATTATATTATATTATATTATATTATATTATATTATATTATATTATATTAAGCCATTTAATTCCGAAACATTGGGAACATTGTTTAATATTGACTAAATGAGTTGAAACTATATAATGTCCCGCAGCTCGGTGTGCCTTTTGGCATAGGCCTCCTCCAACTCTCTCCATTGTGCTCGGTCCTCTGGCACTCTTGTCCAGTAAGGCCCTAGTGTTAAGCGGATATCGTCTTCCCATCTTGTCTTTGGACGTCCTGGTTTTCTAGTCCCATCTCTTGGATACCATAGGGTTACTTGCTTACTCCATTTATCGATCTTGCAACGAAGCATATCTACTATACTAATATTATAAAGAAGTAAAGTTTGTGTGTTTGTATATTTGTTAAATTGTAAGGGGTAATCTCGGGATCTACTGAACCGATTTTAAAAATTCTTTCACCAATAGAAAGCCACATTATTGCTGAGTGTCATAGGTTATATAAAAAAACCGAAAAATAAAAAGGCTTTTACGTGGTAGTCCGTTTTGCAAAGTGAATCGGAGAAAAAACGGTCCGGACGGCGCGCGATGGCTTCGGGTTTAATTAACATTATGCCCAACGAAGTGGGCAAGGGTCAGCTAGTGTCCTATAAATAGATATAGATGATCCAAATATTGTTTGAACATTATAGGTAAAAAAGATTCAGTAGAAAGAATATAAAATTAGTATTTTTTATTTAACTTGTGTGTATTAGTAGATATGACTCGTTGGAAAAAAGCTCTCTGTTAGTTTAACTAAATGACCAGTCGAGAATGGAAATTCCAAGATAGCTTTACTTTAAAACTCAAGCACATTGTCCATAGCTAATCTCGACTAAAACGACACTTCAAACAACACAATAAATGTTATCGTTCAATGATGTTTCCCGCTTTTCCAAGGTGAAACAAATAAACTCTACGTCAATTTGTTTACAAAAAATTCAAAAACATTTGTTTAGGTATGTTTACAGACTAAGTGAGGTAATATTTACCTAGATGTGATTTATATGCAAAACTTCTATGGGCATCTGGGTAATCCGTACTACGCAGTCACTAACTTTTTACTTACATATTTATCGGTAGAAATGCTTTTTTTGGGTAGGTACATCATTATTTTACGGTAAAAGCTTTTAACTCCCATAAAACCTACCAAAATAGAGTATGTAAGAGTAAGTAGGTTTCATTATTAGGACCCTAATCTGACGCGTGCGATACTTTATCGGTCACTCCTTTTCTCTTTAAAAAAGACAAGAGTAGGTAGTAGGTACGGATGAGTCTCTGTTGCCCGAGAAATGCATTGGGATGTTGTGTTGTTTATCTAGATTAAACCAAATAAACTCTTACTTAGTTCAAAAACAGTTATCTATCATTGATCATAAAATATCATTTCTTAACATCCGACAGGAAGTGGTGAAACGCGAGCCTATTTTAAAATTAAATAAAAAAACTAGCTATCAGTAAAATTTATCTAAAAAGACACACGTTTAAGTAACTAGTTATTGCTCAATTTTTCATAAAAGTTGTAATCAACACAAAAAACCTCAAGTTGTCTCACTTAACAAAATTAACGAATAGTCGCCATATCCACGAGCGACAAGCTCTCACGACTGCTATATAACCATCATGTCGCCCCACTTATTAAAATTCGTACAAAATAGTGAAAGTGCTACCTCTGCGGCTACATCTTGTATTTTTGCATGTCCTAAACTAGTTATGGACCAATGTTCGGTCGCGTGGCGCACGAGACCTTACAAAGTTGAACCACGTGAGTTCAAGGCAGCCGTCGAAAGTCGGCATTTAAAAAAAAAATTCTTGACCGACCACAATCTGTGTTTAACAAAATATAGTTAAGCTATAATATATTATAAGCCACTAATTATAAATAGGTTGCAAAAAAGCAGACGTGCCGCCTGATGGTAAGCCAACATCGTCGGGAATAAAATACCTACCGCCGAGATCATCATGGATACCTTGTCGACTTTTAGATTACTATATTAGGTACCCTTTTGATTTGAAGAACCTCATATTGAAAGTTTACTGTATAAATACTTTGTTTTTTTTGTGTATATTTGTCTTGGGTCTTGTTTGAGTATCACATCACTTGCAATGGCAAGTGATACTTAGGTACTCGTATGTTATAACAAACTTGAAAACTAGAGTCAGTCTATAAAAAAAATAAAACTTTGAAATCATGAACGGAAACTTTGTTGGTTCTAATTATTTTCCCTATAACGACCGGAACTAATTCATCAAAATGAAAATAAAATGAAACATTTTCCAAAAACCAATTCACAAAATCGAATCAAAATAAATGACTCGATATAAAACATCGCTCAAAACATCGAGTTTTTGTTATAGTCGCGTTGCATTCCTATTATGACCGTCGTACATAACGGTAACCAAAGCTTGAGGTACTCGTATTATTCAGGCCAAGTTAAAAACCTGACCGGAATAAGCACGTACTTTTAAGGTTCCGTACTTTTTAACATAAAGTTGGTTTGAACTACATTGCAATAAGAACTTTAATACTAAAACTTTTGGTTGAGATTAGATTGTGTGAGACCTACACTGTGGTACTTATTTTAAAATCAAATAAATTCCAAGCAATGACATTATGACACAAATAAAAAGTAGATACGAGTAAATGTGAAATTAGGTAGGTCTAGGTACTTCCTGTTAATTTGCTACCTGATCATATAGCAAAAGTAACAAATATTATTTCTGTCTTTTCTAATTATCAAATAATTTATAAGCCAGTACCTACTCGTATGTATTTACTTAGTAATATTGCATTCTTTTTATATCAAAAACAATGAATAATTGATTAGATCGCTTATTCAAGGATTGATTCGCCGAACTTCTCACTTGAAGGGCGTTAAAATAAATTCTGTCACACCTACTAATCTACTTGTACCTACAACTTACAATTAAATAAACACTTCTTAAGTACTAGATGACTCAATTAAATAAATAAAGTCTCTTGCTATGTCTTACTTTTTTTTTTACAAAAGAAACGCTATATCTTTTGATCGCATCTTTCAATAAGCTACATTAAGTGATTATTATGCTTTCTAATCTAAACTATGGGCATAAAGAAAATATGATAGACTAGCTACATAACACCCCGCGATCAATTTTTTTTAATAAGTTTATTATGTATCCTATTTTACTTCTAATACCTCCTAGTACTTATATGTGTACAAAGTTTCATGATGATCGGTTAGGTAGTTTTCGCGTGAAACCGTAACAAATAAACTTATATTCACATTTATAATATTAGTAGGGATTAATGAAACGATTGACAAAATAGTCGTGGTAGTTTGAAGTATGTAGTTGGTATGGTAGTTCGAGTTTGAAGATTTATAATGTTATATTTTTTACTAATAATTAATGATTTTGATTTAGACTCGATTATTTAAATAACAAGGAGAACATTCCGAATTTCCGTGTAAAGTGCGCATGCAAACATCAAATCGAAATCAATTTATCTTTTTACTATCCATGTCGATGCAATCGTTAAGAATGTTAAGATCTATTTTGGTAGATATCGAGTAACATCAGAGAGCAACTATTTTAGTATCTTGTTTGTTTTTTATTTGTATGAAACCGTCATCCGCATTAGAAATATTTTAGAATTTTAAATATTTTTTTTTAGTTAAAAGTAGATTATTTAATTTCGAAAATTATTGAAATATGCTTTTCTTCAAAGATATTTTTTAAGCATGTTCCACAAACCTTTATTCCTTGTCGGGAAAAATTACGATTTGATGCACTTTTTATTTATTTTGTATGCGGGCTTGTGCGTCGAATAGTCGCGACAGACTGGCCGCAGAGGATCGGATGCAGTGTGGTAGACGCGTCGCAATCGCATCCGACATACCTAGTAGAGCAGTTGGAAGGCATGATAGTAAGCCAAAGGTTATTCTGTAGATCTACGCTACAGAATTACCAGAATAATACTTATCTAGATGGGTCGTATCGAACAATGGTTTTAACATGGAAAAAAAATAAGAACTTAAGTTTTATCGAAAAAGTTAAACGAGTTCAAAAAAAGGTTCTCTGTTCAACTGTAATATGTAACTGTATTTTTTATGATTATTTGAGACGAAAAGGAAATAAAACTAGATAGGCAAGACGATTTCTGAACTTCAAAATTTTAGTTTAAAAAGTTTCTAAATCTCAAGATCTCATGTTTTTGACCAGAAGGACTTGAGGATTTTAAATTTTGGCGCGGTTAAAATTAAAACTGAACGGAAGTAATACAGTACTTCTCTATGTAGCCAACAATCAAGTTTCCTTTTCCTGTCTGCTATTTTTATTCGCAGAGAAGGAAGCAACTTTTAGCAACTATTCTTTTTAATTTACCTTGTCTATGGTTCTGTTCTTTCTACTGTCTGTGTCACACTGCACTGCACTGTAATGGTGTGCCGATTCGATTATTTATCTAATCGATTATGCGAACCAAGATAATCGATTATTAATCGATTATTAGTTCGAAATAAAAATTGTTACAAATTGTCTTACCTCCAGATTATAAAAATGAAACAAAAATGAATTAAATCACATTATTTATTTAAAATGAAACTACTAGATATTAAAAATCAAACAAATACATCAATTCCCAATCAGTGACCAGTTAGCATTTAAAAAAATGATGTAATCTAGATGCTTCGGCAGCAGGCAGTTCCTCCTTAAATTTGTCAACTGACCTGCTTTAGAGAAAATTCTCTCCGAGGGAACGGAGGTGGCAGGGATGCACGAATATTTCAAATGTAATTTATACAGATGCGGGTTATTTGTTTTCATGCTCTTCCAATACAGTAGAGGATTGCTTGTCCTTGCAAGTAGAGGCAATTCTAAGTATTGTTTGTATTGTACTCATGTACTTATGAAGCAAAAACCGTAAAACAATGCTTATAACATAATTCGGGATTTCCCTTACAATAGAGCATACTACCCATCACTACACTTATTACTAGAAACGGGGATTCCCTTTGCATGTAGGGTTACCATAACTTAAATGGCTTACTCCCAATAATCGATTGTAACGAAATGATAATCGATTGCAAACGATCACCTTGATAATCGATTAATGATAATCGATTCCGCACACCACTACTGCACTGTATTTCAGTGTCAGTTGTCAAGTTGTTATTGTCAGTTCTGTTCTGATTCTGAATAATTTTTAGAGGTTAGAATTTATTTTGTTTTGGAAGCAAACAACTTGAAACAAGTATTTAAAGTTTAACAAAGTTTTAAGTTTTAAGTTTTAAAACGCAAAAGCGATTTTAATGTTAGGTGCCCGTATTTACATATAAAAGATGTTTGCTGCAACCTTACGAAGAGTCTATAGGACATGTGATAGAATAACTGTGCGAAATCTTAGAAGCAAACAATATGTACCAAGTGGACCTAACCCTGGCTTAGATAATAGAATTCGTGCATTCAAGGAAGATGGAGTTCAAATTTCAGATGAAGATGCAGAAGAATTTGTTGAGCAGTCTGCTAGTGACTTTTATAAGGTAAGTTAACCAATGCAACAGTGGGTCGATTCAGGCTGACGGTGATGATGAAAATTATAACCCACTGATTTTATCTTACTGTATCAAACCAGGGTTATTCAATTATCGTCTTTGCCAGGGCTGCATTCTGGCCTATTGATAAAAACACATTTATCCTTTTAAATTATTGTATGGGATGTTGGTTTGATAGTTCTGAATACATTTCTGTTACAGGTTGGTGAGGCATATAATGAGCACTTAAACGAGACATTGATGGGTAAACATGATCTACAACAGCATATTATCAAGGAGAAATACTTCAAGGAAAACATGCCCAATCTGTTAACATGGAGTGAGAAAGAACAGATCCGTCATTTAGCAGAGGAACATCCCGACGAATGGACTCCAGAAAAATTAGCTGAAAGCTTCCCTGTTACTGTACCTGTTGTGAAGGTAACCTCTTAAATAATATACATATTCCCTTATTTTAAAATGTGCCTTTTTTTCTGTGACAAATAATCATTACTTGCTAATGAAAAAAGTGTAATATAAAATTATTATAAAGAAGTGTACTGTAGTAAGAAGTGTACCTAACTGCTTGACTTGTATTGTTGTTTCAGAAATTATTAAAATATAAATGGAAACCAGCAACAGAGCAGCGAATTGCACGCCATGATGAATCAGTTTTAAGAAATTGGCGAGAATTAAAAAAAGGTTCTCTAGAAATACCAGGAGGCCAGCGAGAGCATTTCCTGAAATTTTCGAACCGAACTATACCACCTCTAAGTAAGAAGTCTATAATATCCAAAATTGAATTTACCAAAGAGGATAAAATTGGAGAATTTGCAAAGATAGTTCAAAGGTGTGCTGCTAATGAAAACTCCAAAACGGACAACGAAACAAGTAAAGAAAGCAATATAGATGATCCAGAAAAAACTGACAGACATAAAGTAAGAAAAGATGCTAAAATGGTAACATTAGATGAACTTGCCCACAAAATTAAGAAACGATTAGAAACAGGAAAAAAGGTAGATATGCCTGACAAACTTCTGTTCAGCACATTGAATTCTAAAGCTGAAGCTAGCTCAGTAAATATTAGTACCGAGATTGAACTATCCGATGAGACAAGCAAGGAAAATAAATTAGTAGCATTTAAAGATGAAGATGACAAAGGAAAAGATATAATGAATTATCCAGAAAGAATTAGAATTCCCAAGAAAGCATACAAAAAAGATGCTACATACAAAGTAAATGACTGCTATTATGATCATGACGGCAAATTCTTATACAGAGTCCTAGGAATGTAGTTTAGGTACTAAGTAAAGCTAAATAAAACATACTATTCAATTATAAGCCTTTATTTCTTTTTTATAAAAATCAATGCATATTTCATTTCAATACTTTGTCAAAATAACCTAACTAAACCATGATGTTACTTTGAGTTTATAACAAATAAAATGTCTTTCAAATTACTATTCAAAATTGTTACAACTAAATACTTATTACCATGAAATATAACAACAGCTGATTAATATTGTACATTTTGTATGGAACAAAACTATGGCTTGCCTTTGTGCAAGTTATCACTATGAAATAAAATAATTGCAATTGTATAAGATTATATTTTATGATTGAAAGCGATACCATTCAATAAATAAATTTACAAAATAGTTACTCCGTAAACCAAAGAGGAAATATTGATCCCTTAGGCTTGTAATATGGCTTGTTATTGCATAACTCCTTACTATTGTAGGTCATTTAAAAACAAGTACATATAATTTTTACTGTTTGTTCAAAGAACCTTGTTTAGGAAATCAGTATTTACAGTTTCTGTTAGTATGCTGAGTATTGTTTAACTTTTGTTAGCGTTATTAGTATCAATAAATATTTCAATTCAAGATTTTAGATATTTTTCATTTGCAAAATAAGTAATAAATTATGTTTGTCCGGGCCCAGACTACTGGCACAAAAAAACGTGGACTAACTAAAAATAGCTTGCTTTATTTGACAGAATGTATACACACTCAACTTTAAAACCTTTCTTTTGTTAAAATTAAAAGAAAGTTATTGAAGGTAGTTACCAAGAATCTTGAATGTTCAGTTGTTCACACAGAAGTTTGAACGTGCGACTTCAGTGAAGGGACGTATTATTCTACGCTATTTCTTCAGCTACAAAAAAGGGAGCAGGCGTCAAGCCACCAAAAGATCCCAAAACGCTAAACGACAAATCGTGAGCTACCTAATTATCTACATTCAAAACATTGGTGTTACACTTCGATATACAATATTAATAATGATTTTATCATAACAGCTTGAATACTTTTCAATTTGGCAGTCACATTATTTACTCGAAGCATTTTCAATACATTGTGTACAAGACTTTGTTATAGGAAATTACTCGAATGGTCGGCAATAGTATAAAATTTATCAAGTAATATGAATTGCCAAAGCAAATTAAGAGAATTTTTGATTAGGTATTCATTTAGACGCACTTAATATTTTCTAAATAAACCAGCATATTCGGCACAATCTTTACAGATTTACAAAACATAAACGCAGTACGATTACGTAAATAATGTGACTTAGTGATGAGACCGATTCACACAAAATTCGTTTACGAATCCAACTTCTGAATCACGAGTACAACCCCTATGACTTGACTGTGCACTTCGCGCTATAACATAGCTCTTTCTCTTTCCCTCTTGCGCTATTAAACGCCCGAAGCAACCGCTGGAGAGGGGTTGCATTCCAGCGAAGTGCACATTTAAGTGGAGGTCGTACCTACTCACCTCCCGTGGACCTTACACCTACTCTATACAATTTCTATGTACACGTTTTTCATAACATTTAACGATCCAAAACAATACTTATGATTAGCACCCACATGCCTAAACTAAATGGATATGCCGAAACGTGAATCTAACAAAATTGCTTGTGAATTACGTGATTTAACTTTATTTGGGGCAAACCGTGTATCTCCTTAGGCCGAAATTCAATACATCGACAACAGAAAAAGTATTTGCTGTAATGCTAAGGATTGTCGCGAGACGCGTGGAAAGGCGATTCACCATATCGCGAAACATTTAGGGGAACAATTTTACATCGCGATGATATTGGCGCGAAGTTTTATGACAATTGAGTCCTTGTATAAGTGGCCAAAATATTTCTATTAACTATCGCTATAGTTTAAAAAATCATCTTTATAAGACGCATTTAAACTACACGTTTTTTAGTAATTTTCGACCGATTCTGTCAAAAGAGCTTGGCTACTTACAGCAAATATTTTCTCTATCGTCGATAAAAAAATATTCTATCAAATAATCTAATTGTTTGCGGTATATTGCTTAGTACATTCAAGCTGTGGTCGAATTGGACGGGCGAGTAAAGTTCGCTAAGTTTTACGGCTGTTTCTTTGTTCGACAGAATGTTTGGACGGTGACGTTTTAGGCCTAACCGTTGGCGGCGAATGTTTACTCCAACGGGCTCATCTCTGTGAGTGACAGAAACAGAAGAACGATCCTGTGCGAGTTAGAACGAGATGGAGACTCCGCCGACCCTATTCGTCCTTCGCTCTTATTCAGTCAAGGTTGTATGAATTCAGATCGATTTATCAAAAACTTCGCGTTGTGATTTGCGTTCGAAAAACAATACATAACTTTTTGTTTCGCTCATTTTACCTGAATGTGAAAGAGTTATTTGAAAACGCGTATTTGACCCGTGACTCTATTGTCTAACAGACTAGTAATAGGAATCATCGGAGTAACAGTAATCGCAATCAATTGGCTCATTTTGACAGTTTAAGTTTAGGTAAAAATGATGCCGATTCCGATTACCAGATCAAGTTATTACCAGTTAGGCAATGAGGCCGCCGGCTGAGACATTTTCTTCTTGAAATTCTTATAGCTATATCCCTCCCTGTTGGCGTAAAACGTGCTTCTTAGGGCGTCGCGCCGATTCCTTACTTAAGTCTTCTGACAGCGTCACAAGCGTTAGCATTTTTGATGATAATCGATCCGAGTGAATACGAAGATACATGTACAATGTGCTTTCTACAACAAGACAGTACGATTATTTATGTGTATTTAGTGACGTTAACTGTCAAGAATTGCAAACAATTCATTCAGTAGATAGTTAAGAAGGCTCTGAAGTTCGACTGTTTTCATAAAGTACTATTTTTCAGAAAATTATCATCCATTTTAGAAGAAAATATTTAATCTAGCAATGACTTTTCAAAGCGTTTTTTTAAATCTGCAAGTCGTTATAGAGTAATTCTGAAAATATCACCTGTTTACGTGTACGTAAACGATTTAAACAGAAGCCTTAGTCAGCCATGTACGATATTACTTCGGTCCCTTTGGAAAAGTTATGATCCACAACTAACTTTTCCAATAATAAAAGAGCGACTATGGCAATATCGCGCACTCCAGAATAATTCCCAAGGTGCGCTTCAGCCCAGATTTAACCTATTCGATTTTCGATGGCAGATATGATATCACGTAAAGCCTAATAAAACTCCAGTCCTTTAATCAAAATACAGTTCACAAATTCTGTGAAGCATTACTCAACGTAACACCAGCATCCTTATCAAGCAGTCATTTGCTATCGTGTCATCCTGCTCGTTCCAACTGATTAGAATAATGTACGCGAGCGAGACAACACGATAGCAAGAGTTTACTCGTACAACCATTCTCAAACCAATTCGAGGTCTTACAGCATTCTCAAATTGAAAGTATCTTTCCAGTCAATCAAGTATCAAATTAGTTAAGTATCGCATTTTAAAGTATCAAACACTTTTCGTTCTCGTTCAATGAGGGTTTTCGAGTTGTTTCATCCACAGGACTGACTGCGTTAACTTAAAAAAAAAACTTTAAAAAAACTGTCAAAAGTGTCAAATTATACCGAAATTAACTGATCTAGCTGCGTGGCACAGGTTTATCCGCATTTTCCCCAGCCTCCCCTATATTGAGGCAAATAAAATAATAATTGATATTCATATATGTCGAGCCATTATCGAGTTTTGCGAGACACGGAAATTGACTTTATATTATGTTTTGACAGTTAATCGGACCTGAAGTCTCAGTGCTGCCATCTAGTATGAAGCGTTTCGGAAAACCCTCATCACGATCCTTTCAAACTATATTAGCAAATATATCGTACGCAAACTATTTCAAAGTAACAAACCAAGGACCTCATTCTGCGCTTGCGAGATTATCTCAGTCACTGTTAATCTCGTCACAAAAGCCATTAGAGTGAGTGATATGAATAATATCGCACGAGCCAGAATAAAGCCGTAAGTTAGCTATTATTGGCCTTATATTTTTAAACACTGCTTAGAGTTAAGTAACAATAATTAGTACTGCGCAGTTCTTTTTTTGTATTGCTTAAGTTAAATGATATTTGTCTAAGCAACGTTTATAATTAAGACCGTATATTGTACGCAAAATCCTTCAGAAAAAGTGTCAATGTCAAACCACTTTTTGCTACGAAATTAGTTCTAACAAAAACGTATCAAACCATGTTTTAAGTATGAAAATTAGTCGAGTATCAAACGCAGCCGTTTGAAGTAATGCCGGCAGCACACTGCCGCCGGCGACGGTGGTAGATCTTGGGGTCTCGTCTCGCCTCCCAATTGATCCAGAGCGCGCGTGTACTCTCGCTGTAGAGCGATGAAATCGATGTTCTGCTCGCCTAAAGCTGCCATTGCGAGGAAGAGGATATCCCTGGAAAAATAAAAATTTATATAAAAAAAAACGAAACATTATACTTACTGAAATCCATATGACAATGAAAATCTAAGATTTGTGTGGATTTTTCTTCGTAAATTTTGTTTGCGATGTAATTTTAGGGGTCCGCGCTGGTTGAAAATACCTTAGGTACATAAGTACGTAACAGATTTATTTCAAATTAGGTAAATACATATAGGTAAATAAATAATAGTTAAAAAAAAACTAAAAAAACACGCTTTTTATAAAAAACCGAACTAAAAAAATAGAAAATAAAATTTTATAAATTTAAATTAAGAATAGGGTTGAAAATTTCAATAAATATAAATTAATAATAGTGTAAATAAATAAATATATGTATTTTATTTTTAAAAAGCGTGGGGTGCATGGGTCAATAGATATTATATATTTTGTAGATACATTTTGTATTGACAGACATGAGTAGAGTGATTAGCATTTTGATAATATCTTAGAAAGCACCCCACGCTTTTTTAAAAATAAAATACATATATTTATTTATTTACACTATTATTAATTTATATTTATTGAAATTTTCAACCCTATTCTTAATTTAAATTTATAAAATTTTATTTTCTATTTTTTTAGTTCGGTTTTTTATAAAAAGCGTGTTTTTTTAGTTTTTTTTTAACTATTATTTATTTTTCGCTTTTTAGTTCGATTTGCGAACTATTAACCATTATTAATATGTACAAATGTGTTGGTGTTATCCGATTTTGGCCGTCTGCTCAAGCAAATTAAAAATAAAATTGATGCGTAACAAAAAATATTGAGCAAAAAGATTTGTAGCCGCGTGGTTTCGATCCTCAGACCTCATAAAATAAAATTGATGTGTAACAAAAAATATTGAGCAAAAAGATTTCTAGCGCGTGGTTTCGATCCCGGGACCTCTGGGTTATGAGCCCAGCACGCTTCCACTGCGCCACTCTGTTCTCTGACACAAATGACGAAATTACCATTTGTAAGTTAAACGGTATTAAAAGTTAAAGAAACTTTATAGAAAAAGCGTGTTAAAAAAATTAATAGTTAAAAAAACTAAAAAACACGATTTGTTTAGTGTATTGTCATCGGTCCTCGATATATCTACAAAGTTTGAAAGAAATCTGACCGTTTAAAGTGGGTCAAAAACGCGCTCAAAGGAGTCGGTTACATACAAACATACAAACATACAAACATACAAACATACAGGTGAAGCTAATAAAAGCGTGTTAAAAAGGAGATGGTTTATTTTGGCACCAATTTCAGTACAGAGTTATTCAAAACTAAACCTACCTGTAATAGGAATAGTATCTGTTGTTGTTTGACGTGTTCTCCCGCCAGGCGATCAGTTTCCTCAGGGCGTCCGTCAAGTCGTTGCTCAGCAAACCGTTGAGCACCGCTAACGCCACACTAACAGGAAAAGTTCAGTCATTAAGTTCTCGTACTAATAATGGCAATCGACAATAATTATACTTTATTTTGCTGCAAAATAAAAGTATAAAAAAAAAGAAAAATAAACAAAATAATGTAGAAAAGAATTCAGAAAACAAAAAATTGATAAAAAAAATAGAAAAAAAATTAAATAGAATAGATTTCTAGAATAGAAAATTTTGCAACGACCTTCGAACGGTCGTTGCAAAATTTTCTTGATGGTTTTCAATATTTTGGAAGATCAGTGCGCCTAGCATAACTTTGACGTAATAATACGTAGCGAGTATTCGATAGTTAAGTGTGCGCCATTTACGCCCTAAAGTTGTGCTAGGCACACTGTTGAAGTATTACAATAGTTATGGCTAAATTCTCTAGGGTGATAAAATGAAAACATAATACACCAAAGTAATTTTGGACTGAACAACCGAGAGTTAGAAGTGATTTTACGTTTAGGTACAAAAATCTAACTTTAAAATAAGAAAGTTTTAGATAATTTGGCAACAGTAATTTATCACCCTGTAAAGTTTCAGCGACAGAGGAATTTATGTTGGAGTCCCCATAGAAAGAACAACCCCGTTTATTGGGGCTACTTGGCGGGCTTAGTCCGTCGTGTCCTAGTGTTTAGCTATACTCACGTGTGCGGCGGCGAGTCCCCGAGCTCGGTGAGCAGCAGCGCTTGCAGCGCGCGCGAGCGCTGGCTGCGCTGGCGGCGCTCGCGCCACGCGCGGTGCAGCGCCACGCCGGCCTCGCCCGCGCCCGCGCCCGCGCCCTCCGCGTGCGCGCGCTCCCACCCGCACACCACGATGCAACCTGCGCGACACCAGACCTCATTAGACTTATCTATACTAATATTATAAAGAGGAAACATTTGTATTTTTGTATTTTTGGATGTTTGTGTGGAATAAACTCAAAAACTACTGGACCGATTTCAAAAATTCTTTCACCACTCGAATGCTATATTATCCCAAAGTAACATAGGCTATTCTTTTTTTTTAATTTTTTTTTATCCACAGCAAAGCGTGGCAGGGAACAGCTAGTTATAAAAAAAAGAGTTAAAAAAATTGCAAGAGTCCAAGAAACTGTAACTGTAACTCAACTTTTCATACTGGACAGTGGACAAGCATCGCAACTGCGTGTCCATACTGGGCACAGCGTTACGTAGGGAAGTAGAGACACGTAGGGAACGTAGGGTAAAAACGTGAGGCGTAGGTCCCCGGTTAGAACCAGTCATCCATTGAGTACTCCATGTCCGTGCTGTGACTACTATTAAGAAATAGCCAGGAGTCACATAGATCTACCTATTGATCGTGAGGCGGCTGTGGCTACCGATTCTCGTCAGGCGTTAATCATTTACCGCATCAAATGGCTAGCGTCTGAACACCAACCACGTAAAAAATCCGATGAAATAAACGGTGAAAAGAGAATTCGTCTATGGATAATTCTAAGCCTGCTGAAATCTACAACCAAGACAAATTCTCGTGAAAATTGACAGTTTAGAAAGAAAAAACACTCACCTGATTTTTCCCCATCGGGTATGACGTCCAAGCTTCTATACCGCGCTTGGAAGTCGGCGCACAGCAATTCAGGCAGGTGGTTCTCAATGTTTGCTCGTTCTAAGAACCACACCAAGTTCCAGTACACTATCGGATGCGATTCCACGAATTCAGACTCTGCGAGACATGCGTCGCCTTCTCTACCTGGAAAAGGAGTATAGTTTTTCGGTTATTTTTACTGTGGAGCATGCTTGCTTGGAAAAACGATTTAGAGACACCCCAAAAATTTTAAGGTGTACGAAGTAGAATCAATAATTTTTTGCTTTAGTATTTAGCAGTGGCACAACAAAGCTATGTCAGATGCGGAAATGGCACTATTAGTTGGTTTAATCTTTTGTCAATACATTTGTATAAAATAGGATGAGGCATACCTAAAATAGATTCGAATTCCTTCCTGAGAACGAGTGGGTTTAGATAAGGTACGCTCAACGTCTCGGCCTTCGTCTGTCCGGTGCGCATTATCTGAAACAATCATTTATAAATTTACACTTTATTTTGAAACTACCC
This sequence comes from Alcis repandata, assembly GCA_949125135.1. Lineage (NCBI taxonomy): Eukaryota > Metazoa > Arthropoda > Insecta > Lepidoptera > Geometridae > Alcis > Alcis repandata. Next base: position 4,975,320 of record OX421238.1, read on the forward strand.
TCATATACACGAATATCTGGTAAATATTCTTTTTATCTGAAAATTTGGACTTCGAACCTGGACTGGAACTGCATTGGACTGGGAACTGGTAGGAATTGCCAATAGTAAAGTCGTCACCGACAGTACGGAAATTATGTGACGTCACCATTCATCATGACTGTGTATGCAGGCATAGTGGATACATGACGAGGCATGGTATGACGTCAGCTACATACCTGCACAGACAGCAGCGGCACAGTATGACGTCCGCAGGCGGTGCAGCGAGTGTTTAGGTTGGAGTCGTCGGCCGCCCAGCCCGCCATTATATCCTCATCGTATAAGTAGCACAGGCACTGGTGGCATTGCGAACATGACCACATGTGGACCGTCACTGATGGGTTCTCGTGACGAGCGTTGTCCTGGGAACCAAACGAACAGTAGACTGAGAAAAAATTACATCATTTTATGGTTGTGATACCAAAAACCTCTGGATTCCACTTTAATTGTGCGAACCGCTAGTGTGGAATGGCTTTGCCTGATTAGGTTTTCTTAAGGACATAATCTCGGTTTTTAAGGCAAGCGTGCTTTGCCGTAGACCGAATTGTTGCTTATCATCAGGCGAAATGGCGGTCAAACACATGCCTATCAATGAATAGAAAACCTTCTGTTCAACCTGTAATTTATTATTTGCCTGTATGCGATCACTCCTGTCACGATCATAGATCTGTAGATTATAAAACTTACCGTAAGAGGTGGGTAGAGATTATCCGGTAGGTGTGAAACTAGAGTGGCGAGCGAGCCGCGCTCCATCGAGCACGCAAGCTCAGCGTCGCTGGACGCGCGTCTGAAATTCATGCCTCCCACCCATTCTGGAACAGGAATACTGGCTTCAAATTGTGAAACGAAGAGATAAATATAATAGTTTTTTGATATAATATGATAATGTAAATCACTTTCTTGGTAAGAGTGGTTAGATTTGAACGCGCGACTATTTATTTTTAAACCAATTCCTTTTACCACAGAACTATATAGATTCTAATATTGCTTTTGCCGATGGCCTTTGTTTCAAGAGTTAATTAAGTCTTTACATAAAACTGGACCAAAAATATATTAGAGACTCATTTGGTTTACAAATATGACACTATGAGTAATTATGCCATCGATTTATCCCGATAAATATCACCATTAATACGAGCTTAGCTTTAGCCCATCTTTAGCAGTCTTCTGTCAGCAATTTCACCTCTTATATGTCATGATATTTTCTTTTTAACATCTCACTTCATTCCCCACCTACTCAGCCTTATTCAAAAAAAAAAGAGAAATATCAAAACCAACCGTCCGGATTCATCTCAGACGAGCCATCCGTAGAGTCCTCCTCGCCCATGAGGTTGCTCAAAGCAGACGTCGCATTGCCGATAGCTCCTTTCACCGGTGTAGAGTTAGCCGATATAACCTCCTTCAGTTCATCGTACTTCTTTGCCATACTGGTCGCAGCAGATTTCAGCGTGGTTAGAAGCTCGGTCGACTTCTTCCCGGCTATGCTTGTTGGGCTGAGAATGAGGGTACATCAATAAAAAAAATTAAGTTAAGAAAAAGCAACTGCAAAATGTAGAATGAACCTTTTGGCTGTGTAAATATGGTTTGTATTTGTACAATCTATCTGGACATGTCCTTGTGTGTGTGAAACGTGTATTGCTTATCAGAATTTCTTCATGCAATATTTCTAACAATATTCATGCTCTACAATCTACATACATTACACGAAAAGGCTATGTTTTATGAATGATACAAAATGCAAAATAAAACCAGCTCGGCTGAAAAATAATAAAAATTACACCCAATTTAATGATAAAAGGCAAACTGCGTTGTACCTTTTGATTTTGACTATATTACTGCAATTTTTTGGCATATAAGTTACCTGTAAATTCTTTTGAAAACTAATAGAGCAAGCTCAGGCTTTTCTTTGCGGAGGTATATTTTCAAATCTGTCTAAAACGAATCTAGTATTTTACCGATGCAATATTCAATATCGCATCTATTCCTTACGCAATAAGGTTTCAATTACCACTATAATCATTTTAGACACGGTCTAAAGCATGCTCACCTGAAGTAATTCTCGATCATTGCCTTGCCGATTTTCATGTCCTTTCTCAACGACATTCTGGCTGGCGAATAGCGTCTACGAAAACAAACAGGCTAGCGTATTCGTGTGGTGCGGTTATGAAAACATGGTGGGTTGCATTGGGAAATAAAAACAAATGTATGGAAAGATCTTGAAGTCGCTAGAGAAAGAAAGAGAGAACCAGAGAATAGGAAGTCGTTGTTAATGTTGTTTTTTTTTGTAGCAGTTTCTAAATTGAACTATATGTAACAGCTCTCAAATTGTCGCTATCTCTTTCTCACATTTGTGAGCAAGCTAGATGTGAAGGTAAATTTAGCTCAATACAATTAGTAACTTTGTAACTGGTACTTTTCTCATAGCACATAACTGTCTAGTCATTGTTTCTTTTGATTCATATAAAACATTATCAAATGAATTATAGCTTAAGATTTCGATTATTAGATGTTGATAATCGAACTATTTTACTAAAAAATAACTAAATTCGGATGATATTATTATTTTCAAGATATTTCCATTTCAGTATTTCAAATGTAACTGAAACCCATTTTAATAAATTATAATTACATGGAAAACTGGTTTGAAATGAGACCATGAATTTTCATGCTGACATTTCTGTGAGTTTGGAAAAACTAAATAAAAACAGCTATGTTTAGCTCTATAGACATTGAGTGACAACATTTATTTACAGTTCACTTTATGTGTCTTGAAGTAGTAAAGAAACACATATATAGGAAAGTCGGAATAATTCTGCCTGAAAAACCGAACAGCGCTGAATATTGAATACTAAGAAATATTCCAACTATTCAGCGCTGTAGTATTTTTCAAAGCTATTTCAGTACTTTATTTTTTACATGGCCAGTGCTAGAATAGACGTGTTAACTTTAACTAGTGTTATATCAATAGTGTTTAGTCTACAACAAGACATTAAAGCCGGTAGCACATTTTACAAATCGGCCAAGAATTGCGTTAGATCGCGACGCATCGTTAATTCGTTTGGTCGTGTTCATGTCACGATCTTGTCGGTTTAAGTTTTTGCAAAACACTGCGACTTGTGTAAATGTGCTAACGGCGTAAGACTGACAACTAAAGCTATATTCATCACAACATTAAATTCAAATGTTATGGTGGACAAATCATACAAAAATTTCAGTATTTGGCTTCTAGCTCAGTTAAAAGTAGGAAATACAGTATGGTATATCATTTTAGAGTTTTGTAGTAATTTAACTGTCCAGAATATCCACCATAACATTTACTAAGACCAGGGTGTCAATTCACATGATTCTTAGCGAGATCTTAAAAACCAATCTTAAAAGATTTTGTGTGGTTAAAATCTGTCCAAATTCGTAATGAAGATCTGAATATTTACCCAGTAGGCATAACTTCTGTCGAAAAATACGTAATGTGTTTATAGAAAAAAGTCTAGAAAGAAGAAAAAAGTATCAAAACATGGGACAATTTCATCCTAACTTTTTCCTTTTTTTCCTCGTTTTAACAACAAAATGCATCCAATTTTTTTGCATTTTTAACCCATTTTTTCTACCGAATCTACGTATATCTTAACAGAAGTTATGCTAATACACATGTAAAAACATTCAAAAACAAATCCCTTCAACCACCAAACTCACCCAAAGCTGATCTTGCTAAACGTATTCCCGAAGCTCATAAGGCTGTTTGAAACGGTCGCAGGCGCCGTCTCGCTTCTATGCAGTTTCCTGGAAGCAGGAAACTATCGAGGTTATCTTGCTCAGGGGTGGGGCGGGGCTAGCGCTAGGTTAAAGGGAGAACTGTCAGCGTGCGAGGACGGGGGTTTGGACGACACACAAAGTATGGAAGTAGCTAGGGTGTGCGGTGAAGAGAAGCTAGACGGAAAAAAGAAAGAAGAGATAACAACGCAGTATTGTATAACGCGGTCATATTAACTCGACGCATCGCTGGAATCCCCGCCCGCTTCCCCCCGCATTCCCTTTTCTCGCCCAGCAAGTGTCAGTACGGTCAGCATCTTTGTTATCGATACACGCGTCGATAATCGAACGACGAAAATCGACTACATTCCTGTCGAAAAATACTAAATAAATAAATATTAATTGGGTAGCCATACGCCATTGGGTTGGGTTGGGTTGGGAGACGTCGGGTCTCTTTCCATCTTCTATCGCATCTACAATGGGGAGTGTTCTGAAGAATTATTCGAGCTAATTCCAGCGTCGCGGTTTTACCACCGCACTAGCCGCCACCGTTTGGGTGCTCATGCCCACATTATCGATAAGTGGAAATCGCACACTGTGCGTTTTACGCGGTCGTTTTTGCCACACACCTGCAAAATGTGGAATGAGCTCCCTCCACCTGTATTCCCGAGTAGCTACAATATTGGGTTCTTCAAAAGGGCTGTTAATAGAATCTTAAAAGGTCGGCAGCGTATCTGTGATGCCTCCAGTGTTACAGGTATCCATAGGCGACGGTGATCGCTTACCATCAGGCGGCCCGTTTGCTTGTCTGCCACCTATGGCATAAAAAAAAAAAAAAAAAAAAACAAATGTGTTTTTTTTCCTATTTTTTTGCTCAATATTAATAACGGTAACAGGTATACACCTTAAATTTTCACAGAATAATTATGTAGTTGTATATTACCTTTCGAAATAAATAAATATTTTTTATTCATTTAACAAATTTAATTTTTAAGCAATTTTTACTCGATATTTTTTTGCACACCGTACTTGAGTGCCAAAATGACGTCACAAGGTCAAGCGTCTAGTTAATGTGACCGCGTTATAATTATATCTTGAAGGCCACTGTTTTTCATCTGGTAGAATGTCTAAACGTCTACGCTGATGTATTGCATAAGCAAAGAGTCACGGGTACAATTACCGCCGCTTGACTAAAATTTCGAAACTTTATACAAGCACATTACTTTGGTTTTATAAAGATATCTGATGATGAGTCAGGCAAAGAGTACGTTCCTACATCTAACATAGGGCCATACTATTTCTAGAGATATTATTTTAGCCTTCTCACTCTCATGAGTTTTCTATGAGAAAGTCAGTAATCGAGATAAAATCGCGTGCGCCATTTTAAGGTCTCTGCACGGATACTTGTCTTAACAAATGTTTCTTTATTGTATTCTAGAATGATCACCATTTATCTCTAGTAGTCCGTTCTAAAGGTGCCGATTTGGTCAGGTTGTGGCTTCAACTTCATATTTCAACCTATAAAGTCAGCAATCAATGCAGAGCAGTCTGTTCTTGGCAAGTTTGCTAGCTGGGATATCTCGTGAAGCTTTGTAGAAAAGTATCACACACAAATCATTCCAGGAAGGTGTATACCCTTGATTCTCGGCCGGCTCGTCTTGGAACGAGTTGCTCCTCCGATGGAACAGCTTGGGGCTGACGCTGAGCTCGTGCTTCGGGAGAAGAGGTTCCTCCGGCGGGGGAGGGGTGGGGGCGGAGGGCGGGGGCTGGCAGAGTGCGCCCAGAGGGTCGTCGCTGAGAACTGGGGTGCGGGGTGATAACCTGGGGAAAGAAAAAGATTATGAGTAAGTGGGTTGTTTTTGTATATGTATGTTTTGTATGTGAGAATATAAATTTTGGGACGGTATCAAAGAACATTATGCCGTTCCAAGATTTATTGTTTTTTCTTGGTGAAAAAGTTATGTATCCAAACAAGGATAGCTTTTACGGAACTCTAACTAAGGACAAAAATTTTCAAAAGTCAGTTTTTTTATTGTTCTAAAATGTATATAAACAAACTTTATATTCCATCAGAAATCATTTTTCCATATATGATAAACTCAACTTCATCAAAAACTATAGAAAACAAATATTGTCCACAAGCCTACCAAAAGATAATTCTATTACTAACTTGAGTGGTGAAGACGCCTTCTCAGCGTCCAACGTATCCATCGCGGCCGCTTCCTTCTCAGGCTCTTCGGGGAAACTGAGCGTTCTTGAACAACGCGATTTTGGGTTGGGTGTATCTGTGAAGAAAGGGAAGTGTTTTATAAGCAGCCAAGAGGCAAGATTTACTTCTTTATCATACTGTATTCTTTGTTACTCTTGGGTGCTACAGTATTAGCCTTTTCTTGCTGTACTATTTGCTTTATAAAAATTGCTTGTAGACTAACAAATACACACCGGTCACTCTAGTACAAATTTCACAAAATGTGTCCTGACTATCTATAAACATTTTGATATATAATATGTAGAAAAATTTACCATCTTTTTTAAATTTGATATCTTTTAAGGTTAATAGGAAACCTATGTTATGAAAATTTATACTCTAAGGGAAATAGGGCAACCGTAAGTAAATGTATCTTAAAGGAATTTGGTTTTTCTTGTGAAAATTACTAGGCTGTTTAAATGAGATTGCACAACCGGGGTAAGAAAAGTAAGAATGTATACTTACTGCCTATTGTAAACGAAAGCCTTTGAAGATTCTGTAAGATTTGTGCATCGCCCGCGAAGCTTTCAGATCTGGTCAGTATCCGCAGATCAGACGGACTGTCCGGGCTTACGTGGATTGTCTGTAAGAATACATTATACAAACGTTATTATATTTATGGGGTATTTACTGATGAGAAAGTCTATGATGGTAAATTTTACACTCTTTTGATGGTAGACGGTAGGCAGACGATGGAACGTTGATATTTAGATCGACGTTCTTGCCTTACATCTTGATAAATCCCACTCAGGCAGAGCATTCCACATTCTGCCAGTTCGCACAATAAAATAAAAATCAAAGCGTTTTATGCGGGTCTTGGTATGTGTGAGCTATAAACAATGTTGCTTATATTAACAGCTCTTTTTAAGAATCCCAACTTGTTAGGCTAACTCGATGGATGATAATAATATGTTTACCAACTTCAAAAAAGTAGATTATTACCTGTCTTTTTTCGGTAACTGTGAGAGGAGCACTGGGCGCTGTGTTGGTCGATTCTTCGCTACCCAAAGAATTGCTACGGGGCCTCGCGCTTGTACTTAGATCTGGATTCGATGGCACGCCTGAAACATTCAACTAAGTTATTCTATTGTTCATTAGATTGATAACGGAACGTTGTGATTGGTGAGTTTTCGAGACTAAACGAGACTATGATTGGCAATTTGATAAATAAGTTAGCCCCCTGCTGGCGTCTAGGACGGCAATAGGCGCATACCTGTGGAACAAGATTCTTACTATTTTCTTCTTATATTTGTTCTTTTAGTTGCTCTTTTCTTTTTGCCATAGTATTAGTATTTTTACCTTAATTCGTTTGTTGAATTTTCCAATCTTTTTTAAAACGCATAAATCCGCGTTTGACCAAAACTTAAATGTTTATAAGCTGGATTTGAATTATTCCGATTTGTCTCCCAGTTTTGTTACTTCATGGGAACAGATCGGACAAAAAAATTCGATACAGGGGACATGTCGAACTTTTTTGTTTGATCTGTCCCCATGAGAAGACAAAACTAGGATCGGGACTATCTATTGACTTACGTGTCAAAAAAATATGTAGCTGTCGTTCTTTCTCTGTCATTGCTTTTATTGTGTTATAATTTATTCCCAAAAAAAATTTAGACATTCATAAGGATACATTGATGTATCCATATTTAAATAAATAATTTTGTAATTTCTTGTATACCAGAAATGAGTATCCCAGCGGCGGTGGACAGTTCGTGCGCGTGCGCATGGTGCGGATGCGCGCGCACTATGTTCCTGCGCCGGCAGAGCATTTCGAACGCGTGGGAACGGGCTTCGGCTTCGCGACCGCACACTGAAAGGAAACGAAGCTGTGAGATACAGACACACACAGGCATACACACATACACCTTTATCAACCACCACATCTTATCTTGTCATCTGTCTGTGACATACAGAGAGATTTACATCAAAGTCTTGAACCATATAAATAGATTGGGTCTTTGAAATGGACACGTTTATGGGAAACAATGAGCAGTTTTATTTTAGAGTAGCAGCGTCTCAAACGTGTGAGTGCGCGCTTCAGCTTCGCGACCTAGTGCTAAATAGGAGACCACGCTTACATTATAATAGTTCCTGCACGTTTCCGCCAGGGGCGCTTTACGAAACGTTTGATCGTTTCGAAAATTATCAAAACTCAGACTAAGGGTACTGTACATACTGTACACTGTACACTTACCGGAGTCGAGGCTGGTCCGGCTGTGCGCGGGCTCGCAGGCAGCCAGCCCGGCGAGGCTCGCCAGCTCTGCGCCTTCCACCACGGCTGCAGCCGAGCGCACGCGCGGCAATGTGCCACTACCTTTATACGTAAAACATTATTAGTGTGCTATGATAAGTATGGGCTTTTTTTTGACGTGACAACGTCTAATAAATCGATGAACGCCGGCTGCACGCACGAAAAAGTGTCCCGTTACGCTCATTGTAACGTTATGATCGGAGCGAGAAAAGTATGGAATCATTTCATCAATGTTTTGTTATGACGTTGTCACGTTAACCCTTTCAAAACTGGCGTGCACAATTGTAGACATAAGATATAATTAAAAAAATAAATATTAAACTCTCAAGCTTTCCGATTGAAAACGGTTGTATTCATTTGTTCACTTATAAACTACTCAATTTAGTACTACTAACGCCATCTCTTAGCATATTCTAGCAATTTTTCGACAAGTGGCGACCAGTGCCCGTGCGTGATTTGAACTGTACAGGTGAGCTCCTTATTTTATTTCAAAAAAATATAAATTAGTGCAAGAAATCAGCTGGAAAAATTATAAACGGATATCTAATATTATTGGGGTCATATGTAACGTGATATTTGTGTATTTTTTTATCACGTTATATTGGTAATCTCGATTTTTATATTTGTACTCAATTGTTCCCATCAGGACTCAACTGAGTTTTTTCTCATTGTTAACGGTTTTTTACGAAAATATGTTTTGTTTATATTTTTAACGTTTTGCTAATTATGTTACTAAGATAAATATATAAAATTAAATAAGACATTGTTTACTTATATTTTCAGATGCAAAAACACAAAATCGCAAAAAAGATTGGCTATGGTGCCTCGATAGTTGTATGTACATCTCGCAAAGAGAATCGGAGAAAACCAGGATCATGAGCTTTACTTTGACAATTATTTTTCATCATACCATTTACTACAAATCCTAAAACAAAAGGGTATTATGGCCGCATGCACAGCTCGTGTTAACAGATTTGTTAAACCACCGTTTTTAAGTGACAAGGAAACAAATAAGAAGCCTAGGGGTTTTTCTCAAGAAGTATGTAGCAGAGACGGAGATGTAACTGTTGTAAAGTGGTTGGACAATAAGATTACCCATCTGGCTTCCAATTTTGTTGGTATAGGTGAAAAGGACTTAGTAAAGAGATGGTGTAAAAAAGAAGCGATATATTGAGGTTGAGCGACCTGAGGTCGTAAAGCGCTATGATCATGCAATGGGTGGAGTTGATTTATTAGATCAACTTATGAGCTATTACCGGACATTCATAAAATCAAAAAAAATGGACTCTGCGTATGATATTTCATGCATCGGATCTGGCAGTTCTTCAGGCATATCGAGAATACCAAATGGATAATGACTTATTAGGCACACCAAAAAAGCAACGACTTTGCTTTACTTTCGTCGTCGCTTGGCTGACAGTTTGGTGCTACAAGATAAATTTTCTATCGCCAAACGAGGTCGACCAAGTAACAGCAGTAGCTCAACGATGCAAATTATACCAAGAAGGCCAGGAGAGATTCGCCCTGCAGTTGAAATAACTCGTGACGGTGTTGGGCATTTACCTACACATGACGATGGAACTAGGTGTAAAATGGTGGGATGCAAGGGAAAATCCCGTGTCAAATGCATAAAGTGCAAAGTTCATTTATGCCTAACCAAAGACAAGAATTGCTTCTTAGCCTTCCACACATAGATATAGATATTTTTTTTCCTAATTATCGTTCTTACTATGTTTTTTTGTATGTGTGCCAATGACTGATTATGCCAAAAAACTAATAAATGTTTATTGTATTTCATAGAAAGAATTTAACTATGTTAATTCATTTATAATTTTGTAATAAAAATGTTTCTAAATTAATATTATTTCATTTCAGAACAACTTTGCATACCTTATTCTTATTACTATGTAGGACGGAAGTCCACATTTGTGCACATTAAGAAAAACTAGATTTTCCCGAAAAGTTTAAGGCAAATTTTTTTTTATTTATTTTTTTTATAGTCTCCTTATTATACTTTAGACGCATGGAATTTACCAAATCCATCGGATGAAAAAAAAAAATTCAGGTCTGAAAGGGTTAAACTATCCTCCGTAAACCGACTTTACAGACAACTAATTTTATGATAATAACTTTATTAGCAATTCTAAAAGATCAACGAATGTGATCGAAACTGTATGAGACTAGGACACTTTTAGACAATTTAGATTTGTCAACCTAGGAACCGTAAAAAATTTGCTGTATTGTGACACAAAAGAAAAGTTTTTGTAAACCAGACCGTAAGCCCGAGTCGGAGGCGAAAATTTCTAACATAAATACCTAGGTATGTCTGAACTCAGACGTGTTAGTCACTTACTTCCAGTGGCTCCGGTATGGAGAGTGGCGCCCGCGGCCCGCATGGCCCTTTGCGCGCCTGCTTTCCTGAACAACGCTGCGCCCACAACCGCTATGCGGAGTTTATTCCACAACAGTTGAGCGCCACTGAAATTAAATTTAGGTACAAATTAGATTAGCTATTTTCTAAACAATTTTACATTTTTATTGTAATCTTGCGTTTGACTGCCTACGATTCGGTATACGATAGAGCACGCTTGCCTAGAAAAAGCCGACATTCTCGACTTTCACACTCTGGAGATTCGCAATCTATTTATTTAATTCACCAACAAAAATTACTTTTACACCAAAAATTCAGTCAAAATAATATCCCAGCATTTACAGAGGAAGACAGCATGCAATGAGTCATAGATACAAGTAAAAATTGAAATGAAAGTGGAATCAAAACGTTCATGACGTTTTTGGGTTTTGATAGTTTCCTGAAATTGATATGACTGCATCATTAGTGCTAAAAGTGCTACAGTTACCTAGGCATATCCTGCGGCCAAGCCGCCTCCAGCACACATCGGTTGTAGTATCCATAGGTGAGCGCGTTGGGCTGTAGCCCGGCGCGTTTCATGAGGAACAGCAGCTGTACCGCCAGAACTGGCACTGAGTGGAGGCCGCAGAGTTGCATCATCACTCGGTAGCACACCTGTGGTGTAAATTGTACCGTTTAGGTAAACCAGAGGTAGAGTAAATGAAGTTATAGTAGAATGAGATAGGTAGAAGATATATTTGTTAACTCGGATATTGTCATGCAGGTTCGCATGTCAATTTATTGATATTGATAGTGATTGGTTTAGCTTTTAGGGTTACTTTCAAATTCTCAATCTAATTGATACTAGGTCTTTGATTTTAAAATTTAGGATTATGAGACGTCTAGTTTATAAAGCTTGTATCACTTTCCAATTCTGTGTGAAAACGCCAGAGTACAGCGTTTCTTGGCTTTTATTACTAGAAATTGCCAACGACCTTCCAAATATCATCACTTATTTGACCCTTATTAAGTTACACTAATCAACTTTCGATTTTCAACCACTTCAGCTGAAAAATAGTATACCTGTGTAACTCTTTTAACAATGCAATAATAACTTGTTTCTAAAAATTTTTAAGTATCTTGTTTTTCTCACCTCATCACAAGGCACTCTCAGCTTCGTCGCCCGCTCCAACAGCTCGTAAGCGGCTCTCAGCGTCGCCTGCTCCCTGCCTCGGTTCAGCGATATCCGGCACGGCAGCGATAAGAAGTAGAGGGAATAGCACGCTCCGAGCAGACATTTAGCCCACGCCTCGGAGGATAGGCTCGCTTTGCGGGCCAGTCTGGAAAAATAATAAATATAAATTTAAAAAAAACGTTTCACACTCATAGCTCCCCACTAGGATAAATCCTGTGTCGGGGATGCCATGGAATACACACAAAGACAAGGACAACTAACACCCAGACCCAGAACAGATGTGGAAAGTTTTGATTTTTGTTCGACCCTAATTGAATTGTTAGAGCGTGTTTTATTTTTATTTATTAGACACACAAACAAATCACAATTGACATAACAACACTATACATACATTTAATTTCTGAACTGGATCGTAATTTAAAAGAGTGTGTTTAGAAAAATCAATCGTGTATCGAACTTCTGTTTATATTTGGAGACATTTTCTAGTAGTAAGGATTATAAATATTTCGAACATTTGGTAAAGATCTGGTGAGTTTTCGAGTGAATTGAATTCGGCTATTGATACATTGTAAATGTAATCGAAGATACAGTCGAAGTATCCGACTCAATCAAACGTACTTGTTTAATTAAAACAAAATGTGTCAAAATTAACCTTTAACAACTAATGGCTGTTAGGATCGTCACATTCGGTTCGGTACTATTTGTTGAACGACAATGCCTTACTACACATTATGGACTTTATTGTAAAACTATTTAACTAACATAGATCGCCAAAACCCGACCGGCACTGATCATAGCCACGTTATCTACTTAAGCGAAGTAACACAGTAGTATATTTTATTTCCGCCTAGCTAAGCTCGTGAATCGTGACTCGTGAGCCGCGACGGAGGTTTACAACCGATTGCCAATAGACATTAGGGACTCTTCTTCTAGGGGATCGTTTAAACAGAGAGCTAAAAGATGGCTTATCGAACAGGCATTCTATAAGTTCGATGACATGACCAATGTGAAAGTGTTTTAATGTCCCAATTAATTTATTTTATTTTATTTGTATTTAATTTAATTTGTATTTTTTCTCATTGTGTACACGGTGAAAAAGAATTCTTTGATCCAAGCAAATATGCGTATATATATGCACAATGCAGTAAAATGTCTTGGTCTAAGAAAATATATTTCTTTGATTTCCAAAAGAATATAAATTTGGACTAATGTAATCAATGTTAAATCAAAATAAAGCTGTCTATTTATTTAATGTAATAAAATCTTAATAGAAGATAATGATTGTGTTCGTTCTGATAAATGCCTTTTTTAAAACACTAATAAAACGATCGTTCTTTACAATCAAAATTACCAAAATCTTGCTCTAAGCTCTGGCGTCGATTATACTAAGGAAATATTATTGTTTTTGTTAAAATTAACACAGCTAAATCTTTAGATTAAAGTAAGCGCTGCCTTGGTTCAAACGATTTAATTTCTAAAATATTCTATTTAGATGATTGCTTGTTTCAGTCAAGACAACGTATATCTTGTCTTAAGCTTTGCGCGCTAGAAATAAGTCGATATATTTTTCCAGCACAAAAATAAAATCTTATTTCAAGTAAATATTTTTTTTAACGAAAGTTAAGAGGTAATCTATGAAAAGTTTCGATGTCTTTATGCAAAATAAGTTGTAATTTGGTTGAATAATATGGTCGACTCTCCCAAAATAATGATGAGTTTCCCTGAACTATAATTTGGTTCATTGAATAACGTTAATATTTTAATACAAAGCAATACCTGGTTCTTCTAGGTTTTTGAATCTCTTAATCCAAATATATAGATTAATCAGATTGAAATGTAGGCATTTCAAGCAATATTGTGTTTCACATGCCTCAAAGACATTTAGTTTTATTTTGAGAAAATATTTACTTAGTCTAAAATATTATAAATCTCTAAGGAAACTGACAGAAGCTTCAATCAATTTAATAAATTCATCCGGGCAAAACCCCCCTAGGCAGCTTCGTTCAGATTCCCCCCTCATACTAAAAGTAAGTTTTACAAATCGTCACTCACACCAGGTTTTCGTATAACCGGTGGCTGACAATGATTCATAAAAGCAGACTTTCAGATTAAGCGGGAATGCTGAGCCGTGCCTCCTATTTAGTGGGTTGAGCTCGAATGAATTCGTTCAAATGAGTCAATCTCACCACTCCTGAAACATTACATCACAGATTTAAACATCAAGAAGCATTGCACAAAATACTATTACAACGTTTTGTTAGTTTCCTTTTTGATTTCTCTGGTAAATAAAGTGATCGAAAATAAAAAACATCAATTAGCCATAACAAATAATATATTTAGACCCCGAAATTATGTGCATTTTCATTGGAATTATATTAAAACAATCCTCTAAACGCAATAACATAAAATTGTTTTCTATTTCTTCTACAACAAAAGATTGAAAATGATTATCATATTGGCAGGTCTTAAATATACATGAATACAAATAAAAATCAGTACAATTATCCTTGTGTATTAACAATTGCTCGATTTTGCAAAAACAAGGTTCACAATAATCATTTAATTCGTATACAAGAAAATCACCAACGGAATATGTAATGCCATTAATTGTCATCCAATTTACTTTACCATACATTACATCATCTTTACCGTCTGAAAGCAATAGCGAGCCTTTAGATTTGCCATGATCTGCACAATCAGGTAGACCCTTATTAGATAAAAATCTATAGCAACACTGAAGCTGACATTTTATTGCTAACGACAAAGGTACATTTCTTTGAGTGTTAATAGAATTTGAAACGCGTTTTAAGTCCAAATGTTTTGATTCATATTTAAACGTGCTTATCAATATTAGTGGACCCATTTTTGCAATCACATCTGGATAATGAGTAACAAAGTGATGTTTTGGTTTAAGAGTACCAAACAACTCTATATACCTTTCGTGGTGTTCACAAATAAGACTCTCTAAATATTGTAAAAGATCGGAATTGAAACTTTGAGACATAATAACATTAGTAAGTTCCAACATACACAAGTAGTAGAGCCAAATCACATTTTCTCTAGGTACTAGATCACCTACAATAAATTGAAAATTCCTAACTAAACACAGCATTTCCGAAGCGGAAATTACAATCGATCCCTGTTGTACATGGGATTTTGTGACAAGAGGAGGAGGATTGCTGGATTTGAAGTCAAAAAATTTTATTCTTTGATTTAGATGATCGAGGGTGAAAAAGTCATCTGCAATTAATTTATCTATTACAAGTGCCATACCGTATCGGTGAATACCTTCACAGAGGTCATGCATCACGTCACAGTATAAATTCTTATACACATGAAATTCTCTGACTTCGTTCCAGATACATAGCTCTTTCACTCCCCTTCGATTGGTAAAGTCGTCTTCATAATTGACTAGGTTACGTTCTGCATTTCGATCAGCAGAGAGTTGGGACTGGCATTGTTGTTTAGTCAAAAGGCAAAATCTACAATAGTTCAAGGATGCAAAACTTTCATTAAATCCCATTACACTATGTATACCCAAATTGTCTCCAGAGACACAAGCCAAAGTAAATTTTACAGTCTTTGTAGTCCCGTTAACATTTATGTTAATACCCTCATCATAGAGTGAATTCAGCTCTTTAATCAACGGTTCGAAAACAGCTTTGTTTCCAAACAACATTCGGTCATTACTGTAGAACAAAGTTGCTAAAAATATGTTTTCTAGCCTACTCGCATATTCTGGTGGTATCGTCGCGACTGAAACGTATACTGCTCCTATCTTGTTCTTCCCTGCGTGACTTCCTAGAGGGTTACCAGTTTCAAGATCGTCAAAATAGACAATGATAGGAATATTCTGTTTTTCTAGGTTATCATTCCACATTTTTCCTTGTACAACATTATTTATAACACCTGTTTCACTAGTCAACTCTGTTTGATATTTGTTTATCGTATCATACACACCTGGTAACTCTAAAAATAATCTCAGATTTTCTTTAACTGGTATGTAGCATAACTTTTTATCTTTTAGAATCATAACAGTACTGTCATCTTTCTTTGCTTTTTCTTGACCTGAACCAATGACTTTTAATATTGGTTTGATATATTTTTCCGATGTTTCGAAATACTTTAATCGTTTATATTCAGTATCAACGTGAGAGAAACAATTAGATAACAGGTCAATTTCATTATTAATGTCATTCTTTTTCTTAATTACTGACTTTAAATTACAGGCAATATCTATAATAATTTGCTTTACTGTTTCTATTATTTCTTGTACAAACAATCTCGTTAAGTTTAGCCTATCATACAGTTTAGCGACAAAGGAATTTATCAATAGCTGTAGCCAAAGTTCAAAATTTTCGTCTTGACAATTTTCTGAATCTGTTGACGTATGTGGTATATTTTCATTACCTAACTCAGTATTATTAGTATCATCATTTTTTAGGGAAATATTAGAAATGTTTGGTATTGTTTCAATATGGTTATTTCTGTTGGTATGGTCTAATTCGAAATGGCGTTTCAGAGAACGTTTGATATTAAAAACTCTTTCACAGCCCATTTGAGGACATGGGAAATACTCAGTAGTTTTAAAGCAAAACTGCAAGTGAAAGCAATATTTTTGTAAATCGTCAAAAGTTATGCTACATTTACCACACTTCATGATGAAAAATTATTGTATGAAATGTTTAGTAGGAATGTCTAATATTCTAATCTAATAAACTTTTTAAAGATTTAGAGCCAAAATATCTGCGATGTATGGGACTGGATTGTCAAATCTGGTTTGGATTTTGTAGACGCATTGCTGAATGATTAAATGTATATGTTCGCTTGGCTTAGGGAATCGTGCATTCAATACATGAAATGACTTGAATAACACGTCAAACGCTTCTGTCATGGAAGTAAACGCATATCTAATATTGTCTATGACAATGTATGCTTTTATGATCTTTTGCAATGTTCCAAGTAATATTATATAGGGTTGAACTTGCGTTTTTCTTTTAGCAGCTTTATCAATTTGTTTCTGTATAGTGGAGTTTATGTCACCAGGATTCTGAAAAAAAAAAAAACATAAGATGTGACATATATTTAAAGAAGCCAGAGTATCAGTTACTCAATGGTGACAGCAGCCGGCTTTAGTACTACATATTAACGTAGTACTAAAGCCGGGAATAAAGTGTGGGCACTTATTGTACACTATTCTAGCTACCAATGTATCTCACAACAGACAAAGACAAATAGCTTACCTCTACTATTATCATAATACTCTCTAAGCACTCTTGAGTAGAAAACTTTTCTTTTTTTACACGGCCTTTGGGTGGCACAACATTAACCAGTAATGTCAATTCCGTTGGTAGTGCATCTGTAACAATACAATTTTTGTTATTATTTGAGTAATCAAATAGGTAATATCAATATCACGTTTATAAGAAAACTGTAGCAGGGAAGTAATTAGAAATTTAAAAATGTATTATACAAACTGTGTAAAATGTTATGGTTACCATCACTATCAAAAGTATTTAGCGAATTTCGCAAATTTTTCCTGTGTTCATCCGAATTAATTTCTTCTTTTTTTAATTCTATGAATTTTTGCATGAACTTTTTCCAGTTGTCTTTAAAGAGCTTTACTTTATCAGGGTATAATTCAGCAAAATCATCTTCAATCTGCAAAAATAACAATTTTTACAAAATTAAAGGATACAAAACAAGCCAAGAGTGACCATGAAGCGCATTCATCGTTCATAACATTCAGCATGTGTGGCAGACACAGCAACAAATAAACACAATAAGCACACAAGCAAGAATGTATAGCTCAGGAAGTACATTCAGTGTGTATTGTTGTATTTCCTATTATTAAGCAAGTATCATATTTGTTAGTACCTATTACCCTCATTCCAATTTCAGAAAAAATGCCAAAACCATTTAAAAAAATCACACCTTATACATTTAAAAAAATAAGTAAAAATGCAAACATACAAGCACTATTCACATAAGTATTCTCACAATACCTTACATTTGTGTTCAGCTCTGGGAACAGATGTTTTTAATGGTTGTTGGAAACCTAAATGGTAATAATTAATTCAATTAACTGGTAGTTCCAATCGCCCCGAACTGAGTCCTATATATTTGGTTGGCACCTATAACCCCTTGACTTTGATTATTTTCATATTCAACATGTATTATTGATACAAAGAAAACTTATTTAAACAAGCTGTTACAGAAAAGTTTCTACACAGTAAGTTTTTTATAGAGTATGAATTTATTTTAAAATTTTGTAATACTGTAAAATACCGTTTTGATTTGGATTTTGATATTTTGGCATATCATTGAATTATAGTATACATAGATACATAACATAAACCTTTCTGCAACACCTTGTATAAATGGATAAGACAGCCAGTGGTTCAAATGAAATTTTATAAAGTATTTTTTTGTTTGATGATTGACAAGCAGCATAAGTTGATGTGCCTAAAACAGTGCCGAAATTTATTACTTGTCAGTCAGTATTTATCAAACAGCACAATTTTCTCTTTTATAATCCACAAGTCCAGTTATATTTAATTATGATTTTATTATTCTACAGGGTTATTCATAAAGGGTATGCTAAGCCGAAAAGGGCTCATAGTACTCATCATTATGAACAACTTTTACTATGGTACCAACCCGAAAACCTGTTCCATACATTTTGTCGAGTGTCATTGACATTTTTTTATGGAACAGCTGATTTTTTTTCGCGAATTTCGGGTTGGTCCCATAGTAAAAGTTGTTCATAATGATGAGTACTATGAGCCCTTTTCGGCTTAGCATACCCTTTATGAATAACCCTGTATACAGAGCAATAAAAAGTTTGAGCTATTGAATACTTTAAATTTGGCATATTAACAATTATTATTTACAGAAATCCTTACCAATTCTGCCCCAGCTGGTAGGCGCAATACTTTCCATTTTGTCAAAAAGTCATTTACATTTTCATAGTCGAGTTCTTGTCTAATTTGCAAAGTCTTTTTCCATATGGCTTTCACTTTTGACCATGGTTCATTGTTGTTATTTAGCCATTCAATGTCGTCTTCATGAACACCTGTAATTAATAATTGTTCATCCAATTTCTCACCTTCCTATGATCATCACACACATCAACTTCAAAAACTTTATTTGCAGTCATGGCCCCCAATGCAAGGTGGCACCCAAGTTGGTTTTCGGCCCCCCTCTACCCCCTCCTGGTTCCTCACATAAGCAATCTCCCCGAACACATTCTTTAAAAATAAAAGGAAAATTGCAATACATTAATTAATACAATTCTTATATGAATTGAATATACTATTCTGCCGAGCGGTTTCACCTAGATTGATGAAAAACACTGATGATAAAAAGTAGCCTATGTGATAAACCAGGTCATAAGCTATTTATCAAAATCGGTTTTAGTTATGGAGATATGTGGTAAACATGGATACACACAAACTTTCACATTCATAATGTTAAGGATAGTATGTGGCATTTAGATAGATAGGTACTAGGACAGCTTTTTTTAAGTATATCTTTACAGATGTGAGATAAAAAAGTATGTGCAACAAAAACTTACTCAGTAGAATATCATTGATTTTTTTTTTCTTGTTCGCTGATTCGTTTTGTGAGTCAGCACATCCTCGTTTTCTGTCTGAGCTTTGAAATAAAAAATTTCTGACTTTGTCAACTAATTTTCCACGAGCGGCAATTGATTTTCCAATTGCTGAATTGTTTTTTTTTACTGGTCTGGTGAAATATGTTCCAGCCGTCTCTTTTGGAAATAATGTTATAATTTTTCCTGTTAATATGTTGTAATCATCATAAGAGAGTCTCCTGAAATCAATTTATTTTTTAAATTAGGCAGACAAACACCTACTTATAACACAATTAGGAAACTATAAGATTCAACAATACTTACTTATTTACTATAAAAGTAAATAAATGTCTGATTATGATATCAGTCAATCGATTCTTCCGTTTAGTATCTAGACTTCCATGCGATGTGTAAAAATTAAGTACGCTTTTGCCCGTGGGTGACGTTTCTAATAATGTCCGCAAATCAAAATCAGGGAAAGATGATGTAGTCGTTGGAAACAAATCACTAAATGTAATTGTGAGATCACCACATTCTTCACCCAAAACACCTGGACTTGCTGGCACGTCACTATCATAGTGTGTTGATGCACTGACTGTGGGGGCCTAGAATGTAATAATAGGTCTATATAAAGCATATAAAAATTAAATGTACAGAACATATGCAGTACCCAATCTTGGTTACAAACCTTAGACTCCAAATATTCTTGAATATTTTTGGTTAGCTTAATTCTATCTCCTATTTGTGGGCTAATCTCTTTCAAATGGTCTTGAGTGAGTTGATCTAGTTGATCTAATGTTATGCCATTCTCTGAAACAATGTGTACATTTACTTTGACTCGGAAACGCACAAATCCGCACGCGCGACATCCGGCAACGGTAGGCTCGGAAACGTACACATGTGTACGTTTCCGAGCCTGCCGTGACCAAATGTCGAACATACAAATGTGTACGTTTCCGAGTCAACTTAGGTACCTACAGTCCTACGAGTAGTAAGCAGTGCAACCGACCACGTGGAGCCTATACATGTTTTCTTCCTCTCACGACAGCATGGACTTTTTAGGAGTATAAATAGATAGAGAGCTACTCGTACTTGCTCAGGTCGCTCGTCACAGCATCGTACTGTTTAAAGTCGAACAAAACTATTTGAAATACATACGTAAACGTATCCATCTTTGAGGTAGGTACTCACTGTGAAATGCTTCGATTATTTCTTCCGGCATTTGCCACGATTTCAATAGAACGGTGATTTCATCCATCACCAGAGTAAATAATTACGCGACAATGTTAATTATAAACGCCAAAGGCGCCAAACAAATTAATAAAAACACAAAATAAGCACCTCGCAGTTGCACCAAATCATCAACCGAGAGTGAAATGATAAATGAACCGACCGGAAATCCGGAAAACGGAAACGAAAAGCAGTTGTGTAGCATTGCATTGCAATACACGACACAAAATAATCTACAGCATGATATTGTACGGCATCCTACTAATAAATTGTTTTTCGATGCAACGTTTTTTTGAGTAGTTTTTTTTTATTGAGGTAAAATCACCAATGCTAGACGGTGAACCAAAGATCGAAAAAATACTCGAATTATAATTTGTAATTTTACTATTATTGTGAAAGATACCTAGTGACATCTTTAAAGCATAGTCAAAAACACACACAAACACACATACGCTTTTTTTAATAATAAAAAAATCAGGGCTCAACAGTAGACAATGTGACAGAGTGAACGAGTGCACTGTACTTAGGTACTAAACATGTTTATGAGGAAAGTAACATTTTGCTGGTATTTTTACGATTTGTGCTACTTATTGCTTAATTACTTATATGCACTAATAATATTTTATAGAGGAAAGATTTGTATTGTCTGTTGGTAATGATTAAACTCAAAAATTACTGGACCCATTTCCAAAATTATTTCACCGTTACATGCTATATTATCCCTGTGTAGCATTAGTTATATTTACCCGTGCAAAGCCGGGGAAGCTCGCTAGTAGTTAATACATTCATTTACATGGGCCTTAATCTTTTTATTTCTCTTAGTTTTTATAACACTTTTAAGTATGTCCAGTCTTGATACAAAAATTACATAATACCCAAAAGCCGAAAAAACCAATACCAAGGCTTTTGGGTGATTTTTGATACCAATAGTAGTTACATACAAGTGTTACGAAAAATAAGAGACGTAAAACAAAATCATACCTGCAAAATGTTACCTTTATATTATTATGTACCTAATGTTTAACAACTACAGCGCATACGTTCACTCTGTCACATTGTTTACTGTCTTATCGCGTTTATTGTTTTTTATGAATGAAAGTATGTGTGTGTGTTTTTGACCACGTGTTATAGATGTCAATACGTATTTTTTACAACTAGATATAGTTAAGTTATTTCAATGGTTATTGTCCATTGGGTGTTTTACCTTAAATACTCTCCATATTTTGTGCTAATAATGTACACAGATAAGTGATGTTCAAGTTCTATACACTTGTGACATTATTGAATTTATTAAAAATAAGCTTTTATTAATATGTAGATACTTAAATTACTCAAGTAGGTACCTACGAAAATTATAATTTACCTAAATTGAAAACTAAAAACTTGTGACATCGATTATCATCATGTAGTGTAATATCGTGGACACGACACGTTCCAATTCGTCCCGTTATTTGTGTTTTCGAACCAAAACAACGGTTGTCTTGTTCAAAGACATGGAGTTAATAGCCACAACTCCGTTTTCTTAGAAAATAATCGTTTTCTTTAAAAAATATTATTTTATAATATTACTTCAGTTTAATGTTGGCAGCCATTTTCATTGAAGATTAAAAATACTTAATCTGAAGCCATATTTATTTTCAAACAAGAATACAAATATTTTGTTACAATTATTTACGATACTTTCAGATAAACAAAATTTATTTTATTGGAGCAATGGACACTCTTTATAAAAAAAATGAGAATTCTAAAACAAAGACATCGTGTGTTTGAATCAAGAAATAAGTTTTGGTATAATTAAAGAAATTTTGCATTGAAATAACATTTTATTAGTTTCGTATAATTTCATTACCAATATTCGTCTAAGGTGAAAAGTAACTTGATACAATGTATTTTTTTTTTTTAAACAAGAAAGTCGAAACATTAGTTTGATTACTCAGGATATTTTAGGATAAGTACGATGTATTGTGTTGGAACAACGAAGTTTACTTCAGGTCAAAGTAATATTGTGAACTCAAAGTAAGAATATTATGAACTTATTTCAATTTTCTACAATTTTACTTCAAATCACATTGCTTTGTCAGAAGAAAATATGTTTAAGACCACATAATGTCTTGATGGAAAGAAATCACAGGACTCTTTTTTTTCCGTGTAATAATTTAATTTTAAATATGTAATAATTTATTTTATAAGGCGATTACGTAAGATAATTGTACTACTTTTTTTATAAATATTTTTATATACACTTGACATGTAACATTTTTTCTTGTTATTAATAAAAACTATGAACTATTAATGCGGGCCCGCTGAAGTGTGTAAGTGTAACTGGTGTACTTGGAGGGTCCAGTACTGTTTTCTTGTGTGACTTTTACCTCTGTGCGGCGGCTACTCGTATCTTGCTTACTTCTCCTCCCGACAGGCTCCGCGTCGGCGAGTGACTCCGTTCTTGCAAACACGGCGGATGGCAAGTGACGAAACCATAGGTTTAAATTGACAAACCCTACGGGTTAAGCCACTCACCAGCCGCCGTATTCATAATGTTCCTTCCACTTGCTTCCCTCTGCCAAGGCTGGGCACCAGAGGCCATAGCCCCTGGGGAATTTGCTTCGCAGTGAGCGGTACTTGGGCATATGGCCTTCCTGCAGATAAACCTATAAGAGACTTGTAGGAGTGAGCTACCGTTGCGCTATCTCCTGCTTAGTTCTCCTAGCGACCGGTTCCGCGTCAGCGAGTGACTCCGCACTCGCAAGCACGGCGGCGAGCGAGTCACTAAACCTATATTAATCACGTTCCTTCCATCAGCTTTACCGGCGCCTTGGAGTAGTTTTATAGTTAGAGGCTATGGCTTCCGGGGAATTTTCTTCGCAGTGAGCGGTGCTTGGGCATGTGTCCTCCCTGTGGATGAACCTATAAGAGACTGGTACCTTTGTGCAGCAGCTATTTCCTGTTTAGTTCTCCTGGCAACAGGTTCCGCGTCGGCGAGTGACTCCGCACTCGCGAGTACTGCGGCGGGCGCGCGCCTCGCCGCGCCGCCGCCGCGGGACCCACACACGGATATCAGGTCGGTGTCCAGCTCGAACACTTCGTAATTGTATGTTAGATCTGGTGAAAAGTTGTAACAAAAAATACAGTTAATAAAAAAGCAGGTGAATTACAGCTAGTTAGAAATAAAACCACGATACGATAGCATTTTATGGACACCACTGAAGGAAAGTACTACATTGATAACCTCATAATCCTTTTTTGAAGTCGGTGAAAGATTAGACAAGGCACAATAGACGGCACCGAATTTTATGTATCGTGAATTATTTTAAAGCCTGAGCAAAGTCGGACTAGTTCTAGAGAAAATAAAAATCTGCAATTGTAAAAAAGCCACTCATTTGAGTAAGGCGGTATTATTGGCCAACATTTTAATAGATTTTCTTAAATTACTTACCCGGGTCAGGCGGGTCCGGCGGCAAAACGAACACGGTCCGTTCCGACGCGTTTCCCGTATTGATTCCCAACAGCTGTTCGTCGCCGTTCGCCACTCGTTCTATGCACTCGTCGAAGAACGATAGCCCTTGGTCGACGTCGCAAACGAACGATCGCTCTTCGATGAAACGCGTGAACATTTGCGTACGCATCATTAGGCTGAAGAAACGGTGTTGGGTCTGGAACGGAAAAATGCGTTAAGAAAACGTAGAAAAAATACTTTAATTTATTTTGAGAAACATTTTGTAAACCGTAACACCGTCCCTCTTTCACAGGTTAAATGAAATCCATTGCAATTCTATTTTCTATTATTTAGAGAACGCGTTTACTTGAGTAAGTAGCATTCTTCTTCAATCAAATGCGATTAAAAATTGACAGCAATAGCAATACTAACTGTATGGGTAGGTATGTAATGGATTTTGGACATTTAGCTTTAAAATAACAAGAACATTATTTTTATAAAACAAAAAACAAAAATCGACTTCAAAAGACCGAAACATAAGGTCGAATTGATAACCTCCTCCTTTTTTGAAGTCGGTTAAAAAGACTCATCTTTCCTCATATTTATTTTTTCTTTTCTACAACTTTGACCAGGAATAATAATAATTGTTAAATTTACCTTTTCCCTAGATCTAAGGAAAACGTCCAAATGGAACAACGCTTGAGGGTCGGTAGTCCCGACGGTGGGAGCTTTCGTTATAGGAATCAGGTGGCTCCTGTAACCTTGTAGTGTAATCGCCATGAATCGGAGAAACGCCTCTTGGATTTTCAATTCTAAAGCGTACTGAAATAGAGTTGATTATTAATCGAAATAAAAATATATATATTTTTTTAATATTCCAATGTTTGTTTATAGATTTTTATGTAAAGTAAAATGTAACAAAGCTATGATTATTGATTATTTATTCTCATTTTTATACGTTTGTTTAAAGAAGAGTATTAAATGTAATTAGACATGTGTTTGAAGCAAAGGCTTACCTCCTTTTTTTTTTTTTGAAAATCCCTGTCTAAACTAGTTGTTGTTTCCCCATTATACTTGCTTTCATTCGCGTGATGTACTGGTGATGCTGAAAAGTAAACGATTAGGTTAGTTTTAGGTTACAAATTGATACAATAACGCGGTAGCGATGAGAGGCCGCCCAATCAACGACACGTTTTTGAGCGCTGACGTCATGAACAGTGATTGGACATCCACACATACTCGTATGTTCGCTACACGGTCGAATAGTTACCCTTCCTACTGAAGTAACAGTGGAGTAAAATGCACCAAAAAAAAATGATAAAATGATTTAAAAAGCTTTATAAAGCTAGGTAAATTCTAAGATAAACAAGAGACAAGAAATTCATACTTGGTCTAATATTTCCGTGAAGAGTTTCCAATGTTTGGCGCAACGCCCTCGCTTGTCTTTTCGGTAGAAGTTTCAGCGATATATGCCGTTGTGTTTCACATATCTGAAAAAAAAAAAGAAATTAAACAACATTGAAAATCGATAATTTAAGCTTGTTAGTAGAGGAAAAATTTCAGTGTAACTAATAGGTATCAAATGTATTATTAGCGGCTTTTCACCTCAAACTTATTGAAAAGAGCGTGTGCAGTCATTAGACATTAGCACAAAATGTGCCAATAGAAACGCTCAGCCTACCAATGGCGCTTTTGTATTGACGTTGTGGTCTTGGAAGACAGAATCAGCAATCAGTACCTTAACTCCGTACATCTCGCAGTTTTATTTGCATTATAATATCAAGTTGTGTTTATATTGCTATTTAGTAGTGTAAGTATAATGGAACTTACTGTAATATTATTAGTGTCTAAGTCGACACACGTGACGTCGGGCGGAGGTTCATACAAATCGAAAAACCTTGAATCGACTCCTATTAAGTATGGTAAAGGCGCGTGTAAAACTTCTGCTAAACCTGCAAACAAAAACCAACTCTATCACTTCTAGTTTAAGGTCATAAATATAATTGTTTTTGAAGCATGTGAGAGAATGTATAGATACTTACCTAATGGACATAAAGGTATGTAAGGGCACTGCCATTTGAAAGGAAATAGTAAACTTGAGACGGCTTCTGACACAGCTGTTAATGTGTCTGGCCTGAAAATGGAAAATATCAATAAGTAATCGTATTATAATAACTAATACACTTATATGTCCTATTAGTTACGATTTTTAATTCTTCAAGTTTACCACATTTGAATGGTAACAAATTGCATTTTTTTTTTCAAACATAGTTGGACTTGGCAAATGTAACTATGATTAAATATAGACAACGATCCTTTATTAATAATAATAAAAAATATTTTTTAAATAAAACAATTTATCGAGCAACATTAGACAGGGCAAAGAATATGTATACGTCTGTCTCTTTTTCACACAACAAAAAGAGAAGACAAGAATCGACAAAAGTCAGGGCTCTTAAAAATCAGTTCTTACCTGAGCGAGTGTATAAGTATCTTCTGCTCCGTAATAGCAAGCGCCAGAAGTAACAAACAGTTGTCCGGCCCCAGGTTGAGTAGCAGCTGTCGAAAGCTGGCCCCGCTTCGGACCAACGGTTGGTCATCCCCGCGAGTTACTATCACTCGCGCGTGTGGATTGGTTGGCGACAGCTGGATTAAAAATGTTAATTAAACTTCTTTGATATGCACATCTAATATGTATAAGTATACATCTGCAATTCTTCAAATCAAGCTTCTATAGAACAAATTCTGCACAAATGTTATTGATATAGTATGGGTACTAAGTTAACAAAATTTTATAATTTCTAAATGGCTTTTATAAGGCAAATTATAAGGTATATTTGAATTTTGACGTTAAAAATGTTTACCTGCAATAATATACTAGGCTCCGGAAATGGTACTTCTTCTAACAAATGTGTGATGTACCGTTCAATGGGGACTGTTAAAGGTTGTTTACTCCATGACATTTCCTGAGAAAAAACATATAATCAAATTCAGAACCTAGCTTATCGTATAAAATACCTTATGATAATAAAAATCAACCCAATTGGACAGCGCTAATCTTTAAAAAAATCGGCATGAAGAATAAAAACGCTGCCACGACTCTCCCAAAACATTTTGAACCTTATATTGATTTCATAAAAGTTGGCTTTCAATTTCACAGCGTTCTCAGTATAAACCAGCTTTAAAACTCACCAGAACATACAGCAGCCACCGTTCGAATGTGTCACTGAACGGCCATCTCGACAGTAGACAGATGCATTTGTTCGCGTGAAGTGAGTGCGTGCTCTGAGAAGCACCGGCCCTCCACCCGAGTTGGTCCATTTGGTACTCCGTAAGTTGCGTGTGAGGATATTTCTCGTAGAACGTTACTGCTGAACCGTATACCTGTAACATTGAGAATAATTTAGAAAATTCACATATTTCGTAATAGTTACATCTAAGGCCCGGCGCCCATTATCGGCATCGGCAAGGAAAAGGATTCTTCGGCATCCTATATGCAAGCGCACACTGTCGGAAACTATGCTTTGGCATGCTGCAACGTTCTTAGGGATGACGAGGCGTCCTTAAGCATTAGGCAAGCTATCCCCCCGAGTGTTGCCTCGGCGCCGGCGGCGTACCGAAGGATGCCGAAGCATCCCGAAGCATTCTCAAGGCTGCCGATACAGCAGCCTCAAGCATACCGAAGCGGTATTTTTTGTTATTACGACCATATACACGGCAATTTCTACTTTATTGCCATTATGTTAATGTATATTGCTATTGAAATTCAATGGCGTATGTGAATCCACCAACCCGCACTTGGCCAGCGTGGTGGAATACGGCCTAATCACCCTTCGAGGGTAGACCTGTATCCCAGCAGTGGGAGGATTAAAGGTTGCATAATTATGATGATGATATTGCTATTTGCCACCTAAAATCCTCAGTCGTGCCGATGCCGATAATGGGCGCCGGGCCTTAGTATCAACACATTCAAGTCACATTAGGAATAGTAGTGTGAATAGGTATCTTATTAATAAGGTATCTTCTAGGTACTTAAATTAAATTGTCGCTGTCGTTAGGGTCTGTTAGATAAGTAACTTCAATACATTTTGCCAATCTAGATCTGTCTTTAAGAATTTGTATCATTATATTTTGACGCTAAGAAAACTAATAGAACGGAAACAAACGGAAAAATTGTATAATAACTTTTTCCAAGCAGTGTGACAAGAGTATGACAAGCTAATAATAAATAACAAAGAGATTTAAAACGCGGAAAAAATAATGTAAGGTACCTACTATTTATGATGATTTTATTAGAAAATAGACTAAAAATTATAAGATTACATTTTGAAAACAAAGCGGTTACTTCAATAAAACGTGTGTAATACCTTATCGGTTGCATCAGCAACTGTCAGTACAAAAGTAGAAAACACAGGCCTCGGAGTCGCCGCGTTGTTGGGCCACAGTTCCAGCGTCGCGCCCATCGGCAGACAGAACAGCGGCACTTGTGTGGGGAACAATAAACTGCGCCGGTCTACCGTTGGATACCTGTGGACGAAAGTTTGTTTTAGCGCCATCTATTGGCTGAAACTGTGAACTAAGTTAATAAAGTAGTTAACTAAATTATCCTATTGACTAATTTAATACATTTTATATTATATTTAATTACTTATTTATTTCTCTATCATTATAGCAAAATTTTAATTATGAATATACCCAAGTGATTGCCTGCTATGAAAAGTGTGAGTATCTGTCAGAGTTCAGATTTATTTTTTAATAAATTATTAACATAAACCATAGTTTCTAGTAACGTCAGCCATATTCTGTGCTATATTCATATCTTCGTTGCGCCGACATGTTACATCCATCAAAATAATTTGTTACATTAGCACTGCTATTACATTCCAGTTGACCTTTAATTGAGAACGATGACAAAATAGCTAACAATACAAAAAGCGCATAATGCGTACAGGGGTAAGGAAAGGGTATGCTAAATGAAAAAAAAAATTCAAAATTAATTTATTTCAGGTTAAATGTACCCATAATCAAAAACAAAACTCAAAACAAAATTAAAATTATTACACAGTCAAATTATTATCATTATCATTTCTACCAAAATTACATTAAATTAAATTAAAACGATGCTAAGCCGAAAAGAGCGCATAGTACACATCATTATGATCAACTTTTAATATGGGACCACCCTGAAATCGCGAAAAAGAATCAGCTGTTCCATAGAAAAATGTCAATGACTCTCGACTAAATGTATGGAACAGCTGATATTTTTTCTCGATTACCGGGTTAGTCCCATAGTAAAAGTTGTTCATAATTGTGATTACTATGAGCCCTTTGCGGCTTAGCATACCCTTTCCTTTTAACCCTGTATTATCCCTGCTGTTAAGTTGCAGTTCACCTTTAATTGGGAACGATGACAAACTAGCCAGCAATGTAAAAAGCGCATAATGCGTTTATAATTTCGGATGCACTGCATCCTCCGCTGATATAAACGCATTACACAACAAAGGTGCGATGAGTTCACGGTACGCTAACGCCATTGTAGTTTGTAATCAATGCTAAGTGTTAATCAGCCTGAGTCACTGTGAGAAAGTGCCGCCAATTAGCATTTATTTCGAAAACAGTTTTAATTTAAATGCTATTTTTGAGTAACGTGATCCTCTACGCTAAAATTGGTTGAGATTAATAGAAAACTACCTGGTTAAATATTGGCTTATTCTCCTGGCTGTGAATATTGTACATGGGTTAAAAAAATCATGTACAGGTTTTACCTGTCACAATTTAGCCACTTAAGCTTATTTTGTCTTGAAAATCAGTAAAGTAGAGAATTTATTGCATAAAACTGTGTACAATGGTGGAATAAATTAATGTAAAGTCTCAACAGTCTATCCTAGCGGGCATACAATGTAGTATTTGTTATAAAACATCGGTAAAAGACAATCGGTCATAGACTTATATCGAAGCGCTCGTAACGTAGCTCGATTAGGTGTTTGGAAACTATCACTGATGTTAACAATCTACAAGGTCAGTTCTTCGGATGGGTGACCGTGGGTGGGATTTAAAACTAAGGGTGGAAAAACAAGTGGGTTTTATGTGTAATCGGACCCACAGTATCGATCATTAGTAAATGCTACCCGCGGTCACCTATCCACAGATTTAGAGTATGAGGTGTCGTTAGATTTGTCCTCAGGTCCAAAATGTTATAGAGTAGGTAATAGAGCACATACAATTTGCAGTATTTTTATATTACTCTAATTAAAATGTTTAAATAGGTTATAAATCTGACTCAATCACGGTCCAATACTGAGATTAAACGATAAGAATTCAATAAAAGTGTATTTGAATGTATACCTGAACAGAACTTCCGGTTTGTAAGCGATTAGCGGTGGACGGTTCATTGACTTCTTGTAACAGAGAAACACATCGCTTCCCATTAGACCTGTAATAAAAGATATTTTTCGATAAAAAACTTTTATCTTTACCGAAAGGCTTGAAAAATTTTATGTGTAAATTTAGACATTACATTGACTTTTCAAAATTAATATTAACAGAATTACACAACAACAACAGAATTACATTTGAATTGGTTTTTTTTATGCCATAGGTGGCAGACAAGTGAGACAAGCAAACGGGCCGCCTGATGGTAAGCGATCACCGTCGCCTATGGATAGTAATGGATACCTGTAACACTAGAGGCTTTACAGATACGCTGCCGACCTTTTAAGATTCTATTAACAGCCCTTTTGAAGAACCCAATATTGTAGCTACTCGGGAATACAGGCGGAGGGAGCTCGTTCCTCATTTTGCAGGTGTATGGCAAAAAAGACCGTGTAAAACGCACAGTGTGTTTGTCTACTTCTTTTGACTGTTTTGTTAAATTCACGAATAAATAAAGGACTATCTTGATGTATTTGTACAAATAGTTTAGATACAGCTGAAGGTTATAGGATTTGGAAAATAATGCGGTGCTAAAATAATAGCAGTGTAAAATTTTCACTCATTCTTATTTTATAGTAATTGATAAAAACGCCATCTACCGCCCAACAACACCAACCTTTATTCAAATTCTTGGCGATCATACAGAACGCGTGCGGCGGCACCTCGCCTTTACTCGCGACGATCACGCACACATCGACGACCACCAAGGCATTACACGGCGCGGTCGGATGCGCACGTCGGTACGTTATGTACGTTTTTGCAGTCGAGTTGTTGACGTTCGCGAGACGGCCGCCGAACGATTGAAGGACCATTTCCGCGTCGGCCATGAGACGTTCTCTACCGTCGTACATGACTCCTGTTGAATAAGATTAACAAAATATTAAGAAACGTTAAGGTTAAGTTTCATTTGTAATTAATATTCAGAGCCTGTTTCGCCTTTCGCCCCACTGCAGGGCAAATGCTTCTACAAGATTCGGAACTGAATGTATGAAAAATTACTATCACTTTCAAGCCGTTTTCTACCATTAAATTCAGTTTTTCTTATGGACAATAGTTGGCGAGGTAATCTTTAAATTTTTTATAAAAACAACTCTTTAACTGTATTGCCAGTACGTAAAAAAGTAAGTGAGATCGTGCAAAGTGGCTTGCCCTTAAATGTATTGCCAGTTAACGTATATTGTTTAAAAATACTCCGCCATCTATTTAGATGACACAAACTGAATGAAAAACGGCCCATCAAGCTGGTCTTAGTCTATTAATCAATTTACAATGTGGGTGACTTTAACTGGCAAGGAAGCATGCTCTTTCTAGGTAAGCGTGCCATATTATTCAGCATCATTACGCAACAAAATGTTCATTACATATTTCATCCAGCAAAATGCAGGGTCCTAGCTCATTATATTGCTATGAGGAAACGTGACAAATTGTGGGTACGCGTAGCGAAATTTATGTGCAATAAAATAGAAATAAGACCCTGTCTTTATCCATCATAATTAGTGCTTGCGCAAACTGTATGTTTATCGTTGTAGCAAAACGCAGTTGTCAGTTGGCATTTGTCACCAAGCGTGCGAAGCTTGGAAGAAAGTATAACCAGCGTAATTAAAGAAACGAATCCTAACAAAGCGGTGCTAACCATGGTCTCTCATTCACACAATTGCAAAATATTGCTAGAGTGAGGAGGAAAGGAACATATGATTAGCGCCGCTTCGTTTAGATTCGTTTCTTTATTGATGCGAGTTATGTATGAAAGTGTTGGCAGCAGCCTATCGTGAGGTCTAGTTGTCGAGCCGTTGCAGTCACATGTCGCATAGTGTGCGCCATATCTTATGCATTACATAGGTGTATTATTATCACAACATGGGTCAGATGTCATGAAAAATTATGAAATAATATTTTAATGTATTTATGATTGTTATGCCTCATCATTATAATATAATTTCGAACACTCAACTATGATGCAGGTGTTTATTACGTCTAAGTAATAATGAATGACATAATAAGGGCCTATACTGCCTATCTAGTTCATCGAAATTTTCAATTTTCTGTCTTATGAGCTACGGTTTAGAGTTGATTTTCTCCACACAGGTAACACACGCGAGGTTTAAATATTTATAAATTATCCGCGTAGATTATAGCATCGCCTTGAAACGTAGAGCCATCCATTAGCAATCATACATTGTACAATAAGACCAGCTTATATCTAAAGGTGGCTAAATAAGGGAACTAAAAATGTTTATCAGCTAGCATCAGTTTTGTTCAGGAAAAACGACAGTCACTCCCCATTAAACTGTACTTGTAAATTGGTGCTACATTAGTATATCGCCGTAGACTATCTAACGGGATTATTCGGCTGTATCGCTTGACTCAACTAAGAATCACGCGTCATTTGGAAGCCGCAAAAAGTTACTCGTGCCGATACAAAAAGCCGAATCAAAGCGTCGCTACTAGAGCGTGGTGATAAAAAAGTGCGCACGCCCTAAAATTACCACATATAAAAACCAGTACATCAATTTCGGACCAATGTCATGCCGTACGGGAAGTAAAAGGACTAGTAGGCGACTACCATGCCTGGAAATTTCTCCGTAGACAAGAGCAATACTCTTTAAGTATTTAATGAATGAACTTCGGTAAAGTTTTCAACAATAACTCGCCTGTTATGCAAGGGGGAGCTAGATTGAAACGCGTCTACAAGATTCACTTTAACTTGTACTATTATTGATACTGTGCTTTAACCTTCTTCTGATTCAGGCTAGCCGCGAGCTCTACACGGTAGGTATTTGAACTTTATTTTTATAATAAATCAATACTTAAGTTCGATTATTCTCGCTACTGGTCACTGCCGTCTCAAAATAAATTGACCTTGCCTTAACTTTTATACTTATCAGAGAACAATAAATACAACAAAGTGATAAATTCTGTCGTTTTACCCAACACTGATTACCGTTTCAATGGGCAGTCAAATTATATTTATAGGTTTATATTTGAGTTCTATTTAGACTACATAACATTATCAAATTAAACGCGAAAATTGCATGAGTTCTCTTAAACACGCATGACTAAAACGTATTCCAAATATAGGCGTTTTATCCTTACTGGTTTATTTATACGGAATTCAACCTAAATCATATCTTTCCTATCTTTTACAAACTATATCAGTTGTGGTTTTTATCTCTGCTTCTGACGTAACTCGGAGAATCACCGCGGCTTTATTTCGTTGATGGATTATAGTTTTTTTTCACATCCTTTATATTTTGAACCGGTTTTATCTTGATTATTTATGCGTACGCCAACTTTACACTAGGTCTCTGAAGCACACGTGTTAAATGCAGGGTTATAAGGAAAGGGTAGGTAAAGCCGAAAAGGGCTCATAGTACTCATCATCCTGAACAACTTTTACTGTAGGACGAAAACGGACTACGCGAAAATAAAAACAGCTGTTCCATACATTTCGTAATTTCGTAGAGTGTCATTGACATTTTTCTATCGAACAGCTGATTTTCTTTCGCGAATTCCGGATTGGCCCCATATTAATAGTTATGATGAGCACTATGAGACTTTTCGGCTTAGCATAGCCTTTTCTTATATTCTGTACACCTACGATGGAACGAAAATTTGAATTCCTAAAAAGGTATTCTTCGGCTTTCTTATCGGTTTTTGATTTCCACCAATGCATAATGTATTGAGGTGATGCCATACTAGGAGTGGTTTGTTACGTGCTTAGTAAGTTTTTGTGTTGTTAAAAGTGCTGATTACGAAGTCTACAATACGATTTTGACGTCTCTAGATGCCCATGAACTTGTAAAGTAACCTATAGGATTTGAATAATGAGCAATGGCAATGTCTTTTTCTATGGTAAAAATATGTTTAAAAAATTTATTGTGTTCTTTTGACTCCAGTAGGTATTTCAATAGTTAAAAGATTTAGACTAATATTTGCTCTGAATTTTGAATCGGAAACAGGAAGTTTTTATCACTAATTGGGTAAAACAATGATGTAGTTTTCCAGGCTAAACTACGCCCCTCGCCCCTCACTAATAAATGTGCAATGAAGTATCTATTGAAGTACTTATAGTACGTAAATGGTATTGCGCAAAAATATCAATTTTCAAAACTAAATTTTTAACGGCTCGAAACTGTTTGCTATCCTTTTCTCACATATTGAAATAAAAAGAGAAGCAGGTTATTTTATCTGGTCAGAAATAGTTCATCGATTTCAATTTCTATTTAATTTAATACGGCCCTTCTACACAAAGTACGTAGGTAGGAAGTAGGGTTTATGAAAACGACCTAATCACAACTAGCATTCCAAGTAGGTAAGGTTGAAATAAACGTTTCACACTCAAAGAAATGAAATGGGACGCCAATGCTACGAAGATGGCCTTATCTAGCCGATGAAATCAGATACCAACTGAGCTCTATCAAGAAGCTCAATTTACTCCTACCGCCACAATTTCTAGCGCCCCACGCAGATTGTATTAAAGTTAACGAGTTGAGATCACACTGCACATGTGGGTTATGTTTTAGGATGTTTTTCTTGAAGACTTGGCTAGATTTGGAAATATTTTTCAGAATAAATAATGTGTAGAGAAAATATTTAAACGAGTAATTTAATACTGTCTTTTTTTTCCAAACATGTTTTTCCATATTCATAAGTCTTGCATTGCTTGCTTTACAGAAATCGTTAGAGAAGCCTCTCTCAGAGTTGAAAATCACGATTTCAGGAGGAATTTAATCACATCAAAACAGCACTAATCCGGAAATTCTTACTAGCTAATTAGCTGAAACTGTTTCAAGACCAGATCCCATACTTTGAACCATTATCGTAAGCTAATACAGGATCACCCTGGCTTCCGTCTCACTATCAACTAGAGAAAAATCGAGACAAAAATCAAAGCGAATAAATTCACTCTACACTAAGAGCTCATTGTACGGGCTCTGGGAATACTAGGTTACATCAACTTACCGATATCGACGAGCGGCGGTCGGTCCTTCCCGCGTCGTATGCAGAGGAAACACTCCGGCGATCGCATGGAGCCATGGTTCAAGTCGGCCGGCAGACCGGTCGGAGTCAGCGCCACTAGCTCAAAGTCACTCGGAACTGTCTCATCTAGACCCGGGAATACTATGCCTGTGGACAAAACATTAGATTAGCTTCTTAGATAACGAAATTTTAGAGCAGATGGGTCCTAGACAAGAGACAGCGTTTCGTTTTTTTTTAATAAATAACAAGAACATTATTTTTACAAAACAAAAAACAAAAACCGACTTCAAAAGACCGACTATTGAGTTATTCATCTATTTGTCGCGCACGTACTAAATGCAAATTTAAGACTTATATGGTCTTCTCATGGATACCATTATCAGAACTGGACTAAATTGAAATGGGACCAAATGGGAAGCGTCAGCTTTCTAATAAAAAAAGAATCATCAAAATCGATTCACCCAGTCAAAAGTTATGAGGTAACAAACATAAAAAAAAAAAAACATGCAGACGAATTGATAACCTCCTCCTTTTTTGAAGTCGGTTTTAAAGAGGTTAGTGGCAAATACATCGGGCCGCACCGCAAACCATATTTCGTGCGAATCATCGCACTATTGACCCGTATTTTCAGGTCGATGCTCTTTTTTATTGCAACGCAATGCGACCCTTCAAAAACCGAATATGTGCCTAAGGCTTTATTGCTTGTTTGTCGTTGCCTAATGAATTATAACGAGCCTTTATAAGTACAGGGATTTTTACTTAATTTTGACATTTAAAATGTATAAAGCGACCTTTACGCTCTTGCGTCTTGTCACTTGTCCTTTTATGTTCCAAAAGGGAAACTGACTTTGTTCAGTGTATTGGAGATCAATTTGTTTGACCGCAGTTCGATAAGTTTTACTACAACTCAACAAGCTTCCTTATACGAAGCGAGTTTTTGCCTTCTAAAGACAATGCTCGACCTTCTTTCATACAAACCAGGTGTCATTGGATGGTTTATATTGAAATTCACCTTGATTTGAAGATCAAGATCGCGAGAATAATCGTTATTAATGACGTAAAAATCCTAACTGATGCCTTCTTGTATTGTGCTACATTTTCCCGCAAATCAAAAGAAAATCGCAAATTAAAAGATTAAAATAAATCCATATAATGTAGGTATTGTGTTTTTTTCTGTGCCAATAGTATAAATGCGAAAGTTTGTTTGTTTTTTAAGCCTTTACGCCTAAACTACTCAACCGATCGTAAAATTTCGCACATCTACTACACGTTGTCATGTGCCACTAAAAGTAAGGCTAATTTTACTATCATCACGCGTGGGTAAAACCGCGGGGCGCAGATAGTATAAAATAAACACGTACTGGGTTTTTGAATCCGCTTAGTAAGATAATT
Source organism: Alcis repandata (assembly GCA_949125135.1). Classification (NCBI taxonomy): domain Eukaryota; kingdom Metazoa; phylum Arthropoda; class Insecta; order Lepidoptera; family Geometridae; genus Alcis; species Alcis repandata. The sequence continues at coordinate 5,012,208 of OX421238.1, forward strand.
CTAGGTTTCGTTGTTATTTTGGCATCATACAGAGACTTTTTGTAATTAACTTGTATTATTCTTAGCATTCGGTCTTCAAATTTCCCTTCAGGCCAAGGACACTAGACACGGAGGGAGGTCAGCTTCGATAAATGTCACCGTATTGTTTGAAACGTTAAATATTTGAGATGTGACCGCAAAGGTTCCACATTGTTCTTCAACCGCCCCATGTGACATTGGGGTTTTTACCAACTATTATCTAATCTGTGCTTTTACCTTGATGCCTCTGATACTATACTACTAAGCTTGCTATTATGTTAGTTTCTTCTACTTCCTAGTTTGTAAGTTTGCAATTTTTATGGTATTCACAATAATAAGTTTACACCTATTTATCGACATTGTTCTAAGGAAATGGTATAGGTACTGAATTTTATTTCGCGATCTAAGGATATATCCCAAACTAAAAATTGTTCATAATGATGAGTACTATGAACGCTCTCAGCTTTGCTGACCCATTTCTTATTGCTCTGTATAGTACTCTCGTTAACATTATTGCTACCTCTTTAAAGTGCATTACAAAATCCACCCTACCCGTAACGTAACCACACTATCTACCAGACTAATTAACGATTCATAACAAAAGAATGCGTGCGTTGTTACGTCGGAACCTCGGAACAATGTGGTTCCATTGACATGTCTAGAGCACTAGAGGTTGGAGCCAATGAACCTTACGCCTACAATTAGCAGACTCAATGATTTCAAAGAGCAATCGATAGAATGAGTCATGGAGGTCAGACTGTTGGCTGTTGGGCCCTTTGTAGACTAATTTAGAAGGCGATGGCTTGTAAGGTACAATAAAGTGTGGAGAGGATACTCTCGTAGATTTTATTTAGATGCCGAGACTGCTTCGATCTCTGTTTTCCAAATTATGTAGCAAGGTGTATTACTCTACTCAGTAACAACTGAAGAAGCTCTTTTTTATAAACTTAATTTTATAAACTACCATTTTCAGCAAGTAGATGCAAGATTTTGGTTTGGGAAGGGCTTGACCCAAGCCAAGGGCTAAGGGGATGATTTATCAAGATTTTTTTATATTGAACACTATACAATTTTGTCTAAAGAACAAACGGAGCAAGCACAATAACTGCATAACCTAATATTTCTGTCAATAACTATTTCTGATTTCTTATTTATAATTGGACCCAGACGCTTTGGAGGTGGAGACTAGAGTCCTTTCTTGATCCAGTATTGTAAGTAGACGAGCAATGTCTCCAATATGGAGGAAACCGCAGTTATTTAACCGACGCAAGTTTGCAGGTGTCCGTTACTTCAATAGTCTTACATAAGATCAGACTAATGTTTACGTATAGGAACCTACCAGCATACTTTAGATCTATTTATACTAAGTGGTTTTTGTTTGCATTGATAATATTATGTAAATCTGAGCTATTATAGCCAGTAATCAGGACGCTGGTGGCGTTTGCTAGTGCCACCATAATATCTACTTATCTCGTTTTATGGCAGGATGTTTCCAAAAGAATCCCATTTTTAGGGCTCTGTATCTCATGAACCGTAATAGTTACGACGGTTGAATTCATCACAGATTATGTATTTCTGTTGTCACTATAAAAACAAATACTAGTATCTGAATAAAATAAATGTTAATACAACAAACGTGATTTTTTTGCCGTTTTTATACATAATGGTCCAGAACCCTTCGCGTGCGAGTCCGACTTCCACTTGGCCGGGTTTTTTATTTTTTTAAGCTTTACGTGTAATATGATTATGGGCATGGTTATAAGTAACCCAACCACATAATAATACTGGGCCAGAAGGAAAGGATGCTAAACCGATACGGATTCATAGTACTCAATACTCATCATTACGAACTATTTTTACTATGGAATGGAACCAACTCTGAAATCAAGAAAAAAAAGTGAGCTGTTCCATTTTCATAGAAAAATGTCAATGACACTCAACAAAAATGTTTACTGTGATGTTAAATGTATCATGGTACAATACGCTTGTAATAATTAAAAAAAAAATACGTATTAGTTTTATAAAGTAATTTCGCGGGGTTAAATATTAGCAAACTGCATTTTTTCGACCACGCTATAACATATCGCTCCGCAAAGTAATGCTATAGCACGACTGCTGGGGTTTGAAGGCCAGAACAAACAAAGCTATGATGCAATATTAGTAATAAGCTACTATTTACTCTGTGGTAATAGCGCAGTCTGAATGCTCCAAAGGAAAGCACTCCGCCCGCTCCGGAAAGCAGTCACCCGAACGGCGTCGTAGATTGGACCAGTTTCACTCATTAGCCGTTAGCCCGTTAATCAGAACAACACGGTCTAGGGCTCCACTTCAACTTACAGGCTTTCATAAAAAACTGTGGCATCATATTGGTTGTGGTGGTATGATATGCGTAATTCTGCATGAATGAGGCATCTGGTGATCAGATGGCATAACGGGAGAGAGGCCTATACCCAGCAGTGGGATAGAGAGGGCTGTGGATGATGATGATGATGATGAGGCATCTGGCGCAAGAGACTAAAAAGGTTTTTTTGTTTTTGTTTTTTCATTTTTTTATGATCGATGAAGCCGTTCAATCGTGAAATCACAATAGAGTACTGTTTTTCTCCTTTTCATAGTATTAATGCAATTGGTGTCATCTCTCGGTCCAAATTAACTCAATCTGACACAGGATTGAATTGCTTCCTTTCATATCAGTAACTGAGAAAAAGATGGTAACAATTTTGCTGTCAATTTAGCTTGCTTTAGAAAATGGTACAACAGATTTGACTAGAGGTACAGGCTTAATTAAATTTTAGTTTTCCAAAAGTTTTACCAAATACAAAATAGAGGAGTTAATACACATTTTTGCATTGGACATACTTCTATACAAACATTAATCCATTTCTATTTATCTAATATTCACAGAATTTATGTAACTTTTATCAACCGATATCTCTTTTAAAGGTAGGTGGGGTATTACCTCACCTACTTTTTCTTATCTATTTATTTTCTGAATCGTCTCCACTTTCTATGTTAAGAAACTATTGAAAGTACTTGAAAGAACCTATTTATCTTTTATCGGATAGATATCAGTTTCTCGTAATACGATTCCAAACCACATTAGCTATAAGAATATACTACAGTTCATTCATAATAATGTTTTGTTTGACAACTGTTGTAAATTAAAATAAGTTAAATAAAAATGCATTAGAGTAAGAATATTGGTTGGAATTTATTACCTACTTTGTGTTGAGTTGCTGACGACTCGGAAATTCTATTATTAAGACACCTTGTCGAAATTGAAACATTTTAATTGTAATTTTTTTTTCACTGAGGATTTGGACGCCATCAAAATATTGTACAATAAAAAAATTAAAAATAAAACATAATTTGAAAAAGAGTACATATTCTTAAAATTGGCTTTTCCCGCAAATCCCGCCTCAAAATTCATTTTTTTTAGTTAGCCTGTACTGTCCCACTGCTGGGCAAAGGTCTTCCTCAATTTTCAAAAGTTTTCAAATTTCAATTTTCTTCCCCAATATTCATACAAAGCAATATTTATAAAATGTTGTAAATATTGTAAGGCAAACTAAAAATAAAATCAATGTAGGATGTGTTCTAACAGCATTTTGAAATTCTATAGAAACCTAAAGATCTTATAATTGAAAGAAAAATTACTGAAGTGTGAATGTAAAGACTTTGTGATAACTTTAATGTTTATTTGTGTGCAATTATTATAAGATTTTTTAGTCAATGAGGACAATGAGTGAAGGTTGGTAAATGAGTCCAGAACAAGAATGGAGTGACTGTAGTTTCACAATTGTACAGACAATGCATCTAATTTGATAAATTATCCTTATGTACCATATAATGATTTAAAATAGCATGGGAGAAATGTAATTCACTACAGCTGTTATTTATAAGACCTAGTATGTATTATAGTAGTATGTATTAGAAACTACCAGATGCCTGCAACATTGTTGTTGTTGTTATAAGACTTTTTTATTATGTATTTTTGCAAATTAACAACTTGATTCGATTTTGATTTTGCTCTGTTGCTTGGACTTTGGCATATCATTATTCTTACTTTAATTCGGGACTTTAACTTGGGATGAGATTTTATAATTATTTTCTTACGGTTTACTTGATTTACACAAGGTGCATAATTTCATGATTCTAGACTTACTTTTTTTATGTAATTGAGTGACAAGACGAGCAAATCTCTGATTTGGTTGTTGTAACATACGTCAATCAGTCAGTTGATAATTGTCTTCCAATTAAAAAAAAATCCAATTAGACTTTTTCGCCTATATTTTCTATTTACTCTGTCTAGTCGCATTTACTACCCACTATGTCGGCCTGTATGGCTCAGCAGCACTACCGCCTTATAAGCCAGAGGTCCCGGGTTCGATTCCCGGCCGGGCAGATGTTTGAATGATGAATTTAAATATCTGTTCTGGGTCTGGGTGTTAGTTGTCCTTGTCTTTGTGTGTGTTCCATGGCATCCCCGACACAGGATTTATTCCTAGTGGGGAGCTATGAGTGTGAAACGTTTATTATTTATTTATTACTATGTTTTTTTAGACACAAAAATATAACAAATATTTTTTGAAGTAAGTATGTAGGTATGTTATTCAAACAATTGACCCTTCACGATAATGTGTTAGAGAAAAATATAGTACAAAATTAAAAAAACTCACACTCATCACTCAGTCAAAGATCAAACACTTACATACAACAATAAAATTATACAAATACTATGAAAATTAACATGGTCTAAGGGTACCTACGCACTGACCGGTTTGCCGCAACGCGGCTACCCGTCCGGCTAGCCGCAGGACACGGTTGTAATTGCGGCCCGCCGGATTGCGGCTAGCCGCAGTAGCAACCGGACAGTGCGCATGAAAACGCGCGGTTTCTCGAATGAGCCATTTCAGTCAATTCTTCCCAAGCTTTTTGGCGTAAGTTTTTGTCAGAGTATTCCGTAGATTTAGTATTCCATATTGCCGGCCTATTCTGTATTTCAATTATAAACTTTTCTGTATCGAAATTCATAGCCTTCGATTTTAGCGCGTCACACACGTACGTCATCAGTGTCGGGCGGCCAACCGCAAACTAACCGCGTAGTGTGTATAGCAACCGTCCGGCTGGCCGCCCGTTGAGCCGCAGTGCTGCGAGCGACCGCAACGGTTGAGCGGCAGCCGCATGACAGTGCGCATAAAAACTAATTTTTCATACATATTTTTGACTGCGGCTAACCGGACGGCTGACCGCATTCCGGCTAGCCGCATAGTGCGTACCTACCCTAAACTAGTAGGGGTAGCCAACACAATTTATTATGAGTGTTCCCGGTTTAATTATAACAAAAAGCATGCAAATTCTTTACAATAAAATTACTAGCCATTTATACTTTTATACTTTTCAACTAGATTAATTATGCTAATCAGGTTGTGCAGTAATAAACTGTGTACGAACAAGTGACCTAGAGAATTCATTGAGCACCGCTGGACTTCAATAATTAATCACTTCCTCAGTGACATATTGCTTGTTCACACAAGTCACACTATATTTGGAACATGGACCTGCTCGATTTTCATTAACATTTATGTGAAACTTAAGTGTTTGACAACACTTAAGTTTTAGGTCAGCACTGAAAAACAAGACAGTAAAAATGGTATATTACACCATATTACTATTTTAGTAGTAGTATTGTTTTAGTGTTCCATGCTAAATAAGGCATTGTTGATCTAAATTATTTGTTCGTATTTATAATGTATATTTTCGCGTATTTTAAGGACAGTTTTTTCATGAATTTTGTTCTAGACCTTAAATCCAGTTTTCATTAATCTCAAGTAAAAAGCATGCTAGCTTTGTAGTTTTATGATTGGTTACAGCTAAATTACCAGATCTTTGTACCCAACAATCTTGACTTTCATGTCAGTTTATTATTAAATCTTTATTTTAAGTATTTACCCTCGACTGTGAAAAAATAATCAATGAGATAAGTCCGTTTTTATTTATCACCTCACTCAATCAATATTTACAAAAGTGTATCATTACTACCACTTCAAAACTTACTTTGATAACCCATACCAGACCAGATGTTTATTACATAGTATATTTTATTGGCTCTTCAAAAAAACTTACCTATATCTGTGATAGGAGCTTTTGTACTATATCCTTTTAAATGTCCAGAATCAGAGTCGTCGAGCGATTCAGGCGTCTCCGGCAGCCCGGCTATCACAAAATAATCCGCAACTCTTTTATCATCCATCTTCAAGAGTTATCTACGAAAAACAACATTTTTTATTGAATGCCAAGGTTCATGAAAAATTATAACCTGTTCTTACAGAATTCATCATATTATATAGATCATAAAGTTTATTTGAACACATCGATTAAGTTATATTTAAATCTACTGTAAATCAACACAATTTACATAAAAAAAACTTGTTTATTGTGAGTTTGAAGAGGGTAAAATTACTAACAAGAAACCACAAAAGTGAACTTACTTAGTTTAACGCCTCAGTTATTAAATTGCGCATATAACGCATTGTTTTATAGATATTATATGCATTCTGCTATTACTAAATTATTGCATAGTCACAACACTTCATGGTCTAAACGCAAATAACAAGAAAAATTAACATTTTTCGATGGTATTTTTACGAAACGTCATTTTTATTTTATATCCGATTGGAGTGACTGGACCGATGACATTGACAGTATTTTGACAGAAATGCAATGCTGCCAGCTAGCTTTTGGAAAAAAGTAACGAATGTGAATGAAAATAGGGACGAATTGTTTTACAGGTATTTACCATATATCTGCAAAAAGTACCTCTAACACTGGATCTTCTCTAGCATAATTGAACGATAACAGATATACAATATACAATACGATATACAATACCGAAATAGGCGGTTGCCCAAAGCACCAAATTAAATGAGAAGGAGAAAGGCTTGACACCCTGCGATCAAGCAAAAACCCTTGCTACTTGATTTGAGCTTGGCACCAGGAACTATCAGACATTCTTTCAATTCAATTTAGAATTTTGACGATCTTCTTACTATCCAAAATCGATCAAATGTTTAATAACTGTAATAGTAAGTCACGTAAATACGGAAAAATTAACAAAATTTATACTTAACGTCTTCACACGTTGGTCCAACGTGGGAAGATCCACTTGGCAAAGTCAAAGGTAATTCAAAAGTAACTCAGATCATCTTATAGTATAATTTTGGCAATACTGCTGTAAATATCACAAGGATGACAACTTTACGACAAGAAACCTTAAAGACGACATAAAAATTCCTAACATGCCGGCTTCCGCTGCCGGAGCCGGGCTAACTTGAACGGATTTCAGATGTAAAGTCTATTATTATTATTTCTCCGTTATTACAGTACTACTCTATGTGTAAAGTCCTGAAGTCGGAGGTGAAAGCAGTAAGTTTCATTTTATAATTCTTTAACTCGGATGAACACATTTAGTAGTATTTTTTCCATAGTTTATTTAATAGTATTTTTTCTATAGCCAGCAGGACAAGACTTACGAAATTTGCAATAAAAAACTGATGTATCTACATTTCAAATCTCATCAAAATAGGTTTAGTAGTTACGGAGGTATGTGGTACAAAGTCAAAACTTTATTTCAGCGACCAACATTATCTGTAAAATAAAACATACACAAAAGCTTTACACAATACTAAACTTGTTAAAAAAATGGTGGTGGCTCCCACAATAAATTCTACATTATAATTATGTATGACGTAATTTTCTCTATACAAGCAAGTTTAATAAAAACAGTCATTACAATAAAAATAATTTTAATTATACATCTATTACAATTTCTTTTCTAGCTTCAGATGAAGGTACAATTTGGCTGTTAAACTCTATAGTTGTATCCGTATTTATCTGGGCACCAGCGAGAAGCAGAGAAAGGGCTCCTTCTAGCTCGCACACCTTCTTGCACACATCAATTTCTTCTTTCAGCTCTTTCAAAAACATTCTGTATACTCTCATGACATCAACACTGAAGTTATCAGTTTGATTTTCAAATACATCGATGAAAACATTTGCAGCGTCAATTATAACTGTTGTGTGCAATTGCTGGCCTAAGAATTTTTTAAAGTACTTTAACAGTAATTCAATGTTTCTTTCCTCTAAGTCTAGATATGCTATATGAAGAACTTTCCGCCTCAACAATTCTTGCAAAATTCCAGCTGTGACTTCAGGTGTTCTTGAAAGGCAGTAAGGCTTTAAAACCGATGCCAATGCTTGCTTAAACTCCATTTTTCTGAGATGTTTCTCACACTCTGGCTCTGCTACCTTTACGTTATACCCTCTTTTGTCTTTCTTTTGCTTAACTCCTTTTATTATTATGTCAACAGCAGGTCTTTTCTTCTCTACCTGTTTCTGTGTATCAAAATTATCTGGGGCAAACTTGAAAAGACCTTTCTTTTTCTCAGATTTCGTATCTTTCCTTTTTCTTATTGATATGATGCCATCAATCATGCCCACGGCGAGTGTGTCATCATTCTCTGAAATATCCATACACATTACAGCATTGGGAAAGTCTATGTTGTGAACTTGTTTGAAAGTGCCTATGTCAAAGATTTTGACGTGTCTGTCTAATGAACCGGACATCAATCGGGTGTTGTTACTTGCGAGGCAGAGAGACGTGACAGTCTTGTGATGTTGAGAAATAGATGCAATGAGTTTTCCTGCTTTGAACATGTCCCAGACTTTGATCTGTGTGCCTCCTGCAGTAATAAATATAGCTCCTGATGGCAAGAACAGAGTTGATTCGACTGGAGATCCATGATTAACTGTCATTACAGATTCTTTTTCTCTGGCATCAAACAGTTTGACAGTGTGGTCATAGCTTCCCGTTACAAAGAGGTCAGGGCTCATAGGGCTTGGAGCTCCTGCTCTGATATAATCGGTGTGCTCGCTGAAATTAGCAACTTGTGCTTCCACAGCTATATCCCATAAACAGGATGATTTGTCATCTGAACAGCTGAGAATCTTGGTTTGGTCTTTTGTGAAGTACGTTCTGTGGACCTAGAAAAATTAATATATTAATATTAATATTGGAATAAGCAAAATGTTCTAACAGGATGGTCTTTTGGTGTTAAACTTACAACAATATTACTTTTGTTTGCTTCTCTAAAATAGGTTAATTTATTAAGAGAAGCTATCAGCAAGTTCCATATTATAAAAGTGAAAGTATGTATGTTTGTTACTAATAAACACTGAAACGGCTAAACCGATTTACATGAAATTTGGAATGAAAGTTGTTCAGGGTCTGGATCAACACTTAGGCTACTTTTTATCTTGCAAAAATCATGTTAACCTTTTAACCGTGTGGCGCAGCTAGTAGAATTAATAAAGGTTTAAGAAATATATTTTCGGAGTAAAAGTTGCTGCTTACCGGGCCAGTGTGTCCTGTAAAAACTCTGAGGAGGTTTTTAGATGATACATCAAACATTTTGACTGCAGCATCTTCACTGCCAGCGACCAGCAGGCGGCCATCTGAACGAAAAGATCCTCCATATGCAGTCTGTTGGAACTTGGATATATTTTTCACCACCGTCTTTGTTATTGGATCGTAGATCTGAAATATACAATTAATCTCTCAATCTAAATTAACCCCTTGACTCGGAATGCGTACACATTTGTACGCACAATACTTGGTATCGTTAAACTCGGAATGCGTACACATGTGTACGTTCGCGCTACCATTTTGAAAAGTACCCCTTGACTCTGAGAACGTACACATGTGTACGCGCGACGCGCGACCTCTTAATTTAGGTGTATAATAATAGCGGTATTTTGATTTGTAGAAATTAAGATTGTTTGAAATGTTAAATCTTGTTGAATTTAAAGTTAAAATGTAGCAGCGTTATCATATAATGGACTGCTTTTTACATAAATTAAAAATATTTGATAGTTTTTAAATAATCGTAATTTTTCTAAACGTCTGCTATTTTTGGCGGGAAAACCGCCATCCGAGCTACCGCTGCAGAGTTTGGTAGGTGTCACCCGAGTCAAAGGGTTAATAGTAAATTGAAGTTTTGAATGAAAGGATCTATGAGATAAAATAAACATTTCAGCGAACTATAATCGTGCTAATTCACACTGGCGAAATTATCTTCGAATTTTAATAGCTTTTCGGTGAAGGAAATTTTTTTGTGAAGACACCTGCATGCGTCTAGAGAAGAAATTCAATGGCATAAGTGAAACTCACACTTGGCCAATGTGGTGGAAATACGGCCTATTCACCCTTCGAGGGTAGACCTGGTATCCCAACAGCGGTATAATAAAGGCCGAGTTCAATTATGTTTAGTTTTGTATTATGAAAATTGTAAACATAACCTCTATTAAAACTTATGTAGATTTAAAAGTGAACTTGGAATGTAAAAATAACAATAGGTAATGACAGTATTATGTACCTACATAATATAGAAATAGACGCTGATTATTACCTGAACTCGAACAGAGCATGTTGCAGCAAAGTAATAAGGATCAACTGGGCTAAAATGCAAGTAATCTATTGCACCGTATTCCTTCACCAAAGTCGCTGACTGAAACAGAAAAGAGATAGGTATATATATAAAAAGAAGTGTGTCTTGAGCATATAAAAGGAAAGTTTTTAGTACTTACTCCCAATTTCTTCCAGTAAACATCATCTTGCGTGAGAGCAGAAGTGGGCTTTTTGAAAACTACTTTACTCGTTTTCTTGAATGGAAAAGATATGTGAGACATGTTTATTATTAGTATATTATTCCTAGAATAAGTTACATTACTTTTACGGCTAAAGGTACAGAAAAGCGGAGATTTTAAAGATTCAAAATCGTGAAACAATCACAGAAAACGTGTTTTTGATGACAGAATTAGAATAGAATTGTGACACTGACATTAAAAAACTGACCTGGCTTTGACACAAAATAAAAAGTTCGTTTTCCTTGCGAATATAAAAAAAAAATTATAACATTTCCGGTGCGTCCGAAACGGAGACCATAGATAACTTAAAACTAGTTTACATTGATTGACAAGACAAATGAGAAAATCAACTGTCAATGTCAGAAATGTGTCGTAACTTAAGAAAATATTTTACTTTGTAAATAAAACTTAAATGTATTTAGTTTTATTCTAAACATTCTGCATTACACCTACGCATTTAAAATGTTTAAATTACTAAGTCGGCATGGGCGCCGCAGTGCTACAATTAAGTTTTGCACCGAAAACTTTGAGGTTAGAAAAGCGAGGGTTTATTACGCTTTTTCTTCAGTTGGACCAGTGAGATTCTCTTCTACCGGCCTCAACGATGTGGGAAAGACTGCTACGTTTGTGGATGCAATACCGGAACCGCCTCCTGTGCCAGATCCGGCGACTATCGTGGATTTAACAGGCGCAGTGCAGTCCTTAGCTGCTAATGGTGAACCGACATTTGCTAGCATTGGTCTTGGAGGTTGGGGTCCAGTTGGCCTAGTACAGAATGCTCTTGAGTATTTACATGTATCCCTAGACGTCCCATGGTGGGGAGCCATTCTTATAGGCACTGTTGTTGTGCGTTTGGCAATGTTTCCCCTTGTCATCATATCACAAAGAAACACCGCAAATATGAACAACAATTTACCAGAAATCCAGTTGCTACAAATGAAGATGACGCAAGCAAGACAAACCGGCAACCAGCTTGAAGCTGCTCGATACGCTCAAGAAATGATGTTATTTATGAAAGAAAAAGGAATGAATCCGCTCAAAAATATGATTGTTCCATTAGCGCAGGCACCACTCTTCATTTCGTTCTTTGTAGGATTGAGAGGGATGGCCAACTGTCCTGTCGAAAGTTTATCAACTGGTGGCATGTGGTGGTTCCTAGACTTGACTGTACCTGACCAGTTTTTTATTCTGCCACTGATCACAAGTGCTACGATGTGGGCGACAATAGAAGTCGGAGTTGATGGGGGACGCTTGGAAGCCTCAAACATGCAGACCATGAGATATGTCCTGAGAGCCATCCCCCTAGTCATGATTCCATTCACAATTAACTTCCCCGGAGCCATCCTTGTCTACTGGACCTCAAGCAACTTCATTTCTCTAGTGCAAGTCAGTATCCTGAAAATACCAGCAGTCAGAGATTACTTCAAGATACCAGCATTGATAAAACATAAACCAGAAACACTGCCAATAAAAAAGAAGGGATTCGTTGCGGGCGCCAAAGAGTCTTGGACTAACTTGAAGATTTCTAAAAACTTAGCGGACAGACAGAGAGTTGACGAAATGCTCTTTACCAAAGCTGGCAAGGGACCGCTGCAAAAAACATACAAGCTTGACCCAACAAGGTTATCAAGTATCCAGGCGAAACCTAAGTCTTAGGCTTTTATGTAGTTGTAAATTAGTTTAGTTATATTATGTAAAATAAATGTTTTTTTTTTTCAAAATGATGTACTCTTTGGGTGACTGAGATGACTTGTAATAAGAACCAAATTCTTCTGTTTTCCTAAGCAATACTTATTCTAGTTCTTGTTTGTAGTTTGTAGAGAGCAAATTAGTAGATATAATAATTTAGCAAGGATAACAACTTTGTGACAAATATTATACTTTGTGGTAACCATGGTCTGGTGGTAACAAAACTAATTGCCTAAAAGAGAAGTTGCAACAGGCCCTACTTAGATGAGCCTGTGTCTTGGGCATCCTTTGGCCAGTTAGCCACAGTGCAGTAGATATCCATCAACAGTAGGCTGCATTTTATGTAATATTCCATATTCAGACTTTGTTTATGTAAGTGTAATGCGTGTGTAAGCTAATCATAAAGAAATTCAAAACGGTATTTCACTTTAGGAAGACATATAAATAAAATTGTAAAAGTTAAAACTGAAAATACGTAGCCGAAAATACTAGGCCAAGGCATGGAATAAAATAAAAAAAACAGTTGTAATGTTAGTTAAGTTGCTAATACGTATTATACAGGTATTTTTAAACCGAATTAATTTAACTTTTGAATTCTTGGCACAGATTTCCATCGAGTGGGCGAGACACCCACGGATTAGTTTCGATAGTTAGGTAAATATTTAAAAAACTGTTTCAAACGCTAAAAACTATGCGCCTTCATAGTGGTATGTGTACCTAAATTATTATTCATACTTAGGTATAGTACGTACGTAGCTATAGTTACCGTGATAATGATGGTACCAATTAATAGAAAATACCTAATGGCTAGCCAAAAACTCACCAATATTATCAACAGCTTCAACTCTGTAAAAATTTTTCATAACTCCGTCAATGTCATGTAAAAATATACACACAACTTGTTACTTCAGTTATGTTCAGAAATAATAAAGTACCTAAAAACCTGCAAAAAAATAAAAATAAACAGGGTTCAGTAAGTATCTATCTTCGTATAGTTGTGAAGATTTTAAGATTGTATCTAAGCGACGATGGTACCTACTTATATCGAAATGAAATCTACTCCATCCAACCTTGAAAATAAGTAGAGTAGTTCTCAGCAAACAAGAATAACCCATTGTCAGAGACTTAGTACCCAGGTAGGTACGAGAAGTAGATAGGTACATTAAGCAAGTTGGCCGCTCTGTTTACTATAACTTTCCATCCTTTCCTAGTAGGACCTTCTATCTAGGGAAGAAACTTCGAGGGTCTATTCCAACTAGGACAACATAGTTAGCGAAACTTTTTCATTACAATGAATAGGAATAGGTATGATATTATATAAGTCCTGATACCCTAATGTTATTTCCATGGGGACTCAGAAATTACAGAGTTGGGTTTCACATTAATAGAACAAAATTCTTATATAATTTTATTAAGTGCCTAAGTGGTACCTACCATTAGGGGTTGATTACTCGTAACGTATAGTGGCCAGAGTAAATGGGCATACTCGGCCGAGCAAATGGATCATGGATCTAGTAACTGCTTCGCCTCGTCAAAATGTTTATACAAACCGAGTAAGTACTCGGCCGAAGGCATTGTCTCGCCACTGTACGTACTCGTTACTTGTATTTCAACCCATAATGAGTAGAGTCAGTGTCTTGATAGTTACCTTTATGTACATACTCGTGCCTAAACAAAAATAAAAGTACGTTTATTTTAAAATCCTTTATCGTTAGAAATAATGCCTAATTTATAATGCAATACTTTTACCTAAATAAACAGATTAGTAAGTAGATAAGTAAACAGTTACAGCGATATTATTTGTTTGGCTATTTAGTTCTGTTTTAAATTAACCGATTTCTTGCCGTCAGTAGGTATTTAAAAACTCAAAGCATAGGTTGTAGGACATTTTCTAATAATAAAATTAATTAAAAATAGGTCCCAAAAAAACTAAACAACCCAATAAGAACATTGCCTAAATCTCCGCGAGAAAATCACTAAAATGTAACTTAACTAGGTACTTCTATACTCTTTAACTGCTTCCATAATAATATGAATGTTCTAATGTTCTTCTATTCTAATAAATATGTATTTTGCATTGACCTAATAAAAGTAAAATTAAAAACACTTTTACTAAACTTCAACTACCGATCTAAAATAAGTTATTTGGAAGCTAGAGTTGTTTCACAAAATTCCTTCTCGACAATAAAATACGCAAGTACAAATCACGACCACGACATCATTTTTCACATGAAACCAATACCCGAATATTGGGCACGGATTTTCTGAAAAGATACCCTCAATCTAATTTCTATTGTAATCATTGGATGTGGTCCACAGATAACATAGGATATTAATACGGGTACAGAAACAGATATCTTAGGATATTAATACGCTGAATTATCTACGAACTGTCGTCAATACGTCGTAGCGAACAAATGGCATCGATATTTCTCCGGCCGGCAATGAATCCAATTACCGTGGCCAGAGGACATGTTAAATGATGCCCGTTGCGACTTTCCCTCTACCCTCCATAACGTAGCGTCGTTATATTGAGGAGATAAACTTTGTGGGACTTTTTAATAAGACAGTTTTTAAGTGGAGCCTCGTTTTCTTTGACAATTCGCGGCGTTTTGCCATTTAATTTCGGCTCTCATCATTTGTTTTTGGTTCGACTTTCTTTTGTTCTCCGTTTTGGGATACGGTTTTGTGGGCGACATTGGTTGGTGGGCGAAATTAAATTTTTGTTTTGAATGTCCTATTTCGGTCTGAAGGTTAGGTTTCCTTTACACTTTTCATCACAGTCGCTTGTTTCTAGGTCAACTAAAACTTCTTCGATCCGGACGTTTTTGGAATGACTGACTGATTGCCAGTAGCAGGAAGATGAGCATCCGTCATGTTAAATTGATAAAAAAATGTTAATGCAACAATAACAAACCAATTTCACCAGAATTAGTAGAGTAGGTAGTACTAAGGTGGAACGAAGGTAAATGCAAAGTTACAAATATGCACATCTGCATACACTACTACAAATATAACCCTTCCTATTGGCCTTGCCGTAGTTGAATAAAAAGTGGAACAGCAAAACTCCCTTAGTGAAAACTAGCCCTATCTCTGAGGACAGCACACCCTTACAATAGCGAAACGTTCTCAATTCCTAAGAAAGGGTGTCCTTTGTCTATAACTCTTATCAGGGCCGGTCCTAGGGCGGTGCGAGCGGTGCGACCGCACCGGGCGCCTTCAAGGGGGGGGCGCCAAAATGAACCAAAACGTGAAACAAAAAATGCTCGACCGAGCGCGCGAGTCGCGTACGCAGGAACAAAGGGGGAACGGGCCGCGGGGTGAACTTTCGTCCCTCACTTCCTCACTAGGCAGGCATTGTCTATTGAATTGTCGATTCAAACGCGCGCGAGTGTATTTATTTGAATACAGTGTGGTTAACGGCTAATAGTACGTACCTACTTAGATTACAGTAATACCCAGCTTTAGGCAGTGGTCCGACCGCCGGCGAGAAATGGACTAACTATCGGCGATTTTCTCTCTCAAGTACAATAAATGTACATTCAGTGTAAACGAAAGAGATGCATAATATTATTATATTAAAAGGTGCTTTCTGACTGTTCACACCGCCGGCGACGACTAGCTTTACTAGTTTTGTCGCTGAGCGACGAGCTTTCAAAAATAAACTCGCTCAGCGATACTCGTTCAGCGATGCTCGCTCGCTTGATCATTTCTTTACAGTGATCTTTTGTTTACAGTACAGACTGAGCGACCGCGGGAGAGTGGCGCGAGTAATCGCTCGTCGCACTTGCACAGTCGCTTATAGCCCAGCGACAAAACTATCGAAACTACACACTCGCTTCCCGCTGATCGCCAACTTGTTTATAGTTTCTAGTTCTACTCGTTTCTTGTTCATCGTCGGCGGTCGGACCACTGCCTTACGCGAGGGATACGTTCCGGAAAAAATCGCGTTAACTGAAATTCGCGTATATCGAGGTTAAAAAAACAGTCAAAACAGTCAAAATTTAGTACAGATAAATTATTTATTCCAAAAAAAAGAACGAAAACCGACTTCAAGGCTACAAACTTAAACTTAAGAGTAGAAAATATTTTTTTTATTAGTTTAAAGCAAAGAGCATTGAAGGGCAACTAAAGATATAAAATAATCAGTTATAATTTTGGAGTCGGTGCCATAAGCCAGTCAAAGTAAAATCAGCAAAACTGTCCCTGGCTGGCACCGACTTCAAAAGTCAGTTACTTTTGAAGTCTATTAAATATTATCTTTAGTTGTCCTTAAATGCTCTTCTTTGCTTTAAACTATAGTCAGGCCATTTTAATAGGTCACATTTGACAATTCATCAAAATTCAACAACGTAACCTTGTAACGGCGGGCATAAAATAATATATTTTTTCGTTTTGTTAGAACTGCACAATTGCTTAACTTTTTTCAATTACGATTACATATTTATTGTAATAATGACCGATACGAGTTTTTTATGATTTTTTTTTATGAACCATTTTAATCATAATAAACAATTACTGATCTACGAGATAATCTACGATCTCGTAAAGAACTGAACGTTGTTACAATGTTGCGTCAGTTAACCCTTTTTCTTTTTAAACACTAGGGATGATACTGTAAAAATCGAAAGCTGATAAGTTGAATCGAATGCAATGATTGCTTGTGAAGAAATTTCACCATAAATTAATATCCACGTTGTGATTATAATAAAACATAAATATTTATTATTCTTTCAACAAACTATAAAAATACAAAACATAACTAAATAGAAAAATCATTGATGTTAGGTACAATTTACTGACCCGGCTTTTTTTGGACTGATCTTACTGACTAATAAAATAATAATGGGACAGGGATTCGCCTAATGATTTTTAAAATTCACATATGTTTCAAGTCCGTATTGATTCATTCACTTTAATCGATGTTTTTAAGCAGGTCACCTCACTATGAAAATAAAACTGACAAATGTCAAATGTGACCTATTAAAATGGCCTGACTATAATAATAAAATTAATAATTTTCTACTTTTTAGTTTAAGTTTGTTGTTTTGAAGACGGTTTTTGTTTTTTTTTTATTTTGTAAAAATAATTTATTTTTTAAGTGGGAGCAGTCAAAAGTTATGAGGTAACAAACATAAAAAAACATACAGTCGAATTGAAAACCTCCTCCTTTTTTGAAGTCTGTTAAAAAGTTGACAATCATTGAAATTGTTTTTCAGCTGTCCACCACTTCACCTAATAAGTATTCGCACAAACTGGTTAAATGAACTTTTGACAGCAGAATAATCTGAAGCCACTGCTTTTTCTGGTGGAAAATAAAGCAACTGCTCAACATATTTTTTATTTAGAGGGGCGCCATTTTTAGTCCTCGCACCAGTTAAAAATGTTAATAGGACCGGCACTGACTCTTATCATGCCAACAGACCGAGTTTTAGTACGATGTAAAAAGCAAGTTTGTTATTTATGGTGAATACGTTTTCTACGAATATAAATTTAGGAATTCACACTAACTTTGTTAAATAAAAGTTACTTGGTAGTTTTTTTTTTCATTATTTTCATAAAACGTAGACTAATTAATTAATTAGTTTACTAGGCTAGTAAAAGTATAAAGCCATGCTAGGTGCCGGCTGCGTCTTTAACATACTCTCACAGAGGATTACTCTACCTTACAGGTACAGGTACAGGTAGTGTTACTACTACAGGAAGTGCTTACCTACTTATTGCTTTAGAATTTTTGCGATTCGACGGCCTTTTTGAGGTGAAACTTAGTAGGTGGATTACTTGGACTTTTGATACCAACCACATACCGAAACAAAAAATAGTTGCTGCAAATAATCGTCAACGAATAAGTAATAAGACTTTATTGGGCAGGTCCTATACCTACATCATCATCATCATAATTAAACAGAGTATAGATGTCCTCTTCAGCGCGCCATCTCTTCCGGCCCAGTGCCAATTTTATCCACTGTCTTCCACCTTTATAATGCCATCCGACCAGCGCGTCGATGGTCTGCCCGGTAATCGCTTTCGTTCCGCGATCACAGGTACCTATTCTTTATTAGCACGAGTAAATCTAATCAAGGTTAAACCTCCACAAAAAGGTACAGAATAAACGTCAACAATTTTCAAAACTTCGTTTTCAAAATTAAATTGTAAAGTTTCGTAAAGGTTCTACAAGGCCTGATACAATTTTGTTGGACATTAAGGAATAATGCCAAAAGACAGAGGGATTGATGTAATTGTTCAAGTTGCCGAAACTTTCCCATCGGAGATTGCTATCTTTGGAATTAAATCTATTGTGGATGAACTCTGTGTTGTTCGCCATTATTCAGCTTTTTGGTCCATTTATCAGATTCAGTTTGTCATAACGAGTTCTGTTATTATCACAAACTTAGTTCGGAAGGGCTTTAAGGTTCACCATTTATCTGATAAAATTCTACGGAAGTACCTTTTTGTGATTGAGAGACTGAAAGTAGGTACGTGCTCGTATAAACACGGCTTACCTATTTATTTAACACGGCTTATCTGTTTTGAGTCTGGGTGTTAGTTGTCCTTGTCTTTGTGTATGTTCCATGGCATCCCCGACACAGGAATTTATCCTAGTGGAGTGTGAAACGTTATTTATTTATTTATTTGGTGATCAGTTTACTCTATAGTAAAAAGTTATGAACACAATTCTAGCTGGGACAAGGATTCGTAATTGGACCAAAGCGCACCATTTGTTAGAAGCTTAGATAGTGTACCTACCCCTACCAATTAGTTATAGATTTTCGTCTTAGGAGTGATGAGCTCGCTAGACCACCACACTTTTATTCCTTCATGACGTTTTCTTATACCAGAAGCGACAATGTTAGGATTAACCTAGGGTAGGTTAGATTGGGGTGCTAGGTCGGGTAACCTCCACGTGGTGCACCCTGGGCAACAGCGTGCGGTAATACTGCAGCTTTTATGCAGTATTACCGCACGGTGGCCAATAACCCGACACGGTGGGCCCTTCCGCGTGTCCCTCTGACTAGCAGAGGGCACAGCGTGAAGGCTTGGACGGTGGCATTGCTGCCACCAGGGGGGTTTTCCTTGTGCTCCTCGCCGCATGTGGGTTGCGGTCGGGAGTGCAAGGAAAGGAGGAGGGTGGACGCTGGAAGCGTGTGCCGCATGGGACCCCCCAGCGGCATACGCTTTCGGCCTACATAGGCCGGGATCTTTCGTTGCCGAGCGTGGTGAAAGCCGTGCTCGGCAGCGAGAGATCGTGGCAGGCCGGGGTCTCCTTCTGCGAAGAAGTGATGACGCAGAAGGAGGCCGCGGAGCGGGTCAGAGAGAACGACGCCCGATCTGACCCGCTCTGGCGCAGACGGGGGAGCGAGGAGGCGGTTCGCCCGTCTCCTCGCTCCTCTGCAGTGGGGTTGCCGGGAGAGTCAGGGGACTCTCCCGGCCTGCACGACCCCACACTGACTGTCTGGGGGGTGATCCTGGGGAACAGGGTCACCCCTCCATAGGCGCGGGGGGCCCTAATCGGGCCCATCGCCGGGGAAGGTGGCGATTGCTAACGCGACCCCACCTTGCCCCATCTCAGGCGGATGCCGAACACCCCAGTGGTTTTAGTGGGTATGCCGCCGCAGGGCGGAGACTCCCACATAACCACCCTGCCTCCCCCGGGGCGGGCGTGGTATCCTTAAAGGATTTCCACTGGGTAAACAAAAAAAAAAAAGGGTAGGTTAGATTAGTCTTGATTAGACAGCCTAATTCTAAGAAAATCCTTGTTCATCTCATTTATACAGAAGTGAAGCTACGTCAAAGTAAAAAAAGAATGTGGTACCTAATATAAATGACTGTGTAAAGGGACTGTGTAATAGCAACTTAATAAATCCCCAATTAACTAACTGTTCGATGCTAAAAGTATCCACAATTTTACTAATAAAAATAAACCATTCTAAATAAAACAGTAAAGTTAAATAATGGAAATTGAATCTCGTACTAGGAGTATTTTAGACTCTGATTCGAATGCAAAACTGCGTCTATTCATCGATTAATACTCTGCCGATTGTCGGTCAACTGCACCGAGCGTCTACAAAAAAGACGTTTCGATTCGCAAGCACTTTCTGTGAAAATCCGATCGAGTATGTAGGATAAAGCAAAATTCAGACTAAGGCCGGTACATACACATGGTACGAAGCTTTTGGAAGTGGATTTTGACTGGCTTCATTTTTTTTCATATTTGTGTTTGACGCTTGCCTAGAAGAAACCGATTCACTCGATATAATTTCGATAGGTAGGTAGTGTAGGTGTAGGTAGTGTAGTACTACCTATCTGCTATCTCGGACATTTAATTAGGCTTCAGTAAAAACCAAAACACAAAAATCCTTTATTGCACATTAGAAAACAATTTCTGGTCTGAAAAATTAATAATTTATCTACCTAACTATAGAAAACTTAAGCAGTAGATACATAATAGGGCCTATTGAAAACTACAATAGAACAATTTCCGGCAGTATAGAATGGACTGCGCCTTATTTTATCGAACATTTCCGTCAGAACTTCACGAGAGGGTGTATGAGTACGGAAAGTTTTTAATCCCATTGTGGCAGCGTATCCGAGGACGTCACTTCAGCGCCAATGCATAATTGTTTTATGGCCGAAGTTCGTATGCAATTACGGTTATGTCGGCCGTAAATTCGTGCCATATTCGTGCACGTTTTACCACTGCTTACTTGTTGATTTTCTCGGTAATGACGCAACAAATAGGAAAGTTTTACGGACAAGCTTTTGTTTTTACGGACAAGCTTCTGTTTAACTCTTGTTCGTATGAGTCAAATCTTGCCACTGATTTTTGAACCACTTCCCGATGTCTGATTGAGCTTAAATTTGGTATACCTGTGTACATAACTACGATGTTTTTTTTTAATACGATAATAAAATGATATTTATTTGGAAACTTGTAGAAAATTTCAATTTTTTACTGACTTAAAAAGGTAAATTATTTTTTTAACAACAGGAAAGCTGTTGCCGAACTAGGCTTGATGCTTGTGTTTCAGCTTATATCGTATTCTTCACAGGAATTTTCTCTTACATAAACCAGTTTAGTCTGTATAAATCAGTGTATGACTTTTATTAAAAAAAGTTTTAGTCAAAATGTCTATCCACAATTCCACATATTCAGCATAAAAAAACTCGTCTCTTTTGCG
The DNA here is from genome assembly GCA_949125135.1 of Alcis repandata. NCBI lineage: Eukaryota > Metazoa > Arthropoda > Insecta > Lepidoptera > Geometridae > Alcis > Alcis repandata. The sequence goes on from OX421238.1 coordinate 5,033,798, forward strand.
CAGTTCTTTTATGAAATCATCCCAAAATCAAGGCACATCTATTGTAGTCAGTAAATCCAAGCTTACTGTGTTAATTCACAAAGACTCGCCAAATATTTTTTGAGCGCATTCCTTTTAGAAGATTGAATTAAACTGACCTACCAGGACACAGTGTAGGTAAGTGCGGTAGGTTAAGTATGAACAAGAGGCCAAATTTCTTCTTATTTCACTCATCATTACCTACGCGTAATTAAGACGCTGTTACGTTGTTACCCTTAGTTTTCTGTGGTTTCGTGGTTATACTGACTGTGGAGTAGTTACTTGTTCTGACTTTTGATCAGGTGCTTTCTCTGCACTGATTTTTTTGCAAGTATTAAACATACAACACTACATTACTATTTCAACTCTGGAGTTAGTTGGTATGGTACCTATAGGACCATCCATCATCATAATAAATAACGTCCCATGAAATTCACGATTTTTTGACCAGTCCCCGTCCTTTTCACATCCGGTCACATTTGTGAGGCTTCCCATAGTAAGACGTCACAATTTTTTGGAAATTTTACAAATTTCCTTTTAATGCTTAGATATTACTACTAAGATAGATATCCACCAACCCGCACTTGGCCAGCGTGGTGGAATACGGCCTAATCACCCTTGGAGGGTAGACCTGTATCCCAGCAGTGAGAGAATTAAAGGTTGCATATGATGATGACTTAGATATTTTAGATTAGAAGTGTGACGTCACATACTCTACGTTTACGTTATTTATAACATAATAGCAAATTAAAAAATAAATGCAAACTCTAGATTTAGAATAATAACGAAGATTATAGTTAATAATACAGGGCTATAAGGAAAGGGTATACTGAGCCGAAAAGGGCTCATAGTACTCATCATTATGACATTTTTTTAATCTGAGACCATGAGCCTTTTTCAGCTTAACATACCTACCCTTTCCACATTACCCTGTATAGTATTAATGTAATATTTTAACTAGGGAGACCGTATCCTACGTAATTAAGACTGGAGTAGACATTCTACCTTGTTATTCTGTGCCTCCCGTCTACTAATCTCACTCGGAGACATTGAAGTCGGGTATAATCTTGTTTACTCGGCTCAGTTTAATAAAATTGCACGTTCTTTAGGCAACTAACTATGGCCGATCACTCCGTTTGAAATGCTTTGCAAAATATATTATAAGTAAATTGTTTAATTTTGCCAGCGGCTTCGTTAGCGCAGTGAGGTAAATTTTAGACTTCGAAAGTATGGATTTTGATCAGTTACTCGTAACTTTTAAAATTGGTTCCGACGTCATTTTCAAGCTTTTCCGAACTTTCGGAAATACTCGTACTAAATATTCAAATAATATCATCATAATGGAATCAAGATAGATACGTTCTTGCATAGATTTAACCTTTTAATTGGAAGAGGTAAGACAGCGGGACAGACAGACTATTTCGCATAGATAACTATTTTTTATTTTTTTGGCTGCTGACTATTTATTCGTTGTTAATTCAAAATGGAATCGGCCTCTGTAAGTTTCAAAATATAATAGCGTCTACGCTGATTTTCGTTGATTTCTTCGTAAATAATGAGAATTTATTTTAGTTTATTTACTCGCTTTATCCAATATTTCATTTTGTCTGTCAGGTGAGTTTGGGTTTTCGAAAAGCGCTAATGATGCCTAGTGAAAGGCATCTATTTGAAAAGGCTTATTAAAACAGCCTTAGGCTTGTATTTTTATCTCAGACTGCAAATAGGTTGAAGAATATTAAAGTACTAAATTGGTGTCTTATTATTTGAGTTACGTAAAGGGCCAAGGAGTTACGTAAGGATGATTTTGGCGATTTTTGACTCTCCCTCCCCCTCCACCGAAGATATATAAGGACATGTAGAGGCTTTTGTAAACCCCGTCGGGAACCTTACGGTTTGGTCATTGGTTTTTTTGTGAAGGAAAATGTCGAGAGGAAATCTGCATACGTCTGAAGAAGAAATTCAATTGCGTATGTGAATTCACTACCCTGCACTTGGCCTGTGTGGTATACGTATAATACGGCCTAATCACCTTTTATGGGTAGACCTGGCTTAATTACCCTTCAGGGGTAATAAAAAAAGTATTGTGTAATTTAAGAAAAATGTAAAAATATCTTCGAAATGTAAACATTTCTCAAGTCTATTATACTTCGTACTTATGTATAAACATAAACGTATGAGAAGATAGAAATAATGTATTATTACGATCAAAGGTCCTTATTTGAGCACACTCGGTTTCACTAAATTGATGAGATTCGCAAGAAAGTTGGATTTAAGCATATTTTGTCTGATAAACCGATTTGTAATTACGAGTTCTGCTCAGCCAGCTGATAAGTAGGTACAATTGACTATTAGATGTGTCACAAATTTACAATTTACCAATATACCGAGTTTATACTCGTAAGGGGAAGAATTACTTTCTTGTAAACTTATTTGCGAGCTTAAATTATCGATATCTTTACCGCATCGATATAGAAACATTTTGTTTCATGTCCTAAAGAGCACCGGCTTGTGAACACACCTCTGAGTGCCATCTGAACCACGGTAGCGTTTAGTTGTAAATGCCACTAACAGTCACCCATTCCAAAAACTGACCGGGTCCTCCGTTACTTTACACCGGTAGTCGGTTACAAAGTAACACATTAAGGCCACTTGCGTCACACTAGGTTAGCGTTAAGTACTAGGTTAGTATAGTTAGCTCCGTGTTAATTATTAACTTTGGTTTAAAATCCACCAAAAATGACAAGTTAAGTTTACACTTTTAACCTAGTATGGCGTATGGGCCTAAGGTAACCAGGAAACCTAAACTAATAAAAACAAAATTAAATTCAATATACTTCAAGTTTAAAAAGAACCTTCGGCACGGCGCTCCTAGATCTCCAATCAAACACGTCCCACCTAACACCCGACTAATTCTATATTACCTATACCTAGGTACTCAACAGCGGTAATGTAAGGTTGCCTGGAAGAGATCGCTCATAGCGATCAGACTGCTATTTTTCCATTAAATTTCATTACGGAGTTACAATGTTTATTAGTAAACTAGCTGACCCGGCAGACTTCGTCCTGCCATACAGTACTTCTCTATGGTACTGCCTAATTAAATATAAACACTGCACAAAACACTATTTACAATTTTATACTTATAATATATTACAATTATAGGTACGAATTTGTTTCGTTTATCAGTTGACAAAAGCAAACTCATCCATGAAAAAAAAAACACTGACATTGACAGTTTGTTGTTGTTTCAACTTTTTTTTAATTTGTTAGGACTTGAAGTCAAATCCTTCGAAATTTTAAAACAAATGAATGAACTATTCGATTTCGTTTTCATTTTTTTTTTGTTTTATCTGTGCTCCAACGCACACTGTTTTGATAGATATGATTGAATTTGAACTTTGTACAGAGGTGTAATAAAGTGCAAATTGACTCTTGGACGTTAGGAACATACCTACATTGCTTAAACAACAGTGAGTGCTTGCAATTCAATATGAACTTTATACAATAGCAATAAAGCTCGTTTTAGTTAGAAAACGTTTGTATGGGAAAAAGAAAAGGGCTGTTTTTAGGGTTTTTCAATATTTCTGAGAGATTTTCTTAATATTTTTTTCCGTAAGAACCTTCTCCTAATAATAACAAATACAACAAAAAAAAGAATTAGTGAAATCGGTCCAGCCATTCACGCGTGATGCCGTGACCAAGGAAAACGGGTTTCATTTATATATATATATATATATATATATATATATATATATATATCTATCTATATCTATCTATATATATATATATATATATATATATATATATATATATATATAGATAGATGTCACACCACAAAACCATAGTCAGTTTGACGCGGTGCTCATATTCGCCTCTCACTAAAATACGGTTTTTAATAACATAAACGCCGCATTTGTTGCCCGAGTTTCAAGTATTATGATCCTTTTTGTTTGCAATACAATAAAAAGTTAATAGCAATAAGGTCGAGTCTAACATATCTATCTATCTAAAATCTGCTCGAGCTCGTCTGAATCCGAATAATTGTGTCCAAGTTTCATCTTAAAACGGATCGTAAACACTATAATATAATCGTCCGGGAAAATTATCCGTCAAACTTGGAAGGGACGATCCAATTAGGAAGAGAGATTGTGAAACTTTTTTCTGGACAAAACTTTAGTTGGGCACGAAATGGAATCTTGTTCCATTTTGAGTTGAAGTTTGAGTAGGTATGAAAACGTACCCTTGAATTTTCATTTGAGTCATCGTCGGACGTCGGTCGTCGCGTCGGTTGTACGTCGTCGTAGTTTGTCGTGTTTACGTTATACTATTCTGACTAATATTATATTATACGAAAGTGCTTTCAAGCTTTCACGCCTTGAGTACTCATCGATGTTATGAAATGTTTGCGTACACGTTGTCAGGGGTACGGAAAAGACAAGATAGATAGATAACATAGGGAGAGATTCACAATGTGTCTGGTGTCCCGACAATCCCGACAATTCTGGTTGGCGCCGACCTGTTATGGGCAAACGTGACGTTAAACATCGGGCGAGCGATTTGCTCGTCTCGTCACTCAATTACCTAAAAAAAAACATCTTCTTCGGGAGGAGGAGACGGAGGAACGCAGCCTAGCCGGCGCCGAGGTGGAACACTTCAGGGTTTTTAGTGAGTTGGTCGGCATTCGGGCGGTGACTCCCACATACCACCGAGCCCGCTCCCCGGGGCCGGTAGTATCCATAAAGGATTTTCCCCGAACAAAAAAAAGAGATGGATAACATAGAGCGAAGTGGAAAAGAAAAATAAGGAAGGCTGACCTCACCTCCTTTTGGGATATATAGTCGAGAAGAGAGTGAGAGAGAGAGTTGTTAGGGACATAAGCTACTTTACATCATCATCATTTCTTGTTCCTACAAAACAAAATAAGGAACGTATACTAGGTATGAAGAAATCGTATGCTAAGCCGAAAATGGCTTATAGCCATCATTACGAGTATGAACAACTTTTACTATGGGGCCAATCCAAAATTCGCGAAAACATAAAGTCAGCCATGCCGTATACTTCAAGTCGAGTGTCATTGACATTATTGACTAATAATGACGAATACCTGCTATGAGCCTTTTTCTGCATAGATACTTTTTTCTTGTAACCCTGTTGAACTTTTAAATTATGAAAGCCACAATACATCTGCGCATTTCTTAGTTTCAGCAAACAATTAAAACCAGTGAAATAAAGTTTTTAACCGATTCTCCAGGAACCAGCCGGTTATTAAACGGCGATATAATATAATACATTATTATGTCTCCTGAATATAATGGACTTTAAAATCGTTTCGGGTGAAAATTGCTAATGGAGACAGAAATAAGAGATGATTTTTGAGCGTAAATACATTTATATTTTTCAGGTTTTCTTCGAATCATGTAAGTTAAATCTTTATTGAGGCTTGAAGGCTGCCAACTACACAGGTACATAGGTTCTCCTATTACTGAAAATAATATTTGAGGGTAAAGCCGAAATAGTTGGTAGTCGTATTTCAATTAGCTTAACAATTGGAGAAGCAGTATTTGTTATCTTTTGGTTTTATGCGACCAATTCCTAAATCTTTTGTTATAAAATCAATTGCGGAGAAAAAATAGCTGGACCATAGATTTTACCATAGACCATGGCTGGAGTTTTAAATTCGAACTGAGTAGCGTGCCCTGGGAGAGCCTATAACAGTGAGCTTAAAGCTGTCAATGATGACGAATCACGCCGGTACCGCAAAGTTCCGCATAGCCCTTTATTACCTGCCCTAATTTTACTGCTCATGTTCTCAATTCGAAAACAATCAACAATGTTTGTTGCAAACGCCAATCGATAAGATTCATTGCGTTAATAAAACACAACCGTCGATAGCACTTCCTATCCGTCTTGCGGAACGGATATCCGGACATCTAAAAGCTTTTCCGGGGACATTTGGGACACGAATACGTATATTTAATCTTTTGCTGCCTTTTTAATAAGAAATGATACAAAAAGTTTTATTACAGATAAATCAAAAGGAATTTTACGATTTATCAGTAGTTTTCCGTGTTATATTGTTTTGATCGAATGTGATCGAAACTGTAGTCAAAATATCCGACTAATTGATACGTGATTTTGGAAAAATTGTGTGAAATATGACAGTCTTATTAGATAAAAACATCTTAGGGTCCCATTTAGTAAAATTGGATTGTTTAAAGTGCGTGTGTGTTTACAACCACCGAACTGATTTTGATGAAATTTGGAATGTAAATACTTTAGATGCTGTAATAACACAGAGGCTACTTTCATTATCATCATCACCGTTTTTCATCACTACGCGAACGAAAGTGTGGGGTGCTGCTAGTATTGCGAAAAAGAAAAAAAAGGTGATCACTAGAGTTTATTCACATAGTTGAGCAGATCTCATGCTGCGTCACAAATGGACCCTATTCTTGGGCGCTCGATATTATTTCCGTCACTCTCACTCTTATGACATTTCTAATGAGAGCGACAGTCCGAGATAATATCTCACTCGCAAGGATACGGGCCCTGGGCTCTACTAATAAACTGATAATTTATCTTAGACTAAAATCTTAGTCTTAATAAAAAAAAATATATCTTAGTTTAAGTAATTTATAAGTAGGTAACCTCAACTGCCCGTGTCTCACATACGTGAGTATTCCAGTTTACTTTTATAAATTGTATCGAAATAAATTATTTTGTGAATCAGTTTTATAGAAACAGACATGTAGATATGTATTATAATCATTCAATAGGCGGATTTAAGAAGGCATTAACTTACACGTGCCTCATCCTACATTAGATCTGTACCAAGGTAATTCAAAACAAGGCCCTTCTAAAATAATAACTTTTGTATTAATAATTATGATTACTCGTGCTGCTTAATTCTCATTACATTAGGCTACTGAAGTGTCTAGGGCTAACATGGGATTGTGAGCTCTGAATTTGCCATTTTAAAGTAGAATGTCCAATGACAAACTGAAAGCCTGGTAATGATACACGTGCTCAAGCGACGCAAAATATTTGAAGGTAATTAAATAATTTAAGTTAACTGATAACGTTGACTTCATAATATATGTTAAGTCTGTGTGTTTTATCTTCGAACCGCATCTTCGTAGTCACCTAAAGCATCTCAAAATTTATCAATAGGTTCCTACGCGTATTCTGCGAAAAAACTAATTGCACCCAATGACCGAAATCTTTTTGAAACTGGAATTTTGAACTGGGAATTGGTGGTGAAACGCGAATTTATTCGCAACAAAAAATATTTTTATAAACAAAACAAGATGTTCGAAGTACATTTTTCAAACGAGCTTTTATTACATCGTCATCGGAGCTTCACAAGCACCTCCAATTTCAGCTCAATCAGGCATCATTCAAAATTAAGTTGCAAGATTTCACATAACCAAACACATACATTGCAAATTAAACTTTAATAGCTTGTAAAAAGATTCCCTCTCGGGTGAAACTACGGGTTGGTTTAGGACTAAATTAAATAGTAGATATTTACTACTACTTGTTACAGTAGGTAGATTCTAGATCCAGCTCAGAGCTGCAAAATGGCGGAACTGTGCAACTCATCTCTCGTTATTTCCTGCCGCAGTAAACATTCATTTACAATGTGTGCTGAGCCACGATGCTCGAAATCTCGTCTTGTATTTGTGGAACAAAAGCTGGTTGGCCAGATGGAAATAGTGCTGTCCCTTAGCATACAAATAGAAAAAAGATAAGAAAGAAATATTTTTGTATTTTTCTGAATAATAGGCTAGAATCTAGCCTCTAGATTACTAGGCGTTCGACTTAAGCTCAGCGTAATGTGTTTAAACTCAATTTTTTAGATCACGATCTATATATAGTATGTACCTCTACAATCAGATCCTTTTTCCAGTCTGACGTACGTATATCGTGATTAAAAAAATTAGTTATTGTAAAAGTTGCTTTTCGATGTAGGTGCCTAGCTCGTAATAGATAGTAATAATAAAACCATCCATCAATCAATTAGCCAATGGTGTAATTCTCTAGTAAGTATCATTTTCTAAACAACCTAAACTTGACGACACCAAAATTATTGCCACCCCATTCTTGCATATGAAAAGAAAAAGAGACGCAACTACTGGTGCTGTCAGGTTAGGTTAGTTTAAGAATGGTGCAACAAAATAAACACCATTATGTCCTATTATTCGTTTCAACAATAAAACAGCACAGACTTGCACTTGTAATTTATGAATTCACAGACTTCCATTAAATTTTCGTAGAAACGCAACGCAACCCCGACATTACGCTGCTACGCCTGCTATGAAGCCAGAGGAAATAATGGGAAAAATGAAACGACAGGGAGTGACGACCTGGATATTGTACCGGGAAGAATGGCACTTACGATAGTTGCGGAGATGTTGTGCAACTTAATTACGCCACAGTTATTTTTCGTTGAAGTTTTTGGCGCCATGAATCGTCTTGTAGAGCAGCATAAAGTGAACAATGCGATACGTTTGAGAAATTGTCATGTTACGACCACTAGAATCCAAAATAGATTGAAATGGAGAATAATTGAGATACATCTCTAAGTTTGTCGTTCAAAGGTAACGTATGGCAGTGACCACTGCTAGTGGAGTTTAAAAGTTAATCGCAAAAAGTATAAGTAACTGGCGTTCATGAAATGTGGACAAACAAGGCAAAAATGCAAAAAAAAACGCGACCTCGTAATAAAACTCTTCAGCAGCTCTCCGCCTATGAGATGCACAAACACCTATTTGGTACAAGTGGAGCACTTTGCTTACATCTTGGTTTTGTTAGAAGCTGATAGTGAACGTTTTCGTAGCATAAACTTACAGCAATTTACCTACTTGCGATAGCGACTACCCCTACCTCTATAGTCTACTTTCAGTGCAGCTCGGTGGAAATCGATGTAGCTCCGTGCAGCTCAAACCAGCACAATGCAGCACGGTGTAGCTCGTTGCAGCAAGATGCAGTTTGGTGCAATTTAGTTCAGCACAATTCAGGTGGATAAGTACGAATATTGCCCCTCTCCCTGCTACTAGCAATCTAGGTAACTACTTGACGAAGAACATTTTAGTTATTACATGATATTACTTTTCCGCTATTGTAATTTAGTAATGTTATGTTTTTTTTTAAATAAAAGTATATCAAGTGGACAGCAGGCAAATGAGACTACTACTTATTCCTCTTCGGAAGGACCGTGTTGAGTAATTACATAGTTACTATTGCAAGAGTCGATCTAACTCCTTAAAAAGCTCTAAATTAATTTAGATAAAATTGATATGGAACCACCTCTGAATTATGACCTACCAAACAAAACAACAATCATCAAAATCAGTTCATAATTGACGGCGTAATCGCGTAACATTCAAACAAAAAAAACATACAGTCGAATTGAGAACCGTCTCCTTTTTGGAAGTCGGTTACAATTAAGAAATGCGTGTGATTTTAACAGTGATTATAATTTATATGAATTTGTACTTGTAAGAGAATATTTCCGTCTTTACATGGTCCGTGGAGACGTTCACTAAAACGGGTCCTATGTGTTAGAGCGCAGGTGTGGCCGGGACAGTTTGTTTTATGACGCTGCAGATTACACAGGGCAACCGCAGCCCACTTTGGAACTACGTAACTTGTACCTTGTAGGTACTTGATTTGAATAGTTTCGAAGCCTACAACGAGGCTTCAACAATAGCTAACTGGACTTTCTTACTTAGGCTACTTCTTGTTGGTTTCTGTTTTAATTAACTGTAAATATAGGTAACAGGTAATATTTAACACGGAGTATTCTGTATGGGGAAGCCAAACCTAAAAGAGCATAAAGATATTTTATCATTTCAAATATAATTTCATACATTATCATCTATATATATATATATATAAAAATGAAACCCGTTTTCCTTGGTCACGGCATCACGCGTGAATGGCTGGACCGATTTCACTAATTCTTTTTTTGTTGTATTTGTTATTATTAGGAGAAAGTTCTTACGGAAAAAAATATTTAGAAAATCTCTCAGAAATATTGAAAAACCCTAAAAACAGCCCTTTTCTTTTTCCCATACAAACGTTTTCTAACTAAAACGAGCTTTATTGCTATTGTATAAAGTTCATATTGAATTGCAAGCACTCACTGTTGTTTAACAGGTTAGCTGTCCCGAAGCAAGTTTCGATCTTCTTTGTACACGTCCTCGTAGTAAATAATGACAGCTAACGCTCATGAAGTTTCGTATTAAGTTACGTCATTCTCTTCAAGTATTTTATGACACTTTATGTGTCCTAGTGATTGAAATTAATTATATCGATAATTGCTAATGTAAAGAAATTAATTATTTACGTTTAATGATAAAATGTACGTTTATGTTCGTAACACTTTAGACATCTGAAAAATATCTTTTTGAAAACAATCTTCTGTTATTGAATTGCACCATTCAATTAGGTACCCTTTCGGCCACCAGTTTCCAAACAAGAAAAAAATTTAAAGAAATCAAATCTATGACGGTTCCTCACTTGAGAAAGGTCCTACGATTAGGCTAATTTCCTTTGCTGGCTTCGTTATTGTCTGGACGGCTTGTATTGATGGAAAAATTACCGATCTCCTTGGAAAAGGTTATCAAATCTTTTTTAAAAAGTTATCAAAAGTGACACATTGAATTTATTCAATAGTCCGTGGTGTTATCAGTACCATTTGTTTCTTTTGAATTATTATCAGCTCATAAAAATAATGAATAACCGTTCAATAGTAATAAAATCGATCTTTTCAAAAAAACCAAAAACACTTTACGAAATTTGCCTGTCGAATATCATGGATCTCATGAAATTTAGCGTGGGCAATTGTTTGGAGGATTATTCAAAGTCAGATCTGGAAAATGTATGTATTTGGTTTAGGTAACTTTGTTCGGTTCTACACTAATTTATTAGAAAAAATCCTCAACGAGGATGCTACTTGTACGAATACGAAACGCAGTCTTGAATATTACATTTTTTATACGGAACAATATGTCAATGTCAGATGTCAGCTAGTAAAATTCTAATACCTAAAATAGTACCTACTGTCTGCGCTACTACTTGACACTTGTGTTTGTTTTCAGGCTGATTATATTAAATTACTTTTATACCGGTTGAATTTACCAAGAACCATATTTACAGAATTATTTTTTAGAACAATCCCTGATGAAGCGATTTCGCTCAGGGATGAAGGAATGATTCCTGCAAAAAGGTGCCAAGAATGTGTGAACCATTTTTGTTACCACCTACCTAGTGATATCGTTGAGTGGCGACAATTATATTGCCGCTGTTGTGCAGGAGATTTATTTTTCAAGATGTAGAAATGTGAAGTATGTAATAGGGAAACGATGTAATTTCTTGACAGCCTAATAAATACTCCTTACTAGTAAAACTTGTTATTAGTATGCATCGAGCCGCTCCTGTCATTGTTTTTTGTCATTCATTTGAAAATGGAGGAGAATATGGATAACGAAGTTCTTCGTAGAATTCTAGAAGAATCCGATACAGAGGAAAATTTTGACTTTATAGAAGAGCGTAATTATACTTTACGCGTAGAGCAAGATGATTCTTATGATAGTGAAGTTGAGACAATCCAAAATATTTCAGAATATATAGCATTGTCATCAACAAATGCAACTTCAAGTAGTGGGCCGCGAGTGAATGAAAATGAGGATCAATGGTCTACTCAAATAAAAGATATAACACGAGAAGTGTTTAAAGTATCACCACAACGTAAACAACAAGAATTGTTTAATCATAGTACTTCAATATTTACTATTTTTCGAAATATTATAAATGACGATGTTATTCAGCTAATGATAACACAGACAAATAATTATGCCAGACACTTAAAGGAAGATCGATCTCATAACACCCATAGTCGCATACATAGATGGACTGATGTTGATGAAACCGTAATTTTGAAATTCATTGGCATTTATTTATTAACAGGTATCATAGTAATGCCGTCATTAGAATCGTATTGGAAAAAGGACTCCCTGTATTATCATCCTCTTTTTCACAATATTGACATGTCATACAACAGGTTTACAAATATCTTGAGATGTTGGCACTTTTGTGATAATCTTGCGGTCAGAGATCCAAATAATAGACTCTACAAAATTCAACCTCTTGTTGATCTCATTATAGCAAACTTTCGGAAAATTTACACACCAGATGCTGTTGTTGTGGTTGACGAGTCAATCGTGCCTTTTCAAGGAAGGTTGTTTTTTCGACAATATATACCAACGAAGGCTCATAAATATGGGTTAAAAATTTACAAACTTTGTACATCCGAAGGGTATACATGGAGTTATTTGATTTATTCCGGCGAAAGTGAAAAACTTTTCAATCTTGATGTTTCAGGGAGCATTGTAGTAAAATTAAGCGATGATCTCCTGGATGAAGGTCGTCTTATAATAACTGATAATTTTTACACTAGTATTCCCTTGGCGATGTACATGAAGAGCCGAGGCACAGATTTGTGTGGAACAATAAGGACGAATAGAAAAGGTCTTCCTAAAGACGTAATGGCTGCAGAACTCAAACAAGGTGAAATTGCTGCACAACAAAAAGGAAATATTACAGTTTTAAAATGGAAAGACAGACGAAACGTGCATATGTTGTCCACCTGCCATAATCACGATGTGGCAATAACGCCTGGTCGAAATTCAAAACCAAAACCACTCATGATACTGGACTATAATAAGGGCAAAAAGGGAATCGATTTATCTGATCAGCTGGCAAGCTATTATACGCCCATAAGAAAAACAATCATCTGGTATAAAAAAATAGCAGCTGATCTTCTCTGTATTTCGATTATAAATTCCGTGCTGATTTACAATGAGTTTCGTGAGGACAGTAACAAACTATCAATTCTTTCTGGTCAAGAACAAATTGTCAAAGAATTATTGCAAATATCTACGTCATCGTCATCACTAATGAAAACAGCAAATCCGTCCACAAGTCATTTTTTGACTACTATGCCACGACAGCGTAATAATAAAATAAAAAGAAAACGTTGCAGTGGATGTTACGCAAAGAAACGCAATGAAAATTTATCATCCAAAGATGCTGGAAAAAAGGCTAAAATGGTATCAACTGAGTGTAGAATATGTAACATTTCATATTGTATGCTATGTTTTAAAGAAAAACATACATGAGGGAATATAATCGCAGGTCTACAATCGCCATTTCGGTTTTGATGATAATAGGCTAGTTTCCTAATTTTTGTTGGCAACCCTAGTTCAAAGGGTCTCACAATAATAGTGACATCGGTGAAAGAATAATTTTGTGTTTGAATAAGGTTAATGTTAATTTTTAAGTGAAATTTATTTTTTGTTTAAGTTCAATAATAAATTGATTGGTAGAATGTGGTTGTAGTATAATTTACTAATGCTACAAATAATATAATTATGTAAAAAAATCATCGATAGATCGATTGCATTATCTACATCACTGGCCATGAGGCACATATGCCTCATGGACGTACCAGTGCAATCACCCATGAGGCACATGTGCCTCATCGGACAGCTAACCTGTTAAGCAATGTAGGTATGTTCCTAACGTCCAAGAGTCAATTTGCACTTTATTACCTCTGTACAAAGTTCAAATTCAATCATATCTATCAAAACGAAATCGAATAGTTCATTCATTTGTTTTATATCAAATGTCAATGTCAGTGTTTTTTTTTTCATGGATGAGTTTGCTTTTGTCAACTGAATAAAAAAAAGTTGAAACAACAACAAACTGTCAATGTCAGTGTTTTTTTTTTCATGGCAGTACAAAGTCTCCCGGGTCAGCTAGTTAGTTATAAAAACCTATTCAGTAAGTTTCTATAGGTCGAGTTGTTAGCCCTGGTGTCTGAGTTATAAGTCGCTAAATACTTCATCTTAAAGTAGCATAAAATGTGCCTACATCTTTACTATCTAATATTGTAAACGCGAAAGTTTGTATGTATGGATGTTTGTAACTCTTTCACGGTAAAATGGCTGAACAGATTTAGAAGGTAGCTAGGTAGCGGCATGAAGGTAGCTTAAAACCTGGATTAACACATAGGCTACTGTTTATCCGGGAAAATGTGGGAAAAACCACAGGCTAGGATATTTTAAATATCTCTTTAACTTACTCTTACTAGCTATTATCTCAATGGTTTATTTATGTCGTAAGTGACAAACAGACAAACGATCGCTGGGGGTCTATTCTAGCAAGTAAAATATTACTTCGGTCACTGTTGCTCTAATTAGAAATGTCATGGCATAGGGTGACCGGGGTAATCTCGAACGGCCCAGATCACTCCCCCAAGGGTCTTATTCTGGCGAGTGAGATATTATCTCGATTGTTGATTTACCTCATTGATTTTATAATAATTTGACTGTGTAATAATTTTAATTTTATTTGAGTTTTGTTTTTGATTGTGGGTTTACATTTACATTTAACCTGAAATAAATTAATTTTGATTTGATTACAAAATTTTATGACAGTGATAATTTCGAACGGCCCAGAACACTCCCCCAGGATGGACATACAAAGAGGCGGATCCAGGATTTTTGAAGGGTTTGAGCAAGATGCCTTAGATTAAAAAAATAAAATAGAATATGATTTATTCTTCAAAAAGGCACAGTTTGACATACACTTCCAATTATCATCTCCTATTTGTGGATATTATTATTATTGGTCTTATTCAGTACCCGGCGATAAATATTGCACATATGACCTTCGTTAGAGACAAGAGACTTCGTAGAGCGTTATCTCTGTCGCACGAAATACAAAAAGTCCAGTATCTATTAGGAGGTAGTGTGAGACAGAGATAATGCTCTACGAAGCCGAAATTAGCCGATTGTCTCTTTCCAAAGGTCGATGTGCAATATTTATCGCCGGGTACTGTGCAGGTATTTGGGGTGCTTTCGGGGGGGGGGGGGGGAGGGGTTGAGCCTAGTCTTCATGAATCCGCTACTGGACACACATAAGGCTCCATATTATTGGACACCGGACCCTGTGACGTAGCGGAAATGAGCCATTTCCAAATTGCACGTCAGTTTTACCTCGTCGTCGCCCGTCCATCACTGTCAGTTGCGATAGCTCTCTATCCTTTGATATCGGCATCCCGCGGTTGATGGCTTCGCAAGTTTATTACAAAGTGGATTTTGGAAAGTACCATGAAAAACGTAGCCAGGAAAGTAGCAGGAAAGTGTTACCTGAGTTTTATTGTATTTGGTGTTAGTTAGTTGTTTGCAGGGACGGAGTAGGATTTTTTTTAAAGTATTAATATCGTATAAGTATTAATATAGTTAATATATAAGTATTAATATAGTCTATACATTAACTTTTAAATTAAAAGTAGGTATCACTTCCCGAAAAAACTGTATTTAGGAATTCGAATAGGTTTATAGACTTTATAAATATATTAAATACGGTATTACTAAAAATTTTAATTTTTCATACTTTTTTGATAGCCGTTGGTTGCTTAAAGTGTAAATAAGTATTTCCTGTATTTTCTTTCATAAAACAATTCTACTACTCTTACAATCCTAATAATATTAATATATCAAAGTTTGTACTTATGTTTGGATGTTTGTTACTCAATGACGCAATAACGACTAAGCAGATTTTGATGAAATATGTTTTGAAGGTCCTAGATTAACCTAAATCAGTGAAAAGTTGTTTAATATATGTATGAAACAGTGAAACTTATGTATGTATGAAATGTATTTATATTATTGTAAATAATAATTTGGTAATTGATTTACCTGGAATTATTTGCGAGCATTCGAACGCACCTGATTGACCGTCAAAATACGTCAGTGGCACTCGCTTCCGACAGGTGAATGATAGAAACGGGGGATTACCCGGAATTGTGTCAAGTCTCTGCCATTCTATATCTGAGTATTACGGCTTGTACATACTAGGTCATAACGCCATTACGAATCAACAGTTAATAATCTGTTCTATCTATATAGGTATAAAGGTAAAAATCAATCGCTGTGAAGTCTTGCAAAATCTCATAGACGGCTAGACTTACGGCTTGTACATACTAGGTCATAACGCCATTACGAATCAACAGTTAATAATCTGTTCTATCTATATAGGTATAAAGGTAAAAATCAATCGCTGTGAAATCTTGCAAAATCTCATAACGGCTAGACTGAAAAATAAAATCCTATCCTAATTCCTACTTCCTATCCTACTAATGTTAATTATGAACGTGAAAGTTTGTGAGTATGGATGTACTCGTATTATCTATACTAATATTATAAAGAAGTAAAGTTTGTGTGTTTGTATATTTGTTAAATTGTAAGGGGTAATCTCGGGATCTACTGAACCGATTTTAAAAATTCTTTCGCCAATAGAAAGCCACATTATTGCTGAGTGTCATAGGTTATATAAAAAACCGAAAAATAAAAAGGCTTTTACGTGGTAGTCCGTTTTGCAAAGTGAATCGGAGAAAAAACGGTCCGGACGGCGCGCGATGGCTTCGGGTTTAATTAACACTATGCCCATCGAAGTGGGCAAGGGTCAGCTAGTAATATATATGTTTGTTACTCTTCTCCACAAAAAAGGCTAAACGGATTTACATAAGGTTGTTCATGGTCTGGATTAACACATAGGCTACTTTTTATCCCGGAAACCGAGGGGCGCAGCTAGTATAAAAAAATCTGCAGTCTTCAGAATTCAGTACATTTGATGCTTTTGACAGTTCTTTAAACCTAAACTACTAGCATTTTCGGAGCAGAAGAAAACAAAACCCTCATTTGACATATCTATCAAGCGACCAAAGGACTGGTGCTTACTTCAGCTAGAGAATTAGCATTGCTATTCAACGAGGTAGCGTCGGCAGCCCTTCGAGTATCTACTTTACCAGCAGAACATGCGGTTGGGTTTTTTATCTGTAATATTTTGTTTATGTTGCAGAATACCTACATGTTAAAACTGTATCAAAGTTTACAAGTAAAAACCCCAGAAATTGGATAACATTTCGAGCTTACCTTTGATCACTAGGCAACATTAAAAATCATTATTCCCATCAATAATGTATCTCGCTTTATCTTTTATTTATTTCATTGTTCGTTTGAGTGATATAGTGCGCAAGGGCCCTTAGGGGATCATCGCCAAAATCGTTCGAACGCCCAAGAGAATTTGACACGGAAATGTCTATCCTTGTCAAAGAGATCGTTTGATTGCGCGACACTTCCTACTGTTGATTTTGTTCTTCATATTTTTCTTCGGATTTTTTGGTTCCTTTTAGATTTCGGCAATGGACACACAAATATCTATATAGATAAACTTTCACACATCACCCACTGATACATCCAAACATTCCAACTTTAGCATTTATAGGTATAATATTTGTAGGATGATTTTATTACACGCTGCCTTGTTACAACTGCCCTGGCATCCTAGCAACTCTGGTATCAAACCGGGGATTCACTGAGTTTCTACGAAATAAGAAGTTAAATATCTAGATATTCTTTTAAATGCAGGTAGGTACAGCTAGTACCTACAAGTTCCATACAAACGTATTAAACTGAAAAATTAAAAAAAATAATTTTGATAAGCAGATCGTATACGCCACGCCTGAATGTTAGCATGTCAGATAGTCCAAACACAAAGCCAAAAGATGCGTGACTCTACGCAGTATGTAGCCCGCGGCAGTAGGAAGGCAAGCTGTAAAATAAAACAAATAGCTCCCGTTTTATACAGCCAATCCGTTTCCCCCATAATAAAACCCCCCATCAACGGGCAGGGTCCGAATATCCATTTACTGGGACAACGAAAGATAATCGCATCGTTTTTTTTTCTCACTGGCTGAAAAGAAAGCATTAGAATTTTAAAACCGGATTGGATCACCTATAAAAGAGGATATTATCGCGGAGGTCGGACTAATTTACTGTTTGTTTATTTGGTCCGATTTGGCGGTTTAGCCTGGTTTACTTATTTGATTGATTTCGATTTTATTGCTTCATGCTGTGCAGAGATAAACTTGACATGGTTTTTCGATTGAGGACAACATTGGCAAAGTTAGATATTAGGTAAGATTAGTCAATTTACGTATAGGGATGACGTTATTCTTAGATAAGGTATAATTCTAACATAATTTATTAAAGTGGTTCGAACTGAACTGAAACCGCTCAATATCTATATCTATATCTTTACAACCTTTTAAGCGATTTTGTTCATGTAAGAACCTCAAAGCAGTATTGAATAACTACTTAACTGCCTGTAAAAAAATGAAGTTTGGATCACTAGACGACGACGCTATCTATGTTACATACATCTTTCAGTGAATGTACTCTAATGCACACACAAATACATACAAACATCAGGAAACTAACGAAGGTTTGAAACATTTTGTTAATTATTAGTCTATGTTTATTTCAACTCTAAAATGATATTCGGTTTGTAAATGTAGATTCCAGCCGGCACCAGTCTGTTACTGCATTACAAACAAGCAGCCGCCTATTTTAATAACTAATACCGCCCAAGGTTAGCTCTTCAGGCTCCAATTTATAATTTTAATTATTCCAGCGCCGTCTCGAGCTCGTAATTAGCGCGCCGATCGAAATATTCCCAGATGCTTACAGGGAAATGAGTTTTTATGGAAAACCACGATCTGTGTGAAAAGTAGTGAGATTGTAATATCAGGAAAACTAGTAAACGGCTGTGAGCTGTTTGTAATTTTAGAGAGAATAATTAAAATATCGTGATAAAAACCCCAAACCTTGAAACGGCGGAACCGATTTTCATCAAACATAGCTAAGAACACTCCGGACTAATTTATCGTTCAAACAAAAAAAAACAAAATCATAATCAGTTCATCCTTTCGGGAGCTACGATGCCACAGACAGACACGCCAGGCTTATAACGCCCCGTCGTTTTTGCGTCGTCGGTTAAAAAGTATCGAGTAATTTTAAAGAAACTATCGACACAACTACACATTATATTGTATCTGAATTTTCGTTCAAAATCTATCGAGTTATTAGTAACTACATTATTTAATACTAACCGTGCCCATTGGTTTCACCAGTGATTAACAGGAACCGTTTTTTCTGGATAAAACGTAGCATGTCCTAACTTCAGGTATAAAATGCTAAGATGGTCTATAGTTTCTGAGATTAGGTTTCGTTCTGATTTATGTACAAATTATGCCTAGATGTGTATAGCTATTTAACGACGACCTGTTTGGCTCAGCGATAGTGTATTCGCCTTATAAGCCAGAGGTCCCGGGTTCGATTCCCGGCCGGGCAGATGTTTGAATGATGAATTTAAATATCTGTTCTGGGTCTGGGTGTTAGTTGTCCTTGTCGTTGTCTTTGTTGTTCCATGGCATCCCCGACACAGGGTATCTTAGTCGGGAGCTATGAGTGTGAAACGTTTATTATTTATTTATTATTATTATTTAAAATTTACTTCCATGTGTAAAAATAAAAATAATGTGTGTGAGTGTGTATAAATTCAATCGTTAGTCTAAAAAAAATATGAAATAGGTAGCTCGACTAGTTGTAGTTTAAGAAAAACAAAGACAAGATAAGACTCGACAGCTAGTATCAACAATATTTCCTGAGAGCACAGTTACAAAAATAAACATCAGGGCTAACCACAAAATCTATACGAACTTACTTCTTAAACTACACACATGTCATATCGACTGCCCTTTACGAACACTATCAAAACAGCAATACCTATCACGATTTTATTTTTCATTTTACTAATTAAACGAATATTTACTTTTTAACCGACTTCAAAAAAGGAGGAGGTTATCAATTCGTCTGTATGTTTTTATTTATTTAAATATATTTTTTTTATTTTTTTTTGTTTGTTACCTCATAACTTTTGACTGGGTGAATCGATTTTGATGATTCTTTTTTTATTAGAAAGCTGACGCTTCCCATTTGGTCAGTTCTGATAATGGTATCCATGAGAAAACCATTTAAGTCTTAAAATTAAGTACGTGCGCGACAAATAGATGAATAACTCAATAGTCGGTCTCTTGAAGTCGGTTTTTGTTTTTTGTTTTGTAAAAATAATGTTCTTGTAGGAAAACAAACAATTGAAAAAAAACGGTTTAAAAAAAAAACTCTTTTGTAATATTTTGTATGTTACAGTACAAAATAACCTACTACTACACATTTTTACTTTTTTGACGTGATAACGTCTTCTAATTCGATGGAGCCGGGTGCAAGTACGTAAAAAGTGTGACGTATGTGCCGTTACCTCGATGAGGCGTAACCCTCGCTCTGAGTGAAATTGTGATTTCCTATACTTATTCTATTATTGTATTAAATTTTCCTATTTGTCAATTACTTTTGTACCTTACTTAAATAAAATAAAATAAAATAAAATGAAATGAAATGAAATGAAATGAAATGAAATGAAATGAAATGAAATGAAATGAAATGAAATGAAATGAAATGAAATGAAATGAAATGAAATGAAATGAAATGAAATGAAATGAAATGAAATGAAATGAAATGAAATGAAATGAAATGAAATGAAATGAAATGAAATGAAATGAAATGAAATGAAATGAAATGAAATGAAATGAAATGAAATGAAATGAAATGAAATGAAATGAAATGAAATGAAATGAAATGAAATGAAATGAAATGAAATGAAATGAAATGAAATGAAATGAAATGAAATGAAATGAAATGAAATGAAATGAAATGAAATGAAATGAAATGAAATGAAATGAAATGAAATGAAATGAAATGAAATGAAATGAAATGAAATGAAATGAAATGAAATGAAATGAAATGAAATGAAATGAAATGAAATGAAATGAAATGAAATGAAATGAAATGAAATGAAATGAAATGAAATGAAATGAAATGAAATGAAATGAAATGAAATGAAATGAAATGAAATGAAATGAAATGAAATGAAATGAAATGAAATGAAATGAAATGAAATGAAATGAAATGAAATGAAATGAAATGAAATGAAATGAAATGAAATGAAATGAAATGAAATGAAATGAAATGAAATGAAATGAAATGAAATGAAATGAAATGAAATGAAATGAAATGAAATGAAATGAAATGAAATGAAATGAAATGAAATGAAATGAAATGAAATGAAATGAAATGAAATGAAATGAAATGAAATGAAATGAAATGAAATGAAATGAAATGAAATGAAATGAAATGAAATGAAATGAAATGAAATGAAATGAAATGAAATAACATTACATTACATTACATTACATTACATTACATTACATTACATTACATTACATTACATTACATTACATTACATTACATTACATTACATTACATTACATTACATTACATTACATTACATTACATTACATTACATTACATTACATTACATTACATTACATTACATTACATTACATTACATTACATTACATTACATTACATTACATTACATTACATTACATTACATTACATTACATTACATTACATTACATTACATTACATTACATTACATTACATTACATTACATTACATTACATTACATTACATTACATTACATTACAATACATTACATTACATTACATTAAAAGTTTCTTTTGAAAAATGAAACCATTCTATCAGTATTTTCTTATGACGTTGTCACGTTCAACTATCGTCAGTAAACCGACTTTACAGACAACCGGTTTTTATTATTTAGGTCAACATTTGACTTCAAATTGCTCTCCTATAAACATTGCAATTTACAATTTCGATAGTGTTCGTAGGGGCAGTCGACATATTATATTAATTTAGATTTATAGCACTTCAAAATAAAGCTTCTAAGATGAATAGTACTTACTTCCTACTTCTTTGTCTAGTTTTGATATCTCTTTTGTATTTGCGACTGTAGTAATATTTCTCAGTTTGCATTAAACTTGGCAGCTGACCCGAAGTCTGCAAAATCGATGGGAGCTCACACCTAATAAACAATGTGGCAATACGCCAATGGGAACTGGCGTTACCAACTTATCTGTCGAGTTGATTGCGCGCCACCGTCGATTTTTCTGAACAAAACTGACAGGCAATCGTAGAACATATTTAGTTCCGGAATTTGGCCACCTTACAAATAAGTTGGTTTATCAGTAATAGGAAATCTGTACTTGGACCTCAGTAGTAACAGTTAGAGAGTTTACCTATGCTTAATTTGGACAGCTTCCGTAGGTCAGAAGTACTCAAACTTTGTTCTAAGGAAAATGTGCCGTCCGATTTCTGAAGACATGCTCCAATATCTTGAACGCTGTCTATTTTACATACTGATCAAGAAAGAGTTTACTTACATCGGGCCTTGTCTCATTCAGTGGCTTTCTAGAAATTGGACGGCGCAAATATACTAATAACTAAACAGCCGGGCGTAAGCAAAAAATCAGTTAACCAAAATAGCTTAACATCTGTCTATTTTATTGTACACGCAGGAAAAAATCGGCTAACAAAGCCACAATAAATGCGTTGCTAAGAATTTATTGTGGGACTAACCAAATATTTTGTTACTAAAACAGAAAGAACTTAGTGGAGCTTAGCAACTTTTTTATTGTTAGCCGATTTATTGCGCTAGGAACAATGTAGCTTTGTCCTCACAACATAGTTTATAATAATTTGGATCTAGTAACAATTGAACCTTGATGGTGTGTCAATGTTAAACATTGTAAATAAATCTAAAGGCCTCTCCACACTCGCGCGCGGATCGCGCGCGAAGCCGCGAACTTCCCGCGAACCGTGAGTGTAGATTGGATTCGCATATTCTTCGCGGGTTCGCGCCTCGTTCCCCGAAAATTGTCGGTATTTTGTCCCGCGACAAAGGGCTCGCGGGCCGCGAACTTGCCGCGAACTTGTCTTGGGTACATATTCGCAGGCCGCTCAGTCGTGCATCGTCGAGTGTCGAGAGCGGTAGTGTTGGTGAAGTTGTGTTTCGAGGCTATAATATATTTTATATTATTTATATTAATATATTTTTAGGCTATATTATATTTTCCAGAATTATTTGACAGAAGCTTGACAGAAGCGTAGTTATAAATAGCTAATGCGCAAAAAAAAAAGAAGTAAAAAAAAAGAAAAGAAGAAAAGAAGTTAAAGAAAAAAAATTAAATTAAAGAAATTAAATTAAAATTAAAATTAAATTAATTAAATTAAATTAAATTAAATTAAAGAAGTCCCGCAGCAGCAATTTCGGGGTCCATCGTGGTCGAGTGCGCGAACTATACTGTGAACCTAGCGTGAATGTGTAGCCGACGTCGTACGCGCGAGATTTCGCGCACGAATCACGGCGCGACTTCACGCCGTGAATCTCGCGGGAGTCTGGAGGCCGCTAAACAAAGTAAAATATAGCCGTAGCATTTCAATACCCTTTGTCATACCATGCAATCAATGAATATGTAGCTGTGGTGACGATGGAACGTTGTTAGCGTGTTAATATGAAAATTGTCAATAAATCCAACAAACTATCTATAGCCGCCGCATTCAAATATCTTATGTGCTACAGTAAATATGTAGCTGTAGTGACAATGGAACGTTGTAAATGTATTAATATGAACATTGCAAAAAATTAACAAAATAGCTATAGCCATGGTGTATAAATACCTTTTGCCATACAGTAAATATGTGTCTGTGGTGACAATGGAACGTTGTAGATGTGTTAATGTGACTATTGGTTATAAACCCATACTTCCGATCAATTAAGGTATTATGCAGGTATATAATTTGAATAACTAAATAAACACCTATCGAGAATTTGATCAAAACATTGACATGACAGTATGCAATGAAATGCAATTAGATCTAACAAAATAGCTATTGCCATGCACAGTATTTATTTACCTTTTGCCATACAGTAAATATGTGGCTGGTGGAGCATTGTAGATGTGTTAATGTGACTATTGGTTATAGATCTAACAAAATAACTATTGCCATAGTATTTATTTACCTTTTCCCATACGATTTGTACGTGGCTGTGGTGACAATGGAACTTTGTAGGTGTGTTAATGTAAACATTGTAAATAAATGTAACAAAATAGCTGAAGCCATTGTCTTAACTACTTTTGCCACATATATAATACGTATACGTAGGTAATAATTGTGCTATGAGGTTTCACTCGCGTTCTGATGAAAGAAAAAACATAGGCACTAAATATTAGGTAGGTACTACTTTCTTAGTAAACAAGTTCAAACGTGTTTCGGTAAGCGCGCTTTACTACTAGGTACCTATTCTGTGGCTTTACCGAAACACGTTTGAACTGGTTACATTTCACCTAAGAGAGGCAGGGTTGCCAGATTAGGCGAAATATCGCCGTCATTTAGGTTAACTAGAGGGGTCAAATGGCGACGTACAAATCCAATCGGCTATGTACTGATAGCCATTAAGGACACTTAGAAAACAAGAACGGGAGATCTATGCTCCTTCTGGACATGTCTATACTAATATTATAAAGAGGAAAGATTTGATTGTTTGTTTGTTTGCATTGAATAGGCTCCGAAACTACTGAAACGATTTGAAAAATTCTTTATCTGTTGGAAAGCTACATCACATCATCCGCGGGTGACATAGGCTAGATACTTTTTATCCCGTAAAAATTAACGGTTCCCGCGGGATACTAGTTAACGCGGGTGAAACCGCGAGGCGCTTCTAGGACTAAATAATCTGTAATTAAAATAAATTAGGGCTTATTTCAAGAAATTATAGTGTTTATAGGGCTTTTTGACTTAGCTTATGGGGAAATGTTTTTGAGAGTTCGTAACGGTAACACTGACGGGTGCGTTCGGTGCAGGGTTGGATTTCATACTACATATAATTATTTACATAAATGATCAATAAAAAAAACCTTTCAATCCCAATTCAATATTAAAAAAAGTTCGTTGGGCTGTCATTTAAGGATATTACGTCTTAGTTAATTATTTTACTAACACAGAAAAATAATCGTCATCAATGAACTATTTACGGAGACTCCCCGTGAATTATACTTTTTTTAAATATTCCACTTATTCGTATAGTAATTTTGCATAATGCACTCTATGATAGTTGTTGGTGATATGCCTAATAGTACGACTTACTGTATTATTCTTATGGTACGGCCGCCCGTAATCTCATTTCGCCAAAAGTGGGAATTGTACTGATTTTATCTTACTGAGGATATGTTAACATTAAATTCTAAGATTTCTATGGATGAAACTAATATTGAAGAAATAATAAACTTGGAAGAAGAGTAGGTAAATTTTGTAGAAACGTGTTGACTTTAATGAATACGTTAAGGATGTTAAATTCAAAATAATAAACTGTACTATACTATCCTTTTTAATTTTTGTGCTATCGTTTTCAACGTGCCTAAATCCAACCCTGGGTCCTGGTTCGGTGCGGCGGGCGGCGGCGCGGGCGCGGGTGGCGGGCGGGCGGC
Source organism: Alcis repandata (assembly GCA_949125135.1). Lineage (NCBI taxonomy): Eukaryota > Metazoa > Arthropoda > Insecta > Lepidoptera > Geometridae > Alcis > Alcis repandata. The sequence goes on from OX421238.1 coordinate 5,059,194, forward strand.
CGGCAGTTGTTCCCGCACGTGCCCGCGCCGCGGTCGTTCTTTCGCCCGCCCAGTCAGTAGGTAGTGATCTAGTGATTATATTATTCTCTTTGCGTTCGCCCAGTTAAAAAAACACTAGTTTATACACGAAATACGAATCATTCACTCGTGCGTACGCGCATTTCCTCTATCTATCTGCTTTAAAACGATACGTGAAAGTGAACAACGGAAGATTTTCTAAGTGCTGCTCATTTAAGCCATTTGAGAAATCATTTCATCGGTAAGTGCTATTTATATATTTATGTAAGTACCCAGCAGAAAGGGATGACTCCCCGAAAAGAACTGCATTAACTTTAAACCGTGATATTGCTTACCTAACCTAAAACTGCTTCGTTGAAACGACAACTTACATTGTCAAATTAACAAAAGTTAGAAACATACCTACATTTTGTGAATTGAATTGACTTATTTATGAATTGACATTTTATGCGCAGTTTAAGCGTTCGATGAGACATAGGTGAAATGTAACAAAAGCGTAGTGAACCCAATTGTCAATTAGGTACAATGAGATTTTCACGTTTTTACCCCTTGACTCGGAATGCGTACACATGTGTACGTTGACCGTTGGTCATTTTGAAAATGTTACGCCCATTCGATTAAAAAACGAACGAACGAACGACCTTTTCAAAATGGTGCGTGTCCGTACACATGTATACGCGTTCCGAGCCTACTGTTACCACGTGACCCACGTGGCGATCACGTGACGTGGCAAGCCAAGTGGTAACGTTTTTAAAACGTTTTCTTTTGAACGATTATTACCTATATCTACCTTTTTTATTTTTATAGAACAAGGCGTCGACTTAGACGTGCTAAAAGTCGCCAACGATCAAGAGCTTTCACAACTTATACCAAGAATAGTGAACAAAATAAAATTAAGAAACGCATTACAAAGTTTAACCGTTCGTTTATGATTTTCGCCTATTAATTTTTATGTTATTAGTACTTAGTTGTAATTTCATCATCATCATCCCATATCACGCTCACTCAACTCAACGATCAGGATAATCAATAGTCTAAAATGATACCTATTCGTAATGTAGTTCGTACCTAGTAGAAGTAGTAAGAAGTAGTATATGATATACATGTATATACAGTATATAGAAGTACATGATATGTATAATACATTAATTAAATTTATCGTTTTTTTTTTTTCAGTCGTCAAAAGATGAAAATGTAAAAACACTTGAGCGTCAAAATTCTATTTACAAACCAAGTGCTCAGGTATTCCACTTTATATTATTGTAAATACGAAAGGAACACTCCATCATTCTGTCTGTTTGTTACCTTTTCACGGCTTAAGTGATTTCAATTAAACTTGATATAGGTATTTTTTTTAGCTCTCACGTACTTTTTGATAAAATATTAAATGATAATAAAATACAATCATCTATTTTAGGAATATGCATCAATTTTTGGAGAAACGTCTACGAGTACATCACAAAGAACATCAACTGGGTTAAATTATTTACAGGAGCTAGATGAGGTAATTTACTATTTGACACTACATAGATAGGTACTATTCCCGTTACTAAACTTATTAATCAGAATTAAATTATATAATCGTATTAAAATATTACTTATTATTTTTCAGATTTCAACGGAAAACAGTGATACACCACTGACATCACCACTTACCATAGGAATATTTTCTGGAACTGATACGGAGGTTGAAGGGCCAGTAGAAGATACATCAATTCAGGTAATAATTTGATTATCCTCATTATCAGCTCATAATTATCTGCCATCTTAAGTTGGCAACCTAAGTATGTGTAACCTAAGGCACATCTATTATGCCTCTTTCCTCCTACTCTGTGTTACCTTTTAATGCCTGCACAAAACCTGACTGCGCCTACTAGTACATTTGGTTAAAAACTTAAATCAAATTATAGTGACCGGGGCTGCAAATTATAATTGACCATCACAGGTGCGTCGAACACTGGGCGCCTAAGCCAAGCCAGTCCTCCCTATTCTGTGCTTCTTTAGGCTAGGCTATTAGACAACATATTTTTTTTAATATATTCTAAGTATACTTTCATAGTAATTTTATTGTAGAAACTTTTAATTGGCCTTCTTTGTATTATGTTTCTTCAATTATTGTTTGCACCTAGCTGTAAGTTTTCCTAAAATCTTAAAATTAAACAAATAAGTATGTACTATCCTATCTACTTTTTTCAGAACTGGAATTTACAATTAGACAAAGAGTTGGAAATTTTGAATAGTCAAAATGACAAGAACAATGGAAAAGAGAAGAAAAATTTACGCAATTTGCTATCGTCGCGAACCGTAGGCAGATTGCTTTTAAAAAAAGCGGACAATTCAGAAAAGCTAAATTCGCGCGACCGCGCATTTATAGCCAAAGTCGTAGTGGAAACTGAACTCAGAACGTTACAAGACATTTCAACAACAATTAGAAAAAATATATGGCAAGAGTGGGCCAGTGAAGTGCGGTCATTATTCAAGGGAGAAGTGACCGAAGTGTATTATATCCCATACCATGTCACTGGAGGAAAAGTCACGCAGGCCAGTGGCCTCTTTCACAACAGGTTGATTACACATCGACGACTACTTCTTTCCCCAGGAACTAAAAAAAGGAGAACTAGTTTAGACAGCAGCTGCAGCTACTCTGACAATTCTAAACGTATAAGGCCACTTCCAGAGAGTTTTAGTGTTGACATTCCTAATGATAACGATTCTGAATCAACCATATCTCCACAAGACTGCTTAGACTGGTTGCGAGGTTCTTCATCGCCTAAAGATTTAGTGGCAACAAAGTGGCTTGCTACTTTTAAATTACGAAACGAGAAACTATCACAGGGTCTATCTTACACAGAATATTTCAACTGCTTTCCTGCCCTCATTTTACCTGATGGACATGAACTGGTGAGTTTAATTTTTTTATTATTCCTGAATGGGCAACCATTTGACCGCAGTCTCACCTGATGCAATGTGACTACGCGGCCTACTATGGATTATGCTTGCCCAGAAAGTTCAAACATCAACAAATTGACTTATTCTCCTACGATCTTTGCCTTCATCTTTAGTTAGGTAAATTGTAAGTAATTCTAATTTTCCAATTGTATTCCTTGCAGTTATCCTTGGACTTCCAGACAGTGTACCCAGATGCTAACAACGTTTTTGAAGAAACATTCCCAATTGTGAAAATAAAGATTCTGAGTTTACTTGCGGAAAAGGGAAGTTCTTCCAGACATGATCAAACTACACTTGAGCTGCTGGAATTAGCTACCGGTAATTTTTATTATTAAGATTAAGTATTTATTTGACTTATTTTCTAGTACAATTTTGTCTAGAAGCGCTTTGCGGTTTTTATATTCTTATTTTACATTCGTTTTTATTTTTTTAGTTGGAGAACAAGAGGCATCGCTAGCAGCGTTTATGGGAATAATACATCTTTTACGCCAAGTACCAGCAGTTACTGTACCAAGAAAGAAATTTGTGGAGGTTGTCAAAAGAAGAAGTACGTTCAAGCTTCATTGGCCGTGTAAACACAGCATCAGATATAGAAAGATATTTAATAGGCGTTTTTCTTGGCGTTGCTGCAAGCACACTGTCGACTTATTGGGTGTTAATTATTTATAGCAGAGTGTCCTTGCAGTGACTACCCTTAATGATGTATGTATATAAAAAGTATATATACACTCAAATGTTCACTTACGTTGTGTAAGATAAAATTGTTATCTTTGAGATAATAGGCGTTTTTCTTGGCGTTGCTGCAAGCACACTGTCGACTTATTGGGTGTTAATTATTTATAGCAGAGTGTCCTTGCAGTGACTACCCTTAATGATGTATGTATATAAAAAGTATATATACACTCAAATGTTCACTTACGTTGTGTAAGATAAAATTGTTATCTTTGAGATAATAGGCGTTTTTCTTGGCGTTGCTGCAAGCACACTGTCGACTTATTGGGTGTTAATTATTTATAGCAGAGTGTCCTTGCAGTGACTACCCTTAATGATGTATGTATATAAAAAGTATATATACACTCAAATGTTCACTTACGTTGTGTAAGATAAAATTGTTATCTTTGAGATAATAGGCGTTTTTCTTGGCGTTGCTGCAAGCACACTGTCGACTTATTGGGTGTTAATTATTTATAGCAGAGTGTCCTTGCAGTGACTACCCTTAATGATGTATGTACATATATAAAAAGTATATATACCTACACTCAAATGTTCACTTACGTTGTGTGTAAGATACAATTGTTATTTGAGATAATAGGCGTTCTTTGGCGTTGCTGCAAGCACACTGTCGACCTATTGGAGTTAATTATTGTATGGCAAATTGTTCTTGCAGTAGCTACCCTCAATGATGTGTATTATAAACAAGTATTGTTTGATGTTCGGTAATGTGTTATGGTACAAAACGTTTAACTGATCTTTGATAACACCTGCAAAGATACCAATGATACCAAAATAAAGATCATTGGTATCTTTGAAGGTGTTATCAGAGATCAGCAAAAAGTTCCAGAGAACTTTTTGCTGATCTGAAAAGTCCATGAACTGTCTAATAGACGGTGTTGTCTATTTCTCAAAGTATCTTTTGGATAGATACTTTTGAATCTTAAACGATAACTCTGTTGTGATAAATATACAGTCACTTTCTTTTGGACTTTTGCTGATCTACTTATGATGCTAAATCTAATCACTTATTCTGATATTTTAAAATGGGTCACCAACTTTTGATGCTATGTTTAAATACAGATTTATAAAAAAATAAAAATGTGTAATTAAAAATGTATTTTCATTTAATTTTCAATACTATAGGTAGGTACACTAAAAACCTGTTGGTCTCTATCAATATTTTGTGTTTTGTGTTTAGAATCTAATTCCAGTAGCCAATCGAATTGTGAAAAACAACCATACTTTCTTTGTCACTACGGAAAAGGTTTTCTTTCAGTAGTTACTTTCCTTTGCCCAAACAACTGTACTACTTCCTTTGTCACTACGAAAAAGCCTTTGTTTCAATAGCTACATTCTTTTGCCAAAACAACTGTAGGTACTTCTTTTGTCACAACGGAAAAGCCTTTGTTACAGTTGTAAATTAATTTATTTAGTACCAGTAAATAATAGTCATTCGCCTTTTCTAGAAAAGTAATTTGACAGCTACCTTACGATGTCAAAATTACTTTTCTGGGAAAGCAAATGAGTATTAGTTACTGGTACTAAATAAATTAATTTACTACTGTAATAAAGGCTTGGTCGTAGTGACAAAGGGAGTATAGTTGTCGTGGCAAAGGACAGTAGGTACTGGAACAAAGGCTTGGTCGTAGTGACAAAGGGAGTATAGTTGTCGTGGCAAAGGACAGTAGGTACTGGAACAAAGGCTTGGTCGTAGTGACAAAGGGAGTATAGTTGTCGTGGCAAAGGACAGTAGGTACTGGAACAAAGGCTTGGTCGTAGTGACAAAGGGAGTATAGTTGTCGTGGCAAAGGACAGTAGGTACTGGAACAAAGGCTTGGTCGTAGTGACAAAGGGAGTATAGTTGTCGTGGCAAAGGACAGTAGGTACTGGAACAAAGGCTTGGTCGTAGTGACAAAGGGAGTATAGTTGTCGTGGCAAAGGACAGTAGGTACTGGAACAAAGGCTTGGTCGTAGTGACAAAGGGAGTATAGTTGTCGTGGCAAAGGACAGTAGGTACTGGAACAAAGGCTTGGTCGTAGTGACAAAGGGAGTATAGTTGTCGTGGCAAAGGACAGTAGGTACTGGAACAAAGGCTTGGTCGTAGTGACAAAGGGAGTATAGTTGTCGTGGCAAAGGACAGTAGGTACTGGAACAAAGGCTTGGTCGTAGTGACAAAGGGAGTATAGTTGTCGTGGCAAAGGACAGTAGGTACTGGAACAAAGGCTTGGTCGTAGTGACAAAGGGAGTATAGTTGTCGTGGCAAAGGACAGTAGGTACTGGAACAAAGGCTTGGTCGTAGTGACAAAGGGAGTATAGTTGTCGTGGCAAAGGACAGTAGGTACTGGAACAAAGGCTTGGTCGTAGTGACAAAGGGAGTATAGTTGTCGTGGCAAAGGACAGTAGGTACTGGAACAAAGGCTTGGTCGTAGTGACAAAAGACGTATAGTTGTTTTCAACGTGAACATAGTTTATTTAACAAAGTACAGCTGTTGCAGTCATTACATAGTATTGTTATTACCACAAAGTGTACATTGTTTTAGTAACAAAACAGACTTTGTTGATAAATATTGTTGTATTGACAACTTACTTTTTGACAATAGAAAATTGTTGTTGTCACAACTTTATGCTGACAATAAAAACATTGTCTCCCCAACTATGGACCTAGGTGGGCTCTCCCCCGTTAAAGTTTTATTGCTGGAGCCACAATATTTTTTCCTGAGTGTACAGTAAGCTAGAAAAGGGTTCACTTACATTGGACCATCAGTTGTTATGGCTGATTTCTAGCTTTCGCATGCCAGTAATTTGTGCCATGAAGTCAACCGTAAAGTACACGACCAAACAGCAATTATAAATTTTCTGAGAGAATAATCACGCCTGGACGGTTTGTTAGAGAATGGACGGCTATTACGAGTGCCGCCGAACCCTTTCGCCTTGCCAAGGACAGGACCAGGTATAACTGTCAACCTTCACTAGAAGAGGCACCCTAAGAAGAAGAAGAAGCCTGAAGAAGCCTTATGATTACTTTTCACACAGATATTAAGTACAAGCTCTATACTTAGAATTATATTTGTTACAAACACGCCGACAGAAATGAGACGGGATTTTTTATACTTGCTAAATTTTTCGAGCAATAAGTAAGTCTTATGTAAGCCTAATAAGAATAAAATTGGTTTTAGGGCTTAAGTTAAGACGCCACTAGCAGAAAATAGATCAAAAAAATCCTTATGATAAAAACTCTTAAATTTTTCTTTGTGTTTCACAAGATGTGACTGACGGATACTCCTTTTGTGCCTTTCTACGTTTGTGATTTTCTTTTTGTGGTGTCAGTGTCTGTAAAGAGTTGTATTGTATACACTGAATAAGTGAATAACCATAAAAGTTTTGTCAACCTCTTTGTAGAGTTAATACCCTTTTTACAGAGTTAATATACCTACTATATAATTTATCTTGCTTCAACAAAATTTTGTTAAATTAAACTTCACAGTATCGTCATCATTATTACAACAAAAACTTTTAAATAAAATTACCTCAAAACTTAATAAACATTAAATTATGACAGTAAATTTTCTCGAGCTCTTATAATAAATCTAATTTAAAACTATGTACAACTTAATCTAAACTTTTGTCGTTATCAGAACAATTTGGACATTACTCTAAACTTTGAGAATCGCAGCTATTTAATGCCCAGTGCACAACTGCACATTCAAAATGCCCTGAACCTCATAGTTTAGAATTTACATCAGACAGAAATCGGAATCCAGTAGTGGTTTGTCAATATCCACAATCCAGCCGTCCGAGTCTGTGTTTGTTCTCATTTTGAAGCGAGCGTTTGAGTATACGAGAAGTTTTAGCAGAATTTGGAGCACTTTATAAACCGTTTACAAGTTTGAAGCTGGTTTTCTATGAGGTAACTGACCATGAGTTTTGACGCGCTTTTTGTTTTTAGCCGACTTTCTAACAGGAATCATAATCATCAGTATCGAATACCTTTTTAATGATAAAAAAAAAGTTTTAAAATATTTTTCTAATAATTTCAAAACTTGAACTTAAGTTAAGTTACGCGTTTTCAAAAATAACAATAAAATTTGCTTCGAATTTTGATACAGGTATAATTCCGCAGCAATGAAGGTTGTACTAAGTTAAAAACATTTGCCCCAATTAGAATCATGAATATTCCCCATTCACTTTCATTTACGCTTACCTACCACATCTGTAAACTCGAGGACTATGCAAAGTTCCTAACAACCCGGTAAAATTAGTTTTCCAGTACCACCCACCCGCCATCACATAAGCATACGTACAATGCCCACGTCTAGCTGGGATTAAACCAAATTAAGCCTAGGAACCCATTCTAACCCACTAGACATTACCTCCGTCACTCTCACTAACATAACATTTCTAATAAGAGCGACAGTGACCGAGATAACACCTCACTCGCCAGAACAAGGCCTGAACTGGCACGACCCCCTTATTTATTCAGATCGTTATTGGCAATACAGTGTGACATTGCGATTACAACTCTAACTTTCACAAGATATTGGCCGTACCCGGAAATAGCTGAGATTTCGGACGATGCGAATCTGAAATAGGATAAGTTATTAGAGTTATGTACTGGTTGGATTGGAGTTTATGGTGGCCAGGGGCAGGGAGTTTTAACGGAGAAAGGGTTTACTTACTTGGGGACGGAAGAGAAAAGTCCTTTATTTTATTTTGTATTTTCTAGTTTACTTAATGTTAAAGAATCTACTTTTGAAAATTGTTTTACAAAAACGCGAAAATGATCCCTACCGATTTGTTTTTTTTTTCTGATTGGCACAATACTAAAGTAGTTTAGACTTAGGAAATTGAATAAAACTCAAAGAAACAACCGAAAAATCGAAAGAATCGAAATAGGCACAAGTTCACGGGGTCATCTACAGAATAGCTGATTTTTTTTCCCGAATTTCGGGTTAGTCTCATAGTAAAAGTTGTTCATAATGATGAGTACCATGAGCCCTTTTCGGCTTAGCATACCCTTTATGAATAACCCTGTATAGTCAACACAAAATAAGAGACCCGTTTTGACATTTGTCATCGCGACGTAACTAGTGATTACCATAAGACTCGGTACCTATTCGATAATCACGATAAATCGATTCAAGTTTGTATGAGTCATTAGCCTATTTATGCGTCACTAGCTGCGCCCCGCTGTTTCACCCGCGTTTTTTTTTTTTTTTATTCAGTGATAGGCTTGTATTTGACCGTCATCTTGCCTGATGGGGTAAGCAACGATACGGTCTACGATGGAGCATGCTTGCCTAGAAGAAACCAATTCACTCGCGACTTGAAGACACCTAGATTGTATCTATCGGTGGTTTTCCGGAATAAAAGTAGTCTATGTGATAATTCGGACCATGAACGAAACTTCTTTCCTAATTTTATGTAAATCCGTTCAGCCGTTTTTCGTGAAAGAGTAACCAACATAATAATAAATAAATAAACGTTTCACACTCAGCTCCCCACTAGGAATAAATCCTGTGTTGGGGATGCCATGGAACACACACAAAGACAAGGACAACTAACACCCAGACCCAGAACAGATATTTAAATTCATCATTCAAACATCTGCCCGGCCGGGAATCGAACCCGGGACCTCCGGCTTATAAGGCGGCTTTTTTTTTTTTTTTTTTTTTTTTTTTTATGTAATTGAGTGACGAGACGAGCAAATCGCTCGCCTGATGTTAAACGTCACGTTTGCCCATAACAGGTCTGCATCACCCAGAATTTTGAACTTGCATAATTCAAGACCCTGCGCGGCACAGCACTGCGCTCGTCACCCTGAGATATAAGTTGTTTAATCTCCCATTTGCCCTGTAATTTCACTGGAAACAATGCCCTTCCAACCGGAACACAGTAATGTTTGCACATTACTGCTTGGCGGTGGAATAACTGGCAAAGGTGTGGTACTTCCCCAGGCGGGCTCTGCAAAAGAGCCCTACCACTACAAAACACTACCGCTGAGCCAAACAGGTCAACATCCATACATTCTTACAAACTTTCGCGTTTGTAGTATTAAGTAGGATAGTATGATTATTTTATTCAATTCAGAAAATACTGTAGAAAGCAAAAGCTACTCGAAAAGCCTAAATAATATACCTATGAAGGTACTTTCCGCCTGAAATTCCGCAAACTTATTCGCGGTTTCCATATGATCAACTCCTTTCACTTCTAAATCGGCCAGATTTCCGGATCGGACATCAATCCTATAGAGATTTGCGTTTGTCGGTAACTTACCTATGTTGAGCAAAGAGATTTTTGCCTGGAATTTATATTTCTAGAATGCGACGTTACCTTGCAAAGCTAAAGGAAAATTACATAAGGAAACTATGAAAAAGCGTAGCATAGTGTTAGTGGTACATTTCTTTTTAGTACTAGGTTGGCTAGCTACCAAAACAATTAAAAATTCACCGAGCACCAATCAGCATGTTTTAGCAGATTCACTCGATAACTAGTAATGTTTGTCAAGGCTAGGTGTGACCAACAGTTACGATCTCGTCAAACACCGTTTAAAAATTAAATTAACATTAAAAATTTAAGAAACCCCCATCGTTGTTACTATCGATAAAACGTGCTTCAAATAAAAAACCGCATCCGAATCGGTTTACCCGTTTTAGAGCTACGGTGCCTCAGAGCGACACACATAGCGGTCAAACTTGTAACACCCTTCTTTTTGCGTCAGGGGTTAATAAATCCACAGGCGCAGGTATTCAATAGCATAGGCGAGTAAATACGTGTTCAAAAGACAAAAGACACATTGTCACCTGCTGAACACACTTACTACACTTATCTTTGAAGAAGCCTAATAGAGTAGAAAGGTCAAGGTAGAAGTCAATAAATGTAGGGTTATAATGAAAGAGTATGCTAAGCCGAAAAAGGCTCATAGTACTTATTATTATGAACAACTTTTACTATGGGACAATCCGTTCGCGAAAAAAAATCAGCTGTTCCATAGAAAAATGTCAACGACACTCGACAAAGTGTATAGAACAAATAAATAATAATAGTAAAAGTACCTAGTTAGTTACGAGCTTATGAGTCTTTTTGGCGTAGCATACCCTTTCGTTATAGCCCCGTAGATAATCACAGGCATAAAATCTTATTGAGCAACTAAGTCTATTGTGAGAGTTGACTACTTCCTAAAACTTATACATTGTTTTGATGAGCGTGGGTGGACGACTCTTTTGTGAAAATAACAGTATTTTGGATCTGTATAACGCCTTAGGATAATAGGTACTTGGTACGGAGATATAAATATCCTCCTACAGTTCCTAGAAGAAATAAATGTCGGTTCTTTGAATTTGGCGATCTAATAACGACTATCCAGAGTTAATAATTAATTGCCAATCAAATAACAGTTTGATGGAGTCGTTTGCTTTTTTCCCATAATCACGCACAGTGAAATATGTTTGTAATGAAATCATTTTCTTTGGGAGGAAAGGAGCTTGTTTGTATGTTTGTTAATTCTTCGCGCTGTAACAGTTTAAGTGAAATTTGGATAGATAAAGCTACTCTGGATTAACTAATTTAAACTTAAGCACATCCCGAAAAAAATCTACAGATTTTGCCAAACAGCAAGTGAAACCGTGAGACGCGTCATGAGTAAGATTGTAACATAAAACGAAAAAAAAAAATTATAGCAATCAGAAGACAGATGCATGTTTGAGACCGTCATATTAACCAGCATTGCTGAGTTCAACTTATGCATACTTATAACGAAACCATGTAAACGATTGATTTATTCCTCCCTCGTTCTCCGCTTGACTAAACTAATGTTCAACTAACGGGCCGTCCGTCAACTCAGTTCCCACGTAATAAATATTGCACCACAAACTTTGGAAGACCCAAACTCTTCAAAGCATGAATATGTCACAGCAAAGTTGTCAAAACAAACACCTTCTCTTGTCCAACTTCGCCAATTTATTTCGTCTCCACTTGAATCGTTGAACTCGTCGAACTAGTTTTTTGGTATGACACATGAGCGAACGACACTTTTTGGCACTTTTTCTTCTGGAACTACGCATGCTCCGCAATCTTTTACGCTATCACAGCTTACTCTGGGGAGTAAAAGATTCAGAATCATTTTTCTATTTCTTTCGGAACAGATGGGGTTCGGCAAGTCACATAAACTTACTGTCTTGTGCGGGATATTTGCAAAAGTTCTTTTGTAGTCGTTTTGTTGCTTGTAGCTTGTGAACGAATAGGCGTTAGAACATGACTTAAATATGTAAAGATTAAACATTTTGAAGTCGTCAATTAATAGAATTAAAAAAAAGTGAGCAAGGAAAAATTAACACACTAAAATCTGGTACAAAATCATCATACTTCGCATGTCAACATTAGACAAGCCGTTTTGGCTACAGGACATACCTAATAGGCTATTTGACACTATTAAAAATATGCTACGAAATGTGGTCATTCTATTAAGTTATAACATAAAAAAACATATTTATCTCTGTTTTATCCAAAAATATTTATAGATTTTTCAAAATAAACAAATTAAATTCAAATTATTTTTTAAAATTCTTCAGCCACAAGAACGCTCCGTGATTGGCTACGCCTCGCGTGACGTGACACGCAAGTAAACATTGTTTAATGCTAAGACACTTTGTGTGATTTTATAATGTACACTTTGGTACAAGTTTGACGTTTGTCAAAGAATAAAGTTTGCTTACTTGCCTGTGACGTCACGCAAATCACATGTCGTCCGCCATTACCGAAACAGCGTTTTTAGCGCGAATATTGTAATTTAAATTTTAACACAGTATTTTTCGTAAAATACTGCAAATTTCGCAGAAATATACATGTGGTGTAATAATCATATGCCAACGAATAATTTAAAACAGTTTTTCAAAATCAGTCAAATATCCTATACTCTCTCGTCTTAAAACGAAAATGACATATTATTAAAGATATATAAACGTCCAACTACCAGTTCCAATTATAAATATTTGACAAAGAAGCGCGTAGGTATATTACCTATATAAATTACCCATCATACAAAAAAAGAAAACTTCATTTTCTTGAAAAGGACAAGAAAACTGAAGACCCTTCGAGTGAAACCATAGGGCTACATACAACAGCATTATTCTTTAAATTTCAATAATCAATAGACTCTTCATTCATTAAAATCGGATATTTTTAGGTTTAGAAACGATAAACGGTTTGGTAAAGATGGAACATTATGTAATAAACACTCCTAGATGTAGAGTACTAAAATGATAACCCTTCTTTTTGGCTTCGCCGCATATGAGTAAAAAATATAACGTAATGACGTGTCATTTGACTATCTTTCTTTGTGTTATTCTTGCAGTTTATAGTCTTTAACATACAAAGAGGTCGGTAATATCTTTGCAAAGATACCGACGTCTCAAGAGAACGCCGCGAATTTCCTGTCCTCTCGAAACGGTCACCTACGATATTAAGATGCGATAGTAGTTTAAATAGCTTTGGGAAAATGTTTCTTATTACTTCGCCTTCATTGTTGGTTTTGCATTGCATTGGAAATTTTTTGAAGAAGACTATTTTGTAAAATTGTACGAAGATTTTATGCCTGTAGCACACCTCCGCTGCGAAACCCACAAAGCGAAACCGCAATAGTTTCGCTGTGAGTTGTAAGTTCGATAACCGCGAAACAGGAGCGAAATTCCCTGCTCTAACGTACAAAACTGACTATGATGTTGTCTCTTTCTAACGTGATTTCGCTCATTTGCTCAGGCGCCCGTGTACATCTCCGCCAGTACGCCGCCATTTTGGAGCGGTTCCGCGTGTGACTCGAACGCGTCTGTCTGTAGCAATCGACTGTTTATGAGAGCGAAATAAGAAAGATGGATTTAGAATTTACTGAAAAACTTATACTAACAGTGAGAAATAGACCAGTGTTGTACTTATTAAATCACCCTGACTACAAAAACAACACAAAAATTATCTTTTTTAACACGCTTTTATTAGCTTCACCTGTATGTTTGTATGTTTGTATGTTTGTATGTTTGTATGTTTGTATGTTTGTATGTTTGTATGTTTGTATGTTTGTATGTTTGTATGTTTGTATGTTTGTATGTAACCGACTCCTTTGAGCGCGTTTTTGACCCACTTTAAACGGTCAGATTTCTTTCAAACTTTGTAGATATATCGAGGACCGATGACAATACACTAAACAAATCGTGTTTTTTAGTTTTTTTAACTATGAATTTTTTTAACACGCTTTTTCTATAAAGTTTCTTTAACTTTTAATACCGTTTAACTTACAAATGGTAGTTTCGTCATTCGAGTCAGAGAACAGAGTGGCGCAGTGGAAGCGTGCTGGGCTCATAACCCAGAGGTGCCTGGATCGAAACCACGCGCTAGAAATCTTTTTGCTCAATATTTTTTGTTACGCATCAATTTTATTTTATGAGGTCTGAGGATCGAAACCACGCGGCTACAAATCTTTTTGCTCAATATTTTTTGTTATGCATCAATTTTATTTTTAATTTGCTTGAGCAGACGGCCAAAATCGGATAACACCAACACATTTGTACATATTAAGGATGGTTAATAGTTAGCAAATCGAACTAAAAAGCGAAAAATAAATAATAGTTAAAAAAAACTAAAAAAACACGCTTTTTATAAAAAACCGAACTAAAAAAATAGAAAATAAAATTTTATAAATTTAAATTAAGAATAGGGTTGAAAATTTCAATAAATATAAATTAATAATAGTGTAAATAAATAAATATATGTATTTTATTTTTAAAAAAGCGTGGGGGGCTTTCTAAGATATTATCAAAATGCTAATCACTCTACTCATGTCTGTCAATACAAAATGTATCTACAAAATATATAATATCTACTTATTGACCCATGCACCCCACGCTTTTTAAAAATTAAATACATATATTTATTTATTTACACTATTATTAATTTATATTTATTGAAATTTTCAACCCTATTCTTAATTTAAATTTATAAAATTTTATTTTCTATTTTTTTAGTTCGGTTTTTTATAAAAAGCGTGTTTTTTTAGTTTTTTTTTTCTATATATATATATATCTATATTCTTATTTTATTGATGTCATGCACCCAGATACTACGCCTTTTTAAAGTTGTTGACCACAGTAAGATTAGTTCCTCTTCTGACTCCGAAAGCGATGACATTTTCTCTCGATTGTTACTTCTCAACTGTTTTAGTTTTAGCTTTCGCGTAAGTGAAGTACTGTTGTATAGCGAAACTCACGCAGCGGTTTCGCAGTTGTAGTTTCGCAGCGGAGGTGTGCTACAGGCATTAGAGTCAGATGTGAACCATTGTTTTTGTTTTTGTATTATATTTAAAATGAACACAAGCTAAAACCAGGTGTAAGTCTGATTTAAGCTTCTGTAATATGGGAAAGGTGAAGTTTATGTTTGCTGACAGGCTTAGAGTTTTACGCAGCTCATTTGATATTATGTGACGATGATCGCAGAGGGTAAATTTGTCTAATGGGGAATTGACTCTCAAGTCAGACTGCCTCGACACGAACAGAAATACAGAATAAGCACAGACGTACAGACAGATAGATAAAGTCTTCATTGTTCACACCAGAAATTACAGACAGAAAGGATCATAACACTTAAAACTAGTGCAAAACTGGCCGCCTTATCGCTAATAGCGATCTCTTCCAGGCAACCTAAGAATGGAGAGGATACATAGAGAATAATAGAAACGGAAAAGTTTTTTATGCATGATACATACAATATTTAAATTAGACAGAAAATTAAAAAAAGCTTATAATGTAATATTGTAATACATATTACCTATTTAATATTGATACAAACCGATCCCAACTCAGCATATCGCTAGTTCACTAACATTGTATTGAGCTTGAGGACAAAATTAAATCGTCTCGGAAGTTGTCTTGCTCTTAGTTGACCAGACAAGCAATTAAAAAACGTAAAACTGGGCGCTTTCCATTGCTCGGCATTGTTACTACAATGAATTTGCTCTCTCACAACATTTATCACCGAAAGCTAACTAGGATGCAAAATACCTACAAAGAAATGCGACACACTCTGCGATATACCTACGAAGAGCGACCGCGTTCAGTATTAAACTAGTCCTGCCCCCCTGGCCAACTTTCAATTCTATAGTCGAAATGCTGTAGGAAACTAGGAAAATGTATGGAAATGACATTTCTTTCTTTCATATAATACATGGCAGAAATTTTTTTTAGTACAAATGTCATTCCCATAGACTTTTCTAGTTGTCTATGGCGTTTCGATCATAGAATGAAACTTGGCTAAGGCTGTTCTGTTTAACCGTGTCCAGTATTAAACTATTACTGTTCTGTTTTTAATTCAGAATACCAATAACCAAGTTTTTGAAACAATTTTTTTTTTTTTTTTTTTAATTTATCTATCTGTTTTTACATACCGCATCTCGTGGAAAACATGTTACGTAACGTAAGTTATTAATGGTCCCGACAAACACCTTAGAGGACCAACTTGCAATCACGCCATACATCAAGGGTTCTATTCAAACTTCACTCCACCATCTACCCATCAGCCACAAACTACGAGCACTTACAGGAAAGTCCCTAAGTTATCTACGCATTTCCCCCGTGGTTCAACCTAATAAGGCCAGGTAAATAAATAACTAAAACTTGCTGACCCTTCGACGGGAACAGCCCACCGCCGTTCAGATTTCTGGAGCGGAAGAATAGTAGAATAGTGCGTAGCCAATCGATATTCGATGTACTGCTGGGCTGTTCGGAAAGGGTGTGCTAAACTCAAAGGGCTTATAGTACCTTTCATAGTGAAATAATGTAATGTGAATTCAACCCCAAAATTGTGTGTAAACAAAACAAAGGTTTCTTAGCCCATTGTCAGATGAAACTCGATTTGGGTTTTAAAGCAATTGTTGTTTCAAATACATACTTTATCTACTGTAATAATATGAAAAAAAAAATTGAGGCAGCAGATTTTTTATCGTAGTATCGGAGTTGACCTTTTTACTTAGGTTGTAAATAACCATGAATACTACATATAAAGCCCTATCGGACAAAATGCCCTTTATGGATAATCCTGTATAGTTCTAACCAATTCCGTTGCGGTTTCGATAGATTGGTCAAACAAATGAAAGCGAATGGTTTGTAAAAGAGAAAGGGGTTGTTAGTTTTTGTGATATTCTTTCATGTTACGTCCTTTGATGTTTTCGTAACCTTTTCACTAGGCACGTTTACGTATAAATTCTAGGTGCTAAAAAACTACTGGCATAGTTTTTATCAACATTTCCAATAATCGACATTTAAAAGAAGAAAAAAGGGAAACTAAAAAATCTGCCTGAGTGAGTGGTCCCCGATAGATATCTAGACACGCGGTAGCGTGTCAAGCCAAGTTCAAGTGACAGAACTGGCGAGCAGCACCGTGTGTATATTACACGAACCATTTGGAGGCACTTTTGACCTCGTCATAACTCAAAAACCATTTCACATAAACGTGTCAAATTTGGCTCATATATTAAGACTTGCGAGATACATATGTGATCCAAATTTCATAAACACATCTCTAACGGTTATTTAGATATTAACGTCTAAAAATCGTAATTTTTATCACTGATCTAACTATAGACTAAAACTATATCCATGTTCCAGATGACCTAGAAAGTTCAAATTTGGCATACAGATAGGTAATTAGGTGAAAACAAAGGAAAAAATCAGAAACTGGTAAATTTGTATCATTTTATTATAATTTTGGAACACTTAACTTATACTTACGAGGGGCGGCTGAAAAGTTCTGAGCCTAAGGTACTTGTAGGTACTTAAATCACTCGATATTAAATCTCTATACCTGCCTAGTTTTCTTTACAAAAAGTAATGATATCCCGCCAAAAACATAAATGTAAAAAAGGACAGCCAAGTTCAATACAAAAAGAATGGAGATCTAAATGAGTGCCAAGTTTGATGGTCAGTCCTGAAATTTATTTATATACTAATATAAAATATCATTTTTCTTATAACTTAGGATAATATATTGTAGCCTAAGGTTTGACTTGGCTAGTTTTCATATACGAATTACAGGTATATTATAGGCTTCGCAAGTTCTATAAACCTGTTACTTGTCGGTTCTTATTTTATTATTTCGAAAATTTGGCCTGCTGATAGAAACTAGCCATCGAACATAATAATTCGTTTATGAGAACTAGCCAAGTCAAACCTTAGGCTACAATATATTATCCTAAGTTATAAGAAAAATGATATTTTATATTAGTATAAATAAATTTCAGGACTGACCATCAAACTTGGCACTCATTTAGATCTCCATTCTTTTTGTATTGAACTTGGCTGTCCTTTTTTACATTTATGTTTTTGGCGGGATAATAGTAGTC
Organism: Alcis repandata; assembly: GCA_949125135.1. Taxonomy (NCBI): domain Eukaryota; kingdom Metazoa; phylum Arthropoda; class Insecta; order Lepidoptera; family Geometridae; genus Alcis; species Alcis repandata. The sequence continues at coordinate 5,077,252 of OX421238.1, forward strand.
TTCAAGTGGAGAGTGAATTGGTTTCTTTAAGGCAAGCGTGCTCCATCGTAGGAGGTTTAATTGCGGCAAGATGGCGGCCAAAACGCAAGCCTGTCATTAAATAAAATAACCTACAAAATCATCTGCAGCTGTAATTTATATAAACAATTTTAAACTACTAAGTTATAATACGATTAATTTGGATGCTTAATAGGAAGCGCCACGTTTAAAAAAGTATCCATCATATCCAGAATTTTTAATTAAGAACCATAGAACAAAACTAAGAATTCAAAACTCCTTACGGCGTTAAACTGCGCTCGACTGTTAAATATGGAAACATTTCATTTTAATCTTGAACTCATTTTGGAATATTTGCGCACAGCTTGTTGGTTAAAATTAAATAACAAAACTATAATGGTTTACACAAGAATATAAACACAGTTTACGCAAATCGAAATTCCTACCTCAAAATCTCACCAAAACCAAAACCAAAACAATATTTTCTGCTGAAAACCAAACCAATTCCTAAATAAAGAAACGCTTGATTTCGCACAATTTCTTCCGAAGTTCAATCAAACTTGAGTATTTCAAATAAACAACAAATTGGTCCTTCGAAATCTTGAATTTGGTTTTCCTTCATGGCTGAATGAGCATTTTGTATCCACAAAAATATTAGCGGAACATTATTGTGGTATAAAAACGCGGTCAAGTCGAGTAGAACCGATCTCTACGCAGTGCCGTATCAATAAAATTGTTTACTCTTACTGTCTGTTTTTTTCCTTTCCTCATTTGCGACCTTATTTATAATGCTTAAGATTGAAAAATGTTATTTATCTTTAGCACAACACAAAATACTGTCTGCTCTTGTGCAGTACTAAATCGTATATTTTAACTTTCAGCAGCATTTATCAAATATTAAAGCCCATTGTTAGTCGTGTCCAATTTTTATTCTAGAATAAGTCCAGCTAATCTCCATTCTTTACTAATTCAGTTACAGACCTCGTCTGTCATGTCTAGAGACAGACGGACAATAGAGCCGCTGAACCCTAAAACCGATTTTATCGCAAAAACACTCAGTACAGTGCTGGCAGTCACATTTATAGAGTTTAATTTCCGTTGACACGTCCCTTGTCGTGCTTCGGACTCGTACCATAAAAATATTTACGTAAAAAAGTATTACGGCACATAGGTGGCGTAACCGTGATAAATGGACAGAACGGGCGAAGGGTAACTAAGTAGGTTACTAGATACATTTATGCCAAAAACATGTCCATATCTACAATCCATAAAGGGGTGGATGGGAAAGAAATATTACATGGGTCCGTTAAATATTGTGATCCCGGGCCCTGTATTTTTTAAGGTTTTAATAGAGCAACTGTGGGTGGAGATAGTGTGACAAATATCCGGTCACATTCAGGGCAACTTGCTATTAAAGTGTTTTATGGTCTCTTTTCCCATTATGGAGCCTGCAATGGGTTGCATTCGGGAGAATAGATGTAGGGTTTTGGCTTGTTTTAAAGTTTTAAATGGTTATGTTCAGCAGCACTTTATAGCTTTATGATCTCTAAACGCCGCTATAGAAATGGTTCTCGTAGTAAAGTGTTGTTATATTGTTTGTTTTTTAAGTGTCGAGCTTAAACCACACTGATCGGTAGCTTGTTTAGCGCCTACTTTATTTATTTAATTTCAATTACTTAAAAAAAAAAACTTATTTGGGACTTTTTAAAACAAATGTAATGCTTTCAGTTTTTGATGTGATTTAATTTATAGGGTTTGTTTTGCTCTGTTTGATATTTGTAAATTTCTAATTCCTATTCTATTAATTAATATTTCAGTTTAATCAACGTTTCAATGACAATTTAAAGGTATATTTTTAAGAAAGTTACGAATTTAGAATAAAATAAGGAATACAGTTTTGAATTCGAGCATTTTTCATGGAAATGAGAAGCCGCATAAAAATGGTTGGTCTTGAGTTACGTTGTGAATACTGCTCGCGAAGCCTACAAAAAGAAAACCGAACATTTATAAATTTAAACATTTATAATTTTTTTATTTTTTCATTGAAAATTCTAGCTGCTCTAACTTTTTCAATATTTCAAAGACAAACCTCTTTTTAACCGACTTCAAAAAAGGAGGAGGTTATCAATTCGACTGTATGTTTTTTTTTTATGTTTGTTACCTCATAACTTTTGACTGGGTGAATCGATTTTGATGATTCTTTTTTTATTAGAAAGCTGGAGCTTCCCATTTGGTCCCATTTCAATTTAGTCCAGTTCTGATAATGGTATCCATGAGAAAACCATATAAGTTTTAAATTTGTATTAAGTACGTGCGCGAGAAATAGATGAATAACTCAATAGTCGGTCGTTTGAAGTCGGTTTTTGTTTTTTGTTTTGTAAAAATAATGTGTAGGCTGTCATGTGTCCCTAAAACATATTACATAAACATTAGTTGAACAATTTATACAAATTGTACGACTCAAATAACTAACACAAGCGGTAAAAAGACGGCGAAGTACAAACCAAAATAAATCATTTTCCAACCAAAATCTTGGCTCTTTTATTTAGTTAAGCAATATTTCGTAAGGCCAAATTAGATTTCTTACAAAGTTTTGTTGAATGTAGCCTAGAATTCTTAATGCTTTATGTTGACGATATTTTGATAATGATTACGGACCTGTAGGTAATTCCTACGTAAATTGCCTTTGTCAACAGTAAGTCCTGTAGATTATCATGTTATGGCGTGAAGGGTCGGTGTATAGAAGGGTCAGAGTACACGCTCGCTGAACAAACACACCTTAACAAAATGGCTACCTACCTCGTTACGATAAGCTCGTGTCAAAATAACTACGAAATAGTACGAGTGTAGCAATGCTGTAGCATGTTGCTCTACGGCGTAGCTTCTCGCTACGAGCGTAGAATGTAGTACAACGAGATCGTAGATATTTGCCACGGTCGTAGAATTTCGTAGCGGTGCTATTTTATACCAAAATGGTCTTTGTCCAGTCCAGGGAAAGTGCGAATAAAATGATAGTTTCGAAATAGTTTGGTTCATTTTAGTACTCGTACCTTTCATAAGTAACGAGACGTAATTCTACGAAAAAATTATAACAGTCTTTGCCTTACCTTTGAATGCTTAAAAAGTAAAAGTATAGCAATCAACGCGGTGATTTCTTTATTCTATGTATAATAAAACACGCAGACTTATTCAATGAAAATCTTCGTAATAATTTCATTAAAACTTCTTTTTCTAATGAATTAGTAAATTCTGTCAGTTACTCAGGCCTGTACAGCACATTCAGTATGCTGGCGAACGTAGATAGCATTGTTCTTTAGTTTTTATAAGCAACTAGCATCAAGGCACTTCTACGATACCCACCTTGCCTTGAGCCGGCGTCTGGAGTAGGCAATTTCAGATACATTATTAAAAACTTGACTGCTAAACGAAGGTTATAGTTTTTAAAGGTAGGCGAAGCACTGAGAATGCCTTGATTATTAGAGGCGTCCATAGTCGACCACTTACCATTTAGTTGTCGCTTACCAAAAGGCGAGTTGGTGGTCAAACGCGGACTTATTCGCGATAAAAAAAAGTTGTCATGTCGCGCATGCTTGCAACTTTTGTTTAGACAAGAACATTATTTTTACAAAACAAAAAACAAAAACCGACTTCAAAAGACCGACTATTGAGTTATTCATCTATTTGTTGCGCACGTACTTAATGCAAATTTAAGACTTATATGGTCTTCTCATGGATACCATTATCAGAACTGGACTAAATTGAAATGGGACCAAATGGGAAGCGTCAGCTTTCTAATAAAAAAAGAAACATCAAAATCGATTCACCCAGTCAAAAGTTATGAGGTAACAAACATAAATAAAAATAATAAAAAAAAAAACATACAGTCGAATTGATAACCTCCTCCTTTTTTGAAGTCGATTAAAAACAACAAAACGACTTCGGCCCAGAAAGGGTATGCCCTAGCAAGTTCTTATTGACTATTTGTGGAGAATCAAACCAAAACATGTGTAATAAACCAACATAGGAAAAAGTACTATTGCGTAGTTATATCAGCTTGTCAACAAATACATCTCGCCTCATGTATAGAGAGCACTCAACGGAGCGGAAGAATGGGTCATCGCGCGGTCGCCGCTTCTTTCAACTCGTGGAAAATTACTGGCTACGGTACGGTATTACGCAGCGGTTGTGATAATATTGGTGGAATTTCACCGGTTCATATTTATTTGATCGTTGATAGGTAGATAAATAGAAAGTAAACTCTTTATTGTTTACATCAGATATTACAAGCAGAAGGATTTAGGCTAGGTTTTTTAGTAGGTAGGTGTTGTGTTTTAAATCTATGGCCAGCAGAGAGTAGAGAGCAGTCTATAGTTTAAGGTCCAAGTAAGTTGACAAATTAAAGAAACTAAAAAGGAATAAATCTATATATATAAAAATGAAACCCGTTTTCCTTGGTCACGGCCTCACGCGTGAATGGCTGGACCGATTTCACTAATTCTTTTTTTGTTGTATTTGTTATTATTAGGAGAAGGTTCTTACGGAAAAAAATATTAAGAAAATCTCTCAGAAATATTGAAAAACCCTAAAAACAGCCCTTTTATTTTTCCCATACAAACGTTTTCTAATTAAAACGAGCTTTATTGCTATTGTATACAGTTCATATTGAATTGCAAGCACTCACTGTTGTTTAAGCAATGTAGGTATGTTCCTAACGTCCAAGAGTCAATTTGCACTTTATTACCTCTGTACAAAGTTCAAATTCAATCATATCTATCAAAACAGTGTGCGTTTTATACTGATAATTTTTACTATAAATTGACAAGTTAGCATCAACAAACTACGGTTGCTATAGTTACGCAATAGCATGAGAATAGAGGTTATAACAAAGAGTTCCTATAATTATTCTCAACACCTTTGGTCACGCCATCACGCGTGAACGACTGGACCGATTTCAATTTACTCTACGTTTATCCCAAAGTCTACCCGTGCGAAGCCGGGACGGGCCGCTAGTACAATATAATTTTGTTACAGTGTGAATTTTTTTAGGACCACAATCCAAGTTGTTTCATTTTGAAGTTTTTTATACACTTTACAAATTGTGGTCATGAATATGAAGTGTAATGTATATTTATACCAATGAATCTCTATTTCCCTTGGTCATCGCATCACGCGTAAACGTATGGAACAATTTCGCTAATTCTTTTTTTGTTGTGTTAATTATTGCCAGGAGAAGGTTCATAGGAAAGAAAAAATAAAGGGAGTTGAGCGGAACATTAGAAAATTTAAGACAATTCGAATTCTATATTCATTCAGACAGGACATCGTCTGTCGGGTCAGCTAGTTAAAAAATAAAATAACAAGTTTATGAGAGTCGATATCTAGCAGTTTTAGAACAGACAACAGATTTTTGCGATAAAGCGATAGATAGATGAGTTCATATATCATTTTGATTTTTATGCATTTTTTTTTTTGGATTTGAATTGTAATTTTCAGTGTGCACAATTGCATTAAAAAGTTTATCTACTTGGAATCTCAAAAAATTAAAACTAAATGCTAACCATGTCGTGGTGCGTATTTACTCTGCATTTAGTACATTAATATAATTATTTCACACAGGTTTGTTCAGAAATAGAATGTACTTGTAAACAAATGTACTTATTGCTATTATTTCAACCAGGTTCTTTCCAAAGTTGCCACCATCTTCAGGATGGATAATAAAGCTATACAGTAAGCTGTTTGGAATCAGCTTTTCTACGTAGATTTTGTATACTTCCCAAACAAAGTTCCTCGACGTCCCTGCACGTAAACTACAGTTTGCTGCCTTGTTCTTCTCGTATCAGGGAGGAACTGTAAAATTTTATTGGTGGTTGCATTTTGATGTTGTTTGTTTATACAGGGGTATAAGGAAAGGGTATGCTAAGCCGAATGGAACAGATAGTATAGTACTCATCATTATGAACAACTTTTACTATGGGACCAATCCTGAAATCGCGAAAAAAATATCAGCTATTTCATTAAAATGTCCATGACAAAATGTATGGAACAGGTGAAATTTTTTTCGCGATTTTAGTATTGGCCCCATTGTAAAAGTTGTTTGTAAGGATAAGCACTATGAGCCGTTTTCGGCTTAGCATACGCTTTCCTTGTAAAGTTGTAACCCTGTATTTATATTATACTTTTTAACCCCAAAGCAAAAAGAGGGGCGTTAGTATGTGTGCATTTATGTATCTATCAGATAAACCAATTTCGATTTCTTTTTTAAGTGTTCTTAGTGTTGATTAAAGCGATTTGGCCGTTTGAAGATTACCAGCTCTTTTCTAGTCGTAGCTTTTTAATATATATTTTTAAATATAAGCCATAAATGATGATAATATATGTATGTTATTAAATGCTGAACTTATTAAAAGATAAAGATAAAGAGCGGGCTCTTTTTCCGCAACTAGGCCGGTAATCGGCCCTTTTTGCGTGACATATGCGGGTTACCTCACGATGTTTTCCTTCACCGAAAAGCCAGTGGTATGTAAATTCGTACATAAGTCCTAAAGAACTCATTGGTACGAGTCGGGGTTTGAACCCGCCACCTCAAGAATGCGAAGCGTCGGTTCTCCCACTGAGCTACCACGGCTCCTTTGCTGAACTTATTATATTTTATATTGAGGGAACAGTGTTGAGAACTTCATTCACCATCCCAAATTAGAACCAACAATCAAACTACAAAAAACGAACTCTATGCCTAAACCCGTAGATACATTTTCCAATGACACGTTCACAGCTTCGTCTTTATCCAGTTGTTAAGCTACAACTGTCTACACATGTAACGCTCGATATAAATTAAACTATTCTAACTTTGAAATAATCGAATCATCCTGCGGTACGGCTCACCTAAATACGGAAGGGCTTGATTCCTATTTGATTAAAATTGTTTAGAAGTTCTGCCAGCTGCCTTGTTTTACACGGATAGTTGCAAAAAACAAATTAGCTTGTACGAACATTCTAGAGTCTACTTTAAAGCACGCTCACTTAGTACTTTGCAGCTGTAAGATTTTGTGATGGCTTAATTTAAAGTTGTTGAAGTATACAACGGTTTATTAACTCGTATTTGTGAAAATTCGATTTGAGAAAATTGACGATACCATGTGCTTTGTTAGCATGATAAATAATTTGCATAATATACTGGATTTTTAGTGTTCATTCATAAAAAAAATTCCTTAGTTTATTAATTTCATTGCTATTTAACAATTAAACTTATTGCAATGAAATCCATCAGGAATGTCTCTTTTAACTTAAACTGTTTCTAGTCATTTTTTACATCAGAAAAATGAATAATTCGTAATATAAGTGATATAGATGTTCGTGCGTTACATTCTAACTTGCTTCGCTTGCTTAGAGCAAAAATATTATATCGTTTATGAAGTACTCTTTTCCGTTTTACTGATTGAAAAGAATCTTTTGTTTGGAAAAACCGACAATTTATGAAATTTAAATACAATAACAATATTTTTTCGTTTAACATTCTGATAGCCTATTTATTTTGTCTAATATAAATTAGTAACGTTTTGATTCCACCTTTATTGTGCGCTGGGGTGTGGAACGCTTTGCCTGAGTGGGTGCTTCCCGATAGATATAATCTAGGTGTCTTCAAGTTTCGCCCTGATGCCGGGGCACTAGAATACGGCATCGGTATCCCTTGCCTGTAGTAAGAGCCTACTAAAAGGGGACCTCTGGGCTCGGGGGTGGTTGGAGGTGGGGCTGCAACCACCCATCCAAACGAGCCCGGGTGAAGACGACAACGTCGGGTGGCCCGCGTTGTCGCCGCTCGGAAGATGCTTCGGGACAGCATCAAGCTGACTCGGGGCGAACGAAAGCGCGGTGCTGAGGGCTCCGGTGAGTTCTTAGAGAGAGCTCGGAGCCCTCGTCAAGCATCAAGGTAGGTCACCGGGGGGGTTTTAGTGGGTACAATCCCACATAACCCGGCTGCACCTCATTGCACCCCATCTCTTTACTCAACGCCCTGCTTGCCCAACAACCGGACATTGACATAGTTGTAATTAAGTTTTGTATATTTGTGAATGTTTGTATCAATTATTTTAGTTATTTGGGTCAGTTAGTAGCTAACCGATTTTAATATAATTTTAATAATTTAATTCTGACATCTATCGTAATTGTTGTTGTTTTTTTATGTTCTTAATTTTATCAATGTATTCTTATTAATTTATTCTTTGACATTCCTTTATTTTATTGTATTATATTTTTAATTGATTTTTATTGTTATAATGTTAATTAGTATTCTGTCTTGGACATATTTGTTTTTAATACTATATTATTTTTGTGTGACTTATCATACGCCTTGGCACTGCTGTTAGTGTGATAAGTAGTTGTAAATAAATAAATAAATAATAATAAATTGCGGCCGGGCATCTTGCGAAGATTTCCCCCTCATAAATAAAAAAAGAGGTGTCTTCAAAATGCGAGTGAATCGGTTTCTTCTAGACAAGCATGCTCCATCGTAGGCCGCATCGTTGCTTACCACAGGCAAGATGGCGGTCAAATGCAAGCCTATGATTGAATAAAAAAAAGATTGTGTTTTGAATAGTTTAATTTCATAGCTTATGAAACAAATACAAGCAGTACCATCTTACAAAAAAGCAATTAAAATTTAACATTACAAGACAACCTCATAAAAATGAGATGAAAAGTTTTCAGATTTGAATGTTTTTTGAACCGTTATCATTGAAAGAATTCTGTGGCCGGGCTGTAGGTAGTGTAGCCCACCCTTACCTTGAGCATAGCGTGAATCCATATAAATTCCTTGTAGAAATTCATTCGCCACAATAAATGATCCAAAGGAATATCTCCGTCCTTTTGAGACTGTGGCAAGAAAATTAATTTAATTTCACAGCGGGATCCGCTCTGTGGGAATTAATAACGTCCTTGATTTTGAGTTTTGAGGAAGGTTTGAGTAAAACTGTGGGACGGTATGTATTGTTATCGAATAAAGGTCTGCGATAAATTGTATAATTGCGCATTTTGAGTTCCTATTGTGAATTAATCGCTTTGCTACAGCCGGAATTGAGTTTGTTAACACGTGACCTTTACGATTTTGATTTGTAACTGGTTTTAATTCAATTTATTTTTTTTATATTTAATTGAACGTGTGCTTTGACGTAAAACGTGTTAAGATTGATGTGATTAAGTAGTTTATATTTAGATAATCTCAGACCAGCTCATATGCAAACGTTTGAACAGATCTTCTTGAATCAAAGTTTAAAAGGTATATTGCCGCTCGTTACTACTGGCTATCTCCGAGCGAGATTTTTCCCGCTAAAATTCACAGGTTCAAAGTCGATTGGATTTCAAAGAAAAATCAAAACTTATTCAGCCCATTGGAAGCTGCGATTCTCAAGACAGACACAGAACACATCATTATACAATACCACAGATACACGTTTAACTAATAGCGTGTATCTAATATTTGTTATTGTCAACAAAAAACAAGTTGATGAGCTAAAATTATTACACGACACTAACATTTCAAGTTCCTTCAGTTAACATATATTGTCTGGAAGAATTTCAGTATATCAATTCAACGAAACCTTATTTCAATTCTCTTCTTAGTCGCATAAAACTATTTCATACCAACATTTCTTTTTCAAAATGAAGAGTTCACTACGATATATGGGGTACACGCAACGAGAACTAGAGTTACAAAGTAGGCTTTACTCCAGGGGTGAAATGGAACACCCTCTATTCGCAGATTTATGCGTTACGGACCGGCGGAAATGCTTTTAAAACACACTGTATACTGCGGGATCGATTTAAAGTGGGTCTGGATGTTGTACGTATTGAATTGAATAAATTGTACAAAGACAAATGTTTTTGTTAGATGACGATAGGTATAACTTTTATTCCTAACTTTTTACTTAGTTTATCCGCCTCTTTGACAGAAGCTAAATAGCAGGATCTAAATATGATAGACTAAATGAACCCCGTGGTTTCTCTTGCTATTTTACAGGAACCGTTAAATTGTCCAGCATAAAAAGCCTATAAAAGCCTATAAATTACCCTCATGCTACAATCGATCCAAATCCATTCAGTCGTTTCGTGATCGAGTAACAAACACACTGATTTAAATATATATATTTTTTTTAAATAAAAAAAATCTGCGTTTGACTACCAACTCGCCTATTGGTAATATTAGCACGATTAATACAAAATGAAATATACATCTCCAGCATGTAACCTAATTCCGTTAATCAGTTCCTCGTGCCCATCAAATGAGGCATTCATCGAAATCGACATGACGTAATTCAAGCTGCTCATAAACACACCAATTTTGCAGTGACGACTTGTGACCACAGATTACCCAGATAGATAGTATGGATAATAAAACATTATAATTATCATATAAATATGTAATTCTTTAGAATTACACTACATCCTCCTGGTTACAATTCACAGCCTTATTTATCCCTTCAAGCCTAGCACGAGCGGTGGACAACTATTTTTATCCGGGTATAGATGTGACAAAGCTAGAATATGTAAATGTTTGTCTCATTCTCGCAGGAACTCAACAGTGGAAAGATAATTTGTCTACAGTCCATGCTATGTCGGCTGCTAGATATGGGATTTTCTCTAGCTGTACCTTCTGCCTCAGTCCGGCACCAATCGGATCACTAATCACCATCCCAAATGTCAAAGTCCGATTAATGATGAATCGGACTTTGACAATGTCGTCGACCCATCTCGCTGCTGGACAACCAATGCTCTGCTTACCTTGCCTCAGCCGCAACTCTATACTTATTCCTCCACCTTTATTAATGTTTTACAAGCTTTTATTTGACTTAGTTTAGTTACTTGCGTGGTACGTTTTTAAAGGTTTTAGTACCGGAATCTATGGGGGCGTATCTGTGATTGCGACCCAGAAACTTTCATTCAAGATACAGTTATTATATATGTATTAAAGATATTACTCGTATTGATGTAACGAGACGAATACCTACCTATACAGTAATCTTATTGGGACCTAACTAGGAAAGATCAAAGAAGATTGAAATCTGTGAACTAAATTGTGGTCTCTTCAACATTTTTATTTTTTAGAAATCTCAACATAATTTCAAGGTTCGGTAATTCTTTTTTATTTCAAAGGAGAGTCAATTTTATCAACAAAACAGAAATGTTAAAATGTTTGATTTTTAACACGCTTTTATTAGCTTCACCTGTATGTTTGTATGTTTGTATGTTTGTATGTTTGTATGTTTGTATGTTTGTATGTTTGTATGTTTGTATGTTTGTATGTTTGTATGTAACCGACTCCTTTGAGCGCGTTTTTGACCCACTTTAAACGGTCAGATTTCTTTCAAACTTTGTAGATATATCGAGGACCGATGACAATACACTAAACAAATCGTGTTTTTTAGTTTTTTTAACTATTAATTTGTTTAACACGCTTTTTCTATATAGTTTCTTTAACTTTTAATACCGTTTAACTTACAAATGGTAATTTCGTCATTCGTTTCAGAGAACAGAGTGGCGCAGTGGAAGCGTGCTGGGCTCATAACCCAGAGGTCCCTGGATCGAAACCACGCGCTAGAAATCTTTTTGCTCAACATTTTTTTGTTACGCATCAATTTTATTTTATGAGGTCTGAGGATCGAAACCATGCGGCTACAAATCTTTTTGCTCAATATTTTTTGTTACGCATCAATTTTATTTTTAATTTGCTTGAGCAGACGGCCAAAATCGGATAACACCAACACATTTGTACACATTAATAATGGTTAATAAGTAGTTAGCAAATCGAACTAAAAAGCGAAAAATAAATAATAGTTAAAAAAAACTAAAAAAACACGCTTTTTATAAAAAACCGAACTAAAAAAATAGAAAATAAAATTTTATAAATTTAAATTAAGAATAGGGTTGAAAATTTCAATAAATATAAATTAATAATAGTGTAAATAAATAAATATATGTATTTTATTTTTAAAAAAGCGTGGGGTGCTTTCTAAGATATTATCAAAATGCTAATCACTCTACTCATGTCTGTCAATACAAAATGTATCTGCAAAATATATAATATCTATTGACCCATGCACCCCACGCTTTTTAAAAATAAAATACATATATTTATTTATTTACACTATTATTAATTTATATTTATTGAAATTTTCAACCCTATTCTTAATTTAAATTTATAAAATTTTATTTTCTATTTTTTTAGTTCGGTTTTTTATAAAAAGCGTGTTTTTTTAGTTTTTTTTTAACTATTATTTATTCTATACGTCTTCTCTAAGCGCCTCTCCATTAATTAAGGTTGGCAGTAGCTTCTTGAAGTTTTCTTTGTCGAGCGCGAGTCTGAGCAGTTGATATGCCACAGTCTTTATGCCTGACCACTCCCTGCTGTTATTGTTTATCTATGTACATATACTCGTAGATAGATAGATAGATAAACTCTTTATTGTTCACACCATAAATTACAAACAAAAGGATACACAAGACAACATAATTATGTACATATGTTGTCATGTTGTATGTTGTCCATGTTCATTTGTTATGTGTGTTATGTGTGTGTACATATGTATGTAGAAAAATGTAAAATTACATACCGACAATATTATAAAATTTACACTATTTATTTAACTACGACGAGTTTGTCTGGAGATCTCAAGAGTATTTACAATGATTCACACTTTTCTTAAGTCTTTTTGGCTTATGATCAGAGCAGAATAGGCGAGCGGTGAACAAAAAGAGAGGCCTACGCTTAGCAGTGAGCAATCACGGGCTCAAAATGATGATGATATGTGGCTTAGTTATACACAGTATGATCCAAAATTATAAAAATATTTGTTAGAGAAAATGTCTAAAAAAGTTACCTACTTGAATCACGCCTAGGTGAGATAATTTGGCAAACAAAGTGATCTACCTCGTTGTTTAAAAATAAAGCATCCTCTAATTTCACAATTAAAAAATCCACCTTTATTTGCCAACACGTTTTTAAAGCACCCTAAACTGTTTACGCTCATTCGTAATTAACACGGTAAGCCCTTTTTAAAATGTAATTGCTCGAATAAAGCACGTAATAATCGGAGTTAATCCTAAGCAAATAGAGTTGAAGTGATTTATAAGGGAGTCGTTTTTTCTCGCGGCGCCACTTGGGTGGAGTTTGAGTTTGTGATGTGTCCTTTTTGTTTGACGTCATTTGTTGCTGACGGTTTTGAAGGTGCTCATTGGGACCATTTGCTTCTAATGTAAGAATTTAAGATTCGGTTTTGAACATTATGTTACCATACTGCTTTATTGACTGTCGAGGTGACTGTGTGCTGCTGGTCCTTAAAACGTAGAATATGGAGAGTTGTTTCACTTTATGATGTAGGCGCCTACTAAGAACGGAATTGGCGATATTCAACCCTGAGAAGGAGTAAAATGGGGTGATAATATTTATATAAAAAAAATGGCTGCGATTCATAATATTACATTGTTTAATGTATGTAGGCTATAGGGCACGCCACAATAGTGGCGGTAAGTCCCCTCTTTGAGGAGTGGCTTGAGAGGCGCCACGGCGCCCTTACCTTCCGTCTGACGCAGGTTCTCACCGGACATGGTTGTTTCGGGAGGTACCTGCACCGAATCAGGCGGGAGGAAACGCCCGGATGCAACCACTGTGAGGATCGGCCGGAGGACACGGTGGAGCACACCGTGGAGGTCTGCCCCGCTTGGGTGGAGCCCCGCCGTGTTCTCGTAGCGGCGATCGGCGGCGGCGATCTCTCGCGTCCGGCCCTGGTGCAAGCCATGGTCCGGGGCGAGGAGGAATGGGACGCAGTCGCCTCCTTCTGCGAAGCAGTGATGCTAGCGAAGGAGGTGGCGGAACGTGAGAGGGAGAGAACCTCTCGTCCCAGCCGCCGCCGTGGGAGGCGCTCCGGGCGTCGGGGGTCACGTGACGACCTCCGGCCACCGTAGACGCGGCCCTGTGGACGGTGAGCTATTGGGCTAGCTCGCTGTCCGTCCGTCTTATGACGACACAGGCCGTGTCGACGGCGCGTTCGTGTTCCACGCGCGCCTTAAAGAGATGTCAGCAACATGGAAGGGGCCCGAAAGGGCCCATGCCCGTCGGGGCTGCGGGTAGAAGTTACCGCGGCCTCGGCGTCACAAGGGCGTAGAAGGAACATGGGTGGTTTTTGGTCAGTAGAAGTCTGACACTCCCTTCCGCTCTGCCCAAAGAGTGGGAGGGGTCATTTGATGATTTCAAAAAAAAAAAAAAAAAAGAAAAAAAAAAAAAAAATGTAGGCTATGCGGGTGAAGCCATAAGTTAGTTTTAATTACACAATTTTATTCATGTCTGACATCACGCGCACGACAAGACTTTCACTCACTCGAACTTAAAATTTGTATAAATCTCTGAAGTTGTTTTAAACTTGCATATTGCTATCCGATCTTCGTGAAATTCTAAAGTCAAGAAGTTCATGCGACGAATATGAATAAAATTTGCTTAATATCTGTGAAGATATAAAAAAATTAATTTAATATAATACATTGTTATAAAGGGTCGTGAGGTCGTCAAATCACATTAAAATCACTAATAACAATAAAATAAGAAGGCCTGCTGCAATTAAAATTCTTTAACAAATAACATATACCTACATCAAATGAACTTTATTACAAATGAACAATAAAAAAACTAAATAAGCCCAAACAAACATAAAATATTTGTCTGCATAGCATAATATACCACCGGAATAATGTATAGCGAGTTTTAAAAGTTACCATTGTCCTACCAATTACTTAACAACATAAAAAAATCAACAAAGGATGAAACTATAAAAGTATACATCATACGATGAAATCATAAAATATCGTAAACAAAAACACCAATGAAAAGTGTTCGTCTGCCAATAATTGTGTTCGTCATTGTTCTTGCGAGGTGAGCGTCGCCAATTAGGGAGGGCGCGAAATCCGCAGCGCTGATTGCCGTCGCAGCGCTGCAATCGGCGACACTACGGTGAACGAGTGACAAGATGCACTGCGAAATACAAGGGCTTTTAGCTGTATAATATTGATGAGAAAAAGCTGAATCAGTGGATATAGATCAGAAAATCAGTAATCAGAAGTAGTGGTAGTAATCAGTAGATCTAGTGGTACCAATATTATATTAGTTCGTATAAATCAAAAATTCAGTCTAAGAAAGTTGTAAAATTGAATACTGAAAGATTCTGAAAGATAGGTAGATAAACTTGAACAACTAAATATGATATATGTAGGTACCTTAACGTATATACAAAATGATGACGATCTTTGCGAGTTCCATTGCCTCGCTAAGAAGTGTTACGTCATATTGATGTTTGCAAAAGCAGAAAAGTTGTTTAAAAGTATTACCAAAGTTATTGTTATAAATTAACTTTCTTTCCCTGCCGTTTTATTTTGGTAAGTTTTTTGTGGTCAAAAAAACTTTCTTTGGTCAAAGTTTTGTCCACAATACCTACTGATAAGTACCTACGCAATGATAAGAAAATATCTACTCCTAAATACTTATAATTATAATATAATATAATAATTCAAATAATTATTATAATTCAAACGTAAAGAAAAGCGTATAATCAAAACAAACAAAAAAACGTCTGATCGTTGAAAAGCCCCAGAGAAAAACAAATATTATTTTATTGAAAGCTTCTTCAAATCAACTCCAATTAACAAAACAACTTCGAACCCATTTTCCGATTCACTCCAAAAGATAAACTTCAACAAACGTATTTCATTCCCAAATCCGGAAAATACGAGAAAAATAAAGACAAAAAACAAGAAACATTATTTACCACTTTGTCCTGATGAGGCGACATTTTTCCGCCGACCTTTCATTTATAAAAAAATGCTCACCTGTATTACATCATTCACGGACGAAATGAGGGGAAAGCAATTGACTTATTCATATACTTCGTAAGGACGGGGCGAGAATAAATTCTTATGGTACTGACTTAACGACTCAGCAGTGCCAATAAGGAGGGACATACTCGTATATCGCACCTGAACGTTGTCGCGCGACTTTTTGAACGATCTTGATCGTCGCTTCGTTTTTAAAAGCCACGTAGGTATATGCACATCACGACTTATATATACTACGATGCGACATAGTTAATAGAGATTTGATGGCATAAATTTAGAAGTACTTAACATGTATTAGTTCTTCTAAATTGATTCCTGGAGGAGATTGCTCTTAGCAATCAATTGTTGTACCAGTTTTAATCTTATTATCCATTTGTTTGTAATTTCTGGTGTGGACACGGTCACGGTCACGCAGTGTTCGAAATCGTCACCTCTACATATTTAACTCTTTGGGGGAAAAGCAAAGGATGAAATACGATTGCTCCTCAATAATAGAGGAAATCTGAAGGTTAAAGAAGCAATCTCCGAAACTTGGGCAATCGTTTTTCCGGCGACAGGTTAACAACTGTTTATTGTGCTGTTTATCGAGCTTCGATTATTAAAACTTTGGCTATTTTTTCTCTGTTTGATTAATTTATGTTTCACGGAAAACTGATTTGATATTAATACAGAATAATATAGATTGTCTTCAAATATGGCGCTCGTAAATAATTATTTCCCAGTATTGCACTGGGATTGCACTGGGTAACTTCGGGATTCATTTTTGAAACAATACCTGACCTGAAAAATGTAATAATTCGTGTAACGGAAGTCCAATCAGTCAAAACAGGAATAGTCACAATAATGAAAATTTGTGCGACTATCAAATTGAAACAAGCAAATATGATACAAACTTTAAAAATTACCGACAAAAATTATTTGGATGACATAAATTCTTCCAGTTATTTTGTTTTAAAAACCACATTATTAAACCAATTTTGATGATATTTCTATTGGAAAGTATATATCTCCTGTACTGGGATCATAGCATCACCTAATTTAGATAATAAACTTCCGATATATGACGGTAACGCTTACTTATAAGTTAGAATGTATGTAAGAAAAAGAACACACGTCGTTCGTTGGTCGTCCTGAGCAGACGTGTATCATTTTTTACCAAAAAATCATAAATAAGTGCCGTTGAAATCAAAACATTACTCGCTAAATTATTGAGTCTAAATTGTGTTAAACCAGTGCTAACTAATTAGATCATTACGCTCCTGCGCAACATTCACGCGCTGCAGGCATTTCCGCTCGCGCCTGCCTTCACCCCCGCGGGAACAAGACAGTTGCTATTTTTTGACTCTGTCACACCTGGCCTTGCAACTTAAACTGCATACAATCGTGCAATAAAGTTGTGTCATCACGTAATACGACTAAACTGTTGAGTACGATTGAACTTGCGCGGAGTACTGCAGGTAGTGGAACACACAGACAAATCATGAGTGTCCAAAGATCGCCAACCCGCGCGACTTGCACTGCTACAGGAGCTGGCGGCTCACAACCGGACTTGTCGAAAATAAGTCATGTTAATATGGATACGAACATAACTCAGCGTTTGAAACGGAGATGGCCTAATGATTGCGAATGCTCTAAAGAATTCACGGAAATGCGATCGGAGATGTCCGGCATCAGTTCCTTGCTGGAAAAATATGTTGCCTCTAACGAACAGATTATGCAGAAAATGCAAGAGAGCATTGCTGACATTAAAACCCAAATTACTGATATAAAGTCTTCAAACGAGCAAACTATAAACGTAATTCGAGATAAGGTAGATGGGGTTATGACACAGATTAGTGACTTAAAGTCAACGACCTCTAGCGTATTGTCAGAACAGAAGGACTTAAAAACCCATGTAGCAAAACTAGAAGAGTCAATCACTCTCGGTGAAAATAAAATTAAATCACTCGAATCTGACTTCAACAATATGAAATCTCAAAAGGTTTCTCCAAACCTGGTGAACCAATTTGCCCTAGGTGAGCAAATTATTCAAGAAGTGCAAAATCGTAACAATAGAGAGAAAAACATCTTACTTGTGGGTATCCCAGAACCAGTATCTCCTCGAGCAGAAGAAAGAACAACAAAAGACGAAACCAGCGTATTAAGTGTCATCTCCTCGCTAATCACTGACATCCCGAAGCCAATCAAAGTATTTAGAATTGGAAAATCAAACCCGGGCAAAAATCGCAGCATAAAAGTTTGCTTTGATGCTCATGGACCTGCTAAGCAACTGCTCCGAAACAAAGGCAAGCTACCAGACGGCATAAAGATGTACTCTGACCAGACTCCGGCTCAGCAAAATTTTCTTAAATCCTTAAAGGATGAACTGAGCCGTCGAGAAAATAACGGAGAGATTGGTTTCACCATCAAATATATTAATGGAACGCCGGCCATAGTAAGAGAAGCTCCAAAAAACTAAAGGTCATGAATGCAACTGCTCAAGTCAATACCGCAGACAAAAATACCTATGAAATATTAAACAACTACCAAAATTTTCCAGCCAACAAATCCAACCTTACATTTCTCTACCTCAATGCTCGAAGTATACGCAAGAGAGGAAAATTTGACGAACTAAAATGTATATTGCAAGCTATACCAAACACCGTACATGTTGTTCTATTAACTGAAACATGGATCCGAACAGAAACACAAGCGTTACAATTTCAAATTCCTAACTATACACACTATTATAACTACCGAACTGATTCTGGAGGAGGTGGAGTATCTGCGTACGTACACAATGATCTTAAACATAGTATGTCAGAGTCTAAGTACATTGGAGGTAATAACTACCTTTGGATACAACTACAAAAGTACGCACTCAACGTAGGAGTAGTATATAACCCAGGACACACAGATTTTAACGAATTTCTTGAAGTATATGAATCGCAACTGGAACACAGAAGTAGAGCAATTGTGTTTGGAGATTTCAATATAGATTTACTAACTAAAGACAAGAAGACGAATCAGTACAAAGAACTTTTAAAAGGATGTGGACACAAAATCATAAACAAAATCGGAAAAAAATACTGCACTAGAGCAGGGAAAACAAAAAACTCTATACTAGACCACGTCAGCACTAATCTTAAAAATGACATCTTTCACATGATAACAGTTGACTCTTCATTATCTGACCACAAACAGATTTATCTAGAAATCAAAAAATTAAAACCTCCACCCAAGACTTATTTTCAATACGAAGCTATAGACTACACCAAACTGTTTGAGTCGGTAGAAAGAATAATGTCATTAGAAGGAAATGGTGATTACAGAATACTAGAAGAACAGATAAAACGTTGTATAGATAACAGCAAAATAAAGAAAACCAAAATCCTTAATAAGCCCCAAAAAGACTGGATAAACAAAAATGTGATTGAAGAAATTAATGAGAGAAACGTCTTATGGACAGAAGCTAAAAAAAATCCTGAAAATAATCAACTAAAAGAAGAATTCATCAAAAAAAGGAAACAAGTAGCTAAACTTATTCAAGACACAAAAGACGCATATTACTATAAGGAATTTACAAAATGCTGCAACAAGCCAAAGAAAATGTGGAACCTAGTTAATGATTTAGCAAATTATAAAATGAAACAAAGCTGTGCTCCTTCAAAACTTATTGTAGATTCTCACGACGTAACAGATCCTAATCTCATCTGCCAAATATTTAATGAATATTTTTCGAACATAGGGCCACTATTAGCTGCTGAAATTCCAAAACACTTCCATGACAATTATAACCATGCCTTATCAAATTCAACTTCTCCAAATTCTACTATTTCGATATTTGAGCCATGTACTGAAAAGGAAATTTTAAACATAATTAACAAACTTGATTCAAATTGCAGTGTTGGTCTCGACGGAATAAGTACTAAAGCAATAAAATGTATCAGACGTCTAATATCAAATAAATTATCGGAATGTTTTAATAAACTGCTTCATGATGGTATTTTTCCGGATTCGTTAAAATTAGCGAAAGTCACTCCTATCTATAAATCAGGGTCAAAAACAGATCCAGGAAATTACCGGCCTATCTCGGTACTACCTGTGCTATCAAAAATTCTTGAAAAAATTTTACATACTAGATTAGATAAATACCTAAACTCTATAAATTTCATCTCCGAACGGCAATATGGTTTTAGGCCTAAAAGTAATACACTAACAGCTACTATTGATCTCGTTACTAAAATTAAACAAAATATTGATAAAAAGAATATAGTTTTGGGCGTCTTTATTGATCTTAAAAAAGCATTTGATACTGTAAGTCATAAACTAGCTTTAAAGAAATTAGAATCTACCGGTTTGATCGATAAGGCATTGCAAATGTGTGAATCGTATCTTACAAATAGATCACAGATAGTTAAGACTGAAAATAGCACTCAAAGTAATGCTCTGCCCATAACGTGTGGGGTCCCGCAAGGCTCAATTGTGGGTCCCCTACTGTTTGTTTTCTATGTTAATAATATACACAATTTAGGTCTTAATGGTCACATTACTCTTTATGCAGATGACACCTGTTTGTTTTATTTTGGTCCGTCTATCGAAAATTTAATCTCACAAGCTCAAGACGACTTAAACACCCTATTTGATTGGTTCCAATACAACTTACTAACTATTAATGTCTCCAAAACTTGCTACCTTCTATTTAAACCTAAGAACAAACCAATACCCTCGCATCCCCCTTTGAATATTAATAATATACCCCTCCAACAAAAAACTCATGAAAAATACCTTGGCCTTCACATGGACTCCCAGTTAACTTGGAATTTTCAGATAGACCACATAAAAAGTAAATTAGTAGCACTCCGTGGTGCACTTCGTAACATTTCCAAATGCATTCCACATAAACTACGATTCACGATTTACAATGCCTTAATAAAACCGCATCTATCATACCTGATTGAAATTTGGGGATGTGCTGCAAAAACAAGATTAAATAAACTTCAACGGTTACAAAACAAAGTTATCAAAACGCTCTTTAATTATCACTTTTTGACACCAACAAAACAAATTTACAAGGAAACTAAAATAATGAATTTAAAAAAACTATATAAATATAATATTTGCATTTTCGTTAGAAAAGTTCTAAATAGGAACATCCACACTGACCTAACATTCACCAAACGTAAAAATGTTTTGAACCACCGAACTCGGCGAGCTAGCTATCTCGTTTTACCGAAGCATCGCACAAACTACGGCAAAACAATGCTTACGAATGAAGGAGCACGGCTTTACAACCAACTACCCTCATCTATAAAAAATGTTAACTCATTTCACGTATTTAAGAAACAATTAGCTCGATACATTATCGATGATAAGTTGTTGTAACAACATGAGAAAAGAAATGCGTGAAGTGGGTAAAAATGTGTTTTAAGTGCGACAACGAACGCAAAAAACTTTTTGTTAATCCATGTTATCACATAAGTGACGTTAAATTGTCTTCGTGATAATAAAGTTCTTAAACCTAAACCTAAGAAAGAAAATATACTAGACATGAACAAATAATTCATTTCGTAGAATGTGGCAGACTCCCCTGGTTAGAAGTTGTACGTTACACGTACTGAGCAATACGTGACCTGGCAATTGCATCTTCGTTTCTACCCTTAGGTGTCTTTCTAAATCATGTGTCTACGGTAGCTTCAAAAGCGTTCAAGAAAAAGTTTATTGAGGTCTATGAAATATAATAAAATTGATTATCAAAAAGCTCACAGTTACAGAACATTTCAAATATATTATTAGTTTAACTAAATAGTCTTAAGACAGCTTCTATTAATTTACTAAATAATATTAATCTTGCCTAAATATCATAAAGATTGGATCAACAGTACACTTAACGTAAAAGTTTTTGTTGATATAATAATACAACGCCAAATTGTTTTCCTAGATATCTGAGACTTCCTCTTCGCTAACTCAATGAAACAGGTCAGCCATATTTACTGTGTTAATATTATATTATAGTTAAAGGAAGTATTAATGACGACCTGTTTGTTTGATCAGCGGCAGTACATCCGCCTTATAAGCCAGAGGTCCTGGGTTCGATTTCCGGCCGGGCAGATGTTTGAGCGATGAATTTAAATATCTGATAAGGGTCTAGGTGTTAGTTGACCTTGTCTTTGTGTGTGTTCCGTGGCATCCCCGACACAGGCTATCCTAGCTATGGGGAGCTATGAGTGTGAACCGTTTATTTATTATTTTTAAATTTGTTAGGGGTTTCAGTAAATATTTTGGTATGTGCGTTAAGCCACTTGACCTATGCTCTATACGATTCAATTAAAATAATAAGTCATTTGGGTCTGTCAAAACCTGACTTCCGCGGAGGACTTACACGGGCGACACGGGTAGGGTAGAGGTTGCTTGAAGTATTGACAGCTTCAAGTGACAGCTACAGCTTGAATTAAACAAACTAATGCTAACGGCAAAATTTGCAAGTCAGCTATGCGAGTCCTTGAAAAAACATAATAACTTCGATGCGAAACTAAACTACAAAGTAAAGCATGATGTTACAGAAAGATTTCGTATTATTGAAAAGTGCGTATGTAGATCAATCACATTTCAAATGAATATCAAAATATCTAAATCAAAATTTTATTTTACTTTACAACTTTGTATTTTTTTGACAACCCTAATGAGCACTCACTAAGTGCGCTCGTGACGCTGTACCATGTGATCACCTTAATCAAGGTCGTACTACGCCTGCTGATGAGCTTTTAGGGTTGCACCTCGCTAAGTTTACGTAAAAATTTAATTTGACACAGCCTCTACTCTTAAATACTGGCGATAAGGAAATCTTGCTCAGTCAATTTTTAATCAATCTAAACACTGTTTGAATATTAATTGGTACACCTTTCAATCACAACTTGTATGGATGTGTATGACGCGTAGAAAACAAAAGCGGCATCTGCCGTAATTGACGCTCCCGTTTGGCGTTGCACTTCCCGCTTAGCTGATACGTAGACCGTGGTTTTAAGAGGAAAGACCTTATGTTATGTCCTTACCTTATACGTGGCTTTATGACCAACATGCCATGACATGCCTCAGGCATTGGAAATTAGGTGTTTTTCAAAGTTGATTCTGTCGCCACGCACGCAAGGCTCATTTTTTCAAAATGAAATGCGTGAAATCGCGCTTTCGTAGTACCCTGTTTTCTCCTCCAAATTTAGATCGATTTTAGTATTTATTTCAACAAGAACATAATATATATTAGATATGATCTATGCCTTTCTGCCTTACTTTAAAAAAAAATATGTTAATTGTTTGCAAAAAAATTACGTCCATTCACAGCATTGCAAACTAGGCAAGTTTTAAGATAGCAAGTTCTAGCTCTTCTCTAACTTCTAGAAATTCTAAATAAAATCTAAATGCTTGCAATTAGCAAGTATCTACTTCACCTCTAAAAATAATTGCTCTAGTACCACAATCCTGGAAGGAAAATGGCATTACGTTATTATGAAGGAAATGACAAAATGACACCTCATAATGAACACGAATAAAACAAACTACTGGCGCGAACTAAACTTTTCATTGTTTAGTTACAGCTCAAGAGTATAATACTATACTTTCAACAGCCTAATATCCTACATATACTACCTAAACCGTGCCTCCATTAACATTGACCCTTATCAAAACTTTCCTTGATATTACGCAACCATGTTGCTAGAACATTCCGAAATTAATTTTCCGCTCGCCTCATATCTAAATTACCTAGTACCTACTTACCTATTCACATTTTCGGGTGTGAAGTAGGAAAAGTATAAAAGTTGGCGTTTTCGTGAATTTGTCGAAAGAAAAAGTGCGATTTACTTTTTGCCAAGCCCGTCCGAGTTCGAACGGTACATGACTTTGAAATGTGACTATATCACTTCTCGATATTATAAAGTATCTATAAATCTCAAGCTAGGCTAGGTTTTCACTTTAGGATTTGCTGGCAATTCAAAATCAACCTGTCCACAAGGGTGTGGAGTCGGAACTATGAGTTAAAAAAACAATTCCTCAGAATGACTGAATGCTGTTTTACGCTCAGTGCTCACTGTATGTCACTTGATGCTCTAACGTTCTAAAACAAGAACAGCTTTCAAAAAAACTCATAAAGTTAATTGGTATACCAATTAACTTTCTCGCAAACAATGCCTTCATTTGGGACGAATTGGAATTTGCAATTCCTAATTTTCCGAATTTTTCTCACCCAGTTTCCTGAACAAAGTATCCACGTTCGGGACAAAGTGCCTCTTTAATTAAAGGCCCGATAGTGTTCGTACACACTACACTTGGATACGCAAGGGCGAGTGGGCGTAACCAGGGAGGTTGCGGTCGGGGGCTGGAACCCCTGGAAGGGTAAAATTGTGCTGACAGGTCTAGATAGAGGCTCGGTTATAAAAACTAAGTTATGTAAGACCAGGCTGGTGTCGAGAGAGAAACTCTTAATTGTTAATCTAGAAACTACACGTCGCCGCGTCGTTTTATAAGCGAAATATTTTTTTTGGCAACAAACTTTAGAACAAAATGGTTTAAAATTTATAATATTTAAACTATTTTGCCTCCAAGTTCGCAATGAATACTGCTTTAAAATTATGTAAAATACATAAAATTGCAATTAATTTAGCTGTTTTGAAGAATAATAGGAATATTCATACACACAAACTTCTCACCACAGACGCGTGTAAGGTTAGGTAGGTTACCTTTTTCTATCTATCGCGAGTTAAAATAGTTCATTTTGAATTGAAATACGGCAACCGTTTATTTTTACAATTTTTTTGCTAATTACTACTTGACTGACTGTTTTTTTTTCTCAATTGTTTTTCAAGCCCTGCCCTGCAATGCCTCTTATTTCTCTGCGCCTATCTAAAAGTCTATTAAACAACGTAGGCTTTTAATCGTGTAAACTAAGACATGTGGAGATACGGCACGTAGGTTCAGGAGAAGGCTATTTAGGTTTCACGAAGGATACTGGCTGGGAACCGTAATCTTTACCTACATGTATTTGTTTTTATCCTTTGTTGAAGTCTAGACAGAACGAGGGATTAACTTATGTTTTGTACAGATTAGTTGAGGTTTGGAGAGTGGTTTTACAGGATTCTCTGAATTGGGTTATGATAATAACGTGGGATTATTTACTTAGGTATAACTGAGATGGGTACTTTAAAAGTTTCGATCATAATCGGTGATTTTTTTAGAGAACGATAACAAGTTTAGTGTGACGCGCCTTGCACTGCACTGCGTATGATAAGGTCTGTGAAAATGTGTTTAACCACGTCAATTTTTATAGTAAGACTAGCTGACTCCCGGCGGTTTCACCCGCTTTTTTTTTTTATTTTTTAACATTCCCTGTATTAGAGCAAACAAAACAAAAAAAAAAACAAAACAGGCCAAAAAGATCGGACCAATTTCTGAATACACCTATAAATATTTGACAACCAAGTGACACTATTTTTTATTTCTAAAAAGACAAAAGAGATCGGACATTCCGAGTTTCCCGTACCGAACATCAAATATTTCACGGGTAGGAACAGTTTGTATTGAAAAATAAAATTGTCGATTTTAGTATTTTTCTTTACTTATTATTCATGTTTATCAACGTTTAAACCTTCCCTGAACTTTTACAAATATATAAAGATCAAAATTAGCGAAATCGGTCCAGCCGTTCCAGAGTTTTAGCTAGACTAACGAACAGCGATTCATTTTTATATATGAGAGATTTTTATTTATTTTCCCAGAAAATTTCAGCGTTCATTTGATATTTTTCATAGTGATATGCCAAAACGTAGCTACGAGCACTTAGGATTGGAAAAGTCTTAAGTGCTTTGATTTAAGTAGAATTCTTAGATTTTAATACATTATGGAAAATCACGCTAATATTAAACATGCGAGTGGGCGAGTGTCTTTTGCTCCGGTTCAACTACATAATGCCTAAAGAGTAATTAACAGATTTGGATAAAATCTAGTAAAGGCAGAGGTTGTTTAAACTCCGATTAAAGTCGTATTTTATTTTGAAAAAATACGGCTCTTGTAGAACAATGGTTTCAGGTAAGCCAAGAGGCGCTCGTAAACTTTTGTTTGTAACGCAATTTTATTATACCCATGCTCTTTATTGCAATATGTTGCCATACTCATAATGTGGCGGACAAAATTAATTTCCGTAAAGTTTAGCCATAAACAATTTTAATCCGACAACGTAAATATGACATCCGGACACGGCATGTAATAAAATTCATTACCAGTCCGGAGTTCGTGTCCAGCACGTCTACATGAAAAGCCAAACAAGTTTTTACATTTCGAGCGATGTCAAAGCTGGAACAGCTAGTTAATTTGAGCTTAAGAGCTTTCCCTCGTGTGTTTAAATTAAGTTATGTTATTTCAGGTCCTCCTGGAAATGTTAGCCTTAGCTATTGCAACACTGTTGTGAATTAGAAGATAATTTCTGCATTCGGTTTATTTATTGTAACACATAAGCTTCTTTTCTTTTACTGTGAAAATATGTTTCGAAATTGATCAAAATTGGCTAGAAGGATTTAACTTCTACTAAAACTAAAAACATAGAAGGAAAAATATTGTATGAAAGGGTACTTTCAAGCATTTGGCTGCGTAGCTACCACCTTCAAGCTGAAAGTTTGAAGTCAAGGACATAGCGCGCTGCTTTCTAGCAGCCTTCCTCTTCCCTTCCCTTCTCTTCCCTTTAGGGTTAAAGAAACAATTCCCGTTCCAATAAGTTAGGCATACTTACCATTTTCGATTAGACCGACAACCCGAACTTTTCAGACTGCGATCAAACACACTAACATTACAAAAACCAAACATATTTGTATCGCCAACACCGAAAATAAGGTTGATAACATATTTGCCGCGTTTCACATAGACTAGAGAACTTAGCAAACATAAACTATGGTTCACGTATAGTAGATGTAGTAAAGAGCTAATGTAAAGGGCGTGTCGCCCGTCGGATGTGCCAGAAACGCAACACTTACCCGGGGGTAAATAAACCGCTAAAAGCAACCTCTTACGAAATGAACCGAAGATTCTTAGAGAATTTTCGGTAAGACGCCGCGATGTATGCTCTTAAATACTTTGAAAAATGTGTAAAAGATTTAGTACGACTGTATGAATTTTTAAAGCTAAACTTATTTTGGAGCTGGAAGTCACTGGTCGGTTAATCTTACGACTATTACTCGTACTTTGCGTGGCACGGGACACTCGCTCGCGGGGTATTTTGTTAGTCGAGTATTTATAATATAGTCCATAATTATGTTTCATTTGTTAATTGTAAAGAAATAAAGTGCATATCAAAAGACATTTAGTTTCATTCGCATCAAACTAATACATAGTTTTTAAGTAATTTCTTACCACTTAGCCATACAGGGCTATAAGCAAAAAGTTCATGATACTTATTATTATCAACTACTTTTACCATGGAACCAAATCTGAAATCGCGAAAATATAATTAAAGGTGCACCATCTGTCATTTACATTTTTCTATGAAACAGCTGGTTTTTTGTCGTGATTTTGTAGTTGCCTTATAGTAAACATTGTATAAAATGTTTCATTTTGTTCATAATACTTCGAACCATTTTCGTTTTGCCGTGCCCTTTCTCTATTACCCTAAATACATTGTGATACTTATATTTTTTAATTTTCTGTATGACTTTCAATTATGTAGAGAATTCAGGTTATACAATCCTACTAATAATATTATAAACGCGAAAGTGTAAGAATGTATGTATGTTTGTTCCTCTTTCACGCAAAAACGGCTGAACAGATTTACATGAAATTTGGAACGAAGGTTGTTCATGTTCTGGATTAACACATAAGCTACCTTTTATCCCGGAAAACGCGGGTGAAACCGCGGGGCTCAGCTAGTAGTTTATATGTAACTAGCGGCCCGTCCCGGCTTCGCACGGGTAGACTTTGGGATAAACGTAGAGTAAATTGAAATCGGTCCAGTCGTTCACGCGTGATGGCGTGACCAAAAGGTGTTGAGAATAATTATAGGAACTCTTTGTTATAACCTCTATTCTCATGCTATTGCGTAACTATAGCAACCGTAGTTTGTTGATGCTAACTTGTCAATTTATAGTAAAAATTATCAGTATAAAACGCACACTGTTTTGATAGATATGATTGAATTTGAACTTTGTACAGAGGTAATAAAGTGCAAATTGACTCTTGGACGTAAGGAACATACCTACATTGCTTAAACAACAGTGAGTGCTTGCAATTCAATATGAACTTTATACAATAGCAATAAAGCTCGTTTTAGTTAGAAAACGTTTGTATGGGAAAAATAAAAGGGCTGTTTTTAGGGTTTTTCAATATTTCTGAGAGATTTTCTTAATATTTTTTTCCGTAAGAACTTTCTCCTAATAATAAAAAATACAACAAAAAAAGAATTAGTGAAATCGGTCCAGCCATTCACGCGTGAGGCCGTGACCAAGGAAAACGGGTTTCATTTTTATATATATAGACTAGTAGGTATGTAGTTCTACACATACTACGAGTATTTTCCCACATTTTCTGGCGAGTTATATTTGTGTAAAGTTTAGCCAGTTTACAGAGTAGTCACGGTTTAACTTTCAAACATATTATCGTAGTTGAAACTAATTTCTACGCTGATATTATAGAGCCATTTTATGTCCTCCTTCCGTGGCGTTAACGTAATAGTGTTGTACTATACTGCGCTTAATATGAGCAATTTATAAAAATAATATATCTAATAGCAATAATTGTTACACTTTTATTTAATAAACTCGATTATGTTCTAAAACGGCTCGTACTATGAGCTATCAACGCAATTCTAAACTGACTTTTGTTGACTTTGACGTTCACTTTTGTCTTGCTTTTTGTCCACCTGACAGATAGGGATGAGTGCCAGGGTGATCCAGCTTAGGCTTGTGTTAAGAGTTTGTAGTACGGTACCTATAGCTTTAAAATTAATTTTAGTTTTTTGACTTTTTCAAAATCGATAAACTTATCATATTATAATTTGACACATCATCATAACACCATCATCGCTTTGAAAGTTTGACCCGCACAATCTTTACTTTGACTCTAATTTAATTTTCTCGAACTAGCCACTCAGTTGTTTCATCGTAAGCTTAAAAACTAAAAAAGGCACACAATATTTAGGTAATAGGTAGGTACATCAAAAATCAATCATCAAACTTATAGTTTTTTTCTAAATTAAAAAAAACCATAAAATGCTGCATCGAGGTCGTCACTAAGTAACATAGTTTTATAATAACTATAAATCTCTTCGTGTAATGACGACAACGCAAGCTGTACCGTCCAACTTCAATTATGCAGCCAGCTCTCTGCTCGTTACGTAAATGTAGACATTAACTATGAAAATAGCTATAGGTACGATCTCACAGATGTCACATCCAAAGCGCATTACTTAGGAATAGAAAGATCTTTTGGTAGAGAAGTTAATCACCATGTTGAGTCACTTATGGTGTTTTTTTTTTGTTTTTCAATCATTTTGGGTTCATAAGAGATTTTGTTTTCAATTTTATTTATTATTATTTAATTATTTATTTATTAGACGCACAAACAAGTCAAAATTTATAAAACAACACAATACATAAGTCCTAAACTGGATTGCAATTCAAAATCAGTGTGAACAGCAAAAGGCAAGTACTTAGGCAAGGTTGTCATGAGATAAAAAATTATAAAAAGTGATACAGTTTAAAATTATAACTTAGTTATTATATTTTCAGTCCAGTTTTGCTGTTCTTTATGCCGTTCTTACGTTTGTCGATTCGAATGCTATGCGGTTTCAGTCTGCAATATTCTTTGTTCGGAATTCCTCTCGAATATTATCTCGGTGACTGTCGCTCTGATTAGAAATGTCGTAACTGTGAGAGTGACCGAGATAATCTCGAACCACCCAGAATATTCCTTTCGCCCTGGTTTTTACAGTCTTCGTTGAAATTAAGGGACATGGTAAAGAATCTGAGCAAAATTAATAGAGTTTAGAAAAAACGTTTCTACACCGACAAACAAGGAAACAGACTTTGCATATCTAATTTTCGTCTAAACCTTTTATTTATTTTAGATATTTTTCTTGAATAAAGCTTATTCAAGAAAAAGAAGCTAAGCTCACAATCCAAACACAAAATACCTAATGTTCTGACAATGAAGATAAAATGAAATCCCACGTTAACATCCAAAATTGAAAATTTCTAGTACAAAAAGAAGACTTGTTTGTTTCACAAACAATAATTTTCTAGATAATTGGTTCCCTTTTGAATATATTTTGAAGAAAGACATCATTTTATAGAAATTAAATCAGGTTTGTCGTTTTCCCTCAAGATTGTGTTTTCTGTAGTCAAGATAATTTCACGTTTCAAGAAATACGTAGGTAATTACGGCCTTGTAATGTTAAGAACAGGTTTTTGTTTTTCGGCTTATGATTTGATTCGTGAAATGTTTTTTAAATAAATATTTTGTTGCAGGGTTTATTTGAGAAATAAAGAATTACAATCGTTAAATTTAAAAGATTAAGAATAAAGCGAAAGCGAACCACATTAATTTATCTAAATAAATAAAATACGATTTAAATACACTATCCGGTAAGGTACATACGAGTAGAATAGTTCCAACCTACTCAAAACTTCTAAAAGTAAAAAAAAAAACTTATCACACTCGGTAGAATCATAATAGATCTAGATTTGATTGATAATCACAACTAGAAAACCCAGATTTACAATTGATATTTAAATTTACTAACAAAATATCTGCTCGGCTGGTAATCGAACACACGACTATACTACGGCGACTCAGAAACTGGACACACTACGAAATAAGGCAGGGGCATCATTAAGCTGTTGTTACACTTTGCACGCACTTGGAATTCAGTAGCGGTTCTAGTAACAACATTTTGGTAGTAATCGAACTCTGTATTGACAAGTCCAGATAGACAATACCTCGGAAACAGCATACAACATTGCAAAATGCATTCTGTATCGCATTTCAACGGATTGCGCCAAGTACGAGTCCATACAGCCTTTGAGATACGTTGATATATTCTTGGCAAAGTAACAGGGATGTAGCTAAGGAGTTTGGTTAAAGGGGCTTTGTTTAATTCAAATACTGAAGCAGATAATGAAATAAAAATTGTTTTTTTTTTACAAGGCAGTTATGATGATTCAAATTATGATTGACATTAGATTATTTGTTTCTGATCACAGATCAGTATTCCAAGGTAATGCTTCTATATTTTAGAGAACTTGGCAGGTTTGTGTACGCTATACGTAAACACACTTTCAGCAAACCTTAAACGCGACTTCAGTGAAGACTACACTTCTAATTAGAATCAGACACTTGATTAATTTTTATTCACGTTGACTAGAAGACTAATACGTTTAATTTTCAAAAAATTCTGAAAAGGTAATTTATTTTAATTTATCGCCCAGATTTTGTGAAACTAATGATAAAGTAGACAGTTTACTAGATTTTTATTTTAGTATCTCTGTATGGATTTCGATATGAATGGCCAATGAGCAATGACCTAGTTTCGCCCCCACCCCCTATGATTTCATCTAGCGCCTTCCCTGTGCTATCGAGCCGAAGAGCAAACAAGGCGTCCAGCAGCCTAGCTCCCAACCCTCTTGTTTGCGGACGATATCTGCTGTCCCTGATTACGAGGGAGTTATTGACTGTTCAATACATACTCCTGAAGATATGCCTTACCTTAATCCTAATTTAATGTTCAAGTTAATATTTACTTGAAGTAATAAGTCGTTCCCCGCAATTCAACTCTTTTCGAATTTTAAGTATGTTAGTTGCAATTTTGGGATAAAAGTTAACCTGTGTTCTTTTTTATTAGCTTTTATTTAACTTACAATGTACGTAACTATGTTATGTCTCTGTAATTTATTCTTGAACGCAAAAGTAAGAATTAAATTACTGAAATGGTTTTGCTCATATTTTAAGCATAAAAGAAATTATATTGGAATAAACTATGTACCTTCTTATTATAATTATCTATACATATAACTTTTTTTTTTGTTAACCCAGTGGAAATCCTTTATGGATACCACGCCCACCCCGGGGGAGGCAGGGTGGTTATGTGGGAGTCTCCGCCCTAGTGGCGGCATACCCACTAAAACCACTGGGGAATTCATCGTCCGCCTGGTAGGGCAAGGTGGTGTCGCGTTAGCATTGACCACCTTGCCCCGGCGACGGGCCCGATTAGGGCCCCCTGCACCCATGGCGGGCTGACCCTGTTCCCCAGGATCACCCCCCAGACAGTGTGGGGTCGTGCAGGCCGGGAGAGTCCCCCGACTCTACCGGCAACCCCACTGCCGAGGAGCAAGGAGACGGGCGAACCACCCTCTCGCTCCCCAGCCCCGCTCGCTCGCACGTGGTGGGCAGTGTGGTTAGCACCACCCACCCCACCTTAAGCCCACGTTCCTTTCACACCCGGCTGCAAACCTCACGCGGCGAGGTGCAAAAGGAACCCTCCTCTTTCCCTTGCACTCCTGACCGCGACCCACACGCGGCGAGGAGCACAAGGAAAACCCTCCTGGTGGCACCGCTGTCACCGCCCGAGCGTGGAGCGCCGTTTCCTCCAGCGTCCACCACACTCGTCACCGGTGGCAGCAATGCCACCGTCCAAGTGTGGAGCGCCGCATCCCCCGGCGTCCACCACACTCAGACCCTCCTCCTTTCCTTGCACTCCCGATCGCGACCCACACGCGGCGAGAAGCACAAGGAAAACCCCTCTGGTGGTCCGAGCCATCGCTCAGACCCCGGCTCATCCGCTGTGCCCTCTGCTAATCAGCCCTCTGCTGCCAGAGGGACACGCGGAAGGCCCCACCTCGGGTTCCTCTTCGTTTCACCGGGCTCAGTGCCACGGCTACTTATCCCCCTCGCCACGGAAAGGCATTCAAACCCATTCGGGGGGGGATACATATAACTTACTGCAGATTGCATGAACCGTACACAAGCTATCATGGGTCAAATTTATAAATTACAAACACAAAAGCCAATTTAGTACCCTAGAGTAGACTCAAGAGACTTTCGCTATCGCTACGCTCGGTCAGTTCCAAACTCTCAAACAAAACACAGACGTCTGAGAATGGGATGCAATAAACCACTTCAAAAGATAAACTACCCTCCTTAATACAAAAAAATCGCTGAACTCACAAAAACAACACACTATCTACTTCATTAGAGCTTAGAGCCCAGACAGATCACGTTCTAACGTGTATTACACCTAGACAATTCACGGAGAAAACAACGGAGTTTATTTAGCTAAGTAAAACTGAGAGTAGGTATATATACTATTGCCACTGAGATAATAGAGATGGTCCAGCTAAATTGCAGAAGACAAAGTTTGCTGAAGTTTTGTAGCCCGAGACGAGTCAGGGTATTGATTAACTGGCTAATAAGAATACAGAAAACAAAATAAGCAGTAATGATTTCCTAAAAGTAGTTCCTTAATGAC
Organism: Alcis repandata; assembly: GCA_949125135.1. Classification (NCBI taxonomy): domain Eukaryota; kingdom Metazoa; phylum Arthropoda; class Insecta; order Lepidoptera; family Geometridae; genus Alcis; species Alcis repandata. The sequence continues at coordinate 5,110,592 of OX421238.1, forward strand.
TGGTTGCCAGATGTACGAAATAATAGTCGAAAAATTCTACTATAATCAAACGATATTCCGTTTATACCGATAGGATAGCCTGCGGTAGTTGAAAAAGGTCGATGCTTATGTCTTTTATTTACAAAAAATATTTTACTATAAAATTTTCTTTCTCATCTTTTTCCACTCTGTTATTTGTTTTGAAGTATTAAATATTTAGTATCAAATGTACCTTATAAAAATGTATATTAGTTAAATTGAATAGAAGTTTCTTACTGCTTACACTGTTCATTAGCAGTCTGGTGGAATTAATGGGTCGGTCTTCATGAGTCTGTGACGAAATTTTACATAACAAAACGTATAATAATTATTGTTACTATCTAAAGCAAGTAAAGTACATAAGCTTGTATAGGCTGAGTACACAGGGTTATAAGAAAAGGGCTCATAGTACTCATCAATATGATCCATATTTTATATAACATCCATATTTTATATATATATAACATTATTTTACGGGACCAACAATAAAACTAAAAAAAAAAATATTTACTGTTCAATATAAAAATGTCAATGACGTAATGAGTACAAGTTTTTCATAAAGATGAGCCTATTTCGGCTTAGCATATCTTTTTCTTGTAACCCTATGGGGTCCTAATAGGTATGTAGGTATAGGTTAGCCCTGGTAACATAATTTTCAAACAGTGGCTGAGGCTTTTGAAATGGCTTGGCAATTGTTATTAGGACTAAAAAAACGAAGATTATATTAAAACGTCCCCCAAGCCACGGTACAGCTCTGTTTACATGTATGAACAATGTACATGCTGCTTATTACAATATTTTATAAGCGTACAAAAAATAATACAATACCATTACACTTCATTTACAACACAAAAAGGAAGTGCACATGCTGTGAAAAATGTATGAGAAAAAAAGTTTTTCTTCAAAAATTACGAGTATAATCGTATAGACTGTAGACCAAAACAAATGTAACTACCTAATATAATTTTATCAAACGATAAAAATAACGTTAGTTACCACAAATTACAAATTCTTAGTTAAATACTTTATTTTTATTATACTTTCCCGGAATACCAGACAGTTCAGAGAAAGAAAATGCTCAGTAATATTGCTACATAGAAATTCCAAGGATCCAATATGATGTTATAAAGTTCTCGTTCTTTTGTTCCCAGCTAATATCAGCTCTATTGTAGATATCCCGATTTCATAAATTGGAACTAGACACTGGTTAACAAGGAAACATGTGTGGAGGAATTTCGTTTTGAGTAAAATTGGAACAATTGATTTGAAATTAGTGGCTTTGCGAACAGAAGACCTGGCGAGCACAATTTAATTTGCAAACAATTACAACATTTTATCTTAATAACTTCTAGACCGTTTTTGCTCATTTTGAAAATGTTTATTTAGAATTAAGTACCAAATTTTACAATCAAATATCAAAATCGAGAGGCCAAATTTACCATTACGAGGGAAATACACCCATCAAAATTCCTCGACGATACAAAAAATTTAAATTGTAAAACCTGTATACCAAGTTTGGTCGATATCAGTTGAAAAATATGACCTGTACGAGTACCAAATCCATATAAACAAACTAGCTGACTCGACAGACGTTGTCCTGTCAAAAGCCATTGCGTAACTATAGTAACCGTAGTATGTTGATGCTAACTTGTCAATTTAGAGATTTAAACTATCCTATCTCTCAAGTTGGATCGAACTGCACCCGGTGTGCAAATTTGATTGAAATCGGTTAAGTGGTTTAGGAGTCCATTGAGGACAAACATTGTGACACGAGATTTATATATATTAAGATATCAGATCAGCTGAAAACAAATGCCGACTTGTTTCACCTAGATGTTTTCACCCAGAACATAGTGGAGACGCTTCACTGGTTCCGCTCACTCGGTCAAATGAAATAGTCTCAAATCTTACAAACTAAAATAAAAAACTAGGTCACACATGCGAGAAAAAACGTAAGAGCCATTATGCGTAAATGAAAGCTATCTTGTAAAGTTCAATTTGCGACAATGTATGATCAGCGATAAGTAGACAGTTTATCATGCTACTACTATAATCGTCCTACTTATAGAAGCACGACTTAAGAAATAAGCTATGAAAATAAGTTGTCTTTATTTTCTACTCAGCATTAATTTAATTTCGAATTTACGGAGCTCTCGTAGTTTAAAAAAAATAAGCTATAGAAATTTCGTAAACAATCAAACAAAAAATGTTGACTTGTTTTTCGAAGGAACTAGTCAAATTACGACGGCCTAAGGACGACTTTTTAAAAAGACAAAATTTCTAATTTAAAGTGTCGTTTATTCGACGGATCTCTTAAGACTAACTTAATATTTAACAAAGACAACTCACAACGACTCGCCAGACAAAACATCCCATGTCGCTCTCTTATCAGTTACTTCTCCGAAGACCACCCGATTGCGCTGATCAAGCGCATACCCTAAAAGCCACAGGGCCAGACTCAGGTCGCATGACTAACTGGCAAACATTTGTACGAAATTGTGTAAATATTTATTAAACTTCGCAAATACTTTTTTGTACCTTAATCGGGTAACATAGAGTTTGCATTGAGTAGAATGTTTTTTCTCGAGCTTGCGTATGAAAAACATTTATTGCTTAGTTTAATTTATAAAAAAAGATACTATTTTGTACTTAATCATCTTGTGGGAACTTATCCCATTTATCGAGAACGGAATCATGGCCAAATTATGTTCACGTCATTGGAATTTAATGGAATTGGAGTTATTGTAACCAATTACCAGCTTAGCCTTTTCGTACATAAAACGCCGACAAAAGAATCGAATACTCAGATTTGCGATTCTTACAGCACGCTCAAATTATTTCGTTCACACGAAAAAATGTCGCCGTCGAGCCTGTATGAAAATCCATTCAAGCGAATCGTAAGTCGCTACAGTACCTACTTGAGTCGTTGAATCTTCGATACAATTTGTCATCTTGTGTACATAAGACCTTATAGCAATCAGTATGATAGCGTCAACGATTTTCAGAACAATGACGCGGAAACAACTCCTCAGTAATTACTACAATGACAAACGAATCTATCCGAATTCTTCCAATGAGGTTATCTCAGGACATCGGTCAGGGCAACGACTTGCTTTTGTTTTCCTTAATTGACCGCATGTTTTCTTAAAAAAAAAGCTGCATGTCAAAGTTACCTACTTTGTTTACGTCAAATGTTGCTATTGACTTTTGAACCACTTCCCATTGTCCGATTGAGCTGTTGAATATACTTGTGTAAAGACAATGCAATAAAAGCTTGTTTAATATAAAACTATAAAGATCTTATCAAACAATAGATTATATCACCAAATACAATACTTAAAAGTGCGCAACGCTCCCCTTTGTCTTCTGACCATAGACAATGGTAAAAGTTTTAAGTAACATAACTTTTATTCACCCAAATTCTGATGACGATCTTCAGAGAAGAAAAAGTTAAGAACTTTTTATTGCAGTGATTCTCTCTGCAATATTGTAAAAGTAATATCTAATCTTATGTCTTGACTAAGTTTGAATGTAAAACTTTTGGATAGGTCGATCTACTGCGGTTATCACTAATATTATTAAATAAAATTACCTATTCGCTATGAAGATCCAAATTCTAGAACTACCTAATCCGAAAACTGTAGTATACGTTAGTACTATAAGTTATTATACATTCGCACAGTCAAACATAAGGATTAAAAAAGTAATAGACGAGTCCATAATGAGAACAACGCTTTTAATTTTATTATAAACATAGCAGGACATGAAAAGCTTGAGGCAGTCGTTAGCCCCATTCAAAACATTAAATATCCGAGTCATCTGCACAGAATGTGAAAACCATAATCTGCTCTATTGATATTATATTTCCTGGCTTCCACACCTAATCGCCCTTCCAACTAGGGATGTGCTACTGCTTTGAGAAAGTAAAATAATTCTGTAACAATAAATATTTCCGCTTCTTGCTACTCTCGTTGTAATGGTAACAAGGACATACAAACAAATAAATGGTCAAATAACAGTAGTTAACAGCATTTTTTAGAAATAAGAATAAGTTCAAAATATAGTTCTGAATTTGCTTTTAAAATCCCCAAATATAGTTAACCCATCATGCTTTCAGTATTCTTTTAGTACTACTTTTACGTTACTTTTAGTAAGTACTTCTTTAAAAACAAGTATCTTCGATTTGTATTTGCACGTCTTTATATATATTTGCTTATGTAATCAGAAAATATTGAGTAAAACCCATGCGCAAAGAAAAAAAAATTTGTCGACCTTTACAAACATTTTTGAGGATGATTGTAAATATTTCATTGGCCAACTTTTTTTTTATTGTTTTTATTTGAACTTGAATTGAACTTCAGTACGTACCTGTGCACTTTTAGTTTTTTTATAAAATACAAATCATCTGGGTATTAGAGTAGATTCTGAATCTGCTAATCTAATGTAAAATTGAAGTTTTAACTTTTAGGCTAACCTAGAAGCATTTTACATATTTGTGGTTACATACTACTCCATCCTGATAAATCAAATTTAATAAGTCCACACCAGATCCGACAGTATAGTTATAGTAGATATAGTATTCAACCAAAAACATACTTTGTTTTCTGAATACACATATATGAAATATTCAAATTTACACAGCCTTGTTAAGAGTTGCACATGATGTGTGTGCGGTGCGATGATTCAGTGCACGCGCAAAGTTCAACAACGGTAGTCAAATTGAAAACTAAATTGTTACCTATGCTAACGGGATTTAACAAATAGTATGTCGGTGGCACATTTTTTAATAGTTGCCAAGGGTTATGTTCAGATTTTAGTTAGGAATTTTTTATTGTTCTATCAATGTTTGAAACGTTTCTCGTCATCAGTCATCACCAAGTCATAATCTATGCTTGCTTTGAGTTTTTGGTTTTTTGCTTCTAGTCACTTCCAACTGCTGTAAAACATTAATTGATGTCGAATAGTTGTAGCTAGACTGTTTAACTTATCGAAACTCTGTTACTTATGGATCCTTTCCATCCTAAGGTTGCCTGGCTGAAATCACTCATAGCGATGAGGCCACCAGCTGTTGCACTTGTTTTAAGCGTCTTAACACGCGGCGTTGTATATCCTTGTTTGTATTATGGTGATAACAATACATAATCTATTTTTTTATATATCTATCGATATTTCCTCACTGTTTTCGATGAAGTGACAACTCTATTTCCGAGCTAAGATCCATTTGCAAACACATTAACTCCGAATAAAGTGCCGGGAATAAGTGGCTTTTGCGCCAACGCTATAGGAAAATATCGTATACTGGTAATGCGCAAATTATCTATCACTATTCTTCCAGGATAGGAGGTATTATTAAAAGACCGTTACTTGTCTGTTGTTTGTGGAAGGTAAATAAAGTTGACGTTCTGGAAAGAAATTGAGGGGAAAACCAAATACTGTAGAGGTTTACGTTGACAGTGATAGGCAAGCTTACAATGATAATAATGTCATAGTACAGTTTATAGGCATATTGGGCTCAAGATTGAAGACTTTATTTGCGAGATCTAAAGTACCTGAAAATATATGTATCTGCCTTTGTTATTGCGACCTATTAGACAAGGACATCAATACTTTAAGAAAAATAAGATCTGTCAACAAAAGTCTTCAAACTTGGGCCATTAATTAATGATCAAACGAACTTACCAAGTGAAGTTCGATCACAATTATGTGAACGGCTTCATTCGACGCGATTTTGTTTTTGTTTACATATTGTAGTTGTGTCTCACGTACTGGCCCTCAACACGGATTGTTTAGAGATTTTATTCCCCGCTTTCAAAGTTTTTTATTCTGGTAACACTAGAGATCGTCCATAGTCGTTAAGTTCGTTACTATCGTACCCCCACCTCACTTCAGAGCCCAGAGGGGAGCCATCGGCCGGTCGAACTTCATTCTGTTTAGAGCAATAGTTTTACTACAGTCCGGCAAGTATAACTTGGCGCGGCTGTGCGCCACTGTGTACTTTTATAACTGCTTCTCTTGTACCACTTTTTATCACTTTAGGCATGATGATAGCACAGTAGCAAATATAATAGTAGCAAAAATATTCGCAACGATGTTTACTATGAACTCGGAAGTGTCAAAGTAAATTTTCAAGATTGCCGATTTAGTTCCTCAAATCGCCACCGCCAACTTAAACTTGTGGCACTGTAACTACTTATTTTGTGACCGGTAATGGAAAAAATTACCCATAAATTGATTATGATTACCAATTATCAATTTCACATTTCATTATTAGGGTTAGGGCATTTATATACATTGTATATAAGTACTAAGTAGGTTACTTAGCTAAGCTATTTATGGGAGGGTGTATATATTAATCGCGTCGAATGAAGCCGTTCACATAATTGTGATCGAACTTCACTTGGTAAGTTCGTTTGATCATTAATTATGTTTCACGGCTTCATTCGACGCGATTTTGTTTTTGTTTACATATTGTAGGATGTTCAGAGAAAATTAGTGAAATGTGAAACAAATTTTTCACAAAATACAAATACATAATTATGTATATCCTTTTATATGATGTTTATAACCGAATCGATCCCGCCGCAGACTGTTGGCATGTTGTGAACATTTAGCTTAAAATGTTCTGAGCATCCATCCCAGCATGTCAGTTTTGAAATAAATTTCGAACCGTTAGATTTTTTATACTACGCTAACAAAATATGATAACTTATTTAAGAGCTGGATCTGTATCTATGCTGCTTCTTCTACCTATATAGGTACATAAAATCATAATGTATGATGATACAATATTCCCAGAAGACATTCCCAGTGTAGGTGCTGGACGATACTGCGACGTGTCGCCAGCACGAGAAAACTCCAACTAATGAAGAACTAATAAGATAAATATTATTTTATTGGATTTAGTGGTGGAGTCCGTCTATCGTTAGATACGGTTAGGTTTACAGTCTATTTAAAAAAGTTATTAATACTAATATTGAAAAACTTAATAAAATTAATAATAAAAAGCCTCTCCCACTAATAGCATTAAAAAAAAAAATAATTGTAATTCTGGCTGATAACTGTGACTATGTGTCATATCAGAAAATGTAATCCAAGATTTAGTACATAATAATCAGTTATTGTATTGTATTAGTGACATTATTTCTGTAAAATCAACGAAATGGGTCCTTGGCTAACCAACTACGTTGTTTGAGTCATATAAACCAATGTATGGGTGTGCAGAGTTCGTGTGATAAGACATCAGCAAGGACATTCAAGCTGGTAGAAATTGAAGTTAAAACTTACAATGTCAAAAAAAAAATAAATAAATCACAAAAAAAAAAAAGGAAATATAATGCTTACATGCACTAGGATAAATTCTTTTTGTCTTTTAGCATTATTCATAATATTTTGCGAGTATATCACATTACTGAAAAAACTCAAGGGATCTTTAATCTAAAAATAATGAATTGCTTAATGTTTAAGCCAAGTTTTTGTACATATAATTGTTTAATTATTGAAGTTAACTTGATTTTATTTGACTGAATAAATGACGATATCAGCATTTGACAGTGACACTAATGATCCATCAATGAGTTTTAAGTTAAGTAAACATTGTGTAGGTACTTTGATTTTTTCAAACAAAATCCAACATTTATTTTTCTTGAATTCTTAAGCCTTAATTATATTACTAGCTCGCATTACTAATATCGATTTCTGGTTGTCATCATGGCGATACTTTATCATAACTTACATATCTTCTTGGAGTCTCTATTTAAGTAAATTAAATTTCAGCTACGATAAAAATAAAAACAAAAAACATTTTTGCAATTAGGATGAGGCACCCGGTCTACAAGAATTTGCGCAAATTCTACTCCTCTCAGTAGCCGCAACTGTCACACGGCGGTGGCAGTGATGGTTCTATTTTCTACTGCTAACAAACTGTGCTCCTCCAACCTGGTGGCGCGGGCGTCTACCAATGTTCAAAGGTAACTCTCTTAATATAAAGCCGTCGCCTAGTGAGAGCGGCTGTCACACCAAATTATGAAGTGAATCGATTAATCGGACCAAGTGTATTTGCATTTTTGTAACTCTGCTTATCTCTGTTTTACTTAATGTGTATCAGCAATGAATAATTGAAAATGTGACATTTACCATTTACTTAAGAGACCCATCGTGATAGACGTTTCTCGTCGTATAAGAATACATAGAGTAGCATACAGCGTAAAAAACTAACCATGTGACAAAATATGTGTCCTTGTATGATCTGAACTCAGGAATAAATTTTTTATATAATATACATAATATATTTTTTCTTGTGTTACCCTTCTTTAACTTAATAAAGTATGGTATAAGACTGAAGTGTCAGTGACACATTACTTTACTTTTGAAAAATTTGTATCCAGCAGTTTCCTAACTTGAAAATAATAGTAACATATAGCTCGGTGCTCGGTGGTATTTTGAATCATACGGACAATCCTCCTAAAGATATTGATAACGAAATTATCAAAAATAATGTGTTAAAATAATGATCAATAGGTATATCAATTTATGTGGCAAACGCACACAGTTATGGTTTTGTAGAAACTGTTTGTTCATATAATAACTAATAACTAGAGGTATAAATGTACCTAAAAATAAAATAAATTAAGGAGTAAAAATAACAATTGCTGACTTGGAGAAGTATAGCACAATGTAAACTGTTTGCCCAACTTTTGCATAGTACCTATAATGCGGTGTAAGACACCCATATCGTATTTAGCAGAAAAAAACGTGTCAAAACTTCGTTAATTTTCATAGCGACACACATCGTAGAATACTGCATCCTACAAAAGTTACATAAAACGTAGTGTAATTCAGACTTATTTATTTATTGATTTTTGTTACTTTTAAGTCCTATGGATGTGATAATCCTAAATAAACGTATACTTATTGATATGAATTTTTATTTAATAATTGTGTGTCGCATCCCGTAGAACACTGTACTGCGTCAACTAGTGAGGTTATGCATAGTATAAAACAACATAAACACGGCGCGTCTCGTAGGATACTGTTCTGCAGCAACTTAAAGAAGTATATTGCACAGTAATACTGTATAGCATAAACTAGAATGTTCGTTCTAGAATTATAATGCACAGTAAACACGTCGTATCTCGTAGAATACTGTATTGCCTCAAATTAAAGAAGTGTATTACACAGTAATAATACCTACTAGGTATATGTATAGCATAAACTAGAATGTTATTCTAGAATTATAATGTAAGAACATGTTCGTAATGTAAAAAATACTTTAAAAACAAGAGCAAAGCAAAAGCTTTGCAAGGCTTAGCATAGTAGAATGTGTTGTATAAGCACATAATAATTATATTTATACTCTTGTCATGTCCCTGCATCTACTAGCTGTTTATAACTTAATTTTTAGACAATATATTAGCCCGAGTGTAGCGTAAGCTATGATTAAGCAAAAATAACGTTAATATTTCATAAAGGTTTAAATAGCCCAACTTGAAGTCAAAATTACAGAAGTACAGCCACAACAGTAAATAAAAATAAAGTAAGTAAGTGTAATAAGTATATTTAAGGTGGTTTGAGCACATAATATACACTTCCTGTAATAATTAGCATACACTGCACAAAATATAACTAGTCAGTTTTCCGTTTGGATATGCAACTTGTAACACTTTGCAACTAACCAAGGCTAAGCTAAGCTGTAGCTTAGTAAAAAAAAACTCAGGGTTCTTGATGTGAAAGTATCAGCACAGACGTAACGGTGACGCATTTCTTTACCCAAGGCAAGAAAATGCGAACTACCCTACTTTTCAGAAAGTTTCGTTTAGTCAGAGGTTTTGCGTATGATGCATGTTAACATGTGTGACAGTATCTGCTCCGATGCTCCGATGCGACAGTATCAGCTCCGATGAGATGGTATCTGCTCCAATGCGACGGTATCTGCTCCGATGCGACGATATCTGCTCCGATGCTCTGCTCCGATGTTGCAGCGACGCATTTTCTCACAAGCAAGAAGACGCGGACCAGCCCTTCTTTTCTTAAAGCAGGCATAGTCACACTGTGTAAACACATACGCGTCACTTCTTCGTCATTTTGATGCGACGGGATCAGGTCCGATGCGACGGTATCCGCAAGACCCATGTAAAAGGGGGTATAGTGCAGAGTGAGGCTGCGACCCAAAGGGTACACTTAAGCCATTGTGTAAAGACCCAATGTAGAAAGGGTGCAGTACAGAGGTTGTCATTTTTATGCGACAGTATCCGCAAGACCCATGTAAAACGGGAACAGTACGGTGGACAGTATCCGCAAGACCCATGTAAAAATGGGAACAGTACGGTGCAGATTGAGGCTGCGATCCAATGTAGAAAGGGCTCGCTGTCAGATGAGACTTCGATGATTTCTCGACGCGCCAATCCTTTATTTCTTCGTCGCTTTTTTCCGCTACCCGCTACCCGCTTTCGGTTTCTCCATTGTAACTTGTTTTAGTTTGCGTGCGAAGGCCTCGGCACGGAAACACGGAATGAAGTTCGACCGGCCGATGGCTCCCCTCTGGGCTCTGAAGTGAGGTGGGGGTACGATAGTAACGAACTTAACGACTATGGACGATCTCTAGTGTTACCAGAATAAAAAACTTTGAAAGCGGGGAATAAAATCTCTAAACAATCCGTGTTGAGGGCCAGTACGTGAGACACAACTACAATATGTAAACAAAAACAAAATCGCGTCGAATGAAGCCGTGAAACATAATGTTACATCAAATCTAATGATACTCGAAACAAGAACATTATTTTTACAAAACAAAAAACAAAAACCGACTTCAAAAGACCGACTATTGAGTTATAGTTATTCATCTATTTGTCGCGCACGTACTTAATGCAAATTTAAGACTTATATGGTTTTCTCATGGATACCATGATCAGAACTGGACTAAATTGAAATGGGACCAAATGGGAAGCGTCAGCTTTCTAATAAAAAAAGAATCATCAAAATCGATTCACCCAGTCAAAAGTTATGAGGTTAACAAACATAAAAAAAAAAAAAAAAAATATTTAAAAAAAAAAACATACAGTCGAATTGATAACCTCCTCCTTTTTTGAAGTCGGTTAAAAAGTTAAAAAAAAATAAAAAAAGTCTACCTAAAATATCATTTACATTTTTATAAATTCAATTTATCTGCGCTGGTGTTCATAAAATTCAATTTAGGTGTATTGGAAAGTTCACTGTCATAGCGTTTCTTCTGCAACTTTCCAACTTGGAAAGCAGTTTTCTAACTGAAATTGACAACTGGCGAAGAAAAATGTTTTTAAAATGTGTAAGTATATTATGAACTTGTATTGAAATTTATTTATATTTGAGTAATGCAGGCGACCAACCCAACTTTATGATAAGTGGCCACCGCTGGATATCGACGTATATAACTCAAAGCAACGTATTTGCGATGCTTTATATTATAAGACGAAGGAGATGGCAAAATGTCAAAATGGCATAAGGAGGTGAAAAATTTGGCTGAAGACCGTGAAACCTGGAAACTCCTCCACCCGTAATAACCTAATTCTTCACGTAACTTGTAATATTGCTTTTCTTTTCAATTATGTAATTTTCATATCATTTACTGATTTTTTTTATTTTTTGCTTATGTAGGATTATATTAATGAGAAATTTCCATCAAAGTCATCAAGTGAGTTGAGATGGAAAATTGGATGAGTAGCTCTTAATCTTTGCACGCAGCGACCAAAAGTAGGTCGTGGCTTTAAATTAAGACTCCTTAGTACGCTGTCAAATAAGTCGAAACCAAAAAAAACAACAAAAATTGACGGGTATTTCCGGAAACTTTGACAAGTACCTACGTTTGTAAAAATACGTCAGTTTAGTTGGTTGGAGTAGTCGGAATGATAGGTTTTTTTTTTATGTTATTGAGTGGCGAGGCGAGCAAATCGCTCGCCTGATGTTAAAAGTCACGTTTGCCCATAACACAGGTCTCCCTCAGAATTTTGAATTTTTAAAATGCAAAACCCTGCGCGGCACAGCACCACGCTCGTCACCCTGAGATATAAGATGTTCAATCTCCTATTTGCCCTGAAATTTCACTGGAAATAATGCTCTTCCAACCGGAACAGAACACAGTAATGTTGGCACATTACTGCTTGGCGGATTTGATTTTTGATGGCCAGGGTTGAGTTAAGTAGCTGTGCTGTGATGGTAGCAATGAGAACTTAAACTTCCTTCAGGCTGAAAAGCCACGCCAGCATTATTATGCGGATGCAGCTGCGGATGCTTGCCGTTAGCTTTACTGCATATTGAATGCATTCACACGTAAAACTATGAAAATCTTTACGACACGACGTTCTTTGACTCTAAATCGGTTGTGGCTTGAGAAACTATTATATTATACCTACATAACAATAAGAGACTGCCTAATGTCTATATAAATTGTTTTAAAGAACCTATTCGATTCGATTCAAATTTCGATTGTTTCAATAACAGGATGTTAGAAATAGATAACCTGAAAAATATCTGTGTTTTATTTGGATTTATTTAACTTTTTACGTACAGTATAAAAGCATTTTCTTGAATGCAAGGTAAGGCATAATCTTAATACACAACGCAGCAGCTTGATTTAAAATCAATTTAAACATGCATTTCATTTTGATCACATATTTCACGTTCAAATAGGTTTAAGTGGATCACTATTTTCGACAAAGACTTGTCAAACGTTTCGCATAATGGAACTGTTTAGATGACCTTAGATTTGTTTAATCAGAAGACAGTAATATCATGTAGGCACATGCGACTATAGCTATAGCTTCATTAATTAATTTCAGTTAAATTCGCCAATTTTCTGCTATACAGAAAATCTGGGAAACACCATTGTAAAGAAACTGGAATATAATACATAAAGCCGGATTTCTCAGTCGTTAACTATTGGCAGTTCCTAGAATAATGTTATTTCATATTTCAATGATTCTTTGGAATTAAAATAACAATGTAATTCAGAGCATAAACAAAAGTCGCCGGATAATAATTAATTACTTCCTCCAAGTTTCGCTTTCTTGGCGTGGTCGCAAAAGAATCTAGGTAAATTGAAATTTTCGCAATTATTAATGCGAACAGCTTTAATTTAAATACCTACTGTCCGAAAAACGTTATTTTGTATTTCATTCTACCGAGTATTAAATAATTAATTTTGTTCATTCCGTTTTATGATTTAATACCGTTTTAAATCAAATCCGCTGGAAATTGAACACCTTAATAAACTGCACAACAAATTAGAGGAGTGAAAAGCGCTGGCTGTCGAAAGCATGCGGATTGGACACATGCCCCCCCCCACCTACCCCCATTTCCCCCTCTACCGACAATTCAATTTGCGGCGTTCAACCCGTCACAAATACGCGGCAACAGACCAGCTGAAACAAAACTAACCAGTAGGGATGTTCCAAATAATCAGTCGCTATTGCCACATTATTCTCTCTCATTATCCTTATCTACCTTCTTATTAATAAACGTGTGCACTTGAGCAGACTCGAAACCGATACTCTGTATTTGTGTTTTTGATCAAGTCCAAAGGAGAATAGGTATGACAAAACTCTACTATAAAATAAATTCGTAGAATCGTTTTGCTTTTTGCTATTAATGACGTAGTTACGATTCTCTCGTCTTCTTTTCGCATGTGACATTTCACGTCGGCCAGAAGTTGTCAGAACATTTTAAGCGGTGACTTACTTTGAGTAGTATTTATAAGCAAGGCTCTTAATTAATCAGATCAGTCTTTGACTAACACATTTAACTTTAGAGTACATTTTTGAAAACGTCCCTACTGTAATTAAGATTTGCCATAAGCCCCGCGACGCGAACAACTGATTTTAACATTACTAAAGCGTAATAAAGCCAAACTGAAAAAATGAAAAACGGAGTGGAGCGAACATACATGTTGTTGTGATTCATAAACGATGTGGAAACTTTATCGAATGCGTGTTATGAAATTACTAGCTAAGCCGCGCGATTTCGCCTGCGCTCTAATAAAAAGGAGCCTATGTTTTAATCCAGGGCATAAGCTATCTCTATTCAAATCGATTTGTCAAGTTTCGTCAATTAGTTATGGAGATACGTGGTAACAAACACACAATATTTTGCATTTATAATATTGGTAGGATGCCAAAACTAAAGGATATTTTGAGGAGTCTGTCCGCAAATGGTTCCGCTGTCATCATCAGTGGTGTGCCTTACGAGTGTTATGTCCAAAGTATTAAAATTTGGTCAAATAGTTTCCAGGAGCCAGCAGGAATTTAGTAGAAAGACGTACATATTTAGAAAAAAAATATGTGTACCAAAAAAAGTATATTGTGTAGGGAATATTGAGCGCAGTCTAGTAGGCCATTGGTAGAGAACAAATAAAAATCCATGAGACGACTGTCACGCGAAGCCAAAGCACTGCGGTAATACCCAATATCGAAAAGGTTTCTAACATTTGTGTCACAAAGCTCCCACTGCCCAGCTTAGAAGTAGGTTGCCGAATGGTATTTTTCATTTATCTGAAGGAACTGTGTCGCCTTGATTTATAAGCAAGTATTTACCAACTTAAGATTTTAAGAACTTCATTCTGGAAACGCTGAGACTGTAAAGACTGTCCCTAAAATAAAAGTTCAAGAATCTAAAATTTTGCTGCCGCAGTGTCACTTTTCACTACCACCGTTAAGTGCATTAACCCATTCGATCATTGAAAGGTATCCAAGCTCACGGAAACTGTGTCCAATACGTCTTAGTTTATTTTAGAAATGTGCCAACTTTTACCAGAGAGAAATATATCAGTGCCCGGAATCCATACCTACAGCGGAGTGAAATATTTAGACGTTGGACAAAGATGGAGGAGATGTCAGAAGTTCAACGGCCGTTTTGGGTGCAATTCCGAAATAGAGTGAGCCTTTATCCAGATAAGAGATGCGATTTTGGGAGTTTGGAAGCTACTTGGTAAACATGGTTGAAAACTTAGGTAGTATTAAGCTTCAGAAAAAAGTTTTGTTTGGTTACAAATGAGTATTTTAAGTTCTAAAAAGTCTTGGGGTTAAAATTTTAGAACCGACGCTACTGAACTATTCCTATATTTCCAGTATTTCGGTACGTATACTATATACTTCCCATGTTACCTATGCTGAAGTTGACAAAAATTGTTATTGTGCAAACCACAAACTGAGCTTTAAATTTTTTGTTCACAAATTGTTAAAAAAAACGTATGCTTCTGAAAATTAATCTAAATATTGTACATATGAAATACTTTGGAGAACTTGAAATCAGCCCATACGAGAAAAAGAAAAAAATAATAGAAGTTAACTGTTAATAATATTATTGGTAAAAAGCTTGGTATAGCTTCAGCACTGAAGCAATGACCTAACCCAGAACAAGTAGGGCTACCAGCCAAAGTTGTGAAGTGTAGGTACGTCGCAGGTCGTTCCGTAGAATTGAACCCGAATTCTCCAGCGGATTGTTCCGGCCACGTTGAAATTAAAGTATTCCTGCCAGTTACAATCACAGCATCCAGATCAAAGTTTGTCTATGAATGTAGAACTTAGCGCTACCAAAGTTAGATTAACCGATGCAAACCGAACCGTGTCAACTGAAGTTCCAGTTTCAACAAAATTATTTGTTAACATAAAAACAAACAAAATAATTTCAGGCTTGAATGTAGTATTAATTAAAACTTTATGGATCAATAACATATTTCAACCGTTTTTTGTATCGTTATTCTATCGTAAACTTTATCGGAGGTAAAAAACATTTCCTATTTTTCAACCTATTAAAGTTTCGTGTTCGAAGAGTTACTAACCGTTTTTTGCTTTGAAAGCCATTAAATTTTGGGCTGTAATGAACATAACTTTCGTCGAACCCGCCTTGTGATTAGCCCAGCGGGCTGATAAGGTCAGTTGACATAATGGGAGGTCGCAAGGTGACCTTATTACCGAAGGCATGATACACCTGAGCGATGGAGGCAACTATGAAGTTTCCAAGGAACCAAGGATATGAAAAACTCGAATTTGTTTTTGTCGCTGGAAGTTTCGGTGACTAGTTGAATATCAGAGACCATATAACCCCTTGATAGACCCTTTCCATTTCCCTCGTCAAATATGTAAAATATAGATAGGTCGTCTATGATTGGTCAACATTTTGAATTTTTGAGACATCCAATCGTAAGGGTGCATAGGTAAGTGTACTTGCTATTACCTCGTCTTACAACCGATACTGACACCTACTGAATACCAAGGTGTTGTCTATTCTTGTATAATAAGGTTCAACTAAGTACGTACTCGTACCTTCATTATTGTCAAGACAAGAAAAAAATATACTCGTATACCCAACCTACATGTATAGGTACAAGTGTGGAAAAGTAGGCCGAAGCAAAGCCGATCCACATAATACGAGTATTCCAAGCCAAACACCGATAAAGCTGGTAAATTACTTTACTCAAACAAAGCACATAGAAGATAATCGAAGATTTCGTTCATCGAAGAGTTTTGGGAAATAGCACGTCTCATGACAACGATGATAGCGAAGAGATACTCGTGAGTTGAAGATTTTGTATCTGAACATATACTTACTTTTATTTCTTTGTAGTTACTCAACACGTGTAGGTCGTTTTTAACCATGACTGTATACACCCACGCGGTACTTTAAAAGCATGTGACGTCAAATAACCTTATTCCGAAAGTTCATAAAGCTGAAACAGAAAAACAAACGGGGTGAGCTAAATAAAACCGTTTAAAAAACCGTGATGCCGATTCCTAATTCGACACCTACTCGTACCTACTTCAATCTCGAACCTCAAGTGTTTGCAGTAGAACTTGAGTAGGTGTGTCCCTAAGTTTATTTACACGCGATTTCTGAATTTACAAGCCATAAAAATGCGCGTGAAACATTAACAGATTGAAAGAAAAATGTACGTGATTACTCTTTGTTACAAATGTGTATCGAGATGTCGACGCTTCGGAACTCAATCACGTAAAAACAGGCAATGTAACGAGTTTCTGTGAAAAATTGAGCTATTTCATGTTTATTTTAGTTGTGTGACTTACGTCAACCTATTACTATATTTTTAAAGGCGTAAATGCTAATTGGTTTGGTTTTTGTTTTAATAACACGGGACTGACACATTTCAAACAACATTAATTTTCAAATTAATTAGGGCGTTCGCGGCTTTGAGCGTGATTACGACGCACAGTTACGCGCGCGTGGCTGTTTTACAAATACAAGAGCAACGCTGGTTACGGCGCGACGTAAGCTACCGTGCGCCGCGTACTTGAGAACACGATCGGACGGGAGGTACTGTTTACGCGTGTTTGGTTCCGAAAATCTGTACTCGCCGCTATGTTACTTAAAGCGCAACGCACCGGAAAAAAACAGTCTGATACAGAAAAACGAATACTTACATCCATCGTTGTCGTCGAATGACCGTACACACTACGCATGCTGCGGCGCAACGTAAGGAGTATTTCCCACGCAATGCAAATCAAAGGAATCACGGTGCGTAACTACGCATGATCACGCTCAAGGCAGCGAATGTTCATAAATATGCGTATGATTTTCTTAAATGATGAGGTATGTAAGTATGGTTTTTATGTTAATTTATTATTGTACTTACTTATTTAAGGTACTTCTCATTTCATTAAAATGTAGCCTCACTAGGCTAATTAGAAATTAATTTTAGCTGAAGTGTCTAGAAAATGTATTTATAATCAATGTAACTAATGAGAAGACGTATCTAATATGAATACTAATACCTCATTAAAATGTCATGTGAACGTTAATTTTACTTATGTTAGAGAAAATGGAAAATGTAACACAAATAATTTTAAATTATTCAGAAGAAAATTCTTTATGTTATTAGGACTGAAATATAACAGACGCAAACTTTCTTTTCTTCTCCGCTGCGAAGCTCTGACGTCATGGTTTTTTGCGGAAATCGTTAGAAGACCGTAGAGTGAATTAAGCCACTTTTTATCCCGAAAAATGAATGTAATACAGATAACATCAGTCATGTTTAAAAGTAAAACCGCTGCCCTCGTTTGTCGGTATGGTTTCGTTTTTATCAATAATGCTCTATATACCTACCTACTGATTTGTTTCAGATTTTGTTCAGTATTTCTGTATAATTATATTGAAATTAAGTAGCCCTTGTTTTGCGCCGTATAATGAACTGAAAGCGGATTAATGATTGAATGGACTTTAATAGAACAAGATATTTTACTTTTATTTTCAACAAACTTGTACTGGCATCGGAATTTAAGCTTTATCGGACACCGGAAAGTGGTTCAAAAATCTATTGCAAGATTAAACCTAAACAAAGTAAATTGCAAGTTAAACAATAGCCTGTAGTAATACAATTACCGCACACCGATAACTACACCGCATCCACACTGACTATGATAAAAGAACGGCCTGAACTGAATAAAAATAATTGCAACTACAAAGCCAAACCGCAAATATTACTAGTGCAAATTATACTTTGATACATTTATTTTCATCGTTACGTCACTGAAAAGAAAGAACTGAATATTTCCCGTATTCCATATATAATTAATTCTCGATAAAACTGAGAATTCCCACAGCTGAAAGTAGGTATTCTCGCACCGCAGCAGCCCGTGGCTAGAATTTTAAATAGTTGAAAATAGATGACACGGGAGTTTTGCTAATGCGGGCTAATTTTTAATTCTAGCTTAGTTATAGTCGGAGCTATTTCAAAGTGCGACTTAGTTAAAATCGTTGCTAATATAAAAGTTCTCTAGAGCGCTGCGTTTCGTTCCTTTGTGTTTTATCCTTGCCGTAAAAGATAATTAAAAGGTTAATTGGAAATAAAAGTTTTGCACATAGCAATCGTTGTTGAAAGTATATCGATAGACCGAATATATCGTCGGAGTTTACTCTCTAATATACCAATAAAAGCGTAAATTTAGATGATATATCTTAATACGAAACCAGTCATATTAATAATTCTAAAGTGGGTCTGAAAATTGATAAAGTTAGCATAACTAGCAATATAAAAATTACTAGAGTGAATGTAGGTATTTAAGTAGGGCGCCAGACCAAAATTCATTATGTTTGTCTTCCCTCCTTTTTGGTAAATACCTATATTTTTACTACTTTACTTAATCATATTCAGTCCTGATTTCGAACTCGAGTATATCATTTTCTATGGAAACTAACGTGGTTTTGACACATTTTGTTATAATTAACACGGGAACACTCACGTAAATATTAAGTCGTCCTTTACGACTGGTTTCGGCCAAATTCGGTGACCTTCATCAGGTGAGTTTACAAGCGTGACGCGCTCGAGGTTGCGTCTCGCTTGGCTTGGCATTTTTACGTGAGTATTCCCGTGTTAATTATAACAAAATGAGTATATCACATTCCTCGTTGTGGCTAATTGAGCTACGACAGAAAGAAATATCTACCAACTTCATATAATTATTCTTGACTGAAAACTAAACATATCATACTAAAGACAAGCACAGTAAGAAATAAATTACCAAAGACCCTTCAGCACTCATAATGATGAGCCTAGACCAGAATGTCCAAGCAAAAACTGTTCACTCAGCATAACACGCATCAAATTATGCACAATAAGCGATCCGGCCATTAGCGACAAATGTTTGTTGCAATCAGACGCTATGGACGGCCATCATTAATCAACAAGGGTTAAACCATGCGCGTTATCGGTCTGTATTGGCATATTGCTGTAGTCATATTATCAAATTAGCATCTACGACTTGGATGCTTGACTGACTGTTGTGTTCTATGCTCAGGCTTGTGAGAGAATTCCATATTCTAGGCTACAGGGCTCGTAACGTAGGTCGAATAGGTGTTCGGAACCAGTCACCGATGTTAAGCCATGGACAACAGGGTCTGTTTTCGGATGGGTGATCGCGAGTGGCATTGACAACTGAGCGCTTCCGTGGATTGGATGATTTAATAAATTATATTACCTATCTATATATATAAAAATAAAACCCGTTTTCCTTGGTCACGGCCTCACGCGTGAATGGCTGGACCGATTTCACTAATTCTTTTTTTGTTGTATTTGTTATTATTAGGAGAAAAATATTAAGAAAATCTCTCAGAAATATTGAAAAACCCTAAAAACAGCCCTTTTCTTTTTCCCATACAAACGTTTTCTAACTAAAACGAGCTTTATTGCTATTGTATAAAGTTCATATTGAATTGCAAGCACTCACTGTTGTTTAAGCAATGTAGGTATGTTCCTAACGTCCAAGAGTCAATTTGCACTTTATTACCTCTGTACAAAGTTCAAATTCAATCATATCTATCAAAACAGTGTGCGTTTTATACTGATAATTTTTACTATATTTATAGTAAAAACTAACTAACTAACTATGCTAACTTGTCAATTTTGACAAGTTAGCATCAACAAACTACGGTTGCTATAGTTACGCAATAGCATGAGAATAGAGGTTATAACAAAGAGTTCCTATAATTATTCTCAACACCTTTGGTCACGCCATCACGCGTGAACGACTGGACCGATTTCAATTTACTCTACGTTTATCCCAAAGTCTACCCGTGCGAAGCCGGGACGGGCCGCTAGTATATTATAAATTATATTATAATTTATAGTTTGTCCTATAATAACAACTATCAAACCATGGCAGAGGCCACCTAAAGCTAACACTAGGGCGATTGGTCGATTTGCTCGTCTCGTCACTCAATTAAATAAAAAAAAATAAAAAAAAGCCACGGCTCATACAAACTTACCCACTTAGGTACTACCAAATTTTAGTCGTATTAGTTTACTTGAGACGTAGCTCAAGATACTTATTATAATACTCTTGTCACCGACTCAAATAAGTTGAAATAAGTCATTGAGTCAACATAGACAACAGCAGCAGAGATAAAATACGAGTACACTGCAGTATTTTGCGATGTCCCAACTCTCATTTACTTGTGGAGTTGTGGCACATTTGCCACACTTAATTCAGTCACGCGCTAGAAAAATAAAACTTATTCGCTTATATATTCCCGGGGTGTCAAGTAGTACACATCCTAATTTATATTTATGCGAAATACAGCAGAACACATGATCACACAGTGAGCGTCTAGCCAGTGACTCAGCGAAGTTTGGTAAAATTACCGCAACTGATCGAGACGTTGTAGTGATGTGGCATATTCTTTAGTACGTGGTACATATAGCTCAATGGAATTTGTTTAGATCTTTACATCAAAGGCTGAGTAGACTAAAGCTGAGTTTAGTAAATCTCGCTTTAAATGGCTCGTTTTTCAAAGAAAGCTGAATGGTATCTAATGTGTTGATTAATTTGAGATATTTCTATTCAGTATCGTTGAAGCTCTACGTATATAGCCTTTGTACATACCAACTCCGACCGCTTTCGACCTTTGTGGGAAGTGTAAGACACAGTTTTATAATTAGTCACTTAATTATACAATTTCTTAGAGATATTTCGCTCTCTTTGTGATTATTTTCATCATTTTGTATACACTTACCCAAGGACTTATACTTAAACATTTACATTGTAAAGGATTTTTTTATTTATTCAGTCAAATAAAATCAAACATAATTATATATATGCTGTATATATATATACAATATGTCCGGTTTCCGATGTCCGATACTTTAAGGGGTTAAAATGCAATTAATTTTATCGACAAATCACGGATTTTTTTTTATTTTTCTCCATCAATAAAAAAATGGCAGCACTTTAAAAAAAATTGTTAGCGAAGCATAGGTGCTTGTATTAATTTAACAATATCTACCCAAGTAGAAGACTTACAAACACAAAAGTGGTCTCAAATGTTAGTTAATAGTGTAGACAATAAATCTAGATTCAAATTTTAATTTTTTAATGTTTCAGTATTATTAAAAATAATTTTTGAAAAAAATAAATTGGACAACAAATTGATGTTTTTTTCAGATTATTAGTTTTAAAAAAAAAACCAATGTGTTAACCAATTTTATTTATTTATTTTTTTAATAATACAGGATATTTTCTATAAATGTACATTTAAATCTTAACTGTGAGTTAGATAGTTTAGGAGCTATGACAGTGTAAACATACGTACTTGAAAAGCGCGCATACCCCAGCAAATGAAATAAAACAAAAAAAAAAAAAATAAGAGATAATGAGAAAAATAAAAAAAAATCCGTGATTTCGACAAAATTTGTCGATAAAATTAATTGCATTTTAACCCCTTAAAGAATCGGACATCGGAAACCGGACATATTGTATATACTTACTTAAACTTAAATTTGTAGCCAAATAAAATCTACAGAAATTATGTAACGTCAAAATGATCTATAATTCAATAATACTTTATTGATAACACAAAACGAAACGAACACAGAAAACATTTCAAATAGCCTCAAAAGAAAGCGTTCTACAAAATATCTAGAATAGACTAATCTTCTACTCTATGTTTAGATCTCTACAATATCTAGACTATAGACTGATCTTCTACTTTATGTTTAGATCTAAACAATATCTAGACTAGACTGATCTTCTACTTTATCTTTAGATCTCTACAATATCTAGACTAGACTGATCTTCTACTTTATGTTTCGATCTCTACAATATCTAGACTAGACTAATCTTCTACTTTATGTTTCGATCTCTACAATATCTAGACTAGACTAATTTTCTACTTTATCTTTAGATCTCTACAATATCTAGACTACACTAATCTTCTACTTTATGTTTCGATCTCTACAATATCTAGACTAGACTAATTTTCTACTTTATCCTTAGATCTCTACAATATCTAGACTACACTAATCTTCTACTTTATGTTTCGATCTCTACAATATCTAGACTAGACTAATCTTCTAGTTTATGTTTCGATCTCTACAATATCTAGACTACACTAGTCTTCTACTTTATCTTTAGATCTCTGCAATATATGTTAGACTAAACTAGACTATTTCATGTTTTAAAAAGTTGTATTTTGTATTCACTTTTCAACTACTACTAGTCCACCAATTACTTCATCTGGTTCATGACAGCGAAGCCCTTGTAAGTCCAATTCATGACCTGAAAAACGAAAGCCTGTTTAATAAATCTTCAAAATTAATTAACTGTTACTAAAGGCCGTTGTAAGAGATTGTCTAAATTTCGTAATTAGGCCGTGTCATCGTTAAGGGTTTGGTGTATTATTTTTTAAGGTATTATAGCTTTTGAACTAAATTCTGGTTGATTACAAAAGCATTGTCTGCGTATTATTAGAAGTCTGGGTAGTATTCAGCTTTGTTATTCTAGAATAAATAGAATAGAATGAATAGAATTATAGAGCAAGTTTTGGTTATTTGTGGTTAATTTATTTATAGTAAAGTAAGTAAGCAATTCTTGCAAAAGCAACAATCATTGAAAAAAATCATCTGTTTCATCGATAACTGTCAATGACACCCCATAAAATGTATGGAACAGCTGGTTATTTTCACAAACTCCGGGTTGTTTCCATATTAAAAGTTGTTCATAATGATGAGTATTATTAGCCCTTTTCAGCTTAGCATACTCTGTTCTTATAACCCTGCA
Source organism: Alcis repandata (assembly GCA_949125135.1). Taxonomy (NCBI): domain Eukaryota; kingdom Metazoa; phylum Arthropoda; class Insecta; order Lepidoptera; family Geometridae; genus Alcis; species Alcis repandata. Next base: position 5,134,141 of record OX421238.1, read on the forward strand.
TATGTACGAGTATATCGCAATAAAAATAAATAAATTGTTCAGCCAGTCCGAGAAAAATTGGAACTTGAATATAAACACCCAAGCAACTTTTCGCATACGTACAGACCTTCTGACGTCGCTATGAGTGAAAACATCTACCATGTTACTTGTCGCAATTGCCATTTTCTCAGTGATTATTTATTTATTATTTCTCACAAATTGTTGTTTTGTTTTGGTTTTTATTTATTTGTTATGTATTTTATTCTTCCCTATTAGTATTATTATATATTATTTTTATATGTTTTAGTATATTTTCGCAAGTATAGGTAGTTTTAGTATTTGAATGTATTTCTAAGTATTTATTATTATTATTTTTTATGTAGGTTTTTATGATGATGTTTTTCTTCTATATTGCACACCCCGTTTTTTATATTTTTTATCTATCCTCTCCATCCTAAGGTTGCCTGGAAGAGATCGCTCTTAGCGATAAGGCCGCCAGTTGTCGCACTAGTTTTTAGGTGTTATAATCCTTCTGTTTGTAATTTATGGTGTGAACAATAAAGAGTTTATCTATCTATCATGTTGGTGTTTTGGACAATTATTTTCACACCTTGTCTCAACTGTTAGTTATGCCTACTTTGAAACGAACGTATCTTCGTCATGCATTCATGCTTCAGGTCTAAAAACTTCACTAACCACTCAGCTTTTAAAAACTTACTTACCTACAGTTACGAAAAAGGTTCTTTAATTATAACGGCTACCTAAGGAATCATTTGAGAGTACATTTCTAACCTAATTCGAAAAGAACGTATTAATCCTCTAACTTTTAATTCACTTTGCTCCGAGACGAGTCCTATAGAACTCGAACATTGTAATAAAATCTAATAAAACTTTTCAAAAGTATTTGTACTCAAAATATTCTGAGTTTCAACAGTTGAAATGAATTCTGTGAATTCATTAAATGCGAATTAAGAACACTTGACGTGTTATACAAAAATTCTTATTAGTTTCAGATTGATCGTAATTGAAACTATCGCATTTTATGACATGAGTTACGTCTACTAGAGTACCTCACAAATATTAAAAATAAGACGTTTTATTATGATTACTTCGTAAAGACAGCGCGAATTAATTTACAATGTTACCAATTGCTAAGTCACTGGTGCTAACACGAATACATTTTTTTTTAAATTTGATTAAGTGAAGAAACGAGCAAATCGCTCGCCTGATGTTAAACGTCACGTTTGCCCATAACAGGTCTGCGCCACCCAAAATTTTGAACTCGCAGAATTCAAGACCCTGCGCGGCACAGCACTGGGCTCGTCACCCTGAGATATAAGTTGATTAATCTCCCATTTGCCCTGTAATTTCACTGGAAACAATGCCTTTCCAACCGGAACACAGTAATGTTTGCACATTACTGCTTGGCGGTGGAATAACTGGCAAAGGTATTTCCCCAGGCGGGGTCTGCAAAAGAGCCCTACCACTACAAAAAACGAACGACGAAGTTAACGACTAGCTAATTGTAGTTCGACCTACAATTACGTCAGCGTCCTACAATCCATATAGCACCATTGAGAACTCACTCGCAGGCCACACGAACGCATATCTTTCGCATACAAAACGCTACGATGCAACGCATTAGCGAGTTAGTAAACTTCAACGTGAAACACCACTATAAAATTATCTACAAATAGGTACCATTACTAAGTCAAATTGGAACGCTAATTCATTTTTGGATCACAAATTCTAGATATCTAGCTTTAGGTATTTCTTTGTTTGCATCTCAATTGCGCTTAAAAATGACTTGATATTATAGCATAGCGTAATACTATCTTTATCCCAGAGTCATAAAAATCCTTGCAAAACTGCGGACAAAAACTTCTTTTACTTCAAATAAGTGACCCAACTGTTAATTGGCAAAGAATAAACGATAGTCTAGCTTTAATTCCCTAGGTCTCAGACAAATGATAGGTCTCAGAACAGCCAATGAATAATGCAAGCCTGTATCTTTGCGAAGGTCGTCGGGACGTGACGAGATTTTATCCTATCCAGCACAGTAGGTAAAGTGTTAGTTTGTTCATTATTTCTATGTTCCCGCTAAAAAGATATGTTGAATACATATTTTTTTACAAAAATACTCCATTATTTGAACAATTTTTAGAAATAATTACCAATTTTTCCGAAACTTCTTATTTTTAATCACATAGCCGCCTTATTAAATTAAATGAATCAAGAAATTAAATACAGTGTAAACTTTATATAATGACACTGAAAGGACTATGCTTTTTATGGCATTAAAGAGAGTGGTCGTTAAATGGAAAGAAGAAAAATCAGATTTAAAACTAAGAAATTTTAATAACGTATACCTATATAATCCGGATGACTCTTTCATGGTCAACAACAGTCTACACGTGCAAACAATCCCAATTTGTAAACAAAAGAACGAATTTCTTAGAAAGTTCGATATCCAGTGGGTGTACGCATGATGCCGACAGTCGAGTTTATTACGGGCTAGGATAATAAAGTGACAAAACAACGTACAAAACTGCGCAGTTTTTACTAATTTTGGCAACATAAAAGGTACTGTTTATTACTTAATTATTGTCGTTAAAAGTATGGGGAAAGATGATATGAAAAAGAAGGGAGTGTATTTAGATATGACGAGTAAAAGAGATGAATGGAAGAAGTGTACATACTGTACTGACCCCACGTAGGTGGGATAAGGGTAGGCAGATGATGATGATGATGACTTAATTATTGTCGTGGGTGTAACGCTATATAAAATGTATTGACATTGTATGGAAAACAAGCTAAACCAACCAAAGCCAAGTGATTTCGACGCTTTATGGAGTTTGTCGTTAAATCGAGTGACGTTACATGGAGTTTACACTGTTGTTTAAGAACATCAAAATCAATATTATCACACTAACATAATAAGTGCATGTGTGTTTTTGTGACTTCTTTACGTTAAAGCGGTTTTACGGATTTGAGTGAAATTTAGATTAGAAATAGTTTATACCATTGACAAATCCTTAGGGTACTTTTTATCTCGAACAAATTAACGGTTCCTTCTAGATAGCGGATAAAACCACGGGGCGCACCTAGTGCCATATAGTAATACAGAACTGAAATCAGATTAAAACGTGTTAAATTATTAAAGTAGTGCTTTGTAAGCTGTTTAAAATATCTTTGTGAAATATTCTGATAACTATTGCCCAGAGGAAAGTTTTCGAATATTCAACTAAGTAATAAGTTTACAATGGAAAGTTCCAGAATAAATATCTGGAGATAATGAAATTACTGCAGAGAATTAAAAACTAAACTACACAATTAAGATTTATTTCAATTTGAATCAAATAAAATTAATTAAGTTTTATAGCCGTAAGGTTGTTTATAAAATTCAAAATTGACGTTTTCAATTTATTAATTTAAATTAAATCTAATTTAAAGTAGATAATACAAAACAATCAATTTAAAATGTAGACCAGCAGAGCAATGCAAATATTTAAATATTGCTATTTGCTATGTCTTTGATCTATACATTTTTATACCGCAGGTCCCAGAAATACGAACCTAAGAGAGTATATTTCTGTAAAATAAAAACTCGCATTAAAAATTTAATTAATTTGTCAAATAATGAAATGAGGGGAAATGGAATGATAATGTTTGTATGAAAAAAAAAACCGGTACAATATTGTTATGACTTTAAAGCACATCGACATTTATTAAACTAGTTGATGAAAGAAAGGGATAGTTGACTACTACTTCCCAATGGATCTTACAAAATTGTCTTGAAAATTGAAATGAAACTGAAAATTTTAGTTACGAGTATATTCTAAAATTTTGAAAAATCTTAAAAAAAATTCAAATTGAAAAAATTGAATTGAAAAAGTGTCATACATTTTTCATTTAGAGTCAGGATAATAAAATACTCTTTCTAGGAACGCTTTTGTCCAAGTAAATGGTAATTTTTCATTTCATTTCTATAGAACTGTTTCCACTGCAAAGTATTTCTATTTAACGAATTCCACTGCAATATATTAATATGCATGAGTTCACGTAAACTCAACGCTGGAGAAAACTATTACAATAATACGGTTTTAATTTGTCTGCTTCTACCTCTAGTATTACGAAGGAAATATAAACGTACAATATTATACAACGCGATTCACAAGACCGCAACATATCACGACACAAACACACCACATAATGCTTTTGATACATGCATAATGTTAATAAAGCCGGCGACAAAGCCGGCGACTGACCTGTAACATTTCGTCGTAACGTATCGTTACGTTACGACGAAATGTTGCAGGTCAGTACAGCGAGCCGATCCGCTCGCTCATAGCGCCGCGTGCTCCACCACGCTCGCTTCGAATGCTACGTTACGGCAAAATGCTCAGGTCAGTCGCCGGCTTTATTAAAACGATCAAGTACATAAAAGTGGACAGTATTAAGATTATATACTGGAGTTATATTAAAATGTCAAAATAAAAAATTAACAATCTGAGTGTTTTCAGTTACCAAGGCAAACAAACTAATTCTGAAGGCTTTTTAGTTTACTGTACAACCAAAAACTGCCTACCGCATTGACAAAGACAGCTATAGTTTTAGTATGTTTGTTAATTAACAAACTGGCTTTCTTTTAGATTTGGCAAAATATTGGAGATTTTGAAAATTCCTGAAAACTGTTACTGTTACCGATCGAAAGAATTTTAACTGCCCGTACTTCATCGAGCGACGGACGGTGATCGGAATTCAAAGGAATATCACTCTCGTTTTACAACTATCAATAGTGACATGTTTTGTGCGAAAAAATTCGTAAATAATAAGTGAGTGGAGTCAGGTGATCTTTTTGGGTTTATAAATTGTCAAACGCGACACTTACCTTTGTAAATGTTTCCAGAGAAACAGGAACCAGTGTCACTGAAGTGATTACTACTGGCCGCTGAGTTTTAGCTATGAACATTAATAAACTCTTTTTTAGACTGTGGTCTAAATTCATCCACGGACAGGAAAATACGCAAGTTGATATTTCTTCACACTAGAAAAAAAAAGGAATATTAGGTTAGTCTATGGAACTCTATGGAACTTTATGTAACTGGAAAATACTACGTAACTATGTGTGAAGACAATTTGAACTAAATTTGATACCTATAGGTAACGATACAGAATTGTCCTTTAAAATATAGGTACGTTAAAAACACAATTTCTAATTCTAACCCAAAATTATATAATGGGTAAAATATTTTCTTAAGATTGAATGAGACCATCCCTTGAAATATTATTTTACCCGATCCAATCTAAAATATTAATGATAATTTCGATTCGTAATCCACAAAAATAACACGTAACATGCTCCCAAAAATATCCAATTGAACCGAATTAAGATCCATCTCCGGTTTGAAGGTTAATGAGTTTTTACCTTGCCAGTGATGGTATTCCCAAAATAGCAATCCACGAACAACATCGCTATAAAAATGGTCAAATACGCCAGAAGCCAGACAACGTCTGTGAGGTTATTCGCCGGCGATTCGATCTGAAAATAAAATGCCTAAATTGAAATATTCAAAGAACAATATTTATTTCAGGCCTCGCCCACGGATATTATTTAGATTTAGGCAGCGAAACCTGTGTGGGTATTCTTTTATTTCTAATACCGCGTTATTAAAGATTACAGCGCACTACTTAAGCGACAAAAGCGTTAAATCGCATTTGCGACGTTTCGCAAATCTGTGAAAATAGAAAGTTGCACGGAACAGTTGATTTTAGGCTGTTAAAAGCCAAAAGAAGCTTGTTAGACTCATGATTAAAAACAAAGTCAAATTAGAAATAGTGAATATAAAGTCGTTGAGTTAGTTAGTTTACTTTAGTTTGTCCCACTTTACACTCATACATTATTTTTATTTTATATTAAATTGAGTAACGAAACGAGCAAATCGCTGATGTAAAACGTCACGTTTATCTTTAACAGGTCTGCAGACCCTGCGCGGCACAGCACTGCGATCGTCACCCTGAGTTATAAGATGTGTAGAACACCCGATTTTATGGTCGTGATGTAAAGGGTTGGTCCCATATTAAAACTTGTTCAAAATGTTAAGTACAATGAGCTTTTTGGCATAACACCATCATTCCGTATAAACCACAACACCCTTATACTTATATTCCCATAAAATTAATTTCCATTACGTGGGTTTCGAATGAGTATAAGGTAGATTACGAGTACAGTACTTATAATAACCGTAAGTAGGTGTGTTCGGAATGAGGAAAATGTTATGTGTAGGTTGTTCCCTGAGTACGGTAGGAACGTTAACGATTACGTGAGCTCTTGGGCCCATTGTAATTTATAAATTTTATTTTTTAAGTATTTTTAACTCCCGACACAAAAAGAGGGGTATTATAAGTTTGACCGCTATGTGTCTGTCTGGGTCATCGTAGCACTTCAACGCGTAAACTGATTTGGATGCGTTTTTTTATTTGAAAGCAGGTTTTCTAGCGGAAATGTTTTACCAAAATCGGTTAAGTCGTTTCAAGGTTATGTGTTTCTAATTTTTTATTTAATAGCTGGTCGACTGTCCAGAAGGGTAATATTTTTCGGGTAAATATTAAACTAAGTTGATAGCCTAGAACCAGCTTGATTATAAACGATTTGCCTATTTTTATAGTAGCGGTGGAACTAAAGAGTGACACGAAAAATATTCATAGGTTCTTTTTCATATCGATGAGTTTTACTTAGAATTTCGTCCTTCGACCTGCGTGGTAGTGAACTGTGTTTGTATATTACATCTCTATAAACATTTAGCTTGTTATGTAATTTGACTAAAAACACATCCAAACTGTAGAATACATAGTTTACACACTACGAGTTGGTAATTGAATAGCGAGAGAGAGTGTGGTGATTTCTCTTTCCCCCAGAGCTTTGAGTTCTACGAGTACTAAGTAAATTTTATACCGATAAAAAGCAAACTTACCGAGAAAAACTGCAGTGCAGTGGTACCAATAACAGTAGCACTCATAAACAGAAACGCCGATAGCTGCCCACTAAAAGTTTCCTGAAGCATATTTATAAACCTGAAAGGAAACTTTCGAAATATAATTTAAACTCGCTCCATTTAAAACTTTTGAACCGGTCAATCAAAGCGCAGAGAATTAGGAGAGTAAATCTTTGTATTGTTTATTACTTTACGGCTTGAAATTATTTGGGAAGTTGATTTGCATGGTAATTGAATTAATACCACCTTATAATGGAGGCGTGATGAAGGACCAAGCTCTTGAAGATTTGGCGGAAGGCTTCATTCTCGTCACAATTCCTTTCAAGCTTGGTAGATTTAACAAGCTCTTTCATATTTTTGAATTTGTGAATCAAAACGTCCAATTGGCTCGCTGGAAAGTAAATAAATCGTCGAGAACTGGTTTTTAGATGTTGCGGGTATTTTTTGCTGAATCGCCGACTTTTGTTGTGTATACTTTTTTGCGGTACGAATTTTTTGGGATTCGTTCAAGTTATGGAAATTTTACGTCGCCGGCAACGGTGAGTTATGGTTTAATTTATTATTATTGAGATTTATTCCCGCGATATTTTCATTCTATGTAACCTTATTAAATACTCATTTGGTTGGTAATATCTACATGTAAATGAAATGTATTACAATAATGAAACAATGTTATTTGACAAGTGAATAAATCTCGTTCAATTTAGATTATCGAGAACATTTTTACAGTACCTAAAATACAATAGTTTTAACGTATAGCGCCTAATATTACTGTACTCCTATACTTATAGTATACTAAACCGAAAACACGTGTAAGTGTGTATAACTCTAAATAACTTTTTATAGGGATCTAATAAGTATTATAAAACAAAATCCGTTTTAAAGAAAATAGTTTTTTTTTCGATCAAAAAAAATTAAAGAGCACCTGATTTTTACAATTTTAGTGTTGACTCCATTGTGGAGTTTATTCCATACTTTTATTCCAAATTATGAGTTGCTATATGTATTTTCGGCTCAGAACACCCTAACCTTATAACCACAAATCTGCAAACTAAATTATAGCACACCTTAGACTCATTACGTATTACGTAAGGCAATTAGTAGTGGCTGGAAACGTAACCCCAAGATTGTACTGAGTGATGTTACGTACGTAAATCTTATGTATAAAATAGTAAATCTCATGTAAAACCATATAAAAGTATCAAGTGTTAGACTGGTTCTAGGTAAACTTACTGGTAAATGACATGGCTGCCCATGGCAGTGTTTGAAGCGCTGCAAATGCTATCAGCATAAACGGTTTGTATAGAATCTGAAAATATTGTAACAATATTTTGTTCCAAAAAATAATCATCTGCATTACGGAAAATTTAATTTTTTTTTTTTTTATTTTTTTTTTTTATTTAATTGAGTGACGAGACGAGCAAATCGCTCGCCTGATGTTAAACGTCACGTTTGCCCATAACAGGTCTGCGCTACCCAGAATTTCGAACTCGCAGAATTCAAAACCCTGCGTGGCACAGCACTGCGCTCGTCACCCTGAGATATAAGTTGTTTCATCTCCCATTTGCCCTGTAATTTCACTGGAAACAATGCCCTTCCAACCGGAACACAGTAATGTTTGCACATTACTGCTTGGCGGAAATTTCATATACCTCTAAATTATAGTTTCAAGCAAAAATCTTTGACTCTAAATATTTTTGTAGCGTACTAAATAAAGGCCAAACTTTCCCACACAAACCTTCTTACTCTAAAATATCAATTTCTAAAATTATAACTAAACCACACAATAGTTATGATTAAATATCAAAAGCACTATTTATTAAATATACCTGATAAGCGCAGACATAGTTAAAATATTTTGGATCGTTAACGTCAAATAATACCAAATCCATTTTCAAAGGTAGACTCTCGAACTTTCCCAAAGCTGGCACTACCACGGCATGGACTGAAAGGTAAACGAAATATTAAACTTATTAAACCACTTTTTCTTAACACAATGGGCCTTATTTGTAAATACTACTTAAAGTTAGTCATATAGTCACTGTTCAAAATGCTCTGACAATTTCTTGCTGACGTGAAATGATTAACTTTACGCAGGCTTTATAAGTGAGGCCTACAATGTAGAATTATTAAATACTAGCTGCGCCCCGCGGTTTTACCCGCGTTTTCCGGGATAAAAAGTAGCCTATGTGTTAATTCAGACCATGAACAAACTTCATTCCCAATTTCATGTAAATCCGATCAGCCGTTTTTGCGTGAAAGAGCAACAAACATACTCACAAACTTTCGCGTTACCTAATTAGGAAGAGCATCTCTAAGAATATACAAAAAAACTAGCTGACTCGACAGACGTTGTCCTGTCAAAAGCCAATGCGTCAATTCTATGTCAAATATTGCGTAACTATAGCAACCGTAGTATGTTGATGCTTAGTAAAAATTATCAGTATACATATAATTTGCAATAAATTAAAATTGCGACTATAATTTGAGATTTAAACTATCCTATCTCTCAAGTTGGATCGAACTGCACATGGTGTGCGAATTTTATTAAAATCGGTTAAGTGGTTTAGGAGTCCATTGAGGACAAACATTGTGACACGAGATTTATATATATTAAGATAATGAAATTAGAACGGTTATTTTGTATTTATCAATACTTAAACTTTCCTCTCTAAAAGTAGTTTTTAAATATCAATAGTAAAATAGATTTTATTATTACCATTTTAAAATATTTACTTACCAAAAACATCCATTGAAGAAGAAAAAAGAGTAACGGTGAACATTGTTCTTGACAACTTTATTGCTTTCTCACAAACATCAATTTCTTTTTTGGAGCGACATTGAAATTCTTTATTTTTCATTTGGTTGATTAGTTCTGATAATGATTCTCGACGCAAATACATGTCCAGGAGTTTTACTTCGACCAAAAACTCCGTGATGATAAGATTTACTCTGAAAAAAAAAAAAAAAAAAATAGGTTACAGATTTCAATTAAAAATCTTCACCGATTACCTAATTATTTTTATCATCGAGTGCACCAAAATTCTCATTATGTAATAAATCACTCATTGGAAAATATTTTATCGTATGACTGTCATTTCATAGAAACTAGGGCGGAAAATAGGACTCAATAGTAGTAAATAGTTTCATAGTAAAACCAATAGCCACTGCAACTTCTCGGTAAATTAAAAGCGTTTGTTTAGCTTGCTGCTTGTTGATTCATTTATTGATTAAATTAAAATTTACCCATTGGATTGTGAGGTCGAAATAGACACGGGAAAAAAAAGAACTCTAGTGATCCCATTAAACACCATATATGTTTCTCGAAATTTCTCCCGACATTTAGATACTTACATCCCAGTAACGTCCAGAATATTAAAATTCCCTGACAGAATCAGACGCACCAAATACACAATTTGCCCTCCAGTCGAAATAATTAATGCAAAGCTCCCTACGAAAATTCTACTTAAAACTCTGAACCAGTACCAAACAGAATTTAAAGGGTATGGAATGTAGAACCAGAGGCCAATAAGTTTTAAACTATTAACATTGTAATAAATGTGTTGGTAGTAGTCAATTGAGGTCTCCATTTTGTGAAATTCTAGAACCGAATGATTTTTGTAGAGAATTCTTTACTCTAATTACGATGATTAAGTAGTTAATTACTAGATCTATTAAGTGATTAGAGAAGTAGAAAAAAGTGGATTTTCGTTAGGTCTGGATTCGGTTTTCCGTTAAATAAATAATATTCTGAGGACGAAGGCCGAAATTTATAACTTTTCAACTTTGCCTTGCCGATTTTCAAGTGATCCCAAAGTTATCCGACTTCGAATAACTGTAATTTATTTCTGCTTTATTTTTTGGCTTTCGCTTTAAGTTTTAATGTACTACATATATACGACATCATGGTGGTCAAAATATCTACGATACAAGTATTTTGCATATCGCTGCAAACCTTTAGTAAATGGATTAAGTAATTTTAAATTGGAACACATAATCTTTCCTAAAATTTCGAAAAAAAAAACCAAACATTTTAAATGCCATGTTTCTTACGTAAAATTAGACAACTTTTACTGTGATTTCAACCAAACCTAGCTCTTTACGCCATTCACTTTTGCGCTTTTCCTTAAAAGAGTTTGAGATCAAAGAGTGAGATTAGCTAAACATTTTTCCCAACCACATGTTATGTATGTATAGGTATGTATCTACCTACCCTCACTTTACCTATTTTTGATGCAGCCGCATCCGTAGATGTCGTAAAGTGCAGATAAGCTATTTGAGGCCGGCAGTAAGCACATAAGCTCTTTGACGGCGTTGTGGGGTGAGCACGCTAGCCTGCGCTGTCTGGAACACAGATTCAACTAAGTTTATGGCTGTCAGCTTCAAATAGCTCAAAAGTTAGCAGGTTTTAGACAAGGACAAGAATAATTTAGTACACAACCTAAAGAGGTTTCCTTAAAAATGGTTATTGTTTCTTATGTTTGGCTTTTTACACTATTATTCTGTGGAGTTCAGTTCAGTCCATTATATCATTGCATTGTATTGTAGAACAAAATATTTCGAATATCGGCAAAGTGGCCTAGAGTAATATATATTTTGTGTTTTTCAATTTGTAATTTATTGTATGTCTAAATTAGGCATAGAATATCTTGTCTAGTTACCAAAAAAACTAGCGTCTTTGAAAATCATTCATAGGTATGTAAAACCCGAAACTCATCATTGAAAATAAATTTTCTGTCTTAAAATTGAAAAAAAAGAACAATCTAAATCTTCGCCCCATTTCCTTCGACGACTTTCCACTTTTTCGTCGTGCGTGAATATGTCAATTATTTTAATTATAGCCATTAAAAACTGTTTGATCCTATCTACACTGAAAATTCGAGTAATTGCTTTGATATTTTGATACTATCAATTCGTCTAAAATTGCTTTGGGAACCTAATTGAGCGCTTGTGGATAATTGTGATAAATTAAGTTGATTATAAAAAATAAGTAATTCGCTTAATCGTAAGTAATCGAATAATTTGTATCATTGTAAATTTATAGTAAGTAGGTATCTATCAGCCTATCAATTTATATGATCACATACGACACATAATTATAAATAAGCTTTAATTCAAATATTCGCAAACTTTACTCAAAGCAAGCTTTTCGCTCTTTTAACCGCGTGGTGATGAGGAAAAACGGTGATGATGATAAAATATCCTACTCACTAGCCTGACAAAGTCTATACAAAATTTCATGACGATCGGTTGAGTAATTGAGGCGTGAAAGCATAACAAACACTCACTATCGCATTTACTATTTTTTTTTGCATTTTACCACATTCGGCCTGATATTTGAAAAAAGCACGCTTGCTTGTAAGCCCTAGGTAGAGTTCAAGTATTCTTTTTTTAACCGACTTCAAAAAAGGAGGAGGTTATCAATTCGTCTGTATGTTTTTTTTTAATTTTTTTTTTATGTTTTTTACCTCATAACTTTTGACTGGGTGAATCGATTTTGATGATTCTTTTTTTATTAGAAAGCTGACGCTTCCCATTTGGTCCCATTTCAATTTAGTCCAGTTCTGATAATGGTATCCATGAGAAAACCATATAAGTCTTAAAGCATTAAGTACGTGCGCGACAAATAGATGAATAACTCAATAGTCGGTCTTTTGAAGTCGGTTTTTGTTTTTTGTTTTGTAAAAATAATGTTCTTGTTTTAATTAATAATAGGCTTCGTGAATTGCCGACCTGGGGGCCGAGACCGCCAAACTAAAATGGAACTGGGCTGGTCATGTGGTCCGCATGCACCCGGCAAGATGGGCGAAGATCAATGGGACTCAATGGGAGCCTACAGATGGCCGACGACCTCCTGGTCGGCCTCGAACGAGGTGGCGTAACGATCTTCGTACCTTAGGGTGACGAATCAACATCGAGCTGTGCTGCGCTGTAGGTACTGCGCTGTGGTGTGCTGTGTTTCTTAAGCTACGTTTTTTTAACAATCAACATCAAGCTGTGCTGCGCTTTGCTTAGCTCAGTATAAAGCCGAACGTCCACCGCCGGCTAAACTAAATGAAAACTAAACTCACTGAACTAAGCTAAGCTAAACTAGAACTATGTTGTCCGTCCACCAAAAAAGTAATCAGCACATCAAAATCCATAAAAAACATAGCACAGTTCGGCACAGCGCGGCTCAGCACGGCGGGTAGCGCGCCTCGCTCGAGACTGCTGCGTTTTTAAACAGAGCGTAGCCTCACACAGCGCAGCACAGCATGGTTTGTTTCTATCCTCATTGAAATATTAGACGAGCGAGTTGACCAAACATAGCACAGCGCAGTAGGTACAGCGCAGCACAGCTCGATGTTGATTCGTCACCCTTACAGCCCGATTGGCCCACCTTTGCCGAGAATAGGGATGCGTGGAAGGAGATGGGGGAGGCCTTTGCCCAGCACTGGGACAAAACAGGCTGAGAAAAAAAAATAGGCTTGCGTTTGACCGCCATCTCGCCTGATGGTAAGTAAGCAACGATGCGGTCTACGATGGAGCACGCTTGCCTAGAAAAAAGTGACTCTAAATTATAAAAACAAATACAAATCAATAGGTGACTATACACTACTATAATAATCAGAAACATCTACGGAAGCTTACCTAATACCGAACTTTAATTCATGCATTCACCTCAATTGAAATACCTATATCCCTTTGTTTCGTAAAAAAACTCACACCTACTCCTAATGTATCCCTTTACCTCCTAGTAAAACCATATCGGACAGATCCGCACTTTAACCTAGTTAAGTATATAATACCCTTGTTGTCCAAAGTAGCACTTTCGTATTTTGCCTCACTTTCCTTCCTCATTCAAAACTATTCCGCAAATTGAATGTCTCAGGCGAAAATTCTAAAACCAGCGCGATAGAAAAGCAGGCACTGTCCTTTTTCCATTACCGTACTAGCGTAAAAAATCCCTTCGCTTTGGTCCCCAGAATACTCAGGCCCGTAAATGATCCGACGTCAAAACTGTCGGGTGGTTTTAGTTTTGTACATACTGGTGTCACAGTGCAATTGGAAAAGTAAGAAACGTAGTCAATAAGTATACAGACTACGTTACTACAAGCATTTAGTGCCATGCTTGTAGTAACGCAGCATTGTAAAGAAACTCACAACGAGGCTTTGGACTATCAGTTCCTTTATGATCAGACTACCCACAAAGCAAAATGTATTACCTCAGAGGTAGCATGACCGCTTCATGAGCTATGGGTTCAGTTCCCAGCCGAGATATTTATTCAACTATTCAAGGACCAGTTTAAATAAAAAAAAATGTTCTGTACCTGGGTGTTAATAGTGTAGGTCTTTGTGTGTGTTCCGCAGTTTTTCCGACATAGGATATCGTAGTGGGGAACTGTGAAGTGTGAAATTGTTTTATCGATTAATTATTATTTATTAAAGGCGACTTGATGTTCCATGCGATAAAAAGTTAACAATAGGTATTATTTATTTATTTATTTATTCAATTTACAACAAAAACTTACAGTCTTAAGACCAAAACGTTTTGCGCCAAACTTAAGAATAAACTAAGTAACTTAACATAAATCGGGTAATTCATGAATACAATGTTGTAATATTGCTCTGTACGAGGAAGAAAATAACTCAAAATCTGGCTGGCGGGCAATCAGATCGTTGAGTAGTGTGAATGCGTGGTGAGTAGGCGCGTGTCGCGAGGTATCCGTGAGCGGGGCGGGGCGCGTCGCCAGTAGCGGCAGCGGCCGCCGGGCGGGGCGCGCCGCGTGCGCGCGCGCAGCAGCCGACGGGACGAACAACCCGCACCGAGACAACGCTGTCGGGTTATCTATAGCGTTATTTAGCAGTAGATAGTAATGAACAACGAGAGCGCACTTACGCCTCAGTTGGAGCGTGTTCATTCCCACCATACCGCTAACAAATAACGAAGGATAAAACCAACTAGGGTAATATCCCTACATTTTCCTATACCTATAAGAAACGAGCAAACTTCCTCTGCAGCCGCTCCAACAATAAGGAATACTTCTTCTCGTGAGGGTCCCACACCAGCGAATTAAACTCAAGCTTGCTACGGACAAAAGCATAGAAGAGTGGAATATCGTGAAACCTAATTATGATACAAGAAATACATTATAACATGAAAGATGCGAAAGACGTGCCAAAAATTTAATTTGCCATGATGCCATGATAAAGTTACAGGAAAAATTGCACAGAAATGAAAATATTTTATTAAAGACTACTCTATCCTCATACAAAAAGAAATGCCAAATAAAAGTCAACGTTAAAAAATGGAGCAAAAAGAGCTCGTATCCAGATTATCTTCTGCAATCTGCTATCTCGATGCCGAGAGTAAGGGGAAATAGTTCCCAGGAATCGTACCTACAAGGGGGCTCGTGGCGCCTTGCCAAAACCGATCGTACAGCTTTGGCCCCTTTATTTGTAGTCGGCTTACTGCGCGACAATCTCTTTGCGCCCGCACTTACTCCAATACATTTAGATAATGCCTCTAATAAAATATCTACAGCAGAACAGTTTTTCTAGGCCCGAACTCTTTAGAGAGTTATGGCCTCAACGTTTTCGATTTGTATAGCGAATGGGAACTTGGAATACCTGCGAACGATGTCTGGCGCCATTTCATGAAATTGTTGGCCATCCTTCAATCGACACTTTCGACAACTGCTGAAGGAAACTGTATCATAACGCTTTATAAACAAATGTGCTTCGTTTTGTTGAGTTTTAAAGTAGTATTTGCATTATTATGGACACTTCAGGAGGTATTGCTAATTATAAATAACACATTTAGGCATTTACCTGCAATGGAAACGGAACTTTATCAATTAAGGTTGACTGAATTGTTAAAATATCTCGAGTTTGTCCACGTTCTTAACAAAACATAACGGTCTTTTTTCGAGTCTAAAAATCAGTTCGATCGACAAAGATCCATACTTGCACCGTTGGATTAACCAAAATAAAGTATTAACAAAAACAAGCATTGAAAAAAAAAAATTGGTTGTCTGTAAAGTCGGTTTACTGACGATAGTTGAACGTGACAACGTCATAAGAAAATACTGATGGAATGTTATTTCGATCGAATAGTAAAGCAATTGATTTTTTACTCATCGTGAAATAGTTCTGTTAACTTATTTTTATAGTTTTGTCAATTATAGCATAACCTACAATCGCTGCACTAGCGGACCGATGCTATTTATTTTAATGATGAAAGCACGAATATTCGACAATATATCACTGAACATAAATTTAATATCGAAAAAATCATTACCTACCTTTATCGCCGCAATTATCGTTGCTATAAACAATTGACACCACATTCACTTTTCACTGCACTTCATACTTGACGAAAACATGTACCTAAGTGTATATTGTATAGCGAGAGAGACAGATGTCGAACGCTGCCGAACGCGGAGGCCGATTGTGCCTCTTTGTCGCTCGTTGCGCGCTCTCGCTTGCACTTCAAGCCTTAAATGGAACGCCTCAGAGCGACGGTAACGACGGTAACGCCACATGCGTCATGTTTTTTCGTGCGTGCAGCCGGCTCCATCGAATTATAAGACGTTGTCACGTCAAAATGTGGATAAAGCATTACTGTAGTTAAACGATACTTTTTTTGTAGTTTGAGTCATCTCACGGATTTCAAAAGTACGGTGTAAAATCGCATAGAACATTTTTGAAGCCGACTACTTAGGGCTCTCTTACACGAGCGGCACGATGTAAATACACGAGCGGCACGATGTCAACGGCAGAGGCAACTGTAGCCGTCGACATCTGTCGGCGGCAGCCGTCGACACGTCGGCGGCAGCCGTCGACACGTCAGCGGCAGCAGTTGACATGCTAACGTCGAAGGTCTGCCGTCGCCATTGGTCGACGGCTGCCGCCGACGTGTCGACGGCTGCCGCCGACGTGTCGACGGCTGCCGCCGACAGATGTCGACGGCTACAGTTGCCTCTGCCGTTGACATCGTGCCGCTCGTGTAAGAGAGCCCTTAGGTATTTAAGAGGCGACTGCTAAGAATTTCTAAATTAGAGGCTTACCAGTTTGAAAGGTTTTCTTAAACAAATCTCATCGAAATAAATCAGTAAAAATCATCAAGTGTAACCGAAGACTAGATTTCATGGTGACATATTTCGTTTGGGAAGATTTTGTGTAGTTTCTTACTAAAACACTGGCGAAATGATACAAAAACGAGTGTGGCGTTTAAACTCCCATTGAAAACCAAAAGTCTCCAATTCTATTAAAAATTATCAAAATAGCAACTCCAATACTATGTCTTTCAAGTGGCATATAAAAAATTTCGTAGCTGTAACTACATTCGTTACACTAAGGGCAAGTCTGGAATTCTCCATACATTTTTTTCCAACAAGCGGTGAGCTACGCGGGTCTACGCCGGCCGCTGTCAAATATCGAAAACTGATTAGCAGCGTAGCTCTGGAGCTTAAAAGCAACTTCATATTTAGAGGCCACTTCACCCCTCGCAACGTGACGTTTTCTAGACTCAAATAATATGACGAAATTGTTTTTGAACACATTCTCTATGAGATAGATTATTATAAAAGAAAAAAAAATCCACGCCAGTTTTCTTGCGACTGTTTTCGTCGGTCACACTAATGTCTGTTAGACTAAATTCTTCATTATATCCTCGTTAATAGAGCTTTTTACTCTTTGTCGGTATATATATCCCATCTTACGAGTCATGGCATAAGTTATTAACCTTTCGATCCTGCAAAAATATAACTCTCAATAAAAATCCTTCGATGTCATAATGTTCCTCAACGCACGGATAAGTAAATAAAATTGAATAATTTACGAGTACGTTTTACCGCGGAATGTCACAGGGGCGGTGATGTGCGATATCAAATTATAAAAGGTTGTAGGCACATGCGCTGTAGCCGCCATGGCTTGAGAGACCCAGTCCGCTCGACGCTCCTCGCACCTCCGAACGGGCCTGCGCTTTGCGCGCCAAAAAATTAAAACGAGTTCCGAGCGCGCTCTAAACTATTAAAAAAATTATTAAAACCAGCCAGTGCAAAACAAAAACATTAAAAAAAAAAACCGTGTAGTTCTTAGTGTTCGTGATTTGAAACAATAAACATCTATAATTGCGTTTTCATTGAGATTTATTATTTCGATTACTTACAAACTGTGTGGTGATATTTTATTTTCGGATGAATTAAGATTGCGTATAATATTCGGTAAGAACGCAACACGATAGTAAAAGCTGATTTATGTGCCATTACTTTTCTTTTATAGGGTGTGTTAGAAAAACTATTGCTAGCACATTAAGGGCTATTTTCCCTAATTCTGTCATTGGTACATTGTTTTACCTGTTTGGGCGGTAATTAATAGTGGAGCTACTTCACAGACTTTTCAGGAGCTCGAATTTGTCTTAACTAAGCTTTAGAAACACGTGGTAAATATTAAAACCGTACCAGAACCCAAATTTTTTTAATGGCCAGGTTTGCCAGTTAAATACCAATTTGAAATTAGAATGGACAAGGAAATTTGGTATGGTTTAGTATGTTTGCTGCTCATCAAAATAAAAATAGAAAGAAAAGCTTTGATTGACCTAAGATTTAGAAGACTGAACTATCTAACCTAAGATAAAGATTGCAAATGTAGTTTGAAGGAAGAGTAACTCATGTTTAATGTTGTAAGAGTAAATGATGCAAATTATAAGAGAAAATGTATTTCAAAGGTCATGGCATCCATTACAATGCAACATTTTCTCGACTAAATGAGTCTGATCGGAGTCTCTTTTGATATAAATATGTGAAGAAAAATTGACAATAATTTCAGACATGCCAAATTGAATTTAAATTACATTGCAAGTACTAAAATTCTATCTAATATTACTTACTACTTTTTTAAAGAGGAAAAATTGAATTTTTTTGTTTGTTAGTTCCGTTTCCACGTCATAGGTAACTACATAACCCAGTATCATGATTCATGATACATACCATGTTGTTTGGGGTACATTAGAAAAGGTCATAGGTTATTTTTCATCACCATCACCATAACCGCACGGCTAATATCGTGGGGCGCAGCTAATAAATAGTAAACCTAAGTATTCAACCAACATCATTACCCTATACCATCAGGTAACGATCTTGGCAGTTAAATAAAAAGTTATCGTGAAATGCGTAAGTAGGGTAATGGTCTGTCTGAATAACCGTTGGGCCAGAAGTAAAGGTATGCTTACATGATCATTACTAGAGCGAAAGTATGCTATTATTGAGTAACTGCTACTAAATTTAGCATGCGAATACGTGCGACTATGCTAAAAGAGTATTGTCTAAACCTGACTTATATTCTTCTCTTATATTTTTCTTCTTCTTTAGTTTTATGTATAAAAATCAATCGCAGTGCTTAGTCTCGTATAAATTCAAAAATGGATTGATTGATTTGACTTTTTATGTTTCTTTGTCTCAATTCTGGGGTGGTTTTAGAAAAAGATATTAGGAATAATACAAAGGAAGCGCAGAAAAATAAAACTATTGATTTTAGGTACGAAATTGACCGGGCCATCTAATATAATATACTCGTATGTAAATAGACGAAAATGATAGCTAGGTACATGATTTATACGATAGGATGCTACCACAAATTTCAACAATGAGACTTTCTAAATTATTTGAGTATTGTTCAACAATGAGCTTTAAGTATTAAATAAAATTGATCGAAGTCGAAGTCGAGAGAAGTGAATTGAGTTGCGTTATATAATAAGGATATTTCTATTGTTCATCCGGCTAGATACTAATATGTCTCTCAAAATGAAATTCTCAAACCAAGCGCCTAACGGTGATTGTGAAATAGCGAACAGGCTTTTCAAAGGCTTGAAAATTTTACTTGCTGTCATAGTTTTTGGATATCTAAATAAAATAAGTTGGTACTGAGTTTGATGGATTTGTTACTATAGGTACAGATTTTTCTTTTAATGTTTTTTGATCCTTTAAGGAGGTAGTAATTTACAGAAAAGATAAAATTTTGTTTTAAATAAGTGCGGAAAAAATAAGATACTCAAATCATTATCATCATCAGCCTATCTAATGTTGGTCCACTACTGGATATAAGCTGTTAGGCTCGTCTTATGGAATGCCACATGCCACGATCACAATTACCAACGTTAATACGTTTGTAGTCTTCTTTTTATCAAAGCGATTGTCTGTTTCCAGTTCAATTTAACAGATTGGTCGCTGATTGCACGAAGAAATCTGGAAACGAATTAGCCCAAGTCAGGGATTACTGTCTGAGGGGAAGTAATATTGCCCCGAAACGAGCTTTGAAAATGCCAAGGTTGATAAAATTCAAAGAATTTATTTTTGGTTTATTCTCGAAACAGCTAAAGGTTCCAAACAGAAGACAATAAAGGAAACATTCTAAAGCGGAAATGGACGTTTTCCAAAGTCAATTTACCTAAACGACTGGCGAAATTAAAGTGGATATCCTATTTCCTAAGTTATTCTAGCGGAAGGGATCATATCTATCCGTTTAGTGGAAGGGCAAGCGGACTGGAACGGCTATTAGTGGATAGTTATATGGAGAGTAACGGGATAGTTATATTATGTGGCGGGGAGAGTTACCTACCTATAGGTACCTATCGATTGTTGGTTGTATGTCTATCGATATCCAGTGCTGCCCTGACCCATCGGTCGTAGATAGCGCTATGTAGCGAAGGAATAATGTAAGCCTTTAAATTGTCCTTTAAGTTTATGTCCATACATATAAGACAAACAGACGAGACAGAAAAACAAAAGATGTCCTTATTTACTTTTTTATTGAAGAATAGATTTATTTTTATAGATTGTAGGTTTGAAAGCTTTTCATTCAACATTGATACATTGTTTGTAGTCGGTACTTTCTACACAATGTAGGTAAATGAAAGTGCATTCGCGTAGAGCAAAGTCGCCAATACTTTGTAGTTCGTACTTTTCAGTTCGTTTTTCGGAAAAGTATTTTGTTTTATTCGGTAGATATTTAATATGTATAATTTAAATAACATACTCGCTCCGATATTAAAATTCCAAAAAAAAACATTTTTTGCTATTCAAAGAAACGTTGAATATTCAAAGCTTCCTCCTATCTTTGTTATTAAAGAAATGTAAAGAAAAAGAGAAAACCGCATAGAAAATTTAAATCTGGGGAACCTTTTTAAAAAAACAGTAATACGATTCATCCGGGCACAATGTTTTCCCGTGCCTATGGCGACCGCTTAGGGTCGAACCCCACAAAAGTTCGAAAAGATTACAAGCACAAATTGTATTTAGAGGTGGGCTCAGTACGTCATTTTCGACATTTTAGTACGTACCTATAAAAAGAAGATTTTATTTTGTGGAATTTCGATTGCATTGACTAGTTTTATTAACGATTCTGAACAAATCGTAAATTTTTCAAGATAATGAGTAAGCTTTAGCGTATGTTTTAATCGAGGCATTTCACAATAATGTCTATCATGACTTTTATACTTATTATAAGTTAATTCTACTATGTAAATCTCTGTTGTTTTATATCCCTTAAAAGATGTGCTACTTGATAGCGGCGAAGAGTATTCCACACATCCGCTATCTTGTCGCGGTTCTGGCCTACTTGTCCCATTATTGACCTACTTGTTCCTCAAGGGGCCTTGTATCTTGCCTGGTGAGTTTCCTCCCTAACGCAGCTCAGCTCGGAATCCGCGCACAATCCGCCCTGATTGCACAAACGCTTTAGCCGAGCCCAGAGCGTAAAATTTTTACTACCGCCCTCTGTCGATAGGCGACCGTCCAACGGCAGACGACCGATCATTTTTTTATCGAAACCCCTAGTTCCTTTCCGATTTATCGACAACATTACATCGAGATGTAAAATTATTACGACCTATTAACTTCTTTACGACCGCTGACGGCGATTAGACAAATTTCATGAACAATTTTTACCCCAATGTTACCAAGTTCGCGCAAAATTATTAGAGGACACAGCCGGTGTGTTTTATACGAAATAAAGAGTGTACTTCATGAAGACATTACGCCCCTGTAACAGCCCAATTACACGGGCCTCTTCATAATGTTATTCCTCGTTTTTCTTATCATATTAAATTAATACTGTCGTGTTTTCTTACGATTATTGTTACGTTACGGCCTCCACGAGTCGGGAGTTGTTTAGTATTCGGTAATACGTTCAGGCACTCAATACTTTCCAACAAAGGATAACTTTTCCAATATTTTCCCGTGTCGTAAGGGGAAAGTTTTTAGATGATATGCGTGGGATTACGACGGCTTGGAATCGCTGACGGTACAGATTTCCTTCGCGATGATTACACAAACGCGTGTGGAATAGCTTTAAACCCGACACCGTTGATCAAAAGGGCCTCGGGCTTCTGCGGATATTTTAATGCCTTTTTGAGGTGAGTATCATGCCTCTTTGTGGAGCTTCCTGAACGGATTCGTGCACGGAATAAATTTTCTACTTTTTTGCCTTTTGTGCGATAGTTGTGAGATAATGCGACCCGGTGGTGATTTTGTGGGAATTAATTTTGCCGTTTTTGCGGGGGCTTGTTGCGACGTCGTTAACTAGATGACTTAGCAACTACAAGCTCTCATGGTCAGAGCTGCTTAACAATGAAGCTGGGAGGAATTTGGCCGTGCCATGCCTAAACGCGCTAAGTACCTTCTACTGCGCAAATTGGCCTATTTTGACGATATTTCATTAATAGCTAATGTTCGTGTTTTCGATTAAATTATTTGATACTTTACTTATTTTGGTACGAGTAAAAAATAAATTATAGTACTCTTATTGAATCACTAGTGATGCATTATGAAAACTAAACTCGCTCTGTAACCGTGTTAAGCAGATTTTTATGATTGTTAAAAATTACGCATTTCTGGCTCATTTATCATGAAAAAAGTATGTATCTACCTACTGGCTTGAAAAAAACTTTTCGCAATTAAAAAGAATTAAACCGGACTATCAGTTTCCAGTTTTTCGGTAAGTAGGTTGTAAGCATTTTTGACATTTCTCAATCTTCGAAAACAAAAACGTGTTTTACGTTAAAAAAATTGTAATTATTTTTTGTAAGCAATAAAATTAACTTTATCTTCAAACGAGTTCGCGTAGGTATGCAAACATAATTGAAATAATTTCTAAGCTATTGTACAACATGTGTAAATTATATTCAGCGAAGAAGTTTAATTTGATAACGACTTATGCCGAAAATCCAATAGGTTCTCATTTGGTCTGAAATTAATTACAAAGTTGGAGGGTTTAATGAAACTTTAGTTGAGAACTCAATGCTCTTATGTGGCGTAAAGAGATACCGATTTACAAAGACGCGATATAGAGGTACATTAATCTGGTATATTAATTTTCAAGCTTTATTTTACTCATTTATTAGTTTCGCTCTACGGTTTTACCCGCGTTTACCGGAATAACATGTAGCGTATATCAGGGGCGGTGAACCTTTGTGAATCAACGTGCCAATTTTTCTTAAGAAATGTTTAATGAGACTAAAGAAACGTTAAATAATTTTGCCTGTTGATAATTGGGTTCGCCATCTCTGGCCTATATGTCAATTCATAACATATAATCTACCTCTATTATAGCTTCATCCAAACCCATTCAGCCATTTTTGCATGATTAAGCCACACACATCCGAACTCACAAACATTCAAAGTTTGACATTTATAATTTTGGTATGATTTTACACAATCATGAAGGTGAAGTTAGATAACGCAACCCTAATTCACCCATGGGTCCTTAGTTCTAACTGACCCAAAAACTTGTTTAAAACAAAAATAGTTTTCTTAAATACTAGTGAGTCCATGACCATCAAATTGTATTATGGACTTGGACTCAACTATCAATAAAATCTAGTAAAGTAAATGCTAATAATAATAACAGTAAGATTTTTTACTACCATAGAGTTCAATTAAGTTTTGATGGATAAATACTTTGGATGATTTGGTTTTCGTCATATTGATTTTTTTCGTATACAAGAACATTATTTTTACAAAACAAAAAACAAAAACCGACTTCAAAAGACCGACTATTGAGTTATTCATCTATTTGTCGCGCACGTATTTAATGCAAATTTAAGACTTATATGGTTTTCTCATGGATACCATTATCAGAACTGGACTAAATTGAAATGGGACCAAATGGGAAGCGTCAGCATTCTAATAAAAAAAGAATCATCAAAATCGATTCACCCAGTCAAAAGTTATGAGGTAACAAACATAAAAAAATAAATAAAAAAAAAACATACCTACAGACGAATTGATAACCTCCTCCTTTTTTGAAGTCGGTTAAAAATGATAGAATTCAAACATAAATTATTTGCCTATTTTGAATTTTCTAAATTAAAAATACATAAAATTTATTAATGAAACTTTCGCAAACCTACTTACACCAATTCAACTTGACCGTCTTTTAGGCACCCCAAAATTAAAAAAAAAACAAAATGGTGTATTTTACGCTGAACTAGAATTTATACAATTACATTTTACAAACAATTAAAAAGTTCGTTCCATACCCTTCAAATTACATGCCTAACTTTTACGATCCATCCTGTCTAACAGGTTCGCAGTAACTGGCCCATTTCCTCTGAAACCTTTATTATTTAGCATCCAGGTTCAAACAACAACCATAAAAGTAGGTTCATTATTATTTCATTATTCTGTTGTGCAAAGTACAGACACTTTTGTTTAATAATTTAAACTTACGAATGAATGAACACGATTTTTAGCGTTTATATTTGTACTTTTGCTTATTTCATGCTTCTTTATCAACACCACAGACCATACAACCCGATGATGGATCTTATCTGTTTCTCTCTTACGAAAATAGTACGCTCAGAGGAGCATTACTTCGTCTATGATTGTTCCACATTTCGAACTGGCCAATCAAAGACAATAGATTATCTTACCCTTAGAGTTCAGGTTTCGTAAAAGAGGGATAAATATGATCTATCAACGGGTTCAGTATGCTGTCTGTTGCTCAGGGCAAAACTAGGATGAGATTAACGCTGGAGCGTAGCCTATAAAAATCAATGAATCGTAGCGAAAAAGGTTTTTATGATTTGACACAAATAAATTAGAATTTCCGACCATAAAATAAAAGAAGCATGTTTATCCAAGCAGAATGACACGAGTAACAAATACTTGGCCTCTGAACTGTTAATAACATTGCTTGGAAGTTTCTAGTTGGCAGAGCGTTCAGTCAGTCTGATCAAAGCGTTGCACCGCCCGGCGCCCCCCAGGCTTTGATGTTTCCATCTTATTATGATCTTGTTAGTCTGTTTGGGAAGTTAGTTACGGACTTACGAACCATGTTGCTGCCTAACTTTTGGCTGGACTAATAGCTAATAGGTGCGGTTAGCAAACTAGACAATTAGGTGAATAGTAACATATATTATAACATGAATCAACAAAATATTTTTGTTCAGAAACTTCTGATAGATATATTTTAGTTACGCTTTGTTTGTTTTGCACATAATGTAGGTATTATTTTTTTCAGCTTGAATAAAACATTTTACACAATAGAAATTACCTTAAGATGTTTGCAAATAAAGGGGCTAGTTAGTTGTTAATAAATTAGATTTCGTGGATAAAAAATAACTATTTATGTTTTAGAAGTAACCCATAGTACAATAGGCCCAAGTTTGAAGGCTTTTTAAGACAGATTTAAATTTTCTAAAACTATTGGCATCCTTGTCTAATGGCTTGCAATGATAAAGACAGATATATTTTTAGTTAGTTTAGATCTGTCTTAAAATGCCTTCAAACTTGGGCCTAATATATAGTTAGGTATGAGCTAATGTAAACATTGAACGCCTTGCTAAACATCAAAAGCGTGAAATTAGTTCCATCCATTGTGGTAACTGACGCAATTAATCACGACGTCATCTCATTACGTAATTAGAATTGCAATTGATTAGTTAAATTAACTGGAGACTCGGAGTCTGAATCATTTATTTACGTCCACACATGCATGTAACATCCGTTAATATAGAGGTACAAAAGACCCAAACCAAAAAATAGATTTACTCGTAAAAAAAACTGTTAATAGCACACTGAAAAACCATAAAGGTTGGCATTTTCTTTAGGATAATTAATATAGTGGCTACCAATATATACAGGGTTATTCATAAAGGGTATGCTAAGCCGAAAAGGGTTCATAGTAGGTACTCATCATTATGAACAACTTTTACTAAGGGTACCCAGAATTTGCGAAAAAAAATCAGCTGTTCCATACATTTTGTCGCGTGTCATTGACATTTTTCTATGGGACAGCTGATTTTTTTTTCGCGAATTTATGGTTCGACCCGTTGTAAAAGTTGTTCATAATGATGAGGACTATGAGCCCTTTTCGGCTTATCATACCCTTTCTGAATAGCCCTGTATACTTCTGTTGAATTTACTAAATTTTGTTGTATCAAACTTCACGTTATGTTCTGATGACCATTGACAAAGTGAATTTAATAAAATTTTGTTAACGCAACCAAAAATTGTCAATAGGTACCATTTGAGTAAAGTGGCGAGACAGTAAATGGACACACTCGGCCGAGCAAACAAATCATGGTTCTAGTGACTGTCTTCTAGTCTTGTCAAACTGTTTACATAAACCGAGTACTCGGAGAGCACTTTCTTGCCACTGTATTCGTTACACGTGTAATCAACCCAATAGCATTTTGCAGCAGTAATTGTTTCAAGTTGCTAACATTGACAGATTTCGTTAGCATCATCTGAAAAGTCTGTGATATAATTGCCGCTACAAATTTTCTCACTGAAAAGGCAACTTCACTGAAAGTTTTGCTTAACTATGAGGAAGTTTCCACTACACCCGTGTTTCCGCACTCTTGGGGTTATTATTTCTGCTTGAGTTTGACAACATTGTGAACAAAACCAGTTCATTTTCTAGTCTAGCACTGTTTGCATAAGGCTTCATTTCTTTGAGACTGCTTTAAAACGTATTACAATTATTTTGTTGATGAAAGCTTCCGCAGTCCCCACTGGGGAAAAACGTCCTCACCCTCCAACAAATTTCGAACGAATCTCGTTTAAAACCTCTTTAGTACGTTGATATTTTTTTTTAATGGCAACATTTTTCAAAAATATTGGTTAAACGCAGAATTTGTATTGTTATGGATTATATCCACACCAAATCTCCAATGCATTTTAATTACTATATAGGTATAGTAATTTTGTGGGTTGGATTACACATTAAATTAAAAGCCAATATCCAAGGTTGTTTATCCTAAAATAACAACCGCCACGCTTTCAGAGACCTACGGGTGACCTAAAACAGCTTGCTTTTTATACTTATTTCTTGAAGCGAGTCTATACAAAATTCTTATTACAAAACGATACAAAAAATTACAAAAATATTTCAGTATTGCTTAACCATAGAAAAACTTCTGATAATAACTCAATACAAAATTAAATAAAATTTCAGGTTTTCTCATTTAGTACTCCTAAACGTTTTGATTTATTAATATTCAAACATTCAATAAGATGAAGCGAATAAAATCACCTTTTATCAAATAGCCGAACAAACATTATTATTCTGAAGTTATTTCATGTCATGCAAATTTTTCAGATGTGAACTGAGTGGATATAAAACTGTGAGAGTGCCGCAGACATACTAATATCTAAGTAGATGAAGAGGAACAAGTGACATAAGGGTGTGTTTCCACTAATGATGTGAAAAAGACAATCGAGATGTGGCTTATGGCGGTGGTGTGTCTGCTCTGTCACTCGGGTAAGTGCTTTTAAAGTTACCTATTTGACGACTTAATGAGGGATTTCGAAACGTTTTGCACTAGATGGCAGCACTAAGTCATCATGTCCAACGAAAAAAACACAAGTAATGAATAATTGTCTGTAACAAAAAAATACAACATGTAAAATAATAGAGCATTTTGTACAATTTTGAAAACCCTCCATATGTGACTAGTTTTATACTACTTAAGCCAATGAGTTTATTATGGAACAATAAACACATTGACTTAAGCCAACTAAAATTTGAGATGAAAGTGCGTTTTTTTTTATTTTCTTAGCATGGACGGAGCTAACAAAAGCCTTTAAATCTTTAAACTTAGTAAAGTCTCACATTTCAGAGATATTGTACTTTCTTCACTTGTTCTACTCTAATTTTATAAACAGTGTGTTCCTGATGTTATCGTCAAGATTTTAGAGGAAACTTGATATTCTCTTGGTTTGAGTAAATGAGTAAATGTTTTCACTCTTTCTCTCTGAAATTCTCGACCTAACTTATTTTGAGTTTTTGACAGATTAAAATACATTTTAATTTGGTTTAAGTTGTTGCTGAAGACAGAAGTTTAGAGTTTAAAACTTTGGCAGCAAAGTCTTTTATGCGGAAAATTTGGATGTTGACGCCTTAATTAGCGGCTTACATCTAATTGAATACTCGTCAAATTGTTGTAATTAATCATTTAGAATTAATCAATTACTTTCTTTAGAATAGTCGAATTGTGTGAATACCAAGAAATGTACCTAGAAAGAAGTATTTATTTGAACAGTCAAAATGGAAACATGTTCCTATTCAATCCTAACCTTAATCAACATAGTGCTATAAAAACTACCTAAACGTGATGTCATTGTCAACCAAATCTTGACAAGGCATTTTTTTAATCACCTCTTTAATAAGTCAAACGTCAACAAAAACGTCAAAAAATCTCTAGATGAAAATGTACTGATGTGCGCCGACAGTGAGCTACGCCGGCACTGTTAGACAAAAAAGTGCCTATTTGAGTGAACTAACTTTTACTAATTACGACAAAAAATACGTGTGTGTGTGTGTGTGTGTAAAGATCGTCTAGTATGAAACTGAACGCCCTTTGAATATGTTTGCGCTCACATGCGAAGTAGGTGTATATGTGTAAACGCAATACACAATTTGATCGTTGTGATTAGTCGTTCAGTCACCGGCACTAACAAGTGAAGAGAGACAAGGTTATTGAGTAGAGAGGTGTTCATTTTAAGATTAGACGATTATGATTTGCTGTTGTTTTGGTGTTCTCTTTACGAATTAACCAAATAAATAATAATCTAAACACGTGTGTGTGGAATGCACTTCCATCGAAGGTCTTTTCGCCGAACTAAAACATAAAGCGTTTAAAAAGAGTGTCTACAAGGACCTCTCCGGGCTGGCAAAGCATCATCAACGCCCCTATAGTGTTGCTGGTATTCATAGGCGGTGGTGGTTACAACCAGGTTGGCCGGTCGGCCTGTTTATAGCTCTTTTATATATAAACGTGTATTTCCTTGTTCAAAATAACTAAACTGCACATTGTTTAATGTTCCTTCCACTTAATTAAGTCTAACTAATCTACATCAACATAAGAAGACCACTAAGAGGCTCTTAGGAGAGTTTATGGCTCCATCACCTTGTTTGAATACCGCAATGACCGGCGCGAGAGGTTCGTAACATTAGTGGAGAATGTAGAACAAACTTACCTACTTTACCTGAACAATAAAAATTTCAACGACATTACAAAATAAAAAATAAAAAACTTTTTCACTTATTTTTTTTTGGTAAAGAAGTAATTATCATTAAGGAATGGTTTCGATTCAAAAAAATACTGCATATTTTATAATCTGAATAAACAATTGGCCATCGCGTAAGTACATATAATACAAACATATATTTGTATCAATATTTTACTTACTGAAATAATGGATTAATCAATCTTAGCAGATACGGGCCCAAGTTGACAGATCTAATTTTTCTAAAAGTATTGATGTCCTTATCTAATAATTTGCAATGACAAAGACAGATATATTTTTAGTTAGTTCATGGCCTTCAAACTTGTGCCTAATATCCCCCTTATTAATAAACTTGCATGGAGTAGCCCATTTCTTCTTTTGTCCTTTTCGATCGAGCTTAAAACTTAAATGAAGGAAAAAGACGACGGTTTAAGTATTCCAAGTCATTTATTAATAAGAAGGTTTAAGTTAAATTTAATTTTGATAAAAGCCACACAGACAGCCACACTCTCTTTACACAGCCAAAAACACATAATGTACATTTATGTACGCAGGTTGTTTATCGTCTTACCAGATATATGGGAATACGTTACACTTTTGGAAAAGTAGAGGTTTTCCTGTAACGCTACCACACAAGAAAAGTTGTTTAGATTGTTTGCGACTTGGGAGATATACGAAATACGAGACAAGTATGAGCTGAGGATTGTCTCTGAATCTTATTTGTGAAAGATCTTCAAAATAAATTCCCAGTAAATCTTCAGGTGTTGCCTTTTTTGCCCGAGGGAGGTAAGATCTTATCTTAGTATCTATCAACCGAAAATAGAATTAGGGCTTGTTTTGTTTATATTTTTTGGTAAAATGTTTCTTAAGATAGGAATCTACAAATAAATGTGCCTACTTGTACTTATGATTATCTTCGGAAACTACTTTTGTACAATTTCAGGATTCGGATTTTTTTAAACAATATATTACTAAGCTTAGTTAAGAAATAAATCTTGTTTTCAATAAAGATTCATTAAGAAACTGTTTTATTATAATAATATTTCGTTTTAAATAATTATCCTTTTTTGCGGTTTTCAATTTATACAATAAACATACAAATTGTTCCTTCGAATCATGTCAAGTATTTTTTTATTTTAATGACTTTGTAAGTAATTAGAAGATTAAATTACAATAGAAAATGTTTTCGACGTGTTTGTCGTTTTTTTTTTATTACAATTGTTTGGAAATGTCAAAACTTCCAAGCCAATTAATTCTAAACGCTTTAGTTGTTAGATTTGCTCGTCTCGTCACTCAATGGCATTAAAAAAATGTCAAAAAAACATTGTTAAGTTGGTTTCCTCATGTAATAGACAGCAATGACAAAGACATCATTACTTTTAGTTAAGATCTACTAAAGCCAAAATTGGCCGTATTAAGCACGTATAGCCTAAGTTTACCAATTACATAATGAGGTCGTGAATAGGGGGACTGTAACGTAACTCAGTCCTGACTGATAACCCCGCACTCGTAAGTAAGTCAGAGATAGCAGAAGATTGGTGACAATCGTAATTTTGTTGGCTTAATAACAATACCATTTGCCAAGCTTTGGGGAACCGCTAAAGCTTGCTTTAGGAGATATAAGAAAGCTTTGTAACTCTTAACAATAAACTGAAATCATCTTTAGATAGATACTTTACCTACCTGTTTGCACAAACAAATATAATGTTTCTTGAAAGGTCCTCTGGCAGTAATAATTTAAAACAAGTATCATAATGAATAAGATAAAGAAAAGCTTTAGAACCTACTAGCTGCGCCTCATGCACGGTTTGACTTCTTTTCATATCTTTATTACAGCATACAGCGTAGCATCATTATTATAAGACAGACACACAGATGCACAAGTCAAGTTTAAACATCCCCTTTCTTTGCGTCAGTGGTAAAAAGGTGAGCAACTAGCGTAATAAAATGGAACAGCAAATTGTGGGCCGCCTCGCCCCAACTGCGCCGCATTCCCAAAAGTTGAGTCAACAACTTCCTTATACAAGTCGAGAGTTACGAGCAGCGGCTTATTCAAAATGTTGTTTTAAACGACATTCTGCCGCGAAATCTGTTAACTCCACTGCAAAATGTTTCGTGACAAATTCGGCTCCAAAATAAAACTTTTACGAATTACAGTCCTGCTTATGACAAAGCTTATGACACAATGCTCGATTATTTGTTAGAAGATAACTTTGGTAATCTGTTTAGTGTTTATTGTAGAAATAAAATGCGTGGGTTTATTTTCCTCTTCCGTTTTGTCCACGCAAGGGAGTAGACGTGTTCACTGTGTCTCTCGGTCATAAATAAATACATCAATATTAATAACAGTTAAAAACATATCTTATGGAAGTGTAAATTAGCGCGAACTCTGCTAATCAAGGAGAAGTGCGACTACCCCACTACAACAACTAGCCGACTGCAACAATGCGGGTACGTCTATAAATGTACGCGAGTGAGTGAGATAAAACATCTACAAACTGCATCAAGATAGAAAGAGTGCGGCTTAATTACCTGGCACCGTAGTCAATGCATTCATAAAAACTATCCAAAACACTCGCTCATTAAAAACATCTGCATACCTTCATACTACAAATAAGTAAACCTACTTGTCAACAACTCGGACGAGAAATAGGCCTTCGATCTCGCTAATTTTTGCCGTCGGGAAACGCAACCTTGTAAGAATATGTCGCTCCAGCGCACTCCACCAACTACTGCACTGAATCCTTCTGGCCTGGGATTGAGCATGGCTTCCCTTAGCGACTCAGATGATAGAAGTAAGCTTCGTAGGGCTAGAGAAAAGAGGAAGCGAGATGATTCTGACCTAGGATCTTGTATGGCCGAAATGAAAAAAATGTTTCAAGAATGGCAAGTGAAACAGGAAGAAAAGCTCACGGCTTTTCAGCAAATTATGGAAGATTTTAAGCAGAATTGTAATCAGTTCACAGCATCTTTTACATATATAACTAATCAGTATGAAGATTTGAAATGTAAGTCCGATTTCCTTCAGAAGGAAAATGACCTTCTTGCAGCCCGCACCCAGTCATTAGAAAATGAAATTGAAAAGCTCCAGCAGAGCTCAAGGGCCTCCTGTATTGAGATGAGAAATCTGCCCACCTTTAAGGAGAAGACCGAGTCTAAAGAGTATCTTCTTGAACTGGTAATAAAAGCGGGGGCGACTTTCGGCCTTGACCTTCACTCTGCAGACCTGAAGGACGTGTACCGCATTAATGCAAAACCTGGCACTCCTAAGCCTGTTATTGCCGAGTTCACCAGTGTTCTAACTAAGGAAAAATTCATCACTGCCTCAAAAGCCTACAATAAGAGTTTCCCGGGAAATAGATTCAATACATCTAATCTTCATCTAAACTGCCCAAAATCTGCGGTCTTCATCTCCGAAGTGCTTACTTCCAGAGTGAAAAAACTTCATTACTTGGCTAGAGAATTTGCGAAAACTCACCGGTATACTTATTGCTGGGTAGCACACGGAAGAGTTTACCTCCGGGAGAAAGATAACGCTCCCGCCATCCGCATCTTCGGCGAAAAAGATTTAGATAAGCTGCTCACAAACAAGTGACTATTGTACTTAATATTGTTTTGTCACTCTGTCTCTTTTGTTTTTGAAGAATATCATATATTGCATGTTTCATATCACTATTACCTAATTATATTATTTAATTCGTATATAAAATCAATAATACTCTGTTTGTTTACAATAAAGTTAAGCTATACTACTCAAAATATCCTCATAGGCTACTTTCTATTACATCGCTGTTTTCCTGTTATCTTAATTTACATGGTAAACACAACACCTAATCATCACAACTTAACCTATCAATGCAACCGATGCGCTCGGCTGCGCCCGTGTAACTGCTATAGAAAATGTGACACAAATAAGATTTACTGCAACATTGCTTATCGGACTCGTTTGCTTAACTCCATAATTGTTTTTGAGCTCCCGTACCTATCAAGGAATAAGAACTTTAATTACGTCCCAGTACCTAGAACAGATGATAATGGGTAACACAGACAACATAAATGACAGTGTAGATTCAGTATGTGTCTCTAATTCTTTTCATTGTTCTCCAGACTGCTGTAAGAAATTAATAGATGATTATCACCGCCAGCGCTCTTTTAAAATATTCCACATTAACATACGTAGCATAAACTGCAACATAGATGAAGCTCAAATATTATTGGATAGAATTAATTGTGATTGCGACTTACTTATTTTCACGGAATGTTGGCTAAGTGTGACGCCTATTACCCCCATCATTGACGGATATGATAGCTACCGATCAGGATTTCAAAACCAAAATGACGGTGTGGTACTTTATACAAAATCCAATTTGAATGCCACAGTGTCCGAACCTAAGCTGACTCATGCCAGCTGTTTATTGTTTACTCAGGGTAGTCAAGTAGCGGTGTTAGCCGTTTATCGATCTCCATCTGAGAAAAATCTTGATCCATTCTTAGATAGTCTAAATGAGCTATTGAACTCCTTATCGGCCTATCAGTCGGTCACTATAATAGGAGATATAAACCTTAACATCTTGCCGGACAATAAAGATAAATTTGCGGAGCTTTATCTCAATATCATTTCGTCCCAGGGTATGCTACCAGCTCACATGTTTCCGACTCGTGATGAAACCTGTCTGGATCACGTGATACTACGTACTCGTAACCTAGCTACCTGTTTTGTTATAGAAAATACTGTAACTGATCATGCTGCAAACTTATTATGCTTTGACCTTTCTTCTAAGGCCGAAAATAAGCAAGTCTCTTCCTTTTCACGGATAAACTTTCCCGCTGTTGTCAAACAACTTAAAACCTTTGATTTTCGTCATTTCTACGAACTTCAAGATGCTAATCATGCAATTGAAGCCATTATTAGCACTATTTCATCTATAATACTTGATAATAAAAGAACCGTACTTGTTTCGAGGCGGAAAAATATTATTAAACCATGGATCACTCCGGGTCTTCTGAAATGCATCCGAAATCGTGACAGACTACATTCAAAATATAAATTAGACACCAACAATTATATTAATAAGACAACATACTTACGTTATAGAAATTTCTGCAATAACTTGTTAAAACGATTAAAGAGACAGTACGAAATGACAGAATTTCAGAGATCGAAAGGTAATCCCAAAGCAACCTGGAAGACGATTAAAAGAGTAGCTAATATTCAGCAATGTCCAGTTTCTGCTAGTTCATTAATTGATCGAAATATGGACCCAAAATTTTCAACGAATAAAGTTAATGACTACTTTGTGAGTGTTGGGCGAGAGTTGGCTAATAATATCTCAAATAGTACTTCAAATAATCATGTAGACGTCTATGCATCAGATAAAACCCTTTGCTACGACACAATGGCCCTTTTCGAAACTGACTGTGCTGAAGTCGAACGCATTGTTCGAGGATTGCGTAGAGACTGTGCGATAGGATTGGATGGTATCCCATCTAGCCTTCTCATAGACGCTAGTGATATCCTGGTTTCCCCTCTAACACATGTATTCAATCTGTGCCTCAGCTCTGGTGTCTTTCCTAAATGTTTGAAGAGGGCTCTGGTTCTCCCTGTCTTCAAGAGTGGTGACAGAGACAGTGTCAATAATTATAGACCAATTTCCATATTAACTTCACTTTCTAAAATACTTGAAAAATTGTTAAATATTAGACTTTTAAAACACTTAAATAAAAACAAAATTCTTTCAGATAGGCAGTATGGTTTCCGCAAGGGCATGTCTACTGAAGATGCTGTTCTAGATCTCACTAACAATATAATTTACCACTTAGAGGCTAAATCAAAAACTATAGGAATCTTTCTCGACCTCTCGAAAGCCTTTGGCACTGTCTCTGTACCTAAGCTCGTTGCGAAGATGGAGAAACTGGGCATTCGAGGACTGGCAATGAATATGTACCAGAGCTACCTCACGGACCGATCGCAATGTGTTAAGATTGATGATCACATTAGTGATGATAGGTTTCTCTCTTTTGGAGTCCCCCAGGACAGTATCCTAGGTCCTATCCTCTTTATTATTTATATAAATGATCTTTGTCTATTAAATATCCCCTTTTGTGAAATATTTACATATGCAGATGATACTGCTTTAATAGTGACTGGCAAAACCTGGTGCGAGGCTGAAATGCATGCTCATCAAGCTTTGAATATTGTAATGAGCTGGTTGTCATCTAATCTCCTCACTCTGAATACAAATAAAACAAAGTATATTACCTTCTCTCCAAATAAAATGTCCCAACCCGATCTTCACTCTATTAAAATTGCTGCCCACAAATGCCAGTCTCAAACATTAGATAACTGCGATTGCATCCCACTAATGAGGACTAGCAGTATCAGATACCTCGGAGTATATATTGATAGCACTTTAAATTGGAAAACCCAAATAGATAGCCTTGTCTCTCGAACAAAAAGACTTATCTATATTTTTAAACATCTTCGATCTTCAGCAGACATAGACACTCTCAAAATTGTTTACTATTCACTTGCCCAATCTGTGCTTTCATATTGTGATACTGCCTGGGGAGGTGCCTGCACCGTTAATCTGTTACCTCTTGAACGAGCGCAACGATCAATCTTAAAAGTCATGCTTAAAAAGCCAATTCGTTACAATACTATCACCCTTTACAAAGAAGCAGACGTACTGCCTGTAAGGCAGCTCTTTCTACTTCACACCATAATTAGGAGACACAAATATCTGCCGTATAACCCTGATGATGACAACCCTCGTAGAAGGTCCAGAGTATGCCTCAGTGTCACTTGCCGTACGGAACTATCCAGAAGGCATTACGAGGTTTTCTCCAACTTCATTTATAATAAAATTAACCAAAGTATCAATATTTATCCCCTTCCTACATTTAAAGCGAAAACAGCAATAACAGAATTCCTTAAAAAGTTGTCCTATGAAGATACAGAACACTTTATTAAACGAATTGAGTAGATTATTAAAACAAAATAATTATAAACAGTGTATAGCTTAATAAATTAATAAGAACCTATTTGTTAATATTTTTCTCGAATTACTGCATGCATATAATACTTAAGTGTTAAAGTCAGTATATTAAATTTAAGATAATTTTGTCATTGGAATCGAAAATATAGTCTAACCTCTTTTTCGGAGGGCTCTGGCACCTGTAGCACAGTTTTGTTACTAGTTCAGGTGTCAGCCAGTTCCAGTTAAACATAATCGTGCTATGTTATTTTAGTTAAACAACAAATTATGTCATATATTTGTATTTTAAAATTTTTGGTCGAATAAATGATTATTATATTATTTTATTATTATTTTTTGTACAACAATAACAGGGTGTCTTACTCCGATTTTTCCTTACAGCACAATTTTGTACGTAATCTAAAGCAAGTATTATTAGATAAGATCAAACGGCTCGTTTGGAAAATTCAGCTATATACATACACAAGATACAATAAGTAATTTAACGACATCTTGCTTTCAAAAATCGATCAAACCATTCAGGTAGTACAAGGCCGTTTACTTAGAACAACAAACATACAAACCTACCTACACACATTTGTCAAATTTTAGAAAAAGCAGAGTGTAATGGGTCATACAATTATAATAAAGCACATGAAAAAGCAAATACTAAAGCTTAATCTTAATATATATACATAAATCTCGTGTCACAATGTTTGTCCTCAATGGACTACTAAACCACTTAACCGATTTCAATCAAATTTGCACACCGGGTGCAGTTCGATCTAACTTAGGAGATAGGATAGCTCACATCTCAATTTATAGTAAAAAAACATGAAAAATTAGAAAATTTAAGTTAGCATCAACATACTACGGTTGCTATAGTTACGCAATGGCTTTTGACAGGACAACGTCTGTCGAGTCAGCTAGTATTTTATAAAAAGATTAAGCTTTATTTTCCGAATTTGTGGGAAAAAATACTAAATAGATTGCAGCTTTATCATAAGGAGCCAAAGACAAAAGCAAAAAATTTGTACGTGATGAAGTTTTAAATATAATTTATTACTTATCTATTTGAATAAATAAATGCTTAAGTTATTTACAACACAGCTAGGTAAAGGGCTGTCTCTTACTGTCTCTTCCTTTTCAAATACAAATTCATTTAATTTTCATCGTACAAACAAAACAAGACAGAATACTGGCCCTTTGCTTCACCGTTAAATGATACTCTACCGAATCCACATCCTCCTTCGTAAAAAGACAACATTGTAGCTATCGTGTTACTTACAAGCCATAAACAACCTTTATTTATTCGTACAACGATTTACGAGGAAGCTCTAGATATTATTTACAATTCGAAGAACTCATTATTGTTTGCCTCGACGCTGTAAGGCATCGTCTCCACAAGCGTAATTGCAGTCAAATACTTCGCAGTTATAGATTTTTGAAATCAATACCAAATTTTGCGTGACTGAACAAGAAACATTCAAACTTAGACAATTCTAATTGTAGTAAGATTAAATAACTACCTAAATATGGAAAGTAAGAATTTCTGAACGCACAGGGTTGTATTTATAAAGCCTGCCTAAAGTTAGTCACTGCTTTAATGGCTTTGACAACTTCGCGATGACGTGAAATGTCACGTGCAAAAAAAAGATACGAAATTTTAAGCAGTCATTAATTTTAAGCACGCTTTGTAAGTGTGTCCCAAAATGCGTTTATATTTAATTAATTAAAAATCGTATCGTCTTCACGAAAGTAGATACCGGGTCTTACAGTATCCATACATCAAACAAAATACGTTCATGAATAAGTGCGGTACAAATTGAACAAAATACGGTGAATAAGTGCGGCAAATGCCGAACAATGGCTTTAGTACCATCGCCGATGTGAACGAGTACCATATGTCGGAACCAGGGCTACGTATGGTACCTACGTACCAGAGTCCTATTGTCTTTACGTGATAGACTGTTTTATCGGTTTTCGACGTTTTCTCTTCGATGAATGTAGAGCATGACTTTATAGGTCTCTAGAATTGCGTGTTCCAGGTAAATTAGTTTAGATCGTTTAGTTTTATTTTTAGGCTAATAGTTATATTATTCGACTGCCCTAAAACAGAAGACAATTGTAATCAGATACGTATCTAAATATTATATTTTATTCTGTATCGATGTGAATTCGTGAAACCTAAAGGGCTCGAGAGATTCAGATTTTCGGATTAGAGTGCTTCGAGTGTTGTAAAAGTCGTTTTTATTTGTCTAAAATGTCACTGGCAACGACGTCGATATTTAGGTTTATCTATATAATTACATAATATATCTATACATTGGTCACACTTTTAAATCCTTGCTCCGATAATCTCGTTCTTCGTTCTCAGTTATCCGTTATGCCTCCAGTGATAAGTGGCGGTGATCGCTTACCATCAGGCGACCCGCTTACTTGTTTGCCACCTAAAGCATTAAAATATATATTTTTTTGCTTTCGGAGCAAATATTTAGAATTAGGGCTTTCAGGTCGACATGAAAAATGACCGAATCGAATGTAGATCAGAGAGAATATTATACTTATATGCTTATTCTATTTTTTATTGATCTCAAAAGCACCTCAATTGTCGGAACGTTATAACAAGGCTTCTTATGATATAAATAGCCGCTTATTACGATATCGGAGAACAAAATTGTTTGCGTGCATATCTGGTTTCTATTGACCCAATTTGAAGCATGTCTCGAAATTCAGATTTTGCTTTACTCGTTTTATTTTTTGGTAATTTTTTTCCTTTCGTGTTTCACAATATTGATATTGAATGGAACTTGCGGCCATCCCGTTTTCTGAACTTAAGGGTAGATTGCTCTCAGTAACTTTGGCTTCTCTTCTTCTTGTATGAAACTCACTTATTGTGCTTGTACAAGAACAGGCGCCAAGAAGGGATAGGCTTCTCAGCAGTACTGTAGTACCTTAACATTTTTTTTATACTATTGCCCGGTGCTACTAACTATCATGTATGATCCAAATAGTGGTCCGTGTCTGGTCATTTCTGTCCTCTTTCTACGCACTAGAAAACGACATCGTCGTTGGCCCTTTTCCATCTTCACATGAGACACTTCATTGAATATTTAGTTGAACAGCGTAGTTTGCTTTGAAGATCCCAAGCCCGCTTGTCTAGATATTACTAGACAGACGCCATACACAGCTATACAGACAGCTTAACTATGCTGACAAGGGGCGGTCATAGGCTTCTCTTGCCTCTGAATAATTTAACTCAGTTTGGTTCGCTAGGTACTATGTTACGCTAAATACGCCGCGCTTCTCGCCTCGCAGCGCATTGATGATTCAGGCCCATTGACTCGGTAATTTTCCGATGAATGCTGGTCGCACATGAGGATGTTTCACAATATCACTTGAGTACCTATACCAATAAAGGCTATATTAAAATTGTAGTGGTAACCATTTTTGACCACACCTTCACTTTGTACGTTTGATGAGAAGTCATAGCCAAGAAAACACTGATCTAGGTTTTGAGGGAATGACAAAAATGTATCAAAAAATTGTGAAACTTATTGATGCTAAAAAAAAAAAAAAAACAACACTTAGCTTAGCCTAGATTCAACTAATAACTACTTACTTATGCAGGTAATTTGCGACTCTAACGACGACTGTGCATACCTATAGATATTAACCTCTCAAACGATGTTGAGTAAGTTTAGTGTTCGGACGAACTAACTTCACTGTACTTATCTACTTGAACATGTATGTATAACATACGAGTACTTATAGATACTTAACAACGTTTACTTTTGCCACATACATAGAATAGATACATACGCCATTTGATAATTTTATTCCTTTCTAATATTCACTGTTTCCTAAAAATATGGCTTAGTTTTTGAGCTCTCAAATCACAGAACCATTTCTATGATCAAACAAACACAAGTTATTTTCTATAAAACGAATCGACCTAATTTCATTTCTCTAACATATCACGGGACAAACTGAGCAGAAAGGGTGAAAAGGTCTGCAAATGGACGACCATAACGCAGTTACTGGGTCCTCAATCTTCATATACAGAAGGATCTCTGCCCTTTGGTCTGCAACGTGATTTAACACTTTTGAAAGGTCAGCCAAGTTATAGTGCCTCTACTTTCGTCTTGTGATTTGGCTGCTTTTATTTTTTGTGTGAGTGTGGGTTGAGTCGGGAGCTTGCCAAAAATGTGTGACATATTCGCTTTGATAAAGTAAATATAAGTAGGTATAAGTATATACGCAAAAGAAGCTGAGCAAAGGCAGTGTCCTATCTTACTACACTTGTAATGTATATACGTCAATGTTAATTTTTGGTCCTCTACTTGACTTTACTTTCTGCAAATTTTTATGCCAAAACCTTCACAAAAGATTTCAATGTGGTTCTCTCGTAAATCTTTAAGTTCATGCAAAATTGAAAGCCAAACTTGAACTCCATAATTATGAGGACTGCTAAATTAGCCCGTTTCGAATTTCATGAATCGAACATCGAAAAAGATAGCCAATTCAATCAATGATCTACCTGGCCTGTCTTTTATCTATAACAATGTTTAAAATAAACTGACAGCCTCAAAATTATTCACAATGGAATATGATAATTCCAAAAATTCAATATATTTTGTATCGTTTCAATATGGTGAAAAAAGATGGCAGCAATTTTACGCCGCTGCTGTAGGTCGCGATTTAACTTCGCACGAATGTCATTGCGATGTACGATTTATATGAAATGCCTTCACAACAATTTGGCTACATAACTCGCGATAACCTTAATATTAGTTTTATCGCGATCAGTTGGATGTCAAGGACGTTTTATAAGATGATAATAGTACAAGAAAAATACACTACTGTAACTGCGAACTAGCTAAATAAACTTAATGCTATTACTATCACGTACTAGGATAAGAAACAACAAAACAAACAACAAATACAACAACACAAAAATGAACAAGAAACTTCACTTCTTGAACTTTTTTTTTAACCTTTTCTCGTTTTGTTCAAGAACGAGATAACATGTATTTAAGTGCCGTCAAATAATTCAGATATTAGTTTTCAATACAAGCTTGGACGAGACCGGAGCGAGTGCTGACTGAAAACAAATTTCAAGTGTCTATAGTATTTTTGTTGAACTAGTTTGACAGCACTAAAAATCAAGCTATCTCACATCTATGTTTCTATTAGTAAAAGACAGCGTTAAATTTCGTTTAGTGTGTTGGCATTGGAATCGAAGCCATATCTTCTCATTTCGCAGTGAATATCGATAAATATGGGCTTGCGTATCAGCAGGAATATTTTCGAATCCAACGCGTTTTTTGAGTGAGAAAATGCCTGAACCCGTATCTAAGTAGGAC
The DNA here is from genome assembly GCA_949125135.1 of Alcis repandata. Lineage (NCBI taxonomy): Eukaryota > Metazoa > Arthropoda > Insecta > Lepidoptera > Geometridae > Alcis > Alcis repandata. The sequence continues at coordinate 5,175,948 of OX421238.1, forward strand.
ACTGAGCTCGCATTAGGAAGGAAATGTCAGCAGAAAATATGTTATCTTACTTATCGTCACTTCCATGATGGACTTCGGACGGATTTCGGTTCTTCGTCCGCCTTTTAGATTTTTATCGGTTTTATTTTAGAGCGTTGTTGAATGGGTAATAGCTGTAGAGGACGACCAAAGAAAGTATGGATGTAGGTACTTTGTGAAAGATGATAATATGAAAAAGAAGGGAGTGTATTCAGATATGACGAGTGATAGAGGTGAATGGAAGAAGTGTACGTACTGTACCGATCTCACGTTGGTGGGTAAAGGGTAGGCAGATAGATGATGATGATGATGATGATGATGTTGAAATTATTATTTTTACAGCTTTATGTTACTTATATATATCAAAAATTGTATGTTTGTTACTCAATCATCAAAAACGTTTGAAAGAATTTAGATGAAGTTTCGGTTGAACTACTCTAGATTAACTTAAAAAGTAGATACTTTTTCCGAAAAAATGTTGTGACTGACTGACAGATCAACGCACAACCTAAACCGCTTAAGCTACAAACGTCAAATTTGGACAAAAGTTTTATAAAAAAAAGCGGACGCTTACTAAGAAAGGAATTTGCCCAATTCAACCCCTAAGGGGGTGAAAAGGGGTTAAGCTGGTATGAAAAAAATATTTTTCTTAATGCTACGATTATCAAACTTTGCGAATATACTTACTAAAGTTAAAAAAATAATCGACACCTATTTCATCGTTTTTGAAAAATCAACCCCAAAAGGGGTGAAACGGAGCTAGGAAGTTTGTATGAATTTTTTTTTAATGCTGTGGTTATAAAACGTTGCAAATATACTAAACTAAAAAAAAAAATTGACACTTATTTTTTTGTTTTTTAAAAATCAACCCCTAAAGGGGTTAAACGGAGTGTTAAAGTTTGCATGGAATTTTAATTTTTTTTTAATACTACAATTATTTAACTTTGCAGTTGTACTAAGCTATAAAAAATATTAGATACCTATTTCATCAAAATCAAACCCTAAAGGGGTGAAACGGAGTATTGAAATTTGTATGGAGAATTTTTTTTGATGCTGTGGTTACGAAACTTTGCAAATATAATAAGCTAAAAAAAAATATTGGCACTTATTTTTTATTAATTCAACCCCTAAATGGGTTAAACAGAGTGTTGAAGTTTGAATCAAAATTTTTTTTCAATGCTACGATTATTTAACTTTGCAAATGTACTAAGCTAAAAAAAATAATAAATACCTGTTTCATGTTTTTTTAAATCAACCCTTAAAGGGGTAAAACGGGGTATTAAAGTTTGTATGGAAATATTTTTTTCTTAATGCTACGATTATTTAACTTTGCAAATGTACTAAACTAAAGAAAATATTAGATACCTGTTTCATTATTTTTGGAAAATCAACCCCTAAAGGGGTGAAATGGCGTGGTAAATATAGTACGGAGAAAGAATTGTAATGGCTCACTGACAGACAACGCACTGCCTAAACCGCTGGTCGTAGAAATTTGAAATATGGAGGGTGCGTTTGTCTTAATGAGTAAACGTGTACCATGAAAGAATTATTTGAAATTCAACCTCTTAAGGGGTGAAATAGGGTGTTAAAGTTAGTATGGAGAAGCATTGTTTTTTGACGCCACGGTATTGAAACTTTACAAATATACGAAGCTTAAAAAAATAACGAATACCTATTTCACCATTTTTGGAAAATCAACCCCTGTGGGGGTGAAATGGCATGGTTAAGATAGTGCGGAGAAAGAATTTGTTTTGATGCTAACTCAATGAAACTTTACAGATGTACTAAACTTAAGGCGGGTAAACAACATCTAGAAAAAAACTAAAACTTTTGAAAAGTCACATCCTCGAGGTGGAACTGCTAATTATCTCGAAAACTAAAACATTTTTACCAAAGCGCTGAGACTAAAAAGTCACCAAAACCTCGGACCTTTTTGGAGCCATCAAAAATAACATAGCCGCCTTAAAAACATGGGCGCCATACAAACTTTGAGGGTCTATATCTCCGAAACTGTTGAAGATGGGTGGGTGTTTGACTAAATGTCATAGGAGTTAGCAAGGGCTACTTGATGGTGGTGGCGAAAATCCAAATGATTCAAACCGGCCGCCATTTTTCAAAATGATTCGAGAAGGCTGATTTATTGCATCCGGGGGTTTTTGGGGTCCCAGCTTCCATTTTATGACGCTTTTTACATGCTCTCAAAAAAAGGAGGGTTAAATTAATTATCGGTTCCCGAGGTATAGTCCACGCGGGCGAAACCGTGGGCGGAAGCTAGTGTAGGATAAGGAGTGAAAACGCGGTTCGTAGCTAGTCATGCTATAAACAGTAATAAATGTTTTTCTTACTAAAACAGTGCAAATACCTACGTTGTACTATCTCATACAAAGAAATGAGCTTTGGACGGCGACGAACACGATAATTATGCAATAAAAAGGTTAATCATAATTTTAGATACATAGTTCAACTGGGCACTAGTAATAGGTAAACAAATGTATGTATTTTTAACACGCTTTTATTAGCTTCACCTGTATGTTTGTAACCGACTCCTTTGAGCGCGTTTTTGACCCACTTTAAACGGTCAGATTTCTTTCAAACTTTGTAGATATATCGAGGACCGATGACAATACACTAAACAAAGCGTGGTTTTTAGTTTTTTAACTATTAATTATTCTTGCTTTTATTTAAAAACTAGCTGCGCCCCGCGGTTTCACCCGCTGTCCTGCAAGAATAGCGGAAAGCCGTTCAATTTTCTGGGGTAAAAAGTAATCTACATATTACCTAGGGCTTAAGCTACCTTCATACCAAATTTCGTCAAAATCTGTTTAGCTGTTAAATTGTCATCCATACGTCCATTACATAGCTGTCATTTGCGCAAAGAGTATAATAAGTCGTTTTGTTATTCCAAGTCTGATTCTTTTTTGTTATACCTACCTCGTTTTATAGTGACTGATGTTTTATGTCAATTCACACTTGAATGCTATCGAATTTTATTTAACAGAAATAAATAGTATAATAGGAATAAATAGTATCCTATGTGCGTTTCCTGGCTCTAAGCTACCTCCTCACCAATTTTCAGCCATATCGGTAAAGCCGTTCTTGAGTTATAAGTAGTGTAACATAACACGACTTTCTTTTATATATATAGATGTACGTTAATTAGTTTGGTTGCAAAGCATTGATAAACTCGACCTTTCCGTTAACTACGTAATCGCACAAAAACAAAACAAATAGGTATTTAGAATTATCATACGTGCCCTTAATCTCTAGCGTACCTATTTAACGATAGAATGTAAACAATTTACGTCTAAATTATTATCTACGTACACGCTTCTTATTTACGACAAAATTCCGCAGGCATGAAAATACCTTAATTCCTTTACAAGACACCTCCAGCGTTATTTATTCCCAGGTACTTGCTACTGAGAGCTACTTCCCCTAAATTCACCAATCAATAATAATTTTATTTTTTCACGGTTGAATATAAAGGAGGCACGAGAACAAAGTAAAGCGGTGTTTCCAAACATAATAAAAATCCATTTACGAAGGAAAATCAACCACGAGTAGACGAACGTTAGAATCACATGAGTAGAATAATAAAACGATGATACATCAACGGTCTTTAATTTCCTTTGTGTATTCATCCTTTAAGGACTTAATTATAAAACCTGATAGGGTTTTTTGCCTTTATTTATCTCGCCGAGCATCCTGCGGTTTTACCCAGAATTCTGTCCAGATCCATTATTTTTTTGGGATAAAGAGCCGGTTTTAAATCAGAATATAAGATATTCTTATTGCAAATTCAGCTAATACAGCGGTAAGGGTCAAAAAACTTAACCCGAAAACTGTAACGTTTACAAAATTAATCTGAAGAGTGTATTGTGTTTACAAATGAATAGAGCGCAAAAAAAAAATTGATCGAGGTCTGGTTTTTATTTACGTTCCTAATCTACGTAATCTTTTATATCTAGGTACTTACCGGAGTGCGTAACTAATCTAAAAAGTAGACGACAAGAAAATTGTCGGGCTTTTAATACCTAGCGCCCTATTTCGGCGTTTACGAGATTATCTAAGGCGCTTTCGCTCTCAAGACTTTTCTGACGGTAGATACTGATAATACAGGGTTTTAAGGAAAGCGTATGCTAAACCGAAAAGGGCTCATAGTACTCATCATTATGAACAACTTTTATTAAGGGAACAACACGGAAATTGCGGAAAAAATCAGTTGTTCCATTGTTCCATATAAAAACGGCAATTAGGTACACTCGACAAAAAATATGGAACAGTTCATTTTTATTTCGCGATTTCCGGGTTGGTCCCCTAGTAAAAGTGAACAAAGAATAAGTGAGTGTGTGGGTTTATGGTGTGAACAATTAAGAGTTTATCTATCCATCTAAGAGTTGTTCATAATGATGATTACTATGAGCTTTTTTTCCGGCTTAGTACCCTTTTTTTAAAACCCTGTAGGTATTTATTATGTGAATATTTCATATTTGATAAACCGTCATCCTAGTAGGTACGTATAAAGTAACAAAGAAGTACGCCGATTTCAAATCGAATTTGGCTGGGTTACCAGTTTCACTCAAAACATAGAGGGTTATTTTCATACATTTTCCTAGGGACATACATTATGCAGGTTCATGTACAAGGACATGGCTCATTTCATAAACTCATGCCGTGAACCGCCCTAACCCCCGCCGGAAATTGACTTATTCCATTTTGCATCAAATAGGCAAGTCAGTGTGACCCAAAACTACTCTATTAGGGTTCTCAAATATCAAAGAGAAACCTTTTGAAAATGTAAATACATTTATGAATTAATTGTTATATTCACACAGTTTTAATTTTAAACCGAAACAGCCGTATGATAGATATTATATTTTATGTATTTTATAGATATAATTAGAACTACTTTTATTTGTTTCGTTTTTAGGATTAGTCCTAAAGATCAATCTTTAGGTGTTATAATTTGGTTATTATATGGGATTATGGTAGTAGGTTTTAAAACATCCCTATCTTTATTTATAAAAAAAAACATACAGTCGAATTGATAACCTCCTGCTTTTTTGAAGTCGGTTAAAAAGAATACAAAAGTGTGTTTGTTTGTTTTTATTGCAACAATAGAGCAACGGACGCAGTGACTTTTTGCATAGAAATAGTATTATAAAAATGCCGGAAAGTGACAGTCTAGTTTTTGTCCCAAAAATAAAATATTGTCCACGTAGATGAAACTGTGAGGCGCAGCTGTGATACAAAATCAAAGTACATACAGACTTTGTAGGAACTACGTACATAAATATAGATTACCCAGTTGAAGGTCTATATTTGTTTTATACTATTCAGTTGTTGTACGGAACCTTTGTCGCAATTTTCAGACACACTCTCTGGATGGGTTTAATTTTACCTCAGGGTCAAGAGAGATGTGCCAGGTCACGTCTGAAAAGCGGCCGGTTTTCTGGGCAATAGGTAATTTCCTACCTACCCTCATTCACTCAAGTAGTACAAAAGAGTTGGGATTAATATTTTAACAACGATTCTTTGATGGCTTAGACGTTGATGAAAGTGTAGCCGTAAAGTTTGTATTACTTACTTTGGAGTGAATTTTACGGGTATTTCATTGGACGGTTCATTTTAGGGTCTGTTAAATAAAAGGTGAGTTCTTGTAGATAAGTACATCTGGACACCTACATAAATACAATCGATGGAAGATCGTTGTCGTGGAAGGCGAAAGGGTTTTTGTTGATGAATGTAATAAATGCAGCCCGAGGGGAAACTGAAGTACTGTGGCGTGAGTCCATCAATATCTTTTGTTTTTATTGTACGAGTATGTCAGAGATGTTTTACAACAACATCATACATAATTTTTTTTTTCTTTTTTTTTTCGGCTTACACCTTTTTCTTTTCTTTTTATTTTGTTTTTTCTTTTTGTTGGTTTTTCTTTTTTTCATTTTCTTTTTATTTGGATAAGTACTCTTATCATATACTCACTATAAACTAAAGTTACCTCTTTAGTTAGCCATCAATATCTAACTTTTGCAATACAGCTCTACGGATTTGGTTGAAAATTAATGTGGTGATGCCTCTACATAAAAAATCATTCTGGTACAATTTATTCGTGTTAAAAATAATGAGCATATTATAAATAAAACCTCACAATACAGTTTCTCGTTTTACATAGGTAAATACGATTTACTTACAATAAAAGTAATTGCCTTCCTTCTAAGAAATTGTATCGTCAAGACAAGTTTCTGATAAATACGAAAATGCTTTGTAGGTATTTATTTATGATGTCCCTAATTTCAAGAAACGTATTGAAGTATTGTTAACTTGAAGTCTACGTCCTTGAATTGACAAGGATTGAATTAGTTGTGACAGTTTAGGACTTGTTTAGTTCTGATATGCCTATGTTGTAGGTTTGAAGGTTTGGGTATAACTCAATATCTGCGAAGCTACTTAGTCGGTTTGATTTGATCCCAAACTTTGAAATTTATAATATCAAGGATACCGTTATTCCTTTGTCATATATATTATACTAGTTGTTAGGCTAAGTTAGCCTAAATTAAGTTTTAATAAATTATATCACAGTCTACCCACGGCTTCATGGTTTTGTTACAATATTTTGTGTTCCCAGCTTTTCACCTCTACTTTGTTTGACCAATGCTGCCCCACTGCTCAGCAAAGGCCTCTCCCAATTTCTACCAGGATACTATTATAAGCTATTATATACTGGGCCTAATTTTTAAAGACAGCTTAAGTTAATCGTTGCTTAAAGTATTACGTCTTGTTTTGCGCAAGGCATTTCAGATCAGCAAGAAGTTCTCAAAGTATAAGCATTAAGCAGTGACTAATTTTAAGCATGCTCTATAAGTAAGGTCTATTGTCTCTTGCAAAATAACTGATGTTTATTTCTAAATAGTATAAACTGTAAGAAGTAAGAGGGTTATAACTATTATAGAAGTCAAGCGACACTCCAGAGAAATATTTAAATGTTTTAAGAAATAATTATTTTTCAAAGGCAAAAAAGTCTGCGTTTATGAAAAAAAAACTTTGCATATCATATTCCTGAACAGTTTTTAAAATAACATTTATTTATAAAATAAGCTTGTTGAAATGAGAACCTCATTTCCCAGAACACCGGGAACTGGCAATAACTTGTAATTTTCGTATTTATTTCCAAAAAATAAACAGGTATCTTTTTATCACTGTTTCACGTAAGTTTAATATTGTAGCATTATGTCCATTGTCCACTTTAATTTTACTCCACATAAAAAATACTTACATAAAGCATGGGCGCCGCGCCAATGAAGTTAAACTTCTAAAGGAACTTGATTAAGAAGGCATGCAAGTTTACAGTACCAACTCTAAGCAAATAAAACCATCTAAACATCTCGAGAACTACGTAACTCTTCTCAAATAAAGAAGTAAAGAACTACACGAAGCGGCTTGCCAACTAGTTCGTAAAACAAGCGGAGTGAAAAATTTGCATGCCCATTTCCAATTCGTGGTACCTACTTCGAAACTTTTCCAGCTGCCGAAATTATTTTACGAACGCTTTTCGGTATCTTATTTTAGTTACTTGTAGTGAAGGATCTAAGTTTTTATGTGCCTATAAAGAAGGATAACTATCAAAAGGTATTAATAAAAAAATTATTTGATAGGCTTAGAATGGCTTTAAAAACGATGAGATTCCAATTTTGAATGAGATCTAATAAAACAAGGGCAACACTCGTATATTACAAATGAACATACCTATTTAGAAAGGTAACTACAGATAAATAAATCTTAAATGCGTTATAACAATGAAATGAAATGTTTATCGGGGTTTAGTGACACGTAAAAAAAAAAACTTTATTGTGTTAGTCAGTAATTACCGCATTATAAATATCTACGTGACCAAATTCACAGAACAATAATGGTTAATCTGTAACGTGAATGCTAAATATAAATACAACTTTAATTAACAATTAAACTTTGTCCCATAAAATTAAACAGGGATTCAGAATCATGAAAGGGTTTGAAAAGGGCATAAACTTGGAGTTATTATGTGGATCAGCTCACACCCAATCGCTCAATTTAATTTCTCCCAACCTACGGATTAGCTTTCTGTAGATTCCGTACTAAAGAAGATTGAGACACACCACGCTTCTTTAATCAAAACACATATATATACAACAATAACTTTCGTGTTAATTGCTAAGTGTGGCTAGGTGTAACCTTGATACATCCAATAGAATAAATAAGTAATGGTACAAACACCCACAATCCACGCGATCAACGATTACCTCGAATTTAAGTTATTTTTATAAGACAAAAGCTTATAGTTCTTTTCTGTGTAATTTTTGATCCGAACAGTAAAGAGTTTATCTATATACCTTTAAGGGATTTCTAAAAGGGGTTAATCTGCGTCTCAACTAATCATAAGCATTCACACATCGCTTCACTCAGTCCGTGATTTCAGAGTAGTCGAAATAAAATGTCGTGAAATCTCGAGGGTCTAAATGGGATGCGATGACAGTAATAGTAATAACAGTAAATGGATGTGGGGTGCAAGGGACCTCTTGGGCGGCCTTTGATGCCTCTCATCCGACTTTTCCAGCCTAATGGTGATTTGTTTTGGCTGTGATCTCTTTATTAATGGCTACGGCTGTTTTGCTGCGATAATGTTTGTAATAAAGCTCAACAGAAGGAGGAAGACCGCAATAAAGATTTACTTCAAGATCGTTGTGCTAGCGTCTGGGTTTAAACCTAAAGTTATGGCAATAAGGACGCCGAAATTTCAATTATTTTGTTAAGCCAGTACTCATACTTTGATGACAATAAGAATTAGTCTCTACTGAGTTTTAAGAAAAATATCAGCGGCTTTTTATACGCCAAAATAGATTGTTGTTAACGTCTGGCCTTTTTGAATATCTTAAGAATTCTGCTACTAAAATAATATAAAACGAATCTCTCATGAAACTATGTATTCGAAATATAAAAGCACTATCAAACTTTCATTGGAAAGTACCTACCCGGCTTCCAGCAAATGCAAACAGTTTTCGAACTACCCGCATAAATCACAAATTTTGCGTAAAGTATGAAGTGAGTTATACCTGCGATGTAAAGGTGCGCGCCAGACTCAATTTCCCCTTGGTAATGTGATCGATCATGGTTCGGTATGGAAACCTATAGAAGCTCATTCTAGAACGTTCGAAGCCTTATCTACATATGCCGCTTCTGGAATCGAAGGAAAACATTTTGGTCTTTGATTTTGTGTACTCGGTTGACTGGGTTTGTAATAGCTTGGAATGTTTGTGTAAGATTGGTTATATTTGATAAGGGAAGGGATTCCTCAATAATTGGAAAATGGGTACTTACTTACTTACAATATACGACAGAATAATACTTGGTATTATTACAGTATTCAAACAGCTCAATTTTTACAAGGGTATTTTCCTTGTACCTTTTGCTAAACCATTTCCTATTATGATTAAAGAGAATTTAAAAAATAGCAAAATTAAAACAAAAGTAATATGTATCTATTTTCACATGAATTCTAAAAAAAAATTGATTAAACAAACTATTTGATTTTAAAGATAAAAGTAAAATAAGGTTACATAGGAAAATCCTGTCGATAGGACGGCTGTTCGCAGTTATGACACGTGCTTTGTTTATTTGGGTTTCAAATCAAACGCGGTGTATTTGGATTTGGTTCTGTCGCGCATTTTTTGTTCACGTAACAGTTTGGATTTCGGAATAGCTTTTGGATTTCCATATAAAACTTCAAATAAATAATTGGAGCTTAAATTTTTGCTGAAACAAAATCGATACAATGGAATACAAACATAAAAAAAACAACATGTTGATTTACTTTATTGTACTTTTTTTGTTTGTATTACTTTTTTTATTTGTTGTACTTTAGCCCAAGTTCCTTCGTAATAAGTTATGTATTAAGCCCCTTTCGAATAAAAAAATAATTTTGCAAAATAATTTTATTAATTACTAGCTGACCCCCGGCGGTTTCACCCGCTTTTTTTTTACTTTTTAACCTTCCCTGTATTAGAGCAAACAAAACAAAAAAAAACCAACAAAGCAGACCAAAAAGATCGGACCAATTTCTGAACACACCTATAAATATTTGACAACCAAGAACTATTTTTATTTCTAAAAAGACTAAAGAGATCGGACATCCCGAGTTTACCGTACCGATAGGACGAACTTCAAATGTTTCACAGGTAGGAACAGTTTGTATTGGAAAATTAAATTGTCGATTTTAGTATTTTTCTTTACTTATTATTCATGTTTCTCACCGTTTAAATCTTCCCTGAACTTTTACAAATATTTCAAGATCAAAATTAGCAAAATCGGTCCAGCCGTTCTCGAGTTTTAGCGAGACTAACGAACAGCGATTCATTTTTATATATAAAGAGAAGAGAAGAAGATAAGAGATTCTATATTTGACGGAGTTATGCCCGAACATACATAAAAAAAATACAAACATCCGAATTGAGAACCTCCTCCTTTTTTGGAAGTCGGTTAAAAAGTAATTCCTCTTACATAATGCCTGGCTGCCAAAGATTTATACTGAAACAATGAAACTCCAAAGTTTTTTGTTGTGCTGCTCGCTACAACTAATCCTGTGGCTTGAAGAAATTAGAACATACAAAAATTTAACTAAATACAAAATTCACAAAAAGTGTCGCCAAAATTTTATTAATTTGTGATAATAGGTATATATCGAGAAACTATTTTAAGCTCTATGTCGTCACTAGAATACCAATTTTACCTGCAGCACGTGCAGGAGTGTATTGGGGCTCAATTTTTTAATCTTCCGCATGCGTATTTTTTTGAATTTAGAACTAATTTTCTAGAAGATTTAGTTTGAAAGCCGGTCATTTCACTTGAAAAATACTCATGCGAGCCGCCCAAAAATGAGTCCCGGATTAAAAAGTCATTACAATGGTTTTAGTCTTTCTTTTATTAAAACATTTTACCTGCTGACCCCCGACTGTATCGTATTTCTGGCTGGTAATCAAAAACAGATTTTTTTTACTCTATCTTAATTCAATTGTCAAAATGAAGCTCATCCCAATTATGACTTAGGCAATAATACCGCCAATATCTACTATTTAACAATCTAAATCTTAAATCTGGTGTGGCTCCAAGACTGTTTTTACTAAAGTTAAAGTCAGTAAGTACTGTCTCTGTTTTGTGACCACTATTTTGAAGCAATCAGTAGAACGTTGTTTCACTGACTTCCTCCCAAATCTTTTTGACATTTGTAATAATTGCAGATCTTCCAAAAACCACTCTCTAAGCAGCCATAAGGCTGTCGCTCCCGGAAAGGTAATTTCCTCTAAATAACATGGCATCTTGCAATGAATTATGTATTACGCTGAGTTCAGGGCTATACCAAGAAGGTCGTTCTAATTGAGAGTTGGCGAAGCTCTGCCTGTCATGACTCAAGGCTACTGCGAAGATGAGTAGAGAGGTCATAAATATTTGGACTAAAAAAGTTGTGTGTATTCTGTGTCGGTATTCCTATTTCATTTTATCATTACGATCGTAGGCAAGCACGTGATGGGTCTGTACATAGTTTTTAGCTTCCCTGGTACTACCGGAGCTTGGAAGGGAACCGAGTTCGAGGGCTTCTTGGAATTGTGTTGCTAGGCGGTCATGCGAACATCGAATCCATTTTATCCAGAACTTGTGCAACCCGTCTGGCCCAGGATTTTTCCAGTTCTGAGCCGTACGGATCGCACAACTAACGTCTACGGGATCTATTAAAATAGATCCCATGGGTTCGATGGATTCGCATTCCCGCTCAACAACTCAATTATCATTACTATATATACGCACTTACTAATAATACACAATGTATTTAGAAAAATGTTTTCTGAGACTAATGTATTATTTCGTGAGTTCAAATTTACTAGGTACTTAATTAAATATATTAGTATAGAACTGATTTTTTATCTCATTTTGTTAGACAATAATATACATTTTAAATTTTTTACATTTATTTTAGCTAACTAGTAATTTTATACACGATTTTCTATTTTGTTTTAAGCTTTCGCTCTATTTTCTCAACATAGCATAATTTATTGGACCCAGTTGAGTGGCAACAAGACAACGTTCAAGAACTACAGTTTAATCAGAACTAAATTATATAATATGAGTACAATATGTTCTCTACCGACAGAAAATCACAAGAAAACCAGTCTGATAGTGAAAAAACCACTACACAATCTGCACGCATTTCTGAGTAAGCTACCCTCATCCTCAATTAGAATTCCGTTTGCGATTGTAAGGTTAGCGGCACAATAGGCGCCGCGGGCAGTTTCCGGTGCAATAACAATACCCGCCCGTTTCGCCACTCTCCAATTAATATGCACCGTTTGTTATATTATTCAGGAGAGATTCAGACAGGATTAAGCTATTTGTATGAAGACTAGACTAGATTTCAAGTCTTAGGTAAATAGACGTCACCAAGAGAGCTTAAATGGGCACGGCGGGGAGGAAGATCTAACTTGTTGGTACCTACTATTGTTCGGAACAGCCTCATTGTAGTTTTAACGATATTTTGGCTGTATGGGTATTAACGCATACGTATAGAAAATAATGCCTAGTGCAGCTTGTATTCAGCCAGCGTATATGAGTTGGCATCAGTTTTGCGGTTAAAGGTGCAGTTACATTGTGCACGCAGTCTTTTGTTTTATTGTTTTTCTTATTTGTGACTGTTTTTTGAATCCTAATATGACCATGACCATTTTGTGACCATCGTGTCGCGTGGTGTTTCATTTTTTGACGTCACATGTTTTTTGTAATTTTACATCTAGAAACTATTATTTTAACAAAAAAAAGATTTAGATTTTAAGACGTGACGTCAAAAAACTTAAAACCCCACCCCCTTGTCACACTTCGTCGTCCCCCTCCCTCCCCCTATACGTGTGACGTAATTTATGGAGGCCCCCTAATTAGTTCTACTCTATCTACGTAAGTTTTACTTACAGATTTCTGTACTAATTACTTTTACAGGAACACATGGATACACGAACATCTTATTACATCGGCACGCTTAGTTATGTGTAGGAACTGGCATCTGCAAAGGGAAGTAAGTTTACATTTGAATGGTATAAACCAAACAGAGTCTAACATTTGAAATGCAACATGCAACTCAGACCACATTTATTATTAACTAGAAACAGCAATAACGTAGAAGCAACGTTATAATATTTTGTCTACAAAATAGAAACAGATGAACTAACCGAGTTATTATTCGAGAGCAGACGCCAAGCTTGATTCCCGCCTTAACTCTATCACTAAAGCCATACTTACCCTTAATGCAGTATTTTATAGCACTTAATTCCATTAGGCGAGGAGCTAACTCCTACTTACACAACAAACAAATCAGAATTAGCAGCGAGTCCTCTCTGCCCATTGAAGTCCATAAAATCTTTTACTGCGTTCATAATTGCGGAAACAGCATATTTTTATCGTTGTTAGCTTTTATTTCATTGTAAATATCGATAAATGTGGATAAATACGACAGGGAAACTGGAACGATTCTGTTTTTGTCAGGGGACGAAAACGATATGACAGCGTATATGGAATAAAATACAACTGTGATATTGTTCTCGCGCTCGCTGTTTCACGCGCCACTTTAAAATATTGCCAGCGGAAATATTTTAACACGGGCTATAACCGTTCTGTTAAATGCCAAAATTAATCTCCTGGGTAAAATAACTCACTTGCATAGTGGAATGTGGAATAATCAAAAAGTTATGCTCATTTTCAGCGTTTTATAAACAAGACTATGGTTTAATTTATTTAATATACCAGCTTTGCCCCGCTGCTTTACTCGATATCCTAGACGAATGGTTATTTTTTTTGTTGAAATAAAAAGGAGCTTAGTCAGCTTAGGTACTTAAAAAGTCACGTATCTGATTACAGTCAGAATATTGCTAAGTTCTGGGTAGGGTTAATGTTAACACAGACAACAAATAGTAATAATATAGGATTCATCGAAGCTTGTTAGGTACACATCAATCAGGCATCGGCAATTCGGAAAATTTGTTCGGAAAAACAGTAAAGAATTCTACGAAAATGAACCCGTTTTCACAAAGGTTAAACCTCGACTCAATTTACAAGTTCTGAAAAATAATTCAGGACACTTACTTACGTCCCAAATTTGTTTTCCCGAAAATGCTCAGAAGAGCCAGGTCAGTTCAGCTTTCATGATAGTGCGTCACAAGCGCTTTGAAAATGTCCTTTGGACAAATACTCGTACCATTGTATTTTTAACTTTGAGTGTGTGTGTGATATTTCAAAAGAACATTTCTATATTAATACTGAATATCTATGGCCGAAATTCAAACCGAGAGACTCGATAATTCTATTTCTTATCAAAGTGTTCTTATCTACAGCTACTCGTACTTGCTCCAAGTTCGTTTATCATTATTAAATTCAGGTTTATGAAATGTAATTAACATTTCATAAGAGTGTCTGATTATTCCTGGAAGTGTAACAACACTGTAACAATAACAAATTTAAGGGCAAAAGGGGATTTAACATCTTATATCTCAGGGTGACGAGTGCAGTGCTGCGCCACGCAGGGTCTTGAATTTTAAAAGTTTAAAATTCTGGATGACACAGACATGTTATGGGCAAACGTGACGCTTAACATCGGGCAAGCGATTTGCTCGTCTCGTTATTAAATTACATAAAAAACGATTGTATTTTTCTTTTCATTGTTATCAAACATTTTTCACCTACAGCTGAATAATTAATAGTTGTATTCTTCAGCGCGCTATCTTTTCCGGTCCTTTGCCAGTCTCATATTTTGCGTTCCTACCACCTTTATGATGTCTTCCGACCAGCGAGCTAAAGCTTGGTTTTATTTTTCACTTCCAACGCAAAAAGAGGGGCTTATTATAGGTTTAACCGATATGTGTCTGACTATGGCTTAAACGAGTAAACCAATTTGTTTGAAAGCAGGTTTTCTAGCGGAGTTTCTTAGATTGGTTTTATCAAAATTAGTGCAGCCGTTTCAACGTTGGGGGTTTTTATTCGTTCTGCGGCCACCATCATGTGACTGCTTTGGCCTACCCTCCCTCTTCCCTTCAGGCCAATTTATATTAATTAATTGTAATATGATGAAGACGAAGGTCAAGAGATTGCTTCACGTTTTTAGAAAGCAAGACAAACGCGGAGAGAGACTTGAGAGGCCTTTACCTAACAATGGGACAAAACGGGCTAATATAAGATGTTAACGTTGAATAAACCAGAACTGGATGACAATAGCTCAGGATCGAGAAAAATGGAAGCAAGGAAGGTATTTATGGCTCATTATAATATAATAATAATCACATTAATGTTGAAAAACACGAAACACATTGTGGTTTGAAATACACGACTTGGTTTGTCATGGGTTAAATAAGGTTACAATGAAAATAATTGACTGTCGTGTTCCACCAAAAAACAGCTTTTGAAGGTTTTGTTTGTTAATTAAAATAACAATGAACAACATGTTCATGTCAACAACATTGTAAACCGCATCATTGTTTACACCAGGCAAGATGGTGGCAAACGCGAGCCTATTACCTACTTGCTATACAGGGTTATTCATAAAGGGTATGCTAAGCCGAAAAGGGCTCATAGTACTCTTAATTATGAACAACTTAGAAAAATGTCAATGACACTCAACAAAATGTATGGAACAGCAGATTTTTTTTCGCGAGTTCCGGGTTGGTCCCATAGTAAAAGTTGTTCATAATGAAGAGTACTATGAACCCTTTTCGGCTTAGCATACCCTTTTTGAATAACCCTATATAAGTATTTTCGGATAATAAGTTTTCACAATAGGTAACATATCTACGAGAGTCATTCCCGCTCGGTAACACTGTTGACGATCGGAAAAATAGAGTTGCACTCGTTCAGTGTTGACGAACGCTACTTTTTATTTCCCGATAGTATCATAATGTAATACAAGAAGCAAGATGCATAATAACGGATTTCAATGAAAGATAAACATTTTTACAATAATTATCAAAGTAAATAAAACGTACTTGATAGTAAAATTAAATCAGAATCATCCCTGTCTAGACGAATGCACATCAAATTGTAACGTAATCTCCCTTTATCATAATCTTTTGGACGTCTCAGTTCCGAAAATCTATTTCAGCTTGTTATCCCAAGTCAGACAGGATCCATGTCTTTGGAACCCTTTTATTGTGGTTGATATGCAATATTCCAAATAGAAAATTGTGAGAGAAATGGTAAGCCAACCCTGGCTGTAGGGAAACCTTTCGATTTTACTTCTAGCTATCACAAAATACAATGGGTAAATGTGGCTGAATAATTGAAAGTTGTTTATTTTTTTCTACTGTCAAGATACGTTTCTGATAAACGCGTCTTTCGATTCTTAAAGGTCAAATACTGAGCATTCAAACGATTCGAAGCCATCTACAACATTTTTATGTACCTATCGATTTTTTTAAGAGTTTTGCCAAAAAATATGGCGGAATTACTTATCAAAAATCTAAATTTATAAGATCATTAGAGCCATTATAAAAAAGTCGAAATATCTGGAATTTGATGATAATTAAAGAAAGCAACAAAGGGTTGAAGTGTCAAATTTCGGAAAAAGTCATGGATATTTCGATCGGAGTATTGTTACTAATGATCTCATTAGTTAAACGGTTTCGAAAAGGTATTTTCAGAAGTGTAAGTCTCGTTGTCCATCTGTTTTAATTATGGCGTCGAACAATATTTCGGGAGCACACGTCTGCTACATGTTTAAAAACGTTGCATCACGTGAAATCACGTTTCTGAAGCCTAAAAGTCTAAGTCAAAACTCACGAGCGCACCCCAGGAGCTCAACATTTTTTAAAAGCTTTTATCTAACGCGCAATATGTGTCACTATGTTTGTTCGGGTGGAATCTTGCAACTCAATTTTGAACTACTTCCCGATGTCCGATGACCTGAAATTTGGTACACGTGTGTAACTCCGATGACAGTGCAATAAAAGCTTGATATGAAAGATATTTTAACAACATTAACTTCTTCTTCTTCTCCAAGTGCCTCTCCACTATTGAAGGTTGGCAGTCAGCTTCTTAAAATTATCTTTGTCCAGCGCGAGTCTGAACAGTTGTTCCACCGTCTTTATCCCAGTCCACTCCCTGATGTTACGGAGCCACAACATGTTTCGTCTTCCAACCTTACGCTTACATTAACTTATTACAATGTAAAAACAGTTTCTACATTTTCTACTAATACGACTGACAACGTACAATATACTCTATGTTCATCGAATACCTACTATATTACAACGTGCTTGTATCCAAAGTACATCTCACAAAAAGCCTTCAAGCTGAGATTTTATTGCAAAATCTGCAAAGACGTGAGGTACAGACGACGAAAAGCCTCAGAACTTCAATACAGAGGCTTAGGGCGGCCTTATACGACCGACTTAAATGTACTCGCGGCTCCAAAGATTCACAAAGTCGTGTACTGCATAATACATCTTTCAAAGGTATGTCAAAGGCATGGTTTTATAAGTAGCTTAAAACTGCTTGGAACAACAGACTCCATTTGAACTTATTGGTTTTTATACTATTGCTAGCTTACAAACAGTGGGTAAAAATGCACCAGTACCTACACAGAAACACACGAGTGGGATTTTAATTTAAAAATTATTTTTTAAATGCTATATCACATAAAGATACAAAAAATACTGGTACAATAAACGCACAGCCTAATTGGAGGCTTTTGCGCCGTATTGCTTTTGTAGTTATGAATCCGTCTTTCAACGTCAATGCTGAAATTGTATACCTCTTCTAAGCAATTTTTTTACAATCTTCCATACAATCAAGAAGTCACCCAACACAAGGTTATTTAAAAAAAGAAGACGCGCCCGAGTTAATTCAATAAGTGTTACCAATATGTAAATTGATACACATTTATTTAAATTGAATTTTATTTCTATTTGAAAGTCGAGTAAAGGTGTTTTACGTGAACTTCGACCACATCAACAGAACACATTTATAATAGTTAACACACACTCGCCACCTAACCCAATAAGACTTACAATTAAATTAGGCAACCAGTCGCAGAGTGTGGAGTTGGCCTAACTTGGCTCGTTATCTCGAAATTCTACACCAAACGGTTTAATACATGTAATACTCATTGTATACCTATATAATGCTACGTATTAAGTAAAATGAACTAGAAGACAAATATTTGACTAACTTCTACAGGGTTATATGGAAAGGGTATGCTATGCCGAAAAGGGCTCATAGTACTCATCATCAAGAACCACTTTTACTATGGGGTCAACCCTGAAATTGCAAAAAAATTATCAGCTGTTCAATACATTTTGTCGAGTGTCATTTACATCTATAAGTATATTATGGAAAAGCTGTTTTTTCAGACTCAAAGTTGGTCCCATAGGGAAAGTTGTTCATAACTATTAGTACTATGACTATGTTTCGGCTTACCCTTTTCTAATAACCCTGTATTAAATCCAGGCTTATTTCTGTCACAGACGCAGGTCTGATTAAGTCTAAAACGTAATTTAAGGGCGAAATGTGAATATGAAACTTTGTTTATTTAATTTGATTCAATTTGAAAAGTTTGTGAGGGTAAATAAGCACCCGAGGGTTACTTGCGAATGAGAATTGTTCATAAATGTTTCACTAATTGATGTTAAGAGATATGGAGTATTTTAAACATTTTGGAATGTATGTTGAATTGTTGATTTCGAACTGCAAATTATATAGTTTTTGTACGGTGCAAAGTTTTTTGTATGCTCGCTGTGCTTATTCAATTAATGAAGTAGCTTTTCGATGTTTACTTTATTTATATTTTACAAAAAAATTGAAAAATAACACACCACATGTCATTGTATGTATAAGATTTTGTAAAGCGTTGAATGAAGGACCTATAAGTATGAGTAGACTTACTTATCAGAATAATGTTATGACATAAAAATATGTAAAAAACATTTGACTGGATTTATAAGAAAAGAAAATATTGCGAAATAAATATTATTGTGTATTTGCTATTTACCAGCTGAAACGGTAGAAGAAATACAAAAATAAGATATGAAATACAAAAAACTGTGATTTCAAAAATCTAAATAGTAAGATTTTCAATACATATTCACGTACGCAGGTATACCTGCGAAAATATAATTACTGTACCCATACAGGTACAATATATATTTTCATACCTCGCGCTTTTCTTGTGTAAACCTTCCTTACACTAAGATGCCTTAAGTAAACCTTAGGCTTACACTTACATTTACATTTACTCGCATCAAGTAAATCTCAACCTACATTACGTTCAGCGGTCCATAACATAGCTACCGAAACTGCTGTTTCCAGGTTTGTTGCGTCTTTAAGTAACAAAGTGGCCCTTTCCACGGTCTTTAACTGAATTAGATGGTGGTCCTCAGGAATAAGGACCTACGTCGTTCAATTATAAGGTGGTATTTAGGGCGTGCTTGAATCAATTAGGAGTGGACTTAGGGCGAGAGGACAAGAGGACGTTGCTTAGAAAAGTAAAATCACCGTCATTCGAATGGTCTTTCTTACATTTGAAGTCCATTTAGTTTTATTCGAATTTTTTAGCTAAGGAATACTTTCGTTTTCTTTATCCAAAATTTATTTTAAATAATATGTTCAAGAATAAATTATTAAACATATCAAAGTAATTTGGAACTGATTGTCACAATCAATACCACAGCATGAGTCAAAATGACTGAATAATTTAACTCGACTACATTTTTTATACATAGATGTACTGTAGATTTTCCTTTATCCAATCAAACGATTATTTGAATGATTCGAGATAAAGTTTACCTTTCTCATTTCTAATCCCTTCTTAGTTCAATTATTGTTTGCGTGTGGACCATTGAGCTTCCTCACCCTTTTGGCAAAGTGTTTGTTCTGTTGTTACGTAAGTTTGGATCTGTTTGCTTCGACTCGAGGCGGGTATTCGAGGCCGAGATCAGAGTGGTAAAAATAGTTCTTTGTTATTGTTACTAACAGTCTCTAGTACGCTAGTAAGTTCGTATAGACTGGGTGTTCTGCCCTAGTTTGAAAATTTCAGGCTTTCGCAGAAGGGCTTACCAAGCGAAACGATTATTGTTTTGTGGAAAATAACCGAGGCTCACAATTTGTTTCAAATTATAAGCAAATTTGCGGGTAAACAAGAAGGCATAGTCGTATACGAACCACACTTGAGCACTACTTGAAAAAAGTCCCCTTTACTTCATAATACGTACCTCTGCGCAAGTCGAGGCAAAACGCGCTTCTCAATTTTCATAACGATGACGCATTAAAAATATTTTTGACAGAAAGCTAGATTTATGAACAACTAGAATTACGAAGTACGAGCACCAGACCTATACAACTTTGCCTTCAAAGACAAAAACACTCAATGCCAATAAAAAGTATCTAAAAAGCTTTTATCACACTAGAAATAACTTACTTTCATCTCTTCTGTGCCTGTAGGAGAAATTGGAGATTTCCAGCGTTCGATAGGCCAGGCACAGATGAAATATCGCGCAGAACCTATTACCGAAACGTTTTCCAACAGTATCGTAACGACAGTGATTGACTCCCTTTTTTCGGGGCTGGCTGCTTTCTTAGAACCCATAGGTACCGCAATAAACATACTGGCTGTGAGGATTTACCTTACCATATTACCTATGTGATTTGTATTCGATTTTCATGTTTGGTTTTTGGATCTCTGCTTGAAGGAGTGCGAGCGGGAGAGCGCATGGTGTAAGTAGTTTGCGCGAAAGGGCTAGCATGCGATTACTACCACAATTACAATTTTAGGCTTAGAAAGTTATTATTTTAGTTATCTGTGCCTAGTCCTGCAAGCTAACTTAGGTCTTGCTTCGACGACATAGATCTTAAATTCGTTTGTCATTATTTTCAAATGTATCTAAATTGGCATTTGTGAACTTCTGCTAGGGACTTTTATTACTCAATTTTGTACTAGACTATATTTACATGTGTTCTCACGTCTTTGTCTTTTACGCACATAATATACCTGTCTAAATCTTAATGAAAACTGTCTGCGTTCAGAAATTTCAATAACTCTTTATTAGCGTAGTTAAATCAAATTCAAATAACTACAAGATGTCACTTAGAGTGAAGTGCACTTGAGTGCTTGTAGACAGCAACTTAATTTAATTTATTCCAAAAACAATAAACCATTCTTAAAATACATAAAATGCTAAATACAAAGATACAGTCACTTAGATAGGACAAATACTTGCAATATGAAACAAACAAACAGTAAGTACCTCAATAAGAAAATAAGACTACGAAAAAACATTCAGTAATGTCGAAAGGACCCATCTCAGCATAAACGCTGAGTGTCACAGACACAGCGCTGGTAGATATTTCCACTAGGCATAGATACAGCTAACTAATCTAAACATGTATCTGGGACATAGAAATAGAAGATTATAGTTTCGGACTACAAGTTTTTTACTACTATAGTGGTGGGCCCACTTTGAAGGCATAAGTTGACAGATCTAATTTTTCTAAAAGTATTAATGTCCTTATTTTACAGGTGGCAATGACAAAAACAGATATATTTTTAGTTAGTTTAGATCTGTCAAATAAAGCCTTCAATGTTAGGCTCACTATACTACTATACCAGTCGATTAATCCCAATGAAAAAAAATAGCGAAAAATATGACATAAAAATATAAAGTACCTATCTGCTTATTTAACTTAACCTCATTTAACATTTGCTGTCGTACAAAAAATGTCTTTGTGTAAAATACTAGTTGCACCCGGCGGTTTCACCTGCTGTTTTTTTTTACTTTTAAAGCTTCCCTGTGTTAGAGCAAACAAACAAAAAAATAAATATTCAAATCGGTCCAGCCGTTCTCGAATTATAGCCAGACAAACGAACAGCGATTCATTTTTAGATATAAGAAAATAAAAAGTTTTTTACTCTATTAACTCCATATACCTACTGCATTTTTTAAATTTATACAGTATCAATTCGCATCATTGAAACTGAAAATAAAGGGATATTTAAAAATCAAACGAGAAAAATCGTAGTATTTTCTCAATGCAATGAAAAGGTAAATATTTTTTACTATCTTGCCTATTGAACTGATGGCATCGCTTTGTTTCCAAATGGCGTTTACTTAATTAAATAGAAAAAAAAAAAAAAAAAAACGTAGCAAGTTTTTGAAAATTGTATTACACAGCTTTATTATAAGCAGTTTCGCGTATTAACATATATCATATTAATAAGGAACGGCTAAAATAGTTTTAACTAAATAACAGACTTGTGGCTCCTTATTAAAACACATAAACTCCTTAAAATAAAGACAATAAAACAATAAGATGTACTTTATACAGAGTTATATAGAAAGGGTATGCTACGACGAAAAGAACTCATAGTACATCATTACGTACAATTTTTACTATAGGACCAACCCTGAAGTCGCGAAAAAAATACAAAAAAAAATGTCAATGACTCTCGACAAAAAGTTAAGACCGCTGTTTATTTTCGCGATTTCCAGGTTGGTCCCAGTAAAAGTTCTTCATAATAATGAGTACTGTCAGTCCATTTCGGCTTAGCATACACTACCTTGTATTAACTAAAGCTTTTAATTTCCTGCGTAATTAGAGATTTAATTTTATTAGGCCTAATCTAAAATTATTAGTTAGTAGATTTTGCGATTTGTAAATACCCTTCCCTTTGTTACCTTTCCGTTTGTTTTTCCTTTTCTAATAATAATGTTGGGAAAGCTAAACTCTCCTCTTCGGCTTGTAAAAACATTGATTATTATTTGAATATATTTTTGTTGAGTTGTTCTTTGCTTCGGGGCTTACGTTGAGTTTACTCAGTTCTGAAAACAAAAACAACCGGAAAGCTAAAAAATAACATAAACAGCAACCAGTTGGAAAATGGAAATATCTACTCATTTAGGTCACAACAATTGACGAAGCGAGTGTGTCTCTCGTGTTGTGTGTCTCGGTTCTTTTACTGCATAGCGTATATACAGATTCAGATTCAGAAATATTTATTGAACAACTGATACATTGTTATTTATACATAGTTGAAATTGTCAGTTTATCCACATCGGGCTTTCAATATGTTCACAGTCAAATAGTTTTAGTAGTTTTTAAAGACCTAGCCAAGTTGCAATTCTATAAAAGCTATAAAAAACTAGGAAAATGTATAAGAATGACATTTCTGTAATCTATTTATAGATTCCATATTCTATGACAGAAATGTAATTCCCATACATAGTCATAGTTTCTATAGCGTTTGCGATTATGGAATTGCAACTTGGCTAAGGAGGCTGATTCTGGCTGGAATCCACTTTTCTGCTTTGTTTTTTTACTTCATAATTATGGTCGTCAACGTCTTGTATGATGATTTAATTGGTCTTCATGTAATTTCTTACATCATTAAACCATCGCCACTTTGGGCGGCTAAGAGGTTTGTCTTCGGGAGCCGTTTCAGGTCTCCGCATAACAATATCACACTAGCACCGCTAAATTCTAATAAACAAGCCCTAATAAAAATATCTTGACGCAGAGTACATAAAAATACCAACAAAATATTTTCAACCTAAAATGTTTGAGCTTTCAGATTAAGAAAATTCAAAAAGATTTTTCACTCGTTCGCAAGGAAAGATAACGCTGTGAAATCTTTTCCAATTACTACCTTGCTTGTATTAGACAAGGTAAAAGCCTACTTTGCAAATAAAGGCTGTACTTACGCGAGGTAACGTAATTGCTGTTACCTTATCTTGCGCGTTTGCGATCAAAGATTATCTGGTAGGTGCGAAGCGCGCCAATCTGAATGAATCAGTGCTTCAAGTTTCAAGGAAATGGACTAGAACTCAAAAATTATTATAACAATAAACCTATCCAAGTAGTCCATAATATATTTAGAGTGGGTGATTAAGTCAGGCGTTGAATGCTGAAGTTCATCTTCATATTTGAATTTAAATGGAATCTCAAGAGTTTTTCCGTTGCATTATCGCGTCTAGTACCTATTCACCCTGACCTTGAAAAGACGAAGATTATCTATCTTATTATTGATGTTACCTTCTACTTATCTTCCTATATGTTTGATTCTTGGATACTGTCTCGAACTTTGCATTTCGTCGAAGATTTCCTCCTAATGAAGCTCTAATCAAATGCGCGCTCAGCCAGCGTTTCGCTTAATGTCTGACATTAAGGCAAAATACGAGTTAAGTGCCACCTTCATTGCTGTGATGTAATTAGTAAGGTTTATCGCCTTTAGGGGACACATTTTACGTAGGAACCTTTTAAACGGGAAAGGTGTAAACTTCTGCGAATATTTGGTTTGTTTGCTCTCTAAATGAGCTCAGAGACATTTGTGGTGTTTACAGGAATGTTAAGTTCTATTTATAAAGTTAAGTAGACTTATGAGGCTCTTACTGAATGTTGTTTGTTTTCTTTGTATCTTTGCAAATGTATGTTTTACACACACGCATAAATACAGTCTTTACTAAATTTAGCAATTATATTTACCTATACACTTGTGTGTGTGATATACCTATACATATTATGTTTGATCAGCAATTATGATACACCTACGCAAAAGTGAACTCATAAATTAAGGCATATTTTAAGATATTTCCGTCGCCGCCGTAAACGATCCTCGCTATTTTCAACTAAACAAGCCTAGGTGAAGCTTGATGAGGCCTTAAAGATATCACGCCATATGAGGCACAGTTTAGCCTCGGCCGACATTTTTCTCATTCGTCTATAAAGCGCCTTTTTCCTATCGCGAAAGCAATTTTCCGTGAAAGCCAAAAACGTTCAATAAAATGTACCACCTACTGTTACTAACTACGCCTATAATCTACAAACTAGTACAAGCCAAAAATAAAACAATACCTATACCTGCAATGGGCCAAAGTTTAAAGGTTTTATTTGATAGATCTAAACTAACTATAAATATGTTTGCCTTTGTCATTACATTTATTACAGAAGGATATCATCAATCCTTTTAGAAAAAATAGATCTGTCAACTAAAGCCTCCAAACTTGCAATAAATTTGAAATAATTAATAATTTTAATATGATATATAAAAATATTATCAAATTTATTTCAAATTCTTCAAAGAATCTATAGATTCCGATTATTCCCGATATTACTTGACTGAAAAATCAATGTACAGCCTAAACTGCTGGTTCTAGAAACATGAGAAGGGCGTGCTCTTTTTATAATGTAGGCACATACGAGTATACTAAGGAAGGAATTTGCAATATTCAACCCTTAAGGGGGTAAAATTTGTAAAAAAACTACACGCGGCTTTTTCTACCTATACTTCCAATATTATAAACGCAAAAGTTTGCGTGTATGTAACAATGTTTGCTATCACATATCTCCGTTTTGATAAAAAATTATAAATATCTTGGATTAACATGTAGGTTTTCATCATAACTAGACGAGTGAAAATGCAGGACGCCACTAGTATCAAAATAGACAATAGACAATAGTTTATTTAAAACAAAAATATACATATACACAAACATACTAAATATTAAAAAAAAAGAAAGAACGCTATTTTTGTCTTAATCCAGTCTCAACTCAGCATAATGCCGGTCGTAAACAACCGGCGCTGGTCTTCCGTTGAGACTGGCGGGTGACGTGACGGACATTTAAATAAAACACGACCCGGGTACGAGTACAACCCGGGGGTGTTCAAAAATAGAGTGAATAGGTTTTTCCTAGGCAAGCGTGCTACATCTTCGACCACATCGTCACTTCCCATCAGGTGAGATTGCAGTCAAACGCATGCCTAGTCCGATGTAAAAAAAAAAAAAAAAAAAAAAAAAAAAAAAAAACGATACAAAATAAAAAATAACAAAGAAAATGCAACAAACAAACAAATAAGTGAATTAAAATTAAAAAAGTTAGTACATATTGATTTATAAAACAAATAAAAACAAAACACAATACAAAAGTGGAACAAAAAAACAAAAAAAATTTGGCCTGCTACATAAAAATAAAAATAAAATAAATTGAGGTAAGTAATACAAAATATTAAATTGCACTGGTGTCATGTTTTTGCAACTCTTCGCCCTTTTGATGCGCAAAAAGGAATTGTTTTAATTTAAATCTAAAACTGTGTATACTTTGCAGGTTCCTTATTGGCGGCGGAATGTTGTTCCAACATTTCGTCGCAGCATAGCGGAAACTACCTCTAAAAGCGGCCGAACTGTGCCGCTGGGTCGCGAGCTGCGTCGAACATTGCCGCGAGGGCTTACAATTGGCCTTCCAGTACAACTTATCATATAAGTAAATCGGAGTTTTGTAATTAACAACGCCAAACATGAGACACGCCAAGTGGAGTTTGCGTCGATGCATCATTTTTAAGTTATGTTTTTTATTTAGGAACGGCGTCACATGTGACCTAAACGGAATATCAAAACAAAAACGAGCACAGGCATTCTGAACTCGCTGGACAAGTTTATTAGTTTTAGCTAAAAGCCGAGGACCAAAGACCACATCCATGTAATTTAACCTGGACAAAATTAAGGATTCGACTAATTGGATCCGTAATTCCTCCTTCAAAAATGGTCTGATTTTATATAAAAGCTTTAATTTGTAGAAGCAGTTTTTCACACAATTCGCTACATGCTTTTCAAACCGCAGTTCACAATCCATTAATAAGCCCAGGTTCCGCGCCTCGTGGACACGCTCAACGGCCTCGCCCATCAGCATAACATTTGTAACTGGATTGAGACTATCAAGCTGATGCTTATTTCCAAATATCAAAAATTTAGTCTTAGCTGGGTTGAGCAACAGACAATTATTTGCAGACCATGCCTCTATTCGCTTCAGATCGTCGTTCAGTTTGTTTATGGCTGTATCGATGTCCTGCGGTTTACATGATATGTATACCTGTATATCGTCTGCGTACATATGGAATTTACAATGTTTTATGTGTTTTGCAACGTCAGCGGAAAACAAGGTAAAAAGAACAGGCCCCGAAATGGAACCCTGAGGCACTCCTCTATGAACAGCCAACTTGCCTGACAGCAATGAAGATCCATCATCACTACCTATCTTTACAATCTGGGAACGATTTGAAAGGAAGCTGTCATACCATTTCTTAGCTTCGAAATCAAAGCCGTAATAACTTAATTTGGAGAGAAGAAGAGCTATATTTAAAGAATCGAAAGCCCTAGAAAAGTCCAATAAAACTAATATTGTACACATACCCTTATCTTGTGCGCTAAGTATGTTGTCGGTGACATCAAGCAAGGCGGTGGTTGTACTGCGCCCCTTTCTGAACCCCGATTGTACTTCTGGCAAAATATCATTTTTTTCTAGAAACTCTGTCAACTGCATACAGACAGCTTTCTCGAGAATTTTGGATAAACAAGGCAAAATATTTATAGGTCTGAGATCCTTTAAGTCAACTGGGCTAGGAAGTTTAGGTAAAGGTCTCACAACTGCTTGTTTCCATATATCTGGAAACGTTTGAGTCGCAATTGAGGTATTAATAAGCGCGTGAACGAAATCTAAAGTGTAAGGAAAGGTCATTATCAGCATGTCTAGACTAATACCATCACACCCCACAGCATTTGACTTTAAGCTTTTAATTATTCTTATCAGTCTGTCCAAGCTGATTTGATCAATGTGGAATACGGCATCACTAAACCTGTGGTGTTCGAAATATGTTAACTGCGATATTGAAGTATAAGGATTACCAGGAATATTTAGAAAGTGATCATTTATAGCATTAGGATCGTTAAAAGACGAACTAATACGAAATATGATTTACTGTAGGTTTCGTATGTGTATTCGAGAGTATAAACTACGAGTAGTTTCCACGTAAATAAAACCCACAGACTTTTATTCCGTTTGATGCCTCAAAGCTCCTATTTCAACCAATCGTTTCCAATACGTATTACTTACGTCTATAGGAACGACCTTAATAGCCTTATCTGATCTTAATGCGAGCGTTATTGAGTTAACTATAATAAATTGGGTTTATTTAACCTTAATAAGAACTTCTCTTAATGAATTTATCTATGGATATTTTGTTGTTCGTAATTTTTGATCTGATACTTACAAACTTAATCTAAGGTATGTGTCTTTTATAGTAAGTTCATATAGCCTGAAGGAGCGACTAGCTCTAGTTTTAAGGTTACGGAATAATGTATCCACAACAAAACAAAATAGTAATTTCATCTAAATATTATAACCAAATTCCATATTCAATATAAAATGAAAATATATGATAGATGGCTGATTCTGACCTTCTTGGCCCAAGAACGGAGGGTAAATCTGCGAGCGCTGTTGGCAATATTCTATGTACTCTACTAATGCTCTATCTATTGGATACCAGACCCTCATTCCAAAGCAAACGAGGGTCATCAAAAACGATTTAATCTCCGTATCTCGGAACAAATTGGTGGAACGTTATTTCATTACAAAATTCGTGATAAAAGAAGAGGTTACTGCTATCGACAGCTGTCTAAATGATGGACGACGTCCGTTAAAAGTGAATCGGTCCATCTTCACTAGTCTTCAAGGTCGTTACGTATCAAAGGTTACTCCATAGATATCGCAGCTAAAATCATTTTAGCTGCGATATCTAGTGCGCGTAGTGCGCTTCAATAGTAATTATTGAAGCGCACTACGCGTTGAACAAAATACGCCTTAAGATCTTAGTACTCGCGTGTTGATTAGGACAAAATACGCCTATGAAATCCAGTCTCATTGATTCATTACTAGGTTTGGCATTTAACATGCTAATCAAAAATGGGATCTCAGCTACTGAAACTTGACTTTTCGTCTATTTAAGTTCATTTTTTTTTCAAAACTCACATCTGCGTTATCTAAAAGAAAGTAATCTATACTACGTCCACGTTTTTGACAAAAAATAGTGTCACCTTTAAATACATCTTGTTTTTATTTTACGAGATGACCTATCATCTGACGTTATTTTCCCTCAGACTGCGCTATAAGGAGGAAGAACCGTGCAAAAGTTGTGATCCGAGAGCTTCCGAGTATCTTATTGTACTTGACACGATATTGAAACCAAAATAGATGGATAAGGATTTTGCAGAAAATACTGTGCTTAATAGTTTTTCGTTAACTTTACTATTGATCGGTTGAAAATAACTTCGTATTAACGAGTTCTAGAACGTCGCGGTACAAGTTCGATTATTTCCCCGTACAGTACATTCTTGGAATGGTTTGCAGTAGTCACCGTGAATCTAAGAATTCACGTAAATACTTCAGAACGTAGGCTTAATGATGTATTGAGAGTTCTAGGAAAATCGTTTTTATTTCTTCTTTTTGGCGTGTACCTACTTGAAATATTTTTTTTTGTAATTTTTTTTTATTATCCTTTTATTTCATAGAAATATTTTAACATGTCCGTTTCTTTTCTTTTCTTAAATAACGATCCATACCCGTCGCAATTCAGTACTCTATCTAACTACTATTATAATATTTATTAAAATAGTTCTCGATTTCATTACGCTTTTGTTAGTCGGCCTATTATAATGATTTATGCGTCTTCATTGAAATATTGAAAAACCTAATGTTCCAAAACAAACAAATCATCTTAGATAACATATCCTCTTAGTTCTAATTCAGGTTAGCATACCTTTATGAATAGTTTTCATCATCAGCTTACATCAAACTTTTGCTGAACAATGAACATAAACCTCCACAAACTATGACTTTCGTTTCCAGAAACTGCCAAATTCCTTCAGTACATCGTCACATCATCGATTCGTAGGTCGTAGTTAAACCAATAATGCTTGTGTTTTTCTAAGTTTGCTATGAGTGTTATTGTGGTGAAGAGATACAAACAAGCTATACCGGATTGTTTACTATTTCAAGTCCTAAAAATAGATATTTCAGCTTTTATGGCTTCTCGCATGACATGTTTACGTATTGGATAAGTGTTTCCAAGGTAAACTGATCAATGATAAAAATATTGTACCAAAATTGGTGATCAAAGGTCTTCCATAACTATTTGTCAACATATTTTCGAATAAATAAACAAGAAAAGAAAATAATATTACATTTACTACGCAGGGCACTTTGCTTTTGCTTCTGGAATTTCAGTTACTTTTTTAAAAACTGTAAGTAACTACTTTTCAAATACAAAGTACTAGTTACCTATGAGCTTGTTATCATGATATTTACAAACAATGCAAAATAGCAGCGTGTGTTATTTTTAAACTTCATCAATATCTGTTGATCTGCTTAGACTGACAATAAAGAGTTCAACATTCATGTTAATCATCCTACTGCTGGAATACCAGATCTACCCTCAAAGAGTGAATACTGAATAGCCCGTATTCCGTTTTTACATTATTAGTGAAGAGCCACAAATTTATATTTGCATTGATATTTTATGTCATACCGTCTGATACCCGCCGCTATTTCCTCTATGATATCATAGTTTATGTCGCTAAACTATTCCGTTTACCAATATAAATATTTGCGAACTATATTGCGTGTAGAGGTTCGACCGAAGTAAATATAGAAACGTTTATTTCCTCTACTTTGAGTTAAGCTTTAAGTTCGCGCGACACCTGCGACTGCGAGCGGTTCCTCGAACTCGGTGTCACGTCCGGGGCGCAATGCAGAATAACGATGACTCACTGGCCCTTAAGCTGGATTCACATTAGCACGAACCCTGAATGAAGTCTAGACACGTCTTAATAATTACACATTATTAAATAAATATTTATGGCTGCCTTAAGATTTAAGATTCAAGATTTTTATTTGCAGAATGTAGGTGTAACATCTTATACGAGTAAAATTAAAAACATAAATAGTACATTTCAAACTACTTCCTTAAAGGTTTGCAAAAGCTTATCGCTAAGAGCGATCTCTTCCTGTAGTCTATCTCGCTCGCACTTGTGGGTCTTATAGAGCCGCATAGTGATGTGCGTAAGATGGTTATGGGCGCATATCGATAAGAATAAAATCAGATAGAAACATACGACTAACGACTACGACGAAGGCCCTACGACTCAGTTGGTAACGCGGTGTCTATAGGAAGAGATCGCTCTTAGCGATAAACTTAGCAACTATAGCAGTATAGTAAGTTGGCCGCTAAAAATAATTACATTTCTAATAACTTTTAATGCGGTCTTAAGCCCTTATTCTCTTTAATCATCGACCACAATATCAATACCACAACGTGTATAGTCAGTAAAATTTCTTATTATTTATTATTTATTTATTTATTATTAAATACATGCTGCACTTACAGCAACGCCAAAGCGTGCGACATGTCCGACACAAACAATTGTAAAATAAAATAAAATTTTAAAGTAAAAAGAAAAACAAAACATCCTAAAAATTATAAGTACACATTAAAAAAAATTGAAAAATAAAAAAAAAAGAAAAGAAAATGTCAAGTCATTAAAAAAAAATAATAATAATAATAAATGAATCAAACGATAATAAAAATGAAATAGAATAAAATGTCAAAATCAAATAGACTGCAAACTTAAATAATTAATACAAAAATTCACAAACACACAAAATTTTATAACAAAAATATCAACATCTGGTTGTTGAGCGAGCAGGGCGTTGAGCAGATAGATAGCCTTAAGCTTTAACTGAACTTTCCTTTCCCTGGTATCAAAAAATATTATAATGTATCTAGTTTTATCGCAGATTTACGCACTGGTGCAGCGAATGTCAACATTTCACTGAATTTTTGGAATCAAATACACATTATATGCAACACGATTTCCGGTGTGAACACATACGACCCAATCCACAATAAAATAAATATTTTCAACGTTTTCTGCAACTAAAATGTTTCGCTTCAAAAATCGTATAAACAAAGAATGGTAGTCTGTCCTGTATGAAATCGGCTTTATGACTCTCTAACCTAACCCCATATGATTCATCTAACTAACCCGATCCAAAGCTGCAAGATATCCGCAAACGTATCCATTACCCGTTATTGAAGATTGAATATACCTATCTTTGTCTCAATCAAACCCTTGTTCGCAAATACAATTGATCGCGGCGCAGAAGGTATAATATGACTGTTGTTAATAATCTGTTCAGATCTGCATTGTTTTCATTAATCAACACAATTTCCTTATTGGCCACATCGACACATACCAACAAACGAGTTGGTGGTCAAACGTAGACTTTGCGTTAAAAAAATTTAAGTTCCGGATGCAAGAAATCTTACCACATGAGATATTAAAATAGAACTATGACGATAGATAGACATAGACAGATAACTCTTCATTGATCACATCAGAAATTACAAACAAAAGAATAAACATTTAAAACTAGTACAAGAACTAGCGGCCTTTTCGCTAAGAGCTCTTCCAGGCAGTATCCTACTCGTAAGTTGGCCGCTTAGAAGATTCACATATTTTTCGAAAAGGAAAAGAAGAAAATAATTTTAATAAGATGTGATGAGGCTTGACAGAAAACCTGTCAGGCTGACGGCAGGTCATCTATACTAATGATATAAAGAGGAAAGATTTGTATTTTTTATGTTTGTGTTGAATAAACACAAAAACTACTAGACCGATTTCAAAAATTCTTTCGCCATTAGAATGCTACATTATCCCTGAGTAACATAGGCTATATTTTATACCCGTGCAAAGCCGGGGCAGGTCGCTAGTCTTATATCAACTGAGATGTAGGTATAATTGTTCATATTTTTTTGTTCTTGTAAAATTATATCAATTCTCTTTTAGGGCATTACAATGAGCACCTCTTTCTCTCACTGTCCCTACAATTTTCGAAGCTGAACTTTTCAAGAAGGTATATTATTAGACCGAAGAGATGCCTTCGTGATCAAAACTTAACAATAGTCTTATGTAACAGATATGCTTGTGCGGGTGTATACATGTGTTATAGATATTTGTTGTTGTATCTTACGAGTGTTATACATATATAGGGTTATTCATAAAGGGTATGCTAAGTCGAAAAGGGCTCATAGTACTCATCATTATGAACAACTTTTACCATGATACTCGTACCAACCCGAAATTCACGAAAAAAAAAATCAGCTGTTCCATAAAAAAATGTCAATGACACTTGACAAAATGTATGGAACAGCTGATTTTTTTTTCGCGAATTCCGAGTTGGTCCCATCGTAAAAGTTGTTCAAAATTATGAGTACTATGAGCCCTTTTCGGCTTAGTACCCTTTATGAATAACCATGTATAGGTACTTGTAGTTTTGTTTAACAATAGACTTCGCTTTGCACGTTTATTTAGGACGCTGTATAAATAGGTACCTGTCTACTCACCAAAGCGCGACAACACGTCGAAACTTAAGCACAGTTCTGCCTTTTGATAGGTAGTTAGATAAGTTCGTTGAAACTCGATCTGTTTGAACGAGGTAGCACAAAGCCAAGTTTAGCTTTTCTTCGTGAACAAAAAGGAATAAGACGGTTCGGTAAAGAAAGTACTAGAAAACGCCCGCGGCTATGTTTCTTGGATCATTCAAAGGACCCTTGGTCCTGAAATATTGATCTACAATTAGTAGGTACTTGTGGAAATAGCCGGCGCCGAAACCTTACGTGGTTGGAATGAAAATGTCACGGCAACACAAAGGTCGAAACGCAAAAGGTCTCAAGTTACGGGAATAAATCGACGTTTTTCAGTTTATAGGTTTGATCAATGATAACTGGCATGTGATTGAAAAGATTTTAATTTAATTTTGTTAGCAAGTACTTCATGTAAATACAAACTCAAAGATCAAATTTGACTTATGTTTATTATGAGATTGTTGAGATATACTTAGGGATACACAGTTTGGGGTAAATAACTACCAAGGAGTAGAAATCAGTTTGATGATTGCAAGTCAATGAAGAGTTTAATCAGCTAACTTCTAACTAACAGTTCCTAAAACTTCTCACAATGCTCCTGTGATTTATAAACTTCGCGAACTAGTAACTCATGACTATGACAAGTCGATAAACTACCCAAACGCCGCCGATTTGAAAGTTTACGTAACTTCAATTCTTCATACCCTTGTCAATTTCAATGAAATGTGCCATTATTGTATCAAAGAAATGAGGGTGAAAACTTGTGACCTTTTTCTGGGAAAACCTTTAACAAAGACGAGGCTTTGAACGTCATTATTCTGATAATAGGAGCGTAAACGGGTTTTCACAGCCCCTAACGAACGGTGTCTACCAAATGAGATGATATGGCTTCATTGAAAAAGAAATCTATTACATTTTACGCGGGCATAACCTACTTACTGCTTGTGTGGTGTAAATCCCCACAAAAGCAGTAACGCTTTAGTTGTTTGTCGTATGACTCAATTTCAGTATAAAAAAAAATTGACGAACATTAAAATTTAGCAGATTTAAATGACGTTGTAAGAGAAAAAATTAAACAGAGCCATTTTTTTACTCTGAATAAGCTATGCTGATGTTGTTAGATATAGTTTAGAGCTGGTTCTTTTGTTAAGACTTTGCTAAACCAAATATTTTATTTCTTTACAGGAATATCAGCCGAGGGTGACGACAGCCATGAAGACATCACCACCACAACGACAGACCCCGGCAACATGACTGTTGTCACCGAAAGCGTGGGGCAGCCCTACTTCGACAACAACACTAAACGGGACTACACCGCTGCTGTGGGACAGCCCGCTTATCTCCACTGCAGAGTGAAGAACTTAGCGGATCGAGCGGTAAGTGACAATATTGCACTAATAACATAGTATCAACGCCGTAGTAAAATAGGTAAAAGCCGTGGTAGCTCAGTGGGAGAACAGCCGCTTCGCATTCTTGAGGAGGCGGGTTGAAACCCCATCTCGTACCTATGAGTATTTCGAAATTATGTACGAATTTATATATCACTGGCTTTTCGGTGAAGGAAAACATCGTGAGGAAACCTGCATATGTCCGGAGAAGAAATTCAACGGCGTATGTGAATCCACCAACCCGTACTTAGCCAGCGTGGAAGAATACGGCCTAATCACCCTTCGAGGGTAGACCTGTATCCCAGCAATGGGAGGGTTAATGTTTGCTGATGATGATAATGAACATAGTATCAAACAAGCAACGTGACTGTTGTTGCTGAGAGCGTTAAGCCCAGTACCCACCTACGTGACGTGATACGTGATCTGACAAATCTTAAAGCCTTGGATACACTAGCGAGCAAATGGAGCAACATGTTGCGGAACATGTTCCTCATCAACACGTAGAATGTGCCGAAGCAAATGTCGCGGAACATTGTGCAGGCCACATTAGTCAGTGTTTATAGAAATGTTCCCCACACTACAGACATATTAAAAGGCACGTTGCGTACGCGACTACACTCGGTGACAAACGGCGCGACACTGACGCGGGACACGTGCGCTCGCTCTCGAGGCGGGAGCAAGCAACATGCCCCGCGTCACGTAGATTGTTGCGGGACATTATGGAACGTTGCAGCGTCACGTAAATTAAGTGTTGCGCGTCACGTTGCGGGACAAAATGTTCCCAAGTCTATCCGGCCCTTAATACAAACACGTGTCTAGCGGCATGCTTTCTATCACACGTTGTATGGAAATTTATCCGGTCACGAGCGACGTCACTTAGATGGAATATACAGCCCCATTTCGAGAACAGACATAAGTGAGACGCGAAAAAAAATCTACGAATTACAAAAAAATAAGGATTGAGAGAAACTTTTCTCTGATTAAAACTACGTCATATTTTATGAGGTTGCTCTAAAGTTACCTTATCGTTGTAGGATGCCTATAATTATCGCATATGTATTTGTGTATACCTTTGATAATTGACAATATTACACTAAATACCTATACCTAACATAGGTGAATTTATGGAAAACCAAATTCAAATGAATTCTAAATGTGCATGTTTGAAGACTTCTGTTAGTGTACTGTAGGTCTAGCTTCATACATTAATTATACCGTGTACACGTACATCGTACACTCTCATAAATAAAACAGTACGATCGTGGCTCAACTTGTGTTAATAAAAGTATGCCTCGTACAAAACGAATTGAATAAATAAATACTAAATAAGCTAATCGTGGCAGATCATTGTACCCTTACGCTGCGGTAAGCAATTAAGACTAGAGTGTTGCCACGTTTGTGAATTAAACTTATATTATTATATTCAACAATGAGCTATTGACACAAGCAATTAGATTGTTGTTGCCGAAGATATAGAACATCCCCAATTCGACAGCAAAATACAAACCAAACATGTACAAACAAACAAAAATTAATTCTCCGTGTAACCATCAATTTCCTACAATTATGAACATAGAGTAATTATGTAACCCGAGCTACGCGTCTTCTACGTAATTTCGTAACCAAACTACGCCAGCGCTACGCCACAGCGTAGGCCGTGGTAATCCAATTATTGTACTGTCCTGGCAGTGTTGCCATCATAAATAATAAATAACATTTTTATGGCACTGACGGACGACCGTTATGGCTATTTTTATGTAACAATGCTACTCGACATGCCCGTTATAATAATGAAATAAAAGTATAGGAATCGCTGTTTTCGTTTTAACCGACCACAACGAACTAAATAGGTTCTTCATTTGATACATTTTCGTCTAACATAGTTTATACAAACTGACTAATATAAAACAGTTACAAAATATTAGACTACAAAAATATCCAAAAATTAAACCGAAAACTAGAGGTTGTTGTGTAAGAAAATAAGTTAATTTGATTTTTTTTAAAACAAGCTTATTTTGCATTCTTATCGGAGTTACACACGTATACCAAATTTCAGCCCAAACGGACATCAGGAAGTGGTTCATGATTGAGTTTCAAAATTCTATCCGAAAAAACATAGATACAAATCATAGGTACATTGCAAGTTAAATAAAATCCTAAGCAATTCTAAGAGAAAAAAGCTACAAACGCTGATAAAGTACCTGAAAGCTGTGTTAAGATATTGCTTCAAGAGTGACTAATATTGCGAGCACCTGGCTTAGCCTGTCAAGCCTGATCCAAAGGTGAGCGACATCACGTTTCCTCTCGTATTTCTGTTCAAATATACATTCGAGCCACTATAGGCCTTATCCCAACACGTGAAAGTCCATTTTGAAATGACAAATGATTCAAGTATCAAGATTATTTGCTGTTAATTTGTAACGATGCCAGAGGCTCTGGCTCGATGTATTTGTCAAAAGGATTTATTCAGAAAGCGAACCGAACTCTCAATTAAGTTTATTCTAAAAGCATGGAGCTTTACGAAATAGTTTGTACAGGGTTATAAGAAAAGGGTATGCTACGCCGAAAAGGGTTCATAGTTCATTATGAACAAATTTTACTATAGGACCAACCCTGAAATCGCGAAATAAAAATCAGACTGTGGTATAGAAAAGTGTCAATGACTCTTGACAAAATGTATGGAGCAGCATTTTTTCGCGATTTCTCGAGTTGGTCCCATAGTGAAAGTTGTTCATAATAGTGAGTAGATACTTTTTGCCCTTTTCGGCTTAGCATACCCTTTCGTTATAACCCTGTATTATAAAGTAACGGACAAGTTGGAGTGAATAGGAATGAAACGAGGTTGAAAAGTTACGGTTAGGGCTTCATTAATTTGGGACTTAAATAAACAGCCTTTGATAGAACTAAACCAGAATAGTTTTAGGGATCTAAATTATGATTGGAAACGAAAACAAACATATTCTTGTATAAATATTACGTCATCAACTTCTACTGATCCTTTAATCATTATTTAATAACTATTGGGATAAAGAGCCGTGGTAGCTCAGTGGGAGAACCGCCGCTTCGCATTCTTGAGGTGGCGGGTTCAAACCCCGACTCGTACCAATGAGTTCTTTAGGACTTATGTACGAATTTACATACCACTGGCTTTTCGGTGAAGGAAAACATCGTGAGGAAACCTGCATATGTAGTTCACGCAAAAAGGGCCGATTACCGGCCTAGTTGCGGAAAAAGAGCCCGCTCTTTATCTTTAACTATTGGGATATCAGATCTAATATTATATTAAGTAAGGGGAAATAACTGAAGCTTTACTAAGATATTGAAAATACTGGTTTAATCTGGTATTTTTGCGTATAACCTATAACGTATGTATATTGTACATACAATATACATATTGTTTTCCTTGACGTATGAGTCAATAGGAATTCTAGGTAAATTCTGTTAATGGCATGGAAATGGCTCGCAAACTGGGTAGCCTCCTTACATACTTGATCGATGGTAGCCTCCAGGGATTCTCTCCATACAACTGCACTTTAGCTTGTCCCAATTGCCTACAACCAGTGTATTAAAAACATCTCAGCTTACAACAATATAGTTTGCAACTAGTGCTATGGCTTTTTTTTTTTTTTTTTAGCTACGTATTGGTCCTCCGGCAAGGGTCAAAACACAGTTGCATAACAGCTTGGGATTGTACATGTACACACCATTGATCTCTGATCGATGACAATGCTGGCATACAGGAAGCATTGTGGACAGAATGTTTTTTTAACTGTTGTACATGTGACGGAATGAACAGATACTTGGATACTTTGTGATAATATGTATTTGATACATAAACGGTAAGTGTAGTGCAAACTAGTAATATGGTGCAAACTGTTACTACTTCCTGTTGTTTTACTGTTTCCGTAGTGGAATTACAGGAGAACGAGGTTTAATAGCTCTCGGGTTGACGAGCGCAGTGCAGCGAGAGATTCCGTCTGAGAATTTGAAGTTCCAATTTCTAGTCGCCATTGTAGGCACGCTTTTTTATTCTAAGCCTATTGTGTCCCAAATCTGGGCAAAAGCTTTACGATAGTTCATCTCTTTATTTAACTAATTTTGATGATCCTTTTTTTATTAGAAAGCTGACGCTTCCCCTTTGGTCCCATTTCAATTTAGTCCAGTTCTGATAATGGTATCCATGAGAAAACTATATAAGTCTTAAATTTGCATTAAGTACGTGCGCGACAAATAGATGAATAACTCAATAGTCGGTCTTTTTGTTTTGTAAAAATAATGTTCTTGTGTTTTGATTAACACGGGAATAAAAACGTAAAAAATAAGGCGTTTTCAACCTGATGAAGATCAACGAATGTGATCGAAACTAGTCGTATACGACTTTATTTTTACGTAACTACTTCTGTAAATTATAACTAAACTAGCTGACTCGACAGACGTTGTCCTGTCAAAAGCTATTGCGTCAATTCTATGTCAAATGTCAAATGTCAAAAGTTACATTAAAAAAGTTTACATTGTCCAAAATTATGGTTTAAGTATTTTTAAATTTTCAAATTTTTCATGTTTTTTTACTATAAATTGAGATGTGAGCTATCCTATCTCCTAAGTTAGATCGAACTGCACCCGGTGTGCAAATTTGATTGAAATCGGTTAAGTAGTTTAGGAGTCTATAGCGGACAAACAAAGTGACACGTAATTTATATTATATTAAGATGAATTCTGACCTCTGAAAACATTTTTCTAGTAAAAAACCTGACGTTCACTAAACTACGTAATCAAAAGTAAAACCCCCGACCAATTAAAACCAACGTAGACATGTCTAGATACCTAATAAACGTGGCACTCTTTTAGTAATTACCTACATACCTTATCCAGACCTGCTAAGTCTAGCCCCGCCAGACAATGTTAGGAAACGTTCCGATAAGAAAAGTCATTTATTTCAATGAAAAATTGCCTTCACCGCTCCCCGCAAAAACTTGTAGCTGTCACGCGTATCTATGATGTATTCCTCTGAGCATTTGCTTGAGTTATAAAACGTTTTATGTGTTGTAGTGAATTTTTGCGACGTCAAAAGAATTTGGTACTTCAAAGGGTATTGAGCGCTTTGATATTTGAACAGAAGGGTTGCTGTAGGCAAGAAAGTATTGTATTTAGCTGAAATGATTTCGACGTGAAACAAAGTAAGGCTGTGCAGCCAGTGTCACCGCAGCTTTAGTTTTATGAGATAAAGGTATGAAATACTCGTACTTACTAGTATATAAGATGCCACGCTGAATTACTCAACTTCCAGCAGCTGATTCTTCTTCTTCTTTTGTTTCCACTCCTATCGGAGGTTGAACAACATTAAGCTAATCTTGACTCTAGAGGCTGCCCTCGAAGGGTCATTAGGCCGTATTTCCGCTGGCCAAGAGCGGATAGGTTTTCTCATTCGGATTCTCATACGCCATTGAATTTCCTGTCCGGACGTATGCAGGATACTAAATAAGTACAGAAAAATGTAAGCGTATAAAAATACATAATTAAGTTAATGTTTTACTTCTTTTTTTTTAGTTAACCTGTAATGTCCCACTGCTGGGCAAAGGTCTCTCCCAATTTCTTCCATACCTGCCGGTATTGGGCCAGCACTGTTATAAGATTTTATTTATTTCAATAACTCAGTGTAAAAAAGATTTTTCCTATCCAATCTCATTGAAACAAAAATTTACAAAGAAAATCCTAAGCTTTCTATTTCTTTGATCTTCTTTCCTGAGTTATTTTCTGATCTTTAAAATAATATCAATGTTTTACTATTATAAGATTTTGTTTATTTCAATAACTCAGTGTAAAAAAGATTTTTCATATTCAATCTCATTGAAACAAAAATGTACAAAAAAAATCCTAAGCTCTCTATTTCTTTGATCTTTGTAGCTTTCCTGAGTTATTTTCTGATCTTTAAAATAATAGTTTGACTCGACATCTGCGTTTTTACTTCAACAAAAAGTTAATAGTTGAGACGATCATTAAATTTAAAAATAAACTAAAAACATAAACCATTTTGGAAAATACATTGCTGTTTTCTAAATGTTAATAGGTACCTAGTTTGATTTGAAAAACTAGACTTCAAGTGGTGACGTTTTGTGAAACAAGCAGGTTTTATACGTTCCATTAGATATTATGGATCGGAAAAACCCAACCATTATTCTTATTCTGCTCTCGACTCGAACTTTCTCTTTCAATAAGTTTTTTACGGTACATTATTAAGGTTCTAGTTTATACGAGTTCATCGTCGCAGAATACGGATAGAGTTAAAGTTTGTTCAATTTAGTGGAAAATTAACTGCCTGGGAGCTATAAAATCTATACTTTTATTCCGATTGTAGTACCTATTTCAATATTATGTCAGACTAGTGGATTCCCGGGACTTCTTAGCCGGTGCTGGTCGGGCTCGTAAGTTTGAGGAACAATAAAGTTTACTCTACAGAGCTATAAGGGAAGATTGCTAAGAAGAGAACAGTGGGGCTAGCACAACTTTGACGTAAAAATACGTAGCGAGTTTTCGATAGAAAAGTGTACGCCATTTACGACTGTCAAGTATGCTCCTGACGGGTGTAAATGGCGTACACTTTTCTATCGAATACTCGCTACGTATTTTTACGTCAAAGTTGTACTAGGCCCACTGAAATGAGAAATTGAAAAGAG
This sequence comes from Alcis repandata, assembly GCA_949125135.1. Classification (NCBI taxonomy): domain Eukaryota; kingdom Metazoa; phylum Arthropoda; class Insecta; order Lepidoptera; family Geometridae; genus Alcis; species Alcis repandata. The sequence continues at coordinate 5,217,326 of OX421238.1, forward strand.
AACCGCTTATTATCTTATACTTCAAGATGACAAGCACAGCTTTTAAAATTTCAAAATTCTGGGTGGGGGCAAACCTATTATGGGCAAATGTGATGTTTAACATCAGACGAGCGATTTGCTGCTTATTTTTTGCAGTTGCATAAAACAATTTAAAATTATTATCCATTGTACATGTAAAACATCCTAAATTTCACCATTCAATAAGCATCGCCTGTACGTAGTAATATGTCGACTGTGTGTCAGAATTTATAATACATGAGTAACAGCTAAATGCACATTGCACTGCTAATTAAATGGCCAGATTTGGAACCGCGTTAGCAAACTAGCTCCAAATACTAGCTAACAAACAGTTGACTACACAATATTGCACACATTGAGTCTACTGATTAGAGATGGGTTACAGAAATGTGCAATCGAATGATATCGGTAGGCATGTTAATGATTTCTTACTATTCGAATGATAATTCATTCTGCGAACGTATTACGTAATTTAGAACTTAAAAGTAATGGTGAGGTTTGAAATAGAGAATAAATTTTTACATCAGTATTTTTGTTTCATTTTTTTCATGCTTTGTTATTTCGTTAGACAATAATGGGTTAATACATGATCTTTTATGCAATGCAATAACATAACATACGAGTACATCGCGGATGTTTTTTTCACCAGAAATAACTCAAAGAAAGGAATCAACAACACCAAAAATTACCTACTTGAGTATAAGTATATATACTTGAGTAAACAAAAAAGAGTTATGATCATTTCATAACTAGTCAAACTAATTTTTCAAAATTTTGTTATCGTTTTCCAAAATAAAATATCTTAGTAGTTCTAAAATTACGTACAATTTATCCTTTAAATAAATCAAGTCTATCTCTACAACCAAAACCTGTTTGTTCCGGCTTATTTCAGAATTGCCTCCCTATTTACATATTAATCCTCTAAAATTACATTGCAATGTTTCACGAGCACACTTGCGTCTAATGTATGGATTAATTAATAATTAATATGTCATGTGACGTAAGTGGAGTGTGGTACGCGATACAAGTGACAATTCAGGCTTCCAGGTAATATTTCAATATTCAAGTATTTATGCAGCTATTTATAATGTTAGCCGAAATTTCATTTTCGGTGTCGCCAGGCAATTCAAGCTTCAGTTACAATTTACTTTCTCGGAATGTTAATTTCAATTTATTAAGCGGCCGAAGTATTAATAGCTCAGTAGCTAACCGGGGATTTTATATTTTAATATTTTTTGGTGAGATGTTCCACAGGGCTACTATGAAAAATTAACATTATTTTCATCAAAAAGTTTTCAATGTGTTTGCGCTATTAAAATGAAAGATAGATTTCGCAGAATGGACTTATAAAAATTTGTCATATTGATTGTCGAATCAAATAGACCCATTGAAAAATCCAAGAAAAACGACAGCACTTTTTATTTTATTCTTATCAAAAGTTGTATTTTTTTATCACAGCAACAAAACCGACCAAACTTTCATTATTTGTCCATTCAAAAGGAATACATTCAAAATTGAAAAACCGTCAATACTTTTTTATTATTACAATTTAACATCAAAAGGAATACACACAAAATAGAAAACCGACAAGATTTTTTCATCAAACGGAACGCATCCAAAATATGGGTTACGTACATTAAAAGCAACCGAGTCAAATACTACCATGTTTATGTTATAAAAAAAGAGAACAAACAAAACGCTGCCGAGCTATGTTTGCCAGTATAAAAGTATACGAAGACTTACGTAAACGGAATACATGAATATTTTCATACTAATGATGAGAGTACACCGAGCGAGAACTGTACTCTAGGTTTACACTCGCAATCAGCTTTTCGGTATCTTACAAAAAGCCTTGACTCACAATTACAGGACTACAGGGTTATTCAGAGAGGGTATACTGAGCCGATAAGGGCTCATAGTACTCATCATTATAAACAAATTTTACTATGGGACCAACCCGAAATTCGCGAAAAAAAATCGTGTTCCATAAAAAAAAATTCAATGACGCTCGACAAAATGTATGAAACAGTATATATTTTTTCGCAATTTCTGGGTTGTTCTCATAGTAAAAATTGTTCATAATGTTGAGAACTATGGGCTCTTTTCGGCTTTGCATACCCTTTCTGTATAACCCTGTATAAACATGTTTATAATAAAGTGTACTATAAAGCCCCTGTAAGTGTTTATAGTAAACATTATTATGAACAACTTTTACTATGGAAGCAACCCTATAATCGCGAAAAAATCAGCTGATGTGATACAAAAAATAATAAAATAAAGCTAACGTCAAATACGAAGTACCATTTAGGTTAAATTGAGCAATCGACTTTACAATAATACCGTAACCACGTACCATAAAGCCACTACCACTTTGAATACTTAGCATCGTTTTATATCGCATTGCTCTACGCTAAACTCACACTTGGCACTTAAGTACATTTGACATGTCTTATCTCTTGGTGTATCACTGACTTATCAGCCGTAAAGTTAAGTTTGTCTCCAAAGCGCCAGTGTGGGTAAAGACGAGCTATTCGCGAACTCTTTACTATAAACTACGCTCTATGTGTACCATGCTTATATCGTAGAAATGTCTTCAATACGGGGGTCGTGTTTTATATGTGTTTTTATTTGCGAATAAATGTTAGTTTTTTTGGCGTATCGATAGTTTGTGTACGATTAGTAGAGCAAAGTTGTTTATTTGTTTGTGGGTCTAGAGAAGAAAAAAATGGATGTCGCATATTATATTTCGTTATTCTCATTTAAAAAAAAGCTTTGTATGGATCAGAGTTAGGTATGTTGAGCATAATAAAAATATACTAAAATTAAAAAAAAAACAGACTAGAAAATATCTTATACCTAATCTTAAAACAGTGAACGAGTTTTTTAAATCATAATTAAGAATTCTGTCAATCGTCAATCCTTTCAATACAAACCAAAAAGAACGAAACCAAAATCGGGTCAGTCGTTTGCATGCCGTTTGGGGGCTTCAATGTCACAGACAGACACATAAAATTGATATACATACCCTCGTTGAACATACAACCTCTCTCTTTTTACGTCGAGGCGTACAAAGTATAGTAGATGTAGATGTTTTAAATGATAAATTATTACAGGGAGAAAACTAATAGCGAAAAAAAAAACTATAAAGTTAAGAAATCTTTTTTATTATTTTTAAACCCCCGACGCAAAAACGACGGATGAACCGATTTTGATTATGTTTATTTCGTTTGAAACGTGAATTAACCGGGAGTGTTCTTAGCAATGTTTTGTCGGGGGTTTTAAATATTTAATTTAATTATGTAAGCACTTGTCACAGCCTTAGGCTACCAGGTCTGTATATAACGTGCTTACGCTCGTGTCGCCTTGATGCTTCAAATGAATAGGTAAGGCATAATCCTTCCAAATCCTTTGAGGTAATGCCACAATGAATTGCTGACATACCTACATCGTCGTGAGGATTTGTCTCTTGGAAAGATATAGTAGTTTGTGTAATGTAGAACGCGAAACAATTTCCTTTCTGAAATGTTGGGTTTTGAGAAGTACATTATTTTGATCATAGGGCGATGAGAGGTTTGCTTGGATGTTTTTTGGTATACAAGTAATAACATTTTAATATACTATCTTTTATACACTTGGAAAAGGTAAACTGTCAATTGTCTAAATTAGTTTGAAATTAAATGGTTTTGAAAAGCTTTTATGCAATGTATGTAATGTGTGTTCCTGATTATGTCCTGTTACTCCTGTTACTTTTTATCTTACTATGTTTATTATTTTAATAAACATAGTAAGATAAAAAGTAGCCTATGCCTTGTCAGTCTTATTTTAATCAGTTAATCTGTTTTTGCGTTAATGAGTAACCATTTTAACCAATATCCAAACATAAATCATACTCTCACATTCATAATATTGGAAGGATAGTAGAATAATAAATTTGTGTTGTAGTTTGATAACATAGTTATTCAGTGTATACTGGCTTTACCTTTGTTTGCACCGACTTCCGGGTATTTTAATTATGCTAACAAAAACCAAAAATAAAGGGAGAGTCTTTTAACGACCAAATTGTTGATATTAATCCCCAATTACTGAGTTATTTTACGTAGCCCAGTTTCATTATTCTCGCACACTTATTATATAATTTTTTTGAAAACAGATCCTTGATTACGAAGTCATTATTATAACAGTGGCTTAGGTAATTGAGTTTTTTGAAAAATAATTACGTAACGTAAAAAGTTTCATTAAATTCTTTGCCTGATAATTAGGTGAGCATTGCAAGCAGTTCCTTGGCTTTGCTCGGAAGATTGTGTACTCAGTTCCTAAAAATAACATTTTAAGAGTCTTTGTTCTTGTATAGGGCAAACGGTTAGAGGCCACACAAGGACCTAAATTTCGTAACTTCGCTTTAACTAACTTTGTCGTTTCGCCCTTAAATTACTCATTTATATCAGGGGGTTTTCTCGGCCGTTCTAGAATATCTCGGTCACTCTCACTCTCATGATAATTGTAACGAGAGCGACAGTGACCGAAGTAATATCTCACTCGCCAGAACAGGGCCCCAGGGTTCGATAACTACCCTATCTCTAACCGAGATAGCTCCCTCCAATCACTAATTGGTTTCATTTACACGTCTTCGCTACCCTAAACCATTATCAAGGCCCATAAATTTGATTCATAGTTTCCATGTAGACTATAAATTGTGAAAACAGTTAGGTGCTCTACTGGCCTTCCCACGAAATTAATGACTCGATACCCTATAGGCATTTCATGAAACATATTCATGATATAATTGGCTAAGTTGGGCAGGGCATACGTTACTAATCGCTGATTGGTTCGCATGTCATAGACCTTGGCGTGTCATTGGTGCGTAGACCATTTTACAGGCGGTTTTGTGCTAAAGCGTTGGCTGAAAATTCACCATCAATGTCTATAGAGTAGTACGCCATTGCACGACATACACGACCTTAATTTGTTCAGTGACACAAATTAAAACACTCTTTACATAAAATCGAAACATTATCCAAAAACATTTTTAAGCATAAAATACCTATTGATAATGAGTACCATTTCATTTCAGTCATATTAATAAACGTGTCAATGCCAAATTACCTTGTTTTCCAATCCAATTCCGATAATTGAATATTTTCATTATTAATAATGGATTAAACCAACTGTGGTTGTTGTTTCGAATTAATACGAAACCAAAATTTGTATCAAAATAGTAAATGTAATTTATTTGCAAGATTAGTTACTGTGATTAATAACCTTTACTTAAAAAGGACTTGTGGTTAGACACACCAAAATAATTACTATACTACAAGGTTATAAGGAAAGGGTATTCTAAGCCGAAAAGGAATCATGGTGCTCATCAAAAATCAGCTGTTCCAAATATTTTGACTAACGTCATTGACATTTTTCTATGGAACAGGTGATTTTTTCTTGAATTCCGGGTTGGTCTCGTAGTCAAAAGTGGTCATAATGAAGAGTACTACCGAGCCTTTTTCGGCTTATCATATCCTTCACTTATAACCCTGTATACAGGGTTATTCATAAAGGGTATGCTAAGCTGAAAAGGGCTCATAGTACCTACTCATCATTATGAACAACTTTTACTATGAGACCAACCTGAAATTCGCGAAAAAAAATCAGCTGTTCCATAGAAAAATGTCAATGACACTCGACAAAATGTATGGAACAGCTGACTTTTTTTTCGCGAATTTCGAGTTGCTTCCATAGTAAAAGTTGTTCATAATGATGAGTGCTATGAGTCCCTTTCGGCTTAGCATACCCTTTATGAATAACCCTATATTACTACTATTACTAGGTATTTATAATAGTAAGTTTGATATTAGTCATTCGAACTGCCTACGTTATCAAAATTATTTTAAGTTGGCTAATTCACTTACACAATAGCATTTAAGTGGCCACTCGAACTATTTTTCATAGAATTAGCCAACAAAGAGAGCCATTACGGTTCACGCTCGCCATAAAATTGGGTAAAGAGCTCTATTAGCAGCACGCGACGTTTCGTACAATACTTTAATATGACAAACTATCGTTCGAATAAAATTCGCGTGAACCCTAAAAACGGTCTTAGTCGCCTCAAGGATTCTGACGCGGCATTTTTGGTAATCTTTAGGGCACGAGTAAAAAGATGTTATGTTATTATGACTACTTTTTCTTCCTCTTTTGTTAGTGTCTTTTGTCGTTAAATTGGCTGTATTGAGAACTGTCCGTTAGCAGAGTTTTCCACAATCGCAAACGCTTAAGAAAACTTAGACAATGTATGGGACATTTAATCTATATATCTATATCTATCTATATATCTATATATATATATAAAAATGAAACCCGTTTTCCTTGGTCACGGCCTCACGCGTGAATGGCTGGACCGATTTCACTAATTCTTTTTTTGTTGTATTTGTTATTATTAGGAGAAGGTTCTTACGGAAAAAAATATTAAGAAAATCTCTCAGAAATATTGAAAAACCCTAAAAACAGCCCTTTTATTTTTCCCCTACAAACGTTTTCTAAATAAAACGAGCTTTATTGCTATTGTATAAAGTTCATATTGAATTGCAAGCACTCACTGTTATTTAAGCAATGTAGGTATAGGTATGTTCCTAACGTCCAAGAGTCAATTTGCACTTTATTACCTCTGTACAAAGTTAAAATTCAATCATATCTATCAAAACAGTGTGCGTTTTATACTGATAATTTTTACTATAAATTGACAAGTTAGCATCAACAAACTACGGTTGCTATAGTTACGCAATAGCATGAGAATAGAGGTTATAACAAAGAGTTCCTATAATTATTCTCAACACCTTTGGTCACACCATCACGCGTGAACGACTGGACCGATTTCAATTTACTCTACGTTTATCCCAAAGTCTACCCGTGCGAAGCCGGGACGGGCCGCTAGTTTGTAATAAAATACAATCTATTTAAAGATTCTATTTTATTATGATTGAGTTCATTGAATGTTTGGGTTTTGTGATAATAAGGGGGGCAAGATAGGTAACTAGGTGATGTAGAATTGCACCTACTAAAAGCATCTTGACGAACTCGGGCGGTTTGAAAAAGACTGGACGGCGCTGACCCAAGACCGCCAGAACTGGAAAAATTTGGGGGAGACCTTTGCCTAGCAGTGGGACAGCTTATGTTAGATTAAAAAAAGCATCTTTGTAACTTACCTTCACGTAGAGTAATGATCTCCATAGGAACGCATCCGTATCCGTACTTTGCGATAAATGTACAACAATGTACAGTACAACAACCCCCCTAAGTATGTTGCCTAGACAACACAGCCGAGAAATAGGTACTGGGAGCATTTTGGCTAAGCCATTATTCTAGGACAAAAACTAGACCAGAAAACCGTCTGTAATATCCTTTTTATTACTAAAAAGAAACCAAAAAACTACAATAGTATGCTATACTTTAGCTCGCCATGGCCAATTTCCCATTTTCCGTTCAGCGTTTGTAACTTTGCACAAAGATACTATTTTTCAACTCATAAATGTTGTTTAATTGAAGTAGTACGTAAATTTCGAAATAAATATCAGTATTTGGAGCAGATAACAAAATGTTTGAAATATTTAACCGTGTATGCTATTTCCCTATTCAATTTCCGGCCATTGTGGGTAAAAGCACTTTGTTGTTCACGGTTTTATAATAAAATTGCTTGGAATTTCAAGTACAATTACTTTTATTAGCTTATTATTGTGGTGTGGTTTATTTAAGCTAAACGAGTTATGTATTCTACGAATCGACAATGGTAATTAGTATTTATTTCGTAGCAATGTAGTTGCGAGTAACAAAGTAATTCGAGAGAAACAGTAATGGAGCATCCAGTTTAATTTAACGATCATTTACCTGTAATAAATGAGTACTAGAAATATATTTATTTGATATAAATTATACTATTCTAGGTAACGATTCCAGGTTCTTGTGCGAACCGCTAGAGTGGAGAACGAGTGGGTGGTTCCCAGACCCGATAGATATAATCTGGGTGTCTTGAAGTCGCGAGTGAATCGGTTTCTTCTAGGCAAGCATGCTCCATCGTAGACCGCATCGTTGCTTACCATTAGGCGAGATGGCGGTCGAAAGCAAAGCTATTTCAGAATAGAAAAACAAAATTACTTAAATACATTACTATGTTTTAATGAAAATTTACGACGTGCGTAAAGAGATCCAGAGTGTAAAACTTGTTGCGCCGATTCCGTGATAATAAAATTAACAAGCAGTTTTAATACTCCATGGCTTGCTGCAACCTTTTAACTTATTAAACTATTTTAATTTACTGAAATTGTCTATATCACATTGAACCTTTCCTTTTTCCTATATACAAATATAATTCATTGGACAGTTGCGATATAAATGGGGATAAAGGAAGCTATATATACGATGGTGATAATTACACGGTATGTATACCTTAGACCAAGACTACATAGTTATAATGTTATTTATGTAGTTTCTATTAAAACCAAATCAGATAAAATTTAATCAAAATTTAAATCCGAAAAGCGCTAAACTTGAAAACCGATTTGAAGCAAGAAGAATTACACTAACAAACTTCGGCCTCAGAATATCATTTGCGAAAGCGATGACTTGCAAAAGTACTGAAAACGCGTAAAATAAAGGTAATATTATAAAGCCATTGGAGCCTGACACGAGTGAAGAGATAGGCCGATCGAGCCTGTAACGTTTCAAAGCGGAGGCATTTTTACGAATCAATCGATTTTTATTTTATTAAAGAAATCCGCGTTCTGGAAAGCTGGAAGATAATAACTTTATTCGTTCTGATTACTCGACTTCACATAAGAACGTTTATGTAGACATTATTTAAATCTTTATCCCAAATGCCTTTCGAAAGCTATTAAACTCAAAACGTTAAAGTTCGACGAATATTACCGAGTATGTGTGGTTAGGTTTGAGCTTTGGTGTGGAAAACAATTCAGTATTGAATTTTATAAAAAAATACGTATTAAGTAACAAATAACTGATGCAAATCAAACAAATTCACATTTTCTAATTAAAAAGAATAAATAAAAATTAAATTTTAAAAATTTATTTTAAAAACACGCTTGTTTAGTGTATTGTCATCGGTCCTCGATATATCTACAAAGTTTGAACGAAATCTGACCGTTTAAAGTGGGTCAAAATCGCGCCCAAAGGAATCGGTTACAAACATACAAGTGAAGCTAATATAAAGCGTGTAAAAAACAACACAATGCAAGAAAATAATATGTATTTATGATGAATGTTTGTTTTCTATTTGTTTTCCCACAACATACTTAGCACAATGGTTGAAATACCTATTAGTACAATGGCATTGCAGAATATTTTTAAACTGCTTACTCATCACTTCCCGATCTTACCAATCAACCTCCGAAGGTGACAACTCAGTTTGCACAAACTTAGGCACTTTTATAAATCAACTAACTGAACTTCCCTTCGATTCAAAGCAACCACATGTGAGTGCAGTAGGAAACGTCTCGTGAAAGTCGCTCTCGTAAAAGGAAGCCGAATTGGGTCGGTAACCGCGAAAACCAACATTTTGGAACAAAGCCAGAAAACCGCAGAATTTGTTTTATTTCGTTTAAGCCCTGTGACGGCTCACTCTTTGACACAGTGAATCAACAGCGAGAGATCTTTTCAATGTTTTATTTTATTATTATTTTTCACCATTATAGAATTATCAGCTTACAAAAACCTATATAACATTTTCTAAGCCATTCCTTGACTTCTGATATTAATTTGGTTCGTTTAACCAATGAAATAAATCCACAGCGAGGTATGTAGGTCCATTTATCTAATTATTTTTTCATATTTTTAGTCGCCTTTTTTCTGAGTGACCGGTGTTAGATTTTCAGGCCTCTCATACGCTTTTGATATGGCTGCAATGCTAGTTTTAAACTAGAATAAACACCCTAACGTGCCATCTGAAACACGGCAGTGGTCTGAAGAGTCACTTGCGGGTACCCATCCACATAACTAACCGCACCCTCTTGCGTAAGACGAGACCGGCTAGTTGAATTACGCCACAAGCGCTAGTTACTTAGAATTTAGAGACTGTAATTTCTAAGTTCTAACCTCTTTAACAATTTACAATAAAATAGCTTTACTATTTGGAAAAGGTCTAGTAAGTGCTATGAATAAATGATTAAGTGGTGTGGTGTACCTACGGAATATTTTTTTACAAAATGTCCACCCAGAAAACTTGAAAAATGACAACTTTGTAATTGAAAAGAGCTTTTCACATGCGATGAAATTCCTGCAATTGTTTTTTTTTTCAAATATTAGGGTTAACTTGATTATAAATATGGTTCATAATGATTGTACTGACTATTATTAGGTACGTGTTACTAGGTAGGCTCGATCTAATCTCATGACTTCATCTACGGATTTCTACAGGTTTTGACTTATTGGGTATTGTTTGAAAAATTCCAACTTTTCTTCTTCTTAAGTTTTCCATTAGGACCATAAGATTCTGGTCAACCTATAATGACCCCCTGTTCCGAAACATAGAAACATACCCTTTCAGAATAACCCCGCATGAGTACGTTTGTGACTGCTCTTGATTTATGTTCCACGATAATTTGTGTGGCACGTAACGTAACGTTGTACGTGACTGCTCGTAAAATAATGCTTATTTTGAAAATGGCTCTAATTGGATTTTGATAAAACTGAACAAGAAAATATTTTGAGTTTATAGACCGTAGTTACCGTTTATAGGCTGAAGATCACATATTCATCTGAAGATTACATATACATATATGGGACCAATCCGAAAGTATTTCATTCAAAAAATACATATACAAATCGGATTTTGAATATCAAATAAAAAAATTAAATAAAAATGGAACCTCATCCTTTTCTGAAGTCGGTTAAAAAAATATTTATTGACCCTTACGTCATGCTGCCGAGAACCCCAGCTTATTTTGTGCTTATTTAACAAACAAACATGTTAACTTCATAAAGTAGGCGTGACTTTGTTACTAGGTATGTTTCAAACCTTTTGAGATTATTAAGTGTCTTGTCAGAAATGTATCGCATTGGTCTCGGCGTAATAAAGATTATGACATCCTAATTATTACTTACATATTATACCTACTTGGCAAACATTACAGATAATTTAATGTACCTACGAATATAGTTTGTGTGAAATAAAACATCTCAATATTTTGTTCGTACCCTTTAGCTACTGTCTTCTTTTTGTTTTGTATTTTCGGTTTAGGAGTTTGGGTTGTTTGGGTCTTTGGAGTTTGGGAGTTTTCGGTGGCCAAAATCTTTTTGGGTCACTGCGCACAGAACTAACTAAAAGTACCTAACCAAACTACCCTTACAAATTATATCTTAGCCACTTATCGTAGTGACTTTAACTTTATCATAATCATCAACAATATGTATGTATAATATAATATAATATAATATAATATAATATAATATAATATAATATAATATAATATAATATAATATAATATAATATAATATAATATAATATAATATAATATAATATAATATAATATAATATAATATAATATAATATAATATAATATAATATAATATAATATAATATAATATAATATAATATAATATAATATAATATGTATGTCAACAATAGTTACTATTGTTAACACAATGCTGAGTACAGAGGCCGTGATGTGAACGCAAGCCTGAACTAAACATTGTTGGCTTTTGTCTCGCTTTTTCTCTTGCGGATAGAGCGAGACGAAACCCAGGGCGATCGTCCAGAATAGGCCAACGGCCCTAAGTCTCTTCTATTACCTATTTAACTTTTTCGTCGGCTTAGTGTAGTAAAGTGTAAAAAGTCATTAACTACAAAAAGTCACTAACTGTTCTACCATGAAAACTAACGTCGTTACCACACTTTTTGGTTCACGTTTTATGGAGTCTGATACTCCAACTAGTTTCGATCACATTCGTAATCTTTTTTGAGGAGTAATTACAAATGTGATGCGCTTGAAGTCGCGTCCAGCCTAGCACTGGTTTTGCAGTTAATGGCTTCTTGCAGAAAGCCGACGTTTTGTTCGTTTTATCTTACTGTGGCACGAAGTATTTTCTGTGGCCAATAATATCGTATCATTTATGAGAATGGCTTAATGGCGCTTATTGGGGGCACGTAATGGCGACTTTTCATCCCGGGTTAACAAAGGCATTACGACTCTGGCCGATTGGTCCCGCTTTATGGTTTTATTTATTCATTGTAAACAAGATTATTGACTACAAGCTCAGCGTTTACTATCGAATAAGTTGGAATAATAAAATAAAATTATTCGGGCATGACAAAATTATTTGCATGCAGACAGATTCCAAATTCAAATGTAATATTTTGTTTATTTTTAATTGTAATAGTACGAGTATTTATGGCCAGACTAGATATATTTATTGAGCCGAGGCAGATTGCACAGCAAGATAACATAATATTATGTTAATAAAGATGTTTGTTAATAAAACTTGTAATTATTAAAACCGCAAACAATCGTTTTACATCCATTTGAAGTCTATTTTTACCGATTTTTTAAACATACAAATCAATAGAGGCTCTAGCCAAGTCGCAATAAAGCTTATTTTAGCACTCATTTATTTTTGTACTCGCCAGGTTAGATGGGATAGATGTAAGTAAAACAACCAACCAGAGTGGTTCAAGGCTTAGTGGCTTACATCTTCGGTACCGAATAGCGTGGCGTAGGTAGGAATATTCATTTATATACCTAGTCTTAGAAGTGAGGCGTGCAAACACTTCTTAAGTATGCATTTTATACACTTTTTGGGGTTCCGTACCGCAAAAGAAAAAAAATGAAACCCTTAAATGATCATTTTGTTGTCTGTCTGTCTGTCAAGTAAGACCTCTTCTCAGGAACGCGTGGAGGTATCAGGATGAAATTCATATCAAATACCTACTCAAGTCCCTTTGGAGCTGTGAAAAAATCAAATTTCTAAGCCAACGCAATCAAAAGATATACTTAGCCGTTTATGCCGCAAATTTTCGAAACTCGCAAGGGAATTAAAACTTACAGGGTACTTCCCGTGAACTCAGAATCTTGGATTTTGGTACGAAGCAACGTCTTATCGTTGAATTGTGAAAAAAATAAAAAATAAATAAAAAAAACAACTTTTACTTCTATAACTACAGGTTTGTACGAAACCCTCGGTGCGAGAGTCCGACTTGCACTTGGGCGGTTTTTAACACGCTTTTATTAGCTTCACCTGTATGTTTGTATGTTTGTATGTTTGTATGTTTGTATGTAACCGACTCCTTTGAGCGCGTTTTTGACCCACTTTAAACGGTCAGATTTCTTTCAAACTTTGTAGATATATCGAGGACCGATGACAATACACTAAACAAATCGTGTTTTTTAGTTTTTTTAACTATTAATTTGTTTAACACGCTTTTTCTATAAAGTTTCTTTAACTTTTAATACCGTTTAACTTACAAATGGTAATTTCGTCATTCGTGTCAGAGAACAGAGTGGCGCAGTGGAAGCGTGCTGGGCTCATAACCCAGAGGTCCCTGGATCGAAACCACGCGCTAGAAATCTTTTTGCTCAATATTTTTTTGTTACGCATCAATTTTATTTTATGAGGTCTGAGGATCGAAACCACGCGGCTACAAATCTTTTTGCTCAATATTTTTTGTTACGCATCAATTTTATTTTTAATTTGCTTGAGCAGACGGCCAAAATCGGATAACACCAACACATTTGTACATATTAATAATGGTTAATAGTTAGCAAATCGAACTAAAAAGCGAAAAATAAATAATAGTTAAAAAAAACTAAAAAAACACGCTTTTTATAAAAAATCGAACTAAAAAAATAGAAAATAAAATTTTATAAATTTAAATTAAGAATAGGGTTGAAAATTTCAATAAATATAAATTAATAATAGTGTAAATAAATAAATATATGTATTTTATTTTTAAAAAAGCGTGGGGTGCTTTCTAAGATATTATCAAAATGCTAATCACTCTACTCATGTCTGTCAATACAAAATGTATCTACAAAATATATAATATCTATTGACCCATGCACCCCACGCTTTTTAAAAATAAAATACATATATTTATTTATTTACACTATTATTAATTTATATTTATTGAAATTTTCAACCCTATTCTTAATTTAAATTTATAAAATTTTATTTTCTATTTTTTTAGTTCGATTTTTTATAAAAAGCGTGTTTTTTTAGTTTTTTTTAACTATTTTTTATTTTTTATTCAGTAGTTGGTTTGCGTTCAAACGCCATCTCTCCTAATGGTAGTGACTAACGATGCGGTCGACGATGGAGCACGTTTACCTTGAAGAAACAGATTCACTCGCGACTTGGAGACACCCGGCAGGCAAGCTTGAACACTTTATTTTTGACGTTAAATAGTCTCAGTATTTTAACAGCATATCATTAGAATTTGTGAAAATTCGAGTAATGTTCTCCATTACGTTGGGCGCCAATCTAATTCCGTAAGAAACATGAGAATTTCCCTAAGGTCATATTATGTCAACATGTGTTGCAAGTACAGCGTTTTTGTGCTTCAACCGGAATAAACGGCTTGCTCGGTGTAACAGGAAAATTGTTACTGAATTGCCTTTTCAAGTCGCAATTTGGGAAATTCCAAAAATATGATGCTGCAGAAAAGAGAAAGATATTTCCCATGGCGCGTTTTGGCTTGAAAAGCATAGTTGCGCTGTAATTAAATTAAAATGAACGCAAGGCGCATAGACGTGGAGAGCGTAATAACCAAACTCTCTAGATTTATTTTTTACACGGAATAACGAAGTGAATAAAATACAAGCGAAACTGTACCGGGTTACAGACAAAATGTGTAGAACAGGTAATTTTTTTCGAGAATTCCGGGTTTGTTCCTTAGTAAAAGTTGTTCATAATGATGATGACTTTCGGCTCCTTTCTGTATAACTCTGTATTGTAGTAACTAGCTGCGCCCTGTGGTTGTACTTGGAACTTGGAACGTGGAAGCTAGTTTTGTTTAAAAACTATTCGTAAAAAACCTGCCAATTTACAGACATTTTGAAACTAAATTTATTCTAGTAGGTTTTTTGAGAAGCGGTACAAAATTATTTCATTTATCTCTCAAAGTGTTGTTACTTATTCAAATATCATTACTCAGGTACTAGGTAATAAATTATTATCTCAATATCAGGCTCTTTGCATAAATAATGGAATGTCTAAACCACTTTAGTTGATTGGTTAATTCAATGTAGTTCAAATTCATATTCGATCACAGTATAAAAAGTAAAGAAGTTTTTTCAGATGAGTCAGAGATAGCGAGGTTTATTTATTTATTACAGTCACCGAAGTCGGAATTACAGTATAGATTTAAACAATAATTTTGTTAAACCCAGTCGCGTTTGTCAAGGCAATAGGTTCTCATAACAATGTACAGTTGCTAGTAAATTAATGAATGTTAATACAAACAAATACAAATAATTTCTCTGATTGCAATAGATTTGTCACAAGTCAGATAAGGAAAACTCAGGACGTTGCCTTGAGTGTGATCACAAGATTCTTCCTAAATAATTAAGGAAAGGATGTACTTAGCCGAAAAGAACTCGTAGTACTCATTACTATTAACGATTTTTACTAATGGGACCAATCCAGAAACCGCAAACAAATCAGCTGTTCCATACATTTTGGTAAGTGTGATTGACATATTTCTAAAGAACAGTTAATTCTTCACGGTTTCAGGACAAGTCTCATACTAAAAGTTGTTCATAATGATGAGTGTTTTGAGCCTTTTGGCTTAGCAATCTTTTCTTATAACTCTGTATAATTATAGACTTTATCTTTACTAAACCACTACATAATATCAGGGAAGCTGTGGCTAAACGCCTCTAGCCTATACAAACCATAAAAAACCCCAGAATTAGCGATCTGAAACGGCAAGCTTATGCAAACTAAATTATCTACGGACTTAGGTCCAGGGTTTTACATCTAACAAAAACTGTAAACTAGAACACAGCACTAGTCTAAAGATAAACCTGCGTAGTTAGTGTACTCTTTGTATACAGGGTTATTCATAAAGGGTATGCTAAGCCGAAAAGGGCTTTTAGTACTCATCATTATGAACAACTTTTACTATGGGAACAACACGAAATTCGCGAAAAAAAATCAGCTGTTCCATAGAAAAATGTCAATGACACTCAACAAAATGTATGGAACAGCTGATTTTTATCGCGAATTCAGGGTTGGTCCCATAGTAAAAGTTGTTCATAATGATTAGTACTGTGAGCCCGTTTCGGCTTATCCATACCCTAGAATAACCCTGTATAAACACAGACCCTGTTTTTAAGAGGTTTTCTGAGTACATTTTTGTACTTCACATCGTATCTCACAGCAACACTAATTTACTTAAATGCAATAAGCCAGTCTATGTCTACTGATTTGCTATTATGACTAAGACAAGTATAAATTTAAAATTTAAAGAACCCTCAACGTTGAAACGTCTGGACCGATTTTCATCGAACATAGTAACACTCCCGACTAATTTACCTTTCAAACAAAAAATAAAAACGAAATCGGTAAATCCGTTTGGGAGCTACGATGACCCAGACAGACACGTCAAACTTATAACAACCCGTCGTTTTTGCGTCGGGAGTTAAAAAAAATAGTGCATGGTCTAGCTGCAATTTGGTTTTAAAATTATATGGATCTTACTTATATATTTTTTTATTTTATTCTACTCTCAGTTCTCATTTTTATTAGGTAGGAACCTACCAAATACGTTTGACCTGGAAAATCTAAAGACCTCTATTAAAGACCTAGTTAACGTTAATTCTAGGCACAAATTTTCTTTATCGCAAACGAGGTTGGCTTTGAAAGGGTTAATTGTATAACCCAATTCAAACTGTTCAACAAATTTCAAGTCAACGTAATTCTTAAAGGAAACGCCACAGCTAAAAGTTATAAGTAATTAAACTTATAGTTCCCGAACTTTTGGAACAACTATTCAAAATCATTCTGGAGTTGTTGTCAAGCACGTCGAACCGCGGATTAAAGTTTCGACTAAACCTGCCTACCCTCAAAATGAAACAAGGAAAGCCCCGAGCGCCACTCGAAAAGCCGAGATACTTGACAGAATTATAAGTCTTTACTAACGAAGCCAAGTTATTATTATTATTAAAAGTTTAATTTTAGGATGGAAACGTTTTGGCAACATTTGGAAACGAGACTGGACAATAATAATTATTTTTCAAATTAAAAATGTTATAACTACCAAAGCTTTGACGTCGCATAAGCAAAGTCGAATTTATAACTTTGAATCCTGAAAGATATTATTTATGTTCTTATCGGCGTAGTTTAGAGTGTTTTAAATTTAATTTGAAACAAGTGTACATCAAAATACATTATTAAATAAATTGTTTTGAGTTTTACAAAAAGATATTTCAAAACTTCTTTAACTATATTTTGTATACTTTTGGGCTCTAAGCTTTTGGGTTTCAAAAAATGAATATCGTTGACGTATCTTACGAGGATAGGGTATTCTCAAAAAGAATTTATTTTGTTTAACCTGTCTATGGTGTTTATCTGTCTCTCTGTAATGAAATCTCTCTCTCTCGGGTCTCTCTTATTAATTATCTTGTTAAAAAGTTTAATTTGACTAACTTTCCGGTTTGAGAAAAAAAATTGAATGCATTTTTAATTTATACTTGTTTTTTAAAAATTAGTGGATTTTATTTGAAGAACATATTATTATTTAGGTCAAGTGCAGTGCTTTATTTTCACTGGCACCAGGTCAAGGTTAATTGCGATTTAAGTTGAAATGCCTTCGTGCTATTAATGGCCTGTTAAAAGTTTGCGGTGAGCCGTGCCAACTTTTATATTGTCTTTAGGAAATAATTCTTAGGAAAAAGACAAAGTATCATTAGTTTTTCAGTACCTTACTTAACGGAACTTTGATATATTGCTGGTTGTTAATCCTACTTTAAAAAGTCTATTTACTTGAAGATTGGATGTAACAATGGTCGAAGAAATTACCAATCCCACCATAATTCGTATATGAGAACTAGCCAAGTCAAACCTTAGGCGACAATATATTATCTTAAGTTATAAGAAAAATTATATTTTATGTTGTTATAAATAAATTTCAGGACTGACCATTGAACTTGGCTCTCCTTTTTACATTTATGTTTTTGGTGTTTGTTCGCTAATTTCCATAACGTTGTGCGCGTGACATTTGGGCTTTCACTGAGTTACGGCCATCTCACTGTACAATCTAGTACATGTTTTACTATTATGCTATTATTGTATCTACCAAAGTTTTCTGTTTTTGACTATTAACAATTTCTAGTCGTTGGAGTTATTTGCTGTAACTGTCATAGTGTAAGTAAACATGTTTCTTTCTATTAAGGATGAAAAGCTATGTAAACTCCGTAGAGATCAATTTAATAAGCTATACTCTGTGTAGCGTACTATAAAAATAGGCGCGGTCTATACAGTAGTGACGTATTTCGCATATTATGACTAATACGTGGCGAGAACGCATGTCTTCTGTATAAACTTAATATGGCATAACCTCTATAATAGCCTTTACCTCTAAATCTGGTGTGGACACATTTTCCTAGAAATTGCAAAGTTCACATCCAATCTCATCGTGGTCGAAACGTGGTAATTAGGCATCCACTTATCATGAATGATCCTAGTGGAATTATAATTAGAAGTAAGTACTGTTTGATCCCCAATTAACGGGCTAGTGGTAGACTAGCCAATGTTTTTTGATCCCCTGCGGGATCGACATATGAGATTCAAATGAAACGAGCGATCAAAGCGGCTCTATGGCATGTTGTGTCTGTTAAATCAGAAATCAGAAATATTTATTAACCTTATATAACAATGTTTGTTACGAGCGTATGTTTTGTTGTGTAATGAGGCTTTGTACAGACGAATACACAAGAGATAAGCTACAAGCGACTATAGTACGAGTACAAACGTGTCCTATTATTCACACGATCAACACAATGGTTATTTGCGAGTAACGGTGCATTATGAAACAGACATCCTCTAGTGACTAATGTATGGACTAACTGGCACACGCTGCACTCTGCAGTAGTACAAATATTTCAATAACCACGAAGCGTAAATCAGTTCAAATTCAAATGCGAAAAGCCTTTATTTCTATTAACTATGCTCTACGTTTTCACCCGCCCACAAGAACTGTAAAAAAAACCAGGCTAAATAGAATATATATAATAAATATATGTGAAATATATATGAAAATCGAATATAATATATGAATCAAAAAATAAAATCAAATATATATATAATATATAATTATATTTGATCTATATAATTATGTGAATCGTAAAAAAACCACTCGACAAAATGTGTGAAACTGCTGATTTTTTTCTCAAAATCCAGGTCGATCCCATAGTACAAGTTGTTAATAATAATGAGCACTATGTATGAGGTCATGCCGGCTTAGCATATATCCTTTCCTTCCAACTCTACAGAGTATGACCTGCCTGCCGTCCCTGCAGACCAAATTTCACCTTAACATCAGCTTCATCAGCTTAACGCATAACTTTCTATCTCATAAAACAAAAAAGTTTTAGAAAGGTACCAAGTGAAATCACGATACGCAGCTAGTCTCTAAATTATAGGTCAAAACTTTCTGTGAAAGATCAGACTTTGGGATAATTTAGTTACTAACAAAATGGAATCGAATATTGGACAAAAATGGATCGTAAATTGAATTATGGGCAAAGGTCCAGTAAGTATCGTTTAGTACAGTATTTTATTGAAAGCCTACTGAAGAGATCGTTCTAACCGATAAGGCCTCCATAAACCTCCATAATCCATAAACCAGTTTTAAACCGACTTTAAAAAAGGAGGAGGTTATCAATTCGACTGTATGTTTTTTTTTATGTTTGTTACCTCATAACTTTTGACTGGGTGAATCGATTTTGATGATTCTTTTTTTAATAGAAAGCTGACGCTTCCCGTGTGGTCCCATTTCATTTAGTCCAGTTCTGATAATGGTATCCATGAGAAAACCATATAAGTCTTAAATTTGCATTAAGTACGTGCGCGACAAATAGATGAATAACTCAATAGTCGGTCTTTTGAAGTCGGTTTTTGTTTTTTTGTTTTGTAAAAATAATTATAATCGTTCTTATTCGTATCTTATAGCTCGTAATTTCTAGTGAACAAAAATAAAATATAACATACAACCTAAGCACATACATTGTGGAATGCGAAATAAATATCAATGAATGAATTAATGAATAAGTTTATCTGCCCATCTATCTAGAAAGGTATACAGGGCGTTCATTTTAGGTGGTAATAATACTAAAAACATGCGTCGGGTAATAGGTACATCATTGGTATCATGATCATGCAAAAAGTTCATTAGCTCTCAACAAAATTAATGGAACAACAAAATTAATTTTTCGCGATTTCAGGGTTGGTCCCATAGTAAAAGTTGTTCACTATGATGTACCTGGTGCATGTTTTCAGTATTACTACACATAAAGTAAACGCCCTGTATCCTTTTGCGCCGACAAGCTATTTAGTATCAGTATTAGAACAGGCACAAGTTAAGTATCCTATCCCTACTCCACTCCACATAAGTTGCGTTCCCCTCTAGAATCTCTAGACGTCAATACTCAGAAGCTGCTCACCGACAAATTGAATTCCTTGTGTCTGTACGGCGAAGTTGGCGAGCACCGTAACCACGTTTAATATATTATATGAATCTTTGATTTTTAATATAAGTAGATAAGTGTATAAGTTCGTACAGCTGAGCTGTAGAAAGAAAGAGACAGAGAGAGGCAGAGATCTCTTTATCTACCAAGGCAAGCTGAAGATCAATTGCCAAGCCAACTTTGTGTGCCATCAGCGTTAAGCCTATTCCTAATTGAATTTAGCATATTCTTTGTTTTGGACCGTGCTGTTACTTTACATGAGGTAAGGTGTGGTCACAAAACTTATCCTGGTAAGCTAGGAAGGCTACCAATTAGTAGGCTGCCAAGTAACCCAACCTGGCGCTAGCCTTGACTGTGTCGCACTAGCATCTGTTTTGCTATTACGGATAGAGATAAAGCCGGACTAAACTTAACGCGGTTCAGTTCAAGCTCTCACTAAGAGTTTGCTGTATGTTTTTTTTTATTAGGCTAAGTAGGTTTGATAGTTATTAAATATTTTACTAAAGTATTTTCAATATTATTATCTTATTGTCCATAGGTCTCCTGGATCCGCAAGCGCGACCTTCATATCTTGACAGTGGGAGTCCACACATACAGCAGCGACGCTCGTTTCGCTGCTCTCCACACAGATGGCTCCGACGAGTGGACGCTGCGAGTTGCGCCCGCGCAGCCGAGAGACTCCGGCGGCTACGAGTGCCAGGTGTCCACTGAGCCGAAGATCAGCCTGTCTTTCAGACTTACTGTTGTTGGTAAGTGAGATTGAACACTATTTTTATACAAACAAGCGGATGCGCTACCTAATAGTATACTAGCTTTTATAGTTTACTAGCTGGTAAACGATAAAGCGCTGAAACTGAGCGCGCTGAAGGGGAGATCGATACTCAGCAGTGAGTGCGTGGAAATAGGTTGATGATGGCAATGTTGAATAATGATGATGGCATACATCACGGTGAGGATGATGATAAAAAGAAATCTAATGTCCTTCTTAATACCCTTGACAACATGTGTACAACATTTCATGTCGATCGGTTAAGTAATGAAGACGTAAAAGCGTAACAAACAAACTCACTTTCACATTTATAGAGGTAGTATTAGTGAGAATTTACTACAATAATGGCATTTGAAATCCATGTAGATAATAGCTTGCATACCTACCGCTGGGAAATTTTGACTCCTCGCCAAGTCATCAAACTCTCACCATCACTATCACGCAATTCATTCCATCATAACATACACAAGTGGAATCAAACACACTCACTCCCACACAAATAATTCTTCTTATAGTATTAAAGCGATCGCTTTGAAAACGCTCATAATTAGTATTCCCAAAATTAATTTCAATTAACTTCTAATTCAAGAGCATAAAGCTTTTACAAACAATTAGATAATTTGGAACTAGCTCCACAGTCTTTATCAGTTAATTGACAACGCCTACCGACTTCCAAACAATACTAGGACTTTTCAGAAATAAAGCTGGATGACGAAAGATGCCAAAATTAATAGGTTTGCAGGGTTGAAAGGAAAAGGTACCTACTAAGCCGCAAAGGGCTTACAGTATTCATCATTATGAATAACTTTTAATGTGGGACCTACCATAGACAAAAACAAAACATCTGTTTCATACTTTTTGTCATGTGTCATTGACATTTTTCTGTGGTGTTCCACATAATGTCAATCTAATTTTTTTTCGGAGGGTTGGTTACTTCGTAAAATTTGTTAATAATTATGAGTACTATGATAATGAGTCCTTCTCGGCTTAGCATAACCTTTTCTTATAACCCTATATTGTCCACACTGAGAAAAATGGCCATCAAAATTCCGATGAATTCACCTAAAGTACGGAGCATACTGATATCACCAAAAAGTACGATGATTAGCACCAGTTTTTACGGTGACAACTATTATGATATTATGGTTGTCACCGTAAAAACTAGTAGGTACATCAGTTTTTACGGTGACAACCATCATAATATAATAATATGATTGTCATAAAAACGTGCGAATCATCGTACTTTTTGGTGATATCAGTATGCTCTGTACTTTAGGTGAATTCATCGGAATTTTGATCAATTGTGTGAAGTGAAGTGAATGCATCATTCTTTTAGCGGAATTTAGATGGACATTTTTCTCAGTGTATAATTTTCACTGAATCCAATTTTGCCATCTTCACTATCAATCTCTACCTCAATTCGAACCTACAATTTGAATATTCATTGCTCAATCTCTAGCGGCTTGGAATCTATCCAATCAGAATTACGTACCGATAACCGTCGGAATGGCAATTACTGGTTACCGAATAAAAACCAATTTGAATTACAGATGAACAATGTTCCAAGGGTAAATATGAGGGTCTAGTTGTTATTAATCGATAAAAATAGACGTTGGTTGGTAGTAAAGATACTAATTTGATTGGCAAAGTTTATGTGCATTACTACTGTATTAATCATAAAGGCTGTGTATTAAAAAGTGCGTTTCGAGAAAAAGCACTTTGATTCTATTAGTTAAAATCGGTCTTTAGCATTTTTATGATTCATACTTTTGGTACTTTACCTGTGTAACTGAAAACGTGACTTAAATCTCAAAGTCTTAAAATGTTTTTTAGAGCTTTTTTGTTGTCAAAAAGCAAAGTTGATCAATTTAAATTATGATCAATCTATGCACTAATAAAGTGAATGTACGGCACTGAAAAGAAATAAAAGTACAGCTTACGCGATTACTTTGATGTTTGATTCTCAGCAATCCATTCATTTCTTTTTCTTCCACTGCTCCCATTTCCTGCTGTTAATGCTGCTGCTGTCAAACACATGTTCTTTATCCTCGGCCCATTTCTTCTAACAAGATTACAAGAGGTAAATCAATGAATTACTATAGGGTTTTGAAACTGGAACAAGACAAAGAGAATGATGCGACAACGGTTTACTGAACATACTGAACAACATAATTTCGTTTACCCAAGCATAAACCCTAAACTTACCTGCGACGAGCAACCACCGAAGATTTTATACACCACATTATCCGAAAGCAGCCGCCTAAATAGTTACAAATTACGCTATTTGGCCCAACATGAACTAAGAAAGTATTAGACCCTGCGATTTAAGGTAGTGAGGGTATTAAGGTGAAGAGACACTAGAGTGCTCTATGCTACGATTTGTTAAGGCGACGAGATAGCAGTAACTAGAGAGATTATCCCGTGCCAATTTATTCCATAGGTACCATTTTCAATTTCTTCAAAAAAAAACTATAATACCTACGTATCACATATTATAATCAATTTCATCAAAATAGATACCATTAACTTGTCACCTTTTATACTACACGTGACAGTGTGGAATAAGTGTCAACCTCTTCGAGAATTGATGTAGCTATCTCAATGTTGAACTCAGAAAAATAATCTTAACGTAATCTCAAAAGCCTAGATCCTTGACTCAATCTTCATACCCATACATTCAATTATTGTCCCTGGCCACAATTTCGGTTCGCCAAAAATCAAAATGTAAGTAAGCACTTGTTAGGATAAAACAATATTCTGACATAAAGGGATTGATTCACGAGTATGAGTCGACCTAAACACATAAGTCACCCCAATGTTTAAAGCAAAATGTGTCAGAACCACAGCTTTCGGTCGTGTCGCGTCTCATAATAGTCTCAGTACGTCACCTCCTTATTAAACTCGACATCAGGCATCAGGGACCCCATTCTTGGGCGCTCGAGATTGTCTCCGTCACTCTCACTGTCATGACATTTCAAATGAGAGCAACAGTTACCGAGATAACATCTCACTCGCTAGGATTAGGCCCTAGCTGGGTTGGTGTAGGTTGGCGTCAGGTGCCACTGATTGTTTTCTTTGGTAGTGCGTTGTATTAAATCCTGCGTATAAGGCTTTGGAGGTATTCTGTAAAGTGGAATTTAGAGATTAGATGAGACGAAGAGAAGCACTGAAGCCAACGTCAGCCAAATTTCTTACATACCTACCTACATTCTGCCTCGAAATTAAACGTAAATCGATCTAGCTAGAGCAAGTCAACTAATTGAAAATCACGAACTGCCATGCAAGTTATGCACAATCTTGAAATATCATTTGTACAGCTTTATAACCTCTGAAATTACTTCAAATGTAAATAAATATTGAATTGGCAAGTTTGTTTTGATTTCTACTTCAAATTACACTTTCAAGATCTTTCAAGGATCTAAACAATCTTGCAAAAGATATCAAATAAATACCTAACTTATTTCAAAAGTCAATAAAGATAAGAAGTTTAATTTGTTGTTTTATATAATATAAAGATCAAAGTTATCGTTCTTTGATAGCATACACCCTAAATACTAAAACTACGAGTATATGACTTCGCTTTTAATGATTTCAAAAAGCTTTAGGACTATTTTGATTGGAATCATCTTCATCATTAAAATCACCACTTTTGGCCACAGTCGTTCGCATGTCACACATGCGTCGTGTAAACATGCAAACGATTATAAACAAAACTGTCGTTTTTAACGGTTTTCGATTCCAAACCGAGCGCACCTTCTAATTAAGACTTTTCTACCTATTCTATCCCACCAATATCACACTCGTAAATGTGAAAGTTTGGATGGATGGATGGATCATTGTTACTCAATCACGCCAGAACGGCTGAACGGATCTGGATGAAATTTGGCACAAAGATAGATTAAAGGCTGGAAAAGCACATGGGCTACTTTTCATTCCGGTTATCATAATTTTTAAGCGCGGGTAAGACTGCGGGGCGCAGCTAGTATTATAATAATTGTTTAACCTAATCTAATTTGTTAACTGAATTGTGTCAACTATGACAAGTTTACAATAACATGGCCAATATTTTACCATCACAACAAACTGACAGATTTTGCTTGAATTTTTATATCTTTTCTCGGTTCTGCTTGAAATTGCGAACGGAAATATGGGAAGTCGCCGTCACCATTTCTGAAAGATGTTTCCGAAATGTCGTAAGGAAAAATATATTTTCGTTCATTTGGTAGTTTGTTCGACTTAAACTTAAGTAAACATAAACGAGGAAATAATGGGGGCTTTTTTCTTAAATTATATTTTGTTTGGTTTTGTATGTTTTGTTACAATTATACATAGTTTCTTTTTTCATAAAAACCTACCTCATAATGCTTATAATTCCTCTACCGGTCTACCCTCAACTATATTAACAAATAAGTTCACATCCAGATACAGTCTCTCACGGGATAGACTAAATGTTTAGAAGAATGAAATCTATCTATAGAACGAGTATATTAAAAAATGTTATGTTGGTTTGTGTACGCTTCAAAAACTCAAAAAGTTCTGCACCGATTCAGCTGAAATTTTAGCATGATATGTCGCATCAAAGATTGTTTTAATCTATTTTTTTTAGCCACAGCGAATCGTGGCAGGGAGAACAGCTAGTAAAAGATAAAAATTTATTTATTATTTAAAATTTCTTTTTAAAAAAATATTTGACTTTTGTTGCAGTGTCAAAGGCAGAAATTCTCTCCGGACCTGAGTTGTTCGTGCGCGCTGGCTCCGACATCAACCTCACATGCATCGCGAGACACGCTCCAGACCCTCCAAGGTATAAACATTATTTCACTATCTGTATGAAACGTGAATTCGCTGTTTGAAACGTGAATTTGCCTTTTGAAACGTACTCGTAAGATAGGACAATATTACGATTCTATTTGATTTGACGTCGAGCGCCACAATAATAGCTACAGTATAAGTTGACAGTGGCGCTTCGAAGAACTAAAACGGCCACCTAGAAAAGTTTATTTAAAACTGAAACGTTTACTGTAGACATGATTGCCTTATTTTGTGAAATATTGAACTGTAATTATGCCTAAAGTGATACGAAGCGGTGTAAGAGAGACAATAATAAAATTACATTTATTGTTGGGCCCAGCAACACCATATACGATTTGCGTTTGGCGAACTGTACCTAATGCATCAAAAATCCAATGACAGTTCGCTACTTCATCAGTTTTTCAAAAAGTATATTAGTTTTGGATATATATTTCAAACTTTCATAGCTCGTCTACCGAAGAGCCTGTACAAAACAAAGGATTAGTATTTGAAAGATAATGTATTTTTCTTTGTACTGTCGGAATATCAAGATAAAATGACATGTTACAAGAGAACTATGCCCGGCCGTCTATTCATGACATTTAAAGGGCACCTTTTATCTTTAAACGTCTATCATTGTGCCCTCAGATATTCTAGTCTCGTTTGGGATCCTAGATTTAAGATATTAAACTAACCGAGATTTAAAGCTATTAGCTACATAGATAATGATGCTTAGCTAAGTATGCTGGTCTATCGCAAACGACTTGGTATGTTTCTGATAGGTATTTCATATTTCTGTAAATTAAATTGAAGTGTGTATTTGAAATTTGAGCTATCACTTACTAGTAATTGAACAATGATGTGTTGTTTTGCGTGGGCAGATCTGTAACCACAGTTATTGCAAGAAGCTTGATTGAGAGACAGCTGTTAAGGCCTAATAATAGGGTTGTCAATGAAACACGGTTTTTGTTCTCTGAAATTCTTCAAATTGTCAATTGCATGAGGTGTTAACAAGCTAAAATAATTTAGTAGAATGGCTCTGTCACACTATTCAAAAAGCGGGAATACGCTTTTTGACAGCTAACAGCTAAAATTAAAGACCAGTGATACACAGTGATACAATAATAGCACAATGCTCTTGCATAGCCTACAGACGAGAGCCAAGGTACAAAAGACGTTTAAGATTTTTGATAAGATCAAAGGAGAAAATCACCGAGTAGTTGGAAAAATACAGCTCAATGATATATTTTCTTCCCCAACAGTTTCATCTACTGGTACCGGGGTACGAATGTGGTGAACTACGCGCAACGCGGCGGCATCAGTGTGGAGACGGAGCAGCGCACGCGCACCAGTCGGCTGCTCATCGCGAGGGCCTCGCCAAGAGACTCGGGGAACTACACGTGCGCTCCCAGCAGTTCCGGTAAATATATCAGACTAAAATACTCTTGTTTAAAAACAATTCTCTTGTTTCTCTGATAAACGCTTGACCATCATCTCGCCTTGCTTTTGTTTTCTTGATCTGTTTCTTTGATCTTGTTCTGACTCTATACTATATAGATAATGGTCACAGTGGGGCTTCGTTTTATATTGACGTAATTGTAGGTCGAACTACAATTAGCTAGTCGTTAACTTCGTCGTTCGTTTTTTGTAGTAGTAGGGCTCTTTTGCAGAGCCCGCCTGGGGAAGTACCACACCTTTGCCAGTTATTCCACCGCCAAGCAGTAATGTGCAAACATTACTGTGTTCCGGTTGGAAGGGCATTATTTTCAGTGAAATTACAGGGCAAATGGGAGATTAAACAACTTATATCTCAGGGTGACGAGCGCAGTGCTGCGCCGCTCAGGATCTTGAATTCTACGAGTTCAAAATTCTGGGTGGCGCAGACCTGTTATTGGTAAACGTGACATTTAACATCAGGCGAGCGATTTGCTCGTCTCGTCACCCAATTAGGTACATAAAAAAAAAAAATTAAAAAAAAATTAAAATCATGGAAAATAAAACTAATTTGAGACTCACTCTGGCAGTTAGGGATTTTCCAACAAGGGAAATACAAAACTACTGACTGTGGCATACAGGAAGACAACAGACTCAACAAAACTTTGAGAGTTCCAGTTTAGTAAGGATACTTTAACCGGCAGTCTTCCTAACCAGTAGCATAGGACTGCGAATCACTGGTTATGTAATCCAAGGCAGCCTCTACTACGTGATAAGTATTCATAATACTTACCCTATAGTCATTTGCTGCTGCGAACGGTTCTCCTTCAGACTTAAAATGTTAAAAAAATGCATTTTCAATGAAGTGCCGGGACGTGAGGTTAAAACTATGCAAAGGGCGTGAACCCCTCAACCGCTTAACGTCCCCCCTCGCTTCCCTTGGGGCTCACTCGTTGAAACGCTCTGGTGAATGTTTTTAAAACCTTTTCCAGGCTAACCAAATAACGGTCTCACTACCGTCTGTACCTATTTTCTCTAGGTGGTATGTAGAAGTTCTTTTATACCTTTTTCAGCCTTTCTAACTTTATTCAAGCTATTGCAAGAGTACTACTTGAAGAAAGGTCCTTTGTTATTTGTTGAATAGAATTCACATTTGCCGACTGTTGGTGTAACTTATCTTAGAGCACGCCATTAAGCACATCTCCAATTATCTTCGTCTAGTGGTAGTCTTTCATATTCGACACATACACTATGTTAAAGTACCTATTTGTAGTTTCTTAGAGTACCTAGAGGTATATACGCGCTGTTACAGACTTAAACCTAACTTGTCTTGGTATTTATTACTAATAGATACTTAATACTAATTTACACTGTACGAAATATAAATATTATGTTAATATCTATTCCATGATGTGTCGCTTAATACACACCATTACATACGTACCGAAATTCAACATTAGGTTTGACCGGGGCAATTTAGACATCTGAGCTTACATTAATTCCCACCCAGCTGAAAATTGGTAGGATTGTTCAGAACACCATCATAAATGAAACCTAAAAAGTCCTCATCGATCCGATACGTGCAAAAATTTTTACTCCGGGTAGAAGGTCACAAAAACGGGTATTTCGTGATTTTCTCAAAAACGGTACAAGCTACGAGGATACTGTTCAAGACAAGTATGTTCACTATAACATTTTCTACAGTATTGCTCTTAAACGCATGTTGATAGAACTTAAGGTTTTCGAGATATGTCGATATTCATTTCAGACCAGACCAAAAAATTGACAATTTCTCTTAAGATGCCTCAGTCAGCAGTAGATCATAAAACAAGTTTGTAAATGAGTTTTCCCGAAGTTTTAAACATTGTTGAATCCGACAATTTCAAGAAACACTTTAAAAAATGACTCCTTGTATCTCAAATCGGATAAATGATGATGATGGTTGACGGAAAATTGAACCCCTCGTATCTCGGAAACGGAAAGAGATAGAGGGGTACACCTGACTTTTAAAATTTAGATCAAGTATGGACCTTTCTAGGGAAATGATAAAAAGAGATAGCCGCCATACAAAAAAGTTTGACAGTCATACAAATAAACAAAAAAAAGGAAATGCTCATAGCTGTGGAACCGCTGTAGATGGATGGAGTGTGCTCGAAGAAATATTATGGAGATTCATAACGACAATCGAGATTCAGCAACAAAAATCCAAGATGTCGGATTTCATATTTCCGTCAAATTTCAATGGATCTTCTAAATTTTAAAGTGATCCTAGGCAGGTGTTATTTTGGATCTGGAGGCTCTTAAGGTCCTTAAATCCATTCCTGAAATGATTTTTTTGGTTCGGCCATTTTTCAAAATGGCTGCCATACAAAAGAAAAGGAGTGAAGTTACAATACTTCGCACCCAGCTGAATATAAGTAGGATTGTTCAAAATATCATCACCTACCTCAAAGGTGACGTGGAAACGTGTGCATATTATGACGATTACAACTCTTTCAACTTTTTGAATCGTTATATTTCAAAAACGGTGGCTCTTAGGAAAAAAAATTGACATTCTTTGTAGATAATTATCTGATCTAAAATTTGGTATGGCTAATTGTATGATAAAATTTACTGTTTTTCTGAAAATTGTGAAAAACCAGTTTTTGTGACCTTTTACCCAGAGTGATTTTTTTTGCACGTATCGGATCAATGAGGACTTTTTAGATTTCATTTGTGATGATATTTTGAACAATCCTACTTATATTCAGCTGGGTGCGAAGTATTGTAACTTCACTCCTTTTCTTTTGTATGGCAGCCATTTTGAAAAATGGCCGAACCAAAAAAATCATTTCAGGAATGGATTTAAGGACCTTAAGAGCCTCCAGATCCAAAATAACACCTGCCTAGGATCACTTTAAAATTTAGAAGATCCATTGAAATTTGACGGAAATATGAAATCCGACATCTTGGATTTTTGTTGCTGAATCTCGATTGTCGTTATGAATCTCCATAATATTTCTTCGAGCACACTCCATCCATCTACAGCGGTTCCACAGCTATGAGCATTTCCTTTTTTTTTGTTTATTTGTATGACTGTCAAACTTTTTTGTATGGCGGCTATCTCTTTTTATCATTTCCCTAGAAAGGTCCATACTTGATCTAAATTTTAAAAGTCAGGTGTACCCCTCTATCTCTTTCCGTTTCCGAGATACGAGGGGTTCAATTTTCCGTCAACCATCATCATCATTTATCCGATTTGAGATACAAGGAGTCATTTTTTAAAGTGTTTCTTGAGATTGTCGGATTCAACAATGTTTAAAACTTCGGGAAAACTCATTTACAAACTTGTTTTATGATCTACTGCTGACTGAGGCATCTTAAGAGAAATTGTCAATTTTTTGGTCTGGTCTGAAATGAATATCGACATATCTCGAAAACCTTAAGTTCTATCAACATGCGTTTAAGAGCAATACTGTAGAAAATGTTATAGTGAACATACTTGTCTTGAACAGTATCCTCGTAGCTTGTACCGTTTTTGAGAAAATCACGAAATACCCGTTTTTGTGACCTTCTACCCGGAGTAAAAATTTTTGCACGTATCGGATCGATGAGGACTTTTTAGGTTTCATTTATGATGGTGTTCTGAACAATCCTACCAATTTTCAGCTGGGTGGGAATTAATGTAAGCTTACTCCTATTTTTTGGTCTAATTTGCCCCGATTAGTTGCTAAGCGCAAAAAGCACCACCTCCATGGCAACAAGGAGGTTCCGGGCTGTAATTAAGAAGATTTGTTTCGCATTTGCCTGCTTCCTACATCCACTGCAAACAAAATATTAGCACGCCCGCGACAGGTATTTGGCTCGCGTCGTCGGTGTTTAGGCTGCTTTATTCGCGGCCTCTATTGCACGGATAATTTGGCTGTTAGCCACTGGATGTTAGCCGATTTGGCTACAATGATATAACTAAGCCGATTTATTGCAAATGATGGTCTAATGAAGTTATTACCAGAAAGCTGCAACTCATTTTTGCTAGCCAAGTTTTTGGTGTCACTTAACTTTCTTTAAACAGATGGCTTTCATTCACGCACCCTATTATTACGATTAGAAGGAGTAGAGCGCATTTGTGTATCAAACTGGAAGCGACTTGGTATGGCTACCTTAATGTTACTGTGCATTATTTTAACGAACATAAGAATTAGGTTTAACATTGTAAGCATTTCCTAAGATGAATTAAATGGCCTAGATGACCTAACAATTTGCCTCACCAAATCCCTGGAACGTATCAACCACTTCAATATATCCGGAGATAGATATTTTCTCTTAAAGACCCTCTTCTGAGCATTTTCCAAGCACATTGTTATAGTAGGTGAGGCCAGGTATCGCCACTACATCTCTGTCGACATTCGCGGTAAAGTCATCCATCTTCGTGGCGCGAAGGACCGAATCAACGCGTCCGAACACACGGTTACGTGATAGCCTCCGTCCCATGGGACTCGTAATTATCGGAGGCCGTATGATTTTCCGAATTCTCGCACGTAATTATCGGCTTATATTTATCGGGATAGTTTTGTGGTGTTAACTAGTGGAATTGCTTTGGCAACTCGATAATTACTTATTTAGTTATTTGAATTATAGGGCCCCTTGCTTGCTCTCCTATAACTCTCACCTACGCAGAGTAGGTGAGAGTTATACATTTTTTTTATATTGGGCCCAAGTTTGAAGGCATTTTAAAACAGATCTAAACTAACTAAAAATATATCTGTCTTTATCATTGCAAGCCATTAGACAAGGATGCCAATAGTTTTAGAAAATTTAGATCTGTCTTAAAAAGCCTTCAAACTTGGGCCTATTATGTCAATAAAAAAATAGGTGACCAAATGCATCACAATTTTATTGACGGCTGTAATGAAATGGTAGAATACTCGTAGAAACGTCATGTCTCGACCTGATCGAATGGAATCCGGGCGACATTTTGTATTCTGCATTCATTGGAAAAAAACTGACAATTGATTATTTTGTATGTAACGTGGTAACAAGCTATTCCAAATGTAACAGATTTCGATAATAAACTCAATCATACGGTTCGTCTGTCAAAACCAGACCGTCCTCGAACCGTTAGCGCTATCGAGACGCGCATAGACTAAATGTAGGGCAAAATGGAATTCTACAAACGAACATTATATTACATTACGACATAAAAGATGAAACCGACGCTTTCATCTTCTCTTATGTAACGCTTTCTGGACTTTTTAAGATCTTTCCTAACTAAGAAAAGCAGCTTAAGAACGTGTTACAATGGCTAAGCTTTACTCATGCTAGTAGCGTTGTCTACTTTATTATTCTAATCCACTGATTCAGTGTTAGCTCTTATCGTCCATTTGTATTCTTTTCACTCCATTTATCCTTTTTATTGAATTTAATCCCGAGAAAGTGTTGACCGTAAAATTCCGAGAGGCTAGGATACAAACGACGTGAAGTGAATTGGAGTTTGCTTTTTAAATATGAATATCTTCATGAGGTTTATTGATATGGGTTTTTTATATATTATAATGAGGTTTTTATTACTTTTTGCTCTATGAGAGCATTAACTGTAGGTATACTTTTGTTTGAAGATTTAAATTAGGTAGTTGAAAAGGTTTAGTTTCAACTTGAAGACTGAGTTGGAATTAGATTTTAGAAAATGACTGCCTATTTGTCAACCTATTTTATACTAAACTAGCTGACCCGTGCCCACTTCGTTGGGCATAATGTTAATTAAACCCGAAGCCATCGCGCGCCGTCCGGACCGTTTTTTCTCCGATTCACTTTGCAAAACGGACTACCACGTAAAAGCCTTTTTATTTTTCGGTTTTTTATATAACCTATGACACTCAGCAATAATGTGGCTTTCTATTCGTGAAAGAATTTTTAAAATCGGTTCAGTAGATCCCGAGATTACCCCTTACAATTTAACAAATATACAAACACACAAACTTTACTTCTTTATAATATTATAGTATATATAGTATAGATGACCAACATACCCAATTTTTAGTTTAACATATACTTAGTAGGTTTAGTTTATAGGAATTGCAGAGAAATGCCCGAAAACTGCGAAATTTTGGTAAAAACTAGTTTTAACATTATTTCCACGTGCACCTACCCTATTATTTGATTAGGTATATGGCCGTTGAACAGTTCTTTTCTCTAAAATTTGAAGCTTTTTCTTCATCACAAATTAATCTTTCCCCTTATTCAACACAGTTTTTCCTTCAACAGATTCAGCATCAGTGGTAGTCCACGTGGTAAGCGGAGAGCGACCAGCGGCCATGCAGAGCAACGGTGCGAAAGTAACTCCACCTTGTCATCTACTTCTGCCTATCACCATCAGTGCATACCAAAGTAGAGCATACATCAACGACATCGTGATAAAGCTTGTCGTGTTCTTTCATCGAAATATTTCATTAGACTATCTCGCGAAAATTCGCCCTTTTTGGGATGACTTTCAAATCAGAAGGTTCGTCACGAGATGACCGGCGGTCGTCGGATATTAAATTATCTGAACCTGTAATATAATACGCAAGTAGGTCTTTTAGCACATATTATAAAGAAACGAATTATTGTAATAAGTATTTTCCTTTGCTTAATTAAGATAACGCTTCGACATACGTTTGGCCAATTTATCTCATACGATCTGCGAATTTGCCAGAATTGCAGATCTCCAAAATTAAAATTCAATTCTAACCTGTCATTTTAAAGTAA
Organism: Alcis repandata; assembly: GCA_949125135.1. NCBI lineage: Eukaryota > Metazoa > Arthropoda > Insecta > Lepidoptera > Geometridae > Alcis > Alcis repandata. The sequence goes on from OX421238.1 coordinate 5,251,736, forward strand.
TACATAAAACGTAAAAATATTGTCTATAGCAGAAATTTAAACAATTAATAATTTCTTTATGATTGAAAACATAATCAACAAATAATGTAAATAAAACCTATTCCCTATTCAGCATTTAAAAGATACAGTCGTTTAAGTACTCGTAGGTAGGTATATGATACAGTAAAAGGTTTTCTATGTTTATATGTTAAGCGTCGTTAAGATTACTTTAGACTTTCTCTTTCATAAAATCTAAAACCATCTTTTATCACTTCTAAAATTCAATAAAAATCTGGAGATATACATTATTTAATCATATTAAATCTTTGGCGTTGCAAAAAATATATCCCAAAGAAATGATAGCGTAAAATAAATTAAGTTATTGTAATATACTTTGATTCTATTTCGGGTAAGGTTAGTGTTTGATTTGATCGAATTTTCATTCCATTAGATACTGATTCAAAAGCGATGTGCTGCGTAATTGTTACTGATTACTGCTAAAAGCGTACAATTAACTTCATTAATATGTGAGCCTTGTCTCGATCGAAGGTTGTCTCGTTTCTCTGAGCTTACAATATCTCACTAAATATAATAACATAGATACCATCTACATTCAATGTATTGCATTTCACGTAGAACTTTTAAGCTTTTACGATTTAAGTTTTTCTGTTAAAACTCATCCTAGAATTTTGATAAGTAATTAATAAAAAACAAACCCAACACGTACGAGTAAAAGTTATAGCTCTCCACTTTTGCTTTGGGTATTAAAAGTGCCGATAGGTAAACATCTAAATTTCAAGATACCTTGAAACTCAACGGCATTATAAATCAATTATTGATAACGAACGATAAGTTACCTTCATAACAATTCCATTTGAAGGTCCATTTAAGTATGCATAGCAAACAGGCACTTTATCAAGCTTCAAAATAAGTTATATGACAGAAGTTCTATTCTGTCGCATCGATATTATCTCGGTCACTGTCTTTCTCCTTAGAAAAGTCATAAGAGTAAAAGTGACAGAGAAAAGGCGCTCGTAATGTCTCTCCAAGTTTGAGAATCCAACTCGTAGATACAGTATATTGTTAGTAATTATAATCGTCTTTACAACCAGTAAGAACATTGTAAATAGTTTTCAATCAGATATAAAATAGTGTGTATTCGTTAATTTACTAATAAATAAATGTACCCAAACATATTAGCCGAACTGGATAAATCCATTGTCTTTAAGACCCTAGTCTAAGATCTATGTAAAATAAATGTAAATACTAATTATGTTTGTAAATAAAACATTTTACGTGTTACCCTCCTCGTTTTATTTGATCTGAGTTTGAAAGAAAAGGCGAACTTTTAATTACTTTTGCATAAAAATCTTGTTAAGTTAAAATTTAATAAATTCCAATCTTTACGATTTGGGCTTATCTCTTGAGGAATGTTTGAGTATTTTTATAGGCACTTCGGTGAACAATTGTGGGATAAAATAGGTCGGTTCCAAGGTCTTAATGCGAAGTAAAGTTATGTTAAGCGGATCTCCTTAAAAGCATCGTTGAAACATCGCTGTTTTATGCTAAGTATATACACGTCTATTTACTAAACTTTACTGCTTTTAGCATCGAAAATTAACGTAAGCACGAGTAGTAAGTATTAAGTAATGGATACTTACGTGTTTGTATTTTATAAGTTTAAAGAGAGGTCTGTGTGTGAGGTATTATAATGAGTGAAATTTATGAGCAGCAGAGTCTTAAAGTACGAGTTATTGGCTTAGATAATTTGGGATCTAGTTTGATAATGGTAAGTTCTTTAGATGTTTTCTCTTTTAAATTTGCCATCGAAGCATTTTAGTACGATATTATCTTAAGAAATCGATCGTGCACTGCTATCAATAATAACGGATACTGTCATGGTAGTTGAAATATTACAGATAGATAGACCATAAATAATTATAAATACTAAGTAGTATAATACATATTTTTAAAGCATCGATAGGCCAAGGGATCAAAGAAAAGAGGTGTCTGAATAAAAAAGAATGAAGAAAGCTGGCTGGAAAATGCTGACGTGACATACCTACTTGCAAGGTTTCGAGCAGATTTGTCAGATCAATCTAATTATGAAGTAAGTACGAGTAATTTAGTTGGAATAAACTAAGTGGCTAGCCCTGGTGTCAGAGTTTATAGGCCGCCTAAAGATACTCGAAGCTGTCATTCTGAAGGCAGATGAAAGATTTATAATTTACTTAAGTCTTCATATATGGCTTGATATTAGGTCACTACAATGGTTATAGATATATAGTGAGACAGTAGATACAACACTGTAGAAAACTAGATTAATCTATCCAATATCTTGCGTCCAAACCTAATAGTCAAACACGACATACAAAGGCTTAAAAGGCTAGGCTTCACGATTATACCTATGTACGTGGCTACATACTACACACCCGCAAACAGGCCTAACCCAATAAATCGGTAGCTGCTCAACTTGACCCTTACCGATTAGCCGGGTAAACTAGGCTACAGCAAATATATCCACGGATAACAAGGTAAGAGATACGAAACTTGAAACCTCTAGGGATTTCTGCCCAACAAACTACTCCCTCCTCCTATAATCGCGTTCCTCATGTTTGAGGGTAGTGACCAGTGTGACCACCACCTCCAAGTAGCCTCTCTCTCGCGATGTTTCGCCAGCGTTTTCTATCCTCAGCAATGTGAAGTGCTTCGTAGACTGAGGTGTCGAGAGTGGTGCGAATCTGATCAGACCAACGTATCGGGCAGCAGCCTCATGACCTCTTGCCATCGACTTTCACTGTCACCATCAGCTTCTCCAGGTTGTCGCCTGGTTTTCTAGCAATGTGACCGAAATACTCAAGGACACGTTTGAGACAGATGGTTGAGAGTCTAGCCGTGACCTTGAGTTGTCTTTGTATCGATACATTAGTCCGATGTAATACTAATCGGACGATGTACTACTAACTACTACTCAAGCTTTAATTCTCCCACTGCGCACTGCTGGAATACAGAAACACTGCTACCCTCAAATCGAGTGAATAGGCCGTATTCGACCACGCTGGCCAAGTGCAGATTGGTAATTTCACATACGCCATTGAATTTCTTCTCCGGACGTCTGCAGGTTTCCTCGCGATGTTTTCCTTCATCGAAAAGCCAGTGGTAAGATTCCTTAGCCAGTTACAATTTCATAATTGCAATCGCTACAGAAAACTAAGATGACATTTCTGTAATAGAAAATAGAATCAATTAATAATTAGATTACTTATAGCAATGAAATTCTCATACATTGTCTTAGTTTTATTTGGCGTTTGCAATTATAGATTGCAACTTGGCTAAGTGGGCAGGCTATTCAATGTTAATTAGGGCTGTACCTACACGCATTTTAATGAATACACGAGTGAAATAATGGTTATAGTCGTAAGTCCAAGATTATTATTACAAATCTGTCCGTCTAAAATCACATTGCAAACGTTCTAAAATATTTTGATAGGAACATAATAATGAATAATAGATAAAAAAAAAATATTCTGAGGGTGTTCTAGATTCTGAAGCGAAAATATTTGAAATTCTCTGACATGACTACTAATAAAAGTGTTAAAGTAATCTACTACGCGGCGAACTGAGACCTCGCAGTGCCTAAATCTCCCCCAATACCGATTTCGTTCATATTCGAACTTAAAAATTGGTATTTGAATTGATGATTGATTGAACATAAAAATAATTAAATAACTGTATGACTTGCTTGCAAAATTTTACCAAGATTGGATCAACCACACTCATGTTATCGTCGGACAAATACACATACAACCCGGTCACAATATCTGTGCACCTGACCTCGTGACGTCTTATGTCTAAACTTAACAATAAATATTAAAAAACAAAACAACAACAAAGCGAAAATATCTCAAAATTATCGGGACGTGTATCGGCAACGAAGATGCTAACCGTACTGTCGCACCGGGGAGTGCGCGGAGAGGTGACAGGGGAAGCGGGAGAGGCGCCGCATTCCAGCGAGGTGCACAGATATTGTGACCGGGTTGTACATACAAACGCCGATTTGTTCCTCTCGACACTGAGACCTCACTTCAGTCACTTTGTTCATTCTATGACGTTGTTTCAGTCAGCATTGTCAATACTAAGAACCTTGTCTTACGAACACTTTTATCTGAAAGTTATTCCTTATAACATTATTTTTTTCATAGATCTAAAGAAGGTGGTAAGTAAATAGATAGACAGGAAATGGAAGGTTCATAATAAAGAAAGAGATAAAAATATATTTGTTTACATAATGTTGTTTACAAATACTACGAAGAAATTTCTTGGAATGTCTTTTAAGAAACATGTTTTTAACCTTAACCTAGCGAAATACAAACATAAAAATAAGTTTTGTGAAATCACGGTTATAAGAAAAGAATATGCTTATACGAATACGAGTATATACCTATATTATGAATACTATATTTTTATGATACATTTTACAACTAACCCATTTTGCTAAGTGTTCTGCCAAATTGCAAACGAGATCAGTCGTGCTTGAAAACGAGACAGCATATTTTTGACAGGTAAAAAGTTATATGCAGGGTTATAAGGAAAGGGTATACTCAGCCGAAAATGGCTCATAGCACTCATTATTACAAACAACTTTTATTACAGGACCAACAAAAGAAAGTCGCAAAAAAAAATCAGTTGTTCCATCCATTTTGTCAAGTGTCATTGTCATTTTTCTATGGAACAGCTGATTTTTGTTTCGTAATTTCAGAGTTGGCCCCATTGTAAAAGTTATTCATAATGTGTACTATAAGCCCTTTTCAGCTTAGTATACCTTTTTTTTATAATCCTCTGTTAAGATGTCGATGAACAGAACTTTGCTCTATATTTACGCTTACTGCTAATAAATTTCCTATCCCATTTCCTAAAGGGATGTTATTTACTCGCACATCGAAAAAACCCACTTTGCATACTAAAATGTCTGACGCTTTTTACTGGTATGCAGCCACCAATCCATCTATGTTTTAGTCCACTGTAAGTAAATAGTAATTTCACACTCGCTTGGCTTGAAACATTGATGTGTATTTACATTGTAGAGTCTGAAGGGCCTTTGCATTATTCTTAGTTTTGCCACTCATACTGTTATTGTAGAAGGAACTTAACAAAAAATCTTTAATTTTTCCTAAAAGGTTTTACTCAGTTTATGATGTAGAGGATTTTTTTTAGAAAAATATGGCAGATAAAAAACATCCTTTAACAACTTCTTACATTTCAAAATTTACAAAAACTTTTGCGGAGAAACTGTTAGCTAGAGTAAAAAGATGCTTTAGGTAAATTATGCTTCAATTACGTGAAATTTCTTGAGAAAATTTACAATTTTTTCACAACCCCAGTGGTTAAGATAATGAAGGCAACGTTAAAATTAATTAGAAGCCTGAACATAACAGATTCTTATCAGGATGTGCCATCATGAAATAACACATTATATCCGCCACGCTTGCTCTTTCTTTCCATACACGGTAGATATTGGCTATCTCTTTCACTTAATTGTTACCTACTGGGTCCAATTTTCCAGTTTGCGAATGTTGCAAATTAGGCTTTAATTAAAATTATGCCAAAAATTTACGTCATTATTTTGTAGTCCTTTGTGATTGCGACCCTTTTGTACCCTCCCGCCTCTCTTATCTCGGACGATAATGGAGCTTACAGAAAAAGTATAATAAATATTTAACAATATTTTATTTTTATCCAAGCTTCCTTATCTTTATTTTATTTTTCATTTGCTGGTTTATCGCGTGCTTAGTGCTAAGACGTTTTAATTACGACGATTTATAATTATGCACTTGCTTTTTCGACGGTTTCATTTTCAACTTTTGTTTTGTTCGAACGAAGTAGGAACAAAAAATTCCATTGACATGAAATCAACTTATGGATAATTGATGCTAATTTAACGGTTACGATTTGCCCACTCAGCTAAAATTTACCGCACACTTCTAAACCTATTTCAGCAGAAATGTGCAATAGTGGATGCTCATGGTGGAATAGTGTGTAGTGTGCAGTGTGGTGTGGTGTGTTTGTGGTGGTGTGGTGGCTGTTGTTTAGTGGTGTGGTGTAAATTGGACATGCTTCATTTCTAATTTACAATATTACTATCTATCAGTGGTATTTTGGTCGACTATAACAGACGATTTATTGGTATGATTTTGGTTTTAGTATACACAAATACGTAAGAGATTCTAAATATGCTGACAAATTTGAAATTTGTGATATGTATTAACAATTTCATTGAACTGTTTGTTTGACGCAAAGTCGAGTGAAATCGAAATCAAGTTTTTTACTTTCGAAAAAATATACACTTTGAAGAGAATTTTAATTAAATTATATGCCAGCGTGCAAGAATGAAATACGCGTCAAAAAGATTACTAAAATGCTCAAAGTGTTTATTGGCTGTTTATTTCAACGATATTTTTTAAAGCTGCCAATGCTCATTTTTCGACGTATTACACGTAAACTCTCAAGTCTATCAGCGCCATAATGCAAAGAGTTCACCTGAGTGAATTTTGCTTCACTTTATCAAAGGTATTTCTTGAAAATTCAATTCAAGTTTCAATACCTTTACTCTTGTTTAGAGTTATTGAATTTCGAGATATGCTGCGCAGAGTAAGTAATAGAAATGTCTACAACATATTGATTTTAGTTTATTTGTTGAAGCTGTGGCAAAATTGGAAGCAGGTGGGTCTTTAGAACTAGTTGACAGAAACACAAAGAGCTGGCTATGGTACAAAAGTACCATCGCTGGCTCTTTGGCTCTTTGGCTGAAATGTACAAAATTATAGTATAAAAGCTAGCCAACCTGCATTACAATTCAACTATCCTAACTTCATACTTAAAAGATAGTACTTGACACATATTGAAGTCACAATTACCTTCCCCAAAGCGACTCCATTCGCCATTCCAATAAGGACTTTCCAATATTTCTTGACATAACGGCAAGACGTTCCCGGCCACACGTTCCCAGCAATTCCTTTTTACCGGCTCCAGAAATCCCGAAAAATTCACCGAGACGTTATAATCATAATAAAATTTGCTCTACCTTCAAAGTATTAACAGACGGAGCGTTTATGTATACCGCCAATTTATCGTCGTGTAATATCGGGACAATTGCTATGTGAAGCCAACGAGACTCCGAGTCTCCCGGAATGTTGCTTCTCCTTCTAATTTATTGGATGTAATATTCGCTGGGGTCGAGACGTCTTCGCCCGACGCCGACACTTTCTCACCTGAACATGCTCGAGATACATACAGCTTTAAGAACATAATCTTTATTACCTACTGGAAGTACTCACAAAGAGTTCCTTTATTTTATTCTCGGTTGCGGCAGGTAATATATCCGGGATTACGTGTTGCCATGAAATATGCAGAATCTCTGAGCGGAGACGAATATTATATGATGTTTTCTTGCGTGTTTAAAATCTGGGACGGTCTGTTTTTATCCAGTTCGTATTTAATTTTGAGTTTAGTTTGCTTTGCTTGATTAATTGGTTTAGGTATACGTTACGTTTATGGTTGGCTTTATACGTTAAGCGAGATTTCCGCTAGACAGGCTGAGAACGAGAATGTTCTAAGTTTTTTAGTTGGTACTTTTTCTCTATCTCTCAGAGCCTTCATTCATCTCGGCCAAGGCTCTCAACTGAGAGACCCAAGTGTGCCGGCATTATAATGCAATGTTTTCAAACTTACTGAAAAATGTAGGTAAATGTTAGACGAGTTATTTTAATACAGAATTTTAATCTGCCCTCATTCCGGCCATCATCAGCTGTTGCTTGAATATTGATCACGGGCATACCGCATCGCGCAGATATTAATAATTAATTAATGCGGTTTTATCAAAATATGCCGAGCCGCGGTTTGATCTTTTCGGCTTGGGCAGTGTTTTGACTTACTGCGGTACGGATTATATTCCTCTCTGAGATTGAATTTTTAAATTGACCAACCATTTTGCATAGAACGTTGCTGCCTTTGATTAATGTTTATTTTCAATTGAGTTTAACGACTTTACCAGTTTATTAGATCTTTTGAACTTAAATATTTATTAGCCTTTATTAACTTACTTATTTATTAGTAGTCACTTTTAACATTTAAATGACCTTTATAATATTGACAACCTTTATTTCTGGGACTAAATCACGATGCTTGATTGAAGACACTTTATAGAGGTATATTTTAAAATATCACGCTAAACATCACTTAGATATTGGTATTTGTATCTATATTGAAAAAAATTTGGCCAGAACATTATACCCCACGAGGATATAATAAAACTATTTCCGTCACATATCACACTGCTAGCTAGCTGTCTCTCTAATAAATGTCAATGCCCCGTTGAGCTTTTTCCGCGAATATTGTTACTTACTCACATCAAACTTTTGTGTAATATCTGAAGGCACAGCAGTGCCCCGCCAAAGTTAAGCATGGCACAGCCGTACTATCTTTTATCGAAGCCATTCCGACCTTTTTTACCCTCTGTAATTAATGTGACATAAATAAGATAGGTTCTTTTTATTTCGGAAAATATGGAAAAATTGGAATACTGCGCACTGCAGTTACAGTGCAGTTACAGTTTTACTTTTTTATTTTTATATTTAACAGGCTTACACACAATCCAATTTAGCAGATCGCAACAAGTTCATCAGGCCGATGAGAATGCGGAAAAACTGATGAGTCAGCGAGGATTTTTTTAAATTGCTTCCCTTTGTCATTGAAATTGCTTTAGTGCGTTTTCTGAAGATTCAAAGCCATTGTTGTTGGATTAGCGCTAAAGCGGCCTTTGAATTTTCCGAGAAACCAGACAAAAATGTTACCAATTTACTTTAATGGCGGTAGATTATCCCGCGTGCTCTTGTTAGGAGTATCAAAATAATTTAGTTTGGGTGTCGACTCGCGTTGTTTTGCCTCGTTTAAGCGTGTAATTATCTTAGTTAAAGCAAAATGGAAACTGAATTAAAAAAGCAACAAAGTTTTATAGCAGTTACACTGCTTTTCATAAGGCACCTTTTAGCAGAAAGGCGCGCAGTTTTGATCCAAACGCAACTATAAAATAAAAATGCCTACTCCATTTTTATCTGATTAAACAAACTATTATAATAGCAACCGCTCCACTAATAGGGAAGTCAGTGGGGATGGTGGAAATAACCCGATTTCAAAACAAGAGAAGGAAACGTTCAAGGAGGTTTATAAAATAACGAAAGCCACTTCACGGAGTGTCATCTAAGTGAGTGAAAATTTTTAGTATAGGTAAAACACAAAATATATTTAACATACCTACAGTTAGTAAAAAGGTTTAATCAAAACTAACTAGGTACTTAAGTGCAGTTTGATTTTGTAGTTTCTTAAGAGATATAATGCTGATACTCTCAAAGCAAAAATGAAAAGATTATATTTTAGGTCCGCGTGCTTTATTTTAGACCGAATTTTCACTTGCTAATGAAAAGCATCACAGAGAGCAAGGTATACGGAAAGAGAGGGCCAAGATGACCAAGATGAAAACACGTTTCATTCCATTTTGTTTACACACCTAATTAACGAAGCAGAAGACCGCCACGACTGGAAATTATTCCACCGTCAAGAGCAGAGAGAGCTCTTTGATATCTTCTATGGGTCGTAGGTACTAGTGGTCCTTGTATTTGTGGGTGTTTCATGGCGTCCTCGACACAGCCTGAAGCCTGTAGAGCTGAAAAAGAAAAAAAATAATGACGTCACTTGCTGACGGTATACCTACGCAATCTACGTACGCAAAAAATCTAATATATTATACTGCTCCACGCCTACGCACAAATTATGAAGGGTAGCCGTACAAAGACACGCTTCATTCATTTGTTTCCTTAACTTGGCCTTGCAAATGAGCCCCAAGCGTAATTAGCTCTCATAATGAGTCTGACACAACTCCGCGTCAAAGTCATCCGACGCAATAATTTAATAACCACGTCATTAATTACATCGGAAATATTGTAGCAAAGCAAATATGCGTTATTCTGTAGTTTTAATTAATGAAATGGATGCTGTGATAATTTTGTTCAGTAAATAATAATATTTATGCAGCTATCGTTGCATGGGAACTGTCATAAATTAAATATGTTTTAATATTAATATCTGTGCTATAATTTTTAACTAGGTTTGCACTGAGGTTTTGATTGCAATATTAAAATTCATTTCTAGATACCTCATTTTACTAATTTTGCAATTCAATCGAATTGAATTTATTTTAAGTAACGTAGGTACATATAACCTTTCAAAGCTTTAGAAACTGGAGTCGGAAACAAAATATACCAGAAACCAGAAACAAGTAGATAAGGATTGGTGTATGTATACAGTATCTCGAGGCTCGGTGACGTTTAATTTACGCGTTACAACAGGAATGCTTTCAAAACTAATTGCATTCGCTCAAAATTACAGTACGCACACTCACATGTTTGGTACGAGTATGCCGATAAACTGTAACGTACCTACACGTTAATGGTTAATAACGTAAATAAAGTAAATTAAAAAGTTTTCGAATGTTCGTACAAAACATGGCATATGGTAATCTTTCGTACGTGCCCGTTTTTATCGTCGTTAGGCCCTTCAGTGATTTCACGGTGCAGTAGCGGCACGGTATCAGCACGCTTGGTTTACGCGGTATCGAACGTTTACCGAGAGCCTATACATATACATATTATTATATCAATAAGTGCTTCCTGATTGACGTTTCATGCGCGGAAGGGGTGCGGAATCGTTTCGGCATACACGTCATAGTATGTACCTAGATGTTACTCCGTTGCCGCGTTGACAAATTAGAGAAAAGCATTACATACTCTGTACGTCGTACACGAGATAGACACGGTGACTAACATTTAGAAAAGCGACACAGTAACACGCGCAGCTGACACGCGTATATCTACTAGCAATATATGCCCTTCCTAAAATCTAGATCTTCTTATTCCCGCTTACGCCAGCCGCTCCTAAGAGCGTTTGTTGCCTTAAGCGCGATCACAACGCGTAGTTACACGGTCGTAGCTAAAATTATTAAATAAAAGACCATCGCTAATTGGCGCCTTAGACTAAAATAAAATAAATGGAGGGGCCTAAGCCGCGTTCTGTCGAAATAAATCAACAAGTTTTATTTTTGTTTTTTTTTTTAAGTATGTTTGCTTAACGGAAATGAGCACGAAGGCATTATTTCGATGGAAGGTCGTGATGTACACCTATTTAGCTCCACAGACGTGTTGCACTTCCCAGGTGCTGGGAAGGAGTGAGAGTCTTAATAGTCTTTAGTAATGCGCTTATTTTAGGCCAATCCATGCATGCGGCGCGTGTTTTGTGCACAGTGGGTCTTAGCTTTGGAATCACGATGCGATGCGCAACTACGTGTCGTGATCGCGTTAATGACAAAAAAAACTAGATAGCGCTAGATGCTATTAATACTATTATACTAACTATTAATACTAGGTAGTAAAACACAGAATAAGTAATAATAATATAGTTGCGCACAATATGGCTGTAGCTATAACTAAGTCGTTTAAATGTATTCTCCGCCATCAATTCCCATAGACAATGCACGCTCTAGATTTAACAGGCAAAGTTAGACAAGCGGCTTTGAAATCTCTTAACTTGATATATTCGTGAGAGCAGCACTTATGTTATTAGTGGGGCTTAGCGTGTTAACTTGTCGGTGAATGGGCGCTACCGCATCTCACTTACCTTCCTTTGTAAGGGAAACAAAAAACAAATGAACATCCTCATCTACGTTTGAAATCGGTGAAAGCTTTGCATAGTGTTTTTAACCGACTTCCAAAAAGGAGGAGGTTATCAATCCGACTGTATGTTTTTTTTTTTTATGTTTGTTACCTCATAACTTTTGACTGAGTGAATCGATTTTGATGATGATTTTTTATTAGAAAGCTGACGCTTCCCATTTGGTCCCATTTCAATTTAGTCCAGTTCTGATAATGGCATCCATGAGAAAACCATATAAGTCTTAAATTTGCATTAGGTACGTGCGCGACAAATAGATGAATAACTCAATAGTCGGTCTCTTGAAGTCGGTTTTTGTTTTTTGTTTTGTAAAAATAATGTTACGAGTATGTTATTGAGTGACGAGACGACATCGATCAAGTATCAAGACGAGCAAATTGCTCGCCTGAAGTTAAACGTCACGTTTGCCCATAGCAGGTCGGCGCCACCCAGAATTTTGAATGTTTAGAATTCAAGACCCTGCACGGCTCAGCACTGCGCTCGTCACCCTGAGATATGAGATTTTTAATCTCTTGCCCTTGTGTTATAGTTATACTCATATGTTGTATGACAGAGAGAAATAATGATCGTAGCTCTTACATATTCATCATCATCTTCCCACCTACATGGGATCGGTACCGTACGTACAGTTCAGTACAGTTGTCTCACTAGTTTTAGGTGTTATAATCCTTTTGTTTGTAATTTATGGTGTGAACAATAAAGAGTATCTATCTATTTATCTACGTAGCTCTCGCACATTATCTGATCTAAATTATGGTTGTCTAATGTTTGCCCGAAGAATATAAGCAATAATTCTCAAATGCCCGAATTTTACTTGCCCGAATTTCATTTGCCCGAATTGTTTGTTTACCATAAAAGTTATGTGACATACTCTTGTTTGCCCGTACATTAGATTTCATATTGATACGAGTGCCATACGTATTATTATCCATTTTATTAATTGAAATAATATTATTTAACAGAATATTTCAACGCCATTTCCGTAGAAATTAACCTAACGCCTTTGTCCTAAAAAGCGATTGGCTTTCTAGCACTTCGCCAGCCGCTGCCGCGGCACGCTCGCTACGCTCGCTCGGCTCGTGCGTTGTTTTTCATGTTCTAACATAACCTAACCTATTGATCGTTTTTATTTCTAATACCTACTTATCACTATGATTGATCCAAGTCGCTTCCGTAGAAAATTAACCTAACGCCTTTGTCCTAAAAAGCGATTGGCTTTCTAGCACTTCGCCGACCGCTGCCGCGGCACGCTCGCTACGCTCGCTCGGCTCGTGCGTTGTTTTTCATGTTCTAACATAACCTAACCTATTGATCGTTTAGTTTAAACCGATTTTATGGTTTTTTTCTAGAAATAATTTCGATGGCAAATGATGTTATGGCATATGATAATTACGCCTTACAATGATGATAACAAATGATGTTATTGAAATTGACTTTATAGAAAACAAAGTTTCTAGCACGTGACTAATATAGTAAACAATGAGTATAACATATAAAATTATGAGAAACAATATTATGTCTGTTGACCAGTATAGCAGATAAAATTATGGCAAATGAAATTCTAGCAAATGGGTGTATACCCTTTTTTTTTTTTTTTTTTTTGTTTACCCAGTGGAAATCCTTTATGGATACCACGCCCGCCCCGGGGGAGGCAGGGTGGTTATGTGGGAGTCTCCGCCCTGCGGCGGCATACCCACTAAAACCACTGGGGTGTTCGGCATCCGCCTGAGATGGGGCAAGGTGGGGTCGCGTTAGCAATCGCCACCTTGCCCCGGCGACGGGCCCGATTAGGGCCCCCTGCACCCATGGCGGGGTGACCCTGTTCCCCAGGATCACCCCCCAGACAGTGTGGAGTCGTGCAGGCCGGGAGAGTCCCCCGACTCTCCCGGCAACCCCACTGCCGAGGAGCAAGGAGACGGGCGAACCGCCCTCTCGCTCCCCAGCCCCGCTCGCTCGCACGTGGTGGCCAGTGTGGTTAGCACCACCCACCCCGCCTTAAGCCGACGTTCCTTTCACACCCGGCCGCAAACCTCACGCGGCGAGGTGCAAAAGGAACCCTCCTCTTTCCCTTGCACTCCCGACCGCGACCCACACGCGGCGAGGAGCACAAGGAAAACCCTCCTGGTGGCACCGCTGTCACCGCCCGAGCGTGGAGCGCCGTTTCCTCCAGCGTCCACCACACTCGTCACCGGTGGCAGCAATGCCACCGTCCAAGTGTGGAGCGCCGCATCCCCCGGCGTCCACCACACTCAGACCCTCCTCCTTTCCTTGCACTCCCGACCGCGACCCACACGCGGCGAGGAGCACAAGGAAAACCCCCCTGGTGGTCCGAGCCATCGCTCAGACCCCGGCTCATCCGCTGTGCCCTCTGCTAATCAGCCCTCTGCTGCCAGAGGGACACGCGGAAGGCCCCACCTCGGGTTCCTCTTCGTTTCACCGGGCAAGGCGGCCCGGCTACTTATCCCCCCCGCCACGGAAAGGCGGGAACCCATTCGGGGGGGAAATGGGTGTATACCCTTTTTTTTTTTTTTTTTTTTTTTTTTTTTTGTTTACCCAGTGGAAATCCTTTATGGATACCACGCCCGCCCCGGGGGAGGCAGGGTGGTTATGTGGGAGTCTCCGCCCTGCGGCGGCATACCCACTAAAACCACTGGGGTGTTCGGCATCCGCCTGAGATGGGGCAAGGTGGGGTCGCGTTAGCAATCGCCACCTTGCCCCGGCGACGGACCCGATTAGGGCCCCCTGCACCTATGGAGGGGTGACCCTGTTCCCCAGGATCACCCCCCAGACAGTGTGGGGTCGTGCAGGCCGGGAGAGTCCCCCGACTCTCCCGGCAACCCCACTGCCGAGGAGCGAGGAGACGGGCGAACCGCCTCCTCGCTCCCTAGTCCCGCTCGCTCGCACGTGGTGGGCAGTGTGGTTAGCACCACCCACCCCGCCTTAAGCCCACGTTCCTTTCACACCCGGCCGCAAACCTCACGCGGCGAGGTGCAAAAAGAACCCTCCTCTTTCCCTTGCACTCCCGACCGCGACCCACACGCGGCGAGGAGCACAAGGAAAACCCTCCTGGTGGCACCGCTGTCACCGCCCGAGCGTGGAGCGCCGTTTCCTCCAGCGTCTACCACACTCGTCACCGGCGGCAGCAGTGCCACCGTCCAAGTGTGGAGCGCCGCATCCCCCGGCGTCCACCACACTCAGACCCTCCTCCTTTCCTTGCACTCCCGACCGCGACCCACACGCGGCGGGGAGCACAAGGAAAACCCTCCTGGTGGTCCGAGCAATCGCTCAGACCCCGGCTCATCCGCTGTGCCCTCTGCTAATCAGCCCTCTGCTGCCAGAGGGACACGCGGAAGGCCCCACCTCGGGTTCCTCTTCGTTTCACCGGGCTCAGTGCCACGGCTACTTATCCCCCCCGCCACGGAAAGGCGGGAACCCATTCGGGGGGGATGGGTGTATACCCTAAATTATCCCATAACAAGAGCTTCGAAGTAAGATCAAGCTCAATCAATTCGCAGCCATGCTTCAGCTTCAATGGTCAAAGTTTCAAGTTTATGTTGTAACTGTTACGTGCGCGTATGCCTCTCGACGGATGGGGTACGCTTAACTGCATCCTGCCTCGCATCGAGATACGTACAGTTGGGGTGAGTTTGAATGGAGCCACAGCTTTGATGTACTCGTATATGGTTAGATAGTTGATCACAAGGAAATGGCCCCCTGACCTACAATGTTTGAGGTTTTGTTAAAGGACTATGGGTAGCCAAAATATTATGATAGAATATTGATACACATATCTTAGTAATATTATAAAGGTTGAACGGCTGAACGGATTTACATGAAATTTGGAATGAAGGTCGTTCATGATTTAAATTAACACGTAGGCTACTTTTTATTCCGGAAAACGATGGTAAAACCGCGGGGTGCAGCTAGTGATTCATAAAGTGGTGGTTAAAAAATAATCAACAAGCTAGATATACAGGGTTATATAAGGAATGGGAAAGGGAAATATATACAGGGTGATATGCTAAGCCGAAAAGGGCTCATAGTAGCAGTTAGCAGCATAGGAACAGTTGATTTTTGGCGAATTCTGGGTTGGGCCCGTAGTAAAAGTTGTTCAAAATGAATAATGAAGTGGTTTTTGGCTTAGCATACCCTTTCCTTATAACCCTGTAGGTATTGACCTAGTTTGAACCGCTATTAAAATATTTTTCACCTAAAAAAAAAAACCGGTTTTCTGAAACATTATGCTAAATAACAATCAATTGAGCCAAATTGTCGCCAAACGTGTTATAGAATTGTATTACATATAAACAGATCGTGTTATAACTCATTCCTTACACGATAGCGCCATTTCCTAAAGCAAACACGGAGAACAGGGTTTGGAAGTGGCTGTACTATTTGTGTACTTCTTGAGCGGCCCCAGGGACGTATCGATGTTGATTCCGACGAGCGGTCGCAGACGGCTAGTCGCCTATCTCAGCGGCAGCGCTACTACGGGAATTGTTATTATTTCTAGATAGAAAAACGTGTGATGAGAGTTCTGCGCTTGCAGATGTTTTCAGTAAATATACAGATGATTGGCACGATCCGTACAGCCAGGGGTAGAATAAACTGCCGGCTTCCTTGTTTCCTGAAAGATAATAAATAAACGTTTAAATAAACGTTTCACACTCATAGCTCCCCCCACTAGGAATAAATCCTGTGTCGGGGATGCCATGGAACACACACAAAGAGACAAGGACAACTAACACCCAGACCCAGAACAGATATTTAAATTCATCATTCAAACATCTGCCCGGCCGGGAATTGAACCCGGGACCTCTGGCATATAAGGCGGCTACACTACCGCTGAGCCAAACAGGCCGACATATATACGATATAATCTTGGGCTTTTAATGGTCAGAGTGAATAGGTATCTTCTAAGTCTGCGTGCTTCATCTACGACCACATCGTCGCTTACCAACAGGCGAAATGGTGGTCAAGCACGAAAATATTCGCAATAAAACAAAAAAAAGACATTGGTTCAGCTCACAAAAGCTTTCGGAAGTCGTTAGCTGCTTGTAGAAATCGGCGGCGATTCACGACCAGACGACCACTGTTGTCAAAATTGTTCTAAAGCCTGCGTGTAAATCATTATAAATCAGAAAGAGTTACCCACCACTAAAGTGTGTGTGAAACCGAAACTAGATATTTAACTCGGAAACTATTTCGATCGTTCAATTATTCCTTTTTTTGTGGCCGTCATCAGTTTTACCCTTATTTATTTCTATGATAAAAAGTGTTTGAGTGTGTGTGTGATTTTCCTCAAGATCTTTTTATTGTAATCTTATAACAGATCCTGTGTAATAGTAGTACCCACACTGATAGTACAATCGATGCCGCGCACTACTTGGACACAATCCCACGACCAAATCGAATAATCTACTCAAGGCGAGATCGGAGCTTCTCTCTTCCTGCCAACAATATATTGCATAGGAGATATACAAAACATCAAATCTTGCTCCAAGTTTTTGGTAAATGTTTGCAGCAAGTATTGACCGTGCATTAAAATTCGTTTGTTGGTAAATACGAAGTAATTTAACTAATTAATCAAAACTCCACGTACATACATTTGTATTACTACTACTTAACTTAATTATTGATTAATTTATGTTATTCTTCTTCAACAAGTTTTTTTGTAGTTACCCTTTATCGACGCCTAGAACGTCTGCTTTTCCGTTCAAGACTTCGAAATTATCGCTCTAAATATTGGTTGAGAGCGTATTGATGCACAATTTCCTTACGAAGTAATTCTAGGACTAAATATTGTCTGATACCCAATATAAATTACATCTAGCTAGTCAGGTGTATTTATAAGATATATGTAGAACGGTTAGGAACGTGGGTGCTGCCCACAGCGATAAGCTATAATCTCAGTAATAGCGTCAGCTCAAATTATCAGCGCTTTTCCAGTTCAGGAATCAAAATTAATTGAATTGCAATCTATCTCACAGCTGCCTGACTTCTCCTAAGGTTTCATGCAACCTACAGAAATGCTAGCAGTATGAGAAATTACGTTATGTTTCTTTCACGCAGACTTAAGTTGTTCCCATTTGATAGTTTAATTTTTTACTCTTCCAGTGCTAACTTACCAAATAATGTAAAAAGAAAAACGTCAATACAAAGGTAATTCAGATAGGAATTGGCTAGCCCTGGCGTCAAATTTTTGTGGTCGCCTCAAATCTGACATGGCGTGGATATTTTTCTTATAGGATAAACAACCAGGTCCTAAAATATCAATGATTCTCAAGCATATATTAGTATACAGGGTGAAAAGGAAAGAGTATGGGAAACCGAAAAAGATTTTTAGTACTCAATTTTATGATCAAATTTCACCATGGGGCAACCTGAAAATTTGCAAAAATACGAGTACAATCAGCTGTTCTATAAAAAAATGTCATTGCATTGATACTCGACAAAATGTGTGGACTCGACAAAAAACACCTAATTTTGTAAAGGAAATTCTGGGTTGGTCCGATAGTAAATGTTGTTCATTATCACGAGTAATTATGAGCTATTTTCGGCTTAGCACACCCTTTTGTTATAATCCTGTAGGTATACACAACCTATCATGTTCTATTAATAGGTTAATTTTCCACCATTTTCGCCCTTCTGCGTGGGCGAAATATTCCCATACCGCCAGTTACCTCTATTCCCCAGTTTCGGCAAACGCATCCTTGTAGCTCGTTAATTTATTATTGGACATGACTCTGCTCGTCTCGAGGGATCTGATGAATTAGTTTCAGCAAATGAACAAGTAGGTAGCTTGCTGACCTGAATAACTACCTCTGCGCGGTGATGGAGGTCGGACCGTAAAAGATTATACAAGTTGTGCATTCTCAATGAGCTGAGAAATTTTAGTTGGAACAATGGTGGAGTGAAAATTCTACACTCTTTTCGAGGTATTTTTTTTTGTCAGTTAATTATTAATATTAATTATTATTGTCAGAGCATTACCTCCGACTTACGTAACCTATGGCTATACTACTATGGGGTTTCGGGGAATTATACACTAGAATCATATACTCAATCGGTTTTATGGAAGCTACTCACAATTTTAATAATATCACAGCACTTCACTTATTCACAATCACAATCAGAAGACAGGCGGCTTAGCCTTTCCCATCTTCCATCTTTTATATCGCCTTCGTATTATCACCCGCACCGCCATCTTGTCGGTGTTCTCACGACTCCCCAGTCGTGAGAGTGACGCACCATCCGTCAGCCAGCCGACAGTGGTGCCACCATCAAGACGTTGGGGGTTGCCATGCTAACATTCGGCCATCCGACCCATAAGTACGTCCTCGTACTTGATTACGCACGAACACTAGTTGCCGCCATTGCACCTGTGGACACTTCACAAATCGCCCACATCTACCAATACCAAGAATAATCTTGATAGATAGATAAACTCTTTATTGTTTACACCGGACATCACAAATAAAAGGATATTTAGACTTAAGAACCAGTGCAAGATCTGGCGACCCCATTGCCAAGAGCGATCTCTTCCAGGCAACCTTAGAAAGGAGGATACATATTGAATTGAAAAATGGGGTGTGCAGTATTAGATAAAAGTGATATGTAAACCTACATAAACTGTATATACTTAGACATACATTCAAAACAAACAACAATTTAATCAATCAGGAAGAATGATCAAAACAATTTTAAATAGGAATAAGCTTATGTTATAAAACTGATCGCGCCAATAAGAAAATAAAATGTGATACAACCTGACACCACAATTTGACTCAATTCGAATGTTTATTACAATCCACTCCCTGTTTGGCAGTTGTAACATATCCGTCCCATAAGCCAGAGCACCCGGGTTCGATTCCCGGTCGGGTAGATGTCATAATGATGAATTTAAATATTTGTTCTGGGTCTGGGTGCCAGATGTCCTTGTCCCTGTGCGTGTTCCATGGCATCCCCGACACAGAAGTCATCCTAGAAGGGAGCTATGAGTGTGAAACGTTTTTTTATTATTTATCAGTCAGTACGACATCTTCTGGCAATTTGTTCCAGTTATAGACCAGAGTTGTTGTCTTGTATAGGATGTGGTTTGTAGTGTTGGTCTGGGATAGTGCGGGCCATAGCAAGGTTTTATGGCGTCTGCTGTCTTCGACATCTTTGAATGTGAAATGTTTTGTATGTCCGTAAAATTATAGAACCCATTCAGCACTTTAACGGTTTCAATCAGGTCTCCGCCCAACTGCCGCTTCTCGAAGGTTGTGAGATGCAGTGCTTTTAATCTGTCTTCATAGGATTTGTGACATGGAGCATACGGTAGCTTTTTGTTGGGCACTTTTGAGGAGGATCTTTCTCAAAGTAGAGACTGCATACTGGGAACCCATACTTCAACAGTGGCTTTATATCCTATCGGATATATCAATCCTTCGTATCCGTAATAGTAGGTAGTTGTGTCGGAAGATTCAGATTAAGAAATATTTATTGAACTACTGATAAGTACCTTGTAATTCATAAGCTATTGGTTGAAATTGTCAGTTTACCCACATCGGGAATTCAATATGTAACTCGTACACAGTCAAATAATTTTAGTAGTTTTTAAAATAATAATAATTAACGATTTCCAATTCAATTTTAAATTCTATGCATAATATGTCAAATTATTTTAATGAAATGTCAATAGTATATACCTCGTAATATCATGTCAATAATAATTCCTCATTAAATGTCAAATTATCAATTGTTTACTTAATAATATCATTTCCGTAGATTTATCTCTATTCACAGATTCATTCAAGTCTTAAAATACGTGATTTAATAGCCACTTCTTCAGATAAATTTTGAACTGTTTATGACATGGTATATGTTTCCATAATAGGCATTATTATTATTTGTTTTTTTTCAACTTCATTTGATGTGACATCGACCACCACTGAAAAGGCATATTGCTATGCTTATAATGACTGAAGATTTTACTGTCAACATTTGCCAGATGTGACTTCCAGTTTAGATTTGCATCCTTCCTCAGATTAAGCACATGGAACCATAATTGCTATTTGCAATTCAAATATCCTTCTGACTCAAAACTAAGATTAGGTAGTTACATTATTTTCGCAATTGCAAGATTGGCTTCATTATCAAAGTTGTATATAATTAGGAGTAGATTAGTTTACTATTAGACATTTTAGGCTTAGCATATGCTTTCCTTTTATCCCTGTATAATAATGTTTTATTTTGTGAAGTATAAAGATTTGGAATATTTTATGATATTTTCCCCCAAAATGGGGAAATATTTCTAACCAGGCATCATTTCAAGAGTATAGCTGTCGCATGTGCGGCTACGCTATGGCTCCATCTTTAGGTAATATACCTATCTATGACCTAGAGTTACTCCAAGAAAATCCATCTGACTAACTTCGACAAAATGCATTAGACTGATGCTTGGTTGCTATATAAACTTGACATCCGTAAACAAGACTAATGATTATGAATAAATTTCAATACTGCAAGGTATAGGCACATCTGTCTATGCTGCTTGCCTATCTTCAAATATATTATACATGATAAACAACAGACACACGTTCCTTGTTTTGTTAAAATCACAGTATTACCAATCTGAAAATGTATTCCGGCACCTTATGCTTCAGTTACGTGATTACTGGGAAAGAGAAAAAAAAAGAAGAAATCTCGATGCTGCGAGCCACCACCAAATAAATATCGGCTTCTGTTAACGGCTCACATTATGACCACAAATTGTGCCCCAAAGTGACAGCCATTGTGCCCGATTCGACCCATGCAAGAGCACTATACGATTGATATGTTGAGTCCAGAGAAGAGACAGTTCACCACCTTGCGTACAAAATACACAACAGTTAACAGGTCCTCCAAGCAAGGGTTGTGCAACTGCTGACATCCAAGTCTAGTTGAAGAGACAAGTATATATTATAATTTGGTCGGAGGCAGCATACGATTATTGTTTCCGTACCTGAAAACTCAAACATTAGGTGTACAATTCTGCTAATGCTGAAACTTTCATTCAGTCACTTTTGAGTTTCGATGGTAATTTCCGTCTATAGTGAGAACAAGTAGACCAAAGCACTACTTTAAAAGACATAACGATTTTTAATGGCATGAGTGGTGTAGGACCTCTTAATAGCGCGACAATCTGCAGTAAGAACAAACATTTTTAGAGATAAGTTAGTGTGACAGTACCAAACACACATGTAGGAATCCTTGTATATTATTTGACGCACAAATCATTATTATAATACGAGTATTTGCGTGTGGTACGCAACACGAAACATGAAATCGCTGAAATATCTACGCTAACATTATAAAAAGAAAGATTTGTGTGTATACTTATATGTAACGATTATACACAAAAACTAATAAACCGATTTAGAAACCACCATTAAAATTTTTTTCACCATTAAAATTCTACATTATCCCTGAGTACCCGAGTATACTTGACATCCGTGCAAAGCCAGGACAGGTCGCTAGTCAATTATAATAGACTTCAGCGCTTCAATGCTCTTATACAAACCCTTTTGTGTCTTCCTTTTAACTGCGTTGTTCTATCAAAGCAAAAAAAAAGTTTGATTTCTATTAAGTATTCGGTTCATAGAACAATAAAAAGCTATATGCGTGACCCTTTCAAAGTTTGGGCGTAGCCAAAGTCAGAAAAAAGAAAGAAAGAAAAAAGAAGAAGAAAACCAACTATAACTTTAACCAATCGGCATCCCCTCTGAGCATATTATGTATCTTTGCCTCCATAGCAACTAAAATTTAAGAAAGACTAGAATACTCGCCGTCACGACGAGGAATATGTTTATCGAAATCACCTGAAAATATTTTAAAAACGAACTCGGTACAAGACTCGCTCACGACGGCGCTGGTCAACAAAAGTAAAATTATGTGAAGATCACCGCAGGCACCAAAAACCACAAAAACAACAATCTTGAAACGAAACGTTGATCTAAATAAGACGTGCGAGTGTAGCCCGATGCCGCGCGAGCGTCGCCCGGTGCTGCGCGAGCGTCGTGTTGCGCTGCGCGTGTGTCGCACCGTACTGTGCGGGCGTCCTGTTGCGCTGCGCGTGTGTCGCACCGTACTGTGCGGGCGTCCTGTTGCGCTGCGCGTGTGTCGCACCGTACTGTGCGGGCGTCCTGTTGCGCTGCGCGTGTGTCGCACCGTACTGTGCGGGCGTCCTGTTGCGCTGCGCGTGTGCCGCACCGTACTGTGCGGGCGTCCTGTTGCGCTGCGCGTGTGTCGCACCGTACTGTGCGGGCGTCGTTCCGCACTGTGTGAGTATCGCCCGGCGCCGCGCGAGCGCTGCCCGGCGCTGCGCGAGCATTGCCCAGCGCTGCGCGAGCGTTGCCCAGCGCTGCGCGAGCATCGCCTGGCGCTGAGTGTCACCCGGCGCCATGCGAGCGTAACCCGGCACTGCGCGAGCATCGCCCGGCGCTGCGCGAGCGTCGCCCAGTGCTGCGCGAGCGTCGCTCTGAGGTGTGTGGGCTGCACGTGTGTCGCACTGTACTGTGCGGGCGTCGTTCCGCACTGTGTGAGTGTCGCCCGGCGCCATCCGAGCGCCACCTGGCGCCGCGCAAGCGTCGCTCCGCGCTGCGCGAGCGTAGACCAGCGCTGCATGAACGTGGTCCAGCTCTGCGCGAGCGTCGCCTCACGCGGCACGAGCGTCGCCTCGCGCTGCACGAGCGTCGTCCGGCGCTGCGCGAGCGTGACTCGGCGCTGTGCGAGCTTCGGCCGGCGCTGCGCGAGCGTCGCTCTGAGGTGTGTGCGCGTCGCTCTGCGTCCCACGAAGACCACGCTGCGGTGTGTGTGCGTCGCTCTGCGTCCCGCAAAGACCACGCTGCGGTGTGTGCGCGTCGCTCTGCGTCCCACGAGGACCATGCTGCGGTGTGTCTGCGTCGCTCTGTGTCCCGCGAAGACCACGCTGCGGTGTGTGCGCGTCGCTCTGCGTCCCACGAGGACCATGCTGCGGTGTGTCTGCGTCGCTCTGCGTCCCACGAAGACCATGCTGCGGTGTGTGCGCGTCGCTCTGCGTCCCACGAGGACCATGTTGCGGTGTGTCTGCGTCGCTCTGTGCCCCGCGAAGACCACGCTGCGGTGTGTGTGCGTCGCTCTGCGTCCCGCGAAGACCACGCTGCGGTGTGTGTGCGTCGCTCTGCATCCCGCGAGCGGCGTGGCATGTCGTCGTATCGTTGTTTATATCATCGCAGTGTATCGTAGTATTTCATCGCGGTACAACATCGCAGTATATCGTCGCAGTATATTATCGCAGTTTATCATCGCAGTATGTCGCCGTATTGTTGTGAGTGACTACGTTGATTGCTAAATAGTCGTGTTATTAAGGGAGGGAATTGGGTCGGGGTGCGGGGGGGGGGGGTCTTCGGAGTTTGCCTCTGGCAAACCTAGTTGGCTATAAGTTGAATATAAGGGACAGTTCAAGACTTTCTTCAGACGAGTCCATTGAAACTGAAACATATATATTTATTTGCGCAGACTAGATTATCCATCTGGCTGTCACTTTAGTAAAACAAACAAATTACAACAAGCTGGCCCACATTAATGCAAACTTTTAAAACAAAAGGTTTAGTTATGAGGGGATTTTACAATCCGATTTGCAAAAATCACACTTCCACCAAACAATTGTGCGTTATAAGGAAGATCAGCGCCATCTGCTTTGCTTTAACAAGTATCTAGACACGCGGTAGCGTGTCAAGCCAAGTTCAAGTGACAGAATTGGCGAGCAGCACCGTGTGTATATTACACGAACCATTTGGAGGCACTTTTGACCTCGTTTATTTCTACAACTTTGTTTGTGACGTAGTTTTTCTCTTATTTATTTTGTTTCTAACATTGTTCAAGAGTGACAGTAGCGACAAAATGACAGTGACAGCATGATATAACATTTAGTTTTTTATTTTTAGTAGACGGTAGGTGTAATTCATGCATGTCTTCAAATTTAAAATAATAACATCACTCGATCAGCCATATCGTGACCAAAAATGATTTCTATGCCAAAAAAATATAATTATGAGAGTTGGACAAGTGTTTTAGGTGATTATAAGCCGACAATTTGTATGCCCACTGGTGTATTTAACCGAAATACTATAAAAAGCTTCCACTGCAAAATTAGTGGAACAAGAAAGACAATATATGTACCTATATCGTCACGAAAAGAACTATAAAAGACAGATAGAGAGAAAACGATTATCTGCGTTTCGTCTCGTTGCGCTGCGTGCGCGTTGCTGTGCGTCAGACAGGTCGCCTTGCGTTGCAGTGCGCCCTCGCTCTGCGCCACCCGAGGGTCGCGTTCAGCTCGGTGCTCAGCGGGACTGAAACGCATATTTTTTTACGCAGACTAACTATTCAGGAGGAGAACTTTTATTCTTTGGGTCTAGTTGTGATCACTTAAAATAGACAACCACATTAGGAAAATAAACTTTGACAAGGCCATGTGGAATGTGAGAAACTGAGAACACAATACATAAATTGTTCGGGCACTATGTTAGGCCCTTTCACATAGTTTGTTTGTAATTGTTTACCCCATATTTTTTTTTTCTTCTTAAATTTTTACAAAAAATAAATAGTAGGTAAGTGAGCGTGGCAGGAACGAATTAGTAGGTTAAAAAAAGAAAGAAAAAAAAACCGCTCCTTTTTATCCCACTTCTGAATTGTCAGAGCATTACCTCCGACTTACGTAACCTATGGCTATACTACTATGGGGTTTCGGGGAATTATACACTAGAATCATATACTCAATCGGTTTTATGGAAGCTACTCACAATTTTAATAATATCACAGCACTTCACTTATTCACAATCACAATCAGAAGACAGGCGGCTTAGCCTTTCCCATCTTCCATCTTTTATATCGCCTTCGTATTATCACCCGCACCGCCATCTTGTCGGTGTTCTCACGACTCCCCAGTCGTGAGAGTGACGCACCATCCGTCAGCCAGCCGACAGTGGTGCCACCATCAAGACGTTGGGGGTTGCCATGCTAACATTATTATTGTATGGCTGGTCGGACCGTAAAAGATTATACAAGTTGTGCATTCTCAATTAGCTGGTTTTAGTTGGAACAATCCTCCTCCTCCTGAAATCGTACTCCTCATGTCTGAGGGTCGTGACCACCACCTCCAGATAGTTTCTCTCTCACGATGTTGCGCCAACGTTTCCTGTCTTCAGCAATGTGGAGAGCATCGTAGACCGAGGTGTCGAGAGTGGTGCGAATCTGATCAGACCAACGTATCGGGCTGCGGCCACGTGACCTCTTCCCGTCGACTTTCCCTGTCACCATCAACTTCTCCAGGTTGTCGCCTTGTTTCCTAGCTATGTGACCGAAATACTCTAGGACACGTTTGAGACAGATGGTTGAGAGTCTTGTTGTAACCTTGAGTTGTCTTAGTATGGATACGTTGGAACAATGGTGGAGTGTAAATTCTACCCTCTTTTTCGGTGGGTTGGTAGTTAATTTCTTCCTCATGTCAATGTTGTTGGTTATTTTAGTCAATTCATACAAAAAATAATGAAGAGTATAAATAATTATTAATACAAAAAATAATGAATAGTATAGATAATTATTTATACTATTCATTATTTTTTGTATGAATTGACTAAAATAACCAACAACATTGACATGAGGAAGGATTTAATTAGAAAAAGGGCTATTCTGAAAAACGTTTCTAAAAGTCAAGTTCAAATAAGTAGAATTTTTCAAAATAGTTAGTACTTACTACGAGTAAATGCAATTCAGTTTTAATAGCCATACTCAATTATGATAAATACCTATATTTCGTAAGTACAAATCAATTTCCTAGCACTAGTGTAGGATTTTAAGTCTATTAAAAAAACGCTAAAGCGACATACTTAATGTCTTTAAAACTTTTCTTAAAACTCTGTTGTTTTTTTGCATACTTAGAGATTACATCTTTAATTTTCCTTGACTTTTCTTTTATCGCATGCTATCTTGGCCTCTACGAGTTAATACTGCAACACATTGTCTGAATTTTTAATGTATTTATTTTTTTATAAATAAATACACTTTAATTATGCGTGGAAGTGATAGTTGACACTCATTTACCTTCTTAAGAGCTTTAATAAGCGACAACGCGATACACGATACCACCATCATTATAATACACACGTAACAACCTAATAAATCTCCATTCTCTCACAGGTATCTCGTATAAATAAACCACACATCTCAGATTAGGGTGATGAGATTACCTATTCAATCCTCCTTCATACAATTTATATTCATCGAATCGCAGTGAGGATTAGCTAAGAAATGTTAGTTTCTACTTGTGTTTAGTTAAGAGACTCCTTAAAGATAGAGCTTACAGTTAGAAATATATCTGATTTTTAAATTCAACTATTAGCTTCCGTTTGACCGCCATCTCGCCTGATGGTAAGCAATGATGCGGTCTACGATGGAGCACTCTTGCTTAAAAGAAACCGATTTACTCGCGACTTAAAGATATCCAGATTATTATATATCGGGAAACCCCCACTCTGGCAAAGCATTCCATACTCTGGCAGTGCGTACAACAAAAGTGGAATCAAGCGTTTCGTACGATTTTTTTATATATCAACCATAAAACGATATCACTATTTTGTGCCCTTGGTACTTAGTCTGATTACTTGAGCATTTCATACTGCTACCGATTCGAACCGCGGCACGGTGTGAATCGCCCAAGTACTTTTTCTGAATGGGTTTTTTCGCACCGGACCAAGCAGAAAAAAAACAAATACAATAAATAGCTAAAACTAAATACTATAGTCTGAAGCTGGAGAGTCTTCATCTGAAAAATTCGTATTGATATCTCATGATGGTTGATTGTACCCAACTTAAGTAACAGGAGTAATATTTTTAAATTACTTAAAACAGTAATGAATACTGCTTCAAATAATTCAATTGAATCTTAAAATATATTTACGCATTGTACTATTCTATGCTATTTAAGACGCTTATTGCTTTATTGCATGTGATGTTTTAAATTTTATCATTTGACTGATTTATCATTTGTATTATAATATTTTATATTATAACTAGCGGCCCGTCCCGGCTTCGCACGGGTAGACTTTGGGATAAACGTAGAGTAAATT
The DNA here is from genome assembly GCA_949125135.1 of Alcis repandata. Lineage (NCBI taxonomy): Eukaryota > Metazoa > Arthropoda > Insecta > Lepidoptera > Geometridae > Alcis > Alcis repandata. Next base: position 5,279,626 of record OX421238.1, read on the forward strand.
GAAATCGGTCCAGTCGTTCACGCGTGATGGCGTGACCAAAGGTGTTGAGAATAATTATAGGAACTCTTTGTTATAACCTCTATTCTCATGCTATTGCGTAACTATAGCAACCGTAGTTTGTTGATGATAACTTGTCAATTTATAGTAAAAATTATCAGTATAAAACGCACACTGTTTTGATAGATATGATTGAATTTGAACTTTGTACAGAGGTAATAAAGTGCAAATTGACTCTTGGACGTTAGGAACATACCTACATTGCTTAAACAACAGTGAGTGCTTGCAATTCAAAATGAACTTTATACAATAGCAATAAAGCTCGTTTTAGTTAGAAAACGTTTGTATGGGAAAAATAAAAGGGCTGTTTTTAGGGTTTTTCAATATTTCTGAGAGATTTTCTTAATATTTTTTTCCGTAAGAACCTTCTCCTAATAATAACAAATACAACAAAAAAAGAATTAGTGAAATCGGTCCAGCCATTCACGCGTGAGGCCGTGACCAAGGAAAACGGGTTTCATTTTTATATATATAGATAGGCACTTGTAGGTACGTACACCTAACAGCGTAGGCGCTACGCCGTAATCCTTACGTCTGCGGCGTAGGCGTAGTCGTAGCTTTATCTATTTATTTGTTACATTTTATTTATGTCTCTTTTTTCTGTTCCATTTCAGTCAAACCATAAAAGCATTAATTAGTGGAGAACAAAAATTTCCAAAGCTTCTTTCTACTACTGAAGTGAGTTCCGAAGGTAGGTATTGCAATTACCTGAGCCGGGAACAAACCCGGATCTTATTCAGTCTTCACGTTCCAGTGGAAATATATTCAAACCGAAGCTTCGCCCGTCAGCTCCGAATTAGATGGTATTAGTACAGTTCTTATACTTCTTATAGACAGCTTCCTTCAGCCTCAGTCATGAATATTAATTAACCAGATATCGCCCGAGACATTCCGTCTCTGCCAATAAGAGAATAATTTATAAATTCTGTTCATGAAAGCGGGTTTTGAGGTCGCCGCATTGTTTGGGGATCATGACACTCAAACTTTCAAGTCTTCAAGACTTTCAAGTACTCGATTGAAGTTCAATCTTCAATCTTCTCTTTCGGTTATGAATTGGTTATTCTCCGTCTCTTTCACGCAGCAATCTCATTACGTTTCGACGGCCGCCGTTTCTCGGAAAAATCGCGACACGATTCCTTGCATTCTGTTTTTATCGGAGTAATTTAATTAAAAAAAGATTGGTAACATTTCGCGAGACGGACTGAGATGGCTGGTTCGGTTATTGCGGGATCTTTGTAAAGAAGCCGGGAGCGGTCCGGGTGATGTAGTACAGTATTCGGGATGCAAACAGACCGGTAACTGACAAAGCTAGTGTTACACGGACAAAACTACAAAATAACACAATTTTACATAGTGTCTAAGTTGCTCCAACAAAAATTAAATTACCTATATTAATGAAAGTTATTAACTCGAAAATGAACAGCTCTGATTTCTCAACAGGAAACCTATTTTAAAATTAAATATAGTATTAATACATGATCAATTGTAAATTATGGGACTCGACAAATTAAAAATATTAAAAATATTGTTCACCAAAATTGAAAAGTTTTAAAACTAAAACTAGGTAAGCTAAGTTAATTGATTACAACTGCTTACATTTATTATTGGTCGTATTTAGTCTCCCTCTAAAGACGAAACCAATACGCCATACCAATACGGAACGTTAATATAAACCTCTTCAAATTAGGTTTATCTAACACTTAGTGGCTATAGTGCTCTCGTGTTAGCCTAGACGTGTCAGAACGTCGATCGCTGAGAGCATACAATATCACTTCCATGAAGAGAGATCGGTCGTTCCTGTCCGGGAAATCGGAAGCTACTCCCTGGAAAATCTCGTAAGCTTAAGCACTCAAGATTATTGTACCACGGTCCGGCCACTGTCCGGGAAATCTCCGTCCGGACCGCAATTCGTCCGGACAACGAGGATTCCGAACGTTTCCAAGTGCTCACGACCAATCGCGTCTGTCTTTTTATCACTATGCTATTGTTCGACGGATTTCTTTTAAAAACTTTTATGCTCTGCGAATGAAATGTGGCACCTACAACGACCTACATTGCTAGAATCATTGTTAGAAAACGCATAATAGTTGGCTCATTGGTGTAAAATTTAAATTAAATGCAGTTATAAAAATGAAATAAGATTTTCTCGACGAGGAGGGGAAGTTTTGGGAGAGATATTTTGTTAAAGTTGTCTAAAATTATTCCCCCAATTTTTACCGGGAGAACTGTAACAGATGGCGATTCTTGTTCTACAGGCTCTCGAAGAAAAAATCTCGAAAGATTGTCCTAATTTGCATTATTTTCAACGTGCCATTTACAAATTAGCTTTGTGAACACTTTTACTAAGTATTTTTCCCTTTTAGTGAAATATTGAGGAAGGCAAGCGGTAGAAGTTTGTGACAACAACTGCGAAAGTTCTTCATAGAATTACAGGGAAGTTGGCAGGAAAAAGTGCTATGAAATTACAACACTATAACAATTTTGCGTAATTTGTTTGTTTTGACGTTCCTTAGTACCAACCTGAGACCAATTTTTTAGTAGGAACAATGTCTTATCAGTTGTTTTTAGCTAAACTAGGTGTGCCTAGATTTCATCCGCATCGTGAAAAAAATGGTGAAAATGAAAAGTAACGGATGTATTCTGTAATTTGATTGCTGAAAACTAGCTGCACCCAGCGGTTTCGCCCGCTGCTTTTTTACCTTCAAACCTTCCCTGAATTTCCACAAATATTTCAAGATCAAAATTAGTCAAATCCATCCAACCATTCTCGAGTTTTTTTTAGCGAGACAAGCGAACAGCGATTAATTTTTATCTATAAGAAATAAGAGAAGGAGATAAATACCGTGGAAACAACCGTGCAGTCACTAACAACACTTTTAGCAGTTAGTTATTCATTAACCAGTATTCAAGAGCACGATGCGATCCCTGCTACCGACATGGGGATTAAACCTAATACCCTCATCTTGTTTACACAACTAATCTAGAGTAGCCTACTCTATTTACCCGAAAATTGTACAGATTTTGGTTAAAAAACGCCAAAATAAAAAGTACAGTAGGGTACAAAGACATACAAAAAGAAACAAAAATAAAGCAAGATCGAAACAAAGAACGGAACAAGAAAATAGGAAAATAAAAAGAAACTACAAGGAAGAAAATAAACAAAGTGACAGATTCTACTACTTGCACTTTTAGATTTATTCAGCTTCTAGCTGAACTGCTAGCTGAACTGATGCCCTGGAATTAGTGCCGATTCGCTTTTTGTTCCTCGGCCTTCGACCTCTCAGGTTTGGGACCAGAACGGAGGCTCGGTCTTTGGCCTAACCTTTTTTAGGCCCTAAGAACTATTGCGAACATTAAAAAAAAACTTAGAAGGTCCATTCATTTTCAAGTATAATGCGCTTACCAACTAACAACATTTCATTATTATTTTTGTATGGGTAAATAAAATGTGACAAAACAGTATAATTTTAATAAAAGCCAAGTTATTAATTATCTTAAGTATGATACTTTGATTAAATTATAATTTTAGAAACTCAGTATCAAAACAACAAGTAGATGACAAAATTGATTTAATTATCACTACAACAGCATCTGTAATATCGTAGCTCCGCTTCAGTCTTTCCACTTATTACCGTAATTTTTTACGATCAAAAACTTACCTTATTTCCCATGCAATAAAGCTCAAATAATTGTGTAATAAAATACCCCAGACCAGAAATTAAAGCACTTATTTATGGCGATATAATTGAAAAAGTAATTGCCGACACTGTTTTCATTTTCGCCAGGCCAATATTAATAATTACAAGAGATTAAAAGAAATGTGTTTTCGTATTTTCATCGCCGAGTCATTAGTGCCTGCGCCGCTCAAAATAATATGAATACTCTCGTAAATTAACAAGAAAGGAGGGAAAAAAGCTCTGTGGTGCTTCGCGAGAATGCTTTCATTTCTCAAACCTTGATAGGTACATTAGGAAGAAACTGCAAATGTTCTGGAAGGAATCTTGGATGGGCGTATTTTTTGTACCGTTCCTTTTTATGGAACTTAGTTGGGTACGCCGAAATGTTGCTAAACTTGATTTAAGTCCGATGAGATTTTATCGCTCAACTATAAATAAAGACTATTTTGTAGCAAATAAAAAATAACTGTGTTTTTGTACTTATATCCTACTATACTATTATAAAGGCGAAAGTTTGTAAGTATGGATGTATGTATGGATGTTTGTTACTCTTTCACGTAAAAACTACTGAACGGATTTACATGAAATTTGGAATGAAGGTTGTTCATACTCTGGATTAACACATAGGCTACTTTTTATCCCAGAAAACGCGGGTGAAACCGCGGGGCGCAGCTAGTACTAATATAATATTATGGTGCGAAGGAGATTGGGATTGGGAGAGATTGGATTGGTTTTTGCGTCGTTTGTTTTTTTTTTTTTTTTTTAGAATAAACTGCAAATTTTGATCATGCTAAAAAGATCGTAAATCTACATCAGATACTCTTTAACCCTCAAAGTTGGTCTAAAACTGAAAAACTGTACGTTATTAAGTCATTTCAACAACCGTAATATGCAAAGTCCTAAGCCAACAAAAGGGTTAAAAAAACTTAAATCCCAGTTTCAGCCATCGTCACATTTTGTCCGCATATTTTGTTACAGAACAAAGTTAGCTGCCGCGCAGAGTCAGGCTACGAAGGCCAACTTTCCCTAGATTGTGGCTTAAACTCTAATCTTGCCAGTTACTTTATCTTTCATGAGAATCGATAGAAGTTTCAGTGTTCCCTGCAAGTTTACTAAAACTAGGTACAGGTGAGTACGGATTTTTAGCGACGGACAATAAAGTTACGGCCGGCTTTGCCAACTAGGATTTTCAGGGATTTAGTGTAGTGTACTTACGCTAACTTTGGCAAAAAGTGAAGGCAGGTAAAGTAGTTTTGTTACGGTTATTTTATGGCGTAACTTGAGCTTTTATGAGAATCTATAAAGAGGTATTATGTTGTTTTAAGGTGCAGTTTTTCGCTGACAATTCTAAAAGCTTTTTCCTCATAAAATCTAGTATAGTAAGATGGGTAAAATAGGATTCAATTTGTACTGAGTATTACTAAAACAAATCGAAATGCCAATACTGCATCAAATGAATTTTGCAGCATGGATATCTAAATCAAATACTACTTTCCCACTCAATATTCATAATTTTCGTTCTAAAAGGACTTTCACCCCGAAATCTGAATCCCGCCAGCGCTACCTTGAAAGCCAAACGCTGTTATCCTCCCGCTCAAAACGTAACGTACAGCGACACCGCTATCGAACCGAAACCCTCGAGTCGGCACGAACTAACCTCCCCGCTCAGCCCGAAGCTCGCTAGAAACCTCACGGGGCCATTATTCATCTCATGTATTGTTCTGCTGATATTTATTTTTTTAGGGAGACACAGGTATTTGTTGTAAAGGGAGCCGCGTAACTGCGACCCAGAAATTTTATTACCAACTCGTGATTTCCTGCGTGCGGGGAATATTTACGGACGTGGTTACTACCTATGCAGAGGCGAGTTCATACGTAAAATTCAATGTTTGTGGCTTGAATCGACTTTTATGGCTGGATCGTTACGCGACTTTTTGGATACAATGTACGTTGAAATAATGGCAAACAAGTTATGGCATTTCAATAAGCAATTTACGGCTGAGTTTTTAATGACACTTACAGTTAATTCCCATCATGATTCAAGATTTCTCCGAGTACAAATTCGATATTAATCATAGACCTGTTTTACTTTGTAAGGATTGGGCAAATTAATATTTGAGATGATACACACGTATACGTAACATCAGGCGAGCGATTTGCTCGTCTCGTCACTCGCTTACATAAAAAAAAAAAATGAAAAAATACGTCTCACCATTGTGAACTAAGAAGTCACAAGCCACCCTCGCTACACGTGACCGTCGTTCGTCGCGCCCCTTTCGAGTGTCAGTAACTAGTAAGGGCATCTCACGTGTGCAGTTGTAGACTGGCATAGCCAGTCTACAACCACCAATCTAAAAATACCAAAGATTAGGGCACAGTGTTCAAATCACCATCTTTGGGTGGAAAGCCATACTGCATATTTTATGATTTAATTTAAAAATTGAAAATAGTACATAAACACTTTTTTCAATTAGACAGGTTTTCAATCTCCCCTTAAAAGTAGCAGTAAATATATTCCATTCGTCTCTTTAGCATGATGCCCTAAATATTCAATTCTATGATATCAATGGACGGAGAAACTAATCTTACCGTTGCCGTCGTGACGCTTACGAGTATGACCACAGTAATTCCGGTAATGCGTGCCTTTACTTAGGGCACCACAGAAGCCGACGAATTGCGGAAACAGACAAATCGCCGCTTTCATTACGTGCGTCCAGATGGAAAATGTTTTATTCGGTAGTTTTATTTCGGTCAATCGCGACACACGTTTTGAGAAGATAAAAGGTTCGCGAGAACGCAGCGAGCCGCAGATTTGTCGGTCTGCGAGCTTTATAACTTTTATTGCGAATTCCGCGCAGATTGACAATGAAATCGTTTGTGCATACTGGTAAACAGGTTGATGGCAGGAGTTTTTTTTATTGTGAGGCCTTTGACAAGAACTTAGCAGATATTAAGCGATGGCTTGGTCAAAGTTGGTACCTATATTTTCACCTAGTCTGAATTTGGAAATGGTCTCAAGTGAGACTGCCGGAATAGTGGTCATGGGGTGGTACCAGTCGAGTACTAGAAAATACTATGCTACAGTTCTTTCTCCATGATTTATTTCACATCCATCCTTACTTTAACTCATGTATTATTAGGATACTAGCCCAGACCCTGAAGCGTAAGCCCGACCGCTAACCACAGATCTATCATCACTGCTAGCCAGATCGAAAATCGTAGTAAAATGTGGCTTTGGCGGCGTAGATTGTAATCGGCGACCCGCATCTATCCGATTCTACCCGGCAACGGGCATCGGCCCATTTGACTGCTCTAGTCGATCCACTGCCTCACAAAATTGGCCCCTAAAATTCCCGTTCCGTAACGCAGATTAACTCAGACTTGGGTAAAGTCGGAAAATAATTTCCGCTATCTAACGCTCGAAGAATTGTCTTTGTACTTAGACGATTCTCTTAATAGTATTGGATGAAACGCCTTAAGAATTAACTGAGCTTACTGTTATTGAAGGATCGAATAAATAGAAACTGAAATCGACTTATTACCTTTTTAAAATACTTTCATCTTGGGGGCTTAGTTTGAGAACCAATTTATTTTTTGTCACTTTTAATGGGCGTTGCGGGTGTCGTTGGTTTTTGCTTGTATTGTTTGTTTGTACTCGCACGTGTAGCTGTCGTCATGTTAAATAAATAAATTTCGTTTGTTCTTTACTTTTATTTAGGTGCCTACATATAACATACCAATATTTCACACAGAAACGGTTTTTGGTACAAAGTTTTCATCATCCAAAGAGGCATATTACGCTCGCGAAAACATCCTGATGCGAACTATTCATTTTGTTTATGAACCACTTCGAACCCTTTTCCCTCAACCAGTTTCGCTGTCGAATAATATTGCGCATTCTCGTACACAATAAAAACAGGGCCACTTATGCAAAAGCGTTTGCTAGTGAAATTATTCGGTTGTGTTTGCACAAAAATAGCTGGCTTCCTCGCTGTCGGACACAACTCTGGGGAAAATTGAACGCCGTACGAGTGCAGTGTAGAACAAGTTCTAGGTTAAGGGCAGTGGGTAAATTGGTTCACGAGACCAGTTTTAAAATATTACTTCTTGGAACCATAAATCACATCTAAACAGTTACATATTACTTGTTTCAGACGGTCTATCTGTAGAAAACTCAATGAACATAAACAGATAACTTATTTTTTTATAATACACCTATACAAATAGTTTATGTTACGGACTATAATAGTAACAGCTTTTAGTAAAATTATAGCTCATCCGACATTTTATTACCAAATCTTTGAGATTATTATTTTTATGTCCCTGTACTAATCCTTCGAGGTACAGAGACCGTCAGACCGTTGTCGCGACTGTTTTCGTATAAGTTTAACTTTGTATTTTAACAACCAGTGAACAATACAAGCATTGGCTCCCGAGCTAACATCAAAGCTGGGCAAAGCAATGCAATGACATTGCTTCTGCTGGATTATTGCTGCACTGTGACCCGCCCAACTACAGCTTTGCTCCGACTTACCGCTAGGAACTGCGTTGCAGCCCGTTATGGCTGCGACTGATTTATACGGTTAATACTCTGTTAAATACTCGTTCGGCTGTAAAACTTTAACTGGCAGTTACACGCTAGTTTTTTATGGGCCGTTGAGCAGCTATAAGTAGCCGTTTCAGCCATAACTTAGCATGGACGTAGTTATGTTACATGTTAAATTTACGTTTACGGTGGTGATTTGGAATAATTTCTTAATTTCAGTTTCACAGACTTTCTTAGTGTTTGTATAATAATATAATGAAAGGATATGCTAAGCCGAAAAGGGTTCATAGTACTCATCATTAAGAATAACTTGTAGTATGAGATCAACTCGGAATTAACGAAAATAAAATCAGCTGCTCCATACATTTGTCGAGTGTCATTGATATTTTCTATGGAACAGCTAATATTTTTTTTGCGAAATCTGGGTTGATCCCATAGAAAAAGTAGTTCATGATGATGAATACCATAAGCCTTTTTCGGCTAAGCATACCCTATTCTTGTAACCCTATAAATCTATAATTCTACATATTACAATATACTAGAATAGAATAGATTCTTTCCACCCTGAAAATGTATGAGTTGTCCATGAAATTTAATTGGAACCAACTTTGAGACCGCCTGTTTAATACAACAATAATTAAAAAATCAAAATTGGTTCACGTTTATCGGTTTACCTGTAACATTCAATGTTAATTAAGGTCAATAAATATTTCTGATTTCTGAAAGATATGAGTGAACAATTAAACATACATCAAAAAGATATACGGACGAACACAGAACCTCCGGGTTTTCGGAAATCGGTTAACAAAGATGAGCACGCCCGGGATGAATATGCACATTGAGCAATATTCATGCAGAGCATCACTGTCGGTTACACGCCTTGTGTAATAATAATATAATTGAAGCAAGTTTAGTACGTTTCGTGTTGAATACAGTTATACTATTAGCTACCCATTAGGTTATTTTAGTAGGTACCAGTGATATAATAGCTCTGAAGTTACTAATTTACCAAGGATTACTCTATGTTCTTCGGCATTTAATTTTGGTTGTTTTCACTATTAATTAAAATTAATAGTCGACAGTAGTGGTAACAGTCTATGTAAGTGCTTTACTTACATATACTGACGTCATAAACCCAAGAGCGGGATCTCAAAAAAATAAGTGTTTTCTGTTTTTTCACGCATCAGATGCGTAATTTTTCAACCATGCATGAAAAACTGTTTTTTTGAGATACCGCTCTTGGGTTTATGACGGCAGTATAAACCATTTTCAACTTAATCACTATTTAAAACCCTCCGCCTTGTTTTCGCACGTGACATTAAACGTCAGTGAGAAGTTGACAGATCTTTTGAAGTAGTGATTAACTTTAAGCAGTGTGCATAAGTAAGGCCCTTTGTGTGGTTCGTACACTGAGAAAAATGGCAATCAAAATTCCGATGAATCCTTCTAAAGTACGGACCATACAAACAATCACCAAAAAGTACGTAAAAACTAGTACTAGCACCAGTTTTTATTGAGAGAACCATGCATTATGATAGTTGTCACCGTTAACAAGAACATTATTTTTACAAAACAAAAAACAAAAACCGACTTCAAAAGACCGACTATTGAGTTATTCATCTATTTGTCGCGCACGTACTAAATGCGAATTTAAGACTTATATGGTTTTCTCATGGATACCATTATTAGAACTGGACTAAATTGAAATGGGACCAAATGGGAAGCGTCAGCTTTCTAATAGAAAAAGAATCATCAAAATCGATTCACCCAGTCAAAAGTTATGAGGTAACAAACATAAAAAAAAAATATACAGTCGAATTGATAACCTCCTCCTTTTTTGAAGTCGGTTAAAAATGGTGCTAATCATCGTACTTTTTGGTGATTGTCAGTATGCTCCGTACTTTAGGTGAAATTTTTCTCAGTGTACGTGCTTAACTCAAAAAGCTAACCCGAGTCCTGTCATTTAACCGCTGTGCAAGCGAGTAAGTAATACTCGTATTATGCACTACGTTTAGAAATGCAGATTTTTCCGCGCTGGCTGGCTAGAAATGACGGGCATGCGGTATGAAATGAGAAGAAAAAAGCTTAACACAACACATGGCAGCTTCGGAGGCAAATATTAGTTCGTGCCTTTTCATGTGCAAGCTGCGAACTTATATAAAGAATTCATTATACTTTGCAGGGTAGTTTAAAATGCTACACTAAAATTGTATACGTCGCATTCTGAAGTAAAAAGTCTTTAAGATTTTACTCTGTAGCTTGAGCGTGTACAAATTCCATGATCCTTATAAATTATTGTAGCTTAATCATTTTAATCACATACTAGTAGTGGTAGGGCTCTTTTGCAGAGCCCGCCTGGGGAAGTACCACACCTTTGCCAGTTATTCCACCGCCAAGCAGTAATGTACAAACATTACTGTGTTCCGGTTGGAAGGGCATTGTTTCCAGTGTAATTACAGGGCAAATGGGAGATTAAACAACTTAAATCTCAGGGTGACGAGCGCAGTGCTGTGCCGCGCAGGGTCTTGAATTCTGCGAGTTCAAAATTCTGGGTGACGCAGACCTGTTATGGGCAAACGTGACGTTTAACATCAGGCGAGCGATTTGCTCGTCTCGTCACTCAATTACATAAAAAAAAAAAAAAAAAAAAAAAAAAAATACTTTCTGGGGCCTGTTGTTTTTTGACGTTGAAAAATGAGTAGTTAGATCGAATTAACACAATAAAATTATTAGTCTAAATTCAGTTGATATTATAGTTTATGGCTATTAGTAGAGTTGCTATCCCACAGCGAGAGGGCGGTTCGCCCGTCTCCTCGCTCCTCGGCAGTGGGGTTGCCGGTAGAGTCGGGGGGACTCTCCCGGCCTGCACGACCCCACACTGTCTGGGGGGTGATCCTGAGGAACAGGGTCACCCCTCCATAGGTGCAGGGGGCCCTAATCGAGTCCGTCGCCGGGGCAAGGTGGCGATTGCTAACGCGACCCCACCTTGCCCCATCTCAGGCGGATGCCGAACACCCCAGTGGTTTTAGTGGGTATGCCGCCGCAGGGCGGAGACTCCCACATAACCACCCTGCCTCCCCCGGGGCGGGCGTGGTATCCATAAAGGATTTCCACTGGGTAAACAAAAAAAAAAAAAAAGGTTGCTATCCCACGAACGAGGGTGACTCAATCCTAAAAGTATTGTAATCTTGTGGTCCTCAAGATGTTGTTGTCCCTAACATGTTGTTACTCTCTTCCCGCATGTGCTTGGACCACGCTTAGCTTCATTATGTGACATCTGTTCAATGTTACCTGTCGGCAGAGCGCATGTAAATTGTAGCTAACGTGGTAATTATGCAAGGAAACACCTACAGGCTTTGAGTAGTCACCTGTGTGATCTACGCATGCAGAGTTAACAGAACAGCGGCACTAAAGCGGAAGGATGGAATTTGTTTTATGAACACTATTAAGTTGTTTTTTCGTTAATTTATGAAACGCCAGAACAGAATAACTTAATAAAAGGAGACGCATATAAAAACTAGCAAATGTAATTAATATTGTCATCAGAGTCACAATTATTGTAAACTTTATAGATTGTAAATTAAATTTCAGCTCATATAGTATATCTAGTATGTAATCCGACTTCGGTGTTTCAGCTCAAAAATTGCTCATCGGAAATTGCTCCAAAATTCAGTTGTAAGATTTGACATTAACAATCAAAACTATCGTGTCAAATAATTATTTTTACAAAAAAAAAAAAAAACATAAACCGACTTCATGAGACCGACTATTGAGCTATTCATCTATTTGTTTTATTTAGTTTTCTCATGGATACCATTATCAGAACTGGACTAAATTGAAATGGGACCACATGCTAAGCGTCAGCTTTCTAATAAAAAAAGAATAATCAAAATTGATTCACCCAGTCAAAAGTTATGAGGTAACAAACATAAAAAAAACATACAGTCGAATTGAGAACCTCCTCCTTTTTGAAGTCGGTTAATAAAAGCTTGCAATGAAAGTCTAGCCTGACACTCAACTTCTTGGCACGTTCTAAACCCAATCTTGAAATCCAAAACAAGAACATTATTTTTTACAAAACAAAAAACAAAAACCGACTTCAAAAGACCGACTATTGAGTTATTCATCTATTTGTCGCGCACGTACTTAATGCAAATTTAAGACTTATATGGTTTTCTCATGGATACCATTATCAGAACTGGACTAAATTGAAATGGGACCAAATGGGAAGCGTCAGCTTTCTAATAAAAAAAGAATCATCAAAATCGATTCACCCAGTCAAAAGTTATGAGGTAACAAACATAAAAAAAAAAAAAAAAAAAAAAAAAAAACATACAGACGAATTGATAACCTCCTCCTTTTTTGAAGTCGGTTAAAAAGCTCACCTTCCATAGTACACACATTGATATGATATACAATTTTTTTCATGTTGATGGGTACACATACTCGTAGTAGCAATTTACAAAGAAGCGGCGGCGGTTCCAATTAAACCGTTCCGTGCAACCCTTAACAGCAGAAATCTAAATTTAGAAAATGTTCCGCGTTTACATAGCAGTACCTATGTACCAATATAGGGCACTATTACTGATTGTGGAATAATTAATGGCTCAAATGAATCGCTCAACGTGCATCAAAATGAATTCATTTATTAATTATAATGCTTGCATGTTAAAATTAATTATACTAGATCAGATGGCAAAATTGGTATGTGTAACCACTTAAACCAATAGACAGAAGCCAGAGTGAATCGAAAGCCACACTGAGAAAAATGTCTATCTAAATTCCGCTAGAAGAATGATGAATTCACCTAAAGTACGAAGCATACTGATATCACCAAATAATACGATGACTAGCACCAGTTTTTACGGTGACAACCATATTTATGATAGCTGTCACCGTAAAAACTGGTGCTAGTCATCGTATTATTTGGCGATATCAGTATGCTCCGTACTTTAGGTGAATTCATCGGAATTTAGATGGCCATTTTTCTCAGTGCAGCAAACTTGAATTGGCATGTTAATCCCTCATTTTTTTTATGGAACCCAAAAAATCAAAAAAATCAAATTCTTATCAAAACGATCTAAGTTTCTCAATTAAGTAAATTAATGCAAAGTAACTTCTCTAATCTGAACTAATAGGTTGGTACTTACACAATGAATTGATAATACTCTACTAATTACAAACTCAATACAAACTTCGCCAAGTTTCGTATACTTTAATGAAATTCCGACATTACGTTACACTTATAATTTCTATTAATTATTGACGAATTTAAACTTTGTTTGAGTTTCTTCTCGGAACTTAGAGGAAACTGGATAAGTGTACTTGAAACTCCTGAAATAGATAAACTTCAGAAAGACATGATTGCAAATACTTGAGTGAGTTTCTAATTAATATTGGGCAAATGTTTCTATGTTTTTACAGAAGTTTGTATAATTAAAAATGAAGTGTTACATATTTTCACGTTTTATTTCTTTGTTGTGCAGTTTAGAACTTTAAGTTATAATAATACCGAACCGACAAACGAAAAGCGAAACAAAAAAAAACCGACTGCAACATCAAGTCGGACTATGTCAAGTCAAGTCGTTTAACTGATCAAGTCGTGTAACACATATGTATAAAGAGATAAACATACATAGATAAGCAAAAAACCCAAAAACACTACCAATACCTTAGGCAGCTGGGTAAAAACGTAATAAAAAACATTCTCTGAAAATAATAGAATAAACATATTATGACAAATCTCAGCCCAATGAAACAGATACCCAGATTACATTACTTTGACTTCTACTAGAGATCACATTGGCCTAGTAAAACATCAGACGTTTAATATCACAAAAATATTCCCGACTTGGAACAAAATGCGTAAGTGCGTTCTCTACAGATGGAACTGAAATTGTCTCATCAAAATCCAAATTGTTCTCTGAAACGGTGCGCAAACGACACGGTCTCGCTCGCAAAAACTGTAAAACGCGTTATAGAGCCCTCACAATATAAATGCGGGCTATATTTCATAGGAATATTGCCGTTTTCGGGCCGAGATGAAAGGAGCGCGGACATTATACTGCGGCTCGCATTACTTAACCAAAGGTAATTTCTGACCCCTATTTGTTTAAGCTGTGTTCGTACAATTAGCAAAATAGAAGTTGGTCGCAGCGTGCTGTTGCTCTGTTGAAATTGAAGTGGGTACGTGAGTTCAAGTGGTTTCAGAGATGCGGTAACTCAACATCATTAAATGCGGGCGCATAATACGTGCTTGAACAGTAAGGTTCTTGTGCATCTTAGATTCCATGGTATGGACACTTTCATACATGTTCGTGCCCTCTCGTGAACACAAGAAAGAGTCAGTTTGCGTGCATTTATGGAATAAATGCACGTGCGTGAATTGTGACGCGTTTTGCAGTCATTTGAGGTGCATAGCGTAAACGGTTCGTATACTATGCGCAGGTGTGGTCCCCTCTTTAGGTTTTACAGTATTTTAATATTATGTTTGTTAAAACAAACCTATAATATTAGGTATATTACGTTACCTACTTTTGAAATCGTAACTATTTATGTTTGTATTTTCATTGCCACTGTTAACAGTATTATTTTGCTTCGCCAAAATTTTCTTGTTTTCATTTCATTTTATTTCTTTTGTTAGTAAGTAAATAAAGTCAGCCGACATTGACAAAAACATGAAATATGATTTTTTTCGGAAAACAGTCTCTAGGTAATTTCTCAATATTTCTTAATGTGAAATACAGTCTCTCTATCCCTATCACCTATCGCTACTATTACTCGATGATTGCAAACCTATTATTGGTCAACCGATTCTAAATTAACCAATACTTAATTGTTTTAATTCCAATCAAAGCGTTTCACACTACATTCAATTACGCAAATCAATTCAGCCTTAGCCAAACCAAAAAATGCTTTGGCTACCGACATAACTTTATTATAACTAATTAACAAAACTCATATCTACAGCCAAAATGTTATTAGCTGACGAACTGTATTCTCCTCTATAACGAAGCTAAAAGTTGTCGTGTCGTAGTTTCGTGCTCAAAAATTACAGCCAGTTTGCATGTTAGGAGTATTTGGCTTTCAGTACTCGACGCATAAAGCGCCGAGTGTTGAGAAGTGGTGGCAATGTGGCTATTGTTTTTTGATGTGGAACTTTGACGTAGAATGAGCAATATGAGCATATGAAAGCATTGAAATTGAAGCAGGCAGAGCTTTAGTGCCTAATTTGCATACAATTTGACCTGTACTTCTATATTTACTCACACGTTCATTATGTTAATGTACTTTGGATGACGAGAGGTCAACCCCACATCTTCAGTAAATCAGCTAATAATAGACAACAGCCAAATATTTATTTAAAACAAAAATATACAAATATACATACAAACATACTAAATATTTAAAGAAGACAGAACACTATTTCGAATAGGTCTTGAGTCTACTTGAACCTCGTACTCTTTGATTTTATATTGTACTTAGGTACTAAATTCTATAGGGTAAATATGATTATTAAACTTACTTATTATTTTTAAGTTACTTAGTAAAATATCTTTGTAAAAACGGCTTTACACGGCACGTCATTCTGCGAATCATCACACACGTCTCTATACGTCATCTGACGTCATCTGAAACCCCTCTATACGGTTCTCTATTAGAATGACCTTTTCGGAGAATGTTAATTCACCTGAATGACATGAAAGCAGTATGCCTATATAGTTAGCTAAAAGACAGTTCAGTTGGACGACATAAAAGCAGAATGACCAGGTGGCAAAACGTCTGGAATTGCAAATAGTACGGACTGGCCGGCACTTCCTCATACAACACTCTTTCCAGGGTGAATCGGTGCAGGCTGATTCGTATCCGTTTGTAATATCAGGGACAGTGAGAGACCAACTTAATATGATAACTGTTTCATAGGTATGTAGAATTGTAGAGGTAGATACGTCTTGTAGAGGTACGAGTAGATACGTCATGCCTGTGTCATTATGGAAAGTAACTAAACGTGGTTTTGACACATTTCGTCATGATTGACACGGGAATCTTCACGTAAAAATTAAGTCGTTTATATTCGTTTTATATTTATATTAAAGGTGAACGCTGACTTGGGCCGCACCGCACGCGCCGCAGTCCCCGCATTCGAATTCTTTATATGAAGTTCTATGCAACCTCGCATACCTACCCGCACCGCAGTCGCCGCAGTACCTGACGCGCCCGAATTCCCCGAGCCGCTGCTGATGACGTCACTAACGCCAGGCCGCCCGCATCGGACGCTGCGGCGCATTGATTAAAAATTGAAACTGAATGAAAGAAATCCAGTGCGATGCGTGCGGCGACTGCGGCGCGTGCGGCGCGGATAGGTGTGCGAGGTCAATAACAAATGCGATGCGTGCGGGGACTGCGGCGCGTGCGGTGCGGCCAAGTCAGCGTTCACCATAAGTCGTTATTTTTACGTGAGTATTCCCGTTAAAAATCTGTGGCATGTCAGTTTGACCTTTAACATCTTATTCGATAGTGAACGCCTTGAAACGGATTTTCATTTTTCTAAGAAAATGTAAGAAAATAATTTAACATTTACGGTGAATATTATACAGTTTGGAACACAATGCGTATTCAACGAAAATCTCATCTAAGGAAAATTGCGTATTAAATTCTGAAGGTCTTCCGGGGAAACGTTTGATAAAATTAAAAGGAACAGTGTACTAAGTAATATTTGTGTATCATATTTACTGGCACATTTTGTTGCCTAATAACGTAGTAAGTATGGAATGGATAATCTAATATGAAAATATAAGAAGCGGAAGTATCGAAATGTTACATTTCAGCACACGAAATAATATTGTAATACTTCCGCGAAAACCAATGAATTAATAAACACGACTGCAATTCGATTCGAGCTACGATAGATACAGAAGACGATTAACGGTTCGCCGAAACAATTCGGCACAAGTCACGTCGATCAGGAAGAACCTAATGAAATTTATTACATTAATTTTTAATTTAATCAATTGGAATAGAATATGAATTGAAATAAGAACCTAATGAAATATTTATATGCGCCAACGAATCAGTGAAAAGCTTAGGTATGTACCTATATAGTGTCTTACGAGTAGATAAGGTCTATGATTTGTAAGGGATTGATGATGATGTTGACAGAGAGTCGAGTATTTTAGCTTAAAAAACTTTGGGATTACGCCACTAAAACCGACAAACAACAATGGCTAGGATTCCTCTTCTGTTATATTAAATGAAGAACAAAAACAATGCTCAACACTCTCTACTAATTCTTAAGTTCTTATATCTGCCGATCATCAGCAAACTCAGCATGTCACTGAGTTCAGCTGATGAGCAACTTATTCTACAGCTCCCCGCATTAAAATAGAGATGAAGTCACTCTTAAGAGATAGCTGATCATTGTTGCACTAGTTTTAAGTGTTATAATCCTTTTGCTTGTAATTTCTGTGTGAACATTACAGAGTTTATCTATCTACCTTACCACAAACTCATCGTTCCATTAGCCCGGTCCTTACAAAGTATTATAGTATTATAACTGAAAGATTCGACCTAATATTTACCTAACAAAGAGAACATTAATGTTTAAAACATTTCCAACAAAGTATAAACTCGTAAAAAATGACCCAACACAGAAAGTTGCCAGAGTTTTAACGCAAATGTCGCTCGTATTAAATAAACGTTAGCACTCACCATAAAGTCCAATGCAATTAAGTTCTACATATTTTTTAACAATTAGCAGTTCCATTTTTCCTTCGTTACAGGGAAGCAGGTGCATTTAAAGACGTTTTCACTTTCATAAACATTTGGAGGGTGGCTAAGTCTGTGGTCCGAATGAATGCGTGTAAAATACTAACACTTGAGTTCTTTTTACTGTAGGAAAAAACAAAGAGAAGTCGGTTATAGTTAGCAATCAACGTGGTAACAACATGTCATGTATATATACATATAGAAAACAGCAGCAATAGAAACCGTCACAAGTACTAGTACATGCTAGATCTTCTAAGGGTCTATTAACTGCAATAAAAATTAAATACGCCGCTGCTCTAGTTTACTTTGAAGAACGAAGTATTATTATACCTCTAAACGATTAAAATTCAGTCCTAGCATAATATCACTCTTTGTTAAGAAGTTTTAGGGTTAGCACTACCATGCTACTTCGCTATTCGCAGCTGCAGCCACAAGACTATGAATTACCCTGATGTTGTCCAATACAATAAAAATTCAATTAGAAGACAAAGAGGAAGATTAAATAAGTGTCCAATAAGTACAAACTTACTCTTCAGGTACTGAGTAAGTTAGTTAGTTAGTAGGTAAGTTTGCGTACTAAAAGTACTTATTTCATTTATATAAATAGCCACCTAGGCTTTTAATGTTTATCAAAAGTAAGTATGTGTAAAATTCAGTTTATTGTTTGACTCGCGACTCGCTCGAAGTAAGGCCTTACCTGAAGGAGAAGGGTCGGAAGCTGACTTAATAAGGTTGGGTAGATCACTATAAAAGTGGTCTGGCTCGTGATATTGCAGAACTCTTTTTTACGATTTTTCCTCTTCACTCAATAAAAACCTTGAACTTTTTTACATAATGTATTGTAATCTTGTTATTTCATCGGGCCAATATTGCTGCCGTTCATTTATTAGTCCAAAAAGTTTCAGTGTAGGTTATTTTGTTGTTCGTTAGTTACAGTGCGATAAACCGATCAGTGTACAGAACATGAATGCTACCGAGTATTCGTCATATATTTTTTGATACAATTTATGCTCGGTACTCTGTTCAGATGAGAGGGTTACTCGAAGAAGGAAATAGTACCTACAAAATATTAATAGCACTGTTCTTTATGCAAAACGGTTATCAAGTCGTGCCAACAACAATTCAATAATGTTCAATTCTCATTGATTTGTAATGCTATTCAATTTTTTTATTAGCTTGCCGTGTGTTCGTGTAGTGCTTGTAACCACGCCGTATTATCGGAAATTTTACAATAATTTCAACCTAAAATTACTTTACCGAAAATTGTGTTCAAGCAAGCGTAGTGTAGACTCCCTGCAGCTAGCTAGGGCGATGACATGTGTGAAGCAAATGTAAGTTCTATATTAAACTAAGCTTATAATTAAATTATTCCATCCTTAAATTATCTACTACTAGCTGTTCCCTGCCACGCTTCGCTGCGGATAAAAAAAAAGATAAAAACAATCCTTGATGCATGCGTATTATATATCATGCTAAAATTTCAGCTCGATCGGTGCAGAACTTTTTGAGTTTTTGAAGCGTACACAAACCAACATAACATTTTTAAATAATATATACTAGCTGACTTGACAGACGTTGTCCTGTCAAAAGCCATTGCGTCAATTCTATGTCAAATGTCAAATGTCAAAAGTTACATTAAAAAAGTTTACATTGTCCAAAGCGCTAAAGTTAAATTATGGTTTAAGTATTTTAAAATTTTCTAATTTTTCATGTTTTTTTACTATACATTGAGATGTGAGCTATCCTATCTCCTAAGTTAGATCGAACTGCACACGGTGTGCTGATTGAAATCTGTTAAGTAGTTTAGGAGTCTATAGCGGACAAACAACGTGACACATAATTTGTATATATTAAGAAGAATTTATAAATAGACGAGATTTATATATATTAAGATTGGTTGGTAGGCTTCTTCTATAAACAGAAAATTATAGAAGAAGGATTAAAAGAAGAGTTTTAGTTTTAGAAATGGAGATGTACTTCTATGTTAAGAGAGCTTAGTCCTAAAGTCTCAACAAACCTACCTATCAAACTATTTCTATTCGTAGCGAATATTTGAAGTGATGAGACAATTTTCACTCATTTAAATGCAACAATGGCTCAACTAATTTCAATTTGAACCAAGTAATTTGGACAAGATCCTCAGCTAGAAAGTTGTGCAGACACTTTCCTTAATAGGTATTTTATAAAGAAGTCTTAAAACGTGTAGATCCTGCTAAGAGCTCGTGAAAACAATCTCGATTAATTTTCAAGCCAGTAAACGTCATGGATTTGAACTTAAGCTATAAGCACGTGCTGGTAAACTTTGTCCGCTCTCTGTATAATGTCCGTGACCCATTTTTAGTGCATTACAATGGTATCCTACTAATATTTTAAACGCGAAAGTTTGTGAGTATGTTTGTTGCTTTTTGACGCAAAAATGGATGACCAGATTTATATGAAATTTGAAATGAAGGTTGTTCATGGTCTGGATTAACACATAGGTTACTTTTCATCCCGGAACACGCGGGTGAAACTGCGGGGTGCAGCTGGTATACCTATACGTATATATTTGTACATATTTTTTTATTATATTTTTTACTAGCCTTGGTGCCTAATGCTGCTCGGCCTTCGCCTTCGCAGGTTTATAGCATTTCAGTGGTTCTTTTTACATCAGACTAGGTATGCATTTGACCACAATCTCACTTGATGGAAAGCGACGATGCGGACGAAGATGTAGCACGCTTGTGTGGTACAATATTTTTTTTAAATCACATCTGTAGTTTCGGAGATTATCCTCTACAAACATACATACATACAAACTTTACTTCTTTTAAAAAGATATTGTTATGGATCACCATTTGTTTATTTATATTTTATTATAATTTGTCAATTGAAGGTATCACAATGTATTTTATTCTATAAATGTTTTTTTTTATCAAGTATTACTATAACGTACTTTATCTTTAGCCAAAGCTAGAGTGTCTGGATAAACATAGTTGATCGGTTCACAGGCTTTGAGCTACTTTAAAAATTTTCAAAACAACCTGACACCACCATTATTTTTTCTGTTATTCTGTGTTCTCGCAGAAAAAGTAGGGAGTTCCAATTAAATTAAGAACCAGAGTAAACAATCAGTCTGGATTCAGATCTCACCACTTCAATTTGTTACACACTTCATTTTATAGACCGTAAAACGCTCGTTGAGCAAATAAAATAATGTTTAACCAATGTAAGGAGAGAAATTAGTTCGGTCCGATATATTTGTACAAAATATGTTAGTACAAATACATGTACAGTCGAATTAATTTTATCACATCAAAAATAATGTTGTTTTGTATATGTTAGTTTTTAAAGGTAAGTACTTAACTACATTATATATCTAATATAAATTCTTTTTAAATATGTTCACCATAAATATTATGGTGAACATAATATGGTCATAGAAATTTCCGCTCTTAATAAGAGCGTTTTGTGAATTTCTCCCTGCTACCTAGTTTGCCCTTAACCAGCTTTACTTCGGAGCATAGTTGTAACCTTTTACCAGATATCTCAAAGATCTTGTCGTCATTAAATCAATACAATTATAAAATACGACAATCTTCAAAATTATTTTTTTTTGACTAGGTACAGACACACATTCTGTAAATCTATTATATTTTAACTCCAAACCATCTTCCGAGAAAACCTCAAATTATTAGGAGTAATTAGAAAGAAAATGTATTAAAGGGTCTTCCCAGAAAAAACTACTTTTAATTTGATTCTATTTTGATGTTAAACTCAACCATTGTATTGTTACTATCCAACTATCATATTCATTAATAATTCCGTATAAAGACTAGCTGTGCCCCGCGATTTTACCCGCGTGAGTATGAAAAACGGTGATACCTAAAAGTATCTGTTAATTCAGGATCAAAGCTACCTTTTTCCGAACTTTATTCAAAATAGGTTAAGTACTTACGTAGATGTGTGTTAACAAACATCCACACACACAAACCTTTCCATTTTAATATTATTAGGAAGTAGGAAAGGATTTACATTTTTTGATCCCACTTCTGGCATTTTTTTTTTATTGAGTGACGAGACGAGCAAATCGCTCGCCTGATTTTCAACGTCACTTTGCCCTTAACAGGTCTGAAAAGAAGAAACAAATCATAACAATTAATTTCTTCCCATAACATTAGGAAGAACACAACCCAACAGAGGACAGACACCACCATTCTTCATCTAAATCATTTCAAATGTAAGACGATGTATCCCGCATACTCGGGAGAGTTATGTATTTTGTAAACGAAGATCTTGTATTCATGCCTCGATTTGTGCCCGTACTGAAACTTTTTCAGGAATTGCCGGAATATATTACGCTTTTTATACGACGGGAATTATGTAAACGGTTTATTACTTCTCGTGAAGAACTGTTTCTTCAAAATTGAGCGAAATATTTTATCGAGTTTGTACCTACTTACAAATTTTAGGTATTTTTCGAATTCTATTTTCAAGATCCTTTTTGTTTCATGAAAGTAGCGCGAATCCTCTTAAATTTTCTTTTGAACGTTAAAGCTAATTAAATATTTATTAATTATTTTATTGTGTGATTTTTTGTTCGCAGATTTATTTGTTTAGCTGTGGGACTCTTTATAGACCCTAAAAACAAGTCTGGTTTCCGTTCCTCAGCTATTTTTCAAGTTGCTTTGTCGATATAAGATGCCATACAGGGTGAAGTTTTCGCCTTGCTTATAAATTAATTGTTGACATTTGATAAAAAAATAGCTACTTAATTTAATGCCGTGATTTAAAAACAAAAATAAGCCAAACAAAAAAAAACTTAGTTATGGAAAACTTTGCATTAAAGCGAGAGAATTTCATAAAGTTTTTTTCATTAACTGAGAACTAACGAACTTCGAAGTACTAACCTTAATTAGGTTTGTCGTTGCGGAAGAAAACTAAGTTCACAAAGTTCTGCTGAGAATCTCTGTTTAGTGTTAAGTTTAACCGACATCGAAATAATTAAACTCTGGATGAATATAATTGAACATTTTGCGCTAAAAATACAGTGTCGTGAATGAAAAAGTTTCAAATAAAGCTTAATTTCTGTTAGGTATAATGAGCATTTTTTCATCAAAAAAACTTATGAAAAAATTTGAATAAAACCTAGCTGATCATTTAAAAAAAATATGCATTAAAAACTGTTTTAGTAAAATAACATTTTATTTTGTATGATAACAATTGTCATGAATTGAATTTTGATATTAAGGTATGTGACTCCCACTATAATATGCATGAACATATTTCAGTATTTTCACATCTTTTTGTGCCACTTTGTATTTAGTTTTGTTACTTTGTCCATATAATACAATCTGACTGAAAGGGTAATTCAGTAGATATTTTAAAACGTAAATTACAGTTGCTTTGTTGTGTGACATGTTCAGAGCTATCTAATCTAACAACTTTAAATTGATCGCAGAGACAATGTAATTTTATCTCTATTATTAGTTCGGACTAAAAGTAGAAATAACATTGTTGTTCAAAATAACACTTTAATACACTTAAACTGACTACTAACTGAACTTGAAGCTTGAATACTTTTAACCTTAAGCTTATTTAAATAATTACCTTTATTTAAATACCATACACTTAATCATATCTAGTATTCATATAGGAAACAGAAAAGGACTCCTAGTTTAAGTTTGAATTTAATTACCTATTGGCCTTAGGCTAGATTGCAGTTTTATAAAGAAGTGCTCTTTTGGCATTCACAACAAAAATTACGAAACGTAGTAAAAAAAACAGGCATACAAAAATATGAAAGGGTAAGTAATCTCACAAAAAAAGTTAAAGCTAAGACTTTCTTGGAGACTTATTTTATATTAAGAATCTAAATTTACAACCGCCCACTAGATTTCCAAACCAGGAGACCAGGAGACCAGAAGAAGCGAGTGCCTATAAAACCAGAAGTAGGTAAAAGAAGTACCTACTAGCTTAGTCGAAAGTGTCACTTACGTTTCAACCTTTTGTTTATCGACTTCGAGATACTTTGCCAGCTAAATTCCTCTCTGTAATCAGGTGTATCGAGAATCGAGAAGAACATAGAACGGGCGGGACTGATTTACATTCCAATTTAGTTTTGCATTTACAGACGGTTTTTTTCGCCCGCTGAATGCGCTCACTCTGTTTAATCTGCACCCAAAAACGGTAGAGTAAATAAAACTATCGGAACTTACGAGCAGCCGTACATGCATTTGAACCGATAAATCCTTTTTAGTTTCAATTGTTGGAACTTTGTTTATAGACAGTTTATTTAATTGAAACGAACGAGTGGGGTTTTCAATCTGATGTAGCGATAAGTATTTTTTTTTTTGTTGTTTTTGCGTAAATATGCGTATTGTTTGTTAATTTTGGTAGGCTCCAAAGCTTATAAGACCAGACCCATGAGCTTCGTATTTCATTCAGTTATTGATAATAATAGACATAATACATTTCAATTTCTTGAATTCGTTACAGGTTGTATTCTGAGGAGTGAGTCAGTGCCTGAGTGATAGAAAAAATTCAATTTTTGCTTACTCATTTAATTAATTTAATATCTATCTATTGAACTATGTTGAAATATAATACAATGCAGTCCAAATCACGGTAGTATTATTACTCACTATTTGCCGAATACATTTATATATTCAACTATAAGCTAGGGTTAATATGTAGAGATACCACAAGTTTTAAGAAATAGTCCTTAAGGCCAAAAGAGTTACAATAAAATGCTTACTATAAAATATTTTGGAAAACTAATAAAATTGCCTACTCAAGTATAAATGCATCAGTACACTTGTCTCATTATAAGTTTTAGTATCACTATACAGTTTTAGTAGTTTCAAAGGTTACTTGTTAAAAGTTTTCTTTTACATTGTTATGGCAGGCGATGTATCAGCTCCCGAGACAAAGGATGGTTTACATTAGCGAAGCAACTGGCGCTAGTTGGCGTCGCTAACTGGAAACAACGTGGAAATTCACACTTTTGTGAGTGATTCTGCAATCGACACTGTTTCTGTCCACGTTATACTCAGGGACCCTATTCTTGGGCATTCTAGATTATCTCTGCCAGTCTCACTCGCATGAGTCATGACATTTATATAATGAGTAACAATAACCGAGATAATTATCTGACTCGCGAGAGTAGGGCACAGAAAAGACGTAGTGAGTTGAATAAAATATAATAGATTCGAAACCTTTGAGCACTCCTGAATAGTTTTTTTTGAATATGTAAATTAGATAGTAATACGTGTAAAAAAATTACATTTTAAGAAAGTTTCTACTAAGTATATTTATGTGCATTTATTTCACTTGCACTTACGTTTATCAGTTTAGGTCGCATTTACTTTTTTTCGTACTTACCTCAAAGCCCGTAAGGTTTAAACACTGGCACCAGTAACATGCTCCATGTGAACCTGCCTTAAAGGGAGGACACACGAGATGAGGAGGTTACGACCCGAGGCGGAAAGTAGAGAGAATAGAAATAGAGCGGGTAATACACTATCTAAGAATCCACTTATCTTTCGCTCTGAGATCGGTAACAAGTTTCCTCAAAGTCAATTGATTTAACCGGGATTTGTTTTTTAATCCCACTAGAATATACTTATTTTATCGTGTACAGTCACGAGCAATAATATATGCCGCCCCCGTTGTCATAATTACAGAAAGTCGTTTTACTGGTCTCTTTTTATCTAGCAATTACCTAACAAATTACAATGATCACAACTTGCTTAATACTGATCGCAATTTGCTTAGAACTGCACATTGTAAACCATCTGTCTCGTCATAATGTTTCTTGGTATTTACTAACTACAGAAGGTGTATAATTACAGTAATTCGTGTTACCAGTAAAACTATTACTTACTGTTATTATACCAACAGTAGCAACAGTAGGTATGTGCATTGTCACATTTTTGATATTGTTATTGATAGCTTTTACCATTCAGGAAATAAGTACCTAAGACAAACATTTTCCAAATACCTTACTATCAAACAGTGTCAACTGTCAATAAGCTGTCTGTTATTTCTTGAGTGGTAGCGGTTTTTTTTTTTAAATGTGACAATGTGTTTTTGTTATTGCGCGTAACTGTACTTGAAAGTCATATTTTTTTTTTTTTTTTAGGCCCAAGCTTGAAGGCATAAGTTGACAGATCTAATTTTTCTGAAAGTATTGATTTCCCTGTGTTAAAGGTTACAATGACAAAGACAGAGATATTTTTAGTTAGTTTAGATCTGTCAAATCAAATCCTTCAAACTTAGGCCCATTATACGACTAACTCTTTCGGTTAAGTGTTTTATCTACTTTCATATCGTAAAATTCAAATTACGAACTTCAAAACGAATCTATAATGACATACTTTACATGACACAATACAATAATGGAAAAAAAAGTTTCATTATTACACTATTTCTCTAACAAAATTTTGTTACAATATAATTTTTTTCGTCATGATACAGTTTCCCACTTGACAGTTTTGTCACGTAGTAACTATTACCTAAACTGCGCGTGACGTAATGATACATTGTATTGTGTGTCATTGACATTTTTCTAAGCAACAGCTGATTTTTTTTTCACAAAGTCCGGGTTTGCCCCATAGTAAAAGTTGTTCATAATGATGAGTACTAAAAGCGCTTTTCGGCTTAACATACCCTTTTCTTAAAACCCTGTAAGCCTGCATATTCAAGATGAAAATAGTTTACGTAAACGCTTAACACGTACAATACATAATATATAAACAGCGTAGTAAATAATCAGAGACTAATTTAATTAACTATTTCAAGATAACAAATATTTATTGGCGTAACACCAGAATTTAAAGCTTAATTTGATGAGCAAGGCCTTAATTAATGTGTTCTCTAATAAATAAACGACAGCAACATATTGAACTTGAGAACTTGTGATATTACCACTTCGTCTCTACCTCTAATATTAGATTCAAGAGGCCAAGCTAGAGGTCAAGCTTTGATTAATGTAAAAGTTTATATGTCACTCTTAACCTATGATGTCAAAGTTTGTGTCGTTGAGTTGCTAGTCAGCTATACCTCTAGACTAGAGGTTAAAATTGAATTGCAAACTTAAAACTTGTTCTCACTTTTTGTAAAATTCTTAGAATCTATGTTTACTTGCTAACTTTCTAAATCGTAAGCTTTTCTTTCTTATCTATTTGTTTATTTTATTTAAATCATCATCATATCATCCACCATTTCCACTCATTGTCACTGATGAGTTTTTTTTATATTTAAATAATAAATAGTAGGTACTACTACTCAACCTTTGATCCTCCCGCTGGACTTCTGGGATACAGGTCTACCCTTGAAGGGTGATTAGGCCGTATTCCACTACGCTGGCCTAGCGCGGATTGGTTGATTTAATAAAATTTATCCGAAACATTTATGTTTTTGTTTTGTTTAGGGTCCGGTTTTTATGAGGCACTAAAATATAATAAGATTTCTTGTTTCTAAAACTAGGCTAGACTAGACAAGGCTTATTTACAACAGCAATCCAGCCAACACCCGTCTGATCTAAAAAAGATCTAGTCTGGAATGTTTCTTTGCCTCTATTTCACAAAGCACTTGTTCAGCTCGAGTGTGTTCATCGCTTTATAGTCCCTGCATAGAGCGTCTATATTCCCTGAACTAAAGAACTGATCAAGCGTGTCCGAGCTTCGCGCTTCGCATCCTACAGTAG
Source organism: Alcis repandata (assembly GCA_949125135.1). NCBI lineage: Eukaryota > Metazoa > Arthropoda > Insecta > Lepidoptera > Geometridae > Alcis > Alcis repandata. The sequence goes on from OX421238.1 coordinate 5,307,359, forward strand.
ATAGCTTTATAGGTATCTAGGGAGCCACTTGTAGGTAAGCATATATCCATATATAGGCGTTTATTGTACTGTAACTTAGTAGAAAGCGCCTTTTGTGTTTAGAATGAGGGCTACTGAGAATCGGAGTCTATTTATAATTTACTTATGTAATTAATCAGATAATAAAATAGAGGTTATCTGTTTTATGAAATTAGTAGGTAGGATTTAGCGACTTGACCTTGGCAAATACTGAGGATTGCAAGTACCTATTTGATTTAGATATCTTTTCACGACAAAACATCTGAAACAAAAACCATAATTTTTACCAGAAATAAATGAAAAGTGAAAAATTAAAATGCAGGTTTGATCCCATTTGCATTTAGTCCTGGCAATGACATTTCCCATTTGTTTATATAATAGTCACAGCTTATCACTTTCAAGTTAAGTGCTTGTCCACGTTGGAAGGCGCGGGCGCGGGCGCGGGCGCGGGCGCGGAGAAGTGGCGAACTCGTGTTCACATTGGCGGCCAGGCGTTTGCGCGAGTTGACGTTTCAAACTGGTTGAACTTTCTTGGCGTCGCGAGTGAATCGCGCGCTCCGCCGCTAGTTCGACGTGAACACACACAAACGTCTCACTCGTTTGATATAGCCGCGCGCGCCGCGCGCGCGAATCGCTAGCTGGCCCGCTACTTTCGCCGCACCTGCGTTTTGTACGTGAACACTTGCATAGTATGCTGTATGTTTGATATTTCGTGACCGCGCCCGCGCCCGCGCCCGCGAGTCAACGTGTTCAAGCACTAAGATTTTTTTTCTGTATGTTTGTCAGTATTCTCCTCCGACACAGGTCGGAGAAGTTATGCGACAAACATTACATCGTGCATAATTGATGCAAATTTTTCAGTATCATTAATTAGGCAATACCTATATATTGCTATTATACATATTACTATATTGCTCGTCGGGATTTGTGGGATCCAAAGAGAAAAAACGGCAGATGGTTCATTATTTTTTTCGGCTTAAACCTTTTTCTTGACGTTCTTTTTTTTTTTGTGTATTATTTTTAATTTCTTTCAACTTAAGATTTTGGTCACATCAGGTTTATTCTTAGTTATTATTCAATTTTTATCTTTGGCATCGTTTCAGTAGCAACAAAACTGCTCGCCACTCGGAAATCGGCGATTGTACAATCTGGAACGAGTGCTCGCTACGTGATTTCGCAAACAAAGTTAGTAGCAGAGTTCTTAACAATTAATGTATTTTTCTAATAACAATGTACATACATACATATATGTATTTCAATGAAGATATTTTTTTAGCAGTAGGTTAACTAAAAACTATAAAGCTATAAACTATAAACTCAAACTATAAACTATAAAGTCATGGTAGCTCAATGGGAGAACAGCCGCTTCGCATTCTTGAGGTGGCGGGTTCAAACCCCGACTCGTACCAATGAGTTCTTTGGAACTTATGTACGAATTTACATACCACTGGCTTTTCGGTGAAGGAAAACATCGTGAGGAAACCTGCATATGTCCGGAGAAGAAATTCAATGGCGTATGTGAATCCACCAACCCGCACTTGGCCAGCGTGGTGGAATACGGCCTAATCACCCTTCGAGGGTAGACCTATGTATCCCAGCAGTGGGAGGATTAAAGGTTGCATATGATGAGGTTAACTAATGTCGTATTTTTGCTAACTATGTACCTATTTTACTATGTTTGCGATTTTTTTTGTGTCAATAAATGACTTGTGTATTGCTAACTAACGTCGATGAAAAGTTATGCAAACTCATAATCTAGTTTAAGAAGCTTTAAATTGAAAGTTTTAATCGTAGTTTCAAGTTAACAGTGTGTTGTAAGTTTGAGGTTAATGTGTTCTTGTGTGTTGTTAATATGTATACATTGTATATCTATTTATGTTACCATCATTAGCTCTCAATAGTATGGTCAGATTCAGATTCTTTTATTCGAATACTGGTTTCATTGTGTTGGATAACAATAAGATAGGATTTCAATAGATAATAGAGGTAGGATGTTAATAGATGTCAACAATAGGATGAAAATTAATAGATACCTACCTATATATAATATTTGATGAAAATCAGTTCAGCCGCCTAAAAGTAACCTTTTTTATTTAACCGACCGTTTGTTTGTCTTTCGCAAACAATAAACTTAATGTGGACAATACGTCGCTAGCAACACTAATGACACATGACCCAGTTAACTGCGTCTCTGACCACTATCGCTATTAAATCACAGTGCATTTGAAAACGATAACCAACCTACTTTAGTTTCCTCTACTTTTGGCTGTGATCAAAGCATAAAATCTTTAAAGTCAGTTTACAAAGTTTACAGAAAATTTGATAAAGAATCATTTTTGTTTAATACACAATAGCTTAGAATTCATTACAAATAAACGAGCAATATTTAAATATGTTTATTATTCACGAATTAACACTAGGTGGTAGTAGCATAACTAAAGGTAAACTAAAAGTTAGGTAACTAATAACCAATGAATTTGATTTCAGTTTGCGAACATATTGTAATTGGCTGACGTATTTTGATTAGCAAGTAAGTAATATTGTAATAATAGTAAGTATTAATGTTTAGAACTTTAGTCAAAATAATATTTTTGGAGCAGTCCCAATAACGCACTGCACGACACTACATTTCGAAAACCTCATCGAATATTTGCGTAAACTACACAATTTCAGAGCGCGATGTTTGTGATTTTACTCGTACAGTCGTACCTTATTCGATAGTGAAATTTTAGGTACATTTATCAACATTTAAGACCACATAAACTAAGAAAACATATTATTTAGTAAAAACACTGGAACACGTATTAAGGATGTTTTTTAATTTATATTTTTTAATTTTTTTAATATTAAATTTATTTATTCAAGTCAAAACTGAACCCAATCAAAGCAAGAAATAAAGAAGAAAGAAATAGATTTTTTCACAGCAAGAAAGAGACTTATATCTACCAAAGAAACCAAAGATGATAATGAAGAGATCATTTTAAGTACTTAAATAAGCCAAGGCAAAAACCACAGCAAGAGAGAGGCCTATACTCGACAATGACAAAAAAAGCCTTGGTAAAAGGAATAAAAAAGAAACCACATTAGGCGTTTGCTCTCGGCGTCCCTAAAACGCAGTGATCGCACCGTGCCTAAATATCTTTTCGAATAAGCGTTTAGACTAGTAGCTATTTGTCAACGTTGCTATTGGTCTATATTTGTACCTAGGTACCCAAATGCGGTTATTTTAACTGGTGTAGCATCTCTGGTAACTGGCAAGCCGCTAAAGTCGCAATCCCACGACCCCACTACAATATTTGCCAGCACCGTGACGGGCCATGTTTGCTCGGGGTAATGAAACCAAATACTCGTTCCGTACCCAGTTATATTTCGGCGGATAACAAGTAAAATTTTGGTTTAGCCTATTTGCATAAGTACGTTCTTGGAATGCGGTGTGGATTAATCAAATATCTGGATGTAGGTAAATGGATTAAGTAAGTGAGTTTGTTTAGAAATAGATACAGTAGCTTGCGTTGTCAGAGTGTTTGGACCGTTCTGTTTTAATTTATAGAAAAAAAAACCGGTGCCTTCATTTTTACGTGTCAACCAATTCACATAAGGATTAAAGGAATTTGTATTGCTCATAGCTCTATGAACTATGTACTCCTTATACAAGGTGTTATAGAAAGGTGTAGTAATGCTTAAGGGCTTTGCTTTGCTTCTACACGTCAGAATGAACACCTTTTGTGACACAAATTGCTAAATTCGAAAAGAAAAATCGATTTCCATATAACAATTATTTAGTTCAGTGATCAATTTCCTATGGCGATTCAATATTTTCTTTCTCGAATTTAGCAAACTTTTGTTCTAGAAGTTGTTTACCTTGACGTGTTGAAGAACACTCTTAAGTATTACAACACCTTTTCATTACACCTTGTATATTTATAGGCTCTACTTTGGTCAGCTTTGTTAATTTTAAATCGGATGTCCACAACCCACGCAGGGTTGTGGACATCCTTTAGTCCTAAAATATATCGTGGGACGATGGCGCCCATAACCCAAATTTTAGGAAAAAACATCGTGTTCTACTCACGTCCTTTCACAAACTTCTATTATTTTTTATCACAAAATGTAGGGAAATTATGTGTGTTACTTTAGCGTTTATAATTTCAGTGTGATCTATATCTACTTTTCTCAAATTTAATTATCTAATTCATGCAAAGAAACAAAGATATCAGCATTGTAAAAACCAATCAAATAGTAATTTCTATCATTGAAACTATACAGCTTGATAAAATGAAACCCCTTATTTATATTGTTCACGGGTGGCGAATACAAAACTTGTTTCGGAGTATAATTTAAATTCGAATCTATTCATAGTGAAAATTCGCTGGGAAAGGTGCCGAAGTCTGTCACAGCGGCCACCGCCGCCGCACAACTTTCGAAACTTAACCAGTTATATTTTAAATAAAATACGTTTGGACATTATATCGTTCGACTTATTTCCGTCTCCTTTGCTTTAAAGTTGTGGCTTTATGACGTTGAAATCTTTGAGAAACCTTTTGTCTATTTTTGATTTTTGGCCCGATGTCGACGACTGAATCTTTCGCTTTTTAAAGAGAAAGTTTTTTCTTTTTTAAGTTTTGCAAATTATTATGAAAACTGGACAGATTATCTGCCAAGGTAGGTACTCTCATACAGAAATAAATTCATTCAATACCTAAGAGTGTTGCTTCTGTTGGTGAAGTAATTTTCAGGCTTAGTAATCTTCGGCTAGTGTTCCTCTGTGTATGACCTTGTATCTGCCTTCTCTTTGATCTGATCTGAAAATGTTGTCCTTGGTCTTTCTGGTCCTCTGCTTTCTTGTAGCTTTACTTCAATGACAGTTTTCATTGGTTAGTGTTATCGTACTAGGTGGCCAAACATGTTGTCCCTTCTATTTGCCACGATGCCGGATTTATACTAACTTACATAAATTTCATAGAGAGATGCTATCAACTGGACATAACTGGCAAACAATGTTGCCAGTTAGAAAAGAAAGGAAAGAAGGTAGGTCTCAAATCTAAAATTATAATCGCATTAAAACCTACCGCGTTTTGATAAAATACGCGTTTTCCTTTAATTCAAGCACAAGGAAACAGAAATATGTCGGCAACGTAAATTGAAAGTCTTAGGTTAAAGCGGTAGCTCATAATACTTGGAAAACTCTCGGAAAATTTAAATATAAATCGTTATGAAAATGGCGCTATTGCAATGAATTTGTAGGTTTTCTTTTTAATTAGATGCTTACCGCAAATACTTATAGACGTTTCAAAATGTTAGCTTCCGTTTAACTTCCGATTCTAAACAGTTGTAACTCCTAACAGTTTGTCACTATTAGGCTATGATAAGTAACGTAGCAACCAACGTACCAATGAGTTCTTTGGAACTTATGTACGAATTGACATACTCGTACCGCTGGCTTTTCGGTGAAGGAAAACATCGTGAGGAAACCTGCATATGTCCGGAGAAGAAATTTAACGGTGTATGTGAATCCACCACCCCGCACTTGGCCAGCGTGGTGGAATACGGCCTAATCACCCTTCGAGGGTAGACCTTGTATCCCAACAGTGGGAGGATTAATGGTTGCTGATGAAGTAACGTAGCATTGACATATTTTTGTTTTGTTTCACACTGACACGGACGATGCGTAAGTTTTTCTTTGTAATCAGAACAAAAATATTGGCACCTGGCACTTCAGCTTGTACGTTTTTTTCATTAAAAGTGTCATTAACGTGTGATAGTGACCAATATAACTGCGAGCGCAAATAAGATTTTTGTTACAATTCGTCAGATTTACTTACCTTGAATTATAAAAAAATGTATTGTTTTTATCCAATCACACGCACTCTTTTATGTTAATTATTAGTTATAGTTTTTATTTTGTAACAAAATACTACATGTAATTTTAACAAAAAAACATAATTTGACAGTAATTATAATAATAAATTACGTGTCTATGGTAAGTTAAGTAATTAGGATAGGATTTCATTACGACAACATTACCTAAGCCAATGACTAATGAGTCATAATCACAATATAGACAGACTTTAAGTAAACCCGATAAATATTTGCATATGGGAAGATCACTGAATAATGTAGAAAGCGGCAGGCTAAATGCACATCGCGCTTAGCGCTCCAAACTGCTTTAAAGTCAGCTCATATAAGCCTTCTTACCATCCGATGCATTTTCGATAGGTCACGTTGAAAAGTTTAACTGAAAGCGTATCAAGTCATCAAGTTTTGCTTGAATTTGTAAGTGAGAAGCTATGCTGCGGAGTTTCTAGTCAAAATAGGTCGGGATTTTTTTTTTATACAGAGAGATATTCAAACATATTGTAGTAACAAAGATACCATGGGCGCCGCCAGGATTACTTTCAGCGGGGTGCATCTGCATTATTCTGCATCTACACATTATACTATTAACTAATATAAAAAATTGTATTGACTTGATACTGAAATGACTTGAATTGTAATGACAAATTCAAATCGCGCGGGTATTTTATATGGGGCCTTCAAACTCGACATCAATAACTTAATGAAAAACATATTTTTCTACATTTTCTTTCCTGACAGGGGGGTGCAAGTGCACCCCCTTGCACCCTGCTGCCGGCGCCCATGAAAGATACTGATGTCAATCAAGCAGAAGCAGAAGTCACTGTGGCCGAAACCGGCTTGGAAGACATCATAATCATCAGTTGATCTCAAAATGACACTTTAGTAAAATTTTAATGCAGCGTAATTATTCGTCAAAAATAACAAATATGTAGTATTAACTACCGAACCAACTAAACCAGTCTAACGGTCTTTACTATTAACCGTTGCTTTGATTAACGTCAAATTAAATTTCAGCGCAACACAAAATTGTAGTACGTAGTTCTAACCAATCTACTATATATTATGAGCTCCGTTTATTAATAAGGTCTTTAAATGCATAAATTCCAATCAGTTTGTCCCATTTACATGTTTCTCACTTTTTATGACAGCTCAACTAATTTTTGTTATAATTAAGACAGGAATACTTATGTAAAAAATAGGTAAAAAAAAATTTTAAGTTAAACGGTTTTATAAACGTGGGGCAAGAAAACCGTGGGACGTGCCCCACGGTTTTATTTTAGTCTAGTCTATGCATATGTTTATAATTCCCACGACTGTATATATTTTATTATTTTTTGGTTTTTAGTACATTTTTTTTATTGTTTTATAAAACCGTTTAACTTAAAAATTTTTTTTACCTATTTTTATTTTCTAGTTTTTAGTTTTTATTTTATATAGTACATTGTATTATACTGGTTGAGCAATTTCATTTGATACCCATATTGATGGGATCGATAAAACCTACGTTATCCGCCATTTTGTAGCGGCCGCCATCTTGTATTTCAATTTTTTATAGTGTATTGTATTCTGCTTGTTGAGCCCTTTCATTTGATACCCATATTGATGGGATCGATAAAACCTACGTTATCCGCCATTTTGTAGCGGCCGCCATCTTGAATTTCAATTTTTTATAGTATATTGTATTCTGCTTGTTGAGCCCTTTCATTTGATACCCATATTAATGGGATTGATAAAACCTACGTTATCCGCCATTTTGTAGCGGCGGCCATCTTGAATTTATAATGATAATGAATAAACATAATTGTATTGTCACCAAAATCCAAAGTGTATACAAAATTTCAGATAAATCGGTTGACAGGAAGAGGGTGAAATTTGAATTACTAAATTTGACCCAAGAAAAAAGAAACGTGAGCTAAATAAAACCGTTTAAAAATTTAGTCGCCTACTACGACTAGTTTCGGTCACATTCGGTGACCTTCATCAGGTGAGTTTACAAACGTGCCGCGCTCGCATTTGCCAAGAGACGTTACCGCGTACGTTTTTTATCGTCTCGGAAGACGACTTAATTTTTACGTACTCTGTCTTAGAAAGTCTGTCTTAAAGTGAAACGTAATCACGAACACGGACCTAGAAACTTTCTGTCTCAGAATTTTAAATCTTAGGATCTTTCCAACTCCAAACAAATCAGTAAGAAAATCTCTTGACACAATTACCTACATTTCTGAAACTTTTCGCCGCGCCCGTCTCCTTGTATTTGACATCAATTTTGAACAAACTGCTACACTAACCGAAATTGAAAGCAAACACACCCAAATTCGGAACAAACTTGGAAAGGAACGTTTCATTTGTAAAAAATTATATTCCCGCGATCTAGATTCACAGATACATTTTGCTTAACATAAAAAATAAAAGAGATGTTGAAACAAGTACGAAACAAAACTGAACGGATTATGGAAACTGGAGTGTTATTTTTATTGTCTAAGTACTCTTATTTATATAGGATGTGCGTGTTTGTGCCGTTTGGAGGTGCGTGGGAGCGGTGGTTTTTGAATCTTCTAGGGGCTTAATATAGGGATATCTTATATGGAAAAATAGTATTTTGTTTTAGTAACTAGTAGTAGTAACCAATATTTGTAAAGGAGCATAATTATCATATTATATTATAAAAATACTAGCTGACTCGACAGACGTTGCCCTGTCAAAAGCCAATGCGTAACCATAGCAACCGTAGTATGTTGATGCTAACTAAAAATTATCAGTCTAAATATAATTTGCAATAAATTAAAATTGCGACTTTAATTTGAGATTTAAACTATCCTATCTCTCAAGCTGGATCGAACTGCACATGGTGTGCGAATTTTATTATAATCGGTTAAGTGGTTTAGGAGTCCATTGAGGACAAACATTGTGACACGAGATTTATATATATTAAGATTATCATATTGTCATCATATAATTTTATCAAAAGCAAAATTATAAAAGAATAGTAAAAGCACAATTTTGTTTGGAAAGAAAGAGCTACTAGATGCCTATTAAGATGTTAAAGAGTAGTTTATATAAATAACAACATAATATTATATTTAAAGTTAATTTAATACTAAAATACTACCTATAGCTCAAAGCCATCACATAAAGTGGTGGAAACAAATAGCTCGTTTTTCCACAAACTTTTTAGGCTTGTGCAGTTACAATCGCTCGCCTTGATTCTGCCTGTCTACTTTATAGTTACTTTTTTTATACCACTGTTAAAACGTGAACGATCGCTCAGAAACCAGCGAGTCGGTCATGTTTAAACGACTGACATAATTTTCCCCTCGGACATAATGGATTTTAATTTTGTTTCCCGTAGATATTATAATTGGGAGTTGAAAAGCTTGGACTTATTATGTTGTGTAAGTTGAAAACTCATTGAATAATCGTAGATATATCAGAAATACAAATGAGCACTAAAGGTAACAGATAACGCTTAACAGCTTTCACCTCTGGTAAAGGAGATTTAAGGGTTTTAAAATCTAAAATATTGTAGACAAACTATTCTGCCCTCATAGGCACAAGATCGCAAATACATTTTTTTTCTGTTTTTTCATGCAGCTTGAAAAATTACGCATCTGATGCGTGAAAAAACAGAACAATTTTTTTTATGAGGTATCGTTCTTGGACCTATGATGGCAGTATTGTCTTCATCAAAAATATATGTATCCAAACGAATCTATAACAACATCAAATCAAAACCAAAATTACAATTTTTACGTTATAATGTTACCAACATCTTTTTATTATTGACATAAATTTTTGTTGTATGATTTAACATTGTTAATATTCTAATTTATCCTTTTAAACCGTACAAATATAACAAACAATCTGCGTACAATTTCATCTAGTAATAAAGCTACACCCAAACAACAAACTTATGTTAAATGAATTGAAACGTTTGTAGAAATTTGAGATAGTTTTGGCCCTTAGCGGCGGAATTAGGGTAACTTTGGCCCTTCGCTCATACCTGTACTGTCCTATAGTTTGTTACTACTATAGATACGAAGATACACGTAACTGTCTACTACTGGATGTAGGAGGCTCTATCTTAGTATTCTACATTTAGAAAAATGGCAATCAAAATTCCGATGAATTCACCTAAAGTAGGTACCGAGCAGACTAACAATCACCAAAAAGTACGATGATTAGCACCAGTTTTTATGGTGACAACTATCACCTTTAAACCGTAAAAACTAGTACTAGCACCAGTTTTAGGGTGAGAACCATTTATTATGATGAACTGAGAAAAATGTCCATCTAAATTCCGCTAAAAGAATGATGAATTCACTTCACTTCACACAATTCATCAAAATTCCGATGAATTCACCTAAAGTACGGAGCATAACGTAACGTAACATAACGTAACGTAGCATAAGTTAGCATAACGTAACGTACTTTTTGGTGATATCAGTATGCTCCGTACTTTAGATAAATTCATCGGAATTTTGATGGCCATTTTTTTCAGTGTATGCTCCGTACTTTAGGTGAAATTTTTCTCAGTGTACTGAGCTCGGTTGTAACCTGCCTCCCTAGCTAAGTTGCAATTCCATAATCGAAACGCTATAGAAAACTAGGACAATGTATGGAAATGACATGTCTGTCGTAGAACATAGAATCTACCAAAAAATAATAGAAATGTCATTCCGGTAGGTACATTTTCCTAGTTTTCTCGTTTCTATTATGGAAATGCAACTTGGCTAGGAGGCAGTTGTAGATTGTTTTACTGTTATTTTGGTTCTAGAATAGCTACGATTAGAGCATAGAGTTAATGCTCCAATTGTAACTATTTTTGGGAAATCAGTGCCATCTGTTGAAATATTTACACGGCTCTTTACTGTATTGGTATTGTCTCAAGTGTTATCTATTTACCATTGGTAGAGACCTACTTCCTATGGAAATCTTTGTTATTTCAATCAGTGACGTTATTGAAAACATACGACATATGTTTTGCTTTGCTTCTACTTACTAGTTTAAAGGCTCTAGCGTGCCGTGTTTTACATATGTACGGATCGGTACCGTCGATTTGGCACTATTTGTTGAACAATAAAGCCGATCCGGAGAAATTTCTAAAATTATGTTTGCAATACTAATTATTCTGTTTGCATTAGCTGTGATGAGTTATTCAAAGATATTCAAAACCATGAATTTCTGGTCAGCATTTCAAATATTTAAACCAAATGCAGGTACAACTAAATTGAATCGACTGTTTTGCCTATTTACCTATTAACTATTTAAACCGTGCATTCTATCGTTGTCGCAAGTTTAATTAGGCATTGTTCCATAAGATCCAAATTGGTTTAATGCTATTTCTAAAATATACCTACTTACCTAGTCTGAAATATTGATTTGCTTATTTATGGTAGTACCTATTTGTTTTTGATATTTAATTGGTTTAATCATTCATGTTTTTATACTGACAACGATTTCGAGTGTCTTGGACTAACTACGGAAACTTGTGATGAAGTCCACGATGGCTCGATACCCTGGGCTTACTGAGAATCTTGCTTTCTGGTAGGAAGTGTTACTAAAAGAAAACATGACGAATAAATTCTGGTGCTAACGTCGATATGATCAAAAGGTATGATAATACTAAGCAATTATTGGGTGATGGATGAAATAAAAGTGATTTTAATCATTAAGATCGTCTATTCTGTTTTTTTATATAATATTCTGTACTATGTTCTTTCGGGTACGGCTTCAATTGGCTCGTGACTTATGCTAGTTGTGTTCTCTGATCTCAAATAAACCTGAACCTGCAAATACATACATACATTTGAATCATTTATTACAAACAGAATTTTGTTAAAACATGAAAATAAAGTTAAATACGATTTAGTACGCCATTGATGGACACGTCAATTAGAACGATATCTCTTAATCTCTTAATATATATAAATCTCGTGTCACAATGTTTGTCCTCAATGGACTCCTAAACCACTTAACCGATTATAATAAAATTCGCACACCATGTGCAGTTCGATCCAACTTGAGAGATAGGATAGTTTAAATCTCAAATTATAGTCGCAATTTTAATTTATTGCAAATTATATATATACTGATAATTTTTACTATAAATTGACAAGTTAGCATCAACATACTACGGTTGCTATAGTTACGCAAATAGAATTGACGCAATGGCTTTTGACAGGGCAACGTCTGTCGAGTCAGCTAGTACTTATATATGTACTAGCTGACCCGGCAAACGTTGTTTTGCCATATAAATTAATAGGGGTTGGTGATAGAAGGGTGAAAATTTAGGGTTGTATGTATTTTTTAATGCCACATTATAAAAAATAAAAATGTTGTCCAAAAAATAAAAATTAAATGTTAAGGGTGGACAACCCTTATCACTTAGGGGTATGAAAAATAGATAGTAGCCGATTCTCAGACCTACTGAATATGCATATAAAATTTCATAAAAATCGGTTTAGCCGTTTCGGAGGAGTACGGGAACGAACATTGTGACACGAGAATTTTATATATAAGATTATTAAATTTTGCAGGTAGTACACAGTGTACTATACTAAACTTACTTGATAGACTCGACATAAACGCGTCTATAAAGCTTCCTAGCATCGCTGGCCACGACCCAGTCGAATCTGTTACAAGATAAAAACAATATTAAAATCTACTTGATATCAAATTCTACTATTTTATTCCGTGACTTGGTCAACAAACTACTTACTTTGAGCTTCTACTGATGCAGATAGTACGGCAAACAGCAAAAGATGCAACACTAAAACATAAAATAGCTATTTTGAACACTTCAATTTTGTTTTTGCTTATAAATTTCAAGTTATTTAAGTAACGATTTGTGATTTAAGACGCAAATGTATTAAATAACAAATTATTTAATACGAAACTATATTTTAGTTTTATTTTACAAAATTAATGGTTATAAATTATTTTCACTTAGATAAAATGTTACCAAGTTTATCCATCATTATAAAAATAAAACGTGTGTCACAATTCAGACCAGAAAATGAAATACTTACCTCTAACTCTCGGTCTGCCTAAGTGAGTAGTAGTAGGTAACAATCAATACAGGGCTATAAGCAAAGGGTATGCTAAGGTGAAAAGGGCTCATAGTACTCAACAATATGAACAACAGTTACTTATGGGACCTACCCTGAAAACGAGAAAATAATCAGACACCTGATTTTTTCGTGATATCCGGGTTCGTCCGGTAGTAAAACTTGTGCATAATGATTAATTCATATTACGAGCCTTTTTCGGCTTAGCATACCCTTTCCTTATAGCCTTGTGTTCCAATTCATTTGTTTGCTAATAGTATTTGTTCAAATGTAAAAATAGCTGACAATTAAACACAATTGACCAAGCATGGAGCTAATGAGTCATTGTGACAAATCGGCATTTATTTTGTATGGCGAAAAAAAATCTCAACTATGATTACTAAGTTTATGTATTATGGCCATGATATGGTTTTCCATCGGGGCCTCGTGTCATCGTGTGCAAAGACGCTTACACATTTTTTGCCCCTTTACAGCGAAATAATTATATTAATACTCTATGACTTTGCGATCTCGACATATTGCTTACGTATTAGCTAAGACGGTATAATTAATATAAGGTGTTTGTACCTGATTTTAGTCTTCATCTTTGACCACATCGCCGTTTACCAGCAGGCGAGTTGGTGCTCAAATTCGGATTTGTTCATTATACAAAATAATTGTACCGGTTTTAAATACGCCAATATTTTTTCATATTCTATTTAATTCATTATTTTTGCCAATGATGGCGTTTGACCGCCATTATACCACTTACCTAAGTGGCATAAATCGTCAAGATGTTGATTTTTAGATTTGTAATTTTTGCCTATTTAACGATATTTAATTCGTTTAATCACTCGATTTTCAATACTTTTAATATTTAAGTACAACCATTTCTTGTTTACTTCATGATAGTTGGTTCTGGTGCTAGCAGTAGTTTTTACTGTAAACTATATATTATTATAGATGTCACCATGCTAATCATCGTACTTTTTGGTAACAGTATGCTCCATACTTTAGGTGAATTCATTATTATTTTAGCGGAATTTAGATGCGCATTTTTATCAGTATAAGCAACTATTGGAAGAAATAAAAGGCATTTTAATCGTTAAGATTGTCTGATCTATTTGTTTATTATTCTTTATAAAGTTCTCTTGAGTCTCCCATTAATTGGATCGCCTACGAGTACGTCCTTAACGTCCTTGTCTAGCTGATTACTAAAAACAACTGCACCTGCAAATATTATAGATATATTTTGAATCATTTAATGGATTCAGAATTTTATAAAAACATAACTACAGTTACTTACTCTATCAGTAGATTAGATTCTACCTAGTAAAACCGCGGAGCGCAGGGGCCTATTCTGAGAAGTGAGATATTACCCCGGTCACTGTTACTCTCGTTAATAATGTCATGAAAATAAGAGTGACGGATATAACCACGAGCGCATTTTTTTTTTTTTTTTTGGGGGGTGGGAAATCATCAAATGACCCCTCCCACTCTTGGGCAGAGCGGAAGGGAGTGTCAGACTTCTACTGACCAAAAACCACCCATGTTCCTTCTACGCCCTTGTGACGCCGAGGCTGCGGTAACTTCTACCCGCAGCCCCAACGGGCATGGGCCCTTTCGGGCCCCTTCCATGTTGCTGACATCTCTAACCACGAGCGCCTACGAATAGATCCCCTGGCAGTTAAAATAAAATCTGAGGTGAGATTGCGCCCCACCGTTTCATCCGGTTTCCTACAGGAACCATTGAATTCTCCGGAATAAAGGTAGCCTATGTGTTAATCCAGGGTATAAGCTACAATGTTATAGTCATCATTAGGTTGACGATGACGATCATGGCTAACCGCTGCCTTCTTTGAGCCAGCGGAGCCAAAAACCAGCTTGAAACTTTTGAATCGGTAGACTTAAAAAATTAAAACCAATTCATTTTTTTTGTTTTAAACTTAAGAACTAAAAGTTAGTTGTTACAATCTTCGAGTAGTCGAGGGAGTCGATGGCTAATCGCAACTCACACGCGATTTTAAAAGCTAATAACTCAGTAATATCAATTTTGCAGGTCATAGTCTACTCGTCATTTTGAAAACATCGATTTAAAGGAGCCTATAAAACTTTCTAGCAATGCTGACCACGACACAGTCGAATCTGTTTCAAGATAAAAAAAAATGAAATCCGCTTGAAATCAAACTCTACCATATTATCCTGTGACTTGGTCAACAAACTACTTACATTGACCTTCTACTGGTGCAGATAGTGCGGCAAACAGCAAAAGATGCAGCACTAAAATATAACAAAGCCACTTAAGACACTTCAATTATGTTAGCTTAAAAAAATATCATGTTATTCAGGTGACGATTTGTTATTTAATAATTAAAAATAAGACGGAAATGTATTTTTTGTTTTATTTTACAATATGAATTAGTAACAAATTATTTCTACTTACATAAAATACTAGCAAATCTCACCAAATAACGCTCTGTTACATACTAGGTAGCATTATTGTAAAAATAAAACGAGTGTAACAATTCAGATCAGAAATTTAAATACGTCTAACTTTCTGGTAAGTGAGTCAACCAATATTCCAATCAAATAATAGTACGTGTTCACTTGTTCAGTTGTATAGTTCGGCCGTTCAGAGAATGCGTTTGACGTTTGACACTCAGTTTGGCACAAAATTATAACATTAATTGATTATTGATATAATAATGTTGTTTTAATGCTCATCAATTGTTAAAACGGTAAACAACCAGCAAAAATATTTTTATCGTAACTGCAACGCCATTACAAAGTTACGTTGTCAGTTCAATCGCGACGTGTCAGGAACGCATTCTCTGAACGGCCGTATTATAATAATTGCTAATAATTAAAACATTATTGACAATCAGACATAATGTGACAAATCGGCATTTTAATGAACCTAACATTTTGTTATAGTCAACACGGGAATACTCACGGAGTATTTCCCCTGATGAAGGTCATCGAAACAAGTCGTAGTTAATTATAACAAAATGTTTCAAACCCACATTAGTATCAAAAATTGTATGCACCTACAACGTACAGTTGTACAGTACAATGATAAACCGAGTACGGTTAATTTGATCTTCCCGAAATTTTGTTAGTAAGAGCTTGATTTCAACGCAATTTTTAGGTTATAAAATGTTTTATCAAATATTGTTAAAAGCATTGTTCAAAAATCAAAAGTGTGTTTACAGTAACTGTAAGAATATTGCAGTATTAATATCGACTATTCTACTGTTACTGTTACAAAACGTGACGAATACTAAACAATATGTTTTTCAATATAATGAATAAGAAATACATACGCAAGCTGTATAAATTGTTCGAAAGTTAATTCACAAAAACCGAAAAATCGCTTGTCAAGAGATACCTATCGCATTTTGTAGAACGTACGGAACCTTAAATAAAATTCTTCAAGACTTCAGAATGCAAGTTAAACGAGCACCGGCGTTATAAATGGTTGCTAGTGAGATCTTGAAACATATTCTAGTTGAGTTTCACACAAAGCACTTCATATGCTAGAAAAGGGTGCATTTATACGATGCACTTTTACTGGTGAATGAATAGTCGGTAATGCGGAACTTACATGTACTATAATCGATTAGCGAGATGCTGAACTGAATCATTAATGTTGGCTTTTGCCTTGCTTTTTTTCTAAAAAGCTTCTTGAGATAAAAGTTCTAAAAGTTCACAGTACGGTACAGGGTAACTAAGTACATTGCACAACAGAGATGAATGTAAACATAATATAGGATAGTGTGGGAAGTTAATTCGAAAGTTTTATTCTTAACCCGACTATACGGATATATACCCATGTAACATGTGTCAATAATGTCAAAGCAATTAAGACAAATTACATACCTATAGTTTCAAGACATTCGACATTTCGACAGACGAGATTTTTCATCTCGATCAAATAGTTTATGAAAAGTGACATCTAGTAAAAGTGTTTAAACTGTAGTACGAGTATCATTCTAGCTGCTCTAAGCGGTCACGTAGATATCAAACTGGCTTGCTATGAGTAGCGCGGTCGACAGAAAGCCGACCATTATGTGCCTTTTAAACTTACTTCAAATAGGAGGAAGTTTTTACTGCAAACTGAGAAAGCTGTGCCTTAATGCCATTTTTACTAAGTAGGCAGTTTAGGCCCTAGTTTGAAGAAGGGAAATTTGAAAGGGTATGCTAAGCCGAAATGGGATCATTGTACTCATCATTATGAACAAATGAAACAACTTTTACCAACCAACCCGGAATTCCCTAAAAAATATCAGCTGTAACGTAGAAAAAGCCAATGAGTCTCGACAAAATGTATGGAACAGCTGATTTATTTTTGGCGCATTCTGAGTTAGTCCCATAGAAAAAGTTGTTCATGATGATGAGTACCTACTATGATCTTTTTTCGGCTTAGCATACCCTTTGTTTATAACTCTGTATGACAGATCTAAAATTCTTTAAAGTATTGATGTCCTTATCTTATAGATTGCAATGACAAAGACAAATATACTTTTTGTTTGTTTAGATCTGTCAAATAAAGCCTTCAAACTCGTTCCCACTATCAGTTGCTAAGTTTAGGTTTTCTCTTCAGCGCGTCATACTTCTCGGTCATTAACATATTTTTTAATCTTATGTTGATATTCTCGGTCCTGTGTCAATCTCATCCACTGCCTTCCTGCCGCCTTTAACGTCATCCGAATGTGGGCCAAAGCCACCCGGTATCCGCCTTATAAGCCAGACATCCCGGGTTCAATTCCCGGCCGGGCAGATGTTGGACTGATAAATTTAATTATCTGTTCTGGATTTGGTAGTTAAATGTCCGTGTCGTTGTATGTTTTCCATGGCATCCCCAACACAGGTTATTCTAGTAGGGAGCTACGAGTGTGAGACGTTATTTTTATCGCCTTCCGTTCCGCGCCCACCATTCTGTGACTATTTTGTAGGCAGCATAGTGTGTAGTACATTTTCCGTCTCACAAAACAAACTTGAATGGACAATATACACATCGCCTTTGGAGAACAGAACAGAATTAACCCCAATTGCATCAAACACTAGTTCCAGAGTCAATCGCATCTACCTTGATCAAATAACCTGCGGCGAGCATTGCGTCAAAGCTCTCTCCTAGAGTCGCAAGGCACAAAACGATTCGACACAATAGTGTAACGATTGTAGTGGTCAATTAGCATTTATAATATAATGTAATGAACTCAAATTTTTATTACACGTTATTGTTTGTCTACTAATAAATGCAAAGGCTTGTTAGAGTGTGTGCGTAGGTTTGATGATACTTCTTTATGCTGAACGGTTCAATGAATTTGGATTAAATTCGGAAATTAAAAGTAGAAGTAAAATTATTGCTAGATATGGGTGACCTCTTTTAGGCGTTGAGATGGTATGTAGAATTGTAAATGGTAGGTATGTAACATAGATAGTTTATACATTGGTTAGCTGATGTACCTACCACTTATTGTCTAGAAAAAACTAACAGAGCGTAACAGCGCATTGCAAGTGTAAAACGTTGATTACAGAAAAAAAATCGCAAGCTGTAGTGCCTCGATTCAAAAGCATCCAAATATTCCGAATATTTCCGAAAACCGAGGCTCGATCGCGCCTACCATGATCGAATTATCGGTAGCGAGCAAGCCGTGAAGGCTTCGAGCTAGTGCCAAGCGCACAAAACGCTTTGATACAATAATTGTGCACCAGCCCTAACACAGGTGCACCCGCTAAAGGAAAATCCTATAAATGTCACAAACTCACAGGACCCGTAGACCACAAACGTTTCGTTCCACCTGTTTTCGAACTGCGGGTTAGTACTTGGTAGATAGATTCTTCAAAATAGTTTCTAAATATCTTTTGAGCCTTTTGATTATTATGCGATATCTTCTTTGCATATAATATACTTATGTAAGATTTACAAACATTCAAATTACTAGTAAATATTATGTAAAGTTCGTGGTTTTATCACATTCAGATGAATTTACTGTGTCCCAAAAAAGCCAGAACCTTGGCTGATTTGAAGAACGATAGACTATTGTATGGATTTCTAAGATGCCTGTTCTAAAAATGATCTACGAGTAAAATAAAATATCAATTTTAATTGTTTGAACTAATAAACAAGATATAGAAGCATCTTTGTGGTTTAAGCATCGCACTATTACTCTAAAATCCAATTTAAAGTGTTAGCAATTATTTATTTAAAGCAAGCTGCCAGACGGTTTTGATTACTATCCAAAAATGGAAAAAGTCTAATATTGCCAAATGCGTTGTTGAGCAAACTTTGTGGTAGCAATGAGGATTTTTTTCCATTTTTCTTCTCCCCGAGGTTTAATTCTCCACGCTTCGTACGTCACATTGTTACATAACGTGAGTTTTGGTATTGAGCCAGTTTCTCGGTGTAATATTTTCATGAAAGTATTTTTCTTCTTTAAAAATTATGCAAAAGTTGTGCGTAAGTGAATGTGTTTCTGTCGCTGTAACTCAAGAAACCTGAACCAATAGATTGAAGATGCATGTTCATTGATTGGTGCCTCGTTTAAATGGCAATCGGCAATAACAATCTCGGAAAGCAGATATTAATGTGTAAAAGTAATTAAAACGTAATTGAACTGTTGGAACACTTGCAGCTTTATTTTATAGGTCATTATATTATGTATGTACCTACCTATATATATTCTTAATTGTAAATTAATACTTCATTTAGCCTATGTGCACTACAAAAATGAAGTGCGAAATCTTAACATTAAGCAGCCTTCATGAGTAATACCTTAAACCCCTTGTTAATAATTGTGGAGTAGCCTGGAATAGTTCTATATCTTTGTGTTTTTGATCAAATATAGATCAATTAATTTATATTTATTTTGAAGAGAGCAAAAACAAAACACCAAATAACTACTCTGAGACGTTTATAAAGAAGGGGATAGTAAGTCTCAAGCATCGCAAAAACTTGTTCAAACGATTTTATTTACAGAATTTGAACCATTGTTAAAAGTTTTCATATAAAACTGTCAAAATTTGTCGTTAGCCCGCCAACGTTACGAAATACGTAAATGTGTACACAGATTCGATTATAATTATTTTTTACTTAAATCGCGTCCACAAGATTAGTAAAATAATATATTTTCTAAAATCTGACACTAAATAAATTAAAAACGCAGATTCTCCGAGAGTAAAAAATTTAGGAAATCTGTTAAGCTCTTGACTTAGCTGTGTAAAGTTTTTTGGAGTAACACGGCAAAATAAGTACTTACCAACTTTTACTTTAACCTAACACAATTTTCTGTCAACAGTTTTGCATAAAACGTTCCTGTGCATACATAATTCCTTAAAACTCATACGTAATTCCATAACACTCATACATAATTCCATAACAGTGTCATTAACCTTTGCTGTAAATCCTTATAGTTTCGACCGTCATTACGGTGTATTTTGAGTGGAACTTTAATTAAAACTGAACAATTATGTCGATTGCGGTTCCACGTAACGCCTTTACGGAAATAAATCCGTTCCGCAATTTTTATAAAACCATACTTTAATATCGAAACAAGTCCGATTCCGGTTTATTATATAACGTTGATTAACAAGCAACGTTATTATTAACCTGAATTGCTTTGCTGTGAAATAAAATGTATTTTTATTCCGGATTATTACATCAATATGATTTAAAAACTCAACTAAATAAATAAGTAGCATTAAAAAAAAATTAAGACTAAGCGAATGGCAAATAACAAGATGTTTTAAAAACAAGTTCCTATAAAACTTGTGAATAAAGTCCAATGTGCCTTCTTAGTAGTAAACGAGAATAACAAATGAAGTAAGACGCGTCAGAATGTTATCAATTGTATTAAAAGTCACATTAGTCATCATTATCCACAGTTTTCCGCGTACCGCCTGCGAACTACTAGATATAGGCCTCACTCTTTTAGTCCAGGGACTTCAGTTAGTCCAGGGACAATTCTGCGAACTCTTAGCCCAAGGTCTACATCGCCTTGCTTTTGTCTCATTATTTCAGCTAGAGCAAAAACGAGACAAAATCAAACTAAGATTCAGTTTAGGCTCGCGCTGAAAGTTTCCTTTACGGCCCCAGGTTTAAT
Organism: Alcis repandata; assembly: GCA_949125135.1. Classification (NCBI taxonomy): domain Eukaryota; kingdom Metazoa; phylum Arthropoda; class Insecta; order Lepidoptera; family Geometridae; genus Alcis; species Alcis repandata. The sequence continues at coordinate 5,328,384 of OX421238.1, forward strand.
CCACGATAGCGACAATAATCAACGACCCATCTCGCAGCTGGACAACCAACGCTCCACCAATTTTGCCTCGGCCACCATACTCTTACAACCTACTCCATCTGCTCTATAGTGCATATATCAATAAGCACGACAGATAGATAGATAGGTAGATACCTAAGTTGCTAAGTAGCTGTTAGGAGTAGTGTCGACAGATAGACCCTGGGGCCTTATTTTGGTGAGTGGGATATTATCTCGGTCACTGTCGCTCTTGTTAGAAATGTTATGACAGTGAGTGACCGAGGCAATCTCGAACTCAGAAAAGAGTTCTTGCTTGTGATGACAGACCTATTGCTTTATCGCTAAAAGCACTATAAGAAAAGCCTTTCAAATGAAGATTACTAACGACTAACTATTCCCACGTTTTCAATCTCTAAATGGGCTGAAACCTTTCCCAGCAGTTTTAAAAGTAAAAACAAAAGTTATAATAAAGTTACAAAGCTTTTGCTTAAAATCCAAGAAACGTGGTGAGAATCTTACAAACCCTTTTCTTAACTTTTAAGTTAAATTCAGTGACTTATTTAGAAAATGCTATTATAAAGACCATTATGTTGAGAACAGCAGACCCACGAATGTGTGCATGGTATTTTAATTAGATTCCTCAAAGGTTTGGTTCTGGCTCAAATTTTGAAACCAAACAGCTTGTGAAAAGTATAATCTATTCTCGAAAACAACTTGTCCGGCTGTCCGCGATAAATCCCTTCAACTCTCAACTGAGTTTCGTACTTTGTTTTGGAATAAGTAAATTGGGTTTAAACTTTGACGTTAATTGAATCACTTCAAAGGATTTGAATTTAACTTTATTTTGACAATTTTCATTTCTAAAGCTAGCTAATATGGTGCTAATGAGTGATTTACCAAAGGCGTAAATGTTCCTATAATATGAAAGTGTCGAATTCAGTGTTTGCATTAATGTTGCAGGTACTGACCAACCCTGAAATCGCGAATAAAAAATCAGCTGTTCCATAGAAAAATGTCAATAACTGTCGACAAAATGTATGCAACATCTTTATTATTTTTTTGCTAATTCTGGGTTGGTGCCATAGTACAAGTTGCTCATAATGATGAGTACTATAAGCCCTTTTCGGCTTTGCATACCCTTTCCTTATAACCCTGTATATTGTAGAACGTAGACTCTAAAAACATTGTTTTCCTTCTGGGCCAGCCAACAACAAGATTATTTCAAACACCGTAATACCAGTGAAAAAACACAAAGGCTGCACGGGAGCGCGACCCGAGCTTTTCCAATGCTAATATACTGAACTTTTATTACTCCGCATTAGAATATCGAGTATTCCCCTTTGGTCGGCAGTATCCAGACATCATTACCATCTCATCTGCTTTTAGATCGACCGATCGCCGCTTTTTAAAGCCTGATAAACCAATATCATTGGGGTAAAGGGCTTAATTACTTTTTAAATGCCTGTTGGTTATGGCAAGGGTTGTTGGTATTTATCGTAAAACTGTTGTCGTAATGGGGAGGATTTACGGATCTAATCTCGATTTGTTTGGACTGTTAAACTGGACTTTGGATTCATCTAGATAAAATACCAAAATATTTTCTTTCATGTAGTAGTAGAAACTTGCATTAATATAAATACTAGGATATTAATATGTGTGATTGAAATGTAAATAGATATGTAATTTTAAAATCTGGCCTTACTTATAAAAACTGTTAAAAGTTAATTACTGCTTAAATTTACAACTTTCCGTAGACGTAGGTATATAATTTTATTATCAGGTGCGAAAACAAGTCGAACAATTTTAAGCATATTGAGCAATTTGCAAACTTTACTGCGACCTCATACAAGTATACAACACACGATGCACTTATTTCCAAGCTACTACCCACCTACTTTGCAGTAGTGGATGAAATGTGTGAAAGATGATATTTATGAAGAAGAAGGGAGTGAATTAAGATATGACAAATAGATACTCGTATGATAGAGATGAATAGAAGAAGTGTAAGTACTGTATCGACCCCACGTATGTGGGATAAGGGTAGGAAGATGATGATGATCTATTTACTTAAAGCCTAACTTGTACCCTAGAAGCTAAAATTTTTTTTTTAAACTTTTATAAATAATTACAAAACAAAATGTATGTTTACAAATTACTAAGCCTTTAAAACAAATTCTTCGCAATTCTTATCTCACCTGTAACTGAAAAAAATTCTTGCAAACTAATAAAATCTGTTTGCAGCCAAGAATTTCAAAATGAAGAAAGTTTAAAAGCGTAATGTTGGATTTTTCATCGACTCTGCCCTATAGTTCCCGAGTTTGAATCATATTTTTTCCTATTTCTTCGTTGAAAACCATTCCAGCATTGGCTTGTGCTCTGTCAAAGGCGCCTAGTTTTCTTATAAAACTTTGTCCTTTAGTCCTTTCTTGCGAAGGAGTCTCGCTGGTGTGAGAATTATTTCAAATAGTTAGTGATGTTTCTTAGAATAAATGAACGTCAATAGAGCCAATGTACACTCGATATAATTCTGTACAGGAGTTGAGAATGTATTTATTGTGAAACTTTAAACTTAAGCAGTGTTTTAAATGCTGTCTTAGTTTTACATGTGACATTTTCATGTATGCGAATAGCTGTCAGAGCATTTCAAGCAATGATATAGCGTAGGTAAAAGCGTTAAATAAATTTCCAAATTCACATTTTCAAGCGTTCAAATGTAGTTGATGTGTTTTATTTACAGGACTCTCTAAAAAAACGAGAGTGATATATTATATTTAAGAGGTGTTCGAACATTAGTGTAGGCATGTTATGTGTTTAAATTTCATAATTTCTAAACGTGTAACATTATTTAAATTTCGAAATAATGTGAATTGAATTGTTTATTTTTTCTTTCACCATTTTCTAGTCTAAAGCATAGGCAGCCATGTTTCTAATTTTCTCAAGTTATTAAGCTTATTTTCTAAAAGTAGAAAAGTAAGATTACTGAAATCGTGCTTACTGAGTGGCGAGCCTGGGGGACACAATTTTATATAAGTACGTTGTTCTAGATCAAACAGCCTAGAGCTATCCTACAGTGACATTGAAAACAGTGTGAAAACAGCGCAAATTTGAAGCTAAATGAGATTTGCAGATAAACACCGAAGTCGAATTATACAGATAAATGATTTTTATAAAATGGCCCGCTTGTCAAGCTACTTTTAAGTACTTTTAGCAAGCTAGTTTATGTACTGTCTAAATAAGTAATATTTACACAGTACTTAAACTAGCTACTTAATACCTAGCTGCGCCCCGCGTTTATACTCGCTTTTGATCAAACCATCCCTGTATTAAAAGCGAACAAAACACAAACAAAAAATAAAATCCATCGAGTCATTTTTGAGTTTTTGCAAGACTAATTAACAGAAATGAATTTTTATTGATATGAGAAGAAGATTTGCATTAAAGATACTTAGAAATCGAATCGTTAGACCAGCCAGACTAATTTATCAATTTCAGTTCTGTTTCCCCATGATATGCCAGTCCAATTTTTCACGCCTGGATTATGAACCGCAGTATTTGGGAAGTTCATTTTCCTTCCCTCTTTTCGTTCATTTTCCTCTCTATTTTCATGCGGATATCGCCAACGGATTTGAGTTAAACGGATACTAGAAAATTTATAGGTTTTTTATCGCTGTTTGCGTTGAAAAATGAGTGCGGACCCACCACTGGTGCAGTATAACAAATTGAGACAGATAGATACAATATCTACTGGAAACCAAAAGTTCTCTCAATTTAAGAAGTTTTCTGTAAACAAAAAAGATAACTTGAAAATTTCCATATTTACCTATAAGCTGAATAGCATTAAATAAACATATTCCGAGATTGTCATATAACTGAAAAGAAAACATACCCGCAGCCCGATAAGATGCCCCTTCAAGAAATCAGTTGCATTTTTACTGATTTTTAAACGGTTTTATTTAGCTTGTTTGTTGTGGTTTTTTGTTTGTTTGAGTCAAGTTCATTAGTTTCAATAATTGAACGATTATCGAATGTGACGATTTTGACATACACTTGGTTAATAAAAGTGCAAGTGACCAAAACACTTGTAGGGATCAGTGAGGGAGCTACCATTACAAGATTCTACTGACAATCACCTCAAAAAAAATTGATAGTTATGGTATGGAGGTAGCTTACACACTAGACTAACTCATAGTCTACTTTTTATCTCGAAAAACTAACGACTCCCGTAAGATAAAGGCTTAAGCCTCGGGACGCAGCCATTGTACGTATAAGTAGAATAAGTGCGCACACTGCAGAGTTAAAACACCATTTTGGGCGCTCAAAGCCTACAAAAGGCCTATAAGCGACACAAAGCCGAAATGCACACATGACGGCCCTGGCGGCGGATCAACCGCGCAGGTCTTAATTAAATCCTCATTCACATCAAATTTCCTAATGCGATGCTTTGTTGTATCATCGTCAGACTGGGATATTGATTTTGGCATTTATCCTTCAGCGACATACGCGTTACTGAATGTTCATAATCATTAAGCAAGCCCCTGTTTAAATTTGCGGACACAAAATAAAGACAAATAAACCGATAAACGCATGTTTGCGGTTCTGTTAGAATTTAAAATTTTAACTTTAATGCTCTTTAAAAAAAATTATAGACACGGGTTGGAGTTATATTTTCTTGTCTCAAAATTTCTATTTAAATGCTTATGCCTATGCCTACCATCAAAAATGATAAAATCAGTTGACAGCGCTTCACAACGTAGTACTAGACACTCGTATACCTAACTATATAAGTACAACGATGCGTGGGCTGAACTGAAGTTTCTGAACCGAGTAAAGTGGGAAGTGGCTAGCCAACAAAGAGGGGCGTTCAAAGCCCCGCTTGTTTACACGCGGGAACATTGCAACGGGTAGGCCTTTAATCGCTTAGATATTCAAATTGGGTGTCAATTATTCAACTGCCAATTAGAACTGAAAATGACTGAACTGGATAAAATCTTCGTTTTAGGATGTTACTCTGGAGTGGGGATAACAGCGATCTGCGTATCCTACGGCTCTACTGGTTAAGGATGAGATTGATGTAATCGGTCTGGGTTCTAATTTTAATTGATGGTTGATGGTTGATCAAACCGGTTATAAACCGGTTTGGTGAAATCAAATCGAATACAATGCCAAAATGTATCAAAATGAGTTTTAGTAACTTTAGCACCAACACTCGATAAATATGTGAAAATAAGTTTTCGATGGTGAATTTAAGAGAAATCGGATTGCTTCCAACGGAAAATGGCAAATGGAAACTAAATGTTTCAGACATTATCAATCGATAAAGTAATATATACCTACATATGTACCTATATAAGTATGTACATCCGTATTATGTTCGATAGTGTTTGTACAATTATTGGTGGTATGAGTACAGGTCTGTACAAAATCAGATTAAACAAATTAAACAATTAGTATAATAAGAGTTGAATAATAGCATACTGTAATATATTTCAATGGGTTCCCATTGAAATACAAAATTGATTCATTATTCCTAGAACCAAACGAAGAAACTCGAATTTTCATAAAAATAATTTTCTTGACCTTTTAAATTAATAATGAAAAAGTTCTGTGAATGCTAAAGAAATTTATCTCTTGAATTTTAGGAAAAAGGAACACTATTTTCCGCTTTTAAGACCTAAATAAACTTACCTTTTTGGAGCTCCAGTTTGCTTAGCAGATCTAGCTTTCTTTATTTTACCTAAAGGCTACCACAGACTGACAAACCAAACTGAAATAGAACAGCAAAAAGTCACCAATAGCCTTGATCGGCAAAGAAATATTTAATTGATAGAATTGAATGGTGCGTGTACTGAAAACAAATTCTATACAATAGCTCGTACCATGAGTCAGAATTGGATCGCGTTGGGTTTTACCTCACCAATTTATACTGTTTTTAGTATTTGTTGTTATAACGGCAGCAGAAATACATCCTGTAAAAAATGTCAACTGTCTAACTATCACGGTTCATGAAACAGCCTGGTGACAGACTAACAGACAGACGGATGGACAGCGGAGTCTTAGTAATAGGGTCCCGTTTTACCCTTTGGGCCCTTTGGCCCTTTTAACCCTAAAAACGAGAAGAAAGTCACTTTGATCTAGTTTAGATCGCGCGTTTATGGTACGGACGTTGTACTGTGCTTTCAGTACCCGGCGATAAATATTTCACATCGACCTTAGGATGAGACAAGAGACTTCGTAGAACGCTATCTCTGTCGCACGAAATACAAACAGTCCAGTATTTATTAGGAGGAAGTGCGACAGAGATAACGCTCTAAGAAGCCGAAATTAGCCGATTGTCTCTTTCCAAAGGTCGATGTGCAATATTTATCGCCGGGTACTGTATGTGTATTTGCCCTTACGTGGAGACGTCTACCATAAGTCGGGTTAGCAGAGGCAGCACGAAAATAGTAGGTATTCAGAGTATACAAGCGAGCTGAAAAATGTGCTTCACTAGAGCCACTTTATTTTTAGATGCCTGACCGTCACGTGAGAAGATGTGCACATTTAAAATGCTTGTGTAAATGTAGCACTTTTAACAGTTTGCACAGGAACAAATCCTGGAAGCCTTTTCTATACTTTTGTAACTTTATCTTTTGTTTTATTTTTGCATCTCTATCTTTTTACCGGCTTTTTATATTTTTGTCTGTTTATTTCCACTCAATATTCTTCAGTTGTTTTTGCGTCATTTAGCAAACATCCAAACAAACGAACTTTCACTTCAATGCGTCAAAACGTAGAATTACTCGTAGTAGGGCTGTTTTCATCCTATTCCGGGAAAACATTTCAATCCCATAGTACCTACTGTGGGCCTAGCACAACTTTGACGTAAAAATACGTAGCGAGTATTCGATAGAAAAGTGTACGCCATTTACACCCGTCAGAAGCATACTTGACAGTCGTAAATGGCGTGCACTTTTCTATCGAAAACTCGCTACGTATTTTTACGTCAAAGTTGTGCTAGCCCTACTGGTTATTAGTTTAAGAATTACCCAGATTACGTAAACTAACAGCAATCAACAAGTTATAGGTAGATTATCAGGTAAATACTCGTAGACAACAGCGTTATAAGGAAAGAGTATGACTAAGCCGAAAAAAGTTCTTAATATTGCTAACTGCTATCGCTTGCATCTTTTAAAGATCAGTTAAATAAATATCACTTGTCGCAATTGCCATCTCTGCAGTGATTTATTATTACTCAATTGTTTTTTTGGTTTTAATTATTATGTATTTTATTCTGCCCTATTAGTAATATATTTATATATTATACTAGCTGACTCGACAGACGTTGTCCTGTCAAAAGCTATTGCGTCAATTCTATGTCAAATGTCAAATGTCAAAGTTACATTAAAAAAGTTTACATTGTCCAAAGCGCTATATGGTTTAAGTATTTTTAAATAGGTATTCTAATTTTTCATGTTTTTTTACTATAAATTGAGATGTGAGCTATCCTATGTCCTAAGTTAGATCGAACTGCACACGGTGTGCAAATTTGATTGAAATCGGTTAAGTAGTTTAGGAGTCTATAGCGGACAAACAACGTGACACGTAATTTATATATATTAAGATTTATATGTATTAGTATATTTTCGCTAATGTAGGTAGCTTTGGTATTAGAATGTATTTTATCTGAATGTATAATCTAAGTATTATTTCTTTTTTGTGTAGGTTTATATGACACAGTTTTTTTTAATTTTGCACACCCCATTTTTCTATTTTTTTTATCTATCCTCTCCATCCTAAGGTTGCCTGGAAGAGATCGCTCTTAGCGATAAGGCCGTCAGTTGTCGCACTAGTTTTAGGTGTTATAATCCTTTTGTTTGTAATTTATGGTGTGAACAATAAAGAGTTTATCTATCTATCATTATGAAAAACTTCTATTATAGGACCAACCCTGAATTCGCGAAAAAGAAATCAGCACTGCTGCTCCATACGTTTTGTCGAGTGTAATTGATATTTTTTTATCGAATAGCCGTTTTTTTTACGGTTCCAGGCTAGGCTCCGTAATAAAAGTCCTTCATAATGATAAGTAGGTACTACAGGGTTTTTTCGGCTAAGCATACCCTTTCCTTATAGCCCTGTATAATTTTCCTTGTTTGTTACTAGCAATCTATTTATAGGTCGTATTGATTATACCTTGTCCAATCAGTATGTTTATCAACTATCAGTGACGTATCTAATTACGCGATTCACTGGATAACGAGCGGTTATTCGATCTAACTAATCTTATTATCAATGTGATTCTGATGTGAGCTGTAAAATGTTTGTCTATGTCCAACTAGTTCTAACACTAACAGACGTTTTAATATAGGTATATCTCATCATTATATTTTATTTCATTGTTTTATTTTATCTCTTTTTATTTATAGAGAGTAAGTAGCCTTTTACGATAGATTAGTACAGGTTTATTTCATGATTTTATACATACATAATTATGTACTTACTTCATGGCAGGATTTTTAGATCATGGCAATTATTAATGAAAATATCTAAAACTATTAATTAACAAATAACTTATAATAAATATATTGATATCTACCCGCAAGTAGCATAAATTGTAACGTGACGATGAAGGCTTTTTTTGCAAAATGACTTAATTTTATCTTAATTATTTTAACTAATCAACTGTGTTTACTATTACAGTCACATGTCACTACCAACCGGTCAATGACAAAGTCAATTTGCTGATCTCTGTTATCCTCCGAAAACTATTATGCCCGGGGCTAATAAATCAAGAGGAGGTAATTACGTACGAGGAGGTAACTCAAGATGGCGACTAATTGCATAAACAAGTCGGCGAAACAGCGATCTATCGTGGAAGAGTGTCGTTTGTTGCAAGTCACTGCAACCCTGGCTAATGAAGACTTGGATTTCTGATGGGTTGTTACACGTAACGAGTACAGCGGTGAGACAGTAAATGAGCACATACAGCCGAGCAACCAAATCGTTGTCCTAGCGACTGTCTTGCTTTGTCAAACTGTTTATACAAACCGAGAATTCAGCCGAGAGCACTGTCTCGCCACTGTACTCATTACGTATAATCAACCCATTAGTGTCAGATTCTAAAAGACAATTTGTGAAACAACTATGCTAACAAAGTTTATTTATTATCAGATCAGAAGCTGAATACTGGTTGGAAATTGGTCTATTTTAAACCTAGCTAACATTGAGTCGAATAACCGGATCACTCACGTCGCGCTTTGTATCATTCCTTGAAAAATATCACCGAATGTGATCGAAACTTTAAGTGATATCCTACTCAATAGCACGTAGAAAATTCCCTTGTACATAATAAAAAGCTGCTGATTATTATAGGCCAAAAAGACATCGCTCATACCTTTTTAAAGCGTTGGACCATGATTTTCTATGATGATGTTAATGATCTTTGGTTTTATACGTGCGTATGAAATCTGAAATTTTACATTATCTTAATTTTACAAGTAACTAATTTATTGCTATAAGTAGCTGTAATAAATTTATTAATGTCTCTGATAAACTTAGCTATAAATTTCAAAATATCCATTTAAATAGGTTTATAATTAACTGTTCCAATAAAAAGGCTAATCAATGGAAGCCATCTTGAAAGCGAGTCTTAGCCGGATGATGTTATGCTAATATTGTGAAGAGCCGTAAAGCGTCTTCAGACAACGCTATAATAAAACTGAGTTATAATAAAAAAAAAAAAAAATGAAAGACAGTTATTTTTTTAATTTTTAATACAAAGAAAAAAGTTTATGACAGTTACAAAAAAAAAAAAAATCGTCTACGTGGAAACTTCTGAACCGATTTTGATAAAACATGTCTAAGAACCGCTAAAAAACCTGTTTTCAAATAAAAATACCGCATGAAAATCAGACAGTGCCACATAAGTACAGACACATAGCAGTCCGTCACAAACTTATAGCATCCCTCCTTTTGCGTCGGACGTTAAACATAGAAGTAGATAATCAAATTACGGAAAATTAATTGCAATATAAGGATATTATCAATATCTTTTCTCATTTATCTTAATAACCTACACTACATCTAACGCCATAACATTTGCAACATTGTTCTAGCTATCGCACTCTAATCTTTGCCACGGTAAAATGTTCCCATAAATGTAAGAGTGTAGACACACGACATTAACTCCTAATAGTCCTAATACGTTTTATGTGTGTTCCACTGGATTTCGTCAAGCATCAAGGCAAGCCACCGGTTTTAGTGGTACAATCCCGCTTTACCCGGTTGCACTCCAACGTAGCTGAAAATTTCTCCTTCGTCAACAAAAAGACATAACTTTTAAAGAACTTAGGTATATTCAATGGAAAAGTGAGTTTAAATGTTTGTATGTTCGTTATCCATTTTTCACCTCAACTGTTCATAATTAAATTACAGACTTAAACATTACAGGACACCAGGCATCATCATCATCACCATTCACCGCGCGGATGAAACTTCAGTAGGCCAGTATAACATCTGACGTAAAACACGTAGCGAATATTCGAAAGAAAAGTGTACGTCATTTATGCCTGTCAAGGGCGCGCCATGACGGGCGTAAATGGCGTACCTACACCTTTCCATCTAATATACCTACTCGCTACGTAATTTACATCAGAAGTTATGGTAAGCTTACAGGTCTACACTAGTCTACATGCCTACAGGTCACAGCTAGATTTACCTACGTATTAACAATTTTAAATTGACACGTTCACATTCTCTGATGTTATGTTATGATAAGCCACTGAAAAAAAGGCCATCTTAAATGAGCTTTAAGTATGATGAAATCACTTAAAGTACGGAACATACTGATATTACCAATTACGATGCTTAGTACATACCAGTTTTTACGGTGACAATTATCATAATACGGCCTTATTTCCCAAACAACTCGATTACATTTTCACACATTGCAATTATAATCGCCTAATTCTAAGTCTACGCACCTTATTAAGACCAATGCCAATGTCGCGATATTATAAGATTATCCAAAATGTCATGTTTCTCAGTATCATACTGCAAGTACTTACAAATTGTATATTAAACTTATAAACTAACGAAACATTATTTACACATGTAAACTCTTCTCAAACTGACATTAAGTCTAGATAAAAATTAAAACAATACCTAAAAAAGGTCCCTGAAAAGCTCGGAGGAACATAGGTGGAGGAGGTCGGAAAAAAAAAAAATATCATACTGCAAGTTGTGATAAACGCGATGTGCTTCATCGCAGACCAGACGAGTCAAGATAAAAGGTTTACGATACCGTAGTCTGAGTAGCCGTAAATATCTTATGAATATTCATTAGTACGCTCATTAGGGAAGTTCTATTTTTATTTGCAACAGACACTTGTTTACGGTAATGTCTGCGGAAGGAAGCTGGGATGATAAATATGTGCGGCGTCTCTAAGCGCGAATTTGTACGTAGGTTGGCAAATGTTTGCTGAGAAAAGATTATTCTTCGAGATAGGAGTCATTTTCATCCGTAATATCTTTGCGGTTTTCAAGATAAGTTCTTTATGGTTATACGACCGGAATTACTTAGTTCGTACTACGTTGTCTTCTACGCTAAAGGTCCCGGAATTGACTTTGAGTAAACGAATTTTAGTTTTGATAGTTACGAACCTATCCTACTATTATTTTGCTTGAGAAAATTTGTGTGGTTGCATGTGTGAATGTTTTACTACGTTTCTCCGTAAATACTAAACCGATTTTGATGAAATTGAGAATAGAGATTAGAAACAGCTTACGGCAATGCTTAAACGAATTGAAACATTTTAAAAATAAAGTCAATCAATAATCAATAAAAATGTTTTAGTTTTATAAACTTGAAACAAAATAAAACCAAACCAAACATACCCAGTCATCTAGGTTTCAATATCGTGATAAGATGGTGAATTGGTGATATTTGTATAATCAGTTAAGTTAAAGGTTATCTTGAATGTAATTAGTTAATTAATCATCCTTATCCGATATTCCTATAACACCGTTCAATCTATTAATTAGCGAGTCATTACGTAATTGACGAGCTATCTATGGTATATGTATAATTATATATCTAGATAATACTTAGTTATAGTCATTACGCAAGTAGAAAATCCCAATTTCAGATCCAAGCTCTTTCAATACAATACACCTTAATAACTTGAAACTACAAATAAAATAAAAATATAAACAGGAAAACATTAGAGATAAGCGCAGAAGGCTTTTGAAGAAGCCAAAATATGATTACCGCAGATAAAAGATAATTACTTTTTACCTTCGTGTCGACGTTTTGTCAATGAACGACGCACTTGAGTCATTGATTAAAAATATTACATATACTTCAGTGATAGAGTTCTTAGAGTTCTTAGTTGTTAGGGTTCTTTAGTGTGAGTGTTTAGTGATTTTTTTTCAACAAAGTTGTCAAGTTAGTTTTTTCACTTTTGCTTACACTTCTATAAAATTGTTCAGGCAATCCTTTCAAGTATGGCGTCTCAATACATCTTTGTCTTCAAAATAAATCTTATCTTATATTCAAATAGATTTTATGAATTTTCTTCATATACAACTTAACCGCTTAAGTAACCGAACTTCTTATACCAATTAATCAATTTGCCTACCTCCAAATATAGACAAAATCTTCGGAAAGCGAGATCTTTAATATCGTTTATCCTACGGTTCAAAAACCTCGACTCTTCAAGCGTAATTTAGCAAAAAGATATAAAGTAAAATGACTTCTTCTGTAATATATGAATACTTAATTATTTCTAGCTTGCTTTAACCCATTGGGTTTACTTGATTTTTTTTTCTTATAGTGTATAATAGCTCCGGGTTTCATCACCAACTCAGGTCTTGATAAGCGATGATAATGGTCAAAGAAAAAACACGCAGATTTGGTTACCTATTTACTCTGACCTTAAAAAGTCCAAGACGATATCTCTCAAGAAACAAGAAAGATATTAAAACTAGCATTGCTACGTTTTAATTCTTCAGTTTTAGTTTACTTATGTGACATTAATCTATTACTGTACTTAACTCTACTAGAAAGCGCTAAAAGGCAGGAAAATAGACGAGAAGACGAAAAGACGAGCAAATCGCTCGCCTGATGTTAAACGTCACGTTTGCCCATAACAGGTCTGCGCCACCCAGAATTTTGAACTCGCAGAATTCAAGACCCTGCGCGGCACAGCACTGCGCTCGTCACCCTGAGATATAAGTTGTTCAATCTCTCATTTGCCCTGTAATTTCACTGGAAACAATGCCCTTCCAACCGGAACACAGTAATATTTACACATAACTGCTTGGCGGTGGAATAACTGGCAAAGGTGTGGTACTTCCCCAGGCGGGGTCTGCAAAAGAGCCCTACCACTACAAATACGATATATGTATACGAGTACATCTTGATAAAAGCGACTACTTTACGCTCAGTCTTAACCAAAACTAAAATAAGGATATTTATATTTTTGATAAAACCGTTGCCCTTGTAGTCTTACTACTTTTCTTGTGATTTGCTTAGTGTTCAATATAGGTAAATATGTATTCTAACATATTTTGAATTTACCTTAATTACGAAAAAATTGTAGGTTGTCATAGCCAAAACCTTCGTTTTCCTTGTGAGCAATCAAATTGCTAAGTGATCAAACTACGCTCTAGAACGTATGGATAAGTGAAAAAAACTGATGGAGAAATTAATCCATGAAATTTGTTTCTTCTCGATAATAACAATATCCTAAAACTTCTTTAAATCATGTCTGACTTATAACAACGTAAAATTTTCAGTAACAAGACTAAAACTTTCCTACCTTGTTACTAGGTAAAAATTGTTTGCAACGGCCAAAGTTTTTTTAAGCCTGTTTAATTTTACCTCAAGTGACCCGGCAGCAGTTCCTAAGCGACGTTATGAGGTTTTTTTACCGCAGTTTCCTGTCCCCAACAACAAAACATAAAAGTAATTCACTGTTCTAGCACACCTGTTTCATTTCGCCGCCCTGCAGTCATTAATCTCTCTGTTAGGGTGAACGTACACCATCCTCCTTTTACTCTGAACTATCCGTGCTGCTGTACGTGCTAAATTCAATGAGTTCAATACAGCTGACGTACTCTGAATTACCTTTACAGACATTCAGAAAAGGAAATTGAACATTTGTGGACGCGCAAGCCAAGGTCATGAAGCTGTTAGATCGCACACGCAGTAAGCAATATTTTGAATGACAACTCAGAGCGTCGAGCGCGGGATGAATTAGATAAGTCCAAGTAACAGCACTTACGACTAGGCGATTTAAAATTCATTCAGCATACCTCACCTAAAAACATAAGACAATAATAATAATAAGCAACTTATTCAATTGACGAGTTTAGGCTCTTTTGATCGTACTATTCTCGTAAGAGAGGAACAGTTACGATCTGTCATGTGGTTTTATGGTCTGTCCGCATAGCACTCGATATTAAATCCGCGAAGAAAACAGCCTCAACAATGCCGGTTTATAGGCGCGGGTGTCGTTACGGCAGCGGAAGTAGTAAAATATATCGTATATTCCCCGCAATATAGTAGCTTTATATTTTTTCGGGATTTATGAATTACCATATCGCAGCTCAAATTGAAAACTATAAAAGCGTCTGAGGTAACAAGCGGGTTCTTATTTGTAAACAAAATACGGTGCTTGTAATACTCGTATATAGGGAGGATACCGTAGGTGCTTGTTTGTGAAAACCGGATTATTCTGCTTAAGATTTTCGATTCTATGATGACTTAAGACAATGTTTGTTTAGCTTTCTTAAAAAACAACTTTACTATATAATTTCTATTTAATCTGAGATGAAGTCTCTGCGAATTATTTGTTTTGTAATTTTCAGTTTTTAGATATATTATTATCTAAACTATCTAACATACCTACCTACTCCTCTGTTAGTATGTTCGTAGCCGTTGTACACACTTATTTCTTGCCGCTGATTTACAATGAATTAAAAATAATACATTTTAATATAATGAAGTCGTTTAGAAGTTTAAAGGGTACTAGCTGACTCGACAGACGTTGTCCTGTCAAAAACCATTGCGTCAATTCTATGTCAAATGTCAAAAGTTACATTAAAAAAGTTTACATCGTCCAAAGCGCTAAAGTTAAATTATGGTTTAAGTATTTTTAAATTTTCTAATTTTTCATATTTTTTTTACTATAAATTGAGCACATCTCAATTTATAGTAAAAAAATATCCTATCTCCTAAGTCCTATCCTATCTCCTAAGTTAGATCGAACTGCACCCGGTGTGCAAATTTGATTGAAACCGGTTAAGTAATTTAGGAGTCTATAGCGGACAAACAACGTGACACGTAATTTATATATATTACTAGCTGACTCGACAAACGTTGTCCTGTCAAAAGCCATTGCGTAACTATAGCAACCGTAGTATGTTGATGCTAACTTGTCAATTTATAGTAAAAATTATCAGTATATATATAATTTGCAATAAATTAAAATTGCGACTATAATTTGAGATTTAAACTATCCTATCTCTCAAGTTGGATCGAACTGCACATGGTGTGCGAATTTTATTATAATCGGTTAAGTGGTTTAGGAGTCCATTGAGGACAAACATTGTGACACGAGATTTATATATATTAAGATTAAGAAGATAAGAAGATAAAAGAGGCAGACAGACAGATTTTTACATTCATATTAAAAAGTGCTAGACCCAAAATTGTATGCTGAATTGCTGAAGCATACAATTTTGAAACAAAACGTAAACGTACGTACGTAGGTAGGTACGTTCACGTATGTGAATAACGTTGAAACGTTATTTACATTCTCGTACTTTGAGGTAATGCTTTTCCAAAACGTAGAAAGCGAAAATTCTAGGTAGAATTAATGTGCTTTACCTGCAAATTCCACATGCTTATGAGTACTTACTTAGCCGACAAACCACTTCCAGCGGTTGCGGACCACTTTACTTCACTTTGTCACACCGAACTCTACTCGACCAAATCTAATGGTAAAGACTAAATGTTGGCAAACTTTCGGCAGTATGCTCGTTTTGAGAGACTCTTGGGAACTGGGTAAAGTTAGGCGAAGCTTGGAAATACTGTAATAATATCTAGTACCTTAGCACAAAGTAAGAACTGAGTTACTATTACAGCAATATTAGGGTCGGGGTTCACTGTTGTGATGAGCTATTTTTGGTGAATGCAGATGGCCATTACGGGGATGAATGTCGAACTCGTGTTGAACTACTCTTATGTTCAAATTCGTCGACGATAACCTCGTTTCCTGGTTCCTGATATCCCATTCTCTGGCCATAGTAGTCAATAGAAATTGAACTATTCAATGCCGAGTAGTGTGTACTTTTTCCTCTGACTATTCCATTTTTATCAGAATTTGATTGTATGGATTGGGAATAGTTTAGTAGCCAAACGCGGACTGTTAAAAAGAATTTTAAAAATTGAAATAACTAACAGTCACCTACTTAGTTATTAATATAGTTTTCTACTAACAGGCATTAGCGACCAAAATAGCGTTTCACTGAAATTTGAAATTTCTGTGAAACATTATTGCAATTGAAACATTACTATGAAAAAGGTTTTCTTCCCCGAAATATAGATTTAGTTCTCAAAGTTGCAGTATTTCCGACTAATTTTAAGCTAAATGCGCAAGCTCGTGAAACTACCAAAGGAGATCAGCTAAATAGCAATTCCAAATTGTGGGTTATGAAATAATAAATAACCTTCGTAATAGTTTGCTTTTAGCCGAACGTGCACCAAATTTTACAAGGAAAGCTGCACTCTAGTTCACATTTCAATTGCTTGTTAATGCTTCTTTGCTTAAATAGCAATAACGGAACTTTTTCTGAAGTTATTTTTACTCTCTCTTATCTTACTTTTTAATACTTTCATGAGGTAATTTACTAAGAAGCTTTAAAAAGTCTTGGTAATGAAATCGCGAATTTGTTTGCAGGAGTTTTATGCTGATAGGACAGGTTTTCATTGCTTCAGCGCTCGTCAGGAATCAAAGTAATGAAACTCCGGCAGCCACAAATGTTGCTTAGCTATATACAGGGTTATTCATAAAGAGTATGCTAAGCCGAAAAGGGCTCAAAGTACTCATCATTATCAACAACTTTTACTACGGGATCAACCCGAAATTCGCAAAAAAATTATCAGCTGTTCCATAGAAAAATGTCAATGACACTCGACAAAATGTATGATTTTTGTTTTCGCGAATTCTGGGTTGGTCCCATAGTAAAAGTTGATTCTGGGTTAGTCCCATAGTAAAAGTTGTTGATAATGATGAATATAGGGTTAAAAGAAGATATGCTAAGCTGAAAAAACCTCGTAGTACCTACTAATCATCATTAACATTTTTAAAATCAATGGATTTTTAATCTTCCTCCTTATGCAATATTTAATTAACTTACCTATTTAGTATACATAAACTGGGCTTCTAGGCTATCAGCAGCTATCTTCATACCACATCCAAATCCATTCAGCCGTTTTTTGCGTGATCGTGAAACAAACATCGCAGCTTACAAACTTTGACTAACGATAGGTACTCCAAACTAACGACCCAGCCCATATCTTCCTTACTCCTTACTAATGGGTTTTGAGTGTCTCAGTAAATGAGCATACTCGGCCAAGCAAACAAATTATGGTTCTAGTGACTAGTGACTGTCTCGCCTCGTCAAACTGTTTATACAAACCAAGGGCATTTGCCACTGTACTCGTTGCGTGTAAATTATAAATCATAAATCAATAAGCACGTAAAGAGACTCTGAGAACATTTTACTTAAGAACCGATCTTCGCATCGAATTCTCTTCTCGCCTAAAATATAACACATAATTGCTCGTAGTTACAACACGCTCGATGAAGGTTTCAACTTCACCGAGTCTCTTAGCAGCTTAATCACTCTCACAGTAGATTACAAGCGAAGGATTTATCAAGGAAACATGAGATGAGACAGTTTATGCACTACAGTTACTGTTGGTTTGCTGTTTCCATAGCTGTTAGTTGAGCTTGGTAAAAGAATTGATGGGAAATTAAGGGGAATTAAGGGCGTGTTTGGAATAAAAGTAAGAAGAAAAAGAACTGATACGGACGCCCTATAATATCATAAAAAAATATATGCATTTTATTTGCTTCTTTGAGATTGTTAGTTAAAGCCAAAACTTTTAATTTCTATTTCACATCAGACAGAAATAAAAGTAGAGAATAGCCTAGAACCAGCTATCTTTTGCTAATTTACGTTCCTACATCCATACTTCTATTATTAGGATAGTCTTATCCATGACGTCATGTTTTGAATCGCAAAAGAAGAGCAAGAGATATCTTTAAAGAGCTTACTCCGTTTTACAGAATAACTCCCAAACACACACAAAGCAACAAAGCAGCATGTCTACATTTAAGTTCAAGAAAAAAACATATAACCAATCTCAAAATCAGGATAAAAAGGCATTATCACACAGTTTTAAATTTCACAAGAGAAAGCTTTCACCAACTAAATTATACTAAGCAGATGGAAGCTTCCTTCCGTAGTTTTACTACTTCATTCATCTGATGCAAAGATAGGAGGCAAAACCTCAAAATGTGAACTTTACCCACACATATAAAACGAAATTGGCGTGTAAAAGTGTTAGTACGTGCTTGAGACACGTATGTAGGTGTAGCGAACGGAACATCCTGACATTGTGCCTTAGGTTTAGTACACACTGGTGAAATAAGACATTAATTTTATGAAACTCTAAAGAGAATGTTACCTGACATATTTTTAACCACTCATACTAGAGGTATAGTGCTAAATGAACGCGGAGCTCACATTACTCTGTTTACTAATAATATAAAGCTAGTTTTATAAATACCGATATCCTTCGGTTGTATTAGTAAAGTTGTTTCATTACGACCGCTCTAAAAGACGATCAGTCCAAAGCAAAATCGCTACATGCCAGTACATACTCGTATTTACAAAAAACACCCAACACAATGTCCGCCAAGGATATTAAAGTATCCACTTCCAGGGATGCGTAAATGGCTAAAAGATCTTATGTACTCAAATAGCTCATGGTTATACGACAAACGTGCACATAATATTAATATGAATATCAAGAATGGTAAGAAATCCTAGCTCAGCCATATTTAATCACAACTCCAACTGAAGTATTGGCGCAAGCGAAGTACTTAGAAGTTTGGAACCAATCGAAATTCAAAGTAGGACAATTTGAATAGAAAGATGTTTCCCCGATCAAGTTGAAGTCAAACAAAAGTTTGTGAGCTGAAACTGAGAATTTAAATGCCAAGAGTTAAATGTTTATTCGCTTTTCAAGTTATAATAATGCAGTAAATGCACGTACCTGCTACTTTATGACTGTCTAAACGCCGAGGTTATACTACTATTTGGTAACTAGACGTTTCTCGGAACTAAAAGCACCAGGATTAAACTCCAAAAGTCCAAATAGATTTTTACGTTCACGTTCAGCTGCTTCAGATTTGAGAAATCAAATTCACCCATACATTTTTGCACTATGGCGTGATTAAAACAAATTTATAAACGTAATGCAAAAGTTAGCTTAGTATAGGATAGCTATAGCAAAGGTAAATTTTTTGATGTCATTATTGCTGCATAAATCATTTTTACAAACTTCAAACTATCAGTTAACTAGAAAGGTTAAAGAAAAAGTTATGCTAAGCTGAAAAGGACTCATCGTACTCATAATTATAAACAACTTTAACTATGTAGCAAACCCTGAAATCGATAAAAAGTAATAAAAGTAACCATGCAAATACTTTTCTGTACCCCTGACCACGTGTATGCAAAATTTCACGATGATCGGTTGAACGGTAAAGGCGTGAAAGCGTAACAAACAAACAGACTTTCGCATTTATAATATGTATTAGCTATAATAGAATTAGAATAACAAAAATACCTTCAATAGAAATGTCTACGAAAATTTCCTCAATTGAAATGTCAATAAGTATAGGTAGATACAACAATAGATTTGGAGCGATTTCCGATATTTTCAGTATTTTTCCTATTAAAAGTTGGAACAAACAGGAAGAAAGCCCAGAGCTCGTGATCCAAGTTGAAAGAATAATTCTTTATTAACAGGTCCGTATTGGTGAAAACTCGGGAAATTCAATAGAAATGTCTACGAAAATTTCCTCAATTGAAATGTCAATAAGTATAGGTAGATACAACAATAGATTTGGAGCGATTTCCGATATTTTCAGTATTTTTCCTATTAAAAGTTGGAACAAACAGGAAGAAAGCCCAGAGCTCGTGATCCAAGTTGAAAGAATAATTCTTTATTAACAGGTCCGTATTGGTGAAAACTCGGGAAGAAGTTCGATGTGTTTTCCTGGAACTTCCTATGTATGTACCAATGAGTAATGCCTAATGATTCATTTCCCTTTATAGGTATTTCTATTTTCTGTTATTATTTAGGTTAACTGTCCTAAACGATATTGAATCGGTTGAACAATTCGTTGCCTCCTTTCCTCGCTTTTGTTTTTGAACACAGTGGTGACAACAGTTTTTCTCTCTCTCTCTCTCTCTTCCATATTGATTTGATCGCAACCTCATCTTTGAAGACCTTCTCAATCTTTAATCATCCCAATCCTGAGATACCAGGTTGCCGGTATATTTGGCCTTTGTCCACCACACCGGCCCAAGTGTGGGTTGGTGGAAATTCATCTGGGCAATCTCTAATCCCCACATCTATTTCAAACCATGTTATATAAGTATACATATGCGCCTACACTACGTCTTTCCATCTTGTTTTGTCTTCTTCTAGATCTTAAACCAGGGAAAAAAGTGGTAGTTCAGAATTGTAACATAAGTTCACTTTAGTTGTAGGTATATTGACAAATTTAGACAATATTTTGTGACTATTGTTTAGACTAAACTATTTTTAAACTAATGCAGCGATCAATAAGTCGATGATGGTCCTTACTGTATACTATGTATACACTAATGTTCTGAAATAAATCTAGCGCGCTCCATATTTCTCTCGAGAAGTGGAAATGTGCTCCGTTCTTTACCCCCGCATAAACACAAAGTGCACCGTTAAGTGAAACTCGATACTTGACACCATTTTATGCGGGGTTAATCTTTATGCACCAACCTTAAGGTGTTCAGACGGCCATTGTCATTCTGGTGGGGTTGCCAACAATAACCCCTTAATACCCCCAACTTTTTTGTCCTTTATATTATGAGCTTGCTCATGATGTAGAAGGACATTTAGGGAGTTACTTGTAAACGCTGCCTAAACTTAATCGGTGCTTATTTATTTTTTCTGAATTTTGCACGTCTCGTTTTCTTTTCAGCATTTTTCAGCATGGATTAATAGCTGTGTTTATAAGTAGGACGCTTTTTTGCAGAAGATTTTTATAATTAGGTAAAAATATTGTCCGTCTTTAGTTAGTATAAATTAGGAAGATGGGCTTGGTAGGTATTTGACATCAGCTCGCGACATTTAGTTATTTATCATTTAATATAGAAAATTTGAATTCTAGGTAAGTACCTAATAGATAATATTCCTGTCGTAATTCTGAAAACTCTATGAGGTTCTAAAAGAGCACTTACATTTAAGTTGAAGTGAACATTTCCCAGTTAAACTCCCCAAAATACGGGACATTTTCTACGAATGGCAATGCATACCTACTTAAACATCATTCGTGTTATCCATGTTCGCGCTTCATTGAATCAGCTCAATGGGAAATAGTCCCACTGCATGAGATATTGAATGGCATTAATTCAAGGAATACCTACAAAGAATGATTATTCTGAAGTCTGGAGTCTTGCTAAAGCAAGAAAGCTCACACTGGCCGAGTGGCCTACCACCAGGGTGTCAGAAATTTTAGGCCGGGGTATTATTCTATCCGGTCTTTTATAGTTTTTTTTAACACACCGTGGTACGATAACCGCGTGGAATCGACAAATAATTCGGTGAAATATTCCGAAATTAGAATTTGACGTGTGCGATTCCTTGCCGATTACACGAGGATTTAGTATCACCGCGCGGTAAGATTTTAAACGACCGGACAGAATAATGCCCCTGAAGGCCGTTGACGTAGCTTGACGGTTTTTGTCATTGACAAACAACCAATGCCTGCTAGTATACATGGACCTAACCGACCTATGGTAGCGATTAGTTGTGAAGGTCTTCCGTGCTACGAGCTCTAGAGTCTTCCTGGAATATTCTAAAAATAAATTATCAAATTGTTTGGAAGAAATCACTTTAGACGATTTGACCGCCCTTGTATAACCGAAAGTAACTCTACTTAATCTTAGTCATCATCATTATCACCAGCCTATCTTATGTTTGTCCACTGCTGGACATAGGGCTCTCCTAAAGAACGCCACAAGCCACGATCTCTGCCTTACGTATCCATTTGCTACCTACCGCCTCACGCAGGTCGTCGCTCCACATTGGATTTAGTGTTTTCTTGTAATTAGTTTGGTGAACAATAAACCTATTTTCTATTCTAAGTTGCTGGGTATCGGTGTGTTTCCATGGAGACCCTGATGCTTGTCAAGAATAGAGGTAGGTAACTGCGGCGGGTTTTTGTTAGGTGTTTTTCCACGTAATTTTATTGTACTCCATATAGCCGGGTATTTTTACAAGATTGCTCCAATATCAAAGTTGATAAGTAGGTACATTTCCTTGTACAATAAGAAAGTAAGTCAATTTCAGATATTTCTTCCTGGTAGGAAAAAAGTGTACGAAAATATTATTAAGTTTAGTGTCTTTTCAAAAGGCTTACAAAATAAAATAGTCAAATAATAAAAATCTAACCTACCTATTATTACGCTTTTACTCATTTTCTTTTTTCTAAATATTTCCTGCAAACAAACAAAAAAAAATTTGATTGAGCCATTTCGGAGTTTTAAATGTCAATGAATAATTATAAGTACATAGGTATAGAGGTAAATATGGTATATTTAACTATTATATTTTACTAAATCTTAGTTATCAAACAAACAACCAAAATTTAAATTGCCATGAAATTTCAAATATACATTGAAAACGGTAGTAAAAGTTAATCGAATATTTTACCAAATTAATATTAATAAAATTAGCTTAATACGCATACAGTTGAGTTTCATTTAACGTTACTTAATCAAAACATTATGTATGTGTGTATAATTATTTCATGTATTTGATGAAAGTATCCATGAAAATGAATGCGTTTCATTATGATCATATCCTACATTCCTACAACAATACACATATACCTACAACAACAATATTAGGTATATTGTTGTAATACCATAACAATTTTTTTAGTGGCTCAGTTTAAAAAAGCAAGTCGCTAAATAGATCTGTCAGATATATAATATTATGGTATGTTGATGTGTAATTAGATCGTGAAAAGAATGCTCACATTCTTCAAGCTAGCTTTCAACTTTCCGGCGCCTATAGCGATAATAAAATTGTTGAAGCGACCGCAGCGTATCGGACGCTCGGCAAGCGTTTGGTACGATTCGTTACATATATAATTTCATACATTTTGCGATAAAGTTCTTGTTTTAACTAAGCCTTATCATAAACTAACAGCAACAGTAGCTTGTGTTAGAATGGACCAGCTTTTGTTAGTCCATCTGTGAACAAACAAAAGCTGCAGATGATAACAATACTCTCAACACAGCACGCGTTTCATGCAAATTAGCGTACCAGCCGAATCGTCAATTGATTCGGAAAATTCAATTCGAATTGTAAATAGTTCGGAAAACGTTTAATGTATTCAAAACAAAATGTTTCAAACGTGATTTAATCAACGTTATTGCTAACGATAGTTGGGGCTGTTTAATTTGTTTTGTAAATACTATGATTGTGTAGAACAGCCGATAATTTTCTGAAATTGACACTGACTAAATAGTTAAATTAATCATGAGCCTTGTACCGATTTAATTTAGCCGCGTTAGCTTTTCATATCCGGTAATAGAACTAGTATTATATTAGGTATTTTGAATATTTAATTAGGTATTGATAACTAGATGTAAACCGATATTCCAGCCACAGTTTGTTTCATTATTAAAGTTGATGATGAAACTGATATTTTCTTGATTATATGAGAAGAACAAACAAACTTAATATCATATTTAGAAGTATAATATTAGTTACGATATACTTAACTACATTTGGCCACAAACTCGCATGATAGTAAGGTAAGTAAGTAAGACGGTATAGCCGAAGATGGAGCACGTCGATCTAGAAGAAATCTATTCACTCCTAGTAGGTATGGCAAAATGCTGGATTGCATCATCATCATCTGCCTACCCTTATCCCACCTACGTGGGGTCGGTACAGTATGTACACTTCTTCCATTCATCTCTATCATTAGTCATATCTAAATACACTCCCTTCTTTTTCATATCATTTTTTCTAGATTGCAACTTTCAAAATTCAGGAAAAAGGCAGAAAGTTCCTCTCCTGGATTGATTAAACATTTAAGGCTACTTAAGTTATGGATACGATATTTTTTTATGTTTTTTTTTTCTTAGATAAATAATTTCTATGAGTAACTAAAAAAGTTGGCCCATCTATTTTTCTACCTAAGTATTTGGTTACTATGGTACATAACATCATATATTACCTTAGAAACGTTCAAGGTATTATGTTGTTTGCCTCAGATCCATCAGAATAACTGCACCCGACAGGCCTCAGCATCAATAGGCAATATTATTTTCACCAATATCATAGGAAGGTATTCTATTTACAGCAGCAGTATTCAAGGTTTCGCGATTTAGACTTAGGATTTGTAGTTCGCGACAAACTGTGGCCTCGTGACCCGTATAATAATATCTCCACAATATCTTGGCAATTTTTTTTCTTATTTCCAATTAAAAGTTGTGTAAAAAAACATACTACTTGCTGGAAAAAATCTAGAAAATCAGATGGACTTAGTTATCGTTGAACAACTATACAAATACTGATTTGTTTAGGCTCCGAGACCTCACTTCGCTTAGTCACTGAGCTTCAAAATACAGCTAAAAGAGTCACGGTTCTGTTTGTCCAATATTTAATAATTACGCTACAAATATTGCACCACAACCAAAACAGTGGAGTCGATTCTGTATTTTTTTTTCAAAACAAAACTAAATTTGACACATCTAAATTTCTGCACAAATTTGTATGTCGTGGATAGTGAACATTTAGTAATGGTTGACACCGTATTTATGTTTCATCTACAAGTAATTTATAAAAAAAAAATAAAAATCAAGATCAGTAACTGCTTTACCCCGTACCGATATACCACAATAGGTGCCAACACCGAACCTCGTGACGTATGACATGACAGCTCCATACGTGGAAACAAATTCACGCATTGAATAGACCTTTCACGAGATAATGGATTATTTTCAACATTGTTCGCATTGAATTGATCGCGAGTTTATTTGAAACAAGGAAACAACCATTAAAAAACCATACTTTTTTTCACGAACTTTCGGCACGAGCCAAAAACGGAACTGTTGACATTTGAATTGAACTGTCATACCTTTGTCAATCAGTTATGATTTAAACATGGAATACGGTTGCAAGGACGAGTCACTCAAAGCTATTTTTGAATATTAAAAAATAAGGATCTTCGAATCGGGACACTTCTAATAATTAGGTCATATCCTCGTCAGTTGGCTTCTGTAAGTATCATAAAGCTTGATGCATAAAACATTGACCTTGTCCGGGCCCAAAATGTGAAATTTATATTATAGATATACCTAATGCTAGGCATGAGTCACATGCAGAAATTCTAATGACAAACTGCTGGACGATTGAAAATAATCTGGTACATAATCTGGTTGATCACACGTAACGTCCACATCCTGGAATCGATTGGCTAGTGACTTAGGCAAATGAGCAGAGAAAGACCAATTATACTCGAATCTAGCAGATAGAAGGAAGGCGGTAGATGATAGGGACCATTTTCACGCCTATTTTTTCATCACTTGTTTAATTCCTTGAAACAGATTACCGAATCAAAACTTGTCGCAGTATCTAACTCAATAAAACTTGAGTATTCCTGTGTTGATTTTATTCAAAATATATCAAAAATACGTTCATTTTCATAACAAAACTGTTACTGACTTTTTGCAGTTAAATGACTTCTTGCACTAAGCCGACGATTTATTATGTGTATAGAATAAAGCTTCCATAACTGAAAATTACTTAACTTAACCTACAAAACATAATTTCTATGAAATCCAATCACAAGTTCCACTGGCAATTTGTTTCAAACTACAGAGAACCTAACAAGATTTTACAAGTGTAGTGTAGAAAAATAGTGAGAGAAAACGGTTAACTAACTCACAGGAAGTTAGCTTAGGGTTCTGTCGGGCACGAACTAGTTCGAACTGGTACATGTAGGATTTGTCCGAACTGAGCCGGACTACGGTTCTAGTCTTAATTTCAAGAAAAAGAAAATTAAAGTTAGCTACTACTTTAGGAAAGTGAAAGTAAACCAATATAAAGAATAGTCTGTATTGTAATTTATTAACTGTTTGGTTTTTATTAATGTTTTCGTCATACATCATACATTATAAAATGAACTGCCTTCAATGATCTCCTACAATTATGTAAGAGGCGTCCTCACATGAAGCAATTGTTTTAGAACATTTATTGCTAAAATTTGGTAGGTATATCAGCCATGTGAGAACGCACAAGTAACCAAACAACAGAAAATATGGTCGCCATAGCTGAAATCAGCATTAATTTCATCATCATTATCATCACGTATACTATGACAATATAATTTGAAGGTACTTGAGTGATCCACAGGGCTCTACACATTTTTGTAAAATCATAATAATATACATAAGGCTAATAACAAGAACATTATTTTTACAAAACAAAAACCGACTTCAAAAGACCGACTATTGAGTTATTCATCTATTTGTCGCGCACGTACTTAATGCAAATTTAAGACTTATATGGTTTTCTCATGGATAACATTATCAGAACTGGACTAAAAACGTTTTATTAGAAAGCGTCAGCTTTCTAATAAAAAAAGAATCATCAAAATCGATTCACCCAGTCAAAAGTTATGAGGTAACAAACATTAAAAAAAAAAAAAAACATACAGTCGAATTGATAACCTCCTCCTTTTTTGAAGTCGGTTAAAAATGCTACGATCCAAATGAAAAGGCTGCAAACGGATATGGATTTACAATGATACTTGCAAAAAACTGTATAAAAAGCTGCAATTGAAAATTGCTATCGAAAGTTCCCCGAAATATAATTCGCAAATGTAGAATGGAATTCACGCGTATCGTACTAAAAAATCGCATGCTGGTAGCTTGTGATTTTTAGTAGCCTTCAAAGTGAAGCACAGGTAAAAATCATACTCTAAACTATTTATTTTAAGAACCTAAGTCATAGAAATAAAGTGAAATTAGAATAATCGAAACGTAATATGGAAATGTACCGTGACCCGAGTTCGTCCCTGGCTGAAGTAGCGAGAGGTCGCGAGGACACTTATATTATCTGTGATGTAGAGCATAAGGGTCACAAGACAAACTTCTTAAGTCTACAGATTTTGAATACAATGAATATAACATAAGGTGTTTAGGCTCTAGTAACAAGTTCTAAGTTGTAAACTGATTAAAGAACCACAGTTTGTCTTGCCCGATGCTTAACTTAAGCGTGCTACAAGAAATTGCAAGTTATCTATTTATGGCTTGCGATTATGCTCTCAAATGACAGCCTCGCCGGAATTTCCAAATTCCTTTGTATCTCAAAGTATATACATATCCTTACCTAATTTACTAAATTACACGCTACTGCAAGTAATAAAAGCCTTTTATATGATTTATTTTCCTCACAAATACGCAGCAATGGAATTCATTTTATCCAAATTATCTTGTAAATACGGCGCGAGCTTTGTAACAATGAAACCGGAGACTCGCACAACGTGTTTTCATGTTCACCCTCGCATGGTTGCCAAACGGCAGATTTTGGTCTAAAGCTACGTTTTCACTTGTGAACCTGTTTTAATCTGAGCAAACAGCTGTTACAAACTCTAAAATTTTACGCGTATGATGGCTAATGTTAGCTCAGAACTGTTCTGAACACAGGCTAAAGTCTACTTTACTGGTTTAGCTTTTAGAGTTTCCTAATTGAAATTACTTCATTTGCTCGTGTCACTTCAACATCTTTTATTTATATTTCCGTGGTTATAAAAACGACCAATCACTCTTAAAATAATGCATCAAAGCATTAAATTTTAATTGAATAGCTTCAACCAAACATAAAACATAACAAAATCCAAATTTGATTTGAACTTTGAGAATGTTGATGCTAAGTAGGTAACTTAAAAGTCTAGTTATATACTCAAGTTTTTTTTTATGTTGCTGTTTTTCAACACAAAAGAAAAATCTGAAACCACCGCAAGCAATTATACAGAAAGTTACTGCACATTTTAAATTCCGTTACAAGACTTTAATTTCGTTATGCAGATCTTTATTCGTTTTTACATAATGGCAGCCCTGAACAAACAGGCTTGGCTTTCCCGCCACGTTTACGCGCCATTTGATTTCTATCGATGAACGTATACGCTCGAGTAATTAATTTTCTTGGAACAATAAACGTTTACACAAACAAGTTGTGCTTTTACGGTCTATTGTTCAATTGAGTACAATGCATTGCTAGTGTCTGATGCGAAAGTAATTGAAATATTCAATGCAAATATTTTCATTTTTCTTTCCATTTTCTGTTTTTTTAATGCAAACGACGGCTTGCATTGAGTTTTACGTTTAAATATCTCTGTCAGTCTGTGGCGTCGTAGTTCATAAATAGCTGAACCAATTTTGATTCAGTTTTAGTTTTTTGTATGAAAGTGACTTAATTGAGAGTATTATTGCGCTCTGATTTGGGAAAAATTGTACAGCTATTTGAAAATTAACAGCTTGTCGGCGGGTTATTAAGTATTTATACATTTTTTGTCCCCAATTTTTACTGTCTTAAAAATACTGAAGTAAGTAATTTCGATTTACATCCCAGATGTAAAAAAAAACAAGTTTTCTGCTAGGTACCCTTATGCGTTGTAGAGTTCTTATGCATTATCATCCAATGCGTAACGTACCTAATCTTTTGTAATAGTGCACACTTTGCGCGTGTTTTGTGTACCAGATACCTCAGCATAAACATTTTCTCCGAAAATTACGGATTACAGTTTCATATATTTTACTATCCGAAAAACTGTAATACTAAATAGCTCGATTGCTGCATTATATACGAGTCGCAGATCTAGTTGCGTCGTAAAATCTATGCATGTTTCCTGACACAATTCATTTTTATGACGTTAGGTCAGTTGGCAAACGACACGCTTTCGGAACCCAACTCAACGATTGTTAGTTTGTTTGCGGACAGCCAGCAAACACTGTATTGTTGTCCATTTAGGAACTTCAGTTTGGGGAAATAGGAGCTGAAATCCGGATTTTGCCATCAAATTGGGGAGTTTGGGCGGTTACTGTAAATTATAATGTTAACATGCGGAATATAGGTCAGTAAACATGGATATGCATTACGTATTCATTTATATTCATGAACAAGTAACTATAACCAGTGGTTTTACTCGTGTAATCAATAAACAATATGAGAACAACACTAAACGACGAAAAAATCAAGTTCACATTTTCTAAGTCAAAGTTTTTAAACTAATAAACTTTTGTACAAATTTTAGGGTGAATCCTGTAAAAATGAGTAGCACTGTCGTAGTCTTCTCTAATTAGCATAATATAGATAGCAGTTTAGACATATCTCATTAACATAGTTTCTAAAAACACCATTCCTGTATTGCAACCGCAACTTCTATCCAGAAACCGTAAAAGTTTTAAAGCAACTCTTTAAATTTTACACGCGAGATAACAAAGCGCTCACTTTCCTCCCTAGAGGCGAAAGTATCTTTCATATCAAAACTACTAACGATAGTGCTCTCTCCCATTTACTAAATAGCTGCTGCAGTATTTTTTCAACATTTGCGAGTGGAAAGTTCCGGAACAAACGCTCTGATTTATTTATGACTCTTTGTTGCAGATGTAGATGCTTTTTCCATTCTTTAAATATTTGCTTATTTATTTATCTAGGGGTGTCTTCTAGCGGATCGTGAGATCAGGTGATCACACTGCTCTCCGCTAGATATGTTTAGGCCTAAATCAATATGTAGCGAGCGTACTCTCTACGAATCTGTGATTAGTTTGGACCTAAATTGACATTTCTAGTTGTGTCAGGTCAGATTTTATCTCTATCTAGTTAATCGCGGTTAGTTTTGGCTCTGAACTTATTAGTGGGGTAATATAATATATAGCTCTTAAGAAGCCGCCAGGCAGACCATTTTTTTTCGATCAGGAAAGTAAGTTGTATCAGGCAAGTAATAGGATTGAAATCTCTTACCTTCTAAAAAGCATTTAAAACATGTAAATTTTTTAGAGCAACAAAACGTCATTTCATACTGAAATCTGCTGTACTTTTACCTACCCCTTACTTACTAAAAAGAAGTACCTATACTTACCTCTAGTCGTGATTCCTCCAGGGACCTGCGTCCTCGTCCTCGTCCTGTTAAACTCCAGTGTTACCATTTTCTAGGTTTGATGGAACAGACAAACTACATTTACCTTGATGGACGCTGCCCTCAGCTGAAATTCAAGCTTGTTTAATATTTGAGTAGGGTCACTTTTCATCAAATTGTATTGTGGCTTTATTTAAATTGGAGAGAGACCCAGCTTTTTATGAGTTACCTAGAAACTTTATTTTTGAAACCTAATGAGAAAATGGCAACTGTTTATTCACGAAATACATTGACTCTATTTGGTTAGGGGTTCCCAAAACGAGAGTGTCTTCCAGGCCCGGGTAAATCGTTTTTTTTTTAAAGCAAAAAAAGACTATACTTTTCATAGAGTTGTGATATACTCGTACCTACAGAAACAAAATAAAAATCTCTGCACTGATGTCACTGTAGCGTTAGTGGTGCTCTAAAAAAATCACCGATATAGATACGGTCAGCCTTAGAAGTGGCAATACTAGCTAAATGCTATTCATTAGACCATGTTTTGAGCTAAGCCTATATTTCAAACGGCGATAAATACCTACAGAATACAATAAATATCGGAACGAAGTTGAAATGGCTCCAGGGTCGTCCGGACTTCCGCTTCAGATTAATAGCAAAACAAACAATACTGGTAACACTCGGCAAATAGTTATTCAAAGCGCATCCCAAACGGAACACCAAGACAACGAGATTGCCGATGTTCGAATAAACAGACATGGATGTGGCAATTAATTGGTGAGGATTGATTTTTCATTGACGCTTTTGAAAATGATTTTTATCGTTGCGGAGGTTTTGTAAATGCCAATGATTTTTCTTTATTTTTAAAGCTTTTAAAACCTTCGCAATAAAAGACAAAGTTACTAGTTTGTTAGATATAATAGTACTACTACAAAAAATAAACAAAAAAAAAAAGATTTGCTATAGTTGCTTAGTTCTATTCGAAAGCGTTAAAATCGACATTCAATTACTTTTGCTCACGACTCGGTGCAGACAACACAAGTGATTTTCTACACACCGAATGATCGCATTAGTTCAAACATGTGCGATCATTAGCGATTTAGCGACTTCATTAGATTTAAACTAATTTTATTTGAACCTACGTGACTAGTCTGTTAAAGCTGTATCAAAGTTTTGTTAACCCAACGAAGAATGTAAATTAAACATTTTAGGGTACCTAGAAAAAGTAACAAGTAAAACAAGAAAAAAAGTAGTAAGTTTTAGGATAGAGTTAGGGTTAGGGGATAAATTAATGTTTGCGAGCGTCGCGCGCCATTTTGGATGAAATTATACTTGTCTGTATTGCCCATAAATATTTTGCGCTTTTTTGATCTCTCGTTTATTATTTTACACGTTTTTAAACCAGTAAATTTTAAAGAGTACAACTTTTTACAGCTGAAACAAAGCTATAAATAGATGAAATTTTAACGGTAGCCGGAGGCCTAAAAACTCTGATTCCTTTTTTTGAAAATAGGCCTATAAACTTCCTAAAAATCCAATTCTGGAGCTATAGGGATTATGTAATTCTATAATGATTCTGTATAACGCGGACTTATCGAAAACTAAACTACAACGTGGTTAAAGTAAAAAAAATAACAATTTTGAAAGTAAAAGATTATTGAAACTACTCAATAATTCAGAATAATTTCGTTAAAACTCATTTCTCAGTAGCGTGGTTGCATTACTCTATGTTATTTACACTGCTTGTTATTCAGCATGGTTCTTCTCGCAAAATGTCTGAGTTCAATTAACGATGATGCTATTTATATTCATCTCATGGATTATCCCAGCTTTATTTCGATTTATTTGCATGTTTGTCTGCTCACTATTCACAGTAGGAATCTTAGTTCTACTTGGATACACGTTGGCTGTCAACGTTTTGTCATAATTAACCATAGACTAGAAAAAAAGTAAGAAGTAATCGAACGAACTAATTGTTGCCTTCCGGGCTTTAATGATTTGATTAAAAGTTTTATGAAATTTAAGAATCTTATAAAATCTCTAATTTTATTCACGGCTATTAAATGAAAAATGAAATGCAGGGACTTACTAATAAAACCTGTTTAAAGTTAATAATTGTGTTAAAATTTTGTGACATTTTACGTCAGCGAGAAATCATTAGATAATTAATTGAATAACTTTTAGCAGTTTTTGTAAATATGATCTAAAATGTTTTGTTTAAAGGGTCAATCGCACCAGAAGAAATAAAAACCATATTTTACGTCAGAGATTTACTCGTTTATCATGAACATTTTATAAAATTTGGCGACGGTCCAACAGCAATGGTTAGTGGTCACATCTAACTTCATAAAAATATTTCTCTTGAACTTTTTGTAATATTTATTTTTTGTTTAAAATAATAAATTATGATGGTTTCGATTTATGATTTTTAAAACTAAAAATGTTTTGTTCATCGAATAGCAATGACATACATAATACGAGTATGTAGGTAGATCTACTAAAATTATATATGACAGCTATGTATACAAATACCTATAATAAAATTGTTGTATCAAGAAAATCTGTATCTGGCACCTGAAATATTATATTTGGCAAGACGGATATAAAATAATTATAGATACTTAAAATTTTAACAAATCTTTTAGTTCAGATGCTTACAGAGCTAAAAGTATTGAATTCATCGTCTTGCACTTTCTAAACAAATCAAATCTTTCGATCAATAATTATTTTAGTTTCTTTATTTTGGCCAAATTTATTACATAATATTTAAGTACAGTAAGAGGCCTATACACAGCAGTTAGATAAAGTAGACTATGTGTGATGATGATGACGATGTTATATAAAAGTTAATCGCAGTAGACCTAAAAACTTGGCATAAAATATTTTCCTTTTAACTTCAAGACTTTTGCATATAAAATAAAGCTATCTATTTTAAATATAAACTTGTTATCTCAAAAAAATCTGCGAGTGATTGGTTCCAATAAAATTCTCACATCGTACTAGTAAAGTGTCTGGAGAAACCAATAAGCTTACATCGGGCTCATTTCGTTCATATTTTATAGCCTAGGCTAGCTCTAGGCTTAGAAGTGACCTAAAAACTATTTTCTTCAAACTTTTAGTGAGGACCCTAGACTGACCTAGACTTGTCTATGTCTAAGTTCTACATAATATGTTGTAGTAGCTACATTTTGTTTGGATACATTTTTTCAGAACTTATTGACGTACTCAGTAAGTACTACGTCTACCTAACTGAAATAAATATAATATACAGGATTACCTTTACTGCCGTCATAATCCCAAGTGATAAGCTTTTATTAATAACATTTTCTTTTTTATATAAATAAATGCAATAGTTAGTGTGTTACTCTATACCTAAATATGTGTTTGTTCCTACTTAAATACACGACTTCAAAAATAATTTTACTAAAATTAATAAATTAGTAAGGTCGGATTAGCACTTTAGGCAAATTTTCGATTTATTTTTTAATTTTATTTAAGCTCCAGCGCCCGTTTATTAATTATAATAGTAATCAATCTTTATTTGAGACCGCAAAAAGTAAAAAAAAGTTAACATTCTTTTTTTTGTTGTGGTGATGATTTTTTAAAGTTACATTATGAAATATTAGCTATGATTGCTATCACTGGCACGAAGTGGTAATCAGACCGCAGTGCGGATTACACACTGTACCCGTGTCAATACGGCTCAATAATTCATCATGTAGGACAAAGTGGGCCGACACGGACAGTATAATTTAGATCGGTTTAGAATGTGGGAGAAGCAGATTTATCGGTATTATCCACATTGATGACAAGTTCTAGTTGCGGTCGCCGTCGTGGAATGTTGATGGATTGTTTGTTGGCTCAACTATTTTATTGTTAGATACATCATGTGTATCACAACCTTTCTAATTATAACTTGTAGTAGCGAAGGGAAACCACGCAACACTTTCTGTCTTCAAAAACCTTTAACCTCTTTTCCTCACATTCTTGTTTAAACATTAGAAGTGTAATAGGATGGATCCCACTAGAGTCTGAGACTTTCGCTTCGCTGGGTCTTAAATATTAACAAGAAGACCTTGAATGTAATTACTATTATCTTGTTAGATATACGTTTGCAGGAACAATATTGTCGTAGACCATCGTGGACGCTCGTAGATAGCTGTAGACATTTGTAGATAGTCACCGTAACCACCATAGACGGGCGTGTCGTAGCGAATCATAGGATCGTAGACAAGAAGTTATCATACTGTCCTCCCTATTTCAATCACCACTTTTCAGTTTCCTTGCTATTCATTAATAATGAGCTAGTATTATTTTCACCATGCTTTCACTGTGGAAACTAACGTGGTTTTGACACATTTTGTTACACGTAACACGGGAATATTCACGTTAAAATGAACTCATTTACTACGACTAGTTTTGATCACATTCGGTGACCTTAATCAGGTGAGTTACAAGCGTGACTCGCTCACGGTTGCGTCTCGCCTGGCATGACTTAATTTTAACGTGAATAATCCCGTGTTAATTATAACAAAACCATGTGTGCTATTGCATACTCTATGCAGTTAACCCGGCTCCACTGTACCCTATAGCAGCCCGATATCTACGAAGAAAGAAAAAAGTATCGTAGATATTTCAGTATACGAAGTAGAAATATGCTGTTTTTTTCCCGTTAGTAAAGAAATATGCAATTAGTCCACCAGGTCGTTGCTAGCTGACGGCTGCAATCGAGTTCAGGGGGTGGCGGGTGGCCTTAGTTACTCGTAAATCATTAAATTTAGTTCCGGACGACATTTCCGTTCGAGTCGGCCTCTCAGCCCTAAGCCCTTTCACATTGAAGCGAGCTTGAATACATTTGAATGTACTTGTATGAAAGGAAAATTGTTTTAAGCTTATGTTTTCTTTGCTTGAATTGTATTGCAATTTGAAGCCACGCAAAATTTACAATAAGGGACTACGTTACTAGGTATTGGTAGGTAGGAAAAGAAGTACATCGTTTTATGGTTGACAGACCAAAAACCCGAACGAAACGCTTTGACTCCACATTCATTTTGCGAACCGCACGAGTGTGGAATGTTCTGCCTGAATGGGTGTTCCCCGATGGTTATAATATGGGTGTTTTCAAGTCGAGAGTGAATCGGTATCTTCTAGGCAAGCGTGCCCCATCGTAGGCCGCATCGTTGCTTCCCATCAGGCAGGATGGCGGTCACAAGCAAGCCTATTTTTGAATTAAAAAAAAAGTACGTTTTGATCAATTTGGTTTCCTTAATTAAAATCGCACCCCATAGCATCGGTATAGCATCTTGAAATTGCAAGATGCTATACCCCGACGTGCTAAGCAACTGCGCCTTTATGGGTTGATCACACGTAAAGGCGCAGTTGCTTAGCAGTACAGTGGCGAGACAGTAAATGGGCACACTCGGCTGAGCAAGCAAAACATGGTTCTAGTGACTGTCCCGCCTCGTCAAACTGTTTATACAAACTGAGTACTCAGCCGGGAGCACTGTGCTCGTTACGTGTAATCAACCCATTATTTAAAACCATTATTAAAAATAACTTATGTCTGGAATAATTTTGATCCAATGTAAAAGCTACCTCTGTATTGACTTTCATCTAAATTCATAACGTCTAAACTTCAAGATTCACCTATGATTTATTTTATGCGTATTTTTCGACATTCTTACATCATTCTGCTTGTTCCAATGTAAAAGAGCCGTTATTGAAATGTCTAGGCCGTCCCGATACGGGGAGATTCAATTTTCTAATACAAACATGGAATGATCCATTTTCTAATCTCACTGTGCTAACAATACCTTTTTTGGCTGTTGTACAATTTTATGTGAAATCGAGGATAAAACTGGATTCGGTTATGCCTGTTTTGCGTGA
This sequence comes from Alcis repandata, assembly GCA_949125135.1. Lineage (NCBI taxonomy): Eukaryota > Metazoa > Arthropoda > Insecta > Lepidoptera > Geometridae > Alcis > Alcis repandata. The sequence continues at coordinate 5,364,743 of OX421238.1, forward strand.
TTGTACCTGCCTATACTTTTGTTTGTTTAGGCACAAACAAATATAGATGCTTCAATGCCTCTCAAGATAGTTCTATTACTTTTTTTCTTCGGATCAAGCTGAGGTTCATTCAGTTTACAAAATGTCTAATCTGATTCTGTGTGACTAAAATACTTGAGTGTATTGTTTTTTGGAGTTAGTACTCCAAAAAAGGTAAAGGTAAAAAGCTATTTTCTAAAAAATAGTCACTAATCAAATACGCAGTTTTCATTTGACTAGCATCAAATATCATATAAATATAGAATTGTGCTATTGAAAGCAATATTTGCAAGGATTTTAAGTATAATTCGATTTAAAAATAAAATTCAAAACACCGTCAAATCTTACTAAAGTAAATGAACGTGAATATGCTGAATGGTGAATGAATTTCTGTAGTGGTAGGGCTCTTTTGCAGAGCCCGCCTGGGGAAGTACCACACCTTTGCCAGTTATTCCACCGCCAAGCAGTAATGTGCAAACATTACTGTGTTCCGGTTGGAAGGGCATTGTATCCAGTGAAATTACAGGGCAAATGGGAGATTAATCAACTTATATCTCAGGGTGACGAGCGCAGTGCTGTGCCGCGCAGCGTCTTGAATTCTGCGAGTTCAAAATTCTTGGTGGCGCAGACCTGTTATGGGCAAACGTGACGTTTAACATCAGGCGAGCGATTTGCTCGTTTCGTCACTTAATTACATTTAAAAAAAAAAAGAAAAAGAATATGCTCGTACCACATAATGCCGTTCTATACGTTGTAACATCGTTATAAAACTTTGCAATGTCATTAGAATGCATGATTACCTACTATAAAATAAATTTGCAACGATTTTACAATCTATGTTGCAGTAATCCAAACATCCGCTTTATCCCGACGATTCCCAGTATGAGTAATACCAAAATAGCGGCCATACGAAATGTTAGCTCGGGTATCTACTATTTACAATGTATAAATCTGTAGCCAAAGTGTGTCGGTTTAGAAAAATATTGAAGCAAACGCAGTAAAGTCAAAGCTAAACGTAAATAACTCCGTCCGATACCAGAAAATAAAGCAAAGAAACGGTATTGGACTTCCATGTCAGAAATTTGAAATGCGACCCCATCCCGTCATATGGACTTTCAAAAATACGGCCGAGTCTAAAGTCACAGAATTTTAAAACTTTTCTGGGTTTATAAAAGGTACAAAAGTTGTGATGGAGGTTCTATGCGGAAATGTGGTTTATTTTGAAATTCTAAAAAATTCGGCTGTTTTACTAACAAACGTATCTACCTACTCAGTCTAGCCAGTCAGTACACTGGCCCTTATTAGGTTTTTTTTTTATGGCTACTGTCTCGAATAGTTTGGAATCAACTTTGCCATAGACAGTGGATAGGGTATAGAAAAGGAAGCCAAATGGGAAAAAGAATACTGATAATAAATACAATTAATTTAAAGCGACAGATGAACAACTAGAGACAGATGTTATTGGATTGAATTCTTATATATATCACGTTATTCAATGTATTTCATTGAAGTTACATCCATGCTTTGAAATATCTTTGTGCTTACTTCTATAAGGTGTTTCTGAATAGTGTAGTAATAATACTATTACTGCTACCCGTCAAAGTGAACAACTTTTAGGACACAAGTTTGCCAAATTCGAGAAAAAAAATTATCGAGTCTCCATACAAAATATTTAGTCACGTGATCAATTTTCTATGGAGATTCGATATTTTTTTCCTCGAATTTAGCAAACTTGTGTTCTAGAAATTGTTCACTTTGATGTGTAGAAGAACAAAGTAACAACACCCTTAAGTATTATTACACCATTCAGAAACACCCTGTATACAAATTTCTGAATGATTTGGATAACTTTTAACAAAATGTGTAATTATCAGTAATCTTCATAATACATTTTAATTTTAATAAATCTGTTAACTATTTTAATGCGTAAAGTAAAAACAAACAAAATAAATAATTATTATTTATAAGTGCGCGATAATGTTTGCATGGTCAAATGACAAACGTTTGTACAAAACTCATAAATTTAAATTGCTTACATTAATAATAAAATTACTTGCATGTGGCTTCCAGCTTTTAATAATTTTATGAACGTTTGTATAACTTACTTTGCTGATATATTAATAATGAAAATATTAAATTACCAGAGCTAATTTACGGCATTTGAAGGATTATGATGGAAATAAGTTATCATGAAAATTTTAATTTAATTGATCAATTTAAATAACGTTGAACAATTTAAAAATCGATGATTTGTTTGTTTAACTTAAGATGAAACAAAAATCGAAACTCATTGATATGAAAAAATAAAACATCAAAATGATACCCATCACAGTATCATCATTAGTCTAGTATCTTTTCAACTACGCTTTACCTGGAAGCTATCATCGTTATTAGTAGGTAGATATCTACAGGGTTATTTCAAAAACACCAGCAACCTCGCAGGTCTAGATACCTTTTTTTTTTTTTTTTTGGGGGGTGGGAAATCATCAAATGACCCCTCCCACTCTTGGGCAGAGCGGAAGGGAGTGTCAGACTTCTACTGACCAAAAACCACCCATGTTCCTTCTACGCCCTTGTGACGCCGAGGCCGCGGTAACTTCTACCCGCAGCCCCGACGGGACCCGCAGCCCCGATGGGAGGTATAGATACCTAACATCATAAACAACAACTTTTGCTATGGGACCAACCCGAAATTCGCGAAAAAAAAATCAGCTGTTCCATAGAAAAATGTCAATGACACTCGACAAAATGTATGGAACAGCTGGTTTTTTTTTCGTGAATTTCGAGTTGGTCCCATAGCAAAAGTTGTTGTTTATGATGTTAGGTTAGGTATCTAGACCTGCGAGGTTGCTGGTGTTTTTGAAATAACCCTGTATATGTGGTGATGTCAGCTACATAGAAACACTTCATAAGTTCATAAAACAGAGCCGTGGTAGCTCAGTGGGAGAACCGCCGCTTCGCATTCTTGAGGTGGCGGGTTCAAACCCCGACTCGTACCAATGAGTTCTTTAGGACTTATGTACGAATTTACATACCACTGGCTTTTCGGTGAAGGAAAACATCGTGAGGAAACCTGCATATGTAGTTCACGCAAAAAGGGCCGATTACCGGCCTAGTTGCGGAAAAAGGAGCCCGCTCTTTTCCTAAGTTCATAAAACTGTAATAGCTAAGCTAAGCTCGTAGTAGTAGCTTTTAATCCATTTATCAACTCCGTACCAGATCAACGCCCGACCAGCTCACTCAGAAAAACGAGAACGCAGTGCACGAGTTCAGGCCCGGATTTTGAAATCGATTTTTTTTTTTTTTTTTTTTTTTTTATGTAATTGAGTGACGAGACGAGCAAATCGCTCGCCTGATGTTAAACGTCACGTTTGCCCATAACAGGTCTGCACCACCCAGAATTTTGAACTTGCATAAATCAAGACCCTGCGTGGCACAGCACTGCGCTCGTCACCCTGAGATATAAGTTGTTTAATCTCCCATTTGCCCTGTAATTTCACTGGAAACAATGCCCTTCCAACCGGAACACAGTAATGTTTGCACATTACTGCTTGGCGGTGGAATAACTGGCAAAGGTGTGGTACTTCCCCAGGCGGGCTCTGCAAAAGAGCCCTACCACTACACTACGATAAGCGGACTACGAGCAAATCAAAATTGACGGAGGGTGTAGGTGAAAACATACCATACATTTATTATTTACTACACCCCGCGGTTTCACCCGCGCACAATTTTTTTTTAAAGTATCCTGTGATACCTACTTCTAATACCTCCAAGAATATGTAGGTATACAAAGTTAAATGATGATCGGTTAAGTAGTTTCCGCGTGAAAGCGTAACAAACAAACTTACATTCACATTTATAATATTAGTAGGGAGAGTAGGGATTTATTTATTTATTACCATAGGTATAACATAGCCCTAACTATGAACACCTGCAACACTAGCGGCGTTGATGCTTTGCCACCCGGAGACCCTTAGACACCTTTATAAAAGCCCCATGTTGTGCAATGCAATTGCGAAAAGACCTTTTATAAAACAATTTTGACTTATATTTTCATCCTCAAATTAACTTGGCAGCGTCTAACTTTGTTCTAAAATGTTTATTGTAGTTGTTTTAAAAGTTATATTCTATTAATTACACCGTGAACGACAGTCCTCTGTGTGCTAATCGCAGTTCTAAACCATCGTATGAAAGTTAAGCCAATAACCCCTTTTGATATTAATTAAGATGAAGGGCCCGTTTCACATTTATTAAGTTTGTCAAAGAGCCGGTTAATTAAAACCAAGTTATACACAATTAATGGTCTTGGAGAAAATTTTAGTTCCGCGTAGCTTTCATTAGCAGTTTCCAAGTTAACCAGTGTTTTGGGATTATCTGTTGGGAACAGACCTTTATTGGAGCGGCCATATTTCTCTAATTTTCTTTCAATATTTATGAAATTAATTTATTTTGAAACAGCAGTGGGTGATTATGGACTAATTATGATGATATTACAATTAAATACAATGTATTATTTGTAGCTAGTCAAAATTCGCAGATCAGCATTTTTATTTTGAGGCAAATTATTACTCAAACTAAAATATGTAGTTAAAAAAAATAAGTTTTATATTCTTATTCAGATCACTAGTAGAGTTCTCATAATAAAAAAACCGTTTTATAAATTTTGTAAAGTACCTACTATGTTTCCATTCCTACTATTCACAAAATGAAAACAAAGCAACAACTCACATTTCGACACCCCAACACATAAAAGTCCAGTAATTCACCTGAAGGAACTGCAGTTGAAACAAAACTGTACAACCCACCTTTTTATGAAACGCAGAGGCGTAACTAGGGTACAAATTAAACAATGTAACTTTGTGAGTTTAGCCCATAACACATGTTTTGAGCGCCAATTTGTCGAGTAAAATTCAAATTCCTTTTCGGCACAGGAACAATGTGTCCTGCATTTTGACATATTATTTTTAACGTTATTTTACTTTTATTGGCGAACTTATTTTATGTAAGTGAAATACGAAATGGCGCCCTTGACATCACTTAAATTGTTGTAGGCGTTAAGCATGTTTAATTTTTTGTAAAAATTTTGCATATTGTTTTTACTATTTTTATAATATGAGTAAATAAAAATTTTCACGACGTAATGTTATGACCAAGTGCTTCATAAATACTTATACGAAATATAGAAAAGTTATCGTCTAATTCTTAACAAGTCATTTTAAGCTCTCAAACCTCATTACTAGAATATTGACTGAAAAGATTCACATCCATTAGATAAATCAAGTCAAAAATTCCGCAAAAAAAGGTCTAAAAGTGTCAAAAAGTATTGCCTACGTGCACCAGTTTTCCTTGATACGCCACTGGGTGGAAGGGGGTCGAGGGAGCGCCCAGGCATGAAATTAAACAGCTTGCACTAAGTTGTTAATCGCCTGGACCACTGCCAGTGCCCAATTTGAAGAAATTGCTGACGACTCGAAAAGTTAGAGCAACTGCTAATTGAAAGATGAAAGGTGAAACTGTGAAGACGGTGTGCTTTGTAAATATTATTCTAACTGGGTTAAAATATAACTTGAGACTAGTATTTTGGGTGGTAGCGCAGGCTGCTTGCGGGCTGTTGGGGTTCATCCATATGTTGACGTAAAAAAAGTTTTATGAATAAAGAGCAGAAAGCGCTCCAAACTTACGAAAACGTATCTATTAATTATATAGTATACCTATGTATATACGTCGTGAGTGAATCGGTTTCTTCTAGGCAAGCGTGCTCCATCGTAGACCGCATCGTTGCTTACCATCAGGGTGACGAGCGCAGTGCTGTGCCACGCACGGTCTTGAATTCTGTCGAGTTCAAAATTCTGGGTGGCGCAGACCTGTTATGGGCAAACGTGACGTTTAACATCAGGCGAGCGATTTGCTCGTCTCGTCACTCAATTACATAAAAAAAAAATAAAAAAAGAGATAGCGGTCAGACGCAAGTCAAAAAAAAAATTTAATTAATTTTCAATCGAGTAATATTTGACCGCATCAGCTCTATATTCTATCAAGTACTAATTGCCTAGCTTTAATATTAATTTGTAGTTCATATTCATGTAGCAAATGAATATTTAGTCACTGTGTCTGATGTCCAATTGCGCCGGTAAAAGTGTAATTTCAATTTATTCTTTGACATAAATATTAAAAAAGAACCCAATTCAAAATTGAGGCACTTTAAACATTACTCCTAAATATTTATACCATTTGAACTCGGAACCATTCAACGAAAATATGTTTGAAGGCAAGTGTAGGAAGCCCAATAGTACCTAGTATCTACCTACTATACCTATCTAAATATTATTATAGCCTTCTAAAAGAAAAATCTGCTTCCACTCACTGAGTTTTTACAACACGGACGAACCCGTCCCAATTTCCAATTCAATTAGCCTCATACAAGCCGTTTCAAATCACGCGCGCATATCAATAGCGTAATCCTTTAAAACGCATCGCGCGCCGCGGTTCTAATTGTGAGTAGAGCGCGTGGACGTATTCAGGGCAGAGGCGGGTGGGGCGAACGAAGCCACAATAGCACCTGACGTGAAGTTGTAGGCCACTTTTGTGACATCGTCTTTGTCACTTAGTCATCCGGACAGTACCACGCAACCGCTGACACGCTATTTTGAATAAAAAGTGCAATATTTTTATTTACCTACTTATAATATTTTTACAACTGGGGTGGCTTCAATGTTCGCGTGGTTCTTATGGTTTTTATTTTGTACTCATCTGCACAAATATCGTCTTTGCTCTTATTTTTAAAGTAAGTACAGTAAAAATGTTTTGTAATGATCAATTGCGAGAGTTGTGGTTGTAGTAGTTCAGTTAAAATTTTCTGATCTCAAAATGTTGGTTAGCCCTAATAATTATGGGCAAATGTGTTTCAACAGGCGCAACGACTTGTTTGTATTCTTACTTTATTGTGTAATAAAAAATGATAAGTACAACATTTGATTACATAAAAAGACAGAAGGTTGAAGTAGCCCACACCTGCTCACCTTGAATACGCCCCTGACAGCTTCCGATTGAATTATTGCGAGGGACATGTCTGGATTGACACATTCATCTACGTTTAGGGCTTCTATTTATTCCTAAATTAAATTTTGGTTGTAGTATAGTTTTGTTTTCGTTCATTCATACAGAAAACTCAGTAAAAACAACAGCTGGTATTTGGTAATCTATAATGATGGATATTTAAACTTTCCTGGAATTTTTACGTAGAACTAGTTAATGGAAGTATAAAAGTTGGCAAGCTTCACCGTAAGTTAAGTTTTGCTGTTCGTCCCTTTGTAAGGTATATTCGTATAACGATCACTTTATATTTTTATTAAAATAAACAGCATTCGGACTAAGATTAACGTCAAAAAAGTGAAAAAAACATAACTACAGACATACGCAAGTGCCAATTTCCTCCCTGAATCGTCAATACCTTCACTTCGTCAATAGCTAGCAACAAAAACTCGAATAGTAAGTAACTTTCTAAAGTATTGGTTCCCAACCGTCAGCTGCGCGCTTCTGCGGGTAGTTCGCAGTTCGTTATGTGGCTGCCATTGTGGCTTGCAACTTATAAACTTTGGACCTCTCCATCTAGTTTTCCCTTTACACAGATTTGATTACTGAAACTTAGAGTGATAAAATCATTATGGTTGTGCTGTTTTGAACGTACTAGTTTAATGAGTAGGTATGTTGTTTATAATATATCTACCGTTTATGTGGTCTATGGCTACAACCTACCCATTTAGAAACTTTACCATGCATTATTCTACTATCCTAGCTGCGGCAATGATGATGAAAAGTTGCCTATGGTTTATCCGAGGATATAAGTTATCGCTTTACCAAATTACATCTAATTCCGTCCAGCCGTTTTAACGTTAAACAGTAACAAATAGACAGCCAAACTTTCACTTTTTATAATATTAGTTTGGTTTATTAACATTCTGAAAAAGGAAATACCTCGCTAGGTAGTTGGTACCCAGTACCCACCACATAATGTAAATACAAAACTGTAAGTCGTTTTTCTTGTTTCGCGCTGCAATAAGGTTGACAAAAGGCAACTGAGCAAAATAAACGTGGAACGAGAAATTCCTTTGAATTCTTTGTGAAATCAGTGGCTACGCTCGGAAACGCCTCGCTTTGCCCATAACTGGCATCGATAGGTGTATATTGGGTGTCTTTAGGTACTATATTGGATCAATGTTTGTGAGCTATCTACTTTATCGAGTATGATAGAAGAATTTACGAATCTTCTCAGTATTTACGAAGATGCACCCCGACTTTTCTATTAAGCGTGTAAAGAACTTAAGTCATAAGTTATTTCGACCTGACGACCTGTTTGGCTCAGCAGGATTTCCGCCTTACAAACCAGAGGTTCTGGGTTCGATTCGCAGCCGGGCAGATGTTTGAATGACGAATTTAAATATTTGCTCTGGATCTGGGTGTTAGTTGTCCTTGTCTTGTTGTGCTCCATGGCATCCCCGACTCAGGAAATCCTAGTGGGGAGCTATAAGTGTGAAACGTTTATTATTATTATTTTTCGTACTGTGTTCTATTTTTTATAAAATGAAAGTAACACTGCTGAACTAGTAATGTTTTGACGGGACTTTTATTTAGCAGCACGTTTGCAGCCATACAAATTTGATGCAAACGCCAACCTCTCTCTTTTCCAAATGCGATATAAGTAAGTAGGTAATATAACGGCGAAGAGCCCAGGACATACGAGTAAAGCAATACATAAACTATTGCCTCAGATAGGTTATTAATAAATGTAATAGGCAATTAATCTTTGTTGCTAAAGCTAATTAAGATCTGTTCACAAAAAATATTCCATCAGCCGTTTTTTTTTGAGAAAAATTAACAAACAATACACTTTCAAAGGGTTTTTTTCGCGAATACGTCCGCGTTTGACAACCTGCCTATTACTTTCGCGTTTATAATTAAAAGATGTCCTAATTGTTAATCGTTCTAAATAAAGTTAGGGATCCTTAAATTAATACCAAGGATGCAAACATTGTCTACCTTGTTACAACAAAGTTAAGGGTCATGTTTGTTATCTCGGAGTTATCAAACACAAACTAACTTAGGTATATGTTAAATTCTGTCCATTTGAACATCTCTGAAGTGGTTTGTTTAAGTTTTAGTTACGGCGGACCGATCCAGAATTTCATTAGATCTAAATTGAATTCAGTAGATAGTTACCTACTTACTAACAAAACACTAATGAAACGCACTGAAACTTTATTTCATTGAAAAATTACATAATTTCAACCTAACATTATTTTGAGCAGCTTCTTTGGATATTCTTTAGCTTTTTTAATGTTGATGACATTTAACCCAAAATCATGAGCGTAGACATTTTTCTTTGTCTATACTAATCTATACTAATATTATAAAGAGGAAAGATTTGTATTTTTGTATTTTTGGATGTTTGTGTGGAATAAACTCAAAAACTACTAGACCGATTTCAAAAATTATTTCACCATTCGAATGCTACATTATCCCAAAGTAACATAGGCTATTTTTTTTTTAATTTAATTTTTTTTTATCCACAGCAAAGCGTGGCAGGGAACAGCTAGTAATAAATAATAGTAAATACTCAACAAACCTACACCGACGCCACAAAGATGCTACGTCGTAGCCATGCTACACGTGTGACGATTTCTACCCACATACATAAATATCAACATAACGGCGCAGACCTGTTATGGGCAAACGTGACGTTTAACATCAGGCGAGCGATTTGCTCGTCTCGTCACTCAATTACATAAAAAAAAAAGTTTTTTTCAATTATTTTTTTTTAAATAAAGTATATTCTCATAATACGAGTAGGTACTTAGAACAGTATCTTAGTCAAATTTTATCAAGATTAATGAAGCTATTTAATCTTCATATTATTATACATATAGGTACATACTTACCTACATTCCTATATTCATATTTTTCAAACGACTACATAGTGTAGGTATACTATACTGAACTAAAAAGATACAGGACCTACAGATAAACTTTGCAGACAAAGGTACGCAAAAATAACGATAGTTAAAGCGTCATGGAAGTAGGGTATTATAGCGTTATTGATTGAAAGAGTTTTAAATACCTATTTTTTTCCACGAGCAGTTCTGACAAAGTTCCGTTATTACCCATACCCACGTCAACCTACAAAGCTGACTCGTTACTTTTTATTTACAAACAAGAGCGGGAACACCCATACAATGCCTGCGATTCTCATTAAGCCACATGCATATTCATCGAGTCGTCATTAAGCCCGGAAACTTAACTAGACCCTAGTTAACTTGTAGTACCACTTTAATGAACAAAAATAGCATAAATCAGACGTCTTCGCGTCTCGTGAGTCGTAAGTCGTAACCTTGGTTAAAGTTAGTGCCTTCTTGAAAATTCGCAAGAAACTCTGAAACTTTAGTCGCGGTTGGGGAGAGTTCGTTTGCAATAAAATTCATGAAGTGGAAAAAGCGGGTAGAACGTGCTATTAGAGTTATCATGGAAGAGGTTTACCTGGAATTTGCTCTAATTATTTTGCAGTTGGCTTCGTTGACTGCTTGCTAGCTTATGTGGACCGCGGAAACAAATATGTGGGTGAAGATAAAAGTTATTGTTGAAAAATCTATTGAACTTCTACCTTCTAAGTACCTAAGGTAGGTATAAACTCTTTATTATTCACACCACTAGGAATCACAAACAAAATGATAATAGTGCTTCAGAACTAGTGCGACAACTAGGATTATCGGTAAATGTGATCTCTTCCAGTCCAGATAGGTTTGTCTTGAGTCCAGTTGACATCCAATGGCCTTTCTAATTTAAGCCAGAGGTCTTCGCCCATAACTAAACAAACAATGACTAAGAAAAACCTTACTATAGCACATATTTGTCCCCACTTAATCCTACAAAATAGCTTACCCCAAACCATACAATACAAACAAGATCCACGCAAGCAAAAAGGAACAATTTCTAGAAGAATACCTACATTATTCTTAGCACGTCCGAGTCGCAATTAGCTCGCGTCGACTCCGCTTTACGTTGCCACACTAACCCGAAGCCGGGTTAATGTAAAAGGCGTGTCTAATTCTACATCAAGTGTTTCCGTAAAAGCTCTGCTAGATAGGAGCTTGGAGTAAAAAAGCTTATCAGCTAGCTTATCAGGCTGATGTTTAGTCCGTTTATTTTTAGATGCGCAAGTATCTAAGAACCTACTAACCCTATCTTTGTAAGTAAATAAACATGGCTCTTCCATTCACCCCATCGTTCATACAATACAGATACACCTATGCGTTTCTATGGAGATCTAGCTCAAGCTCAGTGCCCTCTGTGCGTCACCTAAATATCGGGGGATTTTGTATAGGTATGTGAAACCTTACATAGCCCGGCTGCATTCCAATACAACATGGTGTTGATAAAACTTCCCCCGTTACAAAAACATTGCAGCAATCGCGCGAAGCACTACAGGCTAAACATGGAAATGTAAACTTATAATAGTTTTAAGCGTTGTGTAGGATCCATTAAATGCGTTAAACTAAAATAGCTATAATGACTTTACCTTGCCCATTGGGTGAGAAAAAAAAACAATCAGCTGATACTTGTCAATTCAGTGGTCAGTGTCAAAAAACTGTCAATGTCAACGCCATGCGTATTCACATTTCACATTGATGTTGTGTTGTTGATTCTCGATTTGAACTCATGTTGTGCAATTTATCTTGAAATTTTCGCAATAATACTGCCTTTATTTTACCTATTACCTTCGTCTTAAATCCCTTAATTTTATTACAAGTGTTTAAGAAAATTTGGTGTTTAGAATTTCAATATGCGGCTCATAGACTCATCGAAACTAACAGAACTTCAAAACAAACCGGAGAATATTCGAAATATCTGCATTGTAGCGCACGTGGATCATGGAAAAACTACTTTGGCGGACTCTTTGATATCCAGCAATGGTATCATATCGCAGAGAATGTCGGGCAAGCTCCGTTACATGGACAGCAGGCCTGACGAGCAACAGCGCGGTATCACCATGAAAAGCAGCAGTATTTCACTGTACCATGCTGTAGAACAGCAAGAATACTTGGTAAACCTGATCGATTCTCCTGGACATATAGATTTTTCCAGTGAAGTGTCTACTGCAGTCAGGTTGTGCGATGGAGCAATTGTTGTGGTGAGTTGAAACTTTATATGTAATGTTTTATGCGTACAACCAGTAGGATTAAGCTGAAAGTCTTTCTAGACGTCGCTTTCCATCCTACGGCCACCTCACTATGACTGCTTTTATCTACAATCCATACACTATGTCTGCCAAAGTTTCCTGCCCATATCTTATATATAACCTGTAATAATAATTTAAAAATCCACAGCAAAGTACTAGTACCTTAACTTTTAAAAGTCCTTAAATATTTCTTACTGATTCTTATTGATTTTTGCATAAAACAATCAGGCCTTACCTTGTATTTAAGTAAGTAATGTGGAACAGAGTGGCCCAAGAAAGAAAGGAGTGGAAAAGGTTGGAGGAGGCCTTTGCCGACTGGCAAACAGATTTTCAAAAAATCAACAAACAACAATTTTTAGACTAGATTTTAAGTAGTAGTAGTAATAGTTGAATAAAAGGCTATTATTATTATTATACCTTGTATTTATTCATTGATTTACAGGTAGACGTAGTAGAAGGTGTCTGCCCTCAAACCCGGCTGGTCCTCAAGCAAGCATACTCCGAAAACATGAAGGCTGTCTTAGTCCTCAACAAGATTGATCGGCTCATTTTGGAAATGCAACTTACGCCTCTTGATGCTTACATTCACTTGACTCAAGTACTGGAACAAGTTAACGCAGTGATGGGAGAACTGTTTGCTACTGAAGTATTTGTTAATGAAGAGACTAATATAGATAAGCAGGTAATTAATTATAAATGAATTTGTAAAATTACAACTCAACTACAGTCTAACAGTAACTGTTGGTGCCACTACAATATTATTATTTTTTATGCTATTGATTGACGAGATGAGCACATTGCTCACCTGATGTTAACTAATTGCCCTGACACTGGAAACAATGCTCTTCCAACTAAAACACATTAATGTTTGTATGTTACTGCTTGGCGCTAGAATAACTAGCAAGGGTGTGGTACTTCCCCAGGCGGGCTCTGCTAAAAGAACCCTACCACTACAAAAATGTTGGACGTAACACAATAACTTAATGCCTAACTTTAAATTCTTTCTAGGAACAAAAAGAGCGACTGAAAGAAGATAACAACTTTTATGACTGGACCTCTGCCTTGGAAGACTCGGATGATTCCAACCTGTACTTCTCACCAGAACAAGGGAATGTGGTCTTCGCCTGCGCAGCAGATGGCTGGGGATTTACCATACATACTTTTGCCAGATTGTTTTCTGAAAAACTTGGTAAGGATTCTATGAAGCATGGGTTAAACTATCTTAGACTTAATTTCACAATGCCTATAATTTCTGAATAAAAAAGACAACAAGAAGACGTTTAAATAAAACATTAAAGTGAAAGTTAAGTTTAGCATGCATTGCAAAACCTTGCTAGTGATAAATACACTTGGTACGTAACACATGCAAGCAGGCGAGTGTTATCGCTGTTACTTTCACACTCATGCTGATTTCACAACGGATGCCCCTAACACAATGCAATATTTAATGATATCATCTATCAGCCTGTAAAATATTACAATGTATCCAATAGGTTCGGCATTGATATCTATATTTTGCTATGTTTCAGGAGTAAAAGATGAGATCCTGCGCAAAGTCTTATGGGGTGATTTTTATTTGAACCCAAAGACGAAACGATTTATGAAAGGAGCTCAAGAAAAAGCCAAGAAACCTCTATTTGTTCAAGTCATACTCGATAACCTATGGAACGTATACGAGACAATCGCCATAAGAAACGAAAAAGAAAAAGTTCCTAAAATATGTGAGAAATTAGGTATAACGTTGACTACAAGAGACCTGAGACATACGGATTCAAGACTCCAACTTCAGTCCCTTATGGTTCAGTGGCTACCTTTATCTTACACAGTGCTCAACATGGTCTGTGATAAATTGCCGTCCCCAAAAGAACTTCTACCAGAAAAAGTAGAAAAACTCATGTGCACCAAAATTCGAGACTTCGATTCATACTCACCGGAGACTCAAAAACTTAGAGAAGACTTTTTAGCCTGTGATAGTAGTGAAGATAGACCCTTAATTATTTTTGTATCGAAAATGTTCAGTGTAGATAAAAGTGTATTGCCGGAAAATAAGCCTAAAGCTTTGACCGCTGAAGAAATGTCGTTAAGGAGGGAAAGAGCGAGACAGGTCCGCGAGGAAATGAAACAGAACACGAATTCTGAAGCAACGCCTCTGTCAGAAAAGATAGACAAACCAGAGAAGATAGAAGAAGTAATAGAAGAACAGCCAGCGTTTATAGCTTTTGCTAGAGTATTTAGTGGTAAAGTGAAGAAAGGCGATCAAGTTTACGTTCTAGGACCGAAACATGACCCATCCAAAGCTCTCCGTTGGAATGACTATATTGTTGACTCTGGAAAAAAGTTGAAAGACTTGCAGAGCGATGAACATATTTCCCGTGCTGAGTATGTTTATTATATTCTTTTTTATTGTCTAAACAAAACGCATGCGATTATTGCAGCAGTTAAAGTGTTAAATCTGTAGACAGAAAAACTGCGGATAATTTGAAATAGATTTTCTAGTTTTCCACATTTCTCAAGTTAAATCTATGATGTTGATGCTCATTTTGCTCATACATATCTTGATCAAATTTCATCGCTATCTGTTAAGCTGCTTAAAAGAATACAAACGGAACTAGAGTCTTGTTGTTTTTAGCTATTATTTTTACTGTAATTCGATTTTCTATGATTTCAGAATCAAGTCTCTTTACATTCTAATGGGAAGAGAATTGGAAATCATTGATGAAGCTATCGCTGGAAATATTGTTGGTAAGTTAAACCTAAGTTTAAGGCTTGCTTCACATTTAGGTGGGAACGCCAGACAACAGTTAACTGACATTGATTGCTATGAAGATTGCTAGCCATTCTGTCGCCCATATCTGTGCCGCCGTTTTGGGTGAATTGACCCTTATGATATTTCGTTAGATCAAAAAACTATATACCTCCATTTCACTAGTAGAGCGAAGTGGAGAAGAAAAGTCAAGAAGGGTAATGCCACCACCATGTGGGATACATAGTCCGGAAGAGAAAAAGATTTAATTTAATTTTATATAGCGTCAAGGTAGATGTTTTAATTTGAGTTATACCTCGCCAATTTAACGATAACAAAACAAGTCAATAAGAAGAGCTTATTATGTTTGAAATTGAGATACCACAAAAAAATAAATAAATTAAAATTAAAAAAAGCCAGGCAATAACAAGAGCTTGTAATGATTGAAATTAAGATAACAAAAAAAAACTGTTTTTTTCAGGAATCGGCGGCCTAGACGAGCATATACTAAAGACAGCCACACTGAGCAGCACGATCGCATGTCCCGCGTTCAGTGAGATGCAATACGCCGTCGTGCCTATTCTGAGAGTGGCCTTAGAACCTACCTACCCGTCGCAGCTGCCTCAGTTGGTCAAAGGTTTGTTAAGAATATGCTAGATAATAATTTATTGAATCAGGCGTTACTTCGCTTAAGTTCATCTTCAAATAACTGTTTTCAAATGTATTTCTGCCTTCAATACACGAAGAAGACACTATACACTAGAAATACATTTGACAGTTAAGCTAGAAATAACGAAAGAACGAATGACAAAAAAAGAAAAAGAACGAACGAGAACGACGAAATATTTTGTTACAAATAACGGGTCTAGCCACGTACGAGTTATGGCAAGACAAAACGTGGTTGCACGCGTTTTATTGTAATCATTTCTTGAATAAGATAATCGGATGTGATCGAACAATAGTCGTAGTATCTGGTTCACGTGATTTACGTGAGTAATTGTGTAATTTCAACAAAATGTGTCAAAACTGTTTTTACGGGAAAATAGCAAGAAAGTTAGTGTATGCTGAATGGACTGCCTCGATGTCAGAGTTTGCTATGGCTCGTCGATTGGCACATAATTATCCAAAGTTTGATAGGACTGCTAGCCGAAAGTTGAGTGGGACACATATACTCCAGTTTAAAGACATTTATTAATTCTCATTAAAGATAAAACTCTCCTAAGATACTCTCATATGATTAGCCAGATACTCCAACAATGATGCGCGCACCTTTGAATATGTAACTTATATTTAGGAAAATTATACAGAAATCAGCGATTCTTGAATTTTTATCTTCTGTTTTTTAGGTTTGAAACTGCTGAACCAATCGGACTCGTGCGTTCAAGTGTTGTTGCAAGAAACAGGAGAACATGTGTTGGTGACAGCCGGGGAGGTACACTTGGAAAGGTGTCTGGAGGACTTGAAGTGAGTTGGCTTTTGGTTACCGAAAAATAGTCTTTAGGTTGATGAAATAGCGTCTTATTAGAATGTCTAATAGGACTGTGTTAGCTTATATGCTGTCTCGTTTCCGCTCATTCATGAGTTTTATTCTCGGTGAGAAAAAAAACTAAAACTAACACAGTACTATCTAAATTCTATCAAACATTTATGAACAAACTGATTATTTTCCAACAATTTGTAAGGGTCCAAAAGTCGATGTAGACTTTTAAACAAAGAGCTGTTTGCTTGGGCTACATTTCAAAAGCCAGTTTCTTAAACCTTCTTTAACAAATAAAAAAATTAAAATACCTCATATTTATGCAAAAAACATCTGAATTTACAAAATAATACAATAATTTATGATACACTTACAGGTAATTTTATTATACAAGAACTTGCATTTCAGAAACCATTACGCCAAAATACCAATAACAGTATCCGAACCAATAGTGCCCTTCCGAGAAACCGTCATAATACCACCCAAAATAGATATGGCGAACGAAGAAATAGACTCGCAGAACATCGACAAAGGCCTCAACAAAGAAGACGATCCTGTCATCACTATTCTATCAAACAACAAGCAAAGCAGAATAAAAATACGTGCGAAACCATTACCCGTCGAAATAACAAACTTGCTAGAAAACTCTACAGATTTACTCAAAGCCATATCCCAGCACATTAAAACTTTACACGCTTTATCGAAAAACGAAAAACTAGAAGACAAATTAAATGACTTAAAACTCAATGGAAAGCATAAGCTATCGGATCGAATGCTAAAATTGATACAAGTGTTCAAAGCCGATTTAGAAAGTATATGCACGAAATTGGATCCTGAATGGAAGGATGTTGCCAGTCAAATATGGTCTGTTGGGCCTAGGAATTGTGGACCGAATTTGCTTCTCAATCAAACGGCAGATTACAGTACAAAGTATCTTAACCATGAGAAAGAGATACCAGAAGATCCAAGGTTCGAGTTGGAGAGTAGCTTTGTGAATGGTTTCCAGTTGGCTACGTTGGCTGGGCCGTTGTGTGAAGAGCCAATGATGGGAGTAGCTTTCTGTGTAGAAGAATGGACGCTGGAAAGAAATGATGGGGATGAGGTATCGCAAGTTTTTGGACCGCTTTCAGGTTGGTAAATCACTATAATAATGTCTTGTTGCTTTACATTATTTTGTCGGTATTTATATGCAAGAGTTAGCTCATGTAATAGGCGTGACGAAAGATTTTAAAATCCTCTTCCATAATGTGAGTACACATTTACTATTTACAAAAAAATAGGTAAAAAAACTTTTTAAGTTAAACGGTTTTATGTTAAAAAACATACATTGCAATGTTTAAGATAAATGTACTAAAAACCAAAAAATAATAAAATAGATACAGTCGTGGGAATTATAAACATATGCATAGACTAGACTAAAATAAAACCGTGGGGCACGTCACAACGTCTCTAACTTAACTCTCCCCACGGTTTTATTTTAGTCTAGTCTATGCATATGTTTATAATTCCCACGACTGTATCTATTTTATTATTTTTTGGTGCCCCAAACATTGCAATGTATGTTTTTTAACATAAAACCGTTTAACTTAAAAAGTTTTTTTACCTATTTTTATTTTCTAGTTTTTAGTTTTTATTTCGCATTCTGTTTAATTCATATTGATAAAACCTAAGTTATCCGCCATTTTGTATTTCAATTTTTTATAGTATATTGTATTCTGCTTGTTGAGCCCTTTCATTTGATACCCTTATTGATGGGATTGATAAAACCTACGTTATCCGCCATTTTGTAGCGGCGGCCATCTTGAATTTATAATGATAATGAATAAACATAATTGTATTGTTACCAAAATCCAAAGTGTATACAAAATTTCAGATTAATCGGTTGACAGGAAGAGGGTGAAATTTGAATTACTAAATTTGACCCAAAAATAATAAATAAAACAAACGGGGTGAGTTAAATAAAACCGTTTAATAAAAAAAGCCTTTATTTCGGTAATAAACTTAAGTTTAACGAAGTTTGAAGCCATTTTTCACATATTTTTTCAACAGTGCCCGAAAACAGCTTGCTTGTGTCATGGCGTCGATTTGACGTCACGGCTAGTAAACATGTCATTGTGTCTATGCGTGATGAGCGGCGGATGATCTGAGTTCACTGAAGCGTGACGTCATACGCTGTGATTGTTGTTTCTGACAAGATGGCCGATTGCTGTATTTTATTTTAATTTATTGAAAATCTTAGTAATCTGTTTTTTAAAAATAAAACTAAACATGTGTTTTAAATTTTTTTAATCTGGCTAGTCCCCTGAAAGCATTGAATCGGCGATTTTTTGATACTATCGTCATGCCTATTAAACTCGGTGCATTTAGTATCATGAATTATGTGCGTATTATTTATGTTTTATGTTTGTATTCTTCTCTCTGTATTTGTCTATGTTACATTTTCACCTTGGTTGGTTTGTGCTCTTTGCATTGTTAGTTAAGCCTCGTTCAAATATTTTTGGACCGTTCTCCACCAACGTTATCAAATATCTGTGTCGGTAAAGTACTTGTCACAGTGTAAATTAGAATCATCACGCGAGATGCCAGTGACCTGTGGGCCTCCTAATATTTGATAGAAAAGTGTAAGCCAATTACGCCCGTCAGGAACGCCCTTGACAGCCGTAAATGGCGTACACTTTTCTATCGAATACTATTTTGCGTCAGAAGTTGTACCAGGCGCACTGCATGCCTATTTTGAATAAAAAAAATACTGTTTATATGCTGTCTAAAAGTGTTATTTATAACCATGGTACAATTTTTTTTTGTATTTCAGGTCAAATAATGTCAGCAGTAAAGGACGGGTGCAGGAAAGCCTTCCAAGTGCAGCCGCAGAGGCTCATGGCGGCGATGTACTCGTGTGATATTGTCGTCGATCAAAAAGTATTAGGTAAGTGTATTGGTTAACTAGTATTACGACCATCATTATGTTTGATTTAAACAGAAGATATAGAAATGAAGAGCGTTTCGATAAGCGCCATCTAGTTTTATTCGCTTCGAACTAAAACGTATAACAGGCTGATCAAGGTGGAGCTCATATTTTAGCGACAGGTTTCATCTGAGTGCCTAGTGCGAGTTTATTTCACTATCGATCGCGGTAACGTAAACTGTAATTTGTATCCATGGAACTAGTTGTAGTTCATATTATGAACACTAGGTGGCGCGGTTTTTATTCCATACAAATTGTAGTTTACGTTAACGTGGTCGAATAGTAAAAAAACTCGCTTTAGGCACTCTGGGCCCGAGCGAAACCCGATGCTTTGTAATGACGATATCGATGATATCTGGCAGGTAAATATTGGTTCATGAGAAATCCGCTAGATGGAGCTGCCTGTCACCTCTTTTTAATCTTGAAATTATGGATGTGAAAGTATGTGTGTGTGTGTTTGTTACTAAATCGCACAAAAACGACAATAACTCTGATTTGGATGACATTTGAATTGGAGGTAGCTTAGATTAACACAGGCTACTCTTAATCCCGGAAAAGTTAACAGTTAAGATACCGGGGGAAACTGCAGGGCGCAGCTAGTTATATTATTTATATTCATTAATAAAACAAACTTTCAATATCAGTTAAATTTTATTTCCATAATTACAAATATTGTAATTCCTAACACTAATATTTACAGTTTTTAGTCTAAGTATAAATATGGGTACCCTAAATAAATATTAAAGTACATCTAACGTAACTATAAATGCATGGAAAGTTACACAAAAACCATTGGAAAACACTATCACATCTTTTTGTGTACTTACAACGTAATCGTAAAAGGTAGAAGGGATCTCGCTATTTGTTCAAGTCGCGGCGAAAAACAAGCATTGAAATCTGAACTCTCTATCGTGGAACATACAGCTGAATTTCCTGAAGCAAAACAAAAGGATACGAGCGGCGCCAACGCGTCGCTGACATCGAGGTTTGTCATTCAAAATTCTACCGTATCGTATAAGTTGTACGGTTCAGATTTCAGTGTTTTTTTCCGCTTTCGACACTTCTTGACATCCATTAGCTTTTCTCCTTAATTTTTTAATCACCTTGCATTGGTGGGGATAATAAGTTCCAATTGCGTATCCCAATACTTAAAACTAAAGTCATGGTTACGTCTAATATTCTGGCAATTTTATACTAATCCAACAAGAAATAAATTAGGTTATTTTCGCAGCTATACCATAGAAATACTGAAATAACGACGTCTTGAAAATCTTAGACTTTTTGATAGATCTTCATTGAGTAAAAGTTTATTTCGCAATTTATTGAACAAATACACTGAAAAAGTGAAGGTATGGTTTTGTCTGATGGACAAAATTAAACACACAATGAGCTTTGTTTCGTTTTGACCTTTACACCCAATAATTCATACTTTATTTCTGAAAATGAGATGGTGATACGTTTTGAGTTTGGTGATTATAAAATGACCCAAGATTAAATGAAATGATGATGATGGTGACGTTAGCTATATGATGATGGCGATAGTGACGATTCTGATGATGATAATGATATGAAATAACTCTACTAAGAATATTCAAAATCAATTTCTATATCCAAAATGATGACCTATCAAAAATCAAAAGGTCTCGAGATAAACAGCCTCAATCCATTTCTCCTGCTATTTAAAACTACTCTCCTCTATGCATTAAGTTATTGACAGCTAAATCTAATAAATGCACTGAACACTGAGTATTAGGCATAAAGAGTTTTCACCAAACTAAACGCAGATTTAGAATGGGAAAAGTGAAGCTTTCCATAAATACATAATGTCCTGATACATAAGCGAAAGCGTTCAAAGTATGCGTTGAGTCCAAAGAGGCGAGCGGCCTGGATGGAACCAACAAACTTTTTCCATCTACCCTACAATTATTTTAGGGTTTTATTTTCGCAGGTCTAGAACTTCAGACGAGAACCGCTAATCTAATAAGATCATTAGTGTAATTGAAATAAAGTTGAAATCCTTTTTGACACTTGATGAAATAATAAAAGCTGCCACGGTGACTAATCGCCAATTTTGAGAAATACAAAAGTATTCTGAATTATTCTTGGATAACCTGGTGTGTTTAAGTTGCGAGTGAGTCAGTTTATTCTAGATAAGCGTGATCTTTTCTAGACCACATCATCGCTTACCATCAGGCGAGATGGTTGTCAAACGCAAGCCTATCACAGAATTTAAAAAAAGTTATTCCATTTTATATCAATGCTACTAATAACCTTCTTAGTTCAGCGGTTCTTAACCTAAAGTCGAAACGTACTAGATAATAGTCATTAGATCCAATGTAAAGATCTCGCTAGTTCTTGTACTTTGTACCATGGGAATGGGGGGTATTCTGGTGTCGATCGCCTCTGCCTCGCCGCTCGAGACCGCCGGTTGTAGTAGTTGTATCGGTTGTATACGGGCTTGTCGTACGCGTGGGGCTGAGAATAGTCCACTTTGTAGGACGTCGTTGTGCTTTGGAAGCCCGTATACCGGTTGGCGTTGTAACCTGAAAAAATGTTTGGAATCGGTTAGTTTTTTAAGTAATTAAAAGAACAAAAGTCGGCGCTGTGCTTCGAGCAAGCAAAAATGTTTTATTCACGTATTTGTAAAAGACAGTACGAATTTTAATTTGATAAATGGTTTGTAACATACATTTATTTGAATTGTAAGAAATAATAAGAGATTTTCGAAACTATAATAATCCAGCGCTTCAACTTTGAAGTTCACTAATAATAAACAAAACACTACCAACTACTGAGTACAAGTAAGATACAAGTACATTAAATGATCAAAATTTACCTGAATGGTAGACCGCTGTCGTTGGTTTCACGCACATCATGCCAAACACCCTAATGCCCGGGACAGACGCGTAAGTCGGCTGGTCGTGAGACATCGGACCTTCTGAAAATTAAAGCATGAATACATAAATGCTACTGAATGCCATAATGGGACTACTCTTTTAAACTTCTGTGCAAAAAAAACTGATACAATTCATTTTATGACACCGCTTTCCCCTCCATTGCCAAGATATATCGCTGAACGTTGTATATGCCCGGGACCCTATGAGGTGCAAAAAGCTTTATTTGACAGATCAAACATAGTTTAAAATATACATATCTGTCTTTATCATTGCAACCTACTAGACAAGGACAACACTACTTTTAGAGAAATTAGATCTGTCAACTAAAGCCTTCAAATTTAAGCCCAGTATCATCATCATCATCATATGCAACCTTTAATCCTCCCACTGCTGGGATACAGGTCTACCCTCGAAGGGTGATTAGGCCATATTCCACCACGCTTGCTAAGTGCGGATAGCTGGAATTCACATACACCATTTAATTTCTAATTAAAAGGTAGGTCTTACGTTAATCTTTCTTACCCAATATATGGTTCTCGGGACACCTGCATATAACCAGGTAGTGCGACTTCCCCGTCCTAATGTTCTGCAACGCTAGCAGCGACCAGTCTCTGGGCGCCCTGCACTCGCGCATCTCTGACACTGCTTCGCAAGTCTTCACTAGGGTCACGGCTTTATTAGCGTACTGGAAAAATAAAAATAAATTGTATGATAAAAAAAGATATAAAATTTTGACTAAGGCCTTCACGCGGCCTAACTCTGACGCCCAGGCTAGCCACTCAGTTTATACAAACTTACTTTATTTTAACAAAGTTCGTTCGATCTACACACACCTCATCTTTTTTCAATAATATCTCCTAACCCTAACGATATCATGAATAGCCAATATAAATAAGCTTTGACGGCAATGAGATCAATCCGCTCCGCACATTGTTGTGCAATCAGTATACCCAGTCAGGGTCAATACGCACACCCCTAGAATATGCTATCCAAGATCTGCATGTGAATCATATAGTGGTTGTTTGAGTACTAAGTATTGCAGTTTGATTAGGTATTGATAGACTCACGCCATATATACCTAGGCCATGTGTTCCGTTCCTTCATCATTTCCTGATTTCCCGCTGAGGTGTTGTTCCCAATCTGGATCAACCATGAAATTTTGGTGCCTTAGTTTATAATCACCAGAAGCCCAAAAACATTGAGCTCACCTTTTTCTTAGAATCAGTAGTCAGCCTCGTAGTGTGTAGATCATCAGCGTTGAGACTAGCAGAGCAAGGGTCCCGGTACCGCGCCGGACAAGCGCATAGTGGCTGCGTGTAGTTCAGTCTTACGTACACTGCATTGCAAACCTGTAATCAGGACACAGATATTGTTAGATCTAAGGTCTTATAAACCATGCTCAAACTCCGACAAGTTACACTGTGTAAAACATCAAATTAGAAAATTCGAAAGAAAACCTTTCCTCATTAACTACAACACTATTATTTAGCCTACTTCTATTGGCTTCAGCGAGAACGTTCTATTACGAAAATGGCGACATTTATTGTCTTACTTCCTAAAAACTGCTGGGTGCTTTTACTGCTTGCCCTCTGGGAGCATATTTGACGGTCATGTTCTAGAAAATACCAGTCATTGCAACCAAAGTTTCGAATAAAGTTAAATTAGTTATACGAGTTTTCAGATCGCTTATTCACAAAATTTAGATAGCCTCTTAAATTCGTTACAGGCTTTTGAATTTGACTCGCTTTGACTCAGCGCTTAGATTTTTTTGATAAGTACGTAATACTTTTAACAATTGTATTTAACAATCTCTAACTTCGTTATACAAGTCCTGACAAAAAGGATATTGCTTAATCTTCTTCCTGCCATTACTATTGGCGAATGAATCAAAAGCATTAGTATGGCTGAACTTTATGGCCATTCATCATTCAATGATTAACGATTCTCAATGTCTAACAACATAATTAGCCAATTCAGACGACTCCATGCAAGCCTTTGAGATGTTAATAAAGTTATACAATAGATCGAAATAGAAATTACCTGCTGTATGGCACACTCTGGTAGTAAATAAATGTGTTGGTTGTGCGGATAGTAGTGGTATTTTGTCGGCTTCGCCAGCACTGATGTTGAACCGGCTGGTAATGGCACCGTCTGCAACCAAACAAAATGTCATCATAACATTGATTTATGACTCAAAACAACTTATGGAGATAAATTCCGCAATAGCTATAATTAATGGATTCGTCGAAAGCGTTAATTCATCCAAGATGTCATTAGCTATTGTTGCTGTGATGGGAAACGTCTCGAGGTCGGTCTCGGCTGGCAAACCACAATCTCATTCATTCTTGTTCAGCGCATTTCAAGTTTCTGTGTCAACGCTCTTATATGTCCTCTTATTGATTTCACCTTTGCTACTTAATATAGGTATTTACGACGATTTCTTATTGCACTATTGTATCCGGGTTTTGTATCTTATCTCTTTTTCAGTTTTTGATTTTGGCATATGAAAAGGCATTCGTGCGTTGTGCTATGTAACAATGCTTCACGGTCATGCACCTTGCGATTTGCCGATTACGTTGTCACGTTTGCTGCTAGATCAGGTTAATAAACCTGTTAGCTGACAATTGTCCTTCGTTTTTTTTCTTCACGCAACATTTACTCTGGTTTTGGGATAATTTTATCTCAATTACCGAGTGCTGTTTTGTTCAACGGTGTCTAGTCTTGTAATTTTCAAATTATATTTTATTAGCGTTTTCGGATTTGGAAATTCAAAGTTGTCGCAAGACAAAAATTATAGTTATGTCTAAACTATATTCGTAATTATATCATTATCGTTAAGTTGACCAAACATTATTTGTAACTATCACGGCCATCGTGTTCTCTAGTTAACGTCTCAACAGCCGTTACGACCCAAACATCTAGTTACTCTGTCAATGACTACAATGTTCACCCGCTGTGAGATTTTTAATTCCGATAAATATCAGTCCCTGGTCGATCAATACACCCATCTGCTCTAGTAACCTGTATATTGACATCAGATGTTAGCTCACAACAAAGACCTTTTTGTGCTGCTACACCGAATCCATTCAACTCTTTTTCACTTTTTTATTCCTACAAAAGAACTGATTCTTTTAATAGCGACACTTCAATTTCGTTAACCAGATAACTAACTGTTAATGATTCTGTCATCGTTTATTTTTGCATCTGGCTCGTTAATCCTATCTCTTAGATTTATGGCTTCAAATTAATAACAAATACTTATGATTTTCAATTTAGTAGAGACCCTTCATGTTACTTTCATTAACTTTCACTCTGGCTTTACGTCCCTTTGAAGTACTCGACGTTTCCAATTACCGTTCATGATTTGACGATCTTTCCATTTTATTTTCGAGATCATGAGAGTTTAATACAGATGGTTAGATGGCCGTCTTTACTCTCTTATTAAGTTTTATTTTAAATATATTCCCCTTTCGAATCTTACATCTTCTAAGCCAAGATATCCTGTCGTGATCTATCGAGGTTCTAACTGACACTATCTCAGCTAGAATACCTTATTAGTATTGGCACGCGCAGGATAAAATAAAAGCTTTTCCATGCTCCCCACCGACCTTCACGATTGTGCTTCACAATGGAGCCTTTTTTTTCTTTAATTCAATTGGATTTGATTTTGTTTTTTTACGTAATCGCAAGTCAACTTTCTCTCTATTCTGTAAATTCACTGAGCGGTCTGATTAACTTTTTTATATTTGATTGCGTCTTACTCATATTAGTTCAATCCGTTGGAATTCGCTTTTCATTGCAAGCTTTCACTTTTAGGCCAGTGTTTACGAATGCTAATTATTTTCTCACCGTGAACAAAATACAGATCCGGTGATATCGCTGAAGCGTGTTTTTGAAAACACAGTTTTAATTTTGTCTCAAAGTTTATTGGCATCCGGCGTCAGTACCGTACTGATTTTTGCGTCGATAACAACTTCTGTCTATAGAAATAAGTCAGTATAGAGCAAGGTTTGTCCAACTAGATCTGCCAACTATTTTTTCACAATAAACACGTACCGGACGTCACGTTGAAGTTGAACGATCTCAATCTTATTAGCGGTTTTGAGTTGAGATCTCGTTGGTTGGTTTCCCTTACTCTGCGAGTAAAGTGGAATGAAAATGGTACTTATTCATTTGTCCTTTTTTTAGTCTTTTGGATTGGAAGTATTTGCATTCTATAGTGTCTATTTTTTATCAAGAAAGATCATCAAAAAAGATATTAACAGTATGCGTATGCTCATAGTGACTTCACGCTTTGAAATAAGCCAAGCATTTTAAAACAGTTATTTTGAATTTCAAAAATAGATCAGTAACGTTCCATGATCCGTTATTAAAAGGTCGATAAGTCACTCCAGGGCGTTCAAGTCCCGATAAAGAGGCATCTCAAGTTCGCGATCTTGACGTGATCATGGTTTCGTGATGTAACAGACAGACAGATCGCGATAGCTCCCCGTAGGATACATAAATATTACCGTTTACTGCATAACCGATAGTCACGATGGACCAATGCCCTCTGAGATATTAGCTTCAATGTCAATGTTAAACTTGGCATTTATTTTAGCAGCACAAAAGCGGATAATGTTATATCTGGATCACGGACAACTATATTTGTCCAACTCGGTGGTCCAACCACATATTAGATCTATAAAGTTCGTAAATATGTAAGATCTACAAAATTATACGGAAAAATAGTTGAAAAATGTTTTTGCTCTTCGTATTCGTAAGGAGCTCAATGAAGACGTTGAGAATGTATCGCAAGAAATCGCAAGCAGTAGCTAGTCTATGGTAAAACTTGGATATCTAAACAATGTCACACAAGGAATATGCAAATTATAATTGATGAGCACTTCCTCGGCAGCTTATCAGCAGAACAACACGAATAACCGGTAGCAAGCAGCCTTCTGATCTGGCTGGTTCTAATATGATATGCATAAGGGTTCTGGAATTAAGATATCAGAAAACCTGGCTGTATACTAATCGTAAACTATCTGTGATCATGAAACTCAACGACTTTGTCAACTTCTATATAACTGTTTCTCATATGTTCAACTGTGTTTTTGGCTATAGTTTTTTGATCTTTTTCAAGGAAAGTGTCGTATTTGCCTCGCCTTGTTCAATGTGGTGCTGTGTTGGTGATACTTTCTCATCTAAAATAGATGTCTTGTAGGGCTAATGCCTTTCTTCTAGCGATAAAGACCAACACTTTTCTCAATCTTTGATACTAAAGGTGCTGTTATTAGGCCTACCCTTTCAGCTATTATTGTACCAATATCATCATGAAGTAGCAAAAGATCTTATGTATTATTGTAATGTTTTTTTCTAAAAATTCGATTCAGTTTGATCGATGAAAGTGATTGCACTTTTATTATCTTTATCAATCATGCAGATGCAGATTTTATGTATGATAAATAAAATAAAATCTGCATTTTTAAAGTAGGTAATGATTAGTTGTAAAATATTGTCAGACAATTCAATACTGTTTCGCTGTAAAAGCCATTATAATACGTAGTAGTAATTAAATTAGAAGAAAGTAACATCGCGATACACCTAATTGCCCGTTCTTCTTCATTCCAATGCTTAGATCACAAAAACGCCACTTTTTAACAGAATCACCGCATATTATGACTTTACGTGTCTGTTTTAACTAAATCAAACAATCTCATTATAAAATAGAGCGCACTTAATTAGGTAACATCGTTAACCAATTAGACCTTAGCTCTGGTGTGAACCTGATGAGAAGTTAGAAATAATTGAATTAATTGCTTTCAACTATTCCCTTCCTCAATATTTCACACACGGTGAGGAATAAGGCGCGCTCCGCGAATTAACCAGCTATTGGGTATAAAAAGTCGTTGTTTATCTTTTTCGCACTTTTTTACAATCTGAGGAAAACGATAGACAGACGGTACAGTGAAAGAGAGGGCTAGAAAGACCAAAATTAGCATTTTTGGGCCAGATTAAACATAATACAGATGTCATGTTGTACAAAGAGGTAGAAATATTAGCAGAAGATCACCAACCCTGGAAATTACTGCGCAGACAATACCAATGCTGTTAAATATACCTAGGATGATGATTATCGTAAAATATTTATAGCTTATTGTACATTCATTTGTTTTACGAACTTCCCAGACCGTTAGCAGAAAGTTTATGAAGCACAGGTCTTAACCAAGTGCTATTACCATGTTTCGCGCTTACTTAGAATATGCAAATTAAGAGTACAAGGAAGTACTTAACATTGTAAAGGCCTTTCATGCGTCGTAATTTAATTTCCCATAATTAATTTCCTTTGAGAAATGACCCCACCGATAGTGCATCAATAGGTCGATGGCATTGGAAGTACTGTGCTCACTTGAATTTGATACTTTTTGTGCTTGTTTTTTTTGTTGATTGCTGATTTATCTGATCTGATCCTATTAACTAAGTCGTTTCTCAAAATGTCACTCACCTACTAAACTCTCGCACATTACTGCGAAAGCGTCAGCGGAAAACTCGAAAGTGTTATATTGTTACTGCGCTATAAATAAATAAAAGCAGAGCATGTCCTAGATTTTGTTTAATTGTAGATAAATATAACTTACTTTGTAAATAAAGAGCATTATTTTACTTCTCGATACATAACTTTTAGCTCTACCAAAATGTGAAATCTCAACTAGATGGACTAGGTACTTTCTATGGAAAGTATTCGATCCTAAAAATTTCCCGTTGAAACTAGAAAGTTTCAATTTCTTTATAGTACCGCATCATTACTCCTCGCTGAAATTGTTTAGGTTCGTGCATCACGAAAGTTTATAAACGAAATAAACTGCTATCTAAAATGCTAAAACAAACCATGATACGGACATCTGTCTCATAAACATAAGTGGTCGGCTCGGCACGCTATAAAACCATAAATGATCAAGCATAGTCAGTCGGCGTCGTTGCCCCGACCAGACCCAATACAGGTTCCAGTCTAGTTCAGGGTTCTCTTACGCAACGATCGCGTAATAGCTTCCGACTGGGTCCTGATTTATTCGCATGTCTGCAACGATGCATTGGAGTCGAAACAATTTACAGTTCGATCTTGATGCGATCGGGATAGTTGGGCCACTATAATATTTTCCTTTAGGCTTCCATAATGTTTCTTCTTCCATTTGGTTGCAATATCTACGCACCAACAAGACCTTATGAAAACCGAATTGTAAAATACATAATTGCATTAGGCCAAATATGTCACATACTATATTGTAGAAGAATATCCGATTAAATGAAACTACTGTGCGAAGCAGTTGGACTTAAGTTCAAGTGAACTTGTTCTAGTTTATAGTGCTAAATCTATTACGGTTTTACTAGCATTAATAGTTTCTGCCCTTTAATATATTTGCATGCCATCGGAGATGCATAGGTGTCAATCGGTTTTAGTAATATTGCTCTAGCCTTGTGTCCTATATATCAACAATTATTAATTCATCATCATCATCCACAGCCCTCTCTATCCCACTGCTGGGTAATTAATTAATTATCAGTATTAAATTATTGAAGACCTCGAACCTTGTTATACTACACTTACTTATATTCGTACTTTATTTCTTAATACAATGAAACAATTTTCAAACAAGTAATTGTTTCACACCACACCATTTGTGTTTATCATTTTATAATATCCTTAATGAGCTATACGTTAATAGACAACAATAGCAGACCAAGAAAAAAACCATTGACAATTCTGTTCAATAAGAATGGCGTTGCGTCTTCATGTTGGCATTGTTAATTTTAATGAACATAAGTCAAGTAATTCTCACTATATTGTTCATCAAACTTCGCTTTAGCATTCATTAATCATTTACCACATGCTCGATGGTTAGATGATGAGCATCTACTATGTAACCATCGCTTGACAACGCAAATTTCTCGTTTGCACTCTAGAATTCATACGTGCCTGTATCGACGGGGTATGTTTCACAAACAGTTACTTCCTTCGCACCTGTACTGTTAGCTCCTGTGGCTTAATATGCAGATTGTTCGTCAATCACGGCACTTTATTATCAAGTCTTGGTTACGGTTACGGTATCCAGATTTCTGTTACAGATACTGGTTTTCACTTTAATAACGGTTTATTTACTGAATATCTTAGCGCCGTTCCGGATGCCGGTGTTAAGAATGCTACATTGAATCGATTTATCGTAGTTTTACCGGGAAATTGATAAAAATATTATTTCCACTGACCTATAATTCTTAAACAGCAAATTGATTAACATCTATTTATAATAAGCATTGACGTTATTTAAGCCAAGCAAAATTATGCACGGGTTCCTAATTACGTTGCAGTTTTTTTCCAGTACTTTTTGGATTGTGAAAATATCAAAATAGCCAGTCATTATGGGTGACAAAAGAAAACTCTCTAAACGTACCCGGCTTATATCAACTTAATTATACAGATTGCACTTAGTATCTAAAACCGTCCCCGAGCCTAGACCTACGAGTACCATTAAACATCCCAGCTAAAAGCTATAATTTAGTGAAAATACCTATAAAGTCTTCTTTTACATATAAACATGGTAGAGCAACTACTTCACTTTCAATATTGCTAAGATTGGCTTCTACTTTGTATGCAGGTTCAGTCCAAGTAATTACTAACCCATGCCGTGGAAGGAATGTCTTCGTTCTGGAGTGAGGGTCTAATTGGTTGATTCTGACTGACCGCATATCCTACTGTTGATATCGTATTTATAAAGTGGAATCTTGGTTATGGTCTTTCACGCTTTGACATCCAATTACGTACACATAGTATGACATAGTAACGAACACTAACTAACTACATAAGTAATCAAGATTTCATGATTTAGTTAACATAATCATAAACTTTGGTCTATCTCAGGGTTCAGTTTTGGGACCCAATTAATTCCAATTTTTGGACCTAATTCATTAAACTAAGCTTATTATATATATATTATATACATATATATCAATATATTAATTATAATAAGCTAATAAAGTAGTTAAATACAGCCTCTTTTAAACCACTAAATAAAATAGTTTCTTTAACTGAATAGTTTTATTGCTATATCTACATTCGAGCTAGTTAAAGATGTCGGTTCATCCTTTACCATGTTCATTTTATCTGACACAATTATCGTAAAGACTTAATCACTAACAAGGCGCTTGCATAGTCTTTATTTCAAAAAATGTTGTAATAGGCCAGGAGGTGATAACAGAAATTTCGCCGTGTGTTTTCCCGTGTGGCGACTCTTCAGGGGTCCTATTTACGTAATGACGGAAAGGAAAATGATAGTCATAGCGCTGGTACCGGTGGCCCAATCGCGTGGTCGAGGATGGAGAACGTGTTGGCGGTATGGCGGCCGGCAGTCTCAACGGAAGACCAGCGCCGGTTGTTTACGACCGACATTATGATGAGTTGAGAGTGGTTTAAGGCAAAAATAATTATAATAGTTTATTTTTTCTTTGTGGTCTTATCTACTATTTAGTTATGTTTGTATGTATATATTTTTGCTTTAAATAAATATTTGTCTATTGTCTATTTGGATCCGACGGAAAAGCATGGTTCAATTGTTATTTTAAAATTGACGTGTTCTCGTCTAACGCTACCGTCTACTTCATTTTTCAGTGACTAACGGGAAAAAATAAAAATGGGTTACAAATCGTTCGACTTTTGTGATTTATCCGACACTATCGATCCTTGCCCACGCGATTGGGCCACTAGTACCAGCGCTATGACCATCATTTTCCTTTTGTCATTGCGTAATTAGGACCCCTGAAGAGTCGCCAGACGGGTACAAATGGTTCGGAAATTTCTGTTACCATCTCCCGGCCTATAAGGCAAGCTACTATAAACTTGGTTCTAGTGACTAGGAGTAATAATAAAACAAGTTAAAACAACCATGTCGTTATGACGCCTGTAACGTCTGTATATTTTTTCAATTTGATTTGTTTGTAAGTAATTTAACACACGCTTGTTTGTATACTCAAAAGGTTTCGTATTCGTAATTAAGCTAAATGTTACAATTAGGCGTAAAAATTGTAAAAGAAAAAGTTCTTTATGATTGTCATTTATGTGTAAATAGTTTTTTAATTTAAGTGCGTTTACAGCAACTAGCATTATAACTAGTATCATTGACAGCGCATTCCTAAACTAACACACAAACTAGATGTTATCGAGTCACGACTAGGTCCGTTCCTCTTTGTTAGTATTTAAAGTTATTGTCTTGCGTTCTACGAAATCTTTCGTTTGAGAACATCTAATGTATAATATAGGCTTTCCTTACAGTCAGATGGTTAATAAGTTTTGGCAAGATTTTTAGATTTATTTCCTTTTATGTTGTTGTTTCCCGTATCAATATTTTAGGTATATAATTTTACTATTGTGACTAAAGTTAAGTTTTACCTTACGTATTTTAGGTCTAAGAACGCGAGATAGTTTACCTTGCGGTCTATAATGATTAAGCTATTAATATTTATCTCCTTAGACTGCTTTTCCATTTACCAGTTTAGTTTTAATGTTATATTTTTTAATGACTTAACATAGATATTACGTAATTGCCAGCATCGGAACTAATAGTGTACTTGTTAGAGTAATTTGTAAAATGCTATCAAATGCAATGTAACTGATTTTTACTCGTTTGCGTATTAACTACATATATATATACATCATCATTAATTCATCATCATCAGCACAATTTTACCTACTGCAGTGCAAATGTCCTGAGCGAGTAAGTGCTTTTTCAATTAAAGAAAAATAGTTTTGTCTCTTTTACGTATTCTCTAACTGTAAGTAATACTATTTTACCATACACTATTCACCGTTCTATATGGCTTTGCTGTTGGAACTTTACCTTATTTTAAGATGTTAGACCAATCGAGGCTAATTCGCCGTTTAAGTAGTAATTAATCTTTAAGTTCTATCGTAGCATTTAAACACATTATAGTTGCCCCAAGCTTTACAGTAAACTTAATATTTCTATAAATGCATTTATTTAATATTAACCGATAAATTCAATCTAGTGTCCGTCATATATGATCTCATGTTAACAAGGTCACTTTTCAACAAACACAAAATGTAGTCCACCATTTATGTTACGTATTTATGTTTTTCCATAAATTATGTTTATCAACGAACCAAGTCTACTATTTAATTTTGCTTTGACGGGCACGCTTTCATACGATTTTATTTATGCCCTATGATTAAGAGTCTAAACTTTAGCTTGTCTGCTTACGACACAATCGTGACGATCTGGTCGTGGAAATCAGATAAACTGCACAATATTACCGAAGTACTACGGTGGATCCTGCCTGATCAGGTTCCAAGTTTCGTGTTCACGTCGCCGTCTTAAATCAGCATTGTCAAGTGACTGACTTTAACAAGACCGCGGAGCTTTATTAGCTTTTGTTCAAGAGTAATCTTAAACAAAATGTAAGTCTTGTCGTAGGATACTTTTATTAGAATCAATAAAGTTCTAATAGATATGATAATATTATCGTTCTTTAATTATTTTATAAAATATAAGAAATCTGAAACTAATTTCGAAAAATGAAAGCAAACAATGAAAGCTGTGTCAGGAAAACTATGGTCCGTAATATGAAAGTGGTCGTCGAGAAAGGAGTTAGTAGGTATCTCATAAATAAGCTTAAACATAAAATATGACTTGACTACGACAAAGTTTCTAAACGTCTAGAATCTATTAAGCTGCAAATATCAGCTCTAGTATTCAATAAGATGCAATTCAGAGCGTAGGAAGTAAGATAAGTGAGCGAATGCGCTCCTAACAACAGTGCAACTGATCTAACCTGCACGATAGAACCGGCCCACGTTGCACCGACTGGAGACACCGCCTTACGATAACCGACCTCTAATAAGATAAATTGAACTTATCGCCTCTTAATCTTAGAGCAACACTTCCCACGTAGTCCGCTCATAATATACTCTTGAGTAACGATCTTGCTAAACGCACGGACATTTTCCTTAGCTTAGGTTCACGAAGCGGCACTCACCAGAGAAAGATTAGCTTGTCGAATTCAAATGGTCTAGTGCATTCATAAATAATATCTTTACACCAAATAAATTCACGATTTGCAACATAATAAATGCTCACTTTTCCATATAGAGTCTCGAAAGCGGGAGAAATTTGCTGGGATTGTATCGTTAAAAGGAACAATGCTAGCCATTGAAAACTAGTGGTTGCATGGTTCAGATTTGCATCGAAACAAGATTCAGCGGTCTTCATTGTGCCGTGTTCCCAAGACTGTAATAGATGCACGACAGTACTTGGTTAGTATCTGGGCTGCTTCATCTAAATACTAGTATGCTAACTTGTTGGGGCACGTGCGTGGTACCGCTGCCTATATCTCGATAGGGACTGTATCGTACTTTACGCTTATCAGTACATCTACCATGAGTTTTTAGCCATTTTACTCGCTATCGACCGCGTTAACATTTTGTATGGCAAATTGTACAGCGCCCCTAGCGGTTACTCGTAGAACTAAAATCGGCACCATGAGTCGCTGAGTAAACATCGTATCGAGAACTAAATGTCAGCGAGTAACGTTTTTAAGCCGTTGCCATACAAAATCGGCACCATGAGTTACAAATTTGACAGATGCCATCGAGAAATACCGTCTCGAGTGTAGTTAACTTACTCACTTACAAATTGTAGCGTGAAATTGTTTCGATCCTCTAGTTTTTGTAAAAGTAAATTTAATTTAGAGAGTTATATTGTCTAAATAGTGTCGATAAAACGTTATTTTACATGAAACTTGAATGTTTAAGGCGCGAACAAGAAAAATCTTAAGCTGGCATGAGAATGATACTTGAAAAATTTATTATGAATTTATTTAGGAAGACATTTTTATATCAAAGAATATGTATTATGCTCCCTATGGATACTTTTGAGGATTTATTTCGTGACTATACAAGATTTGAAATCCACACAAAGGATCTTATTGGAAACAAAGATAGGTACTTACTTATGGAAGTTTCATTTTAGTTATAAATCATCCAAAAATGTACATTCCACGACTTTGCCGGTTTTATAATGTATCATCACAGTTATCACCATTATATTTTAGGCAGTTCAATTTACGCCGGCGAGTACCTAGCTACGTAAACAAACACTGACGAAATCTAAAACCATTGCCCATTGGACACGCACTTGACCTTGGCCGTATATTAACCAAATAAATTTAAAATCACTAACTATTCAGGCTCAAGCTCTCTTCTATGACGCTTTCAATTAGCAGGGTTATTTTAAAGTACTAAGATTTTTTCAATGTATCCCTTACTCCGTCTTTAGAGTATTAGTTGGAAAGAGAGAGCAATAATCGGTGTGAAGTTAGAAACGGTGTAGTGCTGCCAACATAACGATATCAAAATGTACTCGACAGAGTGAGCTAACTCGAGGAAGCAAGTTAACTTTTATGGAACTCATGGTGCCGTTTTAAAACAAAACAATCCGATGCGCGTTTATTCGGTCCCGACTGAAGTAAGTTTTCGATGGCAACTCATGGTAGATGTACTGAGCGTGTTCCTGTGTCTACCGCCTATGCATTATACTAAGATACTGAGATCTAATGAATACTTTACCGACACGTGAAACGGCTTCAGTGAAATTGCGACCCTAAAACGGTTATAAACCATTGCTGATAATAGCTTGCAACTTTGCAACGTTCAGAGCACATACCAATCCCGCTTCTGAAACAATATTTTAGTACTCTAAAGACATTCACATTATCCGCTTTGTGAATTACCGTCTGCTCTAATTTATATAGCCTATTGAATGAACAGTAACAGTGATCTAAGTAAAAAATCTATTATCCACCAACAAGGCTCGTTTAGGCCGTTGTACTTTTTGCGTGCTTAGCTGTCCATGCCATGTATCGAGGCTGCGGTATTGCCCACAAAAGCTGATCCCGTTTTAAGAGAGCTTACGGTAATCAGTCGTCCCGAGATGGGCAAAAATCGCTCTCTATCACACGTATTGTCTTTCACTTTATAGGTTCTTCGTATATCATATTAACGGTGTGCGTTATGCAATTCATCGTGTGACAATGACAACATCTTTACCAGTTTTTGTGATCCACTCTATTCATCGGAGCGGTTGAATTTTGTGTCAGATATCGGTTAACTGAGAACAGATTCCGTAAGCTCTGGCGCCAGCCGTAATGTCTCGTACAGTGAATAGTAAAACTAAATCACGTTTGCTATTTTCGCCATTTCTTTGAATAGTTTGCGCTATTGCTTTTTGCAACGTGAGTTTAGTTTTGTTTTCACGATGGCATTTTCTGAAACGAAAGTTTCTCGCATTGAGCCTTCG
The DNA here is from genome assembly GCA_949125135.1 of Alcis repandata. NCBI lineage: Eukaryota > Metazoa > Arthropoda > Insecta > Lepidoptera > Geometridae > Alcis > Alcis repandata. Next base: position 5,401,414 of record OX421238.1, read on the forward strand.
ATAATGGCTCGTATATCTTGCCTTACGTGCCTATTGCTAGAAAGTATTTTAGCGAATCTTAGTTCTTAACATTATTTATGTTTGCCTCGCCCACTGGTTTTATGGAGCATCTAAATGTCAACTTCGTTTTTCTTGTATGTGAGTAATAACATCTTGAGTGCAGTTTTTTTCTCTATTTAATTTCGCACTTTGTTATCGATTACTATCGAAGGTATTTCCTTTGTCAGCAACACCTTTGCTGCATCAATCTCGATCCAACCACGGCTTAGACCCATTACTCGTTCTTCCGCTTGTACTATTCGATCACTGTCTAAGGCGGAACTCGTTTTCACACATGCGTAATAGGCAATAGTGCGTGTCGAGTCGAGATCTCATCACGCGCACAAACGGCAAATCGCTCCCTTTGATCGTTGAAAATGGCTTGGATGCAATAACTTTTCACCAGACTGTACCTTCGTTAATTTTTAAAGCCCTGAAAATATATTCTGGTTCTGTTTTGTTTCATATTAATTAATAAATAACGAGCTAACATAGTTGCAAAAAAACTATAGATCTTTTTGGTTTCTTCTTGTCTATGTTACAAACAGAGAGATCAAAACTTTGCAAAAAGTTGACCAAAAAACTAATTAGTGTAATGAGTTCGTGCGTTCGTGATTAAAAGCAAATTGTAGCATATCTGCATTCGTTTCTACTTTTTATTGTACTTGCAACATTGTTTGTATTCCATTACTTTGTTTTTCAAAACGCTTTTTGTAGAAAGTCCACTGTCAATATTTTAAATTGTCTTAACGCTTCGATCACGATTAGACCTGCGCCTCTCTAAGGCCAACCCTGTGCAATAAGAAATTTAATTTCTATCGTGACGCCTATAAACCCCCAGTCATTAATTGATTTAATCGCAGATACTAAATGTTTGTTTACAATGTTCTCATCGGATGTTCTCAGCAAGCTCACTAGCTGCAAGAAGTGATTTTAATACTATTTCTCATAAGCGATTATGTTTTATTACAATGAATGTAACAGTTAATATTTCTGCAATTTCCTGGTAATCTATCTTATATTGCCCGCTAGCGATGAGTTAAATATCAAAGGCAGAAGCAGCATATTAACCAAGGGAGAGTTGTAAAATTTTATGTTTAGCGCAGACGTTATGGACTTATGGATCAACACTTTACATGCATAGATGTTATTAGATGATAGCTATGAGAGAATTAAGTAACAGCTTTTTTGCAGGATTACCTGAAAGCCAGTTCCTGATTTACCTTACGTGTTTTTACCATTTGTTGATCATATTACTTAATCATGATCTTCCTCGAGTTTTGCTCCTATCGATGGTGGAGGAACGTTATAGCAATCCTGACTCTTGAGGCTGCCGCTTTAAGGACCGAGGAGGCACTATTCTCGCAGGTTTCTAAGCCACCTCTTACCGGCGCTCCTTTTTTGGAGATTTTTCTTCTTTCCCTGGATGATCAGCTTAATCATCAGGTGATCTAATTTCTAGTTTTTCAAGGGTAATAAACAACTCTTTGTAAATGGTATTAAAAAAAGTACAATAATCTCGCTGGTTCGAATGCCAATGCTATAAAACCAAAATGATACCAAAATGTATCAAATAACGCGTTAACATCGCTTTATTAAGATAATCATCGTTATAATTAAGAAGCTCATCAAATGAAACGTGCTTTCGAAACCGGTTTCACTCGTGACAAATGATGATCAATACAAATAAACAACTTGCACGTCATTCATCTTCGACCATTTATTTGAATAACTGTTTAACTGTTAATTTGATTCTATTTGAATACGTAATAGGTGATTTTTAACGCAGTTGGAGAGATAAAGATGGTACTTATGACTAACCACTTCTTTTTGTAGTTACGTAACTAAAAAGCTAACTAAAAAAACATTTTATGGGACTTCTGATATGGTGTCATGGTGAAAGCTTTTAGTATAGCATTTTTCAAGTGAAAAAATTACAAGAAAAATTGATGTATTCGTATTAAAATATTTTTTTAAATAAATGCACCAATTTTTAGGTATAAAAATATGTAGTTTTCATTAAAAGTTGATACATTTTTTTTTTAAATCTCCGGTAGTCAATTTTGTTTAAATAGCAAGTTTATTTATTTAATGTGAATAAAGTTACAAATAGGCTATAAATTGTATCGCACTTCCATCATTACAGTGATTCACTATTTCACCGTTTCCGTAGTCCACGACCGCGGCATCCTTACAATTTAAGGCTCGTGCTTTAAGTTAACAGAGACTAGGAAATTGCCCTTTCTCAGACAGTGATTGCGGCGGGCTAATGCTGCTCGCCACTCAAATAACACGGCGGTGGCTTCCGCGAGCTAAAAACTTATTTATTTTAACGAAATTGATAGTTGCCACAGTCTCACAGCCGTCATTAGCCAGTTATGCGAACCCACCATCGTTGTTGTCTCTATCGCTTACTTTGTTAGCTGCTACCATTATTTTCCTTTGCTGCTTCCGGAATCATGTACCTCGTTTTCTTGAGAACGCTTTACTTCTTTTTGGCTATCTTGTACAAGACTCTCGTTTTGGCAATTTTTATTGCTCTCATAAATCTGTGCTTCTTTGCATGTCGTCACGTTTAATCAGTTTTGCTTTTATATTTAGCTCGCCCCAATATGCTCTGTCCTAAATTGTCATTGTATCTAATTGGGGCTTCCTCATAGTTTTGGTCATGCTCGTATACCATAGTAAATTTAAATGATAAAATTAATACATAGGTTTTAGGTTATAAACCTTATTTAAGCACAGCAACTATTACAAGGAAAGATAACATCTAAAAAATATAATGAATTGTTTCTAACCAAAAAAGCGCAATGATCTTAACATACATTATTGTGACTCATTATGATTTGTAATCAAGTGTTGCTAAGTATGTCTATCGGCTCATATTAACATTACGCGTTTATCGCTGGGAACATCGCGTCTATCTTGTTGTCGTGTTTTTGCTCGTTGCGTACCAAAGTGCTCTACATTGTGAGATCGCGACGCGACGTGCGTAAGACGATAATAGTTCTTTGCTCTGATCTATATCTCTATTTTCTTTACTTCTTTCGTATCGAAATTTGTTTTATACCTTTTTTTAGGTTCTTCTTTACTGTTTTAACTTTTTTTAGTATGTCTCATTATCAGTTTTAAGTAAAATCTTAATTATGAAATATTGCCCAGATCTAAATGTATGTGTTATATCGTTTCTTTTATTCTGAAGTATAATATATAAGTTCGTCTTTGTTGTTTCTCTCATTAGCCTCGTAGAAAACGTTGATTTTATAGAAGTACTAAGTTGCATAGTTTCATGGAAAGTTCTTGGCACTATGAAAAGGGAATGCTTGCTTTCCCTTCTGTCCCTTTCGAATAGCTGGCGGCACGTACTTGGAACGTGTAGTTGCTCCTACAAGTTTTATCATTTGTATCGGTTTGGTGATTTAACCTAGTTGCCTAAACGTTTACGTGACACGGCGGAATTTGTATCACATTTAAATAAAATCTGCCTTCGTCTCTTGCAAGAAGTTCGGGAAAAACTGTGTTAACAACAAGCATTGGTCACGTTACAAAAAAGGAAATTAAAACTTGTCGCACAATTTCAACTTTATTACTCGATTTTTCCTCTAAGTTTTTATTAATACGATGGCTATTTTAATTAAGAAATAAATAACATTTACTTTGAGACACAAAAAAATCTATACTGCAGTAGATTTAAGAATACATTATTTTAAAAGTAGCTAGAAAATGTATTAGTTGCATTGTTTAACTTATAATATCTAACCTATAAGATTCTACATTGTCGTGTCATAGTAACCAGCCGCTTTAAATAGTTTCGAAACTAAAAATAAATTATAACACAATTTTGATTACCAAATCTTAACACTCCCAAAATGTGTAGATGAATAGCTTTCAGTAGACTGATCATCAATCTTACTCACAGGAGTTGCGTCTGTGAAATCGCTTCTTTGTTTCGTACTAACAGTCTTTCATTATGGTCTCGATACGGCTTAGTTGTGAGTTTGTGAGGCACGTCGTGACAACAAAGGTAGCGTTACAATGAGCGTTTGCACCGAAACTGAAAGTAAGTCTGCAGGTGCCGGACGCTCGTGCGTGAGTCCGCATCAAGTCACATCCGTATTTAGGATGCTAGATCTTAGTGAATCGGAAGCTGAATGCGCTATAGCTATTGTGCTATTCTTATTATCCTTCCTCTTGTAATTTCTTGTGTAAACAATAAAGAGCTTATTTATGTACTTATCTACTGCATCTTCGATTTTTCACATTGACTCAAGTTTTTCTAATAAATTTTATTGGTACTAGTTAGAATGGAAGCGAAATGTGGCGTAGGTTTATTAATAGTCTCCGCTGACCAGTTTTTGCCCTGGCTTAGGCGTTTTACTTCCTTTGAACTTTCAAAGGAAGTAAAACGGGATGATGTTAAAAAGACTTGTAGATCTCGTTTAGTTTTTACTGTTTTATAGGCTAATTAGATGCATTACTTATGTACTCTAATTGGACGTTTAAAAGCTAGTCCCTTCGATTTATAGGCATATAAGTTAAGTCACTAGATAGGTTTCTTAGTTTATATTACACGTTTTTTCAACGATAGACCGTACAGCCGTACACCGTGGTAAAATAAGATAAATACGTAAGAAAAGTCGGTCCGAGTACCGTGCCTTGGGGTAGGCCTATGGACCGAAGTTGATTTTGAAATTAAAGTGACCCGGAATTAATTAAGTACTAAATAAAAAGTAAAAACGCCTGCACTACTTACAATTTTCATTTTACAATACTTAGCTATATTCAGAAAAATTTCACCTCAACTTAAATTTTATCTTTTGTAAGGATCAAAGGATTGAATTACTTACAATTTTTACGCATTGGAATTAATGCAGGTTGTTCAACTTTCATGGCACTATTCGCTTGGTAACGCTGTTTGTTACGTGCTCTGGGAAAGCTTGTGCTGAAGTAGCAGGATTTGAAATGCCTGTCTTAATGAGAACATTAGCACTCAACGTCATTCTCAATGGATTCCGTCCATTCGCTTTATAAGAAAAAATATCTTAAATTAGGCGAGCTGCAATAAAAAAGATACGTAAAGTAAGTGACAATAGCTTTTTATAGAGAACAAACGGGGCCGATAGTCGTAAATCGATGGAATGTAACGCTCTTTAGATTTCACCCATAATTTTGTATAAATTATGGTGTTAAAAATGTCAAATCAATGGTTAGGTTTCAATCCCTTTGGTGAAAATTGTAGGCTCCATTGTTACGTTTGTCGATTTGTATGTTATTGTTCAATGAAATTTTCATATTCCTCCTTTTATTTTCAATTTTAGGTGCCTTGCCTAAGTATTGGTAGAGCAAAAAAAATTAAGAAGTAAAAAAATACATTACTTAACGTGTGTTGTAACTAGCTGTGATTTTTATTTGTCATGAATATAGATTCTACTAAATCACCATTTTACTGAATACCGATCCAATTACAATAATATCCGATAATAATTTCAATACAAAATGAAACTAAAACTGAAACTAAATATCAGATCTAACGCCATTGTCCATTCATAGCCATTTTGAATAATAACTGCATTGTGTGTTTAGACGATGCTCGGCTTTATGCGGTCTTTCGTTCGTCTATAAAGAGAGGCATTTCAATTTCACACTTCATTCATTAATCAAATGCTGGTATACTTTGTTAAGTACTTTATTGTTATCACCATTCTTAATCTTGTATCACTATTAAAAAAATCTCTCAAATCATCTTATTACGATCGAGTTCGAGCGTTATCAAATTATAGCTCTTCAAAGTCGAGTTCCCTTTCGACCTCTAAACACGCGACGATACGAAGTGAACTTTCTTCGTGAACCACCTGACAAATTGCTTTATAATGATGCCTAATTGATCACTCGCTTTGATTCGAACGACTTTATAGTCTACTTTTTTTGTGAAGAGCGCCTGCTCGAAAAAATACTCATAGCTAATGAGTTTTCAAATTATTTTAACTTGCATCCATGAGTGTTAAAGTTAATTTACTATTTGATTTTACATACACGAATAATCGATTACCGCCTAATGACCTAAACTTTCCTTTTGCCTTCAATATGTTGTTTTCACTCACGTAAATAACAAAGTGTTTTAATTCAATCTTGCAAACAAAACAATGGAGGTAATAAAATGCATGTATAAGATTACCATCATGTTTTAAATCACCCAAACGTTTTCACGTAAACAGTTTCTAGCACAGCTAGCAATAAAATCATATTTAAGAAATGAGTAGAAATTAATTATAAACCTTTTATCATTAATTTACAACAACTGTGAAAATTTTAAGTAAATAGAAAGTTAATCGTTTATGATCTAAAACGCAACTTACTAAAACAATCGTGCTTAACCATTTTAAGAACTGTCACGTTATACAAAATTGGCACTTTAATACACCGTTAACTGCACATATTTCCCAAATTAGGTGAAATCAGAATCGTGACAATTGTCTCTAGTTATTTTACGAACTGTTAACAAATGCGAAATAGATTTCCCTAGAAGCCATGTATCCGTCTAGTGATTGTTCATTGTGTAATACGTTATTACCATCACAGGAGCTTGTGGGAACCCGTCAGGGATAGTCGAGATCCCGTGCACTGAACCCTTGCACCCGTTTTTCTACACCATAATCTTGTCTACAGCAACATTTTGTTCGCCCTCATTAGTTTCACTTTGACAACTTATGCTCTTTCTTTAATTTAGCGACAAGTGTTTACCTTTATCAAGCTAACACGCTTAAGATCTTTGAAGCCCATCAGTCAAATTTTCTAAGGCGCTATTCTACTGACCTAATGTTCCATAGTTCTATCTGCATACAATTGAACTTGATGATCGTTGACCTATCATAACTTCTCACCTCGCTTACCTTTCGGAAGCAAAACACATTCTGAGCAATTCAAAATCCAGATAAGATCGAAGTGAAAGGTTTTTATTGCTTTTGTTTCTGTAACATTCGCGCTTGGCACTTGTACTTCTATACAAGGTACTCTATAAATTATTTACAGTATAAGATCATTGGCGATAAATATTTCTGATAAATTCTTGGATTTGTTGAACTGGATTGCCAGACGTGCCATATTAACAAGCTCTTGTCATAAATGAATGCTCTTTTAACTCGTAACTGTGAAGTTTAAGCAAACAATGAACTTGCACTTCTCAATTGCTATTGGAATTCCTCAGAAGACCTAGTTAAACGATTTGAAAAGCTTTGCCTCCGGACCGCTTAGTTTATACACGCTAGTTGTAAAAGTCGTTCCATTAATATTAATTTATTTTTTGTAAACAAATCAGAAAAACTTAATCCATTAATTCCACAATCGTTTCAACTCACACTTCCAGTGAGAAAGTATCGAAACTAATTTATAGTCGACACAGTCTATTGCTTCCACGTTAGCTACGTATAGCATCTACTTATCATCATAACCATCGTCAATGCAAACTTTGTCGTTAACCAAGGATTAATTCGATTTGCTTCACAACTTTTTTTGTTAACTTTTGGTTTACACAGACTTCCATGTTTACTTGAGTTTTGTAGGTTGCAGCATTGGCTACTGTTATTTATCCAGTAAAAGTATTCGGATACAATCACTCTTACCAATTTGACGCTGCATTAACATTGCTTGCTAAATGAGTGATTTCCGTTCGTTTAATTCGTTCATTCAATCTGTATCGAATTGAACTCAACGATAGTTTATTTATTACTTTCAAATGTTATAAAATTAAAACAAATCGAGTAGTGTAAATCATTAGTGTAGTGATTTCGCCAACTCTCTTTAATATGTCATAGATAGGAAAGTAGAACATCCCTAATAATCCCTATAGCTCTAATTTTTCGCATTGTAACTCCAATCATTGTGGCTTCTGCGGTATTGCAAATACTTTTTCTTAACTTTCCTTATTTTCTTTATTATTGTTTTCCGTATTTGCAGTCTGTTTCTTTCTGCTGTGCTTTCTGTAGTACAATCACAATCGAATAAACTAGACGCCAGCAATGGAACAAAACAATGGAGGCTCTATAATGGCTATATGCTTACGCTGCGGCTTAGTTTCAATGACTTTCTCAATCGCAGTTCTAGGAAGCACAACATTTAATTTAAATGTCTGACATACATAAAATCAATTTTGTATGTCGTAAATGACAGTAATCAACAAAAGTTCAATTTCAATTGCAAAACGGTCTGTCATCAAATTGTCGAAGGATCGTACCGAGTCGTCTTGCAATTTTCTACGTGCCATGCATCATATTTGCGGGTTAATCGCTGGTTTCTTGTTCGTAAGTAGGCTGCAGTGCATTGTAGGTCATTGGAACAGAGCTGCGCAAGCGCTGCGCTTTCCTGCATTTGTCTTATGCAGATGAGAATTATGTACCATCTTAATACAAATTGTTTGATGATACTGACCAGCGGCAAAGCCCACAAAGTTAGTAAACTTACTAGCTTCTTGCGCAAATCCGTTTGTAAGCTGTTATTTATTTATTTATTTGAGAACACACTCGTAAAGATATTATCGAGTGCTGTAATCATTAGTGTGCATCGCTAATTAAGACACGAAGTCTGCTGTGGGAATCGAAACGCTGATGGACGACTTTATTTCAATTAGCAATTAAGTAAACTTCACTGACATTATACCGTACTCATTCGATATTATGCGCTTATTTTTTAAATCGTGAGAGTAAATAATGATGTTGAAGAAATGTATTACAATTCACAAACGGTTTGTTGAAATGCAAATCAGAACAAAGGAAGGCAATAAGGCACCCAATTTGTGACTTCCGTTCTCAGGCGAATAAACTAAAGAGAAACAAAAGAAATTGGTATTAACCAGTAACTGTTGGTTCAGCTGTCCATTTCTACAACTATCAATCACCCGAAAACCGGCAAGCTCAAATCAGTACAATCCGATACATAATTTATCTGCTAGCTTGAATCAATCTATAAGTTCAAGTCTACTTGCAAGTCCGTTACCATTTCTATACGTTGGCACGTTCTTGATAAACATTTCTCCGCATTGTTTTCTCATCATTCACAACGAAACTCTGATTCACTTTATTGCTATCCGATTGCCAATCAATCAGATAAACCATTTACTTTCATCCGGATCATAATTACTACCGAAAGTAATCATATCGATTTCGAATTAACCCGCTTTGTAAACGCTAAACGGAAGTCACGTTGTTTTAAATTCCTAAAGTGCCTTTAAATGTAAACAGAAATTAGCTATGCCTCAGTTTACCCAGATACAAAATTATTTGTAAAAACTTTTATGGTTCACTAGGCATGGACGCTACATCGAAATCACCTGTTTACGCATCTGGGTCAGTTTTTATTCCGTTTTCACTATTCAAACAAAATGCTGAGATGCCGCCGCGTTTTACCCGCGAATGTGACTGATTCATTTCGCTTTAAGTAATTGTTTCAATGACGAACACCTTACGTCTACATTCTCTTTAGAGCATTAATAACTGATTAATTTCAATTTATGTGGAATTTCATTGCTATCATCAGTAAAATCTCAACACGTGCTTGCTGTAACTTAACTTGTTTTTTGTTGGTTATACTCGTATCATCGCAAACAATTAGTGATTTAGCTAATTTTTCACATGATTTTGCAGTTTCTTGTTATGTTTTAGCTTTGCGTGGCTCGGTTGGGCGTGACGCGCCGTTTTGTCGGTTGCTCTTGTCGATACGGTCTACATGCGACGCAACATCCGCCGGCTAACCCCAGGTTTAGGCTTCAAGTTTTCTTCTTCCAATGGAAAGCTATCTATTTCTTGTTTGTAATCAATACCTTATTTTATTTTCCCGTTTGTTTTCTATTTATTAATTAATGAATCTAAGTTTATTTGCATTGGACTGAAAAAGTTATATTTATGATGTAATTCATGATTATACTGACTTTTGATGTGCATGTAGACTGATTTTTGATGTGCATGCGCTGTAATTTTTCAATTATTTTCCCACGGATCATTAAATATTCATATTACACATTGTGCTGTGTTAAGTATTGTATTAGTAATTATTCAAAATGTGTTCGTAATACATGTCTGCTTTAACCTTTTGTTTTTTCACCACACTATCTAGATCGTGTGTTTGAGTAATTTGATGCGCGGATGAATGAGTAAATATGCCCTCGAAGCGAAAACAATCTGCTAGACGTTATTAAACTTTGCAATAAGCTATGTCAAGACCGTTTTGTATAAGCTTATTGTGCCTAAGGAAATATTTGGAATTTAGCAGAAAATTTTGAAGTAAAAAAACGGTCTTACTTTACAAAAAAAACTTGATCTCCAATTTACATTAAGTAGTACTCTAAGCATAAAGTCAAACACTTTTTATGTATTTTTTTATAGTAAATATTAAAAAACGACATGAATAAAAAGCCGTCTTGTAAAGGGTGTCAATTGACCTTGTTTAAATCTATGATAAAGTCAACTTTTTTCATTTCTTTTGTGACAATAGTTACGTCTTGCGACGGAGCGGTACTCGGAACGGTATTACAATCGGAGATGCAATTGAAACGTTTAACCGAAGTGGGATCATCTGGCACGACCATAGCCCAGTTCCGAGGTGAAATGCAAGGTCGGGAAATGCCGTGTTATTGTGTCTATAAGCTTTTTGTCATGCATCTCACCGAGTTGTATTGTTGTAAGCGACCGAGATGCTCCATTGAGACAGATATGGCGTGCGATACTCAACTCGGAAACGCTGTTTTTCATCTTCCGTGATAGTTGACGGTCGAAAGCCCCACTTATTCCGTATCGAGTATGCGTTTATAACGCTGCGATTAGCTCTTAGGTATGCAATATGCACTGCGTTAATTACATTCGAGCGGTTATTGATCTTTCACTGGCGTTATTAATTCTTTCCGATACCACACTCGAACGCTTCCTCTTTGAGAGTTGCAAACCACGTAATAGACCTATTAACTAATGAAATGTACGTATAAATGTTTCAAGACTGGAAATGAGCGTCATTTTATACATTTGTTAGATTGAAGTGCATTCGATTTGATGTCTGGTTGGTAGTTTGGTAGATTTGTAAGCAGTAAATGCGGTCCGTCGAGTCGGTACGGAGTGGCTGCGGTTTGCATCAAATCTGAAGTGGAAATGAGCCACACTTAGCGTCTGTCCCCTCCTGTGGCACAAACCGCAAATCGTCTAGAGGAAGACGGCTCTTTATAGATATGTTCTGTAATATCTCTTCGGGGTTTCCGTCGTAGGCACTTGATGTCCTCACTCACCTGTCGAATGCCGTTGCAGCCTAACGTATAACTTTATCGTCAATATCTTCGTTAAAAGCTTTAAATTGACTGTTCAACTGTTCATTTTGCACTGTATTTTATATGCACGTATTATATTTTATACTGGTAAAGTAACATTGTAGTGTAATAAGACGGTGCGCGTAATTTCCGAGTTCTGAGTAAAGTATTAAGAAGGCGCAGAGAACTGCTAAGTTACCCCATCATTTAAGTAACTATTATTAGTCTAAATGGTAGATCTCTGCTTGGCCAATTTTCTCAATTTCAATTTTGAATTTTAATGTTCTACTCGTATCTTGGTATTTCTTTTTCTAGTTTTTTTTTAAAGATTATTTTTAAACAGTAAGACAATTTTACAGTTAAATTGCTTTCTTTGCAAGAAAAGAGGCTTGTAATAAAATTAATTCAATCGCGCTCGTCCAAAAATTATCGAACATGATATTTCCAAGGATTCTATATCCGTATGCCAAATGTGGTCAAAGTTGTCCAAGGCCTGTGGCCGTATTCAGGCACGTGAGATATTATCTCGGCCTCTTTCACTCTTATGACGTTTATGACGAGAAAGACAGTGACCAAAGTCCTCGCACACGGCAGAACAGGACCCTTGCTCCTCGCGACACTCAAGCCTGTTATACAATAATGGCTGCTTGTTGCCGTCACACGAATTGGCCGCCCGCGACTCGGTCTCGACTTGACATAGACGTACGATCCTAGATTGAAAACACGACGCGGTTTATTGCAGTTATGTTGATGGGACTGCTAGTTGCTGTTGCAATTATTTGTTAATACAATGGTATGTAGTCGTTCATCGTTTGTATAGTTTAAATGGGAATAGCCAAAATATACTACACAGATTTAGCACCAATTTGTCGGTCTTTCGATAATATTTAACGAATAAAGGTAAAACTTTTTGACTGAAATTGGCAAAAATGTTACTTTCTTAAACTTTTTAAAATTTACATTAAATTATTTACATAAAATTTAATAAACTTTTTAAAATTTACATTTAAAATTTAAAACACACCTTAAACTAATTTTGTATCGTGTGAAAATTGTTCGATAAAAATAGATAGTAGATGAAGATCCCCAATATGGATCACCCAAGAAGATTATGAAAACCAATTTGAAAATAACAAGCATAATCAATTACCGATTCACCCTAGTAGCCCAAAAAGCTAACATACAATTTTCCCTCAATTATCGACCGAAGCACGTCTGCGACCAAAGATCAGACAGCATTTCAATGGTCATTTCCATCGGAGGTCGGGAATGAAAAGTCACCAGTTTCAATGATTGGTTTGTGCAATTTCACGGTGCCGCGTGAACCTCGCGTAACGGCACTCCGCGGGTCTCTCGGATTACTATAACCTCATGACATAGTTACCGTCTCTTTGCCAAATTGATTCCAGACAAGCGCGCCCGCGTGCCCTAGGGTCGACTTGACCCCATATCTGATTTAAGGTGAGGGCCGCGCGGTCAACTTCGTGCGATATGTAGGAGCAATGAAATGTCGCTTCATTAGAGAGCGCTACTACAAAATGGTTTACAAAATGATGCATAAATAGGAAAAATATATTTTAGAACCGGTTAAAATTACATCATTATATTTACTAATATTTTTGAAAAATGGAATGTTAATAGGTGGAAAATGCTCTTCAAATGTGTACTATTTCATAGTTGAAAATGCTTCAAAATAATGCAATTTTCGAAGCAAGCTGTCTGGAAATACATGTAGAGTTAACAATTTATGATATTTCTTACAATCTTTACGCATCTCACTGCTGGGATACAGGTCTACCCTCAAATGATGATTAGGCCGTATTCCACCAAGCAGACCAAGTGCGGGTTGGAGTATGTATCATACAAGTCTGTGCAAGGTAAACACTGCTTTCAACATCACCTAATTAGAGTTGTATCCAACACTCAAGCAGCTAATTTAAGACATATTGCATTAGCTTCTCGTAAAATGCTAGCGTGTTCCAGTCATATAGTTAACTCTGGAGTTTATGTATACTTCTCGTTTGCTACACTCTGCCAATTATAAGGATTCAACCGAGAGCATTATACTGAAACTGGAGTGTAATGCCCAACACCAACACCGTTAGAAAACTAATTGCTATCGATTCATAAATATACCTATGCAAGTACCTATAAATATAACTGTTGATCCAAATTGGCGTCCAGATACCTGAGAAAACAGAATAACTTTATGACCAAACTGAATGTTTCATGCATTTCAAAAGTGTGTCACTTTTAAGTACCTAAGAGAGATAACATTTCTACAGATTTAACTTCATTCGTAACCGACGTAAAGTTCATTAAAACGCAAGTCGCTTGAAATTTACTTCGCCACCTTTTACTTATTCTGTGTTTTACTGCGTTTTCTCCTCGTAAACCGTACCGGTCAATTTCCTACGTGTGAAAATTTAAAGACCTCAACGACAACTATTTCTAATTAATGTCTTAACGACATTTGTAAGTAAATTTTATTTATGTGACATCTTGTTTAAATATACTGTGTAAATTGAAATTGTTAATACAATGTAATTTAAATAATACTATCCGCCACCCGGCGGTTTCACCCGCTGTTTTTTTTTACTTTTAAACCTTCCCTGAACTTCAAAAATATTTCAAGATCAAAAATAGGTGCCACCCGGCGGTTTCAGCCGCTGGTTTTTTTTTTTTACTTTTAAACCTTCCCTGTATTTGAGGAAAAATAACAAAAAAAAACAACAAAACAGACCAAAATGATTGGACCAATTTCTGAACACCTATAAATATTTTACAACCAAGTGACACTATTTCTTATTTCTAAAAAGACAAAAGAGAACGCACATCCCGAGTTTACCGTACCGAAGATCAAATGTTTTACAGGTAGGAACAGTTTATATTGAAAAAATTAATTGTCGATTTTAGTATTTTTCTTTACTTATTTATTCATGTTCCGTTTAAACCTTCCCTGAACTTTTATAAATATTTCAAGATCAAAATTAGCGAAATCGGTCCAGCCGTTCTCGAGTTATAGCGAGCCAAACGAACAGCGATTCATTTTTATGTATAAGATTAACATGGATTATTGTGCCAGTTGCAACGATATGTTGTTTTGGGTTTAGGTACTGGTTATCAGTTGCAAAAAAAAAGTAATTGGAAATATAAATCTTATTATGTGACCTTTATTCAAATCAATTCAATTTATCAAAAATCATACCTAAGCTGATTAAGCATAATCCTTTCATAAAATTAACCGTCTTTTCGCCATTTCCCGTCAGCGAAAAGTCATCTGTAGGCCCTAGTATAAATTTTGACATATAAAATACATAGCGAGTATTCGAACGACAAATGTATGAAAAATAGGACAGCGTAAATGGATTTTTTTTTTATAGTTTATACATTTTTCCATCGAATATTCGCTACGTATTTTCGCTTCGTCATAATTTATGCTAGGCTTACAGAGCATTTTAAGCGGTGTTCTTAAGTAAGGTTCTAATAGTATGGTGTCTGATTTAGAACCCTAATAGTCCTAATAGCTGATTTAAATCACCGTTTTACAGAGCTACGAGTATATTGTGGTTTTCACCTATGCATGCTGTGATATATCTCCTGGATCGTGATCATCGCATTAGCATGCCGCTGACCCGCGGCCATTCTCACGCTAAAGCCATATCTGGGCTGAAAATGCTATTCGGATCGCAAATGCTATTTGCTTAGCAACTTCTTCCTGCTATTTGCTTTTTTCTTTTGCTGCTATTCGTGTTATGATGCTGTCAAATACTTTCGTTTAACCCATCTCTCAACGTCAGTTACATGGGTGGGTACCTTTTGGAATAAAATAGTCAAAATCTAACAGGTTTGTTACTTTTGGTTATATTTACGGAAAAAAATCACGTTCAGATTTAAGATTAGCTATGATCATCATCGTTGTAATGATTGTTTAATAATTTTGACTAATCATATGAAGGTCAATATTTATTCACCTTAAATAAATATATTTTATTTAAGTATAAAAAAAATAAGCTGAAAGAGAATTTACTAAAGTGGAAAACAAACTGCGTTCATGATACCTTGCAACAAAAGTTGGCTACTTCCGCCGACGCACATAAAAAATGCACCGGTTCAAACTTTAGTAGAAAACATTTAAACCAACCCATTAAGAGGTTACCGTTATGAAAATAGCCAGAGTATATAACAGCTGTCGTTGGTACGCATTTTAATTTCCGTAGCGACATTAAAATAATCCAATAGCAAAGTGGATGGCCAACCTATCGTTGGCCGAATGCTTCCGCTATTTCTGATATATGCCTCTAACCGTTGGGGTCTGGCCTCATAAATTTACGTGATATTGAAGAGGATTTACTTGTTCGAGACGAAAGATAGGATAGCTGTATTGGACATGTCGATACGCTCGAGAACCTTTGGCCTTACGGGATCTACGGCGCTACACGAGAATGATAAAGCAGCATATTTACTAGGAAACTTAGTGGAAACTGCTTTATGGACTAGTATAAAGCGGTAGGTTCTGATGACTGTTTTATTCGCTGATATAAAGCAATAGCTACTGATAGGCATATTAAGTCTACACAATGTAGTGTTTGAATATCATTAAGCTGTAATAAATATATTCGTAATAAAAACAGTATTAGTATAGCTAATAGCAGACGCGTTTATGATGTTTGCCGTTCTAATCCTGTGAGTCAAGATTGTAATTCTTTATAGACTTGCTAGTTCCAATCGACTAGACTAGAGTCTGTACTTTTATAACTAATCTGTTCGGACCACCAACAATCACGACGTCTTGAAAATTACGAGGATAACAAAAAATAATTAAGCCTGGCGCAGTCACGTCGCCCAAGGCAGTACACGCCCCCTGTTCTTCAATAGAAAAACATGCTAAGAAAGGATGTCATCATGAAAGCGGTGAGATAAATTATTGAGTTGCCTTAATCTACATTTACTCGTCATATCTTGTGCGAAAGTGGTTGGACTTGATTAAAATAAAAATATTCATATATGTAACACCAAAAGACAGATATCTAAAATCAAAACACTCAAATATCATCTAAAACAAATATAAAATCTAAATACAGGATTTTAAGTTTAGAAATCTAGAACTAGAAATCTGATCCAAACTCATAATAAAATTTGTAATGCTAAATCGTCGTTCTGACCTATTATTGTATACGACTGCTCGCTTGTATAACTATTCGTTGAAAAAATGGTCAAAACAGTACCACTTATAGTAGAGCTAACGGTACCCTATTCTCTATAGCAAACTACTCTTCCATTTTGTCCCTTACAGTATCGAATGGGCGGCTAATTCCATCCGCTCATTTACTGCTCTTTTTCTCAAAGTTTTCAATTAAACTGTCCCCGACGTGTTTCCGGTCTGATGACCAGAGCAGGCGAGCGCATTATCACGCCTTTGTGGCCCTTTGGCCATAGAGTTTCTAAACATTTTGTTCCACGTTAAGATTTTTGATACTCTTCTAATGCGTTGTGGTTTTCTGTTGAATGGTATACAAAGAATGAATTTAAGAAGTGTACTATCCTTGATTTTTTTTTAATAGCATCATCACTTTTTATCTAATACGAGATAGTACTAGTATTTTCTGGTACCTTAACTTATTAAAATTCTCATTGAAAAATTATACAATTTTGTAATACATAGTTGTCGTGTTGAAAAGAAAGAGCAGAAAGCGCAACCATTTCTTACTGTTTAATTGAAATAAGAATGCAACAGCGAACAATATTTTCATAATATCTAACCTTACCGAAGTAGTTAGCAATATGTGCTAACTAGAACTTCAAATTGCAATAATATTATCTAAAATTCTAAAGGTCAATGTTTGACAACCACAGCTTCACACACTATGGACCCAAATTATCTATCGATGTTGATTCCAAGGGCCTATTGTGCGGCTCGATGGAATTTCTAAGTAACGGGAAGATATCTCGCACTCGGCACATACCCGACTAGCGTGAACTGCATTTCGCTATGGTATTTTCACAAGAACGCTTTTAATACCGAACCCTGTGTGGTCGAGAAAATTCTTGTCAGAAAATTGTGCTTATCTAAACGTGGTAAGTGACGGATGAGAGAGAACAGTAGGTCAAAACAGACAGATTGACAATGATGGTAGAAAGAGATAGATATAACTCTTTATTGTTTATCTATGACAACAGCACTGAAGAGCAACAATGAACAACAATGGGATGTGGAAGAACCAGAAGCGGGACAGTTCAAGTTGGAAACAACTTCGTAGGACTCTCTAGACCCGGTAGCATTTTGAGGCGTCCAATAAGATTGATTTGTTTTTGTATGTACTACGCTAACTGGCCCCAGGTTGTTCTTTTCGAGGTATTGTCTCTCTACAGCACAATGCAGCATTTGTATCGGGGCTTGAAGAGTTATTTGACTTGGTCGAAAATTTATGACTACGGTCAGCGGACTTATTGTGTTTTACACGGCTAACTGTTTCATGAACGTATTGTGTGAAACTACCTATGTATTGCAATATTGGAGGTAGATTGATCGATAAGATCTATTGATTTACTCTCTGAAAATATCATTTTAATTTTGGCTTTACTACGGTAAGTAGGGATTCAACCCAGTGCCAATTTCCAAGTGCCCTGCACTGCCCTGCACTGTGCGAAAATGCACTAAAAGTTTAGCACAACAAACGATTATTCGCAGTATAAATAACAGACACTTACCTACTTCAAAACCGCTTAACACGCACAACAGTAAACGGTGTAAAATATTAGTTACTGCTTTGTAATTTTCTCCATAAAGACCTGTTCATGGCAGTAAATACGAAATCTTATCAACTTCGTCAGCTAACAAAGCCATACTCAGTTATGGTGTCGAGAAACAGCAGACATTGAATTTTATAGACCTCTTATAGACATAACATAAGGGGCAAGGGCCACTTGAAACTTACTGCTTTCATCCGTACTTGTTGATAGACCCTACAAGGGCACGCTAAATATCCAGCCTTTGTAGGCCGCAGTAGGCGTTGCGAGATTTCACAATTCAACAGTACCGTTCAAATGTGTGCCAAACAGATTGACCAGCATTTATTCCGGTAGCTAAACGAATTTCAACAAGAACAATCAGAAATCACAATCGTTGAGAATTTCTGACCTTTCACTAATTTAAATATCACAGAATTCGAAGTCGATAATAATTATGAGCACGGTCATTACTGCGTTTGAAGAATATCTTTATTGACAGCTCAAAGGCCGCGAGAAAGCCTCCATTGTGGAGGCACATCGATGCATTATAATGCCACTATTCGACGCCTAATAACCATCTGCGACCGAGGTTACCGTCAAGTGGCAACTCATTTTGGAAAATGAAAAGGCCGAGCGATGCTCTCCACTCTCCCTTATTGTTGTTAGGCAAGAAGTCGCTCGTTCACAATAGCCGCTAAGGTTATCAGACCGGATGATGAGGCCTTCAGATTCTATTGCTTTCACCGATTACGTTGCCTTTTGTATGAAACTTTTTCGTCGTTAAAAAGTTATATAATGTGATACTAATTGGGATAACTTTATCCTTACGGGACGTTCAATAGCCCAGCCTGCTTACTGTCTTCTAATTTTAACTCTATGTGAGAGTGATAGGACCTGCACGATCTTTCACTCGGGGTGTTTTTTGTGCATTGTCTCTCTTCCACTTGTTGTTTAAATTTACACATGATACTTCTCGCCAACGTATGTTAAAGTTAACAGATCTCTTTATAGCCTTGCTCTACAGAAAGTTAGTAAATAAAAAGACTTACCCCATGTAAGTCTGCAAGCAGTTATGGCGGTTGCCCTGTTGAACTTTATCCCCACATTTGAATATAATGTTTGCATAATTTAAGCGCGTTTGTATTTGAACCCTGGGTTAATTACAAATCCCTGGAAGATAGATGACAATAATCAGCTTCACACTTTTCGTGTAACCCATACTAGAAAATGTTTTTCAGTGTATTATAAGTGGGAAAAGATACGTCTCATGATTAATGTCGTTTTGCACAATTTTCTACGGCAGCATTAGGTTCTTATTGCCTATCAACGGTGCATTTACATCGATGGACTCTCATTCTTAGAGCGATATTTACCTTGTCACTTGATAAATCGAGGAAGTATATTGTAATTGCATTTTCTTCATGATCTGCGTAGCTGACTTCTCTTGAGCTTTGATTTATAACGCTTGATGACATACTTGCCGATAGATCATTATGGAAAGTAATGAAATGCATCTACACGACCTTACGGGGCCCGCAGGCATCAGATGTCCGATTTGTGACTTATTATTTTATGTCAAGTTTCATTCCATTTGGATCTCACGATCGTTACCGTCGCCGTGGGCGTTGACCCCATTCTAAAACAAATAGAACCTTATAAGGGCTCCATTAGACTGTTGACAGCAGCATACTGTTTCTTGTACCACATTGTTATCAATCAAGTCCGAATACAATCGTGCAGGAACAAAATTTCAAATCAAAGTGGCTGGTCGTTCAACCCTACGCAAATTATATGTTCCATCCTGCGCAAGAAACCTCACGGTCTACGTATTTGTTATGCAAAACATTATGTTAGACGTTACGTAAACGTTTGAGACAGGAAGCAATTGAAAGCATCCTATCGGCGAATGCTGAACTGCAAATTATTCCGCTACGTCGATTTTCTACACGCATCCGATGGAAACTATAGTTCGCGAATCTCGTACCGCAAATCAGATTGCGATGGGATAAGATTAATCGAAAGGCGTGAATTCGTAGCGTGAGTGCAGAGAAAGGCTTTCCGTGAAATTCTCCGTTCCTGGTCCCGAGATAGTGGTGTCACGATATAAATAAGGCGGTTTGTATTTGTTAGTCTCGCACGTCCATCTGATTTCCACCGTGATACGCGCTCGCCCGACCGCGGCTGTATAGCCTGTTATAGAACCAACATTTTTAATGTTTTTCTTAGAATTATTATCACTGCTTTCCTCCGTGACCGTTATGACTCCACATCTGCACTCTACCATGCGTCTTGAAGTTTATTTAATGCGTAACTGGAAAGTGTTTTACTTTTCCTCGCTCTTGACCTACAGTTTAACATCCGTGGACAAGTAAACGAACCGATTAGCAGTCGTAGTAGATGAGCGGCACGAGCCTTTCGCACGCGAATTTCGCACCGCGTGGCGCATAATCATCGTGCGGACACTCGGACCGACTTGCCATTCAATCCGCGCGCCAACACACTGACATATAATCGAGTTTGACCCGCGACAGCGCAGGGAAATTGTCCGCAACTGATACATACGTGCTCAAATGTAGGTTGAAACTTTCGTACGCTTGCAGTCATTTAAACCGCAGTGCAAACAAGAGCGGGCGGTCACGTTTCCGAGATCGCAGTCGCGGGTGTCGATGATACCGCGAGCTTTAATTTGCGGTGGAGAATGAACCGACTATTGTATAATTGTTAATCTATTCCGATTTCTCATCGCCATTATTAATACCGGGATGTTGATTCCCACGTTCTCGTGCTCCGAATATTGACGTTTTCTCGCTCACTGTTGCGTCTCATCATTTGCACTAGATAACTGCGGCATATTTCAACGCGATTTGATTAGAAACTCTACGTGCCTCACCATACAATGGCAGTCAAACAAAACCGCACATCTCTGCCATCCGTTTAGATTTTCGCGATATTTGAAAACGGGTTCTACGAACTCGGTTTACCTGAATTCCTAGTTTTTATCAAAAACGATCGAACTACATCTGTTAGATAAGTACCGCTAAACCGCAAGCGCTAAAACGGTGTAAAAATATATTTTATGCTTAAACTGTCGAATAAAAAATCAAACTGCAGGCCGTTTATAGCAATACACGCGCCGATGATAAAGCGAGTCTGTGTAACAGTTCCCGAGTCTTTCCGTCGACGATAAAGCCATACTAGATTACAAGTTCTACAGTTACAGACAGTGAGAGGTTTCCATTTAAGTATATAGTAACGAGCAGCTTTTTGTGAACGCCATAACTGCCAGATATCGCTATTTATCGTCGGATGCTATCATTAAACAGTCAGAACGGGAATTGAACTGGTTATAACACCTTTGTAGTTTTAATTTGAACTCTTGCTTTCTAAATACTCAAATTATTTGATGATCACGCTCGGTTCGTACACGCGATTGTTTCTCATCACGTATTCATAATCCTGCTATGCTATGTTGGCGGCAAAAGCATAATTTGCTGTATTATTATGTCTTCTGATAATGATTGACAGAACTAGTTTATTATTTGGTTCTTTTCTAAAAAAAAATGTGCAAGCATATAAAAACATATTACTAGACCGGCAATAGAACAGTAGAAGTTCTTAATTTAATGGAAAAAATGGCCACTAAACTACGAGTATTTCTGGAAATGGTTATTGTTATACATCGATTTTAGGAATCATAATATGTAATCAAAACTTGTCAAGAGTCTGTACTGTTAATTTACAATGTATTAAAATATCTCTATAAATTAAAATACCCATTGTAAAAATCTAAAAACTGTATAGATACTTTTAGATTCCTCTTCTAATTAATTAAGCTCGCGATTACCTTACAAGATAGTAAGGAATGCTTATTAAACGCAAAGCATCTCTTCCTAGTTTCTTACGCGGCGGTTCTCGGCAGGCGTTATCAAGCAGCCACGTAACTAATTCCAGGATTCTTCGTCCAGACTTCCTCGAGTCTCCGCTTAAGGCCACCGTCGCGTTATTCGCGTCATCCAACGGAATTCTTGTTCAATAAAGCACTGTGTCAACTAGCGGTAACGCACTTTTTTCCTATTTTTCCCTCCGCTCCTCTCCGATTCGACAAGCCGCGATAAACGCAGCTAATAGCTATAGCTTATTCTATTTCTATGGCTGCAATGCTTTTTATACGGAATACGGAGCTTAGCTGCATAGCATTTTTTGGGCAGGTGTTATTGAAAATACAAAAATGGAAAAGTGACGTTATTTGTTGTGGATAAAAAGGTGTACCCACATTCTTGCTGCGCAAGTTGTCATAGTTATTGAAATATGAAGCGGTACAGTGGAAAAGGTTAGGGAAAAAAATACTATCAAAGCAAATTTTTTACAGCTACGGCTATGAATCGGTCATGCTTATGTAACGAATGACTTGCTCTACATATCTGCAATATTAAAGCTGTGTATTGTTATCTTCTGGTTTGCGAGATTACTCAATTGCCTTTATTAAACAAAAAAGTTTGTATCCTAATCAAATATACACAAACGAACGTGCAAATAGTTAAATTCAAGAGACCGTTTTCGTTTTTTGAACTATATTTAAGTTGCTTACTGTAAATGTATCGAATTGGTTCACTAATGAACAGGTTCCGGTGAAGTATACACAACCGAAGCTACTTCAGTTTGTTTGTTTATCTACTCGTTCAGTTACATTTTAACAGTTTCACCGTGTCAAGTGACTTCGACTTCATGTTGATTTATCGAAGCACAAGTTTGAAAATTAGTTCATTGCTTTGGTTTCAGACTAGTTTTACTCTCTATGGTAAACTAAACGCTAGCACTAGCAGAACTAGAAAAACAAAGTAATACAAAAAAAATATTTGTCTACAAAAATGATAGTATATTCCCTAATCAAATTTCAGAAAAGATGAGCACAATGTACCTGCACTTTTGAAATAAAACTAGGTAATCATAACTACGGCCAACGGTTGGCTGTACTCAACCACCGCTGGTCTTCTAGCAGTTTAAAAATCTGATATTAAGACTGGCACTCAGCCAAAACAAACACGTTCACTTTCTTTCCAATAAATATGTACAATAAACATATTTGTCCAATTATAATGTTAAAAAGTTCAAACAGCTCATTAGTAGTCAAACAAGCAGTCTCACGTTAACGCATCTTCCTAAAGAACCGCAAAGACCCACGTCAACAAACAATAAAATATTTCACAGCCAATTATGTCCATGTCACTTTTATTCTCGAGATTAAGGATAGCTTAAGCCATAAATACAGATTTCACACATTAGCTCATGATAACGATCGTAAAATGTAGACGGCTAGCTATCTAGCCAGCTTTTTAGCTGTCACGAGCTCATAAACCTAACATTTTAATTCGGCCGTGGAGGAATTTGAAACTTGCAATAAAATTTTGAAATGGGCTTTGAATAAAAGCTAGATACTCGTATCTACACTACTGGTTACTAGTAGTAGCATAGTAGTAGAAGTAGACCTGTAGCGAAAAATCTCTGTTTCTCTGTCAGTGCCTTCTGTACGGTATCTGTTGAATATACGAGAGTATGTAAATGGGAACTGCATTTGTCATACATGTTTCGCATTGTCGCCATGTGATGTGGCGGGAGCGGGGAAGAAATAATACGAGTTGTGTTGTTCGGCCAAGAGCCGTATATTGACTGACTAACTTAAATCTAGTTACACCGTAGCGCCTTATATTTACTTATACCTATATCTATCTACTACTATACCACACTGTCAAATACGAACTAGATTTCTTCGACAAAAGTCGTACTAGGGCCTACAGTTTATAACGCCTAAAGCGATCTCAAAAAAATTACAAGAAGAATAGTGTGTGTTATGATATCGGAAATGGGTCACTTTTTATCCCAGAAAAGAGTAAAAATAATGAAAATCGCAAGAAAGAAAAACCACGCGAAACAGCTAGTCTACTATAAATATTGTAGTACGTTGGCAGTTGGCACCATTCAAGTTTTGAGGTGTAACAGTTTTTGGGACTAAACTATCTCAATTTGCATGTCCGAGAACATTTCAACTTTAAAGTGTAGATTTAAAGTCGTTCGTGACAGCCTAAATATTCATGACAACTGCTACTTACGAGTATATCTTAAATCAACATAATGTATGTATATTATGCAGTTCTGAATAAGTTATTAGGAGAGTCATATTAGAAGCAAGCTGCGTTGTGGTTGCGAAAAAAAATGATTTTACTGATAAAAAGTATTCTTATAAACTATATTAATTTCATCAAATTCTGATGGGCGATTCAGTAAAGTTGAAGAAGAAAAGCTAACAAGTACACACTCACAAGCTTCCGCATTAACTCATATTAAACTTTTTTTTTTTAAATATACTGTAATAAATAAATAAATAATTTAGCTTGACCTATTTGCTTTAATTTTTTGTTTGAGTCAAATCTAGTAATTATTTTATATTAGTGTAAGGGACACACTATCTCACGAACAAATTAAAGGCTACTTTTTACCTCGAAAAAATAACAGTTCCTATAAGATAACGTTGGATACCGCTGGGCGCTCTATAAAAAACGTAGTACAAAATCAAATTCTTTCACTCCGTAATACCGTGTTCTGGTGACTTCATTCCACATCTCCATTCGCGCTGGCATAAAAGGGTTCATCTAACGCAAGCTGCTTTTTACGACTTGACTTACATCATTATTGCTGCGCACTGAGAATTGTTTATTTCAGGTTACGTACCGCTAAGACTCCAAATATACTGCTTATTTTTGTGCCACATTCTATTTCTGGGAACCTAGGTAGTGTGAAATAAGCGACGATAGCTCAGTGATAAATGGTCGTATATCACACTACGTCTAATATCATCAGCTGACACTGTCGGCGAATAAAATTATAGACAAAATCAATGCCCCTATTTTAGAGTAATTTTAGTGCTGGTACTCGATCAAGACGAAAATAAATAGCCAGACACCTAATGTACTTTATCCGGCAGATTTAATTTGAATCCAGTTTACATTTCAAGCTAACACTTTTGAGTGTTCACTACAGCACCGCATAGCTGAACTCAAATGTGTACCAGGCAGTTTAAAAATGTCCAAACATAAACATATATGCTCAAAACATCTAAAACGCTAGTGCGAAAGGACCCTTACAGCTAACGAACGGCCTTGCTCTACCACATTTCTAAGTTATCTAAATCAAAACCAACAAGTGTTAATTGCCCCTCAGATTAGCCAGCAATTAATTAAAGCAGCTTGCCCGGAAACGCTGATTAATTACAATTCAACCGCGCTTAAGACGATTCAAACATGATTAAACCGATTACATCTTTCATCGAGTTCCCATAAAGAATTTCTAACACGGAAATGCCCTGTTTAACAGCTAACCACTGGCCCTTGGTATTATAACACTTGATTAGTTAGCAGTTAGAGTTGGAGGGTTTTGGTAATTTTCACGTTGATTAATTGTTGGAAGGTTTCTCTTCTGCCCACTGCCATAATGACACGGTTGTTTAATTGTGTTCGTGATTGAACAGTGTTCTTTATTTATTTATTTTTAACGTTTTATCTACCTACTTTGTTGTTTTGTTAAAAAGAAACTTAAGAACTTATAATAAGTTAGTTTATCAAATAGCCATCAATCCGAAATTGTAAAATTATGCAGTGACAGGTCAATGATACATATTCAATGGTGGTAATTTGCGATTTTATGATGCTTATTTTTGAAGCCAAAACTATAGAATACGCTGATACTACCATTTAAATTATAATTCATTATTTATTTTAACCATAAATTTCATTTCGATGTTAAACAAAATCTTGAATGTTAATTCACAAATGTAAATCAGCTAGAAGCCTTATTAAAACCATAATAAAAATACACCTACTAGGTCAACACACGTCTAGTTTTGTACAAAAATAACAAATTCTACTTTCCACGAAACGCTGCACATGATCCCTAACCGTCCGAAACAGAGTCACAAAGTAGTAAAGATCTCAACAACGATCATCGCAACAATAACCCAAGTTGTTCCACAGCTTTTACGATCTACTGTCAACAATGCTCGAGATCACAAGAGATTATAAGCCCGACTACAATTGCAACGGTATACCTCGCTGATACACGTGAAATATGCGCAAATATTCTTAGATTTGACTCGAAATCATGTCCAGTTTGTAAGTGGCTCAGTGGAGCATCTTATACCTATTCTAGCCTCTCACCGTTAGCGGATCGCATATTGTCATGTGCAATAAAGAATGCGAAAGTTCTAACAAAGGTGACATTGATAGCCTTAGCTACGGATTAAACTGTCGAAAACTAAAGCTGTCAAAAAGCCTCTAATATACCTATGTGATACAATTGCATCTCAATTCAATTCTGTCTATCGCATTTCACTTATTATTATAATAGGTGCTTTATTGTAGTTGGTCATTAATTTTAGTAGAGGTACCTAAATAATATAGATAACTTAGATATCCTAATCTTTCTTCCTATCCCTAGATAATAGATATCCTTAGATACTCGTAGATCTTATCCGGCATTGTTCTCTAGAAACTCAAAGTTAGTACCTGACACGAACTTGTGATCAGGAGAGATGTTGCTTTTTGATGCACTAGCAATATTAAGTATTTAGTTAGAAATTACGTATTATAGATAAAAAATCTACAAATGCGCACAGTGATTTTTCTATGGTTTTCTTTCATATTTAATTGAACTTTACGACTACCGCAGTAGCGGAGAATATCTTTCTACATAATAATAATATATGGAATACTTTCAGTTTCTAGTTGTTTTCTATATCCTTTTATAGATGCCAGATTACTTTCACTGCTTATATATTATGGCTTCTTATAGAATCGTCTTCTAATTTCTAACGAATTTAAAATACATAAATATAAATTCAGAATTCAACTAAATGCTCAGAAAATCTTTTCGAAAATTTCTAAATTTATTTTCTGTCAAACATTATTCCGACTCGTGCGTTTAGCATATAATTAACACCGACATAATTGTGACTGTAGTGAAATTTTACGACTTTAAACAATAGCACTAGCATATTATGCTGTGTCATAAAAGCGAACATGTAAGCTTTTGTTTATGCTACTTTAATGATGATATTAGTCGTAGCCATTATTTTTAGTGACATTGACGTTTTACAGTCGTATAAGCAAAGATATGAGCAATTAAGTAATAACACTAATCATGTTTGAAAAATTATCATTCATAAGTTTAAACGTACAAAGTTTTTCATAAATGATTTCAGAGATTTCGCCTGGTTTCTAAAGAAAGATAATCGGTGCCTGTCCATGTGATTTTTCTTATGTACAGACCCTAAAAAAAGGCATATTAATGTTGTCTTCAAGCAGACTAAGTTGTGTGCTATGTCCTCTTCTGTCGTGTACGTCTTTAAAGATTAGTTATCTACTAGATAGAAATAAACTTTTCCAACATGTAATGCTTGGGAAAGGAGAAAATAATAATAATAAAAGTAAACACATCATTCAAACCACAACATTCCAAGAATGCAAATTTAGATTACAATCAGACCGTGGTAATTCCATTCAAAGAATTTATCTCGTATCTACAATAAGCAAATCAAAACAATTGTATTCACTCGACGAAATCAATCCAGATCGTCCATTGATGTAACAACACTTGTTAATGAAATTCACCTTCAAAATAATCACTCACAGTGGTCGAATTAATTTCACTTTCGATTATCTCATAATGAATAGAGGGGTCAGTGCTGCTTTCGCCTAAGGCCTTCAATATAATACCGTTCGTGTTATGCATGCGGATAAATAACAATTTGGTAGTACGGGTTATGTAATCAATAATCATGTTTTTCATTGTGGTGTTTTGATTTCAGGTATGTACTCGTACTCGCATTTATTGCGGCAAATCACGTGTGGCCAATTGGTAAGTTGCTTTGCATAAGAGCTTTCTTGGTGTAATTGTTGCTACGCTATTCAGTGAACCAGTCGAAATAATAGGGGCTAGCTCGAATAAAATTAGTATGGAGTATTGAGACACACCAGAAAATACTTGTTTGTTGCATGACTGATAAACTTGTAATAAAGATACAGAATATCAATGTTTATTGCAACAGATTATTTGTGATTATTACCCTTCCTGCTCAATCTCATAAGAATCAACTTAAAGGACCCAAAAAACATGATCAAAGTTTTAAAAAAGGTATAAATTTCCCTAATTCATTAATATAAGCAGACTGCGTTATTGTGAACCCATGAATTGCCATCTCATCAACAAAACCAATGATTTAGGCATTGTTATCTTGTTCCTTGCATTTTATTATGGTCTCTTCTTCATCACAATAGCTATTTCCATGAATAGAGAAATCAGATGGTCAGAGGGTCAAAGACCACTAGCGTTAAAATCGACATTATGACACTCAAATTGATTTCATTGACTGCTTTCACTGAAAGATGTACTAAACACCTACTTTGCTAATATAGTTCTTGGTTTAATATCACTATGATTTGTTTGCAATCTGTGCTCTGTAAACTATGTTTCTAGTTTAGCTAGCCAACACTTCGCATGTTGTTTGTATGTGATAATTTACCTGGCGCTCCAAATGCATAGGTAATTATTCGCGGCTTGCTGACATTTCTATCATTGGCACAGATAGTTCAGCTTTCTATCGTTTAAATGGGTGTAGTGGTTCGAAAATGAAACTGTTTAGTGACTGTCTAAAGCTCTGTAATAAAGTCTAAAGTCCGATTTGTCAATCGGTTTTTTAAATGATCTATACCAACTTAAAATTTCATCAACATAATATGAGCAAAAGTATAATTTTGTGAATGTTCATTCAACAGAACAAACAGTTAACAGAAACTAATTAACAATCGTTCGCTGCTGATTGCGGAAACATGAACGCGATTGTAATCGAAACTAGTGAATATTCATAATCAACTGTAATACATTTCCTACCGTGTAATAATCAGTGAAAATCTAATCAACTAACACTGTTTGTACCATCATTTTCACTAACGATTAGAGTTTGTTGAACTAAGTGATTTTGTCTAGCTAGTTAGCATAACTATGTGTCAAAAGTACCACAATACTCAATACGACTATTTCAAAGCTGCACATGATGTTAATTTACTGGAAACGACTCATATTTATGCGAAACATACAATGTACTCGCAAGTTACTTGAGTACGAGGGTCTTAAACCTACACCTTAGTGAGACTAACGCTCCCCCATTAGTGCCGGAACACGTCTATCTGAATACACCAATGCTTGACGGCAAGCTTTAACTTGTCGCTCACTAAATTGGCAAGAAATCTACATGAATAAAACTTTTAAATGAGATTTTCCACTACCTTATACAGTTCGACTCACGTGTATACACTTATACCTATACTGTTTTTGCTGATTTTATTTCTGCTACTAAAACTTTTACTAGTAACAATTCGGCATTCGATTTATTAAACATTTATACTAAAAGCTAATTCTTTACACTTTCTACTATAATTATTTCATTAGATTCGCTTTCGTGTTTGATACCTTTATGACTAATGATGACGCGGCTTGTTATTTCATCAATGCTATTGTTAACATAAGAGTTGTAATTATCTACCTTACTGGCACAAATTATGTCTACTACTTTCTTGTATTATTATATTCTCTGTTGTTTTTTAAATTTTCAAAATGTAATCTCATACAATTTGTAGGTATTTTGCGGTAAATGTAGACGTTTTGAACAAAGTTATAGATTTCGGAGATCTATACAAAAACTTCAAAATCAGGTTCTCCGTTGCCTTGCAAATTGGCGTGATTTGGTTCATTACCTTCAATTTTGTTAGGTCTATCGAAAACGGAAACTTCTTTTGTGATGCACTTGCGTTTCAATAATGCTACTGCGAATATTACGGTACCTATCTCTAGCGCCATCTTTTAATTGGGTGGAACTAATCGGTTATGTCACATTTGGAACTTTTTTGGCTGTTCGACTGATATTTTTTGGCTCTAGGCTCTATTATCAACTTTGCTAGTAAATTGAAATCGTACCTACTGTATTTTATATTGTCGATTATTCGACTTACAGTTATTTTCGAAGATTTTCTGATTCTGAATAAGTTTTGAACTTAGATTGAGATTTATTTCAATTTGTACTGGAATAAGTACTACATAATGTGGTTTCGAAATAGTTTTATTTTTTACTGCGCTGCGAGTAGTCGGTTTACTATGTAATTTCCCTGACAGCTTGCAAATTATCAGTTGTAATGTAATTACAACTTGTTACGGTCAAAGTCCTTTTGAAAAACATGGCAATAATTAATTATACATACAAGTTGAATATAAAATGTCTTGTAACTATAACAGTTTGTAATAGAATAATATGCAATATTAATAATACAGTTACGACTAGAGTCACCAAGCGTTTCGTTTCTTAATTATCTTTTATTGGTGACTTTTTGATACCTACATCATCAACATATTCCACTTGCTTAGTAATTTCGTTTTAGCTAATAAAAGTTTAGATAATAGATACCTCCTTAGGTTTTCATTTTTGTTCCCAAAAATAACGTTTCACTCAATAACAGCCAAGCTTCTCCTAAAAGACAATATGTGTTATTATTACTTAAATTTGGGTCCAAATAGTCTTCTTTGTCTTAACAAAACTTAACGGTAAACAAAAGTGCTGAACACACATTATGGTTACCACAGTTACATGAATCAGTTCATGCAATAACAGGTGGCCTTGAACAGATGATTGAAGTCAATGTCGGTCGTCGACGGATACACAAATTACGACAGACAGAAACCTGTCTCAGAGCTTATTTATGTTCATCAGTAAAAGTCGATACTGACACGGTGTAATTGTGAATAGGAGTGTGGTCTTTGTTCGCCAAACCTCAATATAACTGAACAATGAAACGAAACTAATTTCTTAACTAACCAACGATTTATGACTTGCGTGTATAAACAGTTAGTTTTTTATTATGCTTCGTCTTTATTAAACAAAATATTTATTGATCATAAGTACTTTCCGATTTATCAATACACGTATAAAGATATTTTCATATCTTTAGACTAAAGTTACACCTCAGATTACATTGCTTTTGTTATTCTTAACACTTTAAATATTGCATTTTTTCATAAAATGATTGTTCCTTTTTCAAACTTTTCGTTATAAATTTGCAAAATGTGCTGTTCTATATAAACTTGTGATTAACTCTTGCATATTAAGACAGTGATCGTTTTACTGTAACTGACCATGCTCAACTGGAACGCAACCTTTCACTGAGAAATCCTAAGTTTCTCGACATTCCTCTTCAGTGTTTCATTTTAAATCGTGACTTTGAATTCCAATCCCATTATAGTCCTAGATTTATTTGAGGTTACTACGTTTTAAGACTTATATTTCATTGTTGGAGCTATTCAAAAATTCTTCTCCTTTTTAGGCGCTATAACAAGCTCAGTATATCTAGATTTACGCAGAGATATTGCGGCCCCAGTTATGATATTGGCAATTTAATTTAATCCATTGCATTACAAGCTAATGTTCTTCGATTGCTGTGTTCTCTTAACACACATCGCATGCGTCCGAGCTTAGAAAGATAATCACTGCATTTGCAGTCTACTACGAGCTTGCATTCAGTTTAGATAGAGTTGTCATCTATTACTTCTTCTTTAATGCCATAGCTTATCGGTAGCTTCTTGATGAGACGTGACGTTCATTTCGTCGTCTTCATTTGAACTATGTATGATAGTTAAATGGTTATATTATCAGTTTATATTTTAAGAAATAGTCGTATCATAATTTTTTTTTGTCTTTTTTGTCTTGTTTATTGTCGCTAGCATACTATGTTTCTCGTGCACTTTCTCCAGTAAAGTAACTCAAAAAGAAATCTTTATATCATTCGTAAGTATCACAATCTAATTGATATTTTTTTAGTCGAACAGTAATCTCATTTCCAAATTGAATTTTACTATTGCAACTGTATTAACGGATGTTGCATAACATATTATTTAACACTTACACTAATGAAAGTAAGATGCACGCTTTGCCGGAATCGATTCGGATAAATGTGACAAAAAGAATCATTCGGTCCGCATTATATAAAGTGGAACGGTACTGCTTACATAAGTGAGACGATGTGAATTACTCTGAGTGACGTCATCTATTTTTGATCTACTGTCAGCAAAATCATCGGTCTCAACGTATCACTCTCACATCAGAACTCATTTCCATCTAAAAGCAGAAGTTTTTAGATAATACCTCTTCGCCATGTTGCTGCGTTCTACCAGTGTTTCGATAAAGTTAAGTATTGAAAATAAACCTCCTGCAATTTCAATCTGCGGCTAGTTTCTTCATCACGTTCCTAAGGTACTATTGCCCCTTTCTCTTCGAATCCGCAATAGATAATACTATCGACTTTCTATCAGTAATGCGTACTGATTAATTAGCCACGATTAATATCGATCGAAACGACCTTTGGATCGATCAATTCCTCGCGAAAGCGAAATTTATTTTGATACCATTTTGTATCGATCTCAATTAACCACTTAATTAGCGCTATTTACAATCGGTACACTATCAGTTTCTCGTTTGTACCTATTTGTGTCTACTAAATCTTCAGCAGTGTTTTTATCAAGATCGATATCTTTGTTAGAAACTTTTACGATTGCTAACTATTTTGTTCGATTGGCGTTCCTATCACGTCTTTCGAAAAGGCAACCGACATAAAGCCGGCGAACACAGATAAAATTATGAACGGCAATAACTAAGTTGGCTTGACGACCTTTCCCGACGCTTAACTCTTCTCTCGAGAGCATCTTTGCATTACAATGGGCCTATAAAATGGCAATTAAGTAATGTCATTATACAGAGTGTTACTTGGTCGGTCGCCGTGACGAATTTGACATTGTTGTTTATTTTGATACACTTCTAAAACTATTTATCTTGTTAGGAGAATACCGTTTAATGTTTTGAAGTATTTAAAGATCATAAAAGTGAGTAAGATAATCGACTAATGACGTAACAAAATAGCGGTGCACGGCAATTTTATAGCTAAATCATACCAAATGCAAATAGCTGATCGTAAACGGCCCAGGCGCATCACGGAACCCGCGGGTCCGTTATTCTACCGAAGGCGCTAGTTTGAACGGTGCATCTGATAGGTAAATTTTACAGCTTCGAGGAAGCTGTCTACCATATTTACCTATCTCGGCAAATTAATAATTAATCATCTAGTATATTGATTATTTATTTATTAATAGCGCCTTAGCCTGTATTTCACGTAAGGCAATATTTTTGACATGTTTACGCTGACTTACGTACCTACCTTTATTTAGCATATGCCGCGCGCTGCGTTTTAACCGTTTTTACTTTACGGATAGTTTTTTGTTATATTCTAGAATATAAGTGTATTTTATTTACTCGCTTATTTCCTCATAACACTTGCTAATATCTATATGAATAGAAAAAATACAAATACAAATGTATGGCATGCATGTATGTTAATTAACAGCATAGCCTCTGCGTATTTAATGTCTATGTGATGCTGTGATATGATGCAAATTTCAGTTCGAAGTAAATTATTAAAAAGAAAAGTAAAGTTATGACTGACTTTTAATGCAATCATTACACTGTACAAGTACACAGCTCAAAATAACAAAACGTCGTGTAATACAAAGTAACAACTATCATTTTCTATTTCAAAGACACCACGCCAAACAGTAATATCATTTTACTAATGCACCAAGAACACTAATTAGTGACTAAGCCGAAACCGTCACAATGGAGATGTTACATCAAAAACCGTCCATTCATTACCCATGATTGACTGTGTAACAGTGAAAGTCCAAGTTGAATATTGTCCGCGAGAAATAAATTTTCTGACCAAAAAATACGCGGCCGGCCAAAAATGTCTTTATGGCGACCACAGACACTCTAATGACCAGAAAGTCTCCTAGTATGATGGCTAACTTTTTTAGGCGTCTGTGATTTTGCATAAGCATGACTTGCTTTCGTTTCATGATCTAAAGTTCAAAATCTTCAGTTTGAAGTTTGTTTGTTACATAATTTTTGGTACTTTTTAGTATTACTGGTTTGTGTGATAAGTCATGCGTGAATGTTCATGAGATGAGATACATAATATGTTTTGTGGTGGTATTTAATGCTGTTCTAATAAAAGATTTTCGTATTCTTCCTAGCGTTGGGAAATAAATAGGCCATTACACTGACTTAGATTTTTCAAAAAAAATTATACATTATTTTTATAGGTAAATCATAAAGTGGCTCTACTTATGGTTATGGTACTTACGACACAATGGTTTATTTTTTAAATTTTGTGGTATCAATTTTGTGTGTTTCATACTTTAGGTGGAACGAGGTTTACGAGGTTTAGTGGTAAGGTTTAGAATTGACTGACTTACTTAAATTTAAGTAATTCCTTAGATTAGATTTTATTTTATTTTATTGTATTTTTATGGGTTATGTTTGCCTGAAATAAACGATTTTATTATTTTATTATTATTATTATTTACTTTTCATTTAAATTGTGTCTATAAAATATGAATGCGCTATAAAAACCCATTTTACAACTTACTCGTTTATAAATTACTTACACAAAACACAACTTTATCATCAAAAGTATCATCTTATCCTACTTCTAAGTTGCAGGCTTCTTTTGTGATAACACCTATTGTTACTCCACATTCCTATTCTTAACCAAAATAGTTTTATATTAGGTTATAAAATATTAGGTTAATTAGCTAACCATTTCATGGTCTCGATTCCATGTTGCAAGCCACCTCTTATACGTAGTCTCTTTTTAGTCATTAAGCTGCGTCCACAACGTCAGATCGAGACCCTTTGAGATACTTATCAGGTTTACCTCGGCAATTTACTACTTATCTACAAATGGCTTTATAAAAAATGTCAACGCAATATATCATCTTTTTCTACGTAGAAAATTTAATAGTAAACATTTTGTAGCAATTTTTTGTTCCGCGTTGATTGCAAATGAGTGTAAAGACAAAATAGTTTTACACGATATCTCACATTTTTTTCTTTACTTTTTTAACTAGTACCTGTTCTATTGTTAGTTTTTTGTGTAATTATCGTCCTAATGGATGTACGAAACACTTTTTTTCAGTGCTCACTGTTTGGTGTATGTAGATGACTTGGTATTAGTTTTTATCGCAGCGATCAGTAATTAGACAAAACTGAATTGGTATGTTAATGTTAACACCTAGAGTGTGTAATTTCAATGGTTGCAGTACTTATGGTACATTGACACGAGATGAACATTTCGATCGAAATGATACAGACTTCTTAAAAATTGAATCGGTTTAAAAAATGACTTACTATTTTCCGCTCTTGTTATTTCTCATATTTAACGCTACGTCTTCGATGTAGCGAAACTAGATTACGTTGCTTTCTTTGCTAG
The DNA here is from genome assembly GCA_949125135.1 of Alcis repandata. Classification (NCBI taxonomy): domain Eukaryota; kingdom Metazoa; phylum Arthropoda; class Insecta; order Lepidoptera; family Geometridae; genus Alcis; species Alcis repandata. The sequence goes on from OX421238.1 coordinate 5,436,877, forward strand.
TGTATATTTTTCTGCTGTAAATTAATGCACCCCGTGTTGTTATAATAATTCAAGTGCCGTCATTAACAACCTCGGGGCAATAGAAGCTGTGTAACAACTAACTGCGTGCAATTAATTCATTTAACGTTTGTACCGGGAGCACAGGGCGTAAAACATGCTGTTTTTGCTTAGACGCGTTTTTCATAATATTAGTACACTTCATCGAGCTGATAGAAAATGCATAATTCATATCAATTTGCACGGATAATGTGGGAACACTCTTAGTATCTACGCAGGGTAACCTTTCTCCTAGGGCTCATTAGCTTAAATTTATGTGAACCCCGCACAGAATGAGGCTCTATATCGGGAAAAGCTTTTACGTAGGCGTCTTTCACGTCTACAAAACTCTTTACAGCGAATGTTTATTTATCGATGCGTTTACTTCGACGATTAGAAATTTACGAGCGCTCTGAGAAAATAGGAAAGTTGTAACTATTAGACTGTGAATAATTTTAACAAGAAAAAAAAAACAAAGCTCAAGTAGTGGTGTTAAATCACTGACCTCTTTCTTGGTTTGATCGTTGATCTTGACGTGGGTCTGGTGAGTCTTGTCGCGGAGAGGTAAGTAGCCCTCCCGGCTGTCGGCGGGCTCGGTGCTGTCGGTAGGCGTGCTGGACTCCACCGTGGTGGTGCTCGCGGTGCCGGCGTCTGTGGAACGCGTATCGTCGGTGCTAAGCGTCGGCGCCGTCTCCTTAGGCTCCTCAACAGTCGTCCCTGCCGTATCCAAAGAAACAGTCTCCGTACTGTCGCTGTTCGTCATTTCAGTGTCTTGAACAGTCGGCGTCTCCGTGGTCCGCACCACGGGCCGTATCGTGTACTTCTTCGTCGGCCGATAGGTCGTCGCAGTTGCGTCCTTAGTGGACTCGGTTTTGGTTTGCGTAGTCTTCGGTTCCTGCGTAGTCGTCGGCTTACGAGTAGACTTTTTTGTTTTGGGCGGCGACGTAGCGGTTGGATTGGTTGCGGGCACGGTCGTTTTGGTTTTAGTAGAGATTTTTTTGGCATAGGTCGTGCGTTCTTCGAGGGTTGCGGGAGCGGGTGTTTCGGTAGCTATAAGGGTGGGTGGCTTGCGGTCTGCGGGAAAATCTGCAAATTGTTTGGGGGTTCGCGACGGTGGGAAAAAGTAGTCCATGATAGATGGGGATTGGTTGCGATTGGTCGGGAGCCATGCCCAGGGGTTGAAGTCTATGAGGCGCGGACGCGGGGCGTCGGAAGCGGCGGCGATGGCGGCGAGCGCGAGTACTGCGAGCGTGAGGCGGGACATCGCGGCGTGCGCGTGCGGCCGCGGCGACGGATTGAGCGGGACTGCGCGCGCGCCGCCCGCCGAGCTCACACGGCCGCCCTACGGGGACCACGCAGATACGCTCCCTGCAGAAACAATCTCACTGCGTTTTCCTCTTTAGTAAAATATACCACAGCGAATTGAATGCGGAAGCTGATGCAGTGAAACCTAGCTATGGTTCAATTTCACAGATGTTAAATATCGCGTTTAGTAATTTATGTGACGGCAGTTTGTGCTACTTGTAGATCGTTTACCTGTAAATTACTGTAAAACGCAATCTTAATATTTGAAATTAGCTCAAGGCTTTACTGTTCTTGCACTAAACGAACTGTCTTGACGTAACGACGATATATCTAAGCAATGGACCTCTGTAAAGACCTAGGTATCTTGTTTCTGTTATAGCACTAAATTTAGTCATAAACATTATCTGGAAATTGTGTAGCACCTAAATGTGTTTATTAAAATGGTAATGTAATATTCACGGCTGGTATTTTCCCTGTGGTTGTTACACTGCGGTCTACCGTTATTCAATTGCCACCGATGAAATCCGCTTCGTATCGCTGCAAATGCACGTATTTTAGAAAAATCTGTGTTGCCGCAGCAGAAGTTTTTCGTGAAGTTTACGTATTACTATTTCGTAAAGGCATTTGCTTTTAATCTACGAATTTGATTAACTAGCATGGACAAGGATTCTACAAAATATTGGTTGAATACTCTACTTTATATTTTATTTTAATAATAAATAAATTTTGAAGAGAGATTTTACTTAAAGAAGATTTAGATTCTTGTTGTATTTAGGTGGTTGGTAATCCAGCTTATTATAGATTTAGTTCGGTGGAAAAATTGTAACAAAGTATTACAAATGCAAAGGAAAGCAAGCAAACATAATGATGTGATAGCATTTTAGGTTATGGTGTCCCTGCTGAATTGTTACTCAAAGTGTCCATATCGATTTCTAGAGACCCTATTCTTGGGCGCTCGAGATTATCTCGCTCACTCTCACTGTCATGACATTTTTAATGAGAGCGACAGTGACCGAGATAACTTACTCAGAATAGGGCCCCTAGACAGATTTAAAAGAATGAGTTAGCTAGCTAGAAACCAGTAGCTAGCAACCCTACGTAAACGCAGAGTTACCAAAAATGCTAAACCACCGCAGACCGTGTAATGTTCCGGGTCGGGTCGACGGGCACGCTCCACTTAGCACTCGGTGCCAACTTGATAATAATCTGAATATTAAAGGTACGAAGATAAGTTTGCGGTCCGGTGACACCCAAACAGACGGAAATGAGGTTAGAGATTGGTTTGTTTAGCTACGTAAATTGATTGTCCCAATGTGGAGCAAAGATGCTGTAAATATTTATTGAGTTTCTTGACATGACCAAGATCGCTGTACAGTAGTGTACAGTAATACCAGTAGTCCAATATGTTACTTTTCGGTAGAGTATTACAGTTTTAATTAAAAATCTGATACAATATGAAACTGATACAAACCGTATTTTTTTTATTATGTGGTAAAATTGACCAAAATTAATTGTAAGTGTTGGCAACTTTCCTTCTACTTAATAAAAAATGTTCACTTTAGTTTATTCTGGTACATTTCTTAAGTGTCAAAGAATCGAAATACTTTTTTCTAGATACTATTTTTATACGGCTTCTATTAGATTCAATCAAAAGTAAACGACATTAATTTGTAAACAATTCGCTAAAAGCCTCGCTTACTAATTATAAAATGTGTTAAAACTAAAAAACCTTACAAATTACACTTACGTGCAACAGAAACTGTTTATTTAGTTCATTCTTAATTGGATTTGCTAGATTAGTGCTCCATGGGAAGTGTTTTTACTAGGACAGACCAACCTTTTATTATGTCCCAAGCGAAGATCGTAGAAAAGTGGATATGGTCATGTGAATCTGGAAAACTACAATATGTATTGGCATATCATTGCTATGAGCACAAAAAAATTTCTTAACATAAAATTTTCTTTGCAAATATAAAAAAGCAACAGTCTAATTGAGAACCGTCTCCATTCTGGAAATCGGTTAAATATAAATAAGCAATGACAAAGAGGTTTCACTGTACCTACATAAAAAAAATCGTGATAAAATTGAGATGCCATTTCACGTTTTTTAACGCAATTAAGTGACGAGACGAGCAATTCGCTCGCCTAATGTTGAACGTAGGTGCCATGTTATATTGTTTCGTGCTTTTTAAATCGGTGAAATCTAGCCTAAATCTTTAAAAGTCTTATACCTACTTCGCAATGTACAAGTACATTTACTTTGCTCTTAATCATAGGTTGAATTTTAAAAAGTACCCTGAGAAAAATGTCACCGTAAAAACTGGTGCTAAACACCGTACTTTTTGGCGTCCATCAGTATGCTCCGTACAAATCATCAACGTCAATCATCGAATTCATCGGAATTTTGATGGCCATTTTTTTTCTCAGTGTAGGCATTTCCACGCTCCTATGATCCATGGCGCCACTAATGGTACCGACAAGAAATCTAAGCGAGCGGGAACACATCACACGGTGGCAGTCTGGCAGCAGTATGGCAAATAATGGCGTACAAACGGGTGTTGATTTGTTACATCAATAATTGAAAAAAAAAACTATTTTCTTAGAATACGTAGCTGATTGTATGGATAGAGTTGTTCCGTTTGGTGATTCACATTACTTTTTATCTCTATTTTATGCATGTTCTCTCCATTGTTGAATAAGATCGACCTAAACAACTTGGTTAGGCGGTTTCTGTGATTTATTGACCCTGAACTGTTAATATTGGCCTAGTATTTTTGCAGTGTCCGGTTTTGCTGTACGTTTAGCAGAATAGTGAAATAAATCAATGTTTTTGGTAGCATTATGCTCTGTAAAGGCGCGTCTCCTGTTGGTGTTTTGGTCTACACATTTCACAAAATATTCTTTCATTACACATTTTTGCTGTTGAGTCAGGTCTCCTGCAAGCGTTTCCCAAATGACCCAGTAGCGAAACATGGTTTTCTGTAGCCCAATACGCTAGTAAAAGACTCGCCTTTAAACAAACTACAAGAGAACATAGCAAAAAAGTCCCAATTTTCGGCAGTACACGGTGTTAATAAAGGCTATCACTAATAATGACAATGCAACCTGACTGCAATAAAGCGCATTTCTTTATAATTTCCAAAACACAGCCATGCGCGATGCGCGTGCGTCGCTTGTAGGTATTTCCGAAATAGGTACCGAAGGCACGCGGCTAACGGGATCAGACATTTTCACCAACACGATCTGAATCCGGAAACGAATCGGTCAGTCGACATTACATGCGCGTGGAGCTTTATGAATGGAAGCTTGAGCTTAACTTCCAGTAAAAGTTTACTAAGTATTTTTGTATAAAGAGTAAGCAGCCGTCTCGTTATACAGGTTATTCATAATAAAGGGTATGCTAAGCCGAAAAGAGTTCATTATTATGAACAACTTTGAGACCAACCCGAAATTCGTAAAAAAAACAGCTGTTCCAAAGAAAAATGTCAATGACACTCGACAAAATGTATGGAACAGCTGATTTATTTTTCGCGAATTCTGTATTGTATGCAGGAGAAACCCGAGCTGGGATCACATTCTGGAAAAATATGTTTCTGCTGGCGTTTAACAATTAGTCAGATAAACAATGAGTTCTTCTAGTGTTCAACCGTACAATAAAATACTCGTAGCTTGTAACAAGCACTTACTACATATTTTATCATTAGCTCGGAAAGTTTAAAGACTGGGAACTGCTGGCCCAGGCAGGACAGAAGGAAATGAAAAAATTTGACAAACCAAGATGTTTAAAAAAATATTGTGAGGAAAGACTCAGTCTTCCGCAGTAGAAGGCATCAATTGCAATGCAATAAATAAAAGTAATTAACAACCAACTAGGTATCAACTTAATGTCTATAATTGAATGGCATAAAGTGTACTCAACTCATAAATGTGTACTTAACTACTCATAAAATGTTAAAAGTGTATCACAGTCCAATACGTATTTCCGTTCGCCGCGCCAAGATGATCTTTAAAAAGTATAGCTTCCCATTCGATGGACGTAAAACCTAAAGCTTTTACATATAAAGTTTTACATTGCTTTTCGCACAGGATTTGGCACATATTACCCATTCCATTATGCCATATCAGATGTTACTGCTTTCGAATAAGGACTTTATTGGCCTGAACTTTCTATTCGCTAACAAGTGGTGTTTAGCATTCTTGTACAGATCCAAGATCATTTGTATGGGAGATGGCTATTCGAGTTCCTATTGTGGACAAATTAGTGTAAGGCTTAGTAGATTGTAGTTCCGTATTGTTAACTTTGCAAATGTGGGGTATCGCGGTGACTCAGGATTTGTCCCCATTTGGATAAAGATTCGAGACAAACGTTCGTCTTAGACTTTCTAGATTATTACACCTACATTTATTTATTTACTTTAGTTTTATTCATATCGTTGTAATAATCCGGAATAAAAATATTTAATTATTATACATTTTTTACACATAAAATACCCAGTTTATTTATAAAATTTTAACTCACTTCGATAATGTTGCATGTAATAATGTCAATTGGTAAAACTTAAAGTAATTAACTGCACGTGCAAGTTAATACTAAATTGAATTTAAAAAAATATCAAGTGCAGTCAACCAGGAAAAACTCGTTTTAGCTGATTTGTTTAGGCACCTAAACTGTAATAGCAAAATATGATCTTATAGATGCGAATTACAACTTGCGTCCTTACAAGTCCAGCCATGCCTTTCCCTATGCCATCTAATTTACATACATTGCATAAGGAACATCCGTTCTACCACCATATATGGCTAAATCAACCGCATAAAGCTTTGAGATAAAATTTCATGTTCTTCGTAAATATGGGAAAGCATTTACTATAGCTACTTACATAATACTTATAGCTATTCGCTAATCAAAGCTTGCCATCATAAACACCAGACTTAAATAGTCGCTGAATTTGTAGAAATAGAAACCAGTTGATTTTCTTTTTGTCTTTGGTCCCTTGACAGATAAATCAGTTCCATTGCCGTTTCCTTAGTCTTTTTGATGTCCGACTACCTCATTATACCTACCTACCTACCTACCTACCTACCTACCTACCTACCTGTATACCTACCTACCTACCTGTATTTTTATAGCCCACTTATAAATTAAGCGATTTAAATTTGACTAATATTTCATTCACTTAAAAGCTGCTGTTAGTAAATGTAAGTATTTATTGATTAACAACCTTTCACCTTAAGGCTCCCAGAGTAACCAGTGAGATTTTCGCGACGACCTCAATTCCGCAATGCACCTCCTTTTAATGTCTGACCGTTAACTACACGGCATACTTTAATGCAAACTGCTATCAACATTGTACCATTATAATGGTACAGATAACATGGAAGCAGCTTTTCCTTCGCCCCCTTTTTTACACGTACCCATTCTCATAATCAATGCTAGATCGTCATAGGATAACTGAACATAATGACCGCTACCTAAGCAATTCATCTGGTAATGGTGCGAACACTGCAAACACTTTTACTCGAGTCATTACGACCGAGAAGTAATTATTTGTGATTCGTTTTATGGCGGAGCTCGAAGATGTCCCATACAGTGGAGGTGTAGACAGAGAAAGATCCGAATGGGGTCAGTAAAGTTTTCTACGCGTTTACATCAAATACATCGCGTTTGTTGAATCAACTTTCGTTAGTCATACAATGTTTATCAACTTTCGTAGGTCATTGTGGAAAATGTATTTATTTTGCTTTAATATACAGCTCCTATATTTGTATAAACTACACTTAAACTGGAATATGCTATAGATGTATTAAAGCTACTAAAACATTATAAATAATGACGGTAGAACAGCTATTCATACACGACCTAAATTCAAAAACTTTCAAGAATCTGACTTCAAAAATGTAACGGACTGAAGAAAAAAATCTTAATTTTTTAAACAAGCCGTGACTTGAAAACCAATTTGCTGAACACAAAATTATTTAAAAAAGAATGAGTAAAGAAAAAGAATTATCTGAGTAAAGTAAAATACCAGCTTGCCAGATTGCAAGCTTGCTGCAAATCTAGCGTATTGTTTGAAATATCAAAGTTCGCTGAAGCTTGTGTACTGAAGTTTATTTTCCTTTGCCCTTAACGTTGATTAGATATTGATTGTTTCGTGTTAACTATACTTAATGCTTGCGATTCGCGACACGCTTTCTATCGGCAGGTGCTTTTATTGTAAACTACTGGTGGCTTGACCAACCGGAAGATGCACATTTTTGATGTTGCGTCAAAGAAGCAATCACTTTCTAATTTTTTAAATTTGCATTTCATTCGGTAGCATATGGTTGTGGAAAAGCGTGTGTTTTTGCGTTTTTGAAACGCACTTGTCTATTATTTGGCGTTATTTAAATTTATTAAAGCCGGCCCAGTACAAGATCGGGAAAAGTTCGAAAGAAATACAAGTAGTTCGGCTAACTTTACCAAAGTCTGCCGTGTAGTCTAGCGTTTAGACAAACCTATGTAAATGATTGATACCTTTGGAATTGATTTACTGGCGATGTAAGCTTTAAATTAAACATTTAATATATTCTAAATTAAATACTTCAAAATAATTACAATACATATTAAGAAGCGACGTTAATAAATAAATTCTACTAGTTTATTCATCTCCGGAGCCGGGATGAAAGCAAACAAAATATTTACGGCAATTAAATTTAATTCCTCTATAGCAACATTTTCATTTAGCCGATTGCAGTCAGAGTTTAAAATAACAAGGAAATCTCCAACCCTAGCTTCAGCGCTTATTAAAATTAAATACTTACGATCCAACAGCTTCAAACTTCAATCTTAATGGCATTCCCGACGCTTGAAGTGAAAAGCAATCGAGTGTCAATGCTATTCATTGACGATCGTGGACGTAGCTAGTATTCAATTCAAGATGGAAAACAAAAGTTCCATACGATCTTTTATTAGCACATGTATATTTAAAGCAGATATAAAGCTAGTTCGAGATTTTCACTCAGTGAAAGTACGATATATTCGCTATTGTTGGAGGCAACTGATTTTCTTTCGCGATTTCAGGGTTAGTCTCAGTAAAAGTCGTTATGAACAACTTTTACTATGAGCCCTTTTCGTCTTAGCATATCTAATCTTCATAACCCAGTATAGACTTTCAGGTCACTGTGCCAGCGACGAACTGGACAATAAAATAATAAAGAAATGAAATGGATGATAAAACAAAACACACCCTCGCTTTAAAAAGACTAAATACGAGTAAATTATCTGACCAGTCTGCCCATTCTTGATGTCATGCAAACCGCAACGCATGAATAGGAGAACCAACGGAGACAAGACCAAGAGTGCAAGGGACTTCTTAGACAGGATACGATCTTCAGTGATGAAAACAACAATTAAGAAGAAACTGTTACAAACACAGCTTACACCGAGGTTCATACTAGATACGTACTTATTTATTACTTAATTCAATTAGTTTGTACGTAATCATACATACGAAATGCATTTAGAAACGTAATTCGTTTTGAGAAGCAATAATTCGTTACCAATAAATATTTACTATCGTAAAACCTTAAGGCTCTGCCTCCTCACTTTGCTACGTCTCTGTAGACCATTAAAATTGTGCATTGTAACCGGCTCCTCGAAACCATAAATAGGAAATGCATTGAAGCACTGGTTGTCGCGACACGGAGTTTGCTGGACACGAATATGCAGTCGGCAGGATCTTGACTTTATAAGACAGCTGCTATTTTTGCCTATTTTGCTGTCTTCAGTCTGTCTAATGCATGTTATTTCTAGACGTTCAGAAAGCAAGTCAAGTGGTTGCACTTACCTATTATAACTACCTACTTATGCCAGTCATTAAATTCTAAACAAGTATTTCGAATATGAGGAATATCTTTCAAGAGATTGTCGAGATAGAAGATTGTAATTTTTGCTAAAAAGTTTGTGCTCGCGAAATCTACTGTTCGCAGAACTACTAGTCTTAAACTTACACATGCGCCATTTTCCAAAACTTACAAAAATGCACCCATTGTAATTTTTTGACACAATTATAAGCAAAACAAATAATAATAATTGCAAGAGATCAACTATTTGTAGTGTAAACTTCGCCGTACAAACGTATAAAGTTCGAAATCGGCATTTCCAAGTCCCAAAAGACTTGCTTCCAATCTCGCAAGACGAAATAGGTTCTCGGGTGGTCGCCCCTAATGATAGCCGGCCACAAGCCGCAGACTGGGGATATGCACGGTCACGAAGAAAAGCATCCTGTTCACTATTCAATTACTGCTTCGCAATAAGACACGGATGTAGGAGCGCATTTACAGATGACGATGCGACAGCAGTTTTACTGCCAGATTTCAGCTCTAAATTTATTAAATTACCTTTGTACTTTCAATTTTCTTTTTTTTGTATTTGATTGTACATGGGTAAAACTATACTTACCTACCTGAAATAAATAGTTTTTTTTTAATATAAATTTGTTTTTAAAGATAACCTTTATCTTTTGGTGAAATCATCGTGAGAAAACCATAGTATTGTGGTAGAGTAATGTGAAGTGCTCTACCATCATTGAAAATCTATTATCAAGCATTTATATGTTCCAAGGGCCTTGTTGTGTAACCGTGGTGCCAATGGTCATGATAATTCCAGAAGAATTGACGTAATTTCTATCCCTATCGTTCGAATCAATAAATTGAAAGGCTGCATAAAACATTTATTGCAAAGAATTAGCTTACTGGCTTACTGGCTTTGAATTATCTTTTAACTCTTCATTCTTTTTTTTTAAATATGATGTAAAGCAGAAAACACATCGTATCGGTCTTGTAAAACTAACCCATTTAAGCAGAAATTAAGGGCATAGTCTAGACTAGAAAGATGATCACAACATTTAAACAGGTTTATTTGTTTGCATTTCGATATCGTACTCGTAATTATTGTCTGGTAAGTAAGTAAGTAAGTAAAGGCAACGCATAATAACATGATTTTCTCAAAAAGGAACAATGACAACACACTGTTGTGTTTAATTTTAGACATAAACACTGTCTTTATGAAGACTGTCTTTCTTAAGAAAAATCGAGAATGCGTCGTGAGAAGTATGTACTGATATTACTTCAGGGGATATTCTTAAGCTCCCGGTACGGAACCATTGTTTCTAAGAACACTGACAGCGACATGGTTCTACAATGTTTCATAGATATACAAAAATGAACTCTAAACTCAAGAGCTAAGAACAGCGAGTTTGAAAATGATTTTGCTAAAGTCCCATTGCGTTTTAAGGAGCAAATCACGAATTATTGAAATGACGCTAGATTACAGTTGAATTCAGCTGAGTCGTGCCCTAACTGTACCGATTGTTAGCTATGAAAGCCTGCATTTAGGTTACGAGTGATCGTCAAGGTAGTGCTACTAGGTTTTGGATTTTAGATTTTCCTAACTGTACAGTTGACTTGACTCTTTTTTAACCGACTTCAAAAAAGGAGGAGGTTATCAATTCGACTGTATGTTTTTTTTTTTTTTTATCTTTTTTTTTATGTTTGTTACTGACTGGGTGAATCGATTTTGATGATTCTTTTTTTATTAGAAAGCTGACGCTTCCCATTTGGTCCCATTTCAATTTAGTCCAGTTCTGATAATGGTATCCATGAGAAAACCATATAAGTCTTAAATTTGCATTAAGTACGTGCGCGACAAATAGATGAATAACTCAATAGTCGGTCTTTTGAAGTCGGTTTTTGTTTTTTGTTTTGTAAAATAATGTTCTTGTTGCCATTAAATTGGCACTAAAATTACCGGCATCCCTTTTCTTCTCAGTAACGGTATATATACAGGGTTATAAGGAAAAGGTATGCCAAAAAAAACAGCTGTTCCATACATTTTATCGAGTGTCATTGACATTTTTCTATGCAACAGCTGACTTTTTTTGCGAATTCTAGATTAGTCCTATAGTAAAAGTGGTTCATAACGATGAGTACTATGTACTATTTTCGGCTTAGAATACTCTTTCCGTATAATCCTATATAAAATAAACTAGTTCATATAAAAATACTACTTTTTTTTAATTTTTTTTTATTTGATTATGTGACGAAACGAGCAAATCGCTCGCCTGATGTTAAACGTCACGTTTGCCCATAGCAGGTCTGCGCCACCCAGAATTTTGAACTCGCAGAATTCAAGACCCTGCGCGGCACAGCACTGCGCTCGTCACCCTGAGGTATAAGTTGATTAATCTCCCATTTGCCTTTCGAGAAGCATTTCTACAAAAAACTACATACAGAGAACTACAGAGCTTTTTCTGTGCTTTCCTGTTGTAGGTCGTTGCGGAATGCTATGTAGTGATTACGGATTAGTTACGATCTGTACTTAGACCTTAATTCGAAGGAAAAAACGTTGGTTGCGGAGAAAAACTAAATTTCTCGGTTTGATCATGCTTAGTAGATCAAAGATCCAATTCCCTGAATAAAAAACTACGATTCTGGCAGTTTTAACCATATAAAACGACAATTGATATTGAAACATTTATTCGTTTTCTTTCAATAATTTAACTTAATGTAATGATTTCCATAAAACAAAGGAAGACTTACCATATCAAAGGCAATATTAAAACAAAGTTGCGCTCATATTTACATGGTACACTGGTATACGTAAACGTTGATTTTAACATATTACTAGAATCAGGCCGACCACATATAAAACAAAATTTTCGCGCGGAAAACGCTGTATGCATACATAGAGTGTGCTAACCGAGGATAAAAATGTAATTGCGAGTAAAGTCAACAGAATACCGCGAAAATTTCAAATGTATATGGCCGACCCAAACGTATAATATTTTGTTATCTAGGAATTCATCGCTTGACCAAGTAATGTCCAAAGATCTTACTTCTAAACCATGTTTAAACTTAATCACTCCTTAAAATTCTCTGATAGCTTTTCGTGGACACAAAATGTCTGGTGGGAAAACAAGTGAGAAAAATTTAAGCAGGATTACAAGTGAGACCCCAAGTCACCCTTAAACATACCGAAACCCGAGTGGCAAACGCATTAAGTACTAATTTATATTTTTGAGACGATAAAAAAAATAAAACTAATTCACATCATAGTAAGTAGTAACGTTTTGACATTAAATTCCTAAAATTTGGATTACAAAAAGAAAGCCAAATTTACAGTTTGCAAGTTATTTTGTGTCTAGTAATGAGTAAAATTATTTTCTATGCGTGAATGAATATTACAACCTTAAGATATGGCTCATTCGTATAATAATAATCGTAAAACAGTATAATTATTACACAATTTGTACATAAACAAAACAATGAACAATTTGTCTCCTTGACTGCGATTGGAAGACACGGAATAACACCCTACGCAATTATGGCAAGTAAAATAATAAGTAAAATATGTAATATTATAATAATTTAAACTAAACGTTTGGAATGATACTTACAAATAATAATATTTACACAATATAACAGAAACAATGGGGTAGTACCGAGTAACTTACATAAGGTATTTACACTTAAAACTGTTGCACACTATTGTGTTTTGTTCTACAAATTATAAAACCGTAAAGATAAAATGTTTGACATTTGATTTGATCTGTTCAGTCCAAATCATGAGCTGTTTGACGTTTTTTAAATTAACAAAAGTGCAATTTTTGTTCTTAATGAATTAATACAAAATCTTGACTTATACTCTTTTGACCTAAGAGTGACGACCAAAATAAGGAAATAACAGCTCTAGATAATAAATGAAATATTAAAATAAGTCAAACATGTCACCACTTATTTAAACAAAACTAAAATTAAAATGCCTTCAAAAAACGTCACAACATTATTTTAAAAAGATTTTGAACGTATTTTTTCCTAAAAGTAGCTAAAAACTAACTAGCTTGGCTTGCAATTCTGGCGCATTCGATGTTCTTTCTATCCCTATCATTCTCATAGGTTATGAAAAGGACAAAAATAAAAAGGAATGCCCCAGATTAACCTCGCTAATCCAATATGCACTGCCTAAAACAAGCGGCAGTCACAGTACTGTTACATTATTCAACAAACAAACTTTTTTAATAACCAAACATTTTCATACATTTTTGTACTAAACAGGTAATGAGCAAAGCGAAGCCTAAAAACTGTCTTCTTAATTCTGTACATACATACTTAAGGTCAATATCCGAGAACTAAGTAATAGAGGACTGCTATTTTTTAAATTATCGATTCTTCAACAATTGCTTTCTTAAAACGTGTACCAATATAGGAAACAAACAAACGACGTTTATATTACTATGTCGTTACATTTATAACCGGATCAAAAATTCTAAAATTACTTGACTCGTGATTTTAAATAGAAAGTTACAAGTCCAAAACTACCAAAGTAATTGACAAATACCTCGTTTTTTCCAATTTCATTTCGCTTAGTCCTCGCAAATGACAGCTCTTTACATCTTAACGTAGTTACACAGCGCCGAAGTATCAATCCTTATCACCAACGAATCTGTAGGCGTCTGGGGGAGGCTCCGGCATGCAGTAGCCGTGGTAGGTACGAATGTCCTCGGAGGCATACGTGACTCCGGCGAGGACACCCGGCTCGGTGTGGTGCCGAGGACATGTGTGGTCCCGAGGACATTGGCAAATGGTGTTGGCGTTGACCTCGTCGATTTGCTCGTGCCTTCTGCGTGCGCTGAACAACTTGCACGGCTCTTTTCTTGAACACCGTAGTCTCTGTTAAGAAAAGATGGAAAGTTAGATTTGAATTTATTGAACTGGTAGTAGGTACTCACTGATGCAATATATTTTATACATGCAGTATTGTTTGTCATCCATTACTGGTCATAAGTCGACATTAGACCACTGCTGGACATAGGCAGCAGTAGGTAGATACTTAAAAACAAAGCTATGAGCTTATAAGCCGGATAAGCGCTTTTAAAAGTGATTATCATATTTCAGATATGAAAACCGGAAAAATTTTATTGTTAATTACTTCACGGACTATCCTTGTCGTTTTGCTGCAACAAAGTTCTAAAAAAATATCGTAACTCCTAACGCCACCAAGCGTGTTGCGCCAGAACTAACATAAGAGCAACTTACGCTTTGAGGCGAGCACGCGAACTGGTACTGGTTCCCTTGCTCTCCGCTAGGTGTCGTATACGGCAGTTTCTTCAGTAAGTAAGTCACGGACAACTTCGGGCAGTGGCAGTTGACGATCTGCTGGGTGGCGTTGCTGTCAGGGAAGGAGTAGATTATCCAGGCGGCTTCTTTGAAGTACCGGCATTTTGGCAGGCGTTTGACTGGTTCGCAAGTCTTGTAGAGGGTGGTTTTGTCAGCTAATGTGTGGTTGTCGTCGCTTGTTATATCGCTGAAATTAAGAAAAAAAAACTTAGTAAAAATCAAATTAATTTACGAAAAAATTAAAACAATTTTATTAACCTCGACCATGATTTGTTTTTATTTACAATCCTAGTTAAAAAAAATAAAAATTTAAAAATATTGTTTGGAACAACTGAAAATCGGTAAACAAATGACTCTCACGATTCTAGACTTGACCTCGACTAGACCTAACAAAACAAGGCAGTAATGGCGAAAGTCACAGGTCCTAAAACTACTGTCGCATGAAACTGCTGTCTAACAAAGAAGCAGGGTCTACTGTTTGTAGCTTCATAATTGAAGGAACACAACACATAATTAGTTGTAAATAGATACTTTGACGTTTACCCGTCCAAGGTTTACTGAACCGAGTGTAGTGTGTGTGATCTTTGAGGCTTAAACAACGTTGGCTCTCTAATGAACCTCGCTGTGATTTTATTGATCGTCATATCCTTTTTGTTAGTGTCTTTTTTTCGGTAGTCATTAACGATAAGGAAAAATACCAACCTGGAACAGGGCCTGTGCCCCAAACACCGACACTTTCTCTCGATCCAGGGCTGTGCTGAGTCGTATAGGTCCACCTTGCTGCAGACCTGCCTCGCTCTGCAGTCGGGTAGATCTTCTTCAGAACCCTGGAAATAAAGAAAAAAAATATGAGTCCCGAGAAAAAACAGCACTAAATATATTTCCTAGAGATTCGATAGGTTTGTCTGATTATTATTATCGCCAATTCTCTTGTCGAATTCGCTGAATCAAACTTAATTTAAAATTAAAGTGTAGTGAAAGTGGGGTCTAATAGAGAAGATAATGTTGAAACAATGTAGCCTATGTAATAATAATGAATTGATGGAAACCAAGGACCATCATCAAAATAGATGTTTAGGCGCTACGGTTAAACATACAGATACATAAATACAAATTTACATAAATAGACAGCTAAAAATATAACCCTTCCTTTGTACTATAGTCGAGTTAAAATAGATAATTTTAGATCAGTCAAAACAATTCATTTAGCAGTAAGTACAACGGAGTCGACGACACTCGTTCATGCAAAATACTTGGAAGGGACGACCGATAAATCGCGTAATTAATTTAAATACTTTTCTCAGAACGCAATCACATAACATTCTCGACAAATTAATCTTATGAAAGGATTAGTCAGTTATTATTGTGCTTTCTCGAACCTTTTTCCTGTAAGCTTCAAGCTATTAAATTGCGATTAATTCTTATTCGAAGAAAAAGTTACGATAAAACTGTACAATTCGCTTTTAAAACTGAATAAAACTGTCTTCAGCTTCATTAGACATTGTCAAAAAGATTTTCTGTAATCGTGAGGTTTTATTGTTTGTATTTTCTTTTATCTCAAAGTAAAACTAGGAGCCGAGAATAAGAGACTCCATTCAGACATTTTCATACAAACGTAGCCTTTTTTTTAAACTTCTCGTTCCAAATTTAAAAAGTCTATAAACAAACAACAACCACTTCCACAAAATTAAATTACAATTCAATCAGTTTGGACGTTCGCTTACAAATTCAGATCACGTGTTCGCATTCAAAATACGTTCGCCGTACACAATATGACAACAGTAATAAAAGAAAAAGATCAATCAGGACTGGAAGGGAGCTGGTGTACCGCGTGGGAATTCTGTAAGGTGTTCACAATTAGATCACACCTGCTTCTTGAAAAATGTGCTGCCAGATGAATACGGAAAAGATTTAAAAGATACAGAATAGATAGATAGATATCTTTATCTATAGACTACTAGCTCACCCGGCAGACTTCGTACTGCCATACAGTACTTCTCTATGGTACTGCCTAATTAAATATAAACACTGCACAAAACACTATTTACAATTTTATACTTATAATATATTACAATTATAGGTACGAATTTGTTTCGTGTCAATCAGTTGACAAAAGCAAACTCATCCATGAAAAAAAAAACACTGACATTGACAGTTTGTTGTTGTTTCAACTTTTTTTAAATTTGATATGACTTGGAGTCAAATTTTTCGAAATTTTAAAACAAATGAATGAACTATTCGATTTCGTTTTCTTTTTTTTGTTTTATCTGTGCTTCAACGCACACTGTTTTGATAGATATGATTGAATTTGAACTTTGTACAGAGGTAATAAAGTGCAAATTGACTCTTGGACGTTAGGAACATACCTACATTGCTTAAACAACAGTGAGTGCTTGCAATTCAATATGAACTTTATACAATAGCAATAAAGCTCGTTTTAGTTAGAAAACGTTTGTATGGGAAAAATAAAAGGGCTGTTTTTAGGGTTTTTCAATATTTCTGAGAGATTTTCTTAATATTTTTTTCCGTAAGAACCTTCTCCTAATAATAACAAATACAACAAAAAAAGAATTAGTGAAATCGGTCCAGCCATTCACGCGTGATGCCGTGACCAAGGAAAACGGGTTTCATTTTTATATATAAAAACGGGTTTCATTTTTTTTTATCTGCTCTGGTTCAGGGTGTTAGTTGTCCTTGTCTTCGTCTGCGTTCCATGGTATCCCCGACATAGGGTATCCCAGTGGGGAGCTATGAGTGCGAATATTTTTTTTAACTGAAGATTTAAAAAGTTATCTTAAGTAAAGTTATAATAGAAAAGCGACAGTAAAAGATTATTTTTTTTCGTATAAATTAAATATGGCCTGTAATTTAACACGCGCAACAAGTTCATACTCGTATCTGCATTTTGATAACTTTGTACCGCAAGCCGTGCAAGTGCCAAAATGTAGACTATTATTTTTATCTTTTTTTTTTTTTATGTAATTGAGTGACGAGACGAGCAAATCGCTCGCCTGATGTTAAACGTCACGTTTGCCCATAACAGGTCTGCGTCACCCAGAATTTTGAACTCGCAGAATTCAAAATCCTGCGCGGCACAGCACTGCGCTGGTCACCCTGAGATATAAGTTGTTTCATCTCCCAATTGCCTTGTAATTTCACTGGAAACAATGCCCTTCCAACCGGAACACAGTAATGTTTGCACATTACTGCTTGGCGGTGGAATAACTGGGAAAGGTGTGGTACTTCCCCAGGCGGGCTCTGCAAAAGAGCCCTACCACTACTAAAACTCTAAACTTAACTATTTCATTTTGAAAATAATGTTGATTATGCAAAAGTGTTAAAAATGCATTTAAAACCAAAAGGACGTAATTTCTTAAAAAGCCAAATTTCAATCATGGTAACCCTCGCCCCATAGAACACACGCTGTAAGATGTTAATCATTCCGATCCAAATTCTAAACACAACATGTGCGCTCTGGATCCATTCATTATTTATTTTTTTACCAAAAGGACCATCGGTCTTACTTCCGACCGGAAGACGCACCATTCGGCAACCTGTTGGCTGTGGGAACGGTTTTTTTGTGCGCACACGCATGCTTAGTCGTACAGGGCTATGGCACTACACATGTTGTATTTGAAGTGATTTTCAAAGACAACAGATGTACTTTGGGTGATAAATCGAAATTTTTGGACTTGTTATATTTTTCGCTTGAGTCGATAATGTCTATGTTTTCAGTTTTTAAATGCATAGCTATAATTAACAAACCATTTTAAATTATACTATCTTCAGTTACTGCCCAGTAACTTTAGAGGCATTATGTAGCTTCAGAAAAAAATGTACCTACTCATAAAATACTAATACAAAAGTAGTTCTATTTCGCGACAGCCCTGTATACGCTAGGTGTGAAAAAAGCAGTGTTTTTTCGTTGTTCCGGATATACTTCCCGTTTCTTGTGTATTGCGATAGATTTCGCGGAAACTAGCCCGGAGCCACCGGAAACAGCCCTTTTGTGTGTCATACAAAAAGGCATTGGTGTACTACAATGTTGTGTACCGTTTGTGCTCCACAAGTTCTATGCACCTTGACGATATTTATCGCTGTCATTCTATTTTATGAACTGCTATTGACTTAGCGTTTTTTTAAGGACATTCAAGAAGCAGCAATCAGCATTTAGCATTCTGAAGTGCTTGTCGAGTGTTCTTGGTCCAGTATTTATTAAAACGTTGTTTCAGCGTTCATCAATATCGGATGTGTAATTTTCTGAATCCAAATAAAATAAAACAATCAGCAATAACAAGTGACCACTGGTTTTTCTTGTAATCTGTGTTCTACAGTTTCAATACTGAATGCAACTAGAAGATAATACAAAACTCCGAATAATAAAAAAATTAAAAAACAAATGACCTACCTATAAACTACTACATAATGTTTTGAACAAATATGATAAATAACATGTACGGGTTGTTGACTTGCGCTACAGTTCGACTATATTTAACGGACCGACATTGTGACTTGAATCCTAATGTTATAGAATGCTAATGTCCTTCCCGAGAAAATGATACTTGTGCTACAACGCTGAATTCCTAATAGGAAGACTAGAGTAAGTGTACTGGCCACGTAGTCTATGCTGAGCCAAAGAGAGACAGAGAGAGTGTCAGAGATTAAGGCCAAAACGAATTTAGACCAAAGCGTAACGACACAAAACAAATACAGAAAACACAATCACTTTGTCTCTTTTAATGATTGAAAATGGTATTTTCTCAAATTAGAAAAGCTTAATTAGCTAAGCCGATTAGAGCGAATCGAAATCTAAATAAATATTACTAGGACGTACTTTTTTTTGTTATTTTTCCTTAAAATTGAACCAATCTTCATGACACTTTATAAGCATGTACTTAGTTTACAAATCTTCAATTCCAAAAACAATGGGAAGACGTGTAAAGCCACGCAGAATCAAACTACGCTATAAATCACACTTAACTTTACTAACAACCATATTAGATTGAATTAAATATGAGCTGAAAATATCGTTACATTGCGTGTAGCTAATACACCTTTATGAATACTGAATGATACATTAGTGACATTACAAAAAGAGTTGGGGAATCGATCCTTTACAAAAACAAAACCAATACCGTAAGGCAGACGAACCTTCCTTTTATTTTTGCAAAATGATTTGAGCATTCGACTTTAAAATTACAGGACGTGAGTTCAAAATTGAAGTTCGCATAAATCAGTCTTTTATTAATTTGTTCGGTTTGCGTGGTCGAAATTAGAAAATTGTATAATGACAAAAAGCTATAAAAGAGCATGATTGCGGTGTCATGTATAATGCAGATCAGAAACATATATGCGATAGTATAAACATAATAAAATTGTACGGTAGATTCTAATAATGTATGAACATTTTTTGTTGTAATTGAAAAAATAGAAGTTGCTGATCATGTCTCGAGCTTCATCATATTTTTAGTACAATTGTAATCATTTCAATTATATAAATAATGGACTTTTTTTTCACTTTTTTTTCATGCAAAGCTCTAACTGCCATGCTTTAAAAATGAACTGTAAATTAACCTGAATTGTATTAGTCAATTTTCACGGCTCACGATGTTCTACCGGCCTTTTTACGACCCTTGTTCTTTTTCTCAATTCGCAATCTGAGTGACCAGGTCCCGAGACACGGGGGTGCGGCGCGGAGTGGGGGGTGCGGCATCCGGTCCTCGAACAGGTGTCGTCGACGCAAGCCCAGCGCCGCGCCCACTCTAATGAAATAATTTGTTACCACCACAGAATAAACAATAGTCCCATACGACCTTCCACAACCTTCTCCGTACAACCATCTCGCTCTGTCTCCGTAAAAACTTGCTACTTTCTCGTTCTAGCTCCAGGCTATGTTAACTTCAGGACTTGGGGTAAAGTTTATAATGAATCGATTGTTCTCGTTTTGATTTATTGATACGGCGAAATTTTAGGGTTTAATTCTATTTGGGCTTTTGGATGTGTTTGTGAACATACAGGTGCTGGTTTTTCTGTTGGAGTTTTGCCCGACTATGCAGAGTGAGGGAAATGTTTTCGGGTATAATATTTCTTGACTTGACCTATTTTGGATTGTTTTTTATTTTTAAGTTTTGTTAAATTTGTCATAATATCAGAAGCGTCATAGCCAACACTTGCAGTCGGAACTTTGCAGTCCTAAAAACCTAAAACCGATAATTTAACTAACGAGCAATGTTTAACTAATTGATTTTTTTACAAAAACCAGGGATAGCTTCAAGTTACATGTGAATTGGCGTCTCTTAGAGAAAACGTAACAGACCGCATCATCGCTTTTAAACAGATAAGACGGAATCATTCGCAAGCCTATTTCCTGTCAATTTGAACAAAACATACACGGTGAACCGTTCCGTGCCTATTTCAATTAAATTAAAAATAATATAGTATTTTTTTAAACAAAAGCTTTGATTACAAAACCAAGTACAATGTTTTCGTCGCTTCTCATTGGCTTAATAAACAGCATCAGTATCTCAGATGTCCGGCGTGTCCGGGACGGTAATCTCCCGTGTTCCCGGACGGCCGTCCGCCGGACACCGGACGGACCGTCGGTTAAACGTTGTAAGTGTAATTACACCCGGGGATAATTGAGGGCGGATGAGATAAATTCTTATTGAAAAAAGGTGTGCACGGGAGCTTCGAATATTAATACGGAGGAAGAGGATGGAACTAGTTTTGTTTTTGTTTCATTTTTATTTTATTCTTCATGTGAATAGGCTCGAATTAGTGCAGACGATTTTGTATGCAAATGTTTTAGAAGTTGAGGGGGTTTGTTGATTTGGGTGGCTGTTGGGTTATTGGTTGTAAATGTTTGTTGAGGTTGGTGGAGGTTAGTTGTTTGATTGTTGAGTTAAGGTTGAGTTGTTGTTAATGGACGAGAAATTAGTATAAAAACGAAAAATGTGAAATTATTCAATGAAACCTGCACGTTTAAAAACATTTTCAAACTTTATGAATACAGATTTGACATTTCTTTTAAATAGTCTTGTAAAATAAATATTTACCATTTATCACAACCGTCGGCAGCTAATAAATCACCTTGACACGTAATTATCCATGTAGGATGGTTACAACATGTAGGATGGCTACAGAATGTTGGATGTGCCCGCAGATTACCTCCAAAGATACCAAACAACATCTTTGTATCGACAAAAATGCAACAAAGTTTAAAAAAGCGTAGGTAAAAAAACATCGTTCACATTTACACCTAGCCGCGTTAAGTAATTTACCAATAAGAGCTAATTTTCATAGGTGTTTTTTTAAATTCAAATACATAAATACATATTTTGTTTCGGAAAATAAAAAATTCATAGTTCTACAGTTTTCGACAGATACGCTCCAATGGTCTTGAGTGCGGAATCTGTAGAAGGTAACCTGTGGATGTATCCTAATAAGTATAAAAGCCTACGCTTAACCGTAGTAAAACACGCGTATAAAGACACCAACGAAACGTGTGGATCGGAAGTACTTAATGACTGAGTAGGTAGCTTTAATTACTACGTTGCTTACATTCATTTGAATAAGTTATATCCCTATATTATCATCCTTGGCTGCTCTCTCACTTTCTCGCTTCATAATTCAAATTATAAACTAACTACATGAGATGCGGTTTCACCCGCGCGATGAAACAGTGATTGATGAAAAATAGCCTGTTTTAATCCAGGTTATAATCTATCTCTGTTCCGAATTTTATTAAATTTTTTTTAGTAGTTACGAAGATACGTGGTAACAAACAAACAGTCACATAACATACTTTCACATTTATAATATTAGTAGGATATCACTCTTAACAATTACACCCAGATGTGCTACGCATCATATTTTTTTTTATGGCGCTAACCATTTCATGCATGCCCTGGTTGTTACTTGGCTATTTAAAAAGTAGAACGACAAAATAAAAGTAAGTAGGTTCACATAGAATGAGTGAACAGCCTTATCAAAAAACTGTCAAAAATTGTAATGCCGCCCGAAGGCTTTCGACTTACTCGTAACTTGTTGTTATAATAAAAATAACAACAATGTACGATATTATATACTCAATGACTGGTCCCCATAATTTACAAATTACTTATGAACGCTACAAGCACCTACTCGTTCGTCCATACAAAAGACATCAACGCATATCTACGCTCTATGGAACTACTCGAAAATGATGGTTGTTTGTTGTTTGGTTGTTTGTTACAAACAACCATCTTGTTCATCTTCAAATTTGAACCGTGAAATTTGTTTTGCCTTATGTATGTTTTTATTATTGGTAATAAAATTATTAGGGGATCAATTATTACATTTTCAAACTACCGGCATATCAGAAAATATTCACAAAAAGAATTAACTAAGTGTCTTTAATTTTTAGTTGTCCGTTAGTAATCTTAAAGAATCTAATAATCGAGTAGATTATTAAATTCTTTAAGAATCTACTCGATTATTAGATTCTTTAAGATTACTAATGTTTAAAAAGGTAACTTAACCACTTACCCTTTCTTATCCTTTTAAGGGTCCCGTACTAAAATGGTATTACATATCTTATTTTATTTTTACAGTATTGAAGCATAAAGATAACTCTGAGTACCTATAGATCTTCTATACATTCAGATTGACTCGGAAGTGTTTGGGCAACTCGTTCCCTATTTGGTAAGCGCACGCGCCGTCAAATCACCTCGCCTTATACGGCGCTGTTGATAAATTGTCTTGTTATTTCTGACATTTGGATCAAGAGGGGTTTCATGAATTTCGCGTTTTTTTGTATATTTAGTAAAACTTTTATAGTTAAAATTTGTATCTAAATACAATGTCAGTGACACATACAGACAGACAAACAGATAGACAAAACTCTACAAAACAAACCTAGCAACAATAACCTACAAAAAAATGTGAGTTGTCTGACGTCAGCAACCTCATACTGCTCACACTTTTTTTTTGAGGTAGTTAGAAAAGTCTATTATAATAATATTGTACCTAAACGTTTTCCAGCAAATATATTCCTGATTTTGTACTCATGCTTTAGAAAAGCTCTAACCAAACTAACAAGTCATACCACGCCATACTATTAACAGACTTCCAATAAATGTTAACAAGAAACTTTAACTGCACTATCAAATGATGGCGCCTCGATTTCTAGAAAGATCACAATAAAACTAGAATGGATTAACTACTCGAATCGTACATGATTAAACTGGCTAAACACAATGAACACAGAAGAAGAAGAAACAGATAACTAGATCATGCCACTCCATTCATGTCGAGTCTCCTGCGTGCCTTTTGGTCTACACAGGACACAAAACATTGTTTCGCTACATATTTTGGACTAATCACGTGCAAAAGACATGATTTAACAGCAATGTGTATCGAAACAATGTTTTGTGCAGAGATTTTTGTGTAGTGTATAGATGAAAACACGCGCCTTTAACTAAGCTCTTTAATGTGTTGTTTTTTATGTTACGAAACTCAAAAGTTACCAATCTGTTTCGTCCTAATCTAAAGCCATTGCTCATTAGTCCCCGATTAGTTAATCATCTCACGCGCGAGACAGCAACTATGCGGATGTGTTTATTATTGACAATTAATTAAATGCAACAATGATATAATTCAACATTGTCCCGCGTTATGCATATGGTATTATGCAAGAGTTATGAGTAACATTTATTTTGTATTCGATTATTCGTGTTAGTTAAATTATTTTTATAAACATGAAAATAAATCCAATGCAATAAAAGCAACTTGCAAAAAGTTGCACTTACAACATTACTATTTATTTTTTAAATTGTTTTTTTTTTCTATTTAAATTGTTTTACCAGTTACTATACTTAACATCTTTAAAGCTTTTCATAAGGCATTGCTTAATGGCAAGTATGTTTTCTTTACTACGTCTAGCTTGAGTGAAATTTAAGTTAATAACAGCACTTAGAGTACCTACCTACATTTTTGTACAAGTTAATTTGTGACCTCATTCCATTTTCGATCAGAGAGCAGGCAACGCCCTCAAGGCTCGTTCCTTACCCCTTCGTTCCACAATACAGACAACATCCAACATCCGCGGTACATAATATCGGCGTGTCCCCATTGTAGCCAGCGTCTGCGCATCCGGAGTGGGTCCATTCAACACGCACGTGGCAGCGCCGCGGCGGATGCTGGGAGACAGTTCGCGTCTTTAAATTGAAATAATGAGATGAGAACTGGGGGAAACGTAGTTATCTCTATAATGGGACCGAGTTTGAAGGCTTTATTTGACAGATCTAAACTAACCAAAATAAATCTGTCTTTGTCATAGCATCTTGTTAAAAAGGACGTCAATACTTTTAGAAAAAATATGCTTGAAGTTATATAAAGTGGTGTAAGAGAGACAGTAGATTCAGTACATTCGTTGTTATGCACAGCCTCACCAAGTTATATTTATTAGTGGGTTCCTTAGCAGTAACTCCAATCGAATCACCAACACCAACACTGTTACATGTTATAAATTACTATCCCATAACACTTTCTTGGCACTGTACTGTACGAGTAAATACGAGTAAAACTTGCGCCAAAAATGACCGTTACACTAACCGCCTTCAAGTAGTCGAGTAGTTTTTACCGACACAAAAAGTAAGGCGTATTTATATTTTTTGTTGCGTAACGCAGGTGCCCCTCGAATCCTGTTTAGGTGCCAGTTTTTTTTTCCCTTTGCCACGCAGTTGATAATACGTTTAGATTGTGGGGCACTGATGCCGTAAAAAATATAGCATCGATAAAAATGTAAACCCTTTTCAAACATTATGATACTATCATAGAAGTGGAAATAATAAATAAAATAATTTCTTCTCAAAATTTATAGTATTTTTTTAGTGTTTTGTATTTCAGAAAGAACATGAACACAGCCCTTTCCGAAAAGTTTTATTTTTATCTCTTCAACGTCTACAATATTCAACCATAATTTTTTAATAGTGTTTTTTCTTTTATAACCACACTCCGCCAGGCAATCCCACAAAAACTGAACGAACTTTTTGTTTTCCCGAAATTATTTATTTCGTTTTCCAATTTCTTCGCCTCTTCAGGCCCAGTGGTTATCTCAAATCGACCGTATCCCTGCTCGAGCTTTTTGTGTATCTCTAAATATTTTTTGTGCGTCTCAAGATATATATTTTTTTATTATTTTACGCTCACTTTTCTTTGTTGACGCGTGTCTGGGTGTCACGGTGTTTGTAATCGTCCTACCGAGACGAAGTGTAAATTAACGTATTGTTCCTGTTCTAATGTTTTTATCTGCTTTTAAATTGGTGCTTTTTATTCTGTTATACCCGTGCCGAGCTAAGGAATATTCTGACAGCTGCAACAGCACTAAAAAGCTAAGCGTAGCAGTAAAGCTCTTACATTCAAAAACCTGGGAAAAGTGATTAGAATTAACGGTTTTCAGATTGCTTTTTACAATGTTCGTGTAAAAACGTTTCTTAGGCCTACCTTACGTCATACTAGGTTACCGCAGCTAACTCCGTCTTAATTATTAACTTTGGGTTAAAACCTACCAATTTACACTTTTAACCTGGAAGGACGCTTAGCGTGGTTTCTTTAGTGTAGGTATTGTCTTTATGCCATCTAATCCATGCCTGGTAGTCAATTCGGCGTTGAAGCGGTGTTTCTCATCCAAAACTTCCTGTCACCACAGATCCGACCACCAAACCAAAAACTAATCAAAACTTTTTCCCACCTCTCATCTGCGGTTATTTTTCTATCAAATCGTCAATTTCATACAAAAAGAGGTATTCGTTTCTCTCATTACCTTGCAATATGCAATTAAGGTGACCGAAACCCATTTCCCTATTGCGACATGGCCTTTTCAATTCAGTTTTGTTGATCGCCTTGGACCGATTACGAATGTTCTTCGTACTTACTTTGAGTTATTTTATGTAATGGATACCATTACATAAAATATTGAAATTAAATGTTTGTGTACTTACTACATTCGTCATTAAAGTATTCTTGGTTGCTTTGTTGGCGCAGCGACCCAAATTGTGCCTTGGTTTCCGATACATGACTTGTTTGATGAAGTAATGATGTGTATCACAGTAGGTATGCTAAAGTTTACGGTGTGTGGTGTTTTGATTTACCTACACGTAAACTGCGTCTCTTTCGGCTAACTTTTGAACTTCGTGGAACGAATTTCAGGTTGCTATTAAAATCAACCGATATAAATTTGTATGTTAAGCACATGATTCTGAATCTGAATCTAAATCTGAATCTGTTCGATTAGGACCTTCCCTAAAGAACGCCACACGCCACACGGCACGATCTTCTTGCCTTGCGCATCCACTTGCCAGCCGACATACGCAGTTCGTCACACAAACATATCGATACATAATATATACAATTATACATAGGTGCCTACTATAGGTACCTAAAGTAAGCGTAACCTATATTTCTTCAGTTACATTTTGCACACGCAAAATTCTTACTATGAGCATTGAGCATCCTTTTCTACCTCTAACCAGCAACATTATATCGTGACCTTTAAATTTTAAATTATGTGAATGTAAATATGCAGTATTTTTATCTGCTTATCAAAGGTAATTATCATATCCGTTAATTCAACGAAAATATTCTACGACCCTCGAATTCAAATTAAAAATTGTTAACTTGTTGTCTTTTTTCTATTTAAAAAGAATTTACGTAATAAAATGACGTTCAGATTGTCTTTTAAAAATGCATTTGATAAATTACTTACAAATGTAGTAGGTATTTTTAAAAGTACACATTTTGATATTGTATTTTAGAATGACATTGGCAACTGATCTAGGGTTTGTATCGTTTGTAGAACAAAATATTGTTATTTACTCGTATTATTACTAACTATGAAGATTGTTTTATATGGCCCCATATATTTCTTCACGAAATCATGTTATACTTGTTCCGAACCAGATCGTTTGGTCGAGTAACTGTTTCAAATGTAGGTATGTTTTACAGCAAAAATCAAGGGAAATAAAACCGTTTAAAAAAACGTATTGATTATACCTACACCATTATGTGGCGCCAGACAAACAATGCATAAACTTTTTGTATGCAAATTACAGCTAAACACCAAGTTTGCCATTCAATGGCGCTAAACAATTAATTAAACACAATACCTATGGTATTTATTTAGTTGTGGTTTTTGTTTGAATGGTAATGGATTTACAACCTGTCTAATTGTGGTGATATATGGAAACCGCAAAATTTGATTGCTACGATTGTATTGTAACTATGTTTTTGCTGTTAGAAATAAGAAATGCGTAAAGTAAGGTATTTCAATCCAATATTTTACAAAAATATGTACGTCATTTTTTTTATTAAGGGCGCTTTTGAACTGATGACTAGGGGCCATACCGAACTCTAAGTGCGAGACTAAATTGAATCGTGTTAACTTTTGTCTAGCCGACAGAGTAAGTCAAAAGTCAGGGCGATTCAGTTTCAGCTCGCGCAAAGAGCTCGCGGTACGGCCCCAAAAAAAAGCATTGGTCAGACAGATTGAACATGGTATACCTCTATTAATATAATTAATTCAAAGAAGGTCTAAGTGATAGCTTAGACAGCTTAGATACCTTTTGCATATACCTACCTACCTTACCTACCTACTCTAATCTCATAAGTTTGGCCTATTAAATGTTGTATTTAGGCCAAACCTGATATTCTTATGATGAGTAATCGTTTAAGCCAAAGGTGCTGGTTGTTCGCGAGCAATATCCGGAAAAGCATTAACAAACATCATCGATCATCTAACACTTTGTAGTGTTACTTCGCGGAAAGCCATTAATAAAATTGGTGTTTGTGGTCACGGCTAGTAGTATTAAGTTGTTACTGCGAATTGTACAGTTATAGTATTGAACATAAGTACATACTAGAATGAAACAGGCAAGTTCACGTTTGCCAGATCCAATTTTTTATTTTTCCCCATATCGAATATTTTTACTGTTTCTTTAGTGTTAATAGCCAAAGCACGTCCAGAGTACTGTACATTTGAGAAAACACCTTAAAAGTAAAACCTAAAATTTCTTAAGCTAATTGTTTTTCCCCAACGATGTAATTTCCCCAAGAGCCAAAGAAACCCCCAATCTGGCGACCCTGGGCAAGTTATAGGTCGCTTGAGGTAGTTGGGTACAATCAATGTGACATACATACATACATATTATCACGCCTCTTTCCCATTGGGGTAGGCAGAGACTACATCCCTCCACTTGCTACGATCCTGACATATGTCTTTCGCTTCTTCTACTTTCATAAGTGTTTTCAATCAATGTGACGAGCTTGACATAACAAATGAAGGTTCTCAAAACCTGGCCGAAGTGACAAATTCAAGTCATAAAAGACTAATCAAGAGCTTAGACAATCATGCGAACTAAATTGAGCGTAATTAGTCAGAGAAGAGATCCCGGCCGAAGCGGGGATTAGTAATTATTTCGCATATATGAGACCTTTGGGCAGATTAAATTTTATTATGATAAGGCCACTATGTCTATTACATATAATTCATATAAATAGCCACTCTGCCTATTAGAACAGATGCTAACGATCCATACGAATTTACTTGTCGTTTCTTTACGTTATTGAGTTACGAGACGAGCAAATCGCTCGCCTGATGTTAAACGTCACGCTTGCTCATAACAGGTCTGCGCCACCCAGAATTTTGCAAGCATTTGCGTTAAGCAGTGTTCGCGCGTTTAACGATTAAAACTGTTTGTAAATTTCTATTAGATTTAGATTAAACAAAAGAAAATTATAAAGCAAAAACATTCGCGACCGACACCGATCTGACGCGTTATTATTCTATTGTATCAATGGACGGAAGTTAGGTAATTCCGCATATAATGCCAGGACCTTGAACTCGGTGTACGGTAAATGCAGCTCACATGCAAACCTGCGATCAGGAGTCAGGGGACGAGTCGGAGTCGCGCAAGTTTCTGATGACACGCACGAATTTTATCGAACTTCTTACGAATTAATTTTACTAATTTTATAAATGTCAAAAAGTTGTGTTTAGATGTTTGAATGATTTTTATTAAATCAAGGAAAAACGGGAAAACAAACGGATTTGAATGAAATTTGGTAAAAATTAGTTAGTATAAATATGGGTGAAACCGTGGGTCGCAGCTAGTGTACAATAAAAAGAATGGAGAAAAAAATTATACTGAAAATCGATAACCAAGTTGTGAAAATTTTCCTTAAATAATACTTTACATCACAAGATGTGTTCCAACCAAATTATAGGGCCATTTTTAGTGGGATTGCATAGACCAGTTGTACTTAAATACTGACAGAAAACAGAAGTCCAAAAAACGGATCATTGACACGACCAGGAAGAAAACTATCTCGAATGTTTGTCCTTTATGCACAGAATAAATAATAGTTAAAGATATACCAATTATTAAATAAAGATGTTGGAGATAAAGCTATTTCAGGCTGTACTGAAACTCTTGTTTGAGATGTTTCTAGATCACACTTTATTCATATGCAGCATAAGGTTAATACATACCTATAAATATGTATGTATCTACTAAAGTTCGATACAAAGAATTTAACAGATGATAATTTTATTGAAAAACCGCAGTTCCCCCTTAATGAATCACGCGAGCAAACAGTAAGGGAAGTTGTAAGGTAATCCATATCCGAAATTGACGAAATGTTGGTAAACAATAAACATGCGTGTCAGAGAAATATTATGCCGTTTTCAGACAATATCATTTGACTAAATAAATGCATCAGTGGATTGTGTTTACTAGTAAGTCCCTGTAAAATCAATAAGCGTTTACTTGGGATTTTTTGGTCTACACTAAGCGGTTTATGCCAAACACCTGTGTTGTATGTATTCGTGAATAGTTCGTAAAGATCTGATGTATTTTTTTTTCGCTAGTCTTTCAAATTACAGAATCTGCTCAAGCTTCCTTGAATTAAATTAAAATCTTTGGTAAACTCCTTATTGTATGCCAGCTCTGGGAATGTGGAGAACTTAGTATCTAACCGTGCAAAATTGACTCATGGTACTGGTACTGCATGGACAACACAAGCTGCCCTAACGAACGGAACAAAAACTCCTGCAAAAGTCAATTTCAAAAATGCTTTACACTCGTATATCTGTCAAGATTTAAGCCCTTACATAAAACGAAATATAAATACGACGAGATAAGTTTAAATTCCAAAGAGACGAACGATCGAAAAGACGGTTACCGTTACGAATGAGCTTAAAGGCAGTGACATAAAAAAAGGTTTTTTAAGTCAATATGACACACGGACCGTGCGCGGCGGAGCAAAGCCCGGCCCGTAAGTCATCGAAGCTGTCAAGATAAGAATGAGTGAATGAACACCTGCCGGCTACCGGTGTTACGCGTGCGCCTACGCACCCGACCAACTCAACACACAATCCCAATCTTAAAAGTTCAACTCGCATCTCTAACTTTAAATCCTAAAGCCTAGCTTCGACAGTCGCATTTCCAACGCGCCAACTGACTCCTTAAATCCACAATCGCACAAACGCAATTACCGGGCTAGCTTAAAGCGATTATCTTCTTGAATCGACTCTAAAATTAGGCATAATAATGATTATCGTTGTTTTTAAAATATGACCGACAAGATTTGACATCCGGAACTGGTCATATTTTTATTGGTTTAAAAGTGTAATTACTTTAATAAGTACCCTGGAGTGGTTTGGAAGGAAACTCGGTACGATTTCGTCGTATCCGTTGCGTTAGTTTATTTGTTGATTTTCCGCTATATGTTGCGTTTGATTTCTTGGAACGGTTACCGAGCCTGTTCGTGTCTTAAAAAATTAATATGGACGGCATTCTCGCGCTATTTATCGTTTTTAATGGGGTTAATTTGTTGGGTGGATCAGTTCATAGCGCCACAGATGGACGGTAGTATAGCTTGTATGCGTCATTCATTCATGATGCGAGGCAGTTGTTTAATTTACGCTTTAATATTACGCATTGTTTTCGTTCGTTTGTTGTAAACACATGTTCCGGATATCTACTCTGTTAGGGGCATCCACATGATCACACACACAATGTAAACATGTAAACTGTCACGTTTCTTTGAAGTTCGAGTAAAACTTTGGTAGGTACAATGAAAGCGTGATTTTATTGCAAAGTTCTAATATTTTTTATAAAATTTATTGATACGTATGTCAATGTGGTGTCTTTTCTGTTTTACCATTTTCCGAACCAAAATAATTTTTGAGCCCTAAAATTGTTGATACCCTATTTTATTACCTTAAATTTCAGCCCTATCAAATAGATTTAGTTTAGAGAGCGGTACAACAGAATTGATGCCAGTATTTGTGTTGTTTTGCCTCTTGAGCATTTTGTATCAAACCTCTAAAATGTAATTTAAATGTCAGCTCAAGAACCAGCAAACTTCTTTCAAGCCTCCACTCGTGACCGCTGTCACGACGAAAACGCTTGTTAAACAACCTCAATTCATGCGAAGTTGCTTATCCAGTCATGATGATCGTGAAATTCAATTGAACCTATAAATTTTGCTAAAGACGAAAGAATGACATCTTTGGCGCCAATTTGCAACATGTTCGAAAACCAAAAACTTCAAGTTCCTCGTTACTTTCACGGCAATCAAATATAAACTCACCCCAGTCTGATATAAAATCTTCAAACCGCTTTTTGGCGGCAAAGTCGTCCTTCTATGCGGCAGAAGCGGCAGTTTATCCGGTCTCCTTACGTGAATCTCTCCTGACGGCCTGAACGCTTCCAGAGGCGTCCTGATCACCGCCCGGACTCCGCTGAGCACCCACGCGACTAATATAAAAGCTAGCACTTGCATACTGGCCACTTGTACACCAAAGTTTCAGTTTTGAGTTCGAAAATCGAGTGTGGTTCGCGTGTTTGGGTCGCGAGCTGCGTGTCGCGTCGTCTCGTCGGGCAAGATCGGACTGGCAGCGGGCGAGGCAAGTCAGGTACGTCTTTGCCTACGCCCGGTATAACCACCTTCGGCTGGGATCGACTAGAGTTGATACTTTCGGTGGAGGTTTTCGATTAGCCCTCTGACGAACTTTCTTCAGTATCATTATGATGATTTTTTTTTATTGCATCCTCGAAACAATTATTTAAAATTTGGAATTTTATCGTAGTTTTCAGTCGTGAACAATAAACCCACAAATGCCTACAATATCTTAATATATATAAATTACGTGTCACGTTGTTTGTCCGCTATAGACTCCTAAACTACTTAACCGATTTCAATCAAATTTGCACACCTTGTGCAGTTCGATCTAACTTAGGAGATAGGATAGCTCACATCTCAATTTATAGTAAAAAAACATGAAAAATTAGAAAATTTAAAAATACTTAAACCATATAGCGCTTTGGACGATATAAACTTTTTTAATGTAACTTTTGACATTTGACATAGAATTGACGCAATGGATTTTGACAGGACAACGTCTATCGAGTCAGCTAGTTATTACCTATACAAAAATCACTCGTAACTTGGATTATCAAGCGAAAAGTCGCTCTGGGAAAGTTAATTAATTAAGAGTCTCCACACTTTTCGTTTTTGAACTGTTTATGATAAGTGAACAGTTCACTTGCAAAAACCAGTATCCGTGCAACTATTAAAGTTTCCGTCCCACACAGTAACCTTGCCAATTAAGCTACAGTCTAATCTATGAACTAAAATTAACGCTATTACTATTTTGTTTGGCGACTTTTTTTCCATTTTTAATTAGGACCAAGGTTTAAAAAAGCTTTTGTTCTACATACATTTTGACATTTATGCTGCTTATTATAATAATACTTTTATATCATTAAACGAATATAAATATTAAGCTAATATTACAATATTTCAATCTACCTTTAAAGCTATATTTAAATAAAACAATGAAGTAAAATTCGTTTCACATTCAAAGGCAACATAATATTTTATTCTTGCGAGGATCAAAACTGTTTTGTTGCGACGGGTTGACTTCCTACCGACGATGTTTTTTTACACAATCTTGTTGCTCAGATATAAGGCGGTGTCTACATTTAATTTATTAATACATATTACAAAATTAAAATTAAATGCCCTTAATGGAACATTGAAAAGCACTAAAGCCTGTGCTTAAAAGCTTGAATATTTAAATTGGTTGAAAGTAAAAAAATATAATCTAAACTAGCTGACTCGACAGACGTTGTCCTGTCAAAAGCCATTGCGTCAATTCTATGTCAAATGTCAAAAGTTATGCTATTTCGTAACTATAGCAACCGTAGTATGTTGATGCTAACTTGTCAATTTATAGTAAAAATTATCAGTATATATATAATCTATATATATAAAAGAAAGTCGTGTTATGTTACACTACTTATAACTCAAGAACGGCTTTACCGATATGGCTGAAAATTGGTGAGGAGGTAGCTTAGAGCCAGGAAACGCACATAGGATACTATTTATTCCTATTATACTATTTATTTCTATTAAATAAATTCGATAGCATTCAAGTGTGAATTGACATAAAACATCAGTCACTATAAAACGAGGTATAACAAAAAAGAATCAGACTTGGAATAACAAAACGACTTATTATACTCTTTGCGCAAATGACAGCTATGTAATGGACGTATGGATGACAATTTGATTTAACAATTTAACAGCTAAACAGATTTTGACGAAATTTGGTATGAAGGTAGCTTAAGCCATTAAGTAATATGTAGATTACTTTTTACCCCAGAAAATTGAACGGCTTTCCGCTATTCTTGCAGGACAGCGGGTGAAACCGCGGGGCGCAGCTAGTTTGCAATAAATTAAAATTGCGACTATAATTTGAGATTTAAACTATCCTATCTCTCAAGTTGGATCGAACTGCACATGTTGTGCGAATTTTATTATAATCGGTTAAGTGGTTTAGGAGTCCATTGAGGACAAACATTGTGACACGAGATTTATATATATTAAGATATACATTAAAAAAAATTAACAACAGAGGTTTGCTACGATTAATTAAATGTAATGATTTTGATTAGTTTTTATAATTATAATCTTAATTCTTCAACGTAACAAATGCTGAAATTTCAATAATGACAGGTCCATTGATGTTTCCGAGTATCAATGAAGTCAACTAAGCCCATTCAACCCATTCATAAGCACAACAAAGACATTATCGTCAGAATTAACACTCCACAGTAGCATAATGCAGGGGGTACCCTATTCGCCTAATCCCCACTTCACTAACAATGCCTACACACACCAATCACGCCAATTGTTTTAAAAACACCATTCAAGCATTCGCAGAACAGGATTTTCAAATCAATGGAAAAAGTCCATTGTCAGTGTAACACGAGCTTTATATCACCCTTCTCGCTCGCTCCCATTCACCTCGCCAAGACATGAATGAAGTTTCTTATGAATGGAGTCGCTATAGTACTATACATACCTGCGCGGATCGTGGGTATGTCTATACGTGTTTATGTAGAATTATATGTGTAGGTATGTACGTTGGAGGCCACGTCACAGATGACTCGATAGTCGCTCAGCCGGCACGTGGTCAATCGTCTTTTTATTCTACGTAATAAATGTATTGCTGGCGTGACTTTTAAAATATAAAAGGCCATTTAGATTTATTATGATAACGTTAGGGTAGGCAATTATTAAAATTAATATGAACTTCTCGGTAGGAGCCTTATTCACAAATCTTGTCTTAATGTAACGGTTTCAGACAGGATCTGTCTAAACTCGTTGTTAAACCGTCGTTAAGAAAACTAGTAATAGGTATACCTAATCTACTTAAATCTGATAACTTTTTTTATTTTTTATTTATTGTATGATAGGCTTGCGTTTGACCGCCATCTCGCCTGATGGTAAGCAATGATGCGGTCTACGATGGAGCACGCTTGCCTAGAAGGAACCGATTCACTCGTAACTTGAAGACACCGAGATTATAGCACCGGGAAATACCCACTCAGGCAGAGCATACTGGACTTATATTCCAGTGAAAGAGTGCTGGAAATATACCTATTTCGTTCCACCAGACTAAAAGGGGTAAAAAGCTCTGATCGCCCAAAGTTGTGACTATACCTAGAAGTACAGAATAGAAAATACCAAGCCCCAGTTTTATTAGCAAGGTTGGTTCTGTATGTTGGAGACAATATTCTTGAAAGTGGATATTTAAAGCGACTCAAATTGTTCTCGTTCGTTAGAATATAACCAGCCTGGTTTCTTTAGGGTGCTGGTTTAGTTTGAATGTTGCTTGGTACCAGTTTTCCAAGCCTTGCTGTTTTACTCTCTAACTGTGAATTGAAGAGTTTTCACATGGATTTCCTTACTTGAGGAATTTGTACTTTGTCCCGTACCCGTCGAGATTTTTATTAGGTACTCCTGCTATTTTTCATTCCTTTTGACAAAATAACTTTTGCAACTGCAACAACAACAGTTCTACAACTTATGCAGCTTTTGCTTTTCTTTTTCACGTGACAACGTCTAATAAATCGATGAACGCCGGGTGCACGCACGAAAGTGTCCCGTTACGCTCATTGTGACGTCACGATCGGAGTGAGAACAGTATGCAATCATTTCATCAATGTTTTGTTATGACGTTGTCACGTTAAACTATCGTCCGTAAACCTACTTTACAGACAACTAATTTTTTGTTTGTGTTTTTTTTAAATCCTCATGTACATATATGCAAAATACTATAATAATATGAAAATACACGAAACAGATAGACGAGGATCGTGTCTCTGCCAACCATTTATCGCTCCCCGTGGTGAGTTGAAATCGATCACATCCTTTCCTCAATCGAGCATATCCTTTCCTCTTTAGGTCATATTCAGGGTTAGGTACAAATTTAAATACAATGTTTAAAATCAACTTATATATAAAAACAAATCGCTGTTCGTTTGTCTGGCTATAACTCGAAAATGGTTGTACCGATTTCGCTAATTATGATCTTGGAATA
This sequence comes from Alcis repandata, assembly GCA_949125135.1. NCBI lineage: Eukaryota > Metazoa > Arthropoda > Insecta > Lepidoptera > Geometridae > Alcis > Alcis repandata. Next base: position 5,473,304 of record OX421238.1, read on the forward strand.
TTTGTGGAAGTTCAGGGAAGGTTTAAAAGTAAAAAAAAAAAACGGGTTAAACCGCCGGGTGCAGCTAGTATATAAATAAATGACAACTTTAAATTTAGTAAGTACCTACCTATCTATGTGTACGAGCATTATAAATGTAGTTTGAATTGTGTAATTACAATTTAACCTTATTCTACATGTACCTATGAGTTTTTCTGTCGTGCAGATTGTATTTTCGATGAGTCATATTTATATTGCTAATAAAAAATATTAAAATGAATGAATGAATTTAAAACATTAGCATTTTTATACTATTCAACAAAAAAGTAATTCGAATCAAATGCCTTCCGGATGTTACAAAATTACTTCCAAAACCCACAAAAACACCGAAATCATTTATCACCTTTTTATAACGCACGTAAGCTACTTTTCCATCGACCATCAAGTAATAAAAATCCTCCTTAAGTCTGGACCTTTTTACGGAACCAGTTTATATTAACTGTTAATAAAAAAAGTAAAAAAAAAATGTTTATAGCCCCGCGAAGTAACGTCCTGCGCATCATTGGGCTGCGCTTCACCAGTCCCAGACCTTAGCACAAGACAGTTTTGAAGGTTCAGTACCCCTGAAATTTTGATAAGTCCGCATTATTATTTGATTTAGGTACTTCCATCCCACTACGATTCAAACGAGTCGAAAAGAAAAGGAGCCTCCCTTTCTATATTATTTTCCATCCACTCTTCATGGTGAATTTTAATAGAAAATTATATTACCCATGGAATCTAGATAGCCAGCCGTACGAAGTTATGTATTCAGATTAGTATTATCAACATTTTATTGTGAATTTTGAAGTAAAATGTGTTTTTTTGTTTTTAGTCCGCAGCGACCAATTATGTCAGTCCGTCTTGATTTCAAGTGGGAGCATATTCTTAATAAATTTTAAAAGGCCATAGTACTATGGCATGGCCGATACAGCTTCACTACTACCATAAACATTTCCGCACCCTTCACATCAAAGACACAATCTCACAATTTACCATCTTGTCTCTAATCTTGCCAGATACCTACTCCAAAATCAATACGTAATCGAAGATCAAATTCACTAGAAATAACCCTAGCTACGTGCCCGCCCCTGGATATTCCCGGCAGTAAACAAGGGCCCACGGTGCCCATGAGTGTCTGCATTGTGGTACTGCCTTGCGTAGACAATGGGGTCTAAGAACGCACTTGAGATTTTCGAGTGGTCAACTTTTTGCAGCGTAGTGTTGGGAACTTGGTCGTCGAGGCTGTTACGGATTTTCTACCTGTGCTCTCGTACAATAGCATTTTATGTTGTTGGACCTTTTTTTTATCTAAACTATTGTTTATGTCCTAACCTCCCCATTGACCTATCCCTATTAATAGGACCGATGAGAATTATAAAACAGTAAAATAAAAAAACTGACCAACAAAATCAAAAAATTGAATCAATCCCAAATTGTTGCCATCATTTTATTCTAACTTTAAAAACAAGACGGAGCTAATTCTAACGCTGTCGAATTATTGAATACTATACACCCCGCGGTTTCAACCGCGGTATATATTTTTTAAGTTTTTAAGTTTTTTTAAGTTTAATAAGTATCCTCTGTTACTTCTAATACCTCCAAGAATATGTATGTGTACAAAGTTTCATGATGATCGGTTAAATAATTTTCGCGTGAAAGCGTAACAAACAAACTTACATTCACATTAATTATTATATTAGTAGGAATTACAACAAAGTCGTTGTTTATTTAAATAATATTTTAATAAAATTTTATAAAAAGACTAGCTAGGATTTCCCCTATTCGTAAATCCTTTACGGTCGTCCCATCCCTAGTCCAGCATAAAGGGCCGCATTCGCTGGCACGCGCACTCAAAAACCTTTGTTCCTTCAGAATTCCCTTGTTATAGCCAACGTTTTGTTTCTTACTTAGAAGCGGTGTGAGAAATCCGGTTAGGGCGTTTTTTTCACACAAGGATGTTCCTTGGTTAACGTACTTAGCGTTGGAGTGCTTTTTTGTAGTTTGCGTTTAGAATTGCAGATGAGTTTTTTCTTTTTAAGATTTGAGGTCCTTGCGGAAGTTGGTACAGTATTGAGACAGAATCGTAAAGTTAATGTTCAGGTTATGTTTTTTGCTCGCCAGAAATCTTTAGGTATTTTATTGTAAATAAAAATGTAGAAATTAAAAGTGAACATTAAAGGCAAGTACCTAAGAGCTCGCACGACCTGAGCATTGAGCATTGCATCGGACATTCCTGAAAACAATTTTTGCATCTTTGCTCTTTTTACGCAAAGTGTAGTGCAAAATCTTATAATAAACTAGCTGTTCCCTGCCACGCTTTGCTGTGGATAAAAAAAAATAAAAAAAAATAGCCTATGTTACTTTGGGATAATGTAGCATTCGAATGGTGAAAGAATTTTTGAAATCGGTCCAGTAGTTTTTGAGTTTATTCCACACAAACATCCAAAAATACAAAAATACAAATCTTTCCTCTTTATAATATTAGTATAGAATACTCATCAATTTCGCTATCACTGCGATATTTTTTTTTTATTATTTATCTATATATTTGTGCTTAAAATTCGAAATATTGAGAGTAATTAATACAGGTTGTGGTTCTATTCAGCTTTAGGTACTGTGTAAGGTAAGAACGAAAAATAAATTCTAAGAAAATGTTGCAAGTTGAGTCGTGGTTTCAAAGTTAAACAGAAATGCAGAAGCAATTCTATTTAGCTTCACGGACTAAGGTAAGAACGGAAAATTAACAAAACAAAGTTTCATTCGCATGTTCCCGTCAATCCTGCAACAAAACATTTTGGGCCTCATTTAAAATTCGAAGTCGAGGACGTCAATCACGATCGTTATCCGACTCACGTAACCTAATCTTGGTATCGTGCAAATAAAAATTAACACGGCCCTGTCATCCCTATCTGATGGGCGGGACACGAAAATGATACCTACTTTAATTACTCGATACAAACTACAATCATTAAAGCTTGAACCGCTTCAGGCCGTGCTGTGGCCGAGCCTGGACGATTCTGGCCTTGAAACTGGTGGTCTAGTAGAATTACGAATGGCGGCTGTTTTTAATTTTAGCGGTTAATTTTGATAGTGATTGGATTCATCCAGTCCAAGTTTCGTGAAATCTAAGCTTTCTTTCTGAAAACCTAAACTGGACGAATCTTAATATAACTTACGTTTACCTACGTACCTACGTTTACCTACGTTTACCTACTTACGTTTAATTAGCAGTCATGTCTATTGAAGGCCCGGACGGGACCCGGATGAGACCCTGATTAAAGTGTAGCACGCTTCATTCCCTAAAACTCTTGAAAACGCGTTTGAAACGAGCTAAGTTGTAATAGCTGAAATCACGCGATACAACTACGGAACCACAATAAATTAGGGTCCTTTTATAGATGAACTTAGTTGCTCTTTAACACTTTGTTTTTGATAGATGGTTGATTACCATTGAAATAAGGAAACGTAGCAACATAATGTGAGCAGTTTATGTATTCGTAGGGCGAAAACTTCCTAATCCTTTTGTTTTGAATCCTGCTATATTACTTAAAAATCTTATCTTGCTTATCTTATAAGTGTGGATGTTTGTTATTCAAGCACTCAATAACGGCTGAACAGATTTAGATTAAATTTTGTATCAAACCCAAAAACCCTGAAATAATACATAGGCAACTTCATCCAAGAAAGATTAACGGTTCCTACAGGATAGCGAGAAAAACCGCGAAGCACGAGGTAGCTAGTTATTTCATAATTTCGTTACGCTTATCATGCTTTCAACAAGATGTTTTGGAACAAGCCTCTAAAATGCAAATGGCCTAACGGATTCAGATTAAATTTTGTATCAATCTAGCTAATACCCTAAATTAAGAATTATAAATTAAGTGAAGTCTATGTATTAATAATAGGCTTCTCTTGATCCAAGGAAGAATAGCAGGTAAAACCGCGACGCAGCTAGTTATTTTGTATTTTCGTAAGGTTTATCATGCTTTCATCAAGATGTTGTGGAACAAGCCTCTAAATTGCAAACGGCTTAACTGATTTAGATCAAATTTTGTATCAAGCTAGCTAATACGCTGAATAATATCATAGGCTACCATTCATCCAAAGAAGGATAGGAAGTAAAACCGGTGACGTAGCTAGTTATTTTGTATTTTCATTAGGTATATCTGGTATATCATGCTTTCATCAAGATGTTGTGGAACAGGCCTCTAAAATACGGGTAATTTCCGTTTACGAGCACCATTTCGTGATTTTAATTGCAGTACTTAACTGTCAACTCCGGAGTTAGTCTTAATTTACGTTTACTGAATTTTGTAACTTTTTATGGGTTTTTATTTCGTTTAAGCGAGTAATTTTTTCGGATTGTTATAAAAAAGGTAAGCCTGAAATTCAATGACCCTGAAATATTCAGGCATTTTTAACGCTGCGTGATACTAGTCAAATTATACTACTCGGATACGAGTATATGCTTACTTTTTAACCAGAGGAAATTACTTTCATGGAAAACTCGTCCAATAAATGTGTTATCTACTGAACCCAGTACAAAACATCATACAAAATGTTTTATGATCCCTTCACCCTTTCATTCTAAAAATCTTTATCTAAATTAAGCAGACTATAATTTTTCGCTGTAATATCTAGTACAGGGTTAAAAGGAAAGGGTATCCATAGTACATTTAGTCGAATGTCATTGACATTTTTCTATGGAATAGCAAATTTTTTCGCTAATTCCGGATTGGTCCTTTGGTAAAAGTTGTTCATAATGAAGAGTACTATGAATCCTTTTCGACTTTACGTACCCTTTCCATAGAACCATGTATAAGATAGAGCAAGGGATCAATTTATTTACCGTTTACTTCAGTATTTTTTTATAGAAACTTATCTTCTCAAACCTTACACGTGTAAAACCCACGCGCGACCTGTTATAGAGGGTAGGACGTCCTTTATCAATGGTAAGTTATACTCATCAATAGACGTAAGTAAATAGGTATAAAATATAAAATGTTAATACTTTGTTTACCGTATGTATATATTGTACACGCGTTGTGACCTGCGCACCGTTTTAAAGTAAAAGAAGAAAAATGCTCCCGATATTTCTCGGGAGTGTTGCCCGAGGTTGCTACTCGTGCGTTTCTAGAGAATATAGAAAGAATACGAGTACATAGAGATCTACGAGAAAGCGTTTGACTCTGTTGAGACCTGGGCTGTTCTGGAGACTTTGCAGCGCTGCCAAGTCGACTGGCGATATATCGAAGTGTTGAGAGGTCTATATAACGACGCGACAATGACCGTTCAAGTACAGGACCAGCAGACTAAGCATATCGCATTACGCAGGGGAGTGAGACAGGGGGATGTTATATCCCCGAAACTGTTCACTAACGCTCTGGAGGATGTGTTTAAGACGCTGGACTGGAAAGAGAAAGGCATAAATGTCAATGGCGAGTACCTCTTTCACTTGCGATTTGCCGACGATATCGTCGTCATGGCGGAATCGCTGCAAGACTTGCAAGGAATGCTGACCAGCCTAGCTGATGCTTCTCGACAAGTAGGTCTCGGAATGAATCTTGATAAAACCAAGATCATGTTTAACACACATGTTTCCCCGGGGCCTGTCTATGTTAACCATATACCTCTCGAAGTTGTCCAAGAATAGCCTATCTAGGACAAATTCTGCAATTTGGCGGGACAAACTTCGAGAAGGAGGTTGATAGGAGAATCCGACTGGGCTGGTCAGCATTTGGGAAACTTTGTCATGTCTTCTCGTCGTCCATTCCGCAGTGCCTGAAGACGAAAGTCTTCGATCAGTGCGTCCTACCTGTACTATCTTACGGAGCCGAAACGTGGACACTAACAGTGAGGCTGGTCCATCGATTTAAAGTCACTCAGCGGGCTATGGAGCGAGCTATGCTCGGGGTTTCTTTGAAAGATAAAATCAGGAATGAGATTATCCGACAAAGAACTAAAGTAACCGACACAGCTCAGAGGATTAGCAAGCTGAACTGGCAATGGGCTGGCCATATCTGTAGGAGAACCGACAACCGTTGGAGTAGACGGGTTCTAGAGTGGAGACCACGGATCGGCAAACGTAGAGTAGGGCGCCCTACGGCCAGGTGGAGCGACGACCTGCGTAAGGCGGCTGGTAGCAAGTGGATGCGTGAGGCAGAAGATCGTGCCTTGTGGCGTTCATTAGGAGAGGCCTATGTCCAGCAGTGGACAAACATTATATAGGCTGATGAATGATGATGACATAGAGATCGGTCCGAGCTAACGAGGGAGTTTCAGTAAATGCAACCCTTTTTTTTTTTTTTTTTTTTTTCGTTTACCCAGTGGAAATCCTTTATGGATACCACGCCCGCCCCGGGGGAGGCAGGGTGGTTATGTGGGAGTCTCCGCCCTGCGGCGGCATACCCACTAAAACCACTGGGTTGTTCGGCATCCGCCTGAGATGGGGCAAGGTGGGGTCGCGTTAGCAATCGCCACCTCGCCCCGGCGATGGGCCCGATTAGGGCCCCCCGCGTATATGGAGGGGTGACCCTGTTCCCCAGGATCACCCCCCAGACAGTCAGTGTGGGGTCGTGCAGGCCGGGAGAGTCCCCCGACTCTCCCGGCAACCCCACTGCAGAGGAGCGAGGATACGGGTGAACCGCCTCCTCGCTCCCTCGTCTGCGCCGGAGCGGGTCAGATCGGGCGTCGTCCTCTCTGACCCGCTCCGCGGCCTCCTTCTGCGTCATCACCTCTTCGCAGAAGGAGACCCCGGCCTGCCACGATCTCTCGCCGCCGAACACGGCTTTCACCACGCTCGGCAACGAGAGATCCCGGCCTATGTAGGCCGAAAGCGTATGCCGCTGGTTGGCCCCATGCGGCACACGCTTCCAGCGTCCACCCTCCTCCTTTCCTTGCACTCCCGACCGCAACCCATATGCGGCGAGGAGCACAAGGAAAACCCCCCTGGTGGCAGCAATGCCACCGTCCAAGCCATCACGCTGTGCCCTCTGCTAGTCAGAGGGACACGCGGACGGGCCCACCGTGTCGGGTTATTTGCCAGCGTGCGGTAATACTGCATAAAAGCTGCAATATTTCCGCACGCTGTTGCCCAGGGTGCACCACGAGGAGGTTACCCGACCTAGCACCCCAGTAAATGCAACCCTACTTAACCTTGCTAAATCCCTATGCAACCGAACGATTTCAGAAGGCACAGACAGACCTACCTAACTGTATCACAGAAAAAATAATCCTCCAAGGTTGCACCCCTATGACACCTATTATTTTGGAGGTTTTCTTTCGTGGGTTGGTCTAGGGTCCTATTCTCGGACGCTCGCGATCATCTCCGTCAATCTCACTCACTCACTCACTCTAATGCAAGCGACAGTGATCGAAATAATATCTCTTTCGCTAGAATAGAGCCAGTACGAACCTACTTTTATGAACCTGCCGGCTCGTGCCGAATGCGTTACACGCGCTCCGCCCACGTTTGACCTCCTGTCATTTTTGTCCTGTCAATAATTTGCGTCTACACAAATTCTATTTATACCCCATAATCGGGACTAACGAGACGTTGTCCAATAGATATTCAAGAGATGCATAATTTTCTTTAAATTATTTCTTGTTATTACTAACCAGATTCGCTCTGCGTCTTTACTCGTAATTTTCCTCTTTTTTTGCTTCTTTCTTAGATAAAAAGTTTCATATATCTTACTTTTGATGCACTACTTCTGTGCCAAATTTAATCAAGATCGATGCAGCCGTTAAACGATGAAAAATAATGAAACAGACGACAGAATATTCTCTCATTTATATACAATACTAGCTGCGCTCCGCGGTTTCACCCACATTAACTGGGATAAAAAGCCTGTGTTAAACCAGACCATGAACAACCTTCATTCCAAATTTCATGTTAATCCGTTCAGCCGTTTCAGCGTTCATTAGTAACAAACAAACATACACCTTCATAATATTAGTAAGATTAGTGTAATTTCCGTGCTTGTTACCTACGTAGGACTAAACTGCCTTCTTGCCCTTAAAATGTTCTTGTATTTAGGTTAATTGTAATTAAATTGATTCGCCCACTCGTATCTGTTAGTAAATAATAATAAGACAACCATACCTACTCGTACCATTCATCGTGGCATATAACTTAGTATCTTAACTAGGTTAACATCCTTTCAATGTCTTTATAAAGAAACTGGTCTCTTCTCTGAAGTTATGTAATTGTTTACACCTGCCCACGTGGGGTTGTGAAGTAGGCAGCCCGCAGCTATGTATTGGGTTCGATTCTCGGCCCACTCCAGCCCACCGGTCTCACAAATATGGATAGATAAATAAATATCTCGCGAGTTACACACGATATTAGCGGGAACTGGATGCAAGATGCCATCTGTTTCGTAACGTGACTACGAAGATTTCAGAAGTGACAACAAGTATGCCAACATATAGTTTAACAAAGGGAAAACCGCTGATTTTGTGTTCTCAGTTTGACTAAACTAAACTACCACTATTAAAATTATACTCGTACCATAGAATAGTGCTTATTTTATTTTTTACTCTCTATCTCTTTTATTAGGTTTTAGGCTAAGATTCAAGAACTAAAATTAAATAAATGAAACCTAAGTAATCAAAAGTTCCGAGGTTACTTCAAAAACTTGTAGCTTTTAAAAGTTAAAAATATTATCGTACACCTATACGGGGTTATTCATAAAGGGTATGCTAAGCCGAAAGGGACGCATGGTACTCATCATTATGAACAACTTTTACTATGGGACCACCCCGAAATCCGCGAAAAAAAAATCAGCTGTTCCATACATTTTGTCGAATATCATTGACATTTTTCTATGGAACAGCTGATTTTTTTTTCGCGAATTTCGTGTTGGTCTCATAGCAAAAGTTGTTCATAATGATGAGTACTATGAGCCATTTTCGGCTTAGCATACCCTTTATGAATAACCCTGTATAATATTTTCTCGGAGCAACCCAAAACACTGAACTTTCCAACAGAACAACTCCAGTTCGCTCCACTTAGTACTCACCTCGTGGGACACAGTACCTAATCAGGCTCAATCTGTCTACATGTAACTATTATCTAATCTGTGCCACAGCTGTCAATTTTCCCTTATAAAGTACGAGCGTCAACTAAGGGCGGAAGGCTAATCACGTCACTTCCTTTTACAATATGCATGTTAAACTACACGCCAGCTGTTCATTCATTAACTATCCTCCCACAAAGCCCATTGCTCCGATTAGCTATATTAAGAGGCGTCGAATAAGGCTCTGTCGCGATTAAATGTATCAAATACGCACATATTATGAGTTATTCCATATTCACTCGAGTGTGACTCATGAGATTTCCTTCGCAAGGACTTTACCTAACGTGGAACTTGGTAGTAGACGTAGGTTTAATTTAATTCTTACTGGTTAAGGTAAGTAATGCAAAGACTTTAACAAAAAACAAAACAAGTGCTTAATCATTTAACAACGCACTCTGATTTTAGGACTCGATTTTTAGCGTGTAATTGTTTTGGATGGTTTTTTTTATGGATAGCTGCTGTCCATTCTACTACCTAGGTGTGGTATACTTGATGTGTCACTTGGCGTGATGTGGCACGTAATTTTTAGGAACTAAATGAACAACTAGGTTGGTTGTTGGGAGGATTCTGAGCTCTGGTTATCCTGCCACGATTAGCGCTATGAAGGATGGTTGGCAAAAAGGGATGTATTGCATACTTATTGTTGTCTAAATGTTGCCAATGATGATGACGACAGTACAGATTATTTCCATCGGATACAAGCCTATCCCGTCCAGTAAATCGGAAACCGGCTCGCAATTTGTCACAAGTAAAAACCAGTCGACTCATTACAGCCACCGACATAACACTGCGCTTCCTGCGACTGCGCTCGCTTCCCGTCACGATAACGCATTACACACGAGCTGATTAAATTCGACCGAGGGATATCATTTCGTATTACGGTGCTGGGCCCTTTCCGTCGGATGAAAACTTGTAATTAGCAAGGCGTGAATATTGAACGGGCTGAGTGTGCCTTGAGGCCTAGTTCTCTCTCTTTCTTTCCGAATACGAATCCCGCGTAGTGGGGTCAACTTTAGACTATCTCATGTCTGTTAGCACTAAATAAATCTTCTATTTTGTCTTGAGTCAGCCGCTGACTGAACGGGGACAAAAAGCTGTATTGTTTTAGAAACAAATCTGAGTTTTATTCAACAGTTAATTTTAATAGATCAAAGACAAAGATGATTGGATACTAAGTTTAACACGCAGATAATGAACTCAACACTTAATAATATAACAGCTGAAATATGTATAGTTATAGGTAAATTTTATGGGAAGGTCTTGTTTAGATGGTAGGTAGACTAAAGTTGTATTGAACCAGATCGATTTATCACCCATGGCTTCTAACGACTGCTCAGTAAAGCAATTGCGTACGCAGCGGATAATTAACAGATTAATTACACCTGCGGTTCCGTTATTATGTCTCAAGTTGTAATTATTCACTTTTTCTGTGGCCACCTGAATGCGACGACACGTACTATTACTAATGACAGGGTTGTGGCCGTCGCACACCGTTTCCACTCACTCGGTAATGGAGCGTTGGAATATAAATTTTATGTCGAGCTATGTACAAAGTTTGCGACGAACTTTTACCATACACTTAGTAACAATGTGGTCCATCCTAACATAAATAATTGTGACCTAAAATTGTATAGCACGTGACAAGATATATTAATTATTATGGGTTATAGAAAGTAAGCTGCAAAGTTACACGTTGGAAGCTCTTAAAACTACGTTTGTCTGGCTTCAGAATTAGCTCACTTCTCAATGTATTACAGCTTTACTTTCCGTTTAAGTGGATAGGTACTAGTCTAAAGTTGGGAATCCTGATTAGTGCTAGTTTATATCTTGCTAGTTGAGAACTACTGGTAATGTATTCAAGTTCATAGCTACCATTAGCTATGAACCAGTAGTTCTCAACTACCAAGATATAAACTAGCACTAATCAGGATTCCCAACTTTAGACTAGTATCCATGAGACAGTCTAAAGGCCTGGTCACGGGACATTCGCCGATGCGAATATTCGCGCGGTGCGAACGGCGAAGCGTCTAGCGACTGAAATAAACTCATACATCGCACCGCGCCGCGCGAATATTCGCATCGGCGAATGTCCCGTGGCCAGGCGGTAACTTCTAAGTAGAATTGCGGTTTTGAGTGTACGCGGTGTGCGACGTCGACTTTACTTGTCGGCGGATACCGGTCGGCGTTATCACCTCGCGGGAAGCGATCCAGTATTTATTGCAGCGCCTGTCTCGAGTGTCTCCTGCCCTTCAATCAGCGGGCGGATTTCCAGACCTACGATGGAAAAAGTGGAAACGGGATGAGTGAGCCGATTGCGCGTAATAAGTCCGCGTGGACCGTTCAAATTGCGGTGTATTATACGTTGCGAATAGCGTTGCATTTACTATGTACAATAGGCCCAAGTTTGAAGGCTTTTAAAGACAGGTCTAAATTTTCTAAAATTATTGGCATCCTTGTCTAATGGCTTGCAATGATAAAGACAGATATATTTTTAGTTAGTTTAGATCTGTCTTAAAATGCCTTCAAACTTGGGCCCAATATCCATTTATTTTAATATGTCTACGGTAGTTTGTTTACGGTGATCGCTTAACATTAGGGAGCCCGTTTAGTGTGCTGCCTTAGACAGGGTTATTCATGGGTATGCTAAGCCGAAAAGGGCTTAAGTACTCATCATTATAAACAACTTTTACTACGGGACCAACACGAAATTCACGAAAAAAAAATCAGCTGTTCCATAGAAAAATGTCAATGACATTCGACAAAATGTATAGAACAGCTGATATTTTTTTTTAATAACCTTAAGCTTTATGAATAACCAATTGTATTCTAGCGTATACTTTTAAAAAAAAGTAAGTTTTTGTAGGACACTAGGCCTACAAAAACTTGGCAAAAACTTGGCATAGGCTATGACTATCCCTGTTGCCAAAATAATATATGACTTGACGATAATAGGACAAATAAAATCGGGACTTACAAATACTAATCGAAGTAATATTTTGGGTGCGCTCTGTTCCTGTCTCTCTATTTGTTTATTTCCCTTTAACGACTAAAAGGCTGAACCGATTTTGGTGAGATTTGGCCAGGTAGATGATGTGTATTTATGACCTTCTGATAAAATTATTTTCATGCTGAAATGAGGCAAACATTTCAAAATGGGGGATGAAGTCGTAGGAAGCAGCAAGTAATTTTTAAACCACGCTAAAACAAATACTCGAATTTAGGTATTGTTAGTAAATTGCGAAATATTGCCTAAAATTTAACGCATGCCAGTAAAGTAGGTTGTATTTAGCATTACTTGGCCGGATGCAAGATTCCAAACAACCGAAATCACAAGTTTTGCTGAATCATTTCCAGTCTAGGATTTTGGACTTTTCCAACTTGAATAAAACGCGAAATTCGAAACCTAACCTAGGTATCTATTAACATTTCCGACACATTTCGTTTAGTCCGCGTTTACCAAAACATGTCTTGTATTCATACTTTCATGGATTAGTAATGAGTAGATCCTATTAATATCATAAACGCAAAAGTTTGTGTATGTGTCTGTATGTGAATGTGAATGTTTGTCACGTATATCCGTAACTACTGAACCGATTTTGATATAATTTAAAATAGAGATAGCTTATGCCCTAGATTAACTACTTATGTACATATTACTTTTCATCATCCTCACCGTTTTTCACCACCGCAGAGGTGAAATCGCAAGGCGTAGTAATATTATAAATGCGAAAGTTTCTGGCCTAAGCTTAGGAAATGTTAGCTCGACTCCCGCGCATACGAGGTGCGCGCTCATTGGTCGATCGCCCATGACATGGTATGACATTACTAGACGTGTTTACGAAAATCGCTCCCGACAAAAAGTAATGATACAGCATTTAAATATTTAATTAAAAAAATAAATTTAAAGGAATGAAAATTAATGTTCTTAATTTATGAGACGGTAACGAACCGTTACAATTGTTACCACGGAGATAATGTTACAACTAAACCGATTTTGATAACATTTGAAATGTAGATAGTTTAAATTCGCATAGACTTCATATTCACGCAAAGACTACTTTTTATCGTCATCATCACTGTTTGTCATCGAGCGGGTGAAACCGCGGGGCGGAGCTAGTTCGTAATAAATTAATTGTAATCAGGCGTATTACATTACGCGCCGTTTGCTGGAACAACTGAATGGGACGTGTGTACAGTCGGCAAAAAAGTCGACTTATCTACTCGGTAGTAACTTTGTTCGGTAGTATCACGAAGTTTAGATTTGCCAGCCACATACATACAAGCACAAGAGATAGCCAGTCGCCATCATCATGACATTTCAGTTACATTGCTATCAGAAAAAAAAAACATTTATAACGAGTTAATCTAACTATCAGGTATGGTCATTCAGAAACATCCAATTGGCTTGTTGATCGTTTTAGTCTCTTTATTATACGTGACACTTTTTCTTCGCTACAAGTTGACACGGCACTTTATAGCAAACACATGCTATAAAGTGTGGACAATAAGTGTGGCTAATAATGTGTGGTAAATAAGTATGATGTGTGTGATCAATTAGTATTTAATTTGATTTGAAAACGTTTTAGAAGTAAAGTGCCATCTAGTTTGATTCGCTTTGAACTAAAACACATTGGTCAGTACAATCTCTCAAATGGGCAACATTATCAAAAAATTAAAAAAACAATTATTTTTTGCTGTCCTTACTCCAATATATCGTGGGAAAATTGTAAATCACGGAAAGTCAAGAACTTGCGCTTAATACTTTGTAACTGAGCAGGTTTGACTGCATACATTTTGTACCTTATGGCTTTACCTTAAGTGCTATGTTAGGAAGTTTATATGTGGAAAGGTATAAGTTTTGTGCTGGTAAGACGAGTATGTTCTGTAAGTCAGCACGATGCTTGAATGTCAATGTATGCTAGCAATATCTGTTGTTTCCGGTGAAGTGATGATTTAGCTACTCCTTTCTACTGAACGTAATGGATAACGTACTCGTACCTTTGACGTTGCATAATCTATTTTTTTTAACATTTAAAACAAATGTATTGTAATTATTATTCATCGCTATTATTATCACATTCAACTGTTCTCCAACCTCTGCTGGATATAGGTCTCCTCTTCAGCCTGCCATCTTTAGCGGTCCTGTGCCAATCTCCACTGTCTTCCTGCTGCCTTCACCACATGTTACTACACTACACAATATGTTATTTTGTTTTTGTTATCCAAAGTCAATGCTAACGCTTATACGAGTGTGTCCACTGGCTAAAACGGACACTAGAGCTGGCGACTTAGCTTTATCATCATCAGCCTGTTATCGCCTACTGCGGAGCATAGGCCCCTTCTTGTACGCCACTCATCCCGGTCTTGTGCCAATCTTGTCCAGTCCAATTTTTATTACATCGCCGACAACACGAGCTGGAGGTCGACTGACGCCTCCACGTATGTTACTACTCTTCGCATTCCTAGTCCCAAGGTCCATAGCAGTCTGTATAAAGTTTATGCTGCTATGATTATGCCAAAGTATAATAACCGTCGCTGGCCTGCGGTGGCGCGGTGGGGACACCGTTGCGTCCTATATCGCCATCCGGTACTAACGGGCAGCTTCCGAGGACGCCCGCCTTTGGACGAGATGTGGAAAGCTATTTATGTACCCTTACATAGGGCTTAAGATAAAGCCAGTTCTTTGGTAAAGGCATAATTAGTTGCATGTTATTCTGGCCACAATTATAGATGCCGCTGCCAAATTCTGGGTGGTACCTCCTACCTCCATCTTATACATATAGCCTTATCTTTTCGTTGAATACAATTTTAGGGAAAAAAACGATCACATACATGTTTGAAAGAATTAAGAACTACACCAACCGTGAATAAATAACTAAAGAAATTATTCTGAAATTCTGTGAAATTGTTTATTGAATTCAAAACTATAAGTGATTTGCTTATTTGACAGGATGGAAATATTTCAAATATATCTATTTTAGTATGCTCCCGGGTAATCTAGAAATGCACCCACTAAAGGTCGATTCACACATATCAGTGAAGCCACAGTTCCGACACAGTACCGGCACAGTGCGAAATATTCTTTCATACATTCTCTATGAACGCATTGAGAGCACTGTGTCGTCACACTCGTCACTGACACTGACAAGTGGGGATGCGTTCATAGAGAATGTATGAAAGAATATTTCGCACTGTGCCGGTACTGTGATCCATGAGATAACTTCTTGCCAACCGTAGAGTCATTATTTTTCTCAAAGTCGTGCGTAACTCCAATCATTCTACATACCATCGAGCGTGTAATCAACGGAATGTAAGAAAATAAACATTCACACAACGGAGCTGCCACAAAAAAATACTTTCTCATAGTTGGCACAACCACCGCCTACCATACATAAAGTATAATTATACAGGGTTATAAAGAAAGGGTGTGCTAAGCCGAAAAGGTCTATAACAGTAGTAGGGAGTCAGTACTCATCATTATGAACAAGTTTTACTAACCCTGATATCGAAAAAAAAATCAGCTGTTCCATACATTTTGTTGAGTGTCATTGACATTTTTCCTATGGAACAGCTGATTTTTTTCTCATATTAAAAGTTGTTCATGATGATTAGTACTAAGACCCCTTTTCTGCTTAGCATACCCTTTCGTTATAAACCTATATTTAGTGAATGAACTACAGGAAATGGCGTGGCTCAAGGCACGCAGAACCTTCGATTACATCATTATCTAAGTCTATTTTTGGAAAAAGGCATTAAATTTGTAAGCTTTCACGGTATAGAGAAGTAGGTAGATGAGGCAGGCGAATGACCCATTCGACCAACGTTGCCGAAAGTTTTAGGGCAGGTTGGTTTTGCAATATAATAAATTGCGGAATAGCACTTGGATGTTGCGATTGCGGTTTTATTTTGCAATTGCTGATCTGTGTACGATTTTAACCTATTGCCTAGACTCTAGACAAACCCAATTGGGGTTTTAAAGCAATTATTGCTCAGAATTATACTGTAATAAATTATTTTTTTAAGTTTTTTCCTGCTTCCATTGAAATTATGTTGCTACTCTAGATTCTAGATGGTAACAAACTCAAATACAAAAAAGTGTTTTTAGAACTAAAAAAAATTAGAACTAGAACTAAATTTTAAAAACGATTTTCCTCTTTCCCTAAAAAGCGTGCTTTATAAAATAGCTAGTCTAAAATAGTTTTTTTAAACGCTTTCTTATAGATGTTTACACGCTCTCATGACGAGGTAGTAGATATTTAATTGGCACAAACTTAATAAAGATCAATTCCTAATATCCACAATGTCTCACAACAGTTTATAAAGTAATTTGAATTATAATTTTATTGATGTAACATACTAATTGATCAATTATTATTTAAAACGTAATAAAACCATGTTTTTTATTAGTTAAGAGTCATCGTTACTAAAATCACATGCTAATCCTATCCTACTAATCTTAATATATATAAATTACGTGTCACATTGTTTGGCCGCTATTGACTCCTAAACTACTTAACCGATTTCAATCAAATTTGCACACCGGGTGCAGTTCGATCTAACTTAGGAGATAGGATAGCTCACATCTCAATTTATATTAAAAAAACATGAAAAATTAGAAAATTTAAAAATACTTAAACCATAAACATAGCGCTTAAGCTTTTTTAATGTAACTTTTGACATTTGACATAGAATTGACGCAATGGCTTTTGACAGGACAACGTCTGTCGAGTCAGCTAGTCTATACTAATATCATAAAGAAGTAAAGTTTTATGTCTGTTTGTGTGTGAATGTTTTTCACCACGAATCTCAATGACTACTAAACCGATTTTAATAAAAATGCCCTGGATTAACACATACATACATATGTAGGTTACTTTTCATCGTCACCATTTTTCAATATTGCGAGGGGGAAACCCTCAGGAACTCACATAGTACATAATAAAACCATGTTTTACATCAGTTCAGAATTTTACATTTTGCTCCTATTAGCCCAAGCTACGTAATTTTGCTCAGCAACAAAATAGTTAGAAAAGAAAACGTTATACTTTTGACAGTGAGTGTCGTGTGTTGGGTTCGTTCGTGGCAATTAAGTAACAATTTGTGCGTTTCCCGTTACATTGATATTATTTTTTCGTTAACATTCTTGGCGTGTTGGAGAGTTTAAATATCTGTGTACACAAAAAGCTTTAACGAGTCATACGTCCACTGCTCGCGGGAGCTAAGCTATGGGTCACCGGCAGATTTTTCACTTCAGTCATCTTCATTTAATTTCATTACATTTTAAAAACTTGGTTTTAGTATTTTATTAAATTTCTTACATCAACGCAAATTATGTCATGTACAAATCTTTAAATCAAGATCAAAATTTGATCATGTTTTAAAAGACTTTATTAGTAGACTTTTATTAAAAGCATACTGTCCACAGCCAATACATCGGATCCTAAGTCTTATTTCTAGACTTTTTCTATGGTGACATACACGCGGTTCCAAGGTTGCGAGGTAATAACAAAACGTCATGGATCTAAAAACCATAAACAAAGTGGTTCTCAATGGGTTGACCATATCATTGAGTCAGTTGAACTATTTCCATATCGTCGCCGATCAGTTATCGGAGCAGAATACTGACGTACCGAACATACCTGATTAAGTATAGTAGCTCTCACACTTCGATAGCTCCAACAGCATCGTACCGCAGCGAGCAGTGTGCAACTTACCTCCGTTGTACAAACAGCTCAATGTTGACAGCGGGCCGGCGTACAGCGGACGTGCCTGAGGGCCGGATACGCGCCCATGACCGGAAGCCCCCCTTTCATCTCCAGTCTCAGAATGACCACGACCAATCCAGTGACCAGTGTAAGACAGAGACCGGTTTGGTACAGATCGGTGGAGTTGGGGCACGCACACATTCATGTATCTTTTCAAGGGCTTGTGCGGTCTCGGATTGAGGGGTTTCGACTTCACACCAAAACTTTTAGCTTCTGCTTAATCGAAATAGGAAAAATACGTACATAGCTAATAACAATTTTTGTGCGCATTAAACATACATAAATTGCTAGCTACTGATAAAATGTAGCTCTTGACTCGCGGAGCATATGGCTTCAGCTGGAAATTGGTGTCGTTTTAAAAGCGTATGAGCAAAGATACTGATTACTGAGCTCATCTGTGACCAATCTCTCGGCCGCAAGGAATTTTTCTACGCGACTGCCCACTGGATATTTGACAAATACCTAAGAGGCGAACTTTTTTCGAAGCTTTTTTTGTTTCCGTAGCGTGTTGCGGATACAGTTTTTGCGATTACGGAATTTTGTTCCGGTGATTGAGCATCACTGGTTATTTTTATCCATGACGGAAAAACAACAGATAAAAATGGTTATGTACATTTTGAAGGTGAACCTATAAAATGTGTAGAAATATCACGGAAGCTATATGATTTATAAAAATGTGTGGCTTTCAATTTTGTGCAAACTACGTTTGTAAACGGGCATTTAACCCGTCAGTGTTAGGCTTAGGCTAGATAACAGTCTATTGGTTATTTATTTACACTGGAATTCAGGAAACATGCTCCAACCTATGTACTCCCATTTTTAAGTCAGCTATCTGGATTTGTAACACTAAGATATGGAAACCCTTCATCTGATATAGCGTTGCTCTTGTCAGTGGAGTAATTTATTTGAACCGTAAGAAAAACTTTAAAGGACCTTCTCTTCAACGTCTGTTTTCTTATTCCAGGAAAGCTATACGCGGCGCTGGGTCGTCGCGGCGGCCGCGTGGTGGGCAGCGACCTGCAGAGCGGCTCGGCTTCGTTCAAAGTCCAGGCGCTGCTGCCAGTCGCTGAGAGCTTCAAGTTTGCAATGGAACTGAGAACACACACGTCGGGACTCGCTGCGCCGCAACTGCTCTTCAGCCATTGGGAGGTAAGTCGTACTGCTGGTCTAATGTTAGCCATAAGAGACAGATAGTCAGACTTTGTTCAGGGTTCGAGTCGAGCGCTGCTACCCGTTGTTAAAGTTGAAAACGTTCTCGTTGTATTGGGACTTGCCCGTTTAATGTTCTATGCACTCTGAGTCATAAATCTATTATTTCTTCTTCTTTAGTTCTCGAGTAGAATGAAGTTTGAGTCTAGTCTCATTTGCCTATCGCTTAGCAAAAATCATCGACAGGTGAGTTTTAAAGCACAAAATACATAGGTACCTACTCTCTGCAAATTCAAGATATTGTATAATGTGTACGCTGGAAGAATTATAATTTTTTGAGCTATCCTTCAGGATACACTTCAATTTTTATGAAGAAATAAAAAAAAGTCAACACCAACCTTTCCTTATTTCCAGGTGATAGACATAGACCCGTTCTGGCGTCCCCGTACCGAGGAAGAATATCTCCACTGGGGGGAGAAATGGGACGGCGTCAATAGAGCCAAGGCGTACATGGACTCGGTGCGCGCGCGCAAGGGCCTCGCTACCGACAAGCAGCTGGTGCAGCATGGGGAGAAACAGAGAACCCTCTCCAAAAATAAATAGACAAATAGATTTATCAACACCTAACAGATCGTTTAAGGGTTCAATGTTTTCTGGCAATTCTTTCATAATTTTAACTTCATGGATAACAAATACACTCGTTTTAATGAACATGGATCTAAGACAGAAGTTGATAAAACATTTAAATGTTTGACCACCTGTTTACCAGTAAATTTAATGTCGGTCTTTGTTCACGTTTATCACAGTTTGATATAAAATAATCAAAACGGTTTGGTATGGGCATAACAATATGCCTAATGTTTGGATTTGCCTTGTTTGGATTTAATACTCGCCCTGTTTAATGTTGATGAAACTTGACCGAAAAGTTGGTATTCAAAATGATACTCTTAATTCGTAATTTATTTATAAAATTTATTTTACTAATTAAATAAACCAAACCCAAAACCTCTAGTTTTGGCTGTGATTAAACGAAAATAAATACGTAGTATCTAATAGATACCGAAATCCCTAACCCTTCCAAAAGGTTGAAAAAACACCCGTAGAACTACACTATCGTGGTTTTTTACGGTAAAATACAAATTGATAAAAATGTGTCAAAATATGTAGTTATAATGGTTGTTACTTTTTTTAAGAATATGCCTAAGCAGTTCAAGTTTAAAATTTATAAGTTAATTATTAGACTTCTAGTTTTGTTCAGTAGATTATAAATCTACTTAGTACTTAGCTGCGTTATTTATGCGATGAATAGTATGTCAAAAAATGTTAAATTGTTATAATACTGAATTTATGGATTGTAGGTTTACATAATTTGTTATTCGATTTTGTCAACTTTTAACAACTTTCCTATAAGTTATTATTGTTAAACATACCAGATTTGCTAATTGCATTTTTTACTTAATAAAGTTGCTACATTTTACAGCGATTTTCATTTGTTTCTTCTACAACTGAATTATTAAAAAAGTTATGAGGTAACAAACATAAAAAAAACATACAGTCGAATTGAGAACCTCCTCCTTTTTTGAAATCGGTTAAAAATTAAACAAAAAATTACAGACTTTTTTGGTTTAGATACCTAATACTAGGCAGGCATAGCCTTAAAATAATGTGAATCAGGCTGACGTATAAAGTGAATGATCAAATTTAAAACAGTTTATTAAAATGAACCCGTTCGACTACTGACAATATTTTAGGGGGAAAAAATGTAAATTGACAATGTGAATATAGGTACTTAGATTTTCCCGAAATACCTACTAGCCGGACAAACTTATCACGGACTGAAGGAATGGAAATTAAGGACACTAGGATAAACGGATATAATAAAAACAACAGCATTCATTGAATTAACTCATCTATCTATTTATTTACAATAAACTATTAACGAATCACAAATTTAAACAAAAATATACATAAAAACATAAAATTACGTTAACAATTCCTACGCGGTAGGAATAAATTAAGTTTCTATCACCGCTCAAACGAGCTACAACTTACATAAAAAATGATACAAAATATTACTTTTATTGCATGTTCTCACAAGCAATAGATTCACTTCATCTGTACTTTAACAGAAAATCGGGAGTTACGCAAGGAGACCCGTTTCAAAATGCATCTATGACAAATAGCAAAACGATAAACGATATCGGTGCAAGTAAAATGTATAAATCATTTGCCGATATCCAATATTCATTGTTTGATTGACACTTAATTGATATAATTTTTACTTGCCCCGGTATCGCATAGACGTCCAGCACCGATATCGTATCGGAATAATGTGAAACATGTGAAACTTTCCATGTGTAAAAATTAAAAAATTAAAAAACTTGTTTATAAATAACTTCGGCAATTTTATATCGTTAAGAAAATTAAACATGTGTGAGAGAGAACAAAGGTCTTGTTCTTCAATCATGGTAAGTATCCGAATAAACATCAATGCATAAACACATTTCAAAACCTTCTTTTGAAAGCGGCTAACTTTAAAATCCTCTTTTTACATCCAAGTCATAACAAAGTAATATTAAAAAGTCAAAATTTAATGATGGTTTAACAACTGTAACAACTGGTCAGCTACCGCAACAAAATGACTTACAAATACATGAATAAAATGAAATAATATATTACCTGTACTTAATCTAACTATATTGTACAAACTTTCTCTAGAGCACTAGTTTTGAGACTACTTTTATGAAAATGTTTTGCAAAAATTAGTAAATATTTTTTTAAGTATTTTAGTAAGTAGTATTTTATTCAGGTCATGTCAATTCAACCTTTCACGCCTGAGTTTTTATTTTCAACCAAATTACATTACATTATTTGTTAAACATCAGACACTTGTGTTACAATTTGTACTTTGTTTTCTTTTTTATTTGTGTCAAATTTAGAGTAGTTCCCCTTTTCTCCACGAAGTTTCTGACTGCTAGGGCAATATGGATTTTTTCTTCATTTAATAATTTATCACTTTCTGAAGAATCAATCTTTTTTGTATATTTCAAATCATTTTCATAAAACCCAGCCCTTATTCATAATCCTAGTGTAAGTTGTCTTTGGCAAACACCGTTCCGTGACTCATTAGTACAAATAGGATATTGTACGTAAACATCTAAACAAATCAAAAGCCAACCTTGAGCCGTACGTTTTAGAATATATTTTACTATAATATGATTACTACTCGATGAGAGAAATGATAAAAAAAATGATTTCGGCATTAAGAAGTTCAAACCATGAAGATCAGTTGGTGAGTTAAGCTAGTGTATGCTTAAAACGACTGCCCCTACGAAATTTCGAAACTGCAAAATCACGATTTTTTTTCATTGTATCAATATACGAATATATAATTACCTTTTTAAACAAATAATTTGAAAAAACACATTTTTGAAATCAAATAAAATTTAAATATTACGCATTTTAATTTATTAATTTAGATCAAGTTTTGACTTTAAATTGCTCTCCTGTAAAAATGCCATAGGCACTTTCGAAAGGGTTCGTAGGGGCAGTCGAAAGGTGCGGTCAGCTTTTTGCTTTGAGACAGCACATTTCAACAACAGACCTATTAGACAATTAATTTGATCTTTATTTATAACGATTGAGCTGCAAGATAGAATACTAAATACAAGAAAATAACAGGATTTACTGCAAAATTGAAAGCCTAATTTGCTGTAGAATTCATATCAAAATTTACTACCGCTTTGGCACCGATGGTAACCTCACAACGAAATTAGGCCTTCCAAATCAACTTTGTGGCTTACGTACTTGAGATAACGCTCTTTTTCGCGTGATTCAAAGTACCTTTGACTGTAACAGATAATAATATATCTAAAAAATATAACATAGAACGTAAGGATTAGATATACTGTTCGATTACAATATTTAAACAATTTGCTAGCAAATAACTAATATATTTGGTGTAAATATAACCACGACATTAAATAAGATAATTAAACGCTAAGTATACTCCATTTACAAATTAGTTTTAATTTTTCACGAAACGACTAGACTATATTTTTAATTTTGTGAAATACAAAAATGTGTAGCAATTTTGGTTTCTGTTATTGTACGAACACTTGATTCAAATCGAAGTAATAAAGAAAAAACATGCAAATGCAAGTTTAACACTTTAACTGCTGCTAATAATCACATGCGTCTGTTTTACGCGCCTGGCGTGTGTAGCCGCATTCGCGTAACACAAGGAAAAACAAAAGGTATGTGTTTTCAGCAGTTAAAGTGTTAAATAACACATAAAAACGTATTTAATGTTTTATCTACATATTTATATCCGCCTACGAATACTATATACTTATGTATTATTTACCAAAAAATATCGCATAACAAATCACTGAAATAATTCAACTGAATTTTTCTAAGTCCTAAGTACTGACCATATATAAAATTATAACTAAACCCTTGAGCTTTACCGAAGACTAGAACAATAACTTAGGGCCTGGCTTATAAACGTTGTTTAAATTTAAGTGACAATAGTACTGCGCACTTCATTTTTGTAACGCGCAAAAGTTAAAAAAATAAAATAAAAAAATTCTATAGTTAAATGAGACATTTTGTTATATGATAAACAGGACGCGACCGCGCGCTTTAAATTCGTAATCACTCCTTGAAAAAGATCACCGAATATAATAGAAGCTTTAATCGGTTTTCGACTCCATAACACGGCAGTAATCCTGTGTAGTTTTAACAAAATGTGTCAAAATAACGTTAGATTTAATATTAAAATAACGTTTGTCAATTTAACCAACGTTTATAACCAAAGGCGTTTAATTACACCAACTTTACATTAATTTACATTATAATCAGCTTACAAAGATTTAAAACTGGGATTATTTAATCACTTTATTACCCACACCTTATTCTTGTTTACACTGACTGACAAAGTAAGAGATACAGGGTTATAAAAAAAGGGTATGCTGAGGCGAAAAGGGCTCATAATGAGCCCTTTTCGCCTTAGTAAAAGTTGTTCATAATAATAAGTACTATGATAGTACTCATTATTATGAACAACTTTTACTATGGGACCAACCCGGAATTCGCGAAAAAAAATCAGCTAGTTCTTACATTTTGTAGTTTCGTTGACATTTTTCTATGGACCAGAAGATCAGAAGAACGAACGCCGTTTACATGTTATGTAAATATCGTCACATGTTAACTTCGACATTTTCATTTTCAAAATTCAAAATAATAAACAAAAATGGGTGTTTTTTTATGAAAATGTTACAAAAATATTTGAAATCCAGGAAAATAACAAAACAAAATTTCAACATTCTGATTGCTCAGTATGTATGCAAAATTATCTATGGTATAATAAAAGAGCGGGCTCTTTTTCCGCAACTAGGCCGGTAATCGGCCCTTTTTGCGTGAACTACATATGCAGGTTTCCTCACGATGTTTTCCTTCACCGAAAAGCCAGTGGTATGTAAATTCGTACATAAGTCCTAAAGAACTCATTGGTACGAGTCGGGGTTTGAACCCGCCACCTCAAGAATGTGAAGCGGCGGTTCTCCCACTGAGCTACCACGGCTCGTAATTATCTATGGTATGCAACAAGACTTCTTTCATTTGACTTTTATATTGCACATTTACATAGCTTTCTTTAGTCAGTGTAAATGTAAACTATTGGGTACGAAGTAATTTCATGATTATAATAAATAAATGATTAAAAAACTAATTACAGAAATGTCATTACGTATTGGCAAGAAGTAAAAAATCTATATTTGGCAAACCATTTCGAAAGAAAGCGAAGGCGGCCGAGATGGCTTGATCCATTTTGATTGAACTTTTACTATTGATAGCGGAATGTTGGCTTATTACCTAACGCTAGCACCACTGCCTGAAATATCCACATTTGCATTTTTGTAAATAGAAAAAAACTTTTTTGACATTTTTTAAAGTTGTAATTTTGAAATTGAAATAGGTTCAATTTATTATTATTTCCAAAATTTCTGGTTATTAGGATTTCGGAATTAATAATGGAGTTTTATTTATTCAAACAACTATTGTATATGTTCTAGTTTTTTCTACTCAAACAACAATTTTTGCGAAATAGTCAAAACTCGACGCAAAAATGGTTGTTGACGAAAAATGACTTCTCTGACTTATTTATGATATCTATAACAAAACTGCAAATGTATATTCTACCATCACTACAAAACATTTCAAAACACCCGTTACTACTAACCCTATCGTGTTTGACACAATTATGAATTATGAATGAATTAGAAATGCCTCTGAGACAAAAAACGTTGTGGCATTGAAATATGTACTGGTTTTGTATACAGGGTTATTTATAAAGGGTATGCTAAGCCGAAAAGGGCTCATAGTACTCATCATTATGAACAACTTTTACTATGGCACCAACCCGAAATTCGCTAAAAAAAATCAGCTGTTCCATATATTTTGTCGAATATCATTGACATTTTCTATGGAACAGCTGATTTTTGTCGCGTCCCGTGGTAAAAGTTGTTCATAATGATGTGTACTATGAGCCCTTTTCGGCTTAGCATACCCTTTATGAATAACCCTGTATTTTATACGTAATAATGTCGCGACAACATTTACATCTGGTTTATAGTCTCCTGTACCTGTAAAAAGCCTCCTACCCCGTTTTACAGTCGCCACTTGAAGGCCTTTTTCAGAATAAAGGCTGAACAATTCCAAGGGCCCAGTTAATTCAATAAATAATAACAGATTCAGTGCAAAAATTAATAACAAAATTTTCAAAATTTCAACTGTCTCTCTGATGACTTCTATATTTGTTGATACAAATATCTAGGTAATTATTTTACCGAAAACTTGACGGTACTTTACGAAAATTTTGTCGAAATTTTTGTAGTACGCATTCGTTCAAAACAATTTGTGTTATTTTTAATTGTATTTACTCACGAAGTATTTCGTAAATGAGCTATATTTCATGTTTTTCCGAACTGTATTTGTAAGTATTTCAATGCCACAACGAATCAACTTAGCTTCATGGATCATGATTGATTTAGGTACCGATTGTTACACAAAAAAATCATATTGAAATATACAGATGCTTACAAAATTAAACCTTAACACATTGTTTACAAAGTCGTCATTTAAATTACTATTTACAAAAAAATAATACCTTTTTCTTGGTTAATTCTTAGATGTATGATGCTCAAATAAAATATTAGTTTCATGTTACTTTCGCTTCTAATCGAATATCAATCTCTTAATAGTGAATACACAGATCAGTTGAAATTGACAGTTTGGAAATTGACCCCCTTGTAAAGTGATCTAGGAATAGATACCCCGTCTTTTGTCTCTTTCGATCAACTAATGAAAGACAAAGACAAAACACGGAGTAAATATTCTAAGTCTAAGTTCTAAGAAGTAAGAGCTTTAGTCAGCAGAAATTTTGAATAAGCTGATCTACAAAGTGTTGTCCTTTTCATTCTTACGAGAAGTGTCACGCACAAAAAGGAAACAAAACATATTTTAGCCAAAACCGTCCTTTTGAATAAAACCGTTATTATAAAAATATCCCGTCAAAATCAACTGATCGTATATCATAACACTACTTTCTAGCTTCCTACCCCATGGACACCTAACAAAGACCGAGCACTTTCTGTCAAAGCATCAGCACAAACGCGCCTATAAGAGTAACCCACCAATGGCAGGCCAGTATTTTCATGACCTTGAGCCGACCTGACCAATCAGCGTTCAGTATCCTTCACAAACAAACTAGTCATCTAAATTTTGTTTTGCGAATTATGTAAAGTCTATAGGGTATCAAGTTGCATACCGCAATATACGAATACCGTCTTATGTCGTGGCGTTAAGGTACCATTTCCCCTGTAGTGTTGCTAACTGAAGACAGGGTCGGCAGGAACGTTTACGTTTACATGGCCGGCGTTGGCCGCGTCGCTTAATATAACGCCCGATAGGGCTTCTAGGGATTGACGGACCTAAAATAGGAAGAAAACACATCGTTAGAAAACTTGTTTTTACTAAATAGAATGTTTGAATTTTCTACAAGTTTGTAACGTTCTGAAAATGAAATAGCTCGACTTTGACGGAGGTACTGCCGTGCCCTAGATCTATTTAACCAATTTTTTTGAATGTTATATAAAAACTGGAGCAAATATAGCTAATAAGAATAGTCATCTACCAAATCAATCCATCATTTTTGAGCGTTTAAACATTTTTTATATTAAATAGTTTTTTGTTTTTTCTTTTTTTCTTAGCAAATACGGCGTATAAAAAGAGTTATCTATGCATTTATTGAACCATAATTTTTTTGAGTTTTGAATTTGTTTTTTTGTATTTTTTTTTTCTTTTTTTTTGTCTAGGTATACCTTAGTGAGCAGCAGCAGGTTGGTGGTGAGGAAGGAGTGCAGCTCGCCGGCGGCGCGGCCGTGCAGCCGCGCGCGCCAGCGGACCAGCTCCGAGTACAGCTCCGAGCCCGACAACTTCTGCAGGTCATCCTGGAATACATACACACCATTTTATATTCCCGTCTTTTGAACCACAACAGAAGTTTTCCGAAAGTGAAACCAGTGTTTTTGACGGGTTTTGTTTTTTTACAAGCTTTTATTTAGCTTGTCCTGTTTCAAATCAAATATATTTATTGCAGAGATATAAAATACTACTAGTCTTAAATTTACTAAGCTGTGTAATTTCAGAAAAGTACACTATTAAAAGAATAAACGGGCTCGTTTGTTTGTTTGGGTTTTTTGGGTCAAATATCGCAACTGAATTATGAAACACTTCTCGACGCCTGATTTAGCTGAAATTTGATGTAACTCCGATGAAAATGAAGTAATAACTTGTTTTTTTGTATTATTAGTAGGTATAACGTTAATGTCTACTCTACAGGATAAGTAGGCGACGTTAGACGACATACTACTAGCGCCATCTATACTTCAGTAATGTAAACTACTCACCGGAGGTTGAAACCTCGACAAGTAGAGTCTATACGCGAGCCAGAGCGCGGTGAATGTGAGACAAGCCGCTAGAGATATTAGGATCGCGTTCCAGTGCGTCGCGCGACGTTTGGGCGCGCTGTTGCCGAGCAGGAGTGCGGGCTGGATCACTGCGGCGCCGGCAGCTGTGAAAAATACCATGATTATTTATTAGCCTGGTGAATTGAGGACAATCGTCCAACCTGCCAACTGTACAAAATCATTAAAAAAAATTATAAGTAAAATCGTCACTGCAATTGTTATTTTGTGATTTCTAAGTTTGACAAATGGCCAAAAAAAAGTTTGACGTATAAAGCACAGTATTTCTGCGCGTCTGATGGCGGTCGAAGGGTTAATTCCTTTATTAATTTCAAGTTTAAGAAACTCATAATTAGAAATCGTTACAAAGCTTCAAACACATTAAATAAATAAAAATGACATCACAGCCACTTCCAAAAGATTTTGTTGACAGATTAGAAAAAAAAAAAGAACTGTTCTTGTCTATTACACGAGGACAATACAAAAAAAAAAAAAAAAAAAGCTTAGCTTAGCTTTAGCCAATTTAGATTTGTCAACGAAAGCCTTTCAAAATGGGCAGTAACATCCCTGGTAAGTTACCACTGTCTCTGGTAAGGTACTAGAGACATTGGCACAGACAACATTGTTACATTATCGGTCGTACCCGAAGTAATGATGGCTTCGGGCTCCCTCCGCGCGGGCGGCTCGGGCGCGTCGAGCCGGTCCCCGCCGGCCGAGCTGCTGTCGTCTTCAGGGGAATATTCCGACGCGTCACACTCCACTTCTGAAGCTCGGAGATCCTGGAATAAAAGGTGTTGTTATACGTAGGGCTATTAAAAAACCTTCTTTCAGACCAAAGTGCCGTACTTGCACAGGACCAAGATCACTCATCCAAGAAATAGCCTATGCTTAGTAGTGAGCGATTACGGACTAAAATATAGATGATTATGCCTAATTTTATAATTACACTAAATTAACTTCTACTTCTTCCGATGTATGTTAATACATGCCTATATCTTAAACGGCTTGGAAGATAATTATTTTGGATTGCAAGGTGCCGTCAGATTAGTTTTTGTTTCTTTTATAACGTACTTTTTGTAAAATTGTTTTTATTCAATATTATCGTTTTTCATAACATCCAATAATGTCCGGTAACAAAGCCGGCGAAGCGTTAAACGAAAACAAAGTTAGCATTTACGATTCTAGTCTTACCTCGACTAGAATTGTACATACATTTATTAGAATTTTGTCGTCATAGTGAAAGTTTAGCCAATTAGTTTTAAATAACTTACTAAACATTGAATTAAGTTACAACAATACTTGGCTGAAATTGCGCATTGCTTACTTTTCGATAAATAAACAAAGCGGTCGTTATCTAATCGCAATGGAATTGCAATTATGAACAATAAACAAAATAACAAATTATTTATCTAAAACCCGGATCTATAAAATTTTACCTACTTCACCTACACAAAATGAATCCCTGATTTTGGAACTGTTCGTGCAATCTTCTCTTGTTATATGAGATTATCTGTCAAACTTATTCGCACGACACATTTATGAAGCGGCCAGAACAAATTGAGGATGATTCGCGTTGAGGATGATTCGTACAAACACCTACCTACCGCGTTGGGAACTATTCGAGCAACCTTCTCTTTATTATTATACGCTTATTAATAATAATTACCTGTGTTTTACTAGGCAGCACTAGTTCGGGAGCCCGCGATGCCTTCCAAACATGCGTCATGAGCTTGTAAGTCGAGTCTCGCGACAGGAGCGACCCGAACACGTGCCGCTCCTCCCTCGTGCAAACTCCCACCGCATTGGGGATTATTCGTGCAACCTTCTCTTTTGTTATCCTTAGCACGGACGTCGTTGGGATTAGTAGCTGGAAACAAAACAAGCGAGTGTAAGTTAAAGTTAAAGTAATAATAGAGATGCGCGGAGAAAACTCAAGTCATAACCAGCGAATCGATTTCCTGTATATTGAGGTTAATTTATTCCTATCTGTTGTGATACGAGTAATAGATAATCTCTCTAATGTGTTCATACTGGAAATTACACGCAAAAGGATAATAACGCTTAAAACTAGAACAATCTTGTGCCTTATCGCTAAGAGCGACCTCTTTTACCGCCTGGCCACGGGACATTCACCGATGCGAATATTCGCGCGGTGCGAACGGCGAAGCGTCTACGACTGAAATAAACTCATAGCAATGTACTAAGTAGGTACATTGCTATGCGACTGAAATAAACTCATAGCAATGTACTAAGTACATACGAGTAATAGATAATCTCTCTAATGTGTTCATACTGGAAATTACACGCAAAAGGATAATAACGCTTAAAACTAGAACAATCTTGTGCCTTATCGCTAAGAGCGACCTCTTTTACCGCCTGGCCACGGGACATTCACCGATGCGAATATTCGCGCGGTGTGAACGGCGAAGCGTCTACGACTGAAATAAACTCATAGCAATGTACTTAGTACATTGCTATGAGTTTATTTCAGTCGCATAGCAATGTACCTACTTAGTACATTGCTATGAGTTTATTTCAGTCGTAGACGCTTCGCCGTTCGCACCGCGCGAATATTCGCATCGGCGAATGTCCCGTGGCCAGGCCCTTAGGCAGGCAGCTGAGAGAAACATTTCCGAAAGGCAATGCCCAAATTGTGCCACCATATACTGACAACGAAAGCAAACTAAACTATATCACGAGATTTTATGCGAAAATCTTTTCGAAACGGGTCACCTCTACTACCACGTATGAAGGGCATAAGCCCAAACCTTGAACGCAGATTTAAAACAACTATGCTAAAATTATTTTCTTGCCTATAAACACATCTTTCTATGTAATTATTTAACGTTAACTTCGGTTGTCGTGTTAAGCAACATACTTATACTATACTACTCATTAGTCACGCAGGTGTTAAAAGGTCACTAAGTGGGCATATAACGGTGCTAAAATCCGGGCAAGTATGGACATTAATATATTACTTAGCGCGCTAATTATAGGCATTAAAGTTGTTTAGTTATGTTCTTGAAGTTAGAATTGTGAAAATAAAATAATAATACACGTAATTACTTGACATTTGACTACTAACAATGTACCTATTTATTATTTGAATATATGTCTGTTTGTATATACTTTTTATCTAAGTTTATATGTTTTCTCTCTTATTGCACTGTGCACCTCGTTTTTCATTTTTTTTTCTATGTATGCTCTCCATCCTGGGGTGGCATGGAAGAGATCGCTCTTACCGATAAGGCCGCCAATTGTTGCACTAGTTTTTTTTTTATGTAATTGAGTGACGAGACGAGCAAATCGCTCGCCAGTGTTAGGATTATTTTTATTGTAATTACTGGATTGAACAATAAAGAGTTTATCTATCTATCTAATTCACTGAAAGCTTTAAACTAGAAATGTTCTTCTTTCAATAACGTGTTTTAGTTTTGTTATACATGAAAGCAGTGGCGTAGCGTGACTTGGCGGGGCCCCGTATTAAAATTTTTGGAGGCCCTTTTGAAGGGTAAAGATTTCTCACAATAGAAACAAGTTTGCGTAAAATTAAAAGAAATATTTATTCATCATAAATAACTATCTGTCACTTTTTCCAAAATTTTTACAAGCAATTCAAATTAAATTTTTTTTTTTTTTTTTTTTTTTTTTGTAATGATGCATTTTATCGATAAGTACATCATTAAAATTACGATCTAGCCTGAAAGACTAATGAGTAATTTGCGTTTAACATAAATTGCTAAGTAAGTTATAGCTAAGATTGTGGATATAGCTAAGGAGAGTGTACATTTAATTCAAATTAAATGTACACTCTCCTTGCCTTTTTTTCGGCCGCAATAACCGAGATGTACCCTACATCTTTACCAACTTTTGACTTACGCTTTACTCGAAAAAAAAAGAAATTACTTTTTATGACTTAGGTATATGTCATTTCTGAAATAAAAAAAAAATGGGAAGTTTATATTAATTTTAGCTTACTCACGTCGGGGGCCCTCGTGGCCCGGGGGCCCCGTATAATTGATACGGCAGATACGGCGGTAGCTACGCCCCTGCATGAAAGCATTATTTATTTCGGGCTCAGTCCGAGACCGACCGGATCCTGGTATTGAAATGCATACGTGCTCTATGTCGTGCCAAGAACAGCAGAGTTTCCACGAATTTACGTTTGGAAATCCGACACGATATAGACACACCAGTCCAGGGTGTGGAACGCCCGAGTGGGTGATTCCCGATATAATCTGGGTGTCTTCAAGCCGCGAGTGAATCGGTTTCTTCTAGGCGCGCGTGATACGACCTGATTGACTCAACGGTGGTATGCCTTATAAACCAGAGGTCCCGGGTTCAATTCCCGGCCGGGCAAATGTTTAAATGATGAATTTAAATATCTGCTCTGGGTCTGGGTGTTAGTTGTCTTTGTCTTTGTGTGTTCCATAGTATCCCCGACACAGG
Organism: Alcis repandata; assembly: GCA_949125135.1. Taxonomy (NCBI): domain Eukaryota; kingdom Metazoa; phylum Arthropoda; class Insecta; order Lepidoptera; family Geometridae; genus Alcis; species Alcis repandata. The sequence goes on from OX421238.1 coordinate 5,505,794, forward strand.
GTATCCTAGAGAGGAGCTATGAGTGTAAAACGTTTGTTCATTTATTTACCTTAGTCACATATCCAAACACGTTGGAATAGAAAGCGAAGTAGTTCTTCGTGATGTAGAGGTGACCTTGTAGAAGGAGATCACCTACCAGCGCACAGGAGTAGTCTGAAATCAAACGAAAACAAAAATCAATGTATTGATTTAAGGCAGTTAATAATCTAAGCGCGGATACAAAGGGGAGGCAACGGGTGCAAAGGTCTCCACCACCCCTTAAATCGACGACTGAGGTACATTTATATCTGAAACCTCTCAAAATCGGGTAGACGCTTTGCTTGTGTATTCTTCGGCAAAAACAATTACACCCCCCTGAACGATATCCTAGATTTGTACCTAAAATTAATACATAGTTGCGGACTGCATAGGACCGCTTCCGACTGAAAATTAAGCACAATCTACTCATGGTTTATCGGTGTACGTCTAACTGAGATAGAATGCATAGTGTGGCCCTATTCTAGTGAGCGATATAATATATTATCTTGGTAACTGTCGCTCTCACTAGTATAGACTGACGGGGAGAATCTCGAGCGCTCAAGAATAGGGTCCCTGAAGCCGGCTTGGAGAACGGAATGGAGCGCATATCATACTTTCTTTGAGAATACGAGAGCATCCTTAAAAACAGTTTAGTATGCAAAATCCTACAGAACATCTAGGAGTTTTAAATTATCCTACATTTCCAAACAATCTGGAGCTAGTAAAATTGGCCAACGGTTCGATATATTTCGTTGCCTCAAACATATTGGCCTGACCCTATGTAGATTTTATCTTCAATACAAATATTAAACTAATTCTAGTTCACGCTCGGTACTATCTACATTCGTTCTAAAATGCAATATCAACGTGACCTGTTATGTAAATATTTTTGACTCTAAAATTCTCAATTAGAATGTCCTCGTTTACGTAACTTTTAACACTGATTAATAAAGGGACAGATAGCTATGCCAACGGTGTAACGGCAGATACACAACCAAGTAGTTTTGTAAATGACTAGCTGCATCCGGCGGTTTCAACCGCTGTTTTTTTACTTTTAAACCTTCTCTGTTTTAGAGCGTGCTAAATAAAAAAATAAATATTGAAATCGGTCCAGCTGTTCGCGAGTTTTAGCAAGACATAAACAGCGATTCATTTTGAAAAAGAGAAAAAGAAGAAAATTTGCTTCAAATGCGCGGTGTTGAAAAAAAATTATGAATGTGATGATAAAAAGTAGCCTGTGTCTTTTTCTGTACTCCTGACCACATGTATGCAAAACTTTATGATAATTGGTTGAGTATTTAAAGCGCCATAGCGTAACAAACAAACTCACTTTTGCATATAATATTACTAGGTTTAATTACTAAAACCAACCCGCTAAAGTTTGAAGGCCAGCTGGTAGTTATTATTGCATACAAATTAGGCTATTTCAGAGCTTTGAGTGGCCTAAGTTGAGCCAACTTATCTCTATTACATACGGCCTTTTTTGGTCAGTGCCTTTAATCCAATAACTATGTAGAAATGTAGATTACCTAACTTGCGTCCGTACTTTAAAGTAAATTTGTAGTTACATAGTTTCATTTCAAACATGCGGGTATATGATAAGATAAGATTTACATTACTTAGAGCTTGTAAGGTAAAATATGAAACCTATAAAATCAAAATTTAATGTCATTAGATTTTTCAATGACAAACTACGTCGCTTGGTCCGTGTAAAACAAATGAATATCACGACGAAAAGGCTTCTCAAATTAATATTGGAAATTACGTATTACATGATTATGATGTGTATGTCTCTCATGTAAGGAACGGCGTCTGCGCACATTGTAATGTGAATCTTGCCTAAATCATTTATAGTGAAAGGCTTGGGAATCGAAATATATATTATTTAAATGAAAAGCCTTGTTAATCTGGCTAATCACGTCATTCGAGTATTTATAGACTTTAATTAAACACATTATAATAATACAGGTAGACCTATCGCAGTTTAATACTAAAGCAATTTCCACATTCATACATAAATTATATCTGTTAGATAAATCATTTACTAATTTACTGTTTACAGGTACGTGTAGAACACGCGAAAACAGGCTTTTTTAATCGCGTAAAGTGCAAGTGTGCATTATCGCGATTAGACAATTTATCTTAGAGTGCGGAATATGTAAATGCACATTCAGACACACACTAGCCAGTCATTAAACTGCTACATTGTAAGTGATTAGAAACGGTGGAGTGTCATTTGAGAATTGTACTATCTACATAATGGTATACTATTATGTATTTATTTTGTGATAATAGCAAGAAAAACTTATGTATTGTCTCAAGTAAAAGAACACGTACTTGATAAACACTCTGATGTATGGAATATAATAAACTAAATTAAAACCGGCCAAATGCGAATCAAACTCGCGCACGAAGGGTTCCATACTATTATCAATAAAAACGGCAAAAACAATCGCGTTTGTTGTATAGGGGCCCCCTTAAAAATTTATTTTATTAAATATCACGGTTCATGAGATACAGTCTGGTGACAGACGGACAGACAGACAGACGGACGGACAGCGGAGTCTTAGTAATAGGGTCTCGTTTTAGCCTTTCTAGTACGAAACCCTAAAAACTGTACCCGTGGCTGACTCTGTACGTTACAATCGATTTATATCAGCGGTATCCGTCAGATAGCTATCAATCAGGAAGCGGTGACGCTGGCCACTCAAAGGTAGCATTGACCTAGTTACGAGCGTGTTATTTTAGTCGAATGACTCGAGTATAGGGTTACGGAGTAACTAGGTTTTATTTAGTCTTTCTTTTTATTTCTTGAACATTTACTTCTACTTGACAGAAAAAAGTCTTTTTTCGTTTTTTTTTCTAGTTTCGTGATAAATGTTTGGCAAAGCGGATTAATTATTTAATTTTATTAATTTATATAATTTCAGGTAAAAAGTATGAGACTTGAATAGTACAAGGTAAGTAAAACTAATGCACTAGAAAGTATGAATAGATGCAACTTTCTATCTAATTAAATGCATTATCATGTAGCTTGATTTTTTAACGAGCCATTCGAAGACGTCAAAATTTCACCCGACCAATTTATCGTAAAAGCGTCAGCGGGGGCGTGGTTAACAGCATGATTAAAAAAATATTTACACGAAGAAAAATACTAAAATGTTACGCATTATCAGCACGGAATCCGGTCGCGGTTATACCTACTTAGATATCCCACAAGTAGATATAAATGACAAATTTTGTCTGTTTGTTGGTGAATCATGTATTTAAACGATTGAACAGATTTAGATTTGGCATGAAAGTACCTTAATAGGATAATTTATTTTATCGAGAAACGTGGGTGAACCCGCGGGGCGCAGCTAGTCGCATACAAAAGCTAAAAAAATGCGAACAATAGTGTAAACCTAAAGAAAAGTTTACACGGATTCGCCTTTCTATTTGCCTGATATCGTGTCCTCTCAAACGACCTTGTGAACGCGTATTACGTATTACCTACCTATAAGTTTCCTAACCGTTAAATAAGACTAGAATACGGTATTTTTCGATCTAGGCCGGCAAATGCCGCCAAACTAGATACTGCACGTTTCGCAACTAGTTTCTGCAATGACTCTTGAATCGAAGGTCGCGGTACAGGAAATTTTGATAACTCAATGGGAATGCCCAAACAATCTACGTCGAGATTGTTATATTATTCTGTGATCGTGAACTCGTGACTATTTTGGGTATGTTTTATCTTTTTGCAGTGAGATTTTGACATTAGTTTTTAATGTAGATCAAAGAATTATCCTTATTAGTAGGGTTGTATCGGCGGGGTAGATACAGTTTTCGAGGTGAATTATTTCATTAATTCTGAAAAGATTGGAAATACAGCTAATATCACATAGGATCACATTTCTTCTAGCTTATGGCCCCTTCAAACTACGCTATCAGGGTTATAATAATAATAATGCGTTTATTTCAGGCAATATAACTCCAGAAAGGCTAAGACGAAAAAGGCTCATAGTACTCATCATTATGAACAACTTTTACTATGGGGACAACCCGGAATTTGCGAAAAAAAAATTAGCTACCCAATGAGCCCAATCAAAATCATTTAACGGCACGTCTATGGATTCATTGAACATTTCTTTAAAAAAATTGGCACGTTGATCTACACTGAGAAAAATGTCCATCTAAATTCCGCTAAAAGAATGATGAATTCACTTCACTTCACACAATTCATCAAAATTCCGATGAATTCACTTATAGTACGGAGCATACTGATATCACCAAAAAGTACGATTACGATGATTAACACCAGTTTTTCCGGTAACAACTATTATGATATATGGTTGTCACCGTAAAAACTAGTACTAGCACCAGTTTTTAGGGTGACAATCATATATTATGATAGTTGTCACCGTAAAAACGTGCTAATCATCGTAATATTGGTAATATCAGTATGCTCCGTACTTTAGGTGAATTCATCGGAATTTTGATGGCCATTTTTCTCGGTGTATAAAGGTTCGCTACATCTGTCCTATAGGATCGCGGTGAAGCAAACTTACAATTGAGCACTCTCTCCTCCGGTCCGACCTGCGGAAAGTGTCGCTGGAACTTTTTCTGGCGCGCCTTGCTGGGCTGCTTGCCTTCCTTCGCCTCCTCGCCGCCGGGGCCGAGACTGGACGTGCGCACCGACGGCGCCGACCCCGACAGCGGCTTGATAACGGCTCTAGAATTAAAGAAAAATCGTGTTTTAAGCACATACATACCTTATATGTGTTTTTAGCACATACATATAAGCCTACACTGAGAAATATGGCCATCAAAACTCTGATGGATTCACACGGTAAAAACTAGTACTAGCACCAGTTTTAGGATGACAAGACAACCATATATTATTATAGTACCGTAAAAACTGGCGCTAATCATCGTACTTTTTGGTGAATTATCAGTATGCTCCGTACTTTAAGAGAATCCATCGGAATTTTGATGGCCATTTTTCTCAGTGAAAGAGAAGAAGTGAAAGTATAGAATTGAGAAGTAAGAAATTAAAAATTAAGAAATTGAAATATAGAAGCCAGAATTGAGAAGTAGAGACGAGCTTAGATACTTCGAGTAGCTGGAATGGCACGGGTAGACGCTGTCAGTAAGTAAAGCGTTATACAAAAACAGTACTTTTGCGATTCACACCGCGGTTCGAACCGGTCGCGGTATGAAACGCCAAAGTACCCAAATACAGTAAATATACCAAGCGAGACGTTAGCGCAGTACTCATTGAATTTATTCTCCAAATGGAGTAGGAATTTCACTATCGATAAAAGACAGACGCGAAGTGCAAGGCTAAATCTCGGCAAAAGGCTAACAAATAAACTAAAGATTTTCTTTTACAAAAATAAATTGTCTTTCTTCACGTCCATAAAACCAAAAGATAAATAGGTATTTCGGTGTGCCTTATCTTTAAACAATAATTATATCTTGTAACCTGAATTTAGTATGTATCTACCTATCTACCACATTGAACAATGAACATACGAACTTATTGTATGTTAATAGAAATAACTAGTAACCCCAATTATTTTTATCATCATATAATCCGAACTCATTTGGTTGTATTTTACTGATTAGCCAGTGCAACGGTGAGATAAACATAGCTGAACCAAAGCTTTTCGTGACCTATGATTTTCAACAAAAGTTTACGATTGGAACATGAAGAAATTACAGAATTTAATTGAGCGTTTAAATCGATGTTTTCCTACTGTTTGTTATTTTTGACGTAAACAATAAAGATTTTATCTATGTATACGACTCAAAACCGATTTGAATATTTTTTGTTTTGTTCGCCTCAAAACAGGGATCAATTACAAAAAAAACCGGATAGAACCACGAGGCGCACCAAGTCACAAGGTTATAAGAAAAGGGTATGCTAAGCCAACAAGAACATTATTTTACAAAACAAAAAACAAAAACCGACTTCAAGAGACCGACTATTGATAGTTATTCATCTATTTGTCGCGCACGTACCTTATGCAAATTTAAGACTTATATGGTTTTCTCATGGATACCATTATCAGAACTGGACTAAATTGAAATGGGACCAAATGGGAAGCGTCAGCTTTCTATTAAAAAAAGAATCATCAAAATCGATTCACCCAGTCCAAAGTTATGAGGTTTATCAAACATAAAAAAAAAAAAATAAAAAAAAAACATACAGACGAATTGATAACCTCCTCCTTTTTTGAAGTCGGTTAAAAAGGGTATGCTAAGCCAAAAAGGACTCAAGTACTCATCATTATGAACAACTTCCGGGTTGATCCCATAGTAAAAGCTGTTCATAACTATGTCATTTTGAGCTTAGCATACCCTTTCCTTATAACCCTGTATACAAGGCCGTCATGATTCAGATGCATTTCCACTGCAAATGTAACGTGCTAACTTCCAGCCATATTTATCTCCCCGTCCCGTATATTTTCCTTGCACACGCTAGTTTAAAACAAATATGACAAGTAACTATTAATGTTTATAGATTTATGTGGTAGGTTACAGCTACAATTTATCGCAACAATAGGTTTATTATAACAAGGAGGGAAACAATAGAATTGTTTGTGTTGAGGTAGTTAGCGACAGAGGCTCTCGATCTATCGATCTGATCTGCTTTGTTATGAAACAAGAAAGTGCTAAACGTCGAAGGACGCCGAGAGCTTGACTATGACACTTTACCTATACCTATAGGGTTATTCATAAAGGGTATGCTAAGCCGAAAATGGCTCATAACAACTTTTACTATGGAACCAACCCGAACTTCGCGAAAAAAAATCAGCTGTTCCATACATTTTGTCGTGTCATTGACATTTTTCTATTGAACAGCTCCATGGTTCCATAGACTAACAATGCCCTATCATTATTAGTCTATACAGGGTTAATAGGACAAAGACAACAATTCCTAAAACTAATCAATCACTAAGAACAACAGGATCCAGATATAAGATAGGACAGAGAATATATTTCCAAGACTAATCAATTACACTATCTAATATAATATTTAGAGATTTGAAACTAACTTTATTTTTATTAAAATGAGAACACTCACGTTATACTCGTATTGTGTCAGGTACGCCTAACTTACTAACTGGTAAGTTTATTTTGTTGTGTTTTGTTTTTTGTTTTGTTTGTTGTTTGTTGTTAAAAAGTCCTACAGCGCCCTGCGAGTCCAATATAATAACGCCTTTAGGTCGCTGATGTGGCTGCCGCGCCACTGCAGCGCATCAGGGATGTTTGCAGACGCGCGTATAGACACGGTTTCGCAGCGATCATGCGCAAGCGAGTCGCGTCCCTGATGCGGCGGGTGCGTGGTAGCCTCAACAGCTACCTGCAGCTGTTCGCCTGGCGGATGGATCTGGAGTGCCCAATAATGAAGCACTGGACAAATGTGCACATTGAGCACTCCGGAACCAAACCCAAGTATAGGCTTAGATAATTGTTAAGGACATTGTATATTCTATTTTTATTTTATTTTTAGTTTTTCTGTTTTGACATTTTGAATTTAATCCTATGACATTTGAATGATTTTTTAATATTGTAATTTGTAATTTTCAATTTTATTATTTTTTGTTTTTTTTTTTTTTTTTTTAATGATTTCTGATTTTATCTTTAATTTTAATTTTGTATTAACTATATGGACATTTGTGGTCTGAAATAAAGATTATTATTATTATTATTATTATTATTATTATTATTTCACTATCTCTTACTAGCGACCTGCCCCGGCTTTGCACGGGTATAAAATAGCCTATGTTACTCAGGGATAATGTAGCATTCCAATGGTAAAAGAATTTTAGAAATCGGTCCAGTAGTTTTTGAGTTTATTCAACACAAACGTACAAAAATACAAATCTTTCCTCTTTGTAATCTTAATACATATATATAAATTACGTGTCACGTTGTTTGTCCGCTATAGACTCCTAAACTACTTAACCGATTTCAATCAAATTTGCACACCGGGTGCAGTTCGATCTAACTTAGGAGATTAGAAAAATTAGAAAATTTAAAAATACTAAAACCATATACATATAGCGCTTTGGACAATGTAAACTTTTTTAATATAACTTTTGACATTTGACATAGAATTGACGCAATGGCTTTTGACAGGACAACTCGTTTACTTGTTAACCTTTTCACGTTCCAATATTACGCATAACTATGCAAATGACGTGTTCACGTCAACAACTGTAACTCATGTAACAACTGTTCCAGAATGTTTACAGCTGAAATTGGGTAAAGCAGCCAACAAATAAGAAAATGCTGAATGCAAAAATGTAAGGAACAGTCGCGGTAATCGAAATCGGTAAGGAGCGCCAACCTCTTCGATCTTCGTCAACCTTTTCACGACAAAGATAAACCAACCTTCATGAAATTTTGGAAAAAATATACCTAGTGCTCATGTGACCTAAAATATTTTTTTAATGGATTATCTAGAAATTGTGGCGAATAATATTAATGAAAAAGAAATGAGTCGACGATATTTTAGTACATTGTGAATCCAAAGGAACAGGTCCAAAGTCGGTATAGCAAAAAAGGAGCCTAAGCCCAGCAACCCAATACAGAAAGGTAATAAATTAGTCATTTCATTTTATCAAACCTCTTAAAAGTTAATCAAGCATCTGTTCAAAATCCTAATCTTACTTAGTACAAGAATAACGGAATATAAATTTTATTGTACTAACAAGACAAAACAATATTTAATTACAAAAGCGTTTAAGTTTTCATTCCATTTAAGATTAGCCGTGCCCTGGAAGAAATTTAATAACAATTCCAAGAACAGATTCCGATCACAGCAATAAAATTACTTTGTAATGAAGATAAAGAGTCGGCTCGTGTCTTGTTTTCATTAATATTGAAGTGAAATTGATTGCTCGAGAAGTAAAAATGAATTGCTTACGCACTTTTTTAGAAAGAAAACCCCCATTTTCTGGAACTCACTGGATCAAGGGAGCCACAACACAGACTGGACTGAAAATGTATTTGCCTTAGGTTATATGCGCCCATACCAAATAAGAACTCAAGACTCTCAGGAGCAAAAACAACCCTATATAAATATCCGAATACAGCTCTTATTCCTACAGTTATAAGAGCTAGGGACGAAATAATCTAAATACATTTAAAGATAAGATGACGCGCGGGTTCTACAGACGTAAGTTATTGAATTTTAATACGGCGATGCCTGTATTGTATTTGTTAACCATAATGCAAAAGTACCAAGGGAGCGGCTCTTTACTTATACATTCATGATCCAGATCACCAAGTTCAGAGCGAATAAGTTCCCGAAAACTAGTGTTGCTTTAATTTCGTTTCTAAGAAGTCGTCTAAATCTGTCGGCCTCTCATTTTTTGAGGTCGTCTGGCATTACATGAATCTTTAGTTCAATGTTCCTGCTCTCAATCATGACCTCATTCTTAAGCCGATTCAATAATGTGAATGAACGGTATAACGAATGTCAATACACTATGACCTCTTTTATTCTAAGGATTTTGGACACCGACACGATGGATAGATATGTGGAGTTTATGTGAATAACTTACCGGCCATTCTGTTTTCCGCTGTTTCTACCACTGGACTCGTCGGAACACTCAAAAGAAGCGTTGTCCACCATGTTTATATCTTCTATGGTATATGCACCAGCGTCAACAATAGCTTCATCTTCACATGGCACTGTTTGTCTACTAACTTAGCTTTGCTTCACAGAAACAGAGGAAGTTAGACATTTAAGCAGCGTTACGTTGGAACGATTAATATGTTTTGACAAAAATTCGATAGTCCGGAAAACGTTCGCTGTAATCGCGAAAGATAACCGATATCGAGTGCGCAGGTGTCCTGCATAAGTATTAAGATATTATAGTGCGCTGATTAATGGATCAATATGTTAGTCACTGCCGTACATTAAGGTAAATGAACACATTCACTTCGTAGCAAAAAGTCAAATAAGGCATTCACTTTATGCGGAAATCGTGTAACTGAGAAACACAATCTAGCTTTGTTTACAGTTGATGTTTCTGACCCTCATCCGCTGCATGATTAGATAGACGAATTTGATGACATCGAAATTTTATAAGCACTATCGGGGAAGAAACATGCGGTTATCAACTGCTCGCTAAAGCAACAAGTTAGTGTATCACGTATATAAAAATAATATAGTCATGGCACAGATGATTACGCCGGCATGCGAAGCGGGGTCACTGGAAATTGTTCAGTTGAGCAAAATAGCACACTTGGAACCGGTCGAAAAACGATATCACGCTGTAATTTTCTATAACGTACAAGACACAAGTATGATGTGAATGAGCTATTCAACAATCAATTAGAGGCGACAATACCACGCGCTCGTGAGGTCACGAATTTACCGGTGTCATTACAATCACAAACACGTCACAAACAGAACTGTGTATATTTACATTATCACTTTGTAATACACATTTGGTCGAGTGTTTCCACGTGTCAGACTATAGAACCGGTGATTTTATCGAGGCATTAGAAGTTGCGAACGACGAGCGACGGGCCCAAGCTGCGGTCCGCACGCGATCGCGGGAATAACTGTTGCAAACATTATACATATACAAACGTGTCTTGTAATATCGATTGTGTATCGAATAGGCGGTAATTTATCGCGACGATAAGATAGCGAGCGAGTTGCGGCTCGTAATAAAAAGGCAGCATTACCAGTAATTTTCCGAAACCGCAAAGAAATGCGATTGAAAACTCGGGTACGACGACCTTGTGCTTCATCGGATGGAACATCAAGAGATCGCGGTTGAAAGATCGAGTGCCATTGACATGGATAGGCGAGATTTGAGAGAAGGGTAGCGCCATGAATGATTGGCGAATGAAGAGATCACCTGACTTCTCATTCACTTTCCACGATGCGAACTGGCACAGCACTAACAGCTGCTGCCGGAATCCTGCTTGCAATGGAGTAAAAGAGCTAACGTTTATAAACACCGCGTACGGCCAGCACAATAAGATATTAATTCTGATAAACCACATGAACAGGACTGTTTTGAAATAGATGTCAAGATTAACCTACGAAACGAAGCTATGCCCGAGGATGATAAATTAAAACCGGGTTTACCAAAAGCACTTAATAATACACAAAACAAAATTACTGACTGCCAACAATTAATGCGTAGTAATTCTAACAAAGTTTGCATTTTATGTCGATTTGAGTGCTAAATAATGTTTTATGGCAGTTTTACCACTCTCAGCGGCTATTTTACCGACATTTTATAGTTGCATAGGTATATTGGTATGCGTATTCTACACGATAATAGTTATAGTTTCCACAACGAAATATCACAGCAAACTACTTTCTTTTTTTCGAAAATGAAAGTCTATAATACCTAATTATATTTTATATCATATTTAAAACGTTTCGCCTTTGAAGGTGAAATTTTTTTTTTACTGTAAAAACGAAGCGCTTTAGAGATAATAGTCTATTTATAAAAAGAAAATGTATCATTAAAATCAATTCACAATCAGCGCAGATATCGCGTAACATACCTACTTACAAACAAAGATAAAACAAAAAGAAATACAAAAAAAAAACAATTAGAGAAACCTGCTTGTCAAAAACTACCTTTCACACTGACTAATACACTCAGACTCTGGATATAAACTCGGATCCACTTTAGTCCGAATTATTTTGCTACCACTACCAACACCACATGAATAGAGGGCGAGCCGGGAACATCAATATTATCTGTGTTGATTGGTCGAATGGGTCTGGCGGCGGGCACACGTGACAAAAACACGTACTTATACTCCTAAAGGCTGAAACACAATCCTAATCCGGGTGTAAACTGATGCCTGCTTAATTATTTTGTTTACTTGCGTCCTCATTTTACCTATTTTGAAGCGGAAAACTGAAACAGTATTCATTAATTTAAATATTATAATTTATTCCATTAAGTACAGTATAGTCCTAGACAGTAGTACTATTATACATACTGTATCAGAACGGTTATCTGCTATCTATAGTTATCTCTATAGTTAACTATTTATCTGTACTGCGAAGAGTATGATTGCTTTATCAGTCAGCTGTATTTGAACTATTTGTATCCTGACTTCTAGACATTGGTCAATCATGGTGGTTCATACTATGTTATGAAATATGTTTCATAGAAGATGCGTCGCAGTCGCAGTTACAATAATAACTGGCGAGAGCATATTAAAGGCCAAAAAACCCTGATACCAGAGGTAGTTACTATCTGTAGGAACTTGCTTTTTATCTAATTAACTTTTATGGGTTCACCTTAAAACCGACCAAGAACAATTAAACATTACCAAGTTTTTGAGAGCGTGGCGGCAATAAAAGGTTTCACGTTTCTTCACATTTATTTACCTAATACATTACTTATTAGGAATCTCTAAAATGATAGTACCTACACAATATTACGTAAAATATCTATTCTGTAATGCCAAAAGCAAAAAAGAGACCACTTAGGACTATTGAAAACACAAGATGAAGATAGGCTATTGAAAAAAAATTAAGAAATGGTATGTAATGGATCTTAGTGCCGGACACATTTTGGGACACTGCTTCAACTTAAACGTACACGTGACGCGCCGTATGACCTGAGTTTTGTAAGTGCGAACACCTTATAAACAGGGAAAATACGATTAGTCAACAAAAGAAGCGGAAGCCTGAATCAACAGAAATATAAGCATTAAAAATTAAAACAGAGATAGATCTAATTGTAGAAATGTATTGTGGCCAGAAATTTTCGACGCAATTCGAGACAACCACGAAAATACAAAAGGCATTGATGTATTTGAAAGCACTTCTTGTCACTTGTCTTCTCATGACAAAAGTTGATCAGTCTACAGGGTTATTTCAAAAACACCAGCAACCTCGCAGGTCTAGATACCTAACATCATACATTTTGTCGAGTGTCATTGACATTTTTCTATGGAACAGCTGATTTTTTTTTTCGCGAATTTCGAGTTGGTCCCATAGCAAAAGTTGTTGTTTATGATGTTAGGTATCTAGACCTGCGAGGTTGCTGGTGTTTTTGAAATAACCCTGTATAATGCCAGCCATAAATACCAAGTTAGTAATAATGGTATTATTTTCGACGAGCACGTATTTTATTCAGACCGAATTGTTCCATATATTCATAAGCGTTTAACACGTCTTTACTCTATGAATATTAATTAAAGCATGTGACGCTGTTGACGTCAATCTCGGTGATATGTGACGGTAACCTATAAATCTGCCGACTTGTTAATAAATCAGAACAGAAGGTACTACGTGGTCTGGATAACTTGTAATCAGTAATCAATTAGTTAACTGCAACTTTACTGATAATACAGTCCTTTATACTGTGTGGTTTCACAATACTACATACTATGTATTCTGTGTCCATACTTTACTTGCATAGAATGTACAATTCATATGTACAAAACTAAACAGGTAAGTGTAATTATAAAAAGTGGCGGATGAATACCAAATTCACTAATCGGTATAGCTAGTAGAATAAAGAAACCTAGTCTAATCTAGCTTGAGCAGAGGTAGTCAAATGAAATAACTAAAGTTTACCAAGAGGTGGTAGAAGTAGATACTGATGCAACCAAAATTTACCATTGAAGAGTAGAACTAGCTAAACGAAGGGTTAAAAAATTAACAAAAAAGAGTAGAAGCAGCTAACGTATACAACTAAAATGTACCAAGAGTGAATACAATGCCTAACTAATGAAATTAAAATAAATCATAGGATAGTAGCTAGTCCAGCTACTAAAGGAACTAAAATTTACCAAAAGAAAGTAGATGTAAAAATGAACGAATTAGAATTTAGAATATTGAGTCACTGTTGTTGAACTTGCAATGACGCCGAATCTTTATAATTCTCATGAAAAAAAAATCTAACACTTATCTGAATAATAAAGATAACATGTTTGTAGAACCAGTTTCGCAAACGTTTGCTCACGGTAGTCTTCATAACTACGATGTTGATGCATGACAGATAAGAGATTTATTAGATTCTGCTATGTATGATATTGATTCTTCCATAATTTATCAAGTGCTAAGAATACTTTAGAATTAGTTATGGAGATTTTTTATTCAATGACGACTATGACGGGGCATAAGTAGGCACAAATATTTATTAATGAAGATTCAGTCTGCTATAAAACAAGTAAATTTGGATTAAAATAGAATTAGCGATAAGGTTATACTTTACTTAGCCACGACCTTTTCAAACTTGCTAACCTCGATAAGCTCAAAGTCATACGAATGCAATCAGGCAAACTCATTATTTAAGTTATTTTATGCGCTTTGACATCTACAAACTTCCTACAAATCATTAGTAGTTGTATCATTGTTTTTGACAATCCGGGGCAGACCTAATGTACTTATATATGCCATTCTAATAAAGACGATTCAGATCGCGGTTTCAGTATCCGCCAGCATGATGAGCAAATATCTACCTTAAGTATCTGTTCCTAAGGTAGAAATTGACCACACACATGCGCAAACCAGGGTTAACCATGAAAGCTCGCGCCTACACCAGCATGTAATTATAATTCGTGCTTAGGGGTGGATATTTGCGTGTTGGCGAGCTAATGATCGCGACCCAAGATAAAAAACACCATCTATCAAGATAGTAGAGTACAAGCATTACTCAGAATACAAAGAGCTTTAATACGTCTTACAGAGAAGATACTAAGATGTTTCTCGCGACATATTCAGTTCTATTTCAGGCTTACGATTCTACGAGATACGTAGGCCTTCCTAAATGGACAAGCCCGCTTCTGGAGCACAAAGACTCTTACATCGTCGAGAGCTCTTTACAAGTTGCTCGGACGGGTGGAAAACGGTCTGAAAGTTTGCTGACAGCTGCCAACTTTCCTAGGAGAGTACTTTTTTGAGCCATGTTTTAGAGAAATGGGAGTTGAGTGGTACTTCGTCATATTTTCCTTTTGTTGGCGGAATATGGGCACAGACGAAATAATAGCATGGATGTTACTTGGAAGTCGACTTGTGAGGTAATAACTCTCCTTATTGTATAAAATGAAGGCTCCTAATTAAAATTCACCTTGGTTGAGGCTATCAGTTTTTGTGTCGGTTCAAGCCAACGTACTTATATTGCAGAAAATAGGTACTTTTCAAACAACGCTGATTATCATTATAAAAGCAATTTCAACTTGATTTTAACTGTTCTAGATATATTTAAAAGGTAACCTCTACGTTTACATGAAGTATGAAGTTCCAACCTTACTGAATCCGAAACAGTCTCCAAAAACCTCAGCGATCTGAGTATGGACTGGTCCTCAGCATCCTGACGCTGCTCCGTCACAGACATAGCCACCATCACTCACGCACACCAACAAATTTTTCCATCCAAACATTTCACATAGCAAATTCCGTCATGTGGAACTAACAAGTTTTTGCCACACCGTCCATAACACGTTTAGTTTATATCGCGTCATAAGCAACACTGATGCCCGTGGATTGTGGATTGAGAACTGCGGAAACTAATCGTCCTATAATCGGCGAGATAATGACTATGCTTGATAAACAAAACATAGGCCAAATAACGTGGAGAGTATCGGCAAATACGCCCACGACAACGTATTTTTACTTGACTGAGGAAGTTCGTAACTCCAACAGGAAAACTTCTAATGAATTCTATGAAAAGTGAGTTTTATTTGAACATTTGAACGCGTTCAAAAGCAAATATTGATTCAGCTTGTCAATATGTTTTTATCACTAATCAGTACGTCACTCAGAAGGTACATACCTACATTTTTTTACAGAATATTTTTTTCGTTCGCCTCAATTAACGCTTGTACCAGGTTCTGGAAAACCTACAAAAACTCATTGCAAGTTCTTACATAACACCACGGAATAAATAAATAGTAAAAGTCCATTTTTTTTAAATATAGTACTACTAAAATACTGCCGTGCCATGGTAGGGAAGAAAAGCATAATGTAACATTGTTCTAGAACACAAGAAGTATATTAAAAATCTCTATAGAAAAAGAAAGCGATAGAGTTTACCACCGGAACTGCTCAAATATTTCAATAGGTACTTATTTATCACTTAATCACATTTATCAATACAACTTTTAATCAAAACAATATTCGCGATACTACGCGAAAGCAACGGAGACCGGAAATACCAGAGAAGTTCGACACAAAATTATGACCAAGCAACTAGGTACCTAATTGAGGAAAACTTTATCAACGAATATTTACCGATAAAACGAGGTCTATTTGCGATATGACACGTGTCACTAACACAGAGTACTTACCACAAGTTAAATCAATAAATATGATGAGTAACTAGTTATTTTCATATTTTTATGTCAATATAAAAAAAATGTTCAACAATTTTTTGAAGACGGACTTCCATGAATTAACGCCTGATTCAATAAAATATCAATATTTTAAGAAACAAAAACACTTATCACTACAATTTTCACAAGCTGCAATCGTGTTTTCAAGACAATGATGCTTTTATTCTTCAAATATAGTGAAATAAACGTATATCGTAGAATAAATAACCTATCTGTATATCTATATAATGGAATTAAGAAAATCTAGGTACAATAATATGTAGTCAACGGCGGGTGAAACCGCGAGATAGATAGTTTCATACTCTTTCTTGTTTACACGAGAAATAAGAAACAAAAGAATAACGCTCAAAACTATTGCAAAAAGTGGCGGCATATCTCAGAATACTCTCACCAGGCAAGAATAGAGAGGATACATAAAAATAAGGAATAGAAAACGAGATGATTGAGGTAGAATGTTGAGTCCTCACTCATTCACTCTTTCATTGTAGATTAGAATGTACATTTTTAAAAGAAAGCTTTACACACCAGTTGCTCTAAGAATGTTCTGCGAACTCTAGCGCGAGCCTAAACCGAATCACGTTAGCTTTTCTCTAGCTGAAAGAGAGATGAACCAAGGCGATCTGTCTAGGCTCACGCTAAGAGTTTGTAGTACAGTCCTTTACGGTTACGAAATTAAAATCTGAAGATTAGGTAAGCAAAGGTAACTCACTTGTCATGTTTGGTGCGTGGCTGAGGCTCGAGTTGCAGCGGGGTGGCGGGCGCGGAGCGGGGCGCGCCGCACCCGCCCCCCGCCGCACCCGCCGCGAAATTGCCGGTTGACCTGTTGACAAACAAACAAGATCTGAGCACCCTTGGAAACGTGGAGACATCAAGGCTGAGCATCAAAGGTAAGGAGCCCTTGGAAATCAGGGTCATACTTCCTGGATTATTTTTGTTATAGCTATCAAAGTTTGAATGACAGAACCTGAAGTTACAAATTACTATTCTGAGATATACATTTGCCTTGTAGACAAATTTAGTTTGGCTGCGAATAATAGTTTTCACGCAAGTTTTATCATAAGGAATGAGAAAATAACAATGAACAAAAAGACGTAAAGTTTTTATTAATGATGTTTTCAAGTTGCTCCCCCAAAGGTGCAATGCTAGCGTGTCCGTAAGTTACACTGTCACCCAAAACTTCGAAGTTTTCTTACTTTAAAGAGTTTAAAACGCTAAACACAAGGAATCTACAAACCTCCTTTTCCTACTTCGATAGCTTTTACGCCGAACGAGACTAGTTTGAGGAACAACAACGAAACACGGCTGTCTCTTGTTCGGCCAAGGAAAATTTTTGTTTGTCATGGCACGAGCTAGCGTCTCTTTACTAACGACACTTGCGACACAGCTACAAGTATTATCCGAGTACCGGTGGGTCTTTTGCTAAGTACCCGTATGAAACAATGACAGTTACATAAAAAAAATACTATTGTCCGGAAATATAAACTCAGGAATGATTACAACAACGCACGGGGCTACCTAAAACACATAATATTTAAAAAACGTAGAAAGCAAGAAATCAACACGGATTAAATAACCAAAGGCAGCAACATATACACTGCAAATGACACTAGATGTAGACTTAATGGTGAAGTCACAAAGACAGGTGTTTCAAAACATATGTGTAAATAATCGTAGTCAAAAACATGTAATACATAATGACATCAAAACCAAGGTTATTGATCACGCATAATAATTACGTGTGTATTTAATGATGTGCAATTATTAAAATTACAGATAAACTAATTCAATCCAATCCAACAGCAGTATTACTAACGGAAAATAGCATTTGCCCTTGAAGTAATCAGGACAATAAAATGCATCCGCTGTTATATTACTTGTGTAACACCATAGGAACTGCACGTCATTCTTATTGTTGGCGTAAGCGTCAAGGCTTTTAAACCGGTTCATAATATATGACATGAAATAAGAATCCATGGATACTAAATGGAGTACAAAATCCACGAAAAATGTTTCCGAAGTTTTCTATACCAATACTAAATTAGAGGCATTTGATAGATACCGACATACTAATCATTTAAACTCAACAGATGTGGGTTAACATTTGTATAGCACGTAAGCCTTGGGTTTACACAATATACTACTTTTTACCCCAAAAAATCAACGGTTCGTGCAGGTCGAGTGAAACCGCAGGACTAACTAGTAAACATGTACAGAAAAGAACTGCTTGGTAAATCAGTGTCAATAGCAATACAATGTGTTTCAATGCCAGTGTTTCCGGGCGAGACAAAGGCCCTTTTCCTTAACGCCGATTCTTCCGACCCTATTATTTTGACGACCTTCGCGAGGGCGGAGGTTCTAGGACGGCAAACAGGATGTTCCCGGGAATTTCAAGGTTTTACGTACCTCAGCTTGTGAACCAGTTTATTCGAGGTCACTTACATTAGGAAATTAAGTTTTTTTATTCTTTTTCATTTTTGGTGTGAATAATAAAGAGTTGTATCTACCTACTTTGTGGATTGAAAATTACATCTTCAATTTATTTAACGACTTTGGTTTAGCTAAAACTTGGAAACATATCCGCGGCTAGTCGGTTAGTTCGTATTTGCACTAACAGTTTATTTCAAAACCAATAGAAAACATTAGATATTTACAATTGCAAAAAAGCTGCAAGACCACTTTCTATAAGTTAGATTCCGGCACTTGTTTATTTCAATTTCGCGTCCTCGATTTTAAGTTTAACTGAGTTTTAAAAAACTCGCAAACAGAACGATAAATAAAAGAAAGGGAATAGGCAATAAATATTGAATCTGGATTTGGATCATGACGTAATCTTGGAGCTTAATGAAGTTTCTAGACGATTTGAGGATTTAGGTACAACTAAAGATTCACGCACACTACGATAGATATAGAGTATACTAAAATAAACTAGATCAGGCGCCCGGTTGTCTGCCGATGTCATTTCACGTGCTCTATCCACGTTGTCTAATAATTCGACACATTTCAAACCATTTCATCGAAATATCGTTTTCGGAATGATTGATACTACGAATTTGGAATTCATTATAAGTCAGATTGGATCAGAAACATTTATCATAAATAAACATTTAGATACGTAATATTCGAAGTAGTCCACTTAGAGCACCCGTCCGAATAGCACCTGCGCGTCGTATTCATTTATTTTCTATTAGTTTTATTACAAAAAGCGTAAAACAAATGTATTTAAAAAGCAGAATAGCCAGGTTCGATGACGTAGATGCACGTATAAAAACTAATAAATGGCGGGTTTATAGAGCTTTAAAAGTAAGTAAAAAAGGCAGTAAGTAGACAATCCCGATGTACGTCATGTGAAACATAACTGCTTCGCAGACTTTTATTATGATATTCTGAGAATGAAACAACCATTATTATGAAGAAAGTCATACTGCACAGTGCAGGTTCTATAATTTCAATTAAAAATTCAATATAATACGACATTGAAAGCAAAAATTGTTTGTCTCCTGAAAAATTACTAAACTCTACGTCTCTCTGGCATGACGCCTTGAAAACATGAAATTATGGTAGATTTTTTTGTAACTTACAGCAGCGCTCCAATGTTTCCACATCGTATCAACTGGCAAGTTTTCTAATACTGACTGCGGCTGCGGCCTATCCATCCTAATATTCGTGTTTACTTACACTGTTCCAAAACAAAATGATATTTGAAGCGGCATTCTCAATTACAAAGAAGCATGGTTCAATGTTTTTAAACTGTATTGGTAGAGGTTTTCGAACAGTTCAATCACTTTATTTGCGAAACGCTCCATGACGGACATGAAGCTTATCGGGATCGTACTTGTGTTGTGTTTGAAGATCCTTTGTGTGGAAAACGTAAGATCTTTTACCTTTAAATATTAAAAGATTAATAATAGAATACTTGGCTATTCATTGCTCTTTTTTCTTGATTGTGTTGCTTTATTAAACCGTGGCTTATTAAACTATGGTATGAAACTATCAGGCTAAAATGATTACCATAATTGTCTATTATTTTTTTTTTTTGTGTGTGCCATAAAGCTATTTTATACTATATTACCGTGCGTAGTAATAAGTGCGTAACATCGCACTTCTTACTGATTACAAATATTCCAATAGAAAAATCTTCTTTCAGACAAGCGTGCCGTTCAACTATGCTGATAAAGTTCTTTCACACAAATTTGATACCGAGCAAGGAGGGCTGTATGAAAAACCAAAAGGAGTGATGACATTACGGGACTTGCCGACAACTACGCTACGATACGACGACACAGGAGATAGCGAGTTAGGATTTCCACCACAAAGAAAAGGCCTCAAAGAATCAGCTAAGGTGAAATGTTTCGTCAACGCACCAAATTGAAATATTCTTACTGGTTTTACCAATTGAAGCTCACGACAGTTTTTTTGTGATAAGATATAGATCGTAATTAACAAATTAAGTACACAAACTTAGGTAAATCTCAATCTATGGATGTGTCTTTAAAACTCAAGATGAAAGCCAGTGTATGTTCATTTATAGCTAGACCAATGACATCTAAATAATAAGTATTTATTGATAAAGCCTATTCATTTTCGAAAAAAACAGATTTGATGAACCCACAACGATAATATAGAACAAAAATTGCAAGAAAAGGATTTGGTGCGTTTCACCTAAAGGTTTGTTGCAAAACTTCTACTGACTCTGTTGACAATTTAGTCGAGTGAGCCAGCAGCCTACGTGACGAAAACTTCGCGAACCTAAATTATACCACATATGGTTCACACTATTCACATGACATACACTTGACTAGCCTAGTGCTAGTCTGTGGCGCGGTTTCGGTTTTTTTAATATTTTTTTTAATCAGTATTTTTATCCTTTTTCCAGCCCTGCTCAGTGATGATAGTCTCTAGTAACTATAACGCAGCGATGCAGTCTCTCCTACGCAAATATAGATATGGCGCCAATGGTTAGACCACTTATCGTGTTTTTATTACCCCAATTTACTGTTTTGTTACGACATGCGAATCTGTTACTGATGTTAGCATCTATGTAGTATTTAGCATTCCTGTAACAACTTTGTTTTAATTTTAGGGGTTCTTATTCCGGACAGTGTGCAGTATTACATCAAAATGCCTCAGGGTTTCGGATCTCCGCCTATTTTGGTCCCATTAACAGGCAAGGCTTTTTCACCTTTGGGAGGATTCGTAAGGTCAGAAATTCAGTATTGATTTACAAATTTCAGTGAACTTCTTCAGTCTTTCCGATTACTCCGTCCTAGTCAACCTAACTTTTATATTGCTCAAAAGTTTAGATTACCCGTTCTCTTGGTTTTAGGTATTACAAAGAAGTGCCGCCGATTCCGCCGTCTTTGTAAAATTTGGCATTTGACTTTGACCAAGTAAAGTAAGCCCGTTAAGAAATCTGCGAGTAAACCTATTTGCTATGGAGTTAAGGTACATAATTTAATAGTTGGCTGCATACTGTCAAGCTCTAGAGCAAAATTTGCCAGCTAGAAAAATTATAAATAGTAGCCTAAATAATTATTATGGTATGAAAACTAAATATGTATTTAATTAATTTAAATACCTTGTGTAATCAATAACAGTCAAATAATAATAAGCATTTGTTGTTTCACATGTTTTTGTCTTTTGTGGTTGACAGACTAAGTGTTTGACCACAACTCACCTTCGTATTTAGGTCGTGGCTTCATGTCCGAATCTAGTTCTGTGGGAGCGAACCATCTGTGGTATTAAAACTAAACAAAACTACTTGGTAAGGCCCTTCCCGGTTTGAGCAAAAATTGCGATTGACCTGTAAATTGTATTTAGGGGTGGGTTTTTACTTGTTCCAGGACCTGTGTTTTTTTACTCACGAGTTTGTGAAAAAATGTTTCTAATTTCGGATCCGTGCGAGCTTTTTAATTTTATTTTTTTCAATTATGAGTATACTTTGAAAAGTTCAGTACTTACGCCAAAGTGCTATTTTGCAAAAGTTTTTTTTTAAATACGGTAACATCTTATTTTTCTTCGATATAAATCTGGGTACAACACAACAGATACTTATTACAATACAAGATATTTAAAGAACAACTTTTTACAACGCCATAGTTCCTAAAATGTATGAAATTGTTTACTATATTTTCGACGGCTAAGTTGACGGGTCGGCCCGTTAGCCGCTCGCACTGATATTAAATCGATAACAATGCACTTGTTTGCTTTGTCCGTCTCTAAGCTATTATATCCAAGGTTCTGTTTGAAGTTGTCATTCTGAGTATTCATCAAGGCAATTCATATAACCAATAACTGTTGTTAAAGTTGTTTTGTCACCGCCTATAACATACTATAAAAAGGTGTTCAAATAGCTGATGATGGAAGATTTTGCTGCTTAACCACAGCTTTATACATTAGAATACATAATTATAATATACATTTTGTACCTTATTTATATGTATACAGGGTTATTCATAAAGGGTATGCTAAGCCGAAAAGGGCTCATAGTACTCATCATTATGAACAACTTTTACTATTGGGCCAACCCGAAATTCGCGAAAAAAAAATCAGCTGTTCCATACATTTTGTCAAGTGTCATTGACATTTTTCTATGGAACAGCTGATTTTTTTTTCGCGAATTTCGGGTTAGTCCCATAGTAAAAATTGTTCTTAATGATGAGTACTATAAGCCCTTTTCGGCTTAGCATAGCCTTTATGAATAACCCTATATAGTGTTATTACTAGAGATATAATAAGCATACTTCAAACGATTTCAGATTACTCATTTTGTTATCTACTCGTACAACCTAACATAAGTTGCTTTACTTTTCTACAAATCTTGTATTATTTGTAATCTTATCTTTTTATCAGATTGAAAGGTGGATAAAATTTGTCATTTATTTGAAAACTACGATGACTGTATCATTCTTCTCTTGAATATGTATTTCACATAGAGATGGGGTGAGCTTTCTAAACGTTTGTGTTACTTTTAACTGAAATATTGAAGCTTGTGAGGACTAAAACACTCTATTTGATAAAATAATTTTCATAGCTTTTACCAAAAAATAAATTCAAACAACGTTATTTTCATTAGTTTATTATTAGCCATCTTTTATAATGTAAATCTTGTTTGCTCATTAATCCCACGTAATTGAACTTACCTGCGTCAATACTAAATTAATCGGCAGTAATATGTTTTATAAAATTATTCTGAAAAAATTACGACTGCGGTCTGTTTTGTTCGTAGAAACGGCCATAATTCTTATTTTACGCACTCTTGTCTTAGTATCTGGTAAATTAACACACGTCAAACAACAACACTATTTTGTGTGCCAGCAATCAACACAGCCGAAACACTAAGCAGAAATCTGTTCAGTGTGCTTATATATTTCTTTTTATTTCAGGACATTAACATTTTCTAGAGCTCAACATTAGCACATGATAATCTGAGGCTAAATTACTATAGGAATCCAAACTAACCATTACTCTATCAAGTTTGTAATCAGTAGTATTTTGCAGATAATACTACGTAAATATTTGAATGAACTGAAATCTGGGCTATACTGTTAAATGTTAGGAAAGAAACCAAACTCTAAAAGCGATTTCTTTGTCTGCATCATTAAACTTCCGCAAATGACCTCAAAATACACAGGGACGGAAGTTTCGTATCGAATCACGGTTACCCTATTTTCAGAAAGATAAGTATAGCATGTTGATAGTTGAGCCTTATTAGCTGTAAATCATTAATTATCGCGCTAGCTCAAACAGATGAAAGAGCGGACTCGTAATTAGCATTTCTAAAGGCGCCATTAGCCTATTTCCTAACCATTATTCATCAAAACTTGTATTGCCGACAAGGCAATGACCAAATGTCGAATTGGCTACTCGCCAACTTCCATACAAGCTCAAAACCGGGCTTATATTCTCCTTGTACAGACGGACAGTTAAAATATATACCATCCGACCAAATTGAGAAGTTCGGCAATTTCAAAAGAGCGAGCATTCGTTGGCTCATGTTTAATTCAGTAGCGTTGTTTGTCAAGTAAGTGCGATGGCCTTGGTTGGAGGCATGGTATTCTCCGAGTCTATGATATTAGTCACGTACAAATTATTATTTAATAAGAGACACCATGCGTTGGTGAGACAGTTAAACTGTCATCAGGAAATATACTGGAAAAGATTGGGCTTAAGTGGAAAAACACGTAAATTCAACATCATACTGATGAAGCCTATTAGTTGTGAATGGTAATTCCTGCACTTCCTGTAGCTAGGTAAGAACATAGAGCTACAAATTGCTGACTCAGCGAACCTACATGGAAATCCCAGTTACGAAGCCACTAACTTTTGGTCGTCTCACCATTCGCCATAAGTTTTTACTGGACATAGAAACATGGTATTTCAGAAAACTGTTGAAGGACATTTCGTTTTAAAATGTTTTCCTTATTGGTTTATTTGTATTAAAAGGCTCTGCAATATTTTACGGGTAATTGAAATATTAAGTATTTAACTTGTTTTGTTTTTAGGCATATTATACTTTTCATTATTTACGTCCAAAAAGACAAAAACGGCTGAAAAGCTTAGATAAGAAAAAAAAAACTGAAAATTTTGATTTTGATTTTTGTATTTGTTGGTCGTATCTCAGTTTCTTTATAGCGTATTTCCTATGTAAAACTCCAAAAAGTTCAAGGTTAGCCAGTGGAATCTGAGATGTATTCCGCAAAACGGTAAAATAAACATAAATAGACCAAATTGGCAAAGATTGTGTTGGATTACATATTCATTTAAATCATTCATTTATCGATTCATTTATTTATATTTAAAAGCTGAGTGTAATAACAATTTCCAGAGAATAAATAGCTTTGAACTTTGAACTAAACAGTTAAACAGAAAACGTACCGAACGTATTTCAACTCTTATCGTTTTAATTAAATGGTTACAAATATAACAGGTTTACTGGTAGATTATTTGGCTTGTTCTGCCAATTTGTTTCTTCTAACAAATGTTCACTTGTTTATATTTCCTACCTGTTCCACAACAATTTTATTGTATTTTTTACATTAATAGCCCAGCATTTTTTTAATGCCATTAATAAATAAAACAAAGGAAGAATACATTTGACATTTATAACTAGCGTAGGTACCAAACGGAAAACACGGTCGAAAAGTTACTTCTTACTACGTAGATAACTAGATATAGGAGCAATGCTTTAAAATTAAACTGACAACAATTATTGAAGCGATCTGTTTATTCGGTATTAAAAAAAGATAAGATTTTATTCACATAGCAAGCATACATATTACAAAATTATTTCGTACGTACAATTAGGTAATAGTCATGCAGTAACCGCTATGCCATCAACATAGCAGACATATTTAAAGCTTTTTATCGAATGCGTATGGATGAAACTATGTTATGTTTGCTTGCCTTTTACGTCAACACAAGCTCGCATCATTCAAAGCACTATGAACCTCTTCAAGAATCTAGGCCATAGCGTGGCCGTTTTAATGAGAACAGCATTCAACCACGATTCTTACATGGCTGGACATTATTGTCGGTCCTGTGATACTGAGCAAGTCTTAACAACTGAAAATAGGTATCTAGAAGTGAATATAATAGCTAGTAGGTAAAATGGATGAACTGTGTGAAAGATGGAGCAGGACTCAGCTGGAGTGAATATGGAGAGAACGGTAGATAGAGATAAATAAGAATATGAGCAGTACTGACTGACTCATCGTACTGGGAATAAAATAGGCAATGAAGAGAAAAGGATCAATGCTCTTTCTAAGCTGCTGAATTAGATGTTGAGAAAGCTGCATCAAAATTG
The DNA here is from genome assembly GCA_949125135.1 of Alcis repandata. Taxonomy (NCBI): domain Eukaryota; kingdom Metazoa; phylum Arthropoda; class Insecta; order Lepidoptera; family Geometridae; genus Alcis; species Alcis repandata. The sequence continues at coordinate 5,531,940 of OX421238.1, forward strand.
ATACCAGAGCTCGTTGAATGTCGATTATAAACGACCACACGAGCACCTTCGACAAATTAGGTGCTTCCGTCTATACGGGCCGCATGTGACATCATCGACTGGTAGAATGGTATGCAATCATATCGATTGACCGTGGTAGAAACTGTTTATTCAATGTCTTTGAAGTTTTTGACATAAATCGGAGCGTTGCCGTCGTTGCAAATAAATGAGTGCGTGCGTTATTCGCATAAAACTGGTTGGAACTACGCATTCGGTTGTAACACATTCCTAGGTATGTCGACACTTGAATTACTGAGTTAAACGAAGGAAAATGGACGCCATATTCACTGGCTACATACTCATACGTTCTGGCAAATTAAATGATGAAGCGGTGATAAAAGTTACTTGCTGCGCCCGGCGTTTTTCCTGTTATTTCGAGAAAAGTATCTGAAAGTTTCTAATCATGATGACTTCAACTTTTTAGCAACGAGATCAGTTAGTCATGAACAGATAACTAGTTAGTTTCGAATTCATAATATCAGAGCATTTTTTAAACGGGATCACCATATTGAATCCGGTCAACAGTTTCGAACATTATGTAAGAACACATTGAATTAGAGAAAACATACGATTAATTGGATCATTTGAATAGAAAACGGTAGGTACATTGGAATGCCTAGACTGCATTTCGTGACTGGCCAACCAGATATCAAACATCGTGAATTGTTGAAGGGTTAAAACTGGAAAATGATATAAGTTAGTACTTACCTCTAAATATAAATAGGAATAATAGTGATGATTCAGTTTATTTACATAGAGCATGTCATGTGTAGTTAGAGCTGGTGTGCAGCTATTGTACGTAATTCTAATTTAATAATATACAGTTGCCATAACTGCGTTTCGGGCTATTTTCGGCGTATAGTGGGGATAAAAGTAGGGCAATGGCATATGGCAGAAGTCTATCAACCTTTGATTGTGACATCTACCATCTAAGATTATGGCTATAAATCTTTTCGAGGCAGTTAAATGTGTAAATCAATTGCAAGCATTCCTAACGCTAGTATGTGACATACGTATCTAGTAGCCATATTTAATTGGTTTAAAGGCTAAGAGTTATGTTATGCTTATTGTAAAAAAATATGAATAGGTAAATATTTATTCTAATAAGAATCTTGGCTAACTGATGACTACTAACAGTTTGTTTGCCATGCAACTCTTGTTTAGTTATTTAACCAATAGGTATTTTAAACTTTTGTTTCTGTCTGTACAAGAAATAAAAATCTGGTGTCATTGAGTTTTCTGCAGGTAATTTCCAGCCTGGTACAATCGTGAGTTGGTATTTACGCGAGAACTCTTTTTGCCAATTTTTTACAAGTACTCGTATTATGACGAGGTGGAACTTTTTTTAGGTGTTCAATAAATTTTACCTTCTTTAAGTTAGGTTAGGGCTACATAAGATAAGGTTTGGGTTTACCTTTACTTTTAGGTGGATGTTACCTACCTTCATGCAGAATACATATACCTATAGTATTATTATCATTTCAAATTCAAACATTTATCTTATCATTACAGATATTTTTTTATGTTTTCAAACACCTGCAGTCCTACATTATTCTCAATGTCAACATGGCAAATGTTTACGTAGGCACCTACCTACTCCCGTCGGGGCTGCGGGTAGAAGTTACCGCGGCCTCGGCGTCACAAGGGCGTAGAAGGAACATGGGTGGTTTTTGGTCAGTAGAAGTCTGACACTCCCTTCCGCTCTGCCCAAGAGTGGGAGGGGTCAATTGATGATTTCCCACCCCCCAAAAAAAAACTTTTTACTCAACGCAATGCAATGCACAAAAACAAAAGACAACAAAGTCAAGAGTACAACCAAGTTATACAGGGAAGTACTTTACCAGATTTGGCAGAATGCCATGAATGTGAAATCTATATATATATAAAAATGAAACCCGTTTTCCTTGGTCACGGCATCACGCGTGAATGGCTGGACCGATTTCACTAATTCTTTTTTTGTTGTATTTGTTATTATTAGGAGAAGGTTCTTACGGAAAACAATATTAAGAAAATCTCTCAGAAATATTGAAAAACCCTAAAAACAGCCCTTTTCTTTTTCCCATACAAACGTTTTCTAACTAAAACGAGCTTTATTGCTATTGTATAAAGTTCATATTGAATTGCAAGCACTCACTGTTGTTTAAGCAATGTAGGTATGTTCCTAACGTCCAAGAGTCAATTTGCACTTTATTACCTCTGTACAAAGTTCAAATTCAATCATATCTATCAAAACCAAGGAATTTTAAAATTTCGAAGGATTTGACTCCAAGCACTGACCTCCATATACAAGTACGCTGGACCTATGATACCCTACGAAATGACAGCTCTTTTTTGTGCCGATTTGAAGCGCCCCCAACGCGTGGGAAGAGTACTAAATCTGACGTAACTTGCAAATGGCCGCTGTCTCGTTTGGATTGTCTCTTGTGTTTTCATAGTGTTTTTGGAGGTTTAACGCGATTTAAGCTTCTTTGTTGTGTCGTATTATGTAGTTGATATATAAATAAGTGGTGGTCATTCATAGGTAAACTATGAAAGACTGTGTGTTATGCAAAACTCGTTATCAGAAGGGAAGTGGGGTTACATTCCACAAGTAAGTGAATTTGTGGCTAATATTCAGCAAATTAAACTTCTATAAAGACTTAAAACTCTGTTACTAATCTTATTATACGTAATTACAACGTATTTGTCTTTGTATTAGCGGTTTTTATATAAACAATACAATTCAATAGTGTTGTCAAAGTTACCTGTCGATAAAACGTATCGATATTTTTTCCTATCAATATCGGTTTCTTTCAAGAACGGAAATCGCCGATGACCGATTTTTAATGACAAATACATATAATTTTAAAATAATACATTACACAGGTTTCCGACAGACAAAAGAAGACTGGAATTATGGCTGAAAAACATTGAAAAGCCTAGTTGGCGTCCGAAGAAATATGATTACATCTGTTCGAAGCCCGAAGCACCAAATATATATATATACCAATATACCAAATATATAGACATCCGTCTGTACGCAGCCGTTAAAAACCACTCTCTATATATATATATATATTATATTATATATTATACACTATCTATATTCAATGATGCGTTTAGTCTGATTTTGTCGTGATGTATAAAAACAAAAATAATTCAAATTTCCCTGTTAAACGTAAAGTACGAAGAATTGTTGATGGTATGTAACTATGTAGATGATGAAGGTAACTAATAAAAAAATTTAAAGGATTGTACATTTTTATTTTCTACAAATACCTTACCTACCTATACCACTCCATCCCAAAAAACCCTCATTTCTATTTCAAAAACGTTCCTATATTTATTTTTTGATCTAGCTAGCCACATACTAGAATGCGCGCAAGAAGTCAGCGCATAAATAATGGCGCTACAATCGAACAATTCACCTGAAACTTGCGACAAGTCATGAGAAACGTATTAGTTCCGAAGTTAGTACCGAGCGGACTTATCTTGCGCGCACTCGTACCCCTTAGTCCGGCTTCGGCATATCCTAAGACTAGCTGTCTGCCCCGGCTTCTCCCATGGTACTTACATAGCCTATGTCACTGAGGTGTAAAGTATATACAACCCGTCGGAAAATCTGTATCTGTCGGAAATGTCTTTTATTGATGTATTTTATCGCATTGTCCCATCTCTATTATTAGTTCCGTTCCCACCCACTGCTGCGATCAGCGCCAAAATGGCGAAAATCAAATCGTCTCACTTTGGCTTGGCTAATCATAGGTCCAGCGTACTTGTATAATGGAGGTCAGTGACTCCAAGTCATATCAAATTAAAAAAAAGTTGAAACAACAACAAACTGTCAATGTCAGTGTTTTCTTTTTCATGGATGAGTTTGCTTTTGTCAACTGATACACGAAACAAATTCGTACCTAAAATTGTAATATATTATAAGTATAAAATTGTAAATAGTGTTTTGTGCAGTGTTTATATTTAATTAGGCAGTACCATAGAGAAGTACTGTATGGCAGTACGAAGTCTGCCGGGTCAGCTAGTTGTTTATAATTTTAACGATAGGGTTAAAAATTATGATAAAGAGCAGTTAGTATGTCTTTACTTTTCATTAGGATAAATGCGAGAACAGGCGAAAATGCAGAATATAGTTTCATTTTTTGTGTTTTACCTGTAATTCTTTTAATGATATCCTTGCGTTTGACCGCCTGATGGTAAGCAACGATGCGGTCTACCATGGCCTAGAAGAAACCGATTCACTTGCAACTTGAAGACACCCAGATTATAGCTACCGGGAAACACCCACTTGGGCAGAGCATTCCACTCTCTATCAGTATGCGAAATAAAGGGAGTAAACTGACAGAAATTACAATTTATAAAAGCCTAGGCATTGCCCAACACTTTGTGCTTTGTGAGTTGCAAAATATAAACGTAGGCAAATATTTTAAAATTTCATACCAGTTATTTATTCTGTATATTTCTCTCTACAAACGTACGAACTTTACAATGTTTATAGGTTCAATTTTATAGGTTTATAATATTCAATCTTAAACAAATATGCCTAAATAATACATATTAAGTGAAAAGTACTAACACACATACATCAAAATATACCTGCAAATAAACCCAACAAAACAAATTAAAACTTGGATGGATTATTTCAATTCAAACCCCGCCTGGTGGTGACATCGTGACAAGGGCTGGAGTCATGCTAGAGACAAAGGTCTAACTTTATACAGACCTAAATAAATACTAGGTAGAAATGATTTGAGAATGGATTGTTGAAAACCTTTTGTTATTGTTGAATAATAATAGGCAAGTAGGTATTTATTGTTTGGATTCTACTGGGAGGTCAAGGTTTTCAGGTGAGTCAACAAACAAGGCTTTTTTATGAATACACTTTTTCACTTTTTTTTATTAAATATTCTGAGCTTTTTTTGGTGTTGACAAAGGTATACTGGGGAAGCAAAGTGTGGTCACAAGTAGTATTGAACACACTTTGAGAAAATATAATGTAGGGAGCCAGGATCGGGTCACTTGTCACTAGATACCTAGGTATTTACTTATATGACACAAACGGACAAAATTCATCTTATTATTTTAGTAGCTGAAATCAAATATAATTAATTTCAGAGTGAAAAAGTACTACAGTACTGATGCAACAAATATGTTAAAATTTTTAAATGTACTATTATAGTGAACTGGTTAGATTTTCAATCACAGTTTGCCGGATAATAAATTACTGTGGATGATAGTAAACAACCCTAGCTTGGTATGGACACTGGTTCTCAAACGAGATAGTTGAAACATGGTTTTAAATGTTTGAGGACAAGTTTTCAAGTTAATGAATGATAGCTAGTTAGCAGATTGCTAGAAAATCATACCATCATGCTTTGCCACCTAATTTAGGAAATACACAAGTTTTCTTGATAGATGGTCACAAATAACACTACAGATACAATATGTGACGATTGGCTGGCAACAATGTAACAAAACAATGTTTTTTGCTATGTTCCTGCATAAAAGATTGACAAAAAACCAGCAAACATTATTTTGTAAACTTTCTATTATTAGTAGGGATTTAACTATTGACTCAGTCAACTAAATCAGATGATTTTTCAAAATTCTAAGAGTAAATAAAAACTGTAGTTACCAATTTTTCCGAATGGTCAAGAGTCCTTTCGCTGGCCTTTTACCACCTGATTCTATATTAACTGAGAACCGATCACTGAGACTCCGCTTTACTTCAGGCAGTTTAGCCCCTGACGTCAGCTTTAGGCACTTGCCGGTAACGAGACCTTGAGATTTCTTTATTTTCGGATCCAAGGGGACCACTTCAAAGGTATCTTTCAACTGTAACGATACACGTTTCGGAGGCTTCTTGCTTTTTAAATTAGACTCGAGCACGTCGAATTCACGATTTTTATTATATCCGTGTTCCCCGTCTCCAAACCCTTGAACGAAACACAGCATTATTCTGTCAGGATAACTTATGTTCATCTAGAAGGCCATGCCTGATTTTCACCGTTTCAAAACCTCAGATAAGGTCACAGAATACGCAGAACGTCTGATTCGTTTCACTAATATGATCATTCACTTTAAACACAAGCGGTTCACATTTTTTAACGCGAAAATAGTCTGATCTTCCACGACAGGAACAGGTATTTCGCAATACGTAAACATTGAACAGGGTATACAGGGAATTAAAACAGTAAACCACTGGGTAACGGTTCTAATATTATAGTTAGAACAAAATTCGTACTTTCACACAGTTTAAAATGTTTTTAATTTATTATTTAGCGATAATTCGGAGATAAAATTTTATGTGGGTCGTCGGTAAACGTCCATCCATGTCCACGACTAAAAATGACATTTGTTTCTGTCAATCAAAATGACAAAATGTCAAATGGACTAACTCGTTGCGTTCCGAAACACACAGAAGCGCGACCGCGAACGGCTGTTTGCAAACTAAAGTCAACTCGGCACACGTTTGCGCGGCCGGTCGGGAGTCGAAGTGAGACTGTCGAGCTGAGTGAGACCGTTCGTTCTCTCATGTACGAGTATCATCGCCCACGTTTAAACCCAAGAAACATGAAAACGGCAGCGGGGCCGTGACGCAGCGGCGTAGTGAATGAAAATCTCACGTTATAATTAAGCAGTATAGTCACTCCTTGAACAGCCAATTTTTTGTTAGAGGAAAACTTTACTTCCGGTTTATATCAGGCGCCAAATTCTTACCCGAGTTTACAAAAAGTCAGAAACAAAATCTCAATAAACCGAATGAATGATTTTCTATTTACACCACTGACTGTCCATTAGGGTTAATGTATGTGGGTTTCATATACCATTTCCCTTAACCTAACTCCTAAACAGATTTCGGGATGAGTGATAGGTATCGTTAGAATCCTCACATAATGCCGAGTCTAATTAAAAAACTCATTTTAAGAGTATTTTATTTGTCAGAAAAGAAATGAATGAAACTAGAATCGTTTTGTTTTTTAATTCTTACTCGTTTCTTTAAAATTTGTTATCTTAACTTCCTAAAGAGGCACAGACACACATGCTATAGGTACTTCCTTAAGTTTATGTTGTTATAGAAAATACATAGATAAATAACATCTACACCAGTTCCCTACCATAAACTTAGTAGAACAACAAATGGAGCCTTCAAAAGTTACTACAATCTTACATTATGACTTGACTATTCACATTGGAAAATAGCGTGACAATGGCCACGCTTACCCTAAGTCGCTATAAATTACGAAATAGGGAAAGTCCCAATCAATCTTCGTAGTTTGAGGGTAGAATAAGGGGAAAGGGAATCGCCGTGGCAACCGCGATCAAAACATGCTGTTCCTGTCTCCCCTACCCTTACCTGAATGTTAGTACCTACCATCAGTCCGTAAAGGTATAGAAAAGTTGCAAGTTTATGGGTATATTACATACTTATTTTCACAAGACAAGAGTAAAAGAGTTAGAAAAAAAATTACATTTCTTTACAAAACGGACCTATTGAGATACCAAGGGTACCTATATAGAAATCTATAGGTCTAATAGTCTTGAAGTACCGAGAGAATCAGTTTTTTCTAGGTACGTATCTAAGCGTGCTCCATTATAGTAGACCGCATCATTCTTTACCATCAGGCGAGATGGCGGTCAACCGTAAGCCTAACAAAGAATTAAAAAAAATGTAGATACACAAGTACACAAAAATGGTAAAAGCATATAGGTACCAACTTGACCTCACTTCCTAAAATTAATCCATCTTCCGTGTAAAAATCATAACAAACAATTTCGCGTGCGCCGTAAAAATTAGATTACTTTATAAAATGTAAACAGTCCTGAGAGCTTCTCATTATTAATTCTGATATTTACGAGCTGACGCATCAGAATGCTTACAAGCTGTTGCAGGTTTTTACATCAAAGTGCTCATTGATCATTGTCTTGTCTTGGTGGCTCATCACTAAAATTAGGGATTTCGTCCGAGTTTTCGAGGAAGACTGATTATTGGGGAAACAAATTTTACGGGCTATGTTTTTCAAACTAACTGCGACGTAATTTTAACTCCAGGATGTTTTCGTAACTAGAAATATTTAGAGTTATGTCGTAAATATCATTAAGCTTGATAAAGAGAGACGCATGATACACAGCGTGCAAGAAGGGAGGCCTATGTTCAGTAGAATAAAAAATAGCTTTATTGCACACCCATCAAATTTGTTTTCATGTCGATGTGCAAACCAAACAAATTACAAGAACAAACTATTACCAAGTAGAATTACACAACAGCGGTTTTATCGCCTAAAGCTATTTATTCCAGACAACTTTTGGACGAACAGTTTTGGTGGTTCAGTAGTGGGCAATTACGAGCCAATGATGATGATGTGGTCGAGTTCTCATCTTAATATTTATGTTCTTACAATTGCATCTACTTTAAGGTGGCCTGCTTCAATACCTTACAGAGGGTACCAAGATTACAGAGCAGCTTATTGCAACACATTAAAAATATGAAGAATTTTTCTCTCTTTACAAAAGAATAGATTTCTTTTTTGTGATTCTGGTCAATAAATTGCTCAACTGGTTTTATTTGTATTATTGCCACTAACTAGGTAAATCTGAGGTTTGAACACTAACTGCATATAAACAACAATATACGTTATGGGCAGTTAGGCAGTTTGTAGAGTAGGCTATCTCAGTAAAATCTAGTTTTAGCCACATAAACCCAATTCCTGAGTAAACCATGCTGAAATACGCATTTGTTTTGGTTTTGGTCAATTCCGGAATATCAGGAGTTTGTATCAATTGGAGCTGAAAAAAAAACATACTCGTCGATTGAGAACCGTCTACTTTTTGGAAGTCGGTTAAAAATAAACTCAGTAAGTAGTTAAGTAGTACCTGGCTGAAATCGAAAACGTATGAAAAGTGTTCATAACTACCTACGTGTACTTATGCGGAACCTGTCTTTATAAACCAAGAAGATCAAAGAAGAGAGTTTGTCTGGAAAATCGCTTTAGGCGATAGGCCCTTGTACTGCCGAATGCAATTTTACTTATTCGTAGTTTTTTGTTGTAATTTGATTTGTGTGTGAAATTATACTCTAAAATCCTCAAGATTTAGCAACTTGAAACATATTACATTCGTTTTATTAAGTAGTCACGTCTGCGTCCAGACGCCCATGTTACATAGGTACTGGCCATAACAACAAGGATCATACCTAGACAAAAATTAAAAATGTAATTTTAATATCTACAGAAGGACTACAGTAGAGTGTATTACTCGGCCGCAAAATAATATTTTAGCTCAGGATTCTACTTTAGAATCGATAAGTTTGGGATTGAAATATGTATCACCCTCGCCATAAAATATTATTTTTCTCCCTTGTCATCCAATCTACTATTACGTAACATAAGAAAAGTATTTCCATGTAAAGACAACGTGACAAGATGCACTAAAATCAACATCCGGTAATAGCAACAAGACAACGAGACAAAACAGCGAACCTGACGCAGGCGTCTGTAAATTTTGGCACGGTGTCGAAGGAGTGTCGCACACGTCATTTATCTAGAAATGCTAGAACCGGTGACGTCATCCTTAGGAACTTCTGGACATATGCCAGGCTATGAAGTGACGAGATTTTGAGACCGGCCTCTAAATGTTTTCACAGCCGTTTCGACATCATCATTTCTCACTATTTTAATAGCCTCGGCCTTTCTCAACTCATTCCGCAATCGACCCAATCTTCGGCTTTTCTTTTTCAATTTTCATGGTTGTTGAATTGTGGTATTCTCCCATAGAATTACAATATGTCAATATTCATATCTCCGCTCATTAATTTTGAGGCAGAACTGGCAAAAATTATGAAAAAAATAAGAATAAGTACCTACGTGTTTAAGTATCTACTAAAAAGAAGGGCCATGACGTAATAAAGTTCGGAATTTCCGATTCGAATGATTGAAGTTATCTTGCTCGTATCAGGAAAATCGTAACGAATTCGTCATGCAGTGTGAAATGACCACCTTATTGACCGAGGACTCACGGGTCAATTAGGCCACTGCTGAAGTCTGGGAGTGGGAGTTAAAATTAGCATGGTCTATACAGGGTTATAAAGAAATGTTATGCAAAGCCGAAAAGAACACATAGTAGGTACTCATCATCTTGAACAGCTTTTACTATGGGACCAAACCGAAATTCACGAAAAAAGAATCAGCTGTTTCATAGAAAAATGTCAATGACACTCGACAAAATGTTTGGAACAGCTGATATTTCGCGAATTCCGGGTTGGAAAGTTGTTAAAATAATTTTTAGTATGACCCCTTTTCGGCTTAGTATACCCTTTCCAAATAACCCTGTATAACTAGGTACCCCATATAGAGTTTCATTATGACTAGGACACTACCCAAAGAATCATGCCTAAACGGGTTTTACCTGTGAGACGATTTAACTTTTTGTGATGCATAAATTGCTTACGTCTTGACATAAAGGTAAATTTGTAATTAAATCAGTCTTAAAATAGCATCTTAAAAGAAAAAATAAGTAGGTAAGTAATTAAATTAATGTTTTTATGTGTTAAACCATTCGTCTTCAACACTGACATCCTTAGATGTCAGGGGTCTTTAATAAACCATTCAAATTATCACAAACATACCTACACATACACATCGATTTTCCTGATAATAATCTCATGATTATTATTAGATGTACCTATATGACAAGGGTAATTTTCTTTTTAACTTCATTTATAACCAAAGTTTTCTTGTCTACTGACCGGCAAAAAATATTCCTTGTAGATTCAATTATTGGCTACTAAAATGACCAGATCATTGACCGAACGAATCAAAGGTTAAGAGGTCACAGCTCTGTGCAAACTAACCTAAAGAAAAAAGTAACAAAAAAAAGTAACTATCGGTCCTCAGCAAAACGGCTTATCACGTCTTCCGTCAAAGCCAGGGGGCAGCTGCCCCCTCCTGACCCCTTGGGTACGCCCATGTGAACACCAACGGTAGAAGCTGTGAATCTGTGATCGATAATGTTTAATTTTGTACTTGTGACTTACTCGTGAACGTCGCCGAGTTTACTCTATCTCCTTGCTTTCTAATTCAATCCCGTTGAATGAGATTCGCGATCGATGTCAACGAACGAGCTAAATTAGTATTGGAGGCCTTGAACGAAAGTAAATCCGACGAAAGTTCGCAACACCAGTACTTAATGTACCTATCAGGAAGAATCTGCAACACAAATCTGCAAGCACTTCTGCGATGTTTTTTTCTCGATTTCAGGGCTAGTCACATGCTAGAAATTGTTCCTAATAATGAGTATTTTAAGCCCTTTTCAGCTTAGCACACCCTTTCCTTATAGCCCTGTATACAGCGTTGACAATGCATACCTATTGTGTCGAACTAAAAACAACACAATATATTTAGCGAGTTTTCCGATTCCAATGAAAATTATGACAATTATGTATTATGACAATTATCTCTTGTATTACCAGTAATACTATAGGCAATGCTATTTGTACGTCCTACTGGTAGAATAACAAACAAAACTCTTGGTTCAACTAGTAGGACTACGCAGTAAGACCACGGGCAAAGAATGCTATCAAAGTATCAACGTTTTCCTCCTCCGGAAATACCTACAGGAAGGCTGATAGCAGCAAATTGCGTTTAAAAATGGATCAAATACCTACGTCCTTGTTTTACATTATATCCGAAGCTCCGAGCTATCGTCCCAGAATATAAAATGGCAAAAGTTAGTCTCCGAGAACATCTAAAACCAAATCCAATATTGGGAAACCTACATCTGCTGTCTGCACCTGTATATTTTATTATTCATTTCGGAATTCTCCTTATTACATTACATACTCTATCTAGGTCAATGCCACAGAGTTTTTCCTATTACTTAATTGCTTAATTTTTTGAGTTCATTGGTGTAACAACTATAACACATTGTATATTAAATAGGACATAGTGAAAACCAAATAATAATAATATATAATAAGTCGTTTTGTTGATAAATGCTTACTCTATAAATTATCTAATGAATCAAAAGGAAGACACTGATTTCCAAGACATGGGTTCCCCACTCAAAGTTTGGAAGGCTGCAATTATATTTTTTTTTTCTAAATTAAAAAGTTTGAATTTGAATTTTTGAATCTTAATGTTGAAATCTTTATTTAAAAGACATACCTTCGTCGCCATATCAGGTTTTCTGGCGAAAGGTTCCGCCTTCTCAACAATGCATTCCTGATGCTAACCAGCGGAAGACTATCTCTTCTAATCGACCACCGCAACACCTTCGCACTACCCGACACTTGCTCTTTTTCCTTCCCTTCCATTGGTCGTCCGACGTCACGTTCTTACGTAATTGGATATTTCAAATTTGGAATTCTTTACCATAAACATGATTCGTCAATTAAAATTTTGGAATAGCTCAGAATTTTAGAAACATGTTTTTGCAGAGAAAATCGTTGGGAACTGAAGTCTTTTCATTGCGTTATCGCACCGCAATGTCTTTTATTTGCATTTTGATATGCTTCAGTAAATAAACTTCTTAGTTATTTGGACAGATGTTAAACAATAACACTCTGTAACTAGGCACCTAGGAATGACAGACTCCGTAGAAGTCACGTTCGCGATGTTTTTAATAACTATACCTACCTACTTCCCTATACCACCTATACCAGTTATTCATACATGTGGTTCAGTAGTAGGTATTTTTACAAAGTTTTTATTTGTATGAATACGCAATTTTTTTTCCATTTTATCCTGCTAATATTATAAAAGTTTGTACCTATGTTTGTTACCACTAAACCCTGAAACGGCTCAATGGATTTACATGAAATTTGGATTGAAGGTCTTTCATGGTCTGGATTAACACCTAGGCTACTTTGTATATCCTAAAAAACTCAAGCTAACCGACCGCGCGCGGGTGAAACCGCTACTAGTAAGAAATAACTAAATAAGGCATTTTGAGTCGAAGACCGATCGGCTTAAGTAGGTTTTTTTGCTTGCTCTATTTGTTTTGTGGAGGTCAAAGGATTAAGAAGTTCCAAACACCTGAGTGCCATTGCAAGTAATGCGCCTCTTACCGATAAGGCGGCCAGTTGTTGCACTATTTTAATTGTTATGTTATGATCGTTTTTGTCTGTATTTTTGGTGTGAACAAAAGAGTTAATCTAACTATCTATCTACTCGGTTGTATTCTTAGTCCTCCTTGGTAAAGATCATCGAATGTGATCGAAAAAAAATCGGAGTAAGTATCCGATTTAATAAAACGTGATTACTGATTAGCTACTTACTGCCCAAATAACTGTTTTAAAAAATATTTCTAGCGTATTTCCGCCTGCAAATCTCATCGACGCCTCGTCGGCGCGATGTAACGCCTGATTCAATAAATTACTTACTGCCCCACGAATGCTGGAGTCGGGACCCGGAGGTGGTGCCGCTTTTGGCGCTCCGCGTCGCTGCCGTCGCTGGCTTCTTCTATACCAACGTGGCTGCCGCCGCCGGCCGACCTGCAACCATTCACATTACAATACCAGAACATTATGTGGTTTTAGGCGAACGATTTGCTCGTCGCGTCAGTGAGTTGTAGCAAAAAAGTGTAAAAAAAACTATTTTTAGGCTGTCTGGCCACTGAAGCGGAGAAAAGAGGAGCGAAGAAGAGAAAAGAGGAATATGATAGCGGTCAAAGGCAAGTCTAACACTGATTAAAAAAAAATATCAGTACAATTTTATAAAAAGACCCTTCGCCTTCCAGTTAATACTCGTACTTCTCCGCTCCTGTCTTCTCTTCTGTGGACAAGCAGTCTTTGAAGTTCTGCGGCTTTTAAACGCTGATTTATCACTAAATTTAAACTTACATTATTTTATCTTTGAGCAAAATCGTTTTAATTCCCATAAATGTTGAAATACTGTACGTGGATGTAGGCGACGTTTGTAGGAAGGACTGCAGCTGGTAACCACCGGAATATTCATAAAACGACTAAATAATGATATACCTACGCTTACATACCATACGTAGGTAGAAATATATATCTACTTCAGTTTCCGCAGTAAATATTCCATGAGATTTGTAAAAAATTTAAGTACCTAACACGGTAATATTATAATAATCTAAAATTCATATTTAATATACTCGTAATAAATGTAGTTGTTAGGTTAGGTCTGTTACATTTATTATGTAATTTTTATATTCCTCAAACTAAAGCTAATTACAATTATTCGAAACTAGCGGCCCGTCCCGGCTTCGCACGGGTAGACTTTGGGATAAACGTAGAGTAAATTGAAATCGGTCCAGTCGTTCACGCGTGATGGCGTGACCAAAGGTGTTGAGAATAATTATAGGAACTCTTTGTTATAACCTCTATTCTCATGCTATTGCGTAACTATAGCAACCGTAGTTTGTTGATGCTAACTTGTCAATTTATAGTAAAAATTATCAGTATAAAACGCACACTGTTTTGATAGATATGATTGAATTTAAACTTTGTACAGAGGTAATAAAGTGCAAATTGACTCTTGGACGTTAGGAACATACCTACATTGCTTAAACAACAGTGAGTGCTTGCAATTCAATATGAACTTTATACAATAGCAATAAAGTTCGTTTTAGTTAGAAAACGTTTGTATGGGAAAAATAAAAGGGCTGTTTTTAGGGTTTTTCAATATTTCTGAGAGATTTTCTTAATTTTTTTTTCCGTAAGAACCTTCTCCTAATAATAACAAATACAACAAAAAAAGAATTAGTGAAATCGGTCCAGCCATTCACGCGTGAGGCCGTGACCAAGGAAAACGGGTTTCATTTTTATAGATATATAGATAGATCACAGTTCGAAAGTTAAAATGAGAATATAGTTAAGCATTTTCCATCTTCTTAAATCCTAATATGTATATTATAACAGCAAGAAAGCAATGACTATCTGCAATAGATGTTTTGGTAGAGAGCGAAACGCTTTCATTAATCAACTGGGTCCCTACTCCGGCAGGTGTCATACTATCTCGGTCACTGTTGCTCTCATTAGAAATGTAATGGCAGTGAGAGTGACCGAGATAATCTCGAGCTTCCAAAAATAGGATATAAATTCCCTGATATAAATTTCGCCCACAGTTACAACAAGAATTGCAGGAAAGTTGGTAAAAGTGCACGTGAAGTTTTTGAACATGAGTGTTGATATATTATGATGTACGAGATAAGGCGATATTTATTTAGGCGTTATTTAGGTGTGATAAGAAGGCAGGTGTCTTTTATCAACATATCAATCAAGGAAAAAACGTTAACGTATATAAATTTGACAATATTATGTACCTACTATTGTGTATGTATGTTTTGTTGGTAGGTAATTTGTACCTATGTTAATAAATTGTATGCTTTAGGCTTTCATACACTAGTGACTGTGTTGTCAATAAAGAGTTATTATAGTGACTACTAGTGACTTAGTGAGTTCGGTAAAGCTCGTACCAATCGTCTATTCTGTGGTCAAAGTATGGTAAATTCATTAGGACCCAGCCACACGATGGAATGCTGTAGCGGCGCCGACTGCAGAGGCGCTCCGCATCGCAATGCCAAAGCGCGATTCGTAGAGTCACTGCGTTGCATCTACAGAAATATAAATTTGGTACGCCACTCGTTGCAGCTCCACAACGGCAACTAGCCTAGCGACTACATGGGAGCGGAAAATGTCGTTGGAACAGTAAAAAAATATAGTACTATGTTATTACTTTCAGCCACATGTTAACCGCTTCGTTTTGCCTACCGCAAGTCTTACGCTGGTGCACATTCATGATGGCAATTGGCAATACGCGGCGCAGCGTTGAAACGCTTTGCGTTGCCTAACAAAAGTAAGATGGAGATCATGTGCGTAGTGATAGTTTACAGTAGGTACTTAAATAAAGTGGTTAATTAAGTAAAAGTTCAGTGAAGGTACAAACATCGTCTAAAATAGCAAAGAACCATGCGCACACATGCATCAAACTACGTTCTAAGGTACCTGCGCATTGTAAGCTCTGATAAGCCAGAAGCGGGGTCTAAGCGCCGGTTTTATAATGGTTAAAGTCATCAGACGCCATGCTGTACCTAGAAATAAGAGTATTTGCGTAAAACTAAACACATCCTAAGTGTATGATTCTAAAAAGTCAGCTCTTGATTTTCTGTAGGTTGTCCTATCAAGCAGTATCACTGCACGTAAAGTTACGAATATCAACTTTATATTTCTCCGAACCTGAACGTGGACAGGGCGTGATAAAGGTAACTCGATGCCTGTGAAATTTGAACTTATCATGCCACGTGCAGTACATTTTTCAATGACAAATATGTGACTACGTCAGGCGTATAACTAGATAACATGATAAACGGACCGTGCATTTAAAATTCTCAAATTCTAATTTTGCTATAGTTCTTATATAGTGGATTTCGTCTATATGGTTGAAGGCTCACATTTCCGAGCCTTCCGGGCCTTCTGGATTTAAAGTTCCTTCTTTTATATATTATATACTACATAATGTATCTGCCAACTTCTAAATAGTCTAAAACATCAACACATCAAAATCATGTACGACGGCTACTTCAATGTGACCATAGATTACGAGTCAATAAGGGCTTGGCCATTGATGCATTGCGTTCGATCACGGCGGTATTGTAGCGTGCTTAAAGGCAACGCGGAGAGCATTACCAGAGCGGAGAGCATTTTAAAACATTTTGCGTAAGACGTTAATGAGTACGTTCGTATAGAATGCGTAAGGTGCAACGCCGCACCATCCGAAGCCGTCCGCGCCGCAATGCATTAAATGGACAGGCCCTAACAATCACTACGCAAATACAACTTGTACTTTTATTAAAGTTACTACAACTTTACGTTTCCATTGGCAACATCTCAAACTACAATTAAGCTATTTCTAAACTTACCGAAATATTCTCTTCAGTATACTAATGACGTGTTATTTTAGGTACACAGTATATTTTCGTTAATTATAAAACTTTTGACACAAAAATACTTGAGCTGGTTCAGACATTTTCATTTCTATTTTTGGAGAAACACGTATTTGAACTTTTTTTATGAAATTGCTGTTTGGAAGTTATTTTTGTTCCAGTTGTTAAGAAAGTGGTACAGTCGGTGACATAACTGAGTTAAACTTTAAAAAAATAGCTTTTAAACATAACCGAGGCTTTTCTAATTTTATAACGCCTATGACAGTGTCGTGGTGGAGTTAACTCGATAAAAAAAAAATTACGAAAGTTTTAGTGTTGAAATTATAACACAGTCTCCGCACTGCACCGGTCCGCACTGCATCAGTAGACTGCCTAACAAAAGATTTTCAATATCTACCTACTTAAATAAACATACCATTTTAACTGCAATAAAAAACGATTAGACTCATTGATTTCTTATAGAAATAAAGTTTGTAAAGAGACTGAAACAATAAAATTCAGCTTTAAAGCACACTCGATGTCTATCACTTATTAAGTTTACGATGTTACCGTCTCTCTCAATATAACAGAACAATAGATTAGGATTTTAGGATAGAAAATTGTACTGCGGACTGGAAGCCTACTCGTACCACAATATCTTATTCAATTTATAACTACTAATAATTGTAAAGAAGTTAAGTTTGTGTGTATGAATGTTTGTGGAAGATAATCTCCGGAACTACCTAACTGGACGGATTTTAAAAACTTTTTACTGATGGAAAGCTTTACTATCCCTGAGTGCCATAGGCTATGTTTCATAGCCACATACAATGTGAGGCTGAAGACCAAGCAACACCTGGTACGAAGTTTCAGGTATCAGCAAGTTGTATGTATAATAAATAGTCTCTACTTCTCTCTATTGTAGATACAAACAAATAAAACCAGAAAAAAAAAAATATTCCTAAGATTGTCGTTGGTAGGCCCCCTCAGATAACGTAGTAACCAAGTTGTACAATGTATAACGATGTCATACAAGTGCAGGGATTACAATAAGTGACACAATTGATTTATTCTTGCTTCCTGGTCATGTAAGCTGAATAGAGCCCAGTAGTAGTACCAGGGCGTTCTATCTAAGCCTTCTATATTTACGCATGAGGTACAACACAGGTACAACAGAACGGGCCAGCTTTACTTCGCGATATGTGACCGGCACAGAATTCACACCATTTAATCTCTATTCAGGCTCCGTAAACTGGTCCCAGAGCACCCAAGATATAGCTTTGCCTAGTTTGGGCATATCATTACCCCTTAAGTCAATTTTCTGTACTAATATAGTCTTTCTGTATTTTTTGTGTAGTTACCTGGTTTTTTGGAAATAAAAAATATTATGATTATATTATACATAGGGCTCAGAAAGATAGTCTTGAAACTAGCCCGACTTTCAGATGGGGCATAAAATATTTATTCACCATTTTGCGGAGATGTTGTCGCGACGCGATGACAACTCACCCAGAATTGGATGACTTAAGGAGATAAAATTGGTTGACATTTTTTGGGGCCATTCGATTTACTGCATTAAAAGTATTTCTATGTGTATAGTGACCAGGTACGGGTACTCAAGACGAAATTTAAATTTATCAGCCAAATGCACGGCAAAAGATAGTGTCACTATGCAGACGACATCATGAAAATCTCGGTGCCTCGGTAAAGAAACGGGCTACCGAGGTTTTAGTAGGTGCAATTCTACATAACCCAGAAGTCTCTAAATACAACTAGATTTTTTAGAAAATTCTTCTATTTAGACCAGCTAGTCGAGCTACGCTACAAGTGTCACGATATGTACTTTTCCAATTAATGTTAAGTATTAGTTGAACTACTCGTACCTACATTATATAAATAGATAAGATAAGTACATAGGTCTTGCTTATATGCATCGAACATAGCGACAAAGGAAATTAGAAGCCATAAACTAAAACCATAGTGGATAATACCAATTTGTCAGTAGGTATGAAATAGTATATAGATAGGTACCTAGTCCCTATTTATATCACTTGAATTTATCTAATTTACGTACAAGTACCTATTTACTACTCCATTACATTGAAAGTTTTTCTGGTAGAGATTAGTTTTGTTGATAAATATGTCTGTTATTGCTCTCATTTTAAGTTATATTCATCCATCAGGTTATTCTCGAAATAGACATCAAAAAATGGTTTTATCGTAAAAAACGTTTTTTTTTATTTAATTTAATTAAAAGTACTTACTATTTTATATTGTCCAAAGATAATTTAAAACGAAGTAAGTTTATGTATAATAAATAAATAAGAAAACACAAATATTTTTAGTTAACATAGCTAGTTAAATTTGGGGAGCAGATAAATGGTTTTTTAAAAACTAAAATAAAACTACGTGTAGCCGATTCAGAGGCTCTATTCTTAATGATCTTAATACATATTTTACTTATAACGAAACTTACTCGACTAAGGTGGTCTTATATCTAGGAATGCTTATTCAGCGTCTGTACTGCGGTGGCCGTTACTCAGAACCGGCGGCTAGCTGCAGTGTCAGCTACTTATTCTAACGCAGAGGGCTGTGGGGGATACATAACTCCTCCCTCCCTAAGTGGAAAATTATCGGGGCGTTCGATTTGCGAAAGACCTCGATAATTTTGTATACACGGAATTACTTTTAAGTATAAAACATATAGAATAACTAAAACTATACATAGTGCTACGAGTCCTAATGCTATAACACTGATTTTAGAGTCTTTTTCTCTGTTAATCACTTTTTCAAACACGTCACTATTTTTTAGGGCGAAAGCCATATATTTCACTTCGTCTAGTCCAACCTCGTGCATGTTAAGTGCGCGTGCATCGGATAAGTCCTCGGTCGCGCGCAGTCTCGGTAGCTTGATGATGGGTAGCGGCTTAACAGCATCCGTCTCGGTGTAGATTCGGTGATGTCGGATGGTGAGGCCGTTAACATTGACGTCACAGGGCTTGTTTAACGTCACGACGTACGTACCTGATATCGGCTGTTTAGAGACTTCTTCCCCACATATTTCCGTAAGGGTGATTTCTGCTTTGGTGAAAAGTATCCAATTGTTGTCATTAACTTTCTGCAGCTTTACGTCTTCTATATGGATAGGGTACTGCTTGCAGCTGGTGATGTTGTTCTCGTACACCATGAGTTTCTCTTCACAAGAGAGTCCGCTGTACAAGGCTCGATTGTCGTCGTTGCAGAGGAACTCGTCTCCAGCAGCGAGTGGGCGGCACGGCTTCACGATCGGCTGGTACTTCAATCCTTTCGCCAATAGGTAAGGGTATTTAGGGAATATGGCTACGGTTAGGTTTGTGGGTTTGAGGAAAATAGGTAAAGTGTACATTTTGAAATAATTATACTTATAGTTATCGGTTAGTGGAATTTCCATGACAAAAGTGATTTGGTCTCTTTTCATATAAGATTTCACAGAAATAGTTTCCTCTATTTTGGCTAAATTTAATTCGGTGGGTACATACACCAAATTCTCTGAATTCGCTATTACTTTTAAATGATATAATAGTTCGGTAGAATTAATAATAGACTGATGTAATATAGAGCTTTTGCTTAGAGCTAGTGCGGTTTCAATTTCACTTAACCTAATGAATATAGTTCTAAAGCTACTTAAAAACAAACTATATAGTCCTAACACATAAGAGGACTCAGCTAAATTATTTTCTTGTGTTATTGTCTCCTTAAGGATTGCTTCAACCCTTTTCAAACGGGTGTCTACTGTTATCGAGTTTTGATAGATTAATTCTGTTGCGTTTACGAGGCTATCTAACATTTTTGAGACTATAGTGATTTTCTTTGAAGTAATAGTTTGGTCGTGGCTTAGTTCGGAGGTCAACTGATCATATTTGATTGCGTCATCATGGTCTAGGTTACCGGTTATTATTTTAATTATGGACCCTAATGGATTAATTAATCCTCGCTTGAAGCGTTGTGGAATTAGCTGGTAATATTTATCTATAGTTATATCGCGCATATACTCTGCATGCATGAATATATCAATAAATTTGTGAGGGAAAGTTTTGTTGGATGAAAGTAATCGCTGAAATTCAGTAAATTTCGAGTTGACGAGTTTTAGGTCAATCCAGATATTATTTAATTTAATGGTTTTTAGAATTGTCCAGTTGTCAGTTTGTATGTAAGCTTGACCTTTCTTTACAGGCAGGAGTCCCGGGTTTCCTTCAAGTGATTGAAGATGAAGGGCGGCTGTCGACGTCGCTAGCATCAGACTGCACCTGCGGAGGGCGTTTTATGTTTTTAATAGGAGCTTTCGTGCTTTTCTTTTCAGCTTCTCTTTTAATTGGGACAACGTTTTTACCGGTCATACCTATTATTTTTGCCTTTTTGTACCTCGGTTTTTCTTTGCTCAATCTTTTATTTATGTCTTTTACGAAGACGGTCTCCGGAAGTTCTATATTAGTTTCGCCGCCTCGTTTTTCTCTAACCTTTTCCTTTCCGGCTTTTAATTTCTCGGCTATGTGTGCGTATAGGAATTGCGTTCGTTTCTTGTGGTCTTTAATCAGTTGCTGAGTGTAAAGTTTTTCAAGTTCTAGGTCGAATGGGTTATCAGTGTCGGTGTGTCCAAAGACAACTTCGAAGGGTGTTAATCCTGTCGCTGTGTGTATGGTGTGATTGTAAGCCATGACTGAGTACGTCATGACGGACGCGGCATCCGTGCATTTTTGTTCATACTTGGCCAGTCTATATATCTCTATTATGGTTGAATGAAATCTTTCTACAAGTCCCATAGAGTTCGGGTTATTTACGGTGCCTATGTGTCTTTCTATTTTGTGTAGACTGAGAAATTCTTTCATGAGGTCGTTATTAAATTCGGTACCGGGGTCAGAGTTAATTTTCTTGGGTATACCGTAGAATGAGAAATATTTCAGTAGCGCTCGTACGACTTCAGGGGTGGATTTATTCGTAATTTCAATAGCCTGCCCTAACTTGCTGAAGGCATCAATTAGGGTTAGGTAATATTTTCCTTCGATTGTGAAAATGTCTATGAAGATTTCTTGAAACGGGGCATTCTGCGTTTGCGTCAATTGTAACATGGGTTTTAGTGGTTTTCGCTCATACTTTGTCTTTTTACAGGCGTCACAGTTATTAATTATAGCTGAAACAATTTCGTCCATTTTATTCCAATAATAATTTCTACGGATTCTGACTAATGTTTCCTTAATCCCGCGATGGCATGTTTTACCGTTGTGGTATTTTAAAACTATTGCCTTTTGTTCGCTTTCGTTGTCTACACAGACTACTCTTTCGGTACATTCAAATATATTTATTGTTCCTTTCCTGAAAATTTCTATTACAACATTGCTAAATTGTATGCGGTGTTCTTCGTTTTCGAAATATATAAAATATTTAATTTTTGGTCTAATATATTCCTTGAGGAAGTTTTTCACTAGTTCTACGTTATTAAGGGGGAGGAAAACTTCTAGAATTTTGTGTTTTTCATACGATAGGTTTTTCACGTGGAGTTCATTTTTAAGCCAGGAATATACTAAGATTTGATTTGGTTTTGTATCTATGGCTTCATGTAAAATCGGTATTCCGTTTGAATCTAGATCTTCCACAGAGTGTATAGTCTGTGACTTAGAGCTCCCTGAGGGGGATGGTATAACGGGTTTCTCTATTTCCAATTCTGTTAGCATCTCGGTGGCTTCCGACGAGTCAGATATGCTTATTGTCTCGCTTATTTCTGATACTGTCGTAGTCGTTGAGTCCTGTCGTTTTTTGTCTAGGTTTACTCTCATTGAATTAGCGTCTTCGTCAGTCAGGGCGTTGATTTTGATTCTACTTAAGGCATCCGCGTTTGTATTTTGTTTTCCTTTTTTATATATTATCTCGAAGTCGAAGTCCTGAAGGCGTAGCCTCCATCGGGTCAGTTTACTGTTTGGGTCTTTCAGAGAGTTTAGCCAAGCTAAAGGTCTATGGTCAGTGTAGATGAAGAATTTTCGTCCGTACAAGTAAGGGCGGAAATGTTTTGTTGCCCAGATGATGGCGAGCAACTCTCGCTCTATGGTACTATAGCGTGTTTCTGTGTCGCTTAAAGTACGGCTCGCGTATGCAACTGGTTTGTCACTACCAACTTGTCCTTGGGAAAGGACAGCTCCCAGGGCTACGTTTGAAGCATCCGTTGTCATGGTAGTAATAATCTTGGTACTGTTCGTCGTCTAAACCTGTCAACTCGTTAAGCTTGAAGCCTTGCGGTGCGGGACGAGCTGTCCTCATAGATACGTCTGTCGATTGTAGGTGCGGAGGGTTGGTTTGAGGTGGTTTGTACCCTGTCTGTGGGGGTCTGTATCCGAACTGTGGTGGTTTATACCCAAATTGTTGCGGTGGTCTGTATCCACTCTGAGCCGGGGGTTGATTCCCAAATTGGGTTCTAAAGCCTAACTGAGGGATGGTTCCGAATTGAGGGCGGAATCCCTGTTGCTGTGCTGAATTAAATTGCGGACGGTACCCAAATTGAGGTACGGTTCCAAACTGTGGGCGGTAGTCAAAACTTTGTGGTTGCGCTTGGTGTGGTTTTGTTGGTGCAGGTTGTGTACCAAAATTGAATTTAGGCGCGGCGTTTACTAGAGGCGCCTGGAATTTAAAACCACTCGCCGTGTGCGCGGGTGAAAAGGTTGGCCTTGGCGCGGCGTTGTTATAGACGTACATGCGTTTTCTCGCGTTATATTGGTCTAGGAAATTAACTTCTTCCAAAACTGTGCTTAAAGCGTCCTCTAGGCTCGTTGGTGCTTTTAGCCGGACTATGCGTACCATATCTTCGGATAGGTTGTATAAGAATACGTTAAGTGCCGTATTGTTATATATCACTACCTTAGCGCGTCTTAAATTGATATCTTCTATCATGTTGACCTTGGAAATAAGCGTGGATCTAACACTTTGAATGCGTTTGTAGAAATCGAGATAACTTTCACCGGATTTAATTTTTAGCGTTTCCAACTCAATACCTATGCAGTGTTCACTTCGCGGGTCCCCAAAATGTTGTTTTAGTACCTCTTTTAGGTTGGACCAGGTGTTTATGTCATCTCGTTCGGACAAGAGCGAAGCCGCTTTGTCATTGAGTCTACTTGTCACGGCGTTGAACACATATAAGTCCTGAGCTGCATCACCTCTATATCTGCTTATTACATATTCGCATTTTCTCAGGTATAAATTTAATTGCGCTTTGTCACCTCCAAAAATGGGGATGAGGTTTAATATTTCTCGAGGGATGGCCCTGAACTCTAATGGTTGCTGTTGTTGTGCCATCATTTTAGCGTATAATGAGCAGGTATAGGCAATTTACACACACGATTTAATACTATAAAATGTTAAACCTATTTTTGGCAAAAATATAATTTTTACTTTACTTAATTACTCTATTTTAACAATAATTCCGATCGATTTGAGACCCAAATTCGTGAAGTTAACCTAATTACACAATTCTAACCGATGACTAAGGTCTGAATATACTAATTACACAATTCGAGGAGAATCTCGGGATAGGCAAGGATGGCGAAAAGGTCTACTCACCAACCGACCAGCATCATTTTTCTCAGCGTCCACTATTTAACACATTTATTTAGTTCGTTGGATAACTGTTCGGCACTTCACCTTTGTTGTAGGCAAACCGCACTTTGCCGTTCTAACGCGGTAACTCGTTGTACAAGTATAGACACTCACGTTAGGACAGCCAGTTATCCTACCGGCTGCGCCAGTTAAATTTGGGGAGCAGATAAATGGTTTTTTAAAAACTAAAATAAAACTACGTGTAGCCGATTCAGAGGCTCTATTCTTAATGATCTTAATACATATTTTACTTATAACGAAACTTACTCGACTAAGGTGGTCTTATATCTAGGAATGCTTATTCAGCGTCTGTACTGCGGTGGCCGTTACTCAGAACCGGCGGCTAGCTGCAGTGTCAGCTACTTATTCTAACGCAGAGGGCTGTGGGGGATACATAACTAGCTAGACGGTGGATTAGGTAGAGCTAAAAAAATTTAAACATAATTTTATATTTTCTTGGTATCTCAATAAAAAACTTGTTGAGGATAAATTATTTGAAAAACAAAGACTAAGAATTCCTAGAGCTATTTATGGATTTTCTGAATCATTTGCTGATAAAAATGCGTATAAAAAATCCAGACCGGAAAATATTTACTTACTAGATTGTGGCGGAGGTATTTTTGTCTAAAAATATTTATAAAACCCAGCACACGCATTCCAAATAATAGTACTCTATGTGGAAACCATACCGGTGTCTTGTAACATAATTCTTACTCGATTATAAATAATATTATGAAAGGAATTCGGTATAAGTAGTCGTTTTATTTCTTACTTATTCTGCACTCGTTAGCACACAACCAATTTATGTCACTTTGGTACGCACTTTCGTAACGTTGGTATTTGTTAATGTTATTAAATTAACATCTGATGAACGACGCTTTTAATTCACACAAATTTTGAATTCGATCACATAAATTTTGTATTTGTTAATTGATGAGTGTTATACGAATTTTTAACTGATATTTGTTGTTTTTTTAGAATTTCTGTGTTCACAATAGAAAACACATGCACACTGAGTTACAATAAGGAGCTGTCATCTGGTTTAAATTCGAGAACATCCCCATTCTAACTAAAGCCTAGTATTTTATAAGCTAAGGTTCAGATTGGTATAAACAGGGGTGGCTTTAGGCAAATATGCGCAGTGGTGCATTGCGCATAATATTGATTTCTAGAATGATGGAAGAAAAGGCGGAAAATTTTGATTTTATATCATTTTTATTGTCATTTATTACTAATCAATAGTCATTGGGGATTGGGGTGGATACCCTAAAAGCAATGGGCTGTTAACTACGAGGGGAAATGTACCTATATATAATAATGTATATATACATAATGGACTGATATTGCTACGTAATATATATTTATAGCCACATAATAGCGGATGTAACACGTATTTTGTATAATAGTAATAACGTAGCCTATTATTACTATCTATTCCGATGTTGATTAGAAAGAAAGCATTGAGGCATCTTAACACGGGTACGGATGGATAATAAGAGAACCAATCAGTATCAAAAAGCCTTCGAAGAACCAGAAAAAGTTCGCAACTAAATGCTCAGTTTCATAAGTTGTCCGACTAAAGTTAATCTCAAATTAATTTTTTATAGGTATTACTACTTAGGTTTTTTTATGGTATTGAGTGACGAGACGAGCAAATCGCTCGCTTGATGCTCGCTCGCTCGGCTGTTTAGATCGTGTTAATACAGAGTTATAAGAAAATGATATGCTGAAAAGGACTCAAATAAATAGCAATAATTTTGACTATAGGACAAATCTTGAAATCGCAAAAAAAAACCACTGTCAAAAAAAAAGAAGAAAAAAAAAATAGAAAAATGTCAATAAGACTCGACAAATAGAATGGGACAGCTGACAACAGTTTTTCACTATTTCATAGTTTTATAGTTTTATTAGGGTTGGTTTCATATATTAAAGATTGTTCATAATGATGAGTAAGTAGAGGGTAGGTACCTACTATGAGCCCTTTTTGGCTTGGCATACCGTTACCTTTTAACTCTGTATACGTAAGCAAATACGGGTCGTTAGCTCTAATACGGACCTAAGGTCAAGAATTCATGACGTCGTGACGTCGTGACGTCATCACGTCACACGGGTGTACGTAACTCCACGTATTTTCAGGTGTAGGTACTACAACGCACCTTTCTGACGTCATTTGGGTCACGATTTCACGAATCAAGATCGCCGCCGAAATAATACATTACTGTAGGAATGTTAATTACGTAGTGGTAAATACCTAACTGTAAGTAGGGTGCTGAAACGTGTAGGTACGTTGTACAGTAAAGAACTTTATTTACTCGTACTGCCTGAAAGAGATCGCACTTAGCTATAGGGCTGCTAGTTGTTGTGTTAGTTTTCAAGCGTTATTGTCCTTTTTTTAGAATTCGAATCGAAATAGAGCAACGGGCGTTGAATTTTTACAGACTGCAGGTTAAAGTTAAAGGCGAAAATTGCTTTTTTGTAAAACATTACAAACGCGAAAATTGTTTGTTACGCTTTCACGCCTTTAATGCCTACTCAACCGATCATGATTTTTTGAAATTGATGATCATTTTGCATACACATATTCAGGGGTAGAGAAAAATACTGCTTTTCAACATCATCATCACTGTATTTCTACACCGCACTTCTAAAACCGTGGCAAGCCGGTTTTAACACAAGATACAATCAACTCACGTGATATCAACAACAGGCACGTCACGAGAGGCAAATCGATGTTTAGCTGGTCCGGCGCCAAGCAGCTGCAGGGAGCGCGATGGCGGCGGTATGTCCAGGTATGCCAGCTCGGGATCTGAGGAATAAACAGGTATAACCCGGTCACAATATCTGTGCACCTCGCTGGAATGCGTATAGCCTTATAGCGGGTGACAGGTGACACGTAGGGTGACAGGTAAGGTGACAGGGGAAGCGGGAGCCTCTCCCGCTTCCCCTGTCACCTCTCCGCGCACTCCCCGGTGCGACAGTGCGACTATATAAGGCTATATGCATTCCAGCGAGGTGCACAGATATTGTGACCGGGTTGTAAACACGGGTGATAGAAACATCAAGTTTTAATGGTGATGAAGATAACATAAAAACTAAATAAACCTATTTGTTAACTACTCGTAGTAATAAGTAACTAGTGGTGTGTATGTTGGTAATCACGTACAGGTTGCACGTCTCAACAAATGTCGACGAAACCCGGTATACAGGCTCAACGATTTAATAGATTTTTTGTCGTCGGGACCTTTTGATTGGGGGGGAGGGGGTATTTCCCTCGAAAAAGGGGAAAACACACTGCAGCGCCATTTACTGACCGATTTTGACAAAATTTGGCAGAAGCATATGGTACCCAATTCTAAACAAGAATTTCAAATATGAGTAAAATCAGTCAAGAGGCTGCTGAGATAAAACACTGTGATTTACCACATTCTGTTTGTCATCAGATTTGTTGAGAAACGCGATCTGTACGCGAGTACCAACATACAAACAAACAAACAAACATCCGGACAGATGAAAGCAAATTTGGCCAATCGTTGCAGAGACGCTCCGCTAGCTCGGTCAATTAGCTCAAAAGTAGGTCTCTAAAGCAAAACCAAAATCAAGAACCGTAATCTAAATCTATATACAGGGTTTTTGAGAAAGGGTATGCTAAACCGTAAGGGACTCTTACCTGTATCGTATTAGTATTATGAAGAGATAAAGATTGCATGTATGTATGACGTCTGTTGTAGGTATGTCCTATGCCTTAATCTAATAGATCGTGACATATTACAGTGCCTACCTATGCGCTAAATGAAAAAAAAACTTGATTCAAAGTATGACTGTGTTTTGAAATATGTACAGTGGGGCTAGCACAACTTTGACGTAAAAATACGTAGCGAGTATTCGATAGAAAAGTGTACGCCATTTACACCCGTCAGGAGCACACTTGACAGTCGTAAATGGCGTACACTTTTCTATCGAAAACTCGCTACGTATTTTTACGTCAAAGTTGTGCTAGCCCCACAGGAATCCCTACATTGACCCTCTTAATTTTATTCAATAGAATGTCTAGAAAAAGCTTTCTATACAAAGTGCGTCACCAAATCGACTGCGCAGTATCAAAACAACGTTGTTAACGAAACCTTACAAAACAAACCTTAATTTTTGTTTGAGTTATGAACGCGAATCAAAGAGCAGTTTAATTTTAACGTAGGCATACAGGGCTATTAGGAAAGGGTATGCTAAGCCGAAAGGGGCCTATAGTATTTATTATGAACAACTTTTACAATGAGACCAACTCTGAAATCGCGAAATATAAAATTATCTGTTCCATAGAGAAAATCAATGATACTCGACAAAATGTATGGAACGGCTGTTTTATTATCACGATTTCAGAATTGGTCCGATAGTAAAATTTGTTTGTGATGAAGAATATGATGACCCTTTGTCGGGCAAGTATACCCTTTCCTTATAACCTTGTGCAGGCATTTAGTTACCTGCCAGAAAATAGCCGGCATCCAATCCAATTAGCTGGAGGCGTTTTAGAAATGGGTTAATCACGTATCAACCTGCGATCAAGGCCATTTTCATACGTAAGTCGATGCACGAGGTTTTTTTTTGTTTATACAAGGTGTAACGGAAAGGTGTAGTAATACTTAAGGGTGTTCTTCTATACGTCAAAGTTAACTACTTTTGTGACACCAGTTTGCTAAATTCGAGAAAAAAAAATATTGAACCTCCATACATTATAATTAGTCACGTGATAAATTTTCTATGGAGATTATGTTCGATATTTTCTTTCTCGAATTTAGCAAACTTATGTTCTAGAAGTAGTTCACTTTGACGTGTAGAAGAACACCATTAAGTAGGTATTACTACCTACACCTTTCCGTTACACCTTGTATACGGTTTTTATTTTGTATGTATCGTCGATCGCAAATAGCGATAAGAATGCCTTTTATGCCTAAGTGTATCTAATGGTTTACTGTGATCAGTGGCGGATCCAGGGTTTTGGTGGCAGGGCTTGACCATAGGGCTTTTTATACAATTGAGTGACGAGGCGAGAAAATCGTTCGCCTGGTAGTAAATGCCACGTTTGCCCATAAAAGATCTGCGCCACTCAGAGTTTTGACTCTTAACAATTCGGAACCCGGCGCGGCACAGCACCACGTTCGTCACCCTGACATATACTTAAGATGCTTTATATCCTATTTGCCCTGAAATTTCGCTGGTAACATTGCCCACATAGCGACAAAACAAAAAACATTGCATTAGTGCCATAGTAAATGCCATAGTATGGGTTGGTCTCTTAGGAAAAACATTTTTTATAACGATGTACTATACAGGGATATAAGGAACGAGTTTGCTAAGCCGAACAGGGCTAGTCCTCCTCAGTGCCGTAACTAGGACGGTGCCAGCAGTGCCCAGGCACAGGGCGCAGACCCTGGAGGGGCGTAGAAATGACCAGACTAGTATCTAGTTTTATCTCATGCATGGTAGCTAGTTAGGTCAGGGGCGCAGTTTTGAAAGCTCGCACCGGGTGCATAAAAGGCTAGTTACAGCACTGGTCCTCCTCCGGTATTCGCGAAAAAAAAGAACATTTCCATATATTTTATCGAGTGCCATTGAAGTTTTTTTAAGGAAAAGCTATATTTTTTTCGCAGAATTCCGGGTTGGTCCCTTTGTAAAAGTTGTTCATATTGATGAGTACTATCAGCCTCTTTCGGCTTAGCATACCCTTCCTTTATAACCCTGTATAAAAAAATAAAATTAAACTGCTCTTTGATTTGCGTTCATAAATCAAACGAAAATCAAGTTTGTTTTGTAAGGTTTTGTTGAGAAAGTTTTTTTGATACTGCTCAGTTTATTTAGTGACGCACTTTGGAGGAGTATCCTACATGGGACGTACCTAATACCTCCACATATACATACCATGATCAACAATTGTGCATAGACCCGCATCCGAAACCGATCTGCCTCGATCCCGGAGCGCCGCCGCCCGGTCGCGCTTGAAGTACGCCCAGTGGCGCGCCACTGATAAACGGAGGATGCGGTTGAACCTGGAACCATTGAAAGGTACACCTAGAAGTAGAAGTGGTGATGACGAGAATAATGTAGGTACTTACTACCAATTGAATTTTAAACGAACTTTTAGTTCAATTTTCCCCCTTTATTGTGCGTAAGTACTGCTAATGAGTGGAATAGTCTGCCTGAGTGAGTATTTCCCGGTAGCTACGAGTATAATCTGGGTATCTTCAAGTCGCGAGTGAATCGTTTTCTTCTAGGCAAGCGTGCTCCATCGTAGACCATCATTGCTAGATAAAATAAACGTAGTAAAAAAAATCAACTAACAGAAATAGGCATAAACAGAATAGAAAATAATATACCAGCTTTTTTTGTTATAATTAAACACGGGAATACTCACGTAAAAATTAAGTCGTCTACTACGACTAGTTTCGGTCACATTCGGTGACCTTCATCAGGCGAGTTTACAAACGTGACGCGCTCGCGGTTGCGTCTCGTTTGGCACTCTTGGTTTGAGTATTCCCGTGTTTAATAATAACAAAAATGTGTGAAAACCACGTTAGTTTCCATAGTAATATACCTGCTCTTTTGGATTTCGGATTTCGAGTCAACTTTTACTTAAGTACACGATCTGATTTGCAAACAGACGGACTAACAGACGCCGAGAAAGGTGAAGCTAAATAAAAACTTATTATAACTTCAATCGTATCTATTTCCAAATTTTTGAAAGGGATATAGGTTTAAATAACGTCCTGTTCCGTGTACTTATTTCTAAGTATTTCTATTTTTAAATAAGGACATGAACTTATTTATTTTTACGAATTCAGAGTTGGCCCCATACTTAGTTATAATGATGAGTAGCTACAGCCTTTTCCGTCTTATCATACTCTTTCCTTACAACACTGTATTTAGGTATTGTACCCTGTTCAAGGGCATTTACATATAATACATGTAGAATACCAGTACATAGACATAGTTTGGTTCTATTTTCAAACGTGACCGACTAACCGAGTACCTGCAAGTGCGAATGTATCTCATCTCACGGCTATTTCAGTTGGTGATCTTGACCCGCGCCTACAAGAGAACACAATCAGATGTTTCTTGGTACAATCTGTAAACTGACACAGATTTTTTTACTATTCGATCGCGTTAACATAAACTACTATTTGTAATGAACTAGTTTTAGTTTATATTCTAAACATTAGGTGGCGCGGTTTTTATTCCATACAAATTTTAGTTTACGTTAACGAATCGAATAGTGAAAAAAACTCGCACTAGGTAGGCACTCTGTAATCTAAGACGTCGCTCACCTCACAGTAATACGATTTTAACCCCCGATAGAAGGGGGTTTAGGTATTTGTATGTCTGTGACATTGTACCTACCAAACAGCTGAGCCGATTTTGACTCATTAGGTAGTTTTATTTTGTTTGAAAGTTTTCTCGAAAGTTCTTCAACATCACAGTTTTGTATCAACGTGCTTGCTACCGCAGGCCGCAGCCAGTATTGTTTGAACATAGGGTTACCATCTCTAAAATTTGGCAACTAGCACAAGACGCGTGAAAACCCCGGATTTTAGAGCCCAGAACCCGAACATGTCACCATCGTCGGTTGATCGCGGCGTGCGGGCACAGTGCGTGTGTAGCGGGCGGCCCAAGACTTTAAGGAATTTTTAAGGAGGCCTGCCCGGACGCTCCCCGGATGCCCGCTAAACTAGGATAAATCCGGGGAAACCCGGACGGATGGCAACCCTATTTGAACTTGACTTTAGACCTTAGTATTCTGTGACTTGTCACCATCACGACACCTCGAGACCTTAGATTCCTTCAATATGCATACTCAAAATCATCAATTAAACTAGCGAGTTATTTCAAGGATGTAGGCCTTATATTTCCTTGAACCAGCCTATAGATTTGATAAAATTATTCATATAAATACGACGTCAAACGGTATTTCATCCGACCTTGCTCTTAGATCGTAAACAATTTATAATTTTGTTCTCGTATCCATACAAGTACCACTGATCTCGTAAACAACAAGAAAGACACGTGTTTGTTAAAGCAAGAGTTCCACGAATATTATTCAAAAACATGCGAACACATGTTATTGCGTCTACAGGGTTATGAGGAAAGGGTATGCTAAGCTGAAAAAGGCTTATAGGACTCATCATTATGAATAACTTTTGCTTTGGGACCAAACCGGCAATCGCGAAAAAAAAATCAGCTGTACACATACATTTTGCCGAGTGTCATTGATATTTTTTTATGGACCAGCTGTTTATTTTTCTGTGATTTCCGGGTTGGTCCCATTGTAAATGTTGTTCATAATGATGAGAACTGTTAGCCGTTTTCGGCTTAGCATACCCTTTCCTTAAAACCCTGTAGATCATGTTTGAAACTTATGGAGTAAACCCGGGTTTCATATTTTTGAGCCATTACATCATTACATATTTTATTCCACACAGACGATCTCTCTATGCTCGAATTACTTACGTGCCTAGACCTAGATATTTCGTCGTATCCGTGGAAGACAGCCACAGTTGCAAAACCCTAGGTTTCCAGGAGGCGGTTTTTTCTGATTATCTCGGAAATTTCTTAGACAACGTATGTTTTTTAGTATTCTAAACAATTCCTTGACACAACAGGCAGTGAATCATATTTTTTTTTAATTTTTGACGATCGTATTTGTACGTGTTTTGTCCCTTAATACCTTACTCCACGGAATTTTCTCAAGATCACGTCGGCTTAACCGCCATGAGGGCTTTTTTCCGAGTGAGAAATGAGAAACGCGGTGAATTTAAGAGACATTGCGCCTTTATTCCACGTAAAAAGCTGGGTGGTGGCCTTCTTACGACAAAAATATTAGAATTTGCGGTTTAATTTTTAGTGTTCGTGTACAAGAGATGAAAAACAATGTTGTTTTAACCGACTTGCAAAAAAAGGAGGAGGTTCTCAATTCGGATGTTTGTATTTATTTTTTTTTGTTAATGGTTGGATGTTAGATATTATAATTGTGCGCGACTTTTTTTTATTTTGACCTGACCGCGAGCGCGTCACGCTTGTAATCTCCTGATGAAGATCACCGAATATGATCAAAACTAGTCGTTATAAACGACTTAATTTGACGTTAGTAATCCCGTGTTAATTATATCAGAATATATTTTAATCTTTAAATATAAATAACAAGTCCTGACTGACTGGATTTTTTGAAATTCAACCCCTGAAGGTGTGGAATAGTGTGTAAAAGTGTATATGGAGAAGCTTGTTTTGTTTTTTGATGCCACGAATTTAAAAATTTTACAATATGACTTAAGAAAACATTGATCACGTATTTCACCATTTTCTGGAAATCAACCCCTATGAGGGTGAAATGGCGTGGTAAATATGGCACGAAGAGAAAATTTGTTTTGATGCTACGTCAATGAAACTTTACACAGATGTACTAAATTTATAATAGAATCCCAAAATTTTCGAAAAGTCACACTCTCGAGCTGGAATTGTTAATTATCTCGAAAATTCAAAACGCTTTTACCAAAGCGCCAAGACTAAAAATACTCCAAAACCTTAAACTTTTTTGGGGAAATTGAAACAACAAACAACACAAAATAAAACAAACAAACTTTGGGGGTCTATATTCCCGAAACTATTGAAGGTAGTGTATTTGACCAAATGTTATAGGGGTTTGCGAGAGCTACTAAATGATGGCGACGAAAATCCAAGATAACAAATTCAAAATGGTCCGAGGGGGCTGATTTATTGTATCTGGGGGTTTTAAAGGTCCCTAATTCCATTATGACGCTTTTGACATACTCTCAAAAAAGGTTAAGTAAATTTAACCCCAAAAAAATAAACGGTTTTTAAAGTGTAGTGTCCACGTGGTCGAAGCTAGTTTTCAATAAAGTAGCGTCGACTGACCGCGAGATGATTTATTTTAAACCCAACTGCAACGAAGCTAAAAAAGAGAGATATGTATGTATTTATGTGTGTATGTACGCATGTATATTGATTGTGGATGTATAAAGTAGCTCTTTGTTATGACCGAATAGTAGTGGAATAGTATAGTGGTACTAGACTCACACAAACAAATAAGACGCGCGACGGGATCTAAATACTTCAATAAGAGATTTATGTCAGAATCTCCTGAAGAAGCAGGGGCTAGAAGTGCAACAATCGAAAGAAACACAAAACTACTACCAAAAAGAATAAATAAGACGCAAGACATACAGGTTCCTTAAGACCTTGACTGCTTAGCCCCCAAGCAACTGCTAGCCAAGAAAAAACCAAAAGGCTCTTCCAAAAGACTCTTTCAAATCGCTTAGTCACCGTAGAGGAGTAAGCCAGCACCCGCTAAACCAGACCGAAAGACTCAGGCTTTTCTTAATGCAAACACTCTAATCGTAGACAGTAAGATCACCAAACTAAGTTTTTCTATAAAATCTATAAATTGGGACATCCTAGGGATATGCGAAACTAGAAGACCACAGACATAAAAAAAACCATAGAAGAATACTCGGACTTTATTCTATTCCGCACACCTGGAACAAAGTGAACAAACGGAAGAAACGAGGTTGGGTTCTTAATAGGGCATGCAAACCGGTTACTCGAGTAACCGAAAAAACCGAGTAACCGGCTGTTTTAAAAACCGGTTTTTAAAGATTTAAAAACCGGTTTTTTCGGGTTTTTCGAGTTTTTACATTCATAATGTAAAACTACCACCAAGACATTAATACAGGATCAAGTTACCGTTTCCCAACTCTATTGATCAAATAAATTGATTAGCTGACAACAATACTTACTTATTAGGTATTAGAAAGCAATATATGTATTAGCAGGCTTTGGTTTGACGTTGTTGTATGAGTTATTGAGTGCCAATGAGTAAAGCGCTGCTAAGCTAATGCGGCGATCTTTACGGGGAATGCCCGCGCGCCACTCGCGCAACTCGCGTCGCCCGCACCTCCCGCGCCAGCCGCGCACAACGTCGCCATTTTATTTGTCAAGCAGTCTCACTCAGTCAAGTGAAGGAAACAGACGCGCTTATGATGCGCACGTATTTGTGTTTTTGAAGTTTTTTCACAATCTAAATATTTTCTACCACAAAATATGTATTTACAAGTTTTTATTTAGCTTGCCCTGTTTGTTGTTGATGTTGTTCTGGTTCGTTAGGTCAAATCTTGTAACTAAATTATGAACCACTTCCCGACGGCAGTTCCACATATCCCTACTGATCTATCCCTACTGGTAGAGAATAATGTTTTTTTTCCCACCTATTACTACTAGGGGGGAAGCGTGGATATTTTACTTCCACGTATTTCTACTATGATCAAATTGATCAAGTACCAATAGGAAAAAAATGAAAAGAAAAAATTTAAAAAGGAATTAGATTTATTTTATTGTATAGGTTTTGGATTTAATAATTAGTTTCTGATAAGAAATCAGTAGTAATGTAGGTAATATTACATTTTAACTTAACATATCTAAAAATAATATGTCCAACAGTGATCTCTCCTGTGATCAGTTGCATTTGTACATTTTGTATCACGTAATCACGGGTCACATACTCTTCCTCTCTCTTTTTTGGTGGATTCAGTTTCAGCACGTTCCTGATGGACTTAATGCGATTCTTTTGAACCACGGATTGGCTGTATAATAATTTTAATAATTTGTATAAACTTGGTTTCCGGTAATATTTTAATTATTTTAATTTATAGCCATCTTCTTTCTCGAGTTTCATGTTTTGTTTTAATATAGCTAAATCAACAACCATTAGAATACCTCATTCAGTAGAACCTCGAAAATTTAAAGAACAAGGGAAATGTTAAATAATTTAAATTATCGAGTTTGTAACTTACTAAGGGTTTGAGTTAGAGAGGTTTTAACGATTCATACTTTTACTTATTAGAGGCTCGCTTTATGTAGGCTTGTTACTTAGATTTATTCGTGAGTGAGTATAGTGTACTTAAACCAAATGTTACCTGATTGATCTCGAAAATATAGTCAAGGAACAAGATTTCGAAAATAAACACATATTTTTACTACATTTCAGCCTTTTTTTACTTAAACACACTAATATAATATATATTTTAAGCCCAAATAAAAAAAAAACTCGAAAAACCCGAAAAAACCGGGTTTTAAAAACTGTCGGGTTTTGCATGCCCTAGTTCTTAATGACAAAACCTCTGAAACACAATATTTTAAAATTTAAAACCGTGTTGGATAAAACTACAACTCTGGAAATAAAGACATCCAACGAAAATGTTAGATAATTTGTACTGGGATATTAAAGCCTCCGAAGACAAAATAAATAACGAAATTTTAAAATCATTATGAATGCTGTTGATAAAGCCACTACAGCAACTATTTAACATAGTTATTGAAATAAAAACAACGTCAGCACAGTGGTCGAAGTCTATTATTATACTTGTACATAAAAAGGAGACCAATGTGACATTAGAAACTATAAACCAATCAGCCTAATGACAAACTTGTATAAAATATTCTCAAATTTTTTACTCAACCGGTTGACAATAACTCTAGACAAAAACCAACCGAGAGAGCAGGCAGGTTTTCGAAATGTTTTCAACAATGAACCACATACAGGTAGTCTTTCAATTGATAAAAAATCCAATGAAAACTGGAAACCGCTATTTATGTGCTTGTTATAGACTACACAAAAGCATTCGATTCCGTAGACCACAACATGATCTGAACTGCACTAAAATAACAAAGCACTGACCAGCCAACCAGCCGTACATTAACGTGATCTGCAACATAATTATACTCTAAAGGCATAGCCAGAATGTGATTAGAGCGGGAAAGCATGGAGTTCCCAATGGAAAAATGAGATAGGCAAGGCGACCCTATTTCATCAAAAACCTTCTTGGCTGTGATAGAGCGTGTTTCCAGAAGTCTGAAATGGGAAAACAAAAAAGTGAAGATAGATGAATATTTCCTGAGCCACTTACGATTTGCTGAATGTGGTATTTGCTGAAAATGCATTAGACTTGGAATCCATGGTTAGCAAACTAGTAATAGAGAGCAAAAAGGTTGGTCTAGAAATAAATGCAACAAAAATAAAGGTTACCTTACTAATCGTGAGTATCATGTCATTGAAGGTGTAAAAATTGAGTATGAGAACATCTATGTTATCTCGGACATTTGGTTTCTTTTCATGATTGTACAGAAAAAGAGGTACACATAAGAATTTCATCAGACTGGAAAAATCATGAAATAAAGACATAAAGAAATGCTTAACATATGGGTGTCAAACATGGTATTTGAGTTAAATGGATGAAGAAAAAGTTCTACAAGAGAAAAATGCAGAAAAGTTTATCAGATATAAAAAAAAACAGACAGATTAAATATAACTTGTAAGAAACAAAATCAAAGTACCTGATGTATGTTAAGATGTAAGACAACAACGATAACACTACTTAAATATGTGGTCTGTAATAATGGGCAGGCTACATACCTAATTATGTAGGATGGAAAGCAACAGATGGACAAAAATAGTTACGGAATGTATTTCAAGATATAAAAAAAGAAACCAGGGAAAGCAAAAGAACAGATGGAGAGACATATATTATTTACGGAACAATACTGACCAGACGAGAAAGACGAGAGAGAGAGAGAAGAGTGGAGAGTTTTAGGGGAGGCCTACACCGCAGAGGCCACTTCTATGATACAAACTAATTAAAATTATATGTTATGTAGTATTTATAAGGTAGAAGAAATATAGACTTATTTATTTAATTTATTGTCTTTTTTTATATATAAATGTAGGTATACAAAGATGTTTATTTTTGTTTAGTCCTTTAGCGTTGATTCTGACTTGTAATGTAACATATTTTAAAAATTGTAGTTCATGTACACCCAGTTCCCAATAGCATTAGAAAACAAGTTTTTCTTCGATTTTATCTACTGTGAGTAGCATTGTTTTTAGCCATTAAGTTGTTGCACAAATAAAGAATGAAGATCAAAATATAGAATATTTGAATTTTATTCATCCTCCCGTGACATATTAACCAATTTCCTGGAACGTTTAATTACTCAAACGCGCCCGCACGCCCGGTAAATCCGTCAAGTAATGGCACAGATGCGCTTACGACCCTGTCGGCCGACTCCCCAAGCAACTTTTACCGTCGAACACGGCCGCGCAGGCGAGTGTGGCCGTAATCGCCGGAAAAATTTGGACGCAGTGGCGTTAGTGGCTGTATTCTACGGAGTATTTTGGAGCGTGGCTTTTTGTCAAAATTTTAAATCGTGTTTTTTTATATCAAATACAGGATTTTCCGATTTTCTGAAAATGTGAGTAGATGCGTATGTATTTAAGGATTCCAAAAATGCAATAAAAGAAAAAAGCCACAACCGCCAGTGTGGCAGTCTTCCACGGATAGGGCGATTTATGTGTTCGTCGCGTCTGCGGTTCTTAATGTTTCAGGATGACCTAGTTAGGTCAACCTTAACATCCTATTAATAAAAAGGACAAGTAGATATGTTAGTTTATTTGTTACACTATCACGCGTTAACTATTAAACTATTCATCATGAAATTTTGCAAATACGTTAGGGATACAAAAAAGGACACAAGACTACTTTTCATCTTCATCATCTCCGCTTGACAATAAAGCGAGTTAGTTTTATAAACTTAATGACATACGAGTACCTACATAATAAAAGCGTCAGAACATCACAAAATAAGCATTTCAAGTAGGTACCTATTTTAATTCAGCTTTTCGAGAAGTGAAGTTTAGACTATGTTATTAATTTTATTATCAACGAAAATAGATGATTTTTGTTGTACGAAAAAAAAAACGCTGCTATAGACGTACCTAACTTATTAGTAGGATATAGCCATTTAACTTTTTTTTAGTAGGTACTTAAGTTCTTGCTAGTATAAACTACTGTCTAAAACATTAACTACCAAAATTATTTCAAAAAAAATTTAAAATAACTTACTTTTTCAGCGCCGAATCCGAATTCTCCGACGACGAATACGTCGAAGTATCACTGCTACTCGATACATTTTTGTACACTTGATAGCTAGTGCTTTTCATAAGGTTTCTCTTTTCCATAACACACAAAACTCAACTTTAATCACACGAAAGAACCATTAAAATAGCATATCAATAACACGAAAGAAACACAATAAGTTTTAACACACTTGTTTTTAATAAGAAAATTCGCAATGAAACTGTTTCACTGAAAGTTTAGCGCGAAATAACAAGTTTTCTGCAATTTTGTCAATAGTTTCTAAATATAAACTGTCTGAAGACGCTCGCGTCGCTTTCAGAGTCGGTCTTGAATGTAACATTGACTCATAGTACAATTAGAACATTGAAAAATCGGAATGGTTAGCGTGAACTTTATTTCGTAACTATATAGTAAGTATGGATCATCGATTCTAGGTCGATACATCGATGGATAAACTAGTTTTTTTGCCTCTTAGATGAGTCAGTATCATTTTATCTCATCATGATAACATTTAGGATAGGTCAGTCATGTTACTAGGTATTTGGTATTTTGTATCACAGGTTTTCCAACATCCGAATTGTGTTAAGAAGCCTTTAGACAACTGCAATATGCTAATAAGTTTTATAAATTTTAGCTAGTTTTTTGAGCATATATATACTCTAAGCCCGTTACCTTACTGAATTATAAACTGCTATCAGATAATTATACTGAAAGTCAAAGTTATCATTTGGCTATCCATCTAGCTTTTTAAAATTTTATATTGTGCTTGAATGAAGTTGTTTTAAAACGGTGTTGAAACTCTTAGAATGTTTTGTATTGTATTGTGTTGTACTATTGTATTGCCTTAGCTTGGAACACGTATATTACATTTAGATTTAAACCTGGGTAGTTTTATTTTTTATATCCTAGTGTTTCTAATGTACTTCGTATTTTTAGATTTAATTTTGATTATTGATTTTGTGTACAATTGATGTAAAATATTTCGACGTTAACATGTTTCATGAGGCTTTCAAAAATAAGTCGTAAATCCACATTCAAATATTTATTGAAAGAGCAAATATCTTAAGTACACTTACATTTACAATAAAAGGAAAACGTCTTAACTACAATCTCCATACAACTACAATATCGAAAACGACAGTTCTTAAACTACAAAAACTAAATTAATAGAAGACATTTCATTGAGGTCTTTTTGGAATTCATTTTTATATCTATAATGATGGAGGAAGCTTGTAAAATATCGATGGGAATATTGGGAAGAGCATATAAATGGTTAAAAACTCGATTGTTTGAATCGCAAGCGAATTTCGACTCTAAAATTATAGCAGCGCTGCGATGAAGTCGCAAGCCATTGCGAAACGAATCGCTACATTATTTTCAGATTTGAGTGTATATCAGTTGCCTTAGTCGACTCAAAATTACAATTCTTTCACTTTACAGAATACCCTTAAAATTAGACAGTGGATTTATATCGGCGTGCAACATTTAGTTTTGTACTTACTTATTCAAATTGGCCTTAGCGTAATAAACACATAAGTACAAGTTAATAAAACTTACGATTTAAATAAACTGACTTTTTAGTCAATCACGAGTACCTACTTAGAGCCTAAACAACACAATGTATCCAACATTACTTAATTTAATACATTTATTTTAAAATTCTGTTCTTACTACATTTTGATTAAAAGTAATCTATACTAAATACTAATATTATAAAGAGGAAAGATTTGTATGTTTGTGTGGAATAAACTCAAAAACTACTGGACCGATTTCAAAAATTCTTTCATCATTCGAATGCTACATTATCCCAAAGTAACATAGGCTATTTTTTTTTTGTTTTTTTTTTATCCACAGCGAAGCGTGGCAGGGAACAGCTAGTACATAGAATAAAGTAAGTTATCCGCCCGGAGTAAGGTTCAAAAATTGTAAAAACATAATTGTTGTGTTTTGTTTAAGCATCTCATACCCTAAATATAGGGTTATTCAGTAATTCTAAATTCAGTAGTATGGTCTTCGCGGATTGTTCTGAAACAAAAAAAAACACATTATAGCCCTCTTTTCTTATTATTTAGGTAGTCATAGTTTGTAATTTACAAAGAAATATGTAATTCCTTCATGACTTAAAAAATCTCTTTTAATTTGCATAAAACAAAAAAAAAACCTTGAAGCAAAAGTAGGAAAATACATATGCATACATATATGCACAATTGCACACATATACAAATTACAGTTTTCTTCAAATTTTCTAATATTAAAATATCCTATAGTGTCCGTAATGATCAATAATAATTTACTTAATTTGCAAGAAAACAAGTATTTAACAAAATGACTACTGAAAAATCATCGAATACTTTGCTCCCAAAACATTAAAAAAAAAAATCTTAATCTTAAAAAAATTACTTCGTTAATCTTAAGTCTTAAAAAACTTAAAAAAAGGGGAAAAGACATTACTAAAATTTTATTCTAATGACATAGTCGAAGCTGGACCCGATTATCATGTGACCGAGGCAGATGGCATAACGGGAGAGAGGCCTATACCCAGCAGTGGGCTAGAGGGGGCTGCGGATGATGATGTAGTCTTGAGTAAAAGAGTGTTATACTAACCAAAGGGTTAGGTCGGAATCTATAGGCCAGCATCATCCGCTTCCGGTAGGCGTCGAACTCGTCGTCTTCCGGCGCCACATGTTCCGACGAGTTGGCGCCGAGACCCAGGTTCGCTACCGGCTGGTTGGCTCTATAACATTATTAATGTATATTAGAGTTAGAAAACATAATTGATATCCTTTTTTTTAGGGTTCCGTACCAAGAGGGTAAAACGGGACCCTAATACTAAGACTCCGCTGTCCGTCCGTCTGTCACCAGGCTGTTTCTCATAAACCGTGATAGACAGTTGAAATTTTCACAGATGATGTATTTCTGTTGCAGCTTTACGACAAATACTAAAAAAAACAGAATAAGATGAATATTTAGAGGGGCTCCCATACAACAGACATGATTTTTTGTGCCATTTTTATAGATAACTAGCTGCTACCCGGCGGTTTCACCCGCTGTTTTTTTTTTTAATTTTTTTCTTTTGCCTTTCCTGAACCTATACAAATCTTTCAAGATCAAAATTAGCAAAATCGGTCCAGCCGTTCTCGAGTTTTAGCGAGACTAACGAACAGCGATTCATTTTTATATATAAGATTATATATATATATATAACTTATATATAAAAATGAATCGCTGTTCGTTTGTAGTTCAGGGAAGGTTTAAACGGTGAAAAACATGAATAATAAGTAAAGAAAAATACTAAAATCGACAATTTTATTGTGTCAAATGTGTCACTATATATGTGTCAATATGTGTCACTTGGTTGTCAAATTTATTATTTATAGGTGTGTTCAGAAATGAGTCCGATCTTTTTGGTCTGTAGTTTTTTTTTGTTTTGTTCGCTATAATACAGGGAAGGTTTAAAAGTAAAAAAAAAGCGGGTGAAACCGCCGGGAGTCAGCTAGTATAATATATACATATAATACGGAACCCTTGATGCGCGAGTCCGACTCGCACTTGGCCGGTTTTTTTTTCTATTTACGTTTAGTTTTGGTTATTTTGTACCTATAATTAGGCCCAAGTTAGAAACATGCGGAGCAAAATTATACCTATTGTCCTATTGTGTTTGGTTTGGTAACTCTAAACAAGAAAAGCTAACAACAAAAATCAATGGAAAGCACTATTTACTTGTTAATCGGAACCACTATTCCCGAACCTTCAGCGCCTAAACCTTGACCCTCGCTCCAGCCCAGTTTCTGAAGCATTTTGAACCCTGAAATAGGGGAACAGACGATAAAATTAGCAAGTTATTATCTTTGCCTATATTCATCCCTACCTTCTATACTACGAGTAACTAGCCTTTAAAGATTTGCTGGCAACTTTAAATATTGCCTCATTTTATGAGATAAAAAAAAAACAAATCGGACTACTCTGTAAAAAGTTATGCGATTTTATGTATGATCGGTAATAGATAAAAAAATATATACGCGTCGACTTGGGAACGTCGTCCGTTTTTTCGTCGGTTAAAAATAGGCAGACAGATCATGGAGGTGCGAGCGCCAAGCGAGATAGGATAGTTTCGGGCTGCTATAACATCTACCTTAACCAGTGCGAAAGTGACAAAGGGATTCGTTCTTGCCTGCTCGCGCG
Source organism: Alcis repandata (assembly GCA_949125135.1). Lineage (NCBI taxonomy): Eukaryota > Metazoa > Arthropoda > Insecta > Lepidoptera > Geometridae > Alcis > Alcis repandata. The sequence goes on from OX421238.1 coordinate 5,575,619, forward strand.
CGTTAATTACCCAGCTTGAGAATCAACTGCAGATTCAGAAATGAAGCTGACTTCCGCTTCATACTAAAATTTAATTAAGTGGGACGTACATTCTTCTGCATTAAAAAACAGTACTTTTTGATCTGTGCTAATAGTCATTAAAAGTATGATTAACTGTAAACGTTTGCCAACAATTTGTGTGTCGCCAGAGTTACTCACCAACATTATCTTCCTTGAGCTTAAATTCCTTGTAGTCGCTCAGATCTGGCTCCTTGCCACCTTTCACCGCTGAATACTTCTCCATGAATCTGCAAAATTATTTTACGATTACTAACGGAATGAGGTATGAAGAATGCGACCAATGCATCTGCAGTCAAATGAAGGAGCCACCATCGTTTAGATGATGACAACAGACAGTCGACTGTAGAAATAATTTTAGTTCCATCACTTGCTCAACTGTTCAAATATTGTTGATCACGTGGTTTATTTGTTTACTAGTGAGTAATCAAATAAATCTTAATATATATAAATCTCGTGTCACAATGTTTGTCCTCAATAGACTCCTAAACCACTTAACCGATTATAATAAAATTCGCACACCATGTGCAGTTCGATCCAACTTGAGAGATAGGATAGTTTAAATCTCAAATTATAGTCGCAATTTTAATTTATTGCAAATTATATATATACTGATAATTTTTACTATAAATTGACAAGTTAGCATCAACATACTACGGTTGCTATAGTTACGAAATATTTGACATAGAATTGACGCAATGGCTTTTGACAGGACAACGTCTGTCGAGTCAGCTAGTTTAATTGTATTTTTTTATGATGCCAACTCTTTTATTGCGGAATCACATTGTGTAGTTTTAGTACAGTATAATCGGTGATTTGTGATAAAAAGGCTGACTTTACTACCATGAAAAAAAGAAGAGAAATCAGGGAATTAGAAGAAGTCTCCTGCAGTCGAGAAGACAGTGCTTTACAAACTCGACAATCTCATACTTACTTCTTAAGCTCTTCTGGAGGTAGAAAGTCTCCAATGTGATGCTTCCCAGCCGCCTGCTTCGTAAGCTCATCCGCCCATTTTTCAGTGGCGTTCATTTCACGCGAACGTAATCTGTAACGTAAATACAAATAAGTAAATTATATGTCGGCCATATTGACATGTTTTCCTTTATTTTTTAATGCGAGTAAGTCTACGTTTGACCACCAACTCGCCTGTTGGTAAGCGACGAAGTGGCCGAAGATGAAGCACGCAGACTTAGAAGATACCTATACCCTTATTTTACTAGTTGAGTCTTGTGGTTTTATCCGCATTTTCCAGAGATAAAAAGTAGCCTATATCTTGTATGTTAATCGAGAGTACCAAGTTTCATCCAAATATGTTCAGCCGTTTTTGCGTGATAGAGCAACAAACATCTAAAACTTTAACACTTATAATAAGGAAAACATCGTGAGGAAACCTGCATACGTCCAGGGAAGAAATTCAATGGTGTATGTGAATCCCACTTGGCCAGCGTGGTGGAATACAGCCTAATCACCCTTCGAGGGTAGACCTGTACTGTATCCCAGCAGTGGGAGAATTAAAGATTTCATATATGGCAATATAAATAGGTTTTTCTGCGTTTTTTCTTAGTTTGTAGAACTCAAAATTGTAACAACACTTAGTATCGTAGAACTTATAATTTACTTACATTTCTATGTAGTCATCTGCACCGACTTCACACGGGTATGAAATATAGTCTATGTTACTCGCTAATAATGTAGTTTTATAATGGCGAAAGAATTTCAAAAATCGGTCCAGTAGTTTTCGAGTTCATTCATTACAAACATACAAATCTTTCCTCTTTATAATATTAGTGTAGAAGTGTAGATTTGAATGTAAAAAATCCAGATTTAAAAAACATATTTTCATAAATTAATTGTTTTTTTTATTATTTATTTCAACTGACCTGTGTTCCCAGGTACCTTCGGAGGTGTCTTCATCGCTGTCATATTCGTACTTGTGCTTGCCGGCCGCCGCCAAACGCTCCACTTCGTTGCGTTTCTTCAACATGTCCTAGAAATTTAAAAGTAGCTCTAAATGTGTTAATTTGTTCGTTATATATGTTCTTATATTTAAATTTGTCCTTTATAGTGATTAAAAATAATGTACAATGATGGTTTTATTTTAAAATTCACATATGTTGAGTGACGAGACGAACAAATCGGTCGCCTGATGTTAAACGTCACGTTTGCCCATAACAGGTCTGCGCCACCCTGAATTTAGAATTTTTCGAATTTATGACCCTGCTTGGCATAGTACAGACTGTGCTTGTTATCCTGTGAAATAAGATGTTTAATCTCCTGTTGCCCTGAAATTTCACTGGAAACATTCATCTGGATTCATTCAATCAATACTTATTAAATAATACAGATTATAGATCTCTTCCACTAAGATGCAGATAAATAAGATAGAATGATGATAATAGATAAGTCTAAACTAATCTTCGTTCAGATGCCTGTGCAAGTTTAAATACCTGTGTTATATAGGCTTCCTGCATTTCCTTTTAGAGGTTTTGTAAATTGTTTTTATCGAATTTAAATTGTTATTCTTATCTCAGCATTACTTTACAATAATGTAGTCAAAAGCATACAGGACTAAAAGAACATAACACAAATCCGATAACTTTAATTACTTACTTGATATAGAAGGTTGAGTTTAAAGTTGTCCTCGCACTTCTTCCAATCTTCAGAGCTGAGGTTTGTGGTTCCATAGTTGGTCATAGCATATTGCATCAAAGCGTGGTTGTTTCGGTTCATGGTGCTCAGTTTCAAGCCTTCTTCTGAGTCTATATTGGCTAATTTCGGACCTGTGATAGAAACAATGTTTATATACACAGCACTTACCTCTGAGATGGGTTTGGGATACTTTTATGATACGATTTTTACTTTTTTTTCTTTTTTTATTTGTGTTTCACTTTTTTTAAACTATTAATTGTGTAAAATAAATATACCTTTTTTTCTACAATTTTTTTTATTATATTGTGTAATAAAAACATTCTTACCGGCCATTCCCATTCCAGGAATAGGCGGCATTCCCGGCATCGACCCCATCGTTCCAGGCAACGGCGGCATCATCCCGGGCATTGGGGGCATCGACATTGAAATTGGGGGCATCGACCCTGGAATTGGGGGCATGGACCCTGGTGGAGGCGGCATGGACCCGGGAATTGGGGGCATGGACCCTGGAATTGGGGGCATCGACGACGGAAACAGGGGCACAGGAGTAAAACCGGGCGGGAATGAAGTCATTACACCTGGGGGCTTGATATCAGATATTGGGGGGTCATCTCCCCATCTGGACTTCTTTTTGCGTTTGCGACGCTCTTTTTTGATTTCCGATTCTTCATCGCTTTGGGAGCTGGGTTGTTCGCGCTTTGTGGATATTTGCCAGAAGTTGTAGTTTGAGCTTGGATTGCTGTGAAAGATAAAATGAAAAAAAAATAAGGGCAAGGAATTACTCTGAGATAGGAAATAGACCTTGATATGGCAGAATCACTTTGTTTTATCTACAATGTATTATACAATTACACATTGTACAATGTACTCGTACATGTGCGTTATCTGTGAAAGTCTTATCTTGAGCAAGGAACTGTTGGCAAAATATTGAAATAGATGTAGGTATCTACAAGTCAGAGAAATCAAATCAAATATGTTACAGTAATACGATCTTCACTCACCGACATTCTGCTTTAGCAAAATTTATGCATCATTTTTATGTTATTCTGTCCGGTGTTTTGATGTTTCCCCCTAACCTAACCTAACAACAAATCGGTCAAACTTCTTAAAATAACAGAGTATGTTCTTGGGACACTAGCATAGTTATTCTACTAATAGGAACCTAAGTACACAGGACTTTTCCCAGCAACTGACAAGATTGGTACTCATATACAAATATTCATGAATCAACATGCCAATCTTTGTAACTGAAAAAATATAACTGAGAAATGATGAGGCTTTAGACGTGCCGTTAAATAATTTTGCCTAGTGACCATTGGGTGGTGGTAGCGTGACATTGGTTTGCCATCCCTGATCTAGAAGTTGCTTTGCCAATGCATACAACCTACGAGTCACAAAAGAAAAAGATACCTGTTTGAGTGTTCCTCTTTAACCGGCTTGGCTTCGTAGCTGTCATCATCTTCCATAGAGAATTCTGGCTCATATTTATCTTCATCCTTGATCTCTGGCTTCAGCTCAGCCCTCAGCTTCAAAACTAGCTCCCTAAACCTCGCATACTCGTTCGATTTTGTATTGTGTAAAAACCTGAAACGATTTCTGGTGTATAGTCATCTGTGGGGTTTGGTAAAATTAGAAAGGTTGCAAGGTTTCATTTTACCTGGAGATTTGATTTGATTTTTTTATGTAACTTGCGAGAGTAAAGTGGTTACCAAGGTTGAGAAACTCAGTCCCACGTCGTCTTTATAAATAGGAGTAAATAAACACTTGGTAATATTTGTTTTGTATGTTTTTTTTTAGTAATATTGTTAACATACGCTCATGTGTTTCATCCTGTTTGATGTTAATTCATTTGAATGTAGGTTTTAGTTTGGAAAAATGATTTTCTGTGATATCCACAAATATTAGACTCACAAAATGTGGATCATATGCCAAAGTCGATTAATTTAGTAAGACTCAACTAAGACATAGGTTTTATTCTTTGGCTAAATTATGTGCAACAACTTTTATATTTGCTGGAGTTTGAACGAAAATATGATCGTAAACCCTTCTGCCTTTTCGATCTGCTAATGGTTTTATTACGCATGTAATTCTTATACGGAATGGGGGCGATAGGTCCCGGACGGGCGTCTCCTGCAAGGGGTGCATTGTGCATTTTCCCCTTGCCAGAGATGACCCAAGCCAACGCAGCTCCTTTTAATAACTGAGCGGGGCGCTGGGCCGCGGCACAATTGGAGCTGTTGTGCCAGCGGCCCAGAGCCAGATGGTGGCAGTGATGTCACGCCAGTGGCAAAGATAGTCACGCACGTTAATTAAGCGAGAAATTTTGTCGCAGTTGTGAAGCCATCATATTATTATGTTGAAATTGCGCACTTTTATTTATTACTTTAGCACCTAAATTCGTTCATCATTTCTTTTACCAGTGTTTATTGGCTCCATAAGACCGACATAATGATTTAAAAAGGGAATACAACACGTATCCTGTTTTACAGTGGTATTAATTACCACATGTTAGGGTCTTGCGTGTGTATAGCTTTCAGGACGTTTTCCCAGTGGTCACCGTTGGCGGCCACCTCGGACGCCGCAGCTCGCACTGACGCCGGGAACGAATCTGCAGAGAGAACTGCGCACGACGAGTCAACATATTGTCTGACGGTTACTAGGGCAGCGATCGAGGCTTCTGATATTTGATGCAGTGAAAGAAAGTCTTTTGCTTGAAAGGATAATAAGCGGCGATCTTGCTAATGACAAGTGTTGTAGAAATGACAAGGTGTATTTATGAAAACTGGCCTAGTCAAGAATGTTTTAGCGAGTTTGAAAGTGGCAGTGATTCTTTCTTGCCTCCTTACACGCATAGAGTGTTAATTTTTGATGACATTTGGTTACACATAGCTGGGTGTGCTAAAACTAAGTTTATTGTTATCTTCGTTAAGTTAAAATACAATGTCATAGTCTGCATTGAGTTACAATATAACGTCATCTCAGAGCGAGCTTTCTGTACACTTATTTATGCACCAAAAGTAAAACAGTAGTAATCTGTACATGTACAGTGAAATTGTTGTGAATTAGGCATTGTTATGATGACTTGTTGTTTTAATTAGTATCTCTAAGATGTTTCTAAATTAATGGCTAACTTGGTACCAGCGTACTCCATACTCAGGTGCTAGAAACTGTATAATCACCATCTGTATAAATAGTCTAAGGTCAAATTTGTTTAGCAGTTAAAAATGGCGATTTCTCTGTTATATTTGCAAAATTTTGTTGTTAATTCTAATTATGAAACTTTCACATTTAGTTAATTATCTGCCTAAATATCAGAAACCTCGAAATAAGGTGAAGTAAAAAGATGTTATTTTTACTTCACCATCAATATTGCCTTTATTATAAGTTAGTAAGTTTTTTTTGTTTACCTTGCAATGATTGTAATGATGGTTTTTCCTCCTTAGGCTTTAGCATGTGGCTTGAAGATAAAGGTTTTGGAGGTGGAATGTTCTTTAGCTGCGTGCGTTCAGGAGTTGACGTTGGGATTTTGTCAAGGAGCTTTGGTTCAGACATACTATGCAGAGTGGGTGCCATTGATGACGGGGGCATGAATGGGGGCAAGGGCGGACCTTTAGGGCCAAAGTTTGGAGGTCCGTTCGGACCAAATGAAGGACGAGGACCCATGTAGGGCATATTTCCACTGTTCATTGAGTTTGGAGGTCCACTAGGTCGCATCATTGGGTTAGGGGGACCATTTGGACCCATCATGGAATTCGGAGGTCCACTCATACCCATCATGGAATTGGGACCATTTGGTCCCATCATGGGGTTAGGACCGTTTGGCCCTATGATTGGTGGCCCATTCGGACCCATCATAGGATTATGAGGCCCATTTGGACCCATCATCGAATTAAGAGGCCCATTGGGTCCCATTGAATTGGGAGGGCCATTTGGCCCCATCATGCCTGGGTTCGGGAATGGAGGCCCGAAAAATGGTGGCATTGGTCCATTAGGTCCACACATGTTGGGAGGCATAGGGCCACAAGGCCGTGGCCCATTAGGGCCCATGAAATTGGGAGGCATGGGAAAGTTAGGAGGACCACCCATAAATGGCATAGGAGGCATATTAGGACCTCCAGGCCCCATCATTGGTCCCGGTGGCATGTTCGGTCCAGGGCCCATGTTAGGCATGGGTCCCAAATTAGGACCAGATCCAGGACCCATTCCAGGTGGTCCTGGGCCCATCATGCCTGGTCCCATCATGTTTGGGGGCATAGGACATGAGGGGATTGGCCCCAGACCCATTTGACTCTGAGGCATATAGTTTTGGTCTTTGGAGTCATTGTCATCACTGGGTCCCTTTGCCCATTGCTCAGAATCTTCATTTTCGGGAGGTCTAACTGGGATTTGCATAAGGGATGGAATGTCAGGTGGGTTTTGTTTTTCATAATGATTTCTGTCCTCATGGATAGGACTGTGTGACTTTTTTATGGTCCTCTCATTCCAGCGGCTTTGGTTATCTCTGTAAAAGATCAACAACATTAATTAATATTTACATTTGTCATATTACAAAATGGCTGATTACACACCAAAAATACTAGTTTTATTTTTTACAATAATGTACCGACTGGCAGCATAGTTGGAGGCCTTATCACTCTTGGACTTATACATGTGTATTAGGTGTGATTCTTGTTCAATTTATGATGTTTTCTAACAAAATTAAATATTAGCTAGTGGTTTAAAAGGACACATTGACGCAAAAATACTATTGTTGTAAATACATGTATAAAAACTTGTAGAAATGTAAGTTGTAACTCATGACAGACAGAATAATTACCTCGGATTCCTAGCATCTCTAGATCTCTCTTCGCTATAGCCATCATATTCTCGGGTTACTTCTTTATTATCATGTGACTCCGTAACTTCATCTTTAACTTCGGTTTTGGTCTCAACTGGTCTGTTCAATAGTTCGTTCTCCTCCTTCTCCTTTTTTTGTTTCTCTAACAGAGCTTTGAATTGGCTCATAAAGCTGCCATCATTTGAAAATATGTTTTTGTCGTCTTTGGAGGTGGGGCTAAAATTTAGATGAGGGTAAATCAGTCCGAAGTATAAGTAAGCTCGACATAGGTTGTTTTGTTAGCTACGCTGACGATGCCGCGGAAAAGATCAGCGATCACTTTATAATGGTAATTTTGTTCGACTTCAAATTTTAACTTATAACCTTAAAGTTACACGGACTATCATGGAATGCCAGCAGTAGAAATATGGTAAATAATAACTCCGTCTAGAGTAAAACATACTTAGCGAGTTTAGCTTGGGCAGCCAACGCAGCCGCTTGTTTCTGCGCCTCCAACTTTGCCTGGATCTCCATCTTTTTCCTCTCGATGATCTGTTCCTGTTTCGTCATTTGAGCCCATCTTGTGTTTAGGGGCGATTTGCTTTTGGTGTCTTTAAAATGTATCATCATGAGAGATATTACGCACTAATAAAGATATTAAAACGATAAATTAATGCAGTCAGATATTTGTGTAAATCAATGCAAATCTTGGCTTTTCGCTTTGCTTTTCCGACTTTTTTCTAGAAGTTGGCAGCACTGCATTAGCACAATTTGACATTGACATTACAGAAAGAACAAATGAATGAGGGAGAACCATAGAGTAAAATTAGTTAGGTACAGGATCCTCGAGACGATTTATCTATTTCTGTTTGTGACGTAAGCGAAAGTCGTCACAGACATTTTTTTTCGCATTTGCTATTTTCACGCAATGCCGAAATGTCACTGTCAAAATCAGCTGTTGAGACTGCGTGCGACTTTGGGATTTAGTTTATTAAATTTAATCGCCGTGGCTCTCCAAAAAATGAACTTAGCTCTGAATCAATCATAGCTATCAAATAAATGACATGTGTCTGACTTATCAGAGAGCGGACAAAAAATTATCTAAGGCTAAAAACCTATACTTGCCCCAGACTAAAATTTATACCTACAGAAGACCGTAAACAACACAGATTAAATTTCAATTTGTATGATTTTATTTTATTTCAATACAATATAACAAAATCACCGAACCTGGAGCTGACAGCAAAAATATCAGTTTTTTTTGGAACAATTTTTTGGCCTCGTAGGTCAATTAAAAAATCAAATTAATACTGTGTAAACTACATTCAAACCATTATAAGGATTCATTTACCATAGCAGATCAGCTTTCCGTGGATTATCAAAAGCAATATCATTGAAATTCTATTTTTTTGCGTGGAATCATCTGAATTTGCCCTTTTTCAAATAATAGTTATAGCAACACTGTTCTTGAATTTTTCGTCTGTGGTGTCGTGAATATAATGCGGCATTTTTAAAATTTTTGAAAACTTTTTTTTCTTAACAAATAATGCTGCCAGATTTAAGGGATTTTCGAATGAGTTAGGGGTAGAATAGGGAAAAAAAAAATTCGAGGGGTTTTAGGGGAAATTTAAAAACACGCCAAATACAATTTTTTGTCATGTATCACGCTCCTGACGTTTCGTATTGATGTGTTTCAACCATCTTTAAATTACCCGAGTGCCGCAACTACTCGAGGCCAAGATTCAAAATGTTGAAAAAAAAATATTGGTTGCCTGTAAAGTCGGTATACGGGCGAAAGTTTTACGTGGCAACGACTTATGTCTGTCTCTCTCGCTCTTAGGCGGGCTAACCATGCCCGAGTGGAAGGGACGCGTGCCTCTCACTCGCTCTCATTGTGAGCGCCTATCGTGAGCGGAGCGTAACGCAGTTTCTTGAAGTGTCACCCGGCAAACCAAAAAAAATTTTCGCCATAAATTATTTAATACTGCAACAATAAAATTGAATAATATGTTTTGTTGGTAATTGGTGAATATCACTTATTTTAAGAGATTTCTAGGGGAAAAACAAATTAGTCTAGGGGTACGTCGCGAGACCATCTGGCAGCACTTGCCAACTGCAGTGTTAAATGGCGGGACTTAAAAAGATATTTGAGTTGAGAAATTTACTGAAAGAAAATCAGACAGACTTTAACTTTATTAGTAGGTAAGGTACGGAAGTTTACTTACGATGTTGTTACCTCCAGATCAAGTCCGCAGCCACACATTGCACTGAATTGTTAATTAAATCGCCGATATTGGAAATATCAGAGAAATAAAACCACAAAATGCGTCACTGCTGCAAAAAACCAATCTCGTCTGAACAAATTGCTTATAAAAATGCCCTTTATCTCGCTAATTGTCGTTACCGGTGCTGTTTACAGGCAGTTCCGCGTCTCTAAAGCACAGCTTTAATCCTCTTTACTAATGATTAGCAAGGACTGCAAGGAGACAGCCGGCAAAAATATTGGAAGTGTGGAACTAGAACTCATACGTCATACCATACCTATAGATGGTATACTCCCAACGGCCACCACTAAAGATTACTGCGTTGGATCACAAAATGAAACATCTGAATCATTGCATATTATTCTTTTTATATTTTTTTCATCAGTTTAAATGGAAAATACAATTTCATTTACTTATATGTTGTCATTTATTATTGTAAACAAATATATTATAAAAGATTTACATATTACTATCAAAACAAAATATTCACAAATGGCAGACTAACTAAACAATTACTTAGCTGATTCTTCAAGCATGCTAACAATTGCATCGTTTTGAGCTAAACAAGAAGGAGAAAGTTTGGCACTGATCTCATAATTCAAATTAACGTGAAGATGGCATAAATGCATATTGCAGCAACACTATTCTGTCCTCAATACCTGTTAGTCTGTTTATCCGGGTTTCGAATAGGTACCTTTTATAACGATACTCTTCACAACCTCTCTTCAGCTCACGTGTATTGCATGATCTAATACTGACTACCTAAATAACTCTCATGAACTCCGGTCGACTCGCGACCGGCCACTGCCAAAGCTTCCGAAACGATAAAAGGGCAACGCCAAAGAGAGCCTACTTCTGACTATTGTTTCTGTGGTAACTTGACAGTTTAATTAACTAATCTGCTGCCTCAATTAAATCGAAATTCATATTGACTTAATTACAAAAAAAAAAACAACAAACTCTGGCTCCTTTCATAACAATACAAATTCCATTGCATGGATAAAACTCAATTTAAAACATTCAAACAAATTCATCAAATTAAAAAGTACCTCTTCACATTTCTGTATTACCCTGCCATAACAAAATCATACTATACACTTAGACAGTTGACAAACAAAAAGCAATGGAAGAGGACATGAGCAAAAGAAATCACAAAATATATATAGAACATTCGACATTGTGAAAGTGGACTTGAGTGCACCCGAGCGTCCCTAGCGGACGGTCGGCCGTGCACAAGTAATTGTGGAGTAGCAAAACAAGCTAGGTTCCCTTCCACTGTTACATGAAATGCCGAAAAGAAAAGTATAATTAATAAATTGTACCTATACTTTGTTTATAATCTAATTTTTTTTTACATTTTAATAATTTAAAAACAACCAGTATTTGGTCGAGAAATTTATATCCATTTTTTTTTTGTGTATTTTATATTTTGATGAAATATTAAAAGCTAATTAACGTGAGCCGATGTCAGGATTCATAGCTAGTCGTCGTTCGCTCGCGCCGACCGGCGGCTGGCGAGCATCGCCCAGCCGGCCCGAGCTTCGTATAAACGCATCTATACACATTAACACTACATCGTCGTCTATACATCTTGACTCAATATTTAATGCACTGATATTTCGAGGGGCACAGAATATCGCAGCATTGTTCCACGCGCCGAGCGCACTCCGCCGCCACGCGCCCGCCCGGACGCCACTTCTACTTTTATATCAAAAATTACATTCCCCACCATATACATTTTATAAGCAACAACTAAAAAATAAATCACTACGCTTATACCCCTTAAATTGTCTAATTGGTACTCTCTATTTACATTGACATAATATTCAAATTGTTCTGTGAGTGGACAGTCTTGCGAGATCGAGGCGGCGCCGGCGGGGGCGCGGCGGCGGGATCATTCATTACTGTATGTACTCGTACTCTACCGACACTTACAATAACGTTTTGATCAGAATACGAAAACTCAAACATCTACATCTAAAATATAGGTATGGATCATCGTGTAACGCCCGCCTTAAGCCGCTATAATATCAGCTATGTTAAGTGTAATAATATAACGTGTTAAGTTTTGCACATGACAAAAATGCCACTCGATAATTTACAATACATACATATATCTGTAAACAAAATAGGCCCAAATTCATTGTTACTTTGCACACATGGGGTTAACACAACCAGACCGATACATTTACAATAATATACATACATTAATAAAAATATACAATTAAAATTGGCAAACGTAACATTATAAACAACCACTGTGGCTTGTTTGTCATGCCGCAAAGCATGATACATATTTGGGGAATTAGTATTTCTAATATAACTAACTAGGATATAAGAAAACATTAGAAGTCTAGTAACTATGTATCGCATACACTGTACAAATGGACTATGATACTTTATTGAGATATTTCTTCCTTTGTATAAACATGACAAAATACAAATATTTCTGTCCAATTTACTAAATAACTTATTCGGTAACAATCGAGCAACATTTTGACAGTATAATTACTCCCTTTGTGACATTTACACATTAGGTATTACTTTAGAATTACGTTTTAAGGGACATCTTATTCGTAAGTGGTCTGATACTTGTAAATAACGGCTCGAGCCACGTTCTCTCAATCAGATGAAGCGAGAATATCAATCTTTTGTTTCATTCAATTCAGAGAAAAGTTCGACGTACTTTCATACTCAACTCCTGCAAAAATATACTTTTTATAATATTTTTTTATACACTACCCAAGTATAAAGGTGCATTGATGAACAGTGCTAGGTCAACGGTTTCGACAAATGGAATGCATCTTTCACAGTAGTTATCCACTTTCTTAAAATCCAACCTCCGATAATATAACATGTGATATTAGTATCTCCTCATGATAAACAAGAACGTAATTCATAATAATACGCTTTTATTACGAATTACGTCAAACAACTGATTGCGCTTACACTAGTGGTAACAAGTAACATTTTCCAGTGTTCTAATTAATCGAATTAAAGATTATTCCTAGAAGTTGATCGGAGTAAAGTAGGCAAGCAAAATCTCAACAAATTTGTGAATATTTTAACATCATTTCGTTGGAAGTTTAGGAATTTTCCTTGATCTCTATGGAAGAATAAAATTCGTGAGAACGATAATGGATTGTGAAAACGATTGATAACGATTGATTGATTGTAATCTTACACCTGCGAGCATCCGATATAAGGCTGTTTTTGCATTGATTTCACGCGAATCTAATTTATAAGGAACACGAGTTTTCAATGCCACAGAAATAATAAATTATGATCAAAGTACCAAGTTTCGTCCTCGGTCTAGCCAGATTTTCCTACTACTGCACTAAGATACCAAAGAGTTTTTCATGATAAATAAATAAGAGAAATAAATTATAACGAAAAGCGAATTTAATCATCTAATATCATGACGATATAACATTGAGCATTATAATGAGTAAAAAGCGTTAAAACCTCAAACTGTATTCATGAGCAACAAAAGGGCACTTTCTTTTAAATTGACCAAATAACTTGACATCAATGAAAAACCTACTGCATTTATATACATTAAACAATTGACAATGAGAAAATGAAATAGCAATGCCGTTTGACATGATAATTGACAAAAATAACTGAAGTTAACATTCAACCTTTCAACTAGGTTTCGTAAACCTACGCGAACTGCTCCAATTTAACACTAAAATAGTATACATATTAAATAACAAAACTGTGATATATCAGGTGAAACAAAATGACAAATTTTATAGGACGCTTATGCCATTTTCCAACCTGTGCTTTAACAAATTAGAATTGGATCTGCACAAATTATTTTGCCATATTCACGATATTCAAAAACGAGAACCACTTAACGCTAAATCATTTTCAAATATGGACGTTACGTTCAGGACAAAATATGCGAGACGGACCACACACTAGGGCCAGAGAAAGGACATTGCTAACTCTGCTAATTGAAAGCTTTTTCAAAACCTAAGTTTCGTGGAATTATCTACTGGCCCTAATGTATACTAACATACTAAGAATTTTATTGAGTTTGGAGGGTTACCAAAGAGGACCAGAAATCTTATTTCCTAGTGGATGTTCAACACTGGCCGGTTGTTGCTAACTTTCGAGACGTTTCATTTTGGCAAACAATCGAGACGTTCATTTTAACAGTAATAATATTTTGGCAAATAGTATGACCACTGTTCTAGAACGTTCGACCTATGCCGTGCCACCTTCGCATTTCTAAAGCTATAACCGTCAATCTCTATACGGAAGAGTAGGTTTGTGACACTGATGAGTTGTTTTCTTAAAATCGCGATATTTACAAGATCTTCCAAGCGAGGAGGCACGGCAAAACCCGACGTCTAATTTGGAGATAATCAAAAAACTTTGAAAAAATATTACACTACCCATAACAAAAGTTTTTAACAAGAACACGATATAATAATCTTTTTTCCGACACTACTATTTACAACATGCAAGCTGGGCAAGACAATTAAATAAGAATGTACGTCCGACATAAATTATGGATGGACCGTTTCCAAGCAAAGGGGACGTTAAATAGCTCAATTTATTAAAACTATGGTAGGGCCAACTATTCAAACGGCCTAGTCGTTTCAATTGACTTTATAAAAGTGGGGTCTTTCATAGATCAGATGTTAATATACCCGAGACACGTTAAAAACCGTTGTGACAGCTACAATAAAATTACAAATTCGTAAATTCTGTTAAATTTTCCTAATATTTTTTTTATTTACGAGCGTAGCTTAATATGATGTTTTAATTCAGCTGTTTACAATGTTATTGCAACTGTCACAATGTTTCTTGGCGCGGCTCAGATATATCCGTGTAGCCATGTGCCGTTATCTCATACAACTAAGTGTATTTTTATATAATCGACATTCGTGATAACACTTTTTAAGTTCAGAATTGACCGCTAAGTTGATATTAATTGGCTTTGTCATTTATTGACCTTTTAATTGGACGATGATAGTCCAAATGATTAATCAATACAAGCGAAATTTCAAATGGACAACGATAACGTTAGACGGCAATACTTTTCGAATGGAATTAAATGTGGACGAACATATATCTATCATTGGACTATTATATAATGATAATTTAATTTTTTATATATATATTATTTACAATATAAAAAAAACTCAATCGGACAAAGTGGATAGATATCTCGAATCTATCTGTACGACGGAATGTCGTATGTAAATTGCCATGATTTAGGACATGACAATAACAAACAACTTTAGTAAAGTGACTTTCCTTGCTTCCTTCAAAGTGTTTATATAAGGAGATACCGCGCTCCTTCCATTTACCTTACAAGTATATGAGAAACTATGAGAAAGAAACATGTGAAGTCAAAGCTATATATATACAACGAGTCGCGTATAAAAAGATTTAAGTATTCAGTATGGGCCCTCATGTCCGGTTTTAGAATATTTAGAATATCTTTAGTTAAGCCAAATGGTTAAGGTCATTGTTCCGTTAAAAAAAGGAAGAACAATTAACTTAACATACTTCTATGTAACATAATATTTTGTTTCGCTTATCTACGCCGAAATGACTAACACAGAACGTACCTTAACCATGGATGTCTCTTCTAGTGCTCGTCGGCCAAATTGGCAGGTTGCCTGTATTCTATAAGCTATATCGTATAAATATATTTCTCAAGTTCATTACCACGCCCTTACTATGTCGCTTCTAGTCATGACTCTACGACAATATACGTAATCAGAAATGCCAACACAAGTGACACGATATCCGAGATTAAAACCACTACTAATAGAAGTCGTGTAATGTAATAATACATACATAAATGTGTAAATAATATTTATTAAAGAACTAAAAATTAAAGGAAATGATCAATGATTTTAACAAACAATAATATCGATATCGAATAAAACAAGACAAAAAAATGACGTCTAAAATGCAATAAAACAAAATTTAGAATGCATGATCGTAAAAGTCGAAACTAGTGAGGCAATATGTACATGTCCTTGAATAATATATGATAATGAATTAGCAATCCTGCCATTTGACTCGAGCTGCATACAAAATATTCGACGCGCTGTTTTACGACCTTATACGCAAAAAAATATACTTTGTGAAACTAATGAAAAAACCTGTTAGCTTTTTTTTTGTCACAGATAAAAGGGTATTTTCACTAGTCAGAAAGTTTGACTCGAACGTCAACGATCGATCAAATTTAAAATTTTGATACGATTTTCAACCTAAAGTCAAACCAGTAGTAGCATAAATTAAAAAGGTTTACATTACTTCAGATCCAGACGAGCCTTAACATTGCTTTAGTCATAAGCCCTTATGCCACGTAACGCAGAAAACCAATAGCCAATGACAAACTATGAATATCGCGTTGATTGTTTCATACAAACTACACGACGTTCATTCGAATAAAGACGTTGAAAATTCTGCTGTACTAACATGACGTTTCAATATCCAAGCTCGCCTGAGTCTGAAGCAATAAATATCATCAGTTAAGCCAACAAGCGGATAAGAACAAGCTGAAAACAACGCGTCGCTTTCGATCCTTTCAAAAATCGCGTAACAGTCAGCGCGGCTTTGACAGGACCGTTGGCCGCGTGCATTAGGCCGGCTTGGTCGCATCACAAAAATGTAGCCAATCTCATTCTCAGTCCATTTTGTAGAACATTTTCAGTTGAGAGCGGCGAACAAACAAAATGAATGCTTCGATTCATTACCGACGTAAGATCGTCGCCTATTAGACTCACTCATAAACCCG
Organism: Alcis repandata; assembly: GCA_949125135.1. Taxonomy (NCBI): domain Eukaryota; kingdom Metazoa; phylum Arthropoda; class Insecta; order Lepidoptera; family Geometridae; genus Alcis; species Alcis repandata. The sequence continues at coordinate 5,592,174 of OX421238.1, forward strand.
GTTGAGTTCAAGACATTTAAATGCGAGTACTATACCAATTCCAATAAGGTTGTAAAGCAAAAAACAACGAACACAAAGTTCGTTCGAAACTTTTACTACACCAAACACGACATAGAGTTCACATTTCTATGAATTGCTTTTCACCAGGGAGTGTAGTGGGTCTAAAGAACGACGATCAGCAGCGTGATTACGTTAGCCGTCACAGTCGCCAATCACGAGCCAACCACGACCGCAACTAACATCACTACACCGCATTCGATGCGACGCCCGTCACCCCAACACACGCGGCCCTATATGAGTACTTCTCCGAAGGCCTTACAATATAAAAAGCTTAAACGTACAATAATATATAACTCTTGAGGGAGGCACTGTGTAACTATAGTACTATAAAATCGTCCAGTAATGCATTGCGTTGTGTGTTGGCGCGTTGTACCGATACTAACTGCAGCGTATGGCGGGCGGCGGGAATGGCGCGGGTCAGTAAGCTTGCGTAGTACTAGCCGTCGGCACGCGGTCGGGCTTCAGGTTGCGCTGTGAACAAACGTCAACCTTATTACTATGTCATTACGTATGATTATCACATGAAAGAGATTGGATGTAAAAGGAGTGCCGAGTGTAAAGAATGAAATCATTTTCAGTACACCGGGCTAGGGTGGGATCTGATATAGTTTATATTTTGTATGATGTCAGGTCTTCAATGCTGTCGGATCGGATGTAACCATATTTAAATTTTAAATCTACACCTACTATACCTCAACTAGAGGTACTGAGAATGTCAATGACAACTGCAATACCATATCTGCTACCAGAAAAACTAGCATGTGATTAGAAATTACAATTGTCATGCAGCTGACATTGGCTTGATTTTTATTAAAACATAAAAATAAGTTAACATTTACTATGCGTTTAGAATATAACTTACTGCAATCCAAGTTACCCAAGTAATTGAAAAAAAAATGCATTTTCAAAGATAAATACTATAAAACGAGTCGGTCAAATAATAGTCAAACAGCAAAGTACCAATAACAATAAAAGTGAACAAATAATGTGCATATTTCTACCATTGCAACTACATACAACATTCAATTGTACTCAAAACTAAACTACTTTGGATATGGAATAGCGTACAAGAAGTATTTACACAAGATACATATAGAAAAAGTAGCTATACAAATCTACCAATAATATCTAATGCTAACAACATTCTACAAGTTTAGTATCCGGCGATAAATATTGCAGATCGACTTTTGGAAGTGACAAGAGACTTCGTAGAGCATCTCTGTCGCACAAAATACAAACAGTCCAGTATCTATTAGGTAGTGTGCGACAGAGATAATGCTCTACGAAACCGAAATTAGCCGATTGTCTCTTTCCAAAGGTCGATGTGCAATATTTATCGCCGGGTACTTTACTGTGTATCGAGTGCATATAGAACAACATTTTACTCGTCAACTTACAGATGGCAGGCTTCCGAGGTCTTTTAAATGCGTTCCAGACTTGAAATATGAAAGAGAAACAATAATATCTAGCCAATTCTAACTGTAGAATGGAACCAATTTGACAGGACAAATCTTCATGGAGGTGCATGCGACAATGGAACCCATCAACAACTAATATATTTAATATAGTAAAGAATTATCTTAGATGGCATTGTGTACATTTATTTCTGTCATCTGTTTGACAGTTGTTTTCTCCATTGACACAGATCTTCCAGACAAATTCAACCATTCTTCAACAACGGAAGTCTAGTGTATCTAAGCACAGATTATTTATGATTAGTCTTGCCGTCTCGTTCTCACACTATAGGGCTGCCAGTAGCACTTGTTATAGCCTTGATGGAAACCTTAATAACTACTTCCAAATCTTTACGGCAGGGTTTGAAGTTATAGTCTGTTTGTTATCAGAAGTTTGATAGCTGCAGTATAGTGTATAACCCGGTCACAATATCTGTGCACCTCGCTGGAATGCGTATAGCCTTATATAGTCGCACTGTCGCACCGGGGAGTGCGCGGAGAGGTGACAGGGGAAGCGGGAGAGGCTCCCGCTTCCCCTGCAGTAGCTGCAGTGCTGTAGTGCAGTATGTTTCAAGCAGGAGTTACAGTACTCTACATGATACTTGAGTTCAAATTTGCCATCGTTTTGTATGCTGGGTAGTTAGTAGCAATGTTATTATGAGTTTAAAGTTACCATGAAATTCCCAACTGATCATACTGATAGTGCATCAGCGCTTGATGTGCCGAGCTTGAAGTGCAGTGAATTTAAGATGCGCTGCCTTACACATCTATACAGGACTAACCCTGAAATCGTGGAAAAAACTCAGCTGTCCCGTAGAAAAATGTCAATGACGCTCAACAAAACGCATGGACCAGCTGATTTCTATCCGCAGCCTGGCCCTTTCTAAAAAGTTGCTTATATTGAGTACTATGAACCCTTTTCAGCTTAGCATATCCATGTACTAAATTATTTCTCATTTTTTATAAATGAGCTTTCAAAATGGACATGTGGTCGTTTTTTAACCGACTTCAAAAAAGGTTAAAGAGGTAAAGAGGTTATCAATTCGACTGTATTTTTTTTTATGTTTGTTACCTCATAACTTTTGACTGGGTGAATCGATTTTGATGATTCTTTTTTTATTAGAAAGCCGACGCTTCCCATTTGGTCCCATTTCAATTTAGTCCAGTTCTGATAATGGTATCCATGAGAAAACCATATAAGTCTTAAATTTGCATTAAGTACGTGCGCGACAAATAGATGAATAACTCAAACTCAATAGTCGGTCTTTTGAAGTCGGTTTTTGTTTTTTGTTTTGTAAAAATAAATACCATTGAGTGACGAGACGAGCAAATCGCTGCAACGTTAAACATCACGTTTGCCCATAGCAGGCCTGCGCCACCCAGAATTTTGATCCATTTTTTAGTTTCGGACTAATTTTACATTGCCGTTTTTTTTTATTACTTTTTTTACATTTGTGAGTGTTACTTACCAACTGATCGTACTGATGCACCATACGCTTGATGTGCGTCAGCTTGCGGTGCAGGTAGTTGACGCGCCGCCGCGCCGCCTGGTACTCCGCGTCGCTGTTCACGCGCCGGTACTCCTCGACTATGCGCTGCTCTATGCTCTGTGAACAGTTCTACGTTTTAAACCTAGCCATAGATGTTAGTAAATCTAGCAAATCTATTATTCTTATTCAAAAATTGTATGGAAGAGATCGCTTTTAGCGATAACACTGCCTTTTGTGCTTTTTACTGTGTCTGTGATTTATATTTTGTGGTGTCAAGAAAGAGTTATTGTTTTGTATTGTAATAGTCTGACGCTTACAAAATGATCGCAATGCGTTGTAATTTTAGCACAACTCACAAGAGGTGAGCCCAATAGAATTAGGCTGACTAATTCTAACCAATATTAAAAATACAGAAGTTTGCGTGTTTTTTTTACCCCTTCACGTTGAAACGGCTGCACAGAATAGAATGAAATTTGGAATAGAGAAAGCTTACACCCTGGATTAACACAGCTTTTTCATTACTACGCGGAGCAAACCGTGAGGCGCAGCCAGTAATGTTTGAAACGCAAAAATGATTTCAATACTACGCTTTCAACCACTCAACTGATCATCACCAAATTTCGCACACACATTGCCAGTACTACAGAAAAGGACTTAGGCTACGTTTCGTCATCATCATCATCATCCTGACCTGGTGGTGCGGCGAGAGAGGCATAGCCCGCTGCAGCTCGGCCTCGAGGCGGGTGAAGAGACGCGCCACTTGTTCGACGCGCGCGTAAACGCTCTTGTATTCGGTATAGAGCTCCGCAAACTCGTTCTTGTACGCCCGTCGCATGTTAGAACTCGTTATGCAAGGATATAACCTGGAAACAACAAAAAGTTTGATATATCTATAGATATAAAAATGAAACCCGTTGTCCTTGGTCACGGCCTCACGCGTGCATGGCTGGACCGATTTCACTAATTCTTTTTTTGTTGTATTTGTTATTATTAGGAGAAGGTTCTTACGGAAAAAAATATTAAGAAAATCTCTCAGAAATATTGAAAAACCCTAAAACAGCCCTTTTATTTTTCCCATACAAACGTTTTCTAACTAAAACGAGCTTTATTGCTATTGTATAAAGTTCATATTGAATTGCAAGCACTCACTGTTGTTTAAGCAATGTAGGTATGTTCCTAACGTCCAAGAGTCAATTTGCACTTTATTACCTCTGTCTGTACAAAGTTCAAATTCAATCATATCTATCAAAACAGTGTGCGTTTTATCCCCTTGACAGGGAAGCGCCATTTTGCATAGTCTCTAAGGTGGCGAGGGGGGGGGGAGCGCGCAAAAAAAATTTTTGCACGACGTCGCCGCGTGTCACTAAAATCAATATTTCTACATGGTTTTGGATGAAACTACCTATGAAGCTTATAGCATTGGAATCGTCCTGAATGCAGCTATCAGATTCTAAAACATTTAATGCAATTTTGTAGCCATATGTATTGTCAGTCTATGCTTAAAAGTAGAGAGAGCGAATTTTTGCCCATTCCTCATACATAAGTCTGAAAATAAAAAAAAATGAAGCTATTTTTAAGAACATTATTGCTTTATTTACATGATTATACCCCAATATACATTATTCAAACGAATCGTCGCACCTTTCAATACATTTTTTTCACACAACAAGCTTTCAAAACCATACCTCATAAAACGCAACCCGAGCGTCAAACAAAAAATAGGGCAATGTTTATGATTGAATTCTGAGAAAAGTATGAGTCAAATGCTTTGTGTTTTACATTTGTTTACAAGTTCGGTTCAAATACTTATCCCACACAAAGGTTCAGCTATGACAAGTGTTTAGGTTATCGTAACACGAGCCACTTCAAAACAGCCGATTCGAGTCAAGTCGTTGACCTTGGCTACAAAACGGTAACGGCTTTTTTAAAGTTATCTTTATTTGGTTGAATAATGACGAAAGTTAACTAATTGAACACTTGATATGCATTAAATAATGTTTTTTATAGATGCTAATATTGTAAATTTGCTCAATTTAGTGAAAATTTCTTGAAATATAAGTCCAAACGTGAAGCAATAGCAATAGAGTCGGGTCATTGACCTGGCGCGCAAAACACTGACGGCTTTTATAAAGTTGTCTTTATTTTGTTGAATAATGACGAAAGTTACTAATTGAACACTTGATATGCATTAAATAATGTATTCTATAGATGCTAATATTGTAAATTTGCTCAATTTAGTGGAAATTTCTTGAAAAATAAGTCCAAACATGACGCAGTGGCCGGCAAGCGGACTGGGTCATTTTGGATGAATTATGACATTTCTACAAAAATATCGACCAAATAAACAAAATATCAGTCTAGTGCTGTTAATAACTTACCTGTCCATGTCGTATAATGTCCAAAATAGCTTACAAACACCAAAACACTAAGATTAAACACTTTAAAATTGCTTTCGTACACACACCCACTCACTCGCGCGGACGGTTACAACTGGCGCCAAATTTCGATTATATTTGTTTGGTGGAGATACCTGGAACACTACCTAGAGCATTCCTTGTCTTTGAACGAACGAATCACAGATAATACAACCGGATCTATTCACGTTTCACTATTAAAAATAGCAAAATATAGAATGCGACGAATCGGCCAGTTCCTGGCCGCTCCGCCGATGCGGTCTTTTTTTATCGACCAGATACTGGTCGGTGCGCCGTCAGGCGGTTATACTGATAATTTTTACTATAAATTGACAAGTTAGCATCAACAAACTACGGTTGCTATAGTTACGCAATAGCATGAGAATAGAGGTTATAACAAAGAGTTCCTATAATTATTCTCAACACCTTTGGTCACGCCATCACGCGTGAACGACTGGACCGATTTCAATTTACTCTACGTTTATCCCAAAGTCTACCCGTGCGAAGCCGGGACGGGCCGCTAGTAATATAATAATTATTCAATGCCAATGTGATTTTGAAACAATTTGTTATCATTTGTGCGGCGCACCGCAGCCCGCAGTCCTTGGCAGGACGTGATTGCGTTTGTCACGCTTGTATTAACTTCTTGATAAATAAAGACCACCGAATGTGATCGAAACTAGTCGGAGTATCAGACTCAATAAAACTTGAGCCTTCTCGTGTTCATTATGAACAAAAAAATGTCATAACTACGTTGGTTTTCATAGCAAAACTGACTTTTTGCAGTTAAGGACTTCTTGCAGTAAGCCGACAAAATACAATACAAGCCACGATTAAAACTAAGATTAAAGTTTAATACACACCTTTCAATCTCTTCAGTTTCATTAATAGTTTCATCAGGCACTGACGCTAATTCTGTTGGTTCTAAAGGTTCTGTATTTGTGATGTCTTTTTCTGGAAAATAAATAAATTTCTATATGAAACATTGCTTAATACCTGATAAGATATTCCGACCAACCCTTAATATCACAAGTCACGAAAGTAAACCATCACCAACCTATTCTTCGAGCAACGTAGACTGTTAAGGCGATATTAAACACCATACTTTCCATAGAAATATTCTATTTAAATTCTTTAATAACTACTGATCCGATTTTGAAGAGAGTTAGTAGCCTATATTTAAATTGACAATAGTGTCGAGTTTGAAGGGCGCCACGTAAAAATCGTAAATCTGCTAAAATACTTAAATTTAAATGACAGGTGTAAAAATTGCAAGTTCGAAGGCACCACATAACTATTAAATTGAACGGAATTTAAATCGGTTTAGTTCAGCTAAGTTTAATTCACAGATAAATAAAGTTGTAAAAAAATACCGCGAAAGACCGATTTCCGTTCTAGTTTTGTTCAAATTTCTTGATTATCGTTGGATTTCATCCACAGGTAATCAAGAATTTTGCTGAATGAAATAGCGAATATTGCTAGCTCTTAACCGATTCTACTATTTAATTTTATTTTTTGTAATTAACTTTCTTCATACATTAATATTTTAAAGAAGTATTCGTGTGTTCTTGAATTAACTATGTTTACGTAATATGTTAATTATCATGTAAAAATGTGTTCTCGGCTTGCACATGGTTCAATTTTTGTAAAATATCACTACGTACAAGAAATTGTTGGATTCATAATAAAGCTTGTCTAGTGAAGGCATTCTTTTCTTTATTAGAAAAAGTTGATAAATATTCATTGTTTAGTGGTTCACGACAAAAATTTATCAAATGGAATTACTCGATAAAAATGGTAGTTTTTGAATTTTGAAACCTGGCAATCGCTTTAGCGTACTAGCAGTACGATCTGCGATTGGTTTCATTGTTTTGAAAAATTGAATTTTGTTTGTTTCGCATTACTATAAACAAATTAGAAGATAATTTAAGAATAGCTTTATTATTTATTAACCGCATCGTGTAATAGCATCGTTGTTGTCCGTGTAAAGTAATTCAAAGATACCTACACAAAGCAAAGTATCAAAGCAAGCAAGCTGATGAACTTGTAATTTAACTTCGCACTCAAATAAAGGTAAGCTAATCCCATTAAAGAAGACTTAGCTCCTCGAAGTCCAGAAAATATTCAAGACTATACGTATCCCTTGGATTTACTTGCTATATCAGAAAATAATATTAAACGAACCTTCTACCCTGGGTGACTCATTAATGTTGTGATCTGTGCTTATACTCGTAAGATGTGATGTGATTATCTTTCACTGCTTATACTGATTTCAATTTTATCGTACCTGCTAGCTAAATGTTATTTTTATTTTCAGTGCAATGAAAATAATAAGAAAACGAAATCCAGTTCAAGATGGTGTAAAATCAAACAAGTTATGACGAAAGAAAGCGCATATGTTAATGTTTTATATACAGAAAAGTTTATTTCGTTCTAAATATTAAAACAAACTATTGAAACAATTCTATTCTCAAGTAACTTCACATACAAGATAGACTTTCGTCGATTGTGCAAGTGCGAATACTGCAGTGCTTTGGGCATATCTCCAGGTACGAGAATTCGATGGAGAGGCTCGTAGTGCAGGACCGTTAAAGGCAAGCACAGTCCCGGTCTGATCACGAACTCAATGGACCAATCTCATAAAAAATGACACACAGGCCACCGTGCTTCAGTGTGCTCGCGATGCAATCAACCGCCAGGAATGGAGAAACATTCCAAGATGGAGTATCGATGACAGTGAGGAGCCTCCTAGTAACATTACAACCATGACCTTGACCAGTCTACCAAAAGTGAACGACTAATATGAGAAAACGATTAAAACTAATATAAAAAGTTGTTATTTTTTGTACACATTTATACACATTTATTTTAATAAAATTCACAGTAAATTACATTAGCAAGAAATATTTATAAACTGTAGTTTGTAGTGTATTATTCTGTTTCCCTGTAGCAGTTATAAGCGCTGGGTCTAAGGTACTAGACCTAGTGCTTTCCGAAATCCTTACCTAGGGTGTGTAAGTTAAAGATATAGGTTAAAAATCCAGACAAGTTTATAGTTATGAAGGTTTTTTATAATTTTTTATATTCAGTAAATAGGCTTGCGTTTGACCGCCATCTCGCCTGATGGTAAGCAATGATGCGGTCTACGATGTAAGGTTTTCAATAGAAACCCACTAAAAACGGCCGAGGTAGATACACTTTTCTTTTACCGATGTTATTCCAAAAATAGTATGTACTTTGATCACATAGAGCGCTGACAGGAAAGACTATTGAGCAATTACAGGTTTTCTTACACTTTTTGTTGTGCTTAACTTTGCAAAGGATTTGTTTTGTAAGACTTGACCAGTCTACCAAGAGTGAAGAGAAGAATATTAAAACTAAGTTTTAAAAAGTTGTTGTTTTTTGTAATACACATTTATTTTAATAAAGTTTAGTTAAAGATATAGGTTAAAAATCCAGACAAGTTTTAAGATAATAAGGTTTTTCAATAGAAACCCACTAAAAACACCAAAACGGCAGAGGTACACTTTTCTATTACCGATGTTATTCTAAAAATAGTATGTACTTTGATCACATATAGCACTGAACAGGAAAGACTATTGGACAATTACAGGTTTTCATACATTTTTCGTTGTGCTTAACTTTGCAAAGAATTTGTTTTGTAAGTAAAAACACTCAATTACTTGTTCTAAACTCACTTTGAAATTTAACTTTTTTAGGCAGGATTCAAAATGGTGCTTCCTAAGTTTGTTTAAAAATAAACCTTAAACATTTTAAAATGACATAAAAACGTACCTTCAAACTACCGAATCAAGTTATAATTTCTAAATTGAGTAGTTTAGGTCGATTTCGTTCATTCGTTTCTTAAAATTGACTTTGACGTTTCTAAATTTCCTAAAGTGGCACCTTCAAACTAGCTTTAGGATTTTTAGAAATTTTACGCGGTTTAACTAGATTAGAAATTTTAAATGCGCCTTCAAACTCGGCACCAATATGGATTTATCTAAGACTCATCAAAAGTAAATAAATCAGAAAAAAAAATTATGTTAAAAAGAGGGTAGGTAAACTATTTTTTCAAATTTACAAAAAAGTAGCTTCATGTTAGAAATTGAAATATACTTTCTAAGTTTCTTTCAAAATCAACGCGTGGTTACTGAAAAATCAATCAATATTTGTATGAAAAGTCTAAAATTTACCCCGAGCTTTAGGAACCCGTTAATATGGTTGGAAGGATGTCATACCATGCCAGCAATGCTCTCACAAAGCTAGGTTAATAATGTATGCATGTTTTAAAACCCTAGATTAGTCTTATACCAACACCACAGTCAAAACGCTATTCTGTTACTACAAAGCAACCCTTAATCACAGAAATCACGTAAACTTTCTTCAGTTGAAATGTGAAACATGAAACGTCCCGTGCGAAAACGAGACAGACACATTTAAACAAAAATAAATTTTACAGATTTTTGTGAAGAAAAATCCCTTTTAGTCCTAAAACCCACAACCATAAGGCTCAATCCATACATAGCTAGCATTGCCCTCTTAATCAAAAATTTATGTCATGAAGAATATTGCATTTAAAAAAACAATTTTATCTTCAATACATAAATGTTTGGATAAGTTAGCACTGCCACCTAGGTGTGAATCGAGCCTAAATTCGTGTCAGTTTTACCTGTGATATTTTGCTCTACTGGGGGGCTATTCCTATAACCATTCGTAACTCCGTTCTTAACTGGACTTGGACAGAGTTCCTTCACAGTTGTGAAATTGAGGGTGTAGCCGTTATCTTTCTTAACATTTACTGGAAAAAAATAATAAACTATGATTTACGAGCTAAAATACTATTCTAATGCTCTCGCTCTAACATATGGTAAACCTTTATTTCTCTCTCTTTTTCTCTTAATACTAAGTCCAAGAAAGACTCGGAGATCCTCTTGCTACGTGCAGTAGCAGAACCTATGTTTGTGTACCATATACTACATAAGCAAGCATGGCGCTTACCACCACGCTCTTATATTGCTCGCCGTTGCCTATTGCATAAATCCCGGAACTACTTACAAAACTAATTACCACAATTCCCCGAAACACTTTGAAACCGAATTGGCCGCAGATTTTAATTAGCGATACAGTTTATTACGTGATATAAACAGTTCGCATTCAAGAATGTTACCAACTGCACCACTCACTCCACAGTTTCATTGCATTGTTATAGTTTTCGAGGCCAATTTCCATAGTAACATTGCCGTGTTATTAATATCTAGATAACCTCAGAAATATCAGTGAGATCTGCAAACATTCTGTTACATTTTCTATTTTTTTTTTATCTGACATATCGAAGAGCTTGGCAATAGTTTTTAGGCCTGTGATATGGCTTGGTGGTTGTTGTTACATGACATACAGCATATCAAAGAGCCTAAGAACATTTCAGAGACTGTTTTTCAAATCATGTGGAACCAATAACAAACATTTAGTTTCATAATATCCATTGCATTTATTATTTAAATGATATTTGCTTTTACAGAACAATTTCCAAGTAATGCGATAAACCTGAAGACAAGTTTCCTGTTACATATTGTTGTATAAAATACTATGTAGGAGTACATAGTAAAATTATATTGTTTATAAGTGTCACGAGATATTCTAGAAGCCTTCCTCAAATTTCGTTACAAGTTTTGTCACGACATTATTTACTATTTCAGGAAAGGAAAAGTGTAGCACGCAACCGCAAGAAATCAGAAGGTAGAATACAACAGAAAGAAATCTGATAACCGATCGCAAAACTACCAAATTACAGTACAAACATTGCACTGGCTGATTTATAACGCTTTATGCTGTTGTTAAACTGTACTAAATCGGTACTACCTTGCATTTAACATCGTAAATATCAAAATCTTAACGATTTCATTAAAAACCGAGGTGAATGCAGCATTTTTAGCAAGCATCATCGCTTGGACTGCTTTAACCTTGCGCGTTGGGTAAAAACTGCTTTGTGCCACTTTCACTGCGATGTGACTACCGTTTTATAGCTAGCCGTAGCGTTTCACATCCGTCTAACTAGTTCGAGATAATAGAGCTAATGAGGAATTTGGTTATTAAATATTAATAAAGTCATTTGGCTTCTGGTTAATTAATGATTTTTAATTAGCAGTCTAATTATGTGTGAACCAGTTTCTCGATGGCGTTGCGATCTAGCTAGATCGAGTTAAATTAGCGATTGACTTTGATTAAACTTGTTATTTTTATTGTTTTTATGATCGTATGATTTTATTATGATATGTCCAGTTTGAACTGCAATTGCTATGGTACTACTTAGTGGGGTTGCGGGATCGATAAATTAAATCGATTTACTCGATTGAAATCCCGTATTAGCTATTACTTGATAAAACACGCGGATAGTGTAATTTGGCCAAAGAATAACAATATTCTCGTCTTGACCGCAAATCTTTTCCTCGTCACTCCGTAGTTGAGGTGACCGAGTGGCAAAGGCGAAAAATGCCTAGAAATATGAACCTTGAATTGTATTATATAAAGCCACATTTCAAACAGAACGTCATCACCGCATCGGTGTCGCATTCACGCCATTCTACGCATTTTGTTTATGCTGCGGAAATTCGGCTGTGTATGGAACACTTTTTTTTTGCTATTTCAGGGTTGGTCTTTTAGCTAAATTTATTCATACTGATACAATGAGTTTGTTTCGGTTTAAGATGACCGTTTCGAGTAACCCTGAGTACCTTGTTCGTAAGGTTTGAGTTTGTCAAGTTACAGTTACAGCTTTTTTTGGTAGTGCTTTGCGGGTCCTTTTTTATTATTCAGAAATAGGCAATAATTCAAAAATATTGCATTCGACCGCCATCTCGCCTGATGGTAAGCAACGATGCGGTCTACGATGGAGCATGCTTGCCTAAAAGAAACCGATCTATCGACCTATCGCCCCATTCCGAATAAGAATAATAAGAAAGTGTATCTTACCCGTAGTCCGATCGTCTTCGTTATCCGAAGCGTGCCGTTCCCCGGACGATGTAGTCGCGTACCCCGAGGAAGGCGGCGAGGGCCGTCGATAGTGCGAGATCCTCTGCTTCTTGACCGCGGGCGCTTCGTCCATAGAAATGTTCGCGAGACCGATGCTGGGAGGCCTTTTACTGGTGCTGGGGGACGCGCGCGGGGAAAGGGAGTTGGCCGAGTCACTGCTCAGCGGTGGCGTTAGATTTTGAGGTTTCCGCCTGTGGGATTAGAGTGCTGTTTTAATAAACGGGAACGTGTTTCTTGGAACTATCTATGTTTGAAGGTCATAATAGTTTTACTTTGAATACTAGCGTGGTTTCGACACATTTTGTAATAATTAATAAAGAAATACTCGAGTGTTAATTATATCAAAATGCATTATAGTTTTTTGAACATGAACTTCCATGAAGTAAAGCCTTATTGAATAAATTATTATGTGCTTGTTTAGAATTTAGAGTATACCTATTCTAAGATTTGACCCATATGTCTTCTGACATACTCGTAATTGTAAAGTTTTCCTCTAAGAGATGTTTATTGCGGTTTCGCGATCTAAACTATTTGTGGTTGTTTTTAAAATAGATATTCAATACAGCGTTACTATTTTTGCTTTGAGGGTTCCGTACACAATATTGACAGTGTAAACAAGATCATATTACCAATTCATATCATTTTAGCTATGAAGTCTAGAAAGTAGTCACTAAAAATAAACCAACCAAAATACAATGTCATCCACACTTGACACAGGATAGAGATAATTCTATAGTAAGATCTTACACACTGATAAATTATTGTAAGTCCTGTTTAAGAATATAATGATACGATATTTTTATCAAACCGCACAGTGGCCATGACTTTCAAATTTCGGATTATCACTTACTAACAACGCTCCGCGGTTTCACTCACTACCCCACTTCTTTTGTTTGTTATAAAAAGCGTATGTCATTGTCCGATCCTTGAACTATACCAATTCCCAAAGTCGATCTGTTGCTACGTGCAACAAGGACAATGAAACTTACTTTCGCCTTTATAATCTCAGTAAGAACTATGTTAAGTAATAACCAATCTTGAACTTAATAAATTGGGCACGAAATCAATAGTCAATTTCGTAGGCTTACCGCAAGAAGTCATTAACTGAAAAATCAGTGCAATCAAGCAACTTCGACTGCATCACGCTTGTAATCATTCTTTGAAAAAGATCACTGAATGTTGATCGAAACTAGTCGCAGTATCCTACTCAATAAAACTTGAGTATTCCCGTATTAATTATAGCCTAAATGAGTCAAAACCACGTACGTTTTCATAGCAAAGCAGTTAGAGACCTTTTGCAGTTAATTTTACTTCTTGCACTAAGCCTTCTTCACTTCTGTGTACTTACGAGTTATCGAAGATAGTTATGTCATCCGACTTTTTACGACAAAAGAAAACTGAAATTCCAACCGGCAAACGGCTCGTTGCTTCTTTTAAGCGTTGGCAGCACGCAGCTTGGAAATCAGTGGATTACCGACTACAATACTAATGAAGCATTTTAAGGCATATACCTCGTCACGCCAATGTAGATTGAGTGGTAAATTCGAAGTTATGACTTACCTGTTTAAGTACGTTGATCTCATTTAGCGTAAAAAAATTGTCTCTTATGTCTTGATTACACTCAACGAGTACAGTGGCGAGACAGTAACTGGGCGACCGAGCAAACAAATGATGGTTATAGCGACTGTCTCGCCTTGTCAAACTGTTTATACAAAGCGAGTACTCGGCCGAAGGCACTGTCACGCCACTGTACTCGTTACGCGATATCAATCCAAAACCATTCCTTCAGATTTCTCACAGCAGTAAGCAATGTTGTAGACGTGATTGGGCAATTTATCTGTGTTCGTGTCTGTATTATGGTTTTTACAGGGTAGGCGTTTGACCGCAACCTCAGGTGACCTTAAGTGGCAATGCTGCGTGAATGGGAACTGGCTCTGAAGTGAGACCGACCGCGTCAAACGATGACTCATCTCGCTTTAGGGATTTAATTGGCCGAGAAAAGCAAAGGTCTTACTTAGTCTACGAGAACAAATTTGCATTTATTTGTGTGTATATTTATCCGATGATAAATCGTATACCGTTGATCCGATCTTAATGAAATTTTGTGAGTTAATAGTTTATGCAAATATGTACAATGTTATGTCCCTATATCTAATGTCTTAGTGCTTCTGTGAGTTTGGCAAGCAACTAGTAATACTAACCTGCAGGAATCGTCGCATTACATCTGGCTATCTCCTGTGCCATATCTCTCATGCATTTATAAACTCTTTAAAATAAACGAACCAACCTCTTGAGCATACGTTTTTCCTCCTCACTGTAGAAAGGCCAATCTTCGTTGACGTCGTTCCAAAAGTGCCTACGTAAATGGTAACAGTTGTCCTTTAGAGAACTGATTTGCCCCAATATCTTGCCGACGACTATTTTCTCCTTGTCCTTCATGCCTTCTGTAATGTTAGGCTAGTGTCAGAGATTGCCAACTTTAGGAAAATCTCGATTTCATCAAATGACATTCCCCATATATCTGATTGTTCGAAAAACTTCTTTATAATTAAGTAGAAAGAAGCTTATTTCGAAAAGCAACGATTTTTGTAGCAAAACTTCACGAATGTTCGATAAGTTGGTCTTATCTATAAAACGCTTTGTCAACTTCTCGCCGACAAGGATTATCGCGCGCGTGAACGAGACAGCTATATCTGTACGTTATTAAGTTCAAACACGATTGTAGGTGTTTAGGGATGTCAGTTGGTGAATTCGAGACTGAATTACTAATACTGCATTGTCTACTTACCACTGAATAACCGAGCGTACAATTCGGGCTTTTTGAAGGGTTTCAACGCTAATAACTGTATAAGTCTTTCTCTGGAATTAAAAGAAAAAAGGTCTTGTTAATATGTGAAATTAAGAATGCATAAATACTAATTATTAATTAGTCTAGGTTGGAGCTTATTGCAATCGGGTATCTTATCTAAAATCAAGTTTAGGCGAGCAAATAACTCCCACAATATATTACACGTCCAGTATATTGACACTGACATCAAAACTTGCAAGTTACCAAAATCGTTTGCATGAGAATATTTGCAATTTTAAACTGAGACTAAGTATTCCAAAATTTGGTTAATGTCATGATACATAATTCATGTTTCATAACGATTATAAATGGTTGTTTCTGTCGGAGATTCCGAGTTCATTTTTAATCGATCAAGTAAAATTCATTCCATCATTACGATCGTCATAAAATTCTCTATAAATCCCCATTACAAAATATGTTTACGAAAAGCAGGACCAAAGTTACGTCATTGTTTGGGTTTGCACTTTAAAAAAAAAGAGCGTAAACACGTCCAAATATTGGTTGCAAATTATTATCAGTTGAAACAATCATCATTGTTTTCGGTCCGTTATCTGTTACGTGGACTTGTTTATCAAATCTTAATACAAGCATTGATAAATTCGATATTTGTATGTACGTATAGAGTATAGAGTAGATATTTGGTATCATATCTGATAAACGGTCATATACCAGACTGAAAAACTGCATAAATTTGCTTTAAAAAGACATGGAAACCCGATAAATCCATCAGGCCATAGGATTACAGGTACGTGTACTTTAGCTATATATTTTACAGATAAAAAGCATCGACTTAAAATATATTCTTCAGCCGTATCTTAGAGCCAGTGACTGGTAGAAAATTATGTTGATATGAATGTTGCACAACACGGTTTTTCTGAAAAAACTTGGAAATAATAGTGAGTCATACATATATCTAGCTTGCGCTAATTATTTCGTAGCAACACTCAGTGAAGAACACAGGGAAAATTGTTGCAATATTTCATAACTTAATTTATGTTATACTCGTGTCAAACGGCATTATTACCCTTGTAGAGAATTGTTATCATACTTAGTTTTCGGGGAAATACCGATTATTTTTAGCTCTAAAATTCATCTATCCTCTTTTAGCATTTTCTTACCACTGCTATGTACATAGTCAAAGTATATGACACTTACATTGTCTGCTATTTTGATGTCATTTGATTGCCAATTATTTGCGCATCACTATGTAATATTTATCGCGAAAAAAATAGTATTTAACTGAAAAATTTGTGCGCGTAGTTAGTGACATATGTAAATATAAACAAGATTGTTTCTACTTACAAAAAAAAAACTGCAAAACTACGCAGTATAATTATGTAATCTCTTACAAAATTAAACTAAAAAAAGTTACCTCATCCTTTTTCTGCAACAAAAGTACATCATAAAAACGTATCTCATAAGCAGTAAGTGTTTATCTGTATGTATGTATGTTTTTTGTTATATTTACGTAGGTAGGTATATGTAGGTTTAGAATATTATGTTGATTGTGAAGTGAGTGCTCATTCAGAAACAAAACCGCTGTGTTTACTGGAAGCCACAAGTCAGAACTGTCGTAAGTACCTATTAGAATATTTTATATCTAAACTCCTATGATATTTGTTTTTACTGATAAGCAATGATGAAATCATTAACATAGGAATATTTTCAAAGAAATATAATATAATGTGTATGGTAATTAACGACTTAAATGCCGGTCTTGTACTGAATCATGAAACAAACTTATTTGGAAAGAAACTCGTATAAACAAAGCATGGCATAGTCATGTTATCATTTATGTTGTTTATCTTTATATTGGTATAGTTTTATTATTCATGGTAGTCAACTGTCCTACATTTATTAGCTAAGTCGCTCTAATTCTCTAAGTATTGGCTTTAGATTGTTGCCTCTACTAAAAGGTAGTCCGATAGAAAACAGCAGGGGGCCTTAAAATCTCAGTTTAAAAAACAATTAACTCCTGCAGTTTATTTTCATATTTATCTTAACGCGCAATTTAGATAATTAAAGTATACAAGTGTTTGCAATAAAATATGACAACATAGAAAGAATTTCATGGTGCGGTGATCTCAGAATTACATGCCAACATAAAATAAAAGCACTTAGTATTAGGTCACGGGATAAAGTAAACTATTTACCTCGTTGTATGATTATATTGTATTATAATTGAACATTTCGAAAGATAATTAATAATGGTAGGCATATATTAGTAGGTAAATGAACCTTTCAATGTCAAGAATACTCGAAAATAAAAACCACACACGATCATAAATAAAATTAACTGATGGTAATGAAGTAACCATTATAATAGTGAGTATTAGCGAAAAATGAATGACATACTTTGAATGCACTCCTGTGATTATCTATTAGGTGAATGAACGATAAAAATCCTTTGCAATAATAGAGGGTGAATCCAGGTAGGTAGGTTAAAGTTGAACGAACTTTGCCTTTGGTATTGTTTATCATTTTAAAGTATTTAGAGGGCATTGTTCAGGCAATGGCTCTCTTTCTAATGGTGGCTTCAACGCGGGGATTTCAGAATAGGTACGCATTTGGTTTTATCACCTGCTGTTAGAACCAATAACAAAAGGACCCAACATCCATAAGTGGTTAGATTAGAGAATCTGATCAGCCCTTTTGAGCTAAAAGAAAGTAAAACTATGTTTCTGGAATGTGGCGTCAAGCGTAGTGCTATATGCTAGTGCAGTGCGTTTCTATAGATTCAAACGCTGTCCGTTCGTCATAGACAGACCATCAACAAGGAGTTTTACTGGGTACAACCCCTTCTATAGCCTGGCTGAACGCCGATGCAGATTTCTTTGGAAGATTTCTTGTAAAAATCACGTAATAAAAGTATCATAGAAACATTACTCGATTGCTTTTTCGACAAGACTTGTTAAAGAAGGTTCTTCCTACAAGTTTCGATGAAACAATATAAGTATCGAGTTTGTATGAAAACAATTCAGCGTGTTATACTCGTATGCATGCGTTCGGTTCTATGCAAGTAGATTATTTTAAATTACATTCACGCAGAGAGCATTCGAGGTCAACACGGCAAATCGAAGAGTTTGCATTAGAATTTAGATGCGCCCTGTGACTTCGTCTATAATATCACATTTATAGCTACCATTTGTGCAACGTTTTTTTGCCAATGACAAGTTTATTTCTAGAATATGACTTACGAGTTCACACGTCTTTTACGTATTCTTTGATGTTTGAGAACAATACATTTTATTGAAAAATCTCTCATAATATAGCAGACAACCGAACAACAGAACGCGTAGTCGTAGGTAGATAGCTACTTCGTTATTACGTGGTTGGTGGTGTGGCAATAGGGAATCCCTGAGTGAGCCAATTAGAAAAAACACGCATAGAACTAACTAAATGTTGTGAATGAATAATGTAGTAATGAGCTAGGGGCAATATGTCCTGCAGTAACCTACTACTTGGAAGTGTTGTTATGAATTTAAGTCTTTACAAAATAGGCCTTCTGTACGTGTACAATCTTTTTAAATACCATGATAGGCTTACGGCTTATCATCTTGCTTGATGTTGAGCAATTATTCGGTCTACCGTGGAGTATGCTTGCCTAGAAGACCCAGATTCACTCTCGACTTGAAGACACCTAAATATCTGTCGGGGAACTCACTCAGGCAAAGCGTTCTCATAACTGTTAGATATTTTGTGACGTTGAAAGGAATAGCCAGTTACATAGTTGTACTTACTTCAATGACCGCCTAGTGAGATCCGGATTGGGCGGCGGCCGTTGGGCTTGGTGTGGATTGAGTTGCGGTTGCGGCTGGGGCGGTTGTTGCGCAGGCGGGGGGTGCGGCCGGGGCGCGGCGGGCGCGGCCGCGGGTCTCTCGGCCCGCTCCGTTCGCTCCGTCCGCTCGCTCCGCTCCGGGCGCTCCGTCCGCTCGTTGCGCTCCGCTCGCTCCAGCCGCTCCGCGACTTGAGCTGCAGTGGGGTACGGATGTGCCGAGCGGACTTTTACTCGTCGCCCGATATCCGTTTGGTTAGGTTTGATCACGCGGGTGCTGAAACATTATTGTTTTTAATTGAGGGCGGGAATTCACCAAAGCTCTGGAGATAGGCTAGGTTGAAATGTCTAATTTTGTCACAGAAACGGGCCGCAGTGTGTTCGATTTCGAGCCTTAGATTAGATTCACAGGCTTGGTGGATTAATAGCTCTAATTTAGGTATCAAAAAGCTACTTTGATATATTTTTCAATAATTTTGAATCTCGCTTGGAAACCAGTTATTTTGCTTTTGCGCCAAGTTCTAGTTTTCTTTTGTGAAAAATTGTCACTACCTACATAATCATTGAAATGTCAAGTGACGTACGCAAATGTCAACCAATGACATTGCATTTTTATAGAACATGTTCACCTATTCAATTTGAGAAGTTAGGACGACAACTGTAATAATACATTCAAACTCAAAGCTTTGGTATATTGATTTTGGTTTATTATTATCAAACACAATTTACCTATCTATTTTTTTATAGTGGAATTCAGTTCCTCGTTCTTGCTAGTCAGTGGCACGGTCAAATCTCAACAAACGACATTGAACTCGATGAAGGAAAACACTGTCAGGAAGCCATAGCAGTGGTACAACACTTTGTAATCCTCTTTTAGATATCTACTACCCTTCAAGTCGTAAATCAAGCGGCCAAGCGTCCTTTGAAATGCCCTTGTCTAACCGCGACTCTTTACAATCCGAAATTTCGTACCTACATAAGGAAATGCAAGTGGCCTTAGGGCTTGGACAAATCTAATATTAGAAGACAAGTGATGAAGTGACTCGTTTTTAGAGTTGGTTTGGCATAATTTTCACGCAGTCTCACTAATATTCAGAACACGGATATTACTCTATCGTTGCCATCCGTCGTGCACCAAGCTGACTTGAGTCCAATCTGAGCCCATAATTTATGGCCGAAATATCAGACCGTCTCGCGTCTTTTGTTTGAAAGTCATTGCCTTCGAGCCCTTTTTAACCCCCGACGCAAAAGAGGGGTGTTATAAGTTTGACGTGTCTGTTTGTCTGTCTGTCTGTCTGTGGCATCATAGCGCCCGAACCACTGAACCGATTTCAGTTTAGTTTTTTTTGGATGAAAGGAGACTTAATCGAGAGTGTTCTTAGCTATGTTTTATAAAAATCGATTGAGCCGTTTAAGAGTTATGGTGGGTTAATTCTTACCATTTACTCTGTTCCGCGGCGACCGTCCTCGCCATGCGGTCTTTCGTCGCCTCGTATGAGTCGTCGTTTGCTTGCACCCGCATCCTTCTCGGCAGCGGCCCGCACGACTCCAGACGCCTCTGGTTGTCGCTCCGGACGCACTCGAACGAACCCTGGAAACGTGTGAAGAACCCTTTAGTTGTTGGAAATGGGTACTGGTAACTGCGCTCTGCGGTTTGTCTACCATTTTCCATTTATCCTACTTTTATCTGGGATAAAAATAATCCTCAGAATGTACACTAATTCATACTAATTTCGTTTAAGAATAGACGTTGTAAATTTTAGAATAGTGATAAAATGCGAGTATCTTGTGTCGAAGTCGACAATATTACGTTTTTACAGACTAATTCGATGTTGAAGACGACAGTACCCGTTTTAATTAAAGGACTACTACCCACACGAACCACAATCAATCATTTCAAGACAAAGGCCTTTGCATCATCAGGTAAGCAAATTTAGGGCTGTAATACACAATAGTAGTATTGACGTTTGAAATACCGATAAAATAGATTCATAAACTGTGTCTGAATCACTCTTTGCAACCGAAATAGTTTTCATCAATCAGCCATTTGAACGGATTAAACTGAAACTTTAAGATACCAAAAGAACATTTCTCGAAGCTTTTCTATTTCCAGAACACTTTTAGTGCATAGTTTTCGCATCCAATACTTTAAACACATTTCAGTTTTAAAATAAAGAAAACACATCTGCAATTGCAATAATTTTGCGCAATGTGAGAAAGTAACAGACATACATATATCACAGAATTACAAGCAAGCCATCTCGGCAGCGAAATTCTGATTTATGAATGGCATTACGTTGTAAGCACCGAATGTTATCACTGGTTGAAATATTACGCAAGAAAATTGATGTTTTTACTATAAAAGCTTCCTAAAACCCGGCGTACTGAACGAAAGCTCGTGGGAGGGTGAAATTGCTACGCCAACGCGCCTGTGTCATTTATAGCTCCGATGAATCTGTTCTACTGTGTTAGGTTACCTTAAATTTTATCAGACTGCGAGACGAACTGGAAATCATGCGGTTTATGATTTCAAAAACAACAATGCGGTACATGATTTTGGGTAGGTCATTTTGGAAACGTTATGGACTAGTAACCTCGTTGTACATTAGAAGGTACTCGGCGAAATGTGGAAAATATGAAATTAAGGAACTCGAACGGACTGTTTATGATGCAACACAAATGCTCAGTGACTGAAATCGCGCTTTCTACCAGCCATTGTGTAACGTTCTCGGTAGCACGATGTCTCCGTGGCAATTCTGACTTCACGTATTTTTCATTTATTTCGATCGACCCAACCAAACCCAAGGTATTGTACAATTTCCTTAAAAGGTTATCGGGCAGGTCGAGAAACGATCTCGTGACCAATGCAGAAAAAACGCACTTGTACCGCCTTGTAATAGAGGGCGCTGGCTAACAATCGGTTTCTTGGAAAGCAGATTAGAACTGCAGTTGTATGATTCCAATCGATGTCCATTTAGTACAAGGCCGCAAAGGTAACGTCGTAATGATCAATTTAAAATTCATCAATGCTCTAGTTTCTATCGTTCTAAATAGACCAAATAATAACACTGAGCTGTTTTCTATTTAAGTATACACTTTACACTATAGTTAGTGGTCAGTGCTACCTCCCTCGAATACGTGTTAAATATATTGTTGACTGAATCAGGTGAAAATATTCAGGGCGTGGTCCGAATGGCTTAGCCATGCCGTGAGTAAGTTTGCTCTTACAAATTTGTCGGCCGTAGCTTATTTATCGGATGCCACCGTTCCGCGACCTACAAAGCCAAACGTGTACACGAGGGGAGCCATGGAGAATATTAATAATTCCGCAATCGAGTGCCATCTTTATCGATTAGCGGAGCAACACATACATAAATGTACGAATCGGTTAACATATTTCGCGGTAATATAAGAACGTTTGCAATATAGCTATGAATACACGAAGATCATTGTAAAGAATCGCCACAGAATTTCTACTTTTGGCAACTGAATTCTAATGAGAAATAATTTATTAATTGATTTCATAAGCAAAACCATAAACAAGCGACTAATTGTAATTACAGCAATGGATGATGGCATGGAATGTATGACACTGGTGATTAGAATAGAATGATCTAATTACGAACTAGCACCTAATAAATTTTCCGCAAATTAGCAACTTTGAAGCCAATTAAATAAAAACTTTAAGTCATAAACTGTCGCCAACTGTTCGATATCGTATAATATTTTTATTGCAAAGTTAACGTTGCATGAAAGTCACACGGTGTTTAAATGTTTTATAACATTTACTTTTTAGTAAACAATAAACTGCACCGGTATCGTGTTGAAGTTTAACAAATATTTGCAAAGAGTTAATTTTTTTTTAGGTATGTTAAACAAATAAAGTAGACACCATTAAAGTTCCTTGCACTATGTGTGTGCACTCATTCGAATGCTGGTTGTGGCAAAAAGTAATAATTAAAGCACAAAATACTCGGGCATCGACGACATTTGTTGATAAAACCCACATGACGTAAACAGCGGATCATGAAGGTGAAATGGGATGCCACGCTAAATAGATAATGAAGACATTATTTTCAGTACTGTTTCTATGTGGAATTTAGTTTGAATTTGGCGTTAAACTTACATTCGTTTGATGAGAAAATGAAGTGGTAGACATTTGTAAATCTCGTTCAAGTTCCATTCAAGATAAATTAGAGAGCGTAATTGAGTTTTCAGATAAAAGGGATGGAAATCTCGAAGTACTCGTATTTCGCAATTCAGGGTTTATCCAGTTTAACTTTAGTCTTATCTACACTACCACAGCATACTAAGGACTCTACGTCTACTTAATAGTCGGTCATTACATCTGAAAACTTATAATATGTATTAAGTCATACCTGTGGACCCTCCATTTCTGCATTGCTATTAATGGTGAAGTAAAACGTAGCCTCACCCGTGGGATGGACTGGAATCGTGATTTTCTGGAAAAGACAATAGCAAAACATTAGCATTAGAAACGGGCTATTACTACATAAAGTAAAGGTTAGTTATGTTGTCGAGTTTGCAAATAGTTAAGCATTAGTCGAAGAAACGAACAACGAAACTAAAAGGCGTAATATTGCCCAGTGGGCTTTCGACGTAGATAACGTAACGATACAAATTCGTAAACAAAAAGATCATTAACATTGATTAACATAGCAAATTCAGCATGCTAGCAAATTAAATACATCGATTATCATTTACTAGATCTGGTTTCTCTATGTATAATAACTATATCATTAGAAAAAGTTCAATATGCCCTTGGTCTTTTTCTGGGGAACGATAGAGTAATAAAACTGTAAGTATCCGATGTTTTCTTTTTGTCGAACCAAAATAGTATATCTGCACGGAGCATGTGGTGTGTGAATAGTTTAAACGTCGGCGTCAGACGCGAGATTTGATGTCAGAAAGCGACAAACAATCGCTATTTTGGGGACACGAAAACGAGAACAGTCAAGACCTCCTAAAAGCATCGCCCAAAAGACAAAAGGAAGTCCCAAGAGCTTGTGAGATTTTTGACAAATACAGAATGTGAATAATTTACAAAGAATTCACATGTCGCGTGTGAAACATGTTAGAAGTTTCAACGTGGGTAACCTGGCACGAGATATCTACGTGAATCATACAAACAACATAGCGGACGCGCTATAGTTTCAGTTTGGTGTGAATAGCTATAAAAATATTATTGCAGAGGTTATGAATATTACTCTCGCGATACACCTGCGTTGTGCGCTCAATCGGATGTAGTTGACAAAAGAGCAGAATGGTCCCACGAGAAATTGACGACACGTCTCGTATTAAAGGTCCAAATAAGGGTATCGTGGACTAGTAGGTTTAATTTTATTGCGACCGTATACATGTGATTATGCCTGTACACAGCTTCACATGAATGTGATTGATGACTTTCGCTATGAATGGCATAGTCGTCTGTATTGACGCCATACGAGTTAAGGTCAACAGTACCGTTTTTCTGGTAAGTAGTCCAAGTATTTTTAATTATATCACTGGATCACTTGTTTCTGTTTTCTAAAGTATCATTATGAGAAAACGGGCATGACTTAATGAATTTGTTTATTGAGGTCGCCACTAGTTCTTCATGGTTCGCTACGTTATGCGAGTGCCAGAAAAAACAGAGCGGTCTCATTTTACTTCCTCTTCAAATTCGGTTTCAAATTGAGAAAATGTAGTTGGATTTTGTTATTTCAGATGACCAACAGTTTTGTTATGTGAGTGAGATGCAGAATCTTTGTGATGATGCACTGCTAATGAAACTGTATAATCAAGGGAGCCGAGATGATACCGAGGCGTGCCTCATTTGGTGACGCGCACACCTACACGCGTGGCGTGGCCGCTAGCCGCTTTAAGGTCGTGGCTGACGATGTGTGCCAGCACCACAATGCCAGACAATTAACCTATTAAGAGTGTGTCGTGAAGCGCAGACTAATGGAGCAATAACCTGACGTATCCCGGCTCTCAACGATATCGCGGAGACCAGGATCTATTACCTCAAATTTGCTGCAAAAGATTTTTGTTTTACTAACTAATCACTTGTCCTGAGTAGTAATTAGATTTATATTTAGTTTCCTTCCTCGTATTCGAGGCAGCTACTCGGTGATGGACATCAAAACAGGTAGGCATGCCACCAATATCGTTTTCAAGTCCACTTAATATTTGATATCATTAAAAGGCTAAGTCAATAATACTGTGACGTTCATTGCACGAGGCGACGCTGATAAACACAACGTAAAGCATAGAACATAATATGGAATTATGGAGCTAATGAGGAAAAAACCCGCTACGAGTGTAGGCGCGCACAAGGTGCGGGCGCGCGGGGCGCGGCTTTCTCTGCGGTACAACCAAACGATATAAAGAGCGCCTCGCGATGGAACACTTCGGCATTCGGTGAACAGCCGTCTCGCCCGCATCATCTGTTCTCTCATGGCTTCATCCATTGTTTGGTTTGCTGCTTTTATTGACCGATTTCTTTCTACTGTTGTGACTAATACAATAACACATAATATGATTTAGACTATTTATAGGCAATTAGCCCAATAAATCTTCAGATTGTATCATGTCAAGGTCGTTGGGTTTTCATTGTTTGTCTTCTAGCGAAGGTCGGAGTAGTGACTCGGGTAGGCCGGAAAATAGGCATGTTCGAGGAAATCCGTCATCCGTTTTTCAAGGCATTATTCGAATGCCATCTAGACAATTAATTTGTGAAGGTGCCTTATCAGACTTACACATGACAGCGTTTGCAAATCGTGCTCTTACGTCATTCTAATGCGTAACCGGTCTATTTTCAGCTGTTTTCATGTAATTTTGCGCTCGTGGGGCGGGATTTCTTTATTGTGTATTGCCGTCGTGCGCAGCGACTGTGGCTTTTGTTGGTTACCTAATTTCACAGCAAGCCGCGAGCGGTATACGGAGTTGCGAAGTGAGAGGCCGTCACAACCGGTCCGTTCGGCTCACTCGACCGAGAGATATATAAGCCACGAATACAACTACGTCGCAGGCTCGTTGTCTGCTCCCCGGTTCTATTTCAGTTACTTTAATACGAATAACTCATTGAAATCGGTTACAATTCGACGAAATCGTTGATTCAAAAGTAAACTTCTTATAATAATTTTCCTCAGAAGGGACAAACCCGGACGCAAAACCAGCGGTCGTGCGCCCCAACCTCGAGTTAACGCGTTGTATCTTATTGACGTAACGTCGCGGAGGTAGCAACCTGTTGGCCAGTCTAAAATGAACTTTATGGACTGATACATTTAAAATACAACATTGTTTAATGTTGTATCATCATACGTCAGCAACGTACGATAATAAATGGTTTACTTCGACACGAATCGTAGCGGGAAATCCACGCGACCGGGTTGTGATTGCCTTCATCCATGTTAATTGCTTACCGTTCTCTTGTTTTTTTCTTTGTAAGATAAACATATTGACTATAATTTTATCAATGTTGTTTACAGTTCCATCATCAAGCTGAATGTACCAGAATGTATTAACATTCAAATAAAAGGACAAGGCGACGATGCATTAGGATCGATGAGTAACACAAAAGAAATACAAAGAAGTCTCTACAATGTCACTGGATTTTTACATTGCCAATATGTTGCTTTGGAATTCAGTGCCACAAACAGGTTAAATAACATTTCAGTAAAAATATTAATCCCCTTTAAAATTATAAACAAACTATTAGCAGATAAATAAAAAAATGCAAAACAATGATTAAAATTACAGTTAAATAAAATGTTAGCCTACTTGACCTGTGAAAGGTAATAAATAGGAAGATGAAGCTAGATGCTAAAGAGAAACATCATAAATAAGAAATCGTGTGAAGTAGTAGGGCTTCGTATTTATAAATAAACAAGACGCAAGTATCCGTACAAGTAGCAGACGTTGATAAACACTGTTCGTGTTTAAACAAAATGTTTTCCATTTAACAGCACAACAAGAGACGCTGTCTTTTGAAAAGGGAAATTTGATAACAACGGAGATGCGTCGCGGTAGGTAATGAATTCGGTAACGCGTCTACGGAAGAAATTGTTTTAACACAATTTACTAACGGTAATAGTCACTTTCATCGCAGACACATTTAAAGGCGAAGTGAGTGGCCAGTTATTCGTGAGGTTTCTACGATACTATTTGCATATTCGCCGACTTTCTAATGGACGATGCGGCCGCTCTTGTCGCAATCGTCGGCAGCGGTGAGGTAACACCGATTCATTTAATTATATGTGAAAAACAGTATTCGAGCCTCGCATATTGTTGCCATTGATCAGTCTCGTGTGTGCGCCGGACTAACTTGGGTTTTTTCGCGTCGAATGCCGATCGCTGATTGGCCGACGCTAGGCTTATTTAAAAGTCGCGCTCGAACCAGAATACCTTGCATTCACGTTCATTCGATTGATTACGATTTCAAGCAAACTAATCGAAGCAAGAAAAACAGCGAATCAAGCTGTTGCCCGCGAGCAATCTAATTTTCCATCAGTTAGCAAACACTTCAGATACGCTTGCGAAAATTCTGCGGTCGTCATGACCAAGTAAATTAATCAGTTAGTTACCTTGTCTACAATATTAGATTTACCCATATTTCATGTAGGTTTCTATTCCGGTTAATGAACTGTTTTATGTTAATTACTATTTTGCGCGTGTCTAACGATTAGATTACTTAGTACTCGAAGTCACTTGGACGCGTGTTTTGTTATCGCGACTTCCTATGGATAGTGCGTGATTACGTCAAAAAGATAACATTTTTTTGGATTGCAGAACAAATTGTTTTCGGAATGGAAAGGATCGGCGCTCGTGTAGTTTTAGTTAGCATTGCATCGATGTCGTCGAGCGGGTTTTGAGTAAGGATTCATTCTGGTGCCGTTCTCCTTAGCTCGCGACCTTCCGCAAGAGGAGGGGCACCTCTCACCGGCGACGTGACTGCAACCACGGCCTTACGTCGCGAGGCTGTATCGAAACCAAACCTCTACGTAACGAAGCTCTTTCCAACGCGCCGCGCCGGTTACCCAACGCCCGATAGTTCCGTCGATACATAGCATATCTACTTGCTTCGGCAGGCATATAACCACCACTGGATCACGTGATCACCTTGCGTAATCAAATATTGCCGCTCCTTTTGATACAACGTGAAATACATAGAAATCTTTCATTATTGAGATACAAATGGTGAAACTCCTATTGAAGTTGCGAAAACTAATCGAGCGTTGGCACATTCGCACATCGTTTCACTCGTCATTATAGATAGTGTAAATAACAAGCTATTCAAGAATTACAGCGACGATTTGTAGCTGATGACATGAAATTAATTAAATGGAATGCATGTATGTATGAAGCTATTTCAGAAACAATGGTAAGTAAAAGGCGGATTGCAGTTCTCACTGCTTTATTCAATTCTTCACTGCAGTGGAGGACTGAAGATGAGGATGCATACAGCTATTGTATTCACTCATTACTTTTACTGACAAATAGACGCTTCAAGGCGAATCAAGCATTGTTATATTTTTACACGAGCATAAATCAGAAAGGTCAGATAAAACATACGAGTTATTTTTACTTTTAAATGTAGAGCACTGAGGTATCTGAGGACAGCTTTTTTGCACGCAACCCAACGTACATAAATATTTATTACACACATTATTTTGAGGAAAGAAAAACTCCCCAACCTATTAAAGTATGAAACATGACAAAATACCACCACTTGCGAAGATTCAACACCTCTATCAAAAGATGGTATAGTAATGCGAAAGGGTACTGACCGAGGTTATTTCCCTCGGGAGGCAGGCCTCGGGACAAGTAAGGTTAAAAGGTTTTTTTTTACTTTATATGCCTACACAGACACCTTCATAAATATATCGATTGATTACTCGATATTTGAGGATTGATTAAAGGAAAAGATGGGAAAATGAAAAAACCTGTTGGTAAGGACCGGTCGGCTGCAGTTAGATGCATTGAATCGAATCTGTCAAAGCACTACCAGATACACATTGTATACTAGATGATGTCGCAGGTATTTAGATCAAGGCGTTAAACACGCGTTCGAGAGTTGAGATCGGATCCGAGGAATTTTTGTTGAAGAGCACGCTCGTGCTGTTCGATCGCATAAATTCATTATGAAACCAAAGCGGAATACACAGAGAAATTAAAACACATGAATAAATAAAATAGTGAAACCGCTGCTGAACGTAAAGAATCTACAGGAGACTCTTACTATGGAGAGCAATCGAATTTTAAATTGTATTATTACAGTAATGTAGAAATCTAATCTGATAAAGACAATACTGCTAATAAAAAACTAATATTTCTAAGTAGAGAAACTACACGTGACGAAGAATGATTTGTCATATTCAACATGTGGTTTAGGTGTAAATATGATCTCGTCAGGCTGTAAGAGCTTTCCTCACATCGTTATAAATGTAGGAGGGATGAATGTGCGAATAATGTAACCAGATAATCCTGAACAATCAACTAGTGGAGACGCGGCGCCGGCGTGACGTGACGCCGGCCACGCCTCCTACTCTACGGGCTATATTACGTCTGGGTTCCTACGCAATTACTCGATGTAGGGGGAAGGCGAAATCTACACAAGCCCCATTAACATTCAGAATTGAGATCGCTAGGTATACATTCTGTTACCAGGCATTGTTTATCGTTCCGACGGTTCCGATAACCTCATGATCGCCGTGCAATACGACCGTGGCTAGAAAACGATCGAATTTCACGGCGATAAACAACTGTTATTATGTACCAAAACATTTTAACAAACATAATTAACTATGTATGCTTTATATTATTACTTAATCTGTCAAAGAGTTTTCGTGCAAGTGTTAGTAGGGCTTTGTATGAGCGCCGATTAATGTTTTGGGTGTAAAAGGAAATCCAACAAGTGTTTAAACTAATTAGTAATTATGGAACGAGCATAAAGAGGCTTAAAATATAACCAGTTTTCCTGTACGTTGGTTTTTACTTGAACATTGACGATGTTTACAACCTGTTAACCTGAGGATATAGATTATGAATACCATCCTTAAACGCGACGATGGTGATGGTTTAAGTCAGCAAATAAATTTGCTTCATGTCGATGATAGTTGGAGCTTGAAACGCAAACAGAGGCGCACAGCACACCCAATAAAGCAGACAAATTGACTGCGAAACCACGGTCGGTGGCTGGATTCAATATAACATCGACTCGTATAGGTGCGCCGGTTATTGTCTCCAGGCGGATATATCCCAACTCCTAACCATATATGGCTGCCTGAGACTTGTGGTATAGTTACATTTACTAAACAATGTTGACATGAATAGTTTTAGAGTTATGCAATAATGTTCTTATCAAATCCTGATATTTAATGAATTTGCACAACAGCATGATAATATCGCATACAATCGTTATTTTCGTACAATAAGGTAAACATGACTTGTCAATAGGCCATACAGATTACTACTGTGACTAATTTGCGTCAGCTTGTAAAAAGTAACTCTCAAAATCAACAGACACGCTCAATATTGTAACTACGGGTAAAAATGCAAGTGGGAAATGAATGAATTCAAATCATATTTAGAAAAGTAACGTCAACATACAGCTGACTAGAGAGTTGACTGGCCATCTTAAGGCAGGCGAGACGATGGTATCTAAGAGCGAGTTGGCTAGGTGGCCAGTAAAGGTAAGCAAGACTGTTATCATCGAGCAGGGAGTCAGTGGCTGGCTAGAGAATAAACCAGCCATAAAAGAGTAAGCGACAAGATAGTCGTCCAGAACCGATAGACAAGACAGTTGACTGGCCGTTAAAGTAAGTGAGAGGACGGTCGTACAGCAGCGATTGACGATTTTTCAATACCACGAGCCGAAACTGGAATCGACTAGCACAGGAACGAGATATTAGGCGTACCAGAACCATAACGGAGATAAGGAAGGATGAAGTAAAAACAAAAGTAGATCAAGTTAAAATTAGAAAAAAACGCAGCTTTCTTCCAATACGGTTACCGTAGGTTACAAAAAAAGTGGACGCCCATTGTGTACATAATGATTAGACATGATGTGCAGGAAATTGACCACGACGGACTGTATAGATAGACGCTACGTAACTGTTAGTCTCTAGTTGAGCTAATAAGATTTGTTGGATAACGGGCATTACGAGGCTGGTGGCAAGCAGGGCGAAAACAATTGTGAGTTAAACTGGTTCTTCGTTTATTCCGTGATCTTCCAGTGATAGTGATAGTTTTACTGAAATACTTTGATATACCATTACTCAATGTACCTCTATATCACTAACTTCCCTGTGATATGTACTTAAAAATACGCGGAACTTGTATGAATTTGTAACTATGCCGTGGTAAGTAAAATTCTATTGAAGAATACAACTCAATACAATTTTTGAGAAAATCCAAAAGTTGAACAAATCAGTTCTTTGTTTTGAAGATCATAGCGAATTGTAAATGTTGAAATCAGTTCAATAGCCCATATTTTGTATTCAAATAGATTGTACGGGTCCGAACGGCTGACGACAGACGCGTCATGTCTATAGATTTAAGAATTACCATATTTATGATGACTTAGAAATTTCACTATTCTCCATTCAACCATTTTAAACTACGGTTCATATGGGGATTGAGATTCTGTCTAAAGATAACATTAAACATTGAAGAAAGATAGAGCACGCCCAATCAAAGAAAACATTCTGTAAATTTAAAGAAAAAAGGAATAGGGCATCATATCATCAAAGAAGGCTTGAGCAACAATCGGTTTAGTCACATTCGTTGGACGTGTCTCTTTCAAATCAAAAATAGGTTTCGAGGTGAAGGCCACGCAACACTGCTTGCGCGTTTCATTTAAGTTTTCTGAACTTTACTCGTACAATGATGATTCATTTACATTATCATTATGGGGCGCGCTAAGTTGAGTGCGAAGGATTTAACTACTATTTGAGTAGTTTCAATAAGCCTTGTCTGCTAAGCTGAAGTTCAGAATAGTGCCGCGAGCGAACGGTAACTTTTACCTGACTTACGTAACACTGTCAGGTACAATTTATTATCGGCTCCATTCGGAGCTTTCGTAATGTAGCCAGTGCCGCTTATGCACCACACTTTGCTTCCACTCGATCTCTTTCTATAGGTACCCGGATGTTCTAGGCCTTGACTAGAGTATATGACAAACGACTTCGACACACAACATAATGCTCAGATTATAATATTTACAAAGTGTGAACTTGTCGAGTTATACCTGTTACGATTAGGAATGAGAGCAAGATCAAAACGCGTGTACCCTTTACAAATATTTTACGGTAAATTCAATTAGAGGCAAAAAGATTTAGAGTTTCGTTTGGGTGAAAGCGGTTTTGTTGCTAAGTCTGATGGTCTGGTCTTTTCTGGGTCTTTTTATTGTAATTTTGAATTGAGTTCAACACCGTTAGTGCTTATTTACTAAGCAAGTAGGTAGATATAGTGCGTCATTGTTGTGTAACCTAGCTTTGTAGAAGTAGAGCCAGATAGTTTAGTAATGTTTCTCAACCTATATGAAGGTAAACAAATGAAGGTACATAATTTCAATGCCAGAAACCGATTTTATCAACTGGATATGTTTTTAAAATTGATAATCCTGTCTTCTGGCCCTACAAGGTAGAGGAAACCTACTTCAAATTGTTGCTTGATAAAAAAAAACAATTGAACATAAGATCGGGAATATTGATATGGGGAAAAATAAGTAAACAAACGAAGTGTATCACACGTGACACCTTAGCGGTGAAGACATAATATAAGCGTTTACTTCACGTACACGCCTGATCTTTTGCCCTTTCAGCTAGGTGTATCAAGTATGGTAACAGTTTAATTTATAAACAGGTTTCTCAGTATTGATTGGATAGAGGCCCAAAACATGCAAATTTTTGTCGTTGCTTGCATTAACATAAGATTGAGTTTTGACATTAAAAAATAAAATATATTTAAGATAATTTACAGAGGTAATTTAATTCTAAGAGTTGGTTAGAATGATGAATTTATTAGTATTTTATAAGGAAACAATATTTTCAAGGATTGACAGGACTATAAAGTATAATAGTTCGCATTATAATTAATTGACAATTAAATTGATGGTACTCATAAGACATAACACAAACACAATAGAAGTTTAAGCGCTTGTATGACGAGAAGGAAGACTTACCAACAGTTATTAATATTTCCACTGAAGTATTACTTCATAATCTTTATAGATCTAGCTCAATTATTCTTAAATAACAATAACAAACGCTATCTGCGGGCTATAGGTAAATACCTAAGTTTATTACAATGTCATATTGCACGCATCATTGCATAAAGTGATCTCATTCGATGTCAAATCTAGATATTTCGAAATGTTTTTGCAGTATTGTGCTGCTCTTGTACTATCGACTTATTTTCTGTCAAATTAATATTAGAAATCCATATTTCTGAATCATTTCATAGTAGATCAAAACCAAGAGGTCAAAACTGTGTGGGCAATGGGAAGGCATAGGAAGAAGTAGAAGTTGCTTTACCTATCACAGCGAAGCTCTCCAATGATCAGGATTGGTTCAAAGTGGCAAGTTAAATGGGTATTAAAAAGAAACATTCATTAAACGCCTGTGTCGGAAAACATCGCGAAGAAAACGACATGTCTGAGGAGAAATTCAAAGCATGTGCAAAAAGTGCAGCAAGCAGTAAGCGCGAGTAGTGGCAATGGCAAGTAACATAGGAAGAGGTGAAATTACTATTAATTCTGATCGTCACGTAATGCGTTAGCGAAATTGATAATTTGAACAAGTGTTATTTAAAGAAATGACCCTCTAATATTGAATACGATACAAAAGTATAGTGTGAAGACAAAGGCAGATTAATAAGTTTTGACATAAAGAACACAATTAATATTATAATGGGATAGTAAATTTTGGGTTTCATATAATATGTATTTATTGACTGATTGTATATTTAGTGCTAGTAAGTTATGGTGGTTTACTATTTCATATTACCTGTCACGACATGAGCCGAGGTCTTAGGTAGAATCCCAATATGTAGAGAAGACATTAACAACTGCCAGTATATAATTTTCATGTACGCTTCCTAGTTAAGCATCGAAAGCGGTATTAGCTATGTATGATGGACACGAGGCATCGACGCACACGACAACTTTCCCTTCTTTAATGGAAAAACAGCATTAAAGCGACCACCTTACGGATAAAACTTGAAAGGCACACGCATCACGCGTGGGACACCGGCTTGACCACCACTCTACCGCATCTTACTTCAGGTGTTAAATACAATTTTAAGGAAACCCAAGCAGAGAGAACCTCGCTGGGATTGAAAAGCATTGCGTAATCCACCTCAATTTTCACAATCTTAATTTTATTGAATAAATGTGAATAAAGTTTATTCAGCTTCAACCTAAGCGCAACGATATGCACAATCACGAATTTTGGTATTGTATTTGCATAATTGCCTCAGCGTCGATCACGGCAAAACCTGGCAATCAATTTGTGAATTAAGCGCTGCAAGGCAGTACAGACAGCGCTTTAATATTAGTATTCACAAGACGGACGCGAGTCGAAGCAAAATCAGAAGCGATGGAAGCATACTTCTGTTGTAATGTAACGGTTGCTGCAGTGTCCTTAATGCTTGAGTAGAGCTTGCGCAAAGGTCGTTTCTCAAAATTGCTTTTAATAAAATGTAGGTAAAATTAAGCCGAAATGGGTCTCTTGAGTACTTACTTAGCAATACTATTCGAAGCAATCAAGGCGGTATAGAGGATTGTTAAAAATAACAAGTGATCGGATATGACCAAAATCAGAAAAGTGAAAGCTTTGAGAATGGACTTCGATAATGATCGGTACTAGTTTTTTTTTGTCAATGGTTATGTGGACATGATCATCATGTTTTATAGGTTCGGCCTATTACTGAGCAGCGCTTTGAACAAATATTTGAGAAGTGAGATCTAAACAGGTGGTTTTCCGAATATTGAATTGAATCTTGATTCATATTTGACTTATAGGGAACTAAATTATGTGTATTCATTGTCAAGTTCACAACTATTGCGATAACACTAGATAAAAATGCTCAGAATCTAAGTATTTGATAAGTAGGTGATGTAAGTGCTTTGTTGCCATAGAAAACAATGGCATGAAGAAATAAGAACCTTCATCCACATATCGTATGTAAGGATTTCAGTACTTTAGTTGTGTAGTGGAGTAGCGGGGTGGTTCGTAGATGAGACAGAAAGCCCATTTATCCATCACCTTGTCCTAATTAAGAACACGTCCTCAATAGCACCTGCAGATACGCCCAAGTGACGTCTGCCGACCACCAATAGTTGAGGCACGCGCTGCGAAGTGAAAGTGAATAGCGCGCACGTACGGCCGGCCCGGAGCCCCAATAAGACGACACCGTCGTCCGCATACTTCAGCAATTACCACGAGGAAATCGAGCACCGTTCCGCCGGCTCGCTCCCGCCACCCTGCTTCAGTTTTCCGTCGATGGTGCAACTCTACTCATTTGCGGACAGGCCAAAACTTTCGCTCTACCGCCTAGTCAGTGTTCTACCTTTCTGAGTTTTTGAATGAGAATTCAAGTCATTTATTTTATCAAGATTCAATAGTTACAAATTCATTGGTCTTTACTGTACCAAAAACGTGTTGACCTAGACAGTATCCGATA
Source organism: Alcis repandata (assembly GCA_949125135.1). NCBI lineage: Eukaryota > Metazoa > Arthropoda > Insecta > Lepidoptera > Geometridae > Alcis > Alcis repandata. The sequence continues at coordinate 5,627,936 of OX421238.1, forward strand.
TTCTTATTCAGGGATATCAAATGAACGTTACACACTGCACGAACCCTGACACCATGGTCAGTTATCGACGCGTGTACCTCACTATTCTTCTTAAGTTCTTCTTGGTTAGTTCCGGTTGCTGCAAAAGCTTGTGCAGATATCGGATGATGCTCACAGCTCAGATGCGACTATATTTTATGTTGTTAGTGTTCGGTCACGACTTACAACATAAATATCTCACTAAGTCTAGCTAGAAGCTCTGTGAGAGTTTGGACGTGAGGGAGTCAACAAGTAGCGACTAACTGATTAAACCAATCGATACTAAAATTTGTGTATTCAACGTCGCGTGCGTTTGTCTAAATAAAAATGGAAAGTAACAGTGGATGGTATAATGGATGGTGTCACACTCGTCATTCGCAACTTTACAATGCCTAAACGATTTTAAGTAAACCTAACGAGCAGATGAGCGTTCAGTGGGCACCGGATGACGTCAATGCCTGTACAATACGCAAGTAAAATAAACGCTCTGACACCCAATAATGGCAAGGTTTTTCGACGAAGTGAATCGATCCATGTGAAAAACGGTTATGCAAGAATATTCTTGGAGAAAATTCAGCAGCTCTAGTTAAGAATTACGTAAGGTTAATTAAGTTCCGTTTAGCTTTAGAAAAGTAGGTTGTTAACACATTGTTTGTTTGATTTCTTTTTGCATTATAAAATATAAATTAATAAGGCCACCGACTGCGATTTACATTCATGAGGACAGATACAATGTGAACCACTTTAAATAGTAATTATGAAGTAGTTCGCCATCTGGACTTTCGTTCGCGTCGCGAGGTTTCTGAGTGGGTGAAGTGCAAGAGTGGCGTTAAAAATAATGCGCTTATGAGTTTAGTTCTAGCATTGGACACAGCACAGTACAGCAAGTCGTCCTTGCGGCCAGTGTAAACACTATTGTTTGATCACGTGGCTGCGCCCATTATGATCTGATAAAGGGGTTCACGCCAACACACCTTTGTTCCAGTCACTTTAACAACAATATAATATCGTGAAACTCTAACTCTAAATGTAACTTTCGTTTCAATGTCCTTTTGAGTCGGGGTTTCTTTGTTGGTTCTTCTTAACCATGACATTGCGAAAATTTCTGTAAATACATGCTAATTTTACTTTAATTTTGTAAAGGTTTCACGACTCAATTGTTTAATTTTTCAAAGTTCAATATCGTGGACGTCTTCAATACTTGAGTGAACTTTTCAAAAGATAAGCATGTTTCACAATACATCAAGCAGTTGGTGGTCACTATCTAATACAAAAAATGAGCAAGACATGTATGCCTAGACGTAAGCTAAGTGCAAGTGCGCCGCGCCTATTGTAAAAACTATTGTCTTTCTAAGCTTTTAGGAATAAAACGATAATTAAATGCAAACCTTTTGTGCTCGGATTGATCGGCGAGAGACCAACGCGGCAACGGTACCGATATGTTGTGCCTTTTCTGACGCATTTAAATTTAGAATGTGTGACAGTGACGGAACGGTATCTGAATATTTTAATTTCAACTTGACAACAGCACCTGGAGAAGAAATAGACTAGACGTTCTAGTTACAAAGCCCAAAATTTGCCTGTACATAAACACTGTACTCTAAATCCAATCCTGTTTTCAAGGACTGCAGTAGTGTTCCGTAAACCGTTGGTGAAGGTAATAAAGTCTTGAGAGGACAACGACCTGACCGAGTCAAATCGTATTCCAAGTTACAGTGTGATGAACATTTAATTTTATAATGCAGAACATTGGGTTCATTGTACAACCGTAGAGGATGATTCATTTGTTGCATAGATAACAGTTGATACGAGGAGCTTCAAATTGGCAACAAATAGAATAGTATCAAAGATAATAATGATAATGAAAACCACAACCTTTATGACAATAACATTAAGAGTATAGTAGATGTAGCATCAGTAATGGTAAGCAAAGAGGACAACGCCCGAACACCTGGAAGGTGCAATCCACATGCGTCCACTAACGACTGGAGCAGATTCTATTTTTATACAGTCCACTCTATCTTATTTACTATTCTGGTCTGCGACTCATTGAATTGTGGTTATTATGTGCAAGTTGGACATATGCCAGACTCTCGGACCTAACGCTCCGATACAGAGATATTCGAGGAATGATGGCGAAGCGTTTTCAGAAAACAGCATTAAACCGACGTTCTCCCGCGATTATATTTATAAAAATCACAAAGCCAAGGTTGAACTTTTATTGACGGCAAATATAATTTGCATAAGTGTCGTAACGTAGAACGTTTAAAAATTAAACCGTGGTATAACGATAGCGGCTTGTGTTTAAAAAGTATGGAAGCTAAATATGATCATTTAGTTTTGGAATAAGGCTGTCGGGGTCGTTTACATATGATACGGGCAAGTGAGGCTGGACAAGCGACGCGAGAAGAGATCACGTCAAACCGGCAGCCGAGCGCGGTGCCAGCGGAGAACCGGTCGCAGGCGCCGCGCGCCGCCCGGCCCGTCGCTCGACGAGGATCGACCGCGGATTATCACCTTGTAAACAAAATTGCATTACGTTTTTTGCGATAGAGTTTAATGAGCATTTACAAAGGATTGAAGCTGTACTTCTATCACAAAGAAACGAAAAGATTTATCTCAACTCATCTCAAACGAACGGTGAGAAAAGGACGACGATGATAACTAAACGAATGTTACTATACATACAAATGTAAAAGGTATGCATGTCGCAATTAAAAACAATGACACGAACTGTCGATCGATCGACACAAAGCCTCAGACTTGAAGCCTAAATGGCGAGGCCACTGCGGGTGCGTGAAGGCGCGGCGACGGCGACGGGGCGACGACTTGCTTTTCGAAATAGGTGATTTGGGGGTAAATGTTTAATAGATCGTTTTAAGTGGCGTCGCGGCAAATCGGAATCAAATAAGTGGGTCATCAAATAATTTCGCAACCGTATCGAGTGCCGCAAGCGTCAACTACTAGACGAAGCAAGTCAAGGCCCGCCTGGCGAAGAGGCCCGAGCCTCTGATGTGACTGTCCTGTTTTCATTGTTTTCATCAACACGATTCACTCCGGTAATTTAAGAAAAGCATCGAAGTACAATAGCTTTACTGAAAAGTTAATTAGCATAATGCAAATAGCATTAAAAATTCCACAATAGGCATGTAAATTTTCCTTTACTTCATTTTATTTTATTTGAAATGAGGACAAAGACTTTTTAATTTGGAATTGACATCAACTGATTGTTATAAAAAATAGGCATAGATAGATACGTATGGTGTAATGAGGAACAAATAAACATCATAATCGTATAAAACATTTCACAACTCACATTTCAAATGTCTGAAACGATAAGGTCGCGGAATTATGTAAACCGTATTTATCAAGTACGTGCATTAGAGTGAATTGTTATATCATCAATGTTAAGAAATCTTAACTCAAGAACTAGCAGAACTATTAATCGGATATATTATACTATTAATATAATATATAAGCTAATAATTATTACTTACATTGATATTGGGTTGAATTGACTAGAAAAGTACCGTTTAGCAAGTTACGGAGAAAGATAAACGAAGATATGCAAGCCTTAAATTTCTAAGTTACCGTTTTGAATATTATTTTTATTTGAAGAAAATGTTTTGATTAATATAGGGCTTCGCTCTATTTACTTGACTCACATGTCTTTGTTTATTTACCCACTAGTTTTACGAGCATGAAGTTGTATAAAGCTTGATGTAATTATGTATAGTGATGCAAAAATCTCATTCAAAAATATCGTAATAAACTTACCCCTTCATTTCCACCTAGGAACTCTATAGTCGGCTTATTTAATTTGTCCTGAAACAAAAAAATAACTGAGTCAATTCATGTTTAAACTTCATGTCAATAAGTTCGTCAAAGAAATTAGTCATAGAAAAGTGAAACAATAATGTTTTCAACGTTGTCTGTTAAAGTTTTGTGCCCACAGTATTTGCAAGAAATGCAGGAAAATACGCTTGACGCAATAGCCACATACGTGCGCGGGAGTTTACAAGGCAAAAATCGAATAATATTGTGTCAATAGTAATGATCTTACCAATGATGTTTGAAATAATGAGATTGATCGATTTGTTAAAACAAATAAACCACGGGTCATTAAAAAGTTGCGTTAAGATTTTACGTAAATAATTAACATTTAAAAGCTGGGGAATTAACATGATCAATTAATGAGCTAATCTATATATATAAAAGTGAAGGTCGTGACTGACTGACAGATCAACGCACAGCCTAAGCCGCTTAAGCTACAAACGCCAAATTTGGACAAAAGTTTTATATCAAAAAGCGGACGCACACTAAGAAAGGAATTTGCCCAATTCAACCCTTAAGAGGGTGAAAAGGGGTGTTTAAGTTTGTATGAAAAATTTTTTTTTCTTTATGCTACGATTATCAAACTTTGCGAATATACTAAAGTTAAAAAAATAATTGACACCTATTTCAACATTTTTTAAAAATCAACCCCTAAAGGGGTGAAACGGAGCAATAAAGTTTGTATGAAGATTTTTTTTTTAATGCTGTGGTTATGAAACTTTGCAAATATACTAAGCTTAAGAAAATAATTGACACTTATTTTTTTGTTTTTTGAAAATCAACCCCTAAAGGGGTGAAACGGAGTATTGAAGTTTGTATGGAGATTTTTTTTTTGATACTGTGGCTACGAAACTTTGCAGATATACTAAGCTAAAAAAAATAATTGACACTTATTTTTTTGTTTTCTGAAAATCAACCCCTAAAGGGGTTAAACGGAGTGTTGAAGTTTGTATAAAATTATTTTTTTCCTAATACTTCGATTATTTAACTTTGCTATTGTAATAAGCTAAAAAAAATATTAGATACCTGTTTCATTATTTTTTGAAAATCAACCCCTAAAAGGGTTAAACAGGTAAAAGTGAATGTCGAGACTGGCTGACAGATCAACGCACAGCCTAAACCGCTTAAGCTACAAACGTCAAATTTGGACAAAAGTTTTATAACAAAAAGCGAACGCACACTAAGAAAGGAATCTGCCCAATTCAACCCTTAAGAGGGTGAAAAATTGTGTTTAAGTTTGTATGAAAAATTTTTTTTTCTTAATGCTACGATTATCAAACTTTGCGAATATACTAAATTTAAAAAAATAATCGACACCTATTTCATCATTTTTGAAAAATCAACCCCTAAAGGGGTGAAACGAAGCAATAAAGTTTGTATGAAGATTTTTTTTAATGCTGTGGTTATGAAACTTTGCAAATATACTTACTAAGCTTAAGAAAATAATTGACACCTATTTTTTTGTTTTTTGAAAATCAACCCCTAAAGGGGTGAAATGGAGTATCGAAGTTTGTTTAAAAATATTTTTTTCCTAATAATACGATAATTTAACTTTGCAATTGTACTAAACTAAAAAAAATATTAGATACCTGTTTCATTATTTTTGGAAAATCAACCCCTAAAAGGGTTAAACAGAGTGTTGAATCAACGCATCAAAATCAACAGATCAACGCACAGCCTAAACCGCTTAAGCTACAAACGTCAAATTTGGACAAAAGTTTTATAACAAAAAGCAGACGCACACTAAGAAAGGAATCTGCCCAATTCAACCCTTAAGAGGGTGAAAAATTGTGTTTAAGTTTGTATGAAAAATTTTTTTTTCTTAATGCTACGATTATCAAACTTTGCGAATATACTAAATTTAAAAAAATAATCGACACCTATTTCATCATTTTTGAAAAATCAACCCCTAAAGGGGTGAAACGGAGCAATAAAGTTTGTATGAAGATTTTTTTTAATGCTGTGGTTATGAAACTTTGCAAATATACTTACTAAGCTTAAGAAAATAATTGACACTTATTTTTTTGTTTTTTGAAAATCAACCCCTAAAGGGGTGAAATGGAGTATCGAAGTTTGTTTAAAAATATTTTTTTCCTAATAATACGATAATTTAACTTTGCAATTGTACTTAACTAAAAAAAATATTAGATACCTGTTTCATTATTTTTGGAAAATCAACCCCTAAAAGGGTTAAACAGAGTGTTGAATCAACGCATCAAAATCAACAGATCAACGCACAGCCTAAACCGCTTAAGCTACAAACGTCAAATTTGGACAAAAGTTTTATAACAAAAAGCAGACGCACACTAAGAAAGGAATCTGCCCAATTCAACCCTTAAGAGGGTGAAAAATTGTGTTTAAGTTTGTATGAAAAATTTTTTTTTCTTAATGCTACGATTATCAAACTTTGCGAATATACTAAATTTAAAAAAATAATCGACACCTATTTCATCATTTTTGAAAAATCAACCCCTAAAGGGGTGAAACGGAGCAATAAAGTTTGTATGAAGATTTTTTTTAATGCTGTGGTTATGAAACTTTGCAAATATACTTACTAAGCTTAAGAAAATAATTTACACTTATTTTTTTGTTTTTTGAAAATCAACCCCTAAAGGGGTGAAATGGAGTATCGAAGTTTGTTTAAAAATATTTTTTTCCTAATAATACGATAATTTAACTTTGCAATTGTACTAAACTATAAAAAAAATTTAGATACCTGTTTCATTATTTTTGGAAAATCAACCCCTAAAAGGGTTAAACAGAGTGTTGAATCAACGCATCAAAATCAACAGATCAACGCACAGCCTAAACCGCTTAAGCTACAAACGTCAAATTTGGACAAAAGTTTTATATCAAAAAGCGGACGCACACTAAGAAAGAAATTTACCCAATTCAACCCCTAAGGGGGTAAAAGGGGTGTTTTAGTTTGTATGAAAAAAATATTTTTCTTAATGCTACGATTATTAAACTTTGCGAATATACTAAATTTAAAAAAATAATCGACACCTATTTCATCATTTTTGAAAAACCAACCCCTAAAGGGGTGAAACGGAGTATTGAAGTTTGTATGAAGAATTTTTTTTTGGTGCTGTGGTTACGAAACTTTGCCAATATACTAAGCTAGACAAAATAATAAACACTTATTTTTTTGGTTTTTGAAAATCAACCCCCCGAAGGGGTTAAAATATGGAGTGTTAAAGTTTGTATGAAAATATTTTTTCCTAATGCTATGATCATTTAATTTTGCAGATGTACTAAGCTAAAAAAATAATAGATACATGTTTCATTATTTTTGGACAGTCAACCCTAAAAGGGGTGAAACGGGGTATTAAAGTTTGTATGGAAATATATTTTTTTAATGCTACGATTATTTAACTTTGCAAAACTAAGCTAAAAAAATAATAGATACCGGTTTAAATCAACCCCTAAAGGGGTGAAATGGCGTGGTAAATATAGTACGGAGAGAGAATTGTAATGACTCACTGACAGACAACGCACAGCCTAGACCGCTGGTCGTAGAAATTAGAAATATGGAGTGTATAGTCTTGATGAGTAAACGTGTACCAAGAAAGGATTTTTTGTAATTCAACCTCTAAAGGGGTGAAATAGAGTGTTAAAGTTAGTATGGAGAAGCATTGTTTTTGACGCCACGGTATTGAAACTTTACAAATATACGAAGCTTAAAAAAATAACGAACACCTATTTCACCATTTTTGGAAAATCAACCCCAGTGGGGGTGAGATAGCGTGGTAAAGATAGTACGGAGAAAGAATTTGTTTTGATGCTAACTCAATGAAACTTTACAGATGTACTAAACTTAAGGCGGGTAAACAACATCCGGAAAAAATCCAAAACCTTCGAAAAGTCACATCCTAGAGGTAGAACTGCTAATTAACTCGAAAACTAAAAACATTTTTACCAAAGCGACTAAAAAGTCACCTAAACCTCGGACCTTTTTGGAGCCATTGAAAAAGAAGCAGGGATGCTTCCATTGTATGACGCTTTTTACATGCTCTCAAAAAAGAGGGATAAATTAATTTCATCCCGGAAAAATTATCGGTTCCCGAGGTATAGTCCACGCGGGCGAAGCCGTGGGCGGAAGCTAGTAATGAGTATAAAGCCATAAAACAGAAACCAACGAATATACCTAGATCTCTAGCATTAGTTATCTGGTGATATAATATTGATTAAACTCCAAGAAAGGAATAGAAGACTGCAATCTCTCTCACTCTTATGTGGTCTAGACTGAGAACGATAGAGGAAGAAGGAAGATGATGAACATCTTATGTAATAAGGATTATCATTTTATTAAGATTCGTACCAGACATTAAAACAACTTTGATCAATCTTCAAAATTATTAAGATTCAGCATGAAACTGCCATATTATCAAAACAATACAATATAAACACGTGCCATAAAGTGGAACTCATTCAAATAAAAACATAGCTGTTGCATCTACACTGCAAACACTACCCAATATATATAATTTAGTAATACTAAGCAGTGAGGTTTAAATATGAAACATTTAAGTTTTCAACTAGCGGGTAAGGAATATGGAATCGTAATTTCCACATGATTATAAGGCATAACCTAATAGTGTAATTAGACGACAAGAAGCCAAACTAGTTGGGCAACGAGTCGGCCTGGCTACAATAAGCAAGTGTCGGCAAGTCTTGGGCATTGCACAACCAGCGATGGTCGAACGCGAGAAACATAAACTAGGCTGGGCGGCAAAGTTGATGATGTAAACTTAAAAATTGCTTTAGTTACTTACTTAACCGCAGAGCTCAATGTGAAATTCAAGTTGCATTGCTGTCTAGACGCAGAAACGAGTGGGGATGACCCGGAACTGGAAACATCCATGGCCGTGACTCTTGGAGATTCGAACGATTACGCACGGAAACCCATAAGTAACCACATGAATATTGATCCAGTGCTGTCCGAAATGGAAAAACTACGGATCTCGCCACGCTTTAATTACTTTATAGTAAACGCTTTATTGCTTTTGGGTACTTTAACGTAAGCTATATTCATGATAAAATAGTATATATGGATGGAGTTTGAATTATGTTGTGAATGCCAAACCAGTTTCATCAAGCAAGGTCGAAACTTGTGAATAATTTATTCCAATACTAATTTAGAACACCCGTAGAAGATCATCAGTGTTAGAAGTTTGAAGCGGTAAGCCTTGCTAGAATGCAAATGAAATTATTTTCACCGCTCGTAGTCGCCTGTTGTGTAACACAGAAATATTATATCTTGCACATTAATGGTCGTTGTAAATTCATTGATTATATTATAGATTGTTGTATTCCACGCGATTAGTTTATAGGAATTAAATATTCTGATAAGCTACTTCAAAAAGAACTTGATCCGATATGAGTATGATAAGATTCATACGTCATGTGTTAGGGGGCAGTACTAGCTTGTTTACGTGTAAAACATAGCACGCAAATTACACTAAGTGCATATTGTCCATACTAGATGTAGAACTACATAATCAGTATCATTTTGTTGAATAAAAAAATATACAAAAGCAATTTTGGCCTTGCGTTGAATTGCTACGTTGTTGTACAGAGTGAAGCAATAAAATACCTGCACAAAGTGACCTTAGCGGAATATGCCGGCGACCTTTAGCAAAGCAAAAAATGTATAAGCTTTTACAAGCTCATGTATTAGACGAGGAGAAAATCAATTACACCGAGCTCCCAGACAAGTGGTATTTACCACTTGCTGCTTTCAGTGGGTGGGATAAATGGGAGAGATCTGTTAAGCATTACATTACCATTAGGGCTACGATCTACAAATGTACTGAATACATGCCCCACCATTATCTATCATGGATCTATCAAACAAATGGAATTAACGACATATCTCTTACAACCGCGACAGGAGTTGAGAATATAGCCCTCAAAATCGTTCACTGCCTATGTACATAAATATATTTAGGACAAAATGTGTGTAAAATCGAAGCGGTAACATTTAATGAAACCTTCGACAGTTTTTTCGGTGTAGTGTAGAGGTCAGTTCAAGGTACCGAGTGGTCAGACGAGATAAGAAAGCGTCAAATTGTGCGTCGCCCAGCACGGTTGTTTGAAGACTCGAAGCCGCTCCATTGGTGACATACATTCTCCGATAACTATGTCATTTCTCCTTGTTTATCAAAAAGACAGAATTCGGACGCTATTAATAAGAAACTAACATCCAACATCTTTAAACTTCGACCATGACGGTTTGATTTCTAACAAAAAGCCGTCGCGTAAAATGGACAAAGAGGTGGAATTATAGTTTAAATAACTACGTCTAGAAGGCCCGTTACAGAATTAAAAGTAAAATACAAGGTGTCGGAGCGTCTACCTGAGAAACGGAATTTCAAGACAATAATAAAATGAAAGTTGTTCTTGTCAAGTTTTCAAGTTATCTAACAAAATGTTCGTTATGGCTCTTTTAGCTTCAAATTAATGCAGCTCATTAACAATTGTCTGTTTATTGGAAAGTAACGATCCCAAATGCAGTTTTGGTAAGTTGCTGCTACAAAATTACACCTACTTAAGTATTCTATACTTATCACATAAGATTAGTCGCAATATGTTGTTACTTGTTGATAGTATTGCAATCGTAAACAACTTATCAGGTTCTATTTAAATTTGCATCTTTACTTAAGTATTACCGTTCAGACTACCTATTTCATTTTAATGTAATAATCAGCTGTTGAAACTGCTGTAGTATTCCAAGACTTAGTACGTGTAGATAGAAGCGATAAGAATCAATAACGGACGATTTTTAATTGTCTTTGTATATTATGTAATTTGTGTTTCTACGTATTTTAGCTTCTTTGTTTATTTTGAATGGATCTATTTCCAAAGTTTATCTTTCTCGTATAGACCTTCTACTCTCATTTACGGTCTCAGTATCTTTTAAAGGGGGGCGTTTTTGGGGCTTCTAACCCTGTTATCGAAACATCTTATTGTTTTTGCTTTATTTCAATAAATTTTTCGTTCGTATCGTATCGGTTAGCGTTTTCTCTAGATATTTCATTTTACTCTGGAAATCATCAGTATTGCCATCGCCTCTTTTAATTCTAACTATACAACGGTATTGAACGTAATTCACGGTAGTAACAACACGCTGACATTTTGCCAGACAGGTTTTCTTCAATTTAGGTCATACAGGCAAGAAATCTATAATGAAACTGTTAAAACAAGAGAGTCAAAGAACGTGGGATGAAGTAACAGCCAGTGACTAAAAAGTCAAATAAAGAGGACCGAAGGATTTCTTGGGTGATTGAACCATCTGTTTGCAAGTGAACTTAGCTAGGGACGACCAGGTGCTAAGGCTTGGGGGGATAGAGGGTGCGACGACCCCGGCCATTATCGGGCGTACTCCGTCACGCTTACATCACAATACATCTATCACGACCCAATACTAACCTTAAATAGGCGTGAGTAGAGACGAAAGTATAGAATGAAACAGTAGACGTCTACGATAATCTGAATTGTTTTGAGGGTTTTTGAGAAAACTGCTCTGGAGTAATAATGTCCATATTTAATTGAGTTTGTCTGCTGTCGATTTTGAAATCTGAGTTCGTCGGATTTGTCTTAGTATCCAGTTTGTCATTTAGCTTATAATCTATCGTAATACATTTCAGGCAAAAAATACAATCTATTTGAACATTAAATTGCAAATTCAAATGGAATTAAAGCTGACCTCTGGAAAGTTCGATCGCAAATAGCTTTTGTTTGACTTCCTTAAGCATCATTTCAGTGTTTTAAATGCACTTGAGTTTCCTGGTTTTTAAAAGAATTATGTTTGTTTTTTGCATGTAGTTTTAAATCATAAAGCACGGTTGGTCTATGATTAATAATACCTTTTCAACTATATGTGAAATATTCAGAGACAGTTTGAGTAATTAAATTATCGAAATAAAAGCCTAAGGTTAAGGTTGCTAGGAATTAACGAAGACAATATTTGTTACAAAAAATTTAACGATCAAAGATTACTAAAAACCTGTCTATAAACTGAATGGATGGTAGTTTTTATTGCAGACATTTTCGTACCATTGTGAGATCTTATCAATGTTATCTGGTAAATGGTAATATTTGTTGAGTCTCATAAAATTTTAACATCTACTAAATCTTTTCTTTTTTTTTATGTTAAAATTGTGTCTTGCAATCCGGTTAGAAATTCTAGATGATAAAGATTTAGTTTATGTGGAAGAACGCTCTTTACCTACTCAGGTTTGTAAATATTGGCATTAAATCACGGATATCCGGTGCCGTTACCTATTTGAGGACATATACGACGTCGACAACACTTCATAATTGCATCGTAAGACTAAATGACTCATGACTAAGCAGTAGTTTACCTTCCTTCAGTAGCTCAATGAAACTGAAACGTGAGACGCAATCGTTGGAGGTCTAATTGCAAGCAAAAAACGCAAAGTTCATTTGGCCTGTACAGTGATTCATCCAATGAAGCAAATGTGTATTCCTCTAACCTAAACCTATTCTGGACACTCATTCGGGAGCGTAACAAAATGATTCATTCCCTTGAATGGACTCCTTATGGTCAGGAAAAAAGGCCAGGTGGCACGCTTACAAAGCGGAGAGAAAAAAGTGGTATCCAAACCTGCCGCAGCGGAGACAATCGAGGGATTTTCGAGTTTAGCTAGGAAAGGGAGGGTTGAAAATCGTTTGGCAAAACGAAAGAATGGGTGCTCGTGATCATAGGCGGTCACAAAAGATACACATCGTTGTCAAACACGTGCACAGACTGGGGATCAGAAATCAGGTGGGCGACCGAAGACGAGCTTTCCGTAGCACCGCTTTTACGCATTGTTTAGATTGGCAGGCTGGATATAACATACAGGGGAGTAAAGTGCATCTGCTCTACCGGCAACGAAATTAACAAAAAATTGTACACGCCAGTCCTTTAAAGCCGATTACGATTTTCTTAGTTGTTGACTGTGATTTACACGTTCGAAATAAGTTTTCAATGATAATCGAATTCTACCTATTAATACTACCTAGTTCTAACAACTTTTGAAAACAGGCTCCTTATTAAAATAGGCACCGGTTCTAGTAAATCTCACCTACTAGTCTTAACATGAATAAATTCCATTATGAGCATAGAACACAAATACCAAGTAACCTAAGATGTAAAGATAAAACGACTCCAAATCAAATACCAACGCTAAGTGGACTCGGAACATATGAATGAGATATCAAGTTTATTTTCTCATCATTCACAGTATTGAATCCGAATTAATTGGGCTTAAAAAAGCTTGGCGATTAAAGACCACGGGCACCTGTGTAAAAGTTGCAGTGGTAACTAAGATAGCCAGAGGCATCACAGAAGGTTATTAAATAGGTAGTACAAGTCGGTAGATACTAAAACATTAGCTACCTAGTTACCTACCAATTCAATGTCTTCCTGTCATGCGTCTATCGTTATCAAGTGCCAGTTTGACCCGAATTCCGACCATAATCGTCGATTTTGATAATGACAATCGCATTATCGTCAGTGGTAATGAAATGTAGATGAAAACTAATGATAGAGATTAAAATCATGCTATCAAAACAAGGTTAGTGTAGTGACGTAGATTTGCAAGCTTTTAATTACCTTTTAGGTGTATTTTAACTTCTTTAAGTGGTTTTAGAAGACAAATAAGTAAATGATATAGCATTAACTAATGAAGACAGGAGTAAACCTTTAAAAAAAAAATGTTTCACTCTCACACTCATAGCTCCCCGCTAGGAATAAATCCTGTGTCGGGGATGCCATGGAACACACACAAAGACAAGGACAACTAACACCCAGACCCAGAACAGATATTTAAATTCATCATTCAAACATCTACCCGGTCGGGAATCGAACCCGGGACCTCTGGCTTAGTTCTAATTGTATTTATTACTTTGAAATAGAATTACATACTATGGTAATCTCAATTGGTAACTTCACGGAACTTAAAGCATGACACGTGCTGGCTTATTTAAAAAAATTGCTTTGTAGGTAGCCGCTCATAGTAAAGTTTTTTTTTAATTAGGCACTTAGACCGGCCCCTATCTGGTTGACAAAACTTCACACCTGTTTTGCGCAGACGCGTTTTTGCTTATTTGCTAATCAGTATGCTGTTGCTTAGCCCTAAAGGCAGGCTGGGTGAAGGACGATGACATGGTGTAACTATTTAGTCTGGATCGGCCCTGGATTCTACAATTTCACGGTTGCTCTCAGTTTTGAACGCTTTGCGCGAAAATTCACCGGTTAAGATAACTATTATTTCGGAAGTATGATACCATTAGAAAATATGATCAAATGATGAAAATATCGCCAGGATTACGTGTTCTCTGATTGAACGAAAGCTCGAGCGTTTCAACAACGCGTTTTTGAAGAAGACAAACATTTAGCACACTTTAGAACAAGCGGAATATGCTAATTCGAAATATTTTTATTCGGCAAGTAATCCGGCAGCTTGGTACTTTCACCTGCTCGGGCGCCGCCGCCCCAACATTGTCATTGCGGCTGTGCGCCCGATTCGCTTACCTAATGTACGGAGTTTGCGAAACTGGGCCCGAACGGCACGACACGCGCCGAATGCCTTCGTTTAGAAATAGGAGCAATCTGATGTTTAATTCGTAACCAGCCAACGGTGAATTTACTCGGGCACACGCCTTATAAACTTCCTTTAGTGGTCTGATAACGATAACGCAGATAACCATCAGCAGATAATGAAATTCAAACGACCTTTCCTAAGGTGGAAGAAAGCCGAAAATTAAATACGGTAAATGTCTAAGAGTTAATATCCTCTTAGGATAATCAGATGGGCAATTACATAGACTGTTTATCGACGATCTTGATTTGGAGATGGAATTTCGTTATTGGCTTTCCTGCAAGCATTTATTTACCCTAAGCACCCAGTATTATGGTACTATTTCTGATGAAAGCACGAGACGCTGAAGCGAAACGTCAAGGCGGCAGCGGCGATAGTGACACGGATAGAGCCATGAATCTAAATGCTACCTTATTGCCCGGTATTTAAGGTAGATATTTGCGTGCGAGCAAGTAGCGCAACCGCGGTCTCGCGACCTCGGTGGCCTAAATTGCATATTTAAACGGTAAAATAGGTCACGACAGTCGTAGATTTAGCGTAATTACTACCTATTAGGTATGTTGTCTTAATTATGTAATATAACGAAGAACTTTAATTTGGCAACCAATTTAGTTGTAAATTCAGCTATAACTATAAAATGCTCACTTGCAATTCAAATCAACTTTCTTGGTTATGTATTACATTCATAAAAATAATTAATGAGGATTATTAAAATTAATGTAGACTACAATTTAGACAAACTTTACCTAGTTAATAAAGTTTTGTCACCGTTCTCTTTGTTAGAATATAAAAATCCTGACATGGTCATCATTGACTTCCGTAGCTATGTGTGTTAAAAATAAATAATCATCATCATAAGGTAAGTTCTCAGGACTGTGCAATTTTCAAGATAAGGGGTATCTTTATTCTATCCATGGGCCACAATATATATTTTTTTTCAATATTTCTAGTACTTTTTGGTAAATATATTATAGTTATCTAAAGTAGACCAAACACAGTACAAACATACTGTGACATAGAGACGGTAAGACAAATAGGCAGACCAAATGACAAGGGTGCCTTAGTTTACTATGAATGGAGTTGACAGTCCAGCTTTTCCCTTTTCATGTTATTTTTCTATTATCATATTTTACCTGAAAAGCTAAGATATGATAATGGAAAAAGGAATTTTGATCAGATCATCCAAAGTAGACTACAAGACCAAGGCAGTTTTAGTTTTAACCCAACTATCAAAAAGGAAGGTGATGTGTGTAAGTATGCCTAAATGCCTTGACCGATTGTGGGTTGCGAGTTTTACTGGATTTGTCTCTATAACCAAAGTATCATCTGGACTACATTTTGCCTTATTGTCTTGTTATCACAGAGCTAAAATATGTTAGAATATGTATGCATGGAATATTAATAGTTTTTATAACTTTAAAATATGACACTCAGTGCAGTCATACTTAAAGTTAGGCAACACAATAGAAAGAATGAGGAAGGTAAGCAACCCAAGGCAACCGCTGAAGAAATTGTTGAGATGTATTGCTGGTGTAGGAATAATTAAGATAGTGAGAAATTAACTGAGCAAAATATTTGAGAAACCTTGTTTAATTTGGAATGTAAATGCTGTCATCCTATGAATGAGGGTGAAATCAAGAAACCTATCACAAATCTATTGAGTTCTTAATCAAAATAATTGATACTGTTTAGAATAAAGGGAATAACATATCTCATATTATGTAACATAGCTCATATTTATTTGTGAAGCATGCTATCACACAAATGTTTTGGTGTCCCTATATGCTCATTTAGGTGTCTAATTGTCTATATCTGTTTGTTTATTGACATTTTACAACCAAAAGTTGTAGCAAAGAAGTGTTATCATAAGGATAGACATAAGATATTTTTGATCTGAGAAGAGGTGAATACAATCATATCTGATAATCGCAAGACGGCAAACAAAATTCGCTTTTGATTGGTTACATATTAGTATACAATTCAATATCATAATATTATTGAGTAACTTACTTTATACCTTGTGTATACTCACTCAAGTCAGATCTATATCTCCAATGCAACTTATTGTCATGTCAATACATTCATAGCGTAGAATAGGTGTAATTAGAACAATACAAGGTCATACTCTGTCCAGCACATATTGTCTGAAGGTATAATACCTCTATACTCCCAATAATACATATAGCTGGTAGATAGATATTAGTTAGCGATCGATGCATTGGCCTAGTTATGCCTTTTTAGGATAGTTGGCAGCTTATAATATTCTTTGACATATTTTTCTAGGGCCTTCATTTCTTTTCTGCAATTTACTTTATACACGGTTATAAGGAAAGGGTATGCTAAGCCGAAAAGGGCTCATAGTCATCATCATGATAAAATTTCGACTGTGGATATTGCAAATATATTTTTACAGTTTGAAAAAAAAATTAGCGTTTAAGCATTGATTCTGTTGTACCACTCATTAAACTAAACTTATCTGAAAGGTCTAAAAAGGCCAAAAACGGCATCTTTTTTTATAAGATTTATCTCTATAATATGGAGCACCATGAACTATAAACTATAATATACTCAGTCAGGTTTCTAATTTTTCTTTTAATTTTATACTTAATATTCTTTATCAGTTTTTAAACTTGGTCTATATGCATGGGGTTTTTCAGAACTCCTTAAAGGCAGCAAACTCACAAACATGCCTTTCGGAAGAAATTTGTTGAACCATTTTATCAACTTCTACATGAACCCTGGTTTTTTGTTTGAACTACATACTACCTACTTCTTTATAGTGAACTGGTTAAATTGATATTTGGTTAGTTGCCATAAAGTAGCCTGTTTTATGACCATAGCTATGACTACATTAGTTTCTCTACATTTATTGTTACAAGTACAAAGTTTCCATTATTACATAATTTATTGTGCAATTCGATCCAGGTGTCCAGGTCCAGGTCCAGGTCCAGTGATCCAGGTCCAATGTATAATAAGTGGGAAATATGATGAGTGGGTTAAAATATTGTCAACTTGCTGTATCATATTGTTAACTAGCTATGCTCCACTGTTTTACCTGGGTAGGCAATATCTGTCAGACTAAAAAAATTATAGGCTATAAAAATTATGCTCTGTTGCTGTGCAAAAAAGACCAAACCACGATTGTGCAATACTTTTGCAATCATTATATTAGCAGGGATAGTTAAACTATTGTAAATAGACGGTCTTGACGTAAATAACTTTGATATCAATAAATTCAAGTTGCATTATCAATGTCTTGTGTACCTGCACTACAAATATGTATTACAAGTGCAAAAGTAGCGGTTTTTATTTATGTTTTCTATCTATTAAGAAGAACTAAACAGTTGACATTTTGTAAAGGAAATTTAGCAATGACATAGCCTAACAGATGTTGTTAGCCTTCCCGCTAAGCATCCAGAGTATTTTTTGTCCTTTATGTTAAACTTAGAAATCATGAGATAGAGCTAGTATTTAACATGCATTATATGATACGTCATATAGTCTCCAATAACTATTATTAATTTTAGATTTAGAATCCTCAATTTTTAACGAATAATTTTTTTCAGTCGGTCATGTTCTTTGTATTGGGCATGTTATGTTATTGAATTGTTTAGGTATGATTTACAGAAATTAATAAGACAAAGATGTAAAATGATTTTCTACATTCACAACGGAAAATTATGGACAATCTTTGCAAATGTTTAAAACTATACAAATGTTAAAATGATTTGGTTTGTTCAGTTTACCTCAATATTAGGCTTTGGCTCCAATAATAATGTAAATTGATAAGCACTGATAAAATAGTTCATAATTAACAAACAGCCAACGCCATCTTTCCGAACAATAAGGCACTATAGTTCACTAAAGTTGTTTACAAAGTCTTGGCAAAAAATTGCTTTTAACCTTGAAACTTAATCTTTTAACGTTAAAGGAAGCTAAGGTACTAAATCAAAGGCCAGTTTGTAAAGAAAAGGCTCATCAAAACTAGCAAGATGGTTGGTTGAATGAAACCCGGTTAAATTCCAGCATTTCGGATATTTATATTTTGAGTAGCCAAAAGCTAGGGTTAAGTTTGAGTTGGTCAACTTTTCACATACTTGAACCATAGTGAAATGCTGTAAAGATTTAACAAGAATAAAATAAGGGCATGCTCAAAAACATTTGAAATGCTCAACTCTAGTTATTTTGTTCTCAGATTTCATCATCTGTCCTTCTAATGGTGTTTTTATCAGGTCTATGATTTGAGAGATATTCTGTGCTTAGTGCAATGAAATCCATTTGGATTTGGTTATGATGTAAGGTCATATAAATGTGGGTGGAACCGCAAGGACACCAACTTTCTCTCTTCTCTTATGTGCTTGGCATTATTTGTTTAACCTCTTGATAATAATTATGAACTGATAGTAAGAAACTTGCAGACTTTGTAAAATAAATCTCATTTTCCATTCAATGATAATAATGTCTATTAATTTTATTCTAGTAGTTTCTTAACTAAATTGGATATCTCTTACATTATTGCCAGCCTTTTCTCATTGAAATTAAAGACAGATTATTTTAGTCCCTGTAAGGTAAGAGTTTGTAAATAAATAAATAAAAGTTCTGTCATATCGGTTTAGTTTAGTAATTGGAGAAACAGAATCAACACCAATAACTTCTGTATAATACAACTAGTGACCTGCCCCGGCTTTGCACGGGTATAAAATATAGCCTATGTTACTCAGGGATAATGTAGCATTCCAATGGTGAAAGAATTTTTGAAATTGATCCAGTAGTTTTTGAGTTTATTCAACACAAACATACAAAAAAAACAAATCTTTCCTCTTTATAATATTAGTATAGATGTAATTTAAATTAAGATGGGCTAGGTGTTAGTGAATGCAAAGTTATGATTTATTTATTATGTTAATGTAATTTAGTAATAGAATAGTACCTACTTAGAGTTGCCTTGAAAGTTGCAAATAAGCATGAAGAAGCCTTGAATGATATTTACCTACCTGCTTGCCAACAGCCAGGGGATTTTTGCACACATAAAATGATTGATGATTCTTAAAAGTTGTTTTATTGTGTAGTAGTATATTTACAGGAAAAAAATGACCGTAGTTTTTCGTAGGAGCGATAGCGAAAAAGCGTAAAAGTTGTTGATCTTGAATGATTTAAAAGTTGTAAATTGCTTTGATGAAGTTTCTAGTTTAAACTTCTTTTCTATGCTTTGTAATGTAGGTAATGGTACGGATTGTAACGTAACCCCTCGGTAAACGTCGAATTCCGCAACAATAAGAACGAATTCTCTAATTATAGCCGTATGAAATGTAAATCTGTGAAAATAACAGAGCAAATTTCTTACATGTTGACGTGGCGTGACATTGTAGAAGAGAGACTATCGTTGCCCAAACATCCTAGACTTGTACAAAATCAATTAACGCTATTATAAACCCGATTTGTTGATGTAAAACTAGTAAAATTGCAGTTTCATTTCAATTAGTGTAATAAAAGTATGGCGACTGACATTGTTGGCTTATCTTTATTTTGGTGTAACAATATGGCGATTTTACTTACCCTGTTATTTCTAAGGAAGTCTTGTATAGCTTTTAGCGCTGAGTCCGTTAATTTGAAGAAAAATAGTTCCTTGTTTTCTTTATTACTAGGCTCCGATGATAACCCATACTGAACACCTGCAGGCAAGGCCGCCATTGCTTATTCACTATTCGCACTGTGGACCAGCTGACTCCTTGCTAGCCGTCACGATTCATAATCATTCACACATTTCTTAAACCGTAATCACAGATTCACAACCTATATAAAATTATAATTACAACAACAAAAGGGTTAAAATGTCCAAATTAACAATCTTTTTGTAACCCCATCGACTCGGCCTTTGTTGGCAGCGCTCTTCACTCTGCAAGGCCGCACTGACTGTCATGCGCAATGGCGCTTTTGACAGGAAACGCAAGCATTCACTGCTACACTAGCGCCAATTAGCAGTTGGCAACAAGTAATATGATTCGTGGCTAACTTCACTCAGTGTAAAAAGTTCAATATTTTTTGTTTTTTACGCTGAAACAGCCTGAAAATTATAAGTCCGAAACAAGAAAAACTATCGGATCCCGCAACTCTTTCGTTGTAAATTTTTATTAAATATGTTGCACTTTTGTTTTCATTAGCAGCTTGAAATTTAGCTAATTCAGAGGTTATATTTCGCTCAGTTTCGTAAGCTAGTTCTCCTACGTGTTCATTTCTTTTTATTCTGGTACATATCTCGAATTGTCCAGATTTATAGATTGTAACTTATTATATCCTTTTTTATCAGACAAGGTAAGTACACCACATATATATCAAGTTAATGTTACTACCGTAATAAGAATTAGATGTAATAAATACTGACAGATTGTTGCAAACGACATACCTATAACCTACTTTAAATTATTAATTCCAGGAGTTCGAGTTTAAGAAATTACGATGGCGACATGGGAGGAGAAGAAGCACTTGATAACTCGCAACTTGCAAGAGGTTTTAGGCGAAGAAAAACTAAATGAAATCTTAAAGCAAAGAGACATTAAAATCTACTGGGGTACAGCTACAACTGGCCGTCCTCATGTAGCATATTTCGTGCCTATGTCTAAAATAGCTGACTTCCTGAGAGCTGGTTGTGAGGTAACAATATTGTTTGCTGATTTACATGGTTATCTAGACAATATGAAAGCTCCATGGGAGCTGTTGGCCCTACGCACTCAGTATTATGAAGCTGCTATAAAAGCCATGTTGGAGTCGATTGGTGTGCCATTAGAAAAACTAAAGTTTGTCCGAGGAACTGATTATCAACTTAATAAGGAGTACACACTAGATGTCTACAGAATGACATCCGTTATCACAGAACATGATGCCAAGAAGGCCGGAGCTGAGGTAGTAAAGCAAGTAGAACATCCCCTATTGAGTGGTCTTTTGTACCCTGGTCTCCAAGCGTTAGATGAGGAATATTTAAAAGTAGACGCTCAGTTTGGTGGTGTGGACCAAAGAAAAATCTTCACTTTGGCCGAAAAGTATTTGCCAGCCCTGGGTTATGCCAAAAGAATTCATTTCATGAACCCAATGGTTCCTGGGCTTACAGGAGGCAAAATGTCAGCTTCTGAAGAAGACAGTAAGATTGATCTTTTGGACAACCCAGCTAATGTTAAGAAGAAATTAAAGAGAGCTTTCTGTGAACCAGGTAACATTACAGACAATGGAGTGTTGTCTTTCACCAAGCATGTGATATTTCCCCTTATGTCGTCTGACGAAACATTCAAAATTGTGAGGCCTGCCGAATATGGTGGAGAAATTGAATTTTCCAACTTTCAAGACGTGGAAAATGCGTTTGCTAAGAATGAAATCCACCCAGGAGATTTGAAAGCATCTGTTGAGCAAGCTATTAACAAGCTTTTGGCACCAATTCAAAAAGTATTTAATGAACCGAAGCTGCAAGAGCTCGCTAAAAAAGCGTATCCTCCACCGACAAAAACGAAAGGTAACGCTAATGCAGCGGCTGAAGAAATTACACCATCTAGATTAGATATCAGGATTGGTAAAATTGTGGAGGTTTCAAAACATCCTGATGCTGAGGCCTTGTATGTAGAAAAGATTGATTTGGGTGAGGAAGAGCCAAGAACTATTGTTTCTGGCTTAGTAAACTTTGTGCCTATAGAAGAGATGCAGAACAGAATGGTAGTGGTGCTGTGCAACCTTAAGCCGGCCAAGATGCGTGGTGTGGAGTCTAAAGGGATGGTGCTATGTGCTTCAGTAGAAGAGCCGAAACAAGTAGAGCCCCTGTTGCCTCCAGTAGACAGTAAACCTGGAGACAGAATTGTTGTTGAAGGGTTTGAAACAGGTCAACCTGATGAGGTTTTGAACCCTAAGAAGAAGGTCTGGGAGAAATTGCAAGTCGATTTAAAAACAAATGATAATCTGCTGGCAGTGTGGCAAGATAGTAAATTGATAAGTAAAGCAAGTGGCTCATCAGTTACAACTAAGTCTATGAAAAATGCTCCTATTAGGTAAATTGACAAACCTGATGCCTATGCTTGTAACTTGTGACATTTTATTGCATTTTTATTGCTGAACAATGTTAAGTAAATTTTTATTTTATTAATTAATAAAAAGAAACATTTATTTTTACATGTTTATTTTTATTTGAAATGTAATAAACTGATCAAGCCCATGTTCTTGTTTAGATTTACCCCTGTATTTAAAAAATAAAAATCTTTATGGTCATGTAGGTGACTAAATAAATATTAGAGGTATGTACTTATGAAGGAAACCGTGTCAATAGACTATTAAATGCTTCCTATAACAATCCTTATTTATATTTGCTACCCCTCGCGGTAACACCCGTATTTTTTGAAATAAAAAGTATGTATCTGTTAGGTTAATCCAAGTAAAAGCTATCATCATAGAAAATTTCATCATAACCAGTTCAGCCGTTTTTACGTGATTTAAAGCAAATAAATCCAAATTGACAACAATATAGCGTTGACGTTATAGAGGGCGCAGTCAGACAGCTATAAACTATTAATAAATGAAAAGAGTAAATCAGCTAACTAATTCAATAGGTCACAACAAAATAGCAATCTTAAATTAATGAAATTCTAGCTCAGCTTCTTAGACGAATGTTGTTGAGCGAGGAGTTACTCGCAGGTTGGAGCCTACTGCCTAAAATAGATATATGTGTGCTGTAAACTTAGTTAGAAAATAAAATAAACTAAAATAAAATTTATTTTATTTTAGTTAAGCTATAAGTTCACTACTAAGCACACTATCCACTAGAATAGACTCGGATCGATCTGGCCGTGTCCTAATCCACTTCAACTAAACAGCTAAAAAAGTTGGTCGCACCGCTAAAAAGCCTCATACATACGTAACGATTTATCGTAGCGATTTCAGACTGTGCAGATAAATCGAACGTTCCTAGTGCCTCCACACGCCTCCGATATCGACGTCGATCGGGCAGTTCTCCGCAGAAGCTCGCGCAAGATACATGTTAACAATGGAAGATTATGACGCACTTTATATTAGGCCTGGTTATGTGTTTAAAGAAAAAAAAGAAGCGGAGTCTATGGTGTAAAGACTGGCTCATGAAAAGGAAGTTTTTTTTATGTAGTTTTTTGTATGTAGTTCGAAGATTATTAATCTTCTTAGCCACTGTATCCCTGGTGGCCGGTGGCATTTAGATCTATGGGTTTGTATTTTTTGATTAGCCTGACGTAGGCGGCATTTTTTTTGTTGCGGTCGTGGTAATCCTTACATGTAGTCTTCCAAAGGCAAGTTTCGTTTCTGTAGCTTTCTATAAAATCTTGAAGGAGTTCGCGGTGTCCAACTCTTTCGTCTTCCGACATGTTTCTTTGAAAGCGATGTGCACGTGCGCACACTAGCAAGCTCCGTGAAGTACTGCCGAACTGAGCGATCGCCGTCCACACGCAACGATAAAACTGTGCAAATGTAATCGACAACGATTTATCTGATAGAAAATGCAACTGCCACCGACGAACGATTATCGACAAAGATTTTTCATACACACGATCGATAAAACTGCGCAAACTGGTCTGCACATTTATCGCTACGATAAATCGTTACGTATGTATGAGGCTTTAAAACAAACTCCAAACGATGCATCAATTAAAAATAACCCAGCATTATTATTTTTTTAAATATAATATTGCTCCTGGCTTTATGTAAAAATTGTGCGAAGCTAGAACTTAGAACAAAACAAAAAAAAAATGTTTTGACATTGATTTAAGTATGAATAGAGATAGTGACGTTGACATTACAATAATTCGTTTTGACCTTCTAAGTCAAAATGAGTAAATGAGACTACAGACAATAAAATTAAAATTGTCTGTAACAAAGTTGAAAAATATCTATACTAGATGGCGGTACTAGTTGGTTGTTCTCGTCGAAGTTTTATAAATGTTGTCGAGTCGAGTGTGTCATGGACACCCCAGGGGTTCGTGTCGAGGGTTTGCCCTATTGGGTTTACTCCAGCCCCTTTCCATGCGTGGGAGTTAGGAGATGGTTGAGGAAGGATTAGAAGTGGGGAAGAGGGGTTTTTTAAGAAGAATACACAACAATTAGCTATTTACAATTAGATTTATTTAACAAGAGGAAGAGTACACAACAATTAGCTATTTAAAACTAGTTTATTTTTTTATTTATTTAATAGGTATAGTTTATTTTTAAACAATGATTGCCTTAAAATCCTGTCGGGTTTGTCTAGGCAATAGGTTCTCACCTTAATGTACCTACAATAGGCTTGTTTCCACTAAGAATGAATCGGATGGATTGGAGTTTCAAATTATTGATTAAGATATACAGATTTCAAACAATAAAACTATTTATCAAAATAATTAAAGATTATTAATATTTTTAGAAAAGAAAATCTTTAAAAATAGGCATTGAGTCACGTGACCGTGAACGCCAATCAGAAAATGTGACGTCACATAGTGGTATGCCGAAAAAAAACTTTCAACAAAACAAACTTTTGCCATAAGTGAACACAATCGTTTGTCACTTTGTGACGTCATTTACGACGCCATGACACTTTCTTGTGTTTTTACGCCAGATTAAAAATATTTTCTTAAAACTTAAAATATGTGTTTTAAATATAATTTTTAACATGAAATATTATTTTTTTGGGGTAATACAGGTACTAAACTAACGAAATAAGCCATTTTTGAAATTTACGACACAGGCCTATTACAAGATATCTAATTAAAAATAATACAAGCAAATACAGTTAGCAATAATGGGCGCCGCGTGCGGGCATACAAAAAACAGCCGTTGTAAGTAGGTTGAGAACTCGTTTCCAATAACTGTCGTTATTATTGTCGTTAGTAATAATTGTCAATTTGTTTTATTATTATTGTTCAGATATTTATTTTGTTTCTTAGTGTCTAAGTTTTTTAACGATGTAAAATATAAAAATATCTATTTATAAGTATATAGGGTTATTCATAAAGGGTATGCTAAGCCGAAAATGGCTCATATTATGAACAACTTTTTGTATGGGACCAACCCAAAATTCGCGAAAAAATCAGCTGTTCCATAGAAAATGGTCAATGACACTCGACAAAATGTGGAACAGCTGTTTTTTTTATCGCGAATTCGGGTTTGGTCCTATAGTACAAGTTGTTTATAATGATGAGTACTATGAGCCCTTTTTGGCTTAGCATACCTACCCTTCATCAATAACCCTGTATATTAAAGGAATAGGTCATGACGACGCGACGTACCGACTGACATACGAGTACAACGCACAGACTAAACAGCTGGTTGCAGAGATTTGGAGGGTGTGTTTGTCTTGGTGAGTAAACGTGTACTAAGAAATATTTTTTTGAAATTCAACCCCTAAAGGGGTGAAATAGGGTGTTAAAGTTTGCACGGAGAAGCATTGTTTTTTGTTGTCACGACCTACTAAGCTTAAGAAAATAATAAACACTTACCTATTTCACCATTTTTGGAAAATAAACCCCTATGGGGGTGTAATTGGAAACCTTCGAAAAGTCATATTCCTCGAGGAGGAACTGCTAATTATCTCGAAAACTAAAAACATTTTATTCAGAACGCTAAAATTAAAAATTTACCATAGCCTCAGACCATTTAGGAAAATCGAAAATATGCACACTTATATCTACACCGAACTCCATCTTGATGGCACTGCTAAAGTTCTGTGTGTTTGTTATCAGTTTCACCAAATCTTGGCTTTTCGGTGCAAACAGTTTCGAGTAGCGGTCACACACCGGTGGTCGGAAGCCGATACATTTTATAACCAGATTTAATTGGAGATTCGAGATTGGATTTCGGATATGAATGCATATCCATTGACGCTTCGTGCTCCATAATATGAATACGTGAGATACGTAGAACGCCCAGCGAAAAACTACGCGGTGGCGCGTTTCGTCGTCTCGAGTGGCCCGCAGCGGCTTCCAGTGGTGAGTCGCGGCCACTGCAGTGGCGAGTGGCCGCTTCCTTCCGTTAGGTATTGTAAAGTGGGACTGCTATATTGATCCAGACCTATACATACCTGACGGCTAAGCTATTAATGTACTTTTGTTTTGTTTATTTTTTTTTATCTTAGTAAAATGTTCTGATGAAATTTAGTACCTATAGGTATACGTTGTCAGGGGTACAAAAAAGCACATTGGCAGCGTTTCATCAAAATCATCATCACCGTGCGAGTCGGTGCGGTGAGAGTGAAACCGAGCTAGTTTTAAAAAATAAAATCGAACGTAGTTTTGACCCAATTTGTTATTATAATTATATTATTGAGTTGTGGCCACTTTTTAAATTTATATTTGATTACGGTAATGAGTGACGAGACGAGCAAATCGCTCGCCTAATGTTAAAACGTCACGTTTACCCATGACAGATCTGCGCCACTGAGAATTTTAAACTCTTCAAGAAGACTTTTCTTCTCTTTCAAGAACTCAAAATTATGAGCTCGTCACCCTGAGATATAGTATAAGATGTTTAATCTCTTTTTTGCCCTGAAACTTTGACTTCCAACAAGAACACAGTAATGTTTGCACATTTCTGCTTGGAATTGTAAGGATCAAGCTACTTTTTAATTTTTGCGAGGCCGTGTTGTATGCACCGGCACAGCAAACTAGTCTGGAATTTCTATCTAGCATAGGCTACGCTACTTCCCAAAAATAAAAGTACAAAATATTACAATAGAGCTCATACTACAAAACTCTGCCAGACAAAACATGAATGAATAATACACCCCGCGTGCATCGCAGCTGAGGTTCAACAATGAATGCACGCCGATAAAATTAGATATTCAATAACGGGAAGGGGGTCGAAGGTCCGCCATTTTGGAGCCTCGGCAACGGGCGAGGGGGACCGCGCATGCGTACCACACAACCCGCACCCTGTAAGGCCGGGACCTCCGCAAGTGTATGTCAAAAAACACGTTATTCTCTCCCCTAATTCTACTAATCCAGTACGTCTTAATAAACGGGATTTAACACGCCCTGATTTCTGCAGTTATTCGCGTTAAAAACAAGGACTTTGACAGAAGTGATTGCGTCGAGTAAAGTATCAGAACAATGACAGGTGTCGGCTAATCAGCGCTTCTTTAGTGCATCAATTTATATACTTAGATACATTCAGTGACCGGTGATTACAAGTGGATTGACTATCGTGTTATCAATGTTCACTAACAAGAACAAAACTCTTTAGTGATTACTAAACCTGCCTCAAAAAAGTGAACAAATAACAATGGGATGACACCTCATACAGATGGAAAAAGTTTGGCGTCGGGTTGGTCTCCATTCCTCTCGCAAAAAGAGGGATGGAAGCGGGACTAGCCAGAACCAAGACGAGACGAGAACCGAAACAAACACTGGCCCGCTTCAGGAAGCCGAATACCAGAACATACACACGTTGAGAACAGCTGACCTGATAAGACAAAGGCAGGGCGAGGAGAAGTCAACTTTGCGCTCGTCTTATATTATTAGGAACGGGGATAACTTTATCCTTGTCGAGAGGAGACGTAGACGTCGTCGTAGGAGCGGGACAAGGGCGTCTTCGGGGAGTAGACATCATACGCCACCGGTGGAAGAAACCGCGAGGACGGAGCAGAAACGTAGGCCTCCAGCTCGCCTCAAGTTGTTTGGCATCCAGTGGCCCCTGCACTCCAGTGATTCTAGGTAAGTTTCTGAAAAGATTATTTTTTAAGGGCAAGAGACATCGCCGGTTTTACAAAACATACAGAATCAATGATTTTGTTGGAACTGTTGTCCATTAACAAACAATAAAACAAACAATGGTTTAAAAATAACATCGATGAAATGTACGTAAACTTGAAACTGAAAAACGCAGATTTTTTCTCATAATAGCATTTCTATCGAAAATTATTTCGCGCTTTTTTCGAAATTTCTAGAAATACTTTCCTATATAGGTACAAGGAAAGCATTTACCTACATTAATCTTCACTAACTAAAAATAATAATAGTGAACAAAAAACCCGACTGCATGACTTAGCCTATGCCTTAGGTATAATAGGGAGCATGATGTGTCAATGATAATCCCGATATTTTGAAATACTCGTACCTACCTATATACCGACACCTCACAATCCAAAATCGGTCAAGCCGTTTAAGCGGTAACTGCGTTACACAGGAACATAGAGATCTACTAACAAAATATCCTACTATATATATATATATATATATATATATCCTACTAATATTATAAACGCGAAAGTTTGTAAGAATGTATGGATGTTTGTTACTCTTTCACGCAAAAACGGCTGAACGGATTTACATGAAACTTGGAATGAAGGTTGTTCATGGTCTGGATTAACACATAGGCTACTTTTTATCCCGGAAAACGCGGGTGAAGCCGCGGGGCGCAGCTAGTACTATTATAAAGGCGAAAGTTTGTAAGTATGGATGTATGTATGGATGTTTGTTGCTCTTTCACGCAAAAACGGCTGAACGGATTTACATGAAATTTGGAATGAAGGTTGTTCATGGTCTGGATTAACACATAGGCTACTTTTTATCCCGGAAAACGCGGGTGAAGCCGCGGGGCGCAGCTAGTCGAGAAATATATGCAAGAAACATCATATCTTCCAAGCTATTTTTATTTTACGCTATAGTGAGTCACACAAATAAGTAAGTACCTACTTAAAACAGAGACAAAATAATGATTCACTCTCATCTTTCACCGAAGATAACTTTTATCAACATAACGTTGTGGTCGTAGACATTTTTAGTGCTCGCCTGGCTAACTGCCACCCTCATGTCGAATATCTGTCGCCAAACGCTTGTATGTTTAGCAGCCTCCCTTTGAGAGCCCTCTCAAAGCGAGGGCGGTCAAATTTCATACAATCAGAATTCAGTTTACTTAGAATTCGATACGTATTTTTACTTGCGAAAATATTCGAAGATAGATAAGTACTTCAAGTTTTAATTTTAAGTAAAGTAAGTTTTCGTTTAGAGACTCATTTTCATTTAGAGATTTCATTTCCATTTCAAGATAAGCTGTGAACAAACAAAATAAAAAGCCACCCACCCTTATTGAAAATGTTCTTTCTCTATCTACCTAGATATTTATAGCAAGCTTGCCTACCTATACATTAAACCTGGTCTGTTCCTCAGTTAATTAAACGTTTGTTTCATTCCCCGTATATCATTAGCCCCTTTACGCCACTCCAGTCTGAGCCGAGCTAAGCCCTTCCCACGATAGGTAACAGGTAAACAAGCATGAATTTACATCTACTTAACTACTTACATGGATAATTTTACTTTTATACTTAGGTCGCAGGGTTTTAGTCGTATGGTTTGGCGTAGTAGGTAATCATCCCTACTGGGATCCTATTCTCGGATGTTTGAGATTATCTCCGTCACTCTCATTCTCATGACGTTTCATATGAGAGCGACAGTGACAGACCCTGGCCTTTTTGAAAATCTGAGACCAGTTAGATGTTGACACTATTATTATTAATGTCCACCATCTGACGTCACCATCAGACTCTCACTTAAGGTACCTTCAAATCAATACCTTTAGAGTACCTACAAAATCAAGGGATTGAAAGTCCAATCTAACTATGATTTTAGGATTGTTGGTTACGCCACAGCATAAATTATATGTATTTAATTACCAACTTGAGACGTCGCGTCGCTCGGTTGCTGGAAATTTAATAATTATAACTTTTGGAAATCAAATTTAACAGCACAATATTTTGAAATAATTTAGTGGTCCCGAGTTTCGAGTTTCAAAGTTCAATCAATTGTCACCATAGTATCGATACTATGTAGTAGGTACGTCTTATGTTTCGCCTCCTCTTAGGTACTCTACACATTATAACTAGATGCGTATTCTTGGGACGGACCATATTCTTGGGCACTCGAGATCATTTCGGCCACTCAC
This sequence comes from Alcis repandata, assembly GCA_949125135.1. NCBI lineage: Eukaryota > Metazoa > Arthropoda > Insecta > Lepidoptera > Geometridae > Alcis > Alcis repandata. The sequence continues at coordinate 5,658,304 of OX421238.1, forward strand.
ACTGTCATGAATTTTGTGATGAAGGCAATAAGCTTATTATCTTAATGAATGAAGGCGATAGTGGCCGAGATAATATTTCACTCGCCAGAAAAAGGCCCCTATTCGGTATTTTAACACCATGTGGCTACAAATTCTGATCTCTAATTTCAGACACACGTCGATCGCGCGCCGATTCTGCCGCGGCCGAAGATCTAGAGAAGACAACGAGCTCTACCGGTCTAACAGCTTCAAATTCGAGAGGTTCGCGCGAGAGACGCCGGCGGAAGAGTTTGCTACTGGCTCTCAGGTAAGACTCGACTCTATTGTAGAGATTTATAGACCATTTTTCAATGGCAGAAGATCTGGAGACAACTGCAGCAGAACTCGACTCAATAATCCAGCTTGATTAATTAATTTGCCTTATAAATGATTTGAAGCATAATGTACCTAAACCTGTAAACCTATTTTTAGCAAATAAATTAAGTCTGTCAGAATAATTTGACCATTAACTACAGGACGTAAGTATAGCTGCTTTTTAAATTACGTCTTCAATTGAAATTCTCAATATCCCCTTATAGTATACTCGACCCTATCTAATCGAAAAACTCCGTTTCAATGACCTGAAGCCTAGGTTCAAGCTCGCAAGGATGTGATAGCGTACGCGCCTCCCTGAAAGGTTACCCACTTATCTAGATGAGCCATCTTCGCTTACAAAGGGCCCTTAGAAAGCCTGCCGAAAGGCTTCTTCTCAGACTCTATTGAACTTCTAACAAGGTAGTTGGCACCTAGACGTGGTGGAAAGACGATTCTGGGATATACTCGTATCAAGCGTTGGTATATAATATCCTTGGTCTAAGAATAGGTTCATGAATTGAAAAGTCAGATTGCATTCGATTCAAAAGTGAGACTCCAGTAAATCGATTTTTTAGCATCACATCATCAAGTTGTGTGTTGGTTAGTTTATTTATTTATATCTATGTATTCGTATCTACTGAGCAAACTACGAACTAAAAACTTCCACGACAAACTTCAGCTCCTGTCAAAAATACATTAAATAACCGCTTGCTTGCCCAGGGGGGGTCCGCGCGCAACGCGCCTTTGCCCGGGCCCTCAGCGCGTGCCTATCTCAAATGTCCCACGAAAAAAACGAGACGACCCTACTTTGCCCCACCATTTTTTGCGCCGCCAGCGCGCGGGTCGGGTTTCACACAATCGTTTCTTGTGACTCAATTTGTTTAAAAAAGTGTCAAGTGTTATTTAGATTTATGTTTGTTATGAAACTAACTAAACAATGTTATCTTTTGTTTATCAAATTACGACTTTGGTGCGGAGTTATGCTGCGCTGAACTTAGAAGTAGGGCGTTTACATGTAGGTACCTACCGTATGTTGTTAGGTCTCGAAAAAAGGTTAAATCTTATGTTTCATGCTGGAATTTTTATATCTACGTGTTAGTTATTGACTTACCTTGATGTTCTGAAAAAATCTCCAAGATCTATCACTGAATTTAAGTAGAAAATCACTCTAAATCGCACCACATCACCATCACATCACTCACCGACACGAGCATGAACCGAACTGGAGCGAAGCGGAATTTTTTTGTTTTTTTTTGTTTACTTTTGTCTGTGGCTTGGATGCTTGAATGGAGGGGAAATTTCACGAAGAAACGGGACAAATAATACAAATTAGGCCCAGGAGCGATAAAGACGGGTAGAATCAGCTTTTTTGACGGCGGGAGCGATGTTAACCACAGGTTGACATGGGCAAAGCTGAGTGACATGCAATGTCAACTACCAGTTAACACGGGCAAAGCTGACTTCAAGGTTATGTTAACTACTACTTGACATGGTCAATTCTAAATTCTCGATTTGTTAATTACTAGTTGACACGGGCAAGCAAGCGGCTAATACAAAATTTATATGTATGACGCAATGTTGTTTGCGTTTCTATTGCCGCTTTTTAACTGAGGAGTGAAATATAACATCAACCAACAGGTTTTGGAAGTAAAAAACTTTGTTGTAAAATTAATTAGTAAGTTTAGGAGATACATCGCTACGTACGTCTTAATGAAACACTTTTTTTTGTCAACGTGAGCCTCGGATCGCTGCTGCTAGTGCGGTACTGTGTAACGCAATCATATTATTTTAAAGCATTTTTTACTAAACTGTCAACAAATAAATAATACAGTTTTTTTATTTGAGCTTTAGGAACATAAACCGAAAAAGCCATACTAAATATCCTGAAATATTTAGTGGCGCCATCTGTTATGCGACGGTCGCACTAGTTACTAAACTGGTTGGTAACATTTTCCGAACTCTCACGTGGTACGGGCATGTGACGTCCGCCTCTTCAAAGCAGTTGTAAGCCTTCTGTGATGTTTAAAGAGAAACCCCACAGATGTCGCTTTGTTTGAAAATACAATAGAAAAATAAGGGAAACTGAAAACAAGGAAAACAGAATTTAATTATGGGGCTAGACATGGCTGTAACGGTGGATTACATCCGGGTAAAATGTGAAATATTCATAGCTGGGCACCGTTAATCAAATAGTTAACTTCGTTAATCGTTAATCCGCTACAAAAAAAGTTAGCTTCGTTAAACGTTAAAGTGTTAAATTTCAGAATAATTAACGCAAGTTAACGTTAATCGTTAATCCGTTAATATGTGTAAAATTGCATTTCTATATCGTTGCGTTAGTGAACTTATAAAACCTGTTAGTTTAGTTAGGTTCTGGAAGTTAACAGGTTAGGGACAAAACAAAATATTCGTATAATTCAAATGTGTAATTGAATCGTTAGGCATAATCATCGGGCATTCTCATCAGGACCGCTGGAATCCGATTCCACGTCTTCTATGATATGGTTTTAATTACTACACTGCACAGTACACTTTTCGTCATCGGCACTTGTCGTTTCATATTTGTCTGAAACTATTTTTCGCGCCGCGCTGCGGTGCCGTGCGGTAAATAGTAGGCATTGGATTAACGATTAACGGACTTCTGTATATTAACGGAAGTTAACGTATCCGTTAACATTTTTAAAAGTTAACTTAAAAGTTAATCCGTTAATCAAAATGTTAACTTCGTTAATTAACGATTAACGGATTAACGAGTTAATGCCCAGCTATGGAAATATTATATAAGAAAAACTCACAATCAAAATGTTTAGCACTCCGGATACAAAAACGACTTTAACAACATTTGCTTTCTAAAATTAGTCCAGCATTTGTAGGTTGCTGGGAGGCCACTAATTAAAACAAACAAACAAAACATATCTACCACTACCACTCTTGGGTACTTACACTCAACTTAGGTTTAATTTCCTTTTGGGTAGCCACTGCTGCCAAGCAAAAATAATACTACCTTGTCTGTTGCACGAACGAAATAATTAGCCGACTTAATTTTAAGTATCAAGCAGTAATATCTTTCAAAACCCTATTTAAATTTATCACTTTTATTGTCAAACCTTACCACAATACGGCCGTATCTTAACAGTAAGGTTGAGGGTGACGGCCAGCTAAAACTCCACAATCAAAATAATATAAGGTAAGTGTGTATAATTGCATACCTACCTACGAAGGAAAATTATCAAACTATGCGGGCATGGCAACCTACCCTCTATTTATCACACGTCGGTATGAAAATTGCCATGTTGAATATCCTGTCTACACCAAGGGTGGCCATGTAGCCCGCAGGTCGTATTGCAACATAAATTGTGCACACCCGTTACTGGGGTGGACATTAATATCTTTGTCCTATCAATTACGAGAACGACGTGGTCACCCGATCGGGTATTTTGGGATGAGTAGAATGAGTTTGAAAGATGACTTCTTGTTAAAATTTGATAGGTATCTGTTATGAATCAGACCATTTTATAGTTGCTATAGAATGTGTTTGGCTTAGCTCATAATTGTATTGTATACTAGCTGCGCCCCGCGCTTTTACTCGCATTTTTCGGGATTAGAAAAGTAGCCAATATGATAATCTAGCTAGAGTATAAGCTTCATACTGAATTTCAATCAAAACCGTTCTGCCGTGTTTACGTAATTAAGCCACAGACATCCAAACATGCAAACTTTGACATTTGAAAAATTAGTTCGTGAATTTTATCTTTATTTATATGGAATCGGCTACATTTTCACACTTAGACCTCACTTCAAATGCTAAAATGAAGCTGCTTCTAATTACCACTTGGTTACATTAAAACGCTTTCCCGATCATTTTCCCCTAGCCTTCCGATCAATACTGAACTAGCCCTGGAGGGCAATATAAATCACATTTCGTTGTACGTCGTGCGTGATTACCTCATCAACATACTAATGCGATACGCCAGCTGTTCGAGGGGCCTACTACATTTTCTAGCCTTTTTTTTGTAGCTCTCTCTCACTGTAGATAGAACGAGAGGCAAAATTAAGTAAGTAAAAAAAGCAATGCTTGAGAGGTCGTGGTAGCTCTCCCATTTCTGCAACTAGCGGGGAAATAAATTGATTTATTTGTGAAGTTACTCGCTGTTTTTGTAAAGGAATAGATGTTAAGAATTTTCTTAAAGCTGTCTACAACATTTTTTATTAGTAAGACGTAAGAACAATAACACTTTTGACAATAGAAAATTTTAGGAGTTAGGTACCTATACCATTTCTAAGGCCATTTGATTTATTTCAATAAATTGAAGCTTATGTTAAAGTAACAAGTTTAATTAATTTTTATAAAATTGCCGTTTTCTTTAGGAGAAAATAGTATTCTTAAGCTCCAGCAGCAATAGCAATGAGTCTGTAAAAAAATAAAAAATTTGATACAAAATTATATTTTTAAGTGTAACTCTGAGAATGATAATAAATAATATCGGTACTACCCATTATATTTTGCACAGTGCTACTAACTCAACAGCAATACCAAATACCTACTGCACCTACCGTATTTTGACTTAAAGCACAGCCAAAAGTTAAAAGCGCTTTCTATAGACTTCAATTTCAACGAAACACGATGTAAGCATTGTGCCCGCCGCTTCTCGTAGGTACGAATATGTTGCTGAAAAATTTAAGCCAAACTAAAAAAGCTGTTGAACTCCTGAAAATCTAAAGTCTGAACAACCATGATTTCCATACGAGCAAACTTGAAACATTCCTGCACCCGCCGTTGCCTCGTTCAATTTTTCATGCGAATATTTTCTACAAACGCTTTCGTACATACGATTTCGAAATTTTACGAGAATACGTTGAAACTTTCGTATGAGTTTGGTAAATATGTAGTTGTTATTCTTTGGCCTCTCGAGTTGTTGTTTGCTCGCATAAAGATTTGTCGCTTTGAAGGAGCCAAAACGTCTAGGCTCAAATATACCTAAATTTTCTTTAGCAATATCTACTCATTGGTATATATTCTACTGAGCACTAAAAAGTGCGTCTATAAATAGGTTCGTACCGTCTATGGTCTTTTGCCGTCTGAAAATGAAGTCGTGTAACTACTAACTACTGCTACAGATACTTTACAACTATACTTATTACGTACTATCTACAATATGCAGATGTAACTACGCATAGTTTTAGTTACCTAGAGTAACAATGGTAAATCCCTGCCACCCTTCAATCGGAGCATCACAATACCTATCAGGGGAGGCGTCGGCGTCGTCATCAGCGATTAATTAGTGGAAAATGAACATCGCGCGACGTTTTCAATTACAGTGCGTAATGCGGACAGCGTATACGAAATACGTATACACTTATAAAGCGTATAGGGAAAACGTATATACTTACGCAGCGTAATACGGAGTTGATTACAGTCCGGTGGGACGTGGTGAGCGTCGCGTGTAATCTGGTTAAAGCATTTAAAAACTAGCGAGCTGAAAACGTTTTAGGGGTTTGGTGGTTTAAGATAATACTAGAGGCACACTTTTCTGTTTCCGCATATTCTTTAGAGATAAATAGTATTGTAAGTCAAAATTTAAAAAAAACTAAAATAATTATTCAGAAAAATTGTACCTTAGTTTTATAATCACTGCCTTTCAAACTGGGTGTGGAAAACCCGTGTCTTGGAAGTCAGTGTCTTCCTTTTGTTTCATGACTGTCCTCTTTTTAAGTGATAGACTCTGTCTTTATCGCCCAGCCACTAGTTCTTTATGTAAGTATTAGGTAGCTGTACAGAGTGACGGTAAGACATGTAGGTAGGTGTAGACACAAGTAAAAATAGATAGATTTCAATAAGTTGTGTGATTAAGTCAATTTTGTCTTCAAGGAGACGGTCATCAAATAATACAATTTGGTTAAAAATTCTGATTTATAATAAAATTTTGTTAGCAACCCTATTCAAAGATACTTATATAGCAGTCATCATCATTATCATTCATAATTCATTTATTTTAGTGGACATGTAGAATTTTTAATTTTCATCTTTAAATACCTATACCTACTGATTGTTAGCAATCTACTTTTGCAATTTTTACCACTTCAAAACTTTGTTATTGCATAATTATCTTATTCCCAAAACACAAAGCGTTGTTAGTCATTTAAGGCATTTTAAGGTAACGATTACCGACCTACACTGAATTTAACTAAATCCGTAGGCAGCCAAAAACTGGTTAGGCAGCAACTTTGCGAAAACACCATACCCGAGGGAGATACAATCAAAAAGCCTGCAGTTTTACTTAAAAAATAATTGAGAATTGAATTTCAACCTTACTGGTATGTCTTTAGAGCATACCATTCCGTTTCGAAATACTCGAATTCGAATTTATATTTTATTCGAATTTGGAAAACTATGCGAAAATGAACCAAAAAACATTAGCGTTAAAAGCTTAGCAAATTTTAAAAACTGTTGTTCAAATAGTACACAATAAAAAATTGTTAAAACCAAAATTGAGCCTTATTTCGTTCAATTTAAGACCCATACCTGTGATAGTTATCCTGGAATTTGAGGCAACGCAAATTAAAATGTCCAGCGAAGTGAGAATTTGGCAAGTTTTGAGACCGTTAAGCAGACAAGAGATCGTGTGAATAGATTAGCATGGTTATGATATGTTTATAATGATATTTTTATTTTATTTTCAAATTTGTAGGATCAGTAAATTAAAACAAATGTTGTGTAGTCTTTTTAAATTTATTAACAAAGGAATTGGAGTAAATCTTGCTTTCTTCTGTGCTTTGAAATATCCAGTTTCTTCATCGTTGAACTAATGGATATGCATCGTAACGAATCTTAGCTCGGAAATCACTATTTAACATTAAATTAAAAATCTCCAACGTTAAAACGGCTGAACCGATTTACATCAAATATAGCTGTGAACACTCACGGTACATTATAACACCCCGTCGTTTTTGCGTCTGGGGTTAAAAATGTACGGAACAGCTGATATTTCCTTTGTTATTTTTTATTGGTTCCATAGTAAAATTATTATTGTTCGAAGTGACGAATACAAAGAGTTCCTTTCGGCGTAGCTCATACTTTCCGTGTTACCTAACAAAAACCAACGAATAAAAGATACAATTCGATACAGACAGGTATCTTACCAAATATCCGCACACAGGCAGAGCTATTGTTTCTTTGTATTCTCAAACTGTATTTACCTACAACTTCGAAAATCCAAGTCAAAGCCTTTCAAATAAACTCGGCTCTGTCGCACATTTGTTTGAACATCTCGTGTAAATTGATTCCTACGATATTGGTAAAGTTTGTTTCGCCAAATCCCTTGAAAGAAGGTGAAGGGGCCCAACATTCCTTTTGCTTGTCCTCGGATATTTGTCCTCGTCCGCGTGTCCTTATAAATCACGTGTTCCGAAGTAGCTTTTAAATAACAAGGAGGTTGGGTCTTTGAAAAGTTTGCTTCAAAGAGTTGCAACTTTTAAGTCAATTTATGGATTTATTTTTATTGTCATCTGTACCATATCTATGATACACCAATACTGTACTTATTAATACTTAAATTTTCTCATTCGAAAATAATCTTCGACTAATTTTCAATGACGTAAGAAAATGCCTAATGATTCTATTTTCTATTCATGTTCACTATAATATATAATAAATCATATACGTAGCTTAACAAAAGAGTTGAGTGTAAAAAAGGGAATTAAATTTTTTGGACATTATCGTGTGTTTCTACAATGAAAAAAAAAATAACCAATTTACTAAAATTGTGCTAATTTTTTTTTCTTGTTTGAAATGCTCTTTCTAATCTTGTTATTAAAGCTATTTGTGTTCTATTAATACGATACAATATTCGCATAAAAGGTTCTTCATAGGTATACACATTTCCACTTAATACCTGGCTATATGACACCCCTTCCCAAATACCTCTCAACACGACAACACCGCACTCGCCCAATATTAGTCGTACAATACACGATAACGACCAAACTTTAATCGTTTTGCCCCAAGGGACGCTGAATAACAGTCGATAAAATTGAATAGTTTCCTATTATGCGGTAATGATTAGTAAACTAATATTGGAACTAATATTAGGAAACAATGAAAGGTAGTCGGCAAAGTTAATCTCATAACGCTATGTGCAGTTTCTTTTCACATTTTTTTGAGAGAAGTTTCAACGTTAGATATATTTTTGTATAATAACATACAGGGTTATAAAGAAAAGGCATGTTAAGTCGAAAAAGGCTCATACTCGTCGTACTTATGATTATGAACAACTTTTATTATGGGACTAATTCGGAATTCGCGAAAAAAATATCAGCAGTTTCATAGAAAAATGTCAATGACACTCCACGAAATTTGTGTACTTACGAGTAGCATACCATTTCCTTATATATCTGTAAATGAAACTTCATGAATTTATTTCGCAAATTTTCTCTAAGATATGTTCAGTCGTTCATTCGTGAAAATGTAATAAACTGAGATGGACATTGGACATAGATCGATTCAGACTTTCAGAGTTAATTTGGCAATTATTTAAAGTAATGTGATGGATTTTGTATGTGCACAATATCTATCACGAACGATCTTGGTAGAGGCACGAAGGACCCAAACTTTGTTCCAAAAGAAATAAATTAAACACAACTTGGCCGCGACAGGTACTGTGGTCGGTCGCTAAATTTAGTTTATTTAGCAAAAGAAATGCAAAAACTTGTCAGACGCTTTATACGACGACTGCTTTATTTAGATATGTTAATATTTTTCTTAAGCTGTATGTATGGATAATTTACAGATCGAATCTTATAGATATACGATTGCAATAACAAACAGATAGCTAGATAACTACCTATGTATGTAGGACTTTATACTTCCACTTTTGAGAACTCGTCCATATCTCGTATTGCCTAGTTCAGAACTCTCACCTACCTTTTTCATTAAAAATACGGCTTCCTCAAAAACAAACACAAAAGGAAAGTTTAGACGGCGAGCGCTAGAGACCATTTCATCAAACAACTGTTGAAGCTAAAAGTGCAGAGTGAAATGAAAGAGCTCTTACCGCCGACAATCGGGATGGAGGGAAATACACCGATAGCTGTGAATCACTCGTCTGTGCGAGCTAAGAGCTGACAATGTGTTCAAAGTCAGATGTATGTTATCGAGATGAAAAATCTAAGTGCTTTCGTTTTGTAAAAGCTTCGATTCCTTGGAATATTTTTTTAAATTTTGAAGCTTCTCAGACGTTAAAGTTACTAAACATGACACCAAATTTCATCTAACAGTTTTAATTTACTTACCTATAGGTATTGAGTTTAAATTCTAGCAAACAATAAAAAGCAGAAAAGCGTATGCTTCCTTATAAAATTCACAGGTCGATGTTTGGTAATGGACACACAATACTCAAAAATCATGCGAAACCCACTAATGGAACCAATCAGTGTAGAAAATAAGTCTCAAACCATTTCTTTACAGTTCGTACTCTGTGAGATTAAGGCTTAGAAAATCAGCGCTTTTCTATTGGTAGGTATCGGAAGTCTACGTTCGTATTTTGTGAGATTTTCGAATCTTTTGTTAAACATACCTACTAGCTGACTCGACAGACGTTGTCCTGTCAAAAGCCATTGCGTCAATTCTATGTCAAATGTCATGTTGCGTAACTATAGCAACCGTAGTATGTTGATGCTAACTTGTCAATTTATAGTAAAAATTTTCAGTATATATATAATTTGCAATAAATTAAAATTGCGACTATAATTTGAGATTTAAACTATCCTATCTCTCAAGTTGGATCGAACTGCACATGGTGTGCGAATTTTATTATAATCGGTTAAGTGGTTTAGGAGTCCATTGAGGACAAACATTGTGACACGAGATTTATATATATTAAGAAGATTACCTACAGATTACACAGTAAGTACTGCCCAAATGACATATTTTCAACTCGCACAAAATCTTAAATTTTTTCTTCTCTTTTAGTTAAATTGGGTCCAATATCATCATCATTGGTCTAGTAACATCTAAAAGAGACGCTAATACCATCGATCTAGTATTTCGGTGGCTAATACAAACACTATCAAAGGTTACACAATATTAAAATTCTCAGTCATATCCTTACGCAAATTTTCTTTCAGCCCACACAGTCCTTACGTCTTTGATCTTGCAGTCGCATTACTATTTACATAATATTTTTCTCCAGTTCCACTATTTGCACTTTGATGTTCTCCATATGGTTTGGAATTGATCTGATTCTGATATCTTGTTTACATATCGCAATGAAATCCGGATTGCTAGTGTCAACACTCCTGCATGTAGAAGATATGTGTTTCCTTTGATTTAAAAATTAGTTGATCTTTTTTCTTTCGACTCACTACATTTATGATATGGATTATTGTATATAATTTAGGGACTTGATTAACCTAAGTAAATATTACTGATAATTTAAGCCAAGTAATAGTAAGAGTTCTATAGAATTTTCAACATAATTTTTGTGATAATCATTCAATCTAGTTTGTACAATTTATCATTCAACCTTCAAAATACAAGACTGACATCTGAAAATTGATAAATACATTTTCATTCAAAAGCTTGACAACAAAAGGTTCACTTCAGACGGTGGAAGGTCCCATATGCCAGCTGTGGAAAATATCTTTATCAAATTTCCTTCCGTCTGGCTCACAAAGCGCGAAGCTGTATGATTAGACGATACAAACTAGGTTTCACGAGGAACGGTGTAATTTGTCGTCGCGACGCAATCAACTGTGTGCATTGTGCTTTTGAAAAGAAGGCAATGATGGATGCTTGAAGCTTGAAGCAAATGAGGAAATTCTATATGTTTTTAGGTACTGGATGTGTTTTTAGGTGTCTACAATAAGTACATAATATACTTAAAGTCTTTACTTAATTAAGTTTGCTTAAAGTTAACTGACATTTGTTAGTACCGCGTGCTTTACTTTTTTTGGCATTCATATTTAACAAAAGTTAAATGACATTCGTCTATCTAAGCAACGTGTATTGTAAACTTGTACGGAAAGCCGTCACTCTCTGACACTTGGCTTAATTGGCTTAGGTTTATTTAGGTACATTTTATCCAGCCTAGAATTTGTCATTAGGGTCTGAACTTTGTGCGTAAAATTTCATACCTTATCTACCCGCGAATGGCAAATGTAAAGACTGGCATGACGTGTCATGAATATTTTATGATGTGCGAATATTCTAGAATCCCTAAGTCGGGCTTTTTCGTAACACCAAATTGTTTTATAACCTGATATGTATGAACGTGTGAGGAAAGAATATCAAAATACCTATTCCGCAGAATTCATCCTGTTACACACAGCTGTACAAAGGTTTCTTTAGAAAAAGGTTTCTCTTTGAGGCTTGAATTCTGCTAGAGTTTGTTATGAAAGGGTCTGAAAATCGTGCTTTATCTTTATCTCAGAGAAACCCCCGTTTTGGTCGCGTGGCTTAATTTCGAACCCTTAACCTAATTGAAAATAGGGTAAGTATATCTTAGCACCTACCTAGCTTTTATACTGTACATTATAGGAGGAAGCCTTTGTTAGCTAACCAAAGCACTTACATAAAATCTGAGACCCAAATTTCACCCTTTTGTATTTACGCTAAGAGTTGGCTTATCATCGGAACTACGCAGGTTCCAAGACCTTATTTAGCCGAGTAGGAGACTGTTTACGTTTTTAAGATATACTGAAAAATGAAAATGTTTTAACTCGCTACGAAATGGTATTGATATTAATTTGTTTAATCTCTCGTCCTCACAAGGTCTTCATCAAAATATTAAAATAAAATGCGTAGGATAAAACAATATCAAGAATAGAGCGAAGTGAAGGAATAAACTATGGGATACCACCACCACGTAAGATAGCAGCACATAGCCAGAAAAAGGGACGTAGAAAAAGACAAAAGAGTAGGGTAAAAATCCATCAGAGCTCTGAGGTACAAAGCCGACCATAAATCTATGCAAGTTAGTTATTAATCCAACAGACGAACGACTCGCTCAGTAGCAAAAAATTCGCTCCACCCAGCAGATCCGTCTTCATAACACTGATTACTGATGAACGCCAACAATTCGTAGAAAACGTTTTCTCGTTACGCTTTCAGTGCAGACAGCGAGATGATGCACCAATAACGCGCACGCTATCTCTACTTATGCTTTCGACATCGTTTTCAATTGTTTGTTTCTTTATCTATTGTATTATTTTTATCTTATTGCAGGGAAAACACATAGTTTCATTTTGTTATAATTAACATGGAAATAATCAACCGTGAGCGCGTCACGCTTGTAACTCACCTGATAAGGGTCATCGATTGTGATTCAAAGTAGTCGTAGCAAAGGCCTTAATTTTCACGTGAATATTCCCGAGTTGATTATAACAAAATGTGTCAAAACCACGTTAGTTTCCAATTTCCATAGTAAAACATAGTATCATGTTAGTGTGGGAAAAGTTCTACGGATCTAATAATGAAAGGTGGTTTCAGAATCTTGAACATTTTCATCGGCATTTTCATTCGGTAATTCTTTGTGACTGGAATTTAGTTGTCAGTGGATCTGATCTCCAAGATTAACTTTACTAAAATTATTGGGCTCTACAATATCCCAACATGCAAATAAACCACGGTACCGTTTATATTTTTTAATAATTACAATTTTCGTGTTTGTAATCATTTTGTTAATTTAAGTTAAATTAATTTAAAAAATATAGATAAATAAAAACTATTGTGGTTTCAAGATACTAAGAAATTTAACTCCTAAGTTGAATATCAATAATGTATTCAAATAAAATAATACACAAATCCGTCGACGTTCCACAATGCCTGAAGACTCGCCTTTATAACCAGTGTGTCCTGCCCACCATGACGTATGGTGCCGAGACATGGGCGCTCACGGATGAGGCTGTGCACAAAGTACAAGTAGCACAGAGAGCCATGGAGCGCGCCATGCTCGGCATCAAATTACAAGACCGTGTGAGAAATGTCGACATCCGACGTCGCAGTAAAGTTCGCGACGTTGGGGCGACTATTACAAAACTCAAATGGAGTTGGGCAGGACATGTTGCTAGGCAGAGTGATGGCAGGTGGACTAAAACGTTGACGGATTGGTGGCCACGCACTGGTAAACGAAGTGTCGGACGACCTCCAGCTCGTTGGGTCGACGACATAACGAAGATCGCGGGTCGAACTTGGACAAGACTGGCACAGGACCGGGATGAGTGGCGTACAAGAAGAGAGGCCTATGCTCAGCAGTGGGCGATAACGGGCTGATGATGATGATGATGATGATGTATTTCAATCCTTATACAAACTCATAAGAGCGTAAAGTTTAAACAAAGAAAAAAACAACGTCAAAAGATAATTTATTTTAATTACTTACACTAATAAATGCAGACTGCTGAAAATATTTACAAAATGAAAAAGCAACTAATTAATCACAGGGCTTTGTTACACGTAAATAGGTGGCAGGTAACTTTTCATGGCCGGCCCTGCTCGTCCTAAAGGTGGTAAATTTGACTGCAACATTTTAACAGGTGGCGGCGAAAGGTCCCTTCTCAACTGCTCAACATCTTGCCCATTCTTAAAAGCACTGTTATTTCTCTGAAGTACTTTATAATTCTTAATAATGCCTCGCAACTCTTCCGGGTGGTAATAACTCGTTTGATGATTGCTGGTATTCTGATCCACATTTTCTTCATCGTCATCATTATAATCAGAATTTACTTGATCGTGTTGAACGGGAATGAATCGAACTTCGCTTTTTTGGTTAAAGTTTTTAGGCCCATATTTAGGTTTAGGCTTTGTTTTAATTGACTCGAATTGGTTTTTAGCTGATAAGTAATTCATAACATCGATAAAATCAAGGGGCTTTTTTGGTATTCCTTTGATGTCGTTGTGGGGTTTGGCTTGCATTTGTATAAATTTTGGGGCCTTTTCAAGTTTATGTTCTGTCTGAATTTTAGTTTGATGATTTTTATTTTCTTCCCTAATTTTGTTTTCCCCATATTGATCATCTTTATTATTTTTAAAAAGATTTTTTAAGAACATATTGCTTTCAAATATATTTTCTTCAATTGTTTCTGTTGTAGTGGTTTGCTCTTCTTGTTTTTGTACTGTATGAGAAGGAAGTATTGGTTTGAAGTCATTTTTGTTTTCATTTATGATAAAATCACTGAATTTTATACTTTGCAAAGTAGTACTTGTTACTGGAAGTTCTGTAGTAGAAATCCTCTGAATATTTTCAATTTGATTTTGACTGGGCCATTGGTTATTTTGCGTTCGTACTTCATAATTGTTCATGTTATTGTAACTATTATAAGGTGAAGTTTCTGGTGCCAGAGTTGAAGAAGACCTACTTATCCTTTTTGGCTCGTAAGAAATATCATCGTAATCATAGGATTGTGTTATCAATTGACTTTGGGGAACAAAATTATTTTGTGTAATAAGTTTCGATCGAGAACTGATTGAGTCTTCAGTATTTTGTCTTGATACAGAGTTTTCAGTAGACTGATAGGAGACGCCATGATTATACGAGTACGGATTGTAATTATTTTGCCAATCGGACGTCTGTGTTGAAACAAAATGACTCTCCGTTGACAACATGGTTAATTTTGGGTCAGGTTTAATACTGGTTTGAACTTTCGTATTGTGATTAGGTTCTTTGTATACTCGCAATGTGTTGCTGGGCTGTGCGATTTGATCGTTTTGAGTTGTGTCTCCGTTAGGCTCTAATTGAGATTTTAACATATTTGTATACTGATCGGGTGTCATATCACCAAAATTTATCATGACATCGTCACCGACACCCGAGGACCGAGAAATAGCATTTTTTTCAGGAGCTTGATTTATTAAATTTGCATTTAAGCCATATTGCCACCTCCAAAGTCCTTTGTTGTTATCAGGATGTTCAATAACAGGATCCTCCTTGACAGTAGCTTCATAATTGACTAGCTGCGGTAATGTTGTCCTCTCGGTAGTGAATACTCTAGATATTGATTGTTGTTGGTGTTGTGTATTTGCACTGGGAACATGAGCTCCTTGAGACGCCAAAAATGTTATTTGAGGTGATATAGGACCTGCGTTATTAAGGTTATTAGCATTATTTTTCATCTGCTCTTGTAAAAAGTCATTGTTTGTTTTAATTTTGTTTAGAGTACTTGCTACTGGTATTAAATTTTGATTTGTTTGAGGATTTTGAAGTCCTTGAGCAAACCCAAACGAAAAAGATTCAGGAGTTTTTCCAGTAAATAACGGACGTGCTATGGGCGGCATTACATATCGCTGATATTTTTCACTCTCGCTAAGTTCATTTTCTTTTTCTTCATTCCAGGACTTCTGGTTTGGTGGTCTTTTTGCTTCTTCAGCTAAGTTAAATTGTACTGCCCTGAAATACCAAGTTTATTCTATAACCAATATTTGAGGTGACACTAAATATGAAATTTCAATTTCATAGAAATAACAAAACATACCTTTGGATGATTTCGGGAATTGGTGGTGCTACTGGCAAATGATCACCGCTTGCTCTAAATCCCTTGGAGTCTGCGACGTAATGGACTGTGTATGTTTGTCCGTTGTCGCCAACATACGAGTATGATCCTTCTACGACTTGTTCTTCTTTGTCAGTACCCGTGTTTTCCATGCGACTGTGCTGCACATAGTGGGTCTGATCAGCTCCTAATGCTCTGAAAATTTAGTAAATTTTATTTTGATTTCAGTTTTCAATAGAAAATTAACCAGGTAGATGATATACTTACTCGTAGCTAAAACTTCCATCCAAATCCATTTCATTAGATAATCGCAAAATAGGGACAGCAGTTTCAGTTGTAGATGAAATGTAAACTCCTGGTGCATTTGGGGCCGGTAAGTATTGAGGTCCTTGGTAGCTAGCAGCTCCTCTAAATTGATCTAAAGCATCATTTCTTTGCTGTTCTGCTGAAATTATCATACTACGTGGAGTTGCTTTCTGTTGTAGCGGATTTTGCTGAGCAGGTGGATTATTATGAAAGAATCCAAATGGTGGTTTCATATCAATTCTATCTATTGGTTGAAAGCTCATAGGTTTTGGTCTTGAGTCTCGCCTTTCTATATTTTCAGAACGTCCGTTTAGGGTACGGTTATTTTTTTGAAACTGAAATGGTGACGGTTGTTTTTCATCTTCATCGTCACCATCGTCATCATGAATAGGTAGCAAAGTCGATGATAGTATCATAGGATAAGAAGTCGGAAGTATCGTAGGTACTTTTGTTCCAGTATGTGGTAAATAAGGAAATGGAAGATTATTTACTTTCTTCATCGGATAATAAGGAGCTGTAGTATGAGACTCTGGCGGTAAATAAATTGAGCTATCTGATGAAAGCATGACTCCAGAATTCGATGGATGAAATTTCGGTGGAAAAGTGAAATGATCGTTACACTTTACATCCACTGCTATACTCATAAATAATAATAATGGTATCTGAAAAATGACAGATAAAAAATTAGACTTACAGTTCTTATCCGAAAGCAAAATCCAAATTGGGAAAGCACAAGCACTGTCTTCACTTACCAGCTTCATATTTCTTGAAGCTGTCACTTGTTTTGTATACAATTTTCACGTCACACTTACACCCTAGTAGAAAATAGACTGATAATGAAAATGAATTCCGCATATATTTATATGCACGCGAGAAGATCGTGTCCAGGCATTCGTGAAAGATATCGCTCGGCTTATAACCAAGTTTCTCTTTGCTTTGGTTGTCTTTAGTAAGCATCTTTTTGCTCGACATAATTGAGAAGTTAATTACCCTTGCTGTTGTAATAATGTAGTTCAGTGATATCGCCTTGTGAATGCTTTGTTATCTATTTTCTGTTTAAAATATAATCAGAGCGTTGGTCTCGCAAAGACTCGAAAATGCCTCGACCAATTTAATTAAAATGGCTCAATATTTGCTTTGTTGTCTAAATACTGGAATCGTTTAGAAAAAAAGGAAATCAGGAAAAACCCAACGAAACAATTGAAAAATTAGGTGGTACGGAATTCGCCAGACCGTCTAGCGAATAATAAATAATGACTTGGCTAAACAGATAACTTTAGCAACCCTATGCTTATCATCTAAAAAATAAACAATCTATCATCAGAAGAAACATTTATTCCTTGTTAAATTTCTGAAGCTTTTATTTTACGTTATGACTTATTACATTAGGTAATTAAGCGACATTTCCCAGGAAACCGACGTCATCCATTAATACCACTTATTTTTAAATATAATTTAATTAAGATGAGTCACAAGGTAAAGTTATTATTAAAACAGAACAATACTTTGTCCAACTAATTAAAAAGATCGGTCGCCGATTCATCGGAAGGGCAGTGTTCGATAAATCGCCCGATAAATTACGTGGTTGTGCCGTCATCCCGAATTCGAGGTCCATAAATGATGCAAGGTTGGTAATGGTCAAAGTCGTGTCGATGACCTCTAAAACCGGATTTTGGGTATTTTGGACACCCTTCGCAGTTCGAAACTGCCAATTTAGACTTTCGATATAATTTAACTTTCTTAAAATTACACCGTTTCGTCCTTTATGTTCCTTTAGCTTTTTGTTTAACGATAATTTTACGTTGATTTTTAGTGATACTGAAGTAATTTTTGTTATCTCATGCATTACGTAATATCAACCACCTTGCAAAGAATTTTCCTTAATAAAAGTTTAAGAGTTCATTCACTCGTACAAGATATTTTTTTTCTTTGCATTTCAAATTTTATCCTCAAAACATACCTTTAAGAAATCTGTTGTTGTATAAAATGAAGTTTACTTAATTTAATGTTTTAAACATAACAGTAAAAACCACTTAAATTTTAAAGGTTTTAAGATATTAATACAAAACTAGGCTATAAAGTGTTTCTGATCTCATCTGACTGAAATAAAACAGTAATATTTTCAGTTGGTTTCGATTAACTAAAGGTTTAGCCCATTCATTCAAAATGTACTATAAAAGTTTCTAAATTCTATACTTTATGTTTTACAGACTCTACTTCTGTTTTACAATATTTCATTTAGTCTCTAGGCATGTTTCATTGTAGGCTACTTTACCGCAAAATCAGGCACGTCAGCAGACAAAAGCAGGTCTATTTTTTTTTACAGCTCGTCTCTTCTGTATTTCATATTATTTTTTTCATTGCAGGTACCTTTATTCAAAATCATCCCACCACCATCGAGTCTACACAAGGTAACATTAAAAGATTTCGTAATTAAGAAATTCTTTATTTTATTACAAATACATCAAATATCACTGGCCAGACTATTTTAATTATCACAACCGTTATCAATCCATCTGCCTTCAGTAATCAAGATCACAATATTTAATCGTGATCCAGATCACTGATCATAAAATATCCGAGGTATTAAAATTATTCGTATACCTAAGTAATTACAATCATCGCTTAATAAATAACATTATTAATGGCTAAGAAATACTCGTTTCCTAAACATTGGAAATTTATATCGTTGTTCGAAAATATTTCGTACGATCATCATGGATTGACTATGATACCTAGCTTACTTTTTACCGGCACCTGATTGCTGGGGGTAGTAAGTTTGCTGAGGTGGGTAGTAAGTCTGTTGAGGAGGGTAGTAAGTTTGCTGAGTAGGGTAGTAAGGCTTCTGAGTCACCGGGGGGTAAGTGATTGGTCGCTTGTTCTTTTCCGCTTCTTCTTTGTCGAGAGCGCTGTGAAAAAAAAACAAATGTAATGAGTTCAGTATCACACGATTGCGTTTAGTTTCTAATTTTATATCCAGTGCTATAATGAAAACACCGTAATAAAAATCAAGTTCTGAAACTTCGAAAACTGGGTGAAAAAGGAAACATTAATTACAACCAATTAGCGTCTAGATTTAGATATTTATATTTCGTATCAGATATTTTTTGTCGGTCGCCTAACGACTCTTTATGCAAATTCATGGCATTGTTGACCTGGACTCCATTATGTTTATGTTAATTTGGATCTTGATTTGAGTGATAGGTGTAACCCCCGATGTCCGTTAGTTTGACGTGCTTACATCTCATTCGGTATGAATTATTTATATGTACTGTATACAGTGTATACTTCTTTAACAGAAGTCTTGGACTAAACAAGTAGTTTGCGTGGACTTTTCTTATTATTTTGAGACAATTGATGAACTTTAACCGAAGTTATGCTTCGTTTAAAACGTGAAACGAAAAGATGTAATAGGTTCTCTACTATTATACTACTGTCCTGACAGTGTAGGTACTATGCAAAAACTACTTTGTCTTTGAAGACAAAATTTAATTTAATTTACTAACAATCTCTCTTTATATATAAACATATACCTATTTTACTCCTTGTACTGCATGTTACTTTTAATTGACTGTAATTAAATTCTTTTTGTGAATTGAGGTTGAGATTTATATTTTTAACACGCTTTTATTAGCTTCACCTGTATGTTTGTATGTTTGTATGTTTGTATGTTTGTATGTTTGTATGTTTGTATGTAACCGACTCCTTTGAGCGCGTTTTTGACCCACTTTAAACGGTCAGATTTCTTTCAAACTTTGTAGATATATCGAGGACCGATGACAATACACTAAACAAATCGTGTTTTTTAGTTTTTTTAACTATTAATTTTTTTAACACGCTTTTTCTATAAAGTTTCTTTAACTTTTAATACCGTTTAACTTACAAATGGTAGTTTCGTCATTCGAGTCAGAGAACAGAGTGGCGCAGTGGAAGCGTGCTGGGCTCATAACCCAGAGGTCTCTGGATCGAAACCACGCGCTAGAAATCTTTTTGCTCAATATTTTTTGTTACGCATCAATTTTATTTTATGAGGTCTGAGGATCGAAACCAAGCGGCTACAAATCTTTTTGCTCAATATTTTTTGTTATGCATCAATTTTATTTTTAATTTGCTTGAGCAGACGGCCAAAATCGGATAACACCAACACATTTGTACATATTAAGGATGATTAATAGTTAGCAAATCGAACTAAAAAGCGAAAAATAAATAATAGTTAAAAAAAACTAAAAAAAACACGCTTTTTATAAAAAACCGAACTAAAAAAATAGAAAATAAAATTTTATAAATTTAAATTAAGAATAGGGTTGAAAATTTCAATAAATATAAATTAATAATAGTGTAAATAAATAAATATATGTATTTTATTTTTAAAAAAGCGTGGGGTGCTTTCTAAGATATTATCAAAATGCTAATCACTCTACTCATGTCTGTCAATACAAAATGTATCTACAAAATATATAATATCTACTTATTGACCCATGCACCCCACGCTTTTTAAAAATAAAATACATATATTTATTTATTTACACTATTATTAATTTATATTTATTGAAATTTTCAACCCTATTCTTAATTTAAATTTATAAAATTTTATTTTCTATTTTTTTAGTTCGGTTTTTTATAAAAAGCGTGTTTTTTTTAGTTTTTTTTAACTATTATTTATTACATTACGCTAGCTTTACATATAACTGCAATCTCAGATTCTTAAGGAAGATTAGGAAGAATAGATCAGAACTGACCACCTTAAGTTTTAAGGCCATAATTACTTCAAAAATATTGTAATGCTGTAAAAAGAAAAACAAGAAACAAGAGTCGCCTACGTGTTTAAAATACTTACGCCTGAATAGCGGCAGGTACTGGAGGGGGAGTGGGCAAATGGGCGCCATACGCGTGGTAGCCGGTGTGATCAGCCCAGTAAGTGACAGTGTAGGTTTTGCCATCGGGACCCAGGTAGGAGTACCATCCCTTCTTTACAAGGCTCTCGTCAGTGCCTTTCGGGTCGGTGAAGTAGCCTTCTTCGCCAACGTGAGTGCCATCAGCGATCTGGTATCTGTAAAGAACAGAGGATGTGACGTTTTGAGATGTATTATTCGCATTGAAAGATATCATATCTCGTATTCGGCCGTAATCAATCCCGTGTTTTTTTTGGTGGTGGTATTGCAGGTGGTCATAGGCGACGGTTCTGCTTAACATCAGGCTGGCCGTCTGCCTGTTTGCCACCCTTTTATATAAAAAAAATGGTACTGCGTTTGACCGCTATCTCGTCTGATGGTGAGAAATGATACGGTCTACGATGGTGCATGCTTGCCTAGATGAAACCGATTCACTCTCGACTTGAAAACATCTATAAATCTATCTTGAAATATGCACTCAGGCAGAGCATTCCAAACTCTGGCGGTAAGCATAAAAAATCATAAACATTGATCTACACTTGCTTTATGCCTGGTAGAAGCCATGAGAAATCAATAAAACAACAGATTGTTCACACATAGTTTGCATTTCATAGCGTTCACCTTTTTGTTTGAATAGTAGTGGTTTTAAATTTTTTAATCTCCTAAAAGTATTTGCTAGAAATGTTGTGCCAACAAATGTTTTACATGTTTACTCGAGCCAAAAACAGAAAAATTAACACTCATTCCTAATCAGGTACTAGAGTTAAAGTCTCTTTACATAGCAAATACAAAAGCAAGTTCAAAACACTAGATTTTGTTTAAACACTTAATAAATTAACATAATGTCTGTATGTCTTTTATGTGCCGGCAGTTCCATTACACGGGTTAAAATATCCCAGCTTTAAGTCAAATCCTTTCAAGGTCAACAACTTAAGTGAGATTAACATCAAATGGCTTTATCTTCTTTACCACGAATGATGTCGTATAAAGCTCTTGTAATGTAATTTGCTACCGGCAAAGTGTTAGAATCATGAAGGAAAATAGAATTACGTGGATAAACATTCGGAAGGATGTTCTCGCGAATGGAGGGAAGTGTTTTTTGGAAAAGTTAGTCGAGAAATTGATTGAAATTCTTTGAACTTATCTCTTGGTCATTATAAATAGAAATTCGTAATTTCATGAGCGACTATCAATAAAATCGAGTATAATAGAATCTGAAGCTAATTTATTTGAGTTGTAAATTCGTAACAAAGCTGCCCACACATTTGCGTCGATTGGCACAGTGATGTAAAAATGTTCGATCAATAAAAACGGAATCGAAAAACGGTAAAATTTGATGCCTTAACCTGATGACTAAAATACAGTCCCATACATAAATTATGCAAACTTAGGGCCTTTTTTGTGGCTAAAATGTTTGAGAACAGTTATTATTAGCAGTCAAATAACCGGATATTTTTATTAAATAAATACAATGCTCCGGAGACGGCCCGGACCGTTAGGGTCCTCTCAAAATTTGTTTTGCCACAAAAATGTTCCTTTTACATAATATTTACATTTTAAAACTTCCGAGTTTTTAAAGTTTTAGAGATGTCTACATCTGATAATGGTTTTATTATGATAGGTATTTAACAAGTGGAACACGGTGGATAAACTAGTTACTAATTTTACTTTCTATGACAGATATTTTGTCTATTAATGTTTGTCGTCTGTTTTTTCTTATTCGCGTGCTTTTTTATGTAAAATAAGAAATGAGTCGATATTTATTTGCCATGTGAATGGATATGTTAATAAATTGGTGTTCGATTAAAAGCTTTTTTGCCACAATAAATTTAATATTACCGTTACATTTCCTTAAGTTATACATAGTTTTGGATTCCAACAATGAATGATTTATATGACTTGATGTTAATGGCCTTTTAACGTCATGTTCAGAGTATTATTTTACAAATAGGTCTTTTTATGTTTGACACATTTTGCTACTTTAGAAAAAATATATTATATTATTCAACTTTTTGAGGAGACTTCAATTTGGGAAGTCAACATAAGGTAGGCTATTTTAGACAACTTTTGTGGTTATTTAAATCAAAATTCTCCTTGCGTATGCTTTGTCAAACCCTTGAAAATTAGTCAAAGCACATTTTACCTAAAACAAGTTCTTTCAACATTTTTGAATACGACTTTCAATAATTGAGATGACTTACTCGTATCTGTAGGATCCGTCGTCCCAATAATGCTGTTCGTTCTTGATCACAGGGATAGAGGGTGTCGTAGACGGAACGTGGTAGTGAGGGGGAACATAGTCGCTCTGTACTGGGGGTATGTACGGAGGGCTTGCTGTTACGGGAGGTACGTAGGGAATGTTAACTGGTGATGGGGGAACGTAAGGATGATTAACAGGGGATGGGACGTGAGTGTGAATGGGTTGGATCGGGTCGGGTTTCGGAGGTGTCCACGTCTGAGGAGGCACGTAGTTCTGGGGCTGGTTCCACTGGGTCGGTCTCTGGCCTGAGGGCACGTAGTTGTACACGCTCGCTGCTGGAGTCAAATCGCTTGACTCCTTTTTCAGCTCCATCGTTTCCATCGCTACCAAATCATCGTAGATGCTTTGGTCGTTTGTCTCGGCGAACGAGACAGCCAAAATGGCGGCGAAAATGAATACCTGCAAAAAAGAGACACTTAGTTATTCAGTGCGAAATATTTTTTTTACTTTTAAATATTTTCGAGTGTTTAATTACATTGCGTCTTTTTAATTTCATACAGAATTGTAAGCGTGGTATTATAGCAGACTTGGGGGCGGGATGCAGTGCACTAATCAAAGCTCTTTCATTTCAGAACATTCGCTTAGCTTCCTGAAAATCTTAATTAAACCTTCATTTACGAATCACGGCAAGTTTACTTGTCTACTTGTACTATAATTTATACGGACTGGCTTATAAAAAAGGTTTCTTTCGTGTAAAAATGAAAAATAGTTCAAAATTAAAGAAGACTTTGATGACAAATCAATTTCATGACAATTCACGAAAACACCAAAAATATTAGCAACAACTTGAAAATTTTTAAATTGATTTAATTTAAAAAAAAATAAAACATTTTTTTCACAAATTTTTGCACTTTTTCACTGGCACTGGTTAATTCAAGGACTCACCAGCCTCATGTTTGTCCTTCTGGGTTCGTGGTCGGTTGAGCACTGTGTCCACATGGTGCCCGCTACACTATTTTATAGCAAAAACATCCTGCGGCTGCGGCGCGGATGCGCGCACGCAGCCTGCGGATCTAACCGATACATTGACCTCTCTTGATGATATAGTTAAGGAAATTTGAGTTTTTCGGTGAAATAGACTTTTATTTGGCACACAATTTATGTTCAAATTAACGTGATTTTTTTAAATTGACTGAGAATTCGTTCCCAAGGTTGATATGACGGAAACCTTAAATGGATGATAGATTTAAGTTTTATAAATCTAGAGTATTTAATAAAAAACAAACTAAACATGAATATTATCCAAAATCTTCAAAATTCTCTGTTGCGCACATTTTCAATGCCCAGTTTATTTTTTTCTTTTTAAATATTTTCAAAAATCAGATCACACTTTAAACATCTTAAGAACGGCAAGCGGTCTACAAAACACGCAAACTGATTAAAAAATTTAAAGCAGCGAAGAATGTGCATATTCCTCACTGCCTCTTAATTTAAATTCCGTAATTTTTAATATAGCTGAAATTCATTGACTTCAATAGTAAGTTAAAAATAAAAAAAGGTTATGAATTTTTATAAAAAAATTGAAGATTAACAGCGTCGTGCCAAAAATCAGATCTATGAGACGAAAGACAACCTTGTTAACATAGCAAGAGAAAACTATGATATCAGCAATACCAGCATGATTCATACAAGTATAGCAATAGTCCTCTACAACCAATTAGACTTATTCACATCGCGTGGATATGGTCAGTGTTAACCATAAAACAAAATCGTGCGCCGCCCACCGCGACTTGTGAATGGGTGTCATACTGTCATACAATTCATGAGTATTGGTAATAAATAGTTTCATTGACTGTGAATTTACAATTAGTTGAATTAAGTGTATCAGCTTTGGTTTTTTCCTATTTATAATAGGAAAGGACAGTTAATTATAATAGTGCAGGAGTAGTGATTACAAACTCACAAGTTTCCACAAGAAATTAAGTGCGCAAAAGTCGAATGTACAGCCTTGGTTTTAGAGCTATCAGACCGAATAAAAGCCTAAACATGAAAAGAGAAAGTACGACAACTAATTTTATCTCAATTTTCTTCTAGGTGTCGGAGCTATATCGTAGACCGCATCAGAGTAGTACCATCAGGCAAGACTGTTTTCGAACACAAACTCTCTTTTAAAAACAGAAAAAATCTTAGCCTTTCTTACCATCAGGCGAGTGACAGTGACAATACGCAAGCTCTCGTTTAAGAAAAGAAAGATTTATTTTTACGGTTTACTTTCATGGAAATAGTTTTTATACTTTTTATGTTTATTTTTATGTTGCAATCTAGTAACAAATCGAGTAAATTCAGGGAGCAGCTAGTGCATCATATAATTAATCATAATTAAGTACCTACCTACTTTTCTAGGTACAAATTTTACAATGCTGCCCATAAATTTGTTATTTCCTTTCCGTCTTAAACATTTCAATGTCAGTTAGGGTACCTTTGTCGGACGTTCAAGGATTTAGATTAATTTATATTTTAAAGTACCGGCGTTATATGATACATTAGGATATAGCACATACGTGATACGACTGTTAAGTATAAAGGCAAGGCTGCATCATGTATGTAGGCGCATCAAAGTCATGTTTCGAAAAGTCCTTGGGTTCTTGTGTCATTAGTTTTTCTCATATTTTTTTCGTATTTTTAACTACAAAGCAAGCTAATAAAAGATTATAAGCAATATTTTTGTGTGATTCTATCATATTTTTGTATGGAAAAATATCGTAAGCAGTTTGTGAATCACTTTTTGCGAAGATTTTTCCCGCTTTGATCACTTACTACTTCGTTGCATCGAACTTAACGGATAAAGCCGAATTCCGAAATCCTTTTTTTCCTTTTAGCTCAAGTTACATTTTTACCCAATCTTGGAAATCACGGGCTGGGTTGAATCATCAGGACTTTACCTTTGTAACGGTTTCAAAAGTTTTTGTATGAAAACATTCCAGCTTTACAAAAGGGGCATGCTCTGTGATTATTAGCACTTTCTGCAGTCTTAGCAAACATTTAATTAGGACCACAGTTAAATAAAATAAATAAATAAACGGGTCACACTCATAGCTCCCCACTAGGAATAAATCCTGTGTCGGGGATGCCATGGAACTATGGAACACAAACAAAGACAAGGACAACTAACACCCAGACCCAGAACAGATATTTAAATTCATCATTCAAACATCTGCCCGGCTGGGAATCGAACCCGGGACCTCTAGCTTATAAGGCGGCTATACTACCGCTGAGCCAAACAGGCCGACATAATTAAGGGCGCATCAGATTGGTTTTTATTATGTCTATAGGTGAAAGGAATCTGGATTTTTTATAAAAAAAGGCTTGATTTTTTTTTACCTGTCCCGAACTAGAAAAACTAGAAGCATAGAAGAATTAGTTCTTAGCGATAAGGTTACCAATTGTTGCTTTAATTTTAAGAGTAATTGGGATTTTGTTTGCAATTTTTGGTGTGTAAAACAAGCCGACTATTTTCTCAAAAAGCCGTTTTTTTATTATGAAAAAGATGACGCCAAAATCAAACACGAATAAATTTAATACTAGCTGAATATTATGATAAAAGCTCAAGTAGACAAGTAGACATTTTATAAAAACCTATTAAAATTCTCATTTTAAGGATATTAGTATCACAATATTCCTCATAAAAATACATTGAAAAAGCCCTTAAATTAGTACTTAAGTAGTTTGTACGTTGTATGTACGCAATAACATCCTCCTACGTTTGCTCATTCAAAATAATAAAGAAATACGTTACGTAAGGGAAATATTTTATTAAGAAAACTCAGTGGAGCGCGTAGTGAGTTTTTTACAAAGAACCACTTGAAAGCTTCGAAAGAAAAACGAGATTATATTTTAGGGTATTACATTTGGGGAAACTCTAAGCTTTTTTTAAGTTTACGAATGTTTTCGCTGAAAGCGCTTTCTTGCTGATTTGAAATTTGGAATGGAAATATTTTGTCAGGAACTTTTGGCCGCGGCTTCGTTCGCGTTGTAAACAATACGTAGCTTAGGTATGGCACTCGGGGTTGATGTATGTATATTAGTGAAATATTTTTATCGAGCCCGAGTCTTCTGCCTTATAAATATTAAAAAAGACACTACAAAAACATTTTTTAACTGCCTAAACGTTATTTCCCAACATGCGTTAGATAGCTAGTGACGGAGATGCAATACTTTCTTCACAATATTAGAGTAGATTTGAATATGGAACAGAAGAACACTAAAAAAGTTGCAATTGTGTTTAAATTCCTTTGAAACCTTGTGTTTCAGTAATTGACATTGTTGTGTGGACACCCACATAATCGATCATTACACATCCATTAACAAACATTGCAATTCATTACAGCTTAATGATTTTGACCTTCGGTGACTGCAGTCTCTCCCAAACGCAGAAGTTTTATGGGTTCACACCAAAACTATATGCGAATCTTATAGACGGAGACACATCAGCTATTGAATTGATTCGATTAGGTACAGAAGAACATGTTTGTTCGTTACTTCCCTGCGACTTTGAGACACAGATTAGGAAAACTGAGAGGGATAATTCCGAAGACGGTAGAAATAATGATAATTATTACACACATTTCTATCATTGCATATAAGATTGACTGTGATCAAACGTCTAGCGAGGTTGGCAAGAAATGGGAGCTAGCATCTAATCTTAGCCATGTTTCACCTTTATGCTTTTGATCAGACTCTATTAAAATGGTTATGCTTAAAGGTATATATGCTCTGTCAATTTCTCACCCCCGAAAAATATCACATGCGTGTAAAAGACAACGCATCTAAGTAAAAAAATATACGCATACTTTTTGCAATAGCAAATATTATTAAAGCAATATTTTTTGACGTACAAAGTGATTTTTTAAAACTTTTATAGTGATCCCTGTCGTGTATAGTTTATTTCAAGTTCAGTATCTGTTCTGAGTCTCATCAGAGATTTTTATATGAGTCTCTATAAATAAAACAAAAGTGGGGATTTGTCATCGCCTTATAAAGTCCAGTAATGAAGCACATAATTCGATTTTGGGCTTATCGTCACTTTAAGTGGATTTATATCTGGAATAATAAAACAAGGGTCTATCTCGAATGAATACGTCAACAATTCGGTGACACATTAGTTATGATTAAACATGAAATGAGACAAGGGGTTACCTTGTGTAAATACAAGAGATTAGTGGCATTTTGTAAAACTTTAGTATAACTTTAGTTTAAGAAATATTAACTTAGATTATTAGATTAATATAAACTTAGATATTGGAGTGAATGCTCTTGACTAAAGTTGGTAAATGAGTATAAAACTTGAGGGACGTTTATTATTAGGGTGAATTAGTTTATCTCGTTCCTTTAGTACCTAAATGGGGATCTTTGAGTTAAGATCTTTAATACGAGAGACATTTTGCGTGCATTACATAGTGCGGTAACTACTGATTTTATTTACACTGGCGGAGTTTTATGTCGTTTTCCTTGCACCAGTTGAAAATTACTGTTGATCGGATTTTGATATAATTTGGTACGAAAGAAGTGAGCATTGTGTGTATCATAAAAAGCTCTATCATTTCGAAAATGCGAAGAAAAACGCGAGGCAATACTTAGTGCAGTAAAACCTATAAAAATAGGTCGCTATAGCTATAAAAGTCGTTATCATAACCAATTTAAAAGGGATGGGGTAATTCTCAAAGCATGCAATATAAGACCTTATAAAATACGGATGCCGGATCATAACCTTGTCATCACTTTACGACTATGGAGATTTATAAAATTCAATCACATTTTTGGGACCCCACGCATCTTAATATCCTTTATTTCTTGCAAGAAAATATTTGAGATAAGAATGCAATTTCTTACTTGTAATGGAAAAAAAGGTTTAGAGATAAATTATATTAATGATGGAATGCTCTGTAATCCTACTAATATTAGATATATGTTTGTTTCTCAATCTTGTAAAGCGGTTGAAGGGATTGGGTTGTATGATTTTGTACATTCATTTTGTAGAAGGTAGGTTATAGCTTGGATAAACACATCATTTTTTTTATCCCGAATAAATCAACGGTTCCTGCAAGACAGCGGCTGAGCTGAAACCGTGGGTTACATTTACCCTACTATCCTACTTTCTACTAAATATGATAAACGCGAAAGTTTGGAAGAATGTATGGATGTATGTTTGTTAGTGTTTCACGCAAAAACGGCTGACTTACATGTGAAGTAATGGTTGTTCATAGTTTGAATTCACTTATAGGCTGCTTTTCATCCCGGAAAACGCGAGTGAATCCGCGGGGCGCAACTAGTAAAGTTGTTATTAATAATTTAGATATCATAGCAGGTTATTAATAGTATATTTCCGAAGTTTGCTAGAATGTTCACATGGAAAAGCAGCTAAACATAGGCTTATGCCCATGTTCTCATTAATTCAACAAATTGGTTTAGCGGTGTATTGTTGACGTTTAACAAATGGAAGAATAGTAAAAAACGGGTAACCAGTTTTTAAGTGTTTGGCAGGTGGTTAAATATTGTAACATCTGGCCACCTATTTCGTAATAATACCTATAATTTTAAACAATACATCTCTGAGCTTTAAACTAGTTTTGATATTTTGGAAATAAAGTTAAAAACCGTTTCGTCAGATTTGGCGAATAAGAGCCCTGGCAGATATATTATTTCAAGGCCAAGGAAGCCTAGACCGTCAAACTGAATAATATATTGCTCATTAGATTTTAAGATTGTGATCATATTACCAACCAAGCAGTTAAAATGACGAGACACACGACTATTTAACAATAATACAATACTTACAATCTCTAAAATTTTACAAATTTGATCTTTACACATATCTTTTTTTTAATTCTGATGACGACAGATCGCAGACATCATCGGACAGTGAAGCTAGCCACAAATGCAAAAATATTTGTGTCTGGAGCACGTAGTGCCTATCTGCAGATGCTGTTTGGCCGTTGACGAAGAGTTTGAAACCTAAGAATTGAAGAGTGATTATTTAAATTTTTTTTAGTTAGAAGCAGTACTATTATTGTTTTTTTTTAAAGTCTATTATGTCATACGACTAGGAAAGACTGATAGAGCCATATAAATTAAGAATTGTTAATTTTATGTAACTTTTAAAAAAATGTGGTAATAACCATGGCTGATTTTAGTAAATTAAGTTTATTTGTATGAAGCCTAATAAACGAGCTGTGATTAATATAATACTGATGTTTTATTGGCCAAAAAACATGTATTTTTCATACCTTATAAATTAAATTCAGCATGTGCAGTGAACTTAGGAAAAATCTTTGGTGGAAAATCCCGGTCCGTGAGACCGGGGTCACAGAAGTTGTAATTTACATCGACGTCACAAATGGCGGGTTAACATGACCTTAAGTTATCAATACCTACCTCCTATCTTATTATGTTTCAGTGCCTACGAGTACTACCGAGATAATGGGATTTATAACCTCCGGAAACCCTTAATTTTAATTAATGGTATTCTAATTAAGTGTGTTATACAGGATGTGGCGTAAAGAGTGGATAATCCTTAACCTACGACTGGAAGACATCACGACTGTTCGGAAAATGACAATTTGTATTCAGTCATGGTTTTCGAGTTAAAATTGGACATATTTCAAAATTTGAGGAAAATTAGATTTCAAATTTATCCAATAACTCGAAACCCGTGACACTTTTACTGAGTACAAATTTTTCCACACAGTTCCCCAGCCGTAAGTAAAAGATTATCCAATCTTTACGCCACACCCTGTATGTAAGAATGCGCTACATTGTTGGCTGTCATTGTGAAGTTAAAAATGCCGCTATGTTTTATAAGTGCTAATTAACCAATTCGCACAGGTTTTTGTACTATTGAGTTAGTATTTAATGAGTCGTGTAAGCGGATATGTATTTGGTTTGCATACAAATTATGTGTATACCAATGTAGTGACAGTCAATATTGTAAGTAGAGTTGAGATGGAGAGATGTTGATGATGATGATAGATATATATTTTTAGGTAAAATGTATACAGGGGACAGTCGTTTTAACAAAATGTATCAAAGCCACGCTAGCTTTCATAGTAGGTACTAACTTATACTATGAAAACTAACGTTTTTTTTGAATAGTTTTCACACATTTTGTCTTTGCATAGATGCTCTTTCTAGTACAATTACTAAATTAAAATAAAACCGAAAAGATTTACGAAATTATCTTACAAATTAATGGCACAAGTGGCGACTTTATCGCTACAATCAAGTTCAGAGTCCAATTGTCCATATTTTAAAATTGAAGTGAAGTGAGACGAAGAGATTTAAACTTCTACGACAGTCAAAATTCGTGTACAAAAATGAATAAAGAAAATAATGATATTTTGACTAAGTGTTATGGTCAATTAGCGATAAAAATAATTTTATTTACCTACGATAATGTATTGAATAGGCTCATGCATAAATAGATAGGCTTATGCATTATTTAGCCAAATTCTACTAAAAACAGCATAGCAAATATTACAAAAGCGTGCACATACATGAGTTGTATAACAATGAATTTAACGGTATAGTTATTTAAGGAAGAGAAAGACCTTTAGTACTTTAATACTTTGTCAAAATACAAAAAATCTTTTATATAGCTATTTTCAAATTAAAAAGGCTCGTAAACTATTCCAAAATTTTCTTTCCGTATAACTGTAGAAATACATTTGAAAACAGTTATACACTAGAAATACATTTGATTCAATATTTTTTCTTTCAGTAGTCAAATTAGAGCTTAAATTTAAGGATTATAAAAATTAAAATAGGTGCTGTTTTTTATTACGACATGATACTACAGTGTTTCTTTTAGTAAAGTCGAAGCTTCTGTTGACTTAACAACCCTCGAAGTTATTTGTGCTTGTACATTTTTATGTTCTGACAAAGACTTCTGTTTTAGGATGTTTTTTATTTACCGTTTTTTCTGTATTACGTGGTGTGATTTTTAACATACCTATACTTGGTAAAACATCAGCTTATGAAAAGGGTTGTTGGAGAAAGTTGTTGATTTTTATAAAGTTCTTTTTAGGTCATAGGCTAACATTGTGTATTTGACGTTACCAAGTGTTGTAATCAATTTATATATGGTCGGCACTTAAGTAGGCAATTTACTGCAGACATCTGCGACCATTTGAAAGCAAAAGAAACATGGGCCTAATACTGACTAATGAGATATTATCTCGGTCACTGTCGGTCTCAATAGAAATGTCATGACAGTGAGAGTGACCAAAATAATCTCGAATGGACCAAAATAAGTCTCATAATTCGATCGACTTTTATCGTAATCGAATTAAAAACCAAACCACAGAAATCATTCCTTTTAACCATGCTTTTAACTAACCAACGACAACTCATAATGACGTCACCACTTCAGGTCCAGATCAATAAATAATGAAACCCTTTCCTTTGCAAAGCGATATATAATAAAGTGCGCCCACGCCTGCGGTCACGTTCTGATAACTTTTAACAAGTGCTCTTACGAATATTCGCTTACATTTGTCATTTCTTGTGGTGATACGCTTTAGAGTTAATGTAAAGTTATCTTTGGAAATATTGGTTTCATACTTTGCTACTATGAGTTTTATGAGCTAAAAAAAGAATTGAGATCAAAATGCTCGCCATATGGGCATTATCATCCATTATAGAGCAACGCTGTATAAATTGTAAGATGTGAAGTAACTGTGTTTGATGGACAATGTCGCCGATCTTTGTCGGGGGAGATAGCTACTCGTAGTACATAAAAAAAAACTATCACCTAGTCTATTCATTATGTGATGATCGCTGATCGACGCAATATTTTGCAAAACGCTGAATTAGCCCTATTTAATCATTTTTTCCCATAATATATATGTTACTAGCTGACTCGACAGACATTCTCCTGTCAAAAGCCATTGCGTCAATTCTATGTCAAATGTCAAAAGTTACATTAAAAAAGTTTACATTGTCCAAAGCGCTATATGGTTTAAGTATTTTTAAATTTTCTAATTTTTTATGTTTTTATACTATAATCTCCTAAGTCTCGAACTGCACCCGGTGTGCAAATTTGATTGAAATCTGTTAAGTAGTTTAGGAGTCTATAGCGGACAAACAACGTGACACGTAATTTATACATAATTATTAAGATTTTGATGTGACATTAGAATAACCAACAGGACTAAAAAAAAAAACTTTAAATTGTGTCAAAATTAACTAAATTAGACTAAATTAACTACACAGCTATTTATCGATTATAACCATAATTAACCAAATGTTAATGATAGGATAACGGAATAATTTAGAGAAAGCAGCATGTGATCGTAAGATTTACCTTAAACATCAATATAATAGAGATGGCACCCATGATAACGATGCAATAACGGAATCGAATCCGAGAATTTGAACTCTGAATGACTGAGAGGTTCGTTTTAAAGCGAACTAAATCTTTTTAATTTATTTTACTTCTTAAAAATTATTTATGCAATAATTGCACTAAAACTCCAATTAGGTTTGTCTAAAATTGGATTTTCACATTTTTATATTTTACACTTTCATATCGATCTGAATAAGTGTCACAAATCATTACTAGATACCTAGATAAAAAAATGTCAGTGACACTTTACTAAATGTATGGAATAACTTTCGTTCCGCAATTTCAGGGTTGGTTCCATAGTAAAAATTGTTTAGAATGATGAGTACTATTTTGGCCTATTCCTTATAATCATGTGAACAAAGTAAATATGTAGATAGCTTGAATTGACATTATTATTCCAAAATATTCACGACTACATATGTAATAAAATCACAAACATGCTCCATTTCTTACATTAATGCAGATGAAAACCTATTGAAAATGAAAATCCTCTTTAAACTTCATAAACCCCTGAAGTCACATCTTTGTTTGGTGAAAATATAGGAAGATTTATGAGTTTCAAAGTAGAACTCCAGTTGAGTTATGAGTCCGTTAAAAAGTGCTTATATCTTCACGGTGGTAGCTCCGCGGAGATATAAACCTCGGGAACTTATCTAGCAATACTTCACTTTACTTTATTTGAAAACTTATGAATAAAATTACTTATTTTTGCACCTAATTCAAATCTTGGAACATTGTACTCTCTTTTTTGTTATTTTGTACAGATTCGGTTTTAAAATATCATCATCATCATCAACTGTCTTCTTTGTCCTTTTGCTGGATTTAGTATAGGCCTCTCTTTTACTGTGCCATCTGCCTTAGTCCTGCGACCATCGGGTCCAGGTTTGACCCGCAATTTTGACAATCTCAAAAAACATACAAAAACACACAGTATTCAAAACCAAACACATTAGACTTCTTATAAAAGCAATTGTAATCGTACCTGTAACTTCTAATTTTTGTTGACGACTAAGCAACTGAAGCGTTTCAGTTTCATTACGATCTCGTATTTGTTATCATAATGAATAATTAATTTAATGCTATTAGCATTTTTACGATAAGTATGCATATTGCATACCCATGTCTTGTATTTGCTTTAAAAATCATTCAAGAATGAATGGTTGCAAACACTTCTCTTGTCGTTGGCATTTAAAAATTCCTTTCCCATGCTGATTTAAATTTCATTAGCCATATCTTACGAAAAAGAATGATGCATTCGTAACGATACAGAAGTAGCACTTAGTAAATCAATCTTTTTAAAAACAAAATTCGTAAATAAGGTTCAATTAAATGTGGTTTCGTGCAGAGATATTTTTGTTCGCTTCATAAAATTGAATCAAAACTTGTTGAACCTTGTTGTACTTTTTACAGTATATTTCATTCTTAGCAAAGCTAAAATTACTAAATCCTAAAGCTAGACGAACCACGCATATTAGCTCCTATTTAACTGATTTACTATTTCACAGGCCCTAATCGTCTTGTTTTCAAATGTCCTTACAATGCTGAAATGCAAACTATGTTAAATCATTAAACGTAGTTACCCGAAGCTGCGTTACAAGCGATTGCCAAATAAAAACGTTCGCCAAAGGTTCTTGCTCTTATTTTGCTCTTGTTCCCTCCCAAACCTGAAGGAAAGGCTAAAATGAATTAGGAATTTTGCCAAATGTGACTGAAGATAATCTTCTATTTAATTTTGGTCCGCGGTTTGCGGTTTAGGCTTGCCATCGTATTTATTGAGTCAGTGGTCGACGATAAAGCATATTTATTTGTTTGCTCAAATGCGGGCTTTTTGTTAATGTTGCTGGTATTTAAGTAGATAAAATAATGTTTTTGGGTAATTTCGTTTTTAATTTCGGTAATGGTTTGTTTGCAACTTAAATGTGGTGATTTGTCATCACCGAAATACTAAGAAAACTGCGCGGTCTCTCAG
Organism: Alcis repandata; assembly: GCA_949125135.1. Classification (NCBI taxonomy): domain Eukaryota; kingdom Metazoa; phylum Arthropoda; class Insecta; order Lepidoptera; family Geometridae; genus Alcis; species Alcis repandata. Next base: position 5,693,886 of record OX421238.1, read on the forward strand.
AAAAAAATGTGTTTAATTTAGTGTTCCTATTATTTGCTGCAGTTTAGGTCGAAATATTCTCAAATAACTTTATGAAAATATAAAAAAGTTCTATTCACAATCAATACCGTTTTCTAAAACCGGTGCTATCCACGTGAATTATTTTAAAAACGAGAAATTAGTATGCACCTTCTTATTTTTGACTAAAATCGTCGATCTATTTCGTGCTTCGACAATCTCCAAGAAAAGTTCACACAAGTGTCAAAGGTAGTAACATGTCTCAAAAATATACTCACGTTTGTAAATTATGGCATTTTTGTAACTGGTTCCGTGACGAGTTAGTGACCCTGGTGACTCATCGGTAAGCTGTTTACTTAACTCAGAAGTCTTGAAATTGGGACAGACGGTTGATTTAGTTCGTGAACTTTGGATAAGCTTGTTCGGCCTAAAGTTTCTTTTGGCAACAAAAAAGTATAGACACATTCTATTTTCTTTTTTATGATGTTACAATAGTTTCATTGCTTTGGCAGCGCATCTTATCTATTTATTGTTTGAGTCATTTTTGTGGCTTATCATGCGTTTAGTTGTCATACAACCTGTATAGTTTCTCATTTAATCCCATCTTCAGGTAATCTTTATTAATTGTTTATATTATTTCAGCCAGTATTTAGAGCACTATTTCTACTTTTTTTGTCCAATTTGTCAACCTAATTTACGCTGTCCTACCTAGAAGAAGAACGGCTTACCTTTATTTTACTTATTATAATATTTACTCTGGCCGTGTGTCCCCTGCATTTAGCAAAGGCTTCGGATTGTTACTGATTTACATTATTTTAAGATAACACCTGTTTTTAACCGAGAACATTAAGGTAGAATAGTTGTTCCTAACATATAAATGACAAGATATTTGCCTATTTGGTGACTAAGTTTGTAGTTGTCCATGTCCAGTTAGTTTGTAAGTTCGTTAAACCGAATCTTTTGATTCAAGAGAAGGATCAAAACATAATCTATATCGAAGGCAGGTTTCAATTTTATCGTTAGTAGATACCTAAAAATCATATTTTAGGTTAAAGAAACAAGAACAACATAGAATACAAAACTAACTCCTCAACAGATAGACACATGAGTAGAACATAATTTTTAGAATACTAGGACAATAGTTTTGTGTGTGATGTCTTGTCACACACAAAACTACTGTTACTGAACTATCTCAGTAGTAAGTTCTTAGCTAAAATACAGAGCTTTTTTAAAAGGATAGTTTTAGATCAGGGTAGATCAGAGCAAAATAATGTCTAGATACAACAACCATCAACAACAATGCAAATAGAACAATCATTTTCTAGTAAGGTGAAGAAAAATCTAAGTAAGTTGTCATTGCATGTCCTTGTCCTTATTAAGTCAATAAACTTCTAACTAAATGCGCCGACGCCCGCGTCTTTAAAGGAAAGGACCAAAATTATCCAAGTCATTTGCATAATCCAAAAAATACTCCCAACTGTTTTTAGAATTTAAAAGGAAAAGTAAGGAATAAAAAAGCTTGTAAGAAGCAACTCCCCTTTCGATGGAAAAAACGCAGCAAGGTCATACTTTATAAGTTCTAGGTTAATAACCTCATTTTACGAGAATACTTTGAATAAAATAAATATTAGGAACATAGGTGGCTTAGTTTAGACGCTTTGATTTAGAAAAATGTAGGTGGAAGTTTGTGTTATAATATTTTCTAAATATAGGTGGCCGAATCGTATTTTTTGTCTCTAATATTTGGCCAGCTTATGATACAATTCTGGTTGGTGGTTGGTCTCTTGTTATTGGAACAGTTGAGAACGGATTGTAGTTTAAAACTCATTATTTTCTCGTTGTGGTTTGAGTTTATTTTTGAACTCAATAATAGAGTCATCAATCTTCAAATTCAAATTCTTTATTCGTGCAAAAACTTACTGGCTAAAAACAAGAAGAAATCTCTTTGTATAATGATTGTCTTTTTTAGCTTCAGTTTAGATGATATCTTAATTAAAAGACGTACTACTGCACACATTACTTGTTATATTAATAGAATAAATAGTACAACATTTAATAACTATTTTGCATTTTTTTGCTATGATAAGTACCTTCCTTTAGATTAGTCATTACTAGGTACTACTATATACTGCTGTTTTAGTACTTCATAATGTTGCTTTTGTGATCTTCAGTCACAAAGCATCTATCAGAGAGAATTAACCTCATCCTGACACTAAAACTGATTTAATAGATATAAGGCCTTATTTATAAAGCCTGTTTAAAATTAGTCACTGCTTAAACCTACGGAAAACTTTAAGCAATGATTAAGTTTAAGCAGGCTTTATATATAAGTCCTTTAATGGCTACAGTTAATATTCCGGTGTTGTGTCAACTATGCAAATTGTACTGTCGATGACAAGAATGTAATCTGGAACGCAATTATCGACCAGAAAGCAATTTGCGAGGGGATCATCAACATACCGGATTACAGGCGTGTCGGCGTCTTTGACGAGATGTCATGTTATTTGGAAATGTGTGTATTATTGTACGTAAGAGTGACTGAAGCAAGCGTTATTTTGGAGGTGTTGAAACATTTATTTCTGCGATCATACCTACTGAAACATTAATCTAAAGTGATAGTGCTGTCCTTCTGTCTACCATATCCTTCACTTATTAAGCTGTGCTCGACAGGTTCCACAATTGGAACTGAAATACGACATTAAATCATACATATACCTAGACCTAGGTGCATTGTGGTATGCCGAAATAAATATGAATAAAAATTGAAGGAAGATTTAAGTAAAAGATAAACTCGTATTGTAAAAAATCTCTATATATATATATATATAAATGTTATGTTGGTTTGTGTACGCTTCAAAAACTCAAAAAGTTCTGCACCGATCGAGCTGAAATTTTAGCATGATATATTATAATCCGCATCAAGGATTGTTTTTAACTAAGTATTTTTTTTTATATCCATATATTTACAGCGAAGCATGGCAGGGAACAGCTAGTATCCTATAAAATAACTTTCTTATGTTACGGTAATACAGTTGTGACGAAAGAGCCAACGGGGTTTTAGTTAACTGTCAATTGTCAAAGCTGAATAAAAGGAAAGTATATCCAATTATTATTCAGTACATTCCCCGAGATCGAGAATGGGCACAGAATGAAGCTGCAGATTCTAGTTTCTAGACACGTTCGACTGTAGATTGCAATCGGTATGCCGAGAGTTATGAATGACGGCAGATGGCGCTTCAGTTGTTTGATGCCCTTGAAGGATGACTGCGTTAATGTAGACTCACCACAAATATTATACAATTTCGGAAACCAAAACAAAACCCTTTTAAAAAGCCAAGCCTTTAATCCAGGGTTATAAGGAAATAGTACGCTAAGCCGAAAAAGGCTCATAGTACTCATCATTATGAACCACTTTTACTTTGGAAAAAAACCCGGAATTCGCGAAAAAATTATCAGCTGTACCCTAGAACAATGCAAATGACACCCAAAAAAATATATGGATCAGCTGTTTTTTTAGCATACCCTTTTCTTATAACCCTGTAGATAAGAAAGTCGTCATATTATCATCATCATGAAATCAATCTGATAATAGGCCCTCCCTCTTTGGTGCCATTTTCCCTGTCCCGGGCCATTCCGTTAACTGTAAATTGCTAAATATTTGGCTTGTGACCGACGCAGTCGGCATATAAAAAGAGAGGCATATACCTTTTATCCAGCAGTAAGAGAAAGATGGCTGTAGACGACTTATCTCAAGTCAAGCTTGTTAGCAAAAACTACGAACTCAATCGATCTTCAAAACCAGACTGTCATCTTGGCAAAGTCCCTGAAACATTAGACAACAAGATACAAGAGTAGAAAAACAGCTTTCTCACAAAACGAAAAAGATAGAAAAATAGCCGAGAAAATGGGAAAATGATAGACACTGCAATTTGTAGTGCGGCATATCTTTATTGCTGTCCAAGTAAGGAATGATGAGCAAAAATGGATTACAGGGTTTATTTTGTAAGTAGTTGCGCGTGGGCGGACAGATAGTAGAGTGCTTGACTGATTGTGCTTTGTGACATGTTGATTTTCATAAATTGCAGACTGAACCATTGCATACTATTAACAGTTGCTTACTATTAATGGAATAATAAGAATAAGGTCACCGAATGTGACCGAAACTAGTCGTGGTAGACGACTTAAGTTTTACTTACTTGAGTTTTTCGTGAGTAATTATTATTTTCGTGTTTAATTATAACAAAAATACTATTATGTAGTTATGATATATAGGTTAGGTATACACAACATACGAGTACGTAATTACAGCCATAAAAAATTGCATTATTAAAACCTTTTACTTACCTATTAAATTTTTGGTGGGTTTTTAATATTTTTTTTATCCTAGCTACATTATAATTGCAAGGGTTTGTTTGCTCGATACGTTTTCGTGCCGATAATTATGAAATTTAGCTTACGGTTCTCAAGGGTGCAAAAAATCATAGACTACTTTTTTGGTTTTGTTTTTCATTACCGTGCGGGCGAAAGAAACTGTGTGTGGGGCGCATATAGTATATAAGTATAAAACTAACTATAACAAAACACGCTGTACAAAGTTTGTACATTAGTTTTTTGGGTACTAATATCTACATTGTTTTAAATCTATACGAAAAATACCCGTTACATTAGTTCATTACACTAGTGTCTACATCTCTAAAACATTATTAGGGTTGGCTTCTCAGATCAAACGGAATGTATTTTGCAAGAGTTGCAAGTCACAAGACATAACCTACCCATACCCAATGTAGGCGTACAACTCCACCTCCTAACACTTGTTCCCACGTTTCGCATTTCATGGTCAGTACAGTACAATGACTTAAAAAGCACAGAATCTTAAAGTGTGTTTGGCAATTTTTATCGCATTGTCTTTATTTGTTTGTCTGTCTGTTGTTTTTTACTACTGAGCGGCTAAATCACTTTTATATAGTTTGTCTAGGAAATGGTGTAAGTTACATTATAATAGGTTTTACGTTTTGTTTTAAAAACAACCTATTGTTCAAAGACCGGAACCTGTGCTGCATTGTTTTGTTAATTTCTTAAAATGTAGATAAATCATTAAGACTCTTTCTCAAAAGCCATAAGGTTAGTCTTATCTTCCTCTAATAAGACAATACATGTACCTACCGTAAAAAAACATAATTAGTTTCAAAACATTGAGCGGTACTTTAGCTACCGCTTATTTATTCTGGGATTGATTCGTATCAAAGTCACACCTGTATTGAAGCCCAGAGCAACATTTTTACCTCTCGGAAGGTACGTTCCTTCAGAGGTGGCGACCTTGTAATCCGCTTACAATGGCTTGTAATGATGTCGGTGTCGTTGTCATCGATCTTGCGCTCTGATCTCTTCGATATCTGCATTTGTAAGGCAGAGTTAGGAAGTTTAGAACTATGTTTATTATCTTATCCTACTAATATTATAAATGCAAAAGTTTGCGTGCGTTGAATGTTTGTTATCTCTCTGCAACTACTCATCCGCTTTTGATGAAATTTGGAAGATAAATACTTTAGGTTCTGGACTAACACATAGACTTAGATATCAAATCTTAATCAATATGCGAGTGAAACTGCGAGGCGTAACTAATAATTTTATTAAAAACTAATTTTCAACAAATCATTTTGTTGATTTTTTGGCCAGATATCTTCTATGACGACTTAAAGTTGTGTTATTTTACCTTCCTTCTCAAAACAAACTTCACAAAAAACAGAATTTGGATCGTTCTGATTTATTTGAATGGTTCCTATACCCTTTGCATATTTGAGTAAAAATGCAAGCACTCATGCATTTTATTCGCGTAAACCTAAACGGTTGAATGCGACGCAAAAAAGGGATCAAAGGATTCGTCATAATACCGAAAGTGACTTTGCATGTTGCTCATTCTATTAGGGTTCCATCAGATAGAGAACGGTCACGAGTTAAAGCGTTCCGCATTTGTGTTAAATTGCTTGCTGTGTGGGCATGTGTATGTAACGTAACGCAACCGAACGCAGATCGCAAACTACGAACGCTTGAACGCTTAACGCGCTCTGTCTGATACAACCCTAAGGTTTTAGTCAGTGTACGGTCATTACCGTTTCCGTTCTTTAATATTGTCTTTGTGGCTTAGTTGATAAGCTTTTGATTAATATCTTATTAAGAATTTAGCGGACACTTGAAATTGTCTAACCAGATTATATTCAAACTGGCTGCTTCTTCTGGTTAAACTCGACTATCTTATGTCTATCTTCGAAATATATTCAAACTGTCTAAGTTTACATTTAAATGGATCAAGGTTGGTTTCAGTAGTTTGATTTCGAATACAGAAACGTAACAAACATTATTATAGAAGACGAAACATGCCAGCTGAATAATTTTCGCATTTTAATTTCTAAGTGGTCTCTTCTCCTAGTCACGATGAACCAATCCGGTTTTTGTATAGGTAATAATTTGCATTTTCATAAACTTTTCTTTTCTACTTAATCTTCTATTAAACTTTTATCTTTTCTTTACTGAATTTATTGCTATAGGTACCGCTCTAATAGCTTCATATCTCTACTCTATCCCTTGTCGTTCTTATTATTTGCACGCCATCTCATATCGATCTGTATCATTACCATTCTTTACGCTTATTTGTGCTGTGCTCTGTCAAATATGAATTTGATATATAAAATTGGTTAGAATTTATCTCCATGTCTATTTATCATGTCTGTATTTTTTGCCAGCTTTGGGACTTTAGCGTTTAGGCTATATAGTGCGTTACTTTATTATGACAGTGTATTTTTTGTTATTTTGGGAGCATATTGTATTGTTCTTTTGATTTTATATGTCGATTAGGTGTGATTAATGAGAAAAGTAATGGTCTTGTTTTAATTTTAGAACTAGCGTATTCATTATATTGGGTTTATTAATGTAAGATGAAGATAGTTTTTTTATGATTAATTCTTAAAGGAAGTAAATTGTACTAGTAATTAATTATTAGCTACTTTGAGTGGTATTTTTCACCAGCGTTGATATTTTTATAAGAACCAATTTATTTTTGAGTCAAATGTAGCCAGCTATTCTCCAAAGTAAAGAATATCGTTGAATGAACAAGTAACAAACATATTTTTGAATTTATAATATTACGTAGCAGAGTTTAATTTATGACAATTTAGGAATTCGTGGGTCGTAATAATGTTCAATTATTTAATTAATTATTATTTATTCCAGTTATTAAGTTTTGTTTAATTAAGCTTTACGTAACTTCATTAAATTCAATGCCAACATATCTTTGTAAAAGTGACTTACTCGTACCTTTTTGTAGTGGTAGGGCTCTTTTGCAGAGCCCGCCTGGGGAAGTACCACACCTTTGCCAGTTATTCCACCGCCAAGCAGTAATGTGCAAACATTACTGTGTTCCGGTTGGAAGGGCATTGTTTCCAGTGAAATTACAGGGCAAATGGGAGATTAAACAACTTATATCTCAGGGTGACGAGCGCAGTGCTGTGCCGCGCAGCGTCTTGAATTCTGCGAGTTCAAAATTCTGGGTGGCGCAGACCTGTTATGGGCAAACGTGACGTTTAACATCAGGCGAGCGATTTGCTCGTCTCGTCACTAGATTAAATAAAAAATAAAAATAAAAAAAAAACCTGTAAAATTCAATGTTATTTGATCAATAAATATTACTGAAATCTGATATTTAAAAAGTCTTGATTTTTTTCGCACTCAAACTAACTATTGCTACTAAATTATAGACCATTACTACTGTAAGCTAGTCGGTTATCAGGAATTGATGTTTATATTTCTGACAGACAAGCTATTAAGAATGACATATGAGACCACGACAAAATAAAAGAGCTAAAAATGAGGTAATTTCCTCAGAAACTCATATCGGATCATGCATGTAGGCAAAAATATTCTGTCCGGTATTCCCAAAAATATAATAAGCTTTATCGCGAAGAATATATATTTTAGGCCTCCCAGCATTGTCACATAAAGTACAGCGGCACGCCTAAACTGGTCTTAAATTTGGGAAAGGTTAGCCATATATAAGTGGTTGTGGATTCCTGGACTGGATTATCAAGATTCGCTTTTGCGGACTAAGAAATGTTTTGGACAGATTTAGGGGAAAGTGCTAAATATTGCTTTTTTCATATAAAAGAGCGGCAAAAAGGCAGACGGCTTGCAAAAACTGGCTGGAGATTCAATTTAATTTCTCTTAAGTTTCATTTCTTTAAATAGACTAATAACTTTGGCGTTTCTTTATTACGCTTAACCAGAAGCTTTATTTCATTGCTGGCTTTTCTAAACTTAAAAAGTGTTACGATTTTTTTTAAATTTTATTCAGTAAAAGAATAAGACAAGATATCAAGACAAGCATATTGTTTCTTTCTTTGATGAACCTCTGCATTCTGAAACCTGATATTTGTAAATAGAACAACTTACCAACATACCTACATGATCTGTGATTAGCAAATTAAATCGCTAAATCAGAACCTTTTTAACGTTGCAAATTCCAATTGATATGCGTTAATTAAACATAACGACCGTACTATTTTAACTCCCATTTCCGATGCCAAATTAAGTTTTCCGTCGTGTCGAGATACATTTATTAATAGCGAAATGAATGTAACGGTCATTAATACGGCATTTCGAAAGCTTAAAATCCTGCGTGAATAGAGGGATTCTCGTTTCAATTAGTTGATGCCGACGGCTCTTTTTTGGTCCTATTTTGCTTATACGTAATTTATATCAGAGGTAAAAAGAGGCACAAATTATGATATGGACGTCTGCGTAGATCTAAAATGAAATTAGACAGATATTTTTACTGTAAATTCAGTTTACAAGCGATTAGTCGAGCTATGGCCACGAACTATGCAACAAGCAACGACGGTCAATCTTTGGATGGGTGTCCGTAAATGGCATTTACGACTTAGCGCTACCGGGGTTAAAAAGTTAAATAGTTGACAATTATCTCAGTTATCAAACAACCGTGTTTTTGTACTATAACAACAGTTGCCAAGCCATGTCTTAGGCAATCAGGTGGCCTGAAAACTTTAATACCAACGCTAGCTATGTACTCACTTATTTTAAATTCCTACGCACTTGGTTTATACCCTTATATCCTAAAACTCGTGGATTTACATTATTTGCATACAAAAAGGTGCCGAATTCACGCATTGTTCATGAAATCCTACCTAGTTTGTATTGAGCAGATAGACTGTGTGTACAGCCCCCTTTGTTTCGGGATGATAAATTAGGCCAGCTTACCTGTCTGGATTAGGGCCCCTGCCCTACGTAAACATAGCTCAAGCTACATACAGTAAAGGAGTCGGATAAAGTGGAAAATCATGATTAATATAACAGTTCATCTTTCTCAGTACTCAATATTAAAAAAAAAAAAAAAATTCCAATTAGATTTTTAAGTTGTATTTTCTTTTTTTTTGAGATATTATTGCTACCATTTTTCATTCAGCAAGTCGGGTATCATACTGTAATTTACTGTAATTTTTACTACTGACTACCGTAATTTTTACCCTGTTATCTATATATATAAAAGAAAGTCGTGTTATGTTACACTACTTATAACTCAAGAACGGCTTTACCGATATGGCTGAAAATTGGTGAGGAGGTAGCTTAGAGCCAGGAAACGCACATAGGATACTATTTATTCCTATTAGGTATACTATTTATTCCTATTATACTATTTATTTCTATTAAATAAATTCGATAGCATTCAATTGTGAATTGACATAAAACATCAGTCACTATCAAACGAGGTATAACAAAAAAGAATCAGACTTGGAATAACAAAACGACTTATTATACTCTTTGCGCAAATGACAGCTATGTAATGGACGTATGGATGACAATTTGATTTAACAATTTAACAGCTAAACAGATTTTGACGAAATTTGGTATGAAGGTGACTTAAGCCCTAGGTAATAATGTAGATTACTTTTTACCCCAGGAAATTGAACGGCTTTCCGCTATTCTTGCAGGACAGCGGGTGAAACCGCGGGGCGCAGCTAGTTTGGAATAAAAATCTAGTAAACATTCGGTGTGAGACATGTACGGACCACATTACCACTGTTTTAGAGGCCACAAAATAGATAAGTAAGTACAGCCTTTGCCGGGTCTCTCTCTTTCATAATTATACCAAATTTATTTTAAATGCAAAGCCATAAAAAATATCAGTGTTAGTAAGCTACGTTGTGCCTAACGATTGTTAGTGCTTTTTTGGTTCGTTTTCAGGCAAAAAGAAATAAAGTTCGAGAATGCAAAACCTAGAGCTCGAATGGCTCAATCGTTTTCACAGAGTTACTCTACTGCAATATTAAACTGTAACAACTCGTCACCCTGCTTCGATGTCGTTTGTACCTTTTTATTTGCGTTTGATCGTTTGATTAATTTGTTTTTGAACAATAGGTTCGGTACCGTGTTGTATCGCATGGGCGGTAGTGTATTTGCTTTTACCTTTAGCACAATATTGTTATTTACACTGTTCCTTCAATTTACTATGTTATATATACGAGTAGGTACAAGTAGGTGTAGGTACTAACTTATATTAAGGAAACACAGCTGTTTGTAATTTGTAATTTCTAGTTGTGAACAATAGAGACTCATCAATTTGACGGAACCTTTGGAAATTTTGACAGTGTTTAAGTTGTTACGGTTATTTAATAATTTATTATGGGAGTCTTCAGTCTACTAAACTAGGGTATTTTACTAAACTATAGCAGTATCTACTGCATATTTAAAATTATACTACTTTTATTCTAAAACAAAGAATAGCAAAAAATGTGCTTCGTTTTTGGCAAGTGGTTATATTTTATACTTCAGGCTATCTAAAAACTTTGACACCAGCGCTTGCCACTCAGCTAGATACGATTACGAGACGATTACGATTACGACGATTACGATTATAGAGATTACTTTGTATTGCTTACTTCCGCTATGGTGTTTTGTAGACAGATTTGTTGGTAGTTGTAAGTATCCGGTAGAATAAGTGGAACGAATACTGTTTTGTGTGATAAATTGTCCGTTTGGTACGAGACACTATATTAGTAGACATCTATAATAGTTTTGTCTCGTCACATCTTTACATTATTCTTCGTAAATATTATAAAATTAAACGTTATCTTTATCCAGCCATTGATAGTTTAATTTACTTTTATATTTTTTTGATAAGACATGAGTTGCTGAGTTGTAGTCAAATCTGACTAATATTATAAATACTTCTATCCAGGTTTTAATATTTCGATGTTTCTCGCTTTATCATGCAAAAACAGCTAAACCAATTTGTATGGGATATGAAGATAGCTTGTACCTTAGATTATATGGGCTACTTTTTATCTCGGAAAATTGAACAGTTTCTGTAAAATAGCGAGTGAAACTGCGGGTAGTTAAAAATTATTTTCACACTAGGGCCCTACCACTTAACTAAAAGTCACAACAATTACGTCTCATTCTCGAGCGAGTCTCGCCTACTTTTTGCTCTCCTCGCCTTACATGAGTTATGACGTCGACGTCAGCTATCTTGGCGATAAATCACAGGAGACTGGGCTGTTAGGCTAAGAGCTGACAAAAAATGTTAAGGCTTTTTGTTCAACGTTATTGGATTTTTATCATAATTACGAAATGTTTTGGGAGAGTTGAGTTGGTATTTACAAAAGACAATAGCTAAAACACAATCCTCCTCTTTTCGGATAAACACAGGTATGCTCTATCTCATTTTACTGCATGATATTTCTCGTTAGCGAAAAGTTGACATTTTTTTTAATGTAATTGAGTGACAAGACAAGCAAATCGCTCGCCTGATGTTAAACGTCACGTTTGCCCAAAACAGGTCTGCGTCCCAGAATTTTGAACTCGCAAAATTCAAGACCCTGCGCGGCACAGCACTGCGCTCGTCACCCTGAGATATAAGTTGTTTAATCTCCCATTTGCCCTGTAATTTCACTGGAAACAATGCCCTCCCAACCGGAACATATAGGTACTTTAATTTTTATATGGTAAATGGTAATGTATCACAGCATCAGAAAACCACATCAAATCTTGACATACTTAGGTATCTAGGTCTTTCTCTAGGACTAGCTTGATCTTATTTCTGATGTGAACAATAAAGAGTTTATCTATCAATCGCAAAGCATGCATTAGATAATATCATAAGTGGCATAAATGGCTTAGTACGAGGCAGTGCATAACAACAAACAAGTAACCTTAGTCAGACTGTCACCTATCTCCCAGACTACATAACAATCTCGACCAATCCGAGCATCTGAACATTATGGATAACGACTTTCTTGCAGGAAAACTTATGCCACGAAGAGTTGCCATATGGCGGCTTGTGGAAAAGTGTCGCCTTGAATACGAGGACACTAGAGAAAAGCAACTTTGGTAGGTACATTCAACCTAGACGAACGTAAGTTATATTTCATACAATCGAGCTCACTCTTTCCCATAATCGTGTATGGTGGTAGTGAAGTGTGTTGTAAAAGTGTTATATATTTGTCGAAATACGCTAGTTTTATGTATGATGGTAGGTGTGTATTTTGAATACACTTAAATTGGCTAATCACTTGCAGTATAAGGTATATTAGCGCACTTAAACACAATAAACTACTTACATATTTAATTTTCGATGCTAGTCGTCTGAATTAAATTATTGTGTAGAATGTTTCTGATTTTTTAACCGACTTCAAAAAAGGAGGAGGTTATCAATTCGACTGTATGTTTTTTTTTTGTATTTTTTTTTTATGTTTGTTACCTCATAACTTTTGACTCGGTGAATCGATTTTGATGATTTTTTTTTATTAGAAAGCTGACGCTTCCCATTTAGTCCCACTTCAATTAAGTCCAGTTCTGATAATGGTATCCATGAGAAAACCATATAAGTCTTAAATTTGCATTAAGTACGTGCGCGACAAATAGATGAATAACTCAATAGTCGGTCTTTTGAAGTCGGTTTTTGTTTTTTGTTTTGTAAAAATAATGTTCTTGTTTTTGTCTCAACTCTATCAATCAAGTTAACTTTTTGACAATGTAGTTTAATATTTCATGAAACTGTAGTTGTTTTAAAGTCAAAATATGTCTCGGCTCCCGACAATAAAACCACAACCCCTTTAAATCTTGCGTCATCTCGTGCCTGGTAACAAGTCGGTGTTTCTAGAGATTTTGTCACTAAAGTAAGTTTGTAACGACCTAGTGGCTAAGTCTGGTGTCAGATTTTTTGACACTTTATAGTGATTACTTTTTTATTTCCTGTGACGGTCTACTATAGTAGTACTTAAGCCGGGTACTTGTAACCTGAATTCATGCTGAAAATTCCGCCTACTCCAAAAACTTCAAACGCTCGCAATACTTAATTACCTTTCGGATGTCGGGCTTTCAAAAATCTAGGCCACACGGATTTCATGTATGAAAACCACTATTTTAGCACGTCCGAAATAGGCTGCATGTGAAATCCCACCCTTAATTATTCACTACCCTTACGGGCTGGAACCACAACATTTAGCCCGCGTCCCTTAACTAATACATTTTACGTATAATGCGGCTCGATATAACCCGCTTTAGTGTTCTAATGTGCATATATTATTTAACGCTTGCATAGATAGTTTCGGTAATTTTAGCTCGCTTAGCAATTTTACTTATTGTAACTTAGCGTTACATGTATAGGTATTGTATAAGCTATATAGCAAGGTCATAATGTAAAATGGTCCAAACGAAAGACCTCAAAAAGATGGGCGGACGAAATAGCTACAGCTGCTAGAGCCGACCAGGAATAAATGGTTACCATATTTTATTTATGAAGAATAAATACGATTTGAAAAAAAAATCGTGAAAAAATATCTTGTTAGACGAAATATGAACTACACAATTTTGTGAACAACTTCACCCCCATACGTTCTCTATTACTAACTACTGAACTAGCAACTTTCCAAATACGGCAACTAATATTTTTTCCTACCCTTAATGGGTTAATTACACGGAACGAGTACAGTCGCAAGACAGTGCCCCGGGCGAGTCCTAGGCTTGTATAAACAGTTTGACGAGGCGAGACAGTCACTAAATCCACGATTTGTTTACCTGAGTGTGCCCATTTACTTTCTCGTCACTGTACTCGTTACGTGTAATCAATCCATAAGCTATCGATACAATCTGCGCCCCGTACAAGACGGATGCCAAATTAAAGACCTTCGTGTTAGGTGATTGAGTATGAAAAACAGCTGAAGCAAGATTAGCCGGCTATCGGATCGTATCCATCAAGGACGTCAAGCGATCGGCAATCGGGAAATGGACTGAACGTTGGTAACAATATGTTTTCAGGAAACTTTTCTACGAATTACTTTTCATAATACACACTCTCTTTGAAAGATTTTTCATTCGAAAAAAATATGTACTCGTACCTTTGTTTGTTTCCAAAAACACGTATTTTGCCAGACAGGCAGTCGATATGTACTTACCTATAGATACATGAGAGTTTTCTCTGAAAGCAATTTTTTTTGGTCTGGTAACCCGTGAATTGAATAGCTGCATCAAAATCCTCGTATTTCAACCGGCAAGCATTCAGAAAGTGAAAAGGGCAAATTAAATCATATACCGTGCGTCTCAATTATTCGAAATGCGCGGTGCACGCCACAGGCAGTAACAAAAAGAATCGTGCCGCTGCTGGTCCTTTGAAAGGCCCATCGGGGGCGCTCTCAAAGCTGTCACCCCCAGAAGCGCACTTCACTAAGAACGTAAACAGCTACCGAAACTCCCCAATACTACCCATCGACGCCTAAGCATACGAGTATTCCCAACGTAAATAATCAACGCAGCAATGTAAGCGACGCGCTGCGACGCGTTTTTCCGAGACAGGGAACGAGGCGCCGCGACGGCTAAAGCGACGCGCATGCGCGAAGAATCCCACCCCAATTGGTCTACGATGACGTCATCGGGGTGAACTCCGTCTGAGTGACAGTAACAGTCACCCCTGAGCGGTTGAAGGGACACCTCGCGTTCCCTGAAAGTGTTCGGTCTTAGACAAAAACAAACGTTGAAAAACTGCTTTTCAGAGACAGTGAAATTCGTGATTAGTGGATAAACGGTAGTGTTAAATTTTGCGTCTCCGTCGTCGATAGCTGCCGCCCAGCCGTTAGCAGTAAGGTAAGCTTGTTTACAATTTCAGCGTGTGTCAGTGATCTCGATGATGCTAGCTCATGCATGACTAAGACAGATGAAGTAGGTGTAAGATATTCATGTATGTTTTTCGGAACGTTGATCTTTTGAATAGTTTGCCGTGGATATGACGTGGAAGATAGAAATCGTATTTTGATGGGAAAAAATGTTATAGTCAAGTCGTGTCAAGGATAATATGTTTAGTGGCACTGATTTTCTTTTCGACTTTACTAAACAGAACCTAGCGCTGAGATGATTTCTGATTTTATATGGTTTCAATTTTACTAAAATATCTGGGGTAAAGTATCTAAAAATTTCTATTTCTAAAAAATCTATATTTCGACCACAGCAACAGAAAAGAAATAAACTAAAAGAAAATAATTCTAACCGATTCTGATTCTGAGCAACAATATTTTTTCTACGAAATCAACAGTTGTATTGTAAGTACATGACAAAATGTCTTTGAGACGCGAAAATGCCGCCCCAAAAATTTCCAGCTTCGCCGAGGAAAACTCCGAAACTCTTTCAATCTATAGAAACAGATTCATATAGTCTTCACCGATACCAAAGTCGTTTACAATTTGTATCAACATTGGTATCACGTTTTAGATACAGAGTGCTGTAACCCGATACTTTACATAAATTAATGCTACAAGCCGAATCCATCGCGGGAGTAACCAACCATTACTAGCTTTCATCTCCCATTTGAATATTTAGATGGAACAAAACGCGCGATGGAACCGCGGATGGAAATTGGTTTTTTAGAAATGTTTTGGTAGAGGCGAGTGGAAAACCGGGTAAGCTTGGAGTTAATTCGAGGAGTCTATACGCTTGCGAATGGTATTGCTTTAATTCGGTTGGAGATGAGGTGTTAACATTTAAATCAATAGCTGAACCGATTGGAACGTGGGCCGTAGACGTATAAATCGTAGCTTCAACGTACTCGTAAGGTTGGAAGTTGGTTAAAACGTTTAAATTTAATCAATCGATCGTATCTAGTAAAATAAATTTTATTTGGAAAAAACTTTTTATTAACTGTAGGAAAAACAGCTCGATATTAATACGAAAAAAATTTTTTTACTGATATTTTGTAAAATTTTAGTAACTGTAAAAAAACTACCCTAATATCAAGAGGTAAATTAAAATTTCCATACAGTTAGGTTAGATTAGGATCCGGGAAATATAAATAGTTGTAGCTTCACTACAGTAAATTCATTCAGTCCTGAACTCCTGACTTACAGACGGAAAATTCGGAATTCCGTTTAATTTCATTAACAAACTACCTACTAGTACAATTTTAGCTCGATCTGGCCAGACCAGATCCAGAGAGTATAATTAGAGTCGCTAGCAATTTCTGTCTCAAAATTCCAACAAAGTCCGTTGAAAATGTTCCTATATTTCAAGTCTAAAATTCCAACTATCCACTGAAAATATCCACTAAAACAGAACAGGGAAAATTAAGGAGACGCTTGTACAAAACGTTACAAGTCGGCTTGGTTTAAAGCTGCCAAAAGCATTGCCTCGCGCTCTTATTAATTTAAGCAAATTAAATTTACTGCGTACTCCCGAAGGTTCTGAAGAAAGATCCGGCCCTGACCTGTTATATGACGCTTCTTGGAAGGTATTGAATGTAACTTGGCACTGAGATGAAAGTTTGCAAGGTTGAATGGAGTATTGAATATCGAGAAATTATGTACTTGGTTTATTGAGAATATGGAATTAGTAAGGAGTTAGGAGCGCCCTTCTGAGTAAGTTTTCCTTTGTGTCGGCTTTTGATTATGATTATTTGTTCTAAAAAATTAAACTTGGGTAATAATTTTATTACGGCTGTTAAATATCTTTTTTAGAAATACCACAAATGTTCTAAATTGAAATTTACGAGTACCTATGTAAGGGTTTTGTCTTTTCATGGATTAATACTATTACAACTAACTTTGAATGTAAAATTTTAATAAAAGTAAAGTAAGTTTATTAGTTTGTTACGCTTTCACGCCTTATCTACTCAATCGATTATCATGCACGTCATCAGGGGTTCAGAAAAGGACCTAGGCTACTTTTATTGTCATCATTGTCACCACGAGGTCGAAACTACGGGGCGCAGCCAGTGCGCATCATTGCTTCCCATCAGGCAAGATGGCGGTCAAACGCAAGCCTATCACTGAATTAAAAAAAGTGCTTCATGTATTATATTAGTATTTGATAATCATACATCAGTATTATGGCATTATGAATTACTGATGCATAAAGACACCTCTATTGAATTTGCTCTACTAAATCTGTTATATGAGAATGATGTCGTAATACACATTTAGTAGAGCACCTAGAAACTAGATTTTACAACTAAAAGGTAACCAAGACCCTAAAACGGAACTTACTTCATTACCGACGTAGACTTCGTGTCACCTTGTCTATGCGAAAACTTTTCTCTACGTTTTATAACTTCAACTTTACAAGTAGAGTTACTTGAAGAGTATCTCAACAGGACGTGAGGACGAATAAACTTGTATTATCTCGGCACGTTTTCGGTACTTTACGACGTCAGGTCTCTGCTATATCTACTCTATAATCTCGTTTCACGCCTCTACAACA
This sequence comes from Alcis repandata, assembly GCA_949125135.1. Classification (NCBI taxonomy): domain Eukaryota; kingdom Metazoa; phylum Arthropoda; class Insecta; order Lepidoptera; family Geometridae; genus Alcis; species Alcis repandata. The sequence continues at coordinate 5,711,631 of OX421238.1, forward strand.
GCGTTTTACGTGGTTTATTTGCGGGAAGATACTAAGAGTCTCTGTCGATAATGTAGATAGATGGTATAAAGTGAGGGCATAATAAATATAGGTATAGAATAAGTGGAAAATTGATAGACAAGCTTTAGTAATCGAAAAGCCTTATAACGTAACGTTTATTTATGTATATTATTGCTGCCACCTTAGAGATGTTTATTGCCTAATTTAATACGGCACATTTCAGAAGTTTGGTTCTTTGGCTTTATTTGTTTTTTTTATTATTTTTTTTGAAATACACGGGACTACTCATGTAAGATTGAGTCGAATACTTACGGTCTTACTTACTTACATGTAACCATGTATTTATGACAAAATGTGTCAAAACCATGTTTTGATCAATTTTTTTTAAGTGTTAATATTAATTAAACCATTTTGCAACTTTTTGTAGTAAGTTCTAGGTTTTTTTTTCATACATTGAGAAAAACGAAATAAAAAGAAACTCAACCACATTAGGCACTAATTAGTCAGAATTAGAAATAAAGCCCAATTTTAGACAATAAAACGGGTTCTTTCCCCCCGATGGAGCCAATTACAAGGATGGTGGCCGCATGTGCGCCGAATGCCAATAATTGGAAGTAATCACCGGAACTAAGCCACCCGAGATCTATCGGGATATCAGGCGCTTTCCAATTGGTACCTTTTTATATACAACTGCTGAAAAATATAGCTGTAACTGGGCTGGTTCTGGACGTAGAACTTTACTATAGTTCTAACTAGCTATAGACTATAGAATTGCGGAATAAAATAGTGGTTGCAATTACTGAGATATACTCGTATATGTAGAGGTCTATTATCTACAGAGATCGTAATTTTTTGTCGGGGTAAAAAATATCAAAAGCTAATGTGGTAATCCAGAGTCTAAGCTACTTCGGCAACAAATTCTAGCTTTATTTGTATTTATTTATACTCACTAATGCACCTTAATATTACTGTGAACATTATATTTCTTTTCTTTGGTAAAATTTTATTTGTAAAAATTATATTTTTTTAAATTAAGCTCCGGCTTTAATAAAGAAAATCCTATTTTATTCTTCAGAACATTCTGGTAACCACTGCAGTATTATGATCAGATTTTGGAGCTGTGCCTAAATTTTGTACTCTTATATTTATTTTAATCCTAGATCTATGCATATCAGTATTTTTTTGTATTCCAAATAACTTCATAGCACACAAATTATATTTTTCTAGATTTTTAAACGTCTTTATTACAACAGAGCTTTTGATGAGATTGGTATTTGTTTTCTCTATAATATTAATGCTGTTTTGTAAAAAGTCTTAATTTATTGAGTTTCTTCAATATTTACTAGTTTATCAATAGCTTTACGGCTTACATTAATCCGACTTCGGTGACGGCTAATCATAAAATCACAATCCTGTCTGATCGGGCAAAATAATTTAATCCGTTGATCAACCGAGCTTTGTTCGCAGAGTTTCGTTCAATCACTTCATTCTCGCATCGTTCCAAATTCAAATTCAATTCGTTCATTCTTCGTTCAAATACAAACTCCGAGCTTCGTTCCACCAAGGCTCGTTGGAACGTTCCAGTCGCATCCCAATTGGCTAATTCGATCGCCACTAGAGCAGCTGCCAACGACGTGAAAACTCTACAAGCGGTAGGATTTTACCGACCATCAAAGGATATTGATTGGCCTGCTTAGGTTAACTTTAGTGAAGAATAAAAGGTCTATTACGGTAGACTGAGCTTAAGAGAAGTAGATACGATCTCTACAAACTATGCGATATATTTAATACTAACTGAGCCGCGCGGTTTCACCCGAATTTCCCAGGATAAAAAGCCTATGTGCTAATCCAGACCATAACATACCATACCTTCTTGCCTTATTTCTTGTAGATCCATTGAGCCGTTTCAGAGTTTAATGGTAACAAACATATAAACTTTTATAATTTCAGTAAGATTCTATCATAGGCTTGTTTGTCCGCCATCTTGCTGTCTTGCATCTTGCAAATATTATATTATTGTTTGTTCTAAAACGATTAACTTCGATTCTGTCCCTGTTACTGAAATATAATAAGAAAACTGCCCAAAAAGATCAATAAAAGCTCAACGCTCAAAAGTAGGCACTTGTACAGTAACAGCAAGTACCTATTCGAATGTATTTGTTCAGGAGCGTTGGGAACAAACTGAATATTGTTCTATTGAAGGTCCTTTATTAACTTTGTAGTGCAGAGAATAGTAAAAGTAAATAGAACCAATTCTATTGCAACAGTTTCTGATTGAATTCTACCAGAACGAAAACTCATTGAACACGTCGAATATATTCAAAAGCAATTTAGGAACATTGAATTGCGTTCACATACAAAATCAGTAAATAACATACATTTTAATGAACAACATAAATACAAACTATTAATTATATTATCTTTCTATTAATTATGTAAATAGAAAGATAGATAAATTCTTCATTGTTCCCAGAAATTACAAACAAAAGGATAAAGACTCTTTAAACTGGTGCAACAACTGGTGGCCTTATAGCTAAGAGTGACCTCTTTCAGGCAATCTTAGAATGCAGAGAATACATAGAAGAGATATAAAAACCTATTGCAAAAACCTAAACTAAATAAAATTAAACTAACCAAAAACTTTGAGAGTTCTTATTTATTATATAAACCACTACTAATTCCTATGCTATTTTTAGATATTTTCCTTGAAATGATGAATACCCAGGGTATTTCCCATTATAAAGTAACATGATATTATTTGCCTCAAAGTGCCATTTGCCATTCGTCAAATTCTGTCAAGTTAATCGCAAAACTAGTAGGTTAACGGCCTTATACCGTTATACCACAAAATCTACAACATTTGAATAGTTTAACCATAAATAAAACTATTTGAAAACACCGCTTTAATTTAAAACCAATCTTTCGTAAATATCAGTTGCCAATAGGTACAAAAGATTTGCAGATTGACAGCTTGCATTTTACAAGCTACTCGTCCAAAGGTTTTGATTTATGGTGTAAGAGCGTTGGTTGAAGCTTCGGTAGAAATTAAATCATAAATTTGCTTAAAAGTAGGTATCGTAAGTAGCCAACTTATTAAATGGTTTATAGCTTGGACGAAAAATGATCGATTTTTGAAAACAATAAAAATCGACTGTTCTGCCTTTAAAGGTTGAAGGCCTGAAAATTTAAATAAGATCACCCCACTTAATGTGGGAATAGGAACAGAAGAAGAAGAGTCCACAAACACACATGCAAAGACATACATACAGATGAACAAAGAACTTCCTCCTTTGTTGAAAGTCAGTTCAAAAAAACAGATGCCTTGTGCTGGAAAAATACCTATCACCTGGATTTATTTACGTACGTAGCTTCTAGTGTAAACAATATAGATAATTTCTGCCTAACCATTAATACTTAGACTTAAAAAAGCATAACAAAGTCTAATATTTTTAAGCTAAATGCATTGTGTCCTGGCAACAAAATTGAATACAAAATCCACAGCTAAGCCACGACACTAATTAATTGGATCACTTCGAAGGAAACCCCCACGGTTTCCTTTTAGTAAACACGTAAAACCACTTCCTCTATTTGTGTTCAAAGATAATAATCGTTCAGCAATTAATTCGGGAAAGGAAATCGAATGATTGGTAGGTACTTGGTGAGTCGATTTTGGTCAATCAATTTGTTTTTTGCTTGACCTTCATCGTAATTTTGGATATACTCGTAAGACTGATTGTAAAGTTTTTTTTATAGAAAAAGTATTCATGACAAAAAATTTATACACGATACATAAAATATCCTTAAAGAAACATACATATTATAAAGGAAGTTCACTTTTAACTAAAATAATCATGTTCATGGTAGATATTATGGTTTTAATTATTTTTGTTGGAAAACTATGATGTAGGTACACAGGTACCTACACGATTCATCTGTATTTAGTCTGGTGTGCCTGGGCTTCACCACTTTTTAATGTTTTCACATATAGGTAACGCCTCTTGCAGTACGTACATACATAGTATTTAGTTAGTTGTGTTGAGTAGAAAATTTAATTTGAATTGTATTCAAAAGCTTTTTCTTTACTCAACCGGGGCTCATTTTTCAATTGTACTCCTCGATCAAATGGCTCCTCTTTAACAAACTCTTAAGGCTGGTTTACATGATGCAAGTTTCTTGCCTGTTGCATACAATAAAATTGAAGCAATAAATTACCTGCATGGTCTAAACAGTACGTAACATTTTGATCTTTTGCGCAAGTTTTGCTTGCCAAAATTTTCTTGGTGTAAACAGCACATACAAAAATTTCTTAGGCAATTCTTGCAAAAAAAATTTCTTGAAAAATTTGACAACGCAAATACGTGCAATACTTGAAGCAACCCGTCAATATGGTACACGCATATACAACCTCTCTATTTAGACAAGTCAAAACTTGAAAGCAATAATCTCCTAAACATTATTGTATTGGTCTAAACAGAAGACATTTGCAACTATTTTTTGTCAAGACTTGCATTCAATAATTGCGTTCAATTTTTTTACTTGTATCCACGTGTAAACAGTTGCGTACAATTCTTGAAGGGCAATTAACGCACTTGATTTATTGCATTCAATAATTGCACTTGAATGTACAAGAAACTTGCATCATGTAAACCAGCCTTTAGCCTAGAACTTCCAACTTTTTAAACTCGCCACGAAAGAATTAGGGTGAAAAAGTATTAATCATTTAACTTAATGAAAAAGAGAGAATATATCAATCTTTTGTCTCAGGCGTGAAGGAGAGGGGAAATTAAGAGCTGAAAAATGGGGTGGCCATTATGAAAATTATTATTTGTTTCTAAATAAACGGTGCATTTAGGGAACGAAGTTTAGAGAAATATCGCCACTTTGTTTAGATTAAAACGGCCGTTCTCAACAGATACAAGCTGAATATTTTCCTTTAATATACGCAGCCTACGTAAAAACAACTTAGAATTAATTCACATTTATTTAGGCACAAAAACTCTGGCAATGTTTGGAATGGCCGTAAAACAAGTTTTGTTATTTTACCAAGTTTGCGTTACGAAGTTTTATTGATTGCTAATAGGACATAGGACATTATTATGTAATAGGACACTGATAAGATGTCAGCTACATCATAGATAATTTCTATTGGAACATAAGTTTTACTCAGGTGGATACATAAACATAGGGTCAGTCGTTTTAGCTTCGTTTATTAATAAGGTCCTTGAGAATTCCATTTTCTAACTTTACTGTTAATACTGGGCAGCTCCAGACACCACAGATAAAAAAGAAGGAATAATCTTATTGTAGGTTTGGCATAAAAAGGATTACAGATCAGTAAGCCGCTCACATCGTTCTATCACAACAACTGAAACAGTTATAACCTCTTGAATTATGACTAAGCATCTCCAATTTAAGAGCAGGGTGAGGCGTTTACGTTCTCGCTTGAAGCGATGCTCGATTGAAAAATTGTTGCGATCGCTCGGGCTTACGTAATTTCAGCCCTGACGCCCGAGGGCGGGCGGGGACATGAGACGGGTTTAGGTGGTCCCACTATATCAGGGAGCGCGGATAAGCGAAATATTTGGGCGGCAAAGGGCAACTAATCTATACATTACATGGTATTATGAAATATAAAGGGAATAAATAGCTGCCATGAACATGATGTAAGTAAATTACGTATGTGTTTTGTTAGGACGGTGCCGGAACTTCGAATCAAGTTTTAACTGTAGTTTTGGATAACGTGATTCGAAACATACACACTACATACACTCTTTTATCTAGGTATATGGAGTCCTAACAGAACATACTTTTAGTAATCATTAATTTATAGCAACGGATTGAGGCGTTTTTACGTAAAAAATATTTAAAGTGACTTAGAAAATTATGAGCGAAGTAGGATGGAAAAGTTAGGCGTGTAAAATTGTTCACGATAACGAGAATAAACAGCGGGATGTAGCCAACTCGTAACACGCCATATTGGATCCAGTCTACAGTTGATAGAAAAAGTAAAAATCCCGATATGTGAAGTGATCACAAACCGTTTCTGTATAGGTACGTAAGTTCGTAAAAGGTAATAGCTGGCCCTAGTCTCTATATCTGCATAAAATACGTACAATATATGAATACAGGGAATAGAATCGGATTAACTCAACACAGAGGCATGATGTTTGATATAGACGCATGACGCCTATAACGAATATATCAAGGGACACGAGCGCCCGAAAAAATAAAGAAATCACTTTTACGGGGCACGGTAAGAATGGCATAAAACTCATTATCAAGGGCTTATTCATAAAAGGCTACTATTACAACTACAATAGTTCACTTCATAGGTTTTGCATAAGTTTTACGTCAAAATTATCAATGTTGATAGTAATCGACGGAAATATTTATAGTCTGCTTGTTTACCATGCAAACTACCTGCGGTCGTCCACATTAGTTTTCGTATGGATTACATGAAATCATTCGCAATCGCAGTAACTCACTTGCTACGGCTCTAACGTGAGAGTGAATTCTGAAAACTTTTTATAAGAAATCTTGATCATATCATGTCATATCATCGACGGTCACAAAGGCGCTCAGCCAGCTGACGGTGATAAATTAAAAAGTTCTCTGTTCACATTAACAATGCGTACTGTTGATTGACATGTCCTAAGGTTTTTACGTCCAAGCCTAGCACCAGCATCCCAGTCCCGATGTTTTGTTTTCCGCAGCGCCCGCTGGCTTTGACGCGCGCTACCCCTTTATGAGGGGCTCTGGCCGATGGAAAATTTAAACAAACTGCTTCGGTCGGGATTTGAATGATAATATCGAATAGTGATTCAGTCGCTTATTGTTGATGATTGATAAAATAACGGGAGAGTATTTCAAACCGTTTGTTCAGTGGTTTCATACAAAAAATGTGAAGGAAAATTGTAAACTTGGAAATCGGGACGTCTACACGAAACGTTTTTCCATTTTAAGCACTCTTCAACATCTTTGAAGAATGTTTCAAAACTCCTCAAATTACTCTCATTTCGCTTCAACATCTCATTAAGTTGAGGAAATTTTCGAAGAAACGTCCCTAAATATTCTGAAATGTAAGAGAACACATGTTGCTGGTTGCCAGTTTGTCTCGAGGGATAAGAATGCACACATTTATGCATTTACATAGGACAAGAGGGTTGCCAAAGAAATACATTTCGGCCACGAACCTCTCAGACATTCTAATGAGGGAGTTATTTGTTGAGAATGAACAAGAACATTTTAGGTAAGGGCAGCTGGATTCAGTCGAGAATTATTTTTAAGCTGCGAAGTGCACTTGTTATCTACAATTTTGTATGTGGAAGGTTTATTCCAACCCGAGCTTGTGCACTGTGCAGGTTCCACTTTACGTGGCGTTTATTTTGCTTTAGCTTTGGCTTTTGGTTTTGAATATCTGCTATTAATCAACTCCATCTCAGCTCTCTCTTTCTCTACCATCTCGGCTATGTATTCCAAATAGTAGTGAGGTCAGCCTTCTTTAACTCAAGAACTAACAGAATCCAATCATTTCATGAGGTAGAACAACTTGTGAGACTCAGTGCCAAGAGAGTATCAAAGCTAAACCACCTTGAATTATAGGTCCCGGTAGTTAGTTCTAGACCAAAACTAGATTAGTATACGTAATAGGCTTTCAGGCGGTCTTGAAACTCTATCGTAGAACTAGGGTACGCGACAAACAACAAACAAACTAGATTTGTCTAGCTTACGAGGCATCGTAATCTGTGGAGGATCTATTTTCACGATAGTGCTAGCTAAAAGCATCGAAGCAACACACTAAGTTATTCATGTGGTTGATTGAAAGATTGAAACGAACTTTAAGTAGTCCATGACCTATCACAATTTTATAAAGGGAAGCATGACTCACCGAGCTTTTAAATAGGCTTTTATACGAGTCACAACGAAGGGCGACTTGAGTTTATAGATTGTAATCAAGTATAGTAATATTATACATAGTAACACGAACGGTGGCCCGACTATAAATAACGCCAACTAAACTTAACGAATGATTCTTAACAGATAAAATAAATTGTTGGCTTTCTTTTGCAAAATAATGTACTGACAAACCATATCGATTTTAGCACAAATGAAATTTTATTGGAAAAACATCGATTAGAAGCGAAAAAGTATTATCTTTCCACATCACAACGTTTTATGCAAACATCAAAACGCTTCGAAATGACATTTCAACATTATAAGAATGAGGAAAATCGCTAAGTTTAGTCGTGGTAAAAATATACTTTCCTACACATTTTCATACGCTCCTAAAGTTTTACTTCAGCTGTCACAGCACAAAACTGTGATTTCTCGATTTTCTCGTCAACCTACACTCAGATTCAATATTTACTGAATATTTCTACCATTTTGTCGAAACAACCACGAATAAAAAATACTTTTACATCAAACGAGATCAGGGTTTTTCCGTTTCTCCCCCACACGCGGTCCTCTAGTTTAAACAGTTCACGTAGCTTGCATGCAATATTAAACAGAATGCAGTCACCCTCCTGTACCATAGTAGGTATAGTGAGAGAGGTGGAGGTTACGCTAATGAAGGTCTACTCAGAAGAAACTTGTTAGCTAATGCAATTTAGCAGTATGGACTGAATAGAAAAGAAAATAATCTATTTGATTGTGATGTTTTTCAATTTCCTTGAAAAATATCACAAAACATCATCATTTTTTTTTAATTTGTAGTGATAGGGCTCTTTTGCAGAGCCCGCCTGGGGAAGTACCACACCTTTGCCAGTTATTCCACCGCCAAGCAGTAATGTGCAAACATTACTGTGTTCCGGTTGGAAGGGCATTGTTTCCAGTGAAATTACAGGGCAAATGGGAGATCAAACAACTAATATCTCAGGGTGACGAGCGCAGTGCTGTGCCACGTAGGGTTTTGAATTCTGCGAGTTCAAAATTCTGGGTAGCGCAGACCTGTTATGGGCAAACGTGACGTTTAACATCAGGCGAGCGATTTGCTCGTCTCGTCACTCAATTACATGAAAAAAAACTCTACAGTGGCGTTAATTCTGTTATTTTATCAACTCAAACCTAAAGTAATTTGACAGTACCAGAGTAATCTACTTCTCTTTCTCTTTGATAATAATAGTAATATACACCACGTACCTGCAATGTCTCAAGGTCTCAAGGTCTCAAGGCTTGCTACTTTACAGGAACCGAAACATTATAGAGTAAAAAGCAATTTCATCTACAGATTTCATTTTGTATTTTTTTCTTACCTTGAACCACCTTAATCAAAATGCTCGTTACCTCTCCAAGCTTAAAGCATCAGTTGGTACGAAAACGAGACAGGATAGATACATGACTTGTGCTAAATACGAGTGTTGGGGCACCTTGTATAATCCATTTAATTAAATTTGTACATTGACGTTTTGACAAATGAGTGAGCTTTAGCTTGTTTTGGATTTACTGATGAGACGTTTCTTTGATCATGGTTTTTGTAATTAAATAAGAAAATTATGGAGCAGGTAAGGATTATTCAATACATGAAGACTTTATCTACATGGAGTGAGTAAGTGCTGCTTTATTCTGTTAGTCATTTAGCTTTAGCTTTAGCTAATTAGCTAATTTATCTTAAGTGTCCAATGTATGTAACACGCATATGAAGACCGCCCACTCACGATAAGACTAACATATCTAATAAAAGAACAATATAAACTTGTACTGTAAGTGATCAGCAGAAATATTGAGTTTAAGGAGCTCCTGCTAGTAACGACCATTGCAGAAGGTTGTTAAATACCTTTATACCTCTAGATACTTTAACCAAGATACCTTAAAACTGTTCTTGTCTGTTGTTTTTTATTAATTATTATTTCCTCTTTTAATTATATGAAGCTGACTCATTTACACTCAGTGCTTGGCCGTCTGACCTTAGTTGAGTTTTGCTGCATCTCTAATCGCATTAGTCAGATAATGGTCAGTCCACACAATGCGAGTGCATCCCACGCGCATCATTATTCAGTATGGCACTAATGTCTGTGTTTTCCGACATGCAAATGAGCCGTTTGTATGAGGTAAGTCGACTGGAAATACGTCCCGTGTTCTGGAGCTGGACAAAGCTAGCAATCATTGTTTGTACAGTATGTTATTACGAGACTGTCACATAAGTACTAGGAAGTATAAGTAGCTACTTATTAAAATAAATTCGAAAACTAAAGAGAATGAAGAATAAAGTAAAGTGTGCGTTGTAATTTTATTAGTAGCGTTCCGAAGGTTTAAAACTTGAATCGACTATTTTACAGTTTTGCATTGTTCAGAGATAAAAAGTGTTTTAAGTCGGTCCTCATCACTATAACAAAGACTGTCATATAAAATCGTAAGTAATAGATAGAAAATTATAAAAGATCAAAGCTATTTCTGCATGTTTGCGTGTCCATCATAAAAGATTTTAGTTGGAAATATTATGCTTGCCCAATGTACTCTCTCGACGCAAACGCGGCATCCCCGGTACATTGTTTGTTCTCGTATCATTACACTGTTTTCATCATACACACCATTGTTTGTACAACGGGTATTGTATTTAAGTGGATCACACCCCGCAACGGACGACGTTTAGTTTTTATGACCGTTTAGCTTTAGTACGAAAGGGGATGGATGGGTACTTTTCTATGCTCAATGGAAGGGCTTTATTTATTACTATTGTTTGTTACGACTGAAAACAATAGACATAAATTACTTGAAAATTGCTCGGAGCATGGATTTGTGGGCGAATGTCAGACTTACGTACTTTAATTGTAGGTTTATGTTATTTGTGGAATCGGTAGATTGTTTACGATGTTTGTAATTTAAGCTTTTGCTCGAAAGACATAAATACGACTTTTGTTTTACAATTAAGCCGATGTTGACTTCCTATAGCCACGTAATCTAGGCATTACCAACAGCTTGTACAATGCTTAGTAGGTAGGTAGGTAAATACAGTTCTACGTGTAAACACTACGTAATTAAGTCTTGAGACTCCGCTCCGTCGAGCTTGAATGATGTGTTGTGCTTAGATTGAATAAGCGTAGCATTAATAAGACGAATTGCAATCTGCTTTTCAGTGCTCAAGATAATGACGTGAATTCTCATGAATCATTGTCTGAGCCTGAAATTGTATAGACCTAAACTATCTTCTCCTTTTTTCAATAAAGTAGATAGGTGTGGCAGAAATAGACTTACCTACTACGTAGTTCTTTATACTTTCAGTATCGAAATCAAATATACATTTTGAGCACATGCAAGTTACTTACAAGAAGAAAGGATCAGAGAAATGGGAGAGAAATTGTTAAAATTATGCACTTTTCTCAAAAAGTTAATCTATCAGAATCCGTATCACTTTAGGTCCTTTTTACCAGTGAAAAATATGGTGCAGTAAGAAAACTGCGTTCGTAACTGCAAAGCACAAGCAGCGTAGGTCTCATATGCATAGTAGTAGGTCTCAAAGGCTTTATACAAATCTGGAGCACGTTGACACGTGCCTGTATATTTTATTCATATCGTGGCTGCAGATTGCGCTCGGAGCCGATCAATAACTTTGTAGTTATTGTGGGATGAGTGCCATGAATAGAATGGTTATTTAAAACTTGATACTTCATTCGATTATTTATTTTCAACATAAGCTAATGGTTGTCTATTGCACTGGATGTACGAAACGGGTCTTTGCTGATTTTTGAATGAGATTGGTCATCTAAATTTGGAAAATGAAAATCATCAGCATTGCTCACCGTTGGGTATGTGAGGTAAGCATTCGCATTTGTGTGACTGTCCACTTTCGATAAGTTCATAATATAGGTAAAGCCCGCCTAGAACGGGCCGTGGACAGATTGTTTTCCTATTGTTTTTATCCCGTGAGAAAGAGACAAACATATCCGTGTTCTAGCTTTGTCATATCTTTGAAGAACCTCACGATTGATTTGACATCAATCATCTCGGATGGGTGGTAGACTGGGTGGATCATCAAGACAATGCAGGTACCTATTATTGTGATCATTGTCTACAGTCTACACGGAAGCCACCTCAGGAGTTGAATTTAAGAAAGAAAAGAATGAAATTAGTGAGTAGGAAAGTATAAAAGTTTTGTTAACCAGTTCGCAATGTTCACTAGCTTGCAAGTCTTGCAGGTTTGCAACCCCTCGACTCCAGCACGTTTTCACGTAATTTGTAGACACACCGCCGCGATAAGGGTCGTGGAAACTTTAATATTACCGGTTCAAGAAACCGCAAAACTTGCTCCGAGGACTAAGTCTTTCATTAACTCTTGGTTGCGTCTTGACTACACGTAGATCCGGGATTATCGGCAGATCTACTTGACAGTGACTTTAGAGAAGGGGTCATCAATCTGATTGTAAGTATGACTTCTTTCCTTAAAAATAGCTCAATTGCTATAGTATCGCAATTTTATGATATTTGTTGTTCTTGCAGAATTAATTGGTCTGTTATCAACGTTTTATTGTAAGTAGGTATGTTTTTTTTTAGTGGATACATATGGTGTCGTGAGTAGGTATCTATTGGGTATCTCCAAGACATCATATACAAAGTCACACCAGTCTGAGACCTACAATCTATCTATACAGTACAATCTCTTAAATATTTTAGTACTTTTATGAACGATATAAGAGAAAAAAAGAATTGTTTTATCGCCAGCCTGCACATTCCGCGGCTGTGAATTGCTCGTTTCACAGACGCCTGCATACTTATGCATGGCAATAACGTTCATCTGGTATGTAATGTCATTTTTCCGGCAGGCGTTTGTCGTTTGTGTTTTCGGTTCGTTTAGCGATTACAGCATTATTAGGCTGTTTCTGATATGAAAAGTTAATTTTTTGGTGCTTTAACAATGATTTTGTTTATTTTATTTAACTAATGGCTCATTTAAATAAGACAATAAGAGAGGTAGTACCTAGTCAAATTAGTGAAATGGTTGTCGGTTTTCTTTTTCTCAACTCGAGATTAAAATATTGGGTCGGGTATTTTTCATAGAGATCACCGAAAAATATCTGTTTTTCCGTGTAAAGTAATACTGTAAGTACGGGAGAACTGCTATTTATAAGACTGACATTATAAGTTTATACTTAGGTATAGATAAAGTGTGCTTCTGGGAAAGGTGACTCGATCAACTGTTCTTGGTTATGATTCAAGGAAATCGACTTAGCAGTTTGAAAAGTTAATAAAGTAACAAAAATGTAGCATCCGATGAAAACGTAAAGGTCCATAACTCGTTAACAACGTACTTGTACTTACGTAACATCGTCATGAACCTCAGCAAGCCGTTCCAACCCTTATCTAGTCCGGCGGAACAGCCGACAGCCGTCACAAATTGCTGCACGTCCGACACGGCACGTCCACCGCGATACAACTTGATGTGAAGCCATCTACAGTGTCCTAAATTTAGACAGATTTAGACCTAAGTAGGTATTGAAGTAGATTTTGTGGGATCATTTTATAAATTAAACAAATCTTATTAAAATACTGAGTCTTTGTATCAACAATAAGTTTAGAAAAACATGTTGGTACGTTGGGGATATTGACATAAAATAGAGTAAAATTGTATAAATTCAAAACAACGGTGGTTCGTGGGATGCATTTTTTTTATAAAATTGGGGCTGCATGAAAAATATATATAACATCTAGATAGCATTGCGCATTTTTACGTCGCCACTGCAATATGACAAGGCAAAGCTGTGAAAGCCTTCGTATAACCCAGCTACGCCCTACTTTGTAAACACATGTCACACATCCGGGTAGAATGCAAAACGCCTGCACAATTACAAATAGCAAAGCAACAAAAACGCGTTAATTTATTCGAGACTAAAAGGGGCGAGCGGGTGCGGATGGTAGCATTAAAATTTGAACGTTGTCAGGTGCTAAGTCCATAATTTCCCTGGGGAACAATCCTGGATCGCATTTTAAGGGTATGAATGGCAGGTCTAATTTCTACTGTCAGTCGTCTTCTTTAAAGTTAAAAGGACGGTTGTTAGAAATTTGTTTTGACCGTGAAATCTTAAGCAATTTCGAGTTTTGGACTGTTTAATGTTTGCTCTTTTACAATTTGCGGTAGGTAGAATATTAAGTTGGTTGAATCTTTGATATCTATTTTATGACGACTAGTTGTAATTTTGATACACAAGTAAATCATCTGGAGATTACAAACTCTACAATCTACCTACTTATTTGCTGTTATAACTTTGATGACTGTTTTGTTTCAGGTAAGCAGTCAATGTCAGCCACTAAGCCATCCTCAGATAACGCGATAAGCTCACCAAGTAATAGGTAAGTAAAGTAGGTAGGTTATAATATATACGAGTTACTTAGTAGGTATAGGCCGGCTTGATAGCTGTCGTGCCAGAGTTTTTAGGCCACCTGAAAGATCTGTGATATGGCTTGGCTGTTGTTTTTATAGGCCAAACAACCGGATCCTGCAACTAATCACAACGCAACTTTTGTCTGTTTTGTTCTTTCACTTACGTATTAGGGTTACTCGGTCGAGAAAATAATTACCGATTTGAAAAGCATTCCTACACGTCGTCTCAGTGCTTGTTTGGTCTATCTACCATTTTTAAAAAATTCTCTATTTTAAAAAAGAAGCTATACCTAATTATAAGACTTGAAAATCTTTCATAATACATTGGTTACCTTTACCAATGTATTATGAAAGATTTTCAAATCCTATAACTATAGCTTCTCTTTTAAAATAGAGAAAGAAACTCGTCTACTGTAAAAAACAACCAATGGCAGATAGACCAAACAAGCACTGAGACGACGTACAGCAAACCACCAGCCCAGTGGGTTGATGACATCAGACTCATTGCGGGTCACTCGTGGATGAGATTGGCCTGACATATAGAGAAATGGCACAAGGATGATGATGATGATGATGATCGATTAATTAGTAGTCATTTCAGCTCATTTCTAGTTTTATACTTAACTAAAGCAAGTTTATAGTCAGTATAGTAAGTAGTTAAGTTTTTGTATTGTTTTTGATGATGAAGGAAAAATTATACAAAAGAAAAGTAGCTACAGCAATACATAATAACATGTTAGATTGTTCGAGGTCTATTTCGCCATCCTTCACAACAATGTCCATTAAAACAGCCAACAAACTTCGTAGCCGTGGTTCGTTAGGCTCTAGAATCCGTATGCAAAAGTTTGCCCGCCGTCCTAGTATCTACTCTGCCATACTCTGCATCCCGGTGGGTCGCCGCCGTGACCACAGGATGTTGGCTTGTCTCATGTTGACTTGTAATTTGCGAAACATAATATAAAGGTCTGGGCGCAGAATGACTTAAAATGTTCTTAAAATGCCTTAAAAGGACGAATTCTACAAATGGAAAATTCAGTGTTCTCTTTTAAATAGTTAGGTAAAGGTAAAGTAGGACGGTCTTTATCAAAACATTTTAAAGAATTTAGCCGAATAGCACAAGGAGCACAAGGCTGCAGTAGACATTGACGGAAAATACCATTAATTTCATTAGCACTATTTTAGCCATTGTTGACTTAACACTAGAAATAAGCTTTTTATTTGGTACTGCGTTCTTTAAGGTTTTGCGCGAGTTTCTAAAACCTCTTGTACTGAGAACATCATGTATTCATGTTGTACCTACTCTTGTATTCACTATTCTGTAGTACTTTTTTTTTAATTGGCTTTTGTTTTATTTTGTTATCTTAAAGCCCGGTAAAAAGTAAATCCCAAATCTCTTAAAACTTTATGTGTGAAACTCAATCTAAAAATAAATGCAACAATTTTAGAAATTGTTGAAAATAAGCAATTCGGAAATATTGTAACTTCAAATTGCTCGAATAACAACAATTCTCTTTCGATCTATATATTATAGCAAATACAAGTACAATTTTGACTTCAATTTAGTCAAGATCACGTACAGAATTGGTATCGTCCAATAGTTTGCGACGCACCCCAGTATTCTGTTATTCCCTCGGTATTCTTGTTATTCTGAAGCCGATGCTCGTCACTAACTTTGTTTCAAGTTCCACTAAGCAAATGACCATTGAGAAGTTTTAGCTGTTTTAGGTACAGCCACGTACGAAAGCTATTCAAATTTGTTTGTAAAATAGAATGTTTTAAAAAACATACCCATAGATTATTTACCTAAAGTAAAGTGTTATACGCATCGCAGTGTTGTGGTGCACAAGATTTTATAGGTGTGATCATGCGGTGTGGGTTATGATCCTACAAATATAAAAAAATTGTTATGAAGCTAGCTTATTTCCTAAATTAACATATAGGCTATTTTTTTATCCCAAAAACGCGGGAAAACGGCGGAGCGCAGTTTGTATAAAATATGAATGTACCTAACTGATTTGCATAACAGGACTTATAAGCCGCGAGCGAATTGCTTGTATCATAGAATCTTGAATGAACTTTCGTCTGAAGCTTGTCTCATCTCAGTTGACATGACAAATTCTACATCAAAGTTTATAGATAACAATCCCACCGCTTCTGTGGTCGCCAGTACATTGTTAGCGTCCATGAAGGTTCGTTACGCGTCTGACATGAAAGTTTGTCTACTCCGTGAGAGTACGATTCAACGAAAATTTTACAAGAATCTATACATTGAGCATCATCCTTATAATATCAATTCGCCTTTTCTCTCTCTGTATACTCTTATATCTTTGTTTTAAATTCGTCGATGTAGGTATTTTTTCTCCGTAAAATTTGTTGGAATTGATTGAAGCAATGAAACCATTTTATGAAAATATGGCTGAACTATAATATTTTGACTAGGCAAGGAAATGGAAATGGAAATGAAACCTTATGAAAAGTATTGGTTTTTATTCCGGGAAAACGTTGAAAAATGAGTGAAGCCGCGGTTTACTGAGACTAATTGAAAATATGACATGACACGTGACTCTTTGAATAAAATATCCTAAGTGCTGGGAGTATTCTCCAAAATTTGAAATATTTCATGTTTAATTTATGGTTAAAATTCGACAATAAAGCTCAATGGTCTGCAAAAAGGAACTAACAATGGCTTTGTCTGCTCTCGTACTGGTTTAAATTTTTGTTTTTCACCCGAACGGTAATTGATGGCTGGTGCTGAAATAGTGGATCCTCTTTTGTGCAGACTTAAAAGATATAAAAATAGGTTTGGTAGATATTTTGAAAAATGGAACGTGTTAAAAGGTTTTATTAGTCCAACTTAACTTCATTTTTAAAGCTTTGTGTGTAGGTAATTATGTTGTGCATTTCTAGTTTCTATTCATCCGTTTGTTATATCAAGATTAAATTGCAGATACATACATATAACTCTAAATTAATAATTTGTCAACAATTTTTAAATGCCTTTTCCGTGAAATTTTAGCATAGCAAATATTATATGATATATATGAGACAAGTACTTAGTTAATTCACAATATTAGATGAAAGTTTAGCACATCTAGCCACATGTTACAAACTCCGTACAATATTGCCACATAGATCCACTTCACCATAAATCTCTGCTCATCCAACTGAAAAATTTATTGACCTGAAAACGAGCAGCGTCCATCGTCATTCCAAAACTTGGATTAATAACTCCAATTTATAACTTCCTCGTTATAATCAAATCGGAGAATTCTTCTGAGGGGTCGCGATTTCGATTGCTTTCAGTTTTTAATTAGTTAACTCGACGATTGGTAACGGGGGCGACGGACACTTTGAGTTGAAAGTGATGAGTGGAAAGTTTGGAAGTTCCTTCTGCTATGAATTCGTTTGATTCTGATTGATGTGGGAATCTTGGCATATTTAAACTAACAGATATAAATAAATGATGATTTATTTTCGTTATGTATCATTCGCATCTAGTGTTTTTTCACTACTGGAGGTTGGCCGTCAGCTTAGCGAACTCACCCTTATCTTAAGCCAAGCGGAAAAGTTGTTCACCGCTAGTTATACCATGGTTATACTTGCCGCTTCGGATGTTTCGCAACCATG
This sequence comes from Alcis repandata, assembly GCA_949125135.1. Lineage (NCBI taxonomy): Eukaryota > Metazoa > Arthropoda > Insecta > Lepidoptera > Geometridae > Alcis > Alcis repandata. The sequence goes on from OX421238.1 coordinate 5,729,572, forward strand.
ACTTGTTTCTTCTCCCAGCATTATAAAGATTTTTTTAGTTTAGAGTAAAATAAAGATATACTCTCTAAGAACTTAATCAAATCTCTAATCTAAGGTATAGTACCAACGGAAAGCAATAGCTATGTGAAGTCGTACCTACACTTTGAAACAAGCTCCACTCAATTTATCCACCTTCAATAACCGTATCGTGTGTTCGCGCAGCGCTTTGTAAACCATACATGTCAGTGAGTTTTAATTAACTTCACTAACTAACTACTACTTGTAGTGTTGATGAGAACCTAGTGCTCATCAAACAAGCCAAACAAGAAAGTATGAATCGTTTAATTTTAGTTATAATTACCTGGCTGATGAATAGGACTTTGTGTCCGGTGTTCACTTGTAAGTTAGAGGATATAAAATATATCTATAGCACTCAGAGATAATGGAACTCTCTAATAGTATTTTTTTAAATGTTAACTTCACGTTTTGGAGATTATCCTCTACAAACATACATCTATGTTTTATTATATTAAAATAGATGGATAAATAAAAAGGGATTTGATTACTTCGTAATTTTGGCTTAATTTAATTTAGTTTTTTTTCTTTTAACACAGTTCTGGTATAATTTTATTAAATACTATTCTGTATGATGCCGTAAATACGAATTGGGTTCTTAATTATTCTAATTATACTCCATTTAAGAAGCCTTAATTAATTTTCCTTATCTTATAAAAACGTGGGTAGTAAGAATTTGAAAAACATTTTCCTCTTCGCTTTTATTTGCGCAATCTCTTCGCCTTGAGAATTCCAATTTCAAAATGCGCCTCTCCCATTCGTCACTCGAGTACTTGACACATCTTGCAATCACAGTCCCGCAGTCCTCACATTTTTCTTGGATATTTCTGTGGACAGCTATGAGTTTTCCTAGAACAGAATTGTTTCAGAGAACAATTCACAGAATAGTTCAACAGGACGTTTCTTAACAAATAAATGTGCAAGTAAATGGTTGTGTATGCCTTGTTTTTATTCTTCTAGCAATTTATAGACGAGCTATTGAACACATTGTTTGAAATGTAATTACCCCGACTAGAGCAGAGCTGATTAAATCTTTAAACGATAAATTTTTACAACTACAATCAATCGGTCAATCTTATCTTTTTGTTTTCTTCTTTACTTTTGTCTTTTTTCTTTTCTTTTCTTGTTATAAATTTATAAGGCTACAATTATTGCTCTAAACAATTTCTAGAAAAACATTTTTCCAGTGGCCATTTTCCAATAAGATAAAACTAAACGTTAAGGGCTTAATGTCCTTCTTAATGACGCAGCAAACATTTATAATGGCGAAGGGCGACAGGGCAGGCCCTTGAAGAGCTCTTGAAGCGCGTCTAGGTGGGCCCTTAACAATGCCTACTCAGGCCCTTAAGAACTTTGAGCTGTAAAAGCATAGTATTGATGATGGGTCGGTGAACCTTTTAGAATTCATGGTACTATTGTTAACAAGTTATTCTCAATGAATATTGTGCTATATAAGTACAAGGAATTGGATAGTTGAATAAGACATTGTTAAAATTTTTCTGAGCTTACATCATCATCATCAGTGACCTGTTTCTATCTACAAGAGATGATTTAGTTTGCAATTTGCTCGTCTCGTTATTCAATAGCATAAAAAAGGTTTTTAACTTAACTCTCTTAATGATAACACCATTAACTAAACTATTGATACAAATCCAAAATTTTAAGCTTTTACGCGTAATGATGATAAAAAATTGAAAAATATGTAGGCGATATTTAGAATTACGAAAACATTGCATCTTTTTAATGAATTAAAACCAAATGGCCGCACATTTTACTGGCACACATTGTTTGAAATTTTGAATTTATGTGATAACTTTTGAGAGCATATATAACAAAGGTTTCGTTTGAGAATATCAAACAAAACAAAACATCTGTTGTGTTGAATGAAATACCTGAAATTCATGGTACGTGCAGCGTCATCAATCTAGGTATACTAATAAAATTTAAAAGGGTCACGTTTGCATGTAGGTATGTTTGTAGAGAGTAATCTTCGAAACTACAAGGTCTACTACAAAAATTCACCGATGGAAATCCACACTATCCCCGAATTTCGCAGGCTGTATTTTAAAGCCCTAAAATCCTACGAGGCAGGCCACGTAGCTCTGGGTACGAAGTTCTAAGCATCAGCTAACTATAGGTAATGTATTTCACACAACACACACATATATTTTTTGGTTGTTTAAATAGTATTATTTCCAAATTGAATTATTATAATTTTTTCAAAAAAATTGAAGTGATATTTTGTTGAGTCTAATCTTGTGAAAACTGTAAAGTAGTCACAACATTGTCACAGTACAATAGGCGTGACGACAGTATCAAAAAATCACCGATTCAATGCTTTCAGGGGACTAGCCAGATTAAAAAAATTTAAAACATATGTTTAGTTTTATTTTTAAAAAACAGATTATTAAGATTTTCAATAAATTAAAACATTAAAATACAGCAATCGGCTATCTTGTCAGAAACAACAATCACAGCGTATGACGTCACGATTCAGTGAACTCAGGTCATCCGCCGCTCATCACGCATAGACACAATGACATGTTTACTAGCCGTGACGTCAAATCGACGCCATGACACAAGCAAGCTGTTTTCGGGCACTGTTGAAAAAATATGTGAAAAATGGCTTCAAACTTCGTTAAACTTAAGTTTATTACCGAAATAAAGGCTTTTTTGTAAATAGTAAATGTGTACTCACATTATGGAAGAGGATCTTAAAATTCCGGCGTGAATTCAGAATTTCCATGCGCCGCGTTAGAAATACATCTTCCGAGTCACCTCTAGGGATTTGTACGTGGAAGTGAACTCTACAGTTTTTGCTTTGTTACACGAAAATAATATTTATGTAGGTACAGTATCTAGTTGAAAATGTAGAAAAAGAAAGAGGTAGGTGAGAATTTTCACGTTTAGGTCAAAAGTTTTTGTCTAAGGGATTTTTTATCTCGATTCATTTTGATTTCGAATCCACTTTTATAATAGGTATACTTAATTCTAAAATTTCCTAGAAAATACTGTTTATAGTGATAAGGCAAATGAAAGTAGTTGTATTTGTTTTAGTTACAAAAAATAAATTACGCATCAATTAATTTTAGTAGTTTTAGTTTTAATAGTTAGATATGCGACCTTTTTGTCTTCAAAATAGGTAGTACTAAAAGATAAAAAAACCATCTATGTTTAGAAATCTAGTCTCCTTCCCAGAACTTGCTAGCTAAGTTATCCGAAAACATACCTATAGAATAAAGTTTATCTTACATAACAAGCAGATTGTGAAGAAAGAATACGGAAATCAATGCTTTGAATCTTAAAAGTTTGAGAAGAATTTCAATAAAGATTCTTAGATATATTCAGTAGTAAAGCATTTCGAACTCTGTACAACAAAAACGCTCTTAGAGCATCCTTACGTAATAACAGAACGTACGAGACAAGATTCAATAATTTGCACGCTTAGGTCGGGGCCGACTGGCTATTACAATCACTAATACTAAAATAAATATTAGTAGTGATATTATTTCAGATCATTTTATTGGTAAGTTTCGATTAACTTCTTTACTGAAATGTTTCCCATTTAAATTATTTAGCTATATCAAAAAGCAAGAGTATAGAGCTTTTTTTTTTAGTTTGGTCATTATTAAATTGGATTCATAATTATTATCATGATCAACAACTTCTTATTAATTGCTAAGTAATAAAGTCTCTTGACAAATCCAGAATGGATACTTTTGTCTATTTCTCGCTGGATAAAAACGGGGGGAAGACTATTTTTCCCGCTGCGTGCTAGGCTGGTGGCGAAAAATGTACTGTACATTACAGTTAAATTCTGACCCATTTCACCCATACCCTAAGTAATAACCATAATAATATAACCGATGCGTATGTTTTTATGAGGAATCCGCAGAACGCAATATGTTTATTTAATGACATCGTAACTTTCCTGCAGGACGTGATTCCTCATCTGTTATGATGCTACTCTCCCTAATTAATGGCGGACCTTGTACTAAACTTCGTAATGATCACGTCAGTAATGGCTAACTTCATAATCATGGATCCAATAATGGCTAAGTTCATAACGTATTAATGCTCCATCAGTAACTAATTACGGTGATGGATCTTTACTATAACTTTGTAGCAACGATGATGAAATATTTTATTCAATTTATTTGTTCGGACCGTAGGTTAATTACAACTTGGTAACGTCAAAAACATAATCTTAATCCATTGGCTTATTAAATCTATTGTGTTACTAAAAATATTTGAATAGTGGCTATTATACTATGCCTTGTCTGTTTAAAGTAAACGTTCCACAAAATAGACAACAATGTTTTCTGTCTGAACACCGTGGGTACCAACTGCATCCAGCTAAATTTATTCAGAGAGAATCGCACCAGACGCGCAGAACTCGGCATTTGGACACGGAATCGTACCCTACCATAATAAATCGCTATTTAACTCTCAGTTTTCCCGCTTTAATACGAGGACATCGGTATTTCGATAATGTCCCCTTTATCTTCTATATATCTCCCCTCCACAGCAGGAATTTCTCAGGGGTGAGCATGCGAAAAAATGCGTAATAATGAGTAGAAAATAATACTAGAATTAGAGCTTTATTGTATTTAAAATAGAGCATGTTTTGAAGTACTCTTGAAACAGACCTAATAGTTGTACTAGGGTGGCGAATAAACCTAGTTTTTAGGGTTCAGTTCCAAACAAAGGAAAAAGGAACTCTTATGGTGAGACTCGGATGTCTGTCCGTCCGTCTGTAAACTACGGCAACTTAATATTGATCTATGCCGCTCAGTGCTTATGCTACGAGTAGCTACAAGGATGCTACGACCGCTACGATTTATTTGTAAAATTGGATATAGCTGACAGTTTCTTGGCTTGTTAATTCAGTTTTCCTAAAGAAATTCGGGTCTATTTATTGCTTCAATCTTTATCAAATAAAAAAATCTAAAGCCTGTTTGATTTTGCATAAATCAATATAAAGACCAACATTTTCCCTAATCGCCTTATCATATTTCCACAGCAACACACCTAAGCGTTAACGATTGGTAAATCGTATCGACCTCCGATATCTCGGTTATAAATTCGAAACGTCAGCAAAAGTTATAAAAACAAATCGATAACACGAATTTAACCCTCCGTTAGAGTCCCCACGCTATTTTCCGCATTTTGATTTTCAGTTGATTAGGGCTGCCACGATATGTCAAATAACCAGAATAATTTAATTTTTCAAACACATTTTTCTACTATGATTGCTGAAGTGGTCTTGAATTATTTATTTTCTGACGTAATGTAAATGTTTTTGAAATAATATTCTAAATTGATCGAAAGTAATCGTGGAAAGTAAAACATCGGTAGTTTATGTTTTAGTTTTGAGCGTCCCTATTTTTGATTGGATTTAAAACACCCTTCCACTTTGTTGATAAAGGCCGCAACTAAATTACAGCTTTCAAAATTGGGCCCTTTATGAATATGAAACGGATATTTTAAAACAACTTTCGTAGTTCTATTGAAAACTTTTTGCTGGTCGATTTCTATACCAAAAAGTAATGAAAATAACAAGTTTTGTTGTTCTGTTGTTGATCCCAAATTTCATTAAGGTTGTGCTCAAATCTCACACTCAAGTGAAAGCCTAAAAAAGCTAAAAAATCTATTGGTTGAAAAGTGAAAAGTATTAAAAAATAATCTAATTGCTTAACAAGTATGTATTCCAAAAAAAACTATTTCCTACACATACCTACATATTTTATTGTATTATTGCTATCGACGGTGAAAACAGACTCAAAATAATGTAGGGTAAACAATTTTTATATTCTATCCCACGTTTCTTTTGTATGCAAATTAAGATTTCCATTTCCCTTAGCATTATTAAAAAGTTCCCACTAATTTCGCGAAACACAAAGCTTAACGAGTTTCGCTCACGTCGACAAACTTTTCATTTGGCGAAACCAAATTCCATTTGAAATATTTTTTTAGATATTTTAGCCAGCTTTCCTGTTGTCGAACGTTGATATGGTTCTTATGTTCTGGACGTTAAGAGTGGGTTCAAAGTGGATTTTTTCATGATGCATGTTTTCATTTTCGCGTACTGACAGCTCGAGGGGACGTATGATGGGCGGTCTCCTCGAAAATCCAATATGACAAATTCGGAAGAACGTGATTGGAATGAGTGTGGAAGAAATTTATTTCTGCACTGTGGTGCCGAATGCCGAGACACCTGGGCCGTATCACGGTCGGGTGAATAGATGAATTTCAGATAAGATATTGTAAAATGTGGGTAAATATCAAATCAAGACGGATTCGATTGCGACAAAATTCTTGTTAGAAAATTGAGGTGGAGATGGTTGATGCAAAATTTACAGCCACATCAAATTTTTAAAGCCAGTTCTACGTTACCAAGTTGTAAAAAATATTCTTCTTACTATTTAACGAAGGAAAAGAAAGTAAAACAGTTATTAAGGAAAGAGGGATAATTTAAAATTATTGCTTTTTTATAACGATTTTGGGCAATGACAATGAATTAAGAAAAGAAGGAAATCAAGAACAATTGTGATAATGATGATGATGATTTGTTTTGACGAAGTGTGATTCGAGATACTAAATTACAACCAAAAAATGAAATGAGATATTCACAAAACAGATTTCCAAAACCCATTTAATATTAATCCTCTTATCCTAAACACGTATTACAAAACCAACAACCCCTAACTGCTATTTGTTAACACCGCAATAAGAGTATCGGAGGAAGCCCTGAAATAAGATAAATATTTGTTCCGAACAAGCGGACCGAAAAACCCGAAAAGAAGGGATCGATCGCTAAAGTAACGCTAAAGGCCTAGTGCAATCGCCTGAGGGCTCCACTCGGGTTGTATTCTGGGACCCACCCTGTTCAATGTATCAGAGTGAAAGATTTAGAGGCAATAACGTACGGTGTTAGCGAGGAGATATTTCGTCTTATTGTTCGTTCCGTCGGATTAGTCGTAACCGAAGATTGGAAGGTGCTATCCGATTGAATAAGATTCAGTACAATGAAGCTGGAAGAATTGACTGCTGGCATGATTCGTTAACCCAGAATCAGGGTTGAAAACCAACAGACAAGCTTTAGTAGGTTAATTAGATACCAATCGCAAAAGAAAACTAAAAAGTAATAAAAATAATATCATTATACTTTGGTCGAGCTGTTTTATGACAATAATAACGTTTGCAGTCTCTCGATTTAAAAATAGAATTGGAACTTTATGAAAATCTGGCTTCACCGCAGAAATATGATTATTACAAGTATCAGAATCAGAATTCTAAGGAATATTAGACTCGCTGAAGTCAGAGACGGCATTTAATAAAGGGACCACGCTCGTTCAATGAGAACATTACTATTGTCTACCCTCTTTCATTTCAAACGGCGAATGGAAGAGATTCGACGATAAAATTTAAATAAAGGTCATTCCTTCTTTTTAAAGTTCAAATCTTGGTGCTATTTTAGGAGAATTGTGTAAAACTTTTGTAAAGGAAAATGTACAGCAACTCAGCGGTTTCCTTGATTGTTTCGCACTCAATTATTGTGTTGTGTACTAACTGTGCCTCGCGGTATTGTTCGCGTTTTTAAAATCCTACGTAAGCTTTGTGTTTGTGTTGTGTTTGTTCTACATTCTGCCTGATGTTGAGCAATTATGTGCGCTATTATTTAGTACACATAAAAAAAAAGGAACAAAAGTAAAAAACTAGTCTACTACTCTTGAACACACTACCTCTACTTCGTTTGTACTTTTCACGAACAGAGACTCTGTTAGAAAATTCGATAGGTACGCTGTGTGTATATAAATATGGAATCGAAACAGCTTTTGTGCTTTTGTGTGGGAAATGTATTTATCTACAGTGTTCTACTTAATTTTTGGGGTAAAAGTATCCATGACCGTCTTCGAGAATCACAAACACAAAACTTTCTTGACTTCAATGATTCACATATCAGTCAAACTTGGTAAAACCGTGACAAACATTTCTATCTCTAGATGGAGATCCTAAGTGCTTCAATATTTTCGCAATAAATATTTGGAAAAAATATCATAAACTACAACATGATTGCTACTGCGTCTTTAGACTTCAATAAAAATCATTTTTACTCCCGCCATAACGTTTTATGTCACTTTACTCCACTGAATTGTAATAACTGTCGAAATCAGAAAAAGACATTCGGTGCGACCCTTTTCAATCTCTCATCACTTAAACTTGAGTTAGTCGGTGATTCTTCTTTTAAAGACCGTCGCAAACTAGAAACCACATGACACGAACCAATCTTCGATTTACTTAACATATTATTTTTACCTGTTAAATTGCTTTGTACAGTACCTAATGTCCCTTAAGACTTTAAAGATATATTTTCCTTTTAGCTGTGCCCCGCGATGATGGAAAACGGTGATAATGAAACGTTGCCTGTGTGTTAATCCGTAGCTATCTTTGTTCCAAATTTTATCAAAATTGGTTTAGTGGTCACGAAGATACGTTACAAACTTTCGCATTTATAATATAGTAGGAAGTAAGACAGGATTTGCAATGTCAAGAAAATTTCCAACCTGCTGTGTCCCATAAAACATACCCGTAGTAAGAAGTTGTTGCTTTTTGAGACTACAAGAGAGGGTGAAAATGGAATTAAATTCTGAATGAAAGCCGATCTCGCCGTGAGATAAAGGGGATCTTCTATGAATTATATCCCTTCTAAGATTCCTTTTAGCTCTCGTCGGAGGGTCTCGCGGAACAATAGTGTAATCGTCCAATTAAGTGTTTGTATGAGTTCAAGACGCCTGGAGAATGCTTTCGAGAATGTGAACGGGGCGCGAAATATTGTTGATTGTCGAGCTTAGGCGCTCAGCGACGTTGAGATCTTTATTTGGCCTGAATTTTGTAGGGGGTTTTTTGCTGTCTTTTGTACTCTTACCTACTATTTTTCTCTTTAACTGTGAAATTGATTTTGAAACTTTGATTCCCGTGACTCTGATCAACAGCAGCTTATTTTACTTGTTGCAAAATGAAAACTGTTTTCCGTTTTCGTTTTGGTTCTTAGAAAATTAATTAATTAAAAATTTTACGTCTGCCCTAATAATTTGAAAGCTATAAAATTTGCTTGGAGCCAAACTGGTAAGGCTTAGTCAAATGCATAATCATAATAAAATGTCACCTAAACATAAACTCCAGGGAAGTTTCCATTCATATTCATAGTCTAGAGTTCACACTAAGCACCATAAATTCCGTCCGGATTGTGTTTTGGACATTTCCAGCGGGAACTGGTATTAACCGGTTTGAATCGGTCATAATTTCCGATTTTCCGTGCAATTGAGCAAGATCAGCACCTTTTAGACCAATTTGGTGCAATGCTGTTATTATAGAGGGTGGATGATAACTACGGGACAATTTTAAACTGTCTGTACCTGTTTGCTAGATTCTTATGAATTGTAACAGAATGATAGTTCAAACTTCTATATTTGTTTGGTAATGGACGATTTCGGCAACATAACAGTTTTTTGAGGACGACCAATAATTTTAGTTTGTTATTTTAAATTTAAGATGTAAATATACTCGTATTTTATGCTAAATCTTAGTTGAATGTTTTTTACGCTGGTTCCTGCCCATCCAATCGCTTAAACTACCTACATATTTTATTTTGATTCATTCATTACTAATCAATAAAAACAAAATGCCAGAGACAAAATTTGTCGTTAAAACTAGTTTTAATTCTAGTTTCATTATTTTTCTTTTTTACTGCATTGACTAGACTAGGTCAAGAAAATTCTTGCTGGCTTCCATAAAATTCATGATGTGTCAAGCATAATCATATTAAATAGGTATAAGCATGAAAATATCTAAATAACCTCCACTACCTTTGCCAAACAAACATGTCATGCAAACATTTGCACCAAACCGCATCTTAAGTCCACCATCTAAACGTTGCCAAAATTCAATTCACTCGGTAATTTACACTTTATTCCTGCTCTCGACACCATGCCGCATGCCGTCCTAGTTTCCGTGCCAATGTTTCTGCGGTGCTTAGTATCTTGAAGTGGTGACGCACTAGGAGGCTACATACAGTGTTTTGCTATACGAAAAAAATTAATGCAGTTGTTTTTTACTACTTTGAAACTGGGTACTGACTAACAGCTCATCAGATTTTAATTGATGATGTCTCTGTAGACTGAGTATGTATCTTCTTCTTGGTAAGCTTGATATGGGCATTTTCATTTTATTTCATTGAATGAAACTTAAGTAACACATCGACAACAAATAAAATTTCGAGTAAAGAATAAAGTTTGTCACATGTAAAAAGATGTTTCACATCTTTTTCTTATTCTTTTTCTTTTTCTTATTGTGTCAGCAACAACGGTATGAATGCCAAGTTAGCTCTGGTGCCGTATCGCAAACTCTAAGCGCGAGGCTGAACTGAATCGTGTCGTGTTGGCTTTTGTTTAGCTGACAGAGTGAGACGAAAGACAAGGGAGTGTACACAAGCAAATATAAATACAAAAAAATATAAGCTCTATGTCCTTGAATATCTTAGTGCGGTCTTGTCTTTATAAATCTTAAGCAATTCGTATTCCAGTCTTGGACGGAAGCGTCGTAACGCGGGAGCCCTATTTGTCAACTTGATTCTAGCGCACCGAAATTTTCAGCCATCTCCTTCAGTGGAAAATAGACGCTCCACTGCACTATTTTGGGTTCAGTTTTCATCTTTCGCAGTTTATAGAAGCTGCCTTGAGTTGGTATGTTATGAACTAAGTTAGATATTACAAGCTGGTTTTTATCCTGAAAACTTTGCTGTAACTTGAACGCACTTGATTGGAGATTTAAAAAACTTTCCGTGACTGTAGGTAACAATACTAAACTCCATGGGTCTTACTTATAAAGACTGTTTAAAGTTAGTTACTGCTTAAAATGCTTTGACAATTTCTCGCTAAAGTGAAATGCCACACGCGAAAACAAGAGAGAACATTTTAAGCAGTGATTAAGTTTAAGCAGGCTTTAAAAGTAAGGCCTCTATGTTTATTCTGTTGTACGTAATCCGGATTCAGGCCTCAGAACTTGCATGAGAATTGCTTGCCTGAAAATTGCACAATTCCATTGTGGCCTACACAAATAGCACTAATATTATCTCATTAGAATTTATAATCTGCTTCTAGAACGTGAGTCGCTTTGCTATTAAAATTTTGAATTTTGAACATGATTATAGCTTAAAATTATAATATTTGACGGAAAATATAGCATAAATACCGTAGTGTGCTAGTGAATGTCGAGAGATAAGCTCTCGCAACTCATTAACGTAAGTGGGCTATAGTTGGCAACACAGCCTAATCGCATTACTAGTACATGGTTGTACACAATTTAAATACGTACTTATGATAGTTTATACAAAGGAGATAATTTCGATGTGAAGTTATAATTTCATAAAACAACTAAAAAGTTGCGAAACTATAACCCGGCCTCTTTTGTAGTAACAAGAACATTATTTTTACAAAACAAAAAACAAAAACCGACTTCAAAAGACCGACTATTGAGTTACGAGTATTCATCTATTTGTCGCGCACGTACTTAATGCAAATTTAAGACTTATATGGTTTTCTCATGTATACCATTATCAGAACTGGACTAAATTGAAATGGGACCAAATGGGAAGCGTCAGCTTTCTAATAAAAAAAGAATTATCAAAATCGATTCACCCAGTCAAAAGTTATGAGGTAAAAAAAAAATATAAAAAAATAAAATAAAAAAAATAAAAACATACAGACGAATTGATAACCTCCTCCTTTTTTGAAGTCGGTTAAAAATGGTCTTATTTTACTCCCTACTAAACGGTACACAAAGTGTGCGTAAATTATTCAAAATGCATTACCCTCTTTGACTTGTAAGCCAACCCTTGCGAACTTGCGATCAACATTCTAAGAGATTGCATCTCATTATTTACAATTATACTTTTATACTCTGTCTCAAACAGAAAACAACGTCATACCTAAACAAATCACAACTGATTACGCAACACGCTTTTGCATCGAACAAAAAAAAAACGGTTTTGGAACGTTTTTTCAGGAAAAAAGAAATGTTATGTGCTGTTTTAATATGAAAAAGGAGAACTTTTCACTCAAGAAGTTTAAGCTTGACTAAAATAATCCATAAAGCTAGAAGAGCAAAATATACACTGGTGGTGACGCATTGATTAACACTATAAAAATATCACAGTTGAATCAAGGAAAATGTACCTAAGCAATTTTAATCGGGTAAAACGGTGGAACGTGTTTTATCTTTTTTTTTATCAATAATAAATTCACATTTGACGATTACTAGGATTGGCTGTATTTTACATCGCTTCTAGTTTGCTACAGGTAATGAGCGAAATGCGCGACGAATAGACAAGAGCCCTTCCGAAGTTAAACATCGCCTGGTTTGTCCATTTGTTTAACGTCCCAGATTTAAGGCTTTAATCCTTTCTTTTGTCTGCGACTTTTAATTGGCTCATTTTATTGCGGAGTCTTAGCATTCTGGAGCAGATTGCTTGAAAAGACGTTCCGCTGTGTTTCGCTCTTTGAGTTCCTGACGAAGCCTTGCCGTTGTCGTGTTTTCCATTATCTTTTCGCTGCAGTTTTCAGCTGCTTCATATTTCATCTCTATTTTCTAGATTTAATAAATCATGAGAGCAAGAGAAAGGGCTATTTCTAAATATAAGCAATTTACTTGATTAAAATTGGTGTGAAAATATTTGGCTAGTGCTAGATTGACTTTTAGTCACCAGATTCGATTAATTGTCAACAAGTTTAACTGATCAGGCAATTACGGAAAAAAATATATAGAAGTTCGTACAATCCTTATAATAATAAACTGAAATATTTCAATGTGTGTACAAAGCTGCACAGAAATTAAATACCTTCCAAAGTTACTATGAAAAACTTGGTGAGTTTATAAATACACCGAGTTTGTGAGCCAAGAAAAGCTACAACTTTTCCGTTTGCAGTTTCCACTCACCATCTGCTAGCTAATTAGAAAACAACTTCCCGAATTCGAAACATCATTGTTTAGCCACGGTTATTTCTCTTGCATAAATCTTGATTATATGCAAATTTTATTTCATTAAAGCGGTTACTATAAGCAATATGGCCGGGGTGAAATACAGCCGGGCTGCCCTTGGATTAACTAATGGCTATTTATCTTGTAAAGATCCTACCCTACCCTCGAAGATGCGGCCGAATTATTAATTCGATGGTTGTAACTCACGGACTTCCTTGCTCGGTGTCGGGTTATATGGCCTGTGTTTCCAGGAGTGTTAAAGCTAAGAAAAATAGCGTCATTACCTCGCAACTGGCAGACTGTCATTGTAGCGAGCTAAACCTGCATAAAATGCTAATTTCGTCTGATGCTCCCAAATTTTCATAACCACAACATAGACTACTTCACTAATTGCCTTTGGGGGAGGCTAATTGCTCCTTCCCAGTAAAATTCTGCTCAGTTAACCGCTAAATGTATGCACCTCGTTAAATAGCCAATCAACGGCCGTGACAGGGCCGGAAATCGTGCGACAACACTCGATATGTGTCATAATCGAAACAATACCGCGCTCCGAGGGTATTCATTCTCATCTCTCATTTGCGTTATTGAATCACGGTGTCGATTATTCGAATCGAAAACTGATAATCGAATACGGACGTATTAATTTGCGTTCCGATATTCAAAAGCGGGTTATAAATCTTTGATGCGCCGTCATTTTTGGCAATTTATTACGCCTGTTTGCGAGAGATACGATTTTGTTTTGCGTATTTTGTAATTGAATGTGACTGCGCTCGTATGGAATGTGTAAATTAAAAAAAAAACAAAAATCCGTTTAAATGAATTGGCCATTGAATTTACTTCACTTTTTCTCGCGTCGTGGTTTCAACCGCGTGCATTTTGTAAACTCAGACTTGATGCATTTTTGAGAACTGTTAAGGAAACAATGAATACAAAAGCGTCGCGCCTAAATGATAGACCTCAAGAGGTGTGAAAGCAATTTTCTACGTTCAAAGACAAAGGGTTTGCATATTTTGCTACACCTCTTCTATTCTTACCTCTGCTCTTTTCGAAATGAGAACGCGACTGTTTATGTTTTCACACAGTGATTAAAGTGAAGTGTCGAAAACAAAATGGCAACACGTTGCCCCTTAGGGGGTGTGACGTCATCGCATCACCCCTAAAGGGGGTGGCGTCATTTTTGCGTCTCTTCAAACTGCGGGCACGTTATGGCTTTGACGGGGTGTCGATAGTGGTGAACGTTGAAGGCGGCAATTCCTCTTTGTTTTGGCTCGTTTTAAATTTCAAGAGAGTTTTTTATGGGTGCTCTAAAGTTGGAGAAGAAAATAGATAGCGATAAGTATAATATAGTCGTCGTATCGTTAAACGTTAGTGTCATTGTAGTGGCAGTCTCTTTGAAACAGAATTTAAGTTAGTCTTCAAGAAGGACGCCGGGCCTCTTATGAATTTCCGATCTTACTTAACAAAGTTTTTCAATCTAAAAAGATATCACTTAGTATTATTATGAATCTCAAAATAGCTTTTGTCTGCCCCTTTGTATCTTTGTAATTTATTCAAACTTAAAGATCTAGACTGATCTTAATACAATTTGAAAAATAAGTACCTAGTGAGCATCATGATTCTGAAACTTTTTAATTTGGATGCAGAGTAGGTAGGTATATAAAAACCGCGTGTGTAGCCAGAGAATACGAGTAGCGTATCTAAAAGAGGATTAGTCAGGGCTTATTATAGCTTATAATTTTAGAATATATGACTAAGATAATAATTATAATCTGTAATAAATAAATTAAAACAAAATAACAGCTTATTATTTAAAAAATGAAGAAACGTTTTCCGTGTCGTCTCTTAAAAGGCATCAATGTCACTCACTGACAAATTCCTTTTTAAATCTCTGACACACAGGAAAATCCACTTCTTATCTTCAGCGCGCAGTCTTTTTAAAAAACAAAGAGAGCAGGGTTGACACTATCGTAAAGGCGCAAAAATCCTAAGAGATTACGTACTGAGTGATTGCAGTTCCTAAACTCTTGAGGTAACATTCGCGAGTGAATACTGCACCTTATGATTTACCTACAACTTTTACTTCAAGGTACAATAGACAGTATTTAGTACAGAGTATGGTCTATTTTAGATTATAAATGGTATTACACAAAATTGGTGAATTGCCATCTCCCGATGCCTTGCATAACAGCATGATGGGGAAAGTTTTCTTATTATTTTTTATTTATTATATTCCCCGCTGTTACCCAAGTTCGCCGTTTAATGGTTTCGAGTATAGGGTGTCTTATCGTTAGGAGAGTTGTCTGGAAAAGTTATAGTGGTTTCGAAAAATAGATGAAACTATACTTACTAGTGTTTTCACATAAGGAAGTATGAAATAGCTATCGTAGAGTACTTTTACAACACTTAATTTTAGTCACGGACGATTCGGTCAGATTTCGAATGGGTGACCGCGAGTTGCTATTACAACGGAGCACTGTTCAGTGTTCACCAACATATGTTTGATATATCATATTAAAAATGGAACAAAGAATATTTTTCATACAATTAGATAAAACCAATGTACCTTAAAAACATTTTTGCCTTAAAAAGCATTTTACCTGAAAAGTCAGCGTCATTTTCCCCAACATTTCTGTAAAGTCGGTTTTTTCGGTAAATTCAATGTATTTTGAATTGAAACAATCAGCATTTCGTATCAGTGCACGCGTCATGTTGCAATGACACGAAGACAGGGGTAGCAACCGCAGTCATTGGGGTGTCTGTCTGAAACTTAAAGCAACGTGGACGGTTACGAAAATTTAATGAAATAACTACCAACTTTTAGTCGTGTCTATGACGGTTTTATTTTGCTTCACAGTATCGCGATGTTTTGTTCATTGGATTGAAAAACAAATTCAGTGAGCATTCTCTCGAACTTCGTAGAGTCGATAAATAACTATAGATTTTACTTTTGCTCGTTACTTACAATGAGTACATCTTTATTGTACACTAGCTGCACCCGGCGGTTTCACCCGCTGTTCTTTTTTAGTTTAAAACCTTCCCTGTATTAGACCAAACAAAACAAAAAAAAATAACATTCAAACCAGTCCAGCTGTTCTCGAGTTTTAGCGAGACTAACGAACAGCGATTCATTTTCATATGAAAGAGAAGAAGAATAAAGATACATAATGTTCTTAAACGATGACGAAATTAAAACACTTCGTACGGACAATGGTACAGTATTAAGCCTTCACTACACTCCCACTCTCGATAGTTTTTTGTTTTCCCCCAGCGGAAGTGAATCGGCGACACCTGATATCGGCGACCGCATCCGACAGCGCATCCGTTCGCCACCGATTTCATTCATTGTTTGCTTAATTCGTAATCAATGTTTATTGTGTTTGTTCACAGTTGTATTCAACTTCTATACCTATAGGTAGTTGTCTAGTGTCCGTGTGTATCTGCTACGTATGTGGAAGGGACGTGATGGGGTGGGGTTAGGTGTTAGGATGAGAGTAGATAGGGATTTTGGTATCTGGAGATGAATTAGTGAGTGATCAAAAGGATTAAGGTGATGCCGAATTGTCATGTTACTTTGTGTAGAATTTAATAGATGTTTATGTACAATTGATGGAATTCTGAAGTATTGCTAATGGAACGAAAATGATAGTAAGATTTTTGGATGCATCAACCCTTATCAAATACTACCTGTACTTTGCCGGGCTTGCCTACGTTATCCACCTTTTTTTAAACGGTTTTATTTAGCTCACGTTTTTAACTAATAAGTCCGAGTCCGTGTTTGACCACCACTCAAGCTGCTGGCAAGCATCGATGTGGGTAAAATCAAATTTTGTATACCTAAAAATATCTATTCACTCTGACCTTGAAAAGTCTTAGAAAGAAGGAATAAATCAAAGAAATAATAGACGAGGTAAAGTTGCGAATTATGTTTTATAACGTAGCATGTAATTATTCCAATTCGAACCCATTATTTCCGATCGCTTTCTCAACGAGCCAGCAAATGATTTCCTTTCCTTAATTACACCTAAACGCATGCTTTCATACTCAAATCCGTTCCAACCAATCTCCTCGACGAAAGGTATTCAGAGCATTCACGGGTCATTGTTAAAAATGTCCGGTCACTGACGATAAATATAGAATACATTTCCCCGAGATGAGAATATAATCCGGATTTAGAAAAGTGCTTTTTGTCAGACGATGTCGCATGAGCACGGTCGAAGATACAGCGATTAGCGATATAAGATCGGTCGTACAATCAATAGGAGTAAAGTCGCACCAACACTTTGAAATCAAAATTTGAGTCAGTGATACCTCGGTTAAGAAATATTTAGAAATGAAAACAATAACCAGTCTATACCTTTTAAAAAGCTTATGCCAAAACTTTTTCTCATAAAACCCATTCTTGTCGGAAGCTATTTCAGCCTGATATTCAGCAAACTATGCTTCCGTCTAGATGAGCCAGACATCAGCAGCGGGGACTTGGGCTGAGGTCTCCAAAGATGTAAAGTCCGAGTTTAAATAATGTAAAGGCTCAATGCCCCTCGAAACCGAACCGAACCGAAGTTAACTGAAGTTTTTGTCCGCCTTATTTTTATTTTAATGTTTTTTTACAACCTAAGAGTGGAAGCAAGACATCACTCGATAAGACTATCGGTTACTGCACTTAATTTTGACGCATTCTCACCCTTTTATTTTGTAATTCCTATTGTAAACCATAAATAATATCAATCTATTTTTTTTTTAGATTTTTTTGAGAATTTAGCCTTGCATTCCGCTAATCGCTAACACTGACACCTCTCAGTAATGCTTATAAAAATGCGCATATCATAGGAAAGAGAAAGGACAGTTACGGGTAAACTCGGGTAAATCTCGCGCTTTGTTGCGGCCAGCGGTCCTTTGTGGTAGGCATAATAAAGAAATAAAATTTTCGCGTACATAAACCTGGATTACCCTCTTTTTGATATTAATGTGGCTTACTCTAGCTTTGAGGAAAGTTTTATGAATTCGAAATTATTTGTTTTGTGAAGAAAATTATAGTTACTTTTATTGTTTCGTAACTATTTAATGTCTTCCTTTCTTCTAAAAGAAGTGTTAAAAAACTTACCTAAATTGAATCTTGTTACAAATTATTTATTCTGTTACAAAATACAGTTTTCAAATTCTTACATTTCATGGTGGCCTGAAAGTTATGACTTGTTTTATTTAGTTATTTTAAATTAATTAATTGAACCAATTAAGCTTTCATTCAAAATAAATTACCTTTAATCCTACAGTAAGCGCTCGTAAAACTATACAACATTAATACATAATGCTAAAATTAGCATAATAAATAAGCTGTCACAAACAGTAAAATTTTACGCCACTGCGGATCATATTAAATTTAAAACAGTACAATTTAAATTATTCACTCTACACAAATGCATAACATCTGCACCGGAACAATAGCTGAAAATAAAATAAAATGCGCTTAAAATATTAAATACGTATATCTCAAATAAAACAAGTGAAGCTAATAAAAAGCGTGTAAAAATTATTTCAATTCATCGTGTTGATTTTATCGAGATTTAAAATTATTTTGGGGAGGTATAGCAATGTGTCCCATGTACCTACAAACTGCAAGCTATAGGTACATTCAACGAAATTTTTACACAACAGTAACGTTTCACGCATGACCAAATATCGTCTATGAAACGCTCATTATTTGACCCAAAGCTTTATTACGGCCATAGAATAAAAGGGCGGTCCACCGCGGAATGTGAAATTGCTATAAAAACAATTAGGAGCTCGATTTTTTTCCAAAACACGTAGCAACGTAATTACGAACAGATGGCGCTAGTCGTTAGGGGAGAGATATTAGTCATTCATTCATTTACGGCCAAATAGGTATAAAGTTTCAATGAGTTGCTTTTCTTTTTCAGAGTTTATGCTACTACGAGTACGTTCAGTTTCTTCCCTCAAAATTAGGTGGCATGGCTATCTAGCTGTTAATATCGGTCCAGTCTGAATTTGTTAACATATTTTCACGCCATTAATTTAACGTTAATGGCTAGCGCAAACTGTGGTTAATTAGATGGCCTAGACATAAGTGGACATTTGTTAATAATATCTGTCAAATCTGTCAGATTTTGTTAGCAGATTTTTACGCCATCTAGCTAAACTCAGCTCAAACATTTGGATTATTCCAATCTGTCTCCCAGGTTTGTCTCCTCATGGGGACAGATCAAAGAAAAAAGTTCAATCTCTCTCCCTGTATCGAATATTTTTGTCCGATTGCGCACACGCACAGTTTGCTCTGATATTAAGCTTAAAATTAAAGTACATCTCGTGAATATCTTAATTAAAATGTCTAAGAGGTATATCTTAATCTATTTCTATGACTAAGTCTATATTTTATCTCAAATATTAATTACAGCTTTAGTACATTCTGCTAGTCACGTACAATCAGGCTGACCGAGCCTAAAGGAAAATAATTAATCTCCCAAAGTTCATTATAGCACGTTGAGGCTAAAGGACGCGACGAAATAGAAAGATAAAAGGATTTGTTAAGTAAGCTCCGCTTTTGTTGGATTCTGTAAACATGGTTGACGAAACTACGATAGATGACTTTGCCCATGGGTATGCCTAAAGACTGATTTCATCGTAGAAGTTTAAACGCAGTCAATTCAGCCTAAAAGTTTTATTGAACTCCTTGGTTGGATTAATTAGTACATAAAAGACTCGAACCTCAACCGATGGTTGAATTTGGATTGAAAATCTGCTCCGTTTCTGTATTTTTTTGTTCTATGATACCTCTCTCTCTCATACTCTAAGAAATCTAGTGGGCAATATGAGTGTAAGCGTTAGTTATTTATTTCGTAATATATGTTCAAGTCTATTTCTGCTATGCCCTTACAATCTGTCCCTAGGTATTTATGCCGTCAGGCGTCGAAGGCGTAGGCGGGTAAACGTTTTCTGTGCCGTAATAGGTACCTACATTTCTTTAAGTAAAATCTCCGCCTACTCGAAGCTTTAGTCTCTACAAAAACAAAACAATGTTTTCTGAGACTTATAGGCTTAAATTGAACGCTGATAGGTTTCTGATAGACAAAAGTTTGTGATGTTTTTTTATGATCTATGTTTTGATAAGAGATTTTTAGAAAACAGAGATTGAAGGCGATACATGTTACATATGTATAAAATTGTGTTGCGAGTTTTATCTTATCCTACACGCTGTCAAAATAAAATAGAAAAAGGCACTTTTAAATAGCTTGCCGGAAATTTGAATATCGTTGTTTCAGTACCTTGATAAGGCGCGTTCGTTCAATCGATTAGCATACTTTTAAATATTTATTTAGGCCGTATAAATTAATACTGTCGTTGGCCCCTTTAATGATTTTTTCCCGATCTCTAATCATGGTTACCCTCTAATGGTACTTACTTTAACTAATTTGGTTGATCGTCAAGTGGCTTTGATTTAATATTAATGGCCAGGCCACCGAGCTTTTTACTAGAGATAAAATCTCATCAATTTTTCATTTCCAAAACCTCTGTACGTATATCACTTTTCATCCAGTTTATTGGAAATCTCTGTAAATATAAATATATATTGCTCGTTTAATTGTATTTAGTAAGTTGAACACCGAGAATGGGCAAATGTAGCGTAAGATACCCTGAAACACGAAAGAAAGAAGAGAAAAGCCGGAGATTAGGTAAAGTGGCATGTCTTTAGAGAGTCCTTTGTCCAGTAATAAACGGATTTGAGCTGAAATAATGCTGGTAATGAAGATCGGTTAAAACTAATATTCATTGCTAGATTATAGTTAAAAAAAGTGGATTTCATGCAGTTTATAAAAAAAAACGACAAATATTTTTTTGTGATTTAGGAAGAAAAGATGACGAAATGATAGAGATTTCAAAGTTTTCTTATGTCTGCTTTTTTTGTAGTTTCTATAAAGCTTTATTGTATTTTATCTTGTGATGTTAAAAATACGGTTTGAAACGTTCACTCAATTACGAACTAAATAAAATAAAATTAGTAAGTCTGGCTACGGTGCAGTATCTTTTTACCTGACCGATGTCTCCCTTATTCTTTTCAATAAACTCGGAGCTGAAAGCTTTTCAGAATTATTCATGAATGTCTCCTTCTTTCCAGGTGGGTGTCTCCGATTGGTTGCGTTGCGGTGAACAATTTACGTTTTTTAAACGTTTTCTACGTCCAGGTAGGACTTTAAATAAACTTGCCAGACTGCGTCTTGATTTTTAATTGAAGAACTGATAAATGAATACCTGATTAGTGAAGAGGAAGTTGGCATAACTTGAAGATTTTTAAGTGGTTCGGCTAGTTTTAGTAAAAGTTGAATTGATTTCATTTGGCAAGTACCTACTTATAGCGTGTTTTGTAGCATATAAAAATAAGTTTTAAAGATAGCTGTCGTTTTATCAGTGTTCATTAAAAACTTATTTTTTTTTTACAAAAAACGACGACTACGATGTACTCCGATCGTAATGATAAATAACCAAATTACGAATATGAATTAATTTTGCAAACCCGATAGTCCGTTATTTTAACAGTCATTCTTTTATGTTCTGTATTTGTCTACCATAATGGAATCAAACCAGACTTCTATTAACAATAAAAATCGACAAGGAACATAGTACAATATAATTGAGATTTAAGTAGAAATATCTGAATTTGTTTCGAGGGTTCTCAACTAATATTTACGAATTATTCCATATTCCATAGAGGATTCCCGAGACGCTACCCATTATCCCGTCTCATATTACTACTATGATCAGTATTAACCCTTTCAATGATGGACGGACACTTTATCGTGGATCATAAAACCCATTGACGCCAACATGGTCCGTGTAACTTTACACCGAGCCGTTAATTATTAAGGCTTAGCTGGAGATGCGGTATGTCATTGTCAGAGATAATTTCACTCGTGAGCTGATTTGTTGTGTGGCTAGTAAACTATGTATAGCTATATTCTATATGTTTCAACAGACATTACAAATCAATAACTGGTAGATACCTATCATTGAAGGTATCAGAATATTCAATAGTGATCGTCCATCTTCAATTGTAATCATTCACATTTTTTGCAAACTTTGGGCAAAAAAAAGTGCTTGCCATGGATTGCTTTGAGTGATTTCTTTCACATTTTGTCATAAACAATTTTTTTTTAATGTTTTGAATTTTATTACTAACTTTAATATGACCCTTGCCTTTGTCCCAAATCCTAGCGACAGTACTTGTTCTGTTTTTTACTGAACATCCTTTATATGAGACGTACAATAAAATGCTGAGCACAATAACCCTTTCCGGATTTCAAAAATAATCTCTGAGCTGTTCCTCATAAAATACAATGTCGCTTCCGCGTCACGGGCAGCCAAATTTGTCAATTTTGTATGTTGTGAACTGCCCACCTGGTGTCCGAAGTAGGCCTTTACCCCGTTAACCTGTGACCCCATTATGTGGCGTATATTTTGTATGTTATGCTTTGTAGCGGTAAGATGAGTTGGGTGGGTCGGCCTACTCATGATGAAGGTGGTCCGCGTAACTCACTTGGGGGTAGATTATGAATGAATTAGCGGCTTGCTAATTACTAATCAGAGTTCAGTAAATCAGTGCTTAATGATTTAGTAAGCTTTAAATAGATTAATTTATGAAGATATTGTATTAATATTGACATTACACCAACCAAATAACAACGGTAATCTAGGCAGCCCGTCTGTTTGTATGCCACTTATGACACAAAATAAGTGCATGATTTATCAGGTTACAAAATCGGCATATTACAATTGATGTAACGTAATTTGTTGCAAATAAAACAAAACCCTAAAACAATATAACACCAAAATATAACCCGAAAACACGCGGAGTATTGAGATGCATCAGTTGTCTTAATTAACAAAATAAGATTTAGCTAGAGAGTTATATAATAATTTTTACAAAAAAAAAAAAAAACCGACTTCAAGAGACCGACTATTGAGTTATATCTATTTGTCGCGCACGTCCTTAATGCAAATTTAAGACTTATATGGTTTTTTCATGGATACCATTATCAGAACTGGACTAAATTGAAATGGACCACATGGAAAGCGTCAGCAAATAAAAAAAGAATAATCAAAATTGATTCACCCAGTCAAAAGTTATGAGGTAACAAACATAAAAAAAAAAAATCGATTGATGAAACATATTTAAACGGCCAAAAAATCATAATCCAATTTTAAAGTAAGCAAGTAAAAACAGACCTATTGAGACCATTTCTACAAAGAGTGTCCTCCACAAATCAATTCATGGACACTTTAAGACGTGCAGAAGTCACGTCTCAGCCCCTGTCGGTGGCCAGCGAATGACGCCCAAGGGACTGACGGCAAGATTAACGTGCCCTGTCTGTCCTCGTCCTTAAATCACATTATGGCCCCTACTCTTTGTCTAATGCCGCCTAAGACGGACTCTTCCGATGAAGCTGAGATTTCGCTCGGGATTTTTAAGTGAATTGAAGTTGTTCAAAATTTGTGTCTTTTTAAAAGGCAATACACTTAAGTCGTGCTAGCATAAATGTTCATTGTGAAGTGCAATAATGGTGTAAGGATTGTGTAAGTTTCTTGGCACTGCGGCTCTGAATGTGTTTTTATTCTCAACCCAAAAAAGGCTTAACTTTGTACCAAAAATTGATGTTAGCGACCGTTAGCACACAATATGTCAGTATTTTGTGGAAAAACATTTTTACCTTTTAAGTTTTTAAACACAACTTTTCCAGTCTTGAAATAATTTCGAGCACAGTTATTTCGAGTTTTTCAGTTAGTTCTTACTCTTTCAAGATTTTTTTGCGTTTATTATAACTACCTACAAAGCTCATGTCTATATTTTTTTCTTTTTCGTAGTGCTTTTTAGTCGCCTTGTTTGTCCGCTATTGTTTTCTACAATATACGAATAACATTCATAAAAAAACATTAATTCGACACATGCCCAACTTTCCCCGCATCCATTTTTGTTCTACCCCTGATTGCGAAAGTTTCACGATTCGACTCGGGGCAAAAAATGTCGAGAGATTTTTTGTAAGGTCGCGTTCAAACTGGTGTAACGATATATTTATGGGAGGTAGGGGTCAACATGTAGATAAATAGAAAAATGCTTAAAATAGAAAAATGCAAGCATTTGCTTTCAATTTTTTCAGGTGTTCACTGCGCAATACACATGGATAGATAGATAAACTCTTTATTGTTTACGCCAGAAATTGCAAACAAAATGATAATGACACTTAAAACTACTGTAATTAGAATTAGAATAGATTGTCGCGACAAACCTTAATTGGTTTCTTGGTACAACAACAAAAAATGTGAATTACTAAATACCTACTGAATAAAAAAACATAGCGAAATCAAAGTTCTTTGTTTCTTAGGACATTTCTAGTCGAGGCAGATAATAGGCACAATTTTTGCCACTCTCTCTAGCCTATTTAGGTACAGCAGCTCGTTACGTTTCGGTCCAAGTTTGCTGATGCTCCCTGCCTCTAGACCTACTAAAACAGAGCGCCGCCAAGTTTGCTTGGAACTGCCATCGCACTAAAAATAGTAGTTTAAGAAAGTAGCGGTTTGTTACAAATTATTTTCATCTTATCTACGCGGTTCTTAAAAACTTTGTTGAATAGAATAGGCTGCTTTTAATCTTTTTCGTTTAAAACAGCAATACATAATACTTTACCAACACATACATAATATGTTTTTACTATTTCCCCAAACCCACAATGTGTGCAATCGTTAATACACCCTTGTGCAAACACACGCGGAGGTAATATTGATTTATTTATCTTTACATTAATGAGAGAATAACTCGATATAGGAGCCACATGTGGACTCTACGTGGAGGTTAAATGGGTCTGTTGTGGTGGAAGGGAATACGTGACTGGCGATATTTAACTATGGAGCAGAATGGAGCCGGTTGAATTTATTGAGTTCACAAGTTACTGTATAGACTCTTATTGAAATCTAAATCAGATGATTAATTAATCCAGTATTTAAGAGCGTTACTTTTGTCAGTGGAGTAATTTTCAACCTATTTTTAGATTATATCTATCTGTCTGTCTGTCTGTCATTCTATGTGGTTATAGTTTAGAGGTCTTTGGCTAGTGTTATTAATTTCTTGTATCTTTCTGGTTTCAAAATGATCTCTTTGATCATTTCGGCCTACCAATATCAAAAGCACACACCACATAGTAACGTTAATTTCATCGAAAATCGTCGTTAATTACATACTATTAAATTGAAACTTACAATGCCTTTGTTCTGCTAAGAGGACAACCAATTCCCTGACTAGTGCCAAAGCCTCCGGGACCTGTTGTAAAGTTTAAATGTGTCATGTCCTGATATATGATTTGACGACCTGTTTGGCCCAGCGGTAGTATATCCGCCTTAAATTCCATAGGTTCCGGGTTCTACTCTAGGCCAGATAGATGTTTGAATGACGAATTTAAATATCCGGGTCTGGGTGTTAGTTGTCCTTGTCTTTGTGTTTCTGTGTGTGTTCCATGGTATCCCCGATAGAGATTATCCTAGTGGGGACCTAAGAGTGTGAAACGTTATTTATATATACATTTTATTATATTTATAAAAGTAATTGGACGATCAAAACTACGTGCAACAAACAACCTCGCGTTTATTTCGTCGGCAAATTATATGATAAACTGATAGTTACAAAACAACTATGCGGAACAGAACATACCTTTCAAAAACAAGAGAACAAAACAAAGCGTTTGAAACTTAACGGCAAATAGCGTTGAAGCCTGTTTAATACCACTATCATAACCACAAACAAACCTCGAAACTACGCGAGATAATGAAAAGTTGAACAATGATAGCTAGAAAACTAGCTGCGTTCTGCGGTGTCAGTCGTGATCACATTAATTTACGTAACATCACATTTTAAAAAAAAATAACACTTACCTAACCTTTACTACTTTTTTAGTTACTTACTTCACTTAACTACTTTATTAATAAGTGAGAGTATCTAAATATGTAAAGCAGTATTTTCTTTCGATTCAAATAACATACACTAAAAAAAAATTGGAAGAGATCGCTCTAAGCGATAAGGCCACCAGTTGTTGCACTGGTTTTAAGTTTTGTGACCCTTTTTGTCTGTAATTTCTGGTGTGAACAATAAAGAGTTTATCTATCTATCTACACTGACACAAAAACTTTCATATTTGATCTATTATATTTGCTACATTTCGCGTTAGTCAATAAGCCCTCGTAGCATCGTAGCGGTAAATCACGATGACGTCACGCCGTAGCACGGACGACGTAGCTTTCGTAGCACGTAGCGTTGTTTGCTGTCAACTGCACTAGCGTAGCAACTATTTAGTTCTAACGTGACTTGAATTTCAGAACTTACTAACTTAGAAGTATACTAAATCGAAGGGTTTAATTCTGTTGTTTTAGTATTACATATTTTTCTGCCAATCTGATAAAATAATTTTTTGATTTATTTTTTGTAAACGGTTTTTTTTCATCGGGTTAATTGCTAATTAATATAATTATAAGAATTGTGTTTAAAAAAGCTGCCTATCTGAAATTATTTATGCTAAATATTCCAGACAACACATTTTCCTGATGAATTTATAACGACAGAACGAATTTAAGTTACCTTTTAATAAAACCCGCTTAATTGGATTAAGAAAAAAACCGAAAATATTTTATTTATTCGCTATTTCATAAGAAAGTTCAACATCGGAACCCTTTATAAAGTTGGCAAAGGGAGCAGTCGGACTGACCCTTGCTTAGAGGGTAACTTAGAAACGTACTTTCAAAGTTAGGGGTCTTTACTAGTGAACTTGAAAAAGACATGTTTTTCCCGAAAGTGAGGAAATGGGATAAAAATAAGATAAGGGAAAATAAAATGAAAATATTACTTTTGTTAGGACAACAATTTTCTTGTTCGAAGTTTTAGTTTAAATTGAAACGTAGGATTTAAAAAATATTGCTGTGCTTTTGAATCGAATGTATCAAAAGATAACAGAATCACTTTTAAAACGTCAAAAAATATTACAGTTAGAGAATTAAACCCTGTTCGAAGAAGTGTTAAATATTAAATTTTTAAATAATAAGCAGTTTTCAGTTCTAGTTCCGGAATCATCATTATCAATCATACGTTTGATTGTGCATGGCACTTGTGCGTCCAAGGAGCAATAAGCAACGTTTGGTGCTCGTCAATTGATTTATCTATTTTAAGCACTATTATTTTATTACGTACAAGCTGCGCCTCGCAGATTTCCCCGCGTTTTCCAGGATAAAAAGTAGGTTATGTGTTAATCCATACCATGAACAACCTTTATTCCAAATTTTATGTAAATCCTTGGAGCCGTATTTGCGTGAAAGAGTAAGAAACATACATGCATACATCCAAACTTTCGCGTTTATAATATTTAGTAGAAAGTAGGATATTGTTCTCGTCTGTAGCTCACTTCTCCAGCTACCTGCGTCGTGTAAACGCATCATCAAGTAACTTACAAGGTGGCTTAACTGTAGTGGTACAGACTTGTTTACCGAACGTTAAAGTTCAAGTGTCGTTCAAGTTCAAGTTTATTAGCTATCTACTGTTATGGACAGATTTAATGGGTTTGTATAAGTATTATTAGAGAGTTGGTTGTAATGGAATAATTATGTTGGAAGGGTTTATTGTGTTAGTAGTGTTTAGTAGCAGCAACTCGTCGTCCCAGTGCTTGTTTGGCCTATCGACCAAATTTACCGAAAATGAACTTTAAATGCAGTTTTGTTAAGACTTAAATTTCAATCCTGTTAGTTAAGAAAAACTTACAATTTTTTCATAAAGAATAACAAAAAAAATAATTTAAATTTTATTTATGACACGACACCGCAATGAAAATTTTGTGCTTGTTTGTTCTTTCTCCAGTATTTGCTTTATATCCTACTTCGTCAAAGAATTTAAGTGCTTGAGTGTTCTTTGTCCACGCAATTAACCAATCACAGTCCGTGACGCCATGTCCGCCATTTTTTTTGATTTATTATTGTGTCAGAAGTCATCACAGGGACCACTTCGTCGCTCTCGAAAAAAACATATAAATCTCTGTGTGTTTGACTGTTTGTGCCTGAATTGTACAAAATTTTTTATTAAACATGTCTACAACTGGCGGCAAAACAAAATACAAAAAGACGCAGCCGCAAACTGAGCAGTAAGTACTTTTTAATTTTCACTCCATTCCGTTATGAATTTGAAACAGGGTGTTGTTTTTTTTACACAATGTGTCATCCTAGACGCAGAAGGATAGGATTGATTCCCGTTTGAATTTCTATGATCTGAAGGTATGGTGTCACTGTTCTAATATTATAATCCCAATGCATTAGGTAGTTATTTCGGCAACTTACTGATTGTATAAATACAGGGTTATTCAGAAAGAGTATGCTAAGCCGGAAATATCTTAAAGTATCCATTGTAACCATTACATCCTGAAAGTTTCATGAAGATATATATTAATTATTAATTATTAATAAGCATATTTAGATTTTCATACAAAAGTCAAAAATTGTTTTTCTGTTTTAAAATTACACAACCCTTTGCGGGACGTGACACGACACACACACGCAACAAGCGGGCGCTACGCTCCCCGCTCCCCTCGCTTACCCCGTTAACGCCCGCGCCGCGCCCAGTGCCGAAAAAAGGAAAATTTACAAATATTCTAAAGCTGTAGGCTTTCAAACAAACCAAGCTTACTAAATTACTCACCTGCTTCATTCACAAGACCCAGACCAGTACCCAGACTATTATTTTATTTTATTTTATTTTATTTTATTTTTTTTATTTTTTATTTTTTTATTTTTATTTTTTTTATTTTTTTATTTATTTTTTATTAAATAAAATTTGTTTTATTTCAGTTAGTTACCTCGGGACTTCCCTGAAAATAATCAGAGGATATTTGTGATGGGAATGCCCTGCTCTTTACCTACTTTGTAATTATTATTCATAAAGCAATTAATAAACGTAGTTTAGTTATAGTAAATTGTCTTCTAGTGAGTTATAGTAAAAGTCAGTTCCTAACTTAAGCAAAGCGCAACGTACCTATATTTTTTTAGGAATAGCAAAAAAATGTATACATCCTTTATATACGTCTGGCATATCGAACAAATAAGCACGCAAAAACAGAACAGTCATTTTGGTCTATCTCTAATGTGGTAATGTTCTTACTCCACATTCGTAATTATATTTGTGCATGTTTGTCCTATCTCCAAATAAAAACTGTAAAATAAGGTATAATTAATTACCATCCATAGATGATAATTATAAAAATCAATTTAAAGGTAACCAATGTATTATGAAAGATTTTCAAATCTTATAATTATAGCTTCTTTTTTAAAATAGAGAAAGAAACTCGTCTACTGTAAAAACTAACCAATGGTAGATAGACCAAACAAGCACTGAGACGACGATTACTCACAGTTTAATCTTACAAATGGAAAAGTTTGTGCTTGGATATTTGTTTCTCAATCACGCAAAAACGGCTGAACGGATTTGTATGAAATTTGATAAAAAGGTATGTTATACCCTAGATTAATATATACACTAGTTTTTATCCTAGAAAACTTAACGGGATAGTTGATAGTGAGTGAAACTGCGAGGTTCACTCACTATCAAGGTTCTGCGAGTTTTGAAAGCTTAAAACATGTTCATAAATTGTTTTTGTTCTATACTTTGTTCAGTCTTAAAACAGTTTATATTGCATGGTTTATGTGGCGGTAAATCAAACGATATTAATTTTCAGTTTTAATAACCGCCTTTATAAGACCACTAGTGGTACCCCGTGGTTTTACTCGCTCTGCTAGGAGATTACTTTACCAGATTAAAAAGTAGCTTTTATGTAAATCTGAAATATGTTACTCCGGCAATACTATCATCTATAGCTTTCTCTCTCCCACAGCTGGGTATGGGTATAGTCATGTCCCTTTCATGTTATGATATCTGCCTCGATTATATGCCAACCCATCGACTAACTTCTCATGTTCTCACTGATGTAACGTCACATTGGCCTTAAATTTTCAAAATTTGATGAAAAAATGTACATAATTCAGCGTTTCATAAAAAAATTGTATTGGCATGTTTTGACAAAACAGCCAAATGTTTAATTGTCGAACTTCTAAAAAAGACCGATGTTAAAATACCAGGTTTTGGCACGATCCATCGTGCCAAAACTATTGTCACTTTGTAGTAACATGGTTGTTCTTGTTCTAATCCGAATGCATTCACTCACTCATAAACTAAATAGTAACTAACTTTTGTACTTGTGTGCAAACATTGACATATTATAGTATCGGTGTGCTGCGAAGTCGGTGTTAATAACCTCTTCAAATGAAGTTGTTTGCACTATACCTGTAAGTTTATATAACTAACAGTCAATCCGGAGATCCTGTCTAATACCACTTAAGATGTGACTCCCACCTGGTTGAACGATCTCAAATTTCGTAGCTTCAGTGTGAAGAGGGTTCGGAAGCCAAGTTTAGTTTAGTGTTCTGAAGAAACTTTAATATGAACTGAACTTAAACGTCTATTTGATATTGAAAATTTCTGATGTGCCAGAGTCAGTTGGCAGTTTTAGTTCTTGGCAAAATAATATTGCACATAATTATGGAAATATACAAAATAGGCTACAAAAATGTACAAATTGTTCGAATTTTTTAACAGTAAGTATTGATAGATACTAATTTATAAATTGGAACAGTATCTAACTGTCCAAACCAATAAATTCGTTGAAGTGAAAGTAAACATAGATGAAAATAGCTTAGTAAAATTTAATTAATAATATTGCTTCTTCTACTTGTCTAAATAATATTTTGGAACTATTGATTATTTTGAAAACAGGCAGTGTGTATCTTCAAAATTACATAAACCCCTATCAACTTCAGCAGTTACGTATTTCCAGTTCTTGAATTCAAAGTCTAAACTGAGGCTTTGATTCCGTTGAACTACTCTCTAAATTAAACTAATGATGGCACTAAAATAATCTGCGTCTCTTTTTATTTTTTGGGAAAATGGGACGCTATCCATTTTAGAGCTACAAAAATTTGGTTGGGTTTGAAAATGACACCACAGAACTGATGCCACTAACATTACAACCACCGAAACTTTTAACTTTAAAAGTCCTACCACTCAAAGGTGGACTTAGATTTGGACTGACTCAATCATCGATGACTCAATGAAGAAATGTTATCCATACATCCTCAATTCATAGTCCCTATTTTACATACAATTATGTAAAAAAAAAAACTTACCACTCAAAAATTTACTCTACTTAGGCTGCCTCAATAAGGAGTTTGTATCTCGAGTGCCGAATCTATCTCAATCCTCAATTTCACCTCTATTTCGCACATGCAAGCTTCACACTTACGCATCCTTACCGCATTGTCAGACGCTCTTAAAGTATCAGGTGTGCACCATGAATACCTAATCTTAATGGAGTAGGAACATGTACCTACAGATAAGGGGAAGAATAAATCATCGAGTGAATGTTTTACAAAGTTCCCGGTGGGAAGAAGCAGATTGTGCGATCTGCACGAACTTGAACAAGGCCTTTTATTTTATGTTAGAAGTGTTTAGGGAAATTGGTTGGAATTGTGATAAATAGAAGTAGGTGATTTAGTTTCGTTTACTGTGGTTGGTAACACTTGTAAAGGATGACGTATTCTTCTTGTCCGTAAAAGATATATAGGTATGTATGTAGTGGAAAACTAAGTCGAACTTAGTCTAGTAAATAAAGGTTTTAGATAGAAAATAAGAAACAGAAAAGTGAAATTACTCATGTTCAAAATATTTAAAAATGGATGCAAAGTTGGTGTAAAAAGTCAGAATGGAAATATCATTTTACTCTATCGTGCAATTATTACGTCTCCATTTTGAACCGCAAAATTAAATTAAATCAAAGCAAAATTGGTTCAAATTAAAATGTCTACGTTTTAAGCTCGAGATAAAAATAAGCTTTGCACTAGAATTCATTCTAATAAAACACTTTAACTTATCTCTTCAATCAACGAAACACCGGCGCCCGCAAAAAATACACGAACAATTTCGTTCAGATACTGAAGCGGTTCAGATGTCGTCCGAAACGAAATTATTTCTAAAAAGTCTCGGCTAGATAACATTTTCCCTTCACCAAATATACCACCCAAATTTGGACTCTATTCTTAGACTTAGAAGCTTGTATTTTCCAAAGCACTTCATCGTTTGTATCTTTGATCCTAACATACCTACGATTATAGCACTAATCTCTATCACCATAAAGCAGCTTATCGGTTGCTTAGATTCGAAGTAAAAGCAGGCGCCACCGTTCGTCACGTTTAAATATGATTTATGCAAGTAATTTAGTTAAGTACGTATAGACATTACGAGGTTGGGATAGATTAAAATGTTCAGTAGGGAACCTTTGTGACGTCTCACTGTGTCTCTGGTGGTATAAAGAACAATGGATCCCTGCGATGTCATAATCTTAAGTGAGTTTATAGGTGTAGGGTAGTAGAGAGACCAATTTATAAAGACACGCCTAGTAACTTTTCTTCTAATCGTTCACAATGCAATGTACTGTTAGTGTATTACAATTTAATTGTGAAATGTCTTGTCTCATTTTTGCGTGTGATATTTCTGTTTAGCTTAAAGCTGACAGATAGTTTCTGAAACATTTTTGTATTTAGTTTCAGAGGTAATTAGAGATTAGAAGAAAGAGTGAGGCGCGTTTTAGTAAATATAATTATTTTTGTCTTTTTCCAAGAAAATAAAACCAATTTAACCAAATCCAGAACATTTAGGTATTACAATAGCATACTTGGAACTATTGTGTGACTATTTAATGTAAAATTTACATGTAGGGACAATTTACAAGTAGTACCGAAGTACACCGAGTTCAAGGCTTGTTTTGGCGTAAGTTTTGATTGATAAGAAATGAGCGGATAGTTCTGAAGAGTTCAGTTTAGCCGTTACAGAGCTGAGTTACATATAACATATAGAATAAAATGAGTTCATGGTCACTGATTGATGATTGTGTTAAAAACATATAAGACTCGCTGACCATCCGTCACATTCATAGTAATAATCATTTTATATCGTTGAAATCACACTATTAAAGTTAGTTTTTAGTAAAATTCTTTTGTAATTTATTGTTCAAGCAAGATAAAGTATCGAGAAATAAAATCCTTGCTTTTATTTCTCGACGTTGGGCTATGAGTCATAATAATAGTGTGAATAACTCACAGTGAATTAGATGATCTATAAACTAAAATAATTATGTAATGAATTAGTCAAGCAAGATAAAATATCAAGAAATAAAATCCTTGCTTTTTAATACCCTCTCGTCCAACTACTTGGACCACACGCTACTACGAGTCACGGTTGCGGGCGCCTGGAAAACTCTCCGACCACGTGACAACCTCGTGCTCATAGTTCATCGAAGTTTACTTGTGGATACTGGTTATCAATGTACACTGCATAGCGTACTTATTTATATGGTACTTGCTGCACCTCGCGGTTTTACTCGCACTTCCCGGGATAAAAAGTAACTTATAATTACGAGTATGGTAATCCAGGATATAAGTATCCTTCATACTAAATTTTATTCAAATGTGTTTCGCCGTTTTTGCGTGATTGAGCAATAAAGATTCAAACATACAACCTTTCACATTTATAATATAAAATAATATTAGTAAAATTAATAGAATACTACAATAAGTTAAAAAATAAAACGATTAACTTAGACCACACGCTACTATGAGTCACTGCTGCGGGCGCCTGGAAAACTCTCCGATCACGGTACAACCTCGTGCTCACGGTTCATCGAAATTGATCTGACAATACTGGTTATCAATGCCACTGAATAATATTTATGTACTTAATAATTAATAATATTAGTAAAAATAATAGATAAAAAAAGTATAAAAAATTATGATTTACTTAGACCACGCGCTACTATGAGTCACGGTTGCGGGCGCCTGGAAAACTCTCCGACCACGTGACAACCTCGTGCTCACGGTTCATCGAAATTGATCTGACAATACTGGTTATCAATGCCACTGAATAATATACTTAATAATTAATAATATTAGTAAAAATAATAGATAAAAAAAGTATAAAAAATTATGATTTACATATACCACGCGCTACTATGAGTCACTGCTGCGGGCGCCTGGAAAACTCTCCGACCACGTGACAACCTCGTGCTCACGGTTCATCGAAATTGATCTGACAATACTGGTTATCAATGCCACTGCATAATATACTTAATAATTAATAATATTAGTAAAAATAATAGATAAAAGAAGGATAAAAAATTATGATATACTTAGACCACGCGCTACTATGAGTCACGGTTGCGGGCGCCTGGAAAACTCTCCGACCACGTGACAACCTCGTGCTCACGGTTCATCGAAATTGATCTGACAATACTGGTTATCAATGCCACTGCATAATATACTTAATAATTAATAATATTAGTAAAAATAATAGATAAAAAAAGGATAAAAAATTAAGATATACTTAGACCACGCGCTACTATGAGTCACTGTTGCGGGCGCCTGGAAAACTCTCCGACCACGTGACAACCTCGTGCTCACGGTTCATCGGATATTGATCGGACAATACTGGTTATCAATGTCACTGCATAATGTACCTACTTATCAAGTAAATAATGTTAATTAACTTACGTATCGATATCGCTTAAATTATTAACTTAATAAATCATTAATAACCAATCATTATTCACTTTTCAGTTTTTTTAATTTAAATTTTTCCTTTTATTGTTTTTTTTTTTATCCACGACGAAACGGAGAAAGTGTGTGTATTTAGGGTGAGACATAGTTTATTTGTTGTAGACGTTATAGCATAAGGTTTTTTTTTCTTGAATTATAATTATTGCTCATATATTAATTTATTATTTGATGTACTTGATGCCGTATCAAACATATGTTAGGCCCAAGTTTGAAGGATTTTGAAGATAGATCTAAATTTTCTAAAACTATTGGCATCCTTGTCTAATGGCTTGCAATGATAAAGACAGATATATTTTAGTTAGTTTAGATCTGTCTTAAAATGCCTTCAAACTTGGGCCCAATATTTATATTTTTGTTACATTTTTTATTAATAAATTCAGGTAGACCTACACTCTTTTTACAGAAAGAGAACAGATATAAATTCTCTAAAAATCTTTGCTGTACGACTTGACAGCTGTCATATACACTATCCATCCCTTTCTTGTAGGTCCCAATTTCCGGGATAGAAAAAGAGCGGATACACGGTACTATGAGTCACCTCTTACTAGTATGGAAATTTCTCCAGGCACGTGGTAACCTCGTGATTATTTCATGACATCGACTTGACATCTGTTATCGATGTCACCGCAT
Source organism: Alcis repandata (assembly GCA_949125135.1). Taxonomy (NCBI): domain Eukaryota; kingdom Metazoa; phylum Arthropoda; class Insecta; order Lepidoptera; family Geometridae; genus Alcis; species Alcis repandata. The sequence continues at coordinate 5,765,035 of OX421238.1, forward strand.
TACGTACGCACTTATATGCAAAACATAATGCAAAACAGCTGTTTAGTAGATTAAGTAGACATTCTGGTTTGTATTTTCATTAAACGATTTAGTATTTGTGATTTTGTATTCCCGGCCCTAGTGTTTTAGGGTTCCATACCAAAATTAGGGGGGTTTTAGGGTTTAGGGTTTAGTGTTGTAAGGTTCCATACCAAAATGGTAAAGTAAGTCTGATGTCTGTCTCTCTGTTTGTTTGTATGTCACAGTCTATTATTTTAACTACTGACATAAAGAGAGGTGTTATAATGCGTTTGTGTCAATCTGTGGCATCGTAATGGCTGTCGTATCGTAATGGCTATCGTAACTAATTTTGATTTACTTTTTTGATCGTCAAGAGCGTTTTTTTTTTTAAATCTGAGCTCTTTTTAGCCAGTAGTTTCTTAATGTTTCATTAATTTACTGGTTCAGTAGATGAAAGACTTAAGTAAGATTACACCCTCAGTAGACTTAGCTTAGCTGGCTTGGCTTAGCTTTTTCGGAAATGTAGGTAGTTTTAGTATTAGAATGTATTTCTAAGTATTTATTATTATTTTTTTATGTAGGTTTATATGACAGTTTTCTTCAATATTGCACACCCCGTTTTTATATTTTTTATCTATCCTCTCCATCCTAAGGTTGCCTGGAAGAGATCGCTCTTAGCGATAAGGCCGTCAGTTATCGCACTAGTTTTAGGTGCTATATTTTTTTTGTTTGTAATTTATGGTGTGAACAATAAAGAGTTTATCTATCTATCTATCTATCTACTTGTTTTTGTAAAATATACTTCTTTTCATGCATGAATCGTGTAATATGCATGAATCATGCATGCATCATATTAATCTGATAATTCAATAATGATAAATAATAGGGTTAATTAAGTTTTCACAAATAATCTCTGATAAAACTTAATTGAGATTTATCGAGTAGGTATACGTCAATGGTGGTATTTACCGTAAACGCAGATTTTTTTGCAAAAGGGAAGATATTATTTTACACTCAAAAACAAAATGAATTCTACCAAAAAATACCTAGTTAGTAGAACTGAGTAATATTTGACTGAAAAATTAGTGAAAAAAAAAATTGTTACGTTCGATGTCGTGGGTCGGTATCTCATGTTGTATACATTTATCTATCGAATTCTCGCTACGTATATTTTAATAGAACCTGTGCTAGGTACCCAGTACTGTGCTTTACTTATCTACTCTCAGGTAAAACATTCAGCTGCCTGTCCACTGGAGCGGAGAGGAGAGGAGCGGAGCGGAACTTTGCAAATATTAACCAATATATAAAAATGAATCCCTATTTGCCTTGGTCACGCCATCACGCGTGAACGGCTGGACCGAATTCACATTTTTTTAAATGTTGTTTTTGTTATTGTCAGGAGAAGGTTCTTATGAAAGAAAAAAAAAATTACGCGAAAATTAGAAAATTTAAGAATAGGTACAGCGCTTTGGACAATGTAAACTTTTTTAATGTAACATTTGACATTGAATTGCGTGCTCAAATATCATCAAGACACATTTACTCTACGTTTATCCCAAAATGTTTAAAAAATGAATGTCTATCCGTGCGAAGCCGAGACGGGCCGCTAGTTAACCAATAAAATTGATTAAAACCCTCGATCTGCTCTCCGAGCAGTTCTACTGCAATTCTACTTCTTAGTTAATATTTCGTCGCTTCTCTTATCTCTGTTTCAGTGGACAGACAGCCTTTATATACACGTACGCGTAAAATCAAAAGTCTATTTCACCCTGTAGTCAAGCTTGGAAATATTCCATTGCCATATAGGTATAAACTATTTAATCATCACATATTTTGATAGACATGTTAATCTAATTGAAAGGTGTGGAACAGTCTGTTTGTTTTGTCTACTAAAGTTTGCTTTACGGAATATTTTGATGATTACTCATAAGGCGTTGACTTTGACACGCCTAAAGTTAGAAATTAATGTCTGAAGTTGCTGGACTGTGAATTAAATAAAGTGGTTGGAGTTAACTTTACGTTAACGCCTACGCTGATGTTTACTTTCAAATGTCATGTTTTTCACCGGGAACCACTATTTCTGTCCTTATAAGGCTAAGCGTATGCTGAGACGCAGGTGACGCAGGTCCACACAACACAGGAGAAAGCAGACATTGTAATGCATGAACGTACTGAGAGCTGCATACGGCCGGTATAGGGGCGTGCAACGTAGACATGTATCCATCCTGCTCTACTCCCTATATCTGTCTCGCCTGCTCTGCTCTGCAAAGTCTGTTCTGTGGTGTGCTGCGTCACCTGCGTTTCGGCATTTGGTTAGCCTAGTACTCACTATTGCATTGCTTCCGTTATTTGGTTGTCAAAGTCAACAATCATGGGATATCTAGATAAACTCTTACATGGGCTACTTTTACTAGCACCCGGCGGGCGAAAAGCGTTAAGTCAAAATAATCATAACTATTCGATCAATAAAAAAAAAGAAATACACACCCACGCTACCTACCCACATAATTATTCTCCCACAATACCTGCATGTGTGTAACAGCTTAATAAACACGTCCAACCAAAATGATTTACTATCGAGAAGGCCATACTGTAGGTAGAGCCTACGGACACCTTACTCAGGGGTTCCAGCGCCCCTAATGATGTATGGGCCTAATATACGGCGATTAACTTGCACTCTGAGATACCCAACCAAAAGTGCAAGATTAAGAATGGGTGTGTAGCACGCGATTGGGTTTGAGGTAGATTACGAGTATGCGGTATTTTTGCAATTTTCACAAAATGTACATTGTACATGGTACATGTTTGTGGTCATCGTTTTTGTTATGGCATTCACATAAATTGCAAGACAAACAAAAATCGTAATACTTACGATGTAACGTGCGGGTTCATTATTGTTCAAGATTGGTGTCCAAAATTGGCTTCATTTTGACACTTAAAGCTCCAAGTGTCAAAATTAAGCTGATTGCGTTTACTGGCTTAGTAGTCAGTCATTTACAATAAGATAGGCTTTTTGGCGGGAACGTGGAAGAGACACGTTGCTTCATTTTGTTATTTTACTAAACTTGTGTAATTTTGAGTTTTAATGTTTATTTTAAGTGGGGAAAATAACCATTAAGTGCTTGAGGACGTGCACGAGTGTGGGCAAATCATAAAATGCAGTGAATCGTGTCATTCCGTGTTGCTTCCAAAACTCCTTAGAAAAGCCTCTAGTAAAGTCTCCACTACTTTACTGGGGCACGTACCGTACCTACTCTATCCACTTGACACTGGCTAAATTGTGGAAACCCCGCAGAAGCCATTTTTAAAAATTGAAGTTGAAGTTACAATAAGATATGCTGTATTTGACTTATCTTATTAACGTTACACTGCGTTATTATGTTTGTGTATCAATGTGGGGCTTGCAACTGAATTTTTAAACCACTTTCCGATGTCTGGTTGAACTGAAATTGGGTAGGTATACCTGTTTTAACTCCAATAACAATGCAATAAAAGCTTGAATTATAAACTTAATAATTTTTATGTAACGAAATATATAAAGAAGGTGAATAAAGAATCTCAGTCTAATAAAAAATATTCTGCACGCACTCTTATCTCTATTCGTCGTAACACTCTTCGCAGGTAGCTACTTGTGTAACGATTAACTTGCAACTTCAGTACCCTGCAACTGCAAAGATTAGGACGGGCGGATCTCACGCGATCGTTTTTCACGATGATTGAGGTGTTTTGGCCAGTTCGGTTAATGATTATGGTGATGTATAATCACTTTGGCTTGGGAAAAAGTAGATTATTCGTTTTCTGTTTTTGCATTGTAACTTTATCAGCTAGGCTAACTAGCTAGGTTACTGTAGACTTAGTATGACAAGTTGTTTTTACAACGTTTTTTCCCGTGTTTTTATTAGAGACAAACATACTTCAACTTTGTCACATCAAAGATGTAACGAATCGCAAATAATTACGAAAAGAAAAAAAAATCCTCAACATAAAAGTTAACAAAGCTTACCTTTTTATTCGTTCCAGTGTACCCGATTTTCAATTAGCATTGTAGAGTTTTTCCAACGCTCGGCGTAAGCTTCACAGTGAAATGGAGCGAGAATCCAATTGGTGCTTCTACATGCTTTTTTACCAAAGTAAAGTGGTACGTGCCACCAAGTGGATACAACCTATACGATAAATATGTATGAGACACTACGTACACGATACGGTTATACGTTTTCACTTTATTATTTGGTATTTTTATGAATGTTAAATGACAGTCTTTTTGTCTAATTAAGAACCGCTTAAACCCACACAATAAGTATTGACAAAAAATATTTCATTGAATTGAATATATAACTTTATATGTAGTAGGTATTTTTTTTTACATGGCGTTTTATTTTTTTTTGTGATAGTTTTGTAACTGACATTCATAAATGTATATTAGTAATATAATTATTTGAATTAAAGTAAATTTAAGTCAAGATCCTGTACCGGTTATTGTTGTCGATGGTTTCTAGACACTTTGACAGAATCATTAAAAAATATTCTAGGATATACCTATCTGAAATCATAATATAGGTTCTAAAATGATCATCTGTTGGTACGAACGGCTCTAAAAGATACTCACACGCTTTAAAGCAGTATTCACTGCCAGACACATAGCATCTAACCATTAATATTAATGAGAGTTCCAACCTAAATCCTCTACGTGTGAAGTCGAGTTTAATTTTACGATTTGGCTGTACGTTTTCTGAATTTAAAATTCGAATCTCCTCAATTTTTCCAGCCATAAACGGTTTCAATCTACCCGGTAGTTTAATGCGTCAAATGGTAATGATCCACGTTTAAAACCTCTTTTCGGGCGCCATTTTGAAAATTACTCTAGCTCATAATGTTTCGTATCCCTCTCAGATTTTAATGACTTGTGAAGAAGAACCAGAAAAAAAGAACGTAATGCAAAAACAATCAAATGTAATAATGACTTTTCTAAATAGAGATCTAAGTTAAATTTGATTTTTGAAATTTTCAATCATTAAAAGATTAGTGTTACGTTATTTTATGGTATTCGTTTGACATATGACTTCAAATATTGACTTTGAGAAAGCCGATTGCCTCTGGCATTGTTTGGTTTGCGTTAAGTATTCAATATCTTTTGTGAAAAATAAAATTGTATTTTTATTTACAAAAGAGAATGTAATGCTATACTTATTTTATTTTTTCCAGTTTAAACACTACAGGAAAGATTACCATTACTTTGATTACTATCTTGAGTTTTACAGGTTTGTTTATAATAATTAATACCTATACTGTCGTCACTAAAGGAAAAATACAACAATTAGTTGTGATAATGCCAAATTTTATTGATTGTAATACGATATTAAACTAATACAAATAAGATTAATACTTATTACGTGAAATCATACTGGTTATGTAATTGGGAAAGTGTTTTAGTAGGTACGTAAGTGTTTTAGTATGTGTCTATACACGTTCGTACTGTTAAACATTAACAAATATGAATGAAATTTATCATAAATGTAGCTTATGTTAAAAATTAAAAAGTCATTAATAAAAGTCTGCTTTATAACTCACTAGCTGCGCCCCGCGGTTTCACCCGCGTTTTCTGGGATAAAAAGTCCTATGATTGTGTTAATCCAGACTATGAACAACCTTCATTCCTAATTTTATGTAAATCCGTTATCCGAGACCTAAAGTACCCATAAAATGTAATTACGAATAAATAAATATCTAATTACATTATTTACATAAGTTATATTAAAATAAACAATGAATGTACCTATTGTTTACACACTAGTAATAATATACCGTGATTCATAAAGTAAAACGATTACAACAATAACTTCAATAAGCATTATTAATAATACCTGTCGGTGACGCGCAGGTGTTTTATAATGTGCATACTGCATACGAGGATAATTTTCCATGTTTTTATTTTTGCATTGACGTAATTCAATACAAGTAGGTATGTGTGGACAACACAAATGATAACTGATGGTTGCTGAACTGGTAATAAAACAGTAAGATGCAATAAAGTACTTAGTAATTACAATGTATCAATTGTACAATAAATAAATCTGAATCGGAATACGATGTCTATCGGAAAAAGCAATAAAAAGATTGGCTCTGAGAAAATAAATGAAAATATTTCAGAATTCGATTTAAATTGTCTCAAAAAAAAATTGAAGAAGTTTTGGTTATAGGTTAGGTTAGGTTGGGTTTTGGTACAGTTTTTTTTATATAATATCAAGATTTAAATCTGTAAAGGAAAAAAAAGTAATCCATAGATAACTGATACTTTTTATGATGTTACAGTATCGCGATCATTCTGCTAGATGCAATATTGAGATAGCGTATTAGCGAAAAACATTAGAGATCTATTTAGGACTCAAAATGGCTAAATTATGAATTAAATTCTTAAGTGTTAGCTCATTATCGTTTTAATCTAAATCCAGAAGATAACCATGCCGCTGTTTTTAAAATAAAAATCCACTAAAAAGCTCATTGTGTTAACTCCAAGGCTACATTCTTTGCCCCCCTTGTTAACTGACCCAAAAAAGTTATCCGACCGGCTAACTTTATGCCCTTATTTGCATGAAGTAATCTAAAAGTTAGGTGTTGTTATGACAGTTCTTTTTGGAGACATTGACGTCACCCACGAATTTTTAGCGTCAAAATATCGTTTATTGCCTCAATAGTAGCGTCCCACGGTTTCAACCGCGTGGTGATGAAAAACGGCGACGGTGAAAAGCCTATGAGTTAGTCCACGACCTAAGCTATCTCTAAATAAATTTTATTAAAATCGGTTTAGTGGTTACGGAAATACGTGAGTAGAAACATTCACAGAAAACAAACAACACATTTACAAAGATGTGCTTTTATTAGGATTTTAACTTTTGTCGTCATGGTTTTGAAGTGAATAAGAGTTAACAACAGCATATTTGTTGTTAGTTTGAATTGTTTCATTTTTAAAGAGTCGGTTTGTTTTTTGTAGATTTGCGTAATAATCTCATGTTTTTTTTTTGTCTTGTGTTTTTTACTCTCATAGGTTTGTTCAAAACTGATTGAAAATAACTGCTCAAGTCAACAGGTTCGAATTGCTTACAATGCTTTATGACCTTCATTACTCTACCCCACTTAAAGCTAAATGGGACACATAAACAAAATTGTTTAGGTAAAGTACTTTGCTAACCCATTTCCCATAATGTGATCGAGCTAGTGACCTTATTAGCGGCCACATGTTGATTTTTTGTGTGTTCCAATTCCAGTCATTTTATCGGCTTCATATTTTCTTTTGTCATAAAAAAGGGAGAAAGTAAGAAGAGAGAGAGAGAGAGAGAGAGAGAGAGAGAGAGAGAGACGACTTCTAGTGCCTGGAATAGGAAATTATATGATTAAAAAATGTATAAAAGTCTAAACAGTGGTCCACAATGTAATTGTTTTGTTTCCCAAAGATAAAAGCAAAAATTATCAAAACTAACTGAAACTATTCCCAATGCTAGAACACATAGCCGCTTAACGTAACGTAAAGTCATTTATATATTTATAACATTGACGATTTACAAGTAACATTCATGACTTAGCTGTAACATTCAATTTTGTTTAAGTTTAATAAATATTTGATTACCAAAATCAAGCCAGTGGATGGTCAAGCGTTTATTCCCAAAAAAAAACGACTATCTGAAACGATAATTTAATTGATAAAGCTAACACCGATCATTTTAATTCACTGTAACTCGAGTGTAGGCTGACATACAGTGCGGTGTTTGATCTACCCTGCTCATATAGTAAGGGTTCATAACAACAAGGGTTTGAAAACCGAGATGAATATCAAAAAAAAATAGACATTCATCATCTGCATTGAGCTGATCTCTCAGTGGATCAGCAAGATTTATTATGCTTTATGGTGGAACTGATAGGTGCACGGCTACCGACCCCTTCTTGGGTAAGCGTTTCTGTGAATATTGTTTTAGCGATGTTTTTTTGATTTATCTCGGCTTGTAGGTGAATTATTGTGGAAAACATACACAGGCAGAGTAAATAAGGTGTGTGTTTCTACGGAAATGGATGACGGAAGTGCGAGTCAGTTTACGTACAAAGTAAAGATTTAGTTGTTTTGGATTGATGGGACTTTGAAACTGGGGCAGTAGGAAAAATGCCAAAAGACACTAAATAAAATGGCTTGATTTCAAAAACTACATTAAATAGCATTGTTTCTAATTTAACTGTCACTAATTAGTATAAATGACAGTAATAGTAAATAGGTTGATCAATAAATTTGTTTTTAAACAATGGAGACAATGTTCTTGGAACATTTGAAACTCCGCTGTTTCATACCGCTCATCTCAATTTTTAGGTTCGTTGATTTGATTTCGCTCTTCGTAGATGTTTTAATTGTTATGATTTAAGAATATATAAATCTATATTTTGTCTATCATCTAGTTAAAAAACTAAGCAGTAATCGAATTTCCTTTTCACATTTTCTACAATTTTTTTTTTGCAATTTTCTAAAGAAATGTTAATTCTGCAGAAACACGACAAGATTCTTGTACTTACCTTCTAAGGTTTCCTATCGCGAAGGTTCATTCAATTTACAAACGGCACGTGAGTGTGTTTACAAATACCTACTTACGTCATGTCTGAAGCAAATAAGAATGTGCGTGGCAGATTTCAGATAAGAAACTTTTGTAAGAGTTATTCCAATTAAAGCTCTTATTTGTTACCTGATAAAGTAACATTGCTTATCTGTTTACTGATAACTACAGTTTTGTGTTTGAATCGAACTTTTTGAAACTGTGACTAGTTGTAGATAGCAGAATAGTGATAAGTCCGACTCGGACGAAAATGTTGAAAAGCTCATTGAACGAACGAAGCACTTAAAACACCAATAGTAAAAAAATCTGGTGCAATCTTTTTATATTCTGTGCTTTAGTTAAGCAGAATAAGGTTTTCAGAATCAACATTTTTGTGTAAAGATCAAACAGCAAAAACAAAGTATACCTTAAGATCATAAATTTGTTGTTTTGCTTAAATCATTTAAAATTTCTTAATTTTTAAAATATTTTTATAAAAGTTTGAAATAGTGTAAAGTTATTCGTCCTATAACATTCTGTTAATATTCCGTACATGCTAATAGCTTTTCTATTCAAAAAACTTTAGGAAGGAAATAGCATAAAATGCCTAACTTACTAGTCACGATTTCCACATTATTTCATAATGTCATGCCTCATATCCTGAGAGCATGATGGTCCTGTACCAGGAATCGGTTAGTGACGCATATTGACGGGCGGACACAGATTTTTCTCCAATGATTGTCTTTATATGTAAACACATTGAATCATCATAAACAGACCAGTCGTGGGAAATTTGCTAGGGAAGTTTTAGTATTGTACAGATGGCAAAAAAGCTCGAGAGTAATAAATAACTATACATATTGAAATCGTAGAGATATTTAATTATTTAGTTCATTGAAAATGTATTTTTATTTTTGTACTCCTATTACATTTTGTGAAAATAATAAAACACAAAAAGTACCAAAGTTTCTGAAGGTAAATTTGAATTTTCTGTCTGTATTTGGCTTCCTTCTGCGAAGATTTATGAGTAAAGAATGACTAAAGTCCCTTTCAAGAACAACCATTTACGTATAAATAGCAAACATCAGAAGTGGGATCATAAAACGCAATTTTAGGAAACAATTCTACTTTTGGAACTTCTTAATAATTTTATTCATCTCATCATAAGGAAACGAGGTTAAAAATAACTTATAACATACACGCAGTCTCAAATAACATGTTATTTTTTCCTGTATGAATCGATATTGTTATAAAAGACCATAATTTTATACGACGAAGGTCGTTTGACCTGAGCGGTGAGTCATACCGAAATTGGGGCATTTCGTTGTGTGGTTGAAGTATCATCGATCAATAGAGTTTAGCTTGAGGCCGAATGTAAAGACGAATTCGGTTTGCTTAAGAAGTGGTTTGAGATCGCGATTGAGGTTGTTTCATTTCAAGTTTGCTTTTGGATTTTACTTAAGATGTTGGAGTGTTTCGGTGTAAGTGTTGCTTTTGTTTTCTATGACATCTTAAATTTTGTTAATTATTTTTAATACTCTCTCGTAGTTTCAAATAATTTCGTTAAAAATAATTCGAAAGTCAATGGATTTAGAAGCAAACATAAACATTAATAACAAGAACATTATTTTTACAAAACAAAAAACAAAAACCGACTTCAAAAGACCGACTATTGATATTGAGTTATTCACCTATTTGTCGCGCACGTACCTGATGCTAATTTAAGACCTATATAGTTTTCTCATGGATACCATTATCAGAACTGGACTAAATTGAAATGGGACCAAATGGGAAGCGTCAGCTTTCTAATAAGAAAATAATCATCAAAATCGATTCACCCAGTCAAAAGTTATGACGTAACAAACATAAAAAAAAAAAACATACAGTCGAATTGATAACCTCCTCCTTTTTTGAAGTCGGTTAAAAAGGATTTAATAATTTATTTGATGAATTTAAATATCTATTCTGGGTCTGGGTGTTAGTTGTCCTTGTCTTTGTGTGTGTTCCATGGCATCCCCGACACAGGATATCCTAGTGGGCGTGAGAGTGAAACATTTATTATTATTAAAATATAACTTGCAATCGGCCATTTCTACCAAACGCGAAAAAGAACTTTAGTTGCACAACCCTAGTAAGTATCATTAATTTAGCTATTATTACGTGCAGTCTGTTATTTCGATACAAAAATGCCTAGACCGTTCGTGTATGACTAATATTAGGTATCGTGCTAATTTTGCAGTCATTGTTCCAAGTTGGAAGGAAAACTGAGGAACCTTGACCCTTTATAGACTGGCTGAGTCATAGTGACTACTAATGCGTTGCCTAGAATAGTTGTAAACATAGAGTATGAATAGACAGAAAATTTTTTTCATAGTTCGTTGTTGTAGACATAATGGCGGGTGATCGCTTTGTCTTCAAGAAAATAGGGAAACCGTTGCCCAAGAGTGGGTGAACATGGTTGAACAAGAAATAAAATAATGAGTTTGTACAATCAGGTTCACACGTGAGTATTTTGACTATTGTTTTTTTTTTATTTGACTGCATTTCGTACCTTGTTGAATGACATATTATTTATTTTAAATGGTACTGATTGTCGATCAAATTGTTCCATAGTTTTATACATATATATTTTTATAGAGGTAGTTATATTTTTACTTTAACAAAATACCTCGCTGCGTTTTATCAATATCTAGACGACACGCTCTGGTCCTCTCTAGGGCATTCTATAGTTCTGTTGATCTATGGTTGCAGGGGTAATTTTGAACGTTGTATTGCGTAAGTTTGTGTGGTAGTGCGTGTGGAGGAGAGTGGTGTTAAAGTTCGTAGGTTAGGTTGAAAGTGTGAAGGCTACCTAGCGGCTAGTAGGTATTCTGTGCATATAATTATGCTATGTAGTTATCTATGTTAGATATACATTAATAGAGTGCTGTCCTACTAACTTGTATTCTTTATACTATGGAGCTAGGAATGTTTATTTTGGCCTCTACGTAATTGTATTTAACCTCTACAAGCGCCCCGAGGTTTCACCAGTTATTCTACAATGCCTGCATATTTTTTAAGAGTAAGAATTCAGCCGTTTTTAAGTTATGCACTTAGACTCTTAATCTTATAATTTTTTAAATGAGAATATGTCTGTGAATCCTTGTTCTTACTATCACCAACAATACCATCATAATTAGCCCACCTCTACTGCTGGACATTTATACTCGTAATTCTCAAAAAGGGTGCTTACTCAGTCTAATTTTAGACATTTCGTAAAATTTACTTTTATCACATCTTTAAAACAAACAATTTATTATAAGATAAACAGACCGTCTTTAACTCTCAACAAAATCAATAAGAACTTGTACATTATGCAACAAAAGTGAAATGTTTATTTGTTGAAATCACTTTGACGTGTACTTAGCCATATTTTGGAATACGACGACTTGTACAAAGCTAAGTCATTTGCATACAAAAAGAGGCTTGACTTGGCCCATATGCCACTAGAACACGCACGCCGGAAAATAAATGATGGGCACGTACAAAAACTCTATTTAGTTCGCAACATGCTACGTAATTTCGCAAGCTTACAACATTTTGCGCTTTAGGTAGCGTTACATAAACCTGCTTAATGCTTTTAATAACACTTACTGTGATGACAATATTTCAATAAGAGATCAGGTCCAATTTTGCCAATCGTGGAAAAAACTCCTTTGTCGTGTCCTCCGGGGAAATCCTTTGGCAGTTCAGAAAATTCAGAAAATTCAGAAATAGGCTGCAAGCTTTACTGTGTATTCGATTAAAAAGCACTGTTTCCAATGAAATCACAATACACACCAAAATTTAACGATTCGTATCAACACACTGAAGAAAAAGAAAACTATTGTATTGCAGAATTTTAGTTACCACTGTTGTAGGCAAGCGTTCGTTGCCCTTACCATCAGGCCTACAATTAGCTTGTCTCGTTACTGGTTTGTAAAATAAAACAGACCGCAAGAACCAAACCAGTCCTGTTAATAGGTCAGTGGAAAATTACACGTTTTACTCGCTCCTACCCTTAAATTACAGAGAAAATTATAGTAAATAGCCACCGCAAAACTTACCCCTTTATTTTAAAATAGGAAACCTTTTTTCGTTGCGTGCGGACTAGTATTTACATACTAATGAGATTCTTATAGTCATGTAGAAAAATAGGTACAAACGGGTTAGAAGTGGTTTGAAATTTTGCATAGGTTTTAAAGTGCTCTGACTTTTGCAAGGCGAGCAAAATGCTTTGAAAGCGCGACAGTTCAGCGCAAACATTTGCACTATGAAGCGAACCGATGAATATTAAAACTATGAATACTACATCTTGCCTACAATTTTTTTCTATGACACATCTATTTTTACAAGCTTTTATACAATATGTCCGGTTTCCGATGTCCGATACTTTAAGGGGTTAAAATGCAATTAATTTTATCGACGAATCACGGATTTTTTTTTATTTTTCTCCATCAATAAAAAAATGGCAGCACTTTAAGAAAAATTGTTAGCGAAGCATAGGTGCTTGTATTAATTTAACAATATCTACCCAAGTAGAAGACTTACAAACACAAAAGTGGTTTCAAATGTTAGTTAATAGTGTAGACAATAAATCTAGATTTAAATTTTAATTTTTTAATGTTTCAGTATTACTAAAAATAATTTTTGAAAAAAATAAATTGGACAACAAATTGATTTTTTTTTCAGATTATTAGTTTAAAAAAAAAACCAATGGGCGTTTTTCCATTACCCGGCACGGCACCGGCACCGGCGCCGGCGCCGGCGCCGTGCCGTTGCCGGGGAAGCAAAAATGTATGAAAATGTATGGCTCGCTTTTTCACTTACCGGCACCGGCGCCGGCACGGCATTGAGTCCTGCCGGCGCCGTCGCCGTCGCCGGGGTAGCAAGCTTCCCACAGGTGCCGGCCCGGCAAAATTGCATGTGTATTGCATATTTAAATGAATTGTAGCCGTGTGAGTGTGTAACTGCGCGGGGCGGGTAGGAGGGCGCGGAGCGGAGGGCACGGTTCCCAACTTAGGGGTTTTCTCCCCAGATTTAGGGGGTAAATAAGTGAGATGGGATTTTTTTAGGGGTATTTTCAGGGATTTTTTGACTCTTTAATATTTTTAAATTGATTATATTAACATTTATTTCTTGACCTAGCGACTTATAACGACATCTAGTACGTAATTCTGAAAGTATAATTCTGAAGTCCGTGTCAGTACTGTACCACTCACCGGCACGGCACCGGCATCGACACCGGCGCAGTGGAAAAACGAAACCCCGGCGCCGGTGCCGTGCCGGTGCCGTGCCGGTGCCGTGCCGGTGCCGTGCCGGTGCCGTGCCGGTGCCGTGCCGGTGCCGTGCCGGTGCCGTGCCGGGTAATGGAAAAACGCCCAATGTGTTAACCAATTTTATTTATTTATTTTTTTAATAATACAGGATATTTGCTATAAATGTACATTTAAATCTTAACTGTGAGTTATATAGTTTAGGAGCTATGACAGTGTAAACATACGTACTTGAAAAGCGCGCATACCCCAGCAAATGAAATAAAACAAAAAAAAAAAAATAAGAGATAATGAGAAAAATAAAAAAAAATCCGTGATTTGTCGATAAAATTAATTGCATTTTAACCCCTTAAAGTATCGGACATCGGAAACCGGACATATTGTATAGCTTGTCCTGTTTGTTTCGGTCAAATGTTGCAACTGAATTATGAACCACTTCTCGATGTCCGATTGAATTGAAATTTGATGTAGCTAACTCCGATAACAATGCAATAAAAGCTTGGTCTTAAAAATATGTTTGATCTTGTATTATTTTATATTTATTTGATAGTGTTTGTCTAGATTTCACTCACTAATTCATCTTCCAGGCAATTCATTTGTTAAAAATAAGTCTAAGTAACCATATGCTTCTGATAAAAGCCTAACCTTATCTAATTATTACCTTTTATTTTATTTTACGACAAAAATAAATTTATTTCAATAAAAGTTAATAAATACACATAAATGTAAACTAAAAATTAACAGTATTTACACAACTGTCTCTGTTCAAATCTCTTCAACGATATAGGTACCTACTTCTAATGAAATTCATAGCTCAATGACAAAACGAATATGCCAGCTTCTTTAATCGAAGTGTCCAAGTCACCTCGTGAGGTAGACTCGATAGACAGGGGGATACAATGATAAATACCACTATCTCGAGTTAATGGGTTCCTGTCTCGCACAGTGGGGGGTGTCCATCTGAAACATGCCACTCAGGTCACCGCGGTTTGATTTGTCTTCGTTACGTGGACACGCCACTTGGTGCGTACTGAATTTTGATCTCGGTATTCAATTCAGCCCACTGTGCGGTGGAAATGAAATGTTTATAAACAACTGTTGGTTTATGCGATGATTACACATGGTTGAAATTCTTGTAATTTTTTAGTAGTGAAGAATGGTTTGCTATTAGTAAGTAAGTAAAGCTGAGTTTTTATTGATTTCTTTATATTTTAATGTAAACATTTTAGATTGGTATATGCAAGTATACTTTGCTATATCAATCACCTATATTTACTCCTACAGCTTGGAAGCGTACTGTCTAGGGACTGGAAAAGTTATTTATTTCACGCTACTTGTGTTCTCGTGAGTAACATTTATACTCAAGACCGTGCAGCGTGCATTTCTCTGGCTTCTCTAGCTTTGCGTTCTTATTTGGTAACTTACTGCTTGGTTCTAAGGTTCAAACTCGATTGCAATACGAATAAGTCACCGTCGTCACCTGAACAAACGGAGCGTTGCCCCACAACAGGTTTATATCAATTTTCTGCTGACTGCGTCTGGATCGCGAAAAACACTCCACTGTGCATCCGACCTTTTGCTATTCGAAAAACAGTTTTATTTCTCAAATAATTTAAAGATCATTCTAAACATCAACGAATATATATTATTTATCTCAAGGTAACACAAAATGCAATGTCCTTTGCATATTTTTTTCGTTCCAGTGGGCGTCAAATTTAATAACACGTCGGACGTAATTTATCAAAAAATCTTATTTTTACAAAGCTATTTGCTTTCTGTCTTTCGGACGTGAATCATTTTTTCGTCTGCAGCATTTCAGTAGGTGAAGTTATTTCGGTGTTCTATGATTCACGTTCAGATATTCGTGTTTACCTAATCCCTGATTATATTGGAGCTGGCTATATTTATATTGGATTAGAGCAGTATTACCAATCATCTCGGCAAACAGTCTTGGCACGCTTTATGTAAACATGGTCATATTTCCGTTTACATTTATTATGATAGAGAAAGCTTATGTTTACCGTCACATTCGAGTATTTGCTGGACACATTGGGCAGCTTTCGCGGTTTTGATTCTTGTTCATGCTATAAAATGTTAACTTGGTTAAGGTTTGAATAGACTAACTTTTTGTAGTACTTACCAATAAATATAGTAATTAAGCTTTCTAGATCTAAACGTCGCGCGTCGCTATAAATCTTGTTAATATTATAAAAGGAAGGTATATTTAATTCCGCAAAAACAACGACTAAACGGATTTAAATGTTAAAATATACCTAATAGATTATACTCTTTTTTTTTGGAGACTATTAATTTTTGTCCCGGAATATAATTAAAGATTCCTGCATAATAGCTATTAAAACCGCAGGGCGTAGCTAATAATTAAGTTAGACATTATAGTAACATGTAAACAGTAGGTATACTTCCGAAGTTTGCTACAATATGACCTTGTTTTACAACTCAGCTCCAATACCAATATAACCTCCACAAATACCGTCCTTATTTCGTTTCTACACTTTCCTGTTTCACAGTCACATTCCAGTAGGTTCTACAAGAAGTTCTGTGTCCTAACTCGTAACCACAGTAAAAAAATATGAGAAGGTGTAGTAATAGCAATATAATATAGAATAACGTTTTTCACTTATAGCTCTTCACTGGAATTCCCTGTGTTGGGGACACACACCAAAACTAAACCCCAGACCCAAAACCGATATTAAAATGAAAGTTGAAGAAAAGAAGCTATTTAAAAGAGAGTAAAATGAAGCTTACCATCATCACATATGTAGATATCCAACCTTTATGCTAAGATGGGGTTCCTCTTGACATAATCTTTATTATTTCTCTAGTCCTTGTTTTTTGTGTTTCTCTTTTCCTTTTGTCTTTTACTCTAAATGGCTTGTAGTTGTTCTCGTTTCAATGAAATAATTTCTAGGTCAATTATATTCTGTCAAAGTCTTTCTATCTATTCTATTCCATTTATTATGTATAGGTCAACTAGCTAGAGAAATAGGATGATAATATTCATCGTGGATGCAATAAACTTTGGGGTATACCAACATATTCTGGAATAGAGATTGGTGAACTGGCCATCATAGTTTAAAAGACCACACGAAAGCCGAAAAAAGGAGCTAAAGAACATTTTAAAGGTCAAGCTTTGGAAAACCCATAGACTGGTCGGAGTTAATAACAGTGACTCACAGGAAGATTATTTAAGAAAATCCTGGTAGTTCAACTGGTAAAACTACTCGGTGGCCACCAACTACCAACAACTACCAAATATTTTGAGAATCTAAAACTAAGTCTTTCTTACAATATTGCCCACTCAACTAAAAAACTGTGTCCAAACTTCATTCCAGCTTGTCCAAATGACGTAACTTTATCTGTACAAATAAAGCTCAAACTACATTGGGTACCTCGCTTGCCTAGAAAGGTTGTTTACTTGAATCGCAATCAAGCCGTCCTTGATTCCGAACAAAAGGAACCTTACCGATATTGTTAGGTATTTTTCTTCGAGTGCTTATTTTTGTATGTAAATATTCGTAAGTGTTCGACTCAAGTTCGTGCGTGCGCATTTTGATAATATTTTAGCGAACGGCGGTGGGAAGGATTTTTATGTACATCGAAATATTACGCCGGGTCTGATGCCTTAAGCTTTATTAATATTTTTGCGATGAAATAATAAAGACTTTTATTTTGAATTTCACCGTGTATTTTTAAGTTTGGTCGTGGAACAAATTGCACCATTTTGGTTTATGATCGAAAGTTCAATACCCATAGGAACTCATCTCTAATTATACTAAATGTTTCATTACTAGAAACAACTTCTAGATTTTAATTTTACTAAACCCTCAAAACATTACCAAGTTAATAATTTAAAAACAAAACAGAACAATTTTTAACAAAAAAAACATACAGTCGAATTGAACCTCCTTTTTTGAAGTCGGCTAAAAACGGCGTTAAAGCATTACCTATTCATTCATTTCAAAAAACTAAAATGATATAAAGAATCATGAAATGTCTGAATTACTTAAATCGACAACACTTCAGACCCATCTGTGCTAACAACGACTTTTAGGCTCGGCGCAAATGGGGCGACGAAAACAGCCATAAGAGACTCGACGTTAGATGCCATATACTCGTACTGTACGGCTGTGACGCGCGACAGCGGTGGTCGCGGCCTGGCTTTGTCACAGCGTGGTCGGTTTTACTTGTATTGAACCTACCGTGTAGTCCGTGGTGGATTCAAGATTCGTGTCGCCTGTGACCACTGCTGAAGCGACTGGCCTCGACCGGCTTCACGAGTGCGGCATACATATGCCTTCGAAATATATGAAAAACAGCTTGTCGCTGATCACTAGTGATAGTGATCACCGGTAGCCTATTTGCGCTGAGCCTTATAGGAATAGGTAGTTATATTGTGACAATTACACGTGAGTGCCTTTTCAGTTAAAGCAATTGAAACTTTTTGCGTTTGCGGCCATATTTAAATGGCATAGGCGAGGGGAAAAGGGTTTCATTTAAAAATAATGGGACCTAACTGTGAGGTATTTGCATCGCTTTTTATTTTACTAGACTCGGGTAGACATAATAAATTGAGATCTTAAAAAAAATTAAAAAAAAAATCCAAAAACTATCCTATCTGTTAAGTTAAATCGAACTGCACACGGTGTGCAAATTTGATTGAAATCGGTTAAGTAGTTTAAGAGTCTAGAGCGGACAAACAACGTGACACGTAATTTATATATATTACTAGCGGCCCGTCCCGGCTTCGCACGGATAGGAACTCTTTGTTATAACCTCTATTCTCATGCTATTGCGTAACTATAGCAACCGTAGTATGTTGATGCTAACTTGTCAATTTATAGTAAAAATGATCAGTATATATATAATTTGCAATAAATTAAAATTGCGACTATAATTTGAGATTTAAACTATCCTATCTCTCAAGTTGGATCGAACTGCACATGGTGTGCGAATTTTATTATAATCGGTTAAGTGGTTTAGGAGTCCATTGAGGACAAACATTGTGACACGAGATTTATATATATATTAAGATTATGATATACTTTTTTGTTTACCAAGGTTCATAGGTATTAAGTAAGTCGACCGATTTGAGTTTCGTAATTAATTTAATAGCACGTTTGACTGTTATTCTGATCCTACGTTACTGATCCAGGACTGGTGATGAAGGTTAATGATATAAGACTCCCATTGAAATATTACTGCTTAGCCAAAATTTCACTTTTCAGAAACAGCTTGACTGAAAAAATTATCCAATAATCAAATAAGCCAAATTCGGTCATGGTGTTTAGGTGGTACACATACACAAAAAGACAAACATATATACATAATTATGTATATCCAAAAACATTCCTTCCTGGTCAGACGGGTAAAATAAATGTCATTCTGTACTATCTTGACAAACACTTTCCGCCCCCTCAGTACCCAGCAAAAGTGGTATGGAGGGAAACGATTACTTTCCCTTCTAAAGCGGAGAAAATACTTATAGTGCCAATTGCACACATGTTGATTCCCTGAGCATTTCTATTCGCCTTTTTACTTCGAAGTGTAGGTACTGATAATGCTCTTTTGGTGTCATCCTTTTTTCTTTCAACTTGGGGAGATTGAAAAGGTACTAAGAAGGCATATAGGTTGGTAATGGTTGAAATGTGTGAAGTCATGGCTTTATCGTAATTTATAATGGTGGTGTTCGAATTGATGATTGACGTTTTGACAGTTAATCGTACTTAAGTTCCGATTCAGAAAATGTATTGCCTTTTCCGCACATCTATGGTTTTTTTTAAAATATATAATTGAGTGACGAGACGAGCAAATCGCTCGCCTGATATTAAACGTCACGTTTGCCCATAACAGGTCTGCGCCACCCAGAATTTTGAACTCGCAGAATTCAAGACCCTGCGTGGCACAGCACTGCGCTCGTCACCAGGGTGACACCTTATATAAAGATAATAGGAGATTAAACAACTTATATCTAACTCTTAATCTCCTATTTGCCCTGTAATTTCACTGGAAACAATGCCCTTCCAACCGGAACACAGTAATGTTTGCACATTACTGCTTGGCGGTGGAATAACTGGCAAAGGTGTGGTACTTCCCCAGACGTGCTCTTCAAAAGAGCCCTACCACTACAAATAAGGTGTTAAGAGTATCACAAATGGTAAGTACAAAAGTACAACGGACTTCGCCAAACACAGCAAGCACGAATGAATATTCATCTAATGTTTAAAAAAACGGATATCCTAATCCAATGCAGTAGAGTTCAAAATTACCTCGAATATCTAAATTGTCAGTACAAAAAAACAAATTCTTGTCGACGTGACATGCACGTGAAACTCACAATCCAACCGCACTGGCAACAGCGGAAATAAAAAAAACAATTCGCGCAATTAAGGTCTCCCTGTATACCGAAAATGGCTACGTTTGCACTAGTTAGTAGAGGTGGATCACACGGAAATATTACCTCAGCAGGGCTGAGCGCATTCGTTCATGTTACTGGAAACAGTGACTTGTCTTTGGCAAAGACTAAGTCTTTTAAGTCTAGAAGCACTTTATATTGTTGAAGATAGGAAACATTGGTCGTAATATCGTTAGAGAAAGGCTAATTGGAGGTGGTAGTCATGACCCTTAGATATGAGAAACACCATTTGAGGAGGAGCAGTTTCCAAGTCCCTTACATTAACGTATGGGCACTGCAGACTATGTTGCATGATAGCTTTAAATATTCCTTACATTGCTTCCTGCCAGCTTTATTCGCGATAGTACAATAATACCGCATACATTTTGTATGGACTCGTTTACGATAATAAAACGGCAATAAAATAACGAAAACTCTAAGGCATTGACAGGTATTGCATTCACAGAAATACTTACAAGCATAATTTATAACTCAACAAGCCTTGAGTTATCGACAGATAGACAACGCAAAACTATTAAAAAAAAATATCTAAAATAAAAAAGGTAATTCTAAATCAGAAAAAAACAACTGTAAGGTTGCTGTTAGGCATTTCCATTAGTTTATAAAACTATTCACAAGTAGGTCAGTGCTAAAATACAAAATGTGTAACTTGAGGCACCGTTTATGACAATACAAGGCGGCCGTGCCGAAGTATGTCGCTGGCCAATACGCTGGTGTAGCCGGAACAGCGCAGAGCTAATTGAAAACGGCACTTTTTCCTAATCCGACAATGTTCGGGTTAATCGAAAATGTCGATTGAAAATATAGTGGAGTGTGTAGAGGGCTTTATCGTCTCTATTGTTCAATCGATATAGTACCAGTAGTTTGTGGCGAATTGAACCTTGCAACATCTATGTTTTCACATTTAACGCCTTGAAAGATTTGGTTCATATTCGAATTAAAAAATTGTTTAAAATAAACAACTTGCCTGCAATTTTTTTACTAAGATCGGATCAACTCTGCTCAAGCTATAGTCGTAAGCTTACCATTAGTTGGCGATACATATACTAGAAGTTAAATTCCCAGTACTACCCTTAGAAATTACTAGGAACAACCCGTATTTCCATCGAATGAAAAATAATCCCATTTCTCAACAATAGGCAAGAGAAATCATAGAGCTTCATTAGGCTCCCATCAAACAACTCAACAACGGTACAACTCGAGTGTTATTAAAATCATTCATGCGCATGATTTTATTATACTCATACTTAGCTACCTGCTAATAAAATTTCCTAACTTCATTGAAGTGTTATCGAAGTAATAAATGGGGTTCTGTTATTATTTTACATGAGAGTGTAGGTAAAACAAAATATATTGTTGAAAAATCTATTTGTAGGCATTAATTTTTGGCTTACTTTTTCTCTACCTGACAGAGCGAGACGAAAGAGAAGGCGATACAGCTTAGACTCACACTAAGAGCTGTACGGCCACTGGTCTTTCTACTGGATCGTAAACGATATCCGCGATTTTCCAGTTTTTGCATTTTAAGGAGTAAAAAGCATCTTATGTCCGTATAATTATGCACACTAACTTTACAAGCCACTTTTAATCAAGATAAATTCTACTGCATCGGTCAAAATCGGTCAAAGAATACCATCAGCCAGTTTAAAATCTCTAACACCAGGATCAACCTCTCGGCTTAAAAGAAACTTAGCGCGCACTGATTCAGTCGCAAGGGGAGCTATTCTTGCATTTTTCATAAGTTTGAAAACAAAAAATGTTGACATAGTAAACCGTGTTACATTTTTCGACATAAACAGTCAAATGAAATACATCAGATTGATATATTAAATACAAACTGAACAGGTTTCGTAAAGGTTTTGTTTTGGTACTCGAAGTTCAAGGAAGTTTCCACGTGGGCAGCCAAGCCGGCTTAATTAAATCTGTAGCTATTCACTTGGAAATTCAAGGGCTCACGTGTTTATATGTATTCTTGATACTTATTACAAATATGCGAGACCTACCTGAGAAGAAATTCAATAGCGTATCTGAATTCACCTACCCAAACTCAGCCAGCGTGGTGGAATAAGGCTTAGTTATCCTGAGGTAGATCTTTAATCCCAGCAGTGGGATGGTTAATGATTCATCAATTTTTATTTTCTGGTTCTTGCGACATTATCGGAACTTATTTTTAGGTTGTTGCTTAGATACAACAACTTAAAAATAGTTGTTAGTGAGTCGCTACTCTTGTTTTATGAATACTTGAATAGCACTTTTTATATTAGGTAGTTGTCTTCATAAAACCAAAATATTTAACATTCTGTCATCGCTTTACTATTACTATTTTGCTATATTATGTAAATATGCTTGTTATAGGTAGTACAACTAATTTATATAGATACCTATATAAATTAGTACGTACCTATAGATAATGTTTCAAAAGGATTTAAGCACCAAAATTTCCATAATTCATCAAGTTATGCCCTCATTTTGACAACCACTCACATTCCCGCAGACTAGATTTCCATTCGAGAAACTGTCACAAAACTTGGCGTTACATTCATCAAAACATTGTCAAAGAACAAAGAGGCAGCCCGCAGAAGCGACGCTGTGATGTAGGCACTGGCACAGATTATAGCAGAGACAGTTTACTAAGACATTGCAGAAAACTCTAAACGTATTAAATAGGCACAATTTTCATTTAACACCTTACTTAGCCATGGTATGCCTATATTTCTGTAGCAGTAGATAATATGTTGATTAGAGCAAACAGATAATAACGAGTTCGTAAAAAAACAACAAGGATTTATCGAATCCACGTGGTTAAAATTTGCCAATTATTTTGTAGTTTTTTCTCAAATGACGGCACTCGTCGATGTTAATTCTCTTATTTTGTAACTAAGAAAACGGCCTGCCGATTGTCGCACCAAAAGTAATACTAACCATAGGTTGGTTGGTACTACTATTGGCACTTTTTTGGAACTTTTACCACCTTACGTTACCAACCATTAAATACATGCTAATACTTATTCTAAATCAATCTATAACCATGGTGATTTTCCTCTTTTCTTCTAACTTGCAAATCTGTAACTTTCCTGTTCTGTGACAGCTAGCACGCGCTTCACTGAAGCTTTTTGTCGAAGTGCGCTCAAACACCAGACTCTTTTGTCTTCGGACAGTTTTCTGCTTTCGCAATAATCCTCGACTCTTCTAACTCACAATGTATGGGAATGACGTTGACGCTCTGTCATCCTATTTTATGATCTTTGGAGGATGCTTGACTTAATTTTAGATGAATGGTAAAGGTTTAAATTGTTTGAAGATTGAAGCGTGTTGTTTGAAAAGTTTGCTTGTTACGAGTACATCGCACGTTTGGAGTATACCTACTGTTCTGGAATAACAATCGTTGAACCATATTTCGATCGTTCTAGAATTTTTGACTTTATTCTGATCTTTCGGATCATCTTTATTTTGATAAATACTGGGTAATATGCCAGAGAAAGTTAACTGTTATATGGTTTGACGAGAACCCTAGCCAAACCTGAATTAGGTTATAAAGCAATAGTAAATTTGAAAAATTGTGTAATTTTTTAATATTTTTATTTCATATTCTTGGTCTTTTTTCCTTTTACATTTACATTATTAGGTATTACTCGTAAATAGGTACTATTATTACAGGTAATAAATAATAGTGCCACATCTTCGTAAGAGGAAAATTAATAGCATCATGTCTCAAATTTTACATCATTATTCCGAGAACAGACTGACATATGTGTGAATGATGATGTTAATTACGGTTAATAATAGACGTGCTATAGTTAGCACCTACTTGTTTATTAACTTATCGTATAGTTTTAGGAATCAATCAATCTATCTTTTACGTGCATCTGGGGCTGTACCGCAAACTCATTAGCGCGATTCTGAACGGGTAGGGGGAGGCTTATTCTGGGCCGTTTGAGAATTATATCACTATATATATATACTAGCTGCGCCCCGCGGTTTCACCCGCGTTTTCCAGGATAAAAAGTAGCCTATGTGTTAATCCAGACCATGAACAACCTTCCTTCCAAATTTCATGTAAATCCGTTCAGCCGTTTTTGCGTGAAAGAGTAACAAACATCCATACATACATCCATACTTACAAACTTTCGCCTTTATAATAGTAGTAGGATATATATATATATATATATAGTGATATATATATATATATATATATATATATATATATATATAGTGATATAATTGGTTGGTGTTCTTTTTTGCATTATATATATATATGGCTGGCTTTCGTCTCTCGTATATATTTATATTCAATGAGAGCAACAGAGACAGAGAAAAATCCCACTCGTCCGAAATTACCTGAATTACTTTCGGCTTTTGTTTGGTTTTTTCTGACAGCTAGAGAGAGACGAAAGCCAGGGCAATCCAGCCTCCCTAGCCTAGTTGCAATTCTATAATTGAAACGCTATAGAAAACAAGAACAATCTATGGGAAGATATTTCTACAATCTATCCATCTAGATTCTATATTCTAGGACAGAAATATCATTCCGATTCATTTTTTTTTTTAAGCTTGACTGTAGTAGTATTATTTATTCACAGAAACTTAAATTATGAAAATACATATGAAAATTAAAATGTAATTAAATTAAAAACTAAACCAATAAAACTAAACTAATCTAAAAGGCCGCTGCCTGCGGGAATTGTTCCCAAAATGCTGGCCCCATTACCACGTTGTATGGCGATGCTCACCCTTTGGGCGAGATAGAGGCCAGCATTTTGGTCACGTGTTGCTTCGACCAGACGAGAAGAAAGCTCTTTATAATTTTTTTTAGCGCCCGGCCCCCGCCGTCCCAAGGTTTCGACCCCAAAAGGTTCAAACATATATTCATTTTCTTAGTTTTCTATAGTTTTCTTGGCTAGGACGGCAGTTCAAGCTTGTGCTAAGAGTGCGTGCCTGGTAGGTAGGTAGTTTATACCTACAAATAGTATAATCAGCGATATCTACTTCAGATAAATTAATTCCGCAACGTACTTCGTTCTTTATCCTTAAAGCTTCCAAAACATAAAAAAAAAACTTGGCAACAAAATTCCGCCAAAAAGAACCTACCTTTTTACACACGTGAAAAATTACTGGCTGTTCACCAAAACACTGTCGTAAGCAGAAAAAGACGAAAGGCTGCGTACGTAGGCTTTACAACACTGCCCTTTGCTGACAAACATGAAGGGTTAACAGTCTACTGCGTAAAGGGTGCTACGGGGCGTAAATAAAAACAGCATCAACAGTACTTGTTTGAAACGTTTTGTATTTGACGTGGGTCGGATCAGGAGTCAATTTGTAAGCGCTAAACTCTGGCGCTGACGTGTGCTTATGTATCTAAGGTAAGGGTAATATTGTATATTATCTTCAATATTTGCCAAACTTCAGCATCTACTAAACTTACCTCGTTGTTGCTTACCTAATTTGAGCAAATATGTATA
This sequence comes from Alcis repandata, assembly GCA_949125135.1. Lineage (NCBI taxonomy): Eukaryota > Metazoa > Arthropoda > Insecta > Lepidoptera > Geometridae > Alcis > Alcis repandata. The sequence goes on from OX421238.1 coordinate 5,790,788, forward strand.
GGTAGGTACTTGTATATTGTTAACATGTTTCTTTTATAACGACGGTTATAAAATTGTTGCACTGCACTTGCTATAATTCTACCAATTGATTACTTCCAAGTTTACTATGGAAACTAACGTGGTTTGGTTGTATTATTTGTGTACGGTGATCTTCATCAGGAGGTTATACGACCGCGAGCGCGTCACGGTTTTGGTTTTATTACTTCGAATTATCAACAAACTACGAGTATCAGCTAATTAAAAAAAAGTATCAGCATCAAAAATCTGCATTATAGAGTCGGATTTGAAACCATAAATTAAATCTCGATGACAAACGAGTTTTCCACATGCTCACTATGCTTTCTAAATTGCTGCCAAAAACCACCCTACCAGCATCAAACCTCAATGACCACTGCACTTTCATCAATAAAACTACCTCCATAGTTGAAACACCAAGACCTATTCTGAACCTTAACGTTTCACGATAAAGCCTATAAATTCGCGTTTTTAAGAGATGTGCGATTATTTACAGCTGCCCATACAAAATGGACGACATGGCTTTTTTGACGGGAGTGTAAATCATGCTCTGCACTGATACCGGCCGAAAGCTATCAAGTTGATAGATGAGTGGAAATTGAGCCTAAAACGTAGGGGGCTGTTTTGAAGTATGGAACGAGTAAAGTATCTGACGTGAATAAAACGTGAAACTTTATTAATTAGGGTAAATATGGAAGTTTTTACTTCATGAAATGTTATTAGTATTTTTGGGACAAGGGAAACGCTGGTGTTGATTTTGTTGTAGGTATCCTTATGTAAACTAAACTAATTTAAACTAAGGCTGCTCTTAAGTATTTTTTTATCACATAATAAAATGCAAATAAATAATTTTAGTTCTGCTAGATTAGTTTGGTGGCTTTAGTAACCGCGTAGTTAGTATAGTTTAATAAAAGCCAAAGCGGTGAGTTTTAAATTGAACCTTGCCGGCTTTATACCTAGTTTAGATACTAATCTTTTGTAGATTTTGAGATTGTTTGATGAAAAAAATAGGCTAGGACTATTAGGGACTAGTTAATCTACTCGTACTATCCTATCAAAAACAACATCTTTAAAATATTATCTATACTAATATTATAAAGAAGTAAAGTTTGTGTGTTTGTATATTTGTTAAATTGTAAGGGGTAATCTCGGGATCTAATGAACCGATTTTAAAAATTCTTTCACCAATAGAAAGCCACATTATTGCTGAGTGTCATAGGTTAGGTATATAAAAAACCGAAAAATAAAAAGGCTTTTACGTGGTAGTTCGTTTTGCAAAGTGAATCGGAGAAAAAACGGTCCGGACGGCGCGCGATGGCTTCGGGTTTAATTAACATTATGCCCAACGAAGTGGGCACGGGTCAGCTAGTTCTTTAATAAATTTGTTAAAAATGTCTCTCCCTTCCTCTCTTCTTTTTCTCTATACACTAAAACAAAGAGTGATAAAAAGATAATACACCTAGTCCTCGTGCTTTCCTACAAGATAATGTATTAAACAAGCCTTGAATATTTTTTTTTTATTATCAGACACTTATAAATGATCGTGATAAATATAATAGCGTTATCATTAGGATTATCCTACAGGTGGTTACATGGATCTGCTGACTAATTTCGTTATTATCAAAGACGGTATTAATCTTATATTGATAAAATGCCACGCAGTACTTACTCATTTTGAGTTAGACCCTTATTGCCACAATTTATCTTGTTTTTATCTAGAGATATTCTCTAGAGGTTTCCGTAGGGTGAGACTGAGTAGTGTGGTAAATATGATTAATAATAATAACATACATAAAGACAGTATATATCTATAATATCAGTCAGATGAAATCATCAGTCAGTCAGTATTTTCTAGCGCTAGAAAAATGTGAAAGAAACGTAGATATATACTTTACACGAAATAACGACGACAAATAAAAAAGAAAAACAATAAAAATTGTATCAAAATAAACCCATCACAGCATAAAATGAGCTTCACGTGATCTTAACTTGATAATATAATTAGTGATCAAATGAACTTACTCACTTACTGTGTAGTGTAGTTCGATCACTAATATAATTATCAAGAACTTAATTTGACGCGATAAAATATAATAAGATAACGTAACACAAAAGTAGGTACACAAGAAAGTAATGCACTACTAACTTAGAAAAATGAATACAACGACTTTACATAAAAACTAAAACTCAAAGCTCGGAAAACAACTCACAACAAAACTGAATAAACTATATCTACCATAATTATCTGCGAAGCTCCGTATCGAATTGAAGCTTAAGATTCTCTGTTTGAAAGTAAGCATTTTTCATCCAACCCCTTTTTTATATTCAATGGTCCAATCCTTCTCTCCGTAAGTCCAGCAACCCTCAGGCAACAAAAGAGCTCCGTACTTATTTCACTACATTGTGCATGTGCAATACACCGGTAGAATTGCTGGATGCTTGGGAATCCTTCACGGGTCGAGGTTGGGGGTGAATGAAACATAGATTGGATGCGGTGAAGGGGACTGACCATTATACATGTATTATAGTTCCACTATCTGCTCTGGGGAATCGCTCGAGATTTTTTAATATTTTATTAACGTTTTCTGCAGAAAAGCAAATTTTTGTTTTTTTTTCTAATAAAATTTAATTTTATTAGAAATATCGTTAACATCAGGCGAGCGATTTGCTCGTCTCGTCACTCAATTACATAAAAAAAAAAAAAATGTATTCATAAAGATATCTACGCCTACCACCAGGTAAGCAAGTTGCTTTTTTCGTTATTTGGTTGAAAAAAGTAATAATTTATTTCTGCTAATATTAGAAATCTTATATTCCACCATTCTACCATATTTTTAATAGTTAACAATGTCCTATCAAAAAATATTTCGCTAAGAATTGAAATATTATGAAATGTAAGCATCAACAAGACTACAATTATTCAACCAGACAGTCTGAAGTCCGAATCCAATACAGCTAATTCCAGATGGAAATCTTGGATTTCTTCGGCCAATACTTTGAATTCCCAAGCGGGCTACCATCGGAATCGGATCGCAATGAATACAGAATATCGAATAACAGTCGATAAGATGGAACTCAGATTGTAATTCGAAGTTGAACGTTTATCAGAGGTAGTCCACCTAGGGCACCCGTCCGAAGAGCACCTGCGCGAAGAGCACCCAGCCTAGTCCAGGAAGAGCACCTATCCATTTTTTTGGCAGGTGCTCTTCGTGGATTCAAATGTATTTTTACATTTGTGTCCACGAAGAGCACCTACTACTTAACAGCCTAGTGTTGAATGAAAGATATCGATAAAAATCAAATAGTCCACGCCTCTATACCGCGCAGGCGAGGACTAAGAGGTTTGGCTATAGAACTGAAAGAAACTATATAAAAGAAAGTTAAGAATTAAAGGGGGCTCATACAAGAAACATGTTTTTTTGCGTTACTGGTTTTGTTGTTTTAGCTCTATAACCATGAGAGCATGAGATGAATATATAGACGAGCGTGACAGTTTTTTTTTCCGGCGGCGTTTGAGCACTGTTATTTTACACTAACTTATGTTATGATTCGCATTCGTATTTTGACTTCGCTATTTATTTAAACGCATTCGTACTCTCCATGAATTTGATTGCAAACGATTTGCTTGATGAGATATTGTTTATCTTACTCGTATCTTTTTCACATAGGAAGAAAGAGACAGAGAATACTCCTATTTAGTCAACAGTTTTGACTACGTTTCTACCAATACCTCTCGTATAATATATGATAAAATGAAATTGTAGGCATTGATTGTGTGTCCTAGAATAACAACCACAAAATCAGATTAATGTTATCTAGGTGGCCTGAAATTTATATCACTAGAGCTGGATATTTTTACTAAACAAGAACATTATTTTTACAAAACAAAAAACAAAAACCGACTTCAAAAGACCGACTATTGAGTTATTCATCTATTTGTCGCGCACGTACTTAATGCAAATTTAAGACTTATATGGTTTTCTCATGGATACCATTATCAGAACTGGACTAAATTGAAATGGGACCAAATGGGAAGCGTCAGCTTTCTAATAAAAAAAGAATCATCAAAATCGATTCACCCAGTCAAAAGATAAGAGGTAACAAACAAAAAAAAAAAAAAAAAAAAACATACAGTTGAATTGATAACCTCCTCCTTTTTTGAAGTCGGTTAAAAATAGTAAAAATACATAGTATGTTTATAATGTCAAAAAAATGATAATAAATGATATTCTTACCAAAAAATACATATTATATAATGTCAAAAATATGCGTGTAAAAATGATAATAATTGAAGAATGTTTGATTATAAAAGAACTATAACATAAACAACCGATTAAGTATCCTTCAAAACAATAATAGGTCATAGGGAATAATAAATAACAGCAACAATAGATCTACCGCAACAATAGTTCAACAACAACAATAGGTAGTGTAGTGCACACCTCCGTTGATCAGAAACATCCACAGAAACAACCATAAAACAGCTTCTATTTTCAATTAATCAGTGCACCGGTCACCACAGCCTCGCTTCAAACGGACTGCCCAGTCTGAACCCCTAGTGGCTTACCACATCCAGCTACCCTACGCACCCTTATCTTTAAATTATTCTGTAGCTTCTGTTAATCGAAGGATTTCGATTGAATCTTTGAAGCGATAGAGTCTCATGTACATCAAAATTTTATATGACGGTATTTATTTTTAACTGTTTCTTGTTGATACGAGTAGTTTTCAAAACAGTTTCAAATTAAATCACTTTGACAAAATTAAAAACTTTTAAATATAAAAAACAATAAAGAATTAAGAGTTATATTGATGATATAACTTACTTGAATGTAATGGATAGACAAAATATTTTTTATCTTTATATTGTTACCATACCTAACTATTTGAAATAAAAAAAAATATAATTATTGAACTGCAAAATCAGAAAATATGGCATAATAGATTTAGTTATTTGAAAAGAAGGAACGAAAAAATATTTCTCATTAAGATTTGCAAAATTGTATCGAGTCTTTTTAACAGCATTTCTTCAAAGAAATCAGAAATATGGCTAACCCATTTTAAAATACATTTATCTTAAGATTCTTTGCATTCCAAAAAGGTCTACATTAACTCAAAGGGTGCTCGCTTCCTGTCTCCACACAGTCGAAATGTAAATTCACCGGAAATTAAAGTTGTTTCAACTTGTTACCCTTTGGACATGACTCTTTTACTTACATCCGAGAATTCATGAATAAGGCAAGTGGATTTTGTGAAGTTTTTGTACTGTTTAAAGATGTGTTGTAACCATAATGTGTCATTGTTAAATACATTGTAATACTGCTTGAATGTTTTAATGACTTTGTATTTATAAGTTAAGGCAAATTAAAAAAGTTTAGGAACCAGCGGATTCTGCAGTTTTGTGTTCAGTTTTATGTTCCATACAAAATATAGTGTAGAAGAACTAGTTACGAGTACTTACTTACGTACTTGGAATTACATTTTTATTTTGGGATAAGAAGCATTTATTCGTCTTTTTTAATCCGAACGGCAGAGGTATGGAACTCACTGCCCGCGTCTGTTTTTCCTAGAAAGTACAACCCAGGGATGTTCAAAAATAGAGTGAATAGGTTTTTCCTAGGCAAGCGTGCTACATCTTCGACCACATCGTCGCTTCCCATCAGGTGAGATTGCGGTCAAACGCATGCCTAGTCCGATGAAAAAAAAAAAAAAAAAAAAACAACCCACACAGCACACTGCAGCTGGCTTAGTACAGCAGTCGTACTAAAACAGGGTATAAACTCCTACAAATAAGCTTCATTTCCAAATTCACCTAAATCCATTGACATTTAAGCGTGAAGTAACAAACATTTACACTAACCTTCTCACTCAGTTACAAACCTTCGAATTTATATTAATGGTGATGTAATGTGATGTCATAAATGATAGTCGCGGTCACTCGTTCAAAGACTAACAAGAGCGTTGATTGAAATTACGAATCTGTTACGACTGGCAAGTGGATCTATATTTTGTGCACTGCTAGAGTGTGGAATGCTGTGCTCGAGTGGGTGTTTCCCGATAGATATAATCTGGGTGACTTCAAGTCGCGAGTGAATCGGTTTCTTCTAGGCAAAAAAAATCCACGAGCACTTCATTTTCTTAGACTGACTGATTAAGATAAACGAAATTCAAGGTACTGATGTCTGTTACATTAGTTATTACATTTTTAGAAACATTAAATTAATCCCCAAGAACAAAACATAGAACTAATGTTAAAAAACCATAATTTTAAACAAAACTGATAAATTGGTGCGATCGATTTGCGAACTAATTACAGTTAGATAGACCATGCATAATGAAGCAGCTTGCACCCCTATAGTGGTTAATGGTTCCGTACAGTTGAAACCATCCATTCTGGTACGTATGATTAAACGACGAAATTGCGGGAGTAACTGTGATTCAATCTCAACCTGAGGTTAAATTAGTTTGGAACCTGGGAGTTGCAATTTGCATTTTGCACAGAGATTTACTAAGTGAAATACTCTACATGCAGCAAATAGTAGTTTATGACAAGCATCAGCGTTATCCATCGTAGACCGCATCATCGCTTCCCATCAGATAGAAAATAACGGTCAAACGCAAAATAAAATAAATAATAATAAATAATAATGGAATAGTAATAAAAACAAATAATTCGTTTTATTTTCAAGTCACACAAATTCTTTTATTTTTAAATTTTCAATATTGATTCAACTGATTCGCACATTTTGTGGCAATCAATGGGGTAATAGATAAGAAATGATAAAATATGACGAGAGCTACAAGGCAGCGTTTTGCTACACAATTGAGTGACAAGACGAGAAAGTCGCTCGACTTATTTATATAAGCTTTATATATGTATACAGAGTGACTCGCCAGCCCGCTGTCGTCAAACAAATTACTATCAGCTTTTAATAGCGCCCCGCTGTTGGTGACTTTATGCTCCCTCTGAAAACGAATAAATAATTACTAGGTATATTAAAAACTTTTAACACCTGCGTTTTATTGCATTGTCATTTAGTTCTGGGCCGGTATCATGAGCTCTTAGCAATAGTCTGAATTGAATTGCTTTGGGTTTTGTCTTGCTTTTTCTCTATCTGACAGAGTGAGACAAAAAGTTAGGAAGATCCAGTTTAGGCTCGCGTTAGGAGCCCATGATATGGAACCTGAACTATGTATACAGTTTTACGTCTCTAACTAACTGGATCATTTGTTTAAAATAAAATAAAAACGTTAGACACTCATAGCCCCCGGCTAGGATACCCTGTGTCGGAGATGCCATTGAACACACACAAAGACAAGGACAACTAACAGCCAGACCCAGAACAGATATTTAAATTTATCATTCAAACATCTGCCCGGTCGGGAATCGAATTCGGGACCTCTGGCTTATAAGGCGGATTTACTACCGCTGAGCCAAACAGGTCGTTGTTTAAAATCGATTGTAAAACACGCACCGAATAGACAAATGTAGGTACATCAAAAATAATTAATTAAAAATGTAGTAATGAATCGTAGCCTTTTATAAGTAGGATAGGATTTATGATTACAACATTTATAGCTTGTGGAGTTAGTCATAAATTGCACTTTAGTTTTATCAATTGATAACGGGCGGTTTAGTTAAGCTGTTAACTGATCTGATAGTGATTCTGTAATAACTCTATGTTATTGAATGTCGTATTGGTTAAGTGATTCACAATGAAACTGTGTTTTTTTGTCAACAAAGATCTTTACAAAACTTTTGGTGCAAACGTAACGATTTGTTTTACAGACTTTTTTAATGTGGTGGAATAGATCAGTTAGATTTTCATTTTCTAACTCAGATGCGGAATGTATGAGGTAACATTTTATGTCGATTTTATAGATTTAATTTACGATAAAAAAATTGTGTGCAATAAAACTATATACGAGTACAAGAATACTTTAAGATAAACAAAATAGATCTGTTGTCGCTAAGAACGATCTTTTACAAAACTAATAAAGCTGTTTTCAATATAGTTACTTACACATTTTGGGCCCAAGTTTAAAGGCTTTTTGGAGTCTAAACCTGTGGCTAAACTAACAAAAAAATTATCTGTCCTTGTCATTGCAAACTTTTAGACAAGGACAGCATTTATTTCCTAAAAAATATTTCTGTCAACTGAAGTCCAATTATCCTGTATAGTTTGTTTTGAAAATGACAATACCTTTTCGCTAGATCAGGGCTACTGGTAGTAATGGGTTCATTACACGTAACGAGTACAGGTAGCAAGACAGTGCCATCGGCCGAGTACTCGGTTTGTATAAACAGTTTGACGAGGCGAGACAGTCGCTAGAACCATCATTTGTTTCCTCAGCCGAGTATGCCCATTTACTGTCTCGCCACTACTCGTTACGTATAATCAACCCATAACCCTGGTAGAAACACGGGTGTCGAAGGCGGGCAACTTCCTCGGTATAATATTCATCTCTTCATAGATGTGGAACTAATACCGCCTGTGGCAAACCCCCTTTCATAGTCTGGCTGGCTAACGTACAACCTGGCAACATCTGGCTTTAATTGATTAAAAGTGTCTAACTTAGTTGCTTATAAAGTAATTTGAATTTCATTTATTTTATGAGTAAACTTCAAAACTTTAGCTTTGCTTGATCGAAAACTTTGCATTGTTTTAATCATTTTGCTCATTTTTTTAAAAATTGTTCAAGACTATCTTCATTACGTTTTGTTTAAGTTTGCTAGATTGGAGTTACTCGTACGTAGTTATTAAGTATGAAGTTACATAATTGCTGAGGAGATAGATAATGTTAATGCAAATTCTTGAAACACTAGCAGAGCTCACTGTTTTAGCTGCGACTTTTTTTTGTTTTTAATTAGTTTTTTTTTATGCAAATAAGTGTGACGCAATAAAGTAATTCACAAAAGAATATCAATTCCGTATCTTAAATTATTCGAACAACAGTTATCTGACAGCGCCTTGCGCCACACAATACGTAATAGTAACTATGAATGGTGCCCTGCGCCAGAGATTACTAGATTGTTACTATAAATTAGTTAAGATAAACAAAGAATGATGTTAGACAGGTAGTCCGCCCTATACTATTGTATCGAATAGTCGCTAAAAAAGTTAAATAATTGTTTTATTAATACCGCCCCTTCTGTCGACATATGCAGATAAAGTGATAATATGCAGAGTAACAGCATTAAGCTCGACGATAGCTATTCCAATCACAATAGTTATCTAAATCACTAAAGCAATCCCGTATGTACAGGGGCTAGTTAATTAAATTTCGGACTGTCTAGTATTTCAGCTATGGACTATGGAGGTATGTAGTCTGACCGCATGGATTCCCATATAAACGGTTATACATATTATATCTCGAGAGAATGCACGTAGCTGGGAACAGGTGCTCCTAGTTTGTTTACGACGTTTTGAATGCTGGTTTGCGTGGAAATTATGTACCGCAATATTGTTTGAGTATAATGCTTGTAAATACATGTAAAAACTAATGGATCGTGCTGATTATCCAGAAAGCTGGAATTAAGCAGTGGTAAATATCATATTAAGAAAAAAATTGTTCGTAAAGGATCTAACAGCTGGCCCAGGTGTCAGTTTTTAGGCAGTTTCTAGCCTTTATTATAAATGTGAAAGTTTATAATGATTAGATGCTTGTTGCACAATCACGCAAAACAGGATGAATGGATTTGGTTGAAATTTCGTATGAGCTTTATATCCCAGACAAACATATTGTAAGCTATTTTTAAACCAGAAAAAATGCGATTCCTGCAGGATAACGATTTAAACCTTGGGGTACAGCTACTAGCAAATACTTAGTTATTTTCTCTTCGAAGTTATCTAGAGCTTTTAAGATTGTCTAGGAAATTGTTCTATGTGTGTAGGTTTTCCTTGAAATATCTAAAGAAATATGATCCCGATGTTTCATTAGTGCTTCTACCTCTATCTATAGTTAAATAATCCACCGTCGGTCTAGCGTCGGTCCACAATGACAAATCCTTTGTTACGGGAGACCAAAGCGCTGACGTGTGGATGCTATCTCGGATTACAGAGCCAGACTATAGCTAAGGCTAAGTATAGGAGCTACTGCGTTGTTGCTTCTAATTTCTCTTTGATTAGCCGCGGCTGTTGTTGTGATATTAATAACAGGGTGTCTCATTCCGAGACTTCTAGTATTTCGAGACTTTTTACTTCTGTTGCTAGTAATTTGAGATTGTCTATTGAGTGGGAACTTAATTGTAAAACAATATTTTAGAAACTAAATGAAAGACTTTAATTCTTTTATAATTTGTTGATTATTTTTAGTTCTTACTTCTCAACCATTCGTTAAAAATGTTAATGCCATATATTCAAATAACAAGGTTTACAGGCAGTTTTAGATTAAATTTATTCCGAGAAGGTTTTGCTAAATATTACGATACGACATTTTGTGCTGTGCACGCACGAGACAATTTGAATTTTTATTTCCCATTATATTCAGTTTCCGTCACCCCAACCGAAGGGGATCCGCCAAACCATAGACTGGCCATTATCGGCACAAGTCAATCCGAATCTGAAGCTCGACTGAATTAATATTCATGAAATACTAAGCTTTATCGTTCATTTCGCACCATTAACGCTCCAACTCGAAGGTTAATAAATCAACTACAGTTGCAAGGATTTAGTCTGTGTTCTTTGAATATTAGAATGTGGGATATTAATATAGTTTAGGATATCCTACTAATATTATAAATGTCAAAGTTTGGAAGTTTCTAAGTCTGGTTGTTTGGATTTTTGTTGCTCAAGACTGACCGAGCAGCCTCGCGAGGCCTGCCGCGCGAAGCAAATGCTCGGCCAGTCAGGACGTGCCTCGCCCGAGGGAAACGCACGCGCTACCTCGCGCGAGCGTGCCGCGGCCCGAGCCAAACGTCTGCCGCGCGAGGCTGCTCGGTCAGTCAACTATATTTGAATGAATTTTGGTATGGTATGGATATAACTTGGATTTAACATAATTATAGGCTATTTTCCATCTCAAAAAACGCGGGATACGCGGGCACAACCAGTTGTATTATAAACCTGTTTTCATTGTGTAAATATTCGTGGTCAGTATATATTTTTCAATGCCATTGAGCGAAATTGCAACCACGACATTTGGCGTCATACTTAATTTGAATGACTCAATAATTTCACAATGATTCACTTTAGTAAACACCATTTAAGGAATAAAGTATGAAATTCCGAATCAAACATCATTACGTTAAAAATTTAATACAGTTTATAACGTTCTATCTCAAATGATAACTACAAGAAAGATTCAATATCAGAAATAATACAATGAAAATTTTAACTGCACATTGCACTTTTCACTTTATTCTTGTCGTTTCTGTTTTCGGACAGGTCGCATTTCCCGCATAATCACTTTTGTCACGGATCTCTGGCCAGTTTAAAATCATTAACTACGACAAAAGGCTAAATTACCTTCCCTTTGTGGACGACAATTTTATCTATCCGGACCACTGGGCCGTACCTTATGATAATCTGATTGTAGGGGCGGGCCCTAAGTGGGACCTTTATGTCTGACTCCGAGAACGAAGTTGAAAGAAAAGTTGTTAAGGAAAAAGGTCTTTATGGATTAGTAAGAAAAAACCTTACGTAATTTTCGCAGAAAAGTTTCTTCTTACATAGGCTAAAAAAGTGAATAAATAAGTGCTCAATAGAAAAATATTGGAAATACAGGGTTATAAAAAAAGGGTATGCTAAACTGACAAGTGCTCATAGTCCAAATTCATCACCATGGGCAACGTTTACTATGGGGCCAAACCGGAAATCGCGAAAAAAATAATCAGCTGTTTCATACAAAAAATATCAATGACACTCGACAAAATGTATGGAACAGGTTTTTATTTTTTCGCAAATTCCGGGTTGGTCCCATTGCAAAAGTTGATGAGTACTATGATCCCTTATAACCCTGTAGAGAAAAACCTTGGAAAGCCCTTATATAGTTGGAAGCAACTTAACAAAAAAGGCTCCAGGAAAATATGCTTTAGTGAAAGGGACTTCATAGATTAGTCACTAACTTATAAATAAGTGGTTTTCCTTGGAGCATGTAGAGTGAACTGGTAGCTATCACAAACCGCAGCCCGCCATGCATTGAATACAAATCACGTCTTACAAAACGTAACCTATTTTACTTTTGAATGTATAATTTTTTGAAGACTTGGTTTAAAATAGGAGCGTACTTTGCAATAAATAAATAAATAAACGTTTCACACTCATAGCTCCCCACTAGGAATAAATCCTGTGTCGGGGATGCCATGGAACACACACAAAGACACTAACACCCAGACCCAGAACAGATATTTTAAATTCATTCAAACATCTGCCCGGCCGGGAATTGAACCCGGGACCTCTGGCTCATAAGGCGAATACACTACCGCTGAGCCAAACAGGCCGACTACGAACTACCGAATAAGATTTTCTAATAAAATCTTGGGCCAAAAATAGTCAACAAAATCCTACTACTAATACTGTAAATGTGAAAGTTGCATGTTCATCATCTATCAAAAATAGTTGAATGGATTTGGATGGAATTTAGAATTGAAGCAGCTTAGATCGTGGATATATACGAGTACATATCACAGCTACTTTTTATCCCGAATTAATCAACGGTTCCTATAGGATAGTAAATGAAACTGTGGGATGTAACTAGTAATATGTATTTTGTCAAATCAAACTGTATTTTTTGAACTCGGTTTGTCTAAAAAAACTATTTGATTTTATTCAGTGCTAAGTTTGTGTGTTTTTTAACTACACATACATACTGTCTTATTTATGTAAGAAAAGCAAGGAAAATATCAATAAAAAATATATATTTGTCTAAAGTTTGCATCGGCACCACCTCTTCCATAATTCAACCTATGAAATACCAGAGCGACCAATATCACCGTGACAAGCTCTGTCTGCATAACTCAATATCAAAACTATTTGCTCTATCACCATAAAGCTGAAGTGTACAGACGGCTTAACGATCCATGTCGTTATCTTATATGGAAGCTGAGGATACCAACTGGAAGATGAGAAATTAAATTTTAATGCAAGGCCAAATTGAATTTCTGCACCAGTCTGCATGCCACGTTTTTGATATGAATAGCTCATATTATTACAGTATTTTTGGAAGTTTAATACGTCTACGACTTCTCAGAGTAGTTACGGTTTGAGAAATAAATCTGAATGTTTTTGTAGTAACATTTTTTTTATACAGACGTTATAGCTTAGGTCTACGTTTGCTAACCTATCTGTTTGAGAGTTTACAAGAATTATTAATAAAATACTTGGCTCAATGTTTAGTTTACTTTGTCGTTCGTTTTCATTCAACTTTGAAACGTCGAATAACTGAAATATGCTTAAATTAATCTTTGGTCTATAAGTGTTCGAGATGATTTAAAAGTGCCAAAAACATGATCTAAATACTTTTTCTAACTAAAAATTACTTGAGTTAACGTTCTAAGGCCGTGGTCTTGTCTTACTACCCCTTCAAAAGTATTGTCAAGAACATCCTTGATCATAAATTGTTTTATTAAAACTCAGCCGCTTCAAGCTTCACAAATGTATTGTGAAGGAATACTTGCCAGTGAAACTTGGCATTGTTTAACAGCTTTATAATTAATGGCCAAGACGGTTTCATTTTGGGGCCAAAACAAAAAGATAATTGTGCTCAATTAATTTCGGCTCCTTGCAAATGAGAGTGGATTCCCTTTACGTTCTCTACGTCCCTTTTAAGCTTTTATTGGTTTCAGGCGATATTTAGATCGTCCGATTTGTTTTGCGTTTGGAATAATGGATTCTCTTATTGGATTTGCTATTGAGGGCATTTATTAGCTTTGGCTTTAGTTTTTTTAAGTATAAGGGCTATAAATTGGGTACACTTAAGTGATTTCCTGAATATCCTTTATTACTACTATTATGTTACTACTAGATAACTTCAACGACACAAATCACAACTATTTTTTTTGAGTAGATTAAGTTTTAAATCTGTGTGTTTGTGTCCACTTAACTTTGTAATGGCAGCACGGATTTTAGTGATAGCAAAACGTTAAGTATCTACAACGTACAGTAGTTATTGAAACAAATGTGCAATTTTCATAACGAAAAAAAATGTTAGACTTGATAGCGAGCAAAACCGAAAAGCACAACTTGATAAAACGAGATTACAAAATGGCATCCAATTACACCAAATTTTCCAATTATTTGGTGTCACTTATGAATTACACCGCTACGAAGAATTATGCAGTAAAATTATAAACTATAACAGTTTAAATTCGGTTTTCTCTTTGAAATTATGATGGTTTTCTCGTTATTTTCAGGCTGCACTTTGCGCCGACTACAGCGTCCCAGTAGACTGCGTGTCAGCAGGACAACCAGCGCCAAGACCCAGCTCTTTCCATGAGATCTCTGCACCGAAGGTAAGTTTTCTTTTATTTTGTACGTATTTTTCAAAAGGATTAACTCTCACATATTGGGCGTACCTAGATTTGTCTCATCCTAGGATATTTTAGAAACAGTGACTCCATCTTTGTCAAAATAGCAGACGCGGAATACAATCTATCTACAATAAAATTGCATATTCTTCAAAACAAAACACTGCAAGACTATTTTACTGATGGAACCCGCTAGTTTAAAAACTTTTGAGACTTTTATTCAATCAAAGATGGAGTGTATCTTCGCAGATCCAACTAGGGAGTAGGTATTCGGACTCGTGTATCTCCTTTTATTTTTATTTTGTTATCAAAACAAGAGCAGTTATTATTTTTTAAATTAAAGATTGAAGATAATTTTTATTGCTAATGAGTTTATGGTGAAACTCGCAGCGCCCTGCGGTTCTACCCGCTATCGTTTATTTTTTGGGATGAAAATAAAATGGTAGCCTGTATGTTAATCTCAGATATAAGCTACTTTCATTCCAAATTTCAATTAAATCCGTTGAGCCATTAATAAATGTATATTGTTAACAAACACCCAAATAAACAAGCTTTCATATTAATAATAAAACAAATGAGTTGGATTTTTGTATTAGTTGGAATTAGACTCAATTATTGTTATCATTTATCTTGTAATTAGTTTTTGACCGTTTTAATTAATAAATTAAACGAAATTAGGGTCAATGCACATAAGCGCACAAACATAATTGCCCGCAAATAAATTTATAGGTATCTAACTAAACTAACGCAACTATACGAGTAGATGATGTGATGAGAAAATTACGATTACGGGATAGTGTTGAATCAAAGACGGACTACTTTTCCTATAAGATGGTCCTATATCATCTTTCTTGTCATACAGACTCTCCGCTTTATACCAGGATTACGTACTTATTTGGAAACACATTTCAATCCAGACTAATTACGTACCTCACAAATTAGATTCATAATTTCTTAACTATTAGATACGCTCATTTCACTTTAGCGAAAGTATGCCAGAAGAAACAATCTCAGCAATTTCTCTCCGCCACACCCACGTAATTAAAAAAAATCAATGAGCAAGTACCTCGTGACCTTTCAAGAACGTAGAGTTGTGAAAGAGTGACTCACTCTCTCAGTCATTCAACTCGATGATCGTATCTGTAAGTTCGTTACTCGGTCACTTGGATCGCTTGGTCGACTTAAGCATCCTTTTTAAGTTCATGAGTCAGAACTGCATGTATGAGGAATGCTTGCCAAAGTAAGTGCTGAGTAAGTGCGTGTTGAAATTGCAGTTTGAACGTAACTTTGTGATCAATAAAATTTATAGCTAGTCATTGTGACTTCCAATCATAACAGCTTGTTGTGATGATGTAAGCAGATAGTGGATTTTACTTTTAATTATGTTTCTATTGACGTCATTTGGAGTCAAGTGCTACTTATCATTGTTTAAGTATTTCAACATCAACTTGAAATTTCTTTGAGCCTTTAAGTTATTTTCCAGCACAAAAATAGCTGCACTAAAAATAAAGATAAAATTACCTAACAGCCCAACTCATAAGCCTTGCTTAGATTGAGAATTCCATTGAACTTTTACGTAAAAATAAACGCGTAAAACTAATTTACGTCACTTAACTTTAAGCAGGGTATACCTACCTCTATAAGTGAGGTCTTAAAACACTAAAACTAGAATATTCTACCCCGCAATTATTATATAAACATCAAGTGTTCTAAACACGTCAATTGCTCAAGTACTACTCGTACTTAGATGACGAGATAAGTCGCTTAAGCCAATCTAAATTAGCCAGTCTATCAATCAGATGTTCTTGAACACTTTTGCGCATTATTTACCCTAACAGAGGACAATGTAACCTTGTTTTTTGCACGGCTCGTTACAAGTACTGACTATTGCGAGCCGTAGAAAAAGACTATCATTTATCAAACTGACTCACCCGCGGTTCAATGCCGCAGCAAATCGCAGAACTATCTGTCTATAGAATGCTAATTAACAATTAAATCATTCATAACTATGCTAATTGCTGGTCAATGATTCGTATAATAAATCACTGGTGTTATTCATCGTAATTATAAAACAGGGCGATTGTTCCCGTGACTCAGGATATGAGTCAATTGGTACATCCCTATTTTTGACACGTCATTTTAGCGTGAATGAGGGTGTGTCATTGTTTAGTCTAAGTCCAAGTTAGTAAGTTACAACATTACGTGGACTGGTTATGAGTTGACGACGTGATGTCTAGTCATTTTCTAGGTAAAAGTACAGCTGATGCCTTAAAAGCGTATGTTGCGTTGCTTTTGTCTGTTTAGGAATTGGTTATTGGTTTGAAGTTATGTGGAAATTGTATGCGTATCCCAACCCAACTCAAGTTACATGAGTGCAAAAGTTCTAGATTTCTATGTGGGCTGATTCCATCGATGTCGTACACCATTGTACGTGTCGGTTTTTTTTTGTTACAAGATACAGATACTTCTCAGACTCTTGTTACTGTTTAATTGATGGTCTTGTTTGTCTTTTATCCAAAGTCTTTTGCTAGTCTTGTCTAGCGTTCTAGTCTTGTTCTTTGTTTGAAACAGCCTTAAATTTTACCATTTTCGCAACACCAATATTTTTCAAAGCTCTTATTTAACTTTGAAAGCGTCCTCCTCGGAACTGGCGATGCGTCACGATCCATTTTAAGCTCCAACTCAACAGGTATTTTAAGTTTAATATTTTCGACTTACACCTTCTCATTCAGGAGGTCTACTCTAACTTGTTCGAAACGAACTTCGGCGACGACCGAAATTTAAACGAAATTACGTTTGTGACCCTACTCTAAGTAATTTTCGGTCGAGCTTACGAAAGTTCGGATCCATAGACAATTTTCGTGAACGAATGAAATTGAGGAAATGAATGAAAAAGTAAAATTAAGTTAATTAAGTTAAATTTTATTTTATAATAAGAAACCAACACCACACAACACATCACCCACAACCACATTGCATAAAAGCTATAATTTTTAACCATCACCACACTATAGCACATTCAATAAAACTATTCAATCATTCCTAACAACTACTTTAAGAGTACACTATCTTTACTTACTTTAACTGTGGGGTCAATTCCGTGACCTTGAACTCTTGGAGGCAATAGGGGCACTATGTCTTGGCACAACTCTCCGAATAATTCCCGACTGGAGCCTATAGTTTCCTATAAACTCGCCATCAGGAATTATATAAATTAAAAACACTGCGCAAGCGGCGCCGGTTCCTTCTGCGTTCTAAACGTTCTTCGCGCAAAGCAGCCCCCCATAAAATTATTCTTCCAGCCATTTTAATTGAATTCTTCAAAAAACTCGATCAAACGAAAATTAAAAGTTAACACTTTTGGCTTCGTCGATTTGAGGTTAATTTTACGAACTTTCGTCTGTCAAATTCAAATTTTCGTTCGCAACTAAAGTTAGTTATAGTAGGGTTCCGAAAAAACAAATGTCAAATTAATTTCGTGCGGACGAAGTTTCGTGAATGAATGTGGTCTTGGTAGGAAACGTGCGAACCTTCGATCGAACTTCGTTTTTCGGACGAGTTAGAGTAGACCCCCTGGTCGTGTAGAGTTTATGTTATGCGTCATAAAAGCTTCTTCGGGCTTCTGATGTCATCATGACGTGAACTTTTGTGTATTTTTGGCATCGGCCTTAGAATCTTGCTTAATTTACTTACAAATATTAGGCGCTTACGTAGCTAGCTCGTACTTATTTGTTGAACGAATTGTGGACAAAAAGTATCTCTGTTGTATGATGTTTCACAAATTCATAAAATCTAACTAAGTATCGAGTTAATCCTAATATTCTGTACTTATATTGTTGATCTGAAAGTTCAAATGTTGGAGTGTCTAAACACTCCAACATATTAGTTTAGTCGTGTCACGACTAATCGTGTGGATGTCAATTACTCAAGCAAGAATATCAGAACGGATTTACACGAAAGGTACCTGTGAAAGTAGCTTATACCCGGGATTTACACATGCTAGTTCTTATTTCGAATAATAAGTGATTCCAGTAAAATAACGAGTTGGTAAACTAGTAACCTACCTAGTATATAATACTATACATTACAATGTTTAAAACTAAAAATAGATTTAAAATAATATAATTGACGTAACTTGAATAATCACCGGGAAAATGATGTCAAAAATATTATGGAGTCATTGCAGAAGAATTCATAGCGTTGGAATTTATGCGATTGATTAGCGTAAAACAAAACTGTGTCTGTACTCGGGTCTTTCCTACGCGTCATATTCTGATTGAAGAATTCTCCGATGTAATTATTTCATCCGTAAAACAATAAATCCATAAATTCTAAAGATTTAACTACCGACTGACTCTGCGCACAACCTACACTGGTGGATCTAAAGAAGCATGGACGTGGATCTATCTAGATGCACTAACTTTTGTGTGGGAGTATTTTAATGTCGAGCAAAATGAGATCTCAGAGTCTTGGGAAACCAATTGGCATTTGTATGATTGTTCGACGATAACTTGAGTACTTACAGTTGGTCCAATCTTCATGAAATTTTGCAGGCGAGTAGTTCACTTGAATTTATTTATTGAAGTTTGTTTCTGAGCAAAATTGATTCAGATGTTGTAAAGATATAAAAATCGCGTAAGCACTAAGGAAGTATTTTTGAAAGTTTATCTCTTAAGGAGTTAAATAGGAAATAATATGTAAGGTTGAACACCAAGCAGCCCCGCGCCAAGTCGCAGGCTTTAACTATGTATTATAATAGCTGTGACATACAGACAGACGGACACCAAAGTCTCGCCTAAAGGTTATTTCCCGAAAGAGATTCAGATTCCTAAAAATTAGAACAGCACAGTGCAATTCACAATTCTCTGAATAGGCAGCTGGTAAACAGTACCTTACTTTGTGAACTCAGACATGCCTTTGACATGACTTATAAATGACTCGTTAAGTCTAGCTTGACAGGTGACGCATTTGTTATAAAAAAGGGCATTGAATACGCTCCGTTAAATTTAGGGGCTGGAGTTTGTCACATGTGCCCTCTGACAATTTTGGTACGTTTAGTATGGTTATGGTATTTTTGTTTGGTGTAAGTTGTAAGAACCAGCGTTTATCTATACTTCTATACTAATATTATAAAGAAGCAAAGTTTGTGTGTTTGTATATTTGTTAAATTGTAAGGGGTAATCTCGGGATCTACTGAACCGATTTTAAAAATTCTTTCACCAATAGAAAGCCACATTATTGCTGAGTGTCATAGGATAAATAAAAAACCGAAAAATAAAAAGGCTTTTACGTGGTAGTCCGTTTTGCAAAGTGAATCGGAGAAAAAACGGTCCGGACGGCGCGCGATGGCTTCGGGTTTAATTAACATTATGCCCAACGAAGTGGGCACGGGTCAGCTAGTACTTTAATAATAATACTGAGTAATTATCAAAACGCATTTATATCCACTGCTGTTTATCCAAAATAACGACGGAAAGTCTCATTTTTCGGTTTTCACTTTCCGCCACCACAAGTTTTTGTAAGTCTTACTATGAAAAGTCTTACTATGGAAACTAACGTGGTTTTCACACATTTTTGTTATAATTAAACACGGGAATACTCACGTAAAAATTAAGTCGTCTACTACGACTAGTTTCGGTCACATTCGGCACTGCCAAACGAGACGCAACCGCGAGCGCGTCACGTTTGTAAACTCGCCTGATGAAGGTCACCGAATGTGACCGAAACTAGTCGTAGTAGACGACTTAATTTTTGTAAGTCGTTCGCCACTTCATAGTCGTTGTTAGTTCTATGCTTGTGATGCTGTATCCTATTTTTTTAATAAGAAATAAACTTAATTCACAACGTATGTGGAATAACTTTCGCTCTCATTCTTAGAAAACCAAGTTCATGTTGGAAAAAGAAAACAGAAATATATTCTCATAAACGTACATAATGGACGTGTCATATCTAAGTAGTGCGAGTTATGTCTACTAAGAATTCTTTTGCGTGATTTCAAGACTTGAGTGACAGATAATCTTCTAAGAATGTGGGCCAACGTTGATTACATCGTATATAATATAGTTTCGTTCAATCATGAGATGAACATTTATGACAAAAGTATCATTCGTTGTGATTCAGTCATTCTATGATAGACTTGATCCGAATAGCAATTTAGTCTTGGCTTCAGTTAATTCTTCTAAAAAACAGCCATAATTATACTTACAGCGTTATAAGGAAAGGATATGCTAAGCCAAACAGGACTCAAGACTAATCAGCATACCCTTTCCTCATAACCCTGTTTAATCAAAGTGGTCCGAAAACTATCATTAACGGTTGGCTTGTCGGCTGATGTACCCTCTCAAAAAAATTGGCAAATTTTTTTTATTATAGAATTTTCTTTGTCCAGCTCGAGCCTCAACACTCACCCAGTTTTATTTTTGTTTAGCACATAAGTGTGGATAAAAACTCTACCACCTCTACCTTGCATCCGTCCTTTTGTAATTAACAGACGTGTAACGTTCACACACCTGCGCATGAGTCAGTCATACGTGAACTACAAATCCATATGCTACCGAAAGTTTGGGAACGTTTCGTGTGACTCACCGATAAGGGGCACGGGTACATGTCATTAACAGGAAAGAAGATAAGTCTAAGAAGGGGCTAAGTCCACGTTGCTATGCTATGTTGTGATAATAATACAAAAAAATTAAACTGGTTCAAACCCGAAATTCAGACGAAAAAAAAATTGAGGCACGTTTTAGTAAAGAGCCTTGGTATAAAGAACAATGGCGACGTCCCATACATTGATTTACCCAGCCTTTTTAACATTTGCAAGCTACGTTCATTAGAGATACTTTAAGCAATGATAACTTATGCTACAAGAATACGTATACAAATAGTATTTAATGTACAGAAGTTGGGAGAAAATAATTGACAAAGGTTAAATTGTGTAGGTACTTAACCTATAATGTTATTATGATTATTACCTAAATAACTACTTACATACCTACTGTAAACCCAGCTGTATTGTGATTGCGTCAGGTATATATACGAGTATAATTCTAAAAAATACGTTTCACTAATTGCTTTATTTACATGATTAATGTTTTTGAATACGAGTTATGCGTAACCGGCAATTTATACACCGCAGAGCCATTTTCAACAAAGATCAAATCACTTGCAAATCTTTAGTCCAGAGGGAATGCCGTGTGACTCGTGAAAAGCAGAGTCGTCAGAGAGGAATATTATCAGGCCAAATCTTCGGTAAATCAACAAATAATGCAAACACTGCGGAAACTTCGTTCGGTTAGGCGCGTCGCTCACTGGTAAATCGAGGCGGCGGCGCGGCGCGGCGGCGCGGCGTCGCAGCTTGTATATACCTTGTATATGAAGCGCACTGCCATTCATTTGTAAAGAAATCCTTTACAAACACAGAAAACAAAGGATTTCTTTACAAATGAATGGCAGTGCGCTTCATATACAAGGTAAGGTATATACAACTTATACAAGCTGCGACGCCGCGCCGCCGCCTCGACTTACCAGTGAGCGACGCGCCTTAGAATAACACGATTGTCGGGATGACGGTTGACTACTGAAAATGACGTGACATTAGTTGACATTACTGGTAGATGACTGACGACAGAATGAAATAAAACGCAATACGCTGGTATTGCGTTTTATTTCACGAACCTGCAATAATTTGTTAAAAAATTGAACTTTTGAATCCCTACTTCTTAAAATATACGAGACCTATATAATAATTAGAGAAATATTATCATTTAAAACAATCATAATAACATTAATGAACGGGGTCTGGTTTTTTTTTTATTCAACTGGGTCACGCGTCGCCATCCTTCTTTTTAAAAGGAAAAGCTAAGTGAACGGTGTAAGCAAATTTTTGCCTTGTCACTGGATAGGAGAAGAAGATTATTGCGAGCCAAAGAGAAGCCTTATACTCAAAAAAATTATAACCTTGATAGTCTCTCAGTAAAAAGGTCTTTACTAATATAATTTACCGGTTCTTTAGAATCTCTGTTACTGTAATTCCCATAAGCAAATTAGGAAAAATGAAGGCTATTAGATAATGCTTGTAATATTTGTTGGACTGTACATAATTATTTCGTGGTTCTAATAAAAACTTATCTATCTATTTAACATCAATTTAAAAAATAAGCTATCTATTTATTTAATACTTTTTATTAATATCTTAAAAATTAGAGGCTACTTTTATTAGACAACTGCAAAATGATATTTTTTTAAAATCAAAATAACTATTTTACTAGATCATCAGTGACGAAATACAGGTATTTAGTCTAAAGGTTAATTCATGAAGGTCATTAGTCATGTGACAATGATTATCATTAGGAATGTATAAAACCTCCAGGTTGCAAAACCGTTGACAAGTTGCTGGTTACTCAAGCAAAGTTGCTCCATTTTTTAGCAATTGTGTAACAACAGTTACTTGTCGCGAAGTCAATAAATCTTTTCAACAATGACGGATGTCGCGGAGCAGATACATAGCGGAGATGGCATTGGTAACACATTTGCAATGTGATATGCTAGATACTACCTTTGACACTGAGGGTAAGGTTACCCCCTGGTACCTACTGAGAGTTTGTTTGGTTATTCATTTCTGGTATATGCAGACAAATCCTCTTTTACAAATGTACAACTTACCATGTCAGTCGTGGGACGAGGAGTGTACGCGTCACGATTGGTTGAGTCCAAAAGTCACTGCATTAGGATTAGCCGGCTCTAAGTGTTTACTGTCTCCATTAAGTACTAAAATAGATGGCATGTACATTTTTTGTCACGTATTCAAAAGTACAGCATCAGTTTACTATGCAATTTACCAATGCATACCATGTCGTCACGGAAGTATATCACTGTTTTGCGTACTGACGTTGCTCCATCTACTGAGATCCATGGGGTGAATCCATGCAAAAACGCAAGATCCATAGGATCCATAAATTCCATTTCATACACATGACGTAGGCTATGACGTCGGGCCTTCAGGTCCCACATGAGATCATGATCTTTAGTGCATAGTTTGTTGCCACCTCGTTGTTTTTTTTTTCTCCGTGGTCATTCATAGACGACTGAAACTGACAATGAATGAGATCACCAATAGGAGAGTTTCAACTCAGATCATTCACCTTGGAGCTTAGATCATCAAGGCAATTCTGTTGATTGAAATTTTAACACTTAGATCGTTCGTCCACGAAGGTCAACAATATAATCATTACACGGTAAACATAGCAGTGCAAGGGTACCATACGACTTTTGCAATGAGCTTGAATGTAGCTTTGTTTACTCTAACGTTTACGAGACGTGTGCTTACAAACGCACGCAAAAAGCCATTGTCGCAACCATGGCCTTAAATTTGTATCGCCTTATGTACGAAAAGGCTTTTTACTAACTAAAAATAGATTACTGCTTCGTCATTCATCGTCTAAAATTTTAATGTATCTGAAATTTCTAGATGCAATTTATTAATGCACAGTTTGTTGGGTTTTCGGTGAAGAAAGCGCTGAACTATCTCTGTTGATATTTTGTTATTATAAAATTTATTGTGATAATGGAACTGCACACGACCCTGATGATGTAATAAAAATTGAATGTTAAAGATAGTGATAGATTCGGGCTATTATCATTACAAAGAACTCAATTTAAAAATAAACTTGCTTTTCGTAATCCAGTCTTTTAGGCATGATGAATGACTGCAGCTCAAGATCGCGAAAAGCAGAGGGAAACCTCCCTTCACATAGAGGGATGCTTTGCCATGCAGTGGTACTCTAATGGTACTCTAATAACTCTCATATTTATTATTATAATTAATAATAAATATGTTCTTGCATTTTGTAAAATTAAGTTATTTGCTGATTTCTATTTTCTATTAAGTGCTGCTATATTTTCGAAATTAGTGATAAGCAAGCAGCGAGCAAATCGCTTGCCTGATAGTAAGCGCTGCCTTTTCTAATGAAGAACTTCACAATCTGACGTTAGACGATTGCACTGCAAATACTGGGATCATAAGGGTATTAAAACACATTCTAAGTAAACCCCCATGTGCAAGTAGCAATAAGACAAGCAGGAAAATGTATCCAAGTTTAGTGTTATCTACCTAGTCTACCTACGTGTCTATTTTGTTTACGTTTCCACGTTATTAGACTTTATTAGCTACAACGACTTTACTACCTACGTAATTCCTAAAGCACATTATAGTGATCTCATAGCAAATATTGACTTATCTATGTACTGTTTTTGCTTCTCATGGAAAAGTCAATATTTTGTGATGTCGCATCTATGTTTTCAATATCATTGTATGAAGGTTGTCGTCAGGTCCGCATAAATTATGATTTTGTTACGTAACATGGATGTATTACGTAAATTCAAACAAGTAAGTACCTACTTATTTAAATTTTAGATTAATGCTAGGTATTTATTTATACTTATTCATCAGATATCTTACTAATCTATAGGTTATGTAGATATAGGAAGTTATCTAAGATTGTTTGAATGACTGTATTGCTTTTCCCTTTTTTGGAGTGAACAATACAGAGTTTATCTATCAATCTATAATTGGCGTAACTATAGAATAAATATTATTGTCTGTTTGTATCTACTTTTATTAAAATTTTTTTTAGGACATCAGTTTACTGCTTAGAAAATAACTAAGTTCTAAAAGATGTTAAATATTTTGTGTTGCTTCTCACATAAAGTTACGCAAAAACATGATGTCCATATAAGGTCGCCTCGTAAATGCCAAACGGACAATCTTAGCCCACTGTACTCTGTATAAGAGTCTACTATCTAGCTAAATTCATTATCGCTTGCTTGCCAATCAATACACTTGGGTTTAACCATTGGACCACGAGAACCGTTGGTCAGTAAATCTAATTTATTGTTGGCAGTGTCGTTTGCACCACCGCTATTGTACGGGCTTGTTTCGAAAGCGTTTGCAACTATTTCTAATCTAGTTCGAATCTATTTTAATTACGTTCTCTGTAACTAAGCCCGCATTCCAGCAACTGCTCCGATCACCAATGTTCTCTGTTGTTGCGCTCCATTGTTGGATAGTTCAACGTATCGCGTAAACGACCTCAAAACGGCATTCGACCTAGTCAAACCGGTTGAGCGTAATCTAACATAACTTCAAGTCGAATCGAAACCCAAACGCGAAAGTTTACGTTTCGTTACCCAACAACGCAACGAAAAAATTGAGCTTTATTCCAGTAGTTTAGAGCTCACAATTGCTTACCGTAAAGTGGGACACGTGCGGAATCGAGGTATTAATGGAGACGGTGGGTCGAAACAAGGCGTTCCAGCGCTTTATCATTCCGGTGGGTCTAACAGTAAGTTTGACGTCGTTCATGCAGCGCAGCGCTACATCGCTGCCAAGTGTATTTTTACCACGATGACTCAAGCCTCGGTAAACAGTATGCGGGGCGATGAGTCACCGTTTTACACATTCGCGTATAGCGTTTGAGTAGTGTTGTCAGTCTACAGTTGGACTCGTCAGAAGTATCCAACCAAATCGTCCTAGGCGTTTATATCGCAGTTTTACTGCAAAACGCCTGGCTATTACATACCATTGGAGAGATAAGCTACTGTTAATAAACATTGAGTGAACAAGAACAAGATAGTGAGAAAGTGTAGGTCTAGTTTTGTAGTTGGTTTATATGTGTGTGCGTGTCAGCAGTGAAACGGTCGATAAAATTGGTGATCGTTCAGTGCTATTTGTGGATTCCCTAAATACTATTGGATTTGATTGTGACAATTGGATTATAAGACTTAATAAAGATGCCTTCAAACAAGAAATTGGTTTCAAAAATGCGACAGATTGCCCAGTGGATACTGGTGGTGCATGTGGTGAGTTACTAACTGCATTCTTTGATTTCATAGATGATTTTATTATTGACTATACCATACAATTGTAATTTACAAAATACAAATCTACAATGTAGTTCTGAACCTATGCAAAAAATATACATAAAATAAAAGTAATAATCTAGTTTGAGTCAGTTTCAAAAAACAATATTCAAGCACAAGTATATTATTGATTATTAATAAGTCCACAGATCTCAGGGGTCGACTTAACTCAGTTACATAAGTTCAGAAAGCAAAGTTTGTTCTTTCGTTGTCAACACAATGTTTTGTTCAATTCTCTATAAATCTTAGAAAAAAAGACATTGTATACTGAATGAAGTAAACCTGAATAATACACAAATAAGATTAACCGATAATTTCGTATCACATTTTTTAAATTAAAATTATTAGATATAGGTTTCCTTTTTACGTTCTGCACAGATAAATGTATGATTAATTTTTAAGGTAGACAATAGTAATACTACTATTAAATTAATTGTATTCAATTATGTAGATATATAAGTAGGTATTATAATATAATATTACGAACCCATTCAATTATTGTTGGACAGTTATAGATCGAATCTTACTAGAAATATTATCAGCCACATTGTAGTTTCTATTCAAAATCATACGCCTTACATCTAACAAAAGCTTAAAGCCTAAGCAGATGAATAGCTCGAGAAGAAAAGGATTTGATTTGTTACTCTTTCTTATTCTCACAATGGAGCCCATAAAATGTTCTATTCATTGAGAACGTAGGATCTTTAGAAAAAAAGTTCGTCTCATTCATAAAATTACTGAGCGTTACAACTTACAAGAAATGAAGAAATTGTTATGCATTACTTAAGTTTCTTGTACAGTTTCCAAATTGATTTCAACTTGGGAGCAATGCCGTCGTCAAGGAGGTGTTCAAAATATCTTCCGTAATTGCTCCCTTCATTGAAACATTTGTAAGGGTCTACTTAAACAGACCCCAGAGGCGATCCGGACGAGAAACTTAGTAATTAAGCTTATTTCCTGCTTGTTTTGTGAAACGAGTAGTACCATTGTCAACTCAGTTGATTAAAACTAATGTAGTCTTCATGACGAGACTTCACCGAGACGCGTTCTTAATTATCCAATATAGATTTGTTCTTCGACACTTACGCTCATTCCAAAACAAACATTATTATTACGAATCGTCACCTGACTAGACATATGACAGACATCAATTCAGGGCTTCGAGCCAACAGTCTTTAAATAACTGAAAATTTCGCCATAGAAGTCAATGAAAGTGAAAATAATAAAAAGTTTGCTAAATTCAACTACAGCTACGAGACTTGTTTGCGGTCTCTGGTTTGCTGAACGTGACCAGACAGTGTTTGGAGGAGTTTTAGGCATGACCGTGCCAATCGTCGACTGGAAAATGCAATTTCCTACCAGATAACTTTTATTTTGTTCTATTCTGTGCCGTGATTTGGTTGGGGCATTGTTTGAAATAAAACAATACTCTTCGAGATGAAATCCCTAGACGTAGCAGTAGCAACAGTATGAAGATGCGTTATTTCGTGTTTGTAAAGAAAACGTAGGATAGCAAGAATATTTACGTCATCATTGTTATTGTAAACAAAGCGGGTACGAGGGTATCTCTCCGATTCATGACTCATTTTCTTGCCTCGGATCTGTTTAACTAATTACAGATGAACGTCTGTAATATCTCCGCCTGAGGATATGCGACTTTTGGCTTTGCATTTCTAGATGCTTAGTCACCCAGTTCTCTGTTTTAGACTCGCATTAAATTTAGACAATTTATTGCTTGTAGCCGTTCTCATGAATGAACTCTAGTTCCTCTTTTTAGAACGAATTACCCTTGGTTTCACTGAGTCACAGTTTAAGAATTCAAATAGTTTATCGGGTGCTATAAAAAATGCTAAAACTGTTTTATAGTTCTTGTCAAGTTTGCTATATTCGGATATCGACCAACTCAGTCACCCATTTTATGGGTGGCTTTTGCCATGGGAAATTTCCATAGAGCTAAGGAACGCATATTACCATATCGCAGTCACGCGACACAGCGCGCTATTTTAGCCATCCCAGGAGGCGTGTCTCTGGTATTTATACATCGGGCCCGGCCGGTGAGTCATCTGGCCGTCTGAAACTTTCGTCTTGCCCCACATCCTTCATACAGCTCGTATTACTCACGCCGGGTGAACCCGGAATTGTTTATATGGACGACAATTTAGTTCATGCTGTTTTAATGATCTCGAAGACAATGAGGCATTGTGTTACTGAGATGATAATTCTATAAGTAATGGGAAGAATTATCGACACAATGTGGTGAATAGATAATTTATCAACAAAACTGAGAATGGTGAAGATTTCTCACTTGATTGTTTTGACTATTTAGGTAGCTTGCTAAGGACTTGCTAAACAATAACTATACAACAACGCAATATTTCGAGGCTTAGAGATAACAAGATACAATTCATCTTATCTTAGGAGACTCATGGAAATATTATTCAGTCAGTAGGTAAGTCTCTTAAGTACATAAAAAAGGTAATGACAACGGTGACTCATATTTAAGGACGTCAGAACTCAGAACACACGTGCCTGGAAATCTTATACTGTCGTACATCTCTTGAATTTAGATCCTGAATTCCAATTCGCTGATCTAACAATTTCGAAGAAAACATTTAAATTCTGACCATTAAATGCTGTAGTCGAATAGCTAAAGACCACTTTTAGCGAAGAATTGATTTACTTCCGTGATCGCAAAGTTTATCCTCACAAGGTCAGACCGTTGATTTTGTCGTCTCATTGTTTATCTTCCTTCCTTATTGGATTAATTTAAAGACTTCTGTATTACAAGTCAATAAAGCAGTAATAGATACTATAGGTATGTGCAAAAAAGCATCGCAATATTAATCTACGTAATGAATTACGAATGCGGACGTTAATTCCTGTGTAGAAGCAGGAAGTTAATTAAGAGTAACATAATAACGAGCGTCGTAAATACCTACACGTATAAATCTGACCGTTGTCGGTACACACAGGAAGTGAACTGTTGACTACTATTCCCCCATTATACGATACAATTGATGAATGGGCAGATGCGAACATGTGTGCTTGAGCTGAATTCAATTTGATCCCTTTCAGAGTTAACCCTTACGCTTCAATGGCAGCATTGATTTGAATTGGTAAATAAAACGAAACTCCTGCATGTTGAATCATTTGTTGTGTTCTGACGTTTAAAATGCAAGTCAGTCTGGATTATTCAGCATGATTGTAGAGAAGCAAGAAATAAAATAATACTGATATCAAATTATATATCAAACTTTATGACAGCAAATGGAATTTTACTCAAAAAATATAGTTTACTTTTAAGTATGTACTTGTTGTATTTAAGTTGCTAGTCATTGTCTGTTAGGTAATGTCTGTTAGGTTTAGTCTTTTGATATTGGTATTTGTTTTTTAAATAGTTTTTTTATTGGTAAATTATTGAGAAATATTTAGAGTTCCGAATAAACTGGTCGATCCTATGAAATTAGTCTAAATACTGACATTTAAAAAATATACTAGTTTAAAATAAAATAGAAAATATTCAAGCCTTTAATTAAGGATCAAAATATGCAAATAACTAAATCTCTGTAGACATCGCAAATCAAAACGAGAGGGTGGCAAAACCCCGACGTTTAATTATGTAAATAAACTTTCATGCATAGCAAGGAATCGTAAAACAATGCGCCAGATGAGGCGAGCCTACCCTTCCAAAGCAAAACTTTATAAAGAACTGCCCTCAGGGCAGAACCTGAGCAGAGCCGAATCGGGATCTTTTGTTCTCTTTTTAGAATCGTGATTTTTATAGACATTCTTGACGTCAGGACTTGAGCTAATACAAAAGTTTGGATTCGCAGCGCTCGAATGAAAGGAGCGTATCAAACCTTGCCATAAAACTCTTACGACATCGATTGCATAAAGCACACGCTCATACCATTTACGTAAACAACTCTCGAGTGAAATCCATCTGAGCCCGTACTAATTTAACCCTTAATGAGAACTCTTACGAAAGACCCTTCGTGTCCGGAGGCGCGGAAGCGGGAACTCATCACCGACTCTAATGGCCTGAAACCACCCCCGGGTTAAACAGATATCATCTTATTTATAAACAGATTCGCAATAAAACATGCGAACTCTCGTCGACTCATTATTTTCATTTCGAGACACCCACCAATTAAGAAAGGGGTCGGAAACGGATGGATTGCACTTTGTTTCAGTTATATTTATAGGTTTCCAATTAACATAAACACCGTCATCGAATTAAATAAAGCTTGAATATCTTGAGTTTTTCAAATGAATAAAGGAGAAAATGAAGCAGACGCCAAAGTAACAACGTGAAACTTCCAAAAGGCACTCGTAAAATTTGTCTCACCAAACTAAATTTGAAGGCGTCTCTCAAAGTGTTATCACCTCGTGGTATAGCCGATGCTGGGACAATATCTCATAATATTCTTTATATCCGTCCCCATAAACAGAAACGGGTCGTGGTAATGACGCCCCGTCGAGGGGAGACATCGTCCAACCGGCCGTTACGGTCACCGAATATGTGACCGCTGCATTTTATTACCACTTTACTCTGCCACATAATCGACCTTCATGATGAAGGGCTCCTCTCTAGCTAATAGCACCTTGGTATGCTTGAATGTCTGTTTTTTAGAAATTATTGTCTGATATTTATTAGAACCATATCCTTTAAAAGGTTCTCAGGATATAAAACTACCACCATGTAAATAGTCATACCTGTGGCGATATTTTGACGACAACAGAATTGACTGTCTCTCTTATGACATTCTTATCTTGTTAGTTTTCAGTCTAAGTGCTGTAATAACAATAACAATGTATTTGATTGTTACAGGTCGAGTTCATAGAAGCTTATTGCACGCCACGAGACACAGCCCGGCGATCTCCACAGCGCAGCCGCCGTTCCCGCGAGACACGCCGTTCCCCTGAAGCCACCAGATGGCGCTACGACCGTCGTACTAACTACGACTTCGACTCCAGCCGGCGTCCATACGACTACGAAGGACGTAGATACCGGGAGTTCGACGGCGATTCGGGAAGACGGCCTGACTTTGACGCGGAGTCGGCGCGGCGCCGTGCCGACTACGAATCGGCGAGGAGGACAGACTTTGATTTATCGGCTCCGAGCGGGTCCAGGCGTAGTCCTGAGAGTGCTCCTGAAGGATCAGCGGATTCCCCGCCTGAGCCTGCACCGTCTGCGCCACTGAGGCAAGAGAGACAGGCTCGACACCGCTCGCAGCCATACTACGAATCTGGTGAGTTGTTTTCTTTTACATTATTTTCTTTCTACCAATTTCATAACAAATTGCGCAAGTTTCATAAATGGCTGTTACTCTTAAAACTATTTTTAGCATTCAAATCATCATGGTATTTTAGTATGTATCCATAAACCAAATTCAAAGTACCTAAATACGTTTGTTTGTTGTCGGGAAGCGATAAGATATGGTAGGATTTGGTAACGATCGATTCGTATTTCACAATTACCGGGTTCAATCATGCTAGATTAGGGTTAGATAAAATATGCACTGAATTCGCACTAAATTTGTACTTGCACACACACAAAATTGCACTATCATCTATCTAAAGATATAACAATACATTTTGATAGTAAAACCATGCTCTTAATATTTTTTTCAAATTATTTACTATGATATAATATTAGGTATTTATCGGTGTTTAAAAATTCTTAAAAGTTATACATAAAACAGCAAAATAGATAATGGAATGTTGGTAGACAATGCTTACTCAATGAATGATATACAATACGCTACTTCCGATGGATGCAATTCGTTTTAGCAAATTGTAGCAACAATTGGTATCGCAGTGTTGATTGGCAAAACATCCTGGCAAATTGCTACAGGCCTTGATAACTAATACAAATAAACAACACTGCACATTAGTGCACATTACTCGTATACTTGCAACATGTACTTTAATTGGCAATCGTGAAACTCACCATCAGGTGTGTGACAGGCACCGTCTCATCGCTAAAAAAATTGTTATTGCAAGTTCCTTTTCCAAATTCCTAACATTTTTAGTTCTTCTAAAGCTATCATCATCATCGGTAGTTCCTAAAAAGACACGTCCAAATTACCGTCGTGATCGTCAAAAAAAATAATTGATTTTCAAAGAGAGCTGTTCTCAGTATCATTTATTATTATTAGTACCTATAACACAATTTGGGTCGCTGAGCCAACAATTAATTAATAGTTTTTCTTATAATATAAAACTATGTCTACTACAAACAATTTGAATCGCTTCCTATTCCTATTTTCTCGTAAGCCTGGTACAAACTCCTTAGAGCATATCATATCTCATCTCTTGCGGCTCGCAGGACAAAAGTCTTTTCTTTAGGCATAACAATTGCAGCCGAGACTAGTTAGTCTATTGTTCTAGCCGCTAGAATGGGTCTAGTCCTGCGCCTTGCGTTTATTAAAATGTAAGACGATGCATTTTCGTGAAACCCTTGTACTCGTTTGGAAGTTTTTTTAAATCCTTACTAAGCTGGAAAGTTGAATTGGCTAATTCGTATTCTATTGAGTCGTATCTTCGGCGATTTTATTTCCTTTGATAATATTTCTTTCGGTGAATTTGAAATCCATTCATACAAATCAACTTAATGAATGATAGATTGTTAAGGAGGTAATTGTAAAATATTCTCAGAAAGTGAAGATTAGATTTCTTTCTTTATGTAAAATTATCTTGTTTGTCTTAACTTCGAGATTTGATTATTTTTATCACTAGTATAATCACACCTGGCAGTCGCATTCCGGGTATTGTTTTTATACTGTTATATAAATATATTGTAGCATAATATAACTGAAGTACTGAATTCAAAAGGAGACGCTTATACTCAGAAGTGGGCGATTACGAGTTGATAATGATGACTAAGTATACTTGTATACAGGTTGGTAATGATTGGATAGCGTTTTTTAATTATCTAGAGATTGCCAGCTAATACCAGCCAGTGGCAGCCAGCTTAATCAGCTCTTTTGTCGTTTGAACATCTAGATTAAATGGAAAAACGCCCGGAGAGATTAATAACTGCTTTGACAATATTTTCTATTAGTAACACAGGCTGATTAATTATTTGTAGCCTGAAAGCTGTTTGTAATAAATTTTGCTAATAATAAATTAACTTTTTGGAATATAAATTCAGAAATTACGTTAGTGATATGAAGTAAATAACGTTTTATGAGTGTAGACGTAAAATATTCTGAAAAAAATAAAATACTGTTCTTTACAGGTTTTTTTTTTTTTAATTTTGATACGTAAATTTGACTTCTGTTTAGTAGAGACACAGTTCCAAATCGGCTTCCACTGACGTGCAAGGTGATCACCTCTAACCTTTCTCATCAAACACGTTTCAGAAAGACATTTAACACGTTAATCGCGGCAATTTAACGAATTTCGACTCTCGGCGCCTGGTCATCCACGCGGAAAAGTAATTACGACACGTAATGACGTCACTTACCACCCCCCTCTACCATGCGAAGCTAATAGACAATTTGCAAGGTTTTTCAAGCCGATTTGCAAGGGGCTGCGCGGTTCCGACGCTGAAAATGCCAGCGTCGAAGTTTATTCAATGAGAGTGCTTTGTCGTATCAATTTATTCAAATACCAAGGAGGCAAACTGATTTACACGTCACTATTTTTTTTACGATTTGGAAAGATTTTTATTAGTCTCATTAACTTGCACACATATCCAGTACTTTATATGAGTTAGTTCACAATAAAAGCTCATTTTACAAAGCAAACTAAAATTACTAAAGAGCTTTGTAAAATGAAAACAATACGACAAAATGCGGCAAACAAAAAACACGGAATTAAAACAAAAGAGTTTTTCATAGGAATTGTTGCCATTAAAAAAGTTATTATAAAATGGCTTTCCGTGGTCTACGATTCGTTAGTTCTTTCCTATCGTCGTTGCATCTGGAGGGTTAAATCCAGGCTTTTTTTGTGCCATGACGCATTCAGAAGCATTCCTTTGTTGCGCCAAGCAAGGATTTCTCATTAGGGTATTCCGTACCTTTGAAATAACATTAGCTGCGTACTTATACCACAAGTACGGGGGCTGTAATGCATTCATTAACTGCTTTAAAGGTCCTCCAACTTGATTGAAATGCAAATTAGGTTTGGTATTTAAAGGTGGAGCTTTAATTGATTTATTTACGGCGCTCTTTTATTTAATTTTACAATAAAGTATAAAATAAGTTGTATACCAATGTAAGGAGAATAATGATAAAAATGTTACAAAAAATAGTAACAAGATAATTGAAAATAAGGAAACCGTGGACTAGACAATTTTTTTTACAAAACAACATGGTAATAATATATTCACATAAAATACCAGAAATATGCGCATCACAATATAAATACATTGTTCAAAAGTCCTTAAGGTTACGACCGCTCAGTTTTCTCGTAAATTAAAAGAAAAAGCTCTCAAATTTTTTACAATCGACTGAGTTCTCAAGTGAATATGGAAAGCCCCGGATGCTCGTTTAACCGAGTACTTGAGACAAGTTGAGGCGACCTTAGATGAAGGAAAGCTGCGAGTTAGCGTCTAGCTCGTTACCACTTACGGCTTAAGAGACTCTACGAGTTTATCTCCTAAATCCTCTCAAATGCACATCGATGCCTCTTTCTGAAATACACTTTTGAAGTTGAAAGATTTTAAAGTTTATGTTTTATTTGTTACAGAGTCTTCATCAGAGGAACAGTCATCGACGTCAGAAGAAGAAGAAGACGAGTTCGGAGATTTTGATCCGTTCGCAACAGCGCCGTCTTTGCATTCCCCTGACAGTGGTCGCTCAGACCCGCGTTACGCAAACGCACCTCGGCGTAACCCGAGTCCTTATTACTACGGAGACTTGTTTAAAACAGCGCCACCCCCACCAGCACCATCAGCCCCGACTGCTTCTACAACATCTTCATCTCGAGGCCCACGGTACAGAAAATCAGCGAGCCTAGACGCACCTCACGTTGCCCAGCGACCTAATCTGCCCAAAAGATTCTCAGTCGCCGAAGATGGTTTTCGTGAATTAGAGCAATCATCTTCTTCGTCCTGTGAGAGCGCGTGGATGCCGCCAAGGCGTCGCGGGCGCGACGCGGCCGGCTGCGCGTGCGCCGCGCCTGAAGATGTAGAGGACCAACGTCCGTCTCGAAGCGTCTTTTACGTGCCGGCGCCTCTGCCCCGCTGGCCGCAAGAGATGACCACCAGACAGATATACGAGACTGCCTTTGACTGCAAAATTACTCGTTCAGACGATGATTTGGACGACTTTGACCGTGTCAGCAACCACCCGGCTCTGCTGCAAGCCGAAGAGCGAAAAGTCATTTCATCAGCATCGTCCGCTTTTGAGGCTGTCGAGCGAGGTGAACCGGACTTCAAGGGTCGTCGTAAAGTGACGATGAAGACTGATAGTGTTCGGCGTTCTAAGATCCCGACTATTCGTCAGAAAAGAGAGAACGAGAACAATGCCTGCGCTTTATCAGAGGAATTGGAAAAAGTGCACATTGAAGAAGAGGAGCGTATAGCATCAACCTCCCAATTACCACTGCGGGGATACACTCCATCCCCACCGTCGACAGCTCCACTGCCAACAAAGTTTCAACAAAAGGACGGGTCTGCTATGAACAGCATTAAAAGTGCACCAAACTTGCCTCAATCACAACCGGCGCACCCCCGTCTAAAGGATCTTAGGTTACCTGTGAAATCATTACGTAGCCGTGATAGCGTAACTAGCAGTGAAGCCAGCATGGCTGATGTCAAAGGTTCAGTCTCTACTGAATTGGACATCGGGCAGCGTCTTAGAGACTCAAGCCGCGAGTCACACGATGGAGACGATGAGAGGGGACAATCTAAGGACGGTATTTTTTTAGAGATTAAGGGCCGACCCACTTCCGATTCTGACACACCTGAATTGAATCGGTACACTGGGCCTAAGGGGGTCGGCCCTATAATGGAATTTAAGGGTAGGCCAAACATAACTCGTCCGAGGCGCAAGTATTCCAGTACAGAAAGTATGGCTACTAGCAGCAGCGGAGGAAGCATGGAGTCACTGCGCAGCAGCAATAGTGAAGGAGACAGGAGTAGTAGTAGCTCAGAAAGCCGCCACTCGTCTTCTTTAAGTTCACACAGCTCGGATTCTGGAAACGTTCCGTTTACTAAATCGCATCACATGCAGCTTTCGGGGTTTGGACACCATCCAGCTAAGCTTCATATTTTAAGTCCGATATCAGACAAATCTTCGCAAGAGCCCGCATCGGAAACGTCCGATAACAACAAAAATAATAACTCGCAAAAGGTGTCACCGGACGATGGTGAAACCGGAAATACAACAATACAAACAACGACGGTTGAAATCGTCGCCAAACCAAAACGCCGAGCGCTGCAAAACAGAAATCTGCTAAATCTCACCTTCAGACATTCGACAGGCGGTGACGCGGAAATTCAAGGCTCTGATAGTGGCATTTCAATCCATTCCCGAGAAGGCGTTGATTCTCGAAATGCATTTATTAATTTCAAAAACAGCAACACTGAAGAGGAGAGGAAGACCGAAGAAGTAGACTTATCAGATCTTCCTTTTGACATGCCTAAATTGAGACGGCGACGAGCTGAAGCTGAAGCCGACTTACGATCCTTGCCATTTGACATGCCCAAATTACGCAGGAAGTTGCGAGGCCAATCCCTGCAACTGAATAATGATTTCGGAGGAGCAATATCTAATGCTTCATCCAGCCAAAGCGTACAAGACTTAAATCAAGGTTGGTAATCGAATTTCTATTCATTTTTTGTCAGTGTACTCGTAAGATCATCATACTCGTATCAATGTTAAACAAATCTGTCTAGAGTATTTTGTCTATCAGTTTTGTTCAAAATCCATTTACGTCAGTAGGATTTCCCTGTCAATCTTGGAAAAGAAGTGCACGAAGGGTCTGTCGAGTCAATTCTTTGCATTGCCGTAATTCGAAGCGACCGCGACCGCATTATGCCGATTAAGACGTATGACTTGGGATTACTTCACACGGAATCCTCTGGTCCATCGCCCAATATTTAATTTGCTTGAGTGCTTTTTGAGGGAAACTTTTTCCTGTATGTTGAGAGCAATTTGTATCCGTTATGTTGAGTTAGGAGTTCGCAATTTGTAGGATTGCATGCGGTCTGACGTTGGAAACATCTTAGTTGGTTGTTTTCTTTTTACATTGAGATTTTCATGTTTTCATTTACACGATTAGCCATATTTAATAGAGATGATTTAGTGTTTCAATTGTGATGTTTGTTGTTTTAGGAAACAAGCACAAGCCAAATTTGAAGTTGAACTTTGAAAGCGGAAGCGGTGGTTCGAGCAGCTCCAAGGGGTTGCATTTGAATTTGGGACCCATTGCTCCGCCTCGTGATCTCGTTGACGCCGCTCTCCCACTTGATCGACAAGGGTGAGTTACTTACATTTTAATATTCGAAAAAAATAAAATGAAGTTTGATTGAAATTGTGTACCTACCTTGGTGCAGAAAGTTTTTTTAAATGACTAAGCAATAAAGGCAACATTTAAAGGCATGATAAGTGAGATAACCTCTTACTCGTGGATAAATTCACAAAAACAAGTGAATCATGAATGTACACTCTCTTTCTCAGTGGAATGATTTTAAAGTTTAAAAGTAGAACTTTAAATATGTCTTTGACTTGCCACAATAATATTTTTTTTTTTAGAACGTCTGCTAATAATTCATCTTTCACCTATTTCAGGTGGTACCACGGAACTCTTTCTCGCGTCGAAGCTGAGAGTCTACTGAGGGAAGCCGAGGAAGGCGCTTTTCTGGTCAGGACCAGTGAATCGGCGAAACACGACTATTCCCTTAGCTTGAAGTAAGTATTATCTTAATTTAACTAGTTCGCTTTGACGTTTTTCCTGACTTTTGACCACTGCTAACGTCATGTCGTTAACTGATGATGTTGACCGCTTAATCTAGTGGTATGACGAAATTCGGTAAATAATTTAACCAAATTCTTGTA
Organism: Alcis repandata; assembly: GCA_949125135.1. Lineage (NCBI taxonomy): Eukaryota > Metazoa > Arthropoda > Insecta > Lepidoptera > Geometridae > Alcis > Alcis repandata. The sequence goes on from OX421238.1 coordinate 5,829,194, forward strand.
ATTGTACATTTTTGTAGTAATTGGAAATCCGAGAATGAGGGAAATTGAACATTTATAATGAAATCCAAGATAGTACGAAAAACACTCTTTTAGGCTGTAGAGGTAATAACTAAAATGACACGAATAATGGTTTAAGCACTTAAATCTAACTGTGCATCTCTTTTTGTTAACAGATCGACTCGTGGCTTCATGCACATGCGTATCTGCCGAGGCGGCGAGGGCTACACTCTTGGTGGTGCTGCCACAGCATTCCCCACCGTGCCGGCCCTCATGCGCCACTACGTCACGGCGCAGAGGCTCCCGGTCCGCGGCGCTGAGCACATGGCACTCTCCACGCCTCTGCCCGCTGTTCTCCTCTGAACGAACCATTGCTGTCACGCGGAACATGACACGCTCTGCGGGATTTTGGTTTTTTTATTTGAAACAGCGCCATCTAGTTTGCGAACGGCAAACGTAGGGCGAGACGAGGTGTATATAGAAGATCCGAGAATATTCTCGAAGGCAATCGGTTATTCTCGATTGCTACGAAGCACAACTGCATTATTTATTGTATTTGCATAGCTTTAGATTAAACCAGTAAATAATACCAAAGAATTAGGTTACTTAACCGTGTTAAACGGTCATAAAGCAGCACTGTATTTATGCTAGTCCCAATTATCGCAGCCAATTATAGTTATTTATTTATTCGCATATAATCATTTTTAATGTGTGTATTGAATCGAAATAGTTCTTTTAGCTTGATACATATTACTCATTGTTTATCTAAGAATGGTATCTTAAAGTTTGATTAGTCAGTGTTATCATATTATCACTTGTCTTTATATTATAGTATGATATGTTTAAATCTATTGACGCAAGCGACGTTATATCTTATTGCTTGAATGATAACCCGAGCGATACCGGTCCGACTGGTTCACTATGAATCACGCAAAATCATTTTTATCATGTTGACCTCTATGATATCTAAATGTTTTTTGCTAAATGGCCTAAGTTTGGAGTGAACCTCTCACTTAGAGTAGGTTATTTAACATTTTGCTTGTATTTAGATTTTAGATACAAACACATATACACCACTTATAGGTATGATTACATAAAGGGACAGAGTTAAGTATAAAAGCGGTTAAGACAGTAATTCGAAAACAATAGGAAAATAGGTATAATATGTAGTAATGTTCAATGACTCATGAGAAAACAATGTTTATGAAAATAGCATATTTGCGCAAATTTTTACTCTATAATACTCCGCAAGGCCGGAAACAAATGGTAGTTTATTTATATCAAACATTTGTAGATGTCACGATAAATACATGATTGCACGACTGTAATGTCATTGAAATAGAGTTGAATTTAGCTGATAGAAATAGAAACGATGTAGTGAGTCATGATCTTCGTGGGTAGATCGGTCACGAAAACCTATCGATTTTAGTATAGCAACCAGCATTTAGGTTCTCACTTAATACATTAAAATTACTTGTAATAACAATTTTAACTAGATTTTATATCTTTTCATACAATTTGAGTGTATTTAATCTAACCCCAGTATGGCACGTATGTTATAAGATCTTAGATGAAAAGATTGCACGTGTTATATAACATTCACTATCTTATTTATATTTTTTGTTACATTAGAACTTAGGTAGGAGTTATGGGGCCCTTATTTACTAATATAGGTTTATAAATGTCCATGACAGATAACTTTTTTATTATTACCTGTTTATTCAAAGCAACGATATATAACGAAATGTTATCTTCAATGGATAAAGTAGCAGCTGTATTTATGTCCTTTTATATGACATTGTGTTTTAATCGGTTATTATCATGAATAATGTCAAGCTTTTCTGCAAAAAATACAAGATCGACAATATTTTGTAATACAATTCAGCGAGCTTATTTTCAGGTAATTGGTATAGATTCTGTCGATTGTCACTGTTATTGCGATGGACATTTATACAGGTGACACCAGAAATTATGCCGATTTCTTTAGAATCAGCAAGCTGATTTGATTAGCACAAAGTCGTATAAATGGAATTTCATAATAAGAATTCCTGTGATTTTCAGTTTCAAACATGATAAACGCCAAAAAAATGTTGTGTTAAACTATAAGTTCGTATTTATCTTATAAATGTACGTAAAATTAATTTCTAATCCATTCGTTTACTTACTAATATTTTAGTGTAACGGCACGATCTCAACTTAACTTCCTGTATGGTTCAGTTACCTTAGACTTAATTTTGATTGATTTGTACCTGATTTTTTGAAAAAGTTGTTTGAGACTTAAAAATTACGTTTTAACAGATTTATTGTGTTATAGTAATTGATTTAGATTGTAGTATAATGTAGAGCGTACGGGAATGAGCGAATTTGTATGTGAAACTTTTAATAGTTCTGTACGTAATATTAACCACCGCAGGGCAGCTTTTGCAAGCATGCAACTAATTTTTAAAATTAGATTTAATGTATGGTAAAATAAAATTACTGTATAAAGGTTGATACACACTGGTGGTTCAACAACTGCCAGGGTCCAGGACATCGTTCACAAGGAAGATTTTTAACTTAACTTCTACATCTTTTGTCTAATCACGAGACTAATCACGAGTGTGTAACAACCATAGTTATAATTATGTAGTCAACGCATAATGGAATGTAGAGAATACTGAAATTCGTATAATAATTTGGAAGTTTCAAAAACGTGTCAAAATTTTTTGGATAACGTATTTAAGTCCAGATCGGGATGTAGGTGAAATTATAGCTTTTAGTAGTTATAATCAAGTGTAATTCGAAAGTGTAGTTTGAAATTGATGATGAAATAAATTCCAATAAAAATTATCACTTCTTTTGAATTAAAAAAACCCAACCAATTTTATCCCTGATTTTCTCTACAAGCAACTAAGGTAGGTAGTATTCTTGTAGTTAGTAGTTAATCCAAAGAAAAAATAAATGAACATAAATATATCGACATAATGGGCCCAAGATTGAAAGGCTTTATTTTAAACTAAAAATATACCTGTCTTTGTCATTGAAACCTATTAGACAAGGACATTACATTTAGGAAAATTAGATCGCAAGCATCGATCTAATCCGACTTCGGTGATCGCAAGCCTTCAAACTTGGGCCTAAAATGACTTATTAACATCGGTTTAGCGGTTTATTATTTACGAAAGAACATAAGGACGGATATACTCGTACATTCATACAACTACATACCTACGTCATACAGATCAAATACACCACTTACCTTTTTTGGCTTCACCACAGTCGAGAACAAGAAGGATGTAGATATTTAGATTTTAATAAGGGGTGGGTTTTATGTGAACTTAATTGTACCTAATCGTAATAGCCACGAAGAGGCACCAACCATTAGTAGACTAATTCAGATAACTGGTTTTAAGTGTATTTTAGCCTATTTTTAAATGTATACAAAAACGGTTCAAAATATTGAGTTTCGATTAAGTGACATCTATTGAAATACAGCGCAATCAGAACAATCCAAATAAAAAATGTTAGGGACATCTCCCTACTTTGGTATGGAAACTACCGCCATCTAGCGGATGACTCTCCAACTACAACGAACTTTACAAAATAATTCTCCTGCTTATTAAACCAATAGATACAACTTCGTAGACGTAAACCTAGTTTTAGTTCGTACATTTGATAACAGATGACACTATTTTCAGTCGCGTCAAAAATCCCAGGTAGGCAACAATAAATAATGATAAAATATGTATCTAATATTACAGACCACCTGAGCGGCTAATTATTTATTAACAAGCTTAGTCTGGGTTCTATTTTAGTTCTGATTTGTGGAAAAATCTGAATTTTAAATTTCTGTCTCTAACGTAGGTATTTATAGATAGTTTGGAATTTCGTTTGAAAGTTGATGGTAATCAACTAATAAGCATTTAAAATAACCGTGATGTTTATAAACGTAAATACGCTTTCGTGTTTGCTTTTCATTCACGCAGTAACAGGCTGAAATAGTATACATGTCATCGTCTTGATATCTTTAAAGTTGATGATTAGAAATCAGTAGACAAAACTAATAATTTTTCACAAGAACTGGAGAGTTTCTTTTTACTCTGGAAAAACTTTGAACATAAGTGATCCTCGTGGAGATGTGATTTTACGGGGCGCATCTATTAAATTGTGGACAGAAAAAAGGGTCGTGAAATACAGACGTATGGGTAGGACGAAACTATGGTAAGGCACGGATAAGAACAATAAATTTTAGTAACAGAACGAAGGATAACAGAACTAGAAGACATTATACCTATGAGTAATCTTTGTTGCATATAGGTATTAGGCTGCCTAGAAACTGTTAGTTTGGCTCCGAAAATACAATGCGTAGCTTATAAGATGATTGCAGAGTAATTTCATAAATAATTACGGCAATAAAAAACAATGAATTCCCATACCGGATTAATATACAAAATGCATTAAAACCGAATAATACATCATTCTTGCCTCTCACAGAAGCTCTGAAATTCAGTTCACGCTGAATTTTTTAGCAACTCAATGCTAACTGAACCCGGTCGAAAATAATTAACGTACGTTTCAGGGAAATAAAATGGAGCGTGTAATATGATAATCCTCGATTTTTGGTACTTTGATCAAATATCGAAGCTGGTAACGAACGGTGGAAAATACGAATCCAAAACTGTTAGGACGGGAGGTTGAATAACTAATTTGCTGAGTCAAAACAATTTTATATGAGAACTGAGCAGACATAGAATGGAATAGATAGAACATTACCTATATTATATTAAAGGAATAAAAAACAACTACAAAAATATCAATCATAATCCGACTTCGGTGTATAAAAAGTAAAGCTCAAGTAGTTTGAGCTTACTTACTTTTTAATTCAAATTTTTTAGACCACCCGACTGAAAAACATCGCCAAAACTTCTGATCGTTTCAAAATTTCTGAGTATGGTTTTTGATATACTCGTATAAATTTGCTACTTGTCTGCTTCAAATGATAATTCTAAATCGAAAAACTTGGCCAAATTGTTTGTCGATACTTGACACTTACGTATATTTTACATCATCAAAGTGTGTGATATGATATCCTAAAACGTACTAACGTAATAAACCCCTTGTGGGCGTAAATACTGCGGCCCTTTACCAAACCGTTTGTGCAAATTTGCACGTGAAGACAAACATTATCTCGACGGAATGTTTGCGAAGCTTTCGTTTGGCTAATTTTGGTTCTCCATGTATTATACCTATCGACCAACGATGGTTTAATATGGATGACGTCAAACTGGACGGTCGATCTTTTTAGCCATTGTCATGGAGACGGGTAAATTGATACAACTTTGCGATGCCTCCACTGAGAAAAAATTTCGCTAAAAAGAATAATGAATTCACTTAAAGTATAAGGAGCATACTGATATCACCAAAAAGTGAAATGATTAGCACCAGTTTATAATGGTAGGTAGTTACTAGTTTTTAAGGTGACATTCTACTCTATTTATATATATATATTTTTTGGTGAATATTATATTAGCGGAATTAAGATGGATATTTCTCTGTTTTTAGTGAAACAATTAAAATGAAACTCAATGATGAATGAATGAATGAAATGATTAAGCTTGACTGGCCTTATTACTAGGTTGACCAAAACCAGATTAATGTAGTTAGGCATAATTATGTAATTTAATTTGTATGTATTTATTTATTTAGTTCTGTGGTCCTGACGTCACTTCTAACAGCCGGAATGGCTAAGTAGTCCGTTTTATATTACGAGTGTCATAGATTGATTTTTGTACCCGGAGTGTTATTAGGCTACTTTTATTTAATAAATAGATAAAATTAGGTATTAGTATTTTAATATTTTTGACTATATTTTCCATAGTAAAAATATACGAAATAGGAAAAAAATATATTTTATCTGACAACAACATCGGTTTCTAGCGAAAATGGTTACTAATCGCCTAAGGGAAGGATTAGGAAACTTATAGGTGGATAGTCCCGAAGTTTCCAGTAAGCATGTTGCTAATGCAAAAGTTTATACTGGAGCAACTACCACCTGGATACCCAAAACTATCGGAATCCGAAGTTTGTGATTACCTTCGCTCTATTTTATCAATAGGTATTTTGTGCATTTACTTCAGTATTGTAACTTAGTACAAAAGGCTTCGCATTCTTGAGGTGGCGGGTTCAAACAAAAAAGCCGTGGTAGCTCAATGGGACAACAGCCGCTTCGCATTCTTGAGGTGGCGGGTTCAAACCCCGACTCGTACCAATGAGTTCTTTGGGACTTATGTACGAATTTACATACCACTGGCTTTTCGGTGAAGGAAAACATCGTGAGGAAACCTGCATAATGTGTCCGGAGAAGAAATTGAATAGCGTATGTGAATCCCCCAACCCGCACTTGGCCAGCGTGGTGGAATACGGCCTAATCACCCTTCGAGGGTAGACCTGTATCCCAGCAGTGGGAGGATTTAAAGGTTGCATATGATATAATATGACAAAAGGCTTTTATTTTTTGTATATTGCTGTACTGATAAAATAAAGTATAAGACTAGGAGAAAAGAGAAGGCAGAACTAAATTTTACTTCGAGTTTATTTGATTGAATTTACCTCTTGGTAACTTGGTACTCTTGGTAATTTACCTAATGTATGTGTAATTATATAATGCATGTAGGTATGTACATATGTGTGTGTATCGTAGCTTCCAAACAGCTAAACTAATTTTGTGTTTTTTTTTGTTTGAAAGGTAACTTGAAAGAGTGTTCTATGATTCGAAAAAATCTGTTCAGCCGTATGGATATAATCAGCTTGTTGAGTTTTTTATTATTTTTAAATTTAATTTCTAGTTTCAGTATCGATGTGTGATCAAATAAAAGTTTGAGATTTTGAGTACTGTTACTTTGTTATATAACTGGTCCATTTTGTAAACCAACTATGAATATTTATGAGTATATATCGAAAGTTGGGCAAAATCAAAGAAGTGTGAAAGGTCACCGAGTTCCCTAGTGTTTCGAGAAGGGTTGGGCCAAAAATAGCAATTTGACCTTGTTCCTTAAGCAATAGTTTTATACAAAGTGGATACATTCTTATTATTTACTCAGGTTTTAGTGGATAATATATTATGTGCAATAAAACAAAAATATACTGTTTTGGCTTTGAATTTGAGTGACTAGATATCTTATTTTGAATGATTTAAATAAATAAATCTCAATCGATTAAAAAAAACAAATACAACACTCAAACCCCAAAAATAAAGAACAAAAAGCTGCACCTATAGACAGTTAGACACCTTACAAGAGGTACGGACAAACACAGATACGTCATCACTCGAAAAATATTTTCCTCTTTTCGGAATAGTCAGATAACAACTCTACATTATCAGCTCTGTTCATGCAAAAATACTTCATCGTGATTAAATAATTGGCTATGACTTACAGACAGACTGACACCGAAGTCTCGCTATGAGGATTCTTCTTCGAAGAAGGTTCAGAACCCTAATAACTAAATAAAATATAGTCAAACTTTTAGACTTTTTAAGTTAGGCAGTCACGCGATTTTTTTAAGTTCAGTCAAAAACTAATTAAGCGTGATATTACGAAAACGAATGTGCTTTATGCTATGCTATCAAGTTGAAACAACATGGTTATCAGTAAGCCGATAGCTCCGCATGATACCGATATTTTTTAGACCTATTAACTTTAGTAATTACATTTATCAGATCGTTAATTGACTTTGCGGCTTCCGGCTTGACGACCTTTAAAAAGTTTTTGGAAAAAGAATAAAACCTCTTTTTTAACGTGCTATAAAATATAGAAAGTTCTTACGAGCGTCGCTAATAAAGGGCTGTTTTTATATGCGGAGTGTGTTCGAACAAATTAAATATTAAAAGGGTTCGCTGCGTAACAGTCTGATTGTCAAAGTATTGTTTCATTTTTATGGAGGATTTAAAAAAAAAAGAATACTGCTGCTTCTAAGTATGTATGCTATAAAAATATTTTCACTAGCAGTTCGCGTCGAATTGACCTAAAAATCTATATCTCTAAATCCTGTATTTCCACAACCCCTAAACCAATTTTTCTCCAATTCGAACATAAAAAATATTTAGAATGAGCTATTTGCCAAATTTTAAAATTATCAGATTAATACTCAAGTTATTGTCAGACAAATAAATAATCATATTAATGCTGATTTGTTCCCCTAGTCTCTGATATCATGCTTCGCTCGGTCAATTAACGCTGAAAAATTATGGCATACCTTTGAAATTTATTCAAAGGAATTTATTGACAACTAACGAAATATTTTTGATGTCTCGTGATTTGGCAATCATTATAGGTTATTCCCACAGTAAAAGTTGTTCAGAATTAGAATAGAATAGAATAGAATAGAATATATTTTATTAAAAACTAAAAAAAATAAATTAAATTAAATAAAAAATTAAATTAAATTATTATTATTATTATTATTATTATTTATTATTATTTAATTGAATTAAATTATTATTATTTTTTTTTATATTTTTTTTTATTTTATTTTTTTATTTATATATTTTTTTTTTTATTTTTTTTTTATTTATTTATTTTTTTTTTTTTTATTATTTTTTTTTTTATTATGAGTACTTATACGAAATTTCGGCTTAGTACACTACATAACTCCGCTGAGCCTAAGCCCTGATTTTACATTATTTAAGGCATATTAAAACGTCTTTTACGATAGTATTCTGAAAACTGAACCTCGTGCGCTTTCAAGTTTTAAGAGGGACTTTATAAATAGGTCTTTTGTCTCGCGCCCGTTGTAAGAAATTGAGCCCGAAACAAACCGGAAACAAAAGAAAAGAAAATTTGAACAGGCAAGCTTCTTCTGTGGAGTTTTCTATTTTTTTGCATGTTTTAATACTGTGGTTTTTGTTATTTGAAGGTATCTAGAAAAATGTACCGACACGTAAATAATGACTAATAACACGTTTATAAAAAAACTATTGATAAGGATGGCGAGATGTGATAAAGGCAGTATATAAATTACAATACAATACAAAACAAAGAGCTTGACTGTAACCTATGACAATTTGTTGAATAACAAGAATGTAACTGCACTCGAAAATCTATTAATTCATTTAGAAAACTAGACATTGTTTGTAGAGCACAAAATACTACAGTCAGAAAGTCACGTACGAAGTACGCACCTACTCATACATCCGAAAAATATTATTTGCGCAGTCGGGTTAATATTGTTTATTAAAAACAAAAAATAATGTCACAAAATTCTCTTTGCGATAACATATACCGGTATAAACAATAACCGGTTAAATAAATTGAATCAATTGTTTAACGTCAAACTTTCAATTTCCTCGCATTAACCTCTTCCGAGTAACGGGGCAAAAATAGGGTCTCTATCAATATTGGATAGTTCCTACCCTTAACTCCGCAAAATGATTTCGTTGACCTCAAAATAGGATTTTAACAATTTATTTTGTCACTCCTGAGACTTGATCCTCTCTGAGTCGATGCATAATAAAGTAATATTGGTTTAGAGCTTTATAGAAATTGCCGTCGCAGCTTTGAGACAAAACCCGTCGCGAACCAACGTGATAATAAATTGAACGTTGTTTGGACGTTTTAAACGGAATTTTTTATTAAATTTTACGGTAAAGAATATGAATCTGAGACAATGAAACTAAATTTCAAAAAGATGACAGGTAAGATGGTACTCTTAAAAAAACAGGGTTTGGTGCTATGGTGGACGCATTGCATTCTACATCTTACCATCATCCTCACCATTCACTATCCCTAAGCTTAAAAGATGCTTTCAATAAGCCTCCGTTCAGTCTAACCAGCGTAAATAATTCGATAAACCAATTATAGGGAGAAAAATTTATAGAATAAAAAATATGAAATTCTATTAATTGTGAGTTATACGAATACGAAATGACATCTTGTACTCAGGTAAAGGCGCGAGGTTCGAGGAACCCGAATAAATTGAGACAAGACAAATGAGTCCCTCAAGCGATGGCGCCGACCTGGGGCTTGACATCTCCTTCAAGAATTAGACTGGGATCTATCGGGAAAATTGGTACGACAATTTTATAATTTATTTTTTGTAGTTTGGGTTTTTATGGTTATGGTTGTTTTTTTTTCTATTCTCATATCGTAAAATTCGGATTCTGAACTTCAAAATAATCTATAATGACATCTTTAAAAACACAATATCGAAATTTAAAAAACAGAATCACATTATTACAGTATTTCTTTAACAAAATTATATTATAATTATATAATGTAATATTTTTTTCAGTTTCAATGCACACGCGCGGTGACATGCTGGGTTTTGGCGCTATTGATTCTATTTTTAAATTGGTTGTTGTGTTTCAAAAGTATGTAAACACTCGTGTTTTAATACCGTCTCAAACTAATAATAAATGCGACAGTCAAAAGCCGCGGAAAATGCTGTGCTACGCTATGCTAAGAAAAAAGTTTTTTTTTATTCGAAGATAGGCTTGTATTTGACCGCCATCTCACATGATGGTGAGCAACCTAGTTATGTCTATACCTAAGCTATTAAGTTTCGTATATATAGGCTGAGTTGCTACCTACCCTAGTAGTCGGAGTTTATAGGCAACTAAGACCCCAGACTTAGCTTGACAGCTGTTATTTGACAAAATACAGAGATTTCTGTTACCGTGACATCCAAACTACGATAACTCCCAGTTATAATTGGTTTCATAACCGTCCAACTGTTATGAAACCCAGAATATATATTTTTTTATTCAGTAATAGGCTTGCATTTGACCGCCATCTTGCCTGATGGTAAGCAACGATACTGTCTACGATGGAGCATGCTCGCCTAGAAGAAACCGATTTACTCGTGACTTGAAGACACCAGGATTATATCTATCGGGAAACACCCACTCAGGCAAAGCGTTCCACACCCTAGCGGTTCGCACAATAAAGGTGGAATCAAACCGTTTCGTACAAGTTTTTAGTAGGTATATCAACCATAAAACGGTGTCGCTTTTAGCAAACCGCTAGTAGAATGAGCTATATAAGGAATTAGATTATTTAACTTCAAAATCCGTTTAAAAAGGAAAGACTTTATTTTGCTTAACATTTCAAACATTGCCTAGAGCACTAGCGTTCAGAAACGTAAGTTGCTATAAACCGTGCAATAAAACGGTACAATGTTGTTTGTTTATCGTGTAGACTAAGCGGACAGTGTCTGGAATTGTGTAAAAGCTTTTAAGCCGTAAAGGTCTCTGACACAGCTTGACATAGATTTCTGTTCCAGAAGAAGCAAAAATAAACTAGAACTTGTCAATTTGTATTATTTCAGTTTATTTAACAATGATACGGTTTTTTATCTGCTCTGGTCTGAGTGTTAGTTGTCCTTGTTTTTGTGTGTTCCATGGCATCCCCGACACTTTTATTAATTCATTTATTTTAAATTTTATTCGGAGGGCTTTGTCACTAAGCGACTACATGTACTTTGGAAAGTCAAAATAAAAAACAATTACTATTTTACAAAAAATAAAAACAAAACGAACAACATTTTTAAGGCGTAACAAGCGTAACACTACTAATTGATATAAAATTTTGCATTATCAGACTCTGGGCAGGCTAAAATGCTATTAAATATTCGAAATCCGTAATTTCCCTCTTAATATGATAATTATGATGAATCCTAGTATAAATCATGTGGGAAAATATGTAGTATATTATACGCTATCGATTAAAAATTAAAAATGCAGTTTTATTTACGCCTTATAATACGCAATCTATGTTTTTCATCCATAAATATATAAGACACTAGCTGACCCTTGCCCACTTCGTTGGGCATAATGTTAATTAAATCCGAAGCCATCGCGCGCCGTCCGGACCGTTTTTTCTCCGATTCACTTTGCAAAACGGACTACCACGTAAAAGCTTTTTTATTTTTCGATTTTTTATATAACCTATGACACTCAGCAATAATGTGGCTTTCTATTGGTGAAAGAATTTTTAAAATCGGTTCAGTAGATCCCGAGATTACCCCTTACAATTTAACAAATATACAAACACACAAACTTTACTTCTTTATAATATTATTAGTATAGATTACCTAACTGACCTACCACCTAAATTTTCTGTATGATTTAAAAAATGAAAAAATAAAAAACGTAGTGTAAGAAAGTCATATTCAACCCAAAGTGTATTTGCGATATTCAACTCGAAGGTGATAATGTTTGCGGTTTATTTAATACTAGCTGACCCTTGCCCACTTCGTTGGGCATAATGTTAATTAAACCCGAAGCCATCGCGCGCCGTCCGGACCGTTTTTTCTCCGATTCACTTTGCAAAACGGACTACCACGTAAAAGCCTTTTTATTTTTCGATTTTTTATATAACCTATGACACTCAGCAATAATGTGGCTTTCTATTGGTGAAAGAATTTTTAAAATCGGTTCAGTAGATCCCGAGATTACCCCTTACAATTTAACAAATATACAAACACACAAACTTTACTTCTTTATAATATTAGTATAGATATAGATTACCTAACTGACCTACCACCTAAATTTTCTGTATGATTTAAAAAATGAAAGAATAAAAAACGTAGTGTAAGAAAGTCATATTCAACCCAAATTGTATTTGCGATATTCAACTCGAAGGTGATAATGTTTGCGGTTTATTTAATACTAGCTGACCCTTGCCTACTTCGTTGGGCATAATGTTAATTAAATCCGAAGCCATCGCGCGCCGTCCGGACCGTTTTTTCTCCGATTCACTTTGCAAAACGGACTACCACGTAAAAGCTTTTTTATTTTTCGATTTTTTATATAACCTATGACACTCAGCAATAATGTGGCTTTCTATTGGTGAAAGAATTTTTAAAATCGGTTCAGTAGATCCCGAGATTACCCCTTACAATTTAACAAATATACAAACACACAAACTTTACTTCTTTATAATATTATTAGTATAGATTACCTAACTGACCTACCACCTAAATTTTCTGTATGATTTAAAAAATGAAAAAATAAAAAACGTAGTGTAAGAAAGTCATATTCAACCCAAAGTGTATTTGCGATATTCAACTCGAAGGTGATAATGTTTGCGGTTTATTTAATACTAGCTGACCCTTGCCCACTTCGTTGGGCATAATGTTAATTAAACCCGAAGCCATCGCGCGCCGTCCGGACCGTTTTTTCTCCGATTCACTTTGCAAAACGGACTACCACGTAAAAGCCTTTTTATTTTTCGATTTTTTATATAACCTATGACACTCAGCAATAATGTGGCTTTCTATTGGTGAAAGAATTTTTAAAATCGGTTCAGTAGATCCCGAGATTACCCCTTACAATTTAACAAATATACAAACACACAAACTTTACTTCTTTATAATATTAGTATAGATATAGATTACCTAACTGACCTACCACCTAAATTTTCTGTATGATTTAAAAAATGAAAGAATAAAAAACGTAGTGTAAGAAAGTCATATTCAACCCAAATTGTATTTGCGATATTCAACTCGAAGGTGATAATGTTTGCGGTTTATTTAATACTAGCTGACCCTTGCCCACTTCGTTGGGCATAATGTTAATTAAACCCGAAGCCATCGCGCGCCGTCCGGACAGTTTTTTCTCCGATTCACTTTGCAAAACGGACTACCACGTAAAAGCCTTTTTATTTTTCGGTTTTTTATATAACCTATGACACTCAGCAATAATGTGGCTTTCTATTGGTGAAAGAATTTTTAAAATCGGTTCAGTAGATCCCGAGATTACCCCTTACAATTTAACAAATATACAAACACACAAACTTTACTTCTTTATAATATTAGTATAGATTAGTATAGATTAGTATAGATTAGTATAGATTAGTATAGATTATATTGTTTAATGAGACTACGCATACAAAGCCGCGAGTCAAAGCCTACGTGTTACGTATTCTTCGATTTAAGTTATGCTAGACCTGGTCTTTATCGTCGACCCAGCTAGCGTGCCTCCACGACTACAAAGATTTTTTTTCTGTTATTTAAGAAGTGCCAAAAGAACATGTCTTAATAAAATTACAATCTAGCTTCAGGCTAGTAAGTAATTTTAATCTAACTTAAATTTATAGGTAATTTACTAAGAATGTGTCCAATAATCCTTTTCTTATTGTTTCTATTAAGACGAAGACACAATGTTCACGTGTTCTTTACACTTTACACTTTCACTATAATCACTACTTATGACTAACACTACACTAGCTCGAACGGTTTTGTTCTCTTAAGTCTTTTATCTATATCTGTGTGATCGAGACAAAGTCGAACGACTACAAAGTAATAAAATATAACCTCAGCTCTCCATCTACAACGTTTTCAGGTAGGTTAATCCAACAAAACGCTATGGACGCTCTATTACTATTAATCTTGCTGAAAGGTCCTTTATTGGAACACGTGGTAGGAACATGATTGATGTATTATACGAATAATGTGGCCGGCCGACTTGTTGTTGGGAAGTTTCCTTGAATATTGCGAGTCTTTGGTTATTCCTGAAGAGAACTTGCTAGGTTTTGTTGAAAAGCTTGTTACTATTGAGAATAGTTGACCTAACTTCACTATACATATATTGGCACACCGTATAGTTCTTAAAGTAAAAGTAAAGGAGTAGGAATGAAGCCTGTAGCTAATGTAGCTATATACCTATTGTTGAATTGAAGTAATGTGTTTTAAGTTAACTAAATCGGTTGTTACCATGGGGCTGAAATCAGCTGGGGACCATATATCATTATCATCCGCCTATTTAATACCAGGTCTGCTGCTGGACATGGGTCTCTCCTATAGAACACCACATGGCATGATCTTCTGCCTAACGCGTACACTTGTCACCAGCCGCTTTACGCAGGCTTACGCCTTACGAAACTACAAATTACATACAATTCCTAAATAAAAATGGTTGTATTTAATGACGTTCAGTGGATCTAATCAAATTTAATGAACAGGCGATTTGGTAGTCAAATGCGGATTTATTAATAAAAACAATCTAAATAGTCATTGTCTTGCGTTTGTCTCGTGCATTCCTTAATTTGTCTTATACCTATTCATCAAAGAAAGTTGTTGTTGTTGTTTAAAAGTATGCATCTATATAATTACGCTTTTTCAAAGTTTGTGAATTTTGTGTAAAACTTTAACGTGAGTATTAATTTGGGCGCTCGCTTACTTCGAAAAACACTTAACTTAAATTTATGGACGCCGGTTGTTTGATCTGTTTCTTTTACAACAACGCTCGTTAGTTCTCGAGGTAGATAAGGAAACTCTTAAAGGCTTAATTAACCCCAAAGTCTACGTGATCCATCTGCGGTTTAGCCGCAACGTTGCTTTGCATCAGGCGAGTTAGTCAAATCAAATTATTTTTTTAACAACAGAAAACATCTTTATATTTACTTACTGACTAAATGAAATGGCTTTTTCTACAAAATTAACTTAAGATGGACGGTGAGGCTCAAACTAGTTAGTGTCCAAACGTAGTTTTATTCTACAAATAAAAAACAAACAAACTAACTAAACTCTAACAATGATTTTAAAATCTTCTTTTTTTGTATATATAAAAATGAATCGCTATTCGTCTGTCTCGCTAAAACTAGAGAACGGCTGGACCGATTTGAATATTCATTTTTTGTTTTGTTTGCTCTAATACAAAGATGGTTTAAAAGTAAAAAAACAGCGGGTGAAACCGCCGTGTGCAGCTAGTTTCTTATAAAAAACTTTTCATTTGAACCACCTCAGTACGTTAAAGCAAACTTCGTTAAAGAATAAAGAGAAGGAGAGCTCTTGAGAGCCTTGCTTTTGTTGGTGGAATAATTTCAGGTCTTCTGCT
This sequence comes from Alcis repandata, assembly GCA_949125135.1. Taxonomy (NCBI): domain Eukaryota; kingdom Metazoa; phylum Arthropoda; class Insecta; order Lepidoptera; family Geometridae; genus Alcis; species Alcis repandata. The sequence goes on from OX421238.1 coordinate 5,845,002, forward strand.
AGTGCATCAACCTTCTTGTACAAGTAGAACATGACATCTGTATTATCTTTGCCTATTAAAAATCAGTTCCCTAGCTAGGTTGCAATCTATGACCGCAAACGCTATGATACAGATATAATCTTTAATCTTCTTAATATATATAAATCTCGTGTCACAATGTTTGTCCTCAATGGACTCCTAAACCACTTAACCGATTATAATAAAATTCGCACACCATGTGCAGTTCGATCCAACTTGAGAGATAGGATAGTTTAAATCTCAAATTATAGTCGCAATTTTAATTTATTGCAAATTATATATATACTGATAATTTTTACTATAAATTGACAAGTTAGCATCAACATACTACGGTTGCTATAGTTACGCAAATAGAATTGACGCAATGGCTTTTGACAGGGCAACGTCTGTCGAGTCAGCTAGTCTTATCTTAATATATATAAATCTCGTGTCACAATGTTTGTCCTCAATGGACTCCTAAACCACTTAACCGATTATAATAAAATTCGCACACCATGTGCAGTTCGATCCAACTTGAGAGATAGGATAGTTTAAATCTCAAATTATAGTCGCAATTTTAATTTATTGCAAATTATATATATACTGATAATTTTTACTATAAATTGACAAGTTAGCATCAACATACTACGGTTGCTATAGTTACGCAATATGACATTTGACATAGAATTGACGCAATGGCTTTTGACAGGGCAACGTCTGTCGAGTCAGCTAGTATACATATGTATATAAATTACGTGTCACGTTGTTTGTCCGCTATAGACTCCTAAACTACTTAACCGATTTCAATCAAATTTGCACACCGGGCGCAGTTCGATCTAACTTAGGAGATAGGATAGCTCACATCTCAATTTATAGTAAAAAAAAACATGAAAAATTAGAAAATTTAAAAATACTTAAACCATATATAGCGCTTTGGACAATGTAAACTTTTTTAATGTAACTTTTGACATTTGACATAGAATTGACGCAATGGCGTTTGACAGGACAACGTCTGTCGAGTCAGCTAGTATATTTATAGATTCTTTACTCTATTACAGAAATGTCATTCCCATACATTGGCATATTTTTTTGCAACGCTTGTGATTATGAAATTGCAACTTGGCTAGTGGAGCGTTGCTAACCAAAATGGAAAATTAAACAAGCACAGTAAAGTAACAAAAGCTCAACTTACTGGGTAACGAACTTGTCAAGTTGAAGCCTAGGTCGAGCACAATGCTGGCAATCTGTCCGCCTCCGTAATGAAGACACGTTGGTTGCTACGGAAATTAAACTCTTTGGACAGCCTTATTCTGGCATGTTAGATATTTTTTCGGTTTTTAGTTGGTTCCTTCTTGGTCATATATTCCATACATTTTGTCGACTGTCATTGATATTTTTCTATGGGACAACTGATTTTTTAGCGATTGCAGGGTTGCTTCTTTGTTAAAGTTTTTGTAACGCTGAGTATCTACTATGAGCCCTTTTCAGCTGAGCATACCCTTTCTGTATAACTCTGTATTATTTCGATTGACACTTAGAATTAACAAAACTTTTGTCTTTAATTAATAGGTAAGCACCTATACATATACATATATATCTCTGTTTAAACCTAGATTTTGCAAATAAAAATCTTAAATTAAAATAAAATGCTTTTATTATAAATTGTATTATATAAAAACCCAAAACACGTCTAATAATCTTATTATATAGCCTACCTATAGGCAGATTAAGCAGTAGTATACGATTGTCAACCTACTTTAACTTTAACCGGAAGTTCGAACCCTCTGACTAAGTTTGTATCCCAGATAAAACCGCAAACGCAGCAAACCAGTGGGTCGATAATCGCGCCGTCGAGTTTCGCTAATTAGACAGGTAAAAGGCAGGCGTGCTGTGCCGCGACTTTATTTTGAAGTTCCGATTACACCAAAGTTTTAAGCTAAAAGTTAGATAAACAGTTTAAGCTACTGTATTTTGAATACGGAAAAAGATACAATTTGAGCTCAGCGATTTCAACCGCGTGTTGATGAAAAATTTTAATGATGATGATGAACAGTAGTGTCCCTTGTATGCATTTCATGCGGTGATCTGTTGAGTAGTAAAGAAAACAATCAAAAAAACAAACTTCGGACTTATAATATTAGTTAGAATGCCCATACCAGCATCAAAAGATAGAAACATTATATCTCGGCTTACTTACTGGTGACGTATTTTACTTTAATAAAAAATAAACAAACGAATTAATGATAACTTTTCCATTAATGTACTTGTTTGAATATGTAAGCATAGAACGAACTGTAAAAAACATCTTTTTAAATACTTGGAAAACAAACCTACCAAAAACAACCATTTGTATGAAACACGGTCGGAGGACACAGTTATTTTTGTTCCATTTCTAATGGCTAGAATATTTCATAAAAAGAAGGTTTTTGGGAAAAGTTTAATGTGGGTTCTGTAGCGGCTGAAACAATACAAAGAAGTAAAAATATTGATAAAAGTATTTCGTGTTTTTTTGTCGGTTTTGATGAACAATTTTTTCGAGACTGTATTGGGGGATTGTTTTTATGAGTATAACTATTTCAGAAACTCTATATAAATAACATGTTAGCTACATACTTAGTTATATCCACTAGGGATAATAATTCTGCAGCGTTCAATTGGATACATCCGCGCTCGTGACTTTAAACAGATACAAGAGTCAAAGATGCGGTCACAGTTTCTGCAGGTGACAAAGAGGCACTGAAACACACACTCCCTCAACATTTTGAATGTATGTTTTTTGACAAAAACTACCCGAGTAATTGACAGTAATATTTAGTGCTTTGTGCGATTTAGCAACACCCATGCTTCTCAAATGGAGACTAGATCAGATTCACAAGCCGAAACGGATAAAACGTAAAATGATTGCGACTTACCTCCATGTTTTGCTAAGGAACCCTAATAAAACAGAGCTGAATTAGAGTAGGTACAACTACAGACTGCCTTGAATATTTCATTTGAGAAGGCCAACGTCGACAGTTGGATACGTAACTGGCTGTGACAAAGGTAACAAAACTGCTTTTAAGACAAAGACATCTAGCGCGAGCGTAGCGCTCTGTTAACCTTGTTGGGTACTCATATATACCTAGAGAGAAAGATAAAGCACTGCGTTCGATTTAGGTGAAGCCAAGATTTTTTTTTGAGTGAGTGAGTGAGAATGAGTTTAGCTATTAAGTGACGAGACGAGCAAATCGCTCGCCTGATGTTAAACGATACGTATGCCCATAACAGGTCTGCGTCACCCAGAATTTGAACTCTTGCAGTTCAAGACCCTGCGCGGCACAGCACTGTGCTCGTCACCCTGAGATATAAGATGTTTAATATCCTATTTGCCCTGAAATTTCACTGCAACTCGAACTCTCCTACTTTCGTACGGATACAAGACGCACACATTGACATATCAATACTCGCCTTCTCGCGGCACTGTAGAGTAGAGCTTGTGTACGATATACGACATGTATGTACGTAAACGTGAAAGGAGAAGAGTTTGAGGCTTCACCCAAATCTAATACAGTGCTCTATCTATCTCTCTATGTTTATCTGAGATTACGCTGGAAATTTTGTATTACGCTTTGAAAGGCACGGTTTTCAGACACAAAGTTTCCATATTTTCTTTAGTATGGAATTACAAAAAAGTTTTGCATATTAGAATTAAATAGAAAGCAGTAGTGAAATACTATACCTACATAAAATATCTTTTATATAAAAATGAATCGCTGTTCGTTAGTTTCGCTAAAACTCGAGAACGGCTGGAACGATTTCGCTAATTTTGATCTTGAAATATTTGTAAAAGTTCAGGGAAGGTTTAAACGGTGAGAAACATTAATAATAAGTAAAGAAAAATATTAAAATCAACAATTTAATTTTCCAATACAAACTGTTCCTTCCTACCTATGAAACATTTGATGTTTGGTACGGTTAACTTTTGGTCTTTTTAGAAATAAAAAATGGTGTCACTATCACTACATTGTCAAATATTTAGAGGTGTGTTCAGAAATTGGTCCGATCTTTGTTGTTGGTTTTTTGTTTTGTTTTGTTTGCTCTATACTACTGCAGGGAAGGATAAAAAGTAAAAAAAAAGCGGGTGAAACCGCCGGGGGTCAGCTAGTAGTGAATATAAATACCCTGAGTTTCGTTTGGTTAAGTGACTGAATGTAAATGTGCTGAGCTATATTCAGTAGTATTTAGTGTGGTTATTTGTCCTAAGAAAATGGGTGTAAAAAAATCTTTCTGAAAATAGACGATGGCTTATTTATAGAAGTTTATAAAACTAGACCTACATTTATTGTTGTTTTATAGCTTTTACGAGTTCAAGCAAAACGTATAGAAGTAAAATAAGATTGTAAGAAATAGTCTATCCACCCACCAGCTATCTAATTATATTTACCAATTTTTATTCATACACCTTTTACGATATCAAAATAAAAGCCATACTTTAAAAATTGAGCACGGAAATATTCTATACACGTATTATTATCTGGAAGGTTATAGGAATAATTTAATTCTCGAAGGACTATTTTTTATTACTCGGTCTGTTTGAAAGCATTTTTCCGAGTCACTTTTATTTTTGGCAAAGTAAGTATCCCTGTATTTACTTACAAACAGCATGTCTTCAGGGACACGACAAAATTTAATTTAACAGAGTGATTTTAAATCATTTAAGTTTTTGTTTAATGGAATAAGCCTCTCCAAAAATCAGGTTAACGAGTCGTAATGAAAAATATTGAGAGGAATCCTTTTATCCCCAGATTATTGGATTAATTGGATATTTTCGGATGACGACGTACCTACATAATACAACGAAATTATGAGTATTATTAAAAATATCTAAATACAGAGTTATAAGTAAAAGGTGCTATGCCGAAAAATAGGACTCATCATTATGAACAACTTTTATAATGAGATCAACCCTGAAATCGAGAAAAAAATTCAGCTTTTTCATACATTTCGTGGAGTGTCATTGACATTTTTGTCTGGAAAAGCAATTTCTTTCCGATGTCAGGGTTGGCCCCATAGTAGAAGTGGTTTGTAATGATGAGTACTGAGTATAAGTCCTTTTCGGCTTTGCATACCCCTTGGTTATAACCCTCTTTGAGGACAATCTGAGCTCCCTTAGGTATTAACAAATGTGAAGCGTGTGTTTTCGTAGATTGAATTCTTGGAATATGGAACTGAATAATAATTTTTAACCGAATTCAAAAAAGGAGGAGGTTGTCAATTCGTCTGTATGTTTTTTTTTTTTTATTTTTTATTTTTTTTTTATGTTTGTTACCTCATAACTTTTGACTGGGTGAATCGATTTTGATGATTCTTTTTTTATTAGAAAGCTGACGCTTCCCATTTGGTCCCATTTCAATTTAGTCCAGTTCTGATAATGGTATCCATGAGAAAACCATATAAGTCTTAAATTTGCATTAAGTACGTGCGCGACAAATAGATGAATAACTCAATAGTCGGTCTTTTGAAGTCGGTTTTTGTTTTGTAAAATGTTCTTGTGATTATTAGGCTTCAGTAGCTTCCTTATTTGATTACTGTCACTACTTGTTTTTTTATGCTATTGAGTGATGAGACGAGCGAGTTGCGCGCCTGATGTTAAATTCCACGTTTGCCCATGTTACCATGTCTGCGCCACCCAGAATTTTGAATTCTTAGATTTCAAGACCTTGCGCGGCACAGCACTGCGCTCGTCACCATGAGATATTAGATGTTTAATCTCTTATTTGGCCTAAAATTTCACTGGAAACAATGCTTATAACAAACAACAACATGCTAGAACAATAATGTCAATAATGTCTAGTCTAACTTTTATCATGTTTAACCATAAAACAAAAGTAATTCAAGCCAGCAGCAAAATATAGATAGATAATATAGCACATAAAGACTAACTCAAATCGCATTTGTCTTTCAGCATCGAAGTCCCTGAGGACCTCTTGATTTGGTTCCAGCACTTTTCGTTTCAGCGATTTTTTCGCTTGGCTGCAGAAAATCAGATTTTCGTTTTAATATCCATACAAAAATGCTAAGTGGATAATCTTGCTTGGGCGACAAGATGAAAGACCGCGATCATGCCTTTTATGGGGCACTTTACGTTTATTTTTGAGAGCTGGCAACTTTGAAATTTCAAGGTTAGCACTTACTTTGAAACTGAGGATCAAAATATGCTTTGAAATGGAAGCCTTTTATTTTATAATTATCATCATCTACTGATTAGCATACGCCGTTTTTCTTGCCTATCCGCTTATCCAGGTTTTGCCATTTAGGAAATTTAGGAACCTTCTTTATCCCACTCCTAGGCATATTGGGGAACTACAAAACTAAAATTATTGATGGGTTTATAATTATGCAGTGATTTTCAGGTCTTTCCAAAAATAGGTTACTAAGTATTATGAATGAAAAAGTATTGCAAAGCCATTTATCTGCGTTACTGAAGCAACTATACTAGCTGCCTAGAATCGCACTCCAATATTTAAAGGAGCTGGCGTGGCTTATAAATAGAAGCCGGCGGAAGTGCATAATATTCCCCAACCGGGACGACAGCGCAGAATTTATCACTCCCGAACTGAAATAGGGCATTATTACGTACAACGATCGTTCCCGTGAATACAATCGGGTAAATAACATTTGTACAAAAATCTTTACACATAGCAACACAAAAAGTCATCAATAATCTTCCCTTGTCTCAAAATAATTATGCTAAAAATAATTTATGAAGGAAGCCATAAAGGGAATGATGAGGGTTAAAGAGCAACCAAGTTATTTGTACAACTGAGTGAGGGCGCCACTATCATAGTACTATACCAAAAGCCATAATCTCTAGTTGAAAATTTTAGTTCGCCAATTTGGCCAACTGTTACAGAAAAGTTGGTATGATTGTACAATGCTTAGCAGATTAATTTAATAGAGCAGTCTGAAATGTTTACATGTTAAGATTAAATTAATTAAAACGTTCTAAGCAACGGGTTAGACCGTAATCAGTGCGGTTCTGAAAAGTCAGCAGAACCAGGGAAAGGAAATAATTAATTATATTGCTACAATTTATGCAACAAAATTGTTCAAATGTATGTTGGACAAAAGTTGGATGTGGGTAAATGGATCATGAGATTTAAGCAAAGATAAACAAGATGAGACCAAAACTAAACCAAATCCGTCCCGATGATAATGAAGGTGTTAGTTTTAAACCAGTCTACTGATCAAACGACATCCTTAGAGCAAGAAGAAAAGTGGAGAATGAACCATCTATTCTATTCCATAGAGGAAATCACGCCCCATACGCGCGAAATGGTTCAAGATATCTATCATTGTCAAATTTCTGTAATAAGGCTGCTGTTTGTTTAAAGAGGTAAACCATACTGAATAGTGGGTAAAAATGATTTTTAAATATGATGGGCAGATGTAGCGTCGTATAAGCGTAGTTTGTTTAGGTTTTGTTTAATTTAATGACTGATGTTAAAAACGGACAAGGTCAGAATTTTCGATGGATGGGTGACCACTAGTAGCATTTACAAGTGACTGCTATCGTGGTTCAGGTGAAATTTAAAGTATAAGCCCCGGTTGTTTGTCTAATAAAAAGAGCCGCTAAACTTTGTAAATCAAAAAAATCTAAATGTCATACTTACTTTGACGCAAATTTTAATAGTAATTGGGAGTATTAAATATCTATTATACTTTACCAATGAAAACCAAACACCCAACTCTGAAATTCATAGCAGTCTATTTACTTATTTTCGCAGCTTTGTTTGGTTAGTTTTTAATTAATCATGCGCGAATGCACCTGCCTAGATTCATATGAATTTCAAGTGGAAATATTTGGAGCACTAATTAATTATACCGTTGAAATGGTGGTTAATTTATGCTGCGGTTGTGAACATTTTATATGGGTACGAACATATTAAATTTTGTTTACAATAGTCAGTTACGACTTTGTTTACAACAGTCAACTGTAGTGCTTGTTACAACAGGCAACTGTAGTGTACTCTTAGCGAAAAATACGTAGAACGTAGTAAATGGAACCACGTAACAAGTAACAGGTACTTATATAGGAATGTTTAGAATCCATATATGGAACCATATTCCTATATCCATATTGTCGAGTGTCGTTGACATTTTTCTGTGGAACAGCAGATTTTTTTTAATTTTTGAGTTGGCTCTGTAGTAAAAGTTGTTCATAGTGAGTACTACGTAACGTAACGTAGAGTAGGGCACCCTGCGGTCAGGTGGAGTGACGACCTGCATAAGGCGGCTGGTAGCAAGTGGATGTGTGAGGCAGAAGATCGTGCCTTGTGGCGTTCGTTAGGAGAGGCCTATGTCCAGCAGTGGACAAACATTAGATAGGCTGATGATGATATTGAGTACTATCGGTCCGTTTCGGCTTAGCAGACCCTTTCCTTATAGCCCTGTATAAATTCAATAGAAAAACAAAGCTTGCAAGACAAGGCTCAACAACTCGACAACTCGACAAGGCTGCTTGCAAGACTCTACTTATTTGTAATAGGATATCTAACATTATATTATAAGACAAGAAAAACAGTGGGTGTCTTTAAGTCGCGAGTTTCTTCTGAGCAAGTGTGCTCCATCTTGAACCGCATCGTTGCTTACCATCAGGCGAGATAGCGGACAACCGGAAGCCTATCACAAAATAAAAAAAAAGTTCAAAAGAATTTTGTATAAAAACTTGATGTAGATTCAAAAATGTAGGTCAATCCATCCTTAAACAATCTCTACGACATTTACAAACAAAACAAACCTTAATTATCTCATTTAATGAAATTCGTAAAGCCCTAAAGCTTAAGCAAAGTGGTTAAGCAAAGTAGTATTGCAGCTACAAACACCAAACTTTGTTCAATATTGACAGAAACTTCGGCTTTCTGTGTTCATTAACCAATTTGTTAAATTTAATCAGCTTTATTCGGATTTGAGATGGAACAAAGCCTGCTTGGTATAACTTTCCAAGCTTGAGAACTATTTGAAACAACTATTGAACTTTTCAAAGCCTTGTCAAAAACACGTGACATGAAAATATTGACGCAACTACCTGGAAAATACGTTGTTTCGTGGATTTCTCTATTGTATTCCAATTTTATCCTATTTCCCGGGAATAGATTTACCGGTCTGGCATACGTTCTATTTTTGCAAAACGGTAGACTAGAACACGAGCATGAGTAAGAGCACAACACTAAACTTTAATTTTGAATCTTGTAGAATTTCAATGCGTGCAATTATCATATTATGTTAAATATCATTTAAAAATATAGTCTACGTCATGAGAAGCTATAAATTATGTAAACAAACATCTTTTACTAAGTAAACGTTTTATACTTCGAGATAATAATAAATTGACCATATTCAATCGACATGAAATATAGACGGGTTATATGAAAGTAACAACCTATTTAATTTAGTCCGATCATATTTTAACGACGCAAAGCGCTATCGTTTGTGTTTCTTGTTACCGGAACGCGTCCGTCGCAGGGATTGTAAACTATCGGGACGCCATTTTGAAATAAACGCGTCATTCGAGTTTCGAATGCGTACGAGTTTGTTTCATTGCTTTGCATATATCGCGGATCTGGTTGTTATTGTTAATTTTGTTATTGTTATTGTATCAAGGAAGAAGATAATTTTTATTCCAAAATCGATGAGATGATTGATAAAACTGTAGACAGCTTCGTGATACATGTCACTGATTCTGACACAGAAATGGAAACATCTGAATCTGACGAATAATTATTCTTAAATAATATATGTTAATTATTATTTGTTACTTAATAATTTATTAAATCTTAAACAAATTCATTTTTTTTGTTGGTCCAAATGTTGTGAACTCCTGAACACTTGTTTATATAATTTATAGCTTCTCATGACGTAGACTATACTAATAATTGATAATTTTGTTTTCAATACTTTTAAATAATTTTACCAAACTCTGCATTAAAAAGAATTAAAACTACTTTTTAGACCTATCTCTAAAGACTAATTGCGTGATTATAATATAAGATACTAGCTGACTCGACAGACGTTGTCCTATCTTAACGATGACTATTTAATTCGAATTGGTAAAAAAAGCCATTGCGTCAATTCTATGTCAAATGTCAAAAGTTACATTAAAAAAGTTTACATTGTCCAAAGCGCTAAAGTTAAATTATGGTTTAAGTATTCTTAAATTTTCTAATTTTTCATGTTTTTTACTATAAATTGAGATGTGAGCTATCCTATCTCCTAAGCAAATTTGATTGAAATCGGTTAAGTAGTTTAGGAGTCTATTATATAGCGGACAAACAACGTGACACGTAATCTTCTTTCTTCTTCTTATCTTCTCTTATATATAAAAATGAATCGCTGTTCGTTAGTCTCGCTAAAACTCGAGAACGGCTGGACTGATTTTGCTAGTTTTGATCTTGAAATATTTGTAAAAGTTCAGGGAAGGTTTTTTTTTAAACGGTGAGAAACATGAATAATAAGTAAAGATAAATACTAAAATCGACCATTTTATTTTTCAATACAAACTGTTCCTACCTGTGAAACATTTGATGTTCGTTCGGTACGGGAAACTCGGAATGTCCGATCTCTTTTGTCTTTTTAGAAATAAAAAATAGTGTCACTTGGTTGTCAAATATTTACAGGTGTGTTCAGAAATTGGTCCGAGCTTTTTGGTCTATTTTGTTTTTTGTTTTGTTTGCTCTAATACAGGGAAGGTTTAAAAGTAAAAAAAAAACAGCGGGTGAAACCGCCGGCTGCAGCTAGTTTATATATATTAAGATTGCATAGTATTGTAAAGTATTATGAATACATCGTTACGAATCATGTAAGCCGAGTAAAAAGCAATTCAAACACCTTACATATTTTAAAAATAAAAGCACGATAAAAACATCACAAAACGAAACATTAACACACCAGAACTATTTACCGCTGTTCGAAGTTAACTTAGTTTCTTTATAAAACCACAAAGGAGTTTTCCCAGACAATTTCTTAGTCGGCCAGACGGCCGTATCTAAAGGATATCCGGTGCCTATAAATTAACAAACACTCAGGTATGTAGACCTGCAGAGCTACGAATTTATGTCCGCTCCACTTAGAATTATAAACTGCAGTACGGAGAGCATTGTTAACTATTTAAACCTTAAGTCGTAGATCCTAGTTTCTCCATTTCCCGGTTTGAATTTTTCAAGTTTTATGCATTTTGACTTTTAAAGAAAGTAGCTCTGTTCACAAGTTACATTTTTGTTTTAAACTCGTGACGAAGGCCAAAATGTTGATCATTTGTGAGTATTATTAAGTTTCCGTTAAAAATACTGCTGCTAAGTATTTTTTTAAAGATTAAATTAAATTTAATTTTTTAATTGTTGGTCAATTCAGTTTTAAAAATATTTTCAAACTAATGTTTAAAGTAAAATTGTTCTGTCGTTACAGATCTGAGTGCTAACTAACATGCGTAATTACCCTAAACAACATTTATGAAATTCCCTGAAAGATATTTGTTTGTTACTCGCGTTTACAATGCACGCTCATGACGAGCGTGCATTGTAAAGGAATCCATTATCTCGTGGCTAGACGATACTGAAAATTGTATAATGTATATCACACATAGACACCAAACAACACACCAGTTCAGTCCATCATGGTGAAAAACATCTTTTTTCTAATCTTAATTTTTTATATGAGGGGTTTTGTCAACAATGACACTGACACCCTGTAATTATAACAATATCTAGAAACGAAACCGAAACATTTAACTAACAGGACACTTAAAATCTTGAAACAAAAAAACCGAAAAGCATTTAGTTAAAAAAGGACGAAAATTGAGGCTCAATAATATAAACTAGTGGACGAGAATAAAGACGATTAAACAATTAACAACTTTCAGCCTACCGCCGCATAAGAATAACTTTATAAGGTAGAAGTTGAAAGCCAAGCCAACCTTTATTTATGGAGAGGCACAAAGAGAAGAATATTTCCTGTCCAATCTGAACAAGTATTGGAGCACGTTTTCTTCTTACATCGTTGGCGTTGCAGTCTAGCGCACCACCACAACACAGGTTGATCACGCGAGGGTTCATTCACCTCTGACCCGTACAAACAAAACCAATCTAAATCATTATACTGTACGGCCCATTTAGGAGGCTTTCGATGCCCCCGGTTGAATGCACTAAGCTATTTCAAGCTTGCATGTCGGCGGCGGTTCCTTGTTTGGGAGGTTTTGCATTTTGCGAGCAGCGGTGTTTTTTGTTTACGAAAATGTTGCAAAATGTAAAAGTGGACATGCTAGGTTAAATGGTTTTTGTTACAAAAAGGATTTCGGAATTTTTGTTAAAATTCATTTTTGAACTGATACCTATTCTTCACTTACTGTCTGTACTTTAGACTAAATTATTGAACCAATTTAGATGAAAACGAGTAAGCATTAGTAGCATTTCTGAAAATATCAAATACTTACCCCAAGTATTTGGTATTTTCAGAAATTTGGAAAAATGTATAAATTACGGGTAGAACTCAGACGCCAACTTTGCATTTTGTGTATCAAGAATCAAGACGGGTCTGAAAGTAAAATATCAAACATCTCCTGATATTTGAACAAAATCTCATAAACCGACGTACACATACTTTATAGGATGCCTAGAGCGGAGTTTACTACAGGATACAATAGAAAAAGCGAACGACGCCGCTCTCTGGGGCCCTAAACGTGACCCAAAAAATTATTGGAGGGATTTTATTGTCCTACCCACGGAGAAAATAGAAAGGGATGCGGCATAAAGCTGTACACCGTGATTCCAAGCAAAGCCTGACTATCGTAGATATTTTATTGCGAAACAAAAGAGTGCGCCATATACCTACAGGGTTACAAGGAAAAGGTATGCTAAGCCGAAATTGGCATGTAGTTCTGACCATTATGAACAACTTTTCAACCTGGGAGCTTTGTAAGATTGAAAAGTTTGCTTTGAATCCGGAATTTGCGGATAAAATATCAGATGTTGTCATTAACATTTTTATATGAAACAGCTGATATTTTTAACGCAAATTCTGGGTTGGTCCCATAGTATAAGTTGTTTATAATGATTAGTTCTATGAGCTCCTTTCGGCTCAGCATACCGTTTCTTTATAACCCTATACTGTGAATGTTACATTTTGATAAGGCATGCCTGCCATCTATCGAGTAGATGAATGTGCCTCCTCAAAATATTGTTATGCCATGTCTTCTGTCTACTTGCTCTGTGGTGCCACCGTACTAGGCTTAGGTATACCTATTGTTGATTTTCACAGCACATTTTTCTTCTCGGTTTCAAAGGGATTTGCGGTCTTTTCTCATTGCGACACTTTAGCATTGTTTTCGTCGGTAAGACCTATTTCAAACGATGGTAATAACTCTTGAGAGAATAACCGAATTAGCTAGATTGTATCCAAGTGAGGGTATTATTACGATAGTGATGTCAATAACAATGTGTAGAAGTCGCTCTTAAGTAAGATTATGATGGTATTAAGAATTTCGTTTCGAAATTAAGCAAAGGTTAAGTACCAACTTATTTTATCAATCGGGCACTTTGAGTATAAGATCTATAATTATTTAATAACACCCCCAAATTCTTTAGATACTTATCACAATCGCAATCATAACATTAGGCTCTTTACCACTTGTAAGTACGCCTCTGTTACCTACAAGAGAAGAAAAGAGAAGAGAAGAGATAAACATTAAAGCACATTTACAGAAGTTCTGATTTTCAAGAAATTTTAATGCATAGTCATCCGAGTTACACAGGTATATCAAATCTCAGTCCAATCGGAAATCGAGAAGTGGTTCTAAATTCAGTAGCAAGTTATGACCTAACCAAGCAAACTTACTTAGTTGTACATTACAAATTAAATAAAATCCTGTAAAAAACTTATGTGACACATTTCAAATCAAAATCCTGTGAAAAAAACTTATGTGAAACAATTTTGTACCAAACTCGTGTTAAATTTTTTTTAAACATTTCCTACCATTAAAGCGCTCTATTTTCATCAAATTTTATATATACCAAGAATTGCTCTGTTTCCTGATAGTAGGTATAGCCTTATACATTTAATTGTTTGGGCTAGTACGGCTCTTTGAAGTGGCAACACATTATTAAGTTCCGAGAAACTGTCGTACAAAGCAATTTCCAATACGTTGTTAGTTTATGTAAATAAGGATAGTTTGTTTGCAGATCAGAGACCACGCGAGCTATTAACTGTTAGGGGTGACGATAGAAAAATACGTAAAATAAGTTAGTTAAAATGTCAGATTCAGATTCAGAAATATTTATTGAATAACTGATACATTGTAACTTATAAGCGAGATGTTAGTGCATTAGTTGAAATTTTCAGTTTACCCACATCGGGCATTCAATACGTACACAGTCAAATAGTATTACATAGTAGTTTTTAAAAATAATAATAATTAACAATTTCCAATTTATTTTAAATGTATGTATTGTATTATGTTAGTATTGTTTATTGCGTGTGCCTTTGAAAACCTCCTTGCTTTTTGAGCGACGTTTTTTTAATCGAAACTACTGTAATGAGTTATCTACTCTTGAGGTACTCTGAAATATGACTGTGTCAAATAAACTAACACAATTATAATATGGAATGTCATATGGAAAACGTGTGCTAAGCCGAAAAAGGCTTATACTATACTAATCATTATGAATAACTTTTGCTATGGGACCAACCCGAAATTAGCGAAAAAAATCAGTTCCATAGAAAATTTCCAATGACAGTATGTCGACAATATGTATGGAGTGGAGCAGCTGTTTTTTTTCGCGAATTCCGTATTGGTCCCATAGTAAAAGTTGTTCAAAATGATGAGGACAATATGTCCATTTCGGCTTACCATACCCTGTCCTTATAACGCTGTATATTTATGAATAACCATAGTTACTCTATGATTATGGAGAAAAAACTTTGAAAGAAAAAGATAAAGATAAAGAAAGAGAGAGATTTAGTAAGACAGAAATAAATAAATAGAGACAGAAAAATTAAAAAAAAATAATTTTCTAGTACAATTTAGGTACTACCTAAAAAATCTCTTGATTGACCTTTTTTGTTATTTTTTATGTTTTTTTATTATTGAGACTTGTAAATATTTATAACTCGCCCTACACTGTACCTTTACCCTCAGCCCTCATTTCAAGTGTGTTAACCTAATCTACGGATATATCGGAAAGTTAATCCACTCATTTCTCCTAACTAGGGTTGAGGCCTTCGTGGGCTTCGCTAAGGTGATTACGGTGTACATTGAACCACTAACGATGTTAGCCCGCGGTTACCTAATATGCAGTTAACTTGGCTATTATGTTACTCGTCTTCGAGGTTCTGCTGGCATTTGAGATACAGATAATCTTGTTTGGATGTTCTCTGTGTACAATTATTTGCCGTGCCTCACGGTTTCCCCTGCGCTTTGATGATTATTAGTAGGGGTCGTTTATTTATCACGTGATATTTCTTAGCAAGTTTTTAATCTTCTCTTGGTCATACGTGGTGAGGCTATAAATTACCCGCCACCAAAGTCACGTGTTTTTTTTTTTTTTTTTTTTATGTAATTGAGTGACGAGACGAGCAAATCGCTCGCCTGATGTTAAACGTCACGTTTGCTCATAACAGGTCTGCGCTACCCAGAATTTCAAACTCGCAGAATTCAAAACCCTGCGTGGCACAGCACTGCGCTCGTCACCCTGAGATAATATAAGTTGTTTAATCTCCCATTTGCCCTGTGTGTATTTTTATGTACAATTTTTCTTAATAATTATCAAAATTAACGAAAAAATAAGCACATGACCCTTCCTAATAACCCTGTAGTATTCGTTAAGACACTAGCTGTGTCCCGCTGTTTCGTTTACTATCCTGCAGAAGCCTATGGGTTAATTTAGGGTAGAAGCTATCCCTTATTGGGACGAAATTTAGTATAGAGGTATAGCTATATGTAATAAACTATATCATATCCAGGATTAATTTATTGATTATATTTTTTATCATGTACAATAAGAACTTGATAACGGGTGCATCCACGTCCAGCAACTAGTTTCATTAAAAAAACATCGAGTAAATAAACTGTTTTATCCTTCAAATCAACTTTGAAGTCATTTTAAGTTTCTCCAAATCTTTTTCTTCAAGTCGAGTTTTCAGAAGATTTAATCAAACTAGATGAAAGTTACTTGATAGAGAGTTTAGGACAAGCTTTTAGACGAGAAAAGTATTCGTATTGTACGTTTAAAATAATCGAAATACGTAGAAAACGTGAGTTCGTCCTCTCTTTATCAATGTAGTGAATTGTGGTTGGCGTGGCTTTTCGAAATGTGAAATTGATGGAATTTTAAATTCATTTGCCGAAAGCAATTTCGGTATAAATTTTTTCAGGAACCACCTTCCATTCGTTTTCAAAATAAAGGATTATTCACGGTTTGATCCTGTCGTTGAAATGTGAACCTTTTTTCGTGTAACGTACTATAGAAATTCAAATAACACACGTTCTTGGTTTGTGAGAAACAATGATAACAAACGCAGCATGCATGGACGACTTTTATTATTGGAAATTGTGCTCTGTACAGCATTGTATAGGATTCAGGTTTCATTGTAGTAATATGACTCACATCGTCGTCATAAAACGTCTCGTTATTTGAAATTAATTTGTTTTTCTTATCCATGAACACGTTATTCTCTACGCGAGTGCTACGAGGTACTACGCCGTAGCTACTACGGGTGCCTACGGAGTCTACGACATAATCTCGACCGACACGCCATCCGCGACAGCTAGTTTAAATTAGGTGCGCGAAGGCTATATAAATAGCAGTCATAAGACTTATTCTTTGACATAAATAAATCAATTTAGGTTATGTGACCAACCATGTGGCCTAACCATTCTAAGGCGACTTCCGAAATAGTTAACCAAATTGTTATGGTGATCAACACTAGTGTCATTTTTATTGTTCCAATGCTCACGTGTTGTGGTATTTCCTAAGCAAAGTAAAGGCAGCTCTAAAAATTGTTCTATCCCTTTTTATGTACTTATGTAGTTACGGGCATATGAAGAAATATAAATATTGTTTTAATTCCAGATAATTTAGTTTTGAGATTGGTCGATGGTAGATTAATTTTTTTTTTCGAAAAAAAAAACATATTCTAACTGAAACTAGTACACACTTTCGGTTCTAATCCTAACTCGGTCGGCTAATAATTGATGTTAACTACATCTATACTAATATTATAAACAGGAAAGATTTGTATTTTTGTATGTTTGTGTGGAATAAACTCAAAAACTACTGGACCGATTTCAAAAATTCTTTCACTATTCGAATGCTACATTATCCCAAAGTAACATAGGGCTATTTTTTTTTATCCACAGCGAAGCGTGGCAGGCACAGCTAGTTTACAATATAATAAAATAGGAAACCCGGTCCATTTCCAAACAGGTATGTCTAAAAGCAGAGCTACGAGCCTCTAGTTCAGTTTTCAGTGATATTTATGCACGAACTTTATCACCCTCGAGAGTCATTCCTCCCAAATTTATACTCCAGTGGTCAAAGACTGGCACTGCCATACTTTCTTGTACTAAATACTGCTATATCACCGTAGACAACGTTGTTCACGCTCAGTTATTCACACAAACAAAACTAAGCATTTTGTAGCCATAAAACATAACATGCTGAGTTTTTGAATTTACACATTTATAAGGGACTAGCTGAGCACCGTGGTTTCACCTGCGGTCAAAAGGTTAACATGAGTTTTCCGGGATAAAAATTATCTCATTAGCGTTAATAAAAAGTATCCGATGTCACTTCTAATACCTCCAAAAATATGTGTACAAAGTTTCATGATGATCAGTTAAGTAGTTTTCGCGTGAAAGCGTAACAAACAAACTTACATTTACATTTATAATATTGGTAGGGATGTCAATACTGTTGTTTGCAGAGGATTTTGCTAGCTTTTGTATTAAATGTAAATTCATGTTAATTTGACGATTGGTAGGACTTGTTCATGTTGCGAGCGCGTCTGACACAGATCATAAAATTGAACAGATCAAACCTATTACTCCGAAAATCCGAACACAAAAGTAATACACTCAAAAATAATAGGCTCTAAAATCGTTAATTATTGTATTACAAAGATAGATAGATAGATAATCTTTATTGTTCACACCAGAAATTACAAACAAAGGGATAATAAAACTTAAATCTAGTGCAACAACTGGCAGCCTTATCGCTAAGAGCGATCTCTTCCAGGCAACCTTAGGATGAAGAGGATACACATTATATAAAATACATCTGAAAGGCCAGCTCTTAATCTGGCCTATAAATTTTAAGAAGGCATAAGTAAAGTAAATTCCAAGTCGCGTAATCGTAAGCGCGATTTACTACCTTGTCGCGTGCCCGACGCAGAGAATAATAAGCTTTAAGGATATTTTACTACATGTGTTATTTACTGGTTTTATAATCTTTGGCGTCTACGTCACGTATTTAAATATCAAATAGGGTAGATTTTTGAATGTTAAAGAATCTGTTTTGGTAGTAGGTATATGGTCTTGTACTCGTATATCTTGTGGTTTATGATCTTGCATTCTTGACAAAGGGAAACTAAGTGACGAGTTATGAGTGTAAAGTGTGAACTAAGGTTAATAATTCACACTACACTTTCACGTAATTACGAATTCGGACATCAGAAGCGTTTTGAAACGGTTTTCACACGGCCACACTAATATAAGATCCTAAACACAAATGCATGAAGTCCAAATTGTACCCTTTATAACTCGGAAAAATTAAAGCTACGCATACAGTTAATGATATCTCGTAAAACCAAAGTTGTACAGTATTCACAAAGGGTATGCTAAACCGAAAAGGACTCATAGTACCTACTAATCATTATGAACAACTTTCAATATGGAACCAAACTGAAATTCGCAAAAAAATGCTGTTCCATAGAAAAATGGCAATGACAATCGACAAAATGTATGGACCAGCTGATTTTTTATTCGCGAATTTTGGGTTGGTCCCATTTTAAAAGTGTATACCCTTTATGAATAACCCTGTACACACTTATGTTATATAAACCCAAACCGTAACTCTCATCCTATTGTTATTACTATCAATAAAGCAGTAACACCTACGTAACGTGTTATCGCTTGCCGGGTTTTTCGGTTTTTCGATACTTAGGTGGGTTTTATGTCATAAATAATTCATGGCCTCGTTCGGGTACAGTATACTAGTATTTTTGCAGTACATGTGTTTTCAACAGCATGATACGAGCTAAACTTACTATGCAGTAAGACTGGTTTTTTAATTTATTTATTTGAGTCGCACAGTATATAGAGTACAGTCACCGTAATAATTAATTATTCCTTATGTAAATGTGTATACACTTACTTAAATCTCTCGGGTTTCAGTGACATCAACATGTCAGTGCCAGCACTGGCAATGGTACAGGCAAAATTCAGCTGTTTAGAATACTGAATAATCAGTATTTTCAGTAAGGTTGCGGTTATTCAATGATTTTAGTTCGTTGAAGTTATCGCTACACAAATTAACATAAAGATATAGGTCCTCGTGATCCTGTCTGCCTCAAGCTGTAGGGAATGTATGGAGATTAATCACCGTCTTAGTCCAGTCTGTAGCCTCTTATCGACTTAGGTCGGAGTTGTGTCGAATGCAAAGTGATTTATGGAGCCCCGATCCCGACACATTGCATGTTTCCGGAATAACCTATGGCGACGATGCTCCAGAATATTTTCAAAGCGATGGCTTTACAAACACTCGCAGTTTGCATAAAATTTGGAATGTTATCATGCAGATGCAATTTGATTTCATTTTGCTGCAAATGCAAAATCGAGAAGTATTATTTATTGAATTTGTTGTTAAAAAATTTTTTAAATGCAGATACTTTGATTAACAGATTTTATTTGTTCACATCAGAAATTACGAACAAAAGCATAATTACTTTTAATAACATTGGAGTGCACACACAAACAACGAAACAATCTCTCCCCTATACCTTACATCTTTTCCGTTCAGTCGTGGGTAACAATAATTGGCAGTCTTATCGTTAAGAGTCATCTCTCTAGGCAGTTTTAAAATTGCCAAGAACCTATCCTAACTACTACTATTATACTTACCTACTTAGTCGCGAGTGAATCGATTCCTTCAAGGCAAGCATGCGCCATCGTAGACCGCATCATTGCTTACCATCAGGCAAGATGGCGGTCAAACGTAAGCATATCAAAGAATAAAAAAAAACTTATTTATTTCTTATTTAGGAATCCAATTTGTGGTTGTTATAATAAAAGTACTAAATCATTTACACCTATGTCAGTAAGTGATAAAATAATGGAATAGCTAGTACCTTCTTACACGAGCCACCCTTTTCTATCGTTCATAGTAATTTCACTCACTTTCAATAAGGAAGGATATTGAGTAGGTAGAGCCCACATAAAAGATATTTATGATATCTGAACCTACGTTATATTAAGACGTTTCGGTCAAGTGTAATCCCAAGGGATGGGTATAGTCGATTTATATTAACTTGAAGAAACAAGGAAGTCGGCGAAAGATAATAATTCTTGCATGTCCATGGATATTACATCTTAAAGTAGTTCGTTGCTTGAAAAATTTGTAAAAAAAGGTGGTAGGGTACAGCTTTATACAGTTCCCTACTGAAATGAAAATGTGTTTTTTTTTTAAAGTTTTAGTTACCTTGTTTTTTACTTGGTTTTTCTGTTTGTTTATTTTTTTAACGAAAGTGACTAACATCGACTTCGGTCAAAAAAATGCGTTAACAAACTTTAAGTAGAGTGCAATTAATGAACCACGATGAAACTGAATGAAATAAAAATCTATTTTACTGTCAGCAATAATTAGCAGCTATAATGATGCTTTTATTACCGATGTATTTCTATGATTTTTAAATATCTCACTAATTTTTCCAACGCGCAAACTAAGTCGGCGGGCATTTACTGTACTTACAATTTTTTCGATTAATCATTTACTCGTAAACCTAAAGCCAAACCTGCGTGAAATTTAAGTAGCGAAAATACGCCACAATTTTGTCACGTAGATGGGCGTAAGAAAAACTCTGCAAGAAAAATATAAACGGTTTTCGCCATTAGTCTGTCACTTCCACTTTGGAACTCGCTCCGGGTTTCCAACGCGCAGATTTGGCCGCGATTTATTCTGCTACCTCCCGCGTATTTGAGACTTTAATCCTTTGACAGGTGTCAAATCAATAGAGAAATGATATGGGATCGGATAAGGGACGGATACTAAAATGTTGTTCAGTTGGCGGCTGAATTGATGTCTAAATTAATCAGTGTATTATGATGACGATTATCATACATATCATATTGTAGAGATGAGGGAAATTGGCGTGAAGGTTTTGACGTTATAGCTTTTGGTATCTCTGAGTTTGGTTCTATTGTTCTATTAATAAAAAATGTATATTTCAAAGGATGCTGTACTGAAGGAGTTAACTATACTCAACATTAAGATAACAATAATAAAACATATTTTTATAAAGAAATGCATCGATAAAAAGAAGCTACTGTAGTTGTAGAGCTACTGTCCTTAAGTGGACAATCAATCACCAAAGGTCTAATCGTGTGCTTTGTCAACTTCACTTACGAGTAAGTTCCCATTTCAAGCTTGGCAAGTTAGTGTACAGTACACCATCTTTGATTACTGTAAAATCCTAATCTAATGTACAGATAATAACATAGTTGTTGTAGTAGTCGTTGAGGTTTAGTTGTTGATGCGCTAATGTTAGGTTGCGGTATCATTAGATATAGACTATGTTCTACTGTGTAAGTCACCAGTGGTCACCAGTTCTTGTGTTTTATGTAATGTATCTTTTGCTTTTGTTAACTTAATCGGACAGTTTAGTGCAAAAGTCCCTAAAAATCTGGGTGTAATCTTCAAGTCTTCAAGTCACGAGTAAATCGGTTCCTTTTAGGCAAACGTGTTCATTCGTAGACCGCATCACTTCTTACCATCAGGCAAGATGGCGGTCAAACGCAAGCCTATATAGGTTTGGCAAAATATATTTAAAAAAGTAGAAAAAACATTGATCTAGACGATCGCTATACAAAAATTAAAAATAAAGCATTGGGCTCATTGTATCATATTGTGAAGCTTAGCTCGTATATCTCCCAACCCCGGCCATTGACTGTCTGGCTATAAT
This sequence comes from Alcis repandata, assembly GCA_949125135.1. Taxonomy (NCBI): domain Eukaryota; kingdom Metazoa; phylum Arthropoda; class Insecta; order Lepidoptera; family Geometridae; genus Alcis; species Alcis repandata. Next base: position 5,867,202 of record OX421238.1, read on the forward strand.
TAACAGAATCGATGGCTCTCAGTCGCTCGCTGCGGTCGGTCGGCTATTCGAGATGCACCGATTACTCACTCAGTCGTCCCGGTCATTCGATCACCGATATCTAGTCTTTGTATTGAATAACTAGCTGTGCCACGTGGTTTCACCTGCATGTAGTAACAGTAAACTTTTCCGAAATAAAATGTAAGGAAATTGAGTAATTACCCTTCGAGGGTGGATCTGGTTTGCTACCAGTGGGATGAGTAGAGGCTGAGTTGAAAAAAATAATTAAAAAAGTGAATTATGATGATCTAGGCCCTAGACCTAGATTCTTAAGCTACTTCCATAGCTGTTTGGCCGCTTTTGCGTTTGAATTGCAGACATCCAAACATACAAACTTTTCTCAGTTTCTCACATTTATAATATTAGAAGAAGAATAGTAAGATACAATAGAATAGGTACATATCCACACTGGTTTATTTTTCTGTTCCTTGTGTGAAGCTACCTAGACAAACGTAGTGGAAGTTATGAATTTTTCATTTTATTTTACTGATTCAGCTCGGAATCAATTCGAGGTTCTGGGGAGGAGGGGAGGGAGTGTCGTAAGATAATTGTTACGATAAAATTAAAGTAAGCTTTAATAATATTACAATGATATACTTAACCTGATTTGTTTAAACAACGCAAACATTCGCCGAATTCTTTTCAAATGGCAGAGTTAATAGTTGAATCAAACGAAATCATGCACTGATTCATCTTAAAGTGGAATGTTCGATAATTTAAAACTTCGTTCTCGTAGCTGTGGAATTCTGAACACGGATGAATTGGTTTATAACTAGTGGTTCGCGGTGAACTGCACCTCGTGATTTCTATATTTCTTGAAGCGGCTCGGCGATAGAATCGGTTCCTTCTTGGCAAACGTGCTCCATCGTAGACCAAATCATTTCTTACCATGAGGCGAGGTGACGGTCAAACGAAACATAAAAATAATTAAATAAAAAAATACCTTTCCACCGATTTTGCTCATATTATTATAATGTTAAACAAAAAGTGATGAGAATATTATAAACACATACGAGTACATAGTCTAATTCTCCCTATAACATAGAAAAAACAAACATTAGACAATTAGTTCTTTCGGGAATCTGTAAATACTTCAGTTCTATGCAAATAAGAGGACTTTCTTCGTGTCCGAACAAAAAGAACTCAGCAATGGGATTGTCAACGGCACTTGTCCCCGTTGTTGGGTCCCACTCCAGGCCTGAGTGGGCGTCGAGCTCAATGTTAAAAGAAAGCAACAAAAAATTGGGATATTCTTGAGATAAAAACTTTGGGCGTGTAAAAACAATCCAGAGGATGGATGTGGGTAACTGTTTCAGTACAATATATTTTTGCTAAGAGTACTGGATTTGTATTAAATGTTTTCACAGACCTTAATACATGTGGGCGATTACTTATCGTTTGAAGTCTGTTTGTCCGCAGACGGGTAACCGCGAGTGGCGTTCACAACTGACTGCTACCGTGGTTTGTATGACATGTCAGACACAGCAATCACCGACATGTCAGAGGCGTTAGGTGACCTACTAACTCTGGCTAGCTAGTTCGTGTAATCGAACTACCCTGCCCAGTACCTCTCCAGTCCGGGCCTTATTCTGTCTGGTCATTTAAACTCGTACCGCGCCGTGTTATGATTTCATGAATGGATAAAATGGATATGGAATTTTCAAGGAATCGTGTTCTATAGGTATATCTTAACTCAACCTTTTATCATCCTTCTGCTGGGATACCAGAGTTCTATAGGTATGCCAACCTCAAATTAGAAAACAAAAGAAAACTATTCTTTAGAAAACCACGTTTATGTCTACCTTACCTCACCTTTACGGCCAGGCATTTCAGGTACATCTGTGAATAAGGCTCCAGGTCTACTCTTCGAGAGTACACTCGGTATCCTAGCAGCAGCATAATTAAAAGTTGAGTTGAGTTTAATAAAAATACACTTTTTAAATTTTAGATGAACAGCGAAGCATAGCTCTTAAACAGGTACGTGTTATACTTAAAACAGAAAATATATGGTAAATTTATCTATGACGTGACTAATAAAGTCTCAAACTCAATTAAGTTACTCACTTTGAATACATTAACAGTTTTACAATGAGATAAAAAGTTTATTTTCCAACGTTTAAAAGTCTCCAATTACCTTTTAGCTTGGAGGTGATCTCACAAATCTCGACGTGATAAGCGAAAAAGTGCGTGCGATTTAAAGCATCCATTGCGTTTGCTTTTTGAATACGAATTAGTTTAAAAAGTCAAGTCCAGTGAACCAAAATCGGATTACATAGTAAGTAAACGCATTCTTGAGCTTTGTTCAAACATGCTGTAGTTTCTAGATGCTTTAGCGTTGGTGTAAAATTCAGCCAAGAGAAGCTCATCTCTACTTATTTCATTAACTAATTCATAAATCGTTAACATGTCAAAGATGAAATGTAGTGTACTGTGTTATAATTTGGAAATTAAAGTCATTCACACTCGAAAAAGTAATTTAGATACATATTATTTCCCGTATTAACTTTAGTATTTTTCCTATTACTGTAATGTGACTAATATAATAAAATTTTACAGTGATTTAGGAAAAATCAAAATAAGATCTTCGAAAAAAAGTAAGACGATAATAAGGTACTAAAACGTGTCTGTTAACACTTTATCTATTGTCTGTTAAAATAAAGACTCTTTGACAACTGCAAAGAATAGAACCAGCTGTTCTTTGTGGTTACGGTTATGAAACAAAAGAGAAACAAAACAATCGAATAAATGAAAATCATCATAAAAATTAATGCCTTTATTAATTTCACAAATAAAACACCAAACGCTGTCCCTACGGAAGTACAAATTTAATATTGAAACTGCGTCATTAAAGAAACAAATCTAATCAAAGCTGCGTTAATCATGTTCGCTCACTCGCACTAGCAATATTGTGCGGTTGTGCAAGTAAGCTGACATGATTAGCGCAGTTTCGTCAGATTTGTTTTTAATGAAATGGGTCAAATGATTTTGTCCATTAGATACGGTATTGTCTCTCCAAACAAACATTTGAAATTCTCTCCCTTTGCACTGTGCCACAATCGGTATTTCCATGAACGGTTTGCGTTACGAGGGTCGAGCAAACACAGATGATTCATTATGTACACACGCTCATTAGGGATGACGGCTAAACATCGATTTACGGAAACAACGACTCGGGAATTGATAATGACTGCATTTGTGGACGTACTCAGGGGTTGTAATGCGGGGCGTTGCCTCTGAAATATACCTAAACATTTTTTCGTTTTATCTCAATTTTTAAATCGGTATTGGTCGGTTTAGCAAGGAATATAAGTAATAGTAAATTTTTAAGTTTGCCAAAATTAGCTATTTTTTATTTTTAAAGATATCTACATAATGGCAATTATTTAGAAATAATCAATTACGAAACTGATATTGAGCTAGAAAATACTTTTTGCCAGACAAAACTGGTAGGTACAGTAAAATGTTGACGGATTAGTAGCTAGGTACCGATAAATGAGGCTCGGACGTCCGTCAGATAGTTGGGTCGACGATGTTGTAAAAATTATAGGTCCAACCTGGATAGGATTGGCACAAAAAATAGAGTGGTTTTGTAGTTTAGTGCGTGCAAAAAGAGAGTCTATTCAGCAGTGGGTGATTACGGGCTAAAATGATTATTGCCGAAGTAGCTCAGTAGAAGAACAGTCGCTTCGTATTCGTGAGGCGACGGGTTCAAATCCTGACTCATGTCAATGGGTTCTTTGGAAATGTACAAATTCTCATTTAAAGGCTTTTCGGTAAAGGAAAAAAACGTTGTGAAAAAACCTGCAATCGACTGGAGAAGAAATTCAATACCTGTGAATCCACCAACCCACTCACACTCACAGCGTGATGAAAATATACCCTAGTCACACTTTGAGGGTAGGCATGGTTTTCTAGCAGTAGGATGTTAAAGGTTGATTTGAATGATGAAAATATTTAGCCGAGTAGTTACTATTTAAGTACTTACTAGCCGATAAGTGTCGATCAAGTAATGAAACTACTCTCAATTCATCATTCAGACTAATGGAACATTAGAACTGGTTGGCCGTATATTCTTGTCGTAAACCGCAATGTAAGTCGTAACATTTATAGGTTCGTTTAACTTGAGAAGTAGAAAATTGTCGACGATAAAATAACGTATGTGTGATTTGGTTTGACAAATAAAATTATTTTTTGGGGTTTCGCACCACAAAAAAGAAAATAAACCCATAAAGGATCATTTCGTTGTGCGTCTTTCCATCTGTCTGTCAAGACCTCTTTTTTTAGGAACATATCAAGTTAAAATATATAACATAATTATACTCGGATGTACGGTCTCTTACAGTTGTGAAAAAATTAAAATTGCAAAACAACGCGATCAAAAGATATGATCATTCAATGTCAAATATTTTCGCATATTTTGAGATTATAAAACCCTAGGCTACGTCGATAATCTAGAGCAGGGGTTCCCAAACTTATTTTGTCTACTACCCACTTTGAGAATAAATTCAAATTAAATTAAAACTTCAAATTAAATTAATAATACATAAACTCGTTTATCTCATTCGACGCTCAATCGTACTCAACAAGTAAGAACAAGTATTGTATGAACCAGCCGATTGATACAGGAATGCAGAATTCGGGTTATTTAACAAAAACTTGTTAAAACATGATTGCCCGCGGTCTACTATTTCAGAAAACTACCTGCCTAGGAGTACTAAGTAATAACTATTAAAATGCAAAAGTATGTTTGTGTCTACTTTCATTTCGAAACGGAGCGACCGATTGACATGAATGCAGTCGGTGTCTAAGAGGCCTCCTAGCTAAATGAAATTACAAATCACCCCCCAAGCCTCTACACAACGCCCCCATTTTTTTTCTGGGTCTCTTACTGCCCCCCTTTAGGTCTGCAGCGCCCACAAGGGGGCGTTATCGCCCACTTTGGGAACCCCTGATCTAGAGTTATATTTGACAAGAAACTGTCCTATAGCACATGTAAAGGAATAATTCTAAAAAACGTAAATTTTAGTATATTGGCAAAAAAACAAGATTGTATGAAACCCTTTCTTCATGAGTCCAACTTGCACTTACAGGTTTTTCATTATATTATTTGGTAAAATAATGTGCTTTTTCTCACTAGCAGGTAGTAGGTACCTACTACTAAAGTCTCACTCTAGCTTAGATAGATAAACTCTTTATTGTTCACACCATAAATTATAAACAAAAGGACTAAAGCTTAGTGCTTTAAATGCTTCCAGTGCAAATGTACCTATAAACGTGCTAATGTGCTAGATCACTATGTTTATTGTAAGAGTACAAATACAGTACGATAATATAATTCAGTTATATACGCATCGTTCGTTCAGTCGTTCGACTTTGTCTCGATCACACAGATATAGTTAGTAAGAGAACAAAACCGTTCGAGCTAGTGTAGTGTTAGTCATAAGTAGTGATTATAGTGAAAGTGTAAAGTGTAGAGAACACGTGAACATTGTGTCTTCGCCTTAATAGAAACAATAAGAAAAGTGTTATTGGACACATTCTTAGTAATTAGTTACCTAGAAATTTAAGTTAGATTTAAATTACTTATTAGCCTGAGGCTAGATTGTAACTTTATTAAGAAATGTTCTTTTGACACTTCATAAATAATAGAAAAAAATATATACGCATGAGCGGAGTTAGATTAGTATGAAATATTCAATTACTAAGCATGGCAATGTGATAGTAATACACTGAATAACCATATACGAGTACATACAAACATACATACGTAATTGTGTATTGTATTTTGATTTCATAAAACGTCTATTTACACGTCAAATGGTTTTTAAAAATAATCCAATCACTCTTAACTTTAATTCACCAAATATGAAATGAGCTGAAAACCATTTTATACGATTACTAGAGCCGATGACGCTAGACAATATTGCAACTGCACATTACCATTTCTGCAGGCTTTGCAAGGACAGTGGACAAATTATCTTTTTACTATTTTTTTCCCACAAGACAGACAAACTTATCCATATTTTGGCGCGGATAAAAACGATCGAAAGGCTGCGGCAGGCTATACTTAGGTGTTTTCTATCTTTAACTACATCGTAATAAGCTGTGGTCACTTGCCAAGTCTATCATCTACATAATATATCTATATTATTCTATATATTGTAATCAAAATTCTGATTGAACGCCAATATCGAATCCAATTGAAGAATTTTTGATTGAAAATAACACCTCAGAAACTGGGTAACGTGAAATGCCAAGCGTTGAATAAATCATTTTTTCATCAAGTCGGGTTAACAGGTTTTTATAAAGCCTTTCATTAGCAGCATAATCGATTCCAAAAGAGTTTAGTATAACAATAGTTTTGTTTTTTAAATCTCACAATACCCTTATACATATTAATATTGTTCCTTTTTTTTCTTTATTTTATTTTTGTCAACATAATATTATCCTGCTATGAAGAGTTTTAACGAGAAAAAACCCTGAAAGTAAATATAGCTTTAAAATTAAATTATCCTTGATTTACGACACGAAAAAGTGAACGTTGCTGATAGAAAGAGATGGAAAGTCTTTATTTTGAGTGTGACACAAATGTACGAAATCAATTTTAGTTGGATATGGCATTTTTAAATTTTGTATGCTATTAGCAGAAACATTTGGAAAAAATACCTTGTTTATAAAATCCAAAATCTGGAAAAAAAGTCAGTCAAAAATAAAATGACGTGAAACAGTAATTTTACCGTACTAAAGGCATATCATGTAGAACTGAATTTATACAAGCAAAAAAATTTTAAATTACAAAACTTCAATGATTCAATGCTGTTATTCCAAAGAAACTAAAATAACATATTCAAACAATAAAACATTAATCATTCTTAAAATAAATATCACATTATTTATCGACTCTTGATAAATCTATGCTCAATGTTAGCTAGCCAATATTTTCGATTATAATAATCGTCATAATATATAGGTACTTAATAAAGAAAATTACGACAACAAAAACCTAGGAAAATTGCTTTTAGGGTACATTATTGTAAGCTAATCTAGACTCAATTTAAGCTAGGCGCGTTCAATATCTTCGATCATAGTTACTGTAATCGTCAGTTATGATAAAAACTTTCTTAACTTTTTCTTTCTTTCTTTTTCTTTCTTCGTCATAACTTTATGAGACGAGAAAACATATCCACTGTTTCGCACATTGCAGTTCAAAACGCCGACTCAACGATGGCTGACGACCATCAATTTTTAATTGGAGACATTTCCTTTCAAAATGTTTTTAGGTCACGTATCATGGCTGCCGTAAAATATGTATCGGGGAGTTTTACATGGCCTTCGTATTGCTGAGGCTACATCGTACAAGTGATTGAAAGATTTAAGACAATTTAGTTCTATTATTTTTTTGTTGTATTGAACTTTTGTTTTTTTATATGATACCATTTTAGGTAACCAACAGTTCGCATAGTATCGAGTGCATTCCGTATTGTACCTTTCTGTTATGTATTGGAATTAAATTTAAAATTTTATTTAATGTACATTTTTGCATATTTGCATCTGCATAACCGATTAGGAAAAAAGTACAAGCTTCAAGCTTTGATGAATTGAACTAATAATATCTGTAGATCTTTTAATTTAAATCTTTACCTATATATAAGTACGTATCTATATAACACCCATGTGTAAAAATCAATTTACGTGGCATTAATCTCTCAAAAATTCGGAAACATGACGACCTTTTGGTTCGAATTAATACACGTGTTGCCTCGTCGTTTAAAAAAAATAGGTGAAACCGCGAGTTGCAGCTTAAGTAGTCAGTTAATTAGAAGATAACATTCACTGTATGCAGCCAAAATAATATATTATAGCAACTAAAAGAATTTAAAATCAATGTACGTATTTCTTTTGCAGCAACAAAAAATAATCAAAGTGAAAAGCAACCCGGAATCTAGGTCAACTGTTTGTGAAAATGCAAATACATATTTATTATTTGAATATGTTTCATATTTATGGACACGCCATTGCCTTCTCATGGTACAATGTTTGAGTTAAAGTAACAGGTAACTGCCGAGTTGTGAAGTCGAATAAATTTCATTATACAATACCTAATTAAAGGTTTCTTTAAAAATTAGGTCGACACATTAAAACTATTAAAATAAATTCTGTTTTTTTTTTAATTATAAACAGAGTTTGTACAAACAATGAATTGGTTTTAAACAGTCATGTTATATTACATGAAATGCCCAAAGATCTTAAAACTCAGCTAGTACCTATATAAAAACCAAAACTATAATTTTCAATTTTTATTGCCAACAAGAAAATGTTACTTAAAAGGCATGCAATGAAATAACTCCACACCTGGTATACATTTGATATTTAAATGATTTTCATAACATTTCTTTAAAACTTTCAAAATAAAACTGGAAAAATATTTCCCGCGGCATGAAAAAAATTAAATAAAAATACGTTTCACACTCATAGCTCCCTAGCATAACCCGTGAACAAACGCAACTTTCTTGTCACTGAAAACAGCTAATACCTATTTAACAAGTACGTCCAACAAATTGATTGCTGCGTAGAATTGACGCCCTCGACAAACTGTGTACGCTGTTTACATAGCACATTTACTTATTCATGTAATGGGTAAAAGTGCCTTAGCTCGAATCAAAAAGAACAAGTGCTTGGCAAAAAAAAAAAAACTATCATACTCGTAGTCTGACGAGAGGTTTGAAACACGTATTTACATATCACTGCACCTGTATTTTTAACCGACTTCAAAAAAGGAGGAGGTTCTCAATTCGACTGTATGTTTTTTTTCACAAAAATTAGCAAAAAAAATTAGAAAACGGAAACAATTGAGTCTAGTACAGAATTTACTAATTTAAATCATCCAGTCTTTCATTTCGATATACATTTTATTTTGAGTCATATGATACAAAACAAAAAAAGAACTCATTGCCATTCTTCAAAATGTTGATTTTGTTTTTTACAATCTTGAAAAATAGCTATTACATTCCTATACTCGTATATTAGTAAGATACAGCTGGTAGAGATCGTTATAAACAAAGAGGCCACCAATCGAGAACTTAGTCTGTAATGATACTTATAATGTAAGTAACTTTCCACATGCATTTCTTTCCACATTTTTTCTTTGTAATTTTTTTTTGCTTTTTTAATCCATATAAATAAGGTACAGATAAAAAGCTCCAGTACTGTATCCCGCAGAGTTGTTTATCTTTGATAAAGCGAGCAATTTAGCTATAGCATAGATTAAATATCAAGCCATTACGTTTAATTAACGTTCATTGAACCGTTGCTAATTGATGTGTACCTATCTATGCTCGTAAGTACAAGTACATATTTGTAATACCTGCTAGTTTATTGTAATATCTATATTATCAAAATCTAAGTTACAATTGCTAGAGTCAATGAGAGAATGAGAGCCTAATTTCCTTCCTTATGGGCAGCGTTTCCTAGGGGTCATTCTAGTTTACGAGTATCATACCAGTATGACCACGAGAATATCCAAATGTTAGATGGATATAAAAATAAAATCTTTATTGTTCTTTATCTCTCATGTTCTCGTGGTCATAGTCTTCTTGAAGTACGGTGACACTTCTGTGTCACCCAGTAGTGTAGTCAAAATTAACAGTGTGTCGGGTCGTGTCGGGCGTAAATGCAAAATGCAATGTTCAATGTTCATACATTTTTCTATCGAATACTCGGTACGTATTTACGTCAAAATTTAGGCTGAATTTAGGTTCAGGGTCGTTGGTCGGCACAACAGCGATGCAATACAGATATGTTTGATATTTCATTACCCAGAGTGCGATCTGGCGGCATGGCGCATGTCATACTATCGGTATGTCGGTATGTTGAATCACTATCATACTCGTACCAACCCGATCGGTCGGTGATTCTAGCATGATTCCTGTCGAAAATACGTAGCACGTACTCGATAGAAAATCAATGAAAAATGCCCATGACGTCATTCCAATTCTGGACACTATGTTTGTCACAGTATTAAATACGTGCCTACTCAAGACATGCTAGAGGTACAGCCCTCTTGGCCAAATTTAAATCTATGATCGCACACGCTATTGCAAACTAAGACAATGTATGGGAATGATATTTCCTTAATCTATTATGTAATAGATTCTATATTCTAATACAGAAATGTCATTCTCATTATTGTCTTAGAATTCTATAGCGTTTGCGATTATGGAGTTGCAACTTGACTAGGGGTTGATCAGTTTGTTAGTGTTGAAAAAGCATTAGGAGCTTTTTTAAGGGTTTCGTACCCAAAGGGTAAAACGTGACCCTATTACTAAGATTCCGCTGACGGTCCGTCTGTGTGTCTGTCTGTCCGTCTACCACCAGGCTGTATCCCATGAACCGCAATAGTTAGACAGTTGAAATTTTCACAGATGATGTATTTCTGTTGCCGCAACAAACAACAAATAACAAGTATTAAAAAACAGAATAAAATAAATACTTAAGAGGGTTCTCAAACAAGAGACATATTTTTTTGCCGTTTTTATAGATCGTACGGAACCCATCCGGAGTCCGACTCACACTCAGCCGGTTTTTTGGAGTTACTCCTTACTTTGATGTTTTATGTAGCCATGGTATGTAGAATATTGAAATGAAATGGCTGATTGAAGCTTCTTTTCACATACGAAATCAATTGAAATGTACCTACTTATTTACCATGTTCATTGTTTACTTTCGATTCAATCGGTATTAAGGTTTCATCCTTGGATCTTTGTCTAACGTCTGAGTTTGAGTTCATGTTTATACAAATAAGGGATATAATACGAAACGAATGCGAAACGTCGATGAAAAGATAAATTGGTTATAACAACATCTATATTTATAGTATTTTTTATAGAAGGTGTAACGGAAAGGTGTAGTAATATTTAAGGGTGTTTTTCTACACGTCAAAGTGAGTAACTTCTAGTTACATTTAAGAGCAAGTTGATCTTTCAATAACGTAGCTTCGCAGCAAGAGGTCGACTTAATTAAAACGTCAACTTCGAAGCTCAAACGTGTATTGGCGAGCGCATTTTTTGTATAATTTTATAATTTAGTTTATCTACAGATACTTGCATTTCTTTTTTAATATTTTTTATTTTATATTTACCTTGAAGTGAAATTTTGTGATTGGCCTTAGGTATTTATATACGAGTATATTTAATTATACCATAAACCTAGCGGTATCGTTCCCAGATATGTTAAATTAAACGAAATAACTCATACATTTAATATATGCATGCTGTACAGGTGAGTTAACGCCATTACTTAACCGATTCCACTGCTCCAGTGGACTGCAAGTCCGAGTCACAAATACATCTGTGATTTCCCTAAGGACAGTGCTCGTTGGCAACAAATCTAATTATTCAGGATAATGGCCCGTGCGGCGAGAGCCACGCAGTTTTCCAGAACATTCCATCTACAGCGTTACCAACTTATCCACACGTTGGGCGGAGGAGCCACTATGCTTATTCCCAAGTAAAAGTGACAGTCACCCGTTGAAAAATTTTGTTCGGTCACTTCGATATCTCTGCAGAAAAGTTTGCAGAAGTGAACGTTACGTTTATATTCATAGATATGACTGCATATAATTATGTTGGAAAGTTTGGCTGTTTGATAAAGTCAAAGATATAATCAGGTTATTTCGGTAGTTGCCAGAATTTGTTAAATTTTGAATTTAGATAGCACACTTTTAGTCAATCTGTTTGAACGCTTCAACTTATTACTGCTGTTATTTCAGCGTCAGAATATTCAAGAGTTCGAGTTCATTTTGACTAATGATTTTAACCGTGACTTGCGTTATTATTTCAGTATAAGGTCTAATGCAGTAAGTTTAATTTTTTTCTCCAAAATTCTTCTGCAAATCCTTCTTAGTCGAGATTGAAAAATAACGAGCAATTAATAAAAAGGGGTCATTTCGCGCTGGTAAAATCAAGTTTGCGCCTTCAATCGAGGGTTGTGAATTAAAGTAAAATTTTTAACAGGCTTTTCAAGACTAAGATGCTACTTCCATTCATACACGTGTTTTAAAGAATTCTGACACTGACACTGTTACATACGTCGGTCTTTTGAGCATAACAAAATAATAGTTAAAAAAAACTAAAAAAACACGCTTTTTATAAAAAACCGAACTAAAAAAATAGAAAATAAAATTTTATAAATTTAAATTAAGAATAGGGTTGAAAATTTCAATAAATATAAATTAATAATAGTGTAAATAAATAAATATATGTATTTTATTTTTAAAAAGCGTGGGGTGCATGGGTCAATAGATATTATATAAATATTTTGTAGATACATTTTGTATTGACAGACACGAGTAGAGTGATTAGCATTTTGATAATATCTTAGAAAGCACGCCACGCTTTTTTAAAAATAAAATACATATATTTATTTATTTACACTATTATTAATTTATATTTATTGAAATTTTCAACCCTATTCTTAATTTAAATTTATAAAATTTTATTTTCTATTTTTTTAGTTCGGTTTTTTATAAAAAGCGTGTTTTTTTAGTTTTTTTTAACTATTATTTATTTTTCGCTTTTTAGTTCGATTTGCTAACTATTAACCATTATTAATATGTACAAATGTGTTGGTGTTATCCGATTTTGGCCGTCTGCTCAAGCAAATTAAAAATAAAATTGATGCGTAACAAAAAATATTGAGCAAAAAGATTTGTAGCCGCGTGGTTTCGATCCTCAGACCTCATAAAATAAAATTGATGTCACCCCGGTGCTTGTTGGTCCAAAACAGGCTCGTCGTTTTTTGCTTTAATGGATACTAATACTACATTACACATAACGAGTGCAGTGGCGAGACAGTAAATGAGCACACTCGGCCGAGCAAACTAATTATACTTTGGATCACCACCGAAGACGATTTAATTATTACATGCAGCAGTACATGGGATTGTGCTATCTTCTTCACACCTTTAGATATTCACCACTATAAAATACAAAACTTGACTTCCCGTCTCCCTTCCACGACCGGAGAGGGGCGCCTGAAACTGGTCATTACGTGTTTTTGTGTCGTCGGAATCACACCGTACCTAATTGATCCGGTGAATAATTGTTATCACATGGATTGATTTAGTGAATAAGTGTTAGGATAAAGAAAAATATACGCGATCTAATTGGAAGTGAGTACGGAAAATGCAGAAAAGTGCAACGAAACGGGCTAAGGAGCTCGTCGTCGTCGAGTTTCCGTCAACAATGTGATAATTTGCTGGAATTACGAGTTCGAAATGGATAGTATTGGATATTGGAAATCAGGTATGTAAAATAGACGTACCTACATACAATATTTAAAATAATTGCAAGACAATTAATATACCATAGCGTTATATTATTGAATTAATTTCTATATATTTCTACCCTCTTTTCTAAAGTTATTACTAAACATGATAGAAAGTTTTGGGTTTGAATTGAAATATGAATGTAGGTAAGATAAATTATAATTGACTACCTACTCCTTCGTTTTTATTGTTGTTGTGTTTAATTAATAGTTAACAACAGGAATGATTTCATCTCAAGTAGGGTGGCACTTACGAGTACGTATTCTGTGCACTGGCACATTTGGAAGGATCGAATTGTAAGATTTATTATTTCACTTTTATTTATACGTACCACCTACTTCTTAGTTTATCTTATTAGTCGAGTATCAAAATAATTTCTTCGTATTGTCTAATTTACACAACTGTCTTCACGTAAAATGTGATAAGACTATGTACTAATTCTCCATATAAATAATGTTGGAGTTTTATATTACTTTGATTTAATTTGTGTTAAGACAATGAACTTTCCGCGTACATCGTGTGTAGAAAAATACTAAGTTCTTTTAAGCGTAAATATGACCAACTCCACAAAAACCTTGTTGAGGCTACCTACTAATTCTCCATGTACATCATGTCGAGGCTTTTTAATACTTTCTAATAAATCAAGTCAACATCTCCACGTAGGTAAAACGTGTTGAGGCTACCTACTAATTCTCCATGTACATCATGTCGAGGCTTTTTAATACTTTCTAATAAATCAAGTCAACATCTCCACGTAGGTAAAACGTGTTGAGGCTACCTACTAATTCTCAATGTAAATCATGTTGAGCCTTTGCATTACCTTCACGTAAATCGTGTAAAGGTGATGAACCCTCCACGTAAATCGTGTTTGAGGCGCATTTACTCCACGTATATCGTGTGTAGTAAAAAGTTAAAGTTTCTCCGCGAAAATCGCGTTGAGGTTATAATATATAGTACTGGCGCTATGTCTATCTGTCGATTATGCAAGCTATAAGGTCCGCCAAGAGGAAGAGGCATTAAACGAAGCCGATGCATCAATAAAATGTGCATTGAAGGCAATAGTCAGAGGAAATACAGACGCCAGTTGCTTACAGGAAACAGAAATTGCGAAGATGGATAACATATTATGTTAGCAGACACAACATAGTGTTACAACACAAAATGTTAAGACATTTTATTTTTGCCAAGTCTGGTCGAGTACCTATTGGCCAAAATTTCGAAAAGGGCCGTTTCAAGGTCAAGTTCAAAATTAAACGAGGAGCTTTAAACGTGTGGGGGATTCCGTGAGTAGCCATCGAGCTGCGTCAGAACCCCGCTCCTCGGATGCAGGCACCAGCATCGAGGGATCGCCGCCGGGAATACAGTCGCAGGAAATGGCTAGTCAAGGAAGAGCATAAGGAAATAGTAAGACCTACAAATATTTCTATGAATTTTTTTCTTTTAGTATCATTTTGAATACAAGAGTAATGTTTTGAGTGTACTGTAAAGAGAAACCGTTTTATTGAGTCGGTACCTGGCAATAAAATCATGGGTTGGAATTTATATCGACACGCGAGACGTGTCGATGTCGATTGTTTTCTTATACCTATGTGCTGTTATACTTGATCTGATATAAATGAGAATAAATACCGAAAGGTAACAGCGATCACCGTTTTATTTGGGGTTCAAAAATAAATATTTCGATTCAATAAGGGCACTTTACTATATAAAAAATATTAATCAATTCTAAAATCTAATTATTCTAATTCTATTCTAAATTCTAAATAATAATTAGTTAGATCAGAAAAATCAAAATTATTTAAATTATTTGATTTCTAATTAGAGCCCTATTCAAAGCGCTCTCATCGAAAATCCGTGTATTTATTTTTTAACAAAATGGATTGAATTTCGTCGCATGCATACATACAGACTGGTACATCTTTACAAAATTATTGGAATGGGAAAAATGGGCGTACGAGTAACTATAACTACCTACATGTTCCTTGGATACCTATATTATGCACATATTTAATTTTAATGATTATAATTTCCAAATTTTAAAAATTTGGTTATAGCGTAGTCAGTAAAAATTTACTTATGAGAGCAAAGACTTCACATTGAACTCATTTCGCTCCATTTTTACACATCAAATATGTTGCATAAAATGTTTTTCGAAGTAGCTGACGGTGCGGCGCGGCGCACTGCCTGACGGGCAAAGTTTACGGGACGATTGGACTGAATTGGAGCTGTATTGGATACTTTGGATTTAAAATTTGCATTTCAAGGACTCAAAATATTTATTTTTGAGCTTCAATGTTGCCATAAACTCTTAAGAGCAGATAACGCAACAATTGTTTACTTTAAAAATCGAATAAAGGTTTTTATAACGAACTACTTCGGCGATGTTATGAGATTGGGAATATTTCTACTATTGCCTGATTACGTCGTTACTAATCATGAATTCAGTAAGATAAACACGGAATATGAACATAAGTAACATAAATTGTTAATTGCAAGTAACTTGCCTCTCTATGTGTTCCTCCGACTCAGGCATTGTAAGTTAAAGTCACCGTGAACTGTGTTAATAGTATCGGAACAAATATTTTTATTTGGAATAAAATATTTGCTCACAGAATATGGCATCTACACGCTGACCTTACTCTGGGGGCAGCGAGATTACCAGGCAGTTGATGATAAATCAAAACCTTTTTGAGGCATAATTATTGTATTGACATGGTTTCATCTGCGAATCAAACTTCAAAGCAATATGATTCGTATATGTATTAAATTGCGGATATTTTTTCAAGAAAGTAACAGTAACTTTCAGTATTCTAATGCGAGTCATATAGAATTTAAATTTAATTAAAACAACAAATTTTGAACTATGTGACACCTTTAACAGCTTTGTCCATAAACATAGTAGCAAAAGTCACATTATATGATAGTGTCTACAGATTTTTATAAAGTGTGGACGGGTTATAACCTAAAACCATATACTAAATAAAAAATACTACTTATACTAAACTAAATATTCAGCGTATTGGGACACCAATAAGATTTTGGGTTTTGTTTCTAAATTAAATAATTATTTAGCAGATAATTACCCTTTAAGATTTATCTTGTGAAACTAGCACTCTACAAGCGATTGCTCCCGCAAGAGAATGCAACCGATAAGTTTAATAAAATTAAATGAATGGGTCTAAATAAATCTTTCAAACTATAATAACCCGTTTAGATTAAAATTAAATTTCTATTGTTTTCGATGAAGCAGTTTGAAAATAGATCTCGGAGTATTTTGGGAATGGTCTAAGATAGCCCTGGAGTGAAACGAAGCCTAAAAATAGTATTTTAAAATGAATTAATTTTAATGATAATTCTGTGGAGCATTTTGCGAATTAATGTATGAGATTCTTTTCTTTTTTAACAAAAAAATAAATAATAATAATAATAAATAAAAAAAAAAAAAAAAAATAATAAATAAATAAATAAAATAAAAAAAAAAAAAAAAAGAAATAAGTACCACTCCGGGATTAAGCCTAAAAGTTTCCTATTTAAGAAAAACATCGCAACCCCGGTCCGGTGCCTTCCAACCCTTGCCTTTTATTTAAGAACATTACTGGGTAACATAAATTGTATACCTATACATAATCTGAACCTTAACTATGGTTTGTATAGAATCTATGTAAGAAATATAATTTTATTTGCGGCTGTAATGCCTAGTGAGTTTAAATAGCTGATAAACTGCCTTGCAAATTTGCGACGGTTTTACGAGTTTATATTAATAAATCCTAAACAGCTGGATGAACATATCACCATTATTATAACATGCTAGATCCGCATAAAATGCGAAAAGCTCACATACTCTTAGGTGTAACAAAAATAGGTTGAGAAGGCTACAGGTCGGAGCGATTGCTTTATATATTTTTTAAATAGAGAATATTTAAATTTATAATCTTGAAAACAGTGAAGTGGCAAAATCTATATTCAATATTTTTTTATGAATAGGTACTAATAATAATATATTATGTATCTAATCAATCAAATGCTTTTATTGGATTGATAACTTATTTGTTGAGATTTTAAAAGTTTTATAAATTGTTATGGATTAAAGATAGAGTTACCTATGGAACACATTATTTTGAATAATGTAGGTAACATAAATCAATACCAGAAGGGCATATATTATAACATTGTTTGTTTTTAAGCTCTTTGTCTGACGAAGGATCTCTAAACATCTGCATGTAATAATTAAATCGTCTTCGGTGGTGATCCAAAGTATAATTATGAATCAAACAAAACGTACCTTGTAGTTTGATTCCAATTATGCGAGGATCACCACCGAAGACGATTACACTCCCAACCCACCCTTGTGAAAGGACCCTTGAGTGAGCAGACAAACTAAGAAACAAAAATGTATATTTACACAGTTAACATCCTTTGTAGGTATATCTCTAAAAATAATGACCAGTTTCAGGCGCCCCTCTCCGGTCGTGGAAGGGAGACGGGAAGTCAAGTTTTGTATTTTATAGTGGTGAATATCTAAAGGTGTGAAGAAGATAGCACAATCCCATGTACTGCTGCATGTAATAATTAAATCGTCTTCGGTGGTGATCCTCGCATAATTGGAATCAAACTACAAGGTACGTTTTGTTTGATTCATAATTATGGTTCTTGTGACTGTCAAACTATTTAAACAAACCGAGTACTCGGCCGAGGGCACTGTCTCGCCACTGTACTCGTTACGTTTCCTGAAATTGTGTTCCTCATGTCTGAAGGTCGAGACCACCACCTCTAAGTAGCCTCTCTCACACGATGTTTTGCCAGCGTTTTTTATCCTCAGCAATGTGAAGTGACTCGTTACGTCTAATTAACTCTTAGAGCGCTAATATCGCGTAGAGACAGTACTTTAGAGTTATCAGAATTACGGTTGGTTGCGTTATTAAATATCTAATCGCGACGGCTTCTTAAAATCTTGCTACGGACGCTGAAATGTCAAATTTAATCACACTTTATTCATATTTAAGTATACTCTAACAATTCTATCTAATTTTAGCAATTTAATTTGATTATTTTTAGTGAAATTATGGATAAGAAATATGATATTGTGTTATTTTAATATATTTACAAAATTTGCTTTTCTATTTTCAGAAATTTCTAAATAGAATCACGATAACAAAATACAAAAATTGTAGGGAAAATAAAAATCAGCTGTTGTAAAGTTCCAAAATTTACAATTTGGTACAATTTGGTTGCGTTATTAAATATCTAATCGCGACGGCTTCTTAAAATCTTGCTACGGACGCTGAAATGTCAAATTTAATCACACTTTATTCATATTTAAGTATACTCTAACAATTCTATCTAATTTTAGCAATTTAATTTGATTATTTTTAGTGAAATTATGGATAAGAAATATGATATTGTGTTATTTTAATATATTTACAAAATTTGCTTTTCTATTTTCAGAAATTTCTAAATAGAATCACGATAACAAAATACAAAAATTGTAGGGAAAATAAAAATCAGCTGTTGTAAAGTTCAAAAAAATTACAACAGCTGTTTAAGGACGTTATAAATATTAGAAAAAATACAATAATAATAATAATGTTTAATAGGTAACTAGGTATAAAAATCTAAGCATCTCGAGCAAATTTCAGTTGTAGGCAAATTAATTGTGCGCCCTTTTCTCCCGTTCATTTTGAGGTAATATCAAAGTACCATCAGCGCCACACACACCTGGCACTCCTTAGCTCATAATGTCTTAATAACCTCGTGCACGTTTAATAACTTATAAATTAGGCTCCGACGACGTCGGGCTATAAATTATGAACAATTGGCGACAATTTCTCTGATGTGGAAACTTTGCTTTTCACTCTTTGACTTTGGAGTTGAATAAATTACTATTGGATGAAGACAAAGGAATAGTTAACAGCTTCGGCGAGCTTTTTTTTACCATTTTTTCTTTTTTCCTTGTGGAGATATTTTAAGCCATTTTCGTTATGTAGATTAGGTTTATTTATTGGTAGAGGTATGAAATCAGAAAAAATAGGGTTTCTACATAATATTTTTAAACTATCATACTAAATTACAAACTGATTTGAAATTTTTGCTGTTCTGCAATTCATCTTTTTCTCATAATTAATCTCACATGTGTGTGAAATTTATTTTATTTTATAATACTAAAAGAGCTGTTAGGAGGCAGATCGTCGGATGATGGTAAGCAAACGGTGTTAATGATGCTTCGCCAGCCCGGTGTGTTTGACATCCATTATAAAACGCCCATGTTAAAATATTAGTTAAATTAACTGTCATGTCAGCTTAATTAAGGAAATAGCACCACATAAACGCTATTATTAGTCTGTCATGTCGTGTTCTTACGTTTGCGTAGTATAAAATGATGCTTATAGAAAATGTTTACGGTTTAAATTTTATATCATTTTGTAGAACGAGAGAAAAAGAAAATTTGTCTTCACATTACTCATTCTAATGACAACTTATCTCTAACGTGAAATGTCACGTGCGAATATAAGACGTAGGATTTAAAGCAGTGAATAAATTTAAACATTAACATTAACACTACATTTAACAGGCCTTACTTAAAAAAAAATAAAAGTAAGGCACTAACAGTCTAATAAGCATAAGGCACAACGAGTACGCGCTGTAGTAAAACTATGACTAAATTTAGAAATTAAAAGTTTTAACTACTTTCTTCCCCTGTAGCAAAATTAAGCATATATTTACTTAACTATTAGCGATTGCGCAATGTTCAAACTAAGTTACGAATCAAAATTTTGTGATATTAGGTCACCAACCTTTTTTACAGAACTGAAATTGTAAAGTGTTGGCTGGAAAGTTTACTCTCTTGAGAATGTACTCGTACCTTTCTACTTTATAATCATTTAGAGTTCTTGCTTTGTTTTCGACGTAAAAAATATTTGGTTTAAAGTAGGTCGTGTCACTTGAGACTTGCCCTATTTAAAGAAGTTTTAAGTGAAATTATTTAGTGGAATCGAATAATTCAATACAAAGGTAAACGTTTTGAATGTTACCTGAAAGAAAAGAAGTAGGTTGGTAGGTAGGTATAATAGTTGCTTTAGAAGATGTCAAAAATTTACTCTGCGTTGGTACTTAGGTAGTTTTGTCGTATGATTTCAAACAAAAAAAATAAATAGTTTCTCAATTTCAAAGACTATTCTGTGTTTTTGATATTCAATTTTGTTTTTGCGATGCCAACTTATTTTGTTACCTATCTGAAATAAAAGTTATTTCCATGTTTATTTCTTCTGTTACAAATTGTTTTTGTTGTTTTTTTACGATTTATGAAGACAATAATTTGACCTTCTCTACATTTTACTCTTCATTGTCTAAATCAGGATATATTTTTCTTTACCATCACTTTCATTCTTCGCGTAGATTTTAAAAGGGATAAAAAGTAACAAAACAGCCTAAGGAGATAAGAAACTTTTTTTCGGCCTTTACCCAGGAGAATTAAGGAGAATAGATGGACAGGCCATTGTGCAACGTCTTTGTCACACTTTCTCATTGTGATAGCAAAATTAAGTTAAAATTATAATAATTATTAGTTTTATTTAATGTGACAAACATAACGTCACATGTTCACATGGTTATACAAGGTGTAACGGAAAGGTGTTGTAATAAATACTTAAGAGTGTTTTTCTAAATCACAAGATGGGTTAATTGAAAAACTAGGATTTGAAATTATCCAATCAACAAAATCGTTTCTGTTCACGAATTCCCAATAGTGTTTTTCGCGTGTCAGTAAAATCAATCTCCATTGATGACAAACTGGTGAAGAAAAAAAAATCACAAACACGTTCGCGTCGGACGGTGATTGGAAAACCCGTTTTTCCAACGGAATTCGACGCGCAGAGAGAAATGGGACACGTTTTTAGTGATATTGTTTTCTAATCTTTGGATCTATGGAACTTTTTACTGACGGAAACGTAGTTACAAACTGGAAATGGGAGAGTTTTCAACAGTTTTGACTTTTAAAATTAATGAAAATAATTTAAAAAAAAAAAAATCATAGTATCTTACGTCATGTGAGTTTTCAATTTTTTTATAGTTTTCAAAATAATCAGAAAGGCATTTAAAATTTACTTCAAGGATACTCTTCTTAATTGGGAGTGACAATGTTGTATAAATTGTATAAGCTAAGATTATTAAGCTCAGTGTCAAATTTCTAAGGTGCTAGTTTTTATAATTTCTGAAATAGTCGGCTAAGACATACAGACAAAAACTTTCCAAGGACTTTTTCATTTTACATTATATTTACATTATATTACATTATATTATATTACATTATATTACATTATATTACATTATATTACATTATATTACATTATATTACATTATATTTATTTTATCTTTTTTATTTTACATTTATATTTTCAAATTCAGTACCAAACCCTAATTATTTTGTTTCCACGAACAACACACAAAATTGCATACGAACAATATTGCTTTCCGGTGTCATGTTTGGTTAACAGATCCAGAACGCGTAACATTTAAAAAGCTTTCATTCTATTTTTATAACGATCAAGCTTAACCCACATAGATATTATTAGATACTCGTAGGTGTAATTCAATTATACACTTGAAATAGAAGCATAACATGAAAGAGGATTATGGCAGTAATTCCATTAGATCTATCATAATGTTGGTTTCTATAAGCAAAATAATTTTATACGTATGTATCAGCAGTAATTTATCCAACAGGAAATGGACTGACAATCTTCCGAAAGTGCATTTAATCGTACTTAGGAGACCAGACAGTTCAATGCATGTTTATTTTGATACCGACACCTTCACATTTCCTGACAGACAATTGAAAACGCATTCGGAAAATACACCTGTCTCTATCACTCGTATGGTCTATTCGGAAATATCACAAGCTTTTTCAATCATGCTTCAGCGGTATAAGAAGTGTTGGAAAATCCTTCAGCGACTTCGGTTCAGTCCGCGTCGAGGCGGCAAGGCGAGTGGTTGTGTCACTCCGCCGCCGATAACTTGCCGCGAAATATGAAATAGCGAATTTATTTCGGAAGTATCACAATTTATTTTGCATAAACTATTGCGTAGTGGCTCGGACTCTAAACAACGCCCGTGAGACGGACGAATTTTTCTTTCTAATTATGCATAATGTATGACCCGATAAGTGAATACGTTATTGGATTGAACAAAGTTTATTTTCGTCCCTAGTTTCGTGTATGAGTGAACCATAACCCAAATATTTAGCCAAAACCTAGACCAACCTCTGAACTTACCTTTCGGGCCAAACCTGTGACTTATTAGCAACCCTTGATATCGATATTCATATCCGATGAAAACTTTTTTGTAAATATATTTAGTTGTGTGCGTGGTGTGAGGACCAAATTTTTGGAAAA
This sequence comes from Alcis repandata, assembly GCA_949125135.1. Taxonomy (NCBI): domain Eukaryota; kingdom Metazoa; phylum Arthropoda; class Insecta; order Lepidoptera; family Geometridae; genus Alcis; species Alcis repandata. Next base: position 5,889,951 of record OX421238.1, read on the forward strand.
CTCGTAGAGGAAAACTCGTAGACTATAGTGTTAGTGCTTAGTGTAAATAACTTATTCGTACATATCTAATGTAGAATCGATTATAAGTTTACCAGCGACAACGAACAGCTAATTGATATCGATTTTTCCCACAAACAAGGTAAGGGTAGAGCAAGTTACTAAGTTTACTATAGACATAGTAGAGTACTTAATAATGTTAGAGCTATTAATTTTGAGGATGGGCATATTTTACGACTTACTTTATCGGAAAATTTACGGCTTCTCATAATGAATGGTGTTAATAAGACCCAATATTGACATTGGGTACTTAAAATTACGTGTTAACTGTTTGCATTAGAAATAGAGATGGAGAATGGACGCTTTTAATCTAAAAAAATACAGGTTTCAGTTTTACAAACAAAACTGTATTTGGAAGTGTTTTAGTACTCGTATTTCATTACAATGGTTAATTAAATTACAATGGTTATTTATTTTGGTAATTTACTAATGAAGAGTTTTCTTAAAAACGCTTAAAAGCATATAACACGTATCCATTTCTTATGTTTTTGAAGTGCCAATGGCCGAATTAGCAAAGGTACCGACTTTATTATACAAAGTACCTACAAATGACGGTCCGACGATATTTGGTTACGGATGGATGCTTCGGCAAGGGAGCGAAATGAATAGCATAATCAAAAAGAGGTCAATACGTAAGCTTGTATGATATACTCGTATAGGTATGCTTCAAATGCTTTCAAGAATTATAAAAAGACTTGCTTCACGGTTTTCTAAGATCCGTTAATTATTTTGAAATAAATAGTAGCTTTTCAGATAATCTATAGTAGAGTATAAGCTACATCCATCCCAAATTTGATTTAAGCCCGTTCAGCCGTTTACATAAAACTTTCACATTTAAAATATAAGTAAGTAAGTAAAATTTAAATCTGTTCAAAACATTTGTTTCATTCAGTATGTACACCTACCCAAAGAGCTTTTCTACATGATATTATAATATTCATATACAACTTTTGAAACAGGCACTGATATCCATAAAACTTCACGAACCCGTGGCCTGAATATAGCCTATTACTTTGAATATACTCTTCATTTAGTAGTCCTTACCTTTTGAAGCCTTCCAATATTTCCACTTCTTTATTTTCCGACTTTTTGCTCACTTGGTTCTGTTTTTATTAACATTTCTGAATAACACGAAGTTTGCAAATGTAACGTTGAAATGCCAAGGGCTTTTGCCGACGCTGCCTACATTTAGGAGTAGTGCCTAAAGAGTGAAAAAATTTAACGGCTGATAAATACCATCTTTTATAGATTAGATAGGTCACCAGGAAAGTTGTATCTTTTTATGTTTTATGTCCCCATTGTAAATTCCCAAAATGCTTTATTACAGTTGCGTTTTGACGTGATAACGTCTTATAATTCGATGGAGCCGGGTGCAAGTACGAAAAAAGTGTGACGTATGTGCCGTTACCTCGCTCTGAGTGAAATTGTGATTTCCTATATTCTATTTTTGAAAAATGAAACCATTCCATCAGTATTTTCTTATGACGTTGTCACGTTCAACTATCGTCAGTAAACCGACTTTACAGACAACCGTTTTTTTTGGTATACACCCATTTGCTAGAATTTCATTTGCCATAATTTTATCTGCTATACTGGTCAACAGACATAATATTGTTTCTCATAATTTTATGTGTTATACTCATTGTTTACTATATTAGTCACGTGCTAGAAACTTTGTTTTCCATAAAGTCAATTTCAATAATATCATTTGTTATCATCATTGTAAGGCGTAATTATCATATGCCATAATATCATTTGCCATCGAAATTACTTCTAGAAAAAAATCATAAGATCGGTTTAAACTAAACGATCAATAGGTTAGGTTAGGTTAGAACATGAAAAACAACGCACGAGCCGAGCGAGCGTAGCGAGCGTGCCGCGGTAGCGGCCGGCGAAGTGCTAGAAAGCCAATCGCTTTTTAGGACAAAGGCGTTAGGTTAATTTTCTACGGAAGCGACTTGGATAGTGATAAGTGGGTATTAGAAATAAAAACGATCAATAGGTTAGGTTATGTTAGAACATGAAAAACAACGCACGAGCCGAGCGAGCGCAGCAAGCGTGCCGCGGCAGCGGCCGGCGAAGTGCTAGAAAGCCAATCGCTTTTTAGGACAAAGGCGTTAGGTTAATTTTCTACGGAAGCGACATGGATCGATTATAGTGATAAGTAGGTATTAGAAATAAAAACGATCAATAGGTTAGGTTATGTTAGAACATGAAAAACAACGCACGAGCCGAGCGAGCGTAGCGAGCGTGCCGCGGCAGCGGCCGGCGAAGTGCTAGAAAGCCAATCGCTTTTTAGGACAAAGGCGTTAGGTTAATTTCTACGGAAGCGACATGGAGCGATTATAGTGATAAGTAGGTATCAGAAATAAAAACAATTTTAATGGCTTTTTTTTAATGATTTTTTTTTTTTGGGCTTGGATGTATTTGAAATTAATTTAGTATGGCGTTGAAATATTCTGTTAAATAATATTATTGCAATTAATAAAATGGATAATAATACGTATGGCACTCGTATCATTATTAAATCTAATGTACGGGCAAACAAGAGTATGTCACATAACTTTTATGGTAAACAAACAATTCGGGCAAATGAAATTCGGGCAAGTAAAATTCGGGCATTTGAGAATTATTGCTTATATTCTTCGGGCAAACATTAGACAACCGTTTTTTTTTGATAAATCGAAAGCAATCAACCAGTTATGAATTTTTATTTTCATTATCATCACATTCATTCATTCATTCATTATGTTCTAGCTACTGCATATAAAAGGTCTCTTCTATAACGCATCATATCCCGTCCGTTTTAACTTTAGTTTTGCTTTTCTATGCTAGCTAATATGATAAACGCGAAAATGAGTTTGTTTGTCTGTTTATAAGCTTTTACGTGTTAACCACAGTCCCGAGCGTCGGTCAACTTTCTTAATTTTATTTAAAACTAGCTGACTCGACAGACGTTGTCCTGTCAAAAGCCATTGCGTCAATTCTATGTCAAATGTCAAATGTCAAAAGTTACATTAAAAAATTTTTCATTGTCCAAAGCGCTGGTTTAAGTATTTTTAAATTTTCTAATTTTTCTTGTTTTTTTACTATAAATTGAGATGTGAGCTATCCTATCTCCTAAGTTAGATCGAACTGCACCCGGTGTGCAAATTTGATTGAAATCGGTTAAGTAGTTTAAGAGTCTATAGCGGACAAACAACGTGACACGTAATTTATATATATTAAGATGACCAATGACCACCTTACCGCCTGGCCACGGGACATTCGCCGATGCGAATATTCGCACCGCGCGAATATTCGCATCGGCGAATGTCCCGTGGCCAGGCCCTTAAGTGGGAACTGTGATCATAAAACATTATCACTAATGGCTATCGATAATTATAATTCAGAAACGTGATATTTACCGCGCATTTGATTTGTTTAGAGTTGTTGATATTACGAGCTCATTATTTTGCACACTCACAGTGACGTGTGATCACAGATTTAGAAACCGAAATATTTGAAAACTCAAAACAACCTAAATACGTTAGAATAGATATCCAGTTTCTTAAGTAGAATTCGAGATAAAAATTCCGATGGCGTAGTTGTTGAAGCTATACAGGGTTATTAAGAAAGGGTATGCTAAGTCTAAAATGGATCATAGTACTCATCAGCTGATCCATAGAAAAATGTCAATGACACTCGTCAAAATGTATGGAACAGCTGTTTTTTTTCGCGAATGCCAAGTTGTTCATAATGATGACTACTATGAGCCCTTTTAGCTTACCATTCCCTTTCTTAATAGCCCTGTATACCCATATTATGTAGTTGTAACTGATTACAATCACCATGGCTGCACAGCATTTACAAAAACTGATACCTTAGATGTCATATTGTATTCTGTTACGTGTGATAATATCTCGATCACTTTCACGCTTCTGACTTTTGTAATGAGAAAGACAGTGATAGCATGCGTCAGAGTAAGGCTCCTGAACGTTGATGTGTTTTGGATTTAACCTTTTCTAGGGCTTTGATGAAATCCTAAGACAAAAAAAGAAATAATATTAGAAGTAGGTTGAACAATGTACTGTAGTAATGCAGCAAATTAGAGAAAAAATATGTACTTAGTATCAAAACCAAATCACAGAGATCGATATCCGTGAGTTTCAAAATCAAAGACCTCAAATAAAATCATACCTCACCTTAACTTTGTACCATGTAATAAAGAAAAGACAAACACGAAAAAATAACATTTCACTCGCGTTTTCTTTCCATTATTAAAGTAAACCCTTATTATAAACATGTTACATTACATGTCAAATACATGGAACGTAATGAGATATTTCAGGCGTGTAAATATATTTTGCATGATGACATGAGTGAGCTCATGTGATAAGGAAGCGAGATCATAACATCAAAGTTCTGCTTAAAACAGGCTCTCGCTTAACGACTCGTGTAAATTCAGTCTGTTGTTGAGAGTTTAGTAAAACGGGTGAAATGGTTTTGGCTCGGCCGTATTAAGGTTTCTAACTTTGGACATTTACGCGGAAATTCAGTTATGGATTCAATTGAATTTCTGCTGTGGGTATGTGAATAGTTGTGAATCCTAGAGACTTCAAGTTGAATTGTTAAGAAATGAAACCTTTGTAGCTTCCAATCCAATGGCCCTGCTTGACAGAGAATAGGAAAATACATGGAGGGAGATGGGGCAGGCCTTTGCCCAGCAGTGGGACAGAACCGGTTGAGGAAAAAAAATGTTTGAAAGTATTCGGGCTAAAAGGTATATTGTGAGTCTCATCAATATTTTCCAAATACAAAATCTATTAAGATAAAAGGGTCTGGATAATACGGAGCCCTATTTGCTAAAACTCATTATGGAAAAGCTACCAATTAGTATTTGTTACAATTTTAGTAATTACGGCCATTGAAGCAATTTAGATTGTATTTGGAACACGGTACGGTACAAAATGAAGGTTTCGCTTTTTTCTCTTGCCAGGAAATTAGAGTCTGAATAATGTTATTATTCGAATAATTTGTTTAAGGAATTGCCATTGTACTGTTTGTTATTGCAATACCCAAACAGGATTTTTTGTGATTACTTCTTTAAATTTGCTTTTACAGGGTTATAAAGAAATTGTATGCTAAGCCAAAAAGCCTTATCATCATTATGAACCACTTTTACTGTGTAGCAAAGCCTGAAATCGCAAAAAAAAACAGCTCCATAGAAAAATGTCAATGACAATCGAGAAAATGTGTGGAAACCTGATTGTTTTTGTGGTTTCGCATCCCCTTTCCATAAAACTGTATTAAGTGGGAAGCAATTCTGAAAACTGATGGTTACAAAATTGAGGGACACAGTTTGGTGTCGCTGCTACATTATTATGTATCATTTACATCCAATACTGTATTATACCACGCAATAGCTCAAAGATCAAATAGTTATTCATTCACTACTAAGAAAAAAATTGTCACACACACATACACGTTTGACCATAATCTCACCTGATGTATAGCGACAATAATTATGGTCGAAGATGAAGCACGATTGCGTAGGATGTACTTATTCACTTTCATCAAATTCTACGAGTAATATTGGGCAAAAATAAGAATATTTTTGTCAGCGTTTTATCCACCGCAACAAAATTATTAATAAAACTTATTTTTTGGTAACCCAAGGATTTTGGAATTTCTTCGCAGAAAATGTACACAGCGGTGTAAGCCAAGCCAATTTTTTCGGCGAATTACATCTAGGAATGACAATGGCCAAGTATGCAGAGTACTAGAATCAACACACAGGGATGTTACCTGCTTTTTCGTCTCAGCAGCTAAATCTAGAGCACTCGGCATTAATTTTGTTTCTTTGTTTTCCTAAGAATAGCAAGAGATTAAAATTTATATCCAGTGTCGGAGAACAACTACCCTGCGTGTCCAAATATTAATAACTCGCGGGTGAGCCGGTTTCTTTTAGGCAAGCGTGCTGCGATAACCGCATCATTGCGTACCATCAGGCGAGATGGCGTTTAAACCCAAGTCTTTCTGAATAAAAAATATTATTTATACTACAAGCATTACGTAGAAGAAACATCGATATCTAATATTAAAATATGACTTCAGCTCTAATAGTACACCTCTCTAATAGTAGTAGTCTAATAGTAGCTACTTAAAACTAAAATGTTACAGACACAGCTCACCATAATTTTCAAAGAGACGCTCTGGTTTATTTCAGGGTTTACCTACATTTCACAATAGATGGTTTATTTCAGGTTATCCTCAATCTAACCTGTAAAATGTCGAGGTCATTTCTTGACATTATACCACCAATACCACCATACTATACTACTATACCATACTTCCTTACGCAGGTGTTAGATTTACGTGGGCAGCCCTGACCCCGTAACGAAACTGTAAACAAATCGGTCAAGAAACACGCTTTGGTAAAACACGAGAACATTTTTAAGAGGACGCTTTATTTACAGTTGCGAGATTTTTGCGAAGTGGCGGCGTAAATTTTTTTTTATACATGCAGGTTCAGAATTTGTGTTCAACTTGCATGTTTTGGGTTTAAAATTAAAAATTGAAGCTAGGTTTTAGGTATTTTAATGAAAACCATGGTTGTTTACAAGACATAAGTTATACAAACATAGTTTATCTATATTGAAATATATCTACCTATGTTACAGTTGGGTATAAAAGTATGTATGTAATTTACCTACAATTATATAATTCCATTTCCGAGTAGGTATAATATTTTAAATTACCTAGGAAGCTATATAAACTCTATTATTAAAATGACTAAAGTATTTTATACATTCATATTTTTCTTGACGGCGTTGTTAGCCCAATGATGTTGATGATGAAGAAATTTTTTATCTCACAAACAAAACTAAAAAAGTGCAAAATACACCTAGTTATTGATTGAAAATGTAGACTTTTCCGCTAATTGCAAAAAAGAGGGCAAGTTTCTAGCACTAACTCACTTTGGCTATAAATAGACTTGAAATCAGAACGTTTTGATTTGTTTAATGTTTCTTTAGCATGACTATTTCCTAAAATAACTTTTTATTAATAATTATGGTTTTTGTGTCGTGGTTGTAATATGTATAGTATTGTGTAGGTCATTGTAGCTATAATACATAAATAATATTTGCGGATACAAACTAAAATTATATGATAACTAGCTACGCACCACGGTTTAACCAGCTCGCTGAAAATAATCGCGTAATATACACAAAAAAAAAAACATACTCGTCGAATTGAGAACCGTCTCTTTTTTGGAAGTCGGTTGAAAATGATGATCATGATGTTGACCATGTAAGGTCTATTACCTTTTCTGTACCACTGACAACGAGTATGCCAGTTGATAAGTTGAGGCGAGAAGCGCAAAAACAAACCACGTTAGTCTACATTGTAAAGATTGAGATATTTATATCTTTGTATTCACTTTTGATTTACTTCTCCAACATTAGTTATACATGCGTAACGATTGATTCAAATCTAATGCATAAATATTATGCAATGTTGAATAATCGATGCCATATCAAACTAATTATAGAGTTGGTACACGTGCCACGCCAGTTTTATGCGATTCTATTTCGTTTCTACGCATTAACAGCTGTTTTAAACTCGATTTTAAAATACACTTGATTCACCAACATTTATTTTAACTTTATTATTTAACCGTCCATTGATAACACTTCACTTATCGAAGAGTCGAACCATCGTCAAATTCTATGAAATTTAGTTTCATACTGTTAAATACGCAGGAAAAGTTACAAAACTTAATTAAAGCAAACTTTCAGCGAGTGTAAATTAATCCATTTAAATTTAAATTGCCAGCCGAAAAACTATGATTGAATCAAATAGATAACTTTATTCCGAAATGAAACTAAAAGTAATTAGCGACTCAAAATCCTATCTAAGAACTAAATCTTGACTTAATCTCATTCGCCTAACTTAATTAACTTTTCAACTTTATTCTTATTTAGTTTCTAGGGCTTAAATTGAAGTTATAAATAGCTGCCGAAAGCGTTTGAATTGAATCCAAACCTTTCTCTTTTGTCAAGTTGTTTAAATTTAGATGTCGTGTTTAATCTCTCTAAGACTCTGCTCATTTTTAGTGACAAAAGATTTTAAAACTTAACAGATCAACTATCAGATTCATGAAGGATTAAACAAAGATTTTGGTCTTTTAATAACAACTTTAACTGAATACATGGTTATAAATTAACAGTAAAATAACACATGGCACGTATAACAAAACATTTGGTGGAAACAAAATGCCTCGAGGCAACTTAAATCCAACCATTATTTCCAAGAAAAAGCTTATGTAGGAACAATATATTAGACTAGCTTCCGCCCACGGCTTCGCCCGCGTGGACTATACCTCGGGAACCGATTTTTTTTCCGGGATGAAATTAATTTATCCCTCTTTTTTGAGAGTATGTAAAAAGCGTCTTACAATGGAAGCAGGGACCCCAAAAACGCCCGGATGCAATAAGTCAGCCCCCTCGAATAATTTTGAAAAATGGCAGCCATTTGGAATCATTTGAATTTTCGCCACCACCATCAAGTAGCCCTTGCTAACTCCTATGACATGTCATTGTAGTAAAACACCCATCCATCTTCAACCGTTTCGGAGATATAGACCCTCAGTTTGTATGGCGGCCATGTTTTTGAGGCGACTATGTTATTTTTATTGGCTCCGAAAAGATCCGAGGTTTTAGTGACTTTTTAGTCTCAGCGCTTTGGTAAAAATGTTTTTAGTTTTCGAGATAATTAGCAGTTCCACCTCGAGGATGTGACTTTTCGAAGGTTTTGGATTTTTTCCGGATGTTGTTTACACGCCTTATGTTTAGTACATCTGTAAAGTTTCATTGAGTTAGCATCAAAACAAATTCTTTCTCCGTACTACATTACCACGCCATTTCACCCCCACAGGGGTTGATTTTCCAAAAGTGGTGAAATTGGTGAAAAATGATGTTCGTCATTTTTTTAAGCTTAGTATATTTGTAAAGTTTCAATACCGTGGCGTCAAAAACAATGCTTCCCCATACAAACTTTAACACCCTATTTCACCCCTTTAGAGGTTGAATTTCAAAAAAATCTTTCTTGGTACACGTTTACTCGTCAAGACAAACACACCTTCCATATTTTAAATTTCTACGACCAGCGGCGTAGGATGTTCCTTGTCTGTCAGTGAGTCATTACAATTCTCTCTCCATACTATATTTATCACGCCATTTCACCCCCACAGGGGTTGATTTTCCAAAAATAATGAAACAGATATCTATTATTTTTTTAGCTTAGTACATTTGCAAAGTTAAATAATCGTAGCATTGGGAAAAGAATATTTTTATCCAAACTTCAATACTCCGTTTCAGCCCTTTAGGGGTTGATTTTCAAAAACGAAAATATAGGTGTCTATTATTTTCTGTAGCTTAGTAAATTTGCAAAGTTAAATAACCGTACCATTAAGAAAAAAATATTTTACAAACTTTAAACTTTAACTTTACTTGCATTGGGAAAAGAATATTTTTATCCAAACTTCAATACTCCGTTGCACCCCTTTGGGGGTTGATTTTCAAAAACCAAAATAATTATTGTCTATTATTTCTTTACGTTAAGTATACCTATTGGCAAAGTTTCGTAACTAAAGCATCAAAAAAAAATCTTCATGCAAACTTCAATACTCCGTTTCACCCCTTTAGGGGTTGATTTTTCAAAAACGATGAAATAAGTGTCAATTATTTTTTTTATTTTAGTATATTCACAAAGTTTGATAATCGTAGCATTAAGAAAAATATTTTTTTCATACAAACTTAAACACCCCTTTTCACCCCTATAGGGGTTGAATTGGGCAAATTTCTTTCTAAGTGTGCGTCTGCTTTTTAGTATAAAACTTTTGTCCAAATTTGACGTTCGTAGCTTAAGCGGTTTAAGCTGTGCGTTGATCTATCAGTCAGTCTTGACATTCACTTTTATCTGTTTAACCCTTTTAGGGGTTGATTTTCAAAAAATAATGAAACAGGTATCTAATATTTTTTTTAGCTTCGTACAATTGCAATGTTAAAAAATCGTAGTATTAGGAAAAAACATTTTTCATGAAAACTTCAACACTCCGTTTAACCCCTTTAGGGGTTGATTTTCAAAAAACAAAAAAATAAGTGTCTATTATTTGTTTAGGCTTAGTATATTTGCAAAGATTCGTAACCACAGCATCAAAAAAAAATTCTTCATACAAACTTCAATACTCCGTTTCACCCCTTTAGGGGTTGATTTTCAAAAAATAAAAAAATAAGTGTCTAATATTTTCTTTAGCTTAGTATATTTGCAAAGTTTCATAACCACAGCATTAAAAAAAAAATCTTCATACAAACTTCATTGCTCCGTTTCACCCTCTTAAGGGTTGATTTTTGAAAAATGATGAAATAGGTGTCGATTATTTTTTTAACATTAGTATATTCGCAAAGTTTGATAATCGTAGCATTAAGAAAAATATTTTTTTCATACAAACTTAAACACCCCTTTTCACCCTCTTAGGGGTTGAATTGGGCAAATTCCTTTCTTAGTGTGCGTCCGCTTTTTGATATAAAACTTTTGTCCAAATTTGACGTTTGTAGCTTAAGCGGTTTAGGCTGTGCGTTGATCTGTCAGTCAGTCACGACCTTCACTTTTATATATATAGATAGATTGTTAAGGTGTGTCGTTAAATGGTTATTCGGTAACTCAAAATTATACCCAGCGGTGCTGCGTCATGTCATAGTCGACTATTGAACTTTGTCAGGCTTTATGAGTAACATAGTCTGCAATGTAATCAAGACGGTCGTAGCAAACTACGCATCGGTCAAAAAAGATCTGTGAGAATTCACTGTCATTAGTCGCTTTAGGTATTGTTTCAAAGTTAGCCAATAGGAACGCTTTGTCTGGAATCCGGAATTTGCACTTTCTTCAAACTTTGATATACTTAGGTGACTTCGGTTTTGCGGCTCTCGCTGTCCAATTGAATGTGATTGCATAGTACCTCAAGGAGTGGCGTCGCAGGTTATCGGAAGCCAATATCCGCTCAGGGGTCATAGCACCACTTCAGTCGGTAAGTATTATTACGTTTATATAGCCAGAATTATCAACCAGCCATGTTTTAGTTCGAATTGAATTAAACTAGATGACGCTTTTATTATCGTCATTTCAAACACTACTACTAGATACTAATGCAATTTTTTAATCCTCCACTACTGGGATACAGATACATACACAGATATATATACAGGTCTATATAATACGAAATATATATACAGTTCTACCCTCGAAGAGTGATTAGGCCGTATTCCACCACGCTGGTCAAGTGCGGGTTGATGGATTCACATACGCCATAGTATTTGTTATCCGGACGTATGGGAATTCAACGCCAGCCATGCAAAGTACGAGTCCAGTACATTTATAGACATACTTGTAACCACTAAATGTGATTAACCTTTGGATGCGTGGTAGGGTGACTCTTCATATAGTTCTATAGATAGCCAGATATCCAATAGATTATTCAGGACACGTTCTCTCCGACCCTTAGTTAGCTGCAGTTGCCAGGGCTGTGAATACAAACATCAAAGGTATCTTTGTCTAGATTAAATATTGATTCGTTTTGAAAAAACTGCGTAAGCTAAAACTTTCAGAATTAATAAAATAATTTGAATTTAGAACGTGATTAGCAATGTCACTAAAATTAAACTAAACAATGTAACCAACATTTTAATTTAATATTTTGGTAAATCTATCAGCAGATTTTCGTGGATTATCCAAACTACCTCAATATTAAGTAACAAAATATGGGATCGTAAAAGTTTTTATCGAGCTCAAACATTCAGCTAAGTTCCTTAAGTTTTTCCATCTGAACGTTAGAGATACGAGTAGCCGTTTAAATTGTAATTGAAATCAGGAAAATGGGTTATCCTTATATCCTTACCCGAACCTTAACCCTGAATAACCGGATATCACCAGAATACCCAAGTATTTACATAATGACGTCACATTTTGCTAAATTGATTATTGATGACTTCCTACCCTTTGTCACCAGTATGTAGAAGATTTGCTCTATTCATCTTAGATAGAAGCGATTTCCATTAGGTGCGATAGAGTGTGACTAATCTATCTAATCAATCTAGAAATGAATAGGTTCAAATAAGTCCTGATTCTGTGAAGTTAGTGACCAACTCTAATATTAGATTTTAGACCGCCCCGTGTTGAAAAGCCACCAGAGTAGTTCAACACAAATATTGTGCAACGGAAAACTACTGGAGGCCTACAGTACAACCAACTGCGGTAGCGCTCAGTTTTATCAAAATATCAACCCGGGGTGGTTCAAAAAGAAAGTGAATAGGCACGCGTGATGCATCTTCAACCACATTGTAATTTTCTATCACATGAGATTGTGGTTAAACGTACTTTGATGAAAGAAATTACACTTTGCCGAAATTGTCAAGATCACCTATCTTAGACAGGTCAGACCGTTTAATCTGTTAACAGTTTAGTTTAATTTCAACACCTACAATGATTTGTAGCTTTGAAAAAAATAATTGCATCACCATAAAACTTTCAGAAGCAGCCTAACCATCTATCATTTTATCAAAAGACTTCTGTTCTGTGTCTTCCTGATGCTGCAATATATTTTTATTATTGTTTGATTTTCTTTCTTTACATAAATAATTTTGGAAGATAAGTACTTGGTTAGAATCTTTAGTACCTACGAATGAGGTTAAACGTAGAAAGATTTTCCCTGTGTGTATTTAGATGTATTTCAATACATCCAATACATCCTTTACATCCTTTGTATTTGTCGAAATTATTTCCTTTGGGAGGATATTTTTGTTTGCTTGCCTCGAGCTCTCCCCAGAAACCGGTAAATGGACGGGAATCTTGTTTTCAGACAAATACTAGTTCTCTCATCGATAAAGACTTACCTCTATATCCGTTACTAGCTTCCGCCCACGGCTTCGCCCGCGTGGACTATACCTCGGGAACCGATAATTAATTTAACCCTCCTTTTTTGAGAACATGTAAAAAGCGTCATACAATGGAAGCAGGGACCCCAAAAACCCCCAGATGCCAAAACAGATGCTAAATCAGCCCCCTCGAATCATGTAGAAAAAATAATGGCGGCCATTTTGAATCATTTGGATTTTTGCCACAACCATCAAGTAGCCCTTGCTAACTCCTATGACATCTAGTCAAACACCCACCCATCTTCAACCGTTTCGGAGATATAGACCCTCAAAGTTTCTATAGCGGCCATGTTTTTGAGGCGACTATGTTATTTTTAATGGCTCCAAAAAGGTCCGAGATTTTGGTGACTTTTTAGTCGCAGCGCTTTGGTAAAAATGTTTTTAATTTTCGAGATAATTAGCAGTTCCACCTCGAGGATATGACTTTTCGAAGGTTTTGGATTTTTTCCTGATGTTGTTTACCCGCCTTAAGTTTAGTACATCTGTAAAGTTTCATTGAGTTAGCATCAAAACAAATTCTTTCACCGTACTATCTTTACCACGCCATTTCACCCCCACAGGGGTTGATTTTCCAAAAATGGTGAAATAGGTGTTCGTTATTTTGTTAAGCTTCGTATATTTGTAAAGTTTCAATACCGTGACGTCAAAAACAATGCTTCTCCATCCTAACTTTAACACCCTATTTCACCCCTTTAGAGGTAGAATTTCAAAAAATTCTTTATTGGTACACGTTTACTCATCAAGACAAACACACCCTCCATATTTCAAATTTCTACGGCCAGCGGTTTAGGCTGTGCGTTGTCTGTCAGTGAGTCATTACAATTCTCTCTCCGTACTATATTTACTACACCATTTCACCCCTTTAGGGGTTGTTTTTTCAAAAATAATGAAACATGTATCTATTATTTTTATAACTTAGTACATTTGCAAAGTTAAATAATCGTAGCATTGGGAAAAAAATATTTGTATACAAACTTCAATACTCCATTTCAGCCCTTTAGGGGTTGATTTTCAAAAACAAAAATATACTTAGGTGTCTATTATTTTTTTTAGCTTAGTAAATTTGCAAAGTTAAATAATAGTAGCATTAAGAAAAAAATATTTCCATACAAACTTTAATACCTCGTTTCACCCCTTTAAGGGTTGATTGTCCAAAAATAATGAAACAGGAATCTATTATTTTTTTATCTTAGTACATCTGCAAAATTAAATAATCGTAGCATAGGGAAAAAAATAATTTCATACAAACTTCAACACTCCATTTAACCCCTTTGGGGGTTGATTTTCAAAATCCAAAATAATAAATGTCTATTATTTCTTTTAGCTTCGTATATTGGCAAAGTTTCGTAACCACAGCATCAAAAAAAATTCTTCATACAAACTTCAATACTCCGTTTCACCCCTTTAGGGGTTGATTTTTCAAAAATGATGAAATAGGTGTCAATTATTTTTTTAACTTTAGTATATTTGCAAAGTTTGATAATCGTAGCATTAAGAAAAATATTTTTTTCATACAAACTTAAACACCCCTTTTCACCCCTTTAGGGGTTGAACTGGGCAAATTCCTTTCTTAGTGTGCGTCCGCTTTTTGGTATAAAACTTTTGTCCAAATTTGACGTTTGTAGCTTAAGCGGTTTAGGCTGTGCGTTGATCTGTTAATGTTGATGCGTTGATTCAACACTCTGTTTAACCCTTTCAGGGGTGGATTTTCAAAAAATAATGAAACAGGTATCTAATATTTTTCTTAGCTTATTACAATAGCAAAGTTAAATAATCGAAGTATTAGGAAAAAAATATTTTTATACAAACTTCAACACTCCGTTTAACCCCTTTAGGGGTTGATTTTCAGAAAACAAAAAAATAAGTGTCAATTATTTTTTTTAGCTTAGTATATCTGCAAAGTTTCGTAGCCACAGTATCAAAAAAAAAATCTCCATACAAACTTCAATACTCCGTTTCACCCCTTTAGGGGTTGATTTTCAAAAAATAAAAAAATAAGTGTCAATTATTTTCTTAAGCTTAGTATATTTGCAAAGTTTCATAACCACAGCATTAAAAAAAAAATCTTCATACAAACTTTATTGCTCCGTTTCACCCCTTTAGGGGTTGATTTTTAAAAAATGTTGAAATAGGTGTCAATTATTTTTTTAACTTTAGTATATTCGCAAAGTTTGATAATCGTAGCATAAAGAAAAAAAAATTTTTCATACAAACTTAAACACCCCTTTTCACCCTCTTAAGGGTTGAATTGGGCAAATTCCTTTCTTAGTGTGCGTCCGCTTTTTGATATTAAACTTTTGTCCAAATTTGAAGTTTGTAGCTTAAGCGGTTTAGGCTGTGCGTTGATCTGTCAGTCAGTCACGACCTTCACTTTTATATATATTGATAATAAAATATATTGTGTGACATGTACGACATATACGACATGCAGATTATACTTGCATTATAATTGTACATTGTACGAGTATGTACAAAAGGTTTTACATAATTCAATCTAGGGGTAAATAAATCTCAAAAAAAAAATGTTAATTAATAAATGGTATCTGTGGGTCCTCAAAGTGATTTTAATAAGAGTTCACAATAGTAAAGCTATCTATATTATTAGAAAAATGTATTGGTTATAGAGTTCACTCAGTGTAGATCAGAAGTCAGAACTTCAACTTGACTTGATCTGGTTCAGGCAAGACTAGATGAAAACAATTACTAAAATAAACGAATAAGGCAACGAAGTAGATAAAAAAGTTTGAGGCAGGGCTTGTACTTGCTTGACAAAGAACTTTTGCAACGGAGTGTTCACGCACTTTTCAGATGTACTTCGAAAACTGCAGAAAGCATTGTCAGATTATTGGATTACCGCTTCAGTACCCTTAGTATGAGGTTTGATAGTTTTCGAAATGATCAAATGTTTCGTAAGGCTCCTTAAATTATAATAAAGCGGAAACGTGAAGGAACTATTATGATGTATGGAGCTTTACGAAACGTTTGATCGTTTTAAAAAACTATCAAAACTCATACTAAGGGTACTGATAACTGATGACGTGGACTACCATGTAGGTACTGCGGTCTTATCATAAACAGAACTGGCCAGAGAATTCGACTAAGAAAAAGTTACTTAGCCAATTTCTAAAGGTCACACCGCCTTTGATCGCACCACCTCTTGACAAATACCTACATTTTATAGGTTTCGAACCTGCATTATTTACTACCCATTTACGAGCGAGCGAGGTGTCTGTGCACTCATAAAAGCTATCTTGACGGCCTAACCTTCTCTTAGACAATGAAGAATACGTCTAAATATTTGGTGGACAGTAAAAATGTGATAGAATCTTTCACTACGTAATAGGATTTTGATATTTTGTACGTCATTGTGCCATATTATATCCAAACTTCTGATAATATTTTAAGGGCGCGTGTTTAACTTTAGCTGACACTGAGGATGAGGAGGGTTGTAAAAGAGCTGTTGTGGTTTTATTTGTATGAACTGACACAAGTACACAAGTGTGTACAAGTAGAATCAACTCGCTACTTTGGCCTTCGCCCGCCGTCGTTGTCGCTCGTTTCCCCGCTGCTTACTGAAGTCAAAAACGAGGCTTAAGGGTCGCTCGCCCATCACATAAGGGCCGCTCCAGTGCTTGAGTATTTCAACGTCTAGAATTATAACAAGGTTGGGTCACGGGCTCAGGGCGACTCTTGACCGCTTTGTTGGCTCGCACCTCGACTATGTTAATGTGGGTATCTGCACATTTATATTCAAAGCTTGAGGGTTCCACTAAAAATGGGCTAAAATGGACCGAAGCTTTAACTTTGTAACGTAGTTCTGGCTTTATTTATGAAGTTCTTGGCTTGGCGGAGAATATTAAGCGTCATAGACAAAGTTTCTCCATGCAAGTACGAAATGCTGGAAGTTATGGTTAGTTGCCTCGAATAGCTCACGAGCTCATAATCATATTTCGCTCTAATGTCATTAACGGGAAAGCAGATCTAGAATAAACAAACGTACAGGTCCTCAACAAGTTTTTTTATTCATAATGTCTGAACTAATTTTTATGTCATTTGTCGAAGAAATATTGGTCATTGGCATGAACGAGAGTATAATATTTTAGTCTTGGAATATGTTGAATCATTTTAAAACTGAAGGTAAAATTAAGGGTAGGTTTCGTGGTATTACCGAAAACCACATAATCGTACCTATACATATACACTATACAAAGGAACCGGTAGGCATAGTGTATGAGAATATGGCCATTTCCAGAGAAAGATATTCATGAGGCTCAGTTTCAGGTCAGCACGCTGCCCATGCCAAGGTGAAAATCAACTGCAGGTAGACTGATGAAAGGCTTTCACAAACAAAGAACTAGAGTGGTCTAACGAGATACGCGACAGAGTTAGAACCAGCGCTCTTAAATTTAACTTGAAACATACAAGTCATGTGATCTGAAATGAGTCTAACCTACTTGCAATAGAGCTTATATTGCTTTTGAAGTCTGGTGGTCTAAGTTTGATTATTTACCTTTGCTGATCGCTGACTTTACGAGGGTAGTTAGTTAGTCTCTCATTAAATTTCCTGATGAGATTATGAAGTATCTGGTTTCAGAAACGACGCGCGGGATGCATTTCGTGAGTAAATGAGAAAAAATCTTCAGAGTTTCGTGATCCTTTAGCTTTTGTTTTCCTTTTTTACCATTAAGGGGTGCGCAAAAAGGTTAATAAACGAATCCTAATTGATGGGTTCCGTGAAATATAATTAGCGCCTGCGATTATCTTTTTTCTTTTCTATCTGGTGCCAAACAAAATGCATTAGCTTATAAACATTTTGATATATCAACATTGATATATCAAGCATTGTCTTGCCCCACGGTTTCATTCGCTAAGTGATTAAAAGTAGTGATGCACGATGAATGATGATTAATGATGATGCATGTGCCTATGTGTGCCTGTGTGTGTGATAAAGAGTTTATCTATCTATCTATCTATCTACGTGATGATCCAAACTATATCAAAATTAGTTTAGAAGTTACGAAGATACGCGGCAACAAACATTCACACATACACAATTTCACATTTTTAAAACCTATTAGTAGGATTAGAGACATTCACAAAGTAGTTAGTTTTGTATTGACATTCGACCGTGTGACCTTAAATCGAGCGGTTTAAGACTTGCCACTGTTAAGGGCAGTTTTTAATGTTTTTCTAGTTAGTTTCCATCTTCCAACCAAAAATCTGATACTGTTTCAAAGTTCCATCTGTCTCTTTCTATTTGTATTCTTAAGGGTACCACGTAGCACTATTTTATCTATGTTACATTACTCATTAGCGGTTAATCTTATTAAGGAACAGCTTCTTTGTTTGTCCAAATCATCCACGATCTTCGTTATAATTCCTCGGAGCCTCCAGTAAATGAGGAGATATTTAATTTTCCATCAGAAATAGTTTACGCGAATCAAAATGTGTCTAAATAAAACTGTCTACAGAAAAATAAAATAAATAAATTTGGATTGGATTTGATTTGATTAATATATCGATAGAAAAAAATAATTATGAAAAGGCCTTAGCCAAGCAACGCGCAGGCATATTTCTTTTTTTACTTGAGAAAAATGGGTAAAAAAAACATGCTATTTGGGTGCTTTAAGACTGAAAGCAATCTCCGGAAAGACTCGCAAACGAAAACGAGACGATCTGAATGGTTATAAAGAGTAGCAAGACATCGTTCAGAAGAAAGATGAAAAGAGCTTAGTACCTACTACGAACTGTGCGAGTACTGCTTACTACGAAGCTATATACAAATTTACAATATGAGAATTCAACGTTTTGGGAGCCTACTTTTTAGGAATCCAACATTTTGGGATTCAAGATTTTGATGTATTCAACAATAATAAAATACAACATTTTGGCGAATCCAACTTTCCGGGCCTAAAGTTTTTTTCGTTTTGTATAATTTGATGTGCAGTTAATTTTTTGTCGGGACATTTACTTAGAAAAGTGAGTGTTTAGATGGTTAATTAAATAACACCCCTAGTAATTCGATTTCTCGTATCTGGGTCGTAGGGGATGGAGTGAAAGGAACTGATTCACTACATTGTGTACTGTAGCGATGATGTCATGGGGCGAGCGTAGGTGGGGGGCATGTGACGGTCAGTTTGTGTAGTGTTTCGGGTCACTGTTGTATGACGGAGTTCTGTTTGAAACAGTTCTTACTAAAATAGGTTACCCAAAAATCGTTCGACCGAACAATAATATTGCAAAACGTTTTATGCAAAAAATACGTGTAACTAGCGGTTTCATCTGCGTGGAAACTAAAAAATGGTTTCAGTGAAAAGTAGCCTATGTAGGTCCAAAACGTAAGTTATACCTAACTATTCCAAATTTTATCAAAATCGATTAAGTATAGCTACGGAGATACGGCAACAAACACGCACATCAACTCAACCTTTAATCATCCCACTGCTGGGACAAGGTCTACCCTAGAAGGTTGAATAGCTTCCCCCCCTCAAACACACAAATACCTACGCACACAAACTTTCACATTTCAATAAAAATATTAGTAAGAAGGATAGGTAATCCATACTGTGTAAGCATTGGACATTTGATCATGGACGAAATCTACGATCAAGGTTTTCATATTGAACTTATCGATTTTTATATCGCTTTTTAGCAGTCAGTTTTATGATAGAAAAGCACTGAAAAGTTCCTTACTCCTATATTTACATATAAAGGATAGGTACAAGTGCCTAGTGATATAATATTCAGGAGAAGCTCATAATTATTGGAGCAATATGTAGCGCTCATGATTTAGTTTAACTAGGTCAGTTTTAGGCCGTTTATCATCAATGCACAACCACATACATACCTCTACAATATTCACACTAGACATAATTTTATGCCTACCATAATGTCCTTTAAAGATCCATTACTTTGTTCAATCATAATTCAAGTACTTAACGCATATAGTTATCAACTGTACAATTAGAGCATTAACTCTAAAGAAATATGAGTTTAATTTATATTAGTTTTAATAAGTAGGAAATTCTATTTGAATGTACAACAACCCGTTTACCAGTAGGTAGGAAACCAACATTCATTTACAATTTCATTGCGCGTCATAAACTCGTCAAGTCATATTGCATGGCAGCCGGACTATTTAAAATAAACGCAGCCGAAAATAGCCCTTACCACTCAGTTGATAAGGTCAATATTTAATGTGTTTGTGCACAAGGGTAGGTTATCGATAGACCGTTTGATCAATACTGTTTGCATGGACTAGCCATGCGTGGTGTTTCCAATTAAAGCCTAGCAACCGTATAACAAGTGGATTAACACGTTAACCAAAGATTAAACCATGTGTTGAGTTGGGCGCGAGATAACTTCAGTTGTTTATTTATATTTACTCGTATGTATCGGATAGATTGCTTTATGATAGATAGATGACTGGTGTTATGAAGTAGAGAATTATTTCACATATATTTTATATCAGATTACGCAAAAATAACGTTATAATTTTGTACTGTATTTGTGATAGTAGGTATGTCTTTGGTTCTATGTGTAGCGTTCGTGTTGTTTGTTTTTAGTTACGTCTCCGTTTTTTTATGGCTGTTTTATGGGTGACTTTACTTTTCTATTTTTCTCCAGTTATCGTTTTCAACCAGAAAAATAGTAAAAAAATAATTTAAGTATTTTAAATGTTTATGACTTTTTAAAACTACATAATTATCAAATTAAAAAAAAAAAATGTATGTAACAAGTAGAAAGTAGTAAGAAATTAAAGTAGTCTCTAGTATTTGAGTTAGTATAGGCCGAGCCTAAAAATAGCCCTAAGTTAGAAGCGAGCCCTAATTTCAGAGTTTTTTAGACTGCCTGAGGCAGACAGTGAAGTAGTAACTAATGAAGTAGCCCTTCCAATTCTATTAGGGCTTTTCTTTTGGGAAATCCCGCAGGGTCTTTATACAAATTTGCAACCCCTTTTGTCCTCTTTCATTTATTTGTCGCTTTCAGAAAAAAAAACTTTCTTAATGGTTCTACTCTACTAATTTAATCTATTTGCCAGAAGACGAAATCAGTCGTAAAAATAAAAATAATTAATCATACTAAGACTAAAACTGAAAAATAATGCACTTTGGCACAAAACTGATCCCTTCTCAGCATATCTTTGACATAATAGTTTTCAAAATTATGATAAGCTAAAGAAAACTTTACAATGAGTATAAACATACAGATTTGGAAGCACTCATTAAAACCAATATAGCTGCTTCATAAACAAATTCGTTTGGAAATCAATATAATACAAAATATTACAATTTCAAACTTTTTCAATCAAACTTTGTTAAGACGATCGCGTAATTAGGTAGACATTAAGTATATACCTAACATTAAACAATTTTTGAACAAACTAATTACAAATTCAAACAAAATTGACAATCTCGTCATGAAGTTTTTATTATTATACTAGTATTATTATATTTACGATTTAATATTTTTTTTTACATGAATGGAATTACTGTTTGAGAGTTTTTTGATACATGATTTTTTTAGGAAAAACAAAATCGTAGCTAGTATTTTACGTAACAGTTATTTTGCTCGTTTGTTAATCTTTCACACCTTAATTATTATCATCATCATCATCCCACAGCTAGTTTATTATTATTACACACACGAGTACTCGCGTTAAGCTGAGTCAGATACACACAATTAACAATTTGAAATCCAAGAAAGAAAATCTACTTAGGCCACACACAAGTACTAACCTAGCCTCATATTGATTGAACTCACCTTGAAGTGAAGAAGACCATTTTAAAAGGTCAACAGAGGTTGTTTGAATGGATGGCCGTAGGCGCTAGAACTGCCTTTCTTTAAGCTGGTTATTTATTTTGTCAAGGGTTAGTGTTACCGTTTCAATAAAATAAGTTGCGGCTTAAGCGCTTTGAAAAGTGTTTCCGTATGACATATCTTTTTCTTCTTATATTTATGTAAAAACGTTATAAGAAAGTTAGGTAAAAAGTGAGTGTAAACTAATAATGCAGATTAACAAGTCAATATCAAGTGCAAAAGAGTACAATTTCTCACGGATTATATCCTCCACTATAGGTACACTAAAACTATGGTACCAATATAGTTTTTTGTTTTGTGAAATCGTAGTTAAATAGTTAAAGAAAGATAATAGGTATATTTTGTTGGGAATAAATTTTTTGTATTTGAAATTAAATAATAAAACGATAAAATATTAAAAAATAAACGCACCATCACTTCAAAGTTTGACCTTTGCAATTGTATCTACCCACGTGAAACGACTGTTCAAAGTGTTAAATAGGTCTACTAGGGAACTAAGGCACGCCGCCGCCGCGCCGCGCCGTGGCGGTGCGGTACCAGCGGCGTCTTTACCTATTGTGCAGGGTGTGCGTTGCACACGGGCGCAGCGGTCCTAGGGGGCGCCGAGCGCCGCTCGCTACGGAGCCCCACTCGGCGGGCGCGTTGGCCGCGCGGTCGCGGCACTTTCAATGACCAACGTAAAAAGAGCTCCGCTCTGCATACATATTGTCAGAGCATTACCTCCGACTTACGTAACCTATGGCTATACTACTATGGGGTTTCGGGGAATTATACACTAGAATCATATACTCAATCGGTTTTATGGAAGCTACTCACAATTTTAATAATATCACAGCACTTCACTTATTCACAATCACAATCAGAAGACAGGCGGCTTAGCCTTTCCCATCTTCCATCTTTTATATCGCCTTCGTATTATCACCGGCACCGCCATCTTGTCGGTGTTCTCACGACTCCCCAGTCGTGAGAGTGACGCACCATCCGTCAGCCAGCCGACAGTGGTGCCACCATCAAGACGTTGGGGGTTGCCATGCTAACATTCGGCCATCCGACCCATAAGTACGTCCTCGTACTTGATTACGCACGAACACTAGTTGCCGCCATTGCACCTGTGGACACTTCACAAATCGCCCACATCTACCAATACCAAGAATAATCTTGATAGATAGATAAACTCTTTATTGTTTACACCGGACATCACAAATAAAAGGATATTTAGACTTAAGAACCAGTGCAAGATCTGGCGACCCCATTGCCAAGAGCGATCTCTTCCAGGCAACCTTAGAAAGGAGGATACATATTGAATTGAAAAATGGGGTGTGCAGTATTAGATAAAAGTGATATGTAAACCTACATAAACTGTATATACTTAGACATACATTCAAAACAAACAACAATTTAATCAATCAGGAAGAATGATCAAAACAATTTTAAATAGGAATAAGCTTATGTTATAAAACTGATCGCGCCAATAAGAAAATAAAATGTGATACAACCTGACACCACAATTTGACTCAATTCGAATGTTTATTACAATCCACTCCCTGTTTGGCAGTTGTAACATATCCGTCCCATAAGCCAGAGCACCCGGGTTCGATTCCCGGTCGGGTAGATGTCATAATGATGAATTTAAATATTTGTTCTGGGTCTGGGTGCCAGATGTCCTTGTCCCTGTGCGTGTTCCATGGCATCCCCGACACAGAAGTCATCCTAGAAGGGAGCTATGAGTGTGAAACGTTTTTTTATTATTTATCAGTCAGTACGACATCTTCTGGCAATTTGTTCCAGTTATAGACCAGAGTTGTTGTCTTGTATAGGATGTGGTTTGTAGTGTTGGTCTGGGATAGTGCGGGCCATGGCAAGGTTTTATGGCGTCTGCTGTCTTCGACATCTTTGAATGTGAAATGTTTTGTATGTCCGTAAAATTATAGAACCCATTCAGCACTTTAACGGTTTCAATCAGGTCTCCGCCCAACTGCCGCTTCTCGAAGGTTGTGAGATGCAGTGCTTTTAATCTGTCTTCATAGGATTTGTGACATGGAGCATACGGTAGCTTTTTGTTGGGCACTTTTGAGGAGGATCTTTCTCAAAGTAGAGACTGCATACTGGGAACCCATACTTCAACAGTGGCTTTATATCCTATCGGATATATCAATCCTTCGTATCCGTAATAGTAGGTAGTTGTGTCGGAAGATTCAGATTAAGAAATTTTTATTGAACTACTGATAAGTACCTTGTAATTCATAAGCTATTGGTTGAAATTGTCAGTTTACCCACATCGGGAATTCAATATGTAACTCGTACACAGTCAAATAATTTTAGTAGTTTTTAAAATAATAATAATTAACGATTTCCAATTCAATTTTAAATTCTATGCATAATATGTCAAATTATTTTAATGAAATGTCAATAGTACTATATACCTCGTAATATCATGTCAATAATAATTCCTCATTAAATGTCAAATTTTCAATTGTTTACTTAATAATATCATTTCCGTAGATTTATCTCTATGCACAGATTCATTCAAGTCTTAAAATACGTGATTTAATAGCCACTTCTTCAGATACATTTTGAACTGTTTATGACATGGTATATGTTTCCATAATAGGCATTATTATTATTTGTTTTTTTCAACTTCATTTGATGTGACATCGACCACCACTGAAAAGGCATATTGCTATGCTTATAATGACTGAAGATTTTACTGTCAACATTTGCCAGATGTGACTTCCAGTTTAGATTTGCATCCTTCCTCAGATTAAGCACATGGAACTAAGATTAAGATTAGGTAGTTACATTATTTTCGCAATTGCAAGATTGGCTTCATTATCAAAGTTGTATACAATTAGGAGTAGATTAGTTTACTATTAGACATTTTAGGCTTAGCATATGCTTTCCTTTTATCCCTGTATAATAATGTTTTATTTTGTGAAGTATAAAGATTTGGAATATTTTATGATATTTTCCCCCAAAATGGGGAAATATTTCTAACCAGGCATCATTTCAAGAGTATAGCTGTCGCATGTGCGGCTACGCTATGGCTCCATCTTTAGGTAATATACCTATCTATGACCTAGAGTTACTCCAAGAAAATCCATCTGACTAACTTCGACAAAATGCATTAGACTGATGCTTGGTTGATTTAAAAACTTGACATCCGTAAACAAGACTAATGATTATGAATAAATTTCAATACTGCAAGGTATAGGCACATCTGTCTATGCTGCTTGCCTATCTTCAAATATATTATACATGATAAACAACAGACACACGTTCCTTGTTTTGTTAAAATCACAGTATTACCAATCTGAAAATGTATTCCGGCACCTTATGCTTCAGTTACGTGATTACTGGGAAAGAGAAAAAAAAAGAAGAAATCTCGATGCTGCGAGCCACCACTTGAAATAAATAGGTATCGGCTTCTGTTAGCGGCTCACATTATGACTACCAATTGTGCCCCAAAGTGACAGCCATTGTGCCCGATTCGACCCATGCAAGAGCACTATACGATTGATATGTTGAGTCCAGAGAAGAGACAGTTCACCACCTTGCGTACAAAATACACAACAGTTAACAGGTCCTCCAAGCAAGGGTTGTGCAACTGCTGACATCCAAGTCTAGTTGAAGAGACAAGTATATATTATAATTTGGTCGGAGGCAGCATACGATTATTGTTTCCGTACCTGAAAACTCAAGCATTAGGTGTACATAACAATTCTGCTAATGCTGAAACTTTCATTCAGTCACTTTTGAGTTTCGATGGTAATTTCCGTCTATAGTGAGAACAAGTAGACCAAAGCACTAGTTTAAAAGACATAACGATTTTTAATGGCATGAGTGGTGTGGGACCTCTTAATAGCGCGACAATCTGCAGTAAGAACAAACATTTTTAGAGATAAGTTAGTGTGACAGTACCAAACACACATGTAGGAATCCTT
Organism: Alcis repandata; assembly: GCA_949125135.1. Lineage (NCBI taxonomy): Eukaryota > Metazoa > Arthropoda > Insecta > Lepidoptera > Geometridae > Alcis > Alcis repandata. The sequence goes on from OX421238.1 coordinate 5,915,743, forward strand.
GTATATTATTTGACGCACAAATCATTATTATAATACGAGTATTTGCGTGTGGTACGCAACACGAAACATGAAATCGCTGAAATATCTACCCTAACATTATAAAAAGAAAGATTTGTGTGTATACTTATATGTAACGATTATACACAAAAACTAATAAACCGATTTAGAAACCACCATTAAAATTTTTTTCACCATTAAAATTCTACATTATCCCTGAGTACCCGAGTATACTTGACATCCGTGCAAAGCCAGGACAGGTCGCTAGTCAATTATAATAGACTTCAGCGCTTCAATGCTCTTATACAAACCCTTTTGTGTCCTCCTTTTAACTGCGTTGTTCTATCAAAGCAAAAAAAAAGTTTGATTTCTATTAAGTATTCGGTTCATAGAACAATAAAAAGCTATATGCGTGACCCTTTCAAAGTTTGGGCGTAGCCAAAGTCAGAAAAAAAATGCGAAGAAAGAAGAAGAAAACCAACTATAACTTTAACCAATCGGCATCCCCTCTGAGCATATTATGTATCTTTGCCTCCATAGCAACTAAAATTTAAGAAAGACTAGAATACTCGCCGTCACGACGAGGAATATGTTTATCGAAATCACCTGAAAATATTTTAAAAACGAACTCGGTACAAGACTCGCTCACGACGGCGCTGGTCAACAAAAGTAAAATTATGTGAAGATCACCGCAGGCACCAAAAACCACAAAAACAACAATCTTGAAACGAAACGTTGATCTAAATAAGACGTGCGAGTGTAGCCCGATGCCGCGCGAGCGTCGCCCGGTGCTGCGCGAGCGTCGTGTTGCGCTGCGCGTGTGTCGCACCGTACTGTGCGGGCGTCCTGTTGCGCTGCGCGTGTGTCGCACCGTACTGTGCGGGCGTCCTGTTGCGCTGCGCGTGTGTCGCACCGTACTGTGCGGGCGTCCTGTTGCGCTGCGCGTGTGTCGCACCGTACTGTGCGGGCGTCCTGTTGCGCTGCGCGTGTGTCGCACCGTACTGTGCGGGCGTCCTGTTGCGCTGCGCGTGTGCCGCACCGTACTGTGCGGGCGTCCTGTTGCGCTGCGCGTGTGTCGCACCGTACTGTGCGGGCGTCCTGTTGCGCTGCGCGTGTGTCGCACCGTACTGTGCGGGCGTCCTGTTGCGCTGCGCGTGTGTCGCACCGTACTGTGCGGGCGTCGTTCCGCACTGTGTGAGTATCGCCCGGCGCCGCGCGAGCGCTGCCCGGCGCTGCGCGAGCATTGCCCAGCGCTGCGCGAGCGTTGCCCAGCGCTGCGCGAGCATCGCCTGGCGCTGAGTGTCACCCGGCGCCATGCGAGCGTAACCCGGCACTGCGCGAGCATCGCCCGGCGCTGCGCGAGCGTCGCCCAGTGCTGCGCGAGCGTCGCTCTGAGGTGTGTGGGCTGCACGTGTGTCGCACTGTACTGTGCGGGCGTCGTTCCGCACTGTGTGAGTGTCGCCCGGCGCCATCCGAGCGCCACCTGGCGCCGCGCAAGCGTCGCTCCGCGCTGCGCGAGCGTAGACCAGCGCTGCACGAACGTGGTCCAGCTCTGCGCGAGCGTCGCCTCACACGGCACGAGCGTCGCCTCGCGCTGCACGAGCGTCGTCCGGCGCTGCGCGAGCGTGACTCGGCGCTGTGCGAGCTTCGGCCGGCGCTGCGCGAGCGTCGCTCTGAGGTGTGTGCGCGTCGCTCTGCGTCCCACGAAGACCACGCTGCGGTGTGTGTGCGTCGCTCTGCGTCCCGCGAAGACCACGCTGCGGTGTGTGCGCGTCGCTCTGCGTCCCACGAGGACCATGCTGCAGTGTGTCTGCGTCGCTCTGTGTCCCGCGAAGACCACGCTGCGGTGTGTGCGCGTCGCTCTGCGTCCCACGAGGACCATGCTGCGGTGTGTCTGCGTCGCTCTGCGTCCCACGAAGACCACGCTGCGGTGTGTGCGCGTCGCTCTGCGTCCCACGAGGACCATGTTGCGGTGTGTCTGCGTCGCTCTGTGTCCCGCGAAGACCACGCTGCGGTGTGTGTGCGTCGCTCTGCGTCCCGCGAAGACCACGCTGCGGTGTGTGTGCGTCGCTCTGCATCCCGCGAGCGGCGTGGCATGTCGTCGTATCGTTGTTTATATCATCGCAGTGTATCGTAGTATTTCATCGCGGTACAACATCGCAGTATATCGTCGCAGTATATTATCGCAGTATATCATCGCAGTATGTCGCCGTATTGTTTTGAGTGACTACGTTGATTGCTAAATAGTCGTGTTATTAAGGGAGGGAATTGGGTCGGGGTGCGGGGGGGGGGGGGGTCTTCGGAGTTTGCCTCTGGCAAACCTAGTTGGCTATAAGTTGAATATAAGGGACAGTTCAAGACTTTCTTCAGACGAGTCCATTGAAACTGAAACATATTTATTTATTTGCGCAGACTAGATTATCCATCTGGCTGTCACTTTAGTAAAACAAACAAATTACAACAAGCTGGCCCACATTAATGCAAACTTTTAAAACAAAAGGTTTAGTTATGAGGGAATTTTACAATCCGATTTGCAAAAATCACACTTCCACCAAACAATTGTGCGTTATAAGGAAGATCAGCGCCATCTGCTTTGCTTTAACAAGTATCTAGACACGCGGTAGCGTGTCAAGCCAATTTCAAGTGACAGAATTGGCGAGCAGCACCGTGTGTATATTACACGAACCATTTGGAGGCACTTTTGACCTCGTTTATTTCTACAACTTTGTTTGTGACGTAGTTTTTCTCTTATTTATTTTGTTTCTAACATTGTTCAAGAGTGACAGTAGCGACAAAATGACAGTGACAGCATGATATAACTTTTAGTTTTTTATTTTTAGTAGACGGTAGGTGTAATTCATACATGTCTTCAAATTTAAAATAATAACATCACTCGATCAGCCATATCGTGACCAAAAATGATTTCTATGCCAAAAAAATATAATTATGAGAGTTGGACAAGTGTTTTAGGTGATTATGAGCCGACAATTTGTATGCCCACTGGTGTATTTAACCGAAATACTATAAAAAGCTTCCACTGCAAAATTAGTGGAACAAGAAAGACAATATATGTACCTATATCGTCACGAAAAGAACTATATAAGACAGATAGAGAGAAAACGATTATCTGCGTTTCGTCTCGTTGCGCTGCGTGCGCGTTGCTGTGCGTCAGACAGGTCGCCTTGCGTTGCAGTGCGCCCTCGCTCTGCGCCACCCGAGGGTCGCGTTCAGCTCGGTGCTCAGCGGGACTGAAACGCATATTTTTTTACGCAGACTAACTATTCAGGAGGAGAACTTTTATTCTTTGGGTTTAGTTGTGATCACTTAAAATAGACAAGGTACCCCACATTAGGAAAATAAACTTTGACAAGGCCATGTGGAATGTGAGAAACTGAGAACACAATACATAAATTGTTCGGGCACTATGTTAGGCCCTTTCACATAGTTTGTTTGTAATTGTTTACCCCATATATATTTTTTTTCTTCTTAAATTTTTACAAAAAATAAATAGTAGGTAAGTGAGCGTGGCAGGAACGAATTAGTAGGTTTAAAAAAAAAAAGAAAAAAAAACCGCTCCTTTTTATCCCGGTTCTGAATTGTCAGAGCATTACCTCCGACTTACGTAACCTATGGCTATACTACTATGGGGTTTCGGGGAATTATACACTAGAATCATATACTCAATCGGTTTTATGGAAGCTACTCACAATTTTAATAATATCACAGCACTTCACTTATTCACAATCACAATCAGAAGACAGGCGGCTTAGCCTTTCCCATCTTCCATCTTTTATATCGCCTTCGTATTATCACCGGCACCGCCATCTTGTCGGTGTTCTCACGACTCCCCAGTCGTGAGAGTGACGCACCATCCGTCAGCCAGCCGACAGTGGTGCCACCATCAAGACGTTGGGGGTTGCCATGCTAACAATTTTGTATAGCATCTGTAGATCAGCCCCGGATCTGGCGGGGGGGGGGGGCGAGCCGGGGCCCATGCCCCGGGCGTCAAGTTCAGGGGGCGCCATATTCACACTTTACAGACGAATAGACATCTCATCATTTACTAAACTTTGACCACGGAATAAATAATAGTACAAGTACAGTCATGTCCATATCAACTCGACCGATGCCCAGAGCGCGGAGTAAGACTTAGTAGTAGTTTCCTTAAGTAGTTTCCTTTGTAAACAGCCTGTCCTAAATTTCTAAAAACGTCCCAATTTTTTGCGCTCGCTGCGCTCGCGTTTTCTTGTTGTTTAATTCCCGTTGTGCATTATGTGCATAGCTTGTCAAATATGATCGATCTGTTCTGAATTGATCAAAAATGCCTAATATTTTTTTATTACTTAATATGATTATTTGTGCTTTTAGACATGCTGCGTACGACATACAAAGGCTTTTTGTAGTTTCCGCTTATTAATCGAATACTGTTTTTGGGCAGAGCAAATTTTTGCAAAAACATTTTTATTTTTCAATTTTTAAATCAAAACTTAATACACAAAGCTATCCAAAACGGAGTTAATTGATTTGTCAAATTTCAACGGTTTTATTTTAATAAATAAGCTTAATACAGCAAGAACAGCGATGGATGCATTATTTCAGCTCTGTTTACGCATTACTAAGTGTAATTTCGTTTGTAAACAGCCTCTTGTATAATAAATATATTCTGAATTGCTAAAAATACGTCTTAAATCATTTCCACATCTTTATTATTTAGTGTTTCGTATGACCTAGCGCGTGAATTTTAGTTTCAAAATGACAGAATATAGCTCAAAATTTCGCGCTCGCTGCGCTCGCGTATTCTTGATTTCTGATATCTATTAAATACACACCGTTACTGTCCGTTACGTAATAGCCCGTCCTAAAAACAAAAGATCTTAAAATCTCTGTGCTCGCTTCATTCGCGTATTACTATTATTTTATAAAGGCCACAACTATTTCTGAATTGATTGAAAATATCTCAAGTTTTTTACCCGACGCGAGTGTTGTGTAATTTTCGTTAAATCTATCGTAAATTGATTTAAAAATCTCAAATTTTCGCGCTCGATGCGCTCGCGTATTCATGGTGTTTAGTTTGTGTTATAAGTTTAATTCGTGAAAATTCTATGTTTTGAATTAATGAACCATCTCGAAAAGTTTCGCGCTCGCTGCGCTCGCGCATTTATTTATTTGTCCTTTTAAACTTGCTGCGCATAACATCCAAATGCCGATTGATAAAAACTACTATGAGATTTGAAGTTACTTAATCAAGCACTGTGGTGTGGGTACTTGATTCACAAAGCTCTCCAAAATTGAATTATGTATTTGGTTTATTGAAAAAAAAAAAAACACGTTTTTATTTGATTAATGAACAAATGCGGCCCGCCACTATTTGAAATTGTCACTATGCGGCCCGCGTCTGCCAAAAGGTTGCCGACCCCTAATATAGATGATAAAGGTAAAAATGAATAGGTATAAGTGAGCGGGGGCGGCATAGATCTTAGATTTTTTATCCATTGGAGTAATTTGACAGTTTGTGGCAACTTGATGTGCTGTTACTTGTACTTTGTATCCATTCCATTTTGACCACGCGCACGCGCTTACTAGGGGGCGCTCGGGTAATGTTTGCACACGGGCGCTACATGGGCTAGAGACGCCTCTGTGCGGTACTATTGGTTAATTGCTGAAGTTCGAGGATCGAACTTCAGGTTGTCGTCAAAACTTGCCGATACGAGTTCTTATGTCAAAACACGATTTGGTTCACTAATCCGATTTTAAAATCGTGTAACAACATCGGAGAAGTTAGCCGATAGGGCTGCGGATCGGGTCGGCGTAATGAATCATGCTTTATGAAACGTATTGACTGCGTGAAATTTCTATTATTAGATCACATTGGATGTTCTAAAACAACGTTGGAACGTTTAAATGTTGCGAGAGAGTGTATTTATTTTTCCAGATGGTAATACTCGTAGCTATTTAAAGATTCAGCTGCGAAAAAATGAAAGTCAATAAATTAGTCACGTCTTTTGATGTGTGCGTTTTTATCACATTAATATTATTTGTAATGCGAAAGCTTCTGAGTGAGTGACGAGTGATAGGGTGTGTCCAAGTACGTTTTTTGACTTTTTCACACTGAAACGGTCAACAAATGTTCATGTAATTGAGAAATTTTAATCATGAGTGCATAAAATTTATATTTCTATATTCAATTTAAAATACGAGTGCTAATTTGGCCTTCTGTATTCTGTACATTACATATAGGTATACATTACAATAATAATTTTATACATACACATTTTTGAAACAGAAAAACTATAGCGCTGTATCGAAAATAGAAGTATAGTAGTAGAGTAAAATAGTAAGTAGTAAAATAGTAGTTTATATCGTTGGGTCAAACAAAAAACGTTGAAAAATGTGGCCAATACGACAAAGTTTTTTATCGCAAACCGTTAAATTTATTTTTTTAAGTAGTCAAAAGTTAATAAAATCAAGTTTGACAAATTGCTCACAATGACAGCTAATAATCATCTCTTTGCCTAACCTTAGTTAAAACAGCAATTTTTTAAAATAATGAATCATCATAAATTCCTCTTCTCCTTTATAAAGAAACGCCTTCTCCAAGATAACGAAATAATACTTGACTTGAATAATAATGATCATTAAACCAAAGAAACAACAATTCAGCTTTTACTCAAATTTGCATTGTCTTTTGAGATTAAATACTCAATGTAATACGAAATATTTGTTGATAAATCTTAGGATATCTATCAAATATAATACCGGTTCAGATCGAGAATATTGAGATGGGTGGACGATACCCTACTAACAAAATAAATGTCAAAGTTTGTTTGTTTGGATATTTGTTACCCAATCACGCAAAGATGGCTGAACAGGTTTAGACGAATGGCATGGCGGTAATTTATACCCATATCCAAGCCAAGAATAACATACTTGCTACGTTTTATCCCGGATTCAACGGTTATTGTAGGGCAGCAGGTGAAACTGCGGGGCTTCAGCTAGTTGACAAAGCGAGTCTATCTTGGACCCAATTAGCATAGAATCTGCGGGCTGATGACATAACAATAGAAGGGCCCTTCTCTATACATACTTAACAGTGCGACAAGGTTTGTAAGTAGGTTTATGATGATGACGTAAGTTTAATTGTACCTACCTACCTCTTATTATAACGAGTCTTTTAATCTTTGTTTTACGCTTTGCTGGTAAAATTAAATGCTGGTTGCGTTCGCAATTACACCCCTATATATGTAGATAGTGACGAAAAACGGTTATGATGACGATGAGGAAAAGTAACCCATGTCCTTTTCTGTAACCTTACAACGTTTATGCAAAACTTCATGATGATCGGTTGAGTAGTTAGAGCGTAACAAAAAAAAAATCCTTATTGCATTTAAAATATTAGTGAGGATATTATATTTCGCATAATGATAAAGTCACATTTCACGGGGCTCTTCCGGGCCCGAAAGTAGATACTGACAACGGAATGAACTACATCGTGTCTCGCATTGAATTTATATACAGTGATAAACATGCTTTTTATTCGTTTGACGCGGGTTACGGGGAGTTGTTTGTTATTAGACATACCACTGTGCTAGTTATATAATAAGGCTTACATTTCAGTGGTCAGTACAGATAAGGTCCGGACAGGACCCTGTGTAATTTACTTTTTACAATCCTTTCTTTAACTTGCAGTGTTTGTGTGGTTAATTTTGCAACTGAATTTTGAACCACGCCCCGATGTCCAAATGCGCTGAAAATGAGTATTCTTGTGTAACTCCGTTATCAATAAAATAACAGCTTTTTTGATAATGAAATGAAAGCTTGTTTTTATAAAATTAAATATTTTCAGGGATCTTGTTTCTACTTACTTTAATTTCTGTGAGATGATATAATCTGGGATAAATATATTAAAACACAATTCAATATTGAGAACTCGTACAAATAAATTGAATTCATTCGTAAGGTTTCGGCTAAAATTATCGCACCTTGATCTTTAAGAGCGAGAAAACAACTTTCATATCTCTCGAAAATTCAATATTTTTAATGAGAATAAATTGCTTCGAGTAATATTGGATTATGTTCTTAAAATCTTTCTGAGTTTTAGTCTAAGGATGTCTTAAACTAAAACTAATTTTCACGTTAATCCATACAAGTTATAATTTATTTAAATGAACACTCATATCGTTATTATTAATATCGTTCTATATAATATCATATCATATAGATATCAATATAATAATCAATATTTAATTTATTATTTATATTTTAAACTAGCTGACCCGGCAGACTTCGTACTGCCATACAGTACTTCTCTATGGTACTGCCTAATTAAATATAAACACTGCACAAAACACTATTTACAATTTTATACTTATAATATATTACAATTATAGGTACGAATTTGTTTCGTATATCAGTTGACAAAAGCAAACTCATCCATGAAAAAAAACACTGACATTGACAGTTTGTTGTTGTTTCAACTTTTTTTTAATTTGATATGACTTGGAGTCAAATCCTTCGAAATTTTAAAACAAATGAATGAACTATTCGATTTCGTTTTCTTTTTTTTTTTTGTTTTATCTGTGCTCCAACGCACACTGTTTTGATAGATATGTTTGAATTTGAACTTTGTACAGAGGTAATAAAGTGCAAATTGACTCTTGGACTTTTTTTTTTTTTTATTTTTTTTTTAAGTAATTGAGTGACGAGACGAGTAAATCGCTCGCCTGATGTTAAACGCCACGTTTGCCCATAACAGGTCTGCGCTACCCAGAATTTTGAACTCACAGAATTCAAGACCCTGCGCGGCACAGCACTGCGCTCGTCACCCTGAGATATAAGTTGTTTAATCTCCCATTTGCCCTGTAATTTCACTGGAAACAATGCCCTTCCAACCGGAACACAGCAATGTTTGCACATTAATGCTTGGCGGTGGAATAACTGGCAAAGGTGTGGTACTTCCCCAGGCGGGCTCTGCAAAAGAGCCCTACCACTACAAAAGCAACATACCTACATTGCTTAAACAACAGTGAGTGCTTGCAATTCAATATGAACTTTATACAATAGCAATAAAGCTCGTTTTAGTTAGAAAACGTTTGTATGGGAAAAAGAAAAGGGAAAAGTGTTTTTAGGGTTTTTCAATATTTCTGAGAGATTTTCTTAATATTTTTTTCCGTAAGAACCTTCTCCTAATAATAACAAATACAACATAAAAAGAATTAGTGAAATCGGTCCAGCCATTCATGCGTGATGCCGTGACCAAGGAAAACGGGTTTCATTTTTATATTTAAAGATTAATTATCATTTATTATTTTCTGTGTATAAAATACATTTGATTAAAACACGTTGGACGTTATTTTTATGATTATAAAGAAATCGTGTCAAACATTTTTAATATTACCTTCAGTCATTTTATGTACTTAAAAATGTAAAATATGCGGGCGAGAGAGTGTCTACTGCGTTAAAGCAGCCTTAAGGTGTAAAGTAATAATCCAGGCAAGCATTTAATAAATATCGCCTTTGAATTTTGATATTTAAACAGAAATGAACGCTTCTGAAATATTCAAGTAGCGTTCAGCTCAAGTTGAAGTAATTACCGTCTATGGAAACTTGAACATTTGCTTTTCATTTCTTTGAAGTAAGCCTAAAGAAATCTTTATTGAATACGAGATAAGAATTTATAAACAGAAAGTCGTCATGTTGTATTGGATGAACAAGTTTGTAGGTAAACTTACTTACTACTTACTGTGTGTAATTACACACGGACTTTTTGCATTCAGTTGCAAAAAAACTCAAAAATTATTCAACCGTGTGTCTTATTTATCGAAACGGAAAATTTCAGGTGTTCGGAAAATCTACCATGAGTTTTGTTGAAAAATATGTTCAACATTTTTGAAGAAAAAATGTATAAAACATTCAGTTTGCATTTACTCTCGACAGTACACTAGACAAGCGCTGCCCCATTTTTTTATCGTATACGCACTTTTTTATTTTTCAACAGAGTCATACCAAATCTATACTTGTAAGTACAGTATAGTATGTACGAGTATATTCATATTCTCACTATTGCGAGTCAAGCTCGGAATTGATTGGCCCATGTCTGGTGCAGATGGCATGACAAGATTTATAGACCCAAAACCAAGATAACCAATTCTGAGACGACAGAGTCTGTTGTAGATTACTAATGGCTTGATTACTTGTAACGAGTACTGTGGCGAGTCAGCCAAGTACTCGGTTTGTATAAACACTTTGACAAGGCGAGACAGTAATTAGACCCATGATTTGTTTGCTCGGCCGAGTATTACTGTTTACTGTTTACCGTTTACTGTCTCTCCACACTGTACCTACCTACTCGTTATTTGTAATCAACCCAGTAGTTCTAGTGTCTGTCTCGCCTCGTCAAACTGATTATACAAACCGAGTACTCGGGCGAGGGCACTGTCTCGCCACTATACTCGTTACGTGTAATCAACCCATAAGATGTGGACGTATTACAGAGAGCAGTCGGATAATAAAATCTGTGGATGATGTTGACACGATGGAAGTTTTCTTTTTGGTAAATTTTACTTCGTGTTTATAAAACTTTTATCCGTTTTGAAGGACATAGAAGCTTTTGTCGTCTGACCCTTTTATAATTAGCAAGACGTGAAATCACGGAGAACCCTCGCGTTATTTAGGACGAGTTTTGTGTTTTACTTTTAACATATTAATTATGCCTTAACTAATGCTTTTAGCTCTCTTAATTAGGAACATAATAAACATCAGCGGGTAGAGGACGACACGGTATTCTGTAAATAAATTGCGTCATATATTGCCAGGCCTATGACGCAGTTAAAGAACTTTTTGTAAACTAATATAAGTAACTTATTTTTAAGTTTTTGATTAGATAAATACTCTTTTTAGTTTGTTGGATATGTTTAGTGTAAAATATGAAATATAAAAATTTCTCATCTCGTAGACGTCTTATGGCAAAAAATATGTAGGTAATACATTAGTGAAATAGCGCTTAGGTAAATCTCTGCCCAACTGGGACCCTTGTAAGCCAGGTCCAGATCGACCGAGCAGGCCTCACGTGCCATGTACTCAGTGTAGGGTTTAGAAGAGGGCAGAAGTATGGTTCACGAGACTTACTCTGTCTGCCTGGCTTACTGCTTACAATACGTACAAACGGAAACCTTGTATAGACTCATCATCATCATCGTCAGCCTGTGTCGACCCACTGTTGGGTATAGGGCTCCTCTCCCTTGTGCCATTTTTCCCTGTCTTGGGCCGATCTCATCCATGCATGGCCCGCGATGGGTCTGATGTCGTCGACCCATCGGGCTGATGGTCTGCCAACTGACCGCTTGTCCGCAATCGGAAGCCACTCTGTCAGGGCTCTACTCCACCTGCCATCACCACGCCTAGCCACGTGTCCTGCCCAGCGCCACTTGAGTCGCATAATACGGTGTCCGACATCCGCGACTTTTGTCCTTCGTCGGATTTCCGTATTACGGACTTTGTCTCTTAGGCTAATACCTAACATGGCACGCTCCATTGCCCTTTGTGCGACCCTTATTTTGTGCACAGCTTCTTTGGTCAGCGTCCATGTTTCGGCACCGTAAGTCATTGTGGGCAGAACACACTGGTTGTAAAGCTTGGTCTTCAGGCATTGCGGTATTTTTCGAGCCCTGAGTACGTCCTCGAGTTTACCGAAAGCGGCCCAACCGAGTTGTATGCGACGTGAGATCTCCTTTTTGCGAAGCTCTGGGTCAAAAGATAAACAGTGTCCAAGATATACGTAGTGGTCCACCAGCTCTAACGGTTCTCCATCAACAGTAATTGGTGTTGACAAGAGGCCCGTTAGACTAGTCATCACTTTCGTCTTGGACCTGTTCATCTTTAGCCCGACTTTAAGAGATGCATTGTCCAGGTCTTGTATCATCTCTTGAAGATCTTTCATGTTCTCACTGAACAGGATTAGGTCATCAGCAAAGCGGAGATGCGACAGATAGACACCATTGATGTTCACACCTTTGCCGTCCCAATCAAGCGTTTTCAGTACGTCTTCAAGGACAGAAGTGAAAAGCTTGGGTGATATGTTATCCCCCTGTGGCACGCCTCGCTTTATAGGTATGTTATCGGTGAGTGTATGTACTCGAACCTGCATTGTTGCTGACCTGTACAAGTCCCGAAGAACATCTACATACCGTGCATCAATCTGACAGCGGTGGAGAGAATGAAACACGGCCCAGTGTTATCAAAAGCTTTTTCGTAATCCACGAAAGCAAAACACAGCGGCCGATTGTATTCTGCGCATTTCTCCATCAGCTATTTCACGGCGTGGATGTGGTCGATTGTAGAGTATCCGCTTCGGAAACCTGCCTGTTCAATTGGTTGGTACTGGTCGAGCTGGTGTGTAAGTCTACGGCATAACACTTTGGTAAATAGTTTGTATGTTTGGGAGAGTAGGCTTATGGGTCGATAATTGTCTAACTTTGAGTTGTCACCTTTTTTGTAGAGAATTGTGACAATTGCAATTGCAATGTATAGACTGTTGACAATAATTATTGTCGTAGTCATGATGTTTTTGTTTTATGTTTAACGCGTTTTACTAGCCGACAAGTCAATTACTTGAAAATCTAATTTAAAAAAAAGAAGTTCAGTACCCTAATAACCTTAAATTAGAATCTTTAACATTTTTGTTTAAGTCACAAACCAGTTTTACTAATTTTTATAACATTACTCTCGGATCTCAAATCCAATCAAAAATATCTAATTTTCGAGCAAAAAACTCGTGACAAACCAAAACATGGCTCACAATACACTGGAACTTAGTAACTGTCAGCTACAAACATTTCAGAAAGCTGGCCGTGCCGTTCTAATGAACATCTGGAATGGATACCGGGTTCCGTAGAAAGAGATTCATTACTCTTGTAACAGGATACAGTGGAACCCTTGCAGCGGTCGTTCCGCTGGAGAGTAATTGCGAGCTTCTCTGTGATATTTGGCTGTTACTTATTGAAACGAATTGTTATTTATACTGTTTGCTGTGGGGTTTAAAATGCAACAATTCTTTATCAAAAAAAGAGAAAAAAGTTATTGTAAATAATGTACAAATATGTCATTATAATAATATGTGGCTCCTGAAATATAATTATAGTAGTGTGGAAAACTTTAATTGTAATTTGTAACATGATATGCAATTCATCTATTTCGTTTGAATAATGGGGAAAAGAATGGCTATTATTTGAGAATCATTTTAGAACATTGTACGTATGTCAGAATCAAATACTATATGACCTTCTGATGTACTGCAACTATTATAAATAGAAAATAACTGTAGGTACACTAATATCTAGTGGATATTATTCACGTCCATAAAGAAAAATACCTAAAACTTACCTAAGTTATAGATACATTAACATAAACTTAGCTAAAAATTCTTACTAAAAGTTTAATACTTTTATTTTGTGAAAGCTTTTAGGATGATGAAAGAGTTCTAAAACAAATTGGTACATGCGAGTAAATCTTTCGTTTGTAAATTATATACTCAACTTTTTTAACATTCACTGATTGAAAAAAGTGCTTATGAATAAAAGTTTGAAGAACTTTCAAATATTCATCGAGGCTTTGATATTTAAATAAGGTATATTAAACTTGAACATTACGAGAGTTCGTTTTTACTTTAAAATATATTTAAACATTTGGAACTGTATACGATTGTACCCATTGTAATTAACTTTTAAAATTGTTGACAACCTTTGTTACATTTTGTTTCTATCCAGTTGCATTCTGGGCTTTAAAAATAATCCGCGGTTTTCCAGTTTTTCAGCACTTTCTTGAATAAAAATCAAAAACATACAGTCGAATTGAGAACCTCCTCCTTTTTTGAAGTCGATTAAAAAGCAACCAAATCAAACATTCACTGTACAAACTTAGGATGGTATAGAGTTTTTCATTTAGACTTAGATAATGATAAATAGTTTATCGATTTTTGTTCAACAAACTAATTAGAAACAGATGGCTGGTTCAAGCCACTTCTGACCACATTACACGAACCGCCGGTATAACAATTAATTACTCAGTAGGTAGATACTGTATGTGTAGATCAGACCACAAGTAGTACAGAATAATTACAAGTTCCTAACCGCAGTACCGTGGTAGCTCAGTGGGAGAACAGCCGTTTCGCATTCTTGAGGTGGCGGGTTCAAACTCCGATTTGTACCAATGAGTTTTTGGGACTTGCGTGCGAATTTAAATACCACTGTCTTTTCGGTGAAGGAAAACATCGTGAGGAAGCATGCATACGTCCGGAGAAGAAATTCAATGGCGTATGTGAATTCCAGCAATCCGCACTTGGCCAGCGTGGTGGAATACCTAATCACTCTTCGAGGGTAGACCTGTATCCCAGCAGTGGGAGGATTTAAAGGTAAACGAAATGCTAAAATGTTCACCAAATTTACAGTAACTACCACACAGTCTTATTATAATTATCTATATTATTCATTGATTAATTCCTACTGAACGTGGGAACTGGGTATGGGTAATTTTTATTGACCAAAAGCAGTACAGGTTGTTTTGAATATGTATCTAGCTTGTTATACTCATAGGTAGATATATTATCAGCCAGATTGACTTAAATAGTTCGATTAAAAAAAAACTAACAAAAAAACATGAAAAACTAATCTTTAAACTTTTTCTAATTATAAGGTTACATACATTTATTATTATTCAATGGTTACAAATAGTTAGTTCTTAGTACGGGCTAAATATTGTAAATTGTTATGATTAGGTACATCGATGATAGATTTATTCAACCTCTGGTTATTTTACAAAAATATTCAAATTACGGAGTCTGTAACTTTCCACGAGAATAGCGTATTATATTTTTATGAAACTAACAATATTGTTTAAGTAAGCGAGTTTACAACTAACTTACCCCACACGACCAACTTATATTGTTGTTAAACGCATAACTTACTTCATAAACACTATAGCTTCTCGGCTTCTCAAACTTTGTGTAGCAAATATAAATTTACGGCGACGTTATTAATTGCAAGATATTTTATAATCGCAGCCATAAAAGTTCCCGGAATATTTAGATTTCCAGATAAAAATAAATCAGTTCAAGGTGAGCTCCCAAATTAAAATGCCATAACAGAGGGGAGGGTATTTTTAGGAACTAGCTTTCTACTCATTGGCAACGGTCGCAATTTCAGTTTTTCTTGTGAAAATTTTACATTTTATTGCAAGAACTTTAGAGAAGTAAGAAGTGATTGCCTTACTTATAAAGCCTGCTTAAACTTAATTACTGCTTAAAACTATCCGTCTTGTTTTCGCATGTGATATTTCACGTCAGAGAGAAATTGTCAAAACATTTTAAGCAATGACTAACTAAGCAACTATGAGTAAGACCTTAATGTTTCACATAATTTCTCAAAAATACAACATAAAATCATCGTCAGATCAGTTTAATCCACTCTAGACATAATTCTCTAGGATACAAATTGAACGAATGCATTGAACTAATAAAGTCATTTGACTAAGATGGAAACTAAAGTGAATTTCTTATTAGTTTATTGCGCCGAACTAAGACTACGCGTTTTCTTTATTCCATAGAACCCATTGACTAATTTTACTCACATTCGAGTTTGTCTTGGTAAGAACCACTTGCAACTTACCGTCGGGCAAATATCGGTTTATCGTTTCAAACACAAAGAACAACACTTAGCATTTCAGAGGATATAAAATATTACACCGTTTACTAAGAGAGTTGTTTGGCTATGCCCATAATGTGGCTTATTTATTTCTTTATTTATCAACTTCTCAAACACTTGTAGTTGTCCACTAAAACGCATTTGAGACAATCATTTGCTTAAAATCTCTTCTCGCAATAAAGGCGGGCGGGCACACACGAGATAAAAGAGATAAATGACGTTCCCCTGTCTAAGAGGAAAGCCAGACAGATTGACTCCAGCATTTGGAGCTGTCACGGGAAAGAACAAAGCTAGTGCGTAACTGGCCTAAACTGCTAAAGCATTCGTGAAAGAATATAAATGTATTCAAATAAGTTTGGGGAAAGTGTATTACTGATCCCACAAACACCTAAATAAATAGCTTTCTCTTTAAAGTTAGCTTTGAGTATAAGGCACGGAACTCTTTGGTTTTACTTTTATTGTGCAAACCGCCAAAGAGTGAAACGCTTTGTTAGAGTGCTTGGTTGAAGTTGAGATCAAATCAGGAATTATAATCAAGCTGCTCCATACGAGCCCGCATCATTGGCAACAGTGTAGTAAAATGCAAGCCTATAATTGTTTTCTTCCAGATGTAAAGTCGATGTGGAAAAAACTGAAAATTAACATTGAACATTTCAGTAATCGAAAATACTCGTACTACCACTGCAATATCGACTTCAATTAACCTTACAGTCTGATGGTTTCATAATGGTATGGTGGTGGTGGCGGTGGTAGGTGGTAGAACTAACAAAATAGCCTCAGTTCGAATAGAGGGTTAGAGGGTTTCTTAATTCATTTCAGTATTCGAAAATACTCGTACTACCACTGCAATATCGACTTCAATTAACCTTACAGTCTGATGGTTTCATAATGGTATGGTGGTGGTGGCGGTGGTAGGTGGAAGAACTAACAAAAAAGCCTCAACTCGAATAGAGGGTTTCTTAATTCAATACGATTAAGCTGACAGCGTTCTCGATTTCATTACAAACTATTTCGTAAAACAATTGTATTGGATTTACTGATCCAAAGAACAACATCCTGCTAATGGCAATGTTAAGCCAGGTGTATTATTTACTGCCAGGCGTGGGTCTCAGATATATCGAATTCCAATATCAAAAGCAACGCCCATTCGTATTCAGCTGTTAATTTTATTACGCCCTTACTAAATGTAGACCCGGTTTTGTATTATACACCGAGCTATGAAACTTTATGCGTTACCTTACGTTTTATATATAATTATAGAATTATACCGTAATTGTGGACTTTGCTGATAGAAATAATATCAAATTGATTTAAATAATAACTTTAAAGTTTAAATTTGATTGGAGCGCAGTGATCTTTGGTTTTATTTTAGCTCTAGATATAAAATATGATAATCGGAATGTTAATAGTTAAGAATATTATCTTTAGAAATGTTAATGATATTAAAATAAATTTAGAATTTAGTTAGGTATTTAGGTATATATCAAAGAAGTTATGTTCGTAAATTTCATTTACTATTTATTATATGTACTCGTAAATAGAATACCAATTATCTATATATCTATATCTATATATATATATATAAAAATGAAACCCGTTTTCCTTGGTCACGGCCTCACGCGTGAATGGCTGGACCGATTTCACTAATTCTTTTTTTGTTGTATTTGTTATTATTAGAAGGTTCTTACAGAAAAAAATATTAAGAAAATCTCTCAGAAATATTGAAAAACCCTAAAAACAGCCCTTTTATTTTTCCCATACAAACGTTTTCTAACTAAAACGAGCTTTATTGCTATTCTATAAAGTTCATATTGAATTGCAAGCACTGACTGTTGTTTAAGCAATGTAGGTATGTTCCTAACGTACAAGAGTCAATTTGCACTTTATTACCTCTGTACAAAGTTCAAATTCAATCATATCTATCAAAACAGTGTGCGTTTTATACTGATAATTTTTAGTATAAATTGACAAGTTAGCATCAACAAACTACGGTTGCTATAGTTACGCAATAGCATGAGAAAAGAGGTTATAACAAAGAGTTCCTAAAATTATTCTCAACACCTTTGGTCACGCCATCACGCGTGAACGACTGGACCGATTTCAATTTACTCTACGTTTATCCCAAAGACTACCAGTGCGAAGCCGGGACGGGCCGCTAGTTAAACAATAAAACATCATGAAACCCTAATTGAAAACTTTTCTATCGAACTCTACCCTTGTAAGCCCAATTACAAAAAGTGCTACTCTTACGTTCCATCTTCAGAGAATAAATACGCCACAATGGAATAAACCATTTATAAAGGTTGATAAACATCAGCAGTTCTTTCTGAATTCGATTTAGAAGTGACAGGTTGAACAAATCCAAAGTGTTCACGAAATTGGTAAGATTTGAAAGTATTTGTGTTATCTTCAAAAAACATGCATTGTTAGGTTTAAGAACTTTATTATCACGAAGACAATTTAACGTCACTTATGTGATAACATGGATTAACAAAAAGTTTTTTGCGTTCGTTGTCGCACTTAAAACACATTTTTACCCACTTCACGCATTTCTTTTCTCATGTTGTTACAACAACAATTGTTAACGGTTCTTTACCCTTAACTGAAGGGCGAAACAAATTAAACGGAGTTTCGGGGTCGTATGAAATAAGTTGAAAGCAATTATTTGTGTTGAAAGGTGATTAAATTTAATTGTCCGTCCAAACAAGAATAAATGCGCTATTTTGCTTGGTAAATAAATAGATTACGTCAGTCACTTTCAAATATTTTATGTGACAATAATTTATATCTTATCGATAAAAAGTAAGTTTGATTACATTTCTATAAACTCTAAGAATATAAGTTTTACGATATAATATACATACTATCAAAATACAATTTTTTGAGAGCGGAAAATGTTTTTGTCAATACAGACTATTCACAAGTAAGCTATAAAATGTTAAAAATCTAAAAAAAAGTACTCCAAATAATGCGTCGATTTAATTTCAGTTTTCAGAGGCAATTTCAAGTCATTAAATTTAATGTCGTCATGTCTCGAACAGAAATTAAACTGCGATTGAAATACTTGAACAAATTGCGGTTTGTTTTAAACGACGTGTTTTATCGACATAGAGTTCGATTTAATTTCATGAAACGTTGCACTGCATCAGACGTGTTAATTATCTACTAGTACAAAATAAGTGTAGAAACGGGCATTTACCCCATCGATTTTCCTTTCAAAGTAGCTTTAACAGAAAACTAGCTGTTTTATGTACGTGCCTTACTTTTGAAGTTTTATTTAAGACTAGCTGTTCCCTGCCACGCTTCGCTGTGGATAAAAAAGAAAAATTTATATATATGTATATATACGAGTATATAGCCTATGTTACTTTGGGATAATGTAGCATTCGAATGGTGAAAGAATTTTTGAAATCGGTCCAGTAGTTTTTGAGTTTATTCCACACAAACATCCAAAAATACAAAAATACAAATCTTTCCTCTTTATAATATTAGTATAGATAAGAGACACTGCTTAGTAGTACTGTACTGCGCACTACATTTTTGTATTGAGCACAAGTTCAATGACAGTTGTCAATCTTAGCAAAAACTACTTTTTTTTAACCGACTTCAAAAAAGGAGGAGGTTATCAATTCGACTGTATATACCTATATTATATTATTTTATTTTTTTATCTTTGTTACCTCATAACTTTTGACTGGGTGAATCGATTTTGATGATTCTTTTTTTATTAGAAAGCTGACGCTTTTCCCATTTCAATTTTCTGATAATATTCTGATTTCTAATTCATGAGAAAACCATATCAGTCTTAAGTACATGCGCGACAAATAGATGAATAACTCAATAGTCGGTCTTTTGAAGTCGGTTTTTGTTTTTTTTGTTTTGTAAAAATAATTATTTATATTGGCTGCTGCTTCGATAAATTTTGAGCCAAGTTTGCCATAGACAGTGGAGGAAGAATATAGAAAAAGAGGCCAAATAGGCAAATAATACAGATATTACAATTATCTACTTAATATTAAACGGTAGATGATCAACTAGAGACGGATATTATTGGATTTAATTAAGTTAAAAAGTAAGGCCCTTCGTGGCTTTTGTTTTTCTCTTCCGGATAAAATGTGTTCCATATCCATAATATCTACTCATAAAAAAACTACACGACTTGACTATTTTAATGACATTTTTCAAGATGACTGTGTTTAGCAGTTTTGTTTTAAAATAGATCATTTATATTATAAAGTATGTAAAGAAAATAATATAAACCAACTAAAATAAAACTATGCAATCCAGCTAAAATGCCAATAAAATTTAAACAATCAATTCAAATAGTAGTTGATTTAATTAAGTATGTATGTTTTGAATAAATAATTTCCATTGAAATACATAATAGTATTTCAATTATTTATGTTAATACATAATTTATTATAATTCAATTTTAACATACATTGTTATCAATTATTTTGAAATGAGTGGGAACTGCTTTCATTTCGGCTTTGTTTGCTTAGTGGATATAAAATAGATTGAATGGAACAGTATAAAACCTAAAGACGACCATAAAATGAAAACATCAATTTTACAGTAACGACTTATCCATAAAGAAAACGTCGCTCAGTTCTTGGCTTTGGGTTTGGTTTTATTTTGAGGAGGGTTTTGCCTTATCATTTAATGTTGTAGACTTAAAAGTTAATCAGATACCAGAATAGATGAACAAAAAGATTCTTCCTAAAAATTGTAGCTCAGATTTCTAAATCTTAGTACCTACATAATTGTTTTTTTTCTTTTGGTTCATTTTGAAAAATAAAACATAATAACATTATTGTAACTAAGGTTAACCTAAAAAAGTTTGAATAGAATATTATACTTACAAAGCGGGTAAAATATCCAAAAGGTTGGCGACGTTACCTCGTTATAAGCGATGCTAATATATATATATATATATTTATATATATTATATATTATATAAGCGATGCTAATTCTCTGGCCGAGGGAACCACCAGCCCTTTGGTCTCTAGTTTGTTTTTAGATTAAGAAACGGTGTACCTACGTATTTAAATTTTTATCTTTTCTTTTTCAGGTAAACCAGCAAGAAAAACATCATGTTTCTAGAAAAATAATTTTATTCTAAAATGCTATGTCAATGAGTTACAATTTTATGCCATAAATCTAGTTGATCGAAAAATCTAATTTAACCGTAACAGTACGGAAATTAGTTATCTACTTACTAAAAAGTCTCGCTTTCTAAAGTCAGTTAAGACCATTCGTCATCAAGTCTGCATCTGACGTCACCTGTCAAAAATGAGTGATGTCAGTCCTAAACGGTTTTTCTCGTTTTCTTAACTGGCCAATCTTCCAATTTCCTACCCCAAGCTACTCTGTGGAGATAATCACTGAGTTAACCCTGAGCTAAATGTGATTTGACTTATTTTGGTTAAGGTCGAAAACGTATCTTATTTAAGACTGACTTTCATCAGAAATGAAACTTGACCTAAGACTTAGGTATAATAAAGGAAATTCCGACCTACACGCATATAATTGTATGCACATACACGATTGCATAAAGACAATACGGTAAGTATAAATTTTGGTGAAATGCGATCCAGAAAAACAGACACTATAGTTTTCGTTGTGAACAAAATTTACACTAGGAACTGATTCTAAAATTAAGCTACCTACCTGAAAACAAATTATAAGATGTTTCTTTAACTAATGTTAGGTCCGGGGCTAACTATTAGCAAAATATACTAATAACGTGGCCAGTATTATACTACGCCAAGTAAAAACCACGTCAGATTTTTATAGAGGTAGTAAAATAAGTTCGTAGCCATAAGTCGAGTGGTGGAGCCATATGCTTAAAGCTCTGGTATCAGAGCTTTAGGGTCGCCTCTGAGAGCCTCTGACATGGTTTAGTCATTTTGTTGTAGAACTAACAGCCGAGGCCTAAAATTTAACGTATTATTCGACACACGGTAGCGCTCAATTGTAGATGCAACCGCGGTCACCCACCCTAAGACTGGCTGTGTCGCCGCTCAAACAAACATCAATAATACAATACAAACACTTTCATAGTAGAAGGCTTTTTATAGTAAATATTAAAATTAGCCGCTATGCTTGCTTAGACTTTAGCTATAAGTATTAGCTTCAAACGTCGGGGTTCCCGTTATACGAGTATTGGATGTACGGTGAAACTGAATAATTTATGCACGGTATTGTGCCACGTGCGGAGGCACGGTGGAAAGGTAGCAGTGTATTGAGGTTATACAGCAACTGTATAAATAGCTCCTTACTAAGAATATTGGGTTTGTAATTTGAGGGGTGATATTAGAGGCAGCGTGGGATATTACACGCTGTATAAAAGTTAGCCGGAACAGAATACAATACTAACAATAGGCTTTCTTTACGCTTTTAACTTTCATTTTCTTTCTTTTCTTCTAAACGACATGTGAATGCCGTAAACAAGGAAGTTTTCCTTCTAAAGGAAATGTTTTTTTTTCAGATTTTTTTTTCCAGAAAAACAGAAAATAAATACGCGAGAAAAACCGCGGTTGCCAGTAATATATAACCAAAGCGAGTTATTTCTGGATTATCCTTTTTTATGAGAAGAATTTATTTTATTCTCGTACCTACATATTTGGGGCGATATAATTCTCATAAAAATCCTATTTACACTCTAAAAAACCTCATAAAGTACCTACACAACACTAGGGAGTTGTCAAGTCCTTTCTTAAGATACCTGCGTCATATCTTCCTAAATTGAAGAAATTATTCATAAGTTAGTAGCATTCAGTCCCTCAACGGTACAGTATAGCGCGACCCACTTATCCGCAGAATTGAATGAGGGAGCCACTACCACATACTCACACAATAAAGATGGGCTTCCTGAGGAAAATTTTAGTTCCATAATTTAGGCGGGTCGATAAATAAGTTGGTCGGGCTGTAAGTGTGTTTTATGTCTACGACACTTGTTACACGGAATCTTTCGCTAGTCTTGATTTACCGCTTTTTTTCTTCACCTGAATATTTTCTACGTCAAATTGAGAAATGGGGGCAGTAAATGGAGCGCGAAATAAAGTAATGTTTCCGGAAGGTTGTTTATGATTTTCTTTTGAAGGTTAGGGCCTCGTGTAATAACAGCTCTTTTAAGGTGTAGCTAACAGAGATTAGAACTAGGAAGTTATAGTAAGTGAGTAATTTCAGAATAATCACAAGCGAGACTTCGAAACATTTGATTTATGTTTGTTTTATTTTTTTATTGCGTAACAGTTTTGTTTTCATGGGGCTTAATTATTATTTACCGGAAATATTTTATTTTTAACTAGCTGCACCCGGCGGTTTTACCTGCAGTTTTTTTTTTAATTTTAGACCTTCCATATACTTCCACAAATATTTCAAGACCAAAATTAGCGAAATCGGTTCAGCCGTTCTCAAGCCAGACAAACGAACAGCGATTCATTTTTATGTATGAGAAGAAGAAGAAGAAGATAATATTTCATAAAAAAAAAACAAAAATTGTCGAAATCTAAACATACTTGATAAGGCACATTTTTACTAATAGAATAATAAAAACTATGTATGTACCTACGAGTACTTCAGTAATGGTAGGTTGCATGCCATATCTCGGGTTTTCTTAAACTACTTATACATTAGCTTCAAAAATAACCCAATTGATAATAGTAGTTTATGCAACTGTCATATAATGAAGGGTATTAAAACACGAGTGTGTTTATGAAACGAGCGCAGCGAGTTTCATAATAGTAACGAGTGTTTTAATACCTGTGTTATATCCAGTTGCATACACTACTTTATCTACACTAATGCTGTTACATTCTACTTATGTTTACAACATTTTTTAAATATAAAATATTTTATCTTCACTAATAAAAACGTGTATTGTCACAGTGAACTTGGCGCGCAGGGCGGCCAATCAGGAGCGAGCGCGCACTTGGCGCCGCTGCGCGCGCAGGGTGGCCAATCAGAAGCGAGCGCGCGATGTTTTAATGAGATTTTACGATATCGATGTGGATATTATAACATCATGTGAAATTGCTTAAATGTTGTCTGTGCTATAACAGTAGTCATTATAATTCAAGTATTGGAAACGTAAGTAGAATGTAACAGCAAGTGTAGATAAAACACATTATAATCCCAAAATTTTCTACCTTGTTATTATATTCAAATTATGTCCCTCACAATATCTAGTGGACTATTATGAACAGCCTTTGACGGCCATCCGATTTATATTATACAAACCTTTTATGTTTAAATCAAGCCTATTCAGAATAAAAATTTATAAACTCATAGCACTATTTTTGTATAGTTTCAATTATACTAAGCCAAAAGTGATTTATTTTTCTTGTCATTTAGACCAATTTTTACTTTAAAACAAACTTAAATCACGATCAAAATAGCCAGAATAGAAAATAGAAATATGTCATTGTCATTGAGGATTGGCTTTACTTATAATTATATTTATGTACAAAAAGTAATTCTAAATGTAGGTATTATAGCGTAATCTGAAGATGTCAACGGAAGGACTACAAAAGGTCCAAATTGGTCGGGGTTCAATTGTGTCGACTGGACGGTGCACAGCTGTCGCCTCTCACGCATTGTATTGAGTTCTGCTGGGATAGTAACTTTTTGCCTTAACTTGCTTACGAAATAACACTGAGTTTTTGGGGTAAGGTGAAATGGTTGCCGATGTAAAAATCGCTAATAAGGGAAGATAACATCTGCAAACACTTTTATGCTTTCATGTAGGCCATGGAAACCCTTTTAGCATTTACTCGTAGTCATGACTTATTCTTTAAACTGAAAAGTGTTCAAAATTTTCAAATAAGTCATAATTATATTAATAGAATGTTACAAAAAGTCGTTGTACTCGTAATGTGTTTAGTCTTTACTTGGTGTTTTTTGTAGCTTTATATGGCAGACACGTTATATTTATGAAACTACCTATATTTCTAAAGAATTAGTTCAAGGAAAAACTATTTATATGCAAATGCGCTAAAAAGAATAATAAATGTAGAAGCAGTATGACACTGTAACAAAACAACAATTTTATTTAACAAGACTAAAAGTTAAGAATAATATATTATTAAAAACTTATAGATGTAAACATTGCATCTGAAAAAGGATTAGATATAAGAGCCTCTGACTAAAAAGGTACGTAACTAACTAAGGTAGGTCATACAAACTTAAATCGGTCGGAGGCTGAAAAATTGCCGTCCCGTTGTGGGTATAAATAATATAGGTATGTAAAAAATTGTTCCTCAGCAAGAGTAAAACAAAAATGCCGTGCATCAATATAATGATAGCACTGTACAATAAATAAAGTAAATACAAGCACAGTAAAATACCATTCTGTCTCTTTGGTACGATAATTGCAATAATTCAAATTGCCATTTGATTTTGCGAGTAGATATGTGCTGGTTGGCGCCCCATTTCCGATAAGCAATTAGGGAAACGTGATGTTTATGTGATCCCGATTGTGATTGATGTTTCCGATGAAATGAACAGTCGAGATATTGTGAAGTTTAAAACAATCTGGTTGCTTACGGATGCAACATAGAAATCATAACATTTTACGATTTTGTAACCTAACCATGTAAAAATCATGTCGATTTATAGGCGTCAATAGACTTGAGTTTTTGTTTTACCGGTCCCTTACCGAAATAGTCAAAAAGAACCCTTGTGGTGAGAATACCGTCTCTGTAGATTCTGTAGGTAACCACAATAAATTAATTTGTCAAAACCTGCAGACGGGCCGCCTGATGGGTAAACGTTCATCGTCGCCAATGGATACCTGTAATACCGAAAACATCACAGACAGCTAACCTTTTAGGACTCTATTACTTGCCCTTTTTAAAGAACTTTTTACTAAAGTAAAGATCGTCATTGTCCACCGTAAATCAAGAAAGCAAGCATTGAAAAAAGATTTTTGTTACCAACTAGAGTTTCTTACAAAAATGTTTCACACCAACTTTGATCCTGGCCATACCTTTCAAAAGTTTAACTCCCGACGGAATAATCAATGGGCAAACTTTCGAAAGAAAATATATCGGCCTCATGCTCTAATTATGAAAGTTTGAAAGTCATAAAAGCGCTATGAAGTCTTTAAAAAATGAAGAAATGCATAGAGAAAGTTTTTACGCTTACACTTGCTTTAAACTTCAGTTTTAATTAGTAACGATGTAGCCAGAGATAATTCTTTATAGAATACCATGGTACCAGATTAAGGGTTGTATGTGTATGTCCATTGTATGCCCAAATGGGTTTCGATCTATATTATATCTAAGTATTCTGTGTCTACAGTAAATATTGCAAAGAGTTAATGTTTGTATGTTTGTGTGTTTGAGGGCTATAAGCCATAATTCATAGTATAATAATTTTATTTTGTCGTGTAAGCTAAGGTATCTGCGAATAGCTTTAACTTCAGAATTTAAGGCGACTAAAAGTTTGTAAGTCTCAAGGTATAAAATCTTTAAGGTCTTAAAGTTTTGAGGCCATTGGTAGGTCGGATTTCGTTAATTTGTGAGATGGATTGGGTTTAAAAATCTATCTTTGTAAAGAAAGAAAATACTTTATAGGTATTGTAAAGAGTATAATTGACTAGCTATGCCTTACTTTTTTTTTATTCTAAGATAGGCTTGCGTTTGACCACCGTGTTGCCTGATGGAATGCAATGATGAGATCGACGATGAAGCGGCTTGCCTAGAAGACACCGATTTGGCTAGAAAATACCCGTCTTACGAGTATAACCATCAGGGAACTCCCACACAAACAAAGCATTTCACACTCTGCCGGTTTGCATAACAAATGTGGAATTATTCCTCAAAGCGTTTCAAACAAACAAACAGACGTTCGCATCTATAATATTAGTTAGGATTCGTCTCCAGTTGCCTGCTCGAGCCAATAACCGAGCTATTACGAGGAAATGTGTCTTTTTATTGAGATCTGGAACGAATGGTCGGCCTTGGCAGTCTCCAGATCGTTGAAAATATATTTCAGTAGGCCAGATATACAAAATTCTAGAGACGAAAGTTTTTTGCGTTATTGATTTATTTCAAAAAAAGCTTTTTTCGGGTTAACTTGTCTGAAAAAACGTATGTAAATAAGTTTGGATTACATTGTAATTTAATAAGTTAATATTGAGTGTGTCTCGAATAAATTATTTGATTTGAGTTCAAATAAAATTGCCTGCATATTTTCTTAAAGTTTTTTGAAGAATCGGCCCTATGTTGTAGTTATTTGGGAATACCGTCTAAGTAATTTTAAATTTAATTTAGAATTATTTTTTCTTATAAATAAACATAAAAACACTTTTTTTTATAATATTCAAGGTTTTTCTATACCTAATCAAATCTCAGAACAAAATAAACACCAGTTAACAGCTAAAGTAACTCCAGCTAAACATTTTACGAGGCAACTAATTTGTAATTAGTCGCGCAGATTTTATGATCCAGAAACCTATAAACAGGAAATTGGCTTGAAATTTGTTTGGCCATTGGAATTTTGCGTTCGTTGAATCCAAATTTCTTATTTTTACATAATATCAAAATAAGATTTTACAATTTTTTTACAATTTTACACACTGAAATGATAAAATTGATATTAATGGACAGAAATAAAGATAAATATTTATTTATGGTTCATGGTATTGAAAAAAATAACTTGTTATTTTCTCAAAGGATTACAAATGAAAAAAAGATTATAAAGATTAAAACTCTCAGTCGTGTCATATTATGTTTTATTTAATTTTAAAGGATTATTTCTGGATTTATTTCGCTTAAAAATCTCGAAAGACTTATTTTACTTATCTAAAATTGATTTGACTTCAATCTCATACATCTTAGCATTGTAAATAGATAGAGGTTCGATAGGGTTCACAAAGATGTCCAAATCCATTAAAGCGGGCGCCCAATACTATCGAATGCAAAAGGAAAGCGCGATAACCCTATTTTCAGTCCGACAAAACGTAAAATTGGAAAGGACACAGGACGTCTTGCCGGAACTTTAGAGTAAACACAAATCGAATTAGACTCAGTGTCGTAGGCGTAAGGTTGAAATTTGTGTGGGAAGCCTTAATTGCAAAGCCATTACTGTAGTCTACGGGTCCTAATTAGATAGAATTATTGATAAGTGTAACTGGTTTCTAGTGTTCTGCTATTATCCGCTCCCCTACGTAAATGGCGGTGAAATATTTATAGACGGTTGGAAATAGAATTGTAATAATGGGGTGCATTCGTTGATTTATGCTCTACGGTAATGACACTGAAGGAAATAAAAATGTGTGAGTTTTTATTACATAACATGCAGAGTCAACTCTAAAACACTAAAAACCCTCTACAGGTAGCCTGAAATACTTGAACATAACAACGTATCTGTTCTACGAAGTTCAAAAATTAACAAAAAAATATTGTTGTTGCTTACAATAAGTTCATTGACCTTGGATAAAATTTTTAAACAGCTGATTTCTTTTTTTTAGAGAATTTTAAAGACAGTCGTAGAGCGAATGCTGCTTGGATGCATAGAAACCACCTGCAAAAGATCTTCTACCTCGCGCAGGCGAGTTGCAATTGTCTTGGTCCGTTTTTCGACCGGGTTTCAAGGAAATTTTCAATGGCACCTTTGCACAGCGGTGTACCGACAACCCTGGCGCATGCAGACAAATTCTCTTTGACAAACAAATTCAATCCGGATCCGGATGTTAAATATCCGTGCTCGCAATTTGCCGGTTCAAAATTATGCGGGTTTATTGCTTTTGAAGTGGCTAGCTTGAAGTTTCGGCTAATCATAGAATTAGTGAATTAGTTAATTAGTTTCGGCTAATTTTGTAGTGGTAGGGCTCTTTTGCAGAGCCCGCCTGGGGAAGTACCACACCTTTGCCAGTTATTCCACCGCCAAGCAGTAATGTGCAAACATTACTGTGTTCCGGTTGGAAGGGCATTGTTTCCAGTGAAATTACAGGGCAAATGGGAGATTAATCAACTTATATCTCAGGGTGATGAGCGCAGTGCTGTGCCGCGCAGGGTCTTGAATCAAAATTCTGGGTGGCGCAGACCTGTTATGGGCAAACGTAACGTTTAACATCAGGCAAGCGATTTGCTCGTTTCGTCACTGAACCACATAAAAAAAAGACGATTGGTTAAGTTGACCTGAGGGTATTTTCGTGAGAGGAGAATAATTATGATCTGTCAACGGGTTATACGATCTGTGGTGGAGTATAATGAAATACCTCAGTTTTAGAAGATATTTTGCGTAGCTCAGAAATTCTAATATGTTTTCTAATTTGCCTATAGAATGATTATTTTGCAAAATAACATTATAAACATAATACAAAAGTAAATTACGTTCTGACTTTTGATTGAATATCATCAATTTATCTTATTCATAAGATTCATCCCTCTACCGCTTTTCTTTTGTTATGGACAGAATCAATCGGACCCATTGTCCCATCACCATACATTGTGGCCGTGGACTTTGAATTAAACAGGCGTTTTAAACTTTGCAACTTTAAATTCTATTTCGTAAGCCATAAAGTAAAAATATTGAGTGACAGTAAACGTTTATCAGTATATTGAACTGTTGAGGCGGAAAAAGCTTCATTTCCATAATATTAGATGGACGTTAATGGCTAATTTTATTCAAGGGTGAAAAAATAATAATTAAACTACACCCAAACCTAAATACTAATTATAATCAGTTAAACCCACATTTCTTCAGATTCTTAAGTTTTTAAATACACTCGGTTCGTTCCAATGACGCACATTTCAACTTTTGTGAATAATTCAAAATTCATTTTTTTCCTTAGTTTTTTTAATATTTTCATTGTATTGTTTTGGTTAAGCTAATTATTTTTAAAGCATCAAGCGGGACAGGTTGAGAAGAAAAGAGTTACATTCAAAAGCATAAAACTAGTTGCTACTACTATCTTACCAGAACTTAATTTAATCTTATCATAAAAACTACGTTACATAATATACCTGAATGAAAACAATATAACATTTTGAACATTTAGCCACGGTGTCGTTAATTTTCCTCTAAGCGATAAAACTGTACAAATTGTTGGAACGTCGTCGGAGCATGCGATGCTTTTACCGAAAGTTTCCTTTCGGATACATTTTTGTTACTGGGTTAAATTTAAAGAAAATATTGTTTAAGAGCTCTACTTTTCGTATAAAGTTTATATTATCAGAAATATTATTAAAAACTGTTATTTTATGTTCTTTAGAAAATCAAAGTTTGCACTCTGTGACGTAGAGAATGATCATTTCTATCCCTACTTTGCTTTGGGTTTTTATGAATGACTTTGACTACGTTCGGTGATCAGGATCACAACACCGTAGTCGGTTCGCTCACGCATTAAAGTCGGTCTAGCATGATATATCTGTCGAAAAATACGGAGCTTGTATTTGACGAAAAATAGGAATGAATAAATATGGGTCTAAAAATAAGTTATTCTATCGAAAACTCGCTACTTATTTTTCGACAAAAATTCATGCCATATGAGCACCTCTCACATGAAGAGATGTATCATGTAATTTAACTTTTCAGGCATTTTGCTTTGTAGGCCGATTGATCATAAAAGCTAACAAACACTTCCAACTACATCCAGTGCCTACACTAAGGTATTATACATTGCTCTAAAGAAATCGTGACTGACGCAAACCAAGATGAGTGATTGAAACGCTCCAATAGGACTACGAGTAAATTATTAGTTCACTTAGTGATCTCTTGGATGCTTTATCTAATATCGGTTGGATTGCGGTCGGATTTTAAGTCGTATTTAATTAGTTGTGTTATCGGACCCATTGAATATAGTATGGGATATAAAATTGTGTGTAGAAAGATGAGGAGTAAAAGCGGCGAAGAAATAGTAGGAGGAAGTACGAAGAGTAGAAAGAGTTGAGTGAGCTGTGAAGTTTTTATGCAATTGAGTAACGAGACGAGCTTTCTCGCCTGAAGTCAAACGTCACGTTTGCCCATAACAGGTCAGCGCAACCCAGAATTTTGAACTTAAATCCAGACCCTGCGTGGTACAGCACTGCGTTCGTCACTCTGAGATATAAGTTGTGGAGAGTTATGATGGGGGCTCAGAAGTTTTTTGTATTATGTGATAGGTAAAATAGGTATGCATTTACCGCCACCTTGCCTAATGATAAGCTATCGCGTGGCTTTGTGTTAGAGTTTTGACTATTAACTTTCTAATTAAACGAACTTAGAGAGGACAATGTTGTGCCCCTTGATGTAAACCTGGTGCGCAATGTGTTTACGTTTTTGTGTTCTTCAAAAACTCCTGACTTTTGGTAGGCTCCAATTTATTAAATGCAGCCCGATTAACTAAATTGTATCAGTTTTAAATCAGCTCGCCGCTGGAAAGACTGACGACTATGACCAATCGTGTCTTACCAACCACAATCTCTCTGACAAGAGTCCTAAAATGTGTTAAAATGTGTCAAAATGCGTTAAAATGCATCCTGTTACAATCCTCTCATCAAACGAAATACCCATTCATAGTTCAATAGCAAACTGAGTAGAGTCTTAATGTATTTGATTAATCAATTATCATTGTATGTAGTTGCGGTGAGCAAAGACGTGTAGGTACCTATTCGAATAGTCGGATATCAGGTATCCACTAACTGTCCACCTGTCTGTTACACCTCTTGTTAGAGCGCGAGGCTCAGCTCTGTTGTTCTATAAATCGAAGATTTAGAGGTAACTTTATAACTTTGTTTTGTAGGTTAGTAAGATTTTTTTTCCTTTTTTGGTATTAACTAATGATTTTTAGTATTATTAACAAAATGTAAGTAATTTTTAACCGGTGTTGTACGATACGAACTGATTTCTGCTTGTCTTGTTACTTATCTACGCTACGCAGTTTCACTACCTAATATTGCAACCGTAATTGCTTTCGTGTGAAATAATAAAAGTGAAATATTGGTCGTTTTCAGTGCCTTTGGTTGCACAGGGAAAAACATCTGGTAATAATTATTTATAACAAAAAAATCCGATACTGTCCTCGCTTATCAATATTGGTTTTACGTAAATCACATTGGAAGGCCTACTTTACCGAAGCAGAGATAAAAAGCCAATTTAAAACAGCCAAACTCTCCATTTACGGACCTGTCAATTATACGACGAGCCGAAATCTTTGTCTGATAGCCAATTTCCGAAGATCCCTGATATATTTAATCAGGTGAGTAGACGTAATCAGGAGCAGGGGTATAGTGACAAAAATAAAATGTTTAGGTTTCGAATAAGTGATTTAAGCGCTGTGCATAATACCTAACTATGATTGTAAAATTTTTCTGTGTATGTGATAACTCGATTTTATTAAAAAAAAAACTCTTCTCATATTTCTTTTTTCTTAAACTTTTTTGTATTATATTATCCTTCCTTATTTATTCACTGCATAGGCCCTGAACACAAAATCTCATTACGTCCACTATCACGGCGGAAAGGGAATCGAAAATTTAAATTATCTACTCATTCGCGATGCTCAAGTTCCATGCCAAGTTAGACTGGAAAGCAATTGTCAGACAATTTGAAATTACTCAGAAGTTGTTGTTCTTTTAAGTGTCTAGCGATTAGGCAAGAAGCGCTTTTGTCCAAGAAAAATATTGTACATTTGGACGATTGAAGCGATGTTCGAAAACTCAGTGATTGGCGCGTTTGAACGCCATATCTCTGCAGAGCGTGGGTTTGAATCCTAATAATTAGTAAAAAAAGAGATAAAAGTTAAGGTATATACAGAAGTAAACTGTACGGTTTTCATTTTCATGTTCGATTTTTCAAAAATCTATTGCCAATTACACATTCCGGCAGCTTCATTTGAGGGCCAGTTCACAGAGCGGAGTTTCGTGATACGTATTCTATATATTCGATCATCCAGAGACTTTCTTCCAAATGAGTTGTGGACAACACTAATGCAAGTCATTCTACCAATAGCAGTCAAAGTCACAGAACCGCAATAATTGGCCAAGTTCAAAGATAGAATGTTTCTCTTCCCAGAATTCGCTACAATTACTCACCCCAAAACTCGTGTAATGCGAATCCACATTCGCCGAACATACTTTGTCACTAACCAGGCTAAAATACAGGCGCTGGCGCTTAGAAGGGCGTAACTTTAATTAAATTACTCCCTCACAGCGTCAGCTAAGTAAATTAAAAAGCTTAGCGCGTCAATACCCGACCTACATACGGAGATGTTTCATTGTTTAACATTGTTGAACTATGTAAGAGTTCTTTAACCCCTTTTCTGCAGGGTTTTGTTTTAAAACACGCCGAGTGCACAAAACGCTCCGACTCATTGAAGGTCGTATGACGTATTGCACCCCCTTTCAATTAGAATTGGAAGGTTATTTTAGAACTTTTTGCTAATCAGCTTTAGAAGCTGAAAAGAAGTATGTCAACAGATTGAAAGATAAATTTAAGTGAATTTTCGGAAAGTTATATTTTTATACTGATGTAATCTCTATGTAATGGATTTATTTTGTAGATTGTTAGAAGGTTGTTAATACAATTTGTACAAAAATCTAGTTCTTTGATATAAAAAATAATAGGGTACGTACGTACTCACTTCATTATATAAAATAATTAAATAATTACTCATCAGGCTGTAATGGTTGGAAACATAATTAGGTATATTTGATATTATAAGTATAAGTATTTTGGTAATTTTATAATCATACTCTTATACAGCGATATGCTATACGGTAAGGCGGTAAGAAGGAAAAAGTCGGATCGAGTTACTACAAATTGAAAAGTTTTCGTGTCGTCTTTGTTTGGTTTCGAGGCAGGAAATCTCCGAAAGATATCCTGATAAAATATACAAGGTGGTCCCGAGGGATTTGGTAGTAATAAAAGTCCTGTGTAAATACTGTTTTTTTAACCAAATGCAATAAAAAGTGACAGATGGACGTACCTACGGACTACGGACGTAACGATTTTATAAGTCTTTATAAATTTACTACGAAATACTGATAACGGTAATTATTCAAAGGTTTGTATTGGATCATATTCTACCTGATATTAAACAATGATAGGGTCTCGTTTAGTCCAGATTTTATTGTATAAATCACGGAGTCTAAAAGACACTTTTAAAAACAACGCAAGTTGTATCTGCTTAAAAACAACATCTTATTAAATTGTCCGTTTGTTCGTCCGTAGTGAAACCGTGCTAAGCGACTTCTCTTTCATTAGATGATGATTTGTCTACCTCTGCAAACATTATGTAATGCTATTCTAGTTTAGAGCAAACAGATGGTATCTGAAATTTTAGTCTGGCTATTATTTATGCTAAAAGCGTTGCAGATGTATCATTATGGCTGATGCTTTTGTTAGGCTTAGATACTGTTTGTACTAGTTTTATAGAAGATACGTATCCTTAACATCAACGCCATCGTCACTGAGCGACAACTGGGACCACCAAAATATATCATTTTCAGTTGTCACCTAGGTGACAACGGATAAATTTTAAAAATGTTTCCGATTGTCACCCTTGAGGACAAGAAAGAGTGACAACTGGGAATTACTCATCATTATTTTATGTGATTAAAAGTAATTTTTAAATGGCAACTGCGTTTTCAATTTTAGAGGTAACTCTTTTATTGATAGTAATCAATCAACATTACAAACTTTATATTATCTATTCAATGGCAAGAGAATAAAAAAACTTTTATGTGTGCTATGTGTATGGCTATGGCGGCTATGGCATAATTTACCGACAGCGAGTCAAGAGAGTCCAGAAAGTAATTAATAAAGAAAAATAAAAGAGCAACTGTAGCCTACAATCCTGATATTCAACTTTTTCAAGCCATTTGCTAAGATCTTGGTTCTCAGGTACGCTTACTTATTAAGTTTGTTGAACTAGAGAAATTCTCGCTAGCTTTACTCGAGTAACACGAATGGAATCGTCAAATCTCGAGACTCGTTTGCGTTGGTAATTGTATAGCTTGTTTGCGCGTTTTATTACCTTTGGGGATGAAATTAACCTTAGTCAACGTCTCCACAGAACGTGCAACGACAGATTTTGTATGTCGCAAAAACTATACAAATTGGATAGATAAGTGGATTGTCGAATGTTTCATATGAGAATTAGCTAAAGCATCATTATGTTTCTTCACCTTATTGGTGTACAATTATTATAATAGTAAGCATTATCGTCCACAGAAATATTCATTTTACACATCGTCCCTCGTGAATCTGTCTTAACGAACTTTGGAATGTGACACTAAACAGTAAACTATTTTTCTTTCTGTCTGGTCTGCGTTTGACCCCAAACATTAGTAAACGAACTTGTGGTCAAATATGAAGCACGCAAACAAAAGATAGATTTTTATTCTGATCTTGAAAAGTCCAAGATTATCTTTAAAAACAATAATTATTATTTATTTCTCAAAAACAAGACAAAATAAACAAAAAAGCAGTTGCAGTTTATTCAATTCCGTAGCTGTATCATAAGCCAAGAGTTGAAGTTGAAAATCGAGACCAAATAGCTGTTGTATGTGTACCCGACACGTAACTACCGGGCCACGATGTCGCATAGATAGCTTGACTTAGATGCATTGCATTGTGTAGCGATTTATCGCTTTCCAACGCTCACCTAGGACAAAAGGTTAGAAAAGACCCGCTACGAGAATTCGCGCCTTGAATCTCAAATTTGGTAGAGTGACAGAATTAGGGTAATTTTGTTTTTACTGCATCTGTAGTTATCTCTCTTGGTTTGCGTTAACGGTGATTTCACGACGCTTTTAAGAGGAAAACGGTAGATGATGGTCTAATCAAGGTTTACGAAAACCTTTCGACTCTAAATGGGATATTTGCCTTTAAAATGAGGCGTTATAAAACGTCTTGGAGTGAGAGCTTGGGATTTATTTGATAACAAGTAAATGGTTAAAAGCTTCTCTGTCTGGCCGGAAATTGGATGGACTTGATCCTTTTTTAGTGTTTACGACCTGAAAAAAATTCTGGGTAACTGTAATGCGTATTTATCATATTTCTTATATTTTAAATCAGAAAGTTTGGGAGTCATAATAACGGTGTGAGTGTATGTTTCCAAACTTTTCCACTCTAAAAAAACCAAAATGAATGGATCAAACTCGATATGCTTAAATTTTGGATTAAAGCAGGCTTTTATCTTGATAATAACTAGCATTCCTGTAGAAAAGCGAGTGAAACCGTGAAGTGCGGCTAGTTCTATGTTAAATGATAAATAAAAAAAATATATAAATATACGTTTCACACTCATAAGACACTATATATAGATATAGAGGAATAAATCCTGTGTCGGGGATCCCATGATGCCATGATTATGGAATTGATTAAGTACCTAAACGTCATGACGTATGCAACTTCAAGACATCCGATCTCGTTTATTCCCACCTGTTCTGTTGAGTAGTTCTAAGGTTTTTACGTTGCTTCCTCTCTTGAATGACATCTAACCGATACGAATTTACAAACTTAAGCTAAAAGTAATCCGAAGAGGAAATGGACAGTGTGTTGCTTACTTACTCTGTCACAATAACTTATCCTGCCAAATATTCAAACACAATGTTCCGATAGACGATCATGATTTCTATGAGGCGTATTATGGATATGACAAAGTTATAAAAGAATTTCCGACGTATGAACTTTTACGACGACGTACTGGTACTAAATTATGAGCTGTAAAATGGCCATCTGTCCTTATTTCCCTTGGGAAAATGTACTACGCTCGAAAGCTGAAAGGATATGGCTTATATAGTTGATGTCCTAAATATTATCATGATAGTGCCATAAATTTCATACTCGCATTTTTTATTTCTATTTTTGGTTTTGGACTTGGAATTTTTATACTAGCTGCGCCCTTCGGATTCATCCGCGCGGTTAGATAAAACGATGATCATCAAAAGTAGTCTTTGTTCTTTTTTTTACCAACGTGTATTCAAAACTTCACGATAATCAGTTGAGCAGTGAAGGCGTGAATGCGTGACAAACAAACAAAGTCACATTCGCATCAAAATAATATTAGTTAGTTAGTCAGTGTTTTTATTACTATGTTAGTTAAAATTAGGATTTATTATCGCTGTCTCATAATATATTTGACGTAGTTTTTTGTAGATATTCGTTGGAAATAGAACTAAACAAGGTTGCGCATAAATTAATAAACTCATTAATTCAGTATTACACCATTTCGTGTAATTTTTAAATAAGTTTATTTCCAGTCTTTAGAAGTATTCAGAATGGTTGCAAGCGGAAAAACCACCCTTGTTTCAAACAATTCTTTGTTTCAAACTTTACAAAGTAAATTTATAAATTTCAACTCTTAGAGATAAAAAAATGTCTTATGAATAAGAATACCCTCAAAATCTGAATCTATAAATAATTAAAATCGATCCACAATCGCCGAAAACTTCGCGTTTACACAGACTTCCTCACAAAAAACCAGTTGAATATAAAACATCCTCTTTCTTTGAAGTCGGAAAAAGCCACTTGAAATCTCTCCACAACTCACGAAAAACAACACAAAAAAATAGATCTCGGCAACTAATACCAAAAGCCCGCCTTCCACTTCATCACAACTCCTCATCATAGTTTTTATAGTGACGGTAAAATCGAAAAAGTTTTTACGAGGACCCTCAATCCTTTCGAGTAATCAGCTGTATTTGTATTCAAAACGGAAGATCTTTTGTAAGGATACGGATAAAGTCGTAGTGAAATGCGAAAGGTCTAGAAAGGTCACATAAAAATGTTGATACTGTCTCAGGTTATAAAATGTTGTATATTTTTTAACTATTTGATGCAGAAAAGGCTTGGTATTGCCGTGTAGCTTAAAATTAATATCTTTATGACAATCAACAAAATTTGGTAATTTTGCATGGAAAACAGTGTAGGTATATTCTTGTACTTTTTTTTATTTCCCATATTTTTTGCCGTATCTAACTAACTATCTACTACATTTTGAAGGTGAAGTAATACATCGTTATGATAGAAATATGGTCATGGTTTCTTTATTTATTATTTTTTAATACCTAAAATATTGTGCACTACGTAGTTGTGTACTATGAAGTGTTTAAAAGTTTTATGACTATAATTTTGATTTAGTTTAAATGTGTGAAAAAACAAAACACACATCTATATATATAAAAATGAAACCCGTTTTCCTTGGTCACGGCATCACGCGTGAATGGCTGGACCGATTTCACTAATTCTTTTTTTGTTGTATTTGTTATTATTAGGAGAAGGTTCTTACGGAAAAAAATATTAAGAAAATCTCTCAGAAATATTGAAAAACCCTAAAAACAGCCCTTTTCTTTTTCCCATACAAACGTTTTCTAACTAAAACGAGCTTTATTGCTATTGTATAAAGTTCATATTGAATTGCAAGCACTCACTGTTTAAGCAATGTAGGTATGTTCCTAACGTCCAAGAGTCAATTTGCACTTTATTACCTCTGTACAAAGTTCAAATTCAATCATATCTATCAAAACAGTGTGCGTTGGAGCACAGATAAAACAAAAAAAAGAAAACGAAATTGAATAGTTCATTCATTTGTTTTAAAATTTCGAAGGATTTGACTCCAAGTCATATCAAATTAAAAAAAGTTGAAACAACAACAAACTGTCAATGTCAGTGTTTTTTTTTTCATGGATGAGTTTGCTTTTGTCAACTGATACACGAAACAAATTCGTACCTATAATTGTAATTTATTAAAGTATAAAATTGTAAATAGTGTTTTGTGCAGTGTTTATATTTAATTAGGCAGTACCATAGAGAAGTACTGTATGGCAGTACGAAGTCTGCCGGGTCAGCTAGTTTCTAATAAAATTTGGCAACCACATTTTTTTTTTCTTACCCGAAAAAACTTTCTAAATGTAACAGTATTTATGTATCCACAGTCCACATCCGCTGTTATTTATAATGTTTCTATCAGAGGTTATTTCACAGTCCACACGTAGGTGTTTCCGTCTTGAATCACAAAATTATCACACTGAAACTAGAAATACAAAAGTTTGTTGGTAAATTAGAACTCCTTCACACTGAAACGCCTAGACAAATTGGATCTAATTTGGAATAAAGACAGTTTATACTGTAAGAGTACTGTATGTTAATTCAGGGTATACATATACAAAGTTTAATCATATCCGTTCCGTTTTTACGTATATGAGCAACAATCCAAACAATCAAACATACAAACCTTCACATTTTATAACATAGGTTGGATCAACAACTACTTTCATCCAACAATAAAGCAACTTTATTTAAAATCGGTTTAAGTTATCACAAATTCTTCAAGGAGGCCTATAGGCTTGTCTGATTCAATCTCGTTTTCAAATTTGAAAGCTACAACTTTGTCCGGAGCTCCGCAAAGTTCAGCGAGTGAATATTTTTAGCCGGTGATTCAATGTGTCGTAACTTTTCAAAGTGCATTGTATAAATAGATCTGCCGGAACTGTCAACTCTGGCAGAAGTAACTTCTGACGTTGTGTTGAATAGTTTGTGCTAATCTGTTCAAGCAGGCAAAAGTAGTATACGAGTACTTTAATGATTTGTTTGATGACCAGGCGACATTTGACATCGTCTACTGATTTAGCGCGAACCAGTGTTTTTCTGTTCCAGTAGTGGATATTTGCTTTTGAATAGTGGTTATTAGGCATACATCTGTTTGCTGATACAAGAAATAATTTTGTCAACTAATGTCTACGTTTTGTTTCCACCAAGAAATTTCTAATAAAGTTCTACAAAGTTAACTAAGTAAGTATATTGTTGTAATTTCAAGCCGCGTTTATGGTAAAAATCTCGGCCGCGAAAAATTTTTCTTTGTATCTTTCGCCTCGGTTCTTCTCCTATTATTGGTGGCTGGGAGGAAGGACTAGGGCGCATTTTACTTTTCCTTATTTTATAAATCCTAAATTGATAGATAATCAAAGTCTAAAATATGAATGATTTAAGAAAAACTTAGTTCAAAAATTACATGTTAATTAAATCCCTTTAGTTATTGCACCACAAAACAAGTTCTCTTTTTAAATAAAGTTACACTGGTTGAGATTTTGCGTTGTAATGGTTATTTACTTTGCATTTACGGCAAGACAATATAAAAAAATATGCTATCTCTTTGGACTTTAGACCATGACACAAGCGAAGGCGCTCGCAAAACACTTGGCCACAGAACTTCAGACTTCGATAACAATGATAACACACTGAATCACCAAAAAACC
This sequence comes from Alcis repandata, assembly GCA_949125135.1. Taxonomy (NCBI): domain Eukaryota; kingdom Metazoa; phylum Arthropoda; class Insecta; order Lepidoptera; family Geometridae; genus Alcis; species Alcis repandata. The sequence continues at coordinate 5,955,623 of OX421238.1, forward strand.
TACTATAAATAAAAAATTAAACAAACATTATGCTGTTTTATCTAAAACTGGAACAATCTCAGGGCTTAAAATACTTGTCATAATAAAAATGAATAAAAATGATAACACCCAAATGTTCCTACTTTATCAGCTAAGATCAGGAAAGTTTTTTATCTTGTTGTTTTTTATTATCTATAATACCGATACGAGTAAATAATGCGCTCAGCTGAAAAATATGCTTCGAGATTAATCACAGGTCAAGGTGTAAACAGATTGACAGGTTGGGGCAATGGTCAAAATTTACTTTTTTTAGGGTTGCTTCTTTTCTTACGACAACCCTCATCATTGTATTATATAGGTACAAATTAAAAATATAATACATTGTTTTTACTTATTGTCTGTCTAATTGTCTGTCAGTCAGTTAAATTACTGTTTTTTAACATATTTGTAAAAATCAGTATGTAGCTTAATTTTAGTAAAATATTGGTAATAATCACGTTCTGAGTTGATTTTGGAAAAGTTTTTTCTTTATTTGTTAACTACTACGGATTTGTAATTTTTCATCTCAGTGTTTGAATATTATTGACTTTATTACTTCACAAAGACAGACGATACTATGTGATGACACTGGCAAACCTGAAACAGATAGCTTTGTCGTTGTCATATCATCCTTATCGCGAATATCTACCTGCATGATTACTGTCTGTTTGTGTGCGTTATCTAGTCACAGTTTGCCTAAATACGAGACATTTGTTCAACGCTTCGTCAAAATCCACGCGGGGTTCATAGCGAAATACAGTCTCAAACAAGCACAACGCAGTACCAGCATTTGATACGAGAGCATCATGATTACTGTGGCAGTCATCGTTCTTCTCATCGCAGTTGTGTACAAGTACTTCACCAGGACACATGACTACTGGGAAAAAAGAAGCGTCAAACACGATAAACCAATATGGCTCTTTGGGAACACTTTCTCTGCAAGCATTGGAAGGGAGAGCATGACACAAACAGGAGTGAGACACTACTTGAATTATCCCAACGAGCGCGTCGTTGGATACTTCCGGATGACCAGCCCTGAGCTGGTTATCAGAGATCCAGAGATAATCAAACGCATTCTCATCACGGACTTTAATTATTTCCACTATCGGGGTTTCCTTCCGCATAAGACCGAGATCGAGCCAATGATGCGCAATCTATTCTTCGTTGAAGGAGACCTTTGGCGTTTACTGCGGCAGCGCATGACTCCAGCGTTCACAAGTGGTAAGCTAAAGGCAATGTTCCCGCTAATTGTAGAGCGCGCAGAGAAACTGCAGACACGAGCACTAGCTGCTGCTGCCAACGCACGTCCTCTTGACGCTCGAGATCTCATGGCTCGCTATACCACCGACTTCATCGGTGCCTGCGGATTTGGCCTCGACGCCGACTCACTGAACGACGAAAACTCTGAGTTCAGGAAACTGGGATGTAAAATATTTAAAGTTGGCGGCATTACAGTTGCTTTGAAAGCAATGTTGGTAGAACTATTCCCTGAGACTTGTAAGTACATCCATTTTATGGATGAAATAGCAGCAGATGTGAACAGCCTCGTTGAAAGCATTTTGCAGCAGAGAAATTATCAACCGTCGGGTAGAAATGACTTTATTGACTTGATGCTTGAGTGTCAGAAGAAGGGAAAGATGGTGACGGAATCTCTATTGAAGGTGAAAACTGATGGCACACCTGATTTAGCCTCAGCGGAGTTAACGAAAGAACTGATGGCAGCTCAAGTATTTATATTTTTCGCCGCTGGATTTGAAACGTCGTCATCAGCTACCAGTTATTACTCTGCATCAACTCGCTTTTAATCCTGAGGTTCAGCGTAAAGTGCAAGAAGATATTGACCGCGTACTTGCCAAGCACGACGGTAAGCTGAGCTACGACTCCATCAAAGAGATGACTTACCTTGATTGGACTTTCAAAGAAGGCATGAGAATGTTCCCCTCACTCGGTTTCCTGTACCGCGAATGCGCGCGCAAGTACACGTTCCAGGACCTGAACTTCTCAATAGACGAGGGCGTGAGAATTTTGATTCCACTCCAGGCACTGCACAATGACTCTGCGTACTTTCCAGAACCTGAACAGTTCCGTCCAGAGCGATTCGATCCCAACAAATACAATACTGAAAACAAATTTGTGTACATACCTTTCGGAGACGGTCCCCGCGGATGTATTGGTGAGTTTAAACATTCATTTACAGTCCAAAATTTATTTGTAATGCCTAAAAAGAAAGCCCATACATAAATGATCAGTGCAGGTATCAATGTCTTCCAGACAACCCGAGGGTTTCTGTAATAACTTTAGAGTTATTGGTATAGTGAGACAACCAGTAAGCCAAAGATTTATGTGTCAATTTGTAATATAGTAATATAGCCCTAGTGAGAAAAACAAACATTTCCTACTTATAACAAAGGATGTTGTTGCATGTACAGGTACACGGTTGGGACAAATGCAGTCACTAGCTGGTCTTGCGGCAGTGCTGTCGAAGTTCACAGTGGAGCCTGCGCCAAACACTCTCCGTCACCCAGTCGTAGAACCCAAGTCTGATATCGTACAATCCATACGAGACGGTCTACCACTTATGTTCCGAGAGAGGAAGCATACTTAGACCTCAATACACTTAGTGACACTTTCACAATGCATTATCTATTTAACCGACTTCCAAAAAGGAGGAGATTCTCTGTTCGTCTGTATGTATTTTTTTTGTGTATGTTCATCGATATTTTCGCCAATTGTGAACCGATTTAATTTTATTAATTTTTTATTCGTTGACTCATGTTCATTGATTGGCTTGCATTTGGCCACCATCTCGCCTGGTAGTAAGCTATGATGCAGTCTACGACGGGGCACGCTTGCCCAGAATGAACCTATTAACTCGCGACTAGAAGACACCCAGATTATATGTCTCAATATATTTATTTCTATTGAGATATCTACTGTTGTGTCTGTTGTTGTTGTGACACGACTATTTAGTTTTTAGTAACTTTTGTGATTTTATAGTCATGTGAGATTAAGATAATAATGATAACTAATAGGTATTATGATTGTTTAGATAAGTTTATTAATGGCAATAAAGTAATTCTTGCAAGTAAATAAAACTATTATGTATTTAGCAAATATCAAAGTCCGTAGTTTTTTGGCATGTCACATTCATGATTATTTCGCTTGCCTACGAGTATAACTAGCACCGTTACACCGTTTATCTGTTTTGATAAACGCAAAAAAATATTCCTGTGAGTTGATTACAAAGATATGGAAGATGCGTAAGTATGTTAGCTAGCTTGTAATTATGAACGAATTTCCTAATACTGAACAGTAGGTATTTCTAGTATTAATCTTTGTCCAATACAATTCATACAAATGACAATATATTTAAAATCAGTGATCAATGTTTAAGTACCTACTGAGAGTACAACCTTATTGCATGGGTAAACATACCTTAACACACCTAATCAGTCAGTTACTGGTATCCTTGTGAGTCCATGTGAAACCATATTACCTTATATACAAAGTACATAGTGTGTGATGAAGGATCACATCCTTATATCAAAAATAAAGCTTGGTTTTTAGCATTTATTCTTGATATTAGTTTTTTGATTTATTCAGATTTATTTTTAGCTTATTTCAATTGACAAACGTGTTTATTGTATTCTGGCATTGATATTTCCGAAAGTTTAATGTTGCTAGCGTAATAAATACAGCTTCAATTATTAAGGACGAAAATAAAACACTAAATAACACAGATGAAAAATATCGGTAAGTCCAACAGTTCCTACTACGAGTATACGAGTAACATATATTGATACTTTGCTAGTGAAAACCGCACACAAAACGCGGCATGTTTTTCTGATAAATACCTACTTACGTCTTATTTATCAATGGCCAAATAGGTTGAAAATTAGTCGGTAGGCCTTAGATGATAAATAAGAAGGCACAATGATGACGTCTTGGCCGGCAATCGGCTCAATTATGAAGATGAGTCGTCGCTAGCAAAGCTTTCAGGTGCCTCTTTGTGTGTTCTAGCATAACATCCTACTATTTAAAAACTTCATAGAGATTTGCCAAGTTCTAATATAATTAGAACTTTATTTTAACGCGACTAAAGTTGCAATTACAAGATAGTGAAAACGTCGCTGCGTTTTCCCTTATTCGTGCCGGTCCTAAAGACCCGCAGTCACTAGTGCCCATTACCTCAGTTATTACCACTGGTCGTTTGAAATGCAAATCTTAGCACTTTGTAATCAAGTCGAGTGCAAGCTGAATTCCCTCAGTGTATAATTTTATTTTCACTCGTATATTATAGGCGAGGAGACGACTGCATAATTGTATGGTGAAAAGGTAATCACTTGCGGAACGATTTTGAAACATAAAAATGTTTTCATTGTTTAATAGCTCATGGATAGATTTTATATAAAAAAGAAATGGTTTAGTAATTCAAATAATGATAACGACCTTTGCTCCTTAAAAAGTTAAATATTTTTCTGTGTCTCTCATTATTTCTAAAAATAATTTACTTATCGGAATCGGCCTCATCAGATAACCCAGTAAGTGTGCTATTTGACGCTAAATTTTGAGTTGACAAGCTTGCTGGAATTTAGCCTAATCAAATCACCCTTCGAGTATAAGTATGCCTGGTTTTCCATCAATGGAATGATTAAAGGATGAGTTTGAATTATTCTAGGTGCATAGTACCTATGTTTCAATTGGACTTCAATAAATATAGGATGTTATATTTAAAAAAACCTTAATATAGGTATAACGTCAGCTCTTCGTGTAAGCTATTTTAGTTTAATTTCTAGGAACTCCAGCTAGACTGTTGAGTATCAATGAATGTTTGAAAAATACATCGTATATTAATGGATTCACATTTCTTTTAATGGGAATAACAAAATTGAGATCATAGTAAAATCCATTGGTTACGTAAGTTTGTGTAATGTTTAAACTAGTACTAGTATAAAACCTAACCGCAATAACTATGCAATGTTTAATGTTTTTTATTTTACTTTCTTAGAAAAACTAATTGCCTAAGTATTCTTAATAGTATATTATGAAATAAGTATTATAGCTCGGTAACTAGGTTAAACGTTGATGGTGACAGGGAAAGTCGACGGCAAGAGGTCACCAGGCAAAAGCCCAAAGAGTTGGTTTGATGAAATTCACACCACTCTCGACACCTCGGTCTACGAAGCACTTTACGAGTACATTGCCAAAGACAGGAAACGTTGACGTAACGTCGTGAGGGAGAGACGATTTGATTTGACGATTAAATTCAAATTCAAAATTCAAAATTCAAAATTAATTTATTTCAGGTTAAATGTACCCATAATCAAAAACATAACTCAAATTAAAATTAAAATTATTACACAGTCAAATACAATTATTATCATTACCAAAGTCAAAATTATTATCATTATTATTGCTACCAAAATTACATTAAATTAAAAACATCATGTCAAAAATAAAATAAAATAATCAGACAAAAATAATAATAATAAAACAAAAATTGAAATGTTACAGTGCTAATTCTAGTACTTTCGCTCCGGCATCGGTACCGATAGGTGTCTATGGCAACAACGCCGGATGAAAGCACAGTCAAACCTAGCCGCGATCATACTCAGGACGGTGTTCGAGCTGGCCCGCACTCTGCGCACCAAGGACGCTGCCCGCAACCTCATGGTGGCATGAAAACAGGTCGTGTGGGCGTCCGCGAACATACCCGAAGCGCTACAGAATCGGGGCAGCCCCAACAACGTCCTGAACGCATTGTTGTAGAGAACGCGGAGGTCACTGTATCTCTTTTGAGTGTAGTCAGCCCACAGGCTGCACGTGTAGAGGGATGTACAGAACGCTCTAAAGAGCGTTACTTTGACCTCCGCTGAACAACGTGCAAACCTGCGGGCTATCATGTTTGCTCTAACCGACAGTGACCTCCGCTCCCTCTCAATGTCTTCGTCGTCTTTGAGGTCGGCAGTGACCACATGCCCCAGGTACTTAAACCGTTCCACCCTTTCCAGGGGAACACTATTAAGAAGAACCGGAGGCATATGCAAAGGGGATTTTCCACCGGCCTCAAAGACCATCCATTGACTCTTTTTGACGTTATACTGCAATCCATGACCACAAGCATACTCTTCGCACGTCCGCATCAGCTTTCTTAATCCACAGATCGAAGCACTCAGCAGCACCATGTCGTCTGCGTAGCTAAGGTTGTTGACACAGATACCGTCAATGTGACAACCGACATGCTGACTGCTGAGCGCCACGATCAACCCATTTATGTATAAATTAAATAGGGTTGGAGATGATGATGAGATGATTAGAGGAGGAGAAACTGGGTTAAATTATAACACTATTTTATTAATAATAACGTTTCACACTCATAGCTCCCACTAGGAGAACCTGTGTTAGAGATGCCACATGGAACACACACAAAGATAAGGACAACTAACACCCAGACCCAGAGCAGATAGTTAAATTCATCATTCAAACATCTACCCGGCTGCGAATCGTACCCGGGACCTCTGGCTTATAAGTAAGACATACTCGTACTACCGCTAAGCCAAACAGGTCGTCATATTCTTATAACCCAAATGCATATGACATAGCTAGTTGAAGAACTAAAGTTTTAATTACTATTATACACATTTGACACAAATTAGAAGTTCCTTTTAAAGCTATACACAACTATTTATTTTTGCATTAGGAAATAAGTGCTTGGATAGATTTTGAACTTAGCTGGAACAAAGACTCTTAAAGAATTCTACACCCTCACTGAGCATAAAACGAGAAAATTATTGAAATAGTACATTGGCATTGTCTTCTGTTTTTACGACTCTTATCTTTCAGACTTCATTGAACTTAATGTTCTAGAAAGTTAATAAATACAAAGTGCTATGTTTTTTATGAACATTTTTCAGTTGTTTATTATAAAAGCATCATTAAAATATAGTCTCAGACAATGCCCTCTTAATAAATCCAAGCGCATCACGTTTCGAGCGTAAAATTGTAAAAGCACACTAAATCTCAAAAAATTGAGGTAAATTCGTACGTCTCACTACAAACATAACCCATTACATTGACTCGTAAATGCGAGTGTTCTCATAAAATGCACTCACTTTACGAGTAACAGGAGCAAAATAATAGCAAACGTCGTAAAACATGTCCGAATGGGATACTGGCATAACGTTTTCACGACTGTCTCGTTTCTGAGCGATATGCTGAAGTTTCAATGTAATAACTCAAGTAATAGCATAGATGGTAGTAATATCAAATGTAGGTTGTTCTTTAAATGATTGCATTGCATTACTTTCGAGGACAGTGTTTAAATGAAGAAATACTCTTAGTTTCATATATGTTATATAGTTGTCTATATTTGATATGCCAAAAGTCAATCAAGATCTTCATTATTTTTTAATATTTGTTTTTTTTTAAATTAAAATACAAGCCAGAGTTTGATCATCCTTTCGCATGATGCTAAGCAATGATGCGTTTTGCAATGGAAGACGCTTATTGCTTATTAATAGAAACCGATTTACTCGCGACTTGGCAGCTAGATGTTACCTATTTCTAAAATTAAATCTTTTGAATAAAATCCAGCCATAAATGGAATACCACATAAAGCTATATTAGAAATATTTATACATAAACAAGTTATAGGGACATACAAACTAATACCCCCTATAAATCGAATTATCTTGTATATCATTTATTAAATGAATAATACTGTTACTCTTGTCCCTGACGGTAACGCTGTAGTAATTACACTTGTCGAAAAATAAAAGGTTTGTTTTGAATTTTTTTAATGTACCTTGCATTTGTACCTACTCGCGGCGTGTGCTGTAGTCGATATCCGTCCAGAACTTTTCTGAAACCTCCGTGTCTGTGACACAGTGCTGTGTTTGGATTTGATTTGTAGAACTTGTAACTTGTATTTGGAGAACTGTCACAAACAGCAGTTCAGGCTGTGCCGAGCTATTTCATCAAATTGCGACGAAAACTAAAGTTGTATCTATTATGTTAGTAACGGTCGTGAAGTAAAGGTCGGTGAATTTTTCCTTTTTAACCGACTTCAAAAAAGGAGGAGGGTATCAATTTGACTGTATTTTTTTATTTTTTTATGTTTGTTACCTCATAACTTTTGACTGGGTGAATTGATTTTGATGATTCTTTTTTTATTAGAAAGCTGTCGCTTTCCATTTGGTCCCATTTAAATTTAGTCCAGTTCTGATAATGGTATCCATGAGAAAACCATATAAGTCTTAAATTTGCATTAAGTAGATACGTGCGCGACAAATAGATGAATAACTCAATAGTCGGTCTCTTGAAGTCGGTTTTTGTTTTTTGTTTTGTAAAAATAATGTTCTTGTTACCTTTTGCAGGGATAGTCATCCGTTTCTTACCTACTGCTCTGAATGCACCTCGTACATTCCACTTATGAAATATTTTCCCCAAGACCGTACTACATGTGTGTGACAGTATACGAGTACGTGTATCGTACACATACCTACTCATAGGATAATAAATAAAATTGTTTTGTTCCACAGTACTCCCCTTCTAAAACATAATTTAACTCGATTCTTGAAATTCTAAATCGAAACGAGCTATGATTGGCCACTCATGCATTATCTAGTCTTTGCGGTCAAAACACGACTAACCTACGTATTACCGTATTCTTAGAACTTCCACATCAAGTATTATCCATCATGTCACCGTTTTCGCAGAATTCCCTCGGAATATTGCCGTGAATGAAAGTGAGTGTGGATATGTAAAAGCTTTCGGGAATTTCAATATCGCGTGCTGTAATTTCAAAAATGTATCGTGGTTATTCTGAAAATACTTTCGTAATGCGAGGGGACAATTTATTTGATACTGATGTCTGTAGGTGAGTTATTAGTCTGGAGTGCGACTATAAATACTAAAAGGTAGTAAAAAGGCTTTTGTACGTCTATTTTTTCCACTTACAAGATTAAAAATAAAAATGTAAAGCCATAAAGATCCTGTATTCAGTGATAAGTGATCAGAGCGTAAATGATAAATAAGTTTAAAAAATATTAAAAAACCCAATCAAAATCGGTTTATTCGTTCGGGAGCTACGAGTACGACACCACAGACAGACACACACCCCGTCGTTTTTGAGACTGGTCAGTTTTCTGGTTTTATTTTATCTACAATTCCACATATAACATAATAAAATCCTTACTTTTTATATAGAGGAGGTAAAACAAAATTATGTTATGTTTAGCTCTAATGTGTACCTGCTCGTAAATAAGTCCGCTATCTTATTACCAAAAGCATAAAGTCATTTCAAGTTGCATGCTCTTCTCATATGCTGCACTTTCATTTCTGAAATAACATCAGCAGAAACTCGCAAACATTTCCTCATATTTCCTCGTATTAGACTACATTCATTTCGTTGGTTTATGTGCGACTTATTTGAGTTCGTAAGTTCGTAATGAAAGTTATTGTTTGGTTTGTATTCATTCTAAGGCTTTTGATAGTGTTTTGTTCTCGTCATTTTCATGTCAATTTGTAATTACAAATAGATTCGATGTTATACAGGGTTATACAGAAACGGTATGCTAAGCCGAAAAGGGCTCATTGTACTTATCATTATGAACAACTTTTACTACGAGAACAAACCAGAACACGCGAAAAAAAAAACCCGCTGTCGTTGAAATTTTTCTATGGAATTCCGGGTTGATCTATAGTAGAAATTGTTCCTAATGATGAATACTATGAGCCCTATTCGGCTTAGCATACCCTTTCCGTATTACCTTGTAGAAGTTTTTTGTTGTTGTATCTTTTCCAAAAGCAGTTTCGAGTTCTGATACATACTGGCCACATACTGGCAAGAATCTGCGTAAAAATTAGTATCCCGCAACTCTTCAAATTAACAATTTTCTATAGATTTACTGTTAATGAATTGAATCATCGAATTATTGGACCATTTTACGAAACTATACACTGTTGCTAATGATCTGTCAGTATAGTTTTATTGACCCGCTTTCCGAGAACAGCTATTTCAGTTCCAAGACTTTTAATACCACGTTTTATTCGATTGTCCAGTTCCAAACTATGTTTAAGTTTCCAGCTACTTGGAAAATTAGTTTCAAATCGATTGTAGAATGTGTACTGAATAGACAAGCGAGTAATAATATTGCGATAAAATAAACGTAAGCAATTGAAACTTTTAGTAGTTTTAGTCGTATATTCTTCATGAATAAAAGAGATCGCTCTTGGCGATAGGGCCGCCAGGTTGTTGCACTAGTTTTAAGTTTGATTATCCTTTGTTCTGGTGGAACAATAAAGAGTTTATCTATCTATCCATCAATGTTACTTACTGTCAGCCAGATCACATTCTTGTATGACACTAACTTTATAATCTAACTTTGTCTAAAAAAATAAGACACCAATTTAGGCAAAACGCGATTTCGGTCTACTGCGTTTTAGGCACGCAGAGAGTAAACGTAATAAAATAGTGTTCATTTAAGTCTTTTGTCCTAAAAGATCTCAATACTATTGAACTAAAAAAGGCACTAACAAAACTATTAAGGATATGCAATTACCAAGAAACGGAAGACTTACTAATGGTCCTAAAATAGGGTTGTCCTTATACTTTCCTTCCTCATTCCCTAATCCCGTCGCTCCTTTCTTACCATTCCCTCCTCTCCTGACATTTTTATTAATTTTTAAAATTCATGCATGATTTTAATTTAAAATTCAATTTTTATTCCCATTCATTTATTTAATTTGACACCCATTTTGGTTGTAAAATCTATGTAAAAACAAGACCTCTAAAGGAAGCGCAGATGTCTGTAACACAGGTTTCCAACCTAGTACAGACATCTGAGCGTAATTTAGTTAAGGCTTTTTGTCTCATTTTTTATGTATATCTCATGTAAGAGACCTACACATTGTATTTTTGAATAAATATTTAAAAAAAAATAATAATAATGAAAACTAGTAGTTTTTGGTTAAAACTAGTAGTTCAAATAAACTGAAATTCGGGTTCAAATTTACGTTAAAATAAATCATTTCCCATTTGTCCCGTTCCTAATTAGAGCCTCGTATTTGGGTCACAGAGCGTCAACATTAGGCATGTTGACTCTACGTCAAACCACAAAGAATGTGGCTTCCGTTGATTAGAAATCCGCATTATGGTGGCTTTAACCTTTATGTCTGTTTGATCAAGATTGTGCAAAAATATATTTGCATTTTAAGTCTTCATTTTCATGAGGGAAAGAAAATATATTTGCATATTCAGTCTTCATTTTCATGAGGGAAAGGGGTTTAATTAGGGAGGATTTATGCCTACTTATATTCTTCTATTTCAGAATAAACCGCTGTGTAATTATTTTGTGTGTACTACAATTAAAATTCTGCTTGAAGAACATTTTTAACGGGGTGTCTTTCTAGAAATAAATTACTACAAAATGAATGTATTTTATGACTATTGACTAAAGTTAGCATTTTGTTACACAAAACAATAGAAAGTAAATAAATTAGAGTAAAAGTTTTAAGGCCGCCTGAAAGGCCTCCGATACGGTTTAAGCGGTACAAACAACAACCAGGGCCTATAATTTGACATGTCCGACTTACGGCATCGCTTAGTTGTGAATGCCAGCCGCGGTCACCACTATCTGAAGACTGACCGTGCTTATTTGCTTGACATGTTATGCCATGCAATCAGCACAGAAAACTGAATGAAACGAATGAAAACTTGACATGGTTTGCTTTTGCACCAATGCATGGCGTGGCTTCATTATTGCATCAAAATGAATTTACCCCGAAATTGACTTTGATGCAAAAACAAACTCGACGCAATTATATTAGATACTTGTCGTGTTGCTACCGCAACCAAGACTTAAATGGTAACTGTTTTAGTAATACAAAACAGAGTAAAGGAAGTTTCAAAAATGCAGCTGCTATAAAATGTGTGTCGGAATACAAGTTATCAGCTATGCTGTTAGTTCGAGCTGAAGCCTTAATAATGGTTAACGAACATCGACCGCTGAAGTCCATTAGACGGACACACTCGTGAACACGACGAGTTTGTATGATAAACATCATAAAGGAAAACATAGTAATTCATCAATAGAGCATCCAATATTCTTAATCACATATTAAAAAGTAGATTTTAAACTTATTGTTATGATGGTTCACATAGATCTAATAACCCGATCGCGTGACGACCCTGACATAGTTTTCAAGTATCAGGCTCGAGTCAAACCTGGGCTATTGGCATGACTGATAATACTAGTATGTAGTCTGAGAGATGGTCACAGTATTTTGTGACTATTTCTGACAATGTAACTTTTTATCTTTAACATGTTTTTTTTTCTTTTGCTCGATTTGATTCGCGACGTCTTGGCTTCTGGACAGTCAAAGCTCAATAGAAAAAGCAATGCCTAATATAAAGTTAATAAATTATAAATTAAATTATAATAATTTGCAAATTAAATTGTACAACTCAATGATAAAACTACTAAGGTGTTACGTCCTAATTTAACTCAAACGAAAGTTGCTTTATGGGCATGAATGTTAATTAAGTTAGCTCCAGTAATCGCGCCGATTTATTGCACCGGTGTACCCAAAGGGATATCATTTTCTTGTCCTCAAATTTGTGTGAAGAATTGGTTTAACAATATCCAATACTGAACCGCGTGATTGTCTCATTTTTAAACCAAATTATTAACAGCGTTATTTAATAAAAAGACAATTGGTTTGCCTAAAATAATTTAAAAGGAATTCAAACTCAACAGCAAAATGCAATTTTTAATCGACTTCAAAAAGTAGCCAGTACTTAATTCAACTTTTTTTTTTTTTGAACAATGTAACGGTGTATTACGATGTAGTCGCACCAATCGCGCAGGTGTAAGTACTTTTACTGTCATAACCTCAGAAGTGCTTATTGATTGATGTGACCACGTGTCTATAGTTATTTGATAACTGCAGGGGTAGAAAATCAGAGCTTAGGAAGTACTGACGTTTGTATTAATAACTATATTAATACAAACTTCAGTAAGGACATACTACCATAGGATACCTATTAGGTTACCTAAGGATGACCATAATGGCCACTTAGTGTCAGAGTAAAAAGACTGTTAGAAGGTTTACTGGGTAACTGTAGGAGTTAATATAAGAACCAAAAAATATACCTACAAGAAAAAAATAGCTCCTTTTTTGCTTAGTCGAATAAAACTGATTCATATATAAAATTTTTTAAAGTAAGAATTTTTATTTATTGTTGGTTTTTGACAAAAATACTTTAGTTTATGGTATTTTTTTACTTGCGGATAGTGACCTGAGCTTTTTTATCTGCAATATTCTATTCAATTTATGTTTATGTGGTTAAGTCTTGAAATTGAATAAAATCTTTTATTTTTAAATGAGATTTGTTATTTATTGTTAAGCTCTAACATGTTTGCTAAGACAATCTATGTATATTTATATTTGCTTATAAAACATTGAAGTAATAGCAAATACAACTTTTAAAAGGTTTGAACTCAACCTCACAACTAAACAACTTCTGGAAACTTGTGTAGTACCCTACGGCTTTGTTCTAACTAAATTACAGTAAGTTCATTTGAATCTCTCGTAAAGAGGCTGAGAGGCGTGTCTTAAATTTGTTATCTTTGAGGATGATAAAAAAATGTTAATTTAGTAACACAAAAAATAGTTAACTTTCGAAGATCGACGATCAATTTGCAAATTGTCGTCAAAACTAGCCGATACTAATTCTAATTTTCAAAATAGAGAATCAAGTTCATTTATTTTATCTATGTTAAAATCTGAAAGCCAGAGTGACATCAGCTGGATCTTGAGGAAACCATATTAGCCTATTTTAAATATCTTAAAGCCAGAATCGAACATCGAAGAAGTAGCTGATAAGGCCGCAGGTATCACATAGCTATACAATTCATTTAACTAGTAAAACTAATAGTAGTTAAACTAATAGTTTCCATGGAACTTGGGCGAACCGACCGCGACCGCAACTGCGACCGTTTGAACCGCGTTGTAAATCACCGAAATACTGTTCCAATTAAAAAAAACACTAGCCTCTTTGTTTTCAAATTTTCTCATTTACATACTTTCCAAAATTTAGTAGCTGCTTTGATCACACTAACGCTACTGCAAGCTTATTCAGAATTTCTCAATTCTCAAGCAAACATGTCAATTGAACGTGTATTCGAGACAAGTCTCTCTCAAGGCGTTAATATCACGTTCGATGCTCTTAATACGTGACTTCGATGCATCTATAGAGTGCTCATCGAACAATAGTGCTCGCTTCTGCACTACAGGATTTAAACGGTTTAGCTGGCAAACAGGTTATTTATAGATTTAATAATTCTTCTTCTATGTTAGGTGGATTGATAATTAATTTAGTTTAAGACGTGGTACAATACAACATTTTTACAGATGAAAACTAACGTTGTTTTGACACATTTTTGTTACAGTTACCGCGGAATTATTCACGTCTTATTTAAGTCGATACTCAAACTAGTTTCAATCAAATTCGGTAATCTTTTCAAAGAATGATAAGACAAGAAGTAATTCGAATATAAATGTTAATTAAAATAAAAATGAGACAACATTATCAACCCTTACCTATATTTGGTAATAGAGTTAGGCTGTTTTACGTTGGCTTGTAGGAAATCCTGTTTAGTCTACTTTCCTGACAATATTATACAGGTAAAAGGGATTGTAAGGATGTTTGTTGCTCAATACTCAATTAATTAAAAATAACTGACCGAATTTAGAGCAAATTTGTGGATGGAGTTAGTTTATACCTTAGATTTATACAAAGGCTATTTCATGATTGCGAGAAAACCAGAAGTATGTTTTTTTAAACTTTTAAACCCACTTTTTCCTTTTAGGACCTTTTTTACTTATTTAGCTTTTTTCTTTTGGCAGTATGAAATTATAGAGACTGTCGTTGACTGATTCAAAATGTACCTAACCAAAACCCTTATCATAAATCTTATCAAAAGTATTTTTGTAAAGGAAGTAACTTATCATTCCTCGTTTTCATCTCGAGTGATATTTTCCCTTTTTTATTTGCATCCATTTAAATTTTTTCGTAAGGTTCCCTGGGTTACTTGGGGCACGTGAAAAGAATTCGCCACGGGAAAAATATTACGTCGCACGAACATTTTTCCATACATTTCCATAATGTTTGTTTACTTTGTATTTTTGAGATTTCCACTTTCTTATTAGATTTGTTCCTGAATTTTGATTATAATTCAATGTTAATTTACAATTTTATCATTCAATTGGCACTGAAAAGGAAAATACGTGTATGCAGAATCGGATGTTAAATGGTTGATGATGATCATTATCAAACATTTTGAAGTTTCTCGACTGACTCCTGGCTGAATTTACCCAAAATAGAGAAGGATGGATTGATTACACGTAACGAGTACAGTAACGAGACAGTAAATGAGCATACTCGGCCGAGCAAACAAATCATGTTAGCTTGTAATGATTCAATGTGCGGTAGTTGCATTTTTTTAAACAACTTTTACTTTTATTTACGGGCATAAATTAAATATACCTACTATTTTACCACAACATAATTTAACGTTTTCATTTAAGATTTATGCATCACAACACAACCTTGATGTAATATTCTATAATTCCCATTAAGTCTGCTCCGATTATTCCGTTCCATTTAACATGTCAATTTTGTTTACGTAGTGCTTACTTAATATTAATTATGTACTTAATTACAGTTGAAGGCGTACAGAATGTTATGCCGACGGTAGGGATCGGAACGTTTAGGCCATTGTGTTTAATATTTCATGTAGGCTGGCATTTTGTACCTAGATCTATTGTCTATTGTTTGCTCTAGCTATAAAGGTGATTATATAGGGCATACTATTGTTCGGTTAGCTTTATCTTTTGCACATGGGACTAATAACAATTAACTGTTCATTAGCTGAGTACTTTACCTTTTTAGAATAATGTGAGAATGCTGGTAATTTTACTATGGAACTAATGTGGTTTGAAACGTTTGTTGTAAAAAACAACACGCTTAGTTACATACATTTACATATCATCATCTTTTCATCATTTCCATTTCATTTACATTTTGTTGTTGTTGGTTTGTTTAGTTTGACGTGAGTATTCCCGTGTTAATTATAGCAAAATGGTGGTAATATGTTCGGTGGTAATTTAATCATACTAATATTATAAATGCGAAAGTTTGCGAGTGAGTTAGGTTGATGTGGATGTCTGTTGCTGTTTCAAGTTGGAAAGGCGACAGATTGGATGTAATTTAATATGGAGGTTGTGTATGCCATGAATTAACACAAAGGCAAAAAAATCATAAAATAATAATTTTTCCTGAAGGAAAAAAAAGAAACTTCGAAGCATATCTGACACAGGGGAAAGGTGCATCACACAGTCTATTTTATCTTAGAAAAATGCGATTTGAGTAAAAACAAATATACCTCAGCAAGAACTTAAAATTTTAAAAATAGAGTTTGTAAGGTGTGTCACGGGTAGGGTTTGTCCTTAAATGAAGAATCAGAGCTTGTTTGAAAAAATTGAATTGCTACCATTTGTTTTTTAAATTAAAAGAAGCTACATTACTTTAAAAAATATCAGATATCAGACTTTCTGCGGGATCGATCGATTCGAGTAGTCGTTGACGGCTGCTCGTCTGATCTCATGGACATCAATGCCGGTGTTCCCCAGGGGTCAGTGCTCTCTGCGACACTTTTCTTGCTGCACATCAATGATCTGCTAAAACCCGGTACCTTTGGGTATGCTGACGACAGCACTGTTGTAGAGAGCTATACATCCAACGCACGATCCAGCGAATTACAAATCCAGTCTCAGAGAGAAGCCATGGTTGAGCGTATGAACTTGTCCCTTAAAGCCGTCTCAGATTGGGGCGATGCTAACCTGGTCAAGTTCAATGCGGCTAAGACCCAGGCGTGTCTGTTCTCTGCAAAGAAGAAGCCATTCCAACTGGCTCCTACTTTCCGAAATGTATCCATACCGATGGCTGACAGTCTTGAACTCTTAGGTATTTCACTGACTTCAACCCTCAACTTCGGCTCCTATATTGAGTCCAAGGCCCAATTGGCAGCCAAAAAGCTGGGTATCCTATCGAAGGTGCGGCGATACTTCACGCCGGAACAGTTGCTGTCGTTATACAAAGCACAAGTTCGGTCGTGCATGGAGTACTGTTCGCACCTTTGGGACGGATCTGCTAAATACCAGCTTGAGGCGTTGGAGTCTATCGAAAAACGTGCCAAGAGGCTTATTGGCAACAGCCCTCTTGTTGAGGCTAAGCTGCAAAGTCTCGATCATCGGCGCAAAGTTGCTAGTTTGTCAGTTTTTTATCGGATACATTTCGGAGAGTGTGCTTCTGATCTACATGAACTTATACCCTCTGGCCCGTTCTTCTATCGGACCACCAAGGGCACAAAAAGGCGTCATCGTTTTATGGTTGACATACCAAAAACCCGAACGAAACGCTTTGACTCCACATTCATTTTGCGAACCGCACGAGTGTGGAATGTTCTGCCTGAATGGGTGTTCCCCGATGGTTATAATTTGGGTGTCTTCAAGTCGAGAGTGAATCGGTATCTTCTAGGCAAGCGTGCCCCATCGTAGGCCGCATCGTTGCTTTCCAACAGGCAGGATGGCGGTCAAACGCAAGCCTATCTTTGAATAAAAAAAAAAAAAAAAAAAAAAAAACAGACTAGACAAAACCTTAGCGCTGATCGAAGTCATTGCACGTGGCAAGACATTAGTGTGACTTAAGACCTTTCAAGCTGGTTTTAGTAATATTTGCAAATACCGATTCACCTAATCAAAATACGCAGATATCACAAAAACTCATAGCTAAGTACTTACAAACTTTTCTCATTCGTTTCCATCTAATCAATTTCAAAACGCTTGTTCCACCAAATGCGTATCGTAATTCCGCTTCCGGCTAAACTTTTAACGTAAGAAAAACAGTTATACAACTGTAATTTACGTAAAACTTTTAATCGTAAAACTGGCTTACGTTTTTTAACACGCAGAAATGTTACTTTGGGAAATTTGGATGCGGTTGCAATGTGTTTTTTATACTTATTGGCACCATCTGTCGTTTTAAATGTAGGTCACCGTCTCCATAGCTACCATCAACAAAGTCATCTAAATATTAGTAGCATCCACAATCTTACTCATCCTACCATTGGGCATTGAAGAAAGTAATCCAAAATTTGCCAATCTAGAAACAATTTTCAATACTGCTATTAAATTTTTCAGTTTTCCAAAAGATTCTTGTGCAATAAACAAGTAGTTAAATATTTTTTTGGACAAGCTTTAATTACATTTTCGTTGGAGTAATACAGGTAAGCTATTCAGCTCCATCGGACATTGGTTCAAAATTCAGTTGCAAGATTTGACCAAAAAAACAAATAACAAACACCAACAAACAGAAAGCCAAATGAAAACTCGCAAACATGACACCTATAAATACCAACACGATATTACACAATAATGGATTTAAATGTCAAGAATGATGGATGACACAAGTCAAAATCCATTAGTGGATGGTTTGCAAATACCTATCACTACAGCCACGGAGCAATGTTGTCGGAAAGCATAGTTTTGAACTTAACAGACTTAACAGCGCCATAGTGCATCGTGGTTATTTATAACGTGTTCTACTATACTAGTAGGTACTTGGGTGACCGAGCGTTTCTTTGGAATCTGGGGGAAATTTGATTTTGTAATAGTTGAGATCTAGTTAAATCAATTTTTTGCTCCCAAAACCACCGTTTAGAAGATTCATCGAAATCATTAAAACAATTTACTAGATCTCAAAATACTATTATAATGTACTAATAATGCTAATTACATAGATTATATAAACACAAGGCTCCCAAGAAAACCCATTTCTCACTTGTTCCAATCCAGAGTATTTCGTTACAGACCCAGAGGAAAAATTAGCTCGTTTTCTTACGATACTAAGCGAAATACCGTTACTAAATCCTACCTAATTACAGCAATAAGGCCCGTACGTTCTGCCGATGGAATTTCTTGCTTAGAACATTAATTTTCTCTCTACACGTTTTGGTTGAGGCACATGCCGGTTAAATGGCTGCCGTCAAAGTGACAAATATGGAGTACTGCGAGCGGTTGTATTTCTTCGTAGCTTGCATTTTTTGCTATTTCAGCTTACGTGCCTACGTGTTATTTGATTACTTTTAGTTGCGTTGCAGTATGGTAGGGGTTTGCAGTGTGTACCTTTATGTGTTTGCATTGGTGAGCAAACATTGATGCGATTCGCTTTGTGCAGGAAAATTACGGGTTGAATGAGAATTGATTGATATTTCAGTGACAGGGCACATAATTAACGTATTGCAGTGTTCACACGGATGTAATATTGTAAAATATGGATTGTAATTGCGATGAGTGCTAAACTCACGTTTTGAAGTTGAGAGTCCCTGGTCAAAGTATTGAAACTATTCAAGTAGGTTCGTAGGTTTACCATCAAGCGTAGAAATAGCTCGTCGCGTCACTCTAATGTATGACATAAAAATATTTTAGTGGTATTAAAACACCGAAGTCGGATTGATCGATGTATTAAAAGTTGTTTCATACCACTCTTTCTCAGTTTGCTAGCGTCAATTTCTGTATCTTTCGAAAAGCAATAATTTTAAGCTGTTATTTTTCCAAATTGAATAGTATTTCTTCTACTTTCACAAATTTTATGCAATTGAACCCGTTCTTTAGTGTTTTGAGAAACGAATAACTTAGACGCTGCTTAAACTTAGTCACTACTTAAAATACTCTGAAAACTTTTCATCAATATCACGTGCCAAATCAAGACTGCCAATTGAAATCACTGAAAAAGTTTAAGCAGTGGTTGTAAGTAAAAGCCTTAGTTTCCGAGATAGACTCACATAAGGCCCACTATTTAACGTCCACGTATTAGTTCGTAGATGATAAATTTGCCTAGTGCAAGCTGACTACGCCTGCTGGATCTATGTTACAATGTTGGACCGACGCAGCCACGCGTAATATCCGACATGCATTATTTATGATATAGGTAGATATGAACTATAACTGTGATCTCAAGCATTTGACCTCTCCATGTCTGCTTGTATTGGAGAACATTTTGAGTGCATGCATAAACTACATTGAGTCTTTGATATCAATAATTCAGCATTCACAAATCTATGTCACTGTGGAGTGACAGATCTTGAAAGTACGATTAAATCCTTGTAATAAGACAAGGGGCAGTAAGAAACTTTTCAACGACAACATTGTATACTAGCTGCATCCCACGGTTTCACTCGCGTTTAAAAAAGTAAAAAGTATCCTATGTTACTTCTAATACGTCCAAGAAAATGTGTACAACGTTTCATGATGATCAGTTAAGTAGTTTTCGCGTGACAGCGTAACAAACAAACTTACATTCACATTTATAATATTAGTCGGATTAGTGATTTAAAAAGACTATTTCTAATCAGCAAAACGTAGACTAGGGTAATCTAACTATAAACACATGTAGTTCTTGTCACAAATACACCATACTTAGTTTTAATCACAAGTGTAGGTATAGATAGATAGATAGATGAACTCTTTATTGTTCACACCATAAATTACAAACAAAAGGATTATAGCACCTAAAACTAGTGCGACAACTGGCGGCTGTATAATGGATTAAAAACGTTAACAACAACTGATCTGCACTATACGCTGAGTACTATACTTTTGATCACACACTGCACTATTACGCTGTTAAGAAAGTAGGAGCCACTTCAATCCTTTACTGCTGAAACCCAGCAGTTTTCATTGCGGCATCAATTCAGAATTGCTCAGAACAATAACTATCAATACGATGCAATAGCAACTAGCAATTTGTACTGAAGCTATTTGGATATCAAATGGGTATTGTCGTAGAATACGATTTGGTATTCTGAATCTTGAACACGATCTAGGTTATTATTGAGGGAGCTATTGTTGGTATAGCATTACGTGTTATGAAATTCCATTTCAGGAATGCTGCTGTAAGCCAAGATGTTGAATAATGTTAGTATTTGCGTTTTGTTTCTGTTCGTGGCTGAAAGTTTGTATAGACTGAGTAGCCGGCTCCAGTTTCAGATTTTGTAGACCACCCAAAAGCCTGATTCAGTTATTTTTTTAATTAGAAAGATTTGGTTGTCAAAATTTTTAATAATTTTTCTTGAAGCATGTTGAGTATTTTATTTTGTATAGATTTCGTAATTTTGTCGAAATAATTAGTAACAATGGAATAATAAGATTACTAAGATTACTTATATTTAATGTTTGTGGTTGTTTGTTGTTGCTTTTTTGTATTGCAAGGAACTTTTATTGTTAACTTATCCGGTTACGTAGCATGTTACATTAAGATGACAGCTAGAGGGATGAGAGTTTACTCATAAACTGATTAAACTAATGTAACTTAGCTTTGAGTAGTAACTCATTAGAATATAATCAATTTCCAATATTAAATTACTTATTCAGCATAATATTGCCTAGATACTCAATTTCTCCAAATCTTGAGGAGGTTATAGCAGTCGCGGAATACCAAGGACCTAATTCGAAGGAGATATTCGAAGGACGAATTCGAGTAGATATTTGAATAGAAATTGTTCGATAATACTCTAGTGTTTTGAATTCAGTACGATCCTGATCTTATTACGGGAACTGTAATGTGATTGCCACTGTTCTGGGAGCATGGAATTGAACGTGTTACGAAGTTCCATTAACTAACAATGTAACTCTTATGCTCTCGTAATATAAAATGCAACAATGTCTTAAGCGATTTAATAAATTAGTTTTCTATCTCAATAAAATGTATTTGTAATACAGGGCTATAAAGAAAGGGTATGCTAAGCCGGAAAGGACTCATAGTACTCATCATAATAATAAAAAAACTATGAAGCGAATTGATTTGAGCCGTAATTGAGTAACAACCATGCAATCATACAAACTTTGACATTAATAATAATTAGTAGGATTCATAAAAACATTAGTCATCTCCCAGTAATTTTTAATTAGGAATTTGAATTACTTTTGAATCTATGAACAGTTTTCAAATCAATTTTAATTGGTTCTAGAAATCCAATCAAACTTGATCGAGGATTTTAATTAATTTAGTTGACTTGAAAAGCAAAGGGCAAATTGGATTTCATTGCAATTCGATGGAGTTTTTGCCGTGCGTACAGGTTGAATGGAATTTATATTACAACACGACGTAAAAGAAAGATTGAAAAAAGTATAGATATGATTACACTGACTTATTTTATACCTTAGATAATTATAATAGAATGCAATGTAAATGACCTTTCTTGATAAGTTTCGTGGAAGTGATACAATTTTTTGACTAAGCTTTCCAAGACAAGACAATTGTTCTCACGAGACAAACGTTTAGGTAGATTTTTGAAGACGCGAAAGTTGTAGTAGCTTTTTTTTTGCATGTCATGAATTTCGTGGTTATTCTGTGATTTTCACAAAAAATGGGTATTTTGAATGGATGTGAAAAATGTAGATCAAGGGTTAACAATGTCGTAACTACAGCAAGACAGTAAAGATAGTAACGGAAATACGACAATAGTCAACCACTATCTAAATGCTTTAGAATAGACAATTTTAGACTAAAACCTTGTCAATGTTAAGCGTACCATGTCCTTGTCCTTGTTATAACCCTTGTAACTCTGCTTTTCTGTGTTTGAAGGGTAAACCCAATCGGTCTCTTTGTATGAAGGGTTGACGTGTTTGAAGGTGGGGGCTGTTGGTTCGAAGCAATTTCGGACCTAATTTCTAAAAAGAGATGTATATTGATACGTGCCTTTTTATTATGAATTTGTTCCAGTGGCGATTTGGGATATGTGAAAATAAAAAGGGAGGCTTTTGTTCAGCAGTGAGACGCCAAAAAATAAAATAGATACGTTAAGTATTAAAGTAAAACGTATTAAAAACGAGTAAATAATAATAAAACATTTATTTCAGGAAATATAAATTGCGTATAGTGCAAGTTACAGAGGCCCATATAAAATAAATACCTTACAGGCTATAACATACATATAAGTAAAATATAAATAATCCATAAAGTGAGACGCAATAAGCAGAGAGAAAACAAAGTATAAAAATAAAAAAATAAATTACTTCACTCATAATTTTTATGTAAGTTGGTGATCCATCCCGAACGGTTGCTTTGAAGTTTTTATAAACATATTTTTAGGCGCCAATTTGTTGTTCTATCTTTTAACTATTGAGATCTTAGCTGCACACAATAAGCGATAATTTAAACACTATTTTGAGAATAAATTAGATTCGATGATTTTCTTCCTAACAAGTTTTTTTTTTTAATTTTGTTTTTTTACGTAATTGAGTGACGAGACGAGCAAATCGCTCGCCTGATGTTAAACGTCACGACTGCCCATAACAGGTCTGCGCCACCCAGAATTTTGAACTCGCAGAATTAAAGACCCTGCGCGACACAGCACTGCGCTCGTCATCCTGGGATATAACTTGTTTAATCTCCCATTTGCCCTGTAATTTCACTGGAAACAATGCTCTTCCAACCGGAACACGGTAATGTTTGCAGATTACTGCTTGGCGGTGGAATAACTGGCAAAGGTATGGTACTTCCCCAGGCGGGCTCTGCAAAAGAGCCCTACCACTACAACTACAGTCATGACACCTTTGACAAAATAATAACCTAAATACCTTTGTTTTGTTTTGTTGACAAACTTGACACCTACATTTTCAAAAACAACAGCCCTGTTTCAGCACAATAGCCCAAAACTCTGTTTCATCTCTCCATTTGCTAATGCACTGCTAAGATTACCATTCCTTAATAGTGTCATTCTCCACGGCTCACATTTAGTGGAGCTTGGCGTGCTCTTTGGCTATTTCATTTTCTTTGTAGACTAGGAGTCAAAGCATTATAACTTTAAGAGCGAAAGCAAAACTTTCCATCCAGTTAGTGCTTTTTATCTCTTTAGCTAGGTTTTTGCTGTGTATCCCTCGAGACGCTACTGCGCGGCAATTCGTAATACTGTAGGATTTTTCTCTTTTCTGTGACTTTACTAGTTAGTACTGCAATGGTATACATTTTTGATATGTTTATTTCATAAGAACTCGAAGATGTAGAGGTATAATATTGAAATACATCTAAATTGCATCTCAAAGCAGTTTGTGCTCGATTGCTCTATAGAAACACTCACCTCAAGAAATAGTCAAGTAGTTCGAACTAAGTAGATTTTTTACTGGCTTTTTTACTCGCTGTTACCCTACTTCTATCCACTGCACTTGAATATTTTTGAAGTACTTCTAAAATATCGATATTTAAAATCATTGTTCATAAATATTCATAGATTACAATTTTAATTAAGTGGTGACTAAAGTGCCGAGTAAAAAACCTCTTCCTGTAAACAATAGTAGATCCAGTGAACATAGCTCTCAGATGTCTTTGTTTACTTTTACATTGTTACCGACACTAGAGTGGAAGTTTCATCGCGAGATGTCAGAGGTCACGAGATTGTGAAGAACTCTAGTTCCCTCCAGTACCAGCTAAAGAATTGTTAGCATACAAACTCTGAATGCAGTTCGTTTGCGTTTTGCGACTTCCAATTTATTTTAACTACCGAATCCGGGGAAATGGTTTTTTGTTTGGAAGTTGGAATGTTTTGTAGACAAAAAGTTTATTACGTTGATCATTCAATAAAAAAAATATGTCTCTTTAGCTAATAGCAATTTCTTTGTTAAATTAGTTATGTGTCTTTATATCTCTTAATTTTGAAAGTAGAGCTGTGGCCCAAAATCTGTTATAGCCTAAACATGATAGGAAGCTAAACAATTTCCAAGCTTCCCAATTATAGACAGATTTCATTTCAATTAAAAATATTGTCATTTGTCCAATATCGTATCAAAACTTTCTTCCCAACAGTTACCGCCTTAACAATGTAATTAAGCCTGGAAGCGTTTGTTTAACAGACAGTGAGACAGTGTTGAAGTTTCCTAAATTTTTCTTATCTTCTTTTCGAATTATCTTAAAAAAAGTTATAAGAAACGGGTGTGCTAAGCCGCAAAAGGTTCATGACTTTCACTATGGGACCAATCTTGAAATTGCGATAAAAACAATCAGCTGCTCCATATTATCTTTTTTCTCGATTTTAGGGCCGTTGGTTCCATAGTGAAAATTGTTTATAATCATGTTTTTAAGAGTGCTTTTAGGCTTTGCAAATTCTTTCGTTATAACCCCGTATAGTATAGTAACCATCGTTTTAGAAAGTTAGGTATAGACATTTAACAACGGCGTTCACTATAGCATTTAAATGACCTTTTAGATCCTTAACCTTTCTTCAACGATCTATCAAGTAATCGAGTTGAATCATATCATTTTGATGTCGTAGAATAAATGTTCATGTCATGTAGTAAAATTTTATTTCATACACCGACTTCCTACTCATCTTATGGCATTAAAAAAATGGTTACCATAAGTATTTTTTTTAATCATACATTAGAAAAATATCTGGTTTAAGTTGTGTTTTATTAGAAGTATTTTTGGTTACTGAGTACTTATGATTTCTTGACAGAATTGGTAAACTAAAACGATGAGGTCGAATATGAAATACGCAGTTTTAGAAGATACCTATTCAATCTAACCTTGAAAAGCCCATAATTTCAAAAAGAAAGCTGGCAATTCGTTCCATTCCCTGACTACACAGATCAGAAATGTATATTAAAAAAGGAACTGTTCTTGTAAAATCTGGTGATCTTGAATACTGTTTCCATTGTTACTGGGTTTCTTTATTGCTTCCTGCCATTCATCCACAGTTAAGTGGAGGATTACTTAAATCTGCGCTTTGTCTTCTTCTCATTAAATAGTAATCGTGATCACAGCTAAACCTTTGATTTAGAGTTTCAATTTAGAAAACATGACCGTAATTTGGTAAACAGTTTTAGATATTAGCTAAGTTTGACCACAGATCAAATATGTAGTAGCATAGTTAATCTTGCGCATTCTTGCGGCATCATTAATAACTAGAAGTTTAGTAAAATATCTGGTTTCATAAGTGTAACACTTGGATAAACTTGGATAAAGAAGATTACGATGGGCTGATGAAAGACAGCGATGATCATTGCGTTCTCACACTCGCACTTACAACATTTTGCGATTGTGCGAATGAAAGAACATGATCAGCGCCGTTTCGTTTAGATTCGTTTCTTTATGACACGGATCTTAGGATTCTATCAGATGGACAGCGGTCACACGTTCTAGCGTTTGTAGTTGCAATCTGTGTTACGTTACGTTACATACTTCACACACAACAAGCAATCTAATGCAAATGCGGAACGCTTGAATGCGTGACTGCTTCTTATAGATCTTATAGAACCCTTAGTTATTCGAAATGTAGCATTAAGCTGGTTATTTAGTACTCAATACCACAAAGGGTATACCCGTACAAACGATTCAATGTTTATTGTTCATCTACTCAGTTAGTATTACGTATTTGCGAGTCTACAAAAACTCTTCTCTCGATCAATTAAGCCACAACAAAGAAAAATACACACAAAACGAGTATTTGCCCGTATTCGTATATCTTTTACCTGAAAACGCGTTTCAACTTCATTTCACAAACGGTTGAACCGAGAGCCCCTAAAAGAACACGCCCAATAAAAATAAAATATACTTGATGGGTGCCAGTCGGGAAAGTAGATTTCAAACACTGACGGCTTTGGTAGAAAAATACAAGGCTTAAAAATGGTAGACTGTATGGTGTAGAGTTTATACCTCCCTTTAAAAACTCGAACAGAGTTTTTAAAGTGCAAAAATGCCACTTTTGGTCAACTGAAACTGCGATGACATTTTATGATTCGTATTACGAGTTTTGAAGTGATGAGCAATTTTTCCCAAAGACAAATAATTGTAAGTCGAAATGTTAAACATGTGTTACTTACTTACTTTAAATCGAGTCAAATAATGCATTTCAATTAAAGTAATAAACTTGTTGGCAAAGTTATCTAGTTTATTTTATAGCTGTAAATTACTAGTGTCGTATTTGTGAACTGAATGTAGCATGTGGCACATATTGTGCAATGTGCAAGTGCATGAGTGCACCCGAATGACTTTGAACAAAGAGATAGCGAGATATTGTGAGGCACGTCACATCTGCCTTTGGCCTCTGCCAATATTAATACTAGATACTTGTCAACACGACTATTTTCTCAAGAGTGCCTTCAAAAAACTCATGAATTTAGTATCGATTTCGGAAATCTACTTTTATAAACCGCTTTATCCTGTCACATTCAAGCTACTATTGAAAGCGGGCGACAAAGTATCAGCCTAATAGCGTTTCATGATGGTTTGGCGTTTTGCACTGTGTTTTTTGGTTAATGTATTTTGTCACCCGAAATTACATCGGTGAACACTTCGATGAAACAATGTTGAACGTAAATAAAGAGGTTTGACAGGTAGATTTTGTAGGCGAAAAAAGATTAAATGCTCTTTTAATGAGTCAATTGAGTTTAGTGCAGACCGAATTATATCACTCAAACGGAAAATTCATTTTATTGAAGCCCAATTTTCGTCGAACATTATTTCTTTCAGCAAATTTTTGAAGTGTTTTGTAGTTGTCAGTGCTATTGGGCCCAAGTTTGAAGGCATTTTAAGACAGATCTAAACTAACTAAAAATATATCTATCTTTATCATTGCAAGCCATTAGACAAGGATGCCAATAGTTTTAGAAAATTTAGATCTGTCTTAGAAAGCCTTCAAACTTGGGCCTATTGTCAAGGTTTAGACGCCACCAGAAGCCCCCATGTTTTAATCTAAGTCAAAAAGCCGATTTTTTGAGCTAGCCGTAAATATGACTGACGGTTATCTCTCCATTGCAATGATGAAACTAAAGTGCTAAAGCATTTTTCTCTACTTTTAGATCTAGCTGAAAACTATTAATATTTAATATTAATATTTCGTATTTTCATATTAATATCAAATATTAATTTAATCAACCAATTAATTAACTAATTGTAACTTCGCAAAACTAATTTACAGAGTGAATTAACGGAGTGTTGAAAGTCACCGCTTTACAAGTGTAATTTGCTTGAAACGTTTCCTCGATGTTATGGGTTATGGTACTTACTTCTAATTAAAGTAATTAGCGTAATGGTTGGCTTTTGTTTATCATTATGGCTTCAATAGTGATATAATATATTACAGACACGTAATATCTGTGGCTTCACATCTATAAGTGTCTACTAATATTATAGGTAAAGAAGTAAAGTTTGTATGTATATTATGTAGAGAGTGATCTCCGAAACTATTCGGTCCGATTTTAAAAACTATTTCATTTAAACTCTGAGCTATATGAATACCTAAAGGCTAGATTTTATGACCCCAAGGCTGCAAGGATGAAGGCAAGCAAGTTACAAAAATGCAAATTAAGCTAGCTCATCAAGAAAGTAGGTGGTTTTGAGACAAAAAAATGTCTTATTTATCTGTTTTTGACCTAAATTTATAGTTGGCTGCATTGCCCACCTAACTTTAGAAGTAATAAGAGCTATTTTCAAAAAAACGCGAATCAAAGTATGATTTAGCTATGATTTATTTTGATTTTGCTTTTCTTTTGTATATTTTCCAGTGATAACCAGATATCTATTGTCAGCCTATCTCACCAAAATTAATCGAATTTACGAACAAGAAATCAATTGGTTTTTCCCAGTATGCTAATAAATAATGATCAGTATCAATTTGTCTGTCTTATCGCTACTATCTGGTTCCTATCTGCTATAGTTAAATTGTAATCGGATATTGAGTGATATTACTGAATATAGTATCTATGTGATCTCTGACGAACAATAACGGCTAATTCTCGGATAAATGGCGCAATACAGCTTGCAAATTTTGAATACGTATCTAATTATCGTTAACCTATTTAATTAAGTGTTTTAAATAGTGCAAATGCAAATGCAAATTTTTGTAATCAGCTAATATGTAGTTTTTTTTATTTGGAAACGTTACGAAACTGTCAGATTCGATTAAAGTAAGCGAAATAAAATCTACGTCAAAATTTGGCTCCAAAAAAATAAAACTAGTAGGTAACTGGGCGTTGTCGAATTGAAATGGGTTAACTAGTCTATTCAAAAGCCACTATTCAGTCTCATTATTAGGACCTCGACGTTGTGAAAGGGAATTAATTAGGCTCGTTAAGACGAATCAAGTGAGCCCAAACTAGATGACTTTACTTGGAGCCATTCAAGAGTTTCCTTATTCACTTTCTATGCCCATCATTAGACCAGTGTGATTGTATGAGAGGCTGGCCAATCAGCCTTTCATAAGTAAAGCCTAAAAACTTTGACGTCCGGACTGACCACTGCTTATACGAACTTATATACAGGGTTATATAGAAAGGGTATGCTAAACCGAAAAGGGCCCATAGTACTCATTATTTTGTACGACTTTTACTATGGAAAAAAGTTAGCTGTTCCATATATTTTGTCGAGTGTTGTTGTCATTTTTCTATGGAACAGCTGATTTTTTTCGCGAATTTCGGGTTAGTCCCATCGAAAAAGTTGTTCATAATGATGAGTACTAAGAGCCCTTTTCGACTTAGCATACCCTTTCTATATAACCCTGTACGTATACATCATTAGATCAGCTGAATTATATCTGCTAGAGGTCTTCAGACGATCTAACAACTCTATACCAGGGCAAGTCACTTAGCTCATACAAATTTTCTGTATTGATATCGTCATCGAAAAAATTACAGTGCAAATTTTCAAACAGAGAAACGACGATCAGAATTTGAGCCGTAAACGAAGATTGGTTATAACTGTCTTTACGATGGGTCCATTTTATTCCAGATTTATATTATTTCCTTCTCTTCGAATTATAGTATTTTCTTGTAGAACTGTTGTTATGGCTGCGTTCTTAAGCTAAACATAATAATGTGTACTTACAAGCAAAGTCAAGAAAAGAAAATTTTGGGCTCAACATTATCATTTTCAACCTTTAATCCTCCCACTGCTGGAATACAAGTCTAAATTTGGGCTGTTGGTTTGTTGGTCTAAGTTTGGCAATTTAATATCACCTCTAACTGAAATTTATCTGCCCAAGAATTCAGATACAAAAACCACTAAAGGCTTGAATGATCTTCTCATCTTTCAAACTGAACTAATACGTTTTATCGTTGACAAAGGTTCTCAAACATTCGTAATTCAATGACCTGAGGCCACGTCGAGCGTTATGAATTCTATTACGAACTATCTACACGTTATTGGTCTGAAACTCGTAAAGTGCGCTTTATTTTCTCACTATTCTTGGAGCATGCTTTTATGAATTATTATATTTTTATGTGTCGGCCATAAAATCGTTGGTTATTATAAGTATATTCGCAAATGTTTATGGCGGACATTTCACTTGGACATGCCTTATTACTGGCTTTTAGTTATGTTTGAAGAAAATATAATTACGTTTATTTGTCTTTGTGCTCGGCTATGTTTAGCAGTCTGGTTTTGTGTTTCATTTTTAATAATAGTTAAGAGTCAATTGCTCAATAGCTTCCTATTCAGCAATTAGTCACAATTGATGTGCGTTATTGAAAAGCAGACTTCAATAATTAATGGTCAAATTGGTCAACTTTTAAGGAGCGTCAATTAATATAAATTCTGTATATTTTTTAACAGACTTCAAAAAAGGAGGAAGTTATCAATTCGACTGTATGTTTTTTAATTTTTTTAAATAATTATTGTTTGTACGCACAAGCTAACAATTCCAACCACTTTTCGAATATTCATTATTTTAAATAATTTTGTCAACTTTGTAGAACATTTTGATATTGTATCTATAAGTACATAATCATATGTATTGTAAAGGTGGAAGACGACATTGGATGATACTGGACCGAAAAAAAAGGCGCGCTGAAGTGGAGATCTCATACGCAGCAGTGTGTGGAAAACCGTTGATACTCGTAATGATTGTCAAATCTCAATAAATCCTATAGATACTCCAACTATTCGCCGGAAGAATTCAAATTATCCTACATAATACGACAACTTTAGCAAACAGAATTCAACAGAACAAATAATCACATGGCTGTCTGACTTCACAAAGCTTTCATTTCAAAAGGTCATCCTTTTATTCGGGCCGGCGAACATAATGTAAACAAATGTGTCCCCTGTGGTCAGATGTATAACGTGCAAAAAGACAGAAAAATATTATTTGTTAGGTTAGGATACACACTTTCGTTTGTTTTAGGATTTGAGCTTAACTTAAGCTAAACAATATTATTATCTATTGTTATCTGTAGATATAAAATAGTAAAAGATAATGATATAAAAAAATATATATATATATAAAATATAATGACTTACATTTTGTTAGTACATTAGCATTACTTATTTTCGGAGAATTTTTGGAAGATGTTAATTTGTTTTTTGTCATTTTTTTTTTAAAGTGATTGACGTGATTTGATGTCACATCTCCGAAAATGGTTTTTAATTGTTTACAAGAATCTGATAACAAACTTGAGCTTATGGTAAAAAGATATGTTCAAATCTGTCATTGGGCGCCTTTTTTTTTTTTTTTTTTTTGGGGGGTGGGAAATCATCAACGGACCCCTCCCACTCTTGGGCAGAGCGGAAGGGAGTGTCAGACTTCTACTGACCAAAAACCACCCATGTTCCTTCTACGCCCTTGTGACGCCGAGGCCGCGGTAACTTCTACCCGCAGCCCCGACGGGCATGGGCCCTTTGGGGCCCCTTCCATGTTGCTGACATCTCTTTGAGGCGCGCGTGGAACACGAACGCGCCGTCGACACGACCTGTGTCGTCATAAGACGGACGGACAGCGAGCTAGCCCAATAGCTCACCGTCCACAGGCCCGCGTCTACAATGGCCGGAGGTCGTCACGTGACCCCCGACGCCCGGAGCGCCTCCCACGGCGGCGGCTGGGACGAGAGGTTCTCTCCCTCTCACGTTCCGCCACCTCCTTCGCTAGCATCACTGCTTCGCAGAAGGAGGCGACGGCGTCCCATTCCTCCTCGCCCCGGACCATGGCTTGCACCAGGGCCGGACGCGAGAGATCGCCGCCGCCGATCGCCGCTACGAGAACACGGCGGGGCTCCACCCAAGCGGGGCAGACCTCCACGGTGTGCTCCACCGTGTCCTCCGGCCGATCCTCACAGTGGTTGCATCCGGGCGTTTCCTCCCGCCTGAGTCATTGGGCGCTTACACATGTGTTCTGGTAGCTTTTTGCATATCATGCCCCTTTACTAAAGCAATTTACCGTTTTGGACCATTTCTTTAACCTAAAACATTAAAAAATACGTTAGTAACAAGGTCATAAAAAGAGCTTTAGCCAGTACATTTCCGAGAAAATAGGCTAAAATTGTAAATGCATTTTCTACTCCAAGAAAATTTATTAGCTACTCCATTCACCTAATAAAGTATTCCTTTGAAACTTCGAAATCAAAGTGAATCAACATTTAAGCAAAGCGTAGTTTATTCACTACGATTTCAAAGCAGTTTTCTATTCGCTGGGGATGATGAAAAATTCAATTTCAAGCTCGTGCAGCCCGCATTTGAGGTTTTCTTGTCAGATTACACGGCGCGGTGCGGCGTTTTATGAACGATAAGTTTGTGGGAAATAAAAATTATTTATTGAAGCATACACCATAATATGGGCACATTGTTTAGAACATGTCGGTCTACCAGACACAGGTATACATACCTGCACTGGTACACACAAAATAGGTACTTTCTAAATCAATAACATTTTTTAATTGCAGATTGCATAAATTATATCTGTAAATCAATAATATAAAGTGGTAAAATTTGTTTATATATACATACATATACAGGAGTCATTTTCGGGAATACTGTTTCGATTGAAAATTATTTCACAAATGAAAAGATTTCAACAGTGAAACAATTTCCCGGAGTGCCCTATGTTTTCGGCAGATATGAGCCGCTTAATTACAAAAGAAAAAAATAGTAACTTGAAATCGATTTAAATAATTCATCTTTTTACAGGATATTTAAAAATAATAAAAGGTCACATAAATAAAAGCGTGTTAAAAACAACGCAGCACAACTCTTGACATTAACAGCAATTGTTGCAATCTACCTAAAAATGGATCTTGGTATTATATCGATCTCATTTAATTTTTACTAGATAAAATTATCTACTATGTTAAACATCTCATTTCGGAAGCAAAAATATAAATAAAAGCTCTAATAAACTTCACGAATTCAATTGTAGGATAATTAGAACTTGCATTTGTTTTATCCCATTTCTGGTATTTTCAGCGGCTCAGCGATAAATTACAGTTAATCCACACGCTGCGGGGTTTAAAGATCCGGAAATCCCACAGGTCTCCCTAAAACCTAACCGTAACCGTGGGTTCTCCCGGCGGACACTGGGATACGTGTAATAAAATAAACATGAAGCAGATTAAGTAGAATTTCCCGTGTGTTGGGCTAGGTGTTAACCCTTTTCAGATTCGTGTTTCTTATTTGGTGCCTTTCTGCCTTTGTCAGTGTGGATTAATAAGTTGATGCTATTTGCTACGTGTTGGGCTTAGGTTTCGAGGTTACCTAATAGCTTTTTTGCTACTGAAAACTGAATAGAATTGAAAAAAAACTTAGGTAGGGGAATGTGGGGGAAATCAGATAGCGGGTCAAACCAGAACAAAATAGTAAAACAGCTCCGTAGCTGTTTTACTATTTTGCGTATCACTATCTCAGTCTAAACTATCGGAAGTATCGCAAAGACGTACCCTCAGTGCGACAGCAAATGAAGAATTCAATAACATGTCAGCGCTTGCATCTATATGAGAAAAAAGACAAGAGGTAAGTTATCTACTATTTTGAAATTTTGGATGTACTATAATTTTTTGTAGCCATGTAAAAGTGTTGTATTTTTTCATAAAGCGATGAATATTAAGGGTATCAAAACTATATTAATTGTGGTAGCGAGTGTAAATATAAAGTGTTAGCAAAATTATTTCAATCATAGTACCTATGGGGTACAACCGTACAGGGTGAATTTGGTAATCCATATTCCTCCAGAATCATTTATAACTGTGTGATAAATTTAATTGAAAGTGTTTTTCATTTGTAATATTTTTTAATTATAATTTCCCAGGTTCCCAACATGCTATCGACGCCAAACATACGAAAAAGAGCTGGACATGATTTTTGAAATAGATTCGGTGGTAGAAGCCAGATGATGAAATCTTTTAGCATCACATACATAATAATGGTGTTCTCAAGAGTAAATTAGAAGACTGCATTAAGAAAATCAGAGGTAATCGAAGTATGATGTGTTAAAAAATATTTAGAAAGGTTTTTTTGGTTTCACCTATAATAAAATAGGTGTGGGGTGAAATCGAGTTTTTAATTTTTTTTTTATATTTTTTAGTGTTCATAATTACGACTGATCTCCAATTCTTTGTATGCAAAGTTATATCAAATATGTGTTCAAGTGTTCATTGATAAATGATATTGATTTTTTTACATACATAACATTTTGATTGCCGTTTGGTGTTTTTTTCTTAACTATCCGGTGTCCCCCCACCTTCCTACACTTATATAGTGCTTGATATAAATTACAATGTGTTACTAACATTAAAGTGTGAAACTTTTTCCGTGGTTTGTGGAATTTCAATGTAATTCGTTTGCGTGATCAGTGTGCTCGAAACACAACAAACGAGAGACGTGCATTAGAACGTCGCGTCGTAAGAATAGCAGTAATTTTACAAGAAATTATGAATCTCGTATATTCCAACTATTATTTTTTGTTTCAGATAAAACCATATCAATATGTCGGCACCAACAACGGACAGTACTGAAGCCATCACAAACAACTCTGGCTACGGAAGCAGCGACGAGACCGCCAGCTTACTTGTCACTACTGGACCGGCTGTCACCGTCATCGTACCAGTGGAGAATCGGTCTGTGAAGCCGGTTCTACAGCGACAAGATTGCACTACTCATCTGAGGCCTCAACTATCGGGCGGCCCTGGAAGCGAGGAAAGCGCTGCCTCGGTACGAATCGAAGACTCTGCCGCAGCCACGAGAAGCGTCCCCGATATAGAATTACAATGCCGCGACCAACCGGCAGACCGCCCTCAGACGCTCGTATCTCCCGTAGCGACCTGCTCCCACCGAGGGTCAGTGACCACCTGCCAGCTAGTTCCACAAACGTACTCCAGATGTCGTGTCTGCGAGCGGAGGCAGTCCACGGCGCCAATGTCGGCACTACAACTAGCGCGCTCTGTC
The DNA here is from genome assembly GCA_949125135.1 of Alcis repandata. Taxonomy (NCBI): domain Eukaryota; kingdom Metazoa; phylum Arthropoda; class Insecta; order Lepidoptera; family Geometridae; genus Alcis; species Alcis repandata. The sequence continues at coordinate 5,990,904 of OX421238.1, forward strand.
TCGCGGGAAAGTGTACGATCCGCTTTGCACTACCCTTGCGGTTGTAGTAGTTCACTCCATGCTGTCAGTACGTGTCCTGTCATCCAACCACCGGCCTTGTTGCTACCGACAACAAGTACCAGAATCATCCGCCAGAGTTCACAACCGGAGTCTAGCGCATGCGCGACGCACTGCCCGCACCATGCCCATCATCACCCTAGCGCCTCACTGCGGCAACTCAGGGAACCCGGTGACGGCATAGCAGGCATCGCCGCCGACTCGCTGCGCATCAACGGGGGGATGCGACCCTTCAAACAGGTAAGTTCCCGACCCGGTAGGTGGCACCACCAGTCCGAACATTTTCAATCAATGTCGTTTCATCTTATTTCATAAACCAACAACGCGGTCTCGCAAAGGGCATAGGGTGAAAGGCTTAGGTATTTATTATGACTAAACTTTATTGTAAGATACTGAAGAAAATTAATGATTCAACGTAATATCTTGTCCGATTAATTTGTTTTTTTTTTACCGAAAACTCAGCTTGGCGAAATTTTAATCTCGTTAGTCGGACTAATAGGAAAAAGTGTGGTAAAAAACTTTGGATAAAAGAGAAATAATAAAAATTGGAAACGCTGAGAACCACCCTTGGAGCACTTAGGAAAAGCTATCTAATTAAAGAGGCATGGGAATAGCCAAAAGCAAATTGGTTAATTGCCGAAATGGCTTTTGTTGGTACAAAAAGCTGCCGTTACGGTTTATAATCAACTCACTCACACATATGATACACGTAACATTTGGTACAATTTTCACTTACCCTCATGCTGTGTACATAATTTAATTCATTTCAATGCACAAACATATTTAACAATCAAAATAATGTGTGTGTTTTTTTTAGATTTATTCAGGCCTAGAGTGTGAAAAATAGTCTTCATTAGTTTATTCGACATTGACAAACGGTTAAAGTGAAAAATTGATTCTGTCTTCTTGAAAATATATTTTGCTTATAAATACTGTCAATATTTCACTAACTGTATCTTCAATAATTAGCTCCACTTGACTGTTATATAATTACATAGTTCATTTTGTACAGCAGCTTTTGTTGTTGTATTTGTAAAGATAAATCAACTTATCTCTCACAAGCCTCTGTATAAAGTATTAGGGGATAGACTTTAGTGTAAGTGCTGTGTTAGCCTGGAGATGGGTCCATAATAAAATCAAATCAAATGGTCATTGGATGATCAGCAGCTTGGTTTCGTTAGCTGTCACTCGTATGCAATCGTGTCATTGTGTGAAAAATATTTCATGCCATGGGATAGTTCGATTGCGGATTTGAGTAATAGGTAACGTGATCCGGCAGCAGAGTTTGATTTGGTTTGTGTTTTTGTTCAGGGCCTGCTCCTATGTCCGCAAACCCTGTCGCAGTCGCGCCGAGCTCGGTTGAGGCGAGCATTCACTGAGGCCACGGGAGATACTGTTACCTACGTTAAAACGGTGGGCTTCAAAATTGGATTATGCACAGCCAATACCGCACCCGACTGTACAACCTTTCTGAACTAACGATTTGACAGAAACATGTTTAATCAAATTAGATACATCAAAATTGTTTTGTCAAAATTTCATATCACCGTCACTTAATCTCGCGTTAACCAAATTCCAATAACTTTGAATCTTCAATTCAAAGATGAAGAGAGTTTGAGTTTGGTTAGTGAAAGGTAAAAGGACGGTTAAAAGTTCAAACAGCATGTTAGCAATAGAATTAGCTGATAGCGTTTAAATAGGTTTCGCCTAACCCATGTCAGGTTGTACAGTCGTCGAGATGGTATCTCCGGTTCACGAAAGTAATATATTAGTTGGCGAATGTGTCGTCCCTATAGCTTCGTTTAATGACCACTGATAGCCTCCCCCCACGCCCCTGACATTTACCCTGGCACCAAAAACGCTTGTCACGAACAAATCGTTTTCTATAAATCACGGAACTTTCATCATGATCATACGCACTATGACGGATTGGCTTTGATTGTCGATTGGACATTCACATTGGAGCTGGGAATATATGATTTGGTGGACGAAGGTTTTGTCATCGCTTTGGGAACCCCACTCAGGCAACACAGCACCTACACTATCATCAGCTATCCATCCATTCACTTGGGCAAAGGTACCGCAATGCACTTTAGATGGGTGACTAGATTGCACTATGCTGTTTGTTTACTTATACATATGTAGAGGTTAATGTGTGCTAGAACTAGAACTCTAATAGAATTGAAACTAGTTCAGTTTCAATATTGAACATAAAATATAGTGTTAGTATACCTACTCACGTAATCTTACACCATCCGACGACCAGATATGCAAAACACTAGCAAAACAATCTTCTTCAAAGTGATTTTCCACATTTTCAGGTCACGTAATTTTATAAAACATGTAAGCTAACACTCGGAATTCTAAATTGGTTAAACACAACATAACACTTACTGAGATTCTGGCAACGAATTTGCACAAAGAGATTTAAAGCCAGCGGTTATCCTTTAATGTATTAGCCTATAAATACTCTTGCACGTATAGGAGCTTATTTTAATCTTACTCATTAATAATGAGAGGAAAGCGAAGTAAAGATTTAGGAAAACAAACACTTCTTTGAACCAAATTTGCGTAAAATAGCCGTTTTTTCACGCTGTTCTGTGAAGATAAACGCTACACTTTTCTCTAGCGAGAATGACGTGAGATATATTTTGAGGAAGTGACTTCTATGCGAAGTTATCAACCGTGATATTGGAGTTTATGCCGCATCAAGGCATGCCATCAATTTTATTGTCGTCATGTGATAAAGCTCCCGGCCTGATCGCGCGAGTTTCGTCCTTCGCGGGGTGTTTTATGCAAAGATACGATAATTCTTTAGAATTTTATGAGACCATCAACCGAGTTCAAGGTTAATGCGTGTTTTCCTAGATTTCCTGGTAACTTATTTGTGTCGCGTACTCTGATGTTTTTCTGGGTCCAGACACAACGGTTATGCCGCTCGTATTTGGCAGCCAACCAGCAGATGCTGTGAGATTCGTCATAATTTATCGGTGTTATATTTTGTCTGGATAGAAAATTTACGTGGTTCATATTTTCATCACTGAATAAAGTCGACAAAATAATTTTCTTGTTTTAGTTGAGAGATATACAGTGTTTGGAACATAAAAATGCAAACAAAAGTAATGTGACATAAAAATCTGAACCTTACGTAATAGGTGCTAAAATATTTTCTTACTTCAAATCTTGTATCCTATACTCATTTAGATACTATTAAAAAATATACCTATAAATTGATCACTTTATATCAGAAAGCACTTGCTTAAACCATTTATTCTTCTTATTCAAGATGATGGATACTTCACAGATTTGACAGCATTCAATTAAATTATAACCTATTTATATCAATATTTTTAAAATGAGAAATGACTTAGCTCTTGCTAATTTATTATTCTGATCGTTACAATTTTCAATTTCCCAATCTCTTCGCGTTAGAATTTTAGATTCCTCTAGAGACCTCCGTCTTGGCAGCGCCAATTCTTCCAAAATCAATCTCAGCTAACCCTACCTCAAGGAACATTCGAGAACGCTCCATATAATAAATTATACACGTAATCTACTCTTTTATGTCTGCCCGTCTCTTGTGGACCTAATACTGCTGTCTTGGGTCTATGGTGTGGAATTATTTTTTAGTATCTTAACTACATCAGAAATATCTATATACATATATAGCTTTCGCACATTTTTAGATTTTTATTAAATCAGTAAAACTCGCAGCTGCGTTTCACGCACACTGTTGTTGCGTTTCATTCAATTTAAATATTTACAGTTTTTATCCACCTACTATGTCAAATCAATTATAATAATTTGTGCCTCAACGTGCTATGACTTTCTATAGCATCCAAATATTTCAAGTATTCATAACGTTAATAAAAGTCAATGATTTTGAATAGCTAAAGTAGCAATGTCTCTCCCCGTCTCGTTTTATTTTTTTCTTTGTCTCTGGTCGACGTTGTGACTTTAGCTAGACATTTTATAGTTACTCCCAAAGGAACTATACTTCAGACAAACTGTAGCAAGCAATATAACGTAGTTTTTCAGTTCATCTTGAATTACAAATAGATTTAAGAAAATAACAATGCTTGGTATACAACACTTTTAAACAAAATATGTGTCATGTGAGCGATCAAGCAACCTGACGAAAATTAAAACGTTTTTGTTTTTGGATAAGTTGGAATCCGTAGTCTTTATCTTAATTTTAGTCCAATCAGAATATTTTTGAATGATTAAATTATCAATAAAAGTTAAATATTATTAATTTCATAATACTTCCTATCCAATACCTATCTGTTAGCAAGTTGCAAGTTGTACATTAAATGACAGCCATATTCTGCGATAACGAATATTGAAAATTACCAAATATCTATTGAATTCGCAGTAATATTTTGGGCTCCAATTGGATTCAGTTTCGTGACTATCCAATTTAACGTTAACCACTGGCACAACACCAGAAATGCAAAATTAATTTAATTTTAAACATGCTTGAATGAAGCTACACCAAATTATGAGAATACAATTTGATTACATTATTATAATCAGATAAACTTCATAATTAACTTTGAGTTTTTGTGTCGGTTTACGCCAAACCAGATGAATGAATTTAGGGAAAACGTCGGTTGTCATTTGCCTAAAAAAGATTAAACTAAATAACAATTATTAACATAAATTAAGTAAAACATAAGGACAATTAAATACCAGCATGTATTATTGTAATCACTATATAGTACCGCATTTATGCATATTCACCCAATTTGTTTCTACCATAACCATTATAACCAAACATTTCCTGTAATAAAATTGTAGATTATTGTGATAAGTAAAAAAAGATTTATAATCACAATTCCAAATTTCATTCAAATACTTTTAGCCGTATTAGTTCATACAATCATGCCACCAAGTTTTGTTAGTGTGATGGAGTCACACCAAAAGCGCGGGTTTTCCGGCTCTTCTCTGACCGCATCGCACTCTGCTCGCTAAAACATTCAGCTACATTTGACACTTGAGATCCGTTATGTGCTTATTTAGGAAGCTAAACTGAATAATTAGATTGAGGAATTTCGGTGTCGGATTTGCAGAACGTTACTTTAGGCTGATTATGTTTTGTTTCGTTTATTTTGAGTAATTCGGTAATGGTATTGTTGCGGTTGTTTTGAACTTATAACACAGAATAATGTTGTTAACGTTTGTGCAATGTTTTTACATTTTTGGCTGTAATTGTAGATGTAGAGGTAAAATTTGCATTAGTATGCTTTGCACAGCGAGCAAACATGCCAAATATCTTACGTGAGAGTTGCTGTGCATCTAATTGGTGCTTCTACTCATAGTTATAAAAGGTTTCTTTAATCATAGCTTATATGTACTTGTTTGTCTTCTAGAAATACTTGGTTTTCTCTATTGTAATATAGACTGCGGCAGTTATAAAAACACAAACCATTAATTTAATATTTTTGATAAAATGTGCCTAACAATGCAAACAGTTTAGTTTGCAGCACAAACAAGTGCGTAAAATCTACAAATTATAATATGTAGTAGATCGTTATTAATGATGCATTTAGTGCATAACACCTAAAATAATGTTAGTTTTCATCCAAAATTTAAATTACCAGCGCAGAGCCCCGTAGTTTAACTTACTATCCTACAAAAACCGTTAATCATTACAGGACCCAAAATTGCCTATGTTGGTACAGGGCTATAAGCTATCTCCATTTAAAATTTCATCCAAAACGTTGAATGGTTTTTCTACGTGATTGAGTAACATATCTACATCTAAATCCGTTCTATTTTTTTTTGTGTAACTCCACAACAAACCCAACCATCACTTTTACATTAACTTATCACAATTAAAATATTTTACTAAGCTTTCTAGGGGTTTCCATGTAGCTTATTCAGTTTAGTAAGTATTGGGTAGCCATCACCCTAGCTTATCAACGAAAACATCATTAAAACCGTAGTTATGCAAGCGACCGCTGCCATAGACGGCTACGGTCGCGCTACGTCCGGGTTTAGATAAATCTTCTAAAACAGAGCGCCAGAAATTGCACCCAAGAGCCCGATTTGGCATCTGTATTACCGCAGTTGTTTTACGAGGATTTCGTAACTGCTGCATTATGGAGCGATCCGGACTTTTAATGAGTAAAACTGTTTTTAAACAAACATAATTTCAAAATACAATTGAGTTGAGCAAAGTACAAACGCAATCTTGAGCAAATAATAAATATAAAGCTTTGGTTTTTAAACAACATTTAAAAACCGTCGTGCAAAAAATTAATACCTGAACACAAACGCCGGCGTTACGTTAAAAAAAAGATTATAAAACGAGTTTAGTGTTTTGTCGGTGTGCTCTAAAGCCTTCATTAGGATAACCTGAGTTGGGCTTCCGGCTCGCCTTTTAACAGATATTTACCTAAAAAGAGAGAAACAAAAAACGTAAATAAACGCTTTGGAATAAAATTTAAGATATTATGAAAAGTCTGTTTAGGACTGAACGTAAAATTCGATCGAGTATTGACTTATGGGATCTGAATGCGAAACAGTTATTTCTTAGTTTAGAGCACTTTGGTTTTCAGTTTATGGTTTTTATTTTGTCATGACGGGCAAAATTTGTTCTATAAATCTATGTAGATCTTGCCATTTTATTATCGTGGTAGCATATTGCAAAAATATATTATTTAAAGAATTGATGGCGTATGTTTGAATAGCGTGTAGTTACTAAGTGTTTCCAATTGAATATAACCAAGTACCTAATCTATAACTTCGATTTAAAACACGGATCATTCGACCTACTCCCTTAATTCTACTACTCTTACTACTCTTATTTTCTAAGTTTGATCCTAAAAAGTATTTTGACCTAAGAAAATAAATTTTGCGCATTCAGACACCGCAGACGTTTTGTTTAATAAATCCTTCAATGAGCTTGATCAATGTTTAGGTTACCAGTACGCCTAGCAAATTCGAGTAAAAGCGAGTATTCGATCGAAAAGTGTATGCCATTTACGCCCGTCAAGGGCGCCCCTAACGGGCGTAAATAGCGTACACTTTTCTATCGATTACACGCTACGTATTATTACGTCAAAGTTGTGCTAGGCCCACTGCATGGTTCATACAGTTTTGTATGGAATACTCGGTACATTTTTACGTCTAAATTTGTGCTAGGTATACATAGATACATAAAGTATAAAGTCGAAGGTAGCAAACATAATATAATAACATTTTTGATTCATCTAATAATGTATCCACTACATTAATAATGCTGTTTCTGTAACTACACAATAAACTTCTGGATCACACTATTTAGAAAGATTTGAATGAACGGCAGTGCCCTTTCTGCATCTTTATTCCCTTTCTTGTTACCATAAATTGACATTTATTTTTCCACGAAATTGGCAATTGTCTAAAATAGAATTCAGTTGTAGCACCTTATTTTTAGTACCATAAAGTGGATATTTGAATAAATGCTATTGAACTGTGACTGCAGCGTTCGAAACCGAGCAAAAATTTTAGGGCGAAATAAATTTCTACGATGCAGTTTTTCTGTACCATTTAATTTTTATGTTCAACAAAGGAAATTAAAATATTGACGATCATTTTCATTGAAAAATACTTTTTTTTTGTTGGAACTAATTGAAATTGTCTCTACAGTTTCGATAATCAAAGTACAATACAATTATTGACCTATTTAATAAAATTATAATTTTGTCCTTCATCTTTATTTAGAACCTGATGATATTTCATTAATTTGTTACGTTTTAGTAGCTGTTGCCACTTTGCCAACTTGACAGCTAAGTAACGCAATTAAACTTTATGCCTTTAACTTCAAAAATGTTCTGAGTTTCCTTATTTGGTTCTGAAAGTAATATTGATTTAACAACAGCATTCATTGTAATAATTTTGTTATAATTAAAACGGGAACAGAACCCTCGCGTTTAAATAATTTATGATAAATATTTGAGCCCCATTTATCTGCTTAGTTTAATAAAAAGCACCGAGAATGAGAAAACTGCTTCCTCGCCACGTGCACCGGTAAATCCGTATTACGTTTTTATTCACGCCGCTTTATTGCAGCAACACGGTGTTGCCAGATGCTTTCCTTGAAATCCCTTCACAATTGTCCTGGATTCAAACCAGAAATTAAATTAGTTTTAGTTTTACATTGTTACTTTATTTTTCTCGCTCTGTTGGTAAGTGCTATATTATGTACAACACAGGCTTAAAATAAATAGAAAATAAGAAAGTTTTTAAACGGTAAATCAATTTTATGGCTTTCTCAGCAATTTAAAAAAAAAATACCTTTCTAAATTGAAGTGTTTATGAGTTTGCATCACATTCCATAAATGTATAAGGTAAAGTTATTAATATCATCTAGATTTGGAAACGGCAATAAAAAATAAACAGTAAAGTTCTGGGCCAGAATTTGTATCACTAAAGGTAAGCAGGAAAACGAGAGAGATGGCGTCCACGAGGCGGTTCGCTGTAAGCGTATCTAGAATTGTACGAAGCCATTCTGCTATAACCCCACTATCCTCAAAATCAGAGCCTTCCAAATAAGTACGTATCAAATTACCGCACCACTCTTGCTCTCACCCAGATACCCTCTAAAGTGGAAAACACGATCTCAAAACTTGGCAACCATAAAATGTCACTAATTTGCCAAGCATCTAAATCTCAAGTCTTGCAACACCAGGCCAGATACTCATGTTTACCTTTACGCGACCGACCATAACTTTAATGCCCCACTGGGATGGAGGATGGACTCCATCCATTTAGATTAGGTACGTAATAACCCGTAAAATTTTACAACCTCTTCCCATTTCCTACCGTGCTCACCGCGATTCAGTTCCAAAGAGATTTGGCTTCGTTTGTGACAAATGAACCTCGTATTTAATTATTTTTGAGTACTAGCTATTTCTAGATTTTTAACAATAAATATTTAAAATATTGTGTTATAATTGACACGGGAATACTCGCGTAATATGGACTTGGATAATAGTTTCGATCATATTCGATGACATTTATCAAGCAGCCTGGCCTTGCGGACCGCAATGAAACACACAAAATGTTTTAAAACCACGCTAGTTTTCATACTATTATTATTTTTTTAATAACTATCCATTTTCCAGTCTGTCTGACGCTTTACGGTTTCAGCGCTAGCAAAGGGGATAAATTATAGCGGAAATATTTATATCTTGTACAATTTCAATATTTTGTAACAAAATAAGTATGCAAAAGTCTCGAGCGTAATGTATGCAAAAAGCTTAACCGGTTTAGTGTAACACAGAGACCTTTTTACGGAAGAGTTTTTGTTTTACAGTATCCAACCTCTAGGTTTTGATAAAACCATACATATTATTTTTATCAGAAACGTGAAAAATGGAACGTCATCCTACTTACAGCGGTAAATGGTTGCCTTCAATAATTATTATATAATATTATTATTATATAGTCACTATAGCACATTCATGGCTTAGAATCAATTTAAAACTCTTTCTTAGAATTGTTGTCGTATATTTATCGAGGTTCAACGATACACCATTTCTAGAAAACACTTTAACCAAGATGATCATCAGTGATGCAAAATTTGAAAATAAATTAGATAGTTACTCTCCCCTCTCAAATTGTGTTTCTTGTGACTAAAGATAAATAAACTTACTAAAGGTAAGTTAAGGTAGTAGTAAGGACCAACACCTTTAAAAAGTTTTAAATTAGGTATGTGCTAACATAATAAAAATCCTACATCGCTTGTTAAAAGTTCGGACGCTGACTTGCACCGTAGCTTTTCCAAGAGGTTTGCAAATTGCTTACCTATGCTTCGGGAGCAGTATCGTTGGTTGCTCTCAACCTCTGCGTTACGTAAAATGTTTTTGTTTTCCCTGTTAATACATTGGAGTAGGCAAGCTTCTTTAAACGAGCTTGTCATGAACTGTTTTGTATATTTTGCTAGATAATATAATTAAGTGCATTGATCTGAAATGTTCAACTGATACTATTTATTTGGAAACCATTCAGATAGTGCAGGTTTCTTATTTGTTGTAGGAATTATTGAAATAGCTGCTTCATACAAAAATGTCAAGAACACTCGACAAAATGTATGTATGTAGCCATTGCACTTACAGCTTGCAATTGCAGTCTGCAGCGTAGCTCGCAACCGCATTTTAAAGCATAAAGAATAGATAAATAAATAAACTCTTTATTGCTCACACTAGAAATTACTAAGTAATGGATAACAAAACTTAAAACTAGTGCAAATACTGGCTACTTTATGATAGAAAGAAATAGGTACCTACTATTTCATTATAATTGTAAAATACCTAGTTGCAATACGAAACCAGTCTTTATAATTCCTCCGAATGAAAACCCTCGCCATCTGACAAGTTTCAGATCCTAATTCAATTCGATTGGTACAATTATCCCAGATCACGAATTCCCTTTTCAAGATCCAGCACAGTTGAAATATAGTACAGATACAGTACAAATTGGCATGGCTTGAATTTATCCGAGCGTATAACCATTTGCCAAGCTCTAGTAGGATTCTATGCGTACTGTCTAGACTATTCACTTGTCTTGATATTCGTCTGATCTTAAAACATGGTGGTAAGTTTTTGTTACAATATTTACTTTTAAAACTTTAGTCGCGTGGTCAGACAATGTCTAGAGTCTAGATTCAATATTAGCATTTCCACACTTATTTCTACCGAAATATAATGTTTAGGTATTTTTGGATTTTGTTTTATAGGTTTTTTTTATTACTTTGGCTAGTCATTTCAAGATTTTCATTTCTCTTCCAGTTTTTGGTGCCTTTACTTCTGTTTTGAAGAAAAAGACTGATCGAGTTCGGGTTCGTCCTCTTAAAAATGAAAAGTGCCTTGTCGAAAGAAATGTAAAAAAACTTGGCGCAAAATTTTTCATGTAATTTAAAGTTTTACTTGTACTATATAACGCGAATGCAAATTGTTTTGTCCAAGTTCATTATACTCAAGTGGGTACTGAACATTTCAAGTAAAGCTAAAGTAAACAAAATAAACGCATGGTGTGTAAAATGGTTCAACTAAGTCAAGGTTTTGTAGTAGTGTGACTAACTTATCTGTAAACTTGAGTGACGGAGCCACTTTTGCATTTCCGAACCAAAACTGAAAGCTTTACAAAACAAATTTTAGTTCCAGCGTTTTTCCAACTGCACGTGTAAGTTGGTCACTCAGCATAACGAAGGTTGCCAGTTTGTGCGTTATATGAACCAAGGCTGTGAGTTCATTCCGCCAAAAGGGTTCAACGCAGTGACTATTTTATGCTATTTTGGTTGTATTTCTGTGCCCATAAATTCTTTCTTTTCATTGCAATGATGTCACTGTTTATTCACCACTTTGCCATATAAAAATATGGTTTTAGGGTGGCTTTGATATTTTGGCGAAAAATAAAACGCCTTTTGAAGGGCAAATATTTTTCTAACAAAGTTAACTTAGCAAATAATTATGAATTTTACAAACAGGTCGAATTGGTGATTTTGTGATTAGACGTTACTAGCCAAAGCTATACGTTGTTTAGCATTACTGCAGGTACAGGCGACGGTACAAAATCTTACAATAGATATAATATTAATAGGAAATAGAAGATTCATAACAACCAACACTATTATTTTATGTTCCCCTATCCTACTGATATTACGAATGGGTGCTTTTATAATTTACCGTCGCACGGCACGGCACGGCACGTTTTTATCGTCACGGTAAAGTAGGAAAGCAAAATGTATGCATTTGTATGCAAACGCTTTTAATTTACCGTCCACGGCAACGGCACGCCGTGAACAGCAACGATCTACCGTGCCGTTGCCGTAGCATACTGCGCTCCCTATCAAATCGTCGCGGCATTGTTGAGAGTGTAGTGTGTGCGTACAAGAAATTTGTATGTGTGCGTGCGTAGCCAAAAGGCGCGGGTGCAGTGTTGCAAAAGTTCCCGATTTATCGGGAGATCTACTGATTTTGGACATCGTCTCCCGATATCCCGATTTAGCGACAAAACAAAGGAATAAACTTTCCTCTGATTCGATAGTAGGGCTTCTTCACACAAAAAGATTTGTGGAAGAAAACAATCAAAATTGTTTTCAAAATCTCTCAGGGAACAAGGAAGCCGGAAGTCTGAATAGATTAAATAGACCAATTTGGGGAATCCCTTTATATTATAGATAGATATATTAGAGCAATAGAGTATAGAATAAGAATAAATAGACCAATTTGAGGATTCCCGAATAGATAGAGACATAGAGCATAGAAAAAATAGGATTACTAGTACTACTACTACTACTACTATATGAAGTTATTTTTTACCCTAAAACTCCCTAAATCCCTGTTGTAAAAAAAAGGCCCTAAGTCGTTCATGAAATACATATACCCTAAAATAGGGCGAAATCCCTAAAAGTGGAAACACTGGCGCAAAGCGTAATAATTTCACGGCGAATTATAAAATCACCCTACGGCACGGCATGCCGTCCACTGCCACGAAACTTCTATCACGTCCACGGTAATATCGTGCCGTGCCGTGCCACGATAAATTATAAAAGCACCCAATGTCCGAATATATTTCGGTCATTACTAAATCACGCAAAAACGTAAGAGTAAAAAAACATAACGTTTCACACTCACTCATAGCTCCCCACTAGGATAAATTCCTGTGTCGGGGATGCCATGGAACATACACAAAGACAAGGACAACTAACACCCAGACCCAGAACAGATATTTAAATTCATCATTCAAACATCTGCCCGACCGGGAATCGAACCCGGGACCTCTGGCTTATAAGGCGGATATTATTACCGCTGAGCCAAACAGGCCGTCAACGACATAAACGTTTAAACACATGGGCTACATACTTCTAATCCCGAAAAAATTACTGACAGGCACCGAAGTCGGATTATATACTTGCATACTTGATCGATGCTGATAGGATAGTAATATCAGGCAAGATCGGAAAGTTAAAATCAAATAAATCGCATAAAACTACAAGCCTTTATGTCACACTGTGTGCGCAAAGTTTATTCTCTATTCTTTCTTCCCACGATATACTTACTTCAGACTTCTTGTGATAACTCAAATTACACCGACGGAAAATTTTCTTAGAGATATCTCTTACTCGCCCAAAGTGCATCTGGGGAAATTTAGTTTGTAAATTTTTCTTTGAATAGCTCGGCTCGTATCTTGTACAGTTGTTGTGCATATATGCTTGTAAAACTTGTGTTGCGTAGACTCTTTCATTTCTACATTTTCAGATATTTTCAGATTTAGATCAGATATTCTCAGATTCAGATATTCAGATATTCTCAGATTCAATTTTCAGATTCAGATATTTTCAGATATACATTTTCAATAAGCCAAGCACAAAATTTAATCCGAGATACCAAATAGATAAAACATAATCGTATCTCTGGATATACTCGTTAAGATTTTACTAACACAAAAATTACATAGTAGTTTTGATATTATACAGGGTTATTCATAAAGGGTATGCTAAGCCGAAAAGGGGTCATAGTACTCATCATTATCTTTTACTAAGGGACCAACCCGAAATTCGCGAAAAAAAAATCAGCTGTTCCATACATTTTGTCAAGTGTCTTTAACATTTTTCTATGGAACAGCTGATTTTTTTTTCGCGAATTTCTTGTTGGCCCCATAGTAAAAGTTGTTCATAATGATGAGTACTATGACCCCTTTTCGGCTTAGCATACCCTTTATGAATAACCCTATATAGTCAAATATTAAAAAAAATGTGATTAAATGAGTGTGACGCTTGTTTATTAAGCTATTGCATAGCTTCTATCGCGGGCCTTGAGCGTGGAATGCAGAAATTCCGTAACGAAAATAAAACATGACACCCCCACCGAAGTCGGATTATTATCGAACTGCCCCAACATCACATTTGTATCAAAACCGCGGAAGGGGGGGGGGGGGTGCGGGCCGTATTCGGGGAGGTAAGGTACTTGGTCATTATTATCCAACATTTTCAAAATACATATTTGTGATAGCAAATAGTTAGTCGATTAATAGCTTTATTTTTTACCGTATCATAAATTGACGTTAAGTTTTGACAGCAGACGTAGTGATGGGATCTGAATATCTTAAGACAAAAATCGATAGATTTTGTCGATGACGTCATCATAAAAATAGGGACGATTTCCATAAGTAGAGAAATTACTGACTAACCTAAATACTTTGAATTTGATGAAATGTTTTAATTTTATCGTTGTGACGTAATTATGGGATGTTATCAAAATGCTCCAATTATACTTCCTGGACTAATCTTTTCAAAGGTGTGTTATTAAAACAGACAGTCCATCAGATGAAACATTTGCATTTTTACCGATTAAAAGAAAGGTTGGGCCAAAAAAATCGGTTACTAGATTGTGTGGTTCCTATCCAATATCGATTTCTTATATTTGGGAATCGATAACAGTTTCACCAACTAACTTTTTAAAGTTTTATTATTTTATATTTTTTCAACTATCGATTTTCCCTTCACTAGCCTGGTTTTAAAAATAGAACTACGGGGGTACACTCGGAAGAGAGAGTCATGACGTTTGAAAAGTCAACGAAACCTTACACTCGACACCTAGAGGTGAGTTGCTGAACTAAAGAGACAAGCGTGATATTTCAAAAACTCATTAAAAGTTCTGCTATTCATCGATAGATGGCAAAACTAAAAAGTATCACCGTATGCAATAGCTTTACCACGGCAGTCCCCGAGTGCCACCCGTCTTTTTTTTAGTTTACACATAACTTTCTTTTTTAATCGAAAAAAAAAGAAACATTAACAGTTCTTGTAAGGTAGCAGATAAAACCACGAGGCATAGCTAGTTGTAACATTAACTGAAAAAATAGGTCACACTCATACTCATAACCAGAACTTATACGACTCCATGCGACAGACCAGGTTATTATCAACACCATCCTTACGAGTATGAAAGTAAATTAGTGTTATTGCAGTCAGCAAATTACAGGGTCGTTATGTGAGAAAAGCAAAAAGGGGAAAGGTTCAAGTACCTGTTTCTCCTTATAGGCATCATAATCCAAAATGTAACGGTTCCAAGAATCCCTGCTCGAAAAACATCGCGTGAAAATTTGCCTTTTAAAATATGCAACGTTGAAAATTAGAAACATCGACCGAGCACCTGCGATTTCTTTTTAGTTCCTCGCTTGAATAAGTAAAAGGATTCTTTATACTCGTATCCGCTTTGTTTGCGGATTCAGAATTGCACTTCAAGTACGTCAAAGAATATGCAGGAAGACTTGCATATTTGAAAATTGAGAATTGGGCTCTTTCACAACCTTTTATTAAACCTACCTTGTGCTGACTGCTCTTGACCTTTGCGTTAAAGTTTTCGGAATTAACTTTGCCACCTACGAGTAGTTGGTGGGTATTTTATTATTATTATTCTGAACAGTTCTAAAAATAGAACAAAATTAATGATAATATTATAAGTATATTGCAAGGGCACATTCTCTCGTTGTAGAAACGACTAGATATAAAGAGGCTTTGACTGTGGACAGAGAACAACGGTTTGCCATAGCTCGCTTTAATGTTAGAAAGGAAAAAAATACTTTTAATAATATTTATTTCACTTAAAGAAAAAATAACTAAGTAAGTATGAACATTCTAAACATAAGTTTTAATTTAAGAAGAATCGAAAAGAACATCGTAAATAATTGTACAGTTAGATTTTAAGACATTATTAATTTGCTACAAAATGCACAGTGATCTCTCAGTGTGAGTTTCCCAGGAAAAAACTCAAAGTGAAGCACTAAACAGGGGTGCAGGTTTTTTTTAGAAAAAAAGGCAGGCCGCCCACTTAGTGTTAGTGGATCTATTTTTATGGTATCTGAATTGTTCGCAGTACAATTCAACTGCATAGATACATTTCCAAAATACTTTCTTCTCTTTCTAATATCTCGTGTACTCCACACTTTTCGCCAAAATAGGCATTAACTGTGTTGATAAAATTTAGTCCACGTAGCAATTTTCCAAAACGATTGCTAATGCTAATTTTTAAATTAGTCCCCAAGCAAAAAGGACCAAAAACCTCTAAAATTATCGTCTCGTAATTACGTTTTCAGATAAATACGTCGATACCAATCTGGGTACTGGGAATAAACCCAAACAATATTAAAAATAACCTACAGACGCCCTTTTTCTACCCATTTCGCTGATATTAAATAAGAAATTGCTTATTTTGTAACCCGAGAGTCCTCCTCCTGAAATCGTACTCCTCATGTCTGAGAGTCGTCCACCACCTCCAGATAGTTTCTCTCTCACGATGTTGCGCCAACGTTTCCTGTCTTCAGCAATGTATAGAGCATCGTAGACCGAGGTGTCGAGAGTGGTGCGAATCTGATCAGACCAACGTATCGGGCTGCGGCCACGTGATCTCTTGCCGAAACCCCCCCCCCCCCCCCCCCCCGAAGAACCCCGAGACTAATTGTGGAGAAAACATAATACAGTCATTGTTTTCAACAAAAAACATACCTAGTTGTTTTTCCAGCAGTTACTATGGATAAGTAAGAATAAATAGGTAGATACATAAACAACAAAGGGGCGGTTGATATTATTGGCTAAATATGTGATGCCTTATACTGGCATGTGTGAGATGAGCTTACTCAATGTCTCTCCTAAGAAAAGTCATGAAACGAAGGGTAACCGAGATAAAGTCACATTTGCCGATAAAAGGCTCGAGATTTTCAGTCCATGAAAGTGTCCGGCATATACGCAAGTTATTGCCATTTTGCGATTGTATTTGTTAGGTTGTAATCCACCAACCCGCACTTGGCCAGCGTGGTGGAATACGGCCTAATCACCCTTCGAGGGTAGACCTGTATCCCAGCAGTGGGAGGATTAAAGGTTGCATATGAATATGAATGAATTTGTTAGGTTAACTTGCAACTACGAAATAGCCAGTATGCAAGCTCAAATATTTATCTTCTTTAAAAATGTTACCTAACATCACTCATCTAACGTTTATTCACTGCTGCATAAACGCCACATACCTACTCGTAGTGCAATTTTAAAATGATTAAACATACGAGTACACTCACAAATGTCAATTAAAATAATTATTAATATTACAAGCCAGAATTAATGATCCGCAAACAAAACATACAACAAGCGGGAAATGACGAAAACGTGTGTATGACGCTGCAATATGACCGGTAGGCCCTCGTCCTGATAGCCATCACACTAATATATCAAAATTAGACGTCCTTCCATACCAATAAAGCAATTAATACCAGCCATATACGGGCATTACAATTGCAAATGTGTGCTGCCAGATGACAATCGTGGATACGAGCCGACTGTCGCAGCGCATAGTTTGCTGATTTGAATAAGCCATGCAATGGCAAGCTCATTTTGTGTGTGATTCACCGAAGTCGGATTAGATCGATGGTGTGATTCGATTTTGGTGACGTTGAAAGTCAGAGAACTCAAAACAAGAGCTGCCGTAGTACGGTAAATATCTATTGAAATTTGCATTTTTTTGTCAAGACACATTTTTAATGTTTAATTAACTAGCTGCACCCCGCGGTTTCACCCGCATTTTCTGGGATAAGAAGTAGCGTATGTCAGACCATGAACGATCTTCATACTAAATTTCATGTAAATCCGTTCAGCCATTTCAGCGCAGCGTTCATTAGGAACAAACATACATACTTTCACCTTTGTAATATTAGTAAGAAGAAAGATTAAAGTTATTAGTTTGACACTCAAGAATACAATTATAATTACTGTCTACATTACTAGAAAAATTTAATGGTAAGTTATTTAGGTAGGTTATTTTGTAAGGGTATTTTGTACTGTATAAAATTTAATTATTTATGATAGACTTGAGAGTGACAGGACAAAAAGTCGCACCATAAACTGAAATATGATTTACAATCAATGCTAGCTTTTGAAAACGTTTATTCAAAAATATCCAAACTTGAGTCCACTACTACTATGTTAAAGCAAAAGTCAATGACTTCCAAAAGTCGAAGATCAATAGCACATAAAGTACCACCAAAGCACTTCTCTCTACTTGAAAAATAGCCAAATCCGGTGACAAACAACATAAAAACTTTCGATGTTTTCAAAATACTCTTCCACCCACGAAATTTCAGCCGATGGAATGGGAAGCGTAAATTTATCGCTGACTTAAGAGTTCTAAGTTAAAATTTTCGTGGAACAAAATAGCATCAATTGACTCGTTCAAGTTGCAAGTTTATGTGACTTTACTTGCTGCAAGTTACACAGGCAAAATGAAAGTAATTTTATCATACTATGTCGCTTTGCAAAAAAAACTATAGGCAAACTCGATTAGTCTTCCTTAATCAAGTCTTTGACCACGTCCTCGCTAAGTTACAGATGAGTTTGTGGTCAAACGCAGACTTATTCTATTCTAATTCTAACCCTGTATATACTTATCTGTCATATGAAGCAAGAAAGTGCTAAATTTTCTTCTTTACAAGTAGGAAATATGAGTAGCACTCGTTCAACACCGTAGTAGGTAGGTACTTATTTACGCTGTTTCCGTATAATGCATAATGATTTTGGTATTCAGTCGTGCATTTATTTGCCTTATTTTTCTTTGTATTAATCAAACTGAAAGTGGTCGTTTCCACTGATTATTTTTATAGATAATTTTACTGTTTTTTTTTTTACATTAAATGGAAATTATTTTTTTATCGGATTTTTGCTATATTTGGTCAGTAAAAAGAAAAATAACATTTTGTGTTTTGATAAGAGCATGTAATTTTGTTCAAACACTTAATAAATACAAAGAAAGAAAAACAATTTTCGAAAGAAACTTATAGCGATAGAGACGTATCCGTGGAAACGCCCACTAAAAGGTTTGATGTTATTGCTTTGATATTGCATTCCGTGATACGAGGAAATGATGGGATAATGCGGATACGGACGTCTGCTGATACCATTACAGTATGGTAACGACTCGTAACAGATATAGTTAAGTGGTTGCTAATATTACGACGCGGAAATAAGAGTTCATTCCGATTCCGAACTAAAATGAACTAAGCTCACTTTTTTAAACTCTGAGATGTAGAGAAGGTTACCTTTCAGCCAAAAGTTGTCTGAAATAAATCGTTTTGGCGATAAGACCGCATTTTGTGCCTTTGTAAGTATTTGCTGTGTTTGTAATTTTCTTTTTGTGGTGTTAATAAATAATTAGGTTGTATAGTATTGTGTACATTGTATAGTGGACGGCTTGCATTTCAGCGCCATGTTGCCAGATGCGGTTGATTGAACGTACTTTTGCCTAAAAGAACATATTCGCTTGCGACTTGTAAGAATACTCATATTGGAACTATCAGAGAAAACATTCTACATTAGTTTCGGTTCCATATTCACTTCGCACAATGAAAGTGGAATGTAAGCTTTTAGTTCAGGTTTATCAATCATAGGAATATCAATCATGAAACGCTGTCACTTTTCATCAGGCAGGTACGTAAGTGAATGCTCTTAGCGATAAAGCCGCCAGGTGTTCCCTAGTTTTGAAGCGATATTGTTATTTTGTTACTGAACTCTATTGTGAGCAATGTAAAATTTATCTTTCTTTTTCACTAACTTAAAATGATTATCAAACTGTGTTTTAAATAACCTTGATTATTTACAACATCTTAGTTTTCAGGTTTATGGTTCTGTATTAAATTTCTCCTAAGAGTTGCTACAAATTACATCATACTCAAAACCGCACTTTCTTTTATAATCAGCAATAATTCATCATCATTAAATCAACAAAGTGAATTTCTGAAAGTAAAACAAAGTGTTCATTAATCCATTCTGGTGATTTGAAAGCCGTCAGTTGTTCGTTGCATAAAGCTCTTGGTAGACCATTAACGAACTATTAGCGCAGAATAAGGAAGGCCAGATTAGCAACTCCCAATTAAAAAGCTGTCAAGAAGATATTGATGGACTTTTGCTACAATACCATTGAAGTGAAGGCGTTTGGAATGGCGAAGTTTCTTCACCTAATTAGGTCACGTCGGAGGCATTTGGACGGTCTTAAAAGCTGTGACTGTAGGGTTGGCCACTTTGTCTGTCTATCGTAAAGCTATTTAGGCGCGAGGGTTGTCGAATTTGTTGTTTTCTGAGTAATGAACACATAAAGAAGAAATACACACACAGATGTCGTTAAAGGTCAACGTCAGGTCAGGACATCAGGCAAGATGGCAGTCACATGCAAGCCTATTACTGAATAAAAAAAAGGTGTTTTGCTTCACAACACCATACGACCTAACATTTTTAGAGGTTTAGTAGCGTTCTAGACCGAGATGGACTTTTAGTTCTCTTTTCTTGGACACAGATTTAACAATTTGACCCAAAACGTGACGCCACGAGCATTATAACATTTATAACGTACTAGCTGCGCCCCGTGGTTTTACCTGCGTTTTCCGGGATAAAAAGTAGCCAATGTGTTAATCCAGACCATGTACAACCTTCATTCCAAATTTCATGTAAATCCGTTCAGCCGTTTTAGCGTGAAAGACTAACAAACATACATTCTCACAAACTTTCGCGTTTATATAATTAGTAGGATTATGTTATGTTGTCCTTAAAAGTTGTTTATCTTTTCCATTCCTAATCGGTGCCTGTTGATGGCGTAACAAAGGTTCGAAATAGCTTGTTTTAATGAAGCCGAACATAGTAAGGTTTAAGCCTTATATAAAAGGTTAGTTTGAAAGTTATGCTTTGAACATTGTTGTAAATAAAGGGCGGTTTACCTTCCGTTAGCGTTGCATAACTTTATAATATTTCATACATTTTTTTTTTTTTATGTAATTGAGTGACGAGACGAGCAAATCGCTCGCCTGATGTTAAACGTCACGTTTACCCATAACAGGTCTGCGCCACCCAGAATTTTGAACTCGCAGAATTCAAGACCCTGCGCGGCACAGCACTGCGCTCGTCACCCCGAGATATAAGTTGTTTAATCTCCCATTTGCCCTGTAATTTCACTGGAAACAATGCCCTTCCAACCGGAACACAGTAATGTTTGCACATTACTGCTTGGCGGTGGAATAACTGGCAAAGGTGTGGTACTTCCCCAGGCGGGCTCTGCAAAAGAGCCCTACCACTACTAAAAACATTAGTTTACAGTAATATTTATCAAATTACATTACGTCAATGATTTGTGTTCCATACGAATTGAAAGTGTATTTTTGCCCGACTGTCCAAAGAAGAGTAGTATATTTCGGTGTTGTGTTTGTACGTCAGGTGTAAGACTGTAAGGACGTCATTATTTATGTTTGCTTTCTCACTGTGCTCTCCTATTGCCTAAACGGTTGAAGAAAGTAGATAGAATTTAACGGTAAAAAGTAAGGCAGTAAAAACAGCAATTTTAATTACCGTGGTTTTGATACATTCTCAGAGTACCTATGAAAAATTACGTAAGTACTCCAGTGTCAATTAAAACAACATAGACGAATAAAACATTAGACTAAAACACCTCTAGACTTACATACTAGCCGTTAAAATAGCCGCCACAATAAAAGTAAAGCTATATCAAATCAAATTATTATCTGTAGTAACAGTAACTTTTTAATATCAATAAGTAGTAGAAACAATGCTTCAAACTATTCGAGTACGACTGCTAACCAGAAACAATGGAGCTTATATATCTTATATATATATCTTTACATCGAATCCTCGTATATCATATTAGCATATAAAGTTCTAAGCATCATCGAGCAACTCTCGAGCATTCGAACATTCTCGTATAATAAAGGTACATCTGTGGAGACGAGCTTGAAACTTTTACAAACTAATTACACTTTCATGGCCCGAAAGTCGACAATTCTTGCATTTTTCTTCGAAATGTTTTTGGTCTGAGAATTATTCGTTGGAAAGAATGCTGGGCAGGTTCTTTGTTCCCAATTTTAAGTAACACAGGAAGCCGGAATGAGTCCACGGGTATTTTTTTATTTAGAAGTGGCCACAAAGAAAAATCTTTGTTGGTTAGTGTAATTAATTTTTATTTTTGTATTAGTCGATATTGTAGCGGAATGCGTAGACGACAGTATCGTGCATTAAACTTATATCCGATTACTAAACCAAGTATTTTTGGGCCTTAACGTGGCCTAAAAACTCTGACCTCAGGGCTATTATATCCATTTGACCTTTTTGAACCAACTTACAAAACTAAACAAACTATCTTTTTTATGTTATGCCGATGCTTTAGTTCATTCATAGATTTTACAATTTAAAATGCTATCTAACGATCTATCATCTTCTTAATAATATATATAAACTAGCTGACTCAACAGACGTTGTCCTGTCAAAAGCCATTGCGTCAATTCTATGTCAAATGTTACATTAAAAAAGTTTACATTGTCCAAAGCGCTAAAGTTAAAATAGTTTAGGTATTTTTAAATTTTCTAATTTTTCATGTTTTTTTACTATAAATTGAGATGTGAGCTATCCTATCTCCTAAGTTAGATCGAACTGCACCCGGTGTGCAAATTTGATTGAAATCGGTTAAGTAGTTTAGGAGTCTATAGCGGACAAACAACGTGACACGTAATCTTAATATACATATATACACCGGGTGCAGTTCGATCTAACTTAACAGATAGGATAGTTTTCAGTTTTTTTAAGATCTCAATTTATAGTGTCTACCCGTGCGAAGCCGGGACGAGCCACTAGTTACATATATGTATGTATATCATCTATTAGTGTTTCCCGATAGTTACCCGGGCGATGGGTACTCCATCACTGATACGAGTATTATTGATTAAATACTTAACATTAAGCAAGCTGGTGGTTAAGCTAAGCTTATTAAAGACTTTAAGAAACTTAGACATACCTTTTTGTTATAATTAAACACGGGAGTACTCACGTAAAAAAAAACAATAACAAAAAATGTGTGAAAACCACGTTAGTTTCCTTAGACATATTATACTTCTTATTGTTTCCACCAGAAATTACATAAGATACAAAACCAACAAAATTATGACTTCCTTAACACAATTAATTTATGCTTGCAACTTGTATAGTAACACGCATGCAAGTCTAGACTAGTACTATATACAGGGTTATTTATAAAGAGTATGCTAAGCCGCAAAGGGCTCGTAGTACTCATCATTATGAACAACTTTTACTACGGGAACAACCCGAAATTCGCGAAAAAAAAAGTCAGCTGTTTCATACATTTTGTCGAGTGTCATTGGAACAGCTGATATTGTTTTCACGAATTTCGGGCTGGTCCCGTAGTAAAAGTTTTTCATAATGATGAGTACTATGCGAACTTTTCGGCTTAGCATACCCTTTATGAATAACCCTGTAACCCTGTAGAGGTAATATATTGCACCACTTGAGCATTCCACCTAAACTTCTACTAGCACACTTGCACTAATATTATAAATGCGAAGGTTTATCTGTATGTATGCTTGCTCATTCACGCTGAAACAGCTTGATGGAATTGGATGAAATTTGAAACAGTGATAGCTTATCTTTCAATTAACATAATAAAAGCTACTTTTTTCATCATCATCATTGTTTTTCATCACCACACAAGTAAACTGCAGATCACAGCTAGTATTTCATAGACGAAAGTTTGTGTGTTTGTTACTTTTTCACGCTGAAACGGCGGAACGGATTTAGATAAAGATTTACAATGAAACTAGCTCAATTTTTTGATTAACTTAATTACTAATTTACTTATAAAAAATTAACAGTTTCTGCAAGATAGCAGACGACACCGCGAGTCATAGCTAATCACAAAATAAACTTTGAACCACCTGACGTAACTATTTCCTAGATAGAGCTCATTACTGCAAAATGTACAAACACGAGAAGTTACAAGAGACGGAGAGCTCTGCAACCTTCCAGCAGCGTCTCCGGAATAATTAAAGCCACGTACCAGCAACAAATTAGGTTTAGCCCAAAGTGTGGATTAAGTGTTTAGGAACCTTTGTAAGAAGTGGTCTTGCTTCAGGCTTGCTTAAGGAAATCTTGGAACTTGGGCTGTACTGTTGCAGCCTAATTACTTAATAAGAGATTTTGTTCATAAATTAGTTCTTTCTTGCTTTCGAAGTTTTCCTTTTGCAACAGAGGAGGAAAATTTTACAGATTATATATTTGTACAAAATTAACGTGGTTGTTTAAAACCTGTTTTATGTTATTTCGGTTGGTTTAATTTTGATCCAAAATGCTCGGAAAAGAAAGGGCTAGATAGAACGTTTTAAATAAAAATTAAAAAAAAAAACGATTCAGTTATGACGAAGTTCTGAGATAAAAAAACATATTGAGAACTTCCCCTTTTTATTTTGCATTGAAATGTTTGTTAGAGTGGAATCTTGAAACTCGATTTTGACCCACTTCCCGATGTCTGATTGAGCTGAAATTTGGTATACGTGTGTAATTCCAATGGCAGTATTGGCAGTGCAATAAAACTTTTTTTAAATATTTTTCAAAATTAACTTGTTTGAATTCAGTTACAAATATGTTTCAAAGAACATGGGTTTCCTCGCCGTAACATAAAATAACTGACGCTTGAGTCCTTGATTCTACAATCAACATGTCAATGGTCATAACCTCCCAGCATTCACCGTCATAATAAACATATTTATGGCCCTTTGTCTCAGACACTTTCTTTGTGCCTTTATTGTACCTATACTTTTTACGTCTAATAAATTGTACATGAAATACTTGTGAAAGACACAATAAAGCGCGGTTTGAACCTCGCATTGAGATGTTTCATGTCTGCGTTATTGTGGAAAGTTTAATAAAACCGCAATTGTCCACAGATGTGTAACTCGATAAATTGTGTACAAAAGTGATATTGGGTTATATTGCGGCGTGTTGATAAAGTTTCGTACAAATTTATTAGAGCTCTAATCTTCTTCTCGTATCTTTTGCCCAATACTAAACGTCGTCATGCGAGAGCACTACAGATCAGGAACCCTATTATCAAGAGTGAGATTTTATATCGGTCACTGTCGCTCTGGTTAGAAATGTCATGAGAGTGAGAGTGACGGAGATAATCACGAGCACCCAAAAATAGGGTCCCAGGATGATTGTGATATCTAAATATAGACAAGAACTAATCTGCTTCCATTTCTAACGATTCTTCAAACTAGGAAATTATATTAGTATTTCAGGAATTTATTAATGGATTTTTGTGTCTAGTTACTACGATTATTCGATCATCTTATCCTATGAGATGCTTGACCTTTTTAAAATAAAACATAACTGAAATACCTATATTGATATGATTTATCTGTTGTGATATTGTGCTCACTACGAGTATATCTCTCTCTCTTTTCCGTCTATACATTTGTCTCACATTTTGGGGGGGTCAGCCTTCTTCACTTTTCTGCTCCATTTCGCTTTATCCTTGACATGGTCTTCGAAAACATATTGTATTTACAATAGACATTGTTATTGGATAATAACTGCTTGTAGCAGTCAATCTACACAGGTCCATAGAGTAACTTTGCTCTACCACAGAATAAGCCATAGTGTCTAGGCACAGCCATGTACAAATTTAAAAGCTGGTATTAAAAGCTTACACCTAAAGAAGCTTTTTTATTTTACACGTTTCCGACAAATGGATCCATCCTGGATTATTGAAAACTGACTGATGTGATCGTGGAGGTTTTATTTTACTTTTTTACATGCAAATGCAATTAATGAAATCAAATTAATCTACGGCGCTATGAGAAAATGGTATTCTATACTGAAAAGGACTTATAGCTTACACCATTATAAAGAAACAAGTTGGTGAAACAACTTTTTTGTTTCGTCAAGTGTCTTTTTTTATATTACAGCTGTTTTTTTCGTCAATTTCAGGGATGGTCCTTCAAAAAAGTTTTTCATAATGATGAGCCGTTAATGAAGTCGTTACCCGTTTATGGGCCGAACAATTTTATTACACGAACTGAGATTTTATTATTTTCTGAATCCCATCAAGAAATGCCTAATCACGAGCTACTAACTTAAGTAACAAAGTGAAAGAGTGCAGTTACATTACCACCAGTCTCAGTATAGCTATGTATATGTATAGTATATCTCAGTATTTTAGTGCTACTTTTGAACTAAATCTTTGCCAAGACTTGCAAGACCACAAATTAGCTGGTAACGGAACCGACAAAGCTCGATTCAAAGCCATCGGGTGGCGACAAGCAATATGTGATAAATAAGCAAGTCTATGCAACGTATAGGGTCATGAGAGAAATCTGTGCACCCATTGTGAAATCCTGGCAATATGCCAGTGTGCTAGGGCAGAAACACTTAGCGTCTATTCGTACATTGAAAGTTTTTTCATATTGTTCTCGATTAGAGGAGCAGAAATGTAATTTGTTGGTGGTTATATTCTGTTAATAGATTCCTTGAGATCTAAATCCTGGGTTCATGGTATATTTAAGACATCTGTGTACTGATACTTACTTACTCCTCTGTTGCAGTGACTCAAAGAGGGTCTTGGTGCCGACACCAGAGAACGCCGGTGATCTCGACAATTTTATTCTTGGTTTCTTCGACGACGATTTTTGAACGCATTTGATTGACATGCTGATAACTCTTTTTCATTGCCATCATTATATCATATCAACACACTTATTACGTACTGATAGGACCACGTTTTATAACCGATTTCTATCGTCGTCATAATATCAACACACATTTTGTCCTAATAGGACCACATCAGGTCTGTGGCTCATAATTTATTTTTGTCAAAAGAATATGTACTCATATTTCGTAGGACTATGAGAATCTTGTAAAAGAATTGTATTATGTGTAATAGGTCCATAATTACATATTTTCAAGTTAATAAGGAAAATTATTACCACTGCCACTTTTTATCACTATTATCACTGTTTGCCACGTTTTAGTTATTACTTGCGTAAGTCTCGGTTTCGGGAGAAAACTCAAGCAGCCCTACACTGGGTACAATATCTCGGGAATAAGCTACTAATTATAAACACAAAATGACCAAATTGATGAAAATGTAAATCTCATGAGGCATAAAAACTAACTGAAAAAGTAGTAGTGCTTCACGTAGTTTGCTATTTATAACTTATTTCAAAGAGCACAGTGTTTAACAAAGTGCACTAAAGCACTGTGCAAGATTAAATTACAATTTTCTAGTCCATTTTACTCTGAAGTGAAATCTTAAACTGTGGAAATAAAAATAGCATGTAAAATCAAAGCCTTAAGAATTGTTTTAAGTGTAGAACTCTTAACTTTTAAAAGGACTGAATAAAGTATGGTTTTCATTATTCCAGGTAGGAAGAAGTTTTATTTAAGTGAATAGAGTTTGACAGTTTCAAGTTTATTTTACCGGGAAACTTGGGTCATTTAAGTTTACTGTTTATGTACAGTAAAATAGCGTAGGATGTCATCATAACTGCTATTTGATGAATAATTGAGATATAACGACAAGAAGGAATATTGATTTTCGACTCAGGAGCCGCTACTCTTTAGCGATCGCCTGTCTTCAAATGACTTGGATTTCTCAAATTTATTATTGAGTTACTATATTCATGTGAACTTTGGCCGAGGGTCGTCAGTTATTTGCTGTTTTATGTTCTGGCACGATAGACACCTATTATCAAAATACATAGCCATTTATACTAAGTTACTACATATTTTGATCTTGATGTCGCAAATTGCATAAGATTTTAACTAAGCATTCACACTTCCAATCCAATGTTCATAATTATTGATAAAAAAGCTTGAAAGCAATTGACACAATTAAAAAATCTCGAAGTCGAATAAACATTTCGACGGCACTTTGTTAAACGCTCAAACACTCGACTCCGCTTTTAGCCATCAGAATTTAATTTTCATATTTCCAAAAATCATTCGACGAAAGTTTAATTTCTCTGCATTTTCACGAAAGCTTTTACTATGTTAATCCCCTTGTCTGTAGCGGAAACGAAATTAAATATCGATCACAATATCATTATACAAAGTATCTTTAAATTCTGTTTTAGGCCTGTTCAGGACCACGGGATCAGATGACACAGGTAAACCCAAATATGTTTTACAAAGTAGATGCTTCTGATATTATATTTAGCGCTGCGGCTTTGGATATGAATTTTCGTGTTTAAGAGCTCCTATAATGTAAGTTGTTTATAAAACAGCGTTTTAGTGACGCAAGCTGGGTGAGATTACATTGATGTCGTCGAGTTAATTCCTTTTATTTTCAGATAAAATATACTAGACTTTCTTAAGTGTCAATTTATCTAACCGTTGCAGGAAAGAAATAAAACTTGAAACAGGCACTGTTTTAAGTTTAATATTGCGCATGGCTTGTTGGATTATAACTAGGTACCTATTATAAGGCAATTATTAAACAGCTTGCATAAGAGATGTTAGAAGCATCTATGTTCGCAGCAAGCTTAGAGATTAAATTGCATCCCGTGCATGCAATTATTTTAATCTCAAAGCTAGGTAATTGAAAACAAGCTCATTTTAATATTTCGTAGAATACGTTTATCTGTGTTATGAAGCGGCATGCTCCATCTGAAACCATATTTTCATTACTATATTCGTACATTAGTTAACATGCATTATTTAAATATTAATGTTGTGGTGTTTCAATGGTATTGTTTTACAAATTGTAAAAAAAAAAACAATAAAAAAAAGAAGAGAAGAAAAAAAAGAAAACGGAAGACGACGGACGGAGAAGAGTTAGTAAAATAATAATAATAATATTATTATTGTTATTTTACTATAGGAAAAACTAAAACTGGTGAGTCTGCAAAAAAATAAGTTTAAAAAACGTAGTAGCGGCATAAACTTTTAGTTGGCAAAACTGATTAACCCATAAAAAGACAACTTTGTATTTTAGTGTGCTGTCATGTTATAATAAAAACGCGCATAGTTACTATTATTAACATTACCAATTGTTATTATAACTATTTCAAAAGCTTAGTTTAATTTAGTATTTGTTTGTCGGTGAAGTATAAAGCGCAGTATTCTCAGAATAGGCAAAACAAATCGATCGACTGCGCTCTAAAACAGAAATCGTCGAGGCGATAGGCGGTCAAAAGGCCACCAGTCTAAACTGGAATGAGGTCGGACATATTTTAAGTGAATTATTTCCAGATTTGGTCGTTTGAAAATCCTTTGGCTTCAACAATGTTGTCCGCTAAAATAGAGTTAAGGCAACGCCAAAAAGAGAAGGCATGAGTTGCGGAACTCGTCTCTCATCGCAATGGCTGGACCACGGAAGTACTCAACTATGAGAAGTGATAAACGGGAGGATTTTGTCCTGTCGTTGGACAAATATGGGTAACACAATAATTACCTATATATTTTTATTTTGAGAGGAAAAAAAATAGTTTATTGGAAAAATGAAGGGATAGGTACTTTTCGGGCGTGAGAAATAAAAAAATAACAAATTCCTCATCATAAACACCTATCGATACGAAGGTCGTGATACCGTGTTCTCAGGTATGATAAATGATCGAAGGAAAATTTACTGCTCGAAGGTACACGATGTTTTCAAAAATGAATAGGGTGAATTTACTAGTTTCCCGTGGGGAATTGCTTTATTACCTTTTTGGGAGGAAATGAAAAATGGATGGGGATTATGTCCGTTTTTATTACCTTCTGCATGAGGCTTACTTATTTTCTGGAAGCGTTGAGTTAGTACGTCTGATGTTATTTTGGTAGTATGTGTATATAGTAATGAAGTGATAAATAAGTTCAGATGGTTTTATAGATCGAACCAGACATAAATGAATAAAGTTTCACACTCTTAGCTCCCACTGGGAGCCTATGTCGATGCTATGGAACACACAAAAAACACTGGGACAACTAACAACCAGACTCAATAGGTACAGATATTTGAATTCACACAAAAATGCATAGCAAAGCAAAGCAAAGCAAGCTATTTTTAGAAGAAATTCAGACACAATCTGTTTTGTTTTAAACTATAGACATGAATATGACGCAACGAATTCAGATGATAAGAGATGATAGGATTTAATACAATAAACTTTTACCAACGTAACCGATATTTGTCCGTCCGGATGTTTGTATGTTGGTACTCGTGTACAGGTCATCAGTCTGTTAAAATAAAACATTGTGATTCACCACATTCTGTGTGTCATCACAGTGTTTTATCTCAATAAACTCTTGACCGTTTTTAATCATAATTATTCGAAAATCTTGTTTAGAATTAGGTACCATATACTTCTACCAAATTTTATCAAAATCGGTCGATAAATGGCGCTGCAGCAAATTTCCCCCCCTTTTCAGGGAAATACCTCCCAATCAAAAATCCCGACGACAAAAAAATCTATTAAGTCGTTGAACCTGTATACCAAGTTTCGTCGAGATTTATTGAGAAATGCGACCTGTACGCAAGTACCAACATGCAAACAAACAAACATCCAGACAGATGAAAGCAAATTTGGCCAGTCGTTGCAGAGACGCTTCGCTCGCTCGGTCAATTATAATAACCCCTTTTCCAACTCAACGATTGATCACTGAGTGACAGTCTTCAAGGTCGGGACTCTAAAAGCATCTATTAGCTAATTCTAAAGCCATCAGTATAACAGGAAAACATACTGATTATCTGAGAAAATGGGCTGCCATTACGATGATTAGTATAAGCACGCCACGGTTGGTTCCAAAAGCGACTTTATTAAAGTAAATATAAATAATAGAAATGGTTCTAAAAGTTTGTGTCAAGAGTTGGATGGAGTAGGGTTTGATTCACACAGGTGTAAGGTTACATTTTATTAGCTTTGAAGAGTAATTTTAGATAGATTGCCATTTTCTAATAAATAATAAATTAATAATATACAAGGTTATTTTCCCATGGAACAGCTGATTTTATTTCGCAAATTCTGGGTTGGTGCTATAGTAAAAGTTGTTCATAATGATGAGTACGCTGACGAGTGTGCTGAGCTTTTTTCAGCTCAGCACACTCTTTCTTACAACCCTGTATCTTTATTTTAAGTTTAGCAAGAGTACATAAAGTACATTACGGAAATAAATACATGTTTTATGCGTTTCGGTACCTAACAACTTTTCTAAAATTACGAGTTTTGAGGTGATTTTTTATCAAAAAATGTAGTCAGCGTCAAACATAATGTGTTTCTCACTCAGCAGTGAACAAATTGTCTATCCACCATTTTTATCCAGCGAGAAGTGATAAACATGCCCATATTCTAGCTATGTCATAGCTACTCGTAGGTAAACGGCGCAAAGATAAATTTGTCTACGGCTCATGGCATTTGTAACTACTATTTCGGAACTTATGGGTTGACAAAGACAAATTTAACTTTAATTACGTTACCCTATGCATTCTTAAGAGCGTACAAACAAAAAAGGTTATGCGATCAATTTCCTAACTAGGCCGAGAGACGACGTTTGACCGATTAATTATTCGGCACGAACACGGCACGTCGACGACACGGCTTCTAGTAAATGTAATTAATGCAGTGCTGTATCTTCATTGAAATATTATTCATTGAATAAACGCATTTGTTGAGCATGAATGGGTATAACGGTAGAAGACGACGAAAAAAAGTATGGATGGATTGTCTAACCGTAGTGTAACACTCGCTCAAGTAGAGCATTCCATACTGGCAGTTCGCATACATAATAAAAGTGGAGTCGAAAGCGTTTCGTTCGGGTTTTTGATAAAAGATCGTAATTTTTAAATTTTTGTAATAATTGTAGAGTGAATCTAACATAGCCACGGTTTCAGTTTGTCTTCAATAAATACGTATAAACTTCTTAGTGTTACTTTCAAGTAGCTACTATTGTAGGTTTTGATGAAACCTTATTCACTGTCTATTCCTGTACTGAAACCATCGATTCTCGAAGGCGGTTACGTAAGTAAAGCCGTATTGACACGATACGATGCTGTCAGTTTGTTGGTTAGTCGATAGGATAGCTTACAATTATGTGCATTCAATATTGCACACAGATGACTGAAATTCAATATGTACTTTGAGGCCTTTGACTTATCACAAATACGTACAAATCATTTTAATTAAATTAACAAACGGTATAAAGAGCAAAAAATAATAAATACAACGAAACTTCGAATAATTTTAACTATTACAAACAATATAAAATACGAGACTAACAATTCGCAGTTTTATCCCCTTTTTTCCAAGACACACAAAAAAAAATTGAAATAAGTGTTGCCATTTTCGAGTTTTTGCGAGACTAGCGCACGGCAAATGATAATATATGATAAAGATGTTATAGTACGCATAGGCAATCTTGGCAAGCTTACAACAGCTTATAACTCAGCAAAACATTCCTAACTAAGATATAAGCGAAACAAACAATAACAAAAACATGATGATATTGAGAAAAAGATTCCAACACTCATCTTCCAATAACAGCACAAGTTATATTAGAAAGATTCTGGAACAAAACACTGAATGTAAAAAATATTTTTACCAAAATTTTTAGTGCACACTCAAGCGTTTTACTTCCAACGAAAAGAATAAGATGGATTCTGAAAACAATTTAATTTAATTTTTTAAGTTTTTGTGAGTTTAAGCGTTTGATCTCCAAACGAATTGCTTCTGTAAAATATACCTAGTTATTTGAGAAGTACCTAGTCATAGGTATTGTATTACTCTTGTATCTATACTAATAAACTGTTATTTTTGTTCTGGATATTTCCATATAATCATTATTCTATTGATAAATATAAATTATATTGTTCGAACTATTTAACACAAGGTATCTCGAGAAGCTAATCTATTTAAAATAAGATTTATTATGAATGTGAATTAATAATCTAAAATTAATAAACATAGCTAAGATTAGATTAGTATGCAAGTACTTTTACGCTCTATTATAGGTAAGATCAAATTATAGGTAAGCTTTTCAAATTTAAAATAAAAACTATCCTAATGTCTACACTCTACATGTATTGCATAACAAAAACCAAAATCATAAATTAAAACAATTACCAAAAACAATTGCAAACTAACCTTTAGAGGAAAAGGTCTTACAAATCTAGAGAACTAGTTCTTTGAACTAAAATTTATCTAGAAGTGGCAGTAAAAGGCAGCTGCTGCCAAATCTGAAATCAATTATGTTTATTCGGTTCCAACATTGTTTTGTTTGACTAAGACTTCTTTACGACTGTGAAGTGAAAATTGATTACGAGGATAATAAATCAGATATTTGAGTTTTTTTTTGTTATGTTCTATGACAAAATCAAAAACAGACAAACTTTGAAACAAAAATTAATTTTGAAAATCATTTGCTCGTTAAATTTTATTCATCAGTGCTCAATTTTTATCAGCAGCTTATGATCGAAAACAGAAGCTTAAATAACTTGGTAAGTATTTATTACTATGGACCAGTAATCCTTGAATAAACCCGAAGCTGTCTGGCTCCAAACACAGTCAATGAAAAGTCTACAAAATAAAACAGCTATCAGCTAAAAGCTAAAAGCTTTCTCGGTGGAAATTCAAGTAGGATCAAAACAATGGTATTCGATGCATTTCCAATCACGTCCTGATGAGTTTTATTTGCAGTTTCCAGTTATGTAATCAAACTGGGCTTTAGATGGAGACCCGAGAGAATCTTGAAATAGTCGAATCAATATTTAGTGAAATGAATGAAATGTCCGCCGCTTGGAGAGGGTTTATAGACTGCATTCGATGGATAATCCCTTTTAGGCTTTATTGGATTATGAGTTAACTGTTGATGGCTGTTACGAGTATTTAGTAATACGTTTTGGAAATATTATTTTTAAAATATAAAATAAATCCTGACTGGTTCAAAGGAGGTAGTTATTATCTTGTAGTTATTAATACTTAGGTGATATTTTTCTTGTTATTTTCGTACTTTTTCTTAGTAACTTTACTTAATATTATGGGATGTGATGTGGTCAAACGCATGGCTTGTTAAATATGAATTTGTTAATTTTTTTTAATCATTACTATACTTCAGATAAAATGTGGTCAAATTGAATAAATGATGCACATAAATAATTTTAAACTTAATAAAAAGCCATTATGCGTACATAAATCAGATTCGCAACGAAATGTAAAAACTTTTGTATTGAAAAACGCAAAAGTTGTCATTTCTATTCATGAAAAACTTCATATTAACATAGTTTACTGCAGGGTCGCGTAGACGTATCTTTTTCTTTTCAAACTTCCCTTTTATTATCTTCAGCTTCATTAATACAATAAAAAAGGAAGTGCCGATAAACGAACTGTGAAACCTAGCAATTAATGCATACCGTTTTATTTACATTTTGTTGCTGACCGACTTCCTAAACGTGAGCTGTCGTAAAAGCCGTAATTACTCTGACCCAATGAATACTTTATTAGAAAGGAATAGAGTTTGTTTTTCCGACAAAATGGGCTCCGGTATTGTGTTTTTCGTTTTGATATTTCGAAACGTTTCACTTCGGGAAGGCTTTTTGTGTAATAAAACAAATGCTTTCCTGTATGGACATCGATAGGTTTGCGTGCGTTGGAAATTCAATATAAAATTGAATGATTTATAAAAAAAGCCTACCTAAAAAGGTTCAGCCTACCTCTTAATCGTCATTTGTTTCCTTCACCAAACAGAATAATAAACAAGGGCATTCGAAATAGGAACACAATTTTTTTTCACGTCGATGGTAAGGCCAAAGTTCACCAAAACTTGACGAGGCAATTATTTTTAACCGAGTGTTTAAACAACTGTTCGTTTTATTATATTAAATGTCAACAAAAACGATTAAATAATAGAATAATCGCTTTTTTACCTTTTGTAAAAGTTAGGTCTAAATGCAGATATTTCTAGCCGCCTTACCGCTTTAAGGTTGGTTAACTGATTTTTGCTCGGACAGATAATAGTGCAATTGAAAGACGATAGCACTCAAAAATCGTAAGTACTTCGTTATTACCCATTTTATGATCTGCTCCAGCTGCTATATTGATTTTACCATTACTTCATCTTCGGAAAAGCAATCTGTCGTAATACCTATACTTCCACAATCCACGGTAATGATGAAAAGGCATCTATCTCCATTTCGAGATGTATCAAAATGTGTTTTATTGTTACAGAGACACGTCGAAACCAACTTTCACACACACACACACACACACACACACACACACACGACACCGTTTCTTTCTTTTGGTTTTTATAATATAAATGCGTATAGCAAATACTGTACGAGCTCGAAGGTAAGTACCTACTTAGTTTCAATAGGTTTCAAAAGTTCTGCCTCTCTTACGTAATTTTCCATTAACACGTGGAATTCACTCGATATTTCGAGACCGTTCTAAACCTTCTGGGTCAACGTGTGACTCGTCTATAAATATTTCAGACTAAAAGCTCTCCCAGAATATTTGATAGGCTTCGTCTACGGCAGTTCCGGAACAATGGAAATAATGCTTAGTTATGCGATAGGCCTTGGTGTGAACAATGGTTAAGAATAGCTGAACCAACAGCGGTGGACGAAGTTGTGTGAGTGTTTCTTAATGGAGGCCAGATATTAAAAATATAGTTCGAAAGAAGAACGAAATATTACTAACTAAACTGATCTAATGAATAAATATATTCTTATTCCAGTCTGAGATGGCCCTTTTATCTAATTCTGATTTTGTCTTTTTTGTAGTATGTATTATAGTTAGATGCATGCGCTAAAATATTGGGAGCTGAAGTTTGATATAGCAGCAGACTAAATTTTCACACAAAGATGATAAATTTAGTGCTGTCAGATGTACTCGTAACAAATTTACGTCAAAGGCTCATTATGTTTATAACTGAAAACTCGTCGAGCAAACTACAAAAACATTAAAAAAAATTGATATGATCGCTTATTTTGCATAAGAAAATGTCCATTAGTGCCAAGCATAATAATGCAGACTCATGCCTTCTGACGCCCTGAATTTAAGATGTCATGTCAAACTAAAATTAAGTGCAGAAGCGTGAAATTGCGGTCAAAAGCTAGTTGAGAAAAACCAACGGCGGAAACGGGGTACCTAAGTCTTCTAAATTACTTTTGTATGACGTTGCCAAAAATACCTTTTTTCCATCATTAATATTAAGACCCTCTCTCTGACGCTTCATTCCATCCTGAGGGGTTTTCCAATGACTTTGAGGACCGTAAATCAAAGATCTTTCCGATTTTTATGTACCAATGAAATCTCTGAAAATCGTTCACTTAATAAAACGTACAGGATTTGCTCCTGTTTTATTGTTGATACCTTTTTATGGGGTAGGTACAATAATGAATACTGAAGCGAGAATGTTTGGTTTTTGTTTATTTTTTTAAAATGAATTCATTGACATAATAATAATTTAATAAACGAATTATAAAAATAATATACGATAATAATTTTTATTCGCCTAAAAAATATCGCATTAAATAACGATACTCACCTAATTATCTTTTCTTCCTGAAAATTGCACTTCTGTTAAAAGAATTTATTTTAATACGAATTTCTATTTTCTCTTACTTTGTCTGCGAAAATCTTGTACAACTTTAAATTCTTCCTTCTCCATAAAGCATCTTTGAAAAGGCTTTTGTTGACAATAATATTGTTCAGGGTGGGTTTTACTGCAGAAAAATATTATGTTCTATTTATAATTGTTTGGAAAACTCCTGTGCTACTTTTATGAAGGTAACTTAAGGCAACTTAAGCCTGATGTCAACTTGCGTAATGGAATAAACAACCTTTTTTTCAGTACAATAAAAATGGTAAGTCGAGAGTCGAACGGATATGAGGAGTGACGTGCTTGAATACATCAAATCAAATTTAATGAATAGTCTATACCTATCATATACCATATTCTTTAGATTAATATTTACATTTAAGTAAATAAAATTGTTTTAATTTTATTCATCTGCTATGATATCTAACAATCCTTTAGTATTATTTCTCCGTAATCTTTGTGTACAAGCTTCGAATCCAATTCATCAATTAACTAGATATAAGAACTCTACAGTTCCCATATTCCAGCCAAAGTTATTGTTCTGCTGCCAGCCACAGAACTGCGCAATGAGCTGAAATGGCACAAGTAAGTTGCTATGTACAAACAGCTATAGCAGCAGGCAATGTTTTCACAGCACAGCCCTAGTCAGTACAATATAGACTAACAAAGTGGTTTATTGAGTCCACATTGGATGTTGTTAAAATATTGACGTCGGCCATTTTATGACGCGAAAAATATGGCAACCAAAATTGGTTTCTAACTTTATGTTAGATCGTATTTTAAAAGCGCTGAAAATTGCATAGCGTCATTAATACACGTATCACAAACTATGATCTGAACAAAAAATGGAAAAGTAACTTTTAAATAAAGAAAAGGTCATATTTTCGAAATTTAGCTCGAGAAAACTGTTGAACAAACTGAAGTAAAAATATCGTCCAGTTTTGTTATTTTCCAATGCAGAGAGAACGGATTTTTATATATTTGCTCCTGGCCGCAACTCCGGTCTGAAATCAGGATGCTAACTGGTTTTGGCCGCTTTTGGCAAAAGTACCCACTTTTAGCATAGAGGTAAATGTTTAGAGACGGTTGTTTAAGTATAGCATCCAATTAAATAAGGTACTTGTAGGGATATTTGTTCAAGTTTCTATTAACTGCGCTATATTGTAGCGTGCTTATGTACGTGTGAGATGTGCGTGTGTGAGGTTTTCGGGAGTGGTACCGACGCACGTCGCACGTATCACATGGGTCCGTTCACTCACGTGCGTCATCTGACTGAGATTATGACGGTGTATTTGACAGCATTTCAAATGTTCATTTGCCCTGTCTTAACGAAACAATGTATATCCCAATGGTTTTTGGCCAGTTTTTGTGGGTTGGTGAGTTGGCAAGCCGCAGCGGCTGAAATCCGTACATTTTAATTTTTTCACATTACATTTCGGGCTTTTGATAATTTAATTTTAGACTTTTGTTTGACTACGGAAAAGTTTTACTCATTTAAAATAATAAAAAGAGCTGCCAAACGAGCATGTTAAATACAATAAAAAGTTGCGTATTTCCTATTTCTGTGGATTTGTGGATTAAATGGCATACCTACGTTGCCCATCGTTAGGTACTAATCTGTGACTTGTTTAATTAGGTTAGGAATCATAGAAACTCGATTTTCATATTTTCGAAAATAATTTTTGTAAACTATAATAATGGTAGCAAATCTTACTTTTTATTAACATAGTAAACTCGTATTGAGCAATAAAAACAAGATTGTCTAACACACTCACAAAAAACAAAGATTTTCGTTAATTTGATAGTCTCATTACGTAAAATTAGAAAGCCCGGTTAAGATCCAGGGTTAGCTGTAATTAGGACCAAAACAGTCTCGTACAACTCAATAAAAGCTTTATTACTAAGTAGTAAGGTCTAAAGGTAAACGCGAAAGTTATAACAGCCTTCTTAGCAACGGTGAAGTGTTGCCAACTCTATTTTAAGAGGCTTGCAAGAAATGTTACGAACAAGCCAAGACGTTTTAATTTTGTTTTAAGTTCTATACAGACATTACTGTTTTTTTTTTTTTTTTCGTGTAAGGTTAACTATGAAAATAATGATTTCGTAATTTACATTCAAAAAGGGCACCTGTAAGAAATTACTTTAATCATAATTAATTTGTCAAATCATTATTAATTTTATTAAATACCTCGATATTTTACTCTCAAAATTATACTGGTCACTCAAATTCACGAAAACAAACAATCACGCTAACCAAAATAGTGTTAAAATACCTCGAACTCAATTAACAATGCAATTACTACGTTCCATTAAAAATAGACCACATTAAACCGACAAACCTGGCAACACTGCAGCGGAAAATGGTCCATGTCGATAACAAAGGCGCGTTGCGTGCTCTATCTAACAATCGGCTGAGTAATGAGTAGACTTCAATTCTATCTGCAGAGACAGGTAGCTGCCACAGTGGAGTTGCAACAGAAACCAGTCTAAATATAGTCTAGAAGTCTAGAAGTCTAGAAAATAAGGCCCTGCATTAAACCTCGCACGGGTAAACGCTCGCGTGTCTGTTTTGAGAAATAGTATGAACACTGAGCAGCGCTATGCGGCACGCGAGCGTGCGGCGGGTGTTTACATTACACGTGGGTGTATGAAGCGGGCATCCGCCGCGGGTGCTTGTGGTTTAGCGCTAGGCCTAAAGGGTGGTCCGCATTAGATCTAAATGGATCTAAACAAATATCAACACGCGTACATATAGTTAACGATACTCAAAAAGTTTACTTTTATTACTTCCTTGATCGTACATGATCTGTTAATGAAACCAAAAATAGTTTGTTTTTGTATATTCCAATCGATCATACTCAATTTTAATTTTGGTTTGGTGTTGAATATTGAAAACCTGTCTGTAAAATGTAATCCATAACATTATCTTAATATATATAAATTACGTGTCACGATGTTTGTCCGCTATAGACTCCTAAACTACTTAACCGATTTCAATCAAATTTGCACACCGGGTGCAGTTCGATCTAACTTAGGAGATAGGATAGCTCACATCTCAATTTATAGTAAAAAAACATGAAAAATTAGAAAATTTAAAAATACTTAAACCATATATAGCGCTTTGGACAATGTAAACTTTTTTAATGTAACTTTTGACATTTGACATTTGACATAGAATTGACGCAATGGCTTTTGACAGGACAACGTCTGTCGAGTCAGCTAGTAAAAATATAGATAAATCTAACGAAACATTGCAGTCGATCTGTGAAAGCGATTAAAGATTGAAAACAGACAAACGTTTATATCAATTAAAACCACATAATATTTCCATAAATAATATATTCGAAAATTTCTACACATCCGCAAAACATGTTTTTCTTTCCGGATAAAGACAAATCAGTATTTTAAAAACACTTGTATAAAATCAAAGGAACGAAGGATTTCCAAATTGCTGTGGCGGTACATCGTCTGCTATCCGTTATTCAAATACCCTGAATCAATTTAGAAAAGAGGCGAAGTTTCAAACGACTGGACGGATTTTCATCAAACAGCTAAAACCACTGCATTGAAATCTGCTTCCAAATACAAAACTCGCTTTCGAAAAACCGGTTTACCCGTTTGAGAGCTACCACGCCAAAGACTTACTTATATACCTATATAGGTCCCTCTTTTTGGTTTTTAAAGTTTAGGATCATTTCTAGCATTTATTTAATGTTGAACGCGAAATGTTGAAATTAATACCTACTGTAAAGTCACATACAAGTGTGTCAACTAAAATTAGGTTTATGTTACTTAAATTATCTGATCGTGTCTGTTTCAACTTAAAAGATACATTACGTTAAAAGAAGATCAATTAAAATCAAAATCAGCATAATTAAAGAAATAAAAAGTGGAAGTAGGTATTCTGCTAATATTAATATTCTGTAGCGCTCCACTGAGCTTTCCACAGTTGCAAATATAATCGCAGAATGCACGTGTCTCCTCACTCGTCTCGGGAATTATATCGCCCTATGTTTCATAATGCCTTATTTAAATGCTTCGTTATTTTTGTTATTGCGTTACATAATTTATGGCTTGTTACGTAAAAATGTTAATTCTGTGGGTTTCGCATCGGTGTATATAATAGCCGAGCGCAGATATAACCAACCGGACGTTAAAGTATAATCATATCTTTTAGATGGAACATGGCCAATGATGATGATGACTCAACTTTTTAATAAAGTATATATTGAGATAACGCTTATAATATTAGCTTCACCTGTATGTTTGTAACCGACTCCTTTGGGCGCGATTTTGACCCACTGTAAACGGCCGGATTTCGTTCAAACTTTGTGGATATATCGAGGATCGATGACAATAAATATAATATTATACAAAAAATAAAAAAAAATATACCTATAAATAAATTAAAATAATTATATGAAGCTAATAAATTGTGTTTTTGATCCGAAAGCGATTTCTACAATTACTGTTAGCTAAGCTGTGACTCGGTACGCGAATTCTGTGACTACTGCTGGCTAAGCTGTGGTTCCCCACGGCTACTGGTACATATTCTGCTACGTGCCGCGTTTGTCAAAGAGCGATGACAATGCGTGTTTTTTAGTTTTTTAAACTATTCTATATTATTTATTGGACTGATCTTACTGACTACGTTTATTTATTATTGGTAGGTATAGATAATTATTTATATTTGTATGAGATATTTGGTAGATAATTATGTTGGCTACCACTCGTCATCATCATTTTCATCCCCTAATCGTACTACTGAGCATAGGCCTTTATTTCATTGGCTACAAATACAAATAACATACGTAAACTTTCGACTTAAAACTTAGTCAAAATGACTGAAATTCTCGTCGTAAATGTTAATTGAGTACACAATAGTTTTGCCTATTAATTATTATTCATGAAAATTGTTAACAAAGGTTAAATACCTACTCTTTCAAAGTCACATTTCAAAATTGTTTTAGATGCTAAAATTTTACAATCTAACATTGCAAAGACGTATTTATTTAAACAACGTAATTTGAGTAAGTAACCAAATGAATAAACGATTTGTGTGACGTAATCTAAGTAAGTTAATAACCGAATTATGATTTGTATAAATTTTGTTATAATTAACACGGGATATTCACGTCCCAATGCATTGGTACTCTTAAAATTTTTATTAGTTTTCATAGTAAAAACATGACAATTACAGAACTGCCAACTACTACTAAATGCTGCTGCTTTTTTATCGTGATAATTATTATCAAAACGATGGCCTAGTGGCCACGTAGATATTACAAATTCTAATAACTACATTTCATAAGCTTAGCACCAAAAAACAAAGCCCGGTAAGTGTTAAAATGTATGCTTCCACACAGCTCCGCGAACGCTTAAAGGATTCGAATAAAATTTGTGTTAAAATTGAGGTCGTGCCCGGGATTAACCCATGGGGTACTTTTTGTTCCGGGCAAATGTGAAAAAATCCGCGAAAATGAAAGATTGCGGGTGTGAACAGCAGGGTATGTGCAGCTAACGTTGAAAGGCTAAAATTGGGAAAACTCAGAACATAGAACAGCTTTCACATAACGCCCTACGCCGTACACTTACACATAATATTTTTCTGAAATAAAATAACTCGATTTCTTACAGAGCTTAGGAAATATTCATTATGTAGAAAGGTTTCCCGTCGTATAATGCTTATTCAGGGAACGCCTTGCATTAATATTGATCAAGCGAGAATCACGGGTGGCCTTGTGATATAATACAGCCTATTGCCCGTGACTTTACTCGTTAGTGAGAGTTCTCTTTTCCTCTTTTTGTAGACGTAGTGATGGGGTGTGGTCAGAGTGTTGTGGTTTTTCCTTAAATGCACGTCGCGTCGATGCGAAAGCTATTCCGATCTACAAACGCGTTCATTTAAAGTAAGGAACTTTGGGAAATGAGGTATGATTAAAGTAATTGCCGTCGAGTTTCCGATACCTATTTGTTTAAATACAAAGCAATTAAAGCGATGTGAGCTAAACCAATGACACGTTAACTTTAAAAGGTTACAAAGCACGGAATCTTTAATTTATCGAGCTCTAATAATAAACAAACCAACGTATATAAAAATAACTTTGTAAGTTTAATTCCAACAGCCCATGTAAATATTTATAGTCTGCTAGACGTAACCATTTCCAAAAAAATCATATGTCATGAAATGAAAAATCATATCTTTAGTTTTACAAAACCATTTTTCACCGACCGCCTTTCGCCGGTCTTCAATCCACGTGACCACAGAGCGCTCTACTCTACGTTTGCTAATACGTAATTTCCACTCTAGAACCTGTTCATCCGAACTGTTATCAATTTTTCATCAGATATAGCCAGCTCGTTGCCACTTCAATTTAGGCTTGCCTTTCACGTCTAACTCATCTGATGTTGAACAATTTTGCACTTGTACCATCAGATTGTATCTCGGTTAACACCCAGTTTGGCAGCGTTTCACACTTGGCGAGACTTTCAGGGCTCCACTGCTATCGACTAAAGGTACCTTCCTTATCAGAAGTAAGAATTATT
Organism: Alcis repandata; assembly: GCA_949125135.1. Lineage (NCBI taxonomy): Eukaryota > Metazoa > Arthropoda > Insecta > Lepidoptera > Geometridae > Alcis > Alcis repandata. The sequence goes on from OX421238.1 coordinate 6,033,901, forward strand.
GCCAAGCGATTGGTTGCTATATGAATTGTTCCTTGTATAGGTCTGCTACCCGAGATAGAGTTTAATAGGCCGACGATAAAAGGTAATAGACATCAAAATAGGCTCTAAGGAAATGGTACGAATAAACATTATAATACTTGGAAAAATCTGTTTAATATTGAAGAGGTTTCTGTTTGTAATCTCTTGCTACTTTTTTGGGAAAATGACTGGAGCTTTTAATTAGGGTTTTTCGTTTAAGCCTCTCAGTTTACCTTTCTCTTGATTTTAATTAGCGTTTTTATTGATTTTTCCAAAATGGAGTTGCCATGACAACCTGTTTTTTTCATAGATAGGTTTGTTTCATCTTAATATATATAAATCTCGTGTCACAATGTTTGTCCTCAATGGACTCCTAAACCACTTAACCGATTATAATAAAATTCGCACACCATGTGCAGCTGCAGTTCGATCCAACTTGAGAGATAGGATAGTTTAAATCTCAAATTATAGTCGCAATTTTAATTTATTGCAAATTATATATATATATACTGATAATTTTTACTATAAATTGACAAGTTAGCATCAACATACTACGGTTGCTATAGTTACGCAATGGCTTTTGACAGGACAACGTCTGTCGAGTCAGCTAGTATTATTATATTTTTTTTATGTAATTGAGTGACGAGACGAGCAAATCGCTTGCCTGATGTTAAACGTCACGTTTGCCCATAACAGGTCTGCGCCACCCAGAATTTTGAACTCGCAGAATTCAAGACCTTGCGTGGCACAGTACTGTCCTCGTCACCCTGAAATATAAGTTGTATAGGTTGTCACAGAAACGACAGGTTTTTTTCTGTAAATTAAAATTATCATCTAGAATCTAGACAACGACCTGGTAACGTAATATTTAGTCATACGTTTAATTCTAGGAACAGGTTTTAAAAGTAGGAAACAAATGTTTTTTCAAAATTATTGTAAGGTAAGGGATAACGAAAATCATCAGTCAAAAGAGACCCTAATGTACTCAGCACAGCAGTAAGTATTTCAGAGGAGAAAAATTGAAGACGTTTCATTAATTCCATCTCTAGAAATTTTTGAGACACGATGCCTACTTTTACTCAAACTTAAAGTGTTGGAGTGAGTCTTAGAGTTGCCAAAAAATATGTTAAAATACATCAATCATTCCTTGCCATTGAACCCATCAACAATTGTAATAAAAATATTAAACATCCCTCTTATGAAAAGATCGATGACCCAGGCCGTTTTACTGTCGACCCGTTTCTATAACCGACGACCCCTCGAGTAACTCGATAGAGATTTAACGCCCAAAAACTCAAACAGATAACGTAAAGTCCTTGAACTCAAGAAAATCCAAATGTACAGGAAAACTATGCCCTCTATACGAATTTATACACAATGTCGTGGACATGCGTATTGGCCACTATACGGACTGAAGCACGAATCTTCTTCACCACTGATGTGGATGCAGAGGGAATTAGACTCAAAAGTCGCTGGGTAAGGTTGATATTGGAGTTGGTAGCGTGACGAGCAGGCGCTCTCAGTTGGGCGGAGGCATTGAGTCAGGGTTGATTCAGTTGGTAGCGCGGCGTGCACGGGGCTGTATCGCGTCAGCCCCTTTCGAAACATATTCACTGCTCAAAACCTACGAGATGACACCTTTAAACCCCTCAAAGAAGACTCTCGATTAAATTGTTAGTGTAATTTACAATTTGAATAAAAATATTTTAGTTTCCGCGCGCCGCGTTCGAACGCCGGCTGTCAAGACGAAAATACGTGTCACTTGACTCCAAAATACTGTAGTGTTTATTTTTCATTGCGTAGTGACGGTTTTCATTTATCATAATTAAATGAGTGGTTTTAGTATATTCTTATGGATAAATACCGATGCCGGAGTGTGACTGTAATGGCTGTGATCTAAACCTCCGTCGCTGGGTATAAAAAATACAAATCTTTACGCTTGATGGCTTTTATTATGATTAGCAGAAACAAAATGGCTTTAATTATCTAAATAGAAGCTAATTTTTAAACGTAATCTTTTGAAATGTAACTACTTATTATTTGTAATATCTGAAGTACAGCTAGAAACATAAATCACTTCTTTACGTATCAAATATTTAACTAATCCATTTAGAGTGACGTAGACACATTGTACTGACTTACTTGCTTATAGTTAGAATAGACTCAATAATGTATTTAGCTATTTTGTATATAATTATCACAATTTTGCTGAAACACAACTTAAAATTGTAAACTTAATTTCTTAAAAATTAAACGCAAAAATAAGAGCCCGTAAAAGCTAAAAAACGTATCACGACGGTTTATTATCGCAGATAAAAAACTTCTATACGACCGAGCCCATATTTTTCTACAACGTCATTCTATTTTATAGGGTCATCACACACCAATTAGTGTTGTGACCACTTTAGTGCCAGTAAAAATAGTTCCGCACTTTTACTTGTTCGTCCTACATTTTTATGGTCCCAACCTACCCAGAATAATGAAAAAGGATAAAAAATAATGACAGAAATGAAAAATTATATTGCCTTCACGCGAATGTGACGGTTTTATTGAATCTCCTGTGTATCTAGTTGGTGAAACGGGAACACGTCACTTTGAATTTGAGATTTCATATTTGTATGGATTTTACACAAATATTATGCTTCAGCTGTGCTGTTTGAAATGTATTTTCAGGCATAGTTACGTTGCTTTTAGCAGTACTACTTTTATTTTAGAGTTTGTTTTATGTTGATTCTGAAGGTTTTAGTCGTCTGAATTACTTCGCTTAACATATATCTACCTAGCAGAAATTAGAGTCGATGTTGGTATAGTATATTTTTAGCTAGGTTACTTTAGCCATCTAACATAAAATCACTAAAACCAACATCTGGCACATTTTCTTAAACAGAAATTAATTAACTCCGTTAAAAAGCCTCTGACAAATTAAACACAGCATCGAAATGTAGCAAACTAAATAAATGTAATCATAACAATTTGGCATTTTACTTCTGTGTGGTTATCTGTTTCAATATTATTATTAATGCATATGGCCCAGTCGGTCAATAAGGCTGCCGCTCGCTTTGAAGAAAAGAGCAAATAGAATTTGAATGCACTGCACTTCATATTAAAACGTTACTGAAGTCCCTCTATAGAGGTACTTGCACAAAGAACATTAGTTTTCAGTTGCATTGCTTCTTAGCAACAGGACTTATAACACCAAATTTTTGTTTACGACTCACATCCGTGGTCATGACAATACTATTCGGGTTTGTCTTTGACAGATACGTCTATAACGACGATAAAGATAATCCACCAGCATCGCAAGAACGGCAGTTATGGATCAACAAATTTAAAATTGTCAAAATTAATTTTCGTAGATGAAAAATGACGCGAAAATGACGAAAAATGATTTTAACGATGGTAAAAGTTTAAATTGCCGATCGATAGAATACCATTCTTACGATACAGCTAAATATACTTCAAATATAGACATGACAGCTTAAGTTACTGTCAAAATAGGTTACGAACATAGATATATTAATCTGAAGTTACGAACGTCTATCTCAAACAGTGGAAAATGGGTTATGTTCATAATTACCTTACGAGTAGATCAATGACTATTAAGTGGTACGGTTAAATAATTCATGAGACGTTTCACACGAATGAATAGATACTTGCAATCTCAATATTGTGCTGTGAAATTAATTTAATTTCTTTGAAATATATTCTACTTGTGCCTACAAATAGGTACAAGTAGACTACTGCTTGTATACTTGTATACATAACATATAGCTATATAGGTATAATAGTTACTATTCTAGTCCATTATCATTTTAATGGTTCATGTTTTCAACTTATGTAACAGCGTTTGTATAAAATTGGTCTGATAGAAAAAATATACCAAACTCATTAGTTTAGTGGTCCAATGTTCATAGTGAAGCATTGACTGTTAACCGTGTCAAAACTATTTTTCAAAAGTTTATTTATAATCACAGAAAAAAACAAGTGTTTTTTGTTGTTGGTTTGATATTTCGCAACACACAATTTATACGCACTTGAACAGTGTTAATATGTACAAATGTACAATGTATTTGTAAATAGATACGTTATTTATTTATAGTGTGTTTCTGTTTTTTTTTTACCATAATTTTTAGACAATTTTCATCTTTTTATCGAAAATAAGTATTTAACGCAAATCCATTCAGCCGGTTTTGCAAAATATTTAAATTTGGGCATTCAACTGTAGTGCATACTGAGTGTATGACGAGTGGTCACACCGTAGTCGTCGTTACAATTTTCGTCAATATATAGAGTTCACGTTTCAATGCTATATCACCCGTATGTATGTCCAGTCCGTAATCAACGACAGCTTTTACATGTAGAAATCTGTTGAAAATGTTTGAAAAGCAAGCCGTATGGAAAAAAGTTGGACGCGACACTTTTGGCTGCAGCATTCGTTTCAACTAAATTGTTATGACGTCCATGCATATCTTTGCCAACAACTCTATATTCAGTGACCTATTTCTCGATTCTGAATATGAAAGGAATCGAATCAATCATTCTTGGGAACCAGTCAATTTTAGAGTTGATAAATTGTCTTCAGTGAATATAATAATGCCAGCATAATAGATACTTTGCCCACAGTATAGTTCGCGGTGCGAGCTGCTAGTATCTGGCCTGATGACAAAATCAATACCAAGCTAACAAAGTACTTGAAGCAAATGTCAATACAAAAATGTAACTAGCAAGGGTCTCGTGAATTCGATATCATTTTTGTAGTAATTACATCAAGATTTTGATCGGTATTGTTTATTTTTGTGCCTTATGTTCTTTTGTGTTGGATAGAACGCCTAAAATAGGAATGTTAGAAGAAAACGGTGAAAGAAATAGTTCGCAAATCAGTTTCTTTTTGGACGTAAATTTTGGATTTGAAAAAAAATTGATTTTTCTAATTGAATTTTCTATTTAGTTACCTAAATTAATCGATTAGCTAGGGGTCAATTAAGTCGAATAATATCTTTAGTTGATTCTATAGTTTTTTTCTCAGCAGTAAATATTTAGACCACCTCGTTGTTCCATTTAATCTAAATATGTACATATTTTCTGCCTTTTCTATTAATTCTGTGTGCAATTTCTGCTATTGTCTTGGTCATTTGTTGACACAAATTCATTTATTTCTCCCTTTCTTCAACTTTTCTTATTTATTTTACACGAAATTATTCTGTATAAAACATAGCGTAAGTAGATACATCGAAAGAACTTTACTATATACCTATACCTACATATCGATAGTGTCTTTGTAGATGAAAAGACTTTTCATTGAGACCAATTTTTTTTCTGCTGATGTTTTAAAAAGGTAATCAATATTCCGCAAAACCATCAAATAAGATTTGGCAGGGACCACTCAAATAATTACCTCTATAGTTATACGAAAACAAACCGCAAAAACAGAACTTCTAAGTAGTTCCACATCACCTCGAATCAGAAGAAGTTTTGGAGGAAAAGATAATAATTTTTGTCAGCATAATTCACCACAGATCTGATAAAGTTGGAACATTGTATTGTATGTAGGTAAAGCCACTATACTTATATAAAGATTGATTTTGAAGAAGGTATTTTATTTATTATCTACTTTTTTTGTACTTTTTATGAGTGTCTTATGGTTAATGTGAATAGAGCACATTTATGATACAACTTTAAAAAATATTGTTCCTTAAAAATTGCTGGTGGTAAGCTTGTACGAGTATCTAGTACCAGTAGATAATATATTAACCGAGTAGTTATGTTTAACAGTTGTTTATTTATAATGTTCGATTACAGTCACCTATTTTTAATTTCTATTTCGTTACTAATTATCTGCACGTCACCAAAACTCAGAATCTAAAACCATTGCATCTCGTATTACTTCGTTATATTTTCCGATCTGTAGATCGCGTCGTGCAACGATCTACAGATCTACCAACTTATCCTTACAGTTGGCGAAATAATGAAACTGAACATTTTCGACGGACGGTTATCAGTTTAGTTAAGCAAATACGATTCTTCCGCCCTATGGATAACTTGGTAGTACTCTACGGGTATGATGGAGACCCGCCGACGCCGTCCAGTCTCTCGCAATCTTGGATTGGTACAATAAATACATAGACTATTAACGCGGGCAGACGTGCAATTCCGTTTTATTGACTTTGCGCTTATTGGTTCCTTTGGGGGAGGTTGAACTATCTTTTAACCATAAGTTCTTTATTTTATAGTACATACCGATCATTAAAAATTCAGTCGTCCAGCTTTATCCAGAACGAAGCTACATTGGATCGAAAATGGCCTGAATGGATCCGAGAAAAGATTGTACGGTGTGCCTTTTCTCGACTTGACGATGGTACTTCCGTGCCTCCAGATGTTACCTAAACATCCGTCATATTCAGATGCTTAAATTATATGAAAACACTTGCCCTTCTAATTGCAGTTAGTTCTATTCTTATGATGAAAAATAATTCTTTGTCATTTTAAGTTGTGTCCAATAAAGTATTTTTAATCAGCATTATTGTGTAGACTGCTTTAGCTTGAGAAATTAAAGTTCGTTACAAATAAAAGCTTCGAAATGGCCAAATTTATTGCCGACATTAATATAAGATGTGAACTATATCAAAGGTCGCAGAGAATAAAAAACTTGTCAATAATTTTATCGTAACCTATATTTTTATCTGTGAGTCGCGTCGAAATCTTTGAGAAAATTATACTTTTGGTCAGTCGAGTTTCCTTATACTTAATCTAGGGACCGAATAAGTATCATAAGTCATAGCTGTCAGCTCTATATTACATGGGCCATGCTTTATCGTAGACATTTTGTTTTATTGTTCTTACTTGGAATTTTCTACAATTTATTTTGAATGTAGGTACTAAGTTACGAGCTAAAACATTTAAAGGGCTCACTGTAGCTTATCTTATAGTGTGAATTAAGGACTATACGTATTTTATTTGTCACATTTATTCAAGTAACTTAACTGATTAAGGTATAAAAGTTTTATTATGTGTACAAACGTAAATTTTATGTTAATACTAGCAATTCAGACGTTACCTTGGAGTGTACCATTCTGAAAATATTTTATTCATAAACCAAGCTTGTTTATTTCAGTTCTAGATGCATATTAGTTCGATTTATTGCGTATCGGTGTCCTAAAATTATCTAGATTTTCTGTTTTTCTTTCGGGGTATTCAACGCCTGGTCTAACGGTATTCACCACTACTTTCTTGGTAAATTTTATTGAACAGAAAATGTATCAACAGATTAATAGAGATAGCAATAAAGAGACAAAGACACTATCACATGTCTGTATGTTCTTACATTCGTATTTGTGGAGCATACATGTGACATCAGAAAAACTGTTTACCAACGCAAGTTTTAATTTTGCCCCGAGAGGCGTATCTTCGATATTTATTCTGTGAGGATAATAAAAGCGTGGCGCCATCGAAGTGCGAGCAAGCAAATCTAGGGAGAGGATAAATTTGTTTTGAAACAGCTACGTGGTAACACGTCCCGTTGTGACATTAAATTGGGTCGCCAGAATGCCGTGACAATTTACTTTTGTGTGTTCGCCCCGTCACATAAAAAGTTTAATCGATGTAATGTGGAAAACGGATTGTTTCTAACTTCCAACGTTGCCAATTCATGACATGCGTTTGGTATCCAGGCATTTTTTTTTGTAAAATTAAATCAATTATAGTCCCAGTTTTATTTATAAAATTGAACTACTATTGGCATAGTCCATAGTAATTATAAGTTAGTCAACGTAATGTTTTTTTTTTTTTTTTATAAGTTTATTAAACACCACAGACTCCACGGTCCGTGAGTTTTACTATTACAATTGAATTTATTAACATTTATAAATTTTTACAACTTAATTTACTTTAGGCAGTGCGACAAGAAGAGTTATTTATAAAATTAAATATTTACAACTACAAAAGAATTGTGTGTTTGCCTCGAGCAGACCAGCGACCCGCAAGCAGCACCTGGTCACGAGTGTGACGCATGTGCCAGCCATCGCCCTCCTCAACCATATTTGAGGGAAGAGAACGACCCGGCACATGACGCCGCTGCAAGAAGGAGCCTTCGATGGTGAGCATGAATGCTCGGGGCATACACACAATCCTCACATTTTAACGCTAAGATTATTTTTTTTTTTTTTTACACATTTACTAAGTCCTATTAATCAGTTATAAACGTAATGTTTGATATTTAATTAGAAATAAAGTTTTAACACCATGGCTAGCTTACTTTAAATGTCACTAAATGCCAAAGGTATTTTGACTCTTGTTCTAGCACAACTGTTTGTTTAATATTATAAAAATATTTTGGAAAATATTTTGGACCACGTTTGTTCTGTGGTTTTTTTTTATTTGCAGGACTGATTTATTTTTTAATTAAAAGGATTCGCTGCACAAAGCGACGTCGTTTTATAATTTTTTGGGTCTTATTTTTAAGTTTCACCGCAAAAAGAGGGGTGTAATTATGACATAGTTGCAATTACTTCATACACTTACTTATTTATCAATAAGCTAAAGTAAAGTGTATCTACTTTTTTACCAAACAAACCTAAAGTGATTCGAACAATAATTGAATTTCTTTTGTTCTAATATTTGGTTTTTGCTCAGTTGTCTTGATTACTTTTTCTTATTTGCGTTTTTCTTTCTGTTTTCTATTCTATATCAGAATGACCGACAATAATTAGAAAAAAAACGGTTCTTGTACTTCATAAAATAATATTTGCAGTCACTTTTTCCTTTTCGTGGTATCAATAAAGAGTTATTGTAATATACAAGGTGTAACAGAAAGATACGATATTTTCTTTCTCGAATTTATCAAACTTGTGTTTTAGAAGCTGTTCAGTTTGAGGTGTAGATTAACACCCTTAAGTTTACTATTACTACACCTTGTACAATAAATATTTATAAAAGGTAACATACAGAGAACGCCAGCAAACAAATATTAACGTGCACAATAAAAAAATGTAACAAAAACAGTTGTTTAAAAGCTTTATGTGTTTCTTCAAAACAAGGTCTACTTATCAAGTACTTAGCTACTTTTTTAAGAAAACTTGGACTTTACAAGATAATAAACAATATTTACGCGTCCCAAAAGTTCCGGGGTCTAACAATAACAATTCTAATGAATAAAAACCTTACAAGTTTTTATTTGATGTGTTGTTACCTTCTTCTAAAGTTTCCTTTGTCAAAGTTTTCTATTGTGTATTTTTGTAGGTAGACGGAATTATCGATTTTTCTCTACCTCTCACCTTGGGCCGTTGAACCACGAGATGAACAATTATAAAGTTTTATTATAATTAGAACAACTTAATTTAAAACTCATTTAGGACTCAGGGCTTTATTTCAGATTCAGACCCTCTTTAGGCCATAAATTAGGATGATAACTAAAGAGCCAAATTATTCTGTTTTAATAGCGATACTTTGTCATACGACAGCATAAAAAGCTACACTGTTGTTTATGGGCTTATGTTTAACGACTTATTGTATTATTTTTTGTTTAGTATAATTTTAAATAGTTTTAAAATTTAGTTAATTTTTTGACAATATGCACACGTATACAAGACTATGTAGGTACTAAACAAATTAAAAATACCCATGACAACAAAATACTTTTAAATAAAAGAAACAACGGGACTGATTTTTTTTAATCATAGCTAAAATCACTCTCGAATCACTTTTTAGAAAAAACTAGATTCAAATCAGTTAAACCATTTAAGATCTACAATGAAAAAGACTAGCACGTATTGACACACGTATTGAGCTTATTAACCCCCTTTTGCGTCGGAGGTTAAAAAATCTATCATCGAAATTTTGGGTATAACTTTAAAATTTTTGGGTATCACGTAAATTTTCCTTGCTTAAAGATTCAGAAGAACATTCCTTATTACTTAAATTTCATCAAAAACTCGTCATCGGTAATATTACAGTATTACTTCGTCCCCTTATATACTGTTAGTGGCCTAATTAAGCCATGCTATAAATTAATCTGGAACCACTACATTCTGGTAGAGCAACTAACACGTAGTGCAGTCTGGTGCAGACAGCTTGTACACACAGAGCATCGATCAAGCGCTGGCACCTACAAAGGCTGCGGTTTGGAGCGACGAGCTTATTGAGTGAACTACAAGTTCTAAATCTATCCACTTGTGCGTTCGGATACAATGATATTCAAAAAAATCTTCTACGTCCATGGTTACTTTAGTATCCTCACGTAAGCGTCGTAGTTTAAATTTTCAGATTACCACAAACTAGCTACTTAGTTATAGTTTTTTGCATCTAACGAACCACAAACAAATACAAAGAGCGAATAATGAAGAATATAAAAAAAAACCGTTTTCAAAATGTTTGATTGACGTTTTAGTAAACACGATTTTATTTTTCAATGTGCATACATTACCTATTTGCATAAAGCATCGCAATTAAAGTCTATTTACAAAGCAAAGCAAACATCTTTCGATTAAAGATTTCGTACAAATAAAACCAGTTATTACTAGTAATTTGCTATTTTTCTAAATAAACAGTTTAGCAGTATAAAAGTAGACACAATGTATCAAATAGGTTGTAAAGCCGCCGTTTGTACCTTCAAATAGCCGCACTAGGACCACGATAACAATTATTTTCTATTTAGGCAATAAACGACCTGATTCGTCATTAAAAAAGATACACAATGTATTATTATTTGCTTTACTTTACTTACTATGTAGGTACTCGTATTTCGTTAATAAAATACCTAAATATGTAATAATCCAAACTATTTTCTAAAAACTACTAGCTAATTCAACATAAAACTATCTAACAAACCAAATAACGTTGGAAATTTCACGATACTACGAAATTATAGTTTCCAATACGAAGCAAGTGAAACTCCTGAAAATACCGATAAAAACTTTTTAAAACTATCTAAACTACCCGCCTAACGTCAAAAAGTGACACGCCGCAAGAACAGTGCTGAATAGTGAAGTGACACGTATGAAAATATCGACATCGATAAAGAATAATGACGGGGCGGTGAACGAGTCCAAGATCGATGCACCCTCGACAACACCGGAACATGACCTGTCGACGCCAGCGCCGACCTATTTGTACTAGCTGATGCAGCCATATAACACTGTCGATGATAGTCTGCTTTGTCGCTGAACTTACGTCGTTTCAGGTACGTATTTATCTTTTTTTTTTAAATACCTTTGCCTCATGGTGACCATGCAATAACGTTGTCTACGATGGAGCACGCTTGCCTAGAAGAAACCGATTCATTCTCGAATTGAAGACGCCCATAATTATCGGGGAACACCCACTCAGGCAAAGCATTCCACACTGGCGGTTCGCATAATAAATGTGGAGTCAAAGCGTTTCGTGCGGGTTTTCAGTATGTCAATTATAAAACGACGTCACTTTTTGTGCCCTTGGTCGTCTGATAGATTTTCTTTAAAAAAACATGACTGTGAAAATAGTGAGACCGCTTTTCATTTGCATAATTTGCTTCGTATCGATCTGAGTTTAGGGTTATCCAACCCAGCTTCCACATAAATTAAGAAAGTTCGTTTTGGGGCCGTGTAAGTTGATTTTATAATGTTTCTATTAGGTATTTCTGATATATTCATTCATTATGTTCATATTTTGTTAGAAATTCGTTGGGTCGACGATATTTTAAGAGTCGTGGGATTTTTAATAGCCTGAGTAAGATTGGCATAGAACAAGAATGAGTTAAAGAGTGCATAAGAAAAGCTTATTTTTATGATCAGCAGTGGGCGTGATGATGATGATATAAATATATTTTTGCTGTTCATTAAATAATAGACTAATTACAGCTACAACAAACAAAAAAAAAGTATCAGTAAGGTATAAAATATTGTTTACTGTTTTTGCAATATTTTTACAAAACGAGGTATGATAAATGAGTTCAATGATTTTATTCTCTGACCAATGAGTGCTTTTGCATGTTTTATTCACTGCAATATCTCCAGTCACGCATAGGTACAACAATAAGCGGGTGGGTTCCCATCCAGTCCCACCAAACGAGTTACGTGACACGTTGAGATTTTTTTCCCATCGAATCTCATTGTTACTGGTAGCAACTCTTTTTATTATTAGTCGAATGCTCAACGAGTCCAACTTAGTAAAACAGATTAGGAATATAATCTGAACTAGTCACACTCAATATGAGATAATTCATGTTGGTGAGTTTCCAGCGAGTTCCACTCAATTGTTAAAAAAATCTCATCCAATATTACATTTTTACAACCATATTACAAATGCATAAGTTATGTCTTCGTAAGGTTAATATTTTATGTTTTTATTAAAAATCTTACTTTTAACCAGATAAATCATTCCATTTCAATCTTAACCAATTTTTTGTGAAAATTTCTAGTGTGACTAGTTGGGAACCTACCCAACCAGTGCTTTGATTTTTTAGTCATGGTAGTGCAAGGCGTCACGAAAGCATTTTCGGTGACAAATTGACTATTAACCTTTCAAAAGAGCTGAAACCTAATTTGTTGGGAGTATATAATGCAACAATGGCTTTCACGATGACGACGCATAATAGCCATAAAAAAGAATTTTATAAAGTCGACTCATACTCAAAGCTTTGTCGCATCATCTAAATAATAGGCTGGCCGTTTTACCTCCGGAGACTTGGTTTTTACGAAAGATAAGAGTAAAAAAACGAGGTCTCTGCTTTGTGTCGTCTTTTTACTACGCTTGGAAATTTTACAATTTTTAAAAATTTATTAATCAACTGGTTGAGATCCAAAACAGTTTTGGCAGGACAATGAGGCCAAAAACATCATAAATCTATCTTAATTTTTTTGTCGATTAATCCGGTGGTAGTTTGAGCTGAACCTAGCAATTGCTTTATCTAAATAACTTAAAATAGTATTTTCTTCATCGTAGTAATACCAAGTTTTATTTTGCTTACCTACATATATAAAATGTATGATGCTATAACAGTGTAGGAAGGACAAACGGACGAACATAACAATCTTAAAAGGGTTCTTTTCTTGCGAAACCCGAAACTAAGAAGATGTCAAAAAGGGTAAAGTTTTACAGCTATTTACGTAGATCCAGCAAATATCTTGGCATCACGTTTGATTGACGCAACGCCTTCCTTTTACGTAAGAAACTAACAAAGCAGCTAGACTACACTAGTATCTACACAGGTCAGTCAACTTTAAGACCTAAGTACTTAGCAGTTGTACCCTATTTCCTTTGAAGCCTTATAAATTCTTTGCTTCACGAGGCCGGTGTAACTTGTCGAACGGGTGACGACGTTGTTTTTCATTACGAAGGAACCTTTACGGTATTTTCGCTGTGATTTATAAACCTTTTCTTACGACTTCGTAACGGGAAAAGTTTTTGCCTTTTGAGTTATGAAAATTAGAATTGAGCTTGACGAAGTAGTAAAGTAAAAGTTTTGTGTAGGTACGGTTAATTGTGGAATTGTGTTAATCGTGGAACAGTTGAGCAATTGCGTAATTTGACTTGCACGTGGAATTAATTTGATTTTTTTTAATTACCTATTATTAGTCTCAAAATGTTTTTTAACACAGTTGGCAGGTTTAGACTTAAAATACAGGGTTATGAGGAAAGGGTTTACTAAACTGAAAGGGGCACATACTACTCAAGATTATGATCAACTTTTACTACTAGGCCAAACCTGAGATCGCGAAAATTACATCAGCTGTTATAGAAAAATGTCAATGACTCTTGACAAAATGTTTGAAACAACTGTTTTTTTTCTTGACTTTTGGGTTGGTCTAATAGTAAATGTTGGTCATAATGATGGGTACTATGCGCTCTTTTCGACTTAGCATACACTTTTCTTATAACCCTGTATAATTAAGGTTAGAAGGCCATGGAAACTAACGTGGTTTTCACACATTTTTGTTATAATTAAACACGGGAATACTCACGTAAAAATTAAGTCGTCTACTACGACTAGTCAAGTCAAGACTAGTCAGTGCCAAACGAGACGCAACCGCGAGCGCGTCACGTTTGTAAACTCGCCTTATGAAGGTCACCGAATGTGACCGAAACTAGTCGTAGTAGACGACTTAATTTTTACGTGAGTATTCCCGTGTTTAATTATAACAAAAATGTTAGAAGGCTAGGTTAAACTTTGGAATTAAAAAGCTCAAATTGCCGTTTTCGGCATATCGTTTCAAAAGGCAATAAGGCAAAAATCTCATCTTCAATTCATCAAACGCTCTAGTGAAAATTGCTAAAAATCCATGAACTCGACATCGACTTTTCCATTACAACGACAACTTCCTTGAAATTTCGTTATCTTCTATTTTACAAGATTGCTTATAAAATAAAATAGCGATGCCACCCCATTCCCTAAGGCGCAAACAAACCTAAGGAAAAATAGAAGGAAACTCGGCAAAGAAAAACAGTGATAAAAGGTTAATCATCTAGAATGGATTCCTTACACCAATAAAGTGGATCTTTTCTCGCATTACTCAAGCCGCAGAAATAGAGATACCTCACAGCACCATGACAGTAAGATGAATAGCTGTTTGTTCAAGGTGAGTCGTTTATTGGACCGATGAGGCGTAATACGTCTTGGATATTGCTTCCCTATAAAACATCAAACATTATCTAAAAATTAACTGAAAGGTGAAAATTTTTTTACGTGAGTTTTCCCGTATTAGTTATAACAAAATGTGTCAAAACCACTTTAGTTTCCATAGTGAAAGACCAGCAATGCATCCGTGATGCCTCTGGTGTTACAGATATCCATAGACGATGGTGATTGCTGACTATCAGGCGGCCCGTTCGCTTGTCTGCCATCTAGAAAACTGAAACTTAACAGGGCAACTAATCAAACTTGATTGGATATTGTATCCATTATTTTTGTAAAAAAAATTCAAATATTCTCGCAATTTTTGAGAAAAGCATTTGATAAATCAAGCTTGATAAGTATGTACTGTAATTGGACTCATCTTTTTACTTATGCGTCAAATTCATAATTTTCCGTTCGTTCATCAAATTCCGTTGCAGTAATGTAGTTATTAAGGACTTAATTTGTAATTCAACAGCCCAACAATAAGTTAAACGTTTACAATTTAATACCATTCAACTAATATTGTAAATAATGAAAATTTGTTATTGCAATATTTGATAATCATGCAAAAGCTGATTTCGATAAAATTTGGTATTTAGAGAATCTCCATATCAAATCATATTCTGAATTAATTCATCTGAAAAATTTGTAGTGAAAATACAGGGTGCAGAAATTTAACCAATAATTAAAATTCTTAAAAAAAGCCTAATATTGTAACATTAACTACATTAACCAACAGTTGTCCAGTTGCAATGTGTCTCCAATTTTCAAATATAAACTGTTACAAAGTTCCGAAATAACCCTTGTCACTTTGTACAAGGCAAAAAAGTGTTAAGTTTTCCATAACACAGGGAACGGTTCATATATATTTTGACCATCATCGCGTGTTTGTGTCCTACCCATGTCCAAATTACTAGTTGGCATGCGTGCCTGCGACTGTATCTTGAATATTTTAAGACACGTTGTTTTATATTTGTACTGGAAAGTTTTTCGAGGTCTTCTGTAGTCCCCAGGGCTTTGCGCTTCATCGCATTTAAAGCGTCTCAGAGGGAATGAATATCAAGGAAAGGGATTCCAGCCAGTTTCGCAACACCCCTAACGATCTGCGTTTCGCATAGAGTTGTACTTGTCAGAACTCTGTCTGAAATTTGGCTGTATTTTCCGTAGACGTTAAGAACAAAAGGTTTAAGCGAGTCCGCATCAACTCGCTTTAGAGAGCTTTTGTTCGTTGAAACTGTTTTCTAGCTAAAATGAAGTAGCCGTTTTGAAGCTTCACTGCCTCACTTTAAAACTAATGTGTGTTGTTACATGTAGCACTCGCTGTAGCTCGAAAAACAAATTCTCAGTTAACCGAAGCTAAGCAACATTCAACGAGGTCAGTTTTTGGATGAATTACCGCTTTTACGTTAAATAAAATAGAATTTGGGATGACTGCTTAAATAATAACGGCACACTATTGTTAGGTTTAAAGTTTTATAATGTTTTTAGGTTTTTATATAAAAAAATTAACATTAAAATTTAGGAATATAAATAAATAAGTGCTTTAATAAAAAAAAAATATTGCATCAAGCAACAGGGCCCATCTATCTATCTATCTATCTATCTATATATATATATATATAAATGAAACCCGTTTTCCTTGGTCACGGCCTCACGCGTGAATGGCTGGACCGATTTCACTAATTCTTTTTTTGTTGTATTTGTTATTATTAGGAGAAGGTTCTTACGGAAAAAAATATTAAGAAAATCTCTCAGAAATATTGAAAAACCCTAAAAACAACCCTTTTCTTTTTCCCATACAAACGTTTTCTAACTAAAACGAGCTTTATTGCTATTGTATAAAGTTCATATTGAATTGCAAGCACTCACTGTTGTTTAAGCAATGTAGGTATGTTCCTAACGTCCAAGAGTCAATTTGCACTTTATTACCTCTGTACAAAGTTCAAATTCAATCATATCTATCAAAACAGTGTGCGTTTTATACTGATAATTTTTACTATATATTGACAAATTAGCATCAACAAACTACGGTTGCTATAGTTATGCAATAGCATGAGAATAGAGGTTATAACAAAGAGTTCCTATAATTATTCTCAACACCTTTGGTCACGCCATCACGCGTGAACGACTGGACCGATTTCAATTTACTCTACGTTTATCCCAAAGTCTACCCGTGCGAAGCCGGGACGGGCCGCTAGTATATGATAAAATTTAATTACTACTACTTCACTTTTGTTTAATTTATTCCATACAGGTTTAGGTCTGAATGTGATTCTAGAACAAAAATCTTTTACAGCATGTTCATCATGTTTTGGCGGTAGCTAAGTAGTTTCTAAAGCTAGACCACTCAGCTTTTGAGACAGATAGAACAATAAGATATTTCCACTAACATTAACGTCTTAACATGCTAGTCCCAGTTTTATTCTAATAAATGATCACGCTTACCCTTCCCGTCGTCGAGCCGGTCTCCCGAAACAGCGCAATGTAAACTCGGACTAATTTCAACTAATAAGGCTTTGGAGGGAACAAAACGTCATTCCCTCTACAAACAGCCATTTAATTAAGCCAAAAGTTGCAAGGACATAGTCCTCGTTTGTTCCAAATCCCATGTGCTTCCTTATGTAAGCCGATGACAAACACCAAAATTGCGTGTACGAGTATTGTCATTTTTTAACCCCTTTTACATTGTTAACACATTTCCGCTGGAGCATTGCCGTTCAAAATACGTTTTATTTACAAAACAATGTTGAATTATAGCTGCAAAGTCAAAGGATTTATTGTTCGGTTGTACGGCTGCCCTCCAAATGAAATATGAGAACCTTACTCCGATTTTGGTTCAAAACGGAAACACTGAAAGCGAGGGAAATATTTTAGCGATGGGGTCATCAAAAGTAATACGTCATTCACCCTGGCAGTGAATGATAATTTATTATTTTATACGACGTCGCAAAGGCGGCATTAAAAATTAAGATGCAAAAATTCCGCGGAGCATTACTTCATTTCAAAAGGCTTACGAAATCGTCAGAAATATGGCTCATAATTCAAGATCGTTCTCGATTTTGTTGAAGTACCTAATCATGTTTATTACTGTCCAAAATTACTCCATTAAAGTAGCATCTCATTTACGAAACATTTTATCTATCCCCAAAGATAAGTAAATTAATAGAATTGTTAATCAGAAATGCTCAAAAAATTACTCGAACGGATTAATAGTGTTTTCAACGCGTGATGAGAAAAGCTCTGCATTTGAAATATTCCATTTAGGTCTAACCACCGTCGACTTGTTTGTCTGTTGACTCCGGGAACTCATTACCTGCTTCATTAAAGTGAGTGTACTCTTGAAAAAGCGTTAATAGTCTTCATCTTCTTTGTAGACTACCAACATTTAAAAGCCGCCTATTTTATCATCACTGCGTTGATTAGAACTTGGTTTTTTTTCGATTATGATTTATTATTTGGCACGACTTTGCATAGTTTATTTTCATTACTAAATGGATTTAAATTTAGCGCTGAGTGAAGCATGTTACTATTTTAACGAAAATAACTTTACGTTGATGTGACGTATTATTTGCGTGCCAAGTTTTTTTGCCAAACCCCCGATTTTGTTTTATGTTGATTAAAATTTTCATTTCGCTAATTGCTCGCTTCTTCAGTTACAATTGTTTGTAATGTAATGTAATGTTTGTGAATTATGAGTACCTACTTATTTTGCATATAGCTCAGTTTTACATCCATGCTAAAGGGTTTAAATCATGACAATGTGCTTGATTTGCTGATGATAGAAAAACGTTACTAGAAAACTTGGAATGTCAGTAGAAAATATAAGCATGGTAGTAACAAACTCAGTACTCAGCTGGCTTACCTCAAATTGGACGTTTTTGCGAACCTAACGATATTTTCTAGCAGACAGATATATGTATGTGTCTAGAATAAAAAAATACTGCATAATAAATTATTCTTATTGTAGATATTTAAGTATGAACCAAATATAGCATGTCTGTCAGTAAAAACTGTGGTTTTTACAATATTTTATACCAATATTTTATTTTATTTTATTTTATATATACACAGTTCTAAGCAACAAAGGTTCTGTCATTTATCTTCAATCATATCGTCACTTTCAACTCTAAACACTACGACAATACGCAAATTCACTAACTTGTATAGTCACAAAATGTTTTCGTGGAAATACGAGCAATTTAAATTCATTCTGACAGCTGTCCAGTATCATCTTTCAACAAATAGTTTCGCTCTCGTAAATTTTTTTTAACATTAAATTGCCTGCAATGTAGCAAGGATTGTTGCTAGCTGAATGCGTCCTGTTTTCTACCTACAGCCCTACACGTGACTCGAAAACTGAGCACCAGAATTCAATACGTAACGTCTTCATCCACGATTTTACAAGGACAAAGGAAAATTTCAATCTTTTTATTTTTTCTGTCGTTTTACGATCTCAGTAAACGCAGAGATATGTCGTTTCTTATGATCTTTTTACGTTTCATTTCGAGAATCGAAAACCTTGGGCAGGCGGCGTTAGATATTTTTCGGAGTGTCCAAAACATTTTGCAGTAAAACACGGTGCTTAGGCCCGTAATTTTTGCGGACAGACTTCTCTTTACGGTTTTTAAACAGCAATTTGCGTGTGATATCAAGCGAGGTTGTTTTTATTATGTTTGACTTACACTGATGAACGGACGGTCGTATTTGAATACCCGCTCTAGCCCGCGGTTTTAATCGTTTTTCACAGGACCCGTGCATTTTCTGGAATAACGAGCTTATGAATTGTAGGGTAAATAAAAATTCCAAACCATAAACTCCACTCAAATCTGTTCAGATGTTTTGGAGTTACTTGAGGACAAACATAAAATTATACAGCTCAAAATAAGGTATTCTGCACTTTTTAACCGACTTCAAAAAAGGAGGAGGTTATCAATTCGACTTTTCGATGGTTTTTTTTTATGTTTGTTACCTCATAACTTTTGACTGGGTGAATCGATTTTGATGATTCTTTTTTTATTAAAAAGCTGACACTTCCCATTTGGTCCCATTTCAATTTAATCTAGTTCTGATAATGGTATCCATGAGAAAACCATATAGGTAAGTCTTAAATTTGCATTAAGTACGTGCGCGACAAATAGATGAATAACTCAATAGTCGGTCTCTTGAAGTCGGTTTTTGTTTTTTTGTTTTTTGTAAAAATAATTAATAAATCATTTCACAACAGCTACCAAAACGTAAACAGTTTTCACTTAGAAACATAAATCAAAAAATATTTCATTTCTCGCTAAAAATGTTATTTGTCAAAAAGTTTTTAAGATAAAAATGTTATTACATATAAGCATAATTCACGTCGATAAATTTCTCAACTAATATCACTCGCGATAACTTTTGATTGCCTCGTCGAACTTCTATCGTATCAACACCGCTCTCCATCAAGCTCAAGACTGTTGGTACAACGTAAATAGTAGCACTCCACATAAGAGCTGGCCTTGCGGACTCGTTACAAGTATTTGGTATACCACACCTAGTATACATAATATATATTCAGGGTTATAAGGAAAGGGTATACTAAACTGAAAAGGGCTCTTAACACTCGTCATTTTAAACAACTTTTACTATGGGACTTTCAGGGTTGGTCCCATAATAAAAGTTGTTCAGAATAATGAGTACTGTTAGCCTATTTCGGCTTAGCATACACCTGTAGTACTAACTGATGATTGGAACTGATATCTGCTTTTGCTCGGCTTCGCAGATTCGGGGCTTTATCATATAACCTATTATATAGCAGTCAGAGATAGGAGAGCTAACTATTGGTGTAAAAATATTTAAATCAGATCAGTTTGATAAAATTACTCTCTACCAATATAAATACAAATTTTATAATATATATATACCAAACTATAATATAACTTTGATTATAATATACACCTACCAAACTATGTTATCTATACTAATATTATAAAGAAGTAAAGTTTGTGTGTTTGTATATTTGTTAAATTGTAAGGGGTAATCTCGGGATCTACTGAACCGATTTTAAAAATTCTTTCACCAATAGAAAGCCACATAATTGCTGAGTGTCATAGGTTATATAAAAAACCGAAAAATAAAAAGGCTTTTACGTGGTAGTCCGTTTTGCAAAGTGAATCGGAGAAAAAACGGTCCGGACGGCGCGCGATGGCTTCGGGTTTAATTAACATTATGCCCAACGAAGTGGGCACGGGTCAGCTAGTAATCAATAATGTTATAATTCAATATTTGGGTACGTATGTAGAAAAGCATTATAACGCAATCATTTGGACGCTACATAATGATAATCTCTTGTTAATGTTACTAGGCCAAAATAATTTCATGATGACTTTTATAAAATTACTGTAAGTGGCCTTAAAGTGACCTAAAACTCCAACACCGAGGCCCATACTCGGCTAACGACTTAATTTACTATTCCGAATTTTAATGTCTTTTAGTAAGATTGTTCTCAGTCGATGCCATAATGACCGAACATAGAGTAGATGTCTTTATAATTTGGTTTGTGATGTTTTATTTCAGATAAGAACGACCAAACCATGTATGTTTCAAACACTTATGATTTAGGTATAGCCAAAAACCAACATAAATTGAACTTTAGAGCAGGAAGTGTTTCAAAACACTAAATTAAACTCACATTAAGCGATAAAGTTGTACATAATATGTATCGATAGCTAAATAACCCAAGTTCAAGTTATGTGTTTATGTTTGTTACCTTAACGAGCCAATAACTTCAAATAATATTACTTCAGGTACTTATCGTTGCTCAAAACCAATAACGTCGAAAGTTGTGTCGTGCAACAGCTAATGTACTGTGAATTCACGCTGTCTGCACGCGAATACGAATTTCGTCTTCATTTTTAGTTCAATTGGTTTTCTTTTGTTGGATGCAATATGGAGTCGAACAAGGTTTTCTTGGCTTAGATAAGTAACGTAGATAAAAAAGTTCCTTGTGCTCATAAGAAAGGTCGAGTAGATGTTTTTTGTTGCATAATATTGTAACCGTGTTAGTAAATGGCAGTAAATTAGTCTGCCAACAGATCTGAACAGTATCACTAGCAAGAAGTTTATCTGAACACACGTAGCAAAAAATCGATAAAAAAATAGATGAGAAGTGAGGCATAATTTTCAGAGACTCTACTCGTATTACCAATTCACTTGCATATTTTTCGATGGAATTTAATATAAGCCGACCGACGTAACGCTGGTGTGGAGACTAATATAATATTTTAGCAGTAGGTGTATAATGGTATCTGCAGACATGTCTCTTGTTAGCTAAATTATCTTAAGGCACAGCCACCTTTTACCTTTTTTATCAACCTTGATTCACCTCCAAAAACCCACCTGAAAACCTCCACGTAGAACGTAGCACAGACGTTTTCAACGCACGCACGCTTTCACACAAGGTTTCTCATAAAATAATTACA
The DNA here is from genome assembly GCA_949125135.1 of Alcis repandata. Lineage (NCBI taxonomy): Eukaryota > Metazoa > Arthropoda > Insecta > Lepidoptera > Geometridae > Alcis > Alcis repandata. The sequence continues at coordinate 6,055,954 of OX421238.1, forward strand.
CTCGTCACACGGAAAAGGCGTTTCGCCCTGCATAATACATTACGCAAACGAACTGAAATATGTTCATATAATGTTCATGTTCATATTATGTTCAACTACACACATGTGAAAAGTGATATTTGTGTTTACACGGTTGCTGTTAAATGTATGACAAACATAAGGTGTACAGTATAAGTTTCAAGGCTGTCTTTGATGGGAGATGGTTTACTTGAATAGAAGTTTTAAATTACACCATAGCTGTTCGATTAGTTACTAAGGTACAGTTTAGTTTAGTTATGTTGAATTATTTAGGAGGGCAAAGACTTAAAACTTTTTTTGAGAAAATTAAAAAAATTGGCTTAGAATAGAATTGTTAAAGTTTAACAAAAAAACTTCTACCTTTATTGTAAGAGTAAGTTTGTATACTAGTGTTGGTGTCAAAGTTTTTATGACACCTGAAGGCCTCCAACATGGCTTGGTTGTTGTTATAGGACAAACAACCGAAACCTACAATTTAACTTGTCGTCCGACTCACGGCAGCGCTCAGTTTGTAAATGTCACTTGTGGTTGACCACCCATCCGAAGACTGACCGTGTCATCCGTTGCTTATCATCGATGAACGATAACAAACACATTATACACTATAGCCTAACGAAACTATAAATGCTGTCTGTTTCCTTATAAATACATTTATTACTTTAAAATTAGTCAGCTCAGAAATATAAAGACATTACACGTATTAAAATTCTCTTACATTGCACCGTTACGACGATCCATTTTTCATTTTCCCTGAAAAACTGTAGCGAATTTTTATCGGTTAATATTTCAGACTTAAAAAGACCAGAGAGTTTTAAAATGTAACAGTAAGTCTCTCTAGTAAGGTTTTTAACATTTTTAAAGAAGTTTCCTTAATTGTTTTTCTTTTAAACTATAAATATTGGTAGCGTTTGAAATTTAAGAACAATTAGTGACAAAAGTTTGAGTGGTAAAGTGATTACAACAACAACAACAGAAACAACAAACAAGGAGGTACAAAAAGTACACAACAAGTTGTAGCGAACTTCAAGTATAAAAAAAATTGTCTTATGGTCTCTTACTAAAGATTTCTCATGATAAAGAGCTCATTGAATTGAAGTCCACATTCTGGGTGAAACTATACTGTTACTACTAAATAATGCTCATATAAATTGCTTGTTTTTATCGTCACTCAGTTGCACAAAAAAACAATGCTCATTTCAAGTAATTAAGCTATGTTATATCAATATGACGACAACGACGGCAAAAGCTAAGCAACAATATATTTGAACGCTCTAGAGGGCAGCTATAGCTAGTCCTAAAACAAACCGAAGAAGCTAGTCCTTGCCACGACCTCCTGAGATCATAAAACTGACTTAAGATTTTGAGTCTTCCAACCGAGCTGCAGATGCTTTTATCGGTGGTCACCGTCCGGTTTACAGCCGTCGTTAATTCTCGATTTAATAGCAAGCCATAAACTACTTTCCACTTCTATCTACGTTTATCTAAAAGTGGAATCATATTGACTACACTCGCCAACAAAAGCGAGATTCTCTGACTTCCCGCAATATCGCCGGAAATACATCACGTGGTTACATACCATGTACCAAGCGGGCATGGAATCAGTTGAACCTTAACAAATGGTCGGCTATAAAAATAAATAAAACTTGGGCATGGGCTTTTCTTTTTATCTAGCCGTGGAAGGAAAAGGAAATGCTCGGGTCAAGTTACTGGGGAACCTTTTGCAGTTTCACATCCCGTCGCGATAATAATAGATCTCATGTGATAGTGCTCTACTGTCTTTGTGTGAGTGCGCCATTACTGTCTTCATTTCCTCCCCAGATTGAGACTGAAATGAATATTCTTTATTCGAATTTTTACCTACTGTTACCGAGTCGGACCCGCGGCCTTATTGTGTTACTAGATGAAAATGGAGATTAAGTTATTACAAATATCAAAAGTAGGCCGATTTTTAATTAGTTACTTTAGTTTAGTTGCAATAAAGCCATATTTTGTCCTTTTTGAAAAGTAGGTACAGCCTTTTACACAAAATATCCCATTAATGCTAACATTACCACAAACAATAAAGTTTTTAAAACATTTAAGATTATTTAGATTATAGATACATCTACAATTCCACAAAAGCCAAAAATGTTGGATATCTCCAAATCTCCATCTATATAATATACAAAGCAACAACAGAATGAAGTAATAATGAAACACGAATAGATTCTAAAAGCGATTACAACTCAAATAAACAGTGCAAAAGTTCAGTTGATTTGAATATTCAAAACCGTGCCAAGCTCCTCACAAGAACGAGTTCAAATTAGGAAAGTTCGTTTGGAATTGCCTTCAATTAATCTGTACGGTGTAGTTTCCAATTCTCTTGTTAATGAATTTTGATCGCGTTAAATTCAAACCAGTATGATAAAGATTTCAAATAGTTTGTAATAAATCAAAAATCGTTCTAGTTTCACTGTATTTTATTGAGAATGTGTAATAAATCAAATAAATATAGTTCTAAAGGATAGTTACGATATTTTGGCTCAATGTTATAATGATTATAACTATAAATAAGTCAATTTTTAAAATAGTTGCGAAATTTTACTTTCATGATTCAATGCAAATACAAACAGATCTCCAAGTTGAATTAAAAAAGTTTCAATGAAATTTAAGTGACGTTACATATCTATGCTTAATAATAATAACATTGGTTCAAAAAATGTATAAAACTTTTGACGTAAATTATGAAAGAAATTAAAAAACTCCCAAAAAAGCCAACTTCGACCTAGTTAGCACCCCGTGCAGAACAACCCAAACTTTCAAATTCCGAATCACAAGATAGCGCAGCAATTTGGATACAAAGTTTTTTGTTTTAAATTATATTCATTCTAGAAAGACAAATCGTCGTTGAAAAGTTTTCTGCTTACGCGCAATTTAGCTTTCAATCCAGGAAAAAGTGTCGTAAATCCGTGAAATGAAGAAATAGATTGAAATAGTCGAGGATAATTGAAAGGGAACAGTTTTTGTCGCTTTACTGAACAAATCTGGGCTCGAATCGAACTAGAAAACGGTGCCGATATTTTTTTTTGTAAAACTGACTACCATGCGCCGAATGGTTGCAAAAAAGTGCAATCGCTTGTGAAAATCCTTTTGATGACACACGTACAAAACCAATATCCACAAATGTCGGATCAATGGGGACTTCTCAAATTTCGTTTTTAATAGTGTTCTGAACGTTCATACAAATTTTCAGCTCCGTGCAAATTATTGTAACCTTACCCTTATTTTTTGGCCTGACCAGACCGGGTTAACGAAACAAAACAAGCAAATAAATAACAAAACAATACTTCACTTCTGTTGTTAATTTGACTTAAAAGCGTTTTTTTTTTATGTAATTGAGTGACGAGACGAGCAAATCGCTCGCCTGATGTTAAACGTCACGTTTGCCCATAACAGGTCTGCACCACCCAGAATTTTGAACTCGCAGATTTCAAGACCCTGCGCGGCTCAGCACTGCGCTCGTCACCCTGAGATATAAGTTGTTTAATCTCTCATTTGGCCTGCCTGCGTACTACATGTCCATTACTATCACGCCTTAAAGGTTTTCTTGTTAAAGACCATAAGTTGGGACTAACTATCACAACTATCTTATCAGTGAGCATAACAACATATAGACAAAAACAAGGCCATATAACTTGGGGGCCATATATTATGAAGACATATACCGTTGTTTATCGGAGAAAAGATCTGTAGTGCCGACGTCTTCTAAAGGCGCAGTTAAACTTGAGCAAATTGAGCATTCACAAGCGTTTAGAAAGCATTTCTATTTTTGAATTTTGTCAAACTCAACACTAACAATACAAAATTTAAAAAAAAAACCTGACGGCTGATATAATCAGCAAACAGCTGAGCAGATTTACTTGAATCTGAAGTAGCTAGGAGCGCTTCTGATAAAATCAACTTTCAAACAGAAAAGAACTAAATCAAAATCGGTTCAGCCGTTTAAAAACTACGATACTACCGAGAGATACACAGATACATAAGTTAAGCTTATAACACCTCTTTGTTACCGTCGGAATTTCATATTCTCACACTCTATTATATCTTTCTTGCAAACGCGAAAGCTCTTTTTAAATATGTCAGACTTGACTGCGTTCAGCGCAATTTTCAAGGCATACTTTTGTTGACGCGGGGTTGCTCCAAATGCACATTCGAGAGCATTTGCTTGAACATCGCATTCCCGAGAATGTTTATTGTGTGAATGCTCACTGCTCAGGTCTATCTTCGCCTTTATATCCCAAGAAACGTTTACTGGGAAGTAAAAGGGTTTCTGCAAAGAGTCGGAGAAATAAACATTGAGCGTCGTCAAGCTCATTACATTTTACATGCGTAAATAACACTTATGTTGAGCCTGAATAAATAAACATCTCAATTTTGTCTACTTGTTTCTTAATTACATTGTCATCTAGAATGATTTCAAAGTATTTGTCATCATAAAATCCTATTCCAGACTGAGTATAATAAATCTTTATTGCAAAATAATATATATCTAAAATGATACTACTTTTGCCTGTCTTTGTTAAACCAATCGTGATGCACCTTATTTTTTAGCGTTTCAAATAAGAATGTACTTACATTTGATACTTTCCCATAAACTCACAGTCATTCTGCCTGAGTGCGTGTTCCCAGCTATATTATGGGTGTCGTCAAGTCGAGAGTTTATTCAAAGCAAGAATGCTCTAACGTAGACAGCATTATGGCTTACCATCAGGAAAGATGGCGGACAAACGTAGGCGTATAGGCCTGGTGGCCACCCGTCAAATAAATAAAATTGGCTGAGACCTACAACCAAATAAAAAAAAATATATACGAATTCTGAATGAATGAAATTCTGAGTGGTGCAGACTTGCTATGGCAAACGTGACGTTTAACATCAGGCGAGCGATTTGCTCGTCGCGTCGCTAAACTGTATTAAAAAAACACACACCAAACTCTCACTATATCGGTTCCGTTTTACGATTTTGGTACGGAGCTCTAAAGAAGGTAGAACCAAAATTGTATAGACCGCAACTATAAATACATAATTTACTCCAATAATTATGATTGTATTCATCGTTGTATGTCTAACGTTTCATGTCGGCTCGTCATTAATTTACACCCGGATGAGAAGATCAAATCTCGCGTTTAATTTAGTTTGCTTAAGAGTGAATTAACCCAGTTTGGAGATAATGACGTCGAATATTACCTACTATTTTGTGTATACTTAGGAGGTTGTTAAAATTAGCTGATTAATATTTTAAACGTTAACTGATTCTTTGGTTGTATATTTTCTTTGTTATTTTTTTAGGATCAAAAACGTCAAATGGCTAAGTTCTTAAAATATGGGTGAATCGTTGTCATCGTGTTTTATGACAATTAAGATAATTCAAGATCAATGATATTATTATATGGATGTGTTCCTAGTTCGATGTTTTGAAATTAACTTTTTTTTCTTATCGGTATTTTTCCTTCTACCTAAAAGTAAGGTTTTTTTTTTTTCGGGTACTGTTGTAAAGTGTTAACTAACGAAACTGGGTATAAAGTGCCATTGATAGTGAAATTGCTCATACATTAAAGAAGTAAGTTCGATTTAAGAAATAACTATACAAGATAAAGGAGAAATACATACTAGCTGCTTGCAGTGTAAAGTTCTGAATCTGAAATCTCATTAAAACTTCGACGTGTGTGCCGAGGTAGTCTACTTTAAAACGTGTCATTACTATTTAATTTACTGTGGACTTCATGTCAGAATGGTTTATTAAATTTTGAAGGATCTCTTTAGGTTCCAATTATAACTAACTTTTTTAACCTCCTTGAACTAACTCGTACGCAATCTACTATAGTAATTTAGCATTGGCTCTCGCTCGCACAAATATTTTTGAACATTTCTTCTTGCAACAATTCAAAAAGTTTGCTTTCATTTTTCCTGATTCTGGTTTGTATGGATGTTGGTAGCTGCGTACTGGTAGTATTTTTAACGAATTTCGACGAAACTTTTATTTCGGGTTTTACAATTTCATAGTATTTTTTTTATGAACGGCAATATTAGATTGGATATTCCACCCGATTATTATTACCGATTATTATTACATACATAGTTATATAGTTTGTTATTTAGATTGTAGTTATTAAGATGATTTTAAAAGCTTTTATATTAAAGAAAAGCTTTTATAAAGATCTTGATTATAAGCAATGCACGTAATGATTCAATTCAGCCAAATAAGAACTGAGCTCTGTTATTCCTAGCCTGGTACTAAGTGGGTACGAAATCTTCACTCACCCCAGCAAAATTCACTTCGCTCGAGAGATAAGCTTCATGCATCAAAAGCTACAACTTCCATAAAATGCAAGGCTTACGTTAGATCCTAACTAGAGATGCAGTAGTTTGATAATGCCGGATTTTTAAAAGCAACATCATTCTAGAAACTGTCAATTAGTTTTTAATCGACGGAAGGGAGTTCTAAACACTTTGACTGCAGAAAACACCTTGTATTTTCCTTTGTGTGACGCGAGTGAAACACAACGCATTTGACCTCGTATTAGCCGCGCATAAGGCAAGTGCATGTGATTGTTAGCCGCAGTCAAAGTGTTAAAGTCTTGGGATGTAAATTGTTCGTGTATTTGTAAATTTGTCTGACAATGAATCATGAAATTCATCTTTATGAAATGCAGGCTGGTAGCTAATTTAAAATACAGTTTATTTACAAAAAAGTATTAAAAATATTAAAGTAATGAACATGAGCAACGTTAGTCAAAGGGTTGTAGAGATAAAAAGACTGCGATGTCTCAGTTCAGCGCGAACAACTAGTTTATTTGAGACTTCTTATAGGTAGTTCCTATCAAAATGCTCCTAAAACAAAATTCGATTTTATATTGTATGTTATATTGCCAGTATCCAAGAGGAGTGAGTCTCTTTCCGATTTGGACGGATAGCTTTAAAGTATGAGCCTGGAGTTTCATTTGCTTTACGACAATGCTTCGATGCTTTTATGGAAACCATATATTATGCATGCAAATGCATCGGATGAGATTTTGGAAGAGTGTTTTCGTCTGCACTACGGGTACTACACACTTCGGCCACAAAATTGAAATTCTTTCAATTTTGTGGCTCGATTCGAAAAAAAAAATTTTTTGAAACTGGTCGATTGTGGAGTTTGGAAAATGCTGTAAAAGACAAACTAATCTGGTTATACTGTATTTTTAACCGACTTCAAAAAAGGAGGAGGTTATCAATTCGTCTGTATGTTTTTTTTTTTTTTTTTATGTTTGTTACCTCATAACTTTTGACTGGGTGAATCGATTTTGATGATTCTTTTTTTATTAGAAAGCTGACGCTTCCCATTTGGTCCCATTTCAATTTTGTCCAGTTCTGATAATGGTATCCATGAGAAAACCATATAAGTCTTAAATTTGCATTAAGTACGTGCGCGACAAATAGATGAATAACTCAATAGTCGGTCTTTTGAAGTCGGTTTTTGTTTTTTGTTTTGTAAAAATAATGTTCTTGTTATGTAAAAAGTCAGCATCTTATAGATTAAATTATGAACTGATTTGCGTTGCTCAAAGTATGAAAAATAAATCAAAATAGTATGGTAAAACAGACAACTACAAGTTTTCTAATAACGAGCAATAAGTATTTGATTAAAATTATATACAAACTGATATCTAGAAAACGGCTCTAGATTTGATTAAAATTATATACAAACTGATATCTAGAAAACGGCTCTAGAACTTTCAATTATTGTTATACAGGATTTTTATGGGCAAAAATCGAAAAAAAACGTGTTTTCCGGATTTTTCAAACAAAACTCAGTAGTCCATTTATTAAACTCATGTGGTTTGTATATTTTATGTTGATTACAAGAGCTTGGGTTTGAAAAACCTTGAAAAAGATGTGATATAAACCATTCCCAAAAACCGAGTAATCTCGCGTTATAACTAAACAAACAGTTGAATTGAGAACCGGTTCCTTTTTGAAGTCGATTAAAAGCTACTTACTAAGCATTTCTTCAATTATCGACGTCTACGAGACGTCATTAAGTCAGATAATAATCAAAAAGGTGACTCCGAGGCGACATGCGCTGCGCCATTGTTCTAATAAAAATTCAGTTGGCCATCCCGTCACAATTAGGCTCAAATCTGATTTAAAATAAAAGTAATCTCCGAGATCGCTGCTTTCAGTGGGGACGATAAATTTAACATTTTTCGACTCTGTTGGAGTTTCTTCGACCATGTCTGATTCATGACTTCTGGAGATAACGTTCCCTTGCTTAATCACTTCGATTTTTCTCTTCGTAATTTTGTTTAAAAGTAATTTAATCTAGAAGATCGTAGTTATTGACGGGTGGAATTATTTAAAGGGTTTTTTATACCTAAAGGTTTTTTTACTTGTGGTTGCTATTTAAGAGATGCTTCTGTTAGTGAAAGATTAAACATATTTCAGTTTTTTACATGTCTAATGTTTTACTGCATTTATAATTTTCTTTCGCAGTGTCAATGAAATGTTATTGTATTGTACCCAACCAAAGTAAATTAAATGATTTTTTGAAAACAAAATTGCCATCACGTTACTTATAGAATATTATAATCCCCACATCACTGCTGGAGAGGATTCTTCGCATTTTCTCAAAAATTTGCATTCCCTTTGTAAATTCCTAAAAATACCCACCGAACCCGCAAAAAGGTTTCTGTTCAAAGCCGCTATCCGAATTAAACCACTTGACGGGTTTGACGCGAGCTTGTCAGACATTCCGGCTAGACCTCCGGTGCCGACACTACAGCGCTCAACCAGAAGCTTACAGATACCAACTTATCTCTATAGTTGGCCAAATGGCGAAACTAAAATTTTCCATTGGCAACTTTCGGTTTTATTCGGAAATTCCGACAGTGGTTCCCTCATACAACAGCCAGTATAGATAAGTTGGTCACTTCATCGCGGGAGGGCAGATTAAAAATCGTTATTTCGTTTTGCGACAGCAGGCTATCCTCGTGGAAACTGTGTGGTCTCACGCTAAGATTGGAAAATGTTTTTAGGAATTCCGTTTGTATATAGCTTTAATTTTCTCTCTAGATTTCAGTGGATACAAATTAGTTGCGGAATAAATTTTTGTAACGACAAAAAGTTTAATGGAAAGTTGCTTCATATTTTACGCTTTGATAAATGCGTATAACTTCTCAAAGTACTTACGACACGTAGTTACCTACCTACTTTTAAGTCTGTACTTCTAGACTAAACATAATCAAAGTTTCCTACGGACCGCAATCTTTTAGGCTTCGTTATATTGCTTGCTTGTATTTGTCTCATATCTATATTGCTGCGGTGCTTGATATTACTAAACTACATACCCAGATGTGCTAAGTTACATAAAAGCTAAACTACGTTTGGTAGTGTTCTCTACTTGGGCTGGTTTCTCATAACCTGCACAGCGGTTTTAGTGGAATTGAACAGAGTACATGAAACACGTATCGAGCAATGAAATACTGCTGCCTACTTCCTTTTTGAAGCGTAATGGGCAGTTGAAATTGCTAGTGGTGGTTTCAAACGGCGTCCGAAGACTTTTACCGAAATGTGTTAATCGCTATATTGGAATGAAAGGTCATTGCCAAATAAGTAAGCTATCATAAATCAGAACTTTATTATTTACTGACTGTGCCGATTTGTACCGCTGTTAAAGTAGCCTATTTGGTATCTGGCGTTCGAACTCATTGAGTCGTTTAAGCACGAAGTATGGAAAAGTAAGAAGAAGTAAGAAGTAACAAACATACACATGATATGAAGTTACATATACTCTCTCTTACTTACAAACTTTTGCCTTAAAAATATCAGTGCGGTATTTTCAGTAGTTGTTTATTTGCGATTTCATATACATTGTAAGTAAATCTGTTTTACGTGGCTTCACTTCTGTTCTATTTCTTTTCTACTCCCATTTTGCTCCTTTTCCTCTGAAATTCCGTTTCCGTTTTGCCACTCCACTCCACTCCAGTGCCCCAACTAATCAATGCTCGCTCATACATTAAAACAGATTTCTCATTCAATGCATCATTTTACTAATTATTAAACTTACCCATTTCAATCCAATATCCCAAATAAACATAATGGTACCTAAAACCATCGGAACTAAACCAGAGCATTTTCACCGGTGCCGGTGCGGTGTGAAACCTCACCACTGCCTAATGAACCAAATTGATACAACACATGGAGCTCCAGTATTAAGCTTTGGAATATTTAAATTACTATTATTTCTTGGGTGGTATAACTTACTAGTCACAACATAAGACTATGTTGTAATAAAACAAAGGTACATATTAGTTATATATATGTTTGTAGAAAGTTTATCTGTATACCACGTTTTATTTTAAATGCAAAATTTGTAATTCTAATTATGAGTTACATTGTAATTTTACGTTTCTATATTCAGATTTTTCAGGATTAACAAGGAAGACATATTTTAACTAAGCAGTTTAGCGGTGACATGATTGATTATGGCTTGGAACAATGGTCATAAAAAAATGCATTAAATCTTTAATTGGAGTAATGAATCCTATCTGAGTCATTTCTATGTCCTCACACGTTGATTTTATTTAATTTCAGCGATTTTTTTAAATTTAATGCTTTCAATCAAACCCTTCATTTACGTATTAGGCGTAAATGCCAAATAACCAACAGAGTAATTATATATTATACAAACTCGCCTATTAGTTTTCAGAATGTAAACAGGCTCAGAACTATCGTGACTCGTATGTGACAAGTTAAGCAACTGGCTTACACCGACGTTATGAGGTTTTCCATCTCACTTGTTCCTCTGTTCATGTTCAAAATTAGCTACAATGGAAATCGGATGCGGGAACGGTCAGAGGTTATTCGATTCCCATTTATTGGGATGAAGGAGCAAAGCCAATTTCAGAGGCCATACGATACACGAAGAATAAGACAATAGGACTTTTTGCTGGAGTTATTAGATAGATATAGGTATAATGTCGACCTTTTTGAGTTAGTTACTCTAATGTCTTTATCTTACGTACAATTTTTGTTTTTTTATCACATTACACAAATGTTACAAAAATGTAAAGTTTGGCAATGTTACTGCATATGGTTGTTACTTTATACGCTGAGGATCAATGGAGTTGGATGGAATTTGGCATAGAAATACTCTGGTTAGATTTTTTACATAATTATAGACTTTTTTTACTTTGGAACTAACGGTTCCTATAGAATAGCGGGTGAAACCGAGAGGTGCAGCTAGTTTTAAATTTAAAAGTTAAATATATTGTTCATAAATTATATTATTTTATACACACACACACCCACACTAACTCCCTCATACAGATTTATAGAACACTCTGTCCGTTAAAAACATCCTTTTGTAAGTCATCTCTACTCAAAAGATGATAGAGATTGCTCTTTAAAATAAGGCTGTCACTAGTCGTGAATCGCTTTGTTGCAGGCTCCTGTGTCATTTTGAGTATTAACACTAAAGCTTACCCTTTCTACGAATGTAATTGGATTTATATAACTTTTGACATGTATTGTGGAAGACAAAACAAACCTACTCTCCGTTAATTCTAACTAATATTATAAATCCGAAAGTTGATTTTTCGCTTTCACGCTCAACTGATTATCATGAAATTATGCATACACATTATTTGTCAGAGATATAAAAAAGAACATAGGCTACTTTTCATCATTATCGTCACCATTTTTCATCAACGTCCGGGTGAAACCGCTGGGCACAGCTAGTTTTCAATACTCCTCTAATAGAACAAGCAATTTATATAAAAAAATTAACTAACACCCCTCTGCAATAATTGCAGTAGGAAAGGAGCGGAGGCGATGAAAATAAACGGTCTAATTAAACTGGCGTAAATCTAGAGTTGAATTAACAGTTTCATGGCCCTTCTACTTTATTACTACGACTTAGTTTGATGAATACCCTTAATTACTAGGACTATGGGAAGTAACTTAACTTTCTTAACCCCGCTTGGGAAGCTCGGCAGTTAAAATCAGACTTCGCTTCAGTAACTTTAGCGATGAAGTAAGTTTTATTGAAAACTAGATGCGCCCAGTTTCACACGCGTGGTGATGAAAAACGGTGGTGTTAATGATGATAAAAAGTAGCTTATGTTTTTTTTTTGTATTTCTGATAATGTGCATAAATAATTTCATGATGATCAGTTGAATAGCTGAGGCGTGAAAGCGTAAAAAAATCTTACTGTCGTGTTTCGTTTTACTCATTTCTCGTCATTATTTTCGTCTTATGTGGGGCAATGAAGTATCTACATTTCCCTGTTTTCGCCTCAAACAATTATCATATCACATTTTAGTGTGGTTTTGGTGAGGTTTTTTGGTCGGGTGAGGTTGTTTGGTTTTTAAGTTTTAGTACCTAATGAAATTTAAAACAGGCAGACAGACTGACACCGGACTCTCACCGTAAAGGTTTCTTTTTATAATTTTGGTGTGGAACCCTAAAATGCGAAAACATAATTCATCTGAAATCTACTCTACGTCAATATTGTCTGAAAAATTTCATCAATTTCGCACCTGTCAATTTGTGGACTGATTCATTTTTCTTTCGATAATTTAATAGAGTATCAGTAAATTGAAACTTCAATCATGTTGATTGAAACTGTCTGGTCTTTGGAACTTTCTTTTAAACATTGAAAGTATCGTATGCGACCAAATTGTTCACATAAATGTGAATTCTAACACTGTTTGCACATAGTCGAAATTACTTTGTGCATTTGACGCTTTGATACCAGTTTGTTTTACTTTCGTCAAATGCCAAAAGGTTATATCATTACTGAGTTTAAGAGCTCGAATTATCTTGTTTACTTAATTATTCAAAAATGCCTGTTGTACCCTTGACGTTATATTAGTGTCGAGTTTGAAGGGCGCAACGTAAAAATCTTAAATCTGCTAAAATACTTAAATTTAAATGACAGGTGTAAAAATTGCAAGTTCGAAGGCACCACTTAACTAATAAATTGAACGGAATTTAAATCGTTTTCGTTCAGCTAAGTTTAATTCACAGATAAATAAAGTTGTGAAAAAAGACCGGTTTCCGTTCTAGTTTCGTTCAAAATTCTTGATTATCGTTGGATTTCATCCACAGATAATCAAGAATTTTGCTGAACGAAATAGCGAATATTGCTAGCTCTTAACCGATTTTTCTATTTAATTTTATTTTCTGTAATTATCTTTCTTCATACATTAATGTTTTACTAGAAGTATTCGTGTGTTCCTGATTAACTATGTTTACGTAATAAGTTAATTATCATGTAAAAATGTGTTCTCTGCTTGCACATGGTTCAATTTTTGTAAAATATCACTACGTAGGTACAAGAAATTGTTGGATTCATATAATAAATCTTGTCTAGTGAAGGCATTCTTTTCTGTAGTAGAAAAAGTTGATAAATATTTTTTGTTTTGGTTCACGACAAAAATTTATCAAATGGAATTACTCGATAAAAATGGTGGTTTTTGGATTTTGTAACCTGGCACTCGCTATATCGTATTTATCAATACGATTGATTTCATTGTTTTGGAAATATAAATTGTATACAAATTAGAAGATAATTTAAGAATAGCTTTATTATTTATTAACCGCATCGTTGTTGTCCGTGTAAAGTAATTCAAAGATACCTACACAAAGCAAACTACGGTATCAAAGCAAGAAAGCTGATGGAGTAAAGAACTTGTAAAATAACTACGCATTCAAATAAAGGTAAGCTAATCCCATTAAAGAAGACTTAGCTCCTCGAAGTCCAGAAAATATTGAAGACTATATGTATCCCTTGGATTAACTTGCTCTATCAGAAAATAATATTAAACGAACCATAAAACCTTTCACATCAATGTTGTGATCTGTGCTTAAACTCGTAAGATGTGATTATCTTTCACTGAAACTGAATGTTTTCAATTTTATCGTACCTGCTAGCTAAATGTTATTTTTATTTTCAGTGCAATGAAAATAATAAGAAAACGAAATCCAGTTCAATGATGGTGTAAACAAGTTATGGCAAAGAAAGCGCAACAACATCGCTTAAATTGGTGTTTTATGTACAGAAAAGTTTATTTCGTTCTAAAAATACTAAAACAAACTATTGAAACAATTCTATTCTCAAGGAACTTCACATACAAGATAGACTTTCGTCGATTGTGCAAGTGCGAATACTGCAGTGCTGTGGGCATATCTCCAGGTACGAGAATTCGATGGAGAGGCTCGTAGTGCAGTACCGTGTTAAAGGCAAGCACAGTCCCGATCTGGTCACCAACTCGATGGACCAATCTCATAAAAAATGCCACACAGGCCACCGTGCTTCAGTGTGTTTGCGATGCAATCAACCGCCAGGAATGCAGAAGCATTCCAAGACGGACTATCGATGACAGTGAGGAGCCTCCTAGTAATATTACAACCAAGACCTTGACCAGTCTACCAAAAGTGAACGACTAATAAGATAAGAAGATTAAAACTAAGATTTAAAAAGTTGTTATTTTTTGTACACATTTATACACATTTATACACATTTATTTTAATAAAATTCACAGTAAATTACATTTGCAAGAAATATTTATAAACTGTAGTTTGTAGTGTATTATTCTGTTTCCCTGTAGCAATTATAAGCGCTGGGTCTAAGGTACTAGACCTAGTGCTTTCTGAAATCCTTACCTAGGGTGTGTAAGTTAAAGATATAGGTTAAAAATCCAGACAAGTTTATAGTTATTAAGGTTTTTATTTATTTTTTTATTCAGTCATAAATAGGCTTGCGCCGCCATCTCGCCTGATGGTAAGCAATGATGCGGTCTACGATGTACGGTTTTCAATAGAAACCCACTAAAAACACCAAAACGGCCGAGGTAGATACACTTTTCTATTACTGATGTTATTCAAAAAATAGTATGTACTTTGATCACATATAGCGCTGAACAGGAAAGACTATTGGGCAATTACAGGTTTTCATACATTTTTTGTTGTGCTTAACTTTGCAAAGAATTTGTTTTATAAGACTTGACCAGTCTAGTACCACGAATATTAATACTAAGATTTAAAAAGTTGTTGTTTTTTGTAATACACATTTATTTTAATAAAATTCACAGTAAATTACATTAGCAAGAAGTATTCATAAACTGTAGTTTGTAGTGTATTATTCTGTTTCCCTGTAGCAATTTAAAGCGCTGGGTCTAAGGTACTAGACCTAGTGCTTTCCGAAATCCTTACCTAGGGTAAGTTAAAGATATAGGTTAAAATTCCTGACAAGTTTAAAGTTATTAAGGTTTTTCAATAGAAACCCACTAAAAACACTAAAACGGCAGAGGTACACTTTTCTATTACCGATGTTATTCGAAAAATAGTATGTACTTTGATCACATGTAGCACCGAACAGGAAAGACTAATGGGCAATTACAGGTTTTCATACATTTTTCGTTGTGCTTAACTTTGCAAAGAATTTGTTTTGTAAGTAAAAACACTCAATTACTTGTTTTAAACTCACTTTGAAATTTAACTTTTTTAGGCAGGATTCAAAATGGTGCTTCCTAAGTTTGTTTAAAAATAAACCTTAAACATTTTAAAATGACATAAAAACGTACCTTCAAACTACCGAATCAAGTTATAATTTCTAAATTGAGTAGTTTAAGTCGATTTCGTTCATTCGTTTCGTAAAATTGACTTTGACGTTTCTAAATTTCCTAAAGTGGTACCTTCAAACTTGCTTTAAGATATTTAGGAATTTTACGCGGTTTAGCTAGTTTAGAAATTTTAAATGCGCCTTCAAACTCGGCACCATTGAAGAGCTAAACATGATTTTAAATTCAAGTATTTTAAGATATACTACTCCCAGGTTCTAAAGATTTTTTACAGAAACTGCTCTTAAGGGAATGAACTCCTTAAAAGTTGTACAAGAGTTTAATTGCTACTGAACTGTCACTAACCTCGCTACTATAGGTACATTGTAAAAAAAGTTTTTAGGAAATTAATGATTACACGGTTGAGACATTCATTCATTTATTTAGTAGCATTTTTTTTTGTCTTTTTTGATTTTGGAGCTTTGTAGAATAGGTAAGTAAGTACCAACAGTGATCTGAAAATCTTAGAGTAGGTACCAAAGGGTGAAAATTTACCATTTGGTACAAACCCCCTTTTTCACCCTTTTTCGAACATAAATATGTTCGAATTTTCATACCACTAGCTTTTTGGTAAAGGAAAATATCGTGAGAAAACTGGCATACGTCCGGAGAAGAAACTCAATGGCGTTTGTTAATCAACCAACCTGCACTTTTCCAGCGTGGTGGAATAATCAACCCTTCGAGGGTAGGTAGCCCAATGATAGGATGATAAAACGAGTAAGAATAATTGAGATGAAAGAAAAACAAGTATTTAACTTTTTTAATACCGGATTACGTTTTATTTAGCATAGATTTTCTTAAGTATATTCCGGTTTATCTTTGTCATTAAATAAAGTTACGGGGGCGCCACGGCAATTTATTAAGGTAGCTATTTTTATGGGTTCACCTGTTTCTTGCGTGACATTGATTGTTTTGTTTTCGGCCCGGAACAACGTAAATTAGGACTTTACCGATAGCAGCAGATGTTTTGATTATGTAAATTATTGGGTTTGGTAATAAAAACATTAGTCATTTTTGTATTTGAAATTTATGATTGTTCAGAGGTTGTTAAGATACGTGCAGTTGTACAAGTCGTATTTTTAGTAAGTTCTTTTTGTAATGCCTTTCGATAGAGAATGCCTGTCAATTGCGAATTTTTAGTTTCAAATTGATTTTTTTTTGTCGAAATAAATTATTTCAAAGGCTAGATAGAATACTCTGAATAATGCTAATTTTCGTTTTTTCTTTTTTTTTCATAAAATATTTTTTGAAACAAAGCAATCAAGTCTGTATAGCAAAATAAACAAAGACAAAAGTAATTTAGATAAATTTTGTAAATTAAGGTGTATCGCACTTAAGGATACTACAACAGCAAGACAAGACTGCCGTAATTCAATGGTTAGAGTAATAGGGGCGTTTACCCCAATCGCAGGGGGTTCTAATTTTTGCTGGGATCCTAATCCGACTTCGGTGCTTGGTTCCAAACTTCTGTGGCCTTTTATTTCACGACATATTTGTTTTAAAGCCGTCAGTTGTTGCACTAATTTTAAATGCTATTATAATTTTGTTTGTAGTTTCTGGTGTCAATAATAAAAAGTTGGTCTATCAAATTAGCTCCATCATTAAAACAATGGGCCCAAGATTGAAGGCGTTGTTTGACAGATCTAAACAAACTAAAATATGTCTGTCTTTGCCATTGAAACCTATTAGACAAGGACATCAATATTTAAAAAAAAATTGATCTGTCTACTAAAGCCTTTAAAGTTGGGCCCATTATCAACAAGAACACTTTAGGGTAGCAGGTTCATAATATAATTACACCAACTTAGGTACTAGTTGACACCAAGGACCGTACTTTGTTAGCTTGCAAGTCACGTTGGGTTTCGTAAAGTGAGCTTTTACTATTCAGCTACGAGATACGAGTACAAGTAAATTAGACTTGCAAGAGTAGTTCAACGAGTTACATGCAGAAACTGTTTCATTTAGACTACATTTTTATTCATGGGGAAACATCTTACATTTCAAACGCAATATAAGTAGGTACATAGGTACTGCATTTTATATCTTTAAGAATGAAAAATAAAAAAGTTGTAAGATTGAAGTAACTGTGAAAAATCTCATAGTCCTTTCCATTTTTGTATGTCTTTTAAGTTAGATAATCATTCATATTTGAGAAACAATTTGTTTGTGACATAAAAGTTTTCATTCGATTTTCTTTTATAAGGGTTCGCAGTAAACATCAACTGGGTAAATTTCTTGGAATACAAACAAAATTTACGTAATATTGATGTTACGCTCAGAAATTCTATTACAGTATACTACTTTGAAGTTGTTACCATAACATTCTGCTTTATGGAGCATAATTGTGCAAATTTATCCAATTGGTCCGTTATTTTCGTACCGACCAACGACCAATCATCGATGATTATAGCAATTGATATTCCTGAAACCTATTCGGTACGCCAATTCATGTCGTTAGTCTATCAAAAGGAAGGAAAAGAAGTCAATAAATGTATAAATATGTTAGTTGTACATACCTATAGGAAGTTACTAGATTTACAAAATTTATTTACCACCCTGATAAACATAGACATTAGACATATCGCAAAGTATTTACAGATAAAGTGTTTATACACGATGCCTCGTGTGCGAATGTAGAAAAAAACTACAAAATGTAATACAAGCGTACACTGTCAAACTCATTAAAATAAAAACAACCAGATTCAAAATTTCCTACGTCAAAAATCCATCGAAGAAAACTGCTGCGATAAAAAGTTCTCAACAAAATAATGAGTGCGTTTGATCTCAAAAGACCATCCGCTCTCTTTACCGCTCTTTATTAATTCCACTAACGAACCCACAGCGCCTCGATCTGCCGGATGCATCAAAGATCGCAGAATCGAACTTGGCCATAGTTAGACCGGAGCTTAGATCAACCTAGATAGAAAGATGGAGCACTGCTTTTGATATATTGTTAGATACAAGTAGATAATATATTCTTTATTGTTCACACCAGAAGTTACACATGAAAGGATGAAAACTTAAAACTAGTGCAACAACTGGTGGCCTTATCGCCACCAGCGGCGGCGGCGCCGCCGTGGCACTGCCGCCCGCGCCGTCATACCCCCGCGCCTCTGTACCGCGCAGGCGAGGACTAAGATAAACGGTTTGGGTATATACTATTGCGCGTACGTAGGTACACAAGATTACATATTGACATATCAAAACTCCTCTACTCGTGGCACTGTAGGGCTTGTGAATGTACGCGCGAAAGTAGAGAAGTTCTTAGCTTTACCCAAATTTAACGCAATGCTCTGTCTTTCTGTTATTTTTTATTCATAGATAGGCTTGCGTTTGACCGCCATCTTGCCTGATGGGAAGCAATGATGCGGCCTACGATGGAGCACGCTTCCCTAGAAAATACCGATTCATTCTCGACTTCCGTGTACGGTTATCTTCTCTCTAGGTTTATCTGTGTACCGAAGTTAGAACACGACGGCAAACTTTCCGAGCGTCGTGGTTTATTAAACTGACGACGCTATCACATCGATCCTCGGAATTTGCATCGAGTAATCTTACTTCATGCAAATATAACTTTGAACTAATATGGTATGGCGTTTAATTTTGTGCAAAGCTTGCAAACTTGGCGACAGTTTGAAACTATTATCTACTAACTACGCCTCGCCAATTCACCAGTGCGGTGACGAAAAATGATGATGATGAAAATTATGCCTATGTTTTAATCCATGGCATACTTAAACTAATCTACGGCCTAATCACCCTTTGAGGGTAGACCTGTATCCCAGCAGTGGGAGGATTAAAGGTTGCATATATATACTTAAACTATCTCAATTTTAATAATTTTCAAATCGGTTTAATAGTTACGGCGGAATTACGTGGTAACACACACACACAAACTTTCGCATTTATCGGATAGGATGCAAAAAGTTACTTCTCATATGCCAAGTGGGTAGCCCTGAAATTAGAGTTATAGGCCACCTGAAAACTTCTGACAACATCTATTCAATAAAAGTTAAGTATAGTTTCATGATAAAACCTAAATTTATTCCAAAATCACATTCATTCGAAACTTTTGAAGTTTCGTTTTATAAGACGAATTTATTGCTCACGTCGTAGTTTTAAAAGTGAATAAATCAGATCAGTCAGGTTTGCATAAACTTACGAAATTTTCGGTTCAAACTTACACCGAAACCACATGATCCGACACTCAATTTATTCTTTCGATAAATTTTACGATATTTCTATGCAGGTATTCATCAGAAATGTAAAATGAGAATAATAATATATGAAATTGCAAACAAGCGGTTGAAGGCATAGAAATAGAATAAGCTAGTTTTGCTTGATAATTATAAGTAAGTCTTATTTTTAGGTAAAATATCTTTATTAACAAGACTTATAAACTTCGTCCTAATCTTAACTAACCCATCGAAATAATAAAAATAATTAATTAGAGGTAACTCAGAGGTCTTCATAGTAGGTATATCTAAAGTTCTTAGGTCCATTAAATGGCAGCTTAGTACATTAAATAGCTGGATCCCTACTGATGAGTACTTTTTCAGAGTTTTTTTTTCTTCTATCCCTCTCGGGCTACCAATCCTACGACAGTCCAGGCCGAGATGAAAGCTAATATCTAGGCTTTTAGCTAGCCTTACATAAATATTTGTACAGAATTTTGATCCTAATCAGAAAGTAAGAAATAAACTGATGATGATTTCATACGAAATAGTAATTACAAATTCAAATAATAATAGGTACAACCAAAATCAAAGGAAACCAATTTAAGAAATCGCTTCCATCAATGATCTGATAGTATTTTGAACGTTAGGTCAGCTTCCGATTTCCACGATAACCTATTTATTACCTCTAATAGGTCTCAATCACTATCTCCTAATCTATTAATCTGTCAATTTATCGGAGAATCTTGTAATTAAACAGATTGAATCCCATCTGACTGACCCGTCAATCACGACTGATCATGAATATTAATCGTCTCATTGACACGTGCCAATAGCTTGCAGGAGCAGTATGTATGCATATTAAATTGTTTAATAGCGGCCATTTAACGAGGGTATTATCTGATAGGGCATAGCGAGGGCGTGTGTCTGAAGTGAAGAAGAAAGAATATGTGAAGCTGTTATAGTCATTTCCATTTCAAAATGTGAAGCGCTCATGGAACAGTTAAATTGTGGCATCAAAAAAGAGCAATTTTTTCAATGAATTTCAGATCTCACGCCAAGTTTTTTAATTCTCAGTTGAAAAAATGAGCTGCTTTGATTATGAAGAAGCTGAAACCTGCATTGAGGAAGCAAATATAATCATAAATTAAATGTTTTGGCTAAGTGGTTAATTTAAATTCCATAGTTATTTGGTAAAAAGGTTCAATTTCAGCTTCAAACTTTATTGAATCTCCCCTACCTTCGGGTGCTACGCCCACGTTTTTAGGGGCATTTAACTGTCACTCACAAGCACAATAACCTTGTCAGTTAATTTACTAAGCGGGGATGAAATAATTAATGTGTGCTGATGATGTTTTTCGCTCAAACTGAACGGTTTATTGCGTTTTGTAAAGGTTCATTAGATTTATGAAGCTGATAAAATTTTGTGTAATATGTTTTAAATCAAATGTGTAATTTTTTATGTTAACATATTTAATTTAAATTGTATTTGCAGGTTTAAATAAAAATTTAAACTACTGCCTATTTAAAAATATTACAAATACGATCAATGCCAGTTTTTGTAGAAAACCGGCTAGACCATGACAGTGCTCACAAATGAAGCAGCACTTACATAACGAGAAAGAAAAAGGTAAAATCCTCAATATCTGTCGCAGACGGTCTTATAATATTAGAAGAATACGGACACAAATTGATATTCAAACTACAAATTCAATTCAACTTGCATTGAAACGGAAATGTTTGTTTTTTTCTAATCCTAGTCATCATTTCAGTTATAAACATGGAACTCCAAGTTTAAATTCTCACTTAAACTTCTCAAAATAATTATATTTAAGTCTCTCAAATGACAAACTAAGACGCTGACGCGACAACTTAAATCTCAGCGCAAAATCTGGAAAACTCAAAGGTGAAACTACAACACTTTGCCTGAAAGCGTCTGGCACTCAATTTTTAACAGCCCCTAATTCCACTTTAAGTATACAAGAACTCGTAAACCCTTAC
Organism: Alcis repandata; assembly: GCA_949125135.1. Lineage (NCBI taxonomy): Eukaryota > Metazoa > Arthropoda > Insecta > Lepidoptera > Geometridae > Alcis > Alcis repandata. Next base: position 6,077,788 of record OX421238.1, read on the forward strand.
GTCGGGTAATGCTGCAAGATTTTCACTTTTTCACTTAAGATCAAGTTGATAACGGCCGTTTAATAAAGCCGCTTGCCGGCTGTAAAGAAAAGTTTGACTAGACAAAGTGGGTTGGGAGTGTGCTACTTCAGTGGAATGCTAAGCGGCATTCTGCCTCGCAGCTCACCACTTTAGTAAAACTGCGGTGGAGTGCTCCAGACGTGAGTGCTGTACTTACGTGATGCAGTTTTTAGGCTACTAATTTTTTAGCTGGTGTTTTATCGGGTGGTTTGTATGTTGCTGGTTTTTAAGCTGAAACGATTTCACGGATTTATATAAAATTTGGTATGGAATTAACTTTGGATTCGCTTTTTATCTCAAAAAAATAAAGATTCAGGGGTATGTATTGGGGTGATGTATTTGTAGCAATCGCGGTTACCTATCTAAAGACTGACTGCTATTGTTAAATTGAATGGTAATTGAAATCAGCCCGATTATACCTAGTTAATCAGTAGGACAACGGATCTGTCAGTTGTTTAGTATCGCTAATCTACAACGTAGACTACCCTGGTACGTGTAAAGTATTAAACCTACGCACCGAGTACTAATCATAGGAATTTTAAGATTGACTAAAGACGCGTCTCCTTGCTCGTGTTTTGGTCTACGCAGTACACAAAAACTTCCACACAAAACATTGTTTTGACACACGTTTTCAGCCGAAACACGTGCAGAAGACCTGACTTGTGTTTTTAGTAGATATTTTTGTGTAGTTTTTAGACCAAAACACGAGCAAGAGACACGAGTAAGCCACCGAAAATTTAATTGTACCGTTACATTAAGGCCAATTTCCGCCAGAAACTTTTTAAATTTCCTTTTTTTAACAAATTGGGACAAAAAGACGTGGGAGGTAAATACGGTTAATCAATTTTCGTTCACCCGTTGATTGGGTGCAAACTCGATTTCCTCCTTAATGTGACGTTGTCGCTCTCTGCCGAACTTTAAAACGGCACCATTTTTTTAATGCTATTGAGTGAGGAGACGACCAAATCGCTTGCCTGAAGTTAAGCGTCACGTTTGCCCATAACAGGTCTGCGCCACCCAGAATTTTCAATTCTTAGAATTCAAGACCCTGCGCGGCAGAGCACTGCGCTCGTCACCTTGAGATATAAGATGTTGTATTCGGTAACTTACGGCCTCACTTATAAAGCCTGCTTAAAGTTAGTCACTACTTAAAATGCTCTAACAACTTCTCGCTCAAATAAAATGTCACGTGCGAAAACGAGACGGAGAACTTTAAGCAATGATTAACTTTAAGTAGACATTATAAGTGTGACCTTTATTTCTTAGCGCACAACTTTTCTGTTTAACATTTTTCTTGGAAAAAGGAGATCAAGTGATTTCAGAAATGATATCACTTTTTGGATGAATAGTTTGTTTTTATATAGTAAATAATTATTGTGTTGAAAGTTATTATCGAAATAAGTTAATATGCATAGCATACATAATTCTCTATCACATTACATTGAGATAATATCAACTAAACGTTTTTAAATTGACAAAAAAGTTTATATTATTTTTGTTCTAGTGGTAGGTATATGTTTGTTTTTATTCAACTTCGTATCGGCTAAACATTTTTGAATTGTACCTCTAATTTAGTATAAAAAATCATCTGGGATTGAATTAATTTTAATATTTATTCCTAAGACGAATGATCTTTAGAATGGCAGTTGAAACTGTGAAGCACAAAAAAAAAACAATCAACTCAAATCAATTATCGTTAATTCTATGACTGTTACCTAAGTTACGTTTTTTTACCAATAAAATAGTTATTTACATAATTGTGACGTAGTAGGAAGTCTAAAATTACAATAGAACCTCGAACGCCAGTACAAGGAAGGAAGAATTGAAATTTATCGATTGACGTCGCGTTTCATGAAATATTCAGCGGTGGCCACTAATAGACGTAACTCATTGAGCGATATGGTTAAAAGGTTCAAAAAGTAATTGGACGGTTTTGGGCACTCACTAAAAGCTTTGCAATTTCAACCTGATAGGTATAATTTCTTGCGCGTGTATTATCGATTCGTTTTTTTTTTTTTTTTTAGTTGCAAGTAGGCTGAGAGTTACAATTTTTTTATTTTTATTTTAAGGCCTGCAACGGCCTACTATTACTTATTTTAACTGTCGGAAATGTGGTACCTCAAGTTGTTAAAACTAGCCACAGTTTTAATATAACTTGCGGTCACCCATCCGAAGACTTATCGTATTGTCTGTTACTTTTTTGGACTGGCTACTTCAAAAACGCTTATTTTTTGTACTTTGGCAAAATTGTATTTTTTTTTTTTTACTTTTTAAAAGTATGTTCATAGTCATAATAATAGTTTTTATTGTACTGCGTTTTATGCGCATTTCACTAAATCGTCTTTCTGATTCCTCTTTGTAGGATTAAAATTTCATCCTTTTGTTTTTGTGCAGCAGTGAGATTATTTTAAATTAGTTTTCAGCGCTTTGTTGAATTCTAGAACAGAGAAGATTTTACAGATTAAACTGTAACGCGAATAGTAAATGTGTTGTGATTAGGTACGAGGTTGTAAGCTTATTCTAGAGGTACATGAGATAAAGGTGATTTTAGAACTTTATTGCATTCCGAGAAATATTTGTTTGTAATTATTTGTTTTGAATGTTAATTTACTAGTACTAGTAACCTATTGCCTAGAAAAACCTGATTGGGTTTTATTAATTTATTATTGTTTAAAAATATAAAAATAACTAATAAGAGCTGTTATTGTTTTAACCCGATTTTTTACAAGTCACGCACATCACGGCCAAACATAAAGTTAGAGTTTCAACAAGATGATCCATTTCTCAATTGAAACTATGTTCAATACGTTTTACTTGTGATAGAAAAACTGTAATTAATAAATCTATAAGATTGAAATTATGATGATAGGTATTTTATTAAAAATAAATGATTTTTTGCTATGAAAACTAACGTGGACTCAATAGAACCTTTGTTATAAAAAAACATACATTTCAATATTATTAAGTATTTAATAGCGTTGTTCTTGTTAGCCAAGTATTTTCTAAGAACTTTCACTCAGGTATGTTAAAGTATTAGGTAGATATAGAACATTAGGTAGGTATTACCTACCTTACTAGGTATATATTCTTACTATTAACGCTTAATTTTTAATGTCTCTACTATAAGAAAACGTAAAAAGTTTTCATCATTATTGACAGCATATTTTTTAGAAAACTGAAATTACCTATGAAAACGAGCAAAATTGCCTAAACTGCTTAAAAATCCTCTTTCCACAGCGTTAAGCCGAATAAATAAGCCTGAATAACCAGCTTGTGTTTAAAAGAGTAAACATAAACAGTGAACGCCCGACGATGTGTAAAATGACATGTGGGTACCACGGAAATAAAATCGTGTTTTTCACGGAAATATTCGGTAGAATCCAATTGTCAAGGAAGTACAAAAACTTAAAACAATTACGCATCGAGCGTTTACAGTTTGTTACATTGTAACGTAGTATTTTGGATGAATAATGACTTAATTGTCTGGGATTCATCGTATGTTATTTTAATAATCGGGCATACTTACCTACTTAATTTTCATTGAATAATTAGATCAAAGGTAATTTTATTGGAAATTACGTTACTGAAGTCAGAATTCCTGGCTACAGTTTCGATCACATCTGTTTTTCTTATTTTTATTAACGATGTTTGTTAAATTTTGTGTGTCGCTGATATTTCCGTAGCACACATTTGCTACCACTAAGAATATCTGGGTCATGTTTGAATAAGTCAACTAACAAACAGAGTTCGTAGCAATATTTTTGTTTTGACAAAACATCTTAAATGACATAAGTGTTTGCATTTTTGAAACGTTTGTGTAAATATTTATCAATAGCTCAACTTACAGTAAAGCAGTTGTGATGGAAGTAAAACGATGTAGCCATAGTTCTACACCGCCAGCTCTACGCTCGTAGCGTGCTACGACGTAGCAATCGTAGCAAAAGCTTGGTTTACCGTATATTTTATTATTGAACGTAAGCCATGCCATAATTGTGTGATAGTAGTATACATTTTGAGAGGGTACTTTGTTTCTAGTATTGTAAATTCTTACTTTGAACAGAGTATAATATTTTGCAATGGAAATAAAAAAAATATCACACGCTCATTTTAAAAAAGTCTAGCCCTACAACTACATACGTTATCTTCAGAATAACGTGCAGTATTGCATGTACATATGACTAACAGTTTTGCTCTAAATTATCAATAAAACACAAACCCTCCTTTGAAATTACTTTTCCTACATTACAGAAAAAAAATGAGTACTCATTACGCAGAACAAAACGAGCATAAAGCGTCGTTTTTGGCAATGAAAAATTAAAATCTCCATTTTATTCGTGGCTCATCGGTCGAGTGGTCGCACCCACACCAAATGACATGGGCGTTTTCTGGTCACGCAAAAACATAAACAACGATGTTCCAAAATAGACCATGTTACCATAGCAGCAAGATCTATTTTCTAATGCCGATCCAAAAATGTGCCAATGACCTAAATGCAGTAATTACAGGTGAGAATAGCAGAGCGAAATAAATTGTGATTTATGGTGATCTAATAATGTTAACAAGGCGCCGGTTTGGGCGGTTTGTTTGGGAGTTTTTAAGCGTTGTGTATTAAAACAAACAATCACCTTTTTTTAAAACATTTATTCTTTAGTATTTTTTTACAAGTATGTATTGTGCATTATGAAGTGAAGTGCTAGTTGCACTTCACTTCTTATTTTTAAGATAATTATTAATTAATTATTTAAGAATTGTTTTTTTAATGTTCACTTACCAGTGTACTCGTAAGTGAACACTAAATAAATAATTCTAGAAAAACTAAAAATTGTTAATAAGGAAGAAAAAAGAGAGGCATAGAATGTGTTTGATTTTCCTCTGGCATTTGACGCTTATGTAAAATCCAGTTACAACTTGCTTTACCACCGAAATTAAAAAAAATAACCACACAAATACAATAACAAAACATCGCCTAATTTTATTATCATGTATTTTTAAATTCATGTTTTTTTCACAACATTTTATTTAAACTAATGTAACTATATTTTTATTTATTTTGTAATTATTATTTAAGAAGTACCAATAGAAAATTTCTTAGTAAAACTCCTCAGGCTAGTGAGTAATTTAAATCTAATTTTTAATTTCTAGATAACTAATTACTAAGAATGTGTCCAATAACATTTTTTTTATTGTTTATACACTGTTTAAACAGTGTCCGTAAACTCAGTTTAATCTCAAAAGTACAAACCTAGTTTAATCAGAAATTAAAAACAATTCCCAACAAGCTATATACACTAAAATTTTCACTTGTACAGTGTTCCGTATAAAATACGAGGAAAAAGACTAAAAAGTGGTATGCATAAAAACCGTCTCCGCGGTTCGTTACCCACAGACAACAGTGTTTTGGCAAGAGAATTCGAACAATCTGTTACGATGTTACGTACAAAGCTTTTGAAACAGACGGAGTGTTAAAAGAACGTACAGACAAATGTAAGTGTTTTATATGTGAAAATACTTATTCAAAAATGCTTTACGATACAAAAAAAAGAATGTTAAAATCGTCCATATTTGTGTCGAGTTAATGTTCTGAATGTTTGTAAACGGATCGGGTGGATTTACGTTCCACACGTGCCTATAAGATTTGTACTTTGTTATGTAGTAGCAGAGTAGCTGCTTCAGCAATGTGAGATACGAGTAAAAATAAACCTCATACGCAGAATAAAACGAAATAGTAGGATTATGTAAAGCTCGTTTAAGCTGTGGCCGCTTGAAAAGGCTGAATTTTTTTTGAAACAACAGTCGAATTTTGAGATGATAAAATACTCTGTAAACATAACTGATACACTATTTTTATTAAAAAGTGACTGGGTACTTTGGAACTGCGAACTATATTACTCTGCCATAATATATGCTGATATATTTTGCGTATATTTTGACAAAAGATCTAGCAAACATCATACAACAATACGCAGCATCAGAAGGAATATTTTATGTATATTCCCTTCTCCTAGAATCTTAAGAGATAGCGTATGTAACCGGATTTTCTCCGCATATCGACATAATGACTTGTCGTAAATATGTCAAACGACTTCCCTGTTCTATCAGGCAACTCTTTTTATACGAAAAGCGTTCATATATAACGAGGCACAACAATACCAAGGAAATACTGACGCATGTTTTGCATCCCTACTAGAAATAAGTTTATGGCATACTTGCCAAAATTCTTCAAGTACCTTCCATGAGGAAACATTCTCTGATAGATCAAAGTGGATCGTTGTACGGTCAGATGAAGATAGGTACAGCCGTAAAATGAAGATGAAACTGGTTGCAGAGAACAAACTTAATTATTTATAAGTCAATAGAAATGTCTTAGTAGCACTCGCGTAACTCGACTAGGTGTTTGTAACCAATCACTGAAGATATTATGCAACGGACGATACGGTCAGTTGTCGGATGGGTGAGCGCGGGTGGCATTTACAACTGAGCACTACCGCGGATGACACGTTAAATTGTAGGTCCCGGTTGTTACTTTGTCCTTTAACAACAAACACCAAGCTACATTATCATTATCAGAGGCCTTTAAACATCATAAATACTCTAACACAAGGGCTAGCTTCTCAGTCCATACGAGCTTACTTATTTTAATAACTTATTCATAAAATGCCACCAATCACCACAAAACTACACAATAGATAGATAGATAGATAGATAGATAAACTCTTTATTGTTCACACCATAAATTACAAACAAAAGAATTATAACACATAAAACTAGTGCGACAACTGGCGGCCTTATCGCTAAGAGCGATCTCTTCCAGGCAACCTTACACCTACAATACCTAAAATTATAAAATTAAACAAATTAACAAAAAAAGATATTATAATAATATTATGAAAACCTTAAGTATGTTATGTAGGTAGGTAGGCTACGTTCACCAAACGCCAAAAATACATATTTATACTGATTTTAACAATGGTGATGGATAAACAAAGTTAGGGAATTTTGCTCCAATTAATTTAATTTAATAAATCATTTACTGACACTAATAATTACGCTAAGAGAAAATTGTACAAAATATACTCAGTAAAGAAATAAGCGGAATCTCAGCCTCACTGTATCTACTCTACAGTCTAGTTTTACTTAAGGCTTTACTGAAATTGGCACATTTTCAAAAGAGCCGTTCATCTTGCAGATTTATTTATTTTGCGTTATTTTACTTGCTTTTCTGCTCCATCCACTTGAGAAAAGCTTTTCATTCGTTTTTCTTTCACAATTTCCTGCATTTTCAAGACTGCATTGAATGGAGAGAACCGTATTTCAAGAATAAAATGATTACTTCACATACTTCAGAGGGTAGCGTAAGTTATTTCAATGTGGCATGTGCATTTACTAATTTTAAAGATGTAAAGCTATCTGAAAGAGATGGTGTTAGGAATTTATTCACAGAGACTTAAATTATGAAATTACAAATGAATATTACAATGTAATTAAATTAAAAAACTAAACCAACAAAACTTAAGAGAAAAGATTATTTAAGATAAGACCACCAGACCTATTTATAATTTGTGCCTATTTATAATTATTACCCAATACCCATATTGTCCGTAGTCGGTTTAAAGATTTTATAACGTTTTATACGAGTAATATAATTTTTTTTATGAAATAAGTGGCAAACAAGCGGCGGGCGACCTGATGGTAAGTGGTAACAGCCGTCTAATAAGCATGGGCATATTCAATACCCAAAGCATTAACGTATATTATCTTCATAATATCTTAATATATATAAATCTCGTGTCACAATGTTTGTCCTCAATGGACTCCTAAACCACTTAACCGATTATAATAAAATTCGCACACCATGTGCAGTTCGATCCAACTTGAGAGATAGGATAGTTTAAATCTCAAATTATAGTCGCAATTTTAATTTATTGCAAATTATATATTATACTGATAATTTTTACTATAAATTGACAAGTTAGCATCAACATACTACGGTTGCTATAGTTACGCAATGGCTTTTGACAGGACAACGTCTGTCGAGTCAGCTAGTACATATATAAATTACGTGTCACGTTGTTTGTCCGCTATAGACTCCTAAACTACTTAACCGATTTCAATCAAATTTGCACACCGTGTGCAGTTCGATCTAACTTAGGAGATAGGATATCTCACATCTCAATTTATAGTGTCTACCGTGCGAAGCCGGGACGGGCTGCTAGTTTATTTATATTTTTAAAATTTTTATTGCATTTTTAATTTAAATTTTAATGTATGTGGTACAATAAATTCAAATGTATACTTGGATCCTATCGTGAGATGACAGCCGAGTTTATTTATAGTAAGTAAGCTTGGTAGTGTCAGTTTAGTAAGGAGATAGTGGACGTTGGATATCGGGATGTTCGGGACAGTATTTGCCTTGATTTATTGTTGGTTCAGCGCCGTTATTTATACGAATGATTTATTATTCTGTCGCTAGTACAATACCCAGCCATTGTGAACGCACGTGTTAAGTTTCTTTTCATTTTGATTTCTGTTTCAAAAAAATATTATCAAAATGTTTTGGAGAGACGTGTCTGTTTTTTATAGCTTTGTCTATAGCAACAAATAACTATTATAGAAAGTTTCTGAAATTCAAGTCAGCAAAATTCGACCCTACAATGATCTGGATAAACTGCCACCCCCATTGTTTTTGTGGAATAATTGTACGTTTTGATATAAAATCGTGTTGGAAAATTTTGGCGACAACCTGAAGTTTCGATTTTCCACTTCCATGACTAGCCTATCAGTCATCGTTAAACAATTACAAAGTTGAGCTAAAACAAATTTGTATAAAACATAAACTTTTTACGCAGCACAAAACTTCTCTCACTTCAAGAAATAGTGTAACAAATTAACCAAAATTACATCTGAACGGAAAGCAAACCCAATTCTTATCCCATTTTTCAGCCTGAAGTCGTTTTATTGAACTGAAGAAGTTATTTCGGCCCTAATGAAATCGAAGGGATCCCTTATTTTCATTCATTAGAGAACTCGACCGTGAGAGTGACATTGACGGATCGATTGTTTGGAACAAGGAACAATTCCAATCGTTTGTTGTGTACTAATTGTGTTCTTTTGAAGTCAATTCAGTATGAATTTCATCTTTTATCTCCTAACAATAGACGGAACATGAATAAAACATTATTCAAAGGATTTTTTCCGGGATCTATGAACCGTGTTCATGATCTTAGGTTGTGGCTTAGTTTTGGTAATTTTATTGGTTTAAGAGAAGAAATATGCAATTGCAGGCGCATTGCTCAATTTTGAACTTCATTGAAATAAAAAATATAATATTAGGCTGATGAATCATGTTCACATCCACCGTATTTCTGACAAAATAAGGTATATATTAGCAGTAAACGTTCGGTAGTTAGTTAGGTAGTAAACGCTGGCTCGTAAACCTAATAAAAAAAATAGTTTACTTAATTTACCTGTTTATATTTTAAGTATTTTAATTCTCTTTTGGATCAGTTACCAGAATTTGCATTGAATTTAGTATGAAATACTCGTAAATCACAACTAAGCCTTACGATAACATCGTAGATTGTACCGAAACAACGTATGAGAACTCTACTGAAAAATAGTCTGTAAAACCAAATAACACTTCCGTTTCTTTCTCGTTCCGCTCAACCCGTTTCTTTTTCCCGTTATTTGTTATCCATCCCTGTCGGTTATGAGCGAGCGTACTCATAGATCAGAATACGAGCTACTCTCCCAGTGATTGATTGATGTATGTACAAGACTAATGAAGTTATCAGAAGTTTATCACCGTGCGCCAAGCGCGAATGATTTATCTTCTTGTCGGTAGAAACTGATACCGTTTTCTTCGAAAAAAAAATAACACAAACAGTTCACACCTGTACCTATATTATCATGTTTTCAAGTCAATAATGAATCAGTGTTTTATAGACAAGCGTACTCCGTCATTGTTCACCACCGCCCAAAATGGCGGTAAAACGCAATGCTATCATTAATAAAAAAATAATTATAATAAAATCTGTCTACTGCTGGTCATAGGTATCCTTTAAAATAATCTTTGCCGTTTCTTTTCTACTCTCTATCAAATACCTACCTAAGTTTGTATAGATTCACCGCGGCACTGTTTTGAAGCCGATCGAAAACTACGGCTGTGGTTGCAGCACAAACAACCGGGACCTATATTTACCGTATCATCGAATTCACTAGGGCTTAGTTATATAATATTTACCATTTGCGGTCACCTATATATTTGCCTTTTGCGGTCAGATTAACCGGATCGTCGTTAGCTGTTTAACAGAACTAAGCTTTTAAGAGCAGAGTTATGCTATATAGGTATTAAATAGAGGTATAGTGCCAAAATGTTAATCTTTTGACCGCCAAAATCAAGCTCAAAAACAACGTCTGCAATTGACAAAAAACGGAACATGGAACTTTACTATGGAAACTAACGTGGTTTTCACACATTTTTGTTATAGTTAAACACGGGAATCGGTTTCGGTCACCGATGTGACCGAAACTAGTCGTAGTAGACGACTTAATTTTTACGTGAGTATTCCCGTATTTAATTATAACAAAAATGTGGAACATGGAACATGAACATGAAAAGTAAAAGTATTTTACTGGGGTTTATTTACATGACTGATTGTACAGGGCATAGCAATGTATTAACGCCATAGGGGCCAAAAGGCTAATGGTAAACTTAACTAATTAATAACTATTGAACTTCATCAAAAGCCATGCTAACACCGATGTTAAACTGAACATGACGCGTCTGTTAACGCTTAAATTAAGGACTATAATTTATAATGCTTTGCTTGTGATTAAATTACACGGCTAATTTAGTTGTTTGGATCCAGCGCAGCTGTGTACATTCTGTACATAACATTAGTCAGGAGTGATATGGGTTTGTTTTAGAAACATTCGGTAGTATGTACTTAAAACAGGGTTATACGGAAAGGCCGTAAAGGGTTCATAATAGGTAGGTACTCATCATATACAACATTTTTTTCTTTTTTGTTTCTGTTTGATTTTTTCCCTTTCCTAAAATCCTGTACATAGTATTTTCTGTGTAGCTAAGACAAAATCATGCCTTTCCTTTGAATTTCTTTCTATGTAAGTATACAACATCGATATGCTCAGCTTAGGTCTTAACTAAATCGGACTCAAAATATGATTGGCAATCAACTAGCAATCCAATATACGATAGCATTATACCTCTGAGACTATAAGAGAGGATAGAGCATCTTGGAAGGGCTTAGATTGAATGTACTAAAATAAATAAGGCTTGATTTTCGAAATAAGATCCTTTTCCGCATTCTTAAAACTAGCAAAAAAAGCTTTTGCTGAAAATCAAGAAGATACAGAATTGACTTGGTCACGTTTCCATAGTTTACGCTGATATATCGTCTCAAGCTATCTCTGGAGCCTGCTTTTTCTGACACCTACAGAAAGCAATCTACAAAAGGGTTATAAAGGGCACAAAAAGGCCCAGTAATTTACATAAATCCATCGGGTGACCCCAAAGTGGATTGGGGACTGTCCCATGCGTTTAAATTGTGTGGTTCTCACACCGATGTCCTTTACGTGTCTCAGACATACCTGAGGGATAGATGCATAGTAAACTTGGGTGGTATTATCTGAGACGTTAACCTATGTCATAGAATCTGTACTAAACTAGGTTCTACCGAAGTTTGTTAGAGAAGACAGGATGAATACGTATTGTCACAAAAACACTTGTGAACATAAAAACCTCTGATCGTAACAGTCAAACCCTTTCAGTTTATGGTAGACCGTGCTTGTCTAGAATAAACTAATTTACTCGTGACTTGGATGTGACATGTTGTGAAGAAATACGCAATTTTCTTCTTTTCTTTCAAAGCACTTGTTAAATTTTCCTAATTTCGAGACACAATCAAACTCATCTCGTAATTGGACCAAAAATTACGCCAGACATGAATTACCTACGTAGGTACATTTCAAATAAAGAAAACGACGCTTAAAAATATATTAACAAGGTTCTGTCCTGAAAAACAGATGAGACGAAGAAATTATGGACACAGCGCGCTAGGGATGAATACAAATGATTCAGTAGCAAAATGACATAGACGGAATGAAGAATTAAAATTATAATGTAATGGTACGCCTTGAGGTGTCGTTACGGGTTAATGAAACATCTGAAGGGAAAGAGGGTGGCAAGTCAGACGTTGATTGCTAAATTGATGTTCTTGCTCGAGTTTTTATTACTGGTAATGATTAACAGGACGTTCTTTATGAGGCTGAATTGACAAAGTTTGTGGACGAATTTTTGGCCGCATGAATAATAAAAAGTTAATTTCTGAGGTTCTTAATTATAGGTAAAGTTGTTTATCAGCTACAAATGGCACAATGATATAATAAGAAGATATAAAAGACTATATTACTATACTATATTGAGCTTGGTAAAAGCTCAAACCAAAAACGTAATTGCTTAAAATGTCTAAGTGGAAAAGCTCACAAACCTGAACTGAATATTTTTACGTGTTATTCTAAAAATAGAAACATTTGAGAATTCATTTTGTATTCATATTACATTCACTGCCGGAAACTTTTTTTCATGTTTTGTTAAAAGTTTGGTTGTTCCAGTTTAGAGAAACATTTTTCATTAATGTGGCAAACATGTTCTTATTTTTATTCCAAAGAAATGGGATATACTTTTTTGGGTAGCAGACAATGATTTCATTCCAAACCTTTGTATTGACTTGTGACCTGGTGACCTCTTTCTTTTTATGATTCCTAGTATAAGCTGGCTATAAGCATATCAAATGACGCAGCTAATAGCTGCATTTCACGGTTTTACTCCCTTTTTCTTATATCATTTGGAAATATCTCAATGTAGGAAATCTAGGTGTTCTTTAAACTTGAACTATTCGTTTGATTTTCATTGAAATTGGTACATAATTAGGGTTGTATGTTTGTTATTGGTATTTATTTAGTTTAAAAATGTTACATTAATACATTTTGTGCTACTTTCAAAATAAAAAAATAGTATGAAACGGACTACAAATGCGACGTAATAGTCTTTTAAAATTTCAAACTATTAGATATAATTGTTCTTTTGAACAATAAAAATGTAATATCTAAGTACGTTTTGGCATTTCTCAGTCGATACTTTATACGAATGACACTATTACGATGGCGATAGCCAAAGTTTAGCTCAATTGAGTACGTGACGCCGCAGTTTCGTACGGTATTATAGGTTCTCACAAAATGGTTTTCAAGATGGCGGAATATGGAAGGTCTATATTAATTTGTAATAGATATTTAAAATTCAAAAGAGTTATAATCTATATGTTGTAATACCTTGTGATAAGCAGGAGGAAAAAAGTTGATTGGGAGCGGAAGAAATAAGAGTTCCTTGGTTGTGGGTATGCTTATAAATATTGAATTAAAATAAAGGCGATTATGAGACGGTTAAAGAGGTATTTGAGCCAAAAAAAATATACTAACCTTATGACAGTTTCTGTCCGTAATTATGTATACCAATTACCCGTTTTTGAGATGTTTAACACAGATCCAGATATTTCTTTAAAAAAATATTTGTGGATATACCTACTTAGACCAAATCTCAACTTAAACTAAAAACTTTACGACAATTATTATTACAATCATAAAATATCCTTTTGTCAGCGTCTAGACTGCCATTGTAATATTTGAGGGCTTCTTTCTTTGTAAGTCGTTATTTTTAATGCCTCTTATGTTCCGCTAGAAGATGACAAATAGTATGACCATCTGCATTTAATGCCCTTGCCAACGCTTTCCAACGATATAAAATAAAAGATACAGCGTCTGAATAAGACCACGCTACATTTATTTGGAAGGCAGTCAAAGCGCTGCGCTGGCCGTATCCTTGTTTTTATGGCAATAATAATTATCGTTTGGGAAACTGCTTGGTTGCAAGGCTAATAAAATGCGAGAGCGTCACTTATCTTTTGTAATTATTATACCATGGTTCTTAACATGGTATGGTTGTGTTTTAGATTGGCAAGTTAATCTCTTGAAAATACATAGGATTGTCTCTTAAATATACGTAAATGTCCTGGTTGTTTGTCATAGAAAAATAATAAGCTATATACGTTGAATACCATTGTTACTCGTACTTTCATTCATGTAATCTAAAACTACTATATATTTTGTACGAATTCTTTTTCAGTTGAATCAGTTGTTACTAGACATTAACAGTAGAAGATGTGGCCTCTCTAATTTACAAAGTTATTCATAAAGCTTTGTGTATTCGCAAAAAAACAATTTACTTACTTACTAACACTAATCTAGATGTGATGTGAAAATAGATGTTTAGTTTATGACCCAAATCACAAAAGGCATGTAAATATACCTATAACTTACTCATATAGCCAAAGGGCGCATCTAGTTTATAATTATGAAGCTTCATAACTTTAATTAAGGATTGGTTGGTAGCGACGACGATTCAAAGTTCAACATTTCACGGGATAAGTGGTTAGGACTACTTGCGACGGGGGATTCGCAGTCAAGTTTGTTACGTAATGAATTTTGCTCCATAAGGTTAATGTGAAAACAATTAGCAATTTCTGTGGTTTGTGGACTTGGCTGTACCTATCTACAGTTTATAATGTCTATTTCAGAAAGTTTTTCAATCAATCTGATTTCTCAATTTTGAGCACCATGTAGGTAGTGGTGTGGCGTGATGTAGGTGGTAAAATACTAAACCAAAAGGAAACAAAAACAAATAACTTGCATTATATAACTTCACTATGAAACTAACTATGCCTACTTACTTTTACCATGAAATTCAAAACATAAAACTTTGACATTTCCGACTACAGAAACCTTTAACCCAATTTCCGAAGCGGTATCACTTCGTCTTTGAACGAAAAAACCATTTACACCCATAAATTCAGTTCCATTATCAAACATCACAATCTTTGGTATTCCAGCTACGGAAGCCGGTGTCGACGCTCTCGATCCCGGGCGCTATGAAGGCGTACTCGGGAGGCGGGCGGGACGCGGCGAGCGAGGAAGCGGGCGTCGCGCTAGTCGGTGTCCACAGCGAGTACCCGCGTTTCGGCGAAGAGCGCGCGCTCGGCGGCGGCACCTACAAAGGCGGAGGGGCGGCGAAGCACAAACCAAATATAGGATATAGGTTCGCATTAATAATTTTTTTAATGGAAATAAGTCCGCTTTTGACCACCAGCTCGCCTTATGGTAAGCGATGATGTGATCGAAAATAAAGCTCGCAGACCTAGAAGATACCTATTCACTCTGATCTTGAAAAGCCCGAGATTGTATCTCTCAGGAAACAAGGAAGCCGGCAGTCTGTTCCATTCCTTTTCTGTACAAATCAGAAACGTAGATTTAGATTTACAATTATCTTGTGATAAGTATCTTAAGAAATAAGTAATATCGAATAAGCTGAGTGGCTAGCCCTGATATCAGACTTTTCAGGCTGCTTTAAGACGAAAACTGAACCTTAAATATCCCATACTAGTAAGTACACGAGAAAAACATCTTAAATAACACAGCTCACAATAAATAACAGACCTTATCATTAATCTTTCGAGTAGCAAGGTGTACTTATACTACGTTACTCGAATAGTAGTTTTTGCGGACGCACATTTTACGAGAAAAAGAATAGCTTTATAAAGCCATAGCTACGCTATCCTAGCCTCTCTAGATTCCCTTCAGCCGAGGCACGTACAAAGGTCAAGTTACATACCAAAAGGTACAGTATATAGGTCAGTGTCCAATCCTATTGCAGTAATTGGAGGGCCGCGCCTTTTGTCGAAGGTGCCGTGAACGTGTTGAGTTTAGAATGCAGTTAGTCTAACACAATTACGATTAGTATCGTTTTGTTGCCACTTTGAACTAATTGTCGAATGAAACGGTATAGTAGGTTTTTTAATGAAGTTTTATAAGAAACTTTTATTTGTTATTTGTGTAAATTTGAGAATTTATGCATTCAAAACAAAAAAAAATCATAAACTGACAATTTGAAATCATGACAGTTTTTAAGGTGCTGTAGATTAAAGATGAATCTTATTTGTTGCGATCTATATTTTAAATGTAGTAATTCTGTAATACGACTAACATTGATTTTTCATATAGATAAAGTACCTATATCAACAAAAAAAACCTTGTGACGATGACTAAAATATAAAATTTCTGCAAACCGTAAACCTAACATTCTATTCCTATACTCGTAAAAATCATACTTTATCTCAAATCTAGCGTCAGCTATAAGGGTCACTGAAATAACTAAACTTTAAATGACACAGGTTACATGTGCAAAGCACGCAAACCAGAGCAACGTGCTGGCACAAAAGCGCATATGATAATAATAATTTTTCAGTCCAAAAGTTTCCACTGGCATGCATAACATACGACGGGCTCACACGTAACTACGATATTTTAACAACGACGTGGATTTTATTTAAGTAGGTTTGAAATACAGGTCTTATATGCTTCAGCACTGCCTTTCTTACACTACTTATTCATGCTTGAGGTGGATCCGCAAATGCATGAATAAAATAGTCGGTATGGTCACTGAATAGATAATGGGCGCAGTTTTTCAGCTTGGCACCAGATAAAAAACAGTGAGATTTGGAAGAAAAAAAAATTAGATAGTTAGCATATCTCAGAAACGGACACCAAGATAATAATATTTTTTTTAGTTTTCTAGATTTAACAGATGTACTCTCTAACATGTTTTTTTTTTACAACGATTGTTACTTATTTTTTTTATTAGTATTTAAATGACTAATTTAAAATGAGTAAAAAAAAATTAAAAATATTAATAAAATAGCAACAATTTTATATCAACCTTTTCTCAAAAAAAAAAACCTGTTTTTTACATTCAGATCTACCTATACTCATTTATTATACAAATTTTTGGTTACGTTGGTTTTGGCACGTAAACGAGCACTATCTAATCAAAAACGGTTTCATTCATACCAGACGACCGCAGCGATTTATAGACCATTTCGGCCGGATTTCAATATTACATTTCCATTTTGAACTGAAATTCGTAATATTTTAGGAATACAGCTTTTAGTTTACAGATAAAACAAACGTAAAAGCAATAAAATAAATTGAAGTTAAAGCCGGGCGTTTTTTTTTTCGTGCAGTTTTGCGAAATTTTAACTCTTTCTACAAAATTTTACCCATAAAATAAATAATTTTATAACAATGATTTCGTATTTTGTCGAAGGACTAGAATAATCAAAAATTGGACACTGTAAGATTAAAGGTCTACGTTCCCTAAAACTTCATCTCTGATGCTTCACCTGATGCTCTTGGTGGAGGGCTTATATTATACCTACACTGCTTATTTCACAACCTCATAAAGTATCTATTACTTAAGTTATACTTCTTATTTCTCGTTTTATCCCATACGAAAAAAACCCAAGAACATTTTCCAAACTATCTAATAACAAACTCAATTTACGATCCGCTTTATAACTTACATAGTTCATTGTTTTTCTCGCATACTAGTATTTTCATTAACCCTCCTGGGTATATGAAACCAATAACCAGGATAATAAACTTGGGGTCAATCCTTCCCAGAAAGGCGAAGAGTTTGTTCCCTCGAGATCGGAATACATAAGCGATGTATCATCCAAGTTGAGTGGTAGTATACACGAATGTACCGATGACAAGACGGATAGGGTAATATAACGACAACTTTTTCTTCGGGATTCAGCCCTACAGAGACCTTGAAACAGTCATAAATATAGTTCAGACCCGGAAACGAATTCATTCTACGATAATGCCTCCCCTTTTTTATCCTTATTGCTTATAGTGCCACTTCTGGTGTGCTTTCTGGTGTGTGTTCTGTTTTATAGCCTACTAATTATATTATCGAATTCATAAATATACACTCACACACCTACATTTTTTGCGAAACACTAATGAATTAGCTTAGTACATTTTTTTGAGTTCTAGGGATCCATCCAGATTTAAAGTACTCTTCTATTGTCAGAAAGAAGCGCTTCATATGTATTTGGACGACGTCTTATTATTATTTAAAGTAACTTTTGCTTGGTTATTGCTTATTTATTATAGCAACCAAATTCTGAGATAATTATATATTTGTTTATCTTAGTTTTTAAGGACAAAGTTAGATAGGTACCTACTTCGTATTCAAAAAATGCCTGTTGCATAATAAAACCAAGCCCATTGTCGCTTTCATTATAGTGCCTTTGAAATGGGAAACCTTTATCCCATGCTGACACCCAAAGCTGCTCCGGGACATTATTTGTGTATTTTATGACCTCCATGCGTGCCCCTATCCTATCAGCAGCGTCTGATACGAGCATCTTTACCTATTCGGAAGATCCTTTTGGTTCAAAGTAAGGCTAAAAGTAAGATATAGTGTAATTTATGTCTCTCTTGCCTTGATCGAAACTCATTACGTATTTGTGACCTACAATTTTCCAGGACCCTTGTTTTATTGAATTCTTGAAGAGATACGCTTTTTACAAAGAGTTTGTAGCAATTTAAGCGGGAAGGATTTTACAATATTTTCTTATCTAATTATGAAGCAGAAAATAAGTTTAAAAAAAATTAAGTTCGTTGTTATTTTGGTTTTGCATCAAGGGACCTCAAAAAATGTTGTTTTCATAAGGTTTCGTTTTGTTTTTGAGGCCAGTTAACAATGTTTTCCTTGTCCTTAAATTGTTCTAGAGCCCGTAGTTTTGGTGTTTGCTTAAGTTATGCTCAATAAAGTTTGTCGTTCTCTAATCTTTTTGATATCTCTCTTAATGAAATATAGCTTAAATAAATATTAAAATAATTAAAATACATGAGGATTTGAAAAACAAGATTGACGAAATTTAGTTCAACCACAACATCGAGTTCAACTGTTGTTGTCCTGTCCTTAACTAAATAAGGGATTTGCTACTTCATAAAAAAAAAAAAACAAATGCGATGAGTGTCTTGTCTAGCCCTGGCGTCAGAGTTTTTAAGGCCTCTGACATGACCTGATTGTAACTGCAAAAAATCTGATGCGACAATTATACCTGTCATTTTTACTATAGTAGCTCTCAGGAAGCCTCAGCTTTGGACTTTTATTCAGCATGGAAGACATTAACTTTGTCTTGTTGGTACAACTGAAAAAGATAGAATGAGGGTAGAAAACAAGTAAGTATAAACCATTTGGCACCGAATGGAAATAAGCTTAACCTACTAATGACTTTCTGCCTCTAAAGATCGAATCCAAGTTGTTCACCAATAGAAATAGGTCAACAACGAATCGCAGTCTCTTCAAAACACTCTGAATAGAAGAACGTGACAAAGTGTGATAAAATAATGCTTTAGAAAAAAACGGCTCTTAGGAGCGTTTTAATAATGAGTATAGCCTTGAACGAACTGAAATAACTTGCACCAGGGTCACATCGATTGGTTGTCTTCAGTATGACTAATGTATATGCAGTGTATATGTAGCCCTCACTTATGAGGTGTAATTTCACAGTGATATGGCTCAAAGCGTAGAACCGTCGCGTTCTTATTACGAGTACAATCAAATACATTTTAATTAGTTCTTTGAATGTTGTGCTGTTGCACAACAAGTTATAATTATAAGTTACCATGTTAAGCCGTCTGGAAAGTTTCCTTCAAATACTTTTTCTAGTTCATATGGATTTGTTTGGATTGAGTGCCGCCATTGTTTGAAGCAAACACGGGCTTTATTTAAGTTTTAACTTATCAAATGTCATGTTAGTTTGGAGGTTTATTTTACTAATTAGTGTTTTTTGTCCATTCCAGGTTAGGTAGAAGAAAGGCGTTATTTGAAAAGCGAAAACGAATAAGTGACTACGCTCTAGTCATGGGGATGTTTGGTATTGTAATTATGGTTATAGAAAATGAACTTTCAAGTGCTGGTGTTTATACTAAGGTAAACCTTTCAAGTTTGTTAGCTTTTCAATTCTTAATTGCCGTGAATTAACTATTGATTTGGACTAGACTTGTTAACATTCATAAATGCTACCATGCAACAGGTATTAAGTTTTCATATTGGTTTTAAAATTAAATTAAAAATAACGTAATTAACGGCCTCGCTCATTGTTGCTTCAATTAACAAATGTAGTTACATTTTTGTGCAATATAAAATGAAGTGCGCAAGACTAATGTAAAGTTTAGCTAGTCTTTATAAGTAGGACCTACATGTTTTGTGTAAAATTGAGAGGGCCTGTATTATTATTTCTGACTTAATTAAACGCTGATCTCTCTTTCTCTTTTTCTCTCTTCTTTAACTATCCTCTTTTTATATTGGATAAACGCCTACGATTTGGTCATCGTCACACCTGATAGTAAGCGACCGCTACGTATAAGATGATGTTTTGAAGCAACTCTCAAGTTTTTTCTATAAATTAAGTAATAACTAATGAGTATTTTATTTACGGAATAACAAGACAAGCAAGACAATAGCCTGATGTTAAGCATCACGCCTACGCAAACCAATTGCAGTGCCACACTGAGTTTAAAACTTTTAATTCTGCGGGGTTCTGCACCGTGCATGTTACCCTGAGATATAAGTTCTTTTTGGAAAAAATTATAACTATTTTATTGTTGTGTTTCAGGCGTCAATATATTCACAAGCGTTGAAGACGCTTATATCAATGTCGACTGTGATTTTACTTGGCCTAATCGTCGCGTATCACGCTTTAGAAGTACAGGTAATTAACTGTTTTTCTTCGTTCATAATTATAAGTATGGATATTTACTTAACTATAAGACCTAAGGATTTTGTATTGCAACTAGTAGTACGAACTTAAAGACATCGATTTTTTTTTGAGAATTACTTTCTACTTTCTTATTACCCTGATCTTAGTGAAGTGATGTCGATACAGTATGTGCGTGTTCTTCATTTGTAAAATTATCTGATTTTACGGATTAGCCATAGGCTTTGAGCTACTCGATTTTATTCACTACTGGTGGACATCAACTCGCATACTAAAGCAAGCTCGAATTAATACTAACGCCATCTAGTTAATTTTTTTGGAACCTAAAACCAAAAACTATTACTAAATCCTATTTTTGCGCATACAGACTTTACTACCACCTGCCTCTATTATTTTAGTAGTATATTCCGTGAACCATATCTATTTTATTTTGATAAAAAAATTGTATTTTTTTTCTCATTACAGTTATTTATGATAGACAACTGCGCTGACGACTGGCGGATAGCAATGACTTGGCAAAGGATAGCGCAGATTGGCCTCGAGCTTGCTATCTGCGCCGTTCATCCTATACCAGGCCAGTACACCTTCATATGGACCACTAAACTGGCTAACAAAGGTGGTGTCATTGGTGTGGAAGTTGTAAGTATCCCTAACCTTATCATACTTCTTTTAAAACTGTTTAGGTGTATAGATGTATTTTTATTTCATTCTATCTTTGTAAATTTAACAGTGTTGTTTAGAGTGTTGTTTTTCTTAACGTCATATAATTCTGGCATATAATTGCAGGTTGTTGGAATTTGGGCTAGTTTCATAATTATGCTTGATGGTGATTCTTGATTAATTTTTGGGATTCATTCTTTGTTCATTTGCGTGTTGCTATAACAACCATCGTTGTATTTGCTATCGCTATTAGTTTTGATACTTTTGGTTTCTTTATCTTCACTATCAAACTGACATTTATTTTACATTTTTCTCCTTAGGGCACGATGTATAAGCAAATCCAGGTCTGTATTTACTTATTGAAGTGTAGGTAATACAAGTTTTAAGTGATGTCTTCGTCTTGAGCATGTCCTCTGAATTTGTGAACATTGCGTCCACTGTTTTGTGTTTGTGATTCGTTTGGGTTGTGTGAAAGTTCTAATACAGGGTTATAGGAAAAGGGTATGCTAAGCCGAAAAGGGTTCATAGTGCTATTATAATTATGAGCAACTTTTATTAAGGGAATTCGCGAAAAAAATTAGTTGTTCTAAACATTTTGTCAGAGTTTGTCCCATAGTAAAAGTTGTTCATAATGATGAGTACTATGAGGCTAAGCATACCCTTTCCTTATAACCCTGTAGGTATAGTTTTGTCCTGGATCGTAATTGATATTTCAATGTTGGGAGAAGTTTCACATGTGACGCTTAAAATTGTTATAATAAAGCTGTTGTTAAACAAAGAAGATAATTTGTAGTCAGTGCAATGCATGTAATTGTAATGAAGTGTGAGTGAACTTGAGCATTTTACGCTTTTGTCAATTTTCCCAGTAAAATTCAAGCACAAAGCACATTGTTTTAATTGTAACAATATAGAATCAATCAAATTACTACATAAGTAATTGAGGCTATTTCATAGTTTTTAACCGACTTCAAAAAAGGAGGAGGTTCTCAATTTGACTGTATGTTTTTTTTTATGTTTGTTACCTCATAATTTTTGACTGGATGAATCAATTTTGATGATTCTTTTTTTATTAGAAAGCTGACGCTTCCCATGACTGTGGTCCCATTTCAATTTAGTCCAGTTCTGATAATGGTATCCGTGAGAAAACCATATAAGTCTTAAATTTGCATTAAGTACGTGCGCGACAAATAGATGAATAACTCAATAGTTGGTCTCTTGAAGTCGGTTTTTGATTTTTTTTTTGTAAAAATAATTATTAATAGAGAGCAATTAATAAATATCTAATGACTGACATCACTTGAAATGAGAAAAAAATTAAAGAAACTCGTTGCGTGCCTTAAGGTTGAAGTCTAATATTTATGTTTTATTTTTCGCCATAACTGCAACGAAACTCAATACAGGGTTATTTTTAATTTAACAAATATTTTTCGCAAGCAGCTTCGCATCATCATCCACAACAACTTTTGTTTTCTGACTTTAAAAAAATTAATACATTACCCAAAAACTTGTCATATTTGTTAAGCAAGAATCATCGTTGCTTTATACCTTTTGATGCACATGCCAGCTTTTAACGTTCGCATTATTCACGTGTTTTTAAACTACCAAAATTTATTGTCATTTAAATACATTTAATTAAATGCTTTTGTTTTGAGAAGAAAATGTCAAATCATTTAAAGTCGTTTAAATTAAGTTTTAAGTATTGGCTACCTGCCCCAGCATTGCACGGGTATGAAATAAAGCCTGTGTTACTCAAGGATAATGTAGCATTCTAACGGTAAAAGAATTTTGGAAATCAGTCGAGCAGTTTTTGAGTTACAAACATGTTAAAATAATTATTATATAAATCTTTCCTCTTTATAAAATTAGTGTAGATTTATAACTTTAGTGTAGATAGTGTAGATGATTATAGGCAAACTGTCAACGCGAGATTTTTGACTAGTTAAAAACAGCCCTGTATAACAAAAATTTAGTTGATCACAATAATTTTTGTAACATTATTTTCAGGTGCCATATGACGTCACGCTGTCTCTGCCGATGTTCTTTCGGCTCTATCTCATATGCAGGGTCATGTTACTTCACAGTAAATTGTTCACGGATGCTTCATCAAGAAGTATAGGAGCTTTAAACAGAATTAATTTTAATACTAGGTACGTTAAGAAATTTTGTACAATTGTAGTAATTTTATTGATAAATGCTCGATAAATTAGTATCTAATAAAATATTTAACTCGTAATTTGCATGGCAGGCCCCGGAGACTCCACGCAAAATTTAATATAATAATATTTTGTGTATAACTAACCGTTTTCTGCGCTCAGAAATTACTTTGTGTGTTTGAGTAGCTTCATTTAGTTGTCCGGCCAACTTAATGATGGGAGACGGTACGCGAAAACCTTTTGCAAAGATACGTAATCGACGAAGACGGAGTCCCTCGGCCTCCACCTGCACTTTACGTAATTTTTTTTCCACTCCGCACACTAAATATTAAAATAGTACTTGTCTGTTCACGATTGTCTTCTCAGCAATAAACGACTTTTTGATTTAAATCTATCCCTGTTCAATTATATTATAGGTATTTACAAATTACAATAATTAAGCTACTAAGCTATTAATTGTTAAGGTTTGTTTAGTTCCGTAATATAAGTTTATTTTATTAAAAATTGTTGCTAATTTTTCCAGGTTTGTCTTGAAGACACTTATGACAATTTGCCCCGGTACAGTTTTATTAGTTTTTATGGTATCTCTATGGATAATCGCCAGCTGGACTCTGAGACAGTGCGAAAGGTCAGTATCACTAATACGTGTTGTAAGTGGCATAACTTTTATTTTGCATAAGATGTTTTTACTTGGAGAGAAAGTAAACACTGTCACGGAATGACGATGTGACAAGTTTTAAATCCCATACCTACCGAGTGAATCAGCGTAATGGTTTTCTTATTTCCATTCTTGTCTGATCAGTGTGCTTTCATTTAGTTTGGTGTTCATTCTGTGTTACACTCAACAAAAGTTTATACAAATTCACCAGTGTACTGCCTACGTGGGCATGCTATTGCTTTTGTACTGTGGCGTTGTATATAATTGTTGTTTTTGCTTTTTATTTGAACCCACTGTGTTTTTCTGTCTATTAAAATTATCGATAAATTTAGTAGAGACGCTAGGTTCATGATCATCACAATGAAAGAGTTTGACTTTGAATATTTTTGCAAATGTAGCTTCAAATGTTTAAGAAACACTTTGCTATAATTTATATTTCACTAGTTGGTGTTAGATGTAGACGATGAATTGACGTTAAGAAAGAGGGTGCTTGTTATGATAAAGTAGATATTTACACACACTTTCACACTAAGTATTTATGTGATCAAATTTGCTGTACAAAGTACTGCACCTATTCTGTATTAGAAACTAAGAGCACTTGAAAACGCAAATAAAAGATACGTACACATAAAATGAATGAGACTAATATAATTTTTACGCACAAAATGGCTCTAGGAACAACGACACTTAGAAAAGCTTCTGAATACCATTTACATGCACAAAATCATTGCACCTTACCACATTTAAGCATCAAACAAGTTACCTCTTCCTCCCGTGCCGAGCGACTTGCTTGTGATATTTCTCACTTCTAAGTGTTTTCCTTCTTTTTTCTCGCCCAACTTTATTCTCAGTGTTAGTTCTGTGTTCTCATGACTTCGTTCACTTGAGGTACCTTCGGTTTCAATTCACGCATGGCTAAAAGTATCATAATTTGGTATTGGTCCAGATAAATGTTTAGAATGCACGTTGTATTTAAAATCTTTATTATTCGGTA
Organism: Alcis repandata; assembly: GCA_949125135.1. Classification (NCBI taxonomy): domain Eukaryota; kingdom Metazoa; phylum Arthropoda; class Insecta; order Lepidoptera; family Geometridae; genus Alcis; species Alcis repandata. Next base: position 6,103,018 of record OX421238.1, read on the forward strand.
TTAGTTCGTAAATTGTCTGTTTAGTGAAAAGATTATTTATCAAGTTTCTAGGCATGCGGTTGTACTTTGTGGTTATAAAAAATTATTTTATATTCCGGTTTTCAAACTAATGTTATGCCTCAAACAAAGTTTGGCTATACAGACTAAATTTATGTCTGATGTGACATGTTGCTTAGTTAGTTGTAAACATTTACTATGTTAGAAGAATCGGTTATTATCTGTGAGTCTTGTCGGGCATTTTGGCTCTCAGGTTCCACGATGAAGACCATGCCAATTTGCTAAACTCAATGTGGCTGACTGCTATAACGTTCCTCTGTGTCGGCTATGGCGATATAGTCCCCAACACATACTGCGGCCGCGGAATTACCCTGACCTGTGGTATGGTGGTATGTATTTACAAAATAGGTTCCTTTGGGTTCTCTTTTAAGAGTTTATTAGTTTACTCATGATATTCATTGCTAGGGTTGAAATGGATTTCTAGGCATGGCAAGTCTTATTATCTATACTTGCATTGTCTAGCAAATAGTTAGGTTGGTAAAGGTGAGCCATTTTATGTGTTCTTAACATTTCCACAAATGTTTGAAGCAATCTCACATTCCAAATCAAAGTCAAACTCTTTGTGACACGGTTTATCCTCGACTTCTCCTATTTTTTTTTTTTATATTTCCTGTCTACATCTATACAAAGCTTAGGGACAGCTTGCGTGCTATGATTGTTATGGATTTGTGAATGAACACTTATCAGTAGGTAGCTTCAAGCTTGGATTACAAGTCGATAAGTAAAGCGTTGGAATTTATTGACAATTCAGGTTTCACGACGAAGAACACGCTAACCTTCTGAATGCGATGTGGCTTATCGCAATTACGTTTCTGTCCGTCGGTTTTGGTGACATTGTGCCAAACACTTATTGCGGCAGAGGTATCGCCGTTAGCACCGGCATTATGGTAAGTTTCTACAAACAAACTTTATTAATGTTTGTGTTGACTGACACGAGTTGAAACTTTAGCACTATCTACCTCTTTATTTCGAATCAAAATTTGACTTTGTGCAAAATCACCCCAACAATCTGTTGGATTGCTTTCGCCTGTAATTTGACTTTTAAAGTTTTGATGCTATTATATCACATATAAAATACAAGTCAGTCAACACCTATACATAATAATAATATATGTAACTACAGAACACACACACCACAAATTTGCTTTACACTTAAAGTACATTATCTTCACATTTCAATGTATTCGATGTAATAACTAAATGTTCACAAAGTACATGTAATCCCGTTGTTATTTGTATTGATGTCTATATTGTGAATGCAGCATTAAATTTTAATACACACACCTTGGTATCACATTTAATGTTAATCACATTCAGTGTACACAATGTCTTGATTGTAGGGTATCTGATAACCGTAATGAACCTGTTGTTCGTAGTTTTTGCAGACAAGATTTTAATTTGGATTACCTTTGATCGGTTCCTCAAATAAACGGTATTTAAAGATTTTTTAAACTAAATAACGTCCATTTCCCTGTTAAAACCAGCTATTAGAAGTATATATTTTGTAGTATGGAATGCTTCATTTCTCCTTACTGTTTCTAGTTCTCTTTTCACTTCAATATTTCACTGAATTGCACAAATAAGTTTGTTTTTAAAATGGCTCACTTTTCCTAAAATTATATTTGAACAGAAGTGTACAATAAAATTCATTGCACCTGATAAAATAGTGTTTGTGTAAACTGTTAATCAATAAGAACTTTAGATGTTGTTGAAATAAATAAAAGTAAATGTTGATGACAACTTTGTGCACATTATAGATAACAATGCACTAAATGACAAAGTTTACCTCACTTTCTATGTAATGAAATGCATTATCTCTGTTATATGAATCGAGCTGATAAAAGAAGGAAGCATTTGAAGTTAAATATAACAAATCCTTTTCCTGACTAACAATTATATTTTCCACCTTTTATTAGCTCTCCGTAGTAAATTTCTTTCTCGCACAAGAACTTAAATTAACTAATGAAACGTTATCTAAATAAATGATAAATAATATAAGTGGTATAATTTTTTTATAAAATTATCATTACTTCGGTAAATTTTAGAGGGTAATCGAGGCAATGAATTTTAAATCCAATTAATGCTTTATATGCTTCTAATATATTTATTACCTTTGTGTCTATTATCCTCAATTTTAAATGTAAATTTTAAATTAAAAAAATTAGCACATACCTAGCTAAAAAATTATAATTTGATTATGATTTATAGCCTTCAAAATTGCCTATTGGAATGGAAACTCTTGAATGCTTCTACACGTTCGCTTGCATTTTACATTAAGATATTCACTTAACAGGGAGCTGGATGCACAGCGTTATTAGTCGCGGTTGTTTCAAGAAAATTAGAATTAACTAGAGCCGAGAAGCACGTTCATAACTTCATGATGGATACACAACTTACTAAAAGAGTAAGTATTGATGTGATATAAGTTGATCACGATTATTGTTAATCTAATTAACAGGGGGCGGGATGTACGGCATTGTTAGTGACAGTTGCCTCGAGAAAGTTAGAGTTAACTAGAGCGGAGAAGCATGTCCATAACTTCATGATGGAGACACAACTCACGAAAAAGGTAAGGTGACTGTTACGATAGTAACAGTGAAGGACTGGAGGTAAGACCGTATGCTCGGTTAAGGTAATTAAAAACTTTGTGCTGTTGATGCTAATATAATCGCAACTAAACTTTGACAGTAATTAGTTAACACATTAATGTATGACTCACATAATTTTAAATGTATCTAGTGAATTTTCAGTGATATCGTGAACTAATATTACTTACAAGTTAACAACAAATGGAAAGTATGAATCACAATAGCACATTAGAGCAATGCTAACTAAAGCTAATCATGACAGTAATCACAAAACTAAAATTTAATTAAGGCTCGATAGAGTTGCATATTTTGATTTTTTTAACAAAAACGAGAAGAAAGTAAAGCTCACTGCAAAATTGAAATGATTTCAGCTGAAAAATGCCGCAGCTAACGTGCTCCGAGAAACGTGGTTAATATACAAGCACACGAGGCTCGTGAAAAGAGTCCATCCAGGAAGAGTGAGGACACACCAAAGGAAGTTTTTGTTAGCTATTTATGCGTAAGTAAAATTTTGGTCACATTCTTATAAAATGTTCAATTGAAAAACCATAATTATATAGGTTTTGTTAAGTGAGAATTAAAAAAAAGAGACGCAATAAAAGCTTGGAATTGAAAAAAACAAAACATAATGACGAAAGCAAGGACAAGCAATGAGTTGAAGCCGGGTTTTTTCTTATTGAACTATTATAATGTCAGAGAATCACCTCCAACTTACGTTACCTATGGGTTTATTACTGTGGAGTTTCGGGGAATTATACACTTGAACTTCATTCTCAATTGATTTTATTGAAGCTACTCACGTTTAATATCATAGCACTTCACTATTCACAATCAAAGGACAGGCGGCCTTCCCAACGTTCCATCTTTTATATTTATCGCCTTCTTTAACCGGCACCACAATCTTGTCGGTCCCCTCACGATTTGGGAGTCGTGAGGTGACACCTCACCCGCAAGCCAGCCAACAGTAGTGCCACTATCAAGAAGTGGGGATTGCCATACTAACAATAAATCGTCCAAAAATAAAATTAAAAAATAGGTATTTAGCCGTAAGTAAGCAGGTACGAGTACCTACTTAAAAAATTGCAATGGGCGAATGATATAGATACAAATACTTCATAATTGCCTAAGATGTGTTCAATTCAATACAATTATTTTTTTCAGCTTACGTAAAGTAAAAATGGATCAAAGAAAGCTAATGGATAATGCCAACACAATAACTGATATGGCAAAGGTAAGTGAACTGTGTAATGTAACTATGCTATTGCTACACTCATTCTCATAAACACAAGTGTCATTTAGTAGTAGATGTGTATTGTATAGATAGCACTTTAGGAAACCCTTAAAAGCTATTTAGAGCTACTTAAACCTAGTGATTGTGAATGTTATAAATACTAGCTGAATAGTAAATTAGCTAAATAGTAACCATTGTTACCGCTAAGACATTCAATTTAGATTATTAGATTTTTCCGAATTTCATTCATCATTTTGCTTGGCGCATGATACGATATCTAACGTTTACTAAATTATTATCATGCATGCTCAATAGTAGAAGATAATAGATATGTAGATGGAATGGATTGTGTCCCTTCCTTTTATTATAGTGAATACTGAAACTTCTTAACAATACAAGATTGAATAGACACAAACACAAGTACTCAAAACATTTACAGTCGTGCACATTATACATATCATATTATTCGGTCAGGAAATTGACGAAGCTATGAATACAAACAGATAAACACTAACACGAACTAATTAATTCGATCCAACAGTGAACGATGAACTGCAAAGCGATTGATATTAGGACCCCTTTTTATTGCAGACCCAGAACACGGTGTACGAAATAGTCTCAGACATGAGCACGAGACAAGACACCATTGAAGAGAGGCTGACTAGTTTAGAAGAAAAACTTACCACGTTACAGGTAATGTATCTATTTTTTTTAACTTTTGGTGTGCCACTCTTGGGGATTGCCCAAGAGTGGGACAGACAGAGTGGAGCAGACCATTGTCTCCTCCATCTTTTTCCAGACATAGCGATCATCCGCCTGACTTAGCCAGTCTGTCAGGTACGCATCGAGGTCATCACGCCAGCGTTTTTGGCCTGCCTCGGCTACTTCGTCCGTTTGTGACTCTCTTGGCCCATCTGTCAGGGTCTAAATTTAATTATTTGATCAAAAAATGAGATATCTAGAATAAAATCCTTAATGCAAGCAGACTTTATTATCTTATAAGTATAGACTTTATCATGGCATTCATCGCTGACTATTCTAACTAATACTTGATTGATTACGTTCAGGGTATCCATCCATGAAAATAATTTTGCCGAAACAGATAGCGTGTTTCAGTCATGTGCCAATATCATTCACCATATTGTGATAAATCAAAGCTATCATCATATACTGGCTATTATTTACATTCCAGGAACAAGTTAACAACTTGCCGGACGTGGTAGCTCGGTGCTTGCAGCAATGCTGGGAGCGAGCCGAGCAGAGGAGAAACTTCCTCCACCCTGATACTGCTGCTGTGCCTACACCGCCTTCTACCATAACGCCTTATGCCAGGTAATTATAATTATTATTTTTGGACCTAGCCGTGAGCCGTGGCACTGAGCTACCAGTGAGAGAATTACTGTTTCGCATTCGTGAGGCGGCAGTTTCAAACCCCGACTCGGTTTGAACTTATGTGCTATAATACCACTGACTTTTCGTAAAAAAAAAAAATATTGTGAAGAAACATGCATACGTCCAGCAACGAAACTAAATATCTATGTGAATCCACCAACCCACATTTGGCCCAATCACACTATTCGAGAGCAGACCTGGTATTATCCCAGCAATGATGCTTAAAGATTAAGTTGGACTGGAACTAGCCGCCTCGTTTCATTTTGATCACTACAGACTGAATAATTGCAATACTTACGCATACTTAGGACGCATCGTTGTTTACCATCTGACGAGAGGGTGATCAAACGCAAGCCAAAATCACTATCACCAATCACTAAAAAATCCTTGATACCAAATAAATTCTTAATATATTTTTTATGTTGTGTTTCAGAACGATGGCATCATCGTCACACCCGTGGCCGCCAAGTCCGGTCCTCCAGCCCGGAGGCCGGACGCACTCCGCTCCTGAGAGCACCACAGCTCAAACGCCAACTCCCCAGCCCCAGCCCTCCAGCCCCGCCCCGCACGCCTCCCGGCCCCCTTTGCCCAGCTGAGTACCGCCCTCCAACTCCGAACTACTGTGCTGAACTCGACGAAACTCGGCGCCCGTACTCTGACCCCCTTTTATAACCCTAGCTGGTTACCGGGAAAATCGTTTTACTTTCATACCCAAAGATTTGATTTGGTCGTAATGGTTTAGATGGCGCCACATGTTGACTGAATGCTCCGGCATATTATTTCCGGCTCATTCAACTAGATGGCGCCATATTACGCCAACACCATTTTAGTTTTTCAGCTATGAATTAAGTTTCGAGATATCATTGTAGAGAACTAGAAATTAAATAGCCGAAATACATAAAACCAATGTAATCCATTTGACTAAAATGACACACTAATTGGTAACAAAAACACATGTTTTTATAACATCTACCAGTGCTTATCTTGACGTGCATGTGTACAAATTATGAAATATTAAAAGTATAAAATATTACAAAATAAATGTCTAGATTTAGTTTTCATAAACAGTCACGCCACTACCTACTCTAAAACGGTAGCGCAATGTATCATTTTTAAAGTCAGCTATAGACAAAATCTAAGAACTGATGACTCCGTTGGTAAACATTATGTAGATACTATAAAATAAATACGCACAGAATTGCACAAGCACATTATAGCTTTCTCTCTCTCTTTATTAGATTACAAACAAATAGACTAAACCAAAAACATATGACTAAACAGTTACAATATTATACTTACACGTCTAAAGTTACATTTTAAATAGATCTTTAAAAATCTAACTTCAAATTGTATTTGACAATAAAATAAAATAAATAAAATTTCAGACAAATTTCAGAAAAGTAATTTTTCAAAAATAAGTAGTCCAATAACGTAATAATATACGAATAGGTAGCTTTTGAATTTTCTAAGACAGTATAATAATATTCCTTCACTTGTTTAAATGACATTTGAATGACATTTCTTCTCTCATCTTCTTCTTCTAATATACATAGGTAAATATTCTCTATTCAATCTCAAAACTTTTCATATTTTTCCTACTTGTAATTATACATTGTAAAACGATTTTTCCGGTTCTCCAGTGAACCATTTGGTGCGAGACATGGTGAGCCGTAGTTTCCCTCGCTGTTCCCAAAGTTTCGGAAGTGCCAGACTGTTATTTAGTATATTGTTTAGATAGTGAAAAAAATTGAAGCGAAGGGACTCGCTGTTGTGATTATACAAAATGCTTTATCTATAGACGCTTTAGCTAATAATCTAGTCGGTATTTTGAATACATTATCAACTTTAGAATTAGGAACACATTCACGATTGTATGTGCGAACCAAATGCAATTTTGTACGATTTGTGTGATTTGTCGTAAAGCTTGTGATTTTCGTTGAACCTATAAAATGTTATAATATAAACACGCAGTGACAAGTTTTATTTATAAAATTTAGTGATAGATTTTATTTATATAACTTTATAAAAGGTATTGAAAATGTAGAATGGTAAAATAGTCACTATAGATAGACACTTAGTGTGTATCAAAATCAGTTACCTACGCTAAATTACGAGAGAATGCATTTATTTTAATTAATTTTATTTAGCAATAGTTTTAAGTTTCCTTAAGTATACAACTAGTACTTAACACTTATAAACACTGTATTAATTTAGAATGTATAATGTAGACTGTAATAGATTATAAATAAATCAAAGGATTACGAAGCCTACAGCCTAATCACAATAAATTTTCTACAGAACACCCAGTTTGCAGTTAATAAAGTGTATACACTGTTTAGGTTATAGTTTAGTGAAATTACTTGTTACTACTGCCTATTGACATGTAGATCATAAAGTTTTTCTAAGAATAGATATAAGCAAAGCTTTTTATAATAAATAAGATTGATGGCTGTCTAAATAGTGCCTAAAACACTACGAAATTTCGATAATTCGGTTTTATTACCTAGATTAACTTAAATATGAACTTGTACATAAGTAATCAACATTTAAGAGTATATTAGAATTAAAACCTATTTACTTAGCGGTATGAGTACACGTGATGGGAACAACGTTAATTTCTACTTTTCCTGATTTTTATTGTTGATTTTTTATTGCGAATAAGTCTGCATTTGACCACAAACTTATTTGTTATTTATTTTTTATTAAATTCAGCTTGGTTTAAATAAATAGCAAAAGATAATGTTTGGTTAAGCGTTTTCAACTAATTTTGATTAACGTTTAAAATACCTATTCGCTTTTTTTCTTTGTAATAGCGATTTCAATTAAAAAAATATCGAAAATGACCAACTTGCTTTAAATTAACACTTTACACGAAAGACCAAGTACTTAATAAAAACAAAATATTAAAAATAAGATGGTCAAAGCATTTAAAAAAATTTTTTTTTGTATGTTTTCACAATTCTTTGCGGAGAAAATAGTTTGCATTTATCGTATTAGTTTCTAATTACAGTTTATTTTGTTCGTTAAGTCTCACGATATCTAAACTTAGATTATATTTAGTACAATAGAATTTAGAATTAACAATAATCCTACTAAAGTAACTATGTAGTTATTTATACAAAAACACCAATTAGATTATTAATAGCTATAGGATTTAGAATAGAAGTTTATTAACTCTTATTATATTAAAAATATTTACGAAATATACCTACCCGTTGTTCAATTTTGCCCAAATTAGGACATTTTAATACCGTTTTGAAATTCAAATTACCTAGCATTTTGTAACTACCTCGAAATTTTTACACGTCTTACCAAATTAATAATGTAAATTTAACCTCGTCCTATCCTTGTCATTTTTTCATCCTGGTCCTGTTCTTAAAAATAATTTAACTTGTAACCTATCTCCTATTTTTCATACTTTACAATTATATTCTACCTATTAAATTCATGTTTGGTTTTTCCTACAAAAGTTTTATGGTAAATTGAGTCCAAATGTTCAAATCCTTTATTGTACGTTTGAATTTAACGTCATTTCATTGTAGTCCTTAGTTTTTAATATCAAAATTTATGTACATATTATATTAGGTGACAATTGATTTTTTTGTCGTGCAAGTTTTTTATTTTTAACCGACTTCAAAAAACGAGGAGGTTATCAATAATTGATAACCTCCTCGTTTTTTGAAGTCGGTTAAATTCACCCAGTCAAAAAAAAACATACAGACGAATTATTCGTCTGTATGTTTTTTTTTATGTTTGTTACCTCATAACTTTTGACTGGGTGAATCGATTTTGATGATTCTTTTTTTATTAGAAAGCGGACGCTTTCCATATGGTCCCATTTCAATTTAGTCAAGTTCTGATAATGGTATCCATGAGAAAACCATATAAGTCTTAAATTTGCATTAAGTACGTGCGCGACAAATAGGTGAATAACTCAATAGTCGGTCTTTTGAAGTCGGTTTTTGTTTTTTGTTTTGTAAAAATAATGTTCTTGTTTCGTATTGGTTTTCATTTCAATGTGAATAACGCACAATAAGGTTAGCCTATACATTAAAATATTATTTATATTCCTGCCTTTATCGTATTGTAGCCTTATAACCACAAAATAAATAGTTACAGAAGGCCGACTTCATAAAATGAGCTATAACAGGCACACACACATAAACGTGCACGTACGGTGATATTTTGAATAAGTTGTTCAAACTGTTGGAACTACTTGAGCCGATAAAAGTTATAAAAAGTAAGCGTCTATGTGTGCGGGCGCTTGTTATCGCTCGTATGAAGTTGAGCTTCTGTTTCTATTTATTCTGTGTCAAAACTATGTCCCCATTAATATTTTTAAAAGTCTAGTCTTAAGAATAATTGCTTTATAGTTTGTTATAATATTAAATAAACATTTTCTAGCAAAATAAACTAAATACAAAAATATTTACAGGTAGCCGACTCAGTTCATAACATTAACAACCATTTTTGCAGAATAACTCTGCATTTAAGCTAAATTTGAAAGTAAAATATTTATTTATAGTTAAGAATTGACCAAAAACGTCGTTTAAGATTGATAGAAATTAAATTTTGTAAATAATAAAAATCATTAAGACATTTATTGTAATAATAGTGTAAATACGAGTTGTATTTGCAAATTAAAATGTACATAATGTAATAAATTGTTTCCAATAAATTTATTTTTAAAAACGTTCAATTGTATGTTGATATTTTGAGTTGTATGCCAACGGTATGTTCTTTGCGGTGCATAAACAAAAGGTTAAGAAACTTTTGTGATCATTGTTAATGAAATGAAAGTGTAACTTCGATTATATGAGCTGTAGTATTTTTTAAAATCACAACTTTTATTTTTACCCCAACTTTTACACTCCAAATTTTTCAGTTGTTCTTTGCAAATATGATAGTTTTGCTATACGAGTAGCATATCTACATTATCTACATACCGAATAATTTTGGATTTGACAAAAATTCTGTCAACATACAGTTACAAAGAAAGGGTATGCCAAAAAGGGCTTTTAGTACTCATCATTAATGAACAACATTTACTATGGGACCGACCCAGAAATCGCGAAAAAATATCAGCTTTCCATGCTTTTTGTCGAGAGTTATTGACATTTTCCTATGAAACGGCTGATTTCCGAGTTAGTCCCTTAAAAGTGGTTTATGAGTACTACGAGTTCTTTTTGGCTTGGCATACCCTTTCTTTATAACCCTGTATTTTTTTGGTAAGTCCTTACGCTACATTTTATACGTCCAGCCTAACCCATGCACAATTGTATGCCCAGTGTATTGAAGCTCGAAACGACCTCGAACCCCCTTTTTCCACTCTGCGCGGTCATAATGCCTTTCAATAACGCAAGTACGGGCCGTGGACCATTTAACTTTTCTCCGTTTTATCCACGCGCCGATGTTACAAAGCTAGAATCTGGATATGTTTGTCTCTTTCACGTGGCATTCAAACGGGGGATAGGTACTACTATTTCTCTTCGCAACATGCTAGCCCTACTGTAGTCTTTTACTTATTTTATTAGTATCGTCTTGTACGGTAAGTTAGTATGATGCCAAGCCGCTTAAGCCGACTTCAAAGTTTGTGGTTAAAGAATTTTATTAATCTCATAATAATACAGTGATTAGCTTATTGAGATTACATTTTACGTTGTATACAATGCTAGTGCTGCTAAGCACAACGGACTTAAAAATAGTAAAATGAACTTTTTTTTTTTTTTTTTTTTTTTTTTTGTGAGGTAGTTAAATATTTGCCAGAACTCAGTTCGGTGTTTACGTGCTGCGCCCGGAGAACAATAGGCGACTCGCGAGCGACGCGCTAAAGGTGGCGTCACATTGGCAGTGAGCCCCAATAAGATTTAAAGTTTTAAACAATATAAACAAATTTAACTAATATTTGAAGTGATAAGGAAAAGAAATATGGATGGCATATGAATGAAATTATTGTGCAGGTTAGTGTGTAACTAGCGTAGGCTAGTTATTAATATTTACAAATGAAAAATCCTTTAATACGTGTAGCTTTAATAGTTTTTTAAAAACATATAGTGACTTCGATTGTTTAATTTCTTTTGGTAATTTATTGTATAGATAAGCTCCCTCAAACATAATATTTTTTAGTCCGTAGTTTGTTCTAGGTTTTTTAGCTAAGCATATATTATTGGCTTGTCTCGTTAAAATTTTTTGTACATTTATCTTTTTTGTAAATGTTAGTTGAGTATGTATGTCTTTTGTAAGAACTTTTCTTATTAAAATACATGTATTATATTTGTATATTTGAGGTATATTCATAAGTTTAGTTTCTGCGTAAATTTTAGTAGTAGGCGTTAGGTAGTCATATCGAAATAGAGCTTTTATGATTTTATTTTGGCCTGTTTGTAAAATTTCCAAATTTGTTTTAGCCGCTGTTCCCCAAACTTCGATCAAGTAATCTATGTGAGGTTTAACCATCGAATTGTAGATCGTATATCGTACTCTTTTAGGAAGACATCGTGCCATGCCACGAAGCGCCCCCGTTAATGAAGTAAGCTTGCTTCTAATATATTCTAAATGTGGTTTCCAAGTGAGTTGACTATCCAGAATTAAGCCTAAATACTTTTCTTTATTAATTTCGTTTATTATTTTGCCACTGATGGTCAATGGATTGAAATTGGTAATTTTTTTATTTTTAGCAGCGAATATGATATAATTTGTTTTAGATGTATTAATAGTAAGTAAGTTAGATTGTAGCCAAGTGTTTAGTAGGTCAAGATCATGTTGCGCTTTATCTATAATGTGAACTATGGAGGTACCAGCGTAAAAGAGACTAGTGTCATCGGCATATAGAGTTATATCGCCATACAATCCAATTGTGTGTATATCGTTAATGTAGATAAGAAACAGCAGAGGCCCGAGAATAGAACCTTGGGGAACGCCATAAGTAATCATTTGGGGTAAGCTCTCGATTCCGTCTATTTTGGTAATCTGATACCGGTTTAAAAGATACGATTGAAAAATCTTGAAGGCCGAGCCAATTAATCCTATGCTCTTTAACTTCGCTAGAAGCTTTTTATGGCTGACTGTGTCAAACGCTTTTTTTAGGTCAATGAAGATCCCTAAGTTTATAAGTTTTTTATCAATATTCTGTTTTATGGATGTGACTAGATCAATAGTTGCCGTAACGGTATTAGATTTTGGCCGAAAACCATATTGCTTTTTAAATAAAAAATTGTTAGATTCGAGATATTCACTAAGCCGGTTATGTAAGATTTTTTCAAACACTTTTGATAGGATAGGTAGGACAGAAATCGGTCGGTAATTTCCAGGGTCCATTTTACTTCCTGCCTTGTAAATAGGACTTACTCGAGCTATTTTCAAGGAGTCTGGAAATTCACCAGCAGCTAAACACTTATTTATACACTGCGTTAGACTTTCGGCTATTGGATTTTTAACACATTTGAGCATTTTTGTTGTCACGCCATCTATACCAGCACTTGTGTTAGAGTCAAAGTTTGTGATTATTCTTAATACCTCATCTACAGTAGCGGGTTTTAAATCCATGAGAATCGGCTTATTACATTGAGATTCAGAGTTATTATCAGGTTCTGGGATAGTGTGATATTTTTTTGGTATTTGATTTGCAAGCTCGGCACCTATATTTGAGAAAAAAGAGTTGAAACATTCACAAATTTCCTTTGTATCTGTAATCTGACCGGTAGGCGTATTTAATTTTAAGAGAGTTGTTTGGTTTTTTATTTTGTTATTTGATAAGTTATTTATAAGAAGCCACATTTTTAAAGGATTTTTCTCACAGTTTTTAAAAGCGTTATGGTAATACTGATTCTTAGTTTTTTGAATGGCTATATATGTTGCCTTTTTTTGTTTAAGTTTAGCTCTAGGATTAAGATTCCAATCGTTTGTCAAAGAAGAAGGCCTTACGTAACCGTCATTTCATATTCTCAATCCTTTGAGAGTATGAAATGATTATTTCAATGAACTCGCTCAAGGTAGGTCTTACCTATCCATATTTATGACATTTATGAAAATGTTGATGACGAATGCTTCCACAAACAGAGATGCGTGTCAGAGCAAAGGCATAGCTTGAATACGGGCCCGTGGTTTTTAGGGTCATTCCCAGTTGCCACCACATATTTTAGTGTTCCCAGTTATTGTCACCCAGTGACGAAATGTGTTATGGTTTAAATGTTAAATCACACAATTGTCATTACAAAACGGTAATTATATTATCTTAATTACAAGAATTATTTTAATAAAATACTATTTGGTAAATTCCTATACTAAATGATGGCAGACTAAGTTTTTTATGCACTCCTACGATATGGGTATCAAATAAAAGGGTTTGCCAAGAATAATTCGAATTATAAAGTGACGTCACTCTAAATCCAATATGGCGGACTTCTAAAGATGACGGACTAAGGTTTTTATCATCAAATCATTATCTCCATCTTTCATCAAATGAAATGGGCTTTTTATTTTTTTAACGCATTTAAAGAATAGCTAGGTAGTTATAAAAAAGTATTTACACTTCTAATTATTAATTTTTAAGTTTCTAATTTGTTTTAACTCGCATTCGTATTCTCAGTAAGCCCTTCAATTTGATACCCATATTGTAGGAGTGCATAAAAACCTTAGTGCGTCATCTTTAGAAGTCCGCCATATTGACAACTTGGGACAAATTTTAAAAACGATTCCCGATTGTCACCCTTGGCGACGAAAATAGGGTGACAACTGGGAATGACCCGTTTTTTAGTATGTGAATTCAAAATCAACTTCTTTTTTCGTTAACACTAGAGTACACGCCTGGCCTACTATAGTAGACCAGGGTTATTCTTTTTGCGGTAACTTTTTATTTTTGCGCGCTAGAAACTAGCGATTCCAGGTAAGCCTCGTCTGGTATATTTGTCGCAACCTCAGGTACCCCGCGCGATCCTCGATTTGACACCAAAGACAGGACGAGTTGGTCGATGTGCACTCTGCTCGAGAGCCCGAATTCGGTCGACAAAAAAGTGGTGCAAGACTTGCTACAAATGGATTTGTCCCGATCACCAAGCAGTAGTGTGTCCTGAATGCTACGAAAATAAAGAAATTAGTAATTAAGTTTAGTGTTAATTTTAAAAAAATATGTTGATCTCAGAAGTGCCATTTTGTTACTTTTTCTTAGATATTTAGTAAATTGCTAATTGTTCACTATTTTAAATATAATATCAAAATTGTAATGTTGTAATACTAAGTAAAATAAATAAGTTTTCCATTCCATTTATTATTTTAGTCAAATAATCATAAATATACAATTTATTGATATTTTAAAATGGCCTAATATAGTAAGCCACGCGTGTACTCAAGTAAAAAAAAGGAGCGCGTGTACCGTAGTGTTAAACTGTACGGACCACTCACAAAATGTGAGCTCGTCATACAGCGTCGCTTTCACTGAAGCGAACTTGGTCTGTAAAAGCTTTTAGTTTACACAAGCATTTTACGCCAGTTACTTAAAATGTGTTCCTAAAAGATTTTCTAAACTCTAAAGTTTAGGTACCTACCTACCTCAGATCAAGTAAAAAGGCAGATAGAGTCCCGCTTTAGATACAGGTGAAGCCAAAAAAACTACCCTACTGCCCGTGTACGTACACTTCAAGTACATATTGACGCATAAAAACTACCTTTATTACTACTTTCTTGTCTACGTTTTCTGAGCAACTGACGTAGAAATTTACGATTGATTTGGGTAGTTTTTATGCGTCAATGTGTGCTTGAAGTATACGTAAACGGGCAGTAGGATAGTTTTTTTGGCTTCACCCGAGTCTAAGGCGGCAATCTATCCGCCTTTCTACTTGATCTGAGCTACGTATCTACATAAAAACTTACAAATTCGTAACTCTGCAGGTCAAATCTCAATAACAATTTGAAGGAAGATCTTCAGCATCAGTTGATGATCATTATCACTAAGCTAACACAATAAGACCCCTGTTCAATTATTCGATAGGTGACATTAACAGCTAAGAGCTACGGATAAATAGCACATTGAATTGAAATTCACGGCTATTTGCTCTGGAATTACAATCATTGGCAAAGATTATTATAATGCTTAGTTGACCGAGCGAGTGAAGCGTCTCTGCAACAACTGGCAAAATTTTCTTTCATCTGTCCGGATGTTTGTTTGTTTTTGAACAATAATATCAAATATGAGAAAAATCGGTCAAGAGGTTGTCAAGATAAAAGACTATGATTGTTAGCCACTTCGCATAATGGGTATATTACACGTAACGAGTACAGTAGCGAGACAGTAAATGGGCATCGCTGCCATGAAAACAAATCATGGTTCTGTAACTGTCTCGTCTCGTCAAACTGTTTATACAAACCGAGTACTTGGCCGAGAGCACTGTCTCGCCTCTCCTACTTACGTGCTATCAATCCATGAGTATCCAATCATTTGTAATCAAAATTACAAATAGGATATATCTCTTTACATATGTTACCTATGCTGTCACGTCGTTATCAGGGACACCAGTGACTCACTGAAACAAATTTGAAATGAATCCCGGGAATCCGAGTCGAGCCTATTTTCCTGATATTAGTTTTTGATACGAGACGTCATTCCAATAGCTTTGTAACAGACAGTGACATGCTTCCGACCAGACTCATGTGTATTATTTCCCGTATTGTTTTGGTAACTGAATTGGGGTGGATTTTATGTAATACCTAGGTACCTTCAATACGTATTCGAAGACATATTAGTTTATACTAAATTAGGCATTGTGAGGTTAGCTATAACTATTATTTATAGGCAGTGTTTTGCAGAAAGAACAAATACGCGCAAAACATTTTTTTTTCAGAAAAGTAGTTTTTTAGTTGTAATTACGATTATTTTCTATTGTTGTTTTTCATTCAGTTATTTTTATGATAAATTTTAAGCATTTGATTCAACCACTTTTTTATAGAGTTTCCTATTAGAATCTGAGATGTAATCTATTTAGAATTGCATTTTAGATTTTTTGTCATTAAGTTGAATATTTTAGTTTGTTTAGGTGAGAATGAGTAAAAATGCTAAGCAATAAAATAAAAGTATGATATCGATGCAGAAAATTAATTTAATCATTCCAAAATATGAAATATATGTAAACATTATGATAATTTGAATAAGGACAAAACTGAATGGAATAATTTTATTGGTATACCTTCAGAATCTTAGAAGTAGCAAATCCATTTCGCAGTTGGCTTGATTCGAATTACGAAATACTTCGATTTATTATCCGTAAAAAGATTACTTGAGACGGAACTAATTCAAACCGAGATATAATTTGAATAAGAGATTTCATAACGACCTACGTCATTATCAGTAACCAATTCTACCCATTGAGTAAGTATCTTACAAAGGCCGTACCTACTGAGAATTTGCAAGCCTGAAGTGAATTCAGTTTCCTTTTGCTTGCTTTTTTGTAGCTGACCGAGCGAGATAAAAGCCAGGACATGCGAACCAAAGAAATCTTTTTTGAAAAGTATATTTTTTAACGTTTTTAGCGTTCTTTTCTATATGCCTGACGTGTAAGCAAAATCATGATGATCGGTTGAGTATAGTTTAGGCGTAAGCGACAAAAACCAACCAAACTTACTTACTTTAATTTTAATTAGGATGTGCCTAGGCACTAATTATCCGTACTATCTGGATTATCCGTATCAATTATCCATAATTATCTATAAGGGTCGCGAGTCGAACGTGGACAAGATTGGCTGGGATGAATGGGTTAGAAGAAGAGAGGCCTATGCTCAGCAGTGGGCGATACCAGGCTGATAATGATGATGATAGGTTAGGTACTAATAATTAAACTAAATTAAAATTGAAATTGTACTGGCGGCGCTGCGAGAGGCGGGAGTCCGTCGCGGGCGTCCGCGACGGGTTAAATTTGTCCGCGACGGAGCACGGCGCGGGTCCCCGCGACGGAGACCCGCGCCGTGCTCCCGCTTAACGCAGCGGACGCCCTTAATTAAATTAACTTTATGATTTAGTTGTGCCTTAATATACTCGTATTCTTAAAAAAACTTAATAAAAAAGAAAACTATAGGAAAGAAACATTGTGTAAATTAGTTCTCCATTGAGAAAAACAAGTATAAGCTGTAGTTGCTATTGCATTAGGTATATTATATTATGCTTAGAACTTCGTGCTCGATGCTTAAATGCTTGGGGCCATAAAATATAGCCTGTAGCACTCAGGGACGGAGTAACTTTCCATTGGTGCATACTTCTTAAATTAGACTCGTCAGTTTCGAAGATTACCTTCTAGAAACATACAAAACTACGTACAATTGTAAATACATAATTAAGAACGTAATACTTCTTTGTAATATTAAGTATTTTACCTAGTAATGCCTACCTGATCTGCTCTCTGATATTTCTAAACCATTTTTCAATAGAACTCTGAACAGGGCCCCATTCTGGCGTATTTGATCATGTTATCTCCGTCACTATTTCTCTCAATTTAATCATTAGCTTGAGAGTGACCAAGATAGATAGTACGCGCCAGAATAGGGCTGGGCTATTCGTTGAAACGCGCAGCATGGTGTCGCTTTCAATTTCAAAGATGCTAGATTCTCGCCGGAGCGAAGTACTAACTTTATAAAATTTTTATAAGAATTTTCGAATGACGGTGTTCTTTTATAAAAAAATTACATAAATTGTTTTGAAATTCCAAATTAAATCACATGACTATATTGTTTGGCTTAAACATTTTTGGGTTCCGTTTTCAGTACCCAACCTTTAGGTGCAGACCTATATCGCAGCATTTATTTTCCAAAAATTGTAGTGGTTAACATTATCTAGCTTCACGCCAAATTTCAGGCAGGCTTTTATGGTTCCTGAGATAATTAAATAAATATAAACGTTTCACACTCATAGCTTCCACTAGGATAATCCTGTGTCGGGGATGCCCATGGAACACACACAAAGACAGAGACAACTAACACCCAGACCCAGAGCAGACATTTAAATTCATCATTCATACATCTGCCCGGCCGGGAATCGAACCCGAGGCCTCTGGCTTAAAAGGCGGATATACTACCGCTGAACCAAACAATTAGCTCAACATAAATAGAATTACAGACACCAGAGTCTAGCCTTATGGGAAGAAAGTTCTGAACCCTAAAATAACCGTGTCCCATGTACTGTTCAAGAATCGCATCTATGACTTGAAAGAAATTACATAAAATACGAGGAAACGGCTGCTCTAATCTCATACGAAAGTATTATGAAAAATCTTGGTATGCGAAAGTGTATTTCAGTCTTTTTATAATTCTATTTATAAATGTTACCTTACTCTGATCATTCTTCGGCAACTACGCAGAACGCAGCAAGTAATAACAATAAAAAATATGTCCACTTTTTGCCAAAAACACTCCGTGCCAAGTAAATTTAACGCAAACTTGTAACTGTTTCAATGACATGCATTTATTCAAACAAACTCTTCACGACAGTAAGTAGTCCATTTCTCTACCAGACCTCAGCGAATAACACTAGAAGTGGGTTGATTGAAGTGCTTTCACATGGCTTCCTCTTCATCTAAAATGCGCACACGTACGTGACTAATACGGTGGTTCTTACACGAGGCAACGGAAGTATTTGAGACTCAGAGACTCGAACGTCTCAACTCTTGCTGCGGGCAAATAGCAAACGTAGCAAAAGTAACCCTACTTCCTTTTCTTGGTCATATCGCTCTTGAAAGAGCGCAGCGGTCTAATATCATAAATACGCTAGTCTGTATGCTTGTAATCTTTCCACGTTAAAACGGCTAAACAAATGAGAAACAATTTGAAATAGAGATAGCTTAGATATAGGTACCTGAATTAACATTATTCTACCATTCATCAACATAACCATTTTTAGGGTTCTCGACTAATATGGAAAGAAGTCCTTATGGTGAGACTCCGGTGTCTGTTTGTCTGTATGTCGCAGCCAATTATTATTCATAACTGCGCGAGCGAAACCGCGGGGCGCAGCATAGCACAGATATATGCGCAGGCTTAGGACTACAAAGTGTAGCCTATAACTGTAGGTAAAGCCATACCTATACTAGTATAGTCAATATAGCCATAGCCATATAATATACAGGGTTATTCATAAAGGGTATGCTAAGCCATATGGTATCCATAGAAAAATGTCAATGACACTCGACAAAATGTATGGAACAGCTGATTTTTTTTTCGCGAATTTCGTGTTGTCCCATAGTAAAAGTTGTTTATAATGATGCGTACTATGAGCTCTTTTCGGCTTAGCATACCCTTTATGAATAACCCTATATAGTGCATCTTTCCATTTTTATGAAAGATTTCATTCAATCGGGCCATTTCATTAGTTTCGGATATTTCCCTCTAAAAACATGTATAAATTTACCTGTTTATTATATTTATTAGTTACTCGAGTTGACGAGTAGTAAGTAGGTACATCGTTTCGTGTACTAACGACCCGACACCAATACGGGACCGTATTTTTATTATAATTGGATCTGTTTCATTACTCGCACTGTAATTCCATTCCGAAATGAAATCTGAGAAGAGTTGAGCTCTGTAAAATAAAGGATAGTGGTTTTACTGATTCACAAGCCGTCGCTATTTTTCTGAAAACTCTCACGTTCCTAAAAATGTAATTAACTTAAAAATATATTTACATTTTTAAATGTAAAACATAGCCTCGTGTATAGCAGAAAATTACGAAATATAAAGGCAATTTGTTGTTGTATAAAATGGCGTATCAGTTCACAGTTAGGTATTAGAAACATAACGTAGGTCTCACTAAAATTTTATGATTACGGATGAGTGAACACAATAATGTTTTGATACAAAACCCAGACGAACCAGTCCAGAACAAACTGAAGTTAAATTTTAGAGCTTCGGAAAAAATTGCCAGTAAGGCCACCGATTAAAATCTATCCGGTAAAACATAGATACTCGTATGTGCCTATAGGTATATGTATTCGTTGTAATGACGCAACGTTGTAACGTCAAACGTTTCCAGTCCACAAGGAGTTATGTGGTATCGATAGGTAACTGAATTGAACCAAACTTTTCTTTCGCTTTTAAAGTAGAGACCTTTCAAAGTCTGATAACGACCAAGTTTTCTACTGCCTTCACCAATGAAACAACATACTTTATACAAACTATTTCTAAAGCTTAACCACAGTTGAAGGACACTAAATATGGAATTTGTTTGAACAACTTCACTAATAAATTCAATTGCTTTCTCAAACTTCTGGAAATGTTTTAATTAACCAAACATTTTCAAGATAATGAGAATTGAGTGTGTTTCCCAAACGCTGATTTACTACGAACTCGTTTAATTACGTTGTAAAGCTTAAATATTTTAATTAATTACCAGAATGTTAGGCGTTTTCTGTTTCATTTTGTACATGAGTAGAAACGAAAATGGAGTAATAAAATTCTTCTAACTTAAAACTACTCCTTTTTTAACCGACTTCAATTAAGGAAGAGGTTCTCAATTCGACTGTATGTTTTTTTTTATTATAGTTTTACCTCAATTCCATCTTTTTATTAGTATCTTTCAAATACGTTTGCATCAAAACCTACAAACCTACATTCAAATACAACGAAACTTGCAAATAATATAAAACATTGGGATCGTTTATATACTTGCCCTTCACCTACATCCCTACTAATATTATAAATGTGAAAGTAAGTTTGTTTGTTAAGTACGCTTTTGTTCGAAAACTACTAAACCGATCATCATAAAACTTTGTACACATATTCTTGGAGGTTTTAGAAGTAACATAGGATACTTTTTATCAAAAAATTGCAGATGAAACAGCTAATATTAGGTATAATTTAATGTTATCTTTACATTTTGAAACGACAAACCAGATCTAGACGATCTGGTTTCTGCCTTCCTGTCTTTCATTGTGATTAAAACATTAAAAATTTTGATTGGGTTATCAACTTACTGGGCCCGAGTTTGAAGGCATTTTAAGACAGATCTAAACTAACTAAAAATATATCTGTTTTTATCATTGCAAGCCATTAGACAAGGATGCCAGTAGTTTCTGTCTTAAAAAGCCTTCAAACTTGGGCCTATTATCCCTACTTGAATATGCATACCTCGGTCAATAAAATCTAATAACAGGAAAACTGTGCAAAATGAATAAAAAATAAAATGGGTAAAACACTTCAGAACAGATTTGAATTGTTTCAATGTCTTACTCAGGGAATACCCGATACTAATGCGTTGTTAGTCTAAGACTAGGCTATATTATATTTATGATAATTTCCTTCCAACCAATGAACAACATAATGATTCCAAATTAGTACTATATAGGGTTCATAAAGGGTATGCTAATTCGAAAAGGGCTCATAGTGCTCATCATTATGAACAACTTTTACTATTTTTGTTATAATTAAACACGGGAATACTCACGTAAAAATTAAGAAGGTCACCGAATGTGACCGAAACTAGTCGTAGTAGACGACTTAATTTTTACGTGAGTATTCCCGTGTTTAATTATAACAAAAATGTGTGAAAACCATGTTAGTTTCCATAGTAAAACTTTTACTATGGGACCAACCTGAAATTCGCGAAAAAAAATCAGCTGTTCCATACATTTTGTCGAGTGTCATTGACATTTTTCTATGGTTTTCAGGTTCTCCGCTCTGCAAGCTCAGATCAACTAAAAAGCAGATATAGTGCTGCCTTACATCCAAATGAAGCCAAACAGTACCCTACTGCCCGTGTACGTAAATTTCACGCACTTAATGACGCATAAAAACTACTCGAATCAATCGTCAGTTCTTACGTCAGTTGATCAGAAAACGTGGACAAGAAAAATAAATAAATAAAATGATGATCTGAGTCTGCAAGACAGTTCTATTTTAGACTCTATAATGACTCTATAGGCCCATGTTTGAAGGCATTTTAAGACAGATTTAAACTAACTAAAAATATATCTGTCTTTATCATTGCAAGCCATTAGACAAGGATGCCAATAGTTTTAGAAAATTTAGATCTGTCTTAAAAAGCCTTCAAACTTGGGCCTTATGTATGTTTTAAGTCCGACAACAACAACATTCGAATTTGTTAAGGGCTTGCCATTTAGCCTAATGTGGACGTATTAACATAATATATTATACCAGTTTAGTTTGAGCTGTGATGCGTAATGCGTTAGAACAATGTGTGTCTCTTGTCTTATAATATTTATGTGCGCCATTAGTTATATCTAAACAGGGTGATCAGTAAAGGGTATGCCAAAGCGACAAAGGCTCACAGTAATGATCACTATGAGCAACTTTTAATATCGGACCAACTATAAAATCGCGACAAAAAATCAGCTGTTCCATAGAAAAATATCAATGACAAAATACATAATAATATACAAAAATATTCTACAAAATATTTGGAACAGCTGATTTTCTTTTCTCGATTTCGGAGCTGGCTTCATAGTAAAAGTTTTTCATAATGATGAGCACTATGATCCATTTTCGGCTTAGCATATCCTTTTCTCATAACCTTGTATAATCTAGAAATAATCACATCAACATAATTTTATCCACGAGTAATCAACTACAGAGAGGGCACTATTCTGGCGCATGAGACATTATCTCGGTCACTGTCACTCCCACTAGAATGTCATAAGAGTGAGTGTGACTGAAATAATCTCGAGCGAGGAAGAATAAGCCTCTGATTGATTTTAGTTGACAGCAAATGTCGTTGTTTGAGTACAATTAACTATAGATAAAGTTAAATTAACGTCGTGTTTATTTGATTTAGAAAGATAAACTACAATAAAAATATGTTAGACGACTTTTAAAATCTTTGGACGACGGCATCCTATTTATAAACATACCACAAAATAAAAAAAAATTGGTTGCCTGTAAAGTCGGTATACGGGCGAAAGTTTTACGTGACAACGACTTATGTCTGTCTCTCTCGCTCTTAGGCGGGCTAACCATGCCCGAGTGGAAGGGACGCGTGCCTCTCACTCGCTCTCATTGTGAGCGCATAACGTGAGCGGAGCGTAACGCAGTTTCTTGAAGTGTCACCCGGCAAACCAATTTATAAGACGTTGTCACGTCAAAACATGTAAGCAAGCTGTTAGTGTACTATTTAGAGCTGAAATATGATTAATGTGGATAC
Source organism: Alcis repandata (assembly GCA_949125135.1). NCBI lineage: Eukaryota > Metazoa > Arthropoda > Insecta > Lepidoptera > Geometridae > Alcis > Alcis repandata. The sequence continues at coordinate 6,126,413 of OX421238.1, forward strand.
TATAAAAAGCCAGTTACCCAGTAATTACTGTCAGTAAAAAATATAATAATTGCTTAAAAGTGAAACTGGTAATCCTTGCAGTTAGTTCGGAAGAGAAGAGTTCATTCAACGTACGATACATTATAATTAAACTAGTTGTGCCTCGCGGTTTTACCCGCATTTTGATGAAAAATATTGAAAAACAAAGAGGTGTCTGTGTTCAGATAAACTTAGAGAGAAAGATGGAACACTGGGTTATTCGGTGAAGCCAAGAACTCCTCTACTTACGCGCGAACGTGCACAAGGTGCACGCATTGACTTATCATATTATACTATTCTACTTTAGACACTGTAGAGCTTGTACGTATTTTTTGGTTACAAACATTAATTCACATATACGGCCATATATTTTGACGGCCTGTTTGGCTCAGCGGTAATAATATCCGCCTTATAAGCCAGAGGTCCCGGGTTCGATTCCCGGTCGGGCAGATGTTTGAATGATGAATTTAAATATCTGTTCTGGGTCTGGGTGTTACGTAGTTCTCCTTGTCTTTGTGTATGTTCCATGGCATCCCCGACACAGGAATTTATCCTAGTGGGGAGCTATGAGTGTGACACGTAATTTATATATATTAAGATTTATACATGCATACACTTATATACGTTCCTATACATGTACCTAATCCCGACGTTACTCACCTGCATTGTAAGAAGAGAACTATTATGGAAGAAGATACAAGAGTGTTGGATGTTGAAAAAGGTAACAACGCACCCACACATAAATACAAATACACACACATACACACGTATGAATACATTCTCGTATGAGACTAATTAGCGAGACTTTAAATTTGACTTATTTTTGTTATTGTTTTTTTTATAATTTAATTATCTATACTAATATTATAAAGAGGAAAGATTTGTATGTTTGTGTGGAATAAACTCAAAAACTACTGGACCGATTTCAAAAAATGTTTCACCATTCGAATGCTACATTATCCCAAAGTAACTTATGCCATATTTTTTTTTATCCACAGCGAAGCGTGGCAGGGAACAGCTAGTAAAATATAAATTCAATTATTATTATTTTATTCTTTGAACTTATTGATTGTTGTAACATTGACGTGCCTATTGTAACATAAGTAATTATAAGAAAAAATACACAAGAGGTAACAATATCAATGCACAGACACATGCACATACAAATACACAGTCATACACACAACCATTCGCATTTACCTATAATATTAGTAGGAACTCGATTCTGTCGTGATCTCGTAAGTTTACAAGAGATCGGGAGTCATTCAGTAGTCTCAGATATATTAACGACCGCACTTGTGTCCAGAACTGGTTTAATATCAACTAGGAATGGCTCGTTTGTTTTGTTTGGTGACATTTTGATTCGAAAAAGACTAAATATAGTGGAAGGTTGCAAGCTAATTGCATTAATTTGTGTTCTCGAAGTAGTGTTCGGTTTGCAGCTGGTATTTTATTTTAAAAGTTAAGAATAAAGTGTGGAAAAAGCCGAAAGTGTGGATGAAGTGTGATGTGGAGTGATTTAGAAGTTTCGTAAATAAGAATTGCAAGAATTTCAGGTAAGTTTTCTTTTATATTTTCTTTCTATTTAAATGAGTTTTTCAGGTGCAAGAACCGGGATAGGTAGGTTAGGTAGGTACACAAATATTATATCCGGAACTCATTCTGCAGTAAACGCAGCTGCTGAGCTGTGGTCAAATGCCTCAAATCTTTTTACAGTTGAAGTAAAAACTAAATATAAGTAATGATAAGTATCAAACCACGGGGCGTACCTATTTTAATAGGGCTAACTAAGTAAAAAATAACCCTTTCTTGTCATCCCTAATTCCATACACGGAAAGCTTTTTTGGCCCCATTAACCAGTATAGGGGTTGAAAGTGGGCCGAGGCAGGGTTATGTCTCGAAAGACATTATATTGTAGCTTATTTTTTGCTAACTGCGCGTCGCGGTTTCACCCGCTATCCTATAAAAGGTTATATGGAAATAGTGATATTTCAAAAAGTCATTAAAAGTTCTGCTATTCATCGATAGATGGCAAAACTAAAAAGTATCACCGCTCAACCGCTGTCAGTGCCGGTCGGAGTGAGGGGTGTTAGGTTTTTTTTTTTTCGTTACTGAATTTCTGGGTTCGGTCTCCACGCTCAAGGCCCGCGATAGAAGCTATGCAATAGCTTAAAACAGGATATTTTATCCTCTTTAGCACAAGGTATGTAGCTCAGCAAAATAGAGACCTATGGCCGTGGAACAAAGAAGGCGGTAGATGATAATGATAATAGTGAAATAAACACCACCTATGCCACTTCTAATAAAATATTATCTGTTGATCAAATGTTAGTACCGATCCTAACCGCAAATCATTGAACGCACAAATTGATGACATTGTAGATAATTTTTGACTTTACCAAATTATATTATAAAGTATTCGTATCTATAACTATCATATTATACAAATAAGGTTCTGTAAGGTGACTTATGTTTTATTTTGTCTTTTGTCTCGAACATTTGCGAATATATTTACAAGAACAAAATGATCCAATAAGCCAGTTTATTTGAGATAGAATAGAACGAAATAAAATTATATTTTTGGCATAAAATAAACTAATGAGCTAAGGTAAACAGTAATACCCTCTCCTAATACTAGTCTCAGAAGTTATAACTAAAAGCAAAGAAAAAATGACTAATTTTTAAGAATCATGTCATAACCCCTTATGACCCATCCCATCACCAAATAATGAGTACCTACCAGGAACTCAGCCCGCGAGAAAAGGTTTTTAATTATTGTCATGATTATCTAATATGCATAACTTAGTTATATTTACGTACATGGTAAACTAGTAAACTATTACTTTACGAGTATATAGGTACCTATAAATTGCAATACCCCAATCATATGATTCGTTAACAAAAATATTTGAATAGTTAATTCAAATCTGACTTAACCACAAAAATGTACGAATTGAATATAATAAGTTACACATAGCAACAAAGCGCTAACATTTGGATGAACTTAAACACAAAAACAAAAAAAAAATACAATAGTTTAAATATAATTGGGCATGCATCTGCTCGAACGCGGCATAATAACATAATAGTTATTTTTATTGCTGGTAATTATGTGCTGTGGGTGCTTATAACTACGAGTATAAACAGCGACCCGCGGTTGTAATGAAAAACTGTGAGAAACATAAAATCAATCTCTATTCCAAATTTTATCAAAATTGGTTTTCTGGATACGGAGATGCGTGGTGACGAACATTCACAATCACATAAAATATTTACCCAAACTTTTGCGTTTATAATATTAGTAGGAGTAGGATTAATAGTGTAATAATTAAGATTTAAACGTACAATGTTCTATCCTGATTTGACCTACAAATACAAAAATAAACCTACACCTAGGTACCACATAATTTTATAGTTACTTATTAGAAATATTCAATGCGTTCTCTACTGAACCAAAAAGGAAACAATAGCGGTATTGAAAATGAATGAGCAGTTCAGAACCAAAGTACTCAGTTTATTACACACACACAGGACACAGGACACAGGACACAGGTCCAGGATTTATTCCTAGTGGGGAGCTATGAGTGTGAAACGTTTATTTATTTTATTTATTTTAGTAAGAGCAATAAAATATCAATTACATTTGGTATAACTTTAATAAATTTCACTACGTCTATTATGACTGATTATAAATTGAGCTAATTTAAAACTTAAAACATTCCCATAAGAGCTGGTAATCTCCAAACAGGCACGGTTTTATTTAAAACATCCATGAACATGAACATTAAAAGTCATTGTCCAGACAAAACTATGTTCACGATTTGTCTTACTTTAATAGAAGGGTTACTGGACCAGCGGCAATATCACAAGTAATTCGAGCCTCGAAACCAGTCATTATATACAATTTATACTGACAGTGTATAGAGTGGCAATTTGAGTGAAACAACAGAGAAAATGCGTGCCAAGATTAGAGACTTATCGTAAAATAAAATTGAGACTAAATGTCAAATAAAATGGTTTTTGTTTTTAGAAGAGAGAATGAAAAAAAAATTGTGGTTATAAATATGGATAAATTTTTGTGTTTTACTAAAAAACTTAATAAGCTTTAATATTAATATTGATTTGTTCTCCTTGGTGCCTCTAAAAACTACGGTAAGGTTGAGATTGTCGTTGGAAGTGGGGACTGGAAAAAATATAAAGGTTATGCTAGAGTACCCACCGCCTGTCTATTTTTCAGTAACAACAACACGGTTCTAATGGATCGGCATCGTAACTGTGACGCCTGCAGGTCTTCACAGATAATCGCTTACCAGCAGGCCGTTCGTTCGTTTACCAACTATGTCATAGAAAAGTACAGGTCTTCACAGATAATCGCTTACCAGCAGGCCGTTCGTTCGTTTACCAACTATGTCATAGAAAAGTACAGGTATTTACAGATAATCGCTTACCAGCAGGCCGTTCGTTCGTTTACCAACTATGTCATAGAAAAGTACAGGTATTTACAGATAATCGCTTACCAGCAGGCCGTTCGTTCGTTTACCAACTATGTCATAGAAAAGTACAGGTCTTCACAGATAATCGCTTACCAGCAGGCCGTTCGTTCGTTTACCAACTATGTCATAGAAAAGTACCAGTAATTTTGTAACGCACTGTACAACCAAAGATATTGTCACTTAAATCTATTAAAGTGTGCTATTCAATAAATTGATGGGTCTTCGGAACGAAGGGGACATTTTGGTTGGCCGAGGAAGCATTGAGTTAATATTTGACAAGGACTAAGGTTTTGTGTTACTGTGCCGTGTGACTTGACATTTGAGTAACGAGGGCAAAATCTGATTAATGGACAGTAATCGAATAATACCGTAACACTACAGGGTTATAAGGAAAGGGTATGCTAAACCGAATAGGACCGATAGTACGCTACTAATTATTATAAACAATTTTAACTACGGACCAACCCGGAAATCGTGAAGAAAAAATCAGTTTTTCCATAGATTTTGTCGAGAGTCATGGATCTTTTCTATGCCATAGCTGATTATTTTTTCGCTATTTCAAGGTTGGTCCCATGGTGAAAGTTGTCTATAATGATAAGTACTATGACCTCTTTTCGGCATAGCTTACTCTGTTCTTATAACCCTGTATAAATGCCGATTTGCTCAGAATATTAATGCGGTTAAGCGATAAGGGCATGAATGACAGTAGGTCACCAGGAGCGCTAGAGAGTATCTCCATTACACTCACTGTCATGGCTTTTCTAATGAGAGTGACAGTGACGGCGATAATATCTCACTCGCAAGAATAGGGCTCTAGCTCGCTAGAAGTGTCTATTTTTTCAGAGAAAAATAAATTGTTCGCGTTTTGAGTGAAGAAAAGGGGACAGTATGAATGTCTTGCAAAGAAGGACTATTTCCAAGATGAACAAAAAGTTTTCCTTTCAGACAAAGTATGTTAAGTTTGAATTGTATCAGGCGCTACTTTATCGAAGTTCATCTTTGTACTTTGTAATCTATTTTACTCGTATTTTACTCTGCAATATCGCGTCTCTATTTACAACAATTGCAATATTTTGGTCAATGTCATTGCAATGTTTTATCTGAATAACAAACGAAGTAATAACCAAGAGATAAAGTTGTAGAGCAGTTGTATAAGTACCCTCATATAGCATGAGTGATAAAGTTGTGGTGCACTGTGGTCCAAAACAATCTTTGACATAATTATGTTAATGCAGCGATTCCAAACCAGTGGTCCGTAAAAGCTAAGCTAAGCTTAAGCGGGCGGTTTAAAAAAAACAGAATAGATATTTTGGCTACTTGTTTGCTTTATTACACACCAAACGAATAACTGGAAAATACTAAGACTCGTTACGCATGCGTGTTGCTTTTCATTTTGATTTATTGATTATATATAGGTTTAATGTTATGATTTTATGATGATTTTATGATGTTATGACCACAAAGGCAAAGAAATCAACGTAGTCTCTAGTCAAAACAAGGTTGAGATCCACTGTGCTATTGTAACGACACATTGTGTCAAGTCAATAAACTCTCCAAATTAGGATCTGCCTTTATTTGTTTGGTAGAAAATATCATCAGACTTATATAAGCGTTGCATTCATTATCATATTGCATCACTACTTACCCTTCATATACTATACATAAACGTTAAACCTTCTTTTGCTAAAGTTGCCTTTATTGGTTTTTTTCACCGATGGCCTGTTTGGCTCTGCAGTATTACGTCTGCCTCATGAGTCAAAGGCCCTGGGTTTGTGGCCAGGCAGATGTTTGAATGATGAATTTTTGTTACTGTTCTGGATCTGAATCTCATCTTTGTCTTTGTGTGTATTCCAAGGCATCCCCGACACAGGGAATCCTAGTGGACAGCTATGATTGTGAAACGTTACCTATTCATTTATACTCCAAGTTTATGTCAAACCCGGCTTTGTTTTCGTCTTTCAAGGACCTTCAAAGGACGACAAAGTAAGTCATTCGTTATGGTTGTAGATGATGTCAACAGTCCAAGAAATTTTCATAATTTTTCTTTCTAGGCCTAACAAACAAAATGCTAAGGCGGGACAATCCAAAACATTGGTTCGGAAGCCAAGGAAAGCCTGGAAAATGTAAATGACAGACAACATTTAAACACATTAAAAATGTTGTGAAAAATGGACAGAGTTTATGCTTGGGAAATAAAAATAAAAGCACGACGTGCAACTCGCACAAATTAGTAGATTCGTATATTATGCTGGTACGAGTATGTATATTATGAATATATAGGCTGTGTCACTAGCCCTAGAGTTTTTAAACCACCTGGCCTCTGACATGGCCAAATAAGTAATCTATTCACATTATTCTTTTGACCGTGTTAAAGGAATTAAAAAAAACTAGTTATCTTTTGGAATGATACACAAACAGGTTTTGTCGTGCAAAAAGCAATATTAATGATTGATTTATGGATATTAAAATAGTATGTAATCAGTGTTAAGGATTATACTATAAGCTAATAGGTTAACTGGACTTTAAGACTTTTTTATTCCGCACGTGCATTGCATAGGTTATCTTCTTCTTCTTTCTTTTCTTTTTTTTCTTTCTTTTTTTATTAAAATGAATCGCTATTCGTTAAGTCATTTTTTGTTTTGTGTTCTTTTAAATACAGGTTTTAAAAGAAACAAAAACAGGTGTTAACCGTGGAGCGCAGATTCTATTATTAAAAAATAAATAACCTTTTAAACCTCATTTTTTATCTCATACTAATTGTGTCAAGCAGTTTCAACCACTTTTCTACAGAAAATTTATTTTTTATGGCATGAAAAGACATTTTCATTTTCCCGTTGAGGCGTTTCAGATACTTCACTTCTCACACACTTCCCCTTTTTCTGTTGGAGTCAAGTGTGTGTGTGTGTGTGTGTTGTGAAACACCTTTTTTTTAAACGTTTTTAGTGTTTTTTTTTTGATAATTTTGAATCCGTTTTAGGGCAAATAAAATATTTTGAAGCCAACTAGTTTTTTTTAATTATTATTATTTAAAAACTCTTCCTGAACAAGTTTATTGGAAACCCTTTATTGTTTTCCCGTTAGGTAACTTTTCGATTGACCACTCACGTTGTGAAGATCATTTATTTTGTCCACATTGATCAAATTATGGTATAAGAGCTAGCAACGTTTTTGAGAGAGAATTTCAGGTAGGCCAGTTTTTAGATATGCTATCTCTCTCACTCTCCCGCACGTCATATGGACTATCTGGCTGGTGGTAGTGGTTGCGTTCATCAGTGCGCATCCTACCTGCACAGGTAAAATATCGATTTTTTATATCATTTTAAGAAGTTTTTTTTTTTTTTATTATTTTTATTGAACTTTCCACAACGTAAATCTAATATTGCCAGACATTTTTATTGCTGTTTAAACTGTCCCAGACGCTAATTTCGAATTTAAAAAAAAAAATTAAAAATAATTCAGTATGGCTGAATTTTTTTAATAATATTATTTAAGTATCTAAAAACTTAAATTTAATTTGCCAAACAATTATTCGGTTGTTAAACCTTCAGCCAGACCGACTTAAAAGTGGAAAGTGATGTGGTATCATTTTGCTTGGTCTAAAAATAGTTGTCGAATAAATTACAGAGAAAGAATTAAAAATTAATTAATAAATGTGTGGATTAATGTAGTATCAAAATAATTATTTATTGTTGAACAAAGTTAAGATAATAATCAATCTCAAGTATGAAAATAAACAAAAATTGTATTTTTTAATTGATAATTGTATCACAAAAACGGAGGCATCTTGATAATCATAATCATCATCATCATCTTCATCACTGCTGTCATTATCATTGTCATCATCGTCTTTTGGGTTGTCATCGTCTTGTAATAAGTTATTATCTGTAAAATAATGAAAAATTGAATAATCTTTCGGCAAAGAAATTTATTAGTATTTATTTTAATTTTTACCTTTAATAATAATGTCGGCAACTAATGATGGCAATTGCTCTCCAACAAACCAGACAAAATCATATTTATCGTCAAAATATCTGTGTCTGAGCAGCGTATCACAACTTCGCCATCGACATTTATTTGGCAAATATGGTATATTATTTGAGAATCGGCCTCTTCGTGTTCTTCGCAAGACAGTGAGTCTTCAACAGTTTTAATAATTTTATTATTTTCTACCCGGTATGAATAACACTTGTTGAAGTTCAGATAATTTTTTTTTTCAGCTGCTGTCGTCTAATAAAAATGCAAAATGGCGCTTGCCTGTCAGGCGGATAAAAAAGTTTCAGCCATACTGAATTATTTTGAAAAAATTTTTTTTTTAATTCGAAATTAGCGTCTGGGACAGTTTAAACAGCAATAAAAATTTCTGGCAATATTAGATTTACGTTGTGGAAAGTTCAATAAAAAAAATTAAAAAAAAAAAACTTCTTAAAATGATTTAAAAAATCGATATTTTACCTGTGCAGGTAGGATGCGCACTGATGAACGCAACCACTACCACCAGCCAGATAGTCCATATGACGTGCGGGAGAGTGAGAGAGATTGAGAGATAGGATATCTAAAAACTGGCCTACCTGAAATGCTTGTTTTCCTGACGTTGCTAGCTCTCGTACCATTATAGGTACCTATCTTCTTCTTATTATTATATCTTCTTATATAGTATTAAAAATGAATCGCTGTTCGTTAGTCTCGCTAAAACTCGAAAACGGCTGGACCGATTTCGCTAATTTTGGTCTTGAAATATTTGTAAAAGTTCAGGGAAGGTTTAAACGGTGAGAAACATTGATAATAAGTAAAGAAAAATATTAAAATCGACATATTAATTTTCCAATACAAACTGTTCCTACCTTTGAAACATTTGATGTTTGGTACGGCTAACTCGGGATGTCCGAACTCTTTTGTCTTTTTAGAATTAAAAAATAGTGTCACTAGGTTGTCAAATATTTATAGGTGTGTTCAGAAATTGGTCCGATCTTTTTTGTTGGTTTTTGTTTTGTTTTGTTTGCTCTACTACAGGGAAGGTATATAAGTAAAAAAAAAAAACAGCGGGTGAAACCGCCGGGGGTCAGCTAGTAATATATAAAAATGAATCGCTGTTCGTTAGTCTCGCTAAAACTCTGGAACGGCTGGACCGATTTCGCTAATTTTGATCTTGATATATTTGTAAAAGTTCAGGGAAGGTTTGAACTGTGAGAAACATGAATAATAAGTAAAGAAAAATACTAAAGTCGACAATTTTATTTTTCAATACAAACTGTTCCTACCTGTGAAACATTTGATGTTCGGTACGGGAAACTCGGAATGTCCGATCTCTTGTCTTTTTAGAAATAAAAAATAGTGTCACTTGGTTGTCAAGGTGTGTTCAGAAATTAGTCCGATCTTTTTGGTCTATGTTTTTTTGTTTTGTTCGCTATAATACAGGGAAGGTTTAAAAGTAAAAAAAAAACAGCGGGTGAAACCGCTGGGGGCAGCTTGTTTTTAATAATTTTCTGTCTTAATAACCTATCTAGAGGTATATAAAATAATCTTCTCTCGTCTGCTTCTCTGACGTCATAAGCAGTTAGTTATTAACTCGGTCACGAAAAGCTACAGGGGTTCCATATTTTATTAATTTGGTTTATTGTTACGAGTATTGGTCTGTCTGCTATTTGATTGGTCGTTTTAGTGAATGAAACATTTTGACTTTTGCCAAGGGCAACTGGAATACTGGATACCTACACACCTTAAACATACTACTGAAAACACTTTTTTTTCACTTTACTTCAGATTATTTAAAATGAATTACCTTCTTTTGAAAATATATTTAAAAACAATATTTTATTGCATTGTCATCGGAGTTACACACATATACCAAGTTTCAGATCAATCGGACATCGGGAAGTGATTTAAAATTGAGTTGCAAGATTCCATCCTAACACATTATTCCTATATACCTATACATTACATACATTGCGAGTTAAATAATATCTTGGGAAAAAAAAACATTTATAAAATTATTGTGATGTACAAAAGCGAGAAATAGATAATTATTTGAACCCAAATGTAGTTGATAACACATTTATGTCGTAAAATGCAATTTAGATGTAGAAAATTGTGTTTATTTTCATCTTAAAGTGCGTCATCAACCGCGGTTAGAGTTCATTTTATGCTAGTGACTTAATTTACGACTCCAAATGATGCAATGCAACACATTCGTGGAACTCATTTTGGTTTCGTTGGGACCATGTTTAATCGCATTTTGTTTTATTGACTTCGCTGTAACCGCAGCGAGCATTTAAATAAGAATAAAATAAAATTAGTAGTACGAGTTATTATAAATAGAAGTAGCAATTAATGTATCACTCTTAGTATTCAGTTTAACCGTTTATGTATCAGACATTATTATAAAGTATCTAAGTTGGCATTTAACTGTTTATCCCGTCGCATGCACAACAGAAAAAACAGCATTCTGACAACAATGCTTGCATAATATATGGCCACTGTCATCTATCGTAGACCAATGGTGTGCAAAATCATAAGATGTTATACAACTGTGTTTTGCTGAATAATGTCTCCGACCTATGCCGGAGAAGAAATGGCAAAACATAAAAAGTAGGTATTTATTGTCATTCAACTCTGCAACGGCTGAACGGATTTGAAGATTTGGATGAAGAATGAATTCTCTTACACTCTAGCCTCTTCAGGAATAAAGATCTTTTGTCTCCAAAAATTTAACGCTTCCTGTGGAATTAACGTTGGTAATGAAATGTAACTGACCAAGTACCTAAATGATTACGAGTGCGGCGTCTCTTTTCAATTCCATTGAATTGAAAAGATATTCGCTCGCGTTCGTTCTTATAACAAAATTTGACTGAAGATTTTCACCAGAACACGAAAATCGTTGAGTCAACCATTGAAGAAATCATTACGTTGGATATCCAAATAAGTACCTACCATATATTATAGGGTTTTAAGGAAAGGGCATGCTAAGTCAAAAGGAGTCATAGTACTCATTCTTATTCTTATTCAGGATGGGGGCGAAAAGTCCCGCCCTGGCGTCTACTAGCCAGCAATTACTCGAGCCAGCCCAGCTCCTTAAAATATCGGAGCGAGGTCCTGGGCTGCTGGCACAACTGCTCTAGTGGCATAGGTGATGAACGATGAAGAAGATTTCAGCTGTTTTGATGATGATGATGGTGCCAGAGCCACCTCGTGTAAACCGGTGGCGACTCTGGTCTCCTCTGTGGCCTCGCAATGCCACAGCAGAAGATGTGACAGGTCTTCTGAGACCTGTCACAGGGTCATAGTACTCATCATCACGAGCAACTTTTACTATGGGGCCCAACCCTGAAATCGAGAAAAAAATATCAGCCGCTCCATACATTTTGTCGAAGGTCGTTGACATTTTTCTTGGTTTTGGGGTTGGCCGAGTAAAATTTGTTTATGATGATGATGAACCCTTTTCAGCTTATCGTACCCTTTCCTTATAACCGTGAATATAATCTAATACCTATTACCTACCCTATTACCTACCCTATTACCTATCTCACCCATTGACCCCAATTTTTTATCGTACATTGTGACTCAATCTCGCACACAAGGAAAAAATCACTCCTTTGAGAGACATTTCTCGACATCGCTCCACTTTACACGAAAATTCACTGAGAAAATTGCAACAAATAAAAGCTGCCCGTGTAAAAAAACTTCCTAGACAACTTGAGAAGCGAGAGAATTCTTCCTTCCGAAAATTATGGCACTTTGTCTCGTTAAAGAACAGGTTAAGTTTATGGCATTGTTTAACATATTTTTTGTAGTTTTAATGAGATATGGTACAATAGAATCCATTTTTATAATCCGAATTGGTTTTTGAAGTTCTAATTACTTCTGACCGACTTTCCTTTTGATTATTTAATTTCGCGTCGACAAACCAAAGTGTTTTTTTTTATTTTTCCTCTTAAAATAATGAATCCTTTCAATTCCAGCGCTAAGCAGTACGTAAGTAATTCACTCAGATAAACCTAGAGAGAAAGATGGATCAGTGCGTTAAATTTGGGTGGAGCAAAAACTCCTTTACTTTCGCGTGTACATACACAAGCTCTACATTGCCACGAGCAGGGAGTATTGATATGTCAACGTGTGCGTCTTATACGTACGCGCGAAAGTAGAAGAGTTCTTGGCTTCACCCAAAACTAACGCAGTGCTCCATCTTTCTGTCTAGGTTTATTTGAGGTAATCCATTGTAATTTCTTTTTATATTCTGACTTGATTGCTTTTTAATTATTTATGATTCTTTTGTTGAAATAAAAATTAACCAAAAACGTTTAATTAGTTATAGTATTTGAGTAATCTTTAAAGAACACAGAAACCTATGTGTTCTATTATTATATACATTTTCATGATAGACTAGTAGAGCGTGACATAATAAAACTGTCCTAGATTTTTTTTTTGATGCCTACTTTGTAATTATTAACGAACCTAAAACACTCAAAACTGAAACGCTGCTGTAAATTTTCACAAGATTTAGTTGAAAATCTAATTCCAATTTGATAAACTTTTGTTTCACAATGATTTGTAGCAAATATCACAGAATGGGTAGAAGAATTACTTAGCAATAATATTAATTAGTTCTTGGCTTAGTTAGGCAATTTAAAACAGTCAATGGAAAGCCCTTTCAGACTTCGGTATTCAATTGCTATAAAGTTGACTACTTACTAGCTTTCGAATGACCAATTATAATACCATCAGTAAATGTAAAAATATCTAGATATAATCTATAAAAAATACGAGTAAAATAAAACGCTTTCAAGTCAAGTTAAAATAAAATAAAATATTTTTATTGTTCGAATTTTTTTCCCACACCTCCTTCCTTTTTTTTTTTTTTTTTTTTTTTGTTTTTCAATTTTCTCCTAGGCATCCTGAGGTTGCCTGGAAAACATTGCTGTTAGCGATAAGGCCGCCAGTTGTTTCAGTAGTTTTAAGTGTCATGATCTTTTTTGTTTCTATTTCTAGAGTGAATAATAAAGAGTTTTTCTATTTATCAAAATTAGTTAAGCAGCGCAGACAATATTAGAAGGATAAAAAGTAGGATTATCTTAAGACAGGCGAGGAAAGCAAATCCGTGTTAAACAAAAAGAACCTAGCCATAGCGAAAGCTTGAAAAGGCATTTATAACACTTTCCAAATGTCAAGGAAATAACAGAACCACTCCCTTTAATAGCTTTTGTTACCCTTTATGGGTTGATTACACGTAACGAGTATAGTGGCGAGACAGTAAATAGACATACTCGGCCGAGCAAACAAATCATGGTTCTAGGGCTAGTCTCGCCTCGTCAAACTGTTTATAGCATACTAACCGAGTACTCGGCCGAGGGTGCTGTCTCGCCACTGTACTCGTAACGTGTTAACAACCCTTTACCATAAGTAATTTTCTCTAAGAAACATTAGGCTCCCTCGTACGTGTAATGTAATGTAGGTGTGTAATAACTAATGGACGTTTTATGCATATTCATTGCTATGTATAATTAGTGTTGAAAAGATTAATTGTCCGTCTACAATTTTGACTAACCAAATACTTTGAACTAAGTGCAAAGTGGCTTTACAAGTTCGTATAGAGTTAGTTAATTGGTACGTAGCCTCATTATAATATTATATAACTGACATTATGAGTAATACTCGTTTTCGTACCTTATTTTTAAATTATATAACTAAATGTAAAATGCATGTAAAAACTTCGATCTCATTTGGTATTTTATATGCGTAGCAAGAATATAATTAAAGAAAAATTACATAGAGAATATGAACATGCAATGAAAAAAAACTAGAAAGCGCCAATCGTTTTCAAACGCATGAATTTTTCTTTAATCATAGCTAAAAACCAATCAAACCTTCAAACACAAAAAATAACAAAATTGAAATCGGTTAAGTCGATACGGAGCTACAATGCCACAGGCAGATAGACATACATTAACCGTATAACAACCCTCTTCATTTTTTAGATTGTGGGGTTAGAGATCAGACATAAACATCCCAAATTTACGTGATGTGACAAATAAAATTTGCTCAATTTGCTCCCGAACAATCTATATGTAATCGAACCAAATAAAATACCTACTCAATGGGCAGAAGGTCAATTTATTCTTTGACCTCCACTGTTTTGCAGATTATTATTTATTGATTATTTCTTTGGAATTTGTCCTCCCTCTGTTCTTCATTGAACCAAATATTTTTTATAATGAGAGATAATTATTTGCCTATGATTATGAGTATGTTCTTCTCAAATTATCTTTTATGATGTAGGAAATTCAAAATAATACTCTTATGCTTCGCTTTGGCTCAGTAGGTATGTCATTTGGCTTGAACCCGTGCAAATTAAACCTAACTACTTCGAAGTTTTAAACAGGTCTATGCATATTAATATTCCTGATAACCCTTTTTTTTACCGAGAGAGAAATTTTGGGGTGTAGCAGAGGTTCATGAATTTTTGAGTTTATGAAAATTATCTGTTGTCTGAAATATCGCAAGTAATAGGTATACCTACTTCATCACTTAATAGTATCTTTAATCACATAGATATTTTACGCCATAAGCCGCAAATAAGCAAACGGGTCACCTGATGGTAACCAAACACTCACATAAGGATGACTGCATCACTGACAATGAAGAGATGATTTTTTAACAAAAAAAGGTTAGCAACCGGTTTTATTGTTTCGTGGCACAGTTTACCTATCACAACCTAAATTTTCCATTTCAGTAAAAGAAAGACATCGTACATATTTAGATTAGAAATCTTAAATACCCCAAAATCTTTCCGTATTTTTATAAAAGCTTTAATAGCGTAAAACCTCGTGTTTCCGGACAATGCCCCAGAAATCCCGACAACCGATAATCCCGATATCATTTTTATACCAGACTTACGATTTATTACCGCATTTGATAAAAGGAAGGCATTTATAAAGAGTCTCGCCAAATTCTTTTGATATTCATTGAGGAATTTTAACTCTATTATGAAGCTAACCATCAACCTCGGTTGCGGATTTCGGAACAACAATTGGTAACTTATGACAGTTTAGTAACTACGAGTACGAATACTTCTTACATAAAACTTACTAATAGATGAAAATGAAACATGATAAATAGTTTATTAAGCACAACCATAATCAAATAAAAACAGTACATGAAAAACCAGTCGCTAACTAACTTTATGTTTATGGTAGGTGTACACAGTGTAGTACATACGTATGATTACAACGATCCCCGCACTAGGCTAGGCCTGTATCGCAGAGATCAGGTACGAGATTCACAAAATAATAAGATAAAATGTTTTATAGTTTAGCAATTTGTGTTGTGACATAAGACGTAGCACTAAAATATAGTTTCCAAATAATACATAAATATTTTATTGACTAAATAAAAATTTCTAAAATTACGTAGAAAAACATGTTTATACCGTCATGTACAGAATATACTAATTAGTCTCTAATAATTTAATAACGGATAACTTGGGATAAAATAATGTTCAACTTGTACCAAAGTTTCATAATACAGTGAAACCTGGTTAAGTGAGACTTCAAGGGACCTGCAAATTTGTCTCACTTATAGAAGTATTCCACTTACCCAGTGTCTCAGATATCCAGGTATAAATAAATATCTGTCTCATTTATAGAGGGTTCCATTAATAGAGGTCAGAATACCTACTGGTTATTTCAGTTATAGAGGTGCGATTATTAAGGTGCAATGTTTCACTTATGGCGCGAAATTTAAAAATCAATCGGGTTTTTCGTTTTTAGAGTTAGACCGGGTAGCTAAATTAAGTAATGATTAATTTTGCGACAATCGTTGAGTATTTTTTTACGATATTTTGTAAAGATAATAAACAGTAAATGTATCTTTCAAATATGTCAATATCATCTCCGATCGCCAGTTTAACGCCTTATTGGCTTTTTTGAGTAATCTTGTGCATTACTGTTTATTAGCTCTACAAAATACCGTAAGGAATTAACAGCAATTGGCGCAAACTTTATGATTACTTCATTTAGTTACCCGGCCTTGCTCTAAAAACGAAAAAACAGTTTGTAATTCAAATTTCGCGCCATGAGCCAAACGTTTCGCCTTAAATGAAATAACTTTGTCATTTTTCAAATAAACATCAGTATGATAGTGAAGCAAAACTAAAACTGAAGGTCATTGAGGCTCAAAATTAGTTAAGTGCGGAATTTGTGGGTAGAATAAGAAGGAGTATGTAAACAAACAAAACGATGTTATCTCAGTTACAGAGGTTAATGCATATAAAATTCACTGACTGTCTCAGTTATAGAGGTAACTATGACGATAAAATCGAAAGAACGAATCCCAGATATAGAGGTTTGCTTCATCCCACTAACAGAGGTAATTCAGTGCCAAGGTGTAGGGACCTCAGCATGAGTTCCAGTTATGGAGGTTTCTCACTTATCCAGGTCCCACTTAACCAAGTTTCACTGTATATTATATGAAAAAATTCTTGCTTATTTTGGTGAGCGAATAAAAAAACAGCTGTTCCATAGAGAAATGTCAATGGCACTCGATAAAATGTATTGAACAGCCGATCTTATTTCACAATTTCAGGGTTTTCCTTGTAGCCCTGTATACTTATACCATATTCTATGACGATAGTGACCAATGAATAGACAATTCAACTTGACCGTCGTCTCATCTTAATAGAATTGTGCCCACAGCTGCTCGAGTTCAATCTTAAGAGGAAATGGTTACACATTCACCTTAATCTGTATATTATCGAATTGTATCATGACTTTATTGCCATCGTTAAATATAATTTGTACATCTTAAAGTCATACAGGGTTGTAAGGTAAGGGCGTGCTAAAAAGATCTACGTGCCGAAAAAGGCACATAAATCTTTTCATATTATATTTTTACTAATTCTAATTTTACTATAATTGATAGAACAACTTTTACTGTGGTTAAACAAGGAAATCGCCAAAAAAGTTACCTGTCCCATATATTTTGTAGCGTGAATTAATATCTCTTTTAAAATAGAGGTCAAGGGTTAATGTTAATAATGTTGTTCTCAAAACTTTGTATGATAAATGTTATGAAAACAATATCCATAATTAAAGGCCGGAATACACGCTGTTCATTTAAATTTTTCCTGGAAATCCTGTGATAATATCTGATAATAATATCCTGGATACAAATGCACAAATAATCTCAAAGGGTAGTAGGTAGGTAGGTGGCATTTAGGTAGCTGTTGTAGAATTCTGGTGTCAGGTTTCAATTGCTAATTGCAGCAAGACCTATGATTATATAGTGGGCTTTACATGGAACTCTATATTCTACCCAAATAATTATTTGATTATGCACCTAATTGTAAGTGTTAGGTAACAAACATATTCAGAAACGGAGATTGATATGCAAGGTGTAATAATACTTAAGGCTGTTCTTTTACGCGTCAAAGTGAACAACTTCTAGAACATAAGTTTGTCAATTCGAGAAATAAAATATCAAATCTCTATATAAAATTGATCACGTGACTAATTTATTTTGTATGGAGATTCGATCTGCCGTCCACTAACTATAATGCCGTTAAGCCACAGGGGGTCGATTTTTACTTTTAAACATGATAGGATAGAGTTTAAAATTCTCTATCTACCTGTCTAACAAACGTGTTCCTATCTGTCATAGGTCCTAAGATAAAAATAGCACAAACGCCGCTACATGACATTTTTTTTCAACATTACACGTCTATAAAGTCGTCATATAACATTATCTAACTAACTAGCCGCTATAATCCCGTAACGACATAAATATGTATTAAAATATCAAATAATTACTTACCTATAAAGCCGTTTATTGCGTTTTGTACGCTAAAACACAGCTATAGTACTTTAATTACTTTTAAGTTGAGGTGTGTGTTTTAATTTATTGAAAAATTCCTTAACTAAAACACAGTTACAAGAAAAACCTTCGAATAAAAGACGTCAAGGTCGCTTAACCGTTTTTTAGATAAGGATTCACCTTATTCCATTATACAATTTACTACACTTGCAAGTCGTCAAAAGAAATTCGAAAATTAAATTGTATATTTTTTTATATATTTCCTCAACTTAAAAAACGTTAAGCAGCATTCCTTAATTAAAACGCCGTTATCTGCCATCACCCCGCGCTTTATTTTTTTTTTGTTACACTAATATTATCACCGTAGCGAAAAGAACTAGATCTGATAATCATTATCTAGTTAGTGGTAGGCTTGTGACTCCCGCGTTAATCGTCAAAAAAGATGTCTGGTTTTAGTGTTACTTTGTAATGGCGAGTCTATCGTTTTATTCTGCAAGATAAACAGTGGTTTCAACGTAATAATTTATTTAAGATCTTCGCCAGTGTGTTATTGATATTTGCTATTGTCGTTTTACTTCATGATTTTACTCATTACTTCATCAAACCCGAAAAAAGCCCCCGGAACCGACGGGCTCACCGTTGACATCTGCGCTGCAGCCATCCGAAGCGAACGGGAAATCTTCTTAGCGATAGCAAACAAATGCTTGTTGCTGAGGTACTTTCCCAAGCAGTGGAAAGCGGCGCACGTGATTATCCTACGCAAGCCCGGTAAAACAGATTACACACATCCGAAGTCATACCGTCAAAACGTCTAACGTCGAAAAGCTTTTGGTAAACCGACTCCAATGGCATCTCCTCCCGACCATCAGTCAGAAACAGTACGGTTTCATGCCCCAACGAGGAACCGAAGACGCCCTCTATGACCTGGTAGAGCACATTAAAAAAGGAGTAAACAGCAAAAACATCGTACTCCTAGTCTCCCTGGATATAGAGGGCGCATTCGACAATGCATGTTGGCCCGCCCTAAAAGACAATCTAGCGAAGAAGAGGTGTCCAAAAAACCTCTACGAGATGGTAAACTCATACCTCAATGACCGAAAAGTCGAAGTCAACTATGCAGGAGCAGCACACGAGAGCGAAACTACCAAAGGGTGTGTCCAAGGATCTATCGGCGGACCCACCTTCTGGAACGTAATCCTAGACTCGCTGCTGCGACTGCTGGAAGCAGAGGGAGTATAGTCTCAAGCCTTCGCGGATGACGTCGTTCTCGTGTTCACAGGTTCACAGTCAAACATCATCGAGCAGCAGGCCAACAACACGTTGGACATGATCGTGAAATGGGGAAAACGTAACAAGCTCAACTTTGCAGCGCAGAAGACTAATGCGATGCTCTTCACCAAAAAGTTGAAGTACGAACCCCCAAACCTGGTCATGTCTGGCATCCAGCTTAATCTCGTCGAAGAAGTCAAGCTGCTTGGCCTGTTGATCGACTGTTATAGGCTCAATTTCAAAGCACACGTGAAAGCCCAGTGTAAAAAGGTGGCGGATATCTCCAAACAGATTGCTCGTGCGGTGAAAGTGACCTGGGGTCTAAGGAGCGCGATCACGAGAACCATCTACGTCGCAGTGGTGGAACCCATCATCATGTATGCCTCAAGCGTGTGGGCGCAGGCGGTAGACCTCGAGGAAAACAAGAAGCACTTGAACTGTTTATAATTGTAGTATTACTAAACCAATCCCCAAATTATTTGTAAGGTTTATTAATTAATTTATTTATTTATTCTTTTATATACATATAGCAGAAACCGAATATTATGGGTATGTATATATTACATTCTTTTTAACTAGAATTGCAAAAAATTCAATAATAAACATATCTTTTAAGTTAGATAATTGTAGTTTTATTTTTCAAGTTAGCTTATTTTGAAATGGTATTCTCAATTATTAGTAGTAAATGCTTAACTAAAAAGTGGCTACGTCCCAGATGTTTTATGTTTAACTGCTTTAAAGATAAGTATTTGAATGTAATTAACGGCTTAAATATTTTTTTTTATATAAGTTACCCATAATGCTTGTTAAGAATGTGGCTAAAATACATTAACGGCATTTTAGTTAAGTAATTTAAGTTAATTTTATGAAACATAAACTTCAATAGTCAGTTACCTAAAAACACTAAGCTAAAATGCCGTTACGGTGAACTTAACTGCATTTTAGCGTTTGGTTTTCACTTTTATCAAAATTTAAAGCACGGCTATAAAGCAAAAAATGTATTTTACATTTAAATAAACAGGTGTATTCATTTTAAAGTACATTTATTAGAAAGTACTATAAAAAACATATTTTTTATGGTTATAAAGTAGCATTCATTTTAAACATCTCCCGCGTTTTTTGCTGATATCTCCAAACTTGGTTTTGAGGCTTAACGGCATTATAGATAGTGGACGGCAGCGATATTTTCTTTCTCGAATTCAGCAAACTTGTATCACAAAATTCTTCATTTTGACGTGTAGAAGAACACCATTAAGTATTACTACACCTTTCCGTTACACCTTGTATAGTAAGTAGACTTTACAGGTAGCTCTAATCTACCGAAATAAATGATTGATTATTTAAGTGTGAGGTTACAAACATATTCAGCAAGGAAGATTGATATAATAACTCTGATAAATGTTGAAAAAAAGAGAAGAATCAATCTCCTTCAAAGTTCATTTCCTTTAGCAGTCAGTACACATAGCAATAGCCTCAGCACCAAACGGGTATAGTTTATCGCAGAAACGTGCTATATTTTTACTTATACGGAACCCATACTTTATTGGTTCTAAACTTTTCGCATTTCGAAGCATTTTGCTTGTCAATCTGTTATGAATCTTGTAAACCGATCAAGCTCGCTGACGCAGTTGGGTGACGTCATTTGGTTTGATCAAAATAAATCTTTTAACGATACTCGACAGATGACATTGAAAAAGGGATGATATGAATCAACGTAGTTTGTTTAATGCGCCTTTTAGATTATCTGTTTTAGATAACATAAGTGTAGAGTGTTTTGTATCTGGTGAGGTGGAAATGATGTGACGCCGTTTTGTCTGTACTGCATTTGCATAATGGATTGATTGCATCACGAGTACAATAGCGAGACAGTAAATGGGCACAGTCGGGCGAGCAAATAAATTGTGGTTCTAGTGACTGTCTCGCCTCATTAAACTATTTATACAAACCGAGTACTCAACCGAGAGCACTGTCTCGCCACTGTACCTACTCCTTACGTGTATTCTATAAACCATTACATTTTACCTATTGCAAAAAGCTTTTGAATTTTAAAACAATAAAAAATGACCGTGCCAGGGTAAAAAACTGTTGGTGTAGAGTAGACGAAACGTTGTTGCAAAAGAAATCGACCATGGTTATAATGACAGATTTTATGTTAGTTAGTCAGTTTTTCTATTCATTTTACTAACTTATGCTTCTGGGTACAGATAAAACTTAGAACATATTTTTATAAATTTTGTACTACAGTTTCTGTTTGGTTTTGTTTAGGTATCTGTCAATATATGTCTGACCCACTTTTATCAGTGTCCTACTCTATTCGATACAATTATCTCAAGCTCCGATCACAATGCCGAGAAACTACTGAGAACGCTCGAGCCGGAAGGTGTTCCCAGAAGGCACTTCAATGGAGTGTCATGAGCTCTATCAAGTTTCTTTTCACTTCACTTACTCAACTCAGGTCCTGCAAAAAGTTTGACGTAGGTTTCTTTGAATTTCTTTGTGATTTATTTATTTTCTTATTTTGATCTCGGGTTCGTCCTAGTTTTGTAAGTTTATTGTTGAAATATGACAACTTAGTTGCGCTCCATTTCACTCGCGCGATAGTGAAAACGGTGAAAACGAAAAATAGCCTATGTGGAAAATTCAGGAAATAGCCCGATTTGGGTTGTCAGGCAATTATTGTTTAAAATACCTATATATAATTATATATAATAATGCTATTTCTTCCTACTCTTGGATATTCTTGGTAAATAAAAACTTATGTGTTGCTCTGTAAAAACAAGAGTTTTATTTTCACCAAATGCAAACAAACAAACAAACAAATTACATTTCACAAAATACAGATTAATCAATTACCTGTAAAAACAAGAGAAACAACATTTAATGTCCTTTATTTACTCTTTTACAAAAAGTCTTCGTTGTAATTTAAATCTTGATATCCTTTTTGGCTACCTGTGGATCTGTCACTGTCATGGTTGTTTCGATCTTGTCACAGCTTGTCAACAGCAGCTGTCAGTTTTTAAATAGCGGTAATTTTTAATCTAAAGAAAAGCGAAGTATGTATGTACCGTTTTCTTTACATCTCCCCTCCTAAGAGAAACAATTACAAATGATAATGCACGTAATTGTTTAATTATACAATGCTGGAGTTAATTTGGTGATGTGATAGAGATTAGATTCTTTCTTTTTGTGTCCAGTATCAACTTCATAAATAGTGTTTGAAATCTTCTTCAATATTGTGAAAGGTCCAATCCTCAATTCATCCATTTTCTTCCTGTTAAGTCGATTTCCGTTTTCCACATAGACTCTGTCACCCTCTTTGAATTCATATTCTTCTCGATGTTGATCGAACCATTTTTTGTTATAATTATGTGATTTTATTGTATTCTTATATGCCTGGTCTCTATCTTGTTGTAAATCTTCATTTGTATATCCTGATTTTAATTCTAATGGCAGAATATTCACATTTTCGCCTTCTAATAGGTACTTTGGAGCATACTTTGTGACTGTGTGTTCTGTTTCATTATATTTTTCCACACATTTATGTGCAATAGTCGACCATGCAATTTTATTTTTGTTTTCATTTATTTTACATCTTATCTTATTAACCAAAGTTTGGTTTAGACGTTCATTGAGCCCGTTTGAAAATGGTGTATCAACCGCTGTAAATATAATTTTTATATTCTTGTTCTTCATGTAATCCTTAAATTCTTTGGAGTTAATGCCGGGGTATTGATCTGTTAATACTATATCTATGTCGTAGCTCTCTGTGACATTATTTATTAGCTTAATGAAATCATTGGATGTTTGATGTTTAGATGTTAATATATAAGCATATCTTGTAAAATGATCAACTAGAAGATGCAAGTATTTTTTTGTAGATCGAGATCCTCCAAAACCCCCAATGGTATCAATGGACACTATTTCAAATGGATGTGTTGCCGGGCCCAAATGTGACATTAATCCATATTTTGACTTCCTCCTTGACTTGTTCTTAATACAAATTTCACATTCATTACAAATTTGTTTAATGTTCTTGGTAATATTCTTTGCTGTGTAGAATGGTGTTAATTTATTTGTCAGTTGAGTTATACCCAAGTGGAAGTATGTCTCATGAATTCTTTTTATAATGATTTTGCTAAATTCTTCTGTTAGTACAATTTTTTTCCTTCCTTTATTATTTTTGTAGTAAATATCATTCTCCAATTTCATTTTGGTTTTGTTATTTTGTAAGTCTTGGTTTCCGCTTTGATCACTTTTTATGTCTTTTAAGTTTATTAAATTAACTACTTTTAAAAAATCTTCAGCATTTTCGTGAGGTTCTAGAACTGGATTTCTGCTTAAACAGTCAGCTTCTTGATTTAATTTTCCGGGGTTATATTTTATTTTAAAATTATATTGTGATAAGTAATATGTCAAGTCACCTAATTCCTCATCAGTTCTAGCCTTGATATTTAAGTTTTCGAGTGGTTTGTGATCAGAATATACCATAAATTCTTTCCCCATTAACCAGTGTTGCCAATATTTCACAGCTTCTTTTATGGCCAAGCATTCTAAATATATTGCCTTTTTCTTCTTCTGAGTTTCAGTTAATTTTCTTGAAAAGTAGGCAACCGGTCTATGCTCTCCATTTTTATCTTGTTGTTTCAACACTGCTCCCAAGCCTTGTATGCTAGCATCCGTGTATATGTTTATTGGTAGTTCTGGGTCAAAGATTTTCAGAATTGGTTTAGAACACAGCAATGATTTAATTCTTTCAAATGATTTTTGACATTCTTCTGACCATATAAATTTCACATCTTTTCTTAGTAAATTGTGTAATGGGTCCAGGATAATAGCACTGTTTGGTACAAATTTATGATGAAAATTTATTTTTCCTAGGAACTGGCGTACATTTTTCCTTGTTTGTGGAATTGGGAAATTTTTGACAGCGGTTAAATAATCTTTCAAAGGTCTGATTGAATTATTTTCTATTACATGACCCAAATATTTGGCAGAATTATTAGCGAAAGTACACTTTGAAAATTTCAATCTAAAACCTTCCTTTAATATTGCTTCCAGTAATTTTGATACATGTTCTATATGTTCTTCAAATGTTTTTGAAAAAACCAGTATATCATCAATGAAATTTACTGCAAAATTAGATAGTTGATATTTTCTTATGATATTTCCCAATATTCTTTGGAAGATTGCCGGTGCAGTCTTTAGTCCAAATGGAAGGCAGGTCCATTGAAAATGCCCTTCTTGTGTTACAAAAGCAGTTTTATGCCTATCTTGAATTTTCAAAGGGATTGACCAAAATGCTGAATTGATATCAAAAGTGGAGAAATACTTACAGTTTACTGCTTTTACCATTAAATCCTCAATCAGCGGGAAAGGTTGTGATTGTGGGACAACAATTTTGTTTAATTCCCTGAAATCTATACATAACCTTGTTTTTCTGTCATCTTCTTTTTTATATGCCAGAGTTACTGGAGCAGCAAATGGGCTGTAAGATTCCTCAATCAAATTCTTCTGTAGTAATGTTGCTATTTGATTTTCTATTTCCTTTCTATCCTCTGCTGTGCATCTATAAGGTCGTTTATAACAGTATTTATCCATTGTTAAGTCGATATGGGCTTCATAATCTCGCACCATACCTATGTCATATTTATCTTTGGCAAAAACATGGTTATATTTTTTTATCAACATATCAATTTGTGATTGTTGGTGTAAATCTAGATGGTTTATGAATATTTCAAATTTGTCTGGATTTACATGTTCATTGAAATTTATTTCACATTCAGATAAAAGTTCCTTTTTCTGTTTTAACACATCAGAGTTTGACCGAAATGTGTCTTCAGTTTTGTTTCCTAGTACATCAGGAATTTCATGGAGTTTTTCTGAAATATGTTTATTGTAGTTTTTGGTTTTCACATCTATTTCTTGTGGACTGTTATATTGTGTGATTTTTAAGTCATAATCTTGAATTAATTTGAATCCTTTTATACAATCCAAGCCAATGAGAAAATCATAATTAAAGTTTTCATTGTATATAACAAAAACATCCATCACTTTTTCAATTTCAAAGATTTTTATTTTGAGTGTTACCATACCTTCTGTTTTCTTCTCACCATTAATAGTCTTCAAGTTTACCATTTGTGTGTCACTTGTATTCTTTTGATAAATTTTCAATAATTTTGCATTTATTAATGACACATTTGAACCGGAGTCATAAATTCCTGAAACTTGTAAAGTGTCATTTAATAATAACTTAATTTGTATTAATGGTGATATTTCTAGTTTTTTGGATTCTTTTCATTCAATTCAATTTCCAATTCTGAGTTATTGACAGTTTTTACAACTGTTTTTTGATTATTTTTATGAAACCAGCAATGTTCTTCAAGGTGGTAACGTTTCCCTTTTTTCTCCTTAATGCAGATTTGGCATGGTGTTTTTTCTTCAAATTTTTTAGTTACAGTACCAGAATACACCCTACTTGTCTTCCTGTAATTATTTTTCTCTGCAAAATGTTCCAGTTTTCCTAATTCATTGTAAAGATCTTCTGTTCCTAGTAAAGCTTCTCGGTCAATTTTATCCGACACATAATTAGGTAAACCATTTGCTATGAGATCTATGAGTGTCCCAGTATCGATGGATTTCCTGACTTCCAACAACAGTTTTTCTTTTTTTAATGCATACTCGAGTAATGAACCAGCCTGATATTTGTAGGAATGAGCATATCTCACAGGTGACCATCCTTTGTTAGCGAAAGTTTCACAGAAATTCTTCTCCCATTTGTCCCAGTCCGATTCTATCGTTAACTTTATGAGCATACAGCTGTACCAATCTGTACCGGGTCCTTCTAAAAAATGTTTTAAAATTTCTATTTTTTTTCTTTCATCTATAATTTTGAATCGCTCACATTCTTTTTCGAAGCCCTTGATCCATTGTTTGGCATTTGTGTTTTTACCCGTTTCTATGGTAAAATTTTTTGCAGTTTTTCCAATATTTTCAGTCAATTGTTTTTCGGAAATTAAAGTTACTAACTTCCTTAACATCTCACCGGAACTGTCACATTCTGTTTCTTTTCTTTCCTCTGTAATTTCTTCAAGGTAAATATCATTAAATTGTAAATTTTGTTCTTCATCTA
This sequence comes from Alcis repandata, assembly GCA_949125135.1. NCBI lineage: Eukaryota > Metazoa > Arthropoda > Insecta > Lepidoptera > Geometridae > Alcis > Alcis repandata. The sequence goes on from OX421238.1 coordinate 6,153,122, forward strand.
GGTATACTTTTGAAATTTCCTCCGTTAAAGTAAACCATATTTTCCTAGATTGGTGTCTTTTGCTGAGTGTTTTTCTTATCTTAGCATAGCTTGAAGTATTTATGATTGCTTGATGAAGACTTGCCTGTTGATATTCAAGTGGGATTCCAAAAGTTTGTCCGGTGGTTGTGGAAAGTGAGGTTATGCAAATGACATTCGATTTTCCGTCTGCTGCCGGTTTTACCGTAAAATCAAAACGCAGTCTGTCCATGTTCCTCGAAGATGATGTTGTCCAGTAAATGTTGTTTTATAATAATGCTATTTCTTCCTACTCTTGGATATTCTTGGTAAATAAAAACTTATGTGTTGCTCTGTAAAAACAAGAGTTTTATTTTCACCAAATGCAAACAAACAAACAAACAAATTACATTTCACAAAATACAGATTAATCAATTACCTGTAAAAACAAGAGAAACAACATTTAATGTCCTTTAATTACTCTTTTACAAAAAGTCTTCGTTGTAATTTAAATCTTGATATCCTTTTTGGCTACCTGTGGATCTGTCACTGTCATGGTTGTTTCGATCTTGTCACAGCTTGTCAACAGCAGCTGTCAGTTTTTAAATAGCGGTAATTTTTAATCTAAAGAAAAGCGAAGTATGTATGTACCGTTTTCTTTACATATATATAGTATATATACTGTAATGAATATTTTTTTTAAGTTTGGGGGTTATATAAATACATGGTAACAAACATTCACACATACAAACACACTTTCGCATTTGTAATATTAGTAGGATTACTTTCGCCCGAGATTTTAAGAGATAAATCCAAACCAAATTTAATTTACATCTTTAGAATCGTTTCAGCGTGAATAAGTTACAAATCCGACAAAATTTCGCATTAAAAAAAAGTATTATGGCTTTTTTTTATGTAATTGAGTGACGAGACAAGCAAATCGCTCGCCTGATGGTAAACGTCACGTTTGCCCATAACAGGTCTGCGCTACTCAGAATTTTGAACTCGCAGAATTCAAGACCCAGCGTGGCACAGCACTGCGCTCGTCGCCCTGAGATAAATATAAGTTGTCTCCTATTTGCCCTGTAATTTACTGGAAACATTGCCCTTCCAACCGGAACACAGTAATGTTTGCACATTACTGCTTGGCTGTTTCCATCTAAAATTAGTCTATCTTAATATTAGAATTCAAAACGTTGCACTCTACAAGAGCGCAAACAAACACCCCATCCCATCATTCCGAATTAACAAAAAAAGAAAAATACTCAAAAAAGTTTGCGTGCTTTCAATCCGTTGCACAAAAAGTGTAGCAAGAACTCAAATCAAATAAAATTCGACACGAGCTAAGTTAAAACAAAGGGTTTTATGTTATACGCTTGTTTGAACATCAAATGACAAGGATGAATGTAGGTAGGTCCTTAACGAGGATCGGCTTACACAAAACTCCGTTTGTATGATAAAACGCATTTCAACGTGACCGATGCTGAAATTCATAAAAGCTTCCGAAAGAACATTTTATATTGTAACGAATTTACAATTTTTTTACTAAAAAAAGAATCTCATCGACGCGAGAATATGCTTTTTTATGAACAAAATTAATAAAGTAACGAAACCAATTTTTCAGGCAATGTACATTGTTTAGGCCTCGATACCCTCTACTCCATATATATACCATAATAGTAACAGAGATGACAAAATAATTTCCAAATAATCTACTAAGAATCCTTACGCTAAACTTATCGATGCAAACAGATTTTATTTAACGGACAACACGGCTAGTCCTTGGATAGGTAATTACTGGTGGAATTTTACAACTATGCGCTACAAGGGTTGCGATAACACGTTGAATTGTACTGTACGCCTGAAAGAGATCACCTTCGCGATAAGGCCGCCAGTTGTTGCACTAGTTTTAAGTTTTGCTATCCTTTTATTCGTAATTTCTGGTGTGAACAATAAAGAGTTTATCTATCTACATATCTACGCCCTAGTTGGTTGTCCTAAAATACATAACAACCGCTGAGTCACGTCATAATTATAGCTTCACGGCTCGAAATGACATGATACAAAACTGACACAAAGCTATACTTGTAATAATCACTCAGCCTATAATTATAAACTTACTTACTTATTTTAGGAACAACAAAATTTCGCCAGGCGTTGAGAGATGTGTTATGATAACAAGCTAGTTTTCAATTCAACAGGTGCGTGTTATACTGGGTGGAGCAAAAGTACAAATAAAAGTGGAAAGTAGAAGTGGCAAAAAGATTTTTGTCATACAGACAAACTGGAATTTTTATAGGAATAGGTTTAGCTATTTAAAAAACAACAGAAACACTTCCTTATAATTAACACGGGAATACTCACTTTCTCACGTTTATACTTTATAACAAAAATTTTCAAACCCACGTTAGTTTCCATAGTAAAACAGAAGCACTTGTTGATTTAGATGTGTCTTTACAGAACTCAAGGTCACGCGCCGCAGACATAACTTAAAACCTGAAAAACATCATTTACATAATAACAGTGACATCGTTTATGCAATTATGAAACAGAAGTTTGTCAGAGTCCAGTTGGTTTTTAGATAAATTATGAGTAACTTGAAGAATGTTTGGTGTTTGCGGCGCCTCACGGATTATCTCCGCGCGCCGTATACAATCCTTTGGAACCGTTATTCAGTAAAAATCTGATTTGTGTATGAACAGTGAACACTATTCAGTATTGTCACGCCTCTGTGTAACATGTTACATATACGGTATATTTGCATATCAAAATTGAATACGAGTATTGTTTTTTTGAATTGTTTGTAAAAAAAAAAAACAAATAAGTGCGTAAAAAAGTTATTGATCAGTGTCAGAGTTCAAGTGAACGACCATCAGAAAACAATTGTTGATTTCATATTTATACTTCTTTGTATTTCCTTTCATTGTTGTATTGGTTTGTAGGTAAGAATTTTGATTATAAAATTAAAAAATAAAGTTGTTTAAAAATAAGTTATCAGAACCTATTTCCTTGCCTACCTAGCCCAGTATTCAGATGGTCATCAAGTCATCTGGCAGCTACATGCGTCGATAAGCCCCTAGCTAAGTTGCAATTCTAAAATCGAAATGCTTTAGAAAACTAGAACAATGTACGAGTATGCGGATGACATTTCCATAATAGAATATAGAATATAATAATAGAATCTATAAATAGATTACAGAATTGTCATATCAATGTAATCCCATAGATTATCCAAGGGCTTTATATTGTATTGAATAATTATAGAATTGCGACTTGGAAAGAGCCCGATAGGCCTCCAATTCAATGCCAAAGCAAAGTAACAGGCACAGCAAGAGAATAAATATAACTCACACAGTAGTGAATAAAGAAGAATTATAAAGGAAACTGTTGATGAAAAAGCAAAATAACTATCAGCACAATTCTCGTGACCTCATACATGAAACAAGATTATCTCGTGAAGATAAAAATAGTAAATAGCCCGTTAGTACAAAAATGCTAGCTGTAAAAAAGGTCAAATAGCGAGTAATTAAGGACGCTAGATGCGAATGTCTACATTCAGCATAATTTGACGTAGGTGGAGAAAATAAGTGAAATAGACCTCCATCAATCACATGAGCCGGTCCCAAATCGATTTAGATAAAACTCAATTCTTAGAAACTTTGTATTCATGACTGTAGGTTTTTATAGTAATGTGTCAATTTTTTGCAATTTTTTCCTCCTTGTTTTTAGGGGTTCTTTAAACATTGATTTACCTCTACAAATCGCTTAGTATTATAACTTTTATCGATCTTTAATTTTTACTATCGTTAGATTTGATTTTATGACATTTAAACTCATTTTTCTCTTCACACATATAAAATGAAATGATCCTTATAAAACGAGCTTGACCATTGAGTTTAGCACGTCCATTCTAAAACAAAAGTGCACTTACAAAAGTGCAAAATGCCTATATACTAGGAGTGAAAAGGTATTGTGAGTTTATCACCCACAAGCTGCATCTATCGGTTTCACTTGAGCGGTGATAGAAAAAGATAAAGATAATAATAATGTGAAGCAAGTTATGTCCTTGTCTGTACCCTGACCGTGTTTGCGAAGTTTCATGATGATCAGTTAAGTATTAAGTAGTTAAGGCGTGAATGCGTAGGTAACTAACAAACAAACTCATTTTCGCATTTTTATTTTATTAGTTAAAATAAGTAGTGCCGTAACTACGACACTACCAGAAGTACCCAGGCATAGGACGCATGCCTTGGATGGTCACAGAAGTACCGGACTTAGACCGGTAACCGGTTTTAGGTCATGCATGACGATTAGTAGACCAAATAAAATAAAAGATTAGTGTAACACTGCCCATAAAAGTTTTACTAGATAAACATCAGGAACCATCAGCTAAAAAAATAGCGAAACGAAAGCTAACACGATTCAACAGTGCGAGTATAGCACTTTGTCGATCGACTAACTGACGTTCAAAGTCGACTAATTCGATAAAATTTCACGATTTTGTTCAGAGCATAGATAATTTTGAGGATTTTGTAGAGTGCATCTCTCGCACTGCTGGCTTGCGATAAATGCTGGTACCGGCTCTGGACTGAATTATTGCTAACTTAACAGGGCCTGTCATTGAATTCAAAAATAGTTTCAAGTAGTTACCTATCGTTTATAATCTAGACTGCCTATCTAGCCTAAATCTTTCACTATCACCCGCATACATTTTATTTGCACCTGCATGAAGGTGTAAGGTTTTGCAAATTTCGAATAGGTCACAATGAGGTCGCACGCGTTTTGTTTTTTGTGAAATTTAATCATCACCGTCAGTCTGTGTTGATCCACTGTATAGTATAGGTATAGACCTCTTCTCCCTCGTGCTATTTCTTCCTGTCTCGGATCAAATTAATACACGAGGGACCCGCACTGGGTCTGATGTCGTTGACCTATCGGGCTAGTGATCTACCCAGAAATGAGACCGATTATATTCGCCCCAAAATCTTCGAATAGCAAATTTTGTGGAAATGGTTGGATCGGATTTTGAGATAAAAATATCTACCGATTAATATTATTTCATAGATTGCTTTTACATATCAACACTTCTACACTAATATTATAAAGAGGAAAGGTTTGTATTTTTGGATGTTTATAACGAATAAACTCAAAAACTATTGGACCTATTTTAAAAACTCTTGTACCAGTATAAAGCTACTTTATTAGCAAGTGACATAGACAAATCAATCATACAAAATATTAATATTGTTACCTATATTAATATTTTGGGTGTCACTAGCATGATCTCTAATTAGGTATAATATATAATATTTCCGAATTTCTAGTTAAAGGTCACATGAATTCAGACTTTTCTTTGAAAGCCCCTTCACTTGAGAACTAAATTCAAACTAATTTTGATTATCTACCACGAAACTATCCAGAACTAACATCTCTTTGGCAAAACTAAATCTTTCAAGAACAACCTCAAGAGCAAACTATCTATAACATTTAGTAAGATTCCAATCTAGACCCAAACTATTTAGAAAATCCTTTTCAATTGGTTCGTCTGTAGAAGTTACTCTATATTAAACTTTATTTTTAACACCGCAAAGTAAAAATCAGAATAGAAAAATGAAGATTTATGTAAAGAACTTAGCACCATATTTTACTTCAGTATCTTTGACACCCGATTTCCTAACAAAGTCGCTTTTTTCAAAGCTAAACAAATTGATGTCGATTATGAGGTTTTTCGAACAGTTTTTATCTTGAATTTCAGTAAAGTCAAAATAAATAGGTATAAATGTTTAACGCGTAGAAGAATGAAGCGGATTTAGCATCTTATCTATGTCATCATAAAAGTTTGACTGCTACACACTTGACAATTCGACACCCATACCTACGCTACTAAAGGAGTTGTGTTAGGGGCTCAGAGCCTCCCTGGTATTTCAAGAAGCTGGGTTATTCGAGGAAACGCTTCACTACGAACAACTTGACAACTTTCAAATTACAATTTACAACGAAACTTTAACCATATTGATTTTGAGTTAATAAAAGTTTTTGGGATTACTCATAATAAATTTGGCTTCAAAATACGCAGTCACCAAATATTAAACACCTGTATTTTTCACTGTGTAAAGATAATTTTGAACACTTTTCGAATGAGTCATACATAGCCATGACATTCCTGGCAAGTATGTACCTACACTTTTGACTCTTAGTACATTCTTATACTTACGTAATTTACTTGCCATTATTTGTAACGCTGTTTTAAAATAAATGCCAAAAGTAATAAGATCATTATCGACATTGAAATAAGGTTGAAAATCTTTTGGGAAAGAGATGCTAAGGCCCCTCCTAAAATGCTAGCTCCACGACTGAAATGCAAACCACGGGTCGCTTAATATGCTACTCTATCGACGTGGTTTCTGCACATGACGCCGACGTTTTCCTAATTCGACTATTTTCTTTCATGTTTCATAAACCATCAAGCTGAGCACAATCTATTTATAGCGAAACTTTTTGTTTGAAAGGGCCTCAAACAATGAAAATATTTTTAAACTAAAATACCAATAACAACTGATAATTTTATAAATAAACTTAATTAATCATAAAAAGTAAACAAATGAAAAATATAAGATCACAAAATTATTTTGTTTTTTTATTGTCTAAGGTGAGATCAGATCACATGTCATAACACCGTATTTGTAGAAATTTCAACCTTATTTTAATTGTACTAAATTTGTTATTTGACCATTCGTTTTGTTTGAACGCTTGGTCGTGCGACGTAGAAAAACGGCATAACATAACAGAAGAACAATGACAAATCAAACCGTGTTACAAACTCAAGTTCAATAGAATTCGGTCAGAAGTGAGGCCTTCTAAATCTAAAAATTAAACGTGGACAAGCGAAGCCAGTGAAATTGAAGTCTCTTCAATTTCCTTGAAGACGACAACACACAGATTAAATAATAGCTAGTAGGTACTGCGGCGACCTAATTTCGGGGCGATTATTTTCATCAGTCTATTGAATTTTCAAATAACAGCAATTATAAATTATATTGATTGTTGATTATAAATTGACTGTTGTCAAATAAATTTTAATAAATCAATTTTCTTTTCTCAAATAAATTTATCAAAGGAGATAAAGCCCGAACAGCTGATAGTTAGTTTCTTTCGTGAACCGTCTCACAGTAAAATCTCATTTCTGCCTAGCTTTTTCCATGTGAAAAAATGCTTTATATTCCCGTAATATACGCCATATTAAAACAGAACAAAAGTACCGTCTACTAGACCGCTACCACGACAAAAACATACTCAGGAGCTAGAAACAGCTGTTCATCAAGGCCCTGTAACAAAAGGCTCATAAGGCGTAAAACGTAATACGTAATACGTGTTTTTCGTCTATTTCAATAAGTAATACTATTCTGGTCATCCTACTAATATTATAAACGCGAAAGTTTGTGAGTATGTTTGTTGGTCTTTCACGCAAAAACGGCTGAACGGATTTACATGAAATTTGGAATGAATGTTACATGAACATTATACTCCATAGCCATCCATAGGCTTTATCCCGGAAAACGCGGGTGAAACTGCGGATCGCAGCTAGTACTGAATAAACGACAAAGTTTTTGTTACTAGCTAGAAAATTTCACAGTTTTCGAGGACGAAATTAAGTAGGTTACATAGCCTAGAGTTGTTTTTTTTAAACATGAAATTAATCTTATGTCCGTTTTTCAAATACGCTATGATACATTTTATTTTAATTGACTTAACCATTTGTTGCGAAGTTTTTTGTTGTTGATACGTGTCATTAGGCTCAAATGTACTTGTTGCTCTTTGCGCCCACCCTAAAAATAGCATACAACTTGTTACACTCATGGTTCTTACTAGGATTCCCTGTGTCGGAGATGCCATGGAACACACACAAAGACAAGGTTAACTAACATCCTGACCCGGCGCAGATATTTAAATTCGTCATTCAAACATCTGCTCGGCCGGGAACCGAACCCGGAATCTTTTGCTCATAAGGCGGATGTACTACCGCTGAGCCAAGCAGGTCGACTAAATAAATTTATTATTTGTAAAAAAAGAAGGAAATACTCGTACTGTATTCGTAAGTTATTATTCCTAATTAATTTGAATTGATTGAACTTTTCATAAACTGAATTGATTCTTCAAACTTTAACAAAATACACCTTTGGCTTATGGCATAACCCACATGATCGTATCAAAAATGTAAGTGAATATTAGCTTAAATACTTTGTATTAGTCGCAATTCCATCATCACCAATCATCTGCCAATGCTAAACATATCCCAAAATCTTATAAATATATTTCCTGACACTTAAAAATAATACGAGTCATGTAAAAATAAGCTCTTCTGATACCTTTGTACAGAAATCTATCGTTTCCACGGATTTATTTGTGCGATTAGTACGTTGCTACTTCGATATTACAGAAACCCACATTACAACGAGAAGTGCTTTCAGAATTTCAGTTCGGATTGCACTCAGTCTTAGTTCAGACGTCGCGGCGCGCAGTATCGCGCCCGAAGCGCGTAGTGACGACCGAAGAGAAAAGTTGTTTTCCGATACTGAATATTGAATATACTATTAGTGAATAACAGTTTACAACTAACAGTTACTTTTTACAGTTGAATAAATACAGACATTGGGATCATAATAGAAAACTCGAGCAATTATGCAAGTGAGTTTTTTTTGGTTTTGTAACTTTGCTTGCTGAATTTTGAAAGCTTCGATGAGGATTATTGGGCACGTTTGGGAATTCATTTTGTAGATTAAGCTTCATTATTATTCTGTAGACATCGTTATAGGCCACAGAGTAATGAGAAAGTAGGAAGTGTAATATTGAAATTGATGAAACTTTGTAATCTAAAATTTTTATGTGAATCGTGTCATCTACCTAAGTAGGTCTATTCTCGAAATGCCGATTTTAACAAAACTCTGGCTTGCATACTTAAAGAATGAATGAAATAGAAAATTCCTTGTTTTATTAATAAGCTTTAAAAAAATAAAGAAACATTCAACGTTTTTTTTATTTTTTCCGATCAAAAGCGACGATTTCTCAAAAATAAAGTCGTAATTTGCCAGTGAAATTTATAAGATTCCCAAATAAAAATGAATCTATTCACTATACCTTTCTTAGATTTAAGTTATACTATACTTAGGTCATCTCTATGGAAACAAAGTAGACATCACAATACAAAGCTATAGAAATAAAAAGAAGTTTTTGTTTTCAAAGAAACAGAAAAGTCACGCTCACTTTAATTTTCCGTTCTTAATTATGGCCTATTTTTACAATACAAAAGTTTAATTTATATACACTTGTATTGTTAAATTAAATTACTCCATCCAATTCACGTCGACTTTTTCACAATTGTTCAAATACAAAATAAATTAATTCTTCGAAGCACTCACACGGACCACGTTTAGGTAGTCATCGAATTGAATTTTCAAAGTAGTTTTCTGTTTTAATAGCAAAAAAGTTAATTTCATAAATAATAAAAAAAAAATGTAAATATTTCATAACTTTTTTTCTTAATTTTTGGTCTTAATTTGACGTGATTTTTCTACACAATTCAAAAGGCCGTGATCTTATCTTGATCGTGATCTTAGGGTTTTATAAGACTTATTTCCACATTTTTCTTCAGCGACATAGTTGCTAATTCACAATTCATTTTTACAGCTTTCTTTAGTAGTTATTAAGAAAGTTAACAAAACCATACATAAGAAAACATATCCTTCTTATATTAACGTAACCTAACGTAAACGTTTCACACTCATAGCTCCCCACTAGGAATAAATCCTGTGTCGGGGATGCCACGGAACACACACAAAGACAAGGACAAATAACACCCAGACCCAGAACAGATAATATTTAAATCATCATTCCCGGCCGGGCAGATATTTATATTCAGACGTTAATCAAAATAACGTGTACATTACAAGTACATACGTACAATTGTACTTATATTTTATATGGATTATGAACAAAATTTCCTGTATAAGTAGTAGACTAAAGGTTATTCCCATAGGAACGAAAGCCTTCATCACTCTTCTTATTAATAATCTTGACATGTGTATCTAGCGGTATCCGGTATCAAATTTTGATCTCAGTCCCAGATCATCATCTGCCTACCCTTATCACACTTACGTGGGGTCGGTACAGTATGTACACTTCTTCCATTCATCTCTATCATTCGTCATATCTGAATACACTCACTTCTTTTTCAGTCCCAGATATACCCTATACCCTATAGAATTTTGCCAATGAAATAATCAACACATTTTTTCTAAATAAAATCAACAAACTTTGATACAATATACGTTTTGTTTTGTTTTAAACGTATTGTTTGTAATGTGAACTTGTGTAGTACTCATCATCTATCTTCTTCTATATAAAATGAAACCCGTTTTCCTTGGTCACGGCCTCACGCGTGAATGGCTGGACCGATTTCACTAATTCTTTTTTTGTTGTATTTGTTATTATTAGGAGAAGGTTTTTACGGAAAAAAATATTAAGAAAATCTCTCAGAAATATTGAAAAACCCTAAAAACAGCCCTTTTATTTTTCCCATACAAACGTTTTCTAACTAAAACGAGCTTTATTGCTATTGTATAAAGTTCATATTGAATTGCAAGCACTCACTGTTGTTTAAGCAATGTAGATATGTTCCTAACGTCCAAGAGTCAATTTGCACTTTATTACCTCTGTACAAAGGTCAAATTCAATCATATCTATCAAAACAGTGTGCGTTTTATACTGATCATTTTTACTATAAATTGACAAGTTAGCATCAACAAACTACGGTTGCTATAGTTACGCAATAGCATGAGAATAGAGGTTATAACAAAGAGTTCCTATAATTATTCTCAACACCTTTGGTCACGCCATCACGCGTGAACGACTGGACCGATTTCAATTTACTCTACGTTTATCCCAAAGTCTACCCGTGCGAAGCCGGGACGGGCCGCTAGTAATGAATAATTTTTACTATTGGACTAACCCTGAAAACGCGAAAAAAATCAGCTAGTCCATACATTTTGAAGATTGAATATTTTCCATGGATTTCAGGGTTGGTCTTCATAATAAAAATTGTTCATAACGATGAGTGTTATAAGCTCTTTTCGTCTTAGCGTACCCTTTTATTTTAGCGCTCAATTAAATTAAATTAGCCTGCTGTAGTAGGTAAGTACTTCGGAAGTTTCAGTTTCTCTTTTGAACGTAAAAATGTGGAACCACAATGCCATTCATGCAATTTTCATTATGTTGTGGAAAGTTTGTCTAAGAAAAATATGACCTAGAAATGGGCAAAATTAGCTTCGCCTCTCATGAATAGGTGAGTTGGTGGTCAACTTAGGAACTAATTTAAGCTAAAAAAATTCACCAACGAAAATAAAAAAGAGAAGTTTTCTTAAAAAATATGGTCTGTAACAGTATACTGTATAAGTGGTGACAGGGTTAAAGGCTCTAAGTTATCATTATGAACAACTTTTACTATGGGACCAACCCAGAAATCGCAAAAAACAATCTGCTGTTCCGTAGAACAATTTCAATGAAACTGGATAAAATTTTATGGAACAGCTGATTTTTTTTCGCGATTTCAGGGTCGGCTCCATAGTAAAAGTGGTTTTTAATGATGAGTACTATGAGCCCTTTTCAGCCTAGCATACCATTTCCATATAACCCTGTATTTACAAAAGTACCTATAAAGGCTAATTTTTAAAAGCTTTGTCTGTTTGCGATGTAAAAACTTTAATGTTCATTTTCTTTATAACAGGATGTTAAAAAGACAGGTTGTTAGTGGGATAAGGGTAGGCAGATGAAGATAACAGGATGTTCCTCGCCAAAAAGTTCCCTATCAAAGAGTAATGCCAATTTCCTATTTCTTGAACAACATCACTATAAATACAAAGCATTAACCTAAAAACGGTTAACTAAAAGGCTATGTAATGTTTTGTAGGGCTGTCAGCGTTTTGTACGCGTTTAATATCTACTGATTTATTTCTCGGCAAGTAAGCATTTTCTATTGAGCAATCTTTTTCAGATCCAAAATAAATCTATGATCATTGCCAAACATAACATTAGTATGAAATATTATTATCTTAAGATTAAAATCTAATTTATTTATAATATTTTTTTTTCCAATCATAATTTATTTTTTGTGGATCTTTTGTCACTGAAACATAATTTTGATAACGATGATCATTTTCTTAAATCTACAACTCGTTGTAACATAGTTCTCAGATAGATGCGATCTGAGACAATGTGGTAGGTTCCCAACGAGTCAGTGCTGTTACTCGTTGGGAATTATTTTTCCCCATGAGTAAAACTGTTACTCGTTGAGAATCTATTTCTTTTAAGCGTTCTGAACGAGTAACACTCAGAGTGACTTAATAATGAGTGCCGGTGAAGAAACACATCAAAGTAGACCGCTAACCTAAGGTTAACCTAAGGTTCTTGCTCTAAGGAGCAAGAACTTTCTAGAACGTAGAATCCGTAGAATCGTCTTGCCTGGAAGAGATCTCTCAGTAACCAGGCCGCCAGTTATTCCAATAGTTTTACTCGTAAGTGTTATGATATTTTTTGTTCTGGTGTGAACATTAAATAGTTTATATAGATATATATATATGTAGATATACCTATCTATAGATAATATATATATATCTATATAAACTATTTAATGTTCACACCAGAACATATATATCTACGTGCTTAGTTGATTTTTTCTTATTATTTATTTATTACAGTATTGCAGTGTATTTTTAAACAATTATTGCCTTATAACCCCAGTCGGATTTTAAGTAATTAGCTATCACTTTCAAAAATTGTCGCCATTTGATTCAGGGAGTAAAAGGAAAAACCCTTTACTTCAACTGAATTTTAATCAACACAGATTAGGTGTTGACCATTGCGACAAATATCAAAATAAATCCCTCTCCAATTTTATTAAGTTTGTTTAGGAAACAATATTTGACTGGCAACCCTTGATTCTTCAAATAAACAGCAAAAAGGTCTCTTCCCTCAATCAATCATGGAAAATACCGCGACATTTTGAAAGACTCACTGAAGCATCAACATTCTCAAAACGAATTAAATAAGCCAGAGTTTTTCTATTTATACGAAGTAAGACAGGATAACAAAAGGTGAGAAAGATAATGGGAAATACAAATGATTGGAAGAAGAGGAACAAAATTACGGCGACAGGCTTAAGTAATGTGGCACTAATTGCAGCTTCTCCTATAATTATGATTTATTTATTTATTACTAGCTGCACCCGGCGGTTGCATAGACTAGACTAAAATAAAACCGTGGGGCACGTCCCACGGTTTTCTTGCCCCACGGTTTTATTTTAGTCTAGTCTATGCATATGTTTATAATTCCCACGACTGTATCTATTTTATTATTTTTTGGTTTTTAGTACATTTTTTTATTGTTTTATAAAACCGTTTAACTTAAAATTTTTTTTTACCTATTTTTATTAATACTTTTAAACCTTCTGAACTTCCACAAATATATCAAGTTTAAAATTAGCGAAATCAGTTTAGCTGTTCTCGAGTTAAAGCGACCCAAACGAACAGCGATTCATTTTTAATACATAAGAGAAGAGAAGAAGATTAACAAAACCACACAATTTTAATTTTAGTTTCTGTATCAAAAACAGACCTGTTCTGCTGTGTATGTGTTTGTGTTTCTGTATATTTTTTTTTACTATTCGGAAGTAAACGACTTAATTTACGTGAGTATTCTAACACAATGTGTCTAAACCACGATAGTTTCTATAGTAATATTTGTAATTGCTATAAAATATAGATCAGGTTTGTCTAAGCATTAGGATCTTGACGAACAATTTAACAGTTCACAACAATTCACAATCTCTTACTGAATACTGGTACGAAGCACTGTACGCGAACACACAAGACAGCTGTTGAATATAGGTATATATCCCTACTAATATTATAAATGTGATTGTAGGTTTGTTTGTTACGCTTCCACGCATAAACTAATTTACCGATCATCATGAAACTTTGTACATATTCTTGGTGAAGAGTAACATAGGATAGTTTTTATTTAAAAAAAAAATTACGAAAGATAAAAACATTTTTTGTCAAAAAATTTGCGAGCGAAGCCGCGGGTAAAAGCAAGTATAATATATAGGTATGTTTAGGAGTAAAACTCGTTTCAAAGTGTAGGTAGAACCTAGCTCAGCCTTTGCAGTGAGCGCGTGCTTTGTTCTTTGTTGGATGCTCCAAATTATTTGTTATGTGCATATAACATTCAGCATAATTATTCCCTTTCTTTATTTATTTGTTTCATGGTTAGGGTATAAGTTAGGAAGATAGATAAACTCTTACGGCCTTATTTTTTTTGACGGCCTGTTTGGTTCAGCGGCAGTGTATCTGCCTTATAAGCCAGAGGTCCCGGGTTCGATTCCCGGCCGGGGCAGATGTTTGAATGATGAATTTAAATATCTGTTCTGGGTCTGGGTGTTAGTTGTCCTTGTCTTTGTGTGTGTTCCATGGCATCCCCGACACAGGATTTATTCCTAGTGGGGAGCTTTGAGTGTGAAACGTTTATTTATTTATGAATGTTGCTTGTATTAACAACACTATTGTATTATAATCAATATTAAGTGTTACAAACAACAACAAACTTTCAGCGGACTTTATGAGAGCTTTATTATTTACATTAAAAATAAAAGAGAAAAAAAAATATTATATTATATACGCTTCGACTTGAAAACCTTCCTCCGTTTTTAAAAAAAACAACTGGCAACCTTATTGCTAAGCTAAGAGCAATTTCTTCCAAGCATTATAAATTAAAAAGTACGAAGGGTTTTTTTAACTCGATCTGGTAGAATTGAAAATAATATGGCTCATGGAGTATTAAAGTTCCGGTGGCCCGCGGGCTTTTCAAATGAGTTTCAACGTCCCCGGTGATACATGTAACGGATCAAGATTTGATTCGGTTGTAATATATCTTAATATATATAAATCTCGTGTCACAATGTTTGTCCTCAATGGACTCCTAAACCACTTAACCGATTATAATAAAATTCGCACACCATGTGCAGTTCGATCCAACTTGAGAGATAGGATAGTTTAAATCTCAAATTATAGTCGCAATTTTAATTTATTGCAAATTATATATATACTGATAATTTTTACTATAAATTGACAAGTTAGCATCAACATACTACGGTTGCTATAGTTACGCAATGGCTTTTGACAGGACAACGTCTGTCGAGTCAGCTAGTACCCATATAGGTAGAAGTATTCTGTATAGGTAAATCGTCATTGTCATGGTCGATATTGTAATGGGACCAACCTGGAATTCGCGAAAAAACAAAAAACAGGTGTTCCATAGAAAAATATACATGACACTCCACAAAATGTTGATAGATGTTTTTTGTTTTGCGATTACCTATTGTAAAAGTTGTTCATAATTATGAGTCCTTTCCGGCTTAGCATGCTCTTTACTTATTAACCTTGTATAGTAAGGATATTCAGTCCAAGCGTGAGTAAAACCACAGGGCAAAACTTAATAATAAACTCACATAAACAGGGCAATAGGTATTTTTGCAAGACTTTGCAAAGCTTGACCGAGAGTTCTTTGAATTATACTTATAGAAAATGGTTTCAAAGCTTTGGGTGAGAGCTTTGGTGGTTTGTGAGACACAACAACTTCGAACACGGAGTACTTGCTTTTCTAAATGAAAAGTGCCTTTATAAAAACAAAATACAACGTAATAAGAACTGTTATTTGTTAGTACTTCTTTGAAATGCTATTAAGTAAGTCGATTATTTTACTAAGTGTGAGTGTCTTTGTATGTCTAACTCTTAAACGGATGAACTGATTTGGAAGAGCTATTTCTATTTGAAAGGTGACTTAATCATTAATTAATAGGTGACTTAATGACTTAAGAGTGTTGTGATTCTAGAAAATGAGTTCAGTGGTTTGAAGCTGCTTTTTCTAGTCGCGGGTTTATAAATTTTAATTTTAATTTAATTCTATAGTGTTCATGTACCTATAGCTACATCACGTCTGTTGCAGTTTTTAAAAACTTTTATTTATCTTGCAATGGATGGATGTAACCATGCATCTGTTTGCTCGGGTGGAATCTTGTAACTCAATTTTGAACCACTTCCCGATGTCCGATTGAGCTGAAACTTGGTATACGAGTGTAACTCCGATGACAATGCAATAAATAAAAAAAATATATATCAATTTATTTCTGGAACAATTTCACACGAAAACTCAAAATGTGGTAATTATGTCTGAAGTCGAATAATGTTGGTAAATCTTGGACAACATAGTTTTATTTGAGACGTGTTCTGTGTAGTTCATGTACCTAAATATTTATAGCGACCCTAATTTAAGTTTAGACGTCTTAACTTAGCTTTCTCCGACACAGGGAAACCTAGTGTGGGAGCTTTAAGTGTGACTGTCCTTAACTTTAACAACTAGCTCATATTTTAGTCGTATTAGTTATGTGGAACTGGAAGCTGCGCTCCACAGATTCACTCACTGTTTTACAGGAACCGATGATTTTCCGCGATTTAGTATGCATGTGTCCAGAGTATAAACTACTACTAAACAAGGTTTTACTTAAATGCGTTTAGTCCTTCTTGCATGATTGATTACAGATATACAAACTATTATATCCTACTAATATCATTAATTATAAAAAGAAATTATATTTGTGAGTGATTGTTTGTTGCTACGTGTCTCCGTAACTACTAAACAAATTTTGATGAAATTTGAAATAGAGATAGTTAATGCCATTGATTATCGCATAGGCTTTTACCATCACTTCGCAGGTGAAACTGCGCAGTTCAGCTTGTTTACAATATTTGTAGGATATTGTAGGAAATAGGAAAATTCCATTATGTTTGAATTGTGCGGATATCGTTTCATCAAAATGTGGTACACGTGTTTCTACTTTATGTCTATTTGGTATTTCTTTTTGTATTTCTATGGTTGTATCTAATTCTACATTCGATTGAATTTAACAACATAAATAGGTACCATTAATGAAAGGTAAATATTTTTTGTTGATACAGGACAGCTTTCGCTCTCGACACGAACATTTTAATTCCAAAATGTAGGACGGGTAAATAGCCGATGTTTTAAAAAAATCCTTTGGAGTGTAGTGTAGATGAGGGAGAAGTAAATTATTACAAACCAGTCGACGGTCAGGAGCTCGTACTTTTAACAACGCAGGGTTAGAGATCAGGTTTTTCCAAATTTTTGATAAATCAATCCAGTTGTTTTTAAGTGACGTACCTACAAATAGCATTTCATTTTGATTGTAGACTGCTAGGAACGCCTTCTGGTGTTTCCGTATTTATTTGGAAAAAAGTCATCTTAAACACGTTTTCTTGATGCAAGCTATTTTTAAAAGCTTTTATTTAACTTTGATGATGCAAAATATTTGATGTTAATAGATAAACTCTTTATTCACACCAAAAATTACAGACAAAAAGGATCATAAAACTTAAAACTAGTGCAACAACTTTACTGGCGGAAAGGAATCCAGACAAAACAATGTGGTGACGTGCACTTGATTGGATTTATTAATACTTTAATTTCAAAGTAGCTAGTTTTGTTATCTATTGAAACAAAGGGAATAAATACAGAAACAATATCATTATTAGATTACTATATACACTGTCGCATATATGACGTACGAGCTAGTGAATCAGCGTTCTTTGAGCCGACATCAAAGACACAATCGATGCTTTTATGGAGTTCTCACAAAGTGTTCGCTTCAGAAATAATGTCCTGTTCAGTATAAACGTAGAAATGCAGCAATTTTCGACAAAACAACGTCTAAACGGTCTAAAAAAGTCGGTAAAAGCAAGCATTATACTAAGTTCGCCTAATTGAGTCCATTAAGGACTCGAAATTCCCGACTCTTTCTTTAAATGGGAAAGTTTCTCAAATGTTATTGCTTTCGATAACTTTTGAACGTGGCTTTTAAAGTCTTTTAAGTCGTTGTCTAGTTTAGGTTTTAGAACGCGACCGAAGCATGAATAAGTTTCCTTTGTACCTACTTTAGGATTGTTTACTTTTTAAATTAGGAAAACAGCGAAAAGTTTTAATTTATTATGAAGATACTAAAAAGTTGACTCAGCATCAAAGATTTTACTTAGTTCACGATTATAGGCCATCTAAATTTCAGTAAATTATAATTTAATATTCAAAAATACCTGAAAAACTCTTTGATTAAGTGATAATGTAATGTGGTACTAGATTTTAAATATCTAAAACTTGGGTTTTTTTAAATTCAAAACGAATCAATTAGCTGAATCTTGACAAAACGAGCATGCCTTGCGAGATTTGTTTCTATCGCACTTTGGCTGCCAAGTTTATCACGGCTCAGACAGAGATAGAACGGCATCTCGCTGTTCATGCTCAATCTCAATCTGTAGAACACGGCTAATGAATCTAAGAACAGACCATACCTCTCATTGGGCCATACTGAGAAATTTTAGCGTGAACCTGAACTAAAACGCGTTTGTTTTCGTCCTGCTCTATCAGCCGAGAAAAGGCGAGACAAAATCCAACGCAATTCAGTTCAGGCTTGCATTAATAGCTCGTAGTACGGTTCTGGATTCCTAAAAGCGGCAAATTGTTCGAGAAGACTTGAATGCAGTCAATTACGAAACCGCTGTTTGATACAATTAGGTCAAACCAGTATCAGCCGGTCTCACAAAGGCTTTGCTGAAATTTAATTAATTGAACTTTACATTTTTACTAAATAGGAATTAAGCTGCGCTTAAGCTTCTGGAAATAAATCTACCAAAAGCGAAAACTCGCATGGGGTGAGATTAATTTTAACACAGATTTAGAAATAAAAAAAAGGCATAACAAAAAATTTAAACTGTTTTTGGGAAAAGTCCAAATTATTACCTTTCATCAGATGCCACATTGCTTGGCTTCAAAATTTTAGGGTCCCATTTCAGAACCCAAATTTCATTTAAATACCTATTTCTCAGACAAAAACTTTTTCACGAATTGTAGCGGTTAAGATTATCTAGCGTCATGCATAATTTGAAATCTATTATACTTAGTTTCTGAAATAATTAGCTGTGACATTCAGACAGACAGGCATCGAAGCCTCGGCTTAAGGGTTCTTCCCCAAAGGATGTTTAGAACCTTAAAAACTATATTTTCTGTAGACGAAAAAAAAGTAGACAGATATAAACTAACACACATAACAGTCACCAATTTATATTTATGATATTCATATCGTAATTTTGTGATACTTAGAGCTATATTATCTATACTAATATTATAAAGAGGAAAGATTTGTATTTTTGTATTTTTGGATGTTTGTGTGGAATAAACTCAAAAACTACTGGACCGATTTCAAAAATTCTTTCACCATTCGAATGCTACATTATCCCAAAGTAACTAAGCTATTTTTTTTTAATTTATTTTTTTTTTATCCACAGCAAAGCGTGGCAGGGAACAGCTAGTGTAACATAAAGTGGATAAGATAACGCCAAAATGTGATTAGATACTGAAAGTATTAATACCTTTCTACTGACATGAAATGTCAGATTTAGTTGAAATAAGTTGAATCAGGCATTATTTTGCGGAAGTTGTTCTTCAAATAACTGTTTTCAAATGTAAAAAATCAGAAATCAGTTATATACAATACAATTGGATCTACAGAATCCGAATAATAATATCAATAATTTTGTTGCGATAAAAAGCTTGTGAAATAATCCTAGTTGTTACTTATCTCCATTCTAAAATTCATTTAAATCGAATAAACTGTTTAAAAGTCAACAAAATAACAGACTTACTTTCCTATTATATCTGCTTACCTTCTCATAAACTTTTGCGTTTTCACATAAAAATATTTTTTAGTGCAACTGTGGAAAGAACATTTCAAGCCATTCACGTCTGAGCTAAAGCATAATTATACCTAAGTTGTAAAAACACAAAATCTCTAAAAAGACCATCGGTTAAATAAATCGAATTGTTAAATTCAAAACAATTTATTTATGACAAAGCACATTAATCAATTACAATGAAACCCAAGGGCTCGTAATCGAGTGAAAACACCGAAGTCGGATAGTGAAAACTATATTTCAGGAGCCGATGGCCTTTCCCAAATTACGAACCAAAACAGCGTAATGCCACTTAACCAGTATCAGGCTAGTCATCGTCGTAAAATGTAGATCAATTCAAATATTAGCATTCATCCTCAATAGGAAATTTAAGAGGAAATTTAAAAAATTATCCTCAACCTACCAATGAAATTTAAAATATTTGAATTACAGTCATGCTTACTAAATCAGTGAGTCATTATTATGATCCACTATTGACTTACGGTCGTTCAGTTACCAATGAAAAAATACTACCACCACATTGTTTTCAAGTATTTCTCATGACTGAGAATAAATTAATGCTGCAAGTACTTGTATTGTCTTTGTTTGTGAACACGCCTTGTTATGCTTGTTTTTCAGTCTCGGTATTAACAGCTGAAAATTTACGACGCACTTGTAAATTATTTGTGACAATTTAAGTGCCACAATTGGTATCTGGTTCAGGGATTCATCCGAAAAACGGTTACGTTAATGTTGTGAAGGTTGTTTGATAATGGCTGTGTTTTCGAGATAAGTCCATACTGCTTGAGTTGCAGGATGAAGGTGTTTACAATGTAAAAGAGGAAAAGGTATAAGCCGAAAAGAGGTTGTAGTATTCAAACGTACGTGTTATGAACAATTTTTAGTGTGACCAATTCTGAAATCGGAAAAACAAATCAGCTGTTTTTAGAAAAATATCAATGACACTTGACAAAATGTATTAAACAGCATTTTTTAACCCTGTGTAGGCAGAAGTTTGCTTACTATCAGGCAGAATGTCTGCGTATTTGCCTCTTATCTTTTAATATATATAAATCTCGTGTCACAATGTTTGTCCTCAATGGACTCCTAAACCACTTAACCGATTTTAATCAAATTTGCACACCGGGTGCAGTTCGATCTAACTTAGGAGATAGGATAGCTCACATCTCAATTTATAGTAAAAAAACATGAAAAATTAGAAAATTTAAGTTAGCATCAACATACTACGGTTGCTATAGTTACGGTTAGCATCAACATACTACGGTTGCTATAGTTACGCAATGGCTTTTGACAGGACAACGTCTGTCGAGTCAGCTAGTATCTATATATATATATAAATGAAACCCGTTTTCCTTGGTCACGGCATCACGCGTGAATGGCTGGACCGATTTCACTAATTCTTTTTCTGTTGTATTTGTTATTATTAGGAGAAGGTTCTTACGGAAAAAAATATTAAGAAAATCTCTCAGAAATATTGAAAAACCCTAAAAACAGCCCTTTTCTTTTTCCCATACAAACGTTTTCTAACTAAAACGAGCTTTATTGCTATTGTATAAAGTTCATATTGAATTGCAAGCACTCACTGTTGTTTAAGCAATGTAGGTATGTTCCTAACGTCCAAGAGTCAATTTGCACTTTATTGCCTCTGTACAAAGTTCAAATTCAATCATATCTATCAAAACAGTGTAAATCGAATAGTTCATTCATATTTGTTTTAAAATTTCGAAGGATTTGACTCCAAGTTATATCAAATTAAAAAAAAGTTGAAACAACAACAAACTGTCAATGTCAGTGTTTTTTAACACGCTTTTATTAGCTTCACCTGTATGTTTGTATGTTTGTATGTTTGTATGTAACCGACTCCTTTGAGCGCGTTTTTGACCCACTTTAAACGGTCAGATTTCTTTCAAACTTTGTAGATATATCGAGGACCGATGACAATACACTAAACAAATCGTGTTTTTTAGTTTTTTTAACTATTATTTTTTTTAACACGCTTTTTCTATAAAGTTTCTTTAACTTTTAATACCGTTTAACTTACAAGTGGTAGTTTCGTCATTCGAGTCAGAGAACAGAGTGGCGCAGTGGAAGCGTGCTGGGCTCATAACCCAGAGGTCCCTGGATCGAAACCACGCGCTAGAAATCTTTTTGCTCAATATTTTTTGTTACGCATCAATTTTATTTTATGAGGTCTGAGGATCGAAACCACGCGGCTACAAATCTTTTTGCTCAATATTTTTTGTTATGCATCAATTTTATTTTTAATTTGCTTGAGCAGACGGCCAAAATCGGATAACACCAACACATTTGTACATATTAAGGATGGTTAATAGTTAGCAAATCGAACTAAAAAGCGAAAAATAAATAATAGTTAAAAAAAACTAAAAAAACACGCTTTTTATAAAAAACCGAACTAAAAAATAGAAAATAAAATTTTATAAATTTAAATTAAGAATAGGGTTGAAAATTTCAATAAATATAAATTAATAATAGTGTAAATAAATAAATATATGTATTTTATTTTTAAAAAAGCGTGGGGTGCTTTCTAAGATATTATCAAAATGCTAATCACTCTACTCATGTCTGTCAATACAAAATGTATCTACAAAATATATAATATCTATTGACCCATGCACCCCACGCTTTTTAAAAATAAAATACATATATTTATTTATTTACACTATTATTAATTTATATTTATTGAAATTTTCAACCCTATTCTTAATTTAAATTTATAAAATTTTATTTTCTATTTTTTAGTTCGGTTTTTTATAATTTTCATGGATGAGTTTGCTTTTGTCAACTGATACACGAAACAAATTCGTACCTATAATAGTAATATATTATAAGTATAAAATTGTAAATAGTGTTTTGTGCAGTGTTTACATTTAATTAGGCAGTACCATAGAGAAGTACTGTATGGCAGTACGAAGTCTGCCGGGTCAGCTAGTTTTATATAAAAACTAGCTGACTCGACAGACGTCCTGTCTTAACGATGACTATTTAATTCGAATTGGTAAAAAAAGCCATTGCGTCAATTCTATGTCAAATGTCAAATGTCAAATGTCAAAAGTTACATTAAAAAAGTTTACATTGTCCAAAGCGCTAAAGTTAAATTATGGTTTACTTAAGTATTTTTAAATTTTCTAATTTTTCATGTTTTTTTACTATAAATTGAGATGTGAGCTATCCTATCTCCTAAGTTAGATCGAACTGCACACGGTGTGCAAATTTGATTGAAATCGGTTAAGTAGTTTAGGAGTCTATAGCGGACAAACAACGTGACACGTAATTTATATAGGTACACTAGCTGACTCGACAGACGTTGTCCTGTCAAAAGCCATTGCGTCAATTCTATTTGCGTAACTATAGCAACCGTAGTATGTTGATGCTAACTTGTCAATTTATAGTAAAAATTATCAGTAGGTATATATATAATTTGCAATAAATTAAAATTGCGACTATAATTTGAGATTTAAACTATCCTATCTCTCAAGTTGGATCGAACTGCACATGGTGTGCGAATTTTATTATAATCGGTTAAGTGGTTTAGGAGTCCATTGAGGACAAACATTGTGACACGAGATTTATATATAATATTAAGTTAAGATAAGATAGGTAATATTAAGATTCTTTAAGGGACTCAGGTCCACGGTAATTCTGGTCAATTTGACTCTAAGGAGTTATAAACTTGAATTGACACTAATTTATGGACTAGTTTATGCAGAAACCTGAAAAGTAACAGCAATTTGGAAAGCTGCGTAGGGACTATACTATTGAATTATTAGGCATTAATTATAGTTAATTTTTGGTGTAGGCACAAAGTATTATTTTAGAAAGTGCCAACTACTACACACGTAAATAGTTTTTGTTGAAATGTATCACTATGACGTGTTTGTAACTAACTTTTTATAACCCCTGATGTTTTAAAATCATGAAACCTGCTCACGTTTTAACTGCATTGAAATTCAGTACAAACTCTCACTACTTTGTTTCATGCTACTGCATGAATATAAAACTGAAATAATAAGAAGAATATTTAATTTTACAACTTTCGTGAAAGTAAAATAATTGTGGGTTTTGCAATTGGTTAGGTATTTAATACAAGGTAAAAAGAAAAGGATATGCTAAGCCAAAAAGGGGGCATAGTACTCATCATTATGAACAAGTTTTACAATGAGACCAATCCTACTGGGCAATTATCTACTGTTGCTAAGAAAAAGTCAGTTGTTCTATAGACAAAACTTCAATGATTCGAAAAAATGTTTGGAACAGCTGATTTTTTTTTCGAGATTTCAGGGTAAGTCTAAGTGCCTTTTCACACGTACCGGTTGCCGGGTAGCCGGCGCCGGTTACCCGGTTTCAAATAAGCTTTCACATGTCCCGGTTGATGCCGGCAGTATCGGCTAGAGAGCCGACAAGAGTACAGTCTCGTTCTAAAGTTTCAAAGATGGACCGTGAACAAATAATTGCAATGTGGCTTTTATATCGAAGACGAAAATATCTGCGCCGGAAAGAAAAAGCAAGAAATTATTGGGTTCATCCAATTAATATGAAAAGAGAAGCATTAGGTGCATTCTATACATTATTCCCAGATCTACGAGCACATGAAGACAGGTTTTTCAAGTACTTTAGAATTTCTATAACTTCTTTTGACGAATTACATAACCGTTTGAAGAACTCTTTGCAACGTCAGGATACAAAAATGAGAAACTGCATTCATAGTTACCAAAATTGACTGTACACACGCGCGTGCTCTCGCAGACTGTACCTGGGCGACTGACCGGCCGGCGCGTCTGAAAGCTAGTTGCGTGTTCCATACACCACTGTCAGTTCGGCCGCCGGCTAACCGATGCCCGGCGACCGGACGCACAGTGGTGGTTCCGGCGCGTACCCGGCAACCGCCTGCCGGATAAATTACGCCGGTATACATGTGAAAGCTATGTACCATGCCCATACACTTCACCGCCGGGTAGCCGGCGCCGGCTACCCGGCAACCGGTACGTGTGAAAAGGCACTTACAGTAAAAGTTGTTTATAATGATGAGAACTACGCGCCTTTTTCTGCTTAGCAAAACCTTTTCTTATAGCTCTGTATAGAAGTTATATAATAGCTGAATAGGCTGGACCCATAAATGGTTTGACCATTAACAAAGCCGACCAATCTACTACAAAGCATCAATAAGCTTACCGCGATCAATATCATACATCCACAATTCCACAGATGACTGAATGTTTCGCCGTGCAATGATTAATCCGTTTGTTAGAGACCTTTCAGACTACGATATAATGATGATAACAATTATGTGCCTTGTAAAACTGTGTTCGAAGATAGCTTTGCTTACAAAGCGTACTTAAAATTAATCAAAACTTTCAAAAACTTGCTATTGTTTTCGGACGTGATATTCCACGTCATTAAAAAGTTGTCAGAGCTTTAGTGACTAACTTTAGCAGGCTTTATAAATAACAAAAGGATATGATGGCACTCAAATAGCGTATGCCCAGAAATATTTGGAATTCAACTCGCAGGTCCCATAATCCTTAACATGACAGATTAGGCGTAATCACAACTTTTAACCATCAACGAAACCTTGACCATTTTTTTTTTATTGTTTACCCAGTGGAAATCCTTTATGGATACCACGCCCGCCCCGGGGGAGGCAGGGTGGTTATGTGGGAGTCTCCGCCCTGCGGCGGCATACCCACTAAAACCACTGGGGTGTTCGGCATCGGCCTGAGATGGGGCAAGGTGGGGTCGCGTTAGCAATCGCCACCTCGCCCCGGTGATGGGCCCGATTAGGGCCCCCCGCGTATATGGAGGGGTGACCCCGTTCCCCAGGATCACCCCCCAGACAGTCAGTGTGGGGTCGTGCAGGCCGGGAGAGTCCCCGACTCTCCCGGCAACCCCACTGCAGAGGAGCGAGGATACGGGCGAACCGCCTCCTCGCTCCCTCGTCTGCGCCGGAGCGGGTCAGATCGGGCGTCGTCCTCTCTGACCCGCTCCGCGGCCTCCTTCTGCGTCATCACCTCTTCGCAGAAGGAGACCCCGGCCTGGCACGATCTCTCGCCGCCGAGCACGGCTTTCACCACGCTCGGCAACGAGAGATCCCGGCCTATGTAGGCCGAAAGTGTATGCCGCTGGGAAGCCCCATGCGGCACACGCTTCCAGCGTCCACCCTCCTCCTTTCCTTGCACTCCCGACTGCAACATGCGGCGAGGAGCACAAGGAAAACCCCCCTGGTGGCAGCAACGCCACCGTCCAAGCCATCACGCTGTGCCCTCTGCTAGTCAGAGGGACACGCGGATCCACCGTGTCGGGTTATTTGCCAGCGCGCGGTAATACTGCATAAAAGCTGCAGTATTACCGCACGCTGTTGCCCAGGGTGCACCACGAGGAGGTTACCCGACCTAGCACCCCAACGAAACCTTGACCAGGTTCAACCCAACCTAATATCAGCTGATAAATGGCCTTGACTGACAAAACTGCTCGCATGTGAGTGCAAATTGATTAGAGCGGTCAGTGCTCGTTAGGGTCATCACAAACAAATAAATTATTTTCAATTTGTGTATTGTAAGTAGTGTTGTGATTTGGATTTTGATATTTAGGCATATCATCTCAAATCTGAAATGTTTTAACAGATTTTTGCATTATTACACCTTGTGACACATTGTGACACATTACACTCACACATTTCGAACTTGGCCATGCAATGTGCCGTCGCAAGTTTTTTTTTTATTATTCAAAAATACGCTTGCGTTCGACCGCCATCTTGCCTGATGAGAAGCAATGATGCGGCCTACGATGGAGCACGCTTGCCTAGAAGATACCGATTCACTCTCAAAGGGTAAATGTTAAGGGGAAGTGGGGTTTGCTATAAACCAACAAGTAAATGATATAGATCTGTCTAAAGAGGCCATTTATCTCTACCCTTGTTTCAATAAAATAAACCCTAAGAAATAATATTTGTAAATTTAAATAATTTGCGAACCCCCAAAGACACTATCTGAGTTATTAATGTAATACTATGTTGCGTTGCACTGATCGCAGATTTATTAGTTGTGTGTTTTTTTATTACTGGCAAACTCTAAACGTTAACTCTATATATAATACATACGAGTATATAGAATTATAGATAGTATTTGGTTCAATACACTACCACACCTAATAGGAAGTAGGTGGTTGACTTTTTCACCAAAGGCGTTTATTGTAGTCGTCTGTCTGCTTCAGAACACTTGTAAAGTAGGACGAGGTTCATACTTGAACTTTGACAAGGGTTTTCAGATAGAAAACTGGTCTGAAAATTGTGAACTCGGAGATTTTCTTTATTTAATTTAAGTATTTTAAGGAATATAATAATAAAGGCCAGGCTAGGCCTTGCTGGGTTTACCTTTTGATCTGCATTTTCTTTGATAACATTTTCCTATGTATACAGGGCTATACCGTACGCAAGCGAAGACCTACTCGTACGCTTTTTAGTATTCCACCTTCAAATAACAACGATGGGGGAAACAACCCTCTTTATCGTATGTGTCACTCATACAATGACCTAAGTACTGATGTATGCGATGGCCTCGATATTTTTCATCAAACCTTATTTAACTTTTAGAACACTCGTTTTAAAATTGTTTAACTAGTTTGGCGTTGAATCTTTAACAGCATAACTTTATATGAATGCTGTGTACAATATTTAGATTGGCAAATTTATAGTGTTACATTTCTTGATTAGTTTATTTAAGTTTTAGTTTGTCAATTACTTTTGTACCTTACTTAAATAAAATTAAATAAAATAAGAAAAGGGTATGCTAAACCGAAAAAGTTTCATAGTTCTCATTATTATAAACTGACAAAACACTAGACAAAATGTAATCTGAATTTATTTTTTCGATTTCCGTGTTTTCTAGAGGTCTATGTTAGATTAAGGTATAAGCTACTCTATCAATCCTACCCAAATCTGTTCAGCCGTTTCTGCGTTATTGAGTAACAGACATCCAAATATACAAACTTCGATATTTACAATCTTAGTAGAAAATATCAGACACATTATATTATATAGACAGGCAGGGACGTTCCGTTAGATAAGACAGAAATTGGACTCTCACCTTGAGGTGAGGGTTCCATTTTACAATTTTGGTACGAAACCCTAAAAACGTGGAATTACGAACTGTCTGATATAGCTTCCATCGTGACTTTGTGTTAGAGGCTTAGAGATATCAACAAAACTACTATATTACGCAGCGCGTGTAGTAATGTAGGTACATACGTCTCCAATCCTATCTACGTAGATAAGATTTGTCTCGTAAAACTTTATACATAAATTTCGAATCGCTTGTGTATTTATTGTATTTGAGATTCATAATTACAATTAATCATTAAAATAAACACTAATGCCTTCTTATTTGGACAAACGCTCAAAAAAATGAACTGTACTTGTGAAAAACGTAGTGTCTTCAAAGTTTGTAAGTAGGCAAATAAATCATGTTAAAACTTATTTTATAGCGGTACTGGGCAGTTTTTAGGGTTCTATACCCAAAGGGTAAAACAGGACCCTATTACAAAAACTCAGCTGTCTGTCCGTCTGTCTGTCTGTTCGTCTGTCACCAGGCTGTATCTCATAAACCGTGATATTTAGACAGTTAGAATTTTTACCGATGATATATTTCTGTTGCCGCTATTATAACAAATACTAAAACACAGATTTTTGTTGCCCATTTTTATAGATAATGGTACGGAACCCTTCGTGCACGAGTCCGACTCGCACTTGGCCGGTTTTTTTCTCTGTAGTTACGTAATGAAGTAGTTGATCTAAATGGGTGGAAGAAAAAGTTCAAGACAGTTTTCCTTTGAGCGACAAGTTTCAGTAACTTTAATTAGGTCCCAGGAGTATTGCTTGAAAAGGTGAAGTATCATGAAGTTGGCCCGTAGAACTTACATATGTCATCTAAGTTGTAAGGGTGTAAAAATACACCCATTACTTGGGTGGTGTGGGACGTGGGTGTGTGAATTTATTATTAGAGTTTTCACTGAATTCTCTGCATTCAATTACTGATTGGAAGATTGTTTTTAGCGATAAGACCGCTACTTGTGGCACTAGTCTATTCTGTCTGTTATATCTGTCTGTCTGATATTTTTAATTTATAAGGTGTGTAGACCAAAGAATTAACATGACAAAATGTAGGCTATTTTAGCAATAATATATGTCTATTGGTCAAGTTAATTCCGATCACAGAATACAAGCTGATGTATTATTTATTAGCAATTAGAGCTGAATTACCTGTAACAGTAACGCTACACAAACGAAGGAACGCTACTTCTTAAGGAGCAGGCTTTAACGCGCTGCTATGTCGTTCGCTCATTTCAACACTGTTGAATAAATTCGCCAAATACAGTTAAGGAAAATCGCTATCGGTTAAATGGCTGAGAATAATACCAAAACATTTACATTGCAATCATATTGATCTAAACAAGTTTTCATACATGAAAATGGGCAAAACATAAAACTCGCATGTTCAGGTATTGAAACTTGTTTAAATCGAAATGATTTTTGTGTTGAAGCTTTGTGTTATTATTCTCAAATTAACCGATTCCGATTTTAAGATTTCCGTACTACTTGCCCTTAAGACCCGAGCCCGGACAAAAATTCGCGCTCTCGCCCCTCTCGCCACTAGAGAAATGTATAATTCATAAATGCTATGTTTTATGTATAATCAGCACCTACATAACTGCAGTTGCTTTGAAGTGGATGGTTCGCTAATAAGCCAAGCTATTCCATTCGTCTGGATTATGTGCTTGGATTTTTTTATGTCATTGAGTGACGAGACAAGCAAATCCCTCGCCTGATGATAAACGTTACGTTTGCTCATAACAGGTCTGCACCACACAGAATTTTGAACTCATACGATTCAAAACCCTGCGTGGCACAGCACTGACTGCGCTCGTCACCCTGAGATTTATAAGATGTTGACTCTCCTATTTGCCCTAAAATTTCACTGGAAACAATGCCCTTCCGACCGAAACACAGTAATGTTTACAAATTACTGCTTAGCGGTGGAATAACAGGCAAAGGTGTGGTACTTCCCCAGACGGACTCTGCAAAAAAGCCTTACCAACAACTTGTTTTGTTTGGAAACCAGCATGCAGCAGAATCAACGCAAGCCAATCTTGACTTGTCATAAATTTTGTATTTAGCATAATTGATTGGTGAGTCAATTTGGTTTATTGTTAAAAAAAGGAAGTAAATGATAGGAATAAGGTTTACGCCAATTACAATTTGTGTTTTTCCACCCACGTTGATTGTTTCTGCCCACCGTGATGCTAAATTTAGTAATTTTTCGATCGAAAACATGTCACTGATGACAAAATTGCTTTATTAAAGGTTCGTTTTAGTAAAACAATTAAACTAAAAAAAATTATATTCGGATTAGTATTCGTCACGACAGATAAGGTCAAAACTGTTACCAATTTGGTTCGGTCATTAAGATTTTTATTAAGTTTTATTAGCTTGAATACTAGATTGTAATGCTATATCAAAACTTATGTCATAAAGAGGTGAGTCAGACGAGGTTGCGGTCAAATGCACGTCTAGACTGTTCGCATTGTTGTATAAAAACAAGAAAAATAAAATTAACTGTCCGCCTCCTCACAATTATGCATAAAAAAGAGACAGGTGCCAGTTTTTGGTCCCATTGTACAACGGAACAAGTGGGCGAGCTAGAATCTGATCTGACGCTACTGTCTTACTTAACTTACCCTTTTCAGAGTAAGAACATTAATGTAGAGAGAAATATTTCAAAATGAGAGATGCCATGCCATTTGAAAACACTAAAATGAACCCGGGAATGGAACAGACTTCCGGCTTCCTTGTTCCCGGAGAAATATAATCTTGGACTTTTCAAGGTCAGAGTGAATAGGTATCTTCTAAATCTGCATGCTTCATCTACAATAACATCGTTGCTTAACGCTTACCAACAAGCGAGTTGGTGGTCAAATACGGATTTTTTAATTATAAAAAAAGAATAAAAATATTGTTACGCCTTTAGCGGTTAATCTTTTAATGAAAATACCAGTTGCCTTGCATAGTTTTGCGTTTTATGTTCAGGGTTTGCTTGCTTTATGCCAAATTTCATGCAAATCTTCATAACAGTTTTTGCTTGATTGAGCAACAAATATCTAAACATCCAAACTCACAAATCTTTAACATTCTTAACATTTGTAGAAAATGAATTGGAAGGAGTTCTGCAAGTACGTTTATTTGCAAAATCATGCAGATGCAAATACCAATACTTAGTTTCCCTATTTTCAAAATACCTATTTTTTTATATTTTGTTCAACCTTTAGAAGTAAAATTAATCCAAACGCTAATTATCACCTACCAGTTGCCAGCATAGAGGTACTCAAACTGAATAGGAAACAGTCAAAAATATTGGTTCCGCGTGGTACATAATATAATAGATACATGGATATTAAATATTTTATTGTAAATTAAATAATTTTATTTAAATATCAGAGCTGTATAAATGCTTCCAACAATATTATAGTAAACTAGTAGTTGAGTGATATGCATTTTGTTGTAAGCAACATTTATTAAACAAAATGCTAAGAATATTTACGAGTGAAATTATCATACTGATAGATGCGTTTGTTACTGGCCCACTGTGTTCTAGATAGATATTTTTACTTTCCTTGTAATCCTCATTTTGAAGTTTTCTTGCAGTGGGAATAGAAAGTACAATTGCAAAACTTTATAACCAAGATTGAAAAAGTTGGAGAGCGATGAGAATACATTTCTAGACTTCTTTTTTGGATGCATAAATCTACTCTATGGCTAACCAAATTGTTTAGGTTTTTACAAACCTAATAAATGCAATTGTTTTTAAAAACTTTATTTAACATGCAATGTATGTATGTATGTAACTACGTAACTATGGATATGTTTGTTCGGGTGAAATCGTGCAACTTAATTTAGACCCACTTTCTGATGTCCGATTGAGCAAAAATTTGGTGTAAGTGTTAACTCCAATGACAATGCAATAAAAGCTTGTTATAAGAATATTTTTAAAATTAACTTATTTTTAGTTGTGGATATGGATCATGAGTCTGAAATAAAGTTTTGATATTATATAAACAGTTTAACCTATTCTGGATTACCCTGTAAAAATGCGCTGCACAAATCTCTTTGTAACGCGGATATCTGTGAAATGAAGACCATTTCATACATTGATGTAGGGTTTTACGATGTTACAGCTTTATGTCTGCACCATACGCGATAACAGGGTTCTGGGGCGATCAACTTAAATTAACTCAAGTTACATAGTAGCATTGAACGATTAGAGTACCTACATTGTAGATCATCTACTTAGAAAATTTGAAAATGCTTTTACGATGAAAAATGTACGTACATTACTTTCACCCTATTATCTCAAAAAATGTTTCTAGGTTGTGTACTGAGTTATGGAAATGGTATACTAAGCCGAAAATTATTCATAATACACATTATTATAAACAACTGCTACTATGGGCTAGACAAATTCTTTTTTGTTCACACCAAAAATTACTTTATTTATTTACTAGCGACCTGCCCCGGCTTTGCACGGGTATAAAATATGGCCTATGTTACTCAGGGATAATGTAGCAATCTAATGGTGAAAGAATTTTTGAAATCGGTCTAGTAGTTTTTGTGTTTATTCAACACAAACATACAAAAATACAAATCTTTCCTCTTTATAATACATACTAGCGGCCCATCCCGGCTTCGCTCGGGTGGACATTCATTTTTTGAACATTTTGGGATAAACGTAGATTAAATGCGTCTTTATGCGGGTGATAAGTAGATTTTTTTTAAATTACTATTTATATAGAACATTTTTCAGGTCTATCATCAATAGTTTCCGCAGCGTATGCGATGAAAGACATTTTTATTTTTTATTTTTTACACCTTGGGTTATACTATTGAAGTTTTAGTAAAGATCCCTAATTTTTTCAGGTAATAGATATAGCCTATGACACTCAGCAATAATGTGGCTTTCTATTGGTGAAAGAATTTTTAAAATCGGTTCAGTAGATCCCGAGATTACCCCTTACAATTTAACAAATATACAAACACACAAACTTTACTTCTTTATAATATTAGTATAGATTAGTAAAGATTCAGACAGTAGGCCCAAGTTTGAAGGCATTTTAAGACAGATCTAAACTAACTAAAAATATATCTGTCTTTATCATTGCAAGCCATTAGACAAAGATGCCAAATAGAAAATAAAAATAGATAATTTAGATCTGTCTTAAAAAGCCTTCAAACTTGGGCCTACTGTCTGAATCTTTACTAATCTATAATAATATTATAAAGAGGAAAACACACAAACTTAGGAACTTCCCGTGTTATTTATAACACGGGAATACTTACTAGTACTGTGCTAGTTATTCCTTAGCCAAGCAGTAATGTGCCAACATTACTGTGTTCCGGTTGGAAAGGCATTGTTTCCAGTGAAATTACAGGGCAAATGGAAAATGGTCAAATTACAGGGAGATTAAACATGACGTTATGGGCAAACGTGACGTTTAACATCAGGCGAGCGATTTGCTCGTCTCGTCACTCAATTACATAAAAAAAAAACAAGATGATTAGGTCGTTTTCATTTTAATTCTAATAAATAATGTTCAATTCAAAATCTTTTTTATATCATGGACACTTTTTGTAGAGGTATATCCAACTCGTTGCTGATTGATTAGATGAATCAATAGCGGTTGAAGAAATTTGGCACACATACAAAATCTCGTTTGCAAAATTGAATTTATTTGGGTAATCAAGACGTTTTAATCCAAAAATTTAAAGACTTTTGTAAACATAAAGGTGCTTTTTTATTATTCCCATTTTGAGTTTGTTCTTCTAAAAATTATGATTAAATCATTTTATAAAAAGCAATATACTCGTAATAAGGCGAATTACCCTTTAAAAAATTCATCTAAATGTATTACTTTGATGTGCTAATTGCTTTCAATAGTCGATTTAATGGCTAAATAAAAAATATACCAAGGGCAAAATGAATATCTTACCAAAATTAATTTAGATGTTTTAAATGTAATTTGGTATCGATTCTGAATCTCTGTCTAATAATGAATAATTTTGATCTGATTTTTTTGATTAATATGCTAATGTCTGTTCTACAAGCAGGAAGTTCCGGGTTCGATTCCCAGCCGGGTAGATGTTTCTAAATGATTTGAATAATTAAATATCTGCTCTAGAACTAAGTGTCAGTTGTCCCTGTCTTTGTTTATAACATGGCATCCCAGATACAGGAAATAGTAAAGATCCAAGAGTCTTAACTTCCTAATTGAAATTAACATTTTTAAGTGCGGCAACACAATTGCTTTATCGATATTCTATCGATAGAGCTGTGTAGGTGTCGCCTCGCCCTACGGATACTTAAATCCATCATTAACTAATGAACACTTAAAAATTGACTCTAGGATGAAACGATAATTAATAGATTTAATGATAGCTACTTACTTACTTAGCTAAATACCAATTAGGACTAATTTAATGAACGTCTCTGAGTGCGGCTGTAAGTGCTATTAATTTAATGTACATAATGGCCATAATATCCATTACTTTATCAATAATTTCAATGTTATTTTCTTGAGTGGTAAATGGACTGATTCAGTTAAAACGTAGTTCACTTATTCTAGAAGATGTTATGCTATTATTTACTATTCTCAGTTGGCTTCATTTAGTACCAAATGGGCCGTATTTGCAGTAATATTCGTAAATTTTACATTAGGGTTAGGTAGCCTGGTAGAGTATCTATGAAAAATATATAGGCTTTTTTATTCTTATGAACGCATACCAAAACTTCGAAATATTGACAGACACAAGTCTTACTGTGCAGTAAATACATTCCAAGAAGTTTTAAAATAATCACTTTAACACTACTAATTGACCGACCGGCTTTTACGTAGTTTGTTGTTTGCTGTTGTTGTTTTTTGGGTCAAATCTTGCAATTGAATTATGAACCACTTTCTGATGTCCGATTGAGCAAAAATTTGTTATTCTCTGTGCAACTCTGGTGAGACAGCGCAATAAAAAATTGTTTTTCTTAAATATTTTTTTTAAATTAGCCGATTTCAAAAAGTTTTTAGACGTGTTTTTATTTAGCTGTGTAACACTACAATTATCAGAAACAAAAAAAAAGAGAGGAAATATTATATGGCAGACAGAGAAAGGAATAGTGAAAGAGAGATAGAGATAGTTTCAAATATGGCCATAACCCGTAGCACCGCACACTCACCGCATTTAATCTTCATTTCAGTGTTTTGGCGACGCAAAGCTCTTAGACATGACATGGACGGGCTTATGACTTGCTAGCTTAAGGCGCTGTCAGATAGGCGAGTTCTACGCTAGTAGATAGTGTGCTAGAAGATTTATAGTGGATGGCGGTCACACTGATTGAGGTATTAGAAAAAAAAACTGGTATAGTAAATGGTTGGAATTGAGTAAAGTTAAATTGATGATCTGAGCTCGAACTACGAGTATAAAGGTGAGTTATAAACTAGTACACTATCTTGACTTCAACTGGCAACTTCGACAAACGTTAGTTTTTCAAGCTGAGTTCAGTAGTTCGTAATATGCACTGGAAACTTTTGAGCTATTATTACACACCAATTTCGCTCGCCCATTCGCTACCTTGTAAATTAAATGGCAGTTTTGCTCTTCGTAAACTATTTGTTCCTGGTACCTTGCCACGCGGGCAAAACCTACTTTTTGATTTTTAGGTTTGTAAATAAAATTACTTTGTTTTAGTTTGTTATTTTAGCTTATTTTGTATATCTGCTGTAAAATTGATTTCCAAAAGAAAATAAACATTCTAAATTGATGTAATTTACTATACTGTATCTTCTAATAGTTTATAGCCCTTAATCTGGCCGCACCCTAAAGTTTGAGATGACCAATGCTTTGTACAGAAGTCCCTTGAGCTTTCGTCATAAGGAACACCTGTGACCTCTCGGCATTTGAGCTAGCTAACCAAACCAGCTGTAAAATATATATCTGCTTGTCGAGAAAACGGAATGGCTGTATCAATTCGGTAAAAAAATTATTAAAAAATTAAGATTATTATTTTTACAAGTCAGCCGAACTTTTATTAAAGGCCAAAAAAAGAAGAATAAAATAAAATTTGTTGAGTTTTCTCTACTTGATCTAATGGGTTATATTTGTATCAAGTAACGTCATGTACGATGGCGAGACAGTGCTTGGTTCGCATAAAAATTTTGACCAAGCGAGACAGACACTAAAACCATGATTTGTTTACTCGACTGAGTTGAGTATGCAGATTTACTGTCTCGCCACTGTACTGAACCCATTATTAACCTCCAACGATGAAATTTTAACGATTTTGTCGGGTTTTTATTCAGTCATAATTGATATTAAATTTCACTTTATTAATACTTACGAGTATATACGTATACGTAAAAATATGTGTGCTCTTTACTGGAGCGCCCGCAGAGGACTGGTCGCTTTATCTCACTTCTAACAAAAGTAGAATAGGTACTCTTATTAACTAAGTGCTAAAATTATGTTCGTTACCTGTGAAGTAGGTGAAGAATACTTAAATAGCCTACACCTATCTCTGATGTCTAGCCTTGCGCCATGCGGCGAGGTGAAGCGACAACCTGCGTAAGGCGGCAGGTAGTAAGTGAATGCGTAAGGCAGAAGATCGTGCCTTATGGCGTTCTTTAGGAGATGCCTATGTCCAGCAGTGTACATAAATTCGATAGGCTGATGATGATGATCTCTACACTATCTACTCTATCTCTACTCTGTCTAAACTACGATTATGCCCCTATTTAAAACACTTAACTAGCCAGACTGATTCCATTCCATTGCTCTTGTAAGCCCGCATTGTCTTTATCGATGAACTACATTGCAGTTTTGTTCTCATTTGCAACTTGATTTGAGTCCAGATTGGAATGTTACTCCATAAAATTGTTTTCCTGAAGTAAAAATAAATAGATATAGTTACTTTAAAAAAACTGTAAAAAATCAGCCAGTAATTGTTACCAGTATTTGTGATTGCAGTTTATGTAAAAATTATTTACGAATTTACATATAACTGGCTTTTCAGTAAAGGAAGACATCGTTAGGAAACCTGCATACGTCCGGAGAAGAAATTCAATGGCGTATGTGAATTCTAGCAATCTGCACTTGGCCAGCGTGGTGGAATATGGCCTCATCACCCTTTGAGGATAGACCTGTATCCCAGCAGTGGGAGGATTAAAAGTTGCATATGATGATGATTTACTTATTTTTTTTTAATTTTTTTTTTTGGTAGGGCTCTTTCGGAGAGCCCGCCTGGGGAAGTACCACACCTTTGCCAGTTATTCCACCGCCAAGTAGTAATGCGCAAACATTAAGTGTTCCGGTTGGAAGGGCATTGTTTCCAGTGAAATTACAGGGCAAATGGGAGATTTAACAACTTATATCTCAGGGTGACGAGCGTGGCCGGAGGACACGGTGGAGCACACCGTGGAGGTCTGCCCCGCTTGGGTGGAGCCCCGCCGTGTTCTCGTAGCGGCGATCGGCGGCGGCGATCTCTCGCGTCCGGCCCTGGTGCAAGCCATGGTCCGGGGCGAGGAGGAATGGGACGCCGTCGCCTCCTTCTGCGAAGCAGTGATGCTAGCGAAGGAGGTGGCGGAACGTGAGAGGGAGAGAACCTCTCGTCCCAGCCGCCGCCGTGGGAGGCGCTCCGGGCGTCGGGGGTCACGTGACGACCTCCGGCCACCGTAGACGCGGGCCTGTGGACGGTGAGCTATTGGGCTAGCTCGCTGTCCGTCCGTCTTATGACGACACAGGCCGTGTCGACGGCGCGTTCGTGTTCCACGCGCGCCTCAAAGAGATGTCAGCAACATGGAAGGGCCCGAAAGGGCCCATGCCCGTCGGGGCTGCGGGTAGAAGTTACCGCGGCCTCGGCGTCACAAGGGCGTAGAAGGAACATGGATGGTTTTTGGTCAGTAGAAGTCTGACACTCCCTTCCGCTCTACCCAAGAGTGGGAGGGGTCATTTGAAGATTTCCCACCCCCCCAAAAAAAAAAAAAAAAAGGGTGACGAGCGCAGTGCTGAGCCGCGCAGGGTCTTGAAATCTGCGAGTTCAAAATTCTGGGTGGCGCAGACCTGTTATGGGCAAACGTGACGTTTAACATCAGGCGAGCGATTTGCTAGTCTCGTCAATCAATTACATAAAAAAAAAAAAAAAAATAGTGTGCCCTCGAAAGAATATGTAACATTTTAGTATTAAAATATTTCAGACTATTATTTCAATAAAGTACAGAATATTATAATTATAATATAGATAATTATAATAATGTTGTGTCTACATTAAGAATTAGAAACTAAGCTCTCCCTAAGCTTATTTAAATTTAAATAAATACGAGTAAAAGCGTTTTAGAAACTAATATTACCTATATAATATTCAGCCTAGAAATTGTCTAGGTATTCAAATTATTACCGTGGTATTTTAGGCAGAGGTCGTGACTTGGGTATACCTACTCGTATTAGTTTGCCATTGATACTGTAGCTAACCTTCTATAATAATATATATTTGAAGGGATTTATTTATGAACGCTAGTTAAATTTAATCACCACTTAAGTGCCCTGATAATGTCTCGCTGACGCGAAATTTTATGTGCTAAACCAAGGCGGAATTTTAAGCAGTGTTTATGTTTAAGTTGCGTTTATAAGGACCCCAAACTATTCGACATTATAATTTACTAGCAGTGCAAAAATGTTTTTTGTTTACGCCATAGAATTTAAATGTAAAAAAGCAACAAACAGTTGAATTGAGAACCATCTCCTTTTTGGAAGTCGGTAAAAAACTTAAAACTATCGCTTGCGTGGTCAAAGCGAGAAAGCGTAACAAACAAGGAATCAAACTCATGTCACACAAAAGTTTGACTTCTTATGAGGAATCAAACTCACCTTCACATTTTAATAATAGTTAGAATTGGAACGGATTGCTTTTCAACAGTTTCCGAGAAGTCTTAGAAGAATACAGAACTTACGATTCTTAGATGTGAAAAGGTCGACTAGAGAAGAAGGAGGATACTATAGCACTGCCTTATCGAGTGTCTCGTTCACGGTCCTTGCAGCCTTTGCAATGCAAATAGAGTAACTAGATATTTGAAAACAGGTATAGGTAGACCAATAGATAAACTCTGTATTGTTCACATTAGAAATTACAAGCATAAGATAACAATGCTAAAAACTAGTGCCACTACTAGCGGCTTTATCGCTAAGAGTAATCTGTAACTGTTTCCAGTATTTTTCTTATCAGTGAATCATACCACTGGCTTTTTGTCAGAAGAAATTCCTGTATGTGAATCTACCAACCCTTTGGTGGAGGAATACGGGTTAAACCTTTTTAGGGTAGCCTGTATCCCAGCAGTTGGATGTTTGGAGGTTCAGTTTGTTTTTTATGGCAACACTAATTTCTTACTAGAAAAATACCGAACTAAAAACTACTAGTTCGCTCCAAACCGAGACCTTAAAATCCCAATATCTCCACAAATCCTCAACCGATTTTTTTCAAATTCGAGCTTAAATTGTGTCAGAATAAACGATTTGTCTGTAAAATTGAAAATCGGAAGCCAAACACAAGACATAAGCCAAACTGTTTCTATTTTATTTATTAGTTATCGTCGAACAAATATACTTACCTATAAACAAACACACATACAAGCACTGATGGGTTTCTCTGTGCTCAAAGACCTTTGTTTCACTGAGTCAATAATGCAACAGAGAAATAAAAACTTCCTCTTAAGCTAGAAGTAACATAAGACTGAACAAAACACGATACTAGTTAACAAAGTTAGTTAATTTGTTCGAGAAAGTTCTCATGCTTCCGTTGGGTAAGTAATGAAATGTAGACCTACACTTAGTTACAAATAGTTGCAAAGTTTCTGAAAGTTATGCTTAACACAGCTTGAAAGAAATTGTTACGTACTTCAGTGAAATAATCTTATTTTCTTACTATACTTTCTATTTCACTGGAAGAGGTCACTTTTAGTTATGAGGCCGCCAGGAGTTGATGGACTAATTTTAAGTGTTATTTATAAATATATTTTGGTTCTAATTTCTGATTAGACGGTTCGACGCTTGTTTTCTACCATTTTTTCGATAAAAAAATATTTACGCAATAACATAGAAACACACATATTTTAAAACATAATACATAACATAATTAACCGACATAAAATTATTTACCTAGTTATTTGAACTCATTATGCATGTAACTAGCGTTCATTGTAGTTCATTAGCCAATAGTCTCTTCTATAGATATTTTACTAGAAACACAGATACACAATAAAATACTATTACGAGTAGATACATTTTATATCTCACAAAAAAAGTTTTTTTTACAAAGTTAACTTTTATTTTCAAGCGTTTACTACGCTTAGGCTAAAAGCGTAAAATAATTTCGAAACATAATAAATTACTTAAATTTGAACGTGTTAAATGTAACCAGTTTCACGCATTTAGACTACAAAGCCCTCCTGAATTATTAATGTAGTTTTTCAATGTATTGGATTCTTCGAAGAAACATATTTGACGGCGGTTAATATTATCCTAACAACCTTGGCAGTGGTTCTGTGTCTGTTTATTAACAGATGAGATAAAGACAGCATGGACAACTCCAGATAAATTAAAGCAGGTGTTAATAACATAATTGTGACAGTAGACTAAATACTGTAAGTGCAGTATATCTCTGTCTAGTCATTAGAGTAAGATATTCTAATGAAAATGAATATTTATTACTTCGGGGCTACTTTGAAATCACGTAACAAACTTGGCTTGGTTCACCCATTTCCATGGTATTCCTATATTAATCTAACTAACAAATTACCTAAATGCGGGTACATTTGCATACGCGTAGCGCAAACTCACGAATGGCTGTGGGTATATCACGGTTTATGTCCACACAAACATGCTACTATATAGCGCACGTCAACAGCACCCTTTGTGTCTGTGAGAGGACACTATAACTTACACGCGTACTTCTCTATAACCAAAGTATACCTATTCGTGAAATTCTGTTGTTCAAGCGCCAGCGTGGACCCGCTGTAACACTTGTTACTGCATTTTGATACAATATCAGTGTTATCCATCTGCATTTTCTAGTCTGTGTTAGTGGTGGTATTTACAACACTTTACGGCGATTGTTTACGATAAACTGGGATATTTGCCAAGCATTTAGTCCTGATGGTGATCTAGTATCAACAACTTAACAGATCTTACAATGTTTACAATTCTGCGATTGAAACTTTTCAATTATGCATTGCATGCAACTGCGTTCCTGCTTTTAAATTTAGAGAAACATCTGGTACTTGTGGTCGTTTGTATTTGGTTTCCGTAAACAAGTGCTAAATTCAATGTTATTATGTATCATTATCATAATAGTGTGAAGCGTTAATATACAAGCTGTAACGGAAAGGTATACTTAGTAATACTTAAAGATGTTTTTCTACAAGTCACAGTGACCAACTTCTAGAACTACAAATTTGCTAAACTCGAGAAAGGGAATATCAGATCTCCATAGCAAATTGATCACGTGACTAAATATTTTGTATGGAGACTAGATTTTTTTTTCTCGAATTTAGCAAACTTGTGTCACAAAAGTTATACACTTTGACGTGTCGAAGAAAAGCCTTAATTATTACTACACCTTTTTTGTTACACCTTATTTAAAATATAAACGTTTCACACTCATAGCTCTCCAATAGGATAGCCTGTGTCGGCGATGCCATGGAACACACACAAAGACAAGGACAACTAACACCCAGACCAGAACCCAGAACAGATAATTAAATTCATCATTCAAACAGCTGCCAGGCTGGGAATCGAACCCGGGACCTCTTGCTAATAAGGTAGATATGCTACCGCTGAGCCAAATCGGTCGTCTAATCTTGTATGTATAAAGGTACCCTTATTTATATCCTATAGTGGCTTTATCTTATCTCATAAGCCTTTCGAGACTTTGTTTAAGTGTCTCCAGTATTTTCCAGCCTCCATTTATCAGTTTTAGCTGCCTTAGCAACCAATGTAAATTAAATATCATTTCAGCAAAATTACATCACAATTCACACGCTTCTAATATTATAAATGCGAAAGTTTATGAGGTGTGAGTACCTACCTTTGTAAATATTTCGCGCTGAATCGACTCAAATAAATTGTGATAAAAATTGGAAACGCAGGTAGATTATACCGTGGATTAACATATTAGGGACACATTAACATTCACTTCAGAAAAAAATACATTCTTTAGTACAGCGGACAAAACCGTAGTACCTAGTACACACCTAGTATTTATTATTTAATTGAAGATATTATTTCAAATAGATATCTCACTAGCTGCGCCTCGCAGTTTCACCCGATAAATACCTACTGTAATATGATGATTATTAAAAGAAGTATTTTGCATATTCTTTACCTCTGTATTATTAATACAATGTGTATGCATTTCATTACGATCGGTTGTGTAGTTAATGCACGCAAGCGCAACAAACAAACTCACTGACACATTTAGTTAGGATCATCATACCTAATTATTTTCCAGCAAAACTTATGTGACCTTAAACTTTTATTACATAATAGTCAGTGATATTTTATTTGGTTATTCAAACCAGTTAAGGGCTAGCTTGCGCTTAAACGGTGTAAGTTGGCAGTAAGTTAATCAACAGCTTCAAGAGCCTCTTGAATATTAACGGGCTAACTTTGATTGGAATGGGACGAATATAGAGTGGAAGGAACCTTTGATAAATGGAATTGGAAAAATACGAACTTCGGCTGAAAATGGAAACTGGAAAAGCTTCGTAATTTTCTTTTAACTCGCAAACAGAATGTCTTAGTGACGCTCGACACTTCTTAAGAATATCACTGGATGTGATCGAAACCATAGTCGGTAAAAATAATACAATAATTTATCTTTGTATTATATAATTATAATACATAAATCAATCACCATGGTAGTCTTGCAAAAATTAGAAGCTTGCTCGGCCGATTTCCTTTTTTTTTAATATTTTCATAGAAGAAAACCTAAAGCAAAACCGCGCAGCGAAGCTAAAATTTAATAAAATACCCGATAATCC
This sequence comes from Alcis repandata, assembly GCA_949125135.1. Taxonomy (NCBI): domain Eukaryota; kingdom Metazoa; phylum Arthropoda; class Insecta; order Lepidoptera; family Geometridae; genus Alcis; species Alcis repandata. The sequence continues at coordinate 6,196,114 of OX421238.1, forward strand.
TTTTTTACACGACTTACCTAATAAAAGGTGAATAATCCTAAAAAGGTTTTTGATCATTTGTGATAATTAAATTCTAACCAGCACCTGCTTTACGCAGCTGTGAGACGTACTCGTAAGTACTTATTAAACCAAAAGCGTCTGAATAAAATGTTTTAGTTTTACTTTAATCAAAGGTTTGTATAATAATTATTCAGAATTAAAAATTAAACAATAATGTAATTAATTAGCAAAGCTAAAGGTTGTATCTCGTTTTATTTTAAAACGAAAAAGACGTACAAAAAGATACTTACAATGATTAATAGCCAGCTGTGCGTCTTGGTCGCACCCACTATACCCAACAGGATTCGTTAAATTTTACCAGGATAAAAAGTAGCCTATTTATTAACCCCGCGGTTTCACCCTCTGTTTTTTTTTAAACCTTCCCTGTATTAGAGCAAACAAAACAAAAAAAAAATCAAATTGGTTCAGCCAGTCTCCAGTTTTAGCGCGACAAACGAATAGCGATTCATTTTAATATGTAAAGAAGGAGAAGATAAGAAAAAGAAGATAATGTCTGAACTCAAGACTAAACTTATCTGAACTCGAGATTCAAGGTTCTGAACACTGTTATGGTTACGTAGGTAGATCTATATTTAAACTAAAAATTATAATTGATTTTCAAACTTCTAATACTACACGTGTCTCTTAGATTAGTATTCTAATCAAAGCCGATGTTCATTCCAAACGTTTGCTCTCTCATTTATTTACGCCAAATAGGAAGGAAATAACATTCTCTATCCCACTTTATCGTCACTTACAGAGCGTAATTAGCACTATGTGCGCTTGATAAGTGGTAATTAAGTAATTTCCTCTTTATTGAGCTGTCTCTCTTTGAAGCTAAGCATCGAATGCTAAATTAATAAGCAATTAATATATTATATACACTCGTGCCTTTCATATTTATGTCAATTAATTCTATATTTTCATACAAGGATGTTCTAAAAGGGCTTATAAGATAAAGGCTCAAAAGTACTTTAATACTTTAATTGTACATTTTTTTTTTCTAATTACTATCTTCTTCTTAATATATATAAATTACGTGTCACGTTGTTTGTCCGCTATAGACTCCTAAACTACTTAACCGATTTCAATCAAATTTGCACACCGTGTGCAGTTCGATCTAACTTAGGAGATAGGATAGCTCACATCTCAATTTATAGTAAAAAACATGAAAAATTAGAAAATTTAAAAATACTTAAACCATAATTTAACTTTAGCGCTTTGGACAATGTGAACTTTTTTAATGTAACTTTTGACATTTGACATAGAATTGACGCAATGGCTTTTTTTACCAATTCGAATCGTTAAGACAGGACAACGTCTGTCGAGTCAGCTAGTAGTTATACAGGGTTATTCATAAAGGGTATGCCACGCCGAAAAGGGCTCGTAGTACTCATCATTATGAACAACTTTTACTATGGGACCAACTCGAAATTCGCGAAATAAAATATCAGCTGTTCCATACATTTTGTTGAGTGTCATTGACATTTTTCTATGGAACAGCTGATTTTTTTTTCGCGAATTTCGGGATGGTCCCATAGTAAAAGTTGTTCATAATGATGAGTACTACGAGCCCTTTTCGGCTTGGCATACCCTTTATGAATAACCCTATATAATTAATTTATTTTAGGCAATATAATTTGCATACAATGCAAGTTACAGAGGCCTTTAGAAAATAAATACCTTACAGACTAACATATATATACGAGTAAATAAAATATAAACTTAAATAGCGCGTAGAGTAAACACATGGCTTAAACTAAAAATTATTATAGGGCCAAAAAAACTTTGAAATTGCTTCATCTTTGTTCGTTTTTCAATCACAAAGATGATCGGCTTTTTTGTGAAACGCACGGAAGTCCTTACATACTGGATCGATGATGAAACGCAAGGTTTTGTTTTATTATTACAGGATTAGATGCACATTAAAAGTATTTAATTTACAATTAACACGTGAATAGTACTCACGTTAGTAACCACGTTAGTTTCCATAGGACCTAAAACTGAAAAAAGAATTCATAATTATATTGTTATAGTCCCTTGATAGACCCTGTCGAAAAATATATTTCGAAATAAAGTAATTGGGGTGAAAGTAATATTATTTCCTAATAATAAAAGGTAGGATGAAAATAAATTTTATGATTATCCCAAAATATGATGTACTTACAGGCATTTTATACTCATACGATAAAGTTAAGCGGTAAATTGTCGGATCCGTCTCTTTTATTGGTCGCATATCTTTTGGTGGAACATAGAAATACAGGGTTATAAAGAAAGTGTATGCCAAGCTAAAAATAGTTTTTAGTAGGTACTCATCATTATGTACAATGAACATTGACAATAGCAGTAACACTGAGACACGTTCGGATGTGACTGGTTGAAATCTCAACTCTGCGTATAAACTTATGATAAACTTTCACTGAAAAAAATAGTAGGGGAATAAGTTTGTAACAAATGCTGTTGTAAACAAGAACATCATTTTTACAAAACAAAAAACAAAAACCGACTTCAAAAGACCGACTATTGAGTTATTCATCTATTTGTCGCGCACGTACTTAATGCAAATTTAAGACTTATGTACATATATGGTTTTCTCATGGATACCATTATCAGAACTGGACTAAATTGAAATGGGACTAAATGAGAAGCGTCAGCTTTCTAATAAAAAAAGAATTATCAAAATCGATTCACCCAGTCAAAAGTTATGAGGTAACAAACATAAAAAAAAATAAAATAAAAAAAAACATACAGACGCAGATAACCTCCTCCTTTTTGAAGTCGGTTAAAAAGAGTAGCGCGCTATTTGCACGACTCGTCACTCAGCGTCAATAACTTCTGAGAAAAATTCGACAACTTCAGCCACCTAATACAGAGAGGATTAAGTAACTCATCATTATGAACAACTTCTACTATGGAACCATGTTTAAGGACCATTGATTTTTTTTCGCAAATTCCGGGTTGGTTCCATTGTAAAGGTTGTTATAATGATGAGTAGGTACTGTGAGCCTTTTCGGCTAGGCATACACTTTCTTTATAAACCCGTGTTATTAGTAGTGTAGATTTTAGTATTGAAACGCAGTTACAAAAGTATAAATAAATGCATGTGAAATAAAAACTGGCGGCACGTGTGCATTTTTCCTATCCGACAGATTTTCCGGTTTCTCTTAATGCCACTATCAGACAGGGTCAAGCCAGGGTGTTGTGATGGGAACTCGAGTTAAATCGGCAAATGCCCGAAAAGCCCAGTTGCCCTTTGTTTTCCTTAACCCAATCTGTGTAGGCTATAAAAATGTAGGTTAAGTCTACCTTATCGTTTGTTTCAATTTTCTACGCCGTTTGAGCTTGTGCTTTCCAGTCATACAATTTATGGTGCAAGGTAACGCTAACGGGCCATGAGGAATTTGCCATTAAGGAAAAACTCGTAAATATTCGTTTAGATTGATATATTGTACGAGTATGTGTTTTCATCTGATCAAATAACATTATAACATAATTGGTCTAATATCGAGAATACAGTAAAGAGGCAAGGGAAATAATATTATATAATACATAGATTGAATTATGTGATGAGACTAGAATTGACTTAGAGATAATAATCACACGTTAATTAAGTGGTACAGAGTAATTCAAATTGTATTCATTATATAGGTACGTGATTTATGTTATTAAATACGTACTCGTATAATTATAATGAATACAATTCTTAAGTTTGGCATAAAAACGTTTTGGTCCTTATTCTAAAACCATTAGGTTTTATGTAAAAATACAATAAGTACCTAATTCGTTTACAATAAGTAAACTTAACAGTATTGAGTACGAGTATTTGTTCCCCAGCCTAAAAAATCTTAGTTTAACGGGTTGCATATGCGTAACGAGTAAAGATGCGAGACAGTGCCTTCGGCCGAGTGCTCGGTTTGTTTAAAGGATTTGACGAGGCGAAACAGTCACCAGAACCATGATTTGCTTGCTTGGCCGAGTATACCCATGAACTGTATCGCCACCGTACTCGTTACGTGTAATAACCATTAAGGTTTATCTCAAAAAAAATTATGATCTTAGCAACTCAATTAGGATGTCATGCATGTTATGACGTACTGATTCAAAGCTAGAAAAACACTTATTGTGGTTAAACAAATTGGTTATTGTAGTACGGTTTATGCCAATATAAGTGGATCATGGTATAAAAAGGGCGATGCACTTGAAATTGAATATGTATAGCGGTTAAATGTATGTGGGCACGAGAATAACGGCGACCGAAAAAAGTATGAATGAATTATGTGAAAGGCGACATGAATAAAAAAGGAAGTGAATTCAGATAATAGTGTTAGCATGGCAACCCCCAACGTCTTGATGGTGGCACCACTGTCGGCTGGCTGACGGATGGTGCGTCACTCTCACGACTGGGGAGTCGTGAGAACACCGACAAGATGGCGGTGCCGGTGATAATACGAAGGCGATATAAAAGATGGAAGATGGGAAAGGCTAAGCCGCCTGTCTTCTGATTGTGATTGTGAATAAGTGAAGTGCTGTGATATTATTAAAATTGTGAGTAGCTTCCATAAAACCGATTGAGTATATGATTCTAGTGTATAATTCCCCGAAACCCCATAGTAGTATAGCCATAGGTTACGTAAGTCGGAGGTAATGCTCTGACAATTCAGAACCGGGATAAAAAGGAGCGGTTTTTTTTTCTTTCTTTTTTTAACCTACTAATTCGTTCCTGCCACGCTCACTTACCTACTATTTATTTTTTGTAAAAATTTAAGAAGAAAAAAAAAAAATATGGGGTAAACAATTACAAACAAACTATGTGAAAGGGCCTAACATAGTGCCCGAACAATTTATGTATTGTGTTCTCAGTTTCTCACATTCCACATGGCCTTGTCAAAGTTTATTTTCCTAATGTGGGGTACCTTGTCTATTTTAAGTGATCACAACTAGACCCAAAGAATAAAAGTTCTCCTCCTGAATAGTTAGTCTGCGTAAAAAAATATGCGTTTCAGTCCCGCTGAGCACCGAGCTGAACGCGACCCTCGGGTGGCGCAGAGCGAGGGCGCACTGCAACGCAAGGCGACCTGTCTGACGCACAGCAACGCGCACGCAGCGCAACGAGACGAAACGCAGATAATCGTTTTCTCTCTATCTGTCTTTTATAGTTCTTTTCGTGACGATATAGGTACATATATTGTCTTTCTTGTTCCACTAATTTTGCAGTGGAAGCTTTTTATAGTATTTCGGTTAAATACACCAGTGGGCATACAAATTGTCGGCTCATAATCACCTAAAACACTTGTCCAACTCTCATAATTATATTTTTTTGGCATAGAAATCATTTTTGGTCACGATATGGCTGATCGAGTGATGTTATTATTTTAAATTTGAAGACATGCATGAATTACACCTACCGTCTACTAAAAATAAAAAACTAAAAGTTATATCATGCTGTCACTGTCATTTTGTCGCTACTGTCACTCTTGAACAATGTTAGAAACAAAATAATTAAGAGAAAAACTACGTCACAAACAAAGTTGTAGAAATAAACGAGGTCAAAAGTGCCTCCAAATGGTTCGTGTAATATACACACGGTGCTGCTCGCCAATTCTGTCACTTGAACTTGGCTTGACACGCTACCGCGTGTCTAGATACTTGTTAAAGCAAAGCAGATGGCGCTGATCTTCCTTATAACGCACAATTGTTTGGTGGAAGTGTGATTTTTGCAAATCGGATTGTAAAATCCCCTCATAACTAAACCTTTTGTTTTAAAAGTTTGCATTAATGTGGGCCAGCTTGTTGTAATTTGTTTGTTTTACTAAAGTGACAGCCAGATGGATAATCTAGTCTGCGCAAATAAATAAATATGTTTCAGTTTCAATGGACTCGTCTGAAGAAAGTCTTGAACTGTCCCTTATATTCAACTTATAGCCAACTAGGTTTGCCAGAGGCAAACTCCGAAGACCCCCCCCCCCCCCCGCACCCCGACCCAATTCCCTCCCTTAATAACACGACTATTTAGCAATCAACGTAGTCACTCACAACAATACGGCGACATACTGCGATGATATACTGCGATAATATACTGCGACGATATACTGCGATGTTGTACCGCGATGAAATACTACGATACACTGCGATGATATAAACAACGATACGACGACATGCCACGCCGCTCGCGGGATGCAGAGCGACGCACACACACCGCAGCGTGGTCTTCGCGGGACGCAGAGCGACGCACACACACCGCAGCGTGGTCTTCGCGGGGCACAGAGCGACGCAGACACACCGCAACATGGTCCTCGTGGGACGCAGAGCGACGCGCACACACCGCAGCATGGTCTTCGTGGGACGCAGAGCGACGCAGACACACCGCAGCATGGTCCTCGTGGGACGCAGAGCGACGCGCACACACCGCAGCGTGGTCTTCGCGGGAGACAGAGCGACGCAGACACACCGCAGCATGGTCCTCGTGGGACGCAGAGCGACGCGCACACACCGCAGCGTGGTCTTTGCGGGACGCAGAGCGACGCACACACACCGCAGCGTGGTCTTCGTGGGACGCAGAGCGACGCGCACACACCTCAGAGCGACGCTCGCGCAGCGCCGGCCGAAGCTCGCACAGCGCCGAGTCACGCTCGCGCAGCGCCGGACGACGCTCGTGCAGCGCGAGGCGACGCTCGTGCCGCGTGAGGCGACGCTCGCGCAGAGCTGGACCACGTTCATGCAGCGCTGGTCTACGCTCGCGCAGCGCGGAGCGACGCTTGCGCGGCGCCAGGTGGCGCTCGGATGGCGCCGGGCGACACTCACACAGTGCGGAACGACGCCCGCACAGTACAGTGCGACACACGTGCAGCCCACACACCTCAGAGCGACGCTCGCGCAGCACTGGGCGACGCTCGCGCAGCGCCGGGCGATGCTCGCGCAGTGCCGGGTTACGCTCGCATGGCGCCGGGTGACACTCAGCGCCAGGCGATGCTCGCGCAGCGCTGGGCAACGCTCGCGCAGCGCTGGGCAATGCTCGCGCAGCGCCGGGCAGCGCTCGCGCGGCGCCGGGCGATACTCACACAGTGCGGAACGACGCCCGCACAGTACGGTGCGACACACGCGCAGCGCAACAGGACGCCCGCACAGTACGGTGCGACACACGCGCAGCGCAACAGGACGCCCGCACAGTACGGTGCGACACACGCGCAGCGCAACAGGACGCCCGCACAGTACGGTGCGGCACACGCGCAGCGCAACAGGACGCCCGCACAGTACGGTGCGACACACGCGCAGCGCAACAGGACGCCCGCACAGTACGGTGCGACACACGCGCAGCGCAACAGGACGCCCGCACAGTACGGTGCGACACACGCGCAGCGCAACAGGACGCCCGCACAGTACGGTGCGACACACGCGCAGCGCAACACGACGCTCGCGCAGCACCGGGCGACGCTCGCGCGGCATCGGGCTACACTCGCACGTCTTATTTAGATCAACGTTTCGTTTCAAGATTGTTGTTTTTGTGGTTTTTGGTGCCTGCGGTGATCTTCACATAATTTTACTTTTGTTGACCAGCGCCGTCGTGAGCGAGTCTTGTACCGAGTTCGTTTTTAAAATATTTTCAGGTGATTTCGATAAACATATTCCTCGTCGTGACGGCGAGTATTCTAGTCTTTCTTAAATTTTAGTTGCTATGGAGGCAAAGATACATAATATGCTCAGAGGGGATGCCGATTGGTTAAAGTTATAGTTGGTTTTCTTCTTCTTTCTTCGCATTTTTTTTTCTGACTTTGGCTACGCCCAAACTTTGAAAGGGTCACGCATATAGCTTTTTATTGTTCTATGAACCGAATACTTAATAGAAATCAAACTTTTTTTTTGCTTTGATAGAACAACGCAGTTAAAAGGAAGACACAAAAGGGTTTGTATAAGAGCATTGAAGCGCTGAAGTCTATTATAATTGACTAGCGACCTGTCCTGGCTTTGCACGGATGTCAAGTATACTCGGGTACTCAGGGATAATGTAGAATTTTAATGGTGAAAAAAATTTTAATGGTGGTTTCTAAATCGGTTTATTAGTTTTTGTGTATAATCGTTACATATAAGTATACACACAAATCTTTCTTTTTATAATGTTAGGGTAGATATTTCAGCGATTTCATGTTTCGTGTTGCGTACCACACGCAAATACTCGTATTATAATAATGATTTGTGCGTCAAATAATATACAAGGATTCCTACATGTGTGTTTGGTACTGTCACACTAACTTATCTCTAAAAATGTTTGTTCTTACTGCAGATTGTCGCGCTATTAAGAGGTCCTACACCACTCATGCCATTAAAAATCGTTATGTCTTTTAAAGTAGTGCTTTGGTCTACTTGTTCTCACTATAGACGGAAATTACCATCGAAACTCAAAAGTGACTGAATGAAAGTTTCAGCATTAGCAGAATTGTACACCTAATGCTTGAGTTTTCAGGTACGGAAACAATAATCGTATGCTGCCTCCGACCAAATTATAATATATACTTGTCTCTTCAACTAGACTTGGATGTCAGCAGTTGCACAACCCTTGCTTGGAGGACCTGTTAACTGTTGTGTATTTTGTACGCAAGGTGGTGAACTGTCTCTTCTCTGGACTCAACATATCAATCGTATAGTGCTCTTGCATGGGTCGAATCGGGCACAATGGCTGTCACTTTGGGGCACAATTTGTGGTCATAATGTGAGCCGTTAACAGAAGCCGATATTTATTTGGTGGTGGCTCGCAGCATCGAGATTTCTTCTTTTTTTTTTCTCTTTCCCAGTAATCACGTAACTGAAGCATAAGGTGCCGGAATACATTTTCAGATTGGTAATACTGTGATTTTAACAAAACAAGGAACGTGTGTCTGTTGTTTATCATGTATAATATATTTGAAGATAGGCAAGCAGCATAGACAGATGTGCCTATACCTTGCAGTATTGAAATTTATTCATAATCATTAGTCTTGTTTACGGATGTCAAGTTTATATATCAACCAAGCATCAGTCTAATGCATTTTGTCGAAGTTAGTCAGATGGATTTTCTTGGAGTAACTCTAGGTCATAGATAGGTATATTACCTAAAGATGGAGCCATAGCGTAGCCGCACATGCGACAGCTATACTCTTGAAATGATGCCTGGTTAGAAATATTTCCCCATTTTGGGGGAAAATATCATAAAATATTCCAAATCTTTAAACTTCACAAAATAAAACATTATTATACAGGGATAAAAGGAAAGCATATGCTAAGCCTAAAATGTCTAATAGTAAACTAATCTACTCCTAATTATATACAACTTTGATAATGAAGCCAATCTTGCAATTGCGAAAATAATGTAACTACCTAATCTTAGTTTTGAGTCAGAAGGATATTTGAATTGCAAATAGCAATTATGGTTCCATGTGCTTAATCTGAGGAAGGATGCAAATCTAAACTGGAAGTCACATCTGGCAAATGTTGACAGTAAAATCTTCAGTCATTATAAGCATAGCAATATGCCTTTTCAGTGGTGGTCGATGTCACATCAAATGAAGTTGAAAAAAACAAATAATAATAATGCCTATTATGGAAACATATACCATGTCATAAACAGTTCAAAATTTATCTGAAGAAGTGGCTATTAAATCACGTATTTTAAGACTTGAATGAATCTGTGAATAGAGATAAATCTACGGAAATGATATTATTAAGTAAACAATTGATAATTTGACATTTAATGAGGAATTATTATTGACATGATATTACGAGGTATATACTATTGACATTTCATTAAAATAATTTGACATATTATGCATAGAATTTAAAATTGAATTGGAAATCGTTAATTATTATTATTTTAAAAACTACTAAAATTATTTGACTGTGTACGAGTTACATATTGAATTCCCGATGTGGGTAAACTGACAATTTCAACCAATAGCTTATGAATTACAAGGTACTTATCAGTAGTTCAATAAATATTTCTTAATCTGAATCTTCCGACACAACTACCTACTATTACGGATACGAAGGATTGATATATCCGATAGGATATAAAGCCACTGTTGAAGTATGGGTTCCCAGTATGCAGTCTCTACTTTGAGAAAGATCCTCCTCAAAAGTGCCCAACAAAAAGCTACCGTATGCTCCATGTCACAAATCCTATGAAGACAGATTAAAAGCACTGCATCTCACAACCTTCGAGAAGCGGCAGTTGGGCGGAGACCTGATTGAAACCGTTAAAGTGCTGAATGGGTTCTATAATTTTACGGACATACAAAACATTTCACATTCAAAGATGTCGAAGACAGCAGACGCCATAAAACCTTGCTATGGCCCGCACTATCCCAGACCAACACTACAAACCACATCCTATACAAGACAACAACTCTGGTCTATAACTGGAACAAATTGCCAGAAGATGTCGTACTGACTGATAAATAATAAAAAAACGTTTCACACTCATAGCTCCCTTCTAGGATGACTTCTGTGTCGGGGATGCCATGGAACACGCACAGGGACAAGGACATCTGGCACCCAGACCCAGAACAAATATTTAAATTCATCATTATGACATCTACCCGACCGGGAATCGAACCCGGGTGCTCTGGCTTATGGGACGGATATGTTACAACTGCCAAACAGGGAGTGGATTGTAATAAACATTCGAATTGAGTCAAATTGTGGTGTCAGGTTGTATCACATTTTATTTTCTTATTGGCGCGATCAGTTTTATAACATAAGCTTATTCCTATTTAAAATTGTTTTGATCATTCTTCCTGATTGATTAAATTGTTGTTTGTTTTGAATGTATGTCTAAGTATATACAGTTTATGTAGGTTTACATATCACTTTTATCTAATACTGCACACCCCATTTTTCAATTCAATATGTATCCTCCTTTCTAAGGTTGCCTGGAAGAGATCGCTCTTGGCAATGGGGTCGCCAGATCTTGCACTGGTTCTTAAGTCTAAATATCCTTTTATTTGTGATGTCCGGTGTAAACAATAAAGAGTTTATCTATCTATCAAGATTATTCTTGGTATTGGTAGATGTGGGCGATTTGTGAAGTGTCCACAGGTGCAATGGCGGCAACTAGTGTTCGTGCGTAATCAAGTACGAGGACGTACTTATGGGTCGGATGGCCGAATGTTAGCATGGCAACCCCCAACGTCTTGATGGTGGCACCACTGTCGGCTGGCTGACGGATGGTGCGTCACTCTCACGACTGGGGAGTCGTGAGAACACCGACAAGATGGCGGTGCCGGTGATAATACGAAGGCGATATAAAAGATGGAAGATGGGAAAGGCTAAGCCGCCTGTCTTCTGATTGTGATTGTGAATAAGTGAAGTGCTGTGATATTATTAAAATTGTGAGTAGCTTCCATAAAACCGATTGAGTATATGATTCTAGTGTATAATTCCCCGAAACCCCATAGTAGTATAGCCATAGGTTACGTAAGTCGGAGGTAATGCTCTGACAATAGAGATGAATGTAGGAAACGTCCAGTCACGAGCAATAATATACAGGGTGACTGGACACTTTAGATATTCTAGGTTGTCATGGTACTCATCATTATGAACAACTTTTACAGTGAGACCAACCCGAATTTCGAAAAAAAAAATATCAGCTTATTTTACACTTATTTCTTGAATGGTAGAAGTTTGGTATTTTTGAAAATATAACAATGTATATTCAAAATGTTATTTCTCGTGACTGTCCGTCGATGTTCATACCAGAAATTACAAACAAAAGGATAAAACCTAAAACTAGTGCAACAACTAGCGGCCCTATCGCTAAGAGCGATCTCTTCCAGCCAACCTTAAGATAGAGAGGATGCATAAAAAAAAACGACCGTAAAGATGATAATCTTATCATCTTTGATAACGATGGAGATGATGATTAGTATGATTTTAAACGTACGTATTGTTTATTACGCATCGCTTTGTAAACATTATCTATGTTGACTCTGAAAAGGAACTTTATTCATACCTAATACTCGTACCTATATATTCGTAAACGAGTTTCCATTTAATATTGTTTATTCTCCCCCTCGAACCTTGAAAAGCTCCAATATTTCAAATATTAGCGGATAAAGGGGAGATTAGCCAAAAATAGGATAACGCTGAAGCATTAATGTTAAATTGATTTGTAATGTCGAAGTATTTGGAAATTCATTATCTAATAATCCAATTATAAACTTTGTAATTGGCTAATCCGAATACTTTTAGATTTACTACTTGTTTACTAATTCTAACAATAATAATTTTACAAAAATTAAAAGCGGCTATTAACCAAAGTGATTTCTTAATTTTGAGCTTAGCTTTTGATCTATGCATTTATTCGAGTGTAGAAATTTTGATATAAAACAGCTGCTCTTGTTTTCTCGATTTCTAGGTTGGTCCCATAGTAAAAGTTGTTAATTTTCTTTTCTTATTAATTTCTTAATTAATTAATTTGGTGTTTTCGATTTGTACCTCGTCTCTTCTTCAGTCATTCTCTCATTTCTGAGGACTTGGATACCCTTTCCTTGTAACCCTTTATACTGTATAATTAAGCAAAAATTTACAACCACAAAGTCAGTAACGACATTGACAGAAAATATCTAGACAAAGACAAAATTCTAAGTGGCGTTTAATTTATCCAAAATAATTATGTCGTATAATTTTGTCGTTGAGCGTCGTTTAATATCGTTACATATTTTGTGCCACAATTAGCTATGTAATGAGAAATATTACCCACTAGTAAAATGAGATATTGCTTTCCGAGATTAATCGTTGAAGAGAAATGAGCGCGTGTGTGAGTTCAAAATATGGGTTTATGCGTGACTTATGCGTTTGATGTTGGTATTTTGGTGACTTATTTTACCAACAGCTTTTATTAACACTTTGATTGCGGCCAATAATCACATGCGCTTGCCTTAGGTGCGGCGAATAGTCAAATGTGCCTGGCTTGTGCAGCCGCACTCGCATCGCGCAAAGAAAAACACAAGGTATGTGTTTTCCGCTGTCAAAGTCTTAACAAAACTGGCTGCTCTACGTAGTTTCACTCCCGCAGTAATGATCATGATGAAAAATAGCCTATGTATGTTATCCTTTATACCCCACTAGCTGAGCCCCGCGGTTTCACCCTCATTCTCGTAGACAAAAAGAAGCTTACAGTTAATCCAGGTGTAAGCTACATTCGTACTAAATGTCTTCCGTTTCCGTTCGGCCGTGTTTTCGTGATTGAGTAACAAACGTTCAAACTTTCACATATATATATATAATACTAGTTGTCCCGGCAAACGTTGTTTTGCCATATAAATTATTTCTAGTGACTATTAAAAAATAGGGGTTCGTGATAGAAGGGTGAAAATTTAGGGTTGTGTGATTAATGCCACATAAGCCACATTATAACAAAATTAAAATGTTGTCCAAAAAATAAAAAAACTGTTTGGGGTGACAACCCTTATCACTTAGGGGTATGAAAAATAGATAGTAGCCGATTCTCAGACCTACTGAATAAGCATATAAAATTTCATAAAAATCGGTCAAGCCGTTTCGGAGGAGTACGGGAACGAACATTGTGACACGAGAATTTTATATATAAGATTAGTAGGTACGACAAGCTATTTCTATTCAATATTTCATCCGATTCCGTCTAGCCGTTTCAGCGTGAAGGAGAACAACATTCAGTACTTTCATACAGGAACACCAATTTTCGCATTAACAAGAATAATATTAGTGTGATAACACAATAATTCATCATCATCAGTAAATAAATAAATAAAATAACGTTTCACACTCATAGCTGGGATAACTTGTGTCGGGGACGCCATGGAACACACACAAAGACAAGGACAACTAACACCCAGACCCAGAGCAGGTAACCCACCCTTACCCACGGTCAATATAGAGTACTAAAACCAACTATTTTTATAAAATCAGTGCCGCTGCGGAGGCAGTTACTCTAAACTAAATTGATTAATATTCTGCATGACTTAACTTAAGCCCAAAAGGCACTAAATTTTGACTATTACATTACAGTTAAATGAAAAAACTTTTTTCGCTCCACTCTAATATAGGCCTCATTTCCCTTGTGTATTTATTAAAACAATTCATAAGTTCTCGTAATTACCTCCAAGTCTAGATAAGATTTGCTTAAGCAATTGGTTCTCATCAAACACTAGACCAGTTTACAAGGCATGTTAAGTTAATTAAAACTCCCAAACTTGTATGTATTACATAATACCCATATGCCCAATTTGCGTTATGAAGTTTCAAAGTTTATTAACCCCCGACGCATAAACGACGGGGTGTCTGTGTGTTTGTGTGGCATCGTAGCTCCCAAACGGATGAACCAATTTTGATTTTTTTTGTTTGAAAGGTAAATTAATCGGGAGTGTTCTATGTTTGATGAAAATCAGTTCAGCCGTGTCGAAGCCGGTGGTTTTTTAATATGAAATTTAATAGTTAAGTACATCAACGTAGGCCGCTAGTGCTGCGGTACTCAACATTTTATCCTATTTCCTACTAAAAGATATTATTTGAATGTTTGTTAATCAATCAATCACAAACAGCTGACTGGATCTGGATGAAGTATATACCCTAAAATAACTTACTTACTTACTTTGTTGTCGCAGCGACCCAAACTGTGCGATTGCCTATAATAATAAGAGATCCGTCTCTCCCTATCTTCAGCTAGTTCATGGCATTTACTTCAAGTTCCTGAGAGCCTTTCGCAACTTCATCTTTCCATTTATACTTGGCTTTCCACGTACTCGGTCTTTGCCGACCGGCCTTTAGCGTTTGGCCTTTGGCTCTTTAGCAATCCCAAAGTATCTAAGCGATTTTTTAATATTATGTTATGGGACATAACATAATTATAAATTGTTTTTTATTTAAAAAAAAGGTATGGTTTTCATTAATTTAATGATGAAATAATATTTATTAATACATGAATAAAAAGTTAATAGTAATTAAAATTAATTCAGTATCTATTAATTAATTTTTTTTATTGCCTGGCGGACGGAGCCCTAGGGAATAGCACAAATTGGCGTATTCGCTCCTTCTAAAAAGCACAGCTTCTTAGAAGCGAGTAAGAAATTATCTCGTTCACTGTCGCTCTTGATAGGAATTTCATGAGAGTGAGAGTGACGGAGATAATCTCGAAGGTGCAAGAATGGGGTCCCTAACAATACAGGGTTATAAGGAAAGGGTATGTTAAGCCGAAAAGGACTCATAGTAATCATCATTACAAACAAATTTTACTAAAACTAGCTCGGAAATCGTACTAAAATATCAGCTGTTCCATACACTATGTCGAGAGTCATTGACATTTTTCTATGAATCAGCTGATTTTTTTTTTCGTTTTTAGGTTTGGTCCCATGCCTATTAGTAAAAGTGGTAATGAGTACTACGCGCCCTTATTGATTACCATATCCTTTCCTTATAACCCTATATATCCATATTTGACGTTTCGAAAGTCAAATTATCAACTCAAACAGATGTGATTGACGTGCACGAGTGCGTGAAGTCGACTTTTCTTAATTTACCGGATTTCTTTGAAACATTATACGCGGGTTTCATTAACGGATTTAATATAAAATGTTTCATATTTTGTACCACGAGAAATGTGTTGTATATGAGATATATTTTGTATTCTCTCTTGTCAATTTCATTTCTCGCATATAACGTATTTGAGGGTAAATGCGTCCCGTGGTTTTTCCCGCTTTCCTACACGGATTTTTACACTTTTTAGGTTCAAAAGTAACCTGTAAAAAAACTAGGATACAAGCCAGTTCCATACTAAATGTCTTCTTAATTTGTATCGCTTTTGCGTTTTGTATTAAGTAACAAATATCTGAGAATATAAATATTGACAGTTCATATTTGTAGGATAAATGATGAATTTAAACATCTATTCTGGATCTGGGTGTTATTTGTTTTCTATGGCATCCCCGACACAAAAAAATCTAGTGGGGAGCTATGAGTGCGAAACGTTATTTAAATAGTAAGGGATGGGGATAAAATTAAAATAGTAAGTTAAAAAGAAAAAAAGTAAAGACATCTTCTTAATCTTAATCTAAGTATATAAATTACGTGTATCGTTGTTTGTCCGCTATAGACTATTAAACTACTTAACCGATTTCAATCAAATTTGCACACCGTGTGCAGTTCGATCTAACTTAGGAGACAGGATAGCTAACATCTAAATTTATGGTTTTTGAACATGGTTTATTAATTAATTGAGTGTCAAAATTCTTGAATATCAACAGCTTACGGTATGTCAGCTGCTTTTGACGTATAAATAATAAAAACTGCCATTTGTCAATTTTTGACGGTTACTTTATTGTTACATTAAAAAATCGGTTGTCTGTAAAGTCGGTTTACTGACGATAGTTGAACGTGACAACGTCAAAAGAAAATACTGATGGAATGGTTTCATTTTTCAAAAATAGAATATATATAAGAAATCACAATTTCACTCAGAGCGAGGTAATGCCTCATCGAGGTAACGGCACATACGTCACACTTTTTTCGTACTTGCACCCGGCTCCATCGAATTATAAGACGTTATCACGTCAAAAAGTTTTTATCAGATATTTTTTGTCAGATAAATAGTAATAAGTAGTCGTTAAAGTATCAATTGAAGAAATCCTTATCTTCTTAATCTCAATTTATAGTGTCTACCCGTGCGAAGCCGGGACGGGCCGCTAGTAGTTTATAAATGTTACTCGTATTCCTTCAAATTGAAAAATATTAATGAGAAGAATGTTTTCCTTCTCCAAATACAAAAGATTTTGCGTGGCGACCACAATAATGAAACGTTAATGGCAAACCAGTATTATTTGTTCAGGCTCAGATTGTTTAGGATCATTGTTTCTTGAACATCTGTGAGTGGCAACGCAATATATGACCATTGTTTCATTTCAGGACAAACAGCGCTGAAGTCCATTCGGAAAACAGATATCAGGAAGCAAACATTTTCGGATTTCACACACGTCATGATTGTTATTAGAATAGGGCTCCAGGGCCACTTCAACTGGCAAGTGAGATTTTATCTCGGTCACTGTCGCTCTTATAAGAAATTGTCATGAGAGTGAGGGTGAAAGAGATAATCTCGCTCGCCCAAGTATAGTCTCTGGTTAGTTAGCCTAAAATAATAACTGCCAAGTCATGACAAAGACCTTCTAGATGGCATAAAAACTATTACATTGAGCTAGCCACTTGGCTTATACGAACTTACCTCAGTTATATAACTTTAAGCTACCTTTGTAGTTGTTGACTTTATTTTTTGCTATTTTTTACCATAAATTGAAATTAAAATTCCAAATAAAAATTTTACCAGTTTACCTAACTTTAATTTATAGTTATTAGCTATTACCGATATTAACTTGGACCAACTTTGTCTTGTTTAGTAACTGAACTCGTATCACTAAGTTTGCACCAGGTGGGTATTAGCACTGAAGTCGGGGTATTAAGTAGGTACTTCTCCAAGTAGTGCACTAAATATACTTCCATTTGCATCAAATGTAGTTAAATTGATAACTATGCGTTCTAGATAGTCTAAGATTCTATTAGGAAATGCATCAATTTACTGTAATTAATTAATTCAAAATCAACTGATTGTTATAAGCTTATAATCATAGATAACCACTATAACCAGATTTGATAAAAATATGATTGCACTAAAATTAAGACTTTTTGAAATTCCAATTGAAAACTAGTTCACTGGCCTCAGCTGTAAATGTAACCGAGCCTATTTCGCATAATTTGATGGTAACAGTTAAAACCTCGCACTTACAAAAGTATTTGGAGTATCATAAAATGATTGCATAAAGTAATTCCGAAATTACTCTACGCTGCGCAATAAATGTACATAGTAGCAAAATTTTGCATAGAATCCGAAGCAGACACCTCATTATTTATTACCTTGATAACAAAAAGCCAAGGATCTGTTTCCCAATTTGCATTTGTTTGACATTCCGACAAAGCCAAATAAGAAAGAGTAAAATTACTTTAGCGCCAACATCTGCAAGTTAAATAGAAATGACGACAAAGCATTTTCATGCAAAAAAGAAATAAAAAAAAAAGGGAAGCTAATAGTAAAATAAAAATGTATTTCTAATTACTTGTATTCACAAAATAATGTAATAGTATTTTTGTACTTCGAACATAGTCCTAAAAAACTCGTAGCATAAATTCTATCGAAAAATACTAGAAGGTTGGTAGGTAGGTAAGTACCTAGTACAAGTATCTATAATTATAATGAAAACTTTGTCAACGGATTTTCCATAAATGGAAAGGAAATTGCATTTTCGCACATTTTTATCAGCAAAAGTTATGCCAGAGGTAACTGAATAGTGTAGTATGTTTTGTATGTATGTATTATATTCGTATACAGGGTTTTTCATAGAAGGTATGCTAAGCCGAAAAGGGACCATAGTACTACTCATCATAATGAACAACTTACGGGACCAACTCAAAGTTCGCGAAAAAAATATAAGCTGTTCCATACATTTTGTCGAGTGTCGTTGACATTTTTCTATGAAACAGCTGATTTTCTTTTCGCGAATTTCGGGTTGGTCCCATAGTAAAAGTTGTTCATAATGATGAGTACTATGAGCCCTTTTCTTCTTAGCATGAATAACTCTGTATTTTTAGGTCTGATTTGCGCATGTACTACTCTACTGTACTCCCAAAAGGATTGAATATTTTTTACATATGCTAAGTTTTACATTTTCTTTATGCTATTGAGTGACGAGACAAATCGCTAGCTTGTTCGCGCGCTGGTTTACATTAATTCATGCAAACAAAGGTGCATAATTATTTAACATGAATCTTGCAAACTTTATGAAACATGAGTTAAGAAAACTCGCCACTTTCTTTGTATATTCGGAGTAATCCCAAGTCGAATAATTCTTTGGGAAGAAGTTTCGTCAAAGTTATTCATGTCTAACCGATTTTAAAATAAGAAAGTTTTCAATCATCTCGAGCTTTTTATGCTATTATATCTTTTAATGTGTATTTTGAACATTGATAAGAATGTTTTTGTTTGTTAAGGTTTCGTTATGTTATGTAAGAGACGGAAGAGGGTACCAAACATACAAAATTTATAAGCCTATTTTCAGCAGTAGGTTATTTTTTTAGGACTGTTAATGTATTTATGATGGTTCCAATAAAATAAACTATTATAATTATTGATGAAATATATTTATATAGATACATTTAAATTATATTAAATGTATTATTACGTTCGGTAGTGGTAGGGCTCTTCTGCAGAGCCCGCCTGGGGAAGTACTACACCTTTGTCAGTTATTCCACCGCCAAGCAGTAATGTGCAAACATTACTGTGTTCCGGTTGGAAGGGCATTGTTTCCAGTGAAATTACAAGGCAAATGGGAGATTAAACAACTTATATCTCAGGGTGACATGCGCAGTGCTGTGCCGCGCAGGGTCTTTATTTCTACGAATTCAAAATTCTGGGTGGCGTAGACATGTTATGAGCAAACGTGACCTTTAACATCAGGCGAGCGATTTGCTCTTCTCGTCACTCAGTTACAAAAACAAAAATACAATACAATAAAATAAAAGCCAGAAAGAAATACTTTTCGACATCATCACAGCGCGGTTGAAACCGCTGGTATCCTCCCTCTTTAAATCGGTTTCTCTTTGTCTGAGGGTCGTGACCACCACCTCCAAATAGTCAATCTCAAATAGATACCGCGGATGCAGTTAGTATTGCTATACTATTACCTTTGAACAATGTGCCTAACCGAGAAGATAATTTTAGAATCAAACATTGCGCACTTCTATAAAGGATTTTGTTTTAATCTAGACAAGCAGATAGATACGGAAATCAAAACAATTTTATATTTAGACTGCTTTAAAACATTTCACGCTTTAATCTTGTTAGTTTTAGCATCTGATTCGAACTACAAAAGCAGTATTTGATTTATGGGACGCTCTGTTAAGGCATGATTTAATTTAGACTATAATTTCTAGTTTCGCACGTCACGGATAAAAGTAGCTGTAGAAACAAGAGCTCAACCTACAAAATAATATCCATAGACACAAATTTTTACAATAATTTTCCGCATGTAGTTAATTTAAGTATTAGAATGTATTTTATTTGAAGGTTTGTCTATGTATATAAAATTTATGTAGGTTTAAATGACACAGGTTTATTTCAATATTGCATGTCCCGTTTTTTTCTTTACTATATGTAGCCTCTCCACCCTTAGGTTGCCTGGAAAAGATCGCTCTTAGCGATAAGGCCGCCATTTGTTGCACAAGTCTTAAGTGTTATTATCCTTTTGTATGTTTTTGTCATGAAGAATGACGAGTTAATCTATCTATCTAATTAAACAAAAACTACCTGCGCGCGCGCGACACACGATTTTGATAATGATAAAAATAGTGAAAAGTAGTCCTATGTCTTAATTTATATCCTTTTCTGTATCCCTGACAACGCGTATACATGCAAAATTTCATGATAATCGATTGAAGTTTATTTCGTAATTGAAGCGTAAAATCGTTAAAAGACAAACAAAGCCACTTTCGCATTTAATATTTGATAGGATTCCATTGTTTAAATTTGCGTTCCTATACATAAAATATATTTACATCTTAAATTTAAAATAACAAACTAAACTAAATAGAACCAAGAAATTTACAAAAAATTTATAATCAAAAAGTAGTTTTTGCCCGTGTGGCAAAGTACCAAGAACGCTGGCTGCATTCCCGCGCTGAATTGCCAGTGAAAATAGAAAAATGTATTATGCAATGTATTATGTAGATAAACATTGTACAAGACCGGAAACGCACTCCTTTTATGAAAAGGTAGTATTCAATATGACTACTATAATATGCAATCTTATCTATTAGACTCTGATATTGATAATATTATGTTTACATGTTGTTTAATATCTTACTCTTTTATTTTATTAAAACAACATAAACCTGAATAAACATTAAATTATTATCTAATATTACCGATACAACAGAGCTCAAGTCACTATCCGCTGGTAAAGTGCCCAAAAGGCTGGCGACGTCACCTCCTTGCATAGCAATACTATTTTCCGAGGTTAGGTTTAACCCAGCAGTTAAGATTTTAGAGATAACCTACTTATATTTACTTTTTTTTACGACCGGTTTAGTTCACTGATATCTGGGTCTGGGTATTAATTATCCTCGTCTTTGAGTGCATCGTGGCGTCCCCGACACAGGGAAACCTAGTAGGGAGCTATGAGTGTGAATCGTCGTCACCCTGCTTCCTTTTTAACGATTGACTAAAATGTATCAGCACACAGTAGGCATAAATCACGATTAACGGGTTCCAAACTTTTTCAAATGGTAGCCGAAAATCCAAGCCTCGTTGGACTTTTTGTTGGCCATATGGAACACATTAGCTGACATTTTGTTGGAACAAAAGTTAGCCCGCCTAAGCTCTACTGGCATTGAATGACAGATTGCCGCCTCCCAAATCTGCGATAAATGAATACTTACATGATTAGAAACTGAACTTAGAGAAGAAGATGGAGCACTGCGTTAGATTAGGCTGAAGCCAAAAGAACTCCTCTACTTTCGCGCGTACGTACTGCGCACTAACTGTACAGTGCTGCGTGTAGAGATATATCAATGTGTGCGCATGAAAGTAGGTACAGGAGTTCTTGGCTTCGCCCAAATCTAACTCATCACTCCCTCCTTCTTTCTCGGTTTATCTGAGCTTACACGGCTAACATTCTCAAAATCTAATTTCAGTGAATGGTTAGTCGACTTGCGTTAGTAACTGGGTTTCGTAATACTACCGGTGTCCTGCGGCTTCACTCACGGGTTGATGAAAAACGGTGACGATAATGTTGATAAATGGAATCAATATACATTTTTGGTACCCCTGTTAAGTATCCAAAGTATGCAAAGTGTAGGTATCCAAAGTTTCAAATGGAGAATTGGAGCTTCGTTTTGGACGCGTAACAAACTAACTCATTTTCATATTTAACTAGCTGCGCCCCGCGGTTTCACCCGCTGTCCTGCAAGAATAGCGGAAAGCCGTTCAATTTTCTGGGGTAAAAAGTAATCTACATATTACCTAGGGCTTAAGCTACCTTCATACCAAATATCGTCAAAATCTGTTTAGCTGTTAAATTGTTAAATCATATTGTCATCCATACGTCCATTACATAGCTGTCATTTGCGCAAAGAGTATAATAAGTCGTTTTGTTATTCCAAGTCTGATTCTTTTTTGTTATACCTCGTTTTATAGTGACTGATGTTTTATGTCAATTCACACTTGAATGCTATCGAATTTATTTAATAGAAATAAATAGTATAATAGGAATAAATAGTATCCTATGTGCGTTTCCTGGCTCTAAGCTACCTCCTCACCAATTTCCAGCCATATCGGTAAAGCCGTTCTTGAGTTATAAGTAGTGTAACTAACACGACTTTCTATTATATATATATATAGATTATACATATTAGTTAGGCTTCCTAACTAAGTATTCAAAGCATTCGTGCGGGGTTAGCATAGTTATCGGTGGCTTAATACAAGTCAAGAGCTATTGTGTTCTTATTACTATTCAGAACGCTAAACGTTTTATATTGTTAATCAGCCACTGTCTCTGTTCTCAATATCTTCACTTATTGCCACCTCCTGTGAACTATTGTAGCAGTAGGTTCAATTTATTGTGAGTTCCTCATTGATTACTTTACATTACTACATACATACATAATACTTTTCTACAGTTTTATTTGGGCCTCAGCCGGGCGCACTGGCATTTTTTTGTTTTGTATTTGGGCCTCAGCCGGGCGTACTGGCAATTTTTTTGTTTTGTATTTGGGCCTCAGCCGGGCGCACTGGCATTTTTTTGTTTTGTATTTGGGCCTCAGCCGGGCGCACTGGCATTTTTTTGTTTTGTATTTGGGCCTCAGCCGGGCGCACTGGCATTTTTTTGTTTTGTATTTGGGCCTCAGCCGGGCGCACTGGCATTTTTTTGTTTTGTATTTGGGCCTCAGCCGGGCGCACTGGCATTTTTTTGTCACTCATACTAATAAAGTGATGCAGGATAACTTTAGCGTTGCAATGTGAATGTGGCTCATCCCAATGTGCCCGAATTTTTAATGAAAAACTGTTATATAACCGCAACTAACATGGGTATTGGTTCCTGTATAACTATTTTATTCAGAAAATTATGGTTTCCACGTTTTAAAATAGTTTTTAGGTGAAAGAATTTATTTTGTGCTTATTTAAAAAAAATCTACGATTTTGAAATTTCCAGTATCCATTTTCGAGCTCTAAGATGAAATCCTTATGTGAAATGGAAAGTGCCTGTGATAACGAAAACAATGAGCTCAAACAAGGGCCTAACATTTGCTATCACGAAATTTTAGTGCCCTCTCCTGAGGCGGTATTATCAAGCCAGTTCAAAAGTACTATAATCATCTAATTTGCTGGCAAACCACACTCCCACATACATACTTGTTCAACTTCAACTCGATCGCAAAACCTCGTGTCTACTTGTAAAATTTTAACTCGAAAGTAGTTACAAATTAACAAGAACAAGCACACATGTAAAAACTTTTAAAACACAACAACGTTTGATGTAAAATGTGTTTTAAAGTTAGAGTTTTTTTATAACCCGCTTGACTAGGCATCTTTGTATTGAGAGGGAACAAATTTTATTACAATAAATCAGTCAATTTCTGTGTGCACAACTAAATTGCTTTTCCTCAATTAGTTATCTCTGACTGATCTAAAACTAATCTGCCTAATTGGGTTTGTTGTCAAGAGTCGGTATCGAATAAATTGGTAATCGATTTAACCTTCAAGCGGTCGCGTGGTCGTTTGTAACGGGAGCGGTCGCGCGTAACCTAAAAGACCTATGTGAAATATCAGGGATTTAAAACATTAATTTACTAATCATTATTTATTTTTATATACTTCGGTTCATTAGCTTTGTGTTAGGACACAGCTTGTCGGAAAAACGTAACTTAAACTCATCTAAAAACCAAATTATAAAATCCAATAACGTAACTTCTATTTCTTTTCGATTGAATAGCAATTTGGCAAAATTTACTAGATTTCGATAATACTAGCTGCCTTCCAAGGTTGTATCCGCTATTCTAAAGGATTGCTATTAGTTTTCCCGGAATTATCCTAAAGACAAACTATCTCTTTAGTAAATTTCATCCAAATCAATTCAGCCGATTAGGCGTGGGTGAATAACAAACATTAAAACATGCAAACTTTTATATTTATATTGTAGGAAGTAGAATTACACGTTTTGCTTGATTCTTTAGTAGATAGTTTCTTTTAGAACTAGACTATGGTCTAAAACTTCTAAACCTAGGGCACTGAGCTCAGATTCAGTATTTTCAGTTTTTTTTTTGTATTTGCGCAAGTATGTCCCATTTAAGAAATGATTTACTAGTAATTTTTATTATTAATAAACGTTTTTAAGGTTCATTCGATAGTATTTTTTCATTTATCACAAAATAATAACTAACATTGAGAGTTGCGCGTAACCTTTTCGACGACAGGCGCGCGACGTCTTTTCGACGCCTGCGCTGCGACTGAAACAAATGCGATTTCTGCGTTCTGGGGGGTGCGGGGAGGGATGGTGAACTGTCTATTTCGTTCACAGTGAAACAATGACAAGCTACTAGGAATGGGAGCATACATGCGACAAGTAATAAATATGTTATAAACGAAAATGTATCGAGGGCGGTCGATTCGATGTCGCGCGACCGCTTGTGGGTTAAAGCACTTTGGATAGGTACTAACTAACCTCATTTTGCTTGTTTGAAATAATATTGGTAGCAATGAAAATTAAATCTACTCTGTAAAATATCAAAGGGGATCTGTTTCGTTCCCTACCATACAAGGTGTAACGAAAAAGTGTAGTAATATTTAATAGTGTTCTTCTACATGTCAAAGTGAATAACTTCTAGACTACAAGTTTGCTTTATTCAAGAAAGAATTTATATCGAAGCTCTAACGAAAAACTGATCAAATTGAGAAATTTATCATTTGACAAATTATTTTATATGGAGAGTCGATTTTTATGCCCGAATTTAGCAAACATATGTCACAAAAGTTGTTCACTTTGACGTGTAAAAGAACACCCTTAGGTATTATTACTACACCTTTCCATTACACCTTGTTTACAAATATACTAATATCTATGATTATTATTGTAATACTAGATGTGCCTTGCGGTTTCATCTGTTATCCTACTGGAATTGTTATCGGGATAAAAATTAACCAATCTGTATGTATATCCAGAATATAAGCTACCCCCATACCAAATTCTATCTAAAAAGGTTCATCAGTTTTCTGTAAATAAGTAATTAAAAAAAAACATATGAACATAAAAACTTTCTCTTTTATATGTATTTAATATCCTACACGAATAAACTCTTAGTTGTCCACTGCTTCTTAAGGTCTAGATCAATCTACATTGTCTCTGTCCCTATCACTCCCATGTCCATCTTAATGAAAGTTACAGGGACAGAAGTAATTTATAGCCCGAGAATGAGCTTGCTGATATTAAGCTTGATATTGCTGAGGTTTTTTTGGGAATAAACAATTGAACTACGAAAACTAAAGTAGTTTTAAAACATTTTGTTATAATTAACACGGGGGAGTACCTAATGATGAAGATCACCGAATTTGATCGAAACAAGTCGTTATAAACGACTTAATTTTACGTGAGTATTATACCCCGTGTTAATTATTATAAAAAACAAACAATTGATTGACACGTTCTTGTATCTTGAAATATGTAATGTTGGATCTCAATATTACGTCTTCAATGTATGGTCTGTGACGTCATTATTTTTAGCCTAATTCGTCGGCGAAACACGTTTCCCTTCTGAATTTCGTTCTAAACTCGAGTTGTTTTCCACCCACTCGGGGTCTTGCGCATGTCATAGTAATTATTTCCAACTCATTAAGTAAGATCCATTCCGTGTCCTCATTCATGAATCTACACACACTTTTTTCGCAACCTAATATTTTTTAGGTTTAGCCTCATACCTCCTCACTAGAATTCTCCGAGTCAGAGACTCTGTCAGAGGTATCATGAAACACAGACAAAGACAAGGACAGCTTGACCGACCTGTTTGGCTCAGCGGTAGTATATCCGCCTTATAAGTCAGAGGTCCCAAGGTTCGATTCCCGGCCCGGAAAAGATGTTTGAATGATGAATATATCTGTTCTGGTCTGGGTATTGTTTGTCCTTGTCTTTATTTGTTTCGTGCGAAGCGGTGAGTTGGAATCGCTTATTGATTTAAAAATAATAATGCTTATAAAAAAACTAACATTAATATGAACAGATGATTAAACTAAATAACTACGAAGTCGCGAGTGAATCGGTTTCTTCAGGGCAAGCATGCTCCATCGCAGACCGTATCGTTGCTTACCATCAGGCAAGATGGCGGCCAAATGCAAGCCTATTACTGAATAAAAAAAAAATACTCCCCGGCCGGATATAGAACCCGTAATTCCGACTTGCTACCAGCACTTCTGGGATACCCTCGAAGAGTAATTATATATATATAGAACCATATAGAACATATAGAATACACCATATAGAACCATATTCCACCACGCTGGCCAAGAAATCACATACGCCATTGAATTTCTTCTCCGGACGTATGCAGGTTTCCTCACTATGTTTTCCTACACTACCAAAAACCACCAAAATTTGTACCAACATCCTTTTATTAAATCATAACATCGTTTATTTTTGGTATTCAATCACAACTTCGTTACCAAAGTAATAAACTGGTCAGTTCCGATAAATATTCAATTAAATTGAGTGATGCTTACGTGTTTTTGCTAAAATTATACTATCTATCGACGAAACGCAAACATTTAAAGTAAATATGCCGTCAATCTTATTAGTGGGGCTTGTCTAAGTCAATATACCTTAGTCTGTTGATATTTAGAAGATATGAAGTAATCAAATATCAGCATTTTACTTTTATTCATACTACTTATATTAGTATTTTGGCATCATAATTATTAATTTTTGGTCTAAAAATAGTTTTGTAATCTAAATATTTTCATGTCTACGCTAGCAGCGTCTTTTCTTCTAGCTAGCGTGTTCCATGGTAGACCGCATCATTGCTCACCATCAGGCCAGACTGCGGCCAAACTCATATTTATCTTTCTCTTCTTTCTTCTTCTTCTTAGTCTTTTAGTCTTGCTAAAACTCGAGAACGGCTGGACCGACTTGTATATATTTTTTTTGTTTTGTTTGCTTTATACAGGGAAGGTTTAAAAGTAAAAAAACAGCGGGTGAAACTGCCGGGTGCAGCGGGTCTTGAATAAAAAAACATAAAAAGCACGTTTTTGTGTAAGCTTGTGAAATAAGGTCACAATCAAAATATTATTTCAAACTATGGTAAGAATGTTCTCCCTGAAACTTTTTTATATCAGTTTAATTTATTTTTTGAATCTGGCCTGATTTATTTAATATCACTGTCTGAGATTTTTTCC
This sequence comes from Alcis repandata, assembly GCA_949125135.1. Classification (NCBI taxonomy): domain Eukaryota; kingdom Metazoa; phylum Arthropoda; class Insecta; order Lepidoptera; family Geometridae; genus Alcis; species Alcis repandata. The sequence continues at coordinate 6,223,628 of OX421238.1, forward strand.
TGGTAAAACATTTTAAAACAGCAATAAATAACTGTTAGTCAAAAGTAAAGATCTACACAAATTTCCAGTGCCCCAGGAGGATACACGGATTTATTTTTTCAAGTCTTCACTTCCCGGTAATGCGGGAAAGCTTGGAGGGAATGGTCGGAAATGCCAAATAATATTTTCATAACAAAACAAGAAAGGCGGAATTAACATGGTATAAAAATATTGGACTGTTTTAATTCTTGATTAAGATAATTGATGTGATATTATAATTCATTATAAATGGACTAAATGATCATTTCACGGTAATAATCCGAACTGCAGAGGTATGGAGCTCATTATCTGCGTCTTTCTTTTGAACAAATCTAACCCGTGTCTGTTTAAAAAGAAAGTAAATTGATATTTCCGAGGCAGCCATCAGCAGCTGAGATTGTGGTCAAACGCATGCCTAAAACGTAAAGTTTTATTAACAAAAGTCAAATATTTTTCATGTCGCTGACTTTGGAATACATTTTGTATAATATTCATATTTTAAAAGATACATAGCAAAGACTGGCAACCAAGAAACATAAAAAATACCGGATTGAATCCAACACGAATAATAAAATTATATTCCGACTCTATGCTTGATCCCTCGTGAGTCTAAGTCCTTTTACTGCTTCTAAAACATTCATAAATGCTTAAAGAGCACTCATTTCAGAAGTATATAAAAATCGCGAAATTCGACGGAATGATGTAATATTTAATTCGCGAGTTACGTCTCAATGAAAATCTCGTATATGTTTTTGTTTTCTGCTTTCGGAAGATGGGAAATTCAAAGAAAATAATAACACGCTCAAGAAGCTTAGATCAATCCTGTATAATTAACGTAATTAACTTTTTTTTTAAATTTGTACATTCTTTATATTTTTTGTAATATTTAACGTGGGATGGAATTTAAGAAGGTTTTTGTATAAATTTTAAAAGGTTGTCAACAAACACATCTCTGGGCTGGCGAAGCATCGTTTAAATGGCTAAGTGTTATTTATAAGCGAGAAAGTCTTAGGTACTAAAAACTCGACTGCTGAAGTAAGTGGTGCAGTTTTATAAAAGAAAACGAATTTAACGTTACCTCACGTTTCAAAATCAGTCAAACAGTATACTCGTACATACGTTAGTCATTTTTCTTTGGTTTACACTTTACACATCGATATAGGGTGTAAACTTAATTTTCATTTACATGTTGGTGGTTTTATTTTGATGATTGCGTTTGGTTTTTTCTTGTGGCGTGGGTGTGTCTATATAAATATAGACACACCCACGCCACCTCCAAAGACCCACCTCTAAAGAGGCAGACAAATATAAATAGGAACGTAACGTACCAACAAACAATCACCTTAAAAAACTTTGCCCTCTTTCTGAACAAAATAACTTCCTTTATTACCCGAATTTTATCCGACCCAGTTATGTTTGTTACAGACCTTACTTCATACGTAATAAGACGTAGATAAGACGAATAAGACGCCATTCAATTTCACTGAATGGTAATTTATAGTGACATCCAATTGATCGAAATCCCTGGAACCCTCTTCATTCAAAATTAGCTCTAAGGGATTTTCCGTTTCAAATAAATACCCACTGATTAGGTCCATTTGAGTCACTGTACTATTATTACATTAGTATTGCAAGTATCAGAATTTATAGCTACTTACTACCTTTTTGGTATCAAAATTGTGATAATCCTTGAAAACTATTAAATACCTATCATATCGAGCTGTACCTATATTACTAATGTTGCCAATGCATGGATTTATTTTTATCTTTTACAGTATCACTAATTAGCTAAATTAATTTAAAATGCAGTTCAATTATAGTTTAAATATAACTGCTGCACCCCGCGGTTTCACCCGCTATCTTACAAGAAATGATCAATTAACTTTTTAATGTTGATCGAGAATAACTACCTATTTAGCTTCCTCCATATTGATTTTTTGTGATTGAGTTATAAACGTCTAAACATCTAAAAAACTACACTTTCATTTTTATAAAATTAGTAGGAGACCACGAATTAGATCATAGAGACTCCCAAATTAGGCAACCCGTGTATCAGGAGCCAGCAAATATCAAAGTAGCATCTTGTAACGCAATGAACTCTCGGCATCGACGCAAGCCCTGCGTCAATATACAATCAATTTATTTTATTAATATTTAGTACGATAATCACTGAAGGTCATTTTACGGTTAGTGATGATTAGGTATTAATGATGATGTTGTTTTATTTAAAAATGTGTGTGTAAAATATTTACGCAACAAACCCACATGGTAACAACAATTTATCTTGCAAGTACTTAAACCACCCGTACGCAATGAAAGTACTGTAATATATTTTATGTTCAAATGTTTCATTTTTATGACACATAGTTCGATTAATGTCAAGTTTGCTCAGTAGGGAGCTGAGGTAAACCATGAGATGGGTTTTCAAACTTAATGGATTTGTATCTATGTTTTGTTCTGTGGTTTTTTAGTCAACACAAAATAAGAGGCCCGTTTTTACATTTGTCATCGCGACGTAACTAGTGATGTTACCATACGACTCGGTACTCGAAACTCACGATAAATCGGTTTAAGTTTGTATGAGCATTTGACTGATTAGGGTAGGTGTGTATTGTGAAGTGAATTGGATTAAGATTCTGATTATTAAAATTAACTTGAACTTAAATAATGTAGGGATTTTGAAATGATACAATGGTAGGACTAAAGGTCAATTTGTTCACTCATTCACTCGTTCATTTATTTCATTTCTTCATGATATTCTTTTGTACTTTTAGACTCGAATGCGAGTAAGCCATCATTCACAAAACCTCCCCCGGCTGATCAAGCGGATCATTAGGCCCAAGTTTGAAGGCATTTTAAGACAGATCTAAACTAACTAAAAATATATCTGTCTTTATCATTGCAAGCCATTAGACAAGGATGCCAATAGCTTTAGGAAATTTAAATCTGTCTTAAAAAGCCTTCAAACTTGGGCCTAATATTTAATTAATTTAATAATTAATTGGTTATAACACTAATATTTGAAAAAAGAAGACTGAGAACGTAACTGTTTTCGAGAGTTTCGTTATAATTAGACATTGCATGCTACTATAAAGTATGCGTGAAAAGCGTTTCAAGTTACATTCTAGGGTCTTTCTCAAGTGTTAAAACGGGCCTCTTAATTTGTGTTGACTATATATAATAAGTATATTTTATTGGACAATTAATACCACTGAATCATCATTATCGTCGTCTAGGAGTACAACCATCTTTATCCCACTGGTAGGTATAGGCCTTTTTCTTACTGTTGCATCGGCCTTGGTTCTCTGCTATACAGGTCCCCTAGCCAAATTGTAATTGTATTATGAAATCGATGTAGAAAAGTAGGAAAATGTATGAGAATGACATTTGTATAATCTATTCATAGATTCTATATTATGTGACAAAAATGTCATTCCCATACATTTTCCTACTTTTCTTTATCGTTTTGATAATAGAATTGCAATTTGTCTGCGACTTTAACAATGTCATCGACCCAGCTCGCCGCTGAACGACCGAACTACGCTCCGCTTACCGCGCCTCGACCATTTAAAAAGGCCATCAAATATTGCTCAGATCTAGATAAACGTTTCATACACTGTCTTGCCTAATTTTAATTAATTTGATTTACCGATTGTAAAATAAATAACATTGCATCAAATAATTAAAAAAATATTTTTAAAAGCAAGTTGTTATTTCATTTCAAATTTCAGCTCAATCGGACTTCGGGAAGTGGTTCAAAATTCAGCGGCAAGATTTGACCCAAAAAACAAACAGGTCAAGGTAAATAAAAGCTTATAAAAATTGCAATGCTTTTTTGCTTTTGCAAATTATCTTGGTTAAACGATTTATGACTACTTCAGTACATGAAATGAATGGTTTGGTTTCGAGTTCCAGGAGTTTGTAGACTCTTATAAGACTTATAAGTCACTTTGGTAAAGTCGCTTACTAACTAAAGTTAAGTTGCTTACTTTACGAACTAAATTAAGAAACATTTAGTAGGGTAGTGGTACGAGTTTCAAATCAACGGAATATAACTTTATTGTCCTTTTGCATTCTTCACCAAGGACATGCTCGATATTTTATTGTCTCATTGTCGTATTTCTTTTCTTGTCATAAAAATATTCTCGTAAAATGTCTTTCTGTAGGTACAAAAAAAAGTGAACGGCCTATAACTTACAATACCTAAACTACAAATTGATAATAGTCTACACAAACCCTTATACTTACAAAAATAGAATCTGTCATTGTTTTATTCAGTCCTATCTAAATTTTAAAATATAAACAGCAAGATGTAAATGTATCTCACTGTATACTAAAAAATAATTTGTGACGTAACATTATTAGTGAGATAAAACACGTCACGTAACGAGTTCCTTAGGAATCGTGTCTCAGACGACATTACTCTCTTACTCATATAACATAACATCATCGTAAAAGCTACTTTCACCCACTCGTCAAAGTCAAATTTTTCCTCAGAAAAAGCTGGCGAAACATGAAGACGGCTAATAAAATCTTTCATAAAATATTCGGCGAAAATGTCAACGACTAGGTTTCCTGGGATGTTATGTAACTCAGTTTTGGTGTTAGTATTAATTAAGAAACGTGAATGTTTGAGTGAATTTAGTATCTCTGTAGCTCTGTTAATAGCAGCTCCAATGCTATGAAAAAATATGCCACTGTAACTTTTTGTATTGCTCGCACTTTTTCTAAAAATAGGTATGAAGTTTTTATTTGAAGATGGGATATAAAACTATGTTTAGATTTATTGGAGTGGTACTGTGTAGTGCTAACAATTATTATTGTTATATATTGTTGTGTGTCGTCTCAGGGTGACGAGCGCAGTGCTTTACCGCGCAGGGTCTAGAATTCTATGAATTCGAAACTCCGGATGGCGCAGTCCTGTTATGGGCAAACGTGACATTCAACATCAGGCGAGCGATTTGCTTGTCTTGTCACTTGATATCATAAAATAAAAATCTATACAGACTGGAAACATGGATCTACTATTACTGTACCTACTTAATTATGTATTAGATATTTTTTGGTAGACTAGCATATTCTTTAATTTGAATAATCAAGATTGTTTCCATATTTCGCTTTGGTGTTGGATGATATTGTAAAGGCAGTAGAGAGGTGGTAGATGAGACTGGCACAAGGCCGTAAAATATGACGTCCTGAAAAAGAAATTCTATCCTCAGCATAGATGGGAAATGGTTGTCGGTGATATTATACTTTTTCTTTACTCTTTGTATATTTTACTTGAAAATCTATCAGCCAAGATGAAAACTAACAATATATATCTCTATACATGTATGTAGGTATTCCACAAAATAGAATACCATAAAATATCACACATCACATTTGTTAGTTTGTTGACAACGAATTTTCTTTTAGCACAAACTTATTATTTTCCAAATCATTGAAATATGAAAAGTAATTGAAAGCATAGGCAACAACTCTCAGTAAATAAGTGTACTTCTAATCAGTGAATAACAGCAAGTACCAAGTAGAAGTAGTTTTATGATCCTCGTATTTGTCTCTAATTTTTGATGTGAACAATATAGAGTTCATCTATATTTATATCTTCTATCGAAAAATAGAAGCATTTCTAGCAAAGTTAAAAATAATAATTGTGTCCCAGTTTTGGAGCGTGTTTTGCCGTCTAGCAAAAATATTAAACAATTTTTTTAGTAATAAAAAAAGAGAAAATCAAAAAAGCTTGATTATAAATTGTTACATTTTATTTGATCTGAAAACCTTTTAAACTTTTTTCGTACATAAAAGGGCTTCCAGTTAGACAAGGGTCTTAAATTCTAAATGAGAACAGTAAATTCAATATGAGAACATTATTAAATAATGTGAAACCGTAGAAATATGTGAGAAACCTTCTTATTCTTTAGCTTTAGACACACGTAGTATTGTGGAGTCGTCATCAAAATTCTAAAAAGAAATATGTGAGAATCCTTCTTATTCTTTAGCTGTAGACACACGTAGTATTGTGGAGTCGTCATCAAAATTCTAAAAAGAAATATGTGAGAATCCTTCTTATTCTTTAGCTTTAGACACACGTAGTATTGTGGAGTCGTCATCAAAATTCTAAAAATAAATATGTGAGAATCCTTCTTATTCTTTAGCTTTAGACACACGTAGTATTGTGGAGTCGTCATCAAAATTCTAAAAAGAAATATGTGAGAATCCTTCTTATTCTTTAGCTTTAGACAAACGTAGTATTGTGGAGTCGTCATCAAAATTCAAAAAATAAATATGTGAGAAACCTTCTTATTCTTTAGCTTTAGACACACGTAGTATTGTGGAGTCGTCATCAAAATTCAAAAAAGAAATATGTGAGGAACCTCCTTATTCTTTAGCTTTAGACACACGTAGTATTGTGGAGTCGTCATCAAAATTCAAAAAATAAATATGTGAAAAACCTTCTTATTCTTTAGCTTTAGACACACGTAGTATTGTGGAGTCGTCATCAAAATTCAAAAATTGTTCAATTCATTGAAAAATTTTGGGTTTACTCGTAATATTATTTTTAGTAAATTTTTAAACACACGATTCTCATAATTAAATCTCAAAGTACCTTTAAATCAAAGACAATTAAATCACTGCAGTAATATGCTTGGATTAAACCGCCATTTTGCCTGATGGAAAGCAAGGATGAGCTCTTTGATACAACACACTTGCCTATAAAAACCGATTCACCCTCAACTTATATTGTAAGAACCTGTAATATTGTCGGTATATTTTTTGCTAGTAGGTACGACTTATACGAAATATAATACTTTTACGTATAAAATACGGTTTTGTTGCTAACTGAGTGTGTCTTATCTTTACTTTTTCCTTAACGATAATTTCATTTTTGACGTCACTCGATGTTTTGTATGTCTTATTTACATTTTTCATAAGATATACGAGCGTTCTGTATGTTGTTTCTGATGTCTTCTTTATTAATTTTATTTTTGTCTTTACTCGCATGATTGTGTTCCTTTATATCCGTGATGTAAGAGTAAAGAAACGTTAATCCGATTTCATAAATACTTCTGAATTGATCCAAATCTGGATATTATATTACATCGAAATTTTATTATAATACATACGAGTAGATAGATAGATAAACGATATATTATTCACACCATAAATTACAAACAAAACTAGGTACTTAAATAAGTAATTTAAAAGTATTTTAAATCAAAGACAATAAACGAACATTTTTTTTTTAAATGTGCCTTGAGTAGGGAATAGGAATCATCTAAGGTTGTCGTCAGGAAATCTTATTATAGTCATGTATCAATGCAAGCTATCCCCATGCATTGGTCTCATACTAGTAGTACAGCGAGCTGAACTTTTCGATGCGAGCTCATTTTCATAAAGAAGTCATTTAAAGTCAGCGTAGGTTAAGCTCAATGAATGGTCGAGCAAACTCAGCATTGGAAAAACGTTTTAAATTGCTATTTCTTCTAAAATGAGACGTTAAGCAAACAGTAAAGAAGAAGCTGATGACTTCTTTGTCAGCTCAACGTACCATCGTTTCTTACAAGATATGGAACGCGCTTGAGTTACTGTTCAAAGCGAGCGTTCGCCGCTTTTTGTATAAACACATTACAAAAAACAAATGATACCGGTCAGTCTTCGTCTTCATTGCTCTTTATAGTTCAAATAGAAATTTCTTTAAAATTAAACTTGAAATTACTCTGATTCACTGTCAACTCCAAGCAGTTTTACCACAAAGCAAAATGCTTACAAAGTCAAGCTAAAGCACTAAAGTTTCACTTAGGTACACTATGCTAAAAATATCGTGAGAAGTTTAATGTTGGCTTCATATTTGAATAAACTCTGACTTTAAAATTTAGTAAATCTTCACCTCAGTAAAAAAACTAAAACCGTCTAGAATTCACTGTGAGAAATTTCTTAAAAGAAATTTAAATACAACTTACAAGACCAATTTCAATACTCATTTTAGAAATTAATATAGAAAGTAATAATTTCGTTTATTGAGAAATAAACAACAACTATTTGAAACAATAAGAAATCGATGACACCTACATAAATATAAAACTGTGTCGCAGGTGTCATCGCCCTTCTCCGAGAAATTTTACAGTTTAGTTCCAATTCAAAAAAACAAGTTGAATTAAAAAAAGATGAAAAATAAATTGTCACCTGATTTAAGGGTAAAAAGGCGGGATGGGGATGTGACAATATTTCAATAACACGTCATAGTGTGCATAGGTGTGTCCACAAGCAAACTCGTACGACATCGTCTTATCTATATATCTTATCTTAATATATATAAATCTCGTGTCACAATGTTTGTCCTCAATGGACTCCTAAACCACTTAAACGATTATAATAAAATTCACACACCATGTGCAGTTCGATCCAACTTGAGAGATAGGATAGTTTAAATCTCAAATTATAGTCGCAATTTTAATTTATTGCAAATTATATATATACTGATAATTTTTACTATAAATTGACAAGTTAGCATCAACATACAACGGTTGCTATAGTTACGCAATAGCATTAAATTTTGACATTTGACATAGAATTTTTGACAGGACAACGTCTGTCGAGTCAGCTAGTATATGTATATAAATTACGTGTCACGTTGTTTGTCCGCTATAGCCTCCTAAACTACTTAACCGATTTCAATTAAATTTGCACACCGTGTGCAGTTCGATCTAACTTAGGAGATAGGATATCTCACATCTCAATTTATAGTAAAAAAACATGAAAAATTAGAAAATTTAAAAATATTTAAACCATAATTTAACTTTAGCGCTTTGGACAATGTAAACTTTTTAATGTAACTTTTGACATTTGACATTTGACATAGAATTGACGCAATGGCTTTTGACAGGGCAACGTCTGTCGAGTCAGCTAGTAAAGGATAAAATAATAAGGAGCGGAACAGTCTTGCTTCCCTGTCACCCTGTCACATAAGTCTACACGAGGCTTAATTAAAAGCACGAGCACTTATGCTAAGTACACATACGTTTAATAAACCACGTTAAGTACACAGATGAAATTCTCTATCGAGAGTACGAGTATCTCTACTCTAGTAAAAGCCCCGTTGGATACATTTCAGACATAACAAGGAGCTTTATTAACTAGAATGAGGGCTGTTGGAAGCTTTTGGCTTCGGAGAGGACTTAAAGCTGCTTAATATTACCTATATGGTTGTATGTATATGGTATTATGTGCTATTACTGTCAGTCATATTTGTCCAGCTCATTTTATTATACCGTGTAGAGAGAAATATATTTTGCGGATTTCCCATGTTTCATTTATCATATCGGGTAAAGGTAGAGAAAAATTTTAATTTTAATTTAAATTTAATCTTTTACAAGATGACTAAAGGTTTCAAATTCAAAATAATTTATTCAAATATGGGTACATCAATGCACACTTTTGTATGTCAAATACAATTTTTATGAATAAATTAATACACAATAAATTAAATGTCAAAGAAAACAATATTATTAGAATGTAAAAAAAATTATATAAATTATTGCAATGTCAAAATATCAAGGTATAAAATAACTACAATAGTAGGTATAATCAGTCAAGACACTTATGAATGTTAAATACAATTTTTACGAATAAATTAATACACAATAAATTAAATGTCAAAGAAAATAATATTATTAGAATGTCAAAACAAAATATATAAATAATTGCAATGTCAAAATATCAATGTATAAAATAACTACAATAGTAGGTATACAATTCGCAGAAATTTTTAATATATATTTTTATATGTAGGTCACAACCGTCACAACTACAAACCGTCTGATGGTAAATGGCCACTGCCGTTTATTAGCTGATGTACTAAACATTTTAAATATTATTTATGATTATAGGCATCTATAATAATAAATAAATAAGATAAACAGGAGCGGGTCCCTCCCAACGTCCCATTACCACATTTATAGCTTTCGTTAAGTAGAAAGGTTCAGTGATAAGCTAGCCAAACCCTGATTAAGAGCGGCCTTTAGCTAATCTATTCCGGTTTTAGCAGGAAGCACCTTTTTTGTGACAATTTTTCTTGTCGACCACAACTATTTTCCACAGTTAATAAACTTTTGAAATAATACGTTTTGAAAGAGCTGGTATCATTTGTAGACTATGACAATTATTATCCATTTATAACTTGGTTCTAATTTCTTGGTTAACAACTTTAAAAACATTAGAAGTTCTTAATGTATTTCTAATTAGGCATATGAGTTGCTAATTGATAATGATGTTGCATTCAAGGGACATGAATCAAACGAACCCAAGTTTGTTCGAAATCTGTGGGTCGAGATATTATATGATAGCTAATGAGATATTTCGTTGAAAATTTTGAGTACATTGTTATACAACCTGCTTTTAAAAAAATGATAACTTTACTTTAAAACTGTTTTTATTTTTATCTAATACATGGGTAAAACTTTTAACAGACTGTTTATTTGATGAAAACAATTATATCGTATAATAATTTTACATACTATTAATATATTTCAAACTCAATTTACTTACATTGCTACACTTTGACCATTGACAGCTAACATACATACTACATACATAATAATATACAAATAACATTGAAAAATACATAGCAGAATCACTGCATCAGCCAGTTGATCAAAAAAATTGATTTTTATTTGTATTTTAATGCCAATTCACTGCCAAGAATTTGATATTTTCCTAGTCCACATTTTTGCCTTGTTAGTAAATTAGCAAAAAGGCTTAAGCAGAAATCCTGACTGACATAAAACAACGTGGCGTGCATAATGTATGAAGCCAGTAATTGCGCTCACAGAGTTGCGTGACGTTTTTAACTTCTAGGCGAAACGTTATTTCGACACTGAATTTAAATTACGTATTAGAGTTCTGTTGAACGGTTCACGCTTCACTTGGCCCCGAGAGGTTTTTGCTTAAGGAAACTTTGTTGACTTAACCAACCTCTGGATATGAACTGTAACTAAACTAATTAATATTAACATTCCAAAATGCTGGTTTTGCAACTAAGAAATGCCCCTAGCTTGTACGTAACTTATCCCGAACACATAAAACGATCTTGTAACAGTTATTTATATAATTAACATAATATATATATTGCCGTCTCTTTTACATGAATATTCATTCAATTTATGGGATCTTGATAAGTGGAGCCAATAACAAGTTAAATGTTAAATAATATTAATAATGTTAAATATAATAATAAGTTAAATGTTTTTACTTCTATCTACGTCTATATAATAATCCGAGCCAATAACAAGTTAAATGTTAAATAATAATAATAATGTTAAAGAGGTATATTGTATTATTGTATATTGTCATTTCTCAAGAGGCTCTCGCTAGACGGTTGGCTCAAGGGTCAGATGCAGAAAGCAGTGGTCCTCGACACGGCACGAATCGTCCGGAGGTTCCTGTCTCTGCAGCCCTAACCACCGGTAGCTTGGACCCTGCCCCGCTGCCGGCGGCAACCTAGTTTTTTAAGTTTTTTATAATATATTATTGTTTTTTTATTTTTGTATTGTAAAAAATTTAAAAACTAAGACCTTAAATATATACGTGAATAATGTTAATAATAATGTTAAATATAATAATAAGTTAAAATATGTTTTTACTTCTATCTACCTCTATATAATAATCCGCAGTTATACATTTGCCACATCATACTAGTTCATCTCAATAATAGATATCATAAATGCCAAAGTTCGTGACTGAGAAGGTGAGTGATGTGATGATGTTTGTTCCTTTTTTACGCAAAAACGACTTTTACCCTGATTATGTTACTTTTTATCTCGAAAACAATTTTGTTGCTGTAGGATGGTAGGTAAATCACGGCGCTACTATTTCAAGATAATGTCATATTTGATTACCGGTATCGGCATTGTTGTACCTAAGTAGCAAGTACCTACTAGCTAAATAGTAATAATATCACACTTACATTCACACTCGCTGAACTTTGTCTAATTAGGTAGGTACGGTAAAGTTACATTCGTTTACAATTTCATGAATATGCAATGACAGGCTGCTTCTATTTAATTATAGAAACGTTTGTTTATTGGGATCGTAACAAACATGGCACGTAGTTGATAAGTCAAACGAGTAACTTGTGCTTTGAAGTCACAGTCTGTGACGTAGTTAACATACAAAGGAATACAAGAATCCCGTCTTGGAATTCAATGCGCGTTTTACATATTTTCCACTCTGTAAATAATGAAACAATCACATTTATTGCATGTCCTTTCGACCGATAAAAGATTAAGATTTGAATTTGATTGTGTTTTTGCAAGCTTTTACTTAGCTTGTCATGTTTTTTATTTTTGTCAAATCTTGCCACTGAATTATCAACCGCTTCCTAGGGCTAGGTCCAGTCTGTCGTCGAACATCGGCCAATATACAAACATGCCAATGCTAATTTCTCCCACTAGATTCTAAAACCTTCACTTCACTCAATCAATTATTTTAATACGACAGGACTATGTAAGACAATATACTTACTATTTTTTTTTTTTTGTAAAATTGATTCAATCAATCAAATCATTGATTAATCAAAACAATAAATTCGTTACGAAAAATCGAATCGAAACACCTATCCGTATCGTGAGAATTTGCATTTTTATGAAAATCAACGAACTAGAACATCCCGCGCAAAATATTCTACCAAATTCCCTGCGAGCTTTCCATCAAGGACGATTTACATCGGAAATTGCATTACCATACTGTTGAAAGTCATCGGTCAATCAAAGTGGCGTGTGTGCTAATATTATATTAAAGAACCTTTAAGCTAAGAAACTTTTATTAACAGAGTTACAAGGACAAAATAATACTTATAGCATGCACAGAATACTTTTACTGAACTGGCTATCTCTATAATACCTCTTAAACCAACCATATATCCATACTAATATTATAAAGAGGAAAGATTTGTATTTTTGTATGTTTGTGTTGAACAAACACAAAAACTACTAGACCGATTTCAAAAATTCTTTCACCATTAGATTGCTACATTATCCTTATGCAACATAGACTATATTTTATACCCGTGCAAAACCGGGGCAGGTCGCTAGTATATTATATATGTATGTTATGTATGTTCCTGGACCAAAAGTTTCAAATATTTTTTTGTATCAGCCCTTTCATAGAAACGTTTCAATTCTAATATTACCGCACTAAGTATAAATATTTATCCGAAAAAAATATATTTGATTTAATTTTGATTTATAGTTTAACATTTACAATTTCGCACTTTCTGTGAAAATAACTGGTAATAAAACTAGCCTTATTTTTGTTTCAGATAGTGCGCCAAACGACAGCTAATCACGTATGACGAAACATGGACAACGAAGGCAACAGTACCACATTATATGACGATGATATTCTATATCCGAGCGAACTCGCTCTACACAGAGGGTTCAGCACGACGGAAAACATTCTTAGCAGCTACATTACGTGGCCTCTAGAAGAATGCCTGAAATCATTCCTCGTTAACGACACAAAGACTGATGACATTACAAACCACATATTCGTATACAACGGCACTCAAGTAATGTGTCTAGAACATGCCCCAGTGTTGACTAAAAGCACTGTGATTAGAGCTAGCGTGCTCTCAGCGATGGCTATACTGTCTTTCTTTGGTAATTTAGCCACTATAATAAGTATCCGTAGAGGGAAGAGAGGCCGAGGCAGAGCAAGACTTTCCTGGACAGCAATTTATAGCCTAATCTTCCAATTGAGCATAGCTGATTTGCTTGTTACAATATTCTGTATAGCCGGGGAAGCGGCGTGGTCGTTCACAGTCCAGTGGTACGCGGGAAACATTGCATGTAAATTATTCAAATTTGTGCAAATGTTTGCGCTGTATTTGAGCACTTTTATTCTCGTTCTGATTGGAGTAGATAGATGGCTAGCAGTGAAATATCCGATGAAAAGCATGGCGACGGCTACCAGGAGTGGGAGGCTTGTGAAAATAGCGTGGGTGCTCAGCGTCATTTTCAGCATTCCTCAGGTAACCAACTTTAATAACTTCTCGCTAGTTAGCCAACTCATTAAATCTAAGACACAACCTATAACGGGCTTTTAAGTCGTTCAAAGTCTCAATGTAGATAAAATGCCAAGTTGCGGGTTGCTTCACTACTTTGAAGCAATTAAAAGTTTCAGGTCAGGCATTATGAAGGTACTGAAACTTGTTATATTGCGTCGATGAGTCAGTTAAATTAAACTGAAGTCATCGAATAAGGAAGTCAAACAAGCTTGTTCAAATAAATGTGGCTAAAATACCTGGAAATGTTTATTCAAACCGAAATATTTATTTATTTATTTATTTATTTATAATTAATTACTTATCGCACTTACAGCAAAGCCAAGGCGTGCGATAGGTTACATACACCATGAAATACATTTCAAAAACAAAAAAAAAATTAATTATATTATACAATAAGTGCAGACTACGTAATAACAGAAAATAATATTCAAATAAAAATAATAACAAAATAACAATAACAATCCAAAATAATATAAAATAAAATAGAATAATGTCAAGTTGTAAATAATAATGAATGAATTGATAGTACACATTTAAAACAAAAGAAGAAAAATGTCAAAATTAAATTATAGATTAGTTACTGATTTAAATAACTTAAATAATTGATGCAAACATTTACAAACACACAAAACTTAATTACAAAAATATCAATATCTGGTTGTTGAGCGAGCAGGGCGTTAAGTAAAGAGATGGCTTGGGCCGTGGGAGCATACTGGGACGTGCGCGTGCGCGACCACGGAGCCGCCAGCAGGCGCCGCACGTGCGGCCTGAGAACCCGCTCCGGAGTGACGAGGCCGAGACGCGACAGAGTGGTGGGGTTATCAATCCTGTTGTGGAGCAACAGGTAAAAGTGCACCATTATAGCACACTTGCGCCTGAGCTCCAAGGTATCTATACCCACCATTGCCGCCACGAAAAGGGACGGATACAAATACGGATAATATCCATACAGCTTGCTGTACAGAAATCGAGCAAACCGCCGTTGCACTCTTTCCACCATGAGCTTGTACTTGTCTTCGTGGGGGTCCCAGATTATGGAGTTGTATTCCAGTTTACTCCGTACAAACGCATAGTAGAGAGAGACAATGGTGCTCCTACTCTGAAAACACCTAGACTGCCGCATAACAAAACCTAGTGACTTGTGAGCACGGTTACACACGTCGACAATGTGGTCGTTAAACGTAAGTTCAGTGTCCAGAGTCAAACCAAGATCACGTATACGTTGCACACGCTCCAGAGGGGCACCGCCAATATTGTAGGGGTATACAATTGGTGAACGGGCACGAGTAAAAGTTATAGTTTTGCATTTAGACGCATTAAACTCGAGATGATTCCGTTCACTCCACGCTACAACACTATCGATGTCCCTCTGCAGCGCCTCGCAATCTGCATCAGTTTCTACACCCAAGAAAAGCTTTAAATCGTCAGCAAACATGAGACACCTAGCTGTCCTGACGACACTCGGCAAGTCGTTGACCATAACCGTGAATTGGGTCGGACCCAGTGTGCTACCTTGACTCACACCAGAGCAGGTCATATACAAATCTGAGCGGTAGTCCGATAGCTGCACATATTGTTGCCGATTTGAAAAATAGCTGGAAAAAAATTTCAGCAAGTTAGGGGTAAATCCTACTTTTGAAAACTTTCTAAGCAGTTCGTCGTTATGAACTCGATCGAACGCTTTTTTAAAATCAAAGTAAGCCGCATCGACCTGCTTGCTATTGTTCATTTCTGCAACAGCGTAGTCCACAAAATTTATGTGGTTAGTGGCAGTGGACCTACTTGCCCTGAAACCATGCTGAGCATCGCTCAGCTGCGCTCTGACCTGCCTGGTGATATCCCGGTTCAGAACTGACTCAAACACTTTGCCGAGCGCCGACAAGACAGCTATGGGCCTATAGTTCTCTATTTTCGATCTAGATCCATCCTTAGGTATAGGAGTGACTCTGGACACCTTCCACTGCGATGGGTAAGTTGTGGTGCTCAGAGCCAGATTAAATATAAATAATAGAGGTTCCTTTAAAATGTCATAGGAATCCTTGACAATATACGGTGGCACTCCATCCGGGCCCGTCGCCGAGCGAGCCTTCAACCGTCGAACTGCCCATAACAAATCGCGCGGACCGACACTATCTACCGCGATACGAGAAGAGCACAGCGAGGACGCCGCCTCGCGCTCCGCTACCTCAGGAGACAGGGTCGGAGTGTCCGTCAAAAATACCGATTTGAAATAGGTGGCGAAGGCATTCGCAGCATCAGAACCAGAAACAGTATCACCGGCATATTCAAATTCACAACTGGACTGACGGGTTGCTTGTTGATCCTTAATATATTTCCAAAATTGTCTCGGGTTATCCTTAATATCTGCCTCAGTTTGGAGTATGTATTTACCGTAAGACGCATCAATAAGAGACTTTACCTTTCCTCTAAAAAATTTAAACATTTCCCAATTAAACTGCTTACCCTGTTCTCTAAATCTTTTTAAATGAAAGTGCTTATTTTTTATATTATTAATTATCTCTGCGGTAAACCACGTAGGATACTCATATCGTGAATTAGAATTAAATGGGCGCTTACGGGGAACAGAACCTTCGAAGCAGGTTTCTAACAGATTATAAAAAATACTCACCGCCATATCTACGTCTGTTTGTAAGTATATCTCATCCCAATCAATAGCGGCAATGGCAGAATATAACGACAGAAAATCGGCTTTACGGAAATTCCACTCGCGCGGTACACTATGATCGCGGTCCGGGCTCGGCAGACGAGCACGTGAGGCGCCATCCCGCGGCCGCGGTTGCCGCGCGCTGCGCACGCTCACCAATAGTGGCGGATGATAACCATCCACCCTATCGGGTACCAAGGGCTCCGTGTCGCCACTCACCTCGATCCATTCACTGCCCTGATTGCTCAACACAAGATCTAAAATTCCATCGCATTTATTGGCAATAGTATTGTGTTGTATTAATTTACAAGATGAGACAATAGATTCATAGTGCATACGAATATTCTGATTGCATGAGTTCAAATTAAAATCACCTAATATTATAGTATCCAATTTGGGAAACTTAGCTAACACATTTTCCAGCACACTGAATGTATTAGAATACTGATCTTCTGACGAATGCGGTGGAATATACACAACACAACAAACAATCTTTTTATACTGTAAAGTAAGTAACGCGATCACGATTTCAATCTCGTCTGAGTAGCCGTCGACGTCAAGTATCTGCTGCATGTTGAGCGAGTCGCGCGCTGCCAGCAGCACACCGCCCCAGCCGCGGTCGCGCGTTTATCATATGGAGTTTTTGGAGTAATTTTCTACGCGTCGTTTGCTTTGTATGCAGTGTGCGGTAATGTTCACTTTTGTATACTATCACACAAGTTGACTCAAGCAAAATAGCCTTGAATACGTACGTAAAACGGGGTGAATAAAATCGCAGGGATGAATAGATATAAAACTAAAAATGTTTTCTACAGACTAAAGCCAAATATTTCGAAAGAAAAAAGTACCGATAGTTTCGAAACCTTCACCCTCTTTCACCTTTCTTTGTTCTTTTTCAAAATTTTTGGCTATTGTCTGTAGAAAATCATTTTTAGTTTTGTATCTATTATTCACCCCTGAGATTTTATTCACCCCGTTTTACCGATATTTTAGTTTGTTAAATTCTTGTAGGTGATGTTTTAGACATCTTTTCCGTTTTAGTTACGTATAACAATAATTCACTTGAGTTTTCTCGTTATTTTAACATTTTAATTATAAAAATAAAAAGGAAAGCGTTTGAAATGTTAGTAATTAACCCGTTTAAAAAATAAATGCAATACAAAAGGCTAAGCCATACAAATTCATGGAGCCCAAACACAGACTCTGGTTAGGCAAAGCGGATCTTAGAAAGTAGCTGCGCTTTACAATTTCCTCTGTATCTATAGAAACTGTGGTTTTTTTGAGAGAAATTAAATCTAAAATTATTTTAAATTCATCAAACTATTTCACCATAAAATAATAACAAACGTAATTACACTTATTATAATATACTTATTATTCTTATTAATAAGTATATTATAAATTTAATAATTAATAATTAATAATAATTAATTTAATATTTTTTTTATAATTTAATCTAAATTTTTGTGTTATGATTTATTATTATTATTATTATTATGACATTCTTTATTTTTATTTGATTTCTGTGTTTAATTATTTGTGTTTGTTCTGTAATAGTATTTTAACTTCTAATTGTTTTTCTAATTTTTTTTTTTCTTTGTATTTTTAATTAGTGTAAATTTATCATTAGTGTAATTCGTTGTAAACGGTACTGATTGAATAATAATAAATTAAATAAATTAAATTAAATTTAATTATAATACTCATAAACCCCGCATTAAAAACAAAACAAGTGTTATGATAGATAGTGTGATTATCTAAGTATTTGTTCACTAACTTAACCACATGACATGTTGATAAAGCTGCGAACTGTTGATTACAGTTTACCAACAATTACGAGTAAGTGCGAGGAACTGTTATCAATCAATTAGTGTTACGTTATTGACGGCTTTTGATTGGAAACATCAAAGACTTTGCCACTCGGAGCTAACGATCGGTTAACCACGCAACTTTCGATCATATTCTTCAGATTGTTTCTATTAAATATTAAACTTGCTATTCTTTAAAAAATGGATGTATATAAGTATCTACCTACATATTATCTAGCTTTGAAAAATAATGAAAAATATAATACGCCTAAAAACTACAAATTTAAGAAGCGTTTTAGTTGAAAGGAAATTAAATAGAAATAGAATTAATCAAATCAAACAAAATAATGGACCATAAGTACTACTATTGGAATTCCTCACAGGGCTCTTGTAAGCTGCATTTTCTCACAAAGGACCTACTACAATGCAATAATTTTCTTTATTGGCACCACAAAAAAGACATCGAAAACATTTAATACTTATTATGAGAAAAGCACATAAGGTGTTATTTTCGCCAAGAGAGAGTCTACTAACAAAATAGAGATATGAAAAGTATAATAACATTCATTTTTGGTTTTGGTTTCAGGCTGTAGTTTTCAGTGTGGCCAAAGGACCATTCGTCGAAGAGTTCTACCAATGCGTGACGCATGGCTTCTACACGGAGAGATGGCAAGAGCAAGCCTACACGACGCTGTCACTCATATTCATGTTCATACTGCCTCTGGTCATACTTGTTTCAACCTACGTGTCGACTGTGAGGACTATTGCCAGTAAGTATTTTACTACCATAGAAAGTCACGTGAGTTTCTACGAGTGTTTTAACACATTTTGTTTTAACTAACACGGGAATACTCAGGTAAAAATTAAGACGTTTACTACGACTTGTTTCGATCACATGAACCACCAAATGTGATCGAAACTAGTCGTAGTAAACGACTTAATTTTTACACGAGTATTCCCTTGTTAATTATAACAAAATATTTTACTACCTTTTTTACGAGCTGTGTCCCGCTGTGCATCCGCGCTTTTCGACAGGAAGCGTTGATTTTTCTAGGATGAAAAGTAAAGTAGTCTAGGGTAAATAAAAGCTATCGTCATACAAAATTTTATCTAAACATACAAACACTTCCACATTTATCGTATTAGTACGAGTAGGAAGTAGATTATGTAGACCTGCGGAAATTTTCAACGTACATTTCTTGCTTCATAAAGTTTGAAATCGACCGATTTGGTTTTCTTCAAGTAAGAGGTAACGTTTCTCTGGCCTTCAATTTACAAACTTCATTATTTTTAAGTTGTGTCATAATTCAAGGAGAACCTAAAAAATAATAATATGTACCTAGTAGTATGGAAATAGTTCTGAAAGTCTACAATTCATTTACGAACTCATTTTATTAAAAGTAATTTAACTATCGCAGAATTTTGCAATTACTCGCGCTACGAAAACAGAATAATGCATGATGAGAATAATTAATAGTCACTATGAACTCCAGTTAGTTTCATTTCAAAAAACAACATTTATGCATTCAGCAAAAAAACAGTAGATAAATTCATACCACTGTTTCGACTAACTAGGCAATGTCGCTCCCAAGCAAAAGCATCCTACTCATATTAGGGGTATTATTGTCACATTTTGTGTTGGATATTTTTACTAAATCACGCAAATATGAATAAACGGATTAATATGAAATAGGCTACTTTTTATACTGGAAAATTTAACGTTTCCTGTAGGATAGCGGATAAAATAGGCCATCGATATGAAAAAAAAATCATTATAAATATTGAAGAATATATAGGGTAGAATACTGCGAGGCGCAGGTAATAAATTATACTAAATAATTCTTATAAAATATGTAACGTACTCCTTGAATTTTCCAAGTTTTAATTGATTGATTTACATCAATGGAAAACTTGGATAACCACCGCAATGAGTATAAATATGGCTCATAAATTCAAATTAAGTGTTAAAGTTCCAGTTGAGTGGTGCACAGTGCAACTGTCGCTGTTGTACTTACTAAGTAAAGGAAGGCTAGGAACAGTTTTGACAGCAAAAATGCTTGGCATCATCTATTCTATTGTAGAAACTTTTCATCAGAACACATCTCACTATACTATAGGTACATCCCAAGTGAAGGTTGGGAAGAGCTTGCGTAACAAAGATGAAAGCGGCGCCAATCTATTTATAAGTAGGTATAAGTCTGCCGATAACTTTAAACGATACAAATATCTAATACGCGATGTGACGTACTCACGTTTGTCCAAAAACCCACTCAACTTGACTTGTATTGGAAGCTAGTTAAACAAAGTTCAAATTTAATTTCAAACTCATTCTCAAGTAGATACGATAAAAATAAGTATATCGGAAACTTCCGCTCCAGAATAAGATAATTTACAATATATGGCGAAAAGTGTGTGGGAAGGACGGCCCGCGGCCTGAATGCTAAATGTACTTTACTCCGCTAAAGGATTCTCGAGAGCCGAGGGGCTGAGAATAGGCTTTGCAAGGGTTGTAAAAATCCAACTAATATTTTTGGGGGAAGTGTTGGACAACCGAATTAGGTGGGAAACAAAGAGAAAGCGCTGTAACAGGAAGTACGTAGTTTTGATTCTTTTCATTTGCTTGAAAACTTTGTCTGCGGTTTTATTCGCGTTTTTCACGTATTTTTGAGAGATAATAACGATTTTAAAATAAAAAGCATGTAAAAGTAGCATAACGGAGATTCAGAGAGTCAACATTTGTCGTTACATCTAATACATACATATAGATAGTATTTCTTACATACATACATATACATAGTATTTTATTTTTATAGATATGAGTACTATTTCAGTAAAATTTTTGTAAAAAAATTTAAGTGAAAATTTTCATTTTTCTAAAGTTTAGTTTTGTTTTAGGTAGGTATCTATCTACGAGTATAATTTCTAAATTGAGATTTATTTTCCATTGTAGAAACATTTTCGTTACGTTACTAACAGTTAGCAAAATGCTAAGTGAGTACTCTAAAAAAATCTTTCTCAAATAAAATAGTTTGTCTAAACTTGAACGAAACAAAAAAAATATATCAAAAGAAAAAACCAAATATTTTGAACGGGCATTCATGAAAATTCTCCACTTTGAACTGAAGACGGCAATTAGAGAGTTTTCAAGACTAAATTACTTATTCACTCAAACAATTATTGTTTTCAGAAAGTGTAAAAGTTTTCAAGCCTGAAGTGAGACGGCAAGAGAAGTACTTTACCCCAGACATGAATAGACGTAGATTGATAGACAGGGCGAAGATGAAGTCTCTAAGGATGTCTGTCGTGATCGTTGCTGCTTTCCTGATTTGGTGGACACCCTACTACGTCATGATGATCACATTTACGTTCCTGAATCCTGATAAAAACGTAAGTGATTTATGTTTATTTTGTTCTCATTACCTACATTTTTAAACGACTTCCAAAAAGGAGGAGTTTCTCAATTCGGATGTTTGTATTTTTCTTTTTTTTTTTACGAGCTTTGTTTAGCTTTGCAACTGAATTTTCAACGACTTTGTGATGTCTGATTTAGCTGCAATTTGGTATATCTGAGTAACTCCAATTCAATAAAAGCTTGTTTTTAAAAATATTTTTGTAGTATTTGTTTTGCTTCGTTATCGCTATCGGTGGTTTATCGTGACATTATTAAGTGCACTTTTCATCACTGAACGCAGTTTTTCTATGCAAAACCATGACAGCCCACTGTCGGCTTGCAAAATCAATGTGAAGCCGTATTTCACTTTGGTCATCGATACCTATAGCATACTATGTGATGTAGATCGATATTATTGGGGCCAATATAACAAAGTTAGTAGTTAGAGTTGCTGGTTGTTTGTTCGCTTTCATGATTTCCAATGTCAATGACCCCTATTATGTCACAACCTTTTTGTAGTAATTATTGCTTGTGAGTTGATTACACGTAACAAGTACGATGGCGAGACAGTGCTCTCGGCCGAGTACTCGGATTGTATTAACATTATGATGAGGCGAGACAGTCACTAGAGCCATGATTTGTTTGGTTGGCCAAGTATGTCCATTTACTGTCTCGCCACTGTGCTCGTTACGTGTAAATCAATCCAATAGTTATTGTAATGTATTATCACTGGAAGTTTATTCTCATTGGTACCTACATGACTCCTGAGTACTGTGCTGTACTAAATTTAAGAACACAAGAGAACTTGAAACAAGGAAATAACTTGTTCGTTAATTAAAAAAAAAACGGCAAAGCAAACACAACAACAGAAAAACATTACCTAATCTAAAGGTTTTCCTTTTATTTTCCCAACTTTTACCTTTTAGTGGTAGCAGTTTACTCTAACACCCACACAAATAGAGAGCGAAAGTGCAAAAGGGTCCTTTCTAGATTACACGATCCTCAGTCTTGAATTTTAACGACTTGCGACCCGTCTGTGTTTAATGTACCTTTTTAAAAACCATCTCCGTAAATACTCAAGCGAGGTGACACCATCGCACTCTAACAAACGAGTCAGCGAAGCAAATTCGTGTGAAAAGTCATAAATTGACCAAACGAGCATGCTTCTATCTTGCTCTATCTGCTAAGCCTACCATAGACCAAAAAGAGATAAATGCGAACCTCACGAAGCCAGCTAGCTAAGCTCAGGCTAATGAAGAGTTTGCTCCCGTTCGTTATTCCTTCGACAACCACTAGGCGATACGAAAGCACGCGCACCCCCGTTTATTCATTTTTAAGTCGAACTAAGCATGCGCTTAACCACAATCTCACCTGATGGGAAGCGACGATATGGTCAAAGATGTGGCGCGCTTGCCTAGGAAACACCTATTCACTTTTCTTTCAATTTCAAATTCACTCGTTCACTTGATTATGTTACATTATGTTTTGCCACATCTGTTTGCAACAACAATTATTTTAATCCTAATTGATTTAAAAAGTTCTGAAAAGTTTAGCCAATTTATTTTAATTGAACAGGGCGTTATTTTTTAATGAAAAAGTCAAAAATTTATATCAGAAAAATATCAAGTCATAGCTACGTTCTTATACAAACATGAAGTATATTTGTTTTTGGAATTTTGTTTACGATCCGTTTCTCATTTCGGTTAAAAAGCAATAAAACAAACAAAACAAAGCTGACTTGGACCTTCTAGAACTTTATCGAAGCCATAAAAGCACCAGAGGACGAGTTCTACGGTCTTTACTAACTTTCCATCGTAAAGACCAATTATAGGACATTAAATCTTATATTACTTACCTAATTTAGATAGACATAACATGATAGATATAGATAACATGTTATTCGATGAGACTAACATGTTATCTAAAAATAGACTGTTTTCGTCTTTGTTTATAGTTTATTTTTGTAATTTATTTTGTGGTTTTCTAAGAAATAACAGTTTATCATCTTTTACATAAAAATGAATCGCTGTTCGTTTGTCTGGCCTAAACTCGAAAACGGCTGGACCAATTTGAATATTTTTTTTGTTTTGTTTGCTCTAATACAGGGGGTTTAAAAGTAAAAAAACAGCGTTTGTAACCGCCGGGTGCAGCTAGTTCTTAATACCTATATAATTATATAATAAAATATATGATACATAAAATGATGTATAATATCACTCGTCATTCACATTAAGATCGAGCTGGGCGTGATAAAAACCGATGTGGTTTTGACAAATTGGAAAAACTAGCTGAAACAAATCAAATCAAACTCAAAATAACACGGTTTAAAAATCTCAACACGATATCGATACTGCTGCGATAGTGTGGCGCGATATAACGATTGCACTCAACATAGCATCCGCTACACGTGACAGGACATGGCATCCGCCATTTGTCAGACATTTTTCCAATAGTATGTTGGCATTTTGTTGTGATACCTATTTTCACGCCCCATGATACCGATATCGGCATGTAATTTGAGCTCACACCAGTTTTTTGATTGAAATCATATAAAATAGGTTTAGAAAAATTTCAAGCTGGTTTTGTAGAATATTATAGTTCGTGGTTTAGTTCAACGAGCTTGTTTTAAAAGTTTAGTTCATAAGTTGTCTTTTGCTCTCTAAAGTTTTGGGTGGGCGACCGCGTGGATTTACTCGTATAACTTAGAAGTAACACAGTACGAGCGATGCTTTTTGTACGGAATGTAAAACTAAGAGTGAAAATAGTCTTTATTACTGTACTTTATTTTGGGTTGATTATTCTGATAAAAAAGACATCAAATGGAGTCTTTTCAATTTACTTATCACTTTTCAATTATTTTTTTATTATTATTTATAATAGGCTTGCGTTTGACCGCCATCTCGCCTGATGGTATGCAACGATGCGGTCTATGATGGTATTATGGTTTTTTGGTATTATGTACGAAACCATCATCGTCTCGTGGCGTAACTAGACTACAGGTGTTTATAATCAATCACGGTCGAGACAGTTAGTTTCCAGATGGGTCACAAATGTCGTTTACAACTGAGCGTCACATCTTATAACGGCCTTGAGACGGCCTTGAAACTCTGTCACCAACGCTAGCCACCTTCCATGTGAATTTACTTTTTACTGTCAACGGATATAAAAACCTCATTAAGGTACATTTTATCGCTGAATCGTCAAACAAATGGTCAGAGATTGTGTGTGATAGCTCAATTAACCCGACACTGAACACGCACACGAACACTAAAGGGTACGAAGACGGGTTGCGAGTCCAAGAATTACGAGTAGTGTTTTGTTTTTATGTTCTAGCCACTTGGGCCTGCTAAAAACAAAACACGGACATCGTTGAGGTAGAAACATAGAGGCTTTTAGCCTTTTAGTTTTATATTTTCCGTGACACATTTCATACATCTTCCAAGAGAGGTATAGCTAAAAACTGTCAATATTGGTGATGTCATTTTGTCGTAAAGGCACAGAATAAATAATGATATAAGGAAAGATGTTATGTAAAAACTTTTGTACTCGTACGTTGATTTTTTGTTTTGTTTTGATAGTTGATTGAATCAGGCGTCACTTTGCGGAAGTTCAATTCAACATTCTAGTGTTTGCGGAATAACAGAAATGTAATTTCAATTTGAATACAAACGTTGGTTCGTGCTGGTTTTATTATAACTTTGTTATGAAAATTGGGTAAACCACTTTAATTTGGATAGATAAGTTCCATTCACAGTTTTATTTTACTGTAAGTAAAGTAACTTCAGTTACTGTAAGTAAAATAAAACTGTGATAAACTAAACTAAAATTAATAGAGAATTTGCAGTTCTATAAAATCAGCTTTAGAATAATTTGTGAAATTGGTCAAATAATCGTAGTTGATTTGATATCGAAAAAAATTGATTGTCTGAAAAATGGAAGCTGAAATTATTATAAATCTATCAGCGTTTTAACCAACTAAAAAAACTGAAAGCTCAAACACCGCGTACAAATTCGGGATGGTTAATTTCATCACTCGGCATTGATTTGCATATTTTTAAAGTAGGTACGGATACCAGAAGTGGACATTAATTTACTTTATGTAACCTAATAAAATAGGAACTGGGTTTATTTTATGCTAGCTAGAAGAATCTAAAAGGTCAGCTAACAAAAGACACCAGCACCTAGACACCAACCGCTAACAAAAGACACCAAGACCTTTATTACGAGTACATTTCATAAATATCTTCGTAATGTTATGAACAACTAGATTTCTATTACATTCTAAAATGCCCTTCAATTCTGTTTCGTTGTTTTCAAATTTCAAATTATTATCAACTCTGTGTCGCTTTCTATTTCCACGGCTATTTTCGCGAGCATTAATAAAAATGGATAGATTTACGACGTCGACAATTTTCCTAAATTTCTAGGCAAATGATTCATATCGCATTCATCCGAGTTTTGTGATATTCTTCTTTAGAATATTGAATCACTGTTCATCAATGTTTTGCACAAAAACACAAACAATTCCTATTTATAAAAGTTTTTAGTGCCTTTGTTCGTCGAAACAATAATTTTAAGGCAATTATACACACATATAGTCAAATCTTAGAATTAGTACAGCGCCAATTAAACTTTAATATTCCTAACAGATGTTGTATGGTCGTCGGTGTTTGATGTTAAGCCACGTTCACATTTGCATCATTCAAGCGTAATATTTCCGTTATTCCAACTTCTGATCAACTTTATAGTGTAACTAGCTGACTCGACAGACGTTGTCCTGTCAAAAGCCATTGCGTCAATTCTATGTCAAATATTGCGTAACTATAGCAACCGTAGTATGTTGATGCTAACTTGTATATATATAATTTGCAATAAATTAAAATTGCGACTATAATTTGAGATTTAAACTATCCTATCTCTCAAGTTGGATCGAACTGCACATGGTGTGCGAATTTTATTATAATCGGTTAAGTGGTCCATTGAGGACAAACATTGTGACACGAGATTTATATATATTAAGATGTGTGAGTGTGTGTATGTGTATAGGTACTTGCAGATGCAGTTAAGAAATTTGAATTTGTAGGCATTTTTGAGTTTTTATTTGAAGATTTTTGTTGTAAATAACACGGCAAAATTCACGTATTGAGTCGGATACTCCGATAAGCTTCGATCACATTCCTTGAAAAAGATACTCTATAATAACTACCAATGGTAACACGTAATTACTCAAAATACGTGAGTACTTCCGTGTTTATTTTAACAATAAAATGTCCTAACCAAGTTTGTATAGTGAAAGAAAATTTATTCCTTTGAAAAAAAATATTTTACTGCCCATTAAATAATTTTAAATTCGGCTCCCAACTTTCTTCCTAATCTAAAATGGTTGATTCGAGTTCCATCCGGATAAAGAAAATGAATTGAAATGTGATATCTAAATTGCGTCACGTAGAGCAAAATTTCTAAAGCTACGTTTCAAACCCGTGTGAAACACAAAAAAACCTGACGAGCATTCAAACTTTGACATCGTATTTTTGTATCAACACAATACCAGGATTCTATTCTATTTTATTCTGTATTTGACGAGTGAGATGTTATCTCATATAGTGAGAATGAGACTGACGAAAATAATCTCGAGCGCCCAAGAATAGGGTCCCGGGACTTCTCACATTTTAATTTTGAATCTTATCTGAGTCCAGAAGAAACCAGCTGTAATGGACATAATCAAAATTTTTTTTTTTTTATCAAAACGGTGATTCCTTTGCTAAAGTTGTAACTGAACACAGTATAATTATGAATCAAACAAAACGTACCTTGTAGTTTGATTCCAATTATGCGAGGATCACCACCGAAGACGATTTAATTATTACATGCAGCAGTACATGGGATTGTGCTATCTTCTTCACACCTTTAGATATTCACCACTATAAAATACAAAACTTGACTTCCCGTCTCCCTTCCACGACCGGAGAGGGGCGCCTGAAACTGGTCATTATTTTTAGAGATATACCTACAAAGGATGTTAACTGTGTAAATATACATTTTTGTTTCTTAGTTTGTCTGCTCACTCAAGGGTCCTTTCACAAGGGTGGGTTGGGAGTGTAATCGTCTTCGGTGGTGATCCTCGCATAATTGGAATCAAACTACAAGGTACGTTTTGTTTGATTCATAATTATACTTTGGATCACCACCGAAGACGATTTAATTATTACATGCAGATGTTTAGAGATCCTTCGTCAGACAAAGAGCTTAAAAACAAACAATGTTATAATATATGCCCTTCTGGTATTGATTTATGTTACCTACATTATTCAAAATAATGTGTTCCATAGGTAACTCTATCTTTAATCCATAACAATTTATAAAACTTTTAAAATCTCAACAAATAAGTTATCAATCCAATAAAAGCATTTGATTGATTAGATACATAATATATTATTATTAGTACCTATTCATAAAAAAATATTGAATATAGATTTTGCCACTTCACTGTTTTCAAGATTATAAATTTAAATATTCTCTATTTAAAAAATATATAAAGCAATCGCTCCGACCTGTAGCCTTCTCAACCTATTTTTGTTACACCTAAGAGTATGTGAGCTTTTCGCATTTTATGCGGATCTAGCATGCTAATAATGGTGATATGTTCATCCAGCTGTTTAGGATTTATTAATATAAACTCGTAAAACCGTCGCAAATTTGCAAGGCAGTTTATCAGCTATTTAAACTCACTAGGCATTACAGCCGCAAATAAAATTATATTTCTTACATAGATTCTATACAAACCATAGTTAAGGTTCAGATTATGTATAGGTATACAATTTATGTTACCCAGTAATGTTCTTAAATAAAAGGCAAGGGTTGGAAGGCACCGGACCGGGGTTGCGATGTTTTTCTTAAATAGGAAACTTTTAGGCTTAATCCCGGAGTGGTACTTACTCCATTTTTTTTTTTTTTTTTATTTATTTATTTATTTTTTTTTTTTTTTTATTATTATTATTTTTTTTTTTTTTTGTTAAAAAAGAAAAGAATCTCATACATTAATTCGCAAAATGCTCCACAGAATTATCATTAAAATTAATTCATTTTAAAATACTATTTTTAGGCTTCGTTTCACTCCAGGGCTATCTTAGACCATTCTCAAAATACTCCGAGATCTATTTTCAAACTGCTTCATCGAAAACAATAGAAATTTAATTTTAATCTAAACGGGTTATTATAGTTTGAAAGATTTATTTAGACCCATTCATTTAATTTTATTAAACTTATCGGTTGCATTTTCTTGCGGAAGCAATCGCTTGTAGAGTGCTAGTTTCACAAGATAAATCTTAAAGGGTAATTATCTGCTAAATAATTATTTAATTTAGAAACAAAACCCAAAATCTTATTGGTGTCCCAATACGCTGAATATTTAGTTTAGTATAAGTAGTATTTTTTATTTAGTATATGGTTTTAGGTTATAACCCGTCCACACTTTATAAAAATCTGTAGACACTATCATATAATGTGACTTTTGCTACTATGTTTATGGACAAAGCTGTTAAAGCTGTCACATAGTTCAAAATTTGTTGTTTTAATTAAATTTAAATTCTATATGACTCGCATTAGAATACTGAAAGTTACTGTTACTTTCTTGAAAAAATATCCGCAATTTAATACATATACGAATCATATTGCTTTGAAGTTTGATTCGCAGATGAAACCATGTCAATACAATAATTATGCCTCAAAAAGGTTTTGATTTATCATCAACTGCCTGGTAATCTCGCTGCCCCCAGAGTAAGGTCAGCGTGTAGATGCCATATTCTGTGAGCAAATATTTTATTCCAAATAAAAATATTTGTTCCGATACTATTAACACAGTTCACGGTGACTTTAACTTACAATGCCTGAGTCGGAGGAACACATAGAGAGGCAAGTTACTTGCAATTAACAATTTATGTTACTTATGTTCATATTCCGTGTTTATCTTACTGAATTCATGATTAGTAACGACGTAATCAGGCAATAGTAGAAATATTCCCAATCTCATAACATCGCCGAAGTAGTTCGTTATAAAAACCTTTATTCGATTTTTAAAGTAAACAATTGTTGCGTTATCTGCTCTTAAGAGTTTATGGCAACATTGAAGCTCAAAAATAAATATTTTGAGTCCTTGAAATGCAAATTTTAAATCCAAAGTATCCAATACAGCTCCAATTCAGTCCAATCGTCCCGTAAACTTTGCCCGTCAGGCAGTGCGCCGCGCCGCACCGTCAGCTACTTCGAAAAACATTTTATGCAACATATTTGATGTGTAAAAATGGAGCGAAATGAGTTCAATGTGAAGTCTTTGCTCTCATAAGTAAATTTTTACTGACTATGCTATAACCAAATTTTTAAAATTTGGAAATTATAATCATTAAAATTAAATATGTGCATAATATAGGTATCCAAGGATCATGTAGGTAGTTATAGTTACTCGTACGCCCATTTTTCCCATTCCAATAATTTTGTAAAGATGTACCAGTCTGTATGTATGCATGCGACGAAATTCAATCCATTTTGTTAAAAAATAAATACACGGATTTTCGATGAGAGCGCTTTGAATAGGGCTCTAATTAGAAATCAAATAATTTAAATAATTTTGATTTTTCTGATCTAACTAATTATTATTTAGAATTTAGAATAGAATTAGAATACTTAGATTTTAGAATTGATTAATATTTTTTATATAGTAAAGTGCCCTTATTGAATCGAAATATTTATTTTTGAACCCCAAATAAAACGGTGATCGCTGTTACCTTTCGGTATTTATTCTCATTTATATCAGATCAAGTATAACAGCACATAGGTATAAGAAAACAATCGACATCGACACGTCTCGCGTGTCGATATAAATTCCAACCCATGATTTTATTGCCAGGTACCGACTCAATAAAACGGTTTCTCTTTACAGTACACTCAAAACATTACTCTTGTATTCAAAATGATACTAAAAGAAAAAATTTCATAGAAATATTTGTAGGTCTTACTATTTCCTTATGCTCTTCCTTGACTAGCCATTTCCTGCGACTGTATTCCCGGCGGCGATCCCTCGATGCTGGTGCCTGCATCCGAGGAGCGGGGTTCTGACGCAGCTCGATGGCTACTCACGGAATCCCCCACACGTTTAAAGCTCCTCGTTTAATTTTGAACTTGACCTTGAAACGGCCCTTTTCGAAATTTTGGCCAATAGGTACTCGACCAGACTTGGCAAAAATAAAATGTCTTAACATTTTGTGTTGTAACACTATGTTGTGTCTGCTAACATAATATGTTATCCATCTTCGCAATTTCTGTTTCCTGTAAGCAACTGGCGTCTGTATTTCCTCTGACTATTGCCTTCAATGCACATTTTATTGATGCATCGGCTTCGTTTAATGCCTCTTCCTCTTGGCGGACCTTATAGCTTGCATAATCGACAGATAGACATAGCGCCAGTACTATATATTATAACCTCAACGCGATTTTCGCGGAGAAACTTTAACTTTTTACTACACACGATATACGTGGAGTAAATGCGCCTCAAACACGATTTACGTGGAGGGTTCATCACCTTTACACGATTTACGTGAAGGTAATGCAAAGGCTCAACATGATTTACATTGAGAATTAGTAGGTAGCCTCAACACGTTTTACCTACGTGGAGATGTTGACTTGATTTATTAGAAAGTATTAAAAAGCCTCGACATGATGTACATGGAGAATTAGTAGGTAGCCTCAACACGTTTTACCTACGTGGAGATGTTGACTTGATTTATTAGAAAGTATTAAAAAAAGCCTCGACATGATGTACATGGAGAATTAGTAGGTAGCCTCAACAAGGTTTTTGTGGAGTTGGTCATATTTACGCTTAAAAGAACTTAGTATTTTTCTACACACGATGTACGCGGAAAGTTCATTGTCTTAACACAAATTAAATCAAAGTAATATAAAACTCCAACATTATTTATATGGAGAATTAGTACATAGTCTTATCACATTTTACGTGAAGACAGTTGTGTAAATTAGACAATACGAAGAAATTATTTTGATACTCGACTAATAAGATAAACTAAGAAGTAGGTGGTACGTATAAATAAAAGTGAAATAATAAATCTTACAATTCGATCCTTCCAAATGTGCCAGTGCACAGAATACGTACTCGTAAGTGCCACCCTACTTGAGATGAAATCATTCCTGTTGTTAACTATTAATTAAACACAACAACAATAAAAACGAAGGAGTAGGTAGTCAATTATAATTTATCTTACCTACATTCATATTTCAATTCAAACCCAAAACTTTCTATCATGTTTAGTAATAACTTTAGAAAAGAGGGTAGAAATATATAGAAATTAATTCAATATTATAACGCTATGGTATATTAATTGTCTTGCAATTATTTTAAATATTGTATGTAGGTACGTCTATTTTACATACCTGATTTCCAATATCCAATACTATCCATTTCGAACTCGTAATTCCAGCAAATTATCACATTGTTGACGGAAACTCGACGACGACGAGCTCCTTAGCCCGTTTCGTTGCACTTTTCTGCATTTTCCGTACTCACTTCCAATTAGATCGCGTATATTTTTCTTTATCCTAACACTTATTCACTAAATCAATCCATGTGATAACAATTATTCACCGGATCAATTAGGTACGGTGTGATTCCGACGACACAAAAACACGTAATGACCAGTTTCAGGCGCCCCTCTCCGGTCGTGGAAGGGAGACGGGAAGTCAAGTTTTGTATTTTATAGTGGTGAATATCTAAAGGTGTGAAGAAGATAGCACAATCCCATGTACTGCTGCATGTAATAATTAAATCGTCTTCGGTGGTGATCCAAAGTATAATAGATATTGTTTTTTCCACATTCTATAAAAATATATTAAAGATACTAGAAAACAAGTCAGTTCACACCTTTATAATATTATAATCCTCGTTAGTTCAAACAAGAAATTTGCTTGCTCAGTCAGAATATATTACGTTAACTGGGATCTATCCATCACTCGAGGAGAATTGAATACCTTGCCCACGCTCCGTCGGCTCAGTCATATTTTAGGGATTTTTTACAAAATCTGCAATAGCTGTTGTGACGAAGCAAAAAAGTAGTTGCCTAATTTTTTTATTATGTATTACTAGCTGCGCCCCGCGGTTTCACCCGCGTTTTCCGGGATATAAAGTAGCCTATGTGTTAATCCAGACTATGAACTACCTTCATTCCAAATTTCTTGTAAATCCATTCAGTAGTTTTTACGTGAAAGAGTAACAAACATCCATACATACATCCATACTTACAAACTTTCGCCTTTATAATAGTAGTAGGATGTATAACACTACATAAACTACTTTTACGCTGCTAATACCTACATCTAATATTGTGATTAATTTGGAAATAAAATCCCTACTTATCCCTATTAATTTTATAAATGTGAATGTAAGTTTGTTTGTTACGCTTTCACGCGAAAACTACTTAACCGATCATCATGAAACTTTGTAAACATATTCTCGGTGTTAATAGAAGTAACATTAGGACACTTTTTACTAAAAAAACAATGCGAGCGAAGCCGCAGGTAAAAGCTAGTAATATTATAAATTAATGTGAATGTAAGTTTGTTTGTTACGCTTTCAGGCCAAAACTACTGAACCGATCATTATGAAACTTGGTACACATATTCGTAAAGGTATGAAAGGTAACATAGAATACTTTTTATTAATAAAAATTTATTATTTTCTCAAAAGATAAAAACATTATTTGTCAAAAAATCTCAAAATCTAGCTACTGCAACGCCATCTAGCATTCCAGTAATGAAGTTTTATCCCGGAAACCTCATGTTAACCTTTCGACCGCGAGTGAAACCGCGGGCCGCAGCTAAGTAACAAAACTAAGATAGGCTTTTCAAATTTCAGCACATTCAAACTTTAAGTTTATTTACTAAGCGTTTAACTTTTTACTGAATAAAATAAAAATCTACAATTTATGTATCAACTTTTCTTTGAGTTCAGAACCCGGATATTAGTAAATTTCCGGGATACAACACAAGTTTAATATTTCATTTCCAAGATGAATTGGTTTAGGCCGCAGGTTGACGTGCTTGCGGTTGCTAAATTATATTTCTCCTGAGGTCATTGCGCACCGTCAAGTTGTCATACAAATTTCATCTATCACAACACAACCTTTTTGAGTTTTTTGAGTCTTCTTACAATATCTGTGTGGTCTTCTGTGTGGTCAAAATGCCAAAATAAAACCAAAATCAAAGTATATTTTTATTTTCTTTGTTACTAAAGTATTCTTTTTTTTGATTTTCGTAAAACAAAAAAAAACCAGGCCTACACTCAGCAGTGGGCAATCATGAGCTGATAATAACATCGATCTTGAAAAACTAGTTTTATTTATTTAATATCATTTACTTTTTTATATTTCACAATTCACAGTTCTTACAAACAACAACAGTTTAGTTTAAAAAATTAAAAATAAATATCGAAATAATGTTCATAAATAACTTTTTGACTAGTAGACAAATTAGTTCAGCCACAGAACAGATAGTATATTAGGTACTAAATATAAAATAGTAGGTACTAATGGTACAAGCCAGTAATAAAAATCCGGCCATCACAAGCACAATACACTCAGCGAAGACGCTGTTTATGTCCTTCTGGTCTGTTTCCGTTTCCATTACAGTAGGTACTGTTATAGCTGCTAGTTGATCCCTTATACTGAAATGTATTGCAGGAACCGGAAATTGCTTTCAGTGCAACGTTAAGTGAAGAATTTACGACAGTATTGTAGAACTCCGTTCGAATAGGGTGAAAATGGATGACCGCTTTTATTGATTCTGCGACTGGAAATAAACTCTTTGTGGAGTGAAGTTCAATTCTAAAGACTATATAGGTCAAGGCTAAGGCTCTGAAAGGCCTCTGACATAGCTGGGTGGTTGTTGCTATAGGACAAACAACATAAGACTCTCTGAAGGGGTTAGGAGAATCTTACCAACAACTTAACTCTTATCAAGAAGTGTTAAACGAGAAAGACAAATATTATATTATATGAATAAGTATTTATCTCAAAGGGAATCAGAACAATATCGAAGTCGATACAATTCAGCTTCGTAATAATAGAGTGTACTCGTATTGAACCATGATTTTCTTGTCTACTAGTGCAAACAAATTGAGTGAACACCGAGATTCGTACT
Organism: Alcis repandata; assembly: GCA_949125135.1. Taxonomy (NCBI): domain Eukaryota; kingdom Metazoa; phylum Arthropoda; class Insecta; order Lepidoptera; family Geometridae; genus Alcis; species Alcis repandata. The sequence goes on from OX421238.1 coordinate 6,258,772, forward strand.
TTGAACAAACTATTCAGCGTACTGTAGATTTTGTTTACGTAGTGTATACAGTTAGGAATTCGTATTATCGTAATTCCTTCATATCTTCAAATCCGTAGGATTATTACTGGACTTCCTTATAGGTAGAGGTAGGTGTATAAGTAGTACACATAAGCCAAGACCCAAAGACACTTACGGCTTAGTGTATGTCCATTTCAATCCTATAAGAAGTTCGCTTTATTTGCAGCTATTTTAGTACTGAATTCTTAGCTGTTTTTAATCCTATTTTCTTCACACGTTGCAAACAATATTTTATTGCGATGTTTAAATTTAATATTTTCCTAACAAGTTACATAAAATATTTCTCGTGATGTTACATGTTTTGCATTGGACAATGGACATCTTTTGCATCTACGTAATCATTTGGAATCCATTTCTTGAAATAGAATCTGCTGTTCGTAGGATGCTTTCTAGGTAAAATACATCGATCAAGTATGTATGTATATATTTATGTAACATATTATGTATGTGATATATCCGACTTCGGTGGCAAAATATAAGTTCCAGAATCTTTATTATGTAACTGCTCAGGTTCATAGGTTACTGATATGTTTAAAAATCTGAAATATAAAGTAATCTTGCTAGTGCATTCCATAAACTGTCACTTTTGTTTTTAAACAATTTTATTCCAAACCATTTTGCTGTTACTCGCTGCATGGTATTAATCATATCCACATAACATTGGTAGATATCATTAGAATAAACCAATATTTATACACCTTCAATAAAACATACCCAAACTCCGTTAAAAATGCGAAAATAAAACAATACATCATCTGTTACTCGTAAGCCATCCATTATGTTCGCAAACACGGGCGTTCTGAACTCCTGAAGTGCACACGTTTATGCCCTTGTGCCCCACTCCAGCTCGTGTGACACGATAAAATTTTGTCCACTCTTTTCCGACCGACTCGGATATCCATTTATTTTAGTCCCTGTCACGAGAGGATAAGAGCGTGGATGACATTTTTATTCCAGCGTCCGAATTAGGGACCGCAAACTTCGTCTGCCCCTATGAACACTATCGAAACCGCAAATGGCATTTTTACAGGAGAGCAATTTATAGTTAAAATTTGACTTAATTTATTAATTAAGTCTCAAGTCAAGTCAAGTTCAAGGTCAAGTCAAGTTTCTTTTTTTTTTTTTCGCGTTTAACTTATTAGTTAAAATGCGTAATATCAATTATATTCGAGTAAGTACCTATAACCCGGTCACAATATCTGTGCACCTCACTGGAATGAGGTGACAGGGGAAGCGGGGGCCTCTCCCGCTTCCCCTGTCACCTCTCCGCGCACTCCCCGGTGCGACAGTGCGACTATACAAGGCTATACGCATTCCAGCGAGAAGCACAGACATTGTGACCGGGTTGTAAATATATTTGTTTTAAATTACATATTTGTTTTTCCAAAACTAGGTATATTAAATATTCGTATAATTGGTATAATGAAAAAGAATCGTGATTTTTCAGTTTGGATACTGTTAATAAGGGCAGTCGACTTGTTGCCAACGATGATACACGATCCGCACTTTGCGAACAATTTTCACGCTAACGTTTCTGGAGCTCTCAATATATGAGTAGCTTTTATTAACGGGCTAACCCTGAAATCGTAAAGAATCAGCTTACCGTAAATTCTGTTCCGTACATTTCATTGAGCATTACTTACACTTAAAAAACTGCTGATTTTATGCGATTCAAATTTGGTCCAATAATGGTAATGGTAAAAATTATTCATAATGATAACTACAATGAAAAGCTTCTTTCGGTTTACTACCACAGTGTTGTGAAAGCCTGTACAACGAAATGGTAAACAAAATTATAAAATTAAATAACACCATTAATTATATTGATGGTGTTATTTAATCTTCAAACAAGCAACTTCGTCCAATTTCTTGTGGAATTACGGTCGTTTCTTATCCTAAACATTACCCTTTGTTGTAGACCTCGTCCTAAATCACCAAAACCTCGTTCGAATTGTTAGGTTTATATCTACTTTGTTTGTTGCAGCAAAGCGAAGAACTTCTCTCTGGAATCTTCTTCTTCGGGATGTCAAACAGTCTAGTCAACCCAGTGATCTACGGAGCTTTCCACTTGTGGCCAAAGAAGAAGAAATTTCATCGACATAGCGACAGGTAAATAATGTTTTTGTTGGAGTTTTGTACCAAATTACAGATTATTTCATTTTAGCCAAATTACGGCTTAAGGTTTAAGAAGTTTTTGTTGAAGTTTAAGGTAGAAGAAGTTATTTATTATTATTGATTTATTAACTATTTATTTCTTTTCTCTGAGAAGTTGTTGTTAAATACACAAACTTCTTTTCTTTTTCTCATCTTTAGAAATATCCAAGATTTGGCTTTTTTTAAGAAGATCACCTATTGGAAATAAAGTTTAGTTTAGTTCAGCCAACATTTTTTTCAGAGTTGACAGGCCTGATTCAAGATTGTACATGTACAGGTAGACACGCCAAGCCGAACTTTCAGTCTACCGTGTATCGCATGCTTTATTTTGAAAGCCTTTCAGACTATCGCTTTTAAAAAAGTTTCGTCTGTTGGTTAAAAGGGTTAATAGAATAAAATAATTTATCTACACTAATGTTGTAACATTCTACTTATGTTTCCAATACTTGTGTTATAATGACTACTGTTATAGCACAGACAACATTTAAGCAATTTCACATGATGTTATAATATCCACATCGATGTCGTAATGAGTCATTATAACATCGCGCGCTCGCTCCTGATTGGCCGCCCTGCGCGCGCATGCGCGTTCGCTCCGCCGCCCTGCGCGCGCATGCGCGCTCGCTCCTGATTGCGCGCCAAGTTCACTGTGACAATACACGTTTTTATTAGTGAAGATAAACGTATTTTATCAAGTATTATTGGAAACATAAGTAGAATGTAACAGCATTAGTGTAGATAAAGTAGTGTATGCAACTGCATATAACACAGGTATTAAAACACTCGTTACTATTATGAAACTCGCTGCGCTCGTTTCATAAACACACTCGTGTTTTAATACCCTTCATTATATGACAGTTGCATAAACTACTATTATAGTACTTACAAAACTAAGTCAGAAAGCATCATCTATCTTCTATCTATTTATCTATCTATCTATCTATATATATAAAAATGAAACCCGTTTTCCTTGGTCACGGCATCACGCGTGAATGGCTGGACCGATTTCACTAATTCTTTTTTTGTTGTATTTGTTATTATTAGGAGAAGGTTCTTACGGAAAAAAATATTAAGAAAATCTCTCAGAAATATTGAAAAACCCTAAAAACAGCCCTTTTCTTTTTCCCATACAAACGTTTTCTAACTAAAACGAGCTTTATTGCTATTGTATAAAGTTCATATTGAATTGCAAGCACTCACTGTTGTTTAAGCAATATAGGTATGTTCCTAACGTCCAAGAGTCAATTTGCACTTTATTACCTCTGTACAAAGTTCAAATTCAATCATATCTATCAAAACCTGCGTTGGACAACAGATAAAACAAAAAAAAAGAAAACGAAATCGAATAGTTCATTCATTTGTTTTAAAATTTCGAAGGATTTGACTCCAAGTCATATCAAATTAAAAAAAAAGTTGAAACAACAACAAACTGTCAATGTCAGTGTTTTTTTTTTCATGGATGAGTTTGCTTTTGTCAACTGATACACGAAACAAATTCGTACCTATAAATTGTGATATAATATTATAAGTATAAAATTGTAAATAGTGTTTTGTGCAGTGTTTATATTTAATTAGGCAGTACCATAGAGAAGTACTGTATGGCAGTACGAAGTCTGCCGGGTCAGCTAGTAATTTTATAAAAGTGAATAATGCTTGGGTACACAATACTAATAAAATTAAGTATAAAATGACCTACAAAAAACTTACAAAGTGAAGTTAGGTACAAATCGATAGCCAATGATAGTTCTAGTATGTGCACATACGAGTAGTAACACGAATCAGGACGTTTCTTAACCCTTTGTCCGTATTCTAGTACCCAGCTGCGGAAGCCACTAAAATGTTTACTAGCAAATAAATAAGGGACGGACGTTATTTGTTTTGCCAGAAACTGTTTGCGCTTTATCCTCTGCGATTTATAGCGGGTGTATTGGCGGATTTTATAGCATTAACTGGGAGATCTATAAACAATGTTTTGACTCAAAACGTAAACTATCGTGTCATCCCACCTATTGGTACCTAATTTATTACCCTTATATTATTTGTATGACTAAAAAAATATTCCATAACAATTGAATTGAATAAATGCTTACTCAGCAACAAGCAAAGGTTGCTCGTTCAATACAAAAATCGTTGAATAAAAAATAAATACATTTTGAGATCCAAATTTTACCGAACATATTGTATCGAACCCTACTAAAGACGAGTCTATCGTACTCGTAACAATCATGTTTTAAGCATTTCCTGTGTATCAAATTTTCTGTTTTTACGGCCCTAAACTGTTTGATGGCGTCGAATGAAATTTTTAACATATTAGAAAATGAGTAGGTAATCGATGGATCTTTTAGAATTTACGCGTTTTTACCTCGATGTTGTAATAGGTATAATGAATATTATACACTTGTCGAAAAACATGATGTACAATGAAATGTATGAGATGAATGTAATGAATACCTTGGTATTACAATTCAAAATAAGCAATGAATAGAGCAGCGAGGTTTTTAATTTAAAAAAATAATTAAAGAATGAATGTCAGGATCAAATGAAACTCGAGTAGCAAAACCCACCACATTGGACGAAAAATAGTATTGAACCATAATCGCCTTAACTCTAAACATACAACGACGATATGTCGACTTTATTGTCTAACTCACTGGTAATCTAAATTGGCTTCCTTAAATTATTTTTTATTAATTAAGTAAAATATTTTATAACATATTTTTGTCTAACAATTTTTGTGTCTATTATGGCATAAACATATTGTGAATTGGACACACAGTCTTTCACTAGTTTGGGGGCCTCTGCGATCTCATAAATTGTTCAAATGTATTATTATGCCCAAATTAATAATTTGGCTTCGTTTTACGACTTAAAATAATAGGTATCTAATTGTCAAAATATATTCGATTGACATTGCTAGTCAGTTAGCAAACAAAGCTAGAAATTCCACAAAAAATTCCAAAATGTTTAACGTTCAATGCCGTATTTTTATTCGCAGAGAGTCTGGTGGTCATCACGCATCTCTACTGCGACGTGGCGACAACAACACATCCTCTGTCCGACTGACCACCGTCCGGTCCATGAGGTCGTCAGCCAAATACTCCAATGGACACAACGTCAGCTTATTATAACCAAAGCGGAAACCCATCGACAGTGTCATCCAAGAAGAAAGCTTGACGGAAGTGCAAACTGTCGGTCAAACGAACTGTGTAGTGTGTATCGAAATGCGACGAATTAACGAACTTGAAATGGACACTCGTGTGTGAGTTAAATTTTTAAATATCGAACATTGTAAATTGATGTAAATACTATTTTTCTTGATGTGATGTAATTACTGAGATTATATTGTTAAATAAACTATTGTATATATATAGGGTGTGTTGATTGGTGTAAATTAAACCGAGTAGTTTAGTTTGAAAGTAAGAACCGAGAAATAAATATTCCCAGGAATACTGTTCACGCTTAAGTAAGCGATCGGATTGGATTTTACAGCATTAGCATTTAAGCTTAGCGTTCTCGGAATGAAGCGCCCTGTTCTGCATAAGTTCGTTCAACGTTGAATTTGCATAAGAAAAAATTTAATTGTCTTAGGAAGTAAGAGAAATTCCTATAAATTTTACTTTCTCAAACAAAAGCGATTCCATTTTCTGATACGAATAATATACGAATAGGCTTTGGGTTGGGTTGTGATTTCCGTATTAAAGATTAATGAGACCTGCAATATCTTTTGTTGGGAATTGTATTTCGAAGAAAACGAACAAAAACCCTAATATTAAGAACCTAGTATTTTTTTATTCCCGATGTATTATTTCTTTTTTGGCGATATTATAATAATCCTACTCGTAAACATCCCAAAAGGGACAGAGTTTATCTTTATTTAGACTAATAGATATATTACGTAGATATAACTTTTTTCATCACAATACTTTTGTGTAAGTATTTCCGCTTATTTTCCTTTTACCTTTAATATTAAATTTGGCAAGCAGTAATTTTGCAAATTAAAACTAAATTAACTAAATACATAATTTTGTCATAATTTACACGGAATGGGAATATTCACGTAAAAATTAAACTAGCTTCGATCATTTTCGGTGACAAAAGAGTTCACTAACCAAATGTTTCAAAACCACGTTAGTTTCCATTGTAAAAAACAGAATTATTTTTACAAGTAATTCATTTAGAAAATAGCAGGCTAAACCGCAGGTCACAGTTAGTAAGTACGTGCTTAAACTTAGAGAGAAAATAAAATCCTGGCCTTTATCACAAGACAAAGGAAATGGGACATTAAACTGGAAAAAAGTTATTCAAAGCGTAGAGAACGAGACCACGGCGTGGCGGCGCGGCGTGGTTAAAAGGTACGAAGGACGTCTGGTACTGGCATTTCTTTTAAAGTAGGTACTTTGTAGTCTAGGTCCAGGTATAAAAAACTAAGGTAAGCGACATTTCTATAATTATAATGAACTAGTGCCTCGCGGTTTCATCAACTTTTTTGTAGTCAATTTTAATAGTTCTGGGATAAGAACTAGTCAATGTTAAGATGTAAACTCTTCTAATCCAGGATAAAAATGCCTCCATACAAAATTTAATTCAAAATTCGTTTTACCTTTTTTTGGGGAACAAAAATACAAAGTGTCACATTTATAATATAAGTTGGGTAGTTTGTAGACTTTCAGGCGGCCTAAACACTCTAACGCCAGGGCTAGCCACGTGACCTATACGATCTTACTTACTAGCAGGATAGTTGGATTTTCACATGTCACGGTCAATTTTCTTGCATTCGAATAGGTACTTTATTGCCCTCACATAAGGTATATAATTTCCATACAGGTAGTAGCAAACTGTGCCGTTCCGATCCGGTTTTGTGGCCCATTTCAAAGTAATGACTGAAATAGCATCAGCTGGATTAATTGTTTATTTACCTATTGGTAAAATGTTATAAAGATTACTTATGTTCGGTGAAAAATGTGACCGACGGAAAATATATTAATAGTAGCTTGGAACATGAACAAATGATTATGAATTTAAAAAAATATAAAAAATGGCAATATAATTATTATTCTACCTATTATCTGTTAATTTCTTCAACAATATCATTTTTTTATTGTTTATTCGACACAACATTGATTGATTGACCAAAACGGGTAACAGACCAGTTGGTTTGTCCTGGTATCTTAATATAAACAACGATTATTCTTAAAATAAAATTTAGACCTTAAAAGAGAATGCTCAACATAAATAGAACAAAACTTTATAAACCAATAAAAGTCGCAGGACTACACTGTGGTTTCTCTCTACGCCATCGACCCTGGAATTTCCTTGATCAAACAATATCGGGACCTTTATATTAAATTAACTTTAGTGTAAAGGCTCCCCGATATTCAACAGAATCAGATTCAAAGGGTTTATTGTTACAATTTAGAAGTAAGCCTAAGTTGCGACGGTTATTGTAATTGATCTCGAACATTAAATTTGAAAGCTATTAGGTACCTACTTGCTTTTCATTATTTAAGGCTATCTTACTGATACGTATTATGAATTTTAAAGTTTGTATTTAAAGATGTTTGTTGTATTTTAGTTAGATACTAAATCCAGCAAAAACTGCTAAGCAGATTTAGTTTTTTTTTTGTTATTGAAAGATATATGCTTGCGTTTAGTCATCTCACCTGATGGTAAGCAACGGTGCGGTCTACGATGGAGCACGCTGGCCTAGAAGAAACGTACGTTTACATTTATAAATGATAACGGTATTAAATCATTTGCAGTAGGTTGTTTGTTATAGAGGAAGCCTTTACAAATTATTGAAGCAATACTAATATTTTACTAATTATTGAAATAACCAATTTAAAAAAATCCAGATTTGCAAACACATTTCAATAAAAATAAATTCAAAATCCTTTTTTCCCGTATAGTAACACTTTTTTGAAGGATAGCGTGTCAAACCAAACTAAAAAGAAAAAAATCTGTAATGTCATATTATTATCTATAATAGGTACGTGTAGCCTGAAGCTGCATACCTACATATATTTTCATATAAATGCCCGTGTTTTCATGGTCATGTTATCCTGTTAGGAGACATCGTTACTATACAAGAAACGTTTACAGGCACTAACGTAAAGATACGGTTATTATGGGACACTGTTCATACTAGTAGTGACCTTTATATTCACTTGTCGTCGTCTCAGTGCTTGTTTGGTCTATCTACCATTGGCTATTTTTTACAGTAGACGAGTTTCTTTCTCTATTTTAAAAAAGAAGCTATAATTATAAGATTTGAAAATCTTTCATAATACATTGGTTACCTTTAAATTGATTTTTATAATTATCATCTATGGATGGTAATTAATTATACCTTATTTTACAGTTTTTATTTGGAGATAGGCCAAACATGCACAAATATAATTACGAATGTGGAGTAAGAACATTACCACATTAGAGATAGACCAAAATGACTGTTCTGTTTTTGCGTGCTTATTTGTTCGATATGCCAGAAGTATATACAGGATGTATACATTTTTTTGCTATTCCTAAAAAAATATAGGTACGTTGCGCTTCGCTTAAGTTAGGAACTGACTTTTACTATTATATAACTCACTAGAAGACAATTTACTATAACTAAACTACGTTTATTAATTGCTTTATGAATAATAATTACAAAGTAGGTAAAGAGCAGGGCATTCCCATCACAAATATCCTCTGATTATTTTCAGGGAAGTCCCGAGGTAACTAACTGAAATAAAACAAATTTTATTTAATAAAATAAAATAAGTGTGTGTAAAACTCCTCCTGCTTGTGTGCGTGTCGTGTCACGTCCCGCAAAGGGTTGTGTAATTTTAAAACAGAAAATCAATTTTTGACCTTTGTATGAAAATCTAAATATGCTTATATCTTAATGAAACTTTCAGGATGTAATGGTTACAATGGATACTTTAAGATATCTCCGGCTTAGCATACCCTTTCTGAATAACCCTGTATTTATACAATCAGTAAGTTGCCGAAATAACTAATGCATTGGGATTATAATACTAGAACAGTAACACCATACCTTCAGATCATAGAAATTCAAACGGGAATCAATCCTATCCTTCTGCGTCTAGGACGACACATTGTGTTAAAAACAACACCCTGTTTCAAATTCATAACGGAATCGAGTGAAAATTAAAAAGTACTTACTGCTCAGTTTGCGGCTGCGTCTTTTTGTATTTAGTTTTGCTGCCAGTCGTAGACATATTTAATCACTTGTTTGGAACAATTCAGGCACAAACACACAGAGATTTATATGTTTTTTATTGCTTTTCCGAGAGCGACGAAGTGGTCCCTGTGATGACTTCTGACACAATGATAAATCAAAAAAAATGGCGGACATGGCGTCACGGACTATGATTGGTTAATTGCGTGGACAAAGAACACTCAAGCACTTAAATTCTTTGACGAAGTAGGATATAAAACAAATACTGGACAAAGAACAAACAAGCACAAAATTTTCATTGCGGTGTCGTGTCATAAATAAAATTCAAATTATTTTTTTTGTTGTTCTTTATGAAAAAATTGTAAGTTTTTCTTAACAAACAGGATTGAAATTTAAGTCTTAACAAAACTGCATTTAAAGTTCATTTTCGGTAAATTTGGTCGATAGGCCAAACAAGCACTGGGACGACGTTGTGTTAACTTCAGACATAATAAGACATTTTTTTATCAAATGGTTTCTAATTCTGCTAATATCATAAATGTGTACGCTTATCTGTAGGTACCTGCGTTTGTTACTCTTTAACACTGAAACGGCTGGACAAAATTAGATAAAGTTTGAAATAGAAATAGCTTATACCCTATACTAACGTATAGACTACTTTTTTTTATCAAAATCACCGCGCGTTTGAGTCAGAACGGTTGCAGTTTCAAATCAACAGGTAAGTATATATTATAAAAATGAATCGCTGTTCGATTGGCTGGCTATAACTCGAGAATGGCTGGACCGATTTCGCTAATTTTGATCTTTAAATATTTGTAGAAGTTCAGGGAAGGTTTAAAATTAAAGAAAAAAACAGCGGATGAAACTGCCGGGTGCAGCTAGTAAGTTATAAATGTGAAAGTTTGTATGATTGCATGTTAAGAAGATTGCAACTATTACGCAAAAACATAAAAACTAATTTGGATGAAATCCCGTATGGAGATAGCGTACAGCTGGATTTATCTTAAACTACTAATATCACACTAATATTAGAAATGTAAAAGTTTGTATGTGTGTTACTCAATCACGAAAAAATGGCTGAACGGATTCAGATAGAACGAAAGTAGTTTATACCCTGGATTAAATTATAGCCTATTTTTATCTAGGAAACGCGGGTGAAACTGCAGGGCGCAGCTAGTGACTAATGAACCAGCAAACTTATGATGACACAGATACTTGTTCCAGTTCGTATGTTCGTAAACTTGTTGGATCAGTATCTGCTTTGTTTGCGAACATTATAATGTAATACATCGTGATTGTTACGCATAATAGGCACGTAACATATATGACACGTCTTTACTTTATTCTTTAACGAGGTCATGTCAAAAAGGCGGACCTATTACGCCGAGTTTTCAGGTATTTATATTTTGGAACAACAATATTGTGTAAGAAAATTACGGAGTAAGATACGCTACTAGCAGTTTTTTTGTTATTTCTAGCAGCCTTGAAGCCTTGAGATTATTTTTGATTTAGTTTTAGGGTTATTATCCTCCTTTCTAACTGCTAACTTACTTAAAAATCTACTTAAATACTTTGTGTTAGAGAAACTCTTAATTTTTGTTTTTTTTTTCTCATGGCTTTTTTCTTCTCATGATATATCTGAATCTGATCAAATGATCACCAACTCGCATTAGCGGATTATTCAGCGGATATATTCAGCGGATAATGTGGTCAAAGATAAAGCACGCAGACTTAGAAGATACATTCACTCTGACCTTCATAGCCCAAGATTGTATCTCTCAGGAGAAAAGTAAGCCGGCAGTGAAGCAAAGCAGACATAATACATAATAATGATTAGTGGCTGTAGGACGAGAAATCTCACTGGAAGAATTGAATTACGAGGGCAACAGTTGACATGAAACACAGGACCGGAACAGAATAGAAATCACGTAAAAAAGGACTCTTCTAAACAATATTCAATGGAAAATGATAACGGAGTAAGTTTGGAAGGAATATTTTATCAGTGGTTGGTAAGTAACTTATTTGTTAACGAACGGATTTGAATGAAATTTAATACGGACATATCTTGAGATACTTAGTCAATCAGAGGTTTAGACGGCTCTATGGCCTTTGACATAGTTCAGTCTATATTTTTTTCAGAATTTTGTAATTCTACTATATGTTAGATGTTTTTAAGACCAAAACAAGCCTGACACCAACATTTATTCACAAAAATAAATAATTTCTCGTCGAGCCCTACCACTACTTTTATTTCACCGCCCCAGATGTATTATGCATTTCCCTTTGTCAACCAAACCACGCCAGCCTAACTTTTTAAAACAACGGAGCAATGCCTTAGCTCGCTGTACTACTAGCTGGTTTATATTTTCAGTACAAAAGAAATAGGTATGTAACGTAATATAACGTTAGCTACCTAATTTCATTTATTTTGGAAGTCTAGTGGACCCGACAACTTGTCAAGCTAAGGTAACAAACCCACGCCTTCCAATTCGCCTGGACAATCAATCTCGACAAAACTCTACTTGTAAACTTGATAACGTCTAATTTTTCACGTCTACTGGGAAGGATTTTCAATATTTCACCTGTCATGTAAAAGTATTGTAAAGAAAGAACTCGACATGTGTTTAAGGGTACAGTAATAATTATTTTAACTCGCTTGGGAATCCATTGGCAATTTCATTTGTTAGTTTTTGCGTTCTGTTGTACGTACCTAAAATTTTGATTTCATATTTTTTCTTTGTTCAAATGACAACGCCTTTCTTTGATTTACATTATTATATCAATTATTTTTACTTATTTGCTTAACACTGAGCCGAAGATAGTTACCCAGTTCAATCTTTAGGTCTGAAGTGTTGTGATTATTAATTCATATTAAAATTGAACTATTATAAAAAAATGTGTCGTTTTATTTTTATTAGTGAAAGATAACATAAATAGGCATAAACATAAAATAAAGCCACAAATAAAAAACAGAGCTTAGTTCGCTATCCACGGGTAGGGTATAAAAAAAAAAAAATTTATTTCTTTTTATAACTTTTCAAAATTTAACAGTTTTTTAACATTGGCATAATAAGAATGGACTTGGGATCAGTTGAAATGCGAAAATCCAAAATAAAATAATTACGGAAAAACTCGTGTGTGCGAACGAAAAGGTATATAAAGGTTAAAGGTATATATGATGATGACCATGTGTAATAATTTAAAAATTTGCAAGCTAGATTATACGATTTTACTATGCATAGGATGGGAGTACATGAACTTTCACACAAATCCAATTTCACCGATACTCTTACAGTTTTGAATTTCCAATTTAAAGTCGTTCAACTAAATTGGTTTCAAATATAACAGTACCAACCTGTTAGCAATGAATATTATTCTAACAGTTTGGTTAGTATAATTGTATATTACCTTTACTATTTTTAGTGCTGCCAGTAAATTGAACAAGCATTTTTATTTCCATATCATATTGCCATATAATCGACAGCAGTCCGATTTTCTGAACTGATTTCAACAATTTCTTTATTCAATAACCATTTTTTTGTAACCAAATTTTATCAAAATAATATTGACTTCCACGTCAACTTTGTACAACTTTAGACTTATCCCAAAGGACAAAGAATGTATGTGTCTCTTTTTTATATTCGATTTATTGTATGAAAATAATGAAATAATATTCCTATCAAAAGTTGGGTTTTTTTTTTTTTTTGTTGTGCCTAGGTTAGCTAGCACCCTCGATTTCGCCACAAAGCTTTACAAACACAAACTTAAAATCAAAGTTATTAGGATACAAACATATTAAAACGCTAAATTTTGTCCAGATAATAATAATAACAGCTCACTCGACACGCTGAAAACGAAAGCTAATTCGATCAAAATATATCTACTATTTTTGATTGTAAGGTAAGTGCATCAAATGAAAAGAGAAGTCCTAAACAGTGAACAGTATATTTATTCACGCCATAATTAACGTAATCACAATACAATTATTAAGTACCTAAGCAATTGAGTTTACTTGTGGGTGTTGAACAAAGAGAACAAAGTAAATACTTTGCTTAGCTACAGAGAAGAACGTGCTTCGGTACAGCTTGTGAGAATTTACTGTTTAGATAATGTTAGATCCGTGTTTCATCTTATAACTAATATTGGATTCATTTTGTAATATTATAATTAACAAGAGAATACTCACGTAAAAGTTGAATCGTTTACTACGACTAGTTTCAATTCATTCGGTGACCTTCATGAAGTGAGTTACAAGCGTGACGCGGTCGCAGTTGCGTCTCGTCTGACACCTGGTTGGTTTCGTGAGTATTCCCGTGTCAATTATAATATTACTAGCGGCCCGTCCCGGCTTCGCACGGGTAGACACTACAAATTGAGATGTGAGCTATCCTATCTGTTAAGTTAGATCGAACTGCACACGGTGTGCTAATTTGATTGAAATCGGTTAAGTAGTTTAGGAGTCTTTAGCGGACAAACAACGTGACACGTAATGTATATATAATACTAGCTGACTCGACAGACGTTGTCCTGTCAAAAGCCATTGCGTAACTATAGCAACCGTAGTATGTTGATGCTAACTTGTCAATTTATAGTAAAAATTATCAGTATATATATAATTTGCAATAAATTAAAATTGCGACTATAATTTGAGATTTAAACTATACTATCTCTCAAGTTGGATCGAACTGTACATGGTGTGCGAATTTTATTATAATCGGTTAAGTGGTTTAGGAGTCCATTGAGGACAAACATTGTGACACGAGATTTATATATATTAAGATATTAAGATGTGTCAAAACCACGTTAATTTCCATAGTAATATCGGATGATTATCAAAATAGTCTGTGTGTATTATTACGAACAAATAACAAAATATAAAATAACAATGACAATCGATGACACCTGCAAAAGTATAAAACTGTGTCGCAGGTGTTGAATCGTAATAACATCTTATTTTTTCAGTGAAATTCAAATTAGATTCTTATTTGATGTCGATTTCCAAGGTAGCTCAGTGTTTTAGTAGCGAAATTTACAAGGTTCTAAAGGAGATGCACCCAGACACTGGCATTTCCAGCAAGGCCATGTCAATCATGAACTCGTTCGTGAATTTTCGAGCGGCACCAACCCGAGGAATCCCGTCTCGCGCAGTACAACAAACACATATTATCACATCAAATTACACAAGAAGTTCTGCGAATAGAACGTCGCGAGAACTTTTTTGTGGCTATGACAATGTTTTATCTTAACAGCCTCTCATTTTACTCAAATTCGATATTCTGGTTAAGAATTGGGCACCATACACTACTGCCAAATTTTATCAAAATCGGTCGGTAACTGATGCTGCTGCAAATTTTCCCCCATCAAAAAATCCCACGACAAAATAATTCTATGAAATCGTTGAACCTGTATACCACGTTTCGTCGAGATTTGTTGAGAAACGCGACCTGTACGCGAGTACCAACATACAAGCAAACAAAGAAACATCCGGGCAGATGAAAGCAAATTTGGCAGTCGTTGCATATACGCTTTGCACGCTTCGTTCGCTCGATAAATCAAGAGAGCGGCAGAAATCCGTAGGACTTCTGCTGTCTGGCAAACACGCCAAGCACACCGCAAGCGAAGGCAACAAGTCTGTTACCAAGTACACTAGCTCAAAGTAAACAAAATCAAGATAGACACCGAGTTGCCGCCGCAGCCGCGTAGCAACTGCCCGATCGTCGACGCAAACAAAAGCCTCGTTTTCAGGGACACAAAACATTTCGTTTAGTTGAATAATAATTAAATTTCTTCTAATTGATTCGTTGTATGTTTTTGACAGATACTCGTAAACGCACTTTATGTACTTGTCAATCAGCAAGTACTGTTCTTGTTATTCGTATATCAAAATTTAAACGGCGATACGCACACGGCGGGCTGTCAGAGCCATTTGGGGATTATAACAGACGATTACCAATAACGTTTTGCCGTCCAAACTAAAAATAAGCTGTGGCCCGGGCCGATATACCCACGTATGTTTTCTATTGGTAGGTACGTTGAATAGGCAAGCAAGTATATTTCGAGGAAGTTGCTATCCAAACACCCTCATCACTGGCAGTTGTGCCAAAATACCGGATAATGAAAGGATTAACGGCTTTTGCTTCGATTGAAAACGTTAATTTCGTTCAAAGCCTTATGTATTACTTCAGATAAAATCACTTAGTGCCTACACTATACTGGCATGTAAGCATTTGCTAAAACTAAAGAGTAACGAATGCCACTACTTTTGAAAAGATCTTAGTTGGTCTACAGGGTAAGGAAAAAGATGAAGGACAAGGAAAGGGTATACTAAGCCGATAAGGGCTCATAGTGCTCATCATTATGAACAACTTTTACTATTTGACCAACCCGGAATTCGCGAAAAAAAGTCACCTGTTCCATATATTTTGTTGAATGTCTGAAGCTGGTTTTTTTTTTACTATAAGCCATTTTCGGCTTAGCGTATCCTTTTCTTATGACCCTGTGTACTAAAGGTTCCTCATTGTCATCATCATTACGAGTCTGTAATTGTCCACTAACTGAGCATGCCTCTCTTCTTACAAGAATGTTATCTTACTTACATGTATCCCGGTACTATGCCAATCTGCTCCAGATTTGCTCTGAGATATATTACATCTTCGAACTACGAGTAACAAGCTGGTGAGCAACCGAGACACCTCGTTTACTGCAACGCGGTCACTATTTGGAATAATTGAGATATTGGTATTCGGCTTTTGGTATTATTTATGTATTTATTTAGGTATTGTAGTAGAAGTTAACATAAGGTAAAGTATGTTTTTATTATTCGCAAGTGACAGCTTTTAGGGTTCCGTGCCCAAAGGGTAAAACCCTATTTACTAAGACTCCGCTGTCCGTCCGTCTATCTGTCTGACCTCTGTCACCAGTCTGTATCTCATGAACGGTGAAAGTCAGACTGTTGAACTTTTCACAGATGATATATTTCTGATGCCGCTGTAACAAAAATACTAAAAAACAGAATAAAATAAATATTTAAGGGGTCTCCCATAAAACAAACGTGATTTTTTTGCCGTTTTTATAGTTAGTGGTACGGAACCCTTCTTACGTTTTTTTTATTAATTTTTCCAAGTGTAACCACGCGACATCTTGGACACGGTTCTTTATTTCAATAATCAAAATTATCAGGTAACTTTTTGGTAAAGTTTGTCATTCCTAACACACGTCTCCGCGTTTTTCAAATCATTAGCTTTTAGCTCAAAGGGAACAAAGTTTCCTAATTAATGTAGAATTAAATGCTATAAATTTCCGGGACAAAATATTCCTACGTTTTGTAATATTAGCAAGCTGGTTCCGTGTTATTTATGGAAAAACGATGATTTATTAATTTGAGCTGTAAATGGAAACGTTTGTTAAGTTTAAGTAAAATAAGGAACATATGTGTTACTTCACTTCACTGGGTGATATTCTGTGGCATTCTATTGAAATACTAATGGTAGGTATTTTTCGAGTAAACAAATCCTACGAGTACTAAATAATAAAAACGCGAAAGTTTGTAAAAATGAATGGATGTATTAATAGATGTATGTTTGTTACTCTTTCACGCAAAAACGGCTGAACGGATATACATGAAATTTGGAATGAAAGTTGTTCATAATCTGAATTAACACATAGACTACTTTTTATTC
This sequence comes from Alcis repandata, assembly GCA_949125135.1. Classification (NCBI taxonomy): domain Eukaryota; kingdom Metazoa; phylum Arthropoda; class Insecta; order Lepidoptera; family Geometridae; genus Alcis; species Alcis repandata. The sequence continues at coordinate 6,275,848 of OX421238.1, forward strand.
CGGAAAACGGGAGTGAAACCGCAGGGCGCAGCTAGTTAGATCATAAAGCTAGCAGGATGCAAACAGTGAGTGTCTAAAACGCGAAACTGGACTTAGAACCTCATTAGCGCTTGTCCCACTCTACTAAGTCGCAATTCCCGTTTTGTGATCGCGTATGGATTGATTACACGTAACGAATCCAGTGGTGAACAGTAAATGGACACAATCACCCGAGAAAGTAAATCATAGCTCTATTGACTGTTTCGCCTCCGTCAAAGTGTTAATACGAACCGAGTACTCGGCTGAGAGCACTGTGTCGCCGTTGTACTCGTTACGTGTAATGAACCCAGTAGATATGCGAGGCGCAGTAAGAAAGAATGGTCAATGTCTTCCGCGTGGCTAATGCTTTTGCTTCGCATCTCACTTCTTGAGATTCTATCGCCTAGATCTAACCGACACTTAACACTGTTATTGAAAGGCAAATAAAGACGACATAACTGCTAGCATTTTATTTAAAAAATAAGATATAAAAATATTTATTGGTAAATATTTTAAGACTAAAACAAAAGAGACAATTACATATATGTTTGGTTAATTTTATGAATAACGTTTCAAAAGACCGCCAATTTTCTTTACAATCACACTTTCGTCTAATTTCGCCGCACAAATGGATTAACTTTAGGTAGCGAATAACTTGTAAGAATTTGGGATTCTAAGAGACTTTATTGCAGCTACGTAACTTTACGTAGAAATATTTGCGCTGAGCACAAAGTCTCCGCACAAAATTGGACAAGTTTTTCCTTTGAAGTCATTTGTAGCCTTTTCGTAGCAGTCGTAGTATGAGGCGTAGACAGAGCCATCTACGCCAAACCTACGGATACAACAACGTAGCAAGGTAGCCAGAGCTTTTTAGGCCAAACAGTGCAATCTGTTGTGGGTTTATAACATTTCTTCCATACCGTGGCACATACTAAAAACATGGTTTGACGTTGAAGCAGTTTCAGGTACTTTTAGCTAGATGTCGCTTTTTAGTAATCTTGTGAGTATTTCAGCGCTATCTTTTGTAATTCTTTGAAACTATTTCTGAATTAACTTTGGCAAATTACTTACTTAGTGTGCAAGTCTGATGATAGATGGCAGATTTTCGTAAACTCAAATTATCATAATTTATAAGAAACTCAGAATATTTGTTTGAAAGGCACCTATGGTACCTATTCTCTATACAGGGTTATTCATAAAGGGTATGCTAAGCCGAAAAGGGCTCATAGTACTCATCATTATGAACAACTTTTACTATGAAACCAACCCGAAATTCGCGAAAAAAAATCAGCTGTTCCATACATTTTGTCGAGTGTCATTGCCATTATCATTGACAGCTGATTATTTTTACGCGAATTTCGTGTTGGTCCCATAGTAAAAGTTGTTCATAATGATGAGTACTATGAGCCCTTTTCGGCTTAGCATACCCTTTATGAATAACCCTGTATACCTATAGTTAAAGTTGTATTTGTTGGTACCTAATTTGTTATTAGTTCCCTAAACTATTTTTTCAATTTATTCCCCGTTAAAGCATTAATTTATCATGGAGTAAGTATGTCATGAATGCCGAGTCACGTTAATCATTAAACTGCTAAATACAGGGCTATTAAGGAAGGGTATGCTAAACTGAAAAGGGTTCAGAATGTTTACTTTGAAACCAACAAAAAATTACATCGCAGTACCTGCCTCTAATATACGAGGGCAGTCCGATAAGTACTTAGCCTCACCGCCCGATGGCGCCACTATCGTAAGAGAAATTTATCATCCTTGACGGCTATTGTAAAAATTTCAGCCATATTGGATTTGTAGTTTTGTTTTGACCGCGTGTAGAAGCGGGTGTGTCCGCGGATTTTAGAAAAATGGAAAAAGAACAATATCGGTCGGTGATTCGATTTTTGTTTTTGAAAGGAAAATCTCGCAGCGAAATCAAAATTGGAAGCTGTGTACGGTGACTCCTCTCCTTCAATGGCGACCATCAAAAATTGGTTTAACGAGTTTCAACGTGGTCGCACGTCAGTTTTTGATGAGCCACGCCCAGGTGCCCCAAAAACGGCTACCACGGAGGATAACGTGACAAAAGTCCATGATCTCGTGTTGGCAGACCGCCGATTGAAGGTGCGTGAGATAGTTGAGACAGTAGGCATCTCAAAAGACCGCGTGGGTCATATCCTGCATGAAATATTGGCCATGAGAAAGCTGTCGGCTCGATGGGTGCCGCGTTTGCTCACTCCGGACAACAAGCGCATCCGTCAGACCACTTCAGAGCAGTGTTTGACACTGTTTAAGCGCAATCCGAAGGAATTTTTGCGTCGTTTCGTGACCGTTGATGAAACATGTATTCACTGGTACACACCAGAGACCAATGAACAGTCGAAACAGTGGACTTTACCCGGCAAATATGCTCCGAAGAAGGCGAAGACTGTCCCATGGGCCGGAAAGGTGATGGCCACCGTTTTCTGGGATTCACAAGGTGTAATCTACATCGACTACCTGGAGAAGGGCAAAACGGTCACAGGACTCTACTATGCTAAACTATTAGGCCGATTTGACCTCGAATTGCAAAAAAACCGCCACATTTGGCGTAGAAAAAAGTGCTCTTCCACCATGAAAACACACCGGCTCACAACTCCGCCCTCGCCACGGCCAAATTGGTCGCATTAGGCTACGAACAGCTGCCCCAACCACCGTATTCTCCAGATTTGGCACCATGTGACTTCTTTTTGTTTCCAAACTTGAAAAAGGCCTTCGCCGGGCAGAAATTTGAGTCGAATGAGGAAGTTATCGCCGTCACAGAGGCCTACTTTGCAGACCTCCAAAAAACGTATTTTTCAGAGGAGTTAAAGAAGTTGGAGCATCGCTGGGTCCAAGTGTATCGAGTTGAAAGGAGACTATGTTGAGAAATAAATCGCCACTATTCCAAAAATTTTCTTTTGTAGGCTAAGTACTGTCAGAGCATTACCTCCGACTTACGTAACCTATGGCTATACTACTATGGGGTTTCGGGGAATTATACACTAGAATCATATACTCAATCGGTTTTATGGAAGCTACTCACAATTTTAATAATATCACAGCACTTCACTTATTCACAATCACAATCAGAAGACAGGCGGCTTAGCCTTTCCCATCTTCCATCTTTTATATCGCCTTCGTATTATCACCGGCACCGCCATCTTGTCGGTGTTCTCACGACTCCCCCGTCGTGAGAGTGACGCACCATCCGTCAGCCAGCCGACAGTGGTGCCACCATCAAGACGTTGGGGGTTGCCATGCTAACATTCGGCCATCCGACCCATAAGTACGTCCTCGTACTTGATTACGCACGAACACTAGTTGCCGCCATTGCACCTGTGGACACTTCACAAATCGCCCACATCTACCAATACCAAGAATAATCTTGATAGATAGATAAACTCTTTATTGTTTACACCGGACATCACAAATAAAAGGATATTTAGACTTAAGAACCAGTGCAAGATCTGGCGACCCCATTGCCAAGAGCGATCTCTTCCAGGCAACCTTAGAAAGGAGGATACATATTGAATTGAAAAATGGGGTGTGCAGTATTAGATAAAAGTGATATGTAAACCTACATAAACTGTATATACTTAGACATACATTCAAAACAAACAACAATTTAATCAATCAGGAAGAATGATCAAAACAATTTTAAATAGGAATAAGCTTATGTTATAAAACTGATCGCGCCAATAAGAAAATAAAATGTGATACAACCTGACACCACAATTTGACTCAATTCGAATGTTTATTACAATCCACTCCCTGTTTGGCAGTTGTAACATATCCGTCCCATAAGCCAGAGCACCCGGGTTCGATTCCCGGTCGGGTAGATGTCATAATGATGAATTTAAATATTTGTTCTGGGTCTGGGTGCCAGATGTCCTTGTCCCTGTGCGTGTTCCATGGCATCCCCGACACAGAAGTCATCCTAGAAGGGAGCTATGAGTGTGAAACGTTTTTTTATTATTTATCAGTCAGTACGACATCTTCTGGCAATTTGTTCCAGTTATAGACCAGAGTTGTTGTCTTGTATAGGATGTGGTTTGTAGTGTTGGTCTGGGATAGTGCGGGCCATAGCAAGGTTTTATGGCGTCTGCTGTCTTCGACATCTTTGAATGTGAAATGTTTTGTATGTCCGTAAAATTATAGAACCCATTCAGCACTTTAACGGTTTCAATCAGGTCTCCGCCCAACTGCCGCTTCTCGAAGGTGTGACGGGTCAGATATGGGCCGTCGTCATTCACAAATAATATTAACTCTATTGATTGATCTAAATTTGTTAATTTACTTGAATAGGTACTGTTTGTAATAACAATTACAAATGTCTATTTATAGCTATAAGTTATTATGAGAACCAAAACGGTTTAATGAGCAAGGAACAAAAAAAAAGAAAGAAAAAAAGGGTCAACTTAACATTCTACCCACTTACATTGAAAGAATAATGAACAAGCTATTTTTTTCTACTCGGTCGTAAATAACAAAATGAGTGTATAGTGTTGACAGTATTTTTTTTACATTTTGTAACAAACTTAAGTTTGAGGTGTTTTTTTTATTTACCGCTTTAAAATAAACAGTTATTGTTAACCACAGGGTCGGATCAGGGCATCGCTACTGACCGAATAAACATATTATTCGACGATATTCCTTGTGAAGAACAGTTAGTTGCTGTCATGTTATTGATATTAAATCTAGGTAGGTATAACAACTTAGTTGAAGTTACTTCATGGAGCTGAACAAAGAAGAGAGTAGTTAGTTCATTCTAGTTTCAGTTTGTATGGTCATATACCTTAGATAATTTTCATTATTAAGGTTACTTACTTGAAACAAAGGAAGATATACTGCTTTGTACATACAAGAACAGGCGTTTATTACGATTATGTAAATAGTTTAGTTAACTTCTTAATTACAAAATATTGTGACGATTGTTTAAATCTTAAAATACATCTTAGACAAAGACATAAGTTTTAAAATAAAAAATAAAAAAAGAAAGCTTGTCATTTTAGAGATTTCATCCTGAGTCCTCACCATTTCTGTGTATACTTGAGAGTGAACCAACTTGACACACCAAAAATAACTATGTGCACTTAATCGCTATAAGAATCTGGGTGAATTTTGCTTGACAAACGACATTTGATAAATCGCTGACTATTGGGTTTCTATCTACACAAAGGGCTCACACAGGCTTACGGTAATAAAGAGGTCTTTGTGGAAAATCTAGGAACATCGAGACGATTATTATTCATTAGGCTCACACGGAAGTCGGACGTATTGTACTTGTCTCTCAAAAATCTTATAAGGTTTAACTAGGGGTAGTGGGAACTCTGTCCATTTTATTCTTAAAATTAAGGGTTGTTTGCAAGTTTATTAGTTTATTAAAATTAGAGTCATTTTATTTAACATTGGGTAGTAAGGGGAATGCTATTTGACTTGTTTTTAAGAGTAATTGTAACTGTTGTGGTTTTAAATAATTTAAAGGGTTGTTTTCTATTTAATATTCAATAATAAGGGAAGTGGACTACATCTATGAGTTAAAGGTTTATACGATAGAGAGACAGGATGTTTATTGTCGCTTCAGTGTCTTATTAAGGGATCTGTGTTTCTAGTGGTTAAATCAGTTAGTGTTTTACGAAAGCTCGTAATGAATACTAACTTGTTGTTGATAGGTTATTATTAGGGGTTGTGTTATGGTGTTTTTCAGTGATCTCTGTGCTTCGTGGATTGTTAGTTAACCTAGAGATTACTCTCTGGGAAGACTTGCTTTTCGCGTTGAATGGAATCTTTGTTGAACATTGTATTAATGTGGGGAGTTAGAGAAACACATTTCTCGTAGAAAAATCGGATATAGCTCCAAAGTTGCTCAGATCCGTCCTTATTTACAGTGATCATGGCTAACTCAGACCCATTTGCTGTTTATATTGTATTGCGTCCTTGGGGTTCAGTGTAGACTCTTCTCTTGAGACGGAGTCGAGGGTTAAGTTCACTACGTACGGTGACTTAACCGGATTGTCTCCGTTCGGTTTTCGTTTTTTATCTTTGGCTATGGGAAGGACGCCGAATCGAAAGAACGGCGGCTCTTCACTCCATTGTGCGAACCATAGTATCTGATTCCAAATGAACTCCGGATGTCCCGGGCGCGATAGTTGAATCATTACTGGAACCTGGGCCGAAAAGGGACCAGTGATCGTTCGTAGGGACTTCAGGGACTGCTAGTTTTTTCAAGGTTCGTCACCTTAAACTTAATAGGGCTAGCTAGTCGGCCGATTGCTCCTTCGTAAGTGAGAAGCCGTATCCTTAGATTACCAATGGGCTTCATAAAGGGGGGTGAGATTTATCTCAGTGCTTAGAAACTTAGCTTTTCGACTAGGGCCGTCGTTTTAAGAGTAGGCAGTTGCAGGTAGTGGTCAGGTACACACCCACACAACAGTAGGGCACACACACACAACATTCAGACAAATAACACACCCAGAACCTATATTATCTGGTTACACTTATAGTGGTGCGAAACCCATCGCTAAAACTTCTAGAAAGAATTTCTGTAAGTCGAGTGAAAGGCAGGTAAAGCGGAATAAAACTACATGCTAGGTCGATAAAGGTTTCAAATCTCGCGGCGGTATTTCAATGTTAGTAAGGTAGATAAACTCAGTAAAATTCTTTCGCGTTTTTCAGATATTAGGAGGTAAGTATTTCTGAGAACAGGCGAATTGATAGTCATCGCATTTTTGAAGAATCTTTAGAAATAGCGCAACATGAGATTAGTCTTCAACTTAAGTTAGTTACAGAACCATTGAGTCAAACGCTTAAGGAATTCGAGCTAATCTAGGACTTAGTACTATTACGTTAAGGTAGAGTTTCTAATACACCGACATTGTTAGGTTGTTAAAGTAGCGTCACACATTTCCTTTAACTTATCACGATAATGTTTGATTTTTGTAAGAAACTATTATTCTAAAGATAATGAGAAATAATTGTAATATAAATTACTATTGGAAATAGAAAGATATTAGTCAATTTGTTATTAACGAGTCATTTATTAGACACTGAACTGAGCAGTGATCGAAATCAATTTCAATATAAAACAATTTGGTACTTAAATGTATGTACAGTAGAGTTGATTTTGCTCTGAGATTATAACTTAGTTGATATTATTGTTTTAAAGAAGACAGATAGACCATGGAGTCAAAACGTAATAATAAAAGTACTGATTTAAAGAGTTAAACGATTATAGCAGGATAATGCTAACTGATTATATTTTGTTAATTGAAATAGTCAAGAAATAGACTTATGTGTAAAAATTATACTTTAAAATAAAGTATAAAACTAAATAGAAGTTCGAATAAAATATACTCGAAACTTAAGATTGTTTGTATTAGCAGAAAGCTTGACGGTCATTTTACGCTGTATTCTTGAGAGCATTAATAATAGCTCATGTTTGTAAATATAATGAGGCAAACTTAATACGATAATTAAATTACCGAATAATTGTGGTATTTCTTTCACATTAGCTATGTGTTTATACATAACCATAGTACTGAAGAGTTAATAGACTGACTTAGTAAAATCTAAAGAACATCATAGACGATAGTCTCGTAGGCGAAATAAAGCCTTATGTTCTAGTCAGTAAAATCTATTTGGCCTAGCATAGCCGTGCCAGTTATGATTCTCTCCAACAGGAGTGCAGAGAACATGACAATTTCGTAGAGTTTATTTACTAGAATTATTTGAATGAGACTTCTACGTGCTTCTACTTTTATTACATTACAACTTGAGTCCTTCTAGGAAACTCTTTAGTATTGGTGTAGAAATATAGGTAAACGTAAATTATACTTAATCAGAGATTTACTTATAGAATATCGTTATTAAGTTATGCCGATTATATACCTAGGTTGTTCGATTTTATATTAAGAGTAGGTAGGACAGACTTTAAGTTCACATAGAAAGAATTGTCAATAAGTTTCGAATTCATATTAGAGATGTAAGATAGTGTTAGAATCCAGTTAGCTAGGATCCATAATGACTAGATATGTAAGATCTGGATTTAGAGTAGGTATGAGTTAGGCTAGGTTTAGCTAGGGGGAACCAATAGAGGATCTTCTGATTCTATTGATTTAGAATTGGTTGATCTTCGCCAGAAACCGGGTGTTCGCGAGTAATTTTGCTAAAAGAATATGCCCTCTTGTCCCATAGCTTACTGACAATAACTTGACTGACAACTTTGACGTCCGAGGATTTATTACTGTATTTAATGTTACCAAAATTAAATATTGTCAATAAAATCGTCGTTGCGGGGATCTGTGTAGTGTCACGCACTATAAGAAACACATGGGGGAGACTCCTATCCCGTCAGGAATTGTCGTGGGAGATCGTCGGAAACATACGTAAATGTACATAATATGAATATAGCAATATTCATTTGGCGCGGATGGCGGGGCGCCCGACCTTAGCCCCAAAATAGGAATGTGTTTCATTAGTAGGTAGTCACTAGACACGAAAGCCTTAGAAAAGCTAGGAACTTTTGAGTCTAGTTACTTTGAGATAATGGGAGCTTAGATTAGAAATCAGTTATACAGATAACAAACACCTTTAGATAACAGACCAACAATCATACTAATAAGATTTCTTAAACTCTAGATAGCTAAGTAAGACGAATTCATATTATAAATGTAAGTTATGAGTAGAGCTTTAGAACATGTAATTCACTAGGAATAGTAGTTGACTGTATAGGAACCAGGTTTGTTAGGAAGTAACCCAAATTACTAAAACTCAGGTTTATTACGATCACAACGAAGGGTTTTCACTAAACGATTACGTGGCCAAAATCAAGATAGTTTTAGATATATTAGTATTTACATTCTAGGATTATTTCAGTAAATAGTATTTTTATCAAATATTTTAGTTTCTAAAAATAAGTAAATTCAAACGAGTAAGCGACGTTTTAAGAATCCTTAGAATTATGTAGACTAAAAATATCTAGGTAGATTAAGTAGGTTTCATAGTTTAAAAGATAATAAATAATAATAAAAATTTTAAATTTAAGTTTGGTGCTGATTAGGTAGTATAGGGTCTTTTAAGTTTTGGTGACGTGATCAAGATTCTCACATCTTGGTGACGCTGCCAAATTTAAGACAGGTTTAGGGTAAGGGTTTTACACAAAGGTTGTGAGATGCAGTGCTTTTAATCTGTCTTCATAGGATTTGTGACATGGAGCATACGGTAGCTTTTTGTTGGGCACTTTTGAGGAGGATCTTTCTCAAAGTAGAGACTGCATACTGGGAACCCATACTTCAACAGTGGCTTTATATCCTATCGGATATATCAATCCTTCGTATCCGTAATAGTAGGTAGTTGTGTCGGAAGATTCAGATTAAGAAATATTTATTGAACTACTGATAAGTACCTTGTAATTCATAAGCTATTGGTTGAAATTGTCAGTTTACCCACATCGGGAATTCAATATGTAACTCGTACACAGTCAAATAATTTTAGTAGTTTTTAAAATAATAATAATTAACGATTTCCAATTCAATTTTAAATTCTATGCATAATATGTCAAATTATTTTAATGAAATGTCAATAGTATATACCTCGTAATATCATGTCAATAATAATTCCTCATTAAATGTCAAATTATCAATTGTTTACTTATTAATATCATTTCCGTAGATTTATCTCTATTCACAGATTCATTCAAGTCTTAAAATACGTGATTTAATAGCCACTTCTTCAGATAAATTTTGAACTGTTTATGACATGGTATATGTTTCCATAATAGGCATTATTATTATTTGTTTTTTTTCAACTTCATTTGATGTGACATCGACCACCACTGAAAAGGCATATTGCTATGCTTATAATGACTGAAGATTTTACTGTCAACATTTGCCAGATGTGACTTCCAGTTTAGATTTGCATCCTTCCTCAGATTAAGCACATGGAACCATAATTGCTATTTGCAATTCAAATATCCTTCTGACTCAAAACTAAGATTAGGTAGTTACATTATTTTCGCAATTGCAAGATTGGCTTCATTATCAAAGTTGTATATAATTAGGAGTAGATTAGTTTACTATTAGACATTTTAGGCTTAGCATATGCTTTCCTTTTATCCCTGTATAATAATGTTTTATTTTGTGAAGTATAAAGATTTGGAATATTTTATGATATTTTCCCCCAAAATGGGGAAATATTTCTAACCAGGCATCATTTCAAGAGTATAGCTGTCGCATGTGCGGCTACGCTATGGCTCCATCTTTAGGTAATATACCTATCTATGACCTAGAGTTACTCCAAGAAAATCCATCTGACTAACTTCGACAAAATGCATTAGACTGATGCTTGGTTGATATATAAACTTGACATCCGTAAACAAGACTAATGATTATGAATAAATTTCAATACTGCAAGGTATAGGCACATCTGTCTATGCTGCTTGCCTATCTTCAAATATATTATACATGATAAACAACAGACACACGTTCCTTGTTTTGTTAAAATCACAGTATTACCAATCTGAAAATGTATTCCGGCACCTTATGCTTCAGTTACGTGATTACTGGGAAAGAGAAAAAAAAAAGAAGAAATCTCGATGCTGCGAGCCACCACTTGAAATAAATATCGGCTTCTGTTAACGGCTCACATTATGACCACAAATTGTGCCCCAAAGTGACAGCCATTGTGCCCGATTCGACCCATGCAAGAGCACTATACGATTGATATGTTGAGTCCAGAGAAGAGACAGTTCACCACCTTGCGTACAAAATACACAACAGTTAACAGGTCCTCCAAGCAAGGGTTGTGCAACTGCTGACATCCAAGTCTAGTTGAAGAGACAAGTATATATTATAATTTGGTCGGAGGCAGCATACGATTATTGTTTCCGTACCTGAAAACTCAAGCATTAGGTGTACAATTCTGCTAATGCTGAAACTTTCATTCAGTCACTTTTGAGTTTCGATGGTAATTTCCGTCTATAGTGAGAACAAGTAGACCAAAGCACTACTTTAAAAGACATAACGATTTTTAATGGCATGAGTGGTGTAGGACCTCTTAATAGCGCGACAATCTGCAGTAAGAACAAACATTTTTAGAGATAAGTTAGTGTGACAGTACCAAACACACATGTAGGAATCCTTGTATATTATTTGACGCACAAATCATTATTATAATACGAGTATTTGCGTGTGGTACGCAACACGAAACATGAAATCGCTGAAATATCTACCCTAACATTATAAAAAGAAAGATTTGTGTGTATACTTATATGTAACGATTATACACAAAAACTAATAAACCGATTTAGAAACCACCATTAAAATTTTTTTCACCATTAAAATTCTACATTATCCCTGAGTACCCGAGTATACTTGACATCCGTGCAAAGCCAGGACAGGTCGCTAGTCAATTATAATAGACTTCAGCGCTTCAATGCTCTTATACAAACCCTTTTGTGTCTTCCTTTTAACTGCGTTGTTCTATCAAAGCAAAAAAAAAGTTTGATTTCTATTAAGTATTCGGTTCATAGAACAATAAAAAGCTATATGCGTGACCCTTTCAAAGTTTGGGCGTAGCCAAAGTCAGAAAAAAAAATGCGAAGAAAGAAGAAGAAAACCAACTATAACTTTAACCAATCGGCATCCCCTCTGAGCATATTATGTATCTTTGCCTCCATAGCAACTAAAATTTAAGAAAGACTAGAATACTCGCCGTCACGACGAGGAATATGTTTATCGAAATCACCTGAAAATATTTTAAAAACGAACTCGGTACAAGACTCGCTCACGACGGCGCTGGTCAACAAAAGTAAAATTATGTGAAGATCACCGCAGGCACCAAAAACCACAAAAACAACAATCTTGAAACGAAACGTTGATCTAAATAAGACGTGCGAGTGTAGCCCGATGCCGCGCGAGCGTCGCCCGGTGCTGCGCGAGCGTCGTGTTGCGCTGCGCGTGTGTCGCACCGTACTGTGCGGGCGTCCTGTTGCGCTGCGCGTGTGTCGCACCGTACTGTGCGGGCGTCCTGTTGCGCTGCGCGTGTGTCGCACCGTACTGTGCGGGCGTCCTGTTGCGCTGCGCGTGTGCCGCACCGTACTGTGCGGGCGTCCTGTTGCGCTGCGCGTGTGTCGCACCGTACTGTGCGGGCGTCCTGTTGCGCTGCGCGTGTGTCGCACCGTACTGTGCGGGCGTCCTGTTGCGCTGCGCGTGTGTCGCACCGTACTGTGCGGGCGTCGTTCCGCACTGTGTGAGTATCGCCCGGCGCCGCGCGAGCGCTGCCCGGCGCTGCGCGAGCATTGCCCAGCGCTGCGCGAGCGTTGCCCAGCGCTGCGCGAGCATCGCCTGGCGCTGAGTGTCACCCGGCGCCATGCGAGCGTAACCCGCCACTGCGCGAGCATCGCCCGGCGCTGCGCGAGCGTCGCCCAGTGCTGCGCGAGCGTCGCTCTGAGGTGTGTGGGCTGCACGTGTGTCGCACTGTACTGTGCGGGCGTAGACCAGCGCTGCATGAACGTGGTCCAGCTCTGCGCGAGCGTCGCCTCACGCGGCACGAGCGTCGCCTCGCGCTGCACGAGCGTCGTCCGGCGCTGCGCGAGCGTGACTCGGCGCTGTGCGAGCTTCGGCCGGCGCTGCGCGAGCGTCGCTCTGAGGTGTGTGCGCGTCGCTCTGCGTCCCGCAAAGACCACGCTGCGGTGTGTGCGCGTCGCTCTGCGTCCCACGAGGACCATGCTGCGGTGTGTCTGCGTCGCTCTGTGTCCCGCGAAGACCACGCTGCGGTGTGTGCGCGTCGCTCTGCGTCCCACGAGGACCATGCTGCGGTGTGTCTGCGTCGCTCTGCGTCCCACGAAGACCATGCTGCGGTGTGTGCGCGTCGCTCTGCGTCCCACGAGGACCATGTTGCGGTGTGTCTGCGTCGCTCTGTGCCCCGCGAAGACCACGCTGCGGTGTGTGTGCGTCGCTCTGCGTCCCGCGAAGACCACGCTGCGGTGTGTGTGCGTCGCTCTGCATCCCGCGAGCGGCGTGGCATGTCGTCGTATCGTTGTTTATATCATCGCAGTGTATCGTAGTATTTCATCGCGGTACAACATCGCAGTATATCGTCGCAGTATATTATCGCAGTATATCATCGCAGTATGTCGCCGTATTGTTGTGAGTGACTACGTTGATTGCTAAATAGTCGTGTTATTAAGGGAGGGAATTGGGTCGGGGTGCGGGGGGGGGGGGGGGGGTCTTCGGAGTTTGCCTCTGGCAAACCTAGTTGGCTATAAGTTGAATATAAGGGACAGTTCAAGACTTTCTTCAGACGAGTCCATTGAAACTGAAACATATTTATTTATTTGCGCAGACTAGATTATCCATCTGGCTGTCACTTTAGTAAAACAAACAAATTACAACAAGCTGGCCCACATTAATGCAAACTTTTAAAACAAAAGGTTTAGTTATGAGGGGATTTTACAATCCGATTTGCAAAAATCACACTTCCACCAAACAATTGTGCGATAAAAGGAAGATCAGCGCCATCTGCTTTGCTTTAACAAGTATCTAGACACGCGGTAGCGTGTCAAGCCAAGTTCAAGTGACAGAATTGGCGAGCAGCACCGTGTGTATATTACACGAACCATTTGGAGGCACTTTTGACCTCGTTTATTTCTACAACTTTGTTTGTGACGTAGTTTTTCTCTTATTTATTTTGTTTCTAACATTGTTCAAGAGTGACAGTAGCGACAAAATGACAGTGACAGCATGATATAACTTTTAGTTTTTTATTTTTAGTAGACGGTAGGTGTAATTCATGCATGTCTTCAAATTTAAAATAATAACATCACTCGATCAGCCATATCGTGACCAAAAATGATTTCTATGCCAAAAAAATATAATTATGAGAGTTGGACAAGTGTTTTAGGTGATTATGAGCCGACAATTTGTATGCCCACTGGTGTATTTAACCGAAATACTATAAAAAGCTTCCACTGCAAAATTAGTGGAACAAGAAAGACAATATATGTACCTATATCGTCACGAAAAGAACTATAAAAGACAGATAGAGAGAAAACGATTATCTGCGTTTCGTCTCGTTGCGCTGCGTGCGCGTTGCTGTGCGTCAGACAGGTCGCCTTGCGTTGCAGTGCGCCCTCGCTCTGCGCCACCCGAGGGTCGCGTTCAGCTCGGTGCTCAGCGGGACTGAAACGCATATTTTTTTACGCAGACTAACTATTCAGGAGGAGAACTTTTATTCTTTGGGTCTAGTTGTGATCACTTAAAATAGACAAGGTACCCCACATTAGGAAAATAAACTTTGACAAGGCCATGTGGAATGTGAGAAACTGAGAACACAATACATAAATTGTTCGGGCACTATGTTAGGCCCTTTCACATAGTTTGTTTGTAATTGTTTACCCCATATTTTTTTTTTCTTCTTAAATTTTTACAAAAAATAAATAGTAGGTAAGTGAGCGTGGCAGGAACGAATTAGTAGGTTAAAAAAAGAAAGAAAAAAAACCGCTCCTTTTTATCCCGGTTCTGAATTGTCAGAGCATTACCTCCGACTTACGTAACCTATGGCTATACTACTATGGGGTTTCGGGGAATTATACACTAGAATCATATACTCAATCGGTTTTATGGAAGCTACTCACAATTTTAATAATATCACAGCACTTCACTTATTCACAATCACAATCAGAAGACAGGCGGCTTAGCCTTTCCCATCTTCCATCTTTTATATCGCCTTCGTATTATCACCGGCACCGCCATCTTGTCGGTGTTCTCACGACTCCCCCGTCGTGAGAGTGACGCACCATCCGTCAGCCAGCCGACAGTGGTGCCACCATCAAGACGTTGGGGGTTGCCATGCTAACAGTACTTATCGGACTGCCCTCGTAGGTAGGTACTAAGTTATACTCAATTTCAAACCGGTTCATTGTAAGGTTCATTTTTATTCTTGATCCGATATAATATTTTCTCATTTAATGCTTGATGACGGTTTTGCTTGTAACTTCCTTTTGAATTTTCATTAGCATGTGAAGGGCTTACCTTACACGTGTAAAAACATGGGTACCAAGGTTACGTTCAGTACAGGTATTCCCAAAAGGTCCACCGGAATAAAATGAACATTTCTCAAAATGCCATTGTTTCCTATTATGGGAAATGGGAATGTTACTGACATGTGGATCTACTAATTAGTAATTATTAAAAATTTTAACCTCCGATGCAACAAGAACATTATTTTTACAAAACAAAAAACAAAAACCGACTAAGTATTGAGTCATTCATCTATTTGTCGCGCACGTTAATGCAAATTTAAGACTTATATGGTTTCCTCATGGATACCATTATCAGAACTGGACTAAATTGAAATGGGAAAAAATGGGAAGCGTCAGCTTTCTAATAAAAAAAGAATCATCAAAATCGATTCACCCAGTCAAAAGTTATGAGGTAACAAACATAAAAAAAAAGAAACATACAGTCGAATTGATAACCTCCTCCTTTTTTGAAGTCAGTTAATTTTTAATTTAATTTATTTATTGAAGTAACAACGCTACGAGCACTTACAATTACCTCACAATGAATTACAATGACAAATTACAAAAAATACAAATTCAATTCTCAAAATTACAAACAAAATAAATAATAAAATTAATACAATATCAACAAATGATAGAATAAATAAATAAAAATTATTACAACAAGTCAAATTAACTATGTCAAAATGTCATTATCAGAGTCAAAAGAGCTATTAGCTCTTTTACTCCTGTCCCATTGGTCAATTAAATTCTCACAATATGTTAAAAACACTGTCAATAAATTCTTCCACTTGTCAAACATAATATCACAATCAGAGTTGGTGGCAAGGAGTGCATTGAAATGACGGCGAGCACGAACAAGAGGCGACATAGAACGCGCCACAGTGCGACTGCTGTCGACATGAAACAAATCATGCAGCCGGCCACGTCTGTTAGCCGGAACTCCGGGTTCATCCGGTACGAACAGTACGCACAGTAAGTCATGCAGGTGTATCGAGTCAACTGAACCTCTGAGCACCTTGCAGCAAATAATGAGCTGGTCTAACATACGTCGTACTTCCAAAGAGTTGTAGCCAAGCTGACCGAGCAAAAACTTTGTTGGATACAAGAACGGGTAATACCCATAAAGTTTCTTAAAAAGCGACCTTAAGAAGGTTTTTTGGACCTTCTCCAGCATTCGCGTGTAAGTAACATGATGCGGGTTCCAAACACACGCGCTCGATTCTAGCTTACTTCTAACCAAGGAGTTATACAAGGTCCGAATAACTTGCGGATTTTCAAAATCCTTAGCATTTCGTCGTCTCAGTGCTT
The DNA here is from genome assembly GCA_949125135.1 of Alcis repandata. Taxonomy (NCBI): domain Eukaryota; kingdom Metazoa; phylum Arthropoda; class Insecta; order Lepidoptera; family Geometridae; genus Alcis; species Alcis repandata. The sequence continues at coordinate 6,292,208 of OX421238.1, forward strand.
GTTTGGTCTATCTACCATTGGCTATTTTTTACAGTAGACGAGTTTCTTTCTCTATTTTAAAAAAGAAGCTATAATTATAAGATTTGAAAATCTTTCATAATACATTGGTTACCTTTAAATTGATTTTTATAATTATCATCTATGTATGGTAATTAATTATACCTTATTTTACAGTTTTTATTTGGAGATAGGCCAAACATGCACAAATATAATTACGAATGTGGAGTAAGATCATTACCACATTAGAGATAGACCAAAATGACTGTTCTGTTTTTGCGTGCTTATTTGTTCGATATGCCAGAAGTATATACAGGATGTATACATTTTTTTGCTATTCCTAAAAAAATATAGGTACGTTGCGCTTCGCTTAAGTTAGGAACTGACTTTTACTATAACTCACTAGAAGACAATTTACTATAACTAAACTACGTTTATTAATTGCTTTATGAATAATAATTACAAAGTAGGTAAAGAGCCGGGCATTCCCATCACAAATATCCTCTGATTATTTTCAGGGAAGTCCCGAGGTAACTAACTGAAATAAAACAAATTTTATTTAATAAAATAAAATAAGTGTGTGTAAAACTCCGCCTGCTTGTGTGCGTGTCGTGTCACGTCCCGCAAAGGGTTGTGTAATTTTAAAACAGAAAATCAATTTTTGACCTTTGTATGAAAATCTAAATATGCTTATATCTTAATGAAACTTTCAGGATGTAATGGTTACAATGGATACTTTAAGATATCTCCGGCTTAGCATACCCTTTCTGAATAACCCTGTATTTATACAATCAGTAAGTTGCCGAAATAACTAATGCATTGGGATTATAATACTAGAACAGTAACACCATACCTTCAGATCATAGAAATTCAAACGGGAATCAATCCTATCCTTCTGCGTCTAGGACGACACATTGTGTTAAAAACAACACCCTGTTTCAAATTCAGAACGGAATCGAGTGAAAATTAAAAAGTACTTACTGCTCAGTTTGCGGCTGCGTCTTTTTGTATTTAGTTTTGCTGCCAGTCGTAGACATATTTAATCACTTGTTTGGAACAATTCAGGCACAAACACACAGAGATTTATATGTTTTTTATTGTTTTTTCCGAGAGCGACGAAGTGGTCCCTGTGATGACTTCTGACACAATGATAAATAAAAAAAATGGCGGACATGGCGTCACGGACTATGATTGGTTAATTGCGTGGACAAAGAACACTCAAGCACTTAAATTCTTTGACGAAGTAGGATATAAAACAAATACTGGACAAAGAACAAACAAGCACAAAATTTTCATTGCGGTGTCGTGTCATAAATAAAATTCAAATTATTTTTTTTGTTGTTCTTTATGAAAAAAATGTAAGTTTTTCTTAACAAACAGGATTGAAATTTAAGTCTTAACAAAACTGCATTTAAAGTTCATTTTCGGTAAATTTGGTCGATAGGCCAAACAAGCACTGGGACGACGATTTCGCAACACAAAGCCAAGACGACGGTATGCCTCCTTAGCGAGATCAGATACATGATCGTGGAAGGTCAAACTGCGATCAAATGTCACCCCCAAATCCTTGATACAGTTTACTCTATTTATAGGAACATTATTTAAACAATAATTAAAATGTATTGAATTTCTTTTACGGTCAAAGGTCATAATATTACATTTAGTCACATTAAAAGTCATTTTATTTTTTACACTCCATTCATAAACTCGATTGATGTCAGCTTGTAGTCTCATACAGTCGTCAAGAGATTTTATTTCAAGATAAAGTTTAAGATCGTCCGCATACAAAAGACATTTAGCGTCAGTCAATACTTTAGGTAGGTCATGAATCATCATTAGAAAAAGTAATGGACCAGTCACTGAACCCTGACTAACACCAGATCTAGTATGATAAGGACCAGATTCATATGTTCCATGCCTCACAAATTGCCTCCTATCTTTCAAAAAATCGGAGTAAAATTTTAAGAGACCAGTAGAAAAGCCAAAAGGAGACGATAGCTTCTGCAGCAACCTATCGTTATCGATTTTATCGAAGGCCTTCTGGAAGTCAAAATACATCACATCAACCTGCGACCCACGATCCATGGCACCGGAGATATAGTCAACCAATCCTAATAAGTTCGTATTCACTGAGCGACCCGACCTAAAGCCATGTTGCTCCTCACCTATCTGGTGTTTCACCTGTCTATATATTTCACTGTGTAAAATGTACTCAAAGACCTTAGCAGGTGCACATAGGATTGCTATTGGACGGTATTCCTCCACTAAAGTTTTTTTGCTACTTTTTGGAATGGGGGTCACCCTGGACAACTTCCACTGGGTGGGGTACTTCCCATTCTTCAGCGAGAGATTTAAAATATGATATAATGGAAGAATTATGTATTTCTTACCTGTCTTGAGGACAAAACTAGGCAAGTTATCAGGACCTGGTGAGCTTCCCGATTTAAGTTTATTAATACCGCGTTCAATATCCTCAGGCAATACAGCAGGAATGTCAACATAACCGTCCTGCCAGCTTTGTTCAGAACACAAGTTAACATTGAGCGCTGGCACTTCATCTAAGAAAACACTAGCGAAATATTTTGCAAACGCCTCAGCCGCTTCGACGCCAGTACATGAGCTACCCTCGTACGAAACACATGGTTCAAAACCACCCTTGGACTTAAGACTATGCACATAGTTCCAAAACTGCTGAGGCCGAAATTGCAAGTTCTCTTCAATGCGAGCCATATGAGATTTATGTGCCTGAGAAATACGATTCTTTAAACTGGCGCGAAAATTCGAGAACAATTTAAAAGATGTGATACATTTCGACTTCAACCAGGATTTATGCAGTTTAGTTTTGCGGCGAATGTCCCTTATAATATCGGCATCAAACCATACAGGATATCTGTTGCATTTAAATGTTTGCCGTTTCTTTCTAGGAACCGTCAGATCAAACAATCGATACATGATATCATAAAAAGCGTCAGTAGCAACAGCGACATCATCAGACTCCAGAACAGGCGCCCAAGAAGTTTCGGCAAGCAACGAATGGAAAAGCGGAAAGTCCATTTGTTTGAAATTCCAGTCGCGAGATTGGTCAATATTACTCGGCTGTAGTTTAACACAATTAAAACTTTGAGATCGCAGAGTGATTGTTATCTCAAGTGCAGGGTGAAAAAGCTCGTCGAGTCGAACAAAACCGTCAGCGGCTTCCCGCACGCATACCTGCCGCGACCGTGACTCATTGCACTCCTGCGCCAACACCACGTCAAGTATACCACCGTGAGAATTTAATATTTCATTGTGGTCAACTAAGTTACAATATGTCAAAAAATAACAATAATAGTTTCTTATATTATTAGAGGCACTATTCATATTTAGATCACCGAGAATAAAAAGTTTAGTATTCGAGTCGGCCAAAAAAGATTCTATATTACAAAATACACTCATATAAACAGCATCGGTAGCCGTTGGCTTGATATATACAACACAAACAATAAAAGAAATACCGCGGCATGTAACGGTAGCCCAAAGATCCTCTCCGAGTTCCGACTCGAGTTCCCGTCGACGATGCAAGGTGACTCCAGGCCTGGCAGCCAGTAGAGCTCCCCCGCAGCGGGACGCACGGTCGCGCCGCAGCAACTTCCAGCCGTCAGGTACTACCTCGGCGTCCTCGACCGAATCGTCAAGAAACGTTTCCGTTGCGGCGACAAGCGAGTGGTCCGAGATTAACATGCTGGCATACCATGTAGGAAGTTTCGTTTTTAAACCTCTGACATTTTGGTAGAAAATTTCAATCTGAGAAAACTTATCTGAGCGCGGCTCACAGAGCGCCGAGTCCATGGCGAAATGGTTGGCCGTGAGAGGTGGGCGAAGTAGGCATGCGTTTTTTGTAGTTTATCCACTTCTTGACTCGCGCATTTTCTGGCCAAACCTCTACTGAGAAACATTTGTCATAACAGTCATCCGGAACTCCTATTTTAAATGAGTTATAGTTATTAGAAGTTTTCAGTTGTTCCACGGTAACTGCCTTCTGCGGACAGAGACCACTCAAATATAATTTTATTTCGTCCACTCCAGAAAGCATATTCCATAGGTGGAAATGTTTACGTGACTCGGCTGCTTTAAGTGACGTCACACCGGGCCCAGCTACACAGCGCAGCGATAAGGACTGGCGCGGTTTCTTGTGTCGCACCTCTGTCCAATTTTTATCCGCAGCGGGTTGAGATATCGGCATGGCACCTGTTTCCACCAACGGTTGCTTAGGAGTTGTAGGGGGCTGTGATCTTAGCCGTGCAGCTGATTCCACTAACATTTCCGTAACATCAACAACACCTCCGTCTTTATATTGTGGCGTAGTAGGCGTAGTTGGTACAATCGGAGTAACGGCCACACTCGATGACGCGGATGACGTAAACACGGAGGCGACATTAGCGCTCACTTCAACGCCGGTTGCATGAATCAGCGGCGATGCAGCCTTTCTCACTCTCACCGGACGGTTAAGCGCGACGATAGCCGACTTAGCCCGAGCACCCGCCACTCGGCCGGTCCGCTGCGGCGGCAACGTCAGGAGCGGTGTCTGCTTACCCTCCGATGCACTTGATGTTGTTATTGATGCGTTTACGCCCAGTGTTTTTATCAAGCTATTTTGCTCAATTACAAGCTTTTTTAACGCTTTCACTTCATCCTGCAGGGCCAACACAATTTTAGTTAACTCCCGCACCGCACTATCCGAACTTTGAGTTGACATTTCCAATTATTTTAGTTAAAAAATACGAACGATCACCAATGACGTCTGACTTGCACGAAGGTAGGTGACAAGGTTAAAAAAGGGGTGTTATAGGATTGACCGCTATATGTATGTGTGTGTGCTATATGTATGTCTGTGGCAACGTAGCTCTTATTTAGGTGAACCGATTTTGATGCAATTTTTTTTTATTTAAAAGCATGTATTTTAGTGGTGGTTCTTAGACGTGCTTTATGAAAATTGGCTTAGTCGTTTCAACATTTAGTTTTTTCAATTTATTAATAATTAACTTGAGATCTACTTATTAATATGTTATTAATTTCACGTTTATGGGTGTTTGCCTAAACTGAACTGTTGATCTTTTAGGAACTATAAGTTTTACTATCAAATAAATTACACAAGTTTTATTGGACAAAAATGGCTGTACTTCAAACAGGCAATTAATCAAAACTTTTGTAGTTAGCGCAAAATGATTCACGCAAAGTTGAGTGTCTTTGAGAAAAAAGTGCAGCGTAAAGCTTTCGATAGTCTGATTTATTGGTTCCAAGAAAGTTATTAATTTTTATATTATCTCTGACACTAACTTTTTTATAGACTTGCATTTAGCCGCCATCTCGCCTGTTTGTAAGCAATGATGCAATAAACGATGAAGCACGCTTGCTTAGAAGTGAGAGGATTTTTAAGTGTTCAATTTATTTTTTTATTGAAAACTTACAAGATGATGATGATAATCAATATACATAATATACGAGTATATGTGGCTTCCTAGAGTAAATTCTGATTCATTAATATCATCACCAGCCTTTGCTTGCATACCTACGTATGTAAATAAAAAGAGTAAAAGACAGATTTTTACGTATAACAAAATATAAATTATTATACAAAAACGTGACTTTAGAGTGATGACAACTAAAATAAAATATTAAAAAACTTTTTGAAATGAGCAAGCATTGCATTGTCATCGAAGTTACGTGGGTATATACACTGTTGTGTTTATTTGGACTTCGGACAGTAGTTCTAAATCTAGTCAAAACTTTGAACGCTACTAACAATTCAAATTAAATAAACACTTCTAAAATATTAATAACAAAAACGTGACCATAAAATAAAAAATATATATATAGAATGCACATGTAGCAGTTTTCAGTGTTTCCTATTTGTGTTTATTTACTGAAAAGTAAGTAGTCTATAAGTTTTTAGGAGGTACCGTATAGTCCGGGTTTTTATAATCCAACGTCACAAAAAGGTCCCAAATAAAGAGGAAGCACCTATAAAAACGGAAGAATATTGCCTTGACTTAGTGTCAATTTAGTTAAGTGCGCCATAAATAAATATACCTAAATCCAAAGGTTTGAGAGAAATTTTAAATTTATTACCACGAGTTTAAGGCCCACTATGATAATATTATGCATTGAAATAAAATTCAGCTTTTACGAATTTTTTGGGTTTTACTTCTGTTGCGGATAATATTTAATTGTGTCGGATGCTGAAAATATTTTTCTAACGGCTAACTAAACCAATCTTATGGGTTGATTGCTCGTAAAGAGTACAGTGGCGAGACAGTGTCCTTGGCCGAGTACTCGATTTGTATAAACATTTTGACGAGGCGAGACAGTCACTAAAACAGTGATTTGTTTTCTCGGTCTAGTATGCCGATTTACTGTTTCGTTACGTGTAATCAACCCATAAAGCAGTAAGATTCTTCATAGCACTCTACTTTTACGAAAATAACACACTATACGCTAATGGTAAATAAATAATAGACAAATATACATTTATATTTATATTAGATACCTGCCGCACTTACAGCAACGCCAAGGCGTGCGGCAGGTCAGATGTAGACAATTGTAACAAAAAAATTGAAAATTTAAATTACAAAAAAAAATAAATAATAATAATAATAAAACATTGAAAAAAAAAATAAAAATAATAATTGTACAATATAAAATTAAAATAGAATTAATATTACATATTCTATTTGATCAATATATATAAAAGTGAAGGTCGTGACTGACTGACAGATCAACGCACAGCCTAAACCGCTTAAGCTACAAACTTCAAATTTGGACAAAAGTTTAATATCAAAAAGCGGACGCACACTAAGAAAGGAATTTGCCCAATTCAACCCCTAAGAGGGTGAAAAGGGGTGTTTAAGTTTGTATGAAATTTTTTTTTTTCTTTATGCTACGATTATCAAACTTTGCGAATATACTAAAGTTAAAAAAATAATTGACACCTATTTCAACATTTTTTAAAAATCAACCCCTAAAGGGGTGAAACGGAGCAATAAAGTTTGTATGAAGATTTTTTTTTTAATGCTGTGGTTATGAAACTTTGCAAATATACTAAGCTTAAGAAAATAATTGACACTTATTTTTTTGTTTTTTGAAAATCCACCCCTAAAGGGGTGAAACGGAGTATTGAAGTTTGTATGGAGATTTTTTTTTTGATACTGTGGCTACGAAACTTTGCAGATATACTAAGCTAAAAAAAATAATTGACACTTATTTTTTTGTTTTCTGAAAATCAACCCCTAAAGGGGTTAAACGGAGTGTTGAAGTTTATGTAAAAATATTTTTTTTTTAAAACTGCGGTTATTTGACTATGCAATTGTACTAAGCTAAAGAAAATAATAGATACCGGTTTCATTATTTTTTGAAAATCAACCCCTAAAAGGGTTAAACAGAGTATTGAATCAACGCATCAACATCAACAGATCAACGCACAGCCTAAACCGCTAAAGCTACAAACGTCAAATTTGGACAAAAGTTTTATACCAAAAAGCGGACGCACATTAAGAAAGGAATTTGCCCAATTCAACCCCTATAGGGGTGAAAAGGGGTGTTTAAGTGAAAAAAATATTTTTCTTAATGTTACGATTATCAAACTTTGCAAATATACTAACGTTAAAAAAATAATTGACACCTATTTCACCATTTTTGAAAAATCAACCCTTAAAGGGGTGAAACGGAGTAATGAAGTTTGTATGAAGATTTTTTTTTTGATGCTGTGGTTACGAAACTTTGCCAATATACTAAGCTGAAAGAAATAATAGACTTCTATTTTTTTGGTTTTTGAAAATCAACCCCCGAAGAGGTTAAATGTGGTGTTGAAGTTTGTATGAAAATATTTTTTCCCAATGCTACGACTATTTAATTTTGCAAATGTACTAAGCTAAAAAAATAATAGATACCTGATTCATTATTTTTTGGCAATCAACCCTTAAAGGGGTGAAACAGGGTATTAATGTTTCTATGGAAGTATTTTTTTCTTAATACTACGATAATTTAACTTTGCATTTTTACTAAGCTAAAGAAAATAATAGACACCTATATTTTTGTTTTTGAAAATCAACCCCTAAAGGGCTGAAATGGCGTGGTAAATATAGTGCGGAGAGAGAATTGTAATGACTCACTGACAGACAACGCACAGCCTAAACAGCTGGTCGTAGAAATTTGAAATATGGAGGGTGTGTTTGTCTTGAGGTCTTGACGAGTAAACGTGTACCAAGAAAGGATTTTTTGAAATTCAACCTCTTAAGGGGTGAAATAGGGTGCTAAAGTTAGTATGGTGAAGCATTGTTTTTTGACGCCACGGTATTGAACCGTTACAAATATAAGAAGCTTAAGAAATAACGAACACGTATTTCACCATTTTTGGAAAATCAACCCCTGTGGGGGTGAAATGGCGTGGTAAAGATAGTACGGAGAAAGAATTTGTTTTGATGATAACTCAATGAAACTTTACAGATGTAGGTACTAAACTTAAGGCGGGTAAACAACATCCGGAAAAAATCTAAAACCTTCGAAAGTTCACATCCTCGAGGTAGAACTGCTAATTATCTCGAAAACTAAAAACATTTTTACCAAAGCGCGGAGACTAAAAAGTCACCAAAACCTCGGACCCTTTTGGAGCCATTAAAAATAACATAGCCGCCTTAAAACATGGCCGCCATACAAACTTTGAGGGTCTATATCTCCGAAACGGTTGAAGATGAGTGGGTCTTTGACTAAATTTAATGTCATAGGAGTTAGCAAGGGCTACTTGATGGTGGTGGCGAAAATCCAAATGATTCAAAATGGCCGCCATTTTTCTAAATGATTCGAGGGGGCTGATTTATTTCACCCGGGATTGATTAATTTTTTGGGGTCCCTTCAATTTTATGACGCTTTTTACATGCTCTCAAAAAAGGAGGGTTAAATTAATTTCATCCCGGAAAAATTTTCGTTTCCCGAGGTATAGTCCACGCGGGCGAAGCCGTGGGCGGAAGCTAGTCGAGAATAAGAAGTCAAGTGGTGAAATTATCAAAAAATCATAAAACTTTACATAAGTAGCTGTGTATTACGCGACACTACGCGTCTATAATTTGTCATCTTCTCTCTTTGTGCACGTGCCTTCTCGTTTTAGAAGAAATACCAATGGAAAACGTTTGCGTCAAAGCTGAGTTGACTTTGACATACACGAAGCTCTTAAGTACAGACTCCGTACCATGAGATCTAAGTTCGACCCTAAATTAGATCGCCCTAACTCACTCCGTTGGCTAAAGAAAAAGAGAGACAAAGGTCAACGTTATCCAATTCAGGCTCACGCTAAGAGCTCAACGGGCCCTGAGCTAAAGTTGTATAGGTACAGAGCTCATATTATATCTTCAGTAGTGGCAGTGCTAAAATACTTTATTTTATACAGCCTTCGTCTTCAAAATGCTTTCATGTAAGCGGCCGTTTGTACATAAAGACGACCAAATTATCAGATAGTCAAAGACTTGAGTCTTAGCTCGCGCAGTAGTATGCTGGCTATGAAACTTCGTTCACGAATCGACAAAATGTCGATAAAGACTATTTGGCGCATGTTGATACTCGATGTGACACTCGAACTTGGCTTTTGTCGCTTTGTGTACGAACGGCCTAAGGGTTAAATGGAAATGAATAAAGGGTCGGTCAAAGGATTGTTTTTATTTAGGGTATTTTACAAACAGGAATTTAAAAAGGACAAAAACAATGAATGTTATCTCAGCATTCTCATGAAAAATTTCCTTTTTTGGGAACCTTTGGAAAGAAATGTCTTTTTTTTGACAAAACATGTATGAAATTTGTGTCCATAGTTGTTTTTAATAAATGGTCTAAAAAAGAAGCATAATATTTAATCAAAAAATTGGAAGGAAAACTTTTTCCGGAATGAATAAACACGAATACCGCAGAGCGCAGCTCGACTAAATTATTTACCTTAATTTTTTTCAATATTCTATGGTGCCTTGTACGTTTCTTCAATTCATCGTTTATTTTCTATGGTGCCTTTGATTTATGGAAATCAGAACAAGTACGACATCTTTGTATCCCTTTGAATGTCAAGTAAGTACAAGAAAGGGTCAAAGTATGAATAATTTGACGACGTCTCTCTTTTTATTTCCTTGAATGAATGGGACAAAAAATATTTATTTGGTCTTGTTTGTTGGAAAAACTGTTACTGTTATTATGCTGATAATACCAGTATAGGTCCAGTTTTTATTTGCATATTTTTCGATATGAAAAGTTGTATTTGTTCATCCAACGTATACAAATGTAACTCCAAGTTTTATTTAGAGAATCAAAATGAAATAAGAATAAAGCAAAAGAGAGCCAGCCAGATTATAAACATATTTTATTACTTGCTATTACGAGTAACTACTTTATGTTCATTTATTATGAACATAGAGTAAACTCGTAATAGTTTCATCGTTTTTATCTTTTTCGATAAAGTTCAAAATATTAAAGAGAGAAAAAGATGAAACTCCGAGCATCTTCAGTTTCAACACGTTTAATGATAAGGAAAAGAGCGGTTAATGAGTTAGTAGTTTTATATTCACTAATTTATTCAATTTTCTTAAATTTAAATTTTTACAATATTTCTATATAAAAACCTAAAAACATTATAAAAACTTAACTTAGTAGTTTTATATATTATTATGCGCTCCCCAATCCTATAATTAATATGTAACGATAAAGTAACGTTAACTAGTATTTATTTTTCGATTATAATTATTAAGAAAACTACAACGTACACATCTTTTTTACATAAGTATTCGCGATTCAATAATAACAAAATATTAACCAAGGTTTGATTTAGTTCGGAATACCCATAACACACATAACATCCTGCATATCATTTACATCGTATTATTTGAATTTAACGAATACGACTGAGCAAACTTACACACTCCTTCACTCTACATACACTCATCGTACATACGAGTAGGTACATCCTCACTTAGTAACTTCATATTTTTAATATCAGTTCGAAAGGCATGTATCTGCGTATGTACTCGAATATAATATTTATCCTACAGCAATTGATTTGATTCCTCTCAAAATACTGTAGGCGATTTAATTAGACGGAGAAAAAAGTATCAGAAAATAGTTTGAAAATTGTGGAAAATCACAAGTACCTAATATAAGGCATAACTACAATTTCATAAAGCCCGCGTGTATTGTATATATACTCTTCCAGATTGATACAACTCATATATAACCGTATTATGAGATTTTCACCGACATTTCATATTTTCATTACGCTTTGTGTTCAAATGAATTGGGCTATAAAAAATACAGAAACGTTTTTTGATTGAAAAATTTCTCCTAGAAGCCGTGAATAAGGGATTTTTTTTACAATATTGTTTCTGTTTTATTTATTAGGTACATGCGCTTATCTACCGTTTTTATTTATTACTAGCTGACCCGGCAGACTTCGTACTGCCATACAGTACTTCTCTATGGGACTGCCTAATTAAATTGCAATAACTTTATAAACTTATTGTTGACGCGGTTCTTGGACGTTAGGAACATACCTACATTGCTTAAACAACAGTGAGTGCTGGCAATTCAATATGAACTTTATACAATAGCAATAAAGCTCGTTTTAGTTAGAAAACGTTTGTATGGGAAAAAGAAAAGGGCTGTTTTTAGGGTTTTTCAATATTTCTGAGAGATTTTCTTAATATTTTTTTCGGTAAGAACCTTCTCCTAATAATAACAAATACAACAAAAAAAGAATTAGTGAAATCGGTCCAGCCATTCACGCGTGATGCCGTGACCAAGGAAAACGGGTTTCATTTTTATCTATATAGATAGATGTTGTTGTAAACTCTTTCGTTATTTTCTTCGAAAATAAAAGCAAAGAAAACAGTAACTTTGATGTCATACATTTTTATTTGTTATTTTAAAAAGAAAATCGTTTTTGTTGTAATATGGGTAGTACCGTAGCTTTTTGGCCAGAACCTAAACTAGGTTGTCTTGGTTTTTGTCTCTACTTGTACGTTAAAGAAAAGGCGAGACAAATGTCAACGTGGCAGCGGTTTCTTGCTATTTCGTACAGGTAATTCTTCCCTAGTTTTTTTCGTTTATTCTTCATCTGTTCTATCTTCAAAAACATTTGTTTTATTTACATTGGCTTAAGTTATACTCAAAATGTTTGTTGTTTTACGTATTGGTTCGTAGTAAATCGAACGTCATTATTTTTACTGGCACTGACAGGGGTCTTCTAGACCCAAACCCGGGATATTTTTTTCTTTAATTAGAGAAGCGGAATGGGATTCAGATCTAATCTGCCTTAAATAATAAATTACAACTTAATTATCCATTATCAATTATGTTAATGGCTTTAATAGCGTTCAACCCTTTTTAATTATTTAAACTTGTGAAATGGGCTTTTAATGAAGAAACTTTTGGATATAAGCTTTTGCTCTTTGAAACTTTGGTAAAAATTCAAAACAGATTTGGTCATGGCATAATGAAGGTTGAACAAAACCGCTTCTTATGTTTAGAGGCAACGTTGGCAGCGTACAAAAAACACTTACTTTTCTCGCTAGTAAATAAGCTCGAATAGGCCGAGTGGCTAGTCCTGCTGTCAAAGTTTTTGGCCACCTGAAGGCTTATGACATAGCTTGGTGGTTATTATTATTAGCGATAAAAACCGGGACCTACAATTTAACGTGTCATCCGATCCACGGTAGAGCTCAGTTATAAACACAACCCGCGGTCACCCATCCGAACACTGACCGTGTCGTCTATTGCTTAACTTCGGTTATCAGTTACGAATACCTAGTCAAGCCACGCCGCTACGAGCGTTTCATGAAAATGTTTTTGGTATTCGATCAAAAATCACACTGAACCTGATAGACAGGTAAAAACTGAGAAAAGCCTTCTACGCCAATACAGTAGGAAATTGGAAAAGCTACGCCAAACATCCTGCATTCCAGGATATTGGCTCTAGGAAATGAAAAATGGTTAATATGTGGTCCAATATTGGTGATACCGAAATTTTCGTATCAGAACATACAGTCTCGAAGGGATTTCAAAGATTCCTTGACCAGTCAGCCGAAATAAGCGGCAGTAATTTTCTTGAGGGTCTGAAATTACCTATGGCTTCGTCCCTCCATTTTTTCGACGATTTTATGTAGCTTTACTGCTAAGTGCTGTGATTGCTGTCTGTAATGGAATGAATGAGGGTTGGAAAAATATTTTCTCACTATAATGTTGAATAGCAGGGTTCTGGTCGTTGCTATCGGCACCTTACTTGAACCTGTGAACTTGAAAAGGACAATTAATAGGCAAAAATTATATTAACAACTAAAAAATAAAATTAATGTGTAAATCAAATCTTATCTTGATGTACGTTAAGCGTAAGCTTAATGTCACTGAATGTATTGAATGTTATTATGAATCTAAGATAATAAATAAATAAATTAAATTATTGCTGCCCCTTACTTAAACTTATGAACTTTTAACATAAGTATTTAAAGCACAATCAAAAATTAATGAGATTGGAAATCTCTTCAAATCAATTTATACTCTATTTCCGTCGTTGCTTTTTTTTTTGAAGACAAAAATCCACTAGATATTATTTGAAAGAATCTGAATTTGAAAGATGAACTTCCGCGAAATAAAGCTTGACTAACTAAATTATTTATTGAATGGCATTGCTTCAATGTTTAGGGCCAACTTTCTTCTTTGACCGTGATCAACATTTATGGCATAGCGTAGGCAGTTTACTTATTTACTTACTTCTCTGGTGCAGCAATTCAAAGTGGATCTTGGCCTCCGACACCAGATAACGCCATTGATTTCGGTCTATCGCTATCTCTTGCCAGTCGCCGCAGATGGCTTAATACTTTTGCTTATCTTTTATTCACCAATTTTCTATCTAAAACACCACATAAACTCTACCTAATTTCGTAGGAATGCGCCACTGGTTACTTATTTACGTACTTAAAGCTAAGCACCGCTCGTTTTAAATAGCAGGTCGGATTTCCCGGCGTACCCGTTTGTCGGGTGATCGTAAATAAAAAGGCTGTCCAGTGGCTTCCGGACAAATAATCGTTTAAATTACGTAGATGAACGTTAATTTGAAGCAAGACTTTGAAAATGATAGTGGGTGTCTTCTCTCTTCAAAAGTCAAAAGATAACTGTAATATTTATGGGTATCTTATTATAATACATTATGATTTTGTCAGCGCGCTATGTAGGTACTCGTATATGAGCACCGGGACAAAGTAATAGTTCGACATTTAGTGTATGTACCTAATATTGTGTATAATAAATGTAAAATTCAACCTAAATTGAACACATGTAAACGTTCTAAACGTTCTAAATGGCCCTTGATATGTGAGTGATGGTCAAAATTCATTAAACTTAAATCATACTATTAACCTCAAAGCTCAAAGCAAGTATTGACTGTAATTTTCACCAGTGTGTTAGTTTTGTAAGAGCTCATGGCACGAATTCTGCTAGAGTAGCAATTCTTTTTCGTTATTTTGTTTACTTTTTTATTGCAAATAAGTCTGCGTTTGACCACTAACTCGCCTGATGTTAAGCGACGATGTAATCGAATCAAAGATGAAGCACGCAGACCTAAAAGATACCTATTCGCTCTGAGCTCGAAAAGCCCAAGATTGTGTCTCTCAGAAACAAGGAAGCCGGCAGTCTGTTTCATTCACTGGCAGTACGAACATACGCTTACTGACGCTGTACCTTACACTTACCTTTTTAACCGACTTCAAAAAAGGAGGAGGTTATCAATTCGTCTGTATGTTTTTTTTTTTTGTTTGTTACCTCATAACTTTTGACTGGGTGAATCGATTTTGATGATTCTTTTTTTTATTAGAAAGCTGACGCTTCCCATTTGGTCCCATTTCAATTTAGTCCAGTTCTGATAATGGTATCCATGAGAAAACCATATAAGTCTTAAATTTACATTAAGTACGTGCGCGACAAATAGATGAATAACTCAATAGTCGGTCTTTTGAAGTCGGTTTTTGTTTTTTGTTTTTTGTTTTGTAAAAATAATGTTCTTGTTTCACGTACCGTTGAGTATATGTATCTTAGGTTTTTTCCAGCCTCTACGAACCTCGGCGAAAGTTTTTCTGTATTACTTTATTTATTTATTAATAATCAATTTCTCAAACACTCACAGCTTTCACCAAAACGTGTTTGAGACAATTTGAACAATTTAATTCAAATATAAACATAAGATAAATTAATAGTAGACATGGTATTACTGGATGCTTATATCAAATTACAACTAAAATAAACATTACAATTTCGAATGAGAGCATTATTTAATCTTTGTTAAAAATAAATAAACAACGGGCTTTAATTAGATACCTATTCTTAATACGCGTATTTCTAATATTCAGATAAAGCTTATTTGAGTTTCAAATTGTATTTTGACTAAGCCTATTCACGGCGCAATAGATTTCGAGTTGTTATTTTAGTACCGGAATAGAAACTGTTGAAACTCGAGCCCGATTCAGCCAAACTTTCTGCCCACTGGCGCTTAACGCTGTATTGATGAGATTCGGTTATAAAACATTTTTGAGCGGGTAACGTTTTTCATGGCATATTCAGCGTTATTTTTTAGGCTCTAAACCAGTTTGTTTTTTTAGGAAAACTAAACTTTTACAAACATTTTGCGCAATAATTCTGTTTGGTCTTACTTTTATTTTGCTTGGATAAACATTCATAACTTGAACAACAGATAATATAGAAGTAGAAGAAAAGAAGAGAATTTGGAAATGGTACGAAGCTAGTTTATACCCCAGATCAGAATGTAGACTAGTTTTAAGTATCTACTTACTTATCACAAATTACTAAGTAAAGTGTCCTTAAAATCTTTATACCGCTTTAGCACAAGTTTTCGGTGATAGTTTAGGTAGTTACTCGACGATGTTGCACTTCTGGTAACTAAAATTAAATTATCTCTGCCTTTGACAGGACTTGTTGACTTCTAACTTGCCATCTCAAGTTAGTAGTTCACAAGTTACATTTAATACAGTACTTTGAAAAGTTCAAAATTTCACGTTAGCAAACTACACATTTTGACTTGTGGCGTAATTGAAGTTATAAAAGTACTCCGTATTACAATTTGAAGTATCTATCAAGGCTCCAGTAAAGTCGCAAAAATGTTGTAGAGATCGGCAACAAATCTGTGTTACCTCCAGTTTTACAGGTATCTGTAACTATTTCCGGAGAAGAGGAGTCCGGAACTCCAGAGACGGAAATGGCTGAACGGTATTAAGAAGTGGACCAAACTAACCTATGAGCGTTTGAAGAGCGGAGCATGAAATTGCAAAAAGTTTAACCTAATGACCTCCAAACTTCATTATGAAGTATCTGAAGATAATGATAGGCGACTGTGAGCGCTTACCATCACTATTGTATCGTAACTAAAGTATAAAAATGCCCAGTCGAAATGCTTACGTTTTTTTTTTCAGGTCAAAGACCCTTGTTTTGTTGATCCTGGTACTTAATTGTTGACATTGACAACAGTGTTGAAATTGCTTAGTTACCGCAAACAGGAACGTGTAATCAACTGAGTGTTTTAGAGCTCAGTTTTTATTAAACAAATTGAAGAAGTTACAATGAAATTGGACATGGATATAAATAAAATTACAATTGAAGTATCGAACACCGTAAACCGTGAGTATTTCGGTTTTAATAAAAACCAGAATAACTTTTATTTTCCCTGAATAATTATTACGAGTATTATTTGCAGGTAACACAGAATCTGTGGTAAGTAAACACAATTATCATAATAAACATTTTTAAGCTTAAAGTTTGCATTTAAATATGTAAAGGTTCGTTGAATAAACACATCAGAAGTAATTGCTGCTGCATTTCACGGAAGAATACCCCAAGCTAATTATTGCCGAAAAAATACGACTGGTACGGAACCTGCGATGCGCAGGTTTTTACTTGTTCGCGATTATAAAAATATAATAAGCTTTTATTTAACTTGCAACGTATAAATATACGTAGGTACTCCTTTTTTTTTTTTTTTTTTTTTGGGGGTGGGAAATCATCAAATGACCCCTCCCACTCTTGGGCAGAGCGGAAGGGAGTGTCAGACTTCTACTGACCAAAAACCACCCATGTTCCTTCTACGCCCTTGTGACGCCGAGGCCGCGGTAACTTCTACCCGCAGCCCCGACGGGCATGGGCCCTCTCGGGCCCCTTCCATGTTGCTGACATCTCTTTGAGGCGCGCGTGGAACACGAACGCGCCGTCGACACGACCTGTGTCGTCATAAGACGGACAGCGAGCTAGCCCAATAGCTCACCGTCCACAGGCCCGCGTCTACGGTGGCCGGAGGTCGTCACGTGACCCCCGACGCCCGGAGCGCCTCCCACGGCGGCGGCTGGGACGAGAGGTTCTCTCCCTACGTAGGTACTCCTAATGTACCTATATAGCTATGTTTGCTCAGGTGAAATCTTGCAACTCAATTTTGAACCATTTCCTAATGTATAATTGAACTGAAAATTGGTAACAGTGTGATTCTAATGGCAATGCAATGAAAGCTATTTTTAAAAAATATTTTTAAAATTAACTTATTTTAATACACCATTTCATGAGTTATTTTTGGCGTAATAAGAAAAAAGGCGGAAAATCTCACATGGTGCTACCACAGCAATAAACTCACAGAGAAATAAAAAACAACAATAATATAAATTCTGTTTGATCAATCAAACAAATAGCAAACAGCAGCATAGCGCAGCGGTTTTTTTTTTTTTTGTAATAAAGAGCGGCAAACTGGCAAACGGGCCGCCCGAGGGCAAGCAATCATAATTACATAGTCGCCTCTGGACACACCTGTAGCAGCACCGGAACTGTTTGGTTGAGTTGTTAGCTTCGAAAAAATAAAATATGTAGACAGTGGAGATAATACCCTTCAATGCAGGTAGTTTATTTGTTTGTATGTAGTTTTTAAAATTAATTCAAAGTAGCCTTCCTTTCATGTTAATGACTTTCCAAATGAAGCTGTTCAAAACTCCGCAAGGGACGCGGGCCAACAAATGTCGCCCGTTGGCCGTGACAGGCAATTAACATCGCATCCATTGTGACCCCGTCACTGGTATCTGGCGTTGATAAACCGAACGACCAAATGAACGTGTCGCAAAAATACCCGCGCCTTTGGAGGGTTAACCGATAGGTGGCGCGGTATGCGGGTGAGAAATTGATGCGTGGGATTGCGGCGGTGGCGTATTTTCAGTCCGCAATCCGCACTGATAGTAGATAGCTAAGTTTTTTCACATTTTTAACCCACGACGCAAACAGACATTTTGTTTGCGTTGAAGGTTAAAGTTAAAAGTCAATCGTGTGTATCATGTGTCTGTTTGTCCCATGGGAGCTCCCAAATGGCTACACCAATTTTATTTTTGTTTTAAAGGTGATTTAATAGAAAGTGTTCTGAGCTAAGTTACAAGAAATTATGTTGAACCGTGGAAAATTTATCAACTTGTCCGTAAAGTTTATTACTTTTGTGTTTAATACACAGTAGCTAAATAAAAACAATGTGTGGTAGACACTTAACTACTGAATGCTCTAATAATAATACTTACATCTAATCATCAACGGAAGACCAGCGCCGGTTGTTTACGACCAGCATTATGCTGAGTTGAGACTGGTTTAAGGCAAAAATAGTTTATTTTCATCTTTTAAATATTTAGTATGTTTGTATGTACCTATATGTTTATTTTTGCTTTAATAAACATTTGCCTATTTGTCTATTAATATTTTGAAACAATCTTTCATGAAAAAATATCTATGCATAATTGGGTTTTTGAAAAAAAAAATTTTTTGTGATAAATGGAAAGATTATACATAATTATATTAGTTTAATAACAAAACTATTTTTTTTTCGCAACAATTCAAAAGTTATTTCAAAATAAAAATTAATTTTTGAATCCAGTACCGAAGACACGCCGACAACTCCCGAACAAACGCGTTGCGCGTGTGACGTCATAATGTTAGTTTTCACTCATTGCAGTTAATAGAAAAATAATAAATACAGTGTTTTGATCTATTTAATTTTGTTGTCATTATTAAATATTTAAATTTATATTAAATTGAATTTTTTCTGACTTTTCATTAAGAGTTAAAGTAACTGAATAAGCTTTACTCCGAACTCGGTGTTCTGGACATACCCGTCCTTTTACAATACAAATATTATTTTTACGACTTATTTGAACATAACCTATAGCTTTGTCGCCGTAACTCTCACGCGATGCGATTTATGCGATTCTCTACAATTTATGAAATAAATAATTATACAGGGTTATTCATAAAGGGTATGCTAAGCCGAAAAGGGCTCATAGTAGGTACTCATCATTACAAACCACTTTTGCTATGGGACCAATCCAAAATTCGCGAAAAAAAAATCAGCTGCTCCATAGAAAAATGTCAATGACAGTGCGACAAAATGTGTGGAACAGCTGATTTTTTTTTCGCGAATTCTGGGTTGGTCCCATAGTAAAAGTTGTTTATAATGATGAGTAGGTACTATGAGCCGTTTTCGGCTTAGCATACCCTTTATGAATAACCCTATATTTAATGTAATGGAGAATAAATACTTAAATATTTTCATTTATTATATTATTTTTTAACAGACTTACCTTGATGCCTTGGCACCTCGAACTTCAGCAGAATTAAACCGAACGTCATTTTTAAAAAAATCGGTGATCATAAATATATCAACATCAGGAATATTATCAGACTTTGCCTTAATAAATCCTTTATCACACATAGCTAATCGGAACCAACTAACAACTCGTATTTTAGCAATAAATTTTCAATATTATTGTCTAGTCACGTGTAATAGCCGTGAACGCTGTAGGTACTGTTATTAAATAGCTATAACATTTTGACGTCACAACTATGGTGACCAATCATGGCGCGTTTATAGTCACGTGATTTTTATTCAAATTTCATCAATTTTTAATTGTTTATAATTAATCGAAAAAAAATGTTTTTGAAATTTTTTGCATTAAATATCAATATTATTAATAATAAAGTTTTAAAATACATAAAAAAATCAATTTTTTTTTTCAAATACCCAATTATGTCAGTCTGTAATATCAGTGTCTGTGTCAGTAATATTTTTGAATTTTATAGACAGGTATATTTTCTTCAGAAACAAAATTAAATGTGATTTAGTTCAAAACATGTTTTAGTTCAAGCTTTATAAACACACCGATATGAAAAAGTTTACCATAGTAAGGTAACTTTTACTTTGCCTGAAATTATCTTTTTATTGCAATGTCAAAGAAATTTTATTACTTTGTACACGGGACGGCCTCGCCAACAGAAACAAAGCTTTGTAAAGTTTCGGTAAATCAGATTAGTGGTCCATTCACGGCAGCACAATGGTTCGACGAGATGATAATTGGTTGTCAAAGGCAATGACTCTGTCTGATTGAGACGAGCTTGTGTAGAGATAATGGCTAATTGGTTGATGTTCCTGGAAGCTTTGGCGCGAACTACGCACAGGTGATCGGATAGGCTTAGATTTGGCGTAAACTAGAAGCACCTTTGATTTTCTGTAATCATATTTGGGATAAGCAGCATCATATTTGAGATAGCATTTCTGTAACGATGCACACTACTTCACATAACTAATCAATCATGATGACAATTTTTTTGACTGATTTTGTAACGATCTTTTCAGAAGTTTAATCGTGAATCGTTACATTTTCAATTATTCATTTAAATTTTTTTTTTTTTTTTTGAAATATTTTTTAACGTCGAGTTTTGTGAATTGTGAACTCTGGGTCTCTACCAAAAATTCTAAAATGTGAATGTGTGAAATGCTGTTATAGCTTACCTTACGATGATGGGTTAGTTTAAAACGCTAGTCGAATCTGGACTCGATTGGCACAATATCGAATCAGATAGCTCGCACATTATTAAGGCCTGTGTAGTGCTGTCAATTATGTTTTTAATAGAAATTGCAGAAAACTGGCAAACGGCCAGCACGCTGACAAAACGCCGCCTATAGACACTTGCGACACTTCCAGTATTGACCACGTTTTCCCAGCCTGAAGAGGTTTTTGTAGACGTCTTTATTAACTTCTAGTACACATGTTCCTATTACAAAGTAGAAAAGAATATGCTAAGCTGAAAAAAACATATAGTATGCCGATCATTATGAACAACTCTTTACTATGGAACCAAACCTTAAATCGCAAAAAAACAGCTGCTCCATACATTTTGTAAGGACCTATTATTGATATTTTTCTTTAAAGCAGCTGTTTTTTTTTGTCGATTTCAGGATTGGTCCCATAGTAAAAGTGATTCACTATGATGAGCTTTTTCGACTTAGCATATCGTTTTTTTATAACCCAGTATAACCCCTTCATCCACTTAATTTCAGTACAACGACGTTATTAGCTTCCGAATTTTCTGTACAGTTTGAAATTTTGCACTCAAAGGAACTATTCAATACCGTTATCCTTATAAGCACCTGCATTCCGATATCGTATCCAGTATTGCGGAAACTATTCCGAATCGAAATAGGAGCATTCGTAAGCAACAAAATTCCACCCAGGCGTTACCTGCAAGGAACAATATCAGATGTATTTTGAAATTTGAATAGAAATACTAGATACAATCGATTCCGCAGATCGTGCCTTGCGGCAGGTAATAACATTTTTCTAAAACTTTGTTGTGTTGAAGTTGAATTGTACGTTGAAAATGTATTCAAGATGTGAAACATTGCAAAGGTGTAAGTTGAAACTTCTTGTCTTTTACAGACTGTTCGTAAGACCACGGTTATCTACCTTTATATTAAAAGTTTAAAATCATTTTCAAACGTATTTTGACATTAACATTTCAAACACAATAGAAAAGTGACAATAAATACATTATGATACCCACTGCCTTTATCAGCTATCTTGTAACGAAGAGAAATCGTCCTTACTTTGACCTGATAGAACGATTTCATCGTTTCATCAATTTGATAAGACGCTATATTAACTTGACATTCTTATCTCTAAATCTCGGCTATTAATTCTATAGGAAATGTATATTTTATACGTGTCTTCATTGTTTGTTTACTTCCATGATTAAATTAGGGAGAGGTCGAGAAGACTCCTATTGTGAGAACTGACATTAATGGATGGAGACGGCTTTGTATCGTTTTTGTTATTTACTCCAGATTGCTGAAATTGACTTGGACGTCTTGAGCGAAGACGGAAGGTATTAAAGAATCAGTTTGGTATAAAGTATCTATAAATACTTTAACTCGCTCAACGTGTTAAAAAAGCGACTAGCTCAATATGTTTTGAAAGGCAATTTTATTTTATGATATTACTAGCTGACTCGACAGACGTTGTCCTGTCAAAAGCCATTGCGTCAATTCTATGTCAAATATTGCGTAACTATAGCAACCGTAGTATGTTGATGCTAACTTGTCAATTTATAGTAAAAATTATCAGTATATATATAATTTGCAATAAATAAATTAAAATTGCGACTATAATTTGAG
This sequence comes from Alcis repandata, assembly GCA_949125135.1. NCBI lineage: Eukaryota > Metazoa > Arthropoda > Insecta > Lepidoptera > Geometridae > Alcis > Alcis repandata. The sequence goes on from OX421238.1 coordinate 6,314,727, forward strand.
ATTTAAACTATCCTATCTCTCAAGTTGGATCGAACTGCACATGGTGTGCGAATTTTATTATAATCGGTTAAGTGGTTTAGGAGTCCATTGAGGACAAACATTGTGACACGAGATTTATATATATTAAGATAAAGTTCTAGTGCATTTAATATTGTGTTAATATGTCAGATGTAAGTGTCAAATATTTATGTATATTTTATATAACTATGTATTATTTTACTTGGATGATTGACGACGAACTATATGTACCTATATCAATAGTAGTATTCTCATGTAAGCGATGTTTATCTTTAACGAGAACTAATAAATGTCTTTAAACTGACTTTAACTATTTCTTAAAATTTTCAAGTTTTTGGCGCTCATTTAAAACGCATGGGCGGGATTTTTACAAGCGATATTTATGTCCTTATTGTATTGATTGAAATACTCTTTTGTTGTCAACAAATCTCGACTAAAAAAAAAGACGATCGCGTTGCTAATGCAACAACTAACAACCACACAGCTTTAAAACTAAAATTAAATTTATTCAACAGACAAAATAAAAGCGTACAGTAGGCCTAGCACAACTACGACGTAAACTTACGTAGCGAGTATTTGATGGAAAAGTGTATGCCATTTACGTCTGTCAACAGCGCCCCTGACGGGCGTGAATGGCGTATACTTTTCTGTCGAATACTCGCTACGTAAGTTTACGTCAAAGTTGTGCTAGATACACAGGAATAGGATTAAGCCGCGATCCGCGCTATGTTTTGGAAATGGATAGTTTTATCCGTCCTTTATTTTTCGATAAAGATACTCGTACTCGTCTATTTTGGAATCTATTTTTACATAGTTAAGGTAGGATTTGCGCTATTTTTCAGAATAAGTGCAAACACATTTCGCTGATGTGCTGACAGAATTATTTAGGTGTTTCGTAAAACTTCTCTATAGGGTTTGCTCTCGGCGTACATTTTCAATCGACTTGAATTTGGGCCGAGGGTCACGCAATTAAAAGTATTCCGATTGTGGGTTCGCGAGTGATTTACTTTTGTTTTGGGCTATCTCCTAAAATATTGGACAGTGTTATTTGTGTTTTGATCAATTTGAGGCTACAGAAACGTTTTAGTAGATATATAATGTTATTTACAAAACTAAAAATAAAAAAAAAAAACCTTGCCACACGGGCAAAACCTACTTTTAGATTTTTAGTTTTGTAGTGTTTTTTTGTAATTGTTTTGTTTTAGTGTGTTTTTTAGTTTTTTTTTCTTTGTTCTAGTTATTTTAGCTTATTTTAATTTAAGATGTAAATATATGTAAATAGTATATTCATAGTTTTAATTATTTTACAAGAGTTCGGCAATCATTCTACTAATACTATAAACGTGTAAAAGTGGTTGTGGGTCTGTTACTCAATCACGCAAAAACTAATAATTTGCATGAAATTATGTATGATGATAGTTTATACCTCGAATTTGCGCATGGCTACTTTTTTATCAGAAAAAAGAGTACCAGTTCCTGAAAGATAGCGGATGCTGAGCGCAGTATTATAGAAGCGCAGAACAGACACTTTCTAGACACGCGTCTGCGCTATAAAATATTTTTAATCTTGATCGTTGCCAGTGGTCACGGGCGGGTAAAATAACCCGCTCGTGACCAGTGGGAACCAAGCACGTGGTAACGAGCAGAAACATACAAATTTTTAGACTTTATATTCATTCTTTCTATATTATATTTTTTTTAATATTTTACAGGCAACAGTACACAAGCACGTTTTCCTTAAACACACATGGAGACAATCAAAAGAGTCGTCACAAACATCTAAGGGCATTACACACACGTGAGGACTCTAACGGCATTACTGAATATGGGCCCGTCCGCACCAATTACTGAAGTTACGTGGGCGGATGCGCCTAAGCGTGTTAATTGAGTCTGGTTTGATGTGAGTAGGTTTAGAAGTGCTATTTTTAGTCGAAAAAGTTAATCTTCTTATATGTTATACTAGCGGCCCATCCCGGCTTCGCACGGGTAGACATTCATTTTTTAAACATTTTGGGATAAACGTAGAGTAAATGTGTCTTGATGATATTTGAGCATGCAATTCAATGTCAAATGTTACATTTAAAAAGTTTACATTGTCCAAAGCGCTAAGTACCTATTCTTAAATTTTCTAACTTTCGCGTAATTTTTTTTTTCTTTCATAAGAACCTTCTGACAATAACAAAAACAACAAAAAAAAAAGTGAAATCGGTCCAGCCGTTCACGCGTGATGGCGTGACCAAGGGAAATAGGGATTCATTTTTATATAATTATATCCGCTTGAAGCACCTTGGGTACTACAGTACCCAAAATCGCAAAGTCGGTAGTAGCACCATGGGTACTGTAGTACCCAAACTTTTATTTCGCGCCAGACTCAGAAAAAGTCTCTATCCTGCTTTTACTAAGGCAAAAGACTTATAAGTATGAATGCCATCTCGTTCCGCTTGAATGTGCCATTATGCCGTAGTCGAACAACTTTAAACTCGGTGGATATTCGATTAAAAATTAAATATTATTCCGTCAGTCGAAGTCAGTTTGTGTTGACTTTGCGCGGTCGGCGGTGCATCGACGGGTTTTACGTAAATAAAACGTTAGTTATGCTGGTTCTGGTGGTGTTCTTGGTTATTATGCTTTAAATACTTGTTAACAAGGCTGATAACAATATATTTTAAGGTATACAAGTGTTTTAGTGTTTCGACTTCAGTCATTCTTCCAAGGCCTCATTGCGTCATCATCATAGACGGCCGTGTTTTTTATTTCTCAAAGTTTATTTTATTTACTGTGTTAGATGTTATGATCTATTTAAAATATAGTGAAACAATCATCGTAGAAGTGTTGTGTGCAGTTGTTTTTGTGAAATGACAATTTACGACAAGATGTAAACAAGTGTTGTGAAGTGGGAACAAAAAAAATCGCGGAAAAATTTTTTTTCGCTGGTTTTTAAATGCCTGATATTAAATACTTTTAAGGTGAGTAATGTATTCTTATTTTGTGACAAAGTGCAGATTGAGTCTATTATTAAATCTAAATAGTATAAAACACACATTATCGCTTTACTTTTTTTAGTAAAAATATGTAAACTTCAAAGTCCATGTTTTTTTGTAAAGTAAGCGGTTATACGCTGATTTATATCTATACCAGGCCAACCAATGTTATGATAACATTCGTCATTCGACACGTGTATACAACAGCTCTAAGATAACAATTACAAGTGGGTCCTTGTTCGAATGTTTAAGTCATAAAAACCATTTAAGTGGTCGACCGCCCGGCGCGTGACGTAACATAAACAAACGATGACGCGCCGGTGCTTCTACGGAAAAAAACCCGCGGGAGGGGGTGCCTCAAGCGGATATAGATAAAATGAATTACTGTTCGTTCGTCTGTCTAAACCTCGAGAATGGTTGGACTGATTTCGCTAATTTTGGTCTTTAAATATTTGCGGAAGTTCAGGGAAGGATTAAAAGTAAAAAAAGCAGCAGGTGAAACCGCCGGGTGCAGCTAGTTGTTTATAAGATTCGAAACCATGAATGTGTAGATTGTGTAGGTACTCTTGGGTAGGCGTATTTTATTTATCAATGTAAAAAATGTCTAGACATTTTTTTTATTGATAATTAGTTTAGCTTGCACATTGAGCGATTGTAGGTGAAAGTTTTTTTTTTTTTTAATTCTATGATAGGCTTCCGTTTACCGTCATCTCGCTCAGAAGAAAGCGATTCACTCGTGACTAAAATACACCCAGATTAAAGCTATGTTTAGTATGAAGGTCACCTTAGATTAAGATATTTGCTACTTTTTACCACTTACATTCTAGAAATTCTATTCTATTAATGGTAGACACTTTAAAGACGTTCTTATAAATAAGTATGTCATCTGTGTAGTTTATTGTGCACAGCAATGTTAATATGAGATACATAATATAAACCAGATTATGTTTCTATATGCTTAAGTCATGTGATACTCTAAGTCGTATTCATTTATCTATTTATTAAGCCGTATTCATTCATCTATTTATTTACCCCCATCTCCAACAATAGGACAGCCCGAAATCAGAGAAGACAAATAATTCAACGTGGACACTTGACCAATATTTGGTTACATCAGCAAGTTGCAGCGGTCATGTTTGTTATGTGAGGACTTTAATATATAATACTAATATAGCTAATGTACAGAATTTCGTATCTGGCTATACCATAATGTAGCACTCAAGGATTGTGTAGCTTTCCATTGGTGAAAGAATGTCTATAATTGGACCACTAGTTTCGGAGATCCCTACAGACATATTATTCACATTAATACCAACCAAACTTTGCTTCTTTGTTTTGTTGTTTGTATAGATATTCTTAGATAAATGTTTATTCTTAGATGACCAACTAATCCAATTCCAATCCCAATCCGAATTCCAATTTGAGAATTTGGTAAATCTCATCAATGTGAAAAATAAATTTTGATTTATATACAAACACTAGCTGACTCGACAGACGTTGTCCTGTCAAAAGCCATTGCGTAACTATAGCAACCGTAGTATGTTGATGCTAACTTGTCAATTTATAGTAAAAATTATCAGTATATATATAATTTGCAATAAATTAAAATTGCGACTATAATTTGAGATTTAAACTATCCTATCTCCTAAGTTAGATCAAACTGCACCCGGTGTGCAAATTTGATTGAAATCGGTTATGTGGTTTAGGAGTCCATTGAGGACAAACATTGTGACACGAGATTTATATACGAGTATATTAAGATATCTATAATAAACACTGGCAGTTCTACAAACAGTAGACATCGCGAGTAGTAGCAGTAGTATTTTATCTTGACAACCTCTTGACTGATTTTGCTCATATTCCCCATTTGAGAGAAATACCCCGCCAATCAAAAAAAGACGTGTGGCACTCGGGGACTGCCGCGGTAAAGCTATTGCGTACGGTGATACTTTTTAGTTTTGCCATCTATCGATGAATAGCAGAACTTTTAATGACTTTTTGAAATATCACGCTTGTCTCTTTAGTTTAGCAACTCGCCTCTAGGTGTCGAGTGTAAGGTTTCGTTGACTTTTCAAACGTCATGACTCTCTTCCGAGTGGACCTCCGTAGTTCTATTTTTTTTTAAATGTTTAAGTTTTCATATTTTCCTTTTTTGTAAGGTTATTTTCGTTACGAAATTTATGGATTCGGTCTCCACGCTCAAGGCCCGCGATAGAAGCTATGCAATATGTTAAAAATCCCGACGAATTCTATGAAATCGTAGAACCAAGTTTCATCAAGATTCGTTACAAAATACGCCCTGTACGCGAGTACCAACATACAAACAAACAAATCAACAAACAAACATCCGGACAGATGAAAGAAAATTTGGCCAGTTGTTGCAGAGACGCTTTTCTCGTTTCGCTTGCTCGGTCAATATAAATCATAGAACAGCAAGCTACTATTAAAGAAGAAAGCAATATCATCTATTTTTATTTTCCTAGTCACATTTGACAGCAGATACCTAACACCACTGATATATCTCGAACGAAAGTCTATCGTTCTCATGGGAGCAGTTTCAGTTTTAAAATGAGCGAGATCTTTTTATTCAATTTTTCTTCATTACGTTTCATTCTAATTATCAATGTAAAAAATGTCTAGACATTTTTTTTATTGATAATTAGTTTAGCTTGCACATTGAGCGATTGTAGGTGAAAGTTTTTTTTTTTTTTAATTCTATGATAGGCTTCCGTTTACCGTCATCTCGCTCAGAAGAAAGCGATTCACTCGTGACTAAAATACACCCAGATTAAAGCTATGTTTAGTATGAAGGTCACCTTAGATTAAGATATTTGCTACTTTTTACCACTTACATTCTAGAAATTCTATTCTATTAATGGTAGACACTTTAAAGACGTTCTTATAAATAAGTATGTCATCTGTGTAGTTTATTGTGCACAGCAATGTTAATATGAGATACATAATATAAACCAGATTATGTTTCTATATGCTTAAGTCATGTGATACTCTAAGTCGTATTCATTTATCTATTTATTAAGCCGTATTCATTCATCTATTTATTTACCCCCATCTCCAACAATAGGACAGCCCGAAATCAGAGAAGACAAATAATTCAACGTGGACACTTGACCAATATTTGGTTACATCAGCAAGTTGCAGCGGTCATGTTTGTTATGTGAGGACTTTAATATATAATACTAATATAGCTAATGTACAGAATTTCGTATCTGGCTATACCATAATGTAGCACTCAAGGATTGTGTAGCTTTCCATTGGTGAAAGAATGTCTATAATTGGACCACTAGTTTCGGAGATCCCTACAGACATATTATTCACATTAATACCAACCAAACTTTGCTTCTTTGTTTTGTTGTTTGTATAGATATTCTTAGATAAATGTTTATTCTTAGATGACCAACTAATCCAATTCCAATCCCAATCCGAATTCCAATTTGAGAATTTGGTAAATCTCATCAATGTGAAAAATAAATTTTGATTTATATACAAACACTAGCTGACTCGACAGACGTTGTCCTGTCAAAAGCCATTGCGTAACTATAGCAACCGTAGTATGTTGATGCTAACTTGTCAATTTATAGTAAAAATTATCAGTATATATATAATTTGCAATAAATTAAAATTGCGACTATAATTTGAGATTTAAACTATCCTATCTCCTAAGTTAGATCAAACTGCACCCGGTGTGCAAATTTGATTGAAATCGGTTATGTGGTTTAGGAGTCCATTGAGGACAAACATTGTGACACGAGATTTATATACGAGTATATTAAGATATCTATAATAAACACTGGCAGTTCTACAAACAGTAGACATCGCGAGTAGTAGCAGTAGTATTTTATCTTGACAACCTCTTGACTGATTTTGCTCATATTCCCCATTTGAGAGAAATACCCCGCCAATCAAAAAAAGACGTGTGGCACTCGGGGACTGCCGCGGTAAAGCTATTGCGTACGGTGATACTTTTTAGTTTTGCCATCTATCGATGAATAGCAGAACTTTTAATGACTTTTTGAAATATCACGCTTGTCTCTTTAGTTTAGCAACTCGCCTCTAGGTGTCGAGTGTAAGGTTTCGTTGACTTTTCAAACGTCATGACTCTCTTCCGAGTGGACCTCCGTAGTTCTATTTTTTTTTAAATGTTTAAGTTTTCATATTTTCCTTTTTTGTAAGGTTATTTTCGTTACGAAATTTATGGATTCGGTCTCCACGCTCAAGGCCCGCGATAGAAGCTATGCAATATGTTAAAAATCCCGACGAATTCTATGAAATCGTAGAACCAAGTTTCATCAAGATTCGTTACAAAATACGCCCTGTACGCGAGTACCAACATACAAACAAACAAATCAACAAACAAACATCCGGACAGATGAAAGAAAATTTGGCCAGTTGTTGCAGAGACGCTTTTCTCGTTTCGCTTGCTCGGTCAATATAAATCATAGAACAGCAAGCTACTATTAAAGAAGAAAGCAATATCATCTATTTTTATTTTCCTAGTCACATTTGACAGCAGATACCTAACACCACTGATATATCTCGAACGAAAGTCTATCGTTCTCATGGGAGCAGTTTCAGTTTTAAAATGAGCGAGATCTTTTTATTCAATTTTTCTTCATTACGTTGTTATTGCTTTTGACTCGAATGCTCAGAGAGAAGATAATGTTTTGTTCGATACATTAGTATATTTCTACATAAGATGTAAGTATGTTTGTGTGTTCCTAAATGACCTCATTTATCATTTAAGTTTTTTAGTTTCATCACTGCAATCTTTGGTATTTCTTTTAATTGAACAACTTTCCAACTATTTCTGTTCTAATGCCAAACCAAATCTACGTCTATACTTTTCAATTAAAGGACAAAGGTAAAGTCTCAAAATGAAATTGAAAGACAAGGACAATGAATATGCACTAAAACAAAAAGTGCAAATAAAAAGAGATGCACATAATTATAACTATCTCAGCTTAGTTCAGTGAATAGGAAAAGAAGACGGTACTGACTGGTTTTATGCGGAAAATGACTTTCGACGGTTTCTTCATTACCACTTCAATGAGTGACTTTAACAAGACGCCGCCGTCGGCTCTCTGCCCGCTAACGAGGTAAAGGGAGTTAATTGAATATTGGTAAATTTATAGACTTTGCTGCAGCCACCAATGGAAACATTATTAAACAAAGGGTATACTTTATGCTCGTTGAGGACCCTTAAGGCAATTGATGTGATTTATTAAGATCTGGCAGTTTTACTGATAAATTGTTTTTGCACTTGGTGGCCTCTATAGGGTTATGCTAAGCCAAAAAGAGTTCATGGTACTCATCATTATGAACAACTTTTACTAAGGAACCAACAGTGAAATCACGAATAAAAAATCAGCTGTTCCATTCATTTTGTCAAGTGTCATCGACATTTTTCTAAGGAGCAGCAGAATTTTCTCGATTTTTAGCCTTACAGTAAAAGTTGTACATAATGACCGTTACTATGACCCTTTTTTGGCTTAGCATACCTTTTCCTTATAACCCTGTACAGACTAGTCTATTTATAGCTTATCCACTGCCCCTCGTACCTAATATCGCTACTATGAACTTGCCTATACAAAACGTAAATAGGTGAAAGCTGTCGCATTCGAGGTGACAGGGGAAGCGGGAGAGGCTCCCGCTTCCCCTGTCACCTCTCCGCGCACTCCCCGATGCGACCGCGCACTCCCCGATGCGACAGTGCGACTATATAATAAGGCTATACGCATTCCAGCGAGGTGCACAGATATTGTGACCGGGTTGTATAGACCTATATGCATGTGAGCATGTCTATAGCGCGGAAGTAATGATACAATTTACTGTGGAGTAAGAATGATCTGAACTTTTTTCAAGTAATACGAAAAATAATCTTTATTAAAATTATTAAAAGGTTGTAAAGAGTAATCTCTGAAACTACTGAATCAGTTTCCAAAATCCTTTTAATATTGTAAAGCTACACTATCCGTAAGGCTATGTTTTATTGTCCTAAATCAGCAAGCCCGTAGTCCAAACATCACTGGGTGCAAAGTCTCGGGCATCAAATGGGTTTAACCCTGCTGCCAAAAGAATCCCATTTATTTTAGTCTTTTACGACTTTACATTGTTTTATTATTTATTTAAGAACTAGCTGACTCGACAGACGTTGTCCTGTCTTAACGATGACTATTTAATTCGAATTGGTAAAAAAAGCCATTGGGTCAATTCTATGTCAAATGTCAAAAGTTACCTACATTAAAAAAGTTTACATTGTCCAAAGCGCTAAAGGTATTTTTAAATTTTCTAATTTATCATGTTTTTTTACTATAAATTGAGATGTGAGCTATCCTATCTCCTAAGTTAGATCAAACTGCACACGGTGTGCAAATTTGATTGAAATCGGTTAAGTAGTTTAGAAGTCTATAGCGGACAAACAACGTGACACGAGATTTATATATATTAAGATTAAGAAGATGAACAAAAAAAAAACTCAAAAAGAAACCTCAAAAAATATGACAATAAGTTACAATATTTGAAGTAACAAACTTTGCCTCGCGTCTAAGTAAGTACATCACTTATCAAGTCGCCTTATAATTTCCACTGAACTTCTAACATAGTCAAAAGCGCTAACTGACCCGCTCTCAAAATTAATGTCTGTGACTTAAGAGGTTTGGTCACTTGAGTAACAGCGCGAAATGACTTTGCGGATCCTTTGTAATCCATTTCAGACGTAACTTAGCATTTTGTTAAAGCTCGTTCATTTGCAAACCTTTGACTAACGTTTTCAAGGTTTCGGCATCATTAGACTTGAATTTACGAAAATTTTCATAAAGGGTCTTAAAATGAAAGGAGCTTGTAAAATGTTTTCTGAAATCAGCCTCCATTTGTATCTACTATTGGGTAGAATTTTTCATTATATCTGACTTACTGTTAATTAAATAAATGTTGTTGTGTCATTGACATCTGAAAATTTAATTGTTTTACATAATTTAATTGTTTGTTTGTTGTACTGTGTGGCGCTATCTCGGCAACATTAATTTAAAACACGAGCCAATTTCACGCTTTATGGTATCAACAAATTGGAATTCTATGAAACTTCTTTATTCTTTCAATTAATCACAATTTTCTAAAATACCATTTAAGTAACATTTACATTTCATCCTGTCTGTGAAAATCCTCAGCGGAGAGGATATTAACCAGGCTAACCCTATGGTTATCCTAGTTAGGTATCCACGCTAAAGGTGCAAATAAACGACGCCCAGTAAAGCACGGATGAAGACGCGCGGCTAGTCTATTAACGCTCGCACAGTCTTTTCATCGGAAAGTGCAGACACGGCACAAATATAGACGCGAGGCGCGGCACCACGCCGCCGTATAGCCGAGTATTGTGTGAAACGAGAACCGCGCCAACACGGACCGTCGGCATGAAAAAAAAAATCATACATCCTATATTGATGACACCGACGCAGGCTGCCTGGTGTGGCGTGTTCTACCACGGGCCGTTTAATTGCACCATTAGATTCAGCAAGCTAATATAATACGAGTAATACAACGAATGAGCGAAATAACCAATTTTCTCTTTCTTACCGATATCCAATAGTATAAGAAAGGAAAATCAACAGTTTTACTGAGAAATATAGCTAGAGCTCAAGTCTAGGCTTATTCAAAACGAATAAAAGTTAATACTTATTTATCCAAGAATTTCTAAATACTAATAAATCATGCCTACAATCATTAGCTTATCTAACAGCTGCAAAGCTAGCTTGGCTATAATTACTTTCGCAAACACCTGATCATACGAAAATTAAAATAATAAGCATTTCGTATTTTAAAGCATATCTAAGCAAATATTAATGAACATTGGCAAAAATATTAATTTTTAACGAAGCAGATTTTAGAAAATCAACAAGCATATTATTAACATTTATACTCGTTGTGCTATAAATCGGTAATGAGTTTAGTTTTTCATAATTAATTTTATTCGTTTTAGAAAATAAACCAAATTATTCTATTCTAGTACTATTATAAATGTGAGAATGTGTATGTAAATTATGAATGATTGTTACCACGTACGAATAAGTAACTTCTAAACTGAATATTTGAAACTTGTACCTTCACGCGAAGTACGAGTACAGTACAAGTTTCGATCTTTAAAGCGATTATAGTAGATCATCATGATCGATTGATGACGTCATCTTATATCACAATCATCGCCCTTGATTCCTAATTACACCTCATGAAAATACACGTAACTGTCAAAAAACACGTGGCTGTCAAAAAATTTACGTGGCTGTAAAAAAATACACATGGCTGTCAAAAAGTACACGTGGATGTCAAATTTTGCTTTCCTCGATTTTTGCACAAAAACGTGATCATTGTCCCCAATTGTATGACATTCTAGCTCAAATTCCCCGGTCAGCTACCCTTTGTTATCTCCCAAAAGAACCATTAATCACAGGACGTGTCTTCTTAACGCAAAGTATGTTAGGCCAGCTGACAAGATAAACCTTTTCACACCTATTCAGGGTGACTCGAAAAAACTATTCGAGCGAAGACCCAACCTTGGAGATCCACCGGAAAGATTGCGAAATTGCAGATTTAGCAATTTCTTGCAGCTTACTCGGATAATGAACGGATGATTTCTTGGAACTGGAAAATAAGGAAAAATGTTACGAATTTTAATGGGGTGAAAATTTTGCGGTCACCGCAGATTTTATTGAGCTGTTTACAAGCGCGTGCTTACATTGTAATCTGGCAATTCTTTTGAATAAAACGATTCCAGCTATCTTGTGATGAATAATATAGTTATTAGATACAAAAAATTGTAAGTTGACGATAATCGTAGTAGGTATATTGAGTCAAAAAAATAATGATGAGGTTTTTGAGAGTTTTCACTAAAAGCGGAATACATGCATATTTAAATTTGTACTTTGAAATTCAAACCCTTGTTTTCGGACCCTTGGCTTTTACTGCGACGCTCAATTAGTTCTAGCTCGGGTGGCATAAAAAACCATTCAGTATGACTGTGCTTGATTTACTATTATTGTTGAAATGGTATATACTTTAGATGAAGCGAAAGGCAAAAGAAAAATGGCTTTACGTTGTTTCTACCCTCTGCCCCGATGTGGGTTCTTGAAACAAGATGAAAACATGTACTTGAAGTAAGTTCAATAAAATTAATTGGCCCGGAAATTGAGCACATAGTACACTGTTAATACGATTTGAATCATTAGCCTAGTAAGTAAAGAATACATTTAAATAATATTACATATAGATAGATAAGCTCTTTATTGTTCTCATCAAAAATTATGGACAAAAAGTATCATACAACTTAAAACTAGTGCAACAACTGGCTGGCAGTTAATTTATTACCAATAATGTCCACCAAATATCACACAATTTGTCGTTAGACAATATCGCCCGCTGAGACAGAAAATGAATTTCCGGAAGACAACATTCGAGTATGATATCTAGGATAGAGAGCTGACCACAAACTGCGGGTTTTGGCTCGTTTCCAACACTTACTGAGGATAAAATGCTGATAGACGATGGACTCGCAAAAAATCTATCATTTCTGATTTAGTAACGCATTCTCGTTTGGCCAAATGTTCTGGAAGGCGGTGAAATATAAAATGAAACAAAGTTGAAACACCATTACCGAATGGCTGTTAATAGTTCTTTAAATTCTGGAATAGACTTACGTTTCACTATCATCTCGCTTGGCACCCTATTCTTGGGCGTTCAAGATTATCTCCGTCAATTTCACTCTAGTGACATTTCTAATGAGTATCAGTGACCGAGATATACGAGTATCTTACTCGCCAGAATAATGTCCCTAATGCTTAAGGAAGATGCAGTCTACGTTTTAGCTCGCTTTACTACACAAACCGATTTACTCGCGACTTGAAGATACTAAGATTATATTAACCAGGAAACACTATTAAACAAGATCTTAAGCGTTCCACACTAGCGGTTTGCACAATAGAAGTGAAGTCAAAGTCGTTCAAACGTCGTTCAAACTTACATTGCGTTTTCTTTTTCAGTAAATCGAGAGCTTGGAATTGGACTTATTGTTGTTTCCAGTTCTTTACTGCATAACATACGCCCTCGTTACTTTTCCAGTTCAAAGCCCTGCAATTGTCACTGTAATTTTTTAATTCTCGCTACGCTTTGTTTGACAGGAAACCGGTGATTTCATCGTCACAAACAGATGAATGCATTTTACGTATTCAAACTTTTACATTTACTGGGTTTAATCACAGTATCACAGTAACGTATGACAAATGGACCAACTTAAAAGTGTTCCGACAAATCAAATAAAAACCTGGATACTTCCTCAAGCAAATCCTAAAGTTGTCAAAGTACCAAGTAAATTTTTGTAGAACTGTAATGCTTGACTGAGTGTTGTGTGATAAGAAGACCGCTATTTTGCCATTGTCTGAAAATTGTTATTAATTTGTCTTGTGTATTTATTTATTTATTTATTTTTTTTTTTCTTTCTTTTTTTTTTATTATTTATGTATTTGTAAACCATAGAAAACAACGCTAGTGAAATAAATTAGAAATTCAGGGGACACGTAAAATAATTAGGTGTCTTGTTTTTGAATGTAAATTTCGCCATTAATTAGAATTAAAAGGACCTTGTCCTTACGAAACATGATTCATGATGATTCAAAACACAAAATTGTACACAGTAAGGAACTCTAATTAACTTCACATTAGTATTCATCAAATAATCCATAATTAACATTTTCTCTCGAAAATTATGTACCTTGTGATGTAATTCGTAATCACTGGTCTAATATCAAGCTCTTTGAAGTTAATAACAAGTTGCGAGTTCATTTAAAACCAACCTTGATGGGAAATTAAACCAAACAAACTGTGCCAAGCTTATCTTGTTAAATTACTGAGAAATTATGATAGTTTAACCTAATTCGTTATTTTTATTAGAATCGTAATTAAAAGCAAAATTTGTGGCTGAGTGTGTTTAAATTCCAACTGCTTTTAAAGCTACAAAATGAATTATCGCACGATTCTTGTAACATAATGAGTCATATTTTGGAGTACTGAAAAAGTCAATGTAGCAAAAGAAATAAAAAATATATGACCTAGTTCCTAATCCAACACAATCATAGTTTACACATACTAAAGGTTTTAACACAGACCAAAAATTTCAACACAGTCTTTATTTTTTACTGTCACTGAGCCAAAAAAATATAGAACAACTAGCAATCAACAACTGCAACAAAACACGACTGTCATGTCCGTATTCATTGTAACAAAACACCAAAACATGCCGTGTAAAAACAACAGTATTAACATTTTACAACTGGTGTTACCGTACACGAATCCCGCCCGTGGATATAAAAGCGGGACACGTTCTCGTACTAATTTAACTTGCTGTCTCCCTGCTTTTAGCGAAGATACATTATGTTTGCAAAGCCACCGATACTACCAAAGCGAATATAGTGACTGCAAAAGTTGATGTTTTACTCTCTAATAAACATAGTCAACATAGTCATAGTAAACTTAGCTAGTGTATACTAGCGGATACTGACACACTTCTAATAATTTTGTCTCAAAGACACGTAAGTTGATGCCAACTACAACAATACAATGATATCTCACTATGGAAACTAACGTGGTTTTGCTATGCGAGTCGCAACCGCGAGCGCGTTACGCTTGTAGTAAAAAAAAACCTTTGATGCTAGATTTTGAAATCAGGTTTACGGGGTTGGTGGATTCATAATAATATACACCATTGAACTTCTTCACCAGACATATGCAGGTTTCTTTACAACATTTTATTTATTTTTGCAAATAGTCAGTGGCATGAAAATTCATACATAAGTTCCAAAAAACTCATAGTTGCAAGTCGAGGTTTGAATACACTACCCCACGAATGTAAAGCGGTTGTTTTCCCATTTATTCACACTTATTTGATAATTGAATAAAACAATTAACAAATTACATCGACTTGTGCCGTGCTGGTGATGCCCTTGCTCGTCCTTGGTCCCATTTAGGAAGTTTAAGCGAAATCAATCCAGCCATTTTCAAATGAAGTTTTTACGAGCCAAAGGCATTTATTATTTACATAAATAGATTAGATAAAACATTATGTTCAAATAAGTTCATTAAAAAAAGTTGAAAACAAGCTTAACTAATAAAGCAAGCGTAGCTTAGCTTAAGCTTTGCTTTGCTTTTATTGCATTGTAATCGGACTTATACACGTATACCAAATTTCAGGTCAATTGGACATCGGAAAGTGGTTCAAAATTGAGTAGCAATATTCCACGCAAATAAACATATTTGTAGTTGTCACAAAATAAGATGCCCGTTATGACACTGAGAAAGACCGTAGAATGTACCTTGGAACGCTTTTCGCGCATACTTTATGGTACGAGTAGCATGCAATGTCAAATTATAACGAAACTCTCAAAAACAGTTACGTTCTCAGTCTTCTTTTTTCAAATATTAGTATTGTAAGTTGTAACCATTTAATAATTGAATTGACGATAGCTCAACTGACGATTTTGGCTCATCATCCGAAGAAAATTATTGAATGAAGATTCAATCACTTTCGTTTTTTCTTGTTTTTTTTTGTGATTGAATGAATGTTATTATAACTAAAAATATTAAGACAAATTGACCCCTCGCACCATTTCGTATCATTTCAATATACCTATAATATTCAAGTTTAAGTTAAATTTTCGAATCGTAACCTTTATCCAAAGTACTTTACAATAAAAAATCAAATCGATCAAATACTCATACAAATTTGAATTGATTTATCGTGAGTATCGAATACCGAGTCGTATGGTAACATCACTAGTTACGTCGCAATGACAAACGTCCAAACGGGCATCTTATTTTGTGACGACTATAGTTACAAACTCATTATATAGTTACATTCATACAATGCAAGTTAAATAAAAGCGTGTAAAATCAGTTGCTCTTCGAGTATTGGCACTGGTAGACTAGTAGACGCACCGGTGGAGCAGGTGTTGGCACGTCATATGTTTTGTGGCCCTGTGTAACCCTGTTATGTGCCCTGTACCGCCATTGTATCGGAATGATGGGCCTCTGCGATTATAACGCTCTTTTGTCTCCCATTTGTGTCCGCAAATTTGATAACATTGTAATAAAATCTTACAGGACTGCAGGCTTTGTTGTTTTTGGTTTTCATAAGGGGAGCCGCTCTGTTCCGTGGTAATATGTCATTGTGGTCGAGGATAATTTAATTTTGTTCTGCTTTTTATTAACTTTGTTGATAAATGTGGTTGACGAAGTGTATAGGTTTACATTGTGCTGAAATTTATACCTGCCTCAGTCACCAATTCTTCTTCAAGCCTTGTCGAGTCTAAAATAAGTTTGTTTTTAATTTATTTGTACTTTAACCTTCTTTTGCCTTGGAGTGAAAACGGAAAAATAACATCAAGACTCTGAGGTATTGAAGGAAATTTTATTTCACCTTAATAAAAAGTTTCTTAATTTCAATTATAAGCTTTTGAAGATTTACTACAGTAGTGGAGAGCATCTTCAAATCTTTAGAAAAACCTGAAAAAAAAAATATAGGAACATAAAACAGACCCTTTGATTTAAAAAATACCATTTATTTCTAGTTTAGATTCGTAAACAAGAAACGCACAACAAGAAAAATCTTATCAGAAAAAGAATCAAGGAAGGAAGACACCTGTCTCTCAATCTCATAAATTATTTGAAAAAGTATTAAAATACTCGCGTCTCTACGTAAGAAACACTTAGAAAACACGTTCAAATTTGCTGAAGGTAAATAAATTACCTTCATTTGGCAAAAATAATAGCAACAGGATTCAATAAAGTCTCTCCAAGTTGTTGTTAGGCTACTAATTAGGCTACTAATTGTAACAGTCAACGTACAATGATTATGATTTCATTATTGTAATTATCGGCCAAATTTGGAATCATAGAGCAAATCGGATAATTTTACTTTAATAAGTTAAGAATATATTTGTTTATTATTTTCCCTATAAGGAAGCAGACTTACCTTTCTTTAGAAAGAAAGTTTATTTTTATTTAACATTACGAGGTTTTTATTGCAAGAAATGCAGGTAGTGGTCTCCTAAAATATCTTGTCTCAGAAAGTGATACAAGACCTTTTTTATTTTTTTATAAAAACAACAGGAAATAGGCAAGCGGCCAAGCGAAGCCTGAGTAAGAAGAGATCTTATTTCACTCTACTTTACTGCATAGCTTTTAATTTAAATCTACTCCGCGTAGCTCAAACTCTAAACATAAAAGTTCATAAACAAAAACCACTTCCGAAACCTAGCTGTCTGAAAACAGTTAACCATTCAGGCGTTGGCATGTGCCGTGGAGCCAAACTTCGCGAATAATGTATGAGGTACGCGCAGGAGTTGCCATCGTAGTGAAGATAATAATATTAGGGGATGACAGCACGATAAGCCGATTTAATATTACTGGGGCCTTATTCCGGCAAGGGAGACATTATCTAAGTCACTGTCGCTCTCAACAGAAATATCAAAACAGCGAGAGTGACCAAGGTAATCTCGATCGGCCCAGAATACCTCCTAGTTCTAGCTCAGGTGAGTTAGTGCTTCGTCTGAAGTAAGACGTGATTAGGACTTACTAGGTTCTAGACTTTCGGTATAATAGCCGCAATGCAGCATCGTTATTTTGGAGGATATTCCAAGCCTAATATTTTCGTATTAAGATTTCAGGATTATAAGAAAAAAAGTAAGTAGGTAAGTTTGTATAGGCCGATTAGCAAACTCAGGTGTCAGAATATTTAGGCGGCGTCAAAGCTTTTGAGATGGTTTGGCGGTTGCTGTTAAAACCACTGGAACCTACCGTTGAATATATCATTCGAACCATGGTAGTGGAATCTTAAAACCAATGTCACGTCTTCAGTATTTATTATAAATTAATTATTAATTAAATCGGTATTCATTATTATTTTCGTCAATATTTTGATTTAAGATTTTTTATTTAAGTAGTACCCAATAACCAGTAGTAGAATAGCCTAAGTTGTCTTCTTCAAAACCGCTATTTATTTATCTCTCGGGATATCTCCAGTACTTTGCTAGAGTAGAGTTCCAAATACTCTAAAGCAATTGCATGCAACACTGTTTAAACTTGTATTCCGTTTAGCCTGAAAACAAATAATTTTTAAACTTATTTCACGTTTCCAATGAGAAACAATGCGTGTAAACGATAACAGTTAAAGCGTGGGAAACAAGTTACAATAAAACGGAGCGGAGAACAATGTTCGGTATTCTCGTGAGCCGATTTTCATTTTTAAATGCAAAACGGTTTAACTTTATAGCGATCACTGTAAATTTCATTATTTACAATCGATAGGCGAAACAATGTCGGAACACCGAAAGTTGCACGCATCGCTTACGGAATACGGAACATTGCAAAAATAAATCCCATTTAATATTATTTATGGAATTGTCTCGACCTGCGTAAGGCGGCGGGTAGCAAGTGGATGCGTCAGGCAGAAGAACGTGCCTTGTGGTGTTCGTTAGGAGAGGCCTATGTCCAGCAGTGGACAAAAATCCGATAGGCTGATGATGATGATGATGATTATTTATGGGAAATTTTGCATCTTTGGGTGATTGTTGACTCAATGACCCAGAAACGGCAAAACGAATTAGAAATAATATTGATATGGTGGTAAGACCCTGGATTCATTCATAGACTACTTTTAACCACGAAGAGGTTTAATTTTTTTTATTCTATTCAGTGACAAGACGAGCAAATCGCTCACCTGATGTTAATTAAACGTCATATTTGCCCATAACAGGTCTGCGTCACCCAGAATTTTGAACTTTTGCAGTTCAAGACCCTGCGCCGCACAGCACTGCGCTCGTCACTCTGAGATATAAGATGTTTAATCTCCTATTTGCTCTGAAATTTCACTGAAAAAGATTCTTGTAGGATCGCGAGTGAAACCACAGTGCGCACCTAGTTCAGACGAATGAAATGGTACGACAAATCAAATAAATCAAAATATTTACAGTAAATTTCAAAATCGAACAACAGACAAAACTCGTATAAAGTTGAAAACTGCAATAAATCCGTTTGAAATTAGTTTTCAACGACAGAATACTCATCCGTGGAAAATTAATTGCTTTCCGATTACCAATAGTTTGTAAAGTTGACTTTGTTGAGTTATGGCACTTAAAGCTTGTGATGTGGTAAGAAACTGAGTACTCTAGTCTTGGTATTTAATTTTATGATAAAGAGATAATATAAACAGATAATAAAAACACTATTTTAAATTATGGGGACACTGTTAATGGAGCAAACCATATTCTATTATGGTTTCCTAGTATTAGAATATGTTATTCGCTTAAAAGAAATAGTGCCTATCATCATCATCGTCAGTCTTCCTTATTTAACTGCTGGGTATAGGTAGTAGATATGCCTGTCTCATATTGTGTCATCAGCCTTGGTACTGCTTCACTCAGATCTCAACTTTTCTGTAATTTGTTGAAAAGCTAAAACTATATATACCTAAAAGTATTTACAAGTTTTTTGTTGAAAAAGCACTTTGAATACAAAACAGCTTTAAAAGCTAACTTGATTGTCAAAACTTGTTTAGTAAAGCGCCTGAGAAGTCCTAAATTACTAATGTAAAATTTGGTTAAATGTCATAGAAACATTATGTAAATTGCAACTAAATGAAGCTGTAATTGTACACTGTTTTCAGTTCAACCGCACTAAATGGCGCAAAATGACACAAACTGAATTGCAGGTCGCGAGTTCATATTTGCGTGGTTTAGTAAAGGCCACCATAGTGCACTCACACCACATATACAGCTATAAAAATAATCAAAATGAAAGCCGTTACTGAGAGTGTTGTACTCGCGTACTAATAATCTTGTTTCGGACTTTATAATTTTATTTGATAAACTTCAAGTGTAGTACTAAGGCACGTTTACGCGAGTACACGCGTCAGATACGCGCAATAGACGCGTCTCTTCATATGCGATGGTATTCTTGCCTCGACAGCTTGGGACATTAAACGTTTTTAATCTTTTTTTCGCGATGCGTGGACGACGCGTGCACAAAGCGTGTGTGAATGAAAATATACCCAAACGCAAAAAGTGCGCATTAAAATCGAATATGAATGTCATATGAATGCGCACTAAGAGTGATTTGATGCATGGTTAGCACGTGTTCAAGAGTTAGCACAATTATTATTTTTGTTTGAAACATCTCATCGAAATATAGCTGCTATTCAAAAAAAAAAAATATAATTATCGTTCCTAATTTATTGATTCTGTTTCGTTTTTAATAAATTACAGCAAATTTTCACCTCGGCGACACCATTTTATTGCAAAGTGACAAACTGGTCCGCGTTGCGGGCCGCAAAGTGCATATTTGTGGCTCCATTAGTGCGCGCGTTGTTTTAACGACCGCGTCGGGTCGCACACGGAAATGATTTTTATTTTTTCGTAAATTTACTTACTTAATTAAGCTTCAGATTTTTAGCTAGGTTTCCTGAAAAAAGACGACAAAGGAATAGGTTGATGTGTGTTGGGGCAACTCCAACAAAGAGGAAACTCCTCACCAAGTAAGTCGAGAGACTATGGTACGCTATCAGCATTGGGAGAACTCGTTTCTTTTTCACTTATTAGCGAAGTTGGACACTCAGAACTCGAATTTCAGTATTTTTCATTGGCTAGGAACTTAAAAATCTGGGATTTTTTATCGCGAACGAGTCTGCGTTTGACCAACAACTCGCCTATTGCTAAGCAAGCGACGATGTGAGTTATAAGTAAGTGTATTACTTAATATGAGAAGAAATAACTTCATGAATAATAATAATAATTTTCCCTGTACGCTATATTCTTTCAGGTTCAGATTTTTATTCGCCTTAGTGAATCCGTTGTCACACGTTTCACACTTAGGTACCATGGCTCCCCACTAGGATTTCCTGTGTTGGGATTACCATGAAACACACACAAAACCAAGGATTACTAACACCCAGACCCAGAGCAGATATTTAAACATTCATTTCATTCATTCAAACATCTGTTCGGCCGGGAATCGACCTCTGGCTTATAAGACGAAAATACAACCACAGAGCCAAAAGGTCAAAAAATAATCAACCGCCGCCGCGGCTGCAATCATTTTGCGATTTCGCAGCTATAAATATCATTATTACTCAAATGGTATAAATCATTTGAGATAAGCTCGCAAGGGCAACGACAGCCAATAAGCGGTTCACGCGAATTACCCAAGATAAATTGCCTACCTGACATTAATGCGCACTTCCTTGAGAAAATAAATTACCTGTATCACCCCTCGATAGCGACACGTCCTTGTCCAAAATAGGTTTTCACAGGTTACAAGGCAACTTTGTCAATGTCGTGCTAGATAAAAAAGGTGCTTGAGACGAGCTAATACGACAACCGGGATAAAATGGGGATGCGATATTTGGTGGCATATTTCACTGGGGTAGTAATGCGGTACATGTCCATAGGCGACGGTGATCGCTTAAAATTAGTCGGTGCGTTTGCTTGTTAGTCAAACATGAGTAGACTGGGAATACTACGCATTGAAAAGAATAGCTAAAAACCGAACGAAGTGGTGGAAGGATGGAAGTAGAGGAGGGGCTCTGGTTTATAGCAACACAGAAATACGAAGAAGTAAGATAGCACGTATAAAATATTTTTAACAAAATTAAATTACGCAAAACGTAAAGTTTTTTTCTGATTAGTAGTTTCAGTACAACATCTTGCATAGTAGGTATTTTGTTTTTAATTAAAATCACTTTATCTCGTGTAATTTAAACCGCTTACATAATTATACTCGTCTTTAACTAAAATCAAGCTTCTAAATGTAATAGACCAAATAAAATTTATTTTACACCACCAGAGCTTACTTCCTCACATAAAAGTACAGTCTGGAGCGTAAAATCTAGCCTAAGAATGAACCATTCATGATTTTTAATTGTAACTAACCGAGCCAAGTCTACTATCGCCAAGCAAAGTCATTAATTAAACTTAATAGGTTCAGTTCCAATCTTGGAAGACCAATCTCGAATTAGGCCATGTTATCTTTCGATTAACTGACGAAATTTATGACACTTCTTATTGGACTCGATTCGATTATGTTTATACGTTTTCCTTATTGGTATGCCGCAGATGTTATTGAATGCGTTAAAAACGGCAGTGTCAATCGTAGGCCATAATGTGAGCAGTTACGGAGCACGTCCTATTGAAAGCATCAATACTTACTCGCGTATAAACGGATTACCACGGTACTGCTTTCACTGCGTTCTCACTTTCACTTTAATAAAAGTGAGTAGGAAAACTTAATCATTTAATTTTTAATACAATTTTTTTCCGTCTCTCGCATTTATTTGTTACTAGCTCTGCTCTGTGGTTTCACCCGCATTTTCAAGGATATAAAGTATGCTATGTGTTAATCCAGGTTATAAGCTACCGTCATACCAAATTTCATTCAAATCCATTTAGCCGTTTTTGCGTGATTGAGTAACAAACTTTCACATGTGTAATATAACTAGCTGCACCCCGCAGTTTCAGTGATGATTTTGAAAAGTAACTTATTTGTTAATCCAGGGTTTAAATTATCTATATTTCAAATTCCATTCAATTCCGTCGTAAAAAAATGAACGTAGCGTGAAAGAGTAACAAACATACTAACAAACTTTCACTTTTAAAACATTAGTGAGATTAGTAAGATAGTAAGATTAGTAGGATTCTGAGTTCAAGTATATTTTTAGGCATTGGATAGGCCAAAAAGGGTTTGCTCTATTGTGTTCTACCGTACTCACTTGAAGATATGTCCTTGTTCTCTTTTCTTTTAGTAGAAAGAAGCCTTAAAAAGCAGCCTATAGTTTCTGTTGTTTTCGTAGGTACATAATCTAAAATAATAATTTAAAGTAACGCGACGAATGCTAATTTGCAAAGATAACATTAAAAGCGAGTTTCATTAGTAAAATCCAGTATCGCTTAAGTATACGAGAATAGCATTATATCAGTCCTATATCCTTGTTTCCGTTCTGCCAAGCAACATAAACAGGAATTATCATCAATACCCTTCGAGACAATACTGGGACACTCTTTATAGCGGTGGCTCTAACGCTGCTTGGGAATCCAATTTCTTTAAATGGCAAGCTTTTTTCGCCTCTATGAAGTTGATATGCAATTGACTGAAGGTACAGCATTTATTTGGAGGATCTAGTTGTTTATTTCGATAGAAAATTAAATGAGGACGTGGTTGTTTTCTTTTGGATTGGTTTTTCTGCGTCAGTGGTTTTTGTTTTGCTCTATAATGTTTGATTAAATATATTGCAAAATACGATTGGCAAGTAATCAAGGAGAACGGTAGAGTTTTTTGATAAAAGGAAATATCAAATGAGAGGGGTTATTAATCGTCAACATCACGTGTTCTATTTACCTTAATTATAAAAAGATGCAGAGTTATAGTTATAAACTGATGTTTTATTCTAAATAACACCTATTAATGCGTTTATGTTCAGTCTGTTTATGGCTTGATAGACACATGTTGCTATGAAATGCGTATGCAATAAAATAACTGACCCGTGTTAACCTAACACATAACAAAGATATACCTAGCCAAAGCAAATGTACCGAGACTTGAACGATTGAAAATAGCTCGCGAAATTCGACTTGCGCCGGAAATTCGAAGCCCCATGTTCGATGACAGACAGGACGTGACGTCAAGACGCGGGGCGCAACCGAACCGTGTGGCTCCTAAATGCGGCGGTGCCTCAGGCAACTTCCGCTGTCAACTGACAAAATCTAGAATTCGCTGTACACGGAATTTGATTCAATCATGTGGCAGTCAAAGCTACATTTTTGAAATTGTGAAATTCGGAGGTTGTATTTGTGGTTTTTTGCTAGAGACATATGGTTAGAGTTTGGTTTTATATACAGGGTTGGGTTATAAGGAGAGGGTATGAAAGTAGTAAAAATATGGTAGGGAAAACTGAAAAAGGTTCATAGTACTCATCATTAAAAACAACTTTTACGATGGGACCAATCTGGAATTCACGAAAGAAAATCAGCTAAAAATCCGCAAAATGTATCCTATGTAGGCATAATATCAAAGTAATCGGAATACTTTGCCTACCAACAAATAGATTAAGTACACTTTCAGTATTAATGTTGTATAGGCCAACTTCGTTCCACCTTGGTAGATAATTACCCACTGTGTTTTAAATATTTAAACCTGTTGTGGCTTAAATTGTTCTAAAGTTTAATATAAATTCTCTTAATTTATAAGTTTCCACCAAAATAAAATGAAATGATAGACTACAATAAAAACATACTTTTTTTATGTAATTGAGTAACGAGACGAGCATATCGCTCGCCTGATGTTAAACGTCACGTTTGCCCATAACAGGTCTGAGCCACCCAGAATTTTGAACTCGCAGAATTCAAGACCCTGCGCGGCACAGCACTGCGCTCATCACCTTGAGATAAAAGATGTTTAATCTCCCATTTGCCCTGAAATTTCACTGGAAACAATGCCCTTCCAACCGCAACACAGTAATGTTACTATTTTAGTCATCAATAAAAAGCTAATTAGCGTCACGCAAATGAGTCTTTGCTTCCTAGAAATAAAATAAAGTACTAAATCTAATCAAAAGCTTCGACGACAATCAACATTGATTTGAATCGAAGAGCACCTTCTGTACCGACAACAAGAGACTGAAGAAATAACAGCAAATTACTTAAACAACTGTCCTAATTTTTATAGACTTTTCTGGAAACAAGCCAAGATTTCTAATTTGGTTACAAATTGGTCTATAATTCACGATCATAATATTTTTGTTTCCGTAATATTTACTTTTTATGACAAGCTGAATGTCTTGAATTCTGAATCAAGTGTGTATGACAGTAATGTGTGTTATAAAAGTAAAGGGCCTTTATTGACCCCACAAAGTATTATCTATTTAAATGGAATCTTATCAGATTCTCTTCTCTCTCTTTCTGCCATAATATGTTGGCAGTCGGCTTCCTAAAATTTGGTTGTTCCTTCGTTTATATTCTACTTTACTGCCTGATGGTACGAGGCCTCGACATCTTTCTTTTCCCAAACTTACGCTTTCCTGGTATTTTACTCATCTTAACGGAATAAGAATAAGAAGACTAAGAATTAGGAAGAAGGCGACGATAAGAAGAAGAATAAGAAGACGATATCGGTCTTTCCGCAATATACTTATACATAACCGGTCTTATTACAAAACGTAGACCAACTGTGGACTAATGATAGTACTGGGTTTAGTCCATGGACTAAGTAAAATCCATATTACAAAACCTGGTTTATCGTTGATTCGGGGATCGTCTATGGTCTAAAGTTAGTCCTCCGATGACCCTAGTTTAACTATGGTACTAACCTCAAAATTAGTTGTCAAATTCGCCATCTTGATCTTTGTTACAAATTATATCTCTACTTTTTCGTGATTTTAAAAGAAAAATGGATTTGGACAACTTAGATCACATGGATTTGTTTATTTTAAGATTTGTAAGTAATACAACAATCAAATTTCCTGCGTCGCGAAACGTCATATTTACGTTCCGATTGTCGCAAGCCTCTTTGCCAACTAAGAAAACTAACAACCTTGAAAATATTGTTACAAAGATGATTTTCATGAATTAGATTATTTATTGATTAAAAATTAAGCAAACAATGCGCTTTCGAAGGCCAATAAACGTATATTTTAAACGGGAATAGTAATTCTTAATCTATAGTGCGTAATACACGGAACGTCGTGAACGAATGGAGGCAAAGTGAGTGAACTTTTTTCGTATTTAATCTATGACCATGGACGATCCTTGGACTAACTAGTCTTCGATTAATCCACGATTTGTAATAAAGTCAAGGACTAACTGCTTAGCCGTAACAAACTCGAACTGGTTAGTCTAGGTTTAAACCCTCATTTAGTCTGCGTTTTGTAATTATAAGACCGAACATGTCTGAGGTTAATATGTTACACCGAAGTTCTAGAAATAATCAAAACATCCAGCTCACTGCCACTTAGTAGCGCATCCAACGTTTTACAAATTACAACAGCAGCGCTTCAAAACGTTGAACCAAATATCTCCAGCATCTAGGTATATCTATCTAGGTCATCGCGTATTTTTCATTTTACAACTCAAACAATATGAAATTCCTGACGTTCAGACGCGTAAAATTGATTACACGACAAAAATTCAAAACAGTTCTTCAATTGCTTCACATCGAAATGCGAATTCTCCGGTTCAGTACAGTCTTTGAAAAACTAGTATTGGATGCAGAAAATTGTCGATATCATTGCGTCGACATTTCCATACGTCGAATATTTGCTGCCATGCGCTCAGGAGTAGGGTTGTCAACGGTATCTTAGTGCTGTGTTTGAATACGGTATAAAGTGCCATTTTAGTCCAATATCAAATGATGTTAGCACTATGTATTCTATTTTCTTTTTAAAACATATTCAATTTGTGTAATTTTGACAATGGTGACGATGATTATAGCCTAAAGAAAATTACTCCATGTTTTTTGCCTATGCCTTTCCTCAAGTTTGTGATTTAACAAAATAGACATAACACGAAATAAAAATAATACCTTTAAGATTCTAAACCTAAACGTTTGTTACCTAATCAGAAAATACATCAATCAAGGATATACCAGCAAAAAATAGTCGGTACTTACCTTTCCTTTCCTCCTTCCTTGTGTTCAAACTTTGGAATTTTATACCCATCTCAGTCCGAAGGTAATAAAACCCATTCCAGAACATGATATTGACCTTTACAAAATGCAAATCCTCCCCGCCATTAAACAAAATCAAATTGCCAATAAATTATTCTTTTACTCAAAACAAATTGTAAACATTTTACGGCCGTCATAAAATTTTATGCTAAGCCGTTATTACGCGGCAACCCTAACAGGCCGCAGACAGGTATTGCGGGCGAGCAATTAACTTTTCAGATGGATTTTCTAGGCATGGAACAGAGCAATACAGACGATGCCAATACTGCGGTCGCACCAACAATACAACTACCGTATTGCTCATTCCAGATTATGACGTTCGATTGTGGGTATGAAGTTGGTGAACCAGTTCGTTCCGGGTTTGATTGATTAACGGCTTACTTCCGTCTCGAATTTTCGGCATTAATCAAAGTTTTAAATTGAAAGGGTAATTATGGAAATTTGAAAATCATGTTCAGAATTTATTCAGCTAATTAAATTTTTAGTTGAAGTCTCAAAGTGTGTTGGAACTGTGAAAATATCATAACAAAGGTTGTGTTTTTGTGATGACTTTGATGGCAAAGTCTTGGTCTTTGTGTTACGCTCGAGTCAAGGAACAAAAATGCATTATTTTTGTACGACCATTTTTACTGAAAAGTCAAGAAAAAAAATTAAAGAGGCTGTCGTAGATTACATACAGTTCGTGATCTACAACAGTCTTGGTCTTGTGAAAAATCGCACAAAACTGTACTTAAAAAATACATGTATCGTGACTTTCCGGTCAGCAGAAAATGAACAAAGATCCACTCTGATCCTTTTTAAGAGGATTGGCTTGCTCTTGAACACCATGCTTACACGACACTTTAGCTTCCAGTCGAGTACTTCCTAACCTCAAAAAAGTATAACAGATTTTGCTTGATTTTGGGTGCTTGATAAACCATCTTGCTGTCATCGACATGGTTTCAACTTTATATTTTGTTGGCGAATGAATTCCCAACAAAATATTTTTTTCATAAATACTTTTTAAACCCCCGACACAAAAGAGGGTTGTTATAAGTTTAGTATGTGTATCTGTGCATCTATGTAACTACGAGAAACATAGATGCATGATACAGATGTATACAGATGCAGATATAGAGGTAGATGTTAGATACATCTGATCTGCCTGTGGAATCCACCGAAGTCGGATGTGAAATCGTATCTCGCAAACCGCTGACCCGATTTTGATTTAGTTTATTTTTATTTGAATGGCGACTCAATCGAAAGCATAAGCTATGATTTATAAACATCGCTGGTGCTGATGTTGATAATTATCAGCTCTCTAGTCGAGGTTCATTGAATTTTAAATGCGATTACTCGTTCTTCAATTAGCGTCTTGTTGTTTTATTAACTTAATAGCCAGCTTAATAGTTGGTTTGGTTAAACTAAAAGAGATAAACACAAACATTTCATTTCAGGCCCTGTTCAATATTAATGTACCTATCGACGTCCGTCCACAATCATAACTACTCACCCAATTTACTTAATAGTCACTTCGATAGGTAACTAATACAATTTGATCGATTATGATTGAACTTTGTTAGTCTGTTGGTCTACTCGATAGTTTGAGAGTACGGATGTTTGAGTAACACAAACAGTTCAAAATTTATCATCAATGGGTAGATAGATGGGTGCAGCATTTAGTTCGATGGAGGCGTACCTGCGAACAACTGCGAACTGTCTAGTGTTGCTCTGGACAGATCAACTCTGATCAAACTACTTGAATTAGACTTTAGACCAAGAAGGAATGATATTATCACTTTTATAAGTAGACTTAAAAAAAAGTATGTACTTATAATTGTTGTTAAGACTTTTTTGGAGTTACATACTGGAGATACTCGTAAGCGACTAATTTATTGAAGACACGGGACTACTGTAGTTGTTTTTTTATTGTATGATTTTATTACATATGATGATTCTGATTTTTCTATATATTTCATGTTTTTTTTTTACGTTTTATTGAGTTGAAATCTCTGACTAGAATAATAAACCAGAATAAATGAAAACTGAGTAAGTAAATAGATATAAAAGTAGATTTACATATTAGTTGCTTAAATATTAAATAAGTAGTTAAGGTTAGCTAGACTTTGAAATTTCAGCGTTCGATTAATGTTTTTTCGTGGCTCTTATCCAAATGAGTTCTATTCAAGCCAAGCGTCTTGAGTTCTATTCAAGCCAAGCGTCCAAAAAGTTCGCAAAGTACAATAAGATCAATTAAAAAACCTAAACGTCAATATTGCGGGCAATGGTCGATGGTTCTCCCTTGTTTATCATGACAACTTTTAATATAATTTCACTTTGTACAATTTTAGTTCGTATAAAATCTGTAGGTATACATGTATTTCAAAAAATGACTTGGGGTTCTTGAAAGCTTTTAAGTTAAAGGCAATTCTATAGATTTTCATTTCCACGCCCCTAACTAGTCGGTGCGGCTGTCACGACAAGGGAAACAATGACAAGAAATGTTCCAGTTAACTATTTGCGACGGCCGTGGTTCTCATCGATATAGTCCACTTTCGCTTGGCATTATAGATTTTGATGGGTGATATAATTGGCAGGTACATTGTTTTGTTTTGGACACAAACGTTTTTCCTGAGACAAATGTAGTTATGTTCTGTATATGACTGTGCGTGTGCATGGTTATATTTGTTGTGTAATTGTACATTATACCAGCCAATTGTGTATTTGATTTTTGATTAGATTTTGTCTCACGTAATAAAATGGATGTTTGAGTTGTAATTATGTTGTAATTGTTCATTTAAAAGAAATTTTCAATGATAAAATCAAAATCACAGCTACGAGTAAAACACTGATTTGACTAAGTAAAAACCACTAAATCACAACAAAGGGCTTGGGAGCTACAATATAGCACATACCTACAGATACACGGGTAATGGGTATATATGTATGTTACCGGCCAAACCCGATTTTATACGCGATAGGATTAACTAGTATAGCCTAGTCCAAACTAGTTTGTCCTAAGCCCGATAGGATAAATCAGTTTAGTGTAGGTTAGGTTAGTTAGGTTTTTTTTTTTTTTGCCGTCCTCCTCCACCTATATACCCCCAACTTTATCGGGGACCTTTGTTAGGTTAGGTTAGTTACTTTTTTATCCTAGAGTGTGCGTATTTACGAGTACATCAGAATCAACTAGTTTGGCCTAGGCTTAACTGCTTTATTCTATCGGGCTTAGGACAAATTAGTTTGGACTAGGCTAAACTAGTTAATCCTATCGCGTATAGGAAGAACTAGTTTAGCCTAGGTAAAACTAGTTTGTCCTAAAATCGGGTTTGGCCGGTAACATATACATAAATCTTATAACTCCCTTCTATTTACGCCGGGGGTTAAAAAGTACATTACTATAATAGTAGTATTCTATGTGTCTTCGGTAAAATTATTTCGAAATTATTCACTACAATCACTCAAAAGTACTATTTTCTATTATCTTTAGAAGGTATGTGTCTAAATGATAATAAAGTTAACTGTATCGAGATGGCAGACACCCAATTAAGACTATTCTCTGTTAATTGCTCCCATAATGGAAAACGTGAAACAAAAGAAGGTCAAAGATGTGAAAACAACGATAAACTATGCCTTAACTGAATTAATGAAGACAGTAATGCTTTTAGCCTGTCCGCAACTCTAACCGACTTTTATAAAACATAAAGCAATTAAACGCTGTTTTATAGAAAAACAATAGCAATTTAGATCTTTCATAAACGGGTAAACGCGTTTAAACCCAGCTAAAACCATTGCATTTACGTGAACTTATACTGGAATCCGTAACAAATGACAAAGTTTCGTCAACAATGCGTTGACTATGAGTTACGCCACAGGAAGTTAATTCAAATAGCGCTCAGATATTCAACTATTCCTTCAAAGCCCGATCTCAAAAGCGTCACATAAGGACTAATAAAGTAAATAGTTCCATATTTAACTTCCATTGTCTGCAAAGCAACGGCTGAACCCTTGCGCTTTGCAATTCCTAGAGAATCGAATAAAGGGAATGAATTCAATGAATCAACGCAGGATTTCAATAGATCTATTGAATAGATCGAGGTTGATCACACTACGGGCACTAAGCCAATAATAATTTACGTTCGAAACCAATTCTACGTCACACGTAGTCCTGCAACTCGCTTTATGTTCGCTGCCTATAGAATTTGCTGATGTTGGTGCTTAAATTTAAACAAGTGTAGTGGTTTTTAATCGCCGAGTGATATAAAATAGTTATATATATAGCCTAGTAAGATAATAATTCATCAGCAAAAATAACAGAAGATTATTCATAGTTTTTACTATCCATTTAAATTTTTAACAGTTACTACGCAGTAAAGTCCAAATTGTACTGTCCTCTAATAGAACATGATAATATTTATATTTTATATTTAGTTTTATTTAGGGACGTATCTTGCAATTAATAATGTTATTTTATTTAACTTTAAGACTGCTTAAAATAAGCCTAACAAAAATATATGTTAAGATGCGTTACGTATTATTTAACGAATTTTTTTTTTTAATATGACTGTGTAAGATACATATTGTATATTTAAAAAACACAACATTACTTTTTAAACTTTAATAAAAATAGGTGTTATAGGCATCCGTAGGCGACGGTACCATCAGACGACCCGTTCGCTAATAGGTGTGTCGTTAAAAATCATTACAATAATTATCTCCCCGTATCATCGAAAGTAGAGACGTTAAAATAAAAGTCACAGTAAAATCACGTTTGGTAAAGAAAAACTGGTAGGTGCAGAAGTTCTCGGGCCTCACCTAGACGAGATAGCGGGTTTTCACGAATCATTCGGGTCGTGACATTAGCGTAATGGTATTGAGTTGAGTGGATGCATGATAAAGGGAAAAATGTAGGCTTTTATCTGGTAAGGCTTAACTCGAGTAATTCAACGCTACTGCTTTTAAATACGCACTTTTGACTGGTGCCTATGATCACGTTAAGCAACGGTCAGCAAAACAGGACCTTGTTACAATTGAATTGAGCTTAATTTTAATTAAAACAATTTTTGAAGAAGTATTTTTTTAGCTCCGACGTCGTCATTATCATCATCCACAGCTTTCTTTAACCCATTGCTGGGTATAAGCCTTCTCCTAATGTACTCGTATCATCAGCCAGGGTCCTGCGCCAATCGGTGTAGCCCCCCCCCTAGCCAAGTTTCAGTTTTATAATCGAAACGCTATAGAAAACTAGGAAAATGTATAGAATGACATTTCTGTCCTAGAATTTAGAATCTATAAATCAATTATAGAAATGTCATGGCAGGATCGACCCGTGACATGGACGATGTTGTCGACCCACGTCGATGGCGGCCGACCAACGCTCCGTTTGTTTACCTTGGGATGTTTACTATAGCTCCTACTTAGATTTTTTTTAAAGACGACGACTTATTTACCGGATTCTACAATGATGGTCATCTTCATAGTGAACTCCAGACCTATAAATTACTTGATGATGAATTGAAAACCAAACAATTTTCGTACTTAAAAACACATTCCTTTGGGTACAATTTAACTTCAAACCATTTTCAGCTAAAAGAAAACTTTACAACTATTTTTAATATTGAAATCGCAGGAAGTCGTTAGCGCGTATACCGGATGAAAAATAATACCCACTGTCGCTGCAAGCATTGTATGGAGTGGCGCAGTATGAAATAAATTGTACGGTATCGCCGATATCCCTGGTTTCAAATACGGCTTCAACTCCCTAGTTGCTTTCCCGGGACGAGTTGCATGTGCTGAACCTCAATTGTTTATTGAAACAGGTTTTTATGCGGTTGAAGTTTAATTTTCTGAATTAACGTTCTGGGCATTCTGAAATCTGTATTGTGTTAACTCAATACGACCATTTATTGGTCTCGGTTTTGTATTGTTTGAGATAATTTGTGTTGTCTGCATATTTTGTAAAATGGAAATAAAATTAGTAGCAAAAGGTAAATTAGTAGAAACATAAATTTTTGAGACAATTTCTAGAAAAATAAACAATGAAGACTGCGTTTGAAGTTGTAAGTTCAAATAGAACAAGTGGTTAGCCTTGATGTTTTAGGCCACCTCAAGGCCTCTAACTTGGCTTGGCGGTTATTGTCAAAAGACAAACAACCGGGACGTACGATTTGACTTGTCATGTAACCTGAGGTTGCGTTCAGAATTATACTCGGATTACTAAAAAAAATCCTTTCTAAACCTCAAACTTTTTGACAAAGATCTCTACTAATCTCCACAACAGACACAATGTCATGAAATGTTCAATTTATCAATTTTAATTCATAAATAAAGTGAATAAAATTTCCAAAGCTCTTGAAAAATTAATTTGTTTCCTAAAATTACACATGAAATGGTACAGCGTTTAACCATTTCAAAACATCTCGAACAGCGATGGGGAAGCGAAAGAGGAAAGAATACGAATAAACGCATTTTTATTTACCATCTCTTTTGTTTCGTAAAAAAAGCGGGCTACGATATACGAGGATATTAGGGAAACAAAAGCCGCATTGTGTTATGTAGTCCACATCACTATACGAAATACATTTAGAAACTGATTGACTCTCGTATTATGAGAGAAAATGGCCGTGGTCGTAAGAACAATGCACAAAATGTATTATGAGAGATAATATCCATAATCACAGTGCACAGATCGGAAGATAATATTTTTGCTTTGACCAGTACTTTTCATTGGCGTCATTGTTTTATAAAAAATGCACAAAACAACAAATTCAAAGTGGTGGTGGTTTTAAGACAAAGTTTCTTTTATACCAATAAATATCTTACCATCATTAAATCGTTTAAATAATTCGATCAAAACACTGAATATGCTTTTGCAATCATAAACGTTTTATTAAAATTAAACATAAAGTATTGTTAGCAAATTATCTGCTCGTCTTAACTATTTCAAAACTTAGATGAACTCGGTGACACAAATTCTTGAGAGAATTCGTAAATTGGATTAGTTTTTGAATGTTAATTAAAGGAAAGAGAAAGTTTTATTCAGTTCATAGCTGCTCAGCATACGAAATAAGGCCGTTGTTATAATTTTTCCAAAAAGATTTAATGTTTCCCCGAAACGTCCACGCCAAAAGTCGAGTTTGACTGTAAGGATAATCTTGATTAAAAATTAAATTATTACTATTATATTATATAAATTATGTACTTCCTGATATTATTTTCTACATTTTTTTACAAATAATATTTTACAAGAAAATTCTTAATCTATTATTGATAAAAGGAAGATTTGAATTTTAATAGCTGAGTTCAAAGCTTTACCTAAAGGAATTTGGCAGCGACTCAAGCGTTACTTGGAATAGGTAATATCAAACAATGTTGCTCAGGTGGTTCAAATAGTTTGTTTGGCTAATTTTCAACATGTCTGAAGCGTGTTAGTATGTTTGTACTTGAAAACTTTGTTGTATGTAACTTCTGTTATAAAATATTGCATAGTGTTGAGTTACAGGTGCATGTTAATACATCCATGTAACATAATATAGTGTGTGATAAGCCGAATCCTGAATGACGAGCATTTCTCGCGAGGCCAGTTTCTGTTTTGCAGACAAGCTTACCGTGGTCTAGACTGAGATAAGAACGAGAAATGCTTGGTCAGTAGGGCCAAGCTATCCTACTAAATATTATAAACGTGAAAGTTTGTAAGAATGTATAGATTTTTGTATGTTTGTTATTCTTTCACGCAGAAAGGGTTGAAAGGATTTACATGAAATTTGGAATGAAGATTGTTCATGGTCTGGATTAATACATAGGCTACTTTTTATCTCGGAAAACGCGGGTGAAACCGCGAGATGCAGCTAGTATATAATATATCTATTGAACTGGCGGGGTCAGCACTTATCTCACTCTGACAGCCAAGAATGCTGTGGTGTAGATTGAGATAGCAGCGTGCCTCGTAAGGCATGCTTGTTGCTTGGTCATCAAGACCCGGCTATTGAACTTATAGAGCCAGCATCTATCTGGCTTGGGCTGGCGAGTTTATTATTGTCTAGACCAAAATACTTGGCGAGGACTCCACGGTAGAGGAGATAGACTTTTTACTTTCAGAACTTTTTTTGGCAGGTAAATAAGGATTTATCTTTTGTTTTCGTGTCAAATTTTATCCAAATAAATCTAATCGAGGTTAATATCTGATTAACTCTTACATGCTGCAAAACTTAAACACTGTTGAAACCTAGGCCATCTATTTGAGGTAAGAAAAAAAATATCCCTTTTAAAAGCTAAAGTTTTATGCAAACATCCTTTTTACACGAAATGTTAGCCGTCAGCACAAAGTAAATTCTAAACCTTTTTAAAATTGTTTTAGCACAGAAAAGGAACCGCAGACGAAATAAAATGAGAGAAGCATTGTTGCCTCCGCTTGAAATATGAGCTCGGGGTTGGAATAAGGTACTAGCTATATGAAAAACCCCATGCGCCAGACCAAAACGCTGCGCTTCGAGCGCATGACAGCTTTGAAATTATGTTTCAATGCTCAAGAGTCCATCCAACGTCCCAAAACCGTAGACGTAAAAAGAGGCTTTCTGGACGTGTTCCATTCCGGGTTGTAGCCGCGCGGTCGCAGAGCATCGACCCTTGAAATAATTAATTGCAGATAAATTAATGCAATTTAATAGTTGCAGTACACAAGACGCGCGCGTTTTGCGCTTACTATAGCTAGTCCCTAAGGGTCGATACACATCTGACATGAAAATGCGTCGCGTACTATCGCATACTATACTCGACGCACTAGCGCATCATCGGTTAAGTGTGAAAGGTTGGATGTTTTATTATACATTTCTCTGTTCTGGCGTTACGCGACCGATAATACGCGACGCATTTTCCGTCAGATGTGTATCGACCCTTAAACTTCTGAAGTACACTTGATAACAGAATCCATTCCGTGATCCGTCAATCTTGACAGATAGCTAATAGCACAATACAAAATCCCCACACTTTTATGTACTATCTTTTGAATAACAAGAATGGTCCAAGATTTATTGAGAAACAAGGTCACGAACACAATAGGAACCTTTTTCGCTTATCAGATGGGACGTGAAAATATTTCAAGGGTTTTCATTTCATGAAATACCACTTAAGGTATTGGATACCTACTTATCCGATAGGCTACATAAAGTAGATTAATTTATAGATACACCCTTTGGTGAGTCTTCACAAAAAATAGGGATATTACCTACACACATTTTAGCGAAAAGCTATTTTTCAAAGTATAAAAATATTTGTACTGATTTATGAGTAACATTTTTTTTAAATACTTTTAATTTCAAATACAAAGATTTTCTAAAATATAAATTGAGTAAATAATTATGTAAGTTGGTTATCCTCAAAAAGTTTTTGTGCCCCGTCATGTGGTCGTGAATAAAAGTTTCGTATCACCGTTTCAATCTGAACTAGACAGACATATTTATTTACCTACCACATTTCAAAGCGGTTCTGTTGGCTCTTAAGGGGAGAGTAGAACAAACTCAAGTATAAAAACCTCTCTTAGAATTATTTCATTAACATAATCTGAACCAAATAACATACCGTGGGATAGACGAGGACAATACCGGGAAAGCTATGAATTTTTTAAGGACTTTATCATAGCCGAGTCTAAAAATGTATTTTTTTGCAGAAAAAATCCACGTCAAAGTATATCCGTCTACATTTTTTCCGGCTTCAATCTAAAAACAGCGCTACCACGACGCGATCCACTTTCTCAAACTTCACTACAATATCTTTAAACTTTTTATGCATACGACATTCGTTCAAGGTCATGACCGTGTGTAAGAGCCTTTATTACTTTGGAGACATTGGATCGAGGGAATAGCCCTCAAAGGGAAAGAGCGTTAGCAATTTTTTCACGCGAATGTATTGTTTACCCCTGTTTTACAGGCCATTGTAAGTATTTTCGTAAATTGGTACTTATGGCGTTTTATTACGTAAGTGAGATATACGTATATTGCCTTTTTATTGCGGTGGACTTTGCGTGAAATATCGAGCGGTGTTGGGTGAGGCTTATTAAGTAATTGGGGATAGTCATATAGCGCTTTACTTTGTCAGCCGTTTTAATAACTTAATTCATTCGCTAACTTTTGGGACAGTTTTATAACTACCATTTAGCACGGATCTACAGTTTTACACGTGTCTCAAATAGTAATTAACATAGGTATTTGTAATGTTTTTTCATGTCCAGTTTTTTTTGTCAGTAATCAATCGAGGCGGTTCACATTTTGCGAACATACTTTTATGCTTTCAATTGTTTTTTTTTGTAATGATTAAAACGGGAACACTCTCGTTGTAAATTATACGAAATAATTATTGCTATTCATTCTAATATGCGAAATATGCTATTCATTCAAATTTGTTTGATGTACCGCAAACTATATGAACGATTTCAGTACTTTCAACCTGAATAGAGAGCAAATAAATTAACAGTTGGCTTCACCAACATGTATCTTTATTTCCAGAATTCTAAATTATGTACAGACAATTAGTGCCTCACGTGAACACAGTCGCTATACAAAAGGCAGTTAATTGAAATCGAGTCAGATAATCGAATGATTGACAAATCAGTAACGATATGTAAGCACTGAGTAAACAAGCTTCGCAATTTCAACCGTGTTTTTATTTTGTTTTCCTGAAAACTTTCTGAATAAAATATGATTACATTCACGGTCGTAATGGACTTTTTTTGCAAATTACACGAGGATTAGTAAAGGTTCTTAGTCGTAGAAAGGTAACAAATATGGAGTTACTTTTACATAGTAAGTATTATATGATATTAAGGTATGGTAAGGTAATGGTAAGGTATGGTAAGGTATTATTAAGGTATGGGCAAAGATCTCCACAGAGTGGGTGCCCCTGGACAGTCGACCCCCAGGTCGCCCCCCGACGCGATGGCGCGACGAACTCGGGCGGTTTGAGAAAGACTGGACGGCGCTGGCCCAAGACCGCAGTAACTGGAAAAAATTGGGGGAGACCTTTGCCCAGCAGTGGGACAGCATAGGTTAATTAAAAAAAATAAAAAAAGGTAATATACTACATTTTTCCAAATGTGAATTCCCAAGACAATTTCCTAAAGAACAGCAAAATATGATTTCGCGATTTTGGATTTGGCTCCGTAGTTAAATGTTGATAGTGGTTCATGAAATGAGTTTTTTCGGCTTTGTACCATAACCTCAAGTAACCATAATAATCTTAATTAACATTTTATTAATTATTGGAAAATGTATTACAATCGATGGAAACGAAATGAGAATTGCAAAGCGTTAACAGAAATAATTACTTTGATAGCCCCATAAGCTGTTAGTTAATTTCCTCGTCATTTTTCAACAAAAGGCAATTTCGCGAGCAATTCCCTAAACAAGTCCAATTTTCTCGAGACACTTTGAACGACAATTACATAAATCAAGTATAAACGAAACATTTTAATTTCTTCTAAAATTACGCTTGTCTAAGAAGCTTCCGGTGCCTTGCGAATTCAAATGACGTTTCGGTAGTCAGCGTTGGGCTACGACGCTTTACAAAGTAGGGTACGAGTACACAGTAGGTACGATACATAATATGTTTTACCGCTTAAAAAAAACAGATCGAAACATATATTTCATTCCCTTATTTTACTACTTTCATTTCTATTCATTCAACCTCTATCAACTTAAAATCCACACACGTTTTTTGTAGTTTTTAACAATTTAGGTTTAGAGCAAAAACGAGACTGTTACGATTACTATGATGAAAATGATGGATAATGAGAACATAGGCACAAAGCTGTCATAATGGGACGTTAGTGTCTTGTTTCTATGACATTTGTTATTCTTGTGACAAACGCGCAATCGATGTTAACTTTTGGATAAACTATCTAAAGTCGTATGTCACATCGTATTATCTTTTAAAAAGTTTTGCATCTACTTAAAAAATTATAAAGCCAAAAATTATAAGGTACATAACCGAAAACAGCACCTATTTCCCAGTTCTCAGTTTCCAGTAATCAAAGTTTCTGACACAGGTGTCTTCATCAGAATCTTAACAGTATATTGTGATGATTTATGAACTACTTCTTTCCTCTTTAGAGAAAAGAAGATCTACGTTTTCAGTTTACATATTGTGTGTACGCAGTGTACCCCAGCACTATACCAAAGTGACGTTCACGTCACGCTGCTCCCGCTCGCTCCCGTTGGCTCAGGCTCGCCTCAGTACCATACAGCCTCTTGCGGCGACAACATCGCTCGCTCGACGCCGAACCCGAATCGAAACCGGCTCGAATCGACTCGACTCGTCATCGATACAGTACTCGAATCAACCTCGATAGTGGAGTGCAGTGAACAGAATAGTGATTCAAACTTTTCAGTGCTAATTATGTAAGTGACATTTGGAATGAAAAAGTTGCGAAAATGCCGAAGATAATTTCCAGTGAAAATTTTGAAATTTTTAACAGGTATGTAATTAGAACGATTATTTTTTAATGACAGTGAAATGTACTACATATAATAACTATGTCACTCATAGAATATGGTACGTCAAGCGTTGTATTATTTTATACTTTGTTTCAAATCTAGTTCGATTGTTTTACGCATTTGAACGCCGACCTAAAGTATAAAATCATTATTTAGCGTAAGCAAAAACATCCTATTCAAAGTATCGGTCCCCAACGGCTGACCGTGTCACGAAAGCGGAGCCGCATTAAAGTTTCGCTCCGATAG
The DNA here is from genome assembly GCA_949125135.1 of Alcis repandata. Classification (NCBI taxonomy): domain Eukaryota; kingdom Metazoa; phylum Arthropoda; class Insecta; order Lepidoptera; family Geometridae; genus Alcis; species Alcis repandata. Next base: position 6,354,199 of record OX421238.1, read on the forward strand.
CTTTAGCTGCCCTCTTCGCACCTACGTTTTTACTACTCTCTAAATCCTTAAATAGGTGCAGAGAATTCTCCAGATTGCAAACGTGCCAATAAAAGGATTAAGAAAATCTCGACTGACCCGCCCTCTGGTCCCGCAATCTCAAGGAACGCAAGTGCGGTTTATATTGACAGTGCTGATCTAATCGTTATGAAACCATACGGTACAGCTGTTGAGTTACGTCATCATCATCATCATCTGCCTAACTTACCTATAGACTTTCTCTTTGAATAGAATATTCTTCTCAGTTCCATGCCATCGCATTCATAGATAGATAGATAAAATCTTTATTGTTCAAACTAACCAAAGACAAAAAGGATCATAAAACTTAAAACTAGTGCAACAACTGGCGGCCTTATTGCTAAGAGCGATCTCTTCCAGGCATACCCATCATACGCATTTTGCTGAAAAAATAGTCACAGGTTTACTATTAACTCACAAAAACTGATAATAAGTGCCTTCATGGGCTAAATCATCATTTCCTCAGCCTCTTTCCACATAATTATGTGGTGTCAGTACATAATTGGTATAGTAGTATGTCAGTTTTTACCCGATTTTCTCGTTTATCCCAGCCATCTATCATGGCTGAGTTCACATCCCTTTTCCGTTTGCTTTAAAGGTAAAGTAAAAATAGCTGATAGATGGCGTACATTTATAACCAAGTAGTTACGATCTCTACCTTTTACTTCTACGGAACTTTACGAATTATTTTTTGTACCAGCATTTGTATGCATGAAAACTAAACGGCCTACCTAGCGCCTAATACCTGATTTCCATACATTTTTCGCCAACCACAACTTGAAAAGTGCGTCTTTGTCAGTTTATTCTATAGTAGTTGCTCCCCGTGGTTTTACTCGCAATTATACAAAAACTGTAAACTTTTTCAGGATAAAGGTAGTCTTGTATTAATGCAGAGTATAAGCTACCTCCATTTCAAATTCAATTCAAATCACTTTTGCCGTTTTGGCGTGATTATGTTAAATAAGAAACGTCCAAACTTACACGTTTACAATATTACCAGGAATCAATTGCAACGAACCAAACAACACACATCGCATTAATTTATGGTATTAGTGATTGGGTCTGTTGCAAATTTTATTCATCATCATCATCGTCATCACTATCAATCAGTAAACGCCTACTGAACAAAGACCTCTTTCTAGTATACAACTCATTCCAAACCTGGCAATATTGTCCAGTTTTTACGATTTTATTATATCTATCGTCTACCCGACGAGCTTGTGGGCGGACGACGCGCGACGCCTCGTTTACCGGTACGCGGCCACCAATCCGTCAACGTTTCAGTCCACTTACCATCACCGCTTCATGTAGTATAATTTTATTCGTGAATGACCCTAACCGTATTTCCTTGCTTATTAATCAAATAAAATCACTGGAAGAGAACTAGCCATGGCGACACAGGGAATCCCACAGCGATGACTACGGAACATTAATTAATTTTAATATTACTAAACTAGCTGTGCCACACGGTTTCACCCGTGTTTTCCGAGATAAAAAATAGCCCATGTATTCAGGCCAGTAAATCTGTTCAGCCGTTTTTGCGTGAAAGAGTAACAAACATACAAACTTTCACGTTTATAATATCAGCAGGATAAACACAAGACACTACGAGACTATTCGTAAAAAGTGAAGTCGTTAAAATAAAAAATCTAATTGGGTTAAAAAAGGAAAAATAATTCCGTACAATTTACGCAACGTATCCTTGATGGAGTAATGTAATAAGATAACGGAGTTAAAAAAACAACTCAGTTATTTTGTTTGGTCAACGTTGTATGAAAGTTAAACGCCGGGTTTAGCCCTCAAGTAAATTTTACGAGACGTGTAACGTGTGCAAAACTTGTTTACAAAGGCAGTTAATAAAAGCGTAGTAAAAGCTCATCTCGCCTTGCTAGTGTTGACTACTTGCCGAACTTAAAGTGGGAAACTAGCTAGTCACCCTCGTAAGTCCCTCTGACTATAACGTTCGCAGTGCTCAAAACTTTAAATTAAAACGAACCGGCACTGCACTGCGCCCTCGTCACAAACAAAAACACTGATCTGTCATGATTTGATTTCACAATAATTTTATCCGGTCTTACTAATATTTTCAATGTCAAAAGTTGGACGTTTATTCAATCACGCTTAAACAGCTGAGCAGATTCGGTTGAAATTTGGTGTGAAGTTAACTTATATTCCCTGGATTAACATACAATATAGGGTTATTCATAAAGGGTATGCTAAGCCGAAAAGGGCTCATAGTATTCATAATTTTGAACAACTTTTACTATGGGACCAACCCGAAATTCGCGAAAAAAAAATTAGCTGTTTCATAGAAAAATGTCAATGACACTCGACAAAATGTATGGAACAGCTGATATTTTTTTCGCGAATTTCGGGTTGGTTCCATAGTAAAAGTTGTTCGTAGTGATAAGTACTATGAGCCCTTTTCGGCTTAGCACACCCTTTATGAATAACCTTGTATAGGATACTTTTATCGCGGAAAATCAGGTGAAACCACGGAGCGCGGTTACATCTAATTTTAGTGCTAAGAGCTTTAGATAATACTGCTCGTGCCTGTTTTATTTTTGACTTCGGAATAAAAGTCAGTCGTTACTGTGAATTTATTGGTCCAATGAACTTTTACCTAGTTGTGAGATAGCTGATAATTATTTTTGACTTATTAATACAATTTGTCTCTTTACTACCAATGATATACTTTCTTTATGTAAGTATTTGACAAGTTCAAATAGGAGTAGCCGAAATTCTTTTTCTTTGAAAATAATTGAAAACCGACCGAGACGTCCAAAGAGCTGATGCTTTACATCGTCCAAATAATTCTATTGTTATTCAACGAGGTAACGTTGCCTGCTGTTTAGGTACATACCTATTTAAGCCTCGGATAATGACTTGAGCTTTGTTTTTTTATCTGTAATATTCTATTCTGTTTTTATAAAAGCTAGGAGGCTGTGACTTTTTAGGACAATAAATCTTATTCTATTTTACTTATTATGAGCTCTTGTGTCATAATCCTTTAATCTACTATTTACCTATCCTTGAAGTAATTAATTACGCATTTCATTGCTTTGGTTTCACTCTAACATTCATACTCGTATTTCGTGTTCTCGGATTCAATTCAAAGTGTTTTTAGTAAGGCACTCCTCAAAAGAATAGAAAAGTAATTAAAGAGACGAAAAGAAACGACATTAATTAACTCGGTTCTGTCAACCCTAATTTCGACCGAGCTGCTAAACAGAATAAAGATACGCAGATGTACAAGTCTACAAGGAAGTTTAGTCGTAGGGATATACTATAAGTTAGTATGAATATAGGGACGCTCCTAATCTATTTTGAAATATAGCTAGAAATAATCTATTAAACCAGTCGTATTCTACATGCTAATTCTACATTCAAATTAGGTGGTTGAAAATAACACCGATATTTTATCATCATTTGATGTGAGCATAACGAAAATTTGATCTTCCTATCTGAAGAAAATACTTAACGTTACAAGATAAATATATTTTTTAAGAGTTGTGCAATTTAACTTGATTTAATAAAATATATTATTATGACAGAAACAACATAATTTGTAAAACAAAAAACGTCGGTATGTCTACGTACTTATACCTACTGTGTATTGTCTTTCTACATAATATATGTTAAAAGTAGGTGTGCCTCCTATATTTTTACCCCTAAGGTTTCCCTTCTCCCTTTCTCTACTCATTGCTGGTTTTTCACAAAGCCAACAAATTCCCCGACTAAATAACCTCCGATCAATGTTACTAATTCAGGAACAGTAACTATCGACGCTATTTGTGCTTATTTAGCAGAACTGACGTTTCTATCATTAACCTAATTGACACAACGGAGCTGTCGTAATTTGCCAATTTGTTTCATTCATGTTTTTTGGAGAGCTAGCATTAAAGGAGCTTAACTAGGTATTGTGGTACTCCGTCTTGGAAGTATTAACAAATCTGGAATGGACGATCCGAACAGGGCTCTATTCTTAGGCACTCAAGATTATTTTGGTGAGGCTCATTCTCACGAGAATTCAAATGAGAGTAAATGTGACTGAGATAGTATCTCACTAGCCAGAATAGGGCAGTCCGATCAGTGCAGTCAGTTCTTTCGTGACTGTAACTTGCGACCGATCTAATATTTCGATACGGTATCATTTTCTCAGCAATATTTATTTGTACTGATGTGTTGTCTAAAGATTCTTTATCGAGCCTCTTTATTTCAAAAAAAAGTAGTGCTTCCTGACTCAAGCTGTATATAAATATATAAGCAGAAGTGAGGCAAAAAATGTACTGCGAAGAAAAAACACCACATGTAGGTATATACCATACCACGGATGCTTATTATAAACTAGCTGTTCCCTAACACGCTTCGCTGTGGATAAAAATAAATATAGCCTATGTTACTTCGGGATAATGTAGCATTCGAATGGTGAAAGAATTTTTGAAATCGGTCCACTAGTTTTTGAGTTTATTCCACACAAACATACAAAAATACAAATCTTTCCTCTTTATAATATTAGTATAGATAAATATTATAGGACGACCTAAGTTAGCCCAGTGAGCCACCACAAATTTATCTACAACATAATTCTGTAATAAATTAAAGGTGCTATATTATTGTAATGCCTCAAAGCCCACAGTATTGGTAAAGTGGCAATGTGTGGGCCATCTTAACCGCAGAACCGATAACACTCGAGTAGACGTGCTCGTGAATACTGGCCGCAGCTTGGCAAATGACGCGTTAGGGCTGCTAGAGATCTACCTAAACTACTGGTTTTAGCGGTAAAAGATAACGGTTATATAATGATAACCTATGTGTTAATCCAAGGCATGAGCTTTTTCTATCCCAAATTTTATCAAAATCGGTTAAGTAATTACAGAGATACTTAATGGTACAAACTTTCAGACGTACAAACTTTTGCATTTAGATATAATATTAGTAGGCAGATTAGGGACGACATTAACTTCAAATATTCGTCAAATTCATTAGTGCCAAAGTTCCAGTAGCCTGATAAATTATGCACGCCACATGCGAGATGAATTTAGTCATTTCTTCTCTTGAAGATTTCTCTACTAACTAACTCCGTCAGTGTAATCCAAACTCTATATACATTGCGTTAAGAGTTATAAATGTTCACTTTAGGGTAGGATAGCTGCCTTGCTACTGTAAGATAAGCAGCCGTAAAAGCGAAATATGAAATGGAGGTTACCTTCCTCGCTTAAGGCACAGATCTCATCCCATTTAAAAGTTCTAGGACGAAAATATATATGTGAATTTTATTCCAAGCCATGTTTCATATCATTTACGTTATGTGCTTCTATATCTACATACTTACTTTTTACATCTTTTTATGTTACTTTGCAAATTGTTTGAAACATCTAGAGTCGACTTCGAACTATTGTCAAAATGATTGTAAAACTAGGTGTATTTTGCAGTTTAATTCGCATGAACTGCGGTTTTTATTAGATAGCGGAAATTGTTTTATATAAGACTAGCGACCTGCCCCGGCTTTGCACGGGTATAAAATATATCCTATGTTACTCAAGGATAATGTAGCAATCTAATGGTGAAAGAATTTTTAAATCGGTTCAGTAGTTTTGTGTTTATTCAACACAAACATATAAAAATACAAATCTTTCCTCTTTATAATATTAGTATAGATTTAAAATTAGCTAAGCCCCGCGGTTTTGTCCGTTATCCTGCAAGAACATTTTAATCTTTCCAGGCTAAATAGTCGATTTGACAATCTAGAATATAAGCTCCATATCTAATCCGAACCAAATTCGTTCAACCGTTTTCAATTATACAAATATTCACGTTTATGTTTATATCATATTGTTATATGTTAAACAAGATTTTGCTTCTCGGAAGTTTGTCTTTAAAAAATCTAAATAACAACAAATTTCTAGTATACTTCCGCTTCAAATCTTCCTCGAAGGTAAAAATACACACAAACTTCATTGGAAAAAAGAGATTTTAAAATTTTGAAAATCTTTTAAGCAAGACTCAAAATACCGCAACAATAATTTAAAATGGAAATGTGTCATGACAGTAATTGAGGAACATTCTAACGGCATGCAATTTCCTGCTAATTTCCTTAGTTGCTTCCGCAAAATACTTGTTTACGAAGTGACTATTTTGTGTTTATTTGTTTTCTAAGTGTAGTTGTTTTAAAGGAAGTCGTGGTAGCTCAGCGGGAGAACGGCCGCTTTTCATTCGTGAGGTTGCGGGTTCGAACCCTGACTCATACGAATGAGTTCCTTGATTATATACGAATTTCTATATGACTGACTTTTCGATAAAATTTAACATCGTGAGAAAACCTGCACATGTCCGGAGAAGGAAATCGAAGCGTATGTGAATTCACCAACGCAGATTAAGACATAAGGGCAGATTGGCCAATTTTGAATTTCATGCATTTCGTAAATCAATTATTGGAAATGTAAGAGAACCATAGCGGCTTTGTTGTCTACCTAAAGTAAGCTCTAAGTGTCAAAATGAAGCTGATTTTCATAACCATTCAATTAGACAATAAAGCCTCTGGTTTGATCACCACGAAATGACCACGAATAACATTTGCTTAATGGAGCGGTTCTCAAAATATTGAACAACTTTTACATTCTGTTATTATTACACGGGACTGACATATTATTGACTCGGATAAGAATCGAAAGTTATTGAGTCGGAGTTTGTCGTTACGGTAACTTTGAATATGATAAAAAAATATGCTGTCAGTTAAAAAAGTTACAAAAAATACATTGATTAGCGATTGAATGTTTTTTTGACCGCCTTCATATTGCTAAAGACACTATAATATTATAGTAACTACACAATCGATGGTGCGTGGTTTAGGGTAGATAGAAATAGACCAAATTAAATATTATTTTCTAAGGTGAACAAGGGTGTTACAAGTTAAACGTGTGCGTGCATGTATCCGTGTCTGTATCCGTATCCGTGCATCCGTCTGTATCCGTGCATGTATCCGTGTCTGCGGCATCGTAGCTGACTCGATTGCTCGATGCTAAATCGATTTAATTTTTTTTTTTGTTTCATATACCTACCTATGCTCCAAGAAAATATATCAAGTCGTTTGAATCGCCTCTTTGAATCACCTCTTTTCTAGTCGTGGTTTTATTTTATTTTTTAAAACTGGATTTCATGCTCCTTTGTGGATATGGCTGTTCTAACATATAACAGTATAACGTCGTCAAAAACCACATGAATACTGAAAACTCAGCCATTCCTCTTCCATAAACTGAACCGGAAACTAGCATCTAGTATTCCACTACTTGGAATCGTCCCAACATGACATGTGGCACGCCTATAAAGATGATTTATCTCTTGTAATATTTGTTTTTGGTGGCATTATCTCAAGTCTGCACTCGTATAACCTTAACAACAGTAATGTTACGTTATACGCATGTTATTGCGATCATATTTTTATTATTATCATGGTTTAGATTGATATTAAAGCTTATACATGACTTGACAAGAAATTGATAATAGTAAATTGCGGAGCTTACTCCTTTGACATGTTTAATAAAGTTTTGATTTCAATACGAGTAAATGTAGGTTAAGGGTTTCATTTGAAAAAAGTTGATTTTTATTACTTATCTATCTTTACTAAGCACTTTACTACAAACAACTTTGAATATACATATTTAATTATTTATACTATGTTATGTTAGTGTAGGTACTATGAGTTTAAATATATATTTTTTGATAACTAAATATTTCATGTTGCCATTTTTAATTTGAAATGAAAAAAAAAAAAACATAAATATATAACCATAATTATAAGACAACTTAGTACAGTCTAGACTAGAATGTTTGTCTAAATAAGACTTCAGACACCTAAAAAATTAACCTTAGCTCTCTATTTTGGGCTAAATATTTCAGGCATATATTTTATGAACACACGTAATATCTACCACATTCAAAGATGGGTCAGATAACCTTTCTGGCGTACCCTTAGTTAGCCAGAATTAGGGTCTGGGTTAACGGAGTAAAAATAATAAGCTTGGCGATAGGAATCTCCATTTATCATATCCCCGCCATATAATTCTGCTGTTGACAGAGGAAGCCAAGTTGGTTAGATATGCCTTGCTTATACTAAAAATAGAAAGTTAATTTGGGGAATTTTCCTTTGGGAAATGTAACTTATTTACTTACTCCTATGGGCTGCGACCCAAAGTGGGTCTTGGCAACTAATACCAAATAACGCCAATGATTTTGCTCTTGAACTTACATTTGCTTTACTTTGACAACATTGTCTGACAAAAGAACAATTCGACCAAATTTTGCTAATGTATGACCTTTTTTTCATGCTTGAAAAGATTAGTCGAACTATCACCAAAACGTCAAAAAATATCAATCAAATCCGATGGATATAATTTATCATACATTCAAAACCAAAGAAAAGAAGTAACAAGAATCTAAGTACACAAAATACCACTTTTTGTCAAATAAATCATCCATTGTAAGCATAATGTCGCTACGAAAATGTCATCCATTAACTCTGTCCAAGCAAGTTATTTGTTTAGCGCACAATAGCTCGCTTTACCAGAAAATGTTCCTGGATTTTGCATAGAATATGTGAAGTTATCTTGACATCGTATTCTGCTACGAACAGACTAATTTAATCCCTGATAATCTTATAAGTTATTATTCAGAAGGGAAGCGTTTACATTCTTGCAAATTAGGATAACAATGTTCCTGCCTCGCATAAAGTTTAGCGGATTATTGTATTTCAAGAATTATTTCGTTAGTTATTAGGTAGTAACAAGTATAATCTTACTAACATCTTACTAGCAATCTGACTAATGCGAGGATATTAGTAAAAAGGAAGAGAGCTCTTTCTATAGAAATTGAGCTAACTTCTTGGAATAAATGGTGGAATGTAAGAAATAAAGTAATAAAATATTATTTACCAAAGACGGAGAAACTTATTGTGAACATCGTATCCATTATGCGATAAAAATCTTTATTGCTAGAGAGGGTTCTTTCGTAGTCAATAGTCATCTCTATTTTTTACAGAAATGCCGCCACATTGAATATGTTGTATGGTAAAATGAGATCATATCATGATAGTGTATTTTTAATGAATGATTTATTATTCTGGCTATTTTTGCGACTATTATTATACACAAGTACCACACATATCAAGTTACAGTTGCAGAATAATTTAAACCTATCTAAATAATTATACATTCGTTAAAATGAAATTGAGTTAATGAATTGAAATCATTAAAATACTAGAAAAACGTTCCTTATAAAATTATTCTAATTTATCTATCTGGAATGGCATGTGGTCTGATAAGTTCTAGACACGCATCTGCCAGACGCATGTCTCGAGGTTGTCACAACATTCAAAGACATTCAAAGTATGAAGCAAAAAATCACGCAATATCGTGTGATATGAATTAATATAGGGTTATGCATAAAAGGTATGCTAAGCCGAAAAAGACTCCTAGTACTCATCATTATGAACAACTTTGACTATGGGACCAACCCAGAATTCGCGAAAAAATAATCGGCTGTTCCATACATTTTGTCGAGTGTCATTGACATTTTTCTATGCAACAGCTGATTTTTTTTTCGTGAATTTCAGGTTGGTCCCATAGTAAAAGTTGTTCATAATTATGAGTACTATGGGCCCTTTTCAGCTTAGCATACCCTTTCTGATTAACCCTGTATGAGGTTGTATTATGTTTCATATGATTTGAATCCAATCTACACTTTAACCAGTATGAAAATAAATCAGTTACAAGGCTACGATACATTTATCTACACAAGTTCAACTTGAAATTATTGTTGAATCAATGCTAAGCTACTTGTACAATATCTACGCAATGACGTAACTTTACATCTGTCACATGAAATTAAATCCAGAGACGCTCTTCTTGGACACTCGAGATTATTATCCGTCAACATCACTCTGATGAGTTTTCTAATGAGAGCGAAAGTGATCGAGATAGTATCTTACTCGCCAGAATAGAGCTCCTGAACTTCAGAACTACCGAGAACATTCCAATCGAGTCTGAAACAAATTGCCTCCAACGCTAATATATTCTAGAGGTCGAAGCGTTTACCACCAAAAAGTCAACAGTATTAAAACGTGCTTTGCAAAACAAATATTTTATTTCATTCGCCGTTCAAATAAACGTAAATTTTGATACATTTTCCGTCTTAGGGCTTTTGTAAATAGGAGGAATAACAAATTTAACGCCGCCCCTAGGCGAAAGGATTTCATGTAAATCTTGGTTTTCATAATTTATAACCCCTTAATGTCGGCAGGATTTTGTTTAAACGTTCCATTTGTAAATTGAGGTCAATGAGGGAAATATGTCACTAAGCTGTCTTAACTGGGGGATTCTAGACATTGGGCCTTACTTTGAAAGTCTGCTAGCTTAATTTTCTGACATTCACGCACATGAGAAGTTGTCAGAATATTTTATGCAGTGATTAACTTTAAGCAAGCATTAATTTAAGACCCTTTGTAGACACAGAATTCAAAGATAGGTGTAGTTAAATGTGCGGCTAGACTTGTAACGTAACGTAACGGATTTCATAATTCTGTTCTAGTGTTGATACAGCTTGGCTAACATGATTCAATGACTTTGAGAGTATCATGTATCAGTATCGGTAATTAGTGCAAACGGTATCTGTTAAGGCGCATTTCCTGCTCGTCTTTTCTACTCACTACAAAAAGCTTCTAGTTACACAAAACCTACTCAAGAGCAAAAATGTATAGTGAAATACAGTTTTATGTGGACGTTTTCTTGTACCTAGTGCACCACCACGCGCATGAAACGCGCCTTTACACAAACAATCATCATTAAATATCCTCAGCGTAACAAGGTCGTGGTGTTGCTGTTACGCAGTCCGGTCCGAAATAACAATACAAATCTAGACGCACCTTTATACTCGTATTTATTCTGATTACAGTTATGTAATCTCGTATCTCGTAGATTGATATATTATAATATATCAATACGCTATATTAAAATGAAAAGAAGTGATTCTATTAAAAGTAAAGAAAATTTTGAGTTTATTTCACATCACACATTATTATAATATAAGCATACATAGTTTTGATTAGAATTTGATTGATACAAACATTCAACTCGAGTCAAATTCATAAAATTCGTGATTGTGTGCAAATACTTGCGTTTGGAAATTCGAAAGATATATATAAAGAAGCCAAATAAACTTGATTCTGAGCCTTATGTAGCCTTGTAAGATAATGAGTTGTAAATTTTGTGAAATAATATCTATTTAAGCGGCAAAGTAAACTTAACAGAACTTTGTGTCCAAACATAAGGGTATAAAAACATTAACTTGTGCATGTGTTTCTATATGTATATCTGTGTGGCATGGTAGGGCAGCTCTCAAATGGATGAATTTATTTTCATGTAGTTTTTGTTGTTTGCAAGATAACTTGATCGAAAGTTTTCTTACCTATTCAAGAAGAGTTCAACCGTTTGAAGATAAGCTCTTTTCAAGACAAGGGTTTCTTAATTTTTTTATTTAATTTTATTTGTATGACTTTTTAGAACACATTTTTGCTAAACTACATACATAAACTTAAACCTTACAATGCAACGTTGTATACGTTGCATTGTAAATTCACATGCATAAAAACGTGCAAATTTTCCAGCTACAAAATTAAAATCACGCAAATGTAATTTAGTCAGACGAAAATACGAGTATACCTACGTCGTAACCACGAGCCTCGAAGTTTGGGGCAGCGGCGGAAGTATGTCTTATTCACATACATGTACGAACCAATTACGAGGCCTTTAATTTTATATTACCATACATATCTGAGGGAGGTAATCTAAGTTTGCAAAGTATGTTTAGTTGAAGATGGGTTATTTCGTGTGGTTTTGAGCGACTATTTCTGCTTGTTGAGTGAATATCGCTGAAACTTTGTTTTTAATGTCTTGAAAAGTTAGGGAGTATTTTAATTTTGATAGAGATTAAAGTTAAAGTATGAATATTAAAATTTGATTAATCCAATTAGAAGTAAGTGGTGTAGAAAGTTTGTTACACGGCCTAAAAACTCTGACGACATAGCGAGTCACTCGACCTTTACAATACAAACATAGATACTATATTTTACACTTGAGACATACACCAAGAAAAAATTCGTAAAGGTCATCAATATTAAAAAGAAACAAGAGAAAAACATTGTTCTAGACTTTAAAAACAATTCGTGGTATATAAACCCTATTTTAGCATTTATTTATTGCCAATGTACAGTACAAACGTGTTCTTAGAAACTAAATGTCACGCTCGGTATAAGGACCCTGTAAGGGCGCTGCAAATGCGGAGGGAATTATACTACTTATACTTTACTTAATCAAAATAAATATTTTAACAATAATTATCTACATTGTAGTAAGGAACACAATATTAAATAACTAATAGCATTACTGAATATTTAACTCATAATAATCCATAGACAGAAGTGCTGTCCTTCTATCTACGAGATCCTTTATTTGTGGACCTGTGACCGACGGGGTCTACAATTTTAAATATTATACCTAGTGTATTTATTTATTTTATTTAGCAACATTGTAGAAGGCCAAAAAATTAATAAGAATATTCTAAGTTTTTATAGTAATCTCTAATTACCATCGTTAAAAGTAAAAATCTATAGCAAAGTAAATTCCTTGTAAAGTGACTTACCTGTAACATTCAATGTTATTTAAGGTCAATAAATTCTAATTTCTGATTTGTATTTAGTTAGTCAAATTATCAAAATTTATGTAGAAATATTACTAGGAAGTGCTTTCACTTTACACAGTACCCAATTAGTACAGAATCAAACTAGCACCTTGTATTAGGTTAGCAGTTTACTTCTTGACTGCTTTAGTATTTATTACTGAACTTTTCAGCAAGATTTATATTCTAGTCGAAGCACTGATTTATCGTCTAGTTGAATTTATTTATGTACTATAGTTACCACGTTGTAAATCCAGCTACTTACCTACCTTACCTATCGTATAAAGGTAATTCAAGTTCAAAGAATGAAAATCTAGTTCATGTATTATTCAGTACTCATATTCAGTGGTTCGATTTAGGTTATTAACATACTAGTTTCGATTATACGTAGCCTACAGTAAATAATGTAATATTTTTATTGCGTGCAGCTTTTTATTTTTTTCATGCAAACATTTCACCTTTTAGGTCATACGTGTCGAAAATTAAGAAAAAAACATAATTTTTAAATTTTAAATGAATTAGTTATTAACATGTTTTAATAATAAGGACTTTCGTACAAATCTTTTTACCTATTTTACCCGCTTAGGGCTTAAATTTCAAAAACACTTTTCTCAGCACTCTACGACCAGCGGTTATGGGTTGATTACAGTGGCGAGACAGTGATTGGGCACACTCGGCCGAGCCACCAGATCATTAGTAAGAGAGTGTGCAAGTGAGAAAGAGACTTAGCCAAAACTTTGTCTTTTATTTAAGTACTAGCTGACCCGTGCCCACTTCGTTGGGCATAATGTTAATTAAACCCGAAGCCATCGCGCTGTCCGGACCGTTTTTTCTCCGATTCACTTTGCAAAACGGACTACCACGTAAAAGCCTTTTTATTTTTCGGTTTTTTATATAACCTATGACACTCAGCAATAATGTGGCTTTCTATTGGTGAAAGAATTTTTAAAATCGGTTCAGTAGATCCCGAGATTACCCCTTACAATTTAACAAATATACAAACACACAAACTTTACTTCTTTATAATATTAGTATAGAAGTATAGATTTACTAGCTGACTCGACAGACGTTGTCCTGTCAAAAGCCATTGCGTAACTATACCAACCGTAGTATGTTGATGCTAACTTGTCAATTTATAGTAAAAATTATCAGTATATATATAATTTGCAATAAATTAAAATTGCGACTATAATTTGAGATTTAAACTATCCTATCTCTCAAGTTGGATCGAACTGCACATGGTGTGCGAATTTTATTATAATCGGTCAAGTGGTTTAGGAGTCCATTGAGGACAAACATTGTGACACGAGATTTATGTATATTAAGATATTAAGATTAAGACTAGCTGTTCCCTGCAACGCTTTGCTGTGGATAAAAAAAAAAATAAATAAAAAAAATAGCCTATGTTACTTTGGGATAATGTAGCATTCGAATGGTGAAAGAATTTTTGAAATCAGTCCAGTAGTTTTTGAGTTTATTCCACACAAACATCCAAAAATACAAAAATACAAATCATTCCTCTTTATAATATTAGTATAGAAGATAAAAGCAAACTCAATCTTGGACATTACATGACGTGTTCCTAAGTGCGTACTTAATGTTAGCCTCATTTAGCTTTTATTTATGGATTCTCGGCTATGATATAGTTTGAGTAAATAACGATATCCGATAAAGAAACACGAGCCAAGTAGTAAGTTGGTAAACTAGGTAAAAAGTCGAATATCTATCGCAAAACTACTAACGGGACTAAACTGGGTACATGGTTTTCATTTCAGGCGAAGCATGTTTTCATTTTTGAGTATAACGTTGTTTTCGTAGGGTAACTGGATGAGCTGTAGTAGGGGAAATTTAGATTTTCGCCCGTTTCGGTTACATTTTGTATGATAATAAAGTAGAGATAAAATGGAAAACTAATTATAATTCTAGCTAGACAGACCTGGCAAAATTATGGATGTCTTTTTATGACCCGTCTGCGACCTCGGGCGGGGAAGCCGAAGCCGGGAGGGGAAGGAATATTTTATTCGTTTACTAACTGCGCCTTACAGTTTCACCTTCACAGATGATGATAATGATAAAAAGTAGCTTAAGTCCTTTTATATACTTTTTACAATATGTAATAAAACTTTCATGATGATCCACACACTCACTTTTTTAATTTAAGTACATAGGTACTCATTTTACATATTTAGGTACATATTCTGTTATTAAAGATTTGAACAATAATTTACAATGGTTGTAAAGTTTGTAACACAATTAAAGAAAATTAACAAGTGGGAATTAATTTATAAACTATAACTACTTACTTAACAATAACTTTCTGAACGGGTCTATTTTTATCTACGGTTTTTTATTCTGTACGACAAAAAACTTGCTACTATTGTACTGTACCATTGCTGTATTGTACTGCACAAAAATAAAATGTTAAACTTTGACAAGAGGAGAATGATACTAAAATTATTTTACTTTTTAAGCCCTGGTACAAAGAGGGGTGTCATAAGTTTGAAATGAAACCTTTGTCTGCCCGCGACATCGTAACTCCTGGAATAGAAAGGATATTTTGGTATAGAATTTATTCATTTTCCGTTTTTGCTATCTATGATTTCGACTGGCTACCGACCAGGACTTCATAATCCGCTTAGCATAGCTTACATAGCCTGCCTGTAGCACTCAAGAATAATGTAGCTTGCTTAGCAGAATATTTTTTTAAATTAGACCAGTAGTTTCCGAGGTTATCCTCTACCAATGTAGGTACATACAAACTTTACCTAGTGTAGATAAGTACCTTTTTTATCAAAGTGTGGATGACAAAATAAATAATTTTGATGTTCTTGACTTTACAATTAGTAGTGCGTGAAAGATTAACTATATTGTTGTTATCATCTGTTTGTACAGTTGGTATTGCAGTTTTACAAGTAAATATTAAGAGTTATGCCGTTTACCTCTTAGACTAAAATTATTTAATTAGTCTAAGGTTTACCTGAGCGTTTTTTTCATCCGAACAACAACCTACACCGCCAAGGAGTAAATTCCTGTGCTTCCAAATGTTATAAGTGTGAAAATGATTATTCTTTGTCCACAGGTGAAAGGCGAGCGTAATGCGTCTACGCCTGTGATGTATCTAATATGCAGTGGGGCGGCCTCTACTTTGTGTGTCTTGCGTTATGCTGTCTACATACTGCATCTGGTAAGCGTTTTTATTATTTTTATCCAACTGTTCAAAAGGAAGGTATTTTTCGGGTGTAGGTATATAAGTACCCAATTAACACACTAGTCGAAATTACAGTGAATGCTATAGCTTTGATGCCAATGTGACTTTGATGTTTTTTTTTTTTTATGTAATTGAGTGACGAGACGAGCAAATCGCTCGCCTGATGTTAAACGTCACGTTTGCCCATAACAGGTCTGCGCTACCCAGAATTTTGAACTCGCAGAATTCAAAACCCTGCGTGGCACAGCACTGCGCTCGTCACCCTGAGATATAAGTTGTTTAATCTCCCATTTGCCCTGTAATTTCACTGGAAACAATGCCCTTCCAACCGGAACACAGTAATGTTTGCACATTACTGCTTGGCAGTGGAATAACTGGCAAAGGTGTGGTACTTCCCCAGGCGGGCTCTGCAAAAGAGCCCTACCACTACACTACTTCATTACACGTAACGAATACAGTAGCGAGATAGTGCCCTCAGACGAGTGCTCGGTTTGTGTAAAAAGTTTGACGAGGCGAGACTATCATTTGAATTAGAACTATTATTTGTTTGCTCGGCCCAGTATGCCCATTGACTATCTCGGCACCGTATTCCTTACGTGTAATCAACCCTTACGTTAAGCTCTAAGCTGTAATTTACACCAGTATGGTTATTGGGTATGTACACCGAAGTCGGATTATAGATCGATGGGTATGTACGAGTATGTTCGTCAGTATTGATGCCTAAAAGGCTTCAACGATTTTGGATTGCGAGGTTTGAGATTCGCAGTGTTGTAGGTTACATTTTTAAGTTTGTTTTTGTACACTTCAAAACCCCGGTGGTTAGGAAATTGAGGCCGCGAGGCGCTGCTGGTATTTTAGTAATACAAATGGGTAGTTTGATGTATTTCGTTAAGAAAAAAACCGGCCAAGCGCGTAGGGTTCCGTACTATTATCTAAAAACCCCCAAAGAACACGTTTTATTGTATGGTAGCCCCCTAAAATTTTTATTTTATTCTATTTTTTTTTTATATTTGTTGTCTAACTATCACGGTTCGTGAGATACAGTCTGGTGACAAACGGACAGACGGACGGACAGCGAAGTCTTAGTTACAGAGTCCTGTGTTACCCTTTGGGTACGGAACCCTAAAAATTTGCCAAGTGTACATAAGTACATCGTCATAGCCAGCCAGTAATTTAATGCCTATAGTCACCACGTTACCAACTGAGTTGTGCGGCCATAAATCATTTCTCTATGTCTATCTCGCTCGCACTTGTGGATCTTATGGAGCCACATAGTGATGTGCGTAAGCTGGTTATAGGCGCATATCGATAAGAATAAAATCAGATAGAAACATAGTAGATAGTATTGTGGCCCTGAAAAATTTAAACGTTTTTGACCCTACGACTCAGTTGCTAATGCGGTGACTATAGTAGGTACATAAAATATGTTAATGCACAGAAATCGTCACAGCCTGTAAATTCTATTACATTATAGGTACCTACCATTCATCCACTTATCCTACAATCGAATCGTCGATCGACCTGCGTCTTAAAAAATACATTTTAGGCCATTTCCTTTCTGATCGGAGAAATTTCCGTTGAATTAACTCAATTGAACGGCATCGAAGATAATGCACGGAATATTAAAATATCTTATTTCTGGTCATCATTCACCGTATTTCCAATATTACAAGTGCTATTTTCGGAAATCTTCGAGGGATATTTGAATTCTTCAATTTGAGATGTACGAAATCGCCTGTTTAAACTTTATTAACTCAGATCGTGTAGCTCAAAAGATTCAATCAGCGTTTAAATTACTTTTGCTACCTTGTAGAGATAGCTTTTATCTTGGCTTTTTGACCTTATTTTTGTGATAAAGCCGGAAGTTTTTAAGCTGTGTGTCGTCTTCTTGTTTGTTTTTTTTGTAGTGTGAACAGTTAGGACTTAGGAGTTTATCTATTTTTGTATCCAAAGTTGAAACTTTTTTTTTATAATTCAATAAGTATATACCCAATTCAAAATATCGATTATATTAAGTTAAATTCAGGAGGTAGTTCAGCATAATATAGTTCACGTAAGTTAGTTGTTACGCATCGATTAACTGAAACAAAGAAATAAAAGCCAACTTCTTTTGATTTGTACATTTTTGAACAAAAAGTTAACCAATCTATTATAATTCCCCCGCTATCTTTACATTAAATTAACATAAGCCCGGTCTATTCCAACAGAACCATTAAGCTTCGAAGACTACAGCTCCAATGGTGTACGCCGCCGCAGAAGCGAGGGCAAGGACAGCCTCGCGTTATCTAGAGAGATATTCAAGAACATCACGAAGCAACTCAGGGAAAATATCAAGCGCGAGGGCGTGACTGACAGAAACGATCATTTGTTACAGAGTGAGTATCGATCTTCGCTGATGGAAGCTCTGTGTGCTTACGTTACACGCTATATGGAAATGAAAGGTTGAGATTTACTACACATATTTTTCATCGACAAAAATGTAGTGCTCGTAGCTTAGCTCAGGGAACATCGTTCGTGACTGATCACCGGTATTAAATAACGGACGATAATTATATTACAAGGTGTAACAGAAAAGTGAAGTAATATTTAAGAGTGTTCTTCTACACGCCAAAGTGAACCACTTCTAGAACACAAGTTTACCAAATTCGAGAAAGAAAATGTCGAATCTCCATAGGAAATTGATCACGTGACCAATTATTTTGTAGGGAGACTCGATATTATTTTTCTAGAATTTAGCAAACTCGTCTGACAAAAGTTGTTCACTTTGACGTGTAGAAGAGCACCCTTAAGTATTACTACATCTTTCAGTTACACCTTGTATAATAATCATATTTACTTACTCAAAATTTCATATGTTTATACAAAATGGTATTTAAACTTAGATAATGACTTGTATTAGACAATGCAATGTATCACCTACACTAAGGATTACTCCTTGCATCGTAGGTGTCTACGTACCTTCACGTTTTATACATTTATATAAAGCAGAAGGCTCAGAAGAAGCAGGTCAGGTTTCAATAGGGGACCGCAGTTATTACCTTCGGTAGGACCAAGTTATAAGTTCCATAACCAAGTGTGGGTCGGATGACACGTTAAATTGCAGCCCCCGGTTGTTTGTCCTATAACAACAACTGGGAAGCTATGTCAAAGGCTTTCGAGCAAGCTCAAAGGCTAGCCTATACAAACTTACTTATTACTTTTAATAAAGCAGTCGATTTCCCGTAGTAAAAGTTGTTCATAATGATGAGTACTATGAGCCCTTTTCGGCTTTGCATATCATTTTTATACATTCCTGTAAACTTTCATTTGCAACCCATTGGCAAATAAATTAAAATATTTTTTTACTAAAAAATAATATTTGCTTTTGAAAATATGCCAATGTGTATACATTTTACACACTGTATAGTCTCTTAAGTTGTACACAAAAAAATACGTAGTACAGCACGTTAAAAAAAATAAATATAAAATATGAAGTAAGGGAATAGAAAGGGCTTAATCTTTTGTTAAAACAACAACAAATACTTTCGACGATTACGAGTCAAAAGCTCTTGACTTTAGAATTAACGGAGCAATTCTAACAAGTACTCAAACAGTTTAGACTAGCATTCAGAGTAATTGAAATTGGCAAAACGTAAAAGGTTTTGGATATTAGTAGAATATAAATTGTTCTAAAATAAAGGCTTTATTATATTTGAAAATTTGGCATAGACCATTTACCTAAGTGCTCTATTAGGATTATTTATATTAAGTACTAAGAACATAAAAAATGTCGAAAACTAAAACTTCGTACTCGTATCGCCAATTTATATTAGCCTTTTCCAGAAATAAGATAACAAGAAAAAAGTATTGTAAACCAATTAAGTGAACATGAAAACTCGATCGTGGAAAATTAAATTTAAAAAAATTATTGGGAAATAAAAAAAATAACTGAAATGTTGTAGACATTTGGCATAAAATAATAACATAATTATGTTACCATATCTGTTGTAGGTAGATCTAAATATTATAGCATTTTAATATGTGGGTAGTGATAATAAAGTAAGTTGTCTTCATACTATAAACGAGGTTGTATCATTTATCGGTTCCCGACCATTCTAACAAAACCTCGCAATCCAAAATCGTTCAGACTGCTTATGCGGTACGAAGTCGCATAAAAACGGACAAACAAACAGAACAACGTAACAAAATCCAATTTTTTTTTTATAAATTTACATACACCAGAAAAACTTTACCCTCCTTTTAGGCAGTCAAGTAAAAATGCTGTACATTGTGAGGTTTGATCTGTTGAAATGACAAAAAAATTATTGACCTTTAGCTTCGCAGATTTGGGGCTATAAAACATATCCTATAGTACTCAAGGATACTGTAGCTTACATTGGTGAAAGATTTTTTAAATCGAACTAGTAGTTTCGGAGATTACCCTCTACGAACACACAAACAGTGTCTCTTTATAACATAGTATACACAAACAAACAGAAAGATATAAACTACACGGTTTCTTCTCGGCAAGCATGCCTCATCGTAGACCGCATCGTTGCTTACCATCAGGCGAGATGGCGGTCAAATGCAGGGCTATTTCTAAATAAAATAAATAATTTCATCACAGTAAGTTCATAAAGGCTACACTTCCAGGTAAAGTCGAGGAGTCCCGCCAGTATGTCCCGTACCAGAGCTACCACGAGCACCACCACGAGCACCACTGGGGGCCCTACTTCGAGGAAGAGAAGTATACGCAAGTGACGGCGCATGTGGGGTCGGAGGCCCTGCTCAACTGCCGAGTCGTTATGCTCAAGGATAAAACTGTAAGTAGTATGCGAAACGCAGACTAAAATATGTTTTTTTTTACACAACAAGAGCGGCAAACAGGCAGACGCTTAGCCTGATGAAGTGATGACAAATAAAACCGCCGCCAAGTAACTAACGTACTCATAAAACGTAACGTAACGTAAACGTTTCACACTCATAGCTCCCCATTAGGAATAAATCCTGTGTCGGGGATGCCACGGAACACACACAAAGACAAGGACAACTAACACCCAGACCCAGAACAGATATTAAATTCATCATTCAAACATTTGCCCGGCCGGGAATCGAACCCGGGACCTCTGGCTTATAAGGCGGATACACTACCGCTGAGCCAAACAGGCCGACACTAAATACGTTTTAAAAAAATTGATCGTGACATATAGGTAGACGGACAGAAGATACCGAAGTCTCACCATAAAATTCTTATTAAAAATAAAAACTACCTTGCAATTATTGTAGAGGTAGGTAGTCGTCTTTGTTGTCGTATTATCGCCCTAAATATTCCATCACATCCAATAGATATTCTCAAGATGAGCAAAAAGCACGTTGACACCAGGACTAGCCTCTCAGCCTAGCAATGGTAAATACATACACATACATATACCTATAAATTGATGTAAGTCGACTAGTTTGATAAAACTACCATGTCAAAACCACATCTGTTTCCATAATTAAGTTTCAGAATGTTAAAACAGTCAAAGTATTTTTAGATACTCGTATTTCTCGGTAACGAATTGGAAAATTAAGACGTAAAACGCTTCCCACGCAATAAATTGAAATCGTATTAAGAGTGGTAAAAAATATATTTTCTGTGATCATAATTGTGTGAATAACAGGATTTTATCAATGAATGAAAGAATATTTTTACCTTTTTGTGTAAAAATAATATTAGTATTTTTAAACGTTTTAATAATAACGACTATAAATTTGTGACAACTAAAGTTAACAGTTGTCTAAATAGGGTTTATGAAATTGTATCATGCTATCATTCTTTACATATATTATATTTCTATATTTGAAAAAAATCAAAGATTATTTTGTTTTATCAGAATATATAGTTTAGAAAGTAATGCAACCGAATTGACACCTTCGTCAAATCTGAATATGCATTTATATCTCAAAGTTTACCCCGACAATATGCATTGTCTATGTAAAATATTTGTAAAGGACAGTCAAGGAAATCATACTTTGCCTTAGTAAGAACGATTTGGCTACAACTCAAATTTTAAAATAGCTAATGCTTTTCGCCATTAAATCGTTTCTTGATAGAAAAGTGGCTGTGAATGCGTGGACATTTCAAATAAATAAATACATTTACAGACAAGAGCATAAAGAGCAATTCCAATACACTTTTTTACGTTGTCACCATATTTTGTTAGCCTTTTTCAATAAATAGACTCCATTCTATTTACTACTTTCTATGCTTGTGCATTTTGAAATCTTTTGTATCATCAACTGAAAAGCTGCAAATTTTCTTAAAAATCGTTTCACAAAATATTTTATAAGCTCGTAAAATTTTATATACGCCACCAAAATTTCAAATTCAATCTTGCTCTAAACGTCTCTTCAAATTTCGAAATTTGCTATCGCTACTGTGTTTATTTTCAATACCTCACAAAATGGAATTCCAGAAGATTTTCCAGCGGTAGTTTACAAAAGACTTTCCAATAGTTCAGAGCAAAGTAGTGCAGCAGTGCAATCGTCAATAAACGTCGTGCACTTTGCCGAGAAAATTGAAAACGCAGCGTAATTTAGCACAATAGTAATCCCATATAGAAATGTTATTGCTCTCTCTTTTGTGTCGATTTGTTATATAATCGGCTTTCGTTGAGTATCTTTGGTATTTTGATAATAATATTTCTTGGTGTATTTGGTTTCCCAATTCAACGTCGAGTATATTACTCGTAGCTAAATGGTAAAATTTTAGAATGAGAGAAAATATTGTGATATCTATATTTTGATAACCAACTGTCAAGAGTTTTGTTGTTCTTTGATGGTGTGCGTGTAACTGCACCTCACCTGATGTTACGCAATATCTTAATATCTTAATATATATATAAATCTCGTGTCACAATGTTTGTCCTCAATGGACTCCTAAACCACTTAACCGATTATAATAAAATTCGCACACCATGTGCAGTTCGATCCAACTTGAGAGATAGGATAGTTTAAATCTCAAATTATAGTCGCAATTTTAATTTACTGCAAATTATATATATACTGATAATTTTTACTATAAATTGACAAGTTAGCATCAACATACTACGGTTGCTATAGTTACGCAATGGCTTTTGACAGGACAACGTCTGTCGAGTCAGCTAGTATTTTACATAAATTACGTGTCATGTTGTTTGTCCGCTATAGACTCCTAAACTACTTAACCGATTTCAATCAAATTTGCACACCGTGTGCAGTTCGATCTAACTTAACAGATAGGATAGCTCACATCTCAATTTATAGTGTCTACCAGTGCGAAGCCGGGACGGGCCGCTAGTAATATAACATAATTTGACTTTTTGCACACCATTCAAATTACAAAAAAACAATTACCTATATGTATAACAAACACCATACATCAGTTGGTACAACAGCGGTTTTTTCGCCTTAAGCAATTTCTCTCAGACAACCTAAGGATAGACAGGACTGACCAGATTAAAATACGGCACTGTAATAATGGTGTAAGTTATAACTTTATTCGCTTAACAATTAACGTCAACAAATTTAAAGCATTCCATTCCCGCTGCAGTAGTTGACAAAACTATTGTAAACACGCAGAAGCTGCTACGAAGTTTACCTATTCCAAACTTGGCCTTTAAGTTAGTGGTATGGCGGTAAACAGAATAACTTTAAAGGGACTACAAGCTTTGTGAAAGCTCCAGTGCTATGTTATGTTATGACATGCTTGTGAGCTTGTGACAGGATATAAATCTAGCTTCAGGTAAACAAGTGTCATACTGATTATGCTTGATATCTTCCTAATGGCCGGTTTACATTATTCCAGTCCAGCGATCCAGTCCAGTACTGGATTGCTTACTGGAAAAATGTAAACCGGCACTGGAATGAACTGAATCCAGTAAGTTCATTCCAGTGCCGGTTTACATTTTTCCAGTAAGCAATCCAGTACTGGACTGGATCGCTGGACTGGAATAATGTAAACCGGCCATAATACTAATATGCGAAATCCGTTAGCATGAAATTTGGAATGAATGATCGTTCATGGTCTGGATTAACACATAGCCTTATTATCCCAAAAAAAAAAAAAAAAAAAACTAAAAATTGAAAATTATTTTTAACCGCGGGGCGCAGATAGTTTTAGAATTTTTTTTTAAGTCGTTTTACTTATTAATTATGCTAAGTAAGTGGAAAGCGCTGGTCTCAGACTTATGGCTGATTAAAGACCCATTAAAAGTTTGAATCATACCCACTGCTGACCGCTGATCTTTTTGTTCTTTGGAAACCTATTGTTGCTTGTTAAACTTTATTGACTTGATAGAATATGTTGAGTGTGGAAATTGATTGAAAATTTATAATAAAGGTAAGCTATTTGAAGGCTTGTGCTTAAGTGGCCAAATGGCCTTGACACTTTAACCCAAGGGTTGGTTGTTCACTCATGTAAAGTCATATTCACATGAGTGAACAGCAGTATTTATACTATATTATACGTTCATATTCCATAAATACGTAATCAGAAGGTTGTTCGAAAGAAATTAGTTTTTTTTTACGATAATACCTTTTGCCATCTTCAATGTTTTTCTTCGCAATCAAGCGTTATTTCGTGGAAGTTAATCGTTAAAACGGCTTTTCAAATGAATTTCTAGTGTATTCTTGTGTATTCAATTGAAAAACATGTTTTCCTTTATTTATATTTTCTTTTGTCTGTTGCCAATAAAGTGTTATTGAATTGTCTTTATATATAAATTCAGGTAACGCAAACAATGAAATGCAAGTAATTAAAATCGTGGCTTTCACAATTCACAGTGAAGAAGCAGTCAGCTTCAACTCAACAAAACTACTAGTAACTGTACATTGTTAACGAGAACCTATTGTCTTGATCTAGAAAAACCCGATTGAGGTTATGGCAATTATTGTTTAAAAATACACAGTTGTTAAATTTTTGGGCCAATAGGAGAAAAATAATGGGCTAAAAAAGTTAATGAATAGATTTAAAAAACCACTTTTCGCTCTTATACTAGAACCTCTTTACTTACACGCAATTCAGTGGAATAGACATACTCTAGAGAGCGTACTTTAGCGTGAAACATCACAATCTACCTCCACAAATTTCGAGTAGCTACATCATTGTACCATTTGTATCTATTTTTTCAAGATGGCGGCTGCTAGCCAAGAGTTACAACCTCTTTGAATTTAACTTTACAATAACTTGCCATCTAAAAAATAAAATTGCGTCCTCTGGTGCGCGCTAAGCCCAAAATATGAAACATTTCAATGGACTACATTTATTTATATATTTTATTTTTATGTTTTTGTTTAGGTAATGTGGCTGAAGAACATGACAGAGTCGGCGCAGCTCCTGACGGTGGGTCCTGGCACTTACGCTGGAGACAGTAGAATAGCTGTCAAGTTTCAGTATCCAAACAACTGGAGACTGAGTATGAACCCAGTGAAGAGGTCAGACGGGGGAAACTACATGTGCCAAATATCCACCCACCCGCCTAGAACTGTTTTTACAAACCTCACTGTATTGCGTAAGTGCCTTCCTAATGATGATTTGGTAGTGTCTTATTGTTTTCTTAGCTGGCAAAGGGAAATATTTTTTATGTGGCTGGCTTTTCTTTTTCTAGCTCAAATTTTCCTATGTCCAAATTAAAATTGGCACATAGCACCAATGTTGCTTAGATTTTAACAATAAAATTTACTTTTGTTTTTGTATCCCCAAACACATTTTTATTTACCTTCTTTACTTATGATTTTTCAAATACTCTGTCAGTATTTTTTTTTTCGTCGAAAAAATATTTGAAAACCTTATCCATCCATGTACTCGTTAAAAGCATGAGTTGCTATAATTTTAAATGTTCTAATAATTTAAAGCTCTTACTAAATTATCTTATGTTTTATTCAATTATTGACCGTATTTTCTCAAGAAACAAAACCTTTAAAACATTTAATTTATCTAAGTGTAGGTACAGTTTCATTTTGTGTTTGCTACGACACTTATTGCTACGTAAGCACTACGACGTAGACCCACTCGTAGCACATTGAGAAGGTGTTAAGTGTATTGAACCAGTTACAAAACAATTCACTGAGTTACACTTCGTACCTCGTGTAACGTCAGTTGTACCTGTTTTTGAGCGATACCAACTTCTATTCAAACAAGCGAAGTACAAAGCCACACTTAAACTTTTATCCGTACACGTTGTATTCTTGTTCTTTACTTGTCTTATTACTTTAGTCCTATTTTTAGAAACAAAAGATTGGATACATGTTTGTTATTCAAATATGTTGTTACGAATATAAAATCTTAGATGAGTTTTGGAGATCAAAAGGATATTAGACACTTTTTTCCGAGAGAAATATTAGAAAATTGAAATAAAATCAAGAAGCGTAGGTGGGACTGTACCAACATTACAAACAAGGTAAACCTACTTTCGACGTTGTATCTTTTTTTAAAAGGTTATCTTTGGAACTACCTACTCGTGACATATTCAGAAAATGATTAAAAGCGCCTCTATTATCTGTGACACACGTTTCCGTTTTGATACGAATCTACTAGCTAAAGTAAGTTTAAAATTAAATTAAATAATTCAATGAAATACATCAAGCTCAAGGGAAATAAATGCTACATAATTAACTTTTGCGCGTGTCATTATTCAAAATTAGGTGACTTTAATTAAGTAAATGGAAACGTATCACGCGTTCTGCTCTCAATCCTGAGCGAACATTACTTCTATATTGTTCTATACAAAGAAACCTTTCGAGCTTTAAGATTCAATGTTGAGGATATAACTTGGAATCGCTTTCGCACGTGAACCGTATGTTACGTGATTATTGAAATTAAGTGCTCGATAATATGGAACAAACAGTATATTAAGATTAAAGTTATGCGTTTCAACAATTTTAGTTCCATACAAAGAACATATAAAATTTATATGCTTTAAAGCTAAAATAGCTTGAAATCTCTGAAATTTGAGATATTGAGTTGAGTTGGTAGCCAGAATTAGCTAGGGCGTAATTTTGTACTAAAGTTTTGCGTACCTACTAGTTTAGCGTCGGTATCTTTTGAAGTTTTCTATTTCAATTTTAAAGTACTAGATTTTGTTTTTTTAATACTTGTGTGGTTTAGGTCGAAACACGCTTAAAAACAAAAAACAAAAACAAACAATTTAAACAATTTTAAATAACAAAATACGAATCTTTTTTCTTTCTTTACCTAACAGCAAACTACAGCCTTATTTAAAACCTTATTCAATATTATTGAAGAAGATACCTAAGTATACCATATAATACTTAAGGAAAGTTAATATTCACTTGTTATTATTATTTTTTTGTTTTTCCTTTTTTCAGAATATTGTTCAAAACATACGGCATTTTTTTGTTCTTACTCAAAAAGTAACTATTTGTTGCAGCTCCAGTACTAACCATTAACGGTGACCAAACCCATGACATGAAAGACAGATTTTACAAAGCCGGAAGTGCTATCAAGCTCTCCTGCATCATATCAGAAGAATTCATCTCTTCTCTCCCCACCAAGCCTTCTCTCACAACAACTCTCCCAACAACAACTGTCCAGCCCACAACAACAACAGAGCTGACAACAAAATTAAGCACAGTTTTTAATAGAATAGATATAATGATGAATAAGAGTTGGAGCGTTGAAACGACAACTCTTACGTCAACAGTTAGTATAAGTACGTCAACTAAAGCAACAGAGTTGACGTCTACGACTGAAATGACGACAACAAAACCCACTGCTCCTCCGATAGTGAATAATGTATATGGGATAGTGTGGAAGAAGCAAGGGAAGGACTTTTTTGATAACGTTACGTTTCAGAATATGAGGTGAGATTATTTGTTAGCATTTTTTTCCCTTATGTACTTGTAGTGATCCAGTAAAACGACCGCAATATTTTAGCTTCAGCCAAATACACTACACGACGCAGTTTTCTCGCATCTGTCCTGAATTTTTAACTTGAAATAATTATGTAAATGCGCTTTAAATAACTAAAGTAGGTACCTTTTTAGAAACTCTAAACCTAAACTGAATAAGTTCAAAAAACTGTTTAGAGAGACAAACTTTTCTTGAATCTAAATTGGTTCTACCGTTTAGAAGCTACGATGCCACCGACTCACTTTAAATATATAACACTCCTTTGTTTTCATAAGAGGCTAAAAGCAGCTACAACTACCACGATCGTGAAATTGTATACTACTTTGTTACTATGCAAGTCACCGAATGTAGCGAAGTACCAACAGTTCGCTCTTAGCAGCTGTGGTACGTGAGTTTTAAATTCCATTCCATAGTAGTCCAAAGTGCCCGCTGTTAAACAGCTGTGACCTTGTTTCTAACAGGTTCATTGTTTCAGCGCAACAATAAGTGTTTCGTCGGCATCACAGAACGACAGCGGAACTTACACCTGCGTTCTACAAAACCATTCACAAGTTACGATCAACGTGCATGTGCTCATTGGTAAGGTTTTTATATAATTATATATATTTTTTTTAATAGGCTTAGGTTTCGGTTTAATCGTCATCTTGCTGGAGCACACTTGCCTAGAAGAAACTAAATTACTTCCTTGTAAATGCCCATATTCATCAGCACCCACACCCATTTAGGCAGAGTATTCTCAGTGTGGCGGTTCGCACAATAATATTTTCGTTCGTAAAATCAATAATGTAAATTAAATAAGGGATCTTCCGTACGCATTTTCAAGTATACAATCCAAAACGTAGCAAAATCTGATATCAACCAAAATAGATTTTAAGCATAAGACATTAAGCAGGGTTATTTCTGAAGTAATATTGCTATTTCTGTCTCCGTCATTCATCGTCCATCTCAATATGAAAGACAGGTGACAGAAACAAGTACCTAAGTCTGACACCTGAGACTTTGGTTACAATTTCACTTGAATAGTTCTACGAGTATTTTCTATTCAAAAACTTCTAAGCTCTAATGAGTAAATTGATATTTTCACAAACTTCAATAACATTTTCTCGACAGTTTGATTTTACTCTTGTTTTGTTAGGCTGAAACGTAATATCTCTGTGTGTAAATTGTTCGGTTCTTGTTATTTTCAACTCTCATTACGAAAGGTTAGTTCGCTTGAATATTTTACTTTATGCAAATGATGAAATGAAAATAGGTGTCGAGTTCTCGGTACTGTGAAAGTAATAGGATTGTTGGTCGTTGGAATTTGTATAGGTACTTGTTTAATTTGCCTTACATTTTGAATTTTAGTACAAGTTCTATAATTATAAGGTGTAGTTTATTGCTAAATTGTAGAAGTTGTACTAGACGTTTAGCTAATGAGAATTTTCACTAAAAATATAATATATAAATTTCTAAACTCTATTTGGAAAGTTTCAGTGTTACAATTGAAATATTTTTTTATTAAAAAATATATTTTGAGTTTTTTTTATCAGTAAATATATATTATCTTAGCAACTTCACCACTATGATCATAGATCTACTGAGTTTAGAAACTTCAATTTTACTTTTTAGAATGCAGCTGTAATAGGGCTTTACTTATTACTACTTACTTATACTTTACTATTATTAAGTTATATTTACAATGTATTGTGTTTTAACAGGAGAGAATCAGGCTGCAGTACATCATGACACTTGGAACAAAGGAACGCTGTTTTGTCAACCACGAGACTTAACTTTGGTTTCGATCATAGCCTTAATTTTGTTCTACCCCTGAATCATCGCATAACCTAATTGTAAAGTATTGTATATAAAGATAAACATGATGTTTTGTGTCCTTTCCTACTATTAATTACTTACTTCCTAGCACGTAGCCTGTGTCACTTAAACGGACGATTATATTTGTGAATACGTTCTTTATTACTAGGTACTTTTGATAAATGACTTAGTTATTAAAAAGGGTGAACAATCAGTAGTTGCAAAGGTTTATATGCGGCGATTATCTTGTACCATCAGCCATCGGCCCATCAACCGACCTTTTTAATATTCCTTCCTTTGAATTAACCAAAAACAACAAAAACATTCCAAATTATTCGTATGAAAGCAATATTATACCCTTATGTTTTATGAATGAAGAACTAATGAATTAACAACGGGCACAAAGGGTTTCATCCGATACGAAAGTGAACAAATACTTACTTGAATAATTAATGAAGTAAATACGGTCCCTGTAAAACACAGGTCCAATTGTATCACTGCGAAAATAGAAGCAGATTAAAAGTCCTTGGCCGTTTGACATATTCAACACCAAACCAAAAAAAAGTATTGGAATATCGACCAAATATATACAAATACAGTAGTACTGAAAGTGACGAACAACGCGTGGCCAACGCGTGGTCATCGCGTCGTCCACGCGTACTTGTACTGTTCGAAAATTTTACTTTACCACGCTCAATATAAAGCTCATCTTTCAATGTTTTGTTTTTAGTCAGGTTGGTGTGGAGTAGGTCCAACAGCGATGGCCTTCCAGACACATTTGTTGTATTATTTTAAAATCGATATTTAGACATTGTACTGAACCTATCAAACATTCAAACATCTACATTTTGACAATGGTAGGCCCCATCTACTAACGTTTATTTTTTTGTATTTTACAAGACCAAATTCCGTTAATCCAATCATATTAAAAAAACATAGCTGAACCTAGAAATCCAGAATTAACTAAACGGCCCATTTCTGATCGGATTTATATGTTATTCTTGATTTTGCATTCGAAGTACCTACTAAGTTACACACGTATTTTTAAACTAATAGAAGAATAATTTTGTATTAATCCCTAACACTGTATTGAAATAATAATTCGCAATATTTGGACAAATTTTGTAACCACCATAGTATCATACCTAGTTGTTAAGAACTCTTTAATGTATAGCCGTTTGATAACGATTAGAATCCACTCAAATTTTAAAATAAGACATATAAACTAAAACTAAACTTGACCAGTTTAGTACATGTAATATACATGTATTACTTACTTAATTATATAAGGCATTCATTTACCTGACATGTATGTAAGAATATTCAAGTGGTATATAAGTAAAATAGTATAACATACCCATGTATTTAATACAAATGTACAGAATAAAGTATTTGAAATCTCGTTCTAAGCGATAGGCACATTTCTCGTACGTTAACATATACACTAAGTAATAAACGAGAAAACAAGGCGAAGCCAATATTAGTTCTTGAATCTTGAAATTTTAATGATATGTTGTTGCACGATTTTGTTAAACACGACTATTTTATCTGTAAATGAAAAAAAGACTATGTTATAATAACTGTAACTTTAAAATAAAGTAACTAACATCTAAGCTGTGGTTTCATTTTATTTCTAGAGTAAGAACCGTTTAATTTTACGTCCGGTAGTTATAAAATCTTAACTTATACTTACTTTAAATGTTCTGAAAGCGTATAAAAATCTCTCGTAAAACATGAAAATGCAATAAGCAGATAAGTCGTTAATATTAGCTATAAGAAACTGTAAAGACGATAATACCATCACCTTTCAGGGAGAAAATGAGAAAGAGGCCCGCCGATGTAGAAAATCAATTACACAGTCGGCTTCAAAGGGTTATGAAGAAACCTCAACGTCTGATGTTTCCATCATATACCTACGATGTTAGCGTTAAGCAAATTAGAGTTGTCAACGCAAACTGCCCGTTAACAGATATATAATTATAATAATTAACACGTCCATAATGATGACGTATGCGAAGAAATTATGAGATTAATAAAAATCATTAATTTTATCAATAGTGCTAGTGATATATATTATGTACCTACAAACTAAATAAATTCACAAGAAAGAAACTTAATTCCCAGACACGATTTTCTCAGACTCAGTTTGGTACTTTGGGGTTATTTTAAAATAATTTACACTTTTATTGTTGAATAAACATTTTTGATTTGAATATGAGTATTAAGTAGGTATATAACTAGAAGAAAGAGCATTTTTGATAAAGCCAGTAATTATGATTTCTTTTTGAGCGTTTTCCCCAAAAACAAAGCTGCGAACCTTATTACGATTCGACCCACAAATATCCAAAGACGTACCAAGCCTTACATCAAAGTTATTACCAAAGAAGTAGACAAAAAGCTGACATAGGACTGCAATATTTCCCGAAAAGAGACTGTATTAAATCCAACTATTGTGGGCAGTATTTAGCCCGGGGGAAACTCCATCAAATGTGCCCGCGAGCAGGTAGTCTTCTTATCTTGTAAAACAACTGCTTCTCTGACTGACTGCAGTATCAACTTGAAGATTTTACTACTGGCTCTGCAATTAATGTATTTTTACAACGGCTTTGCTTGTTATCCTGAGAAAGTTTTCTGGTGATGTCTGCCAATTTTGTTGAATATCCATATCCGTAATGTTGAATCGTTGTGATGTTTTTAACTAAATCAAATTAAAAAAACTACAAAAAATTAGATAGTTTTTGACAATTTGGCTCCGTAAAACAAGTTAAACTAATCTTCCTTACTATAGGTATTTTTCACAATACAATAATTCAACTTAAGGGTTAACATCACAAAAAGGAAATTACATTCCAATCAATCAATTTCCATACTGTGATTTAGTTTACTTAAACTACAGACAAAGGCCCGAAATGCGGTCTTATTGGTAGGTATTTTATGCTGTATTTACAAGCAAATCCGTGGCAATCATCTTGTCTCTCTATATAAGGCTTCAAAAAGGTCCTCAATCCGTGCGATATCGAAAAGCTTTTCGGGGTTGCTTTTATTCGTGCCACTGAATTTACTCCCTCTATAAATTGGACTCGTAGCCGCATTATGGTTTGATAAAATTTCGATAAGTGTTAGAGCTTTATCGCCTATAAACTTATTTTAATAGTTTTTCTAAATGAGATTCTAAATGCCGTTGATAATGTTATAATTTGGATTTTAGTGTCTAGAGTACATAATTTCCTACTAAACCTATCCTTTTACAATATTGTAGATGAATTTGAAAATTATTGAAAGTTTGTGTGTATGGTTCACAATCTGTTACCACGATCGATCCATCGTTCTCGATTGTAATATATGGAATAGGTTGTGTGCCCAGGTTATGCTACTTTTCATCACCGCACGGTAGAAACCGCAGGTGAAGCTAGTTTATTCATCATCCACATATAGGTACTCGTATGTTTTTGTGCAATTAAAATGCGCGCCACTCTTAATAGCACCAATCGGCGCACTACACACACGCGCACTTTTCTCAGTGATTGTTTATTTATTATTTTCTCACAAATTGTTGTTTTGTTTTTGGTTTTTATTTATTTGTTATGTATTTTATTCTTCCCTATTAGTATTATTATATATTTATATGTTATTTTTATATGTTTTAGTATTTGAATGTATTTCTAAGTACTTATTTGTTATTATTATTTTTTATGTAGGTTTTTATGACACAGTTTTTCTTCTATATTGCACACCCCGCTTTTATATATATATATATTTATCTATTCTCTCCATTCTAAGGTTGCCTGGAAGAGATCGCTCTTAGCGATAAGGCCGCCAGTTGTCGCACTAGTTTTTAGGTGTTATAATCCTTCTGTTTGTAATTTATGGTGTGAACAATAAAGAGTTTATCAGCTATCTATCTACTTACACTCCATCGGATCTCGCTAATATTATTAGTGCAAACATCAACTCAACTACTTATTGGTTTAATTTTCATGGGTTTGGATGAATATTCGTATGACAGTGGCTGGGATTGTGTAAGATAGCCGGTGAAACCGTGAGATGCTTCTAGAATATATCAGAATTTTACCTTAGAAGATACGTAGGTACCTAAAAAACAATTTCAGCTTTGGTTTAGGTACATATGCAGAAAATTATATAAAATTCTATTTGAAAACCTATAAGTTATTCCTCAGAACCACGTTTGATGTCTTGTCCACGTGTTTCAATGCTTTTATATTACGCCCACATTAAAAAACCGTGTACAAAGTAAGAATCTTATCCAAAAATATCCCTATAGAATTTCAAAAGAGATTCTCTTCGTCGTACCGGACTTTATGCGAACTTTTTGATCTCTGCATATAAAATTACTCGATTGAAAAGCAAATTGAAAGAGCCTTAGAACTGTCTCAAAACATTATTGATGGACCCGTTTTCAATTTCAGAAGGCCGTTTTGAAAGTTTTCTCCCACAGGTTTTCCGAAGTTCTTTTACCTGGCCACGGATCGTCAACTACTAATTAAGTTTACAACTCTAGAGAACTCTTTTATCTATGGCCCCTTTGATCCGAATAGCTTTTGAAATTAGTTTCATTTTTTCATAACATTATCAAAAGAGGAAAATTTAAGTGCTTATTTTAAAATACCTTAACCTTTTTACGTAACTAATCGTTTACGTACCAGTAAGGAAAAGCCTTGTCAAGGTTATTATGTAAGGCGTATGTGTAGAAACTAATCAGGAGAATTGCAAAATCACTTGTAGGTACTGTCGAAATTCTATGATATTGTTCTAGGTACATCGTTGCGAGTGTAGCAAAGTTTTTGTTTCGCAAATGAGTCCTCGTTTGATTGACCAAATGAGTTTTTTTTTTATTATTCAGTATACTTTACCTACAGTACATATATTTTTTGTTATTGCACCAAGAAACCACTAACGGTTTGTCGCGGTACTCACATTTGCCGCACACAATCTAATCTAATTCTAAAATTATTCTAATTACACTAGTTTTATATGTTATTATCCTTTTGACTGGGTAAGCAACCATGTGGTCGAAAATGAAGCACCCATTTTCTTGAGATTGGAAAAGTGTAAAGCCCAACAACATACCTACTTATGAAATCATGCGGAAAGCGACCCAAAAAAAGAAACAGTTTGCGCAGAAAAATAATACATTTTGATTTCTTTTTAAGAAAACCTGGTCGTTATCGTGCAGCCTTCCACACGTGTACGTGATGAGAAATGTAGACGAGATAGTTCTACATGACTAAAATGGAACAGATGGACAACTTCAAACAAAATGAGCATAACCAAAATTATGTAGGAAAAATATGTTATAAACGGAGGGGTAAATTCATGGTGATTTTCAAAAGTGACTAAATGAATTTATTTGCTGTTTATGGTCATTCATTATTTATCTTGGTAAGTAAGTCTTTAGAGTAAATCGTGGGAAAGTCGTCCTATAGCTATTTACAAAAGGCACACGCGTGTAACTATGGGTACCTATGTATCTTTCTCGCCTTCACGTAGCCTTCCTTCTGTTCTTATCTAATTTGTCATTTCCGGGCCAATTTTGTTTGCACAGCGTTTTTATAGCGCCCACATACTTAATGTGTTGGACCTTTTTTTATAAGATCTCTTTCGATGTAAACATGTACTCCGAAATAAAAATTTACCGCACTCAATCACAATTTGGCGTTGTTTGCTTGGACAAGCAGTAATTTAAAAAGGCAGCCAATCAATCAATATACATTTTCAATTTCATTTGAGTTTGAATAAAAGTTCGCGACACAATGGTAATTGTGGTATTGTGAAATAAAATACATTGATAAACTAAAATAAAACTCAAATGCTAGAATTTTTTCGAAATTTTAATGTTGTGAAAGGTTATAAATGTGATTTAAATGTTTAGATTACAAATTAATAAGATCGAGTGGCCAGGTCAGAGTTTTTAGGCCGCATATAGATCTGTGAAGATCTTTGAAGATCTGTGAAGGGTCAGCGAATTTTGTTAAATATTTTATTTCTGTAAAGAGTATTAATGTAAGCCTAAATAGCAATATTCTCTTCAAATCAAGCATTAAATTACTTCCTAACCCAAATATCAGAGCTTAATTGGCGGACGAGAAATATGGGTTAATTATTCATTCCGTCTCAATTTACAAAACTGTATAATTACGCTGACATATTATTGCCAGGATTTACTTCGAACACTGAATATTTATTAAGCTCTGTCACTGAACTCATGAATATACATAGCGTTATTATAACACGTTGGGTACTTATAGCATTAACGAGTATTATGGTAACAATAAACTGCTTAGAAATTTAAAAGGTAATTGGTGGTTATTCGTAAAGAGAATTTGTACTGTAAAAGTATAAAGTTCTTGATGCTTGAAACAAATATGAACTGACGGACTGATAAACAGTTTTTTAGGTTTGCACTTTGTTTTGTATAATGGAATCCAGAAAATAGGTAAATTTAGAAGAAGTGGTTTTATTACAGCTGACTTCGCCCCACGATTTTATTCGCACAATGACGATAATGATGAAAAAAGGTAGCTGATGTCCGTTTTTGTACTTCTGACAACGTGTATGTAAAATGTCGTGATGATCGTTTGAGTATTTATGGGCGTTAGAGCGTAACACATAAACTCCCTTTTTCGCTTTATAATATTAGTTAAATGGCATGTATTCTAATGTACAAATCAAGTTATTAAAATAACGCACAATTAATCAAAGTACAAGATTACATACGGACCTTACTGCTTTAATAATATAGAAAACAAGCTGTCAAAACAATCCTTGATGCGGATTATACATTTTGTCGAGTGTCATTGACATTTTTCTATGGAACAGCTGATTTTTTTTTCGCGAATTTCGGGTTGGTCCCTTATCAAAAGTTGTTGTTTATGATGTTAGGTATCTAGACCTGCGAGGTTGCTGGTGTTTTTGAAATAACCCTGTATAACATGCTAAAATTTCAGCTCGATCGGTGCAGAACTTATTGAGTTTTTGAAGCGTACAGAAACCAACATAACATTATTATATACATATATACCTAGACTATACAATTACTGGTCTAGAGATCATCGAAATGCTCAACCACACTGATTAGCAAAGAATCCAACTAGGAGCACTATCACGCAAAATGATAATGCTCACACGTTTGCCAAGACACGCCAGTAGGTATACGAGTATCTACCGAAATACATTAGCCTTGACCTTCATAATCAGAAACAGTTTACTTCTCTTACTTTCATTGCCAACAAAAACGTATCTCCCCTCAGAACTTAGACAATCGCAATAAGTACTCGCCGAACAATCGCCACGAATCGTGACCCAAATCCTTAAGTTCCATCCCTGTTTTTGTTTCATCAAGGTGTTGCTCATTAGTATCTCAAGGCATTCATCAAAAGGCCGGGATCTGAGGCAATAAAATAAGAAGCGAAATAATTAAATTTTCGCGATTCCTTTCAAATGGGTTTTGGTTTCGCAAAGAATTGCGAGCCGAGATCAGTCACAACGATATCGTTTTATTGTCCTTTGTTTTTAGTTCTATAGTGCATTTATAGTTCTAATGATTTTCTTTGGTTTTGTAAATTATGACTTTGATTTCATGTAACAAAAATGGCCTATTAAAGTTTAGGTTCCTTTGGCGTTATAACTCAGTATGGTTGTCACCGTTATCAGAAGTTCTAATTTAGAACAAAAGTTACACTTCAATAACGATAAAGATAAAGTTTAAATTTTTTTAGGATCCCGATTTTAAAACGGTAAGTAATAAAATAAATCATTTCAATTTATTTTTTTAAATATGATTTAAATCTGGTATAAAACAAACATTACATGGTAAACCCGATGAAATAAATTGTTCTCGACGATTTACATTGTTAATAATAGAGAAAAGTTTACCTAACAACGTTATTATACCAGTGTTTTCCATGAATTACATATACATATATTCAAGTGTAACAGACAATATCAGCATCCTGAATATGAGGAATGTGTGTATTACAGATTTGTTTTATATCGCTCTCGTAAATATCTACGCTCTCACAGAGTTACGACTGCGGCGCGTTATAAATTCGAGGCGTAAAAGGCAAAGAATAACAAACATTTAGTAGACGGATAAACACGCGAGTTTCATAATGTATTCAGGAAAAATTCCGCACTTTATCACGTTCTCAAAGAAGTTCCTTTTATTTCATCCCCGAAGGTTCACTTCATTCGACATTCATAGGACATGAGCGCCTAAACAGTTTTGGTGAATTATGTGCGCGGACGCGGGACGTGCCGCCGCGACCTGCTGTTTGTCACGCTTATCATGCGCATTTATTTCACACGTTTTGAAGTCAGGAAAGATGACTTCACTGCAAAAAATACAGAGGAACTCGCTGCAAAAAAATACAGAGGAACTCGCTGTAAAAAAAATACAGCGGAACTCACTGCAAAAAACATAGAGGAACACTGCAAAAAGGTCTAACATTTCATTTCGTTCACCGCTGTCATTTAGAATAGAACATACATTCACAACATACACGTCACTCTATTTTAGGTCTAATATTTCATTTTGTATTCCACAGTTGCGTCGTTTGCAATAGAATAGAATATACCTTTATTGTACACTAAACAATTTACAAGAAAAAATATGACTGAAAAAAGTTATATTTGGCAGTACAAGCGCAACCTTATCGTTGAAAGCGATTTCTTCCAGACAATCTTTAGGTGGATAGGGCTGACAGAATTGGAATATGGTCGGTGGTGTACATAAATTACATAATACATACGATGATTTCAAAAATACATTTGTAGTATTTAAATGTTGAAAAAAAAAAAACAAAAACAAACAGGTTTAAGAGATTTCTTTTTGAAGTGAATTATGTTTTTATTGATGTTGCTTTCAAAGGTTTTTTACTCTTTTAAAAGTTTTTATTTTTGTGATTTATTGAACACTAGCGGCCCGTCCCGGCTTCGCACGGGTAGACTTTGGGATAAACGTAGAGTAAATTGAAATCGGTCCAGTCGTTCACGCGTGATGGCGTGACCAAAGGTGTTGAGAATAATTATAGGAACTCTTTGTTATAACCTCTATTCTCATGCTATTGCGTAACTATAGCAACCGTAGTTTGTTGATGCTAACTTGTCAATTTATAGTAAAAATTATCAGTATAAAACGCACACTGTTTTGATAGATATGATTGAATTTGAACTTTGTACAGAGGTAATAAAGTGCAAATTGACTCTTGGACGTTAGGAACATACCTACATTGCTTAAACAACAGTGAGTGCTTGCAATTCAATATGAACTTTATACAATAGCAATAAAGCTCGTTTTAGTTAGAAAACGTTTGTATGGGAAAAATTAAAGGGCTGTTTTTAGGGTTTTTCAATATTTCTGAGAGATTTTCTTAATATTTTTTTCTGTAAAAACCTTCTACTAATAATAATAAATACAACAAAAAAAGAATTAGTGAAATCGGTCCAGCCATTCACGCGTGAGGCCGTGACCAAGGAAAACGGGTTTCATTTTTATATATATAGATTATACCATAAATGTTGCTATAATTGGTCTATTTTTATGGTATTAAACGTACTATGATCCCAAAATGTACTGTTTAACTTTACTTTTTCTATGATAAATGGTTCTTACTCGCCATATCCTGGCAGTACTGCAAAAATACATTTTTCTTTTACAAGTTGACAGCCACTTATAACACCCCAAAAATAATAAAGGCGAAAAATCCCCTCACAGGTACGGTCGGTTACCTTGATCTAATTTGTATACAGAGTTCTCGGGTTCGATTCCCAACGGAGCAATAAATTTACAAAATTTTCTTCATCCCAGCGGATGCGGTGGGCCATGCTTAATTTGTCTCAAAAGGAAAATGATCACAGAGTTACTACCTGAATAATTAGAAGGTATGATACTTCATAAAGGATGGTGAGAAGCTGCTTTGGTTTTAATTTACTGGTTGGTGATCATTTTTGAAAAAAGTAAAAAGGAGTATTGAAAGTAAGTATGAAACTGTACAAAAAATATTTATACCTTACCTTTTTAATGTAATTGAGTGACGAAACGAGTAAATACGACCGGCTTAACTCAGTGGTAGCATGTCTGCCCAAGCAAGAGGTATTGGGTTCAATTCCCGGCTGGGCAGGTGTTTGAATAATGAATTTAAGTATCTGCTCTGGCTCTGGGTGTTAATAATTGTCCTCGTCTTTGAGTGTATCATGGCGTCACTGACACAGGGATTTTTTTTTTTTTTGTAATTGAGTGACGAGACGAGCAAATCGCTCTCCTGATGTTAAACGTCACGTTTGCCCATAACAGGTCTGCGCCACACAGAATTTTGAACTCGCAGAATCAAAAGACCCTGCGCGGCACAGGACTGCGCTCGTCACCCTGAGATATAAGTTGTTTAATCTCCCATTTGCCCATTTTTACCATTTTTACTGCTTGGCGGTGGAATAACTGGCAAAGGGAAGCCTAGTGGGCCTAGTGGGGACTGGCCTAGTGGGAAGCTATGAAAAACAAATTTCGCTTGATGTTAAACGTCACGTTTTCCCCATAATCGGTCTGCGCAACAATTTTACCTACTAAGTGATAGCAAAAATTTTCGATAACAACATCGCTTTGCAACAGGCGAGTTGGTGGTCAGCCGCAATAAAAAAAACTTTTGTTAATGTTCGGTTAACCGTTAGACCGCCGCTATGAGGTTACGTAAGTGCTGCTGGGTTCGTTAATGCTTACTACGAGTACCTTCATTTTTGGCAACATCATTGTAATTGTGACAAAATATAAAGTAGAAAATAAAATAGCTTAAAAGAAAGATAATAAAATAGGTAGTAAAATAGTGATAAGTTTAGTAAACCATAAAATTTTTGTACTTCACTTTCAACAAAAAAAAAACATTTTAAGACTAATACGAGTAAACAATAAATTATAGGTTTTGTGTTTATAGCAAACATATGAGTAACATACAATATTATTTATTGTAACTTTTAAAACAACTATAACCCAGGGTTCAAAGGGTCGATCACGACCGCAATCTAAAGTCGGCACGGATGTGTGCCACTGCCTTATCTTACAGTCTGCGACAATATTTGCACTGTCAACATCTACGCAAGGGAGGGTAGGAGTCGGGTCAGGCGAGTGCTAATGTCACCTGCATTACTTCGCAGCTCAATTGGTACTGGTATAGAGTGATATTTCGCCCGATATGGGAAATATTTTAGAGTTTTTATTTATTTTATTTTTTTTTATAAAAATAACGGCGAGCATCAGATTGTCAACTTGATCGTAAACGGACCTATGGATACCTGCAATACCAGCGGCTTTAATGATGCTTCGCCTGCTTGGAAAAATGTTTGTAGATGTGGGCACCCTTTTTAAACGCCCTATATTATAGCTAAGGTGTTATACCTCTGTTGTTTTATTATAAAGTAGTATTATTATTTATAGACTGGCACAAGATCAAAAACGATTGCACGCTGAAGAGGAGACCCGCATATATACGAGTGTAACAGTAGCTGGAAAACTGTTGTTGATGATTATAAAATTAGGCTATTAAATAAAGTGCGACGCGCTTTGGCAATGATACCGAGACACATCCTGATAAAGCCTGCTATGGCTGGCTTTTTATGCCTCATCATGTACATTAAACATGAAGGTCAAATAGACCCAAACTATGAGACTCAAGTTAAAAACCAGTTTTAGAAGCTTTGTATGTATAATCATATATTTTATTTAAGTACAGTCAATATGTCAAGACAAACAATATTCAAACACGTACATATAAAAATACGCTAGTCTTATACAATCAGTCCTCATCCTGAACGCCTCTAACGAAAGTACCCATTAAACTTAGCTTATTAAATAGCTTTGTATTGTGTGTGGAGGGCCTTATATTTTATAGCAAGTTTAACAAGTACCCACGCAAAACTGGCATCTTAGGAATGTTCTGTTTAAGAATACTTACGTTTGACGATCTGCTACGTATATATAATATGTAAAGGTTTTATGAAGTCTATATTTTATAGGCAGTCGTGACAAGAAAGTCTGGAGCTGGGTTGAGTATTTACATTTTATCTGCAGTGTGAAAATATTTACGAAGCAAACACCTTTTCTTCTCCGAAGAGTCTCCTTGAAGTCACTGAAAGTCAATGTTGTATAATTAGTAGACTCTAGGCTACGAAACTGAAGTCTAGGTTTAGTTTTAAAACTATCTTAATATATCCTTAGTATGTAGCTTAGAATTAAGCGCATAACGCTATAAAGAATAAGAAATATTGACATATAACAAACAACAAAAGCAACAGCAATAGAACAGAAGAGCAACAAAAGAGTTTTCAGAAGTTCAAAAAAAAAACCTATGCTAAAGTTAAAGTAAATTTCCATAGACCTCTGCCCCACTAGGATTACATAAGCGTATTTGATTTGTAACTTTATATAGGTACATACTTACAGTATTATGTGATATTGTTTACACTGCAAACAGACAGGCGGTGTCCCACAAGTCAAGGGTTGAAAGGTCAACGTATGCTAGTTTAGGAGAATACACTAGAAAGTGATTTAATGTCTAGTTTTTGTTGAGATTTCGAAAAAGGAGACTAGATTATCTTTTCTAATATTTAATATGAACTGTGTTAGTTTGAACTGTGTGTAACATTATGTACCAAGTAATTATTTATATTACTTTATATTACTAAACTTTGTTATACGGGATTTTAAGGAAAGGGTATGTTAATCCGAAAAGGGCTCATAGTACCCATCATTTTAAACAACTTTTACACGGGATCAACCCTAAAATTGAGAGATAAAAACAAATGTTTCATAGAAAAATATAAATGACTTTTTGGCCTGAAAAATATGGTTCGGTTATTAAAATCACGTGGCGTCGTTACCCTCACATAAAATAACCCATATTTCAATTGCTGTCTATTATAATTGTTAATGATAACAATTTGAAAACCGCGTTGCAATTTCATTTCGCTAAATGGGCGTTAAACTACTCGTACTTTGACAGCTTTTGTTCCGCATATGGGTCACAAAAGTCGCCGGGCGTTTCGTGCCACTCAAACTGAAATGCTGGTTCCACCTAAATATGCCAAAGTGCATTTTCATAATGCGCTTAAATTTACAGGATGAAATGTTTTACGTAAAATTTTATTGTCTTAATTTTAATGTTCGTTTTTTATTGTTTTTAAATTAAAAAAGCACTACGTTATCAGCATATGGTTGCGTCTGACCTGGTCAAATTGTCTGGTTAGTTGGGTTAATTTATTTAGTTAGTTAAATTATGTGTGCATGCGCGGTCTGCTAGCGATATTGTCTTTGATATAGAGCGATTAATCATTTGTGAGAAAAACTACTTGTCCAATAAGCGACTAAAGTGAAATACTTAGACCCAAAAGTTTGTACGGAACGTGAAATTCGAACATAACCTATATCAACCTCTCGATGTACTCTTTAAGGCAGTAATATCTTACTTCTACCCCTGAATTCCCACAAGGACTGTGCCTACTTGATTTATTCGAAAACGTGAATTGACTCAGAATTGGGTACATTTTGGAAGCGCTTGTTCTTGTTTTAGACTTCTATAGATTTTATTTTGGCAACAATGATATTCTTGGCTTTTGAATTGGATTTTACTCTTTGATGTTTTGCCCTTTTCAACGTGAAGTAAAGTTTACTTCGACTTTATTTCATCTGTTGGTTGGGAAACATATACCTACAGACTTTTCTTGGAAGTTGTTTCTATATTAATTCTTCGTCTTACAAAAATTTACAAAAATATTTTGATTTGCATTTCGCAGTAGGTGAATAGTGAATACCTACAATTCAATTATGTATCAACCACGATATGGTTCCATAATAAATTATACGCTGTCCATCTAATGCAATTCCAGTTTTGTTTCGATGTAATTACGGTTAATACAATTTAAATATTTGTGTATCACAAAGGTAAACCACAATTTCCACTGAAATATTGAAGTTGATAAGATTAACCGAGTTTAAAAGCTGTTAACCCGTACGGCGAGCTAAGACAAGTAAAACTTTGTCTTTCGGACTCGTTTATTAAATTCATTATGTGCGAAGAAAAACTGCAATTAGCTACCGAGTTGAGAAGCTTTTGGTAATGTTATGACGTAACTCCTTTCAAAGTTGGTGGCTTATAAAAAGTGTTGTGTATTTTTGGCGAAAGTCCAAAATTGCAAGTTTTTCTTTGCGACTTCAGTGTTTAACAACGTTTTAGGCAAATTTCCTTTGTCTATCAAGTTTGTTGAATTCTAAAGGGTGTATCAACTTAACACCAACTCGGCTAAGATCAAAGAAATGAGATTAACTTCTTCTCTAC
Source organism: Alcis repandata (assembly GCA_949125135.1). Classification (NCBI taxonomy): domain Eukaryota; kingdom Metazoa; phylum Arthropoda; class Insecta; order Lepidoptera; family Geometridae; genus Alcis; species Alcis repandata. The sequence continues at coordinate 6,398,198 of OX421238.1, forward strand.
GATAAAGAGGTATTTTTTGTAAATATTTTGTTTGAACATGTTCCTGTCTGAAAGTATCTAGGTACTAAAATAATATAAGTGATCCTATCTACACTAATATTATAAAGAGGAAAGATTTGTATTTTTGTATTTTTGGATGTTTGTGTGGAATAAACTCAAAAACTACTGGACCGATTTCAAAAATTCTTTCACCATTCGAATGCTACATTATCCCAAAGTGACATAAGCTATATATTTTTTATTTTTTTTTATCCACAGCGAAGCGTGGCAGGGAACAGCTAGTATGTTAATAGGTGCAGCGCAGACGGCACACTTTTTGTGCGATCGAGTCTGCGGCGCTCAAAAAGTCTGCATGGCGCGCAAAAAGTCGGTCGCGGATTTTTCACACACGACGCACATCTTCGATCAATACTTGGCGATCTCTGCACGATTTCCATAGCGTCTACGTCCCTACAGCTCTGCCGACAGAATGATCGAAGATGTGCGTCGTGTGTGAAAAATCCGCGACCGACTTTTTGCGCGCCATGCAGACTTTTTGAGCGCCGCAGACTCGATCGCACAAAAAGTGTGCCGTCTGCGCTGCACCAAGTCACTCCGAGCTATCAAGTTTAAACCTCGCGACTCACGATTCATCCAAAGAGAGTTTAAGCTATGAAGCGAGTAGGTATGGGTAAAAGTTGAGGAGAAAATATTGGCAGGCCCCTCGTTGACCGTGTATATAGTAAGTATACCTAAGTTAGTTCGTATAAGCTGAGGACTTAGCCTTGGTATCAGAGTCTAGGCCACCTAGTCCACTTGACATAGCTTGGCGGATGTTAAAGGACAAATAACCGGAATCTACAAAGTAAACGTTTTTGTAGTGGTAGGGCTCTTTTGCAGAGCCCGCCTGGGGAAGTACCACACCTTTGCCAGTTATTCCACCGCCAAGCAGTAATGTGCAAACATTACTGTGTTCCGGTTGGAAGGGCATTGTTTCCAGTGAAATTACAGGGCAAATGGGAGATTAAACAACTTATATCTCAGGGTGACGAGCGCAGTGCTGTGCCGCGCAGGGTCTTGAATTCTGTGAGTTCAAAATTCTGGGTAGCGCAGACCTGTTATGGGCAAACGTGACGTTTAACATCAGGCGAGCGATTTACTCGTCTCGTCACTCAATTACATAAAAAAAAAAAAAAAAAAAAAAAAAAATCCGACCCACCATACCGCACAGTTGTAAATGCCTCCCGAACCACCCACGGTGGGAAGAAAGACTTGTTAAGATTGCAGGTACTTTACGTTACTTTTTTAATTCTGGAAAGCTAAGGAAAATAGGAAATCCTTGGGCTTACCCGCAAAGCGCAGCAAGTAGTTTAATACAACAGACACTGCCACATGTGCGCTTGACGCGGTCCCGCTTCAACTATGCAAATTAATTACTCTACCACACACTGGAGTGCGGCGAACCTCATCCCTAGATTATTTGTTTAGCCGTTATTAAAGCATTTATTACTATTCCAGCGGCTATCAGTGAAATGTTAATAAAATCACGAAATTGAAATATTGTGACAGCTATTAATTTGATTCAAAGTAATTTAAATGGTGCTGGTAATTTCGAGTGGCTTTTGTTTTTGCAACAGGTAAAATTAAAAGTACTTTTTAATGCTGGTCAGAATTTGATTTAAATTGAATCTCTAGTGTTTTATTAAAACACAAATTAAATGAAACTTCCGGGAAATAACTCTGGGTTTAATTAAAACCAGAGTTCAAAAAAAAGAATATCATCTAAAAACACCTTTAATTAAAAAACCTAGTACCAGCTTCAGTGGTCGTAATAAAAAGTTAACCATAAACTATTTTTGAAGATAATTATATTAAAGCAACTGCACTTGTAACAAGAACCATACTCAAACTTTTCAGATAAAAACTTGCCTACTTGTTAAAAACAAAAGAATACAGAAAATAGGTCGCACTATCTTTTCAGCGAGAATTGGCAAATTAAACAGAAACACTTTGTTAAAATTGCGCTAAATCACAGTGCATTGGTACCTACAAAAAACTCGGCCATGTACAATTTTTGGGCGCCTTCCAACGCATTGCGCAAGAAAATTAAGTTTTATATAACATAATGTAATGCATGCACACCCCAATGCTACCTCAAAACGTAGCAATTAAACCAACCCAAATTCAATCTACATAATATTGAGTTTTCTGTATTCAGAGCAGAAACTAATTCTACACAAAGGGACTGGTTGATCTAATTTATTTAATTAAGATTTCAATAGTGGCATGTCGTGTGGCGTCATTATAAATGACAACGTCGTTAGAAACATACACGTCACGATTTAAACTCGAACATTTTGAGAGATGAGAGAAAACTTATTTATCTATATAAACCAATATATTGCGTGGGGGTGTTCTTATATTAGAAAGTCTGATATTTTTTTGTTAAGATAGATTTGAAAAAGTTGGATAGAGAGAAACATACCTAGTAAAAATTTCCATCTACACTGAGAAAAATTCATCTAAAGTACGGAGCATACTGATGTCACCAAAAAGCACAATGATTAGCACGATTTTACGGTGGCAACCATCAAAATATATGATTGTCACCCTAAAAACTGGTGCTAGCACTAGTTTTTACGGTGACAACCATAATTATATCATAATAGTAACAGTTGTCACCGTAAAAACTGGTGCTAATCATCGTACTTTTTGGTGATATCAGTATGCTTCGTATTTTAGGTGAATTCATCGGAATTTTGATGAATTTTGATGAAAGTGAAAGTGTAGTTTTATTTGCTTAAAACTGGAATATGTAGGTTTTAGTTTGTGATTTTTTACAAACTTTATACTAAAGTCTTCGTAGCTGTATCGATTGTAGCGTATCCAACTTAACAAATTTTCGATCTGCAGGTACTTTAATAGAGTAACATTTAAAACTGGACGCTTCTGCAGTAGATACGATATTTTATGGTTGCTAGGTGCCAAGCCAAACATTCGACTACTGCTCATCTCATGTAAGTGGTACATAAATCGTCGCTCGGTCCGGTTTACCATCAATCACTAGGATATGTCAAACCTTCGATTTGCTAAACCTTTTTAGCTCAGCTTATACGAAAAAATCCAGGTGGCTTAGTACCACTTAGTACACTCTACTGATATTAAAATTGTCAAAGTTTGTATGTATTAATTTTTGTAGCTCAATCATGCAAACATAGCTGAACAGACTTTAATGACATTTTGCGTGAAGCTAGCTCTAACCCGGATTAATTATAAAAATAAACAATGCCCTCTTTAACCTACAAATACTGTCATTCAAAACCAAACATCTAAAATCTAGTGAAATAAAACCAAAGTCAGCAATGAAATCTGGTAGCTGCTTTATACCTACAACGGTCAGCAGAAATCCCAAAGCGACCAGAGAAAATGTCGACTAAACTAAGGTTATCTTGTTCACATGCAGCATACAAAATGCAATCTCGGAGGCTTCGTGGGAGGTTGGGAGTTTAATGTTTCAAAAATGAGGCGAGAAGAATACAAAATGGGCAGTTCGATACTAAAGTGTGTTCTGGACTGCATTTTTGTTAGGTTTCTGGGGAAATAGAATGCTTGATACTATCCTGTGCTATTAAACTTGAAATATACGACGACATCAGACTTTCTCCCACACTAATATTTCAAAGTTGTTGCGTAACGCCGAGCTGCCAAGAATATGACGCGTTTAGCCATTACCTGCTTATATAACGAGCCTGATGAGTCGACGATTTAAAATACATCGCGAGTCACTCGTGGCTGAGATCTTCTACATACAAAAAATAATGGCACAATGGTGAAAAGCCGATGCCCAGCAGTCGGTCCATACTGGTGGTCATGATGATGATGATTATCGTTACTATATTTCAGCACTAAAAAGCTGAATTCAATATTGTAATAAAGGGTTTAAATAATGAAGATGGATCGTACTTCAATTGAAATACAATTGATATTAGAAATCAGAAATATTTATTGACCTTAAATAACATTGAATGTTACAGGTAAGTCACGTTTACAAATAATTTTATTATTTGAGAATTAAAACTTAAATAAACTAATGAATTAACAAATTAAAATAGAGACTAGTTTTATAATTACAATTTATTTTTAATTATTTATTTTAAAAGTTTATAATTAATGTTGAGCTACAAATAAACTATTTGTTTTGATTTGAATTTCACATCGCCTATAAACTCTGACTACAGGCTAGTATCCGACTTCGGTGAGGCTAGTTCACTTGACTAGTCAGTCACCTTATAAATAAACTCACCTACTTATCATCGAGAAGACCGATACGTTAGATGTTAACACAGAAACAACTGTTTTCAAATAGAACGTTTAAGCTTACCAACCTAAGTAACGCACATCACACGCACCTCTCCAAATACCTAAACACTCGCAAAGTTATTTTAAGACAATTTGAAAACATCCGTGTTCCGCTTAAAAAAATATTCGGTTTATCTCTCTTTCCTAAATGTCGATCTATTTATTGAACCCTCGAATTTTATGTAAGGGAATTACTTTTGTGCGCTAGTAAATGTCAAGTAATACTTATAATACAACAGATTACAACGTATTATTAGGTTACATCAGTCTTATTCTCTAGGCTTTCGTTGAAAAATCTAAACTCACTAAAAATGCCTTTGTTATTGCGGTCACAAATCTCACAACAATACGACAATACAAAGACTTCATACTTTAAGTCTATTTATATCTGTCAAAATTGTCTTAAAAATGGGCTCGAATTGAAGTATTCACAAATCTTATAAAGAGATACAGACAAATTTGCGCCTCGGGGACTTGGAAAGAGAGAAGATTAGTTAGAGTGCTAAACGTGAGGTACGATACTCATGCTTTTTCGCTTGCGCATCTATGTAACCAAACCACGGGGCGATTTTACTTCCGTTTTTTAATTATTCTATATTAGCTTGCACCTTCCTGAACCGCTGACGCTTGAATCTGTCCGTACCTTTATAAAGGTCTTGGTAAATACTTGGTTTTCCAATAAATAAAATACATATTATCAAAGCCAAATATTTGTTTACTATGCCAAAACCATAACTCATCTTAGATTGCACGCACACAATATAAATAATATAGAACCTTCCTGGTAGTAAAATGAGAACCGGTTTTCCCATTAAATTACTAAGATAAACACAATATTGCTTGCGACATTGATTTATGCGATAACAACAAATTTTAGCACAGTCTTGTTTGCATTGTACACTGGGAATTAATTTAAATGGCACAGAACGGACAGAAGTAGAAATTTACAGATATTTTCATATAGTACCCTATACAACTATTTAATTTCAACAATCAATACAAGGAAAAAATACTTAGTTTTCCTTCTAAAAATTTTGTATTTCGCAACTGTTACATGGCATTTTTTATCTATGCAACATTTTTATACAAGACTGTTAAAACCTCTAAAAATAAATTAAATTTAATGTTTAGTAAATATGTTTTTAAAAAATACGAGTACTATCGTAAAATAAGTATATTTTCCTACTTAATTTCCGTTATCTTTTCCATCCTGAACAAGATGACGTAAAGATAAACAAACAACCGTAAAAAAAGGGATGAGTTCCGCAAAATTAAATGTACGTGAACGGAAAGAAAAGGTTTGTCCGCAACAAAAATATTGTTTGAGAAGCGTTTTCGGCCAAACTGTCTTCAAGAAATGCTTGACTACGATAACGTTCAATTATAGGTTATTGCTATTCTAGTTACCGATAAAAAAGTCCTTTGATGTTATGATGATGTGACAAGGACAAACAGATGGACGGACGATCATATAATATATTTGTTATACCACAGAACTCTAAAGATGTATGATGTATTACATAGATAGGTAAACTCTTCATTGTTCACACCAGAAATTGCAAACTAAAGGATAATAACACTTAAAACTAGTGCAACAACTGGCGGCCTTCTCTCTAAGACCGATCTCTTTCAGGATGTGTTCTTGCGAGTGAGATATTATCTCGATCACTGCAATTCTCATTAGATATGTCATGACAGTGAGAGTGAGCGAGCTAATCTCTAATGGCCCAGAATCTCCTCGCCCTTCCCCCTCACTCCCCACTGCCCTCATGAGCCCAAAACGGTATCTCAAAAAAAAAACCGCTTTTTCAATGCTCAATACTCAATTATTTTATTGCAAACCATTATGAAATTATATGTAGGTCTTAAATAACATTTTTACATTTTTTTTTTGTAGCATCATGTGCATAATTTTTCAAGCTAGCTCTCCTCCAGGATCAGTGACTGTCACATTTACTCTGGGAAGAGAGCTGAACCTAAAAGCAGAAGTACTTTGTACGTAGTCGCAATGTATTTTCAACAATTTGCTCGAAACTTCAGCATTATTAGAATGCACTGCGTAGTGTCAGCGTCTGCCTCAGTAACTTCAGTTAGAAAGTATTTGCATGATATGGCCTGACTTTAAACCCTTCTTTTTCCGCTAGTTAGCATACTGCACAAATGTAGAATATCTGAGGAAAATACTTTATACTAGTTTTTATTTAACTTAGAATTTATTTCTTAAATACCTAAAAATGAATCGGTGTTCGTTCGTCTGGTTATAAACTCGAGAATGGTTGAACTGATTTCGCTAATTTTGATCTTGAAATATTTGTGAAAGTTCAGGAAAAGTTTAAAAGTAAAAAACAAAAAAAAAAAAACAGCTGGTGAAATCGCCGGGTGGCAGCTAGTGAAACTATATTTGTTAAAGTTGTTAGGTTAAGGAATCTTGCAACTCAATTTTGAACCATTTCCCGATGTCTGATTGAGCTGAAATTTGGTATACGAGTACGTGTGTAACTCCGATGACAATGCAATTAACACTTGTTTTTGAAAATATTTTTAGATTGAACTTTTTCCTACTTTGTGTAATACGTACATACTTGTAATTTTTATTGCGTTACAATACTTCGTACTTGGGTACGTGGTTATGAAAGAAAGTTTCGCAAGCAGAAACTGTCTGAAAATTATTATTTTAAAACTCTTAGCATAATCTTCTTTGTCTTGAACAGACGTTTTGGATAGTATATTCAGCATAACATCGAACGCTATCAACTCTTACACACAAAAAGAACAGCTATTTTAAACTTGCTAAATAACTAAAGTGTGCAGGTGTCCCTTGAATATCGAAAGTTTTAACAACAAATACAAAGCACGCAGACAAAAACCGCTGGTAAGGCGCATTTGTCAATTTATTTTTGATCCCATTTGATCAGGCGATTCATTGACCATTGTCAGAGCATTACCTCCGACTAACGTTACCTATGGGTATACTATGGAGTTTCGGGGAATTACACAGTAATCACATACTCAATCGGTTTTATGGAAGCTACTCACAATTATAATAATATCACAGCACTTCACTATTCACAATCACAATCAGAGGACAGGCGGCTTAGCCTTCCCAACCTTCCATCTTTTATATCGCCTCCGTATTATTACCGGCACCGCCATCTTGTCGGTGCTCTCACGACTCACCAGTCGTGAGAGTGACGCACCATCCGCCAGCCAGCCGACAGTAGTGCCACCATCAAGACGTGGGGGTTGCCATGCTAACACTATCATACTATAGGTATAGTAAAATAATTATGAATTTTACTGTTCTAGTAGTACGTAAACGTAATTATTATTTGGAAATACTAGATGTGTCTCACGGTTTCTCTCCCGTGAGATAATGAAGAGGCGATGATAAAAATAGTAACTTGTGTATCAATATCAATCCAGGACATAATTATACCCTATCTAAATTATGTTTTTATCAAAATCGGTTTAGCAGTTACATAGTTACATGGTAACAATCATTTACAAACACTCACACACCTACACACACTTTCGCATTTATATAATATTAGTAGAATAATAAATTATTCACTTTATGTTAATAACAAAATATCCTATATCAATCTTAATTATTTTATCTCAAGGAAAAAACTATTGCGCGTACAGCATTATCTAGTTCTACATTAAAAACTGTTAACAGAGAATATTATAAGCACAGCATTTAATTTGCAGCAATTTAAACCAGAAAACTTGCTTTAAAAATGATCCAATCTGGGGCCATACTCGTATTCTGGCAAGTGAGACATTATCTCGGTCACTGTTGCTCTTATTGAAAATGTCAAGACAGTGAGAGGAGGTTATCTCGAACGGCCCAGACTACGCCCCCGGCTTAAGGTTTCATTTTTATTTTTCCAGCGTTGCAAACTGGCTTCGAGATATCCAATACTCTTGAAACTATGAACCGTAATTTGAAAGGATTCCATATCACTATACGTTCTAGTTCATCGTTTTTCATAAGGTGTTTAAGCGTTGCAGCTTTACTAATTTCAGATGTATTATTATTTCGTCGATAGAAAACATCTTCTATCAGAAATGTATAAGGATTCTCATGGTTATACCTACTAAGCCCCAAAATAAACATTAAATTAATTAATAGTTAAAAAAAACTAAAAAACACGCTTCGTTTAGTTTTTTTTTTTTTGTGTATTGTCATCGGTCCTCGTTCCTCGATATATCTATAAAGTTTGAAAGAAATCTGACCGTTTGAAGTGGGTCAAAATCGAGCTCAAAGAAGTCGGTTACAAACATACATACCTACATACAGGTGAAGCTAATAAAAGCGTGTTAAAAAAAACTTTCATTTAATTTATATTTGTCCTTAAAGAAACTTCCAAGAATCAATGGTTAATTTACGAAGTTAATACAGGTACGCCTATTGATATTCTATAGAAAAAGGGTTCTTGCTTGAATTTGTTTAGAGATATTACCTAACCCACAGCTTCCCTTTAGGGGAATTTCATGGTTTAATAAGTTCTTAGAATATAGAGATGGTTAAACATTAAAAGGATAGTAAGAACTCCTGAAAGGGGCTGACTTCTCTGAAACTCTTTTGACAGTGTTTGCCTTTCCTCATTCAAAAAAAAAATCCTTTTATTTCGTACTTACCTTTAGCTGAACAAATATTGATATTAGAAACGTCAAAGGTTTTAGGGTCTTCGTCTGTTTATAGAGAGTTGATATAAGAAGGCACTTTTTAAGTAATTTATTTTAAAGCTATATTATTATTTATCTATATCCGTTAGGTTTTCATTCCTTTCAATAGTTTACTACGGATAAGAAAAAAAATATTTCGATTTAAAACAATGGGGAAAACTTAAGCTTTGTATATTTTGTCTGCATTTGTCGGTTTCATCGTTCAAAAGCTTCCAGACTATAATTATGAAATAATAAAATTTCAATAATTTATTCTCCAAAAATATAAAATTCCAGAATCAAAAGTTATTCAAGTTAGTATAATTAGTGAGTAAATATCAATCATTTATGTATGGGTAAGGTAGTTTAGTCCATAATTTTGACAGTTGAACTAGGGTGGTGTATACTTGGGACCCTATTCTTAGGCGCTTGCGATTATTTCCGTCAGAAATGTCATGAGAACATGACATTTCTAATGAGAGTGATAGTGTCCAAGATAATATCGCACTCGCTAGAATAAGGCCCCTGGATCGCACCAAAACAAGTTAAAAAGTAATAATAGAAGCGTGTGGACTGGAGTAAATGTTAAGTTTCCTTGTTAAATAGAACTTCAACAGATTTCCAGACTTTCCAAACAAATTCAGCAAGCACTGTAGATTCTACAAGAAACGTCGCAATACTCGCCAATCCGTACTTAACGAGTAAATAGCGCAAATCGCAAAGTAAATAGCCCGTGACAAAAATCCAGCGCTTTCTCCTGGGAAATCAGCGCTGTTGGCGCCGGGAGCCGAAGAATCATTGCAAGGTATGCTGCAGCTCAAATTAGTTGCTGGCTCAGAACTCACCTCTCCTTAGAATGTTACTGAACAAAAACACTATGACGTTCGATTTAAGCTTTTTTGAGCTTAAAAAAGTTCTACACGATGTTACTTGTAGAATGTTTATATTTTTTTATGCTATTGAGTGACGAGACGAGCAAATCACTCGCCTGATGTTAAACGTTACATTTGCCCATAACAGGTCTGCGCCACACAGAATTTTGAATTTTTAAAACTCAAGACACAAGACTCAAAACTTTTGTACAACCCGGTCACAATATCTGTGCACCTGACCTCGTGCTAGCAACTCAATTTTGAGCCACTTCCCGATGTTCGATTGTATTATTATCAGATCGATCGTTACAAAATACAGATGTTAATAAGTATACCAAATTTCAGCTCAATCGAATATCGGGAAGTGGCTCAAAATTGAGTTGCTAGCACGAGGTCAGGTGCACAGATATTGTGACCGGGTTATAAGTGAAATACTGTAAGGTATAATCAAATAATTATATTCTTATTCTTAGTCGTTCACTCTTGGCAGAGTGGTCGTGGTCGTAATTTTACACGGCTCTTCGCTGTCGTCGACACCCCTTTCCATTGTTGCTGCTGCATAATTATTTTACATCACATTCATTATATTTACTACAGAGCGTTTCTCAAGGTGACAAGTCGATGTATATTGGTTAAAAACACCGAAGGCATGGTTAAAAAGCATGTTAAAATACTACTATACTTTTTTTTTATGTAATTGAGTGACGAGACGAGCAAATCGCTCGCCTGATGTTAAACGTCACGTTTGCCCATAACAGGTCTGCACCACCCAGAATTTTGAACTCGCAGAATTCAAGACCCTGCGCGGCACAGCACTGCGCTCGTCACCCTGAGATATAAGTTGTTTAATCTCCCATTTGCCCTGTAATTTCACTGGAAACAATGCCCTTCCAACCGGAACGCAGTAATGTTTGCAGATTACTGCTTGGCGGTGGAATAACTGGCAGAGGTATGGTACTTCCCCAGGCGGGCTCTGCAAAAGAGCCCTACCACTACTAAACTATACTGTACTATACTGGTAATTCTAAACCACTTTTACTAGGCGACCAGCTGTTTAGTTGCAAAAATTAATAGTTAAAAAAACTAAAAAACACGATTTGTTTAGTGTATTGTCATCGGTCCTCGATATATCTACAAAGTTTGAAAGAAATCTGACCGTTTAAAGTGGGTCAAAAACGCGCTCAAAGGAGTCGGTTACATACAAACATACAAACATACAAACATACAAACATACAAACATACAAACATACAAACATACAAACATACAAACATACAAACATACAAACATACAAACATACAAACATACAAACATACAAACATACAAACATACAAACATACAAACATACAAACATACAAACATACAAACATACAAACATACAAACATACAAACATACAAACATACAAACATACAAACATACAAACATACAAACATACAAACATACAAACATACAAACATACAAACATACAAACATACAAACATATAAACATACAAACATACAAACATACAAACATACAAACATACAAACATACAAACATACAGGTGAAGCTAATAAAAGCGTGTTAAAAAAAAACAGCTGTCCTGTTGCTGAGTTTTTTGACTTTATTTTAGGTAACAGCTGTTTTATTTTTTTGCGTTTTTTGTGATAGTCCCGTAGTAAAAGTTGAGTAAAAGATTACGAGTACTCTCTAACATGAGTTTTCAGCTAAGTATACCTAAAGTTTATAGCCCTGTATTTTAGTTAGTCACAAAATTTTGAGTTTAACCAGAACGAATAGTACAAGGGTTCTTTTTTGACGCATGCAAAAACAAGTAATTTTAAGACATTTTTGTTAGTATGTATGGCGAAGTTTATTTTTTTTTTTAGTTTTCTCAAATAAAAAATATGTTAAATAAATCAGAACAAACATTTGTTTCCAGTCCTTGACAATATTTGGTTCGACTTAGCCTGTTATTTTTTTCAAAGTCCCACTCCATGATTTTTCCAAAAATGAAAAATTGCGCAAAATAGATAGCTGTTACTCCTTTAGTTTCGCCTTCGTTTACAAGAGTAAAAAATGTTAACCAAATATTACATTTCCTGCTTATAGAATCAGTATCACGTCGTGTGGTCAGTCTGATTTCCAATTAGGCGGCGCTAATTATTAGGTGGATATCACACAATTACATAATGATTTGTGTCATTCATGTGAGATGGCCTATTAACCATCATACCTATTAATTACCAGAGCAGACATAACGCATACATGCCAGACATACACACGCACCAATAAATTACTTGTAATTACAAAAAACTTTTATTAGACAAGCTTTTACGAGCCCAAGAACGAAGGGTATATTTATTCCCACATACAATCTCCTTCAGACCCTGGATATCGTAAAGCACCAGAGTGTATACCTAGATAAAACAAATGAGCTGAAATCTTGTTTAGTTTAGGAGTTCCACGGAACCTACTCGTACCATATGGCATTGTCACCAAAGAAACGCCAAATTTGAGTCCAATCAAACATCGGAAAATAGTTCTAATTTTGCTGTTCACGTTTGACCTATACAAAGACACTAAAACGGCCAGTTAAACAAAACTTGTAATAACAATCAAATTCAATCAATTAAATTAAACTTGATTGTCGAAAAATTAATGCAGATTGATGGACGTCAAGAGCGTCTGCAAAGAGCAAGATAAGAGAGCTATTACCCATCAGTGAACTAAAGAAGGCTATGGATGATGATTGACAATAATTTTAGCAATTTCTGTTGACTTTGGCAAGTAGGTACCTACCACATTTTTCCTTCTAATGTGGTTTCATTTCGCAAATGTTTGTGTCGTAAGTCGGCGCTCGTAGGATTCTGCGAAACATTTCAAGGAGAAATATTATTGTATGTATTTGAGTGGAATTGACAAATAGAACATAATGATCCCTCATTGATCCATTTAGCCACGATTCAATTGACGGAATAAAATATGTTTGTTTGTACCAAACACTCCCATTTTATGTCGTAATTTAAACGAATGTACTTAGATGAAAATCTAATTGTAGAAAATAAAACTATTTTCTTTAATCTGACTTTAAATACAATCACAATAAAAAGTCTAATCCCCAAAGAATTTCTTTGAACTGTTACAAGCTAGTAACAGAGTGACTGAATCCTGAATTACAAAAGAAAATCTATGAAAATAGGTGCCAATTAAAATTAAAAGTAGTACAAAATAACAGCGTATGCAAGTAACTGTGCAAGTTATTTAAGTCGTATATTTCATAATGCACAGAACAAAACATAAAAATCTATATTTCAAAAATGTATTCACAAGTGCCGTTCATTTCCAAGTCATTGTTTATCCCTCATTTTATTTTATACGTTAATTCTAAGTCGCAGGAACCCATGAAAGATTTGAATTTATTCACCTTAGCTACAGTTTCTTTGTTTTCCGCTGATTATTTTCTTCGAGGCGCTTCGTCGAAGATAACGAGCTTTCTTCCGAGGTGCCTCATTTCCCAGGAGATTTGTTATTTTTAATTTTACCCTTCTCACTTTATTTCGACCTCTTAAATGTCTCGGATTAAGTATTATTTTTATTAAAATAGAGCGTCTGGTCCGTTCCACTTTTGGTTAGAAATTGAGTTTTGCAGCTCGTTGCTTTTTATGATCGTCTTAATTTTCAGCTGGAAGTAAATTTCCTAAGTATACTTTTGCAACGGGTTGTAGGTTTTAGTTTTATTTTATGGTACTTACTTGTATTATTAATTGTTATTTACTTATATTCCTGTGATATTTACACAGTAAATGCATTCTAAATTTACAGATAAGTATAGTGAGTAATCATAATAAAAAGGCCTTAATTCATTTGCTGTATCTGTACATTAAAATATGATTAAAAAATAAAACATAAAAATCTTAAATCTATACACAACAACTAATATAACGATTTGTTTTTACATCAGTTTCTAGACATGCGAACAAGTGACGATCGACAAAAGACGTAGCAATTAAGAAGTATCACTACTAACTTGTAAACAACTAACTAGAAATTCACTACTAACTAACAACACTACCTACCAAAACAACTCATCACAACACAACAACAACTAACCCAACTAAACTTGATAACTGACAATTTTCACAATAACCGTCCAGTCTGAGGTTGTAATATTAGTAGGCATTTCTCTAGGACAAGTGATGCTCGAAACTGGATCTAGGCCGAGTCTTGACGCCAGGAATTCCGGTACAATAGTGTCGGACTGTTAATAGGCTGGCACATTTATGACAACACTAGCAGAAACAAACAATGAGTTGCGATTATTTTAGATAGTAACTTTGTAGGTATGCTCGTAGTAGAGATAAGTAGGATGATCATGTTTTGATCATCTCAAATTGTTGGTTTGAATCAGAGTGATAAACTGCTTTTAAAAATTCCAAACTTTATTAACAATAAAATATGGGGTTCTGTGACAAGCGATAAATTTACCGTGTCTGTTAGTCTGTCTGTACGTTTCACACAATTTGATTCACACTACTAGGGCAAGCCGTGGTAATTGTGGGAGAACAGCTGCTTCGCATACTTGAGGTGGTGGGTTCAAACCCCGACTCGTACCAATGAGTTATTTGGGACTTATGTACGAATTTACATACCACTGGCTTTTCGGTGAAGGAAAACATCGTGAGGAAACCTGCATAATGTCCGGAGAAGAAATTCAATGGCGTATGTGAATCCACTAACCCGCACTTGGCCAGCGTGGTGGAATACGGCCTATTCACCCTTCGAGGGTAGACCTGTATCCCAGCAGTGGGAGGATTAAAGGTTGCATTATGACTAGGGCAAATATAATAGGTAGTAGGTTATAGTGGTTTTTGTAGAGCCCGCCTGGGGAAGTACCACGGCTTTGCCATTTATTCCACCGCCAAGCAGTAATGTGCAAACATTACTGCGTGTGTTCCGGTTTCAAGGGGCATTGTTTCCAGTGAAGTTACAGGGCAAATGGGAGATTAAACAACTTCTCGTACATCTCAGGGTGACGAGCGCTGTGCTGTGCCACGCAGGGTCTTGAATTCTGCGAGATCAAAATTCTGGGTGTCGCAGACCTGTTATGGACAAACGTGACGTTTAACATCAGGCGAGCGATTTGCTCGACTCGTCACTCAATTACATAAAAAAATAAAATAAAAATTAATAGACGAAAGCAAATTTTTACAGGGTAGCTCCTTTACTTGTTCTAAAAATCAATTTACTGTACATTATTAAGATTGAGAACAGGAAAAAGAGGTCCAAAAATCTCCCATGAATTTTAATGACACAATTCAATTGACCCCAATTGGAATTCATAGATTTGAAATAAAGGGACACTCGACGAGAAAAACAGCAATTTTGGCAACAAAAAAGCAATAGCTCTGGGACAACGTAGTTTTTTATTGTGAGCTTGCTTCTGATCGCTGCTTTGCCTACCTAATTTACGTTAAAAATTATCATTTCACCTTAGGATTGAATATCGCCAATTTCTTTCTTAGTGATTTCCTACACTGTACAGAAAACATACCATCCTAACTTTAAAGGTTACTTATAAAGCCTGCTTAAAGTTAATTACTGCTTAAACTGTTCTAAGAACTTTTCATGATGTTAGTCAGGTATTGTCATTTAATTACAAAGGTAAGCTAAAAATTTTGTAGAAACAATTAAACCTATCTCTCTTTTTCTTGTACAATACAATAACTCTCTCTCTCTCTCTTATCAGCTGTTAGTATTTTAGTTAACAATATCCATAAAAACTTAATAGTGGTAACGCTATAACGCTATAACGCTGTCTGATTATGGTTTATGACCTGACCAATATCTCGTATCAGACCATTAGACTACCATTTTGCGAGTAACTGCTGGAGGAACGGCGACCTGCCATAAATCAGAGACGAACAACGGATACCCGGAACCCTGATTTAATTGCGAACTATTCGAATAATGATAGTATTGAGAGCTAGTGATGTGGTATAAATTAAGTGGTGAAGTTATCGAAAAAATACCGGAAAATCGATAGATCAGTCTTGAAATTTACCTACTGGTAGAACTATTGCTTCTTACTTGAAATTACAAAATACTTTTTTTTAATATGATAAAATTTTATTTTACGGCAAATATGTTACCTACTTTTTTCAAATAATATTAGTTTTTATTATTCATTCAAACAAGTTTTTTTTTTTAAATATGTTTTAAGTTTTAAATCAATTGCTAAGACAAGTTGTTATGGGCAAACGTAACGCTTAACATCAGGCGAGCAATTTGCTCGTCTCATCACTCAACAACATAAAAAAAGTTTTTATTCACTACACTCTGGATTTGCGTATCCGAAAATTTGAATTTACGAATAAGAATGAATGTTTTGTTATCACATGGTTATCACTTACAATTGCATAGGTCAGAATTAAATGTTGATCGAATTTTACCTCACCCTAATAAAATTAGTGCACTATATTTTACTTAGTCCAAATAAGAAAGGTTAACACCGACAAACAGCAAAAACACAAACTCCCCCAAGCCGACTGGTCCTCGTGGGGGATAGAGACCACAACCCTCCAACAATACAAGGAAACAATCACCAACACTCAAAAATTTATGTCGCAGCCCTTAATGTACTTACACTGAAAAACGAAGAAAATCTCACAGAACTAACTTATGCATTAAAGCAAATCAAATGGGACATAGTAGGCCTGAGCGAAGTAAGGCGAATGGGAGAAAGAATTGTATCTCATCCAGAATTCTTACTATATCATATAGGAACGACCCCAGGTCAGTACGGGGTTGGTTTTATCATCAAAAAACACCTCGAAAAATATATAGAAAAATTTATAGGAATCTCGGAGCGCATAGCAATGATGAACTTAAAATTACCTGGGTACAAAGATTCATGGTCTATTATACAAATATACTCACCTACAGAACAATCAAACCTAGAAACAATAGACACATTTTACCTGGATCTGAATAAAACTATTCAAGAACATGCTCACAAAAACCTTATAGTGATGGGAGACTATAATGGCCAAATTGGAGAAAGGCGCCCAGAAGAAAACACAATACTAGGACCATTCACATACAGCAACAAAACCAGAAGTAGAAACGGAGAAAAAATCATAAACTTTACGCTTGAAAACAACTTAACTATTTTAAACACTAGGTACAAGTCAACTAAGAAAAAGATGTGGACCTGGATTTCGCCCGATGGAAAAACCAAAAACCAAATTGATTTCATAATGACTAATAGAAACAGTTGCTTCAATAACTTCAGTGTCATTAACAAATTCAACTTCAACACCAATCATAGGCTGATTAGAGCCGAACTGAAAACAGTACAACCAAAAAAACCTAGACCAAGACAAGAAACGGGACAAGCTAAACTCGGAAAAAATCAAATGGATCAATTAACGACCACCCTGAGAGATAGACTCGCAGACTTTAAGGAGAACACAAAGACTTTGGAAACACAAGAAAAGTATAATTGGATGGAGAATATCATTAAAACTCAGACACAACACATTACAAACACCACAATTGAACCGAGGAAATGGCTTACAACTGATACTATCAAATTACTAGAACAAAGAAACCACTTAATCAACACAAGAGAACTAAAAGACAGAAGAAAACAAATAGCAAAAATTAGTAAACAAATTAAAGAAAGTATAAGAACAGATAGGAAAAGAAGTAGAATGGAAACTATTGAAAAGAATATAATTAAGACGGGAGGAACCAAAAAAGCTTATAAAGAACTAACAAATTCAAAGGACTGGATCGTAAAAATGAAAAGTGATAGCGGAAAATGGAATCATAACAGAAAAGATATATTAGGAATTGCTACATCCTACTACAAAAAATTATATGAATGTAACACTACACAAGAAGAAGTCAATTTAATGGACACATCAGACATTCCAAGCATTCTTAATGCCGAAGTTGAAAAAGCTATAGTTACTCAAAAGAGGGACAAGTCACCGGGACCCGATGGAATAAATAATGAAATTCTAAGGGAAAGTAAGGAAATACTGATACCTGTCCTCACAGAAATGTTTAACAATATTATGAACACCGAAATTATTCCGCAGCAATGGACAGAGTCTAACATTATCTTACTGTACAAGAAGGGAGATAAACACGAAATTGGAAACTACCGCCCTATTAGCCTTATGTCAAACGTATACAAAGTATTTGCCAAGATTTTACTAAAACGGATAGAACGAACATTAGACGAACATCAACCTATTGAGCAGGCTGGTTTTCGTAAAGATTACTCAGTGATCGACCATATTCACGTAGTACGGCAAGTGTTAGAGAAATATAACGAATATCAGCGTACATACTACATTGCATTCGTCGATTACAGCAAAGCATTCGATTCTTTGTTTCACGAAAGGATATGGGAAGCACTAATAGAGCAAGGAGTCGAACACAAATACATCCGCTTAGTAAAAAAATTATATAGAAACAGTACTGCAAGGATTCAACTAGAAAGGAAAGGAGAACCATTTAGAGTAGAAAGAGGTGTAAGACAAGGAGACCCCCTATCTCCAAAACTTTTTTCAGCAGTACTCGAATCAGTATTCAGAGGTCTTAACTGGAAAAATCTAGGGTTCAATGTAGACGGTGTCTCGCTAACGCACTTGAGGTTCGCAGATGACATAGTGCTATTTGCTAAAACTTCAGAAGACATAAATAGAATGATAAGCGAACTGGCAATAGAAAGCGAAAAGGTAGGGTTGAAATTGAACCCTGATAAAACAAGAGTGATGACAAATGGAAAGAGAAATACCATAGATTTAGGGAACACTCAAATTGATTACACAGACGAATACATTTATCTGGGACAGCTAATGACACAAAAAGATCCCGTACATAAAGAAGTAGAAAGAAGAATAACAAACGGCTGGAAAAGGTACTGGAGCTTGAAAGAGGCTATGAAAGATAAAAAGCTTCATATAAATGTAAAAAGCAAATTATTTAATACCTGCATACTACCTGTCCTTATATACGGTAGCCAAACATGGGCTTTAACTCAGAACATGACAGGCAAACTAGCAACCTGCCAATACGCAATGGAAAGGAGTATGCTGCATGTGAAAAGGTCAGACAGATTGGAAAACAGTGTCATCCGAAGCAAGACAAAGGTCCTAGACATTACACGCAAAATCAGAAGGCTTAAATGGCGATGGGCAGGACATATGATAAGAGGACACGATAAATGGAGCAAAATGGTGACTCGATGGTATCCTAGAGAAGGAAAAAGGAAAAGAGGTAGACCACATAAAAGGTGGGACGACGACATCAGACAAGTGGCGGGAGTGATGTGGAACAGAGTGGCTCAGGAAAGACAGGAATGGAAAAGGTTGGAGGAGGCCTTTGCCGACTGGCAAACAGATTTGCAGAAAATAAACAAGAAGCAAATACTAGACTAAGTTTTAGTTTTAATCTTCTATGTACCTAAATAAGAAAGATCTGAATAAAAGGCTATATTATTATTATTCCACACATCCATTTATTTTCTTAATTTTTAAATTTTTTACAATATACTTAGATATAAAAAACAATATATTATAAAAAACTTAAAAACTAGAGTTCCGCCGGCAGCGGGGCAAGGCCCAAGCATACCGGTGGTTAAGGCTGCAGAGTGAGGAACCTCACTCTGCAGTCTCATGATAGGTGCGCATGCAGTTTTCACTTATATTCATTGCGCCCATCTCATGCGACGCACTACACCACCGGTAGCGGGGGCCGGGCGCCGAGCAGGTTGCCCCGCAGGCCCCAAGCGTGCCGGCAGTGGTGGACGTCCCCGTCGCGCTGGTGTTGGCGGCGGCGGCGGCGTCGGCGGCCCGTCCTCGTCGCTCGACGCGCTCGTGTCGGGGGCAAACTCATCCTCCGACGAGGAGCTCGGTGACGACGGGACGGGCGGAGGTGGTGGGCGTGCGTTGGTAGTGTCCGCTTTCAGTTGCTTTTGCATTTTTCATTATTTTTTCAATTACACATTTTCTTTTTGACGTATGTGTCAACTATTGTCAAATATATTTCTGGACTACAAATGTTTTAAAACTTGTGAAAAAGGATTGATGTAATAAAATAAATATAAAATCCGTGCTATTTAAACTTTTCTGCAGTAAATTTTGTAGGAAAAATGGGTTTAAAATGGATAAAACAATTAAAATAAAATAACACTGCAAAAATCGACTGTCAGGTGTCAGCGGTTTTTTTTTTTTTTTTTATTATTATTATTATTATAAATAAGAAAGGTTTCTGAAGAAGTTGCAAATAAAACTGCAAAGCGCAACTAGTAGTCTAAATGTAATTACGTAATGTACGAACAAGTAACAAAAAACGAATCAACCTAATTACTAACCTAATATTAACCTCTTAACCTAAAAATAACAGCCTGAAAACATTTACGTAAGTACCCACTGAAACCCCAATTTCAATTCAAGCCCATACAAATTACTTAAACTTCCAAAACGTTCTTCATATATGTGCTAAAAGGTTAAATTTCAATGTGACCTAACCCCGCCTTACCACACCCAAAAAGCGCGTAATGGTTGCCTTTGTAAAAACACCGAGCGAATTCTCATTTGCTTCAAACATTTGGCAGTCAACAAAAAGTTGCTTCGTAATGAACATACTTACCCGCGAAAGGGTTAAAACTGTGAAAGTAAACTTTGGCACCAAGAAATTGGTAATTCATTGCTAATATCGAGCCGACTTTACTCAAGTGAAATGCTAAGTATTGGAAAAACTTTTTTGCCGCTAATAATAACGTATGACAGTTTCAACTCGTGTAATAGGACTTTCTACTTTTGGTAAGCCTTGAAATCGCTTATGCTGGAGGAATGTTCAGATTTCTTTATGAATATGAATAAGTCGCGTTTTCTTATTCTGTGGTTTGAACGACAAGAAAAGCTAGAAAAATATGTGTACCTAAACGATTCAGTATTGCGACGGTATTCGAGATGGTCACATTGAAAAAATAATTGAATAAAACATTAATTACGGTACTTCTCAAAGTCCCAATTAAAAACTTTTAATGACAAGGTCCCTTGTCATTCACGTGTTTTATTCACGAAACCTTTATTTACCACGTTTTTTGGTTCAATTTCCGGGGAGATTTAAGCGTGTTTATCTCATGAAATAACATCTCCTGCCTCTCAAAAGCTAATTTTAGCAATTAGGCTTATTTGAGAAGGTACGATTAAAGGTTCCGATGGACGGACCGCAATCACTGACGATTTACTGCCACATACTGCAGTCGAGGATCTTGTTACACGATTCGTATTGGTTTTGTAGATAACTATCCAGTCTCATGTCAAGCAACTAATCTATAGGTATACAGACAATTAACGATCTTGAATACATCCAGATTTATCTATCTACAAATAGAAAAGTTTGTAACTGTTCGGCCTGTGTTTCTTTTGCCGGTTTTTGTTATTTTGTCTAAGATTTGTTTTACTAAACAAAATACCTAGTAGATATAATAATTGTGCCTACATATTTATATCGATCAATCTACGGAACTATGATGGTAATGAAATTTGTTAAGAACGTCGTTGTTACTTAGGCACATTGTGAATATAATAAGTTTAAAGTAGAAAAACGAAACAAATGAACACACAGTCCAATTGAGTATCGTCTCTTATTGAAGTCGGTTAAACTGATAAGTGTCGGAAGTTGCAGCTAGTTTAGTTATTCCTTGACTGAAAACAATAAACATTATACACGACACAATCAATGATAAGCAACTTGATGCTGACTGCACTGCATTCGAAGTCATTGGTTTCGACCTCCAAAGCGGTTTATCAACAAATGCGGTTCGTATGCTAAAACTCCACACGTTTTTCAGCAAACCACATCACAACCGGGCAAATTCTATGCAAACAGAGACTGTGATCCTCTTTGTGACGTGTCAAAGCTCGGGGTTTTCTTTCATGTAACACGAAGATAAAACAACATTTTGATCTAATCCATTTAAAGTACGATAAACCGTTACCCCTAGATTAACATAATGGATAAAGTTAAAAGGGGCTGAGAAATATGCTATCTACGGATGTGAAGGGATGCAAAGAGATTCCCCTTTTTTCGTGGACACGGGTTAACTATTGTATTATTTGGACAAAAGAATTTCAATTCAAATAAAAGTCCCCAGGCTCTTTTTACAATATCGGCAGATAGGAACTATTTTCTGTTTGTTCATGTAAACAGACTTAAAAGTCGATTTAAAATTTATATTTCGTCCAAAAGTATCAAAAATGTTCGTCTACAACCAACTTACTAGTTAGGTAGGTATATTCAAACTCTAATGGAACACTTTTGGATTACATTTAGACAAGGTACTTATACAAAGAAGAAGATTACATTAAGAACTGGACCGAACTAAGTGAAAAGCACAGCTTGGGATCGCAAGATGTTTAGCCTACTAACCTCCAAACTTCAAAATGAAGATGGCGTCTGATGATGATGACTTATCCAAAAGTAGTTGTAATATTATTAAGAAAACAAAGATAAAACAGGTAATTTTATATAATTATGTCACTTTTTCGATTAATCTTTAAGTTCTTATGCAATCTTTGTAAAAAATGTAGCAGTTTGTCCAAATTAAATTCTCAGTAATTAGCACTTAGGTCCAGGTCAATGAACAAATTAAACTTCATTAAAGTTCTAGAAAATTGTAAAGCCAAGCTGTAAAAGTAAAACAAATCGTATGCGTAGTTCAGCAAGGTTCGGTCCTGCCCTTTAAATGGGAACCGAGTTTGCCTAAATGCGCAAAGTTTTAGCGTTTTTAGGTCAACAAGTAGCTCTTAGAGGTTTTAAGGGGATTGGAAAGAAAATTAAACATCATGAAATTTGTAAAGCTAATAATCTAGAAAAGATCGTTTCTAGGGCAGTTTTTTCCTACATTATTTTAATGATGATACGCTTTTTTTTAGTAGTATAATTTTGCCCTGCAAATTACTCTCTAAATATAGGACATAGTGAAACAATGAAAACTTTAAAGGCGTCCATTATTAGTTAGATAATAATATATACTATATTACGGTAGATTTATACTTTTGATAGTGGTCCAAAATGGACTATCAGACAATTGGTGAAGAATGGTGTAGAATTTACTATTTACTAAACGATGCCGTGAATCGGATGACTCGTAGAAGTGTAGGCTTCGATTGTTTCGAACTTAATTTTCATACACTGGATTTTTTTACACACAATTTCAATTACCCATAGTGATGCTATAATAACACACCTTAGTACCACACCACACCTTTAATAAAATAGATAAGATATGTCATTGACTTAAAAAGCTCCGCTTCAAAACATGTCACCTTTCAATTAATGAACCAATCAGTTATCCAGAATCATCACAAAAAATTCGTCAAACAAAATACATATTGCTTAAAATCTAAATCCAGCTCGAAAATATTAATTACTTTCGTTCGGGCACAGGTAATCTATTACTATCTGAAATTCAACCTGGCTCGAACATTTTACGATTTGTTTGACACGAATGAATATTGACGTAAATTATTACCGACCGTATATTCCCGTCGGATAGATGGCACACCGTTTTTATGACGAGTGCTATACGTGGTATGATATACAGTCACTGAAATTGAATCAGACGTTGTCGTGGTAAACTCACACTAGTGTAACTTTGAAATTTATCGAAACATGTTAACTAGGCAAAGCACAAACTGTATAAAGTACAAAGGCTTTGTGGCAAAGGTGGTGTAGGCTGTTTAATTTATTTTTCTTTAGTGGATCAAAAATCATTCTAAAACGTGTTTATATTATGTTACATTATGAAAACATAAGTCTACTACCTTATAGTAGGTATGAGCACTTGGCTTACGTGTGGCAAAATATTTTGTAGCGCACCTTCTCACGGATTAAACTTTGAAATATTGTTAGAGCATACAACCAATCTAGATACTACCACACCTTGTAGCATCTTTATTTAATCCTTACTTAAAATTCTGCCACTCATTCTACCGTAGAGTGAGCAAACATATTTCAAAATTATAATGAGAAAATGCTTACGGAGCTTCATTTTATTTCTCTGTCGAGAAGCAGGCCCTACAGTTAGATACATACCTACATTTAGATTTAGGTACATTTAGGTTTTACATGTACATGAACATTTAGCAGTATATACCTACGAGTTTGTCTTTTTTTCTCTCAGACACAGCTAAAGCTTTCATCCATCATCATTCTCAACCCATAATTCCCTACCACTGAGAAACAAACCTGCTGCCTAATTGCTTCTCTTTCTTGCATGCCACTCATCTCAATCCTGACCTAATATATAGTTCAGGTCAAACCTTACGTACTTTCGAAAAATGCAACGATTTCTTACTTATATAATATTGAAGGGGAAAATCGTGATCCCTTTCATTGAGGATTTATTGAATTACGAGCGATTCTATCGGCGACACCCATGAACGACTGCTGTTACTTGCCGCTGTTTTCTAGATGATTAATGTCCATCGCTGGGGAGTCTGGTGAAAACTGCAACTAGGCTAAAATAGGGTGAGATAGCTTTACTCTAGGGTGAGTTGTTTAGACAAGTAAACGACGATGTATCGAACCTATTTGTATATAGCTAAAAAAAAATTAAAGCTTATTTTTTATTCAAACATATTCTTTGGAAGTTTCAGCTTACCAATATTACAAATGTGAAATCTTGTGTGTTTAGATGTTTGAATGTTTGGCACTCAATCAAACAAAATCGGATGAACGGATTTAGATTAAATTTGGCACGATAGTACTCCAAAACCCTCCCTTCCTCTCACTCTGTAACAATTCCTGTAGGACATCGGGCGAAACCGCGAGGAATAGGTAGGTACATAATATAATGAAAGCTAACGACTGAAGTGTCAAGAGCACCAATTTCGTTGTCGCTGCCGTCGTTTTCTCGTGTCAGTTGTATGTAGGTATCTATCACATTGAGGTTCACAAATATTTTTGCAATTATTCTACCAGGTAGAGACATAGTCTATCTAGATCTAACCCATATCAATGTCACACCAAATAAATTGGTCTTGAATGTTGCTGAATCACAGGTTAATTTCGAATGTTTGATTAATTCGTTTACCGTTTGACTAGCGTAATTAGGCCTAATTAGACTAAAAAAATTGTGCCTATTAATAAATCTTAGCCTAGTCTTGAAGTTATACCGACAATAATTAATTAAGTGTTAAGTTAATTAAGTAAATGTAATTAGGAGATTTTCACGGGGCTTTTTTACGGATTCTAAAGGCGGAGACTGACTTGGTTAGTTAGATTTCGAGTTTTTGTAACGCGTAACAATAATGAATAGTCTGTGCAGCGAACTGAGCTGCTCGATGTATGCATATGTGTACCGAAAAGTCAGTGCTGTTTGACGCGTCGCAAGCACAACGTCAGGTACGTTGTGCTTGCGATGATGCGTCTTTTATTCTCATTCGATATGGGGGTGATAGCTCTTGCACCGAAAAGGATGCATTTTACTTGCCAGCGATCATCCGATCGCTGGCAAGTATCTAATCTCGTTTTGTGACAAGAAATGGAGCATGCTTAAACTTGTAATCAAAGCGAGCGTTCGCCGTGTCTTATGTATCGCCGTTTTGTAACAAGCTCGCCTTGATAAAACAAACAAACAATACAAGTCAGTCTACACCTTAAGCTATTAGAAGTCCTAAGAATCGCATTAAATATTTCGAACATTAAAAATTCATTTTAGAGATACTTCAGATTCAATATTATAACAGTAATATAAATATAGTAGAGCAGTATGAACCGTAAATATTCAAATCAGAGCGACAGTAAACTATACTGCGGTAAACACCATAAACACGATATTACGGATAAAATTCGACGATAAAAGATTGTAATATTATTTTTATTTGCTCCTCCCAGCACGACTCCAGAAGGTAAACAGTGCAACAAAATTCAGTAATATGAGAGTCGGAGCTTTTCCGATATACGAGTAGACGCACGTCGGGTTTTCCGTTTACTACAGGGTTGTAAATATTAGAGGGTATAAGCCAAAACGGGCTCATAGTACTTTTTAAAACAAAAACTACACTCTTTCTTAATTTAACAACTTATAATTATGATGACCCTTTCTCATCAAGCTTGCTTAACATTATTGTTAAAGCATTTCAAGTAGGGACTAATTTCAAACAGTGTTTATGATTAAGATCCAATTTCTTGGAAAAAATACAGGGCGCTTCTTTGTTATCTGAACTATTACTTATATGTACCTATATCAGCTATGAAGTAGAAGTTTATATCCAAAGAGACTATTACAAATCGAAGCCACTAATGAATTATTCATTGAATTGGCACCATGCAGTATACACTAATGATACCAGATGAATAAATTGATACACTTGTAAATATTGCTTAGGATCACTGGTTTTTCATAATGGTGATAAGTTCAAAGAAAATGGACTATGTTTTTATTTCAGAGACTTAAGAAAAATAGTCTGTAAACGTATGGAAATTTTAATTTCCGTTTATGCTCGATGTGTGTCGATGTTTGATTTTTTTTTCGTTTTCTATCGAACTTGTAATACAGATTTTTTAATAGTGTTTGTTTTGATGATGGGAAAATACTCTTAGTTGTTTTGAGTTTTTTTTAACGCTTTGCTAGATAAAAAGAGAATTATTTTGAATTCAGGATACAAGTCAGGCATATATTTCAATTAAATGAAAATCGCATCCATCAAGCGTAAAGTATTTTATAGTCATAGGGTGTAAAATCATATCATTACTTTTTCAACGTTTTGCTTCTCACCTTGTTTGGCTTTAGTTATTCATTTATGAGCCAAGAAGACCCTTACTTATCTTTTCCATCTCTACTTGTTTCTACTTACACTTGTTTCACCTCATTTCAAAATCAAACACCGAAAACGAAACCGCTCAAAGTTTTCAACAAGATTTCATCACGGATCCAACATAATCGTCGGCAAAGTTTCCATGAAGATTCTCACCGCAGTATAACATCACAAGACAATTAAACGAAGTAAATAAGGTACGCAACAATTCTTAAAGAGATCACTTGGTGAGAACATTTTACTGAAGAGTGCTTAAAAGTTTGGAGGCCCTTCTCCGTTGTCGCTTGGAGGCAATTCCCCCTTGTTTCCCGTATTGCGGACGAGGCGTTAACCACCTCAAAGATTTATGAAAGTAGCTTGTCTTTTTGGGGCACTTTAGGGCAATGCGCAGCGTAGAAAAAATCAGTATGGGTAAATTTAATTTGTCTTCGCTTAAACTAATAGTGTAAATGTGCTGCTTTTTTATTTCCTTTTTGTGGAATTATGCTGTTACCTCAGAAACAAAGTAATTCATTACAATGGTTATATAGTGCTAGTGTATTTGTGGTAAGTTTGTTGAGTGTTTATTAGTGATGTTTTAGATCATTACGGTTTTAACTGATTTTCGTTTCCAAAAAGTCAAAAGACTCATTTTAGACTATTAATAATATTTTGGGTAAGTAAAGCAAAGAAAGGCCATGTACTTTACAATTTTATTGCTATTTTATGGCAACAACCCGGACCGGCAGGAAGATAAAAGGAGGAAACCTTACGTGTGCTTTACTCCAAAATTGGTCGTTTAATATGCAGGGTCGTTACTGTTTGTACAACATGACAAAGGAGAGTTATTATCTATGTTCACAGTCGCTTCAACTTTGTTTCCATTTTTTAGGCTGCTCCTTTTAATTTTTGGGGCTAAAAAGTTTACGGGAAACTTTCATAAAAGTAAATAAAGGCTATTAAGAGCGGTCGGGAAACACCCGCTGGTTACGGACCAAGGTTTCCACTGAAACGTTTCAAAAAGCAATTTAGAATTTTCACGCTCGAAATGGGTCTGCCGCAGTCAGTTTCAGTTGACTTCTCTGAGTTTTGATGCAGCGCAGTGCACTTATTGGATTATCCAGTAAATTCAATGTGGTGACAACCACCAGATACCAGAGTATCATTCAATTCATTTCGTCCATTCACTTAATTCCCACTGTTATTTTGGATAGCACTGCCACTCTCAATAAGCTAAAATGTTCACTCACTCCATTCAAGCGTTATTTTTAATGGCATTGCTACTATTATTGAGCTAAAATCACGACTCAATTATTTCGCCAGTGGATTAACAAAAAATAGTATAAAATGGTTTATGGCCAATTTATAAATAAAAGAAAAACAAACAATTTTAACTATGCAATTAAGAGTCGCCACTTGATTTACAAGGTGCGGATTAAATATGTTTAATTTTAGTTTTTCTAGAAATTTACGGAGTTAAGTACTATATATATTATTTATATATATATATTTTTATATATAGTATTTACGGAGTAGGTACCTACCTACTAAAACGTTGCTTAAATTAACTTATGTCGTTTCACTTGCGCAATACAAAAAATATATTACTTAACTTTAAGCAGTAAACATAAAAAAGTTTATTAATAATAATAAAGTCATTTATAACAATTTAAAGGCATAATATAAAAAAACCCATAGCCAAAAAGTCAGGCATAAATAAGTCAAAATGTAACTATTCAAGTTTGAGTACAAAAAAGATTTAACCATTCAAGAAACCTATACAAAGTTCTATATTGATAGTTAAGCCCTATCACTGGAATTAATTTAAACTTGGTTCGCTTCTGCATATCAATTAGGCCGATAGAGTTTGTAAATTAACGATAAGAAGTTGGACGTAAATTACTTGCAATTTGAATGTAAATTTGGTTTAAGTGATTTATTGAAAAGCTGGTCACTAAAGTCCTTTGTAGTAAACATGTATCTATTTTATTATAATAATGCAGGTCTGCTTTGTCTACATTTTTTTAGGCCAAATAATTCTAAATATTTTCTAAATATCACTCCGCTGCTGGGCCGAATAAGTCCACGTTAGACCACAGCTGGGCAAAATCCCTAACCTGCTATCTATCTACTTCTAGGGCTAGCGACTAGGCCTATATGAACTTACATACTGAAACCTAAAGTTATTAAAAAAAATCTAAAAAAAAATCCAAAATCTATTTTAATTAAATTGCTCAGCATGTAAATAGCAAAGTACTAAAAAATATTTTTTTGATTTTCTTCTGAGATTTGAGTATGTAACAATATAAAAATTTATGCTATTCTAAGTTTCGCAAATAAAATTTCCTATTCTCAGAATTCAATTTTCCACACGACGGATGCAAGACGAAATACAACTTTTGAAATACTCGATTCCTGCGCTTTGATTCAAAAATACACTAGACTTTAGAACTTCGTCTTATTACCCAGGTTTATATTGGAATAGTTAAAATAGAATTTACATATAATTATATTAAATTCAAATAGAATTCTCAATATATAACCACTCCACTAATTTAGAACTTTGCCGATACGATAATCCGCTCAGATATAAAAGCGTGATCAGAGATCGAACCACAAACTTTTAGCACAAGCCTAAATTGATCATTTTGGCTTTCGTCTCACTCTCTTAGCTAGAGGAAAGGCGAGACACAAACAAATGCGATTCAGTTCAGACTTACGCTATGACCCCTGGACCCCTGGGCGCTACGACTCCTGGGGCTTTGTTCATAAGTTACGAAATAAAAACTCGGATGGTCTCTAGGTAAAGTTACCTGTACACAACATATAGAAAATATAGATGCTAGCAGTTTCAGTACATACATAACAACATCTCACCTTGTAGATGTCATAAAATACAGAGAGAAAATACCCTAATCTTATTACCCGACATCCAACCACCATAGCACTAAAAGGATCCATACACATAATCCGTACCTTCTGTGAAGCGTCTGCGGGTAGATATAAAATACCGCACCTACATCCCTTGAAAAATAGCCAACATCAATCCGAGCTCCTTATGCGGGTATCCCTTTACAAGTCAAGCAATTTCGGTGAGGTGTTCCGTCATTGCCACAGATGAAAAGAGTAGGTAAGCTTCTTGAAAAGAGTCAAAAGGGAAACCGTTTAAATGAGTGTCTACGTAAATAAAGGTGCGATTTTGACTTCAACGGGCAACGGGGCGACAGCGATGCCATGGTGATGGCGAAAGCGGGCTCTTATCTTCTTTTACTAAAACGGTTTTTGAAATATTTTCGATACCAAACCTTTTGATATTCGTTTTTTAAATCGTCGTCTTGAATAAAGTTGTTATAATAAAAACCTTCCTACCTAATAGTGGTTTTCTAATTTTTGAAAATATATTCATCCTAATTGATGGGTAACGCAAAGTACTAGCACTAGGTACGAGTATATACTCGTAGTATAAGTACATAACTGTAATAAGGAGGTTATAAGGTTACTTTTGCGCTATCTTTTTCATGAATGTGGAAATTGGAGTCAAACAAATTAACCTCGCTAAATTTTAAACAATATCTCTCTCTGGGCCATACTTATAAAGCCTGCTTAAAGTTAGTCACTGCTTAAATTGCTCTGACAACTTCTCGCTCGAATGAAATGTCACGTGCGAAAATAAGACGGAGAAGTTTAAGCAATTATTTACTTTAAGCAGACTTAAAAGTAAGCCCTAACTACACCTAAATCGGTAAGTTCTTAAGCAGTACGATTCTATTTGCAAATTATACAAAGTGATACAAACATAGCGGTCAAACGAAATGGACTTAGTTACGTTTGTAACTACTAAGGAAACTTGGCAAGATTGGACGTCACCACTTTCAGCAAAGTCGGTCAGGGTTCGCGATATTTCTAAAGTTATCAAAGTTCTTGTAAGTAATCTCAACCCAAGTTACAGTTATTTCACCCTTCTAGACTAAATACTGACCCCGTTTCTAAATACTTCTGACCTACAAACAAGAAACGAGAGTCGAATGTTATTTAGAACCATAACAATACTACATTTAGACGACGCGATACTGTTGCTTAGATTACCTATATTTTGAGTTAGAAACTTTTGACAGTAAAGTCTAGTCCACCTTTTACTGGCGTTTGATATACGGATCAATGCACAGTAAAAATAGTAATAAACTGAGAGCACGCTCAAAATTGTACTACGTCGATTTAATAGAACGATAAAAGGTGGTATTTAAAAGGTTACCACATTTTTGCCCTTACAGGCTTATGTTATATGTTAGGTACCAGTAGGTACAATGGAAATAAATATGACTATCTAAGAATACACCTACATAATAATCAATTTCCGTGCGTTAGTCTCGCAAAAACTCGAAAATGGCTTGATTTATTCTCTTAGCCTCCATACCTTAAGACAAAAAAACAATGGTGGTAAAAAATATTGTAAAAAACATTTTTTTAATTGTACGGAGTTTACCGGGTTGTGTAGTAGGTATAATATAGAACTGGCGCCGTTTTTCATCGTGGTTTTCCGTGACATTACGACGGCTTACTGACTTATTCATTATTTATCCTCTTTTAGAGATATCACTGCCTCAAGAAGTAGTTAGTTATGATTTTATTCTCATCATTTTGAGGTTAGATATTTGTGGTCTTCGGTCGTTTTGCTGACGTGCCTTTTTATGTTATTTAATTAACTCAATTCACTATTTGATACTTTTTCTTCTCCAAGTGCCTCTCCAGTCTCCACTAACGAATGTTGGCAGTCAGCTTCTTAAATTTCTTTCTCCAACGCGAGTCTGAACAGTTGTTCTACCGTCTCTACTCGATACTAGATAATTCAATATTTTACTTTTCCGCTATTATTTGATCATCACCAAACAGAAGACAGAGTCCACTGAATACGGTATTTTCGTCTCTATAGTATAACAAATAAGTGGACGGGCTGCCTGACGGTAAGCTGTCATCGTCACCTACGGATACCTGTAACATCGCATTTTTTTAGGAAAGGTATGGATTTGTTTCCAATAAGATCTAGCATGTGCCATCATTATTCAGTTGTAGAAATATGCTTAAAATAGATTTCTTTCAACTTAAGCTTTAGATTTTTTTTTTTTTTATTTTTTTTTTTATTTTTTTTTTTTTTAGATGTTATTATTAGCGCCACAATAAATTACATAGCGTTTTTCTCTTACAGTTTCTACTTCCACTGCTCAAACTTTGTACTATTATTTACCCTGTGCACAAACACTTAAAACTTTTATACGGAGCCAAACAGAACGTGCTAATTATATTTCTCTAGAATGTAAAAAAAACATGCAGTTTTTGCCACGCAAAACTGGTAATTTAAAAATGTTTTTGTTTCAGACGTCTTTTAAACTTTCTGTACTGTTGGTACAAAACAATTTCCTCCTTTGAGTGCTAAAATAATTAAAGCGCCGAGTGTTCAAAGCATGCCTCTTAGTTTCGCAGAAAGAAATGTAGTTGACTTCCATTAGATGTTTTGGCTGAGTGCCAAATGTATGAGAAAGGTCCCCTCTTTGTTTTTAGATGGTCTTTGTCAATATTGTCCGATCCAAGCGGCGCGTCTCGAGGGAAGCCTGACTTGAGGAGTGCTTTTAATTTTTAACAGCTTTGTCTATAAGATTCATATTTGAGTATTTGTTCTTGCTCTCCAGCAATGAGTAGTCTTTTTATCAAGCAAAAAAATACGAGCGTTGGCGAGATAATTCAAAATATATCTTAGTCCTTGATACTTAAAAGCGCTGCCTTTCTCGATCAAGGGCAAGGTCTTGTCAGTCATCGGTCGTAACGATTGATTTCAGGCATCGATCTAGTATAATTCGACTTCGGTGATTTCAGGTAAGTTTCTTATTTTAAACAACAGAAATATTTCAGAGTCTAAGTGCATTTGCATATTTAAATGATGAACCAAATAACTTGGACAACACAACAGCAACACCCATCTTTTTTGACCCATTTAAATTATACATTGTAATATTTACAAACTATTTAAATAGCGTCATTTGTAATTGAAAAAATAAACAATTGTCAAAAAAAACTTGTTACTTCGTTCACTACAGATAACCTTATAACTTTCCTAAAATAAATCTCCATTTACGGTATAAGCTACGGACTCACAACTTAAATCTTTTCAGTAAATCAGGTTACTTTTCTCGCATTGTCTACATTTTTTACAAATTGTCCCGAGGACTGCCAGAGACAAATATACAGTTAGTGAGCTGGTCACGTACAGCGGCCAATAGGCTGGTATAGTATTCGGTAGGTCGTGTGTCCGCCACATTATTTGTTATTTGTTAGATATATTGGCTAGATAAGAGTAGCAGCACGCGGACGTGAATTTACTTAGGCTTATAATTTTTAACCAAACCTATTCATACTCGTAGATACATTTTCTTAACATTTAATACTGATGGGATACCTACAAGTCCACCCTCGAAGTAATTGAGGCCGTATTCCACTACGCGGCCAAAGTGTACGAAGGTTTTGGTGAATTCACATAGGTACGCCAAACTCGAGATGCAAAGTGTCTTACAAATAATTATCCAGGTTATAAACGACTTTGTGGCAACCAACCTCGCCACAGCTTACTAACCTATACTGAGGCGCGCTGGCCGGCTATAAAAATTAAATCACTGAAAGATCGTTTTAAAAGATTCCAGTCAAAATAAAATAATAAAATAAATAATTATTGCAATTTAAGTACATCATACTACCAAATGTTATCCAAATTCATTACGCAGTATTATTTTAAAGAAGTGACAAACACACGAATTTTTACCAACTCACAATTATAATAATAAAAATAATATAGCATTTTTTAAACGACTTTGAGGCAACCAACCTCGCCACAGCTTACTAAATTTTAATAATAATAATATAGTATAAAGTAACACCATAGAAATTTAGTTTCTACTCTAGAGGTCTATAGTAACACTAACTTTTGTTGTCTAACGATGCTACGCACTAGGTGAGAAGGTATGCCTTACATTAGAGTACACTAAAGTACGAGGTAACCCAATCTCATAGACGAGAAATAACGCACAAAAGTATGCTCGTCTTGATATCTAAGTTTTGAATTTAGAATTAGTTGAAAATTAAATGTTAGATACCAGGACATGTTACTTTTGTCGAAGTTAGTTTAAACGTTAGGTACTGCTATAAAACAAATATTTTTTTCAAAACGTAGTTCTGCAACTTGTAATTTTTACACGATTTTTGGCATCAAGGGTTCAATCCAACACGATTTATTTAATGTAGGTACTGAAATTGCTTCAATAACCGTTTTTATTAGTTTCACTATCGATTTAAATAAAATTATTTATTGCAGAGTCAGAAATAATAAAGGAAACACATCTTCTTAATATTTAAAAATTACGTGTCACGTTGTTTGTCCGCTATAGACTCCTAAACTACTTAACCGATTTCAATCAAATTTGCACACCGTGTGCAGTTCGATCTAACTTAGGAGATAGGATAGCTCACATCTCAATTTATAGTAAAAAAAATGAAAAATTAGAAAATTTAAAAAAAACTTAAACTTAACTTAAACCGTAATCTAACTTTAGCGCTTTGGACAATGTAAACTTTTTTAATGTAACTTTTGACATTTGACATAGAATTGACGCAATGGCTTTTTTTACCAATATGAATTAAATAGTCATCGTTAAGACAGGACAACGTTTGTCGAGTCAGCTAGTAATTATATAAAAACATAAGTTCCTTTTTACTAATGCGCAGACAGACTGGTAGTACCTAAATCACTTCTCCATAAGGTGGGTCTTCCACGACTCTGACTTTATCTCACATAATTTAGTATATGCAAATGACTTTATGGTGCTCAGAGCTAACTAGGTACGTTTAATAACTCTTGTCGTTTACTTTATGTTAATAATATGAAGTTGTGCGACGGAGTAGCTTACGTGGCACTATCTCAGAGTGATCTTCTCATACTGTGTCAGTGTATCACACAGTTAACTTTTATGTTTGGGAAGAAAATAAATACACTTTCGATGAGATTAAATTTACATATGAATTTTCTTATATTGTCTTTTAGTAAATCCATGATGATGATGTATTCCATTGAAATTTCAGCTTCGGCCACCATTTGCTGTTGCTGGTGCGTCCTCACATAGCTATATTACTATACTTCTATAGTATTTCTATGTTAGTATATTATTGTTGAAAACCACCGTAATCGGTATTTCGTCAGTAACAAACATTTGCTCCTTATAATTTTTTACGGTAGCAGACCACCTCATTATCATAAACAGGTACATACATTTAGATACCATCAACCACCACCCCCACCTACCATTATGGTCAACTAAGTACTTATTACTTCTTGTAAAGTTTATATCTTTACTGAACACCAGGTTTTGAAATGGTTTTTTGTTATGAACTGAAAGGCGTAAAAGCCGATAAACAAGTTCCTGACCCTTACGTATTGAAATACAAACCTAGTCCCAAACCCTTTGTATCTCTTGCAAATTTTGTCAAAATAACTTCAATTACTTGGCTAGATTCCAGAATGTTCAATATTAAAAAGCTAAATCCTACAGCTAACGTTATTCAGAAGATTGTAAGTGCGATTCATGAACGTAAAACCTCCGCAATGTTTCCACAAGTCAGCCCAGAGCTCAGAATGTTCTCGAATTGCATTCAGTGGCAACCCCAATTTTCTAGAATGTGCTCGTTTGAATAAAAACAAAGGCCATTTTCGCCCGTTGGGGCGAACTGCACTAATCGAATTACGGTGGTCCTTACACACGAGTTGCACGACGCAGTTAGAGCTCACCACCTAAGGGACTCTTGACCCAAAAGTTCCCCTTGTGCTAGCCAAGAGTAGATACCTACAACACCCTTACAGTTTTACAGGCGAATTTCAGTGCTCCATACCAGGTATTTTTGCACTCTGGTCCCGCTGTGTAATTTTTCAACGTTTGTCAGGATTAGTGGTCGTCTGTTTCGTTAAATCTAAAAGACTAACGAATCTCTTGAATATTTAGTTTCTAAATCTGATAACAAATTGCTTTTAACAACCTCGTTTGCGTTATTTAAGGTTAGGTTTCTTCAATGATGAAAATGTAGTTTCAGAGATAAACCATTATAAATGTGAAATCTACAATATAAAACCTACGATATATTTACAACGAAAGATAACGTGGTTTTACACATCATGTTATAATTAACACGAGAGTGCTCACGTTATTGTTGGAGTACCCAACTAACTCAGTAAGACGTGAGTACTCCGGTGGTAATTATAACAAAACTATCTGACCCGGCAAACGTTGTTTTGCCATAAAATAAAAATTATTTCTAGTGACTATTAAAAAATAGGGGTTGGTGATAGAAGGGTGAAAATTTAGGGTTGTATGTATTTTTAATGCCACATTATAAAAAATAAAAATTTTGTCTAAAAAATAAAAATAAAAATTTAGGGGTGGACTACCCCTAACATTTAGGGGGATGAAAAATAGATGTTGGCCGATTCTCATAGACACCGGATAAGCACAAAAAATTTCATCAAAATCGGTCAAGCCGTTTCGGAGGAGTATGGCAACGAAAACTGTGACACGAGAATTTTATATATTAGATAGCCCACGATACTGTACATTTAATTATAGCCTACCTTATTAGTAGCCTTATTAGGCTACAAGGTAGGATAGGTTTTGTGTTACTGATTGGGAACTCCGGAACCCATCACAAAAATTAGTTTAAGGTTCGCATAAAATTATACACATCCAACTTTCCAAACTAGAAAAACCTCATCAATCCAGGCGTTACTGACCGTGAAATTCAAACTGTTCCAACCAGGGACCGACTAACTGATCAGCAAAGCACCAATTTGGCTGCGATTACCGTTTTAAAAGCCAATAGCCGATACCACGTGGTCCCGGATCGCATTATCGGAGCTCTGTTCTCAGCCGCTTGAGGTAATAGAACGAGCCACTTAAAATGTTCTCGGACACTATTTGGGGTAATGGGGTACTTTGAGAACCCTAAACACGCTCGTTAAGAATGATATCTTTGGGCAAAAATTTGTAGTTTATGCTAAATTTTTATCATAAAAAACAAAAATGGAATGGTGAAGTGATAAATTAGTTGAATCAAAACAATTAGGGTTTGATATTATATTAGAATTTGGAGTAACGTAATTCGATATTACGAGACTTTGGAATCTAAATAGTTTATTGCCTTCCTATCGTCGCGTACAAAAATATAATGAAATAATGGTTTTATCAGATTAGGATAATATGAGGAGACCGACGTGTCAATGTTGGTAAAATACTCCAATAAATCTATTAATAATAATCTATTCATGCATCTAACATGTAATACAACCACCAACACTTACCTACTACTATTCCAATCTTCTCAGTCCTGCCCATCCAAAAGTTGTCTGGAAGAAATCGCTTTGGCGATTTGCGCCCTTGTACTACCGAATGTAAGTCTACTGAGTCGTAGCTTTTTATCTTGTTATTAGTTTGGTGTGTAATATTATAAAGCTATATTATATTCTATTTGATTCATTTAATAATAAAAGGGTTTATCAAAATCAAGTTTATGTAACGCCATTTACGCACAGTAGAATTTTAGCAGCAGCAATTTTTTCCATTCCTAAAATACTTTGTTTGGACAACATGTGATGAAATAAACAACACGAACAACAAAGTATTTCTAACGATCTCAAAGTGCGAAGAATTTGGGATCGTTCTGCGTATAAATACTCTCCAAGGATTTAAATACAAAGTCGTCTCATTACTTTTCTCTGATAATAAACTCGGCCAGTAATAAGTTGCTTTTTGAGCTGGGCTTTTATTTTGAGGCTCATATTTTCATAACGATAATAATTGATGAACATCGTTTAGAGGTGGGTCAATATATCAGAATTAAATAGGACTAGATGTAATACGGGCAATATTAGGCGTATGTTTGCTAATTATTTTTTTTTGTTTTTAATTTTAACGTAATGAAAATGCATGAACTGCAAAAACAGTTTATATTTCTAACTAAGCAGCGTAACTTAACGTATCGTCTATCATATTGAATTTTAAAGTTGGCCAATCTTCGCTCACTAAGTTTGAAGCCAGCCAATCGTTATGGATTGATTACACGTGACAAGTACAGTGGCAAGACAGCAAATGGACACACTCGGATGAGCCAACAAATTGTGGTTCTGGTGACTGTCTCACCTTGTCTAACTGTTTATACAAACCAAAAAGGTACTCGGCCGAGGATACTGTCTCGCCAAAACTCAAAAGCGCGTATACGAGTATCTCGTCCCTCCACTGGGAACGCGGTAAGTTGTTGTTAAAAGAATTTGCTTGCATCCAACAGGGCTGTTTTCTCCCCATGTAGGTAAAATAAAACTGGAAAATCACAAGACAAAACGTGACGTGCAGTTCGTTATTTAGGCTGTTATCTAACACTCGCATTTCACCACTATTATGACCCCATCCAATTAGTGGTGAAGCAACCTTGAGCGTCACGGCAACTTGATTGCCGCGGTTTATTAATTACGTTGTTATGGCTTTCTCATTTAGGTGATGTTATTATGCATGTAAATCAGAAAAGCGACCTAATTTCAGTGTCTTAACCACGTGCTCTGCATATTCATACGAGATAAACGACAACCTTTGCAGTTAATGTGCTGGTATCAAATAATTAACCGCGAGGTATCTCGCTTGAATAATGAATGGGATCCTGAGCTCATTCCTTGTTCATTCATATTTCAAATCACTAATTAAATATGTATTATAATTAGTCTTATTCCTACGTATAATTATAAACATAAACAAGGTTTAAACTTCTTTTAAAGTAGGTACCTTTGTGAAAAAATTAGGACGTTTGAAAACTTATCGTAGTTCTTTAAAATGCTGGTCATTTTGCTTTTCATATTAAAGAAATTTAGGTAGGTACTTTAGACATCATACAGCCCACTTTTTCAAGTTATTTTCTCCGAGACTGTAGTACAAATATTTTATTTAATACCTTGTAACTTGTAACTTGAATAATTTTGAACCGAATAATTATTACGCTGTAACTTTTTAGGCTGTAGACAACCCTTATTAGTATTCAAAAAACCATCAACGAAGTTAGAGTAAAGCGAATGTAAAATCAAACTTGAAAATTTAAGTGGACTTAGAAGTAGCTGAGATGCTGGGTGGAAAGACCCTGGTAATTGCCACTTGAAATAGTCTGTATGCTTCTGGATACTATGTTTACGAATAGAACTTGTTTCAACTGAAAAAGTGAATTAATTGAGAAGCTCGTTATATTGTGTAGCAGTGTACTGTGTTGGCTAATTGTTATTACGAGCGAAAATGCAAATAACACAAAATTAAAGCCAAATAGTTTGTTGTAATATCGAAATAATCGTTTTAGTAAAAATAGATTATCCTTAGCCTAAAACGTCCATTATACCTCTTTTACGCATAAAAAAAAACCAATTGATCATCACAAATCAAATCATTGACTTTTCCTTTCGTAATTAATCTAAATAACAGCAGCTCAACTAAACCTGCAGGTCGGTACCTATATAAAATTTGAAAATGGTGTAGTCGGACGAGTGTCGAGATCACAAATTTGTATTCCAAGCTCACAATAAAGTTCATTTAAATATAAATGCGACAAGACCCAGTAAACGCTGTTACTCCTATAAACTCAGTCGTTATTTTTTATGACGACCCCGAAAATAACTTGGAGCATTAACAAGCTTTGGAAACAAAATATAATGACAATGTTGAGATAAGTACAAATATCCGCAAAAGATTCGGACCAAATCTTGAAGATAATTTTACAGTTAAGCGTTTAAAATACTTTTGTAATACTACGAAAGACATTGAGAGGGCTTCGGCTCGCTGGTCAAATTACATTGTAAAAGCCATAGGAAGATAGTGGATGAGACTGGCACAGGACCGAAAAAGAAGCGCGCCAGAGCACAGCAGCACAGCAGCTGCAGCAGCAGTACTACAGCAGTTTGTGGAAATGGCTGATAATAATGCTGATATGACCCACTACTAAAGATGTATAATAACTAAATTATTTGTCCTACCATATTTGTATGATGTGATGTTAGGACATTGTTTTGTTTGATAATAATCAGATCTATTGTCTTGTCCGTTACGTCTAGACATAGCAATGATTACGCTTCATCTCATGTTCATCGTCCTGAACTAGAATAGTTTCTTAATCGAAAAATACCAAGAAACCGAAACCAATCATTTTGGACGAACGAAAATATGATCCACAACATCTAGGTCGATTTCCGCGTTTATTATTCCCAGTTGCCCTAAAATAAAATTTATACTACGAAAGTTCTAACACACATTCAAAACACAGCTACGTTGCTGGATTTTGCGAGCCATAACTTTATCGAGCCGTCAATTTTACGCTATACCAATAAAGTAACAGTACTGCATCAAAACAAGGAACTGCAATACATTATGTAAGAAGTAAAAGCGACATAAATCCTGGCTGATTTAAAATTTCATGCTGCGTCTTCGTTACGTCAATTTTCATACAATATTCATGCATTCCGCTTTTATCGTTTTAGAGTAGCGGACACTGTTCTGCACACTGGTGGTGGTTGCTGCATTTTATAGTAATAGTTGTATTATTATAATAGTTTGTACCAGCTACGGTTAGTGGTTTTTTTGACTTGCGTGGTTATAGAGGTAAAAAACGGTAGGTAATGGCAATCACGATACAAGGTAGCCTATTTCCTTGTTTGTACCCCTATAAATGTGTATACAAAATTTCAAATAAACAAACAAAAAAATAGAAAAAGAACGAACTCACTTTCGCATTAATATTAATTAGGATTATTAGCACATTTATCCAATAAAATAAGGTTAATTCTCAAGGGTACAAAACAATTGTTCACGTCTAAGTTAAACGTTTATACTAAATAAATGCCCCGACCCCCATATCTTAATTATTTCTCATTAATTGTTGTGTTTCAACCGTTGTTGCTATCGATTTAGAGTCGAAGCTCATTTAAAACTTACAAAGCAGTTAAAAACATGTTTAAATAATTAACAATTATTACTAAACTTTACTAAATGTGTTTTTGAGACATAAGTTTTAGAACTTTGAAGAAATATTATAAAACGAAACTTGGGTTTAAGACAGTATAGAAAAAAAAAAGTGTTTGATTTGAGCTTTCAACTATTCATGGTATGTACTTACACGTATGTTAGATTAAATTGTATTTTAGTTAAAACCAAAAAAAAAATACAATAAATATTGTAAATAATTTAATAAAACGTCTTTAGCAAAATGAACAAATTACAATAGTAAATTGCTTATGAAAAGAGTTTAATTTTTATTTACCTTAACCAGTTGCGGTTAACCTCATTGCAAACAAAAAACAGAGTGGCTGGCGCAAGTTTGCTGCATACAATTTTTTTCATGCAAATATAATTCTACATAAGATTATTACGACTACTTACGAGTACATTTGAAAAACAACTGTAAGTTCTACTTGCATTATGATCATTGAAAGTGCAAGCTACAGCGTGTCGTTAGCAAAGAGCTTTGAGAAGAGTACCTAATGGATATCTCATTTTGTATTTTGAACTAAGGGCCTTTACTGATTTGTCGGCACGGTATCGACACGCTCGGTATACGTGATACCGAACGTTTACCGAACGCCTATATTTCAATAAATTTCAATAAGCGCTTCCTGATTGACGTGGCATCAGCGGGAGAGACGCGGCATCGTTTCGGCAAATCACGTCATAGTAAGTAGGGGTTAGGTTCAGATTCAGCACTTCCCAAAATGTGCATTTCTCACATCGAGCACTTCAAACTGTTCAAAGTGAGCACTTTGAAGAATTAGCAACTTGCAATAATTAGGTAATTAGGTATTTTGTTGTTTTTTTTACTATTTTCCAAATTAGATGCCGTGCCGCTGCTGTCGCGCCATCAGATCAGTAAGGACCCTTAAAACAAAAGTATTGTGAGTCAAATGTAAGCTTGCATTTTGCAAAAGACAAGTACTTACTATACGTGAAACTTTTCCAATCCTGCTAATGCCTTACTGTAGCTTCGCTTAGTGAAGTTTTGTCTTTGTAACTTACTTTACAAAGCTTTTTTTGTCTACAGGTTAATGGATTTGTTGGGAGTTCGTAAATGAAGTTTATTCACAAACAAACTATGACTAAATGCATTGTGATAGTATTTTAAATGTAAGAAAAATCATTTAAAGTAAATTAACTCTTGTTTAACAAAAATATTAATTTTAAAAGAATTTACCTAGATTATTATTTGCGCTGATTTCGTTTCAAAAATGTACACAAGCAATTAATTAACCTTTATTCTTGGAACCAATTGATAAGAATATCCTTAATCGTAGGTTTAATCCAAAGAAATTGGTTCGAGCTTCGTTTTTCACAACCTTTTTCATTTCCTCACTTATTTTCCGTTTCGATAGGTGAGGTTTTAAGGAAGGAAATTCGCCGCTAATCTCTAGGGCCGCAGGCTTTCGCTAAAGCTTGTTTTAAAAACTTTTTTCCACGCCATAGATTCAACCAATTACCAGAGAGAAGAGAGAGGCGGCCATTTGTCACAGGATAAAAAACTGGGCGCAAGCCTACCGACCCGTCAGTCCGTCTGTCCGAAGACCTACATCAAAAACCCGGTGACTGACACATCGTATTTATAATGCTGTCTGCTGCAACGTGAAATGAAAAGAAAACCCGGCCAGTGCTGTACGTAGCCTAAACAATTAGGAAACGATATTTTATCATTCTTAGTGTACGCCCACTTTGGTACAAGGTTGACCTTTCCGGGGAGATTGCTGGCTTCGTTTTCAATGTCGGATGGTTGGATGGAAACTTGTGTTGCTGAATATTGTGTGTACATATCACAAAAAAGGAGTTGTAGTATAAAATTCAATTCATAAATTTTATAAAATAAAATAATTATGCTGTTAGTGGTTTTAATGTTAGATATTAACCCAATTATGCACGTTTATAATCAGTTAGTAAATGAATTCAAAATTCATGTAAAAGCGTATTAATGATCTATACTAATTAAAAGCCTTTTCCAATATGCATATACTTTACTACCATTGCATTTGCATATACTTTTGCTTTCTATGAGCCATTAAAAATGAATACCAATTTAATTGAGCATGACATCGTACCGAGGATAATTCAGGTTTGTTTAGCCAGTATTATGGTTATCGAATAAATCGTGGAAGCAATTAATTACTAAGTTTATTGGATGACCTTTTTGCGTGTAGTTCGGGACTGTGTAAACCGATTTTTAATTAAAATATCTATCGCTTAAATTTATTATGCTGTTTAATTTATTTTCGGTGGAACTTGGTTTTTGAATAATGTAATGGATTTGAGCAAAAACATTCAGCATTATTTGGAGTTAATAGGATACGTTCTTAGTAAAATTCTACAAGTTAAAGTTCGATTTAAATTACTTATTATCCTAAGGCAAGATTGTATAATAATTTTACTAAAACGTGCTTTTCTAGCATTTGTAAGAAAACGAAAAGTAAAGAGCTATTCTGAAGTCTAACTAATTTGAAATATTGCTTGGGATACTCGGACTGTGCAGCAAGATTGGACACGCATCCTTCTCTCGTACCCTCGGTTTCCGAATCAATGCTCCATAGCATAATTATATTTTTCAATTTTGATCGCTGCATAGAATACCTCTATAAGACCACTTCCTTTGGAGTTGGAGTTGCCAAACACTGGGTAAAAATAATACAAATTTCAATGAAAATTGAACACGAGGAAGAAGACAGCCAAAACTGAAGAAAACTTCTTTACTAAGTAGCGTAGAAGGATTGATGATGGGCAAGTCGAGAAAACCCACCGCTTATTTCCCCAGTTTGAACCCAATGATTAGATCGTTATTGGTAAGGCGGAAGGCTATAAATGTGATGTATGTACGGAACCAACGAACAAGGGCAAATGTTAATGGATGCAAATATAGAGACAATATTTCATTTAGAACTGAAGGAAAGTATTTTATGGAACGAATTGTCTTAGAGCGTGGGAATAGCCGCAATTGAATCACGCTAATTTGATAAAATCAAAAGTATATGACTTTGTATATTTGCTGATTAAATATAATATATATATTTACAGTATAAATACATATAAATATACTTGTACCTACTGTATACTTTGTTTTAGGTATTTTATCGCTGTTTTGATTTGTAATTTGGGAAAACAGTCAAGTTTTACGAACACGAAGGGTATTTTGTATTCTCCGTGAAGTAATCAGTTCCAGTATGATAGTGGGTTCAACTGTGGCCGTAGCGTACCTACTAAAAAGTCGGATTCATTAAAATACAATTTAAACCGTATTAGAGTATGGACATGGGTACATGTATGGAGATAGTTATTTTCTTTCACTTGGCTAAGAATTTAAGGTCTTGGTCATAAAATTTGCTTAAAGTTAAAAAATGCTTAAGTTGTACGCGCTTTGACCTTCGTACCGGTTGCGTTA
The DNA here is from genome assembly GCA_949125135.1 of Alcis repandata. Classification (NCBI taxonomy): domain Eukaryota; kingdom Metazoa; phylum Arthropoda; class Insecta; order Lepidoptera; family Geometridae; genus Alcis; species Alcis repandata. The sequence continues at coordinate 6,442,395 of OX421238.1, forward strand.
TTGTGCGTATGCTAGAGAGTGGAATGCTCTGCCCGAGTGGGTATTTCCCGGTGGCTATAATCTGGGTGTCTTCAAGTCGCGAGTGAACCGGTTTCTTCATCGTAGACCGCATCGAGAGAAATTTACGGCGAGAGAAATGTTATGTACGAAAGTAAAATGGAAAACTTTAAACTATGATTAAGTTTAATCAGACTTTATAAGTCTTTGATTGCCCTTTTACTACTATGCGTCTTACGATTCAAAGTCATTTTATAAGTGTTACTTCTGAAAAAATAATCCTCTGCAAACGGTTTTCAAGGAAGCACGTCCAATACAAGATCTAAAAAATACCGTTTGTATTTACCTTACCCACAGAAATTAAGTATTCACCGAAACATTTTCCAATTATATCGGAAGGAAATCGGAAGGTCTTCGTACTGATGAAAAAAAAAAACATTTTAATCCGAACCTTTCAATGCCTATTGATCCTGTGTTGAATATTCAACGTGAGCGGACCAATATTTTTTACACTCCAGTACGCATCCACCTTTCTTTTTCGTGACTGAAGTTTTAAGTTCTTCAAGTACTCTCGAATATTACCTATGAAAGGCCAGTAAGGCCCAAAACAGGCACTGAGAGCCTGTTTCATTTCGAAGAATGCCACTAAAACTTATTTGATGATTGTGTGGAACGCTTCTTCGCTTCAATTTTCTGAGTACGTGCGTCTAGACATTGGAGTGACATTATTATTGTAAGTATGGATTTTTGAAGTTTTCTGATGACATTGAGCAAGGTATACGAGTAAGGTTGTCAATTTTTGTTTAATGAAATGTGAAGAGTTATGAAATTATCCATGCTCATTCAGATTGAAATAATATTATTATACATTCAAAATTCGGCTTATTAAGTGTTGGCCTTTTCTTTGTAGTAACGTTATTAGGCCCTCCTGCGTCAATTTAAGTAAGCATAGTTAACCCATTAGTTAGTTAGTTAGTTAGTTCCATGTTATCTATTAACTTAGGGCTAAACCCTACACACCTTTTACTTCACCTAAGTATGACGCCTTAGTATTTTTTTATGAACTGGCAACTTTATATAACTTTTAAAATTAAAAAATATTTTAAAAATTAGCTAAACATTAATTATCAAAGCATTGGCGTAATCTAAACTTTCATTTGTCTAACATGCTGTCTAAATTGTATAGATATTTACGATTCAAATTAAACAGAATACGAATTGGATTCCAATTACGAATGAAACTAATTTGATTGTCCTTAACATGAAACAGCTTCATTAATAAAATTTATTTTGCTGTTTTTACAGTAGTTGTCTATAACATTCAAATCATACAGCTGAATGGTACAATAAATCTCTGAATATAAAAAAACATCAAAATATAATTTATGCATTTTGTAGTATTTTATTGGAATCATAAAAAACTATAGGAACTTCAATATAAATGACTTTGCAAAACAAAATTACTATCCTCGACCTTCGAGACCATCGCTTATCTTAGTAAAGATAAGAAAACAAAGAACAAAACTCTCATTAGGCCTCCGTTACTGCCCTGAAAAGTAAACGGAACTCAACAACTGCCAGAAGATACGTGAATATCACATTTTAGAGGGTGATTCAAATTTAATAAGCCCCTCTAAGCGGCGACTTGCATTATCAAGTCTCATTGCGCCGTTACTCCGGCTTTCATTGTCCCGGCGATTCTCTCAAAAGAATGCTTATTTGAGAAAATGTAGATGGAAAATAATCTCGAAATTTCAGAAGTCATTGTCCTTTTGTCTGCAAACCGGCCAATGAAAAGTTTACTTCTAATATTAAAAAGAAATGCAGATATTAAAAACGTATTATTATGGTGTTTTGTGTGTTTTTCTATAAATCGTAATGTACTTGTATTATCTAAATAACGTTAAGAAAATCTTGATACCAAGAGTCCACGAAATTAAGGCTAGTAAGCACAAAAAAAGTTGGATCGTGGAATCATTAGTATTGACGTGCTGTCAAAACCTTAAGCGGACGACGACCTTTACACAGACTTAGGGTCGATACACATCTGACGGAAAATGCGTCGCGTACCTATTATCGGTCGCGTAACGCCAGAACAGAGAAATGTATAATAAAACATCCAACCTTTCACACTCTTGACGCACTCGCATCATCGGTTGAGTGTGAAAGGTTGGATGTTTTATTATACATTTCTCTGTTCTGGCGTTACGCGACCGATAATACGCGACGCATTTTCCGTCAGATGTGTACCGACCCTTAGCATAAAGTTTTTTGCATTGGCGTCCAACGTTTTACGATTTAGCTGAGTCATTGACATGCTGTTTTGTATTGCCAAAAATGCTACAACATCAATCCTTTGTGCCTTCTCACTCACTCAAATTGATGAATGGTGACAGAGTGAAACTTTGCTTACTCAGATCTATCTTCTACATTGGACAAGCGTTTCTATTTGCTAGTAAGTTTAAGTACCATTCATCATTCGGCAATATTGCAGCCAAAGTAAATTAATCATAATATAGAGATATTTGTCATACACATTTAGGAAAAGTTCGTAAAGACGAGGGTTTTCTTGGGTTGAAAAATTTAGCACTTCGTATTGAACACAGTCAATATTAATTAAATACTTTGATTAGCAAAAGGTTTCGATGAGCAAAAATCGTTCTAAATTATTTCTAAAAATCTTAATATATATAAATCTCGTGTCACAATGTTTGTCCTCAATGGACTCCTAAACCACTTAACCGATTATAATAAAATTCGCACACCATGTGCAGTTCGATCCAACTTGAGAGATAGGATAGTTTAAATCTCAAATTATAGTCGCAATTTTAATTTATTGCAAATTATATATATACTGATAATTTTTACTATAAATTGACAAGTTAGCATCAACATACTACGGTTGCTATAGTTACGCAATGGCTTTTGACAGGACAACGTCTGTCGAGTCAGCTAGTATTACTATAAGTTTAACAGACTAGTAATCGGAATCGGTTTCGTTTTGACACTTAAGCTTCAAGTTTCGAAATTAGTTTGATTTCATTTTAAAAACAGGCAGCTAGTCTAAGTGGAAGTCTGAGCATCTTTTATTTCGAAAAAATATACATCACTATTAGGATAGATACTTAAATAAATGGGTAAGATCTTAATAGACTACCCCACTCCCCAAATCATGCCTGTCATGTTTATGCGCCATTAAATCTTGGGCGGCGAATTTTATATCCCATCATTGGCTTCCTTTTATCATGGTTATGGGGAATATTATGCATGCATTTACACGTATCATGGCCCTTCATCCGCCATATGAATATATTTGAATAAATTCGCGTAGGCTGCCGAAGCTTAGCTTACGTGGCGGGTGTTATGGCAACTCGTACTGAGGGGAAATATCAATTGAAAGGTATCGATGAGGCTTAATGTTATGCGATTTGTAAATCATATTTTATTGAGTAACTTGAAACTTACTAGAGTTGTTTGACTTGCGTTTGTTGCGTGGTATAAGTAGGTGCACAGGTAAGTATAAATTAATGTAAAAAAATCAGCTGTTCCATACATTTTGTTCTAGTGTCATTGACATTTTTTCATGGAACAGCTGATTTTTTTTTCGCGAATTTCGTGTTGGTCCCATTTTAAAAGTTGTTCATAATGATGAGTAGGTACTATGAGCCTTTTCTGGCTTAGTATACCCTTTATGAATAACCCTGTATAGAGAGTAAATATCTGTGACTGTTAATTAATTTTCTTCCTCGCTAGGACTTTTCCCCTTTTCTACCCCGAGGACAGAAAGACGCCAATCGCCGCATACTTTTTTCCTATTGTGTGGAACTCTAAGCTTGCGAAGAAAGCGATGCAATTCTTTTGTACGGGGAAAACCCTGTAACTTTAGGATGCAATTTAGCGTGGCGCAATTGTAGTTTAACGAGTAACAAAATGGAATTATACTCGCACCCAGCGAATGGCGACAATTGCGAGATTCATTTACGTCGGTGGTTAGCATCTATTGTGGTTTTAGTTTACTTGAGAAACCACTAGTGGGAAGTAGTGCGTAAAAATGATATTCATTTGCTTTAATCGAAAACTATATGGAGCTCGTTACACGCTTTTACTCGTATATAGCTTACCTGACTGAATTATAAACTACTATATATAAACTACGATATCCCGAAGTCCGATTGAGCTGAAATTTGTTTTACCTGTGTAACTCCGATTACACTATTAAAAGCTTGTTTTTAAAAATATATATTTTTTAAATTAACTTGTTTTCGTGTATGCTTATAAAGAGACGACATGGCGCTAGTTATAAGCAACTAATGCTGGTTCTCCGTACTACTCGTACTTAGCACGAATAAATACACAAACAGGACTTGCAAAAAGAAAAACATAGTAACACTGCAAAAAAACATTCCCTGCATTGAATATTAACAGCAATAATGACAGAATGCTATTTTAAAGCTATAACTAAGATAATTCATACCCAAAATGTTCCTACAATTTTACTCAAACTTTTTTACAAGCGGCTCGTAGAGCAACGCGCTTGTTATTTAGAAAACCAAATACAGAGGCGGGCTCATGCATATGTATAAAAATCAACGGATGCAGGTACAATGTAAACAATATACGGATAGTGCGGACTAGCGTTGGCACAATTTAGATATTTTTTGGTATTCAATTGAAGACACTGTCCACTTTGTGAAGCTGTTTCGGACTAGTTAGCTATGTTATGGACTAGCTATACCCATCGATCCGACTTCGGTGGCTATACCAGATACTAGAGCTAGATCATTGAATTATTGAACTTACAATTGATTTATGATAATTGAAGTTGTTTTGACACAGGAATTTTAAAACAATTGGACTACTCACGTTTTATTGTGTCAATTCAGCCGATCGAAGATTATTTCAATTAATTTTTAAGTTGTTTTATTTTATTTTAACTGAACTGAGTTTTATACGAAATGTAATTACATATTTAATTAGACTTCTACCTACTACTAGTAAAGCAATTAAATATCAGGTCTTCAACTTTTTTTTAAACTTGTTGTTTTCGGCCCTGAAATAGACTAACCTCGTTACAAAACCTCTCTTTGTTCCCGAAACCAACTTAATTTACTCCAACCACAAAACAAATAGTAAAACTTCAACACAAGTTTTTGCTGACTCCGTTTTTCAAGGGCTCATTCTATTTGACTCCATTGGCATAATATACTTTTATCGCAAAAAAGTTGTGGTAGGAGGACTCTAGAGGGGAACTAACGACCCATTTTCGGATAACACAAGTGGAAATACTTGCTAACTTTTGTGCCTATTTATAGATGGAGGGCGCTACTTAAGCTTAAAAGAGCTTAAGAGCATCGATAAGGTTAAGTAGGTAAAGGAGAGTCTCACAACTTTTCAATTTTATATCCAAAGAGTAGGGGAGAGAATCGAGTAGCAGGATTTTTAATGATACTCCTCTTTTTTTGGGACGAGTACCTAGTGCGTTAAAAGAATGTTTAAATCAGATAAAGTATATCAGATAAGATAAACCGCGGGGTGTAATCGTTACGTAAGGTTACAAAGTAGGTATATGAACTTAAGAGGTAAGTTGAAAATCTTTTGGATATCTTGATTCTATATGTTTCATTTTACAAGTTTCCTTTTAATTTAACATGCAATGTATGTAAGAAATCTATTATATAAAAATAAATTTTAGAAATCCGAAGTCAGTTGCAACTGAAAAAAGAGAAAAAAAAGGGAAAAATGGCACAAGGTAGAGGAGGCCTATAAATACCCAACAGTGGGTACCCAACAGTACCCAACAGTCGATACGAGCTGACGATGATGATGATGATGAACAAATTCTGTTTTGAGAGAACAACTGAATTTTTCCCCGATGTCCGAAGCTGAAATTTTTGTGTATCTGTTTAAATCTGACTGTAAACATTGTAAATTCGATTGTAAATAAGAGCTTGTTTTATAAAATATTAAGTTTCTTGTTATTATTATTCATTAAACTACTATGATCGAGTTCGAAACACGGAAATCCGACGAAAAACCAATGTTCGGGACGTCGGAACCGTAGTTATGAATCTTAAATGGAGTTGGGCGGGACACGTGGCTAGGCGAGAAGATGACAGGTGGAGTAAGGCAGTCATCGAGTGGTGGCCGAGACTAGGCAGGCGAAGTGTTGGCCGTCCGGCAACGAGATGGGCCGACGACATTTTCAAAGTCGCGGGTCGAACCTGGATCTGATTGGCGCAGGACCGAGGCAGATGGCAGAGTGAGAAAGAGGCCTATACCCAGCAGTGGGATAAAGAAGGCTGTGGATGATGATGATTATGAAGTTTCTTGTTCAACGGTAAGCAAACGATAACAAGCTGTTTTTTGCAACATTTTCTTGGTTTAGTATTAAACTACTTAGATTGTTTTGATGTAGTCATGTTTTTATGCCAAAACATTCTGCCTAGCCTACCTTTTTATTTCTACTTCCAAAAGCCAAAGCCTCTCTCACTAATTAGCTCTGTTTTTGTCATTATCTACCGAGCACAGGCTTATTTCAAAAGGTCATAATTAAAATTAGTCTATTTTTCAGCACTTTTGATCGTTAAAAAGGTTACAGTACGGACTACAAATAATTAATATGACAAAAAGGTAGGCGGCTTACATGTGATTTTCAAAGTCGTGTACTTCATATTGAAATAATAAAAGTTTCGTGATAAAATTTAATGTCAAAGGAAATTAATCAAAAACTAAAAGAGCCTATGTAGTGTAACCAATATGTAATCCTAACCAATATTATAAATTCGAGAAAGAGTTTTACCTTACTCAACAGAATATCCTGAAGTTTCTCATACACGTTTTTAAAGTACAGAAAATAAGGCCACTTATCATTATCATCAAAGTGCGGTTGAAACCGCGGGAGCAGCTAGTTGACATATAAATCAGGTTATTAAACTTTAAAATAAAAATTAAATGGAAATTAAACAATACAACACTACCTACAATAAAAACAGATATCAATGACAAAACCTGAGACTAAAAACTATGAATTTGATGTCGTTGATATCATTGAACTTGTGTATTGAACCATCCATTCATTATGCCCTATTCCGGTGAATGTAATATTATCTCGGTCACTGTCGCTCTCAAAAGAAATGTCATAACAGTGAAAGAGACCGAGATAATCTCGAACGGCCCAGAACACCCTGTTCTAAAGCCGTCTTTCGTTTCTTTTGTACGAGCATGTCGTAAAGGTAATCTCATCTCCGTAACGCATGTTGGGATTAAGATTCAATTTATATTACCACGCAAGTGTACTCGCTGAATAAAAAATAAATTGAATACGGTCCCCGATTGACGTACATAAAACCAACATGAAAAAATCTGTCGAATTCAGACTTTTCTTCCTCCTTTGAAGTCAGTTAAAAAGTAATTCATGCTTGGAAAAGATGGCTCTTAGTTATGGTTGCATTAATTACAACAATTTCTTGAAATCATCTATTATTAACAATTAGCTTTTCGCGGTTTCACTCGCGCGATTATAAAAATGATGATTATAATGAAAAGTAGCTCTTATGTGATCATTGAGAATCTCTTTTTAAAATTTCGCCTAATTTCGTGCAGTCGTTTCAGGAGTAACAAGCATACGGACAAACTTTCACATTTATAACTGAGAGTCATGAAATTAGACAACATTTTCCCAATAAAAGCCAACGTTTCATCATCAGTGCTAATTGTGTACAGTCACGAGCAAAACATGTTCAAAATTACTTAACTTCTATCATTCAAGAAGTAAATTATATGACAATGTTTTCTAAATTGAAATTACCTAGTCTGATGTAATGTATAGAACACATTATCGTAGAAACGAAGATATATTTTTTAATGTGATAATGTATGAGTAGGTATATAATATTGCTCGTAACTTTAGGTAAACCTAATATACGAAGCGGCAGTTTACCTGATTTGTTAATGACTTCGTAATGTAATATCGGTCAATTGGCAGTGTTCCCATTGTTCCTAGTAAATTAAGTTATTGAGTTACACGTTCTGTGTAGTTGAGGTGCATGGTTGCTATTTACAGAGGAATTGTGAATCTTTTCCTGAAACTAGTGAACTGTTGGTATTTTTCGGTTTAGGAACAATAAACTAGATTTTTTTTTTCATAGTCTCCTGTGTATTCGCCAATTTTTACCCATTTTCCTAATAGATTAAAAAGACACGTAAACGAAAAATGCATACTTTTATATTTATTTAGGTTTTTTATTCGGCAATATTATAGATAAAACAAATAAAAGAAGTTCCTGAAATTATACTTTTTATCACACGCGCTACTCAGCTAAACTTTAGACATTTTAATCACTTACCAAAGTTGTACAAAAACGTCACGAACAAAGAAAATTGCAGCAAATGTTTAGATCCCAAAAGAACTAAATAAAAACACGTGTCGCTATTTTTCTTTTTGTTTCTCTCAGTCACTGTCTTTTCTACGCGATAAAGTCCTGTTACTATCTATGTTCTCGTATATACCTGTCTACGAAATGGGCACATATACTCGAAGGCGGCTTGAGCACACTAGGAAATTAACCCAAAACCATTCTGGCCAACAGCACACCAACACAGATAATACAGATACAGATACCTAAACTTAACTTAATTTTTTGTAAAACAAAAAAAAAAGTAATTGTTAAAAAATCTTGTAATTGCCAAAACTCACGGATCGCGGAGTCTGTGGTGAATAATAAAGGTCTTGAATAAAAATTAACTTTATTTTTTTACATCGGACTAGGCATGACCACAATCTCACCTGATGGAAAGCGACGATGCGACGATAACTTTACTAATAACTTTTTTGTAATTGTCAAAACAAACGGACCGATGTTGTTAAATATGTGTTAAAGATTACTAAAAACCTAACTAATATTTTTAATGCGAGACTGAGTTTGTATGTTTGTAACGCTTTCCCACTGTGACTACTCATCCGATTGTCATTTTATTTTGCATACACGTTGGCAGGAATGACATCTACAACTTTTCAACATCATCATGTAACTGTTTCATTACTGCGCGACTGAAACACGAAGCTCAGCTACTAATAGTAGGCTGTATTTAGGCTTCGGCTAAATACAGTGTGGTTAACTGTTCACTGCAAACAGGTTTACACTGTTTTGAATATAAATTCCGTCAGCTTATTTCACCAGCTGTCCTACAAAAACCGTATTTTTTCAAAATAAAAAGTAACTTACATAGATATATGATAATCCAGGGTATAAACTCCACACCAATATATAATTCAAAACCGTTGAGTCTTTCTAGCGTAAAAACATTAAGCTTGAAATTGACTATCTGCTCTTTCTTGTATCCGCAAAGCCGATATAGATAGCTATCATCTGAGACCACCTTTATGTATTGGTTTGTAAATTCACCACGGTACATTGATCGCCAATTTGCCGAGCATGTAGCCACTGATAGTGGGTCTCACATCAAAGGAGCCATTTGGCTATTTTCGTTACATCTCAGCAACCGTTCCAAATTACTAGCTTCTTGAGTCCTTTTGAAGAAGAATCAGCATCCTGGATGTAATTCAATTCACAAGATCTAACAACTTTTATGATATTTAATTTTGTAAATTCTGAGAACATAAGATATAATGGTACACGTGTAAGTTAAGGATAACATAATGTTATTGGCTGAGTTTTAAGTAAGTATTAGACATATCAAATTATATTTTCTGTAAAGAGAAATATGTTCTTATGTATACATTGATGTTAGCTAAGCTTATTACCATGTTTGTGAAAATATTATAATCTTTTGTAGAATGAAACATTGTGTTTTGCCTACTTGATTACATGCTTGACGAGATTTTACTAGCGTTAATAAAATAATTCGTCATTGTTTTTGTCTCGGTCACTGTGTTGCGACACTAAAAGGTAAAAATATATAAAAGGTAGGTAAATGACTTTTTAGTAGCGGCCAGTGGTCATACAGCTCTATATATAATGGAAAATTCTACCATTATGATTAAGTACTTATTACTAATGCTTATGCAAGGTGCAAGGCCGTACTTATAGCGACAATGAGAATAATATTCTGGCTGTCACGATGTTAACAAATTGCCGCAAAGAGATTTCCAGTAAATCTTGCATTGCAATTATATTTAGTTCACCATGATGTAGCGTGTCTCGACGAAGGAAGAAAACGAACACACTTTAGAGAAAATACAATAATAATTCTACATAAGAACTTCAAGCGACATAACGTTACGCACTTACTGTGATGGTCATTAGAATACGTCGTGTAATCAGGGAAACTGCCTCAATTGTACGTAAAAGTACCGTTTACGTACGTCGCGTAATGTTGTGTAAACGTATAAAGGGGATGACTGTCTTGAGCAATAGCCTGCTGCTATAGCTGATAAGCAGTTTTAAGTGGAGAAGTAATTTACGGGAGGAATTTCAAGAATATTTTCAACTGGAGAAATTGAATATCTCATAAGTACCTGATTCTCTGGTTGGTTTTGACCCGTCACTTTACAACAGCCCTGCACTAGAGTGCAAAGAAAAAGTAAACGTGATGAAGAGTGCTTAGGCAGAGCACCAAAGAGTTGAATGAAATCAGACACGCGGCAAGTAAGTACAGACCAGCGGCTTCACTGGTAATCGGAATCACTCTCAATTGTACTTTGACTTTTGAGTTTACCATCAAAGTTTACTTTGAGTTGCCAGGCCAATTTTGATTACCAATCAGTTAGATAACAAGGTCGGGTTTTATTGTGTGTAAGCGTGGTAACACTGATCATCGTGTGCCATCCTGCTCGCTCCAACTTACTCGCCCTATATAAACGAGCGGGATGGCCTGCGATTACCATTGCCACTCCGCTTACACAATAAAGCCCACGGACGCGGCGGTCCAAAACGGATACGATTGATTTAAAAGTCACATTCTTTGTAAAATGAAGCCCGTTGACCTCAACTGAATGTCTCGTATCGCATCGTTTCAGCTTCAAAGGCGCTTAGATGAGTAATCTAACTAAACGAGCAATGGAGAGCCAATCGACGCTTGAGCACTCTCAGTTTATCTAGTGGTTATTAAGTCTAACGAAGACGTTTAAAGTACAGCTGGAATTCTAGGAAAGCTCTTGAAGTAGTTCGATCGCGTAGTGTACCTATGTAGTAGTAGTAGTGTACTATATTTCATTTTGTGTTGTGTTGATTCAAGTGAGTTTTTGTTAGCACATAGATCGATATGAGCCATTCAGTTAAGTGTTAACGTTAAATGTCTTGCTTTATATAAGTCACGAAAACACTTTGTTCTGAAAAACCCCTGAATGTTAGTTGTTTTCATGATCGCCCAATTGTGATTTCTAGTTGTAACATTAATATTTAAATGATGCAATCACAAACAATCTTATGCCAACTGGAAAAGAATCGTGTGCTTTTTAAAAATAATTTTAAAGACTCAAGAACTTCAACTCAAGAAATTTAAAGTGCAAACTTACGCAAAGTAACGCCTGATTCAATCGACTAATTTAAAGAGCATTTTAAAGTGCTGCGCAAAGGTTTTGCTCTTTACTTACTTTTCGTTATTATGTTATGACTGTAAAAACAATTTTATTTAATTAATTAAACAAATAGGTACCTTAGAGGGAGGAATGGTACTAAAATTACCTCTACCCAGCTATTAGCGTTCTCGGTATTTTTAGTGCGTACTAAACGTAATTCAATATGCCATTGTCCTAATAGTATTTAAGCTTAGGACTTTTCGTGGAACTCCAGTACTCTTTAGGGAGGCGCTAAACTAATTTGCTCTAACGACTATCATAATGTCGGTCGAGCGAGACGGTAGGTGTAATTGTATTAGGGGGAAAATCGGGAAATATTACTGGTTATTAAGCGATGAATCTAGATAGGATTTATTGGTAAGATACAGTATTGAATATTGGTAAACAGAAATAGATTTAGAGGATTGAGAGGTTTCGAATATTGGTAAACAAAAATAGATCAAGAAACTGAATGTATTCAATGTGTTGAACTATTTGGAATAGTGGCTTTCTGCCTGAATACTTTATGTATGTTGAGTTGGTAGTTAAATAGTTTCTTGATGAGAAAAGCTACGATTACGCTTTGCCTTAAGTTAAACCTTCACCTAGCAGTGGAATAACGTAATAGATGATGTAGTTCGTTTAATCTCAATATTATTAGTTTTATGCGGTATAATAATTATCTTTTCTTTCATGTGAGCGTTTCCATTATGCAGAAGATTCAGCACTATTGAACCTAGTGACCACAGATATTGTGGCAGCAAACGCTTTGTAGAAATTGCCCAGTGTGTTGCCATTGATGGACATCGAAAAGATGCTGACAAAAATGAAAATAATGACGAGAATACTTACATTTTTTTTCCACTTTATGAAAATAACTACGCTCACAATTTTACTTCGAATTGCACCATAATTTCGATACTTTCATTTTACGCTCCAGTTAAAAGTATATTTTCTATTGCCAATAAAAGCTTGTAGCGTTGTAGCAAGCTTGTATTTGATTTAGACATTAAACTGTATTTCTAACTGCAGCTCCTGACGTTTCAATCCTTTCTCAGTTAATTAACTTGTGCACCTGAGCAGAGAGTAGGTACTATTATTAATGGTGTTATTAGTAGAGGAATTTAAGATATATCTTCGTATAGAGAGGACGGTAATATTAGTACATACCTAGTTGTATTTTCTTTTCATTATATAAATCACATACAGGACTGCAGTACCTACTGGCTTGTATTTATTTTGTAGTACAAATCAAGGAGTATTTCGAATTGTTTTACAAAATGCTGATGCTTATGTACCTATGCATAATATTGGTAGCGATATTTCTATGGAACACATTACGGATTTTTTTTTAACAAATAATCGTTTCGCACTCATAGCTCCCCACTAGGATACCCTGTGTCGGGAATGCCATGGAACACACTAATCGACAAGGACAACTAGCACTAGCACTAGACCCAGAAAATATATTTATTTAAATTCATCATTCAAACATTTGCCCGGCCGGGAATCGAACCCGGGACCTCCGGCTTTTAAGGCGGATATACTACCGCTGAGCCAAACAGGTCGTTTTATTCGTATGTTTACCTGTGCTTTCTTTTTATTAGAAAATCTTTCTTGTTCACACTTTTGAGAAGTCTAAGTATATATTGCGAAAAATATACTATGCTATGTAGATTTTTACGGAAAAGCTTACTAAAATGTTGAGTCTCAAAATATTTTCGCTATTGTTTTAGCGAATAAAATAGCTGGTCAGTAAACTAATGCCTTTTTTTTTTTTTTTTTGGGGGGTGGGAAATCATCAAATGACCCCTCCCACTCTTTGGGCAGAGCGGAAGGGAGTGTCAGACTTCTACTGACCAAAAACCACCCATGTTCCTTCTACGCCCTTGTGACGCCGAGGCCGCGGTAACTTCTACCCGCAGCCCCGACGGGCATGGGCCCTTTCGGGCCCCTTCCATGTTGCTGACATCTCTTTGAGGCGCGCGTGGAACACGAACGCGCCGTCGACACGGCCTGTGTCGTCATAAGACGGACGGACAGCGAGCTAGCCCAATAGCTCACCGTCCACAGGCCCGCGTCTACGGTGGCCGGAGGTCGTCACGTGACCCCCGACGCCCGGAGCGCCTCCCACGGCGGCGGCTGGGACGAGAGGTTCTCTCCCTCTCACGTTCCGCCACCTCCTTCGCTAGCATCACTGCTTCGCAGAAAGAGGCGACGGCGTCCCATTCCTCCTCGCCCCGGACCATGGCTTGCACCAGGGCCGGACGCGAGAGATCGCCGCCGCCGATCGCCGCTACGAGAACACGGCGGGGCTCCACCCAAGCGGGGCAGACCTCCACGGTGTGCTCCACCGTGTCCTCCGGCCGATCCTCACAGTGGTTGCATCCGGGCGTTTCCTCCCGCCTGATTCGGTGCAGGTATCTCCCGAAACAACCATGTCCGGTGAGAACCTGCGTCAGACGGAAGGTAAGGGCGCCGTGGCGCCTCTCAAGCCACTCCTCAAAGAGAGGACTTACCGCCACTATTGTGGCGTGCCCTAGTAAACTAATGCCTAAGGTATTAACGTGCACGAATTTGAATGAAATCCAATATTTTAAAAAATCAAGGACTTAAAACGATCCGATTGCGATAAAAAAGGTTTAGTTTCAATAGCTCATTTTTATTCCGAACCGCTGTCTATTTGTCAGTAACATTTCGAGAAACCCGAATCTAAAACAGCGAAATCCCGAAAAAGCTGTAATACGCCGTCTCTCAGGATTTAGCCTCACTAGAAGATTTCTTAGCCAATTGAAGTGAATAGCTATGTAAATACCCTAGTACAAACGTGTAAGGAAGCTAAACAAACAAATGAAATAGCGCAAGAGAAAAGCAAATAAAAATAAAAATAATAAATAAATAAACGTTTCACACTCATAGCTCCCCACTAGGAATAAAACCTGTGTCGGGGATGCCATGGAACACACACAAAGACAAGGACAACTAGCACCCAGACCCAGAACAGATATTTAAATTCTTCATTCAAACATCTGCCCGGCCGGGAATCGAACACGGGATCTCTGGCTTTTAAGGCGGATACACTAAAAAGAGCTGAGCTTAAAGCGGGATTCTAATGTATTTAACAGAGCGACAAATATACATTTACGTGTAATGTGCGAAATTTCAGTGGATTACTGTGCATATGCATAAAGTAACAACGGAGTCTCTTTATGACAACTTTATGCTTAAGTTAAATAAATTGCACTTAGAGGTTAATCCGCCAAGCTCACTGCAGTCAGTGGCTATATTAAAGAAGTTTTAAATGGTATAAACGAAAGTATGGCGCTCTCATTTGCATTTTTGAAGACGACTTCATGTTATGACTGTGAATTTGTGCTAAATGGTTCTTTACACTGATTGTATCAGTTGAACTAATTGGGTTGATGACACGTAACGAGTATAGAGACGAGACAGAAAATGGGCACTAGGTCGAGAGAATTGCCATACTGAATAGATGTTCACACGTATTTGTTATTGTGGCGAGTCCGTTCAGTCAAATAAGCTTAAAAAAAACAAAATTAAACAAAAATAAAACAAATGCGCCGTGCTCGGTGATGAACGAATGAGTGCCGAGGGCGATAGCGAGCCGCTGAGGGCTCAAAAGAATGAATCGAGGGGGTTGGCACTCGGCCTAGAAATCAAAACATGGTTCTATTGACTGTCGCCTCTCTGCTCGACCCGTATGCACTAACCTAAATCAATCTGACAAGACTAAAATTATCTATCTCTCTTTTTGTTTCAAAACGTCATTTGGAAAACTGTCTAATTTAGTTGAATTTAGATATTGGTACATCAGAATCTACACCACAGTGTAGTATAAATAAATGCGACTAAAGCTGACTCAATAGTCGTTTAATTATGTTATATTGCAAAAATATTATTCAATCTTTTTGATGCAATTTCTTGTTTAGAATCTTTAACAAACAGAAAGCTGTTAACCACTGCTAACATTCGCATCTTGATTAACTAAATCGCAGCAATTGCATTTCGGAGCATTTGGTTTTAACGTTATTCAGCGTCGAGAAACAATGTGAAAAGCTCCTAGATCGCCCGAATCGCCTTACAGCTGCCGTTGTCGTCGGGGCTTAACAAGTTTGGGTGCCCTCAATATCATGCGGTCGACCTTTTCTCAGATAACTGACAGTCTGTATTTCATGCGGCTCACAAAAATATCATCTGCAGCTCTGTACGTGTAAGATAAAGAATGTGTCAAAAACTAACAAGATTTTTGTGCAGCTATACAAGGTTAAGATGAAAGGGTGAGTTAAGTTGCAAAGGGCTTACAGTACTCATTGTTAAGAACCATTTTTACTATGAGATTAACCCTAAAAAATCCACTGTAGCATAAAAAAAACATCAATGACGTGCCACAAAATAATGTGGATCAGTCGATTTATTTTTTCGCGATTTCAGGGCTGGGCTCATAATAATAATCGTTTATAATGATTAGTACTATAACCCTTTATGGCTTAGCGTACCCTTTTCTTATAGCCCTGTTTTATTTCATAGCATTTTCCATCAACTTTCATTCAATTCTTTCACTCAAGTAGTAAGCTGCCCGTAATTTCAAACTCAATGTCTCAAAATTTCAGTTTCAAAGTTTCAGTTCAATCGGTTAACTGATCTCTTGGATAGAAACGTTGTCAAAAAGATTAATTTCATAACAAATAGCGCAACTTTATCTCCATTCTGTCAAAATTTATTTAGCTCTTTATTAAGTCTCCAGAGTAGAGCGATAAGTCTAAATATTAATCTTAACAACTTTACTATTTTATGAGATGAACAATATTTTTGTTTAAATTTATTGTCCTAAGTGACTAATAACAATTTAATGTTCTCTGTGGCTATTCGAAATAAGAGATTGTATTATTACTTCGCAAAATACCTATTAAAGTTAAGAAGAAGTTAATCACGTCGTCAATTACGGAGGTTTATATCATACAGAAAAACAGCAAATTTTGTGTTTGCTGTTCTCAAATAAAGTATGCGAAGAGTTCTACAAAATAAACTACCAATAAATTGGTATACAGGGTTATAGGGTAAGAGTATGCTACGCCAGAAAAGGCTCATACTTTTCATCATTATACATAAACTAGCTGACCCTTGCCCACTTCGTTGGGCATAATGTTAATTAAACCCGAAGCCATCGCGCGCCGTCCGGGCCGTTTTTTCTCCGATTCACTTTGCAAAACGGACTACCACGTAAAAGCCTTATTATATTTCGGTTTTTTATATAACCTATGACACTCAGCAATAATGTGGCTATTGGTGAAAGAATTTTTAAAATCGGTTCAGTAGATCCCGAGATTACCCCTTACAATTTAACAAATATACAAACACACAAACTTTACTTCTTTATAATATTAGTATAGATAACTTTTATAATGGGACCAACCTGGAATTTGCAAAAAAAAACAGTGTGAATGACACTCCAGAAAATCTATGGAACAGCCATCGATCTAGTATGTATCCGACTTCGGTGGGAACAGCTGATTGTTTCCCGTATTCTGGGTTGCCATAGTAAAACTTGTTAATTATGTTGAGTACTATAAGACCTTTTTGCCTTAGCATAAACTTTCTGTTACAACACTATATAAGTAAATAGACCATTAGCGACATAGTCCGAATACTCGTACTTAGTTTAAACGTTTATTTGACATGACATTCAGGCGCAACGCGGTTTAGGCGCACTGCGTTTTAGATAAGCAAACGCGGCTGTTGTAATATAACGAACCATTGCGTTTAGAATTTCACGTGTCATCAACCCCACATTAGTGCACCATAGTAAATTACACTTGCGGTCACCCATCCAAACGCTGACCGTGTCTTTTGGAAATCATTTGGACATTTGGAATCTGTCACGAACACTTAATCAATCGCTTATAGGAGCTCTAATACGAGCACTAACTCATCCTACTATTCTATTATCTAATTTTATTCCTTGGATTTACACACAAGCTTTTTCTATACTAATATTATAAAGAAGTAAAGTTTGTGTGTTTGTATATTTGTTAAATTGTAAGGGGTAATCTCGGGATCTACTGAACCGATTTTAAAAATTCTTTCACCAATAGAAAGCCACATTATTGCTGAGTGTCATAGGTTATATAAAAAACCGAAAAATAAAAAGGCTTTTACGTGGTAGTCCGTTTTGCAAAGTGAATCGGAGAAAAAACGGTCCGGACGGCGCGCGATGGCTTCGGGTTTAATTAACATTATGCCCAACGAAGTGGGCA
Organism: Alcis repandata; assembly: GCA_949125135.1. Lineage (NCBI taxonomy): Eukaryota > Metazoa > Arthropoda > Insecta > Lepidoptera > Geometridae > Alcis > Alcis repandata. The sequence continues at coordinate 6,460,185 of OX421238.1, forward strand.
AGGGTCAGCTAGTCTTTTATAAAAATGTCACGGGTTTGAAGTTATTGGACATGTTTGAAGTCTGATTATTCTCAAACTTTCCAAAAAAGACTAATTTCAATAATAATTTCCAATATTCTCGAAAATCGACTCTTTTACTGAATACAAATTAGCAATTTCCGAACAGTCGTGATGTCTCCCAGCCGTAGGTAAAGGATTATACACTCTTAGCCACACCCTGTATATCGTACGCAGAGCTCCACTAAATGCTATGATGATGATGATGATGCATTCCATGCCGATTTCGGCTACGGCGAAGACATTTTCTGTTGATATAGAAGTAATATCAAGAGACAGTACTGTATTTTGGTATGCGTAATATTCCGGCTATAGTTACAGAGCGACACCCGTTCTACATTATCCACCAGCCAAGTTGCTTGTACCGAAACGTTCCACTTAACTACATGTTGGCTTCATAATTTATGATCAAGTAATCTGCAGGCCAGCGATGCTTAGGTTCTCTTCATTAAAGCGGCATGATGTATGACTGTGTATTAATACCTAATCCTTGTTAAGGGATTAGTCTTGAATAGTGTTTCTAGGCAGATCTTGTTTATTGTTTCGATAGATAACGATTATGCATAATTTGTAGCAATTTGGCTCTGCTAATAACGCATCGTGTTATACCTTTTACATGTATTGGCATAAACATTAGACGATTTATCGCACTTTATACACTTTGAAAGTAACTTGGTCTTTTCAATCTTTTCACAAGTAAACAGCTAAAATAATTTTGATGAAATTTAATTCAATAAAAGTGTGCATCAAGAGAACGCGCAAAGTGTATTTTTAATTTCAGAAAATTCCAAGAAATATGGAAAAAATGGAAAATTGCTGGACGCTGTTGGTGCATAAACATAATTATTTTGTCTAACAATATTGGCTAGTTCCAATGAAAATAAATTTTATCATAAACTTACCTGAGCATCAATATATATAATATATAAGGACAATAAGGTATTTGAAAATTTCTGGAAATCTAACCTCTATGACTAAGTTAACTTATGTAAACAAACATAGTTTCGAAACATTGCATTAGTACGTGAGTATTCCTGTATCCTAATTTTATCAAAATGTCTCCGTACAATATTTTTCAAGCTCACAATAATTATATTTTGTACGATTCTCATTCGCACTCAAATATAGGTACTAGCATTTGAAATAAGCACAAAAATATTCACAGCACGTATCAAAACTTATTTAGGAGCCTTCAAAAACCCATTTCAAATTTTGTTCCAGACGCATTTATCTTTCTAAGAGACAGTACTATCGTAACGAGACGAATAATTATATGAAATTGTTACAACTAAAACACTTGAATACCTGATTTAGAAAGTTTTAGTGTTACATAAATAGGCACAGATAAACAAGCTTCTTTAGACTTACTGCCGACTAATATCGAAGCGCGGTTTATTTAAGCTTGCTTGTTTTAAAAAAAGGTAATGGGTTGAATACACATAACGAGTACAGTGGCGAGACAGAGCCCTTGGCCGCGTACTCGGTCTGTATAAACAGTTTCATGAGGCGAGACAGTCACTAGAACCTGGCCGAGTATGCCTATTTACTGTATCTCCACTGTACTCGTGACGTGTAATCAACCCATAAGCTTGCTTTCAAATCTGATACTTAGGTTTGCTAGTTCAAGGTTTAGGACTTATATAATTATGTAGTTTTACAATAAAATACTACCAGTCTCGTAAAACTTCAAAAACTGACCTACGCTAAGTCAAATGTTACAGGAATTTTGCTTAAAACTATATAGTTTTCGAGGCAGCACTCATAATAAGGAGTCATCACACACAAGTAAAATGCATATATACTATACTATACTATACTATACTACTATACTAGTATACTATACTATACTAGTTTGTCGGCAGGTATTCGAAAGTGTAGCTTTCACAAAGGACTATCCGCGAATGATGTATTTGTAAATGTACTCGCACATATACGTAATTATGTATAGACACTTAGATTTATTAGCGACTCAAATTTATGCAACATACACACGATATGAGCAAAGATCAGTTGGGGTGTGGAAGGCTGCGCTGTCAGCAACGACTGGCGCCGGTTGATGGATGGATAGCTGAAACATTAATTTTAAACTTACACGACCCTCGGTTGAAGCTTTGATAAGCGCACGCACCAGATAGGAAGTGTGGCTTTTGATGTAAATGTGCGAGGGCTGAAGATGATGGTACATCTATCAGTGGTTTCTCTATCAAGTGAGAACACATCTGCCATCTTGGTAGGTAAAGTGAGTTTTCATTGAATACTTATTGAACAATATTTTGTCGGAGTGAATTCTGGGTTGGTGAAGTCGGCCACAAAGACTAGTTTCACCATTATTATTTAAAAAAAATTAGAAACTTCTCGAAGTTACTTTACATAATTATCATAAACACGCTACTGAAGTATTTACGAGTACATACTGAGGTATACTCGTATATGTCTTTTTCAGCACACTTCCTTGGTTTTGATGAAAATAAGTGAATGATGATTTTTATACATGAATGAAATGGTCTTCAGTTGACTTCCAACTCACTTATTGATAATCGACAACGTGGTCAAATATGAATCACGCAGACGTAGAATTTTTTCTGTATCGTACGAAGGTTGGCCAGTACTTTTTAACTTCTTTCCGATAGATAATTTCAATAGCTAGTCTTAAAATGATTCACATTGCGTTGCAATGGATAGAAACCACACATTGTGACACAGATATTCAAATAAGATATGCTTGGCTACCTCCTAGTAAATCCTGGCCCAGTGTTACGTTTCGTTTGAGCTAAATCTAGCGCCTTATGCTAGGCGAGAAAGCCATTTCCCTAGTGGTTACAGGCTTATAGAACATACGAGCTTTCAATCTCAGAAAATAGGCTGTTTATTTCGTGGCGTATCACAAGGACCATATTGCAGAATTTGAAAGTAGCAAAACGTTTTGGCGAAAAGACTTTCGTAACTACTTGTGGAAACGCTTAGATGACGAGTGTGAGGAAGAACTGGCTTCTGCAAAAATTTTATTAACAGTGTTCTACAATGATGTTCGTGTGATAAGCGTGCCTACTTTTTAGGGTTCCATGCACAAAGGGTAAAACGGGACCCTATTACTAAGACTCCGCTGTCCGTCTGTTTGTCTGTCCGTCTGTCACCAGGCTGTACCTGATGATAGTTAGACAGTTAAAATTTTCATAGATGATGTATTTTGTTTGCAGCTACAACAACAAAAAATAAAAAACAATAAAATAAATAATTAAGGGGCTATTATACAACAGACATGTTTTTTTGCCGTTTTCATAGATGATGGTACGGAACCCCTCGTGCGCGAGTCCGACTCGCACTGTGCCGGTTTTTTTTATATGTAATTAAGTAGAATTCATTCTGAACAAAGTCGTAGGAAAGCTATGATGGATGCATGGTCGAAGATATGGTCGAAGATATCGTCATCACTGATCGAACTTGAGCTTCGCACAGGACAATAAATCACAATAAAACCATAAAAACATACATAAAAGTGAAATAACGAAGATGATGAAATTAAAAGAATGGTTAATAAAACATAGTTTTTCACAATATTTTCGCTCTTGCAGACAATATTTTCCCTTATTCTAGTGATGAGAAATTCCAAACTTGCCAATATATGTTGCGCCTCTATTGGTGCGAGGAACAAAGCCGTATTCTCCTGAATGATATTGCTAGGAACGATTCAGTAGCTCAAAATCACTACACAGTTAAATTGCATAATAAACGTATGATACTATTATCATTTTAAAAATATTTATAATCTAGCCAGCTTAAAATTTTGTAAACTTGTTTTTTATTTTTTTGAAATAGGCTTAGGTTTGACTGTGATCTCTATCTACCTCTACAATCCACTAAGCATTATGTCTTGCTATAATCTTATTGTAGTTATTTGGTGACTAAAAATAAAGTAAAACAATACTTTGTAAAAATATATAGATATAATAGGTATGTATGTAAGCTGGTGCCTGGAAAGAACTTGCTCGAGATCGAGAAGGAGGATGGCGTATTAGAAGCCAAGATATACCTATGTAATTTAGGTCACTGTGCCAACAAAGGTAAGTTATGTTTGTAAGTTCAATCTAAAAGTTTGTATGAATCTATCTTACCGCTTTAATCTTAAAAAAACTCCTAAAATCTCAACTTTACGTACTGTAAAACTTGTTTACTATCAACACAATAGGTACGAAAACGTGCATAGAAATTGATAACTCCAAGATAGTCAGTGCATAGGTGTATTCAAATAAAATGGAGAGCACGTCGGTCGGTCCGACCGAATCAGAAGCGAGTCTACGTAAATATCGAGTTCGAATTTTAGATTGTATTGTGTGCTGGTTTTGAAATAAAATAAGCTCGGTCAATACGCAGTGAAAGAAAGCTTTACAATAGGAAAAGTTTTTGAATTTGCAGACCTTACTTGAATGGTCTACATTTATTTACGAGTACTTTCCATTTTGAAGGCGGAAATACGCTAGAAAAATACCTACTTGAAAAACAGCTTTCTTACACAATTTTAAATACGCTTGTAAATAGGCCTCTTTTGGTTTTTTAGCCACATGCAACCAGATAAAATTGTAAATATCAAAAAAAAGGTTCAAATGAGACTAGTTTATATAAATGACTCAAATTTTTCTTAAGCCTTACCGCCTAAAGCTTGCTCTTTTGTGCTGAACCTAGCTCAAGTTAATTAGAAGCGTTGGCAAAAACTCTACTTTCACAATAATTAGTTCACGCGCTTTATTATAAATATTCATAACTTTAAATAATCGCTTGAGTTTCTCTGCGGCCTACTCACTAATTTACTATAAGAGCCTTTTCACAAGTTCTCTATTTCGTTGGCATTTAGTATTTTAATTAAATTAGTACATTGGAACTATGCAAAATCTCCAATTATCTGTACATGTTACGATGAGTACTCGCAACACCAAACACGAGTGTTCCCATTAATCACCGAAACTCATTTGAATATTTGAGATTGACGAACGAACGGAGGCGAGAGCTTAATTTTCTTTCCAACGTAATAAACGCTAAAGATTTTATGAGGCGAAATGTCTTTAATTCGAGCACCTACGAACTCCGCAATTTGCATCTCAAATTTTAAGGCAAATAGAAGCCGTGAACGCTGTAACATCTGCTTTAGATAAAACCTGGCTCTCGCTGTGAAGTCGTTTGCATAGCTTACCAGACTTCGCTGGGAGATAAAAATGCAACTATCTGTTTGACTTCGTCACGAGGCAGTAGGAGATCTACGCAGATTTGATCGTTAACTTTTCTATTTTACTTGCACATTTTTCCTGCACACATTTTTTCTCTCTGCATAAGTGATAGCATTTCGTTTTAGTTTACAATCATGTGTGATAAAGTTTAAATAATCAAATCTTTGACGAGATTTTCTCAAGTTTCAAAAATATTTTTTTGTGCAGTGAAAGAATACCTTACTGCCTTTTCGTTCCATAATTCTTTTCTTGTTTTTTCCCGGAGTCGGGTTCGCAGACTGAAGCATTTGCACGTCTCGATAATAGTAATGGCTCCGACTAAGTAGGTGTAATTCGCTTTCTTTAATAAAAAGGAGGGCTCTTTGTTCGAGATTTATTTTTCTACAGTTTTATACTTAGTACTGTACGAGTGAGTTAATTGAAAATCTTACGTTTAATTAACAACCGGAGGTTAAAAGTAATGAATAGTTTGAGTACGTACGTAATTAAACTTGATTATATGAGAACTGAACTTTGATTTGCGTTAACATAATAATAATATAAGCTACTCGTAACTTGGTTACAAAGGCAAAGGGCGACTACCTCAAAACACGTGTAACTTTTATAAATGTGAAACATATATCCGATGTGAAATGGTTCAATATCCCGTTTCAAACATCATTATTTTCTTATTCCTTTAGGAATAGATACTAGTCTATGTATTGTTAAATATTCTACTTTTGCGCCCCAAAAGTCTCAAACCCCTTTTCACCACATAGTGACTCTCATTTAGACCGAACTCCCCTGTTAATCCCCAAACCCCCAAATTCCTAAACAAGTAAAATAAACAAGCCAAATCAAGCGAGCAAATGTTTCAAACTTGATTTATACCCGTACATTTTGAGTTCGAGCAAATGGCCCTCGCCAAGATCAACATTAGGAAAAAGAAGAAAAATTAGTCCCCAGCTTTATCGAGTGTTAAATCGGCGATCCGTTGCAGAGTTTCGAAAGATTAATCTGGCTTGCATATGAGGAAAGGTTTCGATCACATTTCCAAGAAAATCTTGCCGCCAAATCTCATACATCAGATCAGAGAAGAAAGCCGGAAAACAAGTTTTATCGGAAACTTTTAGAGAATGCACGGCTACATAGAATTACATAACCATATTATTTCAGCTCGGTTGTTTGTCGAAGTAGTAGTGTAACTTTTATTATGGACGTGTTAATGTGTGCGTTAGCTTTATCACACCAAAAGCAGACTTTGCCATTTACGATTATGACTACTGGAGAACAATAACACATTTATTACTGGACGCAAATAAACCGTCTATGGACCGTTAAGTTTGTCGGATATACGTAAAGTTGTACAGAGTTTCCTCATTTATACTCATGTTTCAGAACCGATACGCTATTACTAAGCTTTATTTTACAGATATTTTTTATCGTTTTGTATTTTTAACGATACCCCGAAATCAAAAATAAGCAGACGCATAGAAACATGCAAACATACATTTACCCGAAAAACATTATTCACCATCTTGGACACTTGGAAAAATTCCAGATCACATATCTAATAGCAAAATACATTTATGGTAACTTTCACTACTCAAATAATACTGCGTTTAGCCCCGATGTCACCTTTCCCCAATTTAAGTACATAAAAAACCTAATAAAGCCCCAAAACCCTTGAATTTGAAATGTAAATCTGGCGCCGGTTTGAGACATTTAAACATTTATTTATTCGATTCACTATGTATTAGCCGAAGTGCGGACAACTTAAATTCGACCAAGGTTTTACATCAATCCTGTCTGGAACCCTCTCACGGGAAGGTGAATTTTGGAATCCCGAATGAGATCAATTGGATCCTGTCCAATTGGTTTTAGCGAAGGTTTTCTTATTATCGCTTGTGTCTTAAAATTTGTTATCTCTAATCTTAGGTCAGTAATTATTTTTTATTTTACAAATCTTCTTCTTGGCCGTAACGCTCTTGACAGAGTGGTTGTGGTCGTCATGTAGTATTATTGCGACAGGTGCAATGTGCCTCACGATGTCTCACCACAATTACATACACTTAAATAAAATATTTTATAGAAAACACAAGACTCAAGTTACCGCAGGTAAAGTTCTCAAAAGTCTGGCGACGTTACCTTGTAGAATAGCAATGCTAGTTTTGTGGCTAAGAACCAGCTCTTTAGTCACGTGATCTTTCTAGCAGCAGCTTTGATAGGCCATTAAAGAGCAACATAGTATATATAATTAATTTACACATTTAATGTAAAGCAATCTCAAAGATAATATTCAGAAAACCCATGCTCATAATTTTATTTATCATCAAACATTTTTACGCATTCCTGACAAAGAAAACTGAATTAACGCGAAAAACAATTTAGAAACACCCATTAGCGTACAACTTTGTCTATAATTTCATATTTAATTTGTTTGGTCGGTAAATTTATGTATCAATTTTACTTTTGACGAAAGATTTATAAGATGAACTTTGCTTTACTATTCACAAGAAGTTTGGAAGCGTATGAAAATAAATTAATGGACTCACATTTTATGCGCTCTAAGAGAACATTTTTACAAGAATTATCTTTGCTTAGTTCGAAGAAAACATTGTTTTTGCATTAAGTATCTATTAGAGTTGTTAAATATTTTTACGAGCAAAATATTACAGAAGGCTGAAAGTTTAATATTGCTTATGGGAGCATAAATAACGTTTTTATTTCACTTGTTCTTTTTCAGTGCTCGTCAATATAACTTGTTGCTTTTAAAAATGATACAAACTGTTAGACGCAAAAGTAAGTTTAAACTTTTGCGATTTGTACTTCTACAGCAGTCTTCAGTCCGCTTCAGCTCATGACCTCGGCCATTGCAACATATGGCTGAAATGTCGAGAGAACTATGTTATCTAAATCTAATATCTAATATTATGAAGATATATTATGAACGGATTCACATGAAATTTGGAATGAAGATCGTTCATGGTCTGGATTAATATGTTACATGGGCTACTTTTTAATCTGGGAAACGTGGGTGAAACCGCGGCGGGGCGCATATAGTAATGAATATGCCCAAAACCCTATTAGATAAAATTAAATAACCAAACCTAATCGCCTTCTGCCTACACAGATTCAAAAGCTAACTACTGAACATACACTCATCCGTGTCGCAATCATAATTTATCAGAAAAGCCGTGTCAGAAAAATTCAGTTGAATACAACACGTAGCGATAACGATAAATGTTCTTTCACTTCAAAATATCTGATAACAACGTCAGAAATTGTATCATCATGATTCAATATAACATCTACTTAGCATACGCCTATTTCAATTCAATTTTTAAGAACCCTAAACAAATCAGACTAAAAAACTTGTTACAAATATATGAGTAACACCAAAATACGTTTTATTTGATAAACTTCCAGGCGGTGTCAAGTGGCGGTGGTATTCAAGTTACCCTGACGCCGTAATTGGCTTGGCATTCACAGTTTTAGCTTACAAAAACCAAAGCGGGTACGGTGGTATGACACGTGGTGTAGAATAATTGGTCTCCAGAGGCAGGGCCCTGTAGAGCCCTTTTATGAATAGAATGCCACTGATAATTTGGGATGCGATGCTTGTATCGCTAAACAAATAATTGTTTTTAAAACAATTGCTTTTTTTGCAAATAAAATGTAAATAATGATGTGTATCTAAACTAAGACCTAATAGTCTTCGTCTAATTGGTAAGATGCGATGCGAAAACATAAATTCCAATTTTATTTAACTAATAGTAATTTTTTGCACTCACAAAGAAACTCCTAGATTTAAATTAAATTCATACTTAATAATTTTGTGGCCTTTATCTATACTAATATTATAAAGAAGTAAAGTTTGTGTGTTTGTATATTTGTTAAATTGTAAGGGGTAATCTCGGAATCTACTGAACCGATTTTAAAAATTCTTTCACCAATAGAAAGCCACATTATTGCTGAGTGTCATAGGCTATATTTATTACCCGAAAAAATTAGGGATCCTTACTAAAACTTCAATAGTGTAACCCAAGGTGTAAAAAAATTATCCATAAAATGTCTTTCATCGCATACGCTGCGGAAACTATTGATGATAGACTTGAAAAATGTTCTACAATATTAAAGAACAAATTGATATCTACAAAAAACGTCCCGATACCATATGTCCAATTATTGTAGTTACGTCACTATAACTACTTTTTTACATTTTAAAAGTTGATAAAAATGCCGACTAAAATCAGACCATGTTTTACATATAGTTCGCGTCACGTAAAAAGAACGCTGGCTGTCAAGCTGCGCAGTAGGCGATTTATGGGTCTATTTGGTGGTTTGAGGTGCGGCGCGGGGAGGGCGGGGCACGCGCCGCATGCTTACCCGTGCGCCATTGGTTCGTCAGTCGATTTCGTTCGACTTCGTTCTCAAATTAGCATCGCGCACAAAAGTTTTCAGTTACAAAATGGTTATACATAGAAAAGTAAGAAAAATTATTTATGACGTATATTGTTTTATGAAGAGGGAGGCTGATAATAATGCAGTTGATAATTTGAAACAATGTATGAAACGGACCGCAGCGGCAACAAAATGTTCCGAGTCTACAGTGAGACGAATTGTACAAGGTTCAAGAGATTCGGAATTTCTTACTGTCTTCCGAACTCCCGGCAAAAATAAAAGAATCAAACAAAAACCAATAACAAACATTGACAGCTTTGACCAGGGTGTTATAAAACGAACGATCCACAATTTCCACGTAACTGAAAAAGAATTGCCTACCGTAGGCAAGTTGCAAAGAAAATTACAAGATGACCTACATTTCCAAGGATCTGCAGCAAGTCTCAGGCGAATAATAAAAAAATTGGGTTTTAAGTGGAAAAAGACAGAAAACAATAGAAAAATTTTGATTGAGCAGTCACAAATTCGATTACAAAGAATTGAATATTTGAGAAAGATAAAAAAATATAGAGAGGAAGGAAGACCTATCATTTACACTGATGAATCATACGTCGACAGTTCCCATGCGTCTCACCATTCTTGGACAGACGGTCCCACCAAAGGCATCAAAAAACCTCTATCTAAAGGTAGCCGCTTGGTCATAGTGCATGCGGGTAGTGAAGCAGGTTTTGTGCCGAATGCTTTGCTGACGTTCAAAGCCGGTACAAAAAGCGGCGACTACCACGACAACATGAATTCGGAGAATTATGAGCAGTGGCTCCGTACTAAACTGATTCCAAATTTACCGCCAAATTCAGTCGTGGTAGTCGACAATGCATCGTACCACAACAAACAACTTGATGCTGCACCAACGTCCAATTCAAAAAAAGCAGACATGCACACCTGGCTCCGTCAAAAAGAAATTGAATTTGAAGAAACTATGCTGAAGCCGGAGTTGTACAACTTAATAAAAAAATACAAAGAGAAATTCAAGAAATTTAATATCGATGCCATATTAAACGAAGCAGGCCATTCTGTACTTCGTTTGCCCCCATATCACCCGGATCTAAATCCTATAGAAATGGCCTGGTCCCAAATAAAGGGATATGTCGCCAGCAAAAATGTAAGTTGGAACCTTACACGGATAGCTGACCTGGTTAATGAAAAAGTAAATTTAATGGGAGCAACAGAATGGGGGAAATTATGCACCAAGGTAAAGGAAATAGAAGCTGATTATTGTAAACGCGATTATGTGGTCGACATGATGACAGAAACATTTATTATTCGCGTAGGGGATGATGATTCTGATTCAAGTGAGGATGAAAGCTCAAGTGACGACAGCGACGACGATGAAATGGCCACCTCTAGCACCAACACCGCGTCATCATCAGGTTTTCACGTCACCCAAGATGACTTAATGGAAGGAGTTTCAACATTACTTTGATTTTTTATGATTTTTTTATTGCGTGAAAACAAGCGTGTTTTTGAGTTAAGTGTTTTTTTTTTACGTTAAAATTTAATTTATTTATTTATTTAATGATATTCTATGGAATATATTTTTCAATCAAAACCTACTAATAACCAATATACGAAGCCGCGAGCGAAAGTTTAGTTCAAAAATAAAACAATAGGCATAGTACTTTTGTGCACGAGTGCACCCATGCGCGAACATACCCCCTCCACGTTCTCCCAGCGTTCTTTTTACGTGACGCGACCTATACCTTTGTCTTATCTAAATAAACTAAATAAAATATAATGCTCCCTCTGAATATCTAGCTTCCACAATGGGATGTATCCAATACTGTCAGTGGACGATAGATGAGAATAAAAATACGTTTATAGATAAAAATGTAAAAAAAATTAAGAGAAAATATAAATAGTAATTAAAAAAAAAATCTACTTATCACCCGCATAAAGACTCATTTAATCTACGTTTATCACAAAATGTTTAAAAAATGAATGTCCACCCGAGCGAAGCCGGGCCGGGCCGCTAGTTATATATAATTTAATGAGTATGTTGACTCTTGTTAAAATTTCTAAAATTATGACTGAAAACATTTAATGACATTTATGACATTAGTTTATGTTTGTGAAGTTATTTCAAATTAGTTTTCAAATAAAACTTGTAAGTTAAAACATTTCAATATGCTAAAATTACCTAGTAAAATAGACTCTGAATAATGGTGATCGGTATGAAAATTGAATTTAAATTTGCGAACGGAGACTTCAAGTAATGTTCGAAAAGAGGTCAAATAATAAGAAAGCTGCAATGTAGATTGAAATATGCGAAGGTCCGTAATAATATGATTTCTAGGATCGCTATCGAATCAAGTTGGAAAAGTACGCGGTATGTATTATGCATTGATTTTTCCTATTTTATTGAAGGATCCAAATTTTGTTTTGTTGATTGAAAAAGATTGGACAAGATTGGCACCTGGCCTGAATGCATAGAGTACAAGAAGATAGGCCTAAACTCCCAGATTAAGATAGCCGATTAAAAGCTTCTGATAATTATTGAAAAGTGCCTTACATTTCAAATCTTTGTTTCTTTTATTCATTTTTATGTTTGCTTCTCGTCAGGCAAGATAGTGGTCGAACGCAAGCCTGTCATAGAATAAAAAACCTACTTAAGTAGCATTTTGCTAGTCTTTAACCAACGACTAAAATGCTGAGTTTGAATCGGTTTTGCGTCAAAATAAAAGTTGCACTGTGAACTTTCTCTTCTATTCATGATTCGTTTGATTGCTGTTATCCACATATTTATTTATTTTCTTAAATTTTTTTTTTACAGTATAGAATATAAAAAACAATATATTATAAAAACGTAAAAAGTAGGTGATTGTTGTTATTTTTATGTTCTTCAGAACAAATATTTTTTTGTATTCTTTGTTCTTTATACCCGATTTTTGGTACTACTGTGATTCCTTTAACGTTTTCCTTACCTACATAACCTTAAATCAGGACACAATTTTTTATAATCAGCAAGCAAAATGTTTCCTGATCAAGTAATGCGTATCAATAGGGACCCAACGAGATGGAACTCATTTCTGTTGTAATTGACCCATTCTATGAAAGGAATTACTTCTTTTTCCGTTCATTTTCTTCTTTACAAACTAGAGGCCGTAATCAATCTGACCTAGCTTTATTGATGGTAAAATTACCCTCGATGCTTGCTATCCATGTACTAAAGGGATAATCTTTTCTATAAATTCATGCATATATCCAAGGATTTTGTATTGACAATATTTACAGTAATTTATTGTATAATTTGGTCTGTACGTAACGTAGTTTTGATATACACATGTAAAATACTCATGTTTCATTAAAAGACAGTGTTTTATTCCGAAAACTCGTTTTGTGAATTCGCGATCGTTAAATTTGAGAAAATAATTGACAAACAACGTTCATTGAAATAAAACCCATACGTATACCATATTTTTCAAACACATCAGTCATAAAATAATAGACATTTCTTTGATTTCAAGCGCATTTCAATATTACTATAATATTATGAAGGTGAAAGTTTGCATTATTTGATATGATTGTTACTAATGAACGCTGAAACGGTTGAACGGATTAACACTTTTTTATCCAGAATCTCCCTCACTCTCTTTACATTTTTTTCTTTTTCCAACGATATGTCCCATATGGTGGTAAGGTCAGCCTTCTGTACGTTTCCTTTTACTTCGCTTTACCCTTCACATTGACTTAGAATATTTTTAAATATATTCTTTGATGTGTACTGTACTAAAAAATTCAGAGCAGACGCATTTCTATTTTGACAAGATACGTTTCCTATTCAAAAGGGAGTTGAGCGGAAAATTGCGAAACGTGCCCTGTGTTTACAATTACAAATGCAAAGTTTTGCAAGTCGCATTCTGAAGACGACTTCCTTGGATAAAATATGGATGCCTGGTTCGGGAACCGTTTGACTTAAAGGATTGCATGTACGCATGAAAGATATGACACCTGCGTAATAGTTGACAGTTTTTACGATTGTTTGTAGATTTTTCAGATACCGGTTAGTTTCAGATTGGTAGGCTTCCGACACTCTATTGATTAATATAATAATATAATTACTGTTTGAAACCCTTTAGAGAGTTTTAATGATTTTGGGGCTTTAATATACTCGTACTTTTTCATGGCGTACCTTTTGATGTCACTGAAAAGTGAATTCAAAGAGATATTTTAATGCTAAAATATAAGTCTGGGTTATATTTTATTTCGACGTAATATTTTCACAGCGCTATCTATCCCTTGAATAATACTTGAAATATGAAATTAATACCTTGAATAATAATACCACATAATATATAGATATATACATAAATAGGAAATTATTATATTATGTTTATTTACTATTTAATTGAATATGAACTTACAAAATATCCACCGAAGGGAAAATTAGTAGTACGGAATTAACACGGAATAGCTGATTATTTTATTCGATTTCACAATTGGTTTCTTAAAAACTAGTTTCTAATGATAAGTAGATACAAAGAACACATTTCGGCTTAGTACCACCAATATGTGTATGTACATAAAGGTAGCTTGTATCTTTTGTGCGTGTGTATAATTTGTAACCCACATATTCCACCAATTTGGCTTCCGAGTAGCCTGGCTCACTAATATTTATGCAAATTTTATAGCAAATATTTCCATAAAAATGGAACAACCGACTATCAAAAATGCACCACTGCCGTAACGTTTCGCTCCCAACTATTGGCATAATAGGTCATCGAAAAACACTGTTTCCAATGCATACATATTCAATAGCATTGACTGGCTCATTTGCATAGAAACGGGGCGAGCTTAAACAGGCAACAACTAGGTGTGCCTTGCATTCACTTCGGATATGGAAAATCTGAATATGAGTTAGAATTTCCTGAGGGTAAAATGTTTATAACCTCGACTCGCACCAGGATTTGAACCGTGACTTTAGATAACCGTTTCATTGGTTCACAAAGCCATCCATTATCTCTCCGTCGTATTTCAAATTTATCTCTTCCTTTTATTTGCTTTTTCCTGGTACAGCCAATAGTCATGCTTCACATTTCTTTTGTGCGTTTTGCGCATCATACTTATTACATTCTGTCTGAACATTAAGGCATGTTCAGACAGTATTTTATATAGGAGAATTGTTTTTTTTCCTTTTTATATTTTTCAATGTAGCATCATTTTCATCAGAAGTTTATTTAGCTCAATCAGCAGGTAGACGGTTATGAAAACGGTAACGGTAAACGGTAATAAAAAGTCCACGGCCAATGCTAATCCTGTAGCAGAAGCTTATTTAGCATGATCAGACCTTCTGATCTAGCATAATAGAATAATAGACAACATTAATAAATTTCAAAATTGGTCTTTAAATTTAAAAGAACTATAAACTCGTAAGATATGTTTGAGAATACAAGCAAGTAACTTTTAGGAAAAAGTACGTTGAACTTGAAAAGTTTTATTTCGAACTCTGAACAAACCACGCAAGTATCAAAGAACTTGTAATTGCAAATGTTATAAGTTTCCAGAAAAGTTTTATGATACTTGAATATTTAATATTGGAGGAACAATTCATAATAAAAGTTTTTGAGTGTGCTCAAAGTTGTTAACACATTTATGACAAGGGCTCTATTAGCGTTTTATGCAACTTATGCATTCTAATACCTTTTAAAAACCAATAAATGTTTAGTTTCGTTAACATTTAGGAAGATTAAGTTTCTATTACTATTAAACAGTATAAATCCCATTATGCCACTTCAAAATTTGGTATGTTTACAGAAAAAAAATATTGCCTTATTTTATATTGTTGTAGTTTTAAATTTTTTTTTATATAATTGTTGAATGCGATTTAACTCGTTACCATTTCGTTTTAAACGAAAAATCCTACTTGGTGAAATCTTTCAAGTTCTTTGTTACCGTTGTTACCGAAGCTAATTTCTGAGAGACAAACTTTCACTCTCAAGGTACAAAAGTAGATGTTCGCATTAGTGTTAAAAATACAGGGTTATAAGAAAACGGTATGCTAAGCCGAAAAAAAGTCACAGTACTCAACAAGAAAAACTTTTGTTAAGAACAAGAACATTATTTTTACAAAACAAAAAACAAAAACCGACTTCAAAAGACCGACTATTGAGTTATTCATCTATTTGTCGCGCACGTACTTAATGCAAATTTAAGACTTATATGGTTTTCTCATGGATACCATTATCAGAACTGGACTAAATTGAAATGGGACCAAATGGGAAGCGTCAGCTTTCTAATAAAAAAAGAATCATCAAAATCGATTCACCCAGTCAAAAGTCATGAGGTAACAAACATAAAAAAAAATTTAAAAAAAAACATACAGACGAATTGATAACCTCCTCCTTTTTTGAAGTCGGTTAAAAAACCTTGAAGTCGCGAAAAAAACAGCAGTTCCATACATTTTGTCGAGGGTCATTAACATTTTCAAACAGCTGATTTCATCTTTCACGATTTCAGGCTTGGTCCCACAGATCCATAGTAAATGAGGAGTATTATGTGCCCTTTTCGGCTTAGAATACCCTTTCCTTATATATAACCTTGTATAAGTAGATAGTCGCACGAGCGCTGACTTAGTTCAGTAAATATAATATCAAAGTTGAAATGTCAACGTTCGTCTGTACAAAGTTATTGCAATGAAGACTGAAAATGGTTATAACTCGTCTCTTGGGAGTTATTAATGAAAATGTACTGTTGTGTCTTCTACGCTTTGATACCTGAATGATGAAATGTATAAACCTGCTGGACGCGCAATGGCTTGAGTTTATTACGCATCGACTCTGATCCAGGGTTTCAGGTCCATGGGTTCATGGATGTGACACAAGACGATAAATTATGAAAACTTGTTGCAGCGAGAGTGGTTTACATAAAGGACTCTGTAACGTAATGTGTTTCCTAAACTATCTGTCATGAATTCATGATACAATACAGTACAATAACATTTAACTGACATTACAAAAGACAAGATAAACACAAGCAAACATGATGTACTTCGTGAATGAAGCTGTAATATTGTGTGCTTTTTTCAACTTTTGTGATGTTAGTGCGTTTTTGTTTCCCATTGAACTGAACTGTCTTGTTACGGATTAAATGCAAAAGTGACAGAATAATAATTTATTGGGTATGAACAGTTTTGGTTTTTGTAGGAAAGAGTTGTTATTGCACATCAAACGGTTTATACGTTCAAGCTTCAATGTTACGAAAGGTTAGTTGTGCCCTTCACTTTATATTAGTTAGTTAGCACTTTCACTAAGTTTAAGTGCTTTAACGCACTCTTGAGTCTTCTAATAGTGGTATTGTATGCTTTTATAGCAAAACCAGCTATTCCTTCGGTTTTACCTGCTATCCTACAGAGATTTTTTTACTTATTCATGATATGAAATAGCCTAAGAGTTATTCTAGGATAGATACCTTCGTACTAAATTTCATTCAAGTTTGTAAAGAAGTTTTAGTGTGAAGGAGTGACAAACATACATTCCAAATCACTCAACACAAACTTTCGCATATGTAAAATTACTTTGTTACACATTATATAAATAAATAAAAAAAAACGTTTCACACTCATAAGTACAACACACACAAAGACAAGGACAACTAACACCCAGACCCAGAACAGATATTTAAATTCATCATTCAAACATCTGCCCGGCCGGGAATCGAACCAAAAATCATAAAGAAATAATAATTTTTTATACATACTTATCACTTTCATATAAAATATGCCATGTAAAAATCACGAACAATTTTCAGTTACCACTGTACCTGCCTACGTTACCGAACTTGTACAGTGAGTAAGAAGTAAGAAAGATATTTGTCACTCAGAAATTTCAAGCAACATCTTCAACCTTGTCAAAATACCTCCCTTAAGACAAAGTTGGTGCTCTAAGAACATGTAATGTAAGCTCTAACTATTTACCGCGAAATGGGAGAAGCTAGACGATTCTGTCACAACTTTATCTTGTCAAAAACTTGGAGCGGCTAACCTACATCACGCAATTTCACTTTTCCGTCCCGCAATTTTCTAGTTTTACCGCAACTCGAGCGACAAAAAGTCTCAAATGGTGTCTTTGTGATGCCCAATATTTATACGTATTTGTTGTGTTGTTTAGATGTAAAAAGATGAAAAGTGGAGAAAAAAAAGTTATGAACGATGTCCCAAATACCATGTGGTGTGTGGTGGTGGAAAGAAAGAGTTAAGATGTGATATAACCTCTTTTTTAAAGTCGGTTTAACAGGCAACAAACAGTCGACTGGCAAACCAACAGAAAAACGGTAACATTCCCAATTCAAAATACATTTTTTACATTCATACGAGTAAATTCGATTTTCTGATCCGTGCCGCGATCCGTGGTGACTCGTATAATTGCAGGTCGCGGCTGTTTGTCCTATAACAACACATCCTATAACTATATTTGTCGTGGCAATTAGACAATATCGAGGTTTTTTAGTGGCCTAAAAACTCTAGTATCGTCGCATCGTAGCCCACCTTACTTTTACAAATATTTAGCGTGATTTAGAGTGTCTCTGTGATTTTATGTGATGATTATATAATTATTTATAAGTAGGTACTACTTAAAGTTATTTACCAGTAAGTATTAATTAGTACCACGCAGCCACGCACCTGATTTTGTATTGCGCAAAAGTTAAAAACATTTGTAGCTTTTTAAATAAGACTATATCTTATATCCATATGGGTTTCTACTGTGACTAAATAGACTACTATCAATCATTTCAAATTGGCAAACTTATTGTGTATAAAATTAGTATGTCATTAAAATAAGTAATCAGAAATTATAAATTACAGTCCTATCGTCATTAGGTACATTGGACTATCAGCTGCTTCATTGAAACGAGATCGAGTGAAGATTAGCTCAGGGACCTTATTCTTTTATACTCGAGATTCTCTAGCTCTTCTCGGGGAGTCGTGTGGGTGTCTTGATACGACTGAGACGATGTGCATGTGATTCCCGAACCCACAAACCTGACAGTTCCGTGATCTCCATCGCTCTCACTGTTATGACGTTTTTAACAAGGAGCGACAGTGACCGAGATAATATCTCACTCGCCAGAAAAGGACCCAGGGCCGACGAGTGGATCAAACTGGAGAGGCCTATGTTTAGAAACCCATTAGTCGGTAATGATGAAAAATGAAATAAAATACTTAACGATAACAAAGATACAAATCAAACAAAAAGATATAATTAGTGTCGTTATGATAAATGAGTCTGTTTTGAACTACCGACGCAAAAAGAGGGGTGTTGCAAGTTTGACCGCTATTAAAAGAAAAGGGCATGCTAAGCTGAAAAAGGATCATAGTAGGTATAGACAGATTCACGTAAAAAGAACTCTGGCTGTCAAGCTGCGCGGTAGGCGATTTATGGGTCTATTTGGTGGTTTGTGGTGAGGCGCGGGGCGGGCGGGTCACGCGCTGCATGCATAACAGTGCGCCATTGGTTCGTCAGTCGCGTCAGTCTCAAATTACCATCGCGCACAAAAGTTTTTAGTTACAAAATGGTTTTACATAGAAATATGTTACATGAAATATTTTATTTTAGTAATGAAATATTTTGCATGAAATATGTATATAGGTATACGATATTTTACTATATTCTTTCAGAAAAAAAATTAAAATAGTAATATAAAAAATTTGAAATGTTGTCAATTAGATTAAACATTCTTGAATCAAACATGTTTATAATTTTATTTAATGATATTCTATGGAATATATATTTTTCAATTTAAACCTACTACGAAGCCAATATACGAAGCCGCGAGCGAAAGTTTAGTTCAAAAATAAAACAATAGGCCTAGTACTTTTGTGCACGAGTGCACCCATGCGCGAACACATCCCCCCCACGTTCTCCCAGAGTTCTTTTTACGTGAATCTGTCTATACTCATCATTATGAACAACTTTTACTGTGGGGCTGACCCGGAAGTCACGAAAAAGAAATTACACATTTTCAAGTGTCTTGACATTTTTTCATGAATTTTTTTTCTGGATCTCAGGGTTGGTCCCATCCCGTCGGGGCTGCGGGTAGAAGTTACCGCGGCCTCGGCGTCACAAGGGCGTAGAAGGAACATGGCTGGGTTTTGGTCAGTAGAAGTCTGACACTCCCTTCCGCTCTGCCCAAGAGTGGGAGGGGTCATTTGATGATTTCCTACCCCCCCCCCCCCCCCCCCCAAAAAAAAAGGATTGGTCCCATAGTAAAAGTTGTTGATAATGATGAGTACCTTAATCACCTGAGTTGAACCCCTTTCGGCTTAGCATACCCTTTCATTATAAATATGTACGTGCCATCTGTCTATCTATGGCATCGTAACCCTTAAACTAGTAAATTGATTTGGATGCGGCTTTTTATTTGAAAGCAGGTTTTCTAGCGGTGATTTTTCTTTTTAGACATGTTTTATCAAAATCGGTGCAGTTGTTTCAACGTTGGAGGTTTTCCCATTTTTTTATTTATAGTTTACTAAATAAAATTAAAAACAATGAATAAGCCGGGGTTGTTCTAAAATAATTAAAAATAGTGAACAGGTTTATCCTAGGCAAGTGTGCTATATCTTCCACCACATCGTCGCTTCAAATCAGGTGAGATTATGGTCAAACGTACGCCTATTAGTCTAATGTAAAAAAAAAGCCGAAGTTAGCCGAAGAAACGCTAGGACTTCGTGACTTAGCAGACTAGTCTAATCTGTCGGGCGATCGCACTGTGTGGAAACTCAGATAAATCTCGAGAGAGGATTAGGTTTATCTAGTTTTACCTAGACTTCCTCGCTAGGTTTATCTAAGAGGATAGCATAGGTTAAAAAATTATTAATACACAACATATACATCGATTACTTGCTTCGTATTTTACATCAACATTTCGCGTACTGCTACGAACACTATCGAAACGAACGAACGAACTAAAATCACGATTTTTTTATTGTACCAACTATACGAACGAACAAACGAATTTTACTTTTACGTAAACAAATAATTCAACAAAAAAAAATATTTACAATATTATTTTCACATATTTCCAATCGAATAAAATTGACATTACGAATTTTAAGTTATTATTTAGGGTTAAATTTTGACTTCAAATTGCTCTCCTGTAAAAAATGTCATTTGTGGTTTCGATACTATTCGTAGCGGCAGCCTATTTGTGCAAGGCATAATGATTTGAATGACGTGGCGGAAGCTGCAATGATGAATATGTATAAACAGTAAGTCAGTGCTCGTTAACAACACAAAACAATCTAGTTTGTAATTACATCGACCGCTAATCGTGCAGTCGGCTAATCACGTGACTAATTATACTAATGCCAGCGAACAGATGTCAGCCGCTGTTATTTTGTTTGCATCATTTTCGGATTAACCATTAATGACTGAATGGATTTAGTTCGAGTTGTGGTTAGCGTTGATGAGTGTATCAAAGAGCAGTAAGTTTAACTAGGAGTTTTGTGAGCTAGGCGTACTTTGTGCGCTCATTTTTGATCACAAGAAAACACGAAAGCATCAAAAAAATTTTTTACAGATAGTTTTTGATAGAAACCATAAAACCGACGTTTTAAAACCCAACAGAGAATTTTAAAAACACAAAACTCACTTTACAAAAACCATTCACCTTTTAAAGGATAAAATAATATCTCCATTGGCATTTATCGATAAAGCGAAACTTTAAAGTCACGGGTACTATTGAAACTGAAACCGCACAGAGTAAAGGATTAAATTACTAACTATTATCTTCTTAGAACTAATTCTGGGCAGATCAAGTTTGCCGGTTGTCTTGTCCTTTACAGAGATAAAGGTAACAAAACTATTAATACTAAGAATATCTTTGTGGTTGATTAAGAATCTTTGAATCTCTGTACCTACTACATAATCTGTGTTATATGCCAGAGAGATGGCCGTTTTCTAATAATTGTGTTTATTTTCGTTACAGACTTTTTCCCATGGCCCAAGATTGTCCTTTTTTTTTGTTTTGCCGTCGGCTTCGGCCACATGTCAACCAGACCCAGCCCCCCCCCCCCCCCCCCCTTTAGCCAAGTTGCAATCTAAGATCGCAAACGCTATAATTATGAAACTAAGAAAAAAGGTTTATTTTATGCCATAGGTGGCAGACAAGCAAACGGGCCGCCTGATGAAGGTACATATAATGACGTTATTATAATCTACGAGTATTTACAGATTCTATTACGGAAATATCATTCCCGTACATTGTCTTAGTTCTAAAGCGTTTGCGATTATGGAATTGCAACTAGGCTAAGAGGGAGGGGGGGGGGGGGGCTAAGAGGTTTGATCCGCGATTTTGTATATCTCGTCGAGCCGTCTCGCCGCCGGACGACCAACTCTCCGCTTATCTTGCCTCGGCTATCAGTCTGTTTGAATTTTAGTCTATTTATATTGCTTGAAATCATTAGTTATACTTGTCAACGTGTCAAATAAATGTCTGCCTTTCTTTTTCTAAGTTAAAACTGTAAAAAACACTCTAGAAAATAGCAAAAAGAGAAACTCAATTTCTTATTTGCTTGGTGAAATTGTGTGATAAGTTTGCTTTGCATGTTTTTCATTTGTATTTTTTGTGTTTTCAGAAAAAAACAACATTTAATGGTCACTGTTTGAAGACAGAGTATCTAATATTGACGGCGCATATGAAGAATTTTATTTTAAAACAACATACCTACACAAATGAAATCATAAATTAAAATATATTCAGCAATTTTTTTTTGTTTTTGTTTCGGGATTTTTGTGCTATACATGATAGTCCTTTCAAATAAATACTTAGCAATTACCGATAGCAAAAGAGTCTCGTATCTTTCTTTATTATCTATGTATCCAATTTTCCACTTAAGAAGACAAAAAAATCAAACAATTTACAAAATTCTGCTTTTTCCTGTTTTTATTTCACACCTCTTGCCCTTCCCGGAAACGAATTTTACTTGTCATCGCATTTTTTCATACATTGTCCTATTTTTACAGGAATACATTTTCTGATAGTTATTTTACGATTTTTATTAACATTGGGTTCTTGAAAAGGGCTGTTGATAGAGTCTTAAAAGATCGGCAGCGCAGCGTATCCGTGACGCCTCCAGTGTTACAGGTATCCATAGGCGACGGTGATCGGTTACCATCAGGTGGCCCGTTTGCTTGTCTGCCACCTATGGCATAAAAAAAAGTTATAATGAGATAGTCATTTAATGATGATTCATGAAAGTACAATTATGTACTCGTATAAATGGTAATGGTAAAAATACAATTATGTTTTGATTCCAGACTCGGGTGCTAATAAAATGAAAGATTTCCAGCCATGACAGACGTCTTTTTCTGTAATCCTAGTAAAGGAAAATGTAATATTCAGCTGCTACTTAGTATTCGTCACACATTCTATAACGAATTCTTGTAGATATTCCAAGTAATCTTAAGCCGGCGACTGACCTGAGCATTTTGCCGTAACGTAGCATTCGAAGCGAGCGTGTTACGTTACGGCCTTACCTGACTGACCTGTAGCCTTGCTCGTGGCGAGCATAGTGCTCGACTGCGCTCCGCTCTGTACCCACTTGACATGTGGATTTCAAAACATTTTTCCGTAACGTAGCATTCGAAGCGAGCGTGGTGGAGCACGCGGCGCTCCCAGCGAGCGGATCGGCTCGCTGTACTGACCTGCAACATTTCGTCGTAACGTAACGTTACGTTACGACGAAATGTTACAGGTCAGTCGCCGGCTTTAGAGGTGAAGATACCTATAAAATTTGAATTGAAATGGAAAAATAAAACGGGTAGCTACTCTTATCATAAATATAGAGAAGAGAATTCTGTACTCTATTTGAATACTATGAAAGAAAGGTTTAACTAAAACAAAGTATCTGTTCGCGATTCAGTCTCTTATTTGGATCCGACAAAGAAAATCAACATAACAGGGCAGAATTCAAAGGCCCGGTTTGAAGGCCGTAGTAAAAGGGAGCCATTACTCAAACCGAGCTTTTAAAGTGTGTAAGTGACGTGATTTATATCGTAGACGGCGATTTTTACTCTTTTTCATTCGAGTATTGAACACACCTACGCGACTAGTGTGTCAGATTTACGACAAATAATCGTTGGCATGTTTTATTTTAATAAACCGCACGTTTAAAAACTAGAAATGTAATTTTCTATCTCTCATTTTTTCCTTTAAGATTAGTTTTCACATTAGCATATACATTAATAGACGAAGCATGTCTCAAATCTAGTTCAAAGCTACTCAAACGATTCCTGTATTGATCTATGCCTGTTTGAATCTTATTTCCACTTAGTTAAATTTTTCAAGTTTCAAGATTTTGGCTCTTTTGTAGGTACGTAGAACTACGTAGACCGGCCATCGGTCGTAGAACGCGTTACGTAGACTACGCCACCACTGCGCGTCGTGTAGACTTGACTACGCCACCGCGTCGCGATGCGTTGAGTTCACTGTAGCCTGCATAACTAAAATGTGATAAGCAGTCGCATTTCATGTTTAAGTATGTCCAAAGCATATTTCCCGACGTCTATTTTGAAATGTTGCGAGACTCGCGCTTTCCATTTAGCCGTGATAGCGAGTAAATGAAAAAGCCACTCAAGTATGAAATCATTTGCTTTAGTCGAAGGTTCGCCATTTACTTTTCATACAAAAAGATGTCATTTATTGTAACGATCAGCATTTGATGTTGTAGCATTTTATAAAATTCTTTAAAATAAATAGAAGGATGAATTTCTGAGAACTCACTGGAGAAAGCCAAGCCGAATAGAAGGCAAGCTAATTCAAATGGCCTTATTTTTCAACTGACTGGGATCGAAATTGGCTTTAATTTGGTACTTATTTGAGTATCAAAATTTAATTATTTGGATTACCAGTCGTCGTCGTCGTAAACGGTGGACGATAAAACCACTGCTCGATCACCGTCTCTCTGGAGTGACCTCATAAAAAAGCCGCACAGGCTGCCGTAGTGCAGTGCACTTACACTGCAACCAGCTCCTAGAAATGAAGACGCATTGCTAGTCAAACAGCAGCCCTTGGAAAAGACCACATCAGCCAGGAGTCTCCATGTACAGTTTTACCTATGTTGTTGTTTTACATATGTTAACATAGACTAAAAAGAAAAAGAAAAAAATATATAAATAAAAAGACTGTTTTTAAAAATAAATAGAGTAGCATTAGTAGTTTGACAGAGAGGGTTTTTTATTAAATAACCCAATAAAAGGTACAGCGATGTTAACAAAATACAAAATAATTTATGCCATCATTCTTCCCTTTCAACTTTTAGAATATTTTAGCACTAGTTCTACTAACTAGTCCAAAGTATTTAGTTTTGAATTTTCCGTTGTGCTCAACTAACCCTAGCGACCTAACGCTGGCAGCCGCCTAGCCAAAATGTGCTAACTTTGTGAAAATTTACTTTAGTTTTCAAAAAAGATTTACTGCATAATTTAGGTTCGCTGACTTAATTTAGGCATTAAGACTGACTATTATCTTAATAACTTTTAAACTTCTTTATTAATAGGATTATTATTATTATCGTAAAGTTGCTAAAATAAAAACAAATAAATCATTACTTTTATCTCAATTTTTTCATAAAAATTGCTATTGTTTGCGAACGAAAAGCCGATGCGGGCGTTTTGTACAACTTTATTTTTCAAAAGTCCTGTTTGTTAGCAGAATAAGCGTTAAAAATATTGATAGTGAACAGAGTCCGTAATTAATATGTACAGTATTTTATATAAAAGTAGCTATAAGGTGGCTTTACTTGTAGTTTTCTAGTATTTTTGTATTTTTCTTAATCCGGATAAGTATTACTTTCCGAGCGAGATAGTGGACATTAAGCACATTTTGCTAAATTTTATTAAAATCGGTTTAGCGAGCTAATCGCAAAAGGCACCAAATACCCCTGCATTGTAATAACAAAAAATAAGCCTTTTATTATTTTAGTATAAGCGCTCAATATTTATAACAAAATCCAAAAGCACAGTTAAACCCAAACAAAAGAACATGTGCCAACAAAACAATTCAACGGCCATTTTCAAAATATTTTCATCGGGCATAATAGCTCTAAAACCGTACGCAAACGTAATTCCGCAAACAAAACTGTAATCCCGTGTAAATTCGCAGGCTGTATGTCATTCCAAAACGAAATCCTAGTAAAACACCGTGAGAGCAAAGCTTTGCGAAATAGCCGAACTATCAATAAAATGTTGAAACCTGTCATCATTATCAATCAAAGTCAATAAGGCAAATAAAAGAGAGAATAATAACTACCAGAGTAAGTAGATCTACGCTGCCGTCCACTATCTATAATGCCGTTAAGCCTCAAAACCAAGTTTGGAGATATCAGCAAAAAACGCGGGAGATGTTTAAAATGAATGCTACTTCATAACGATAAACTTTATACGAGACTTCCTGATATAGAAATACATGTTTTTTATAGTACTTTCTAATAAATGTACTTTAAAATAAATACACTTGTTTATTTAAATGTAAAATACATTTTTTGCTTTATAGCTGTGCTTTAAATTTTGATAAAAGTGAAAACCAAACGCTAAAATGCAGTTAAGTTCACCGTAACGGCATTTTAGCTTAGTGTTTTTAGGTAACTGACTATTGAAATTTATGTTTCATAAAATTAACTTATATTACGTAACTAAAATGCCGTTAATGTATTTTAGCCACATTCTTAACAAGCATTAAGGATAACTTATGTAAAAAAAAATATTTATGCCGTTAATTACATTCAAATACTTATCTTTAAAGCAGTTAAACATAAAACATCTGGGACATAGCCACTATTTAGTTAAGCATTTACTACTATTAATTGAGAATACCATTTCAAAATAAGCTAACTTGAAAATTACAACTACAATTATCTAACATAAAAGATATGTTTATTATTGAATTTTGCAATTCTAGTTAAAAAGAATGTAATATATACATACCCATAATATTCGGTTCTTGCTGTATATTAAAGAATAAATAAATATAATCCTACTACTATTATAAAGGCGAAAGTTTGTAAGTATGGATGTATGTATGGATGTTTGTTACTCTTTCACGCAAAAACGGCTGAACGGATTTACATGAAATTTGGAATGAAGGTTGTTCATGATCTGGATTAACACATAGGCTACTTTTTATCCCGGAAAACGCGGGTGAAGCCGCGGGGCGCAGCTAGTAATAAATAAATTAATTAATAAACCTTACAAATAATTTGGGGATTGGTTTAGTAATATTCTAACTCTTATCAGACTTTTTAAAATATGGCTTTGAGATCCTTATCAAGTAAGTTTACAAAACAAAAGTATACACACAATAAATCGCTCTTACATTACCTACAATTATAAACAGTTCAAGTGCTTCTTGTTTTCCTCGAGTTCTACCGCCTGCGCCCACACGCTTGAGGCATACATGATGATGGGTTCCACCACTGCGACGTAGATGGTTCTCGTGATCGCGCTCTTTAGACCCCAGGTCACTTTCGCCGCACGTGCAATCTGTTTGGAGATATCCGCCACCTTTTTACACTGGGCTTTCACGTGTCCTTTGAAATTGAGCCTACAGTCGATCAATAGGCCAAGCAGCTTGACTTCTTCGACGAGATTAAGCTGAATGCCAGACATGACCAGGTTTAGGGGCATCGCATTAGTCTTCTGCGCTGCAAAGTTGAGCTTGTTACGTTTTCCCCATTTCACGATCATGTCCAACGTGTTGTTGGCCTGCTGCTCGATGATGTTTGACTGTGAACACGAGAACGACGTCATCCGCGAAGGCTTGAGCACTACTTCCTCTGCTTCCAGCAGTCACAGCAGCGATTCTAGGATTACGTTCCAGAAGGTGGGTCCGCCGATAGATCCTTGGACACACCCTTTGGTAGTTTCGCTCTCGTGTGCTGCTCCTGCATAGTTGACTTTGACTTTTCGGTCATTGAGGTATGAGTTTACCATCTCGTAGAGGTTTTTTGGGCACCTCTTCTGCGCTAGATTGTCTTTTAGGGCGGGCCACCATGCACTGTCGAATGCGCCCTCTATATCCAGGGAGACTAGGAGTACGATGTTTTTGCTGTTTACTCCTTTTTTAATGTGCTCTACCAGGTCATAGAGGGTGTCTTCGGTTCCTCGTTGGGGCATGAAACCGTACTGTTTCTGACTGATGGTCGGGAGGAGATGCCATTGGAGTCGGTTTACTAAAAGTTTTTTCCAGGGACGGACAGGAGACCTATAGGACGGTATGACTTCGGATGTGTGTAATCTGTTTTACCGGGTTTGCGTAGGATAATCACGTGCGCTGCTTTCCACTGCTTGGGGAAGTACCTCAGCAACAAGCATTTGTTTGCTATCGCTAAGAAGATTTCCCGTTCGCTTCAGATGGCTGCAGCGCAGATGTCAACGTCGGTCGGCCCGTCGGTTCCGGGTGCTTTTTTCGGGTTTGATGAAGTAATGAGTAAAATCATGAAGTAAAACGACAATAGCAAATATCAATAACACACTGGCGAAGATCTTAAATAAATTACTGCGTTGAAACCAGTGTTTATCTTGCAGAATAAAACGATAGACTCGCCATTACAAAGTAACACTAAAACCAGACATCTTTTTTGACGATTAACGCGGGAGTCACAAGCCTACCACTAACTAGATAATGATTATCAGATCTAGTTCTTTGTTCTACGGTGATAATATTAGTGTAACAAAAAAAAAATTAAGCGCGGGGTGATGGCAGATAACGGCGTTTTAATTAAGGAATGCTGCTTAACGTTTTTTAAGTTGAGGAAATATATAAAAAAATATACATTTTAATTTTCGAATTTCTTTTGACGACTTGCAAGTGTAGTAAATTGTATAATGGAATAAGGTGAATCCTTATCTAAAAAACGGTTAAGCGACCTTAACGTCTTTTATTCGAAGGTTTTTCTTGTAACTGTGTTTTAGTTATGGAATTTTTCAATAAATTAAAACACACACCTCAACTTAAAAGTAATTAAAGTACTATAGCTGTGTTTTAGCATACAAAACACAATAAACGGCTTTATAGGTAAGCAATTATTTGATATTTTAATACATATTTATGTCGTTATGGGATTATAGCGGCTAGTTAGTTAGGTAATGTTATATGACGACTTTATAGACGTGTAATGTTGAAAAGAAATGTCATGTAGCGGCATTTGTGCTATTTGTATCTTAGGACCTATGACAGATAGGAACACGTTTGTTAGACAGGTAGATAGAGAATTTTAAACTCTATCCTATCATGTTTAAAAGTAAAAATCGACCCCCTGTGGCTTAACGGCATTATAGTTAGTGGACGGCAGTACGTTTGAAAAGTAATACATATTGAGCCTTACTTATAAAGATTGCTCAAAGTTTGTCATTGCTTCAGAGCTAGACCACCTAATGCTAGGCACTGCTTAGTTGGACAATGCTTTGACAACTCTCTGACTGACCTGAAATATCACGTGCGAAAACAAAACTGAGAACTTAAAGCAATGCTTCACTTTGAGCAGGTTTTAAAAGTAGGCCTTTCCATGGTGAGCAAACGGTGTAACTGAGAATAAAGTATGTACGTTAATGTAAACAGTAAATTTACTAATAGCTTTTATTTATTGTTTTTATTGTTTTTTGTAAAGCTACAATGAGGCACAGAAAACGACCGCAGGCAATGGAATGTGTTTTAGTTAATTTCTGCTTACAAGCAACAACAAACACTGCTTGTTCTGTCTTTGCACTCAAATCTAACTAGATTTAGATAAAAAACGCAAAACGCAAAAAATTGTAAACGATATTTCACTTTGAAGCACGAACAAATTAATTTGAATACCGCCACGATTACCGACGAGTATGTAGGTAATCTTTAATCAGTAAAGGCCATAAAGAGCGCCGCACATCGCTTATTCAGAACCATTCTTATAATGAAATTCCGCTTTTAATAGTACCACGGAATTGAGACAGGGTGAAACTGCGAAATCTTCGCTAATGGCGCGCAACCACGGAACGTAATACAATGGTAGTAGGCGTTCGTCAGAAACCGAGATTTATGCTGAGTATTCACTGCAAGACCGAGGCCGTACTGTGAACTCTTCGTCCTGGCTTTCGTCTCGCTCTATTGGCTAGTGAAAAAACGAGACAAAAGACACATGACATCTTACATGACGAGTTAAATTATAAGATCGGTTAATTTTTCATATCCACATGTGCTTTTTGAATTTGCACCTATAATATATTACTCGTATTTTCCGACAGAAGACATACCAGGCCTAGGATACCTATTCACATTTGTGCAACTTTTTGAAATTCGAAATTTTTAGCCTAGATCCTAAAACTTACAATTTCATTCACCAATCGTCATCTAATCTATGCCAGCGGTTGGTTATCAATGTTATTCACAATCACATATTTATGTTATACTAGCTTCCGCCCACGGCTTCGCCCGCGTGGGCTATACCTTGTAAAAACCCCTACCCTATTAATAAAAAAACATCTACTTAACTATTTATATCGATCCTATCTATCTATATGTAAACTATGTATTACTAGCTATACCTAAATTTTCCGATTGCTAACGTTAACCTACTGTTTTGGCCAAGTGATTGTCTAGTGGGAAAACCTTGCGTTGTGATCGTAGAACCTAAGTTACGAATAAGTATGAGCATCCGAGTTACCTGAATAGATTTCCTAACGAATTGACTTACTCTAAAGCTACAAGATTCCTACTACGTAAGTTATATAGGGTTATTCATAAAGGGTATGCTAAGTTTAACCCTTAACTATTTTTCTTAGTATTCCTAATGTAAAATTGACTTATCTGATTACCAAATATGATATGGAATATATTCTAGATTATAGTTTTGGACTAGATTCAAGCCTAATAAGTTCAGAACAATATTTTGCTAAGACTTTACTAAGATTTTTACATCAAATATTTTTTGTCATTTATTTTATGTGTTTTATGTATTATGTTTGTATGTATTTGTACACATAATTTACTGTGGCTATGGCCGCCGCGCCTCCCCGCGACAAAGCAGTACGATTCGTCAACCAAACTGGGCTCGTCCCTCCACATTACGTGTACAAATACACACCTCTGTGTGTTCCTAACATGCTCTAAGCCAATACAGCAGCTTAGAGCGCCTGACTTAACCGTCGTTATCATATTCAACTATCATATTTAACATATTTGAATATTATAACAACCCAAAAGCTAAGAGAAGAGGACATGATCTTTTGGCAATTGTCAGTCAGTCTGTCAGTCATTACATACTTCATCTTTTACCTTTCACACATTTATTCTTCAAAGAGCTTACTCATTACCTTAAGGTAATGAATCTGGTCCCGGAAGAACGAATGCAATCCCTTTTATCCATCATCTTTTTATGTGGAGGTCGCCTTGATCTTTCGATCAAGGCTCTCCTGGGCACACTGCCCGATCCCTACCTAACCACCTAACTGCCTAACTCAATATAGTACTGCAGTGAACATCCAACTAGAATATCGTTTTATTCTGAAGTTAGCGCGTAAATACATACTCTGGAACCTTTATCTATAAGCATCTAATTAGACAACCAAGTCTAACACATAGTGTGATAAAGATGAATGTAACTCTCCCGTTACCATCTCAAGTCGTCAGTCTCAGATAGAACTTTCTATCAGTAGATTAAATGAAGAAGACTAGCAATTAAGAAACCATCGGCATAATGAGGTGCCTGTCATCCCGTTGGAATCAAGGGTAACCTCGGAAACATAGTTCCATGCTTAGGTTAGATAATTACCAGTAAGGTACTTTCCGTGGAAGCCTTTAGTATCTTACGAAGACAACCAACAATCACTAAACCATAGACATAAGAGGTGCCTGTCATCCCGTTGGAGTCAAGGGTAACCTCGGAGATATCGCTCCATGTTACAGCTCAGATAATTATCAGCAAAAGGATCTTTCCATAGAAACCTTCGATAAAAGTAGTGTGTAAAGAAAGATCATCGTTGACCTTCGAATTGAAGAGGTAAATTGACTTAAATGTCATCGTGTCGATTCAGAACCTATGTTCCATTAAATGTAAGACTTGGTGAGTCAAAATATAATATGTAAGACTTGGTGAGTCAAAATATTATAATATGTAAGACTTGGTGAGTCAAACATAACGTGAATTCACGTTGTGTAATTATTATTAAAATAGTAAAGAGATTTCCGATCTACTTTACATTTATTCGTATATTAAATAGTTACTCGTCAAACTATAGTTGGCCGCTCATCTGACAGCAACTATTGTCAACCATTCGAGATAGTTCGTATAACTTCGAATGGCTAACATGGCAAACTGGTCGGCTGTCCGATTTACTTTAATTGTAGGCATGTGAATCTTATAATAGATTCGGCAAACTGATCGGCTGTCCGATTTACTTTAATCGTAAGCATGTATATCCTATAATAGATTCGGCAATCTGATCGGCTGTCCGATTTACTTTAATCGTAGACATGTGAATCGTATAATAGATTCGGCAAACTGATCGGCTGTCCGATTTACTTTAACCGTTAGCTTATATATTTTATAGTAGATTTGGCAATCTGATCGGCTGTCCGATTTACTTTAATTGTAGGCTTGTGAATCTTATAATAGATTCGGCAAACTGATCGGCTGTCCGATTTACTTTAATCGTAAGCATGTATATCCTATAATAGATTCGGCAATCTGATCGGCTGTCCGATTTACTTTAATCGTAAACGTATTTATTTTACAGTAGATTCTACAGACTGATCGGCTGTCTGATTTACTTGATTTGACCAAGACTTAAATAAGACTTGACTAAGCTTAACCTTAACTAAGACTCTGCTAATAACTTATCAGCCGGGAATCGAACCCGCGACCTAAACATAAACGTAATCGTGTACCTATACGTTATAGTAGATTCTACTAACGCCCAGACTCTAATAAAATATCGGTCGGGAATCGAACCCGCGACCTAACATAAACGTAATCGTGTATACGTTATAGTAGATTCTAACTAACGCATAGACTCAGAACAGGTACTCAAATTCATTACTTAATAACCGTCGGACCAGGAATCGAACCCGGGACCTCCGGCCCTTAACACGAACATAATACCACCGGTCCTGATTACCCTACTTTATTTTAATCTAATTTTATTTTATTTAATTTTATTTCATTTTATTTTAATCTAATTTTATTTTATTTTAATCTAATTTTATTTTATTTTAATCTAATTTTATTTTATTTTATTTTATTTTAATCTAATTTTATTTTATTCTATTTGTACTTTATTTTAATTTATTTTAATCCAATTTTATTTTATTCTAATTTAATCTAATTTTATTTCATTTTAATTTTAATCTAATTTTATTTTATTTGAATTAATCTAATTTTATTTTATTTTAATTTAACCTAATTTTATTTTATTTTAATTTTATCTAATTTTATTTTATTTTATTTTGGTTTATCTAATTTTATTTTAATTTAATCTAATTTTATTTCATTTGATTTAATTTTATCTAATTTTATTTTATTTTATTTTATTTTATCTAATTTTATTTTATCTAATTTTATTTTATTTTAATTTAATCTGATTTTATTTTATTTTATTTTATCTAATTTTATTTTATTTTAATTTTAT
Source organism: Alcis repandata (assembly GCA_949125135.1). Taxonomy (NCBI): domain Eukaryota; kingdom Metazoa; phylum Arthropoda; class Insecta; order Lepidoptera; family Geometridae; genus Alcis; species Alcis repandata. The sequence goes on from OX421238.1 coordinate 6,493,495, forward strand.
CTAATTTTATTTTATATTATTTTATTTTATCTAATTTTATTTTATTTTAATTTAATCTGATTTTATTTTATTTTATTTTATCTAATTTTATTTTATTTTAATTTAATCTAATTTTATTTCATTTGATTTATTAAGCATGTTATACTACACTAGATGTTTTACACAATTAACACACACAACGCGATACGTCCTGGAAACAAACACCGGAAAGAACACAAAATGCAAGTAAAAGGTTCTAAAAACAACACACATGCACAAGAAAGTAAATTCAATGAAATAAGTGAAATAAAATAACTCTGGAAAGTGAGCTCCCCGTAGTCCAGTACAGTCCCTTAAGGAAAACACATCCTAAAACACAAAAGGACACAAGTATTCTCACTCAGTGACTAAGACTATGTTCTAAGCGCTTCTTCTTTTGTATTTACCTGATAACAGATAGGTACCGACAGATACAGACAAGTATCAACCCGAATCTGCAGCGTAATAAGAACACTATTTGAAACCTCCATATAAAATTTGTGGTACCTACCTCAAAGGATAAAGCTACAGCGGCATCTTTTAAACAATACCACAAAATGATACCTCCATTCTCAGCGGCACAATACATAACGTTATTAACACTTTGAAAAGACGATAATTACAGATGATAGACCACCATCCTAAACTTGCCCACGCTTGTCGTCGGACGTACGGACTAGTCTGGTATTCTAGAAGAACCATGCCGTAAATCCAAATTTAAACAAATACGCAAAGCGTAAAGTTCAAGCAACAAACGAAAGGAAGCCCAAGATAATAATCAACTACCACTATTTTTATGATCTTTGTTCCTTTCACTTAATACGCACATGATTCTAATCTACCCACAATATGAACTCGTTGTAGCTGAATAACGTTACGATTATAATCTTTTAACTAGTTTTAAAACGATAACTGGATTCTAAAAGCCGTAGTCACTGGTATGAAAATACACATAGTTAAAATTTAGCACAAGAAATTCAGAAGTTAGTTCAAGATCACTCACCCGTGTTGACTCGCTCAGCTCTCACGTCGAATGCCCAGCCATCAACCGCCTTCTCCTCCAACTTACCTTGTCTTTTTTTCACCTAGAAACTGAGCAACCTATCCGAACACTACATTTCAAATTAGCTTTTGTGATTGGTTGTTTCGAGGATCACGCCACCCTTGCTGAGCCCGCTCCGTACTGTTCGGATTTCAAACAGAGTGTCAATAATTGACGCGTTTATTTGTTTTCTTTAAATCTCTGACATATAACCTCTAATGCACTATTTGTGATTGATTTAACTAATTGATCTATTGTTTTGTATTAACCACGTACTCATATTTACATATGAATGTTTGTTATTTCGTCTTTTATAATGAATAACTTTTTGACCAAAGTACTTCCTCCAAGACATTATTCCGTGTTATTTTATTTATTCTTGTTTAAAGGTTTTTAATTTGAAATAATAAGACGTAACAATTTCTTATTTAAATATTAACGTATTTTCAGATCTTCGATATAGCTCAATACCTAATATTACTAAAGTATGAAAAATAACGTATCTTAATTACTTCCTAGAGACCACACACATTGATTATCAGTATGGCGGCTACACTGTTGGTGAAGCAGAACCAATATTTAAATCTCAAAAGCAGAACCAATACTTAGTTCTCGAGTAGTTTATAGATGTCACCCCGCTGTCAATGGTGCATATTGGATTAACCGACTACTCTAAAATAGTTCCAAGCTACGCTACTGGATGGCAGTGTTAACTAGCCATGATAGTTTAATCGTAGATATTCCAATGAAAGTCTTAGTTTGCATGAATGAGACGCAGTAATTCCTAATTCAATATTAAGATACTTTTAGATTCCTAATTTTAGCTCAAAACAACATACTATTATAATACATTGTTGCAATGGAGGACATTCTACAAGATTTGAACTGATTGACTGATTTTTACTTAACTATTAACGATAGACGAATTCTAAATATATCAAAAATTGTAAAATTAATCTTATTTTCTTATTTAAATAATAGTTTAACATTATTTGCCTTTATTTCAAAATGCAACTTAAGTTATTAAACCTTTGTTTGCATTACTTTAGAGCCTGCGTTCTAACCTGAGCAACCTTTGCAAAACACTAGAGCATTGCTATGATTTATCAACAAACCAACCTATTATAAATATTTTTATTTATTATTTTTGTGAGAGATACGAAGGCTGTTTCGTTACATTCGACCCCTTAAATTTATAAAGATGAATTAATCGGAATAAATTTAACCAACACTAATGATATCACAAATATAACCGACCAAATAAAAATATTACCACTCAAAAATTATAGTTCCCTTATAAGTTCAAAAGTGCGAATTCTTTATTGTCAATATTCAAGTTCCAACAATAAAATTTAAACGTGTAAGAATGTTTATAGCATAAACTCACACTACGTGTTTATACCATAATATGTATATGTTTATGCCCTAGCACTATATGTGTAGTGTATTTAAACCGATCATGAAATAATCATCTTAATAAGTCCGACTCAACAACAGATCCGTGCTCCGTAAAAGGAATCTTTCGTACTACAAGATATCCGACCTCGGCAAGAACTTGGTTGTGAGTCAAGCAGTTAGAAGAACAAGAGAAAGTGCTTTCCCCCCTAACCTTTCGTATCAGCTACTTGAGATTTCACTTTCCCTCCTTACTTCGATCTTCAACCCTTTTGTGCCTCCTAGAAATTCCCCTTCCGGCACCTCAGGACCCTTAAGCTCTTGAAATCGTACATAAAATTCTGACTACCTCCGATCGGAACATGTAAGTGTGGGGAAATTGTGGTAACCATCATGTGGCACTGCGTGTGAGTATGAATTCAATATAAACCGATTTCTATATCGACGGGGTGAATGTCATTTAGACTTAACCTAGCTCCAAACCCCTTTTTATACTGAACCGTTTGTGTAGTAATTGCTAAACCCTGACACTGACAACTCATCTCTAGTTCCGATGTTACTGTGCCCCAAAACCACTTCAAACTTTAAACTGTCTTACTTACATCCCTTATCAGATCACCGCCTTCCATTCTGTTCTAGGGAAACAGCAACACCTACGGACACTATAGACAAACAGATCGCACTTCCCCATTTAACTAATCACGTGAATGTACTGACAGCACTCTGTTTCTATATTTTCATGTATTAATGCTATTATTACTTTAAATTTATTTTAAATTTACTACAACACTTACTTATTTATTACTAGTTGTGACCCGCGGTGTCACCCAAGCAATTATGAATAACGGCGACAAAGACTGCGATGTTATAACTAACTGCATCATTATACTTGAACTGTACTACTCGTATTTGAATTTAAATTGAAATATTGTTTTCAACACTAAACTTGATCATTTTACTATGACTAACCAGTTTCTCAGTTGCTCCTCAGTCACTAAATATTTACGACTCGACCCCAAAGTCTTAGAATATTATTGCTATAGCTGGCCTACCTAATTTATCCTTTTAAAAGGAAACCCATTTGTGTTACTTAATAATATGGCACTTCATTTTTTTCGAAGAACTACCGGGTATTATTATTTTGCCTAAATGCTTTTCTGACGCCTTAATTCTGACACTAAGTCTAACCACTCGTTTTCTGAGAACTATTGAAACTTATACGATCAATAACCGTTTTAAAGATTATTTATAATCCTACTTACTTATTTTATTAAACTTATTTACGAGACTTAAAAATAAACGTTTCACTCACAGCTCCCACCAAGATAAATCCTGTGTCGGGGATGCCGTGGAACACACACGAAGACAAGGACAACCAGCACACAAACCAAGAACAGATATTTAAATTAATCTGCCCAGCCGGGAATCGAACCCGAGACCTCTGACTAATAAAGTGGTCATGTTACCACTGAGCCAAACAGGCCGTCTATATACCGTTATTACTACTTTTAAAGGATCTTATGTCATTGTTTTAGTAATACGAGCTATAATTAAGTTCTAAGAACTTCTGATTGAATCTAACACTGAACCTATCTTGCTTAACCAAACATAAATATGCCTACTTAAGTCAACATTGCAGACCTTTCCGTTATGATATCTGGCAAATTGTGTAATATTTTATTTCATTAGCCTACCTACAGACAGTTTTGCCTATATGAACTAGCATAAAGTATTCTGATTAGTGTTCACAACTGAGTTTTAGTCTTCTTACGTTCCGTTTCTTTATTGCTATCTCATTTAGCCTACCTAATGTTGAAACTCGTTTCTTTGAACTGTGAACTATCGTGAGTTTACCTTTTTGTATAAATGAAACCCAAACATAATTAATATGTACTTATACATTTATCAAACATATCCTGTTTACTTATTATTTGCGATCTTGTGCTAAACTTAACTACAATATCTGTCAGTAGTCGCTCTATAGCCAATTCTATTTCTCAATCTCAACCTTTTTCTATTTCTACTTATCTGCAACGTTCGACCCCAACTCCAACTTATTTCCATAAAATCTTAATATGTGTCTAATCAGTTGTTTTACTAGCTTCCCTAATTTATATTGTACAACCTGTTCTAAACAGGTTCCTAAAAACAAACGTACAATTATATTTTAACAAGCAGCTAGTAGTCCCTATCACACGTATTACCTATTTCAAATAAATAATAGTTCCTAAATTATGAATAATCCTAAATTACTATTTACCCTAGCTTAATATTGGCTCATACTTATTCTCGTCTCCTTTGCACGAACAACAAATTGTGTCCAAGACAACTTGAACACTTCTTAAATAACTAACCTTTCCGTACGACCCCATTTCCTTAAATTCTACGCATCAAACATACATTAAAATGACAAATACAACGCGAAATCCTACTCGGAGCAATAAAATAACATACAAATCTACATTTAACACTATGTATTTTTGATATTTTTGTATTCTAACCGAACTAATCTAACCACGTAATAACCGAAGTACACATCCTGGTCACGGCGCACTAAATTGTAAAATTAATCTTATTTTCTTATTTAAATAATAGTTTAACATTATTTGCCTTTATTTCAAAATGCAACTTAAGTTATTAAACCTTTGTTTGCATTACTTTAGAGCCTGCGTTCTAACCTGAGCAACCTTTGCAAAACACTAGAGCATTGCTATGATTTATCAACAAACCAACCTATTATAAATATTTTTATTTATTATTTTTGTGAGAGATACGAAGGCTGTTTCGTTACAACCTCGGGAACCGATAATCTTTCTGGGATGAAATCAATTTAACACTCTTTTTTGAGAGCATGTAAAAAGTGTCATACAATGGAAGCGGGGACCCCAAAAACCCCCGGATGAAGTCAGCCCCCTCTAATCATTTTAAAAAATGGCGGCCATTTTGAATCATTTCGATTTTCGCCACCACCATCAAGTAGCCCTTGCTAACTCCTATGACATTTAGTCAAACACTTCAAACACTCTTCAACCGTTTCGGAGATATAGACCCTCAAAGTTTGTATGGCGGCCATGTTTTTAAGGCGGCTATGTTATTTTTAATGGCTCCAAAAGGGTCCGAGGTTTTGGTGACTTTTTAGTCTCCGCGCTTTAGTAAAAAGTTGTTGTTGTTTTTAGTTTTCGAGATAATTAGCAGTTCCACCTCGAGGACGTGAACTTTCGAAGGTTTTAGATTTTTTCCGGATGTTGTTACCCGCCTTAAGTTTAGTACATCTGTAAAGTTTCATTGAGTTATCATCAAAACAAATTCTTTCTCCGTACTATCTTTACCACGCCATTTCACCCCCACAGGGGTTGATTTTCCAAAAATGGTGAAATAGGTGTTTCTTAAGCTTCTTATATTTGTAACGTTTCAATACCGTGGCGTCAAAAAACAATGCTTCACCATACTAACTTTAACACCCTATTTCACCCCTTAAGAGGTTGAATTTCAAAAAATCCTTTCTTGGTACACGTTTACTCGTCAAGACCTCAAGACAAACACACCCTCCATATTTCAAATTTCTACGAGCAGCTGTTTAGGCTGTGCGTTGTCTGTCAGTGAGTCATTATAATTCTCTCTCCGCACTATATTTACCACGCCATTTCAGCCCTTTAGGGGTTGATTTTCAAAAACAAAAATATAGGTGTCTATTATTTTCTTTAGCTTAGTAAATTTGCAAAGTTAAATAATCGTAGCATTAAGAAAAAAAAAATTCATACAAACTTAAACACCCCTTTTCACCCTCTTAGGGGTTGAATTGGGAAAAAATATTTCCATAGAAACATTAATACCCCGTTTCACCTCTTTAAGGGTTGATTGTCCAAAAATAATGAATCAGGTATCTATTATTTTTTTAGCTTAGTACATCTGCAAAATTAAATAGTCGTAGCATTGGGAAAAAATATTTTCATATAAACTTCAACACCACATTTAACCTCTTCGGGGGTTGATTTTCAAAAACCAAAAAAATAGAAGTCTATTATTTCTTTCAGCTTAGTATATTGGCAAAGTTTCGTTACCACAGCATCAAAAAAAAATCTTCACACAAACTTCATTACTCCGTTTCACCCCTTTAAGGGTTGATTTTTCAAAAATGGTGAAATAGGTGTCAATTATTTTTTTAACGTTAGTATATTCGCAAAGTTTGATAATCGTAACATTAAGAAAAATATTTTTTTCATACAAACTTAAACATCCCTTTTCACCCCTACAGGGGTTGAATTGGGCAAATTCCTTTCTTATTGTGCGTCCGCTTTTTGGTATAAAACTTTTGTCCAAATTTGACGTTTGTAGCTTTAGTGGTTTAGGCTGTGCGTTGATCTGTTGATGTTGATGCGTTGATTCAACACTCTGTTTAACCCTTTTAGAGGTTGATTTTCAAAAAATAATGAAACAGGTATCTATTACTTTTTTTAGTTTAGTACAATTGCATAGTCAAATAATTGTAGTATTAAGAAAAAAATATTTTTACACAATCTTTAACACTCCGTTTATCCCCTTTAGGGGTTGATTTTCAAAAAACAAAAAAATAAGTGTTTATTATTTTTTTAGGTTTAGTATATTTGCAAAGTTTCGTAACCATAGCATCAAAAAAAAATTCTTCATACAAACTTCAATATTCCGTTTCACCTCTTTAAGGGTTGATTTTCAAAAAATAAAAAAATAAGTGTCTAATAGTTTCTTTAGCTTAGTATATTTGTGAAGTTTCATAACCACAGCATTAAAAAAAAATCTTCATACAAACTTCATAGCTCCGTTTCACCCTTTAGGGGTTGATTTTTCAAAAATGATGAAATAGATGTCGATTATTTTTTTAACTTTAGTATATTCGCAAAGTTTGATAATCGTAGCATTAAGAAAAAAAAAATTCATACAAACTTAAACACCCCTTTTCACCCTCTTAGGGGTTGAATTGGAAAAATTCCTTTCTTAATGTGCGTCCGCTTTTTGTTATAAAACTTTTGTCCAAATTTGACGTTTGTAGCTTAAGCGGTTTAGGCTGTGCGTTGATCTGTCAGTCAGTCACGACCTTCACTTTTATATATATGGATATTTGATTTGACAACGGATTGAACGCTGCTTGACTTCGGTAATGTGTTAGGATCGCGCTGAGCTTCGCCTTGAGCGACACAAACGATTTATTTGGAAGTTTCCTCATATCTTTTAGTATTATCTATTCGACGTCGCATAACATTTTTGTTGAGTCGTGACCTGCGTTTTTGTCCCCTAGTGAATACACGGCTTTCCACGCGTATAATGTGAAAGGTTAGGGTTGCGTAAGTACCCGCGAATTATACGCAAAATAGCCTAAGAAGTTCGGAAAACATTCAGGATTCGAATAAGAGCCGGATTAAGCGCAGCACTGATGTAGATTTAGAAAAAAACCAGTAAACTTTTCTTTTCAAGATTCAGGAAAGCCTAATAAAAGGTAGTTTAGGCACGGCAATATTTTATAGTCATTTATTCAGGAGGTAAGCATGAGCTTCTGTCTGCGAGCGAACAAACTGGAAGGAAGAATTTCGGAATAGCTAAGGATCTAAGGATTTTCAGCTTACATACGAGCTATAGAATAAAGGTAGGCTTTTTACAAAGTGAAATATGGGCGTGTCAGAATTTAGATAGAGCCTGAATACTTAAGACCAATTGCTTACGACTTGGCGCAAGTTTTGTTGGTCGTGGCTTGTGTCGTGCGCTTGAGACACATGTCACTGACTTTTTCGTTCGATTCGTGTACAAGCTAACGGGAAGAAATTAAATAGATTACAAAGTCAATGAAATATTTAAATACATCTTCTTTTTAATATATCTTAAAGTATTTTGTAGAAAACTAACAAAAATAATTGGAAGTGACATACAGACAGACATAAGTACATCGAATTCTTGCTTTAAGGATTCTTCCCCAAAGGATCTTATCTTATTTTTAAATATTTTTACAAGATCCTATTTGTCGTTTATACCTCTAGATATTTAATATTCTCACGCAGTTATTTTATATCTCCAATGCTGCAAAAGAGTTAGCAGACGTGTTTCTCTCTCCCATAAACAAACTCACAGGCCATGTCAATACAATGGCACGTACATCATTGTTCTATTACCATAATTACAAATATTACTGTAATTAAGACGTAATTGGCGCCACCCTTCATCAAATAAATCAACAAGGGTAATTAGTATGCAACCAAATACGTGTTTACAAGGGAACGGTACAATTTGATTGTCTATTTTGAAATAGGAGGACGGGTTCACCATCCACGATTTGTGAGAATAACAGTGTAACAATCATTACAATAAATAAGGGTTATTTACAAGTTTTTATTTCACTTGTAATGTAACCATTTGTCTATTTTGGGTGGAATTTTGCAACTTAATTTTGAACAACTTGCTCAAGTTCGATTAAGCTGAAATTTGGGATAAGTGTGTTACTCCGATGACAATGAAATAAAAGCTTTTTATTTTTTTTTAATTAACGTTTTATTGTTTTTGGAATAAGAGTTATTGCATCTTTTTGCCAAACAACATAACAATAAAACGTTATAGATTTCGGGTCAAACTTGAAATACTTTTTGTTATAATTTTATTAAACATGGGAATATTCACGTAAAAATTATGTCAGCGAAAAAAAATTTAAGGCGAGTTTACAAACGTGACGCGCTCGCAGTTGCGTCTCGTTTGTAAACTCGCCTGATGAAGGTCACCGAATGTGACCGAAACTAGTCGTAGTAGACGACTTAATTTTTACGTGAGTATTCCCGTGTTTAATTATAACAAAAATGTGTGAAAACCACGTTAGTTTCCATAGTGAAATACTTTTTCCGAAAATGTTGTACTGAACTCAATTCTCGTGTGTTCTAATTGCTTCGTTTCATTCGTTTTATAATATTATCTTTACAGTAATTGTTCTCACTATCACATATTGTTACCACATTTTTTTATCTATAATAAAATTATCCTTGCGTCTCCTTATTTATTTATTCTTTGTAGTCCTGTAAAGATTTCGTATAGTGATCGTTGATTTTATAAATATTTTTTTAAGCAACAAATAGCGTGAAATATAAATGAAATTATTTTTGAACAATAATAATTAAAGTTAAAAAAATAAATGTAGACAATTATTTCTGTTAAAAAGGTAAATCACATATTTCTATAGTACAAGGACAAGAAAATTCCACCGATATGAAAACGCGGTGGAGTCGGCTTCAAATTTCAGTGCGAGGGGAAATTGACACCGTTGCGGTTCGCCGACACAAATCTGCGCTGTGAAATACAGAATACCTTTGAGAGTGGCTTTATGAAACTATTGGTTACTCTATGATGTATTTTGTCTAATTATTATTAGGGGAGGCGCTTTGAACTTGCTAATTAATGCCGTGTAGTCATTAAGACAGTCGTAGTGCCTGAAAATTATATTAATTACAAGCAAAGGCTTAGCTGTAAGTGCTTGTACATATTTTGCATTAAAATCTGGAACTAAATCTATATTAAAAGTGTTTAAATACCTAGCAGCCTAGCTGTTACTTGCAAATATTTTGTGTGTCCAAGATACGGGCCTAGCCTAGTTCGGGGCCCATTACAATCACATAATCACTATAATTATTTATTTTCTCTGACATAATGTTCTACAATATTAAATCTCAGACTGTATTTTCTTAGTTTTACACAACTTTTTTTCTCATTTTTTCGTATTCGTAAAAAGAAACATTTAAAAAATCTATATCTAAATCTAAAACTAAGATAAATTCTTACTACATGTTCACAGTCAACGCTATTTATTAAAGCTAAAATGCTGCGACAATGTTTTTCCGGATGTTTATTGTTGGTTGGGTTAGTTAGGCTACCCGTTGGTCAAATAAGCGTTGTACTACACAGCAAATAAAGTATCACAGACTAATAAACTTGACAAGCAAAACAAAATTGGATTAGCAAACAAACATGTCCATAAATATTGGAAAAATAGTGAGACATCAGCAGTTAAAGCCACGCTCGTTGATTTAATTTAGGTAGATATTGGACCCAAGTTAAGGCTTTAGTTACAGGCTTAATTATTTAAAAGTATTGATGTCCTTGTCTAATAGGTTGCAATGACAAAGACAGATATATTTTTAGTTAGTTTAGATCTGTCAAATAAAGCTTTCAAACTTGGGCTCATTATGTGCTAATTAATGTAAACATAGTTCTACATTATTATGAGACCATTTTATAGACGTGATCATGATATTATAGAGTTATGGACAGCGCCAAAGTCTCAGGACAAAACAATCGAGATTTGCTTTTACTATCATTTTGATCTTTTTTTAGAATGAGAACTAGCACACTCATTGCCTATTCTCAAAAGGTTTTGATCCTTTCCCAGTATGAATTTCGCCAAAATAAAACAGTAACTTTTGCTAAATTACAAAAAGAAACATTAGCTAAATCCCTCTAAAAGCAAAGCTTTGAAAGGAAAATAAGAATGCGTGAATTTAAATGCCACATGTAACAACTGACCTTTCTCAAAGGGTAAATATTTGCAGCTATTCTTTATTTTTATGAGGAATGAGTGTTGCATACTGAACAAAACCATTCTCTAGATGTATTCGCATAAAAGCAATGCTCTGCCTAACAAAGCGTCCGGAAAGAATGAACTATTTGAGATTGCCTTAAAATGAACTGTAAAACTTCTGTTGGCTCCCAGGCTCGTTAAAAAATGGTTTTCCTACAATTTAGCGTTCTATTAGTGAACCAAAACTTTGAAAGCAGGCAATTTGAGAATGGAGTTCAAGAAAACAATGATGGTTTGGTTTACCTGTTGGTGGTTTAGGATTCTTTTTTAGTTTATTTTTTTAAGACCTGCTTTTTCCGTTTAAATTTTGTTCTGCCGACGTTTGAACAAAATAGGCTAGTTTTCCATTAAGTTTGTATTGATGTAGGCTTAAAAGAGTAAATTCATAATTATACTCATAGTAATGTATGTAAGTTTGTATAGACTAGGTAACAAATGTAGGTCGCTATCCCTGGTGACAGATTTTTAGACCTCCTGAAGGCCATACATAGAAAGTACTTTCTAAACAAAATTAAAATCAAGGATACTAATTAGCAACTGACCATCAATATTCATAATGAAAATTTAAGGTGGAACAAAGCTCCGCAATATTTAAATTTGAATATCAAATTTTCCCTTATTATTATTGATGAATCGTTTATATTTGTGCTACAAACTCAAAACAAATTAAAAGGAAAAGTTTGGCGAGTCATTAGAGCCTAATTTTGTATTGCTTAATTTTATTAATTTAGGGAAATTGTGGTGTAAATTGTAAGTTTGATTTCCATATTCATTTTACGCTTGTGGGGCATTGAAATGGTAAACGCATGTATGAAGTACGTACTTTTACATCAACAATCTTAGTTAAATTAATTGCGTATGAACTAAAACACTATACAGTACAAACATTTTTTAGAATAATGGTAGTAAATAACTAAAGTCGCGTAATTTTGTGTTTGTTTTCTGAATCTTTTGAAGTATGAGTAGTTCAGTATTTGTTGATTTAGGTTCTAGCCAAATAGTTAAGTTTGACGATTCACCTGATGTTTAGTGACAGTATGGTCAAAGATTGTAAACACACCTGACCTGGAGTCGTAACTGGCTATCAAGCGAGGCTACTGGAACACATCGTTAGGTTCTTATGGGTTAATTACACGTAACAAGTACAGTGGCGAGTCAGTACATGGGTACACTCGGCGGAGCAAACAAATCATGGTCCTAGCGACTGTCTCGCCTCGTCAAACTGTCTATACAAACCGAGTTCTCGACAGAGGGCACTGTCTCGCCACTGTACTCGTTACGTGTAAACAACCCTAGTTGCGACAGATTTTCAACTTGAGAGTTGTCAGTGCCAAACGAGACGCAACCATATAATATAATATAATAAAATAATATAAATGGGAAAATGTGTGTGTTTGAATGTTTCTTACCACGTATTCTCGTGATATTTACACTATTTCAATAATATTTGTAATAGAGATAGATTGCGCCCCGGATTAACACACATAATACCTTTTATCATCACCGTTTTTCTTCCTTTCATAGTGATAGCTTTAATGCCAAAGTTTATTTATTTATTTGTTATTCTTTCACGCTGAAATAGCTTTACGAAATTGGATTACATTTGAAGCAGAGGTATCTTATACCCGGAATTAACACAAAAGCTACTTTTCATTAGCATCAACGTCACCGATTTTCATCACCCACAGGTGAAATCCAGAGACGCAGCTAGTCATCGTTATAAAAGTTGCGCAACATAACTTTTACTTTTGTTCGAGCAAACTTCCGACTGATGATTATCCAGTTAACTCAGTTGTTAGTCTGCCGCAACATCCTTTACCAAACAACAACAACAAATCTATTTATTTCTACAACAAATCTTGTTTCGTGATTTTGTGACTGACCGAGCGAGCGAAACGTCTCTGCAGCAACTGGTAAAAGCTTTCATCTGGCCGGAAGTTCGTATGTTTGTGTAGATGTTGGTTGGTACTCGCCTACTCAATGAATCTCGACGAAACTTGGTGTAAAGTCTTCTACTTTTGTATATAGGTTTATAGGTTCTACAATTTCATAGATTTGTTGACAATTTTTCTCAAAAACTCAAAAGAAAAACTTGCTTCACTTATCGGTCGATTTAAATTTAGAATTTAGAAATTTAGAAATTTAGCAGAAAATTTTGGTACCAAATTTTAAACAAGAATTTCAAATATGAGTGAAATCAGTCAAGAGGTTATCGAAATAAGAGACTGGTTGTAAAAAAGTTTTTGCGAGGAATCCTGTCCGAAGAAAAAAGTCTTGATGATCTTTATTTCTTATTTCTTCGCTATCATAATCTGAATAAAAATAAATTCACACTGAAAAATGTTAACAGAAACAAGTCTGTGCAAGAAAAACGCCGACTAAGTACAGCTTGTTACAAGTTGAGATGGGAAGAACTAATCAAATTAAAACTTGTTTCCTGTTTCCCAAAGAACTTTGTTACCGCTATCATTAAACCTAACAAAACCCTGTGTACACGTGTGCGTGAAACGAAAAGAACAAATTGGGAAGAACACAGGAAAACAAACGGTTTTTGCTGAATGCCACTGGTACTTCTTTTCAACGAGTATATAATATTATGTTACATTATTACCTATCACTTTTTATGACAATGTTATTTTCTAATACGCTGGAAGAGCACTTTTAATTAATTTCAACCTAGACACTCAGGCTAATAGAAATTTATAAAATGAAAATGATAGCCTCACAGTAACGCTGTGTTATAAAACATTGTTTTAGAAACGCCTTTTTACCTTAAGATAAGTTTATAAGCCACCCATTCTAAATGTGCTGCTGTAATCCATAAGCTGATTAACACAACTACCCCGAGTTTGAATAAAGCCATGTGTTTACTCGTATAGTTGGTTTCAATCACTTTAATATTTTCAATGCAAAAGTTCGTCTGTACGTCTGTTAGTCGTTCACACTGATACAGCACGACAGAATTGGATGAAATTTTGAACGAAAATAGCTTATACCCTAGATTACCCCAAAGGCTACTTTTCGTCATCATCTTCGCACGGATAAACCGCATCGCGCAGCTTAGTAGGTCCATAAATCACGCTTGTAAGTATTTATCACAGGTAGAGTCACACTTTGTTGTGCAAGCTAAAATTAACTTTATTATGACCCAATGTGAGTCTTTATTATTAAAATTATTTAATTAGCATCTCGGAGTGGATCTTTTGTTCATGTGCTTTAATTTATTCTGTGTCAGAACTATAGTGCAGAAGGAAACTCGACGCCTAGACTGATATTAATACATCACGGGTGTGCGACATCAATTTATCAACAAGACAAGGGATACATCAGCTGCTGTCCCGGATGAAATTACTCGTGACTTTAGAAAGGCCCTTTTTGCGGGCGGCTATCCGTGTAGTAATAAGATAATTACTTACATATCAAAGAGGTGACGAAGATAGTTGAAAGGATTAAGCAAAAATCACTTACAAAAACAAATGAAGTTAAAACAAAATTAACAATTTCGTCTGTGTGTACAATTGATAGTTTCTTTTTTGGTGAAAAGAACTAAAACTTATCCCTGATTAATTTCTTGAAATTGAAAAAATTGAATTTATATATCAAAAACGTAGACAATCTGTTTGTTATCTTGACATATCAAAACATTTAATCTTGGAACTTTTCTAAGTAAAAACCAGAATCAAAAATGTTTTCTAAACTTTCCAGATACAGATCTGAAACTAATTAGGTTCAGACGTATTTTTCCTCGTGTTCTTTCTTTTCAGAATAAGTAATTCCAAGGAGCAAAGCAACAAAATTCAGGAGCAAGTCCCAAGTTTAATTAGGTGGATAAAAAGTTTCGCTTTCTATACGGGGAGAGTACGAACCTTTAATCGATGAGTGAAACTTTTAGCGGCAACTGTGAAATGTTTAATTGTGCAAAAACGATATTAATTTACACTTTCGCTTTCTATGGAAATTTATTCGTGATTAAGTGAGCAGCGCCTTTAGTATAGAATCCGTCTGTGATCCTCATTATAACCGAGTGAGGAATGCAGTGGGTTTTCCCCGATAATTTCGTGATTCGATTTCTACTAGGCAAACGTGCTCCATCGTAGAATGCATCATTGCTCATAAGCAAAAAGCGGTCAAACAAGCACGCCTACCTACAAATAACAGTGTGCGAGTGCAAGCAGGACATAGTGCAAGTAGGTTGACGCAAACAGAATAACATATTATTACCATTAAAATCTCAATCATTCGACTTTAAAGAATTTACTCACGACTACATTTAATTGAACAAAACATGTATCTACTAAAGTTTGTCGATGCATTACCTGTGGCAAATCAAAAGAACTGTAAAATTGCAAAATAACTCTAAAGTAACTCTGGAGCAGGACAATCCAATTGTAAAACAAGGCACTTACCGTCTAGATTTCCAAATGTAATTGTACGTTGGTACGTAGAATATCGGACTTGTAAAATGTCGTTACTTTAAAACTGATGCTATACTCGAAAAGGAGACATTCAGATTTTTCTTTTCCTTCTTCTTTCTATGTGTTTTTTATGCCTTGAAACTGGTTGCAACAGCTTATCTGGTTTTAGTACCCGGAATCTTTAAAGTAATAATTGAGCTGGGGCCCTATTCTGACGAGTGAAATAATTGGTCACAGTTGCTCTCATTAGGAATGTCATGAGAATGACGGAAATAATCTCGAGCGACAAAAATAAGGTCCCACTCAAGTCGTGCTAATCGAAAATCGCTTGTTTCAGAAAATAAATGTAGGTATAACCCAATCTCAGGTACCACATTAAAGTTTCAAACACCTGTAGAAAGTTGCCTAACATAAATATTGCTACAGCACCAACCTGATTTCAGTCTCAATCTTGAACCTTACATTGAGAAAAATGGCAATCAAAATTCCGATGAATTCACCTAAAGTACGGAGCATACTGACAATCACCAAAAAGTATGATGTTTAGCACCAGTTTTTAGGGTGAGAACCATATACGAGTATTATAATAGTTTTCACTGTAAAAACTCGTGCTAATCATCGTACTTTTTGGTGATTGTCAGTATGCTCCGTACTTTAGGTGAAATTTTTCTCAGTGTATACCTACTATTATTAATTCTGTGCCTCAGCCGATGTCGTTCGTCAGTACACGTCACCTCACCGCGGTACCATTTCCGCACAACCCGCGTTCGCGTTCCATCGACGCGGAACATTTTTCAAGCTTCTCATTCTATTCAGGATAAAATGACGCACTTGGGATCAAATCCGAATATGCTACTGGGAGATGATAAAATCGAAAGGAATATAACGAGAATATAATCTCTATCGGCGTAAATTTAGCTTTCTGTTTGTCCCGTAGCTTTAAATAAAAACGCTTATGTGTCAATCATAAATAAAATTGGTTGTGACATACAAAGAGCAGACTTTCACCATAAAGGTTCCTTTTTACAATTTTGGAACGGGACTCTAAAATCTAAATAAAGTTAAATTATAACTTGTTATAGGTACATAAGGTACACCCTGCGGTTTTTGAGATATAAATAAGTATTGCGCAATGTACTTCCTTCCTTACCAATTTTTCAATGCCAATGCTATTTCAAGACCGGCGGCGTTGTTGATTAGTATACCGTGTTGTTGACGTATACAACGTATAACGTAATGATATCAAATATCAAACACATAGAGCAACTTTCTGATTCTCTGCATTCATTTCATTTCCCAAAAACTTTCCTTAAAACTAAAAGAACCTTATCTATTTTTGAGATGCTCTGATCGTTTTATGTCTTAAGAACTATCAAAGCTCAGATGAAACTTTTCACTCACAAAGAGAATAAGTTAGATTAACGACGTCTAGATAATCCTAGTTGGTCCATTCCATCTGGGTGACTGGGATCTACCCTCAATCTTGATAGATTTTCGAGATTAAACGCTTTACGCATCGAGTAGTGAAACAAATTGGGATTATTTTAACGATTTATGGACACAGTTCGATTTTTAGAGTCTATAAAAGCCTATTTTGAGGTGATTTGGTATTATTTATAGCTGTAATAAAAGTAGCACGTTTCACTTTTAAACTTTAGTAATAAATAGGACGGTTTATTAAAGGTTTTTGGTTAAAATTTAAGTAATTATGTTATGCACTTATTAGCTACAAGGTTAATCAGTTACTCCTACTAAATGGGTTGATAGCGCTCAATTCATAAAGGTCAAAAGCCACTGCTACATTTTATATTAAATAAAAATCAAGCTGACAATCTTTGTAGACTATGCCTTAGTATATAGAGGTAATATGCTTTCCGAATAATTGCTTAGTCAGCTAGCAATTGTTTTAGATTAATCACGTGTTTCATATGGTTACTGTACACCGTAAATACAAACCGTGAGTTCAAAATTCTGGGTGGCGCAGACCTGTTATGGGCAAACGTGACGTTTAACATCAGGCGAGCGATTTGCTCGTCTCGTCACTCAATTACATAAAAGAAAATAATCGAAAAAAAATACATACCGATGTAAAACTACAAAACCTATGTTTCCATGTATCTTTCTATTTCTCTTCTATTTTTGTCTATGTCTCCTCTCCATTCTGAGGTTGCCTAAAGAGCGATAAGGTCGCCATTTGTTGTGCACTAGTTTTAAGATTTTTGATCCTTTTTGTCTGTAATTTCTGGTGTGAACAATAAAGAGTTTATCTACCTATCAAATCTTTACGGATTTTGTTTGACACCGTTTCATTATTGCAATAAGTACTATTTAAAGCCATTTTTAATACTTTTAGATTTGTTCTTATTTTATGTTATTTATATAAAAAACTATACCCAACTAAACTTTAGTTGGATTAAATTTTTTTATTCAGTGACAGGTTTTCGTTTGACCACCACCTCGTTTATTGATAAGCAATGATGCGGTCTACGGCGGAGCACGTTTGCCTTGAATAAACCAAATCATACTCGACTGTTTGCAAACCGAGTATGAACACATCCGAATTCCCGAATATATGTAGGTATCTATCAGGGAATTCAGGGAACAGTCACTCAGGCAGAGGTTTATATTACCTTGCATCCCGTGAATGTTAGTGTTAAATCAGTTAAAGTGCCACCCACTTACTACGAGTAAAGCGTGTTCGCACTATATGCTTGATAATGTAATGAATACAGTGTATCGTTGAAATGACGTGCGGGTGGAATATGCTGAATCGTCACAATAATCATTTTAATTAACAGCGGTTTATTTAGTGATCAATTATCTCGATTAAAACATTACCAATGGACCAGCCGCACATTCCCAATAGCGATTCAAGTATTCATAAGAGTTTTTCTAACCTCTTATCTCTCATATCTCTTTAATGCTCTCAGACTTTCGAAAAACTTTTTCTCTTATTTTAATTACACACATTTCCGATCTACTTCCACCTACTACTCGTAGTAGAGTTATTTAATGGTGTCAATGTTTTTCTAGATGAATGAAATATTATAACTTCTTCTTTGAGTTCCCCTCCTATCGGAGGTTAGGTGCCTTTAGGGCAATTCTAACTCTTAAGCCTGCCGCTCTGAAGGGCGAGGTGATGCTGCAGATAAATCATTTCCAATTACATCATTCCAATCCATTCTGGCACAAACTGAACATTGTGTGTGTCGCGGCTCAGCGCGATATGTATCAACTCTACTAACCTCACTAACATTTAGCACTGTATAAAATCTAAACGTCAAATCACTTCATACGTCAGAACTTTAAAATCATCAACGACTGTAGGAGTTTTTGGCGGGAACGTGGAAGAGTCATGTTGCTTCATTTTGTTATTTTACTAAACTTGTGTAATTTTGAGTGTCAATGTTTATTTTAAGTGGGGAAAATAACCATTAAGTGCTTGAGGACTTGCACGAGTGTGGGCAAATCATAAAATGCAGTGAATCGTGTCATTTCGTGTTGCTTCCAAAACTCCATAAAAAAGCCTCTAGTAAAGTCTCCACTACTTTACTGTGGCACGTACCTAATCTACTCTATCCACTTGACATTGGCTAAATTGTGGCAACCCCGCAGAAGCCATTTAACAAAAATTGAAGTTGAAGTTGACTGTGTTAAGTTTCCCTAATTAAATCGAATATACCTATAGCATTTCACATATTTCAGGGTTTTGTTGACAAGAATAGAACTCGCCAGTGTCGT
The DNA here is from genome assembly GCA_949125135.1 of Alcis repandata. NCBI lineage: Eukaryota > Metazoa > Arthropoda > Insecta > Lepidoptera > Geometridae > Alcis > Alcis repandata. The sequence continues at coordinate 6,512,687 of OX421238.1, forward strand.
GTAAGACACAGGTTTTTTGGCGACCGTGACACTATATATTATGTATATCGCCAATTTTCCCTGGACTTAATCAATCAATTAATTAAACTTAATTAAATATACCATCAAAAAATGCTAAAGCATTTAAAATACTTCGTATAGGAGAAGGGGGATGTAGGAGGAAACAGAATGTTAAGCTAGTACAGGTCTACAGTTTGTTTGGCCGGATACGCAAAGCACGCATGCCTGCCCAATCCAGTACGTGCCGACATTTGCATTCAGCTTGTGATTTATATCGATTGAAATGGAGCGGCCTTCACCTATTCTATTTGACTTGCACGTAAAATATCTTTAGGCTTATTCACAAACGTCTTATAGGCCTTTCGTATCTATAAATGTTTCGTCTCGTTTTTGCATACGACACTTTCTGTTAGCGAGAAAGTGATAACACACCGTTACAGTTATCTTTTTAACAACTAAATGATACATTTTTACCCTTACAAAATATAAATAATAGATATCTTTGTTTGTATGGGTATACGTAGGATTAATATTTCACACTAAAACAGCTCAAAATAATTCGGTGAAATCTGGAACGCAGATAGTTAAACCCTAAACTAGCACATAGGCTACTTTTTATCCCGAAAATAAGCGCTATTCCTATAAAATAATGAGTAAACACGCGGCGCATAGCTAGCACCCAATATTATCAAACTATACCCAAACAACTAGATACAACTGCATTAGCAAACACATTGAAAGAATCGGGAACACTTAACTTTTTTCCTTTATTTCCTCGTGAAATAACAAAGTCCACATAACGCCCGCATTAGACGATTATGAGCACAAGAAACGTGTTTTCATCCACATTCCGTGGCTTGAGTGTTTCAGAACATAAGTACAAGTGTAATAAATATTTTCCACGAACGAAATGTTGCTATTTGCCGTGAAATTCGTTTTGTTTTACTCAAGTTGCTTGTCTTCAGACATTAGAGGGTATACGCTTGGTTAATTTAGTTTCAGAATTACATTTTACTGGAATGATTTTAGTACTCGGTATTAATTTGGAACGTCTAATAAAATTCTGAACTTTAATCTAGCTTTTTATGTAGGTTATTCGATTTACGGCGTCACTAATTTCCTGTATCGAAAAACTTTGTGTATTCCAAATTTGAATCACGAACTATTTATTATCATCTATGAATACAAACTCAAATAAACATAATCTAATTTAAAGTTAGTCTTGATTTTATTCACTTCATTTAAATACGACTACTGCACACAAACACACCCCGACACACTGATACGAGGCAAGTTTATTTACCGAAAAGGAACATTTTTGATGTTGAAAAATGTAAAAAACATATAAAACTAATTAAAATGTATGAAAAATTTCATGCATAAAAGCGTAACAAACAAACAAACAAACTCACTTCCCGGATTTACAATATTTATTAGCTAGGACATAGAATTAGCATAGTGGGATAACTAGTAATGCGTTAACCATTCCATAATAATTTTCAACCAAAAGATAAGTATTCCAACATTTTCTTATAATGTAAATGAGGTCTCGACGTCTAATTTAAATGCAGCTCGTGAACATACTAATTATATTTTTTACTCTGATGTGCCAAGTTAGCGTAAAATGGAACCGAAATATTTCAAGAGAAGCCCGAGCAGTGAAATTTCGCGTAAGTATTCAGACGGAGCGCAAAAATGTTCTCTGAAACCTCATAATATTTATCCGCAGTAAATTATTTTTTAGAAATATATTTTCCTGTCGCTTCGCTGTCTTCATCTTAGTACAATTATGAAGCTGTCATCGCGGTTTGGACCATTAGATGATATATATAATGCTACGAATATTATTTTATATACCTAATCGTATATTTAAGAAATGGTGGCGAAGTGTGTAATTTCTTGGACCTAGAAACCCGACGCTAACGACTACCAATCTTGTTACTTTAGGTATAATTATTATATATTATTATATAATTATTAAACGAAAAATCATTCATTCAGTTGTTTTAATTAAAACCCGGTGTAACACAAGAAGACCTATGCTCAGCAGTGGGCAATTACTTACGAGCTGATAATGATACTGTCCCACTGCTGGACAAAGGTCTTCTTCAATTTCGTCCACTTACTTCTGCCCTGGGCCTTCAAAGCCAAATTATGTTATTTAGTATAAAAATAACATATTTTAAAAGTGATTTATTAAACATAGTATTATTGTAGTTTAACAAGATTCAAGATTTTATCGACCTACCTTATTTCTGTTGCGCAGAAGAGTACGTGATAAAACCTCAAAGTTAGGTAAACAACTTGCTTAAGCAGTTTACGAAATCCATTAAATGCTCAAGATCTGACAGATTCTTTGATCTAAGTAAGCAAAATTTTATGGCGTTCTTTTTTATCTTATTAAAAAGTTTCGGTAGCTGTCGAGACATTTTATCAGACAAACAACTTTTCCCAGATTTTGGGGTATGAATAAATTAGTTTGGACAAACAAGTTTTAGGGAGCACTAAACTTGAGTACTAGCACTACTTCGATAATTTATTCGAGGAATTCTAGTTTGGAAATTTTTGTACCATTTCTTCAATCTCGACATACAGCAACCCTTTATCAATGGACTCGTTCCATTGAAGCATACATTCCTTTTAAGTTTACTATGTAATTGGATAACAGTCATTAGTTTGAGTTATCGTAAATATTGTAGCTGATTTTTTTCCATCATCGGAAAAAGCCACCGAAGATGAAAAAACCCAAGACGGAGAAGAGAGAGAGAGAAACTATCTAAAGATTCCTGTTCCTTCCTTCCTTTTTTTCCTTTTCAGAAGTACACGGGATTAGTATACATACGTGTAGGTAATTAGTTTCCTTTATGGGAATGACATGATCAAACAAACACACGAATTGCTTTGACTCCACATTCATTATGAAAACCAGAGTGTAGAATTTTTTACCTGACTGGGTATTTCCCGATAGATATAAATAATATGGATATATTCAAGTCAAGAATGATAAATTTGTTTCTGGGCTAGCATGTTCCATTGTAGACATCCTTGCTTACGATCAGGAAAGATAGCGGTCAAACGCAATCCTATCATTGAATAAAAAATCTATTCAACTACCTTATTATTCGTAATAAAAAAAGATTTAAAAAAATCTAGGTTTTTTTTTTTTTTTGTAATGATGCATTTTATCGATAAGTACATCATTAAAATTACGATCTAGCCTGAAAGACTAATGAGTAATTTGCGTTTAACATAAATTGCTAAGTAAGTTATTGCTAAGATTGTGTCCATTAACACATTTCTTACTGTCTCTATTAAGTCTCTATTAAAAAAATCTAGGTGATCAATTTTTTCATGTACCTCTCTCTATATGTGAAACTCATATATGTTTATTACACTTATACAAAAAACAGTACACGACACACAAAAGCAGATTTCCGACGAGCTTACTCGAAACTCGATGAGAACGGGGCATTACACGCCGCGCTTTCAGCCCGGCTATTGTTTGAAGCATTCTTCGAAAAAATTACATCGAACAAAGGGAATGCTGACACACTTGTATACCCCAATTTGTCTCTCTATTGTTCGAGTCGAGCCCCAGTATACGTACAGGTTAAATCGTTTATTTCCTCAGATGTAAGTGGCTGTTGTCATCTTCTGATCATTATTTTTCGTACTGGCACTTCCTGTGACTTCACGGGCGGAGTTATGTGATGGGCTGAGAGGAGTTATTGTGCTGTTTTTCGCAGTTTCCACCGATCTCGAAGATTAATTTTTGTTTTCTGAAAGATTAATCTCTTTTCTCGTGTTTTAAATGGTGTGATGTTTTGCGTATACTCGTAGATATCAAAAATACAGGAATTTAACATTTATCGTCTAGACAGGTCTAAAGGACACCCCAAGCGGGACGTGTCGGTGCAGGTCGTATAACCCCAACTTAGAATTAGAATTTGGTCTAAAAAATTGCTTCTCTTTTTTTTCAATTTATGTAAAGAAGATGATACCACTTACAGAGCTATCAAATTTAGTTTAGTCAGTCAATAAAATAGGTACTTATAATAAATAGAATCAACATCACTGTTAATGCCATCAAGATAGAATAGTGTTTTTTTTCATCATCATATGGGTATAGGCCTCCTTTCCCTTTTTTTCACATCGTTGGTTAATGAATGAAAATTCAACTAATACACATTTTATTTGATTTGCCTCTAAACCAATAGATAATGCATAGTCTTCACAGGTGTGTGCTCATACATCAAGTTCAGTTATCTCCCAGCAAGACGTTGATGGATGCCCCAGCGTTTGTAGACGAAGCATTATTTTAAACTAACGTCACAAGGCAGTGCAAGGCTAGTAAGTAGCGCTAGCGTTACAGACATTAAAAAATAATAATATGGAAATATGAATAGTACAAAATTCATGAAAAAAAATCCGAAGTTTGCCATTTAGTAAGTTTTCAAAATGACGACAAACTAATTTAAACTCTATTTTATCACATAACTAGCTGACTCGACAGACGTTGTCCTGTCAAAAGCCATTGCGTAACTATAGCAACCGTAGTATGTTGATGCTAACTTGTCAATTTATAGTAAAAATTATCAGTATATATATAATTTGCAATAAATTAAAATTGCGACTATAATTTGAGATTTAAACTATCCTATCTCTCAAGTTGGATCGAACTGCACATGGTGTGCGGATTTTATTATAATCGGTTAAGTGGTTTAGGAGTCCATTGAGGACAAACATTGTGACACGAGATTTATATATATTAAGAAGATTATATGACCAATTCAGCTTGCACCACTTGAGGAATTAACATACAGATTATTAAAATAGTTGCCATTGTTTCGTTTTTCCTATTTTCGGACATTTTAGGCGCTGATCTGAAATCTAATGTTTTTTAAATCAAAAGTGATATTAAGAAATTTGAAATAGTTACTTATCTCAAAACAAGTTTCAGAATATCAACTTAACTTAATTCTCTGGTACATCAAATCTTATAACAAATTCCAGGAAACTTTCATCTTAAAGTCAAATATTATGAAAGGGCTTGGTTACGAACCTTAACCTATTTCTAAGTATACAATTTAGGCTTATTTTGGAAAGGATCCATCAACAAAGCCGATTATGATTTTACTTGGATCTAGGTCAGCAGACTGTAATAAATAGTACTTACGCTTCACATCACAAACACCATTTTTGAAGGAGAGTAACAACCAAGACGTTTGTACTTCTAATAAATACGTTTATTGTACCGAAAAGGACAATATTTAAATCCCGGGGCACGGAACTCTGAGTGCAAGCCCAAACTGGATTGTCATGATTTTCTTCTAGCTCTCTAAACTAAAGAAAAAGCTAGACAAATGCCAATGCGGTCCAGGTAAAGCTCGTGCAAGGTTGCAGTAAAATGTTGAGTGACCAGCGTGCGTTGTGTACACAGCCTAAACCGCTGGTCGTAGAGACATGAAAACAGGGCGAGATTTTTTGGACTTTTAGTTGTGAAAATTAATATATAATAACATGGGTTAATTTAAAAGAACTAATGATTATTTCAATATTTTTAGAAGCGGGAAAATTGGGGTGGTATTATAATCAATGTTAAATAATTAATGTTAATTGTTGATTGTAATTAATGTTACATGTTTACGGCTGTGCAGACAAAGCCGTGAACAGAATTAAGTTTTCTATAAATACAGAATAATTATAAAGGCAGGTAAAACAGCTATCACGTTTCCCGCAGAGAAAATAATATTTGGACGAGCCCAACCTTCCGACCTCTAGATATTAGCACATAAACGTGTTATCCAAAGAAAGCATAAATTAATTAAAACATTCTGTTTGCGCACAGGACCCTTTCTGATCTCAGGTGTTATAAAAACAAATGTTTATATTACTGGTTCTTACTCGTATACCTCGGTGTGATATTAAAGTTTTTTTATTAACTAATTAATTTTATAAATTAACTTTTGGAACTGGAGAATTAAATTTTTAAAGCTTTAAAAATTTGATTCTATTAAAAGTTTAAAATAAAAATGTGAAAGAGCAACATTGAATTTAATACCTTGACACAGATGGGTGTTAGTAGGTTTTATTAAGCTAGAAGCTACAACCTTTTATTTATCTTGTAAAGTGTTTTACTATGGAAACTAACGTGGTTTTCACACGTTTTTGTTTTTGTTGTTGTTGTTGTTTTTGTTTTTGTTCTTGTAAAGTGTGTTTGTTTATTCATAACAAATTTTGCAACTGAACTTCGAACCACTTCTCGATGGCCAATTGAGCAAAAATTTGGTATAACAGTGTCCGATGAAAATGCAAATAAGTGGCTTTTTAAACATATTTTTAAAGTTACTGGTTTAACAAGTTTTCATTCTATCACGTTTTACTCTCAAGAAACAATTTAACTTTTGTCATTTTTACTAAAACGTGAAATAAAAAGCTTTGTGTACATCATTTTAAGTTTTAATTCGATTCAAATCTTAGCGCAAATGAAATTCAAACGAGACAGGCCTCTGAAACATCTTCACATAAAAATGTCTGTTCCTTTATCATTTTTCATTAAGAACAATGACAAGGATGTTATTAATAACGCTAAGCGAGTCACTGCGACCGCATATTTCATATTTAAGTATACATTAAAATGTAAACAAGACTCAAGCGAGAATGTTTCTCTAGTTATTTTAATAAACGACACACTTTCGAACTGTTTGTGTTGTTTTTTACTCTAGTTATGAGTAGCCGGTAGTTCGAGGTTAAAATTCATTAGGTACAGACAGTCTAATAATAAATTGAGTGCGAAAAATGTACGAGTAGATGTGAAACATTTAAGCTAAAAGAAAGACTGGCAGGTTTTCGAAATTTCTTCGATCTTTGAGTTTAAAAGAATCAAAATTTTTGGGCAAAATTATTGCGGCAAGAAAATAAATAAAGACTAGTTTATACAAGCTAAGTTAATCTTACTAATATTTGTCATTATCATTATCGTCATTAGCTTGTAATTGCCCACAACTGGGCATACCTAATCCTTCTATTTGTATGCGGATCGCATACATCTCTGTCAGATAGATTACCTATTATGTTTAAAGAACTATTATCTAGGTTTTCTTCAATTTGTAAACTGTTTTATGATTTCTTTTGCGTCTAAGATCTGATTAATTTAATATAGTCTACACTCTTCCATTACTTGCATATTCCTTCCTCAGACAAATATCAAATCGAAATCACATTCAGGTTTCACAGTTTAAACTTTGCTAAAGCTTTTACATTCATTGCTTTGCAAATCTGTGTAAACTCACTTTTACAGTAGACTGAAAGCAATCCTGTCTATAAAATATCGGGGCAAAAACACGAGTATATGAAGAGATTGACGTCGGATTCATTCGCAAAATTCAAAGAGACAAAACCGACGAGCGCTCGCTTTGAGGCAGCCCCGGCCCTGTTTAAGGTTCGTCAGTGTTTACTGCATTGACGTGTCGCATACTTTGCGATATCTGCACGCTAAATGCGATGAAGAAATGTTGGGGTGGGTTTTGGAATTTAAAAAGTTTTTGAATACAGGTTTGAAAACGGAACGTTGCATTTTGAAAACATGTAGTTTTGGTTTGGTAGACTATTCTATCTACCGTGTTTTGCCGTGTTACCTGTAGAATTTCGTGGAGTTTTGTGTGCTTTTATTTTTATTGTCGCGCGTCTCTTTGAAACAATGTAATATAAACTTTTACCAAGCAGAATGGAGTGCTCGTCTAAATCGTCTACGCATCCATAACGTCTCATATACTACATATTTCAACTTTTAAAATTATTTCAATGTATTTAACAGTATTCATTGCATAACAGACAACCCTCTCAAGCTTACAAATTTTATCAGACATCGCAACTTGTTTGAGTACACAATTTTACGATCAAACGAACCTACGCAAGGAGACTGTACAAACATAAGGTTTCTTTATAAAGCACACACATATGGATCCCTGACGTGGGAATCCTGTGCAAAGTCGTGGTGCTGGATATGGCAGGATAGCGTTAGAGAAACCACAAGGCGGTAATAATGCCGTTCGCGGCGAGGTCACTCGGAGTCAGCTAGTGTTGCCATAATATAAAAAAGAAAAACCAAGTTAGCATTATTTCTAGTGTAACGTTGTTACGACATGCGATGGTAAAAATACAAAATTGGCAAGTGAATCAATGTTGGTGAGCAAACGTGTAATCAAACCAACCTCGAGTGATTTTTTAATTCTGACTGACTGATTGAATTAAAACGCTACTGAGTTACTTACTCAACAACATAGTTACATTAATTATCTTGAAACAAATCATCAAGTTATACTTCGATCTTAAATTCTCATAAGCTCTATTAATGAAACTTTACCTTCATAAAGTAATTTAAATCTTCCATCAAAGCGGTTTGACTTAGACATGCCTTGCTCTTAGACATGCCGATTCATATTTAAATGACTTCGAAATTAAGTACGTTTTCTAGTAAATATTTTAACTGGTAACACTGACTGTTCTGACCTCATTTACCAACTACAAACGCCTTGCACAAAGCTTTTAAACATTTCTACGAATCTACTACGAAGACCACTACTATTATGTGAAGTTTCATGGAGTCACTCATGAAAACTTAGTAATTCCCAAAAAAGAATCGCAAATTGCCACCAGAATGACAGTGTCTGTTCCAAACTTACCTACTTCCTGAGTGGAATGATTTTATTCCCTAAGTGGACTGAATTTATTTCCAAGTAGCAAAGTTGACAGAAACTTGATAGGAACAAGACATTCGTTTTATCATAATGAAATTTTATCTGACGTCAGCGATTTGAATGGAGCGATGCTTCGAATACGTTCATTTGTAAACGGCACAAAGAATCTCAGCCGTATAGAGGAAGAGCGACGCTTTAGATTTCATGAAAGGATTGAATACCAGTGCCAATACTCTTGTAACGTTCTCTCAAAAGGTTTTTGAGACCTGAAAAATAATTCTGTTTAATCATTACTTTAAAAGCTAACGTGGTTTTAAAACTTTTTGTTTTATAGCGTGAGGATTCCCATTGTAATTTTAACAAAACGTAAAATGTTTTACTGTACAAATTGAAAAAAAAAAATTGAATTTAACAAGTTTAATTTTTATTTTATCCGGTATGACTATACTATTATAATATGAGACTCAATAAAACGCAAGAAGCCCAGTTTATTAAAACCAAATGTGTCAAAAATCAAGTAAAAATAGTTTTATTAAAACACAGTTTATAGCTTCTAAGATTTCGTAAGTACTGAATATATGAAAGTGAAATAATGAACTAAACAACTTGGCAGCTTTATTTATGATCGACACACTAACCGCTCATTTTGGTCCCAATAGCAGACAGTAGTTGGAAAGCGTCCAACGACTGTTTGTTCTGCGCAGATGATACTTCAAATTAAGTTATCGATGGGCGCCATTATAAGACAAATTGGGGCATTTATATCTGCATTGAAGGGATAATAATACTACATAATTAATACTCCAGTAATGCGTAATTTTCATTTTCGCTTTATTAGATCCAACTTAGAATGGTAAGAAGTTCTATACTAGTACTAGCTGCACCCCGCGATTCACCCGCGTTTTTCGGGAAAAATAGCCTATGTGTTAATCCAGACCACGAACAACCCTCATTCCAAATTTCATGTAAATCCGTTCAGCCGTTTTTGCGTGAAAGAGTAACATACATACATCCATATATTCTTACAAGCTTTCGCGTTTATAATATTTAGTAGGAAGGAAGTAGGATAGTAGGATGAAAAATGAATGACGGATTGGTGGCCGCGTACCGGTAAACAAGGCGTTAGTCGTCCCTCAGCTGATCAGCTCGTTAGGTCGATATTATAAAAGTCGCGGGTCAAATCTGGACAAGATTGGCGAGGACCAGGATGAGTGGCGTACAAGAAGAGAGGCCTTTACTCAGCAGTGGGTGATATCAGGCTGACAACGATGATGATGATGAAAAGCGGCCCAAAAACTCTGACACCGGATTAGCCACTTAGCGTAAACAAACGAACTATGTAATTTAGTCAGGAAAGCATTACTTATTTTAGTCATATAAATGTAAATCAACAAACTGGACGCTTGAAGAATTATAATAACGTAAATAAGAATATGATAATGTAAACACTTAATTTATTTATGAGAAAGTGTACCAATTTTGACTAAAGTCGTATTTTTCTGAACATAAATACCGCTAGTTAAATCACTCATCACGATTTCAAATAGTATCAATATACAAATTGGAGAAATTCTAAGAATTGTTTGTTTCACGTCTCCGATACTTCAAATTAATTAAAGTTAGGTACCCGCTTCACAGTTCTAATAGAAAATCGAAGATATTCTGGTCCAGAGTCGATACCTACACTTGGAAGATAATTATCTATTTCAAACAAATTTTCGGTTTTGGCAATGCGTAGGTACTACGGGTTCGTCTAGAATCAATAATAGTTAATTGCTAGTACCTCCCGTCAATTAATCAGAAATATAATCATAAATATTTTATTCTTTTGGAGTACAAAAAGTACCATAGAAATTAGATGATACAAGAGAGAAGACAAGCGCGATATAATGTCGCAAGTTCAAAAGTACAAAGTCACCGAAGCGCACTTTGGATTCCGGCCACGACCGTGGCTTAAGACCATTGACTTACTTTCAATGTTCCTCTTGATTTGAATTCATTTTAGATTAATGAAGCTTTTAAAATCCCAGCTCCATAAGTACATTCATTCGAGGACCGGCACAGTAATAGGATTCTTTAGAGACTCGATCGCGCTCTTCCATACAAGAAAATCTCGGCTTTATGAAGCTTATCGAATGTAAATATTTATTTTGATGAGCACTATCGAGAAAAGAATGTCGTTTTCGCAAAAAAATCTGGATGTTACGTCCCACTTCAGCCAAGCTTAACACGACTTGACAATAAAACGAAAAAATATTTCGTATTATTCGCAAACATGTCGATTACACGATAAATTGTCAGTTTCGTCAGTCTGCCGTCACGTCCACGTCCTTGCGACGTAACACGTTTAGAATACAGGAAATTGTCGCCCTCGGAAGTCAATGTACGTAAGTGGAAGACATAAAATCTTCGCCATGGAACCGTAAAGAGGGCAATTTCTTGTCTGCGAGAGAGCATCGACGCCGTGTATGGCTCTATAGCCGGACGTGTCCCGAATCACTATCAGGTGCGCTGTACGTCTACATAAAAACGTCGATTTAACGAATGGAACTTTTGGTAGCTCGCAAAATCGTCAATATTACGATTACGATATACTTGAACGAGCACTCGCCTCGGAGAGGTCATGTAAGCTTAGAAGGATGTTTTTATTAGGTACGATACCTCTTTGTATTTTACTGCGTTGTTAAATGCAACAGACGTGAAGAGCAAGCAGAATAATTCAAAATTTTCAGCTGTAAACAACAGTCGTACATCTATTTATTATCCGTGATTGTAAAAAGTTTTTGACTGATTAATTTCATACTCGACATCATATCGTAATAAACTGCATTACTGAGCACTTTGGAATGGCTCCAAGATTTTAAAAATTATCGAACGTTTTCTTTATGAGCCAATGCTAGCGAAATTGATGAAATGCCAGAATCTATTACAGAAATAAATGTTATGGGACCGAATGCATTTTCTCAAACGTAGTACGTGAGCGGAATGTCCCTGACAATATGTAAGGTACCGTCAGCTACAATAAAATGTAACTATCCAGACACCACGCTGTTACAATGCCAATGTTTGCAAAGATTCAATGTTGCCGATCTGCCTTGCCAATTCGATTCCATTTGTCAAAAAATTTAACATGCTCCAAAATAAATTTCGTTTTAAAAGTTTATTTTATTCATCTCTTATATATAAAAATGAATCGCTATTCGCTAGTCTCGCTAAAACTCGAGAAGGGCTGGACCGATTTCGCTAATTTTGGTCTTGAAATATTTGTAAAAGTTCAGGGAAGGTTTAAACGGTGAGAAACATTAATAATAAGTAAAGAAAAATATTAAAATCAACAATTTAATTTTCCAATACAAACTGTTCCTACCTTTGAAACATTTGATGTTTGGTAGGTACGGTTAACTCGGGATGTCCGAACTCTTTTGTCTTTTTAGAAATAAAAAATAGGGTCACTAGGTTGTCAAATATTTATAGGTGTGTTCAGAAGTTGGTCCGATCTTTGTTGTTGGATTTTATTTTGTTTTGTTTGCTCTACTACAGGGAAGGTTTAAAAGTAAAAAAAAAACAGCGGGTGAAACCGCCGGGGGTCAGCTAGTTTGATATATAATTTTCCCAATTTTTTTTCTAAGCATTGATCATTGGTTTTCTCATAGCTTACTAGCCATGTCAAGTGTTTAAACTTTAAGATCTATACAGCACACTTTTACTTATTTTCCAATTGCAGCTGAGTGTACCTACTTGACCGGCACTCATTGGTCAACGTTCACATGACAAAGCTTCCACTGGAAAATATTTTCTATAGAAATGTCTGGCTATTCTAAATTTTATTAAATCTTGGCAGGAAATTTAACCTATACTTACGTTACAAATTAAATACTTTTTCCGTGATTCTCTTGTATTTTACAAAGTTTTTGTGGATCAGTTGACATCTAAAATCGTAGGTTCTGATTGTGTCCATCGATCTGGTATACCTAAACCCTATTTTTTTTCAGGTCGATGTTTGTGTACGGCATCTTACGTCTTCCAACCTTATGCTTCTCCGGTTTTATGCCCATCATTTTGACTCCAGACCATTCGAATAATATATTTTTTTTATTTATAAAGTCATAAGGCATGTAACATATCTCAAAAAAACATGACCCTCTTTCGGACTGGTTCTACTAAAAGTAACAAAATGTAAACCATAGTTTTCGTTTTTTTTTACCTATATTTTAAACAAGTTTAAAAAAATTTCAAAACAATCAAGTTCCCACAGATGCACGCATCGCAGTGAGGCATAGGTCAAAATTAAAACCAAACCAGAGTCACGCCGCGTTAGTATCCATAACAATTTAAATTATATTCGCGGCTACTGGCGCTCATTTTGGAAAACAAATAGCTTTAATATGAGATTAAATTATTTGGATAGGCCGCTACCACAACGCTAGTTTAATCTTATCTACCCAATCCGGGGTGTGTCTGACATCACGTCACGTAAGTCACATTACGGGCCGGAATGACTGCGGAGTTACGACGCTTTTCAACCTTAAAAACGGTGCTCGAGCTATTCTTTCGCCATTATTCACAGGGCGCAATCCGTTGGGTGTTAAGCACCCTTTTAATGGCGACGTTAAGGGCGTAACTACTCTTGTCATTCAACTGCGGATTATAGCCGCTATAGGAAGGCGGAGTTATTGTCTGAATGCCTCATTTATTGATATCGGGAAGAAATTTTCATCGCGATATCGAAAAACATTCAATTACGGACAACGTAATGATCTCGACTTGAATTCTCATAAAGACTTGGTAATTCAAAAAATTCTAGGACAATTTTGGGAGGCTGTTTTTAGCTTTATCTACAGAATTTTTAATGACTACCCAACAATACCTAACAAGTAGACGACTCACAATTGAAAGCATTCAGAAAACTCGAGAAACGTCCTAACGACGTTCCGGCAATACTAAAGAAAAACGTATTCTGATCTCAATATCTTCAAAAGATAGCCACCACAATGATAATTATTGCCGATCGTAATAGCTCGGCTGTAAAATGTCCGCGAAATTATTCGGTTTTCGGCGGAGAGTCATTAGCAAACATTTGTCATTTGCAAACTCGGCTTGACGTTTATCTCTCTACAATTGATGAACGGATGTTAGGGCACGTAATCAATTGTCCCCGGAGGATGATTGTGGCGAAATTTTACGCAGAATTATATCTGTGAGAAAATTAATTTGTTTGCGAGCGAGGGTTTGTGAGAGACGCCCTCGGTGATTAATTTGTGTTATGATGCGTAGGTGCAGTGATTAACAGCAAAGTTGTATGGGTTGTTGATGAACTCATTAGTTCAACAAGGGTTCTATTTTGGTTTCCTGTTCTCTCAGATTAATACGTCGTAACGGTTTCTGATAGTTTTAATGTGTCTCAGAATTTGTAGTTTTACCTTTTTATGAGAAATATGAACCATAATAATTATAATATAATTGAAAAATCACGAACCTATTGCTATGCTAGCCATTTAGAAAATTTTAACTAGAGCACCTATTTTGTATGCAACGGACATGCATTCGCATACTCGTATGCCTATAAATATTTATACTTTACAGGGAGATTCAAGTGCCTTTAGTTAATACAGCTATGTTGTTTTTATTCCCGATGAAACTTTTTAACTATTCTGTCTTCTATAATAACACCGTTACTTTGAAAAAGTTACAAAAGTCTACGATTAAAAATTAATAAAAAAATTGGGCATAAAAATCTTAGAAGCTGAAACTTTATAATTTTTTAATCCATCACTTTTGATGCAGGGATACTGAACTTTCTCTCATAAAATAAACTCTCTCAGGGCAACGTCGGACTTCAAATAAAAATAAAGTATTCATACCTATTAAAAGTTTGGTCGAAAAAGATTGGCCGAAAATCGCGATATTGCGTAAATTATTTACGGTACAAACTTTTTTGATCTCCAAAGGCAATCTCCAAACTAGACTGTTGAAGTAGATAAATTCTTTTTGATCCGCAAATTTGATTTCATTCCACGTGAGACCGTAAAGTTTCTATCTCTATAGTAGCCACGAGCCTTAAAACCAGGGCCTACCCGCGTCTGTTTATTCGAGAAAGTATAATCCGGGGTTTTTAAAAAATAGAATAAATAAGTTCTTCTTCGATCACTATTCCATCAAGTAAGGTTGTGGTTAAACGCAAGCATCGTCTAATTTAAAAAAAACTTCCTACTAATCTAACAAACTAAAATATTAAGTTACCTACGAACTTCGTAACGTATCTACGAGTATGAATCTAGAGGACACGCATCAACTTTTTATGTGCAAATCAACTTTCCAAGAGAAAACATACTACTTCAATTTATTGTTAAGCCGTTAAATTAATTATGACAGCGAGTGAACCAATAAAGCACGATAACAATTATAATAATTATTTACAGCTAATTGCAGAAGCAAATCGCAGAAATATTTAGAATCAACCGACCACTTTTTGAAACGGTTACCTCTGATAAAACCAAATCACTTTGTTTTCTTTCCAACTTTCGAATATTTTACTAAATCACTAAATATTTTGTATCGAATAACAAAATATTTAGTTACTGCTGAAAATTGAACACTCGTCACTTACCAGGATCAACAATAAATGGCTGCTCTCAGATGTGTAAACGACACAAATAAAAAATAAATGATCACTGATGTGCTTGTTTACCACAACATAGCGGCTGATTGGATCGCTTGGAATTAAAAATGGCGATGGATATCTGTATTCCGTAGCCGATCGTAATTCCTCGGCAAATTGGGTGCAACGGCCACCCCGGCTGCGGACTCGAAATCTGATTAAACGTCGGTATTAAACTTTTTATGTCACTTTTATTTGTGTTCTTTTGATTTATATTTGCATGTTTGGACGGCAATTGAAATCCAATCAATTTACATTATGAAAAGTCACGTGAAATATACTGTGGCTGATGACCTTAATAGGTTTTTTTTCACGCAGATCATATCTGTCGGAAAATATCCACTCGGGCACAGCATTCCACGTTTTAGCGGTTCGCACAATAAAAGTGCTATAGCACGTGCTTAGACAAGCCATCGCACTAAATGAGAAGAAGGTATTAATGGAACGTACGAGAGAGGAGTGAAAATAGCCCATAGGGAACATGTACATGTTGGATGTACATGTGGGAACATGTAGGGAAACATTTAATGTACCTATGAGCGTGATTTACTTGATTTAGCTCATAGGCGAGATGTGGTCTAATCTAGGGCCTATACCTACGCAAAAAAAGAATTTAAAAATCTTTACATTGTTCATAACAGTGTAGGTATGTCCCAAACATCATCAAATACCACCAAAAAATTTATTTACTTTGGCTAAAAAAGATAGTAAATTATGGCATAACTAAAACACAATTTGACGCCACATATGCGTGAATTGTTTGCGCTGCTTGTGTTCGCGGCAGCTTATCTAGCATTACTTGCTTCTACGTGCCGATTCAATTTCCTACTCCGACCCAAATACGGTCCTAAACGAGCAAACGTTCGGTAAAATCTGGCCAATAAGTCTAGCAAAGCTGGTTTGGGGTTTGATTTTGAGGAACTTGTTGAAGTTAGCATTTAGGATCCAGATATTGACTTGTATGGAGGTACTTTTAATATGACAGAGTAAAATCAAACAAGTGAGCTAGATCATAGTAAGCAGCCGTCTAAGCCTAGTATTTGAAAAGTTCCAACACCAAAAGCTTTGTCGGTGTTTTACTGAGTAATAACAATTTTTTTTTTAAATAAGATCTGAAGATGAACGACACTGTCCGTTTTTGAATGGCTGATCGCGCTCGGCATTTACAATGAGCGCTGCCGTGAGTAGATACATTAAGTATTAAATAGCTACTGTGAGTCTAATAACACGTATAACTCTAAGAGGCCTACAGGCGGCTTAAGTACTCTAACACCACTACTAGTTTAATGGCCTATACGAACTTACTTTTTAAAAGAAAACTCCTTATTAACTATTTTTAGAAAAGAAATGACTGGCACGCGTCTTTTTCGAATGAATGAAGTATACCTCTACTGCTATAGCATTTTGCAATATAAATATTTATCAAAACAATAGTCGACGAAACTACGCATTAAAATTAATTTCATCCTTGATTTGAGCAGATGTCAATAACATTCCACTCATTCTGTATACTCGTATTACTGAGTTTAATATTTCTGTCGCGAGCTCTGCAAATATTTCCATACGACACTTTAAACGTTTGTTATTGAAGAACCGTTGAAATTTATGTAATCGCTCTGTTTATTTCTTCCGCTTACTGATACGGAATGTAAAGACTGGAAAAAGCCAAAGTTTTTGTAGTAACTGTAAATTTCTTTGAGGTTGATCTGACAATCTGAGAATAACACTTGATAGCATTTTGCACTTGAACGAACATAGCATTTGAACGATGTTTGTTTAACGCTTACTGCGGGCGAAATTGCAAGACGGCTTCAACTTTTGTGAGGTCACAAAAGTCAATGTACAATGTTTGAACTCGTATTGTGTATGTGTGAGATCTATTTCGACCTCAAATCACTACTTACTACTATACGGGGTCATAAGGAAAGGTATGCTAAGCCGAAAAGGGCTGATATTATATATAGATAGTTCTCACCATTATGAGCAACGTTTACTATAGGGCCAAACCGGAAATCGCAAACACCCTTTTTGGCTTAGCATACCCTTTCTTTATAACCCCGTCTATACTAATATTTCTTCTCATATGACTGCCTCAATAACGACCAACCCATTGCCGACTCATGTTTTAGACATCATCCATCTGTAAATACAAAAGCAATACACGTACAAAAATATATATAAAAATATTCAAAATTCTCATAACAAATAGTTATGTATAAAATATATTCAAATTCTAGAAAACTGCGTAATTACATTAGAGCCCTAAAAGTTAGGGCTTTAGTTTTGCAGCCTTCTAGCTAATCTCTATTTACATTTTAACAAACCTACTATGGCAACATTATTCATTTTAGCAACAAAAATAAAAGTACTATGTGTTCCTGAGGTTGCACAGTTACAGTTCGCATACCATTGAATAAAAACACAACTGCAAATGTAAAGTCTAACAAAATAAGGTTACATTACACGTTTAATGAACAGAGTTCAAATGAAATAGTTATAAACTCATGCGAGATTGCAATTCCTCCTCGCGAATGCGCTGCAATGTTTGTTTACTACAAAGTTTAGAAAGCTGTAAGCTACAACTGCTGTTTGTTACTATTTATCATTTGGATTTGAGACTAAATTGTATGAAAGTAAATCACGTGCGTATGACTCTAGTCTAAAGCTTTAATAAGTTCCTTGTTTCCTGAGATATATCTACGAGTATATACCTATGCACTTTTCAAGGTCAGAGTGAGTAGGCATCATCTTAATCCACATACTTCATCTTCGGCCACATACATCGTTGCTAATGGGTAGATTCCACGTAACGAGTAAATTGACGAGACAGCAAATGGGCATACTCGGAAGAGTAAAAAAATCATGGTTCTAAAGACTGTCTTGCCTCGTCAAACTGTTTATATACGAACCGAGAACTTGGCCGAAGGCACTGTCTCACTACTATACTCGTTACGTGTAATCAACCCATTACAGGTGATTTATTGGTCAACAGTGGAATTATTTGCGATAAAAAGTGACAGCTGTCAAAAATGTTACCAAAAAAAGGATTACGTCAGCAATTTCCACTAAAATGACTCTAATCAATAAAATAAACGCTGTGTCCATTTAACGGCCTCGGGGGCACAAAGTAAGTCATGCGTGCCGATAATAAATCTAACAACCACTATTGCCAATTTGGTCCCAAGATATTCAATGTAGTGTGCAAACCACGCCTGTTGGCTAAATAGGACGATGCGGGTGTAATAAATGTTATATTGGCTTCGGTACGTGTACAAGAAAAATTACTGGTACCTAGTACTCGTAGAATAAATCGTCAGCTTGTTTAATACTAGCTGTATCCCGCGGTTTCACCCACGTAGCGATGAAAAACGGTGAAGATGAAAAGTAACCTATGTTGGTCCAGGGCATCTGAATTCCAAATGTTATCAAAATCTATTAGTTAGTTACCAAGGTACGTGGTGACAAACATACACACACATAAACGTTCGTTTTAATAATATTAGTAGGATTAATTGAGCGGGATACTCCGACTGTAGTTTAATTTGAAGTTTGTTTTAGTTTTGGTTAGGTCAATTCGAAGAAAGGACACGACACGGCGACGCGGCAGTCCGTGACAGTAATAACTCTTTCACAAAATCAAATTGTGTATCTGTAACATAATATATATTTTATGGTTGCTTTGTAGCATCTCGCGGATTCATTAAATTCAAATAAAACAATACCAAAAAACTCCTCGACCAATTTCAATTAAACTTTGGGTATATATATCAATACAAGCAATATCTATGTGATCACGACTGTTTATGAAAACGCAATTAAAATTTCGTTTAAAACTTTTAATTGCCAGTACGTTTGTATGGAAATAACCGAAATCATACTTACAACGGCGTATCTTTGAAATCGAGAATATTTCCAGAGTCCTTTAATCAACCTAAAAGGTTATTAACTCGAATGCAAACCATTGCTACCAATTTCTTGGAACTGGTATTAGCTTTATTTTTACAATAGCTTTATTTTGAGGGTTCCTTACCCAAAAGGTAAAACGGGACCCTATTACTAAGACTCCAATGTCCGTCCGTCTATCTGTCCGTCTGTCACTAGGCTGTTTCTCATGAACCTTGATAGTTAGACAGTTGAAATTTTCACTGGTGATGTATTTCTGTTGCCAATATAACAACAAATGCTAAAAACGATATTTTTTTGCTCGTTTTTATGATACGGACCCTTTGTGCGCGAGTCTGACTCTCACTCGCCCGGTTTTTTAGATATAATTGTAGCCAGCCCTATCCATTTATACCACGCAATCCAGAATTACACTTACCGGGTTTCCGAAAATGAAAAATAATATAAAGAATACATGACAAAATATGTTTTATGACAGTCCTATTTCTATGCCTGCGAGAATAGATGTGCGAATATGAATGATTTATGAACGCGACGGTATTATGCTTGCAGAGGAAATCAAATTATTCACTCAGGTGTGCCTGGATCAAAGTGGCTGTATTATGATATCATGACACGCAACAGTGACTCGCCAAGTTCAAAGCCAAGACACGATAGAACGCAACCAAGAAGGACTGAACTAGTGAACAAGTACTTATACTTACATGATTTAATTCAAAATTAAAAAACCTAAAACGTTGAAATGTTGAACCGATTCTAATAGAACATGTCCTAAGATCCACCGCTAGAAAACTTTCTTTCAAATAAAAAAAAACCGCAACCAAAATCAGTATACTGGTTTAAGAGCTACTATGCTACAGACAGACATAAAAAACATCAATTTATGTGTGTATGGTGAGTGTATGTTAATTAATGTCAAACATAGTACAAAGACAAAAATCTTTTGTTGCTCTAAAAATGTTCAATGCTTTCTTGCATCTATTTAGCAGACACAAAAAATAAAACAGTAAAGAGAAAACTTTGTACCTGCAAGAGCTAAAAGCTTTTCAAATTAATTTTAAGAGCTAGCACTGAATCCCCCAGAACATCCAGTTCTAAAGTACCAGTTCTTAGTACAAGCGAGTTCTTATTACGGTCGGTCCTTATCTCCGAGAAAGTGTATTGGCCTTTAATCTCTCACAGCAAGTGAACTCTGTAGGAACAGTTGCTTTATCTGTCGGTTTGGGTTTCACTGCTCTCACTGAGTCGGCGAAATGTGATGTATGGGGACGATATTTTCAGGAAATTGGTAAGAGCTTAGATAGAGATGTTTTGTTAGAGAATGTTTTTTTTATTTGGTAAGGAAAGATCTTTTGAAAGTAGTTTTTTTTACGGATGCTTTCTATCGCTATCACCTTGTTCTGTGTAGTGAATAATTACATTCTTATTCACAGCGTTCCTTTTGACATTTATTAATATGTTAAAAAGCAAACAATTTTCTAAGAAATAATAAACCTATTACATATTCAGTCAAAAATATCCTCTAGTTTATTATGAAACATTCCATCAAACTGAAACTTCATCACTTCATCCATGAAAATTTGAAACGAAAACCTACATCAATGTAACTTATCGAATTGATCAACTCACCAGCTTTCTGTTCCAAGAACAAAATATCGATATCTCCTAATACGTAAACAAACACTAGCCTCATACTATTTGTTACTCTATATTGGATAGCCTTGTCCGATATATTAAGCTATAGAGGTGCAATATACCCTTGATCTATTTACTTTTATCCGGTTCAGGGCCCTTATTCTAGCAAGTGAGATGTTATTTCGGTCATTATCGCTCTCATTCACAATGTCATGATAGTGAGAGTGACCGAGGAAATCTCGAGCGTCCAAGAATAGGGTCCCAGTTCGGAACTACGAGTACACTTCGTTCCGTGCAATTTATTAAGTAACCGTCTCGGGAACACGGCACAAGTAAGACAGGTCAATTATAATGCACGGGGCGTGGGGGTTGATTGTAATTATTTCTCTATGAATTTATGTCGTAATTAAGTTTATAGCAACATAATTGAATTCTTTAAGTTATTAACTGACTTAAAAAGTTAGACGGTTCTTAATTCGACTGTTTGTTTTACAGTTTCCAGTATAGTAGAAGGTAATAGATAGGATTATGACTTTTTTGAATTTGCACACCAAACAAATTACGAAATATCTTTTACTACCTCTAGAACTGGAGAGTGAAATTGAGCCGGACGTGTCTACCACATATCAGACGACTTTTTTTTTAATTTTAATGTGCTTTTTCGCACGCGAAACGTCCCACTAGTACGTCATCGAATTTCACATATCAAATTAGGTTATTTATGTCAGTCAAGCCGGTTTTGGCCATCTGGTATATTTTTGGTCGTGTTTGTTGTGATAGGCCAAATACGGATTGCTTAATCCAATGGAACTGACGTGAAATAATAACCTTTTTTTGTTTATTTCTGTTAATCCACCGAATGTGTGTTCAGGATTGGAACGCAAAGAAAATTTTGGAACCTTATTTCACTGCTTAATTACTTATTCTAGTGCTATGGTTCATATAAAATTACTAGCTGACCTGAAAGACGATGTCCTGTCTTAACTATGAATATTGAATTCGAATTGTTTTAAATTTTCTAATGTTCCGTTACTAAAATGACTATTACAAAATAAGGCTTGGTGATAGAAGGGTGAAAATTTAGAGTTGTACTAATGTATTTTTAATGCCACATGATAAAAAAATAAAAAAATATAAATTGTGTCCAATAAATAAATTTTAGGGGTGGACAACCCTTATTTCTTAAGGGTATGAAAAATAGATAGTAGCCCATTCTCAGACCTACTGAATATACTTATAAAATTTCATAAACATCGGTCTAGCCGTTTCGGAGGAGTATGGTAACTAACTTTGTGTCACGAAAATTTTATATATGAGAAGATTATACTAAAACAAAACAATTGCTTATTTATCTAATGTAAGTAAGTCTTCTAGGTTTCGACTTTTAGGCCAAGCCTACATAGTTGGCTCTACAAGTCATTAAACTAACTGGTAGGCTCAGGTGGAGATGGTGGGATAATCTAGACTCCTTTGTGATAACTGTACCGAGAAAGCTTTAAATCGTGATGAGTGGAAGGAGGATCGAGAAACTCATGACCAACAGTGGAACGAAACAGGAGATAAATACGGTTTCCACGTATTACCAAAATCATTAAATATCTTTGTTTCTTTTTATCCCGCAATCGCAAACTTCTATTTCCAATGAATCGAATAACGAAACGAAATAAAAAGGAAATAAGTAAAATTCACAGTCCGTAAACTTCAGCTTTACTCCTAATGGCTTTTATAAAATTTCACAATGAATCGCAGAGGATAATCTCTCGCTTTATCCGAACAATACAATTACATTTGATTGGTGTCAAAAACAAAGTACAAACGCAGTTAAATATACAAGCTACAAAAAGCGATGTTTTCGATAAAAACGATCTCTTTCAGACTAAAATAATATTATGGTATGTTTGGTATGCTTTGTGTGCTATATACCTAAGCAAAAATAACAGCTCTTGTCAAAAAGAGAAAGCATGTAACTATAATGAAGTTAGAGTTGTTGGCGTATCACATTAGTACCTAATGCAATTGCAAAAGTTTGAGTGAGTCGGTAAGTATATACGATTGTTTAGTTCTTTACGTTGAAATTGTTTGGATTCGAATGTGTATTGTGTAATGGTATCTAATTGATGAACTCTGAAGGATTCGCGGTCCGATCGCCAGATTTACAATCAAACTTCATACTGTTGCCAAAATTAGCTGAAACTTTTCATTTCAAAACACACAATTCAGTTCAGAAATCAGACTTCAAAATGAAGTTCAAAAATAGAAATGATGACCAAATTGTCATCATTTCCAGTTTAGCGAAGATCTATGACTCGTGGTCCCACTAATTTGACCCACTGGTGGGACAGTGTGTCGATTTAATGGGCTCGTGGTCCCACTGTTTGGTGGGACCATCAGTCAACGTAATGCAGCCGCTCGTGGTCCCACTGATTTGGTCATAAGGGCTATAACACAAATATTTTTGTGAAATGAAATTATTTTATTTTATTATTAAAGTTTTTCCGCCTAAGGGGCTAGGGGATTCAAAACAGGAATAAGCCGAAAATAAAAAGGCCAGCATAAAAACGTGAAGCAAAATCTGGCCCATTTTAAATTTTATTAAGCCAGAATCGAATTTAAGCTTTAATTAGCTTAAACCTTTTCAATTTAATTTAAAATATGGGTACATCAATGTACATTTATGAATGTCAGTTACTCCTAGTGCCCAGTATTAATTTATACGGGATTGTATTTTGGGTACTCCGATACCCAGCGTGTATCCAACGGTTATCTCACTCACGTGGAAGTTTACGTACTGGCCTCGTCTGTTTCTCTGTTATTGAGCGATAAAGAAGGAATGCGGTCATTCGGAGCGATCTAATGTACTTATTATACCGTTTCTGTCTTTACAAGTACTAACGTTGTTTATAACCCGTGTCTTTTGTATTTAAGTGCACTTATTGTATTTATTAGATTACTAGCTATGCCATGAGATTTTGCTCGCTATCCTATTTTTTTATGTTGCCATCACGCTTTTAGAGAAATATCTATATTCTATCTTATATTTCCCTCTTACAAAAGTAGCATCCTAGAAGCAGCATAACTTATCGTAAAATGATTGTCCGGTACTTCAAGCCAACTATTTTCAGAGTTCAGTTTTCGAGCAAGCCAATCCTAGCGGAGTGAGGACTTTTGGCGGGAACGTGGAAGAGACATGTTGCTTCATTTTGTTATTTTACTAAACTTGTGTAATTTTGAGTGTTAATGTTTATTTTAAGTGGGGAAAATAACCATTAAGTGCTTGAGGACGTGCACGAGTGTGGGCAAATCATAAAATGCAGTGAATCGTGTCATTTCGTGTTGCTTCCAAAACTCCTTAGAAAAGCCTCTAGTAAAGTCTCCACTACTTTACTAGGGCAACTTTAGGAATAAATATACACTTGAACAAATAAGTCTTGACTTAAAGGTCTTAGTTACCAGGTCATAAAATCCCAAAAAAAAAATCCTAGCGGAGTGATTTTAAAACCGACTAATCGTAAGAGTTTATACTTACTTCGTCTCGCGACCGACGCGGTAAGTGGTATGTTAAAGCGAATTTATCTAGACGCGCCATGGTGTCATTTTATCTCTTTCCAACAGTGCAATTACCCGCCAAATTTGACCGGCCTGGCTGCTAGACGTGGCCTTTTTCCAGTAAAACTGTTTATATGCTAATTCACAATGCGAGTCCAATTCGTTCTTTTAGTTGAGTATTTTATGCTAGTTTTATATTTGTTTTAGTATAACTTCCTCATCACATTTCTACTTCTATCCTACTTGAATGGTGTCGGTATTCACATATTCTCCCATTTTCTCTACTTATTTCCAATATCGTTAAGAAACCATGAAATTAAGTGACAAACAAAAACAAACATCCGAATTTTCAGTATTAGTAAGGATATTAGTATGATTTACTGTGTCAATAATTCTGAACGTCTCAATGCGGTCGATCGTCTGTAAACATTCTATGAATATTTCTGGATTGATTTGCAATTTTGATTTGGCCTTTATGACGTAATTTAGGGTTGATGTTTGGTTTTGTTGTGGATTCACGATGCCACAGTAGTAATGAAGTCTTTGATCCGTAATTTGCTTTGTTTTCGTTGTGCTTGTATTTACTGTTTTTTATAATGTTTTAAAGCACGTTCTACGAGTGTTAGGTTTTACACAAATAAAATAGCCATTACTATGCATAATAAAATTGTATGTAGCCAGTGCGTAGGCATTGCTACGTGCGTAGACATTGGTACGCTCGTAGCTGTTTCGTGAAGATATTGCTACAAGCGTAGTAATATATACTACATACTCAATGACTGTTGATAAGTTAATTAATTGCCACAAGTCTATTCAGAGCTACAAAATAATATCAAAATTTTCATTAAATAATTGTTAACACTTCATTTTAGAAGCTCTTAGAAATGTCACCTAGATCGCAAAAACCCATCGGTAGCCAATCTATCGCTTACTTCCAAGTAGGTTGGTAGAATTCAAACGGTAAAATTCAGATCTATTTCTAATAAAACGTCCATCGTAGCTTTAGCTACAAAATCGTAGCCGTATGCTACGATTAAAACTGCTACGAGCATAACTATCAATATCGTAGCCAATGTTACGCGCCAATTGTTACATACTATTTCAAGCTTTACTATTCTCCCAAAAACAGTATATAAAACACGTACCAGTGACATAAGCGTACTTTCTCCTTACAAAGTTTTTTAGGAATGTCCCACTTTGAGTCCCTCCGATATCCATATCGAAGACCTTTTCAGGCTTGTCGAGGTTTTATAGGTATTCTGCTAGGTAAGATACCGGTTATTGCATACCTTTTCGCCCAAGTTGAGATTTGGAGGCAGTCTAGCGTTCTAGTGCTGGGGATAAATCTTGAGTGAAAAAGTAGGGGAAAAGGAAAATTATGATTTGGGCACAAAATGTAGCTTGATCGGTTTCGTTTGTTTTCAATGTGTTGTTGTACGGTCAATATAAAGCTAACTGTCGAAGTACTATATAACTTGTATAAATTAGTTTTGTAGTAGATATCTAATATATTTACAGTTTACGGGCAGATTTGATGGATTGAATAATGACAATAGGAAAAAAACGTCCAAAAAATCGAAATTATTTTCAACTTGTTTTGATCGGTTTGTTTCTGATTCGTTGATTTTGATGTAGCGATATCCTTAATTATTAAAATTGGTTTGCAATAGGTAAATGTATAAATATAAATAATAAACGTGCCTTTGCTACTAACATTAAAAAAACCCTACGACAAAACTTACTCATACTTTCTACTATATATTATTATATATATAATATTATTATATATATTTTATACTATATATTATTCTATTATATTCTACTTGTTTAAAATACTCCAACCTCATTTTTAAAAACAAGTTAATTTTGTTAGAAAACACCTTGAAAAGCGAAATTACTCCTAAAGACACAAACATTTCTTTGTGGAAACAAGTGAAGTATTACTAAGATGAGAGGAAGCACGGATAGATAAACTAGGAGCTTGTTTTCTTTAAATTTAATCTCGACATGAAATCGTGGAGGAAAACATCTTTTCTCTGGTATTTTTCTTAAAATAACTATTATTTTAATGAGAAACGTTGTTGGACACATTTATAATGTTTTACGAGTAACGGAACGACTGAAACGGCTTGTAGAGATTATGATGTCTATGGTTTAAATATATTATTCTTAGTTGTAACCATGTTAATACAACACCCAATAGATTAAGTATCTGACTCCATAACACGCGAAGCCTTTTTTTTTTTTTTTTGGGGGTGGGAAATCATCAAATGACCCCTCCCACTCTTGGGCAGAGCGGAAGGGAGTGTCAGACTTCTACTGACCAAAAACCACCCATGTTTCTTCTACGCCCTTGTGACGCCGAGGCCGCGGTAACTTCTACCCGCAGCCCCGACGGGAACACGCGAAGCCTCCAATATGAATTGTAAAAAAAACATACAATCGAATTGAGAACCTCCTCCTTTTTTGAATTCGTCAAATCCACGTAAGTTTTTGTAATAAAAAACTGAAATATTACATTTTTAATTGTTCATTTAAAACGTACTGCACTAAAAAGAAACGCCAAATGACTTAATTTGCTTATTTCAAGGCTATTTAACTTATCTAGTCAGTGGCGAGGCAAGTCAAATGCAAACCGTGATAAAAACATATTTCTCTCAATTACCTGAATAAATATCACGTACTTTTGCTTCTAGGAAAAGGCTCTCAAAAATTAATAAAAGAAATAATCAATCTATAATTCATTTTCATATGAATAAAATTTGCTGCATCGATTTTTTTGAGAGCAAAAATCGATTTTGTTGATAAGTCGCATCTTTGAAAAAACACATTTTCCAAGTTGTCCTAGCGAGGTACCATAGGTATTATAGTTATTTCTTAATAGGAAATGATTTAATATAAATTTATAAAAAAAAATAGAAAATAAAAATTCAACATCTATTCAATGTACATTAACGTTCACTTATGAATGTCAGTTACAAATTAACGAATAAAATAAAATACAAGAATGAATGAATGAATGTCAAAAAATAATAATACAGGAATAATTACCTCAAGGATGTTTCCACAGGTACTTATCGGCAATACGTTTTCAAAAAGTTGCCAACGTGATATCTATTCCAAACTACGTAGCAGACTAAGGGCCAAACCCGACCCATGTCATACTTCGACGCTTTTATTGGGACACTTTGAAAGGCGATAATGTGATTTCGTGCCATTTCTTGCATATTTATGAAGAAATATCGATCAAACTGAACCTAACACGCATGTTTGATGTGTGAACTGTGAAAATGTCCTTAGAACACTCATCTTTTACAAGTAAAACAGGGCTAAAAGGAAAGGGTATGCTAAGCTGAAAAAGGCTCATAAGTTCTCATCATTTTAAGCAACTTTTATAATGACGCCAACCCGGAACTCGAGATAAAAATGGCTCAACAAAATATATAAACAACAAATGTAAATGCAAAAAAATGGAACGGATTATATTTTTTTACCGGTGTGAAGTTGGCAGCCAACTTTAGCAGCCATATTATCCGACCAAATTAGGTAGTCGTTTTTCGCGAATTCCGGATTGGTCACATAGTAATAGTGGTTCATAATGATGAGTAGATACTATGAGCCCTTTTCGGCTTAGCATACCCTTTCCTTATAACCCTGTATAAATAAGTTCGTATACACTGAATTACTAACTCTGGCGCCTGAGTTTTAAGATCACCTACATTCTAAAAGCCTAGCAAATACGAGTAAGTATCAACCAATACACTTGGCTGCTATGCTAGAAGGACCATAAGTTTTTTGAAATAAAAATTGCTAAGTTATGAATTCGAAAATTATGAAATACGACTTTTTCAAAAACTGTCGAAATTATGTTTTGTAATGTACTTTTATTATCAAAGTTTATCCAAAACTATTTGAACAACATCCTGGATCGGTTCCAAACTGATTTATAATAGGGAGCAGTTTCCAAACCAACAAATCTACTAACTCTTTGTATTGCGCTTTGCGACTTACGTATAGTGATTTACAATACTAACTCTTTCAAAATTCAAATTCAAAACTTGGCGCAATATCCGACAAATTAAAAATTGAGTATTCATTAAAGCCAAAATGTATCAATATCACGTCAGTTTTCACAGCAAAACAGATAGTAACTTTTTGCAGTTAATGACTCTTGCACTAAGCCGGCGAAATGTCAATTTGTTTCCCTAGTTTTTTTTTTTATGTAATTGAGTGACGAGACGAGCAAATCGCTCGCCTGATGTTAAACGTCACGTTTGCCCATAACAGGTCTGCGCCACCCAGAATTTTGAACTCTTCTCTCTCTTCTCTTTTCTCTTTTAGTCTCTGAGATCTTTTTTTTTTTTTTTTTTTTTATGTAATCGAGTGACGAGACGAGCAAATCGCTCGCCTGATGTTAAACGTCACGTTTGCCCATAACAGGTCTGCACGAGGGGTTCCCAACCAGTCACACCAAAACGAGTCAGTGTGACTTGGCACCACCCAGAATTTTGAACTCGCAGAATTCAAGACCCAGTTATCAGTCCCAGTTCTCAGTTTATTCTATTTTCAGTTCATTTTATTTTGAGTTAATTTAGCAACCCCACTCTGCTTTTCTTAGAGTCGGTGTCGTAGCGCATTTCTTATCGGTGTTTCGTAGAAATAAGATGCTTTCAGTTCGAAGAAAATTATTCCCAGACGTCCAAACGATACCTTATGACTGCAGAAGTAGTATGGGACGAAAGATTGTGAAAATTAGCTACAAACATTTTTACGCTACGTATAGAAATACATAGATTCGAGAAAATGACATTTAAACAAAGCCCGAAGAATATAACGGAGAAATTGATTCATCCCTTTACTTCTATTAACGTGTACGGATACGACGTACGTGGTACTAAAACATCATGAAAATAAATAAGTAATACAAAATGTAGGCTTTTAAAAAATCTTTATTGTTTAAAGAGGGTTTGGTCAGACAATACTATGCCACCTTCATTGGCCAAACCTTGAATCTAACAGAATCGTGCTTATGAAATTAAAATACAAATCAATAGCGTTTTTTCTTGGTCGACCATTTATTTTATTATTTAACAATTGATTGTGATTTTGAATTGTTATAATCATTAATAAATACGTACTCGTATTGTAACTGTACCAAGTCTTTTCTCCTTCCATGTAAGTTTTTTAACTGTCGTCAATAAATACTAAATATCAAAACCAACCCTTCAGTATAGAAATAACCTGCGTAGAGTTCCACCGAATTAATTATGCAAAAGTGAACTTATAATTAATTAACTTAATATTTACGACAGCCATACTGCTTCAGCCATGCTTCAACGCTGTTTCCCTTTTGGCGAAAGCGCGCGATAAATGTTTGTGCATAAATTTGAAAAGCTCATCGACTCCGGCCTCCTGTTTACGAGCTTGCTGTTCCCGTGTGAGTGCTCGACCTGAGTTTTCATGCAAAGGTACTTAAAATTCGTCTCGTAGGCCCTTTTTAAATTGAACGAGAGGTGGCGTTAACTGTGATAGCTGAGATTTTATCTGCTTCATGGTCATCAGATAAGTGGTTAATGGGATAATATTTTGTTTTGTAGTATAAGTTAGATGTGGGTAAGGGTATGTATTAGGAATGGGTGTCTTCGAGTCGAGTAAATCGCTTTCTTCTAGCTAAGCAAGATAAACTGCCCACTATTAAGCGAGATGAAGGTCAAACGCAAGCCCATCAGCGATCAGCGAATAAAAAAGCCTGTAATTTGTTTACTTTCTCATTATTTTTCTATTAATCACAGGTTTTCTTTTCTGCAATTCATTTGTAGTATTTTACCGTTTGAATAATTTTTCTCTTTGTTTTATTTGTCTGTACAGACTGATGTCGTGGATTTGAACCATAAAAATATTTTCTTGTAACATTGTTACAACTCGTGCTAAAAATAGCAAAAATAGCGTGCCTGCTGTTGCTACCCTCTTTATTGCCGAATCCAGCACTTTCGGCTTACTTTCGCTAAAACACTGCTGGTCCTCGAGTAAAAGTTAATCAATCGTGAATTTCACTTACTGGCCAGGGCCCGTTCGTTTTGAAGGACCATTACATTGCCAATGGAGAGACCCATCAATTTGGGTTCACGCCGGCCGCACGCGGCCGCAGGGCTGCGGCCGACATGTGAAACGTTTTATTACGGTTCGGGAAAAACCGTAACAATAACGCGGCTCGGTATTCTTAGGCGCAGTCTCCACGGACAGCGGTATTAATAGCATTATTTCTGACTGTGTTTCACGCTGCACTTGCTTGATGACTCCTTAACACTGCAATGTTTCTGGAAACGGTCACTTAACTCAAACTTAGACCGTGTGTAATTATTATAACATATGAACTTCAAGAGAACTACGTTACCTATATATAGGTAATTAAGTACATAGATTTGTGAGTTCAATTTTTACACTAAATTTCATAGACTCTTAGCGACACTGTTTTCATATTTTTAGAAAATAACACGTAAATCCACATGAAATTTAACATTTACTCAATAGACAAATAAGTTCACAAATCAAACTTTGCTAACAAAGGATTATTCAAGTCCTATTAAACCTAAAATCAAAATTAATACCTTCTAAAATTATAAACCTGACGAGTAATAAAAAACTTTCAAACATTTCATAACATAGTTCTCGGAAATCCGTTCCGTAGGCTGCTATTAATTCCTCTTAATACAGAAATATGACTTGATGTTTTTCATTCCTTAGAAACAGAAATTACGGTTTCCCATTACGGCTTATCGAAAACCGTAAGAAATCATTTCGTAAAAATCAGAATCTCCAAAGATTTCGCCAGACATATTGATTAGAATTATTCCTAGAAATCGTATCTTTCCTTTAGGTAAATTATTTTCCTGAAATTTGTTAACGAAACGTTTCGAGTATTTGTTATTTATGTGTGTGAGATTTGTGATAGTTTCAACTCAAAGCTTGAATTTCGATATTTTCTTTGCTCTGATACTCCTGTCTTTAGTGTGGTGGTGATAGACATTAAACGCCTGGTACAGCACCCGTATTGTATCGACTTATGTTAATGAGCCCTCCACTCACACTGCAAATCATGTACCTAGTATACAGTGTAGTCTACAGTACTCCACAGACTACACTATGTTCCATAAGCCTCGGTTAAGCTCTAGCAAGGGTCTTCTTACTTCGCTTTTAATTTAATTAAAATATGACGAAGTAGCTATGTACAAGCAACATCTGTTTGTATATTTAATCGTCTTAATTTCCTCAAAATCCGACAAATTATTCAATTACACAGCGAATTTCAACATAACCGCGTCTGGGTCTGGGCAAACGAGCTTAATCTCGAAGAAATACTCAATCTTTCAATTTGACGCGAAATCAAAGGAACAATGGGCCCGCTGTTTAATAAATGTCGCCGATTCAAATTTCAAGGGGCTCCAGATGGCGATCGCCTCGCTTCGGGGGTGAATAATTTCCTTCACAACATTGCCCCCCAAAATAATGTCATTCTTTATGTTCCGCAAGAGCGCTGTCGCAAATAAATTGAAAATTCGACGAAGGACACTCCATCTCCACTCTCCAATTGAGTTGTTCAAGCGAACATTCACTTTGTGCGCCTAAATGAAGACAGTAAAAGTATCCAAGTTGGACGTATCTATTACTTCGAAATTAAGAGACACAAGAGAATGACATGTCTATTTTCGGAAACAAATAATAAATAAATAAAGAAGAAAGACAATCAAGAAATACATACATCCAAACAATATATTTTACACAGTATTCCGAAGTTATAATTTTTTAAAATAAACGAAAATACACCACCAATTTTGAATGGTAAATGAAACCCCGCTTCTCACAATATGGAATGTCTTTACAATCGAGATAGCAACACTTCTATATTCGGTACAAAATTTTCATGCTCAGACTTCTTGCTCTGAGCAAATACGATGTTAAAACGTCTAGACAGGTGTGTCATTTGGAAACATCGATGAAGATATTTTTTCGATTCAATGCTCATTCAGAAATCGCAGACCAGCATGTCAGTATCAAACACCATTGCTTCGGCCCGCACGATTTAGTGTCGACGCTAAGAGGTAATTCATTGCTAAAAGCCGACATTCCTCTAGGGCAAACTACGGCTAGGTGTAGCGAGAACTTCTGCTGTAAGTGCTTCTTAGCCACAGTCACCTGTGCTAAGGTGGAACGGATATACTGCATAGAAAATTGAAATTCAAGTTGCCTTCGTATTCTGCATTCGTGCTGTGGTATCGGTACCCAAGTAGTTATAGCTAGCGATTAGATCCATTATTTGTACCTACGCATTAATTTCATTGCAATTAAAATTATAAAATTTATTCTGTCAGGTATTTTAGTTATGTTTGATACAAAACTAACTACGAGTAAACTAACTAAAACTAACCCGGAATTCGCGAAAAAATTATAAGGTGTTTCATACATTTTGTCGAGTGTCGTTGCCATTTTTCTATGGAACAGATGATTTTTAAGTACAACCAAAATGACTACACCAGCCAAACCAGACTAATGAAACCTAACCTAACCAGATATTAGTTCCCGACTAACTATTCTAGTAGTAACTAATATTATCTAAGTATTGAGTTGAAAACGTGATTTAACATTTCAAATATTCAGTTGAAATTGCTCTTAGTAAACTTCAAATGTAAACGTCAATTTTAATAATCCAACAGAAGGGGTTGGATATAATTTCTTTGAATTAAAAAAGTTACTATAGCAACGTCTTGATCAATCCTTAAACGAGCGACTCTTGATCTCTCAATCTGCTGGAATTACGTACAATCTCGACAAGCGTACTTATTCGAATTCCGGCATCAGTTACCTTCCTTACTACGGAATTTCCATTGATTGTACCGTTTGCCCTATTAATTTGGACCCCTTCGAGTCAAGCCGGGAGCTCAGGACAGAGTTCCGCTTACTTGCTCAATTATCCACCTTATCGTTGCTCCCATCTGATAAAATGCACTGAATCGGAAACCAATCAAACAATGGAACCGCTGTGATTCATTTTTAATTCAACCGTCTTTTTCACCGGAAAATCGACCGGGATTCCGTCCATAAATCAGGAAGTCGCGTTGTAAAGTGAAAATAACTTGTAAAGTATCCATAAAGCAGTACTGTGACCCCATAAGCTTATTGCCTATAAAATTTTAGATATTGGCATCGAAATTGACTTCTTTATTATCATGTAGCTAACGTCGCGTCGTATCGTTATTTTATTTTCCTATATATTTTTGGTACCGAACTGATACAATGTATATTTTAGAATTATGTATCTACTTCGAGATACACAGCTAGTATAATCTGTGGTATAATTATAGCACAAATATATAATACATATATTTTTGGATTATATTATAAATTATCCGCGTACTGACGGCTATGAATGAGGACCAGTAAGTAGTACTTCAGCTTTACGAATAGTGATCCGGGTTCAAATTCCGGGCGGATCAGCGTCTGAGTTTTACATGTCCATGTCTCCGTCTCCGTGTGTTACAAAACAGGGAAACTAAGTAGGGAGCTCCGCTTGGGAAGAATTAGGTTTTTTTGTTGATAGCTCTTAAATGCACCTAAAAAGTAATCAGAACGCCATCTTACTTTTCTTTACCCGTCTTCTACTCTTACTAAAGTAATTTAGTGAATAAAATACGGGCACTATTTTTCCAGACGTTTTGTTAACAAGCCGGCGGCACTGAGGTGAACGATTACGGAACTAATTCTAAGTATAATGTACGCACCCTTGTTACGCACACGACGCCCCGTGACAGGGGTCGAGGGCCCCTCTGGAGGCTAATAAACACATGCTAGATAACCCTATAAGACTGTATGTTTACAGGTAATACGGACAAAGATAATGTAGACATAAGAGTTAAGTCCATGAAAATACAGCTTTTGTACTCTGAAATACTAACTACCGGCGCTATCAGTAGAACAGTTTTAGTAGACTGGCTCTGTCTTGATTCAAAACAATTGACAGGTAAAGTTTAAAACCAGTAACACGTGATGTTTAGATTGTGAAATATATTAACAGGTTCTGTGCACTGGCATAAAAGTATTGCGAATAAAAAAGAAATAATTTAAAAAAAATTGCAGAGAAACAGAATTACAATGCACGGCATTTCAGTTAGCACATCGGGAACCCAAAAGCATTCGAATTTTTAGATTGTGAAATATAATACATTAACAGGTTCTATGCACTTAACGTTTTATACTGGCATAGAAGCATTGTAATAAAAGGAAATAGTAAAAAAATACAAATAAATTAAAGAGAAACAGAATTACAATGCACAGCATTTCAGTTGGCACATCGGGAACTACCTAAAAGCATTCGATTTTTTGCGTTTTGCAAAGAATAGATGTTGTAGTGGTGTTTAATTAAATAGAATTGTACGAACTGCGTCACGAGTATAATAGCCACAGTGCTCAACAAAGTTTACAGAATATGCTATTGTTGTGTGACATCGTATCAACACATTTTTTGC
The DNA here is from genome assembly GCA_949125135.1 of Alcis repandata. NCBI lineage: Eukaryota > Metazoa > Arthropoda > Insecta > Lepidoptera > Geometridae > Alcis > Alcis repandata. The sequence continues at coordinate 6,547,648 of OX421238.1, forward strand.
TACTCGCTTCACAAACTATGACATTTTCGATACGCACTAACACCACTCACGGTGAAACAGCGAATTCAGTTTAAAAAACAAACGGTATTTTTGCAGCACACGTGTCCGACCGTCCGGCCTCGTTTCACAGTGGATTCACTCCATACATCACTTTGTTAGTTATCTGTTTAGCTGGATGACATTGATGAATGTTCAAATGAACAGGCGGGCCTCCGCGGCGGGAGCGCTGGCTTAGGGTTCCTGCACTAATTCAGGCGCAGCCATGAGAGAAACAATAGGAACGATGTCTTCAGAGATTAATTAGTGGCATTACGAAGACAGAACATCCCGTGTAGGATTTGCGAGGCGAGAATTGCCTCTTCGGAAATCTGGCAAGTGTTTTTCCTTTATCAATACTGGTCAAATTGTTCTTGATTGCCATTAACGTAGAGAAATGATTTATCCACGCGATGAAAAGGGACACAAACGATAGCTGTGATTATACATGAATATACGTGAATTTATTTCAAAATGATCTATTAAAACCACGTCAGTTTTCATAATAAAGACATGCCATAGATTACAATGGTTGTTCCTTTTCCATCATACAAACAAGACTTGTAACATTCTTGCTCTCAATCAACTAATACCTCATTCCATTAACACAAGGTATCTAATTAGTAACAATTACGTTAGTAACAATTACGTCAATTCCATTAATAATACCCAGTAATTTTTAAAGAAACTATCAGGATCAATATGATACATAAACTAACCATCCATGAACTACCATTTGTATTGCGATTCTAAATTGATTATTATTAGCTAGCTATTACATACAAGCTATATTAAATTGTTCTGTTCATTGATCAAGTTAATTTTCTAATTTACTTCGCTTAGATCTGATACCTGAATTGATTCGTAATTACGTGATTGCCATAGAAATTCTCTATTTGTTGTTACTAAGTAACTACTGTATACCTCGATTTAATTATAGTTATAGATTATATATAGATAGAAAATGAGTTAAGATTATGAAATGTGTGAGCAAAAAATGTAACGAATCATGTGAATGTGAGCTCAGTACAGCGATTCTATCTTTTCAGCGTTGTGAAACTTCGGCTTCTAAAAATACGTTGTGATTTTCAGGCGAAACAAAATTGTACTCGAGCATATTGTAGACGTGTCATAAAACGTGACTTAAGAATAACAATCATAAGGAAAGTAGAAGAAAATAAAGCCTAATAGCGCGCACTCATAAACTCCAAGCAGGTATGCCTTATTTACTTTTTATCGAGATTGTGCTCAAAAAAAAACATTATGTAAATCACAACCCGTGAAGAGCGAGCACGTTTTATTTGCTTTCGAATGGCCCCGTTCTTTTGTGACAAGAGTCCTGAAAGGCCATTTGAATCACGAGTATTTTGGATAATAAAAGAATCATCCGCTTGGTCCTAACGAAAATAACGCACGACGCTCGGAGAAGTCAAATCGCGAAATATCAACGTGTAGAGTAAATTGGACTCTCATATACAATTGACGAAATTAGATCAAGGCACGATACGTCGTGACTCTCGGTCTTCAATTATGTAAGGGATTGTGAAGGAGAATCCAAGTCAATTGCTTAGGAGCTTACGAATTTAAAAGAGCAAAAATCTCGGTACATTGAAGTAGATTTATTTCTACAAATTTTTTTTAAATATTTTAAAAACTGCTACATAAAATCGGAGTTCAATATACAGTGTTTGTTTGTGACATTACAGCAGTATCGATGTTCAAAGCTTTGATTTTATTGAAATATCAACTTTATGGAATGTGTCAGTATTTGCATATTTTACATTTTATAAATATAAGAAGGGTTTTAATGACGACAATATTTGCTTATCGAAAATGTATATAATTACAAAATAATAAAGAGTATAAGTCTATAAGGTAAAGTTTGGTATTTTGAATCTCCTGGATACTGGAAAACTAAATGCTATTCATAACCTTGACCATCATCGTAGAGACGTCATTTTGTTGGCTTTCTGTGAAGAATTTATGCAGCAAAGAGGATTTTAGCTAAAGCAATGTTGCATGTTAACCCAGAATGTCTGCTCTGAGAGACATACTATTGTAAGGCCGTTCGTAGAGTAGACGACCAAAGTGTATGAGACTCTGTGACTCGAATTTGTGACATCACAACTCTCTCGTCGCGTTTGAATTGATCTTCGTACATAAATCGTCAAAATGTCAGTGACGTGCCATTTAAGCGCATGATGACAGAGGCTAATAATTCTGCCATTTATCTATAATACTGGCTTGCGTCGCCTTATTTCCGTACAAGTTATCCTTGTTCGTTAAGTTGAAAATGAAATATTAAATCATTTCCAAGTAATGGTAGATAGATAGATAGATAGATAAACTCTTTATTGTTCACACCATAAATTACAAACAAAAGAATTATAACACATAAAACTAGTGCGACAACTGGCGGCCTTATCGCTAAGAGCGATCTCTTCCAGGCAACCTTAGGATGGAGAGGATAGACAAAAAACAGAAAAACGGGGTGTGCAATATTGAGAAGAAAAAAAAAACTGTCATATAAACCTACATAAAAAAAAAAAAAAGTTTGCAAAAGTTTCTTGAAAAAAGTTATCATTTAAAATGTAGGTACCATAATATATAATTTATAATTTTGTTTAATTTCGATTACTCACGTGTTATTGAGTTGACCACCGACTAATTACATAGTTTCGATGGTGATCTTCAGTGATCGGTGATCTTTTTCAAAGAGTGGTTACGAGCGTAACACGATCGCGGCTCCTGGCGAGCACTATAGTGCTGGCCGTGATTTAGATAATATAGTATCGGACTCAAAAATTTTTAATTATAACAAAAAATGTAGTATGTAGTAGTAGAATTTCATAGTTTATTGAGTCACTCAATATCATTTTAAGACATCGTTATGTTAATTTAAAAGGGCGCTACAAACAAACGTAATAGATATTTTACTGCTCGATAATCTCGAGGCCCTCATTTGTATGAAAATTCCTTTTGTTTCTCTTCACTCATTATTCAAATTGTCTATAAATTTTTATTTCACTCTCATTTGCTGAAATTGTTGCCACTTGTGTCATTATTTATCAATACTTACAAAGATACATTCTTATTACAGAAGTTTGTTGTTAGATGGAAATCCATCAAATTTCTAAAATACGCCTAATTTTATTAATAAGCTCTATAAACGTTTTTAAAACGACATGCCAGATGATCTAAAAATTCTACCACCACTTACTTACTTACAACACTTCCTACTAATATTATAAAGGCGAAAGTTTGTGAGTATGTTTGTTGCTCTTTCACGCAAAAACGGCTGAACGGACTTACATGAAAATTGAAATGAAGGTTGTTCATGGTCTGGATTAACACATAGGTTACTTATTATCCCGGAAAACGCGGGTGAAACCGCGGGGTGCAGCTAGTACTTTATAAAGATATCCAAATTCTTAGATCTCAAAAAATCACGTTGCATCAAACTAGCAACTAGATAATTTATATTCATCTAACTGTTAATATAACAGAGCGAATCATTTTAATGAATCGTAGAAATCTCACAATATTAGGTTGACGTTTTGTTTACAATCAGACAAGATCTGAGAAATGAAATATAATTATTATAATAATTATTCCCGTAATGTTAAATAAATATTAATCACTGTTAATATGTAATTACGAGTATAACAAACTATACGTGAAGACGAGTCCAGCAGGCTGATTCAGCTATCCGAAATTCGAATGCTTTCGAATCGAATGTATCCGGATCATGTTTCCGTGCGGGAGACAATCGCGAAAAAGCCCGTCTTCGAATTCAGAAAACAGATGCAGAAGACTTTTTGAAGAAAATCGTCGAATACATTCGAATTTCGGATAGCTGAATCAGCCTGCAGGTCCACATCACTGCTGTCTTTACGAAAAGTGCAATAACTCGAGTTTTAGGTCGAATTGATATAAGTACAAGAAGAACAATCAGTTTTACACCTCGGTCATGCCCTCATACGACACGTTTAGCTTAGAACTCAATTATTTATCTTCGAAAACTATTTTTAATTAGGGTCTGTTCATGTGTGGTCTTTTGGTGAATTTTGATAGTAGAGTTGACTACTTAGTTTACACTGAGCTATGTTGATAAATCTCTACTCGTACCAGTAGCGTATCAGTTATGGATCGTGATAGAAAAAAGTAGAATAAACCAAACTTACCGGTGATTACTCACCAGTATAAATGAGCTGAATCCGCCCAGATAAAGGTAATAATTCACAAAAACCGATATCCGTTGAAGCAAACATTTTACGATTGCGATATTCACGTCCAAACTCCCTCCAACATATTCGCAAAACACTCTGATATTATAAATCGGATATTTTGAGCAACATAAAAGCCACGTACAGCAATGAAAGCTCGGGCCGGACACGCCCGCTTTATAACCGTGTGTTTATGGGCTCTACGTCATCTACACGCCGGCCGTAACTTTATAGTGACGTCATAAACTAGTGCGTCCAAGGGAAGTCAGAGACGTTAGGATCGTAATGTGCTAGTTGTTGACACTTTGACTGTGTCAAGTGGATTTCATGCTCGCTGAGACGCTGTGTGCATATTGTGCATATTATGTGTGATTAAGTATGTCTTCCATTCAATGTTGTCTGCTATAATATGTGATTATTAGTACAACACTTCAGTTCAGTTGGAAACACAATACTAGTTACTTACTTAGAGTAAACAATGGTACGAACAAGTAATATTTGAATGTGGATTAGGGCTGTGTCTAATTTGTTAGTATTTTAGTAAGTAATTTAACACTTAAATCATTATTATTTATTTTAAGACTTGATTTTTTGTAGCGACTAGTCCTGTACTTACATTCTATTAATACACGCACATCTTCCACTAATATCTTAATTTCCATCCACGTCTTACACATAGCAGTCAAACTCAACACTAATTAGTCCACAGTAATAGCAATCAAATCAAATATATTGGTTGCTACATTGGTACCCAACGTTAAAGTAAACTTTCCTTAACTACTGTAAAATCATTTCGATTCGTGTTATTTCATTGTGACATTTTTATTACGTTCTATATCTACTTCTTTTGAAAATATAGATCTGCTAAGTGGCACCAATGCGCAATGTGGGGGCGCTAAAGCGGTCCGAAACATGATTTTCATCAGTGGCCACGAATAAATATGTCTTAGATTCAAACGCTGGTCTAGTTCTATCGCAATATCGTAAACTATTGTCGAAGGAAATCATAGATGCTGTGATCGTTACGTCGACGAGTATCTAAGTCTATTGTTGACTCGTTGACAATGCAGCTTCTGAAGTACCGATACAGCTTACTCGGAACTGTGTGGACACTGTACGAAGATACTCGTAGGTCTGCAACAATAGCCGAATAGAATCCACAATAATGCGGGACGATAGAAGCATACACATACTTGACATGCAATAATAGCTATGCTAAATAGAACGCGCTCAATACAATATAAGTAACATAACTGGGGCTCAGGGATACCTCAGCATAAAATTAAAGAAGATAAAACTCCCTAAACATTATCATCGTAATTTTCAAATTATCCTCGTAGGAGATAAAATTCCACAATACGTTTTTAACGTTCAACGATATAAAAATGCAAATGAGGCTAAACGTTTACCTACTAAAATTACGAATGGAAAAGTTTAACAGTACGAATTGGGGACTAGAGCCAGGTGGAGGTAAAACAATGTGGTATAATTAAATTTTCGTCCCGACATCCCTGATAATGCTCCCGTTATATCCAATTTCAAAGGTAAACAATACTGTGAGGGCACGCCAGACATAAGCTTCGCCTAGAGATCCCGTCTTATTATAAGTGTATTTTATGTGTACCGATAATGGTAGAGGCCAAGTAAACAACAATGTTAATTTCACTAAAAAGATGGGCAAACAGTTTATTGTTATCGTTTCATTAGTCTATACGCGGAGTTACGGTGGAAATGGGGAGGCTGAATTATTTCGAGTAGTTAAATAAATTTACTGTTTTACACGCAGACGCCCTCCAGTTAAAGAACAGCAAATACACGGAGAATTTATAGCAACCGTGGATAGATAACCGTATAATTTGAATACTTAATTAAGACGATAATTATTTAATTTTACATCGTTAAAACAAACCATTTATCAGTTAATAGTATAAAGGGGCCTTATTCTTAAATTATTAATTCGTTTAAAAGCTAAATATATAAGTCGGTTTTCTTACATACAATCGCCTTACTGAATGATTTGTTACAGTTAACCTGTTAATTAGAAGAATTGAGGCTATTAAAAAATCGGTTGTCTGTAAAGTGTGACGATAGTTGAACGTGACAACGTCATAAGAAAATACTGATGGATTGATTTCATTTTTCAAAAGAAAATTTTAATTTTATTTGTTTGATAGATATTTTGTATGGATACCTATAGAGAAGGAGGTACTCGTAAATGGAAATCACAAAATTGAATTGATCAAGTTACATTTATTTGTACGCATAAATACAATTACGAAAATATATCACTGAACATAATATATATTTAATATCGAAAAATCATTACCTTTATCGCCGCGATTATCGTTGCTATAAACAATTGACACCACATTCACTTTTCACTGCACTCCATACTTGACGAAAACATGTAAATGTATTATTGTATAGCAGCTGTCCACGCGGACGCATTGCTCACTCAAGTAGGAGCGAGACAGATGTGGAACGCTGCCGAACGCGGAGGCCGATTGTGCCTCTTTGTCGCTCGTTGCGCGCTCTCGCTTGCACTTCAAGCCTTAAATGGAACGCCTCAGAGCGAGGTAACGCCGCATGCGTCATGTTTTTTCGTGCGTGCAGTCGGCTCCATCGAATTATAAGACGTTGTCACGTCAAAAAGTGTTAAAACCACGATACTTTTCAGTTTTTCCCGATATTACTTACTAATCGCTCGATTAGGGTAGACTGATAAACAAGATAGTCTCACTAATCTTCTAGCACGTAAGACCAGTTTCAGAATATACTATTTATGAGATTGGATACACAGTTTCCGTTTCAGTAGAGTGTCGTCATGACCATACAAAATGACACGAAATGTATATAACAATCTACACTACCACTTCACATAACATTCTGTGAACTCAATCAATAGGCATGTCGTAGTTTAAATAAGTAAATCTCTACTATATAATATAGCATACCATTTATGAATAACCCTGTATACAAACACGGCAAGTTGAATAAAAGCTTCTAAGATTCGCACCATAAAAGACAAGACGTAGCGCTTTGTAAACATTGAAAATAACTTGTTGGAGCATTGGATTGCACAACATACAAATGGTGTACCATTAGCGCATTCCGAGAAACGGTTCCGGAGAAAGAAGTAATTTTTCAAGATACTGTGCGAGAGAAAAGGCTTTGAGACAGATGGGGATTTGTCAGGAACTCAGCAGTCAGGAGTCACGTTAAATTGCTTACTAGGAGCTACATAAGAAAATTGGAAATTAATTTATTAGTTACAAACATCGATGTTAACTGATAAAGAACTTTTTTAAGTCAAATAATTGTTAATAACTTAAATGCAATTTAAATAATGTGAATGAAATTATAACAAATAATTTAAAACGGCAATGAGGTAGATATACAGATTACACCGTTATCTCTGCATACTAGGCGCTATGGCAATGAAGTGCGAATGCTGCGCAGCATTTGACGCCTCCTCTTGACACCTGAAAAATAGAGAATTTTCGCGCTCCATTTGTCGCGCGGTATATTGCTGCTGGCATACCTAACACAGTTTTATATTTCATTCAGATAGATCTTACTTACTTGGTACTTGGTGAGCGGGCTCTTTTCCGCAACTAGGCCGGTGATCGGCCCTTTTTGCGTGAACGGGTGGCGGCAGCTACTCCAGCCACCCGATGTCCTCCAGGAAGTCCAGCAGCTTGCGCGTCCCGCTGCAGGCCTCCCGCAGGGTTCCCGGTGCTCCCAGGAACTTCGCTCTTTGAGATGCCACGCTATCGCACTCTAGGAGCACGTGCCTGGCCGTTTCTTCTGCCTCCATGCATCCTCTGCATAGGGGGCTGTCTGTGACACCTATGGTAAACAGGTGTTTGTTTAGTGGGCAGTGACCGGTGACTATGCCGACGAAAAGTCGGAGCTTGTCCCGTTTGAGATTGAGGAGCTTTCGGGAGGTTCTCGGGTTCAGTTCCGGGAACGCCTCCTTTGACTGCCTACAATCTTGTGTACTTGCCCAGTGTTCTTGGTGTAGTTTGTATGTTCTTTGTCGAATCCAGGTCCGAATCTGGCTGAAAGGTAGAGGGATCATTGGCTCTGGTCCAACAGGGCGCATTGCCGAGCCTCTCCGTGCCAGTTCATCAGCCGCGTCGTTACCTCTGGATCCACTATGACCTTTAATCCACTGAAGAGTCAGTGTATTGTGCTTACTGACCTTCTCTAGCAGGTGGTGACATTGAACTGTTAGCCCTGAGGAGTGTTCAACTTTTTGCAGTGCTCGAAGAACCGCCATGCTGTCAGAGAGTATCCTGATTTTATAGCCAGTTACCTTTCTGTTTAGTATTGCTGTGGCCGCTTGAATGATACCTGCACATTCCGCTTGAAAAATGGAGCTGAAAGACCCCAGAGCTAAAGCTGTGTGGATATTCAGCTCTTCAGAGAAAGCGCCTGTACCAGTACCTGTGTTGGTCTTAGAGCCATCAGTGTAAATCCTAAGTTCTATTGTATTGGTGTTTTCACTAGGCTCTTCGTGTAATTGTACTCTATAGCTTTTGATAAAGATGTGTTGCTTAGGTACCCTATCGTAAATAGAGAGAATGTCAGGGTTGCCCACTGCACATTCCTTTATAATCGTTGTGTGGGTTGCTGTTGTGTTTTGCTCCCAGAGGCTGAGTGCTCGGAGCCTATATGCGGAGGCCGCGGCTTCCTGCTGTATATGTAGCTGCAACGGTGGGAGATTCAGTAGAGCCTCCAGGGCTGTAGTTGGGGTTGTTCTTATACATCCAGTTGCGGCTACACATCCCAGTCGCTGGAATTTTTTCAGTTTGTTAATTGTGGTGTTCTGTTTGGTTCTAGGCCACCAGACTAGGGCTCCATAAGTTAGAGAGGGCCTAATTACTGTGTTGTATAGCCATAGTGTTATTTTTGGGGACAGCCCCCAGGTTTTACCTATCATTTTCCTGCATTGCCAGAAAGAAATGATAGATTTCTTGATTTTGTGTTGGAGGTGATTTGCCCAGTTTAATTTGCTGTCTAGTATGATACCTAGGTACTTTACCTCATCCGTTAGTGACAGCTGTGTATTGAACAGATGTGGTAGTGTATAACCCCCTAGGTTTCTTTTGTTGGTGAACATTACTAGTTGTGTTTTATTAGGATTCACGGACAATCCGTAATTGATGCACCAGCTTTCTACCATCCTTAGCGCATTGTTCATAATATTACATGCTACACTTGCAAAGTGTCCTGATATAACAGATCATCAGCGTAGCCCACCGTGAGAAAGCGTTGTTCATTCAGCTTTGTGATAAGATCATTAACCACCATGTTCCAGAGCAGTGGTGATAGGACACCTCCCTGTGGGCAGCCCCTGGAAACTATCCCTCTTGTGGTTCCTGCCGTATCAACTCTCACCGCCCTGAGTTTCAGCATGTTAATGACCCACTCACTCAGCGTCACGTTAACATTATGCTTTCTGAGTACCGTTTTGATGCTGCTAAAGTTCGTTTTGTCAAAGGCGCCTTCGATGTCGATGAAGGCGCCTAGGCATAACGTTTTGTTTTTAATATTTTGTTCGATCGTGCTTACTACTTTGTGCAGGGCCGATTCTGTGGATTTGCCTGCGCTGTAAGCACGTTGTTGCGGGTGCAGTGGTGTCACTGTTAATATGTTGTCTCTTATGTACCGATCACATAATCTTTCTAGTGTTTTGAGTAAGAATGATGTTAGGCTGATCGGTCTATACGCTTTGGGTTCCGTGTAGTCGCTCTTACCTGGTTTCGGGATAAATAGGACCCTGACCTCTCTCCACGCAAGTGGAACGTACCTATATGCTAGGCACGCTGTGAAAATGAGATGCAGTGTCCTACCTATACGCTGTAAGCCCCATTGTAGCAGACCGGGGAAAATGCCGTCCAGGCCTGCTGTTTTGAAGGGTTGGAAGGTGTTTATGGCCCACATTATCCTGTCCCTAGTGACTACTGTATTTGCGACCAACCAGTCGTCCACTGTGGGTGGTGTCCCTTCACTTTCGCCCCATGTGGTACTGTTAGTGATTTGGCATTCCGGGAAGTGGGTTTGCATGAGTAGATTGTTTGTTTCAGTGTCTGTTTTTGTGAAAGTATTGTCAGGTTGTTTAAGTGAGCCGATTACGCGGATAGGATCGGCCGCAAGGATTTTCCTGATCCTATTCGCTTGTGTGTTCGACTCTATGTTTGTGCTAAACCTTTTCCATGACTTACGATTCCTGGAACGTAGCCGCTTTTTGTATTCTATCCTGGCGGTGCTGTACTTGTTCCAGTCTTCGTCATTGTATGTGTTCATGGCTCTGTTAAACAGTTTGCGTACCTTTGTCTTGTGTCTTTCCAGTTCTCTGCTCCACCCTCGGTTACCATTTTTGTTGTTATAGTTTGAGGATAGGGGGCAGGCCTCCTGAAAGCTCCTAGTAAGACTATTTGTTAGGTGTACTACCGTCTGTTCTATTTCGGTTGTACTGTTAAGATATGCCTCTGAGGTAACGGGATCGAGGTGTTGATTGAGTGAGTCACAAAATTTTACCTTGTCCGTTCGTCGAGGATTACGTGTTGGTATTGGCGGTGTGGCAACCAGTCCCAGCTCAAAACGTATCCATCTGTGATCAGAGCATGAGGACTCGTCAGACACACGCCAGTTCTTGATGGCTCCTATAAGGCTACCTGTTGCTAAAGTTAGGTCAATTATTGTACGGCATCTACTGGTGACAAAAGTAGGCTCCGCACCCCTGTTCACTATGGAGAGATCGGTTGTGAAAAGAAAGTCTACCAATTCTTCTCCCCTGCTGTTTGCTGCACGCATACCCCACAACGGGTGGTGTGCGTTTGTGTCTGCTGAGATGATTAATTTGAAGGAGTTATGTTCACAGTACCTGATCAAATCCTCCACGTGTTTCGGCGGGATCTCCTCGTCGGCTGGCATGTAAGCGGACGCAATGATCATCGTGCCATTGTCATCTCCGGTGTTCTGGACTCTGGCTGTTGCCAGATCCCTAGAACAGAATTCCGTGAGGGGCACAGCCGGAATGCTTCGTGGTACGTAGATGCATGCCCTTGGGCTGTCACACGTACTGTCTAGTATCAACTTACCATTCAGTGATCTGAGACCGCACACACGCCCCGCCCTAATCCACGGCTCCTGGATCAGGGCGACGGTCTCCTCGTTGTCTTTTGCCTCCAGCACTCTGCGCAGGTTAGCCGTTGCAGTGAGGCTGTGCTGGAGGTTTGCTTGTATATGTTTACAGTCGGCAGGGGTCCCCATCATTAGGTTTACCCTCTGCCGACTGCTCCGGCTCACTCTCGGAGTCTAGTGCTACCAACTCTTCCTCAGATACCACCCCCTCTTCGGAAGTGCGTTTGTGGAGCTCTGGATCCACACACATCTCCGCCGCGCCCCCCGAAGTTGACGGCATCGGCGAGGAGTGTGCGGGCACGATTGGGGAGACTCCCTTCGCGCTCTCCGCTTCGGCTGCTGTTGCGACGTGAGGTGGCACGTCCGACAGGGAACCGTCTTTTCCGTAGAACCGGACATAGACGCTGCCGAAACCATGGCTGAGCCTCCGATCATTCTTCATGAGGATCGGGACCACATCCTCTGGGATACCCAGTGTTAAAAACATGGTCCCGTCCCCCTGGAGAGTGTGGGTGAATACCGTCCAGGAGTTTATGAGGGCCCACCTGTTCTGCTTATGCAGAAGCAGGTTTGTGTCCTCCAGAGTGTTTTCACACTCCGGAAGAAACAGGGCCGCTCGTACCCTCCTGGTAAGCTCACACTGCCTCTTGACCATGAATTTCGGGCAGTCCGTTGTTGGCAGTTTGTCTATTGTTTGAGTGATCCACCTTAGTGAGGGCTCATCCAGACACCACAGCTTCAGAACTCCATCAGCGATGATGGGTTTCCCTCTGAAGGAGGGGACGAATGAGTCCGAAGGATCCCTGACCGCTTCCATCAGTTTGATCTGAAGGATCCTCTTCACCCAGGCGATCTGCTCGTCGTTCAGCTGGACTCCATCTGCCCTTACTACAGCTACGCTGAGCTCGTTCTGCACGACCTCAGCATAGCTTTTCTGGGCACGATGTGAGGTGTCCAGCCTCACTTTCTTGTGTTCGCTTCTCGGCGAAACCGTATCGTCCAACCGTGAACGCTTGCTGGGCTCATTGCGGGCCGGGGCCTGTGACGATTTAGCAATGGCGATCTCAGCTCGCTTTCCACGGTTGTGTCTACCTGTATTGTTTGAGCCAGGTGCCTTACCTTTGCGGCCAACGGGCCCAGCGGTCTCCACAGTCGGGACTGCGGATGACGCTGGCGGGGCGTTCGGATCGGCAACGGGCTTGTTTAGGTTGAGCCGTCGCTCACGGTAGAAGTCGTCGGTTCCCGGTTTGCTCGCTCGGGATCCGCCAGCTATTGGCTGTGTATTCCCTGCGCCCGTACCCAACTGCTCCTTCCGATTTTGCTGACAGTTCTGTCTTTGTCGTTGTCGTCTAGTATGCTTTTTCTCCGGGGCGTGAGCCACCTCGAGATTAGGGGTACCGGAACCGGAGGTTGAAGTCATAGGACCCTTCCCCTTATTCCGCATCCCTTTTTTGCCCTTGGGTCTTACGACCTTCCAGGCAGCGTCGGTACCCTTGACTGCGGCAAAAGCCGTAGCAAGGCCCGTCAACGCCTCCCTTTCGGGGGTGGATTGGTTTGCTGTGTTATCCATAAGTTACTATTTAAAATTCATCCGTTTAGATCCCCACCCTCCACGGAGCCCGCACCATTGGGGATGTTGGGTTACAACACCAGGGTTACTAAACGGATATAGAAGGGCGGAATCAGGAACCCACGAGGCGGGCGCTGCTCCCAGATCCACGCCAATCATAACGTGGTCCGCGGGCAACGCCGACTGCAGGCCCCTTAAAACCCCCCCTCTCGCCCGGTGGAGTAGAAGACTGCCACCAGTGCTGAATGAATATGGTTGGCTAGTCCATATCCTCCCGTTTCGGTTGAAATTCACACCAAAGTGGAGTGTTGTGAAAGACCAACCAATCACTCAGCCACCAGGTTTGTTGCATCCAACCTACGGGCCCCCCACGCACAGCACCAAATACGTGGGTGGTCATCCCCCCAACCAAACATCCGGAGATGCAAGGCCCCCAGTGACCTGACCACCACGCCACCACGCTGACTGGAAGGAGAATAGGATGGGAGGGTTTTGGAATTCTGAATTGCGTCTAAAAGTATCGGTTACGTCTGTTCCGTAGGGGACCAGACCAAAAGCAGGCGACACCACGTGCAGGAACTTTGTAGACTTGTTACAGATGTCAACACGACCTGCGCTCCTTTCTGTAACCATTTGACGAACTTGCTCACCGGACAGGTGGCCAAGTCAGGATAAGTGTGCTCTCATTAGCTCTTAATCCCGCCCATCATTCAGATAGATATGCTATACGTAATTTTGTGTGTAAGGCAAAGTAATAATATTCACACTTATCTCAGAACAAATCTCGTTCATAGATCATGCCTCAAAGTAACATTGACTATATTTTTCTACTCAACTAACTTTGCATGATCACATTTATTCCTGTCATATTATAATCCATCTTAAACCCAGACCCTATAAAATTCTCGTTTTTATAGAGCTCGCTCTCTAATCTTTTTATTTCGGTAGATACAATGAAATGTGGGTCAAACCGTTATTGTATGAACTTTCACCTCTCAGCATTTTTTGACATCCGGCGTTCCGGGCAAATGGTACCACACTTCCTTTTCTTCGAATGGAGTGTATCGCACATTTCGTAACTGTCATTGACAAGCGTCATTACATCGCAAATATACCTATGAGTACATACATCGTCGATTTAAAAAAAAAACGAATAATTAGAAAGATATCAACAAAATTGCGGGTTGAACCTGAACCCGATCAGCATGTAACCGAGGCGGATGACGTAGCGAGTAAGAAACCCAATAGTGGGACGAGAGTAGGCTGCGGATAGTGATGATAGATTCAAATCCAAAAATATGCGTCATCATCATCATCATCAACCTTTTTCTACCCACTGCTGAGTATAGATCCCTCTTCAGCGCGTCATCCTTTTCGGTCCTGGGTCAGTCTCATCCATTGCCTTTTAGCCATGACATTGTGAAGACAATGTGAAGACATTGTGAAGACAATGTCATGTCTTCAAAATATGCTTACCTACTATTAAAAACTTAAGTCCATTTCTTGGTACTTTCAAAATTACAAATGTCACGTGTAGAAGGTCTTTAGGGCCGAATCTCTGATAAATGACCTATCCGTCCATCGTTGGCCCTCTCCGTCTTTCCAAGAACCCTTTTTAGAAGAGCACGTGCTAGTTTCCGTATCGAGGCGGTACGTGACATCGGGTGCACATTCACTGACCGTCACGACAACATTGTCGGCTCCCCCGTGAGTACATGGTTCTAACCTTACTGGATTCTCTTCAGCTCCGATATTTAATAGCTAGTAGCTTTATGCCTGGTCTTGCTTGTTGATGAACGACAACGTGGTAATAAATAAGGTGAAATGATTTTTTTTTTTTGCTGAATTATTAGATCGATATAAAAAAGAGATACATTTTAAACATTTGAATTATGATTATCATAAAAATTAGCTATGTAGCCTAAAAACTTATACGGGGCTACCCCTGAACCTATACGAACATACTAACTTTAGATATGCCTCTCTCAAATTGAATTATTTAATGACCTAAAAAGACGTTTTTCAGTTCTGATACACTGCTTAAATCGTATGAAACAGAGCTAAAAATCGATGTTTGCGTTTGTAAAATCTTCACTTGCTTTATGCATTCTTACAAAATAAAACTGCAACAGTTAAGTTGTAAAGATCCGACCCATTTTAAATCGCTACTTTTATCGAGATGTAGAGATGTTCGTGTTATGCACAATCCATGTCGTGCAACTGTGTCGGTAGTTCCCTGGTGTGTACACAGCTTTATAGTTAGGGCCGACGGCAGTACTTCTACGATTTTATAGAAACGCAGCGGGTTTCATTGGAAAATATCTTCCATTTTCAACATAAATTGGAGAGTTGAAGTTGTTACTTGTATTTTTAATTCCTTGAAATCACATAGGATTCGAAACGCAGTGAAGCATGAAGCATAGTCTTTTAGTTATTATGACCAGAGATGATGTAATGAAAGATATAGATAGCATACGCTGGGTCTCAAAAACATAATTCGTTTATGCAGCTTACATAGAAAATATTGTTTTTACAATAACATCATTTTAGCTAGCTGCGCCCCGCGATTTCACGCGCGCGGTGATGAAAAAATGATAATAACAATGAACAAAAAGTAGCTAATGTGTTATTCCAGAGCATAAACTATCTCTTTTTCAAGTTTTATGAAATTCGGTTCAGTAGTTACGGAGATACGTGGTAACACACACAGACACATTCAAACTTTCACATTCATAATATTAATAGAATTAGAGCTCTGTAACAAAACTAAGGTCTATCCAAGTGTAGTTTTACGTAAAGCTAGTTTCAATGCATTTCTATTTACTAAAAACTTTCTAACCATGTTTGTTCGGGTGGAATCTTGCAACTCAATTTTGAACGACTTCCGGATGTCCGACTGAGCTGAAATTTTGTGTACGTGTATAACCACGATGGCAATGCAATAAAAGCTTGTTTTTAAAACTGTTTTTAAAATTAAATGAATATTGTAAAAAGGCTGTGTCACCTCTGCAACTCTAAGCATGTTTTCTTGAGTTTATTCGTTGTGCGAAACGAAGTGAATGTTACTATCCACTCTACGTTTTTTCAACTTCCGCTGAAATTCACTAACAATGTAGAAAAATATTTACGTTACATTCTGTAGACGTAGGAAAATTTAAATGTGCAAAATTTTAATTCAGAAGATTTTTAGCTATAGATAACGTTGCACACTCGCAACAAAGCTAGTAAATCATATGAAACAAACAAAATTGACGTAGTATTTTTCTAAAGTACCTATATCAATAAGATTTCCGCTGAGCTCAAACAATTTCCGTCTTCTTTCAAAAATATTTGTCGGCCCACACACCGCCTACGAGCTCGTCGCTTATTTACCTCAATTAGAGTTTTAATTTAAATAATCCTTCTTGAATTAAATAAATAAGCTTTGTGCCACATGGTGCCTTGTCTGACAATACGAAATGCAAGTTGCAACAATTTAATCCGGGCACGATTAAAGGATTACTTGGCAACGGACAAACTCGCCCCGTTTTTGGACTTTTGAAAGACAAACAAGAGTGAAGTGTCGTAAATTTGTAGATTCACTTAGTTTGACTACCTTTAACAGAAAACTATGGGTAGGTAAGCTTTATTAATTTGTTGTGAGGTTTTTTTAGAGCTATTCTGTTTTCTGTTTCGAATATTTTGTAGCAAATGTGTAATTTCTTTCCTGTAACCTTTTTCTATGTTTGAACCCCTGACGCAAGAAGGGGTGATATATTATTATTCTTCTCTTTTTCTTTTGGTTTAAAACAATAAAAAATCTTGGATTTACTTTTTGATATTATTTTAGGGTGATTTATATAAATATATATATTATTAATTACAAAACGAAAACTGAATAAAGCTGATACATTTTTTAATAAGCATGATTATTCAGGCAAAATGCACTTTGAACAGGTAAAATGTGGTTTAGGTCTGTAAAAACTCTTATAGGTACTAAAAACCTACTTTTTTGGGAAGTCGCGTAAAACTAGACATAAGTTCAATACAAGCACTGTGTCTCCCGTGAGCCATCACCATTATCATAATTACTCGAAGAGCTTGGTTTGGCTCCAATAAACTATCAACGGAATGCTTAAGTTATGAGAAGTCGAAGAATTAAATATCCCCATTCCATGAGAAGCGCACTTAAGATTCATTTGATGCTCTACTAGGAATGCTCGAATTTTCTCGTACCAAAACAATGGTTTCCACGTTTTCCACATAGCTGCATTCAATCATAAAATATTTGATATTCACTCAACTATAAAATACCTTTTCACATGAAGCACCCAATATTTCGAAACCCTAAATTGGATAAATATTGGCAGATAAAAACATATTATTTGAAAGTATACAAATATAGGCAACTGCAATTGCAATTCGATGCGATTCGAGATTTAGATGCCCGAAACTCAAAACAGTAGGTATTTATGTAAATATTTCAAGTTAAAATGAGTTTTTGTTAGGTATGTAGGTATATTTGAATAGAACATTTTATTTTAAAAACTGCTTTATTTTTTTGGTGGCAATCGTCAATATTCTTACAGTTTGTTAAATGCTGAACCCTGTGTGTTCATA
This sequence comes from Alcis repandata, assembly GCA_949125135.1. Classification (NCBI taxonomy): domain Eukaryota; kingdom Metazoa; phylum Arthropoda; class Insecta; order Lepidoptera; family Geometridae; genus Alcis; species Alcis repandata. Next base: position 6,565,231 of record OX421238.1, read on the forward strand.
TGTTGTAATAAAAAGCGAAATAATAACCAAATCACAATGACCTCAGTGACCATCTCTGTCTTTGTCTATGACTTTCATAAAACCTTGTCAGAATTTACTAAGTCACTAAGTAAGTGTTTCCTTTTTTAGTAGTCAGACAGCATATTCCTAACTCTAAATCCTGTTTTATAAAGTTTTTAACTTGAAAAAAAAAACAGAAACGTATTCCCACAAAACGTATCGAAATCCACAATAAAATTTAAAAACCTAGACAAAATCCTTCTGCAAAAAAAATCCTAAATCTTTAGACCTACAACTCGAATTGTCATTACAAAGTCTACCAAGCTTTCAACCTTCAAAGCATCGCAAAACGCTTTAACCACCAGACTTACCGCCAAGCTTCACAGATCTACTTTTCCAGACTCGTTTGACGTATCAAAATACCAATAGTTAGTCGCAATTTCTTTTCCGCTTGCAACACGAGCCACGACTTCGCGGCACAAAGGGCACGTTCCAAAGACGTGAATTTTATTTCACGCATCCGATAGCGATGCGCGAATTGAAAAAGGCATCTCACCGCATTCAGGTCGAACTCAATGTGGTTTTAAATTTTATTTTTCCCGTTTATGAGCTCGTCTTGAGATACTTCCGTTCATTTCTCGTTTCATTGCGTTGCGATACATTGTAAGTAGTTTTCAGAACCAGTAGTGTTGCGAGATGGTTTACCTCACAATTCTTCCTGGAAGGATAAAATAAACTTTCATAACCTTTCAGTAAATATTAAAGTAGAAAATGGTCTTTTTATTTTGTTAGCGTGGAAGAATTGTACCTATAATCCAGAATAGTAGATAGTTTCATACCAGCAACTAATTGAAAAATCACAGATTTTCTTAGAACGCGATCAAAATATCTCTGAGTAAATCTGCTAGATAATTCTGGATTCTGAAGATCTAAATTAACTAAACGTAGAGACATCAACGATGTCTCATTCAGCGGTCTAAATGAGAGTGGTAAAAACAGGTCTATTTTTAGGATGCTAAAATCTGTTAACTAAAACTTACAGAATTGGCTTGACTGTCTATTCAAAGTTAACTAGTAAAATAAACTTAAAGCAGGTAAACGAGCCTTTATTATTTACTAACTATTCCTAGCTGAAGCCTGACTCAGCAGATCTAATATCGCTGGAGCCGACCACGGGACGCCAACTAATTTAATTGGAACACGTAAAGTAAGCTTCCAATGGTTCTATTTTGAACGGGAGCTGGCGACGTTCATATCTCGACGGAAGAACATGACGTAGAGTTTATCGGTTACAGTAACAAGGTAAAACCACAATTACTTTTTAACTTTTTTATTTGTTTCTGCAGTAGAAACCAATATCTTCTATAGACTATGGAAACTAACGTGGTTTTGACACGTTTTGTATAATTAACATGAGAATACTCACGTAAAAATTAAGAGTGACGGGTGAGACGCAGCCGCGAGCGCGTCTCGCTTGTAACTCACCTGATGAAGGTGACTGAATGTAATCAAAACTAGTCGTAACAATCGACTTAATTTTTACGCGAGTATTCCCGTGTTAATTACGACGTTTTCATTTCATGATTTTACGGACCGGTTAATCTTGATGAAGTTGGACAAAAACATGGTATGCATTGTAATTGCAACATGGTAATGAAATTGCAACATGGTATGAGAGAAATTACATAAGATACGTTTCATTCTGTATAATGCTGTAAAAAATAAAATTCGTGACTAAAATAGCAAATCACAACTAGTGACTTAAAACTGAAATAAAAATACAAGATACAACACTAATCGAGTTTGCAGTTTTTTACGAATCGATTTACCTAACAAAAATATTTTCAGCTCCAAGTGAGCGTAGATGTGTTTTGCATCCACAAAACTAAGCGACAAAACAGTGCCTTGAATTCTTATTACAAGTTCCCGCATTTACCCAGCAAGTTATAAATAAAATATAACTAGCAACTAAAAGTTCTGAGGATACTCGGCAAGTTAATATTACAGTGAGTGTGAAGCCGAGCGAGTAGGAAGTAGTGCACACTAAATTAAGAGGGCACAAGCGGCGAAATTAAAATCTGCGGTTACATTCAGGAGCGTTGCCAGCACTAATAAACTTATGTGAATAAGCTTTAGAACGTAAAATAAGTATTTTCCGTGTAGAACCACTGAAAATGAATAAAAGCATACGTGCCGTTTACGCTGATGGAGTGCTTTGCAAAATTCAAAGACGTTACCTAGAAAGTCGGTAATGATGAAATTTTCAAATACGGATTTATGTATTCTCTACGAGGGTGAAGCTATTGAAATTTTTAATAATGGATAGAATATTCGAAATGTTCCAACGATTTTTTATATCACTTTGCCTTGTAGTAATTTAAAGCTGTTTTTAATTTTATTTCTGTTTCTAGAGACAAACTTAAATTTATTTATGGTTAAGATAAAGTATACAGGATTATAAGGAGAGGCTATGCTAAGCTAAAAAGAGCTTGTAGTACTCATCATTATAAACAACTTTTACTATACCTCTAGGATCCTGAAATATAAGTTGTTCCATACATACAGTCGAGTGTCATTTACATTTTTCTATGTAACTGATATTTTTTTTGCAATTTCAATGTCCGTCACGTCGTAAAATTGTAGATATAAAAAACATCACCGCAAATTAATTTATTAAACTCCATCGCTTCGTAAAAATAGTAATCTTACTTACCTTGCTTACGGTAATTTCCACACAATTTACCATGCGGTTAACGGAGAGGTGCATCCTTTGTTCTAAGAACAGCTATAATAGCAGATACCCAATAAACAAAGATTAGAAAAAAACAACGAAGTCCTGATATAGAACGACAGATTTAAACTTTCATATATTATGATGACATTATGATTTTCACATACATTGAAGAAGTTTGAAGGCTTTATTTGAGAGATCTAAACTAACTAAATCATATCTGTCTTTGTCATTGCAACATAATAAACAAAGACATCAATACTTTTAGAAAAATATGATCTGTCAACTAAAGCCTATTAACTTAGGCCTGTTATTTTAGTTGTCAATCGATTTTTCCTGAGAGAAATGTTTAAATAAAACATTTTTAATTTTGAATTTAGTTATATCTGAGTCATGAAAAGCTATAAAAAATCAGCTATCTACAAAATTACACTTTGGTTATTTAGTCACCGCCTGGAAAATAACAACGAAACGTCCAGTAAAAGCCACGCTGTCTCAAGATCGATACTAACACGGTTTGAACTTGTCAAAAAAGGACAAGGTTAAGTAAGTATTGACGGAGTCTTACAACTAACAAGTCCCCATTGCTCCATAACACGAAAAGTAAAGGAAAACATCGTGAGGCAATCATAGGTAAGGCGCTTTCTACCCCAGAACTGACTGTCTCAAGTGGAAAGTCTAACTTGAGAACCGGTTTAGGGTCCGTACCAGCTTTTAGCTCGAGCTTGAAGTGTATCGCATTAGTGTTTTGTCTCGCTTTTCCTCTAGCTGACAGAGCCAGGGCGATTATAATCATAATCAATTTATTGGTAATTTTCATTACAGGTGACAACAGAAGTAAATTAATTAATTGTTCAAAATTAACTTCACATACACACGTCGGACGACGGCCCAAGCCGAGGCTTCGAGGTGCTCTTGCGCTTGTCGCCCCCAAAAACTTTAGGCCTAGCGCCATATGCGCTCGCCAACCATCCGGTATGCTGTAGAGACCTCAGTGGCCAACAGCATTTAGTCATCCAAAAAAAAGGAGCAATGTAAAGTTGTAAGTTAGTATCAATTTTATTCGATTATAACATGACGAAAAAAACCTTTTTTTTTAGGATTATTTATTTTTCTAAAAGCATATTAAATATACATATAATTGGTATAATGAAAAATATGTAGTTGCAGCAGTAGATTTCCTTTCTCTTTTGTCTTTCGTTTTGTCTCTTTTCATAATCGGTTCATGTTTTCCACGTTTTTTTTATTTGGCACATTCCAATGTTACGGCATGGTCCAACAGTGACTCGTTATCTGAGTCCCGATACAAAGACGTCGTCAGTACGTTGCAACAATGCACATAAAGGCAATTCCGAACAGTTGGACCCAACAATAAAACGAACCCAGATGGGTCATTCGAGATAACTTCTCAATATCGTTTGATGGCTCTAGATGTTAACTTTGTGATTGTTTTGAATTCAGAATGTTAACTAAAGATTTGAGACCAATAATACTATATTTTGAACCCTTCAAGTCCACCGAAGCCTGCATCAAGGACTTAGATGTTATGTTATTAATATTTAATCAAATATTGTCGTTATATTTTCTACCTATTATACCACACCTTATACTTTCTTCTGTTTTTTATGTGTATAGTATTCATTTTCATGTTTTTATAATTAATGAATGCCAAAGTAACTTAACTAGCTACAAATTTAAATAATTTCTGACAATTTTTAAGCAATACGTAATTACGTACCTATTAATAGTACTTTGTGAAGATGCTTTTCAGGCGGCCTAAAAATTTTGACACCGAGGTTGGCCACTTGTGCTACACGAACTTGCTTTTTTGTTTATCATACGAGTATTCTGCCTGGAACCTCCGCAAGTAACAAAATGACGTCGCCAATTTCATACTCGTATCAAATGGCCGTACTCACGTTTTCGAACCACGATCGGTTGTATTAAAAATGAGCCATGAAGATTTAGGGTGCTTACATGTTAACCCACAATTTTTCCCGCAGAATATCGGGGACGTACACTTCGTGCATAAATCCGGGGTGAACGCTTCCTGTTCATGAGACAGCGTTGTCAGAAGGATATCTGAGGCAATGTTCTTGCAAGTGAGATATTATCTCGATCACTGTCGCTCTTATTAGAAATTTCGTGACATCAAAGTGACGGAGATAACCACGAGCATCCAATAATAGTCCCAAAAGTAGCCCAGAGTAGTCTTAAACAGCAAGACTCCGCTCAATATCACTTGTGTGCGGTGAATGAACGACCCAATGATGACGAACAATTTGTATATTGCGCCTACAACTCGACACGTCTACACTAACTTTGCATGTGAACGTCAACACATTGAAGGACATCAAGTTTTACACTAAACTATTTCCAACTAGGTCCGTTTTATCTGGTTACACACAGGTTCATATCTTATGATTGACATATTCACAAGTAAACTGCAGCTATTGACTTTCCTCCTTTGTCTAAAAGAAATAAAAGTAGGAATTGCACCTGCATGAGCGCAATCTACATTAATTGTATTTTATATGAATATATAACTGTATCCTACCAAAAATACACAATTTTTCTCGAAGTTTACCTACTGCTTTCCAAATTTCATGTCGACTTCCAAAGTCGCAGGAACCGCCGACAAAACATTCGCTTATCGACTGCCTTAAATCTCTCTCGGTGAGTTGAACACGGCACGAAATTTATTGTTCTCATTGGTTTGCGATTCGGCCGCTTCGTAGACGACGGCCGTGAAATCTCACGTGTGAAATTTCCGGATAACGCTCTTCGCACACTAAGCGATTTTAGTGGCGCTAATCCTAGTGGCCAACATTAAATTATTGAGTAGCCTAAGTGTAAATAAGGTCTAACAACCAATTTTCAGCAACTTTTATATCGCCTAACATTGTTGTTTTAAAGTCGCTGTTAACTGTTGTTACTTGTGTGTTGTTACTTTGTTTAAAGATTCAAGATACATTACTTGAAACAACAGTTTCTGCGTCTACACTAGTTTGATGTATTGTATAATTATATTGTTAACTTGTCTTTCCAAGTAACTAGAGCTAGTCAGAGTTTTTAGGCTATCCGAAGGCCTCTGATATAGCTTCAAGCTTGTTGTTATAGAACAAAGAACTGGAGCGTATAGTTTTTGGAACAATATTCTTAAAAATGAGTGTCAAAACGTATAGAACAGACGGCCGGCTTCCTTGTTTTCTGAGGGATACAATCTTGGGCTTTTCAAAGTCAGAGTAAATAGGTATCTTCTAGGTCTACGTACTTCATCTTCCCATTAGGTGAGTTGGTGGTCAAACGACGACTTACTCACGTTAAAAAAAACTAAAATAGCTTTTCGAAAGTATTGGGTGTGCGCCCGCTCTTACGTGTGAATTTTCGGGCTAATATTTTAGCACAAGTGGTAAACAGTGTTTTAGCTGTCAACCGCTTACGAGCGGTAATGTTTTTCCGGGCCGTTTCTCTTTTTAGAATTTTTTCTACTTTAACGTCACCTCAGAATTTTCCTCAATGCGAACCAAATACAAAATGAATAGTTGGTAACACAAATAACAAGAAGGTATTTTAAAAGCCAACCTGTATTTTGTAGTATATGTTTTTGGTATATTGTGTTCTGAATAAATTTTAATTTGATTAACCTCTACACTAAATTGTTATTTTGCTGACAATGTAGATATTTTGTTTAGTAATATCGTTTACTCCCACCTGTTCTGTTGAGTAGTTCTGTTGACAGAACTACTGGGATTTTTTTCCCATTAGTTCTGTTATCTGCTCACAAATGGTCCAAGTTAATGTCACTTGAGTACCGTTTCATAGTTAGGTTAAGTTAAAAAGACGACGTAACTAAGATATTCCGAAACTAAACTTGACTGGGAAATTTCAACTTAGTTTAAATTCTACTCTAGCAGAACCCTCAGTTTTACGTAGAATTTTTCCACTTTATACAAAGAGGAAAATAAGTCGTGCGTTAAAAATATAAGAATATAATTATGCATTTTTGTTGGTACTTTATGTGTTCTTAAACCATTCATGCGATTGAGTTTCCTGAATCTTTTTCTAATTTATTCATTTATTCTTTCTATTTGCGTGGCTGAACCCAAGCCCTTTCGAAGACCCCAACCAGCGAGGCCAAAGGCCAAGCAGCGCTCCAGTACAAAGTTACTTTACAGAAATAACTTGGAATAACTTTACAAGTACAACCTAAAGCCATACTTAAAATAAGTAATTAAGTAATGGTTGTATTGTGAAGTTATTTTTAGCAAAGTAAAAACTTGATGCACAGTTGTAGGTATTGTATTGTTTCCGTAGATGATGTCGACGGTAAAGTGGAGGGTAAAAATGAAGAAAACTAACCCCCTACCACCATGTGCGATACGTATGAAAAGTCAAAGAAAGAATGAGTGTCAAAATATAAATATTTTTTATTCTTTAAGTTAGTTAAGTATGAAACTATTATCATTTGGTAAATAATAGACAAACAAACTTTTCAATTTATAATACGAAAATGGTAAACCAACAAAACTAGAACACTAACCCAGGCAATAGCCCGAAAAGCTTCGTTTTAATAATATGGAAATTTTAATTAACTTGTATCTAGTTTCCTAAACTGAGGCATTGTTAGTTTGTTTGTCCCTAGAGACAGAAAAGCGCTACTTGAGATAAAGGTAATTGTAGGTATAACGTTCGTAAGCAACAACGCGTTATATTTTTGGACTCTGTCATAAAAGCTACGGTTCGTATAAAATGTGGAGGGATAATAGAGAAATTTCTCAAAGGTTTTTTGGCTGTACAAACTCCTAAAACGACTAGATTTATTGAACTGAGCTATTGAAATGCTTGAGAGCTGTTAGTATTATGTGATTAGGTTTTATAGTCATAAAGTACAACAACAATTATAATTTAACTTGGACAATATTTAGGTTAGCGAATAAATTAATTTTAAAATAAGCCAAGGGTTTTCATTTTATTACGAATAAATCCGCGTTTGGCCACCAACTCCCCTGTTGGCAAGCGACGTTGTGGTCGAAGTCGAAGCACGCAGATTTAGAAGATACATATTCACGCTGACCTTGAAAAGACCTAGATTATATCTCTCAGGAAACATGAAAGCCAGAAGTTCTTTTCCCTCATATGACTATACGGATCAGAAACGTAGATTCAAAACGTGAAAATGGATTTGTGACATAAAAAAACAAAAACCGTTGTAAAATAAAACTATTGTGTTGGAACTATGCCATGAAACAAGCGCTTAGCTTCAACCTTCAATACAAATAATATCAAAAGATCGAACGTAAAATCTCAGTACGCAAAATAAATGCTCGGTCATGAAACTCGCTTCAGACAACGTCCCTTAAAAAGTACCTTTCAATATGAAGTCCCACGAAAGGACACACCTGGGCAGAAAGCATCAGAAACCATTTATCCCGACGGAAGCCATTACATTCTACATAATGGGTTGAGACGCGCAGCGAAGCGTGTATATGTGCCAAGGTTCAGCCCGGTCGCTTTCTGGAACTTACATGAATAACAGAGTTGTTCTTAGGCACTGCCGTTGTATGACTAAGTGTTGCATTATTTTATTAGTAGGCTACTTGATGCTGTCTCGCTTTGACTACTCTATTCAAAGCTGGCAACGCTATTCTGACTGTCGCAACAGACTGTCGCGACAGTTTTGAAGTACTATTTGTTCTTCTGTGGTTTTACATAGTTGGTTTTGTGAAAGAATAAAAGATATGTTGGAGTTGGATTAGTTACCTTACAAAATATTTTTATTGCAGAACAGTTTTGTTTTTTAACAGAAATAATTCCATTAATTTGCGGAGCAGTAAAAGATGTCGTAATTAGGTTATTTTATTATTATTAGAGACTAGAATCTAAGCGACATTTAAAAAAGGTCGAGTTATCAACTTCTTTAAATGGGTCACTTTTCGTTCGTCATCGTTCTAATCTAAACTAAAGATTGTCTGTCAACTTTTCACTAACGACACGTGATAGGCGCGAAAACGAGACAGCTTAGTTAAATAATCGTATGGTTGTTTCTGAAATAGCCCTTTCATATTTAACCCGTATTGGCTCGTTCACTTAATTTTCTCAAAAGCATCGGTCAAACTTACCCGCATCAGGTCAATTACTTCCTGTGTATTTTCCGCACAACAACGAGCGCACCGCGAACAAGATTAATGGGGCCCAGTCGTAAACCCACGGAACCGTATAATATTTAAGCGCAAGCCGACGAAATAACCACAGAATTATCTTTACAGAATCTCAGCTCTAGCATTATCATATAATCAGTCAATACAAGTTAGTAGTTAGTTTGATGATTGCTATTTTAGGTCGTATCAAAATTTTACTTCATGATGACACGTCATCTATAATAAACTAGGTTCGCTTTTATACAAAAGTCGATCATCAATCATATCCGTAGTATGATTTCTATCAGAAAATACGTAACCGACATCAGAACCAGTCCTATTGGACTAGAACAACACCACTATCGGACGTAAATGGAGAGTACATTTTTCATTCATTTTTCTATCGAGTGAAAATCTAACATTTCAACCAAAATGTAGGTATATTTTTAGGGTTCTGAACCTATTTCAGGGAAAAAGCGTTCGCGATCTTAAAAACCGCGTACTTTAAGTTCGTACGTCTATCACCCACTTAAGGCGAGACTTCGGTGTCAGTCTGTATGTCACAGCTAATTACTTAAAATATCGATCTCGTAACTGCAATTTTACAAGATAACAATAAACGTATAGGTTACTATGTAAACACATAAAAGGGTGTGTGTGCGTGTATGTGAGAGGTATTTTCTGAACCATAGATTCTGTTCCACACTTGATATTAAGCCCTGTTAGCTTTTTATACTATCATGGCCTGGGCCGGTCATCGAATACCTTTAACCCTTTACACGAGTAATGTTATGAGGGTTTTGGTCTTAGTTAAATTAATGTTGTGACCAACGACATTCACTTAAATATAATATTAAAGATAACACAGGCCAAGGTAATAAAATAATTATAATAACCTCTTTCATGGACCCATCTACGAAATAACCGGCTCGGTTTTTTCTAAAAATGCTATATGAAATAAAATTATATTTATTTGTCTTATTGGAGGAGACCTATACTCAGCAGTGTGTAGAAAATGGGAGATTATTGATAATAGTCTTGCTTTTGACCGCCATCATTCTTATAATAGTTCGCCTTAACTGACTTTTTATTACTAGTCTACTTTGCTGTTACTAAGATTGCATAATTAATTTTTCTTAAGTTCTTACCAATTCCAAAAAACTCAATACATTCGTTATCAAAATCATTTTGAAAATACTTGTCACTCAATACTTGCGGAAATACCAACTAAAACCGTTTCCTAAGCCCAATCCAATAACACAACCTCTAATTTACAGCGTGCCCTGTAAAAATAAAAGATATTGGAAAGAAAAGCTGGTGCACGTTAATTGAATGAACTCTACGTTGAGTGCAGTGAAAAACTTTATTAGAACGACGTGCGGATTGAATTCCGGTGAACCCGAGTAGGTATAGAAGCTTTGTCGTCAAAGTTTGTTTTACTCTGTTAAGTTTACATTTCCAACAGGTTTTAGTTACGGGAAATAGGAAACCATTCTTGTTGCATTCATTGCTATTTTTACATACAGGTTACGTGGCCGTTTCAAAAAGTAGAAGGAATCGATAAGTGACACGTATTTGAACCTTTATTAATGAATGTTATATTGTTTGGCTAATAAAGCTGGGATTGTTTTAAAAAGCATAAGTAAAAACGTTCTATAAATAAAATCAACCTTATTGTGAAATCCAAATCAAATCCATACAAAACTATGTAGGTTAGAATTTATACATACTCGTAGAGTGATTTCACAAAACGGTAATCGCTGGCCGATATTATATTGCCTGTCGTAAATATGGGCGATACCGAATACTACCAAGCCTAGCTAAAATAGATTTGATGATACAAACGCTTTGAATGGAAACATGTTGTAGTAGATAAAAACTTTGATATAAGTTTTTATACATAATCAGGCCATAGTATTTTATTAATATGGCCATTCCTGAAACTAAGCTAATGAAAACATTTACAGAATCTTAAAATTGCTTTACAATGTCACAATGATTTTTGCAATAGGTACGGTACGTGTTATAATAGCTGTTTCGTTTTTTATTTTGGAATTTCAAATATCTCGATTTTTGTGAATATTATTATTATTATTTTTTATTACAAAGCTTTTTTATTCACAAAAATCCCGAAATTAACATCGAAAAAAAATAACCCATATTGCCAGTTAAATTTTTTGCTTGGTTAATTAAGTTGTTACAGGTATTTCCAGTGCTTGTGTTAGGGTAAACGGGGCTTACACAGACTGGTTTAGCATCGAAAAAGGTGTTAGACAGGGATGTGTAGCCTCGCCGGGGCTGTTTAACCTATTTATAGACAATTGCTTGAAGGATTTGAAAGAAAGTGCGTATGGGTTAAAAATGAATGATTTAACTGTCAAATGCCTCCTATACGCTGATGATCAAGTTATATTAGCATCATCAGAGGAGGAGTTGCAGGCGATGGTTGATATTATGCATGGTGCCCTAAAAAGCAAAGGTATGAAAATGAATGTATGTAAGACGAAAGTAATGGTTTTTGAAAGAGAAGAAAGTATGTCGAATTGTAGAGTTATGATTGAAGGAGAAAGAGTGGAGCAAGTGAAAGAGTTTGTTTACTTGGGATCAAAGTTTACGAGAGACGGCAAGTATGATTGTGATATTGAGCGAAGAGTGTTGGCAGGAAACCAAGTGAATGGAGCCCTGCATAACTTTATGAGCAGCCAGAACGTATCGAAAAGGGCACGATTGGCTGTACATAGGGGAGTGCTGGTCCCCACACTTATGTATGGTAGTGAATGCTGGGTTTGGCAGAAGAAGCATGAAAGTAAGATTAATGCTGTGGAAATGAGAAGTCTGAGAAGTATAGCTGGAGTGACATTGATGGATAAGTTGAGGAACAGCGTGATAAGGGAACGTTGTGGTGTGGTAGAAGATGTAGTGACAAAGATAGAAAAAGGGATGCTGAGATGGTTCGGACACGTAGAGAGGATGGATGAAAGACGATTGACGAAACAGATTTATGAGGCGAGTGTGAATGGACAAGCTGGTAGAGGTCGACGTAGGCGAACGTATCACGATCAAATCGAAGACGTTCTCAGTAAAGGCCACGTAAAAAGTACCCGCAACCGACGAGCTTGTATGAAAACACTTATGAAAGTAGAAGAAGCGAAAGACATATGTCAGGATCGTAGCAAGTGGAGGGATGTAGTCTCTGCCTACCCCAATGGGAAAGAGGCGTGATAATATGTATGTATGTATGTATGTATTTTTAACATGCATGACACGATCATGTCATCAACGTTTTAAATTACCAATAAATAATTCTGTGACATCGACCAATAACTATACAGAGATGGGACACGTCCCGTTGCTGTTTATACTTGCTAATTACACGATGCATTTTAAATGCGCAACAAATTGGGCACACAATTATCTTATCCCGATGATACGTGCCTCTGTAAACCGGTTTATAAATAATTTTAAGGGCATGATAATAATCTGTATTATGTATTTTATGTTTATTTTTCATCCATCTAAGAGGTATTACCAAAATAAGTTACTCATTTTTGATCAATCTATTTAGATAAATCAAGCAAATACTGAAAACTTTAATTGACAGATCTAAATTGACTGAAAGTTTCTGAAACACTGATATACTGCAAATGATCTCATCTCACAGACCACAATGGCAAAAACACTTTTTTTATTAGTAGGTAGGTATATAATTTATAATTTTTATAAAACAAGAGAAACATAAAACATTTTAGACCTTTGCCCAGCAGTGGGACAGCGTAGATTAAATTAAATAAAAAATTCAAACTGTTAACCAAAGCCATTGGAATTGGGTTGTGTACCATAAGTGTTTATGCAAGTACATGTTCCCTATACTTATGCAATAAAAAAGCGCTGACACAATATATTGCATCGAATCCGGCATAATTTCAATCGCTTTTATACTTTAAGTGTCTACAAATAATTTTACGAATTAATTTTGAGTGAGACGAATTGAGTAAATTAGCTATCATATTAGTATAACAGTGTAAACTAATCAATTTATACTCTGTTACGAGATTTTTATCAGCAATACGAGTATTTGTAGTTTTCATTAGTAAAAGCGAACTCTGCGAATATGGAAATCCCTTCATAACTAACACTAGTTTATGACAATTGCTGAACTGTATTCATACTTCCCCTGCCCTAAGGCCTATTACTTTCACTTCCGGTTCGTCTCCCTAAAGATAACATACACAGAGAGGAAGGATTACCACAAGTCTCTAGATATAATTCCGAGTTTCATTAGTTACATTAGCGAGCTTAAAACAGGGGCGCATTAAGTCAAAGTATGGGGGCAACGCTTGAAATCCCTTTCAAGCTGAACGGTAGTTGAAAGGTTGGTAGGCTTTGTACGATGTATATATTTTTACGAAAACAATTTTGAAATGCAAGAAAACTTGTGACAAAAATTAATTTGTATGTACTTGTACATGGTACAGATTACTAAACATTAAGACAGAGAAACAGACAGAGACGGAATGACTGACTCATACCTAAAATCTATTGCCAGCATTAGTCTAATAACAAAAAATGTCTGCAGCAAAAACCTGCTTCGCAGAGAAAGGTATTAACAGATTGCATAACATCGCACCTACAGCACGATAGTTAAATATGCAAATGACAATTATGTGCCTAAAGTTTGTTGTGAGTACGACCCTGGTTTCAAGGCTGCTGGGTCACTGAATAATATGATAACAATGCATTACGGACGCGGGTTAATGTGTCCCCGGCTAAAGCTTGTCTACAAGGATCTTTATGAGGCTCCGAATGAAAAAGGAAGGACATTTGTGAAATTAGCTAACCGGGTTTTGTGTAAAATGGTTTATGTTTCATTACCAGCCTTTCATATTTGCAGTGGTCCAGATTTACCAAATTAGCTACAGCATTGTGAAACAAGTTAATTTTGGGGTCTCTACCCTGACGTTTATTTTCATGTTTCATTACACATGTATGACTTCTGAAAATTTTAATTTAGCTTACGAAGAAAAACAGACGCAAGGACACGCGTGTTCCCCGAAGAAAGTTGTAAGATCTTCAATCAAGTTCGTAAGGCGAAATTCCGAACTTTCTCGAGATTCCGTAAGCCCTTCGAGCCTAAGATATTATTGAAATTAAATATTACGCAAAATTTTCCTAAAGCTAAGCACGAGAAGGCGTCGGCTGAACACCAAAATTGAATTAACCAAATCCCTTTGACGAAGTTCGTGTTTGCAAGCAACTCGGTTAAAGTGCGAAATTATTAGCGGCGAAACGTTGCCGCTTTTGCGGTTCTAGCTTAAGTGCTATTTGTTTATGAAGCCCGGTATTAATTTACACCGATTTCTGTGTACAACCGACAAACATATTAGTGGCAAGGACCGAGCGAGTTAACGTTTCAAACGATACCGGCTCCACTGTGATTTCAAGGATACTGCACACCATTGTAAACTCAGTTACAGAGAAACCACCCTAGAACAGACGTCATACGACGCGGCGTTTCCGAGAGTACCTAAAACTTACACACGACACAAATAAAATAAAAGTATTAAAAACGGACGAACAACAAAGACTTACAAATTTTCAATCTATCCAACAAAACAAATTTAGAGATTGCCTAAATCATTTGTTGACTAGACTGGAAAAGAAATAGTCAAAAGCCGTCTAAATAATAAAACCTTGTATTTTAATTCCGTATGTTCGCAAGGAATTTGTAACAGACCTAATTATATTTATTTCCCTAACTCGATACAATTTATGAAAGCATCAAAATACATTTTATGAAGGCATCGAAGTTTCAAAGAGATAAGTTCCGGACAAGGCGAGATTATCGAGTGAATAAATCAGGGCCAAGGTGGCCTACAAGATTTATGGCGTGAAGACTGAAGCTCTGTAGTACTATAAACAGTATCGTGGCTCCAAACAAACCGTACCTACAATACCTACGTCATATTTGTGTAACGCTGTTATGTGACAGACATTTATGTCTAGAGTAAAACTCGAGTATTATCGCAGAAGTGTTGATGGCGAGGAATTTTATAAGATATAAATCAACTAAGCTGCCATAGCAGAAACACATGAAATTGATCACTTATTAAGTTTAGCAAACTGAACTATGGATCTTTTTATTCTTTGATCTTTCTAAAACTTACTGAAAAGTAATGATTAAGAATTAAAAATGGTACGTAAGTTTATGATTAGAAATTAATATTTACAGACTCGTAATCATCAGATAAGTTTAATTAAAAAATAATATTAAAGATACGTTACATTAATCCTGAAATAAATATATTAATACTGACTCGTAAGATTACGGCATAACTTAAGACTTTGCGTGCTACATTTCTCGTATTTGAACCGAAACAATTCCCTGCTTTTAACAAATATACTTCGTTCAACTAGATTTATTTGTGACCGTCTTGTCTGGAAATAGGCGAGGCCTAACTCTTAAAAAACGTCGTAAGCCTCGAAACGTAAGCCGCAGTAAAGGCATTTATTTACTGAGATAAACTCGACACTGAGAGACATACAATTTAAGGTTTCTCAGGTTCTTTTTCCCTTTTTGTAACAATGAAAATCCTTATAAATACGTGTGAATATGTTTTTCTATTGATATGAAATTCACAGTAAAAATGTTTACGATCATCAATAGGTATACAAAAGCAGTGTGTTCTTACAAGAAATTGTATTTTGAGGTGTACAATGTGTGTTTAATACCACTCTTTATAGGGTAAAGCCGGGAATTGTTGTTAGCTTGAAAATTATTCCGTCTAAATGTTAAAAACATTTACGTTGATACAAACCATTGTTATTTGGCCAACGTAAAATGAAAAGGAAAATCTGAATGTCAAATATTAAAAGTCATAATTTCTCGAGATTTAATAAAATCATGACAAAAGCTCTAGAACACCACGCGTTTTAATGGAAGCTCTAAAACTCGCAATATCTCACAAAAATCTTGCTTTTAGGCATTGTTTTAAAAATAAGTCCTTTTTTTTCATCATCACGGGGCTACTTAAGACTACTACTTCATCTAAACACATTAATCAAACGTCTTCTACCGTACACCGCATTTTTGTTCACCATCTATATTCAAAGTCAACTCAAGTGTTTGACCACAATTTCACCTATCATCAAATGAAAATGAAAGTTAATCGTAATTACATAATTATTTGGGGAAAAATTCTGAGAGCCCATTTTTCTCCCATTAAAAGACGGAATATAAGCCAACATACATAAAAATAAACGAATTTGAAAACCTTTTCCGGTTTTGTTGTCGGTTCAAAACTCAAACGGAGGGTTTCCCAAAGTTTGGAGAGCCCGCGCAAGTTTCTCAAACTTTTGCTCTGAAGAAAGAAGTTGGTGTGGCTCACCCTCGGTAGGTGTTAATTTGTTACATGAATAATGAAAACTTGTTATTTCCCAAGTGTTTGTTTTAATCATAAACTTTTTACGTTTGTTATGCAATTTATTCGTCAAACGCTTAGGGAAAAAAAATTGTACCCATAAGAAAAATAGAACTCTCGAATTTTATCTATCTCCTTTTTTTTCTATTCACTAGCAAATTACACGCGGAAAATATTGTCGAAACTGGTAAACCACTTATTTGAGCAACGAAAATATTTCAACAAATTGTAGTCCACATACCTAAAACATTTTCCTTTTTCGCAAAAAAGCGGGTAGTTTGGGAGAAATACGAGGGACGCGGAACAATTTTTTAATACGCTTAACAAAAGATGCAAATGATCAGCGCTTGTTCAGGATGTGTGCAGTCGAGCCCTCGGGATATTCTACCCTTCGCGTGTTTGTGACTACAACAGAGCGGTGTAAACACACTGATGAAGTATTAGTTTTAGTTTAGTTTACTCATCTAGTTATCAAATTCATTGAAGTACGAGCTGTTTTGAACTCTGCCTTGAGTGACATCTTGTAAGAATATCTTAATTTATATAAAACTAGTTGCATCCCGGGGGTTTACCCCAAAAACCCGGTCAAAAAGTTAACATAAGTTTTCCGGGATATAAAGAAGCCTAAGCGTTAATACTGGCCATGAAATACCTTTGTGCGAAATTTCATGTAAATCCGTTTCAGAGGTAATTCAATTGTAATTCTCCTCAGAGTTCAGTGGTAACAAACATACAACAACATACAACTTCTTTAAGTTTATTATTTTTGAGGCAATTTGGTTCTTTGAGAACCTTTACCTTCTCTTCTAGGCGAACCAGAATAATATTAAAATTAAAACATATCCAATCTGGCGAATGACTGCACTCTAGAGAAAAGGGTAAGAAATACTTTTAGCGGGAGTAGGATGATATAGATTATTAGAAATGAAAACGATATAAAGTAAACTAACCCTCAATTCGGATGCAGTAACAAGCAGTGTATGAAACTCAAACGAAAAGTATTTTTCAACGAAAAACTAATCCGAACTGTGAAAATTTTGATACGCTATCCACCAGATGGTTGCATTCAAAATAGCCACTGTATTTTTGCAGGGAATTAACTATCACTGATTCCCATTCACCGTCCAAAGCTAATGATTCAAATTGGACTATCAATTCATTTCAAAACCTTACTATTTCAGTTTTTTGAGGCTTTTTTATTTGGAATTATAGTAGGAAACAAATAAAGTTGAATAATTTAAACGTACCTACAACCCTTTTATAATATTTGCAGTTAATACTATCCATTTTACTATTTTTAAATACAAATTACTTTTATCAATCGCTTTTGTAATGAACAATACGATTATTTCCGATGTTTGCCGATGCCCAAAATGTAAGTATCTTAAAATACTATACGTGTTTCCACGTTATGGGCTGAATAAACGTAACGAGTCTAGTAGCGAGACAGTGCCCTCGGCCGAGTACTCGGTTTGTATAAACGTTTTGACGAGGCGAGACAGTCACTAGAACCATGATTTGTTTGCTCGGCTGAGTGTGCCCATTTACTGTCCCGCCACTGTACTCGTTTCATGTAATCCCATTACCATCAGACCACGCTAACTACATAAATCAAGAACTGTGTTCATAACATATTCTCACAGTTAAGGGGCAGACTATGGCAAGCCGCTATCTCGCTTGCGCATTTCAAAATTTTAAAAGTAAGTACAATATTACTGAAAATGGTTATGAAAAATCGCAATCTGTTCAGTTTTTTAGAATAATATCACAAAGCCATAAACAATACCAAAAACACCTAAAAAATATTACTATGTTCACTTTTCAGTTATTTTAATAACTTTAATGTTGAAACGTGTAAGCGAGATGGCGGCGCGTCACAGTCTGCCCCTTATATTATATTAATAGTATTAGCCGCATGTCTCATAAGGGTCGACATAAACGGGGATGTATTTAATTTAGCACCGAAATAATATTACGCCTAAATTGGAATAGGTCCGTAGATAGGTATCGGGACACAAAACGGTTATTGTCGGACAATAGCGTAAACTATTTAGTATTATTACACAACTAGGACTCGGAACGGGATCGGCTGACGTAAATAGGCTGTGGAACAAATAGTTTGATAAAGCATTTGCTATTTATATAAAATTTACCCAATTTTAGGACGGAACATTTGGTGACAATTTTGTAGACTTATGAGATGTTTGACGGCTGTTGCCAGGTCTTATACCCCATTTACACTCGCGTACGAGTCGCGAGGCGAACGACGAAGCGCGGGGCGAGGTGCGAGTGTGAACAGACGCTCGTGGCTCGCCGCGTCATTCGCCTCGTCATTCGCGGCGCTCGCGTCCGGAGCGGTTTTTGGGGCACGAGTCAAAGGACCTCGCGTCGCACGCGAGTGGATGTTTACATTCGCCCTCCCGCTTCATTCTGGCTTCTACATCGTGCCGCGCAGGTTGTGTTTAGTTTTAACAAATACGCAAAAATTTAACACTTTGACAGCCGAAGGTTTTAAAACGCGCCTTCCCTGGTTCGCCGGCGATTTTCGCCGATATTGCAACATGTATAAAATGAGAACTATCAATGATGGATCTATAATTCTTTTTTTATTTACACTATTGATTTGTTTATTTTTAGGATATAAATAAAAAACATATGTAAATTGGTTTTTTTTTTATTTAAAAATGTAATACAAAAAAGGGGGTTTATAAAAAAAATAAAAAGTCGAACATGAGCTCTCGAGATAGCGGTGCGGTAGCACTGGCGGAGCGCGCCACTCGATCGCTTGTTCCACTCACACCTAGCGCCCCGTCTGGGTAAATCATACATGTGTGCGTAACTAAAGCATCATACTGCTATACCAATACACGCTAAACACGCACCACGGACGTCGTTTTCAATAAACCCTAGGAAAGTCAATGCCGTACTGAGTGATCAGCGTCCTGAGGCAATCAACCTGACACGTACTCGGTACGTGACCGGCAAAAAGAACGAATAATTTGGGACCCTAAACATAAATGCCACAAGAATTAATAATATTTAAATTCATTATTAATTAATTATTATTAATTAATATTTAATATTTAAATTAGTGACGTAGCAGTATAAGCCCAGTGTGCACAAACTTGTTGCTGCTAAGACTTCGACGTCCTCCATTGTTGCTAGCTCAAAGACGACTGAACTCGGCACGCGAGTGTAAACAGGCAACTCATTTACCATCGATCAACACGAGCCTCGCACGAATGACGCGGCGAGCCACGAGGCGCGGGACGAAGCGCGAGTGTAAATGGGGTATTACTGTTATTAAAACAACTACAAACTATTGCTAAAATTGACATAGGTATGTCATTTAACTTATGTGCATTCAAAAATGTAGTGCGGAGTACTAACCCTTACTGTTTCAATTTCGGGAAATTATTTGGGGTTAAGTTGACGTAAGTTCATTCATTATCAGTATTTAAAGCGTTGATCTTGTCAGTGGAGCGCTTTTCAAACTTAGCGATCTTCTGCCAGTGATTTACCTCTTTGTACAACAAGACTTGCATTCTATTTTGTAAGGAGGTTTCTTTGAGTTTTTATCTTCACGTAAATAGAATAGAACTGATCTGATACTTAAAAGAACGGCAGCCACGGGAGTCAAGATTGCCTATAGTTTGTCCAACCTCTAATACGAGTAAATTTTATTTGAAGAAGAAGATGTTTCGAAAATGAAATTATAATTTGATGTATACCTAAGTACTTTTCTAACTTAAACATAAACAACGTATAATGTAATTTTAGTCCCGACACGAGCTTGCACAATACCGCGAAACGTAAAAGCATTATTCTAAAGAAAAGTCTCCCCAAAACCACAAAAAGTCCTTTTATCCCGAATCCCAAATAGTCCTAAATTAAGTGGAGGTCTCCCTATTAATTAATCTGGAATAAAGTTTGTCACAAACCTTCTACTCCAAAGGGTGCAATTTTTTATTGAGATTTCGCTAACTTTTTTCATTAAATTCCCCCAAGTATTTGAAAAGTTTTACTGGTTTTTAATGCTAGGAAAAAATCTTTCGCAGTTTTCACTTCGTTTATGTCGATCGCAATTTCGGAAGGACAAACCAATTTGGCGGGTTTGTAAATCGTAATTTCATAATTAGAAGAACGTGAAGTCTCGTTAAAAAACAATAGTTTTTAATTTTTGTTTTTGACATAACAGTATAAAATAAGCAAAAATAAAGTTAAGTTGGTAAGTAGTTACCCATTTTATGTGAAAAAAAATTTTAGTGTTGACCAACCAACCAACCGTCAACTATTTACTTGACCGGATCATCTGATCCGGATCGCGATTTGGTGTGTGTATAAGAAAATTTGTTTCCTTATTTTGCATATTTAGTCACAAAACAAGGCAAATTGAAGGCTCACAGATCCACGCTGCTCTAACTCCAATTGGCAAACATAAGCATATACATGGTGTTGCGTGTTCCCGACCCATTAAGATAAGCTCCCCAAACGAGACGCGCTACTCAGGATTAATGACAGGAAACAAAATGGTGTCTACAATGGTACTACATTTGAATGGCGCGCAAAAACGGCCAGCTTTCACAAAAAACACGATAAAGCGGTCACAAATGCACACAAATCATAAGAGCGCTTACACTGATTTTTTATTGCACGTAATTGCCAAAACATCCGCGGTTTTTTATGGTGATAGCATATTTGCTCATCTGAATATCTATATCGTGCTTCATTTGCTTTACTGTGCAATTGTCGTAACGCGTGTTAGAAGCGAAATTGTTTCAGCTCGGGTGTAGGTATGGTCGTGTATGCTTACATAATTCGTGGCGAGAGAGTTTTTAACAAAAACGTGATTTTTATTACTAAATTAATAAAAGCTCACTAGCTAAAGGTGTATTTCGACAAGAAGTAATTATTAATTTATTAGTTAAAATTATCAAGATCAACAGTAGTGATTTTATCCTTATTAAAGTTGATATCAAGACTCATTTCAACAGCACAAAGAGGTCGAATATCACAGCTCGACGTAAATGCAGAATAGTTTTAAACATTCGCGATTAGAACTTTCGCAATTCGAACAAATGGTTTTATACGATCTACGTGGTCAGCTCGAGAACGCGGTTATTGGAACATGATCGTAATGACATAATATAATATTATGACGACATATTTTTATTTTATTTTAGATGTTACTGAAAAGTGTGATAATATTGAAAGATGTGTAATAGGCTTGTTTCCACTAAGAATGAATCGGATGGATTGGAGAATTATTGATTAGGATATACAGATTTCAAACAATAAAACAATTTATCAAAATAATTAAAGATTATTAATATTTTAAAAAAGAAAATCTTAAAAAATAGGCATTGAGTCACGTGACAGTGAACGCCAATCAGAAAATGTGACGTCACGCCGTGCTAAACATCACGTAAATGCATCATGATAACGCCTGATCTTTTGTTTTCATAGTGGTCTGGGCTGCTTTAATTCTGAATTTATGTGTAATTAATGTTTGAACTGATTTATCTACTTTCTTTCAAAATGTATGATCGTTCTGTGCTGTTGCATGTCAGCTTTTTCCTATCTTCTTGACATCCAAATTTACTTGGAGTACATCCTGGTTTCAACCGCACTTGTGATACTTTTCCCATCATATGATACTCGGTATAATTAAGCATATCATTTAGCAACTATAACAATAAAACGTGTGTGTTAGGACTATAAATTTAACAAAATATTGTCCAAATCTTATCAAAATACCTAACCTCAACTAATTTGTTATTGTTTGTGGTAAAACAATAACAAACTAGTTGAGGTTAGGTATTCTTGAGTAAAATTATCAGTTTTTTTTTTACCTTTAGATTACTAAGATTATAGGTACTGTGTCAAATACTTACATCAAAATGATCTTCACAAAAATACATTCTTGTTTTAGTTGACAAACAGTGAGCATCATTCCTCCTCGCAAGTGTTAGCCACTTTTTTCGTATTTGTGGATCGTTTGGAACATAGATAAATAGTTTGTTTAGCGTATTTATACATACATACATACATATTATCACGCCTCTTTCCCATTGGGGTAGGCAGAGACTACATCCCTCCACTTGCTACGATCCTGACATATGTCTTTCGCTTCTTCTACTTTCATAAGTGTTTTCATACAAGCTCGTCGGTTGCGGGTACTTATACTTGTGCTTTTACACTGGGGCACCATACAGTACTTGTTATACGACGGATTCATTTTTTATCACGAAATATCAACAACCGCCATACACGAACAGCTGTGTTTCGCACAGATTGACGTCACACACGACGCCATGACAGTTTTGAGCATTTTCGGGGGAAATTAAATGTCATTTCTTTAAATGCGAAATACAAATTGAAAATCGATATATTATCAAAAAATAATATTATTATTTTTTTACATGTATAATGGAAACTAAGGTATATTAATTAGCAATCAATCAAATTTAGGCAACTAGCCTATTGTGTATGCATCATATTTTTATCATGTACGGAAATTTGAAAATCCAAATCCAAACTATATTTCTTTGAAAATAAATTATTCGTAAATATTTTTTGACAACCCTAATGAGTGCTCACTGATGTCGCGCGGCGCTTGTCACACCGTTTATAAATATCATCGTTTAACGCCTTTACTAAGGTCGTACGCCGGCTGATAAGCTTTTAGAGTAGCAACTGGCTAAGTTTATTTAAAAGTTTATCTTATTATAACTTGTGATTTTAAATGTGATAAGAAGACTTCACGGTTTCAGCAGCAGTACTGAAACAGTGCGTGCCTCTCGGCACGCACTGTTTCAGTATTACCACATCTTCGTGCGACACCTGGTCATCATCATCATCAGCCCGTTATCGCCCACTGCTGAGCATAGGCCTCCCTTCTTGTACGCCACTCATCCCAGTCCTTTTTTTTTTTTTTTTTTGTTGACCCAGTGGAAATCCTTTATGGATACCCCTAACCCGGGGGAGCCGGGGTTATGTGGGAGTCTCCGCTCTGCGGCGGCATACCCACTAAAACCACTGGGAAGTTGACCTCATTCCCTTGTGGCCGGGGGCAGCGGGGTTCCCTTTCGGAGTCTCCGCCACCCTCAGCCAGGGTCGGCCCTTCGGCCCCGTCTTCCGTGCGTCAAGAGAGGGACGGCCCTGGTCACCCAAGGCCGCCCCCAGACGTGTGGAGCCGGTGCAAGCCAGCGGAGAGCCCCCCGACCCTCCGCCAGTGGCCCCACTACGGAGAGGGAAGGAGGCGATGATCGGATCGCCCCCTCCTCCCTCCCCGTCGTCTGCGCCGGAGCGGATCCTGCGGGAGTCGTCCTCCCCGATCCGCCCCGCGGCCCCTTCTGCGACATTACCTCTTCGCAGAAGGAGACCACGGCCTGCCACGATCTCTCGCCGCCGAGCATGGCTTTCACCACGCCCGGCAACGAGCGATCCCCTCCTCCTTTCCTTGCACTCCCGACCGCGACCCACACGCGGCGAGGAGCACAAGGAAAACCCCCCCTGGTGGCATTGCTGCCACCAGCCAAGCGTGGAGCGCCGTATCCTCCAACGCTCCACACTCCACCACACACCATCCGCTGTGCCCTCTGCTAGTCAGAGGGACACGCGAATGGGCCCACCGTGTCGGGTTATTGGCCACCGTGCGGTACTACTGCATAAAAGCTATGCAGTAGTACCGCACGCTGTTGCCCAGGGTGCACACGTGGAGGTTACCCGACCTAGCACCCCACTCATCCCAGTCCTGTGCCAATCTTGTCCAGGTTCGACCCGCGATTTTCGTAATGTCGTCGACCCAACGAGCTGGAGGTCGTCCGACACTTCGTTTACCAGTACGCGGCCACCAATCCGTCAACGCTTTAGTCCACCTGCCATCACTCTGCCTAGCAACATGTCCTGCCCAACTCCATTTGAGTTTCGTAATAGTCGTCCCAACGTCGCGAACCTTAGTGCGACGTCGGATCTCGACATTTCTCACGCGGTCTTGTAATTTGATGCCGAGCATGGCGCGCTCCATGGCTCTCTGTGCTACTTGTACTTTCTGTACAACCTCGTCTGTGAGCGCCCATGTCTCGGCACCATACGTCATGGTGGGCAGGACACACTGGTTGTAAAGGCGGGTCTTCAGGCATTGTGGAACGTCGATGGACTTGAGGATGTCATCCAGCCTGCTAAACGCCGCCCATCCTAGCTGAATTCTCCTTGAGATCTCCATCTTCCGTGCCTCTTTGTCAAAAGATAGAATATGTCCAAGGTATAAATATTGGTTGACCGTCACTAGTCTCTCGGTTCCAATCGTTATGATTGAATTCGAGCTACCAGAGACGTTCTCCATAATTTTAGTCTTCGACATATTCATCTTTAGACCTATTCGAAGCGAAGCATGGTATAGATCTTGGATCATGCTTTGGAGATCATCCAGCGTCTCGGCAAACAGAACAAGATCATCGGCAAATCGTAAGTGCGACAGGAAGACACCATTTATGTTGATTCCGGTTTCATCCCATGCAAGCGTTTTTACGACGTCTTCTAAGACCGCCGTAAAAAGCTTGGGTGATATGGTATCTCCCTGCCGCACTCCTCTCTTGATGGGTATGGGGTCACTTAGTCTGTGTAGCCGGACTTGCATAGTTGCCGAGCTGTACAGCTCTCGGAGCAAATCCACGTAGCGAGCGTCGATAGAGCAGCGATGGAGAGAGTTAAACACAGCCCAATGTTCGACACTGTCGAAGGCCTTCTCGTAATCAACGAAGGCCATGCACAGAGGTCGGTTATACTCCACACTCTTCTCCATCAGCTGCTTTACTGCATGGATGTGGTCGATGGTCGAGAAACCGCTCCGAAAGCCGGCTTGTTCGGATGGTTGGCATTCGTCAAGGGTTCGGGTAAGGCGGTTACATAATACTTTTGCAATTTGAAATATCTCCTTTCTTATGGAGGATGGTGACGATAGCTGTTTTCCATGAATCTGGAGTGCGTGTACCATGCAAGACCTGATTAAAAAGTCTTACAAGGATTTTTAAGGCAGGGTCACCACCGGCGCGTAGTAAGTCGGCTGTGATACCATCTTCGCCAGGCGATTTTTCGGCTTTCATGTGGTACAGGGCTTTTTTAATTTCTACTGATATGATAGGCGGTATGTTATCTTTATCTACATATTCAATAGGGGGTGCTCTTTTATCTTGTGTAGACGGTTCTGGTTCTGCGGATTGGGATGCATAGAGTCTGGCGTAGAAATCCTCAACAGTATTTATAATTTGGTCCCTGTCTGTGACTAATGTGCTGTCGTCGTTTTTGAGTTTTAGTATTTCTTTAGTTCCTGATTTTAGTTTTCTTCTAAACACTTTTGGGCCTCTGTATTCTTTTATTGTAGTAACTATTATATCTGTGTTGTGTTTCCTTAGGTCTTTTCTTATTGATTTACTAATTCGTTTATTTATATTTTCTAATTCTCTCTGGTCTGAAAGTGTATGGTGTCTCATTTGCCTTCTTTCTTCAACCATAGCTAGAGTTTCGGGTGATAGTTTTTCTTTCTTCTGTGGTTTTCCGAGATGTTTCTTTGCAGTGTCTGATATAGTCTTAGCTAATAGGCTGTTGATCTGGTCAACATCAAGATTCTGTTCTTCCAGCCCTTCAAATTGATTTTGAAGGTCTACCTGGAATGCCTCTTGAAGTAGAGCAGTAACTTTTTTGTCATACTTGATGAGGGTGCTAACCATCTTGGCACGCTCTTTCTTAAGATTTAACCTTAGTGTCGCCCTAACTAGCCTGTGATCACTTCCGGCTTTGAAGCTTGTAAGAACATTTACATCCATTACTATATCTTTACATGGACTTAAAATATAGTCGATTTGGTTCTTTGTCTTGCCGTCAAAGCCTGCCCAAGTCCATTTCCTTGACGTACGCTTTTGGTAAAAGGTATTCATAGCATATAGGTGTTTTTTCTCAAGGAAGTTCACTAGGGTTTGACCACGTTTGTTACGAAGACCCAAACCAAACTTACCAACAGATTTTTCGTTCGATAGTTGCGGGCCAATCTTAGCGTTGAAATCGCCAATTATAGTGTAGTAATGGCATGGACATTCATCAAGGGCTTTCTCTACATCTTCATAGAAAGCTTCCACTTCCTCATCCGGGTGGTCTTTGGTGGGGGCGTATACTTGGATTATTTTGATGGAGTAACGTTTGTTGAGCTTTAATACTACATAACAAACACGAGTTGAGATGCTTTTTACGTTTTTTACTGCTGAAGTGATATTTTTGTGCAGAAGAAATCCAACGCCTCCGTAGGAAGAGTCTTCGTGTCCTCTATAGAATAGCAGGTCGCCTGACGAAAGTCTGATTATTTATATGTTACGAATGTTACGAAAGTATGATTATTTATATGTATTAAAAAAAAAAAAAAAAAAACTTCCGACAGACCTACTACGTCCCACTTGATTTTGTCCAATGCCATTTGAACTTGAAGCAATCGATCGTCCGTTCGCATCGTCTTGGCGTTGTAACACGCCAAGGTCAGGGTCGTGGTGTTATTGTGGCAGCCGGATCTCTTCCAGGGATTCTTAGCACCCTCTGCCCCGCCGTTACCGGAACCGCTGCCGGAGTCCGGGATAGCGGAGCCGCTGGGGACTGAGGGCCGAGGTATTTGCGTACTTGTCATTTTACGAAGGGGGTAATAGCCGTAAAACGCCACGCTGGCCAGTGCGTCTCGGCGAGTTTTTCTTCCTGCCACGTTGGCCTGAAGGGAGTAGTACAACAATAAAAGCTTGTTGTACTACTCACTCCAGTTACCGGAGGGGACCGCGGGGAGGTGTGGACTCGGAATTGGTGTGTTAATCCCATACGGCGTTCAGCACACATGCGTATACTATCCGCCGTATGCGACCAAAACACCTTTCCCCCCCCTTTTACTAAACTACTACTACTATTACCAAAATTAAATTTATCCTATATTTTGTAGCACAGGATTATCACCGACGCATCTCGTAAACTCCATAAACCATACAAAAAGGTCGTATTTAAAAAAGTGCAGAACAAAATCAGCAACAATGAGACTGGCAACCCGGAAGCGCAGCGGAACTCTCACCGGAAGTTCACGACACACGCTCTGAGCAAATTCTGTTGTGCACAAAAGCTGTAACGTTTTCTTTCCAATTAAAATGCAAATTCAAAGGAATAACTCAGAAAAGGGAACTTTTATACCCTCATTAACTGCGCGCCTCTTTATAGGCCTACTACGGGATAAACGCTGACTACCTAATTGGCTTTATATTAAAATAATATTGAAATTGTAACTCAAGTAAAGAGAATTAAAATAGAAATTATACTGAATTTGTATTTAAATTCGAGAGACAAAATCTAGACTTTTAAGTAGTTTATCTGATTTCTTACTATACTGCTAATATTATAAATGTGAAAGTTCGGATAGGATGTTTGTCACTCAGATGCAAAAACAACTGAGCGGATTTGAATATAGTTTTGTATAAAAGGTGGCTTCTACTCTGAATAAACACATGTTACTGTAAAAAACGGTTCCTGCGGGACAGCGGGTGAAATTACCAGACACTGATGGCTTTGTAAATGACAAGATAATCGTTACATACTACAAAGCCTAATAAGGCTTACTTAAGTGATTATCTCTTCAGTAAAGAATTAGGAAAGAAGATTTCGCAACACAAAAAATAGTGCCAGCAAAATGGGACTTGCCTACAAGCTTCTCAGAAAAGTAATAATTTGTTAGCTTATTTAATTTTATACTTACATAATAGTATATTCAATAATTATATCGAAGTACAAACTGAGAGATTCTAGTTAAAAAGTTATATTCGTAAAAAAAGAAACCACTGTCCCATTTTTTTTTTCGATATTTAGTTAAAAGCTCCAGGAAAATTTGATTTTGCTATCAACCAAAAATAACACGAAAAATATTTTTAAAGTAGAAATGTTAATCAACTTTATTGTAAAAAGTGACAAAACTTGATATTATGTTTCACGGCTTCATTCGACGCATCGAAATGCTATATAAAATCGGTCGTCGGTAATTCGACGCGATTTTTGTTTTTGTTTACATTCGCGTCGAATAAAGCCGTTCACATAATGTTGATGGAATTTCTTGGTAAGTTCGTTTGATCACTAATTTTAAATGACAAGCGGCCTTTACTTGCCGCCTTATTTAACACCTCCAAATAAAACCGTTCTACCGCTTATTTTGCTTGATATAACTCGTGAAATATTTCTCTTTAAAGCCTTTGAATAAAACAATTACGTGTAATAATAACAAAGTAATAAACTTTCGTAACGAGACTGCGAAGTTAACATTGTATCTTTATTACTGAACCAATTTTGACAGGAGAGCTGTGACACTCTAAACCTTGAATGATTTAATTTCCTCCAAATATCTTTACGAGAACGCAAATATAAATTGAATTTGTTGTTCTCTGATGAATATTCTAGTGGCATATTTCCCTTTTCAGAACGATTGAAATTAGGGGCAGCAAGATATTGTGTTAGTTTAATTATTTTCCGAAATTAGTTTCACAGAAGCCTTGTTAGTTAATTTATGCTTCGTATATTGGAATCCTGTTAACGGTTAATATTTTAAGACACTCTGGTACGGGGCTAGTTAAATATAGATACGTTTTTATTTGATTTGTATTGTAATTCTATTATTAATACCTGACTACAATTTATTAATGCATGGACAATGGATATGGTCCGAAAATAAATATCGAAAAATTTATTACAATTATACAAATCAAATTATCCGAGTCAACAATACTTGAGTAGGCTAGTGCAATTTTAATAAAATGTATGAAACCATCAGTTTCCATTGTAAAATCAGTTCGAGCATGTACTTTTCCATCTAGCGCAAGGTTCTCTATAAGTAACTAAACTTTTTGTTTATCGAGTTTCACATTAAAATTTTGATTGCGTGAAGCTGGAGGCAAAGTTATATTTCACGTGGTACGAGTATAACAACTTTGTTTTACTGTTCGCACTGGCATATAAAATGCAGGCTGGGAACAATAACGATCACTGTAGCGCCACAACATAATAAATGTTAGGTCAGGAGTAGGAGCGAGTTCCGTGCACCAAATATTGGAGTTTACTATTCAATATAGCCTCGTATGAGGGAAGTAACAAGCTATTCATTTCAGCGTTTCAGTGCTGAATTTTTAAACAGTTTAGTTCACCTATTACCGATATCACTTTAGGTTTACATTCAAAGCTATTGTGAACCAAAGTAGAGCGATACTTGCTTTGCCAACCTGCAACGTGTTAGCTTTTAGAACTTTGTTTGGTATCCTATACTTTATTCTACAATTATTGTCGTGCGAACCGCTAGAGTGTGAAATGCTCTGCGAAAGTGATGTTCCTGATTGATATACGAGTAATCTAGGTGTCTCCAAGTCACGAGAGAATCGGTTTCTTCTAGGTAGCGTGCTCCATCATATACCGCATCGATCGTAGACAATCAGGCGAGATGGCGGTCAAACGCAAACCTATCAAATATTAAAAAAGTTTTTTTTTACTGTTAAACATATATGGATCTAAAATACTATAGTTTATTGACAAGTAAAGTATTGAAATGATTATCATTTACACTAATCGTTCAATTTTAAACTTTCATCAGACTTCATCTTACTCTAAACGCAAATGAAAAATGTAACAGCGGCTTCGCTCATTCACCAGCTCAGAATCCTCCCATTTTATCTGGCTCTCGAGGTTTCTCTGACAAATGATATATCCGGAACGAGGGCCCGCGGAGTATCCTTGGGTTTTCTACCACATTGATCTGACATATACGGTCACACACACATTTATCAGATAGCCAGTTGTGGCGCAAGTTTCTTGTCGCAAGACCCCTATGTTGTAACTAAATGGTGGCTTTAACTAGTGTTCGTTTTAAGTAGGATAACTTATAGGGTTACACATTTATTCCAAGCTTGTTGTATTTAGCTAATAATTGATTTTAGCGCCCATTTCTGTTTTGACTTACTATTTCCATGAGAGAAAACGCAAGCCACTAAATTTAGACTTCAAAAAGTAGAAAACTTACTTTTCGAAGTTGATAATACAAATATGTACGTATACCTAACAAAAATAATAGATACATCTATCTTTTATTAATTCAGAATTAATCTTGTCAGGTTGAATAAACCTTCGCACAAAACGATCGAATGCTTAGTAACAAATAGTGCTACCTTCCTGTAATAACATCACAACTTCGATAAGTAACGTCAAAGAAAAAGTATCAGCTTCCGAAAAAGAAAAAGGATGGGAATGCTCCAAGTTTTACGTAAAATCAGGTTTTCCGGGACGAGTTACATAGCAGATACCCATGTTTAGGACTCATGTAAATGTCTACTGAAAGAGAAACTGTTAGCACGACTTTCTACTTTACTCAAATTCAGTTTTAGGACTTTCTCTTTGGCCTCTCTCAATATCTAGATTTTTATCAGAACATTTTTGTAGCGAATCTTTATTTCATTATGTTATTTGCATATCAAGCGAATAATCCAATCAAATCAATAACATTTTATCAACAGAATAAAAATGTGTAACTTTTAGAGCTTTTATTTTTATTTTATTCTGCTTGCAAATTTCTGGTCGTAACAAAACATTGACATAACAATCCTCAACCTAAATAAACTGAAACTAGATTTACCCGTTTACTTGAGCCAGTAATCACTGTTTTAGATCAATCCTATCAACGTTTTCCCAATGATGTTTTCGATATCTCGGGTCCTTGGATTGTCAGTTTTCATACAAAACGTACCTATACCTAATCTCGTATCTATTATGTCGTATACCTGCCATCTTACGTCACCAAGCCTAGCTCTGCTTTGTCGCAGTGGATGTGATCTTACACTTCAAGCACCTTCATAACTGACCGAACGAATTGAGGTCTCGGAGTGAGGGCGAACCAATTAGCATTCGTGTGTTTGTCCGAATATAATAAATCGAGTACAGTTGACTCGATCTTGATGATGCTGGCTAGTAATAGTTAATTTGGATACAATTTAATTCAACAAAATCCGTCGAAAAGTTGTGAAAATATAAGGGCTACGAGGTCTCAGATCGCACAAACTACTAGTTTTAATCATTTACTCGTAGTTCTAGAAATAACTTAGAAATTTAAAGTGCAAAGCTAATTTATATCTGCTAAGAAAATATATTGCTCCAGAAATTTTATTATTTCCTTTTTTAACGAGATGCAAGCAATAAAGTTAAGCTTCGGGTATAACGGAGTGCCATAAACTTTATGTGTTGGTCAAAACCCAATTGCGTAGGAAATTGCTGTATCTACCCAATCTGTTTTGGTACAACCAATATTGAAAAAGGCTTTATTTTAATTAGCTTGGGCTTTGTGGCATTTGGTATATTGTAACGGGTTGGTAGGATACAACTCGCGATAAGAAAATGTATGTATTTATTGGGACAATCTCATCTAATTTTGGTTTTTGAACAAGATTTCTAACAAGATGATTAGAATTACTGTTTATGTGAATAAAATTTATGAGACATATAATTTCGATTTTATAGGCTTTCATTGATAGACTTAATATAAACTGATTAAAAGATTACTAATTTTGTCGTATTAGTAAATTAAACGACCACATCAAAACATTTAGAGGTACAAAGGTTATTCACATTACTGAAGTGCTTATTAACTTACTCGTATATAACTCTAATCTAATATAAATTAAGTTCTTTTTTACAGTCAAATCCCACTTGTTTTATACAGCCTCAATACAGGTCAATAGAAACAGACGAGAAGACATTTTAAAATAAATCTTAGTTACAAAAAGTATCACAGATTAATTTAATCCCAAATCGAACGACAAACCATAACTAAGTCCGAAGAAAGTATTTGATTAGATCGGCTCAACTTTTCAATCCCCACAAAGTTTCGAGACCGATGTATTAAACAAATGGCGATTACGTAAAAGTTTAATTGAAAATCCCCGAATCTGTGATGATAAAGGTTTTTATTATTCTCCAGGTAACGCGTAAACTTTGTAGCTCGTAATTGGAAGGGGCAGTAAAAATAAAAATTCGTTACGGGCGTTCTGAAGTGAGAAATTTCTCAAAGAAATGTGGGCGGCCGCTGTTTTTCATGTTCACATGTTCACGCCTCCGTATCTGATCTTGGGCGGAAGTTTGCTCAGGAGTGCTGGAACTGTGGAGCGAACTTGCACCGGATGCCAGTAGATGTACATGTAGCAGTGATTTATTATCACGGTTGAAGCCAGTTTAATGTATGGAAGTATTTATCGATCTTGTAGTACGCTTTGTTTTCTATCAATTCCACAAAACGTTTCCTTCCTCTATCAATAAAACCAAATCCTTTTTTAACGATTAATTTTTAATGTTCTTTTTAAGCCGTTTATACTCAAAGCGGCCAAAGTATTCTCGGTGACGCGAGTGGCGTCGAAGCTCTCGAATTCCACTTTTTATGTTTAACAGAAAAAACGAACTAAAGCCCGAAACTGTAACAATGCTGTCAAAGATGGTAACAGACTTATCATGTACACCTAGCATGGGCAGCGGATAAATTGGTTATCTACATCGATCTAGTATAATCCGACTTCGGTGGTTATCTATCGTTTTCATCCACACGTACATAAATGTAACAAAGTTAGAAAATAGAAACGTTTGCCCCTTTTTCACGGGTTAAAAACGATGTAAAGACAATTTTTCCATGGCCTATGCTTGGCGGCTGGAATATACCTATTTATAAATAGCTTGAATAGAGCTTCGCACAAGGGGTTTCGACGAATGGCACCGACGTGTGCCATACTCGCGCACGGCGAATGCCACAAGCCTACTCGATATACCAATTTGCGTTGTTGAGTGATCTCGAAAAAGCTAACGTGAACCGAGCACCATTGTAAATTTTCTTATCCTAATTTATATTAAAAATGTGAAAGTGAATTTGTTTATTTATTATGCTTTTACGCTTAAACTTCTCAACCAAACATCATGGAACTTTGTATTATGTAGGTACATGAAGACAGAAAAGACCCTATTTTCTAAGCTACTTTTATGTTCAATGTTTTTCATCAACACGGGTCAAACCTCAAAACGCTCCTGGAAGTATGAATATAAGAGATCCGTGTTATAAGAAGAATAAAACAAACAGCTGAAGGCAGATGTTATAACATTCAGACAATGAAGCATTTGTCATTGAAATTAACAGCATTTCAAAGCAACTCGCGAGTCGCGACTGTGAAGCTTAATGGAACAAATGAAAGCCTTGCGACGCAAGAAGCAAGAACCTAAGTTTCAGTAGCTTAAGTTTAGTCGAACCGCTTAGTTATGCAGAACAGCATGGCATATGACACAAACAGTATGGAAAACTAGGAAGAAGCAAATTACAAAAAGCTGCTATTATACTGATTATGTTACCCGTCATGATGTAGTACGAGTACAGTCTGAGATTTTTTCCTGCCGGACATCATAAACAAAAGGATAAAATTACTAAAAAAAGAATCGAACGTTACTCACTACTTCTGCTGGTTTTTACTCGAAGTTGATAAACTGGTCTGACTTGATCTGTTAATGTAGAGAAAACCAACGACTCTTAGAATGATAGAAACACAATTTGAGTCACTACGCCAACAATTATTACTCATAACTAGAATCCTTACTGTTAATGCCTATTCAGTGACTGTAGTATCTGAGAATAACTTATGTAGAAAGTTAGCAAACTATTGCACATGTGACGTAGCTTTTGAACAACGCCGCCGATTTTAATTCGTTTACACACCCGTGGTTACGGCTGAATAAGTTTCCACTGCGACTCGCTCTTCCCGACAGCCTAATTTTATTACACACCCTAACTTATTTAGCTATCGGATGTTTGTTGCTTAATCACGACGTGTTTGTTTAAGTTTAAGCCGGTGTAAAGTTAACAGCTAGTTTGTTAGCGTGTTAATGAGAACAACGCCAAGAAGAAACTTAGATACAGTAAGCACTTATACTATGCATAGAAAAACTAGCAATTTTGCGCGGATTTTCCACTGTATCACAAAAAGTTGAATTTTTGTGTCCATGATTCAAATCTGTTTAATTATCAGAATTATGTTAGAATAAATACATGCCCATACTTACTCTTTATTAAATTTATTTTTGTAAAGTCTACATGTGAAAACAGACCAACTTCTGCATTTATAATACTAGTTCATTCGAGGTAATCCTGTTATCCTGAATAGATTACTGCGAGCAAGGAAAATGAAGGTAAACCGAGTACATTTTACCGTCAAGTCAATATTACTTTCCCGGTCTCTACTCTCTAGCCGCGGAGAAAACCAAACTTTTCTATTTCATAAGATGCGAAGATATTTCAAGTTCGTCTTAATTTCACGGAACACGTTTTCTCAATTTGTTTAAGGATAAAATATAGCGAAGCCGTGAAGACATTGTTAAAATTTCATTAGCTACCTGACAGGGAGTTATTAACCATGTTTGATTAATTAAATCGTTATTGAAAGTAAACTTTTGTTGAATTATTTATTTTGTGGCGTACTAAATTTCACGTCGCTGCAGAAAATCATTCTAATTAAGAGTTCCATTACTAATTTAAGTGACTTAAAAATTAGTGAAGTCAATTTTGAACTGTCAAGTGCCAAGTTTCCCTGTTCTGGCTCTAATAAAATTACTGATTAAGTGAACAAAGTATCTAACTACAGTTAGTTAACGGCAGTTTTTCGACTTCAACTGTTCTTGTTCCAAAGCTTTGATTATCCCCATTAACTATTCTACAACTTTACTTGTAAGTGTTAGTGCGAGTGAAGCGTGAATTTTCATTTCTTATTTCCCACAATATATTATATTCCCGACGGGTTCTATTACGTTCCCTAAATCCCGAGGCTCAACATAATCATTCCTGTCACCAGGTTTTTCAGAATCTCCATAAACACAACGCGTGCTGTGCAATATAAGGCCACCTATAGCGCTGAGAATTATTTCGTCTCCCTTTCTTCTCGCTAATACACGCGAAAATTACTCTTATTATAAGTGTCGTAGAGTAGGCATTTGAACCGGGCCTAATTCTTCGTAGAACAGTTTAAGAGCGATGGAGTGTTCTTGTGACACACGCAAATTGTAGTGGAAAATGCCGTAATCGTAAATAGCAACTAAATTGGCTTTATTAAGCAAAGCCTAAACAATAATATGAAACAAGCATGAAGCTAGCGTGGAACTATTTGTCACTTCATGTTTTCTTATACGTTTTGATGTAGGCAAATTGGATGCGTATGCCACAAGACCTATGTTATGTAAAATGCGTGGCGCATTTGTGCCCAAACGAAAGGGATTTATGAATGCCTGTCAGATATGATCTCGAGGCACAAATATGCATTTGTATTCTCGGGTTGAATGGAAAAGAACAATAGTAAGACAATAATGCAAATAAGGTCGGAACCGAAGTAAACGTCACATATCTCCGAGTCTTGTTCAAATCTAAGCCCAGAAGAATCAGCCGTTGGCTTATTCAATCCTGACTTTCAGGGATAGTACTAAAGTTTTTCGCAGATTTCCTAAGGCACGGGAGACCTTCTCGAATTACAAAGAATAAATAGGTAGAGCGCGAGTGTATCTGTTATTTCATCAGACGTCGTGCCTACAGTAAGTGCAGATTTCCCCAGAGTTCATAACACTGATAAAAGTACTTTTGCGAGTAAAAACTTGTCTCTCTTGAGGTACAACTTCTTGGCAAATAGATTAGTATACAGACCTTTCGCCTCGTTTTGTGACGATACGTCTTATTCATACAAAATGTACATCGTTTTACAAGTGGAATGAATTTTGTGAGTTAATTTCGACTTCTAAAAAGGTTCTGTTTGACTTGTAAGAATGTTAGCGAGCGTACTTTGTATCGTCATTGACAATGTGGTTACGTCAATATTAGGATAGTTTTCTATATTGTCCAATAAATTTAAGTTGGCACGTCTGTGTGATACCGTGTTCAATAACTTTTATTGCTTGCTATCTGGCACCACTTTTTATTACTTTTGCATACATAATTAAACAAACAACAATTAGATACGCAACAGATAAGGCCGCCAGTTGTTGCACTAGTTTTCAGTTTTATGATCCTTTTTGTCTGTAATTTTTAGTGTGAACAATAAAGAGTGTATCTATCTATCTATAAGCAGATACACACGCTTAACTTATGACACCTCTCTTTTGCGCAGATGGTTAAAAGCGTAAATCAATTTGTAACTCAAGTGAAGCGTTCTTTCTAACTTTTAATATCTTCCCATATTTTATACATAGATTAAGATTGTTAATTATATTCTCCAGCTAAAACCAGTAAAGTGCTATTTAGAAAATATTTCATATCAAAATAAGTAGTAACCTAATTTATCTTCGCTGCCTAAAATACACACAATTTTAATTATGTTGGCACTAAAATTCAATTTCTTATTTCATCGTTAAATTGAGTTAGTTTTCATGGATAGGTTCACAATAAATCTAATTATGCTGATCAAACTCTAAATTTGGATTAAGAAAATTATGATTTACTTTTTTGGATTTTGAGTTTAGAATTTTAACCTAATAAATGTCACGCAAAATTAAGTGTTTTCGTTAGTCTTTTTAAAATGAATTTAGTTTTGTAATAAAGTAACATTTGGCCATAAGGGGAGTATTTTAGTCGTTCGAGATTAGGGAGCGTCCATTAATTACGTGAGGTGTTCTAGGGGGGGAAGGGATCAAGCTAAATCTTTCCAAATCTCACTTAGGGGGGGGGGGGGTCTTGGCAAATATCACGTAATTATTTTTCTCGCAGAAAACGGTGTAAAATTGCGTAAAAAATAGTATTTGTCGTTTTCGTCCGAACTTCGCAGAGCAGCGAAGTAGCGATTATAGTGTAGCGATAGTCAATTGGTTAGTTGTATCGACACATCGACACACATTTTTTTTCCCAATAATCCAACACGTTTACAGCCAAAATATAAATTTTGAAGAATCTCGCGTGAGATTAGGGGAGGGGGAGGGAGTTGAGGAAAATCTTACGATATCTCACGAAGGGGGGAGGGGGGGGGGGTTGAAAAATTCTCAAAAATGCCTCACGTAATTAATGGACGCCCCCGTATGTCGGTCACTCTCACTGTCAAGACATATCTAATGAGAGCGACAGCGACCGAGATAATATCTCACTCGCCAGGATTCTAGTTGCGTAGTTAGCAAAAAGAAAGAAAACGTGATTATATTTTGTGGCGGTACTATTTACTCTTCTGTGGTTTCACTCGATATCCCACAGAAACCAATTATTTCCGGGATAAAAGTAGTCTGTGCTAATCCACGGTATAAGCCATCTCTTTACCAGATTTACCAAAATCCGTTCTGTCTGTTACATAATTGGGTGGAGAGACAAACTTTCGTATTAATAATATTTGTATGTTACTATGAGATATTTGAGTTGATGCTTGGCATGATAGAAAAGGATTTAATATCACAGGCCAATAAAAAAGCTGGATCGCTGCGCCAACAAACACACACATACAGGTTTATAAGGAAAGGATATGCTAAGCCTAAAAAGGCGCATAGATAGTACCCACCATTGTGAACAACTTTTATTAAAGGGCCAAGCCGGAGTTTGCGAAAAATAATCAACTGTTCCATAGAAAAATGACACTCGACAAAATGTATGAAACAGCTGTTTTTTTTTGCGAATTTCGGGTTGGTCATAAAGCAAAAATTGTTCATAATAATGAATACTATTGAGCCCTTTTTGGCTTAACATATCATTTCCTAATAACCCTATATACCATGAGATATTCTAGTAGCGAAAGAACGTTATTATTGATAAACTTACTCCAAAGACTACAATAATAATAATACGTATGTTTACATACGATTCACCAAGAACAAATACGGTCATAATATGGAGTCAGCAGTATTTACAGAGAGTTCCGCGCATCTCACCGATTTCTCGGACTCGATGTTTGTCTTAGCGAGTCCCCAGACGCAATAGAAACTTTATTTCTTTGTATTTCTACTACATATTTGCACACATTGCTTATACTTTCAATTAGAGTTGTTCACGAGTAATTTGTGAATCTATTGTTGTATAGATCTTAGTTCTTTGACCAGTTTGTTTGAGATTTTGCTTGATTAATGTAGAAAAACAGAAGTTTAAAACGCGGTCTGATTTTCAACAGAAAATAATAAAAAAAATTACCAGTATTAGGCAAATTCGTATCGTTTTACCAGGTAACATCAGTAACCAAAAGCGGCATAAGAAACACGAGTTACGTGAGATTGTTTCTCCATTTTTCCCCGGAATATGCGAGAGGGCGCAAACTAGGCAGGTTATGGGCACATGTGATTCGTCACTCCGTGACAGCTGACAGCAAACACGCAATAACACGCTGTTACGATACGCATGCCCGAATTTTATTACGTGACACGCTGTATTACGTAGCATCCAATCTCCTAGAATAGCACAAGTCTAGCACAAAAATATTCATAGCGAAACACACGAGTGGAATTCGAAACGTTGCGCTAACACTGCGATAAGCGGAGAACCAAATTAACTTTGCTTATTCGTTGCGTACTCGGCGCAGACCGCTTGGGATCTCGTTTGTCTATGAAAAAATCTTGGAGGCTTATCTAAGCCGAAAATAAAATGGAGATGGAACGGAAGGATATCTGAGGTGAAGCCAGCCGTGCGGAGGTACCCGCTGAAATATCTCCGGCTTTTAGCGGGTAAACTTCGGAAGCCTGTTAAAAACATGCTATGATTAAGTGTTACTGAGTTTTTTACTCTGAAAAATAACGAAAAATAATGCTTGTTGTAACTTTTACATATTTTAGAATATAATTATATGAAGTCTAACTCAATTCGTTTCTTCGGCTTAATAATATAGGTATTCAGAAAGCGTTAAATGGGTACATGAGTATACTACATAGTATACTATACATTTCAGATTTTTTACCCTTATTAAATAAAGTTGGAAACAATTTTAGACAGCCTTTGAATTAAGATGAGGGTAGATTTTCATTAAGTTAGCTAGAATTAGGTTTTATGAGCACAATTATTTGGCTAATCTTAATTAGTCGTTGTTCAGACTAGCGCTAACGAAGGATGCATAGAAATCTCATTATGGCTTATAATTGTGTGTAGACACTCAAAATTTCTAGAACAAAAGCGTAATGAAATTAGTAAAATAGCAAACCGGGATTCTGAGACAAATCTAAATAAATTATAAATTACTTCTAAAATCTAAATTTACTCCCAGTATTTGTTCTTAGTGCAAAAATAATATATGTCAGAGCATTACCTCCGACTTACGTAACCTATGGCTATACTACTATGGGGTTTCGGGGAATTATACACTAGAATCATATACTCAATCGGTTTTATGGAAGCTACTCACAATTTTAATAATATCACAGCACTTCACTTATTCACAATCACAATCAGAAGACAGGCGGCTTAGCCTTTCCCATCTTCCATCTTTTATATCGCCTTCGTATTATCACCGGCACCGCCATCTTGTCGGTGTTCTCACGACCCCCAGTCGTGAGCGTGACGCACCATCCGTCAGCCAGCCGACAGTGGTGCCACCATCAAGACGTTGGGGGTTGCCATGCTAACATTCGGCCATCCGACCCATAAGTACGTCCTCGTACTTGATTACGCACGAACACTAGTTGCCGCCATTGCACCTGTGGACACTTCACAAATCGCCCACATCTACCAATACCAAGAATAATCTTGATAGATAGATAAACTCTTTATTGTTTACACCGGACATCACAAATAAAAGGATATTTAGACTTAAGAACCAGTGCAAGATCTGGCGACCCCATTGCCAAGAGCGATCTCTTCCAGGCAACCTTAGAAAGGAGGATACATATTGAATTGAAAAATGGGGTGTGCAGTATTAGATAAAAGTGATATGTAAACCTACATAAACTGTATATACTTAGACATACATTCAAAACAAACAACAATTTAATCAATCAGGAAGAATGATCAAAACAATTTTAAATAGGAATAAGCTTATGTTATAAAACTGATCGCGCCAATAAGAAAATAAAATGTGATACAACCTGACACCACAATTTGACTCAATTCGAATGTTTATTACAATCCACTCCCTGTTTGGCAGTTGTAACATATCCGTCCCATAAGCCAGAGCACCCGGGTTCGATTCCCGGTCGGGTAGATGTCATAATGATGAATTTAAATATTTGTTCTGGGTCTGGGTGCCAGATGTCCTTGTCCCTGTGCGTGTTCCATGGCATCCCCGACACAGAAGTCATCCTAGAAGGGAGCTATGAGTGTGAAACGTTTTTTTATTATTTATCAGTCAGTACGACATCTTCTGGCAATTTGTTCCAGTTATAGACCAGAGTTGTTGTCTTGTATAGGATGTGGTTTGCAGTGTTGGTCTGGGATAGTGCGGGCCATAGCAAGGTTTTATGGCGTCTGCTGTCTTCGACATCTTTGAATGTGAAATGTTTTGTATGTCCGTAAAATTATAGAACCCATTCAGCACTTTAACGGTTTCAATCAGGTCTCCGCCCAACTGCCGCTTCTCGAAGGTTGTGAGATGCAGTGCTTTTAATCTGTCTTCATAGGATTTGTGACATGGAGCATACGGTAGCTTTTTGTTGGGCACTTTTGAGGAGGATCTTTCTCAAAGTAGAGACTGCATACTGGGAACCCATACTTCAACAGTGGCTTTATATCCTATCGGATATATCAATCCTTCGTATCCGTAATAGTAGGTAGTTGTGTCGGAAGATTCAGATTAAGAAATATTTATTGAACTACTGATAAGTACCTTGTAATTCATAAGCTATTGGTTGAAATTGTCAGTTTACCCACATCGGGAATTCAATATGTAACTCGTACACAGTCAAATAATTTTAGTAGTTTTTAAAATAATAATAATTAACGATTTCCAATTCAATTTTAAATTCTATGCATAATATGTCAAATTATTTTAATGAAATGTCAATAGTATATACCTCGTAATATCATGTCAATAATAATTCCTCATTAAATGTCAAATTATCAATTGTTTACTTAATAATATCATTTCCGTAGATTTATCTCTATTCACAGATTCATTCAAGTCTTAAAATACGTGATTTAATAGCCACTTCTTCAGATACATTTTGAACTGTTTATGACATGGTATATGTTTCCATAATAGGCATTATTATTATTTGTTTTTTTTCAACTTCATTTGATGTGACATCGACCACCACTGAAAAGGCATATTGCTATGCTTATAATGACTGAAGATTTTACTGTCAACATTTGCCAGATGTGACTTCCAGTTTAGATTTGCATCCTTCCTCAGATTAAGCACATGGAACCATAATTGCTATTTGCAATTCAAATATCCTTCTGACTCAAAACTAAGATTAGGTAGTTACATTATTTTCGCAATTGCAAGATTGGCTTCATTATCAAAGTTGTATATAATTAGGAGTAGATTAGTTTACTATTAGACATTTTAGGCTTAGCATATGCTTTCCTTTTATCCCTGTATAATAATGTTTTATTTTGTGAAGTATAAAGATTTGGAATATTTTATGATATTTTCCCCCAAAATGGGGAAATATTTCTAACCAGGCATCATTTCAAGAGTATAGCTGTCGCATGTGCGGCTACGCTATGGCTCCATCTTTAGGTAATATACCTATCTAT
Organism: Alcis repandata; assembly: GCA_949125135.1. NCBI lineage: Eukaryota > Metazoa > Arthropoda > Insecta > Lepidoptera > Geometridae > Alcis > Alcis repandata. The sequence continues at coordinate 6,607,213 of OX421238.1, forward strand.
GACCTAGAGTTACTCCAAGAAAATCCATCTGACTAACTTCGACAAAATGCATTAGACTGATGCTTGGTTGATATATAAACTTGACATCCGTAAACAAGACTAATGATTATGAATAAATTTCAATACTGCAAGGTATAGGCACATCTGTCTATGCTGCTTGCCTATCTTCAAATATATTATACATGATAAACAACAGACACACGTTCCTTGTTTTGTTAAAATCACAGTATTACCAATCTGAAAATGTATTCCGGCACCTTATGCTTCAGTTACGTGATTACTGGGAAAGAGAAAAAAAAAGAAGAAATCTCGATGCTGCGAGCCACCACCAAATAAATATCGGCTTCTGTTAACGGCTCACATTATGACCACAAATTGTGCCCCAAAGTGACAGCCATTGTGCCCGATTCGACCCATGCAAGAGCACTATACGATTGATATGTTGAGTCCAGAGAAGAGACAGTTCACCACCTTGCGTACAAAATACACAACAGTTAACAGGTCCTCCAAGCAAGGGTTGTGCAACTGCTGACATCCAAGTCTAGTTGAAGAGACAAGTATATATTATAATTTGGTCGGAGGCAGCATACGATTATTGTTTCCGTACCTGAAAACTCAAGCATTAGGTGTACAATTCTGCTAATGCTGAAACTTTCATTCAGTCACTTTTGAGTTTCGATGGTAATTTCCGTCTATAGTGAGAACAAGTAGACCAAAGCACTACTTTAAAAGACATAACGATTTTTAATGGCATGAGTGGTGTAGGACCTCTTAATAGCGCGACAATCTGCAGTAAGAACAAACATTTTTAGAGATAAGTTAGTGTGACAGTACCAAACACACATGTAGGAATCCTTGTATATTATTTGACGCACAAATCATTATTATAATACGAGTATTTGCGTGTGGTACGCAACACGAAACATGAAATCGCTGAAATATCTACCCTAACATTATAAAAAGAAAGATTTGTGTGTATACTTATATGTAACGATTATACACAAAAACTAATAAACAGATTTAGAAACCACCATTAAAATTTTTTTCACCATTAAAATTCTACATTATCCCTGAGTACCCGAGTATACTTGACATCCGTGCAAAGCCAGGACAGGTCGCTAGTCAATTATAATAGACTTCAGCGCTTCAATGCTCTTATACAAACCCTTTTGTGTCTTCCTTTTAACTGCGTTGTTCTATCAAAGCAAAAAAAAAGTTTGATTTCTATTAAGTATTCGGTTCATAGAACAATAAAAAGCTATATGCGTGACCCTTTCAAAGTTTGGGCGTAGCCAAAGTCAGAAAAAAAAATGCGAAGAAAGAAGAAGAAAACCAACTATAACTTTAACCAATCGGCATCCCCTCTGAGCATATTATGTATCTTTGCCTCCATAGCAACTAAAATTTAAGAAAGACTAGAATACTCGCCGTCACGACGAGGAATATGTTTATCGAAATCACCTGAAAATATTTTAAAAACGAACTCGGTACAAGACTCGCTCACGACGGCGCTGGTCAACAAAAGTAAAATTATGTGAAGATCACCGCAGGCACCAAAAACCACAAAAACAACAATCTTGAAACGAAACGTTGATCTAAATAAGACGTGTGAGTGTAGCCCGATGCCGCGCGAGCGTCGCCCGGTGCTGCGCGAGCGTCGTGTTGCGCTGCGCGTGTGTCGCACCGTACTGTGCGGGCGTCCTGTTGCGCTGCGCGTGTGTCGCACCGTACTGTGCGGGCGTCCTGTTGCGCTGCGCGTGTGTCGCACCGTACTGTGCGGGCGTCCTGTTGCGCTGCGCGTGTGTCGCACCGTACTGTGCGGGCGTCCTGTTGCGCTGCGCGTGTGCCGCACCGTACTGTGCGGGCGTCCTGTTGTGCTGCGCGTGTGTCGCACCGTACTGTGCGGGCGTCCTGTTGCGCTGCGCGTGTGTCGCACTGTACTGTGCGGGCGTCGTTCCGCACTGTGTGAGTGTCGCCCGGCGCCATCCGAGCGCCACCTGGCGCCGCGCAAGCGTCGCTCCGCGCTGCGCGAGCGTAGACCAGCGCTGCATGAACGTGGTCCAGCTCTGCGCGAGCGTCGCCTCACGCGGCACGAGCGTCGCCTCGCGCTGCACGAGCGTCGTCCGGCGCTGCGCGAGCGTGACTCGGCGCTGTGCGAGCTTCGGCCGGCGCTGCGCGAGCGTCGCTCTGAGGTGTGTGCGCGTCGCTCTGCGTCCCACGAAGACCACGCTGCGGTGTGTGTGCGTCGCTCTGCGTCCCGCAAAGACCACGCTGCGGTGTGTGCGCGTCGCTCTGCGTCCCACGAGGACCATGCTGCGGTGTGTCTGCGTCGCTCTGTGTCCCGCGAAGACCACGCTGCGGTGTGTGCGCGTCGCTCTGCATCCCACGAGGACCATGCTGCGGTGTGTCTGCGTCGCTCTGCGTCCCACGAAGACCACGCTGCGGTGTGTGTGCGTCGCTCTGCATCCCGCGAGCGGCGTGGCATGTCGTCGTATCGTTGTTTATATCATCGCAGTGTATCGTAGTATTTCATCGCGGTACAACATCGCAGTATATCGTCGCAGTATATTATCGCAGTATATCATCGCAGTATGTCGCCGTATTGTTGTGAGTGACTACGTTGATTGCTAAATAGTCGTGTTATTAAGGGAGGGAATTGGGTCGGGGTGCGGGGGGGGGGGTCTTCGGAGTTTGCCTCTGGCAAACCTAGTTGGCTATAAGTTGAATATAAGGGACAGTTCAAGACTTTCTTCAGACGAGTCCATTGAAACTGAAACATATTTATTTATTTGCGCAGACTAGATTATCCATCTGGCTGTCACTTTAGTAAAACAAACAAATTACAACAAGCTGGCCCACATTAATGCAAACTTTTAAAACAAAAGGTTTAGTTATGAGGGGATTTTACAATCCGATTTGCAAAAATCACACTTCCACCAAACAATTGTGCGTTATAAGGAAGATCAGCGCCATCTGCTTTGCTTTAACAAGTATCTAGACACGCGGTAGCGTGTCAAGCCAAGTTCAAGTGACAGAATTGGCGAGCAGCACCGTGTGTATATTACACGAACCATTTGGAGGCACTTTTGACCTCGTTTATTTCTACAACTTTGTTTGTGACGTAGTTTTTCTCTTATTTATTTTGTTTCTAACATTGTTCAAGAGTGACAGTAGCGACAAAATGACAGTGACAGCATGATATAACTTTTAGGTTTTTATTTTTAGTAGACGGTAGGTGTAATTCATGCATGTCTTCAAATTTAAAATAATAACATCACTCGATCAGCCATATCGTGACCAAAAATGATTTCTATGCCAAAAAAATATAATTATGAGAGTTGGACAAGTGTTTTAGGTGATTATGAGCCGACAATTTGTATGCCCACTGGTGTATTTAACCGAAATACTATAAAAAGCTTCCACTGCAAAATTAGTGGAACAAGAAAGACAATATATGTACCTATATCGTCACGAAAAGAACTATAAAAGACAGATAGAGAGAAAACGATTATCTGCGTTTCGTCTCGTTGCGCTGCGTGCGCGTTGCTGTGCGTCAGACAGGTCGCCTTGCGTTGCAGTGCGCCCTCGCTCTGCGCCACCCGAGGGTCGCGTTCAGCTCGGTGCTCAGCGGGACTGAAACGCATATTTTTTTACGCAGACTAACTATTCAGGAGGAGAACTTTTATTCTTTGGGTCTAGTTGTGATCACTTAAAATAGACAAGGTACCCCACATTAGGAAAATAAACTTTGACAAGGCCATGTGGAATGTGAGAAACTGAGAACACAATACATAAATTGTTCGGGCACTATGTTAGGCCCTTTCACATAGTTTGTTTGTAATTGTTTATCCCATATTTTTTTTTTTCTTCTTAAATTTTTACAAAAAATAAATAGTAGGTAAGTGAGCGTGGCAGGAACGAATTAGTAGGTTAAAAAAAGAAAGAAAAAAAAACCGCTCCTTTTTATCCCGGTTCTGAATTGTCAGAGCATTACCTCCGACTTACGTAACCTATGGCTATACTACTATGGGGTTTCGGGGAATTATACACTAGAATCATATACTCAATCGGTTTTATGGAAGCTACTCACAATTTTAATAATATCACAGCACTTCACTTATTCACAATCACAATCAGAAGACAGGCGGCTTAGCCTTTCCCATCTTCCATCTTTTATATCGCCTTCGTATTATCACCGGCACCGCCATCTTGTCGGTGTTCTCACGACCCCCAGTCGTGAGCGTGACGCACCATCCGTCAGCCAGCCGACAGTGGTGCCACCATCAAGACGTTGGGGGTTGCCATGCTAACATATAATTGAGTCTTTCCCTTGAATAAATCTTTTAGATCATTAGAAGCTAAAATGGTGTAAAGCTCAACACAAAAAATAAAACTGAACACGAACCACTTGTTGACTTGTAATTTATTCACGTTGAAGTTATTGTGTTAAGTTCTATGAGTATAGAGGTACATAAGTTTGAAATAAGCTTTAGTCATTGAGATTAAAAAATATAATTATAATGGTATCAACCGAGCGTACGGCTATTTAGTATTCATAAAAAAAAATCTTTTAATATAAGCATGGATAAATTAGTTTTCTTACTACAATAGGTAAGCACATACATTAGAAAAATACTGGTGAAATATAAAAAAAAATCAAAATTATAGTGAGACCGAGATTGAAAAATAGATTATCCAATTTACAAGCTCGATCACAAGTAAATATCAATTTTAATGACAGATACAGATAAATTATAATTCACAGACCAGCAGATAATAAATTCTTATGAAAATCGTTTCGAGACAAGGTTTTCGATTAGTCAGGTGGGTACAATCCATTTGTCTTTTTGTACATTTTTCTTAGAACGAGCCAACTAAAAATACGAGCTTCTTTTGCATATTTCAGACCTCAGACAGAAAATAATATTGGTTTTACAATCTTATCAAATAATGTAAACATGCTAGAGCTCATAGCAAAAGCCACTCAAAATTAATGGTATTTTGAGTCTTATGCAATAAAAAATTGTATGATGGGAAAATTTATTGGAAACGCGTAAAACTTAATGCTTACGCAAACAAGGGGGTTGTTACGGAGCGAAATGAATTTTTTCATCCCCTTTATGCCCGCCATTACAATATTTTGCTTAGGTAATAATTTGACTTTGTTTTCCTTGAAAGTAATTTATGCGACATATTTTTGGGATGCGCCAAGCTTTTGTCGTGTTTTGCGTAACTGTTAACAGATTTGTAAACTGTATGTTTATTTAAGTAGGTCATTTTATGTTATTTTCTGTCAGTTCATCAGATAAAACGATTTCGTTGGCGTAAAAATGTTAACATCTCCATTTGAATAATGATAAATTTCTAAACATTTGTTCTCGTCTCGCTTAAGACAAAGCAAATAGCCTAGAGTAAAACGCTCGTGTCTATTTACGAGAAGCATATTGCGTTATAAAAAATGACGACGGTTTTCTCGGGAGCAAACTCGTTTGCTGCTTATCGCCCTGAGCTCTGATAACAGCGAAAGTCGAGACCATAAAGGGAAGCGACTCGACGAGAAATATTTAAGCTTATCTAATATTGACGAAGAAATATTTTACAATATTCAGAAGATGTCACCGACAACAGTTTGGCGTTTTTTGAGCCTGATACTTTGTTGTTCGTTGGAATTTAGCCCGCGGGGTTGAAAATGTATTATTTTGAACTTTTCGATCATAACACTGGTCAATGGTTTTGTCGTCCTTGTAAGAGTGTTTTCAAATAATTTTATGGCAACAATTTACGAAATTATGAATGGTATTGGAATATAAGCTTTGTTTCTTAGGCTTCATTTGCACATTACACTAAAAGCAGTAAGTACTTATATTATGAAAAATAGGAGAAAAATATCATTAAAAACATAACCGGTTTGTAAATATATCCTCAAAAGATGTATTGGAAAGTATATCCACGAAAATATACACTTATACTGGGCCACTAAAATTAAATATAATTACTATTTTTGTTCAGCTGTATAATCACTGATCATTACCGGCTGTTATTTTTACCGCCTACAAACTGTTTAAAAAAAAGACATTCGAATAATTGAATTTTAATTACAGTATTAATTACGAGAATGCTACGAGTATGTCTGCCGGACAGTCATTAACGAACGATAAAGTTTAAAAAAAAATACTAACACAATATACCGGTAATTTCGTGACTGTAGGTTTAATGTATGTCGAAGTAAAAATTAATATTGTGATAAGGTTTGGACTCAGCAAACGAGCCAATAACAGTCACACAGCAACCTTCTTGCTCCCGATTTTTTTTCACAACCAGTGTAAAGGCACTCATAGGTTGAGGTGTTGCCAATTATCAGAAGTTATAGGTATTGTGGAGCGGTTCTATGTTCATAATGTGGGCATGTAGTTAGGTTCTATTAGACAAAGAGGCGTGGATAATCGGGCGAGAGGAATAAAACCATTACTTTCAACACAAGTAATCACAATTTACAATACAACTCAAGCAGGCACTCCGCCGAACACGTAATGCGCATAGGTACACGATACAATAAGATTCTATGACCGCCACTGTAATTCCAGATGTAATTGCAACTATTGTAATCAGCTTTCTACGTATCAACTTTAACTATCAACCTTGTGGCTCTGGTCGAGATTCCTACAGTATCGTTTCCTGCGCTTTTCATTACCGTTCGTAGTTGTGCCAGAGTGGTAAACGTCCGTGGCTCAGAAGCTGTCACTGTCAGTTACGTTTTATTACCACTCTAAATAAAGATTGGCTCAGAGCGCCGACAAGTGTTTTCAAAGAAATTAGTTCACAAAAATAACTTTGGCTATGTCAATCTTTATTTATTTTCACCTTTTTTACTATTACAAAATAGCCTATTTCGTAGAACACAACAGTTACAAAAACCATTAGCGCAGGAACAAACTGCGGACTCATTGTCGATATTTATTTGCGGATCTCCGTTTCAGATGAACAGAATTATTTTATTGGTCAATACTTAACTTGGTTCAGTGGGCCTAGCACAACTTTGACGTAAAAATACGTAGCGAGTTTTCGATAGAAAAGTGTACGCCATTTACACCCGTCAGGAGCATACTTGACAGTCGTAAATGGCGTACACTTTTCTATCGAAAACTCGCTACGTATTTTTACGTCAAAGTTGTGCTAGCCCTACTGAGTGCGAGGTGCTTATTTTGTTATTGATATAACGAAAACATTCCTATGCCAACAATATATTGAGAGATAGATAAACTTTGTATTGTTTACAACTTTACACCATAAATTACAAGCAAAAGAAATAAATAAAAACTATTCACACTCACGGCTTCCCACTACGATAAACTGTGTCAAAGATGCCATGGAACACACAAAGACAAGGACAACTAACACCCAGACCCAGACAGATATTTAAATTCATCATTCAAACATCTGTCCGGCCAGTAATCGAACCAGGACCTATAGCTTATAAGGCGGATATACTATCGCTGACCCAAACAGGTCGTCTAATAACGCGTAAAAGTAGTGCAACAACTGTCGGCCTTATCGATAAAAACGGTCTCATCCAAGCTGAGTAAGGAAATTGATGCATAGGTACTAAATTAACTGAGTTGGTATAGGCTAAATTGCCAGCCCTGGCAACAGAGATTTCTGGCCGCCTGAAAGGCCTTTGACAGGCTCGACGGTAGCTAGTTGACAAACAACCAGGACCAACAATTTAACATGACATCCGATCCACGGTAGTTATTGTATACAAAGTATAACGGAAAGGCGTAGTAATAGTCTTATGGATGTTCTTCTACACATCAAAGTGAACAACTTTTAATACACAAGTTTGCTGTTAATAAATTCGAGAAATAAAATATCGAATCTCCATAGAAAATTGATCACGTGATTTTGTATGGAGACTCGATATTTTTTTCTCGAATTTAGCAAACTTGTGTTCTAGAAGTGGTTCACTTTGACGTGTAGACGAACACCCTTAAGTGTAACTACACCTTTCCGTTACACCTTGTATAAACAAATAACTTAAATGGGTCAATTGAAACGTGAGTACCTACCTACCTGAATTTAAACGGTTCACTAATAATAATCGAAGTGGATATAATTAACAAGAACTAGAGTAGATCTTGAGACGCGTCTAATGGGCCCAAATTCGATATAAAACATAATAAGAGCTATTAGGTATATCGAATTAGTGCTCGTTAGACGGTCTACGTTCTAGAAATACAGGTTTATATGAAAAGGGTATGCTAATCTGAAAAGGGCCCATAGTACTCTTCTTATGAACTACTTTTGCTACGGAACCAACACGGAATTCGCAAAAAAAAAAAACAGCTGTTCCTTATACATTGTCGAGTTTCATTGACATTTTTCTACGGAACAGCTGATTTATTTTCCTGAATTCCAGTTTAGTCCCATAGTAAAAGTTCTATGAGCGTTTTTCGGCTTATCATAACCCTTTCCTTGTAATCCTATAATTATATTGAATAATAGATAAATAGATAAACTGTTTATTGTTTACACCCTAAATCACAAACAAAAAGGATCATAACACTTAAAACTAATGCAACATCTGGCCTTGTCGGTAAGAGCGATCTCTTTCAGGCAAAGTAATAATCGGAAGATTTTATTTACGATTTTCGATTACAAGATTTGGTTGCCAGGCAGTCGAGTAATAAATCAAACTAGTAAAAGACCCATTACTAAAAACATATTTACAAGAGCTTGAATTTAAGAGTTTAAAAACCTATTATCTAGGTATTCCATTTACGATTAGTATAACCGGGGCAATTTAGACATCTGAGCTTACATTAATTCCCACCCAGCTGAAAATTGGTAGGATTGTTCAGAACACCATCATAAATGAAACCTAAAAAGTCCTCATCGATCCGATACGTGCAAAAATTTTTACTCCGGGTAGAAGGTCACCAAAACGGGTATTTCGTGATTTTCTCAAAAACGGTACAAGCTACGAGGATACTGTTCAAGACAAGTATGTTCACTATAACATTTTCTACAGTATTGCTCGTATCGGATCGATGAGGACTTTTTAGGTTTCATTTATGATGGTGTTCTGAACAATCCTACCAATTTTCAGCTGGGTGGGAATTAATGTAAGCTTACTCCTATTTTTTGGTCTAATTTGCCCCGGTTAGTAACTGAGTTTTAGAGTTAGAGTTAGAGTTTTAGAGTTCCAAGTAAAGTAATTTATTAGTTTGTTTTAGAAGCCTTGAGACAGCCAAAAATCTTTGACACCAATAAAGCCTCATACATACGTAACGATTTATCGTAGCGATTTCAGACTGTGCAGATAAATCGAACGTTCCTAGTGCCTCCACACGCCTCCGATATCGACGTCGCGTGGATCGGGCAGTTCTCCGCAGAAGCTCGCGCAAGATACATGTTAACAATGGAAGATTTATACGATTTTTTTATTTTATTGAGCTCTTTTTTGTATGTAGTTCGAAGATTATTAATCTTCTTAACCACTGTATCCCTGGTGGCATTTAGATCTATGGGTTTGTATTTTTTTATTAGCCTGTCGTAGGCGGCATTTTTTTTTTGTTGCGGTCGTGGTAATCCTTACATGTAGTCTTCCAAAGGCAAGTTTCGTTTCTGTAGCTTTCTATAAAATCTTGAAGGAGTTCGCGGTGTCCAACTCTTTCGTCTTCCGACATGTTTCTTTGAAAGCGATGTGCACGTGCGCACACTAGCAAGCTCCGTGAAGTACTGCCGAACTGAGCGATCGCCGTCCACACGCAACGATAAAACTGTGCAAATGTAATCGACAACGATTTATCTGATAGAAATTGCAACTGCCACCGACGAACGATTATCGACAAAGATTTTTCATACACACGATCAATAAAACTGCGCAAACTGGTCTGCACAGATTTATCGCTACGATAAATCGTTACGTATGTATGAGGCATAAGTTAACTTTTTTGGTTGGTTTTTTATCTTCTTCTTCTGTTCTGTTCTATTCGTTAGTCTCTAAAACTCGAGAACGGCTTTAAATATTTATTTAAAACTATTTAACTATTCAAGAAGTAGATGTTTTCACTGATACGCTTAGTATGCACTAACATAGCAGTAATGTGACGCGTTTGGCTGTAGTTATTTAAATATTTATATTTTTCTGTTATGTTTGTTTGTAATACAGGGATGGTTTAAAAGAGAGAAAAAAGTGAGTGAAACCGCAGGCTAGTGTAAAATAAATAATTCATTTTTTTTTATTAATAGGGAGTACCTACTCGCGTATTGTTGAGTCAGATACCATTATGATAGTTTCGATCTCAGTCGGTGATCAAACCAAACTAAACGTTACAAAACCACGTTAATTTTCGTAGTAAAATAATTTTACTATTGTTTCAAAACTCATAAAAATTACCATTGATCTTACTAATATTATAAAAGTGAAAGTTTGTATGTTTGTTACCGCAAAACGCTGAAACGACTCAACGGATTCACATGAAATTGGGAATTCGTCTTTCATGGTTTGTATTAACACATAGGCTACTTTTTATCCCTAGAAGCTCATTATAATTTTTAACCGCGGGTAAAACTGCGAGACGCAGCTAATAAATAAATAACCACCAGAAATAAAATCAACCAAAACCATCAATCACACCAAGTACCTATCTGGGCACAAAATGTAATACACCAGACGGCGTTCTTTCAAAAGAACCTTTTCAGTTTCATTGGTAGCCGCTAATTGCTCAAGGGAGTGTAGCGAAGAGTTATGAGTCCCACGGTAACGATGCCGAGAATTAACACAATTAAATGCCGACCGTCTTGAGCCGCCGTATTTAGCTGCTATTACCTTTCGGTTACGCTTTTTATGTCTTGTGGTGAGGAAAAGGAAAGTTTAACTTAAAGATTACCTGGAAAAAGTCTGAAATGGGGGAAGTATTTTGCAAACGGTAAAGTGTCCTTCTCCGAACCTCCTAATTCTACTATTTCTCCGAAGTTATTTAAATTCTTATTTAGGTAAATATTGCTTCTTTATACGAGATATACATTAATATTTTTATTTATTTAAAAGTAATGGTTCTTTGAAAAAACCTTTGAAAGAAATACTTAAGTAAAATTCGCCCACGTATAAAAGTGTTTACAACAACATCGTTTCAAATACTTTTGAAGTAAGAAAGAGTTAGTATAGCCAAACCGTTCATCTTAGTCCTCGCCTGCGCGGTACAGAGGCGCAGGGTGGGTGTGTGTGTATCACACTAAGCGCTCCCGCCGCCCGCACCTCTCTCAGTCCCCTTTGTCGTCATACCCCCGCGCCTCTGTACCGCGCAGGCGAGGACTAAGATAAATGGTTTGGCTTATAGTAGCTTATATTAGGCGATTCTCCCTAGAGTCGATTAATGGTTCGCTACGGCACAGCACTACGGTGCCGGCACAACACTACGCCGCTTGCGAGCGAGCGAGAGAGACGATTCCCGCGCGATCAAGGAAGATGGCGTGCCTCCTTTGCGATAACATTGTTATAATTAATCGGTACCTGACCTAAAGTAAATGAATACGAGTTAAAGTAAAAACAGTGTTTCATTCATAAATCTACAATAATGTTGGAGCAAGAAAGCATCTAACAGTTTTCAGAATTGGGATCTGAGCAAAATCGCCCGCGAGTTTGATTTGTTTCAGCTTTTAGGTTAAAAGCAAAGTAACGAGAGAAAGCTAATTGGAAGTCGTCGTGTACTGTAATTATTGCTTCAGTCGTGCAAAGAAAGTACGCATCGAAGTATTCGCAGTAAACTATCTACAATACCAATACCTACAGAAACACGTCGTAACAAAAGACGCTACTGTACTGCGTAGTCGGATTTGACAAAGTTTACAAGTCCGGAATAACAAGTTGGTAGGATCTTGTAATTTCACCAAGAATATCCAGAGGTAACACTTAAGAACCGTGCTTTGGTGAGTCCATCATATCATTTTGTATTCAAATGAACAAAAACGAGATGAAACACAAAATGCCTAATGTTGTACCTACTCAAGTAATCACACGTAAGATAAGTACATTTGTACCTGTTGCATTTTGGTTTATTGTGTGAGAGTGAATCTGGAATCTGGCATTAGTTTCTTCCCTATTATCTGGTGCTAAGGAATCACATCAAATTATAACCTGAAATACTTGTAAAATTGTGATGATGATTATATGGGGCAATGATTTTATGTTTAGGGCACCAAGCTAGTCGCTTAATACCTTGACTGTTAAAGTAATTACCTTATCGAAATGTTCTGAAACTTACAATCTTGGTAATTCAAGAATGCATTATACATGTTATATTATATGTTCACACCGACCAAGTTAGTACAATTTAAAGTGGAGTCTGGAACACACTACCACTATAACTGTTCAGTGTGATAATGGTAAGCCTACAGAATCTATAACAAATACATAATAATCTTTACTCGCAGAACTTACTATGAAAACAACAAAAGTTAAATCAACTTTACCGGAGTCAGTTGTTTAAAGTCAGAGTTAGTTAGTACAATTTACTAAGTTTGTTGTACAATAACAATTATATTACTGCATTAATGAAAACCATGACACACTCATAAATAGCATGATATGAATAATAATAGTAAGCAATACTTACAAAATAGATTGAAACCAAGCAATACTAAATACTACCTATTATAGATTCTATGCGAATAAGTTAATAAAGTCAATAACAATATAAAGCAACTACTATGTCAGTGAAAGAGGTATTTTAAAGTTCATAACTGGTTAATATTCATAAATTGGACAGAATTAATGGACGGAGGAATGATCCAAACAATATTATATGGGATGTTCTCTCAAGTTGCTATCAATGAATAAAATGGTTGTACAAAAATAATATGTGTACCCACTCACACACATAATAATAATTAATCCACATGTTAAAAACAACAACAACAATATGTTTGATTATTAAGAACTCATAATTACTCTCAATCGGTCACAAATTCACAATATATTATATTTGTTGCAAATCCTGTTGCGTTGATTGTACCTTGCACAAAGGTATACATAAAAGCTAAGTGTGTATTGATCACCTGAGTCCCAGCCTCTGAACTCAAATATACACAGAGGAGTGGAGTATTTATTACAAGTACAGTAATTCATTATGATACTCTTTCATCGGTTAAAATAAAATATTTGAGTAGCAACTTCTTCAAATACTGATGGGTTATTTATCAATTACCACTTACAAGTAGACAACCTATTATTTCAGTAAAAGGTGATTTTACTGATGATGACTTAGTGCTAGTTTGTTTCTACTAGTTGTTTGAATGAATAAGGTGGAATAATATACAACACCTAATATTCTACTTGTGCATTTATTACATAATATGCTATCATGAAACTATGGGCAATACAAAGACCTTTTCAGTAAGGACATGCTCTTCCATACATTTACCTATGTCTAGTCCAGGCCTTGTCCTTGCAAAATGATGTATGAGTCAATGGATTTTGAATAATATTATAATATAAAATGTTTTATGATTATTTATAAATATGGACTTAGTTGGCTGAAGTAAATAAATTATTATTATTGATACAATAATATTTCAATAGTAATGCTAGTTTGATTAAAGGATCAAACATAACAAATAAAATAAATTAACAACATGCTGTTTGACACAAGACAATAAGAATTAATTTAGCTAATATGGTATCTTTTTGGATATGAAAATGTACTCCTGTAATATTTGAAATTGTCTTTCTGACATGAAAGCAGAGTAACTGTAAATCATTAACTAAACTGTTCTGTTGGTGAGCAACTTTAACAATGAGGCATGTTTCACTAAGTTAATCAGTCAATTATGTTTAAACATTTGTTCAAGTAACATTATGGCACCTAAAGAGAAAATAAGTACACAGTCATACAGCCAAGTATACCAAACCAAGTAATATAAATCGACTCATTTCTTCAGTGCCATAGTAAACAATTATTCTGAGGCTAACTAAATAAATTCCAACTAAATTAATTTGTGTAGTACTGCTACTGTACTGCTAGAAGCAGTGTATTGTCAGCCAAATGTCATAAATGATCTTATGTGTATATGATTGGTTACTGAACTAGAGTTGACCCTGTTTTCCAGTAGTTAACAGTGGTGTTAGGGAAACCAGATGTTACAGTTTCTTTTGCAGAGTTGGTTTATACAAGACCATAAATTGAGATGAGCATACACATGAAAGATTTGCAAAGCATAGCTGCTGATACACCAAAATATGACACGGAGCTATTCAAATGTTGAAATATGAATGATGGAGATCAAACGAAACTTCTGAGTTGGTTTCTACAAGACCGTAAATTGAGATGAGGATATACATGAAGGACACTCCAAAATATGACAGAGAGCTATTCAAATGTTGGAATATAAATGATGAAGATCACGCAATAGCTCCTGCTTTTAATTGCAGATATTTATCTTATGTTATTGGTTGTTAAACTAAGGTTAACCTTGTTCCAGTGGTTGACGGTTGAGTTTGGTAAACTTGGAATAACAATTTCTTTTGCAGAATTGGTTTGTAAAATACCACGAATTATGATGAGACTACACATGAAGATTTTGGAAAGTAAGGTGGCTGATATATAAAATATTACAAGAACCAGTAAAGTGCTGCAACGTTATGATGGAGATGTGGCGACTGTCTCTAGTCTTATTTGCAAATTTCTAAAATTACAACTAGAGCGCGCTGGTATGTAGTGTGTGAGTATGACCGCATGTTATCTTCGGATACACATGTCCATTTGACAAAATCTTTGAAGTAGACCGCATGTTATCTTCGGATACACATGTCTATTTGACAAAATCTTCAAAGTAGACCGCATGTTATTTTCGGATACACATGTCCATTTGACAAAATCTTTGAAGTAGACCGCATGTTATCTTCGGATACACATGTCTATTTGACAAAATCTTCAAAGTAGACCGCATGTTATCTCACGATACACATGTCCATTAAAGAAACTCTTCGGAGTAAGACCGCATGTTATCTTCTGGTACACATGTCCATTTAAGAAAATCTTTGAAGTAGACCGCATGTTATCTTCTGGTACACATGTCCATTTAAGAAAATCTTTGAAGTAGACCGCATGTTATCTCACGATACACATGTCCATTAAAGAAACTCTTCGGAGTAAGACCGTATGTTATCTTCTGATACACATGTCCATTTAAGAAAATCTTTGAAGTAGACCGCATGTTATCTCATGATACACATGTCCATTTAAGAAAATCTTTGAAGTAGACCGCATGTTATCTCATGATACACATGTCCATTTAAGACAATCTTTGAAGTAGACCGCATGTTATCTCATGATACACATGTCCATTTAAGAAAATCTTTGAAGTAGACCGCATGTTATCTCACGATACACATGTCCATTAAAGAAACTCTTCGGAGTAAGACCGCATGTTATCTTCGGATACTCATGTCCATTAAGAGCAAATCTTTGAAGTAGACCGCATGTTATCTTCGGATACTCATGTCCATTAAGAGCAAATCTTTGAAGTAGACCGCATGTTATCTTCGGATACTCATGTCCATTAAGAGCAAATCTTTGAAGTAGACCGCATGTTATCTTCGGATACTCATGTCCATTAAGAGCAAATCATTGAAGTAGACCGCATGTTATCTTCGGATACACATGTCCATTAAATAAAAACCTTCAAAGTAGACCGCATGTTATCTTCGGATACACATGTCCATTAAATAAAAACCTTCAAAGTAGACCGCATGTTATCTTCGGATACACATGTCCATTGAATAAAAACCTTCAAAGTCGACCGCATGTTATCTTCGGATACACATGTCCATTAGCGAAACTCTTCGGAGTATGACCGCATGTTATCTTCGTATAAACATGTCCATTATCGAAACTCTTCGGAGTATGACCGCATGCGATCTTCGGATACGCATGTCCATTAGGGAACTCTTCGGAGTATGACCGCATGTTATCTTCGTATAAACATGTCCATTATCGAAACTCTTTGGAGTATGACCGCATGCGATCTTCGGATACGCATGTCCATTAGGGAACTCTTCGGAGTATGACCGCATGTTATCTTCGTATAAACATGTCCATTATCGAAACTCTTCGGAGTATGACCGCATGTTATCTTCGGATAAACATGTCCATTATCGAAACTCTTCGGAGTATGACCGCATGCGATCTTCGGATACGCATGTCCATTAGGGAACTCTTCGGAGTGGACCGCACCGAGAGATGTCTTCATCATTGGGTGCACGAGTTCTACGAGCAGCATGGTGTGAGCTGCTACTGGGTGAACTTGCTGCTGAAAATGAAGCGTGCAGCACTGCACCCGATGAGCCGCACAGCCCGTCTGCTGATGGTGCTGTTCGAGTATGGTTGCCAATGACGGCGACATCTACATGAAAATGCACCATGGCATCACTACCTGGAGCAAAACGGTGATATTATTCTGGATTGTACGGTAACATGAACAAATGGGTCTGTAAATGACTTTCCTTATAGAAGTATTATTGTTGATCTGTCAATTGAATATAGACTCATAAATGTTTGATATTATTATGGCTTAATGACACCAAGTCTTACCTGAGGATGCTATGATGATCCATGTCTTATAGAATTGTTTTCCAGCTGTCACCATTATGTAATATCTAATTGAATTATCATGTACACTAACATAACGAGTACCGACCTCAACAAAGTTCTGGTGGTACAACGCATCGTTGTGGTCGAGTAAGTTGTCAACTTCTATGCAACAGAAGTTGAAGTTAACATTGGCTATGTCTGTGAACAGTGAGTCCGTAGCTTGGCTGCTGAATATGAAGCAAGCAGCACTGCACCGGAATGAGCTGCACAGCCTGTTCGCCGATAGTGCTGCTCCAGCATGGTTGCCAGCGAGGGCGACATCTGGACGAGAATGCATCATGCCATCGACATTTGAAACGATACGGTGTTAATCTGGATTGGTAACATTCATCCATGGGTCTGTAAATCACTGTTTTCCTATGAAAGTCGTATTCAACTCTCAATTGAATTTGGACACACATATTGTGTCTGATGATATAATAATTTTTAACTTATGAACACTATATTTTATTTGATACTATATGATCTATGTCTCATGGCATTAATTCACCTGATGTTGCCATGACAATATCTATAATAAAATTTCAGATCTAACTGAATTTTCATAACAATAACTGAACGATTTGCGATCAACAGAATCGAGTTTGATGCGACACCACATGGTCATGGTTGAGTAACTTGTCAACTTCTGTGCAACAGAAGCTGAAGTTTAACATTAGTTATGTTTGTGAACAGTTGCTTCTGGCGCTATGGTGGTCCATCGTCCAGAAGACAGGCTTCTAATCCCGCGAGGGCGCGTGATGTGCAGGATGGCCGAACTATTAGGCGATTCTCCCTAGAGTCGATTAATGGTTCGCTACGGCACAGCACTACGGTGCCGGCACAACACTACGCCGCTTGCGAGCGAGTGAGAGAGACGATTCCCGCGCGATCAAGGAAGATGGCGTGCCTCCTTTGCGATAACATTGTTATAATTAATCGGTACCTGACCTAAAGTAAATGAATACGAGTTAAAGTAAAAACAGTGTTTCATTCATAAATCTACAATAATGTTGGAGCAAGAAAGCATCTAACACTTACAACCCAGTTGTATCATTCTAGGTTAGCGCAGTAACTGACGATGATAATTAATGATGGTGATGGAGTTAGCGCAGTTAACACCTTGTTAATTATTAACTTCAGGATATTTTTTTAATTATAAAACTCACCAAAATAAACGAGTATTTTCGTATTTACACTTTTAACGTAGTATGACGCAAGTGAGCCCCATATTCCCATACCAGTGTATTGGATGTTTTGTTCATTCAAGAACATCTGAGGAAAAAACACCAAACAAAAATAGTCCCTCTTTATTAACTGTAGGAGGCCCTTTTCAGTACTTCTTTCTAATTAAGTGTATGCTAATTTTAAAACGTCTCAAGCTTTTGTTAAAAGGTTTTCCTTCCGTCCTTATCAGATTTTGTTTATTTTATATTTTGAAGCAATTACCTTTTAGAAACTTACTGCCTTTTAAGATTTTCCTTGAAAGAAGAAATTGCAATGAGATCTAAACTCAGGTCTTCAATTAATATAATATAAAGGTTACGCTTATTTGGCTTTTCCGATGTCAAACGTTTCTTGACCTCGTTTTATTACCAAAACGAAAATAGATGTTGATACTTGTACAATGTAACATACATACATATGTATTTTATGTGTGAATAGTTGAACATACATAAATATAACAATATCCTTTTTCCTATTATTTTATTTTTTCCTGTTTCCTATTTATCTCTATTTTTACGCGAGTTTTTCTGTGTTAATTATCCTACTTTGTACTAATATATTTATGTGAAAGTATGTATTTCAGATGTTAGTTTTCGATATGAACCGTTGACCGCATTGCAAAAAATATTACTTTTTATATTTAAAAAAAGCTTGTGGCCTGTATTTACACATAAACAACATTTTATTCCAAAAAAATTAACAGTTCTTGCAGATTATCAGATGAAACAACTTGTAAAGCACAAAGTCCGTGACGTTTAACATCAGGCGAGCGATTTGCTTGTCTCGTCTCTCCTTAACATGAAAAAAAAGTCCTTGAAAAAAAATAAACGCAGTATGCACGCATGACCAGCTACACTCTAGTAGCCAAGAATCTTGGGAACATTTTCCCTTTCTAACAAAAAAGTAATAATAAGTAGATATTCTGTCGGTAAAAACGAGGACCTGTTGAGAACGTATCAAAAATAGCGCAAACTGCGAGTATTCAGCGAGTCGTGTATTTTTATAGGATAGTATCTTTCTGGTCGACTTACGTTTGAGCAAGACGCAGTAAGCCATTCAGCCGCTAGAAACAGAAGATGGTGGCTTCAGTAAGACCACTTTATGCTTTCTCGAAAGTGCACTAGCACATAAAGTCACATTTTCACGCGACTACGTGCCACGTTTACGCGCTCTGCTCTACAATAGTGCACTTACTTATACGCTGTGGCTTTATTTTTGGTCTTTCATTTTTATTTGGGCGTGATGTGCTGTTTGGAGATCAAAGATTTTATTTTTGCCACATAAATATTATTTCTTTTTTATCTCTTGTTATCCACTGCTTTAAACTCTCTGCTGAACTGCTCTGTAAAACAATAGCTTGTGTGTTTAACCAAGGATTAAACTATCTCCATTTTAAATTTTACTCAAATTTGTTTAGCCGTTTCAACCTAAGAAAGTAACAAACATTCACACTTCATGACAAATTTTAAGTTTGGTTTTGTGATATTAAAGTTCGTATGTACGTTTATAATTTTTTTCTTGTCTTCATCGAATACGTAGGTATCTAATTTTTAACGAGATTATTTTTATGCCTAAATTCCAAAGATTTCGGTTCGAGGAAGTTTAACAAACGCAAGAATCCTGACAATGTAACCTTCACATTTTTGGAGGTAGAACATTCTTTTACTACGCTTGAAATATTTTCATGCAAAACTTTGTTTATGTAAAACTTCTTGGATAAACGAAACGGCCTTTGGGGACGAAAAAGTATGTTCGAATATTGTCCACTCTAAAAACATGCGTTATGAAATAACGACAAAATAAAATGTAGGTATTTTTATCTAGTCACTATTACTATAGGTATATTCTATATTCTAGTCTTGTCAATTTGATCGTGATTGTATCAGTAGGACCAGGAAGGTTTCGACGTCTCTACCATGGGGTATTTCCCACATCAAAGAGGGATGACTATGGCTGGTAAGATTTCTTTTATCACTGCATAGCTCTCCAGACCAGGTTAGATGTAACGAGTTGATAAAAAACCAGAAATTCCTCACCAAGAAAACCAAAATAGACAACGTTGTGAGAGAGAGAATAGACGAGTTTCGAAGAGGTTAATCTTCTTCTTGGTCCTACCCCATAAACCTACTCGTATCTATAACTATTTAGTACTTAAACTCAAACACATTTACGATATTGCTAAGGGTAAACTGATATACATACAAACTTGTGCCTAAGAGTAAACTGATATACGTACTCAGATAAACCTAGAAAGAAAGATGGAGTTACATTACAATTGTGTGAAACCAAGATATCCTCTACTTCACGCGTACGTACCTACACAAGCACTACAGTGCCGCGAGAACATAAATATGTCAATACTAGGTGCGTCCCGCGATTTCCGGGATAAAAAGCAGTCTATGTGTTAATCCAGACCATGAACAATCTTCATTCCAAATTTCATGTAAATCCTTTAAGCCGTTCTTCTGTGAAAGAATAACAAACACACATTCATCCATACATTTTTACAAACTTTCGCGTTTAAAATGTTAAGTAGGAGTACGAAGTAGGATATGCGTCTTGTGTACGTATCTACGCGAAAAAAAACCCAAATCTAACACAGTGCTCTATCTTTCTCTTTAGGTTTATCTTAGTATACACAAACTTGTGCCAGTAGAAGCTACTATATCCAGCGTTTACTAGATACACGCAATGCTCCAAACGAAGGGTGTTTGTGCTCAATCATCCAGGCTTCCTACCCATAACTATACCTCGCCAGTTACAACGGAACCACGGAAATGAAATCAATCACATGTCCAACGAGAGGAAAGGGTTGTTACTCAATGAAACGTTCGAATGAAAACCCTCGGGTAGGTCGTTCATCCCTTTGGTTGGTATTTTTTGTAGAAAAGTTTATGATACGTATTTCCTCTTTCGATAGATAGACTCGATAATTCTAGTTATCAAGGGATTTACTCGTACTAATAAACTTAATCACTCTTTCCCCCCCAAATTCTGCGTTTTTTTTTACCACCAACTCGCCTGTTGGTAAGCGACGAAAAGTTGTTTTATTTTCGCACTAATTTCACGTCAGACGGAACTAGTACGAACATTGTAAGCAGTGTTTAAGTTAAAGCAGGACCAGCAAATCAAAACCAAGTTTTTTTCTGTATGAAAGAAGTTCCTTCGTATTTTGCCTTTCATAGATATGCTAAACATCACCTTATAAACTTGTGGTTTTGTTGAAACCAAGTCGAGCTATCGGAATAATTTTAGACAGCATAGCACTCATAAAATATCAGATGGAAATGTATGTAAAGGTTTCAGTATTTTCATTTGCAATGTTGGACTTATGAAGCGAGGAAGGAAGTTGAACTCATATTTTGAACTATAGATAGTAGGCCCAAGTTTGAAGGCTTTTTAAGACAGATCTAAATTTTCTAAAACTATTGGCATCCTTGTCTAATGGCTTGCAATAATAAAGACAGATATATTTTTAGTTAGTTTAGATCTGTCTTAAAATGCCTTCAAACTTGGGCCTATTATACCTATAGTTATTGAATAGATATTATACTGTCTTGTTTAATATGTTTGACCAATATTTGAATAGTGAAATCCTTTAAGCCAATCTTGCATAATTGAGTCACACACGAACACAACAAATGGATGTTAGTTAGTTAGTTTGGATTTTTGTGTATGTGCACAACAAACTGTCACTATTATTATATTAGCAGGAAGTAGGATTTCTTGCATATGAATATTGTAAGAAGTAAATTACATGTCAATTGTAAAATAGACTTTAGTTATACCTCTTTTTGGTGATATCAGTATGTTCCGTACTTTAAGTGAATTCATCGGAATATTAATGGCCATTTTTTTCAGTGGATACACCATTAAATTTCTTCTCCGGACGTATGCAGGTTTCCTCACGATGTTTTCCTTCGCCGAAAAGCCAATGGTATGTAAATTCGTACATAAGTTACAAAGAACACATTGGTACAAGACGAGGTTCGAACCCGCCACCCCACGCATGCGAAGCGGCTGTTCTCTCATTTAGCTACCATTTTTAAGACTTGTTCTTCATTAACATATCGAGTAAATCGTGCCAACATGCTCACTTGCTCATAGAAGTCACTGGTGACTTATTCGCAGTACGCTTCGCATGCTCGATAGTCACGTAGTCAGTGCAGTCCGTGACCGTCTGCTTGCCCACAGCTATTTGTTAATTGCAGATACTAATCAGTTTAATATTGTCTCTATGTGATACGAGTAATAGCTGTTATTTATTTATGAGAAAGACACAAAACCTACATTGTAAAATTGAACTTTAAGTACTAAAACTGGAATTGAAATGTTAAGTAGGTGTATTAAATAAAAATGAACATTCAGAATGTTAACTGGTGGCCATATCGCTCACAGTGATATTTTTCAGGCAGTTCACAAAAGACAATTTCTAATTATTTGACAGAATTATCTAAATCATACGTACGTAACGCACGTAGCGATAAAGCCGCCAGTTAGTTTTTCGTATTTGTTTCTAATGTCTGTTTCGAACAATTAAGAGTTTTTCTGTATCAGTAAATTATAAATGTAATGTTGCATTGTTGTACCTTTTCACTCTCTGAGTATAAAGCACAAAATTAAAATGATACTTAGGGAGCGATAATTGTCTTGATCGAGAAGGGACTGAAGTCAAATCAAGATGAGATTGCAGTCAAATTGAGATGAAATTGCGATGTCAAATGTAATCATGACAGTGTCTCTGAAATCAATCATAATAAAATTAGACGTGAAAGGACTTTCGCACGTGAGCGAAAAAGCGGCTAAAACTTAGTTCATAAATATAAATGAAACTTGGTAACTTTACCTGCGTCCAGTCCCATGGCAGAAAATATTTACTTTCGAGACAGTCCATACAATATTATGTGTAACACTGCCTAACTTTCTTAGTCTATTTCTCAACATAGCGCGTTCTCGGTAATAGGTGCGTACTGACTGACCGAGCAGCCTCGCGAGGCCTGCCGCGCGAAGCAAATGCTCGGCCAGTCAGGACGTGCCTCGCCCGAGGCAAACGCACGCGCTGCCTTGCCCGAGCGTGCCGCGGCCCGAGCCAAACGTCTGCCGCGCGAGGCTGCTCGGTCAGTCAGTACGCACCCAATACCTAGAGCTTCAGGAAAGTAACAGTAATGCCGTGCTTACAAAAACGCGTACTTTGAACCAACAAAGGCGGATGTGTACCGACCCTTACCTTTGTTCTTGTGGTCAGGATCAGGCTTTGATCGTAATATTTTAGCGGACTGGTGCCGCCGCTTCTTGCTTCGCTTCGATTGAGATGCAGTACACTACGGAAACAGTTATCGAACTGATGACAAATCGAGCTAGATTGGGAATCACCTAAGGTAACATGGCAATACCGCTATTTATTTATAGACACATAATTTCTACAATAGTTGAGATACTGCATATGTGCTATATCTGTAGTCAAAATGTATTTTCTTCCCTATCATCACTACTATCATCATCACAGGAACTAAAAGCACACTCGACTACAGTTACGGTCATCACACTTCAGTCTAAAAAAATGTGAGTGTGACGTGTGTGTTTGTTTGTTACTTCTTTACAATTCAGCATTGTTTAATTAACATATACAATAGGCCCAAGTTTGAAGGCTTTTTAAAAAAGACAGATCTAAATTTTCTAAAACTGTTGGTGGTGTTGGTGTTGGTGCTGTTGTTGGTGTCTTTATCATTACAAGCCATTAGGCTTGCAATAATAAAGACAGATATATTTTTAGTTAGTTTAGATCTGTCTTAAAATGACTTCAAACTTGGGCCCATAATTTGTAAAATATTAAGAAAAAGTAGCCGTGGTAGCTCAGTGAGAGAACAGCCGCTTCACATTCTTGAGGTGGCGGGTTCAAACCCCGACTCGTACCAATAAGTTCTTTGGGACTTATGTACGAATTAACATACCACTGGCTTTTCGGTGAAGGAAAACATCGTGAGGAAACCTGCATATGTCCGGAGAAGAAATTCAATGGCGTAGGTATGTGAATCCACCAACCCGCACTTGGCCAGCAGCGTGGTGGAATACGGCCTAATCACCCTTCGAGGGTAGACCTGTATCCCAGCAGTGGGAGGATTAAAGGTTGCATATGATGATGATTAAGAAAACTGCGGGGCGTAAATACTCGTAGTGATTACATAAGCCATTTATGCCTGAAATTGCATGTGCAAGCCGAATCAGGCTATTTAAGGTTCTGTCGTACTGATTAGGCATATACTGTGTTCAAGTTGCCACGCTCCGGAGAATTTAATAATTCCTCAAATCCTGCGAGTGATGTTCGAGATTTCGACTTAAGATAGTCCCGTTTGCTGGACTTAAAGTTTGACGAGTTCCGCGAACCTTTGCGGTTAATTAAGGAAAACGGTGTTTTAATTAATTTAAATAAAAATGCTAATTTCCGTGTTTCGTCTTTGTGAGGTAACAGGTGGGCTTGATATTATAACACTTCCGTTACGGTTTTTAAGGATCTTTTATGTTTAATTTGTTCTTGTTTATGCAGAAAATTAACGGACAAATTCACGTTTTACAAAAGACAGCGTCGCGTAATTTCCACGTTCAGTTCACTAACTTTCTTTAGAATAATAAAAACTACTCGGGAATTCAGTGGAACAGAAAGAAAGTTACGCAAACGGATAGTATCATCACTTTTAAGAAGGCTCACGTCTTGTTTCGGGCAGAAAGAAGGTCTTCGTTTTTTCGCATTTTCCCTAAAGGTAACATAATAGGGAAAGTCGCGGAAAAAGTTTTTTATACTTCGTAACTAATGATCTCGTAAACAAGACAGATCGAACAAGATTTATAGGGCCTGCCCTTGACGCATCGACATAATCGATAGGTGTTCGGAGAGCAACAAACAGACTGTGATGATATTTTTATTTTCAATGTGATTTTCTTTTTATAAACGCGTAACAAGGTCTCGGGGGCTTAAGTATTTTGATCTTATAGTATTTTTAGCCAAGACACAATTTTATTTGGGTCAATGCGCTGACAAAGTTTACGAGGCTTTAATTACATAATTTGAAACCTGCAATTACATTTGGGCTCTATATCTTAATAGTAAGTCTATTGGGAAATACATTGCAATAACTTGATTTTTTTTTAATTATTTTGTCAGATTACTTGAGAACGACCAAGAGATTAATTCGTTTTTTTTATCATCCCCAAAGTGTTGAATACCCATTTAAAAGTAAGAATTAAACTCATATATTATTAACTGTAAAAATGGAACCTTTGTAATAACTCAATAATCCTTTCCCTCATCCTAATGGACGTTTGAAATATTTAGATTTTAGTCTAACGTACTGAAACGGCTTAGGGCATACCGAATAACCTAAATTGCTATCGGACCTAACCCTAACTTATTAATTCCAAATCTGTGTCGGTAGTTTGAGGAAGGGTCAAATAAAATTAAATGCTAGTAAAAATATGTAATTTGGGGTTTTGTAGTCATCGGCTTATAGATACACAGGGCTATAGGGAAAGGGTATGCTAAGCCGAAAGGGTTCATAATATTCATAATTATGAACAACTTTTACCATAGACTATGTAACTAGACAAAGTGTATGGAACAGCTGTTTTTTTTTTCATCAGTATTATGACCTTTGTCGGCTTAGCATATCCTTTCCTTATAACCCTGTGCTCCTGCAGCGTCTGTGGCCAACCTACTTACAACTGGTCTAATTAAAATAATTAAATTAACCAAGAAAACTGTAATACGTGTCTAAGGAGATGTGCTCTTATTAAATTAACGTAATTAAACATTATTATACTGTTAGGTAAAGGTGCGACGTGTTTTATATTGTAGGCTTTGATGGTGGCGAAATACTCGTAGCGTGGCCCAGTTTTTTTTAAGATCTCTGTGTTTTTTTAATAACATTTGATCAAGAAACACAAAAAATAAATAAAATATAGTATTAAGTTAGTAACTATATTAGTATAAAAGGCACAATAGTTTTTAAATTTAATTAGTGTCGAATTATTTCAACAAGTCAAGTTTTATTAGTTATTATTATATTTATAGTCTTGTCTACTTTTCACTTCAATTTCCACTTCGAAAATGGTTTCATTAAGATTAAGATTATAAAAAGGGAACAGAAAGTAAGTAAGTCACTTACTTATTTACTCAGTCAAGTATAAAAGGCACACTAGCCTCCAAATTATAGTCTTGTCTGATCTTCACTTTAATTCCCACTTAGGAAAAACTACTCATCACAATGGCCGAGAAGTGCTCTTGAATCTACGAAACGTACGTGAAAAGACACTCAGACAGTCTGGGCTATAATATTGAAGTGGGAACAATGGCCAAATGACGTCGTTCGCATCTGAGATAATACCCACCAAGGGCAAGGTCCATAAAGACAAAAATCAGTAACTCTACAAAAAGTTTAGAAGCGGGTTTAGTTTACAAGTTTCACTGCAAAAGGAAGATTTAGAGTCGAATACTCACTTATTTAGGTTGTTTAATACTGTCAATCATATCTGGTAATCTATCATTGTCTACACCATATCAGTTTTTATAGTAAAGTATACTTGACTTATTATTTTAAAAGACTTTAATACTAAAGCCGGCGACTGACCTGAGCATTTTGCCGTAACGTAGCATTCGAAGCGAGCGTGGTGGAGCACGCGGCGCTCCCAGCGAGCGGATCGGCTCGCTGTACTGACCTGCAACATTTCGTCGTAACGTAACGTTACGTTACGACGAAATGTTACAGGTCAGTCGCCGGCTTAAGCTTTTGAATAAACTAAATGAGAAATGAAATTATAAACACGAAAGTTAGTTTGTTTTTTGTCAACATCATCATCATCACAGTTTTTCATAATCATCATCACAACGCAGAGCGCAGCTACTTTCGTATATTGATTACTTATTAATCTTGAATTTAAATATGGGCACTTACTATAAGATTTTATAGCATTTTTCATTTTTAACCGACTTCAAAAAGGAGGAGGTTATCAATTCGACTGTATGTTTTTTTTTTTATGTTTGGTACCTCATAACTTTTGACTCGGTGAATCGATTTTGATGATTCTTTTTTCATTAGAAAGCTGACGCTTCCCATTTGGTCCCATTTCAATTTAGTCCAGTTCTGATAATGGTATCCATGAAAAAAACCATATAAGTCTTAAATTTGTATAAAGTACGTGCGCGACAAATAGATGAATTACTCAATAGTCGGTTTGAAGTCGGTTTTTGTTTTTTGTAAAAATAATTATTTTCATAGCTTCAGGCATCATAGTGAGCCTTGAGATCCAAGGGGTGTGAATTTCAAAAGATTGATATCTGTCTGGCTGTTAACTTTATTTAATCAAGGATTCGAAGTAAAGTTTCAAATATTCATTTGTCTGTATGT
Organism: Alcis repandata; assembly: GCA_949125135.1. Taxonomy (NCBI): domain Eukaryota; kingdom Metazoa; phylum Arthropoda; class Insecta; order Lepidoptera; family Geometridae; genus Alcis; species Alcis repandata. The sequence goes on from OX421238.1 coordinate 6,634,469, forward strand.
AATTTCGATGAAACATTGAATCCAATCAATTTTAAGTTTATGCTATTGGATTAGATTAAACAAAGTTTAGTTTTGTTGATAGTTCAATACGATGATTGGAAAGTTAAACTTTAAAGAGAGACCAATACGGTGATATCTAATCAATGTTAGAGTTTGTGTAAATAAGTGGAACTCAAACTTTATTAATTAAAAACTACAGTCACACTAATATAATATAATAAATACAAAAGTTATTGAATGAGTGTTTGTTACTTCTTCACACTGAAACGGCTCAGATGATTTGGGTGAAATTTGGTATTTAGGGAGCTTACGTCTTCGTACATAGACATATTTTTCATCCAAAAACAACAATTTCTTCGGTATAGCCGGTGAAACTTCGGTATGGAACTAGCGATAAAATAATTCTGAAAATAAAACTTTGTACAACGCTAGGAGTATGAACAAACAGAACTTATAATACTGGCACAAATTAATGGCTTGTTTAAGTTTGCCAAGTACGAGAAAATAAATAGTTAAAACTAGCAAAGAGTACAAATGAACTTAAATAAAACTAACTTTTAACCACAAGTCGGTTTGCTCGTGTAACAACTAAAAGGATTATCAGGATTATCCTCAGTTTAAAAACTGCACAGAATTTCTTACTCGCAAAAGGCTTTGCGCAGTGAGACGTGCTGATATGAGACGCTGGAGAATTTTGTAAAAAATACATAAGATTTTCTCACACATTTCAATGGTAGGGATAGAAAACTATTTTTAATTCCACGCCTGCGAGAAGAGATAGCTTTTAGACTGAATATTGTCTGGTGCCAAACGATATCGTACCATATATACGTTATCAAAAAGTAAAATACGTTTAGGACTAACATTTTTTCCTAGAAATAAAATATCTATCACAAAAATGAATATAAAGATTTCACGGAGCACCTACAAAAATTCTGAAAGCAAACCTCTGAGACAAAAAGCTGTAGGAACTTGAATAAAATACCTTCTCCGGCTGTAGGCACGAATTTAAATAAAAATCTTCTCCACCCAATTCAATCTCATCGCGTGTTTGCGTTGACTACCAAATAGGGCCCAGAATGGGCCACAATAATTTACTTTCGCACTGACATGTAACCCGTTTGGATAACTCGTTTAATTAACCTAAGCCTTGTTGTTAGTATTACTGGGCCAATCACATTTGGGTTCGATTTTCTGCCACAGTTACAGTAATGCGTGGACATTGCGGCACGAAATCGAAATCGAACCTAAGCTAAACGCTAATTACTATTTGAACGGCGCCTTAGTTTCTAGTCAGAATAGTAAGCAGCCGAAAAAAGACAGGACCGGATCTTTCGGTCAGCCTGACTTGAGGTTCTTGATCATGTTTGTAATAGGTTTGCGTTTGACAGCCATCCCGCGTGATAAAGCAATGATGCAGTCTACGACGAAATCACGCTTGCCTTAGAAATCCATTCACTCCCGACTTGAAGACACCCAGATTGGTGTTAATAAACCTATTTAACAAAGTAATGCATAGTTTACTTACTCCAAATCCTATTTAAAGTTCATTTGCGATGTTCATCATCATCATCGTTTTCAGCCTATCGAATGTCCTATACTGCCCTCATAATCTCAAGAGCGGTATCTAAAAACACCGTTTTTTCATGCGTCTGCTAGCTTGAAAAATTACGTACATATCTGGTGCGTGAAAAAACAGAAATCAATTTAGATTTTGAGATACCGCTCTCGGGCTTATGAGGACAGTATAAAGGATTATGTACACAGTTACGTGTGTATACTCTTTCCACCCGTTCACGACCCAACTTCGATACATAATTTAAAGCAAGCGGTCCCGACTGTCGACCACAGTATCGCTCTCATTTGTCAACAGCGGTATAACAGGATAGTGCGCCATTTGCATGTGCGTTACTGAGTTAGCGCCGAATGCGGAAGGCATGACAATTAGCCACCCGCTCTGGTTATCTCCTTGCTCAATGTTTCAGTTTGTTCGTTCATTACTTGCTACAGTATTTTGTTTTAATACTACGGGACTGGCGTTTTTTGAGTCACAGTCTGTCTATAGTTTTGATTAAATCCGTATGCATTCAGTGTACATGAAAAAAAATCTAATGATTCAGTGATATTTTAAAGAGTGATTTTCAAATTCAAATTCAAATAGCTTATTGCAATAAAAACTATTGAAATTAGTAGCTAAAGACATTAATAACAATAGGTTAAATAATAATAAGTTAAAACACTATCCTAGAGAAAATGAGCTTCGAGTTAGGGGTTGATTATACGTAACGAGTACACTGGCGATGTGCAGTAAATGGGCACACTCGGCCGAGCAAACAATTCATGGTCCTAGCGACTGTATACAAACCGAGTCACCGGCCGATTGCACCGTCTCGCCACTGTACTCGTTACGTGTAACCATCCCATTATTATACTAAGCAGGGCTTATTTTAAAATAACCGGGCTCATAGCTTCGTTGACAAATAATGATTAATTGTATAAATTAATCATTATTTGGATGATTTCGGATTAGAAACATCTCTTCTTTGCACTTGCTATTATTGAAGGTTACAAGTAAATGCGTAGTGCAATACGTATTCGTTAATTTTTGTTATAACCAACACGGGAATACTCGCGTTTTATTGAGTCGATTACTCGGACTAGTTTTGGTCACATTCGGTGTTATTACGGTGATATTATTTATTTCAGTCGTGGTTTTCAATTATTGGCTGCTATTGAACACCGAATCGAGAGTTTCGTAGCTATTGAATCCCGTATATGTGAAAAGCAACAAATATAGTTTCAATCAGTTTGTTAAACCTACAGATGAAACTTTATCCCAGTGCATCATTCAATTTCATTGTCGAAACTACGACTACAAATACTGACAAATACAAACATTTTCCTATTTACTGACCACAATTAACATGAACATTTAGAGAAATACCGACAAACAGTTCCGGCTAAAAATCAAACTGCAAAACAACGTGATCGATAGCTTTGTTTTGGCTCATTCGTTCCATCTCGATTGAGACACGCCAATCTATTTCACTATAAACTGCTCGTTTTAAACCGGTTGGTTTAAAAAGTTAGACGCATTGATGTTACACTGAGAAAAATGGCCATCAAAATTCCGATGAATTCACCTAAAGTACGGAGCATAGTGATAATCACCAGAAAGTACGATGCTTAAACTAGTACTGGCACCAGTTTTTAGGGTGTGAACCATATATTATGATTGTAGTCACCGTACAAATTGGTGCTTATCATCGTACTTTTTGGTAACTATCACTATGCTCCGTACTTTAGGTAAATTTTTTCTCGTGTACAATCCCGAAACCAATAAGTTTATACAAAGAACGAAACATCGATAAAGGCAAAACACCAATTTTAAAAGGGTTTACATCTAGAGTAACAATCGGTTTATCTGGCCCCGTATAATTTTCTCGGATCAGTGTCGCCGTGAGAGGAGATTTACCAAAAAGGTCCTCTGCGCCGACTTCAAACGTCGCACGACTCCCAAAATAAACCTCCGAAATTGACCATTTTCTTTGAGAAAAAACATGCTGACGGCATCGTATGAACAACAAAGGGTCGTGTTACGAGTACGTCCGGGATTTCGGGTGAATTCCCAACAAAGTACGAGATCTACTTACCTAGATATACAATTTGCTAGTTTACTCCTGTGTCCCACACTACATTATTGAAAATTAATATCAGAAAATGGTGGACCTCGTTCAGATAAATTAATTGACGTCTACAGGGAAAATTGTTGGCTTCGAGCGACGAAATCATTTTAATTTACCTCTAAAAGTGTTTCAGTAATTTATTAACTGACAAAAGTTGCAGTTCTGGTTTTTTGACACGTAACAAGATAATTTTAATTAAATTGTAGTCACTTAAATATAAATTGTACGTTTAACCACTGTGTAAATGTGAGCCGGGTGCGTTGTTTTCAACTTGAAAGTTTCCGATATCGCCATCTGTTTGTAATGTTCGTAATTAAATTTTAAAACAATTTATTGCGAGGATTTTATTTCACACATGAATTACCTCAGTGGCGTGGCGTGAATTCTGCCGGGCTCATTCGCTTGTTTAATATAAAAGGGATTTGTCGCAATTCTGTTTTCCGCTGTTATTTTCGTCAGGCGCACATCGTCTATTGAATTTACATGCGCCAGTCGCGCTGCTATGGCCGTCACCTCATGCATATGTATAGCCTTATGCAAACTGCAACTTTGCCTTTCATCAAATAAAAATATTTGAAATGTGACGATGCAACTCTCTCTATACAGTTTTCTGATTTCCTTTGTGACTGAATGAAGAGGTGAAATTTTCAGTTCGAACATCTGTTTCGTTTAAAAGTTCAATGAGTGTACGAGTAAATGTATCGATAGTATACGTCAGAAACTTTAACACTTCGAGCGAGTCCAAGTACGCAATACCTTCAAGGGCCTTATTCTTGTGATGGAGATATTGTCTCGGTCACTGTCGCTCGCGTAGGAAATGGCATGACAGTGAGAGTCACGGAGATAATCTCGAACGCTCAAGAATGGGGTCCCGGTGCAGCTCTGCGACGACAAATATTTTCGCTTGAAGTTCGCCTGTGTAGTCGGTTGGTTCTAATCTTAATTTACAGTTCGTCGGAGGAGTTTGTTCGCAGTAACAAGTCGCAAGTAGCGAGGAACAAGTCGGGAGACTTAGGACTTTATGTACATCTACAATCCGTACTAATACGTTTACGTACGTCCGAAGTTAGGAGATTAATATTGAAGTAATGTAGTGAAAACATCAGTTTGTACTCACGTTGTTTTACAGCATGTTACAATGAAGTAGGTAATATAGAAGTGACACAACTTTTAATACGTATGAATGCGTCTTGATGAGACGCATTGCAGGTTGCTGCTACGCCGTCTACGCAAAGTGCTACGTCGTAGAGACGCGTACCGTTGTAAATATGCAAATGTATTCCGTACACAATTTACTCGTTTTGCGATTTGATATTTGACTAAATACCGCCACTTCTAATTGAGTATGTCCTTTTTGTTGTGAAACTTTTCCTTGCCTTTATTGTTTTTAAATTATTTGATGCGTTCACAATTCTTCTGATTATATTATTAACATTACCGAATCGAAAGACCTTAGTATATTTTGTTATAAATACACGGGGGCTACTCACGTAAGACTCAACTCGTGCCGACTCACATTTTTAACCATTCCTTGAAAGAGATCACCGATTGTGATCAATACGATAGTCTCGTATATTTATTTCAAGTATGAAAACAAATGTGCCAAAACCACGTTCGTTTTCGTAAGTCATTTCGAAATTCCATTTCGCAACAAAAGACTCGTGTTTTATACATGGATAAATATTTAAAGTTACTTACTATGCTGACTTTAAAAGATGGAGGAAAACACGCTTAAAAATAACTAATTAAAAAGAAATTAGGTGCTTGCACTGTAGCTTGACAGTTTTAATTAATTTACAAACTGTAGTTAGTAGTTCTGAACTCTATTGGACGGCTCCCAAACTCCGAGTAGGATGAGATCGCCTTTTTAGGTTTTTTAATTCAAGAAGAGTAATTTCAAAGTTAAGCCGTGGTAGCACAGTGGGAGAACAGCCGCTTCGTATTCTTGAGGTGGCGGGTTCAAACCCTGACTCGTACCAATGAGTTCTTTGGGACTTATGTACGAATTTACAAACCACTGGCTTTTCGGTGAAGGAAAACATCGTGAGGAAACCTGCATATGTCCGGAGAAGAAATTCAATGGCGTAGGTATGTGAATCCACCAACCCGCACTTGGCCAGCGTGGTGGAATACGGCCTAATCGCCCTTCGAGGGTAGACCTGTATCCCAGCAGTGGGAGGATTAAAGGTTGCATATGATGATGATGATGAATTTCAAAGTTTAATTTATACAGAACATTTTCATGAATAACATGATGAAAATTGAAGAAAAAGTCGATGAATTTGAGCAACGAAGCTGTTTCAAAAAGTAGGTGATTTGTTGCTCTGATTTTTGATAAACTTTAAATTTTTCTTCTTAAGTACCTAGACGATAATTCAGTATAATTAGTTTTTATAATTGTATATCTTTTTTTTTAAAGACACGTTGTGATAGAAAGATTTGTAGATAGATAGAGCATTTTTGATGAAAATAAGAAATCATTTGACTATTTTTCATTTTTTTACTAATTATTTACTTTTACTTTCGCTTGAGCTGATTCGTTGATTTCCATGAAAGAAATGAATATGAGAATTTGGAAACTACTTTACACATCGGTGAAAATAGTCCCAGATGATATAATAAGAAAGGTGCTGTTTACGAAACGCTTTATTATAAAGCCGTTATGAAAAATTATTATGCAGTAAAGAGTCTTCTCTGCACGTGTACCTGTATCTTACCTTCAGTAACGCAAGGATGGCTGTGATGATGATTTGTAAATTTATAGTAAAAAAACATGAAAAATTAGAAAATTTAAAAATACTTAAACCTAGCGCTTTGGACAATGTAAACTTTTTTAATGTAACTTTTGACATTTGACATTAGACATAGAATTGACGCAATGGCTTTTGACAGGACAACGTCTGTCGAGTCAGCTAGTCTTAATATATATAAATCTCGTGTCACAATGTTTGTCCTCAATGGACTCATAAACCACTTAACCGATTATAATAAAATTCGCACACCATGTGCAGTTCGATCCAACTTGAGAGATAGGATAGTTTAAATCTCAAATTATAGTCGCAATTTTAATTTATTGCAAATTATATATATACTGATAATTTTTAAGTTAGCATCAACATACTACGGTTGCTATAGTTACGAACTATTGACATTTGACATAGAATTGACGCAATGGCTTTTGACAGGACAACGTCTGTCGAGTCAGCTAGTGTATTATATTTTTCTCAATTCTTACCAAATGAAATTATAAAATGAATTTCGTCTAAAATCTCCGACTACACCCGCCTAAGTTCACCCACCTGTACAAACATGTCTTACACATCGTCACCTACGCATACCGCACTAGTTAATAAATTTCACGGCTAGTGTAGCTGAACAAACTGAAACTTCGGTCAAAGGGATTCAGCTAATTTGATTTCTGTGTTCGTCGGTCACTAGAGGGTTGCGCGGCTTCGGACACACGACACGCATTTGCGAAACAACTTGCTGCTAATAAACAGTTATCGAGGTAACTTTGGAGACGATTAGTTAGCAAACTTTGGTTATAGCTTAAAACATAATTCAAAGTAATTGAGTGGCGTGTGGTTACATGCATTGAAGTTATGGCGGGAGAGACCGCGGGCGTGGCGTGAGTGAAGCATGGATGGCGTGGGTTCATTGCGTGCGTGTTGTAATGTACTGAAGTAGGAGACCACACAGTGCAGAGTATTCTGGCAAGTGAGATTTTGTCTCGGGCACTGTCGGTCTCATTCGAAATGTCTTGACAGTGAGAGTGACTGAGATAATCTCGAATGGCCCAGAATACCCCTCTGGCATGACGAAAGGGCCAAGTGTGGCGTTCGTTTCGGTTTTGACCAAAAATGTCAATAAGAGAAATATACAGTATACGAATATGTCAATGACTACTACAATTTTTTTTTCTCGAATTTTGCAAATTTTCCAATTCACAGTTTCATGAACATTTCCATGATTTATGTTTTTTATTTATTGTAAAAATCAAATTTGAACGAAAACCGTTTGCAAATCTAATCTTGAATAATTTCCTACGTACATGTTTAACAATCACCAAATTGGCAGCAGTGTTTAACACTAGCCACATTCGGGGAGAGGTTTGTCGGTTCCACAAACATAATTCAATTGTGTTGGTCTCCAATTATATTCGAAAACCATAGACTTATACCTACTATATTATTTCGTAAGGACGCAGACGGGGCAAGTTAACATTTCAAACGGTCCCAACTCGATGGTGCTAACAAGTACATTTCATAATGGTACATTATGTACTCAGTTCCACTATAATCCGACTTCGGTGAGTTCCACGCCGTTTTTGTTGCGTGGTCGTCGCGCATCACATCTTTCTTGAGAGCCACGTTCACGTACAATCTCACACGTTAACGCACTCTACAAAGTAACAAATTCAAATTAAGTAATTAGTTTAATTACGCAGGTTAACTGTTAGACACATGGGATATTCTAGGTTATTGTACTCATCATTATGAACAATTTTTACTATGGGACCAACCCGGAATTGGCGAAAAAAAATCAACATACATTTTGTCGAGTATTATTGACATTTTTCTATGGAATAGCTGATTTTAATTTCGCGAATTCCAGGTTTGTCCCATTGTAAAAGTTGTTCATACTATAATAACCTAGAATATCTCAAGTTTCTAACCAGTCAACCTGCATGTATAGCTGTTTTACTTACTACATACTCGTAAGTTGAATACATATATCGGGGCGCAATGTATGGATGCCCGCCCGCCTCTACATATTTACCCCTATATCTGAACCTCCCAATGTACCTCTCACTAACAAGAACACACGTCCTGGGTGATTATTCAACCATGATTTATATCAGGAGCTCGCATGGCAACAAGGTTGTGAATAAAATATTCATTATTTGTGCAAAGCAAACATTTATTTTGTTGCTCAGCGCTATCTCGATCTTGTCACACTAAGGTACTCGTTGTCGTTTCCTTTTGTCTTATTAAGTGATAAAACGTGCAAATTGTCCATCTAATGCTTAGCACCACCTGCCGTCCATAACAAATGGACCAACAATTTGTATCTAACAAAATGTTGAAATCGTTCCTGACATTGCATTGCGATTATCATGAGGCTCTTTCTCAAAGTAATGACGGTTTTTGTCAACTGTAGTATAAAAACTGTCAAAATTCGTCTACTAAATAATACTTTGAAGATTCAGTTCTTAAAAGTTAGCAATTTCATTAGAAACATTAGGTACACTCTAATCCGAAACACAATACCTTTTTCTACCAAGCCAGAGCTAGGTGGCGGTTGAACAATTGTTAAAGATGTAATAAGTACTTCCCCAGATAAACTTTGCAAAAAAGCAGTTTGATACCGAAACTTAATATATTGAAAGGCAATTAAACCAGCTATTTAAACAAAGTTGATTGTTTATGTTTTTAGCACCGTCTTAAAATATACCTAAGTTTGCAAACGAAATACCCTAAATAACGCCCAATATATTTTGCAGGCATCAGGCACGAAGCGAACAATCCTCCGGTGCACTTACTGGGTTGAGAGGCTCACGGGTCTATGAATAAACCATCGCGCGAATGTGGAACTCGTGTCAAGAGCGAACTGTTGACGGACGGATCGATGCTAAACGATCCACTTGGTATAATAACAATACGACGACGCTCATAACACTTTTTGACGGGGTTTTATACATCTGAAATGTTGTACAGAACGATAAATAAAATGCAAGAATTTAATTTTTAAGTCCTGACGCATCGTAAGTTTGACATGTGTATTTACACCACAGGGCTATCTGTCTATCAGTAATACAGAGGTAGTATCGTAGTTCCTAAACGACTAGATCGATTTTGGTTAGTTTTTAAAAGCTTTTATTTATCTTGCAATGTATTTAAATTTCTATAAATAAACAATTTTTTTACACTAAGCATATGTATATCTAAGAAGCTATGTTTGTTCAGGTGGAATCTTGCAACTCAATTTTGAACTACTTCCCGATGTCCGATTGAGTTGAAAATTGGTATACGTGTGTAACTCCGATGACAATGCAATAAAAGCTGTTCGAGATGTAGGAAAGTGGGATTACTATCAGTTCTCAATACTCTTTTGCTGTGTATTCATTTAGTCTAATGCTTTGAATTAAGAAAATCTCTTTTGCCATTGGTTTTTTAACTGTAAGTAGTTTTTTTTTTCGTGTCTTATTGTATTGCATTCTTCTTCTGAAACTATCTTTCAGTTACATTTAATTAAGTTAATTAAGAAATTCATTAATGATTTCAATATTTTGTACGTTTTCTAAATTGAAATCAAGTACCATTAGAATACCATGAAAAGAAGAGATTACGTCATAAGTTTCATAAAAAGCGCACAATACTCATCTCAAAGTCGGCTGGTTTAGGGAAAATTCCACCCTTGATTGAAATTTATTTATTCATCCAAGACCCCTCGTTAAGTAATGTACTATTAAACCTTGGCTTTGCAACCTACTAAGCTATACTTAAAATGAAGGAAGTATAAATGTGCCAGATCTTGCTACACGGGTCGGTGCTATTATCGCAAACGATCGGTACCATTATAATAACAGTACAATTTTTCGAGGAAATTCTTCGCATAAATAACGCGATAATGGGCATATTCAAAATACCATTACTGAATGGGAAATTCCTGTCAAGATTATGTTGGCAAACAGATCGATGCCGCAACGTAACGTAGGTTAGGTATGTAATAGGTAAACATGGCTTCAAACTCAAAGAGAAACGGTTAACCACTGTTTTCATACATTATTAGGTGACGAGGTGGCGAGGTTGGTAAATTTTAACTTCGCGTTCACGTACTTAGAGTTTGGTGGGATATACAGATATACCTCTATAATTGTATATTCAATAAATATGTGTTGTATGTTTCTTTTAAATAAACTTAAAACACATAAAACGTAATTTACTAACATAGTGTTAATAGGTTTCCAGTTTCTTTTTAAAATCTTTTACGAATAAGATTTTTTTTTTATAAAGTATAAATCCGCATTTGACCACCAAGTCGCCTGTTGGTGAGCGACGATGCGGTCGAAGATGGAGCACGCAGATTGAGAAGATACCTATTCAGTCTGACCTTGAAAAGTCCAAGATTATATATCTCAGGAAACAAGGAAGCCGGAAGTCTGTTCCATTCCCGGGCTGTACGGATTAGGAACGTGGACTCGAACTGCTTTGTACGTATCCAGGGGAAATCGACAGTGTAGGGATGGTAAAAGATTTTGTTAGAATAACAATCTTTTATCAAAACATCTAAAATAAACAAATTTTACACAATTTAGATGTGCAATACATAAAGCACTCTAGCATCTTGTGTACTGAGTTCAGATTTTAATTACATTAATTTGGATAATGTTACAAAAAAATTACAGACCTACATGAAGTTTAAAATGGTCCTCCCTAAATTCAGTTCAACTAATATCTGTTCTGGGTCTGGGTGTTAGTTGTCATTGTCTTTGTGTGTGTTCCATGGCATCCCCGACACAGGATTTATTCCTAGTGGGGAGCTATGAGTGTGAAACGTTTATTTATTTCATTTAACTTTTTTAAACCAGTTCGAAAGAATAAAAAGTTCTAGGCTAGATTTAAGCTACCTTGCTCCTGCATACGAGACGCAGAAATAAAATTGCATCAAAAGTATAAACTCACCATTATCATGATAAATTCAACGATAAACTACAAGTTCCTACATTGGAATTACTCTTAAATCACAATATCCAATTTGTACTTTCAGACTTTAATCTGAAATCGAGCGTGGATACAATAAAAGCATTTAGAACTAAAGTTTAATCTTGCGCTGGAGAGTTAAAGCAATTAATTAAAAGTCGTTTGTTTAAGAAGCATCTTCTCTTCGCAGGTAGTCTGCGATGCAACGAAGCATTTAGAGGAAATCAAATTAAGTGTGAACACTTTTGGAAAGCTATTAATGATTCAGTCTTTTAAGGTTTGGTTTAACCTACTAATATTATGAATGTGAAAGTTTGTATGTTCGGATGTTTAGATGTTTCGACGTTATGTTTAATGGCTTGATTTGTTATTCAATCACACAAAAATGGCTGGATTGGAGGTATAGCCCGAATTAACATAAACCTACTGCTACTCGTATAATAAACTGTTTTTCATCCCGAAAAAAAAACCTCACTCTACTCTCTCTCTCTCTGTCTCTTCTCTTGAAAATAAAATAGTTTCTGTAGAACAGGAGGTCAAGCCGCAGGGCACTGATAAATAATTGGTATTCTAAAAGTTAATTATTTACGAACAATCGAATGTAATGTTTGGGTTCTAAATAATTTGCATTTCTATTTTGAATGCGATACAGCACAGTCTATTATTTCAAAAGCCTGAAACAAAGCCAACATATTGGGTCAAATAAAAAATTACCTATGTAAATATACCATAAATATAAATGCTGAAAGCCTTGCCAACAAGTTTAGTATAACATTAACATAATTCTAGATTCAAATAATTTTTAAATTTTTTCAATCTCTTCATAGCAATTTTGTCTATTTATAGCAATTTTGGTGCATTTCATTAAAGTTTCAACGATAATCTACCGCATTCTACAATGTATTTATAGAGCAGTTGGAAGCTCCAAATATTTGGAACCAAATCTAATATTTACAAACCCTCGCTGGAGTTCTAAAATTGTGACTTAATCAAGCGAAGTCTTTACACAAACGAGCATCAGGCAGTCGCAGTCAAAGCTCGTCATTTGGCGTCGAGCAGCTTATTAAGCGACTAAATTGCGACATTCAGAAATCTGGAGCTTTATGATACCTTGCTCTAGCTTTAAATCCTGATTTTGGGTGAGTATTTACTACGTAGCGCGAGATGATTGTAATAATCTGCTTTGCTTGGAATCGGTGTACTCGTATAAGGACGGTTATACAACACGTAGTAGTTCGAACAGTCTACTGTGTGCACTTAGTTGCAAACACAAGTTGCTTACTTGATTATTTCTGTTGCACAGACATTTTTGCAACAAACACAACCTTTTATTTTGACAACTTCTTGACTAATTTAGCTCATATTTAAAATTCTTGTTTAGAATAAGGTACCTACCAATTGTTTCCGCAAAATATTATCAAAATAGGCCAGTAAATGGCACTGAAGCAATTTTCCTCTGTTCGAGGAAATTACCCTGCAATCAAAAAACGCCGAAATCAATAAAATCTATGAAATTGGAGAACCTATATACGGTACAAAGTTAGATGTTATTTGAAAATTACAACCTGTACGCGAATACCAGCATGGATCAAACAAAAACCCGGACAGATGAAAGTAAAGTTGCCATTTTAGAGTTGCTTCGCCCGCTCGGCCAATGAATTATGTGATTAGTGGCGTACTAAAGTCACAGATAATTCTAACAAAAACGTTTGTCGGGTTGTATTTTGCGGAATTATAGCTATAAAGGCCGTTACACTTGGCACGCAACGTAAGCTGCCGTAAGCCTTATATACAATCTATGCAGATTATTACTCGATAACTCCGGATTTGTGTTGAATAATAAATAAGAAAGCCTATGAGCTCACGCTAATCATAATTCGAATAGGTACTACAACTTCAGTCTACGAGTACATTAGTTGGTATTCTTTGATTAGCTCACTTATTTATCTACCTGTTAACATTCATGACGGATCTAATCAGCTAGTACGACGATGAAATCTCCATGTTTATCTAACTCACAGCATTATTTGACTTTGTACTGACTTTAATCGAAGTACTTACTGAGAGCAAATCAACTAAATTGCAAAGCTCTCTAGAATTGAACCATAATACGACATTCGAGCCATGCTGTTGAATCGCTCGCTGCAACATTGAATCAATACACATTAACAGTGTCAACACTGTTCACTGAAGCGTAAGTTGAAACACTTCTCAATTTCGATGGCTTTTGATAAATAAGACATAAGTTCTGATGGGAGATGGAGTTTACATTCAATTAAACTTCATGTGTTTATACGACACGCGATCTTGTTTGTATGAGAAACAAGGTTGTTTTTATTTTGAGGACTTTTAATGTGAGATGCGAAAAATAAAACAAACAATTCTACTAATGTTGTTCAAAACATTTCGGAGTTATTAGCTTTCTTTCTGCATATAAAAACGAAATTGCGCAGTCCAAATATAAAATGAACCCATATTAAGCTCGGGCATCGCTGCTCTTTATTGCGTCTACCCAAACTAATACATCGTCCAAAATATATCGGCCGGTATTATTTCCAAATTAAAACCATCGTCCCTTTTTCGTTAAAAGAAAGCGAAAAAAGGGGATGCGGATCTGTAGGTAATTGGTTTTCGACACAAATACGCAATAACTTACCCATGAAACTTTATGTGGATTCCGTGAGGCGAATGTACCACAGTTTTGGGGCCTATGGCCCGAAGTAAATGCTATCACCACCTTTTGAATAAGTTAAAGTGTGTACACTAGAGCGAGCCCGAATTTTCCCAGCGAGAAAATCTCTGGCCCGTCGTGGTTAATATTAGATGATAGGCGGGATCATCCGTGGAAATGCAGCCTATCTGGTTATAGTGCTACGCCAAATAGGCTCCACGATTAAGGTCGTTTTCTTATATACTTATCGCGGGTAAAATTTATGTTTAGAGAAGCTAAAAATAGAACTACAATAAGCTATGCCATGAGCATGAAAGCTATGGCTTGAGAATAATGGGTTGATTACACGTAGCTAATACATTGACGAGACAGTGCCCTCAGCCGAGTACTCGGTCTGTATAAACAGTTTGGCGAAGCGAGTCAGTCACTAGAACCTTGAGTGTTTGCTCGGCCGAAAATGCCCATTTACTGTTTCACCAGCTGACTCTATTTCTACAACTGTTTTATTATATTAACGTAAATAAGGTTCGTTTATCATATAAATGTAAATATGTTATCTGTGCTATGCTATAATAAGGTATATTATAATATTTATCGAAAATTCAAACATTTTATTATACAGGAAACGAATCAGAGAAACAAATATCTTACCAATTACGAGCCTCGAAGTCTGTTACAAAATATTTTGTTTCCCCTTTACCTACCGTAATAATTATAAAGCAAAACCAAGCCCACAATAAATTCATGACGTTAATTTCGCCGGCCGCTTATAATCATCCGTATCCTTGCACCTAATCTCGTAATTTCCCGCATAATCTCAGCCAGCCTTTATTCATAATGAGAAGATTAAAAATTTCTGGCTTTAGCAATTGTTTAAGTACTTACTTAAACCAGATTTTCTTGAGAGGTCAGCGGGAAATGAATTTGCTCTGGCTCCGCTCTATAAATCAGCGTTAAGTTTTAAAATTGCTCTCCTTTAATGGCCGGGCTTTTAAATTTTTAAGTGTATTCGCTTGCGCTACCAAATCGATAGGACATTGCTATACAAGAGTTCAATGTAATACTCGTGAAAAACTGATATATTTTGTTAGACCATCGTTTTTGAGAATTGTTTAGATTCTAGATAGATTAAATTTGCAATACACACGAGCTTATTGGAAAATAGTCTACGTTTATAGAATTTCTGTACAAATTAAATGAAATTGAAATGTTTTGGTGCAATATCACGATGCTGGAAAATTTTCAACATCGGCCTTCTCCGAAATGGAAAATGTATTTATTTCGATTTAAACCCTTAGCGCTTCATGGTTTATTTCCCTCATTTTCGGCCATTGAATGGTGTTTAATTATTCGAATTATTCATCAGCATAAAAGTGAAAGCCTTCCCTAATTTTTCTCCCTTAGAAAGACTTTTTCCATTTAAAAATGAATATTTAACAAATTCATTATTTTTAACTGCCACACGATAATAGAATTTTCATAAAGCTCAGGTATAATTTCCTATGAGCAGAAGACTATTTTGTTTTAAAATTATTTTCTAAGGAAATATAAATTTTGTCATGTAAGCGCGAAGGCAAGCTCTCTAACTCCACTTTAGCCTTTTAGTCACAGATAAATTGTCTTAGAACATACCTAAGAGTATTTAAGTACTGCAATCTTACTTATATATATATATTTTTTTTTATGTAATTGAGTGACGAGACCAGCAAATCGCTCGCCCGATGTTAAACGTCACGTTTGCCCATAACAGGTCTGCACCGCCCAGAATTTTGAACTTGCATATTTCAAGACCCTGCGCGGCACAGCACTGCGCTCGTCACCCTGAGATATAAGTTGTTTAATCTCCCATTTGCCCTGTAATTTCACTGGAAACAATGCCCTTCCAACCGGAACACGGTAATGTTTGCACATTACTGCTTGGCGGTGGAATAACTGGCAAAGGTGTGGTACTTTGGCGGTGGAATAACTGGCAAAGGTGTGGTACTTCCCCAGGCGGGCTCTGCAAAAGAGCCCTACCACTACAAGATTTGATACCACACTTGATAATTTCCTAAATTAATTAGTTTTATTTATTACAATTCTAACAAATTCCATCTAAAACCAGAACACAATACGTAATACATTCGAGCATAAACAAAAAAACATAATATTAATTTCAAAATCATTATGCAAACAAATAGCACAGTCAAACAAAAGGGCTAATTTACAGCTGGCCGTAGACACATCCGACAAACTAAAGTTCATCGTGCCGTCGGGAATCACGAGCTCCGCAAACAAATCGCCAAACACTCAACCCGAGGCTACTCCCAATAATCGAACGAAATTGAACGAATCCATTCGAATTCGCATCCAACCCTAATCCCTTATTAATTAGATATCGAAGCTTTTATAAGCAATTTAACACACACACGCACAGCCTAATGTGATGTGGACTTACTATAAAAATGTCAATGGCGTAAAGCAGGCAATCAATCAGCCGATGCCCCGTTTTACGCAACTCATCACTGAGTATTTTCATTTAAAAAGTTTTTTAATCGATGAGATTTACGGTAGAGGGATACGATATGTAAAGAGATTTTAAGGCAACGGATATTTATGTCACATGTCTCTTCCTTAAGGTTAGATACAGAGATGATAGTCAGTTCGTATGAGACGAATTGCTTATAGAAGATAGCTATAGATTGCTAGAAGTGTATGGAACTATAATCATGGTAGTCATAATTAGATGTGAACGCGACCTAAGTGTAAATGTATTAATGTTCAGAATAATGTAAATCTATAGGGTTTTAAGGAAAGGGTTCGCTTAGTTGAAAAAGGCTCATATAGCACTTATCATCATGAAAACTTTTACAATGGGACTAACCTGGAAATCGCGAGAAAATCAGCTGTTACATAGAAAAATGACAGCTTTTTAAATAAATTGAAGTAGTTTTTTTTCATAATATCTTTTTTTTTTAATCTTCTGTCGTACGTGTACAAGATTGGCACAGTTGTGGGCGATACCAGGCTGATAATGATGATTATGATATTATTTTTATTCATAGGTCATAAATACCAGAAACTGTATAGTTGACGGCATAACAGTGTCCTCCGATGTCATCGTATATGCCATTATCTTCATAAATTGATTCACTTGATTCAATCAATTTCTACCAATAAATTTCTGTATCCGCTTCCTACAGCAACGAGTGAATGGTCACTCGCCCGTTCCCTTCATATATCAGGCTTCCTAGACATGTCTGTTGTTTAATGGATTTAATATTTTCAACTAAAACCTTCGGATGTCCGGATGTTGAGTACACATCGGGGTTTTCAAAAGTTTCAAACTAATTTCCCATCCATTTTCATTATAAATTCATTTGCCGACAAATTTGATCGAGACTAGACTTTAATGGAACGACTGTCGACGACGTTTTATCACGTAACTATTTTTTGGTATCAGATGTTTGAGTTAAAAGTATTTTTTATTTTTATTTACTGTACCTATTCTACAAACGGAAATCTTTGAATAGTTTTGATTGTACAAATAAATGATACACATTTTTAACACAGTAACGTGTCTTGGATTATGTAAGTACACCAACTCGCAGGTTTTTTAAACAATAACCCGTATCGGCTATGTCTAGGAAATTCTTGGGAAAGGCGAGATGGTGGTTAAATGCAAGCCTTTTACAGAGTAAAAAAGAGGCCTAGTTGTAATAGTAGATTGACAATGGTGATAAAATTATAATGGTGACGATAAATTCAAAAATGCTTTAAGCCGAAGTCTGATTAATAGCTCAATCGCATAGTTCTCAGGCATTCTTAAGTTCCTCTCGCCAGAACTAGCTCCAGAAGAATTTCAGAAACAATTTTTTGCAGAAATATTGGCTATTCATAAAGTTCCGAATGAAACGTTTAGTTTTTAATAGAAAATTCCTTTAGTTTTAGGGACTTTGAGTTTTTAGGACTAAATGTGCTATATTTTTTCTAATCCAGAGATTACATACTCGTAGTGAATAAAAGCAAGGATTATTGTTATATTTGTAGGTTTCAGTATTTTTTCAAATGTTTTGTTACTTTTTTAGTAGAGTTGTTATGAGTTTTTATTCTTGAGATAAGGATATTTCTGAGAAGATCTAAGCAGAATGTGATCATAGACTAAAAAATATATAATTATATACTACTTATTTTATAATAGTTGCGATTGAGGCATTTTCAATCGGCTGCTTAAAAAAAGAGTAGTGTTTTCCGGTGTGAACATACTGAACATGTTGGGCAAGTTTATGCTTTCATATGAACTCCTATAGCCAGAGCGGCCTGACCCGTTTTAGAATGCGAGGTGTCGTTAGGTTCGTGACTGTATATGAAACTACATTGGCTAATAAACTGAGAGAGCATCGTTGGCTACTAGGGTTGCCAACGACGCTCTCTCAGTCCAAATATCAATGGAAGACTGTTCCTATGAGGAGACGGACAAAAAGTTACTCTTAAAGGGTTCTACACAATTACAATATAATAGTGATAATTTAAAGGTGGGTGGTTTTTTAAAGTTAAAAATCGAACTAGGGTTACCTACGATCTCTATTTAACAATTCTACAGTTCAACGCTAACAGTATTAATGCAACTTTTTTACTAACAGTCAAATGTAACTCGACTCTCTTAGGTACATTTAAGTGCATAAACGACGCTAAGCAATCTCGCACTAGCATAGCTTATCCCTAACCAAACAGCCCGCATCTTACCACTCAGCATACACCGACTGCACTTCATTATACCTACAATAGCAGAGCAAAGGAAACACGGAGTGGTAATTCTGTTATGAATTGTAATACATTTAGTATATCTACATCGCTCACTGAAGCACGTCTTCATTTTGTGTGCAGTGTACGAGTACAGTGTACTGCAACATGAAACTCGTCGCGTTGAAGAATTTTAATGTCTATACTCTATTATGATACTCTACTTATCTAGCTAATGAGTAGAACTTTAGATGTATTTAAATACTAGCTGCGACTCGCGGTTTCACCTGCGTTTTTGGGGATAAAAAGTAGCCTATGAGTTAATCCAGACCATGAACAAATTTCGTTCCAAATTTCATGTAATTTCCGTATAGTCGTTTTTGCGTGAAAGTGGAACAAACATTCTTACAAACTTTCGCGTTTATAATATCAGTAGGATGCATGTATGTTATGTAGCGTGTAAGATGTATTTATACGTTTATTATAGGATAGTATCTACTCAATAGATCAGTTTTGCTGATTTCCTATAGGTACTTCTTTCTATTTTCATGGCAAATCTATCCAGTATCCATAGATACTTATTTATAACTTATTCTACCTACCGATAATATTGGTTCGTATAATTGTGACTGTATCTAAAATTAAACAAAACCTTGGATTGTTTTGATCAATGGAAGATAGAAATTCAGGAGGTTTTGTAACTACCATGGGTACGTATCAATCAGGATAGAGATTTGCAAGTCTAGTCACAAAATTGTCCAAACAATACCTACTACAAGTAAATCTAGTGAAGTTTAACAAAACCTCTGCCTATATTGAACAATTTACTCGCCAGTGGGTACCAACAACATCTACATTTGGTAGGTAGAGAGGGCCATGAAAGGAAGCATGCAGCGTTAATTCTGTAAATGAACTGCAGTGTTCACTGTGCCTGCGGAACCCCACTGCGCAGCCGCTTCCGCTTTATTATCAACAATGTCATTATTTACGCTTTCGGGTTATTATTGCAAAGGCAATTCCGACGGTGTAATAAAGTTGTAACCACGTTCATTTGCTCTTGTAATTGAGGGAACGTATGACCCAAACGGAATTAAATTTGTGCCTACTGTATAATGTTGATTATGATTTTATATTCAGAAATGTATCGTCATCTGTCATAACTGATGTTTTTTAAAATATCAATAGAATTAGTTACGAATGCAATAAGAGCGTTACTAGGTTACCTTTGTTATTATTAGTACCTGGATGGACGAATTTTCCTCGAAAAGCTCTGAAAAACGCGTTTTGCCATAGATGAAATCTTGGTTAGATCGATTTTTCGCTTCCAAAAACTCCAGTATAGCAAATTTCATCGAAATCGTTAGAGACGTTTTCTGGTGTCGCAACAAGACGACACACCGACATGACAAACGCAGTAATAAGTTCAAAAAACTCTAGTCAACATTTTGACCTCATTACCAAACCACAAGTTATCTCGCTTATCCAAATCTGCGCTAGATTCTCCGCAGCTGGCGGTTTTTGGAATTTTCCCGCTAAAAGATGAGTTTATTCCCTAGGCACCAAACTGTGTCTCACAAGTTTATGCGACGCGCCTCCCGCGGGCGGTGCCATTGAAACTTGTTATGATATAAAATTGCTCTGGTTTATGCCCCCTCAAGTTTCGAAACACAGAAAAGGAGTATAAAGTTTCTTTCGAAACGGCCGTAGAAAATACATGTCTGTATTGCGGTTTTCTTTCGAGTTTTGGAGTTTGTTTCGTTTTTCTGCGCGGAAAATTATTCGTATCTGATAGAGAGAATGCGGCTCGTTTCGTAGCTCACTGAGTCGTAAATGATTAAAGTAACTATAAATGTTGACCTAGATAGATAAATATAAAAACTCTACATTAATTTGACCGAATGAATTGAATGTTTTTAGACTACACATTGAACTAGCAATATCGTGTAGCGATCTGACTAACATAGCAAATATAGTATGTAGGACAATGTAGATTGTGGGTGGTATGTTGTCGATCCCCAAATTGGACATTTAAAATGGCTCTTGTCCGCAAAAAAATCACACATGTCGTTTTAAACCATTGAAATCTATTATGTTAATGCAAATGCCAAATTTATCGATCGACAAAATATCATAATGCAATGCAAACAATCTAAAAATAAACTAATGTAATGTCAAACTTGGTAAATAGTTAAATATATTTTATTTATGCACACATAACAGCAGTACGACTTCGTAACTCAGGAATATCTGACAGTCGAATATTTTTAGGTAGAAGCGGGTGACTTCGCCGATTTTAGCGTTTGCGACTACGCATGTAGCAAACCAACGTAGTTGTGTAGCACCGCTGCTATAAAAAGCGGTGGCTCTAAATAATCAAATCTCCTTAACTACTAAGGCATCAAGCTACGTAGACTATATAATAATCATATTCGATCATGCTTCTGTTTGTTTCAAAACAATTTAAAGCTTTTCCGTAGCAAAAGTACCAAAACGGGCCGTCAGAAATCGTGACTGTTTACGCCATAAATTAACCACGTTGATTGCTTTGCGAGCCACTTCGAGTCCCATTTTGACTTGCAAATCGTCCGTTTCATGAAATATCCATTAATTAAGGATCAAATGACTTTGACTGGATCGAGTGATGCTTTTAAAAGTATGGTAATGACCGATGACGTCGTCAATCATGTAGCTTGTTTCCTATTTGAATATAAGCCTGTAATTTCGTTTTTATGGAAATCGAACCGCGGATCACGGAAGAAATACCTTATCACATGCAGTCAAAGGTTTTACAATTTATTGTTTGTTGTCGTAAAAAAGTTTTTAGGGTTCCGTACCCAAAGGGTAAAATGGGACCCTATTACTAAGACTCCTCTTTCCGTCTGTCACAAGGAAACTAAACCGTGATAGACAGTTGAAACTTTCACAGATGATGTGTTTCTATTGCCGCTATTAGTTTTAGATAATTGATAGATACCTTTTTTTGTTAATTGTAAATATTGGAAATATTATATAAAGGCATGAAACAAGAAAAAACAACTGAAAATGAAACTGCAGATGTTGTCTGCGTGATGTGGAAGATTTAAAGTTAAATAATCATTGCTCAACCGCTATAAAAAAACCGTATAAGTATATTTGTAAACTTCTTATTGAATAGATACACATTTAGCAACAACAGAAACACCGTGAGGAACTCGCGAAGTATTTTAAGCTTAAAATATCATCCTCTGAGAAATTCCTGCGAGCATCCGAACATAGTTTGTGCATTCCAGCCTGGCCGGTGTCATTGCGGCTGAGAACCGGAGCAATATAATACTTAGGCGACGAGAGAGGGTCGAATATGATCACATTAACCGTTAGTTAAAATAATTTTAAATTTATTGCATTGTTATCGATGTTACACTTGTATACCAAATAAAACATCGGTCAAAATTGGTGATTGCGAAGACTTACCAAAACGTTTAATTTTTTAATTACCTTTTCCTAAGCATTTAATTTAACATAGTTATGTCATATCACGCTAAACCAAACGATAATAGACAATTATAGATTTTGTTTATCTTAATATATATAAATCTCGTGTCACAATGTTTGTCCTCAATGGACTCCTAAACCACTTAACCGATTTCAATCAAATTTGCACACCGGGTGCAGTTCGATCTAACTTAGGAGATAGGATAGCTCACATCTCAATTTATAGTAAAAAAACATGAAAAATTAGAAAATTTAAAATTTAAGTTAGCATCAACATACTACGGTTGCTATAGTTACGGTTAGCATCAACATACTACGGTTGCTATAGTTACGCAATGGCTTTTGACAGGACAACGTCTGTCGAGTCAGCTAGTTATTTATATAAATAAGTAATAATAAGTTGAGATCTACTAACTTTAACTTTAATTAAACAGACGTGTAAACACTAAGAGTCAGAAGCAACAATTGTTTTGAGTTACAGCGCTAGCAAACTGATACATTTTTTTCATCCGTGATTAGATTAGGCAGCATCTCCCAACACGGAACTTTGTGCACGCCCCACTTCTTCCTTGAGAACACTTCCTTTATGGAAATAATATCTTTGTACTCAACTTTACGATAGGTATGCTTCGTTAGCCGACTCTTTTGATTGGCAAGCAGATTCTAGACTACCTAACTAATACAAAAACAAAGTTTTTCTTTTCAAGAGCGAAAGCTAAAAAAATAACCCAGACCAT
This sequence comes from Alcis repandata, assembly GCA_949125135.1. Classification (NCBI taxonomy): domain Eukaryota; kingdom Metazoa; phylum Arthropoda; class Insecta; order Lepidoptera; family Geometridae; genus Alcis; species Alcis repandata. The sequence continues at coordinate 6,657,459 of OX421238.1, forward strand.
TCACAAACCATTCAATTAACCGTATTTTTTGTTTGCATTATTAATATTACTGTATGGAATAAATTAGGTAGAATAAATTACGAAACTTGTTCAAGTTTATTGTAAACCGTTTGTGCCTTAATACAAATAAATAAATAAGTAGTAAATTAATAAGGTATGTTAGTCAAGTAAAATAGTCTTGATTTTTTGTTTGCGTGTATACAAGTACCTACATGCCAATTAAAAGCAAGCTACTGTTGTTCAAGAATATGTTTCTATTAAAATTCAATGCTTGCAAAAAAAAAAAAAACAAGTTCGATTTTCGTAAACAAATTAACTTTTAGAAATTGGTTATACTAATGAATGATTTCAGATGTGTTTAATTGTTTATGCTAGAAATTCAATATATACCTCATGATTAAGGCTAAAACAATTTGTTGTCCATTCGGCTACATTTCACGAATCACTGGAGCACAAAATATTGTGATGCATTGGGCACAACGCTTGTAATTTCAGGATTTAGCGGTCAGTTAAACAATGTTTTATTAGATTGCAAAACAGAGATAAACATTATTATTATTAAAGCCGAAACTGTAGAGCAAAGGCCAAGTAAACATAACATTAAATTGCAATTCCCTGAATATTGGTAGTAAACAATTTATTTTACAAAGTCAAAGGGATAATTTTAATTTCAACCTATTCAAAATACATTATTTTATTTAAAGCACACACTCAAATTATGCTAACTAATGTTATTTTGCATAAACTTTATTTCATACGCTACTGCCAAGCATCAGCCTTCGTTTTTTCAAAAAAAGTGGCTTATGATCAGTAATGGACGATCACAGACTGAAAATAATGATGATTTATACCAATTATTTTTATTTTTACTCATGTTACTTTTTTTCTGTGTTCAACTTTTTCCTAAGCTTTTACTAAGTTAATAGCTATATCAGCTAATTTTTCCTTAGTGGCCGTCGCGAAGACGTAAACTTTTCCAGCATAGTCGGCTTTGGTGAATTGCAATGGAAAATTCTTTGGGGGAAATACCAAATCTCGAAAGTAGTAGGAACCCTAAAAACAGAAAGATAATATTAAACCACTGAAGTAAGAAATAATAAGTGTAATAATGTAACTCTGCGACCATATCGCCTAACTTCTCTCATGTTCGTAATTGTTCATGAAATTTGAAATATTCTAATGTAGCTTTCCTCGAACCCGAGGAAATCATTTACTCGTACCTTAAATGTTTGAACTACATGATTTAAGAGCCATCTGAACTCTGTTTTGGCGACAACCTGAAGTTCGATCCTCGAGTTTAATCAATAAGGCATCTGTACTGTACAATAGTTTGACACTTTGACAGCTGCTAATAATCTTAAGTTTACCTTTAGTGCGGCTAATAGAAAAATGCGTTGTGTTTTACGTGCCTAGCGTGTGTAGTCGTATTCGCGTTGCACAAAAGAAAACACAAGGTATATGTTTTCAGCCGTTAAAGTGGTAACAATGAATACAAATAAAGAACAATGATGTGGGTACTCACAGCCCGTACAGGGCAGTCATCGACCGGAATGTTAGAATATGTTTTAAGCCACTCGCGTAACCAAGTCAGTTTACCGACTCCATCACAAGATTTAAAATCGACTGTGATAGGAAAATCTGATAGCTTAGCACTGGAAAATTCGAACCGCCACTGTGAAAATAATAAACAGCATTAACATAACATTTTTTTACTTTGGTAATAGTGTTAATAACGATTTTATGAGCAATTATTAAGTATAATTGTTTATAGAGCCGAAGTCTGAGTAAAGGGGCTGTTTAAAAATCAGTGACAATTTATTTTAACTTGATGGTTATAAGTTCAAATAAAGCTGAGATTCCAATGAAATTGGTGACACTATCGTTGAAGTATTTTTACACTACCTGTCGCCGACCTTAGAATAACGCCTTGACGGTTTTTTTCGGTTTTGTGTTTTTTTTTGTTTTAAGATAGGCCACCATCTCGCTGGTGTAAAACGGCTAGAACTGGCAGTAAACCTTAAATGAGCTTTGGACTCCTTGGCCTGTCGCCAGCAAAAGATTTATGTGGGATGATGACAAGTAATACTCACAGTCACATTATTTCCAATCGTATTGAGGGTAGTTACGTTCAAATTCGTCACATAAGGTGCGTGCCGATTTGGACGAACAGTCAGTACAACCAAATCTTTCATGTATTTAGGGTTGCAGTACAAAACTTTAGCTCTTTCTTGTTTGAAATCCTGTTGAAAATTTCACAAATACAGTTTGAAAAATACGTTATAAAAAATAGTGTAAAAAAAATACTAGAATTAGGTTTATATTACATCATAGGTAGAAAAGTAAAACTACTTAAAAACTCACCGAACATTTTCCTTGATAAAACAACACAGCCAAAAATACTATAGCTATCTTACAAAGCATGTTTTAGTGACATTCAAACTACAAAAACAACATATATTTTTAGACTGCTATGATAGCGTATCTAGCGAAGGTTTGATGATATCTATTCAGCAAGCACAATGTAAAAATCTGAATTAAATAGCAATTCCACCTGGTAATTCTGATATTCATCTGATACTCATTATGTGCAAAATGAGTTTATTTCGATGATTGTTTATGCCTAGATCCACCAATGATGAGAAAGTTTCAGAAAATTTAGATCATTAAAATCAAATCTTTCGTGTTATGCTAACGTTATTTTATCAATATTTTGGCAAGAAAAATGCAGTTAAATCGAATCAATTCCGTTTCATAACACTTAGATTTGAAAATGAACTATCGCAATAAGATTCTAGGCACGATCAATTTTAAAGCTGAGATTTTTGGTGTAGGTAACGCTTGAAAACTCAGCATTGTCAAAAGCGTTTCCGAAAGCCATTTTTTCTAAGAAGAAAAGAAGTAAATGACAAACAAAACATGTTTAATGTTCGTCCAACCCATTTGTTGACTTGGTCCAATGAGAACCCTTCTTCTACCCTAATTAAAAAATATTCCTATTATAGATTAATTTAGGATTTAACCATGTAGCCTCTTACCGCCTGCGTTTCTGATTTCTTTTTTTGCTCACTCTATCTATGAAATGAATAAGTTCATAGTGACCCTTTACAAATATTTTCATGGGACTATTTTCCATTAAGAATATTAATACAAACGGAAAAAAGTACAGCCCATTTTATTGCGAATTTTTCTTTCATCGAATTCAGATTAATAGTCTACGAATAAGAAGTCAATTTCGTTTGTATAAAACTGTCACTGTGTCACTGTGTGTTATTGTGTGCGTTTGTATAAAACAGTGTTAGTGTCTGTATTGGTACACTGTTAAAGTTAACATACGAAACATAATTTTTTAATTTTTATTTTAATTCATCCTCTTGACGGATATCTCATGTTAATTGATGCTTCTGAAATCTTTTCTTTTGTAGCGGTGATGAATAAAAGGAGTTTTCCATAATAGTCCACATTGTTCAAATGAAACGGAAAGTTCTTTGGAGGCATTTCCACTTTTCGTATGTAATAGCGACCCTGGAATTATAAATATTAGAACTGAGAAAAAAAAGCGTATAGATTAGATGTATATTATTAGGTGTATGCTATATTATGAGGTAAAGGAGTTTCAGGTTTGCGAAGCCGTCAGAGCAAGCTGAAGGGAAAATATAAGGAAAGCTGACCACTATCATCTAAGACATACTCGTACCCTTAGCTGATTGTTTCGTGATTTCAGGATTGGTCCCGTAGTGAAAATTATTTATAATGATGAGTACTGTGAGTCCTTTTCGATTTAGCGCTACGGTTCCTAACGTCAACAAAGCAAATTATGTTGCTATCCGGCTATGCGAATTTTGTGAAAAACTCAAGATTTATAAGGGATAATAAGTAGGTAAGCAAGAAATTACTCTATGGTCCATAATAAGACAATTTAACAAAAAAAAAATTTAAACAGGCTTTGGCATTGTCATCGGAGTTACACACGTATACCAAACAGCTCAATCGGACATCGGAAAGTGGTTCAAAATTGAGTTGCAAGATTGCACCCGAACAAACACAGTTACATATACTACAAGTTAAATAAAAGCTTTTAAAAAGGAAACTTACAGGCGGCATAGGACATTGATTCGTAGGTAAATTGGAGCTAGCTTTCAGCCAATCTGCCAGCCAGTGCATGTTATGGATTGCATCACAATTAAAATCAATCACCAATGGAAATGATGATAGCTTCGAACTTGACATCTCGATCCGCCACTGCAAACGAAATACAATAAAATTTTTACCTTTTAAACTACTATATAACTCACATATACCTTAATCTGGTTAACTATTGACGGATGTCAAGAAGGACGATATATACATAATAATAATATTAATATTATTATGTATATATCGTCCTACATAATAATATTATTATTATGTATATATCGTCCTTCTTGATATCCGTCAATAGTTAACCAGATTAATCTTCTCTTCTTCTCTTTGCATATAAAAATGCATCGCTGCTCGTTTGTCTCGCTAAAATTCGAGATGGACTGATTTGAATATTAATTTTTTTGTTTTGTTCGCTCTTTACAGGGAAGGTTTAAAAGTAAAAAACAGAGGGTGAAACCGCCGGATGCAGCTGGTAGAATATAGAATCTAAAAACTATTAGACATTTCATTCCCTTACATCTTACATTGTCTTAGTTTTCAATAGTGTTTGCGATTACAGAATTGCAACCTGGGAATAGAGGCTGGCTAGTAGCAATAGTGAGCGCAAATTTTAATGTGACTCGCATACTAAAAAAATATTCTATATTTTTATTATTACGTATAGTGTATTTGGATAAAACGTGTACTGTTTGATCTAAGTTCGATAACCGACTGATGTTAAAATGCCAAATTTTAATTACTAACTTTTGATTTTAGTCTGGGTTTCGTAGCGGATTTGAATGAAGTTTTGTATGATGGTAGCTCATACCCTGAAAAGCACAGGTTAAAATAACCCCAATTAAAAAAAGGGTTTCTTAAGATATGTTGTGTATGTTCTACTCGGTTTAGCCGAGCTCCTACTAAAGATATTCTAGAAACGAAAACGTCAACAAAGACACCTGAAATTAGCAGCGATATATTTATGTTGCGACTATGATAAAAGCCTTGGCGTTACCGTATTCGAATGATCCAGGCATTCTAGGCCTTTCCTAAATCAAAACCACAAGTTGGATAAATTAGATCCGCAGGCGTAAACTATACTAATCTAATTAATCGAGTCTAACTAATTTATAGTTGGTTGAATCGAGTAATAATACTTCTTCAATAGCGCTTCCAGTTACCTAAACTTAACCTAAAGAGTAATTACTCTAATAGAGGTGAGATTTTAACGTAGCAATTTGCAAGAGACCTTTAGACAATGCTGACAATTACTCAATAATCTTTGTTTGATTTCTTCGATTACCTAATTTAATGTATACTTCATATGGGGACTGCCTACTAGTATTAAGTTTCATTAATCGATCAAGTATGATAATCGTAGAGCGATGATGATGAGATAAGTAAGTAACATACTGGGTAAGTTTTGCTTAGCTTTAACATTTTAGGGCCCCGTTTCAGCACCCAATTTTCAAAAGACCTATTTCTCAGCATTTTTCTAAAACTAGCGGTTAACATTATCTAGCTTCATACCAGACCACTAGCTTTTATAGTACCTGAGATAATTGGCTGTGACATACAGATAGATATAGATGCACGAATCTCGCCTTAAGGGTTCTTCCCCGAAGGAGGTTCAGAACCCTAAAAAGTAATAAAATAGATTATTTTTAAATTATAAATACTTTTGAGAACACATGAAAAAGAAATTCAAAGGAAGTCATACAATAGTACCAAAAATAGTATCATTGATTTAATAGTAACTGTTTATGATTAGTCGGTAAGTTGTTAGCCACTTATTTTATAAAAAAAAGTCGTAGTGTAACTTTTACGTTATCGATTTTCCTATCTGATTGCCTAATTGTATACGAAGAAAACATATATAACTATGTGTTAATCCAGACCATGAGCAACCTTCATTCCAAATTTCATGTAAATCCGTTCAGCCGTTTTTGCGTGAAAGAGCAACAAACATACTCACAAACTTCCACGTTTACAATATTAGTAAAATACTCACGGTTACATTGTTTCCAAATGGTACAACTAAAGTGAAGTTTGCCGACGTAAGATAGGGTGAGTTTCGTCCGTCTCGAAATGTCAACACGGAATAATCTTTCATATATTTCGGATTACAGAATAAGACCTTAGCCTGCTCTTGTTTGAAATCCTGTACAAAAAAAATGTTTCTTTCAATTTATAATTTAATTGATAATTTTAGTTTTACGCGACATGTACCTTAAAATAAATATTATTAATAATATTAATATTATTTTTTTCAATTTATTAAATATTTATTTATCTTAATTTGTTACCGCTGACTTTGATTTCATTGGCGACAAAAGGCAATTCAGTTATAACAATCGCCGACAAATAATATAAAAATCAGTATTGCATAGTTTGTTACCACAAAAAAATTAAAAGTTGTAAAAATAGTCCTTCCGTTTTATTGTTATAATTTTCAATGATATTTTCTTTTTTTTGTAAAGGTGTTCTAGATTAGATAGTCTTTGTTTTTATGTATTTGGTATTTGACCGTTTTTAAATATGGCAGCAGTCGATCAAAAACACTTACGTATGCCTTACATATTCTTTGCTTGATAAGAACTACAAACACAAAAATAGATAGTTTGAAGAACATTTTTGGAATATTGAAATCATGTCAATTCGGTTTCATAGATACGAACTGAATGTCTGAATAAACTAAAAGTGTATGAATGCGCTTAGTAATCGGTATTCATCACACACAAAACAGTCAATTACATTAAACAATATTTTCAATTTCATGGGTAGATATATAGTGTGTAGATGTAGTATTTCATCTAGATTGGTAATTTTGATTATTAGGGTACTTAGGTACCTATACTTAATCGTAATGCAGATTCGCATTTATAAAATCAGATTCAATTTTCCACTACATTAAATACGTTTTTTTTTATTAACTTTGATTAACTAGTTGTTAAGCCGTGGTAGCTCAGTGGGAGAACAGCCGCTTCGCATTCTTGAGGTGGCGGGTTCAAACCCCGACCAATGAGTTCTTTGGGATTTATGTACGAATTTACATACCACTGCCTTTTCGGTGAAGGAAAACACCGTGAGAAAAACAACCTGCATACAAGTATGTCCGAAGAAGAAATTCAATGGCGTATGTGAATCCACCAACCCGCACTTGGCCAGCGTGGTGGAATATGGCCTAATCAACCTTTGAGGGTAGACCTGTATCCCAGCAGTGGGAGGATTAAAGGCTGCATATGAACCATTATAGTTATTTGAACCCTGAACTGCTAACTTCACAACCCACGTGACTTCTGTACCCTCATAGCCCCTTGACCAGTTCCGTACCCTAAGACTAACCTTTTTTTTTTTTTTTTTGTTGACCCAGTGGAAATCCTTTATGGATACCCCTAACCCGGGGGAGCCGGGGTTATGTGGGAGTCTCCGCCCTGCGGCGGCATACCCACTAAAACCACTGGGAAGTTTACCTCATTCCCTTGTGGCCGGGGGCAGCGGGGTTCCCTTTCGGAGTCTCCGCCACCCTCAGCCAGGGTCGGCCCTTCGGCCCCGTCTTCCGAGCGTCAAGAGAGGGACGGCCCTGGTCACCCAAGGCCGCCCCCAGACGTGTGGAGCCAGTGCAAGCCAGCGGAGAGCCCCCCGACCCTCCGCCAGTGGCCCCACTACGGAGAGGGAAGGAGGCGATGATCGGATCGCCCCCTCCTCCCTCCCCGTCGTCTGCGCCGGAGCGGATCCTGCGGGAGTCGTCCTCCCCGATCCGCCCCGCGGCCCCTTCTGCGACATTACCTCTTCGCAGAAGGAGACCACGGCCTGCCACGATCTCTCGCCGCCGAGCATGGCTTTCACCACGCCCGGCAACGAGCGATCCCCTCCTCCTTCCCTTGCACTCCCGACCGCGACCCACACGCGGCGAGGAGCACAAGGAAAACCCCCCCTGGTGGTCCGAGCCATCGCTCAGACCCCGGCTCATCCGCTGTGCCCTCTGCTAATCAGCCCTCTGCTGCCAGAGGGACACGCGGAAGGGCCCACCGTGTCGGGTTATTAGCCACCGTGCGGTAATACTGCATAAATGCATATGTCCCTCTGACTGCATAAAAGCTGCAGTATTACCGCACGCTGTTGCCCAGGGTGCACCACGTGGAGGTTACCCGACCTAGCACCCCACCCTAAGACTAACCTTAGACTAACTTAACCTAAGACGGCGCACTCACAGCTAAATTCAGTCTTTGGGACGGAACCTTGTGTATTTTATCAAAATCTTGTTTCAGCTTGTCAAAAAAAAGTTAACAGCTAGCAACAATTTTCTCCGCCTATAAACTCCGACTAAATATGCTCTGCGTCGTACATTGTTAGTTGGTAGGAACAGAGTTTCAATAACTGGCTCCATTTGCCTTTGTATGCACGAATTCAAAGAATCCAATAAAGTGCGCCTTGTTTCGCTTTCATCGCTCACCAGAGAGTTACAGCTTTGGTTCAGGCCAAACGTAAAGTTTATTGGTTTAAGACTTCGTTTCAAAATACCGTTTGACCGCTCCAACCAGTTTCTGCAGAATTATCGCGTAATTTATAAGAGTCTTATTAGCCGTTTGCACTCAGAGTATATGCTTTGAAAATGCACAAACCAATTACCGCAGCGAGCTGCCGGAAGGAACTCTCTGAAAATAGTCTTGCCGTATAAATCGCATTTTCTATTTGAGCACACTGGCTGTTCGCTGGAATTTAAAAATAAAGTATTCTTTTCTGAAAGAGTTATATCTATGGGGCAGTTCTAAGCTACGAGTCAAATCTCAAACGAAATCATTTGCTTTATTACGTTAATTTGACACTGCTACTTATTTTGTAGTTTGACTATGTGGTCGAAGATGGTAAACGCCTACCCTGAAATAGCTCTGAATTAAACCTGTCAACTGTCATATCGTAACAATATTATCAAGATGCGGAATCACCCTCAGCTTGGTAATAGGCGCGAAGAAGAAACTCCCTACTCACCACACCGTGTAACCTCAAAATTCTTAAGATTTGATCATACGCCCAACGGTGCGCGATAATTTTTTATAACCTTTTGACCACGACACTTTTTGTGATCGGTTAATGGAGCCACAACAATCATGTCACCCGACCTGCTGAAGTAGCGGAGTGTTTTCTGGCACTAGGCCAGCTCACATTGGACCTGACCCAAGGCACGACGCTTGTTCCAGCTGTACCATTAACGGATTTTTTCACCTTCCTCTTTTCATCTTCTAATTGGGGTTAACAGATAACCATATTGGAAGAGGAATAAAATAAGGATGAAATCAAAAAAATTCTTGGTTTGATAGAAGATTGTGGACAAAGTTATTTTATCTGTAAATTTTAACTACAATAAGTTAAAATTGAAGTATAACAAGCGTGCTTATAATTAGCATGTAGTTTTTACCTTTAGCTTAATTTGAAGGGTTCATAAGACATATATAATCTCGCGTAGGATTCAAAATCAGTTCATACTATTCAATCATTAGCCTAAATCTCATCTACTCAATAAAATGCTAACGACTTACTAGCAGACAATATATGGCTTAGCCAGTGGAAATAGTCTAGACACATACAATTTTTCATCTAACTTCCTTATATAACGTAAGAGGACTAAGAAGAGAATTAATGAGGGATTATGCAAAACTGAACATTGCGTACGAAGTCGCCGACAAACGAATTAATTAATTAATTTAGTTCTATGCAAATACAACAATCTACAACAACTGTTTTGTGTGCTCGCGCGCAGCGCCTATTATTGCAATCCGGGAAATATTTATCTGTATCTGTTTGTATTATATTAGCATTAGTTAAATTACTAGTAATTGTACATTGTAATGAGAACCTATTGCCTAGACAAAGTCGACTGGGTTTTAAGGCAATTATTATTATAAAATATACAGTAAATACATACATAAAAAATAAATAATAATGAGTTTACCAAATTTGATCATTTTGACGTGTAACAACCAGTTAGTTCTAACAAGAAATTATTTCCCTGTTTTATAGAATACATTTACATTTTTCCCACACTTCACTAGTGAGTACAGATACATAAAAATAAAATGCAAACGTAAAACATAAGACGGAACTAACTTCCTCAAAAATCTGATCTTTATTCCAACACTCTCGTCACGCAGCAGTTTTAGCAAATAATAAACTCCGAAACGCGGTTTCTCGTTACCTAATAACTGTAAAATTCATGAACGCGAAAGTCAATCCCAAAGGATATCGCATGCTCAAGTACCAATCTCTCAGTATGCGTCGAGGCTTTTGATATAAGACGTCATTTCCATTCACATGTTATACGTGGGAATCTGCTGATCCCTTATTACGCATTCTGAACGCGTGCTAGGCATCATATAAAATGTATTTATCTATATTCGTTTATATTTAAAGAGAGTTGGCTCTACTGCGGACATCCTGAGTCCTTGTGTTTTAATATCGTTGATATATTACGATTAGAAAAATGTAGATTGGAAGGTGAGCAGGTTGTCTGGAAGAGATTTCTTAGCGATAAGAAGACCGCTTTGTGTGCCTATCTCTAACATTTGCACTGTGTTGTATTGTATTGTAATAGATATCTACATATTGGTAGCCCAAATATACTTGTTCGTAAAAATTTGCACGAAACATATTTTGTAGAGATAAAAATCATGATATATTTTTACCGCAACACAATTATCCTCATCAAAAGGATATCTAAATCGTTATGAAAGGAAATAAATGAGGTCTAAAAACGACTCCAAAATGAAATTATTATTTATAGATCTAAAAAATTAGTTCAAAGGAAAGCCACTGCTTTACATTCAAAATAAGACTAGCTACTTTGATCTTAAACCAAACAGGAAGTCCGACTAAAATAAACCGTAGAAAACGCAAAATATGAATTTTCCGGAATAACGTTACTGCATTAAGAAACATTACTGCGCCTTATAATTTGCTATGTTACTCCCAAAGGACTCTCATTTTTCCGGCTTCTAAGAGATAATGTTAAAGGAACCTAGAGGAAAACCCTACGGAGAAAAGTGAATACGACAGGTATTTATTCAGGTAGATAATTAATTGTTAGATTGCTTTATTTGTGTTAGGAAACGTATTATATCGATAATTCCACGCGTGTGATTGTTTTTGTACTTTTCTTGTTATTTTTTTAACTATGATTTTATTGATGTGCCAATAACAAATCAAAATTTGTCTTAAAAATTAGAGTGAACCAACAAACATCATAACAATATATCAAAATGACTCACTGCTCTGTGTGTTTATGCCGTTACAGACCATTTAACTTTAAGTACCCATGTAAGGACTATAATTAAGAGCTGAAACGTTCAAACGAATAAGAGACCTGTTTATATGGTAAAAGAGTAGAAATTTCAACGTTAGCAATACATCCTAAATTTCAACTTTAGCAGCCCCGTTGAATCGTGTGGGCTGCAGTTACAGTTTCTCAAGTTATGATTAATTTATTAGTTCAATGAATTAATGTTATTCGTTAACAGAAACCGTACGTGTGCCCATTTTGTCCTTGGAGAATATCTCTCTCTTTACAATTATTTTATAATTTTAAAGTTTTTTCCGTCTGTCTTAGTGGACTATTCAGTATTCAAGACGGGTTTACAACTTTGGAGCAATGTCAAGACAAACTTGAGCTTCTTTGTAACAAAGAAAATAGTGTGTCAGCTCAGCTTCCAGATGCTTTAATTACAAAATAATTTATCGGTCTATAGTTACTGTTTTATGAATGTACTTTTTTAACTGTGAGCATTTTCAATAAGTCTATTGTAAATAAACCTAAGTAAAGTCTTACAAGCTACTCTAAAAGTTTATTTTTAAAGCAAGGTTTTATTTCACAATTATCGGAGTTACACAGTACCAAATGTCAGTTTTATCGGGCTTCTGAAATTAGTTCAAAATTCGATTGCAAAATAAGACTTTATAAACAAACATAATAATGATAATCGCAGTCGATCTACTAATGAGCGCTATAATTCCGCGTGTATTAAAATCTAAATATAAGGTACTAACTCTTAAGAAACCTTTTATCTAACTTATGCTTAGCCGGGGCATGAGCATATTCTATTAGGTTTACTCTGTTTTACTCTCCCACAGATCCTACATAGTGAACTACATGAAAATGCACTTCTATTCCGACTTGAACCGTATAGTGCTTCTAACTACTCCCTTAGGCTCTATTTCAATTCAAGCCGGCCGATATGATATCACGTTTGTTGACAAGCGATATGGGTACTCTCCCGGGTCACATGTCATAAGAATAGAAGCTGGTAAAGAGTCTTACTCGATGCTAGTAACATACTAAAGAATGTCATGATTAGGAAGTCCCACTATGTTTCAGTTTTGTACAAAGTATAGTGATATTTGGTACCCAAATATTGTAAGTGCGAAGTTGCGTGTGAGAATAAAATGCTACTTTCCGCAAAACTCCGTACCGACTGAGCGCATGTGAATAAAACTTGGCGCAAAGAAAGCTTGTACATTTCCTCCCAGAAAATAAATCAATTCATAAAGGATGGCGAGTGCAACCACTTGAAACAGGTAGTACGAGTACAAAATAAACGCTAGCAACTTGAACAAAAGAAGCCCTTTTTTTGGTGTTTTTATTTCACAAAATAAAGCCACTAAAACATTATCGTTCGGTAGTAAAGCCGAGCGAAGATTACAGCGCTTCAGACGCTGCCCGCCTTTCACGTTCCGCACCTACGCCTTCGCCCGAAGGCTTCAGCCGTCGCCATAACATTTCTTATCAAGAGTACACAGATACTGCCGTGAAACTCAAAGAACCTTATTCCACCGAACTAAGTATTCTTGAGGGACAGCTGCAAATCTCAACTTTATTTTCAACACGCTTAGACTGTAGATTCTCGAAGACCAGGGATTAAACTTAGATAAACTTATTGAAAGATTCAATGAAGATATTAGTCTTCAACGCGGGAATCGCGTCTAATATATTGCGAAGCCTAGATAGCGAATTGAAAAAGTAAATGAGAAAATGGTATTGTCCAAAGTGCTTAGTAGCATGAAACTGCAAGTTAGCGTGAAGACATTCTTTATATAATTTTCTATTACGCCACAGAAGTATTGTGGAACTTTCATTTGTAGATAAATTCTCGAGATATAAGAAATTTATTGAAGTTAGCTGTTGGCGGGTCTTGTACTGAGATTTTTCGAGATCGGCTTGGAAACGTAAATCAGTGTGAACAGAGTAAACCTAGTTTCTTATTTTTTACAATAAATTTTGCAATTCGTTTCTTTATCAGGCAAAAAGGTAAGTTAGCTAATAATTTGTAAAATAATATCATATTATTTTATTACGATATTTTTATCCAGCTGAACATAATTCACTGCAGACGATATTTTAATTCTAAGTAGAAAAGATGCGGTAAAAAGATACGACACGGAAACACAGAATAATAAACAGTACTTGACTAGAGCGTAACTTATCGTCTGAAACCATAACACAAAAAGTAATCCATAGCTTTTTACGAGAGCGACCTTAAAAATAAAACGCAGCTCCTTAACCTTACATAATCCGCAAGCAAACCATAGCGGAGGGTCGATTTTACACGCGATAAACCTGCAAAAGGATTTTTGTCCGTCCCCGGTCACCGGGTACTCTGCGATGTCGTAAATCACTGGCGAAAGCACTCGTGGATATTCTGTGACGATGGCGCGGATTTTGAACCATTTTTCGGACGACATTTTCAACAACTGTTGTGAAATGTTATTGCGTTGGATTTGGTCAGTCCACTGTACTAATTTCTCCTGATAAAGCTTGTCCTAAGTTAATGAAGGAACGGTAATCGTTCAATTGTTATGCTATTATGCTTCTAATCTAGGTAAAAAAAAATAAAAAAAATTGTCTTTTATTTATCAGTACGGCGAAAAATAACTAAAACCTATGTTAAATGTTTTTATAAGATAATAGTATATCTACTACATGCTCTTATACTTTATCTTCTATCTTTAAATGAATTACATATCTATCTAATCATATCTAGCGATGGCCTAATGATCAGCAAAACATTGTTTCGTTTTTCTTCTCCAACGAATGATAGATACATCGGGAAGATTTTTGGCTAGTTTGAGTTCTCCGCAACATCGTAAATCTTTACAGATACTACTCTGATATATCCTGTGACGATAGTTATAGGGATCTATCGGCTTTATGGACGGACACGCTTTTTAACAACTCTACTGGAAATTAACGGCCTTTCCTGCGATGGATGGCGATGGAGTTGTGCTAGATGCAGCGATATTTCTTACGTTTTTCATAGCAAAGCACTTTCAGCGTCCAACTAGTGCTTGCACAGTTTGATTGGTTTGTTGTGCTTGTTACTCTTTTACCTTGAGGATTTAACGTAGTGTTGAAAAGAGACGGTTTGTTTTTTGTTTGGATTCTAGTCTAAAAATATTTTGACTTAAACAGGATACATTAGCAAAAACGTGTTCTTATGAAAGAAACGCATCACATTTCCGTAACAATTTTTTTTCACGTATTTTTCACAAGCATTTATTATCTGACACCTGTCTCTCCTAATTTGTTTCTTCTGGAACATTTTTGAGATAAATGTGGATTTCTTGAAATATAACTTTCAGGGTTTAAGTTACTCGGAAAGAAAATCTATAGAGAGTTTGATCTCAAGCTCGCAGCGCGTTCTATCTAATTCTGTTTATCTTTTTAATTCGAAATTGATTGAGGATGAGAAGAAATTGGACCAACAATTTCAGTACTTTATAGAAACATCGTTTATTTTGTGATTACGTAATCTGATTGAAAGTAACGTTTGTTTACTTTATAGATTTTGTCGTTGTTCTGAAGGCTTCGGGCTTAAGTTACAGGAAATTAAGAAAAACTTAAATGATAAATTAAAAATCAGTTGTAGCTTTCGTAATGGAAGAGGACGACTCAAAAAAGCGTGAATTTACGTACCTACTATGTAAAAATTACAGACCATATGATACTCGTACCTAATTCCCTTTTTATGAAAATTTTACGCCCAAAAATAGCATTTACATCAACTACGAGTATGTTCTGTCGTTTTGCATTTAGATCTTGTAGACGCTATTGTTTAATATTACACATTCGAATTATAAATAGGTAATAGGTATATTACTTAAGTACATATGTATTAATTCAATTATAAAACGACTACCTAGATAAGAAAAATTTGAGTCATAAATTGATACTAAAGAATAAATACATTAGGTAAGTAGATTGTGGTCTTTGGAGACAAAGTACCTATTATTAGCTGCTTGCTCGCGCGTAGCAAGTAGTTAAGTAAGAGTAGGTAAGTTTATTTAATTTATCTTAGCCAACACATACGCATTCGACGTAATAATGTTTACTAACAAAAGTACCGCCTTACCTGTAGACTTGTGTGATGGAGCCACATTCGCACTATCCAAATAAAATAGAAAGCCTCCCGCGGAAACTGTTAGTTCCATTATTTACCCAACTCTACAGATAAGTTAGGCATTCTGTATCGTAAATGCCCAAGAGGACTATCCCCGAGTTTAATATTCTTGTCATAAAGGCAGACCACGCGTGAACTTGCCAATTAAGACTCTGTCTGGGCAAACCCTAATGGAATATACATATATCGTACTACAGTAAGAAGTAAAACACTGCGTCGGGTAATAAAATATGCTATTTGAACGCACACTATTGAGTTAGAGGTTGCCAGGCGCATGTTTCAGGGTGGTGGAGATGCCTAAGTGGAAATTACCCATCTGCGACACACGTGACGTGGTGCTGCGTGACTTTCTCGCTCCATAAATGCTTTAAATATTAAGATGTTATAGCACGCCACGCTGTGTGCGACAAGTTGTAATAATACTAGTATTGGGCAACTGGGCAACTCGTAGTTTGCCCAGAACTATGACATCGCGTTTTAGGTTGGTTTGGCTCATATTCAAATGTAATAACGCCATTTCCACACACTACTCGCCTACACACACTTTTACGAAGATCGAAAAATGTGATCTACAACAAATAGGAGTGCACAAATAAAAATATTTATATTTTGGAGCAAACATCCGTTCTGAAGGAGTCTGGGGTATAATCAAAAAGGAAAACAGATTTGTTTTTCAGGGTGCGTTGGCAGAGTGTCATCTTTTTCCCGTATTTTTATTGACGCCGTATAGTCGTAGAGGGACACACGTGTGTTTTTACCTGATCCGATGGGATATAACCATCCTCTTATTCGAAGAATATCTTGACCTAGTTGCGAGAGAGAAAATTGAAAAGATGTTGTGATGCACGTTCAGACCTACCTGTCTCATATTACATCTGGTTCGATTTCTAAATATCATCGTTTTATCAAGTTCTGGGGCGAAAAGTCAATTGATTACCTGACATCTTGGAATATCTTGAAATAGAAAGAATGTACTCGTTTGTTAAATTTGATTCGTATTTTTTTTATTTTCATTTTAATTATATTACTCACATTTTAAAGTAATTAAGTAGAGAGTAATTAGCCTACATTTGAAAACTGTGAAGTCGAAAACAACTCATTTGCTAAAAAGAAACACATCTCTTTCTCTCTCCAACCTCCATCAGTACCTATTCGTTACAGATACATACGAGTACATCAGGATTTTTCCAGAAACTTGTTTCGTATAAACTTTGATAGGACCGACTGTGCATGATACCAATTTTGGGGTTGACATGCTTACCAAAATGGTCAAAGGACAGACAGGTACGGAACTCCCTAGTGGTTAAGCGAGCTCTACCTAAATTCGTTACACAGCATCGATAGTCAAATGGTAACTGGATGCCCAGTCAAATTACACCGACCCACGCTAGATGGATTCAAATGGAGTAAGGGGTAGCTACGAGTATGTAAGGTTCTTGCTATTCTCTGTCTACTAAGAATTTTTCCTGAGCTGACGAAGTAATATGGTTATGAGATGTGAATTACTTGAATGTTTATGCGCTTAACAGAAATAATCTTTGAAAATGGCGCTCATTACGCCATTTAAGTCTGTTTACTACGTTGATAAGTATTTCTTAATGTAATGACTCTTCATGATTAAATACTATCTTTTTTGTTATATATAAAACTAGCGGCCTGTCCCGGCTTCGCACGGGTAGACTTTGGGATAAACGTAGAGTAAATTGAAATCGGTCCATTCGTTCACGCGTGATGGCGTGACCAAAGGTGTTGAGAATAATTATAGGAACTCTTTGTTATAACCTCTATTCTCATGCTATTGCGTAACTATAGAAAGAACTATAGTAAAAATTATCAGTATAAAACGCACACTGTTTTGATAGATATGATTGAATTTGAACTTTGTACAGAGGTAATAAAGTGCAAATTGACTCTTGGACGTTAGGAACATACCTACATTGCTTAAACAACAGTGAGTGCTTGCAATTCAATATGAACTTTATACAATAGCAATAAAGCTCGTTTTAGTTAGAAAATGTTTGTATGGGAAAAATAAAAGGGCTGTTTTTAGGGTTTTTCAATATTTCTGAGAGATTTTCTTAATATTTTTTTCTGTAAGAACCTTCTCCTAATAATAACAAATACAACAAAAAAAGAATTAGTGAAATCGGTCCAGCCATTCACGCGTGAGGCCGTGACCAAGGAAAACGGGTTTCATTTTTATATATATAGATTCTATTGCTGTTCGTTAGTCTCGCTAAAACTCAAAAACAGCTTGACTGATTTGTATTTTTTTGTCTTGAGCGCTCTAATACAGAGGTGGTTTAAAAAAACTGGGTGCAACCGCGTTATTACTTAATAACTGAACATTTCGATAAACGATATTAGATACACTCGGTAAAGACTATCAACCTCGTTAAGGAAGCTAGCGATGACTTACCCATCAACCCCTTTACACTTGACAAGAACCTGTCAAACTATAATAATGGATGGAACGTGGTTAGCCTCGCTCTATCTAACATCAGGCTAGGCAGTTAATACTTCATTAACTCCTGCGAGACCCTCCCGCCTGATCCTCGCTCCTCATTTACGACGCAAACCCATTTGTTTACAAGAATATTCCATTGTTCCCCACGCTTCAGCATGCAAACAACCAAGGTAAAGTTGCTAATTAAAATTCAAGAGAAAGAACTACAAATAATGACCCCGCTTTAATGGATAATCTAGATATAATGCGGCACTTAAGGCCAACCTCATGACTTTGTTTTTCTTTTAGCTAATGGACCTGCCATGGAGCAAATCCCCTGCTCGTTGGGGCTCCACTGACAATGGTCGTAAGACCAATAAAAACTTTACTTTTAACTCCGCACGCCCTGCGGCTCGGAATTTATAAAATTACTTTTTTATCCTCTGTCTTTTGATAACGATCCGACGATTCAAGTGATCTTAAGTTTCAAAACAACTTTGACCGAAAATTTTGCAAAAAAATGAAGACGCTGCCCTTGTTTTGATGCAAATAAGGTACTACAAGATACTTCCATCGATCGGTCCCAAGATAACTTGGAGAGATTTTACAAAATCCGTGATGTTATCGCAACATCTGCATCGACTGAGAATGATTTAGTTATCATCTGAATCACGCGCTTTATCAAACTCACAGAGTCATCACGTTACACAAATTACTGGACCAAAACACAATACAGTAATTTAGTGTATTTTATCGAGAGGTCATCTAACATGCGATGTCAAACGCATTCGGGCACCCGTCGCGCGCTGATGCCGCATGCCGGAGATTTATCCACTGGCGCGTACGATGAGGGCCTGGTGACGTCACACCGAACATTTATCAAAACAAGCCAGTTGTAATACTATTCATATTCCTATACTTCGGTATAAGCCAAATTAGTAGTCCATATTTTGTTAAAATTACTCGAGAATACTCACAGCAAAAACACGCTAGTTTTCATAGTGTTCCATATTTATGCCTATGATGTTATCGCTGTATTTGTTAGAATATTTTAACTGTTTAATACCATATTCAAAAATGTGTAATAGTGCAATAATTGTATGAGGCACAATAAATGTATCTGTGACAGTTGGTTTTTTGTAAATTAAGCATTTCTTTGTTTGTTGGATAAAATACGAGTAAGTTATGACTTATTCTATAGGTACCTATAGTACACCTGCGATTGTCAGCAGAAGTAAAATCAAACAATCCTCACAAAAAAAAAACTATTCATTCACTTAGTAGGTAGTATAAAAACATCCTGAATAAAATACCAAAACATTTAATATTATTCTAGATATCTGTGTGTTAATTTAAACAAAATACGGCTACCCTTAGAATGGATATACCTACGTACCTAATACCAAACGGATTTAAATGTTCCAAAGTTCAAACACCAACTTTTGCGCTCACACAGGTCGTTATCATTATTTTCACACGAAAAGTTTCACAGGAAGAAGTTACAAACCATGATATGATACTAAGTTAAGTCATTTTGAGTTGATAGCCTATTAGCTCTCAGCGATAGTATATAGCTTTCCATTGGCGAAATTATTAATAAAAAATCGGAGCTGTAGTTACGGAGTTTACGCTCTACAAACATACATATGCATTTACAAACTTTACTTCTTTATAACATTAGTAAAGATTATACAGGGTTATAAGGAAAGGATATACTGAGCCGAAAAGGGCTCGTAATACTCATCATTATGAACAATTTTATTATGGAACCAATTCGGAAATTGCGAAAAAAACTTAGCTGTTCCATAGAAAAATGTCAATGACACACGACAAAATGTATGAAACAGCTGATCATTTTTTCGCGATTGCCGGGTTGATCCGATAGTTAAAGTTGTTTATGATGAGTACTATGAGCCCTTTTTAGCTTAGCATACCCTTTTCTTATAACCCTGTAGTACACTGTAGTACCTACTGTTGTATAGGTACGAACACAACGTTATAAATACATAGCGAAGACCAAGTAGTAACAATCGTTGCGATACCACAGTTCTGAATAGTTACATTTGAATAGCTTAGCCTAGAGGCGCAATCAGTGGCGAACCATTTGATCCGTAGTATAGGTAGGTACTTCCGGTTCGCTATCCACATATAAATACATAAGGCTTGTATACACTATGAATTCTCATTCTAATGATTTTGATGACTAATGTAAGAATTTTATAAAACGCAAGAAACTTTTTAAGTGTGAACACAAAAACACTTCCACTAAGCAGACAAGACAGTGAAAAATGCTAGCACGATCTACTTACGGCAAAGCAAAAACTAACCCTTCCTTTACTTGTCTTATTGTGCAGCGTTAAATTAAGATAAATAGCTACGGACTACAGTTATTTGACTCGAATTTTACCTTAACATTTTAAAAGACTGCTGATCAAAATAAGACCGACCTGATAGATTAATTTCCATTAGCAATAATTCAATAAATGTTCGTTACTGAAGGGAAATTGGACGCTTAAATCTATCATCGTAAATACACTTTCCTATAGTCTCTGAAGGAATCAGTTGCCATGAACTGATTTTCTGAAGTTGATTTCAAATTGGGAACGCTCCACGAAATCCGTGTAGCCTTTTAAGCAAATTGCGTTAGGAAAGTTGGAAATTATTAATTGCCAAAATGTTTACTAAATACTTGAACGATATTTGGGGCGTGGGTAGTGTCTGAAATCTGGCTCGGGCGAATGAAATTACGAATTTGGGACCCTGAATTCGAGCCAATTAAAACGACCTAAAGAGTTACGGTTTTCATTTGCGTTATTGAAAAACTAATTTCTGCTAATGCTTTAATGATTTGCGGTATATTACTAGGGATAAGCTTTTTATGATTTATTTAACCAAATTAAATGCAGGCTCTTACATCAACCAGAAAAAATTAAGACAACTCGTTACGAGCCTAAATAATATCAGTGATTATTAAAAAACTCTATTAAAAGAGGTCCGCTTGTTAGCTGCAGTGTACCAATGTGTAGGTACCTAGATGGTTATATTAATATTCCTTTTATCGTTATTATCTATTCTGCTTTCTTAATCTGACCTTTTATCTCCAAACAAATTGTTTCCACACACAGTAAGCCTGAAAGTCATTTCTGTGGGAAGTGCTTATACGTGCATGGCCGAATAAGTAAGGTAACTTTTCGGTCTGGCTCGATGCCAATGTTTGCAAGAAGTTCCCACCAGAAAGTCTCCACACCAGACTTGCAAAGGTACCGGTAAAGTTCCGCAAAACTGCTGCCTGCTTTGTGTCCTGTAACGGGACCCTCGACTTTAGAGCTTCGGTTGTGTAGTTACAAATTGGAGTAGTTTGTAAGAAAGTGTGTGAAAAAAGTTTTTCTATTGTTAAGTTCATTAGTATTGTGGATGAGACTGGCAAAGGAGCGGAAACGGCAGGAGACTTACCAAATATCAACATCAATAATAATTCTGGACGGAAAATGGTCAATTATGATGATGATGATGAAGTATATTTTAGTAAGAATACAAGCATCAGATTGCATTCAAGATCAAATCGAGCTAAGAGGGCGCTTATTAGCAAAGACGACGAAACATGATACTGTTTCCAGCATGGCTAATGGAAAAGTCCGAGTAAATATATCAGCTTCCTTAATTTTCACGTTTCTACTCATTAAAGGAAATCGTCTATTTCCTGCTGTGTAACAAATCTAGAACAGAAAAATAGTCCAAGGTTAACCGAAAATGCGACTTGTTTCTTAGCAGAACGCCGTCTTTTTCTCCATCAAGTTGTTATACGCGTATCTAGATGAAACAACATGACGCGTTACGCGTTGTCAATTTTCTGTTTACTGTCCCCGTAGGCCCATAAACACCAGTACGGGAAAATCGACTGGGAAGTGCGGAGATATAAAACATATTGAATCGCCTGTTATGTGTATAGTGCTGTTACGTTAGTAGGCTGTCTTTGCTAGTAGGTAGTATAACGTTGAGATCACGACAAATAAATAAAAACGAAACCGAAGTGTTTTGTCAGAAATCTAGATCGTAAACTTGATAGGTGGCTTTATCTGTTACAATGACTAAATAGTAGGTAAGTTCGTATAGACCAAGTAGTGGCCCTGGTATCAGTTTTAGGCCACCTAAGGGCCCAAGTTTGAAGGCTTTATTTGACAGATCTAAACTAGCTAAAAATATATCTGTCTTTGTCATTGCAACCCAAAATTATGAGGACATAAATACTTTTAGAAAAATTAGATATGACAACTTATACCTTCTGTTACTGTAAAGCAAACAGCCAAAGCCTACAATTGAACGACGGCCTGTTTGGCTCAGCGGTAGTAATAGGTATCCGCCTTATAAGCCAGAGGTCCGGGGTTCGATTCCCGGTCGGGCAGATGTTTGAATGATGAATTTAATATCTGTTCTGGGTCTGGGTGTTAGTTGTCCTTGTCTTTGTGTATGTTCCATGGCATCCCCGACACAGGAATTTATCCTAGTGGGGAGCTATGAGTGTGAAACGTTATTTATTTTATTTTTCCAACCTCGTTACAATAACTTAAACTAAAGAAAGGAAAACACGTATTTTTTTATGTAGTTCCATAGCAGCTGTGTTGCTAATTTAATACCAGTCAACATCATAATGTATCTGCAAACGCAACTCAAACTAAAGAATAAGAAAGATCTTACTATGGAAACTAACGTGGTTTTCTCACATTTTTGTTATAATTAAACACGGGAATACTCACGTAAAAATTAAGTCGTCTACTACCGCAGTCCGCAGTGCCAAACGAGACGCAACCGCGAGCGCGTCACGTTTGTAAACTCGCCTGATGAAGGTCACCGAATGTGACCGAAACTAGTCGTAGTAGACGACTTAATTTTTACGTGAGTATTCCCGTGTTTAATTATAACAAAAAAGAAAGATCTTAACAAAACTTCACTTTTCTCAAGACTCACGTCGCATACCCCTGGTTAAATTTGTTTAATTTAATAGCTGATAGCTATTAAAGAATTAATCAAATTTCATCCGAGACATGTCTGTAATAAGCGGCAGATTTCCTCTTCGAGATTTTAATGGCTTTGTCATGAAAATAATGGAAGGAATGAATATTAATATCAGAGTTGAATGGCAGCGTTTGCATCGCAAAGAGATTTACTGCCTTTGGTTGAAACTTCCCCCTGTATTTACCTACATTTTGCTACGTGTAGACTGTAGGTAGGTGTGTATATTGGTGCTTCTGGTGACTTTGTGTACCGCTTTAGATTTACATTCTAAGTAGTTAAACGTTTCCAGTTGGAACTAACGATCGTATTCAAGAATATTAACTCACCTAATATAATAAACAAGCATCGAATTTCTCGTAACAGTACCTATAACCAATACCTATAAACCTATGGTTTATCTAAACTAATGATGCTAAATCTTCAAATAGATGAAATAGCTTACCTTTTTCTTCTTTGCTTTTAAGCAATCAAGATAATTGAAGTAGGTTAAACTGAACATCTTTTTCAACAAGTAAACCTATTTTTTCAATCAATGAGAGTTGTTTGACTCGTTTCAGGGAAATATTCCAGAGCGCGCGAGCTCTGTTTTTGTTTATACACAAATAAAATCGTCGAGTGTGTCCGTTGGTGCATTGTACCATTGTTGTACCTGTATCCACATTTGGGCTGCGCTGGTTTTTAGGGGAACAGATGACTAACGAAGTAGGTAGCGTCGGTATTTCATATACCCTTACGTTTACATTGTACATAGACTACATAGGTATATCACATGTACCTTTAAAGTTGCCATAATTTCGTAGAGGTCTTTTATGATGTGCTTGATCTTCTGGTAACTTAAAAACTTTAACACCAGGGTTTTAGCCATTTACCTACCAATAGAAACTTTCATACATTTAGGACTTATTTATAGGAACTTACTTGGGTATTTCTTTTATGTCTGCCGCGTACATATTAATCTCTCTCTTCTTTGCTATTTACAATTGAAAACGGGAGGAAAAAGAGCCTTGCAAACTAACAAGCAGTTCCCCGAGGTACTGTTTAAAAAGAGCTACGTACATGTATGTACCTACGTACCTATATTTGTGAGTTAGTTAATTACAGTGTCATTCCTAAACTTTTAATCCTAACAATTTTAAGACCATGAAACAATTTCTATCGAATACCAAACTAATTGTTACCAAACGCTATATTTTATACGAAATACCCAGCGGTTTTCAGCCCAGTCCTCGGTTTAAGGAACAATATCCAACCCCCGAAATCTCCAGAGCTTAGCTCATGATCGCCCTCATTTACCACATCTGAACCGTATTTGTGAGAGTTACCATATGTTAATACGTGGATTATCCAGGAACGACCAGCCAGAGTGCTGGTCGCAGAGCACTACGTATTTGCAAATATAATGCGGACTGGGTCAAATTTCGAACCGATGTACCAAAATATCATGCTTGAACGTGGATGGATGAAATTTGAATAGTGCAAGCTCATCGTGGATTCAAATACCTACATTAGAATACGTATTCATGATCGTAACCCTCTATGTCAATGTCCCTTTAATTTATTGTTTGTGATACATGACGTTTTTTTAGACACTCCTACTTTGCCATCGATTGTAGACTTACCTACATGTTTAGCAAAACTACTAAATTTTAGGCTTGATTGGTGTTCTACAGGCTTCGTCTGCGGGTTCTAAATTACATGCGTCTTTATTTGAAACTAGCTTTTATTTTATTTTTAAAAAACTCTAGATTTATACCAAATTTAAAAAAAACAAATGGCTATATACGCAAACTATACCATTTATAGCCGTAGATAGCTGTATAATCATAATATATACTTTGGTATTTTTCATCGTCGTTCTAGTTGCGGAAATAGCGAAACATTTTTAAAATGTTCAGTTGGTTACAGTTTTCTTTATTGAGGATTCCTCATACATAATAAAACAGGCCGGCCAGCTGGCGGCTGAAACGGCCGAATAAATCCTAATTCAGTGCATTACATTACAGGATGGGCTAACCATTCCATGATAATCTTGATTTATGGACAGATGGGGTGTTTCCCAGAATTTCAGTAGGTACATTTGGCCTGTGATGGTTGTAGAGACAACGAATGGGTGTTTATACACCTACTTACTACAACTAGAGTACTAGAGCACTAAAGTGGATTAATTTATCGAATTACACCAACCATCTGTTAAATCCATTAATTCACTAACCCGTACTTAACCAACGTTGAGAAATACGACCTAATCACCCTTCGACGAAATTAAGTTGGTTAATAATTCTAACTCAATATTAAACTCAGAGTGAAAAGTAATGGAAAACCGAGTTAAGCAGGTACAGTAAGACAAAACAGCAAGAAATTTGTAAAGTCGTGCCATCGGACAACAATCACAACTTGAGAAATTTCAACCCCAACGCTTTCAAGCCTACGGCTGCGGTTAGAAGTTTCCATTTATTCCACTCTATTGTTAATAAGTAGTTCTGTGTAACTTCAAAGTTAGTAGCTTCGATACAAAGACAGCTTAGAGTATTAAATGCTAAACTACGGCTAAGAACTCTTTGAAACTATTGATTGGTCGTACCTAGAGTACAATAATTATTGTTCACTTTGAAGCTTGGATTAAAGGATTTCAGATTTTGTGTAGGTGTCTATAAATCCTTTTGGATCTATTCTTTAAATTCAATTAAGGTTTAAAAATAGATACTAACCTAATACTGCGGGTTAGTTTTAATTGCAGCCGCATTAAACGGACCTGTCAATCGCGGTCTTTAAAAAAGATTTTCATCTGTTTCGCTAACATGTTATTATTATAATATATCTTAGGTCAAGTAAGTAATTGATGAGCGAGATACACCAGACGCTGTACAAATATGTAGCAGCCGCAAGAGAAACTCTTGCCTGGGTCTAAACTTTATCGATCAGAACTTTATCAATCGGGGACCTATCTTAGGAAGAGCAGATGATTGGCTGGACCTTAAGGTTAGCTACATCATAGGTTAGTCATCATCTTAACCAATATTAGAAATACGAAAGTGTTTTGTGGATGCGTCAGGTTATTTTATGGCTGTAACGATAACTGGACGTGATTTTTGCACAGATGTTAAGTATGTTGTTTGAAAGGCTAGATATATAAAGATGATAAATATACAAGGCAATAATGAAAAGGTATACGAGTACTTATCATCCGGATCATAGTATACTCATCACCATAAACAATTTTTACTATGGGGCCAACACAAAAAAGGATGTTTATAATTTATAATGTAAGTATCTACTAGGAGCCCCTTTCGATCCGGCATAGCACACTTTTTCCTTATAACCGAGTATTATAATATGACTTTATTCCAGGAAAATACCGCGAGAAACAAATTCAAATTCAAAATAATTTATTCAAATATGGGTACATCAATGCACACTTATGAATGTCAAATACAATTTTTACGAATAAACTAATACACAATAAATTAAATGTCAAAGAAAACAATATTATTAGAATGTTAAAAAAACTGCAATAGAAAGGGTTACACTTAAAACAGTATATAGTTACTATGGAAACTAACGTGGTTTTCACACATTTTTGTTATAATTAAACACGTGTTTAATTATAACAAAAACAGTATAGTTAACAAAATTTACATTAGAAATGTTAAATTCAACACATTTTGTTTTACATACTTCGTTGATTACTGATAGAGTTGACTGAACTTCGATCAGTTCAATTTACCCGTACTTCATTAATTCGAAACAAAAACAATGTTTCTATTTTAATTAAACTCGGTCAGTGTAGGGTACGGAACTGCTTTGCAATGAGTTGACTGTAGGTAATCAGCTAATCACGTTTTTAGATTCCATTGGCATTATCTCATTTATTCGTCAGCGTTAATTTTTAACCGACTTCAAAAAAGGGGGAGGTTATCAATTCGACTGTATGTTTTTTTTTTTTATATTTCTTTTTTATTTTATTTTTTTAAGTTTGTTACCTCATAACTTTTGACTGGGTGAATCGATTTTGATGATTCTTTTTTTATTAGAAAGCTGACGCTTCCCATTTAGTCCCATTTCAATTTAGTCCAGTTCTGATAATGGTATCCATGCAGGAGAAAACCATATAAGTCTTAAATTTGCATTAAGTACGTGCGCGATAAATAGACGAATAACTCAATAGTCGGTCTTTTGAAGTCGGTTTTTGTTTTTTGTTTTGTAAAAATAATGTTCTTGTTAGAATAAGTTTAGCAGTATTTAACTCGATAGACTTCAATAAGTTCAAACTTTACAATGAGCTGCTCCTCAGCTGAAAATAAAGGTAGAGTCTTATATTTGAAGTTATTATTTTATTACCTTTGATGATGCGTAGGTAGTACAGTTTATAGATATTATACCTGAACCATTATTGAGATCATGAATATTTATGAAGGCACTTTGAGGACATAAAGCCATTTTTAATAGAGAACAATAATCCTTAAAAGCAAGTTGAAAGCCAAGCCATTTTTTACGTCAGATGGATAATTTCGAGAAGAACATTATTATCATTGGAGTTATCACGTACTAAATTTATACCCCAAATGTTTATAAAAGAGTATTCAAAGGCAGACGCGCCTATTTACGATCAAACTAATAAGACCATTTAATTTCATTTCCCGTGCGAAAAAAACAAAGATTTATGAATCACCTCGGGTCCGCATAATTCATAAACATCTGCTGAAGCAATAAAGCTTTAACGATGGCAAGACTTCCCCCGCACCCTTTGTTTCATAGGGATGTACCGCATCATGGGATGTCCGGCATTAATAATAATATTAGTCTTCACCCGGCCAGTATCGTATCGACCCCGTTTAATGAAATCTGCCAACAAATGTAGGTGAGTTTATTAATATTAAACACGTGGTTACTGAGTGTTTAGTAGAAACGTGCTGAGAATGTCTAGGTACCTACGTGAGAAACAATATACATAGGTGCAACTGTGCAAATGTTTACAATTCCTATGTAATTAGGTTATACAATGTAAATACATATAGGTTCATCTAATGGCTTTGTTTTTTGATAAATACTTACCTATATCAGTTACCTTTATTTTACCTCCATTTTTTCGGTAACGTTTCTTTTATCTACTTTTAGTGATTTACTGTAGAAGTATAAGTGACAAGCTGACAAGACCAATTAAGAATTTCCTCTCCGTGCCTTTTAAAAAACATTTGTAAGGAATGAAAAATGGCACCGAAGAGAACAAATATCCCAAATGTTAAAAAGTTCCCAAGAAAAATTGGACTCCTGAAATCAATTCGAAGTCTAGTTCAACGTCCTCACAAACGCTGCGCCAGCCGAGCTTGGTACCTATATAGCTAGGTATATAGCTAGCTTGTAGGTAAGTATCTAGGGTTCGTGTCATCTCCAAGAGGTCAGGAGCCACGTGCGTTTTATGATGAAATATAAAAATACTGTCTACACCTACATTCATGTTTACGACCCTTACATTTTGGACCGTAACAAAGTATAAGAGCTCGTTATTATTTATCACAGGTAGTTGTTAACAAACATCTAACGCTTCTTGCTAGCCAACAGGCTCTTTCAAGAGTCCAGGAAATTGGATTGAATAATCGACTATCAATAAGCAAGATTGAGGAGCGCGTCTCAGGGTGTCTCGGGTAATGGAGCAATAATGAGGCGGATGAGGTCAAGCCACAGGGTTAGCCGTCACGGCCGAGTTATGATGGAGATACTTAGAAGGCAATTACAATAGATCAGCGATAGGAAACCACTCAGCTTTATTTATTAGAGGCGAGTTGGAGGCTATCAAAGGATTTCGGGGATCGAATTGAAACGCTCCGATTTTAGATAAGACCAAAACGTGATCGGGTTCAATTGGCGGTTGCCGTTACAGAAATTCTGAAGTGAATTCCAAAAGACTCGCAGATAGGACGCGGCTAGCGAAGTTTTAAAACAGGTTTTCAACTAGCTTAGGGAATCTTAAATAAGTTAAGTTAAACAACACAACTCTAAGTTGTTATTCGAAAAATATTTTAAGTTTTTATATGGGTAACTACAATACCTACATAGACATTGACAAGTCGAACCAGTCGCTCACCTAACCATAACCAAACTCTCATTTCGACAGTTCTAAACCCTGCCTGGAACCATATTCTCGAGCGATACTGATTATTTCCGTCACTGTCTATCACATTACAAATGCCGCGACAGTGAGTGTGACCGAGATAATTTCAAGCGGGCACAAACAGAGCCTCTGGATTTTGAACTGTCGAAATGAGAATTGGAATTCTGGCTACGCTGCGCTCGTTATCCTGAGATATCTCTCTATGCCCTGGGACCCTATTCTTGTGCGCTCGAAATTATCTCGGACATTCTTACTGTCCTAACATTTCTAATGAGAGCAACAGTGACCGAGAGAATCCCTCACTCGCCAAAATAGGGCCCCTGTAATGTCACTGGAACGGACAGTAACGTTTGCACACGGTCTGTTAACTACTTCTCATTCGAACTCCGCAAACTCTGTCCAACCACTTCAAAAGGTGACTGCGGTATTCTGGCTAATACAAAATACGAGTAAGGTTCTTTTCAGGCAATAAATAAATTAGTATGCATAGATAGCAATGTTGGGCCGATAAGGATTCCGTCCGAGGCGAGCCTTTGATCAACAACCGCTTAGGGCGCGCAAATGGCTGGCTTATGATTAATTTAGTGCTACCCTTGTCCAGTCCAATAAAACATGTAGCATCCTGTGTCTAAATGTATAATTCAGTAATTCACCTTCGTTTGCAGGAATCTGTTTATTGATATTTATTTATTACGAGTAGGTACAGTCCCGATTTAACGACTTAATGCCCTTAACTCGTCACTCGTTACGTTTAATGCACTCATTTGGGATACCAGGGTAATATAATATAAGTACGCATGCAAGCAGAAAACTGGGTGCAAAAGAGGTGGAAGTTGTTTTATCGTCAAAAAGAAGATGAACAAACGGGCCGCCTGATAAATTGCTATATATAAAGACTACATAACACCACCACACTAACCCGAGGCCTAACAGTTACTTATCTTACTTAACAAGTTATTATCAAACAGGTAATCGGAACCGGCTTAATTTTGGTACATGCAAGCTTTTAAGGGTTTTAAACCCTGGTTAAACTTAATTAATCAGTGCTTAAAATTGTCCGTCTTGCTCGGCCACGTGATATTTCATGCCTGCGAAAAGCTGTCGGAATACTTTAAACAGGATTAATTAGTAAGACCCTTATATGTGGCAAAATGAAGCTGCCTCCAATTCTGTCAGTCTGTTGCACTGAGAAATGGCCATCAAAATTCCGATGGATTCATCTAAAGTACGGAGCATACCGATAATCACCAAAAAGTACGATGATTAGTACCAGTTTTTAGGGTGACAACCATATATTATGATAGTTTTACCTTTTAAGAATTATAAAATGCCAGCCCAGCTGATCAAAGATTGAAAAAAATTTTATTAAAAAAACCTAAATAATTAAATATTTCCTCCTTCTCGTCGGTTTAATATCTGTGATGTGATTAATATAATACCTGCCGCGGGCGTAAATTAATTTAATTTGTGCCACTGCATTAGACTTTAAGAGCTGGCAACACTGCCAGGGGAAGTTGCTCTGTGACTGTGAATTATGCTATTATTAACATTATAAACTAGCTTGATGTCAGTCCGTAATTCTTAAATGCACGAATAAAATTAAATTTCTAAGCGCGGAGCGTGAACAAAAAGCTGTGTCAAACAGAACGGAGATATGTGTTCCTTTATAGGATAACTGTTCTATATATAATTAATTATAAATGTAATTGAATAAGTTATACGGATGTTTTGTAATGTTTAATTTTTAACAAGCTTAGTTTACAATATTTTTCAATTGACAGTTTTGAGTTGGTTTCGAGTGGTTTAAATAGACGATATTATATTGATTATTAATTATTGACTATGGTAATGATTATTGGTTAATTTTGTTAACCTACTTTTATCTTCCTAACAAGTCAAAGCCTGTAAAAAATATACGCATCTCAAACAGTAAACGCTACAGCAAAACAAAAACGAATCCGTGAGACCTAAACCTAAGTATCGTCGCGTATTCAAACCAGCAAAAAGTAGAGAGAATGTTCGGCTGTTCTCAAATCGTCGGCGTTCGAACCCGGGTATAAACACGAGATAGGGAACAATAACAGGCGAATATTATCGGCCACGGTGCTCATAACGCCGTTTATGTCTTTATCCGGTGGGTTCACCTCGTAAATTGTACCGATTGCGATGTTGCTTCTTTCGGAGCTCCGCGCTTTGGTTTGGGGATGACGCTGTTCAAAGAGGCTGAATATTAAATTGGCTGAATGTTTGGCTTGGGTCGGATACTTTCAAACTTTGTCTTACATACCAGCGACGGTTAATAGAATGTGGAACATCGATACTTTTTGGGATACGATTATAGAGAGTTAGGTACTTCGTTTTTTTTGCAAAAAATTAGAAATTGTTACATTGATTTACTATCGTAAACTTACACCGCAATAGTATCAAAGTGAATGGAATCGATTGTGGTCGAAGGATTTAATTGAGTGCCTTCCAACATATATTATACATATGAGTGTGACTAAATATCGACTCGACTTGACAAGATGACTTTAAAGTAAAAGTAAGTAATATTTAACAGATTTAAGAAAATTGAAGCTAAAGCAAAATTTACAACACCGTATCGCCATCGCCGCCGGCCCGCGTTAGAACCGTTTCGACAGGAAATATCGAATATCCGCTAGCTATTACTTCAAGGAAACAATATTATAACCTAAACTAAAGTAAGTATTGTTATATCCCATTACAGCATAAATTATCTTATATTCAAGTATTAACGCAGTAAAAGGAGCAAGCGGGGCGTTAAAATCGGGCTACAGCTCGTAATGGCGTCCTCAAGAAAATAAAGCCGCGGCAAACACAATCATGAGACATTTAGAGCGTAAATAAGGTTCCGAGGTGATGAAACGTTTTCCGATAATGGCCCTGAACCCTACTACTCCCTTCAAAATGCCCTCCTAAGATTATAATACGTCACCAATAGAGAGCGTCGTCATTAATCAAAGGGTTATTTGGATATTTGGTCACAAATTGTATAGAAACAACGATGTAATCTATGAATCTTGTATTGAGTGATAATTTTTAGGATAACTCGAAGCCTAATTTTCACACAATATTGCAAATGATATATAATTTTTATTAGTTGTATTTTTAATGCTACTTTTAATATATTTTTTTCAATTGCTCTAGTAATTTATTTTCTGTACTTTTTAAATCGTGATGGAACAATAGTTGCATAATAAAGACCTTTAGCCTCTAAATTAACTTTTTAAATTAAATGTAAAGTAGGTAAGTTAAGTACCCAATCAACAACTTGAATCTAACTCAGTGTTATAAGGCATCAATGATTAGCACGTTACATTAAAATTTATGGACAAGACAAGAACTTTGAAATCGCTACGATACGAGTAAAGACTATAAATAACCATTCTTCCTTCCTAACACATAAATAAAAATAAGTGAGCAGAAGTTGCATCCTAGGCATTACCAGCAAAATACCCACCAGGTGAAATACTCGTATATATTTCAAAGAATTAAGACAAATAGTGTCTTCCAAACTCCGCGGGAGAAACAAAGCTTTAGAAAGCTGAGAAAGAAAATTTACCTTAGAACTTTGTTCCCGGAGGTTGGTAATAAGTAACGCCGCAGGAGGCTATAAATTCTGCAAAGAAACCGCGTTTATACTCGATACCCAAAACATTAATACAGATTTTCTAAGATTATTGTAACTTACTATGAAGCACTGCGTAAAAATGCCTCGGATTACGCGGTAAATGTCTTTGGCTTACGGACTTTTGTGACTTCAAGGTATAGTGCGGCCTTGTATTATTATAGCAAACTTATGTAAATGTAAAATTTTGTAAGTGAGTGAAAGATATGTCTGTATCTAAGAAAGGGGACGCTTTTTAAAATCTGATTGTGCATACCAAGTTTCATCAAAATCAGACGAATTGTTTCCGAAAAATAGACTGATGCGTTTGTAAACTACCTGACCTCCGTGCGTGTTATGTACCTATCCAATATAAAAACGCCAAAGACGCATTGTGTCACCCATAAAACCAAAAAATAACTTAAAAAGGCTTAAGGGTTCCGTACTAACTTTAATTTCATAAAGTAAATAGGTGTCCAATAATG
Organism: Alcis repandata; assembly: GCA_949125135.1. NCBI lineage: Eukaryota > Metazoa > Arthropoda > Insecta > Lepidoptera > Geometridae > Alcis > Alcis repandata. Next base: position 6,690,706 of record OX421238.1, read on the forward strand.
ATTGAACAGTTAAAATACACAATGGACAAAAGAATAAATTACATGTGTGTGACTTTTGCCCCAGATCTCCTGTGTCAAATATTTGTCACTGTATATAGAGTAGTTAACCTACAAATTAAAATCAATCTGTAAAGAGGTTACCTTTCAAACAATAGAAGCAGCAAACTCAAATACCTTTGGACACTCGCCCAGAACGCAACTCAAATAAAAGAACTTGGTTACTGAACCGAATTTTTTCAAAGTTTTTCACGGTAGAATGGAAAAAGAAAAAGATAACGTTAAAGCTGGACTATCGTTAAGCGAGATATTCAGGGCATTTGAGAAAAGTTTGGGGTTTAAAAACGACATAAAATGGGCGAGTTGTAGCGCTATAATACTTTATCACATAGTTGGTGTGTACTGGGTGTCACAGTACGCCTTCCCCGTAAAATGGCAGACCTTAGTGTTTGGTGAGTTTTAATAGTTTATAGCTAAGAATTTGTATGATATTTTTTATTTTATTTTGTATGTGCGCTGTGTATTCTGCGTGTATGTGTGTCTGTGTTTTTAAACACAACTCGTTTTTAACACATTTAATGTCAAGTGACGGAGTGTTAAACAATAGCCTGAAATCTAAACTTTGAGGATGCTGTCTGGAACTTGTGACATACTTACTTTCTAGTAGCTTCTTCTGGTAGCCAGACAAGCACTAGATAGTAAATGTCTTAAATACCTGCAGGATCCGTCTATTTTTCCGGGAGGAAAAGGATATAGGATATAAGCCATTTCCAACCCAAATTTTATCTAAACTCGTTCAGCCGTCTTTTGCCAAAACATACAAACTTTCATATTTATAATATTAAGTAGTAAGGTTTACACGTAAATTAAGTCGGAATATAAAAAAATCTTTTACATTATTTATATTATACACATTTAAAATTTATTTTCAATAATATTAGTAGAATTAAACGTAAAATTTAGGTAGTAATATTTTTTTTATTTCAGCTATCATAATGTACATAGCAACCGGATTTGGTATAACGGGTGGAGCTCATCGGCTGTGGACACATAAAGCATTTAAAGCGAAACAACCTCTCAAACTAATATTTCTACTATGTTTCGCCTGCGCTGGACAGGTAAATACAAATATTTCACTTAGTTTTAATGCCTCTGAATAGTACGACATAACTTACCAAAACCAGGATTAATTAAGTTTTGCTAACGAAAACAACGGAATCGGTTTCTGCTAGGCCATCGTAGACCGCATCGTTGCTTACCATCAGGCGAGATCGCGGTCAAAAGCAAGCCTATTACTGAATTAAAAAAAACTAAACTGAAACAGAAAGAACCAAAATGATCTGCCTGTGTTTTAATTAACAAATGAGAGAGAAGGATAGCAATGAAAAAATTGAAACGCGCCGAAATTAATGCTGCAGCTTTTTTTGAAAAAAAAAGACTGAAATTTGCGTGCTAAAGCTAAATTAAGTAATAACAATAAGCAAGTCTTTTGTTAGAAATTATTTGATTCCGTCAAAACTTTTGAAGCTGTGACCGAAAAATCAATGCTTTCGTGTTTGTTTTTTCGATCATAATTTCTATAATAAATTTGACATTAACGCACGGAGCTGGAAATAATCTTACACTGATCCCCGGCGTTTTATTTAAACAAAGCTCCATCGCCATCCGATTAAAGGAAATAGGGCAATAAAGCCAAATATTATTCCATTTCCCGCGCAAAACCTCTTTAGGAGTGATCGTTTCCTGCCGATAATCTTTTCAAATCTTCACGGTTATTTGGTTTTAAGGTAATCATCGTATTTAACCGACATGTAGCCAAATCTATGTGTTAAACGAGCTACGAAATTGATATTTCAAAATCTAGGTAGGTAGATACCTTATTACTACCTACTAGTTAATAGGTATAGTTAAGTAAAACGGGGCCGTACCGCAAACTCTTAATCATGGTTATAAGGATGCTAAGTTGATCAAAATGCTCTGTAAGCTCAAATGGAAGTGGGCTGGCCACCTAGCTCGGGCAAAAGACGGCAGATGGAGTGAACGTATTGTTCACTGGCATCCGAGAGACAACACTCGACACAGAGGATGACCTCGGAGAAGGTGGTGCGACGACATTGTAGAGGTTGCAGGAGCAACCTGGACCCGTATAGCTCAAGACCGGGAAGAATGGCAAGGCATGGAGGAGGCCTTAACCCACATTTGGGTGTCCCAGAAGAACAATTCTAATTATTAATTATTATTTTTAATTTTCTATACTAAATTATTTTATTTTTATATTGTTATTTGTATATTTTGGGAATTAAAGGTTATTTTATTTTATTTTATTTATTTAAGTTGATCATTATTATGAACAACTTTTATTATGGGACTAACCAAGAATTCGAGAATAAAAATCAGCTGTTCCCATACATTTTGTCGAGTGGCATTGACATTTTTCTATGAAACAGCTGATTTTATTTTCGCGAATTTCAAGTTGCTTAGTAAAAGTTGTTCAAAATGATAAGTACTATGAGCCTTTTTCGGCTTTACATGCCCTTTCCTTTCCTTACAGCTCTGTATAGAGCGAACCAAAACTGAATCGCGCTGACTTTCGTCTCAGTTTTTCTCTAGCTGTCAGACCGAGTCTGCATTAGTATGATTAAGTGTGTAGGCACTTACCTACTCGATGCAGGCAGCACTTATGTAACCCTTTGTGGGTCATGAGTTCTTAACTTAGTCGACGCATTCTTTGATCTTCCTTCGTCTTTACTTTTATCCTTCGCAATTTAGGGAATTGTAGTTAACGAACTCAACCATCCTATTTTGTATTCATTCAATTCACATTCAGAGTAAGTTAATATTAAATCTAGGTATATATTCTATAAAATATAAAACACATTACCTGACTGACATATTAGGTACATACCTATTATATATTACAGGCACCTGCCAAGAAATGAATGTGCGATTTTCAATCTTTAAGGGGGTGAAATAGGGTGAGATTGTTTGTATCAAAAAAAGGGTTAGGAGCTTTACGACTACATCTCTATTTGACTAACCCGTAGTGTAGACTAAACTTTTTTATAACTATTCTGAATCTGAACTTCTCTTGTAGAACTCGTTATACCAATGGGTGAGAGACCACCGAGTGCACCACAAGTACAGCGACACGGAGGCTGACCCGCACAACGCGAACCGGGGACTGTTCTTCTCACACATCGGCTGGCTGATGCTGAAGAAAAACAACGAGGTGCTGCTCAGAGGGAAACAGATGGACATGAGCGATATTGAAAGCGACCCTTGGCTGAGATTTTATAACAGGTGAGTCGTTACTTAAAAACAAAGTCACAGCACACTACTGGGTTATAAGGAAAGGGTATGCTAAGCCGAATAGGGCTCATAGTACTAATTTCAAACAACTTTTACTAAGGGACCACAACTCTGAAATCGCAAATAAATAATCTACTGTCAATAAAAATGTCATTGACACTCGACAAAATGCATGGAACAGCTGATTTTTTCTATGACTATGAGCTTTTTTCGGCTTACCATACCCTTTCCTTATAACCTTGTATGAGTAAAGCCCGTAGTTTTAAAGATTAGTAAACTTAAAGGATTGTAGTTTAGTTTAGTTTAGTTTTTTTTTTTTTTTTTTTTGGATTTTTGGATTTGGATTTGGTTTTGGATTTTTTGGAATTTTTGGATGTGTGAAAACCACGTTAGTTTCCGTAGTAAAACTTAAAGGATATATTTCTCAAGAATGGCTGGTTGATATGTTCTCAACGTAACCATTGCTGGTCGGTAGTCAGTAAGAATATTGTGAAAAATAAACCTAGATGTAAGATTCCCAGATTTATTAAAATAAAATTTCATTGCTTTAAAACCTTAGATCACTAAAATACACTTTCATTGGTGTAAACGTGAGATGATAAATGGTCTAATTGTGATGATGATGCTTCAATTGTGACGTAACGTAAAGGGAATCTATGTTTTAAGGGTGCTTTATCGTAGATCGCATCAACGCTTACCATCAAGCAAGATGGCGGTCAAACGCAAGCCTATCAATGAATTCATTGAGAGCTTTGCCAAAAAGGAATGTTACTAACACCTAATTGTTTTACAGGCATTTCAACAGTTTAAAGTTAATGTTCTGCTACGTTTTGCCAACTTTGCTCGGCGTAGTTCTATGGAATGAGAACTGGAAGTGTGCAGTAGCGTGGCAATGCTTCATCAGATTTCTGAGCATGTTCCACAGCGAGCTCACAGTCAATAGCCTCGCTCACACCTATGGATATAAACCTTATAACAAGTAAGTTACGATCGTCTTTCTTCTTGCACTGTCTAATTCAGTCAATTAAAGTCAGTCAGTCAATTAAATTGTAATTGTAAAAACTCGAACCGTGGAGTCTGTGGTGTATAATATATTTTTTTTAAAGTTAGATTTTGGTGATAACTCAATGTTAACTCAATTTGGCGAAGATTTTATGAGAACTATAGGATTAGCTGCGCTCTGCGGTTTCATCCACGCTGTGGTGAAAAACAGTGTTGATGAAAAGCAGCCTGTGACTGGTAATCACAATTTACAGCTTTTCTGTAAATGCGGCTGTCAAAACATTTCTTAGTACTTACGGCTCGGATATAGTTACAAATAAACAAAGTGACGTCGGGAAATCTAAATAAATTAATAAAATCGTCGACCTGATATAAAATCAATAAAACAAGTAGGTTAAAACAACCCACACATCGAGTTCTGGTAAAACATACATATTTACATGAAAACTTGGCGCGCAGTTTATCAGTTAACTCAGTTTGCAAATTCACTTAATCTTGAAACTAGAATCTAGAATACTAGTAGCACGAGCGAGTTAACAACCACACCCACATATTTACTCTACCAGAACTAACAGTGGCTTAATCCATTTTAGAACAGGGTAACCTTATAAGCGCAATCGTATTCTTGATTAGAGACTACTACAAACGTGCGGAGTTAGCTCAGTTTGTGCGGTTAACACCGCCCCCGCTGGTAGGATGGAACCTTATACCTAACGTGTGTCAATACCATACTCTAGAATAGGATAGTAAGATTGCACAGCCTTGAAATCCAATTACCACTGAGTGAGACAGGTACCTATTCACTCTATTCAGTTTACATAGATATTCGCCTGCCGTGAGAAATGTTGATTCTCTGGATTGAGGACTTTAGAAATGAACGCAATTGTCCTGTTTGTCGGTTCTAAGTTACAGGGCTAAGGCCAACAAATAGAGTTACCCACTTAAATTGGCGCTTTTGTGTATGTTTGTATTTGTTCGACGATAACTTGTGTGCGATTGATCCGAATTTCGTGAAATGTTATAGGCAAGGTCGCAATGTCTTTAAACGAGACAAATAACTTGTTTAATAAAATTAGTGTCGAAGTTATGTTAACTTAAAATGCGTAGAGCCTTCTTAATTGTGTTAAGGTCTGTATACAGGGTTACGAGTATAAGAAAAGGGTATGGTGAACTAAAAAGGGCACATAAGTAGTAGATACTTCTCATTATGAACAACTTTTACTATGGGACTAACAATGAAATAGCGAAAAACAAACAGCTGTTCTATTTTCAGTGTCATTCTTTCAATGAAACGGCTGATCTTTTCACGATTTCAGGTTTGATCCCACAGTAAAACTGGTTTAAAACAATGAGTACTTTCTCTCCTTTCGTTATAACCGTGTAATTTGTGTTCGCAAGTAAAACTAAAACTTATTTTCAGGGACATTGTACCAGCTGAAAACCGTTTCGTATCCACCGTCACACTGGGTGAAGGATGGCACAACTACCACCACGCCTTCCCGTACGACTACAAAGCCGCCGAACACTTCGATTTCTTCAACCTCACCTCGTGGTTGATTATGATGTTTGAAAAAATCGGCTGGGCCTACGATCTGAGGCAAGCCACGCCTGAAATGATCAATTCAATCGCGGCGAGATTAGGTGATGGGACACCGGTGCATTTCCCCATTGACATGAAAGAAATTAACATGAAAAGAGCGTCTGGATAAGGATTTTCTCCTGTGAATAAGCCTAAAACGTTCGATAAGCTATGCAGCGCTTTTTTAATTTCTATAACACGAAATGAGTGGTGTAAAACAAGGAAAAGCACGTTGTAGTTAATTGTACATAATCTTATTAGTCTATTTTAGGATATCATAGGAAATATAAGTATTAAGAATTAGATTTAGCTTAAATTGTACTTCTTCTTATATTGTTAAATTAAAAATTCAATTACGAACAGATTCCTCCTCGCAGTTTTAATCAAGCATCCGTATTACTTTAAATCTTACATTTTTTTTAATCACTTTAGAGGTATTACAGTTCAGTATTTTACTAAATATATTATTATGCAACATACCTATAATTATGTATGTAATGCCTTTCAAGTTTTAAAGTGATTTTTCTAGATGGCTGTATTAGTTCTCCGAAACGGCACCGTAATTTTTTAGCACTGAGTAAAATCACTGACATTTATTTTCTAGATGGTATATGTGGCTACTTTTGAGATTTAAATTTAATATATCAGGTACATTTTACTCGATATATTAGTTTAGAAATAATTTACGTTTAATTTACATGCTTGTTTTATACAAAGTGCAAAATGCCCCGAGACATTTACGACCCTCAGTACCTGCGATTCATGACAGATGTTATAAACAAGACTGACGAGAAGCGTTTGCAATGGTTCACAAACAACAAGGAAAAATTAATGGAGTCTTTACGAATTCGGGAACAAGACTCTCACAACATTGACACAAATGACGTGGCGAAGATTGAATTACAAATGTGCTTGCCTGGACTTACGAAGGACCATCAGAATAGCATGGTAAATCGTAGGAAAAAGCCTCTAAAAACTTGACTAGTCTCAGATTTGTCTGCTCTTTCTACCACTAAGCTAAAAGGGGTAACTTCGATTCCGACACTGGTGATGTCGCCTATTGATCTGGAGGTTAAAAATATCCTTCAATTGCATTTACCTTTCGGAGGGCGCCGGCTATATCTGAAAGCGAGGAGTTGCTTGAATCCAGAAGATAAATACTATGAGGGAGAGACTAGCAAACATGTTTACGGGTGGAGATTGAAAGACAGGCAACAGTCTCACCATTATCCGAAGTTCGGCCGGTATTGCACATAAACTCGAGACGTGAAAAGTCGTACTGGGCCTCAAGCCAACCCGTCATACTACCAACAACCTCCTAGAGAGCCTTATTCTATTATGTTGATCTATATTTCTATATGTTCAGAATGACAAAACTGTTGGTGCCAAACTACAGTTTTGTTCACCAATCCTGAACTATTAATTTCCTACAAAGGATTATTAAATGTTTTCTAAACTACAATAATTAGATTTAATTTCGAATGCTATACCTAGTACTTAGGTAATAATTATAATATAGTCAGTTGATTACAATCAAAGCAATGCCGCTAACATACCGAACATTACACGCTATCTACTTATACGCTTCTCTCAATCAAATCACTAAATCATTATTAATTAGTTATTACTCGTATCTAGCAATTTGCTTTGATTAACTACTTTTAGATTAGCAATGGTAACAAAGTAGCTAATGCATATGGGTGCATATGCATTAGCTACTTTTTTTTTATTTTTATGACTATTTTGGTCGACACAGTCGCATTGAGTTGTTATGGGTTATTTGAACCGAAGTGTTGTTTCATACGTTCTACGACCTACGAGACTACCACGAAATGATTGTGTCTTAGGCCGTAGCAAAGAAACGTATGTCGTTCAAACACCCCATAAATAAAGACGAACGGACCTCTAGTCTATTGACTTTACTTATCTATTCCTTACCTGTTAATATTAATTCATAAAATAGTTGTCAAAATAAAACTGTTAAACAAAATTCAGGGGCAGTAAATACGGTCAGGCGCCGCACGTACCAAACAATGTGTAATGGGCAAAACTTTTATCATCTACCCGACGCCGCGCCGGTCAGAGTTTAGGCGTTTAAACTTTTATTCCACTTTTGAACAATGTCCGAGCACAGTTCGGGGGTCATTCTAGCCGCACAATTAACGTGTTTATAATTTCGGAGCAAAGTTTACGGTTTTATGTAAATCAAGGTACGAAGAATTTTAGGAACTTTTTCTAAGTCGGAAAGGGCGATTACGCCAAAGGTATTTATAGGAATGACTGACGTTATTAAACCCCAAAAGAATTCTGTGACAAATATACGAGTAGGTACCTACTCACAATAACATAGTTAAGATCTAAACAAGAACAGACGAAATATGTACATTTATGATAACAGAAACTCCTACACAAGACATCTACCTACATCAAGAACTCAGAGAAAAGGAGGGCTTCTCTCAGTGTCGGAGACCAGCGTTCATTTTAGGAGCCTACGTCAGCTCTGGCCTAATTTTCATTCAGAAATAAAGATTCAAATGCAAAGCACCTCCAGCTCCCAAGTTTCCGCGATGCACGCTCCAGAAACGCGAACTAAATCAAAACCGCGAGTTAAGTACGCTGCCTCAGCCACAATTCACTTCTAAGCTGAGAGCCTCACACATAAATCAAGTTAAAATCTCCTGTGTCGTCACTCCCTGAAGTCGCATTATATAAAAGTTAGTAACGATGGAAGTTCGTTCTTAAATCCCTCGGCGCTAGGACCCGGTGATGAATTTAGACGTAGTAGTCACGTAGGGGCCATAAAGTAAACTGTGCACGAAGTTGTCATTCGTTTTACTTGGCCGCAAAGGCTCTTATCAAACTGATAGTTGGACACGTGATGTTTGAGACACTTCAAAATTTCTTAGGCGTGTGGTACTATTAACGTATGAACGTGGTGTCGGGTACGTGTGATCTGATTAGGTACTGTTTTTTTTCTGCGATTAAGTCTAACTCGGTTTTAAGACCTACTTATTGACTGTGACCTTAAAAAGCCTAAGAGTACATATAAAAAAACATGGAATTAGGTACTACTTTTTACTACTATAATACTTACTACTTTTTCCTTTTTACTAGCATGTTAGAAAGCGACGATGCAGCTAATAATGAAGAACGTAGACTTAGAAAATACCTATTTACTCGGACCTTGAAAAGTCTAAGATATATCTCGGAAAACAGAACCACTAAAACTTTTTTATCACGAATTGGTCCGTGTTTGTCCAAGAATTCGCCTGTTGATAATAAAATCATTTAGCACTGTATAGCTTATAGTCTACCGGCTTAGTATTTAAGGATGTACTTAGATAACATTTATAAATTCAAAGATTCTGCCCTAAATTCGAAATATATAGTAGAATAAAACCTCCTGCATCGAATGACACCAAAAAATTAATACTTTCCCGACAAGTTATGTGAAATAATTCATTTTAAAATTACCATTTATCAAACGTAATTTTTGCCGGAAGTGTTACAATTTTTGAGAAGACAGACGAATTGGGAACTTTGTATTAAAATTATACGGCTAAAAAACTTCTTATCAATTTCTTTGTACGAGTACGATTTGCAATTTTTTAAGCCCAAGAAAAAGTGGGTTCACCGGTAATTCTGCGGAAATATTTCAAATTGAAATTGATAAAAACTATCCTTCGAAGGGTAATGGCGATACAACTCTTAGGCCGTAGTAGTCGCAGTAGTCAAATTACATCTAATTTTTTTTGAATAATATTTAAATATCGAATAATTCCTTAAAAATCTATTATAAAAAATCATTATGATTAATAATAAGTGTCTGGGTGTCCAATTTTTAACATATTTAATACTTTCATAATTTAATTAGATGTACTACTGGACCTTATATACATCCTTAATATCAGTACTAGTTAAGGATTTATAACTTTTTCCCGGATCAAACCTGAATAAAAAAGTGGCAAAACGATATTGGCAGTAACAAGAGGCATTACCGGTTTAACGAAATAATAGAATCTGTAATTTATTATTAAATCATTGTGAAAAGGTAACAAACGGGCTTTAGGTGATAACGCCGCCCAATGTACTGCTGAATCTTTCATTGTTATTTAGTACATTAATCTACTTAATTGTATTTTTCATTGGGTAATAAAGTTTCAACTGGATTGTAAACAGACAAAGAAACTAGAAGACAGTTCTTCGCAATACAACTTCGACTATTGCCTTTTACATTGCTAGGTTTATGATTAGAGTACCTAAAACCTAAGAGTACCTTAAACCTTGTCTATCTGATAAATAATATATTTATTAAAAACGTAACTGAAGCTCTACCGTAAACCATAGGGAACAGCTGTTTTAAAATGAGAGCAGATTTATATTCACAACTTTATTTACGAAATAGCGTACTTAGACTATAACTTTATTCTTAAAATATTTACAAAATAAACACTCGTCCTTCCAGTCGTCTGTTTCGCTACTTACAAACACATTTAACATCACTAAATTCACTAACGCAATCATACATCCATTACCTTTGTTTGGCTTAGCACGATTTGTCCATTCAGCCAGTATTTTTTTTCTGGATGGCTTTAAAAAAAAGTTTACACAAAGTGATTTGGCCAAATGGTAAGATATAAGCCGTTATCGATCACTCTTGACCCGTCTCTTAGCGGAAGGTTTATCGAAGATTTGCCTCGCGCCTCCGCGGAACGTTGTCAGCCTGGATGAGGTCCCTTCGCTCGACCAAGCAGAGTCGAACTCAGTGGTGTCCTGGTCCACGAGATGCGTGTACTTAGTACGACCGGACCGGCCGAACTTCTTCACTTGCATCACCTGAAAACAAGATAATTATAAATATACACTCGTTAATATATTGTAGCGATGAAAAGGTAAAAAAAAAAAAGAAAAAAAAAGAGAACAAAGAGAAAAAATGTGAGATGATGATTTAAAAGAGTATATTAATTTATCCACTGTATTTAATGGAATATGTCGTCATGTTTTATGACAAGTGGAGTGTTGAAGCCTCTATTAATTCGTTTAGGGTTTCAGACCCTCAAAAAACCTAAAATGATCACTGAAGTGGCGCTACTAGTTCTATTTAATCGTAATTCGTAATAAATAAATAATAATTCGATCGAACTTTTAATCTGTTAAAATCGTACAACAATATTTGGATAAAACTGTTTATTTACCTTTGGCAGCACAGTCTTGTCAAAGTGATCTTCCAATGTTGGTCCGGAGAAATCCTGTTTGAACACTTCCTCTTCCTTATCCAAATAAAAGGCACCTCTGAAAAGAAAATATATTTAGTTTATGACAATAAGTAACTACAGAAACTTTACCTTTTTATAAAATACCTATTTATAAAACAATGTCGCTTTTTTGTGCCCTTGGTGGTCCGATAGCAGAACGGGCCAGGCCAGAGGGTATAAAATCATGCAGATCAGAAGCACACTCTCCGAAATGTATCCGAAATATAACAATCTCACCGGTGGTAGTATTTCTGCAGGAACTTGTATTTCCCCTTGACGGACTTGTTGGTGACGAGCTTGGGGTTGAGGCGCGAGTCCACGCGCCGCTCCTCCTCGGTCATGTGGCGCATGCGCTCTACCGCTAGCAGCTCCTTTTCCACGCTACAAAAAATATGAAACATTTTAAAAAGTCGGTTTTGACTGAAAAATATTTGGACAACATTTCTATAGTCTATTTATAGATTCTATATTCTATGACATTTTTCTAGTTTAGTAGCGTTTGCGGTTATGGAATTGCAACTTGGTTAGGAGGGCTGAACTGGTTTTGATGTATTTTCTATGACACTAATTTGAAAATATGCCATTTCAAATCACATCTTATGATTTATAACCATATCATATTATATAATATTCAAATACGAGCAAGACCAGATTTGTTATAAAAACTAAAAAATCACAAAAAATTATTAATGATGAATAAGAAAAATGGGGGATTTTTAAGGTTACTTTTCTAGGCGAGTCTGAGGCGAACAACTAGTAATTTAGTGATAACTCACGCTTCTCTCTCCTCCTTGTCCCGCTTGATTCTCTTCATCTCGCGCAGCTTCCACGCCTCGTACTCGAGCTCGTCGTTGTCATCATCCGTGCAAATATCGTTGATGTTACCTTCTTTTTGTTCACCCTGGTATAAAGAAAAGTAGTGTCTTATTTTTTTTTTTTGACGTGATAACGTCCAATAAATCGATGAACGCCGGGTGCACGCACGAAAAAGTGTCCCGTTACGCTCATTGTGACGTCACGATCGGAGCGAGAAAAGTATGCAATCATTTCATCAACGTCAATCAATGTTTCGTCATTAATGTTTTGTCATGACGTTGTCACGTTAAACTATTGTCCGTAAACCGACTTTAAGTCCGGTTTACATTATTCCAGTCCAGCGATCCAGTCCAGTACTGGATTGCTTACTGGAAAAATGTAAACCGGCACTGGAATGAACTTACTGGATTCAGTTCATTCCAGTGCCGGTTTACATTTTTCCAGTAAGCAATCCAGTACTGGACTGGATCGCTGGACTGGAATAATGTAAACCGGACTTTACAGACTACCAATTTTTTTTATTTAATGATAGGCTTGCGTTTCTCCGCCATCAGGCCAGATGGCGGAGAAACGCAAGCCTATCATTAAATAAAGAGAGCAGAAAATCCAATCGAGGCGTCGAAGGTACTATTTTGCGTAGATGGTAATCTTGCTAAGCTCTTTTATGTGACACAACTCCAGAATTACCCTTATTCTAGTTTTAAATCCGTATGTATACTTATTTGATGATAGGCGAGCAGCATGAGCTTATATCATCAGATTTTCGACTACAGAAGTGTATAAGATACCTGGGCATTCCTTTGCTCCGCTCGTATAGTTTCTTCGACTAGTTTGAGTGCTTCCCTCCTCCTTTCTTCTTTTTCCTTCCTTGAGTCTGCTTCTTCCTTCTTCTGCTGTTTGATTTTCCGTTCCCTTTCGGCCACAGTCATCCGTTCAGACGCCCTGACGAATACTGGCTTCACCCTGGGTCCTACAATAAAAACGTATTCACACTAATTTATTGTATATTTAAATGTACACTTGTCAATTTCTCCACAACGAAGGAGAAACATTATTTGATGACAATGATGCTTTTTGACGTGACAACGTCTAATGAATCGATGAACGCCGGGTGCTCGCACGAAAAAGTGTCCCGTTACGCTCATTGTGACGTCAAGATCGGAGCAAGAAAAGGATGCAATCAATTCATCAATGTTTTGTTATGACGTTGTCACGTTAGACTATCGTCCGTAAAAAGAAATTGGTAGTCCGTAAAGTCGACAGACAATCAATTTTTTTTATGAGTGAAATATTTATTTTTTTATTTCCGAAATGACACATACATATGTTACATATATGGTATTGGGGTATGCAATGTGTGCTTTTAGTTAATTTTGGAAACGCCCAATATATCATGTGCATAGGTCATAGTCCAGGTCTTCTATGGAATAGTTACCCGTGTCTTCTTCACTATCTGTGTACTCTGTATCTGAAGAGCCACTCTCCTCCTTGTCCCCTTCAAGCATTTCTTCATCTTCATCTCTACCAAGCAACTCCTTCTCTGCTTCTCTGAAAATGATGTCACTTAGCTTTGACGTCTAAAATCAGTAAAGACAGCAAGTTAGTTGGCGGACGTAAGATAATCCATAAATCAGTTGCTTTGTTTTATTTCAAATAATCTTCACAATCATGCGATTTTGTCTAACGCTGTTGATTAAGGCATTTAAGAATGCTAACCTGCAGTCCAATATGTTTTTTCATGAATCTGATAGCTTGAAAAATTACACATCTGACGTGTGAAAAAACAGAAATCGCTTTGAAAAATGTCTAAAAATCATGTTAGTTTTTCCACAGTAGAAATCATTTTTTTAAGATACCGCTCTTGGGCTTAGGATGGAAGAATAGTAGATTTAAGAATGTTACTAATAAAAATACCTGGCAGCGAGTTTAGCTCTAAGAATCTGCCGACGGCGTTCAATTTCCTCCTCATCAAGTTCATCCTCACTCTCGGAGCTGTCCTTAGCTTCTTCTGCACTTTGTTCTGACTCTGGCTCCGGCTCCTCATCGATGATCTCCGGCTTATGCTCGGCGCGCCGCGGCGGAGACTTCTCTACTTGCCGGAGACGCCTGAGACGAGGGTCATCAACCTGAAAAGGAGATGAACCAGTGTTTTCTATTCGGCATTTTTTGCTTGTACAGTTAAAGTGCCTATATCTAAAGCTCTTTGTTAACTGATCATTAAAACTTATATAGTGTTTTCAGATGTAAGTAATGTAGGCTTTAAGTAATTTTGGCTTGTAAAACCTAAATTTTTTTTTATTATATTTGTCATGCTTACTTCTTTTTCTTCATCTATTGGCTCATCATCCTTGTGTGAGATTATCTGAGGAAGTGTCTGTTGTTTCCGTTCTGGTCTTTGCTCAATAAAGTCTTCTGCGTCTGAATCATCAGATGATGATGCTCCTTGAGCATAGTCTGGCTTTTTTCCCGATATATACCTTTGTACTTTCACCTTTTGCATAGATATTTCACCTGTAAGTTAAGATATATTAGGACTCTGGTGAAATATATGTTTCACCAAATGAATGTTTCACACTCATAGCTCCTCTCTAGGAAACCCTGTGTCCGGTATGCCATGGAACACTCAAAGACAACTAACACCCAGACCCAGAGCAGATATTTAAATTCATCATTTAACCACTTGCTCGGCCAGGTTTCGAACCCGGGACCTCTGGCTTATAAAGCTGATACACTACCGCCAAACAGGTCGACAAGTTTGAACAGTGCGTTTAAATTTCTGCACTGGGTCTTGTACTGTAATCAGTGTTAGGTGTTCCTTGACAATCATCACCAACACAAAAAAAAACCTAGTGAGAAAATATGGAACTAGTGGGAAATGTTAATTTATTTATCTAATTACTATTTAAACTGTTGTAGTACGATGATTCATGACTTTAAATGGTACTTAATCTTACCTTTCTCATTGCGAATAGGCACAGCACCCGCCGTGCTTTGAATGCCAGTGGGTTGAGCAGGTAACACGTTCATCATTTTGTAGCCTAGTTATTGTACGCCGTTTTTAATTAAAAAAAAACGGCTAATACACCGTATACTGTTAAATTCTATTTTGAAATAATCACAATCTTTTTAATTTAATTCTCATTGAAATAAAGCTAAAATACTGGAAAAAGTTGGAAATGGAAACAAAAAACATGCATCGGATCTAACATAAATTCACATCTGTCACTATCAAATCTTTTGACAACAAAAATGTCAACTCAATGTGGAGTTTTTTTTTTTTTAAATGTGTCTCGTGTTTTTTTCGTAGGTACCATAGATAATTATATTACTTATAGTGATGGAACCAAAGTGTAACCGCACATGCAACACATGCACATGCATATGCATATTCTTGAAATGATGCCAGGATAGAAATGCTTCCCCCATTTTAGGGGAAAAAAATTTCATAAAATATTCCTAATCTTTCACAAAATAAAACATTGTTATACAGAGTTATAAGGAAAGGATATACAAGCCGCATATCACTCATAGTAGGAAAAGTTCTAATAGTAGGAAAATAACTACTAGTATAATTATGAACATAATTTTGAATAACTACTCATAATTATGAACATCTTTTATTAAAAAGCCAATCTTGCGATCGCGAAATTAATGTACCTCATCATAATTTTGGGTCAGCAGGAAATATGATATAGTCCAATAAATTAATTATTTATTATTTTATTGGGTACAATCATAATTCAACAAACATAATTCACAACCTGGCAGCATCAAGGCTGACGTAGTAACTATTAGTCCTAATCTGTGGTTTGCCCACCTTGGCACGGTTACAGCGACGGGGACAAAAAATGAAATGTCTGTCTCTCTTTTTCAACCGTGTTTGGCACTTGCCATCTTGCTCTTTTTTACAAAGTTGCAATTATGGTTCCATCAGTTTCTATGGCTCCATCTTTATGTAATAATATATTTATGATATCTATGCTCTCAATACGAGTACTTAAAAAATCGAAAAAAAAATCGAAACAGGGCTCGACAAAAATCGACTAAAAGAACGACTATGGGAAAATAAAAATCGATTGCATAAAATCGATTTTAATA
Source organism: Alcis repandata (assembly GCA_949125135.1). Classification (NCBI taxonomy): domain Eukaryota; kingdom Metazoa; phylum Arthropoda; class Insecta; order Lepidoptera; family Geometridae; genus Alcis; species Alcis repandata. Next base: position 6,706,762 of record OX421238.1, read on the forward strand.
AAATATAAGCGATTATTATAAAAATCGACTTTTTTTTCACATTCCTAGATTTCCTAGGTGGATGTGGAATAATGTGGATGTACAGTACAATTTGTACAAATTGTACACCATAACTACAAAAAGAATAGATTGGGTCCCAAAGCAAAGAGACACGTAACGTAAGGATATTACACACTTATTAAACTTAAAAAATGGAATCGAATGGAGAAGTTCTTACAAGCTTGGATACACTTGTTACCCAGACATTATCAGTAAATCAGCTACAGGAATACAACAGGATTCATTACGGAAGAATAGATCATCACGAAATCCAATTGAATAAAACCAACGTAGCCTTGGCTACTAATAACAGCTTTGAAATTGCTGCGTATGATTTTCCTGCGAAGACTGAAGAGACTAGGAAGCCGCGTATTGTACGAGTCGCAGTGATACAACACTCAATAGTAACTCCTACTGATAAGCCGATCACTGAGCAAAGGCAAGCAATATTTGAGAAAATTCGAAAGATTCTAGAATGTGCTGCAGCTGAAGAAGTTAATGTTGTATGCTTACAAGAAGCCTGGAGCATGCCTTTCGCATTTTGCACAAGGGAAAAACAACCATGGTGTGAATTTGCTGAATCTTCCCTTAATGGCCCTAGTACACTATTTTTGAGTGAACTGGCAGCAAAATACAGAATGGTCATAATATCTCCAATTCTGGAAAGAGATGAGGTCCATGGTGATACTATTTGGAATACTGCAGTAGTCATTAACGAATTTGGTAAAGTTATTGGAAAACATAGAAAGAACCATATACCAAGAGTGGGAGACTTCAATGAATCTACTTACTATTTCGAAGGAAATACAGGACATCCTGTATTTGATACAACTTATGGGAAGATAGCTATTAATATTTGTTATGGGCGCCACCACCCTCTCAACTGGCTTATGTTTGGAATAAACGGGGCCGAGATTGTTTTTAACCCTTCTGCTACTGTAGCGGGGCTCAGTGAGCATTTGTGGGCTATAGAAGCTCGAAATGCAGCAATAGCTAACAGTTACTTCACTTGTGCCATCAACAGGGTGGGGACAGAGTCATTCCCTAATGAGTTTACTTCTGGGGATGGAAAGCCGGCACATAAAGAGTTTGGACACTTCTATGGCTCAAGCTATGTGACTGCGCCTGATGGTGCAAGGACCCCAGGCCTGTCTAGAGTTGCGGATGGTCTTCTTATTGCACAGCTGGATCTGAACTTGTGTCGCCAGATCAAAGACAAATGGGGCTTTACTATGACTCAACGGCTTGATTTATATGCTGAAAGCCTAAGCAAAGCTATTAAACCTGATTATGAACCCCAGATTGTTCATTAAGATCTAAATACTTATTACTTGTAACTCATATTAATATTTACCTGATTGATTGATATTAATCCTACTACTATTATAAAGGCGAAAGTTTGTAAGTATGGATGTATGTATGGATGTTTGTTACTCTTTCACGTAAAAACTACTGAACGGATTTACATGAAATTTGGAATGAAGGTTGTTCAGGGTCTGGATTAACACATAGGCTACTTTTTATCCCGGAAAACGCGGGTGAAACCGCGGGGCGCATCTAGTCTCTAATATATTTAAGTAATTTATACACAATCAGTTGTTAATCTCTTCATTGTTTATTTTAATTGTTATCTCTTTTATCATGTTAAGTAAAAAATATAACCTTTGTTAATATACAATGAATTTTATTATTATTTTTACACAAATATAATGTATGTGTTTGGAAGGAAATAAAACAAAAATGTATATAAAACAATGTGTACCAATTTAGAATAATACAAAGGTGAGCTATACATAAAATATGTAAGGTTTAGAATGGGGTACATTCAAGTAATGGTTTGCAATCAAAAGATACAATTTTGAGCACTATCTTTGTTTTATGTTGCCCAAAGTAAGGTGAACTATTCAAAGAATTCAAGGTAACATAGATAAATCACTGACAACTATCTTACAAAAAAAGTATAATCAGTACAAGCAGTATAAATGTTTTAGTACAAAAATGTAATTCCTAAATATTACACAGGTGAAACAATTTGTTTAATCTATCTACTCATTTCATTTCATGATGATTGCATCAGCTAGAAGATTATCATGCACCAACAATTCAAAAGTGCAATCTTGTGCGGTTTCCGATCTTATCTTTCAAACTTATCTCCAATAATCCATTGTTTGTTTTAATAAATTCAAAGTCAGGTATTTTATTTGTTAGGTAGTAAAAAATGCCACTGATTCTGATGCAATTCAATGCAAATTTTGACTTTGAATTAGCACAAGATTGCTTTTTTAGCTTTTGTCACAGAATCATTAAATTTATAGCTGTATATTAAATGAAAGATTTACAAGCAAGAGATATCATTGCATGTACCCCACACCTGTGGCTGTAAAATTACATTAACTCTAAGCACTAATACTCTATGCAGTCTTTGCACGGATAGCAGCACGTTTGCCAGTAACAGCCTGGAAACCAGACTTAATGCTTGCCACAGAACAACGGGACCCACATGTTTCACACTGAAGGAAGAATAACCTAGTATCTTTCTGTAAGATTGTATCGGGGGAACGACATGTATGACATGTTACATACTCCTTGATATATCTTCTCAACACATTTTCTATTTGTTTCTGTTGGAAACGGCCTTTGATAATTAGCTGGCTGTTACCGTCTACAGAACCACTTGTACCCAACTCAGCCAGTAAGAAATCGAGTAAATGCTTAGGCTGCCGATGGAGGGTTTTGCAAATTTCTGTAAAATTGGCAAAGGATGTTTTCTTTGTACCAATTCGGACTACTTGGGGCGGCCTCATGATGAACTTTTGTTTTTTACCAGAAACCATGCTGGGGTTCTTCTCGCGCATGATGTCGAACACTCGCTCGAGAAGCTCATCGTATGTGTAGTCTCGATCGCTGCCGATCCAGTCCCCGTGGCTGTCTTCAACATTTTCCTTGTCATCATCTCTGTTGTCGTCATCCGTTGGATGTTCATCCATGTTTTTCTTCTTCTTCTTCTTTTTCGTTTTTGAGAAGTCTATATCGAGGTCCAGATCGTCGATAACTTCCTCCTCCTGAGGTTCAGGTTCTTCGGCTGGTGGAGTTTCTGGTAGTGCATTTTCCATCTCTTCTAAGTTAAAGAAGGTCTTCTTCTTCTTTTTCTTCTTCTTGCCGAAATTGTCCAAGTCGAGGTTATCATCCTCGGCCAAGTCGACGTCACCCGTCTCCGCAGGCACCTCCACGCTCGTACTCTCACCTTGTTCTGCGAGCGCTGCTTCCATATCGAAGCCAGTCTTCTTCTTTTTCTTCTTCTTCAAGGACGGGTCGAACACCATATCCTCATCCATGGTTATTTGCACAATATATCCTCGCTTTTTACTAAAAACTCAAAGATTTTGGTTAGATTCGATGACAATTTGGCAGGTGGAGGTGGCTCAATTTCAGTGCTGCCAGACCACGTTTGGGAAAAGTCACAGTAAATAAGGTGAGAAATGCCATAAAATATAATTTGAGAAACATTTAAAATAGGCTGAATCTACTTGTACGGGTACTGTACGAACAATTTATGATTATTAATACGGTTACCGTACGAACAATTTGTAATTATTAATACGGGTACTGGACAAACAATATAATAATAGGCTGAATCTATTAGTACGGGTACTGTACGAACAATTCGAAGTGAATTATTTGTACGGGTACTGGACGAATAAATTATATTTATTGGCTGAGTCTATTAGTACAAGTACTGTACCGAACAATTTATGATTATTAATACGGTTATGATATTTAAAAAAAAAAAAAAACCTAACAACCTAACCGGACACGATTAATACAATTTTTTGGAAATAACATCAATTTTCTTCAAAATTTTTGCAAACTTTGAAAAATAGTAGCGTCGGTACGACTTTAGAAACGCACCAATAACCTAACTTTTTTCGCTTCCGTAGAAATTAACCTAACGCCTTTGTCCTAAAAAGCGATTGGCTTTCTAGCACTTCGCCGGCCGCTGCCACGGCACGCTCGCTACGCTCGCTCGGCTCGTGCGTTGTTTTTCATGTTCTAACATAACCTAACCTATTGATCGTTTGCTTCCGTAGAAAATGAACCTTGTCTTCTAAATTTCAAATTGAATTTTTATATTATTTTATTCGTTTTATTCGCGTCGCGCTGCATACTTGGTTTCCTATTTTTAAGATTCCTATTATTAGCTTGTAACCATAATCCAATTCATTCTTAATTAAAAAAAAAATAATAATATTAAATTATTAATTATTATTAAATTAATAAAATAATAATTAATATATTATATTTATTCGTCCAGTACCCGTACAAATAGTCACTTCCTTTAAAATAAGCCTATGTGGCAAACCGTAGGATGAATGAAGTGAAGTTTGTTTTTTTTTATAATTCTAATCAGTCAAATAAGAGGGCTTATTTTAACTGTATCCTATCAAATTATATTTTATGGCTTCATTATTTTTATAGATTTCAAAAATAAATTCAGTGCGGCTATAATAAATGGCAAAAGACTTTGTAATAATTACTAAATGCGTTACATTTGTCTTTTCTGGCAGCACTGTTCAATTGGTTCATGTGTCAAATCGGTTGCATCAGCTTTTGTTCGTTCAGAAATAATTCGTTTAAAAACTAAAAAAAAGAGATACTGGACGGATCCACAGAGTGCCACAGACTTGCGTTCGAAAGTTCGAATCAATCAATAGTTGAAATGGTGTGGCTTTACCTTTACGCGTAAAAGAATAAAATATAACCTCAAATATTTTAAACTAATGGCTGAGGTTGGGTTTATTTATCATTAAATTTTACAGAAAAAATGCCTATAACAACACTCCATCGCTCTATACCGAAATTAAAAAATGTATTTACAAGACAGACATCACGAGTAGCCGTGCTTCATCAAGATGAATACACTGAAACTCCTGAGTATCCACCGATTTTGGATAACTCTCTCCAAAGCAGAAAAAAACGAGAAAGGGAATCGCTATATGAAAAAATTAAGAACATTAATACCGTAGAAGAGAAGCAAATAGCTTTAAATATGCCCCGTTATTATGGCTGGAGAAGTGTGATGTTTGCTGAGGACACAATTCCATACAATGCTATGCCCATAGTTCAGGGCTACACTAGAAGCCACTTTATTCTTACAGACAAGCTCCCAGACGCTTACAAAGAGACTGAACAGGCCGTTGATGAAGTAGCCAAAGAAGTGAAGTCTCAAATTGAGGATGCAATAGCTATAGAGCTTGAAGGTGTTGAGTGAGTAAATAAAATTCTTTACTAACTCCGAAATTCCAATACTAACTTTCATGGTGAGGAATCCCTGTTCTGTTAGTGTTGTATCTTTATTAATTTTCCTCTATCTATGTAAAGTATAGTCTTCCAATCTCTTCAAAATAACAGAATTAATCTAGGCAACCTCAATTATTTTGTGTTGGTATTATATTAATGTTATCATATGTCTTACAGGCGTGACAAAATCATAAACACAGGCAGACCAGATGCCCAAGCACAAGAAAATGCTATAGCATCATCCATTGTAAAACAAATAAACAGAGTGATCATGAATAACTTGTCTGATAAGTTTGCACATATCCTGTCGGCTCAGGTTAGTTACATAGTACCTACAATAATTCGTTTTTTAAGGTTAAAGACTATTATTTTATGTAATAAACACTATTTAAATTCCATTGAATTCTAGTTAACAATAGAGTACCTAAGACTGGCTTTTGGTCATAACCACATATGATCCTTTTGACAAGACTCTCTTAACTGTTATTGTTACCTCTTTCAAGATGTGATAACAATCCATTTTCTGTAATGATACTCAGCCTAATAGGAATATTTACTGTGAAGACAGAGTAGACAGAATACTAGTTATCTTTTGAACTGTTAACACTTTGACTGCGGAAAACACATACCTTGCGTTTTCCTTTGTGCGACGCGAGTTCAGCTGCACACGCCAGGCGCGTGAAACGCAACGCATTTGACTATTAGCCGCACCTAAGGCAAGCGCATGTAATTATTAGCCACAGTCAAAGTGTTAAAATATCTAACTCTTCAAAATTTTTTAGATTGATTATGAACCTCGTCATGAAGCATTCTGGTTTGTTGGTGGCGGAGATGTGGATCAGAATGTAGTTAAATGGAGAAGACAATATAGTTGGCTCAAAGACAGTTTATATGAACCTGTTGATAGAGCAGTGCAGTATAAAGGTAAAGACAAACCTGACTGGGTGTGAGGCAATTATTGTTTAGAAATATACTGTGTTAAATAAATAAATAAATAATAATAAGGAAAGTAAAGAATTGTGCAGTGCCCAGCTAGACCATATAAAAAATTTGCATACTTTTCTCGCTCTGATCGTGACGTCACAATGAGCGTAATGGGATACATTTTCGTGTGTGTACCCAGCTTTAATCAATTTATTAGACATTGTCACGTCAAAATTTCAGTTGAGTTGAACATACTAAATAACAGGGTTTACTAATTAATAAATAAATAACATGTTTTACTAATTTCCAGGAACACCCATTTTGACTTTAAGAAGCAGATTCCCGCTGAAGCCTTTAATACCATTTAGTGAAGCAGAAAATCCCGAATTTAAAGTTCCTAAATACACCCCAGTACCTAAGGCAGCAAATTATCATGAAGAGTTTAGACATGGGACAAATATACCTGGTAAATGTTGAAAGCCTAAGTTGTGTAGACTGTAGAACCTAAGTTTTAGCTATGACTAAGAATTTACTGAAACCGCGGCGACTACAACATATTGACTGGGCACTGTTATAAATATTATTATCAAAACCATACCTAATTTACTAAGTTTGTACAGAACTTGAAGGTCAGTATTATAGTTCTAATTTAAAATGAGGGCAATCAATCTTGCACTAGTATTACGGGTCTAACATATTGTACATTTTGGCCCTTGGCATCTATGCGGGATTTAAAAATAAAATACTTGGGGCTAGCTATGCCACAACAGTATTACTGTGTCACAAAGGATCATCCATTATTATGTGAGGCTCGAGATAGGAGATTCAGAAAACATCACTAAATATCAATTGGTAGAGAAATATCATGTGTGAAATATTGTGGTTTTACAAAAAAAAATACATGTGATATTGGCGGGGGAGAGAAGTATATTCTCACCATGTTTGGGGAGGGGTGGGATGAGAAATTTGCCCAAGCCACAGTTAATTGGCGGTCTGTTTTACAGCAGCTCTCTTCATTTTAATTGTTTGCATTTTCAGGTTTTTGGCCTGGCGATTATGATGAATTTGGCCTAATATCATTCCACGGCCGTGGTCACATAACAACTAGAAAGCCGTCGTTTGGCCCAGAAGACCACAAAGAAGCATTACACTGCCAAGCAATTAAAGCTAGTTTTGGATGGCTCTTAGCTCAAGCCAATTACCAAGGTTTCACCACATACAATGACATTGTTTATCCTTTAGTATCACAGACTGTTATAACAAATGGGCAGCTATGGTCACTATATGCCTACCAGTTAAATACTATAGAAATGCACCATGAGAAAATCGATGAGAATCCTAAACACAATGTGTGTTTCGGCACCAGACCAATGAAATTGTACGAAACGCTTGAGAATGGTAAGGTTAAAGGATTAAATGAAGATGTATTGAAGATGCTCATTCAGCTCTATATGAATGTTCCTGAAGAACGAGACCATGAAATGAAGCCTTACTTAGGAAAAGAGGAACAAGTTATTGCAGACATTGAAGATGATAAGAGGCGCTGCTGGTTGGAATCTGCATACAAACACTTGGTCGCAAATAGGCCTAGACATTACTTGAGTCCCGAAGTTTACATGTGGGAAAAGATCTACAAGATTAAATTCGAGACACGGTCCTTTGAGCGTAAAAGTAGACCGTTCGAACTGGGAGTTAATCCTTACAAGAGAAGACTGGATGAACATCTGCCTCCTTATATTCCGAAAGTATTACGGCCATACCCTAGGGCTAGAAAGCGCTTTGAAACTACTTACTATCCCAACGTGTGAACTTTGTATTAGGTTTATAATGCTCATAGTTAAAATGTGTAGGTAATATTATTCTGGTTTTATTATTTGATCCCAAACTGCAATTAGAATGCGTAAATGGTTAAGTAAGTAGTAATGGTGGTGGTGGTTATTTGTTTGTATTCTTAACGGCTGTTCTGATTTGCAAGATAATATCTTCTAGCCACGCCCTGGAGTTTCACCCGCAATCCTACAGGGGCATTTTTCAAGGATATGTGGGAATCTAAGATATCAGCTAACTCCATATCAAATTTATTACAATCCATTCAATAGTTTTTTGCGTAAAAGAGAACTTCTGCGTATCGTAACGAATGCATAGGTATTCATATGTAGTAGAAGTAGAAAGCTAGTAGGTATATATCACTAATCTAGTCTACACCAGAGCGTTGTGTTTTATTATACGTCCATCTACTATATAAAAATAAGTCGGGTTTTCCTTCCTGACGCTATAACTCCAGAACGCACGAACCGATTTCCACGGTTTTGCATTCGTTGGAAAGGTCTCGGGCTCCGTGAGGTTTATAGCAAAGAAAATTCAGAAAAAAATTCAACAGAAAAGCGGGAAAATCTTTTTTCAGAACAATGTCCACCCGTGCGACGCCGGGATGGGCCGCTAGTGCTCTAAATATCTAACTATTTCAGATTTCCTTTTCACCCAAAACTAAGATTAGGTTCCTTTTTTTCGCGATTGCAAGATTGTCCTTCTAAAAAAGCTGCTCATAATTATGAGTAGATTAGTATACTAGTTGTTATTTTCCTACTATTAGATAAGGGTAGGCAGATGATGATGATTAGACCTTTTCCTACTATGAGCCATTTGCGGCTTATCATATCTGTGGTTTGCCCACCTTGGCACGGTTACAGCGACGGGGACAAAAAGTGAAATGTCTGTCTCTCTTTTTCAACCGTGTTTGGCACTTGCCATCTTGCTATTTTTTACAAGGTAGCAATTATGGTTCTATCTGATAATCTGAGTTAGGTACTTAGACAATATGTCCGGTTTCCGATGTCCGATACTTTAAGCCCTAAAAAAAAAAAAAAAAAAAAAATGGGTTAAAATGCAATTAATTTTATCGATCACGGATTTTTTTTTATTATTCTCCATCAATAAAAAAATGGCAGCACTTTAAAAAAAATTGTTAGCGAAGCATAGGTGCTTGTATTAATTTAACAATATCTACCCAAGTAGAAGACTTACAAACACAAAAGTGGTCTCAAATGTTAGTTAATAGTGTAGACAATAAATCTAGATTCAAATTTTATTTTTTAATGTTTCAGTATTAAAAATAATTTTTGAAAAAAATAAATTGGACAACAAATTGATGTTTTTTTCAGATTATTAGTTTTAAAAAAAAAACCAATGTGATAACCAATTTTATTTATTTATTTTTTTAATAATACAGGATATTTGCTTTAAATGTACATTTAAATCTTAACTGTGAGTTAGATAGTTTAGGAGCTATGACAGTGTAAACATACGTACTTGAAAAGAGCGCATACCCCAGCAAATGAAATAAAATAAGATAATGAGAAAAATAAAAAAAATCCGTGATTTGTCTATAAAATTAATTGCATTTTAACCCCAAAGTATCGGACATCGGAAACCGGACATATTGTATATTATATTAAGATCTATGTAATAAATCTATGCTCGATGGGTTTGTTCAAATGTTTTGTTGTCATTTTAAAATGCTCGCCTCGTCTTCGTCTGTACGAATCCGTACATTTAATTTTTTTGAAACGGAGCCCAATGGCAACATTCAAAACAAATAAAAAAAAAATTGCCAATGACAGTGACATTTCAATTCAGACATCAAAATTACCGGACTTTACTTTTACGACAAGAAGCGTTACTATTTCCCCTCTTCGTTACTTTAACAAAATGTAATTTTTTTCTAAGTCTTCTCTTAGAAAGCAAATATTTACAGTCACAGGTAGTGTTCTAAAACAATAAGTTGACGAAATAGTGGCAATAAGATTTTTTACCGCAAAACTCCACTTTCGTTAATTTTTGATTTTAAAAGAGCCATATATGGTAACGAGTTCTGGTCTGGCAATAACAGTCACCAATCGTTTTCTCTAAGTGTTGCCAATTTAGCGACTTAGTTGCTAGAACTGGCGACTTTTGCTCAAGTCTTAGCGACTAAAATAAAGTTTTGATGACAAAATTTGTTTAGCGACAAATCTGGCGACTTTTGGAGTACAAATTAAAACAACCCTAGCTTTAGATATTTCAAAAAATTTTCAAAGCAACACATCCAATTTTCTTTCAAATCTAAGTTTTGGTATTGAATACGGCCAGTTCTCCAATTTTTTTTACCTATCCTAACATTATGACACCGCCTTTTCTGTCCCCGACAAAATTATGGTATTCTCCCAGACAAAATTGTCGATTAGTTTTAGGGTTTTTTTTTTTTTAAGTCGAGATAGTTTTAGCGACTTTCTAGCGACTTTTGATTAAGAATCTAGGGACTTGGAATTTTTGGAGTTGGCAACACTTCTATGGTATCGATCAATAGCACCGCGATTTGGTAATGGTAACATCAGTAACATGTGCGAAACTTTTTTGTTTTGAAGACGGTCGGCTGTTTTAACCATGAAGAACTTAGAACTTTGGGATGTTTCCCTACAAAACCTCGAGGTGAACACTAAAGACAAGTTTTGTATATGCACCGGTCATGATGAAGATACTTCTACGCAGGCAATTTACACATGTACGAGTGAACTTATTGTGACGAGCTTTGATGCTGTAAGTGGTAAACTTCGGTGGAAAAAAGACATCTCCGAGTATGCTACTCCGAATAATAAAACTGTAAATGTTACATGTTTGTCGCTTCAAAATTTCCTATGTATTGGACTTCAAAATGGAGAGATGCTCACAGTCAAACAGGCAGGCCAAAAATGCCAACGTGTTGGAGTGTTCAACAGCGGGCTGTTTGTAAGTTATCATTGGTATATTAATGTTTATTGTATATTTATCTTAAAATACATTTAATCAAAAACATTTGATAATTAGGCAATGGAGTGGAGTCCTGATAACGAAATGGTATGTTTGGTCACACAAGAGATGAACACATGTTTGCTGTCATGCGCGTTTGATCCTGTGTGTGAAGTCAACCTTTGGGATCAGGACTTCGGAAACAAACAGTTCATGACTGTTGGCTGGGGCAAGAAAGAAACACAGTTTCATGGCTCAGCAGGAAAGCAAGCTGCCAAACTCAAAGATGAATTTGGTATGTACTGAAGTATTTGTTACCATTTTAATTTAAACATATTAAAAATAAACATCAATTCTTAGACTTAATTTATGATTTTACATTTCAGATCTATTTCCGGTAGATGATAAAAGAGTAAAAATAGCATGGAGGGGTGATGGGATTTTATATGCTATTGGTTTCTCAATGGATGGTGTAAGAAGGTTCAAAATCTTCGACAAAGAAGGACGGTTAATGTATACCAGTGAAAAACAACCCGGCTTAGAATCAAACATAGCCTGGCGTCCATGTGGTAACGTCATAGCCACAACACAGAAACTACCCGATAAAAACACTCTCACATTCTTTGAGAAAAATGGTTTAAAACATGGAGAATTTACTGTCAATGTGAATTCAAATACACAGATAGAAGAGGTCCTTTGGAGCTCAGATTCTGAAATATTAACTATACAATGTCACGATACGGAAACTGATACACAAAAATTGCTCCTATATACAACAGGAAACTATCACTGGTATCTTAAACAAACATTGCATTTTACTAAAAAACAGAAAATAAATACAGTTGTATGGGATAGTGATTTTGATGTTACTCGCAATAAAACATTGTATGTATCTCTGCAGAATGGACAGCATTTCACCTACACTTGGGTTTGGAATGTAAATCGCAGTTTAGGCACTACTACAAATGATGATGCAGTTGTTGTAGTGATAGATGAGAAGAAACTGTTGGTCACAGGATTCAGACAAGCAGTGGTTCCACCACCAATGGCAGCTTTGGAAATTCCAATGGATACTTTTGTATCCTCTGTACATTTTGCCCCTAAACATTCTGAAAAAGAACTTGACACAAACACATTCTTTGTTATCACATCAGATAATAAGTTAATATTCTATGAACAAACACAGAAGTTTCCTTTACAGTTTAAGGAGCAGAAAGTCATTCAGTTTCAGAAGTATGACTATCCAAATCAGTTTTTCAACTGGCAGTGGGTTTCGGCTGACACAATAGTCTGTGTTAAAATGGACAAAGATTGCTGCTACATATTACATGAGTATATGATTCAAGGGGAAACTCTGGTGAAGAAATATTTTGCTCACATACATGATTCTGTTACTAGAATTGTGCCACACCCAATTGACCCTAAAAAACTGCTACTGCAGTTAAAAAGCGCAGAATGTATTGAATACACTTTGGAAGGTGGCTTGGTACCTATAGAACAATACTGTGAAGACGCCTGCCCTGCAATCAGCATAGTTGCTGTAGGAGACCAATTGCATTCCATAACACTTACTTACAGAGGGTTTCTTTACATTGATGGTGTACTTGCAATGCCTAGTGTGAGTTCTTTTTATGTACACACACATTTCTTGCTCATTACAACACTACAACATGTTCTCCTGTGTACTGAACTGAGTACTAGTGGATTTCATGCTGTCTGTGACTATGAGAAAGAATCTGAACTTATCTATAAGAGGAAAATCGAAAGAGGCGCGAAAATCGTAGTTGCGGTCCCATGTGATACAAGAACTGTTTTCCAAATGCCAAGAGGAAACCTAGAGGCAATACAGCCCAGGCCTTTATCTCTGAAAATAATCGGCGAATATCTGGATTCACTGAAATACTATGAAGCTTATGATCTAATGAGAAAACAGAGGATCAACCTGAACTTGATCTATGATCATGATCCAGACAAGTTTATTGCGAACATTGACTTGTTTTTAGAAGCAATCAAAAATAACTCTTGGCTGAATCTGTTCTTGTCTGATCTAGAAAATTCTGATGTCACCAAAACAATGTATGCAAGCTGTTATGTCGGGAAACCTGTCACTAAACATCCAAATAACGCAAAGATCGAAAATGTATGTAACATGGTAAGAGAGCATATAAGTAAAAGACCGGACAGTGACAGCAAAATACTACCTCTAATTACCACATTTGTGAAGAAAAACACTATTGAAGATTTGGAAAAGGCCCTGTCCGTCATTAAGGAACTAAAAATACAAGAGTCCAAGGGCTCTAAATTACCAGTAGGGCCTGATGAAGCTCTAAAGTACTTGCTTTACATGGTTGATGTAAACCAGCTGTTTGATGTAGCTCTTGGGATGTATGACTTTGATTTAGTGCTACTAGTGGCTAACAAGTCACAGAGAGATCCAAAAGAATTCATTCCTATGCTGAATGAACTAAATGAAATGAATGAAAACTATAAGAGATTCACTATCAACAAGCATTTAAAGAGATTTGACAGAGCTGTTAAATGCCTCATTGAGTGTGGGCCCCCAATGTATGAAGAGTTGAGAACTTTTGTGAAGTACCACAGTCTTTACAAGGAAGCCTTATCAAATTTTTCGTCAAACGAAGAAATCCACAGGCAAATATCCGATGACTTTGGACTGCATCTGAAACTGAAGAAGCAGTACACCAATGCTGGCATTGTTTATGAGCGAGCAAACAGTTATGATAAAGCAATTGAATGCTACAAAGAAACCTTAGAATGGGAGATGGCATTGAAGCTAGCACATTCATGGCCTGAGGAAAAATTCAAACAACTTTGCTGGTAAATAAAAAAATGACTTTAATTGACATAAGAGCAAGCAGCCTGTAATTTTTGGGATGCAGTAGGCCCAAGTTTGAAGGCTTTTTAAGACAGATCTAAATTTTTTAAACTATTGGCATCCTTGTCTAATGGCTTGCGATGATAAAGACAGATATATTTTTAGTTAGTTAAGATCTGATATATTTTTATCTTAAAATGCCTTCAAACTTGGGCCTATAATCATCTCAGTATATTCTTAGGTAAAAAAATGTCATAAATCAAATCTAAACCTATTTGTCTTCTTTCAGGGATCTGGTAAAACAACTGAAAGAAGAGAAGCGTCACAATGAGGCATTGCTGATCTTAGAACAATTCTATTGTGACTTTGAAAAGACACTTGCATATTTATTGGAGTGTGGCCATTACAGAAATGCTCTACTACTATGTGGGCAACATAAGAAAGATGATTACATAAGTGCGTATTTTTATTTGTTTGCAGTGAAAATGTCTCAACCTTATTTATAAATTGGTTGCCATGCCAAAATTGTATCCCTTATTTCGTAAAAACAAGAGCTCTTAGTTTGCGCAATCTTCGCGACTAAAATTTCATCGTCGGTTCACCTGTATTTAAACAATTTTTGTATGATTTTTCCAGCTGAAAAGATACTACCAGCCTTAAAAACAAGTCACCAAGATCTTTTAAACCTGATTGAGACAAACTCTGAAATGTATATAAAGTACAGAGACAGGCTAGAAGCAGTCCGACAGATGAAGCAAGCTCCGTCTGTGAACAAGGGCGGGCATCGCCATAACGCCGACTGGGATATGTATTCTGATGCTGCTAGCACAGTGACATCCTCATCTAGAGGATCTACGTACGTATTTTTTTATGTAATCTGGTAAGCAGCTAAGTAATGATATCCCGCATTTATTATACGGCATTGCTACCTGTAAAACGGATCTAGACTGTGAATGAGTTCATTGTCGGCGAATAGAAAGCTTCTATACCGTGTCGCCCCCGCCTCCTCACTGATTTGTACGCTTTTTTCTGTTGGTCTACCCTACCATACATTTTGACGGTAAATAAAATACGTAACGAGTATTGTACGTCAAAATTTGTGCTATAGTCGTCACAAAATAAGAAGCCCGTTTGGACGTTCGTCATTGCGACGTAACTAATGATGTAACCATAAGACTCGGTACTCGATACGATAAATCAATTCAAGTTTGTATGAGTATTTGATCGATTTGATTTTGTATTGTAAAGTACATTGGATTAAGGTTACGATTCGAAAATTTAACTTAAACTTGAATATTATAGATTATTGAAATGATACGAAATGGTGCGAGAGGTCAATTTGTCTTTAATTTAATATTTTTAGTTACATTAACATTCATTCAATCACAAAAAAAAAACAAGAAAAAACGAAAGTGATTGAATCTTCATTCAATAATTTTCTTCGGATGATGAGCCAAAATCGTCAGTTGAGCTATCATCAATTCAATAATTAATTGGTTACAAGTTACAACACTAATATTTGAAAAAAGAAGACTGAGAACGTAACTGTTTTTGAGAGTTTCGTTATAATTTGACATTACATGCTACCATAAAGTATGCGCGAAAAACGTTCCAAGTTACATTCTACGGTCTTTCTCAAGTGTCCAAACGGGCCTCTTATTTTGTGACGACTATAGGTCTTTATATTTTTTTCGCAAACTTGTACCGGTTAACATTATCTAGCGTTATGCCAAATTTCAGACCGCTAGCTTTTATAGTTCCCGAGATAATTGGCTGTGACATACAGAAAGACAGACGCACGAGTCTCGCCTTAAGTGTTCTTAACCGAAGGAGGTTCAGAACTGTAATAAGCTGACATGGTTATGTATTTTTGTATATCAAGTAAAACTAAACCTACCGCGTCACGGCGTCAATAGCCTAGTACCCCACGATACCGTCCGTATCCCACTTCTGATTCGAACGGATTCTCTCATTACAGCCGGTCTCACCGATCAAGCAAGAATAAAAGGAAGCACGAGCGTAAGATGGCATCGCTCAAGGAAGGCTCACAGTACGAGGACATCGCTATAGTCATGCAACTACACGCGCTGGTGACGTCGTGTTTTGAACTGCGGCTGCAGGCCAAGGATATTATTACTACGCTGGTGTTCTTCGATAAGGAACAAGATGCTCTGGTTTTACAGGTGATTATCATCTAGGCACATTTACCGAGTAATTATTATCTGATTCATAATTACCATGTGAATTTATGATTATCGCGGTGAATTTAACAGTTCCTGTAAATAACACTGACTGTGAGGCATCATATAAACTAAATATTAAAATGTTATAAAAAACCTATATACAAGATTATAAGAAACGATATACTAAGCCGAAAAGGGCTAGCAGTAGGTACTCATCAACTTTAACCCTGAGTCCAACTCGGAATTCGCGAAAAAAAAACTCAGCTTATCCATACATTTTGTCGAGTGTCATTGACATTTTTCTATGGAACAGCAGTTTTTTTCCAGATTATTTTTATTTTATCATCAAATAAATAAATAAAATTAAGTCTTCCATATATCTATCCATATTTTGTGCATCTTTTCAGAATGCTTTGGAAACTCTTCTAAAAGACATGTACGACAACCTGTACTTGATCTGGCGTGGCGACCTGACCTCAGAAGCAGTATTAATTGCTCATGTTGCACAGACCTCAGCGGAAAACGTGGTTAAAGGTACATCAAAAAAGCGACATTTATTTATTCAGACAAAAAATAAACATGGATAATACAGGGTTATTCATAAAGGGTATGCTAAGCCGAAAAAGGCTCATAGTACTCGTCATTATGAACAACTTTTACTATGGGACCAACCTAAAATTCGCGAAAAAAAAAATCAGCTGTTATCACCATACATTTTGTCGCGTGTCATTGACATTGTTCTATGGAACAGCTGGTTTTTTTTTCGCGAATTTCGGGTTGGTCCCATAATAAAAGTTGTTCATAATGATGAGTACTATGAGCCCTTTTCGGCTTAGCATACCCTTTATGAATAACCCTATATAGAAATTTAGAGCCCTAAATTACGCAATAGGCGGACCTGTGTCGCGAAATCTAGTGTCTTCCGTATAGGGTTAGAACCCATTATACGAGTATCTTTATAGAGGTATATACAGCTAAGTAAACAAGTATTTAAGCAAATGAATACTAGGTAATGCTATGGTTTTGTGGTCATGATTGAGTCGATATTATAAATACATAAATAGTTTTATGGTTGAAATACCAAAAACTTGTACGAAATGCTTTGATTCCACTTTTATTTACCACTGCTAGAATGTAGAATGCTTTGCCCTAGTGGTCTTCCGATGCTGTCTTCAAGTCGCGAGTGAATCGGTTCCTTCTAGGCAAGCGTGCATCGTAGACCGCATCATTGCTTACCATCAGACAAGATGGCGGTCATACTCAAGCCAATAGTTGAAATAAAAAAATAATAATTTAATGTTCGAATTCTAGAGAAAAGTGTAAGTGTATAAGTTTCTATTTTGACCACAAATTTTTATTGAATGTGGATTCTGTTGTTTCAGATTATCATTTACGATTACCACCAGTTATACAAGAAATCAATTGGAAGTTTGCCGGCTTGGAATGAATATTTAGTTGACTAAAATTAATTTATTCCTACTTTTCTACTCAGGTTGTAGTTTATATTCAAGTGTTCTATATGCCTACTTTATCAGGCACCTACATATGAGTACATAACCTATCAATCCTCTTAACTCTCAGACAATTTTAAGCTGTATTCACGTCGTTTAGATCAATTAGGCTCTGACATTGAAATGTGAGCCCTATCGCACACACTGCATACAGTATATTTTCTAATGACAAATTCATGGCGTGTTTGCCATATCATCTTGACGTAGTTTGTTATTCGATATTCTGCTGTATGTGCCACAATATAAGGCCTATATCCTAATCTATTTCAATTATATGGATGTTAATAGTATAAAACCCGTTTTAGGCACCTTTTCAACCGTCGACGAGTAGCGAGAGCTTTACTAGTAAGTTGCTAGTAACAAACTAGTGTAATAAGTGAACTCGCACTATATTCACCGCGTTACCAACTGAGTCGTGCGGCCATAAATCATTTCTTTATGTCCATCTCGCTCACACTTGTGGGTCTTATGGAGCCGCATAGTGATGTGCGTAAGATGGTTATAGACGCATATCGATAAGAATAAAATCAGATAGAAACATACGACTACGACGAAGGCCCTACGACTCAGTTGGTAACGCGGTGACTATAGTTGCTTGGAAAGTAAACTAGTGAACGACAACTCCTCGATCGATGTTGTTTATATTTGAAGTTTAAAATGTTATTAACTTTACCTGCAACATTTAAAAAGATTGTATCGTTCATACGCTAAAGTTGGGCAGATTTAATTCGTGAATTCCATAGTCCCATAGTAAAAGTTGTTTACCCTTTTCTTATAATCCTGTATGCTATTTGTCCAAGACTTTCTTTAGGTAAAAATTTCAGCAAGCAGTCAAGTCTAGTGCTCGTGCTGTACCTCGACTAGGTATTCGTAATCAATCACCGATGCACTGAGAAAAATGGCCATCAAAATTCCGATGAATTCACCTTAAGTACGGAGCATACTGATTTCACCAAAAAGTACGATGACTAGCACGTTTTTACGGTGACAACCATCATAATATATGATTGTCACCCTAAAAACGTGCTAGTACTAGTTTTTACGGTGACAACCATATGGTATAATAGTTGTCACCGTAAAAACTAGTGCTAATCATCGTACTTTTTGGTGATATCAGTAGCTATGCCCCGTACTTTAGGTGAATTCATCGGAATTTTGATGAATTGTATGAAGTGAATTCATCATTCTTTTAGTGGAATTTAGATGGACATTTTTCTTAGTGTGGCGTTCTCGGACGATACGGTGAGTTTTCGGGTGACCGCGAGTGGTATTTACAACTGCAAAATTATGTTTAGAACCTGCCCCATAGCTAAGTTGCAATTTATAATAGAAACGCTATAGAAAATGTAAGAGAATGATATTTATCATAGAATCTGTATATAAAAACAGTCGAATTGAGAACCGTCTCTTTTTTTGGAGTCGGTTAAAAATTGATCTCTTTTTCCCTTGATCATCGCATCACGCGTAAACGGATGGAACAATTTCGCTAAATCTTTTTTTGTTGTGTTGACTATTGAGAAGGTTCTTAAGAAAGAAAAAAATAAGGAAGTTAAGCGGAACATAAGGAACATTAGAAAGTTTAAGATAATTCGAATTCAATATTCATAGTTAATAGTAGTTAATAGACAAGGCAACGTCTGTTGGGTCAGATAGTAGAATATATGTAGGGGGTTATTCATAAAGGGTATGCTAAGCCGAAAAAGGCTCATAGTACTCATAATTATGAATTTATGAACAACTTTTTCTATTGGACCAACCCGAAGAATATATGTAGGGGGTTATTCATAAAGGGTATGCTAAGCCAAAAATGTCAATGACACTTACAAAATGTATGAACAGCTGATTTTTTTTCGTGAATTTCGTGTTGGTCCCATAGTAAAAGTTGTTCATAATGATGAGTACTATGACCCTTTTCGGCTTAGCATACCCTTTATGAATAACCCTGTATAAATAGATTATAGAAATGTCATTCCCATGCATTTTCCTACTCTAGAAATGCAACTTGGCTAGGGGGCAGTATCGCCAGCCAATCGCTTGCTCGCCAGTGGGAAGACAGGTGCCTACTTAAGTATTTAAATTAAATGTATGTATGTTGTCGATGTTTAAATTTCAATAAAAATGTACTCAATATTTTATGAAATTATCATATCTCAGGATCTCGATGTTAGACGTTTAAATCTATATGTCTTCAAGGTATTTCCGATAGAAATAAATAAATCTCAGGTCACGGAGGGAAGTGCAAATAAAATATGTTGTGCCAATACATTGTTTATTTATTAATTTATCGTTATCAGTAGACATAAAATCACGTAATACTAAAGACATTTATAGTGGACCCCCGGTAATCCGGCTCCTGTCTAATCCGGCACCCCCTGTAACCCGACATGTCTATTATTATTATTATTGAATATGTTTTGACAATCTTCGTTAATGTAGATATTGCATGATTGAACAATGAACAGGTTACAACTTGTACAGTAACTGGCAAACAACTTTAGACATTACTTTGGATGGGCAGTAGACGATTTTAAGGTATCTTGGGTGAAAAGAAAGGTGCGGGGGGGGGGGTGGTTTCAACGGCACGCGCCACGCGATTGGCCGATCTGTCGGTACTGTTCTCCGCGTGGATCTGAAATTTGTCGGATTACAAGGTACTTTTTTGTAAAAAAAACCGGTCTATAGGGGGTATTCTATAATCCGACAAATTCGATAGTTCGACACTGCCTTGCAAAACGTTTGTCGGATTACCGCGGGTCCACTGCAATTATAAATGCTGACTAATTTGTCATTATCAGTAGATCTAATAAATAAATACGTAATACTAAATAGTCACATAATTACACCAATAAATGCTGACTAGTCTGATTATATTTCTTGCTACAACACATATTGGATAAAACTGGAATTAAGATGGCTTATAACTTGACTAACACCAACATTAAAATGCTAGGTACTCTATTGTGTATGTAATAGCTAAAATACGGAGGTGAAAGGGCTGGTTAGAATAATATAAAATTTAGGATAGAGATAGCTTATACCCTACATAAATGTCCCGGTCATTTTCATCGTCCCGGTGAAGCCGGGTGGAACCCATTTAGATATTACGTATCTTCATAACATTTAAACTGATTTTGATGAAATTTGGAATATGGATATAGTAGTTTTGGAATAACACTTTCTGCTCTCTACTTTCGGTTTTTTCATCATCATCATCTTCATCGCTGTTTCTTATCGTCAGGCGGGAGAAACCGCAGGGACAGCTAGTATTCTAAAATAGTATACCTTAGGGCTAATTATACTGAGATGACTGCACTAAGTAGTGTAACATTTAGATCAAAGAAATAAGACAATTACGCACTTAGATGCAGCACTGTCTTAGGTGGGATAAATTTACCATTGAGGCTCAAAAACTTTAATTTTAAATCAGCCTGACAGGTCGCATTGTAAACAGTGATCTCAAGCATTTACTTGAGCAAGAAAAGCATTCAACTTTCACCGAACTAATTCTATTATGAACCACAACATGACGAAAATACGAGTTCAAATCAAAGTTTCTAATTATAGGCTCATCATGGGTAACAGTTGGGGCGCCACATATGCACTGGTTCGCGTTGTCCAACAATTCTACCAAAGTGAGCGGAATGATGTTTGGTGCATAGAATATCCTGCTTTGCACTACAACTTTAGCTGCCAACGTGACTAAGCTTTCAGGAGCATTAGCATTAGCGTGAAATGGAAAGGTTTCGGCAAACGTTACATCTAAGTAGTTCCCGGAAATGTCTATGTGCTCCAGTTTACTTTTAAGCAGACTACACGGCAATGTCGCGAGCATATTCCTGGAGAAACTGAAAAATCTGGAAAGAAAAAATTTTTCGTCATTAGAATTTTTTCAAAACTCTTCACAATCGGTTCAGTTTCAGGTGTATAAATAAAAAATTAGCATATATGGTATTTAACAATAGTACCACAATAATAATAAGAATTGGGGAGACCTTTGCCCAGCAGTGGGACAGCTAGGTTAGATAAAAAAAATGATTAATGTCAGTTTGATGTTTGTCGCTAAATCACACAAAAACGGCTGAACAGATTTAGATGAAATTTGGTATGAAGATAGCCTATACCCCGGATTAACATTTATCCCAAAAAATGCGAGGGAAACCGCAGGGTGCAGCTAATTTACTATGAATGCTCAGACACAAAACTTTACTATTGTAGAGTAAATACCAAACAGGGATTGTCTTCCCCGAGTCTATTAGAGAATTGAGATAAAAAACACTGTGATTCACCACATTCTGTGTGTTATCAGTGTTTTATCTTAACAACCTCTTGACCGGTTTTACTCATATTCGAAATTATTGTTTGGAATTAGGTACCATAATATACTTCTACCAAATGTTATCAAAATTCGTCGGTAAATGGTGCTGCAGCAAATTTTTTGAGGGAAATACAGCCCCCTCCCAATCAAAAAATTGCGACGACAAAAAAAATCTATTAAATCGTTGAACCTGTATACCTAGATTACCAAGTTTCATCGAGATTTGTTGAGAAATGCCACCCGTATGTGACTACCAACGTACAAACATCCGGACTGATGAAAGTAACTTTGGCCAGTTGTTGCAGAGACGCTTCGCTCGCTCGGTCAATTATTGTACCAAAGAGGGATTGTCTACTTTACTATGGAAACTAATGTGGTTTTCACTCATACGTGGAGACCGTGTCTTCATGGTCATCGTGGGGAGTGGACAAGTCTGGTGACGACGCAGTCAGCTCCATATGCTGGAATATTCTCAACCTGGCACAAGACTCCAGCGACGAGGAAGACTAGTGTCAGAGACGCAACCGCAAGCGCTTCACGCTTGTAAACTCACCGAATGTGACCGAAACTAGTCGTAGTAGACGACTTAATTTTTACGTGAGTATTCCCGTGTTAATTATAACAAACAGGGATTGTCTTCCCCGAGTCTATTAGAGAATTCGCTTTTTTACAGAACTTACCTTAATTGCTTGAGCCTGCCAATAGTTGCAGGCAGTTTTCCAATTAGGTTGTCATCAATTCTCAGAGTTACAAGTTTTTGCAGTTTCCAAATTCCTTTTGGTAGATAGCTCAGTTTGTTACTACTTAGGTTCAGAAGTCGCAGTGTATTTCCAATCTGTATAGAAATAATCAGTGGTTGTTTTATTTTAAACAAAATCTTAAAGTTTCAAACAGTTTTATCACTAGCTGCACCCGCGGTACCACCGATGCAGTGATATTGTTGAACATTTTCTTGATTGGTTGAGTGGTTAACACTTTGGCTGCGGCGGATAATCACATGTGCTTGCCCCAGGCGCGGCTAATAGTCAAACGCCTTGATTTTTACACGCCTCGCGTGTGCAGCCGCACTCGCGTCGCGCAAAGGAAAACACAGGGTTTGTATTTCCCGCAGCCGAAGTGTTAAGGTGTGTATGTTAAGAAACCAAACAAAACCAATGTCACATTTATAATATTAGTTATTACCTGAGGTTCTTGAAGCCACCTCCAGTCTATTACTCCTTTATGTCCGAGATGATTATTTTGCAAATGTAATTCTATCAAGCTCTTCATTCGCCCTGTGAGTTAGAACATCACAATGAGTTTAGATACTTAATATGACAACCTGAGATAATGTTTATCTACATTCAGACATTACTAATTTCTAGAACCATTTTATCTCAGGTTTTTTAAATTTATTTTTTCAGTACTAGCTGCACCCCGCGGTTTTGCCTATGCAGTTTTAGCCTATATGTTAATCCTGGTTGTAGTCTTCATACTAAATTTCGAAATCCATTCAACCGTTTTAGTGTGAAAGAGTAACAAAGATACATCCATAGTCTTACAAACTTTTGCGTTCATAATATTAGTGGCATAGTAGGAAGTAGGATATTATAAGTGTTATTAAATTTTGTTTGTAATTTCTGGTGTGCACAATAAAGAGTTGATCTATCTATCTTTAGGCATAGGTGACACAGGCAGTAGCAAATAATATACAAAAAAAATGTATTTTGTACCTACCCAATTCTATTGGTAATGTTTCGATCTCATTGTTACTCAAATCAAGAATAGTAAGGTGATTCAATAACAATATTTCTCGTCGGAAGTTACATAGTTTTAGTTTAGCCATGGTTAGAGATTCTAAAGTCCGTGGAAGACCTTTTCTAGGCATTTCACTTCGGTCACGAATGACAAGTTTTCTTGGTGCATTATCTTTTGCATTATCTTTTGCTGTGGCACTCAAACTCGTTAATGAATTCCTCTGTAGAGCCTTTTTGTCGCCAGATATGCACGACTGCAGCAATCTGATGAAACATTTCAATTGTATGGATTCGCTTTTTATGCACAAATCATGGGGCGGGTCATCAAATCTGATTGTACTTTTGCCGTCATTTATACACTTCACGAATACTTGTTTGATATTTTTGACTCGATATTTGATTCCGCTTTTGTTTACAGTGGAAAAATGTAGAATAAAGAACTCTGTTTCGCATTTTGGTTCTTTGCCAAGAGCTAAGGTGGATTTAGCATGTTTAATGTTGGTTCTGAAGTTAAGATTGTGGTGTGCTCGGTTTATAACTTCTACTTGACACTGTAATTTCATTTTAACATCATTTGAACTGAAAATCAACGAGAATAAATAATATTTGCTTAATTTTCCTAAGTAAACCAAAACGAATAAAATTTTAGCGCAAAATTTGCGCCAAAAATCCATTTTTTATAATAATCAATATTGCCAACTCTAAAATAAACCGGCTAAGTAAAAATTATTGCATTTCCGAGTGCCTCATAGATATAGTATAGTCGGGGCCATAGATATATTACATAAAGATAGAACCAAAGTGTAACCGCACATGCGACAGCTATATTCTTGAAATGATGCCAGGATAGGAATGGTTCCCCCATCTTAGAGGAAAAAACTTCATAAAATATTCCTAATCTTTTTACTTCACAAAATAAAACATTGTTATACAGGGTTTTAAGGAAAGGATATACAAGCCGCAAATTGCTCATAGTAGGAAAAAGTCTAATAGTAGGAAAATAACTACTAGTATACTAATCTACTCTTAATTATGAACATCTTTTTTTAAATAGGCAATCTTGCGATTGCGAAAATAATGTACCTTATCTTAGTTTTGGGTCAGCGGGAAATATGAAATAGTCCAATAAATTAATTATTTATTAATTTATTGGGTACAATCCTGGGGAAACATAATTCACAACCTGGCAGCTACAAATCGTAGACGGCTCACGTAGTAACTATTATTCCTAATCTGTGGTTTGCCCACCTTGGCACGGTTACAGCGACGGGGACGAAAAGTGAAATGTCTGTCTCTCTTTTTCAACCGTGTTTGGCACTTGCCATCTTGCTCTTTTTTACAAAGTAGCTACTATGGTTCTGTCTGTTAGTCTGAGGTCGGGGCATTTTAATAGGTCACATTTGACGTCTGTCAGTTTTATCTTCATAGTGAGGTGACCTGAAACATCGATAAAAGTGAATTAATCAATACGGACTTGAAATATATTAAGTGAATTTTAAAAATCATCAGGCGAATCCCTATCCCAATTATTTTTCTTTCGTAAATTTAAGGAGCAAAATAAGACAAGTACATAATTTAACAAAAAAAATGCATTTATTCAGTTGAACAAACAGAACTGTTATTATTATTGTCATGTTCATCACTGCTCTCAGCACTCAGAGATAATATTCATTCATTTTCAATAATATGGTCTATTCTCACATCTCGTTCAAAATCTTGTAAAGTTATTTTCTTTGTTTTCTCTACGACTTTTCTACGGTCTTCTGTAGTGACTTAAAAAAATCGGTTGTCTGTAAAATCGGTTTACTGACGATAGTTGAACGTGACAACGTCTTAAGAAAATACTGGAGGAATGGTTTCATTTTTCCAAAGAAAATTTAATTTTATATGTTTGTTAATTTTATTTTATTTTGTATGGATATAGAGAAGGAGGTAAATGGAAATCACAATTGAATTGATCAAGTTACATTTATTTGTACGCATAAATACAATTACGACAATATATCATATATTTAATCATATAATTAACAACATATATTTAATTATTTTATCGCCGCAATTATCGTTGCTTTATACAATTAACACCACATTCACTTTTCACTGCACTTCATACTTGACGAAAACATGTAATTATGTATTATTGTATGGCAGCTGTCCACGCGGACGCATTGCTCACTTAAGTAGGAGAGAGACAGATATCGAACGCTGCCGAACGCGGAGGCCGATTGTGCCTTTGTCGCTCGTTGCGCGCTCTCGCTTGCACTTCAAGCCTGGAACGCCTCAGAGCGAGGTAACGCTGCATGCGTCATGTTTTTTCGTGCGTGCAGCCGCCTTCATCGAATTATAAGACGTTGTCACGTCAAAACGTTGGTGGAGTAATCTGGCCAAGAAAGGCTAGCGACAGAAAGTAGTGAAAAGGGCTCGTCACAGGACACGCTGATCACGACACAGAAAAATAGTAATAATAATTGACAATACCTACTATGTAAATTATCAGCAATAAAAGGCTTAAATAAATAAACGTAGTCGGTAAGATCAGTCCAATAAAAAAGCCGGGTCAGTAAATTGTACCGAACCAAATCAATGATTTTTCTATTTAGTTATTTTTTGTATTTTATAGTTTGTTAAAAGAATAACAAATATTTATGTTTTATTAAAATCATACCGTGGTTATTAATTTATGATGATATTTCTTCACAAGTAATCATTGCATTCGATTCAACTTATCAGCCTTCGATTTTTAGAGAAACTTCCCTAGTGTTTAAAAAGAAAAAAGGTTAACTGACGCAACATTGTAACAACGTTCAGTTCTTTACGAGATCGTAAATTATCTCGTAGATCAGTAATTGTTTATTACGTTAAAAATGGTTTAATAAAAAAACAAATCATAAAATAACTCGTATCGGTCATTATTACACTAAATATGTAATCGTAATTGAAAAAAGTTAAGCAATTGTGCAGTTCTAATAAAACGAAAAAATATATTATTTATGCCCGCCGTTACAAGGTTACGTTGTTGAATTTCGATGAATTGTCAAATGTGACCTATTAAAGTGGCCCGACTATACACAGAGATGGAACCAAAGTGTAACCGCACATGCGACAGTAAATTCTTGAAATGATGCCAGGATAGAAATACTTCCCCCATTTTAGGGGAAAAAAATCATAAAATATTCCAAATCTTTATACTTCACAAAATAAAACATTGTTATACAGGGTTATAAGGAAAGGATATACTAAGCCGCAAATCGCTCATATAATAGGAAAAGGTCTAATAGTAGGAAAATAACTACATACTAATATACTAATCTTCCTACTCATAATTGGACCCATTTACGCAAACAACATCTAACCCACAGCAAGCCAATATTGAGACATCGAGACTTTTGTGAAAATAGTGTGCAAAACGTAAATATAAGTCAATTTCACTGAAACAGTGGGTTAGTTCTTGTTTGCGTAAATGGGTCCAACTATGAACATCTTTTTAACCGACTTCAAAAAAGGAGGAGGTTATCAATTCGTCTGTATGTTTTTTATTATTATTTTTTTTTTATGTTTGTTACCTCATAACTATTGACTGGGTGAATCGATTTTGATAATTCTTTTTTTGTTAGAAAGCTGACACTTCCCATTTGGTCCCATTTCAATTTAGTCCAGTTCTGATTAAGGTATCCATGAGAAAACCATATAAGTCTTAAATTTGCATTACGTACGTGCGCGACAAATAGATGAATAACTCAATAGTCGGTCTCTTGAAGTCGGTTTTTGTTTTTTGTTTTGTAAAAATAATGTTCTTGTATTAAAAGGCTAATCTTGCGATCGCGAAAATAGTGTACCTAATCTTAGTTTTGGGTCAGCAGGAAATATGAAATAGTCCAATAAATATTTATTGGGTACAATCCTAGGCAAACATAATTCACAACCTGGCAGCATCAAATCGTAGAAGGCTCACGTAGTAACTATTCCTAATCTGTAGTTTACCCACCTTGGCACGGTTACAGCGACGGGGACAAAAAATGAAATGTCTGTCTCTCTTTTTCAACCGTGTTTGGCATTTGCCATCTTGCTCTTTTTTACAAAGTAGCAATTATTATGGTTCCATCTGATTCTGTTTAATCTGAGGAGTGCCTCTACTGTAGTGTACTGCTAATAATATACAGCACAATAATGTACAGCCCATATCACGCAGAAATTGCTATAGAATTTAAAATTTAATTGTGATATTTTTTGGGTTTTATTGGGCAGGCTTCATTGTCATTACAAAATGGTAATTTTAGTAACTTAATAAGAATTACTTTATTAAAATACTATTTGGTTCCGATCAAAAGAAAGGGCTTGCCAAGATTAACTCGAATAACTGCCTCTTTGATTTTATAGACAACTCTGCCAAAAACATTGGATCGCACCGTGCCAATAATATAATTATATCACGATTTCGTATGATTTGATTTTGCAAAGCATATGAAATTCAATATCGCTGTGTATCAATAGTATTCTGCTATCTTGCCTAAGTACTTACTTACTTAAATTATTTTACAAGGCGGAAATTAGAAATCGGTATAATCCGTTTTTATGATCTTTATTTTAATTTAATACTAGCAACATAATTGAATGAAATTTTATCTTCTATGCTGAGTTTTGATTCTGATTTCCGTTTGATTTATCGTTCATGCGTAGTCTGTGGAACGTTACTATTTTTAATTTTAATTGATTGATTGATCTGATTGGTATTAAACTTATCCTCTTGTCGATTTTCGCTAAATCTTCTATCTACCAACAAAAATCTAATTGGTAAGACGAACTCTGTTTTATAAATTTACAGTTATAAAAGAGAAATGTTGAGCTTCTTCGCCTGCTAATTTCTTTATTGATCGAATTACAATCTGTCGTTGTTTATGTACTCCAGTTGATAAGTTTTTTTAGTTTTTGTTAATACGGCCGTAAATTTTATTGAAAACCAATAACTTTATTATTTTAGTATTGCGACAATGGCTGCAGTCATCGTTAAATCTCGATTTGCTGGTCTCAAGATCGAGGACGACGATGCTTCGCCCTCAGAACACATTCCAAAGAAACAAGAGAAAATAAAACCTAACAATGAAAAGAAACCGGAGATACTGAAAAAAGCCAAACCTAACAACACTAAAGTCCAGGTAGCTTCACCATTTATATACGAAAACACTTACTTATCAGTTAGTGCAGGTAGTTTGACAAACCTACTTTGCTCATGCATCTTATATTGATCAAGAGTAGACAGGCATGCCTGTTTTTACAGGTTTTTGTTTAATAACTTCTAGATCGACTTTAAATTGCTGACAATCAAGAGTATAAGAGACTTTTTTGCACTCAAAAACTTCAAGACAAACAGTTATGTAAAAATCTCTAATAATGGTTAGTAAGAGACCTATGGTGGCCGAAAATTGACAACCAGTCAGCTTACTCTAAAATCAAGCACTAGAGAATATAGTTATGAACTTACTAAAACTAAAAACAACATGCAAACTAGTTTTCATGTTGCAGTTAATTATATTTAAATGTTATGTTGTTCGTATGTTTATGTTTTATTTCAGCCGGCAGCTCGCAAGAAGAAATCTAAACAAGTCCAGATGTCGGCCGAGCAGTGGGAGAGGTGGCAACAAAAGGATAGTGAAATGGTCGATGGAAACTACGCAGATGAACTGCAACAAGTACTAATTACCAATTATTACAAAAACTAAAACTTAAGTGTTGCAAAAAAATATTTTTCATTTTTCATTTTATCCACCTAACTCACTTTGTTTGTCAAGTTATGTTATTGTTGCAATCGAGATTTAGATCCCTTATTTGACATCTCTTTTGTTGCAGGCAATCCTTCTCTCAAAGCTTGATTACGAGGAAAAAAAGGTTGTGTACAAGCATTCGAAGAAAAATGCGGACAAAGTAAAACTACAGGAAGAACAAGCATCCAAGAATAAAAACAAAAAGCAGCAGAAAAAGAAAAACGTAATGAGTCTCGATCAGTTCAATGACATGGTGAATGGTGAAGATACAAAATGTGAGTATAAAATAAAGTCAGAAATCCTTTTTCATTTGTAGTGATGGCTAAGAAAGCTTGGTAATTTTAGATTGCTACCATGGGGTAACTATGTTAAGTAGGTTAATTTTTATAATACATCATAACATAATGGTCCCTGCCCATTGTCCGCCAACACTGTTCACCTGGGTGTGCCAGGGGCATATTTTCTACTCGTGTGTTCAGGCGCTAGCCATTTATTGTAAGTAAATGATGCATGTCCATTCTGGACACTGGATAGGGTATATGAATAATAATATAAACAATCCTCTTCACATCATATTATGCATTGTTTAACTTTCAGCAAACCATGTAATTGAAAAAGACGAAGACAGTAAGATCCCTGAAAAAGATACAGAATTTTTCGAAAGAGTAAAAGATGAGTCAAAGATTGAATTCCTAAAGAATAAAAGGACAGAAGAAAATAATGACAGAGTCCGAAGTCGACAGCAAGCTTCAGATGAGGTCATAACACGGGTGCAGTTTATTGACACCCTCGAGAAAAAAGATCAAGAAATATCTCTTTTGAAGCTTGAAGTTTCCGGGCTAAAGCAGGAGCTTCTCACAGTGAAGTCTAGAAATAAAAAGCTCTGCAACATATTAGGACAGGGTGAAAGTAAGTATTTTATACCAAATCGAAACTTATGCTGTGTCAACCAACTTCAAATTTCAAATTCAAGAAGAGTATCAATTTTATTGCACCAATGCTATGCGTTTTGGAGGTTAAGGTTAAGGTAGAGTTACAGCTGGGCATTTTATTTTAATTATCTGGGAATTTATCTGATTGATTTGGATACTCCAACTATAGTTTCCATCACATCCGATAATCTTTTGCAAGAAGTAGGATTTAATAGATTTTGTGTCGTTGGCGATTTTTGTTTTTTTATTTCTCTCAAAAAGGGGGAAAATGTGCTGCGGCTTCATTCACCAGCCAATTTTGATAACATTTGACAGAAACATCTTTACTAAATGAAACAAGCATTTCGAGAATGAAACAAATCATTCACGCACGAGACAAAAGGTTGTGATTGTTATAAAAAACTTAGCGCTTGCGAGGTCTCCTACTGTTCAAGTGTTCACAGAACTACTTGTTTTAACTTATATGTATAGTTTCTTGTAATTTTTTTTTATATACAATAAAGCTTTATTGTATGTATTGTTTTGATCATATTGTATAAGTTATTATTTTTGTTTGATACTAGCTGCGCCCCGTTGTTTCACCTGCTATTCTAGAGAAACCGTTAAAATTTCCAGGATAAAGGTCTAATCTAAGACTTTTTTTTTGTGAAGTATCAAACATAAAAAAAATAAACTCTTTGACATTCATAATATTAATAGTATAGGTATATTAGTATGATAGGTATTAAGATGGGTATATTAGTAGGATGGATGTATTAGATAGTAGGATGTGTAAATATGTTGGCTGGCGTTACGCAAGAGATGTGTCAAGTAACGTTGTTGTTGCATTGCAGTGAAGGACAAGGCGGAGGTACTGGTCGAGGTGGAGCGGCTGCGCGGAGTTCAGGCCGAGCTCACGGCGGAGCTGGCCGCGCTGCACACCGAGCTCGAGCGCGAGCGCTCCAAGCACATAGACTCCAGGGCCAAGGACAAGGTACTACACGTTACATTGTAGTGAAGTGAAGGTGGAGCGAGCTCAGGCCGAGCTCACGGCGGAGCTGGCCGCGCTGCACACCGAGCTCGAGCGCGAGCGCTCCAAGCACATAGACTCCAGGGCCAAGGACTAGGTACTACACGTTACATTGTAGTGAAGTGAAGGTGGAGCGAGCTCAGGCCGAGCTCACGGCGGAGCTGGCCGCGCTGCACACCGAGCTCGAGCGCGAGCGCATTTGCTATTGCTATTTCAAATTGCAAGAGGCGCCATCTTTTTCTAGCTAGTTCATGCCAGGCGTTAACTTCATGTTATCCTGGTGGTGTCACACGATTATAATTAGATTACGATCACGATTATTAGTGGGGAGCTATTCCAAAATTAAATTCACCAAATAAATAAATTAAATTGTCTCAAGCAAACCCGCGGTGCGAGCCTTGTTTTGTGTAATGCAGCTCGGCGCGCGCGCATACTTTTGTTCTACGGAGTCAAAACGCTATCGCTATTCGCTTGGCCGGCAGCACTAGTCGATACTGAGATATGACGGCGAATGCACGCTCGGTTTTGCTCCCCATAATCGCTCATAGTTTTACGCTTTGCTAACTTTTAATTTAGATATTAGTTAATATTTTAATGTTGATAGTTTGTGGTGAAAATAAATTCAGTTTAAGTGGATACCCTGGGTTAGTTCCGACCATAACTACCACAGTACTAGTAGGTCTCTCGTGTTCTATTTCTACATTCGATTTGATTTTAACCCCTGACCTGACGCAATAATAGGGATGTGATAAGTTAAGAGCAGGACTCGCTCTAAATCTCATCATCATCAATCTTTTTCCACCCACTGCTGAGTATAGGTCTCCCCTTCGGCGCGCCATCCTTTTAGGTCCTGTGCCAGCCTCATCCAATGCTCTAAGATCTAAATGGCAGTGGAATCCGG
Source organism: Alcis repandata (assembly GCA_949125135.1). NCBI lineage: Eukaryota > Metazoa > Arthropoda > Insecta > Lepidoptera > Geometridae > Alcis > Alcis repandata. Next base: position 6,738,969 of record OX421238.1, read on the forward strand.
AAACGTATGAAATGCGTTTTGTTAACTAAGAGGTCAATCGAAAATATTGCTGCCGCTGTCAGATTTTAGTTAGAATATACCCATGCATCAATTCTGTATTGATTTGCAATAAAGTTAATTCTACAATTCTCTATTACTTAAATTTTTGTCACTTAATATGTAAATTGTTTCTTTTCAGAAAAATACGACCAAAAAGAAAAACATACGTTTCGACGTGTCGTCCGAGGCCATACCCGCAAAAGAATCCAGTACCGGTACGGCTGCCTAATGGTGAACTCACAATTTTCTATAGCTTATTAATTTAATATTAAAAAAAACCATGTCGTAAAAATTTTAAATGATTTCTTAGTCACAGATCTAAGATGATTAGGTTTCTAAGAGACTGTATTTGACTGTTTTTGATTATTTTTTCTTATTTTCTAACAGATTCCTTAACTGTATTTATATTTTTTACTTTGATACAATTTAATGCATTATTGCGAAGTACGTTTGAAAGTGGTAACTATTACAAAACCGCTTGCATTTTGATCTCTCATAAGAATTTCTTTTGAAACTATCCTGAAATAACTGTAATACGGTTACAGGCAACTTTGGTAGAAATATGGTTAAATATTTCCTGGCTAAAGTTTAGATGTCATAGTTATAGAATATTACTTACATAAGTAAATGTTAAATCATAGTTTCTTCATCAGGATAAACTTCTTGGGTTGTCCATTAGAAAGTTGTGAAATGTTCCAAACTTCAATTTATTATTCCAATACTCTAAATTTAGTTATTAACACAAGATCTCTCTAGTTTCTATGTATTATTATTTTATAAGCTCTTTCTTGGTGATACTCAAACTCATTTTTATTAAAAAGTAAATATGAAAATAAAAAGGTATGCATACGTATAAATTAGTTTTTTTTTAATAGTTAGGTTAGTATCTCAATGGAAATTAAATGTCTGCTAGTTTGCCTCCAAGCTTCTAAAGTCTATCGAGAAAGTCATTCAAGAAAAAAAAGCGTTTTCTTCCCTTTAAAAAAAATTGAATACAGCCTCTTTTTGGCTCAGAATAACATATATTCTGGGACAAAAAGAGTTACTATTATGTTTGTTTGTAGACAATATCTATCGAATGTATGTATGTTGGACGTTGGTGTGTTCCTATTTTACGTTTCGTTTCACACATTTTGGCCTACCGGCGAAACGTCTGACCTATTTTGGATTGCGAGGTTTTGTTAGATACGTCTTTGTATCGAGTGTTTCAGTTGTTTTTTTTTAACTTAAGTACATTTGCAAATTCGATAGTTTCCAGGGTCATCAGGAATAAAAAATCAGAAACAGTTTTAAAACAACGCATGATTTTATTGCCGTATCTAATTAAATACACAATTATAATAAACTATATCTAATCAACTAAACATTTCATTTCACTAAAACTCGAAGGCAGTTAGTCGAATCTACGAATTAGAATTGTGTATCAATCGATGGACAAAGCGTTCCTGACGCATCTTAGAACGGAAGCATCAAAATCGACTTAATTTTCATTTTTATAATAGTCGTAGCTTAATTAATGGTACGTACAAGATAAATAAACATCACTACGTGCTAGCTATTTTAGAATTATGCATAGTCTTAAATAGAACAGGACACAATGCTAATAACTTTTAACGTAAAAATGTTCGGCATTTTTGTTCCAGAAACACGTATAGGCGTATAATTATATTAGTCGTATATTATAGGTTACGTAAAGGCAGAAATATATAAGTAATTTCAGGAAATAACAAAATAGTAATTCTACATCTTACAATAAATATATATGTCTACTTGAATTGTTAAAGTTTAAAGATCTTCAGATATAGTGGTCAGGGCATTTACAGCTCTATTACTTTTAGGTTAAGGGTCTTATGACCAGCGTCGGTTCTTTAGAGTCCGTGAAATTACGTATCGAACGGAAGGTAATACAAATGCCTAGGATTTGACTAGCTGGTTTACATAGGTGTAATTTCTAACAGTTATTTTATGAAAAATGTTCCACATGACGCTGACTATGAATGATTTATAATAATAACTTTGTACAAAAATATGAATAATTATAATGATTTTATAATAAAACCTAAATATTAACTTAACAAAGTGTCATATTGGCAGTTTTAAAGAGTGAATTATGGCAACGTGAATTTGATTTCTAAAATATTTTTGGTCCAAATACAATTTTATAGTATCCTATCTACTTAAACGCGTTCACAAATTGTATATAAAGAAATACATACACCATTTTAATACTGATGTTATACAATATAAAGTATTAATTAGTAGACAACTAAGCGGGGACTATGTTAAAACTAGTACTTAAATAGTATGGCAGTATATAACTGGGGTTGCAGAGCATTGTATTATGTACTTGCGAGATTCCGCATGTCACCACACACTATTCGAGTCCTAACGTACGTTACTGTCTATTCGATGGGCACAATTATAAAGTACAAGTACAGTTCACAAGCTCTCAGTCATATAATACGTTCCCACCGCATTCTGTAGTCACATTCACTAATCACTTTCACTTCACTCCTAACCTCTCCGGTAAACTTATTACCGTTCATAAATGCTAGTGCGTAGAAATTCATTAGTACATCGTCTCTGAAGAACGGTCTCTTCGAAGGCCGGCGCCGTGCACTCGTGTCGTTTCATAAGAAATTCATATCTTATTCTCGTGAAAAAGTGCTAGGTTATTTGTATCCTGGGGTGTAGTGCAGTACGGCGTCCGTTCAGCAGGCCGGTACTTCGGAGCATTTAATGGAGCCGATCGGCTTCAGAGCCAGCTCGCATCTCGAGTCGTCTATAACTTCGTTACCGATCACGCAGTACACGCCGCGATGCTTCATCACCTCCTCGCCCTGTCGGACAAAACGATTGAATCAACAAATTCAACTCAAAACAAGATGCTAAACTAAAATCAGCTTAGGAACTTAGTACTGACCGGCATATGACAGGATTTGGAGCAAGGCTTCCACGATCCCGTCCACCAGTGAGTGGGCGAAGCGGGATGCGAGGCCGGACGCGTGGCGTGGATCGCGGGGTGTGTGTGCGCAGTGTGGGCCGCGGCGTGCGCGTGCGCAGTGTAGGCGGCGGAGTGCGGGGCGGGGCGCGCGGGGTGCGGCGCGGGGCGCACGGGGTGCGGCGCGGGGTGCGTAAGGGGCGCGGGGTGTGGGGCACGCGCGGGGCACGCTGGCTTGTAGCAGCGCTGGCGCAGCGCCTCCGGCGGCGGCGGCTCGCTGTTGTAGCACTGCGACTGCTCCACGACACCTGTTCAACAATCAACATTCAAACATCAAGCTATCTATGCTGCTATGGCTTCTATCAAAAAGAAGCTAACCGATCCAATTCCATTCCAAATGAGAGATTAAACATCTTAAATCTCAGGGTGACGAGCGCAGTGCTGTACCGCGCAGGGTCTTGAATTCCAAGAGTTTAAAATTCTGGGTGGCGCAGACCTTTTATGGGTAAACGTGACGTTTAACATCTGGCGAGCGATTTACTCGTCTCGTCACTCAATGGCATAAAAAATAATATGAAATGAAATGAAATGAAATATTTATTCATAGCATTGCTACAAGTCAAGGAAAAAGATAATCGTAATAAATTCAAAATAATTCGTAAATCAATCACTAAATAATAATTCATAGATTACACGTCGAGCCTTCATATTCGTCAAGGTCGTAAAAAGGATGTTCTAGCAACCAAAGTTTCAGTTTAGTTTTAAAAATCGCAATATTTAAAACTACTTAAATTGAAATATTATATTTTAATAATATCTTCTTCTTATAAATAAAAATGAATCCCTGTTCGTTTGGCTCGCTATAACTCGAGAACGGCTGGACCGATTCCGCTAATTTTGATCTTGAAATATTTGTGAAAGTTCAGGGAGGGTTTAAAAATCTGCGGGTGAAACCGCCGGGTACTCAGCTAGTTATTTAATAAAAAAGGTTGGTTCCGTACGTTTGTGCTGGTCCACGCACTCGAGCTGGCGACTCATGGCCCCGAGGCCGCAGCTGGCGGAGCAGGCCGACCACTCCGACAGCCGGTAGCTGTAGCTGGAGCGCCGCAGCCGCGCCGCGTCCACCGTGTACTGGTACGTCACGCCCGGGTTGCGGTGCTTGCTGCCGTGGTACAGGCGTTGCTGGAAACGAAAAAATAGCTTACTCCCACTGAGAAAAATTTCGCCTAAAGTGCACGGTCAAAAAAAAAAAAAATGGTCATAAAAATTCCAATGAATTCACCTAAAGTACGGAGCATAGTGATAATCACCAAAAAGTACGATGATAAGCACCAATTTTTACGGTGACAACTATCATAATATTTGGTTCTCACCCTGAAAACTGGTGCTTGTACTAGATTTTACGATGACTACCATATATTATGATAGTTGTCACCGTAAAAATTGGTGCTTATCATAGTATTTTTTGGTGATTATCCCTATGCTCCGTACTTTAGGTGAATTCATTGGAATTTTTATGACCATTTTTCTCAGTGCATGCTGTCATAGTTATGATTATAACACAAATATCATGAATGCGGAAGTTCGTATGTTTGTTACTCCTTCACGCTGAAACGACTGAACGGCAGAATTGGATGAAAGTTAAAAGCTTTTATTCTGGATTGGCATATAGGCTACATAATCTGGCTATATAATAAACCGCGCGCCTCTATGTGTGTTGATTGTATTGTCTATGTGTGTGGTGCCGTTGTCTTGGGTTTGAATAATATAAACGATGGAGTGAATCAAAAACTTACATAAACTTTAATGTCTTCGGCAATCGGTCCCGGAATCCTAACTTTCTCCCAGTCACGGTCTCGTTCGTAGATCGCCTGTGTTCCGGCGACGAAGTACTCAGTGAACGTAGTATTTCTGCAACCACAAATCGATTAAACCTCTTATACGTTTAGTGAAGATTAAAGCACAATAAAACTGCATAAATTCTTACCGTGCTCCAGTCAGGTACATTTTCCTCGATCTCGCGCTTCCGATAGAAATATAGTTTCCGGGACTGACTTTTTCTTGAATTTTAACGTTTCTTGATCCAGCTGGTATCACTGCAACCTGTTGAAAAAAACGCTTTTTAATACAAGAAGTATAAGTAGTATGAGAAACCAGATGTATCCCTATGGAAATGTTAAACTTTGACCTATATAAAACCAAAATTTAAAAAGTGAAATTATTGCTTTGGCCAGATCCATCGAGTAGCGATACTTACTTCATCTAACCCGGACTGCTTGGTAGTATCCTTGCTGTAACTTCCAAGCACAGTCTTACAAGCCGATCCATCACCACCGCACACTCCGCATGCATCCTCCTTTATACTGGATCCCACGACCCAGTCGCAGCCAACTTGGTAGCACACGCCTGAAAAAAAAAATACATGCCTTCAAATATCCATTCAATATCCATTTCAATCATTTAAGATCGTTCCATTTATGAAATCGTTCTTTTGATCATTCATATAAAAGCTATGGAAATAAAACTCACCTGCAATGCACATATCTCTAGATCCAAGAGTTTGCTTGCAAGGAGTGCCGTCGAAGACGAAGCCACCCGCCATTTCCAAGTCAGTGTCTTTGGCCACACATAGGAGGTCGCAGGGCTTATCTGTGAGAGATAGTTAAAGGTCTAGTTAAAAATAAATATTATTTATTGCTCTTTATCTTTTTAATGTGTAGTTTTCTTGTTGTGTCGAGCTAGCTTGTCAGGAATTATTGTCTTTGGCCACACATGCACACAAGGCTGGTCTGCATTACAGTACAGCGTTTTGACTCATAAAGTTCTATTTATAAATATTATTTACAATAAAAATTACGACATTATTTACTTAATGTGCGGTTATATCAGCCCTAGTGCATACAGACAAATGCTCCTCAACATAGTACATGACGAGGTTAGGTATGTTCCCCTGAGCGACTATTATCACGAGGGAATGGATAAGATACTGTGAATGGGTTAAGTGTATAATCCGTAGGTTATATAATGCCTTGCATAGTTATTGATATAAGATAAAGGTTGGTCAGTATTGATAGGGTATCTTCGTTCGAAGGTACACAAACCTTGGTCGAAATACGGTATCCATTCCGTGATAGTTTCGTTATTGTACGACATGTTGTTGTGTTTCGAGCACTGTATCTCTCTGAACGATGGCGTGTTGATAGGGCACGGATCTATGTTGCAGACCTTGTATCTGTAAATGGAAACGGTTTTTAATATATATAAAACTTTGAAGCTTGTCATTGTAACGCCACAAATAAAGATGGGACTGCACGCATTGTTTCTTTAGGTCTATCTAATTTGGGAAGCATGCATGTCGTTAACGTGTTTTAATCACCTGGCTAACTACCAGCTAAATGTCATGAAGCGCCTAGCGATATGTTTCAGCAACCTCACCTTAAAGTCAAAATCCTATGGTTGACTTTTATAGGCTCTTGGTCACAGCACAGTTCCCCTGATGCTTTCCTGATCTGACGGTTCGCCGCACGAGCATTAGAGATGCCGATCTCTGTGACTCGACCAGATGTGTGAACACACATTGCTCCTTTAGTTCTGACCGCGAAAAATATCCAGCTTCAAAGCCTTCAAATGACGTATTTCAAGGTGACTTACCGACTCCTGTCTCCAATACAGTAAGCGCCGTTGTTGTTGGGAGCTGGGCTGTTGCACTCGCGCGACTGCGTGGAGACGCCGGCCCCGCAGGTCCTCGAGCAGTCGCTCCATTCGCTCCACTCGCTCCAGCCGCCGTCGATGGGCGCTGGAGACGCCTGCCGCGGCACGCACGTCTGGTTCTGACACCACTAAAACAACAAACGTGTGGTTACTCCTCGGAAATATAATATATTGACTAACGGAGAGCGAGTGAGCGAGCTAGTGTGACTACTGAGAGGTGGCCAAGATTGTACCACTAACTAAGTTTTTGCTCTTCTTAAACGTAAAACGTTACTGGCAATGTTTTTTCTCAGCGTATGCTACGATGTCTTTAGGGTCTTTAGACGCTTCATCCAGCCTGGATACTTTAGGGCTCAGGTTTACTGGCGCACTGACTAAAGTATTCAAAAGCATCAATGACTCTATGACTGACAAGCTAGGTATTGTCCACTGTTCGCCTTGCTATGTCGTTGTAGTCAGAGATGGTAAACCCTCCTAGCTGTAACTGTAGCTTCTGTCTTACCATATTATCCCCACAAGTGGTGCCGGGCGCGGCTGGTCGCAGCATAGTCTTGCACTTATCGTCGACCAGGCACCACAGGTGCTCGCACAGTTCCGACGGCTTGGCGCAAACAACTGCCTCGGCGCCGAACTGGAGGTGACATTGCGATGCTGCGTCGTACATTACACCTGGGAAATAGGACAACGTTATACGACTCATACTTGTTTACCTAATCTGTAATTATAATGATATAGATATAGAGAAACAAAAAATAATAAGTAAGTGGTATTTATTCTTGATAGACTTACCGGCCGGGACTTCAGGGTAAGCATATTCTTCTTGCGACGGTCGATCACTCAAACATTCTCCCAATCCGGCGCTGCAAAAAGGTATAAACATAAGTTCAATGAGTTTATCATTATCATCATTTTTGCTCTTAATCGGCCATTCTAAGTAGTGCCAAACTGCCAAGCAATACGCTTCTCTTGTACGTCGGGTCCTGAGATAATTTATACGGGTCTGTCCTTTGATTTTTACAATATCCTGGACTCAGCGAGCTCATTTACTAGTACATATTTGACCACTAATTTGTCAACGATTTAATCCACCTGCCATATCTGTGCCGCTCTGCTTGTTGCTCTGCTGGTCAACTCTTTTACAGTTTCGTGGATTACGTCATAAAATTAAATCAGTTTTGACCTGAATCGTTCCCAAACTTCTATCCCGAGCAAATTGTAGCCGATACGCCCACTCGTAGTATTTTCAACAGTTACGATCAATTTAACACCAACATACGTCCAATTGCATCATTGCGGTTGTTACTGTTACGCTACAGACCGCCCTTGAATAGTAGTTGTAATAAACCAAATAAATCCAGCGTCCTACACGAATTCTTCGCAGAATACTGTAGAATAAATTCTCCCAAAAATAGCAATAATCGTCTAGTTTATGATGATTATTTTATTAATCGATGACAAAATATACGAGCTCATATTTGGAAGCGATATAAAATTGTTGATTGATCGAGCTGCGCCGGTTGTAATTAAATTTTCTGACAACCAATAAATATATCCGGTATTAGAATAAGATGGCGAATTGTTGGTAATATTTATGGGTGCGTAGGTTTCTGCTTTCAATTTTATTGAGACAATAAAACGTTTTATACGCTTTGCCCGTAATGAAACTGAGGCACAATCGATTAACTTTCATTATGCTAATGTTGCATTAAAGATTAGCGATTGTAAAGAAAGTCCAATAAAACGCTATCAATAAAAGTGCGGTACAATGTGTCTCATTAAGTGCTAAAGTTAAATACCTACTCCCATATTCAATTCTCAATTAAGGCGAGGAGAGCTAAAAGCTTTTTGTAATTCCGTCTAAGTAAATGAGGTTGTGATTTTCGAGAAATAATATTAACAGTCCGAGGCTCATTAGGCTTAACATTGTAGCTTTCAGTGTATCGAATATCTAACTGGTTTCGGGAGCCAGTAGCCGGCTCGCTGCTCTGGATTCAAATGATGCAACTTTAAACATTCAACAATAAATCTATTTCAAAACGTTATCTTTTTAGTGTAGCAAATACCAAGGTGAGACTTTAATTAAGCACTTAAAACTGACTCCAAACCGCGATCTCAATCGAAATAATCTGATTTTGTAATCGTAAATCGGTCCGTCAATCACCGTCAATTAGTGGACAGTGCCATTAGGCACTATCTTCCTAGTAGAATGACAAGATCTAATAAGATTTTAAAATGTACCCCAAGATCGAACTCAGCAAATTTACACAGGCTTTACAAAGCTAATCCAAGTTTGAATATCGAATCGCAAACGTCCGAGCTCTTCCATAGTGTTAAATAAACTTACTCCAAGAAGTTAGTGACGTCACGCTTGCTGCATCTAGACCAGGCCACCTGGACGGTGTCAGCCTCGAAGATCGGCGTCATGATGTGAAGAGTGGCGCCTTCCCGCCGGTGGCAGCCGATCTTCTCTGTGTCATGGTACAGCCCGAAGCTGGAACAAAGATAACTTTGTAACACTAAGCCTAAAAAGAGTTTATGAAAGGACATCCACTTTTATTTACTAGTATAATCACCCTGAGTATAAAATACCGTCGGGTTATGTGAAATTCTTAATTTTTTTAAGTAAATTAAGTTGTAAACATTTGTAAAAGTTAATACATTTAATTGTAATAGTTAAAACTCACTGACCGTAGAGTCTGTGGTGTATAATAACTTTATAAAAAAAAATCTTAATTTAATTCTAAATAGATTTGCGTTTGACCGTATTTATCCTTCCTGATGGTAAGCAATGATCATTGATCATGCTTAATATATGTAGAATAAGTTACCTAGAAGAAAACTTTACTATACATTTGAAGACGTTCAAATTTTACTTTTCGGGGAACAGCGACTTGAATAGAGTGTTCGTACCCTCGTTTGCCCTTGCTCGCTGGAACCTATAATGATTCTAGCACATACCTAAGCTTAGGCAGTCATATGTTTTCTAATTTCTTAATAGATTCACTAAATTGTTAACTGTGGTCTTAATATTATTCCCAGCTCTTAGGAACAATGAATGAGGAAATCTAAGCAGATGAATTAACATTATGTATAGCTTTTTTGCAATTTTAAATTAACATTTTCTTGGAAAACGAGTAGACATACTCGTATGGATACCTATTGTTAACTCTTCTAGATAATACCCATCGGGTATTTTTTATTTACAATGTTCGTGATATAAAGACATTACCTACCAATAACAATGAGTCTCATTAAACTTCGTTTACCAATTGATTGCCGACTACATGGACTCGGATTGTTATTAAGCATCTTTTACGATAGGTCACCCGTCAATCATAGTTCATGTAAACGTATTTATTTTAATGATAATGACATTTATTGCCATTGGTATTGAAACAGTTAAACTTGAATCACGCGCCAAAATATTTCGGGCGTCGGTTTTTTTTGGTTATATTTGAAATTGCTCTTATGGCAGTATCAAATATAAACTGAAACTGAACTTAATTTGAAACTGCCATAAAGTACCTAATGAAAATAACACCGAAGATACAATCAAACAAGAGCGACAGATGAAAAACTAAAATTAATGTCATTAAAGTTGCTTCCAAACTAATCGAGGCAGTAGCCATTAAAAAAATATAACAAATGAAATGATTATTATTTTATTCCGGAATGAAAGCAAGCAGAAAATATCTACAGGAAGTGAAACTACTTTTAGAGATGGTAGAATAAACAGATTTTAACTTGTCTCTTTGAGCTGTCTTACTTCCCGGACATCTCATCTCATCTCATTCTCTCTTCCTCTCCATCCTAAGGTTGCCTGGAAGAGATCGCTCTTAGCGATAAGGCCGCCAGTTGTCGCACTAGTTTTAGGTGCTATAATCCTTTTGTTTGTAATGTATGGTGTGAACAATAAAGAGTTTATCTATCTATCTATCTATCTCAGCGAAAAGGTAACAAGACGATGAAAGACATTACGACAGGTCGAGCCTGTAATCATTTCTTTAAATGATCACCTGATGTGATCGAAACTACATGATTATAAGGAAAGGGTATGCTAAGCCGAAAACGGCCACTATTTGCTCACAGCTGATATTTTTCGGGAATAGGCATGACGACAGTATCAAAAAATCGCCGATTCAATGCTTTCAGGGGAATAATCAAGGGTATAATTTTTATAGTAAAATCAAGGGGGTATAATTTTTATAGTAAAAGTTTCCTACGTCCGATGTCAGCTCTAATATTTCTTTTTATCTTTAAATTCATTTCCCTATCAAAAAAAGGCGCATGGCGCTCCGTTTTAAAATTTATATCGCCATAATTATTAGAATGTCACTTCGAAGAATAAAGATGTTTACTAATTGGGAATTCACAATGGTCAGTACTCGTAGAATGTCAAATTTTATCGGATCGAGGATAATTTACATTTGTTATGACTTTAAATATAAATACAGACAGGAAAATAATAATAATTATGCATTTAGAACAACTATCTTGTAATATGTCAAAAGTGCATTGTCTGAAAATTCCCACTTATCTTGACTATAGGTTACATTACGTAGAATTATGTAGTTACAATAATTTAATGATTTTAATAAAACATTTATGACTTGTCTACATTAAAATCAATTTACTTAGTCTGTTTTCATAAAAATTCAATGGATTGAACTAAACGACTGCAATAAAATCTGCATTATAACATTCTTGTTTATTTCATTTTTTATCAAACAAGGCGCCTGGTAAGTCTACAAATGTATCGTTTTATTAAAAAGGTTCCTTATTCTTTGTTTAAGATAATGGTAAAAGTAACGAGTGTGTGGGCAGATAGTGGCGTCAATGCTCCGAGGGAGTGCATCGTTCGCTACAAATGATGCATTGATGCATCATACTCCTAGCGAAGGTCATTGCCTGTGTTTCGCACTACTTAAATAACTCGTATTAGTATAACGACCTTTGACGTAGCTGGGTAGAGAGCATGAAAAACTATATATAAAGAGGAGGATACCTGCACAAGTGGGCATTTAGGCATGGCACACCCTTTTTGCGACACAATGTGGTTTACAAAAATACGTACCAAAAATAATCTAAATCCTCAAATAATAAATGATCTAGAGTCTGTCTAAAAAAACGACGGATTGAAGACGTTTTTATTCCGGTGTGTACTGTGCACCGCACACAAAGTCCTAGCCTACTCCTATATTTGCGAGCGTACGTGATACTCCTAACACATGCGAGTAACAACTCCTAAATATCAAATAACATAAACTAACGCAACGTTCCCGGTACTGCAGCAAAATGTTATTAGTGTTTCATAATTTTCTATCTCGAAAGCAACGTCCTTGCGGTAATCTCGGCTCGGGAACATGACTCAGTAGTCTCAGTACCGATAACCGAAGCGCTAGGCAACCGTTGCCAAATAAAACTCGCACTTATTACCAAAATAATACAAACAATATTACACATAGGTAGTTCGCGCTGGAAATATTGTTCGAGAGCTTTTAGCGGGTTATTGATGATGCATAAGATTGTGCATTGTGTTAGGCCTGGCGGAAGAGCAGTATTAATGTAATAAAAGGTAAGGCTTGTAAAATATGCGGTAGACTAGGTCAGGACAGGTCGAGTTTACCTACAACATTACATACGTTCTTTACTGAAAATTTTGGACTATTTTAAATGTAGTTGTTTTTGCGTGCGCTACAGCATAATGTTTTACAGTGTTTAGGCGAGTGTACCGCATCGCATAAACTATGACCAGTGAGGGGATCGTGGCCGTCTAATGAACGTGTTGCAATGTTTAAATAACCTATTTATCTGAGATCGATATTTGCTCTTACGCTCGCCGCCAGCCGATATGCGACGTCGCCGTGTTACCTAATAAACTCTAATAACTAATAACGTTTTGAGTTATTAGAAAATTATTCACTTGCATCGTTAATATCTTCAAAGTTATTAACTGGATTTTAGGCCGAGAAGATGTAGTAAAATTAATCATTTTGAAATTTATCATCGTGTGTGAATTATGAAAGTTAAGAGAGTATTAACTGTTTATTAGGTTTTCAACACTAATTTTGTAACATTGATGACGTTCATTAAGGAATAATATAACTGTTTATCTCGCATACAACTCGAATGTTCTTTTATCTAAGTTCCATATGGCTTTGCAAAACATCGAGAGATATAATATGTACCTACCTATACAATATATATAACACCTGACGTGTCGCGATCTTGTAAAGGACGTATGTTATCCTTTCATTTTTATCTCATGTAATCCACTCGAACGAACATTGTGTAATGTTTTGGTTCAATGACATAATGTTGATATATTAGTCAGTCTGGGAAATATGTTTTTGCAGTTCTATGATTGGCTGTACCGATCCAGAACTGTACAATAAATCAATAGAAATCTTTACGACGTACTGGCATGTTGCCACGGAAACGATACCGTACATGAGAGAAAAAAGTTTATTGTAGAAGGATTTAGGTACAGTTGATAACTCAATGTGCTTTTCAGTAAAAGCTTCTTGATACTATTGTGAGATATGGTTTATAGGATTATTTTACTACAGCGATACCACAGTATGTACATTGTACATAGGTAGTATCCTAAAATAAAATTTAGACCACACGTAACAGTACCGACTTCTAAAGTCGAGAGGAGTAACTTCTAAGTCCATAGAGACTTTTTGGGACCAAGCAGTTATAATCTTAATTGCACACCACAAAATTCCATAGAACTAAGAGTCGAACCAGCAGCAGTTGTCTGTAAAATGCTTTTCCAATAAAAGTTCCAGCAGCTAAGCGAAGTTCCTACTAAAGTATGAATTCGTTCATGAAGGAAATACTCGGTAATGTATTTTCTTTACTTACTTATGTCCCAGCTCGTGAGTGATGGTGTGTGCCAGCATGATGCCGTTGTCTTCATTGACAGAGCAGCTGCGGTCTGGTTTGCACATACCCGCCACATGCGCCACGCCTAGAGTGCTGAAAATAAACATTGTTCAATATACGTGCTTATAGCTATGACGTTAAGACACAAATCATTCAGTCTGGTTGTGTCTGTCATATAAAATTTGTTACATTGTATCGAATAGCCTAGATTGTTTGAAAACGAGCTTCAAAATTTAGTCAGCGATACTTTGAGACACTTGAAATGTCTAGAAGAGTGATGCCAGTACATACGATAATGTGAATGGAAAATTGTCTTGTAATTTTCATTCAATAAAGTGCGTTTACGTAACTTAATTAGTCAGTTGTGATAAACGTAATCAGATGTTTGTCACACGGGAACTTGTCTATTTGTACGCGTATATCAATTAGCTGATAAAGTGGCCGGTACCGGTTTGCTAATTATGGACCATCAGTCTATTTGCGAGTTTACGAGTTAACTACACCAGTTAGTTGCCTTGTAAACTACATAGCCGCTAGAACCGTTCTGGGAGTCTTCAAGTCGCGAGGGAATCGGTTTCTAGGCAAGCGTGCTCCATTTTAGACATCATCATCAACGAAATAGCAATCAACGCTAGCATATCATTGAATTTAAATACCCGTGTTTTCATGTTAAACTTAGCTGCAGATTGATTGACACTGTTTCGTTTTTAAGAAAAAAACTGACGGCTGACTAATCATAGTCTCTTTCCACATATTCCTTTCTAATACAGTTAAAAGTTTATTTAGTTTTTTTTTATTGGTTAAGCGATATATTATAATATTTTTGTTTAGCGAATACTTCAGAAACTTTTGCAACATAGTAAGTGCGTAGTTACGTAGCTGGGTGTGGCTGGTATAATTAAAGCCGGTCGAAGCGGCGTGGACGCTGCCGCTGGGATAGTGCAAATTATAGAGTAGAAAATTGAGCTGTTTTCATATACTAACACTAGTCCTAGCACGTAAAAAAGAACATTAAAATAATGATAGATAGTGTCTATCTATCAATGAAATTATCGTGTCAGTAGGTAATATGGGAGTCGTCAAGTTGAGAGTGAATCAAGCAAGCGTGCTGCATCATTGCTCACCATCATGCAAGATGGCGGTGAAACGCAAGTTATTATCGAATAAAAAAGGTATTTCAGAAGTGAATGAACAGTCACCCATCGAGGCGTGTCGCTTTCGACCTTGCCAAAGCGTAAAAGTAGAAGAAACGCGACAATAATTTTCGTCAACAATCTCGAGTCAAGCGCCACATTCTCGAGCTCGCAATCGCACTCATTCGCGATAAAAACAGATCGCCGTATGACTAAGGTTTTATTTAAATATCGAGAAATGTAGCTTTTCTCCACTTCTCTGTTTCTGTGGCGCGAATAGTTCTCTAATAATACCTACCGCGCTCGGCTACCGGTGACTCACTATACGGAAGCCGATGAAAAGCTCTATAAATTCCAACTAATAAATTTAATACACTCATACTGAAACTGTAAACGCAGTCATGTTTACCTATTTATTGGCCGTTAAAGACTTTCTTTGTATGGACGTGCGAGTTCAAATTAAGAATCAAATAATTTTATCGCAACTGGACGTATTGCAATTTACGGGTCGTATAATATTAAAGTGGTTATGGAATTGTTAGTTAACAGTTACAATTTTAAGATTGTGACAATCCTAACTAAAATGTATTAGAATAGAGTAGGATATCTTCTTTGCACACAGAATATAGCTTATTTACAACAAAAGCTAAGACTAAGTAGACTTACATTCGGTAGTACAATGGTGGCCTTATCGCCTAAAACGATTTCTAGCTAGCCTATTTCGATGTCGTTAACACTTAGTCGCAGTTTTGGAAATGCGGAGAAGCGCGTTGATGTCTTTTACAGGCAGCGTTTGCGAGCAGTGTTTAAACTACTATTTTACCTATATATTAACTTTTTTAGGGTTACCTAGTAAGGTAAACTTTACTTGAACTTATTTTCACTAATGAGTTAAAAACGAATAGCATTCCTATACGTGTCGTTATAGTAATTGTGCTACTATAATTCAAGGATTCCTAATTATATTGAAGAGGCAAGTTTGTGTAATTGTACAGCATTCGTAAACAGTTTATTTCGACAAAATCTTTCAAGTTAATTCACAGTAGCCTCATAACGTGTTTCTCATAAGTAATTCTAAGTAATTAAACATGCTAATTGAACACCGCGTTTGTGACTCGAAACGCTGAAAAGCTCTCAGTGGTGCGGCGGCTCGTTCAAAGGATCAGGGAAAGTCGCTTTGTGAATACAGATAAACATTTTTGAACAGTTTTACAATACCGATTTTGGTTAATAATTGTGTGGAATTCGGACGGCCGTGACACTCGGCAGTTTGCCGGTGAACACACCATACTTTAAATAAAGCTGTTTATTCGTCACACGCATCTGGATGCTGTATATTTAAATGGATGACCAGTTCCCGCACGAAATACGACTTCAAACATTTTTCTTATGGCAACAACAACACACGCATTTATCTTGCAATAAATGGAATCCCGCAACTGAAAATTTGTCTCTACTGTCTTTCGTTTCGGGCACATATTCTTGTAATAGACATGTTAATCTTAGAACAAATAGCTGGTTGAAATCGATGCACGTCTAATCTAGCGTGCGTGCCGCAAGATTAGCACGGGGGAGATAAGTAAGCCTCGTTCGGCCGCTGAGACTGTTTGGCGTCGGCCCCTCACCCGCGCCGGCCGGCAGCGGGCGCCGCGCGCGAACCACCGCACGTTATCAACGTCCATTTGTACATTCAACCGTTCTCTTTCAACTCTATTACACAACAATAAACACATCTTCAATCATACCACTTGTCACGCTACAGAAGTTAATAAACAATCTTCTAACATCTCCATGGACCCGTTTTACTAAAACGATTTCTATGGTCCGGTAATTACGATATTTGAATAACGCGTGTTGATTTTGTAACCTGTGTGTGATGCTGATGAGGCCGAGGCAAGGTCAACGATAGGTCAAAACCTTTAAATACCTACGCGAATACGTAATATTGAAATTATGATGAATACTCGATTAGAACTCGGTCAAGTTGTAGGATCCGGGCGAATATGACCGGTCTGGCTCACGGAACTGATTAAGCAGCGGGCGGCGGAGGCGACGTTTGCACCGCATAATGCTCACGGTTTACATATTGATGATTGCAACTTTTATGCGTTTCGATGCATAATGCATGCGTCGGCCGACGCGGCTGCCCGCGGGCTCGCTCCGACACCGTTACCAAAGCGCTCATTGTCTTTTGATTGCCGCCTTCCGAGAACATTCGACTACTCGTTTGTACCGTTTACCGAATGCAGCCTTCCTCGTTGCATTCATTACGCGCTGGTTTTTAACCACACGCCCTACACAAAGTTATTGTGCTGAATAACATGTATCTTATCGGTTCTGAGCCCATTCGCACGGCATCAATAACTCTTTCGAAGTGCCGCAGGGACCAATGCAAAGATTCAAAAATGTGTTATTGGAAGTGTGTACCGGGTAGCCTAATTTAAGTATGTTGCCATTCCAGGGTAGGCACGTTTATTATCTCACAGTTGAGATCATTAGATGAGCTGCAGTCAAACCAAGCAAACTGTGTACATGACTGAATGCATGTAGCATAGTTAGATGTCTTCTAGAACTTTATCTCACAAAATCCAGATAGCGTCTGACGTAAACGACGACCAAACTGCACTGTTACGTAAACATTTGCATGGTAACTTTTTGATTTGTTTATCCTGGAAATGTTCAGTATCTGGGAAAGATAAAACTGAATGAAGATTTGATTTTGGCAACTCATTCGACAGCAACTGGAGTAGTTGAGATATTTCCACAGTTTCTAATTGACATCAATCTTTTAACGTCTCGTCTGGAAATCTAGACTAACTACACAACTCTAGCCGAGATTGATGGTGAAATTAGTGTAAGAAATTATCAGATTCCTTGCACACATGTTCCAGGAAGTGGCGTAACATCGGCGTCTGCTTATCTTTACAGTAATCAGGTCTGCGGGCCACCAACCCGGCTAATGTTTTGTTCAAACTAAAATATTTAAACTGCATCAGAGTTAACTCACGATTAAAACGGAGATAAATACTTCAACGTGCATCTGTGTAATATTTATAATGCTTTGAATCGGACTGACGCAACATGGTGGAAAATGCACGAACTTTATAGGAACGGGATTTCGAATATTTAATGATATGTTTTGGGAACGTTGTTGAGAATGTATCAAATAATTTGATTTCATCTGCCGCATCGATAGCCATCGCGGTTTTTCATCGTCCACAGCAGTTTAAATCAGCACCTTGTAAGCGCGCACGACTCGAATCGTGAATGGATTGAGCAACAGAAAAACTTCACATGTCCAAAAAATCTTTCTTGTAATTATATAACGCTATATGGCTATAGGCTTTTGTTAAAATAATGAATGTCCAATTTGTGCACACCCAACATCCTTGGCCTTAATGTCGGCACGTTTGATGTGACCGACCATTCGGACATCGCCGTTAGCGATTCGCAAATAAACGCAAAAACCGATAATGATGTAAATAGCAACTTTCCGACGCACCAAGTTTTGGGCAATGTCTCTCATCATTAAACGTAATTGTGAACTCGATGAATGATTGCCTCAATTCCGTTTTAAGATTGCCTTTAGAGGCTGTCATCTTCCGGCATTTCATTGCAATGAATTCATTAACATATCAATTAATATCATTTAACTTTATTTTCCTGTCTTCAGCTGCAATTAAAAACGCTTAAAATAATTTATGTGCATTTGTAATAAATTGACTCCATCAAGGATTTCGTAATTCACCCGGAAAAGTCATGACCCTTCTGCCAAACTGTGAAAAAACTGCGTAAAGTATATAAATAGAAAACGATGATGTAATTACGAGTGTACCGTATTATCTGCTTTATCTCTTTAACGCACTTTGAAACGGTACATTGCACCTTGCAAGTGCTTCCAAAGATAACACTCGGTGTGAATATTGTGTAAGGTATTTATTTACTTTAGGCTCAGGTTACGATCAGACATCGCGGGGCCTACTGAGAACTGTTGAGCGTTTGGCGGATCATCGTCAAAGTAAACGTCTAAACTAAACACCGCGCAGACTAACGCACGGCGATGTTACGACATTATACACAGCAAGTGTGCGACTCTACTTAAACTATATAGGTATTATGCCTCATTAAACTTAGTTCAGTTTCCTTCACGTCTTTAAAAGCTAATAGTTAATCTACAAGATCTAATTTAAGATATACCTAAACCGCAACTAATAGAAACGGGCGCAATGAAAGTATGTTAGGTATATTTTTCTTACTGGCTGACGTCACAGAGTTCGCAAATGACGCGAACCAGTGCAAATTGGCTGTGAATCGATCAAGATCGCCAACACACCTATCTCCAGGTGTAGAAGATCAAGTCTGAAAGTGTTCTATTTCTGCGGCGGTTACTCATCGCGATTCTGTTTACTTTGCTAACAGACGCCTGTACTCCTGCCATTGACCTTGTCTCGGAACGGTGCTCAGAAAAAACATATAGAAATGCTAATGCTCTGTTTGCAGTCATCGAGAGTTTCTGGCGCGATGCGAGATCTTGTGACTCGTCACTGAGGCGGTGAGGCCGCGTTGATTTGAGCTTATTTCACGGAGCTTTGTTACACGATATCCTATTTCAAGGCTTGACGATGACTTAATTTCGAAGCTCGTTTTATTGCAGACTATTTTTGTATTCCGCCCAACCTTTGAATATTAAAGTCAAAATCCCATAAATATTACAATGGAATAGCAAAAACTACGGATGAAGCGCTTAAGTCATATACGTACGGATGACGAAATATTTATATTAAACTTAAAATTGTTAATAAAGTTGAAAATTATTCGTACCTACAAGGGCTGTTGTGCTGGCTGCAAATATCTTGCCTCGTCACAAGTATAGCAACGTCGTGATGATGAGGATTAGTATCATCTTCGGGGTTCAAATTTTGCTGCCACTTGCAGAATGACGTGAGAGTGGTATCTGCATTCGTCGAGACCTCGAGGTCGCGAGCCGCTTCAATTTCTTCAACAAGGATGATCTTAACCACCACTACCTTAATATAGTTGCCGATAGATGGATCCATGTACAAAGATGATACCTGAACAAAGGAGAAAATTAAGCGTCTGTTGCTTAGCGGAATACATCGCAATTATTATGTTTACACACTTACCATGTTCATAATAGTGAGCAAATAGGTCTCCAAGTTGCCTTGATTGTGGAAATCGGTCATAGACTTATCGGCCACCAAGAGCACTTCAACGTGCCTCGCTTTGCTGACAGAACGGGTTGAACGCCTTGCTCCGGCCCATTGTGATCGCTGGTTTAGGCGATTCTGATGTGCATGCTGGTTATTCTGAAAAAATGCGACCTTATTTAGCTAATAATTACCAAATTTAATAGTAAACGACTAAACAGATAAAAATCGTGTGTACCTGGTTATTTCTGAGCACTTGCTGCTCTTGAAAATTCTTTGTCCTCCATTGGTAAGGCGGCTGTTTTGTTGCGCAATTTCTCCTTTTCGACCTTTTCCTTCTTCGTCGATTCCTTATTCGTGCTTGCCTGTCGTCATTATTGTTATTGTTATTTCTGTTTCGATTCCTCCTTTTCTTTGCTTCAAGAGATTGTTCCAAAGACCTGCTAGCTTCTACAGAATTGCTTTTGGAAGTAGAATGACGTCTTTCTTCCATTCGTAAAATGGCTTGCTGTCTTCTGTATTCGATAGGGTTGCGTCGCATTGCTTCTAACCTCTTTTTTCTTCTTTCTAAAAATTCTCGTCTCCTGCGATCCGCGTCTGCGCGGTTCCTTCGCCGGTCTATATTTCGTTTAGAATTTTGATCGTTTTGGTAGTTGTTTTGCCTTAATTGGCGTTGATTATTTGGTTTTCTGTTATAATTATTATCGTGTTGTATGTCTCTGTCTTCTACCTCTCTCTTCTTCCTATGGAAAGCTTCAACTTTATCAACCGCAGAACGCCTGAAAATGATATGTGGTCTGCTGTCTGAACCATCTGTGGGAAGTTGGTTGGAAGGTTCAATCCAATACTCTCCCTGCTCGGTCCTCAGATGTCCCGCCTGTGAGAGAAAAGTAGAATGAGAACTAAGGAGAGACAAAAGATTACTGCACTCACGGAAGTTACGGATCGAGACACGTCTAGAAATCCGAATCGTGGAAGGTTTGCATATTTGATACAGTGTATCAGGCAACCGTCTGTCTGGTGTTGCCTCGTTAGTGCTGAGACATTGAGATGAATTTCCTGCCGATTCGATATGGCTAATTGGCAGAATACTATATCACTGTCGAACTTCGATTGATACATGCGTGAGATTTAGCACTGATTCATTTTAATCTTGATGCTTTTGACCTTGAACAATAGTGCTTTGGATTTTAGAGTCAAGGAGCCACTGTGTATCTGACATCTAAGCTTTTTATGATTATGACATTATGCTACATCTTTTTGTAATAGTCTCATAAATATTTGCATAATACTCTAGGAAGAATATCATAAAGTAGTTAAATTGAATATTTTGTCTTCATAAAAAGTGGATTATCTAACAAGCATAGTATATAGTGTTTGTGTTCCACCGAGTAGGTATTTGTAATTTATTTTTACATAGATATTAGGTACATTAAATAACACCAATATTATAAATGCGATAGTTAGTCTATGAGTTTGTTTGTTTCTCAACTCGGCAACGGCTGAATTAAATTCGGAATATGTTATGGGGGTAGTTTATACCCTGGGTTATTACAGGCTATCACAATTTAATATCTTAAAAATATCAGTTCTCTAGGATAGCGAGTAAAACCACAGGGCACCGCTGGTATATTATTATGTTTATACGTAAATTTAGTAATATTGTAAGCTTGTCATCCATTGAGGCACAAACCGGTCGTACTTATGTAGGTCCAGTGGGTCAACAAATCCGCGTGGCAGCTACTAACTCTTGCCTACTCTGTGACTAGATAAATTGATTGATAACGGACCAGAGGCGGCTTTGCGCGAAATCTAATGGAAATTATTCCATCTGAACTGGTATCTTGATCAAATTACCGACTGTGCTCTTGATTACACAATGATTTATAAAACATTTGATAAATGATTACCATTGGTGGTGAGTAGGACTTGAATTTGTCCCGTTAGGAAGAGTATAAAACACAGGTATCTACTAATCCTGATTGCGATTTATGAATGAAGGCAGATATAAAAACCGCCATAATACATATCCGAGTACATTTGTAATTCATATTTAAAAACGGTTCCAGCGGCAGATAAAACGAACTCATTCAAACCAGATGTATATGCATGTAAATCATTGTTGCTAAGTACATTTAGTTTTTTTACCGACCGTCTGTGCCTAATATGATATTAATATTTAATTTAAAAATAATAATGTTATAATGCCGCCGTAAATACTGGTCCATTCAACAAGAAACTGGCTGAGGTTTTTTTGTGCGTAGGAACGGGTTTTTGGCCTATGATTACTTGTATAATATAATATAGTCGATTTGGAATATCTATTACTCGTACAAAGAGCACCTACGGTTGTAATTACGTGTAGGCAAGGCATCAGCCTGCAGCCGCGCCGGCTAGCCTGTATGTCGCCGGCCTTCAGACGAGAAGGTCGTCCGCGAAAGCAAATCAACGCAAGCGGACTACGCAATTTAACCTACCCATTAAATTGATTAATGATAATTTTAATTTAATAGCTCACTGCCCGCTGCGTCTTCGGCGAAATTAAAGTATGTTCACTTGTTCGGCTTAGATATTCATTGTGCGCTTTTGTGCCTGAGCTAAAAATTATAATTTAATTAACTACAATGGTGTTAACGTAAGATTTAACACAGGTACGGTTGATTGTATAGTATATGATCAATAGGTTTTATTAAACGACAGTTTGAATAACAAAACTTGACAGATTATTAAACCTGCATTTTCAAATACTTAGTAAAGCAGCAGAGCAGACCCGTTCATATAAAGTATTTAAGGTAGAGGCCAAGTTTTCAGCGAGGACTTCAAAAATTGGTTACAATTATTTACCTAGATTTTTTTTATAAACAAAAACAGTGACAAACAAGGAAACGGTCAGCCTGAGTGTAACTTAAGAGTATTTAGACGAAACCGTCGCATCACAGAATGACTCTCCAAAATGAAGCCGCTGAGAAAAATCTAATCATACTCTAATACTGTTTTTATAGCACTTTCAATTTCATCAGAGGTTTTACGATTGAATGTGCGTAGAAAGTGAAGGTGGAACACGGATGTGACCACTTGAGTCCAGCTGCCCGAGTGGCACCAGGCTGAGTGGTAGCGGCTCTATTGATCTTAGTTACGCACCAAGCAGTGCCATGTTTGCTCGAGTCCATTTCCTCGAGATACGAGTACGATGTATCCATATAACTCTTTAACTCTTTGGCTGTATCATTGTTTTGATGTTTCATTTTAAACCCTTTGAAACGACCTGTTTATTTGGTACTTTTTTGTACTTCGTTTTTCGTAAAATAAAGTTCTGAGTAAGGTTACCTATGCAAAAGGAACAGACCAAAAAAGTTGCAATAACTTTGATTGTTTTCTTCTTCCGATAATATTTTTAAATTACGTATAATATTATATAGTTGCATAATAAGACTAAAAATAGTTTTGTTTAATATCAAAATACCTACAACTAAAACCAAAAACTAATAGAACTAAAACTAATGGTTTTGCAAATTACAACTAAAATTTACAAAAACTAAAATGAATAGTTTTGTTTTAAGGCATTGAAATTAAGTTTATCCTATCCCTGTTTTTATATTGGCAAGGATCTACCTGACGCTATGTTTATTTTTCTACAGACATTTTCAATTAAGCTTATTCCTACAAAAACTTTAATAACGGGTAGGTGCATAACAAAGCACTATTTGGTGAGATGATTGGCATGGGATATGAGTTTGAATGAAGATTAATGGATTCAATCGAGCATGGATTTTAAGTTTTTATTTATGTTGCCTCCAATGATAGGCGCTGGTACTAAAGGTTACAGGTTATCTGCATTATGTAAAATTATTTATAATTATATATTATACGTAAATTATTATTAGTTGTTTAATTTTTCGATACTATAATGATCTCTCTTTTTATGTCATAAAAAGACCGCTCGTAGTTACATGCATAGTAAGAAAATTGTGATTTTAGAACACATACAATTATTAGAATTACAAAAACAGATGACACAAAGACCACACATAAAAGTGGTGGCAAGTCGCTAAGAGTGATCATTTCCATGTAACCAATGGATGGGGAGAATTTATATTTAGATACTAAATGGCCGGGTACGTAGGTACGAGTACGTAAGTATTATTCGAATTAAATATATTTTTTTCAAGTTAGGTTAGGTTGCCAGACGCCAGTTATTTAATTTACTCCTCTTAAGTGGTTTTGTTGCATAATGATTAAATCCGTTAAGGCGGTACGATTTCCACATAAACCGCATAAAAAATACAAACATCCGAATTGAGAACCTCCTCCTTTTTAGAAGTCGGTTAAAAATAGTTTTGCGTGTACAATTGCCTAAAAATATACTAAATACTACTAAGCTGAAATTTAAGGTCTTTCTAAAACTAGTGTTTATATATTTATGTATCTTTTGGATGTAGTTGAGCCTTAAAAACTGATCTGCGGTTTAATCGCACAAAACCTATTTGAACGTAATGAACTGCGTCCGCTATTAAGTTATAAAACAAGGAAAATGTAGTTAAATGATCATTTGACGTAATTATTTTTATATTCTTCATCTGCAAAAAATATTAAAGGAAGCTTAAGCTTATCAAAAAGTTAATCTGTTTTTGTTAGTCTATTTCGGAGTAATTCGAGCATAAGTATAATTTGTTGAGGTTCTAGCGGTGATTTATTTTCATTCATTAGTAACAGCTTAATGGCTTTATTGCTATGACTCAATTAAAACATTTTTTTGATGTAGGATGTATTTGTAAATAGTGAGAAGGTTCTCGTGTTTCTAATTTTGTGTTGTTGATTTAATTATGTCAAACATACATGTATGATAATAAAACTGTAGACTTGAGATCATTACAAAATTAATGAATCCAACTACAAAGATTCATATTATAAAATTAATATAGACTTAAATTATTATTATTACATATGAACTTAAAACACTTATTTATTTAGCTGTCGTGTAAAAATTACCTTCTTCTAAGTTCTAAGCCTCAGTTCATTACAAACGAAGTGTTTGGAAATACGTGTGTAAAGTACGAACTATTGTTACAGGGCTATTAATATTTTATTTATAGTAACTAGCAATTTAAATTAATCGATCGTACATTTTAGTTATTTTTTCATCGATGGAAGACGGTAATTTAATTCTTATCGAGTTATCAACAAAGTGTGTAGGTGTGTACGAAAAATAAGATAATATCTTCTACGCCAACGCGTATTAAAACAACATGTATTAAAACGCTTGTTTTACCTACGTACTTTTTAAAATAAAAAATAGGTACATGTACAACCCGCGTTATTTTTTAAGATAAGCATTATGTTAATCGTTTTACTATGTAAAATAAATATATTGAGTCTGAGTCTAGAGTAAACGGATATAGCACAGAGCAAGTGACATTTTAAAACATTGTTATTTTATTTAAAAATCACTGCATATTCATGCAGTGGAAAAAATGAGAATACATAAAGTTCATCTACCTAGACTAGATATTACTACATACATAGGTATATCTAGATAAATATCTAGATGCTAGATATACTCGTATCTGTGTTCGGAGTGTGTGGTTTAAATTTATAATCACAGGTGTTATCTATGTCATTCATAAATTAGTGTACGATGATTGATCACCCATGCCACCGTACTCATAACTAATTAGTGCTTTATGTCATAACAAAAAATATTAAATGCTAAACGGACTATACTGGCCGCCCACCTTAAAAGGATTTTTGTAACTTCTCCTTTACGGCAGTATTTGCAATGTAACACCTTTCGGCACATCAAGGCCGTTCGTTGTGAATTGGTACGCATAATGAAACGTGCAAATACCTACAGATTCCATAGTGACAGATTATTGTGCATTTTCTTTTGAAACTTGCTAGAAGATTTTTGAGTCCTGATTTCACCTACAGTAATTGTATACGTCTTACTTTTATTTATTCTGTACCGACAGTACTATGTGCAAAAGTAATGTTGTAATCGTAAAGAACTTAAGGTACCTTTAATGTTTTTTGCTCTATATATTTTTGAGATTGATCCATTTGCAAGTTAGAAAAAAACTTCAACCTTGCCTGAACTTCACTGCTGTAAAATCGCATTTGAAATTTGAAATAATAATATAAATCAATATATTAAGTTTTAAAATTATTTTTAAGAACAAGCATTGCATTGTCGTCGAAAATACACACGTATACCTAATTTTAACTCAATCGGACATCGGAAAGTGATTCAAAATTGAGTTGCAAAATTACATTTGAACAAACATAGTTATCTATAGATACATAATATTATATATGCAAGTTAAATAAAAGCTTGTAAAAAGCAGATCAGAACCAGACAACTCTGTCAAAATAGTTGTACTAACACGTTGATGTGGTCAACGCAGGAGGTGCGGCAGTCATCTTATTAGATAATTAAATATCGGGTCAATAAATATAATTTGAATTTGTATGTGGGCGCGGTGATTGAAAATCAATTATAGAAACACGAGTCTAACAAAGTGCGTTCTTTGAACGATGCTAAATCAAGGTTTCTCTTTCCTCATCAGCCGATCTTGAAAGCCTCTTTGTCGACATTACTGATTGCATTACAAGCAATCGCTTTCATATGAAAGTTAACCAATAAGATCAATATTTAAATAGTTGAGTTCGATAACTTAGCGACGTCTACAGTCGGCTTGTGATTGTGGACATTGTGGTGAAGACGGCACGGAATACAGTATTAGGGCCATTCATTTGTGTTAGTTTTTGTTGCTTTTAAGACTGTCAAAAAGAGAGATACGTTTCTAAGATGTATGAAAGTTATACTACAGCTAAAACGGCTAGACCGATTTTCATATTCAAAATCTCTAACTTTTGCTTCAGTACTTAATGGGCCCAAGTTTGAAGGCATTTTAAGACAGATCTAAAGTAACTAAAAATATATCTGTCTTTGTCATTGCAAGCCATTAGACAAGGATGCCAAGAGTTTTAGAAAATGTAGATCTGTCTTAAAAAGCCTTCAAACGTGGGCCTATTATCCTACTAATATTATATCGGTAAATGTCAAAGCTTTTTGAATGTTTGGTACCTCTATATTGCTC
This sequence comes from Alcis repandata, assembly GCA_949125135.1. Classification (NCBI taxonomy): domain Eukaryota; kingdom Metazoa; phylum Arthropoda; class Insecta; order Lepidoptera; family Geometridae; genus Alcis; species Alcis repandata. The sequence goes on from OX421238.1 coordinate 6,765,949, forward strand.
AATCACGCAAAAACGGCTGAACGGATTTTAGTGAAATTTGGTACGAAGGTAGATTATGTCCTGCATTGACATTTAGGAGGCTACTTTTTATTCCTGAAATGCGAGCGACATCGCGGGGCTCAGCAGGTGTCAAAATAGTTTTGTCGCCATGGGTGGGGACAGTACCGTATGTGATATCAGACCCAAAATATCAGGCCTGCATCATGTTAACATAGACTGCGTACCTGGAACTCATCTGCGTTTTGTACCTATTATCTTTTATCTGTCGGCCTTGGAGGAAACAATCTTATGTGATTTATCTTACAATTCGTTTATTTATATCTGACAATAAAATTAACGATCTACAGTGGTAGACCTAAAAAAGTTTGGATTTCTATTTGAGATGAATTATTTTTGGTGGTTGTTGAATTCGTTTTGTAATTTGCGTGAAACGTCCAGATAAAGAGTTTAGAGACCATGGAGGATAACCATCGAACATTAATTTTAACTGCCTGTGGTTTTTGCGTTCATACCGACATTATTATTGTATTCTTGTGGTTAGATAATTTTTTTATTTCAATAGAGGCCTGTATAAAGGGTGGTCTCAAATGATTAGAAGGGATTAAATTAAAATAATAATCTAGTGGCCCAGTAAATGGTTTCTAAACCATTGATCGATAGCGTCGCTCAATCATTTTCTTGTCTCTTTTATCTAAAGATGAGAATTTTAAGTAAGCGGCATTAGCATTTATAGCTTTTATATAGCTTTTTAGCTTGCGCCCCGTCGTCATGATTTCAGTATTTTTTCTGTTTCAAAGTATCGAAGTATTTTCTGTTTGTATCGTTTTATTTCTATGGTTCTCATAATAAACAGTTACTATCTATCTATAAGGTCAGGTCAGGTCAAAACAGTGAAGCCTTACTGTGATAGGTACCTATAGAAATCTATTGTAGGTAGACATAGTGAGAGCAGAGCCACTCTGCCTCAAAGCCAGTATAGTCACAAGCAAGGCTGCACTCAGGTCGTAATAGTAAAGTGTCTTCCACTACGTCCAGGTGACTACAATACCCAAAAAATAAACAGCATAGGACGTTCCAGGGAGTATTGTGATTTAGTATAATTAATATGCTCCAAAGTATTGTGATAATACTTACAAGTCCATCACAAGCAGAGATAGCGACGGCAGAGCCAGCCTGCCCCCGCACGGAGCCGGTGTAATGGCAGGACGTGGCTTCGGGTCGCGGTCGGTCGCGCGTGCGTCCGCTCGCTCGGTGCCGCTCCACTACCAGGGCAGGCGTGATGAACGTCACCGATGGCCTGTAGGAAAAAATTAACATAAAGCTAGCTATCAGGACAGTTAAAATAAAAAATATTTCAAATATTTTTTTTTCTTTTTTGAGAAAAACCAAGATAACTAATCTCGCACAAATAACAAGCGAAAATAATAATAATAAATCTTTATTCAGACTCTCATGTTCATAAACTATACATACATACTATACATACAGTCCATAAAAATAGTTGATGCTCTTTGCTCGAACTTCCTTTAAAAAAAAATTGTGAAAAAAGTGTCCTAAATATTTTAAAATATCTTTGGCAATTTGATTTTTCATTATATTTTAAACACTCAACTTATTTCATCTCCGTCAGGATTTCTTTTTAGATATTTATCTTCGTAGCATAACGACATAATTGGAATTCTCGGCCGGAAGGCACGCGCCTTAGGTATCTGACGAGGTCCCAACCACCAAGACTTTACCCAAGATCCTGCGCGCTTGGGATTCCTGCGCGCCAACCAAATTATCAAAACACATCGTGAATAAAACGAGATTCCTAAGACAAAAAGTTTCCTGCCTTAAGCATCCTAGTTCTTAACGAAGTAAAATTTATTTTAATGCTTTTTTATTGTTAAATTGGTTAGGCTCGTAATCTAATACATCTAATAAGTACTAGCGCAATAACAATAACAACGGTGCTTCAAAATGGAACGGTGTTGAATGAGTGAATGGATTCAAATATATCCCTTGAATCATAAACTGGTGATTTATGAACGTAAGCGATTTCCTTTAACAATTTCAAATGGCCCAAAGCTTCTGCGAACATGTACGTTTTCTCGTTTCAATATCGGATGCTAAGAATCAAGGAGCATTGAAGAATGCGAGGCGATGCGATGGCAATAAATTCAAGCCGCGGTTTAAGCGCATATCGGCCAAGGAATCTGTCCACTATGGCGTCGACGACGACCATAAAAAGTAGATTTCGCGCTGGGACACGGTCAAGATTTATCGAATACGACCTTAGATACAGAACGCACAATTGCGGAATGCAATGATATATTAAACGCTGCTAAAAATGGGAACTACAGGCACATTGCAGCCATAACTCACCAGCTAGTCAGTGTCATGAGGTCTTTAGTGTAAATAAGACCTTGGTCGGAATTCGTTCTCCACATACACAGGCATTTAAAATACGGTCATCTCCTTTTTTATTCTATGAGGTAAACCAATGATCATAACTATTAAAGCTCGTTAGAGTGAGCCAGTTTGCTTGATCTATGAAATCATTTTAATTCGTTCCAGGGTCTGTTCTAAATTGTTATTAGTCTAAAACGTACCCGGAAAGTGAAATACAATTCTGATTTTGCTTTCAGAATTTTGTATAAAATTGTTTTTTGCTCAATAGATTCCCACAATTAGCTTCGTAATAATATTAAGAAAAGTACAATTAAATGTGAGGTAAATTTCTCAAGATAAAACATTTAACTGAGGTCTCTATACAAGATAAAACTTTCTTGAAAGAAGAGTTTAAATTTGATTTTCAAAATACGTGGCTGCTCACGTTTCATTGAGTCGTATACTCGGCCAAGTTTTGAAACCTCGTCAATTTTCATAGTACGAAAATATTTGTTTGAAATATGTAGGTTTGTTATTTAATGAAAAATTCTCAAACCGATACATAACCATCTACTATAAGGTACATTTATATAGCACAAGCTAAATTACAATTAACCTAGATGAACACGATCAATCACAGAACACTTACAAGAAATTTGCTTCTAAATAAGCTTAACTGAGACCATTATAACACTTAACGTGGCCAAGTATAGAGAACGGTGTAGGAGATAGCGATTCATTTGAGCCTACGTTAACCCACAGCAAATGTTTTAGAGCTTTCTGAAGAGCTTTGGCTGTAACTTGTTAGCTTGTAAGTTGACTATTAAGTTTTATAACTTGTTTTAACTGTTACTGCAGTACTGCTAACCAAAGGCTTCCTTTTTTAACCGACTTCAAAAAAGGAGGAGGCTATCAATTAGGCCGTTTGTTTTTTTTTTTTTATGTTTGTTACCTCATAACTTTTGACTGGGTGAATCGATTTTGATGATTCTTTTTTTATTAGAAAGCTGACGCTTCCCATTTGGTCCCATTTCAATTTAGTCCAGTTCTGATTATGGTATCCATGAGAAAACCATATAAGTCTTAAATTTCCATTAAGTACGTGCGCGACAAATAGATGAATAACTCAATAGTCGGTCTTTTGAAGTCGGTTTTTGTTTTTTGTTTTGTAAAAATAATGTTCTTGTTAACTTGAGCTATGATGGATTAGCGACCTTATTGCCTAACTCACTGGTAATCGCAATCTGCTCATTTTGACACTTGGAGCTTGCTGCAAGTGTATAATCAAGCCGATTCCGATTCATCGGTCAGTTAGACTATAAATCCGTAATTCTTTGTATCTGAGTCAATTCGTCAATTTCGTCCCGCCAGCATCGCCTTGGCCTGCCAGGTGGTCGCATACAAGTCGACTATTAAATAGAATAAATGCCTTATCTGGTCTTCGGCTGAGTGGCGCCGTAGAGCCAACATTATTGATATAACGTTGTTGTTTTACGTGGTTACTGGACGCTATCAACCTTGGACAGGGCTGTCGATCGGCAAGCAAACAGTCCAAGTGGTGAAGCACTAAGTACACAGATAACGCTCAGTCACTCATTACAGCAATTAGCCGAGGTAAACACGCCCGGCCCAGATACGTGCCTTCTGCGAGACGTGCTGACATTAATGTCTACGACACTCGGACAGACATCGCCTCTAGCTATTGAATATCGAGAAAAATGACTTTACAAGATGCAACACTATAGACATTCGTTTCTACGCAAATAGACAGCTATAAGATACTGGCTGCGTCTAGCGGTTTTCTACAGGAATCATTATTATTTGTTTTTCTATATAAAAACCCTACATATTACTCTAGGATATAAGCCATTTCCCTATCAAATGTCATTCTTGTTGAGATTTTTCTGCGTGTGAGGAAGTTACAAGTATAAGTTACCTTCACTCACTCACTCACAAACTTTCGAGGTTATATTAGTGTGGTGAGATGACCAATAAATTTAAGTAACTATTGAAATCCGAAACTATTTGTAATTACGAGTTGATTAGAAGTTAGTAATAAAACCTTTTGTTTCCACGAACTTCTCCAGTCGATTGTATATTGGAATCGACATATATATTGAACATGATGATTATTCAGTCCGCGTTTAGAGTCGTTCTAGAATTCGAAGGCAACATCAAAGGCCGCTTTTACTTTACCCATCCGTGCCAATCGTTATCTTGATGGGAAATTTGCAGTCCAATTGCAGCACTATAGGTATACATTTACGAGTACATATATTGTGGTACCTAACTCCCAATTTTAAGCATGAAATTGACTCAAGTTTTATTTACGAATAAAAAGATAAGAAGTCAATTAAAAGTATTAAAGTTAATTTAATTTTGAATGTTTATGTCAACTGGAATCCGGAAAAGAGCAATTAGACTTGATAATTGCGAGCTATCATTTCAATTAATTGTGAACTATGAACCTCAAACGCAAAATGCTAAACGTAGTTTTATCGTCTCGTATTAATTAACTTTTTGTCGCGGATATGTAGGTACATATATCATCCCATCCCTTTACCACAAACCTGAGATTTAAAAAAAATCCCAAAAAAATTAAAAACATTTTTTTTCGTCAACTTTGGATGTGGTTTGCTGCGCACAAGGCTCGTTAGCGCTTGTAAAAATTAACTTCAAAACGTCAAAAGTTAAGTTAGACATAAATTTTATCGATCACATCACATACAAACCAGGGTTTTCCTTTATGCAATTTTCCTATCGCATACCAAGTGTATCTACCAAAGCAATAAACTTGTCAATTATCAGCTTACCATTTAAGTAAAATTACTTTGAAACGGTAATAAATGTAAGTATCATTTGAGATCTGGTTTGTACCAATTAGTGTGTCGATGTTTTATTATGTTCAATTTTATCCTTGTGCGTGTACATTTTGTTTGTGACACCTTTGCAAGAAAAGTATAGCCTACCTACAGTATAACTGTGCGTGGTCGTATGATTTTATTTCTAACTGCTACGATTAACATGTAAATATCTACTGAACATGGTAAAGTGGTGATTGCGTTGGTGTTATAGGCTAATTTAGATAATAATGCGACTTTCACCAATTTCGGTTACGTTTTATGTTGGACTATTCAAAGCGCCCCATAACCATGATCAGAGCGAGCTGCGCGTGACTCTTTTGTGTCCGTTGCAATATTCAAAAGAACAGAAAATGGGAGTAAAAGTTCACGATTCAATTTCCGATCTTTAAAAGGTGCAATTGAATAAGGTTGCGTAATTTTACGATCAAGATTTGGAGTCCGTTCAACGTTTCTTTTTGTATCGCCTCGCCTGTGTCCGCGTTTCTTTCCAAAAAGAGCTAAAAATCAAACGGAAAGGGCATTGTTTCTGGTCGTTTTGTCGACGCTCCTCGTGGTATCGGGTATCGCACCTTGATATACACTACACAGCTAAGTGTAAGTTTCTCGAGGCCCTGTGGTTTTGGCGCCCTGCCGTGCAAAACCTTTATTTTATTACAGCTTCTTACGAGGTCCTTGCACTTGAACTTGCTCTTGTCGTTGTGAGTTCTTTGGCTCTGGAAGTGCCGATATTTAATTAAAGACGTTGAACCGTACATTTATTTTTGGGTAAGTACATTTACCGATGCAACGATGGTCTTCTATGGTCATTTTACTATAAAATGTTTATTCATTAGTATAAAATTCTCGTGTCACAATCTTCGTTCCCGTACTCCCCCGAAACGGCTTGACCGATTCTCATGAAATTTTGTGAGCATATTGAGTAGGTCTGAGAATCGGCCAACATCTATTTTTCATACCCCTAAGTGATAAGGGTTGTCCACCCCTAACATTTATTTTTATTGTTTGGACTAAAATTTTATTTTTTTATAATGTGCCTTATGTGGCATTAAAAAATACATACAACCCTAAATTTTAACCCTTCTATCACCAACTCCTAAATTTATATGGCAAAACAACGTTTGCCGGGTCAGCTAGTTCATTAGTATATATTTCAATGAATACATTATTCTACATTTAACTTACCTAAATTACGTATCTATGTTATCTATCTCAAACTAACAGAATCGGCTGATATTCCCATGTACGTACATACTTTGATTATAATAGAAAATACCGTACAAATTTGTCAAAATTAGAATGTCTTGTATTCGCACTAAATATTCCAGTAAAACTCGAAGCCATTATCACGCCCTAAAAGTTATTAGGTTGGTACGCAAATCAGCCGATGTTAACGACTTTGTACCTTAAGTGTAACCATATAATTTGATAAGCTGAATAATGTGTTTGCTGCATACAAATTGCGTATTTAAACCTTCATTTTTCGTTTTTCATTCGTATTTTGTTATTTATTAAGAAATAATTGCTACGCTGAGACATTTATAATATTTATATCAAGCGTGCGTTCGCGCTCTATAAAAATTTTCAGTTTCTGCGTTAGATCACTGAACGAGTATAAATAAACAATTAAAAACCTTGAACAGAGCTTAGCCTTGGCCTTCCAGTTTATTCATTTTTACATCACGATGAGTCGGTATCTATTCCGAGACGATATCAAGCAAAGAGTTTTACTTCAAGCAGATAAACGAGAGATTGATCGGATTTTTCTAATTGCTCGCAAATCGATTTTATGTTTATTTTAGTCGAATAAAGAAGTTCTTTATTGATAAAACTGTACATTTCTTTCTAGCCAGAAAATGAGAAAACGATGTAAGTATAAATTTAAAATACGCTAAATATTTCGGTAATACATACGTTATGGGTGTGATCCCGCTATGGGTTATCGTTGCGCAATCCCTGCAATATTCATCGTTCATTGTATTACAATAATTGCCGCATAAATATGTATGAATTGAACTCACAAGACCATACTTAAAACTCTTAAACTGTCGGGTTTTGTTCCCGTACCTACTCATAAAAATGCATGAACCCGACGTCCTGTGGGCTTCGAAAGAAATTCACAAGACCATAGTGACATTTGAATGATTTTTTAATATTGTAATTTGTAATTTTCAATTTTATTATATTTTGTTTTTATTTTATTTTTTTAATGATTTCTGATTTTATCTTTAATTTAAATTTTGTATTATGTAGAACTTAACTATATGGACATTTGTGGTCTGAAATAAAGATTATTATTATTATTATTATTATAGTTCTCTAGCCTTCATATTTGAAAAAAAAAATACGTGGGTTCAGCTGGTACTTTTACTATACTGAAAGTGTTCAATTTGATAATTTCAAGCACATTTGTTTTAAGCGTTTATTTAGAACAACGGACATGTTTACCGACTGATCTCATAGTTTATTTTATCAGATAAATTACACACTAAGACACACACAGGTGCATATCCATCTTGCGTGGGTACAAAAAGTGCACGAGCATTTCTGCGTAACCACGTAGTAACTATTATTTACTGTGTGGTAATGGGACGTTCACATGAGTCGAGTGATAGTCAAGCTTCCTCGAAGCTATCGCACGCGAAAACGCGTCGCGCTTCCGGGCCAGGCGCTTTGATCGAACACGTCTAAAGCTACTATAGTTTAGTCTATTTGTATAGTCGCGACAGTCGAGAATATACTCATAGAAGCGTGTAGAGTCTGGGCTTCATTATTTTAACACTTTATCGCTCGCCAAAAATAAGTAGATCGACTTTACGGATACTGGATATCGTAGGTACCAATGTAATTACGCTTTCCTGTTCAGATTAATTCTTAGAGGATAACTGAGTTTATGGACCTCGTATTTTATTTCAGACTAAAGTTTCGGTTTAACAAATGTGTATTTTAGTTTGATTACAAACTTAGAGCCTAAATAACACACAGAATAAACATTCGAGGATACCTAAAATTTTCCTCGAATATTTCGGAGAACCTGTTAACAGAAACAAACAAATAAATCATTTATAATTCGTTCCTAAAATAACAATTTTAGCTAAACGATAACCAAATTACTACAAAGCGTAACAAATACGAGTATTTCAAAATAAAACAAGCAAATTTATGTTTATACCGGCTTAAAAGGGGCTTGTCATTCGTAAATTTATTAGCGCTAAGCATTCGGTCGTAGAATTTTGTTACCGCTTCCAGATTAGGAACTCATTATATCTGTCGAGATAAAGCTGTAAAGCCTGATTAGGAGATAGTCGGTGGTACTCGTAAGCATTGAGTCGAGTAGCTACTAGATTTATCGCTATTATCATAAAGCTAGGTATTCTATCTTAGCTACTTTGCTATCGCAAAGACTAATCATAACAAAAGGCGTACCGCTGATGCTTGTGTTTGAAACCGCCGTTCATTATAACATATAATTGATATAATGGTGCCGAGTTTGAAGGCGCATTTAAAATTTCTAAACTAGTTAAACCGCGTAAAATTTCTAAAAATCCTAAAGCTAGTTTGAAGGTGCCACTTTAGGAAATTTAGAAACGTCAAAGTCAATTTTAAGAAACGAATGAACGAAATCGACCTAAACTACTCAATTTAGAAATTATAACTTGATTCGGTAGTTTGAAGGTACGTTTTTATGTCATTTTAAAATGTTTAAGGTTTATTTTTAAACAAACTTAGGAAGCACCATTTTGAATCCTGCCTAAAAAAGTTAAATTTCAAAGTGAGTTTAAAACAAGTAATTGAGTGTTTTTACTTACAAAACAAATTCTTTGCAAAGTTAAGCACAACGAAAAATGTATGAAAACCTGTAATTGTCCAATAGTCTTTCCTGTTCAGTGCTTTAAGTGATCAAAGTACATACTATTTTTAGAATAACATCGGTAATAGAAAAGTGTACCTCTGCCGTTTTGGTGTTTTTAGTGGGTTTCTATTGAAAAACCTTAATAACTTAAAACTTGTCTCCTATATCTCTAACTAAACTTTATTAAAATAAATGTGTATTACACAAAAAACAACAACTTTTTAAATCTTAGTTTTAATATTCTTCTCTTCACTCTTGGTAGACTGGTCAAGTCTTACAAAACAAATCCTTTGCAAAATTAAGCACAACAAAAAGTGTAAGAAAACCTGTAATTGCTCAATAGTCTTTCCTGTCAGCGCTATATGTGATCAAAGTACATACTATTTTTGGAATAACATTGGTAAAAGAAAAGTATATCTACCTCGGCCGTTTTGGTGTTTTTCTATTGAAAACCTTACATCGTAGACCGCATCATTGCTTACCATCAGGCGAGATGGCGGTCAAACGCAAGCCTATTTATAACTGAATAAAAAAAATAATAAAAAACCTTCATAACTATAAACTTGTCTGGATTTTTAACCCATATCTTAACTTTAACTTAAACACCCTAGGTAAGGATTTCGGAAAGCACTAGGTCTAGTACTTTAGACCCAGCGCTTAAAATTGCTACAGGGAAACAGAATAATACACTACAAACTACAGTTTATAAATATTTCTTGCTAATGTAATTTACTGTGAATTTTATTAAAATAAATGTGTACAAAAAATAACAACTTTTTAAATCTTAGTTTTAATCTTCTCATATTAGTCGTTTACTTTTGGTAGACTGGTCAAGGTCATGGTTGTAATGTTACTAGGAGGCTCCTCACTGTCGTCGATACTCCATCTTGGAATGCTTCTCCATTCTTGGCGGTTGATTGCATCGCGAGCACGGTGGCCTGTGTGGCATTTTTTATGAGATTGGTCCATCGAGGTGGTGATCAGACCGGGACTGTGCTTGCCTTAACGGTCCTGCACTACGAGCCTCTCCATCGAATTCTCGTACCTGGAGATATGCCCAAAGCACTGCAGTATTCGCACTTGCACAATCGATGAAAGTCTATCTTGTATGTGAAGTTCCATGAGAATAGAATTGATTCAATAACGATGCTATTACACGATGCGGTTAATAAATAATAAAGCTATTCTTAAATTATCTTTTAATTTGTAATAGTAATGCCAAAACAATGAAACCAATCGTACAGATGTAGCGATTGCCAGGTTTCAAAATTCAAAAACTACCATTTTTATCGAGTAATTCCATTTGATAAATTTTTTGTCGTGAACGATTAAACAATAAATATTTATCAACTTTTTCTACTACAGAAAAGAATGCCTTCACTACACAAGATTTATTATGAATCCAACATTTTCTTGTACGTAGTGATATTTTACAAAAATTTAACCATGTGCAAGCCGAGAACACATTTTTACATGATAATTAACATATTACGTAAACATAGTTATTTCAAGAACACACGAATACTTCTTGTAAAATATTAATGTATGAAGAAAGATAATTACAAAAAATAAAATTAAATAGTAGAATCGGTTAAGAGCTAGCAATATTCGCTATTTCATTCAGCAAAATTCTTGATTATCTGTGGATGAAATCCAACGATAATCAAGAAATTTGAACAAAACTAGAACGGAAATCGGTCTTTCGCGGTATTTTTTTACAACTTTATTTATCTGTGAATTAAACTTAGCTGAACTAAACCGATTTAAATTCCGTTCAATTTAATAGTTATGTGGTGCCTTCGAACTTGCAATTTTTACACCTGTCATTTAAATTTAAGTATTTTAGCAGATTTACGATTTTTACGTGGCGCCCTTCAAACTCGACACTAATATCTATTTATGCTCGTGAAAGGTGTGTTAATAATGATTGTCATGAAATATTTTAAAAGTTCTATTGAAGCTTCAAAATTATAATGATCACCTACCTAAACGTCAATAACTCTCAGCCAATTCAGCCTGGAAAGGATCGCTCTTAGCGATAAGGCCTCCAGTTTTTGCACTACTTTTAAGTGTTATTATTCTTTTGTTTGTAATTTCTGGTGTGAACAATAAAGAGTTTATCTATTCTCAAATGTACGCGTAAAAACAAAAAAAATATTATCCTCATTCTCACTCATTCTTTAGCGAAATATTGTAAATAGACCTAGATATAGATTTGCTTTATTTGAATTAAGTAGGCAAATAAGCACAAGAGAATTTTAGTGCTTCTAAAATAAATCAACTCGACTTTACTGCAAGTAAATAAATATTTGATCGACGGCCTCGGAAGCTTTTAGGACGCCCTCAATCTCTCGCCGAAGCCATTTGCAAAATCGACATCGGTCAGTCGGCCGATCAGTTGGCCGATCAGTTTTACTGGAAAAAAGGAACGGAAATAGACGCCTGAATTTATTAACTCCAGTAAGTAGTGCGTGCTCCAACTAGGCGCAAAGCCAACGTCTTGTCCGAAATTAATATCTTGGTTCTAGCTCGGGTAATTGACGATTTAATTATAAGACCATGGTCAATATTAATTTCGAAAATGTAGCTGTACCCCGCGGAAATAAGTAGCCTAGATGTGATTTCAAGGCATAATCTATCTCTATTCCAAATTTTACTAAAATTGGTTTCGTAATTACAGTGATACGTGGTAAGGGACAGACAAACTTTCGAACTTTTAAGTAATTTAAAATGTTAGTAGGAATTTTTCGAAATGTTCACTATATCAAGACAGCTCTCTACATCATACTTAACAACGGTTGCTCCATTATACCCGGCTATCAAAATAATAAGGGACAACAGTGGCTTTATTCCAAAGTTTTTTAAACATTAAACCGTTGCTAATGCGTTTATAACTGCGGTGACACCAGCAGATATTTACACGAATCGCAGCACAGAGGGCGAAACGCACAACAGAGAGATTCACTTAGATTTATGTGCATACTCTTTGGAACAGTCTTGAGACTGTCTCATTCGTCTCAAGGCTAGAGATTCGCTACTTTATTTGCGGCATCGTAACATCTACAAGTAACAAATTTAGCTCGCTCTACTGAATACATTTTCAACTAAAAAACAGTATTTTGTATTCACGCATACACACACATATTTAAATACCTTAAAGTTATTAATTAAATCTTAAGTATGACGCTGATGATAGTGACAATTGAGCAAATTGAATTGAATCTCCGTACCTACCTATAAACCTACTTAACGACAATGACACCATCGCTTCACGTCTGATACAATTAAATAGTGATTGATCGGGCACTTCTAATTTTTTTGCAAAGCTCTTTGAACCGCGTGGGCGTCCGGTAAACAAAAACGACTGATGTAAGTTCAATAGCATAAAATAATGAAAGGAGAATAAACAATTGAAGATCATGCCCGGTCACTAGCACGCCGTACTCAATGAAAATGTAAATTGCAAACTAGGTAGTTTGGCAGCGTTTTCTGAGATGGTGGTCTCATAATTATGTCAGTATAATCCTTTATTCGAATACAAATCTGCTTCAGATAAACAATTCGAACATAAGTAACATACGATAACAATACGTACATGACATTAGTAATTTGCGAGTGATAACGCCGCAGATGTGCCTCACGACGCGATAGTCGCAGCAAGTTCAAATATTTGAGAAGGTCGATCCGCGATAGGCAAAAAATAAACTATGTCAGTCGAGTAGGCAACAGAGAGAGGCGCGCACGCATGCCCGCCGCCGCCTGTCAACCGCACATATCGCAGGCGCCGCGCCGCTTGAAAACTCACATGTCGGGTTATCAAGTCTCATGTCATACAATTTCAACAGTCGTAAAAACTTTACTTTCTTACTGAAACAACAAAGTTGACGATCAATGCTCTTACAATTTTTAGCTCCATGACCGTGAACTTCATCGTTATCTCGAATACACGTGCCTTATCTCCGAATAGGAGAAATAATATTATCATTTGGTACAGTTGTCCAAGATTACATAATGATAGGCGATTACTTTTTTCTGCGTCTAGACTTTTTTCAATCAATTATAATAAAACGTTTATTGCTGTCTATTTGACGAGTTTTGTTTTAGCTTCCAATGATGAATGTCAAGTTTTGAAGTTTTTGTTATGCTAAAGATAAAAGAGACCATGCGTCTGAGTTACCTGGTGTTACGCAATGATGCGTCGCGCTTCGTTACGCGTAACTGGACGTTATCTTTCATACATTTGAGTTAAGCGTGTCGATAGTGGCGGCGTCACGCCACATTACTATACAAACAATTGTGCTCGATTTATCATTTGTAGAACATACAAAGACTCTTGTGTTTTCTGTGTATTCGCCCTTCAACGAGACAATTGAGTTTTCTTTCCTTACAGTTATTTTCAGATAAATTTTGGCGTCATAGTTTAGATAAATTAAAAAGGGGTTCAATCAACTAAACTAGTCTTATGAGGGCTATCATCATCCAAACGATTTTACCGTCTTGAAACAAAGAAACTGTGTCAGAAACCCAGTAAAATACCACATTATAAGCTTCATACACCAAGGAACTCCTAAATTTTAACTGCTGCCAGATACATAAAAGACTCATGAAGTGAGTCATCATGAGTGTTAACCATAGCAACGAAGGACATTGACTTTATAATATGGAACAGACAGGAGCACGATTGGTTACACGGCACATACAAAATAAAAAATATGATTTAAACAGAGAGTTGCTCTATCTACCCTTGACCAGGGTTGAGCAATTACTCTGCGCTTCGCTCACTCCATCTCACAGCTAAAAAAATAATGGTCGTTAATGTTTTTTGCATTTGCCATTTCGGTGCCTCATGAGGCGTCTAGAGAGACCGATCTCGCCTATCACTATACGGTTTCTACAGAACAGTATTCTTCTCAGGTCCAGTCTAATGCGATCTATTCTGGTGTATTCGTAATTATGTAACTAGTCTATCTTAAAAAAGCAACTACAATGCGAGCCTTATATGTAGCCATTGTCATCTAGCATAGATCAATAGTGCGTGAAATCACAAGATAACCTAAACATGAGCATCATGAGGTAATGCAACTGTTTTGCTAAATAACGTCTCCGTTCTTAGCCGGAGAAAAAGTAGAACATAAAACAAAAAGAAAAAAAACTAGTCTATCATTGACAGTACTCACCGCAGGTCCAGCCTAAGTTCGCGGCCGTCGACAGTGAGGTTGTAATGAAGGGAGTGCGGCATCTCGTGCTCAACTCCGTGCAGGTCGCGCCGCGCCCTCGCATGGCCGTGCTCGTGGGAGTGGTCGACCGCGCGGGAGACCAGCTCGCCGTCGCGCGTCACCTTCACGGGGTGGGTTACTTGCAACTGCGACGTGTCCAGGTGTTTGTGGGAGTAGATACCTGGAACAAAAGAGACAGAGGTTAGAAAATGTTGTAGTCAGGTAGTTGTGCAATTTTGCAGTGTTTTTGCTTCACTGTTTCAGTGCTACATTATGGATTTTTAACACATTTTTTTTTATTTACAAAAAGTGTCAAAGGTTACCGGTAAATTGAATCGGTATAGTTCTGTATACGTGGAACAGCTAGGCAAGACGGTAATTCTTTACTAAAATTAGTTGATGCGAAGATTTAGTTTCTGTCTGATAAATTACAAACGAGCTCGTCTAAAGATATCTTTTCACAAAATCTTAGACTTAGTAACCGAGAGTAAAGAGATAACCCTTATCTATATCACACGACAACATCTCGAGATGAGTTTAATCACCCGAGTAATAAAACATAGGTAAAGTCAACGCATGTAATCTAATTTTCGTTCTAAATAAAACTAACAAAACTATTAACACTTTTGTTGTATTTCATAAGTAGAACTAGAAAAATATGATGACATAATTAGTTTTAGTAATAGACATAGAAAAACGCGTCGATAAACCTGTTATTGCAGAAAGTTGCTACTAGGCAATTACGGGCTCGCTCGAGCGATGTGACGGTGCTTTCCAGGAATCACTGAAGCCAAATAAACAAAATGCAGACTGTTGCTTGTAATCGCTGATGGAAGTAAGTAAATGAAACTGCCATACGGGCGGATACTGATGATGCAAGCTGGCCATCACATCGGACTATAATCTGCAATTTAATACTCGTCCAAATTAATTTCGAGTGTGATTTTAAATTTTCAGCGCCCTCAACCGCTTTGCTCATTACTGAATCACGAGATGTGCTATATCTAACTTTGCAAAAAGTTAATTTTAATATTATAGCCGCTCGGCTCGTGTGAAGCAAGCCACGAGACGTAAGAAACTGTGACAGGAAATAACTTTGCAAATTTATTTTGGACGTGGTACCTAGTAATATTGTTTGAGAAACGCAGTGAACCATAGAAATATGTTACGTCTAGGATGAAAACGGGTAGTTCTGAATGTACTAAATAATTTTAACTACTGAATATTCCTAATGGTTAATTACACGTATCGAGTATAGTGGCGAGACAGTAACCTCGGCCGAGTAGGTACTCGGTTTGTACAAACAATTTGACGAAACAAGACAGTCACTACATGATTTTATTGCTCGGCCAATAGTGTCCATTTACTGTCTCGTCGTTGTAGTCGTTACGTGTAATCAACCCATAAGTACCAACGTGGTTTGAGACTGCCAAGTAATCTGACTAATTGCTTATAATTTTCGCCCACTAGATAATAAGTTCCGTTACAGCCGAGGCGCGTTTATCGGTGCTGTGCTGGTCCGTGGTTGGTTCCCGTAGATTGCCTATCAGCTGAGGCTTTAGAGCAGCAAGGGTCAATGTCGCGCCCTGCCCGCCCTAATCTGGCGCTGCTGGCGCTGGCGCCACCCGACCGGCGCCGGCGCACACTTATTGTTTTATGGAACATTCATTATCGCTAATTATACACTACCAATCTTCTAATAAATTATGCCACGTAGGTACATGTCGCTTCCAACTTCTGTCGCTTTTAGTTTTATTTTCGGTTTTAGGTAAACTGATACCTACCTAAATTGCATTTCGGTCTTTTGTTTGTATTTTAACATAATATTGTTTTTTTTTTTTAATTTATTCGCTAATTGAAAAGAATATACATAGTTCTGTGCAATAAATTTTTTAGTTGATAAGTTACGAATAAGTAATAAAAACTTTACTAAAAACAAAATAAAAGTTATGATAAACTGAATAGTTAGCAACACAGTTTCATATCGTTAGCGTCGCACCAATTTAAATTTCTAATCAACTGACGCAGATAGTAAAATTTTATACATATCACATCGGTTTTATCGACGTAATGTGACTTACAAAACTTCTAGATGATGAGGTGGGATGAAAAAAGATATGAATGTAAATCTAGTTTTCAACTTAGGTACAGTCGCTTGAAAAACCATTTGGTTTACTATCTTTTTTTTAAATTCAGTAATAGGCTTGCATTTGACCGCCATCTTGCCCGATGGTAAGCAACGATACGGTCTACGATGGAGCATGCTTGCCCAGAAGAAACCGATTCATTCTACATTGAGAAATAAAATACTAGATCAACAATATGTATATTGAGTGAGTTATTATTACAGATATTTTGCATGCTAAGTGTACTTTAGTAGGTATGCATGTGAAAGTGCTCATGGAGAAGATAAATGTGAAGCGTTGCAAGGAACTTTCAAGAATCGGCCCACTAATGACTATATGATATGTTATAGAGCCAGGGTTCTTGGTAATATGTCCTATTTTTCATAGACAATTATAATTCCTAGCTTATCGCTCATCATATGAACGATTTCATAGGAAGTCCGCGTGCGGAGTCAGCAGACTAGCGGCGCTAGTTACTCGACACTCGCCGGTGAGCCCACACTGGATTAGGGCTGCTTGCATCTCTATTTTCTACTTCAATCAAGTATTACTCAATATAAGACTGACCCAAAGCTTTTTCTAAATAAAAGTTAGGTAAGTACTAGTTGGTTTACTTATGGTTATGTGGATTAATGATATTCTGCAACAAGATTTTTAAAACTAAATGCTTTGTGAACATTGCCAAGCCATTGTTAAAATATACCTACTAGCCGAATGAAGAAATGTACGAAGGTATTCGTCAAATTCAAAAAAGCATTCAAAAATGTAGCTTAGATGACTGTAAAGAGTTGTGACAAACCAATAAATTTTCGAAAGATTTTTTTTAATTCTCAGTCAGTGTGGATTACAAGGAAATATCCTGTCTTCTGATTGTTGACAACCCTAGCATAGGTTCCACTTGCACCTCATGTTTTTCTCACTCCATATCAGTCTAAACGCACTCGCGCATAGCTTCGTAGTAAATGAATTTAATTAATGTAAAATCGCGATTGTGTTAGTCTTAGCTGATTGGAAACGATTAAAGCTCTTCAAGAACATCCGTAATAGGCGTTGATGGCCGCTTTGATGATAATATTTCTCTCAGGGAATTCAAAAAATTCATATGATTGATTTAGAAACCTTTGCACAGGAACCTAACTAGATTTACTTGACACAAATGAGGCAGCGTGGTGGGATGTCTCATGTCATGCCTTACTAATTGGATTCTGATGCGTTTCAACCGTGACGCTCTTGTCTGATGGAAATGTTCCATTGATCAATAATTAGAGTCTGTCGATTTATATCTATAGATCGGTTTGCCTGAATGCGTTTTTTGTGATGGCACGCGTGGGTCGTAGACGAATGTCTGAGTCGGATGCCAGGGGCTCGGCGGCAATTACTTGCCATTACTTGAAGCAGGGTGCCCGCCCCGCGGCGACGGGCGCCGACCTCTCCTCACGCCACGCGACACCGCCGCCGTGTGGGAGGACCAATACTAGACACCACACAATGCCCATACAAACCAACCATCCATCATTCAACCACATGCTGTTCAAACGCTCACAAAGTAGCTGATTTGATTTAGAGAATTGCTAGCATTCATATCATCGCCGTAGGGCGCCCTACATGACCATAGCAGAAGGTAATTTGGACTTAGTACTACGTAATTATACTCAATCGTCCTTATCTAGAACGCGGGACCTCCTGCGGTTATAAAAAGTACGTAATCTAATGAAATTAATTATTCATCACGTTTCAATGCCGGATGGGAACCAGTCTGGTAGTAATTTTCACGTCTTACGACTTATTGCCTCTATATCGGGTCTGCGGTAATCGTCTTTATTATTTCGGGTCTGTGCCCCGGTCAAGGAGGTTCGAAACACTTTGATTGCTTTGTAAAATATTATGTCTGTAAACGCGAAACAAATGGCGCATAAAAATTATGTTCCCAGGCAATTTAGCGCGCTGCAAAACTAATTTGGTGTGAAGAGATAAAAGTGATTTTCTTACATCATCTTTAATTGTACATAATCAGAGTAAGTCAACTAAAGTATTATGTATGATGTGACACGAACTAACGTCTTAGCGAGTTTCCTGTGAAAACTATAATATTATGCGTAATTATTTACATTGTGACTAAAATACACACGTCTATTTCATTCACATTCAAATGAACCTAAAGGTCTTCTGATAAACCTAAAACAGGAAGTGTGTGTGTAAGATGTTAATCCTCTGCAGTAAACGTAGTGACTGTATTCTAGGTCCGATATGACGCCCTTTATTTTCATCAGTTTTCACTATTATTTTTCTTAACTGTTCCTTGCTTTACAAAACAAAATCTAAGTAAATTTTACATTAAAGTTTAAAAAAAACCAGCCTAATTAACCTCAATTGACCTCTATCTCAGGACCTCATTTAGGATAACTTTAGAATGTATAAAACTTAATTTGCTGTGATGGACGAGTATAAAATAATGCAAGAGTATTCGGCAAAGCCAGTGAAAGAGGCCAATATGAGGCCAATAGTCTTACGAGCGTGAGCCGTAAATCACTTGCTGCCAAAACAGTCGACGATCGTAACCTCACCTGACAAGTGACACCTTTACGTCACCTCACACGTCACTTGCACCAACAGATTCGCACCTTTTCGCCACCAAAGATAAGATTCGCAGATCAAATATTAAACTAACGAGATAACAGAATGAAGATCGTTATACTTTACACTTTCCAGTGATAAGTTTCGGTTATAATTAAGTACCTTACGATACACTTATCAAATATTTATATTGTGGTTTTTGCGGACGATGTTGAATCGGCGTCGTTATTATAGGCGCAGGTAATAAGTGTGCTTATTTTGAGTAATTGGCGGCTACAGATATAGAAGGCAAGTTCGTCGACCGTGTTGTGGTTGCAAGCTACAGGGAGGTTTGTTTCATAAATCCCGCTTGAGATTGCCAGTTTACGGTTATTGGTTTCATTGGGTTTATGGTTCATTTCGACGCGTTCAGTTCGGCTCAATCTACGCTATCCGAAGCTATTTCCGTGTTCCCAACGTCTGGGGATTGCTTTTTTGTTGTTGCTGCATCGAGCATGCCATTTTATTTGCGCTTCTTCAGTTAAGCGTTTCCGTCTATTGATTTGTGTAAGTATATCGTCTATTTTTTAGCTTGAGCTAGTCAAATAGTGATCTCTGGTTACTATGACCTTAATTGTTCCAAGGTATCTAATTTTAAAATGTCAATAATATGTATGTATCCAGAGATTTGCCAGTGTCCTTGCAGATTACGTTACACGAGCCTATGATGACAAGAAAAAAAGTAACAATGACGCGAAATTCGTGTGAGGTAACCTGTCTTTCGATTGCAGAAACACGACACGGTAGGTAATTGTATAAGGTTTGTATTACAGAATTTATTTTAAAAAAAAACTGGCAAAGTTTGCGGTAGGTAGGTTTTTTTCCCCATTCGTAAATAAAGTCTTCGACAGGTGTAGCCGATTGAGTATAAAACATAATTATATTGTTCGATCTTGTTTATGGCTTTTACGTAACAAAATGTAGAGTAGGCAACTTCTTTGGTATAGTACGTGTAATTACCTACGTGGCAATAATTTGTTACCGACATAGTGATTAAAATAATAACTGAGATTATATTATACGTAGATAAAAAAAAACTTTATGGCATGGGAGGATAAAATACTTTGCCATAAATAAATAGGTAGGTAGCCAGACTATTTGTCGGCTTTGTTACACAAAGAATAACATTTTGGTTTAAATTGACATTAAAGAAGCAAATAAGCGTAGACCAAAAATCCTTTAAGGTCTCGTCAAGTTTGTGACGTTGAGTTAAAAATGCAATTATGAACTTTTCAAATTAGTGACAACACAAAAAGACATCTTAGATTAGTGAGCTCCTAAAATTAAAGTTTTGCGGACACCAAAACGCTTTACGGACTTTAGCGACGGCGAACCCTTGTCAATTCACAAGACTTCATCTTATCTTCGATCGCACGGTTACAAATTTTAATTACTTGTTATTCTTGTTTGATGTTCATTTTAATAAGCTATTATATATTGTGAACGGCTTCCAAGTAAATCAGTGGGAGTGCTTTATGTTTTATTTGAAAAGTCGTTAAGAATAATCTCTTCCGATCGCATTTGTTGAATTTTTAACGTTAGAACACATTTTGCAGCTAACAAGTTAGTGGCTTCCAATTAACAAATGTGGATGACCTCCAAGCTTCAGCTAATGAGCTAGAAGCTCTAAATGTGTAGGCATATAAATATATACTCTAGAGATGCATTAAGACTGTCTCTATAAGTAATAGTTATCGAGCGGCAAATCTGACAAATATAATCTTCAAAATGGGTTTTTTGTCGACGATAAATATCAAAATAAATAATACAATTTACTGAAATCTATCAAACTAATTTTGTCGACGACGAATGCTAAATCTGTAGATCGATACTATTACCATACTTTATTTTGCCATTTTCAAACGAAAATCTATAAATGAAGGTAGTCCGTTTAAAAAAAGCATTTTACTCACCAGAATGTAATAGGTTTCTTATGCTACCCTGGACTTCTTCCTCCAAGTCTTGCAAGTCCTGCGGCGACTTCAAATGTATCGTGACATGCTTCGCTCCACACCACGCCACCAGCATTTGAAACAGCAACAGTTTGAACAACAAACACCGCACATCCATTTTTAAAAACATTTTGCACACCCGAGTGTCACTTTGAACCATATTATGTCCACACTACGTCTTTAGCTCTCAACTGCTCTGTGAAAGCTACCGACTCGAAAAGTCTCTGATCATTCGAATTAACATTTACGACTTGTGCTTGTAGTTGGATATTGAAAACGAATACATTATTCGTCTCCTCCACTCCAGTACTGTCATTGTAAACGACCTGCAAACAAAAAAAAGTATTATTAAAAATCGAATGGCACGAGTATTTTGGGTCTTACCACTCTATACTATGGTAGGTACTACTTAATCGCGTTATGTGTAGCTGTTTTTTGCCGTCGGTCAAAAATACCATTAGGCAACTGTCACATCAAGTCATATCATATTGTATCAATTATAGTTACGGATTGTTTATAAAAAGCGAAGTGTGCGCGCGAAGGTTTCCAAACGCCCGAACGCTCAATGAAGTTTTTACTACATTCAAATTTATAAAATGAAAAAGTGTGCGCTCTCTAAAATTGACGATTACTTTTACTGCAATATAATACAATTTAGGACCAATATTCTTTTACAATATTTATGCAAAAGTACCTCTTATTAACGTCGAAATTTGTACGCCAAGTACTGGGAGAAAATAGGATTTCTATGAATGAAAAATTGCTGATCACAAAAAAAAAACTAAAAAAGTCTGGGAATACACTTAACGTTAATTAACACTAAATTTAAATGAACACTAAATAGCAGTAAATCTAAGCAGGCGTGTGCTCCGCAGGGTCACAGCGTACAATTTACGCGAGCGTTGAGTCAGACTGCTATCCGTATCTGCGAGAGACTTACATAATAATTGTTCATTAGCCTATTATCTCTTGTCCTCACTTGTGTACCCACCGAACATTATGTCTCTGGAAATTATACTACTTAAAAAGATTTGAAAAACCCTAATGAATTTATATAATTTTTATAACTTGAATTTTACGCAATTCCAAGGTCGTATCCACCGCTCAATTTTTTAATTTGAAAACTTTCGACATTTTGATTTGAACGCTCCAGTCATTTATACAAATTTAACATGTAAATAACGAACCTATAGCATGTTAATGTATCTGCAGTATTTTAAATGATCAAATTAGTATGTTGACATTTAAATTGGAGACGGTAAACTACTAACAAAACTTAAATATATGGCGTCGTTCATACCAAAAAAGTGGTCACATTGAACTGAGATCAGATGGCCGAGGTGGCCGAGTGCTCTGTATAAGGCAGAGCTTTCTTCATTGGAATCGCGACAAAACAAGAATGATTGACAGGCCCTGACACTATTGCAATTTTAAACCGTAAATATACACACTTGCAGGCAAATATGCGCATAAATTATTTTAAACCTTGCTTTAAATAGGAAAGTGGGTTTCTGATGGTTCATACATATCAGGAACAGCCAAGTTTTAACTTGGTGTATGGGAAAGCCTGGTCGAGATTTTGTAAAGAACAAAAGTGAGCCCTTTCTATAATAAGTCGGAATGTGTTCTAGGAATGAGGAATCACGAAAGGGTCCATGTGTCCCGATAAGACAGGCGCCAGCCACGGCTCCCAGCGTTTTATTTGTTTTTGTTCCCTTCGTCTGCTGTATGGCGCCTAACCTTTCCATGTATATTTAGACAGTTTATGGTCTGTAATGAGAATTATAAAGCGGAAACGAAGACATGCTTTTATCTGCCGTTAAAACGTTTTCCTTTTGTTTTCGTGTGATGATTATAGGATTTTTGCATCTATTCATTGTGTTTTTGAACAATAAAGATATTAAATAGTAGAGACGTAATAAATTTGACAGTTTTAACTATTTTTCACAAAAAGTTTTTGATGTTTTTGGTAAATAGTATAAAAATTTACAAAGATTTGTTTACGTATATAAGTAAGTTGAACATCACTATGTTTACTTAGTGCTAACTTGATGTTTTAAAGCCTGTAGTTTAGCTCTAAAAGCCACCTTAGTAACGCTCCTTACCCTCCCTTGGAATCTGTTTTTGTTCAGTTTTTTTTGTTGAGAAATTAAGAATTATTATTTAATTACTACAATGAACGCGTGTAATTTTACGACGTCACCGTTCCGCATGTCGATAAAAGTTGTTAAGTAAATCGTATTAATACTAATAGTAACAACGTGATTAAAGGCGTCTTAGCGCTCTCATACACGAACGGCACGATGTCAATACACGAGCGGCACGACGCCAACGGCAGAGGCAACGGTAGCCGTCGACATCCGTCGGCGGCACCCGACGACACATCGGCGGCAGCCGACGACACGTCGGCGGCAGCAGTTGACATGCTAACGGAAATGGCGGACGCGGCACGTTACAAACACAAACAACTGCGAGCGTCGCCATTGGTCGACGGCTGCCGCCGACGTGTCGACGGCTGCCGCCGACGGATGTCGACGGCTACCGTTGCCTCTGCCGTTGGCGTCGTGCCGCTCGTGTAAGAGAGCCCTTAGTGTCAATTTTCATTACCAAGTTGCCACGTGCCATTTTCACCACCTGTTGTTAGGGTTGTCTCTAGGCAGCTTTTTATATTACGTACTTTTGATATTTGCGAATGACGCCAAGAACATCTTTCATCATCAAAGCCAACTTTTTTATATAATATGTACACCTACTTAATAAATGAATAAAGTTTTTATAAAAAAAAATGTTTGTGGTTAAAATTCAAATATTTCTTGCTGGTTTTTTTGTTCAAATTAACATTAATTTTAAATTAATCTTTGTAAAATGTTACTG
Organism: Alcis repandata; assembly: GCA_949125135.1. Taxonomy (NCBI): domain Eukaryota; kingdom Metazoa; phylum Arthropoda; class Insecta; order Lepidoptera; family Geometridae; genus Alcis; species Alcis repandata. Next base: position 6,789,817 of record OX421238.1, read on the forward strand.
GTGTTGCAAACTTCTTTGCTGTTAATGCAGACTCTGTGGCCGTCTAAATAGCTAAGTAGCTTTTTTAATGGCACTGGACCGACAAAAAATAAAAGCTTAAGGTGAAATCTATAACTCAGCTATCGATGAAAATAGTTATTTTTATTACTTTAGTGGGAACCGGAGATTGGCAGCCCTATCATCCTCAGCACAACAGTTGCGTGGAGTCTACTCCACCTGTGCAAATTGTATCTTACGATTATATTAAACAATCTATCGTCACAAGGACTTACAAAGGTCCTTACATTATTTTAATAAAGATTGCACAGAGGTCATTTAACTGTTCAACTAAATATATAAAAACGAAACATAAATCATTTTATACAAAATAATATGTTTTTGATAATATAAATTATACCTACCAATAAGGGTAAGTACGAGTATGGGTAAACATGAATATTCTGTACCTTCCTCTTAGATTACGAGTAGATTTATACATGTACAATGGTATTGTATAAATCTTCCCTGTTTATAAAAATATAATTGCAGTCTCACAAAACTCGAAAATGGCTCAACAAATGTTAATAGATATATATATTATTGCTTTTATTTGACTCAATATAGGTGGTTTAGAAAAAAATAAAACAGAGAGAACAACCGCGTAGCGCTGCTAATAAACTACGAAAAGATAAACACATAAAATGTAAAAGAAAATCTTGATACAACACGTCAACTGCCACTATTTGCTACAAATTCCGCATGAATGCAAAAATAAAACAATCCATATTCACATTATAATTACGTGCTGATAATAACCTCTGTAATACCATTTCCACGAAAGTTGGCGAAAGCAATTATGCAAGCCTCTATGTGACATAAAATGTACAGCATCACCACGTTTGTCTAAACAACGTAATCTTTACAACTCTCGTTTCCCGGTACACGTAGTATCGTTATCAATAGGTATACCTACTGCAGATAAAGTCTGCATACAGCCTAATCTTGGTGGTGACCCGATTCGGCTAGTCTAATAATGACGTATGGCCTAGACTTCATCTCAGTGTCTAAGGCAAACAGATAATGGAGATTTAGATGGCCATTGAGGCCATAATAGTAGCTAATTTAGTGTAAGGAAAGTTCTGATCGTTTAGTTTTTAACGATCCGGCTTCTTGGAGGTTTAGTATACTTTATCTGTCGCTAAATTCATGTAGCGCAGTGTTTTAACTTATATGATCCCATAGGGGGCACTTTAAGGGAGTTGCACTTTGAGCTTTGACTTTGAAGATTAAAGTAACCCCAAATAGACTTTGAAGTTGAGGGGAAAGAAATCATTCTAGTTCAAAAAGTTGTATTTATCAAAAAGTTTAAACTTAAGCTAAAATAGCAAAGGTAAGAGGGCCGCCAAATATTTTTCCATACTTAGGAAGCCGCGTCATGAAAATGGTTGAAAAACACTGACGTAGCGCCATTTACGTTTGAAGCCACTGAATTAGGATAAACTTGTGGCATTTAAATGTTCTAGAATAGATTTTTTTTAATATTTGTAGTCTTAATATACTGGTCTCATTAATATTTATTTTTTTGGTTGCGTACACCTACACATCTCTACCTTCAACATGTAGCAATTAAAAAATATTAATTGGGTAGACGCTACATAAACTTCAGTAGACGCCTAATTTTAAATTTTTGAGACTACTGGGTTTTGGTTCTTTTTATGCTTAGGCAGTATACCTACACAAACACACCATTCATCTACATATTTTTATGTTAGATTTTCTTTGTGTATGAAATTTTTGTTAATTGGAAATAAATAAACTATGAGATAAAGTTTTATCACTACCTATATTTTAAGCTTTTATTCTATTTTTTAAGAAGGTGTGTAAAAAAGGCAATAATTTGAATACTGTCAAAGTGAATTCTCTTAAAGCATTTAGGTAGTACATATGTTCAAAAGTAGGTAGTGAGTAAGGAACTTAAAAATATTTCAATATTCCGTGATCATTAATTTATACGGACATTTCCAACGCTTCCTTACAAAAGGAATGTAGATAGTTGACACGATAATCGTATATTTTTATATGTATATTTTACGAGCTTGCTTTAAAGTTATTAAATTAAAATAAGTGTTTTTATGTATATTTTTCTCGCTTTGTTGAAGGTCAATATTTTTTTCTTTCATGTTAATTATAATTGATGTTGATTAACACAAAACTATTAAGAAAATCTCAGTTTGATCACCGTGTTAGTCTGTTAAAGATTTTCGTTCAATATTCACACATGCGCGCACAAACAATTTTTTATACTTTTTGACTGATAACGCAAGATGCTCTGTCATCCTACTAACTTACTTCAGTCAATCAAATCGCTATATCTATCGCTCCTGAAACTCGTTAATAATTATCAAACCTCTTGTGATTTTATCTAGCAATTAATGGTCTTACTCATTAAGGACTCAGGCAGTGAAAAGAGCTTTAAGCAAACAATGCATTGCAAAGCTGACTCAGTGGTTTCCAATCTCATCAGTTGATCGAAATACGTCGAGTCCAGTGGTGGAATGTGTCTAGCTGTCTAGTTCTCGAAGGAAGGGCGACAATGCATCAGTCAGTGAAGGCTTTGTGTTGGCACCATTGTGAGAACGCGGACCGGTAGCGCCGGTCGGCGGTCGGCGGTCGGCGTGGCTCAAATTATTGCCCTTTATGAAACCGCACTCAATTGTCCAGCGCCTGAATGCGGGTGCGGCACGTGCGTTGACTGGACTGCCGTTTTCAAGATTTAAAATCCACGCACTTTTGTGTAATACGATGCTTGTGAAATTTATTATCGTCTGGAGTTTATGTTTGATTTTCCTTAAACAGGGATAGATTTGTTTTAGCAGTTGGAAAAGCAAATTAAACTGTTAATGTTTACTCAATTTATTAACTGTTTGACCAAAATGCCCTATTTTGCCAGGAAACATTATCCTACTGGTAAAGATTTAAGAATTACTATTTAATTATTAGTTATAAATATATAATTTTCTTTGCTAGCTGGATACGTTTAATGACACAAAAGATCAGCAATCAGAATTAAAGTTTCGCTGACGGCTTTCATATAATATTATTTTCTCAATGGACAGATGTGTCCGCGTTTATATTGTCTTGTTCTGTCCGACTGCTATCTACAATCTCCGAATTCCCCGGAGCAAAACAAACGTAACTATAACTCACAACCCGGAAGTCTGAGGGAATCCGTCAGTCTCGAGTCTCGGTTTTTGTCGTCCATTGTCTCTCAGACAAGCACTATTTGTTGTTCGTATTGATGGCGACACATAACGGCTGTCGCGCCATGCCGTGTCGGCCGGATTTATGAACTTTGAAGTCTTGAAACTTCATTTTTTAACCATTCTCTGCGAGCGGATTAAAGTCTTGAAACTTCATTTTAACCAATCTCTAGGATCGGATTATCCCTATGATTAACGTAATGTAATAAACTAAAATTGTAGACTTCTGAATTGATGCTTTGAGTAGATTTGGTAGGTACTTATATAAGTAGAGAAGTAAAGTTTAGAACCATTATAATCAACCAAATCTATAAGTATGTATCTACATACCTACTATGTTTTGTTTATCCTTAATTTAATTGATTGGTTTCTAATAAAAACTCAATTTTATTAGTTAACAAAAACTATAAATCTATGTATAAACAAAACTGTTCTTCACTCTTTCATCAGCTAGTAATTATTTAAAGATAGTTTATCACCAGTACCTATTTGTTTAGCACATGTATATTTAGAACGAGCCGTTCAATTTTAAACATAATTTGTGTATAGGCATTATCTTATCAGCCTACTTACCTAAACTAATTTGACGTCTTTCCGACGTCAGAGTCGGGTGTTGAACCTGGGCTCATGTTAGTAAATCTTCATCTACCATCTTAGCTGTAATGCTAATCTCATATTAATTACTAAGTAATCCTATGTTACGTAATATTGAATAAGGTAAAATTTTACAAGGGGACTGTCATGTATTTATAAAAGTCCCAAACCAAAAATAGAAATAAAAAAAAAAAAAAAAAAAAAAGGTAAAATAATATTTAGAGCTAAATATCATATAAATATAATATAAATATAATATAAATTATGAGTAATTATCGTGTTCGTATGGATCTATATTAAAAATTCATTTAAGTAGCCTTGATAAAAATAAAACATGTAGGTTATTCGTTAAAACCCGAATCGGTTTTGTTATTTCTAAAATATTTTACCGCTTTTGTACGTACCTACTCATTCTTTTTTAAATTCTACCAACCTAATAAGTAGCATAAAGTCTCTCGCTTAATATTCACTAAAATGCAATAGGAAAATGTGACTAATAAGGCTTTGATTTCGACGAAATTACATTTAGAATTGAGCATTTGGAATATCCAATTTATCAATGAATAATTCAGAATGCTTAACACCAGCATCTTAAGGATAATTATCTTCTTAATAACTGCTAATTAGTAGAATAAAAAGTAATAGTTATTTTAAAAATAATTGATATTCAAAAACCCAAATTCGTCGATGATTATCGTAGAAATCTTTAGTTGATAGAGTCAACCTGTCTATATCGACTATCGACATTTGACGTCACTACGGTAGCAACATCGACTTCCGATAAACTCGATAAAGTATGATGCAGGCATGGATCCAGGATTTCGTTCAAAAGAGCGAGGGGTGGAGTGGGGGGGGGGACTCAGGTACTAATATTATTATTTTCAAAGATTACGCGAGCGAGGCTATCGCGAGATATTGACGTGAGATGTTTTTAATCAAAATTAAGTACTTCAGTCGTGATTTAAGGGGGGGGGGGGGATCGCACCCGTAGTCCCCCTCTTGTATCCGCACCTGGTATGATGGGATTGTGTTATCGCTTGTGCCACTTCAAAATCACAAAGATATCACCCACGCCACACGGTGTCACACATTACACCATCGAAAATCTGCAATCTTCTATCGTGCGAAATATTTGCTCGTGTAAATTGTAAGGTAAACAGAAACACATCTCAAACGCACCTAGTGTGGGTAAAGTGAAGTGTGGGAGATTTTTTTTTATTTTCTTTGAAGTTGTTTTGTAAAGTCAATAGTATTTTTTCGAGTATGAACACTAATTGTCTTTGAGGACGCCTATTCTGACTTGCTATATGACTATGAATCATGAGACGATGGGCAGTATAGCCAAAATAACACTTTCATTGTCACTACTGAACGATGTATACGAATAATAATAATAAATATTTGAAAAATGATAATTGAGTTGGCTTTCAATTGACTTGTTCTATAGGTACACATATTGGTTTCGATTTTGGATTATAACTAAAGAATACATATTTTTTTTAATAAAGTTTATTATACACCACAGACTCCACGGTCCGTGAGTTTTTACCATTACAATTTAATTTATTAACTTTAAAAAAATTTTACAACTTAATTTACTTTAGGCAGTGCGACAACAAGAGGTACATAATAATTAAATAGAAAAATTAAATACAATAAATTGCCTAGAATATTCTATTCAGTCTTTCTTGAAATTATGTAAATTCTTAGGTTATCTAAGTACAAACCAAAACAATAAGTCTGTATTTATCCGCTGAAAATGATTTCAATATAATTATGTAAATTAATAAAGTAAGGTTTTGTTTACGACGTCTGCTCAATGGTCGCAAAAAATGTGGTATTTTAAATAGAGTTCAATGACACTCGCAGAAAAGCCACCGAGTTAAGTTTGCTCCCAAATGAATTACCTATGTTCCCAGTAGATTAACCTACTCATCAATGGACAGATGAGAAATCAAATTCATCGAATCCATGGAAATATCGGTAAAATATCCATATAATTATAACAAGGGCGTCTTCAAGTCGAGAGTGAATCGGTGTCTTCAAGCGTGCCCCATCGTACATCGCATCATTGCTCACCATCAGGCAAGATGGCGGTCAAACGCAAGATTAATTTCAAATTTATAATTATGGATTCCCATATTTTCCTTTGACATGACTAATGTGTTTAATGAGGTTAGCGAGAATTTAAACACATCTAGGTTTATGTTGTAAGCGTGAATGAAATCCGACGCTCGCACGCGTCTTATAACATTGTCTCAGTGTTGCTATTCCACTGATTTCGTAGAAAAGCTTTTTTAGGATCGCATGCGCTTGCGCATTCATGCAACATTGGAGCGCGTAGGCCGCGATTTATCGGTCAACGTATCGTGTAATGTCCCATTGTATTCGACTTGTACCGATATAAAATCTATTTTATTCAGGGTACAAATTGCATAAGATAAGGTTAAGAAAACGTTGGAAGGAGTTCAATCATTTTAAGTATGCGTCTCGCTGTCGACGTTTTAAGGTTTTTTTTATTGTTTCTGTTTGAATTTGGAAAGGATGGTGCTAACGACCTATTGTATGACGCGCTGTCTATATTTTTAATCGACTACCAAAAAGGTGAAAGGTTCTATGTTCGTCTGTATGTATTTTTAAATTCAAATTATCCGTTCTCTTTTTGCGTGATTGTTTTATAATTTAAAAAAATGGTGTCTTGTTTATAGTCTACACAAATATAATTTTCATAATACAATTTAAATTACTAAATCTATTTCAGAGATTTATTACCTTCTCTGAAAATCTGCAATACCTACGTTATTTCTTTATTATGTAGATTGTTTAATATAAAATTCAGTAATCTTTTCATAAATCAGAACTAAAAAACATATTATCTGAGTTAAAGCGATGTATTCGCAACTTGCTTAGGATTTTTGATAACACCGAAATATTTATGGCCACTCATTCATAGTTACTGATAGCATAAATAATTGAATTAAGTAAATCTATTTTATCTTTTAGCTTCGAAACAAAGGGTTGGAATAACAATGTTAGAAAATGTATATGCAATAAAATATGCTTGTTTTATTATCTTACCGCCTTCGCTAGAGGAATTTATTCCAAGAACATAATTTCATCGAAATTATCTTAAAGGAATCTTAAAGTGTCTGGTTATTAATTAAACGGACAGTTATGATTGTATCTGTCTTGACGATATACCCAGAAATGTTAGGCATATTATACACTAGCTTTGCCCCCGCCGTTTCAACCGTGCGATGATGAAAACCGGTGATGATGATGATGAAAAGAAGCCTATGTTTTTTTCAGAACTTAAACCAGCTACATTCCAAATTTCATTATAATCTGTTTGGTAGTTACTGTGTGGTAACATATATTCACACACAATTTGCGCATTAATAGTACAGGGCTATAAGGAACGGGTATGCTAAGCCGAAAAGGGCTCATAGTAGGTACACATCATTATGAACAACTTTTAATATAGGTAAGCCAAACTTGAAAAAAAGATGACGATCAAATGCAAGCCTATTACTTAATAAAAAAAAAAGTGGAATTAGCGCAAAAAAGTCAATGACACTCAGCAAAATTTATGGAACAGCTGATTTTTTTCCCGACGTCCCGGTTGGTTGGTAAAAGTTGTTTATAATGATGAGTACTACGACTCCCTTTAGGCTTAGCATACCCTTTCCTTATTACCCTATATTAGTAGGATATTCCCAAATACTGGTTCTATTAGAAAGAATGGTAATAGGACACAACGGCGTCGTACGAGGATCGCGTGTTAATTTGTTCTACGTGATTGACATGAAACAACTTTTTCTAATAAATATCTACAAAGAATCCTGCTAGATAACTTTTACTTGCAATTATTTATCTATCTACCTCTACCTATATTACTTCTTATAAAGAAGTAAAGTTTGCATGCATAGTATGTATGTTTCTAGAGGATTATCTCCGTTACTACTGGTTCGACTTTAGAAATTTTCGTTTATTAATAAAGCTACACTTATCTCCTAAGTGCTATAGGCTATATTTAAAAGCCCCAAATCTGTGATCCAAGCAGTACCGGGTATGAAATTTCAGGTACCCGCTAATACCAACTGTTCCATACATTTTGTCGAGTTTCATGGGCATTTTCATATGGAAAAACTGATTTATTTTTCGCCAATTATGGGTTTGTCCCATAGTAAAAGTTGTTCGTAATGATGAATACTATGAGTCCTTTTCGGCTTAGCATACCCTTTCCTTATAGCCCTGTATAGCAAAATACAAAGTATTAAATCTACATAATTTTAACGAAATAATAAATATGCGACATGTACAACATTCTTCAAACTATTAAATCAAGTGAAAATAGATCGTAAAGAGGGCAATGCTTAAGAAATGAGGTTATTTTCTTTCAATTACGTTCTTTCAATAACAATAATTTCTGGTCTTTAAGAATTTAAATCGACTTAAATAAGTAGACAGAGCAATCTCCCGTCTTAGTACGAGACAATTTATGAACATTCTTCGAAATCCTTGAATGAAAAGCTTTTTGCAATAATGTTGCTAGCTTTTCTTTGCTGGATATTGCAAAAAGATGTTTCAAGCCTAAGGGCAAAGTTAAAAAATTAGAGCAAAATTTAGCAACAACTAAATTTACGGGTAACATAATTTACATTTACATAACTTACTAAAATTATGGTTCATTGAAATTTACTAAAAATTTACAACTGTAGGCTTAGCACAACTTCGACGTAATCTTACGTACGAGTATTCGATAGAAAAGTGTACGCCATTTACACCCGTTAGGGGTGCTCTTGACAGGCGCAAAATGGCATAAATTTAATGTAAATTATGCTAACCGTAAGTTGTTGCTTAATTTTGCTCTAATTTTTTAACTTTGCCCTTTGGCTTGAAAAATCTTTTTGCAATAATCAAGCAAAGAAAAGCTAGCAACATTATTGCAAAAAGCTTCAGGGGTCAGGGGTGCTCTTGACAGGCGTAAATGGCATACACTTTTCTGTCGAATACTCGCTACGTAAGTTTACGTCAAAGTTGTGCTAGATTTGCAGATCGCTAAAGTGGTTCAAATGACATGTTTCATTGTTGGCCTTGGTTATTCGTCTTATAACTGTCAAACCATATCACAGCCCTTCAGAGGCCTTATTCTGGTGAATAAGATATTATCTCGGTCATTGTCACTCCCATTAGAAATGTCATAAGAGTGACAGGGACGGAGATAATCTCGAGCGCCCAAGAATAGGGTCCCGCCTAACAATTCTGACACCAGCCACTCGCATATCTGACAAATTGTCGCCGAGACTTCCAAAGTATTTCAAAGTTACTTTGGGTAAATATGAAACATAAATTCATGATAGCAATGAACCGACTGACAGAAATAATAAACACCAAGCTGTCTCTCTTAGTAAACAGATACAAATGACAACGAATTTAATTCGTACCATTCAAATGTAAATAAATGGCAAATATTGAATAGTTATAACCGCATGCTGTGATATAGGAAATGGGATAGCCTTTCGTACCCTATCACAATACAGTATCTGAGGTTGTATAAAATACAGGGTTATAAAGAAAGGGTATAAAACCGAAAAAGGCTCAAAGTACTCATCATTATGAACATCTTTTACTATGGGTCCAACTCGAAAATCGCGAAAAAAATCAGCTGTTCCGTCGAAAAATGTCAACCACACTCAACAACCTGTATCGATTACGGAACAGTCGATTTTTTTTTGCAAATTCAGGCATGCTCCCATAGTAAAAGCTGGGCATAATGATAAGCACTACGAGCCCTTTTCGGCTTAGTAAACCCTTTCCTTACATCCCTATATTCTGGTGGTATTAATTGCGATAAGGTACTAAAGTGCTCACATAGTTTCTCCACGGTTGTAGACGTCTATGTCTAGTCGTCGACTGTAACTTAGACTGGGTGACATCGCGTGGTGTTTCGCCCACACATAAAGGCACCTAAGTACACATCGGTGCTATTTACATTAACTGACTTTAGACAGGCCAAACAAACTTTCCCGCAATTTGTGATAAATATATACATTTCTGATGAAGCAACGCATAATGAAAACGAGAACATTAAAAATAATGTTCTCGTTTTCATCTCGTTTCAAAACAAAAAACAAAAACCGACTTCAAAAGACCGACTATTGAGTTATTCATCTATTTGTCGCGCACGTACGTAATGCAAATTTAAGACTTATATGGTTTTCTCATGGATGCCATTATCAGAACTGGACTAAATTGGACTAAATGGGACCAAATGGGAAGCGTCAGCTTTCTAATAAAAAAAGAATTATCAAAATCGATTCACCCAGTCAAAAGTTATGAGGTAACAAACATAAAAAAAAAAAAAACATACAGACGAATTGATAACCTCCTCCTTTTTTGAAGTCGGTTAAAAATAATGTTCTTGTTTAATACGCGAGTTACAGAGTAAATGTGTGAGCTGTAGGTGAATACGTGGTATCTACTTTTGTTACTTCTTCACGCTGAAACGGTTGCACGGATTTGAATAAAATTTGGCATGAAGGTAGTTTATCCCTTAAATTACACTTTGGCTACTTTAAATCCAAAACTATATACTTAGGGTTTCTGTAATATAGCACGTGATACCGCGTGGTGCAACTAGTAGTTAATATATATGTAATTCTTAGAACATTCTTAATTCAAAGAACATATAATACGTCAATATTTCTTAAAAGTGCAGCGCTAATTGCAAAACATGAGATGCTTAGTAACAGTATTAATCCATTATTTTCTCTAAAGTGATAGCATAATCGCTATGACCGTCGAGTGTCAGCCAAATCTGACGAATCCTTGAATGAAAGCAGGTGAGCTTATGTCGCTTACATAATTAAAGATAGGAGAAGATTTAGATTACCGCTGCGATAAGATAAAAATTACAATATTTGAGTTAATCGTATTTCTTTCTTATTCTGAATCTTTATTACGAATGTTATAAAAAAGCTAGCTAGTTAAAAACAAGCTTTTATTGTCACCGTAGCGTAGCTACACAGGATACATAGCTACATAGTAGTACATCAGATTTCAATCTGACATCGGGAAGTGGTTCATAATTCAGTTGCAAGATTTGACCCAAAAAGCCACATCAAACCGGGCAAGCTAAATAAAGACTTGTAAAAAGCTTGTAATATAGTGCAAAGCAATTTTATTTTATCGTACAGCAACTAAAAAGATAAATGCATTCAATGAAAACTGTTGCGGCAAGTAATTTCCGTTACACGTAATATAATATTTACGTTATTTGTCGGATGTTGCTCGCTGAGTAAATAATTAGAATCAAAACAATGTTTCCTATAGCGTGAGAAGCGATACTTCTTTTTGCATCTATCAAGAGCATGCGTAGGCTGAAGGAAGGATACATAAATCTGTTCCTGATCGTGGAGAGAAAACCGTGAAACATACCTTCTATACCAGTATTGGTCTATGGCAGGCTTTGAAACGTCGTAGGCGGTAAAGGTTTATTCTTTACTGTTATTAGCAAGATATTGTTTCTTGTGACTACGAGAAATTGTGTTCATTATGTATTAATATATTGATGAAAGTAAACATCATGAACATTAAACTGTAATTCAATCAGTAAATAGTAATAAAACATTAACATTATACATAATGCCATGGCTGGTGTGTTTTGTAAATTAATCGTACCTGGGCAATAACATGATTTCATTATGTGCTTTTGTCTTCTATGTAGCTAGCTTTAAATTTACTTACATTGCGGTAACTTGCGAATGCCTGTATTATGCCTGAGGCGTTTAGAATTCAATAGACAATAAAATTCCTAAGGCGTTTAGTTCCTAGAAATAGCCGGACTCAATCGTCCAGACGTTTACAAAAGAAACAATTTGTTGTAGGCGCGAATACTCTCCAAATTGACACCTGGCGACAACTCATTACATACATCATAGGCATATGTTGGCACGGTGACAACTATTGGCTAGCCTCGAGATTTGAATTAAAATCATCGAAAGTTTTACAGCTATTAATAAACTAAACATTTAATTAACAGACACGCTGAAAGCTTTCGAACTTTTGCATTGAATTGCATCGTTCGAAGCAAATAGAGAAAAGCAATAGCCGAGGAAGAAAATGATAGAGCAAATAGGTAACAATTATTTTGTTTTATTTTATTTTATTTTTTGTTCGTGTACCATCGTTTGAGGTAGTTTTTGTGAAAGTTACTGAGTTCATGAGCGAAAATGTTCAATTATCTGATTCTTTGATTAAAATCTATAAGGAAATTCCTGTTTCAATAATTGATTGTATATTTCTTGTGTCTAAAGTGCAACTAACCGACAATGAACGACCTTAATTGCATTAGGTAAATATTGTTACTTTTTGTGTTTATTAATTTTTGTGACATTTCCTTATGAAATGCATTCAACTAAAAACTTCAGACTTGTAAAAACTTAAATCTACATCAGCTAAAAATAATAATGAGATAAAATAAAAAATATAGTAGGCACGTAGATCTCTAATACGTAACGTCTAAGACCTAATAAATCCTATGACACATTACATTTTACTTAGAAATAATCAGATTTTTTATCGTCTTATTTTAATTTAATTGTCTATTTCTAATGTTTCAAAACGCTATTTCGGTTTTAATAACAAAAACAGTTGAAAGACATTTTACGAATGAAAAAAAAAACTGTTAAAGTTACTTCAACGTTTCCACAAAATACTACAAATAATTGCATTTAGAATTACGATCAAGTCTAGTCACGATAACAAGTCTACGTTTTTATTTTTCGGATTCCTAAGGAAACCGAGGTACAACAAACTACTTTTTTATTTCAATCGGTCATGGCCAAAGAAGCGCCGCCGCAGTGTGGGCTTGCATTGCCTCGCAAGTCAACAGACGAGCTCGCCCAGTGGAACATTTGTTGATTGTGGAACGCACACCTCACACTTAGGCCTTGGGTGGGTACAGCTATCGCCGCCGCTTTGTTTACCTTACTAGTTTACACCTGATACTTTTACTCGGATCGGCAGACAGGCTGTTCGACATAATGCAGTTTGTGTTAGATGTTTCTGCAACGGGACGCGTGCTTGTAATATCATATGCAAACTGCAAATATACTAATTTGAGGGCATAGAAAGGTTGGAACTCAAAATCTACATATAATAGAAACGAATGTGTATTCTTATTTTATTAGTTTTACTTATAAACACTCCTTGATATGCTCTGACTACTTCTTGCTAAAATGAAATGTCACGTGCGAAAAGAAAACAGACAACTTCTTTCTTCTTCTTCTTCTTCTTTCTTCTTCTTCTTCTTTCTTCTTCTTCTTCTTCATTTTTTTGTTTTTTTTTATGCGGGATTTGTAGGTATGGTACTTAATTGTTATTATTATTCAAAAACACCATATGTACGTACATGAACATCGCAGGTCATGCGTGGAGGAGATTGGCACAAAAAAAAAATAAAAGAAAAATGGCACAAGGGAGAGGAGGCCTATACCCAACAGTGGGTCGATACAGGCTGACGATGATGATGATGATATGTACGTTCGATCGCCACCACGTAATTTATCTATGCACATAATTCAAGCAATGAATGCTCAACCATGAGTGATGTCGTAATCCTGTAGCAAAATTTATTCTAATCACTTTGGTTAGTTACCTCATTATAATCTAAGGCAACGAACCCTGATCCGTTCAGTTCCAAGTATTGTCGTGTAAGTAGGTAAGTATGTGTTAATAATTTCGACGGTGGAAGATATTTAGGTATATTTAAGTATACAGGGTTATAAGGAAAGGGTATGTTTTTTTTTTTTAATAAAAATAAGTGGCAAACAAGCAACGGGTCACCTGATGGTAAGTGGTCACCGCCGCCTATGGACACTTCCAATACCCGAGGCATCTTCAGTGCGTTGCCTACCTCTGAGGACTCTATTAACCCTTCGTTTGAAGCGGCCAAGGTTGTAGTTTGAAGGAAAAACCGAAGCTAGCTAAGCTTATAAGGTTCATATGAACAACTTTTATTATGGGACCAACTCGGAATTCGCGAAAAAATATCAGCTGTTCCATACATTTTGTCGAGTGTCGTTGACACTTTTCTAAGGAGCGCTGTTTTTTTTCGTAAATTCCGGGTTGGTCTTATAGTAAAAGTTGTTCGCAATGATGATTAGGACGAGCCTTTTCAGACATTAATAAGATAGGTAGGTACGAGTATTTAATAAGTTTTATCATATACTGATGCTGTATACATTTGATTATATGAACAAAAAGTGCGCCTACTTAATATTTTGATCGTAAAGTGTCTGCTATCATTATAAAAAATCTCAATACCTACTCGTGTCTTCCCATCATAAACCTTACTTTTTATAGAGCATGCTCTGAATACGAAATAATGTAAGTATTTGAAATACCTCAACCTATACCTGGAAATTTCTATACAGGGTTATACTTAGATAAAAACACGTAATAGTCACCTTTTCATAATTACTGAATATCTTTGAACCAACCCAAAAATCCCAAACAGCTAAGTGTGCCATAAACAAAATATGTCATTGAAACTCGACGAAATGTATTTTTTTTTAATCTTTATATTTTTTTTAAAGAAGGATTGTCAACAATGACAATGCCACCCTGTAGTTCTTACAACCTATAAGAACGAAACCGAAACATTTAACAACAAGGACACTTAAAATTTTGAAACAAAAAATGTATTTGAGCAGTATCTTGGCTTCTCCAGAAGTAGGAGCAGCCAAGATACTGTTACAACAACCTATTACAACTAACCTATAACTAATTTGTTTCGCGATTTGAGAGTTAGTCCCATAGCAAAAGTTTTTCAAAATGACGAGTATTTATGTCTACGTATCAAGTTTACATAACCCTGTATATTAAAGCGACACAAGACCTAGCGGTGTTATCTTGCTCTTCTACAATGATAATGACCTCGACAAGGCCAGGGCACGACTCGAACTATTTATCAATGACTATTAGTTTAGTCCAAGTTGTGGTTATCAACTAGGGTTTTAAAGTATTATAAACAATTCGAAAGAACACATACCCCGCTTATCGCGGGTCACAATATCTAGAATGTATTTGTAAATTATTCGATTTTTTTTCTTACAAGCAATTATAATAATGAGAAATTATAAAAAATAAATATTTATAGCCTAAACATTGATAAACTTTGTTCTTTAGGGCAAACCAGCGACATCGTATAAAGAAACATATAATTTAATTCAACAATTTTGTTTTAATTTTTATTATGCAAAGGTTAAGTAAATGTATTTATTTGTAACAAAAAATCTATCTATTGTTTTCAAGATTATATTAGGTTTACTAAAATTTACTTTATACACGAGCACTAACAGCAAAAACAGTGACGAGTACCTAGATTCATTTTTACCTATTCGTTTTTATAAATGCAACGTCATGCGAGAATTTCCGTGAATTTAAAAGAAAATGAACATCAGGAACAAAAAGTGTGTTATAATGTCAATAATGTAGGTGAGATTCGATATCGCGCTACTTTGGTAGTTTTGGGAAAGTACAGATAGATACCAGTCGAGTAATAATTACTACCTCTTTTCCCTGGCCAAACCAAAAAAAATCAATTACTATCAAAACAGAAAAAAGTCAGTTTTGGTTTCATCAATTACGAGTATGTACATTCATTAATAATTAATACGATGATAAGCAAATACAAATTAGTGATTTTTAGAATATATCTTAATTATGATTTTGCTGGGCGTATTTGTGACTCAACATTTACCAGATCCATTATAATTATGTACCTACGTACTCACGCCCGCGCGGTACCTTTCGTTCGTTTAAATAAAAACCCTATGAATTTGTCCGAGCTATACTCTATTAGTTACATTCATTCTTTTAATAATAAGCCAAATGTACAAATTAGTGATTTTTAGAGTATATGTTACTTATGATTTTACTGGGCGTATTTGCAACAGTCACCAGTTAAATTTTATGAGTGAACCTACATCAGACGCCCGCGCGCCACCCGTTCGTTATTCCAAATAAAAACTCCATGACTTCGTCCGGGCTATATCCCATATGAGCTAGGAAGCTTAGGATTTTGGATGTGGTATAAATTTTATATTCACATACAATACTTTTGTACAATTCCTTTTTTGTTTAATTTGAGCCTTTGCATTTACCATTTTTAAATTATATCTTTGGGCATAGATATTTTTTTATGTTACGTTAAATAGTAATTTTAGGCATAGTAGCGAAGATACCTTATCACAACGAGTTTGTACCTACGATATAATTACCAGCAGTATAATTTCACTATCACGATGACTCCACCGCCTAAAACTCGTTCCCAATAGTTGCTAGTCAAAGTTTTATTATTCGGAGCTTGATGTATGTTGTATCTGCGAATCTATTTTAGTCCGACAGTTCGCCTCGGATCGGAGGCGTGCAAGTTCAGGGAAACCAGACGGGAAAAAGTTTTATTGAACTCGAAAAATTAGGCCAATATGTCAAAGATTGAAAAATAGTTGTAGGTAAAGGAACTCTCCAGATTTTACGCGACTGGTATGTTATGTTCGTAACCGAGACAGTTTTAGATCGATATTCGGGTCAGTTATACGGGTCCCAGCGGATTTAGAGTTGAACTCGTTCGCAGTTTCGGATACAATCACGTACGACCCAAATGTATTCGGTACAGTCGCGGACACAGACAGTAGGTCGCATATGGTGATGTTTTGAGACGATTTTCATAGAAATCGCATTAGGACTGTGGGCATCACACAAATTTCATTGCCTATGAGATCACTGTTATCCCGCTAGATACTAACGTAACAAATTGAGTTATAGGTAAAGTGCAAATCGTATCTTAGTCTTCCTGTTTCTGTATGCATATCAGAGTAACTTGTTATAGGCACAGCGGCTGTAAAGGACCATATCGTTAGCGATCAAGTTGATTGTCTCGACACAAACACCACGTGTATCGCATTTATTTGTACACAACTTCCTAAAGCGGCACGGGTCTCGACTCTAATTAGATTTGTTTTGCTTTTCACACTTGCTGCTATGATGTCTCATGCACCATGTTCGACAAGCGCTGCAAATGTGTCATCTTTAGTAAGCCGAGTATTTAGAATGTTCTCTCCTATTGCTTATGTATGAGACGTCTCCCATGATTTGAGGACTGGTTATGTAATGAGTTTCCAAGCGGCGGGCGGTACGTATTAGTTCTGTAACAATAGCCGGTCCTTAACAATGAGATGGTACGGCACGAAGGCCACCGAGCCAAGTTCACGACTGTGCAACGACCGCTACCATTACCATTCAATGCGGAGCCCGGATCATTGCCGCACTTTTAACCCGAGCCGATTGACTTTGGCTTGTCCTTCGATGTTTTACATGTTAATCAACGATAGCCGAATTTACATATCAAGGCGTGTAAGTATACGCACGTTCCCAAAACACATTTGTATTCGACTGTTCGATAATTTTTGTAACGATCTTCATTTATCACTAAGATGGGGCTCCGCCTCAATAACCTCAGTGTTCTGATAAATCGAGCAGCATCAATATACTTGCGGCGATTTATGCAATTTCTTAAAATATCTTGTTAAGGTACTCTTGTTTTAATGAAACAAGGCTCGCGCTTCTTATGAAACTGCACATTAACTACATTGCAGTCCTCTATTCCCAATTCGTGAGGAACAATCCGGCTTAATGGTTCAACATTCCCCGGGCGCAGAAACAAGGCACAAGCAAAAAGGTTGTCTTTCACGAATAAATTGCTCATAGCGCGGTCGAAGCAAATCGAGAACCATGATGCTCGCGAGAGATACGCGTGTGATTATTTATTTTTCTGTTTGAAAGTGAAACGTTACAGATGGTAATTAATATGTACAGATAGCGTACGGGTGCTGGCTACAGCGTGCGAGCCGGCCTCGAGCCGGGCCGCGATCTGCGCGAGTTCACGGCGAGGGCTACATTTATTGCTTCAGTCCATTTAACCCATTTCACTGACGTAATCTCATCGATGGTTTTATCGCAGTTTTGCCATTATACTACTCTTCAAGCTCCTACGCCGACCTCCACCAGAAGATAAAAAACTTTAAAATCACGTTGTGTTCGCCATTTCGATCTTCTCGGTCAAAGATGGGCGTGAGTAATGACAAGATGCACTTAACGTATAGTTGCAGGCGTTGTTCGACTGCAGATAAATTGTCCATATTGCATCGTTCGGTTGAAATATATTGCTAAGTACACTAAAAATAAGAGAACGGGCGCGCAGGTCATCTCTCAAGGGTCGCGTCACCTTATTGACCCTACGACCCAAGAGATGGAGAGGTTCTCACGCGCGTCGCCTCGCGAAAATTAACAACGACTATTTAATTGATACAAACAGCCCAGTAGGCGATTCGGGGCCAACCAAGTGACGAATAAATGAGCCTATGAGCTCGGAGACAATGGAATAATGAGGGATATTGAAGTTGAGTAATGGGCAAACATTTGTTCAGCGCCGTAGAGCACGTGCTGAGGCTCTAGAAGGTGAAGCCGGCTTTTTTGTGATGCTCCATTGTTTGCCTTCTGTTTTCTGTGATTCAGTACCGTAAATCATTTGAATTAACATACGCGACGTTAAAAGACCTAATTTTCAAAATGTTGCAAATAGTGATAAAATCCAAAGGTACTAGAAATGTAAAAAGGTAGCCCTGGCCTCCAAGGTCTCTACCCTCGTACTTACACGCTAATAACGAAAATATGTTTGCTAACCAATGACAAAAGCAAAAATTAGCACATCTGAAACACTGGACGGCTGGTCATTCACCTATTAGATCTTCCGAGAAGCGCTGTAAAGAAATGAAAAGTAGCGCTGATTTTAAACGTGCAAGGAACGCATTATTTTTATACAGAGTTCTCGCGTATATTGTTTGGTGTTTTGTAGTAAAATGTACTAAAATTCTAGAAAAAAAACATTGTAAAATTTATCAAAACGTAAACTAAACATTAAACCGCAACGAGTGAATAAAATAATCATACGAGATTTCTACGAGCATTTTGCCATTTTAGAACGATTTACCTGTATGCCTATAACTACAACTATAGCTCATATTCTAATCAATATTTCTATATTTATAATTTTTTTCCTCTTGTTATTTTAAATGATTACCAGAGCAAAATACTCGGATGATTCGAAAAATTAATCATCACTATGTAAACGAATACTTCTACCGGAAAACCGACAAACTAGATCAAAATGCAAAATGTGTGTCTGAAATTGTTACAGTTATTTTAAATTTCGGTTACCCAAAAACACGCGTCGCGTCGGTTAGTTTTAATGAGCCACATAGTCTTACGACGGGAAATTACTAATGACTTTCCCCTTTTAGCTCTGAGTCGATAAGTACGAAATGTTTCGAATACTTTGTGTTTTTTCGTAGATTGATAATATCAATTCAAGTAACAAGCAAAATATAGGTAACTTTGATTTATAAAGCTTTTATTATAAACAATACCCTTAAGAAAGATCTACATGTCAATAAATCGAGAGATAACATAAAATTATAATGTTTACAAAAAAAAAATCTAATAAAACTCCTAAGCCCGGCTTAAATTAAATAACACGAAATGTCACGTGTGAAAACTAGACGGATAATTTTAAACACTGATTAAGTTTAAGCAAGGTAATAAAAATAAAACCCATACGCAATGACGTTTTTAAATTTTTACTCCTATTTTTTCTGCAGTCTATTTAATTTTTATCTACCTCTACATCTCACCACTTTGTAACCGACTTTGTTTACTAACGTCAATATCATCCATTCTTATCTATTTTATCCCACTTCTGAATATACCCAAGGGTTTTACCCAGCCGTATAGACTTTTCCAATTTACCTACATTTAAAACACTGGGTCTTAAATATAGGTAAATTAGCATAATACCAAACCGACAAGGATCTATAGAATGTTAGTGTATTATTATTACTAATTATACAGTTATTATAATATTATTATAGTAGACCTGCGTGCGTATAATAATATAATTAATTTACTAACCATATAGAGTCATCGGCTTTGGTGTCGAATGTCAGAGTTCGCGCGAGGTGGCTCCATTATGTAACTCTACTTAGGCCCTTTACACACGATACTTCGTATACTTAAATCAGTTTAAATAAAAAATATTGTTACAAAAAAAACTTAACTACAAAAAGTAGCCAAGAAAGTTTGTTTAGGCTGAGTGACTAGTCCTGGTTTCAGAGTTTTTAGGCCGCCAGAAAGCCTCTGATATGGCCTGGTTAAAAAGTAGCTTATACATATATGTATATGACACTCAGGGTATATAGACAAATCTAACGACACCTTCCAATTCAAAATCGAAGCGTCATCTCCCTTTTGGTGAGTTGGGTTTAATAGGTTAAGTTTTAACATTTAGATTTGTTAAGGAAAAAAGATTACGTTAAAATTAATTTGGTTTTTAAAAATAGCTTATTGTTCTAGTTTTTAATACCTATTAAGTACCACTTACCTACTTCTTACAATTTTAAATAATGTAGGTACTGTTTTAATAAATACTTTATGTTAATGTTAAGAATGCAATTAGAATAAGTATTTTCATTTAAATCAAGTTATTCAATACAAACGTTCATCGCTAAAATCATCATGGTTTCAAAAAATTATTGTGTAAGTAACGTACGTGCTTATATGACAGTTAACAGTTAAGTCTGTCAATACTGACTGTCTGTACAAAGCTTTAATTACTAGATCGACCTAGACGCTTGTCTACTTATTTAGTTGGATTGATTTATTTAATGACCTCTATAAAGTAGAGCCATTCATAAAATTTAATTTCATATCCATATTTAAATTTACGTTTATCGGAATTAAATTAGTTTATTAATATCCTTTGAAAATTACCAAAAATATTTCGGTTTTTTGAAGTTTAATTTATTAATCAAATACTGAATCGACATGGAATAATCTTAACCTACATTAAATTAATACATTGTATTAGTTCTAATCATAATCACTTAAACACTTATTAATATTTTCCTTTAAAAACCAACATCAAGAAATTATCGCAATTCTCGTATGCAAAACTACCGGTTGATCACAAAAAATAATTTTAAATTAGCCACTTAGTAAAACAAACCGGTTATAACGAAATTGAAATTAACTTAAGAATAATTTAACGTTGAATAAATAATTTAATACTAGTTAAAACTTAATACTTCTTGTACGTCGGTTACAAACGCAAAGATATAAAGTAAATTGATTCAACTGGCGTAAAACTGTGCCTACTGTAAAGAAGTGGGTTAAATAGACATGTAGGTAAATAGAAAGTTGCCTAATAGGTAATAAAATACAGTGATAATATTCCCTTAAAAGACATACGAAATATTTGTGCATACTTTGTTCACACAACGTCGGGATTTTATTGACAAGGCAAAAAAGCCACTTCAAACATTTTTAGGAGAGCAGTTGTTAGTTTTTATTACGATTAGGTAATATTTTTTATAGTAATTTACTTTTTAGTTGATTTTATAAATTGGAAAGTATTCGAGCATAGAATATTGTGTGGTGGTAGAAAAATTGTCATTGTATTCGTCTTTTCTACAAAACATCAACGACAAATAATGACACATGTTTCAAAAAAAAAAAAAAAAGGTTTTTCTTTAGTAAAAACTACGAGACGACGACGGCGACTTAACGACGTCGTAGTAGACGACTTAATTTTTACGTGAGTATTCCCGTGTTTAATTATAACAAAAATGTTTGAAAACCACGTTAGTTTCCATAGTAAGAACTACGAGTAGGTATATCTGAAGTAAGAAAACTCCACATCTAATAAATTAAGAAAACCGTGTGAACATCATGCATTTTAAATATCACAATTAAAATTCATAACAACCGGTCTCACTCTTAAAAATATAATAAAAATAAATGACTAACGAGTTACGATAAGAAACAAACTTTCATGCAAAACATCAGTAATAATGTTTAAAGTAATTTTAAGAAGCAGCGAAGAAAATGTGAGAACCGTTAGCCATTGTCTTTGCATAAGTTTCAGCGACCTCTCTGAAGTTAAAATACGTTTAAAATTATCTTCGTTATCTACGTAAAATTCAGAAATTAGCGTAGCTTCACACGGATATCGTACGCGGATATCTCGCAACGGATATTTATAGCTACGTCAAAAATAAGGGTGTGTAATGATACTCACTCGGATCAGAGGTGCATTTCCCAGACGTAGCGTAGACGAGACGATCCTCGCCGGTAAAAGTGAAATTTCTCGGCGACCACTTCGCCCCGCTAGTAATTATTCACTCGTAGTGAAAAACGTGGATCGGCTACACCGTGTTCGGTTCGCGCCAACTATATATAAAACACGTGTTTAACGAAATCGGATTCTAAATTTAAAATAGCCCTCTTTATTTCATTTAAATAAATCGGTATTTTTTTCTTGAATCATAAATGGTGAGTGAGAAATGTCGATAAGTGCGTTCGGTAAATGGTTCGGGTGCTTGGGCAAGAGCGGCTCGGAGCGGAGCGCACGACGCGGCGACTTGCGGGCCACTGAAGCGCGCGCGCAGCCGATTGCCGTCGATCCTCATCTCTTCCAATTTTAAATACCGGACGGGGCGCCTGCATACAATTTTCCGACATTCGGTGAACCGGGCGGCGGCGGCGTCGGCGGCGCTACCGACACGAACAATAAGCAATCAGTCTTCCCATATACAACACCGGCTCTACGGCTGTCAGGAGAGATTACCACGAAAATTATGAAGTCTAAATTACACTACGACAACATTCAGGCGATTCGGCTCAAGGCTAATCTCTAGAAATAAAGATAATCTACACGACTCTATTTGTATTTTCGACATCTTAAAACTTTTTATCTGAGTACGAGTTAAACAAAAAAACTCTTGTAAGACATCGCCTCTTAAATTTATCTTAATACCTACGCAAATATCGGTCTTATCGACGCCGATGTCTCTTTTTATACACAGGCGCTAATTTACTCAATAAAACAAACCATATTTTTACCCGACTGTCTAGAAACAAGGTATTTTTTACGGGCATATATATTTCAATATGTATGTGGGTGATTTTTTTATTCTACCTACCGCCTTGACCGTTTTGGATTTCGTAAACTATCACAAGTTACGTCTTTTAAATCAGTAATGTCAAAGGCTACATTTTAGTATCTTTAACCGACTTCAAAACGGAGACGGTTTACAATTCGACTGTTTTTTTTAAAATAAATACTTGTATGTACACAAAATGTCACATTTTACTAAAAATAGCATTTAATGACAACAACTTTACTCGCCAAAAATCTTAATTACTAACATACCACACCGACTTGCGCTTTTGAGCTCAAGTCAATTGCAATGCAAAGAATAACCTTTTCGGTCGCAGAAGTTTGTAAACACACCCATTACAGAAAACACCTCAATTAATTTATAATGTCAATAAAATCAGAACTCTATTGAAAAGGACATCCCAATTCTTGAAATTTATGAAAGTGTATTAAAGCAGCTGTTTGTAAATTTATTTATGGAGTACAAAACTCGTTATAGATTTCCATAAAGCATTTACATTGATTGAGGAGACGTCCCGACCTACTTCGTGCCTACTTACCATGAAAATGTATGCTGCTATTAGCTGGAAGGTCGATGATGTCACCACCACCATCGCCTGATGTATCGCCACTCTGGATACAGATTAAGCCCTCCAAGTAGCTACGAGACAATCTGCGTCTGAGTACTGGCCGTCTGACCACGTCATGTAGTGACCCTTGGGAATATATATGAGGTATAGAGATATCCAATCTACTTGAGAGTACGTAAATGATGTTTTTGGCTACGTATAGTTCGCGACCATCTCATAAAAGTAACTGTAGTCTAAGGTAGAGCGTTTCAGCGTTAATCTGAATTTGCATTAGCTATCACTTACTAATCATTTCAACTAAAATGATGAATAACTTTGGACCCTTTTTTATGCATGATCATTGATCATCATTATTCACGTCTCTTACAGAGACTACAGCTTGTTGTAGATAGACCTACCTCTCTCTCTCTGTACCCATCTCCTTTTCCAATCAGATCCTTGGCCCACGATTTAAATAAAACTGTCTATTCATCTTTTCCTTAAACTTAGCTATTCAGACAATTTGGTATCAATTCAAAAGCGTGTGGTTTCTCATAGCCCTCGATATGTAAACATTTGGGATCAATACGCGGCCATATATTAGTTTTACTACGCCGGCAGAAGCGTGGCAATAAATCTCATAGAAATAGTTAAGTCCACATTAATAAAGTTTAATGTTTCATGGTGGGCTAGTAGTGCGACCTTCGATTGCTAATGCTTCGGTATGTATTCAGTACCATCCGCCCATAGGCAATGGTTATTGACGTCATATTGGACGCTAAATACTCAAATGTGACTGAAGGCCCACTAATGAGTAGCAAAAAGTAAGAAAATCAAATAAAATGAACTGCGCTTTTTGAACTTTTAACAGTTATTGTAATTCAAAGAGACAATCGCAGTTGGCCCTGTACGTTTGTCATATTCGACTTGTTGTAAATTTTGTACCAACTTTTAACACATGCTAATAAATAACTAATTTTAATTGTGCCTACTAATTTATTCTTCCTTCACGTCTAGTTTTCAGATGAAAACTATAATTTGATATCTTTATTTTGCTTCCTGAAAATAAGTAGTTACATGTGTGTAAACTTCTAAACTTAGGCATGATATACACTTAAGCGGGTCGGCACATTCGATTCGGCAGTATTTGTTGAATAACAAAGCCGACCCGACGATTACACTACTACTTACCCACTACTACATATCCGGTTTAATTTCGGCCAGTGCCGCTCAGCTCCGAATGGCTCCGATCAGCTTCTAGCTTAGTATGTTCTCGTAGCCTCAGCATATTTCGGTTTTCGTTCGAGTTGTTGTATTTAGTTTTGTTTGACATGTTCTAAGCGATGTTGATTTGATTTGATCGATCGGCATAACCCGACCGCCATAAGCCAGCGGTCAATTCTTACCATCCAACTCAGTCAGCCACACGCCGTGTTTCCCGGTCCTATTTCTACATATTACTTTGGGTTTTAACACCCGGGTTTGCAGATTAATGCCGACCCGCAAGTGTATAGCAGGCCTCACTTGCTTACCTAATCGAATAGATGTACTGTGTGTTGTTGACATGTTGTCAAGCAATTCCACATATAGCAGCACACCCGCAGATACAACCGCAGGTTATCTTTTGTAGATACGGGGTTACGAAATGTTGTTTCAAAAATCTGTCCCAAGTTTCATGAAATCTCAGGTTGTGGAAACTTCGACAAAACGTTCCTATTTGTCATCTCAAGGCTAAATCATACAGATTATAGACATATTATTGAACGCATCTGCCTTTAGCAATAAACTAATGAAAGTAAATGAAAGGTGTATTTTCACCGAGCGACATACGGTGCGCTTCGTGTAGGTTAAGCGCGATATCCATAAGATGTAATCTATGATACACTACTAACAAAAGCAGTTCCGTGTGTGGTCCAATTCGATCGTCAACCAGTTGTCAGATAATATCAATTGTCGCCCGATCTGATCACCGGTTGTCAGCGATCGTATCAACACTGTTCCGAATACGGACTAATCCCTATTCTTGGTAATGATGCATAGTAACTGGAAGCTAATCTGCGGTAAAGCTGCATAGTAACTTTGTATTAATCTGCTATGTGTGCAATGTATCGATAGAGTTTGTCAATTGACTTCGTGTGGTTGGTTAATAAGCCGTGCATAATTGACTACAAGTAAGTTGCTTTTTGTTTACTTTTGGTTAATGCATAAAATAGATATCTAAGTAGGTAGATGATAATGATGATATCAATAGAACAAAATAGTTTAAGCAAGATACAATATCACTGACCATAGATTATGATGTGATGTAATCAAATCGTTTGAAATGATGATCAGCAATTGGTTTAGCGGTATTTCCCTGGTGCCCTATTTTGGTGCTATATTTACTTAGTTATTCTTGCTTTCATGACTTGTCTTACAATAGACAGACCACGACAGCGACTCAGATAATAGAAAAATAAAACCCTTGGCCTTAATGAGCTAACTAAGATGTACCTTTCCTAACTCTTTCCCTATTTGGTAAATTTCTTGTAGGACGCGATCTAATACGCAGCTCAACAATGATCATGTTATTCTAACCGATTAATGTTTCAGCTGCAACGACTTTTGCTTCTATAAACAATGTAGCACTCAATGCGCAACAATACGAATTACATAACCGAAGATAATAATAAGATTTCACAGTAGATTCCGAGTTCCGTCTAAAAACACCAGCTCGTTCACGGGTTCGCGGCACTGATCGTCTGTCATAACATCGCTACACAACGTTGTAAAGTCAAGCCACCACTTCAAACAAACCACAAACAAACTCTGGCCACGTCCAGAAATATCGGCACTTCTCTTTCTGTCTAGAAGGAGGGTAATATAAAATTTGTGTGATCTGATGCGAATGACCCGTCTCTCGGGTTTGGGTTATTCTGTTTCTATGAGACTAACGTAAAACGTAACGGCTTCGAATCGGTGTATACTCGAGCAAACGGTGTGAACGATTTTGGGTAGCGATGTGGATAAAGGTGGTGGAGTTGGTTGAAGTGGATTTTCTTTGTGTGCTACAGGCTATATTTTACTTTAAAAGAAAAAAAAACTTAAAAACAATAAATAAATAAAACTGATACAATCATGAAATAATGAATCATGTTTTACAATTTGAGTAACATTTTTCTATTCTATATTTGTGTAAACTACATCAGAAGCGGTAGATATTTAATTGACAATATAACGAACATCTCTGCATAAAGAAGATATATGAAAAAGTACAGAAGAGCCTTACAACGCGACAACTAAATACAATAACATTCGTTTAAACTGAGTACCAGGAAACAAATAACCAACCAGTACGAAAATATTCCTATTCATATTCAGAAGAAAATAGAAACAAAAAATATCAGAAAAATGACTAAGTATTTTGCACAGCTATATTAATCAAGAACCACACTCATGTCTTATAAACGTCTGAAATGTTTTTCGAATTGTTTAAATGAATAGAGGTGTAGGTAGATTCTAAAACGTTTTGTATTAAGACGTTAACAGTTCAATTGAAATCGTCGCTTCATAAAATTATCCATCTAGCTGTACTGTAAGTCTCCACTGTCATCAAGCAACCTATTTTCACGTCTTCCGCGTCATAAGCCCATAAAGACAATGAACAAACATATCCATTATTATTAAAAATTACACCTCGAGTTGGCACGGCTGTCTCGTATCACAGTAAAGTGCCTGAAATGTGTCTGCCGGTTATTGCACTGCTAATTTTGTTCTAGCTCTCATCCTAGTATCTAAGCCGTCTGGGACTTTACGTATATATCTATATATAGAGCGTCATGGAATCCAGACTTTCTACTTTTCCGACTTGGACTAGAGTCGAAAATCGTAACGCATCATGAAGTAGGTAGTTTATGACATCGTGTATGAACTCAAACAGAAATACAACTTACACATTCTCGTAATAAACACGCGTACGTTACTCAAATGTCACGTAGCGTATGTATAAATAATTGGAGTGTAAATGGATAGAGCACAAGCTTTATCACAATTAGAAAAATCTAGAATAGTTTTTTTTCATAACTTGCCAGCTTTTTCACTTTCAACCTTTTGACATGTTACATTGGCCATTTGGCAGAGAAGCTCAATTAAGTCCAATTTCACGTAATTAATTAACGTTTACTACATGTCTTAGTCAAGTATGTGGAGCTGTCATGATTACCAGCCAGTGTTAATTTTGCAATCTTTGTCCGGCGTAATGCCAAATAGTACGTATGATTTACACGGCTGGACCGCGGCTGGCGCCACTTTCATAAACCGGGAAAAATCTGTGTCATCTATTTTTACAGCGCGTTACTATCAGCTACTCGCGTGGGAAACACTCATTTCAATCAAATTTATTGGACTGGTTTATTCGATAACGTACGTACGACAATACGGTGATGCGCAGTAGACGATTTGCCGCTGAAAACCTGATGTCATATCGTGAAAAAGTGAAAGGTTTCGCGTCCGCGTTGTGTCTGCTCGGTTTTTTCGTAGATTCTCTCGGATATTTTGATGTTTCATTGCTACGCCAATCTAGTCACAGCAATTATAGTATTTTTTACTAGCTGGCACTCGCGATTTTACCTTCTATTCTACAGAAACAATATACATACACAAAAAGTACCTCGATAAATACGTTAAGTCTTTACGGAGCCAAGTAGGAAATAATCACACACATTATAAGTAAATACACGCACAATTTCACATTAATATCATGTATGAATAGTTTGATAGGATCAAAGATCAATAATCATAGTCCATGGTCCATTCACTCCCAACCATCTGGCAGACAAAACACCCATTTATTTATGGACAGAATGACAATAGTTCAATAGGTAAGTACGAAGCTGCAAAGATTAAAGACTACGCCTGCCTGCATTGTAAATAGCAAAATTACCATAAATGTTGCATTAACGGATTTATTGCCACTAAGCCCACGAGTAGACTCCTCGTTTGTATCCTAGACATGTGAACAGTTTTCTACCTACGTCCACTTATCCCGATGAGTCAGATCATCATTGCATCCAGTGGTCACAGACTGGCGCCTATCAATTCCACCAATCAGACAGATTGATGGCACGCGATCTATCAAGACCTCCCAATTGCTTACTAACTATGGTGTTATCTATGACGCTACCGAGAAATGGGTCGCAGGCCACCAATCAAAATAAAAAAGCTATCAGTCTGCCTTAATCGGTGTCTTTATGAATTTATAGCTGAATAAAATGTGTTAATGCTCCGGAAATTTTTAATGGCAAGTGACAGATTGGCAGGCGGCTCACCTGGTTTACTGCGCTCGAACTATCTCTGGTCTGCATCTGCAATACTTTACTGTTTTACACATGTCGACTTTAATTGGGTGATAATACTATGAACGTTATATGTCGACCAATAAAAATAACTATCAACGCAGTAATTACTCATTTTGCATCAGTAAATCCCGTTAGAACTAAATTGAATAGATTTAACACAAGCGTTATTATTTTTAATTTACATTAAAGATTTCAAATTTAGTACCTACCAAATGAATTCAGTAAATTTGAGTTATGATGTGTCAACATGAGTACGTTCTCATAATAGGTAAAATGCTTTATTTGTTTTAATAGATAGATAGATAAACTCTTTATTGTTCACACCATAAATAAGGGGAAAGGAAAATCGAAGGGGAAAGTCATTGTTTCACCTAAAAAGTAAGCACCTACTTGCCTTTTCATAACTATAGGTAAGGCAGTATAGGTAAGGTACCAGCCCTATTTTGGAAATACAGTAATACACAGACCGGAAAACTAATTTGTCCGGTATTCCCAATTAATAATAAACCTTTTATAACGCTGACCTGATTGTGGCTCTGTAAATACAGAAAAACCAAAATGTAGGAAAAGAGTTGAGTTTTACCTATAACTTTTAATTACGCCAAGTTTTAAAAATAACCACCCTTTTACACATAAATTAATGTAAACGAAACCTATCTTGTTTTCTTAACAATTAAAGCTCAGAATAGTCCAGCTGTGGCCTAATGATAAAAAGCCAGACTACAAAACAAACAAAATTTCATTGCCACAGAAAATCCTTGGAGATAAATTAAACCACTCGAAATGGAAAGTTCATTTTACATGTGCACATTTGCAGCACATGGGTGCAAAACATTAGCGGTGAACTGTCATTTAATTATCGTTTTACACGGATTATTACTCCCCGTAACGACCATTCCACAGAACCCGTGGCAGATATTAAGTTATTTTATGTGATGTTTGCTTTTCCAACGTATAAAAACATGGTGAGAACGTAAGGAAGTGCTGTTAAATCGCATTTTACCTCGTGCACGTTTTGAGTGCTTATTTTACACCTTGAACCGGGGGTTTATAACTTGTCAGATAAGTGCTACTATAAGAACTCCACAGCTTAAAATTTCAATAAATATGAGTTAAGAAAGTTTTTTTTTTATAAAAAAGAGGCAAACAGGCGACGCCGACGGGCCGATGGTAATTGGGCATCGCCGCCTATGGACTCCTCCAATACACAAGGCACCCCACCAAAGGGTTTCTTCATTCCATGGACCATTCTACCACATAAGTTTTTAAAGCTGTCCCCATATAGAGGTCCAGATATATTTAAGAACAAAGGTGTAGATTTATAGGTACGTATTTAATCCGATCCATGGTCTTGCGGATTACTGCGACCTAATTTTATTCCTCAAAACAACATAAATCCAGGGCATTACTTCATCTCTTTTTACATTCGTAACGCGTAAAGTGGCTTTCAGAGTAGAGCAGTTCAAACTGTGAAATATTCTGCGTCAAAGTATAAAACAAGAAAATCTCGGCGGATTGGAAACAATGATTCTTTTTCAACGTAACGAAAAATGAAACTATCACATTTAGAAGATTAACGACTCTCTTATATTACATCTCTATCCAAACCTCAAAGAAAAAAACTAGATTTCAGTTTACAACTCTGTTATTTTTATTTCTTAGTCGTAATTTCGAAGTGGATTGAGGCTTGTCACCGACGGAATTAAATTTAACTTCCGTTCCAATATAAATACTGTCGTCTAAGAATTTATACACAAAACAGATGCTAAAATATTATTTTCGAACAGTGTTCTTGTCTATTAGCAGATACTATAATGATGATAATTCAGTCTGATCACGTGTTCTCACCTAATATTAGGCCTATTTTATAGCTTCGATACGCGACGCCTAACGATCAACAAGAACGTGCTTATTTCTAAAACTACTTGGAATCAAAGCTTAAAATATTATAACCTAGCCAGAAGAACCGTTCTAGAGTGGACACTTGTATTTGCAATGCCTGAGAAGCCAATCAATTTAAAAAGCTAGGCTTGTACCAATCAATGTCATGGACTGAAGCGCGAACTCCCAGCGACCCATTTCCACAAAAATTGCCCAACTACCGGCCATTCACCTAATGATCTCATCGCCCCAGAATAAAAATTCTCTCGTTTAGACCAATTGACTTTGTTTATGGAACGTTTTCTCAGCCGAAACTAGATCTACTTTCGTTTAAAAACGTGTGTGCGTGTCTGAATCCTTCCGCATGCGAATTCATTTTACTACGAGCAGCGTAGCTGGGTCACAATAACCGCCCGTGCATCCGCGTCGCCCGCGCCGCTACCACCGTAAAATAGAATAGAACATCTGGGATGTACCTAATCCAGTTACGATTCTAAAGATTTTGTCCATCCGTGAAATAACGCCACTTGTATTGTGTCTTACTATGGTTTAACTAACGTTTAAAACACGAGACTTTAATTACGCGGAAACGCTTTGTTCTACGATTTTTGACGCTTTTATTTTTACTCTTTGTAATGTAAAACCACTTGCGATTGAAAAAGACTTGCTAATTTAAAACGCGCAGTATTGGCCTCTCGACAGTCTCGACAAAGCGCCTTGCAGTCTACATAGGTGATGGACCCGGCGTTACTCACCTCCGCGAACTGGGTAACCGCGATACATACAATCGAATTCTCAAATAGGCTTCTTATCTTTTAGCAGATCGTAAAACCATATCAATGAGAAATCACTTGTCTGTGTACGAAACCGCAATAAAATTTGATTAATAGCGTGTTCCTTTTCGATGTGCTAATTTTGGTTGCCTATTAATATTGCTAATTAATAGCTCTAATTATTCAGTGGCAGTGATATCATGAGTTTCACACTTCGTGGAGAAGTAGACGTCTACTTGTAACTCAGTATAGACCCAAGTAGCAGACGAACAAGTCAGGTTTATCAATTCAAAATCCAATGGCAGTGATGGAGACAGAAAGAGATAGCTACTGTGTAAAAGGGCTACAATCAGAATGTATGGACCACATAAACATCAATAGTTTGTTTACCGACACACATTGTTGTACTTTAACCGAGTGTATTTGGAGGCTTAAAATAATATACAAACCCAGAAGATTAACCTTCGCCTTGTGCGTACTATTAGTTTCGTACCGCGTCGTATTTTGAACCGTCGACAGCTGAAGCCCCTGAAAAGCTTGTTATACTAAGTCTTATGGCCATGAAATTAAAGATCAAAATGTGAATTATGATCGTAGAACCGTAAAGGCACAAGTACTTACTCTAATGGTGTTTATGCTAACTTTTAAAAGTTTTCATGTTTACGTTGGAAGCACGCACCGAGCCACGCACCGGTCGAGTAGCTTTAAACATTGTTTGCAAATTATCGACGTTACTATAAATTGTTTCTAAGGAAACTCTACCCGGGCAAATATAGACACGCCTTGGGCGAGTACGAGAAACTAGTTCAAAGTTAAACGACTTGCAGAGTACTTATCTAACTATTTAAAATTATAATCAGCAAGTAACAAGGAAAAATAAGCTGGGCAGTAAAAATACAAACCAGAAAGTCTTAGCAACATATAAGGAAGTCTTGTAGCGAGTATACAAAATAGAAGTACCTATTCTAATTTGTAGCATAATGACTAGTTATTTTTGATCAAAAGGAAATTGATAGGAAGTGAGTGTGTAGAGAAGGTACGTTCCGGATATGAGTAATCGAAGGACGTTGAAAATGTTAGCGCCCTCAGATTCGACGTGAGCTAACTTCCCAATAGCTCATTAATGCAGGTACCATAGTTATTAAAATTATTATAATAGGTGCCTAAGTGCTGGTATGATATGAATGAAATAAAATTAAATTTATTCGACAAGAATAAATCTATATTCCTATCTACTTCGTGGACAAAAATTGGAACTGTAGGTTCACAAACAGAAACAAAAAAAACAAATATGAAAAAAAAAATCAGATGGAAATAACCGCATAAACTCTATCACTAACGTTTCGTGTACCAACTTAAGAATAAAAAACTTAAATATTTAGTTAGGTAGGTACTAATTACTCGGTGCCACGTAAATTTTTTTCAGCCTTCATCCTACGCTTTATACTACAATTACTGCCTCGGCTTCCCTTGAAGATAATTATGACTCTTAGTCTCATAGGGATAAGACCGCCAGTTAATACACTGATTTTCGAACATAATTATGCTTCCTTTATTCTTTTGTGTAAATGAAAGAGTTTATCAATCATCAACTAATACAAAACTAATTAAAAACGTCCATTGTTCAACGAGAGAGCGCGTATTAAAGAGAAAAAATCTGCTCGCAAATGTACCTACATGCATATTATTCGTAGAATTGTTATTACAGATCAAAGTCATCTCCAATGTTAGTAAATACATTAAACGGTCATTATGAAGCTTGCAACAAAACAAGTACAAAGGAAGGTCAAGTACGAGGAATCGGGAAACACGTTTTACTTTCAGAAGTGGTTCTGAAACATGCTGAATAACAAGGAGCTCTGTTGTGATTCTAGGAAGTAACGCGGACCGGTAGCTCATCAGGCTTGATTATCTAGATGAAGCATCGTTCCGATGAACTCGGGTAATTAATGCGGCCAGGGTGTGAGCTTGGGTCGAGCTTTCTGTATACATATTTTTTTTTTTCCTTTTTTTTAAATCGATTATGGCTTAGTTAGTAGATCTTACTAATATTATAGAGATGTGAAAGTTAGTGTATGTACTGATGTACTCGTATTTGGATGTTTGGAGGTATGTTACTTAATCACGCAAAGACTAAACGGATCCAAATGTGATATGGAGATAGCTTATTATACCCTAGGCCTAGAATAACATATAGGCTACTTCGTTTCTCGGAAAATATAACTAATTAAATTAAGTTTTTTTTTTCACAGTTTCAGTAATTACGTATATACTTGACTTCTTAAAATATATTTTTTTTAATTTGATACTCATATTTATTAGAACTAGATGTTAGTAAAATCGATGAACGATTAGGATTTTTTTATCGTACTAGTTCTCTTGGTAAAACAAACCGTAGAACCAACCAATGGTAATGCAATTTAAAAGTAACCACCCAAGTCACCCAACGTTGCCAGCTACAAGCTACAAGCTACCTATTTCACAAAGTAGTTCAAGATAGCTAAAGCAAACTGCTTAATCTCCTTAAGTTCATAACGACTACGATAACATAAACCGCTTGCAAAAGCTATTTCTATAATAACCCCGCAGCCTTTGCGAGATGAGGTGTGAGTTTAGTTGTGCAACAGCTCGTGTCGTTGCATACATAATGCTATCCGTACCAATTGCCACCTATTACTGCAGTTAGCTTGGATAAATACTGGTAAATATGCAACTAGTAGCGCGCCCTGAACTGAGACTTTGCGATAGCTAGCTATATCTTCGCAACTCCTTGACCGATTTCTCTAATGCTCGAACTTGAAAACTATATTTGTCTGAACAGGTAGCTTACAAAGTTTAAAGTAGATTGGATCCGATACGCTTGAATGCTGGATCCATACTAGATTTAATTCAAATTTGTTCAGCCGTTACGGCTTTCAGTGAGGACAAAAACACATTGAGATGATGTCCCCATTACTGCTTCAGAAGAAAAATGTAAACAGGTGTGTTGCATTTTTCTACAACATTATGTCTGTGTGTTTGCCATATAAGCAAAATGTCGTATTCAAATTTTAAATCAAGTTGGCTTTCCATTTCGGCCACAGAACAATCGAATAAATTTCGGGAGACGGTGGTCTCCTTCCCGCAAAATGATTTGCGGGGGACCCTCGCCGGAATATTAAGCAAATTGAAATTTATTACTTAGGAATCATTTTACGTATGCGTGACTCAACTTCCTTCTGTCGCGGGAACGCGGGCGTAAGACCGACTACCGCCTACAGGGAACCAAAGCTGGAACCGTGTCGCGAAGTAAAAGCTACCTGGAAAACGAGGTCGCTTTCAAAGCACTAGTTTTTATCTAGTAACAATAAAACAGAATTTTTGTGAGCCTCATTTCATGGCGCTGGTTTAATTTTGCGACAGCCTACTACTTTAGATAGGACATATCGATACGTCAATCAACCATTGTCTCACAAATCGATTCATCTGATCGACATTTAAAACAATCGGCGTAATACATCAGCTTCAAATTGAATTGTAACTTATCCAAGTCCGCCTTCAATTTGGCACCTCATAAAATAATTACTCGAGTTTATTTTACAGCCTGTTAACATTCAAGCCTGCGTGTAAACATGCATTTGGTGCAGAACACCGACGCATGGATGGCGTAAGGAGTCGTTTTAGTATGCACATCGATTTCAGAGGCTCTTCAGCGCAATGAGACCTGAACTCCCCATTGTGTCCATGCTAATGTAAACAATTCAATGCACTCTGATGCAATGCAACCATGTCATCCATAAGTTGCATAAACCTTACATGGATGTAGTAGGTACTCTAGAATGGGACTACAAAAAGCTAAAAATGTTAAAATATTCTCAACTGGTCCCGATCCCTTTAGCGTGTGTGGTCTATGGGCTACAAGTGTCTATTTTCGTTGCTATTTGTATTCATTACACGAAATTGTTTCCAGTAACGAAGGGCTCCAATGTGGGACAAAAATGTTGCCAACTAAATTAATTCTCCCCTTATGATGGCATCGCGACACTTTATGAATAACTCCGATCTGCAAGTACAAATAGCTAATAGATCATCGTAGTTAAATGCTACATTTTAGTCACGGGCTTAGTTTGAAAATTAATCTTCGTTGGTTAATTAATTTCTAGATAGCTACATACGTCTTTATGTTAATGAGTAGGTCTACTAGTCAGTTTGCAGCTAGACAAGAACTATGACTAATCCTGATGCAAATTCTGCAACGAACGAGCCTGCTCAGAATCTATTGCCGAAGGTATCGTTAGATTTATTTCCATGTAAATTCTGAAATAGACCTAAGTATTTACTGTAAACACGGATTCCGGCATCCCTACTTTTCTATTGCGTTTTTATCATGGCTAGGGGCCTAGGGGGGCTGGATAGACTATGATTCTAGATTCTAACAAAAATCGGTTTGGCCAGAAATGTTATGGGAAGCAAACCCTGAACCGATGATTCCGACATGACACAGTAACTTCGCACATGTGTACGATGTTCACCAGAGTTTGACATCGCGACGTGGCTCAGTAAAAAGGTAATTGCAAAGTAATGAAGCGTGTAATAGTGCTTATTGGGCGTGGGCTGTGGAGCAACGGCTTTATACAGACTACACTATATGTAGATACCAATATTATACCTAAGTGAAATGTATATCGCAGAGAAAATTAATGACTCTTTGTTTTCTCCGGAAACAGGATTGAGATAGTGGGATCGAATGATGTTGTTATTAGAAGATTACTGTGTTCTATAAGCATTATTTTCAACATAAATACCAAATCCAGTTAGTCTGATGTTTTTTTTTTTTATGCATATTCTTAAGTCTGCGTTTGACCACCAACTCGCATGACGGTAAGCGACGGTGTGGTCGAAGATGAAACAGGCAGACATAAGACACATATTCACTCATGGTGTCTAAAGATTATATCGGCCACTCTCTTCTCTGTCTCTCTCTCTCTGATGATATTTCTGTCATAAGAGACAGTGACGGAGATAACATCGACCGCACCAGCGTATGTCGTCTGACCAAGAAGTGGAGTGTTGAAGAAGTTTTGCAGATACACGTGTACACGGGTTTTAAAATGCTAACACCTGTATACACATTTATATACTTACAATTCAAGTAAATAGCTAATCAAATTATAATCTAAATTAATCTAAAGCAGACGTTATTTAAAGTAAAATCAAAAATGTTTATTTCAAACATTTTTTCAACAATGAGTCCTAGAAATACTTTTTAATCCACGAGTACACAAGTATGACCAACCGCCGCCCAACCAACAACGTACCAACTATTACTTAAAATACACTTTTTCATAATTTATCCTCATTAGACAAACCCTATTATTATAACCGACAAAACTTCATATCCGATACTAAACTCATATTACTTCGAGCACGTCTGTGGGCTCTACCGATTGAAATTCAAACAAAACTGTTTTTCATTAGTTTCTTTGAATCCTAAAAAATAAAGACTTGCTATCGTGACTAGACTTGATTATAATGCTAAATGCAGTTATTTAACATTTTTTGGAAACGTGGAAGTAACTTTAACAAATTGATTCACAAAATGATTTTAAATTGTTTTTAAGCTATTGCATAGCTTCTATCGCGGGCCTTGAGCGTGGAGACCGAATCCAGAAATTCCGTAACGAAAATAACCTAGGTCCCCCCACTCCGACCGGCACAGCGGTGACACTTTTTAGTTTTGCCATCTATCGATGAATAGCAGAACTTTTAATGACTTTTTGAAATATCACGCCTGTCTCTTTAGTTCAGCAACTCGCCTCTAGGTGTCGAGTGTAAGGTTTCGTTGACTTTTCGCCAATTTTAATTTATTTTGAAAATTATTGATAGACTAGCGGCTCGTCCCGGCTTCGCACAGGTGGACACTATTGAAGTTTTAGTAAGGATCCCTAATTTTTTCAGGTAATAAATATAGCCTATGTCACTTTGGGATCATGTAGCATTCGAATGGTGAAAGAATTTTTGAAATCGGTCCAGTAGTTTTTGAGTTTATTCCACACAAACATCCAAAAATACAAAAATACAAATCTTTCCTCTTTATAATATTAGTATAGATAATTAATATAGAAATTCATTTGGATACTTTTTTGAAAAATAAGCCTTGCAATATTTATACAATATTTTTTTTTATTATAATTGCATAACTTGATAAAAAATGCTATGCAATAGCTTTACCGCGGCAGTCCCCGAGTGCCACACGTCTTTTTTTTATAGCGTTTTTACCTACATTATAGATTCTTTCAAGTCATAGGACAAACACTATTAGCTATGTGTAAGTGAATTACGAGTCACGAGGACAGCCAAATGAATTTCTATGACATCCGTACCTACCTACCTACCTATTTAATTCAATAAGGACAGTTTTTGTTGCTTTCAGCCATTGTGGAAGTTCGATAACATGAGTTGTGTTGTGGTTTACCGGTTACAAAATACATTGTCGATTGAAATATTATTACGCTTTGGATTAACCAGCAGATAACAAGCAGTTAGGGAAAGTAGGTAGGTATCCTAGTAAGTTCGTATAGGACACCTATAGGCCTCTGCTATCATTTGGTGTTTGTTTTTATCAAAAGAGGTCGGTATAGTCTTTCAAAAAGTTTTGTAAATACAAATTCACTAGTAGATCTAGTGAATGTTTCCTAATAAGTTCGTATAGGCCACCTATTTGATAGGCCTCTGCTATGATTCGGCGTTTGTTTTTATCAAAAGAGGTTATAGTTTTTTTAATTAAAGAGTTTTGTATCTACCAGTGAATGTTTCCTTACTCGCAAATCGGAAAAGCTACAAAAGCATGAGAATCTTTCTACAGACACTTTTTCTTCGCATTTGTAGATAGCTACATAGATATATGCGTAACACGTGCTCTCATCGATTTGAAACTCGAATCGAGCAACCAGCAGAGACGCCAAAGAGAGTGTCGCTGTCCATTCACACAAGTCTATAATTAGAAGAAGGTGCGTGACCGGCCGGCAGACGGTGAAGGCCGCTAAATAACGAAAAGACACCATAAACGATGGTTCACATACCGCCAGTTCCGCCGGACTACGGTATTAAACCATAAGTACCCCTTTGTCTTGAATTTTACGAGCAAACTATCATTCATTCTTCAGTCGCTGCCAATTTTGATGTTAGATCATCATGCAAAGGTGGAGCGGCGCTTTCAGTTCCCAGTTTGGACTTGGCAGTATTTAGCAACTAATATCAAGTCAAGTCTATGTCGGTAGGAGGAAAACTCAGCCCAATATTTGTGTAAAACAGTTCACCTTTTTATGACTCACGCATCCGGCTTTTCCAATTTTCCTCAGTCTCGTTTACCACAACATCGTTTAACAAAAATAATTACTAGAAGTCAAAAGCTCAAGGAGATTTCCTGCTTTTTGTTATCAAAACATGTTTTCAGTATGTAAATTAATGCACTCAGTTAGAAGAAACGTGCAGACTCACTCAACGTCATGAATACGTTAGTTCTAGTTTCGTTTATAGGTCTTACCTTTTTGTAGGTGCCCTTTAAAGGCAAGAGCTCGTTAGATAATTGACACATTCGTATAAGGGTTAGATTAATCTCTGAATACATAAAATTTTGCAGTTTAGGGCAATTCACGACTACATCCGGCGCAAAATGGACCTCTTGAAACCTAAACTGACACTGTGACGTCATAAGGATTAATTTGGACGATTCCCACGTCATCTCCTAATGGATTTCAAAGTACAATTACATTATTGTCCGTTAAGGACATCCAAGGCCCACTAAACTTATATGGTGCTCAACAAGCTTTATAAGGTAAGAAATAAGCTCATAGAACGGGAGAAAAAAATTATAGATAAGTACAACCATTTGGTCCTGTAATTGCCACTCTATATTAGATCAGCTAATATGACGTCCATGATAATTATAATCGATGTACTTATCGAGAAGTAGGTAAGTACTTCTAGTTGCATATAACGAGAAGCCAATGACTTCGCTCCGCCTATGGTAGAATGGAGTGAATTAGATACGAGAAGTAATTTATAAGCTAATTATTTTATTATAATATGTAATATAATCTTAAAATTACAAATCTATTATTTGGAATTTATGTTTATTTTCTCTCCAAATACGTTAGTGAGATCGTTATAGAATTCAACATTAAATCGCCTTCTAAAATCTTCTTAAAACGTACCTACCAACTCGTTGAATTTTTCAGTCCATATCGCTGAATTTTTCAGTCCCTTTGATCTGCAAAAGCTTTTAAACGCCTTTGTTTCGTTGAGTTGTTGCTTTTGATCAATTTTTTTAATTATTTATGTACGAATACGATTTAAATGTTCAACCGAACCGTATCTCATACGGGATCAATTTATTACAAACAGAATTTATGATTCGATTCATTGATTCCGTGAAGCATTTAATCCGAGTTAGTATTCAATTGAAACCGCTTGTTATTGCCACGTGGAGTCTTGTATTCCCGTTGCACGCATCATTTGAATATCTACCTATATGTATTACTGATTAAAAGTAGTTTTAACTATACAGGGCTATTAGGAAAGGGTATGCTAAGCCGAAAGGAGGCTCATAGTACTTATCCAAATAAACAACTTTTACTACGGGACTAATCCTGAAATCGAGAAACAAATATCAGCTGTTCCATAGAATAATGTCAATCACGCTCGACAAAATATAGGTATATGGAATAGCTGATATTTTCTCAATTTAAGGGTTAATTAAATTGAGAAAAACATTGGTTTAGTAAAAGCACAAAAGTTGTTCGTAATGGCGAATACTATAAGTCTTTTTTCAGCTTTGCATACCCTTTACTTTTAACCCTGTATTACTGATTAAAAGTACTTACAAATATATTCAACGTGCCTAGACATAGCCATGTGTATGTAAATAATAATGCGCAGCTTTTAAACGTCTGCAACTTAGGGAACACAAGTTTGGCAAGTTTCTGTTCAGTATCGTACTGTCTTCCGGACACTTATCTGTACATGTACAACACTTTCTATAACCACAAAACAGCGGTAATACAGGGTTACAGAAAGGGTATGCTAAGGACTCATAGTACTCATCATTATGAACAACTTTTACTATGGGACCAATTGGGAAATTCGCGAAAAAAAACAGCTGTTCCATAGTCAATGAAACTCGAAAACATGTATAGAACAGCAATTCCGGGTTGATTCTATAGTAATAGTTGTTCATAATGATGAGTACCATGAGCCCTTTTCGGCTTAGCATTATCCCTTTCTGTATAGCCCTGTAGAAGCTAAGCTGTGGCAAGTAAAGTGGTCCTGTATAGTTTAAGATCCTTCAATTTTGATCTAAAATAGGTAGATACTTATAGGTAGGTACTTTCACAAAGAACTATATAGATTCCAAAAAGCTAAGTAAAACTTTGTGTAGCGAGCACAAGGTCCACTTAAAAATGTATGGATTCCCATAAAAGTTCCTTCACTAAACAGATAACTCATAAAATAAAGATCTTAAGGACAAGCTTAATCTTAATCTTGACAAGACAATTGGCGTAAATATCTTCAAACGATGTACCTACCTATATATTGTTTAATTGATTGTAGCCAGATTGCAGTAAAGTATTTAGGTTACATGCATCTCGATGTTATCACCGGCGCTTGCAGAATTTCATAGCTGTCAATGAGCCGTGAACTAAATGGCCTGGAAACATAAAACAACCATCTCGTAAATTGTTCTTAATTTAGTCTAGGTAATACGAATGTTCAGTCCTGTCTTAGATAAACTTAGAGAAAAAGATGGAACAGTACGTTAGATTTGGGTGAAGCCAAGAAACCCTCTACTTTTGCGCGTACGTACCTACACTACACATGTACAATTGTACATTATACAGGTTGTACACGCGCACAAACTCCAGGTAACTGACGACCGAGCTAAAGAGTACCTATTGAGGTTCAGATTCAGATATATTTATTAAACAACTGATACATTGTAAATTATAAGCTAGATATTAGTGCATTAATTGAAATTATCAGTTAACCCTCAGCGGGCATTCAATATTAAAATGTGAAATAATAAATTTAAGTTTAAAAATAAGGTGTGCGTTTTGTGTAGGTACCTGTGTGCGAAAGTAGAGGAGTTCTTGGCTTCAACCAAATCTAACGCAATGTACCATCCTTTTCTCTAGGTTTATCTGAGTATCCAGCTTGGCTCCGCTGTTCTAATCGTTAATGTCAACTACGTCTACAGGACTTGCACAATATTTTAGGTGCCTTACTTGCAGTTTAGAATGCTCTAGAATTCGATATTGAGACTGCTCAACAAAGAGTGCGAAACTACATGCTATTAAATAAAATAAATTATAAAGCTTTTATTAGCCAAAGCTTCTTCAGTCAAATTATTCTAGAATTAAAAAAATATAATTAATTAATTAATTTGGAAGCCTTTGGTAAAGACATCCTCCATTTTGAGCCACTTTTGCAATTTTTTAGCAAGAA
The DNA here is from genome assembly GCA_949125135.1 of Alcis repandata. Lineage (NCBI taxonomy): Eukaryota > Metazoa > Arthropoda > Insecta > Lepidoptera > Geometridae > Alcis > Alcis repandata. Next base: position 6,831,751 of record OX421238.1, read on the forward strand.
GTCTTTAGTCTTTTCCCTTAGCCGCACTGTTTTAGCTACTCCGTCAGCCCATCAGAATCTGTGCTCTTACTATTATAATTATAATAATATTAGTATATGAGTATCCAAAAAAAGCCAGGAAAGGAGTGTGAGCTACTCTTACCTTACCAAATTCGAACACGCCAGAGGCTAATTTCAATTACATTATAATTTGTGCAAATCATAATAAAGAACACTGTTTCGGCATAAGCGAGCTGCATTTCCATTTCCCGTGGATCCCATTTCACCGCTCTTTATAGACCATACAAGATAATATTATGCCTACTTCCGTGACCTGCCTAGTCAGTATTGGATCACCGTTCCGCTCCCACTACCCCTGCCACCCAGCCGAGGTCATAAAAGCTATAAAATTAGCATCATCATCAAAGGACTCATTAGCAATCTATTGGCCGTCCTATGAGCCCATTGATTAAAATAAGCATTGGTCACATCAAACTGTCTGCGGGCACAGGGCGAGTAAGGGCACACGTCTTGACGAAACCTTCGTTTTGCCGATAAGTGTATACTCAGAGGGTCGCGCCTTGAATCCAGATGAGAACCGGCGCCGGTGTCCGCACTAACCTACCTACTTCACATATATTTAGCATAAAACATGCATAGCTAATTGTTTTAAACGTGCCGTGTAGTTTCGTCTCATGGGAGAATAACTTACATAATATATTTGAGATTTTTGGAAACAATAGATTCCGTTACCATACACGCTTGTTATGTTCACGTGATTATTCAGCAGAGACACCTGTTTCAGTTGTATAAATAAGTACTTTACTTACTACGTGGGTAAAAAGTGTAGATAGGTACCTAACTTATTAGCTTTATTTTTACAGGAAAATATAATATTTTTACTTACGGACACGTGTAGTTATTTCGCAATTTCTATCAATCCTATTTGTACTTCTAGGCCATGGTTGCATTGGTTGTCAGTTTCAGTTCTCAAAATGATACGTCGTCGTCCGACTGTAAAATAAATTTGTTGCAGTTAAATTAAGCTATTGATGGACTTTTATAGCCTCTAGAATAAATTATCACGAGTTATAGAAATGGGTCACGTCACACATGCGTCGCGACGTTGTCTTCATGAAGGATTCTACTAACACTACATTGTTGGTATTACTACATATGTAACTTCACAAATTAAATTTTATCGTGTTCCGGTTCTAACCAATAAAAAAAAAGTATGTACTATATCAAAATTTATTTTGTTTTACTTAGTTTACTACTCATACTTACTTGGTTGCCTTTATTTTATTTTTGTGCCTTTCTTCGTGTCAACTAAATATCTACTTTTTCCTTAATGTCTGTTTGTAACACTCCTTTATTTATAAGCCAATATCATAAACATTTCCCAGGTAATTCTGACCACCACCGTAATAAAAGAGACATTTTTATTCTCGAAAACTCCATGAACCTTGAACACTGTGAGTGGAACCGCGGGCCTCAGCTTGTGGTATAATGGAGCGCCCACTGGAACACCTCATATTTGCATACGAATGCGTTCAGATGCAGGAAATCGGACGCATTGTCAGCAGGGTTCAATGAATAGGAACGTTGGAAGTTAACCTAAGTATTGTAAGGATAGATTCGACCGATTATGCCTATAACAATAAAACAAACATTCACTACACTGAAGTACGCATCTTATTACGTGCAAATTACCTTCAGTGATGACCGGAGGGCCTTATCCACTCAACCAATTAGGGCTGATTGACTTGAAATTTCTTCCCTGGCGCCACATAAATTTTCAGTTGGATATGAAAGCTTACTGACTGTATCTACGTAGATGCTGTCATGTTTCGAACCCAGCAAGCAATGTGTCTCAAAAGGCTTGTAAAGTTTAAAAAATCCGGAGTAGGAACCCCTGATGACATCACGCTTGGCGCCGCCACGCACCAATTGCCAGCAATTGTCTCGTGCTAGGCTCACTGCGACGCATGTAATTTACTGCCTACCTAATGAAATCATTGCAAGTAAATAATTGTATTACACTTGGTATTGAGCAAAGGACGCTGTCAACGAGTCAACGTTTTTCATTTGTTTATAACCGATCCCTTTGAGTGATTATTGCGTCTGGAGGTCGTCGCACTCATCAATCAGGACGTTTGCTTCAATTAGTTGCTCTGAAAGTAGGTACCGATGCACTGCAGTGCAGGGTAATTTGATATGTTATGACCATATCGAAACGCTCTCGCTAAGTATCTACTCGGGTGTCCCTTAATTGGGTGCACGTGACATCTAGCGGGTTAAATCATGATTAATTTTAACAGCGTCTGGTATACGCGTTTTACTTAAACTGATTGTTTACTCTTGTATTTGACAAATATGCTCGTTAGTAGTCGTAGAGTGATCTTCCGTATTGAAGCGTTTGCTCAGTTTAAAACAATTATCCGTACCTCTACTGTAGGTACCTACAGACCTACAGTAGAGGTAGGGACCAACAAGTATAAATAATTTAGATAAGAACGTAGTTATCGTAGGTTATGGTAGATTGGTTGGTAAATAAATGGCCATTAGGTCAAACAAGATTATTTGTGAATTAATAAGGTAAGCGATTAGGTATTGGTAAATACGAAGGGACATACCCACTAGAGTGCCTATTGCGAGTTTTTTTACTATTCGATCGCGTTAACGAAATTTACAATTTGTATGGAACTAGTTGTAGTTCAGATATATTATTATGTACACTAGGTGGCTCGGGTTTTATTCCATACAAATTGTAGTTTACGTTAACGCGATCTTTAGAGGAAAAAACTCGCACTAGGCACTCTAACAAGGAAGCAGGCGTTTGACTCTCTATACAAAGGAGAATGGGCACTTTTGTATGGGCGCCGTCCCCGTGTTGTATCAAGTCGTGACATATGTCATTTGAAAGATGATAATATTAGCTTTATTTAATTGTATGACTCAACCTTGAATGACGTGCAGGGAAAAAGATATGATCGTTTTTAGATTATAAAAAAATTGCGGATTTTTTGCTTTCTAAAGCTATTATTAGGAATTTTATTAACATGTATGTCAAAAATTACTTTTATTATTGAATCCAGGGTTATTCATAAAGGGTACGTTAAGCCGAAAAGGGCTCATAAGGGCATTATTTTCATTATGAACAACTTTTACCATGGGACCAACCCGAAATTCGGGAAAAATTCAGCTGTTCCATAGAAAATGTCAATGACACTCGACAAAATGTATGGAACATGTAGAAGTCATTTTGGCAATAGTTTGCAAGAAATAAAGAGTATTAAGAGTGCTGTCTGATAAAAGTCATTTTATGTCAGTCGCTATGTATCCAGTAGCTGAATATGCCCTCTCTGAAAAACATATGAAAAAGCTAGTCGTTTCTATTAACATCTACAAAGCTTTCACCAGGGTTTAGCATAAAAACCTTATATGCAAGCTCCCTTTGTTTGGCTTGTTCACATGGTTTGTTGCATGGATATCGAACTTCCAGCGGGATTATTTGATTCGAGCAGTGGTCATTGGTGGTTCTGTATCTGATTTAAAAGATATCAAGGCCGGTGTTCTCCAGGGGTCGGTGCTCTCCACAACGCTTTTCCTTGTTCACTATAATTATCTGCTAAAGCCTGGTGTTTTTAGGTACGCAGACGACAAACCGTTGCCGTTGCATATCCGACGCGCGGTTCAGCGGATGAAAAATCCAGCCTCCGAGAGAAGCCATGGTCAAGCGCATAGGCGGGCATTGAGGCGGTACTAACCTGGTTAAGTTTGATGCGCACTACGACATTTTATTAAATAATAAAGCAATACCTATAGTAAAAACACGAGTTTCTGCAATCGGTATAGATAAGATACACGTTCGAAAGTAGTGTTACTGATGGATAGTCTATTATGGATAGTTTTTTTTAAGACTAAGGGAAACCTTAAGAAAATAACCGGCTGCGTTGGGGGGCAACCGGGTCAAGGGGGTTTTTGTGGGGTTATACCTACTAAAACTAGCTCTGTTACCATCCTCTGTCGGTGGTGATATGAGCGCTTCCTCAAGTTTTCGATAGTCTCATCATGATCTTACCACTCAGATGTGAGTGGTAAGACCACCAGTAGACCAGTTTCAGCAAAATCCGTACTGCCAGTCACTTATGAGGTCATTAGCTTCTCGGTACGCCAGGAGCTTGTTCCATAGTATGTTGTCTTGCAGAGTATGAATATGATCGGGATAGGCATGTAGTCAGATTCAGCACTACTACCCTTCTCAATAAGATTTCTTTATTTTCTAGAACATCAATAATGTCAAAACAGCCGATTTTACCGATAGTACCACACACCATTAGCAGTATTGTGATGTTTTGAGCCAAATTCATGGCTGGTTCTGCAAAGAAGGCCTAATTGACCACTATTTTCAAAGTCAAAAGCATTTAAAAAGTAAAAATCTCTGCATTTAGTCTATGATTGCTCTCTGCTCTATGCTTTTACTCTTATCTGTAACCATTATTTAAAGTTTATCTCGCTCGCTTTTATATTGTCTTGGCAAAGGGAGAGATAATTAAAAAAACAAACTAGTTTGACGAAAGGTTCGGGCTTTTAACCCTTCGACAAGACAACATATAATCTTAATCAGACTTCACTTACAGGTAAGTTCGCTTAATTTTTCAAATATTGATAATATTAATAAATCGATATTATATTATGGCATTATTCAGACAAAAACTGTCGATAATCAGCAATGTAAGGATTTTGGCATGTGCCAGTATAAAATTAAAATAATTACAACTATATAAACGTTTATAAATAAACTATTATTATCTAATTGTTATAAGGGAGTGATAAAATAGTCACAGAAAATGCATACACGACAATAAAATTCGATAAAATAGTTTTATAAAACAAAAAAAAACAGCACTTTTTGGAATCCAAAAACCGTCATATCTTTTTCCCTGCACGTCACTCGGGGTTGGTGTCATATAATTAAATACTGCTATTGTTATGCTCTTTCGAATGACATATGTCATGACTTGATACAGCACCGGGGACGAAGTGCCCATCATCCTTTATCCCTCTATTTTCTTCCTGCTGGATAATGCCGCTAGATCAATCATTTTCTGGTCATAAAATCTAGGTCTGCTGTAAACACACTACCCTCATTTCATTTTTTCAGCAAGTAATCATTAAAGAAATAAATATGACCAAATTATGGTCATGATTATAAATGCAGATAAAGATGATCAAAACGATCATATCTTTTTTAATTTAGCTATTCTATTTGCATTGAGAATCGCACGCACGCCTAACGTAGCAGGTACTTAAGTAACCAATACCTATCCATAATAGTTCTACGTACTACTTACTAGCGAAAATTAGTTTATACAGGATTTCAAAGAGTACAAATCTTTGATGATAAACCAATTAACCATCAAGAGTTGGTACCAAGCCAAAGATGCACTTCATGACTTCATCAACACTGTATCTGCTTCTTCTATACCCACATTATGTCTGCGGTACTGTCTCAGTGCATATGCGGCTTAATAATAAAACTACTTTATGCTAAACATAAAACTTTAAGACATTTCTCAAAACCCGACTCTGACACATTTTTGTTTTATAGGGCACTTTCGTGAAACAAATCCACAGCCTACATTTTTAAGACAATAAGGAAAATTATTGTTTGCGTACTTATATTTAAGTACCTATAAGTATTTGGACTTCAATAGTTGAACATGGTTAAATAGCAATACTTATATACATGGGTAAACCTAATTACCCAGTGAAGTGATAAAGGATTAAAACGCTGAGTGACACGTTATCGTCGGTGAAACTCGAAGGTGTTTCGGGATCGCATATATAGCTGTTCCAGAAGATGATGTGTATTGAATCCCACACAGACTGAGTCAGCTCAACACATCCGGGTATCTAAAGATACCCCTTCCGCCGCGTAAAAACAAGATCACAATTCATAATTATTTTGCATACCCACCGGTACTCCTTGTTTAATGAAATAGCAACTATATAAAACAGCAACTTCACTGTGAAGTTTCAATAGCAAAGAAAAACTTATTGCTGAGCATTTGCTGAGTATTATTGCTATTTACTTTTTGTAGGCAACTTCATAAATCCGATTCGCGCATTCATATTGTCCGCAGAATAGATCATAGTCCAAGTTTAGCTGTGATGGTCCACCTTTCGCGAAGACCTAATAATAATAGGGAGAAGTCTGTGAACGGCAGGTCGAAGAGCTTACCTTCTCTCCTACTCGCGGTTGAAAGATTTCGTGATCGGTGAAATCACGTACAGCTACGCTACGTGATGATGATGATGATGATGATCAATATAGTACCTACCAAGCTACCTTCATATAGCAGTCTCAGCGTGAAAGAGTAACGAACATAATAGTCAAACTTTCGAGTTTCTCGTGATTATAATGTTAGAGCAAACCCTGTGTAAGCAAATTTAAATTTTGCTTATTATAAAGACGACCAGGGCTAGCTGATGTCCAGGACTTAATAAGTGGGGCCAAGGCTCGGCCAAGGTAACTAGAAATACCATGGCGCAACTAGACGACCTCGCCTCGCCTCGCCACTAAGTTTTAGGATTCAATAGGAGCTAATGATACAGAAAAAACCTAAAACTATTTGGGCACAAAATAAAGTATGCCTTAAATTTTCTACTTGATCTGAAGCCTTGATTAGGACTGCATTTAAATTTTAATATTGTGTACTTTTTGTAAAGAAAAACAATTTCAACACAAAATAAGAGGCCCGTTTTGACATTAGTCATCGCGACGTAACGTAACTAGTGATGTTACCATATGACTCGGTTTTCGATACTCACGATAAATCAATTCAAGTTTGTATGAGTATTTGATCGATTTTATTAGTACTGTAAGTTCATTGGATTATTAGTACTGCAAGTTCATTGGTTTTGATTAGAAAATTTAACTTAAACTTTAGTATTGTAGGTATTTATAGATGATACAATGGTAGGTACGAAAGGTCAAATTGTTAAATTCACTCAATCACAAAAAATTAAGAAAAAGCGAAAGGTAAACCACTCTGTGAATTTATTTGCGCCCATTTCTTCGTGATATTCTTTTGTACTTTTAGACTCGAATGCGAGTAAGGTATCATTCACAAAACCTCCCCCGGCTGATCCAGCTGATCAATATTTAATTACTATTAAAATCGAATGAAGCTGGCGAAATTTAGTAATTAATTGTTACAACAACAACTAATAATATTTGAAAAGAGAAGACTGAGAACGTAACTGTTTTTGAGAGTTTCGTTTTAATTTGACATTGCATGGTACCATAGTATGCGCGAAAAGCGTTCCAAGTTACATTCTACAGTCTTTTTCAAGTGTTAAAACGGGCCTCTTATTTTGTGACGACTTTAATAAAGTTACCGGTTTTTTTTTTTAGAAAACTCCAGAAGGTAAGAACATCATAAATACCTTGCTTGCCCAATTGAAAAAAAATACCATAGATTTCAAGGAAGTCTGTCACAACTTCACTGTTATCTCATTGGCTTAAACGGATTGCTAATATGACATTTCTTAGCAATACTTCACTTTGATTGGTAGTATTATTGTTTTTGGCCAATAGGATTTCAGTGTAAATGGAAACAAACCATGTGCTAACATGGCGATTTTTCACCCGTCCGTCTTTGCTTTGCATGTCGTTTAATAATTATTGCGTGGCTGTTAAGGACACAACTTTAAATCGTGCAACATATTTTCTTTTTCACAAATTTTCTTTGTTTCGTTCCCTGTAATTACGTTGCGGCGAAATGAGCGTCGACGCGTACGGACCGAGCTCTCAAACGCTCACGTTTTTGGACCCTGAGGAAGCTGATCTTATCGGAGCAGACACCCAGGGGTCCGAATTTGAGTTTACCGACTTCACACTACCCTCACAGAGCCAAACACAGGCTTCTCAACATGACCATGGACTTACAACTTCGCATCAGGTTTGTAAAAGTTTCTTGTATTTGTTGTTTGTTCCATAACCTATGAATCATCTTCTAACTATTCGTGCGTTATGTTCTGTGCAGGTAAATGGCTTAAGTCGTTTGGATCTAGGGTCGAAGGTTTCCAGTGTTACGAATGCCATAGCGGAGTTGCAATTCGAGGAGGAAGATGAGGCATTGTATAGCAGTAAGGAGTTGCCAGACCATGCCTGCAAGTACTGTGGCATCCACGACCCGTCTACTGTTGTTATGTGCAACATCTGTAACAAATGGTGAGTTCCAAGATTATGTCTACATAAAATAATAAACAAAAACACTCAAAGCCAACACCATGGTTACTAAATTAGGACTACCTATAGAGTGCTGTTTCTGTCACTAAGTATTTATATAATTTTAGAATGTATTTACTTTCATAGCCAACTTTAATAATTGAGTATACAGATTTAATTAATTTTGATAGCAAAGATTTTAAAGAGGTAAATATCCATTGTTTACTTATTTAACTAATTTTCAAGTGATATTGTGCCACACAAGCACAACATCATTGTTACAAATTCAATTTCCATAACCATTACTTCAGGAATTTGTCCAACATCTTTGTCACAATGGTTAACCATAAATACAATTTGGCAGGTTTTGCAATGGGCGTGGAAACACATCTGGCTCGCACATCATCAATCATTTAGTGAGGGCCAAGCACAAGGAGGCTGCCTTGCACCGTGACGGTCCACTTGGAGAGACTTTGCTGGAGTGCTACTCTTGTGGCGCTCGCAATGTGTTTGTACTGGGATTTATCCCTGCTAAAGCTGACTCGGTGGTTGTGTTGCTATGCCGGTTAGTAATCAATGTTTTATTTTAATTAATCAGTCTAATAAGGTAATTCTAACTGGGGTGATACGACCTGCACCAACGTCTTAGTCTAAATAGGTAGTTATTGGATTCATATTCCTCAAAAAGTGTACATGAGATTAATACTTTATTCAGTTTCACATTCAATACAAACAACCTGTAGAATGTGATTGTACAGTATCTAAAAGCAAACATTTTGTAAAGTGGGTAAATTTTTTGTACATCATTCAATATTCCATAATGTATGCCTTAAGCCATGTATTCACTGAGCAACAATTGTTCAGAAACTCTGTTTCAGAAACGAAATCTATGTTTTTCTGAAACAAATCGTACTGTTTCAGAAACATATAATAATGTTTCTGTAAACACTATGTGTTTCTCGATATGTTTCGGTGCTCCCCACTTGCGCAAGGAACACAGAAACAAATGAGTTGCGAAACAGGTGCATGCAAGTGTGGACACGTTTTTTTTCTTTTTCTTTTATTTTTACTAGAAATGGACTTATGCAAAAAAATGTATACACCACACAACAACACTACTTCCTCAGGCGACATGACCTATTGACTGTGTGGACGGCAGAGTTTCCAAAACATTGTTGCTCAGTGAATATGTGGCTTAAGTGTCTTATTTCCACATCAATATATTAAAAGCTTTTATTTAACTTGCAATGTATGTAACCATGTTTGTATGGGTGGAATCTTGCAACTCAGTTTTGAACCACTGCCCGATGGCCTATTGAGCTGAAATTTGGTATATGTGTGAAACTCCGATGACAAGGCAATAAAGGCTTGTTTTTTTAAACATTTTCAAAATTCACTTATTTTCTGTCCAAGTCAGGTATTACTGAACTAAATAAATCATTACTTTATTATTTTCAACAGTCAACCTTGTGCTGCTCAGAGCTCCCTGAAAGACATGAACTGGGATCAAGAACAATGGAAACCATTGATAGGTAAATATTGCACAATTTTTAATGGATTCAAAGTAAATGTAAATGAGCACTGTATTGCCAGTATTCATTTAAAAAAAGTATTGAATAAAATGCAGGTTTACTAAGACACGGTTCAGGTTTTTCTCTAAAAGTTTCAGCAGACTATTCAGTCAAAAAAAATTTGCTGGGCTTTCATTAGCCCTAAGTTTTTGCCATAGACAGGCCAATTGTTTGATTTTTCTTTAGAATGCTCTCTGCAGTCTCCACTTCAGTCTGCAGTCTGTACTTGGATTATATTTTTGAATGTGGATTGCTACAAGTATGTTTTGTTTTTACAGCGGACCGAGCCTTTCTATCTTGGCTGGTGAAAGTTCCATCGGAGGCAGAGCAAATGCGCGCCCGTCAGGTCAGTCTTGCATATGCATAATTGTAAATGTAAAACCAAATTGTAGCTGTCAGACAAATATACAAAGTGTTTTAAAAAGTATCATAAAACTTGCATACATTATACTTTTGAGTAAGTCTTGACTAGTAAGATTTCTTTGGTTTGGCTAGTCGCTAGCCGAACTAAGAAAAATCGGCTATTCCTTTATTCAGAAACTAAAATTAGATATTACTAGGGACCTGCCTGGCTTCGCACGGGTATCAAATATAGTCTGTTACTTGCTGACAATGTAGCTTTTTATTGGTGAAAGCATTTTTAAAGCGGTCCAGTAGTTTTTGAGTTACTCATTACAAACACAAAAATACAAACCTTTCCTCTTTATAATAATAGTGTAGATGTAGTACATGTGTCATTATTTGCTGGTTTCAGGTGACGCCGCAGCAAATCGGTCGTTTGGAGGAATTGTGGCGCGACAATGTTGACGCTACCTTCCAGGACCTTGAGAAACCTGGAGTAGACGAGGAACCCCATCAAGTACTGCTGAGGTAACGCCTTATCTTCGTTGTAGATCTCTAAATAAAGGTTAACAATTTATGGTTATGATATCAGTTTGAAACAAATCAAATTGGCTCTATTCAAACCCTTCCTTAAAAATCATAAATAACTGCCTGCATTCCTTCTTTTTTTAAATATGATATTGACCTCTGTTTTTTCTTTGTTTTTTTTTATGGACCACTACCTTATAAATAAACTTTATATCACATTCATAATTAAGTATAGATTATTTTATATTTAATCAATCAGCAATCTTCATTTTTTTTTACTTTTCATGACTAACTGTAACTACATATTATCATTATTTACAGATATGAAGATGGATACCAATACCAGAACATCTTTGGGCCACTAGTGAAGCTAGAAGCGGATTATGACAAACGCCTCAAGGAGTCCCAGACTCAGGAAGGCATTGAGGTCCGCTGGGATGTCGGCCTCAATAAAAAGACTATTGCCTACTTCGCTCTCGCGAAAACTGACAGTGACATGAAGCTGATGCATGGAGACGAGCTTAGATTGAGGTAATTAAAAAAAAAAAAAAAAAACAAAATTATAATTATTTAAGTTCATTATTTTAGCTTACTTTAATTTAAGATGTAAAAATATGCAATTTCATAAGAACATTATTTTTACAAAACAAAAAACAAGAACCGACTATTGAGTTATTCATCTATTTGTCGCGCACATACTTAATGCAAATTTAAGACTTATATGGTTTTCTCATGGATACCATTATCAGAACTGGACTAAATTGAAATGGGACCAAAGGGGAAGCGTCAGCTTTCTAATAAAAAAAGAATCATCAAAATCGATTCACCCAGTCAAAAGTTATGAGGTACCTAACAAACATAAAAAAAAAAAAACATACAGCCAAATTGATAACCTCCTCCTTTTTTGAAGTCGGTTAAAAATTACTTGAAATTATTGTGATGTCAAATGTCGGAGTTACAATTATCTGTGAAACAAAAACTATTGACTTTTATCTTAATATATATAAATCTCGTGTCACAATGTTTGTCCTCAATGGACTCCTAAACCACTAAACCGATTATAATAAAATTCGCACACCATGTGCAGTTCGATCCAACTTGAGAGATAGGATAGTTTAAATCTCAAATTATAGTCGCAATTTTAATTTATTGCAAATTATATATATACTGATAATTTTTACTATAAATTGACAAGTTAGAATCAACATACTACGGTTGCTATAGTTACGCAATGGCTTTTGACAGGACAACGTCTGTCGAGTCAGCTAGTTTAAGTATATTTTTATTAGCTATCATTAAACAACAGTAGGTATCTGATATCATCACTATCTGAAGATGGTTTTATAACAAAAATAAACTATGTCCTAAATCTGTCAACATCCCCTGAGCCACATCACATGCCACTGAATAGCTTTGTTACTTTGAAACATTTTAGAGCATTATGTTAGAACAAATATTTTGGTTTACATTTTGAATAGCTTTGTTACTTTGAAACATTTTAGAGCATTATGTTAGAACAAATATTTTGGTTTACATTTTTTATAATTTATTTTGAGAGAGGTTACAAATCTCACTTGGTCATCAGTTTTCTTACGACCTTTTGTTTATTTACTATCCATAATTATTTTTCTAGATACGTCGGTGAGCTCCACAAGGCATGGTCGGGCGTGGGTCACGTGATAAAAGTGCCCGACAACTACGGAGACGACGTCGGCCTCGAGCTGAAGAGCGGTGCGAACGCACCTCTCGACTGCACCTCCAACTTTGTGGTCGACTTTATATGGAAGAGTACTTCTTTTGACAGGTAAGCGGAGATCAATGCAATTGGGATTCAATTGTATTTTTCAGATGTGATAATTTGTATTGAAATAATTTTTTTACAACTAAAGAATAAGGATAACATGTGAGACATTAGGGTATAGTTTCATAGTATAGTATTTGCTGAACATAGATAGGGTTAGCTGGAAAGGTAGGATTAGCAAAAAGGGAATGTTGTATTTAAATATTACTACAAAATAGAAGAATTCATAATGATGAGTACAAAAAAATCTTTCGGCTTAGTTACGAGTACATACTAACAATTAATTAACATTGTCTCAAAAAATTTAATATACCTACTTCATATTACTAATTACAGGATGCAATTAGCCCTGCGCAAGTTCGCCGTAGACGACTCGTCTGTATCGGGCTACATCTACCGCCGCCTGCTGGGCCACGAAGTAGAAGAGATGCTGTTCCGTGTGCATTTACCTAAGCACTTCAGCGCGCCTGATCTACCTGACCTCAATCGCTCTCAGGTAAATAAATCCCACTAATATTATAAACGCAAAAGTTTGTAAGAATGTATGAATTTAAGTATGTTTGTTACTCTTTCACGCAAAAACGGCTGAACGGATTGACATAAAACTTGGAATGAAGGTTGTTCATCGTCTGGAATAATACATAGGCTACTTTATATCCCGGAAAACGCGGGTGAAACCGCGGGGCGCAGTTAGTAACAAATAATTTCGTGACATAAAACAATAAATAATATGGTCCTTACAAAGTTTGTGTACCCAAGCATTTTCAACATCAAAGTTTAATTGTTTCTAGGTTTATGCGGTAAAACATGCGCTTCAACGTCCCTTGTCGTTGATCCAAGGCCCGCCCGGCACCGGCAAGACGGTGACATCCGCGACCATCGTCTATCAGCTCGTACGCCAAAACGGTGGCCCCGTTCTCGTCTGCGCTCCTTCTAACACTGCCGTAGACCAGCTTACTGAGAAAATACACAAGACTGGCTTAAAAGTCGTGAGGCTGTGTGCCAAGTCGAGGGAAGCGATGGAATCGTCGGTATCCTTCCTTGCTTTGCACGAACAAGCGCGGGCTCTGGGCTCTAACGACAGCGAGCTCCGCAAACTGACGCGGCTGAAGGAGGAAGCGGGAGAACTGTCGGCAGCCGACGAGAGGAGGTACCGCGCGCTGCGCCGCGCCGCCGAGAGACGGCTGCTCGATGCGGCGGACGTCGTTTGCACGACTTGCGTCGGGGCCGGAGACCCGCGCGTCGCTCGCATGCGTTTCCAGTCCATCCTCATCGACGAGGGCATGCAGTCCACCGAGCCCGAGTGCATGGTGCCGGTGGTCCTCGGCGCCCGACAGCTCATCCTCGTGGGCGACCACTGCCAGCTCGGGCCCGTCGTCATGTGCAAGAAAGCCGCCAAGGCCGGCCTCAGCCAGAGTCTCTTCGAACGGCTCGTCGTGCTCGGCATCCGCCCCTTCCGGCTCGAGGTCCAGTACCGCATGCACCCGGAGCTCTCGCGCTTCCCGTCAGATTTCTTCTACGAGGGCTCGCTCCAGAACGGAGTGAGCGCCGAGGAGCGTCGTCTTCACAAGATCGACTTCCCGTGGCCGCGCCCCGACAGACCGATGTTCTTCTACGTGACCCAGGGGCAGGAGGAGATCGCCGGCTCCGGGACCTCGTACCTGAACCGGACAGAGGCGGCCAACGTGGAGAAGCTGACGACGCGGTTCCTGAAGGCGGGCGTGCGGCCCGAGCAGATCGGCATCATCACGCCGTACGAGGGCCAGCGCTCGTACCTCGTGCAGCACATGCAGTACCAGGGCAGCCTGCACGCCAAGCTGTACCAGGAGATCGAAGTGGCCAGCGTGGACGCCTTCCAGGGCCGCGAGAAGGACATCATCATCATGTCGTGCGTGCGCTCCAACGAGCACCAGGGCATCGGCTTCCTGAGCGACCCGCGCCGCCTCAACGTGGCCCTCACGCGGGCCAAGTACGGCCTCATCGTGGTCGGCAACCCCAAGGTGCTCAGCAAGCAGCCGCTGTGGAACCACCTGCTCGCCTTCTACAAGGAGCGGCGCGTGCTCACCGAGGGGCCGCTCTCCAACCTGAAGGAGTCCGCGATACAGTTCGCGAAGCCCAAGAAGCTGGTGAACGCGGCCAACCCGGGCTCGCACTTCATGTCGACGTCGATGTTCGACGCGCGCGAGGCCATGGTCCCGGGCTCGGTGTACGACCGCGCGCGGCCGCCGCGCGACCCGCTGGCCTACGTGGGCCCGGAGCGCTCGCTGGGGCACGCGCCGGTGCCGCCGGCCGCGTTCGCGGCGCACCGCGCGGCGCTGCTGGCCGGCTCGGCGCGCGCCCCGCGCCGCCGCCCGCCGCGCCTCTCGCAGGAGCCGCTGTCGCAGCAGCCGCCGCTGTCGCTGTCGCAGGGCGGCTCGCAGCCCGACCTCAGCCAGGAGTCGGCGGCGGCGGACGGGCCCTCGCAGCCGGACGGGCTGCTGTCGCAGGACTCCACGTACCAGGGCGGGTTCCGCGCGCGCTGCAGCCAGTACTGAGCCGCGCCGCGCGCTCCGCCGGGGAGGAACCAGCACGGGGCCGCCGAGGCCGGACCGGCCGCCGGGCCGGGGGCCGGCGCACGTCCGACCGGGACTACTGTCAGTCTTCGCCCATCGACCGTATTCACGAGCGCAGACTCGGAAACTTAGAAATTGTTACGCGCGAAGCGTACTCGCGCGGTAGAATTTGACGCGTGAGGAAATTTTAAATGTTACAGGGATAGAAATATTTATAGAATGTTCGAAATCTTCCAAGTTCCGAAAACTTCCAAGAGCGACACTCCCGACTTCGAGTGACGGAAGCGGCTAAACGTGCACATGTGACGTTGATCAAATTGAGCAGACATGATCCTCAGTAAATATTCAAACCTTTTCGATATCTATAAACATGCTACTATCCTTAAATTCTCAAATTCAACATGTTCAAAAGACTGTGAAATCAGGAGACATGCCTTGATAGATGTAAAGTCCAAATATTATGATAAACTTGATAACTTTCTACTGGTAAAAATGTCTCAAAGATACTCAAACTAAAAGATACTAAAAGGTTTGTATGCATGGGCACACCGCATAAATCCGATGGACAAATGTAGCTACTGTTCTATTTTGTCCATCTAAAATAACTAGCTTGCTTTTTAAAATCGACTGAATTAAATTCAAGAATTGAAAAAGAAACATACTTTCGAAAACTTTTTGCCCTTTCCGCCTAATTTTATTGATGAAATCAATAAGTAGTGATATTTTTTTTGTTCAGACCAAAATGTTTTGCCTCCACCTACACATTTTACATGCTATCCAAGACATGTCTTTTGTTTCCATGTCTTTAAAACGAATGCCATCAACGTAAGCGATATAACGACCTTAAATCGCAATTAGATTGTAATTATATTTTTAGTTATTTTAGGATTGATCCACTGTTGCACATTTTCAGATCATGATAATAAGATCATACATCTTGCATGGGTAAGAATTAATGGCGTTATTCCTGTTTTTTAACTATAGACTCAACTTTAAGCTAGCAACAATGTGAAGCAAGCTACATAATACACACTCGCGTAAGAAGACTTAAAATTATAGAAATATGGCTGCTTTGTGAATACATCCTTTATTTTTTAATCGATCTACAAACAACAAAAGAAAAATGTAGTCAATAACACTTGTAGCTATAGCTTTTAAAATCTAAACTATCTCTGTGCTGTTAATATTGTCGATCGATTTGTGCAACAGTGGAGCAATCCTTCAACATAAATTCAATTTAGGCCAGTCTGTTATTAGTATCACTTAAAACATACAGTTGTTGGTCAATAGGGAATTTCAGGTGTCAAAGTAATCATTGGCTTTATTTACAGTCTTAGGACTATGAAATCAATGTATAAAAGACTTTTTTTATTGTTTTTCCATCATATAATGTTGTTTATTATGTCTCGCCATATTTTTATATATATTTATTTTAACATGTCCAAATTATTGTCCTTTTAGGCTCGGCGTACCATGGTTGTATCAGCTACAAATTAATAGCTCTTATGAGCTTGTTAGCTTAAAGTCGAGATGCCTATAGAAGCATACTAAACAAGAGATTAACAAGTTGCAGAAGAACCAGTATGCCCTGAAAAGTAAAATTGACTAAGAAGCAGTTGGCATGAATGTAACAATGGCGTTGTTACAATCGTGGACAGCTAAGTTTTGAGGGTCTTTGCGTATGGATATCATCGTTAAAACATAATCATGCTTACCGTTATGTCGAGTGCCATTGACGTTGTTATATGGAACAGCTGATTTATTACTCGATTACAGGGTTGGTCCCATAGTAAGAAAAATATGAAGAATGCTATGCGCCCTTTTGAGCTTAGCATATCCTTTCTTATAACTCTGTATTACTTCTAATCTACATTAAAAATATGCTTATTCTTCGATATCTTAAATCCAGAGAAGAGAGCCTGGAAGCGATCGCTCTCAGCGATAAGACCGCTAGTTGTAGCACTAGTTTTTTAAGCCTACTATCCTTTCTTTTCTGGTGAACAATAAAGACAAAAAAAAAGTAAAAAAATAAGAAAGAAAACATCATATGTACAACATAAAAGTTTTCTATTATTACTCAAACTATTTGTGGACTCAATGAACTAATTAATGTCTGAAATCTAGCGTCCCTGCAAACAGATAAAAATATATGATGGGGTAATAAATATTTTTATTTAGTACCCAAAAGATTGTTGTGACGTAAATAGCTTGAACTGTTATTAATGTATTATTTAGCGCTAATAAGATTTCACAATTTATATTCGATGTTTGTATTATAATCTCCGTAATAAATAAACCATGCACCTCATCTTTGACTATCTGTATTGCCAATGAAGTACGTTTTTTCTTAGCTAAACTAGTTTTCTTCTTTTCAGCCTATCTTTTTTTCTAACCAATGTCTATGTTTTATAATTGTGTTGAAAATAATTGGCTATGTAACGTTTATTGCTTATTATTTTTACTGTAATGTTGGTCTATGGTGGAAAATCAATAAAGATTGTCGTTATTACACATTTTTGTATTATTATAGAAATGCAAATACTTTTATAGAACTTTATTATAAAATTGACTTATAAACTATATACAAATTAAAATATTTTAAGTTATAAAATGAAAACAAACTGTTAAACATTATAAATAATTGAGATTACAAATAATACGTTTTAATAATCACCTTACTAAATATGGCCAAAATGAAATAAAAAATTTATTAGGTTTTTAATTATTTTAGCTGCCAAAGAGGTTCTAATAATGCCAAGCGCCGTTGCCATAGTATCTAATAGGCGAATTATAAAATAATGGACGAATTAATAAAACTCATTTCATGTTTCTCAAGACAACAATCCTTTTACAAAATGTGGCACTATACTTCAACAAAATAAATCACAACCTACTACGATTGTACGACCAGGCGTTAGTAACATTGTATAAATATAAGCATACAATATTTGTGCCAATAGGCTAAACAGCTAATAAATGAAGTAAATATACTCAAAAAGCATACATTTGAGGTATATAAAAAGCTCTGAAGTCTTTACTGAGGTAGAGGCGGGGGTTGGACGGCTGCATATGTAGGGTAGTATGGGGCGAATTTCGGAGCGGCGATGTTTGTGTAGTTACTGTCGCCGCGGTCTTGGATCGTTCTCGCTGAGTATACTCCTGCCTTGTATACTGGTTGCGCTGAAAATTATTAGGTATTTTGTAATAACAATTCAATTTTATAGTGTTATGCTGGGAACTGTCGGCCTATCGATCGTTATGTGGTTCATGACTCTTTGATTTGCTCTCGCGGATATTTGCCAAGTCAATTTACACAATGAGATAAATAATTTTCTTGACTGACAGCCGTCATACCATAACAAACGAAACGGAGTTGGCCATTGGTTGACGAGAGCAAAGGCGGGTACATACTTATGCCCGAACCGTGCATGCTACGCGCCTCGAATGGCTGTAGACGCGTCACATTTTATGCGCGCATGTTTCTAAAATGTACGCAAACCACACTGTTTATGAGCGTGCGCAGGTGTGGACTTGCCCCAATCTAGTGCTGATGGGTTAAAAATTACCCCGCACTTACAACTTGCTGATCTGATCAACGTACTAGAAAGTTAATCAGCATACTTACTGAGGGTAGGATAGAGCGTTTGGAAGGGTTGTTCCGGTGGAGGCGCGCTCGGCTGTACCCACCCGCCCGGCATTCCATCGCCTTGCGCCGACGGGAACTGCGAATATACCAATATTGTAGCATGGGAATCACTTACATATTGCGAAAGTTTGTATGTTTATTGTTACTCGTTCACGCTGAAACAGTTTGACGGAATTGGATGAAATTTTGAACAGAGACCTTATACCCTGGATAAACGCATGGGCTATTTTTCATCAACATCACCGCGCAGGTGCAATCGCGGCACGCAGATAATCCTACTAATATTATTAATGTCAGAATGGATGTTTGAGTGTTAGTTTGGATTTTCTTTGATCAAAACTAAATGAAATTTGGAATAGACAGGACCCTGGATTGACAGGCTATTCATCATCATCGCCGCGGGGTGCAGCTATTGTAAAAGTACAAAAAATATATATGAAAGTTACATTAGGCTGCATGGAAGCACCCGGTCCGACCGGCAGCACGGCCGGCTGGCTCGGCGACGGCGGCAACACTGGAGACGTGGGGACTGGAGATATCGGCGCAGCCTGCCCCGCCATGCCGAGCAGAGGAACTGTGCCGATGTTGATGTACTTCTTGTCGTGCATGTTTAGGTGCATGCCGGACACTACGCACTCCACCTGGGAAATAAGATTTTTCATTTTAAATGTGCCATTTTGCTAGCGAAAATATCGGGGGTAAGGTTAAACCACCAATAAAATAAGATGTTTTTGACAAGTAATTAGACAGCACCGCTCGCTGTCTCAACGATGGCGGTGACACTGGGGCCGTGCCGATGGTAATGTATTTCTTATCGTGCATGTTTAAATGCATGCCGGACATTACACACTCCACCTGGGAAGTACGGTGTAAAACATTGCATTAAAAGAAGATCATATGATCATCATATTTCAACCTTTAATCCTTCCACTGCTGGGATACAGGTCTACCCTTGAAGGGTGATTAGACCGTATTTTACCACGCTGGCCAAGTGCGGATTTGTGGATTCACATACGCCATTTAATTTCTTCTCCGGACGTATGCAGGTTTCCTCACGATGTTTTCCTTCACCGAAAAGCCAGTGGTATGTAAATCCGTACAAAAGATTTTTTTTTTATTGGTTATACTTAAAACAAGAATACTCACGTATTTAAAAGATCACCGAATATAATCTTAACTAGTCTGAATCTAATAAAATAACTTGCTATTTCTTTGAGTAAGAGACATGCCATTTCTTTTAACAACAAAGATATTTCCATTCAACTTGAATTAATTGCATTGAAGGTTACATAGAATAAGTATTTTTTCTATTTAGATCTTGATCGATGATTTAGATCAATATTGCATACCTACCCAGATGTACCCATAGCAATCTGTGGTGTTGTCCTTAAAAATAGCGTCCAAATAAAAATAGGGAGGTTTTTTTAAATCTAAACCAGTCCAATGCCGGATTATCTCCCTGAATATAAATAGAAGCTTCAGTATTACGAATATTTTGACCTATCCATTCGAAAAAAAACCGCGGCCTTGACGCTATGACATCATCTCAAGCCAAATAACCGGTGTGAATGAAATATCTGTGTTGTAAGCACAAAATGACTACTGTAACCTTGATTTAGATCAATTAAATGGAGTTACTGTTCCAATTTTAGAGCCAGCTACCTATTGTTAATTTCGTTAGTCGCTCTCGAGTCAAGTGGCTCAAATTGTTAGTACTTGATCGTTTTAATTTAGAGCTCAAGATAGACTTCAATTTACGACAATAGTTTAGTTTGATGAAGAGACGCACTCCTAAACATTTACAGGGCAAGTTGCAATCGGTAAACAGAGTTATAAGAGTTATAAAGGTATGCTTAGTCGAAAAGGATCATAGTCCTCGTCATTATGAACAACTTTTACTATGGGACCAACCTAGAATTTGTGTAAAAAAAAACCAGCTGTTCCATAGAAAAACGTCAGTGACACTCGACAAAATGTATAGAACAGCTGATTTCCGGGTTGGTCCCTTTGTAAAAGATGTTCAATAATGAATTTTCATTATTCTTTTCATTTTTCTTTTATAGTATTAGCTCATAGTACTTTTAAGTACTATGACATGAGCCCTTTTCGGCTTAGCATACCCATGTAGTTGTTGAGACATAGTGAGGGTCTGGGGCTGCCGAAACGCACCGTTACGTACTTGGCGACTGATTCTTGGTAAGAACCCAAGAGAGCATTCCAAAGTATCCTGCTACCACATCATTTTTTTGTTTTTCTTTACTGCCAGTTCAAACTCGTTGGGATTTTAAAATGGAAGTAGAACCTTAAATCTTAAACCTTCTTTACCTTACCTGCTACTATGCCGTTGTTTTTACTGTCTTTCTTTACAGCCAGTTCAAACTTGTTGGGGTTTGAACCTGGAAATCACACCTTAAATGCGGCCGCCTGCCTGTTTGCGCGACGGCCTGTTTGGATCAGTGGTAACATAACCGCCTTATAAGTTATAAGCCAGAAGTCCCGGGTTCGATTCTCGGCTGGGCTGATTAATTTAAATATCTGTTCTGGGTCTAGTTGTTAGTTGTCTTTGTGTGTGTTCCATGGCATCCCCGACACAAGATTTATCCTAATGGGGAGCTATGAGTGTGAAACGTTTATTTATTTAAATAAAACCTTATTTACCTTGAAATCATAATCCAGATCGATGATATTGCAATTGACGAGGTTGGAGGGCGGGATGGGAGGCACCTCCATGTTCAGCGTCCAGTGTTTGGTGGAGCCCGCGGGCGCCGGCCCTTCTTGCATTGTCAGCACTATGTCTTTTATCTTCTTTGTAACCGTTGACGGCGAGGTAGCCCTGTATGTTACCACCTGGAAAAGTTATTTGAATTTAAACTTCTTTTTGGCTACCTGAAATATGGCACATCCTAAAATCCATTTCAAATGAAAAAAAACCGTTTAGTATAAGAAGCATACGAAATTACAGAGTATTATCAATCTGAGACACAGGACTATCAATTCCGAAATTTGTAAAAAATACATTTGAATTTGTGCTGGCCGAGGACAGAAAAAAACTGGAAAAAATCGGCGCAGGCCTTTACCCAGCAGTGCGACAGTAAGTATAGGTTAGCTAAAAAAATATTCAAATGGTTGACAGCAGTTATTTTTCGCGATTCCCAATTTGGTCCCGTAGTACAAGCTGATCATAATGTTGAATACAATTAATACAATACAAAAAAAAATTGTCAAGCAAATCACACCTCGTTTAGTTGACGCCGCTGGTGATAAGAGGGCAGGCTCATTCCTCGCGCAAAGAATTTCACTGGCAATTCAACGCGGGGAATGCAGCCAGCGTTCTTGGTACTTAGCCACACGGGCAAAACCTACTTTTTGATTTTTAGTTTTGTAATTTCTTTGTTCTAGTTATTTTAGTTTTTTATTTTAGCTTATTTTAAATTTAAGATGTAAATAAAAAAAAATAAGTATTGTTATAATATGTCTATACAGGTAAAAAAATAAAGTTGTAAATACAATTTAGCATTTTAACTTTAGGCTTGTACATTGTACACACTTTACACCAACTCATATCAACTCACCTTCCTCAAGAACACTTTAACAAGGTGCAGCTGCACGGTGCTCTTGTTCTCGATATCTATCTGCACGGGTATCACCTGCCCTGGGCAGTAGCCGGAGACAGGCGCCTGCACGTCCACCGACAGCGGCGGCGACGCGCAGCAGAAACAGCAGAAGGTCTTCTCGAGCTGGATGCGGATTGGCTCCTAAAACAATAGAAATCTGGTAAATAATTTGTCTTTGGAATTAGATTTTGTAACCAGGCAGGTCCAGCTCGTATTTCTATCAGAATGTCCTTTCGCTGGACATTATTCGGGCGACAGTAAGGCAGTAGACGAAACAAGATTGGCAAAAGATAGCGCACTAAATAAACCTTAGCGCGCTGAATAAACCTAACATAATTATATGTATATACTAAGCAGTGTGTGTAAAATAATATTATTTAATACTAGCGGCCCGTCCCGGCTTCGCACGGGTACACTTTGGGATAAACGTAGAGTAAATTGAAATCGGTCCAGTCGTTCACGCGTGATGGCGTGACCAAAGGTGTTGAGAATAATTATAGGAACTCTTTGTTATAACCTCTATTCTCATGCTATTGCGTAACTATAGCAACCGTAGTTTGTTGATGCTAACTTGTCAATTTATAGTAAAAATTATCAGTATGAAACGCACACTGTTTTGATAGATATGATTGAATTTGAACTTTGTACAGAGGTAATAAAGTGCAAATTGACTCCTGGACGTTAGGAACATACCTACATTGCTTAAACAACAGGGAGTGCTTGCAATTCAATATGAACTTTATACAATAGCAATAAAGCTCGTTTTAGTTAGAAAACGTTTGTATGGGAAAAATAAAAGGGCTGTTTTTAGGGTTTTTCAATATTTCTGAGAGATTTTCTTAATATTTTTTTCCGTAAGAACCTTCTCCTAATAATAACAAATACAACAAAAAAAGAATTAGTGAAATCGGTCCAGCCATTCACGCGTGAGGCCGTGACCAAGGAAAACGGGTTTCATTTTTATATATATAGATTATAGTTCGGCCGTTCAGAGAATGCGTTTGACGTTTGACACTCAGTTTGGCACAAAATTATAACATTAATTGATTATTGATATAATAATGTTGTTTTAATGCTCATCAATTATTAAAACGGTAAACAACCAGCAAAAATATTTTTATCGTAACTGCAACGCCATTACAAAGTTACGTCGTCAGTTCAATTGCGACGTGTCAGGAACGCATTCTCTGAACGGCCGTATTATAATATTATGATATCATGATATGTAATATTTGATAATGATGGTGATGAGTTTCTGTGAAAGACTTAATTACATAAAATTATGAATTTTCTAAAAAAATATAGCAATGAAATACGCTATTTTAGCTTTATCATAAGGCCAATGTGGTTAAAATGTTACATGCTCGCATGAAATTTCCTACCTTAACTAATACAGGGCTATTCATAAAGGGTATGCTAAGCCGAAAAGGGCTCATAGTACTTATCATTGTTAACAACTTTTACTATGGAACCAACCCTAAATTCGCGAAAAAAATATCAGCTGTTCCATAGAAAAACGTCAATGACACTTGACGAAATGTATGGAACAGCAGATTTTTTTTCGCGAATTTCGGGTTGGTCCCATAGTAAAAGTTGTTCGAATTTTTTTTTTTTTTTTTTTATTCAGTTATAGGCTTGCGTTTGACCGCCATCTCGCCTGATGGTAAGCAATGATGCGGTCTACGATGGAGCACGCTTGCCTAGAAGGAACCGATTCACTCGCGACTTGAAGACACCCAAATTATAACTATCGGGAAAGACCCACTCGGGCAAAGTATTCCACACTCTGGCAGTGCGCACAATAAAAGTGGAATCAAAGCGTTTCGTACGAGTTTTTGGTATGTCTACCATATAACGATGTCGCTTTTTTGTGCCCTTTGTGGTCCGATAATAGAAAGGGCTAGAGGGAATAAGGGCATGCAGGTCTGACGCACACTCCCCGAAATGTATCCGATAGAATACCGACAGACTACCAACCCTGCGGCGATGCACGAGACTCTGGAGCTTAGTCCGAACAAGTGAGTCTTTGCCTATGAGCTTTTTTGGCACGTTTCTCAATGGACTCCAACGCCTCAAGCTGGTATTTGGCTGATCCGTCCCAAAGGTGCGAACAGTACTCCATGCACGACCGAACTTGTGCTATATATAGTGACAGCAGCTGTTCCGGCGTAAAGTACCGCCTCACCTTCGAAAGGATACCCAGCTTTTTGGCAGCCAATTGAGCCTTGGACTCAATATAGGAGCCAAAGTTGAGGGTTGACGTCAGAGTAACTCCCAAGAGCACAAGATTGTTAACTGTCGGAATGGACACACCACGGAAAGTAGGAGCCAGTTGGAATGGGCTCCTCTTTGCGGAGAAGAGACACGCCTGGGTCTTAGTCGCATTAAACTTGACCAGATTGGCATCACCCCAATCTGAGACAGCCTTAAGGGACAAGTTCATGCGCTCGACCATGGCCTCTCTCAGAGCCTGGATTTGAGGACCACTGGCCCGTGCGTTAGAAATGTAGCTCTCTACAACAGTGCTGTCGTCTGCATAACCAAAAATACCGGGCTTTAGCAGATCGTTAATATGCAGCAGGAAGACTGTCGCAGAGAGCACCGAACCCTGGGGAACACCGGCATTAATATCCATTCGATCGGACGAGCAGCCATCAATGACTACTCGAATCGATCGATCCCGCAGGAAGTCCGAAATCCACGCAACAAGACCGGCTTCCAAACCATACGAGGAAAGCTTACTTATAAGGCCGTCATGCCAAACCCTGTCGAAAGCCTTCGAGATATCCAAGGAAACGGCGAGCGCCTCTCCATGTTTCTCGATGACCTCACTCCAGATGTACGAGGCGTACGCTAGAAGATCACCAGTGGACCGGTTTCGGCGGAATCCGTATTGTCGGTCACTGAGGAGGTCATTTGCTTCTAGGTACGCCAGGAGCCTGTTGTTAAGGACACGTTCCATAGTTTTACAGAGTATGGACGTGACCGAGATAGGCCTGTAGTTGGCAGGGTCGGCACGACTACCTTTTTTAGGCACAGGTTGCACGTTAGCAAGCTTCCACGACTTCGGCACTTTACCAGCCTCAAGAGAGAGAGACGAAAGAGGCGTGTCAGCACAGGAGACAATTCAGGCGCACACGTCTTGAGTACTATGGCTGGAATACCGTCTGGACCGCTGGCTTTGTTCACATCGAGATTGCGCAGCGCTTTGCGAACCTCCACTTGACGAATGCGAAATTCAGACATAAATGTCGTGCTACTCGATGGAGTTAGAGGTGTCGCGCTACCAGCATCTAAACGTGAAGCTTCCGCAATCTGAGAAGCAAATAAGTTTGCCTTCTCAACAGCGGTGTGAGCCAACGTCCCATCAGGCTTCAGCAGTGGAGGTAGTGAGGGGCGGCAGAAGTTCGCTTCTACCGATTTAGCTAGGGACCAAAACGCTTTACTACCCGCTGGGTAAGAAGCCAGTTTGTTCCCTATTCGGCTAATGTGGTCAAAGCGAGCCCTCTGTAATACCTTCTTGCAAGACTTGGCAGCTGCGTTAAACGCTCTCTTCTTCTGACGGATATCCCTCGCTCTGCGATGTCGAGCATCAACCCAGGCAAGGAAAGCCTCCTGTTTGTGTGCCTCAGCGGCACCACAGCGAGGGCCAAACCATGGGCGAGCTTTGCCGGCTAATGGTACGTCAGAAAATGGAATAAAATACTCCATAGCCAAACGCAACACATCAGTTACGGCATCCGCGCAGTTCGAGGGGTCATCCGAAGAGAAGCATACAGGCTGCCAAGGATAAGACGCAAAGAAAGCTCGCATCTCATCCCAATCTGCTGACCTGTATCGCCACACCCGCCGACTGCCTCTGGGGCTGGGATCAGGCGGGCAGTAGACAGATACAGATTTCACCAGACAGTGGTCGGACTTCCCTAACGGGGAAGAGACCGACACCGAGTAGCGGTCCGGATCAGTTGTCAGCAGAAGGTCCAAGCAATAAGGCGTATGAGACTCAACGTCAGGTACCCGTGTTGCCCCTTGAACCAGCTGGGTTAGATCTAACGCTAAAGCAAGCTTTCGCGTCTCTAACCCAGCATGGTTAGTGTCCTGGTATGGGTATAGCCACTCCTGGTGGTGGCCATTAAAATCCCCCAGTAACACTAATTGGGCTGTGGGATACCCAAGTTGAGCCGCTTCCGCCGCCTCACCAAGATATTCCATGAGCCTGGTTGTCTCCTGATCTCCACTGTGCGACCGGTAGACACAGGCATAGAGAATTTTCTCTATACCTGTGTCTATCAGGACCCAGAGGACAGAGAATTTGGGGTCTTCGAGATGACGGAGACGCCGACAGCAGATATCGTCACGGGCGTACAAGCATACACCAGCATGGGCCTTGAAGTTATGTTCCAAGGTATACCCTGGGTATAACAAGTACGCCACGTCAGCCGGGTTCCTAATCTGCGTCTCCGTCACGAACAAAAGCGAAGGTCTGTCAGTCTCCAGGTGATGGTGGACTGGCACGAGATTTGAGTGCAGACCTCGGATATTTGTGAAATGATGAGTACTATGAGCCCTTTTCGGCTTAGCATACCCTTTATGAATAACCCTACTTGACAATGACTTGACAATAGGGTGGCATTCTAAATCATGCGGTTACACACAAAATTGCATAGGATATTTTTTTATACAAAAAAGTTGACTGACGCTGAAAAAATTACAAGCTCATAAATTCCTTTGGACACAAATACAAAACAAACCAAAGGATTTCCTGTTGATTTACCTAGAATGATTCACATTCAAGTAAGCACTGACACACAATTGATAAGAATTGTTGAGTAAGAAGAAAATGCAATAAATTGTATGAATGTTTTCCAGTTATCTTAATTGTTAAGCTATTGCATAGCTTCTATCGCGGGCCTTGAGCGTGGAGACCGAATCCAGAAATTCCGTAACGAAAATAATCTCACACTTCTTAGTGATACTTTTTAGTTTTGTTGCCATCTATCGATGAATAGCTCTTTAGTTCAGCAACTTGCCTCTAGGTGTCGAGTGTAAGGTTTCGCTAAATAATTATAATTGCATAAGTTGCTAAAAAATGCTATGCAATAGCTTTACCGCGGCAGTCCCCGAGTGCCACACGTCTTTTTGTTTTTCTTTTCTCTTCTGTAAGTTGAATGGACTTGGTTTGGTATGAGGGTAGTAGCTAGTCATAGGCTTTTAAATATTTTTTTATGGTCATATAGGGTTTTTCATAAAGG
Source organism: Alcis repandata (assembly GCA_949125135.1). Classification (NCBI taxonomy): domain Eukaryota; kingdom Metazoa; phylum Arthropoda; class Insecta; order Lepidoptera; family Geometridae; genus Alcis; species Alcis repandata. The sequence goes on from OX421238.1 coordinate 6,859,275, forward strand.
GTATGCTAAGCCGAAAAGAGCTCATAGTACTCATCATTATGAACAACTTTTACTATGGGAACAACCCGAAATTCGCGAAAAAAAATTCAGCTGTTCCATAGAAAAATGTCAATGACAGTCTACAAAATGTATGGAACAGCTGATTTTTTATTCGCGAACTCTGGGTTGGTCTCATAGTAAAAGTTGTTCATAATGATGAGTACTATGAGCCCTTTTCGGCTTGGCATACCCGAGAGGCCTGGTAGCCAGCACTGTCTAGCAGTGTGGGCTGTGGGCGATGATTATGATAGCATAATAGGTAAAATCGCGAACACACCAATATATCCTAAAAAAGTGAGATTGTTTGTTTTTTGGTATGCTTTCACTCCAACTTCACTTTCTTTGCTCTTTCTATTCAACAATAAAAAATTGCATATAAGTATATTGTCAGGGGCACAGAAAAATATATAGGCTTGTTTTCACGGTTTTTTATCATCGCTCTGGTGAAACCACAAGGCGCAGCTAGTTGAATCAATAAAAATTACCTTGTAAGATGGATTGAGATTCAAGTCCAGAACATTGATGACGGTAAACGCCATCTTTGTCTCCTGGTCGAACTTCCATGGGCGGTCAAGGGTCACCTTCACAGTGTACCTGACGTAACCAAACTCCCCTTCAAAGGAGGACGGCAGGACCGGCGGCAGTGTGCAAGTGAAATTATACACTTGCTTTCCGGCCGGGATTTCTATCTCATTGCCTGCAAAAGAGAAGCTGTATTCTAGAGTCCAGATTAAGGAAAGAATTTTAAACTTGACAGGAATAAACAGCTTTTTTTAAATAAATTAATTCCTTCATTTTTCTAAGTAGTTATGTATTATGCATGCATCTCAGCATGTATTATGTTGCTTCCACCACAGGTAAGCCTATCTTACTATGAGACTTTGAGGATGTTTGGCCTTGAACTCACTAAGGTGGCCAGCTGTTGCTTTTAGCATAATGAGTGCAAGAGTGATTTTTAAGCTGTTAAGTACTATAGTCACCGCATTACCAACTGAGTCGTGAGGCCATAAATCATTTCTCCATGTCTATCTTGCTCGCGCTTGTGGGTCTTATGGAGCCGCATCCGCATAGTGATGTGCATAAGATGGTTATAGGCACATATCGATTATCGATAACACGTTAGGACGCGTTGCACATTCCTATCCCTATTGACGTTTATGGCCCTACGACTAATTTGGTAACACGGTGACATAGGACTAGAAGATGTAGAAATATACAGTTACAAACTCCTGAGAAAAATTCCTCTGCCTCAGGCCAGTTAAAATCAAGTAAAAATTACTGGCGCATCTACAGGGATATTCATAAAGGGTATGCTAAGCCGAAAAGGGCTCATAGTACTCATCATTATGAACAACTTTTACTATGGGACAAACACGAAATTCGCGAAAAAAAATCAGCTGTTCCATACATTTTGTCGAGTGTCATTGACATTTTTCTATGGAACAGCTGATTTTTTTTCGCGAATTTCGGGTTGGTCCCATAGTAAAAGTTGTTCATAATGATGAGTACTATGAGCTCTTTTCGGCTTAGCATACCCTTTATGAATAACCCTGTATATTAGTCTAAGTTCAAATTTAAAATTTTTACACCTAGCTCAGGTGATTAATATGCAATACTCTGACGTCATGTCAATGCCACATTATCATGTTTTGTATAACCAAACCCATTGTGCTGGTGATGTCATTGTGGATAGAGATGACTTTTTAGAGTTGTTAAGAGTGATAATGATGATAATTCTATTGATCTTTATTATTAAATTTTTACTAAATTTTGCAAGTAAAGATTAATGTCATTTCAGATTAATTTTATAGCAGTGTGAATTGAATTTTAATTGCTTTTTTAACGCTTAAAATAACAAAACATTATGTAGATTAGCACACATTCTAGAGAACTGTTGTTTTCTACAGGTAAGAGACAGTGAACATTATATCAACATTAATAAATTACAATATTCATAATGCATAATAATAATTATTACATAGAGACTTACTAGTAGCATTTTATTCGGATTTGTAACTTACCAGTGTTGCTGCCGAGTAAGTAATACGAGATTTGGAAGTATTCTTCATTCCCAGTATGGAGGGAGTCCACATTTTGAGTGGTCTTGTCTTGGGCATTTTCTTCTTGCTTGCTTTCATACCACTCTGTGTGAGCTTCTCCTTTGAACTTGACATGGATACCTATAGATTTAAAATTTAAATATTTTATTGACTTTGAATAGGGACATTTTCTTAACTAGGTTAGAATTGTTATGGCCCAGTAGCTTATTTAGTATTGGAACTAGAAAGTTAGTAGACTTACTGTAGCATAGCCTTAGATGGATTGCATTAATTTAAAATAGGGACACTAACTGTAGTCGACTTCACTACTGCTAAGGTCGTGCAGTGCATATAATGGCAGGTGAATATTGACAGTTCCTATTACTAGTTATTATTTACACACTTCTGAATGAGTCACGCATCATCATCGAAATTAAAACACGGACTCACGGAGGCTGAAGCACTTACCTCGTACTTTTTTCGGCTTATCGAATACGTATTCTATGCGGCCGTTTATAGTCTGCCCGGCGTAGTACGTGTTATACTGGTTGTCCAAATAAATATTAGCTTCTTTTAGGCCCATTTTTAACGTTTTATACAATCAAAATTGTAATGTAATGATATCTTAATCGGAGAAAAAACACTACACAATAGCACAACACTGGCCCGCCCGCTCGATATTCACTTACTTACCTATTCAGTCAGAAAATCACAAGCTCGGTTGCCAGAACAAATATTTAATTTTTTCCCATATCGATTTTTTTTTCTAAAATTATACTGTTTGGAAGAAAATAGTTTTAGACTCTAAGTGACAATGCTGATTTTTCTTTTGTTCTTAGACGCGAAGGATGGGGGTCTCAATTAATACAGTACTACTCTATGGATGGGGGTGTGTAATTTTTGCAACCAGTGGAGCAACCCGTAAATTTGTTGGAAGACGTACAACCACAACTATTACAAAGCCTGTTTTGTATGGCCAGTTTTGTACAGCCCGTTTTTCGAGAACGCCGTGTTCTCGAAAAATCGGGCTGTGCATTGTTGGCTTGTTGGCCATACAATAAACGGACTCGTTCACCAACATATGTTATTGCTATGGCTGTATCATTCTTTTCAAATCATAATTTCGGTGAAATTCATGTTCACGGGTGATGGGCTTAAATAAGTAGTACGATGATTGTGTGTGATTTGAGGTGAGAGAAACGTACACGGACGGTGAGGAGCAATTACTTTATATGACTGATGAAATCAAACAAATATTACCAGAACCTTGGTTTTTGTTTTCCACTCCGCTTAGAAAAAACAGTACCTACTGTAATTTCCGGTAAATTCAGTTAAATCCTATGTACCTACGGTACCTACCTATCTACCTAATAATCAATAGACAATCATTTGCACATGTTGTATAAGGTATGAGAATCAAACTTGTAAATAAAGTTCTTTGAAATTATTGATTTACCCAAATACTACCTACTAATACACAATTTTTATTTTTCCAGCTTTCTTCTATGTACTGAAGCTATGCCTTAACAGTGCCATATCAGTATTCTGCTCTGCTCATCTACTCTGCACTGCACCCTAAATAATCATGGATAAATATTGAACAAATATAATAATGGTTTGGCATCATCATGGCTGATGTATCAGTTCTAATACCGATCTTCAATGGAGAAAAATGGATTGATCAATGTATGAACTCAATATCTACACAGTCTATTTTGGAACCTAATTATGCTCATTTTAAACTCGAAATAGTTGTTTTTAATGATGGTAGCACTGACAATTCTCGTAATATATTAAACAAGTGGAAAAGATACTTTGATGGTCGAAAGATATCATTTCAAATAGTAGATGCAGACAAATCCAAAGGTTGTGGAGCTGCTAAAAATGGTGCTGTTAAGAAAAGCACTGGAACATACCTCTGTTTTCAAGATATAGACGATGTAATGAACCCAGATAGGATTAAATTGCAATGGAAAGCTGCCAGCCTTAATCATAATGCCATAATTGGTAGCAGAGTAACAAGAAAACCGCAAAATTCTACTCCACGGTTTATAAAATGGGCAAATAATTTGTCCCCTAGAGAACTTGAAGTACAAATATACACTTCTAACGGGCCAACATTGCTAATGCCAACTTGGTTTTGCCATAAATCTGTGTATGAAAAAGTTGGTGGATTTGATGAATCTGGACAAGGCACTCCTGAAGATCTCATATTTTTTTATTCACACATAGATAAAGGAGGAGAGTTGATAAGAGTTGATGAAGAATTGGTCATATACACTTATCATGAAGAGGCAACTACCTTTACAATATCTAGAAAGAAGATTTGGGATATTCAGCTAGAGAGGCTTAAACAGTGTGTTCTATCAAAGTGGACTAATTTTACCATTTGGAATGCTGGAAAGGGTGGCAGAAAAGTGGTCCGGGCATTGAGTCCAAAGAGCTTAAGAAAAGTTGTTTCATTTTGTGATGTTGATACTAATAAAATTGGTCACACTGTAGAGCTCTATTGTCCACTAAGAAGAGAAGTAGTTGCCCGGGTGCCGGTTATACATTTTGCTGAAGCAAAACCGCCCCTACTAATATGTGTTAAATTAGATCTTACTAATGGTAGTTTTGAAAAGAATCTCAGTTCTTTGAATCTTATAGAAAATGTTGATTATATTTTATTTTGCTAAGAGTGAAGTTCTAATAACTAGGTTTAACTTAAACATGTTTAATTTATTAAATAGTCATTAAAATAGATAACTTGTTATGAAGGTACTTTCATAAAATGATCTGCTTATTTTTAATAAAAGGTTTCTTTAAAATTTGTTGTTCATTCTACAGAAATCTTTAGACAATAAGTATATAATATATGTATGTACCTCTAGCTAATTTTATTGTACACTTACCTGCTGTCTTTTTTTTTTACTTTAAAACTATCCTAGAGCAAATAAAACAAAAAAAAATTTCAATCAGTCCAGACGTTCTCGAGTTTTAGCCAGACAAACGAACAGCGATTCATTTTTATATTTAAAAGAAGAATAAATAAGAAGATGTACAGATAATAGTAGGTATTTGAAGAAAAAAAACGGCAGATTGGCAAATTGGCAGAACGCCTATGAAGAGTTAAGTCTAATACAAAAAAGTTACTGACCATGACATTAAATAATTATTTGACAATCATTAAAAAAAGTCAATGTCATGTCCGTGTTTGAATCAGGGCTGCCAGACATGACGGGTTTCACGAGATTTTGCGGAAAAAAATGCCTGCGGAATTTAAGAGCTCTTATTCTCAATTTTTTTTTACATATCTGATATATAAGTACATTTCTGTATTGATCTTTTAGAGATATTTTCTTTTTGATAAACAAAAACCACAAAGTCTTGTAATCGCTTTGAGAAAGTCGGATTGAATATGCACTGTTGACATAATCTTCGTTCCTTCCAAACAAATGGCTGCTCTGGTGCTGCTGGCTGCACTAAAATAAGTAAAATACCTCGTACCCCTGTACGAGTGACGAAGACCAGTCCCAATTTTTATTTTCGATAATTATGAGGTACAAAGGAAATTTTAGATCTGGCAGCCCTGTAGTTGCACTTTGAAGAATAGTTTCGTGAATTCATATTCGAATGAATAATTTTTTATTTTTCATGATTTACCGAATTTCGTGCGTTTATCGTGTTGTTGCTGGTGTTAATAAGAATTAATACAGCTATCCTCTGCATAATAACAGCAAATTATTGTTTGGTAACCAACCATACTATTATGTGTATGTGAAACAATAACTATGGAAGACACGAAAAAAGCAGGTCAGCCTCCGAGCGTAGAGGAGCTGAAGACTAAAGGCAATGAATGTGTCAAGGATGGAAAATTTATAGAAGCTGTGCTACACTACACGCAGGCGATCAAGCTGGACCCGATCAACTACGTTTTATACAGTAACAGGTCGTTTGCTTTTTTGAAACTCGACCAACATTATCTATCGCTCCAAGATGCCAATGAGACAGTCAGATTACAACCTAACTGGGCTAAGGTATTCTTTTGATTATAATACACATATCTGTACACACAGCTTATTCAATATGTGGGCATTACACTAACATGGCACTCGATCTATTGTAGGTACATTTCCTCACCAGTAATACAAAAGCCATTCCATTTCGCGTCACATATCGGAGAGTTGCTGTTATAGCGCAGACAGAGGTGATGAAAATGAAAGCTGAATATTCTTACATTATGCTTTAATTACAAAATCTCCAAACATGTGACAACATGCAATGACAGGCATGTTTTTTATCAGCAAACAAATAGATTCAGATTTAGATATTTTATTCGTCAGAACATGATAGTACACAAAATAACAAAGTTGCATACAATGTGTTAAATAAATAAGATGCTCATGTTCTTGCCGCCTTATGACAATACTTGTATATCTTCACTTCACACACCCAGTGGTTGAGCCCACCATGCTGCAGGAATTGTTAATAATTTCAGCGAAAGCGATATCCATACCAAATTTCATACAAAATCCATTGAGCCGTTTAATGTTTTGTTTGAGCCGTTATGTGATTTGAGTAACTAACATCCAAACAAGAACTTTCGACTTTATAATTATTAATATCTTCATTATTTTAAAGGGCTACTTTCGAAGAGCAGAAGTGGAGGCAGCTAGCGGCTTGTTTGATGAAGCTTTAATATCGTATACCAGGGCATTACAACTTGATCCTCAAAATCTTAAGCTAATAGAGTCAATAAAAGAGCTGACAGAGCGGCAAAAGAAAAAAGTAAAAGGTAAAGTATCTAGATTTTTTTATGGTTAATACTTTGACTGCGGAAAACACACATCCTGTGTTTTCCTTTGAGTAATGCGAATGCGGCTACACACGCCAGGCGCGTAAAACACAATGCATTTGACTATTAGCCGCACTTAACACTTTGAACGCGGCTAATAATCACATGCGCTTGCCCCAGGCGTGGCTAATAGTCAAACGCGTTGTGTTTTACGCTCCTGGTGTGTGCAGCCGCACTCGCGTCGCGCAAAGGAAAACACAAGGTATGTCTTTCCCGTAGTAAAAGTGTTTAGGCAAGCGCATGTTATTATTAGCCGCAGTTAAAGTGTTGTAGTTGTACAGTAAACATGCTATATCCACTATGAGACATGTTATTCCAAACCAAAGGTTTTTATAGGATTATTGTGATCTATCTCCCAGTTTTGTCCACTCATGAGGACAGATCAGACAAAAAAGTTCAATACTGGGGGACAAATCAGATTAATTATTTTCATGTGTGTACCCTACTTAATTTTTTTTTATATTCTTAACAAACTTTTTTTTTTCAGACAGTCAAAACCTAATTTGGATTTGTGCTATTGTGGGACTAAACATTGGAATAGCCATAGTAATATTAGACTACACTCTCACTACAAACCCAACATTAACGGTGTGTATTTTTTTCTCACTAAGTAGACTTATTATAGACAACAGCTGATAGACTGGAAAGCAATTTTTGATTTTACTGTGATTAATCTGTGATAATAATTAGTTGTTAAATTTGTTAAGTTGAAACAAAAAACCCTGCAAAGCTCTAACTTTAAAACTGTTGAAGGTGTTACCTGAATTTGGGCTTAGAATTTAACTAACTGGTGTGAAAAATAAGGTACCGCATCAGAATCAGTCCAACCGTTTTTGAAAAAAAAAAAAGATCGAACATAATATCACATCTAATCTCTTACCCTTTATGTGCCACAATAAGAATCTGATAAGATTCCAAATACATAACATTTTAAAAGTAACAATGTTTAATTCTTGTTTTTTTAGCATCCATTCAGCATGGTGGCATTTGCAATAGCCTTGTCTGGTTTAGGATGGGCGGTAGGCGCAACCGCTGCGATGATGAGTTCTGTGAATGCTGGGAAGTCGCTCCAGCCTCCTGAAGAGCTAGGTAAGATTTCAATACCATTAATTTTATCTTCCCCTTTGTGACTACATTGCATAAGTTGTGTGTGCATACCGATGAATGTCCAATAGTACTAAACAACAGTGTGATGAATGTTTTGAGGAACTCTTTAGAAAGGGTTACAGAACCATAACTTGAGAACTTTTGCGAGCACTATGGTATGAGCACAGCGAGTGTAAGCGGAGCCGGACTATATTTTGCAAGATATAATGTACTGTGACTTTTTGGATGATAAATGATATTCTATTCTATTCTGAAATGTAGAAGACATACTGCCACTAGGGCAGGAGCGTGGCGTTTCAGTATACTACGTGCACGCCGCGCTCGTTCCTGTACCGTCACCAAGCAAATAATAAATCACAAAAAGTTTATTCCTGCACATGTTGTCATTGTGGCACTTGCTGCAATTCGAATTGAAGTGCTGAATTTCGAAGTTCTTACCAGTCTAAATTCTACTTTATGGCGTGACGATTTTGATTCCTTTCTTCTTTCTGCGATCTCCAGATTGAGGGTACCTCCAAGTGGATCACAATCTGTTATCTATAAAAGGTAGGTTAGGTAGTTGTATCATATTTTTCTGTTCCAGATGTGAACAATGAATCCAGTGAGCAAGAGCCTATGCCAGAGAAGAAAAAATACAGCAAAGCACAAGCGCGGCAAAGATATAAACAAGGAAAAATATAGTCATAAGGGAGAAAGTTTTGTTTTGAAAATATTCTTATATTGTTACTTTAGATAGAACGTTTTTATGAATGGTGTGGGATTTGAGTGTGGTTAGATAATAAAAAAATATATAAAAGACAGTGAATAATTCCATCTTTAAAGATGTTTTCAGTGTTATACCTGTATGAACACTGTAACTACGCTTTTTCTAATAAGTATAAAACTTTGGGGACTAACAGTTATTATAACCACAAACAATTTATATTAGAAGTTTTCGAATTGAAATATTAACTAGTTTTGTATTATGAAAATATTATACCCAATAAAAGTTAATATTATACCTTCTTGAAAATTCAGTCATTTTAATAATGGTTTGCCACTTTAGCATTTGAAATATTGTTATATGAAATACAATATTTCTGTATAAACAACACTGTACATTTATAAAAACATACATACTTTGAAACATTCAGTCATAACAAGTAAATGAAAGCAAAAATAATGGGGATTACTTTATTGATCCTAAATGTAAATGTGTTTCGAAAATTGCATACTATACAATATTTATTTTATTTCTTCAATAAAATCTTGGTCTTGTACCTTACATTTTAAGTTCCACTGAATGGGATTATGTACAACAATATAGTAAACATACATTTACAATCTTTCCCGGTGCTAGAATGTACAGTGCATGTGGCTTAGAACAATATATTTAGCTTTTGCCATAATTTTCATTGAAGACTATGGATGCGTAAGTTATATCTTTAGATTCAGCAGTGGCGTAGCGTGGTAGGTCTCGACAGATCCCCTATAGATTTCATAGAGAACACAGGCTGACAACAGCGCAGCGGTGGTTAATCATCTTTTTTTAAATGGATCAAAAACAGTATACCTGACTGTCTAAAAAGGGGGTAATGTTTATGAGCTGTAGGATATAAGTTTGTCTGTTTCTATGTGACTTACCGCCTAAACGGCTTTACTGAGATTGCGGACGAGATTAGATTCGGCTTTATAACCGTAATGTCAGCGTACATTATTTTCTTTTAGGTTTGTATGACGACACAATCGCACGCTGCGTTTTAAACGTTTATTACAAGCTGATATTTAGCTTGCCCTGTCTGTGGTTTGTTTTTTAATTGTATTTTGAACCACTTGAGAATGCAATAAAAGCTATTTTATTTCTATAGAAACGAGCACTGTACATACAGTTTTGTGACAACTTTTTCATTACCATTGCCAAAAGCAATGCTCTCGAAATTTTACTAACATTACAAAACACACTTTTTCTTTTACGGATTTCTATTGTGATATTTGGTAAGATGTCCCCCTTACAAAAAAAAATGGCCAGACGTTTCCGGACGGATGGTAACCCTACAAATCCATGCTACGCCACTAAGCTTCACTTTTTAGAGTTCGCTGTTATTACGTCAATTTTTATTTTTGGCAATTACCACAAGAATGATGTTTATATTTCTGTTTTTCCTGAACTCACTTTCGTAAATACTGGCAGTAAGTACCACATACAGCGGCACTAAAATTGAGCTATTACCTATAATGTTCTCAGTCAAATCATGCTAAACATGCCGATGGTTTAACGGTATCGCTATCTTAATAAGTAATAAATAATTATCTGAAAAATATTAACAAATTGTTATAACTCGTTGAACCACCGTTACTGTGCCATGGTTTCGGGACACCAACTCTGGATCCATTCCAGAAAACCATGCGATTTTAAACTAAATGTACACATACCAACCAATGCACAAATTATGCGTTATAAGGTACCATTCTTGGAATTGCACCCGTGTAATAACAATAGGTAACGATGTATTATTACACTAGTATTTATTTATTGTTATGTAGAGTTGCACTTTGGTGTTTAAAAATACGGTCCTTTTTAAAAGAGATATGTCAATCGCTTTCCGATATCGCCTTCTTTCGGCGCTTGGCTTGTTTCGGCTTGACGATCTCCTCTTCCTGTGAATAAAATAGATATTATATTCCGGTCTAATGAACCCCCGATACCACCATGTAAGTGTTTAGATTCTAATCGTGGTAAGTAAATGATTTGTTTTAGTGTGTGTCTACATGGATAACATTCATGTGTTACGATATAACCTACTAGCAGAACATAGCAATTTTTGAGTCTCCGTGGATTAAACAGACAAAAATGACGGTTTCTTATTTATACCCATTGACGCCGCGACGGATCTTATTCAATAGGGGTATTTATACTTACGTAATAGGTATTAGTTTGTCTAGGCTAGGTATGTCTAAACCAAATAATAACTACATAATATATTGTTAGCACAGATGGAATGGAGTAGGTTTTTTTTTATATAAAAATGAAGAGCTGTACTCATATTGAGATTGCGAGCCTGCCACAGTATTTTACACTTTATTTTCAATAAACTAGTAATTCATTCTGAACGGACCGCCCGCCCCCTATTTCTTAGCTACCCTTGACCGATTATGTTCATATGCAACTTAATATTATTTTGTTTTGTAAGCGCAAAAATTGAAAATTGCCTATAAAATTTCACGAAGACGGTATCAAGGGCATATATCGCGGTAGATAGCACACAACTTATATCGGCGAAAAACAGGTACAAATGAACACCGATTCATTCTAGTAGATTTTAAGATTATTGTTGTCCTCAGTCAATAAATGTTATTTGCCATGTCGGTATGAACTGGTCTTCAGATTGCGCAATCTTTACTTACCTCACTGTCTTCATTTGAAGAATGTAGATTCTGGTTTAATGGAAGAGAATTGGAAACTAATTTTCTAGCTCTTCTGGATATAGGCAACTCGTCTTCCCATGCAAGTGTGAATAAATCACTATACTGTCTCTGGAAAATATAAAAATGGCTTAAAAATCTTTGTAATCACGAATAGTTTTTAAAACTTTATCCATAAGTTTTACGATTTCTGGTTAAGTTTTTTCCCCGATAATTTATTCAGTTGAATTAAGTTGAATTTTCAGTGTTTATTACTAAGTACAAACTATGTAAAACGGATACGTATATTTGTCACGGGATTTTCCTTATAGGTAAGTAGGGCTAGTCGAATCAAGAAAATATGAGCTGTAGTGTTTCTCCACAAAACATACGCGTTGGTTATATATATGGCGTGTTTTTGTCCAGAACCAGACTTCTAATTCGACAATTATGTACCTAAATCTGCTCAATGCAAGCATCGGATTCAGTTGAATGTGATTGTGACTTGTTGTAAAATATCTCACGTAGTTAATGCTGTTACTCACCCTTAAACTATCGTTACTATTCGACTGAGCCTGCTGTAAAGCTTTCTGCATACATTCCATATTGAAAATTGACATATCGTCTTGTTCGACGCACCTTAGTCTCCACTGCTCTAAGTGACCTACAACCTGAACATATAAAGTTTGTCAATGAATTTGTTGAAGTAAGATAGCGTTTTGAGATGTCCAATTTGTAAATCATACTTACTAATTCAGCAGAAGGTGGAGCATTTGGAGAAATACTGTGTTTTCCAGGACGTTTTCTCTTATTGGGACTCGTGCCTGGATATCTCGTGCTTAATAGAACAGAAACTAAATCCCCAACTTTATCCTCATAGTCTTGGCACCAGTACATCAATGTCGAGACGACAAACGTATCGTCTCCATCTACCGGTCTACAGAATATCTGTCGAATCACTTCTGCTGAGGGTTTCTCTTGTTTCAACATCAAAAGTATTGATGTCAGGGCTTCTGCGTTATCTTTGTAGGATAGCTTCGGAATGAGAGCGCTGACGTCCTCGACGGATATATCGTGGGCCAATAATAACTGCCACAGGCAGTATTGCTCGAAAGTCTCCCAAGTCAAACTCGTCGAAAGCATCGTCGTGAACTCGTCAGACTTGAACATCATCAAACTTCCTTGCAGAGTGAGGCACACCAGACGTTGTAGTTGTCCGGAATCCAGCGTAGACACGATAGCGTGCAGCAATCTAATGTGATTTTGAGCTTGATCCTTGAACTCCCTGTACACATCTGGGATCAGCCACACTAATAAGTTAGCGTCGTTTTCCTGACACTTTTCAAAGTCGTCGGCTAAACTTTCGGCAAGTTTTAGTTCTATATGACCGCAATAATCTCGGTACACTTCCGATTTGAACTTAACGTTTTTCTTTTTCGCTGAATCGCGTTCCGCTCTCCTATCTCTTTCGAAACATACTTTTAAGTAAAAAAGTAAGTAAAAACCGACACACGATATTGTATTTTGACCATGTATCTCTGTTAATGTCTCCAAAACGAGCTTTTTCCTGGCTTCAGCTTCGCTTCCTTTGGCAGTGAGGTATGTGAACATAGAGAATAGTGGAGAATTTAAGGCGGCGTCTAGTTCAGCCGGAGTGGGACTGCGACTTATTCGCACAGGAGGTAAATCTTGGATAGCGGCAACGAAGAGATCGGCGAGAGCAACAGCAGTAGGCATGGGCGCGCTGCACGAGTTGAGAAGTGCTGTCGCGGCGGCGGAATTGCGTTCGTCCAGAAGCGTTTCTGCTAAGGGGCGTAGAAGGAGAGGTAACGCAGCCGCGAGTTCGGGCCGTTCTCGAGCACGTACTTCCGAAAGTGGGAGATCATCATCATCAGTGTCTTCTTGACCCGTTGTTATCATTGGCGTAGGCTCATCCTCATCGTCCGAAAATGCTGGCTCATCTGGTCCACCGTGTCTGGGAATATCGTCGTTACCCTCTTCTTTAATACTTGAGACTCCTTCACCGTTACCATTGCTACAGAATTCTTTGAAAGTATCCCTAACAGTTGTGCGTAACTCTCTATCTAATTTTGGAGAATCAAATAAGGGTTGCAGATTCGGCAACACTCTTTTTTCAATAATTTGCTGAAGAGAGTTGAATATTCCTTGCTTAACTTTTTCTGCAAATCCAGGATAAAAATTGGGAATGATCCTACACAAAAAATCTAGCAATGTTGCTGTAACAGCTGGGTGTGATCTCATTGAATGATGCATAACAAGTATAGCGGGTTCAATGTTCATGATATTGTCTTTTTCAGGATCGTACAGTAACCAATCATAGAAAAGAGCTAATTTTGCATTCGAAGCAGCCACATTTGATGTACAAGTGGTGAGGAGCCATCCGATGACAGCCCATCTTGGAATGATGTCGGAGCAGAGTTGCTCGTTTGTTGGATGGATCACTCCTACAATGAAGCGAATCATATCACTTCTCAAAGATTGTGACTCTGGGGTAGCAAGATACTGCCGTTGAAACCACTCTTGGTATTTTTTATGATGTCCAAATCTGACATGTGATGTGAGAAATACTAGTTTTCTCTCCATATCAGGAGTGAGTCTGGATTGCAAATATCTGCGAGATGTTCTTGTTTGCAACAGTTGCAAAACACTTGTAAAAGTTGGACAGAGTATCTTAGGGTTCACTAACATGTCTTGCCATAGTTGATTGAATTCTGGTATTCGAGCAACATTCTGAAGTAACCTAACCAGATCTCTGCCGAGTGTCAATGCATCAGAAAAGCGTTCTCTAATAAGAGCAATGACAAAATTTACTTCTTTTTGCCTTAGATTAATTAACTGTGGAATATTGTGATCTTCTATTAATCTTAAATATGTATATATTACCATGCAAATGAGCATAGGAAATTTATCTAGCCACGCTCTATTCTCAATATAAATATCCAAAATAGATTCAACAAGAATTATGTTCCTAGGAGTGATATCTCCACCGGAAGCACATCGCATCAAGTTCCAACAGACATTGTCCACACCTGTGACTGCATTCCTTATCATTTCCTTTACCAGCCACAGCACTTGGTTTCTTGTGGTGTCAGTGAACTTTAAGTACTTCTCCAGGATCAAATTGGTTAGGTTATTCATAACGCATGTCAACCCATCTCTGGTGACTAAAGTTAAGTCTCTATAGCATTTAGTAGCGTTATGAGGTTCAGTAAGTATAGACATGAGCATTCCAAGAGACACATCTTCATGATTCTTGCAAACTGCATTATTTAATGCATCGTGAGCTTCTTTCTCACTGCAATCAGCGACTAGTGTTTGAAAGTAGTTGTAAGCTCTCTCGTACCTCTGTAATTAAAATAGAAAAAGTTTTGTGAAACACGAAACACCTATTTAAAAAATCGAATTTCGCGCCACGCCACTCTGTCAGTCGTAGAAATTACGATTGTACATGGCCGACTAAAGCGATTCTTTGTTGGGAAACTGCAAGATTTAGATACCTACCTCTTCAACTTCATCTTTGTTTTCTATTACTGTGCACACGAATAGTTTCGGTGAATTAGATTTGCCCTGATCCATATTCAACGGATTATTATAACTACTTATTTTAATAAAAATCGAGCACAGGTTGCCTCCTGCATGGCTATCGTAAGCGAAAAATATTTATGAAGCAATACAATCAAAAACATGAATGTGTGCGTGTAAATGTCAATGCAGAAACCAGAAAATTTTATGATTCCAAAAGTTTACGTTAGAGGACACTAGTTGGCATTTTTTTAATCTATGGTAAAATGTTCTACCATTTTTCTTGACCAATAATAAGCAACCAGCAAATAACGTGATTGGATAAAAAATAAGTTAATTGTCTGGGAAAATATATAGCCAATGAGCATGGAAGTGCGGTTTGTAAGGTTGGCATAATTTTGAATAGAGTCTTATTCTCATTAAGTTATCGATGGGTAAATTTTACCAAAATGTGCCAAAAATCTAAACTTTTGGCATATTGTGGCAAATATTTTATCTATAACCATTAATGAGAGCTAATAATTATGTTAATATGTATAATTATGTAGATATATGTATATGTAGCTATTATGTTAGAATGTTGATAGATAGGCAGTTAAATAAGAATATATTTAGCGACATTCAAGCCTAAAAGAGTGAAATTACGAAATGAGCAAAATTGATTCAATTTATTAATATTACAGTCAAAAAACGGACAGCCATGTTCCCAAGTTTTATTACTAGTTCTAGCAACAACGTAGCAAACAGTGATAGTGATAGCTAGCTAGCTAACTATTTCATTGATCTGGCAACACTAGACAGACAGACGTGGGATTTCATTTTTGTGATTGTGTTATCGCGTTGCTTATTCCATTAATATTTTATATTTCCTTGATCGTATCATCTTACTTGAAATCGTCTTTGATAACTGGTAAAGTGAGTACATATATTTTTTTAAATCTATTCTATTCCACAAACTAAAACCATTTAGATAATGGCTGGGAGACGGCCGACGGCATACGGCATGGCACCGAACGCGTCGTTGTAAAACATATCTGTTGACAGCACCGAAATTAAATTATTTAATTTAATAGGTTATTGTTATCGTGGCTATGTATAAATATTCCGCCGTGGTACATTTACAGCTTTGAATAAAATGGAAGAGAACCAAAGAGAAAAAGAGCGGGACCGGTCGAGGCGCCCTGAGAGGCCGACGAGGTTTACTGATGCAGGGCGCGACCGCTCCAGTGACCGCGGGGAACGAGAAAGCAAGAGAGTAATTGTTTCTAATATACCATATGAATACCGCTGGACCGAGCTCAAGGACTTATTCAAAGATCAGGTATTTAAAACCATTATTATAATATAAATTATAAAACCAATCCGTATTTCCATTTAGAAACTGGGCATCTATAAATATCATTCTAAAATTCCCCTTAAATGCTTAGGTTGGTGATGTTGCTTATGTGGAGCTGTTCACCGATGACAACGGCAAGCCTAGAGGATGTGGTGTTGTGGAGTTTACAACAATCGAAGCAAAAAAGAAAGCCTTTTTTCTGATGCATCGTTATGAGCTGAAGGGAAGAAAACTGGTGATAAAGGAAGAAACAGGTGAGAGACACTTAAACATTGTTTGCAAGTGAAGTGACCCCATTAAAAATTATAATGTGAGAATAACACAAATGAAGAGGGAGTGTTCTAAAATGTACTGCTAATACTTAATTTGGTTTCTAACATGCTTTCAGTTTGGTTGTAAGTTGTTCCATATTTTTTTTTATTCTTAATCAACATAAATCACTGTAGGTACATATTTTATATAATATGTAAATGCTTTCTACAGGTAATGAGAGGAGAAATAATACAAGATCAGAAGGAGGTGGTGGTGGTGGCAGGAACCACAGAGATGATAAAGACAAGTATGTGCTTAAATTAATTATCACATTTTTTTATAAAGATATCAATAAAAAATCATAACCACTTGTTTTTCTTATTAGCTGGAACAAGCCGAGAGATTCTGAAGATTTCAATACATATGGTTTGAGCCTGCAGTTCCTTGATTCCATAAATGTACAACCACCTCTTGTTAAAAGGATTTTTGTTGCTAATGTGAGTACCTTCAGAGTTATACCTACTAAAACTTAAATCTGTTTGTTTTTTATCTCAATTTCCTTTTTACTTCATTATTTTAAACCATTTTCCACTCACTGCTGAGTCTAGGTAATCTCTTCAAAGATCTCTTACCTTAGCGTTACCCACTGAAAAAAATAACATTTTAAGACTTTCTACTTTTTGTATCTAAAAGTCAGTTTAATAAATTATTGGTACTATGTGTATTAAGGTTGCCATCCACATGGGTGGTGCAGCATAGTAATAAAAAGTAATAAAATGCATTGCTGGTTTGATGTGCATTTGGTATAAAGTTATTATTGCATCCTTGTTAATTAATTGTTGCAGCTGGATTACAAAGCGGATCGCGCTAAGATTAAGGAAGTGTTCAAAATGGCTGGTAAAGTACGTAATATAGACTTGGCTGTGGACAAAGATGGTCACAGCAGAGGGTTTGCAGTTATTGAGTTTGACCACCCAGTTGAAGCTGTTCAGGTGAGATTTCTTTAGTACAAACAAACCAATTCACTTCATATTAATACTATGAAACTGCCAGTCCCAATTTATTTATCATTGTATCGGTCATTTAGCCTTGATAAGGGTAGGTAAGATAACAGTTACATGGCTTTTGCGTTTATAATATTACTGTGATTGAATTTTCGGAAAAGCGCAGGGTAGATTCATAGAACATCAAAGTATTGCATCGCAGTAAACAAGAGCACACTTGAGAAGTATTTGCATTTCGGTATAATTACAATATTTGGCGATTAGCCAGAACGCCCGAGCGTGTTTTATGTGAGACTCGCTTTTAGCTCTGGAATTTGATTTATTTAATTTACAGCAAAATAGCACAGGAATTTTGTGGTCGTATGTTTATGCTTGTCATTGCATATGTTAATAATACGAGGCTTTAATAGGTCGTCAACATATTTGTGATAAAATATATGGTTCTACTGTTGCTCATAGGTGACGGTGAGTGCTTGCCTTCCGGTGGCATGGTTGCTTATTTGACCACCTATAAAAAACTATCAACATACAGCGTTAGAAATACATTAGAAATAGAAATTATCATGCCATATTCATAGAGAGACTCGAGTGAGGCATTTACAAAATTCGATGTTCTTATGAGTTCTTTGGGACTTACGTACGAATTAACATACCACTGGCTTTTCGGTGAAGGAAAACATTGTGAGGAAACCTGCATACGTCCGGAGAAGGTGGTGGAGCAGCGTGGAGAATTAAAAGATTGCATATGATGATAGATTATAGACATTTATTACTTCTACCTTCTTTATCTTTTAGGCCATATCAATGTTCGACAAGCAACTACTGTACGACCGGCGCATGACAGCGCGCATGGACCGAGGCTCGGACAAATTCGAGATGAGATTACCGGACGGGTTGAAAGGGATCGGCGTCGGTCTCGGGCCGAACGGCGAGCCTCTGAAAGACGTAGCGAGGAATCTTTCGCAAGGAAATGCGCCGGGCAATCTGAGCCTCGCGGGTTCAGTGCCGACGATGGGTGCGGGGGTTCTGGGCCCTGTGCCCTCGGCGGCGGCGGGGGTCGCGCTCAACGGGCTGGGGAACAACTTGGCGGCCAACCCTCTGGGGAACAACCCGCTGGGCGGAGGACTCAGTCTACAGGTAACGTCTTATACGGACTGGACAATGGACATACTGTCTGTATGTGAACTCTTCATACACAAACATACCGGAGAAACCGATGTTCAGTCAGGCTTCAATTAACATTAATCAGGCTCCCGAACTAGTAAAAACCGATGGCCAATGACCTCTCCCGAATTATCAATCAAAATAGCGAATCTAAAATTTACCAATGAATTAAATTTTGTAGCGGGATTTCGAAATTCTGGGTAGCGCAGACCTGTTATGGGCAAACGTGACGTTTAACATCAGGCGAGCGATTTGCTCGTCTCGTCACTCAATTACATAAAAAAATACACGATAAAACGAGTATGACAGATAAAGTGCAATAAACAAAACTTTAGACTTGCTAAAGTTCGGCCGTTCAGAGAATGCGTTTGACGTTTGACACTCAGTTTGGCACAAAATTATAATATTAATTGATTATTGATATAATAATGTTGTTTTAATGCTCATCAATTGTTAAAACGGTAAACAACCAGCAAAAATATTTTTATCGTAACTGCAACGCCATTACAAAGTTACGTCGTCAGTTCAATCGCGACGTGTCAGGAACGCATTCTCTGAACGGCCATATTATAATGACTGCATACATTTATATAGGTGTGTGCTATTGTATGTCACGTAACACCTTTTCCGTGTTTCAGGCGCTAGGTCTAACAGGCCTAGGAGCGCTTCAAAACCAACTTCTCCAACAAGGGCTCACAGCCAACGACCTGGCCACAGTACTGGCAGCGCAGTCGGCGGCCAACGTCAACCTGAACAATGCGGCCAACACACTCAACCTGGCCAACAACGACGGGCTCGGCCCATCTGGGATGGGAAACAACCAAATGTCAAACAACATGATGGGAAATAATTCGATGAGCAGTGGACCGTTATCCGGTAAAAATGCCGTTACATTGTCCATATTTTTTTTTTATTACAATAAAATTTTAACAATAACTGCCTTCAAACCCAGTCGGGTTTGTCTAGGCAATAGGTTCTCATTAACAAAGTACTGTATAAGTAAATTAGCATTCATTACAAACAAAAACAAATAAATTTTTCCCTGGATTGCAATAGGACATCCTAAATCATGGAGTTCTTTGTGTATGGTGGATGAGCTAGTCTAGTCTAGGTTTTCAAGTATAGCTCGCCTCATGTCAAGTGACACTGGTTGAAGCATGTTTAGTCTGAATTGGAACAAGTTTGTGAGGATACCGGAACATATTCTTAGGCGCTTACTGATAGATTTGGACGAACACTAGAAAGTGATGCTATAATTTCTTCACAATGTTTCCCATTCAATTATTGGTAGCTCAAGCTGTTCATTTTGACTTAGACCCACACCCCTGTAGTAAGAAGCCGAGCGCACCAACAACTGAGCTATTATAGCAAAGTCTTGTCATTGTGTTTGATTTTTTCTCATATAAACCTTTAACTTGCTTGTAGGATCAAGAGGCAACATGGGTGGCCAAATGGGCGGTCAAATGGGCAGTCAAATGGGCAGTCAAATGGGCGGTTCGATGGGCGGTCAAATGAGTCACGGCGTCTCCATGCCGGCTCAGGGATACAGCCGAGAACCCAGCTCCCAGAATAACCGGGACAAAGCAACCGATATGGTTATAATCGCTAATGTAAGTATCAAATATTCTTTTGAAATTTTGCAGTACAAATAACGATTTTTACGGCTTTATTAATTGATATTTTTATTTTATTTGACTTTAGTATTATTGTGGACAATTTAAACTTAATTTGCTGTTGTATTATAAAATATTATAATAATAATGACAATGATCATTATGAACAACTTTTATTATGGCCAACTTCGAACTTGATTCGCGAAAAAAAAAACGTTTGTTCCATAGAAAATCTCAACGACACTTGACAAAATGTATATTATTATATTTGTCGCGAATTCCGGGTTGGTCCCATAATAAAAGTTGTTCATAATGAGTACTTTGATTACTTTTCGGCTTACCTTAAAACCTTGTATTAAAAATAGGTAGTAATTATAATTATAACAATAGTAGTGCCTGTGTAGTCTAAGATTTCAATTGTGAAATTATTTTTACAGCTTCCACCGACGGTGACGTGGCAGTTGATTCGCGAGAAGTTCAGCGAGTGCGGCGACGTGAAGTTTGCGGAAATGACGGCGCCCGACACCGCTATCGTGCGCTTCCACAAGGACTGGGAGGCGGAGAGGGCTATCAGTATCCTTTTATAAATAACTATCCCGGCTTGGCACGGGTGTGATATATATATAACCAATGTTACTCGGGGATATTGTAGCATTTCAGAGGTGAAAGAATTTTTGAAATCGGTCCAGTAGTTTTTGAGTTTACTCCTTACAAACATCCAAAAATACAAATCTATCCTCTTTATACTATTAGTATAAAGAAATTTTCAAAATCAAAATCAATTTTTCAGCGTCATAAACCATCATAAAAATCGATAAAACACGACAGATTTGGAGGTAAGAGTGTTAATCTCTCGTCCCGGGGTTTTTTTGGAATTTATTGGTTTTTATATTCATTTTTGGGCTAAAATAACTTTACAAGTCTTGGGTTTTGGCACGAGTCATAAGTCGGACTATAAGTCACATCAGTTATGACTTGTAACTTCAATTTTATACACCCTTTTGTTATTGCTCATAAGTTCCTTAGCACACGCACCAGAAATGTTTGACCGGACTCGCATTGACGGCAGAACCATCGATGTTCGTTATTTCTAGGAAGTTATTTCGAAGTTACGAGGTGAGTGGTTTTTTCTCTATTTCTTAAAAGTCCATTGTAGTACTGTTCAAATTATTAGGATATCTAGAATGACTTCTTTTAAAACTGGTCGACATTCGGGTACCGAACAACTCCGTTTATGAGTAGATTTTTCTTCAAACTGCGTCGTCAGACATTTTTAAAGTCGACGACGGACACGGACAGCGAAAAATTAAAATTTGGATCACACATTCACATGATTTTTGTTTTCAAACAGAGATCGAGATCGTTGTCTGCGGTTCCTCCAAATGTACAATACTTCTGCTCTGCTTTTTGTTGGTCTTGGATGCTCGGTTTCCGCTACAAATCTGACCGTATTTCGCCTAAACTTTCTGTCTGTGTTTGAAAATATCTTGAACCATGTGCTCCTAGAGTTGAAAAATCTACTCATCTCAGCGTGCCCTGCGACTGCGACTCTCGCCGAATACTCCAGTGACATTGTATATTTTTGTGCTTTCAGGAATGTGAGGTATTGAAGTCGGTCTCTTGTCGGGGTTTGTGCACTCTACCTCCAGGAAATCATTTCTCCGTCGTCGTCGTTATCCTCTATAAGATAATTTTAGCTTGACAATTTCCATTGTAGGTTGATATCGATCTATCATCAATCGGAAATATCAACTTGTATGTTATGATTATTAGCGTAAGTCACAATGTTTGCTTGTACCTCGAAATTGAATCCATGAAATTTTAATAAATTCGACTATTGAAGGACAAATTGTTATATTCACTTACCGGCATTTGTGTAGTCGAACGAATCATTCTGTCGATTTTGTTTGTGTCGGCCTGCTCTAACTTGGCGTTGGTGGTGTGAACGGTTCTACTTTATAAAGGGGTTTGCAAATCATATCACCAACAACATTTTTTTAATTACTACGACCATCATCATCTTAAACCTCTGTATAAGCCATTAGGAAATTTGCTTCTGTTTTGTTCAACATTGACAAATTAGTCTATTAATCCTTGGCTCTAAAAAACCGAATCATGGTTTTGCAGTATTCTGGTAGGATAACGTTTACATGAGTTTGGAATCAGTTTGTGGTTCGAATTTGAATAATGACTTGGAGTATTTATCTTTCAATCGAAATTTATTGGTTATTCGCTTATTTTAACATCTTTGTGACGTGTTCGTCGATTTAAGTTCGGGTAACAAATTGATTCAAGGATCGCGTGGCACAGTTATAAGTTGAGTTCGGGATCATTAACATGTTTGCGGTTGTGAGTACGCTGGGCGTCCTGTCTTATGCTGGCACTTCACATCGTGATTTTTGTTTGTTTATTTGCCAAATAAAAAGGAATGCAGCTATACAGGCTGCATAGCTGCGTCTCTTATTATTTGGCGAATACGCAAATACGAATAGCAAAGTGAAGTGCCACCATTTCGTTACCTATTGTTTATGTAATTTTTAAAACCTATCCTTCATTTTTACATGTAAAAGTGCGATGAAAGCAAGGCTTTTACTTTATTTGTTAATAAAGTTTCAAGGCGTTTTTGTTTTGTGCCTCGATCTTGTCGAAGTTACAATTATTTTAGCGCTCAAAAGTTTCGTTAAGTGGGTATCCACAACAACATGGTCGGATGATTTCTTCATCCAAAGTAGTTAATAAAAATCGCAGAATTGTTTTCATTCACAATCTAGTTAACTTTTGTGAACTCTTTGATCTTTCACTAACTGGGAAAACTATAATAATCCGATCAACAGTTCAAGTGTAGTTCTTCACGTTCTTCGAGTTCACGCTCTGCACGTTTTTAAAGTAGGGTTATGTTCTAAAACGTAATTAGAAGTTGTGGCGTGACGTCGGCGAGCATAACAGCCTGAAAGTTCGCTTGGATAATTATAACTGGCTTCTAATTTAACTTTTAATGAACTAGACAATCGGAAGCGTTTCCGCACATTGTGGCTTACCGAAGTTCGAGTTCGTGAAGCAGGTTCGAAAGCTGTTTTGACACGAGGTGTCTTCATTATCGCAAGAAACGATGTTCCGAAGATTGCGAATTCGCCGAAGCTTCGAATGGGTTCCACTTTTGTATGGTAAGTTGTCAGGTATCGAATATGGATTTATTTTGTTGGGTATGCATGGGGTTTTCCATAGCTATACAATTCTTGGGCTTTATTCTAAGTCAATTGATGCGTCGTTTTTTGTTTCTTTAGATGAAAACGTGCGTCAATTGTCATTGCGCGTGACGAATCTTCTATGTGGATATCCAGCGTTCGAGGATCGGTGAGAGATACAATCTCAGCTGTTGAAATCTCGTTTATCCATTGTGGAGACCAGAAGATTTGTTGGGTTCGGCTGCACCCGGTGATGTATGCCTCTTCTCCGTCCAAGGAACAACGGCGATCGCTGGGATATCTTGAACCGACTGTGACGATTGTCTTCTTACGACGACTTCATTGGTACAGAAATTCAGCGACGATGACTAGCAACTCATAAGATTTGCCACTCATACATTTATTTTATTTGCGTTTTGATCGATTTTTTTGTTTTTCAGAATTAGTTCTCGGTTGAAAATTTTAAAATCAATAACATGGAGATTGTTATAAATAATGCTATGAACGATGACCGTAGCAATGCTTTAATTGGAAAAGGTAATGTTATACAAAATTTAGTACTTACTTTTGGTACATCATATTTTTTAAATAATATCTACTAACTTATGGTTTTTTTCATAAAGTAAACCCAACTGATGGAATCGAAGACTCGAAAAGGCTGAGATGATAGTGAAAAGCGGAAATGAAACAAGAAGTTGCGTTGTGATTTTATGTCGAGGTAAGTTTTTGACCAATCACTTTTGTTGACTTCAGAATAACCAACCAACCATACTTCAGACAGAAAAATAAAACAAGTACTTTACTTAGTTTGTTTTAATTTAATACGACAGGGTTATACAGAAAGGGTATGATAAGCCGAAAAGGGCTCATAGTTTTCATTATTATGAACAAGTTTTACTATGAAACCCGTAATTCGCGAAAAAAAAAATCAGCTGTTCCATAGAAAAATGTCAATGACACTCGACAAAATGTATAACAGCTGATTTTTATTCGCGAATTCTGGGTTGCTCCCTCAGTAAAAGTTGTTCGTAATGATGAGTACTAGGAGTCCTTTTTCGGATTAGCATACCCTTTCTGTATAACCCCGTATAGAGAACACAATACATCGACAAATATAATATAATTGATTACTTACTTACTAAACTTTGCATTTTTGTTTCAGGTAGTGGACAAGGAGTGACAATAGATTCGAATTCTTAAATTGTAAACATCATTTGTCAATAAAGCAATATTTTTCTGTAAGTGTAATTACTTTTATTTCTCTTTCTTTTCCTTCCAAGCCTTGGCTTTTTGCCGCCTTGTGTAGACGCATCGTAGGACTTGTGCCAGTTCGTAGATAGGAATCCTTACGGCCGTCAAAACGAGCTCCATTACTGATATAACTGAAGCGCCGATGCACAGGTTTACAACGCCACCGCTTCTTACTGGAAACGACATAATATGATTTATATATTGGATAGAAAAAGATTGATGAGAAAATAAATTGACTGATCAAAAAATATAAATTCATCGAAAAACTAGATAATTTTTTTATTTACTTTATAATTTTCTAAGTCCGTACAACAGTAACTATAAGTTGATCTGTGCTAAAACTAGACGAAAATCGATATCAGTTAATTTAGGCGATATCGTGATCTGGATTTAAATTAGTTGATCAATACTGTACAATGTACATATTTCGATAAAAACTAAGCCCCGGCCTCGATGAGTTGGTAAGTCAACGAGAAAATTGAATAGGTTCAGTGAGAAAATCGAAAATAACTTACGAAAAATGTCATAGAAGCCGAATATGATTTCTCTAGTGATTCTCACTTTCGGGAATTTTCCCACATTGATTCTTAGCCTGTTCATGAGAGCTTGAGGTAGGAACACGTCTTGATCTTTCAGATAAGAGGTGTACTCGCAGTTGTCCAAGCAGCCGCAGTCTCGAACATTTCTAGGAAGCTCGCCGATGTCTCCGAACTTTCCCTTAGTTTCGTTATTGGTTGAAATGGAAAGGATTTCTTTCCTGTAGTCGTCGACACACTTCAGTTCGGCTAAGTTGCATACTCTTTCATTTTCTGAAAGCAAGCAGAGAAACGTAAAAGTACACTTTACCGTGTTACTACTAGATCAGTTATCTGTTACTACTGGTAGTTACACGGGTAACGAGGGTAAGTAATAATGGCCTCGGTTGTTTGACTAATACCTAAGTATTTACTTTTATCACAAATATAATAATTTTTGGTTTTAAATATTTTAATATAACTCTATTGTACAAAAATATATTAAAGTTTGCTTCTGCGTTTCTCTATCGTTTATCAAAATCATGGAGCGCAATATTTTATACGAAATCTGCAGGATTCAATCCGACATTTCTGCGTAGCATCGCAGCGTATTTCATCGTATAAACATTATCTTACCCAATGGCTTGTAGAAATGAGGCACACATTCGCATAGCTTTACTATTATTCTGATACGACACTCCCTGAGGCAACGGTTGTAAGTGTAGACGAGATACCTTCGGTGAATTGATTCATCCACGAACCTACAAAGAAAAACTGTCAATGATGGAACTTACCTATATTTTAAGGATATAATCCGACACATGAATGCACAATGAGGTACATTCATCTGATGAGAAAGTTTATATTTTAAAAATTCCACATCCAGATCAAATAACTGAACTGGCCTTTTGTCTTTTGTGTATGAAGTGAAGTGGTAGTCGGCATGCATTATTATCTAATTTAGTTGTGCGTAATTTTCATAACCATTTTCTAATTAAAACTTACAGGACTGTACCTAAGTGTTGTTTATTTTTTAGTGTGATACTACTAAATGTACGTCATTGATTAATTACCTAGGCAGGCAATTCTTTTACCGATTACCTGCATTTCCGTAGATGTACAGACAAAGCCCTCAGATCCTTCGATGCTCTGGTGCTCGACATTTGCACTCCAAAACTCAAGTATCCTTCCTCGTCGTAGGTCAAAGCAGGCATCCCTATTGGGATGACGTCATTAGGACTCTGGATGTAAATCTGTGAAAAACCATAGCAATATTGTAGTCACTATTCATCTTGCCTATTTCTCCCTGCATTCAAAACATTTTAGAAAAAGGAAGACTTTTCTAAAAGTTTTTGTCAGTCAAATTGTTTTACTTCCAACAAAACAAACAAACAATCAAGACAGTTTTGTAACAATTTATTTTACTTTAGATAAGGGGAGTTCAAAAGCGCTTTTGTGGCGTTTACAAAAATACCACCTTTAACACTAACCTTGTACGAGTCAGCGTAATTCATTAGCTGAACAAAAAAGTCCCGGTCGTGGAATGAAAGTTCTACGTTGTTTCTCACGTAGGTAACGTCTGTATCACTCCATTTGCTAAAACAAATAGGTCTATGTACTGCACAGACATGGGGGCTCTTTGAATATGAAATGGGTATTGTAGCTTTTGAATTGGAAAGTCTGAGCTTTTATATTGCTACTAGTTATAGAAAAATGTAGGTGTCATTTTAAGAAGTAAATTTATAAATGGTACGTACCCACGTACCATTTATAAACATCAATCAACAAACATTTTTAAACCAAGAAGCAAGAAGATACATACTTACCTACTAGATACTTAAAGGCAAGGAACCGTCTGAAGGAGGACATAGATAGCAAAAAATCTACACAGCACAGAGGAATGAAATCTCATATTGTGTCATACAGTACTTACCTGCTACCTACCTAAGACCAAATATCCATAGATGTGGTGGCCAAAACATAGAACTAAAAATGCCGTTGAGTGACTGCCGGTTTTGTCCAGATAATGCAATAGTGCCTCCCAC
Organism: Alcis repandata; assembly: GCA_949125135.1. Lineage (NCBI taxonomy): Eukaryota > Metazoa > Arthropoda > Insecta > Lepidoptera > Geometridae > Alcis > Alcis repandata. Next base: position 6,886,586 of record OX421238.1, read on the forward strand.
ACTCAACTGTAGGTACATAAAGTTGGTCTAACTTACAGTGGATTATCAAACGAGGCAACGTTGGAATTGATGACGTCACACATCCCCATCTCGGTCATACTGATGTCCACAGCCACCGGCCACGGGCCGACTGTAGTCAAAGTCGTGTTGGGTAACTTTCTGTACGTGTCCGCCGCTATTGTTGCGTAGTCCGACGAGTTTATAAGCTTTGGAAAAAATGGTCTAGTATGATTCTGTCCTGTGTTTCTCAAATCGAATGAGACGTAATGTTGAGTTTTTTTTATAAATCAGTCTGTGGTTTCATTTTATTTTTCTTAACCTATGTAGTCATCTAAGTCTTATATTTCTATGTAGTATTGGGAGGTAAATTAACACCTAGCTATCTATCTACTATCTACTATTATCTATCTATCTACTATATAGTATCTACTATTATTTATTATTTACAAGTAGGTAAGAGTTTATAGTTTAATTAGTGGGTTAATTAATTACTTACAGATAATATTTCGGGACTCGGTACTTGGATAAGATGTACCGTATCCAAAGTAGCTGTTATAATCGATTCAATGTACTGCTCCAGATCTTCACCTGTTTTGTGTAATGTATCACTGAAAAGAAATGCGTTAGGTACCTAAGTATACTCGTAGGTATGTTTCGTCTACCTATTAGGTAAACCAGTTTGTTGTTTTATTATCTGCGACTCACGGTAGGTACAACTGCAAACTAAAGTATTGTTTATTTTCCATAGTTAATTCAATACTAAATTTGTTCCATATCCGATGAGGCGTCATGTGAGCAAGTAACAAACACACATGCTCACTCATTCACCCACAAACTTTCGCATTCATAATATTAGTCTATAACTTACTTGACTAAACTGCTCACAAGAAAATCGTCGGATTTGTCAAGAGGGCATAAGTAAATGGCTGGGTACGACATGTTCCAGTTGAAATAGTCCATCTCTACGCTCATCACGACTGGGGTTTGCTGGATAAAAATGCAAATGATGGAACAGGTTAACTGGTCAAGAAAACTTTATAAAAACTGGGATATCATTGTAATAATTAATTGCCTATGAACATCTTTTACTATGGGAGCAATCCTAAAATCAAGCAAAGAAAATCGACGAAATGTGAGAATCCAGACATTTCGTCGAAAGTAGGCAAATATTTTATTTTTTATTCTAGATTTTTTGCGATTTTATTGTTGATGCCATAGTAAAAATTGATTATGATGATGATTGCAATTGTATCCTTGTATATGTCTAAAAAGTCACCTGTACGTATGTACAAAAATAAAATCTTAAGTTCAAGTGCCTAGGTCTAGTAAAAATCGTAGAGCCCTATTTTTAGGCGTAAAACTATCAAATATGATACTTGTAGGTACATTTTTTGACGAGAGGCAATCTTCAGAACATACTCGGCTGCGTTGGGGTGCAACCGGGTTATATAGGGTTTCACCCACTAAAACCTTACGGTGGCAAGCCTCTGTGCTTGACAGAGGGTAGCCGGATCTCCATAGGAACGGAGGGCGAGCACCGGAGAGTTAGTTGCCTGAGGCCTGAGGCACAATTGTCGGAAACCCTTCTCGGTAGGTACTTCTCTAATAAATTTACTCGTAATTATCGGCTCGGCTGTTGCTACCTGTAACAGGTAGCAAACAGGCAAGGACATTTACTTTTGTTTTAATAAATTAGTGCGATGAATAGTAAACGAGCGAATCGATACCGTCCTCCATTTATCCGCAACCAAGGTTAGACTTGGCGAAATTGGGTAGAAAAATGTAAGGCCCTAGTTTGCCTTCAAGATACTAAACCCTAATGGTGGAATGTACGTGTAAATTAAGAGGAAACTCAGGTACTTAGTACCTATTTACTGTGACTAACAGATCGTTATTTTAGTATTAACGCTGGAAAAAGCCATTTCACGCGCCGCGCACCGTAGAGTTGGTTTACATACCTCAAATTTTCAGACCCAACCTAAATATCTTGTAACTTTTTTATGTCTTACCACGAATCTTCTGTACTGAGCTGATAATAGCATAACTATAACTGCGGTGCTTAACACGAAGTTTATCGACCAAAACATTCTGAAATAAAAAGACAAAACTGAATCTCGCCCCGCGATTTTACCTAAAATTTTCTATTTTACCAAAATTTTCCGGCATAAAACGTAAGCAAAAACATATAGGGTAATATAGGTAATATAGGGGATAAAATATATAGGGTTATTCATAAAGAGTATGCTAAGCCGAAAAGGGCTCTTAGTATTCATCATTATGAGCAACTTTTACTATGGGACCAAACCAAAATTCGCGAAAAAAATATCAGCTGTTCCATAGAAAAATGTCAATGACACTCCACAAAATCTATGGAACATTGATTTTTTTTTTGCGAATTTTGAGTTGGTCCTATAGTAAAAGTTGTTCATAATGATGAGTACTTTAAGCCCTTTTCGGCTTAGCATACCCTTTATGAATAACCCTGTATAATGTTCGTTTCGTTTCGTTGTGAAAAAACAACAAACAGAATTTGGTTTTCCTTTGGTTTATATATTATATACTTATCTAATTAATATTAATATAAAACAGCGTTGCAACTGTTCATTTTATTATATAAACAGGTAGTGGGCGACCTAGCTTAGCTCGGATAACTCAGGGAAACACGTTTTGCCAGAAATGAGATCTAGTTAGATATTTCGCCGCCAAAACACGTAGCATAGCTAATTTCATCAAAATCCTTAGAGCCGTTTCGAGACGTAGGTAGTAACCTACACAAAATATTGCTAGTTTAATAGTAAGTATTCGATGAAAAAAAACTTTATTTCACTAAGCAGTAGTCTTTAAAATGCAGAAGAATCGTCGAAATCTAGTGAAAAGAGAGTTTTTAAGCTCACAGTTAACTTTCTCACCTTTCGAACCAATGTAACTCCGTATTCACAATGTAAGGGAGGCCATGAGTCGTGGAACTCCCCAACTCACTTTGTAAATACTTCACAAGTTTCCTAATCTTCTTCTTCGCGCAATTATCACGTTTCTTCTTAAACGTTACCTTCTTTGGCGTGGCTTTTAACTTTAACATGATTGGATTTTGTTAAGCTTTCTCCAATGTTTTGCGACTTGCGTAACGTAACAAACGTCAAGAGATGTTTGAGTAAAGAATAATACACGATGTTTGCTTGAAATCATTCTCCTTTATGAAGCTCTGAAAGGTATTCATTTTAGTCTTTTCAGTAGCTCCTATCATGGTATTCAATAACTGAATATACATACAGGGACAAGCATGCGTAGAGAATTGCTTACGCATGAAAAATACTAAAACGAGGTAAACTAAAACTAAACTAAAACTTTTAGGCCGACTGTTATGATATTTAAATCAACATACTGCTCTAACAAACTCTATAATCAATACAGGTGGCATTGTGGATGGCTGGTAAATTAATTTAATTTTTCTCTTTATATTTTGTAAATAACTCAAATGATGGTTTACATTTTTCTTTGCATTTTCGCAATACCAAGACTGAAGAACTTCGTTACAGGATGTAATGGTTAGGTGCCCTGAAAGAAAATACTATACTTAGGTAGGTAACACAAATAAAAAACCCAAATTTACTAAAACAAAACCCGAAACAACTAATATTTAACCTAAAACTCTTCGATAAATTAGCCGCTCTACATTTTCATTGTTCCACAATGAACGTCTATAACAATGTGTAGGTATAAACGGTTTATCAATCTGGGCCTTTGTTAGAAACTGAATAAACTTACAATTCTATTATGCTGATAAAGTCGGGTATTTTATAAAAGATAAAAGCTATTCTGATACGCGATCTCTAACGCATAAAATATTATACTCATACGGTTTTGATAAAGACCTAACTAGATGTGCCTGCCAAGATAGGACTTAATAGCATTTTGAGGGCAGCATACATTGATGTTAAAGTGGATCATTCTAAAGCAAAAATATTCTGCTTAGCTCTACGTATAAATTTTTGAGAATCTTTGGATTGGACGGACAAAGCTAGGAGTATATCTTTTATCTTATAAATTCATAGAAATAGAATAAGTTATAGCTGTTAAAATTATTACGAGGCATATTTTAGTCATACCAATGACTAAAACAGTTAACGTGCCTGTGTGTTTCTAGCTTAATATCTATAAATCACTTATTTTTGCTACCCTACAAAAAGCCTAGCTGAAAATCTCTAACTCTGTAATACAAATTATATCTTCATGATGGAAATTTCTTGCTTTATGTCTAAAGCTATTATTTATTGAAAAGATTATACTAAATATAAGAAGTGGAATGCGTTTGTAATTAGTACCAGAGATAAGATCTTACGAATGTTGACTATGGGAATATTAAGGTTATAATTTAGTGACTTTTTTTAAGAAGAAATAGTTGATTCTAGATTTACGAGTGCTGAAAAGGTATATTGAATTATTTTTTTACGAAGATTTATAGTTATGCTCTTGGGTTTTAAATTGGAAAGTTTAGATTTATTCCCTCTCTTGGGGTAGGTATCTAATTCAAAAACCCTAAAATTTTACACCCGTAAATAAGTTTATGTAAAATTTATGCGCCCTGTCTAAAATACTATTTCTCAGGCCTCATTTACGCAGTTGGACTTCATTTCTTTTTAACAGGTTGAAGAAGTGTCAGCTAGAGACCAGTGCCTAAGTTGAGACAACATGAGTGATTTAAACTTGAGCAATCTATTTGTCGGCAATAAAGCCCGCGAGGCTCATTGCTCGCGCGCTAACTTTATCCGAATGCCCGCGACGTAGTCAAGAATGCCCTAATCGGCCATTTGCTAGCTTTAAGCCCCTATTTATTATCGCAACTAGTGAGTAGAGTATCGCTTTCGGGAGTCTGGAACGTTCCGCGTTCCTTGAGCTACCTGCATGGTCATTTGTCTGTACCCTCTTACTAATTCAACAAAACGTAAGAGCGGGCCAGATAACAGCTTCGTTTCGAAGATTGCCGATAGAATGGTCGGTGTCGGCGCTGTCGGTAAAGATTTTCGTTTCTGAATGGGATACTTGTATTGGGATTGGATTGCAACCTTTGTTCGCTGTACCTCGTATGTTTGGAGATAGGTAGATTAGGCGTCTCTACATTACAGACTGCTCTGAGTGGAAGAGAGTAGTTTAGAATACCTACAAATGTTTGTTTGCGTACTTATTTATTTGGTGATCTTGTACTATGCATTTTCATGCTATCTACGACTAGTCTTATTAGTCGTGCTGAATCTGTGTTACTCTTACTTGAGAGCATAATGTTTTAACTTTATTTTAATTATGATTCAAGATATTTTAGAACAAATTCAAGATAGAAAGAAGTTGCAAAAGAATACCAAAGCAACAACTCGAAAACATTGACCTCAGGATCAGATGTGGATCACTGTTCGGCAGGCCATTGATAACTCTTCGTCGTAAAAATATAAAATATAATCCTACAATTCAATGCTTAAAATCTCAAGCAGGATTGACACCAATAATAATCAAACCAGCAACAAATCGAACTACGAATCCCAGAGCGGCAAACTATTATTCTTCGTCAAATAAATTGTATCAATACAACCTTCTGAACCTTCTGGAAAACTATCGCAATAGAAATGAAGAAAATTGTTATAGTTTTCAAGTACGTGGCCGTAAAATTATAGCTTTATTTCAGCCGAAGCTAAACAAGTAAATAAGCAGCCGAGGTGTGGATCCCAGCGCGGATGATCATTACTCTTCGTCGAAGTTGCGATCCGCGCCAATCTCCGGCCACGGCCGCGCACGTAGATCGCTGGCTGCATCGCAAAACCTATTTAAACTTAAATAAGAATTGCGCCTGCCAGGGGTTGCCAACGGGGAATAATTATATTCCACTCCAGCAATAAATGGAGGAAGACCGCGCGATGCTTTACTTTCTTGTTGCTTGCAGTCAGTTTGATTGAAGACCCAGTAGGAATCACGCACTTCATCTCCATCCTAGAATTGTGATATCCCTAATAATGCAGTGTAACAATAATTTACACTAGTACCTATTGTAAATGCAAAAGTTCATGAATGCGCGTGCGCGTAGTAGGTACCTAATGTTAACGCTGAAATGGCTCCACGGATTTTGAACAAAATTTGGCGTTAGAGGTAGCTTATAGACTTAGAGTCTAGATAAACATAAAAGTTACCTTTTATACAAAAATAAGGTTCCTTTAGAGTACCTAGCAATTTAAAGTGCGAGGAATAGCTGCTAGCTTTTTTTTTTTTATGTAATTGAGTGACGAGACGAGCAAATCGCTCGCCTGATGTTAAACGTCACGTTTGCCCATAACAGGTCTGCACCACCCAGAATTTTGAACTCACAGAATTCAAGACCCTGCGCGGCACAGCACTGCGCTCATCACCCTGAGATATAAGTTGTTTAATCTCCCATTTGCCCTGTAATTTCACTGGAAATAATGCCCTTCCAACCGGAACACAGTAATGTTTGCACATTACTGCTTGGCGGTGGAATAACTGGCAAAGGTGTGGTACTTCCCCAGGCGGGCTCTGCAAAAGAGCCCTACCACTACAAGACTTTATGATTCATTCATCTACTTATGAATGAGTAGATTAATAGACTGTAATTTAAAAATCTTGATGTAAGTACTCACTCATGCTATTTCTGTCATATAAATTGCTATAAATTAGAGCCGTGAAAAGGGTACCTACCCGCACATTTGTGAGGACAAATAAATTTTCGGGATTTTTTTTTGACCCCATTATCATTATTTTTTGGTCATGGATATGAAAAACTGGATGAAATCTAGATTAAGGTTCTATATAGGTGCGTGCGATTTTATCTCGGTTACTCTCTCTGAGATGAAAAGTCGTGAGAGAGAGAGAGAGAGAGACTAGAGACCGAGATAATACAGGGTTATAAGGAAAGGGTGGTGGTGGGGAAGGCGGATGCTAAGCCGAAAAAGAGTCATAGTACTCCCTATTATGAACAACTTTTAGTAAGTCTATACGAATATTATAAAGAGGAAAGATTTGTATTTTTGTATTTTTGGATGTTTGTGTGGAATAAACTCAAAAACTACTGATCCGATTTCAAAAATTCTTTCACCATTCGAATGCTACATTATCCCAAAGTAACATAGGCTATATATTATATTTTTTTTATCCACAGCGAAGCGTGGCAGGGGGAACAGCTAGTATTTCATAAAACACTATGAGCCCTTTATATCGCATTTCATAAAACCCTGTATATCGCATGCGCCAGAACAGCGTTTTTGATAACTGGATCATTTCGTTCAGATATGAAATACAAGCTGCACGATTTCTCGCAATTGACCGATTACGGTACTAGAGTTTCATTTATTCGTATCTGCTGTTAGAATTTTATTTCCAACAGTTTGAGTTCCAGAACTAATTTATCTTTTATGAGCGAGCTAGCAGTACCTAATGAACTGGCGGACGCTGAACTAGCTCGTTTTATTAGCTTTATTGTGTCTTCGCCTTACTTTATTTTATTTAGGTATATCATTAGGTACTAGTGTCGTCCCGCGATATCCTCCGCGTTTTCCAAGATAAAAACTAGCCTATATGTTAATCCAAGGTACTTATAAGCTTGTTTCAAATCTAATTTTATCCAAATTTTCTAAATCTTGTTCTATAATATGTATGTAAAAATGCTGGCTGGTACCTAACTTTGATTTGATAAGTTGACCAATTATAGTTAATTGTTTACTTGACTAATTGGTAAAGCTACTTGTTTATGGTTTCCTTACTTTTTAGTTAAACTACTACGACCTATCCATATTTACATTACATTTAGCCTAATTCACTGTTGAACACGATATCTAGGATTCGGTGAAATCCAATTAATTGACCCAATGATCTACGAGGCCAATTTAATTTTGTGTTTAAATTAATTTCAGCCATGCAAATCAGGAAATAAATTTTGTATTAAAAACATCAATTGTAAGATTAAGCGGTAATGTTTATCTACTTTTGGTAGAATTAAAACAATGATTTATGAATAAGTTTATCAATAATATTAAAATAATTTTCAATAAATAAGTATGGTACCTAAATAATTATTTTTTAGGTAAGAAAAAAATAAAGATCAAAAAAAAAAAAACATGAAAACAACCAATCCAAAACTAAAGCCGCCGAAACACTCATGAGTGTAGTCTCATGTTAATCATTACAAAAATTATTTACGCCTAAATAAATTATACCCATTGAAATTTAAAAACATAGTCTTAAGTGGCAGTTACTTGCTCATGGGTATGATAAATTGAGGTAATAGATATGTAAAATGGTACTAATTCCCAAAAAAAAAAAACAGTACTGGGTCAAGTGACCTAACTAGCTAGAAGCAATTAAGCATACCTCGAAGACGGTGAAAGTTTATTTTTAAGTGAAACAAAACTTTCTGAATTTGAATTTCCACAAGAACTCAACTTTTATCGAACAATTCTCAGTAGGCATTATCAGATTTTTCATAAAATCAAGACAATAACTTTACATCATTGCGTTCCCTTTCAAATCGACCGAGGCCGTCTAAATTAAATGGAATAAATGAATCCAATTTGAGACAGACGGAGAGTTATTTTTCATTTTAAATCAGGACGACGCAGGTTAGCGTTGAGTGTGAAAACTTGTACGGATTTGTCTTCGTAATTGATTCGGACGTTACTAAGGAGTTGAGGGTAGACGGGGTTTGACCGGTCCTTAAATAGATCGGATGCGCTCCATCCATGTCCATTGGCTCATATCTATTCTAACACTGCTTAAGGACTATTTCTTGCACGTATTTATAAAATAGAATATAGCTTTATTGCTCACCAAACAAATTACAAGAAAAAACTAGATATACCTAAGTAAAATAAGTGTTATGATCCTTTTTGTCTGAAATTTCTGGTGTGGTCAATAAAGAGTACCTATCAATCTATTTAGAACAAGGGCGATCTTATCGCCTGAGGCGGTAAATGCGCCTATTTATAAACGGTTAGGACTATTACTTTCTACTTACTACAGCGGTTACTCTAATCTGGTTTTTAAAACAAAACTAAGATCAGTTATTGTCTGTTTTGCTGTACCTACATTTCAAAAGGAACAAAGTTAAATTCATTATAACTTTAGCATGTTCATTGTTCAGCAGTTTTTGCAAAACTTTCTACTTTTAAAAACCCCAGTTGAGAACTAGCTCCTACAAACTCAGGTACCGAATCATAGGTATACCGTAAGAGTTAAGGTCTCAAAATTAGTAATACCTGTTACCTACTTTAGTATTTTTTTTGCTTTATTACCTACTTTAATAGTTGTTTAAAACTAATGTTATTTTGTCATTTTGTACTGTGCATGCATAAAATAAAATAAAATTTAAAACACATGGAATTAATATGTGTTTTTAATTTTAAAAACCGCGTTAGTTTTCGTAGAATATTTCTAAGTGGGACTCATTGTCGAAAAATCGCCTGTAACTTGCTTACAACATAGTTCCTCGAGACTCATCTCATGGAAAGTAAATCCTAAAATGATTTTCACGTGGCGTAAGTAGGATGAAGCTCTTGACGCTTGCGACAGGTAAATATTTGAGGCACTCACGTTCAATTTCCGGCTCGCAGTTATTCGTGACAACTCGTTTAATATTTAGTTGTGCGTCATAAGTAAATGTATCGACATGTTTTATTTGGAATCATCGTGATCCTATATGATCTATAAACAGATTTTGCTTTTGGTACATATTGTGGTGAAAATATATTTCTGCGCCTTGATTAATTTATTGTAGTTTTTTATTTTTTCAAAAACTGATTTGTCTTCTGATTTGATACACTATGAACAAGGAAATGTGCATGGACGTAATTTTCTGGCGATGTGCAAAATGAAAATCAGCCATCAAAACATTATTGTTTTGGAGATAGCTAATTTTGATTTTGAACTCTTCTTGAGATGATCTCAGACGAAAATATAAAAATATAATATAAGAAAGTTAAATAGTAAAAGCAGTATGCTATATGGTCGAATATAGACAAAACTCTTGTACATAAATAAACAAAAGAAATTAAATAAAATATTTTTTTAAATCACAGATCCATTACAGATATTTTTATATTCTCACTGCAGGAAAGCCTAAAAATATCTCGAGTTCTTCATAATCTATTTAGCGTTAAGCTATTGAAATATTCAGCGTGAGCGCCATACTGGCGTATTTTGCCGAGAATGTGCAATATCTAGCGATGTAAATCTGCCGAAGTCTCGCTCACAGCTCGATTTCCAGTTCATCTCTAAATATGCAGCAAATATCTGACCCAAGACTCAAAATTGAATTACCAAGTGCCCAGGTAGGTAGGAACATATGTAGGCAGGTAAATGGTTTTCTAAGTGGGTTGATTGTTTATAACCGACCTCAAAAAAAGTTCTCAATTTGACTGCTTGTTTTTTTGTCCCAGTTTCGCGATTTGCCATTTATTGATGAATTACGCAGGTTTATCTATACTAATATTATAAAGAAGTAAAGTTTGTGTGTTTGTATATTTGTTAAATTGTAAGGGGTAATCTCGGGATCTACTGAACCGATTTTAAAAATTCTTTCACCAATAGAAAGCCAGATTATTGCTGAGTGTCATAGGTTATATAAAAAACCGAAAAATAAAAAGGCTTTTACGTGGTAGTCCGTTTTGCAAAGTGAATCGGAGAAAAAACGGTCCGGACGGCACGCGATGGCTTCGGGTTTAATTAACATTATGCCCAACGAAGTGGGCACGGGTCAGCTAGTATATAATAATATAGAATGATCTTGTAGAAATAATAATAGTCTAGATTTCGACAATCTTATAAATGATTTCTTCTAAATATGTACATACTTAATTATTTTAAAAGCTTTATTTGACATCGGTATTACTCGTAGGTTTGTCTAGCGTTCCCATAAACACATGTCCTAGAGCTGGCTACTATTCGGTACTATTTAGAAATAATATTGAATTTATTTATTTATGTAGAATAGGAAAATATTATTAGAATAGACGGCTACTTTGGACAAAATACGGAATAGTCGTAAAAATATATATACTTCATGCAATAACAATATTATGAAATTGTTTATAGAGACGCGTTCAACAAAGGTGTAACGACACTCTACGCGCCAGTTTTCCTTTTCCTGTGAGATAAATCAGTACACATTTGTGTATTCAGCACTAAGGCAATTTTCTAGCCCGTGCGATATTAGCTCGGTCACTCTCACTCACATGGGTTTTATGGCGAGAGAGACAGTGACCGAGGTTATTTCGCATGTGTTAGAGAAGGGCCAGCCAGGTATTGAAATATTCAGGGCAAGCATACGCCCACAAACCGGTAAAGCTGGCTGCGTAAATTTACTGTGTTCCATTCAAACACACAGTGCGATCTGAGTAGCTGTTTTTAGATTAGATGGCTAGGTAAGATGCTACGACGTAGGCTGCTACGTTGTAGTTTGTACCTAATAGTATATTATAATATCGACTGCCCCCTACGAACAGTATCGAAACTGCAAATGGCATTTTGACGTGACAACGTCTAATAAATCGATGAACGCCGGGTGCACGCACGAAAAAGTGTCCCGTTACGCGTTACGCTCATTTTAACGTTGTCATTGTTGGTTAGTATGCAATCATTCCATCAATGTTTTGTTATGACGTTGTACGTAAACCTACTTTACAGACAACCATTTTTTTTAAAAGAGATCTGTTTCAAGTTAAAATGGGTAATATCAATTTTATTCGACTTTAAACATGTCAAACATTTTTTTAAATTATTTATTTTTCAAAAATATATTAAATAGTTTTATAATTGGTACAATGAAAACATTACGTATTTTTGAAGTTTTGATACTGTTCGAGGGGCAGTCAAATCTATGTAGGATGCTACAATACTGTAGACATTGTAGTCTGACACATTGTACGATGCTGCGTCGTAGTATGCTTCAATATTGACTGCTACGCCATAGAATGCTACGGTATTGAGTGCTACGGCGGCGTAGTTACAACACCGTCAAGGTGGCCACCCATTGTGGCGAGTGATTCACTCAAGGCTCGTTATCGTCAGCGTTTTAGATTACAAGTTATCACCGGTTAAACTTGTACAGAAACTTAACCAAGTGCAACCCTAAAACATTATTAGCAGGCGTACGACCTCGATAAAGGCGTCAAAATATTATGTCATAATTATGTACGGCATGACAAGCGCAGTCAGTGAGCACTTATTAGGGTTGTCAAAAAATAATAAAAATAAAATTTAGTGGTAAAATACTGTTTTGATTAGGATTTTGATATTTGGTATATGATTCCAATTCAGATGTGTATGAACACTTCACTATTATCACACCTTTCTATGGCACATTATATAAGTTAGTAAATGGTAGAATAATTCGACGTTTACTCCGCAAGTCGAAGATTTCCGATTTATTGGTAGTGTTTTCACGTACCTGCCTAACAAACGATATTAGGTCCAACAGCACAGATGTGAGTTACCTTTGGGATATAAAAGTAGGTGTCCAGGTATACTCGTTACGAAGAACGAATGCTAACACGAGGTCAATATATCTGTAAAAAAAACTGCTTTAGGCAGTAAGACATTATTATAAGTTTTTATACTTACCTAAGTCTTCACGTGAGAACAGGAAAAACCCATTTCAAAGTTAAATTGGTTTAAAAGCTTTAAGATTCGATTGCTTTGGCCACGTCGTCCGTAAAAGATGGATCTATTCGTAATTCTGTTAAAAGGAAGGTTTGTACCTACGTGTCCCTTAAACAGAAAACAAAAAAATCAAAGCAATTCAATTCGGGGTCTTTTTTCACATTTTTTGGTGTAACGTTTTAGTAATAAATTTTAACAGGTTTGGTACGGTAACATTGTCATAAACCGTCGTAAAATTTGTGAATAACGCAGTCCATATAATGAAAAAATTATCAGATCAAGTCATAAAAAATCGTTCAATAGAACTGGCTTATACCCGTAATTTTTAGGGTTTCGTACCAAAATGGTATAAAGGAACCCTTATGGTGAGAGTCTGGTGTCTATCAGTCTGTCTGTATATTACATCACAGCCAATTATAATACAAAAGCATATTATTTTATTGCCCACCAAATAAAAATTACAAAAAAAAAATAAGAATAAGGATTACATTCCGTAGTGTACTACCATGCTGCCTTATCGTCATAAGCGATTTGCTCCAGACAATATTTGGAAGAGGGGGATGATCCGGACTCCTTAAGCCGGGCTTACAGAGTCCGTATCATCCCCCTTACCATAGTTATGACGAACAAAATGGTGGAATATTTGGCATAAAGCACAGAATCACCACCACGACTCCACAAAATATATAACAAATATTTAAGTATATAAAGGTATATAAAGTAAAACTACTTTTACTAATTACTAATTCGTCTGCCCGAAGTTTATCTTTCTACATTTTACTACCCGCGGACCCCATATATGAAATCTATACCTACCTAGTACCTACCTACACACATGAGCCTATGTCCAAACTTGTCTTGTACTTTATACTCGTAATAAATTGATCAAAGTGGATCATTCAGACCAGTTTCGGTGTATACAATTCCCCGAATTCACTAGGCAATGATTAGACAATCAAGATCTTACTTTGAATGATGTAATAATAGGACTTGTTCAAGTAACAAATTGTTCGGCCGTTTTCGGTTTAACAACTCGAACTTGACCACTTCAGTTGCGTATTCTCGAACCCCAAAAACTTCGGGCTCGAATTGATTGAGCATTGAAACGGAGCACTCCACCCTATATAGGTCCCAGATATTTTCTCCTCCATTCAGGTTTAATTATTTTTGAGTTTTAAGGAGTTTTGAGGATAGTTATTGTATGTTGTGTTACTAAATGTTTTGTAGCTTTTTTATGCAAACAACAAGACAAACAAACTTACAAAAAGCAGACAGGCCGCCTGATGGTAAGCCATCACTGTTGCCTATGGATCACACCATCACTGTTACCTGTGATAGAGAAAGCATCACTAGTATTTTTTTTAAAAAGATAATTAAAAAAAAGTTATCTGTCTCATTTCAGCTATACCGAGTCTAGATCCACGCTTTTCATGCTGTCGTCCTCGCACAAACTATTTCACCTATCACTGCTATCCTGTTCATCCGAGCCGAGCAGAACCAAAACGCATCCCAGGTTTTGTAATCATAAAGTTGAAGCTGCTTCCTCCGTTTGTAACTGTCATAACTTTCATTGTGTATTCACAATGACAGAAACGGTTGAAATGGCTGAATTGGTTCTGTCGTTTAGTACGAGGATATAAGACGGACACACATACAGTCATACATACATATTACAGGTCAAAAACTCAGCCCTCTTTTTTTGGTTCCACCGCTGTCGGAAAAAAGCAAGGAACTTCAAACTTTTAAAAATTGTAGAATCGTACTCAATATGATATTACATCAATCTTGGTATCTTTCAACGACCTCATTGTTATTCTCTGTGAATTGTCTTGGTTTATTTAAATAATGATGTGTTTGGTATAAATGGAATCGCGTAAATAACGACGTCTCGGATATCACACTGTTCGATGCATTTAAAGGCTTTCAGATAAGGATACGTATGTATCAACATTTCTGGTAACCAAATACTGTTGTACGGTATAGTGGTACCTACTAAGCCTGTTAGTTCTTTTGTGCTTTAGTAAAACGTGTTTCCTGTTGATGTGGGAACATGTTGTACTGTGAACAACCCTGCAATCGAGAAAAAAATTACTAAACTATGAGCTTTTCACTGGCAGTTTTTGATGTTTTCGGTGGTTATAAATGACATTTTCTTAAAATAGTATGTTTCTTAAGCAATCGATGATTTATGACATCTCCACATCTACGTTTTGAGTCCACTGGTAAATATTAGTAAACATACGTAATAATAATAAAAAAAATTCAATAAAAAAATCCACAATCTAAATCCCTAAAAATTGTACCGACTAAAATATCGACTGTGGACACATGTCATATCTATCTTCCTATAATTATACTACTGCAGTACTGCAGTTATGAATATTATTTGTTATCAGTTTCACCGTATTTACTTAACGAACCTATCTGCCGGTAGTTTGCGATTCACCAACGCTGTCTGGGTTTTAATTAAGATATTCCACCCGGAGCATTCTGGCAGCGCATCCGCTTGCATAGCCGACGGATGATACCTACTACCTCGTTAGCCATTCGAGCCAAGGGAATGCATCGACGAACAACTTCTTTAACTGCTACCCCAACTAATTGCTAAGTTGGCTTTTATTCTTTCTTTCTACTAATATTATGAACGCGAAAAAGTGTGTGTGTTGCTTGTTACTACGTATCTCCGTAATTACTTAACCAACTTTGCTAAAATTTGGAATAGATATAGCTTATTTCCTGGATTATACATATGGTACTTTTAATCATCACCGTTTTTCAACAACGCGCAAGTGAAGCCGCGGTAGGTACATCTAGTAACTTAAAATATTGGATTACTTCCCCTTCTACATGCCTCCATAAAAGGCTACTTTCAGAAAAAAAACTACTTACTAAAATGACCACTTTTCCAAAAAGACTACTTTCCTAAAACGCCCTAAGTAAATTATGACGGTGGCTAACCCATGGAATAAAATAACGTTTTTATATAGTTTTTAAAACATATTCTTGCTCGTCAAAGGTCTGCCTGAGTTCTATAGAGATGTATATAAATAACTCTTGCCTCGTGAGAAATTAACAATAGATACCTATTCCTTAAAGACCATCGACTTAAATTAAGATTTTCAATCAAATTCCGTGATGTTTACAGCAGATATTAATTTGATGATTCTGAGTAGGCCATTGTTATAGCCTAACATTGATTAATTTAGATTAATTTAATTGCCACTGCATAACCCTGGCTTGATTAAATGCCCTTTGACGGTGATCACAAGAAATTGTTCCGTGCAAATTTGATTTAAAGCTTTATTAACCGAATTTTATTGGAATTTCTATTTTTATGCTATTATAAGTTGCTGATTCTCCCTTAATGTAAATATTTTAATAAAAAAATTTTGTATATGTTTTATGGAATGTTTTATTCAACTACCATTATTGTATTTATGCTTATTAATTTATTGCTAATAAACGTCAAGAAAAAAAAATCCGTAAACCCTGATAGAAAAAAAAAAACAAGGAATAAACTCGAATAACATTTTCTAAGACCATTTTATTTTCCATATTCTCTTCTACGATTAGGTACATCTTCTAAAATCAGAACAGCTTAGTGATGAACAAATGTTTTCCGAAAAATGATTACCATAAATCCGCTTATCTTTTGTCTGATGTCGAATCCATAGTTATAAATCACTCGTAACTTTCAGATGCTGTCTAACTAAAACAACAGTCAAACAAAACTTTGCTCAATTGCTCATCTTTTTTTGAGGTGAAACGCATTTTTATTACGTCACATTATTTTAACGGACTTTCAATACATCCAGCGTTGAAATTCCGTCAAAATAATGTAACAAAACCATGACACCTCATAAACTAGCTGTCGGAGAGCCTATAAATAAAACAGTGGGCAACTGTGAAGAATTCCCACACAAGATAATGTAAGGGTCCGTTGAAAAACACTTTTACTACGTGACCCACACATTTTATCCATCGCCCCCGATATAAGAGAATCAGGCGTAGTCTTGGATGAATGAATAAAGTGAATAGAATAGAGTAAAGTAAGAGAGTGAGAATGGAGAGTGGAGTGAATAAATACTTCTTAGGCAAGTGTGCTATATCTTTAATAAGAAGTCACTTTCTGTCAGGTGAGATTGTTGTCAAACACATGCCTGGTCGTTAAAAAATTAATAAAGTGCTAAAGTTATGCTATGCTTTGACAGACTAGAACGGACAGATGGACGGACGGACGATACATAAGATTTTAATTTAACTACTGAACCCTAAAAAAAGTGGCTTTTAACAAAACTTGACCAATGACCATTTCTCAGAACCTCACGTCTTGAACAAAAATTGACTTAGTAGGGGGAAAAGTGGCGCATGTTGGTGTAGGTACATGTACGAAGAAACATCTCATATCTCTCTTCGTAACATTCGCCCGCCAACAGATGATGTTATATTTCAAGCAATTTGCCGGACGTTGTATTTACTGAGGAACTAAATTACATTACAGGCACGTTGAGAAAAAGATTTACACTATGCCTACTCGTACACGAATTTCTGAGTAAAATCTCTTTTTTCCAGCGATATTTCTGATTCTTTTCTCCAAGGTGGTAGTCTCAGCGGGGGTTTACCTCCCTCAACAAACTAACTACTCCGGCGTAGTCTCTAAATCTTATCGGAAGAATTATTACTCGTTAACACTGTTTCGATAGTTTAAAAGCATTGGAGGATACTTAGTTGGAAATCAGATAAAATAGAAGATTAACCTGAAACGGAAAACAAAAGAGGTTTATGGGTCTTTTTAATCAGCGGTTTACTGTTTTTGGGTTCTGATTTAACGATTGACTATTTATGAAAATTAATAGCTTCATATTTTTTTAAACTTATGTTAAAGCAGAATTGATAAACATCCGAGCCAAAAGTAGACCAAATTCTTGGTAATTATATTAGTAATCTAAATAAGACATTATTTAAATTAGTTGGTCGGTTTATTAGTTTACCCTTTTAATGAGAATTTTGTTAACCCAACATTTATACTTTTAAACAGATTTACTTTTGGCTTAAATTATATTTTTAGGTTGATACAAATTGATAATTTACAAATCACTTGAGAACGGGTAAACCGATTTGCCAAAAACTACCTACATTCTACATACGGGGTTAGAGAAAGAAAGGGGTAAGACGAAAATGGGTTAAAGTACTCATCTTATGAACCACTTTGAGCATGGGACCAATCCTGAAATTTCTATACCACCCGACAAAATGTATGGAACAGCAGTTTTTTTCGCGATTTCAGAGTTGATCCCATAATAATTATTTTTACAAAAAAAAAAAAACAAAAACCGACTTCAAAAGACGGACTATTGAGTTATTCATCTATTTGTCGCGCACGTACTTAATGCAAATTTAAGACTTATATGGTTTTCTCATGGATACCATTATCAGAACTGGACTAAATAATGGGACCACACGGGAAGCGTCAGCTTTCTAATAAAAAAATAATCATCAAAATCGATTCACCCAGTCAAAAGTTATGAGGTAACAAACATAAAAAAAAACACAGTCGAATTGATAAACTCCTCCTTTTTTGAAGTCGGTTAGTAAATGTTGACGCTGAGTGTCGTTTCCAACCACCACGAACACCGCTCCGGATACAAAGTCTAGTCTAGAGCTTCAGATAGTTCAATATATTTCCTGAATAAATGAACTCTGGCCTACATAATTTTCAGTCTCAGAAAACAATAGGCCTTCTTATCATTCGAGTAGGTCCATGATAATAATCAGATACGGAGAAGGTAAACTAGATAGATTTGTATCAAAACAAACCCGTCTGAGCAGCATCGGATAAAGGCCAACTCATTACAATAGGTAACAGAATTTGGGTATCTAAATTAAACATGTTTTCTCGCGTACACATTGATTTATGCCGCTACAATGAATAGGCATCCCAGAGGGAGCTTCAGGGAGCCTGTAAATACCTATCTTGCAATGGAAATTCCTATTGTCGACAGCATTCGAAGTGATTCAAGTACCATACTTATCTATTTAGTTATACCTACGTACTTACATACAGCCCTTTGTGTGTGAAGATCTCTAACCTATTTTATACACAACAGAGAAGGTAAATGGAGTACAAAACGGTTTGGTATATAAAAACAGGATAATCCTATTGAAACAAGACTGTTTGCGTGGAGATCCGAGATTTTATCGTCGTCTCTTTGTATGGATTTGGATAATTTCATGGGTCTCGATCTTGAACGATGAAGTACATAGGCATTGTGTTTTGAGGAATATTGTTTTATTTTGCTATAAAATTGTATTGCTTGTATTTTGCAAAAACAGTTGTTTAAACATTATCTTTGATATTTTCATGAATACTGTCATAAGCGCAATGAATTGACTAACTATAGGTAAGTAATTGTAGTATTTTAGTACCAAATTATACCTGAAGATACAAGTATTGGTAGAACCTAACTAAGTACCTTCGTTCGTGTGCACCACTTCCTTTCTGTCCGCTCGGGGACGCCGATTTTAAATAATTGTTTACCAAGGCCTTGCCGTAAGGTAATGTTTTTAGTCTTAAGCGGTCCCTGTTTAGTGTATAGAAGTCTGTCTCGGCGGCGAAGGGACGTCAAAGCTGATAAGCACTCGATGCTGGCGGAGTCGGCGAGGCAGCGAGGCATTGTGAAAGGCCTAAGGCGACGCGACGGTAGGAGTCAGTGTAGTTACCGTCGCGTCGGCTAGACACTGCATCCAGCTCTCTCCCAATTGTAGCGGGTAGCCGTTCCATTGGGGTTCAGAGAGCACGAGAGAGTGCGTTTGTGTGTGAGCGAACATTAATGCACTTAAATATTTCCTGCGTAATTGACGCACTTTCAAAGCCAAAATAGGGTACTACAGTCACATGAAGGCGCACGAACGGAGCCTTGATGTGTCTTAAATTAACAGAAACGGTGGTCGCCATGGCTGAATCAGCTATATATATTTAATGTTTTTAGCTTCTATGTATTAGCTTCTGCTCGCGGCTTCGCCCGCGCTACACAGATGTATGTATGTTTGTTATTTCTATTGCATTCGTCTTAATTTCTTTAGTATCATAGGCTGTTTTCTATAGTAACAATGTAAAAACATCGCATTCGAAAAAAATAATTACCTGTTATATTAATCAAAAATGTAAATAGAACCACAGTGAAGTGCGAGCGCACATTTTAAGGCAAAGCTCATTTCAGTGTTTTAGATGCAGTTGGGTTTTTAACCCCCGACGAAAAAACGACGGAGTATTATAAGTTTCACGTGTCTGTCTGTGGCATCGTAGCTCCCGAACGGATGACCTAATTTGATTTTGATTCTTTTTTGTTTTTGAAATGTGAATTTGTCGGGAGTGTTCTTAGCTATGTTTTGTCGGGGGGTTTAAATTTTTTAATTAAAACTAGTACTTTTACGAGTATGGTCGTATCTACTCACATTTACGAATACTACGTACCTACTATAAATGTGCTTCACATGCTCACCCGTCCAGTTGTCTAGTCAAAGCCGCTGGTTCTGCCTCGAAATAGTACGCCTCACTGGTCTATGCTTAGGTCTAAACCTGTCAAAAGAGATATGGATTGGCATTTGCGTTGGAATTTAACTGATCGACCTACATTGCACAGAGAGTAAATTATATAGTGAACTTGAATATCAGTATACAAGCTAGATTTTTTGTCGGAAAATTGAAAGTGAGTTGAGACCTTCTGCTGGAGAAGAAAATTTAATCAACCAAGACTTATTTAAAAATGCTGGTTAAAGTTAATCAGTGTTTAAAATTATCGGTCCTGTTCTGACACCTCGAATTTAACGTCAAAGAGACGTTGTCGTATTTTAAGCAGCGATAAAGTTTCAGCAGAATTTATAAGTCGACCTCAATGGCCCCCTAATAGTTTAAACTGTGGATGAGCCTCCCACAACACTAAAATCTTTAGTCTACACAGTTTTCAATACAGAAAAGGAAATGTTCGTGTCCCAAACAGCAATAAAGGCGCTAAAGCCGTTCGCAGTCTCTTCGCTCGCAGTTTTGTAATCCCGCCGGCTCACGTCCACACCCTGAATACAAATTGGGTAAAGGGTGAAGGTGTATTATTGGTCAGGCAGATTTCCCTCTACGTGATCAGGTACCCTAATACAGCGGCTCGATTCTAAGTGTTTTTCCTTGTTTCCTTAGTTACATAGAGGATACTTAAAAGGGTAACGTGTCAATTAAAGGCCCGACCTCTGGTTTATTGCGTGCTGCAAACGAGAGTGTTTAAGCAGTAGGTGAGGGTTCTCTGCGTTTTTGGGAATAGTAAAAGGATACTGCTCACTTATTTATTGCCGAGGGTTACGAGTACGTGGGAACGGCTGTTTGCATTAACTGTCAATTCTATGGATGTGTTTTACTGATTTGCCGTTTACGGGGTGAACACATGGCTCGTGCCCGGGATTGATTTATCGTTCAAATTGTGACCTCCCTTTATATTCTCTTTGAAATATACGTGATCAAAAAGGTAATTTCAAAAACTTCAGGTGAGCAAAAGGTGATCTCTAGGGGTAAGTTAGTAAGTTCGTATCGGTTGAGTGATTAGCCCTGGTGTTTGCCTTTTTAGGCCGCCTGGAGGCGTCTGACATGGCTTGTCGGTAGATGTTAGAAGCTATTCATCCCTACAGGTAATAGCGACATTACCTATGTCTATATTTCCAACAAAAAAAAAATAAAAATAAAAAAAAAGTTCTAAACTTAAGTAGGTTAAGTTTTAAAAAAGTTCGTGTTTTCTCTAAACGCAAATCATCACAGAAGCATAATCTCATGTAGGTAGGTATTATATGACTTATCACTTAGAGCCACGATAATGACGCGGCTCAGGTTTATTCATGTTTAGTAATGGAGCGTATCGTTTATGGCAAGGAAATTTATCTCACCTTCAACGAGATTGATGTCTTCTTTGATGGTGTCTGGCGCCATTACCGATGTTGAACTTCCTGTTTTTCTACACCTAATAAATAATACCATGTTATGTTTACAAACATTAAAGTAAACGATGATGTTTACACATTTGTTCTTATCATGGAGATCTATACTCAATACAGCATTAATGTATTTCTATTGTACCTAACTGTAAATGCATTTAATAGCGAGGTAGTTTATCCAGGCGTTAGAATGACAAAATCAATCTGTTATGGGTCCCGGCGTGACTACAGGATGATCTACACTCCTATCAGGGTGACCGCTGGTAGAGATATTGCATAACATTGTAAATAACGTTGTATCTATCTCTGCTGGTACGAGTATTACGAAACGATCATAACTGCTCAAGCAGCAAGAGCAAAACTAATAGGTACCTACGAAGAAGAAAGCCCATTTTTTTTTATTTACATAGAAAGTATAAAGGATTCGCAAAATGCCTAATTTCAATATTATAGTCCATGTCTGTTAATCCCATTGTGGCAGTCGCTTCTCTGAGTATGATCACGACGCGTAGTTACGCGCTGTGATTGCGTGTGGGCACACGCAATCATGCGTGCAAAACATGCGTCGCGTGGCAAATACGCCTCAAGCAGTGTTCAAAGCGGCCCACGTACGCGCCGCGCCGTGCGTACGCGCTGAGTACGCGCCGCGCGATCACGCTGTGTGATCTCGACGCGCGCCAGCTAGCGATGCCCTTGTATTTTGTAAAACCCGCTATACGCGCACGTAACTACGCGTCGTGATCACTTTCAACAATAGACAATAGGTAGTGTATTTGAGCGGCAAAAAACATGCAAAACATGATTGTGATTCAATTTACGTGACTTGATGTGCTACGAGTATGCAGACATAGCTTCTAGTCTATACCTACTTAGGGTATGTACATAGCCGGTAAATGTAAATTTACTTACGTTGATCTCACTACATACGATAAGTCTGAAAGTTACTAACTTTGTTTCATGTCCTTAAGTCAGGAGTTCGGTTGTTTAATATTTATCAAGTAATTCCCTAATACCCCTTATCCCTATCCTATGTCTGAAGCAATCTTGAGAATAAATAATTTTTCACGGTAGCTGACTTTCACAGCCTTATCTACGATCTAACTCTTCTTGAATTGACGCTGAGGTTTCATCAAAGACATGAAAAAATTTTACATCTATATCGATGGGTTTATGAAATCGAAAATCCATCCCTTTAATAATTAAAACGAAACTACGAGTATTACTCTAAATTTGAAAATTATAGTAGACTACTTGCTCCCCACAGTTATAGGATAGCTACAGGAATCGTTTAATTTCCCGGGATAAAAAGTAGCTCATGTTATGCCAGGATATAATCTTATCTTTATATTTATCTTTCATGAGAATTAATAAATGTCTTTAAACTGATATAAGCTACTACGAGTATGCTACATTTTTTAACCGACTTCAAAAAAGGAGGAGGTTATCAATTCGTCTGTATGGTTTTTTAAAATTTTTTTTTTAATGTTTGTTACCTCATAACTTTTGACTGGGTAAATCGATTTTGATGATTCTTTTTTTTTTAGAAAGCTGACGCTTCCCATTTGGTCCAGTTCGGATAATGATATCCATGAGAAAACCATGTAAGTCTTAAATTTGCATTAAGTACGTGCGCGACAAATAGATGAATAACTCAATAGTCGGTCTTTTGAAGTCGCTTTTTGTTTTGTAAAAATAATGTTCTTGTTTCAAATCGGTTCTGCTATTTTTCTAACGAACATCTAAACGTATAAACTTTTACATTTATAATCCTAATTAGTAGAATAAAAATGATATCCATCGTTCATAAAGATTGATATTTTATTCATTGACTGATATTAATTATCTCCTGAATTAATTAGCCCGCTACAATAACTTGACGCTGTCGAACTTTTTCAATTTTCGCCTCGATATAATTTATAGACGAAAGTCACTTCACCTTGTATTTACGAATTTTCTTAACAAGTTCACCTTGCTAATGAGCTGGAAAATTACTGTTTTTCTATTGTTTTCTCGGAAAATGTAATGTTCGTTAAAAGTTATTTTTTGTTTGAGACAAATTAACCGGCAATTAAGTTTACTTAGTTATTACGAATTTACGAAGCAAACTACTTATGTGTTCGAGGGAATAAAACGCCTCGAGCGTTTTGTGGTAACTCATAAGATATACCACGTCTGGCGTATTCAAACGCGTCTAGAGCGATAATAGAATAAAAAAATATATTCTGGATCCAGACGATCTATTTAAGTTACCCGATTAGTTCCGAATCATTGAACGAAATGGCTCTGAAAACAAAATGTTTATTGAGAGATTTTTGTAAATACGTGTATTTCGCCGGCGCCGGCAACTGCTGGTTCGAAAATATTTACAGAGAAACGGCTCCTTACAAAGCATACAGCATCATCTCATTCTCTATCTACACTACAACGATTTTTCTTGAGAATCTCGCTGCGTTGTTCGGGAACTTTCCAGAAGTAGAAAAAAACTCCGCATTTATGTTCTCGGCAATACACAACATCGTTCTCGGAAAAATGTTTCTGCTATTGTATCATAAAAAATCTATAAGGAAATTAAATTACGAAATGGCCACAGTGGGTGAAAACTTTGAGGAGCATTTTGTAATGAAAAAGCAATACAGAAAAGTGAAAGTCGGGATCTCCCTTTATATTATATCGGTGTATCTTTCTCTGATTGCGTACGGGGTGGAGAGCACGAGGAAATCGTTGGTCGAAGGTTGGTAAATGGCCGTGTTATTGCGTCCCTGATCTTGATGTCAACGATGTTCATTTCCTGGATGGCTGCCATCTAGGGTCGATGACACACCGGATGCCCACGTTTATATGCCCGGGATAGCTCTTCCGCAAATCGTACGTCATGTGAAGTCGGTCATCCGTCAGAAGGGGAATTGGCTAAACAAATGTTTGGCCACTTTGAGATACGGGTTTGCTTGCAGGGCTGGGTCAGTGGACAAACTGCTTTATACATGCCCTTTGACACGTTGCAATTACGGGTGTGGCTGGAGAGCTTTCGGAATCTGCAGTTACGTACTTAATGTAAACTGCCCAAGTTGGTGTAATATTCTTGAATGAGACATGGAGCGTCATTTGAATTTTATACTGTTATGTGCAAAATAACGAAAGTTTTGTATTAATTATTTTTTTCTTGTGAGGTATTGCAATATAAATAGGGAATAGAATGCTGAGTAAATGGCCTAGAAGCAGCGCAGCACTTTAGTGGTTCTCACTCGTATCCGTAGCAAACGAGATAACGATAGAGAGCACAAATATTTGGAATTTTTAAGTTCTGAAAGTGACATTTCTACGTGATAATCGTTTCATTACAAGAATTATAATATTTGTGATAGTCAGAACACATATATTCC
This sequence comes from Alcis repandata, assembly GCA_949125135.1. NCBI lineage: Eukaryota > Metazoa > Arthropoda > Insecta > Lepidoptera > Geometridae > Alcis > Alcis repandata. Next base: position 6,911,587 of record OX421238.1, read on the forward strand.
GATACAGTAAATAAAAATCATTCAAAAAATTTTATAAACGAGATTTCTGTGACAGAGCCCAACTCAGCAGAAAATTAAAACATTTAATTTAACCAAATAAACTGTATTTTTAAACGAAACGAAAAAATGTGCGTACGAAAATTTCAAACGCTGACAAAACCCAGATGCTCTCTTTGTACTCGTAATTTTCTTTTTATGTGCTCTTTAATTTTAGCCAAATTCATTCGTTCTGTTTTTTTAGGTTCTCCATTTTACACGGTGGTAACTTACTATCCGTATTACGAAGATCGGTCGTACTTGGCGAGTACATTACGAGTGTTCTTCTACGTTACTTGGCTGTACATGATGTTGCCGATGATGTCTGCCGATTGTTTGCCAATCGCCCACTTAATCACACTGGCTTTTAAGTTCGTCACTCTATGCAATCATTTTGAGAAGATTAGAAAGGAATTTGATCGGAACATGTTGACAGACAAGAAGACGGCCGTTCAAAAGTTAAAGGCTGGTTTTTTAGAGGGCGTACAAATGCATCAAAAGATTCTGCTGTAAGTATGTTGTATCAAACGAGTAATATAGGTACGAAATTGATTAAACAGATTATGAGCGCACGAATAAAAAGGGTATTTAAGATAGGAGTAGTTCTTATGAGTGAAGTCACGTTTATTTCAGTCCTCGTATGTCCATTGTTTACACACTCAGGAGTGTGCCATCTCCGCTCCCGCTATAAAAATGAATAAAATAGGAAAAAAATAACTGAGTCAGCGTGACACATACGGTCCCGGAACTGGAACCCATGTCGTAAAGGTCGAGACGTTTCGAGAAGTTATGTTACGTGTAGTTTGTTTTTCAGTTTAGCTGGCGAGATAACGCGTGTTTTTGGAATAATAATGTCACTTCAAGTGTGCGAGAGCTCGGCTGTGGCTGTGTTGCTTTTGTTGCGCTTAGCGGTGAGTGAAATTCAAACTAGCATGTTTTTTTTTGTTTTTAATAGGTTCACAGCGCCAGAAACTAAACTTTTCAAATAAATATCAGACGAAATCCAGATGCATTTCTATCGCAACCCATTGCGGTAGCGAATGCCGCATTGAATAGGCCTGAAACCTCAAAGGCTATCGTTCAAGCGTGTTTCTAAAGTTACGCGATGTTTCAGCTTTCCCCTCATTTGGATCTCACGAATGCCTTCATGACGTATACTTTTGTTGGATCGCTATTTCTGTTATTAGCATTAAATCTTTGGAACGCTGGAGATGTCATATACCAGGTAATTATAAAGGTCGATTCACACATATCAGTAAAGCCACAGTTCCAACATAGTACCGGCACAGTGCGAAATATTCTTTCATACATTCTCTATGAACGCATTGAGAGCACTGTGTCGTCACTGACACTGACAAGTGGGGATGCTTTCATAGAGAATGTATGAAAGAATATTTCGCACTGCGCCGGTACTGTGTCGGAACTGTGGCTTCACTGATATGTGTGAATCGACCTTAATACAAACTTTCTATTTATGTTTCTGGGTTTATTGATGTTGTTTCCTCGGAAGACAATTCACCGAGAGTTCATTCACTAAGTCAGAACAAACCGATTGAAATGTTATGAAATTTGTATTACCTATGCGATGTACATAACTTCAAATAACAAACTGTATGACAGAACTGTTTTGGGCGCCGCTTTTTTGCGTTACAAATTGTTTTTTGTCTTTAGCAAGATTTTGGTTAATCATCGTGAAAACAAATAAATCCATTTCCAGGCATCATTGTTATCCAACGCGATGTTCTACTGTGGTTGGCAAATTTGTGGGATAGAAAAACCGTCACACAGAGATGTAAGAAGACTAGTGCTTATTGGCTGTGCTCAAGCACAAAAACCTTTGGTACTGAAAGCGTTTGGGGTCCAAGATTTGTCTTATGCGACATTTGTTTCGGTAAGTGGATATAAAAGTTGGTTTTTGTTTTCCTGTTTATGATATTTCATTTTGAGGACTACTCAGATCAGAGCGATCACGCGGTGATGGTCGGTGAGCGGGTATTCAGCTTTCGTGATGTCACTATTCCAGCGACGGTGTTTTTGCAGCTGATAGCCACGCTCTGGTTTGTGTGGTTTTTTAAATTAACGGATGATCGTCCGAGTAAACAAACAAACGTGTATAAATAACATGTGCTCATTTTCTTTTTAAGGTGGCAAGAATGACTTATTCTGTATTTGCTGTGTTTTACCAAAGAGGAGCATAGATACGGACCTGTACGATTATTTATTGTGTGCAACTCACAAACTTACACTTACTCGTATAGATAGATTACAGCACACAGTGTACGTACCTAAAATATTAAATTCTCAAGGCACTTTGATTTAGTAGTATATGTAATTGTATACCTACGAGTATGTTTTGATTGAACAAGCGAGCGGAGCTAAAAATTAAATTCGGCAAAGTTCAATCTCACTTTATATTAATAAAGTTTTAAAACACCTGACGACTCTTTTTAAATGCTTTAATTTCCCAAGATTATCTCTTAAGAGTTTTAAAGATCACTAAAAATTTACTTAGGCACTGGAATTTAACGTCAGTGTTTTGCTGCCATGCGATGTGATCGCTTGAAAATATTTTTAAAATAACAGGCAGTCTATTAACTTTTCAACACTGAAAGTAACTATGTTTTGAGGAATATTTAATGTAGATTTCCCATGGGAAAAATGAAAACAGCGAGCGGCATAGCAGCGTCTATTACGCCGTTACAAGGTCTATTACCAAAGTAATTTATGTCACAATTAAGTAACCTGCCTAATGTACTCGTAATAAATGAAATAATCTCATCCCGGATTATGCTACTAATTCTTTTTAAGGATCAACAAGAAGCTCAGGGTAAACATTAATTTAGCTGGCAAGGTTTACTCATTTAATTAAGCAATGTTTCCTTGTCACATCAAAAGGTTCAAATGCCTGCAGGTTGACGACGAAGAAACACAAAAGTAAAATAAATAAAGATGAAATAATGTACGTAATCTGTCATGCTTGTTTCAAGAATACATCATAAATTCAATGTTGACTTAATAAAGCAAAATTTTGATAATACATCTAATACAAAATAATCGAAAAAATGAAACTTATCACGTGCCGGCACAAGCGGCGCATCGCCATATAATTTATGCTGCCTATATTTCTCGTTAACAACTCGGAAACGGCTAGGTCGAAAGCAATCCCGCTTAAAAGCTTGTGAAATACAACAGTGCGTTGAAACCGAAGCGATAGTAAAAAACAAAACAAAGCAGAACTCTTCACGCAATAATGTATTCACTTCACACACGTATGATATTTGCATTAGACTTTTCTATCATCTTCCACGTAATAGCTAAAATTGCAATTGCTAAAATAGGGGGGGGGATAAACACTATACCTACTATAAAGCTATTTACTATCAGAAGGCTTACATACAAAGTCTCAAAACACAAGCTGCACAAGCGAAGGCAAATTAATAAATCACTATCCAATATGTTCTAAACGAACGCGTTAATAAGCGACCATGTCGCCATAATTTACCAAAGACAACAGAAATTTAATATCGGCGGTAAAGTAATTTTACGTTGAAGTTTTGCAATAGATAAGTAAGTTTGCCTCATTGGGACCCCTGGTTTAGAAGGTAGATAGAGTTATAGAGCGCCACTTTGCACCTAAATCAATATGCTTTGAGCGAACAATAGTATTGAGCAAGTTAGTCTTTAATTACAAGTTCGCGGGATGATATTCAGAGGAGCAGCTTTCTCGCTACGTCTATGTAAATTATTTGCTGCTTCATCGCCGATTGAGGAGTAAAGTTTACGTTGGTTTTAGATGGGTAAAGTTACTGTACTATACTAGTACCTAATCCTAATATAATCCTAATCCTAGTATATTATAGGCTCGACGTACGTTATCCGCGTGGCAACAGCGAGCAGTGACAGATAGATAGATAAACTCTCTCTCTAATTAGTGATGAATTACTTTACCTTAGTTGTATTTCCAGTAAAGAGGGAGTTGTATATGTTAGGTAATACAACGTTTTTTTCTGAAAAACGTGTTAGCACTAGGTAAGTAAGTAGGTATATTTGCTTGGACGATGGAGTCTCACAATGATAGATTATTGGAGACTTTTCTCAAGCATTCAGCTTCACATTGAAATAATTGATGGATCGCCTGTTTGCGGTCTGGAGTTGATGAATTGGCAATACCTCGATGTAATCTCAACGAGTTATTATTAATACTAGGTGCTAAAATGATATATTGCTAATACAATAAAATCTACATTTTAAATTTTGTACAGTGTCAACTCTGTATAGTATTGGCGTGTTTATTTCTAATGCATATCCAAATATAACGAGGTAAAGTTAGTAACGTAATATATAATATGTATGCTTTGTAGAGGGTAATCGCCAAAACTACTGGTCCTATTCTAAAAGTGTTTTAAAAAAATAATGTTTACCTCTACGTACTTATGGAAATACTCAATCTCCAAATTCTCTATACATATAACCTAATCTTAATCGTAAAACAAAAGTTATACAAACGCACTCGTGCAAATTCATCATCTTTATTCTAACTCGTAATTCTTTACCGTCTTTCTTTTGTAAAGATAATCGTGAACCATATTCAGTTCCATATTCTTTTGCTACGTTTCTCTCCCTCATTATATACGACTCGACGTAATTAACTGCCTCAGCGGCAGGTTACAGCAAACTTTGTTTTATTTCAACTTTGTATTTTTAGGCCAAAAGCTGTTTAAAAGTTGTTGTAACCCTTGGGGCGAATTCCGCGTATGCCTAAGGTTTCCTCCGCGAATATTTACCTGCTTTTAAGAGTCTTACGTCTGTCGCCGGTGAGGTATTCAAAGATACAACTCGATATGACAGACTCGACGTGTACTTTACAGCGGAACTTTATTTACTTACCCGTAGTTGGAAACTGTGCTTCGAAATGTGATAAAAAGTAATGCCCGTGGGTTTCAATAATAAACTTATAGGTGATTTATACGGTTCAAGTTCTGTTACAAGAGGTAGTAGGTAGGCACTAGGCAGGTAGGTAAAATAGTGTAAAGGCCTTCTAATATACATTTTAAATTGTATATGGATTTAAAATATACATAATTATATACGTTGTTATATAGGTATATTGGTTGGTTGGATGTTTACCTATACTTACTTATAATAAGTCAATAAGTCAACGTTGTAACCAGTGCTACGTCTTTTAGCGTAGGAATAATTATACCTACAGTATACATACAAACATAGTTTAGACTTTGAGTTGGTTCTACTCATATTACATCTCATCTCTACAGCTCTCCTATGTAAATCCTCTCCGAAAACCTATTACTTTGTACCATCTTTTATGAGACTCGCTGACATTCTCATTAAGGTCTTGCAAGTTTCCAAATGAGAATCCGAAGCAAATTAAATGTTTAATCAGTCTGTACCTCTCATTCAATGTATTTTAAGTAAGTCGTAAGTCTCATTGTGTTTTATTTAGTTTTGGAAGACTTTTTCGTTTTGGTCGTTTTATTTTTGAATTATAATATTCATTATATTTATTTCTTAAGCACTTATAAATCATTTATATCAAACATATTATTCAATACAATGTTGGTATTAAAGCAATATTTGGAAAGGTTGCGCAATTTACCCTTAATTTATACCCTTAAAAATAAAAGATCTAAAGCCCAGTTCATTCGCCTTTGATTCTTCTTTTCGTTTTTAGATCAATCTAAATGTCTCTATATCTTATTTTACGAAAATTTTCGACCCATCTATTTACAATTTCAAAGCCCTTTCAAGCTGCTCGTTTACTGATTTCACCTCCAATATAAATACAATACACCTAGTTCTTTTCTTATAAAGATTTATTGGCACATCTACATGTTTGACAAACAATATCATGCTCTTCAAATATTAGGCTATTTCTTTCGCAAACATCTTACGAAGCTATTCACTCCGTATTTATCTGAATGATCTATATTGTTAAATTTTGCTGAAGATCAAATGCATTTTAATAGGTTGTTCCCGAGATCAAACAGAGAATAATGAGACTTCTGCGCCAATATATCGAAAGGATTGAAGTTTTTAGAGTGTGCGTAAGTCTATACCGAAGCAATCCCACGTCACATTAGCGCAGTTTATGGCAGGTTTAACGAGGAGCACCTACACCTCGTTAACCTCCCTATCATTGGGGAATAAATTCTACGTGACGTCACGCTGCCTCCCGCCTTCGCCCGATTAAGTGAAATTATTCCCGAATCATCTTAACGCCTTCCCAATACGGTTCACTTCGCCCTGAAACAAGCCGCTGCTCGCTTTAAAATATAGCGCCTCCACGCTGCTGCGAGGATGAATGACTCTCTGAAATGTTTTGCCATTTTACCAATTCATATTCCACTATTGCGATTGACGTTTATCCAATAGACAGATTTTTGTACGAATATGTGTAATTCCCAACAAAGAGGAGACTGATGAATATAACATAAATTTTATGTCGGAAACTGAAAAAGTAGGTAATCTATATGACAAATACGAAGGACTATTCCCTGGGATCCTGAGATATGGTTGTCATTAATTTAAAACAAAGTAAACGGTCCCAGAACATTCCCAAAACGGATTAGAGAGCATTGACGGACGTTTATTTGATAAATAGGTTGAGGATAATATTTTGAAATTGTTTGGGATTCTTTGATCCCAGTTCTTCAAAGCCTATTGTATTCGCAGGCTCAATTGGAATGAAAATCATAGGGAGATTGCTTCAAATTCTGTATTACGAACTTTACGTGTGGTAACAGACCTCTACTAATAAATTAAGTAGGCTCTAAAACAAAACTGGTCCACTAGGTTTCTTTTGTATCTATGCAGAATTACAGGTCTAAGTCTACTAATTAAAACGTACTAACGAACAGCCGCTTAAAGATTGTTTGTAAACTTTATGGCCAGTTTCGACTAAATGAAATCAACTACGTAGAAAGTCACTTCAAGCCTCCGCAGCTGCAGTCCACATGCGTCGTATGGCGTCCGGTGATAGTCCGATCGCCGATCGCTGCTAATCCGCCGATCCCGATCGAGCTGGCGGCTGGCCAGAGTGGCCAGGTGACGACGTGTGCACGCAAATTAGAAACTTTTACAGCTTTCTAAACTACTCTTTTTTACCATACTAGAATTGCCGTGTCGTTTCATCCGGTATCTTATGCGTTGATTATACGTAACAAGTACAGTGGCGAGACAGTAAATTGACATACTCGGACGACGACACTGTCTCTGTACTCGTTACATGTGATCATCGATCAAGTATGTAAGCGTGTAATCAACCCATTACAGGGACTGGATACTACAGCTGCCGATAATATACTAGATCCTAACCAACCTCCAAACAAAATTTTATTCAAATCACTTCCAAATTAGCTCTTGCGGTTTTAAGTAGCAACAATTTTATAAGTGTGATGTTTCGATTCAGTGTTGAGTACCGGTTTTAAAATTGATCGAACACTAACTGGAAGGTTCTGAGTTTTAAGGTGTCCTATTATATTTATTTTATATAAGCTGCGCCTCACGGTTTCTTCTGTACGGTAATGATGAAAAGTGGCATACATACATATGTATATTAATTTCTTTCCTTCTATTTTGTCTGTATGCAATATTTTACGATGTTGATGTTTGATGTTCAGGCGTGAAGGCGTAACAAACAAACAAGTTGAATTTAACATTCATAAAAAATAGTTAGGATTAATAGTTCCAAAAAATTACCTAGGCTTTGTGATATTACGATTTATGTATTTCGTTTAGTAAATTACTATAGTCAATTACAAACCTTGAGCTGTTTGAGAACGTTTCAAAGCCCAATTTGGTAAGAGCTTAAAGCCCTAAAAGGCGAATTTTTGATATACTTGGACTTAGTATTAGGTTTCTTTGAAGTAGCATCATGTCACCTTGAAGTTCAAGCACTCATACTGTACTGAAAGCTAATTGACAAACTTCACGACGAATCGTTAAAAATAAGTAGTTACTTCATCTGAGTAAATATAATATTCAGAAGAAATTCTCAACCGAAAATTACTTTAAGTACACACGCTTAGTAAGAATTATTAATGGCTAGGTGGCAGGTGTGTAGAGTTCATGGCAAAGGCAAAAGGAAAAATCAAATCTACTCCTAACCGCACAAAACACAAGAAAACAAATAACATAAAGTAAATTCATGTGACATAATTGTATTAAGAATAAGTTAATGCGAAAATAACTCTACTATAACTCTCTCTCTCTATTCTCTTGTCTGTTTGGCAAACTTTATTAAAAGGAAAAAACTAATTTTGTTAACGTTTGGCGAGGAAATAGTGCTCTGAATAAGGGAAGGTATACTCGTAGGATAAGTATTTTTGAACATAAAAAAAATATGAAGAGTTAAAAAACTTAGATAAAAACCAAAAGGGGTACCAATAGTATCTGTTGTACATATAATAGTATGAGTAGACATATACTGCCGTCATAAACCCAAAAAGCGGTATCTCAATAAAATATTGATAGAATTTTACAAACCATCAGATTAAAAACAGTTTTTTTTGGATACCGCTCTTGGGTTTACGACGGCAGTATAGTACATACTCGACTGTAGTTTATACCATTATCCAACTTGAAAAATACTCTACATCCAGACTAAACAAATTCGTTAGGTTCAGCTACTTTCAAACTATTAATTTCAACTTTGAACCATTAGATTGTCTAGTCGAAGTCTAGAAAATAAATTGAAGGAAAGTTTTTCTCCTTCAGCACCACCAATCTAAATCATGATTTATGTGAACGGCTTCTCTGAAGGTCGACAATATATAATATTGGCCTCTGAAGATAATTGTTCAGCCCCTAAAGCCTAATTAATCCGAAGCAATTAATTTTGTTTACAGAATATCCTGGATCTATCGCGAAAAGCGTGAAGCGTTAGCCTCATATTACATTATTGTTGATATACCATCGTACCTACGAGAATAGATTGCCAATTTCATGTTTAAAGAAACTTTAAGGGTCAGATGTATGACCTAACGTAACATCAACATAAAAAAATAGGTTTGTATCTTATATCGATGTAGAGTAATAAGATGTCGTGCAATAAACAAAAGATATTACATAAAATCTAATCTATCGTAATCTTGGTCTCCATAATACGGGCCTTGTGCCTAGTGTGGGGCCGCAGCCAAAGTTATGGAAATTTATTGTTTAACCTGATATAGGTATAGTTAGTTTATTGTTATTATTTTAAGTTTTTAAGTTTCCATTGTTTGTACTTTATTTTTTGGTTAATAAATTATCTTATCTCTTTTCTTATCTTAAAATATTCATAGCTATACAGTTTTTATTCCATTGTCATCCGAGTTACATAGGTGTACCAAATTTCAGCCCAACTCCTCTGGCGCAGCGACCTGAAGTTGGACTTGGCCTCCAACCCAAACTATAATGCGAGTTAAATAAAACCTTAAAATAAAAAGTATATTTCAACAGCTGATTTCAAAGGTTTTATGAGATAAAGTTTAAGCCCTTTCAAACAAGCAGCCGCGCCACTAGGAACCCTAACCTCGACGCAGTGTCATGTAATTGGTGTCAAAACTCTCTTGAACGTAACTAAGTAAGTATAGTAGCACTGTCCAGATGCTCTTACAGTTGCAATACACCGTTGGCTAATAGCCAACACAGTTACGAGCGGCAGCGGACATCCCCAGCAAAATTACTGCCTTACGTAAACATTTTTATCCTTTTACATGGCGTTTTCGCATGATATTTTAAAAAATGTCCCGAATGTTGAACACGTGTTACTATTCGGTTAGTGTTATGGAGACTACGGCGCGGAAACTGTAATATTGGTCGGATCACCGCCAAGATTTTCATTTTCTGTTCGGCTTCGAATGCACGTTTTGTAAGTGTGGAAATTTTGAGACAATTTTGACAAGTTTTGATTCCTCTGTTAAGCCTCTGTTAAGCCTCTACAACAATAATTGTCAAGCCGTGTTAGAGGCCCTTTAGGCGGCCTAAAAACTCTCACCCCAGGGCTAGCCACTCAACGTATTAAGTCTTATTTATATAAGTTGACAATACAATATATTTTTAATTAAGTCGAAAATACATATCATTAACATTCAAACTAAGTCAATTTGGTAAGCAAAATAATATTATTCGGCAGTACAAGGGCGGCTTTATTGCCTAAAACAAATTTTGTGGTATTTTTTGTTACTTAAAAAAGTGCAGTTCACATTACACTTGGTATTCAAAACACCGCTTGCAGTCAATAGTGCTGTGTTTAGCGGTGCATGGAATCAATTCGAGGAGCGAAACGCGATAGAATATACCGATCGTAAATTCACGGACGAAGCGTTAGAATTGCTAGATAGTTCAGCCGGAGCCTTTTCCAATTAGGGTTGGGTACCTAAAGTACAATTGTAGTGAAAAGTGCTGAACAATGCTAAAAGATGCACCACTCAATTCAATGAAAGTCATTTTGCACATGTTTCATTTAAAAGTTTCGCACAATAAAAGTAAAGTTTTACATTCTAGGACACTCTTTCAGTAAATCGAAAACGAGTCTACTTTGTTCCTCTATTGTATTGAATTTACGAGAAAACTTTAGCGTTATAAAGACATTCAGTTTAACTTAAACTTCAGTTTACTTAAACTGAATGTCACACATCTATTTGGTTACGCAGGTACTTACTGTCTGAAATTGACTTAAGTTACTTACATATTCGGAGTATCTAAATTTTGATAAAATATGCTATATGGAGGTTTTTAGGGTCTAGTTTTTGCCCCTAATTCCGCCACCTCTCATTTACGCAGGTCGCCCAGGTACTGGGCAGGTTTAATCTGAACAAGCCAATACGTTCATATCAAAAAAAAATAAGCTGAATGATGTTTTTTTGTTATAATTAACACAATACTCACGTAAAAATCAAGTCGTTTAATACGACTAGGCCAGGCGAGACGCGACCGCGAGCGCATCACGGTTGTAACTCATCTGATGAAGGTCACCGAATGTGATCGAAACTAGTCGTATTAAACGACTTGATTTTTTTACGTGAGTATTCCCGTGTTAATTGTAACAAAATGTGTCAAAACCACGTCCATATTGAATGATGTCGATTGTGTTGAAATTGTCAAAACTAAATTAAATTAGACACAATGGGGGGCGACGCTAACGCTAAAAGTACCTGGTGGGGCAGCCCGATCTTGAATGAAAGGGGGGACGACATGGCCGGAGTATTAGAAGAGATGAGCATGCAGGTTCTCAACAGCGGCACCACCCCCACTTATTTTACGATCAGAGGTGGACAAACCTACAGCAGCTTCATCGATGTAACGGCCTGCACTACGGACCTCTTGAACCTGGCTGAAGACTGGCACGTAGACGAAGGTATGACGAGCTCGGACCACAACACCATCATTTTCCAAATTAGACAAACTAGAGCAAATGGCATAAACATTAGTAGAAGCACCAGAGTTTTCAACAGTAGAAAAGCAAACTGGAGTCATTTTCGTGAGAAAATGGCCCAGTTGCTAGAAGTAAATAAAATTAATAGTTTAGAGTTTAATAAAATAAATAATAAAATTGACTTAGAAAATAAAATTAAAATATATATAAGTATTATTACAGAAGCATGCAAATATAGTATTCCTAAAATAAATAGTAAAAGTAAAATCAACTTACCGTGGTGGTCCGACGAGCTCGCCACCCTGAAGAAAGAGGTTGTCAGAAGAAAGCGCAGGATCCGATGGGCAGCGCCGGTCCGTAAAAGCAAAGTCGTTGGCGAGTACCTGGAAATAAAAGAAAAATATGAGAATGAAGCTAAAAAGGCGCAGATAAAAAGTTGGAAAGAGTTCTGCGGAAAGCAGGATAGAGAAGGAGTATGGAAAGGGATATATAGGGTGATGGCAAACACAAATAAAAGGTATGAGGACCTGCCTCTCGTTGTAGACGGGCGAGTACTCGATCCCAAGGAATCCGCAAATCTGCTTGCGGAAACCTTTTACCCGGAGGATAGGTGCGAGGCAGACAACACAGACCATGAGCACATCAGAGCCGAAGCCGGAAAAATAAATGCAATGGGTCATGATGAAACGCATGACCCACCATTTACTCCTGAAGAGCTCAAGTCTGCCGTCGATTCGTTTAACCCTAAGAAAGCACCAGGTCCAGATGGCTTAACTGCGGATATCTGTAGACATGCAATACTTCAAGCCCCGGAAACTTTCCTATCACTGGCAAATAAGTGTTTGGATCTGGGTTGCTTCCCGGAACCATGGAAGGAGGCCACGGTGGTTATAATCCGGAAACCTGGAAAGGGAAGTTACACAGATCCAAAGGCCTATAGACCAATCGGGCTGTTGCCGGTGCTAGGAAAGATTCTGGAGAAAATGCTGGTGACTCGAATTAAGTGGCACATTATACCAAGGCTCAGTTCCCGCCAATATGGTTTCATGCCACAGAGGAGCACGGAAGACTCCCTCTATGTCCTGATTAAGCGCGTGCGCGAGAAGCTAAGTCAGAAAAAGCTTGTCGCACTCGTGTCGCTAGACATAGAGGGAGCCTTCGATAGCGCCTGGTGGCCGGCCATAAGGGTGAGACTGGCCGAGGAAATGTGCCCCATCAACATAAGAAGGGTTATCGATAGCTACCTGGAGGGACGAAAGGTAAGAGTGCGGTACGGGGGAGAGGAGGTACTGAGAGGAACGACAAAGGGATGCGTGCAAGGGTCGATCGGTGGTCCGATCCTTTGGAACATCCTCCTCGACCCACTATTACAGGGTCTACAGCGACGTGGAGACTACTGCCAGGCCTTTGCTGACGACGTGGTTCTAGTATTTGATGGGGATACCGCGCTGGAGGTCCAGCGACGTGCCAATGACGCCCTCACCTATGTTCGGGGGTGGGGGATCAAAAATAAGCTGAAGTTCGCCCCGCATAAAACGAGTGCCATGCTCCTGACGCGTAAGCTTAAATTTGATACCCCACAACTGAGCATGGGGGGAATTGGCATTGGCATGTCGAAGGAAATTAAACTCTTGGGGCTCTGGATAGATGATAAGTTAACGTTCAACGCCCACGCTGCCTATGTCTGCAGGAAGGCGTTGAATATCTACAAACAACTGTCCAGAGCCGCAAGAGTTGGTTGGGGCCTCCACCCGGAAGTTATCCGGACCATCTATACCGCGGTTATTGAGCCAGTCGTCATGTATGCGGCGAGCGTATGGGCTAAGGCTACCGAAAAAATCGGGATACAAAAACAACTGAACGCTGTCCAAAGAGGCTTTGCACAGAAACTGTGCAAAGCCTATCGCACGGTCTCCCTAAACTCGGCACTGGCGCTGACCGGGTTGCTCCCTCTCGACCTCAGAATACAAGAAGCAGCCGCTCTGTACGAGGCAAAGAAGGGAGTACCCTGGCCAGCGCTAGGAGACAGGGAGATCGAGAGACCGACAGCGTTCGTTGACACACCTCACCCGGAGCAACATTTGAACCTGCAGTTTTTAAGCCTGGAAGACGAGGAAGACGTTGATACACACAACACTCAAGCAGTACGCATCTTCACGGACGGTAGTAAGATAGAGGGTAAAGTTGGAGCGGCATTATCTCTTTGGAGCAATGCCGCCGAAATTAAAAACCTGAAATTAAAACTACCGTCCTACTGCACCGTCTACCAGGCCGAACTACTGGCCATATGGAAGGCGACGGAGGAGGTGCTTAAGAGACCCGAAATGAGTTTTGGCATCTACAGTGACTCTAGGTCGTCACTGCAAACAGTTACGAATTACCGCTCTCTACATTCCCTCGCAGTCGGGGTTCGCAATAATCTAGTGGAGTGCTATAAGCAAAACAAACGAGTTGAACTCTACTGGATTAAAGCGCACGCCGGCCTCGAGGGAAACGAGAGAGCGGATCAACTTGCCAAAGATGCCGCCTTAAAAATGAAGACCAAACCGCACTACGATCTATGTCCGGTTTCATTTGTCAAGCGACAAATCCGAATGGAAACGCTTGACAGATGGAATCGGAGATACAAGTCAGGTGGAACAGCAGGGGTCACCAAAATGTTTTTGCCGGATGTGGTCTCGGCCTATACGATCACCAGAAAGCTAGTACCAACTGGCGTGCTGACACAGGTAATGACAGGGCACGGTGGGTTCTCCGAATACTTGTATCGTTTTAAGTGTAAGCAGAGCCCATCGTGCATCTGCGAACCTGGGAAGGACGAGTCCATTACACACATCCTAACAGAATGTCCTGCCTTTTCTCGAGAGAGGCTCGATATAGAGCTAGAGATTGGAGAAAGGGTCTATCCAGAAAATTTTTGCAGAATAATATTTGATAAAAACATTCAAGAAAAATTTCTAAATTATTGTATAAACATAGCATCCCGGGTAATAAAAAGAAATAAATAGATAGATAAGTAAAATTGAATATTTATATTTGAAAATATAGATATATCAATTAGATGTACTATTAGATAATCAAACAAAAAACAAGTATATATACATACATATAGGAAAATAAGCATGTTTAAAATAAATTAAAAAGGTAAAGCCCAATCTGCGGACAACGTATGAACCCACCGATCCATGCATCCGTATGTTATTAGATATTCTCGCGTTTGTTGGTGTAGGAAACCCTAATTTCCGAGTCCTGCGAACAACGTGTGGATCTATTGACCCACAAGTACTTATATTATATCTGCATGTACGCTTAAAATCTAAAAGATTAAAATATTGTATTATAGCAAAAACTTTGCGATAGAGTAAGGTACAATCTCATTAATGACTAAATACAAAGGCATTATAATTTATATTACTATTATTATTTTTGGACAAGTACTTACAAATTGTATGTTAAACTTATAAACTATCGAAATATTATTTACATACGTAAACTCTTTTCAAACTGACATTAAGTCTAGACAAAAATTAAAAAAATACCTAAAAAAGGTCCCTGAAAAGCTCGGGGGAACATAGGTGGAGGAGGTCGGGAAATAAAAAAAAAAAAAAAAAAAAATTAGACACAGATTTTAATGCTGTCACATCGATTAGTGAGTCAATATCATTAATTAATCAATCAATCGTGTCTGTTATTTTATTAATCCTGGCTAATTAATCAGGTGGGGGTCAAATCGTCCTTAATCTCGAATTTGTTGAATTTGTCCGAATAAGTAATGTACTGGCACAAATCCAAGTTTGAATATCGGGCAACTGTTCGGAATATTGGTGGCGCTTCATCATGCCATAGTGTATGCAGTCAAGTCAGAAATTAAGCTGTAAGGAAACCGGGGATTAATCTAAAGACACTCTTGTATGCAGACGGGATAGGAAACGTAGAAAGGGAAAGGAATGTTTGCTTTCAGTTGAGTTAGAATAGCTAGTAGGTACGAGTAGAATTTGCCTGGTCAGTTACTATGTAGGTTTAATATTACGAATTAAAAAGCAGTTTTAGATTTATATATTTTTGGATCAGTTTGGGACACCTGTGATACCGAATCTAGACAAAAAAATAAAAATATCTAAATGATTAAGTAGGGATCTATTTTGTATCCGATTATAACAGAACCGATAGGAACTCTGAAAACCTCAAGGCTCGAAAAGAGCGAGATTACCAACATTTTCTCGATGTAAGCAATTTTTTATAGCAACTATAGTTTTTATAATATTTTGCGAAGGACGAATTCTTTATTATAATAAATACATATGTTCGCGGTGGACGTAGTTACGTAGTTGTCCGTCGGCAGAGCCCATGTCTGGCGTGCGGCCAGACATAATGGGCTGCCTTGCCCGTTCACCCGCGCTTATTTCAACTACATAAATTTTACGCTCCTTAAAATTTAAGGACGTGCAAAGTGGCGTGCGCACTATGTTTTGTGGCAGACTTAATCAAGATTTTGTTTGCTTTAACTAAATCAACATTCATAATTGATCTTGAGAAGTGTTTTTATTACTAAAAGAAGTATTAAATGAAAATAAGTAGATTGAACTAACTTTGTGAAGAATTTTCCATTTTGCCAAAGGGCATCCCATATTACTTTTATCCACGAACACGAATACTACCCCCACAGTTATCGGTTAGTGGTAAAATTATAGGTATAGCTCACTCTCTCTACTGATACTTTAACTTACCGACAACCGCCCCACCAATAAAGCCAATTGGTTTATAGAAAGATTTAGAATAAAGGAGCGCAGCTCAAAGAGAGCATTGTCCACTGCTGCCGCCATTCACTTGCTACTTCCAATACTGACCTCTCTATAGCTTACCTAAATAAAGCTTAAGCTACCGAGGAGTAAAACGAAAACTCATCCCCAAAATTCAATATTTCCGGGTCCCAATCGGATCACGGCTGTGTAACACGACTGGATCCTTAATACGGCCGATAACTGTCGCTGGCTATCCGCCAAACACCCGATAATTTACCATCGACGTGCCGCATGCAAATTTAAGCTCTAATCCTTATTTTTTCATTGAAATTCAGAACGGTTTCGCCCCTTCGGCCCTGAGTTAAGCCCTGTAAAACTTTGGGAGGTAGTGTGGGATTCCGGATTTGAATGTATTAAAGTGCGAATTGAGCCGCGGACGAGCCGTAGATAGTTTGTTGAATAGTGGAGGCTGTAGAGCTCTTCTGTTGTTTTTTGCTTTTTAAAGTTTTGTTAGCATTATTTCTTACCAGCGAGAAAAGAAGGAGTCTAATGAAAAATTGTAATGCCCAAAATATATATAGGAGTACACCTACTACGTTCAGTTCAGTAAAGTAACTTAGACAGAAAGCCTACGAGATTCCATTCTCGGCAGCCTCAAATCAAGTAGAGTAATGATCAAAATTCCATTTTCACACTTCGCTACATTTGGCGTCATCTCGCCACGTCGTACCATTCACTGAATTCCTGGAAGCGCAATTTCATTAGTCGCAAAGAGGTCGCATCGCGCGACTCGGCTCGTTCATTAAAGTGATGTTATTTACCCCTGGCTCCATGACTATTTGTAAAGAATCAGACCCCTTTGAGATTGGTGACTCGGGCAGAGACTTGGAATATTTTTTACTTGGTCATAATGTTCAGATTCATACACTGGTTCCACTTATGTAAATGAATTTTTAATATGAAATTCTATGTGTGATTAAGTTAGAAATTTTGTCGGGATATGTCGGGAGGAGTGTAGAGTTGAGCCTTAATCATAGGAGTCGCAAGCTGCCATTTGCTTAGAATGGAGACAACAAGTGCATGCAAATGTGTATGCATTGGAGAGTGCAATTCGACTCAAAAAGGGAACATCAAAAAAACAATCCGTGCCAATGTCCCCCCTCCAACTATGTTAATGCATCCTCGAATGTAACAACTGTTCCAGAGCGTTAAAAGTTAAAATTGGGTATCTAAATCAGCCATCTGAAGAAGCATCAGCAACCACCCGGCAATAGTAAAAGGTCGTCGTAGCCGAAATCGGCATAAAATGTAAAATCATATTCGGTAAAGGCGATTTATTTTTTTGTTCTACTTTCTTGATTGTGCTATCGGCACAATGTGTTGCATACTCTTTTGTACGCAGGTAAGTAGTACTGTTATGATTTTTTAGTCTATGGCATATTTTACGTGACATTTAAGTAACTTAATATAATTCTTACAATGGCAAGACCAACTAGGTATGATTGGCCGACAGAAAAACAGTAGGTATACTTGTCACGCGTTGAGCCAATGAGATCGTTTCCCGCCTGTTTTTGTCAGCCAAGCAAGAAGGTAGGAAGTTGAAGATAAAATAGATTTGGTGAGGGTCATTCGAGATCCGCTCGTTGGAACAATATCATGATATCATATTGTTAATCATTATTATTGTACGGCAAATGCATTATGTATTGATTATAACACATGATATAGAGTGGTGTAAAGTGATAAAGCTGATGTATAATTAAAACATATAAATGAAAGCAATGGACTATGATTTATCAAAGTATGATCAAATGAATGTAAAGCACATAAAGCAACAAGTAAGAAAAATAAAGTGCATAATACTACGTCGGAACTTGAGAGATCACTTGCATTACAACTTTGACCGCGCTCCAATCAAACATAGCTCAAGTTCAATTTTTTACCCTTCACAGACAATATTAATTGTTACAGCAGAGGCAGAGGCGGACCCAGGATTTTGAATTGGGGGAAGGCAGCTTGAACCAGGCGGCTGAGTGTTTAAAAAAACAAGGGTAGGGTTTACAGGTATTTGGGTGCTTGGGGGAGGGGAGGAGGGGGGTTGCCCCCTAGCCGCCCTGGATCCATAACTGGCGGCAGGCAATAGCGAAGTCACTGTGGTGTGGTGGCAAATTAGTTTGCGTAGTCTTCATTAATTAGGACGAAGTTGCGTGGTTAACTTTAGCACCAATGAAGATGGTGGTCCTTCTCCAACCTATTTTGAACCGTAACCCATCCACTCAAATGACGTAATAATTATGAAACTATTGACTGTGCAATGAACCGTAGCTATATGTATAAATTTAAATGTATGAAATTGCTTGGTTACGACTTTGAATGACCACTTAAAGATTAACTTAATGACCTACTATTGAAAATAACAAACTAGGTATTTTTATACTACAAAGTTCATTCTTTTAAAATACAAATTCTCATAAATATCTCATTTCTCACCATAACAAAAAGTTCACTTAGGTACTTACAATAATATTTAGAAGAAGGTTATTAATTTATTTATCATCCTTTAAAAGGCCTTCATTTCTTTCATGTATTTTGCTAGTGGGTATTAGATTTTGTATTTTATTGAAGCGTTTTGTTGCCTTGAAAAATAAACTTATCTAAGGTTCAATGCCTTTTGATTTTCAACCCGATTCAATTTTACATGGACTTTCAATAGAATGGACGCGAAATTTTCTATCGTAATATCTCATTATGGTAAGTGATAAAATACCACTTGGAGCACGTCCGCATACCTTTTAAACAGCGCTCTAATTAATTTTCAATGAGATTCCAATAAAAGAACGGTGGTATTTCCCATAAGAGCGACTGGTTGAATTTATTAGGTATGCCAGCCTATATGTTTAGAAACAGTATAAACAGTAGCAGAAATACACATAAGAAAATTAATTTAGTTCGTATAATGATTTGGATCGTATATGAACGTTTGTTTTTTAACAAACGGTTTAGGCTACATATCTCTAAACAAAAAAAACATTGTTTTTTTTTCATTTTATATTTATAGTAATATTCTTATAATATATATACACAACGTCGTACACTTTTTTAACACGCTTTTATTAGCTTCACCTGTATGTTTGTATGTATGTATGTAACCGACTCCTTGAGCGCGTTTTTGAACCACTTTAAACGGTCAGATTTTTTTCAAACTTTGTAGATATATCGAGGACCGATGACAATACACTAAACAAAGCGTGTTTTTTTAGTTTTTTTAACTATTATTATTATTCTTGGGTGTCACTGTGAGAGAAACTAGCTTCAGGACAATTTTTGTTCAATAAATCAGTACCTAAGCATCTTTGAACCTATTAAACTAGAAATGAAACAAAAGACGAATGTGACGGGACGAGTTTACAATTGTTTTTACTGAATTAACAAAATTTTGGTATCGTATCTCTAATTATTTTACTGGATATAGTTAAGATTTTACAAGGTTACTTAGATGTGTGGAAACTGTGTCCGATCCTTACTGTTTATTTAATGCTCTGTGAAATTGGACCCGGATGCCGGAGAGATGGCGTCGTCTATTTGCAAAGGAGCGTTATAAATTAGGAACTAAAATACAAATGTCTAGCCGAAGATATACGGATATGAGCGCGCTATTATCTTTTCATGAGATTGTTACGTAAAACTTGCTCTCACTGTTTTGTCCAAATAATATATTCTTGGTCCCACGCCGCGGCAATAAGGAAATCTTACTTTATAGTCGTTGGTACTTTTCCTTTTGGATTAAATGATCGTGAGACATTTTCCGAAAGACAATCAGAAACTCAAAGTTAGTCTCGGATTTACATTTTGAATTTGGTATTCTCCTCGACCTCTGTTAGTCGTTGGCTCGTGATGACCTCGACCAGTTACTTTTTCCACAATCAGTAGCTTCTTGACACAGATCTTGGTGTCAAGATAGTCATATGCAATCTGGCCTTTGAACTTTCTATTTCCTTCCAATATTTTCTATGTTGTTATCTTTTTTGCAGTAAACAAAATACCATTGAAGAAGGTGGTTCTTAAATTCGCCAATTGTTGTCTAGTACAATCAATTGTGATAAGCGAAATTAATCTATGAATTGTGATTGTGTGTCAATTCTGATTGTGATTGTGTATTTTTTTTTATTATTGGTGTAAATAAAAGATTTTATCTATAAACTGTTAGATGCTTTCTTGCTCCAACATTATTGTAGATACTAGTTATTAAAACATTGTTTTTACTTTAACTCGTATTGATTTACTTTAGGTCAGGTACCGATTAATTAATAACAATGATATCGCAAAGAAGGCACGCCATCTTCCTTGATCGCGCGGGAATCGTCTCTCTCGCTCGCTTGTCAGCAGCGTAGTGTTGTGCCGGCGCCGTAGTGCTGTGCCGTAGCGAACCATTAATCGACTCTAGGGAGAATCGCCTAATAGTTCGGCCATCCTGCACATCACGCGCCCTCGCGGGATAAGAAGCCTGTCTTCTGGACGATGGACCACCATAGCGCCAGAAGCAACTGTTCACAAACATAACTAATGTTAAACTTCAGCTTCTGTTGCACAGAAGTTGACAACTTACTCAACCATGACCATGTGGTGTCGCATCAAACTCGTGATTCTGTTGATCGTAAATCGTTCAGTTATTGTTATGAAAATTCAGTTAGATCTGAAATTTTATTATAGATATTACTTATGTCATGGCAACATCAGGTGTATTAATGCCATGAGACATAGATCATATAGTATCAAATAAAATATAGTGTTCATAAGTTAAAAATTATTATATCATCAGACACATGTGTGTCCAAATTCAATTGAGAGCTAAGAATAAGACTCTCATAGGAAAACAGTGATTTACAGACCCATGGGTGAATATTACCAATCCAGATTACTGTCACCGTATCGTTTCAAATGTCGATGGCATGATGCATTCTCGTCCAGTTGTCGCCCTCGCTGGCAACCATGCTGGAGCAGCACCATCGGCCAACGGGCTGTGCAGCTCATTCCGGTGCAGTGCTGCTTGCTTCATATTCAGCAGCCAAGCCACGGACTCACTGTTCACAGACATAGCCAATGTTAACTTCAACTCCTGTTGCATAGAAGTTGACAACTTACTTGACCACAACCATGCGTTGTACCACCAGAACTTTGTTGAGGTCGGAACTCGTTATGTTAGTGTACATGATAATTCAATTAGATATTGCATAATGGTGATAGTTGAAAAACAATTCTATAAGACATGGATCATCATAGCATCCTCAGGTAAGACTTGGTGTCATTAAGATAATAAGATCAAACATTTATGAGTCTATATTCAATTGACAGATCAACAATAATACTTCTATAAGGAAAGTCATTTACAGACCCATTTGTTCATGTTACCGTACAATCCAGAATAATATCACCGTCTTGCTCCAGGTAGTGACGGCATGGTGCATTTTCATGCAGATGTCGCCGTCATTGGCAACCATACTCGAACAGCACCATCAGCAGACGGGCTGTGCGGCTCATCGGGTGCAGTGCTGCATGCTTCATTTTCAGCAGCAAGTTCACCCAGTAGCAGCTCACACCATGCTGCTCGTAGAACTCGTGCACCCAATGTTGTAGACATATCTCGGTGCGGTCCACTCCGGAGAGTTTCCTAAAGGACATGCGTATCCAAAGATCGCATGCTGTCACACTCCGATGAATTTCGATAATAAACCTGTTTATTCAAAGCTAACATACGGTCACACGCCGATGAATTTCGACAATAGACCTATTTATTCAAAGCTAACATACGGTTACACGCCGATGAATTTCGAAAATAGACCTGTTTATTCAAAGCTAACATACGGTTACACGCCGATGAATTTCGAAAATAGACCTGTTTATTCAAAGCTACCTGTTTATTCAAAGCTAACATACGGTTACACGCCGATGAATTTCGAAAATAGACCTGTTTATTCAAAGCTAACATACGGTCACACGCCGATGAATTTCGAAAATAGACCTATTTATTCAAAGCTAACATACGGTCACACGCCGATGAATTTCGAAAATAGACCTATTTATTCAAAGCTAACATACGGTCACACGCCGATGAATTTCGAAAATAGACCTATTTATTCAAAGCTAACATACGGTCACACGCCGATGAATTTCGAAAATAGACCTATTTATTCAAAGCTAACATACGGTCACACGCCGATGAATTTCGAAAATAGACCTATTTATTCAAAGCTAACATACGTTCACACGCCGATGAATTTTGAAAATAGACCTGTTTATTCAAAGCTAACATACGGTCACACGCCGATGAATTTCGAAAATAGACCTGTTTATTCAAGGCTAACATACGGTCACACGCCGATGAATTTCGAAAATAGACCTGTTTATTCAAAGCTAACATACGGTCACACGCCGATGAATTTCGAAAATAGACCTGTTTATTCAAGGCTAACCTACGGTCACACGCCGATGAATTTCGAAAATAGACCTGTTTATTTAAGGCTAACCTACGGTTATACTCCGATGAGGTCCCTAATGGACATGCGTGTCCGAAGATCGCATGCGGTTATACCCCGATGAGGTCCCTAATGGACATGCGAGTCCGAAGATCGCATGCGGTTATACCCCGATGAGGTCCCTAATGGACATGCGTGTCCGTAGATCGCATGCTGTTATACTCCGATGAGGTCCCTAATGGACATGCGTGTCCGAAGATCGCATGCGGTTATACTCACACACTACATACCAGCGCCCTCTAGTGGTAACTTTAGAAATTTGCAAATAAGACTAGAGACAGTCACCACATCTCCATCATAACGTTGCAACATTTTACTGGTTCTTGTAATATTTTATATATCAGCAACCTTACTTTCCAAAATCTTCATGTGTAGTCTCATCATAATTCGTGGTATTTTACAAACCAATTCTGCAAAAAAAATTGTTATTCCAAGTTTACTTAACTCAACCGTCAACCACTGGGAACAGGGTTAACCTTAGTTTAACAACCAATAACATAAGATAAATATATGCAATTAAAAGCAGGAGCTATTGCGTGATCTTCATCATTTATATTCCAACATTTGAATAGCTCTCTGTCATATTTTGGAGTGTCAGCAGTTATGCTTCGTAAATCTTTCATGTATAAATGCTCATCTCAATTTACGGTCTTGTAGAAACCAACTCTGCAAAAGAAATTGTTGTTCCGGGTTTACCAAACTCAACCGTCAACCACTAGGAACAAGGTTAACTTTAGTTTAACAACCAATCTTGAACACATAAGATAATAGTATATGCAATTAAGACCAGAAGTTTTGTTTGATCTGCATCATTCATATTCAACATTTGAATAGCTCCGTGTCATATTTTGGTGTATCAGCAGCTATGCTTTGCAAATCTTTCATGTGTATGCTCATCTCAATTTATGGTCTTGTATAAACCAACTCTGCAAAAGAAATTGTTGTTCCGGGTTTACCAAACTCAACCGTCAACCACTGG
This sequence comes from Alcis repandata, assembly GCA_949125135.1. Lineage (NCBI taxonomy): Eukaryota > Metazoa > Arthropoda > Insecta > Lepidoptera > Geometridae > Alcis > Alcis repandata. The sequence continues at coordinate 6,935,251 of OX421238.1, forward strand.
GAACAATGTTAACTCATTCATATTCCAACATTTGAATAGCTCCGTGTCATATCTTGGTGCATTTGCAGCTTTGCTTTGCAAATCTTTCATGTGTATGCTCATCTCAATTTATGGTCTTGTATAAACCAACTCTGCAAAAGAAACTGTAACATCTGGTTTACCTAACTCCACTGTTAACTACTGGGAAACAGGGTCAACTCTAGTTCAGTAACCAATCATATACACATAAGATCATTTATGACATTTGGCTGACAATACACTGCTTCTAGCAGTACAGTAGCAGTACTACACAAATTAATTTAGTTGGAATTTATTTAGTTAGCCTCAGAATAATTGTTTACTATTACACTGAAGAAAGGAGTCAATTTATATAACTTGGTTTGGTATTCTAACTGTGTGACTGTGTACTTATTTTCTCTCACATATCATATAACATGATGTCATAGGTGCCATATTGTTACTTGAGCAAATGTTTAAATATAATGGACTGATTAACTTAGTGAAACATGACACATTGTTAAAGTTGCTCACCAACAGAACAGTTTAGTTAATGATTTACAGTTACTCTGCTTTCATGTCAGAAAGGCAATTTCAAATATTACAGGAGTACATTTTCATATCCAAAATGATACCGTATTAGCTCAATTAAATTCTTACTGTCTTGTGTCAAACAGCATTTTGTTAATTTATTTTATTTGTTATGTTTGTTTTTGTGATGTTTGTTTGTGTCAAACTAGCATTATTATTGAATTATTATAATACTAACAATTTATTCAATTCAGGCGACTAGGCCCATATTAATTACTAATCACAAAACATTTTATAATTATTATAATATTATTCAAAATCCATTGACTCATACATTATTTTGCAAGGACAAGGCCTGGACTAGACATAGGTAAATGTATGGAAGAGCATGTCCTTACTGAAAAGGTCTTTGTATTGCCCATAGTTTCATGATAGCATATTATGTAATAAATGCACAAGTAGAATATTAGGTGTTGTATATTATTCCACCTTATTCATTCAAACAACTAGTAGAAACAAACTAGCACTAAGTCATCATCAGTAAAATCACCTTTTACTGAAATAATAGGTTGTCTACTTGTAAGTGGTAATTGATAAATAACCCATCAGTATTTGAAGAAGTTGCTACTCAAATATTTTATTTTAACCGATGAAAGAGTATCATCAGAGTATTTGTAATAGATACTTCATTCCTCTGTGTATATTTCAGTTCAGAGGCTGGGACTCTGGTGTTTAATACACACTTAGCTTTTATTGTATACCTTTGTGCAAGGTACAATCAACGCAACAGGATTTGCAACAAATATCACTTATTGTGACCGATTGAAAGTAATTATGAGTTTTTAATAATCTTATAACATTTGAATTAATTATTTATTATGTGTGTGAGTGGGTACACATATTATTTTTGCACAACCATTTTATTCATTGATAACAACTTGAGAGAACATCCCATATAATATTGTTTGGATCGTTCCTCCGTCCATTAATTCTGTCCAATTTATGAATATTAACCAGTTATGAACTTTAAAATGCCTCTTTGACTGACATAGTAGTTGCTTTATATTGTAATTGTAAGTGACTTTATTAACTTACTCGCATAGAATCTATAATAGGTAGTATTTAGTATCGCTTGGTTTCAATCTATTTTGTAAGTATTGCTTACTATTATTATTCATATCATAGTATTTATGAGTATGTCATGGTTTTCAATAATGCAGTAATATAATAGTTATTGTACAACAAACTTAGTAAATAGTACTAACTAACTCTGACTTTAAACAACTGACTCCGGTAAAGTTGGTTTAACTTTTGTTGTTTTCATAGTAAGTTCTGCGAGTAAAGATTATTATGTATTTGTTATAGATTCTGTAGGCTTACCATTATCACACTGAACAGTTATAGTGGTAGTGTGTTCCAGACTCCACTTTAAATTGTACTAACTTGGTCGGTGTGAACATATAATATAACATGTATAATGCATTCTTGAATTACCAAGATTGTAAGTTTCAGAACATTTCGATAAGGTAATTACTTTAACAGTCAAGGTATTAAGCGACTAGCTTGGTGCCCAAAACATAAAATCATTGCCCCATATAATCATCATCACAATTTTACAAGTATTTCAGGTTATAATTTGATGTGATTCCTTAGCACCAGATAATAGGGAAGAAACTAATGCCAGATTCCAGATTCAATCTCGCACAATATACCAAAATGCAACAGGTTCAATGTACTTTAACTTACATAAGAGTAGGTACAACTTCGGGCATTTTGTATTTCATCTCATTTTTGTTCATTTGAATACAAAATGATATGATGGACTCACCAAAGCACGGTTCTATAATGTTACCTCTGGATATCCTTGGTGAACTTACAAGATCCTACCAACTTGTTATTCCGGACTTGTAAACTTTGCCAAATCCGACTACGCAGTCTGGTAGCATCATGTTACGACGTGCTTCTGTAGGTTCTGCTGATAGTTTACTGTGATGCCTACTTTCTTTGCACGACTAAAGCAATAATCACAGTACACGACGACTTCCAATTAGCTTTCTTTCGTTCCTTTGCTTTTAACCTAAAAGCTGAAACAATCAAACTCGCGGGCGATTTTGCTCAGATCCCGATTCTGAAAACTGTTAGATGCTTTCTTGCTCCAACATTATTGTAGATACTAGTTATTAAAACATTGTTTTTACTTTAACTCGTATTGATTTACTTTAGGTCAGGTACCGATTAATTAATAACAATGATATCGCAAAGAAGGCACGCCATCTTCCTTGATCGCGCGGGAATCGTCTCTCTCGCTCGCTTGTCAGCAGCGTAGTGTTGTGCCGGCGCCGTAGTGCTGTGCCGTAGCGAACCATTAATCGACTCTAGGGAGAATCGCCTAATACTATCCATTTGTGTAATCTCTGTATCATATGACCATTATACTCCTACACGGTAAACAAAATAACACGAAAGCTCAAATCGAAATGTATTTAGCAAACAAATCCACGAACATTCCGTGATCAATTCCAACTTTGGTCATCCGAACAGTAGATATTAATGAGGAAATAATTACAAATGGTAACGAGCACCATCTGTTCATATCATAAACAGAACACAGCCGAGGGTTGTATGGGTCAACGCATTTCTAATCAAGTCGCTTTACTTACGTGTGCTGAATAACAAGTTATGGAGTAAAGAAGGGTTAACCGAACCTCGGGTAAAGGAATGGAGTCCCGCAAGGCTTTAATCATGGTGTTATCTTTTTATTTTATGGTCGGCAAACAAGGGAAGGACGCCTGATGGAAAGCGGTTTGCGGATCCTATAAACACCTAGGTACAATATGGGATAGATTCTTGAAGCAACAGAGGTTGCGTAGGTTACTGATTCATACGACAAGCTGGGTACGATAGGTCGCAGCGAAATCTATCCAGATTCAGGGTCCCGTGATAAAACAGGAAACCCTCAACTATATTTTATTTTTTCGTTCATACTAGTTTTACTTTTGACAAATCAAAGTGTCTTAGTTAATTATTCATCTATTTTTATCATTTAAATAAATTATAGTATATATTTTTTTATTATATTGTAATTCAACCTAATGTTTAAGCGAGCTTTTAAACTTTGACTATGAGAAACATTATGGAGTTATTGTTTATAATTAATGTTCAGTTTTATTGTGTTGGTGTTGCAAACTTTACATCAGTTTTTTTTTGTTGACAAAAGATAAGATAAAAACAGTTTTGCATAGTTTATTGTTGACTAAAAACTTCTTTATCATTTATTATTTCGCTCTATTTTTTGTACCGGGAGTATTCGTTTTGTCCGTACTTTGTTTGAATATGTGATAGTGTTAAATACAACTATGTATATATAATAGTAGTCGAAAATAACTGGAAACAATAATATCGTCCTAATACGTTGATATAGGTACAAGAGTAGGTAGAGGTGAATGCAATGGCCACTTTTAAAATAATACAGACCCTTTTTAGCAAACGTAAAAGTCCTGGCGACACTGTTATGCTACTCACGCGCCGTTTTGGCATCAAGTCACGTAGGTTGAAGGGGTGAGGTCGAAAATTCGGCGAATTTCTCTAATGGCTGTCATCGCAGCTACCACCTGCCTGATAGCTTCATTAGGAAGGATGGGGAACGATGAGATTTCAAGACTTTTTTAAACTTTTTAGTCTTATACAAAAGAGATTGAAGCTACTTATTTAAAAAATGTTGAACCGTATCGTCCTTAATATTTAATTGAAATAAAAAATAAACATTGAAGCTGAAAACAAATTAACACACGCAGTGTAAGCACAAAACATATTTACCAAGACACGTTAACCTCTTTATTTCATAAAGCCGCCAGTTAAAATTTATTCACACAACATTATTGCACTCAAACCGACAAAGTTAAGAGCAAATGAAATTAAATATTAAAAACTCTTCAAAGCATTACAATAAAGCGCTTGAACAGTTATTACGGCGTACTCAAAGTCTCGAAAGCATTATGTAAATATAATGAAATAGCAACACATTTGGATGCGAACTCCGGTATACCCTGTTAACATTTGAAGGTAGGCATACAAAGTCAATATCGGCAACCCACGAATAAATGGAACATAATGAAAATATATTACTGAACCTGCCCTCATAAACGACTGTGACTCGACTGTTATTCAAATAAACATTACTCAGATCGAATGTCGTCACGAAGTTACAGATATCGTAAAAATTTATGGCTGTGCATGTGTGCATATACGAGTGTACCCACATTTATGTCGGTAAGCGCCTGTCTAACTTGCAAGGGCAAACGGCGGAGCAAAGGGTAATCGCGGGTAAATCTAGACCATATTTACTCGGATGATTTATATGATAGACTATTTGCATGCATATGTAATGAGTACCCTTTTACCATTTCAATTTGAGATATTACTACGACGACGTTGAAAAAGTTTGTCTATTTGAGCCTTAATTGAAGGTTGGGTGTAATAAAAGACAAGAGTATCCATAGAATATTGTATATTTTGTTAGCCTTAATATACCATGACCAGAAAGGTGTAACTATACTTAAACAGTATTTTACCCACATGCATCCCTAAAAGCTTATCATCAGGCGGCAGGCGAACGATCTTGATGAAGGCTTCAAATGTCATGTATGAATAGGTACGGTGTGGTAAGCGCTGTCAGTAAGCACTCATTAAGGTTATCAAAACTTTACGAATAATTTTCTAATCCTGTATAGTAAAACAAAGTTTTAAATTGGATTCTGATATTTTGGTGAACGATTTGAAACGTGATAGACATACATACCTTTTAATATAACCATACTTCTCTATAACGCCTTGTATAGCAGCATACAAGGCGGTATAGGCGCTTTGTATATTGAATAGCTTCAACCGTAAAGTATAATCGACAAGAGCGTTGGGAGCTACGTGATGATGGATCACGGTAAGCCGTCATCAGTGATCGATCAGCAGCAACTTTGCCGTCGCTTAGGGCTACAAGTCAAAGCAGACAACGTTAATTAATGATACCTACATTTTAATTAAATTATATACAGGTATATAATTTAATTACGATTATTATTAATTAACGTTAAAATTAAATTTAAAATTAACGTTATTATTATTCATATACCTAATATTACAGTTATATTTTAACCAGTTGTGCGGGTGTTTCAACACAGTTATGCGGTTCTCCAAAGTCGCTCACATGAGTAAATTAAATTTGAAAGTCGTATCAAGAAAGCCACGCAGTTCATCGAGGTTCAGGTTCAAATAGTAATAATAATAACGTTTCACACTCAAAATTAGAGTAGCGTTGATTGGAAAAGTAGCTCTGGGATAAAATGACAACAGCACAAATCTCATATCTGTTTTTTATTAACGTAACTACAACTTATCGAGCAAGATTACCTGTAATATAAACTCATAATTACTATTGATTTATTTTCATTGAATATATTTTTAATACAGGTGCCTAAATAATAAAAATTCCAACTACTCAAAATTTTGTCACTGGGTGACAACTGGGACAAATTTTAAAAACGATTTCCGATTGTCACCCTTGGGGACGAAAATAGGGTGACAACTGGGAATGACCCATTGAAAGCCCCACTTAATAGGTTGAAACTAAGTAGATTATTTTCCAACATAAAGAAACATTGCGCAAACCTTTATATTTGTTAATATAATTTTGACCTTGAAAGTTCTTCATATCTCGTTAAATAAATGGGTGTCCGTCATAGCATTGACCCCTCTAATGGTCTCGAGACATTTCGTTAAAGGGGAGACTTAGAGGCGAGACATATGAGCTGTAATGTACTGCATTAGTACCACACATGGCTCTAATTAGAAGAAGTAGTTGGACTAATGTCAAGATTTGAGGGCGACGTTTCTTATATTGCCTAGGATTTTATTAACACAACGAGACCCAATAACAGGCTATTTTAATCATACTAATTTAAGAAGTGGGATATTTTTTGTGTCTGTAAATTTATATGTGTTTCTTCTAGCTAGAGTACATAATGAGGGAACGGATTTTCGTGATAAAAGTAACTAATATAGTATATAGTGCTAGAATTCACTTCCAGAGCTACCAGAGTTTCCAGAGTTAAGGAAATGAGCTCAGCTTTGCAAGTTATTCCAACGCCAAAAAAAAAAAAATAGAAAAATAACTGGTGCAAAATAGCTGTGTTCCAGATTATAGGACAAGGTTTATAGTAAAATCACTTGTGGGTTATGGGTTGAACTGTTATTACCTACGATAAAATGTGACGCCTAATCATTTGCTCGTTTCGTCACTTTGTTAAATTATGGAAAACCTTTGGTTTTGGAACCGCAATTTACTGATAACGAGTACTAAAATCAATAAAACATCATCCACAGAATAATAATGAAAATTGATTTTGATTTTTCTTTAGCACAGATAAACGAGTAAAAAATAAATAAACAATTCATCCCAGAAGATAAAACTGCCAAGTCAATTATTACATCTTCCTTCCATAAACTGATAACGGAAGAGTATGAATCGGCTGGATGACGAGGCAACGCTGAAGACAAATGGGCTGCATTACTCGCCGGAGATAACCGCGCCGCTTTCGACGTTTGTATCAGATAGCGACAAGATGTATGGCAGAAGTGATGAAAAAGGCGCCGAGAATGTGGCTAAGGAGCAAAATGTTAATATGCACATCAGATATACTAAACGCTCATCAAAATTTGTTTCAAGTTCAATCCAATTGGTGAAAATTATGCTTTGCGAAGTATTTAATAGACAAATATTGTCTACTAGCTGACCCGACAAACGTTGTCCTGTATACACGTCTTAAAAAAAAGATGGACGAAATCGGTAAAGTCGTTCTCAAGTTATGTTAGTGTTAGCATGGCAACCCCCACTTCTTGATGGCTGGCTGGCTGGCTGGCTGGCTGGCTGGCTACTGTCGGCTGGCTGGCGGATGGTGTGTCACTCTCACGACGGGCGAGTCGTGAGGGCACCGACAAGATGGCGGTGCCGGTTATAATACGGAGGCGATATAAAAGATGGAAGGTTGGGAAGGCTAAGCCGCCTGTCCTCTGATTGTGATTGTGAATTAGTGATACTGTGATATTATTATAATTGTGAGTAGCTTCCATAAAACCGATTGAGTTTGTGATTCTAGTGTATAATTCCCCGAAACTCCATAGTAGTATACCCATAGGTAACGTTAGTCGGAGGTAATGCTCTGACATTAGTGTCCTGCCCGAACAGCGCCACCTACCGGGTCCAATTGTGAATCTAAACCATTCTCAAATTCCCTTGAACACGTTTAGGAGCCGTTTAGGATTTTTAGCCGTTTAGGAGGAGTTCAGTGACATACACAATACATGTACCTACACAAGAAATATAAACTTATATTAAGATTAACCATTTGTCCATTACAGATAAATGGTTATTTAAAACAAACTTTTTTATGTGTAATTTGCTCAGTTGATCTTTTGCTGTTCGAAAAAATAGCCTACTTATATGTATAGCAGTTGCTTTTACATAATCCATGTGGGTGTAAAGTAAAAATATGGCAAAGCATTTCGGACTCGTATGTAGACGGGGCATAATATGTTTAATTTATTGAATTCATAAAGTTACAAAGTTTCGAGGAACATATAAGTTGGGAACGTCTGGGTTTCGCGGTATTTTAGGGATAACATATTTTCTCTGTAACTTTTTATGAGAGCTTGTATTTTTGAAACGTTTATCTATGTATACATAGGTACGAGTAGGTATGGATGTTCGTGCTGACGTCAATTGTTTTACCTGCTTGTAACGTCTGTAGAACCAACTTCGGGTTTATTACAATACAATAATACTTTATTGACAACACAAAACAAAAGATAAAGGCGAAGGAAGGGAAGCTTTCATTCTAATTTATTACCAGCATTTATTAGCTAGTAAAAAAGTAAGTTAGTTCAGGCGAGTTGCTGGCCCTGGTGTTAAGGTTTTCAAGCCGCCTCAAGGTCTCTGAAATGGCTTAGCGTTTGTTGTTATAGGACAAACAGCCGGGTCTGTAGGTTATATCCTAACGTTTCATACGACCCACGGTAACAACAACTACCTAGGGAATCCGTTTATCACAAGTTTGTTCTTACAGGTTAAGAGCTTACAATAACTAAAAGACACGCTCTACTCTGTCTATTAAATGCACTACTCTGTCATTGAATAGATAGATAAACTTTTTATTGTTCACACCAAAAATTTCACAAACAGTATTCCATACATTTTGTTCCAGGTCAATTATTGTTTTGTATAGAACGGCTGGTTTCTTTTTGTGAATGTTTAGTCGTAGAACGCAAGTTTTTTTAGATAAATGCATTGAAGCCGAACAAAGAACAAATGATTTGGTTTAAGTATCTCAGGCTATCTGTGGAGGGTCTTCAGTGTTTCAGAGTTGACCCAGTATACCAACTGAACCGAAACCGTACTGAATTCTATTGCACTTGTAGATATTGATTTTAGTCCGAAATAAAATGAAACAATTCAGAACACCGACCATTTTTCGAAGGAAATCGTTCATTAACGAAAATGAATCAAGTCCGTGTCAGCGTGCGGTATATTTTCAGGCTGGCCCACATTCCCAACTGTTGTGGTCACGGATAGATAGATTTATCGTAATTAATTATAGTAAGCTATGATATTGGCTTACTGTGTTTCTGATTGCTATCTAATGAACCGATAAAAGAAGGAAATATTTCTGGTCTATTACACAGATGGGATGGCGAAAGCGCTGTTCAAGGTCGTTTAATTTTGTATCTATTCATTTATTTTGATAAAGATTTGTAGGACTTATATCTCAACAACATCCATGTGCAGCAAAAATGTCAGCAAAAATCTTTCTATAATCATCATACTGAGGAACAAGTAATGTAAGATTAGCGGAAAATTAGATGTCCAAGCGAGATAGGTCGATAAAATAGTCAAAATCAGGCGAGACCGAGGCAGATGTCATAATAAACCAGAAGCCTATACCAATTAGCAGTAGAGAACGAGAATAAATGCTGTGGATGATGATGATTACTGAAGAACATAACTTTTTGCTTCGTCGAAGTTCAAATTACAAGCAGGACCTACTTACTTACCATAAATTTCCATTCGGAATTTATCCAAGTTAATTTAATTTATGCCAATTAATTTTTACATTAGCCACTAATGAGATAATCATTGAAATTATTTTATTAATTAAATATGATTTGAATTACTGTTTGTTGGTTCAAGTTGATTCCAGATACGATTTAATAATTATGGTTTCACGTGATTCAAATTTCGTGCTACGATAATAGCTACGTCGTAGCACCGTAGCGGTTACGATTCGGTTCAGTACTGATTATAAAATTTGCTTTATAAATTGGTATTCTAAAAATAAGCCTTCATAAGTATTTTATTTTACGAGAAATAAATACACTAGCGGAAAAGTGTTAAGCCTGGAAATAAACTACACCAATCAAAGCAACGCTCTTAAATAAATAAATGAAAGAAAATATAACACTGTTGTTCTGTTCCATAAAAACAGTAAAATGAATAAGTAAATATCTTAATTAAATTAGAATACCTAGCTTCAAGTCCAACGAACCTCAACTTACAAGTACAATATTGTAATAAAGTTCCTACATCTCTTACTCGTGAATCTGGAGTTAGGTTGTTACTCTTATCTTCAAGTAAGAGCCGGTTGCCAATTTGCATAATATCCCACCTACCTCCGGCCATTTGTAATTCAATTCAACTGCGAGAGTACGTTGCCGCCTTATCTTTGCCATTTGTCTTTTATTAGTTCGTTTACTGTAAAAGCATTGTAAGTACTTCCTTTTTTAAGGGCAGGACGTTACAAGTTCTGTGTCTGTAGACGATTCCTTTTCATGTGTTTGTAAAACGTTTTAAGGTTTTTAAGAGGCGTAAAAGCTTATGGTATGCCTCGTTAGTTACAAGTCAAGGTTACAAGTAGGTATGGTTATGAGTAAGGACCGGATTATATGCAACATAAAAAGCTCGAAATATGCATGAAAATATGCATGTAAAATGGGTAAAATGTGCATGTAAATTGGTAAAATATGCAAAATAAATAACAAGTTTTAGAAAAATAAAAAGGAAAAAAGGCCATACTTATAATCAATTTCTTTAATTCTTAATCGTCACAAAAGACGCATGGCTGAGTGCGCTTCACAAATCGTGCGGTTCTACCTAAGCCGCACGATTTGTAAAGCGTATTTTACAAATTTTCCCTATATTTGCTACATTTTTCGGTAGATTACATCTAAATCAAATCAAAAATCAAATCCAAGGGCAAATCTAACAGATTTGACCGTACAATTTTTATCGAAAACAACCAAAATATGCATCATTGGTAGATTTTACACAAAATACGAAAAATCGCTGAAAATGGGGCATATGCAAATATGGAAATGCATATAACATAATCTGATCTCTAGTTGTGAGTAATGAGAAAACAAAGAGTCGTAATAAACGAGTAGCCCTCGTAAATTGGCAAAATTGTTATATGAGTGTTAGAACGATACGTATTTTTGCACGGCCGCCCTAAATAAAGAGTGTTATGTTTTTAAGGATTTATGTAGGTTGTATGTATGGAGGTTTTTAATTTCACCATTACTCGACTGCCTGTATATATTTATTGTGAGAATTGTTCAAATTCTTGCGTTATTCCAAATGTTCATGAAATGGACATTTTTATTTTTTTTGTGTTTTTAATAACCTTGAGTTCTTTAGCATCCGTTTTATCAAACAATCATCATCATCATCATCAACTTTTTTTCCACCCACTGCTGAGTATAGGTCTTTTCTTCAGCGCGCCATCCTCACCGGTCCTGTGCCTGTCTCACCCACTGCCCTCCTGCCGTCTTCACAAACAATTTCTGAGATAAAATATATCTCTACTTAATCAAAATTAATACAATAATAAGTGTAATTGATGTTTAACAGTAGAACTGTTGAGTGACACTGTAATTGTTTAAACACAAATTGAAATCTCATCCAAATCAGTTCAGCAGCAATGACGCTAAAGGGTAATATAATATTACTGTACCTATTACCAGCCCCGGATCTACAATTTTTTTTAGGCGGGGCAAAAACTGAAAAATGCCGCCCCCCCCCCCCCACTGATATTTATTTTTACCTTTATCATCTATATCAGTGGCCGGCAACCTTTTGGCAGACGCGGGCCGCATAGTGACAATTTGAAATAGTGGCGGGCCGCACTTGTTCAAAATAATCAAACAAAACCGTGTTTTTTTTCAATGAACCAAATAATTCGATTTGGAGAGCTTTGTGAATCAAGCACAGTTGCTCAACACAGTGCTTGATTAAGTAAGTTCAAATCTCGTAGTAGTTTTTATCAACCGGCATTTGGATGTTATACGCAGCAAGTTTAAAAGTACAAATAAATAAAAAAAAAATCGCGACCGCAGCGAGCGTGAAAATTTTCGACATTGTTCATTAATTCAAAACATAGAATTTTTACGAATTAAACGTATAACGGAAATTAAGCGCCATGAATACGCGAGCGCAGCGAGCGCGAAAATTTGAGATATTTTTGATCAATTTACGATAGATTTTTACGCGTCAGGCTATTTACAACGAAAATTACACAACGCTCGCGTCGCGTCGGGTACAAAACTTGTAATATTTTCAATCAATTCAAAAATAATTGTGGCCTTTATAAAATAAATAGTAATGCGCGAACGAAGCGAGCGCAGAGATTTGAAGATCTTTTGTTTTTAGGACGGGCTATTACGTAACGGAGTGTATTTAATAGATATCAGAAATCAAGAATACGCGAGCGCAGCGAGCGCGAAATTTTGAGTTATATTCTGTCATTTTGAAAATAAAATTCACGCGCTAGGTCACACAAAACACTAAACAATAACAATGTGGAAATTTTTGAGACGTATTTTTAGCAATTTAGGATATGCATATGCATATTTATTTTACGAGAGCCTGTTTCCAAACGAAATTGCACTCAGTAATGCGTAAACAGAGCGGAAATAATGCATTTATCGCTGTTCTTTCTGTATTAAGCTATTTATTCAAATAAAACCGTTTTTATTTGACAAATCAATTAACTCCGTTTTGGGTAGCTTTGTGTATTAAGTTTTGATATAAAAATTGATAAATAAAAAATGTTTTTGCATAAATTTTCCTGCCCACAAACAGTGCTCGATTAATAAGCGGAAACTACAAAAGCCTTTAGTATGTTGTACGCAGCAAGTCTAAAAGCACAAAATAATCATAATAATAAGAATAATAATTTGGGGGCTGAGTCACCCTCGTCCGTGGGAAAGTACCTCTATTATAAAAACCCCACACGTGGTCCCTGGGTGGTGCTAATCGGGTGACATCACACTGGTGGTAGGCTTCGGCCGAGGCTAGTGACCACCCATCGGACAAAATCGTGCCGCCAAGCGGCCTAGCCGTGTTCCGGCACGTTGTCCGATGACGCCGTTTTGGGAAAACGGGTCGGAACAGTCGCGCCACTTCCGCAGGACCGTCTTGTCATACGCCGCTACAACGCATCGGGTATCTAGTTGTGGAGGGTAGCGGGATCCGAGGCACGGTGCACCGCTGGCCGACCGCAGGTAGTAGGGGGCCCAAGTAGTGAGCTAGCTACTCACAAAAGGCTGCCCCGCCAACTCGCGAAAAATCCCGGGATGCGCCATCGTGCCGGTTAGCGACCGGATGAAAGGGCCCGATGGACATCCTTGGGGGGGCTCGGGCGTCCCCGCGGTCTCCCAGCTAGTTCCCCGTGGATGCAGCGTCGTGGCGTGTGACTACTGGTCAGCTGAGTGGCTGCCTCCTTCCACTGCCGTTTTCCCACCGTAAACAAACACTCAAAACAATGACGATGAACAAAAGTAAAAGGGTTAAACAGCGGCTGCACGCCCTTTCGCTTAAAGTGCACCTCACTAACATACGAGGCCTGCACTCCAATCTCGTGCCAGTCCACCACCACCTGGAGACTGATAAACCATCGCTTTTGTTTATCACGGAGACGCAGATTGGGAGTCCGTCTGACGTGGCGTACTTGTTATACCCAGGGTATACCTTGGAGCACAATTTCAAGCCCCATGCTGGTGTGTGCTTGTACGCCCGGGACGACATCTGCTGTCGGCGTCTCCGTCATCTTGAAGACCCCAGATTTTCAGTGCTTTGGGTACTGATAGACACAGGTATAGAGAAAATTCTTTATGCCTGTGTCTATCGGTCGCACAGTGGAGACCAGGAGACAACCAGGCTCATGGACTATCTCGGTGAGGCGGCCGAAACGGCTCAACTAAAGTACCCCACAGCTCAATTAGTGTTACTGGGGGATTTCAATAGCCACCATAAGGAGTGGCTATACCCACACCAGGACACTAACCATGCCGGGTTAGAGACGCGAAAGCTTGCTTTAGCGTTAGATCTAACCCAGCTGGTTCAAGGAGCAACACGGGTACCTGACGTTGAGTCTCATACGCCTTATTGCTTGGACCTTCTGCTGACAACTGATCCGGACCGCTACTCGGTGTCGATCTCTTCCCCGTTAGGGAAGTCCGACCACTGTCTGGTGAAATCTGTATCTGTCTACTCCCCGCCTGATCCCAGCCCTAGAGGCAGTCGGCGGGTGTGGCGATACAGGTCAGCAGATTGGGATGAGATGCGAGCTTTTTTTTGCGTCTTATCCTTGGCAGCCTGTGTGCTTCTCTTCGGACGACCCCTCAACCTGCGCGGATGCCGTAACTGATGTGTTGCGTTTGGCAATGGAGTATTTTATTCCATTTTCTGACGTACCATTAGCCGGCAAAGCTCGCCCATGGTTTGGCCCTCGCTGTGGTGCCGCTGAGGCGCGCAAACAGGAGACTTTCCTTGCCTGGGTTGATGCTCGACACCGCAAAGCGAGGGATATCCGTCAAAAGAAGAGAGCGTTTAACGCAGCTGCCAAGTCTTGCAAAAAGGTATTACAGAGGGCTCGCTTTGACCACATTAGCCGAATAGGGAACAAACTGGCTTCATACCCAGCGGGTAGTAAAGCGTTTTGGTCCCTAGCTAAATCGGTCGAAGCGAACTTCTGCCGCCCCTCACTACCTCCACTGCTGAAGCCTGATGGGACGCTGGCTCACACCGCTGAACAGAAGGCAAACTTGTTTGCTTCTCTGTTTGCGGAGGCTTCGCGTTTAGATGCTGGTAGCGCGACACCCCCTACTCCATCGAATAGCTCGATATTTATGTCTGAATTTCGCATTCGTCAAGTGGAAGTTCGCAAAGCGCTACGCGATCTCGATGTGAACAAAGCCAGCGGTCCAGACGGTATTCCAGCCATAGTACTCAAGACGTGTGCGCCTGAGTTGTCTCCTGTGCTGACACGCCTCTTTCGTCACTCTCTTGAGGCTGGTAAAGTGCCGAAGTCGTGGAAGCTTGCTAACGTGCAACCTGTGCCTAAAAAAGGTAGTCGTGCCGACCCTGCCAACTACAGGCCTATCTCGGTCACGTCTATACTTTGTAAAACTATGGAACGTGTCCTTAATAACAGGCTCCTGGCGTACCTAGAAGCAAATGACCTTCTCAGTGACCGACAATACGGATTCCGCCGAAACCGGTCCACTGGTGATCTTCTAGCGTACGCCACGTACATCTGGAGTGAAGTCATCGAGAAGCATGGAGAGGCGCTAGCCGTTTCCTTAGATATCTCGAAGGCTTTCGACAGGGTTTGGCACGACGGCCTTATAAGTAAGCTTTCTTCGTATGGCTTGGCCACTGGTCTTGTTGCGTGGATTTCGGACTTCTTGCGGGATCGATCGATTCGAGTAGTCATTGATGGCTGCTCGTCCGATCGCATGGATATTAATGCCGGTGTTCCCCAGGGGTCGGTGCTCTCTGCGACACTTTTCCTGCTGCACATTAACGATCTGCTAAAGCCCGGTATTTTTGGGTATGCAGACGACAGCACTGTTGTAGAGAGCTACATTTCTAACGCACGGTCCAGTGGTCCTCAAATCCAGACTCTGAGAGAGGCCATGGTCGAGCGCATGAACTTGTCCCTTAAGGCTGTCTCAGATTGGGGTGATGCCAATCTGGTCAAGTTTAATGCGACTAAGACCCAGGCGTGTCTATTCTCCGCAAAGAGGAGCCCATTTCAACTGGCTCCTACTTTCCGTGATGTGTCCATTCCGACAGCTGACAACCTTGAGCTCTTGGGCGTTACTCTGACGTCGACCCTCAACTTTGGCTCCTATATTGAGTCCAAGGCTCAATTGGCTGCCAAGAAGCTGGGTATCCTTTCGAAGGTGAGGCGGTACTTTACGCCGGAGCAGTTGCTGTCACTATATAAAGCACAAGTTCGATCGTGCATGGAGTACTGTTCTCACCTTTGGGACGGATCAGCCAAATACCAGCTTGAGGCGTTGGAGTCTATTGAGAAACGTGCCAAAAAGCTTATAGGCAAAGACTCTCTTGTTCGGACTAAGCTCCAGAGTCTCGAGCATCGCCGCAAGGTTGGTAGTCTGTCGGTTTTCTATCGGATACATTTCGGGGAGTGTGCGTCAGACCTGCATGCCCTTATTCCCTCTAGCCCATTCTATTATCGGACCACAAAGGGCACAAAAAAGCGACATCGTTATATGGTAGATATACCAAAAACTCGTACGAAACGCTTTGATTCCACTTTTATTGTGCGCACTGCCAGAGTGTGGAATACTTTGCCCGAGTGGGTGTTTCCCGATAGATATAATCTGGGTGTCTTCAAGTCGCGAGTGAATCGGTTCCTTCTAGGCAAGCGTGCTCCATCGTAGACCACATCGTTGCTTAACATCAGGTGAGATGGTGGTCAAACGCAAGCCTATAATTGAATAAAAAAAAAAAAAAAAAAAAAAGAAATGTTTAGGCATTATTGATCAATTCAGAACAGATCGATCATATTTGAAAACTATGCACAACGGAAATTAAACATCAAGAAAACGCAAGCGCAGCGAGCGCAAAAAAGTGAGACGTTTTTCAGAAATTTGGGACAGGCTGTTTACTAAGGAAATTATCCACTATTCAAAGTCAAAATCAAATCAAAAGTTTTCAACCAACACGAATAGATTGAAGATTTTTTCGGTCAATTCCAAAACAGTCAGCATCTACTTACCGAAAAGAAAAACAAGACGCGAGTAGCGAGCGTAATGATTTTGATTAGGTTGTTATTAAATTAAACACAGGCTATTTAATTACGGCGTGTGTGTAATGATTACCTATAATTAATCAAAAATATGCGAGCGCAGCGAGCGCGTTTGTTCTACGAGTATGTCCTAGACGCCTTCAGTTTTTATTCATACGGTAACTTAATAAAAAACAAGTATTTTCTTTCCTGACAAACAACACACATGTTCATAATTAAAAAACACTGTCGTGGAGAGAGATCAACGAGGGAGTTTTCGAATACTTATCATCCCTTTCGCACGCACGGTAACCAGACGCGTGCTGCCGCGATCTGCGATTCCTGCGGGCGAGTGGGCGCGTATTTTGACTATGCCCTACGCGCCTCGCGAATAATAAATGTTCGTACAGCACGTCTTACTCCGCGCTCTGGGTATCGATCGAGTTGATATGGTCATGACTGTACTTGCACTATTATTTATTCCGTGGTCAAAGTTTAGTAAATGATGAGTTGTCTATTCGTCTATAAAGTGTGAATTTGGCGCCCCCCTAAGCTTGACGCCCGGGGCATGGGCCCCGGCTCGCCCCCCCCTAGATCCGGGGCTGCCTATTACATATAAAGTTCTACATTTATGTAATTATAACCGAAGCTTATAATTAAATTCCAGATTAAAAATACAAATGTAGCTCTAAAAAACCCTCCGTTTTTTAGAAGCTCTTACTTTATAAAAAATAAAATGCGCTAGTTGTAAAATTTAGTGAAATTTTCCTTATATTCTGCGCCGAACAGACCCTAAATCACGTAGGAACATTGTACCCGTCAAACTAGTGTATCATGAGGTCAAACGAGGGCAACAGAGGCGCAAGGTACTTAATAATGCTGGGCTCAGTGCCGCCCCAATTAAACAAGGGCCAAATAGGCGCCGACCTTACAATAGACCGGTCGAGTGCAGAATACAAACAAGAAAAACGCCATAAAACTTTTATCACAAGATCAAAAGCAGATAAAAGGAGATTAAAACGAATATCGCTGAAAACGGTCTAGCTAAAACACTTTTATGGTCTGTTCTGGGACGAATTGTAGGTGTGCTAAAATTTTGAATGACGCTCGTATTTTTAGCTGTGTACCCAATTAATGTACTTTATTTGTAAAAAAATCTTTAGAACTCAATATAAACTCACAAGGTACAATTTCATGAACATCTTAAATTACATTAAATAGATACGAGTAAGTAACCGAAGCGTGACCACTGGCTCAATTTTACCGACTGCGGCGAACCCTAAAAAGAAGATGTTCGACCTGTATAATGTAAGCCTGTTCCTATATTCGTTCGTAACCACTATGCCTGAGCCGATTATCTAGGGAATCAAGACCACTAATATTTGTACCAAAAAAGAGTACTACTATCATTTATTTACCCACATATTCGTATTTTTCCAACGCGTTCACATGAGACCAGCGACCGCAGCTGCACTCAGCTAAATAAACCAAATATGCGAACGAATGCTGATGCTCGCTCTACCAGCGATGATCAAATGTGGTTTTGCGGGTGACAGGGCACAGGCAAAACAATGACACCGGGTACATATAGGGGCTACATCGTTCCAGCTATTTTGATTAAGTAGCAAGTTGTTTAGATGCAGACTCGAAAGATAGAGACAGAAAAAGGGAAAGAAACTATTACTACGACTTGGGAATAAATGGAATTGATCAAAAAGAAGTTTCAGTTTTGTTTTGTTTATTGTTTCAGTTTACGTTAATGTTTTCCAAATAAATAATCCAATATGTGGAATTGTTATTGGGAACAATACGGGCATAGTCATATAATATACGTACGTTTAGTACCATTAAAATAAAAGCTTGAAATAAAAAAGAAAGCGTTACAACGAGTAAATATTTTGCTCAAGTTTTTTATACAATTAGCATAAACTGATTTTGTATCGACGAAGTTATATCGAAAATAGCCTCGCCATTATCGATACAAACAAAGCAAATACCGAAACAGCGCATACGTAAACAATCTGGACTCGAAGGATATTTTTATACTTTCCAATTTGCCTTTTCACATACGAGAAACCACATGAATAATTCAGTGGTGTTGCAAATTTTACAGCGAAAAAGTTTGTTAATACGAGCATCCGGAGCGCTGAGCTCGTGTTAAACTTACATTGTGCGATAAGCTAATTATTAACGAACGGGATCGTGTTTGAAAACACATACTTACTCACACTCATCTTTTAGCCTTAAATAGCTTGAATTATTATTGTTTTTGTCTAGACACATTCATTTGGTAATTTTGAAACGTGGTACATCTAACTCACTTAGATAAATAGATGGGTACAATGGTACATGGTTAAACTTTTACAGATCAGAATTAAATTTAGAAATTACAAAAAAAGGATCGTGTTTCTACCCACATTACTTTTTTTTAATGAGAGCAACAGTTGATGTGTATATTGTATAATATCTGTCGTTCCAGGAAAACATCACCTAACTTTTGTATTTCATCAGTTTTGTAGTAAAAGATAAACATGCACAACTCTATGTTTAGTCAGTTACATACATGTCATTTCCTTATCTGACTCTTATTATTCGTTCTGGAAATACTTCCGCATATTCTCACTAACAAATAAACATAATAGAACAAAACAAACATATTCCCATACCGAGACATCCATATATCAGCCAGATTCGCCAACAAAGTTCCCAAGAACATTGGAGTCTGCTAGGCATTTCAAAACAATAACAGAACGACATCAATAAAGGTAAGTCTGCACTTAGATCCAACACGACAAAACGTGCCTACAAAAGTTACTCTGTTCATTTTTCTATCTTTGCGAGAACATCGTTTAAAAATTCTGGACATACTCGTAATACTAAGAATAAATATACGTATAAAGACAGGGCAGGCAAAAAACTAGCAACCTTGCTTAATTGCTTTTGAATAAAATGACACGAAAAGTTAAAATACGACCTGCTTGGCTCAGCGGTAGCACATGCGCCTTATGAGCAAGAGGTCCCGGGTTCAATTCCCGGCCGAGCGGATGTTTGAATGATTGATTTTAATTATCTTGTCTGGATCTGGGTGTTAGTTGTCCTTGTGTTTGTGTGTGTACCATGGCATCCCCGACACAGGAAAGCCTAGTGGGGGAGCTATGAGTGTGAAACGCTAAAAAAAACAAAACGAATATTTTGTCGCGTCGGTCGTGTCGTCCCAGTGAGGCTGCGCTACAATAATGCTGTATCTTCGCCATGTATCAGACAAGCACAGTGTAACGGCAGCGCGGAGGTCCCCGCTCTCAATTATCACCTCATCTCTCAACGTCGGACTCGGATTGGGGTCCAGGATAATTTATTTTAGTCATTTCTCTGCTTAATACACTGTGTAGTGGCTTATATCTTAGGACTTAATGTTGTATGCTACCAACTAATGTACGAGTATCTAATACTGTCACACCAAAGTGTGATAGAAATTAATGCCTCTAATATATTTTATGAGGGTGTCTCCTGGTTTACCGCCACTATTTGTATCTATTGGCTCTGTTTCCAGTTACAGTTAGTGTTGAGTTACTAACGAGTATGCTATTGTTTTAGTTTATTGCAAATTAAATTTTTACAACTTGATATTTTGTCCAAATACATTATAGGTATTTTGAGTTTTTACTGTCTTGTATCACAAACCCAACAGGAAATTATGTAATCAGAAAAATTGACAAATTTATCTCCAGAAAAAGGAAAATTCTAAAAACCAGGGTAATATCTGATGCTGGAGTGCAAGCGCCAACAAACTTGTTAGATTATTGTCTTCACAAAGTGTTTTGCTAACCAAATACAAACCTGATTGGATAGAAACCGCCTCGCCCGGGGTGCGCGTTCCAAAATCCGCAGTGAGGCAATAAAGTGGTAGGCAATAAATAACTGATACAGTTTCGAAGCCGGCGACTGCTCTATGCAGTTGATCGTCTGAGTTCACTAAACACGTATTAAAGCTTGAACCTTATTAAAATTGAAAAATATTTCTGTAGATTGTTATAGTCTAAAGAACTGGGAGAAAGTAACGAGGGATCGTTACTTCTGAGTGCAAAGTTTTTCATTGCAAATCAGGTTAACTGGTTTTACCCAGATCGTAGATCAACTACCACCTAAACTTCAGTAACTCTTTTAAAAAATAACGATTAAAAACCTAACTTTTAAAAATATGTTTGTAAATACCTTTTCCAAGAAATATGTCATATTAAACGCTGGACAACTTAAAAGTGGCTTTTCAAGTAATCCATTGAATCTTTATAAGCTTAAAAATGAAGAGATATTTCGCAGATATTTTTCACACGTACATTTAAGGATGCTGCAGTTTCATTTGACTTAATTTATTTTCGCTTTCAGTTATATTTTATCAATATTATATTTCAGTCTGTGAAAAGCATCAATATTAAAAACGATGAAAATGTATGAATTTTTTGTACTGTTTGTTTTTCACGCTGCCTAACTGATCAAAATCCGAGTATTTTGATGCTTATCTACGATTGGTACCAGTTATGAATAAGCTTTTGATATGGTCAATTTGCTCGCGCCGCGGTTTCATCCGCGTTTTTTGGGATAAAAAGTAGTCTGTATATTAATCCTGGGTATAAGAAATTCTTCCGTATCAAATTTCATACAAATCTGTTGAGCCGTTTTTTCGTAAACCGAAACATACAAACTTTCACATTTGTAATATGACTAGGATGAATATTTCTAATTTGTGATAATAGTAAGCTTAAAGTGTCTAAATGAGTCGTACAGCCCTGAAGCTATGCGCAGTCTTGGGGCCTGTCCAAAGAGAGGGGACACGGCCCCGCGTGAACTAAGATAAACCTCCACTACATTAGTTACCTACATTGTTGAACTTGAACAAACTTTCTCTTGCACTACCGACCAACGGTACACACAAAACAGATCGCACTGTAAAAAAAGTTATTTCAGAACGTACTTATACTGAAATAACTTTTTTACAGTTTCTGATTGCGCAGGTGTCCAAACTTTGGGAAACTCGCTTTTTTGTGGTTCAGAACTTTTTAACAAACCTGCTCTGTAGTGTTAGTTCAAAATAAAATGCAAATGGAGTACCTAGATGAACAGTAGATGAACAGTTGAACAATGATACGATCATTTTATTTGTGAAAAAAATGATGTTGTCTTGATATCGACAATTATTGACAAAAATAATTACTTCAAAACTGAGTCAAACATTGATTGATTGATGTTTTAATGATCTTAACTCGAAATCAATCGATGCCTTCTGAAACCCGATTAAAAAATAATTGTAAAACGTTCAAATTTTATCTGCGTTTGATGATCTACACACGTGACATTGATTTAGTTTTAAATCATCTCCACAAGTATCAAGCTCAAGATCCACAAGCATCAAGAAGGGCAATGTTTCCAGCTAAATTTTAGAGCAAGGGATTAAACATCATATATTATATCTCAGAGTGACGAGCGCAGTGCTGTGCCGTGCAGACTCTTGAATTTTAAGAGGTACAATTCTGAGTGGCGAAGACCTGTTATGGGCAAACGTGACGTTTAACATCAGGCGGGCGATATGCTCGTCTCGTCACTTAATCGCATAAAAAACCAATAGTGAAAGTGTAAGTTGCATCGATGTTAAACTCTGAATACTTTTACTTTACTTACTACTAAAATAACAAACAATACTTACTTTACTTTTTTTCTTTTACTTTTCTTACTGTATCAAGATTTGTTATTAAAATCAATCAATTTCCAATCATTTGACTCATTCGAATTCTAAATAACCACCGGAAAGACCAATATGAAACGAACTTTATTAAAACCCAATATCAAATTGAGTACGACCAAATATTGGGATAGGCTTTAAATTTGACAAATTTCCGTAACTTCGTGTAAGTAAATAAGCTCTGAAAGCTAGCCAGGACGAAGGTAATAGAAACTCTATCTGATCACGATCAATACAAAAGTTCCTCGTCGACACAAAAGTAATTTAACTTCATAAAAGGTAACTATTTGCTGAACGACGTTTATTTTCCTAATGAACCACTTATTATTTCACCGCGTAAAGTTTTGTGGCCATGTCATTAAAACTAGTTTATAGTGCGAGTAAATTACAAAAAGTTGTTAAATGGCTGCTTGCATTATTACTTTGCTCACTAGGCTAGGGTAAGCCACAGGATCGCTACAATATACTTTAAACAAATCTAAAGTGAGTAAGACGCCAAAGTAAAAGTCAGTATCGTAATGAAAATATAGATATTTTGTTTTATAATCAATAAATCCACTATTTCACTAGATTTAAATATATTTCTGTATGTTTTTTTTTTTTACATTGACAGTGGATTGCTTATCGATAATAATTACTATAACTTTCAATGATATTTTTTTTTATCTAACCTATGCTGTCCCACTGCTGGGCAAAGGTCTCCCCCATTTTTTTCCAGTTCTGGCGGTTTTAATTAATGTATCAAAATCATATTATTATAGATTTTGTAGAAAATTGTTTTAATGGTAGGTATTTGCAGAAAAGTAGATAATACAATCACGCACTTATTTTATTTTAATAATTTTATTAGTCATTTTGTACAGAAGGTACGAGAGAGTACTTGGTACAAGAGGGACGACTCATTTAGAAATTAGAAATATAATTAGAATTAGATATTAGCATTCGAAAAAATGAAGCCGTGAGCAAATTAACTAGATTTTCGCAATAAAAACTATTAGTCTATCGACTCTAGCTATTATTAATTTAATCTTTTAGTAATATACTTAATAGCATTTGGTTGGCTAAATGTAGAGGTGTAGTATATCTTATTTCATGGCAATGAACCTCGTCTACGTCTATTTCGAAGTTCATTGAAGCACGAACTTGCTCAATACTCAAAATAATTATTTAGCCTAAGTAAATTAATAGAGAGCGAATGTCTAAGCAATGCAAATTAATTAACTCGTAATAAAATAGTCAATTATAGTAGTCGTAATTAATTAGAAATAAAAAAATATTGAGATTCAATTCGAAAAACGAGAAATATAAGAAAGTGATGGTAATGACGTTACTTAGTTACCTTTTGTTGTTATTTGAAAGAAAGGCATAGAAAAGTATCACCTCACTAGTGTTATTAGGATTATTAAAACTTTTCCCACATAATCATTTCTTATTACCAGCGAGGTGTTTGTATTTCATTTCTTAGACATACATTCCTGACTCAGCATTGGTTCGAGTCGTTTCTAAGCAAATATCTAAAAAAGATAAAATTATTCGTGTGTGCTTCATTGTAGTTATTCGTCTGCGAATACGAGTAATTAGAGGTTTTGTGGTTAACCATTAATGCATCAATTGATTTGTTTAAATTACTGATATTTGAGTTTTACAGCTACGCTCTTATTTCAGACGTAAAACATTTTTGGCTCAATTTCATGCCGAGTAATTTCAAACATCTAATAAAATGAAAAATTATTATATTTTAAAGACTTATTGCAGGAAGATATTCCTGGTCGGTTCCGGTAATTTCTGGTTTGAAGATAACACAGTAGGGAACGATAAAAGTTTATTTTATAAACTGTACACCGCCCTGCAGTTTCTCGTGTACGGGTTTATGACAGTATTAGAAATTATGGCCGTAACGATGGGGCATTTCCCAGAAGATGAGCATCGAGACTCGGTGACATTTGCCGTGAGCCATACGATAGTCCTGATCAAAATGTTTTCAGTGATAACAAGCAAGACACGCATAAAAGACCTGAATAAAAGGATGATTGAAGTTTGTAAATCGTTTGAGGAAGATAAACTTATGGCAGATAAGTATAAGAACATGAAAATAAACGTCGTTGCGTACTTTTTGATTGTCTATGGATCGGTGATGTGTTTTGTGGCGGAAGGGCTAAGAAAACTGTATGTAGGCACGTACAATCATTTTTAATATTAACAATAAATTTAATAAATCGACTGTCAATTTCTTAACTTAGTTAAATCTTAGTTAAATCTTTATGAAATTCGGCAAATAAATGAGAATGCACATACTATTGTTTATGTCATCGAAAGTTCAGGAAAAACATGAATTGTGGATCAAGTTGCAGAGTATAGTTATATAGTTTATTCTATTTCATGATTTCGATTATGATATTAAACTTATAATGCTATTTCAGGTCCACACTTTGTTGTTATAGTAACCTATTATCCATCCTATGAAGACAATTCTGTATTGGCCACTATAGTTCGTGGAGGTACCGCTCTCATACTTTCCATAATGATGATGAATATGATCGTATCAGTGGACTCCTTCACTATGGTGTATCTTATCATGTACAAATACAAATTCATTACGTTAAGGCGTTATTTCGAGAAGATGAGAGAGGATTTTGACCAATTAAGCCAGAGAGGATACATGAAAGAAGCGGCGGAAAAGTTGACTCGCAGCTTGGTAGAAGGAATTATTATGCACAGCGAGGTTTTGACGTAAGTGATTAAGTTAAACGGTTATTTACTCGATAAAAGGCCTTAGTGTCATTAGTACCATTGATGGTACAAGTGACACAACTAAGCGCGAGTTGAGGTTTGAAAATCTGTGACGTCGGTTGTATTTTTATCAGCTTGTTTGTTTGCTGACTCGCTTGATGCACTGAGAAAAATTTCATCTAAAGCACGGAGCACCCTAAAACTCTCAAAAACGGGTACCCTAAAAACTGGTGCTAGTAAGTACTAGTTTTTACGATGACAACCATATTTATAATGATAGTTGTCACCGTAAAAATTGGTGCTTATCATCGTACTTTTTGGTGATTATCACTATGCTCCGTACTTTAGGTGAATTCATCGGAATTTTGATGGCCATTTTTCTCAGTGTGGACAATATAGGGTTATAAGAAAAGGTTATGCTAAGCCGAGAAGGACTCATAGTACTCATAATTACGATGCGGTATCAAAACTAGAGTACCTATGCAATGACTATGAATGGTTATGAAAACGTTGAATATATCCAAATACTTCTTATTCTACCAGGTTGTCTACAGAAATAGACAAAGCTTTTGGAATGGTTGTTGCATTACAAGTTTGTCTCAGTTCCGGTTCTGCCGTGTCACTTCTACTACAACTTGCAGTAAGTGTCTAAAAAGTAGCTAATGAATTGTTATAATTTTACTAAATAAAAATTAAATGGAGGAGAGGTATAGAAAGGACCTATAAATGACATAATTTACTTCATGATTAATTAAACATTTTTTAAAGCTTTCAGATGACCTATCGTTTGTAGCAAGTATGAAGATAATATTCTTCGTTCTTGCTCTTTTCTTTTTACTTGCCCTGTTTCTTTGCAATGCTGGAGAGATTACTTACCAGGTGAGTAGTTATTTGAAGTACAGTTAATTATAATTGTGTTGACAAATTATATAATTTTTCATTATAATTGAAATAGAATACGCAAGTAAACATAGTCTTCTAGTGATCTTATCTTAGCCTTAATCTAGTAATCCAATATAGCCGACAATCTCATCTTGGCACTGGGAGCTCTTTAAATGTTCTCTTAATAAGATGAAGCTTAGCACTTGGCACCTATTCCCAAAAATGAGGAAAATATTCCAAGAGGCGGAATTTTCTTTACGATAACAAATCGTAACCAAAACCCACAAAAGTTTCTGATTTATGGTGATGGCCTTATGTCGTAACTTATTTTTATATGTTCTACAAACATATTTTATTGGTGTCTTTGCATCCGTAAGCTGTAATGTTCGTATTACTTTTATAATCCGTTTAGTGTTAACGTTATCGATAAAGTGTAACAAAAAAAAAAAAAAAAAAATCTGTGGGTATCAATCGGATATAAACGAGGGCTAACATTGCAGTGAACATGTTTTAGTTTCAACATGTTTCTGTCTCAGTTTGTGTCAATTGTATTTTCAACTCAGATAAACCTAGTGGAAGAGTTTTGATTGTAATAGGTTGTATAACATGTTCACTGCAATGTTAGCCCTCGTTTATATCCGATTGATACCCACAGATATGTTAGAACATTTAATGTTCAATTCATCATTCAAAAATTGATCTGTCTACGTATTGGACCCGTGACTTCCAGCACAGAAAGCGATTGACCATTGACCAAGTGTTTATTATTCTGACTGCTAATAAAATAAATGATCTGTCTTATGTTTAAGGCCTCTCTCCTCTCTGACGCGATCTTCTACTGCGGTTGGCACGCGTGCCCGCCTCGCGTGGGGCAGAGGAACGTGCGGAAGCTGGTACACCTGGCGGTGATGAAGGCGCAGCGGCCTCTCGTCATGAAGGCATTCAAGATGCTCGAGCTCACTTATGCCACTTTCTTGCAGGTCAGTATTATATCTATTGTTCACCGAGTTTTACAGCCAAAATATAGGCCATAGGTATGCTTAGCTAAAAAGGGCTCATAGTCGTGAAGAACTTTTACTATGGGACCAACCCTAAAATCGAGAAAAAAAATAGAGCTCTACTAGTGGCCCGTCCCGGCTTCGCACGGGTAGACTTAGGAACTCTTTGTTATAACCTCTATTCTCATGCTATTGCGTAACTATAGCAACCGTAGTATGTTGATGCTAACTTGTCAATTTATAGTAAAAATTATCAGTATATATATAATTTGCAATAAATTAAAATTGCGACTATAATTTGAGATTTAAACTATCCTATCTCTCAAGTTGGATCGAACTGCACATGGTGTGCGAATTTTATTATAATCGGTTAAGTGGTTTAGGAGTCCATTGAGGACAAACATTGTGACACGAGATTTATATATATTAAGATAGACAATATCACTGACACACACTTCAGAGTATGAGACCTTTTCGGCTTAGCATACCCTTTCCTTATAATCTTGTATACCTATTTCGAGACGAAATCATTATTCATTATCAACAGTAAGTATCCGCCCATTGCGGGTTTGTTAGGTTTATTCCCTCTGAAAGCATAATAAAATGGATAGGATTTTAGAAATACGTTATAGTAAGTGTCAGTAATTTATAATTTCTGGTAAATGTAGAGGTAATATAATTGATTCCAAATGTTTCCTTTTGCAGGTCGTGCGCAGCACTTACTCTGTTTTTGCATTATTTTACGCACAAAATAAATAAAACCGCGTACCTACCTACTTATTAATATTGTAGTTTAGTAAAGTAGTGTGGTTAGTAGTTTCAGAATCAAACTTCGCTCGAATCGAATAGTTGCTTGTTATAAAATAAACGTGAACGTAGTAAAACATTCTACGATATTTTTCTTGCGCTCTTGTTGTCGTTATTAAACAGATGTCGCTATCGTGTGCTTCACAAGTTTGTCCCAGCAGGTACTCTTACAACCTCATCGAAGTCAAAGTGAAGGTCAACGAGCTTGTAAAAATAAATCAATTTTATGAAACCGTCACTCGTAACATACGAAATAAAGTTCATTCCTTGTTACATGGAAGCTATATTTCACGATACGTTCTTTGGGCACGCACACATCCATAAACGTGGAGATTGCAAATCCTGATAAATCCTCGTCGTTAAGATTTCTGTATCACATGCGTAAACATGCACGCTGATCGTCTCGATATATCCCTATGTTGATCTAATACGCTCGATACGCTTCTTGCGTGCTGGGAATATCTCTACATGCTGAATTTTGAGAAGGGTTGCCGGTGAATAAGGTTGTCTAAAAGACATTAGGTTCTTTACAGAACAGGAACTGTACGGACCATTTGCACTTTATTCGTTTAAATTTACAAACCTGCAGATTAAAGAAGGACAATAACAAGGAATATTCAGTCACATCAAAATAGCATTAAACACCGTGCCTATGAATCTTTTATATCGTTCCAGCTAGAGAACATCGAAAGGGTTTAGATTAAAGTTTTGCCTCCGTGATATATTACGTACCACATGTCGCATATTCGGTGTTCCGGTCCGGTTTGCTATTACTCTCACTTTCTAAGACCAAATAAATTTTCCCCACAGTCGGAAATATAAGAAAATGTTGAGGAAAGAGCCGAGGAAATAACTTAACGCTTCAAAGAATGACTTGTGTTGGTACGGCTCTTTAAAGAGCTGAAATGTTTACGTCATTTTATTTTGAGCTAGGTGAGATCAAAAAAATGAAGTATGGCAACTTTTATATTTTTAGGTCTAGGTTTGTCCAGTGATTTGTCAGATGATAAGCTAGGACGTGTCTAAAGATGGAGCACGTTTAGACTTAGGTGATAACTATAGTCCTTGAAAGTCTACAGAATAAATACTAACAGTTTTCGGGTAGCAAGAGCAAGGAACGTGGTAAGGAATTCCAGTCCCTAGCTGTTCTTTTGTGGTTTCAATTAGGAGTGTTTGTATTAAAAAGGTAGGCGTAAATCCCTTCCTTCTAGTGTGCGGAATATCGTATGTGGGTTTCGAGTTTTTCTGTTCTAGACAGGTGAACCCTCGGTCCCTCATCATCTATTTATAACGTGATTTTCAGATGTTCTCATTCAATTATAATTAGCTTTTAAAACATTTTTAAGACGTGTAGCAACCCAAATGAATAATTAATGGCACGTGCATGATATTATTTCCGTATTAAACAGAAGCTGCCTGTCGCAGGTCAAAAGGCTGTGAAAGCTTAAACGTAACAAGATCACAGAGAATCCATTCATTTTAACTAGGTCAAACAGCCTCGACTGGTATCTTACGAAGAAATCCAGAAAATCAGATAAACATCACTTTTTAATCTAAACAACAGGAAAATTCAAAGGAAAAGTTTTGGTTTTCCATCAGTTAGATATATTTATCATTTTGACGCGCTGCACGATCGTTGTACCATCTTATTCCTTTTTTATCTCATTTGTATATGAAAAGAAAAATGGGTCAATAAATTCTCTATTCCGTATGCTTTATTCTTAAGCTAGTAAAAGAAAGGCTGAACATAAAGGCTAGCCGATATAAGCGTATTAACATAAACTCGAGCCACATTTGAACGTGAATACGTTACCAGCTCATTTCCATGCGGTCTCAATCGAGTAGGTATCATAACATCAACTCGCAAAGGCCCGACCACTCCCGATGGATTTTATTTGAGATAAAAATGAACCGACTACTAATGTTTTCATTCCTCATATCCTCGTATTCATAGTTGCTCACGTATGCCGCTCACGTGATAGGGTTGCGAGGCGCGCGAATCTTTTTTCTCCTGCCGCGAATAAAAAACTTTCGCCTCCATAAAAGTATATGAGTTCGTCCCAATACTGCGCCGATGACTTCCAATCTCTCTGTAGCGTGTCCCGACCCAACCCTGGAGATTACTTTTTCTCCTTCATCCAGTAAATTGAATTAAAATGAGAAGCAAACGGATAAAGAAAAGGGTGCGCGCCGATTTTCGCGAAAGTTTCGCGCTTAACGTTCCGTGCTCGCGGTGTAGGTGTTCTCTCATTGTCTTTCTATTTGGAAAATCGCAATGTTTTCAACTAAAATTTCGTAGATTTCTTTAATTTTGACCCATGCATTTTGCAAATTAAAAGCAACCGGATCGTGTCACGCCTGCGCCATAATTCTAAAGAAACTAAAATAAAACATTGCAAAAATTTAGGCAAATTGACATTTCATATTTCTTTGAACTGTTTTGGAATTGTATGATCGGGCTTATTATGTAGAGATGTAGATACTTAAATGTTTTGTGTGAGACGATATTTGACTGGAATCGACATTACGCAGATACGACAATGACAACAAAAGAAAAGTAGGTTGTTATGAGTATAACCTTTAGGTTAACTAATTTTTGAATTTTTATATTAACCAAGCTTGCTTAAGCTCTGTAGGGAGTAACATTTTCTGTTTGTGAGGGTGCACCGAAAAAAAACTGGGAAGGTATTGGTCCTTACCCAGTTTTTCGGTGACGCTTTTGAGTTCAAATATTTCCTGTCCTAATATCCCCACGTCCTCTCGGGTCACGTGTCCCACTAAACCGGAGAACGAGTGGAATCCTCCATCTGCCACGCGAAGTGAGTTTGCGAGTTCCTCGCTCCAGCTTCACGCCTCATATCGCTCGAGCGAGCGAATTACCTACCGGAATAACTCTTTCTAACTCATTTAGGAGATACCATTGTTACGTAAACGTTGGAATCTTACTCGTACCAAATGAAAGCTGAATTCAGACGTCGTGAGTTTACGAGAGCGCTAAAAACAAGCCTTGATTAACTTATGGGCTCTTACTCTGCAAGCAAAGTGTAATGTTGACATTAATTAATGTTCATTTATAAGGGTCTTAGAATGTTTTCTTGCGTTCCTTATAATTAGACATTTTAATTAGAAAACCTAATTCTGCTGCTTTGGAACAGAAAGATTGGTCACCACATTTTTTTTTACATTTAATTATTCGTGAACTTAGAACCGTAAGTATTTATTAAATGAGTAGATTTTATTAGTAAAAATGAACACGAGAGTTCCATGTGACAACAACTACACTCTTGTAGCGACACATTATTGTACAGGCATTGTATTCTGCTGACTTCAGTCAAGGCATGACTCGAGTGGAAAACATCAATCGTCACTCCCAGGCACGATATGTCGGCGATGTTAGTTTTATTTGAGGTAAAATAATGATACCGTAGAACTTATTATATATTGTGACTTTTATTGGACATCCGCCAATAGACTCTATCTATATATTCCCTTCGTCATTTAGAAAGTTCCAATTTTTGCTATAATTTGTCAACAACAAATTGTGTTGACACAATCGACTTCACATAGCAACTTAATAAAAGTTCCACCAAACCCGATTAATCGATTATAAACACAAAATTATCGACTGGGACCCAAGCAACATTGGAAATGGCAATTAATAGTTGAGGCCAGTTTTATTAACAAACTTTTCCGGATTGTTTCGGAACACTAATTAGAGGGGTTCGGGGGAGTTAAGGATTCAATCGGTCGGTAATCGACAATCGCGAGGGATGTTTTTTACTGCACGCAACTTTGGCCGGTTAATTTAATAAAAGTTGCGTCGGCTGTGGATAGGTAACAATTATTTATTTGTGGAATTTATGGAGGTGTTTCAAGTATGTTTCGTTTTGATTCAGAGCGTAGTACTTATCAATAATGTGCTGTGGTTTATTGCATTGTGTAATGTGAGAGACATACTTATTGTGTATTACGGTTATAATTGTGATGTGAATTGTGACCAATTTTGGTTTTTAAGTGCTTTCAATAAAGGTATTGAAAGCATGATATATATATATATATATATATATACATATATACTTTATTGATGCAAATTCTAGTGATACGGCAGTTAAAGTAGTAAGCATGTGTCGTCATCAACCGCCTCTACCATACCAACAGTCACAGTCCTGCGCCTATTTCGGCTAACTTCTCCGATGTTCAATTCAGGCTTCATTAAATTAAAAATAGACCAATCTCGCTAATATAAAACTAATAGGTTATTTTGATCCTATTTTAATATAATTGGAACAGGTAATTTCGATTGTCTTGCAACAAATTTTGCATCAAAATTGAAGAATCATCGACATGAATCTGCCCGACCCTGCTAACCACATAATCTATTTCGTCAATTCCCTAGGCACAGTAAAACAACCGCCAGCTGGCCATTTCGCAGCAAATGAGATGTAAAACAAGAAATCTTGGGATGTTTTAAGACAATCTCTTAGTTTCCGGACGCAAACAAACAAATTGCCCAAACGTCTCGCTCCGCCTTCGTACAACACATTCCTCGCCGACGGCGAACAACTTGAATCTTGGTATTTTGTTTTAAATATTTTAAAGGCAACATGGTCGTTGTTTATCCATTTGAAAAATTAGATTCTGTACATTAGAAGTCTTGTGTAGTAAAATTTAATTATAATGGTCCAGTTAATTCCAGCATATTAACTACTTATCGGTTGATTCAGCAATTTTAAAACTAGCGAGGAAGTCAAAAGCTACGAGTCACGATGTCAGAGACAGACACACAAACGTTTTAAACTTACGAGTATAACACTCCAAATTAGCGTCGAGGGTTAAAAATATTTTGTGAACAACAAAAAATAAAACACTATCTGTTACTGCTGCAATAATTTTCCAGATGAACATCAATGACGTCAGCATCTGCATAATCTTGCAACGTTCAACAACGCTGCGTTTCCGCCGGCAAATGATTCCGATTCAGCGAACGAAACGCCATGTAATAGGTAGTAATTCGGGCAGTCGTTAAAAGTTTTACGAGCGATCACTGTCCCGCCCAGCTCGATTTATCAGCTCTCGCCCATTAGCGTGAAGGTTCCGATTTCTTTCGCAGCCGTCATTAAGCGAGTGGCAACTTGGAAATGTATTGTTTCAATAAAAACGATTATTTTTTATTACGGATTTGTCCGTTTATGTATGTATTGTTTTATTCATAAGCTCATATACAACGACTGTAATCTACACGTAGAAGTCATCTTATACTTATAACTACGCTGCGCTCTTGCATTGAATTTTTAATTTGTGTTTAATTGTTATACTATACGAAGGGTAGGTACGTTTATTCAGATTACCTATACATTTGTACATTTGTGGTACATATCATATGAGTTAGCCGAGCTTTTGAACAGTTTCTGGTTTTAGCAATTTGATTATGTAGATGGTAAGTATCTTTTACAAAATGAACAGCATTGCAACTACTCAAGTGCTCAGTGTAAATTAAGAGACGGTAAAGCACAACTAGATGGGTCGTCTTAATTTATTTTCCCAGTGAATTTTCCAGACTGACTATCTGCCTTCAGGTGTTTTCTGCACAGTTTCTCATTATTTATTCCGTCGGAAAGAACCGTCTAGGATTCTGTGAAACGTTAGTATTTCACCTCATTAAGGGAGACAGATGACACATTTTAGAGGCACAAGTCCGTTCTTAGAATGTGGATTACATTTTTGGGATTTTCATCTTCGCTTTCACAACAGTTGTTTTCAATTTCTGTAAAGAAGATATACCGTTAGGACATATAAGATTAAATATTATTTTGTTTGTACTATGATTTGGCAAATTAAATTATAAAAGCTGGATGGGGTTGATTTATGTGGACTTTTCTTAAATATACGACAAATATCCGCAGTTCCCTTAAGATATGCTTTTCAATTTGCAAAATTTACCTAACAAGAACCTAAAATTTCCCTTATAAGTTTGTAAACATAAACTAAACAACCACAATAACATGCAAATATCAAAACTCAAATACAACAATTTTGCCAACGTCAGCTTTATAAATACAAAACTTAATATTTCGCTCCGAACTAAAATGAAAATTTAGTCAGTTTCAAACTATTCCTAACTCAATATTACCTCTCATAAGGATATGAATATAGCCGAAATATGAATTTAAACTCGTGCTAGTAGAACATGAGGTTAGGCAGTATATTTACTGAAATCACGTACTTAACCAGTTACTAGGTACTAGACTCTCTGGCTAAAATATTTGTGTCTCTAATTATTATAACTACAGTATAATAGCCGGATACGTTACGTAGAAATTTAATTAATTATGCCATATAAGATGTCTCATTCAGTTTCAGTATTCATATAGTTACATTACACACACATTCACATATCTACTTTGCTTTCACCGAAACTGCTAGCTCATTGTCTGGCTAACTACGTAACAGAACCATTTGTCCCAAGGCACTTGCCTTGCTAATTATAAGGTGGCTATTTTTCCACGGCCTTGAAATAAGACCAGTCTATTAAGTTCTCTAAAAGCTTTGAAAGTGTTCATTTACATAATGACTTATTCAAATTCAGGGAAGTTAAGCCCTCTGTAAACGCTTTTCGTCATGCTCCCATATTAAAAAGGCGAGTGGGCTGTCAATAACTCTGTTACATAAAAGGGATGAAAGCATGGAGTTGCGTGCCTCCCACAGTATGAAAGTATTTGAAAGGTTTTGAATGGCTACTTCAAAAGGATGGTGTATATTGCGGAATATACTTACGGGTAAATACGTTTTATGGTTGGTTTTATATCTATTGACGAGTATTGTATGTATTCGTGGGGATTCATTTGATGGCCGTCTTTTTAATATTATAGAGGTATTTACTTCATTTGATATCATGAAATTAATAAATGTTGACTACTTACAGCTGTCCCTTTTCGTTCGGAAATATATCTACAAACTAATTAAAAATATATCTGATTCGATAGCTTTTTATGTATATGGGTCTGAACTTATAACATCTAAGCTTGTATAGTTTTAATCCGCGCGGTTTTTTAGTTTGCAACTCTATCGTTGTTTCCTTTAGAAATTGCTTATAAATTTCCAACCTACTAGCCACTTATT
Source organism: Alcis repandata (assembly GCA_949125135.1). Lineage (NCBI taxonomy): Eukaryota > Metazoa > Arthropoda > Insecta > Lepidoptera > Geometridae > Alcis > Alcis repandata. The sequence goes on from OX421238.1 coordinate 6,970,188, forward strand.
TAACACGGCGAGTGCTTGAGTCGAGCAAACGCAACGCAGCAGTACTTCCCGAGGGGAAGTAAACCAAGCGGCTGACAAGTGCAATAGTACCAGATACTAGATAGCGCAGGCCCGCCCAGCTACGCCTACTAACTAATACCTAATCTGCGCGGCTGTTAACACTTCCTAAGCACGCGAGGGTTAGCGACCCCTAGATAAACTAAATAGGAGGAATTTTTAGGTGTTGCCTTTCCTTTAACGCGAGGTGGTCAGCGCGGCGCCTCCACGAAGCTTTATGGACCCTGATGGCCGAAATTTATTTCAATACGGTACCGTACGATGCTTTGTTTAAGTTTAGCAAAAGTAGCTTTTAAACGGAAAAAAGTGTTGTGGAAGAGCATACTACTGAATAGTATATTTAATAGTTTTAAAATTATGAGATTATGAGGTTCATACGAAAACATAGAATCGATGCGATAGGTAGGTATAAGATTAAAAATTGTTTTTTCAATAATTCGATGATTGATGATTGATGAAAAACACAACTTACGTACTTACATAACTTCGTATCGGTTTAACAAAAACATGTCATTGTCAACAACAAGTTATTGTTGTTAATAAGTAAAAGCTTAAGTAAAAAATAGATCGATATTTTTTCAAATTACATACTCGTATTTAAAAAAAATACGGAAATCTTTTCCTTGATTTTCGACCTATTCCAATTTAATCAACTAATCTAACAACGACAGAGAGAAAAGAGATGATTTTGTAATCGAATTGATTAAATTATCATGCTGGAACTAGAGTTAACTAGAATGCATCAGAAAAACAACAATTTTGTAAAAGGTTATGAGTGCACTTAAAATGCAGCGTGAAGTGCGTCGGGACAAAATATTCCTTGTATTTTTCTGAGTATTTTATTTTAAAAGAAAACTGCACAAGAAACAGATGCTTGTGGCGTGAAGCGACGATAAAAATGACAATTTACTAACAATATTTTGTTGCGTCGTCTCGTTTGGTGCGACACGTGCTGTGCAATGGGTTGCAAGAAAACGGTTGCCGTTTTGCTAGTGTAGTAGTCTTATGTGCCTTGCGTTACCCAAGTTTGTTTTCCGTCCTATACAAAGAAAATTATAAAACATTGAAATTGAGTTGAGTGCCAAATTCTAAGAGTCTAAAATCTATTTTTCAGAATCCATTTTTAAACATGTTTTGTCCCTGCGTTTGATACGCTCACAAAACAAAACCAGCGAAATATAAAAAAAAAACGTTATTGCAATTTTTAATGAATTTATAAATGAATCACGAGACCCCCACTGCGTAGTCTAGACTAGACAAACCGAATGGCTAAAACAAGAGCTTATGAATTAAGTTTGTGGTGGTAGGGCTCTTTTGCCGAGCCCGCCTCATGATAGTACCACCAACCACCAACCAGTACTGTGCAAATATTAATGTGTTCCGGTTTGAAGGGCAATGTTTTCAGCGAAATTTCAGAGCAAATATGAGATTAAACATCTTATATCTCTGAATGACAAGCGCAGTGTTGTGTTGCGCACTTGCGCAGGGTCTTGAATTGTTAAAAGTTCAAAATTCTAGGTGGCGCAGACCTGTTATGGGTAAACGTACCCCACCGTAAACGCACCTTATTTTGCTATAACTTAAATCCTAGGTAACCTCGCTTTTCACAATCTAGGCAAGACAAGTTGTGTGTTCCTAGAAATTTAACCTGAACTTATATTAGCCCCAAGCGAGGAGACAAAACTTGAACTAAACAGCTATTAAAATTAATAACGCAGGTAACTATCACAACAGCGGTGATAACTTCTAATGGGATGCACACCTGGGGGTAGCTATATACCTGATAGTAGGTAGGCACTAATAGATAACTATTAAAATTACTGGATGCCACGATGGTTAGGATGACACGGGAAATTATAGGTTCCGGTGGTGGTTTTTCCTATAACAAAAATCGCTAAGACATTGGATGTGTTTAGGCGGCCAATAAACTTACGCCTTACGTTTATTATGGTTTTATGTGCTTAAAAAAGAATTTACATGAGTGAGAATAATTTTATTTTTTTAATAAAGATTTAGAAGGGGGGAAAATATTTTTCATTTATAGTTTAAAAATCTGTACTCCCTCCCAATGGCGTGGTCCGATAGCCTCACTTGGGAATAATAAAAATAAATATTTTCTGCAAAATGAGTATAATAAAACGGAATTTTCAATAGATTGAATGTTGTTGGTTTATAAATGCAAATTGTAACTGGTGCATGCTGCACGCAGAATGAATTGATGCACTCAACGAAAGCAGTTTTTTTTCTGCGAAGTTTAAATTGAAAAAAATATATTGTATAATGAATATTGAATATTGAAAATGAATATGAATATTGTTCGTATTTTATTAAAGGAACCTTCGAATGAATGCTATAATAAAGTCTACTAACGTAAATTTTACTTTTATCCTTCTAAAAATAATAATAGAATTCACTGGGTTAGGCACTAAGAGCAATATCCATAACCACTCAACGAGCCGAACAAACTTTCTTGCTCAACCATAAAACCGAGTCCAATTCAGCTTCAGCACTTCGGTAGTTCGAACGTAAATTAGGTTAGAACGATTGTTCAATCGAAATTAGGTAAATTATTACTTGGCCAAGCCGTATAAAACCAAAGGGGCTCATTACAGCGAGCTGGCTGGCAGTAAATCAACGAATGGTTGCCGTGGAGTGATGGAGGGCGCTCGAATATTACGAGTGAAAGCATTAACACACAAACAGTGACTTCAACTATCAAATTGCAATTGAACTATCGTAATCCCGCGGCATGAGGAAATTAGAGGGAAGTTTCTGGTAGTTTTCTACCGATTATCCGGAATATTTTTCGGGCGTATACAATTATAAGAATCTGTTTCTATGTGACTGTTTTATCGCTTGTGCTGCTTGTCAAATTTTGAAATTCGAGGCATTGTTACGTTAAAATGTTGTCGTAATTATGTAAATACATCGAACGCAAAAAAGAAAATACCTTCTTTTGTTTATTACCAATGTAATCTCAACCCTGTTAAGTACGCACTCCAATAATAAGCAAAGCTCTTCTGTGAGCGGTCATAAACATGATTTCTGTATTAATAATGCAGTTGAGGATTTTTGGTTTGTAAATTAATTATACTTGTTGATAAAACTTTGCTGGGCAAAAATCTCTGCTATGATAACATAAACAAAATAATTATGCCGTTGTCCGCAGGCTGATCGATGGCTCTTTAAAGAAAGTTTGCGTGCTAAGTAGACTTGCTCCTACTTACGTACCTCACTTTTTATCAGCCGTATCTGTAAGTTTGCATTTCAATGTTTTACACGAAGAATACGTCTTTGTAAAGATTACAACGTCAAGTTTGTCCGACTCAAGTCGATCTATTATTATCTTATTATACTAGAATGAGAATTGAAAAACTATTTAAATAGTGGCTTTACAGTATTTCAATTTAAATTTTCTTTTTTATTATCTGAACTAAAAAGTCTATAGATACTAATTTAAGTGTCCATTTGATATTTTTTACCAGTCATAAATGGTTTATGAATGAGGTGTTGCTTTCTTGGATCTTTTTATCAATCCATATCGAAACTTTTCAAAATCATATATCGATGCGTACCTAAGCATCAGTAAAATACGTTTGAGTAATAGAGTTTGTAAGCTGCTTAAAACTAGAATTTATTTCATTCATGTTGTAAGTTTAAGAGTTTATAAGTCTTAGTGAAAATGAAAAACTATTCATTTATCTTCTTATTCGTAGATGGAAACAACTCAGTATTAGCATGTTTCATCTACAGATATTTATGTTTTAAAAGCGTAATAAAAATCGATCTTACTTCATAATCATAACAAGGCTAGGTAAGCGTAGCTAATTGATTTCATATTCAAAAATATTCACCGTAACCAAATTTCGCGACGCCTCGATTACAAGACAGAAAGGTTAATGAACTACAATCCGCAAAAGTGGAAGGTAAATATTAATCAGAATATTCCAGAAACACGGTCTAATGAAGCCCGGGGCCTGAGGGCACGGCAAACATTTTTAATCCGAGGCGCATCTCATAAATTTCAACCCCGGGATAAAGTCGCTTTTGTTTTTCTTCGCGAAAGAAATATTTTTTGCTAAATTTACAACAACGCTTAGTTGCGGTATGTCGCCGGCCCGCGACAAATTTTGTTGTTGGTTTGTTTTTATTGCCGTGCTTCATTATAATTGTGAAGATGTTTGCCTACTTGTGGTCGTCTTTTCAAGTACTGAGAAAATTGATTTTTAAACTTTTTCCACCTCTTTGTATATTCCTAGAGCAGTTTTTAGACGACAAGATATGCGTCACGTTGAGGTATGTAAACAAACATATAGCTCCTTCCCGAAAATAACCATTCTAGTTGGAAATGAGGGTAAGGTAAACAACTATCAGTAATTGAAGCAGAATGTTTCAAGCATAATTTATGGCCTGAATTAATACTTCAGGTGCTTGCTAGTCCCAAACTTTACCAATAATTTTGATTTATTGAAGCCTCACCGCCCCTCATATCTACTCAAAGTTTTCCTAGCAGAACAATCACTTGGGGCATGGCCTATTTGAACATCTCAAAATATTGGGGATATTGTACCAAATAAATCAAGGTATTATCTTGGAAAATCAAGGTATTATCTCGAAAATCGCGGGTCGAACCTGGACAAGATTGGCACAGGACCGAGATAAGTGGCGTCAGATTCAGATTCAGATTCAGAAATATTTATTGAACAACTGATACATTGTAACTTATAAGCTAGATGTTAGTGCATTAGTTGAAATTGTCAGTTTACCCACATCGGGCATTCAATGTGTAGTAGTTGTGTAGTAGTTTTTAAAAATAATAATAATTAACAATTTCCAATTTATTTTAAATTCTATGCATAATAATATGTCAAATAATTTTAATTAAATGTCAAAAGTATTCAATTAAGATAATATCATGTCAATTCTTTATGAAATGTCAAATTTTAAATGGTTTATTTAATAATGTCATTTCCGTAGAACTATCTCTGTTCACAAATTCGTACAAGAACAAGACGAGAGGCCTATGCTCAGCAGTGGGCGATAACGGGCCGACGATGATGATGATGCTTATCTTGACAATTATCTGTAAAAGATTTAACATCTCCAGGTTAACTTAATATGAAAATTTGAGCAAAATTCAGACTGACTCTTCTCAGCATTTTTGTTGTGACGTGTGGGTGAATTTCAATGGTATAATTGCTTTTAATTAGTGGATGAGTTATGATCCAATTTTCCTCCTGTTTGTTATTAATTTTTGAACGCCGTAATTTATAGGTCTAGGGTTGCTTTTAATTAAGCATCTCAGGTATGTAGAGATACATTTTCCAGTTACTAAGTATGGCTATAGGTATATATAATCTAATGAATTTAACATATTGAAATCTTACCACCTTCCGAACCTTACCTTGTGACATGCTAAAGGTTAAAGGTCATAGCTTGACTTCGTACGAGTAAAAGATGACATGACGGTTTCACTCACCATGAAAGACGCTATGACAATTGTGCAAAATAGAAAAAAACTCGCAGCAAAGCTGACCTAGACAAGCGCCGAGACTGACACCTTTGGTAAACAGAAGATGCTATAAATAGTTACTTAGAATTTTATGGCCTGGAAATGTTTGTTCAAATATCGAATGCTTATTCGAAGACATATTGCCAGACTTAAGACTATTCTCCTTTGGTACTATAGTTTTGAAGTAGGCAAGTTCCCAACTGCTCATACTCCTGGAAGATATAAAGTTTGGAATCGTAGTTTTTACTGCAGTTTGGATTTAGTTTTTGTCGGAGACAGATGACGGTGGAGATTTTATGAATGTACTATTCTTCGGCTCGAGTGCACGAGCGTCAAACTTCTTGGTTGATGAACATCGTAAACTTGCAGTTGTTGGAGCTGCTATATTCAGATGACTTGATGAGATTTTGTAGGCTGTCGTTCCCAGTTTTACAACCGCAGTTTTAAAAAGGTCAAAAATAAGTTAGGGTTTTTTATACCTACTTATTTTTTCGTTGTTTTTTGCGAGGGTTGTAGATTTTACACAGTGAACAAATAAGTGTGATTTTATTTTGTAATAATTAACACGGATCCCCGTGTTACTCAAGCAAAAATCGAGTCGTTTACTACGACTAGTTTTACGTGAGTATTAGTGATAATTATAACAAAATGAGCCAAAACCGCGTTAGTTTTCTAAATAAAAAGTACCTATAATATCATTTGAAAATTAGGGTACAAAGGATAAGTTACGGTTAGGTAAAATAGAACGAAACAAACAAGTTATATTTGGAATAATTAATTTTGGGAACACAAGACGTACCAACTAAAGTGCCACTTGGTGCTCCGAGATACTGAACCCGTCTGTCTATTCACGCACCCACGCTCGTTTGCAAGCACCTTGCAAACGAGCTACAAAATCTTATTCCTACTTATCGACAAAGTAGCCCACCAGCAAGCCCCATTTCCACGATAACAATCTGTCCCACCTCGTGGCCATTAAGGGTCAGGCGATGGCCAGATATGCGGCCAATTTATGCACTGCACACTCAAGACAAAATACAATAATCTACTGCAGTAGCTAAGAATAAGTCCAAGCCAGCTTTTCGAATATCTTTGTCTCTTTTTACCAGCCTAGTTAATCGATAAACACTTTTGTAAAAGCTAAGTATCTACTTATTAGCCTTGTTTCGCCTGCAAGCTCGTTGCACGATAGTTATAATATGCTTTACTTCTTATTTCTTGTTCAGTGTCCCTTCAAGTTTCTGTACTGACTTGAATGTTTCCTATTCGACACTGAACGTACTAAATTACATGAATTGCCGTGTAGGTAATTGGGGTAGTCAGTGTGAGTGAGTCGAATGGGCTAGTTTGTCTGAATCCTAAGTACTCTATTACTAAACTCGAGAGCTTCGTATATACTTAGTTTTTATAAGCCGAGATCCTTATCCGTCCTGCAAACTGCTCGCTGGCTTGGACGTTTCAAAGCGAGCTATTGTGTCCTTATGAAAAGGCAGGGTTTTGCTTTTGTAAATCGTTGACTTGGCCTTAGATTAAGCTTCAAGTTTACTAATGGCCTTTGGACGATTTAACTACCTTGTTGATGGAAAATTAATGAATCAATCAAATGTCCAACTTTAATTGATTGTAAAGGTGGTGGCAGATTTAAAATTAGGCTCTATTTTCAACGTCTTACAAGCGGAAGTGGGTTGGTCCAAAATTAGAAACAACGTCAAAGGCAACTGAGCTTTCCAAATTAATTTCTTTACAGTTGAAAGCTGTAAATAAATTAATTTTCTATAGTTTAAAAATGCTAGCTGTTTTAATATAAATAACGCATTATGTAAATTATAGCTATGAAATTAGGTTTTTGGGTGAAATTCTTTCGGACTTTTTACGATCGAGAACCCACGCAAAGAAGTAAAATATTTTGAGGCTTTTTATTCTGTTAAGCGTTGATGCGTACGTGATCCGATACTATTGACGTATCAATTTCGATGCTGATAAATGTGGTAAGACGTGGGTTGCCTGTCAATTTACCCATTATATACCACACGTATAAAACCTCTATATAATATACTTCAGATACAAATTACATACAAGACAGACTTAATCTATATTATGTACATCATTTAATCGTGAAAACTAAAAAATATTTGTAACTTCAATATTTGTGGAGTGATTTATTAAGATTGCTAATTGGTACACATATAATTATTGAATTCAGTATATCTATATAGGACAGAGTTTCGTACAGTACTAACAAGTAAAACTGTTACAAAAACTAGTACCTAGCTATATCTATCACCGCTTACCTTGCCGTCCGCCCAGCTACAGGGGCGTGAGGCTTTCGGTTTAATTTCCGGTAGAGAAGTGTGTATTTTCGCGCCATTAAGTAACCTCCGATAGCTGAGGCTATGCATGCTTAGTGCGACTACACCTACTAATTATCCAGAACGATTACAATCGCTTCGAAGCTTCCTTTAGCGTGATGGTATCGCGCGTTAACTGATAACGCTATCTTCACTTTCCTGGAGTAGAGTAATGAGATTTTGTTTGGCGATTCACACGATTCTACGTTTTAGAATAACATAATATTTGTATATGCTAGTACTATTATTCCTTGTGACACAACTGAGTTTCTACTGTCCAAACTAATGTTCCATTATTCGGTAATGATGACCCTTCTAAAATCGTTTCTGACCCGAGAACAGGATAAAAGCTATGGACATGATACTTATTTTTACTTTAAACTGTTAGAGAAAAAATAAGTTTTACAAGCATTAGGTTACCTTATTTACTTTAGTGGCTTTAGTTTGGCTCATCGCTTTTCTAACGAGAAAAATAGTTATCAAGAAAATAAGAAAGATCTATACATCCATAACTATTGTTTTTATTCTAATCTTTAGACGTCTTCCATCGTTTTCAGTTCTAAATACCATTTTGACTTTATGATTAGTGCCGATTTTATAAAATAAAATCTTTTAAAAATAAGTCTGTAGTTCTAAATGCACACGTACCAGGATTATGCACGGTACGCCCATCACAATCTGCTCAAGAGGTCAACCTCGATTGCACGATTTGCTCGATAAGCAAAAAAAATATCCTTGAAGACTGACACACTTTTGGAAGCGAATAAAAATAGTCGATGCCGAATGGCATAGCGTGTTGTAGCCTTAAAACTCTTGCATTCACCGTTTTATGTGTTGTGGCAGCCTAATCACCATTCCGCCCCCTTTTCTCGTTATCTGGTCGATCGTTCAACTGATAAAATGTTTGAATAAAGACGTTATTCTCAAACACGTAAGGCGTGACATGCTTGAACTGAGCGGCCGAAAGCGAAGTAAATCTGAACTGGCAAGAATAAAGCGATAAAGCTACAGCTACATACAATTTTTAAAATAATCATTGAAAGCTGAGAAAAGCAGACGGTGAAATAGTTGTCACTGTAGCATTCCAGGTTTGCTTGCATTGCAGTACAGTCCAGAAAAGCTAAAGTGCAACCAGACTCTCGGGATTTTTATATGCTCGCTCAAGTGCCCGTACTAGATAGGTACTCGTACCTAGTATACGTAGGTACTCAACTATTGTTCTTATTTGCTTTTACTGTGGGTATTAGTTTTCGGTATAAAATATTATGAATTTTAAATTTTGAGTTACTTTTTGATACGTTTATTTGACAGCACAGACTCCACGGTCCGTGAGTTCTTACAATTATTTAGCTATTACAATTTCTTACAACTTAATTTGCGTTAAAGTTACTTAGGTTTAGATTAGGTTGAGTTTAGGTACCTAAGATCAATAAACCATTGAACTAAATTACCAATAAGAATGTCTGTTACCACACTTCGCATGTATTTAGTAACAACTGATTTCTATTTTTGGAATAGAGATAGCTTTCATCTACAGCATTGCAATCACCACCATCACTGTCAATCACCTTCACTGTTTTTATAACTGGGAAAAACCGAAGAAAGTAGAAAAAGTTCCTCAAAAATTGTTTTCGAAATAACCGTTTCAAATTTTCACGAAAATTATTTGAAGAGTCTTTTTATCACGATATTGTTAATTATGATCATGCGGACAACTCGTCAACACTTTTGTATACAACGTGTACACGAAATTAAGTGGTCCTTTCCATCGTTTTCCATTTTAACATGAATGTTCACTTAAACAGTAAATACTGGACTGAAAATGCAAAGGTTTTTAATATAATGGTTTGCTATGAAGCGCGTTTTATTTAAGTAGGTATTCATTGTTTGTAGAAGCGACGAGGGATTTTTGTGATTTCAAGTGAAGTACGCTAGTTTGGTTGCTTTGGTTTCGAGAGAAAAAATCAGCTTATGATAGCTGATCTGGCTAGTCATCTAAAATATTTAAAAATGCTGGAAACATGAGCAATGAGCTTACATAAACGTATAAGAAAATATAGATAGACTCATAAAGTTTTTATTGTTTTTAATATAAATGAATGGCAAACAAGCGACGAGCCACCTAATGGTAGAGTGGTCAACGCCGCCTATGGACACCTACATGGACACTACGCCACACCGAAGGTATCTTCAGTGCGTTACTTACCATTGGGGACTCCATTCAACCTGTGCCCCGCGGTTTTAGCCGAGTTTTCCGGGACTATTTAGTATCCATAAAATATAATATTTTTAGCCTATGTGTTAATCCAGGGTATATGCTAATTCGTGCCAAATTTCATCCAAACCCATTCAGCCATTATTTCGTGATTGAGTAACAAACATACAAACTTTCACATTCATAATATTAATAAGTAAGCAGCCATCCATCCAGCAATCACGAAAAATTAAATCGTATCCGTCACTGGTTCCGAACAATCAATCGAGCGAACGCTTGGGAGTTATAGCATCATTAATGGCACATTCGACCCGCGACGGGCGCTAATAAAACCTGAATATTTCACGTATTGCCGCCGGAGCATTACCATAAACAATTTGCGACTCGCCCTTGCAGGCCTGATTTTATTTTCTGCGTCAGATTTAATTTTGCTGATATTATTTTTCCTCTACATTGTAAGTGTTTACAAGTTGAAAGCAAAAATATTATTTACAGATTTTTTCCTCTGCTCTTTCAATAATATCAGATAATAACTGTAGTTGTAGTTTCTTACAGTTGAAAACAACATTTTATTTGTGTTAACCGTTACATTTTGAAGCTTTGGTTGAATCGTTAGACTGATTACAAAATTTGTCTAAAATTCAATTATTCTTATGAACGTACTGTATGTAACATACTCGTACTACATGTAGTCTACTCACGTAATAAAAAAGTAAATGTCATATTGATGAATGTAATTATCATTTAGATATGTTGTGTTAAAGACCATTAGTTCAAATGGTAATCAGAGCAAATGTCACAACTAATGTCAAGTCTACACCTACACACTATTGCCTAAGGGCAGCTAAGGGTACGAATACACTTGTTTAGCTACGCGTTATATGTCCATTTACGGGTTTTAAATGATTTCATACTTATATGTACTGGAGTTTTCTTCGGTGTGTGTTGAGCCATTTTAGCTTAAAGAAATAGCAAACATACATGCACGCTCACTCACGAACATAAAGTGTAAATTGTAGGTATGCGGCAAACAGATAGGACAAATACCTAAGGGAATAGGCGATAAAAATAAAGGCTGGCATTTTTTTTATTTTTCGAAAATAATTGGGCTAGGAGAAATGGTAACGAAGGCTAATCCTACGATACATAGATGAAAAGAGAGAGAGAGAGAGCGAGAGAGATGTTGCATAAGTCGTGTCGTGCCGTGTCGTGTCGCTTGGTGCTCTCTCACCTTCTAATGCCCCTAAGGCAGTGTTTGCATAATCACGTCGATGGTGCAAAGCAATTGCTTACGTGTCACCGAGACCGTCCATTTCGATTAAGTAATTAGCTTTTGTTTGTGTTGGGAGTGCCCTTTGATGGAATAAGACAGATTAGGTCGATGAACCTCATATTATAGAGTACTCGAATGATTAATGATGGCAGGAGTTATTAAGCTGAGGCTGCCTCCGAAATAGAATAAAACATTAAAGCACTTATAAAGATAAGTACTGTAAGGATGAACTGCTGACCGATATCATAAGAGAAATTGTCGTTTATTTGGCCAGATCTGAAATGAATATCAGCATATCTTGAAAACCATAAGTCCTATCAACGTGCATCCTAGAGCAGTATTGTGGATAATGTTAAAGAGAATATAATTGTTTTAATAGTTTCCTCGTAGCCACAACCTTTTTTGCAAAAACCCATTTTTAATATTGTTATTTAACTTTAACTAAAACAAATGCAAATACCGGATTGATGGAATTTTTTCACATTTCGTTAATAATGATGTTCCGAACATTCGTACAAATTTTGAGCTCTTTATGCACACCTTACTCCCTATTATTTGGGCTAACTTGACCTGGTTATCGTTGCATTCACTGCTTTTTCATAGCGCAGAAAAGCAATTTGCATAATGCTATTTATTATTATATTTAGAAATGCGTGAAATGAAACTTCAAAAAATACCGAAAGTGTAGGGCGAAATTTAATTTATGGCCGAAACGAAATAATCGTCGGATGTGAAAATATTATTAAATCATGGTATGCAAGGAAAAATTCAAATTGTTTATGGTAATGTTCCGGTGCCGATATACGAAATTGACGCTACAGCTCCCAAACTCCCCGATCGGTTTGATTGATGGCTAAAAATATTGGTTATCGAATGTTGAGTGGTGTGTTAATAAACTGTTTAGGAAATGCGGCGTGGACTTTGTCATTGCTTTTTCTCTGATTTTGGTATATATACGCGCTGAAAAAAAAGTAAATACAGCTGAGTTTACAATACCGCAGAGATGAATACTAAAACAAATTGGGGATATTATTATTCTTATGTAAATGTACCATAATATGATAGTTTCAGATGATAAAAAAACATTGTATTGTTTATTAAGCTATTGCATAGCTTCTATCGCGGGCCTTGAGCGTGGAGACCGAACCCAGAAATTCCGTAACGAAAAAAAAACCTAACACCCCTCATTCCGACCGGCACTGACAGCGGTTGAGCGGTGATACTTTTTAGTTTTGCCATCTATCGATGAATAGCAGAACTTTTAATGATTTTTTGAAATATCACGCTTGTCTCTTTAGTTCAGCAACTCGCCTCTAGGTGTCGAGTGTAAGGTTTCGTTGACATTTCGCCAATTTTATTTTATTTTAAAAATTATTGACAATTATTACAGAAATTCATTTGGATACTTTTTTGAAAAATAGGCCTTGCAATATTTATACAAAAAAGGAAGATATAAAAACTTAAACATTTTTTTTTAAATAGAACTACGGGGGTACACTCGGAAGAGAGAGTAATGACGTTTGAAAAGAAAGAAAAGAAACGTGGAATTTTGGTGACAGACAACGATAGACTGCGAATTGTAAAATTAGGAGTAAAACTCGTATATATCATTGATTTTGGACAATATAGAACAATTAATAGAGTTTGGTGTTAACTGCGTTCCAATGAAACCATTGGAACGCAGTTAACACTTAAGCTATTGCATAGCTTCTATCGCGGGCCTTGAGCGTGGAGATATATGGAGATATTTATATAAATACTAGCTGACTCGACAGACGTTGTCCTGTCAAAAGCCATTGCGTAACTATAGCAACCGTAGTATGTTGATGCTAACTTGTAAATTTATAGTAAAAATTATCAGTTTAAATATAATTTGCAATGAATTAAAATTACGACTATTATTTGAGATTTAAACTATCCTATCTCTCAAGTTGGATCGAACTGCACATGGTGTGCGAATTTTATTATAATCGGTTAAGTGGTTTAGGAGTCCATTGAGGACAAACATTGTGACACGAGATTTATATATATTAAGATATATAAATATATATATGCAATAGCTTTACCGCGGCAATCCCCGAGTGCCACACGTCTTTAATAACGATACATCAATCTCTTAAGATTTTCCAAACATAGTTTTGTTGTTTGTTGCAATTAGAAGAGCTGCAACACAAGTTTGCATTCAAGCGATCATTCAGCGTTTTGTGCAAAACATTTTGCTGACACGTAATTACGAGGGCAATCTATTATGTAACCTAATTTCAGCAACCATTTAGCGGCTGGGCTTGCGACTAGGCCCCTATGTTCATGGCAGTTTAAAAGTAAGGTTGGATGGCAAAAAAACGTAATTGAAGTCTATGTTTTTGTTCAAGACTCCAAGAATAGAATATAGCTTAATTGCACACCAAACAAATTACAAGAGAAAAACTATGACTAAGTAGAATTAAAATCGGTTGTATGAGGGCTGTTTTATCGCCTAAAGCGGACGTGGACAGGATTGCCGAACAACTTCGATCTATATGTCTACCAAACCCAAATATCAAAGCTAGCTAGGCTATTAACAGTAAATTAAATCGATTGTTTTGATGAATTCAAAGACTGCTTTTGACAGGATGAATTAAAGGGATAAAACAGGTATTTTGTACTACTCCCTTTTTTACCTATAGGTATAAACGATAAATACTAACAGGTATCAAGCTCTGTAATAAAGTTCTCCAATTGTAGGCAATCAAATATTTTAAATCAGAAAAAGCTCTCAGTTTTTCAACTGTTTGGCAAACAAACCAACGCGATTCCCGAAAATGGTTTCCAATGTACAGCATTTGAAACAAAACTCCATCAATTCAGAAACATGCCACCACGAATCGTTACGACCGTTATAAAAGTGCACTGGAATATTTGTTATAAGCCCAAAGCTGAACTAGGTTTCGCTGTTTTCTTATTGTAGTTAGCGAGATTTTATATCAAATTTGAATTATTGTACAGCACACAGTCCGCAGTGCAAATTAGTTTAAAATACAGGCAAGCGGGAAGGGCACTCAAGCTAAATGTGTATGATAACTCATTTAGTGGACGAAACGTAATTAGAAATTTAACATACTGCATTCGTACTTTAATAATGATGCGTGTGGTATTCTTCTTATTAATGAAAGTTGTTACTGAAAATAACTTGCTTTTGACTGATGTTATTTGAATTAAGTTGTTGAAAACCGATACAAAAATCATAATATCTACAGAAATAGAGTATAGAAACCGTAGCCGAAACTCGTTTTGCTGGCTTTACATTTTTTACGAGTATTTGATATTTGTACTTATTTGGTTATTATATGTACCAGATTCCTACTACCTGAACAAGATTGAAGTAAAGAAGACTGGCGTAAAATAACATATTCCTATTTCTAACTACTCAGCAATGAGCGATTACGAGCAGATAATGACGATGATTTACTATCTATTAATTAAACGTTATGAAAATCAATTACCTGCTTTCAGTATTAGCTTTGCAGTTTAATATACGTTAACATATTTGTCGCAGCATGTTGATTTCCAATCCCATTTCCATATCACATGTTCCGCGTCCGATTTGCCGGAAGTTAGTTTCATAACTCGACGTCATGTGAACATGGTACCGTAAAATAATAAATTGAATTAAAATATTACTACTCGAGTAAAACCCACCGGTTACGGGCACTGATTTTGCGAAGGCAAGCCGTTACGTTACAATTTGATATCCCAAAAAAGGAATAATTTAGGAATGTTATGTTATCTCTTGTTTTATCTTAAAGCTTGCTCTTGTATGAGGTCGTTTAGAAACTTGCTCTTCTATATAATTGAATAAGTCTCTGTGTATCAATTTCATGATTTCACCAACATCGTGTGTGCCAAATGACGTGCACTCTAGTTTTCCTAGTTTTAAGTTACTTAAAATGTTGTACTTAAACTCTTGGGCGAAAAGACAAGGCGCAGCTAGTAAGAAATAAGACTAAGCACATACACGCTTTTACACGATTGTTTGGACAATTTTTTGTTTTTACTTAACTTTTTACTTAAGGAGTTTTCGTGGAAAATATCATACCTCTTGTCAATGTAAGAGCGTGAGTAGACAAAGCTACAAAGGCCTGGAATCCTTTGGTAGGTACATAAAGGAAGGATAAAACTTTTACGGAGCATAAAAGGAGACATGTCGAAAATCTGTGGTCATAAAACATTGCCGACGCCCACAGGGCTTACCCGCGTGATATTTCCCGGAACACACGGCGCTGGCCCTCCGCCCGCGCCCATGCTTCGATGATCGCTGGCCCATTACTCCTCGCGGCTTATCCCTACAGAGATTATCGACTAACTTAATAACCCTGAAGGATTCTATTATTTGAATTATGGAATTATTAATTCATTTATAATGGGGAAGTATTAATTCGTCAGACCTTTTAAACCGTCGTAATTGGTTCTCTTTCATTACAAATCTGCGTGAGGGTTCCTAATTTGAGAGATTTGGCAGTTATTCAAAAGTAACCGCGCCGTTGAGAGCTATCATTCGGTGAATAGACCGAGAAATTAGATTTGGACGAAAGAGATTTTGTCTTTTACTATTTTTGTAGAAGGAAAATGTAATCTAATAAGGGATACAAAATTGTGGCTCCAAATAGGTAATTTTGAACGAAACGCGGCGCTTGCGCTCTTTCAAGCATTATTGAATTCCACGATTGAAAATCTAAGTTAAAATGCCCATTCTTTGAATGCCACTTGATGGCATAAATTTAATATCGTAACCGAGAGCCATCCAATGGAACTTTTGTAACAAATTTCATTTATCTTTACCTCCCAACGGAATTTCATAAAATCGATCGTTATCACGATGATTTAAAGTCACGATGTTTGTCAATAATAGGTATTTCCTTGACCTAAATAACGTAGGCGAGTGTGTGACGCTGCGTGTGTACATAATGATGGTGTAACGGAATTAGATTGATATCTTACGATGAACATTGACGTCAGGTGACACGAAACCGCTCTTACCCATTACCTGTACCTACTCGATTAGTATACTTACCTCATACACATTAACACGCATGCAAACGAGGGTTTAAGGCCTAATAATCAAACACATAATTTAGTTAATGAAATACAGTTAATACGGCTAATACTGACGGATTGATTGACAGATCTAAATTTAGTAAAAATAAAGCTGTCTTTGTCACTGCGGTCTATATGACGAAGATATCAACACTTAGTAACTTTAAATCTATCGTCAATACAAATAGCCGTCAGAACTTACACGAATACAGTTAATAATGCACGGTCTTGAAAAACGACATAGGCAAGTGGGTCCCTTCACAGCTATACAAGACTTTATCAAAGACTCTATCAAAGTCAGCTCAACTGTTAAATCTTAGAAAGGAAACAAACAGAGAGATATACAAATAGACATTCTATAAATAGGCAAATACCTATATTTGTGTAATGTAACCTAAACATGTAATTAGGTATACTGCGCGAATATTAAAACCAAGAATATTCTTCGCTCTTTTATAATGAAGGGCAAACGAAAGAAACACGTAATATTGCGTAGTTTCGCAGTATTCAAGACACTGCGTAGTAACCTCCTTAGAATACAGAAATACCTTGAAGAAAAATATTTCCCAGCGTAATCTACCAAGTCAGCCAGTACGGATTCCCAAAAGGATCGAGTCATCTCGTAAACTTTTTGTTTGTTGGGATCATAACACATTGAGCTCGGCAGTGCGATGTTCATACATCGCAAGTCCGTAACTTACTGGCACAAAAAGGTTCTTTTTGTGTCGGATAGATTATGACAAAAGAGTAGGTATGAAATTCTTTCACCCTTTTTCTAATACGTTACATTTGAAATCCGAAAAAATATGCGGAACAAACCTAATATTGTTTGCAGCTATATTATAACAAAACAAAGAAGCAAATTTCACAAAGAACAGGAAAAACGTTCACAAAAAGATGGTCGCCGCTAAGAACGTTGTCTCGATAGGTGTCGGCGACCACCATCAGATCGGAGATGATTAATTACGGCGAAGATTTATGACAGCGGGTGTCGATGGCATTACTGCGCGACCAACTTATCTGTGAAGCTTACTGAGGGAGCCATCGTCGCATATGAGAACAAAATTAACAGCGTCCGACGTTAGTTCTTTTTTTGGCCAACTTTACACGCAAAATGGTTGCACTTCACAAAGACTTGAAAACTTCACGCGATGCTGCCGTTGTTCCATCTAAGGCATTACATTTTTGTCTTTGAAAAATTGCTATTGAAGTGACTGCGTAATTATGTACTGTGGTTGTTATTAGGGTATCGATTGTTAATATCGTGACACAGACGGACATACAAACAAATAGACATAGCGAAGCCATAACTAAGGTTTTTTTAGCTCAATAGAAAACTCTAAAACCATGTATTGTTATCAAGAAAATGTTGTGACAGTTTTATTGTGTGAAAAGCGAGAAAATAAAATAAAAGTTTCTCAATTTCCACGTGTTCGCGTATTATTTAGCTGAATACTTTCACTGTTATTGCCAATAAATTGAATGTAAAGAGGCCATAAAGTATAAATTGAGTTATACTAGATAG
Source organism: Alcis repandata (assembly GCA_949125135.1). Lineage (NCBI taxonomy): Eukaryota > Metazoa > Arthropoda > Insecta > Lepidoptera > Geometridae > Alcis > Alcis repandata. The sequence continues at coordinate 6,988,191 of OX421238.1, forward strand.
GGTTTCAGTGAACTATTTGCGAATAAGTCATAATAGTGTCATTTTTTTCGCGAAATCGGTAGTTTGGAGGCCCGCCGCCACCTAGAGTCGGACATTTATCACCTAGGCCACAGAAAATATACGACGGCAGTGCTTCTAAGGTTTGTGGGTTTTCAACAACATTTTAATTTCTCACCTATTTAATCATTGTGAGCTTTTGGTGTCGATTCTGTATTGCTGTTTTTAGATAAACTAAATTGATAGCTGTTAAAGCTATTGGTAATTTTTTCTCTTCAATTCCAGTTCCTGTAAAAAAATGGGTAAAAGCAGAGGCACAGGTAGTTAAATATAAATCGTATCTACCTTTATTACAAAGACTATTTCTCAAAGATTATCTCTTGCATAATTCTGTTCGAACTCGCCCTATTGATAATAATTCACTGTGCGGCTACAAAACCGTGCATATATCACTCGGCGAAAATAAATCACCCCGTGATCAGTGATCAAAAGTTTGTGAAGTTTAGCTTTTCGGGACATTCGAATAAATCTGCTCCTTCAGGCGTGAAATTAAGCGAGGATATGTATTACGAAATCTATTAAAAACTTTTTAAGCTGAATTCGATGTTTGCTTGAATATTGTACAATTACATTTTTTTGTTACCTATATTATGTATAACTAACAGTGTGGCCTAATAGTACTAAGGACCTTGGACCACATCCCTAAACAGGGAATAAAATACTTAAAAAACAAAAAACTAACGAAAGCAAACATTGCATAGGCATTTATCCGAAATAAAGTAAGTGAAGCCACAGGCGGCACTATATATATAAAAAAAAACTACGAAGAAGAAGAAACTAAAAAGAAAAGAAAGTTACTCTAAAAATTAAAGTTACTCCTCTCAAAGAACCTAGATAATTAAGTCAAGTAACAACCAAATACTGTTTTTTAATTATAACGATATTAATTATGAGTTCTGAGAGCTACACAAGTACACAGTAGCTCTTATCAAATCTTAGTCTACATGTATCCAAAAATTATTTTTCTTAAAACTAGACTCTATTATCTACATACATCCTGAAATGGTGGCTTTATGTATCTCTAAAACGAGCAAGCTAATAGCCCGATAAATAAGCACATTTATGTCGCGTGTTAAGTATAACACAAAAAGTTTATTCAGTGCCGCAATGTTTATTCATTTGGCTACGTTATGACGAGTAAATATAATTATATATATTTTTTAAACACACCCGCTTCCCTTTTCAATTTGCTGTGTAGGCGACTAAATAACAAGTTTGTTTGATTTAGTTTTGCTAAATTTTCTATTTTGTTGTTTTCTCATGTTTCTTTATTTAGGTTTAAAATTGGCTACAAAGACAGTTTTCAAATAGGTGGGTTGGTTTAAAAGATTAATACCATGATATACCTATCTACCTTTGAAATCTTGTACTTTGTATATAGGTACCTCCTAAAGTGTTTGCAAGATTAGTTATATCACAAAACTTACAAACAAAAATTTAATATAATAGCATTTTACAATAAAGTGAAATAAATCCACTTGCAGACATTTTGTCAAAGAAAGAATTCAGACGCAAATCCTGAAATAATTAGATGTCAGAGTAAATAAAAGAGAATTGTAACCATCGAGGACACAGCGAATAGAATAGTAACAAATACATGTACTTATTGTACAGTTTGCGATTTCAGGGTTGCTTCGATATTATTTAAAGTTCAAAATGATGCGGAAGTACCGCGCGTGCACGCGTGCGTAGTGCGAAATATGCGAATGGTTTGCATAACTTTGTTCCGTGTAACCCTTTATACCTTATATCTATTAATTACAGTTGCACCCGGCGGTTTCACCCCCTGTTTTTTTTTAACTTTTAAACCTTCCCTGTATTAGAGCGAACAAAACAACAAAAAAATTACTCAAATCGATCCAGCAGTTCTCGAGTTTTAGCCAGACAAAGGAACAGCGATTCATTTTTATATATAAGACTAGCTGCACCCGGCGGTTTCACCCGCTGTTTTTTTTCCCTTTTAAACTTTCGCAAATATTTCAAGATCAAAATAAGCGAAATCGGTCCAACCATTCTCGATTTATAGCCAGACAAACGAACAGCGATTCATTTTTATATATAAGATTTTAGTGTTTTGTGTAAGTTATTAATTTAACTGTAGTTAAGTACCGTTACATTGCTATTATTTACTACCAAACTTCGATTACTACATGGCGCAAGTATAAATTAGAATGAAATTGTAATTATTTTCAGTGATACTTCATGGATGAGGTCACACAATTTTCTTAAAACGTCTCTTTAAGTCTTCAGGCTTTATACGGATGGTTTTAATGAATAATGAGCGAGGGCGACGATCTTGCTCTCTGGGTTTGATACATCTCATAGTACTGTAGGTAAATAGCTGTATTTACTACAACGCGAAATTGAAGGGGAGCGAGTGGCGAACGAAGCCCGCCTTATTGAGTTTAAATTAACAGGTGACTTCTATTCGAGCTTGGGGGAATGAAATTGGCTGTTATATAAAATGATGTGAAAACAGATATATTCTCAAACTTTTGTATTGTGGAAGCTTTGTTATTCAGTCTAGGGTATTTTCAAATTATTAAAAAAAAGTGTGGTATTCTTACTTTTGTAAAACAACACAAATCGGGACATACTGATACTTTATAATTTATATCATCATATATTTACTTATATTAAAATAAAATATGCAAATAGATATTTTAACATGTTTAAACTTATATGACAAAGCAGAAGTAGCGAAAAATTAGGACCCGTTTTTTGATCGCATAGATAGGTAGGTATATTAGTTGCTGGTTTTATAAATATCCAATTCTCTCCAATATAATTATATACAACAAAATATGAATCTGACTCTAGTCTGTTATAATTTTATTTTACCATCTGATTAAAAGCTTCAGCCTCAAATAACAAGACCTTACATTAAAAGGCTAGTCAGGAGGAATTTGTCTGCTACATGAGTCCTGAACAAATTTACAGCTTAGTCAGAGTAAAGTTAGCCGAGGAGCGAAGCTCACGTCCCATTTATATTGTTTTATGGTTTCTTTCCTTCCCTCTGAGGTTTCCACCAAGAAAATGTGGTTCCGTTTCCTCGCTGAGGCTTTTATTATCCCTTTAGATACATTGAGGAATCTATCACGATACCTTGTATGCAGGTCTGTAACCAGGCCAGGTCTTAGGGGACCGAGCATAGCCGTTCCCCGAAATTCACAAAGCATTCTACGTATATGACAAAATTTGAATAGCGAGCCGCTGCAACTTGATCTTTCATTGAAAAACGTTGGTCGTGTGAAATTTTCTATGGCTAAAAAGTCCATACCTTAGTTAAAGTGGTTGATAAAGATCACATCAACACCCATTTCACCTTGAAATGAAATTTCTGCCCATCACTGTACAATGAACGATACACTACCACGACTAATAATATTTTGATGGTGATAACAAGAGGTGTAATTGTCATCACATAAATTATTATTGTTAAACTTACTACTAAGATAGTTGAGCCCAAAAAAGTTTTATCCTCTCCTTGATTCGGGCCTGTTCATGTAGGTGACCGATATCCCAACATAGCTGGGTTCAAGGATTAATTTGTATCTTTTGTTCAGATTTGGATTGTGGAAAAGTTGGACAAATTGTCTCCATTGTTACTTATTAGATACTTAGTCTTGGATTTTTATTGGTAAGGTGTACCTTTCAGAATTGTAAGAATAAAGCTCCAATTCTTGAAAAGTAATGATTTATTTATTTATTTATTTATTTATTTATTTATCAACTTTCCAAACACTTACAGTTGTTCTTTACCAAAACGTGTTTGAAACAATTTACACATCTTAATAAAACAAGAAAAAATATATACTCGTACATATAAATATACAAAAAACTTAACCTAAATTAATTGTAGATAAAGTATTACTTGATATTAATTTCGAATTTAAACTAAAATAAATTATACAATTTTGAATTAGAACATTAATTTTATTAAAAAATAAATCAACGTCGGGCTGGTGAGAGATCAGCTCGTTGATTAAGGTGAGTGCGTGGTGAGTAGGCGCGTACCGCGAGGTATCGGTGGTCGGGTGGACGAGGGGCGCGAGCAGCGGCAGGGGCCGCCGGCCGCGCCGCGCCGCCCGCGCGCGCACCTCCTGCGCCGGGGCATACAGCGCGCACTTAGCCAGCGCGGTAGGGTTATCTATCCCATTGTTAAGAAGCAGGTAGTAATGAATGACGAGCGCACACTTCCGCCTAAGCTCGAGTGTGTTCAGGCCCACCATTCCTGAGACAAATAAAGACGGATAGTACCAAGTAGGATAGTAACCAAATACTTTCTTGTAAAGGTGGCGAGCGAATTTTCTTTGCACCTTCTCAAGTAATAACGTATATTTCTCCTCATGCGGGTCCCAAATAAGCGAATTGAATTCTAATTTGCTGCGTACTAAAGCATAAAAGAGAGTTAGAATGGTTTGAACGTTTAAATTCATGGTTGATGGTTTTAATGATAAAGTATTCTCTATTAATTCATGTAACTATTGACTTTTTTATTCTTTACTTTGGATTTGAACACTAGAGTTACATTCTAACTGTCATTTTGAAATCTTAAGTAACAGAAACGAACAGAAAACAGGTTAATATAACATTTAGATCCCTCTGAACACGTGGTCCGACTGCTTTGTCCGACTAATCGGACCACGTGAACTTTTTTTTCATGTTGGTTCGATTAAGGAGTCGGACTATGAAGTCTTACCCTTCTTAAGAACACATGGTCCGACCGACCTCCACTCACGGCACATTTAACCGCCCACCCTATTTCATTAACTCAACACTTTTTAATTGTAGTTTCTTAATTGAAAAATCATAACTCAATTTTTCGTTAGTTTTACATTGAATGAAACACTAGGCTCTTTTATTAAATTTATTAATATCTTAAATGTATTTTAATTAGTTAATTTTAATCCAAATGGGAACCTTTCCACGCCAAGCGTTCTAGAAAATAACCGACAGGTATATTATGATCCAAGAGCATCGCATTGGTATTTAATATGACATTGTCACGAGAAATAGTTTTCTTGGATCGTTTCTGTAGGTATGCTACAGAAACGATCCAAGAAAACTATTTCTCGTGACAACCCTTAATTTTTATCGAGTTCAATTTTGAGTCCTTTTCTAGCACCGTCAAAAGTTTAAATAAATTTGGGGTTTTTTTACCGACCATTTGGTTAATTTTTGAGTGAAACGAACGAGTGATTTTTGAAACGCCAGGAGAAAAAAAAAGTTCACGTGGTACGATTAGTCGGACGAAGCGGAATTGCGATTCCTTGTAGTACGATTAATCGAACCAACATGAAAAAAAAGTTCACGTGGTCCGATTAGTCGGACAAAGCAGTCGCACCACGTGTTCAGAGGGATTTAGATGATTCCAGTTTTGTTTGTGTCGTGGTAAGAAACTACACGCTTTTCAGATAGAAAAGTAATCTAAGAATATCAATTAAATTTCTTGGCTTAAAAGGAAGTTATATTCAGGTGAGGTATTAAAGTTCGCCTGCCAACCTGTCCATTCTTTCCAAGTTGAATTGATTTGATCGGATTCTCCCCAAGTTCTGCAGAACTTAGCGAAAGTTTGAGTAAACTCGCGGTTCGGAAATAGGTTTAACTAAAGGCGAACTACTTTTTCACCTTTTGAAAAGGATCATTCTTCAGGAAGTTCCACGGCTGTGGCAAATGACAGTGATTCATAAAGCCTAAAACAGATGTTTTGTACAGTCGGGAGAAAAGGTTCTTTGACCTGTGGTAAGATGAGATTTTTTAAAGCACTTTTATTGTCTCAACAACGAGTACTCAAACAATATTTTGTAAGCGCAAACAATTTAAATTAAATTGCTCGTTGACTGCCCTTTATACCTAACATAGGCAGCATTTCATAATTGAAGAAAGTTATTTTAAAACCAGTCGTATCGTACCTACATAAATTGCGGAGGCTCTCAACGCAGGATTATAAAATAAGTCCTTAATACTAGGTACGATACGAGTTTAATAAATTAGCGATGCGCATTAGAATGAGGCAAACAAAACAGCGAAGTTCGACGCAAAGAGCCGACGGAAAAACCAGCCCTCGGATCTCAATGAGATCTCTTTGTTTTTGTCCAAAAATAAACTTTTCCTTTTTTGTCTTTGAACCTTTGGACCCATGTGTGGATTGAACCATAAATCAAACCCCTCTCAATAAATCTTGACTTTGTGAGAATTTGCGCTGTAACATTTTGTGCTTTTTCAGTTTTGTATGTTAATGCATCATTACCATTCTAGTTTAGATTTTAAAGTAAATTAAAAAAATGTTTCGGCAGTAACCGTCAGTCACTACAAACCTAAAGAAAATTTTGGAACTGTCAGAGATTTTTAGGAGATCGACAAATTTAATAAGGAGAATCCTGCGGATGATCCTTGAGAATAAGCTCAATCACAAACAAAATTATTCTTAATCCTCATCAGAATCATTCTTAAGAGGACTCAGGGAGTCGATGACTAACTCATAATTCACGCTTTCTGAGCACGACCTACTTTAAACATTTATAAACCGATTCCCAACTGCGTCATTGTCTTTATCTAATAACGGTTGAGATTTGGTAATATCCGGCCCTTTGAACGAGTAAGAATGCCAACCTTTCGTTTCGAAATTAAACCATTTGTAAACGTTGAACGGCAAGGGAGGGTAAATCAATCTATACATTGAATTAGTTGATGTTAAGGGCGATTTAGGCTATATTTTAGAGGCGACGGCTATAGAATGAGGTATTTTGCACTCGGAGCACGTAGTGGCCTATTCATCAAGTCGCTGGAGCCATTACCGCGCCCGCCACCTGCACGATCCCTAGTTTGTATTATGCTCGATTATTCCCGCTTTTACTCACTTATACCAATAACTTGTTTTGATATTTATGTTGTCGGGTATACCTTGTTTGGTTTTGGTGAACATTATTTAGTAAGTCGCTAATAGGATCATAAAGTTTCTGGAACAAGTTATTTTGGTTTGTGGAATCGTACGGTGGGGCTAAAACTACGACACGGTATGATTTTTCATAAAATCATGTGAAAAGATATTGTTCACTATCTCTAAAGTGTGAAAATTGTAACTTATAGTTTAGTAGTTTTCGCGTAAAAAAACATAATTTTAAATAGTAAAATAACTTCATCAAAAAAAATAACTTGAAAATAAAGCTTTACAAAAACCATAAACAAATTGTAGGATATTAAAAAATGTTCGTAAATTAGAAAATGCTTGCTTGTGTCCTCGTGGTGTTTAAATTGAGTATTATATAGGGGTGTGCTCACCTGGCAGAAACCGATGCACCAGAACAGATTAACACTGGCAGCGGAGACTTAGCGAGCCTCAGTGTATATCATCCTCGGAGAATAGAATGCGTTGCATCCGGCACCAAGCCCGTAATATATCACCCCGTGGTGGGCCATTAGGCCCCCAACACGCCGGATTAAAATGTTAACTAACCACCCTTTGTCTTCGCTGCATTTACAATGGGAAACGGTTGTTTTGCTTTCTAATGTTTACTGCGATCTTCGCCGCTGATTGTGGAGCTGCAATCGCGTGCCGTTGTATTTTAAATAGGGTTAAAGGCGGATTTACATTTTATATGCGGCTTGCGAGGATTTTCAAATGTTAAGCAGAAGTGTTGCAGTTTTCTAGTTCGGCTTATGGAGGGTTTATTCAAAGCAAGCCCGGCACCGTCTTGACATCTACGTGATAGCAAGATAATTGAGTACCTACTTGTGTATTATAAAAGTAGCTGCGCCCGTTGTTTCAACCACTATCCAACAAAAATCGTTTATAAGTTAATGCAGGGTATAATCTACCTTCATGTCTAATTTCATTAAAGTCTGTACAGCCGTTTTTCCGTGACTGAATAACAAACTTCAAAATGTCCAAACTATAACATTTAAAACATTAGTATGAAGTAGAACAGTAGATACGATTTTACAAGTTTTTTTGAAGTTATTCATAAGCTTATATTACATAACATACCTGGTTACTTGATTATGAGAAAAAGAAAGATAACGTTGATCTGCTGATAAAACGAAAATAATAACTTAAATGAATAATTCAAATGAAGTTACTTAGTACACGTAAGACCTTGTACCCTACTTACGATACTTCCGTACATTCTTACGCAACTTCCGCACATTCTTTCCCTCACCTTAACGCATAAAACTCCCCCGAAACCATCGGCGCCTTCATAAATACCGGTATTTTTGCTACATTTAATCAAGCGCGAAGGTAATGAAGTAGGTTCCCGTTATGGCAGCGATTCATTTACATTATTAGTTCGGTAAGGGCGGTTATTTAAAGGTTAGTTGGCACCCGCGCCGCGTCTTGGCCTATTCATCACGCCCGAGGCCAAACTGCCATCACTAACCCTCTACACGTACAAGAATATAGTACAAGTGTTAAAGTCGGGATTCAGACGCATACTTTGACATAAGTAATAGGTACTTGAATTTATAGAAAATATTTTACATGATTGTATTTTGTTCACATAGCTTAATTTGTTATTGTTTTATTAGCATTAGGTACAGCATGAATAAAATCTCGAAAAATTGATTCGTAATGCCAACTTTACGAGTAAAGACTGACTAAAATATCCAATAAAAAAATGTGCAATAAAAATATACTGTGATAAAACATGTTAATTTAAACGTATTAAAGTTATTGCAACAACATTTTTAAATCTTCCAAGACGCGAGGGAAACCGTATCATAAACTTATATTCAATAGTGGTTCACCGCCTCGCCAATTTCTCACTCAAACTTTATCTTGTTTGCGCCATGAAAAATAATATTTTTTCTGTATTAGGCAGGTAAACTTGTGGCCTGTTGTGCCGACGGTCTATTACGTTTGGCTTATGAACGACTCGATATTGGCGTTTAATGATATCGGAACGAATTGGCGCCTGTTGCTGATCTATATTCGGTGTGATTGAATTTCGCGCTTATTGGGCGGGAACCGCGTTCAAGTCAGTAATTTACTTTTTGTGTCATCAATTGTTATTCCGTCTTTGTAAAATATTAGACGCCTTTTATGACCTTCTATTCACAAGTCGTAAGAAGATTCACCACTTTTAAAATTATTATAAGAAATGTGCAAATGTAGGACGTCGGAAACCTTACTGTTGTAATTTATGAGCAATTGCTGTAATGAAAATTGTTAAAAATATATTCTCAAAAATTTTAAGGCACGTATTCTTTGTGCCAACTGGTACATACACAAAAACCTCAAAACAAAACACCCCACACTTTTCTCGCTTGCTCAATTTCAAGTTGAACAAAAAGCGCGAAGAAAAATGAAAAAAAGCTCATTTCAATTCAATGCTAGCTGAGTTCAAAATCCGTGCGCCATCTAACAATAGAGAAGGTATCAAATAATATTCTTCATTGTTATCACGAATGCACTCCACTATGACGAATGCAGCTATTTTTCCAGCGTTATCATGTATGCACGTCCAATTTTTATTGCTTTTTCTGCGGCAGTTACAAATCGATTTGGCTTACAGCCAATGGCGTCATTTTAATAGTTCCTCTGTGTGGCCGACAGGCCTCTCACATATTTTAGCATTATGTATGTATGTAGGTATTTAACCAATGAATTTACGAGCAATCTGCATACCGATGGCGTGTGCCAATTGTACTGTAATTTGTCATCGTAAGAAATCAGCGCGAGGAAGAAAGCTTTTTAACAAAAGAAGTGCCCATTGTTTATTTTGACACAAATTTGTTCGCGTTGAAAGCCAAGTTTGTTCATCCGCTTTACTTGTTAGGGGTTTTGATTTTATCGACTCGCTCTAGCACACTTTACACAGCCTCGAAATATATGCCAAAAGCTTGCCTCGATGTAAAAATGGAAACATTGAAACACAGCCTGTCAACGTATACAATCGATGGCAACAACGCAAATTTATCGACAGGGAATGAAATATTAATAGCTTTTATTTTGCTCCGTTCACCGGGCGAGAAACATTCCGGGAAGAAAATATTTTTTCCATTATTTATTATGACTTAACATTCAATAGGTGTCCCTTGTTTTTTCATGCGATTCTTTGTAGTGCTACTCGATATTTTCTGTTTCGATGCACAGTGGAACAATAAGAGAGGTATCGATGTTAATAAGACAAGAAGGGTGAAATGGAGCTTCGTTTACAAACATTTCCATTCATTGGTAAGACAGTAAAATACATTTGAAAGCTATACTCAGGTGATTTCAAGGGAATTGAAATGTTGTGCGGTATCTTGAAGAAATTCGTAGCACTGCTCGTTTATTCGAAATGGAAAGACTGGTACTCTGTGAGGTTTTTGACCCGGCTTGAATGTTCGTAATAACGAATTGTTTGAAAATTTCCTAAAACTGTTTGTAACAGGAGACCTAAAAGTTATACAATGGCCACTATAGCCGCCCATTCAACGAAGGTTGTCTACTAACTGTAGCTCTACACCATTTTGTTTCCATTATTGTGGTCCTTCAGTAGGTACTGAGAATAGCTCTCTCAATTAATTGTGTAGAGCAGCAGGAGTAGGCACGTCCGGTCGAGTCTGAGCTGGGCTGGCTCGATCAGTATACATTCTACTCGTTGAACTCTAAATCATTATTAAGAGAATTGTTCGTAGAAAATAGATGTGACAGTATTTTGAATTTTAATTGTGTCATATCCCAGAAAAAGGAAAAAGCACTGCTTTTGTATAAAATGAACTTAAACAATAGGGCGTGCATGGAAAACGAATGACATTAAAGTCGTCACAAAATAAGAGGCCCGTTTTGACACTTGAGAAAGACCGTAGAATGTAACTTGGAACGCTTTTCGCGCATACTTTATGGTAGCATGTAATGTCAAATTATAACGAAACTCTCAAAAACAGTTACGTTTTCAGTCTTCTTTTTTCAAAGTGTTGTAACTTGTAACCAATTAATTATTGAATTGACGATAGCTCAACTGACGATTTTGGCTCATCATCCGAAGAAAATTATTGAATGAAGATTCAATCACTTTCGTTTTTTCTTGTTTTTTTGTGATTGAATGAATGTTATTATAACTAAAAATATTAAATTAAAGACAAATTGACCTCTCACACCATTTCGTATCATTTCAATATACCTACCTATAATATTCAAGTTTAAGATAAATTTTCGAATCGTAACCTTAATCGAATGTATTTTACATTACAAAATCAAATCGATCAAATACTCATACAAACTTGAATTGATTTATCGTGAGTATCGAGTACCGAGTCGTATGGTTACATCACTAGTTACGTCGCAATGACAAACGTCAAAACGGGTCTCTTATTTTGTGACGACTATAAAAGTTTATAAACAAACATACTTGGGTACAATTTATATTATTTATACTTCAATCATTCATTCATTCATTTGTTCCGCATGCCTAGTGAAGACGTGGACCTATGAATGTAAAGCGTTATGCATTTATTTCACGTAGTTTTTTAACGCTCGTTACAATTAAGTCCAGTTTTCTTTATATCTATGTTCAAAGGCATTCATATCAACATATAGGTACGCAATATCTAATACATATAACAAAATCGCTTTGAACACCTGTGTGCTTCACGTAAGCAAGTACCAATATTCGTTTGAAAACCGGGAGTCTAGCTACGTTTCACAGCAATACAGACACGGTACACGGCCCAAAGTGAACAAAGGCCTCACGTCGGATAGCCCCTAACAGCCTAACAATGTACAAAACGCTAGTTAAAGAGATAAGAGAGTCACGAATTCGCTTTACTGTCGTTACATTGCCTTTCATTTTTCTTCACGATAAACTTTTCATTTTTCAAAGTTTCAAAGGTAGGTTTTATTTCCGTGGTTGTATGTTTCAGGTGGTTTGAGATACTATTATTTACGTTGCGAATGTTTCCGATGGATACTTCCGTGTCTATCAGAAAAAGCGGTCGTTTGAGATTGGAAATCGAGATTGGCGTCCGAGAAGATTCTTCTCCCTTTTTTTATTACTTCATAACAAATTTGATATGTTTTATAATTCTAGATTCGTCTAAGTAACAGGTTAATTTCACACTTTCTCACATTTTTTACCAACAATGCCTTCACAGTACATAAACTGACATGAGTAAATATAATAATCATAATAAAAGATACATTGAGTTATTATTATTGAATTACGTTAAGAGGCGAGGGAGTATTTTTGCTTACCTTTTATTTGTCTTTTATAAGAGCTTTGCTTGTGTTGGCGAAATAACAGGCGTTTAACTGGCCATAAAGTGGAATTTATTGCTGAGGCGACATACGGAATATTCGCCTGTTTCACACTGAAGACTTAACTAGTTATTTCCTTGAGAGGTTTGTTGGATTTAGCATGGAGCTGGAGTTTTACTGCATCGAGAGAATGGGTGGTCTTTCGCTTAATAAAATTAAATTCAAATTAAAATTAATTTATAGGATAGGATAGGATAATGGAAAATAAAGTTTTTAAAACTCCAATATTTACTATACCTGATTACAGTTTGATTACAATTAATAATAATAATAATAATAATAATAACGTTTCACACTCATAGCTCCCCACTAGGATAAATTCCTGTGTCGGGGATGCCATGGAACATACACAAAGACAAGGACAACTAACACCCAGACCCAGAACAGATATTTAAATTCATCATTCAAACATCTGCCCGACCGGGAATCGAACCCGGGACCTCTGGCTTATAAGGCGGATACTACTACCGCTGAGCCAAACAGGCCGTCACCTACTTGATTACCTACTTCTGATTGTTTTGATTACAATTTATCTCTCTAAGCTTATATTTAACGTCATTTATTAATTTTAATTGAAATTACATTTTCATCTTGAAGTTTTTGCGTCACTGGATATAATTATATAAAAGTTCTATTAAGCGGCAAATCTCGTCCCGCCGGAAAGATCTCTGTGCGAAATATGAATATTTACGTCCGAAGATACTAATTTTCAGGTCACACAGGCTAAGAGAATAAGACCAGTTTCTGAAGTTTAGACTTTTGCATGGTAAAAGGCATCTCTATAATAAGTAAACCCATATTTTATTGGTTGGTATAACATACTACCCTATAATTATAATAACTAGAAATAGTAACTAAAATTGTATACCAATTGTTATTTGCATTGGTATCAATAACAATTGGTATACAATACCAATTAATGATGATTTAATAATAATTAATAATAAACGATTTTTATTTGTTGTTTGCTTTTATTTCTACGAGTAATAATATATTAATTTTTTTTTTCTTGTGGGGTTTCGAGGGAAATGAATCCTAGCACAAAATTATTTGACGTGTAAATTGAATTTTTACAAATAAATTACAATGCAATGCAATATTAAATGTAATTTATTATTCTAAAATTGATAAATGGATATAATTTCGACGTCATTTCCATAACTACGGTTCCTCCCAGCATTTTCTGCTGTTTATACGGTTTATGCTGTTTATGCGTCAGTGGCAGTTGACGCATCAAAGGTGGAGCAATCTTTCGCCAAGTGCATCAGGTGCCGCGGCCATGAATATTAACACACATGAATATTCCGACTGTGTTTGCGCATTTCTTGCATGATGCGCGAAGAAACCTGGCGTTGGGATAATCGTGAACGTGACAGAGATTTATGGCCAGTAATAAAGCAGATACATTAATATGCATGAGATGATAGCGATACTTTACGGTGGTAAAAAGTACGTCTTGTTAACTTTTATTGTATGTTTATGTTGGTTTCATCACGTCACATATGTTCGCGAATCGTCGCGCTGAATTTTCTGTCTAGTATTTTCATTTCGAGTTTACGTACATACCCGCTCACAGATACTGCTTCAATCCTCTGTCTATAACTAAGACCATGTGTTTGACTGTATATACCTGCCTAAATCTTCCCATCTCAAAGTGGAGCTTAGTTTGAGCTCAATCTAAACCCCTGCAAACATATCGCAAAGAAACTGGCAGTTCAAAGACATTTTTAGCGCTTCTCTAGCTTCTCACCATTTTACTTTTCCTCACCTTTAAGTTGAAAATCCATGGCTTATACCATAACTGTGTTTTGCAGCTTCCTTGGGTCAATTGAGACTCAGCTCCCGTTCAATATATTAACCAATATATTTAACCATACTTAACACCAGAAGAGCTGTGCAAAACGCCTAACATTATCAGTAAATATAACCTCTAATGTTTCTTTTAACAGCAGTTACAGAGATTAACATCTAGTAGAATCAGCAATTTCTACAAGCAATTTACTCAATGGTTCTTGGTGCAACCGTTCTAGGTAATGCCGTTTGAATAAGCTAAGCGTAAGAAGACCTTTGACACTGAACACGATCGCATTTATACGTACTCTCTAGATACCTTTATTATAGCCATTCGTACTTCACAAGTTTAGTTCAGTTTCTTGCATGATAATATTAGTCGAGTAAACAGTTTTTTGGTTAATATCTGTTATATTTGAATGAATGATGTACGAAAACATTTTTGTTTACAGACGTCTATAAGACATAGGTACTTAGCTGATTTTACTTAGCGAAGATCAATTGCCAAAACATTCTAAAAGCCTAACGTTTAATATTGTTTTCTACGAAGAAAACAGATAAATTTACCTTTAAGTACCTCTTTTAAGATGGTTGCTAAGTTTCGAGCACTTAAGCAATCAGTTGCTCTTGACGGGATTTGTTTTAAGAAGAAAGAGTCTTACAACTGATAAAAAAGATTTTTGTTTTATTATAGCATTCCAACTGTTTGCTTGTTGTGATTGTATAACTGTTGCTACGACGGCCAAGGGGCCTCATCGCATGGCCCGTCGAGGATCAAAATATAGCCGATAAATATTAAATTCAAACGAAATTAATGAGTTTTAATTTTACTATGGGACGAACTCGGAAAACTCGAAAATAAAATTATGTGATCCGAAAGTTTAGTTGAATGTCGATCACATATTTTTATTGAATAATAGCTGACTTATTTTTACAACATCGGGGATGGTTCCATATTAAAAGTTGTTCATAAAGATTGTTACACTAAGTACTTTTTGGATTCGCAGAGTCATTCCGTATAGCTCTGTAGACAGTGAAAATTACGTATCTAAGTTAACTCTAGAGATAAGTCCACAAACAATAGCGATACTACATAGTCCCCGAAGATTCACTTTATGCCTTTGTTTAGATACTAGTACAGCTTCATAATTACACTTTTATAGGAATAAAACTACCAATGCAAAGGAGATTACAGTAGAAACTATGACAGTAAAAACGCAGCAGTAAAGATAAAAACCCATGTAACTCAGGATTCGAGGATTTATGTGTCAGTCATTTGTTTTCGGCGACAATCTACGAGGCGCGCGGGGGGCGTTGCAGCCACAGGACACATTGTTCAGAAGGAGAACTATTCTAACCTGTGATCATACGCGGCTTGACAAAATGAGCCACATCTATTATATTTTACTATGGAAACTAACGTGGTAACTCACCTGGTGAAGGTCACCGAATGTGATCGAAAGTAGTCATGGTAAACGACTTAATTTTTACGGGAGTATTTCCGTGTTAATTATAACAAAATCTACATAATATCATGATTCAATATTAATCGTAATCTCATTCTAATTCATTCTCTCATTCATTCGTCTTTTTTAATCCGAACGGCAGAGGTATGGAACTCACTGCCCGCGTCTGTTTTTCCTAGAAAGTACAACCCAGGGATGTTCAAAAATAGAGTGAATAGGTTTTTCCTAGGCAAGCGTGCTACATCTTCGACCACATCGTCACTTCCCATCAGGTGAGATTGCAGTCAAACGCATGCCTAGTCCGATGTAAAAAAAAAAAAAAAAAAATTCTAATTCTTGTTTCGTCTTAGGCTCTTACTCGTCCCGTCGGGGCTGCGGGTAGAAGTTACCGCGGCCTCGGCGTCACAAGGGCGTAGAAGGAACATGGGTGGTTTTTGGTCAGTAGAAGTCTGACACTCCCTTCCGCTCTGCCCAAGAGTGGGAGGGGTCATTTGATGATTTCCCACCCCCAAAAAAAAAAAAAAAAGGCTCTTACTCGTAGGTAGTAAGTAAGTAATATTGACAGTTTGGCAAAGCCATAGCGTGACCATTTGTTGAAGAATACCTGCTGTTATTTTATGATATATTACGTAAGTCGATCCAATTGACAATTCTGTTATTGTAAAAATACCTATTATTTATGAGAAACTTTTTTTTAGCGCGATAAGTCCTCGTTTGACCACCGACTCGCCTGATGGTAATAAGCGAGGATATGGTCGAAGATGAAGACGCAGACCTAGAAGATCTCTGTCTTCTGTAGAAGTCTTCTGCTCATAATATTCACACTGTGGCTTCGCTAAACTGATTACGAGTTCAAATTAAGCCGTAAACTCGTAACGGGGATATTACTCGTACCTACTCCTTATTAACGCAGACATTTGTAAGGAAATTATATGGAAAAATGTCTGCGAATTTTGGGGTTAATAAATGAAGAAAGTTAGGCTTATATCAAAAACCAATAACTTTTTGTTCTGAACCAAAAAGTTGTGGGTGTATATAACCAGGGCCGGATTTGGAGGTCTGGAGGCCTCGGGGTAACAAAGGAGTGGAGGCCCACTGGCTCTAAATTATTTTCCGAATAAAGAAAACAATTTTTTTCACTCGTGTTTTACAATAAATAATTTATTGTGAAACCAAATAGATTCTTTTAGTATATAACAAACAGATAAATACTAGCGAGCTGCAACGGATTCGCACGGGTATGTTAAATATAGTCTATGTTACTCGCTAATGATGTAGCTTTATATTGATGCAAGAATTTTCAAAATCGGTCCACGGTTTGAGTTTATTCGGTTTATTTATTTATTTCGGTTTAATTATATTTATATATTATACAAACATCCAAAAATACAAATCTTTCCTTTTTATAATATTAGTGCAGATTAGGGGTTGACAACCTTTTGGTACCGCATAGTGACAATTTGAAATGACGGTGGGACGCACTTGTGCATAAAAATCAAATAAAACTGTTTTTTTTTTCCATGAACCAATTAATTTGGTTTTGAAGAGCTTTCTGTATCAAGTACAGTGGCTCTGCTCACAACACAGTGCTTGATTAAGGTAGCTCAAATCCCGTAGTGTTTTTATTAACATACCTTTGAATGTTGTACGCAGCAAGTCTAAAAGTACAAATTAATAATAAACATGCGCGAGCATAGCGAACGCGAATATTTGAGAAGTGTTTGATCAATTTAGGATAGATTTTTACTTGTTATTGTATATTTTTAAAGTTTGAGATATTTTCAGGTCAATTTAAAAATAGTTATGGCCTATATAAAATAATGCTTGAACGTAGCGAGCGCAGAGTTTTTGAGGTATTTTTGTTTAATTTAAGACAAGCTACTACTCAACGGGGTGTATGCAATGGTTTTCACAAATTAAGAAAATGCGAGCGTGTAATTTTGAGTTTTATTCTGTAATTTTGAAAAAAAATCAGGCGGCAGGTAACTCAAAACCTTAAATGAGAACAGTGCACGAGCGCAAAAATTTGAGCCGTTTGAGGAAAAATGTTTACCAGTATTTAGTAGTACTAAGCGAAATAAAATAAAAAAGTCTGTATTGTGGGGCTCTTTGTGGAGGCCCGGGGCAGTCGCCCCGGTTGCCCTCCCCTAAATCCGGCCCTGTATATAACTGGCATTTATATTAGTAACTTTTGTTAAAGTTGTTACTAAGCTTCTTTGACGGTACGTAGCTAAATTTAGCAACGTAAAAGACACAAAAGTTTAGTGTTTCTAAACAATGTTAAAAACGTTTACTCCATAATACAAATTCAATTCAATATTGTTTTAAAAATAAATGTTAAAACACAAGTCCTTAAACGATGTAACATGAATCTAAACATTCTATAAGGAATTAGTTTTACATCAACTACCAATATCTACTTACTATAAAATAGGGTTAAATAAAAGCTTGCGAGAACGCTACTTGCTTGGGAATCCTGTTGGCAAGCGAAAGAGAAACTTCTAATGGTTGCTAGAGGGTTTTCAATAGTTAAAAGAGTGCAATTTATTTTGCTCACTTCGTGCTCCATTGTTACGTGGTTCTTGTAGAGGTGCTCACTTGGGATATTTTTGTGAACCGCTAGAGCTGGAGATAAATTTGGCCTTTGAGTTTTGCGAAGCCGCAGCTTTGTGAAAATGTTGGTAAATCTTTAAATAACGTAGATACCTACTAATATTCTGATTTGAGAGATAACTTATTGATTATAATTTGACCTTAATTAATGACCGTTAGTTAAGTGATTATTGATTTATATCTATCTAAATTCTGACACTAGGACTAGTAACTCGGCCTGTGCAAATTTACTTACTTTAATAAACATTATTGTCTACAATTTCGCACTGATCACTCTACAACCAAAAAAATAATTCTTTTTCCATTTATCTCCAAATGACCTTTCTAAAACCCTTTATTACTCCAGTCGAAGAAAAACCTAGACTAAGAGCTATATCTTAGGCTCTAAGCTTTAGAGGTTCTAATAAAATCGTGTTTATCCCTAACAATAGACGGCTCCACAGTATTGTACGCTTGAGGCACTGTCGCCGGCCTGCGATGGTTCCGGCACTATGGAAGAATACGGCCAGTGAATGAGATCACGACGCGACGGTTGGTAAGATAATAAGAAAGTAAATAAATAAATAATAATAAATAAATAAATAACGTTTCACACTCATAGCTCCCCACTAGGATAACTCCTGTGTCGGGGATGCCATGGAACACACACAAAGACAAGGACAACTGACACCCAGAGCCAGAACAGATATTTAAATTCATCATTCAAACATCTACCCGGCCGGGAATCGAACCCGGGACCTCTGGCTTATAAGGCGGATATTATTACCGCTGAGCCAAACCGGCCGTAGCCAAACAAGTATTTTGATTATTACTGATGTTGCTTACTCGCTTGTCACTTCAGTAATAAATTGATTACATGTAACGAGTAGAGTGGCAAGACAATAAATGGGCACACTAGGCCAAGCAAACAAACCATGGTTCTAGCGACTGTCTCGCCTCGTCAAAATGTTTATACGAAACCGAGTACCCGGCCGAGGGCACTAACTCACCACTGTACTCGCTAAGTCCACGCTTGAGCAGAAACATAAGTAACGATAAAAATCTCAACACTGCACAGAAAGCGCGTGGCAGTGTGTGTCGGCGGCAGAGACACCCATCCGAAATTTTGCTGCTACTCTAATTTATACTGCTTTCAATATAAAAACACCCTGAAGATCTAACAAGATATAATTGTCAACTTTAATTGTTATGTTCAATTTTTAACCTAGGCAGGTATTTAATAATCCATTTTAAATATACTCAGACACATGTTCACAAGACATTTTATTTTTTTAACCAACCCTATTTGACAACTCTTCAACAATTTAAATGTCAACAATGGAAGATTAAATACATAATCGTCCAGTTAAATTTTGATGAACACGAGCCTTAGAGTTAGATGTCGTGTAGAGACGTTAAATTATTGTAAGTTTCAATATTCACCGCAACAGCTCAACGACTGCTTTGTAGTGTGTTTCCGGCCTGACGTTTGCCGCCAGAGAATGAAAATTGCGAGTAAAATAAATTTAATAATAAGAAAATCGTAATTTAAAATGTTTATTACAGAAGAGAGACATGAAATTGAAAGAAATACCGCCACTCCTGGAATTCCTAACCATTTCGTGTGCCCGGGGAGTCCTTAGCGGTTATTCAGGTAATCTAAAGTCCAACAAAAACAGCAAAATATTTTCCTTCTAAGACTCCAAATAGCGGGGAGCTTGCCGCAGCGTCTACTTTTACTTACATTTTGCTAAACTACGTTTTTGCTGAGATAAAATTGTTATGCTCAGTAAAAATATAAGATTTACTTACTAAGATTGTCGGTTACAAACAAAGACGCCTTAGTAGCTTTAGATATTCAGACGATTCTTTTCAAACTCCACATAAATTAGGTAGTATATTCATAACTCATTGTCTTGGTGTAGAGGCAAATAATAGTGAGTTTCTGATAAATAATAATTTTCAAACAGATTAAGGGAAACATACATTATTCTGATATTTCTAATAATCAGCTAACCTGATAAAAGCGTAAATAAGAATAAGAAGAAACATTATGATGTAGACTATGTAATATGAATAGCAAATTCTACTTAGTGTTAGTTTTTTTACTCGTAACTTTGGGTTGATTACACGTAACGAGTACCGTGGCGAGACAGTACCGAAAGCAGTACTTATGTATATTTATTATTATTATTTTTTATGTAGGTTTATATGATGATGTTTTTCTTCTATATTGCACACCCCGTTTTTAATAAAAAAAATTATCTATCCTCTCCATCCTAAGGTTGCCTGGAAGAGATCGCTCTTAGCGATAAGGCCGCCAGTTGTCGCACTAGTTTTTAGGTGTTATAATCCTTCTGTTTGTAATTTATGGTGTGAACAATAAAGAGTTTATCTATCTATCTATCTACCGTGGCGAGACAGTACCGACGTTTGACGAGGCGAGACGGTCGCTAGGACATTGATTTGTTTGCTCGGCCGAGTGTGCCCATTTACTGTCTCGCCACTGTACATGTAGTCAACCTATAAATAAGAATTAGAAAAAACATTACGATTAAATAGACTACGTAATATGTATAGCTAATTCTACTAGTCTTACTTCTTAGTTTTTTTTATTCTATTCGAAGTTAAGTAAGTGTTTTTATTGTAGTTGTATACGCATATTGTTACAAACAATTACAGCATTAACGTTTTCATATAAAAGGAAGGTAAAACGAATGTAATGTGTAGTAATAGGTCGAAAATCGTTTTCAGATAAGCATTTTGGTTCATTCGAGTAAAGTGTCCATTAAGATCGGGAGAGATGGGCATAGTTAATTACCGCCGATACCTTTGTTTTCATTGTGGAAATATAAGTTCAAAGGTACATGGAAAATAAGGTTTTAGTAAATTTCAAAAAAGAAACATCAATCGTTAGTCAAAACATTCATTCCAAGCTCTTTGAATGATTAGGATGAAGGTATTGTAGATACATTTACAGATTTCTTTACAATATTGTTTTACTTTTCAGATTTTTTGTAAAAATGAGTGGTTGACTCAGAATTAAAACCCATTGAAATTATATTGGCTATTGTATACTAATAGCAAAGTTCATAAAACCTAACAAAAATAGTTGGAAGAAAAATTGTTTTTAACGGGTAAATGAATCCTCCCGTAGCTCTGCAACAGTGTCCATTCCCTGGTCTCGGCTTTCAAAGCCCGTTGTTATAGCCCTTGGAATTTTATTAACTATTTCAGTATTGTTTTCGTTAGTAGTAGATTGCTCGTACGTAATTTGTTTTATTTTTATTATCCTAGTCTATAAGGATAAACTAGGGTTGTTATGTCTACAGTATAGTTTTGGGTTGAACAAAACAACGGATACTCTTGCGATCGAGAGAAATAAAACGCTACGGTACTTTAAAGATAGTTACTCGTATTACTACTAACTTTATAAGTCTGTTTATGTCTAAAGGGCACGATTGGCTGTACATAGGGGAGTGCTGATCCCCACACTTATGTATGGTAGTGAATGCTGGGTTTGGCAGAAGAAGCATGAAAGTAAGATTAATGCTGTGGAAATGAGAAGTCTGAGAAGTATAACTGGAGTGACATTGATGGATAAGTTGAGGAACAGCGTGATAAGGGAACGTTGTGGTGTGGTAGAAGATGTAGTGACAAAGATAGAAAAAGGGATGCTGAGATGGTTCGGACACGTAGAGAGGATGGATGAAAGACGATTGACGAAACAGATTTATGAGGCGAGTGTGAATGGACAAGCTGGTAGAGGTCGACGTAGGCGAACGTATCACGATCAAATCGAAGACGTTCTCAGTAAAGGCCACGTAAAAAGTACCCGCAACCGACGAGCTTGTATGAAAACACTTATGAAAGTAGAAGAAGCGAAAGACATATGTCAGGATCGTAGCAAGTGGAGGGATGTAGTCTCTGCCTACCCCAATGGGAAAGAGGCGTGATAATATGTAT
Organism: Alcis repandata; assembly: GCA_949125135.1. Taxonomy (NCBI): domain Eukaryota; kingdom Metazoa; phylum Arthropoda; class Insecta; order Lepidoptera; family Geometridae; genus Alcis; species Alcis repandata. The sequence continues at coordinate 7,010,304 of OX421238.1, forward strand.
TTATGTCTATCTGTGATCATTTACCTGTGGGTTAATGTACCCATATTTTATATCTGGTCTAAGTAAGTTCAAGGCATAGATTTTGTTTCGCAAATTGTAGGTTGGTCCCGTAGTAAAAGTCGTTCATAATGATGAGTACTACTTATGAGACCTTTTCGGCTTGGCATACCTTTTTCTTATAACCCTGTAGACTAAAGATGATGATGAGGTACTCAATTTGTTATATTTAAGTTAACTACATAATTATTCTACTCGTAAATAGTAAACAAATTATAATTAATTCAAGCTATTCATTATGCGAAAGCGTCCCGGAAAATTCCTTAAAATTCTTGTAACGGGAAAATCTTGCTCGGAAAAAAGTAAAATCTTGGCCAATTATAATTGGCCAAGATTTTACTTTGCGCGAGCATCTATTTCTTATATTGTAGGCATGATTGGGTACGAGAAAAGTCACCTCGCTAAGTTTGATAGTTTTTTTTTATTAGAACAAAATATGATCTTTTGAATAAATAACGTTTCATTCTCATAGCTCCCTACTAGTACCTATTCCCTGTGTCGGGGATGCTATGAAACACACAAAAACAAGGACAACTATCACTCAGACCAAAAGTAGATATTTAAACTCATCATTCAAATATCTGTCCGGCTTGGAATCGAACCCGGGACCTCTGGCTTATAAGGCGGATATAGATACTACCGCTAAGCCAAACAGGACGACAGAGAATTACGAGTAGGTCCAAAATATTAACGACGCCTCTACGGTGAAAACACTGTTGTTGGGCAAGCCCAGTGTTTGAGTAATTTTCATTTTGCATGGATTCTGTTTTTAACCGACTTCAAAAAAGGAGGAGGTTATCAATTCGTCTGTATGTTTTTTTTTTTTTTTTTATGTTTGGTTACCTCATAACTTTTGACTGGGTGAATCGATTTTGATGATTCTTTTTTTATTAGAAAGCTGACGATTCCCATTTGGTCCCATTTCAATTTAGTCCAGTTCTGATAATGGTATCCATGAGAAAACCATATAAGTCTTAAATTTGCATTAAGTACGTGCGCGACAAATAGATGAATAACTCAATAGTCGGTCTTTTGAAGTCGGTTTTTGTTTTTTGTTTTGTAAAAATAATGTTTTTGTTATTGGAACGACTGGCGTACCATTGTGTGGGATATTTAAAATCGTAGGATTGTTTTTGTACTTCACTAGCTACACCGAATGGTTTCACATGATATCCTACAGGAAACTTTTTTTTTTCGTAATAAAAATACCTCATTTGTTTTTCAGGGTAAAAGGTTTAGAGGTGAGTACCTAACGTGTTGAGTAACAAACATGTAAATATACAAACTTATACAGTGAAAATATGTTAGTAAGATTAAATGCAATTTTTTTATTGGATTTAAAACTATGCCTAATTGACCTGATCTTGACGTAGCAGGAAATCTAAATCTATTTTACTTCAGGTATTTCACTTCACTCGCTCACTTTGTACTATATTGAGTAAAGGCAAACAAGCTGTTTGCTTCAGGTAAACTGCTAAGTTTTAACTGAACTGGTTCCTATAAAAGACTAAGAGGTTCTGTGAAAATGCCCAGCCCGATAAATAACTATAAACTCGTATGTATGGTACATACCTATTTAATATATCACTCAACCTAACTATTTGTATAAAGGAGAATGGGCACTTTTGTATGGGCGCCGTCCCCGTGTTGTATCAAGTCGTGACATATGTCATTTGAAAGATGATATTATTAGCTTTATTTAATTGTATGACTCAACCTTGAATGACGTGCAGGGAAAAAGATATGATCGTTTTTAGATTTTAAAAAATTGCTGATTTTTTGCTTCCTAAAGCTATTATAAGGAATTTTATTAACATGTATGTCAAAAATTACTTTTATTATTGAATCCAGGGTTATTCATAAAGGGTACGCTAAGCCGAAAAGGGCTCATAGTAGGCATTATTTTCATTATGAACAACTTTTACTATAGGACCAACCCGAAATTCGGGAAAAATTCAGCTGTTCCATAGAAAAATGTCAATGACACTCGACAAAATGTATGGAACATGTAGAAGTCATTTTGGCAATAGTTTGCAAGAAATAAAGAGTATTAAGAGTGCTGTCTGATAAAAGGCATTTTATGTCAGTCGCTATGTATCCACTATCCAGTAGCTGAATATGCCCTCTCTGAAAAACATAATGAAAAAGCTAGTCGTTTCCATTAACACCTACAAAGCTTTCACCAGGGTTTGGCATAAAAGCCTTATTAATAAGCAAGCTCCCTTTGTTTGGCTTGTTCACTTGGTTTGTTGCATGAATATCGAACTTCCAGCGGGATTATTTGATTCGAGCAGTGGTCATTGGTGGTTCTTTATCTGATTTAAAAGATATCAAGGCCGGTGTTCTCCAGGGGTCGGTGCTCTCCACAACGCTTTTCCTTGTTCACTATAATTATCTGCTAAAGCCTGGTGGTTTTGGGTACGCAGACGACAAACCCGCGTTGCCGTTGCATATCCGACGCGCGGTTCAGCGGATGAAAAATCTAGCCTCCGAGAGAAGCCATGGTCAAGCGCATAAGCTTGTCTCTTGGCAGTTTTCGATTGAGGCGGTACTAACCTGGTTAAGTTTGATGCGCACTATGACATTTTATCGAATAATAAAGCAATGCCTACAGTAAAACCACGAGTTTTTGCAATCGGTATAGTATAAGATACACGTTTGAAAGTAGTGTTACTGATGGATAGTCTATTATGGATAGTTTTTTTGAGACTGGGGGAAACCTTAAGAAAATAACCGGCTGCGTTGGGGGGCAACCGGGTCAAGGGGGTTTTTGTGGGGTTATACCTACTAAAACTACCTCTGTTACCATCCTCTGTCGGTGGTGATATGAGCGCTTCCTCATGTTTTCGATAGTCTCTCAGATGTGAGTGGTAAGATCACCAGTAGACCAGTTTCAGCAAAATCCGTACTGCCAGTCACTTACGAGGTCATTAGCTTCTCGGTACGCCAGGAGCTTGTTCCATAGTATGTTGTCTTGCAGAGTATGAATATGATCGGGATAGGCATGTAGTCAGATTCAGCACGACTACCCTTCTCAATAAATACAGTTCTCAATAAGATTTCTTAATTATTTTCTAGAACATCAATAATGTCGAAATAAGCCGATTTTATCGGTAGTCACACCGTTAGCAGTATTGTGACGTTTTGAGCCAAGTTCATGGCTGGCTCTGCAAAGAAGGCCTAATTGACCACTATTTTCAAAGTCAAAAGCATTTAAAAAGTAAAAATCTCTGCATTTAGTCTATGATTGCTCTCTGCTCTATGCCTTTACTCTTATCTGTAACCATTATTTAAAGTTTATCTCGCTCGCTTTTATAGTGTCTTAGTAAAGGGACAGATAATAAAAAAAACAAACTAGTTTGACGAAAGGTTTGGGCTTTTAACCCTTCGACAAGACAACTTATAATCTTAATCAGGCTTCACTTTCAGGTAAGTTCGCTTAATTTTTCAAATATTGATAATATTAATAAATCGATATTATATTATGGCATTATTCAGACAAAAACTGTCGATAATCAGCAATGTAAGGATTTTGGCATGTGCCAGTACAAAATTAAAATAATTACAACTATGTAAACGTTTATAAATAAACTATTATTATCTAATTGTTAAAAGGGAGTGATAAGATAGTCACAGAAAATGCATACACGATAATAAAATTCGATAAAATAGTTTTTAAAACGAAAAAAAACAGCACTTTTTAGAATCTAAAAACCGTCATATCTTTTTCCCTGCACGTCACTCGGGGTTGGTGTCGTATAATTAAATAATGCTATTGTTATGCTCTTTCGAATGACATATTTCATGACTTGATACAACACCGGGGACGAAGTGCCCATCATCCTTTACATGAATAAAATAAAACATTTTTATATACGAGTACTAAAATGTATTGTTGAACTTGGGAATGCTATTACTTAACTGTTGTGTCTATAAATTCACCAAAATTATTTTGTAGAAAACATTTATGTGAAAATATTTCCATCAAGTTAACCAATAAATGCTTTGCATGCTATGATTTTGATAAAAGCGTATCGTATTACCTATTCTTTGCCGATATGGAATGTTTATGACGCTGAACACTGAACGTTATCTTTATCACTGATTTTCTTGTCTTTTATGGCATTGAAAAAGTATTGCTCGAGTCAGAACAATTTCTATTACAAATTTCTTTTGTCGTTGACAAATTAAATTTGGATTTGAGGTCATCGCGACATTTACTAATTTTTAGTGTACGATCGAGGAGATCTTTAGTGTCTAATTTTAAAACTAAAAACATTTTTTGGCAAATCAAATATATTTCTTCAATAGGTATTTAAAGAATGGACGCAGTTTTCTGTTGCAGAAGAAAAATGAAGAACAACATAGTGCACGGTAGCATTCTCGACTTTGTTGGAAATACACCTCTCATTAAACTAAACAAAATACCAAAAGATCACGGTGTTCAGTGTGAAATTTGTAAGTACCTCATAAATCTCCTCAATATACGTACACAATATACCTACTTTTTCATACTAAAGTAAATTTCAAGAGTAATAGAGATATTACCTCAGCTCAAAGTTAATTTTCTTGTGACTCATTAAATTACACCGTCGATATAATCATAGACGCAAAATGCGAGTTCCTGAATCCCTGTGGATCAATAAAGGACAGGATAGCTTTGGGCATGATGCAAGATGCACAGGAGAACAGTCTGGTGCACGAGGATACTACTCTGGTGGAGCCTACTTCTGGGAACACTGGTATCGGGGTCGCATTCAACTGTGCGCTTTTGGGTGAGAACTATTCAATTGTACTTACGTAAAGTAAGTACAAATGCTGTAAAAACAAAATGAGTAGCGACTAGAAAACAAACTCCTAATTATAGACCTTGTAATCATAATATCCTAAATGATTAAACGTTTACATTTCCAATAAACTTCTCATTATTAAAGTATTTATAATTTCATGTTTTTATCATCAGGGAATAAATGTATCATAGTGACAGAGCAAAAGAATTCCTACGAAAAAGTAAACACAATAATGCTCCTCGGAGCCGAAGTAATACAAGTAAAAAATAATGCTGAAGAATTAAGCATAGCTCACACGCTGAAAGATGATTACCCCAATCACATCATGCTGAATCAGGTATTACCTACTTAAAACCAACCTATTATAGCATTTATAGCTAATAAGGATAAAGTAACTAAACTAAACTAATTAAATTTTAGTTTGACAATCACGTGAACCCAAAAACTCACTATGACAACACTGGCAAGGAAATAGTAAACGCTCTTGACACTATTGACATGGTAGTGATGGGCGCTGGTACTGGTGGCACCCTGACTGGTGTGGGCGTTAAGGTTAAAGAACATTACCCCAACTGCAAAGTTGTGGCTGCTGAGCCCGCTGGTTCCATAATGATCAATGAAGACGGTAAAGCCCATGATTTTTTGGTAAGTTTGCTTAGCCTTGTTGGTCATTGCACTTTTGATGTAGATACTACTGTTCACATATTCACAAAAAGCTATTTTTTGCAGGTTGAAGGAATAGGAGGCACGTGGGTTCCCAAGGTGTTAGACAAAAACGTCGTAGATGAATTCGAAGTGGCAAACGACGAAGAATCTTTCTTAATGGCTCGGGAACTGTCCAGAAAAGAAGGGCTGCTTTGCGGTGAGAATTTTTAACATGCAGAATGGTATTTTTTAACTTGGTTTTGAAATGTATTATAATGGATCGCTTAATGTTACTAGGAGGAAGTAGCGGGACTGCGATGGTGTGCGCGATAAAAGCTATTAAGCGTCTGAATCTTAGGACTGGCAAACACGTCGTGGTCATCCTGCCGGATGGTATCCGCAACTACATGACCAAGTTCGTTTCTGACCAGTGGATGGAATCTCAATGGTTCAAGGATCCACCACCACACACGATGTGGTAAATACAATACAAAATCACAAATCACAGCAAATCAGACATACGAGTCCAGAAAAACCGTTTCTAAGTCCTTAATATTATATTTCAGCTGGTGGAACTTCCCTGTTACAGTATTAACACACAAGCACACATATTCAGTGATACAGCAAAAAAACACTTGTGCGCAGGCATTAAAAGAAATGAAGGATATACATAACTTTGCTATAGTAGTTAATGATCATGGGTAAGTAGTGACTAAAATATTATTGACGTGCCATCTATTAAAATTAGCAGCTATATTCTATATTCTCGTAAATAAAAGATTGACGTTTTGACACCTAACAGTAATTCTTGATAAAATATGGCTTGGTTAGACATTTGATAACTTTATAAGTGTCCAGCTACTATTTTAATATGAGAATTATTGTTTCAGTTGGTTTGTTGGCCTAATTTCTAAGGATAGCCTTCGAAAATCAGCTACTAACCCTACAAAGCTGCCAGGAAAGAGTTCTAAAGAATTCAACTTTAACGACCCTGTGACTGACCATCTTTTTCATAATGTTCATACGCTGGCCAAGAACGGAAGAAAGGGCATGCCTACTATGGGACGTCTGTCTAGGATTCTCGACATCACACCTTTTGTCGTCATTGGCATTAATTGTCATAATCGCGGTAAGATCATGTCTTTTTTTTTCAGTAATAGGCTTGCGTTTGACTGCCATCTGGCCTGATGGTAAGCAACGATGGAGCACGCTAGCCTAAAAGAAACCGATTCACTCGCAACTTGAAGACACCTGCAGATTATATGAATGTTATGAATTTCTTTGTGGTCGACATACACATACAAACAAGACTATTCACGTATCTATGATAGAGTCGGATACTCCGACTAGTTTCGATCATATCCGGTGACCTTTTGAAAGAGTAATTACTAGTGTGCCGCGTGCGCATCCGTTTTGCACGACGTTCTGCCTTGCACTATATCACTCCTTGAAAAAGGTCACCGGTTGTTATCAAAACTATAGTAGAGTATAAACCTCAATCATACGTAAGTAGTCTTGTGTAATTGTAACAAAATGTGTCAAATTCACGTCATGTTTCATAATAAAAAATTATGGATTACATATAATTAAATAAATTGGCCCTTGTGTCAGAGATAGGCTTTTGACATGTTGGTGAGATGTGAAATTTTAATTAGTGTTGTATTGTTAACACAAATATGATTTTCTCTTTTCAGCAAACTTTATTGCTCAAAGTATAGCCACTGGAGATGATGTATTGGATTATATTTATGCCTATTCAAACTGAAGAAATTAAGATGAATAAAGATTAAGGTAGTTTCTACTGCCCGTACATAAACCATAAGCATTGTATATGCTCAATTACACTATTTACCGATAATATCATAAATGCGATAGTGAGATAGTTTGTCATGCTTTTCATACTACTGATATACTGGATTAATATTTAGACTAGGTACTTTTTATCTAGAAAAAAAATGGATCTTGTTGAATAGCGAAATATGGTGCCAGTAGTAATTCATAAAACTAGTAAGAAATGTTATCAATATCATTAACAGAAATGTCATTACATTAAGAACATTTAAAAAATGTTAGTTAAAGTAATATTTTATAATACTTCCGTCTTAGCACAGCTGGTTTTTGTTTTAATTTAAATTTTCTCTAATATAATATTATTCTCTAAAATTTGTTTAAATCAGATCGATGCCTACCAGTTTACAAACCGCATTTCAACTGCCTGTTATTGAATAAATAAAGTGATAAATCTTGTTAATTGCAGTTCAAACTTATTCGGATATCCCCGTCGGCAGTCAATTGTGCGTGACAATTACATGGTCACTGTACGGGTCCCATTATCATATAGATTACGTTGGCTATCCGAAACCACTCCATATTTTACAGCCAAGGTAGGATTACGACGTGTGGTCTCTTTATTAATCTTTTTACCTGGAAATTCTTTTTTATAGCTAGACATTAATAGCAGAGGTAAAAATACAATAATCAAAAGATGTCTATTCATTCAGCCCACATACTATGGGTGCCTAGTATAAAAGAGCTATTTATGTATTATATAAGTCCGCCTACAAAAATCTCTATAACTGAAGAATTAATAGAACGATTTAGTCATTCTATGAGCTTGTGGGAGTAATAGACGAATTTTGTTATACCTACGCAAAAATCATCGTGATGGAGCCTGTTATAGACAGGCCGTCTTTTTATGAAAAAGGCCACATTTGTGTGTCAATTATTCAACGATCAGTCTACCTACTCACTCGTCGTCGTGGCTATTTATAATAAATTGATAAAAATATCCACTAAAATAGTATCAATATGGTGTTACATTATATGGAAATGCAGCAATGATAAAAGGTAATTTACGAAATAGACGCAACCACCGTCGCCGCCGTGCGAGAACAAAGGCCTTGTGGCCTTTGTCGCTACCGAAGCAAGCCTTTATTAAAACCCTCTTTACACCTTATAACGTTTCATATATTGCTCAAACTCGTGTGCTTTATATACCTATCTATGTAGGACGTGGATATTGTGGGTGTCTTTTCTATTAGGTGTATCGACCACTTGATTGTTTTTTGACTTGACCGCTTTTGTTAACCGACCGTACTTTAAACATTTGATTTTAATATTTTACAGTAACTGAATAAGGAAGTTGTCCTTACAATTTGTTTGGTTATTAAACTGTTGCGGCCATTTTCGTACCTTTATTGACATTTTTCAATTCCCCAAATGTATTACCTCCCTACATGAACTCAGCGTTTTTTACTCGAATTTCTGTCAGTCATTGCGAATCAATCTACTAAATAGCTTCCTCCAGCAGCTGTTTAAACAATGAGACACTACAGGGCCAATATCGTCTTACATTTGGAACGCGCGGGATTTTCCTTGTATTTCGGCTGTCGCTTCAGAGGATAAAATAAAAATATTAGATTTGTAAAGTAATCAGGTTTTCGTGCCTCCATTAAATCCTATGCCTGCAATTAAGGAGGGCACTCTTGAAGGGAACGGTAAACTGATTATACTTAGAATGAAGCTGTAACACCCAGCATTATCTACCTCATTTGCATAAATAAATGTTATTTTGAAAGGGAAGTGTTTGTTTCCATTACGGTTGCGATGTCGGTTACCTCAGACTGAGAATCAATTTGAAAGCTTTTTGTCATTATTAATATTTAACTTTTTATATTAGTTGATTGTATTTTTGTCATTATTAATTGTAGATTATACGTTTTTTATATCAGTTGATCGCATTTTTCAATCAAGATTAGTGCTAGATAGGCAGTGCAATTATTTTTTATGAAGTTTGTTGTGGCGCAGCGAATTATTAAATACCTATAAATAAACCTAACATTGTAAGAGACGATTTTCATGTATTTTACCTTTCAACATGGGATTAAATTAATAATTTTAAAACGTTCATTATGGTCCTATAAATCATACACTCTTACACGCTTATCGTTACTGAAACGTTGCTAAAGCTACATTTGCATTCAGGTAATGTTTTTGAACCGACAGTTATGCCGAATTAGCAGTTAGAGGTCACAGTATCATAACACGGTTAGTGAAATAACAAACGGTGGTAATGTAAAAGTCACAGATGTGTCGAAAGCTGATTAAGTGATTACGTCGGTTTAAGGTTGTGGGCAGTTTGTTGCGTGTTTTTGGTTGGATTAAAACTTTGAAAAACGCAAGTTAAACGTGGTTAAGTTGTAAATTTATTAGAATTACAGCGATGGATAGACAGTTAAACTCCGAATTGTTAACGCCAGAAAATACAAACAAAAGGCTGATAACGCTTAAAAACTAGTACAATGACCAGCGGCCTTTTGCCTAAGAATGATTACTTCCCTTTTTAAATTTTTAGGTAGTAAAGTTTTAAAACTAAAATTTCTAATATGTTCAAGGTATAGGTGATTACTATTTTAATTGCCTATCATACCTGGTGAACCCACTAGTATATTATCCGCTGAAGTAGTTCCAACTAGCTAGTCAGATATTCTCCGAACTAATCAGTTATTCCGAGTCTACTCCAACGAAGGTATTCCTCTGAAAATCACCGCCGAAATCGCAATTAATATCAGCTTTAGCAAAGCGTTTAGCACGTATTACGGAGTTCGCATCTCTAAAGTCGATTAACTAACGCTAATTTGAATTTAGCTCGCTGACACATTAGCTAATGTGAAGTGAGGGAACAGCTGGATGTATTTGTATATAGCTATTTGGAGGATATTGAATCTCCATTTTAGTAGAAATTTCAAGATAGAAGGTAGAACAATTTAGTTTTTATCTACGAGCGTAGCAGCCAAGGACTCTTACTATAAAAACAGATGTAGTTATGGTCCAAAAACTTGAATATTATCATAATGAAATTCTGGTGCGCTCGAGATTATCTCAGCCACGGGGGTATTCCAGGCGGTTCGAGATTGTCTCTATCACTTTCACTGTTATGACATTTATAATGAGAGCGCCAGTGACAGAGATAATATCTTATTCAAATAGAGATCCAAATAGAGGTCCAGGTGAATTATACCTACTCCCTGGCCACAAAAAAACAACTTGTCCACACAATTCTTCCCTACTTCCAGTGCTTTATAGCGCAATATCCCAGGAACTTTCCCCTTAGTCGCAATATTATCTAGCGCTAGTGCCCAATTGTGCCCAATCTAACAGAAAGATTAATGGTAGCCACGTGAATAAGGAAAACCCTTAACCTTTTTAACTAGGCCGGGCAGAGAGGCTGAAGCGATAATTGATAGAAACTTGTCAACAATGGTACGGACTTATTTTTCATTCCATAATGTTTCTTTTTTCCGTGACCTTTATTTTAAGTGTTTCGAGTTGCGATCTTGATATTTTTTTGATAGACGTTAAATAAAGCTTCGGCCCACTTTAGTTAAAATAATTGATCTTAGCTCAGCTTTTAAAATACGCAGAATTTTTCTCACTAATGATTATGTTCGTAAATTATTTATTATTTCGTGATTATTTGGTTTCCGCGGTTTTTTAAGTTCAGTCGCTTCGTCATGAAAAGATGACGACAGTTTATACCATTTCAATTTGTTGGCTTTCGAAAATTATAAATTACGAGTATTTTCTACACTAATATAATAATGCGGAAGTAAGTGAGGGTATGGATATTTGCTAAAACTTATTGATGAAATTCAGCCCTGGAGTGAGTCTTAAATTGATACATAGGGTATTTTTTGTATTTTGGTAGAGCGATTATTTTGGCGGTTAGGATAGATAGAATTAAATAAAAATTTAGAAAAAAATATATCTGAGAGGTTTTAGTTTTGAACGTCTGTTGTCTGGCGCTTTATCTAACGCCACAGATACCTAGATCCCCAGTGTTGCGTCTACAACATATTGAAGCATTGATTGTGATCACTGAAGGAAAGGTTACAAAGCTAAGCGCAAGCTACGCATTTGGAACTCGAGACTCGAAACTCTTTGATGCCAGTCGAGTATTTAAGTGAATACTCGAGATAAGGGCGTTCGCAGATCACACGGCGAAGGCAAGGTCGCTACAGATTAATCACATTGCTATGCCTCTGATCTTAACGACACTCGAGCCTCTCTCAATTCTTGTTTCAGAAATATCGAATAAGGATATTTATTAGATGCTTGTAGTATATTTTTATTTGGCTAATTAGTTGAATCGTCAATTTTAAAAAGTTTTACATACTTAAGGCATAATATGATGCCTGGTTATTTCATTTGGCTATAGTAGCAATACCTACTATCTTTTAACTAGTTAGTAATTGATAAAAATACCTGGAAAGCTAAATTTAAATGTAAGAATAAAAATATAATGATGTGCGTAATAAATTTATTGAGTGCCAACATGAATGGTTTTAATGAACTTTGTGACTATTCACTTATACATTTATATGTTCATAAAATAACGGTAAAAAATACAATAATTAATCAACAAAAGTAAAAAACAAAATTAAGTTTCATTTTTTTTCACAACATTTAGGTAGATATAAGGTATGCCAGTTTGCATAAATGTAGTCCAGAACATCATCACCGGTTACAACAAATTCCGGAATAAAATAATCTAAAAAAAAACAAACAAATTAATTATCAACAATTCCTCATTACACCTATAATTATTCTTGAAGTACTCTCTCAACTTCGAAACATGTTTAACTACCATCATTATCATTCCTCTTAGAATTGGTCCCAACAACGACAAATGGCGTGATGTCGAGGATCCTTGAGAGACGTCCGATAGTGGGCATACCCTTTATCCCGTTCTTGGCCAGAGTATGAACGTGCTTGGTGAGATGATCTGTGACGAGGTCGTCAAAGTCAAAATCTTCAGAACGCTGTCCTGGTAGTTTAGTAGGGTTTGTGGCATATTTGCGAAAACTGTCCTTAGTAACCACACCTACGAAGTAGCTAAAACCAATAGAAAGTTAGAAGTTAAAGTTTTAAAGTTAGAAGAAAATCGCTTCTTTGTCATGTAAGGATAGTTGACTCAAAAAGTTCTTTTAGGATTTGATTAGTCTAGTATGGAACCGAAACGTGAACATTTGAAGAATCCATTTTAAATTTAATTTACCCGTCACCATCCACCACGACAGCTAAGTTGGCATTCATCACCTCCAAGGCCTGCGCACAGGTATAATCTTGTTGTATTTTTGGGTATTTATGGTTCAGTATTAATTCTGTAACAGGACGGTTCCACCAGCTGGAAAAAATATTCAAACATTATAACGCTGAATAGGAAGTTAGTGGTGAAAATAGCTTGCAATAACAAAAATAGCATTTGACTTTCCAAATCAACTCTTTGATAATTAGAATATGTTTCGCAGTGTCTTGTTACCTCATGGTGTGCTGCGGCGGGTCCAAGAATAGCAAAGACTCCATCCACTGGTCGGAGACGAATTTCGTCATGTAGTTGCGAATGCCATCGGGTAGAATGACTACAACGCGCTTGTTAGGACCGAGATTCAAGCGCTTTGCAGCCTTGATTGCACACACCATTGCTGTTCCACTACTACCTCCTATAAAAATACTTTTATTTGATTTAAGTTTCAGCTAAAAAAGACAAACACGACAAAGCTCAGCTAGATTTCTCACCGCAAAGTAAACCTTCTTTCCGAGATAGCTCCCGAGCCATCAAGAAAGATTCTTCATCGTTTGCAACCTCCACATCATCTATAATAGATTTGTCTAAAACCATCGGAACCCAAGTGCCTCCTATTCCTTCCACCTTAAAAATAAAGCGTTTGGATTCAAATTAAATGTGAATTGTAAATTTTCTAAATCAAAGTCAAACTTACCAGAAAACTATGGGCTTTTCCATGTTGATTGATCATAGTGGAACCATCGGGCTCGGCGGCTACAACCTTGCAGTCAGGATATGTCTCCTTAATCTTTACTCCTACACCAGTAAGGGTGCCGCCAGTACCAGCTCCCCCAACCAGCATATCAATGTCACTTAAAGCTTCTAAGATTTCTTCTCCGGTGTGATCATAGTGAGCTTTTGGATTCATATTGTTGTCAAACTGGAAAAAGTATTAACGAAAGTTTTCAATATGACAAGTAGCTTTATGTTAAAACAAAATTCAAAAAAAATTGTTTACCTGATTCAGCATAATATAGTTCGGCATTTCATCTCTCAGTTTATGAGCAATTGCTAACTCCTCTTTATTATTTTTGACTTGTATTACTTCAGCTCCAAGCAAAAGTGTAGTGTTCACCTTTTCATTGGAGTTTTTATCTTCAGTCACAATGATGCATTTGTTTTCTGATATGAAACGTAATAAAACCTCTATATAAAATCGCTCACTAACAGGAAGGGCTAGATGTTTGGAAACTTTGTAAGATATGACAACCTAATAAAAACTATCATATAGGGAAATGTAGAGAAAAGAAAGGAGATATTAGGCCGTAACGCGTTCTGACGAGAGATCTTTACTTTCGAACTTCGCTTGACTTTTCTGGCGGTCCAGTTAAACTATAATTAGTAATTTTAATACTGTAATACTAATATTTGACCATCACATATTTGAATTTCATATGCGTCATTGTTTTTGTATACCTATTTTCACTGTAAAATTTACAGCCATCGTTAACACAACATGTTTGAATAGTTAACTTTTGAAATAAAACAGATACCTGAAATGGCGCAATTGAATGCAATACCGATTCCAGTGTTTCCTGATGTTGGCTCTACAAGGATCGTATTTGCATTCATTACTCCATTTTTCTGAGCGTCTTGCAGCATAGCCAAAGCAATCCTGTCTTTGATAGATCCGCCAGGATTCATAAACTCGCATTTGGCATCTTAAATAAGCAAATAATTCACCAAAACATTCATAAAAAATTTACCTTGAATTAATTTCAGTCACCATTTCAATTAAAGCAGACCTTTTGAATTACAAATTACAATTTGAAACGAAATTTATCATAATCCCAATATTTATTACTTACAAATTTCACAGGAAACGCCGTGATCTTTAGGTATTTTATTTAGCTTAACGAGCGGAGTGTTTCCAATCAACTCCAGGATGTTGTCATATGTTTTGTTGTTTATGTTGTTGATATTATTTCTGTAATATAAATTTTATGTGATAATCTGGCACAACAACAATAATTTACAACGATGAAATATGAATCACACAAATATTATAAAAGCAAATGTTTTTAAGCGAGAGAGTTTAAGTTTTTTCTTTGACGCTGAAAAGGCTTAACGGATTTGATGAAAATAGGTATAGAGGTAGGTTGTATCGTAGATTAACATAGCCTACTTTTTATCCCCAAAAATTAACATTTTGAAACGGTTAGCAAAATAATAAATAATAACAAACTAGAGCAACTCACGTTGAAAAAGTAAGCTTTTTGTTGCCTAGTGGCTTTCCTGTGCCAAAACTTCTAGGCTGCTTACAAGCGTCTATTAGATTCATTATCTTTACTTTAGTAAAAGTAGTGCAAGAAGTGTAAGTGAAGTGAAGAAGTGCAAGGGAAGTGCTGTATGAAGTGGGCTCGACAACTATGTCGAAAATGAAGTGGATAAAGCCGTCGTTTATTCTTTTATACGTAATATTAATGAAATATGTTTTATGTAATTTTATGCCAGACTCATTTAGAACAATAGTTTTATAACTGTTTCATAAATGAAGTTCAAATTAAAACAGCAGCAAATCAAATTATTACTAAGATAAGCCATTCACCTTTGACAAAAGAGTTCAAATGATAAGTGTTTTAAATTTTCCATTATAAATTGTAATATAACAATTGATTTCATTTGATATTGATCATAAAAAAACGTATAAACCGTTTAAAATAAACATTTCACCAGTTATATTTTACTAAAATTATATGATATTTTCTTCTTTTCACAAATTTCTTATGACAGCTAACCATAGCATTGTTTCTGTTTTGTTTCTGTCGTCATAATTTTAACAATTTGTGTTTGTTTTGTCTATGATACATTTGTCGTTAGCATTTCAAAACAAAAGCCTTTGAACTTCTATTCGTTAAGTATTAAATTTAGAGAATGTTATTACATATCCGTTTCAGTCGTATACGAAACGCCTTCCAAATTGCTGGCGTGTGCAATCGTAAATCGGTTAGATTGTTGTCTAGTTACCAATAACATCGGTGTCACCACACTACAGATCTGAAACGGCCCATGCTCGGGATTATAGCTAGCAAATAAACCAGTAAACCCTTCAAATTCTGCTCACAATACGCAAACAGTGTGGAGTAAGAGGTCTCATAGTTTTGACTTTTAAACATTTACTATTAATATTTCAATGCTGTATTGGTGCGTTGTTACGCTTTTTGTTGGTGTGTAAACGTAAATCTCTACAAAATGTAGTCGAAATGACATAGCGACAACTGAAATCTCATATAACTATACCTAAAATAAACCACGTGCTTTGACGTGATGTGACCATGTCACCGTATGTGCAAAGGTCTGTGTGGCGCTGATCTGTTATTATCCATATGGGCATGTGTGACGCTTAACGCTTTGCATGTGTCGTCACTTACATGAAAAAAATTGCTTAGTTCAACTATTTCATACTTCAGCCGACAATGAAATGTACAAAACATGTAAACGCTCTACCTTGTGTGGGTCATTCGGTTTTGGTCTTCGTTCGATTTCCTCCTACTGTCTGTTATATTGCGAGTACGCCGAGCACATAAACTGCCTACAAAGGCTATTGCCTACGCCTGTCAGGCCGCTCCACTACACTGAAGCTGTGTTGTGTTTGGCACTCCTTTTGTGAACCCATCCGTTATTTATCCTATTCCTCGATTGCCATTCGAGTGTGAATAATCTTAGCTACATTTTAGTTGTCGTAAACAAAATTTAATAACGACACTGATATTTGCATACTGAGTTTGGTTAGTATGATTTACGGTCGCGCTATAAATGTGTAAGCACACTTTCTGAGCCCCATTAATCTTTTCAAGTTATCTAAATTGAGTTCATTGTGAAAAAGCGATTTTTATAGGACTAGACAGGCTTAATGGTAGTGTATTATTTTGTTTTTCTTTTTGACACAAAATAGATCTAAATAACAGCTATACAGTTAAATAGAACACTACGTTTGAATCCATAAAAAAACTACTGATTAAGTCTTTGTTCATAAATCTCTTAATAAGACTGAGATATTTTTGCTCTTCGTTAGTCATTTATTTTTGTTTCAGCACATTAGTAATTAAGATACAGAACCTCGATACAGCCCGATAGATCCATTATGAGCTTTAACGGCCTATAATTGCCCGGGAGAGTATTATGTGGGCTCAGTGAGAAAAATATAGCATTATTTGAAAATGTTGTCGTGGGTACTTTTGTTCGAGCGAGTAGAACAGAAAAGCTTATTGCTCGAACGGGTTGGCGTCGAGTTGATTTATTTATTTGTTTAGATGTTCGGTTCGGGAATACAATAGCTTATGATCGTGTTTTGTGACTGTTCAATTGAAGATCCTAATTCTTTGTGATGTAGTATCGCTACGAATATACCTCTAAGACCATAAGCAAACGTAACTACGAATGTACCCATTTACTACACTGTACCACGACTTTGAACAGACTCTACTTTGTTTTAACTTCCTACAAAAGCGAGTTATTTCACACCTAGTGAGAAATTCAGACGGTTTTCTTGGCGCGGCATTTCAAATAGACACATTTTGGATTTCTCTGCTCGCATTTGGGTGGTATTACCGAAGTGAGAGCCGGGGGTCTCCAGTATGCACGTTACGTGGTAGAGCCACCCTTTAGCTTTACTGACTCATGAATATTCTCTTACATGTATTGTGTGTTCATTTACATGATAGCAGACAGCGTTCGATGCAGTGGCTTGTGCCTGTCGCCTGTTTGAACTGGCTCCCTGTTGACTTTTGCAAATTTCGTTAGAGGCTTTTGAAGAGGGCGGTGGAAAATGTTCGTAGATGATATTGGAGCGGCAAAAAAAATTGCGGTTGGCAAAAAACGAATAAATTAAAAAGTATTTTACTTTTAAATAGAAAGACTATGTTAGCGATTTATAGCGCTTTAAAAATATTTGCATTACTCTTAAAATTTAAAAAGTAAAAATATATGTACCTCCCTACATTTTCTAAGCCGAAAGCTATGTCCATTGTGTATACCTAGTTGCCAAGGTCAAATAACATTTGGATAGAAACATTACAAACAATTGGGCTTTATATACCAGCATCAAGCGCGTAGTTAACAGTTAAGGATTACGAACCATTCTAACATACACAGTTACACACCATTTTCCAAAATTAGAAGCGATAGCAGGCTTGTGAGTATCTGTAATGGATGTAAGGTACGTACTACAAGATAAGGGGCTTAAAAGAATACTGAGTCATTAATTAAACCCAGAAGGTACTTACATTGGACCAACATAATTTATGTAGGCATGGCGGCGTATAAAGCTTTTCCTTGTTAGAAACTACATTTTTTCTCCTTTGGTCTCGTTTCTGGTGAGTAATTTTGTTTCCAGATTATGGGAACAAAGATAAAAAAACAAAAATGTGAATTTTTACAGATCTTTCTTCTTCATCTTCTTTCTAATAGAGGTGCGTAGATAAAGGCCTGGACTAAATAAACTGTATTTATTTTAATGTGGAACAAAACTTCAAACAGCTTTATTGAATGGTTCATGTTCAAGTTAAAGAAAACTTAAGTGATCCAAAAGAAAAGACCGCTATTTAAAAAAATATCGCGTAAATAATTCACAAGGAGCTGAAAGGTTCAATAAACTTAAACCTAGAGGATCTACCTTTAACTTGACAGCTCTGAAGGTTGACAGTAAATTCTTGGTCATGTTAATAGTGTAGGAACATCACTGTAATATTATAAATGTGAAAGTTCGTGAATGTGTATGTTTGTTCCTTTTTCACGGAGAAACTGCTCGTATTTGGGTGTACTCATATCAATATTATTAGGAATGCGAGTGCTACCGCGGGGCGCAATTATAAAAAAAGCAATTAAATAAAAAAATATACCTACTTTTCAAGTCTATGGTAAACATTTTGTGAAATTTAAGCGCTTTTTGTAAAGTTTCAGATATTTTTTGATTTGTATCTCGAGACATCGACAAATTCTTCTTTAGAAATATACCAGATCACTTATGGAAAGAAATCTCGTAAAGATAGTGTCAAATTGTTTCAGATTTAAAATAAAACCTTTTCAGCAGAATCGATCCATGCTCAGAATAAGAAAGCGAATAGGTTGTTCATCTTTGATCTCAGTCTTATCTCGCTTCAAGAATTTGCTCCGTTTTATGATGCTTCTCCGAAATTAGGATGTAGGTAGGGAGCGTTGCCGACTTTTTTCCATATTTCGCCGAGATAAAGCACTTTAGACGCGGCAGACTTAAACAAAGTTTATAAAAGCGGAGTTCATAAGGCGGCTTTATTAGCGATTTGCAGGTGTGTAGCAGCTGACGTCGCAAATATTAATTTCTGATGGATCCGAGGGGATTCTGCGGCGAGGTGCGGAATTTTAATGACCGCCGTATGGTCGCGGGTTCCGTGGACCGTGCAGATCGCACATTCGTATTCAGTTCATAATTGGAGAGAGGGATTAGTGAGGGTGCGCGATTCAAACTATAAACTCGGTTAAATTCAGCCGCTCTCATTACTCATTCAGATACCGGCGATTACGACTTTGTTCATTTGAAGTGATTCTGTCCCTAGATAACGAGCCGTGAACAAGCCATTTTGCCAAGTTTAGGGATGAGTCATTTATATTCATAATATTGTTTTAAGTAACGGGAATTGAAAGAGATTTCCCGCTGCGGTACGATAATTCACTTATCAAATGCCTCTGAATAACAGTCGTTCTGACAACTTGAATATTCAGATTGGGACGCGTAGAAGAAGGAAGACATGCCACAAAAATATACGCAGTATAATTGATGTGACCTATTTCTCGTGCAAATAGAGTGATCACAGATCGGAGCGCTCAATATAAATAAGACGAGCAAAAGGAACCTTGTATATCTTGCTAACGACTCTGGGTGTTTATCTAAGAATCTGTTTCTGTGTATCTAAGGGCTTTGCGACCCAAATAAAAGGGTCGAACGGAGGTGTCCTGCTAAGCAGATTGGCGTATACGTGACAAGAAGGTTAAGTGCAAGGGGAAGCTAATCATCAGGTTAAGATACCCTTTATTTGTTTTTCTACCTTATTTAAATCGTGCCAACAAGATAATTAATATTCAAAGGTAAGGACGGCAGGTGCCAGGGAAGCATTTGAGAATAATTTAAGATTAAATATAGGCGAGTGAGTTTTTGTTATACGGAATTACTGCTGCCTGACAAGGCTAAAATGTTTTTTAAATAAATTTAATGTTTGTACCTTCTTTACGTAATGCAAGTTGTAAGTATAAAACAGATGGTATTTTTATGATAACATACTGCATCGATAACAGATTTCAACCGCAGAATTGAAACAAATCTCGGTCGCAGCTCACAAAACTTATTCTATCTCGGCCCAACACGTTTTGTCTTCCAAAAGGTCTTCCACAACAAACTTCATCGTCCCAAACTCCGAAGTTTGCAGATTTACATTCAACTTATAAGCAAATTGTAGGTGACCCTATGTAGACAGGGAAGATATTAAAATTTTGTTTTCCCGCAAACAGTCTCGACCCTCGTCATACAAGCGGTCTCATGTGCACCTCCCGACACCTAGTTAAATATAACCCTATGTTTTCGGTCTAATATATCAAACTAGATTTTAACACGACCGTAGTAAATATTTAAAGCGTGATTTCATTAGGGATTGCGTTGTTGTTAATTGTTTTGTAGATTTACAACACAAAATACAAGACACTGTCATTGATTTGTGATTTCAGAAAAATTAAAGGAATTTACCGCAATTAAGCAAACTTAACCAACAAAAACCAATTCATTTTATCTCTCTTTTGGCTGGAATTTAGCTCGTTAATAATCTCTAATAGCTAACATTGCTAGATTAATTAAGACATTTACGCTTTAAAGTTTCGTCCTTAGAATATCTTACATTTCCATTATCCAAACTAGCGTCAACTTAAGTACTTAAAACTTGAGTCTGTAGCTCCATCCGATGACTTTTAAAGTGAAATTTTGTAACCACCAAGTGCTCAAGTGCTCGAATCTTAAGAAAATATATGCTAGAACTGTTCATAAGTTGTGCATGATACAGCTAAGCGAGCGTAGCGGAGGAGTCTTGGGGTTCTACTATTGAAATTAAAGTAAAACAAATTAATAAACATTTCGACACTGAATATATTTAGAGTTTTTTTAAATCTTGTTATTTATATCAAGCACGTGTACATAGACACACGTGAACGAAATATCACTCCATAGTAAACTTTACGTGAGCTCTACGCGTAGCCTCCTACGCCAGCCCACACACGATATGTGTAACCTTTTCAATATATCTACCTATATTATACCTACTGATACGTAAAAAAGCACATGAAAAGTGAAAGCAACTGAAAAAAGTACAAAAAAGTTATGCTTTCCTTTTTTACTTACCTACTTTTCATATTTTTTTTATAAAATCAAACACGGACGCATCATCGCTTCGTGTCACCCTCTTTTGCGTAGGTACTTTATTTGTTTCGTAGAGTAGGCCAAAATTTAATTTATTTGTTTTAAACAGTATAGAGACCACTTTTTACGTGGTTTCTTGCCGATTAGGCTGAATCCTCTTAATACCATCACGTACTCGTAGCTATGATGATCGTAGAAAACTGTTTCGTAGTACGAGCCACAATGTCATTCAACTTTCGTTTACGCTGCTAAAGAGCACTAGCGAGTCCCCTTATAAAACAGTTTCATGAATATTTTTACAGATTTAAGGATAGTGCATTGTTGGTGGCCAAATAATTGCGGTCGCCTCGAGTGTGTTCTCGAATTCAAATGGCCTTTGATTGTTGTTTTCCAAGTTTCTCGAATAGTTTGTTTATCTCCAATTGATTCGGTCAGTTTATAATTAGAATGATACTGTAACTTGTGGTGTAGATGTGGCTTTATTAGTTTGGTATTGTTTTGAAATTTGGTATACAGATTTCATTTACTTTATTGTATTTTAGGGTAGAAAACATTAGATTTTACAAAACAGTTTTGTCCACTCTGGTCAGCTGAAATGACCAATTAAAAAATAACTGACCAATCATCAATTATTCTTTGTTAATCACTACTATTTATTAAGTTTTTTTTTTTTTAATTTATGATAGGATTGCGCTTCACAGCCATCACGTTAGTTCGATGCAGCCATCGACGATAATATCTATGGAGGGAGCAGAAAACTATACCCTGACTAACGTTAAGCAAGATACAAATTTATTCGCACTAGTAGGTAGGTATGTTAGAAGGTTACGTGCATTGTAAGTGCAAAATGTTCACAAATTTTTAAAACATCAACAAAGTCCGTCTAGGTGGTAGGATCCAAAACACGTTAGTTCCCGGCATCCGTATTTCTAGGTCCATTGGCGCTGAACGGTACCTGCAGTATCGGCCTGTATTCCGTCTAAAAGAATTATGGTGCAAGCCTCACAATACAAAAAGGAAAGTGATAAAAGAGATGTGACAGACGCGACGAAAACAGCTGTTCCTGAAAATCTGGCTCCAACGAAATTCAACCTTACTACAAACAAGTTTGTGTTCACATTCTAACTGCTTGTCGTAAAGTATACTTACTATGCTCCGACTGTACCATTTTCGGTCTCGACCAAAGCTGAAAGCAGTATATTCGGGTTTCGCAACACCCTGATTTTAGGTTAGTTTATTTTGCGAGACGTTCCGTGTTTTGACTTGATTGAATGAGATGTTCAATCCTTCAAGGTAGAATCTCCATGCAGTGTTAAATTAAATAAAAACAAGAAAAACAGTCAAAAAACTCTTTATTGTTCATCAAAAATAAACAAATAAAAACGCCTGCTCAAATAGCGCTTCCAAGCGACAATAAGAGAATTCAACAACAAAACAACAAAACAGCAGATATTTTACTTTAAAAAAGTTTTATCATACAAATATGCAGACGACAAACAAAATACGTAAGTAGTTACTGTGTGTTATGTTACTAAGAAAACACATAGATTCTATACAAACACTTCAATAATTAGAAGCTGTGGTATACCTACTCATATACAAAGTAAGCTACATCTTACCTAATCGCAGTCTAGTTCCACAAGGGACACCCTAACTAAATAAACCACCTATCACTCTCGTAGGCACTATTTTGACAATTTCAAGCGTCGGGAATCCGATTTAAATGCGGCATCGCAAACGCCTATCCAGGAGATTAGGGCAGACGCGACAGGGGCGGGCAGACGGGCGGCCAGGCAGCGCACAGACGGGCGTCGGTCGCGTGCGCGTCCGCCGCTTATCTTGTTACTTAGCTGTCGCTGTCACGATATGTCGCAGCTACGGCAACGCCAGCTAAATGCCCAGCTTTGTTTGTGATGTCGGAATGAAAGTGAATCGCAGTAGTATTACATTGCGTTAACTGCCGGTGTGCGGCAGCTGGCAGATTGGATCGGCGTCGTGCCAGTATATTGTGAGTGCATTACTAAAATTACTAGCACATGGCACACTTCAGATCTATGTGGAAAAGGTTAATTAACTGTAACGAGATTTCTGGAACAGTTATAGCTGGGTAGAGTATCTCTAACTAGGTACTTACTGAATAAACAATATTCTTTGTATAAGAACAGGAATGTTGACAATCAGTGCCATTTGAGTGGCGGGCAAATTCCAGTTGTTAATATAATTTAAAGGGTTTTTGTTGTGGCTTACAGTCCGCTGTACCCAGGAGGCCGGATGCTATTCATTACGATAAACATTTTCAAGCGACAACCAAGTCAAGTCAGTTTGTAATAAATTACAAAGATTGCTAGGTTCACGATTCACGAGACATTCTAGCTAGAACATAAATTAATTAAAGTGTCAACTATGAATCAAACTAACCCTTTGGAAAGACTACTATTATAATTGTTGTAGTGTTCTTCCATTTTGCAAATTGTCCTAAAAATCACTGTCGTAAAAATGGTAATCCTAAAAATTCCTCATTAAAACTAACCCAGTTTGAAAGATTATATAGAGAAAAAAACGTGGCTAAAATATCTAGCTTTATTGAGGACCAATACTACTTTTATCCAGAAAATAAAACACCAGACTGAGACAATCTCATTTAAGCTTTCATTAAAATATTAACAAGACTGAATAAAATGTAAGCGATATTATTAACATCACTCGCAAACTTGCTGACGTTTATCGATAAAAAGATTTACAAAATACAATGAATAGTTTTAATGTGCTTAGTAGTGAAGGGAAAACTTTCAACGGAGCACGATGTAAACAAAGAAGTGTGTCAGAGCATTACCTCCGACTTACGTAACCTATGGCTATACTACTATGGGGTTTCGGGGAATTATACACTAGAATCATATACTCAATCGGTTTTATGGAAGCTACTCACAATTTTAATAATATCACAGCACTTCACTTATTCACAATCACAATCAGAAGACAGGCGGCTTAGCCTTTCCCATCTTCCATCTTTTATATCGCCTTCGTATTATCACCGGCACCGCCATCTTGTCGGTGTTCTCACGACTCCCCAGTCGTGAGAGTGACGCACCATCCGTCAGCCAGCCGACAGTGGTGCCACCATCAAGACGTTGGGGGTTGCCATGCTAACATTCGGCCATCCGACCCATAAGTACGTCCTCGTACTTGATTACGCACGAACACTAGTTGCCGCCATTGCACCTGTGGACACTTCACAAATCGCCCACATCTACCAATACCAAGAATAATCTTGATAGATAGATAAACTCTTTATTGTTTACACCGGACATCACAAATAAAAGGATATTTAGACTTAAGAACCAGTGCAAGATCTGGCGACCCCATTGCCAAGAGCGATCTCTTCCAGGCAACCTTAGAAAGGAGGATACATATTGAATTGAAAAATGGGGTGTGCAGTATTAGATAAAAGTGATATGTAAACCTACATAAACTGTATATACTTAGACATACATTCAAAACAAACAACAATTTAATCAATCAGGAAGAATGATCAAAACAATTTTAAATAGGAATAAGCTTATGTTATAAAACTGATCGCGCCAATAAGAAAATAAAATGTGATACAACCTGACACCACAATTTGACTCAATTCGAATGTTTATTACAATCCACTCCCTGTTTGGCAGTTGTAACATATCCGTCCCATA
Source organism: Alcis repandata (assembly GCA_949125135.1). Taxonomy (NCBI): domain Eukaryota; kingdom Metazoa; phylum Arthropoda; class Insecta; order Lepidoptera; family Geometridae; genus Alcis; species Alcis repandata. The sequence continues at coordinate 7,034,988 of OX421238.1, forward strand.
AGCCAGAGCACCCGGGTTCGATTCCCGGTCGGGTAGATGTCATAATGATGAATTTAAATATTTGTTCTGGGTCTGGGTGCCAGATGTCCTTGTCCCTGTGCGTGTTCCATGGCATCCCCGACACAGAAGTCATCCTAGAAGGGAGCTATGAGTGTGAAACGTTTTTTTATTATTTATCAGTCAGTACGACATCTTCTGGCAATTTGTTCCAGTTATAGACCAGAGTTGTTGTCTTGTATAGGATGTGGTTTGTAGTGTTGGTCTGGGATAGTGCGGGCCATAGCAAGGTTTTATGGCGTCTGCTGTCTTCGACATCTTTGAATGTGAAATGTTTTGTATGTCCGTAAAATTATAGAACCCATTCAGCACTTTAACGGTTTCAATCAGGTCTCCGCCCAACTGCCGCTTCTCGAAGGTTGTGAGATGCAGTGCTTTTAATCTGTCTTCATAGGATTTGTGACATGGAGCATACGGTAGCTTTTTGTTGGGCACTTTTGAGGAGGATCTTTCTCAAAGTAGAGACTGCATACTGGGAACCCATACTTCAACAGTGGCTTTATATCCTATCGGATATATCAATCCTTCGTATCCGTAATAGTAGGTAGTTGTGTCGGAAGATTCAGATTAAGAAATATTTATTGAACTACTGATAAGTACCTTGTAATTCATAAGCTATTGGTTGAAATTGTCAGTTTACCCACATCGGGAATTCAATATGTAACTCGTACACAGTCAAATAATTTTAGTAGTTTTTAAAATAATAATAATTAACGATTTCCAATTCAATTTTAAATTCTATGCATAATATGTCAAATTATTTTAATGAAATGTCAATAGTATATACCTCGTAATATCATGTCAATAATAATTCCTCATTAAATGTCAAATTATCAATTGTTTACTTAATAATATCATTTCCGTAGATTTATCTCTATTCACAGATTCATTCAAGTCTTAAAATACGTGATTTAATAGCCACTTCTTCAGATAAATTTTGAACTGTTTATGACATGGTATATGTTTCCATAATAGGCATTATTATTATTTGTTTTTTTTCAACTTCATTTGATGTGACATCGACCACCACTGAAAAGGCATATTGCTATGCTTATAATGACTGAAGATTTTACTGTCAACATTTGCCAGATGTGACTTCCAGTTTAGATTTGCATCCTTCCTCAGATTAAGCACATGGAACCATAATTGCTATTTGCAATTCAAATATCCTTCTGACTCAAAACTAAGATTAGGTAGTTACATTATTTTCGCAATTGCAAGATTGGCTTCATTATCAAAGTTGTATATAATTAGGAGTAGATTAGTTTACTATTAGACATTTTAGGCTTAGCATATGCTTTCCTTTTATCCCTGTATAATAATGTTTTATTTTGTGAAGTATAAAGATTTGGAATATTTTATGATATTTTCCCCCAAAATGGGGAAATATTTCTAACCAGGCATCATTTCAAGAGTATAGCTGTCGCATGTGCGGCTACGCTATGGCTCCATCTTTAGGTAATATACCTATCTATGACCTAGAGTTACTCCAAGAAAATCCATCTGACTAACTTCGACAAAATGCATTAGACTGATGCTTGGTTGCTATATAAACTTGACATCCGTAAACAAGACTAATGATTATGAATAAATTTCAATACTGCAAGGTATAGGCACATCTGTCTATGCTGCTTGCCTATCTTCAAATATATTATACATGATAAACAACAGACACACGTTCCTTGTTTTGTTAAAATCACAATATTACCAATCTGAAAATGTATTCCGGCACCTTATGCTTCAGTTACGTGATTACTGGGAAAGAGAAAAAAAAAAGAAGAAATCTCGATGCTGCGAGCCACCACCAAATAAATATCGGCTTCTGTTAACGGCTCACATTATGACCACAAATTGTGCCCCAAAGTGACAGCCATTGTGCCCGATTCGACCCATGCAAGAGCACTATACGATTGATATGTTGAGTCCAGAGAAGAGACAGTTCACCACCTTGCGTACAAAATACACAACAGTTAACAGGTCCTCCAAGCAAGGGTTGTGCAACTGCTGACATCCAAGTCTAGTTGAAGAGACAAGTATATATTATAATTTGGTCGGAGGCAGCATACGATTATTGTTTCCGTACCTGAAAACTCAAACATTAGGTGTACAATTCTGCTAATGCTGAAACTTTCATTCAGTCACTTTTGAGTTTCGATGGTAATTTCCGTCTATAGTGAGAACAAGTAGACCAAAGCACTACTTTAAAAGACATAACGATTTTTAATGGCATGAGTGGTGTAGGACCTCTTAATAGCGCGACAATCTGCAGTAAGAACAAACATTTTTAGAGATAAGTTAGTGTGACAGTACCAAACACACATGTAGGAATCCTTGTATATTATTTGACGCACAAATCATTATTATAATACGAGTATTTGCGTGTGGTACGCAACACGAAACATGAAATCGCTGAAATATCTACGCTAACATTATAAAAAGAAAGATTTGTGTGTATACTTATATGTAACGATTATACACAAAAACTAATAAACCGATTTAGAAACCACCATTAAAATTTTTTTCACCATTAAAATTCTACATTATCCCTGAGTACCCGAGTATACTTGACATCCGTGCAAAGCCAGGACAGGTCGCTAGTCAATTATAATAGACTTCAGCGCTTCAATGCTCTTATACAAACCCTTTTGTGTCTTCCTTTTAACTGCGTTGTTCTATCAAAGCAAAAAAAAAGTTTGATTTCTATTAAGTATTCGGTTCATAGAACAATAAAAAGCTATATGCGTGACCCTTTCAAAGTTTGGGCGTAGCCAAAGTCAGAAAAAAGAAAGAAAGAAAAAAGAAGAAGAAAACCAACTATAACTTTAACCAATCGGCATCCCCTCTGAGCATATTATGTATCTTTGCCTCCATAGCAACTAAAATTTAAGAAAGACTAGAATACTCGCCGTCACGACGAGGAATATGTTTATCGAAATCACCTGAAAATATTTTAAAAACGAACTCGGTACAAGACTCGCTCACGACGGCGCTGGTCAACAAAAGTAAAATTATGTGAAGATCACCGCAGGCACCAAAAACCACAAAAACAACAATCTTGAAACGAAACGTTGATCTAAATAAGACGTGCGAGTGTAGCCCGATGCCGCGCGAGCGTCGCCCGGTGCTGCGCGAGCGTCGTGTTGCGCTGCGCGTGTGTCGCACCGTACTGTGCGGGCGTCCTGTTGCGCTGCGCGTGTGTCGCACCGTACTGTGCGGGCGTCCTGTTGCGCTGCGCGTGTGTCGCACCGTACTGTGCGGGCGTCCTGTTGCGCTGCGCGTGTGTCGCACCGTACTGTGCGGGCGTCCTGTTGCGCTGCGCGTGTGCCGCACCGTACTGTGCGGGCGTCCTGTTGCGCTGCGCGTGTGTCGCACCGTACTGTGCGGGCGTCGTTCCGCACTGTGTGAGTATCGCCCGGCGCCGCGCGAGCGCTGCCCGGCGCTGCGCGAGCATTGCCCAGCGCTGCGCGAGCGTTGCCCAGCGCTGCGCGAGCATCGCCTGGCGCTGAGTGTCACCCGGCGCCATGCGAGCGTAACCCGGCACTGCGCGAGCATCGCCCGGCGCTGCGCGAGCGTCGCCCAGTGCTGCGCGAGCGTCGCTCTGAGGTGTGTGGGCTGCACGTGTGTCGCACTGTACTGTGCGGGCGTCGTTCCGCACTGTGTGAGTGTCGCCCGGCGCCATCCGAGCGCCACCTGGCGCCGCGCAAGCGTCGCTCCGCGCTGCGCGAGCGTAGACCAGCGCTGCATGAACGTGGTCCAGCTCTGCGCGAGCGTCGCCTCACGCGGCACGAGCGTCGCCTCGCGCTGCACGAGCGTCGTCCGGCGCTGCGCGAGCGTGACTCGGCGCTGTGCGAGCTTCGGCCGGCGCTGCGCGAGCGTCGCTCTGAGGTGTGTGCGCGTCGCTCTGCGTCCCACGAAGACCACGCTGCGGTGTGTGTGCGTCGCTCTGCGTCCCGCAAAGACCACGCTGCGGTGTGTGCGCGTCGCTCTGCGTCCCACGAGGACCATGCTGCGGTGTGTCTGCGTCGCTCTGTGTCCCGCGAAGACCACGCTGCGGTGTGTGCGCGTCGCTCTGCGTCCCACGAGGACCATGCTGCGGTGTGTCTGCGTCGCTCTGCGTCCCACGAAGACCATGCTGCGGTGTGTGCGCGTCGCTCTGCGTCCCACGAGGACCATGTTGCGGTGTGTCTGCGTCGCTCTGTGCCCCGCGAAGACCACGCTGCGGTGTGTGTGCGTCGCTCTGCGTCCCGCGAAGACCACGCTGCGGTGTGTGTGCGTCGCTCTGCATCCCGCGAGCGGCGTGGCATGTCGTCGTATCGTTGTTTATATCATCGCAGTGTATCGTAGTATTTCATCGCGGTACAACATCGCAGTATATCGTCGCAGTATATTATCGCAGTTTATCATCGCAGTATGTCGCCGTATTGTTGTGAGTGACTACGTTGATTGCTAAATAGTCGTGTTATTAAGGGAGGGAATTGGGTCGGGGTGCGGGGGGGGGGGTCTTCGGAGTTTGCCTCTGGCAAACCTAGTTGGCTATAAGTTGAATATAAGGGACAGTTCAAGACTTTCTTCAGACGAGTCCATTGAAACTGAAACATATATATTTATTTGCGCAGACTAGATTATCCATCTGGCTGTCACTTTAGTAAAACAAACAAATTACAACAAGCTGGCCCACATTAATGCAAACTTTTAAAACAAAAGGTTTAGTTATGAGGGGATTTTACAATCCGATTTGCAAAAATCACACTTCCACCAAACAATTGTGCGTTATAAGGAAGATCAGCGCCATCTGCTTTGCTTTAACAAGTATCTAGACACGCGGTAGCGTGTCAAGCCAAGTTCAAGTGACAGAATTGGCGAGCAGCACCGTGTGTATATTACACGAACCATTTGGAGGCACTTTTGACCTCGTTTATTTCTACAACTTTGTTTGTGACGTAGTTTTTCTCTTATTTATTTTGTTTCTAACATTGTTCAAGAGTGACAGTAGCGACAAAATGACAGTGACAGCATGATATAACATTTAGTTTTTTATTTTTAGTAGACGGTAGGTGTAATTCATGCATGTCTTCAAATTTAAAATAATAACATCACTCGATCAGCCATATCGTGACCAAAAATGATTTCTATGCCAAAAAAATATAATTATGAGAGTTGGACAAGTGTTTTAGGTGATTATAAGCCGACAATTTGTATGCCCACTGGTGTATTTAACCGAAATACTATAAAAAGCTTCCACTGCAAAATTAGTGGAACAAGAAAGACAATATATGTACCTATATCGTCACGAAAAGAACTATAAAAGACAGATAGAGAGAAAACGATTATCTGCGTTTCGTCTCGTTGCGCTGCGTGCGCGTTGCTGTGCGTCAGACAGGTCGCCTTGCGTTGCAGTGCGCCCTCGCTCTGCGCCACCCGAGGGTCGCGTTCAGCTCGGTGCTCAGCGGGACTGAAACGCATATTTTTTTACGCAGACTAACTATTCAGGAGGAGAACTTTTATTCTTTGGGTCTAGTTGTGATCACTTAAAATAGACAACCACATTAGGAAAATAAACTTTGACAAGGCCATGTGGAATGTGAGAAACTGAGAACACAATACATAAATTGTTCGGGCACTATGTTAGGCCCTTTCACATAGTTTGTTTGTAATTGTTTACCCCATATTTTTTTTTTCTTCTTAAATTTTTACAAAAAATAAATAGTAGGTAAGTGAGCGTGGCAGGAACGAATTAGTAGGTTAAAAAAAGAAAGAAAAAAAAACCGCTCCTTTTTATCCCACTTCTGAATTGTCAGAGCATTACCTCCGACTTACGTAACCTATGGCTATACTACTATGGGGTTTCGGGGAATTATACACTAGAATCATATACTCAATCGGTTTTATGGAAGCTACTCACAATTTTAATAATATCACAGCACTTCACTTATTCACAATCACAATCAGAAGACAGGCGGCTTAGCCTTTCCCATCTTCCATCTTTTATATCGCCTTCGTATTATCACCGGCACCGCCATCTTGTCGGTGTTCTCACGACTCCCCAGTCGTGAGAGTGACGCACCATCCGTCAGCCAGCCGACAGTGGTGCCACCATCAAGACGTTGGGGGTTGCCATGCTAACAAGTGCTTGTAAGTTTACCGCGCTGGATAAATTGCTAAATACTTTGATAGACACCTAGTTGTTTCACAGCGCAATTTTGTTCAGTTATTTACACCATTATTCACCAACCACCAACGCGTTCATTTGATGTTTGCAACGTAATTTTTTTTTAGACGCAATTTTTTTTAATAAAGCTTTTACACATCATACTTTAATTAACAACTTTTAATTATCCGATAGTTTTGTTAAATTTTGTGACAAGTTGTTGAAAATCATGTAGAGAAACTGCTTGCAAAGTGTTTGGTAAATTAAAATAACTTTGTATTGTAAACACTAATTAATTATACACCAACAAACAAGTCATTCTATTTGTAACACAATCTCGAAATCTAAAAATAAATCCAGCCTTTTCTCGAAGTCCCCGTAATTTTATTGAGATAAAAATCGGTCTCCGAGACCAATCAAACTGTGCGCCGCCACCGTAGCGGAAATAAATCTTCACTGTCAAGGTAGGTACAATATTTCCAGCAAATTGTATCGAAATGTCTGGCTTATCCGCGCTTCGAAAGGGATTTAACCTCGTCTTTTTTCGGTATTTGCTCTACTTGGTCTACTTTGGTTTACGACTATCTGCCACTTTCCCTCAATTACTTTCTAGTGAGTCTTTTCGCGCACATAGGTGTTAGAAATGTTTGTAAGAAAATTAAGGTTGATAAAACTTACTCAAACTGACATTTAACTTTTAACACATTTAACTGAGATGGAGAGCAGCGTTTATTAGTATCGTTAAAGAAAAAAAATGTATCTGTGGTATTCCTAACAAGAGGATTATACTCTGCAGTACGCGATGACAAACCGATTATGATGATGATCCCTTTTAAAACACGAAGTCTGATCTTTCATTCTCGATTCGGAATGCAACATTAAAGTACTTACTGCCGGAAAACTGTTAGGTTTCGAGATATGATAACTAGCTAGTCGAGATTCATTTAGCTACTGTAGGTAGCATCGTTGTTCTATGTTTTAGTCTTTAAGTTAAGTTATTTTACAATATTCTTTTTAGATTTTTTTCAATTAAAGAAAGTGTCTATTACCATTTACCACGCTATGCTTTCTTCACAACTTTTTAATACCATTATACCAGCATCGTTTTGAACGTAATATTCACATGTAGTAGTGATAATACGGTAAAAAATGAGTACTTGTGTAAATTAGTAAAACTTATTTTTTGATAAGTACTAGTAGTCATTGGAGCATCTGTTTAAGTAGGTTAATCCAGCCGAGCTTTAAGTTACTGAATCAAATTATGAGATGAAAGCTTAATGACTTTGTCTTGAAGTCAAATGAAATCTCAAATTCGGGAGACTTGCAGCTTTATTCATGAAGGGCTCTGGAAGTTTGTTGAGAAGATCTTTGTTTTTCAGTTGGCTTTACCGGTGACCTTTAAATAAATAACGTATCATCAGAAAAATCGATAGAAGAGAAAGATCTCACTATAAAATGTGGAAGAGCATAGATACCTACATAAACAGAGATGAGTGGAGCCGTGTGTTGTTGACCAATAAAGTTCGTAAAACTTACAAGCCAGTGACGTCATTTCAAATTCATACATTTTAATGGTCCATGTCGCATTTTAATGGTAAGTTCAGCTTTGGTAGATACGACCATCTAGAATATGCCCTGAAAAGCGGAAGCTAAGTAGATATGCCGCACTGACTCACGAAACGCTGGGTAAGCTCTTTTACCGCTGAACCATCGCTTTCGAACGTGCTTGTTGCTTTGCGTCTGGTTTTAAGACGAAATTTCGCCGTTCGCAGCGACGCCGTAACCTTGTTTTGTGCTTATCCCTAGTCAGCAAGCCAAACCACGGAAAATAATTATTACACAATCATTTACTGATTTCCTGATTTGTTTATTTTGGAAGTTATATTATCAGTATGTTGAAGATACGGTAGAGATAATTCTAACCGGAACTGCCTTGAGCATTCGATAAGATGCGTGTAAAGACCTTTATTCGTAAAAATATAACGATATGCCACTAGAATAAAACTGCGGATGACTGACTACCTATTGAAAATTCAAATCGAATAAATAAAAATATCACGTCAATAGAAAGTAACGTTCGTTGCGATTGATATTCTGTCCAGTCGGCAGAAAAATAGTACATTGAAACGTACCGGTGCGCGGTGATATAAACGTATTTGAACACAATCGCATCGATTTCGGATTTTATTAGAATTTATTCAGTCTGTCTCTTTAGAAACCAAAATATGTACAGTTCCAATGACTTATTTATTTACTTCAAACAGTGGTCATAATTAAAAAATGTATTATTAGCTTAGAATTCTAGAATAGCAAATCTCTCCAACAGCGACTGTTAGATAATGTAATTTTTGTAGTTATTAAACGACAATTTAATGCAAAAGTTTAATAACTTTGCAAATGCTTAACTTAGTTAACGCTAACTTAATCACCATTAGCAATAGTGAAGTGGTTCGATTAACAATAATTCTTATAACAGTGGGTTAGAAGATTACATTTTTAGTTGAAACACATTTAATTTTAATATCATTTTACTCCTAATGCCAAGGCGATAAGTGAGAACGGATCACATAAGAAGTAAGCTCAAGAAAGTCAACACGAGACGTCGAATGGACGAGTTAACCTAATAGCCAAAAGCACTCAATGCTTACAAAGTCGCGCCGGCCGCTTTATGGTCCCACTAACTGTTAATTTCCTACATTTCGTTAAAGGAAATTCGTCTCTAAGGAAAATATTACCCTTATTCGGTACCATTGTTTCGCTCTCGCAACACTCCACTTTCATTGTTCGATAGTTGCTTTGTAAGGCCTGCCGCTTATTTAATAAGAGCTCTCCTAGGGCATTGTAATATTTTGTAGGCGATGCGCTTACAACTTTCGGCAATATTTCACCTAAATAAAAAGTTCAGCAAAAGATTTTTACAAAACGTTCTAGCCATGAATAAAATTCAGTCACGTTTTTAATCTCTGCCGTAAAAGGATTGGGTTTAAAAACATTACTTTTATGTTCAAATCTATAGCATCCAATTTCTTAACGGTTCCGTCGGCGTGTCTCGAATCCTATGGAGGCTGAAATTACGTAATGTATTTACCTATTGACGACGCTTTTGAAGTGATTTTTGTAACATCCTTTCTATTATGTTGAAGAGGCTCGGCGTGTATTCTTGTGGCGGAAATTCGAGGCAAGAGCAATAGCAGCGGCGCGGCGGCGGCGTTGTGTCGGAAAATCGCAAAATCTCAAATCCGCTCCGGGCGTGACACTCAACTAGGAGTACCTCTGTCGATGTTAAGCCGTTCTAGATTTAGAGCATATCGGTTTCAGTTCGAAAAAATGTTTTTGATTCGCTTTTATTCAGCAGTCGTGTAACAATGGGAATTCGAACTAAACGAAACAAAAGCGGACTATTCAAAAATATTTGTAACTGCGCAATACATTGAAAAATAGAGCTTGATTAAATTTGAATTTATATTTAAATACCCGATTTGAAAATTAAATTCTTTTCGATTCACTGAATCAAATCTGCAGAGACAAGGTGGCCTTGAATTACATCAGCTAAGTTAAAGCGGAGATGGGGAGGGGACAACACTGGCAACATTTGCGAAATGAATATGCAACAAGTCGAGCTTTAAGACCGATATTAAGTTACCTAACAAGAACACTGACACTAACAATGTTTAGTGTACACTGAGCAACAAAATATGTTGTATCTTAAGCGTTCTGAAGAAATAACAACATCTCATTGAAACGATAAATCGGATTTCTTTTTGAAAGTTGAACATTATTTCTTTTTCTGAGTTTTTTTACCGATGACCGTGGTTATCACTTGTATTTCATCAATAATTAATTATCTTATTTATAAAAATGAATCGCTGTTCGTTTGTTTGGATAAAACTCGAGAATGGCTAGACCGATTTCAATATTTAATTTTTTTGTTTTGTTGGCTCTAATAGAAAAAAAAACAGCGAGTGAAACCGCCGGGTGCAGCTAGTTTATAATAAATTATTTTTGCTACTTTTATTAATATCTACTTTTTATATATTACTTTACCAGGTGGATGTCGCTAACTGTTGGATAAATCAGATAACAGTCTGGGTTTAAGATAACGGATGTGTTGAATGGCTGCGTACCGTTAAGCATTGTTTGAAATAAGTTTATTGTAAGCCTAGTAAATTAAGATTTCTTATCTCAATTAAAAACATGGAAATTTGGTACCTTACCTATAGATACAATGAAACAAGATATTGGAACATAAAGCTTTGGCAATATAACATACGCAGACCTTTTACGAAAACATACCCCTTTCTCCATCCTGAAGAGGCCTGGTAGAAGTCACTCTACTATAGTGAATAGGTCACTCGTTATTGCACTAGTTTCTAAGTGCCTCTTCAATTATGAATTCTGAAAACGTGTAGGTAATAAATAATGCTGAATATAATATCTAAACTTAGTTTTAAATTGTACTGAATTCAAAGTTTTTCACACTATTGAAACTGAACGAAGAGTTGTACGTCACACTTAAAACTAGCAATTTAAAAGTCTTCTCTAATATAATTCTTATATCATACTAATTTATGCATTAAAGCCCTTTTTCATTCAGAACAAGCGGTGTGGAATTTGTTTATCTATTTTAATAAAAGTACTTTCGCCCGTCACCAGTATTTATGTCTCGACTGCTTGCTTACGCGCCATACATCTAAAACTTACAAGTATAAGTGTAACAGCTTTACGACTCGTAATATTATACGATACGTTTAATTTGAACCGTCTTCGTTGAACTTGAGCATAAATTACTTAGTAGCGACGCGACTGATAATGTTAGCTTTAAGGTCAAAAGCTTTGAGACACATGATAATCATGAATGAATTATGATTTTGATGTAGGTACTAGGGTCTCAGCATTAAGAGTAGGTACGTAGGTTGTGCACTAAGCTAAAACAGAATATCTATGATTATAAATAATCAAGAGTATTTTAGCACTAAGGTCCTACGAGAGCCCTAGCAAATGGCTACGAGGAAAGTGCTACGTTTACGACGTCACAGTTTTATGTCAGCGAAGTTATATTTGGCAATTTTATGTTCCTAATAATATGTTACATATTTTATTAGTAAATGCCAGTAATTTTGACAGGAGTAGAGAATAACGATCACTCTTAATTTGAGCTAAACATTAAATCAGTGTTCGCACGTGTAAAAGCATTACGGCTTGTAATATCAGGCGATACGATTAATAAATTTAACATTCCCGCCTTTGCTCAAACATAAATTAAAAGGCAAAGACGCGCATGGTACTCGTATAATGTTCAAGAAATTAATTTGTCTCTAAATGGGTACTGTCAACAGTGTCAACACTCTGTTTTGATTTAAAAGCTCATATTATTTCGTCAAATGCTTTCATATTAAAAATAATTACATTCTCGAGACAACTGCGAAGTTCAGCAAGAAGATTTTAAAACAATTGGATTTCTACAGCTATTAGTTTTCTTTTCATAAATCTTCGTGTTCGTGTTGTGCGCTTCTTACATTGTTTAAGTTTAAAACATTTTACTCAACTTAAATTTGTTGTTTTAAAATTATATCGTTAACAGATGTTGTAACTGATTGTTTTAACCGCATTTAACTTTCGGATAGCGTACCGTAATGGTCTTATTTATATTTTTCTTGCCGCCGTAAAAACTTTACGATTGCCATAAAACTTAAACTTTTCAACCACAAAATGTCGCCGAGCCCGAAACGGTGACAATGTTTCATCTCGGTTCCTTCCCGTGTGCTCGTACCTACTAACTGCAAGATATTCTGGGTTTTCCTAGACCGTTATGGCCCAGTAACTGGTAAACTATCTGTGGGTTTGCACGGTACAGGAAAGCAGGATCCTATATCTTTCACGCACTCTTTAGAGCTATCCAAGGCGCGAACTGATGCGGGAATAAGTGGCAAAGTTACCCGGTCCTCGGTGTACAATCACCCTCTCTATGGTTCCCAACATAAAAGAATTTCATGAGCCACTTCCGCAAAGTAAATGTTTATTCCTTGCGGAGTTTTTAAGTGCGCCTTCGCGTTCCAAGGTTGCTTACACCAACTTGTGCGCGTATTTTCTTTCTTCGTCATTAATTGAATTTAAAATTTGAGTTACAATTCTGAAATTAATAATTAATTAGCCCATCACCGTCACGACAACAGTCTTCATGGATTATGACTTCTAATTTATTAAGTCAAGAAACAAAATACCGGGAATGGAGCGCGGTTCGGAGCGTTCAGCAAATTGGTTAATAAATTAAAAGCGGCAGTCTCAGCGCCGTCGCCGACAGATGGCGCCTGAAATACGACAGGTATTTAGCGTGTTGCAACACCGTCCGCCGCGATCCACGTTTTAATTTTATGCTTTACGAGCAATTTTTATATCAATTTTCCCTCGTCGTTCTCCACATAATTCAGGCGGCGCTTTTGACTGCGCAATTCTAGAGGTCGATATGGCAATTTGCCCCGAATGCCAGGACACGGTCGCTTCGACGAAGAATACTAAATTGCGAATAACGATACTAAAACCTAACATACTGCAGGAAGTAGTGAAATTCCATCGGAAGCTAGAGCAATTGGGACAAAATTGACACTAAATCTTCTTCGAGCCGATAGTCACGTACTATTCTGTTAGCAGCGTAATTATTTTAAGGCCATTAAAACATCTATCTCCTAGCCTACTGTATAAAAATAGAAGCAGATAAAGCTGAAAATCTTAGAAGGGTCTAATGTTAGGGACTACACGAAGGCGAGTTTGTAAACTCAAAGAGCAAGCGAAGTGTTTTGTCACGTCGCAGCCGACACATCGGCCGGCGGACGTGACGTCACGCGCTCCCTGATTTATGATAGGAAAGTCCCCGTACCGGCCCTACGAAAAATGCTCCGTCCGATAGCCTCTGCGGGACGTGAGGGAGCGACCGACAAATGAACGAAACTCATTTTATTCTATGAGCAGATCATGAGACATTTATCGTGTTCGTGACGCGTCCGGAGAGCTTCCGATCGAATCGCACGATCTGTGCTTCCTCTGTTTGAAGGAAAGTTAGTAACGCACGATGCTCCTTCGCTGGCTTGTTTACTCAGTGAAGGTGCGCTGCAGTCGTGCTAAAGCTATTTGAATTATTTATTGAGCAAGTTGCTTTGAGGAGTAGTCTTGTTGCTTGTTAATTAATTACCTAGTACAGAAATAATAAAATAGAAGGATCTATATTATAACTGCACCCATTTTATCACGGAAATAAATAGATTTATATTAAATACTTAATTAACTGTGACTCATCTTCATAAGTGAGTGTAAATTAATAAAAAAAAAATAATACAAGGATATCACAACTGTAACAGTTTTCGAGATACATATATCCGAAAACGTGGATAACTCATTAATATAAATGGCTTTATACCATTATCATTACTCAAGGCCTTCAACTCCAGACATAACATTATTTGGAAAAACCAAATTATTTATATTCAATCCAATCTCATCTTAGGATACTATAAAAACCAAATAGTTCTTAAAAAAAAAACAACCAGTTAAACAAGCCTTTTATATAATTGCTTCGAGTCAGTGCTCGTACTTCCATAAGCCTATAATAGAGCACGGAGCTAGAAAGGTAGTCAGGGGCGGAGAATTAGCCAAGCTTACCGCTTAATCTAGAACCAAGCAAGACACTCCCGCAAAGGAAAAACAATTTACTCAAGTAATGACAAAGGAACTTGGAGAAAATAAGGTTTTTCTAGTGGCTAGAAGCGTTCTAACAACCCAACCAAGTCTACGTGACACTTCGCGTAATTTTCAGATAACGATTTCATACAAAGTGGTCAGTTTTGAGTTAATTAAGATTTGTTGGAGTGAACGTGCGGTTTCGTATAGGTTTTTTATCTTATTTACTACTAGTACTACAATTAGTGGTTGGTAGTATTTGGTGTTGAAAAAAAAATAAACCTTTCAAGGATGTAATTAAACCTACTTTTTTACATAAAGATAATAAATTGTGCCTCTTTTTGCTGAATGCTAACTAACAACAGTAAAGCTATGGATTTAAGCAAGTATTTGTTAATACTGCTCATAGTTTAAAGTGACTGAAGTGAATAAGATGCTCAAGGGTCCGGAATTACAAATATTCCCGAAGATTATAAATTAACCCGATATGATGCTATGTAATTTTTCGTAGTCTAATTATTAGCAGTACCTATATATTTTTTTTATCTAACCTATGCTGTCCCACTGCTGGGCAAAGGTCTCCCCCATATATTATAACCTTATAAATATTATTACAGTATTACAGTATCTATATTATATTTTATAATCGTTTTTCGCTTCACATCATCAATTTTTTCTGTAAAAATGGTTTTATACAAGTCTTATATCAGCAAGCTCCGAACTTTATCTTTAGTGAGATAATTCAGCGACTTAAAAGGCTAAAGAAAAGGATAAAAGGTGTTAAGTCGCACTAGAATTTCTAACCAACGAGAATGGGCTAAAAATGAGGCTGTTACCGCAATGTGATTGTTCTATTCACACAAGCCCGTGATTAACATTCAGACCCGCGTGGAGCGACGATCTTTAATGGTTTCAATTGTGCAGAAAATTTTATTGCATTCAATGAATTTACGGAGGAATCTCGCCTCGGGACGGATCCTTTCAAACCGCACCTTTATCGATTTGGAGCATCGCCGTCGCAGCTTCTACTGTTTGAAAAGATTGAATATGCTTTTGGAATTAGGCTCTTATAGTAATGCATTTATGATCTGTGGGTTAAAATAAAAAAAATCTTAGTTTATAATCTCCTAATAATGATGCTGTACAGTTTTTAGAATTACACTTTATTTGGTAATTGATGTGATCGATTTGTTTATAAAGTAATATAATACTAATTTAGTGTAGTTTTTGCAATGACACACGGGTTTCTTCTATTTCTTTCTCGGCACGGCATCACCCAAAAAAAAATGCTGCTAAATTTTGAAAGAACAAGAATTTTGTCAGCTTTATTCCAGAGTATTGTTTGCGAAACATCTACTTGAGTTATTACTATAAATGTATTCATATATTGCGTACCTAAAGTTCAAGTGTTTCTGGTAACCACAACAATACCTGAGGGAGACAAACTAAATGCCGAGCAGGTGTTCCCAGTGAAGAGAAGAGATTAGAGGCATTATTTCCAGCAAACCGCCTGTCTTGCGATGTTTCTAAGCCTAGATAGTTATACAATATTTACTTGAAATACTCAGATCAAATAGAAAGGCAGCTATATATTAGTTTTTATGCGTCATTATGTGCTTGAAGTATACGTACGAGTACAATAGACACATACACGGGCAATAGGGTAGTTTTTTTGGCTTCACTTGGATCTAAGGCGGGACTATCTGCCATTCTACTTGATCTGAGGTTTCAAAATAGCTCTTACCTACTAGTTACGTCCCGCGATTTTATCCGTTACCTTACATGAATCGTTAATTTTTCGAGACTTCAATATGAGTCTTAATGCAAAATAAAAGCGATCTACGTACAACCCGGTCACAATGAGCACAGCGAGAGAGGCTCCCACTTCCCCTGTCACCTCTCCGCGCACTCCCCGGTGCGACAGTGCGACTATATAAGGCTATACGCATTCCAGCGAGGTGCACAGATATTGTGACCGGGTTATACATAAATATCTAAATGCAATAAGTTCAACAGCATACAAAATTATTGTATACGAAAAAAAGATAAGCGCAATGATTAAAAATGTTATTATTACAGTAAGTACCTATAGGTGTTTTGATATTATTTGCTTTAATTGTTACAAGTTATACTTACTCGTAATTTACGCCTACTAACTGCAACAACTAGTCTTTTAGTACCCACTAGCCGCTACAATAACCAGCAACCGACCCTTTTAGAACTCTACTTACGACTAGCCTACAAGTAAATAAAGCACTGAGTACCAGAACACCACCAAAAGCAAATAAAACCGGTAAGAACTGGTCTGAACTAGTTCATCTTAGTCCGGATGAGCACACAAGTTCGGCCGCCGTAGTTCACTGCGTGGTTGACCATCACTCTATTGTTTCATAAACTTTAGTTCCTCGTCCGGAACAATAGAGACAATGTTACGGATATTTTTAAAAGCTTTACGTTTTATGTTCACGGTTTTGTTCCGAGCTCAGTTTCATTACAAGGTATTATTCTAAGTAGATATATTTCTTTGGTTGGGAATTATTTATGACGGCAGAGTTGTTTCATTTCCTTTGAGAACTGAAGAACATAAAAAGCTTTGGAAACACCTGTGTTTATCCACGATATTTTTGTCATATTTTGAGATATGTAAATACTTACCGAAGGAAATATTATTTACTTTCATGAAATAAAGAAAATATTTTGCAAAATACGTCCAAAAGTGAAGGCAGAAAGTTTATGATATTGTGAAGGCGAACGCAGGCAAAATTCAAAGTTTATTTTACACGTATTCGGGTCCCAAAAATTCCTAAACATACCGAAGGTTGTAAAAGTACGTAACTTAATAACATTCTTGGTGTAGCCGCAAGCCTTCAAAGCTTCACTGAACGGCCTGAAAGACTCCTCAGTTTCGTGTCAGCAGATGCCATTGATCCCTTTTCGTCTTGGAAAATAAAAAAGATGCTTTATATTTTGTTTACTTGGTAATATTCCGTTTGAAAGGCTAGCCTTTGTCGAGGATTGTCTATTAACAGTCTTATTATCTCTTTTATGAAAACATAAAGAGTAGGTCCAAATAACATGCGTGGTGGCAATTGCTTCAGATTTAGGTTCTTGTAATCCAGACAAGAAATTCGTGCAGAATAGCCGGAGTTAACACCTTAAAGTTGCAGGGCTCTGAAGCTTGAAGGCACTGCCCGGAAGCATCTCGCCAGTATTAAAGGCCTGTTAATGAGGCCCGGAGCCGCACTTGAATTTTTTCCCCACTTCCTTAACATCAAAAGTTCCCCTTTGCGAAACGCTAACGAGAATTTTCATGTTAATTGCCCTGGCGTTCCCGGAATATATAATTGCATATATTGTTTCTCTTCTTCCAACAACGGGAAGAGCGCGAAGAGATTTTGTGATTATTTGTGTTCTGTAATTAGAGTGGAGATAAGAAAACGCGTGTGAACACAATCGGGTGGAGTTAATTGAACGCCACGTACTCGAGGGAGGTGAAGACAGTATCGCAACTTTATTTGGAAAACTAAAGTAGTTCTTTGACATTATCGTTAACCAGCTGTGCCCCGCGGTTTTATGCGCTATCTTACAACAATTGTTAATTTTTCCGAGATAAAAAGAGCGTCTGACATGGCTTGACGGCTGTTGTTGTAGTACAAACAACCGTCATATAATGTATCATCCAAACCACGGTAGCTCTTAATTGTAATACTGGTGATCACCCATCCCATGACTCCAGGGCCGAAGTTTAGCAACCGTATCGGTGATCGACCACGAACACCAAGTTACGAAAGCTGACAATATTTTTAAACAAGAATTAATATAAAAATATGACTCGTAGTTGTGTTACTGGTACTACAGTCGGCGCACTGGAATGGAAAAGACGCGGCTGCTGTTTATTGTTTGAGTGTAGTCTTTAGGGTTAACAACATAAATGAAGAGACGGTTAACCTTTCAACTGGAGTAACAATCTTGAGTGTTGTTGAGATAATAATAATGTGATATACGGAGGCACATTGTTATTAAGTTGTGATTTTCTTATGATGATAAGCTTTTAGTTTAAACGACTTCATTTATGGTATGAAGAAACGTTGAAAAGGACATCTATGTTATCTTCAAAATAATTATAAAGTAAATTTTATAGGCTCTATTACCAACCAACTAGGACCAATTAGTTCTATCAGCATTTTCAATCCTTCTGAAAGCCTTTAGGGCAACTAACCGGCCTAAAATTTAGTGTTATCCAACTCATGATAGAGTTTGGCTACAAATATTATTCTCAATCACCCACTTCAGGGTTAATAGGGTCTGTCTATTATAGCTTAAGATTTTATTTTATGATTATACCATTTTTTTTTTATAAATAATATCTACTTTACCTACCCTAATTAATTAAAAGTTATGTCTAATACATGTTTTATACCTTGATGTAAAATATACTTGGGTTAGGAATCAGAGTTAAATTTTTGCAGCGTAGCACACTAGTTGAAACAATCGTTCTGCTATGCCACGAGCGGCACGAGCGCTACGGAAAGCTACGAGTATATACGCTACGAAAATTTACAACAACATTTCACGAAGCTTTGCTCCCGGAAATCCTCATCATTGCCAAATCAGTAAATAATGGAGCAGCTTATCGACTACTAACAGAAATACGTGCCCATTTACAACTTGTCTGGATTAGTGAGTGTCTCATAGTTTTATGCGGTCATTTACCCGACAGTCTTTCCACAAGTGAAATTTATTACGAGACGCTTCCCAACTTGTAATACAGCGTTAGCCAGCAACGAACTTCTACAAAGGCAAGGTAATTATAAAAATACTTGAGCAAACTCAAGCTCGTTTGCTGATAAGGCAAGAAGTTTTACCCGTTTGTCAAGGGGACATTTCTAATTGTGGCGAAAGTACGTTTTAATTTCTCGTCTCGTGGATTTCGTGAAGTTCGGCTATGCATTTAGCATTTATTGTATCATCTTTGTATTTAATCTTCACTATGCATCTGCTTGTGACGAGACAAATTGCAATTTTACAATAATGGTTACGATCTCAATGTCGTAAGCAGAAATGAGACCGGTGAAAAATGTATAATTAAAAACATCCATCCATAAAGTTAAAGCAAAAAAAAATAAAAATAATAATTGTCCAGAATTCCGTCGTGGAGCTGCACGAAACTAGGCTTAGCAAAATGTAATAACATTTACTAGGAAATTTAAAAAATAAAATAAAATACGAGACACATTTAAACCTAAATTCATAGAAAAAGTCGAGTCTGCCTCCACGCAGCTTCGCTGGATTTCCGCCCTAATCCCTACATAGTTCAGTGCAATCAGCTCTACCGCGCAAATGAATCCTTATAATTGGAGGGTTCCATCAGTAATGGGTACTTAGACCTCAATGGTTTTACGCTCGCCCCTTCCCAGTTCAATTTCACAGTCGCCTGACATCAATCAAATCGTTTATTGCGCCTACCCGATGCTGGTACTTATGCTTTAAGTTCATTCATTGACGTCTCAATGAATTTTCTTTATAATAGTATCTACTCGTATTGTAACCTGCTGGAATTGATAGACGAAGTAATCATGCTTATATTATAAATCTGAAAGTTTGTGAGTACTTATTTCCAATTCCTAGGTAGTTTAGTGATCGCTAAGCTGATATTGAGATAGAGAATATGGCCTGAATTCATACAGGATGCTTTTTGACCAGAAAATTTTATGCAGCAAACAGTCGCAACCGTGGGGCGCTGCTCAAACACGAATAGTACTTAGTAAACGAAATTACTGGAACGGCTAGTAACCCTAGGCCTCAAACTAAATTGTAGTTATAAAGGTATTATTTTTTATATAATGTTCTGACAATTATAATACAACATAATGCCAGCTGAAAAGTAACCCAAAATATAGATAACTATCTGACCCTTGCCCACTTCGTTGGGCATAATGTTAATTAAACCCGAAGCCATCGCGCGCCGTCCGGACCGTTTTTTCTCCGATTCACTTTGCAAAACGGACTACCACGTAAAAGCCTTTTTATTTTTCGGTTTTTTATATAACCTATGACACTCAGCAATAATGTGGCTTTCTATTGGTGAAAGAATTTTTAAAATCGGTTCAGTAGATCCCGAGATTACCCCTTACAATTTAACAAATATACAAACACACAAAGTAGAAAGTAGAAGTATAGATCACCGAAGTCGGATTGTATAGATAAATACTACATCAAAACCACAATAAAACGCTAGTTTTATAAATACACCATTAAGAATTTATTTTAATTGTGTAAACATAACATTTGAAACTAACTAAGAGTTTATCATACACAATTTTAATCTAATTACATGAACTACAAACACACATAATAATTAAGCATACAAAGTTACATTAAGTTCCAAAAATAAATAATTAATTAGTTACTTAGGTACTTCTAATCCACCTTCATTCTGTCAAATGTTGTTCGCGTTCCGATCTGGTGAATGATTTAAGTATAAATTAAACCAATTAACAAATTTTGGAAACCCCTTGAAGTTGTCAAACTGCGCGAATTAATTTATTAAGTCTTAGAAATGTTTGGTGGCTACCGTCAGCGGTGAAGAAAAACACTCTAAACCTAGACATCGACCGCAATTTGTTCCGTTTTATGAACGGGATTGAAGTTAATTGGGCTGTAATTTTGTTTGCATAACTTCTGCTTTGAAGCCGAAAAAATAAGGACCTGTTGGCAAGTTTGTATTTGAGATCATTTCAGGGCAGGTTTTTGGGTTATATAAAAAGCCCAGTTGTGTTCGTCAAGGTTTCGCGAGAGAATTCTAGGTACACTTAAAATAAGAGCCGTCTGCTTACACCTGGTTTTGTCATGAAAATAGGATATAGTTCCTAGAATGATATTTCAATTACAAAACTAAGTGTAAACAGTCGTAAGCGGGTAGAAGTCTAAAACGTGCTTGGTTAGCTTATAGATACACAGTAAAAACCGTTCTCATTTTCCAATACCTAAATATTTTCTGTTATATTAATTTCTCGTATAAAGAAACTATAAGATACAACACATCGTAAGATACATTTCAATAGCTCTAAAATACGAAGGTTCTCCATAAAAACATATTAAACACCTACCATGTTAGAGTAAGAGCTCGTTTTAAAGTTTGACTTACTTTGCGGTTACTTGATGTCGCGCTACAAAGTGTACGAGTAAGTTTTTCAATGAGCATAAACTGTGTTTAACTAAATCCTGGTTTATGAACTTTGGTAAGTATAAAACCCGCTACTTGGATAATTTGCAATCTACCTCTAGACATGAAGGAGCCGTAGAGTATGATCTGCATGTTTGAGACGTTTAATAAGTGTTTTTTTTTATTCGATGATGGGTATGCGTTTGATAATCTTGCCTGATGGTGAGCAATCTACAGATTTCGCCACTTTAATGGCTGTTTAATTTGCTTTTAATGGCTGTTTAATTGTGATTAGCTTTTGATATTACCTATATTTGATTAGAAAAACAAGGCTAATAAGAGAGTTAGAGAGACCAGATATAGATAAGAATTTATCAATCTATCTAAAAACCAAAGCTACTAATAAATCAATATCCTCGCAAACAACTCGTTAACAAGTTCGCACTTCAAAGGTGTCAAAACGCACGTTCTGGCAAAGATATCTCTTCCTTCCCTCCATTAAAAAGAATATTTCAAACTTAGAAAAATGCCAGCGCTGTATCACGCCAGCACTTTTGTAGAGCCCCGGCTCGCTCATTAAGATCTGAAGCCTAATGATGCACTCGCTTGTTAGCCTAGTCTTGTTGTCACGTCATAAATAGCTCCGTGCACACAAAAAATAAAAAACGGTCAAGTACGAGCGGAATTGCGCAATTAGTACCTTATATTTTATAGATACTCAACCAAAAAGGTTGTTTTCCGGAATTCGGGGCTCTCGCAACTGGCTGTAATTCGGCGTGTCAGCGGCAGAAAGAGTTCATTGAATTTCTTTTTTCTTTCAGTTCTGAATGAATGTGTTTGTAAAAAGCTTTTTTCCACCTTACGGATAAAATACCCTTGGATAAATATATAAATGCACATATATACTAAAGGTACGAGTATATACTCTCACCCATCTACAGTGTGTTTGTATTTACGTAAATGTCACATACGGTGGCTAAATGGGAAAATGCTTTTTACTTTCAATTTACGTTTTGGTGACCATTTCATTTACTGGTTCAATTTTCAGCTATACTTATCTACATCTGTACGTATATGGACAAAAGCTTTCTAATTTCAATTTACACGTATTTCGTCCATTTCATCCATGAAAAATATTTTTATACTTAGTAAGTTTAAAAATATAGGACATGCGAAATTTTACTGTGATGATTTAAAAAAGTACGCTAAAGTAGGTACGGAAAGTTATAAAACGAAACGTAAACACATTACACATAGACACATGGTAGATTATTATACGTGCTTGCGTATGTTACTATGAATTTATCAGAAATACTCATTCATATTCCACATGTTTCATTGTCAACGGCACATTTCCAATTTGTCAACGGAAACAATTTCCAATGTTATTTGCGCAGGTAATTTCGTGGTTTTAAAGCAACGATAAGTCGAGTTCTTCGAGTTTTGTGGCCACTATTATACCTACTACGATTAAGCTGACGTAGACGTAACATTAATTAATTTGACTTAATACGAATAAGTAGAAAGTTTATTTTCATTGTAAAATAAGGCAATTTTGTGTTTCAACTGACCAGGCAACGGACATTATTATTGGCTTTAAAAAAAAAGCTTTTATTGACTTTAAGAAATATTTACTTCAAAAAATTTTGAAAATCAGAATACCTATATATACCTATCTAAAAGTACGCAAAAAATATTTTGAAGAATATGAATTAAAGGTCTAGTAAAGCTTTGTGAAATATAATTGGTCAGCTATTTGTATACAATTCGGTATATAATTATATAGATAACGCGAGATATCTCTGCCAAAAGCTAAGTAGACGTAACCACCGAATTAATTATAGAAGAGTAAACGAGAATTGAAGAAGTAGAGCTATTAGGGCTAATACCGAAATCCGCGTACCCGCAATGGGCCATTTAGCGGCGGTAGCTTTACAAAATATTGGCCTTAAGCCGCCGGAATAAACTTTATTAGGAAAAATGTGTTTACGTAACACAATACGTTACGTACGTTTCAAACTTTACTCTCATTCGCCCGTGACTTTGTTTGCGTGCTCATAATTTTGTTAAAAAACTATTGTTTTTCTCTGAAATTAAATTTCTTAAAAATTTAATTAAATTTTTGACAAGTCGAATGAAAGACAAGAAAAAAGGCTGAAGAAAAATGGAACAGTTTAATTAATGGGAAGGCAAAATGATGCCTTAAATATATCGGAAACAAGCTTCAAAAAACAGATCGGTGTTTTTCTAGCAATAATTAAGTTTTAATTTTGAATTAAAAAGTTCAAAGTGTTTGTATACAAAACGATCTCTACTCGTAAAAATGACACAATTTAAATGCCATTAAAGTAACTTCCCAACAAAATAGGTCTTCGAGGAACTAAATAAATTCACACAGTGCAACTTTCAGTTTCACAAAATTATAATAACTGAACTTGTACAGACACAGCTCAAAACAGATTTTCACGTAGATATACATTGTACATTGTACAACCATGCGAATAATGATTAGAGCTGTGTTTATTATACACGGGGTTTCGCTTTGTTCACGCCGGGTGTTATTCGCGGCTGCTTTATTTTTTACGAGCAAATAGTTATTTAACTTCAACCGTAGTTAATTCCAGCTAGATGGGATGAAAATCTAACTCGCTGTGAGAAGAATTTATTTCACAAACTGTATACGTATTCTGAAATTCAAACGTAATTTATTTTTCGTGGCTTGTAGATTCAAAGCGTTTTTGTAATATTTTAAATCTTTCGCGTATTGGAGCACTACATTTGGATCACTGGTTTGTCATTTGGATCACTGTTTTTTACTGGACAAAATAAACTTTCGGTTTACATTTTTTTCATCCTAGTGTTACGAGTACCCTAAATATACCCTACCTATGTATAAACGGAATCGATAATTTTAAATTTTTAACAAAATTCTCCCCACACACGATTATCCTCAAAACTTACGTCAAACTAAAACGCCTTCCAAAGCCCCCATATCACCAATCAGCACAGCATTAACAACAGCATAATTGTAGTCGCGGTACATAAATCAGATTATTCCCGAATCCCAGCGCCACATAATCCCGGTTGGTTTAGCTGCTGCCAAATTTGCAAGCAAACTATTCTCGCTTCTGATCGATGTCACCGCAATCTGCCGCCGTGACGTACGGCACGACCTATTGATCGCGAACGGGCTTGTTCTTGCGTTCTTAGCGGATATATCAATTTTCGAGATCCGTATGAAAGGCTTTTTAATCTGTAAAACGTTGGAGATTATCACACCGTTTCACACACTGATCGCACTCATTTTATAAATGCGAAAGTTTGTCTGTATGACTGTTACTTCTTCAAGCTGAAACGGATGCACGGAATTGAACGAATGTTGGAATAGAGATACGAGTAGCTTGTACTCTGGTCACATAAGTTATTTTTCATAGTATTTTTCATCACCGCACGGGTGAAACCGAGGAGCGCAGCTATAGCTGAATCAATAAACGAACACAGCTTTAAAACCTAGATTAACGATGAAAATCTGATCCGGGTAGAATAAAAATACCAAACTGAGCTAAGTGCTATAGCAGAACCAATTATCGAGAGGCAGCCATGTTTTCTAGAATAAAGACTACAAAGGTAGCGTAGGACACTCTGCAACTTGACGGAGTGAAGATATAGGTACATTAAAAAGATGAGACTAAGTGGAGAGCTTTAGGATATGTAGCAATACACATATTTGAGCTGCCGATGGTAAATAACTATTACAAAACTCCTTAGAAAGTTAGTAGTAAGAATTTTAATGCTACTCAAAATTATTCTCCAAAGCGACCTTCCGGCCTTCAACTATTAGGTACGAGCCTGACCAGTTATTGTCAAAACTTAGGCGCACTAAACTACTCGTAAAAGTTCTAGTTCAAGTTATCAAACTCCAAATTTTACAATTAACCGAGCGTGTTCCCGAAGCTAACTTCCATATTTCAGCATAGGTGAGCGCTGGTTTCTAATATGCCGCAAAATATATGGAGCCCCTGTTTCCTGCAGAGAGTTTTTGAGTTGTGGCTCTTGAGATAGCGGGCATTTTAGAATCTAGACAAAGTTTAATGACTTTGCCTTTTTAGCTGTGTTTTATATTAACGTGACACCTTTTTTGGATGTTTTATGTGACTTTTAAAAATAATGTTAATTCACTAGCTTCACGCTTTAGGTATTGGTACAAGTGTCAGTAAATAGTTTGCTTTTTGCAGCCAGTTAAAAGTTGTTGTTGATAACGACTTCGCTTTAGTTAGCACAACTATGAGTATTACACAGGGTGGTACGACTTTACTCACTTAGTACGCAAAGTTTAAGTAAAGTTGACGTTTAAAAGAACGCATAATTAATATGAATAGCTACGTTAGAGTAAGTACGAGTGCTCTACTCTCTCCGGCCGCTGAATTAAAAGCTCCACTAGGCAGGTAAACTTGCAATGGGGCCCGCGGGTGCGATCAACTATACTTACACGTGTGTTAATATCTATGTTCCGACCGGCGCGGCGTCAAGCACCGCTGGAGACAAATTTCACTAGAATTAAACTAGTTTTCATAACTTTTCATTTACCAAGTTTTGCTACCTTAGCACGCGCTACTCTCCAACAATGAACCACAAACAACGTAATACGATTACCTAACGTTTGTTCAGTCCACAAAAATATGAACCATGCCCTTTGTCCCTGTAAATGAAAAGGAAACCATTACTCACCGCTCAGTGAAAGGGTATTATTAACTTATTAAATATTCAAGCATTCGAATCGCTACTGAAGCGTAAATCTCGCAGTCGATCGTAAAAACTGTTCCCAGGAGCAAAGAAAGTAACTCTGTTTCATTGGATTCGAGTCCGTACCATTGTCCTCACACGCACTCCGAGAAAAAGACCAATTTCTGAGATTTCCGAAGGGCTTAGCTTCATTTCCTTTTATATCTCCCCAGATACTAAATTCGTTCAACCAATAATAAAAAATCGTGGGGACAGTCGGGATGGACTCAACGTAAAATTTACTCTCAATCCTCGGGGCAAGATTGAACATTATAACGCACTTACAGGCATTACACGAAACGGCGCCGGCGATCGGACATGATTGGAGATTTAACCCGTTGCCGATCACTTTCAACCAGAAATAGCATGTTTTAAACGAATTTCTCCCAAAACTGATAGGGGACGAAGGCAATTACAACTCGATAATTGCTTTTGGTTTGGTTAATACGAAAAAAGTACTGCTACAGATAGGTACCAGAAACTGAACACTCTTTCGTCAAAACCCAATAGATAAAGTAAAAACAATTGTTCTCAAATCGTTAATTATGTTTTTAGGTACTTGCCTTTTAAATTATTTTAGACTTAATCATTGTTTAGTACGGTATACATACTAGTATCAACACTTATATGTACTTGTGTGATATACGAGCAGTTTTATGCAAACCTGTCATAGCAGCTACATCATAAGTCATACGATTAATCTCAACCATAACTTATATATGATCTAGTATACACTAGAGGCCTGAGGAAAAGCAACCAAAAAAAAATAGTTTTCCACAGGAAGTGTCAAAAGTATTTAAAACATATCCCTTGCACGTTCACTCGCATATGACAGTTGTTTAATTAATCCCCATAATAAGTTTGAATGGGTTTAAACTCAGTTGACATAGGATGTGGTACGTATGCGGATCTATACATCACAAACTGTCATACCCTTATCAAAGCCGTCTCAACTTCGGTGGTTGAGACAAAGTGACAGGTGAATTTCAACAGAAAGTAGCGCCAGATCTTTGCGATGAAATATGTGAATTCTTACCACCTGTCTCTGAAAATCATAAAGCGTAAATTAGGTTTTAGTATTCTTAATATTTATTACCAAAACTCATTTTAATAAAATAATGAACAACGAAAAGAAACTCATACCTACTGTGTCGAACGAAATTCTAAGAATTTATTCAGACTAAAAATATACTGGAATATTTCTAAGAAAATTTAACTAGTCGACGTTATGAAAAATTGATGCTCTACAGAGGTGGTGATCACGACGTGTTGGCTAGAAGTTCAAGCTAAAATTCTTCCGACACATACTTCACAATCGTATTAACCAACTTTTATAAAGCATCTAATACACACATCTAAGGGTTCTTAACCAAATAATTAAAGGAACTTTAAAGCCTGACGCTGGTTATTCGGCATCCTACGCTTCTCATAAAAATTTGTGTCACCGAATCACCGGAGGTGATCGTCTATTCACTTACCTATATTTGTAGTGGCCTGTATAGTCAAAGTAACCGACTTTATAAAAATGTGAGTAATTAAATGCGAATTCCCGTGTTAAGTGAAACAAAAAAGTGTCATAACCACATAAGATTTCACAGAAAAAATTGGTGTCGAATAATGGTTAGGTAGATTTAAACTTTAATTACCTGTAGAAAAAAAGACTGTTAGTTGACGCAAAAATCGAGCAAATAGGTACCTATGCAATAAAAATAGCTATACCTACAGTTTTAACACCGCACATGACCAAGTTGCCAACAGTTATAAAACGGGAAGTTATTTTTCATCGTCTTCCCGAAGTAGTATTCAGTATTCATTTATTCAATTGAATTTTATTTACTTTAGCTTTTACTTTAATTTGCGTCATTTTTTTAATAACACCATCCTGAATTCATGTAGACTGTTTAGCATCACTAACATAAAGTTGGAAGACAAGTCTAAGCACATTCATAAAAATCAAGTAAGCGTGCTACATCTTCGACCACATCGTTGCTTCTCATCAGGTGAGAGCTCTTGTGGTTAGACGCATGCCTAGTTCGATGTAAAAAATAAATGATTAGGTATAAAACATTCTTGTCAGTGAAGTGAAGTTTCAACTCGACTTTATTTAGTCGACTATGTTGCATAACCATTGTTTACGTTTTAATAACAATGAGTAGTTCGAGTTTGTCCTATAACCGAGGACTTACTAAACGGGGCCGCTATTCATTGCGGTTTACATACAGCCAGTGTCGTGTCAATGGAGGATATCGCTGGCGCCAGTGACAGCTGGCACGTGTAATATACACTCAAGGGTACATACAAGGGTGACTCATTTGTGTTAATTGAGTTCTCAGTTTTAACCGAAGTAGCGCTGAGATTTTTGTTCTTTTGGTTTTCCCAAAATATTACGTACAAAAACATCAAGCAAAAGTCGTTGAACTCCATTGTTATGGTATCGCTCAATCCCTAATATAAATTGAGCGTTATCGTCACAAAAGAACTCAGCGTGCTTGTTTTGTAAGCAGTATATATGTTTCTGTCATAGCTGTCACTTTCATTGAGACGCATAGGATTGGGGTAACGACCCAAAACAATGGCAAACCCTATCTATTTTTTTTTTATTTGAGTTTTTGATAAGGCAAAAACATCAAAAAGCGTTCTGACGAATTTTATAAATGACATGGCCTTTTGTACTGGCTGGATGAACAGACTGGTATTAGTTCAATCTGAATGTAAATCCGCTATTAGTGCCACTACGGCATCAAAGCAAAGCAAAACTTGTTGGGCGGCCTAGTTCGTGTATTATAATTTATAGTACGCTTTTATAGCTTATAGTAAGTAAACGACAGTTATTTGTTTGGTTTGCGTTTCTAATTTCTACGTACCTAGACATGCATGACATATTTTTGGATTGTAAATTCGGAATGTTTTATGGTTATTGCTTGATTTGCATGGCACACGAGCGGGAAAATGAAAGCTGGCTGCGCCCTAAGGTTATACTTAGATATTCCATAAAAAAATCGTAACTATTTTTCGAAATAAAAATATCCTGCAAATTTTCTATTTTTGAATTTGTAAGCAAACTTACAATGTAAAACAGTTAATCTTTATTGACAGTAAAAAAAGAAGTACAAACATAGTAAAAATTATACGAGAAAAGCACAAAAGCGGTCTTATTGCTAAGGGTTTACAGCCTCGCTACAAAAAATATGATTATAATTATGTATAATATTCCAAAGTATGTTAGTAATAGGTATCGTGGTTCATTTATTGGCGCTACGCCACATACAATATATAAATTAGCTAGAAAATCGAGTAGTATCACTGATCGCCTATTATGTTCTACACAGGTATCCCCATAAATAAGATCAAACGCATCTGGCATGCAAACTTTAACCCACACACATAGTTATTAATCACATCTCAGTACCATACGCAGACCGAAATGATCGTCGAGGCGAAGTTTATATAACATCGCAGACGTTGCGGCTTTTAGCGGCGAAAGTTTTAACTGTACGACGTTTACTCAAAATGCAAATTACAGGATCCATATAGGCCGACTTGTAAGGACAGTAGGGGCGCTAAACTCGGCAATCGCCATTTGCTTGTAAGAAATAAAGGTAAAGAAATAACAATATGGTTTTGGTTATGTGCTTCAGTAGAATAGAGAGTATAGAACAGAGTATAGAATAGTGGTAGAATATATCAAATTTATATTTATAAAATA
The DNA here is from genome assembly GCA_949125135.1 of Alcis repandata. Lineage (NCBI taxonomy): Eukaryota > Metazoa > Arthropoda > Insecta > Lepidoptera > Geometridae > Alcis > Alcis repandata. The sequence goes on from OX421238.1 coordinate 7,064,517, forward strand.
GAATATGTGATCAAAAAGAACTTCTGTACTTCAAAATTAGTCAATCATCATCAGAATTTAAGAACAAAGTTTATTGTCGTGACAACGTCTAATAAATCGATGAACGCCGGGTTCGTACGAAAAAGTGTCCCGTTACGCTCATTGTGACGTCACGATCGGAGCGAGAACAGTACGCAATCATTTCATCACTGTTTTGTTATAACGTTGTCACGGTAAACTATCGTCCGTAAACCGACTTTACAGACAACCATTTTTTTTTTTAATTCTCAACCTTGATCATTCTTACGATTTTGTTTATGAAAAAAATGTAATGTCTCTTACTGCTTATCCCGCGTCATGGGTTGTAGGAGTTAGACACCCCACAGTATGTGATACACGGACCCCAATATTAAACCACACGATCGCGCCATAAATTTAAACCTGCTGTGTATACGTTGTAATTTTCGCTTACGTGGTGTTTACACGTTTTTAAGTGTTACTGGTTGTTGTGTTCGCGGAAGGAAGTTTTGCTTCCCGTGTTGTTAGATACAGATACTGTATTTTCGACTTAGTTTATGTTTTAATTGCAGGCCCGTATCGTGCGAAGAATATTTTTAATTGATATACGAGCCCATGACTGTATCGCATAGCGGGAGTGACGAACTTTGGAAAGGGGGCGTCCATTAATTACGTAAGGTGTTCTAGGGGGGGAGGGGATCAAGCTAAATCTTTCCAAATCTCACTTAGGGGGGAGGGGGGGGTCTTGGAAAATATCACGTAATTATTTTTCTTGCAGAAAACGGTGTAAAATTGCATGAAAAATTATTTCTACAATAATATTATATGGCCAAATCTGAGACAATTTTGTCGTATTCGTCCAAACTTCGCAGAAAAGTAATAGAACAAGTTGCTTTTGTTTTTTTTTTTCTAAATAATCCAATACGTTTACAGTCAAAATATAAATTCTGAAGAATCTCGCGTGAGATTAGGGGAGGGGGGAGGGAGTTGAGGAAAATCTTACGATATCTCACCAAGGGGGGAGGGGGGGTCGAAAAGATCTCAAAAATGCCTCACGTAATTAATGGACGCCCCCAAATCAATTAGAAATTTCTTGCAGATATAATATGTGTTTGTTTTTGTTTGTGTATTTGCCAGTTTGTCGCCTATCTCTTTGGAATAATACTTTAGCCAATATCAAAAAAACATATTTTGGTGAAATAAGCCATCGACAAGAAGTCTGAATTTAAGAAACAGTAAAAGTTTCAGCTCAACTCAACCTTAAACCATTCATCTTGGAATAATACTTGGAATACCTCGAAGTAGTTTCCAGTAGAAGTAGTTTGAACCAACTAATGTTTTTGACAACAACTCAACACGCCAATAGCCTTGTTAAACCAAATTCACTTTACCAATAACCATTTTTGAACGCCTGCACGGTCCGGTTTATTTGTTCCAAATAAATCGTCCCACTTGTTCCGCATTACGGGCTACAATAAAAGTTGGACTCGCTAGTCAAAGCATTAGCGTAACGTGAGGCCACTTTAAGAATACTAATTCTTTGTACGTCCGTAGAGGCCGAAACCGGGATACTAAAACTATCTATTTTAGTCTGGACTAGCAAAGAATTAGCCGCCTTGTGAGCTGAAAGATAATTCCAACTTTTACTGGAAATCCCCAAGCTTCGTGCAGAATTCCCAAAACAGAAACTCATATGATATTCTGAACGAGATTAGGAATGTGCACATTTTCCCCCATTGTAACTGTAAGGTAAGTTTTTTTTACGAAAAACATAAACATCATACGTTGTTAGAGTTGACACCGTTTTTTACGGGAATACAATTTTTTTTAGTAGCGCGAGCAATTATTTTTATATGAACCAAAATTCAGCGTTGTACATACTCTCGGATCAAGTAGAAAGGCAGATAGAGTCCCGGCTTAGATACAAGTGAAGCCAAAAAACTACCCTACTTCCCGTGTACGTATACTTCAAGCACACGTTGACGCACAAAAACTACCCGAATCAATCGTCAATTCTTACGTCAGTTGCTCAGAGAACGTGGACAAGTAAAATAAGTAGTAATAAGGGTACAGTGCCACAAGTTTAAGTTGGCGGTGGCGATTTGAGGAACTACATAAATCGGCCATCTCGAAAATTCACTTTGACACTTCCGAGTTCAATAAACATCGTTGCCAATATTTTTGCTACTATTATATTTGCTACTGTGCTATCATCATGCCTAAAGTGATAAAAAGTGGTACAAGAGAAGCAGTTATAAAAGTACACAGTGGCGCACAGCCGCGCCAAGTTATACTTGCCGGACTGTAGTTTTTATGCGTCAATATGTGCTTCTAGTATACGTACACGGGCAGTAGGGTAGTTTTTTTGGCTTCACCTGTATCTAAGGCGGGACTCTATCTGCCTTTTATACTTAATTATTCTAATACTTATTTAATATAGATATACATAATATATATCCAGTTATCTGGTTTCTTCTAGGCAAGCGTACTCTATCGTAAACCACATCGTTGCTTACCATCAGGCGAGATGGCGGTCAAACGCAAGACTATCATACAATAAAAAAAAAACAGACGGAAAAATCGTCACCGCCAAACCTATTATATAAGGATTCTTTAGTTTGCTATGAAACCATAAAATAATGAGAGTTAGTAACTTTGTACCAACTAAATATAAGAATAGGTATTTGTCTTGTTTTTATTTATATTGTTTTGACGGAAATAGAAAGTCTCATAAAATACGTCACGTCGTTAAAAACGTATTGAAAATCAATTAGCATTATCAGGTCAATAGGCCTAAGTTTGAAGGCATTTTAAGACAGATCTAAACTAACTAAAAATATATGTCTTTATCATCATTAGACAAGGATGCCAATAGTTTTAGAAAATTTAGATCTGTCTTAAAAAGCCTTCAAACTTGGGCCTATTATAGGGTTATTATATTATGAATAACCCTGTATAGTACCTAATCAGTTATTATATCGATACAACTATTCATTCGTAAATGTTCGGGTATCATCCTCTTGATCTGTGAAAGCAATTGGGGATAACCATTTCACCGTAGTTGAGTGAATGAATGATTAAGTAGGTGTGCATATGCAATAATTAATAATAACTATTATTGATTACTAGCTGCACCCAGCGGTTTCACCCGCTGTTTATTTTACTTTTTAACCTTCCCTGTATTAGAACGAACAAAACAAAAAAATATATATTCAACCTAAAAAGACTCAACGAGCTTGAGAAAAATTGGAATAGAGATAGAATTTGACCCTGAATAGGTATCACATGGCTACTGTCCATCCAAAAATGTTAACACTTTTTGCAGGAAGGAACGGGTGAAACCGCGAGACGCTACTAGTCTTTTTTTTAATTACAGCTAAAATTTTACTATTGGTAACAGTTTGAAACGCTTGGTGGGTTTGGTTTTCTGTTAGAATTTATAGGGAACTCTTAAATACTGTTGTAAATGCAAATGCATACGGAAAGTAATTGCGAGTTTAAAGTTAAGCATTTGCAGTGAACGTAATTAAATTAAAATTCAGACGTTTTTATTTCGCACGCTGTTTAGTGCGACTGTAGACGGGAAAGCCTTCAGTTTTTTTTTTATTCTACTTTATCTTGAGCTACTTTTGTAATTATTAATCCGTACTTGGTTCTTTCGATTCAGTTCCTGACTTGACCATTCCGTATTTATACATCGTCTCCCTCTGCCTTTCTTGAAAATTCATTAGTGCAAATGAGACGAAAATATGCGTGTCACAAAAAGTGTTTCCTCAAGTACGAGCGTATTACTTCGTGCAATCCGTTCATAAATTTGTCAACACGCGTACCTCATAAATGTCTAAACATGACATGAGACAGGTATCGCCAAACATGCTCAAGTGTTTATTCAAATACACATATACCCGTGTTTGTTTACGCGAATAAACAAATACACTCGCTTAAGTGTTTCTCAAACATATACACACATATTAATATTTAAGTAAGCATCAGAGCTCTAAGAATAAACATTTGGAACAAATAGTAAAAAGTATTATTTCACCAATCGCACCATCTAGACTCTAATTTGTTCTGGAGGGAATACAGAAAAGTGCTACGAAAATGGTGCTGTCAGCTACGCTTGCTACGGTGCTACATTTACTACGCCACATTCGGGATGTCTACGCATTTGAAATTTTAATAATGAAATTGCACATAAAAGTGTATTGCAATCACAAGAAACTCATAATTTTAGAACATAGGTAAGCAACGTTCAACTAACTTTAGGTACAACACACTGTTTCAATTGAAGATCAAAGTTGCAACTAAATATCAAATTAATTTTAATTTCGTTAGCTCTTAAACAGGCATAGTAACGATGCCATACATTGCTAATTCAAACCACATAATATTAGCTCGGAATGTTCTAGACAATTACTAACTCACGCTTGAGTACTAAGACAATTACTATAGCGCAAGGGATGGCTTAGCTCTGCGACAGAGCAACTTCGTCATAGCATCTTTAATTGCTAGTACCTCAGCCATCTTGGTGTATTCAATTATTAACACCTATTACTTGGTGTACTGTTATGCTTAAGATTTCAAATATAAATGTAGAATACACATAATACATGACCATTATCCAAACTATGTTTTTTTAACAAAACCAGTAGATTGTCAGATCTAAATACTCACTCATATTGTGATTTGCCAGCAAAGCTTTGAAGAACATAAATGGACGAAAAGAAAATTGTCCAATAAATATTTCTGAATCTGAATCTGAAAAACAAATAATAAAAAGAAACGTTGTAGGTATATTATCACTAAGCACGTCAAAGTCTTAAACTTTTCTGTCTTTTCTAAGTTTCTGCAGAAAAGTTTTTTTGGTGATAATGCCGCCACTTAGCTTTTGGTTTTGTTGTATCATCATGTGTTTTCTATGACATTTTGACTCTTTTGTTAAAATTTCCTCATAACGGTTTTTGACATTTTTGTGGCACAAAAACTATTAAAGTCGTTAATTACCCGTTATTATAAACATGGGAGTTTCAAGACGTTCAAGAGTAAGTTTCAAGGGAATGGTATGTTTACTCTCTGTACCTACACAGAAAATTCACTTCAGCCTTAACACATATGTCAAGAATAGTTTATGAGTTTTTTATTCAGCTATTCGCTTGCGTTTGACCGCCATCTTGCCTGATGGTAAGCAATGATACGGTCTACGATGGAGCAACATGCCTAGAAGGAACCAACTCACTTGCGACTTGAAGACACCCAGATATTCCACGCTCTGGCAGTGCGCACAATAAAAGTGGAATCTAAAATTTCGTACGAGTTTTTGGTATATCAACATTAAGACGATGTCGCTTTTAAGTAAACTGTTTCATGCCACGATGCCTATCGTCACTCCAGCATGCCACCAACCTTATGCCACAAAGCTCAGGCCACCACGCTCATGCCACCACGCTCATGCCCTACATAACGCTCCGCTCCATCGATTCATATATCTTGCGCAGGCAATAACTCGGCAGCGCGGTAATTTCAGGTAGGCTGGTTACATAACTTGATATCTCGTAAACAGATTAATGCCTCCCTCACCCGGCTTGACTTAATGCTCTAATGAAAATAGCAATCCCCTCTTCCCCTAACTTAAGAACGCAGCCAGTATATCAAATTGGGGGAAAGCTTAACTAATAGTACACCATTACATAAAAAACTAGCTGCGCTTTGCGGTTTAAATCGAAATTGTTACTTATGATACGTTGTAACTAACATTCACACACCCACAAACTTTTGCACTAATAATATTAATAGGATAGCAATTCAATACTGTAAGTTTATAACACTGTAAAAAGTTTTTTTCCTAATACAGGTTGTTTTAATTTCAGATTTTATTTTAGCTTAGCCGCTAGCTCCGCATCCGCACACTTAGCAGATTATTTTCGTCCTGACTCAGCCCCTGCACTAGTTACGCCCATGCGAACTTGTTTATCGCTATAACAGTTTTATTACTCTGCTTGGCTACTTGATAAATATCATTATCGTCAATCTTTTGTGTCAATAGTCATAAATAGCGGAAAGTTTATGAGACAGTAAAAACAATGAGTGTTACTCCCAGGATTTTGTTTAATCGAGCAGATCAGATGGAAATTGATTAGAAAAACAAATACGAACAAAGGAATAAAATGTGACGTAACGAAGTCGTGATAATAAACGAATGAATTGATGAATAAAATTTATATAACCCTTTCATAAAATACGGTATATGGAAGCATACTCAATCTTCATGTCTATAAAAGTTTTGTTTTACAGGTTTAGTGTCTATAATATGAGACTTGTAAAGATTTAAATAAAATGATGAATACCCACAGACTCGGAAGAACTCATAAGCAATAATTTATTCTGTCGTAAGTAAGTAAGATCGCTAAGCCCTGGTGTCAGAGTTTTTAGTATTTGAAATTTTAATTTAAACAAATAATTTAAAGTAAAACCCTGACTGAACAGAAAGAATGCGCAATGATCGATTGATAAATGATTTATTAGGTTTTGTTAACTCAAGCTATCTTGGCACTAGATTTGAGGCGATTAGAATATGCAAAATGTTGATGTTAATCCCGTTGTTTCAATTTCTAAACTAAACTGAATTTTACAGCACTAAAATTGTTTCAACCCCTTCTCACATATCGTATTGAAAAAATAATTTTGCTAGAGTTTTGTGAGTTTTACAATAAAATCGACCTCGTTGTTTATATTTACAATTTATTCAAAAATAAAATATTAAAACTGCTACACTATTCAGTTTTCGTGCCAAGAAACAGACTATCATCGTGATAACTGGAACACAGGTTCCTTATTCACATCTTTTTGGCATCAAACCACAGAGAACATAAAGTTTATAACCGAGTATTAAAATACTTGGTGATTAAAATATCATAAACGAGATTAGCGTAAGTTGAAATTAAAAATTTATAAACTTAAAACAAATAAAAAGTGAGTGTCAGCTTTCAGTTTTTTATTAAAAGAAAATCAAATAATAAGTGTCAGTTTGGTTATTGAACAGACCAGCAGTATATGACTTTATCTCTCCCTGATATAACCGTCGTTGCCGGCCGGCGGATCTGCTCACCATTCCAAAAAGGTTTATCTTGAACTAATGCGGGAGAGGAGCGTTCACAGGCGCGCATTCCACAATGGTTTCAAAGGGATGGCTGGTAAAGTGCGCATGTACGGGCGCGCCGCACCACGGCGGAGGCCGGTCGGAGGAGACCACTCCAGTTCGCGAGCGGGATCCGAGTGCGCCGCGTCTCGACCCCGGTTTCCCGCCAATACAATCCCGCTAATGTAAACACGACAAATCGAATCAATTTTTAATTGTGCAACGCTGCGGCGAGTGAAGGCCAGTGCTAAAAAAGTTTTTCACAAAAAGTTTGCGGACGGAACAGATTGAAAGGATCATTGTAAGCTTATTTCTTTTATTAAACTATTAAGTAACTTTTTTGTGTGAAAGTATTTTAAATAGACCATTGTTCGGTTTTTATGAGGAAAACATTTGGTAATAATTCAAGATAAGCCGAAAAACTTCACGAAGTCATACAGAAAGAGAATAAAATTGCTTTTAATGCGTATTGCGAACATTAATCACGGGTCTTATCACGCGACCTCACTTTTTTATAGCTTAGGTCTTATTTTAACGTCTCTTTCTTTGCTTCGTAACAATCACAGGCGACATAATGACATATACTTGAACAGTCAAGGTACGTGCTTTGCTGGTAACACGTTAGTGCCTACAATTAAGTTTTAAAAGTAGAATAAAAATTATAATAGATTTTAAAAGCAAGCTTTTGAGTTTTTGCATAAAAAAAAAACTGTTCTATATTTAATATTAGTACTATTTCGGCAAAATTATTTATCTACTCACAACTATATCTGCAGTACCATTACAAAGTAGGTGGGTTAATTAGGGAAGCGCTTGGTTGCCAAACTTTTCTTCGTAGAGGCTAAGATGCTCGAGATATCCACGGAATGTTTTTTTTTTTTTTAAGTAATTGAGTGACGAGACGAGCAAATCGCTCGCCTGATGTTAAACGTCACGGAATGTAAGAATTCATTTCTTGGGATTACGGATGACATACAAGAATGTGATTAGGTAAATCTGCATATTTAGGCTAGTAACAGTCGATTATGTTTTACTTGTTTAGCTTGTTCTCTCGATATATTTGTAGAGACGAGCGAGCGTCTGATACCTAGTCAAGTCGTCTCTCAGAAATGTTAAATAAAATCAGGGCGTAAAATTGTGTTGCTTTGAATTGAAAGCAAGGGCAAAATTGTGCTACCGTTGCATGTCTGGGGGCATTATTTTAGAAGTAAAATTGTAAATACAAACCAACTTACAAATGTTGCAAATGAAAATAATAAAATTAACTAGTATTGTTAGCTTGAAAATAAGAGTAACTGAAAAAATATTGAGGTTGATTTTTTTAATCGATTTCAAAGAAAAAGGTTGGTATAAGGTTGTATACCTTATACATACAAACATAGACACTTAGTGTAACATATATGTTCCCGATTGATATTGTTTTCACAGATAAATGGTAAATATAAACATTTTAAACTGTTGACCAAAATAACTGTCACGTAACTTAACTCTTTGCTGTCATTATGTAATTAAATTGCTAATTAATGGAGGGGCTGTAATGAAAGAAGGATACGGAAACCACTTAAAAGGGGTAGGTAGGTACTTAAATTACATTAAGGTCTATACATAATGTGTTGACAACAACAAACAGTTGTTTGTAGCTGCTACAAATAACTTTTATACAGCCACATGAATAGTGACGGAATTGTCCTTAGTTCTTCTCGTCAACAATACGTGAGATACGATCTAAGTGAAAAGACTTTAGCTGAGAACATTGGAAATAAGACATTGGAAATTAGGTGTTTCTCAAAGTTAATTCTGTCGCGCCGCACGTAAGGCTCATTTTTTTAAATGAAATGCGCGAAATCGAGGTTTCGCAGTCCACTGTTGCCTCCTTCTTTGGACTGATTTTAGTAATTCATTTAACAAGAACGCAAGAGAGATATGTCTTACGCCTGTCTAACATATTTAAAAAAAATGTACATTGTTTTGGAAAAATTGACTTCTGTTCACAGCGTTGCAAACAAGGTAAATTTTAAAATATTTGAAGATCTGGCTCCTATAAAAAAAAGTATTTCAAATAATTAAAATTTTGATGCATTAGCAAGTATCTACTTCAACTCCAAAAATAATTGCTCTAGTACCACAATCCTGAAAGTCAAAAGGGGATTACGTTTGTATGAAGAAAATGACGAATCTTTTCCTCTTAATGCCTTTGACAGATTGAAAACAGAAGACTGGGGGGAGAACGTGATTTTAACATGCGTTGCAAGTAACATTATCAACTAAATTTAAAATTAAAAAACCCCCGACAATTTCATCAAACACACTCCCAACTAATTCACTTTTCAATAAAAAAAACAAATAAAAAATATCGTTTGGGAGCTACAGACAGACAGACAGATACACAGACACGGCCAACTTATAACAGCCCGTCGTTTTTGCGTCGGGGGTTAAAAAATAAAACAGAGCTTCAAAATAGGTACTTCTTTATAATTGGATTCAGTTCTAAGTTGTTTTAAGTTTAAAGTCGTTTCGAGAGTAAAATAGTTACAAGCACATTGGAAAGTTAGTTTAAAATCGATTGCAAAATGTACAAATAAACAGATAAGAAAGCATTAATAAAAACTTGTTAAAGAAATCCATCACAGCTGAAAGCGTAGAGCCATCAGCTGCTGCCATCGCTATGAGATGGGGTTGCCAAATATAAAAAAAATGGCGCCACATTATGAGCCACATTATAGGATAGTTAGGTGGCCCTTACTGCCCGAAGCAATTTAAGCAAACACTACGCGTTCTCCGCTACTGCTTAGCTCAAGTAGGACAATAAGAGCCACGGGACACTTCAAGTGCAAACTACGACTATTTGCTTGACTAGTTATCGGGATTGGCTTCATTTCAACTTTTCTAGTATACTATAAATATGAGAAATTATTATTAATTTGAGTGTGAAACGTTTATTATGTATTTTCTTTTTTTGATTTTTTAGGAATACCTACGCTTTTAGATTCAGATTCAGATCATTTATTTGCAGAACATGGTAGTACACAAAATACAGAATTGCATACATGGTGTTAATATTATTAGTTTACAGTCTCATGCTCTTGCCACGTGTGACGTACAAATATTAGTATGGTTAATAAATTAGACTTGATTCATACTTTTTTCATTCCATTGTTTTCGGAGTTACACAGAAATACCAAGTTTCAGCTCAAATAAAAGCTAGTAAATAAAAAAGCAGCCGAAACCCAGATCTAGGATTAGATAAACAAGTTGCTAAAGCCATATATAAGGCGTCTACATAGCATACTGTTACGCTGTATATCAAGATATGCTAGTCTCGTCCTGCTGCTACTCTCTTGTCGCAGCGTCCCTGTCTCTGACCTGCTTTCATTTCGAAAAAGCCTTAAGCAATAGCGGTTATTGCGTTAAATAAAAGTGAAGTGCTTCAGCATTTAAAACGTTTGCCGCAGGAAAAAACAAACCCAACCGCTAATCACGACTCGGTTTGTACGAAACAGCAACGTTCCCTAGTTACACGACTCTAAAACACGGTAAATAACCATTTTGTTCCCGCTGCGGTATTAACGCACCGACTCTAACAAACAATCTGGTTCTACAAATAGTACAGAAGTTGTACTTATACATAATACGCTGTGGTTGAACGCAGTAGTTGCTAAAGTTGCTACCCATAGTCCGTGGCATAAGTTGAGCGCGACTTTGGTACAAAGATGTGGTTTCAAACCTACCTACTCTGCTTCACATGTTTTGACATTGGCTTGGTAGGCAGTAGATAGAAACGCTATAATCATATTTAAGATGTTGTAATTTATTTTTTTAACCGACTTCCACAAAGGTTCTCAATTCAAGTTCTCAATTCGACTGTTTTTGGTACCTATGTATGTTACGCGATTACACCGTCAATTACGAACTGATTTTGATGATTGTTGTTTTTTGTGATTCGTATCAAACTAAAATATATAGAACAGCTAATATAAATTATTGCGCGATTATAAAAATTGTTCAGAATAATTGCAAGAACTTTAAGTATTTTCGGTACACTTAGTACCTCAAACTTATAACCATGTAAACTGCTACTAGGAAAAATATTTAAATGCTGTAAAATTGCGCTTGTTAGCTACAAAACTTCACAAATCTCGGTTAATTCGTTAAAGAGGTCGAAGCTTTTCAAATAATCACAGCAATGAAACCTAGCCCTTAAATAAACACCTGTGTGGCTATATTTTATGCCTTTGACAGCTTTGAGTACTGTTTATTACACTACTAATGCTACTAATCCTAATCTTCACTTCACACTAAAGTGAAGGTAAATACAAGCACCGCTACAAAGTGAATAGATAATGCTGGTTAATAGTAAGTACCTTTATTATAGCGTTAGAGACTTCCGTCAATTATTAAGACAAGTCTCTCTTGTCATTTGTAATGCACGTTCATATTATTGAGCATTTAGCGTCATCAGTAATTTAATATTACACATTAAAAGTGAATTCTAGGAACTATAACAGACGGGTTGTTTAATTGAGATAATAATGTGGTAAACGCAACTCATATTACGAGTACATTTTGGTAATAGTCATTTAGAGTAATGATTTAGTGTGTGTTATTTGTTTAGTGCGGAACACTTGTTAGCGAAAAGTTGGCAAATAAAATATAGCATTATTAGCTCATCGATTTTTTAATTTCTTCATGGCTTCATTTTTATAATTTTCATGTATTTTCATTAGTTTTTTCATTTTTATTAGTCTCTGGCTACCTCTAATACCTAGTCGTTAAACCCCAACAGCTTCTTACCAAGAAAAGAAATTCTTAGAACTCGTAGTTCAGTTCACTTTCTTCAATAATTGAAATTACTTGGAATTTTGCCAATTATAATTATAACTATAATTTGAATACCCAAAATTTAAAGGTATGATTCCGAATTATTACAATTTGGTATTTATTTTCCTCTAAAATACACTGACTTTTAAATTATGAAACTTAAGATTGAAACGATAGTATTCTATGACGATAGTTTAATTTATAGAAGTAACCATTTCATGCATATGGCAACTCTGTCACCTTGCCGGAAACTAGTGTCGACTTGACGTCTGAATTCGGAACCGCATCCGGACGCGATACCGCGAAATTGTTTCCGTGACGTTGACAGGTCACGTTCTACAGCCAGCATCTTTGATGGTTCTAAAAGAACGGAACTTGGCACTGTTGAAACTGTTTGCGATGATAAACGTTCGCCAGTTTATCTTCGGCACATTTTTACATTGTTAAACAGGAGAATGTTATCTGTGACTATCTCAAATACCCACGCAGTGCTTTTATACCTACGAAAAATTTGAATATACGTGAAGGACCTGAGAACATTTGTCTCTAGCTTAATCTGATAGACCAGCGACCTCAAACTGAGCTCTTACTCGAAACAAGGCCAATTCTTGAAAACCGTTGAATATTTTAAGACTGGTGTTCCTTTAGTTCGAATTTATAATACGTTTGACAAGTATGAGGCGTCGAATTCAAAGTATTCATTCAACTTCGAATGGTTTTAGCCCGATAAGGTACTAAATATAGTAGATATCTACTATAGATAAGCCTTTAGAATTTGTAGGCTAATGTAGAGGCAGCTTATCTTACCAAAAGGATTCTTATCGATTTCTTTGGAGTAGTTAATTAGGTAAACATGACATTATGTAACCTTTTAACTGGTGGGTGTCTGTAAGCAGATATCTATATTACAGACACCCACCATTTACATAAATATAAGTTCTTATCCTTGCTAAGTAGGTAGGTACTTAGTCATACAGGCTACAAACTTGTACTTATGTAAATGACGGGTGTCTTGTATGGCTAAGTTTAAGAAAATAATTACCTATCAAAAGTAGGTTAAAACAGATCATTAGTTAAATGCTGGTTTCCGGCTGGTACCCATGAACATAAAGGCCAAACGTTGGCTTTTAATTAACAGTTCCTAGAAGTCTGTTATATCCAACAATTATTTTGAAGTGCTTATTGTATAGTTCAAAGTTCAATTGCCACATAATAACTACATACAGGGTTCAAGTGTGTATGAACAAACTTGTAACATCAGATAGAAATTTAGCTTAGTTGTATTATACAGAACAATTGGAAAGCCTGGGTTTTTGTTTCAGTAAGGATCTTACTTATAAGCCCTGCTTAAATATTTTCGCCTTGTTTTTGCACGTTACATTTCAAAGCAGCCAGAAGTTGTCAAATAATTTTAAGCAGTAGTTAACTCTAAGCAATGTTTATAAGTAAAGTCTTATTTATTGTAAATGCCTCTCATTGTTTTGACCATGTTCCATAATAGAAAAATGTTCAAATCGCGAAGTTAATAAGTTTTTTCAAGGCAGCCTGCACAGTCGCTATAAGTACTAAAGCACTATACTCGTATTACATATAGACTTTAGATTTGACTGAAATTCTCATGAAACAAATTTGCGAGCTAAATAGTTGAGGCCTTTCTTGGACAGAATACTAAATAAAAGTCTCCGCTACATTTGTGTTCATAAAGACACTTGGAACAACTGAGATGCTTAAAATTAGTCATTGTCTTCTCTAAAATATAGGAAACTTACTGAAACTAATTACGAAGGTTGTGAAATTGTTGCATGACCTTTTAGTTATGAAGTTCCTTGAGTAAAGCAATTTCGAAATCTGTAATAACGTTGTTCCTGGAAATTGTACCTATAAGAAGTCTCTTTAAACCGTTAGCTAACAGTTTGTTATTTAACTGCGCATGTAGTTAAGTATTTGATTCAAAATTACAACAATCTTACGTAATTTTAAAAAAATATTTTTGTTATTACAGCAATCAAGGCTTTTATTTCTGTTTGAATTAAAACGTAATTTACATTTTTATATTTGTGTTTATTTTTATTATATCAAACAAAAGGTACTTCGTATTGAAATTTGCAAAAATATATGAAATGGGCAAACGTGAGGTTTAACATAAAAAAAATCTATTCCGTGGTTAGTAATTACACCTATAATTAATATCAATTGGACATCGAAATAAACCAAGCTAGGTGTCTAGGCTGCCACACCGTTACTTAGAATTGGAGGTCTTACTCTTAAAACCTGATTTTTATAATTTTTTTTAATTGCTGTTTAAAGTTAGTCACTGCTTCAAATGCTCTAACAACTTCTCGCTGACGTAAAATGCCACATGCGAAAACAAGAAGGAGAACTTTAAGCAATGATTAACATAAGCCGGCTTTATAATTAAGGCCTTAGGTGTGCTGTCGAACTAAAAAAAAATTATTTTAGGTACCTACCTATTTAATTACCTACTTCAAATTATTTATTCTTAAATGATAGGCGCCGATAAAAAGTTAGCAGACTTAATTATCTTTATGATTTCGCGTGAAAACAGATATTTTTGAGGACTTTCTCGAAATCTACAACCTCAAAATAAAACCTTGGGTGTTTAATATTTCTTCGTCGAAATACGTAGAAAAATTACAGTTATTATCTGTAGGTTTTTTGTTAGCTGTGCTTTATTTTATCGGCTTAGAGACCCTATTCTCGAGCACTTGATATTGTATCGATCACTGTATCTCTCATTAGAAAATTGTGAGTAAGTAAGACCGCGATAATTACGAGCGGACTAGAATAAGGGCTCAGAGGGCTTAAGCCCGTGTGGTTTTTTCTCGGTCACTCTTACGCTTATCACTTCTCTAATGTAAAAGAAAGTGTTGGAGATAACATCGCTCGCCCGAGAATAGGGCCCCGGGTACCTTCTCTTTGGTGTTTCATTAAGATACCAGTAATAATAACAGGCTTCGTGACCTTCCGTCGTGACCAGATGTTGTATTTTCCGGCTTTAAAAAGTTTTCATAGCTCTTTAATCGGCGCTTTTAATATTTGAACGGATTTAACTAACTTACATGGCAATTTAAGTAATTTTGATACAAATATGTTTTATCAAAATTAATAGTCGAGGAGTTTAATTTAATAATAAATTGATAAAATAAACATAAAGAAACTCTTATGCATTTTCTTTTTATTGCGCAAAAGTTAATGACATTTTTCAATCAAAATCAACGTTTAAAAGTAAGACCGTGGGTCAAGATTCAGAGCCAATTTTTATTTAGAGTGACAAAAAAACGTAACAAAAAGTGACAGTTGACGTTTACCACTCTGACGCAACTACGAACACTAGTGCACTAGGCGGGAAAATATGCATAGAAAGACAGTACACTAAGATGGGAAGGCGGATTATAACATACTAGCTGACCCTTGCCCACTTCGTTGGGCATAATGTTAATTAAACCCGAAGCCATCGCGCGCCGTCCGGACCGTTTTTTCTCCGATTCACTTTGCAAAACGGACTACCACGTAAAAGCCTTTTTATTTTTCGGTTTTTTATATAACCTATGACACTCAGCAATAATGTGGCTTTCTATTGGTGAAAGAATTTTTAAAATCGGTTCAGTAGATCCCGAGATTACCCCTTACAATTTAACAAATATACAAACACACAAACTTTACTTCTTTATAATATTAGTATAGATATTTAATTTTAATTACAATATAATATAAGTTTAGATTGTCATGTCGTACAAGGTGGCCAAATATCTTGTACCTTAGTCATAGGTATTAAGGGCTAAAAAACAGATGTGTCAATATTTTATTTTTCTTGTTTCAGAACACTTGAAGAAACATCGTGATAACTATGGACATTGAACCTACATAAGTGAACTGAACTATGAGAAGTGTATGTGTGTGTAGTGACAATAAAGTAAGGTGAACAGTGATCGCATAATGTGAACATATTCTTTAAAAATGTGGGCGGCTGAGCTGAGCTGTATCTTCATATTGTTCGGTAAGATTTTGACTATTTTTGCTCAATGTTACCAAGTTTGAATTCTCGAACACCGTTTCGTGGAATAGTCTCTAACTGGAATACCTTCACAATTTGATAAAAGTAGATATTGTAATTATTGCTCGCGGCTTCGCCCCAAATTACTAACAGTAAACAATAATTATGATATTGTAACTCGCAGGCTTTTTCATACAGAACACCGAATACTAGATCGATGATACAGAAAAAGTTTATTTGCGAGTCAGGCTCGCATACAAAGGGTTCCTACCATTTTACAAGATTTAACACCATATTATATAACATTATATTATATACATATAGCCATATTATCACGGGTCGTTTATTCGTACTTTATCGGTTCATAGAATTTAGTAGTTAGGTAACAGACAGGCGGACGGACAGTCGGACAGCGAAGGCTTAGTAAGACAGCGGATCCCGTTGGCACCCTTTGGGTACGGAACCCGAAAAATTCCAAACTAATTCATTCAACTTCCTTGCGTAGATCAAGACCTTGATGGTTAGTTGCCCAAACGCAGCCGTTACCGAATCAAACTATTACGATTCGAAAACAGAATAAAAAGACTAATGGTATAGTCAATATCTTTTTTTTGGCTAAGAAAGGGGTTTTCCCGCTTTTGTATAGATACACATTTCGCTGGTCAACCTTTAGCAATATTTCATTTTTGACATCGAAGAAACTATTTGTGGACTATTCCATACACCACCGGTCTATCGGTAAACTGTCAGTATGATTGACAGCATGAAAAATCTATGCATCCCGAATTCCGTCGCGGGCAAAGTCGTTCGAGGCGTCGAATCCATTTTACCGGACATGCCATTAGGAACTGACAACCGGTGTTACGGGTGACACAACCAGTTACGGGCTTTATCTTTGGACGTTCTCGGTTATAGGTTTCAATTTAGGTTTTATTAAGATGTCGTGAGTAGTGACTGTGGTAGTGCTGATAAATTAAGACCGTATTAGCTTGAATTATTAGAACTAATATAAACTATTTCCTATTTTTAGACATTTTTGTTATTTTAAAGTTCTGAATTCTTATTACTTTACTGATATTAGAAAAGCGAAAGTGAATTCGTTACGCTTTCACTTCTTAGCCAGTCAACAGTTCATCATAAAATTTTGCTCACATGTTGTGAGAGGTACAGAATAGGACGTTGGCTACTTTTCACCATCATCATCATCACACAGTTTTTCATCAACGCGCGGGCGAAACCAAGGGTGATGCTAGTTTATTATGACTTAAATTAAATATATATATAATAGTCTAATTTAATCGTTACTGAAGCAACAAAGTTAGAATTTTCAATTGAATAATTGAAACCCAGCTTAACATCTACAATTTGCATACGATTTTATATTAAGTCTAAATATAAATCGACATCGTTAACATCACAATGACTTCATAATACTAAGTCATAAAGCGCATTGTTCGCTTTCTGATAAACAATAAAGAATACAGTCATGACCTAAACGCAATTTGGTTTCCAATTCAAACAAAATGAAACCCTTTTATCTCGGCAACAACAAAAAATTCTTTTTCAATAGGCCGACTTCGTAATGAAATATTTGCAAATACTCCGGTTAGCTGAAAAAAGTGGGGGAATAAAAAATAAGAGGACGTGACGGGAAACAAAGCACGTTTTTATCGTTGGAAGGGATCGGACTAATGGAAGCTGGACTGGGCTATAATCGGAACGTTTCCGAAAACTTTCGTCGCCATTCGGTGAATTTAGTGAACGAGGATCAAAAACGTTTCCGGGAGGTTTCCGGGGCAACGCTGCCCTATATTATCCCAAAAGAAATGCAGATAAGGCATATTTTCCTTACAGTCCTGCAAAGCTTCGTACGAATACGTACCTATACTCTATTTACGTTTATATCTACGCCCCGCGGTCGTATCCGGCATCCACCATCCTATTGCACGAAGACTGTATTTTTGCGGGATAAAAATAATAGCCATGTAATATTTTAACCCAATCAAGAATTTATATCAGTTATTGAAGTGACTTTCTTAAGTCAACAACATGCTAGCAACACTCGTGCAGATAATATAATAAATTATCAAGTTTTGACCTAAGTTAGTAAAAGTATTTCTATTCGCTTACCAAAATATGTAATTAAGCTCACAAACTTTTGTGGATAGATTAGGCGCGTGGTTAAGTTTCAAAACTTTTTAAGTACATGGTTACTCAAAGTGCAGATAAAAGTTTTTATCATACAAATGTTTGTAAGTGTATAGCGCTCGAACCATCATAGTAAGACTAGTTAGTCTTAATAGATTACCGAAATTACACTGAGAAAAATGCCTAGCAAAATTCCGATGGATTCATCTATACTTAGTACTTTTTGGTGATTATTACCAGTGTGCTCTGTACTTGAGATGAATTTTGAAGGCCATTTTTGTGTATATTTCGGTCAGTTCAAGCTTTGTTTATTAAACTGGGACTAGCCCACAACTGGCTCTTAGGTGCTATTTAGGTGACGAGACATTAATTTTTATTTTGGGCCATCTTAATTACAGAGCAAAGTCAAACAAATTATAATATACGACTGAATTTCTACTTGAGTTTTCCTATTTGAATTGTAACAAAATAATATAATATTTAAAGATACCTCAACTCACCCTTGCACCGGCAGCTTGGGATCCGCCCCACTGGCGTTTATTATTATCATACTAGCTGACCCGGCAGACTTCGTACTGCCATACGTTTGTATGGGAAAAAGAAAAGGGCCGTTTTTAGGGTTTTTCAATATTTCTGAGAGATTTTCTTAATATTTTTTTCCGTAAGAACCTTCTCCTAATAATAACAAATACAACAAAAAAAGAATTAGTGAAATCGGTCCAGCCATTCACGCGTGATGCCGTGACCAAGGAAAACGGGTTTCATTTTTATATATATAGATTATGGTATATCTTTTTTTTTTTAATTTACCTGAAAACTAAATAAAATGTTTTTCCCAATTCAGTAAAAAATATGAAACAAAGTAATACTCTGATTAAAGAATATGAACATTCGTAAACGGAGCTAAAGTTAAAATGCCATTGAGTTCAATCCGTAGTGAAAGATGCAGCTATTCTTTAAATTTGAAAGTTCTCGTTACGTAATCAGGGCTTAAATGAAACTGTTCCATTCCTGGGATAAATGCCGAGTCAGAGATACTTTAACGACCCCATTTAAAAGCTTAAAGAGAGAGTAATAAAATACTAAATGTGCTACGGAACCTTGGTGTCCTCTTTCCAGTCTAGGACAATAATTCCAGCATTTGGAATTAGCTTAATAGGCGCTTTGGATACATATCCTTAGGTATAATTTGCGAGTACGTTGCAATGGTTGAATAGTGTTTTATTAATTGCACATAAAGATGGACTGGTCCCTATTAATGTTTTTTTATGCCGTTGAGTGACGAGACGAGCAAATCGCTCGCCTGATGTTAAAGGTTACGTTTGCCCATAACAGGTTATGCCATTTGAAGATTATGATTATGATTGAAAGTTATGAAACTATGAGTTTTGAACTCTAATTTAAGACCCAATAAGGGCGGAGTGGAACAGCAGTGCGCTGTTCACCCTGAGATATAAGAATGATGGATGGGACCAGTCGGATTCCTGTTTACATTTATTTTAGAAGCCCCAATACCTAATTTATTGGACCGCTTATTAGAAACCCTAATAGATTTTCACCGATATAGTCTAATCACTATAAACTTACTAGCTACCACTCAGCGAACGAACAATTTCAACAACAACAACAACAAATACAACAACAACAAAAACACCTACCTACCTTATCGCAACTACGCACGTACATTACGAAAAGAAGAGAGCGACATAATACCTTTACTGCAAAAAAATCAGCAGAAAAATCGTAAGTGCCTCAAAACCGTAGAAAACCGCAGGATGGTAGCTGGAAAGTTTAATATAGCGAAGCAGTTGGACCACGGATCGGGAGCGGATTAGAGACTACGTCGGTGTAAATCCAATTTGTTGACGGTTTTGCTTACCATCAGGCTGGCCGTCTGCCTGTTTGCCGCGTTTTGATATAAAAAAATAATAATTAAAAAGAAATAAAAAATGCTCTCTCCCGACTACTACATAACAGAATAAATTGAATATACTCGTACGAGTATTGGTATATTTTGATTTATATAAATTTACTTTTAACTCTAGTATTATAATCACTTATTAGAAACTAGAAGCTGTGGTTTTACTATGGAAACTAACGTGGTTTTCACATATTTTTGTTATAATTAAACACGGGAATACTCACGTAAAAATTAAGTCGTCTACTACGACTAGTTTCGGTCACATTCGGTGACCTTCATCAGGCGAGTTTACAAACGTGACGCGCTCGCGGTTGCGTCTCGTTGGCGTTTGAAACTAGTCGTAGTAGACGACTTAATTTTTACGTGAGTATTCCCGTGTTTAATTATAACAAAAATGTTGTACCGTAACGTGCAACGCCTATTTTTACCTACCATAATCCAATTTCATTATTTGTCCGTACGAAATATGTAATTAGTATTTAGTAATACGGATCCGCCATTACCAGTTTTAAACAGGCGTACTAATTAGTACGCCTGCAAGCCACAACAATAATTAACTGTACTGATTAAAATGCTTCATACCTTATGATTAAACCCGTGACTGAAACAATAGCTACGTGAAAGTGAACTGTGTGAATGGTGTGAACTATTCGTTATACTGACTGAGTTTAATAGGAAATGAAGATGATTATTCGCGATCATAGAATGACACTGCTGCTAGCATTCTGGCCATTTTTCCCAAGAGCCCAAGAGGCCCGTCCGAGTATATTCGTATTTAGATTACTTTTATTTTTAGTTAGAAAACATAGACACTTGATTTTCTTTTCAAGTAGATAGTTAAGTTTTATTCTTGTTTTAAAATTAGGTGCTTATTAATTAGTGCTGCGCACTTTATTTTTATGTTGCGCAAAAGCTAATGACATTTTGTCATCTGAGCAACATTCATAGGTAAGGGACGTAAGTGTTTGTTGATACGGGTGCTTTATCTTTCCCGACCAATCACTCAAGTCAATGGAAGCAGAACTACTCGTATGTTCTAGGGTCTATTGTTAATGAAATTAAAACTTAAACTGAATTTACTAATATGGTATTTACTTCTCTGATACACCGTGCGACACGGGTCACGGGCTAAAGACGACTGCCGGTGGAAGGGGGCACCTGAGCAGACGCTTCTACAATTACACATGTCACTACATGTTTATATTATTTTAATGGATCATTATGTGTATCACATCAGTAAATATTATAAAACTACTATTTTCAGGCATAATCTCAAAACGTCATACATTTTACTAGAATATAATTATACTATTGCCATATAGTAATCTTCCACTATAACCTATTTTTAAATCAAGTATGTTAATATTAAAGGCTTAAACAAAGTCTGGTTACAGGACGTCCAATTAGTCCTAGAACAATAGCAACTAAAGCTACCTTTATCAAATTTGACATTCAAAACTTCACCATCTGCACGTAGAGATCTAAGTCGGCGAATTGTGGTAAAGTTCTAGGAGCAGGAACAGTGGCAAAGTTCCCCTAGGGGCATAGCCACCGAATTAGGAGTCCACTAATTCCTGCGCCATTCACATGTGATTGTGTTATTAAACTTCCTACTTTGTATTCAGTCTGCAAATATGAACACGTATCTATATTATACTACTATTTGCAGCTAACTCCAAGGAAGCTTTGTTAACTTTGTGCTTCGGAGATCGTTTAAACTTATGAAGTTGATTGGGCGCTACTTACACTTTGATGAGCTGTGAATCAACTTACTAAATATAATATGTATCTAGGTAATTTATAGTAAACTATCTGACCCGACAGATATTGTCTTGTCTTAACTATGAATATTGAATTAGAATTGTCTTAAATTTTCTAATGTTCCGCTAAACTTTCATAATCATTTCTTTCATAAGAACCTTCTCCTGGCAATCATTAACACAACAAAAAAAATTAGAGACATTGTTCCATCCGACCACGAGTGATGCTATGACCAAGGGAAATAGAGATTAATTTTTATAAATATAGATAGATTATAGTTCATATAAAGCTACCAAAAAAGTGGTAGCAAAAGAAAAAGTCACTTCTCGTATATGGTACATATTTTGCTTAGTATTTTTGACCCCGTAAGTAGCAATAATTATTATCCTTAGAAAGTTATTCTGTCAAAAAGGTTGTAGCTGGGTAGTATTATAGTTACTCTCAAGTGTATCGATCCTTTCCCAAATTTGACAAAACCTTGGAGTGCAGCCAGCGTTTTCTAGGCCTGCACTGCGTAATAGTCTTAGTTTACTTGAGCAAAATCTCTTCGGTGTTTATTGTATAGCTATGGTGCGATGACGTGACGAATTTTGCTTAGGAATTTATAATAACGGCATCTAATATCGCTAGGGATAATGTAATAATTAATTGTTTTATGGTTGACATACCTAAAATCAGAACAAAACGCTTTGACTCCACATTTGTTTAGCGAACCGACGGAGCGTGGAATGCTCTGCCTGAATGTTTTCCTCGATGGTTACCTATAAGTTATAATATGGGTATCTTCAAGTGGAAAATGAATTGGTGTTTTCTAGGCAAGCGTGTTTCATCGTAGACCGCATCATTGCTCACCATCTGGCGAGATGTCAAACGCAAGCCTATGATCGAATAATCAAGTAAATCTAGTACCTACTCGCATAAATATGTATTATGATTGTTCCCAGGTGTATCAGCCGGCGGCGGAGGCTGGGAGCCACTGGGGCAGCCCTACTTCGACAACAGCACGAAGCGCGAAGCCACCGCCGCCGTGGGCCAGCCCGCCTACCTCCACTGCAGGGTTCGGAACCTTGCTGACAGAGCAGTAAGCTTCCTATTTTACATTCCAACAACTGTCTAACTATCACGGTTCATGAGATTCAGCCTGGTGACAGACGGACGGATGGACAGCGGAGTCTTAGTAATAGGATCCTGTTTTACCCTTTGGGTACGGAACCCTAAAAAAAAGAGGAAACAGGCACGTGGTCTACATGATGAATGGTGGTCACTTCGCAAGGAGACAAAATCAGCACTAGAAGCATTGCTAGTGTATTGCCACTTAATAGGATGATCATTTCACTTATTAAGTACTGGTTTTCAAGATTCCATGATTTTTAGATTTAGTCAAGCGCTTAAAACAACAAAAAACGATTTCACATACCTATTCGATATTTCATATTTTTCAATTTCGATTTGACAAAATGATGTTTAACTTTTGCACAGTATAAAAATGAAATGCACTGTACTAACTAATGTCACTTAATTTTGAGCAGTGTGTATGTTATTACCTACTTATCTTTCTCAAGTTGCGCGCTGCGTTACGTGATATCTTCGCCCCTCGAGATATATGTTATTTCATAAAGGAATGTTATCAAAATCCGTCCAAATCCGACCATGAGCTACCAAGATATGCGATGAAATGCTCCGAAAATGAAAGCAATTGAAGTTATTGCACTACTTTTTGTACAAAATGAAATTGTAAAACAAATAAAACAAACAAAAAAAACGAAGTAGAGAGCCGTCTGACACTAGACATAAAACGTAATGTCTGTTTTAAATGCACTATAAAAATATTATGCTTCACCAAGTAGGTAAAATATACTTTAATGCATTGAATTTCCGTCAGTGAATACTTATCTGGTTTTTGCTTATGGTCTTAATGTCATACCAAATGCAGGATAATTTCTGTCTAATGTTCGTAAAGATAAAATAATTGAATAGATTAAAAAAATACGAAAAGAGTAGCTTTGGTGAAAAGAGTTTGAACTCATAGTTATGTGTACCTACTCTCTTTATCTCTCTCTCTCTCGCTCTCTCGCTTTTTGGTATTTAGTATCTACTAGCTGCGCCCCGCGGTTTCACCCGCTGTCCTGCAAGAATAGCGGAAAGCCGTTCAATTTTCTGGGGTAAAAAGTAATCTACATATTACCTAGGGCTTAAGCTACCTTCATACCAAATTTCGTCAAAATCTGTTTAGCTGTTAAATTGTTAAATCAAATTGTCATCCATACGTCCATTAAATAGCTGTCATTTGCGCAAAGAGTATATTAAGTCGTTTTGTTATTCCAAGTCTGATTCTTTTTTGTTATACCTCGTTTTATAGTGACTGATGTTTTATGTCAATTCACACTTGAATGCTATCGAATTTATTTAATAGAAATAAATAGTATAATAGGAATAAATAGTATCCTATGTGCGTTTCCTGGCTCTAAGCTACCTCCTCACCAATTTTCAGCCATATCGGTAAAGCCGTTCTTGAGTTATAAGTAGTGTAACATAACACGACTTTCTTTTATATATAAAGATATAGTATCTATTTATGAAATGCGTATGTACAAAGCTTACGAGTACTTCTATTACTATAAGCAATGTACAATTGTACAAACCCTGTTAGGACGTTGCATGCAAAAATATAGTAGTTTGAGCAAAATCTACTTGCACACTAACAAAATATAAAAATAACTTTCAAGTAAACATAAGAATTAGGTTTATATTGGCCGTAGTTATAAGCCATATCTATCAATAAAGAAACTAATCTAAACGCACTTGTGCTAGTCATGTCCTCTCATTCACACTAGCAATATTGCGCAATAATATGAGTGAGACAACATTATTAGCGCTTTGTTTTGACATCGGTGTAAGTATAGCTTAACTCAGTACCTATTTCCATTCAGTTTTAAGCCAATACAGTAAATTTATTAAGAAAAGATTAATAATCCTAAGCAGTATTTTAGATTAGAACTTTCAATGCATCTATTTTTAGTACTGACTGAAGTTAATTTGAGTATAATGGCTGTCTGAGATACTGGATCAAGTTTGAAAAACTTAGGAGTAAAAGAGGGCTAAACTCTCAGAAATTATTCTGGAACTTTCGTGTAAAAAAATCTTTCTTGAGTGAAACTCAATGTTCTTATTTTAGTAAAACCTATTCTTGAAAGTAAACAACTAGTAACTTATGTGTAATATCTGTGCCTGAAACTAATTAGTTGTTGCTAATTAGTTGTTGTTCTTATGTTTGAAATTGTTGTGCTAACATAATTATTTTGACAGAATTCTCGAATCAAAAATTAGATATCATTGCTTACTGACAGTGGTAACACCGGTATAAAACCTGCCTGATGATAGGTACTGAGAAAAACACTATTATGTAATATAAAATAAAAAATATATTTTGTAGGTACTTTGTATACGGCCAGTATTAGGGGGGTATTGCCCTGAAAAAGGGGGCAATTTCGTGCAGCGCCATTTACCGATTTGGCATATGAGTAAAATTGGTCAAGAGGTTTTTTTTTTATATAAAGTATAAATCCGCATTTGACCACCAACTCGCCTGTTGGTAAGCGACGATGCGGTCGAAGATGGAGGATGGAGGTTGTTGAGATAAAACACTGTTATTCACCACATTTCTGTGTGTCCTTAGATAGTGTTTTATCTCGATCACAGTGTTTTCATAAAGGTTTTTGTGTAGTGTGTCTTTATTTTGCTTTTATTAAAACAAACCTTGAATTTACTTCCAAAATTCTGACATCACGAACAACTACTCGACTTAAATGGACTTACTTTATTCGTGTCTACGAGTATCTATAGCGTGTAAGTAAAACAAATAAATCAATAATGACATCAAGATAACATTCACTAGCTTATCGAGGTCCCTTTGCATTAGTTACGCTGCCGTATTCAACCAATGTTTATGTTGTATTCATCAAACTTGAGTTTTATTATGGCACAAGCTTAATGTGTATAGCTTGAGCTACACACATAAAGCTTGTAGAGCTTGTAGAGACGTTTGAACGTCTCTACAGATACAGATACAGATAGATACAGAGACAGATGTACCTAGTTACTCGTGTGACCGTGTGATAATACTGTTTTGACAATGCCAATTTCCGATGTAATTAATCTAAGCCCATATTAAACTGGTTAAGTAGTTCAATTTGCTATTTATATAACTTAGATATTGTACGTTATATTGTGGCGATATTCAAGCAAGTGGAATTGGATCTCGTAAATTAATTCATTAAATAAACCCAGCAAATAAATACTTGGCTGTAAAGTTGTCACCGAGATTGATTTATTTTATTTTAATACTCCACAAGAAATGTTAATGTACCTAATATCAAAATGGAAATTAATATTAGCATAGCGGCAAAGTAAGGTTTCTTGTTAATTGTCAGAAGTAAGAATCAACCACCATATAAATTATAATTAAGTTCGTTGGAGACGAGAAGCGTGGTTCAATAATGGTTTATTAATTTTCAGTGGCTACAAGTATTTTATATCCGTGCTTGCAAATTTTAATGAAGTAAAGTGAGATTTGTTTACGCGTAATGATTATTTTATCGTTCTTCTTGGAATATCCGTCAATGAGTAACCTGGCTAATTGCTTATATGAACTCGTATAGGTATCGTAGAGGCTCGCAAACCCAATTTTGGCTCAAAGGTCTTGCTGAATGGCGCAACAGACCGTCTCAGTTGTCACAGTCATGACAATATCTGTCTTGTAGGTGTAGGTACGAAAGGCTTTGCCTTTGGGTAGGCTTTTTAAGTTCGTTACAGTACTTACAGTACTATGTAGGTAATATGTTTAGGGATTATAGCTTAGCTAGAATCCACAACGTAACTTCCATCAAGTTTCAATGTAGCTAACATTCTCAGATATGACAAAGAGATATAATACAGAATTTCTGGAAGCTTTCTAACATGTCTGAACTTCGATTCTGTTACCAGTTTCTGGAATTTGTTAAAGATGCTGTCCTAGATTCTACGTATTTATATACGTTCAAGTGCATAGTGGTTCATCAGACAAACCCGTTTCGTGGCTAAGTTGATTCGTTGGCAAATTGTATTTAAAGTAGGCATTGGATTATTTATTAATTATAGCTGGAATTCAATTAAACTCTAAAGTAGGTAAATAGTTAAATACTTAATATTAAAAAACTTTTACAATAAAGCCGGCGTAAGCTGTATTCGAAGGCGAAGTGTCCAAAATTAATATTCATACTTATTCAAAAACATTGAATTAAAAGTTCTCTAACGAGTGTTAAAAAACATTACCCTTCTTTTGGACTGTTGAGTAAAAAGAAGATTAATTTAGATTATTGCGTTGTCCAATTTTGCGCTTACACGAGTCCGGGAACCGTAATTTTAACAACAAACGAAAAAAATCTGTTTGAGAAGCATGTATCGCCTAAAGCGGTAACTTTGGCTTTTAGTTTCCCGTTAGCGGATTTGTAAAAGATGTTAAAGGCTGGCTTTTTACCGGAACACCATTCAGTGAAGTGGGCAATCTTCGTGCGGTTTCCGATGTGAGCGCCGCTGAATGGTGCCCAAATTGCCACTGAGGGCTGACTCATTCCCACCACCGCGGCACCGTTGCGCCGATTCACTTCACTTAGTCCCACTTATTTTTAACGGTCAGAATTTTAGTAAAAGCTTTACTATACTTGGATTTGAATTGCACGAACTTTCGGACATGCATATGTTTTTAGAAGTGACTCTAAATGTTACTAAGTAAATAAATAAGTTCGTAAGTATAGACCGAGCAGCTAGTGCTCTTAAGTCTAAGTTTTTGTCACCTGCAGCTTTTAGGGCTGAAAAACGTTACGAACGTACGTTACGTTGAAAAGCAACATACCTAATTATGCAGTTACACACTGGAGATAAATTATATTAATCCTATATTCTTCAGAATCGTATTTAATATAATAAACAGACAGTTAGTAAATTGTGATTGTTTATGTTTATTAGCTAATCAAAGTGATAATTAATACAGCTGAGCTGACCGTGTGTGATTTTGTTATAATTAACATGGGAATACTCACGTCAAATTAAATTGTTTATCACGACTAGTTTTAATCACATTTGGTGGTCTTCTCGTGTTAATTATTACATAATGTTTGAGAACCACGTTAGGTTCTATATTAAAACGTGTGATGTTAATTTCAATTTATAATTAATTTCCTTAATAACGCAGATATATTTTTACCAGTTCCAATCAACGGGCAGGTTTGGCAGCAAATTGAGGAAATATCAAGGTTTTTGATAATAGAAACACAATGACCTCATTATCCTTAACTGTTATTGCTTTTTTACTGAGAGCAAAATGTACGCAGATTTGAGACCCACAATACATAAAATGTCTCAACTTTAAATCAGTTTTATAAAATTTTATTTCAAGATGAAATCTGATTAAAGTTGAACATAATTATTAAAACATTAATTTAAACATAATATGATCTTGGTAGTTATCTAAATTAGAGCTTTCTTGCTTCAAAATATCCAATTTTTTTTGTTGTATAATATAATAAAATTGTGAGTTTACAAAATTGAGCATGAGTAGAGTAATGATTAATTAGTAAATATTAAAACAGGTATTAAAAACTAACAAGTATAAAATCAGTCTAGGTTTATTTTCTCAGACGTCGTTCTCGAGACTTAGACAATGTTTTAGTCTTTTAAATGTTAATTGACTGAATGTAATTAGTAAGAATATAAATATTTTATTTTATTTACTCATTTTTCATCTCTCAAACATCGAACCGACAAAGCACAACTATGAAGATACCACGTCAAGAAATTCACATGCGGTTTCAGAAACTTAGATAGAAAAGTTTGAACGCACCGTAAAATAGAATGGGTTTTGAACTGTCAACTCCAAGCTTCCAAGTTTTCTATTCTACCCTCGCATGCCAGCTGCCATTTGTGCTGCGTATTGGACATGTCATAAAAAGCGAAATCAAAGTTTATGCAAGAAATTGAAATGGGAAATGAGATATGGATTTAAATAAGTGGGACAAAGACCGAGATATAGAATGGAATATCATTTGAGAACGGAGATTAACAATAAGGTTAGCATCTAGGCATCAATAAAGCACCTCACGGCAGATCTAGGTCAGATCCTTTGTTCTAATGACGTAACTACGGTGATAAGGTTACGTTCGAAGATGCTTAACGATCAGTCATTTGAGAATGATTAGGCTTATTAATTGACCGAGCGAGCAAAGTGTTACTGCAACGACGGCGCAAATCTGCTTTTATCAGTCCGGATGTTTGTTTGTTTGTTTGTATGTTGGTACTCACATCCAGGTCGCATTTCTCAACAAATCTCGACGAAACAATGGTAAACAGGTTCAACGATTTAATAAGAATTTTTTTATCGTCGGAATTTTTTGACGAAAAAATTCTATTAAATCGTTGAGCCTGTATACCGTGTTTCGTCGAGATTTGTTGAGAAGTACGACCTGTACACGAGTACCAACACTACCAACATACAAACATCTGGACTCTCGCGAGGTCTACTATTCGCAGAACTACTAGTATTATTTAAGGCCCGCTTCTGATAGTTTACCTACTAGTAAAAGTACAAAGAAAACTCCCTAATGAATAATGTCTTACAGAAAAACACGGTACACAGAAATCGGAACGAAATAGGTTGCCAAAAAACTTGAACAATCGCTACTATAGGTATGTAATTCTATTCAGTTCGGGTTCAAAACGTCCAATTCCCGAAACGTCAAGTCTTCAATTTCCCAAAACGATCAATTCTCTAAATGTTTATTCCCAAAAATGTTTAATTCTCTGAAGCGCCTTAAAAACACCAAAGTAAACTACTATAAATTTAGTATTATCCCGCTTGCTACTTATTTTGTGTTCTGACATTTACCCAACTATCTACAACAGCAGATACTTTCAAAAAAATCAACGAGCTAATTTACATAATGCAACCCACGCTAGTAGTGACAATACCGGTCCATTTTATTTTCTCGAGTTCAATCCGGCTTGATCTAGGCTTGACCCATAAAAACTTCAACGCCGGGAGAAAGAATGGTCGGGGGATATCCAGTTATATCCAGTTAGTTCTGTCTCCACCACGCTTCGGTTTAAACCACGTCGCGAAGAAAGTTTTTAAACCCCGCGGCGACTAGTCTCGAATACAAATTCGAATGGAGCGCTCCCGATGCTCACAACAAAACGAGCAACTGGAAAACAGGCCAAGAATTATTCACGGGTGCCTCGTAAATTACCACTTTTATTGCGACTCTTTTAATTGGTTAACTTACTTATCAATTTAGCACTTCGTAAAGTGAATTTATTCTGTAACTTTTACAAACCGAAGTTTTTAAGTAACTAGACACCTGCTCCGGTTGTTCACCTAGGCCAAACATAAACATTTGGGTTTTAGTGGCTCTCTCGGCTATGCCCATTACTTTACCGAATGACAGCGTAATATCATTCGAGATATGATAGCGATATTATATTATAGAGTTTATTGAGAATAAAAGGTTTATTTTCAGTTTTATTGAACATTTAGCGCTTTTTATTAAATCGTTTTTTCAAGTAGGCGCCTTAATTTTAAACCTTTTTGAAATTCTAGCACGTTATTCCAGGCTGTTGATTATTTGTGACTGAATAAAT
Organism: Alcis repandata; assembly: GCA_949125135.1. NCBI lineage: Eukaryota > Metazoa > Arthropoda > Insecta > Lepidoptera > Geometridae > Alcis > Alcis repandata. The sequence goes on from OX421238.1 coordinate 7,094,982, forward strand.
GAACCTTTATCTAACAAGGATCTTTGTCTAAATCTCAACCATAGTTAAATACTCATACACATAGATAGTTCGAGTTAGTATCTATAGAACATTAAGCTACGTCTCATTTGGGACAGTAATTAAATCCTGCCTTATCTAGGCTGTAAGCCACAGGCATCCCTATTTAAAGCTGTAACACTACAGCGCATTTCAATAATGATTAATGTCTACAAGACTAGGCTGTTACTGGATAAGGTTTTAGTATTCTAAGTAGTCTACGAACATGGTTTACTGCTGAGAATATTAAACTATTGTTCTTATTAATATTTTAGTTTTTGAGGTACAATTCCCTTTCGTCTCTTTATCTATACCTCTACCTCTACCTATACCTTTATTAGCCATTTTTTAATAAAAAAAATTAGTATAGTATAGCAATAGTAAGTGAACGCAAATGTTAAAAAAACGATAGAGGTTTTATACGAGTATGTGTTATTATCTGAAAAAAAAAAAACATTTATGTCACAATACTCGTATATTAAATTAGTAGCGCAATGGGATGAACGGACTAATTGCTGCATTCAGCGAATCATAAATCGTAAAAGCTACACCAGACTAAAAATAAAAAAAAATATGGGCTATAAATAATATTAGCAGAATATGTAGTCGGTAGTCGTACCGCATACTAAAAGACTATTGCGAACGGCCAGATTAAAACACAAGTGCAGAACATACGGTCAATTAGTATTCCTTCGGCGAACCGTTTCAAAAAATACAGAAATTCTACGAAGGCGTGACGAGACTAAACAACCGACTGCCACTAATGGACTACTCATTAGCCCCGGCGATGTTGCGTGTACTGCACTATTAACGGCATTATGTGCCGGTAAATAAGTCACCACGAACGACACGGATTTAAGATTGGTGCAATCGTGACCGCCGGAAAAAGGACGTAGCCGGTTGCGCAATGCTTCTTTGCTACAAAGTGCTGACTTTGTAGAAAGGGAAGGATTATTAAAATGCGGGCTTTATCGCCTCTACTTGTAATATATCAATGGATTAACTGCCAATGCTATTTTAAATAGTTGTTATCTCGCGTGGCGTCGAACAGTAAACGTGTGCACGGCTTAAAATGACCAAGTACTGCAGATTAAAAATATGTACCTACTCGTATTTTTGCTAATATTTTACTTCACGGATTATGAAAAAGCTTGTTCATTATGTAAAACGGTTATTCTAGCCAGAATTTATTAGATGTGGTATACTTATTCTACATATTTATACGTAATGTTTTCATTTTCACAAATGGAAACTACGTACTTTACGAAGTAGATTATGTGTATCATTAACATTTAATGTTCTCGTATTGTTTTGTGCCGTTGTGTTTTTAGAAAATGTACTAGATTGTGAGATAAACTAAACTTTACTTATACAACTTTAGTCTACACGTAATATTTGATGTTGATGATGATCACGTTCCACAAACTATTTTAAGCTTCAAACGAGTCCACATGGTGTCAATAATGGTGTTGTAGCTCCCAAACGGCTGAACCAATTTTGATTAAGTTTTTTTAGTGGCTAAATCGCCAGTGTTATACTTCGAGAACGACTCAGGAAAAATAAAGTGTGACGATTATCTGCTTTTTTCTAGTCAGAGGATTTTAATTTTCTCAAACGTGTTGCAAACATTTGTTTGACGCATTGCAGTCGAAATGCTCGATTGGTTTGTGATGAAATGTGATGCGAAAGTTGATAGCTACACCAATATATACGCGCGTTCGTATCGATGCAGACGCCCGTATATTATAACTCCTCCTAGTAACTTGGTGCGTTCCAACGTAAAACTGATTTTAATTTTAGATACCAGACCGATTCAAGACGCATAAGTTGGATGGCAAGTCAATTATATGTTTCGACTGTCCTCAGGTATCGTGGATCCGCAAACGCGATCTCCACATCCTGACAGTGGGCGTGCACACATACAGCAGCGACGCTCGCTTCGCGGCCCTCCACGCGGATGGGTCCGACGAGTGGACGCTGCGGGTGGCGCCGGCACAGCCGCGAGACTCCGGCGCTTACGAGTGCCAGGTGTCCACTGAGCCGAAGATCAGCCTGTCTTTCAGGCTTACTGTTGTTGGTAAGTTAATGGAACCTTTGGTCGTAAAAGATTTAGAGTAGTAAGGACTTAAGTTGAGCGCGTTGGCGCTAGCGATTGATCCGAGACTCAGTCCGTGACCGGTGTCTATGTGCGTTGCTTGTGCGTGCTTACATTTGGCTTAGCTTTTGTACTCTCAATATTTTATGCTTGCTTTACTAAGCTGTTATTCTTACAATGCTACATGACTCTTTGTAATAATGAGTACTTCAATTTTGTAAAAGTCAAGTTGATAAAATAATTAATTATCTTTTAAATCAGTCTCCAACTGCTATCGTAGCCTGATCTACGGCAGCGCTTACCAGTGCTACGCAGCGTAGCTCTCGTAGCGTAATTCTACTAATTTCATTTGTTTAACGTTTAATTTTAGTTCATAAATAATACTTGGGTGGCACATTATGTTCTTTACCAAACTTGAAACTATGTATCTGAAAAGTAATATTTACATATTTAATTTAAATTTAATCTCACTTTTAAATTAAAAAATATTGAGACAGTAAGCATTTTCCCGCTCCGTAACTGAAAAAATATACGCAGACACAAAACTGTAACCAGCTAAAAAATAACAATCACAAAATGTTTGAGCGTGTAGTTTACTAAAGAAACGCTGCAAAAATATTCCATAACAAACAATACGACCTTTTATACAACGTTTGTGAAAACTTAAATGAAAGTAAGCCTTTGATGTTACATTTGCTCTTCAAACAAAGCATAAATCTGCAAAGAAACACTAACAATCAATCTTTGCGTCATTGTTCTATGTAAATATTTTTACTATTATATCTATTAAGTATAAATATAAGTATACAAGGTTACACGGAACGATAGTCCCTAGTCAAAAAGTTCAGTGCATTCATAATTATAAGTAAGTAAGGATTATAAGTATTTGAGATCAACTTTAAAAACGAGAAAATTATCAGCAGCCTCAAACATATCGATGAACGGGAATTTAATCTAGGGGACAGCTGTTGGAGAACAGGGTTGCATGGTCAAAATCATTTAAAATAATAAAAATAACGTTTCACACTCATAGCTCCCCACGAGGATTCCCTGTGTCGAGAATGCCATGGAAAACACACAATGACAAGGACAACTAGCATCCAGACCCTGAACAGATATTTAAACTCATCATTCAAACATCTGCCCAGCTGGGAATTGATCCCGTAACCTCTGGTTTGTAAGGCGGATATACTGCCGCTGAGCCAACCAGGTCGTCAATCGTTATAATGACGAGTACAAGTTCCTCGCCTTATTACCACCACCGTTCCGTACAACCTTGTATCTTCTATGTAAATTGGATAATAATGTAGTGTCACAAATATTGCGTCGGAAACCATGGCTGTCATCGGGAAGATGAATTACATGTTCAAGACAAACTTCCTTATCCGGTAGCTGGTTGGACTCGTACTTGCAGCTTCAGCTCGTGAATCTTGTAAGGATAAGCATAAATTATACACTTTGTAGATTTACTATGGAAACTAACGTGGTTTTCACACATTTTTGTTATAATTAAACACGGGAATACTCTTTGTAGGTTTGGTCATATTTGAGCGTTGTAAATTAATGTTCGGCTTGTGTTACTTTTTAAACGACTTCAAAAAAGGAGGAGGTTATCAATTCGTCTGTATGTTTTTTTTTTTTTTTTTTATGTTTGTTACCTCATAAATTTTGACTGGGTGAATCGATTTTGATGATTCTTTTTTTATTAGAAAGCTGACGCTTCCCATTTGGTCCCATTTCAATTTAGTCCAGTTCTGATAATGGTATCCGTGAGAAAACCATATAAGTCTTAAATTTGCATGTATGTACGTGCGCGACAAATAGATGAATAACTCAATAGTCGGTCTTTTGAAGTCGGTTTTTGTTTTTTGTTTTGTAAAAATAATGTTCTTGTGTAGTGATAATTCAGCTACTACATCTAGTTTATAATCTGGAATACTTACTTATTCCAGTGTCGTAACATTATGCTCTTTATTTACTCGTATAAATAAAAAAACCTTATTATGTTGAACACATTCCAACTTACACCGGGAATTATTTTGCTTACATTATCCAAGAAAAGCGCTGCACTTACTTGGTGGATTTTTTTTCAAATTACCCAGAAAGTAGAATAATGTCGAAAACCAAGAGAAACCGGCTAGAATCTCGACGTGTTTTTGTAAGAGCTTTCTGTAGACATCGCATGCCCTCGAACGCTTCGCATCACATAAGCCCGGAGATTTCTACTGCATGCAGGGGAGCATTTGCTGCACCGACGTGTTATGTACAGCCAGACCATTTCACTATTCGCAAACTGCAGTTAATTCTCAAGACTTTAGTTGACAGATCCAAACTTATTAAAAATAAAACTGCAGGCTGCTGTAGACTGGCTGTAATTACAGTCTATTACACGATGACATTTAACACTTAAGCCAATTTAAATCTCTCAGTTAAAGCTTTCAGAAATGGTTGCATTAAAGAAATAGAAATATTCGCTTCAAAACAAATTATTCGGACTGAAGTTAAATTGGTTTGTATAAACAGTTCCAGCAAGCTCTTGAAATCGGCAGTGTAAACAAGAGCCAGACCATTAATGATAGAAGGATATTTCGATACAGCTGTTTGCATTTCTGAATATCAAACAACGAAAACCAAACAATATAAATATTGTCATAATTACAAAGAATATTTCCCGGCACGGCATTAAGAGTATAACAGTAATGGGCAGAGATAATCGTTTACCATTAAATAGGCGGCCCGCCAGCTCTTAACCGTTTTTCCTTTTTATAGAACGACTGTTTTAATAAACCTGGGTGAGTTACAATCACTGAAAAATAGGGACGTTTTATATATTTTTTCCTCTCCATCATCTAATCTCATCTTCTTCAAATTTTCTGAAATAAATACACAAAGCACAAATCAAAAGAAAAATATTCAAGCTAAACCTCTATTCCAAGTTTTTAATATTTAGGTACCTATTTTTAAAATCGATATGTCTCATTAGAGCCATTAAAACATACATAAGTATCGTTATATTTTTTCATTTTCTTATTTTTGCTCAATACACAGACACAGACTAATTTGAGTGATTATTATAAGAAACGTTAGCATGGTACATACGTTTTTTTTCTTATTAGTGAGAAAAAAACAGCTCTGCTACCAATATTAGCAGGCGTATAAAAACGGCTGCGGCTTGCAAAGTTTTATAACGATACCATAGCTCCGTGATTTCACACAATTAGGTATGAGTTTGAGACGCAGCGACCCGATTCCGTTTTTCTTTACGAGCTTTTACAAGTCTTAATAGCTCTTGGCGTTTTTGTGGAAGTGTTTTAACAAATTGTATTGTTTCCAGTGTCAAAGGCCGAGATCCTGTCGGGGCCCGAGCTGTTCGTGAGAGCGGGGTCGGACATCAATCTCACTTGTATGGCGAAACACGCGCCGGACCCTCCGAGGTAAGGGATTGTTTTTCTTGGATCTACCATTTTATGGGTCTTCCATTTACGTATCTCTTTATACACGCGCAAGATTCTAAGTAATACTAAGTATAACACTGATCAAGGTTGATTCGCAATTATGTTGGGCGGAATTGCTATCATCCAATTTCCAGAATAAATAAAACGTAGGTATCTTTTTTTATTTGTTTCACCGACTTTTCAAAGAAATCGTCGAAGAAGGAAGATCTTGATGCTTCAATTTGAGTTAACCCACATCAAAATCTCTGCCTCTAACCGCCGCGTCGCAGAGGCAACCAAAGAGTAATTTGGTAGTGTGATCGTGGTATTAGGGAAACGATGCTAACAACAAGGAAGGAAACTTAGCTTACGAGCTCTATAGTGCAGTCGCTTAGTTTTAATTAAATTAAATTAAAATTAAAATTCATTTAATTCAGGCATAACCCATATCGGTACATTACAAATTACAATCAAATCAAATCAAATCAACTAATAGTCAAAAATACAATACAATAAAATAATATAAAAATGTCAAGTACATATAAGATTAAAATGTCAAGTAAAAGTCAAGTTCAAGTCAAGTTCAATAATTTCTCTTCGGCATTGGTACTGCAACATGCCTGTTGCAGCAATGCCGAAGGAACGGACAGTCTAGTCGGCCGGCAATCATTGCCAGGACGGCGTTGGAGCTGGCCCGCACCCTGCGCACCAGAGACGCTCCGCGTTTGCGCAAGGTCGCATGAAAACAGTCTGTTCGCGCATCCGCGAACATACCCGAGGCACTACAGAATCGGGGCAGCCCCATCACCGCCCTGAACGCGTTATTATATTGGACGCGGAGGGCGCTGTACGTCTTTTCTGTGTAGTCAGCCCACAGGCTGCACGTGTAGAGAGAGGTGCAGTACGCTCTAAAGAGTGTTACTTTCACCTCATCTGAACACCGTGCAAACCTGCGAGCTATCATATTTGCCCGTACAGCCAGCGCCCTCCGTTCCCGCTCCATGTCCGCATGATCTCTGAGATCCGCCGTGACAATATGCCCCAAATATTTAAATATCTCCACTCTTTCAAGGGAGATATCACTGATCCGAACAGGAGGTATACTCTCAGGGCATTTTGCACGGCTCGTCTCAAAAACCATGAACTTACTCTTGGCCACATTATACTTCAGTCCGTGACCACAGGCGTACTCTTCACAAATTCGCAACAATTTCCTCAGACCGCAGACCGACGCGCTCAACAGCACCATGTCATCTGCATAACTTAGATTATTGACACAAATACCATCAATGTGGCAGCCGACATGTTGACTACTGAGCTCGACGATCAACCCATTTATAAACAAATTAAACAGGGTCGGCGATGATAAGCCGCCCTGTCTCACTCCGCATTCGAGCCTATACGAGTCTGACACTGCGCCCGCCCATCGGACGCTGTTCGTCTGGTGCGCATACCAGTACTGGAACATACAGACGAGTTCATGTAGTTCATTTAGTTTTAGCTTTATTTTCGTACCAAAAAAGCACACGTGAAAAATAATTATTAATTACAAAAAAATTAATACATTCGGAAAAATAATATAAAATAACTAGCTGACTCGACAGACGTTGTCCTGTCAAAAGCCATTGCGTAACTATAGCAACCGTAGTATGTTGATTCTATTGTAAAAATTATCAGTATATATATAATTTGCAATAAATTAAAATTGCGACTATAAATTGAGATTTAAACTATCCTATCTCTCAAGTTGGATCGAACTGCACATGGTGTGCGAATTTTATTATAATCGGTTAAGTGGTTTAGGAGTCCATTGAGGACAAACATTGTGACACGAGATTTATATATATTAAGATTAAAAATAAATTCGAAACAATTAAATAACATAAGCTTATAATAATATATGTACCTACTCTAGGCAGAAAGTCATCTACTATTTAGAACCTTACTAACTTATTATTAAATAGCACATGCAAAGAAGCTTACCTTCCTATTGATTTCTTCTCATGTAACATTCATTGTACCGCCAAGCAGTAATGTGCAAACATTACTGTGTTCCGGTTGGAAGGGCAAGGTTTCCAGTGAAATTTCACGACGTGTGACGAGCACAGTGCTGTGCCGCACAAAGTCTTGAATTCTAAGAGTTCAAGATTCTGGGTGGCGCAGTCCTATAAGGGCAAACGTGACGTTAAACATCAGGCGATCATTTTGCTGGTCTCGTCACTCAATGCCACAAAAAAAGCTCAAATAACTGTTTTCAAAAATAACTGGAGAACATACGTGCATATGCTCACCTCAGCATGTAACATGTAATTTATTTACACAAAGCTTGAATTGGGTAAAAGGGCGATATCAATCTACACGCGCCGCGCCCACCGCGGTAAGAATTGTTCGATCAAAACCACATTAGAGGTTATGAAACAACCATTTGAATGGGGGAAAACAGGAAAACTATTTTTAGCTGTTTGTTACTATTTCCTCATTGGGGAGCGAAAAGAATGTAATAAACATGTATTTATCGGTGATAACGGCAAACATATTGCTTTTTATATTAATCCTGACATGACGTGAAATATTTTTTTCGTTTTAATCATTATCAAAACGACCTTTACTTATAATTCAAATATCTACGTTACAGTATAAAATGTTTCTCATAAAGAAAACAAATTTCACACAAATTATGAACCCTTAAAAGGTTTAATTAAAGGCCTTGTACCAATCAGCGCTGCACTTGATTTCTTCTATTCAGGCACTTTCTTAAAGGTGCCACTTGAAAAGCCCGAAGACAAAGGAGCGGGCGCTACAAATAACGACTCGACAACCTCGTTATAAAACTCTCGAGAACATCCTTATTTGCTAATTTTCCACTACTTGGAGGTATAAAAGCGATTTTAACTTTGCTATTTTGTATGTTTTTGATGTAGTAGCTCTAAGAAGATGTGAGTGTTAGCGTACGTGACGAAAGTGTAGGTAATGAGACCATCAGAACTCCTTCAGTAATAATTTCGTGGCGCTCAGACTGCTCAAATGTGATATTTGGCGAAGTTTTCCACGCTGGGGTCGTATACTTTAGTTTTTATTAGTCAGAAATGTACTTTTTACTGTCCGTCTGGGCAGCAATTTGATCTTGATCCACTTAGTTCATTTCTATACTGACTAATTCACTAGACTGGACATTTATATCAGATGATAACTTTTTTACTGTAACGGGAAATTTTGAGCGTCACAAATACATGGAATAGATGTAATTACATCGCAGATTTTTAATTTTTGAAATCGTCTATTGTACTGAAACAATAATTTGGGGTAAGTTTTTATACAATACTAGCTGTTCCCTGCCACGCTTTGCTGTGGATAAAAAAAAATAATAAAATTAAAAAAAATAGCCTATGTTACTTTGGGATAATGTAGCATTCGAATGGTGAAAGAATTTTTGAAATCGGTCCAGTAGTTTTTGAGTTTATTCCACACAAACATGCAAAAATACAAAAATACAAATCTTTCCTCTTTATAATATTATTACTAGCTGTTCCCTGCCACGCTTTGCTGTGGAAAAAAAAATAAAAAAAAACAGCCTATGTTACTTTGGGATAATGTAGCATTCCAATGGTGAAATAATTTTTGAAATCGGTCCAGTAGTTTTTGAGTTTATTCCACACAAACATCCAAAAATACAAAAATACAAATCTTTCCTCTTTATAATATTAGTATAGATTATAGTATATAGTAATAGTATATAGACTAGCTGACTCGACAGACGTTGTCCTGTCAAAAGCCATTGCGTCAATTCTATGTCAAATGTCAAATGTCAAAAGTTACATTAAAAAGTTTACATTGTCCAAAGCGCTAAAGTTAAATTATGGTTTTTTTCAAAAATTTTTCATGTTTTTTTACTATAAATTGAGATGTTAGCTATCCTATCTCCTAAGTTAGATCGAACTGCACACGGTGTGCAAATTTGATTGAAATCGGTTAAGTAGTTTATGAGTCTATAGCGGACAAACAACGTGACACGTAATTTATATATATATTATAATTATAAGAAGATATGATAAAATTTTGAATACTGAGAAGTGGAAAAACTTTTACTACCTCTACTTGACACATACTAAATTGTTCAGCTATATTCGTCTAAATACCCGTTTTAAAGGTTATATTTCAAACTAAATTTAATGTATGAGTTTATTATTCTTTGTGTCTATTTTATTCATAAAGGTCACGCTAACCTAGTTAGATTTGTACAAACTGTACTTAAATTGTTCCTTATTGAAACTATATCTCTTCTAGAATAATAAATTCCGTCTCAATTAAATAATCTACTTTATTTCATCAAATACTTGTAATAAAAAAACCTTATTACTTACCTTAAGAAATATGATAATCTAAGTACTATGAATAACAATTCTGTATTAGTATAACTGTTTACTATTTTCTGCAACAAATTCACAAAGCAATCGAGCGTAAAAAGCTACAAATCCAAGTGAAACCTCTGGCTATAAAATTAGATTACCTAACGACTTCCCAAATCAGCCTTACGGAATCGGAATAAGGTTTTTAATAGGACGAAAGTTTCGAAAGAGTACGTGGTTTTCAGTAACACAAATCGTCGCGAGGTGAATAGGCGACCCACCTTACGATCTTATAATGGAAGTTTGCGATGGTAAAGGCACCTTTTCACACCGCATACCGGCCTATACATTTAGTCTCGCATCCATAAACATGATAAGCTTATTTCCCAGATAAAAGGGTCGGCTGCCTCCCTAAGTGAGGCATTCTTTGCCTATCACCGTTTAATGGTGCCTGTGTCTGAGATCCATCGGTTCGGGGCCTTCAATTTGAATATTGATAGGGAGATCGCGCCGTGTGGAACGATGACATTTTTTATTCAGGTCATCTCCTCTCATAACTTATGGATATAACAACTTTCTTTATAAAACTGAATAGCGTGCTTTGTTACTGCGATACGACGCTTCTTTACCTCAGAATGGCCGTTTTATACGACTGTGTGTTACGAGAAGGAACCGCGCACGGTACAGTTTCGCTGTTGTGTCGTCATAACTCCAGCTTTATGTAATTTTCGATGCAGTTTTCGTAGTTATAATATTGTGATTAATTTGTGAATGCTTGTACCTACATCCTACATGTACGCGTTATGTTTTGTAATCAGAAACAACTACTTTATTGTGTAAATAATGACATGAACGAGCTAATTAATCAGATTAATTCAAAATGTTCCAACTTCATAATAGTCGTACAATGTTTTATCATTTCGATATGAAATAACTTCCATTTTTGTGTTCATATTTGTTTGAGTAAATAAAACATCAAAAACAAACTTCAAAGCGCCGACGTTAGGCTGTTTTGCACATTATATTTGTCTCAAGATACGGAAACTTTATTTTCGGTTGATATTTTTGTGTAAGTAAATTGGATCCGAATAGGCATAACTTAGGTCGCTGTCCAAACACGTGTGGGACGGATAAAATATTCAAGTACACGAATACATACACTTGACATTTCCCGATATGTGTCGAATACATTTCTAAGTAGTTTCGAATTATTGTCCTATAGGGACGTACTTATTCACCCGTGAATTCTTAATATTAAATTTTGTTATCACGAGATCGTACTTGCACGTTCTGCCGATTACATCGCGATCTTAATTTCACTTGATTAAAGCCCAAAATCGTTTGATCTGTAATTTTGAGATTATCTAGTGTAGCTAGTACGTACATATACGGTACGGTGTAGTTAAAGCAGGCTGTGCTCAGTAAATTAATTGACATCTTCGATATAATGTTCGTTAGGGATGGAATTAATGGATGCGTACTAGTCAATAACATCTTATAATTAATGTATGGATGTGTGTTATATCACTGAGCCAGAGCTGAAATATTTAATTATTGAGTAATAAAGCTATACCGTTACTGTGTGCTCACAAGAATACATTGTTACTGTTGTTGTGCCGGTTGTTGTTGTTACTGTTCATTTGTGTCTGATAAGAAAATTGTTATTTGACATCATCTTAGTCATTATGAATGTAGAGTTAAATTTAAACGTTTTCTTATAAGTTGTGTCCTGTGGCTATACCTGTACAATGGTAATGATAATTAAAAGTAGCTATAGTACCTATATCCTTTTCTGTATATCTGACATCGTGTACCTATGCAAAATTTCATAGTGATTAGTTGAGTAGTGAAAGCGTAGCAAACAAACGAACAAATTTACTAATTTATTGTAATATTAGTTAGAGTAAGCCTTAAAGAAACGGATCGAACATAAACGAAAGAAAAAAAAATTCAACCACAGGATTTTTACAAACAAATAAAATGCTCAAATGAAACTGTGTACAAATAAAATTAAAGCTCAACTACTAAAAATACAAGTATTTGTATAACTCGGTCACAATATCTGTGCACCTCGCTGCGGGAGCCTCTCCCGCAGCAGCGCAGCGCAGGGGAAGCGGGAGCCTCTCCCGCTTCCCCTGTCACCTCTCCGCGCACTCCCCGGTGCAACAGTGCGACTATATAAGGCTATAGGTACGCATTCCAGCGAGGTGCACAGATATTGTGACCGGGTTGTACGTTTCAACGTTATGTAAATAAATACATGCCACATATCGTGGTGCATTCTTGAAATAGCTTTGACCTTTTGGCAAAAATGCTAACACATATATATATGTGGTGATTCAGTTTTTACTAGCTGCTACATCTCGTGGTTTTACAGTTTCCTAGCACATTTTCGAGATTATCTTACTACACACGTCAAGATGCACTTTCAACGAGTTTGAAGTAAAAACTTTGAGCTACCTAATTTTATTTATTTTTATAATTTTGTTTTTTATGCTATTATATTTATATATAACACTAGCTGATGCTAGGGATAGTGCTGCTCAGCATTTGCTTACGGCTTGGGGCTATAAAATATAGCCTTAGCATTCAGGGATACTGTAGCCTGTAGTATTGGAGATTACCCTCTATGTATGTTTGATACATAGGTACATTGTTTTGCTAGGGCTCTTTTGCAGAGTCGGCTTTATGTTCCGGTGCTTACCGATCAAAATTTCGAAAATAAACTAGTTTATACATTTCGTGACATACTTCTTCGATGCCTCGAAGGCCTATTGAGGAACTGCCGTAAAAAGGATTAACACAAAATAAAGTTAGGGTGAAATATGTAGTTGTAGTAATATGTTGTGTCAATATCAAAGCTTCTACTCAAATTTTAGCGAAAGTCTCCCAGTCACTTGTTTTCCCGAGCATGACATTTTATGGGTATACAAACCGAGTGCGTGGCCGTGGAGTCTAAGGCCCTGCGCTAAACCTCAGGCGGGCACCCGCGACGGGTGCCCGCTCCGTACGCCCTCGTTTAAACACCCGCCGCGCGCGCACTGTGTAGCGCTGTTCATATTTACAATTTTTTAAAACAGACACACGAAGCGTGCACCCGCGCAAGGTTTAGCGCAGGCCCTTATTTAGTTTACAGAGAGGAATTGGCATGAATACAAACTGCGTCTGGCTGCACTCATACGTCACTGCCACTGGTGCGGGCGTTGTCCCCTTTTTACTATCATTGTCGCTTCAGTCGTGTGTAAGTCTCTCTGCCTCTATTTCTGTGTGATGAAACATGGCTAGAAATATGGTGGAGTAACACTAAAAGTCACAGTTAGTTTAAGACTAAGGCTCGGTTACTCGCTTTTTTGTATTATGTCTTTATTTCTCACTCGCCACTATTTGATCTAGTAAAACGAAGAAAACAATGTAGGTCGATGATGCAACTTTGCATAGGTCAGCATCATTGTTCTGTCGTTGTTGTTAGTATTATTTCGTTATAGCAACAGTAAATTATATTGAAATATAGATGGCAAAGTATCTACAAACCGTTCCATACATTTTGTTGAGTATCATTGACATTTTTTTATGGAACAGCTGATTTTTTTTCGCGACTTCCGGGTTGGTCCCATAGTAAAAGTTGGTCATATAGTAAAAGTTGGTCATAATGATGATTACTATAAGCCCTTTTCGGCTTAGCGTACCCTTTCTGAAAAACCCTGTATATTTATTTTTTTTCTTCGCGAGGTTAAAAATATATCTGCCGGTGTAACTAATGCCTTCTAACATCGCCATTTTTAAAGGGTCCTCCGAAATTAAGTATGCTTTAACTCAGACCCTAACGTTTCTGAGATTTACGATTGACCTTTTATGAAGCTAAAATTAAATTTTGGTCAAAATCTCTCTGAAGTTAAAAAGGGACTGATTTGACCCAAATCTTGAGTTTATTTGAATATAATATTATTATATTATATCTATATTTTAAGTCTTATAATAAATTAGTAAGCAATTGGTAAGATTGGACGTCAGTTTTATCAGACTTCAAACCACAGTCATTTATTTCTCTGGATCCTGAGTGCTGAGATAGCCACACTCCCACACAACTCGGACTCCCAACACAAACTAAACACTGGCATTTATAATACTAAATGAATATTTTGTTACAGTTTCATCTACTGGTACCGAGGGGAGCAAGTGGTGAACTACGCGCAGCGCGGCGGCATCAGTGTGGAGACGGAGCAGCGCACGCGCACCAGCCGGCTGCTCATCGCGAGGGCCGCGCCTCACGACTCGGGGAACTACACCTGCGCACCCAGCAGTTCTGGTAAATCTTACTACTATTTTGTTATAAAATTTTACATTTGGAGACTATTTTTTTTCTATTTTACGCGGTATTGAAACATTTTGATTTAATATAAATACAATTTTTACTCTCTGTTCATATTTAATTTACGTTAACAGGGGTCAGTTTTCTTCTTGGTGTTTCTGTCTGTTTCAATTTGTATTGTTTTTTTCCCAGTATTTGGCTACTGTGATCTCACTAGGAGTAGTCTTAGATAGGCCTGTTTGAGTAGACCAAAAATATGCTATATTATAATTATAAATGCGGTCTATTCGAAAAGAGGAAAAAACAGTTTTAGTCGATTTACCTTTAAATCTGTTTACTAAAGCCTTCAGAATTGACTGTGTTAAGTATAAGACAGTGACATTTACATTTAGGATGTATCGTCAAGAGTTTTATTTATAACGTTACAGATATTAATAGATGAGTTACCAATGACCGACCCCAAAACCTCATCCGCCCACACAATTTACACCTACTCGATGTTTACAGCTTTGCAAAATTGTACCGGTCTCATCGAAACGCTTTACACCTTTTATTTTTAGAACAACGAGTGCTTGTCCCTAAATTTTGTCCCAAAATCTAAAGGGAAAATTCATGGTAAAAGTCACGATAATAAATCTTATGATAACTTCAACTACGTCTTGGTAGATGTCACCGCCCACTAACCTACTTTTCGTAAAAATTTAAGACCGTCTTCAAAAACGAGTACCAACTTCAAAGAAATTAGGATAGAAAAAATCGTAGTTCTGAACTGTTTCCGGCAAAGTTGATTGCTATCAACACTCATCAAAAAGGTATCAGGGTCAAGACGGAATAGCAAACATGACGACAACTTGCCATAGCTCGTGGAAACCTTCATCGCTGGAACTACAATTATGCGGCGACTGATTCTCGCAATGAGTACAATTCTAATAGTAGTCTGATTAACAGAACTAGTTCTGTATTATTCACGTATCAGGGCCTTGAGAAGCAGGATAGCTAAAGGAGTAGTTAATCCTGTTCGATGCCTATATATATGCTGAGTGCGTTTCCTGTTGATTGATTTCCTAATAATTTTACCCAATCAATAGATCAGCCAAATGTGGCAAACGAACGACATAATATACTCGTACATACATACGTACGTACGTACCCCTATTTCTTGAATTTTTTTTATCTCTCATCCACAAGGTTGTCTATAAGACATCGCCGTCAGCACAAAACCGTCCTTGCATATCTCTCATGTTTTCCAATATTTATACTATTAGATGTTTTAGTGGTATAAATAATTACTGAATTTTATTTGTGCCCTTTAATTTCTAAACTTAAAATAATTGAATCGTAAAAGTAACATTTTCTTAATACCCACGCTTACCAAAACTTTACGCGGCGCTTATTTATCTAACCGTTTATTGTTGACATTTGAAGAGTTGTTAACATAATTATTGAAAACATACATCGCCTCATAGGGTCGGTGAACTTTGGTCTAAGTAAAACAGTGACTATTCAACAATATAGCTCCTTTCAAGCTTAAGTCATAAAATTCTCCTGACTATAAATACTTTTTTACCATCCATAATCCTGCTTCGCATGCATATTTCGGTCGAGCTAAGTAAATCTAGCACGCGCGTCTCTTTCCAAGTACTAACTTACGTCAGTAAAGTTCAAGCATCAGAATCAGAACATGGCTCACGCCCGGTTTATGACTGGGTCTCGGATCTCGAGTTAAGTCCGGATTTTATCTTCAAGCTGCGAATTTTATCCCGTCTTGCTATCTCTGGTGCGCGAAGACTTGGTGACTTGAGTCTGCCAAGCCAAATATTGGATTAAGTGACAATAGTGCATTTTATACAGGCGCAGTGGTTTTTATAGATACCGTTATCTGCAACTAAAACTTTTTAAGAGATTTGTGGAAAATATTATGTTATCATCATCTTCCTACCCTTAACCCACCTGTGTAGGGTCGGTATATAGGTAGTATGTACGTGTCTGAAATTGATCTCTAGTATTTGTCATATCTAGATAATCGTATCATTGGAAAGCAAAGCTTATTATTATAAAGAAATTAAGAGTCTTCTCGTCTGGTCGAAGCATGACGTGACCAAAATGCTGGCCTCTATCTCGCCCAAAGGGTGAGCATCGCCATACAACGTGGTAATGGGGCCAGCATTTTGGGACCAATTCCCGCAGGCAGCGGCCTTTTAGATTAGTTTAGTTCAGTTTTATTGGTTTAGTTTTTTAATTTAATTATATTTTAATATTCATTTGTAATTTCATAATGATAAATAAATCCAAATAGAAATTAAGCGAAAAAGGGTTAACGTATAATTTGTCTTATTTTTAAAACGAATACCGAATACAAATATTTTTCAATACACCATTATTTTGAAACTCAAATATAGGTGTTATAGGAATTATAGCTAAAAGCTTAAATGGTTTGTCGATTCTTACTACAAACAAACACAGACTCAAAATCAACAAATGTACAAAGAACCTGCCACCCGAAATTAATTCTAAATAAAAAATAACTGCCTAAATTATTGTGACTAATAACGTGGTAACCGGCTGGTGTCGTGACGTGTAGCTTTCGACCAAAAATTAGGGCCGAAGCATAAATTTTGTAACCGATTAATGTCAGGAAGGCAGGTCAATATTTCACTGCTGTGGCTATCGATTTTAACAAATAATTATAGACACTGTTACGAGAGCGCATTTGTTTCGAGTTTAGTGGATTGGAAACATGCGAGTCCAATGTTATTTTTACGCTTGTCTATAAGGGTATATAAGGCCCAAATTTGAAGGCTTTTACGACAGATCTAAATTTTCTGAAACTATTGGCATCCTTGTCTACTGGCTTGCAATGATAAAGACAGATATATTTTTAAGTTACTTTAGTTCGTTCAAATAATGCCTTTTAACTTGGGCCCAATAGGTAGTTAATCTTTTATTTTACTTTTCAGGGATTCTATGTTAGTAACCAAGAAGGCGCAGATTTTACTAATTTATAAATGAACGCTTAAATTTACGTAAAAACATGAAAAAATAGGTACATAAACGAAAAAATGACGTGCTTTCGACTATTTTTATTTTGAAGTTATTTTAAACTGATAACTAGCTAACTAAATAAAAGCTGAATGACGATCTTGTCTACTGCAACTTTTCGTACCATTTAACATACAAATTTTCAAACTACAAATTACACCACTTTTTAGTCGTATTTACTACTTTCTCGCTACAATTTCACTCTTGTAATTTACTTGAAAACAGCTACCGAGAAATTCAAAGTTACTCTGCAGTAGGTACTTAAAACTTTTAAATTGATAGAAGTTAACAAGGAAATAGTTTAGACATCGAACAAAATAGCTGCTGCCGAGAAAATTTCTTACTAGCTGTCCATACAGTTTCAAAACAAATAAAAATGTGTGTGGTACTTACTCAAGCGATGTTTCACAAGTTGCTCTACATTTTCTGTAACAGGTCAAAAAATAAAGCTACAAGAAACAAACAGGACAGCAACATCAAAAATAAATATACAAACTAAACATACATACATACATAACATACTAAACATAGTTAAAACGCTAAGCTTTATTAAAACAGATGTCTAGTTTAGTACATCTGTTGTACGACCAACAAAACGATTTTAAATAGTAACTGAAAATGTAATATTCAGCGTTTGCTGATGGCATACAAATTAATATTATTTACTTTGTCCACAGAATCAGCATCAGTGATAGTGCACGTGCTGAGCGGCGAGCGACCGGCGGCGATGCAGAGCTCAGGGCCGGCAATGCCGCCGCGACCGACGCGCGTCATCCTCACCGCCATGGTCACCATCGCCACTCTCCGGCAGCCCAGACAGAACATCCTCGTCATCCTTTCACTGCTCACGTACACTGTAGTCATATGCACCGTATACTTCGGCACTACGGTCACGAAGTTCATGCTTAACTCCCTGGTAAGAATCTTTGGAATGAGATGACCAATTAGCGATGAACTGTAAAATGTAAAAATGCTGTAAAGTGTGCTAGTTGATAACAACGATTAGTGAATGCTTTTGTTTGTAAGAGTACGAGTATCTAGGTAAAACCAAGTTCGGTGGAGTTTTCGGAATATTGTGAGTCACCGCAGGCGACGTCTGCGGCACGCTTTTCCTTTTTAATAGGCATAATAACATGAAAAGACGTGAAACGTCGTTTAAAGTTAATAGAGTTTTCCATTTGCAAAAAACTTGGCAAACTTGGTCTTACTAAGAATTGTAAAATACTATTCCAATTCCGTTGAATACGAAACCAGCATTCCAGCGAAAACATAATGTAATCAAATGTTTATTGTAATATAACTTTGTTGTTTTTACATGTGCAATAATAGCTGTCATTTATGTTCAAAAACTGTTATACAACATTTAATTGCAGCATAATACAATTTCAATTCCAATACTTAATACGTAATATCGTGAGTAAATTATTGTAATATTGTATCAGATTTTTCCTGCAACAAAAGCTGTTATTGATCCGAAACTAGTTTTTCGTATCCGCTAGTGGATTACTGTTTAATATTCTGCTCAGCTAACGTCTCAGTCTTGAATTGAGATTACAATCGAGTCAATATCGCCGGGTATAAACCAAACCAGAATTCAATCGCAGTCGGGCTCTATCTCATAGCCGGAGCTGTTGGTTGCTCTCTTTACCACTTTATTTGCGTTCAATCAAGCTGAACAAATAGATGAGCAAGTCTATCTACGCCAGCATAAATACTATTCATAGCCTCGATAGATATGTCTCGTGGAAAGTGCGGTGAACTTCGTTAATCCGCTCCGCCGGGAATAGTATATTTTTCATGAGAAATATTGCTCTAAAATAGCAAAAATAAAAGAGGCTATGGCATGTTATAGGCCTCAAAAATAGAAATTCATTGCTAAAAATAACATGTAATATTGTAATATTGTATGTTTTTCGTATGGTATTATATTTAAGTGAATGTAAAGCCTACCAGAGAATAATTGTTAAGTTTGTGTAAATATTTTAACATAGATCATTTATTAATATTGTGGTCAGAGTAAGTAATTTCTGTATTACCTTAACAAAACAACGGATAAAACGCTAAAATAAAGAAAGAAAAGGAAAGAAAATATTTTCACTGTTTTTTTTCATAGATCTGTGTGATCAAATCTCGGTTTGAAAATAAGTCATTCGTAGAAACAAAGGGTTCCGCAAAGAACTTCTGTAAAATACGAGGAATCGTTTATCCAAAAGTAAGGAACCAAAACGATTCTAAAGCGTTTCTATCAAATAACAGCTCAATCGAACCGAGTCGAATCAAGCTGATTTTATGGAGACTTCGGAGCGGTTTCACTTTTCGGTTTCTCAGATAGGAATGAAGCCAAGGACGCTTTCTTGAGCCAAGATAGCTACTTGTTCTTCGACATGAAAGAGAAAAAGTCAAGCTTCCAATGTTTTTGAATAAAGCGAATTAAGCCACCCACGGCGCCCTCGCATTATTTGACAAAGAACTAAATAAGCAAGAGAAATAATACCTACGTCGTTCTTTTGCGATTCGTTTCATAATGAGAAAGTTGAAAAACCTCTGTCTCGGGACAGCTACGAGCATTTCTTTTTAAACAAGTTTTATTGTAAGGTAAGACAATGAAACTTCTGAATTAGGGTTGCTTTATTAGCTGAAATAAAAGGAGCCGAGAAAACATTTTGTGAGTGACAACAAGAATGCTACTAAGTACCAAGAATCAGACCCTTTGGATGGTTTTTATCAAATCTTAAGAGTAAAAGGTTACACTAAGATTGGAAAGATTCCAATGTTTATTTTGTCATATATTACCAGCTGGTTTTTCATACTTTCTTTTTGAATTCGTACACATTTTGTAAATAAAAACAGCAATCAAATTTTTCGGAATCTTGTCAAAGGCAAGTTCAAATGTATAAAATTAAATCTCTAGGTAAATACAAATATCATAAATTGTACTTACGTAGATGTACCTTCGGAGATTTCATAATTGAAATTGACCTTTGACTAAATTTTTTAGATAAATGTAAATATAAGTCAAAGCCTTGTAAATAAGTAAAGATGTAAATAAAATGTTGTAAATCAAATTTAATGTTTGTAATTTATTATCAGCCAAAAATACATGTTATGTATTGAGTTGATTTTTAAATTGGTGAGTTTTAAAGCTTCACCGTTTTCGTCGACGTAGTTATCGAAAGGGTTGTGTAATAAACTATCAGATGTAGTGTTAAAATATGTTAATTAACAGTTTATAAGAATAAATAGAACTAAATTGATGAAGAGTATGGAGTCTTATTGATTACCTTATTATTTTAAATTTATATTTTTTATTTCATTTCTTTTTTTGCTTCAGGTATATCTACTCTTACGTTTGGACCTATTCACTCGTAAAATACGTGTGTATAGATGACTATTTGACTATAGAGATATCGAGCAACAGTAAGTATGGAAATTCTTTATTCGAAGCTAACGTAATGGGTAGGTATATACAAGTATAACTACACTTCCGATTTCTACTCAATCAATCTGGTACGACGACTACTAACCCCGACGATATATGTCAAGCCTTTCCACGTGTATTATCAGAAGAGCTCTTGACTCACTTAATGTCTGAGTTAACCGTCTTTACTACCTACTATTAGAATTGAAATTCCGCAAAATGGCGCAGGATAATCCGCGCGACGTAAGGACCTACCTACGTACAAACTATTTAGGCGATTTGGGGCACTTGTGATGATTTATCACATTACAACAACAGTTAGGTAGATGTTATCTGTCCATTTGATATATTGGTAGGAGCTTGTTAGGGCTTATTTTATAGGTTTTTTTCAAAAGCTAATCTAGATTTTCTTATATTTCTCCTCGCATAAAGAACTGTAAGGGACAAAACTTGTTCTTGAACAAAAAAAGAAATCATAACCAAATTACGCTTCTTGTTTAAACGGCCAAGTGAAACTTTTCTCAATCGTATCAACGTTGACTTACGAAATTAAATCCGCTCGCAAAGAAAGTCAAATTAAGCGGATACCACTAAAGTTTGCAACAAAAAATAATCTGGCAAGGGCAGGGCGAGTTAGAAAGGAAAAAATTACATTGTATTAAGCAGTGCGGCCGAGAAACTTTCGCAGATGAAGACAGGATTCGGGAGTAGGGGTAAGGAAAACGTTCCAGTGTACGATAGAATTCGAGACTCGGACAAACTATGATTTCTATCTACTATAAATCTAAGCACGATTACTTATGTTCTGGCCGCTAATTTGCTGCTATTCGCTAATTTGGTCGTAATTTCGCTCTCAAGTGTTTCTCCAACCATATCAACAGCTTCAAACGATATCTTTATTTGTGTTTTTCTTTGTGGTCCTTCGGCTTTGTTAACAAATCATATTTATTCGTGTTGGATCCATTATTAGTCAGCCTCGACACTGCCTGATTTTACTGATAAACCTAGTAGTTTGACGTTTATTGACAAGAACACCTTTAAGCTCTCGAAGTCATATTTAAATCCTCTTTCGAAATAATTTTGCTCATGTTGTTCTCAGCAAGAAATGTGTACGAGCTCGGATACTGTTAAGTAGGTACATTTATCTACAAAGATTCGAAGCGAAAGGAAAAAGGGAAGTAGGTACGTCTCTGCTTATCGCAAACAGATACGACGAGTGAGTACTGATGGGTTTATCCAAGTTGATGTTTTGGGAGAGATTATACTCGTAGTCGCTCGCCGAAACTTTATTTTCATGGACTGCGTCGGTGCTTGACCCACTTTTCGGTATTTTTCACCAATACGCTCCAGACAACATAATGGAACACTTATCTAAATGTCTCTCAATTTTGGAATATGTTATCAGAAATCATATATCTTTTTATTAACCGAGTGGGTGAAGCGAGGAAAACGTCTTTGCAACAACTGCCAAAATTTACTTTCTACTGTCCAAATGTTCGTTTGTATGTTTGAGTGGATATTGGTACTCGCGCACAGCTCGTATTTTTCAACGACTTTCGACGTAGCTCGGTATACAATACAGGTTTCCAAATTATTTGAAATGTTTTTATTTATCTCAAAAAACGAGTCTGTGGCGCCATTTAACTGCAATTTTGATAAAATTAGGCAGAAATATTTGGTAGGAACTTCATTCCTAACAAAAATTTCGAATATGAGCAAAATTGATCAAGATAATCGAGATAAAATATTGAGATTGATGCAAAAAAAAATGGTGCTTGCGAGGTCTACTACTCGCAGAACTACTACTATACATAATATACAAGAAATTAGCAGTCTTAAAAAAAACTCCTGTTAGTTATATAGTTCGTGTACTTCGTTTATTCTGTTATAGAGCTAATTACTAGTTACTTGTGTTTCTGTCATTGACGTTTGTTAGAATGCTATTTGCCTAAAATACAATTTGTAATTCATAACC
Source organism: Alcis repandata (assembly GCA_949125135.1). Classification (NCBI taxonomy): domain Eukaryota; kingdom Metazoa; phylum Arthropoda; class Insecta; order Lepidoptera; family Geometridae; genus Alcis; species Alcis repandata. The sequence continues at coordinate 7,117,634 of OX421238.1, forward strand.
TACAGTGTTAGATCAACACATCGGACAGTGACGGACGGTATCCGACCCGAAACCGATCGGTTTTAGAAATGATATGTATGGACTGTTGCTGTAGAATGTGATCGCAATAGTTTTTTATGCTTTAAATAAAATTAAAATAAATATAGAATAAAAAGCCTTTATTTCCCGTAACAGTTTACAACATGAACAAGTGTAAAAAGAGTAAGTTTGTTATATAAAAATTAAAATAGACAAAAAAAATAGACAAATAGACAAATATTTATTTAAGACAAAAATAACAATAACAAACAAACTAAAAAACAATAAAAGAAGAAACAACACAATTTTTGACTTGCCTTTTTTACCTTTAATTGTCGAATATATTAAGTCTATTATTATATCTAGGGCACCCAAATGTGGGTTAAGGCCTCCTTCATGTCTTGCCATTCTTCCCGGTTTTGTGCTAGACAAATCCAAGTTGCTCCTGCAGCCTCTACGATGTCGTCGCACCATCTTCTCCGAGGTCGTCTTCTATTCCGAGTCTGGTCTCTGGGACGCTCGCTCCATCTACCGTCTTTTGCCCGATCTAGGTGGCTAGCGCTCCTCCATTTGTGTTTGCAGAGCATTGTTACTGCGTCTACGACTTTGGTCTCCTGTCTTATGTACACATTTTTTACCCTGTCTCTAAGCTATAACAGGCGGTAAACAAGCAAACGGGCTACCTGATGGTAAGCGATCACCGTCGCGTATGGAGCACTCGGGGGCGTTACGGGTACGTTGCCGACGATTAACAGCCCTTTTGAACACACCACACGTTTCTATAACTACTAAAACTCTAAATAAAATTTATCTAAATCTAGTGAGTGGGTACTCTAACCTGAGTGCCTAGTGCGAGTTTTTTCAAATTTGATCGCGTTAACGTAAACTACAATTTGTATGGAACTACCTAGTTGTCATTCATATTATGAACACTAGGTGGCGCGGTGTTTATTCCATAAAATTGTAGTTTACGTTAACGCAATCTAATGTGATAAAATACTTGCACTAGGCACTCTGCTATTAATCTAACTCCTTTTCGCAAATTATATTTAATTGCACATTGTACGGACTCATGCATGCACGGACAAAATTTGTGTATCATTCTGTTTCAACCAGTCCGAACCTCAGTGCAAATGTGGTCGTGAATTGAATATGTCACGAAAACTGAGTTCACTAATGAGTGGTTTCGAGAAACTAGGATTGCTGTGATACTTGTACCGACTCACTACACTACTTGTATTTATAAATCTACATATGTAAGTACAAATAACAAAGCTGTAGACGAGAAAATCGGTCTGTCCCTTTGTTACGATATCACGCTAAGACTAAGGAACTGATTTGATACTTTTTACCCTTATTATGGAGGTATTTGTCATGAATCAATGATTAAGATATTGTTTATCTCGCAAAAATTAACGGTTTCCGAACTGCGACGCAAGTTAATTTTTTTTTTTTAAGAATATCAATGTTTGTGTGATTGTAATACCAACATATAAAAACCGGCCAAGTGCGAGTCAGACACGCGCACGAACGATTCCGTACCATTGTTTATGCCAAATGCCATAAAAAATATGTCTGTTGCATGGGAGCCCCCTTAAATTTTTATTTTATTCTGTTTTTTAGTATTTGTTTTTATAGCGGCAACAGAAATATATCATCTGTGAAAAATTCAACTGTCTAACTATCACGGTTCATGAGATACAGCCTGGTGACAGACGGACGGACAGTAGAGTCTTAGTTATCGGTAGAGTCTTGGTGATCGGACAGTAGGTCCCGTTTTACCCTTTGGGTACGGAACCCTAAAAAATAGTGTAGTTTAGCACTTAAATTGAGTTGGGTATGAACTCATAATTTCACACTACTGGAATTCAATGCTTTTCATTATAATGTAGAAAATCTTAAAAACCTAGTAAAGAAAGAAAATGAGGACATTAACAGATTAAATTGCAGTTTTTCTATTATTATGCAAATTGATAGTAGTAATCAAAATACAAAGAAAATCGTATTGTATTGTACTCAAATACAAATTATTACTGATATCTACTTTGAGTAGTAATCTCAAAGCAGTAAATAATGTTATCTATCAAAATTATACTCTACCTAGAGGTATTTTCACATAAAGCGCTCTCAATCTTCTCGTTTCTTATATCAAGCATGAAATACGTAACGTAATCTAATCTGTATGTTGCAAGGGAAGCTGTGAATAAATTCTTCATATAAATATTCATGCTCCGCTCTCATCCGTCTATTTACTATATGGTGGAGCTTATCTCTAATTTCGCAACTGGCTACAGCGTGCGATAGATCAAACGCACACTTTGTGTTCCAGTTTAAACTGACTTTAAAGTTACCAGGAGCTCTGTTCTTGATGAGTATCATACCCAAATTTACTTCCGAATATTAACTAACACTAAAACTCCGAATTTACGCCTCTATTGATATTGGCGTGAAATTCACGGGTTGTATATCCACGTACATTTTTCTACCGTCGTCGTCGAATGGTATTTTCGTTTATATGTCATGTTCGGACACTGTCTCTCGGGAACGAAAAGTTACGGTCACGTATGGGAAATGTATTTTCACTACGCTTTGTGACCTCTCTAGTGTTTGAGCCTTTTTCGTGAAATTGGAAAAATCTTTTGGGCTCGCATTCACTAGAGAACTTTTGTGTAAACACTTACCAACCAAAATTGTGGACGCTTTCATGGGAATGAAACTTTTCAGTTATTCATTTTTTAATACTTTTTAAAATGCAACGTTTCAGCAGTCTTCTCAGGTCTCGACGCAACTATGCAAAATAAGTATAAATATGTAAGTAGATACTATTAAAAATAAAATACAGTCAGCTCCACATCAAACAACGAATTCTGTTACAAACTAAATTATGAAAACGTTCTGAGAAAAACATCTGCTTCAAATCGAGCTTCGAATGCTACTCAATTTACATACTTACTCATACGGCTCCCAATACGAGACATTGAATGACATCTAAGCAAGCGAAATGCAAAGCAATTTCATGCATAATTTATGTGAAATTGCTTTGCAATCTGCTAAAACGTCAAGGGCATGTACAAACACGGCACGCACTCGCGACAGAGGCGATTGTGCTCCGGTTTCTACATTTCAAATGCAATAACCGTTTCTGGCTTCCCCCAAATTTTATTGACCCACAAAGTGTCGTGACAAGATAACATTAAAAGCTCTCATGATGACGGTTGTCCATTTTGAAGTTAGGATAATAAATAATTAATCAGGCTTGAGCGGTTATGAATTCGTTCAAAGGTTAATTTGATATTTTGAAGCGTTTGTTTATTTTTAACCTTCAACGCAAACAGAGGGTGTTATAAGTTTAACATATATCTGCGTATCGGGGTCTATCTGTATTTTTGTCTAAATGCTCCCACATGCTAAACCAATTTTGAATTTTTAAAAGATGACTTAATCGAACATAATAGATATTTAATTTTATTCTTTCTTTTATCTTTTGAATTTTTAATATTACTTAAATAGGTACTACGTAGCTCATTATAGACCTTCAATAAACATTTAATTGCAGAAAACGTTCATAAACTGTTTTTGATTGAACTATTCAACAGGAATCCATATAAAATAAGAAAAATGCTCTCAATGGCTCTATTCTAAGAATCCCGACATTAAACGAGTAGCATTACTTTCGTCCCCCAACGCTCCGATCACAACATATACTATAACAAGATTTATAGAATAAAAAGCCGTGTCCAAGTAACGTCCCACGGGAGTCGGGGAACATCTATTTCGTTAGTTTGCGCCGAGTCACCGGGCCGCTCGTTTGTCATCCCAGCCTTATTGAGGAGCAAATTTTGGTGACCGCCTCATGCCTCCAGTTATCTCCCTGATATATTCATAATTCCTCTTGAAAGACATATTCGGGCTTTGCCCCTGGGACGTCGTTTGTTGACGCTAACTTGTACATGGGCGAACGCTATCTCGGCAGCAATTATGTAATCCTAATGCGTGGGTAAGGATGAGGGAGCACGGGTTCACAGTAACAAGCTTTAGTTATACGGAATTTAATCTCCATGCACGCGAATGGCTACAATGGAGGTAAACAATCGTAAACAGACCATGCTCACGCAGTAATATGAGACCCTCTTTTTAAAGTAGGTTGTTTGTTTATCTACATTTTCCCTTTATTATTGAAAACAATGCATCGATATCTATCGGAAACCTTGACTACGAGAATAGAGGTAGTTATATACGTAATACGAATCGTTCGTGTACTTTCAAATGCGCAGTTAGTGGCCAGCTTCAGCACTCGTACCAGAATTAAGCCGTCGTCGCCCCCTAGAGGGCTCACATATAGCTAAACGGTTATTGTCCCAAAACCAACCGGCACTGTATCTACTCGTACATGCCAATCGAAATACAGAAACGCTAAGATGAGGTCTTAGATTTTCATTTCAAATAAAGCCCTGAATTTTCATAAAGTAAAATATGTACATTAAATATCGTATATTGAGAGTAATATGAAATATGTCAGGATGATATTCTTATCGCCGCGTCTCGGCGGCCTCGCCCACATACCTACTCACATGCCCACATACTTCAGTATGAATGATTTTGTATCGTTGAATATCTAAATACGTGTGGGATAAATCGTTTACATACAAGAACGAATAGGTGTGTCTACTTATATGGGAGCAAAAATCTCATGCATAATTTGATCGGTATTTAGAAAAAAAGTGATACAGCGTTACTTTTGTACTCGTACATTGGTGGATTATATTATTATTCGTATTCAGAAAATTAACATTGCTGTTCACCGCGATAATGTCGCCAGCCTTTTGGATACTTCACCACGGATAGTGACTTGAGCTCTGTTTCTATCTGTTATAAATAATTTTTGGGGTTATGTAGTTATATGCTGTGTTTTTCATTATTAATAAATGACTATAGTAAAAATACAGAATGTTCATAAAGTTAGATAATCGTCTGAACCTCTGAGTTGTCTATAAATACATATTTACATTCACACTACCATTATTTATGGATTTGAATGTAGCTCTGTCTTACTGTAAATAATTCACCTCGTCATAAAATTATGGTAGCACTAATAATGATAAAAATTGGAAATAGCAGACAGGTATAGAATAATCTTACTTCTTTCCTTAGGTAGACTATTTCCTTTTCAAATCAAGATCGGTTCAGCAGTTTATACACGAATAGTATCAAATAAGAATAATTCACCTCGTCATAAAATTATGGTAGCACTAATAGGTAATGATAAAAATAAGGAAATAGCAGACAGGTATAGAATAATCTTACTTCTTTCCTTAGGTAGACTATTTCCTTTTCAAATCAAGATCGGTTCAGCAGTTTATACACGAATAGTATCAAATAAGATATTTTACTTCTGACTAATAAAGTATTATTGTGAACAAAAGTGAGCGTGTGTTTTTTTATACATACGAGTAGATATGAATTAACGATACGTCTTATGTACGTTGTGGATACATTTACATGTAAGAGATATAATGTTAGCCGTACCCACGTATCTTATGTATCTTGTATGAGATAATTTTCTAGAAAATCAAAGCATAGAGCGCTATAATTAAAATTTAGAACGTTACCGAGTAGTGTTTTGCTTTTAAAACATTTTCGTTCATGTAACTAGCAAATATTATATTTATACATATTATATATGAAGATACCCCCAACGCCTCATGTTTCGTTCGGGAGAGAGTGAGAAAGCGCAACGTTATAAAGCCCCTTCACACTACGCTAATATATCGCATCATAGCTTCATTCAAAGCTTATTTCGCTCTGCCGTTGTCAACGTGTCCGGAGAAAATATAGGTGTGTGAGTGCTATGCTATTAGGCGGGTAAGTAATGATCAGTACATAAGTTAATGAATTTATATAGGCATAACAAAGCATAATCTGAAAAGAACTAAGTAGGTATTAAATAGTATTAAGAGGATTAGTTTATTTTATTTCCCAGTTAAGTATCAATATTGTTCAAAAATAAAACCCCGCAGTTTCACGCAAAGGCTTCCCCGCTTAAGGCTTGTTAATCAATTTTTATTTTCTTTTTAAAGTTCACAAAAAGGCGGTCTTTTGATGAAGGTTGTGAATGAAGCTTTTGTATGTCGGGTAAGCTTATGTGTGTTTGTATATTTAATTTTTTATTTCAGCCATTCTTTGCGAGCAATATGTATGTAGGTACTTTTTTAATAAAATTGTGAATGAGGACACTGAACGTACTAGTAAACTGGGCAGAATAAACTAGTAGTAAAGTATACCAGAATGGTATGTCGAAACAACTGAATTTATGAAAAGTACGTTTTATATTTCTAAAAATAAATGTTCCATTCAAATTGTAAATTTACTACACACAAAAGATTGTGTAATTAATTATATGAAGTTGTACCAACTCGTTTGTATTTTAAGTGACCTAGAATGAAATAGGAAATGAAATAAATAAATGAATTAAATTGAATTCTATTTATGTTGAAAATATCACGTGTGATAAAACGTTCTGTTCATGGCCAAAACGTCAAAATTCCCAAAATGTAAGCAGAGAGTTGAATAGTATTGCGCTGGCGTGACTTGTCGCATTAGCACAAAATTTCAGGTTGTCACAATCTCGCCTGCGGTGTGGCATTATTAGTCAACAGCGACACTAGGGCTTTTACCTTTTAACTGCGGAACTATTCGAGTGCGATTCCAACTGTGGAATTATGGAGAACTCTGTAACCACAATTTTCCTGTACTACATTATTTACCTTATCTATTTGGGATTTAAAATATTTCGTTGCTTTTTATCGACGAGTAATTGAACCTAGAATGACGCAAGTGGGCTTTACAGGTCGATACACATCTGACGGAAAATGCGTCGCGTATTATCGCACTTGACGCAGTAGCGCATCATCGGTTGAGTGTGAAAGGTTGGATGTTTTATTATATATTTCTCTGTTCTGGCGTTACGCGACCGATAATACGCGACGCATTTTCCGTCAGATGTGTAGGTATCGACCCTACAAGTCACAAATTATAATGAATTGTAATATAAAGGAACGATTTCGAATAAAAAACAAAGGTAGAGGAAAAAAGTTACCCAAAACAACCTTATTCGTGTTTTGATGGGATATAAAATCAGAAAAATCAAAGAATATAATAATGGGTAAAATTTTCTTTGCTCCTCCGAATATAATAACAATAGGTTCTAATGTAATGTAAAATATTACAGAAATGATATATGTACGATGTACGTTGTACGTAAGTTACTTTGTATAGGGTGAATGATCAGCCAGTAGCGGTGTTTTAAGTCGCTCAAAGATTTCCGAAGTGGCCTAACGATTATTATTACAGAACATATATATTTTGGTCCTGTTATAACCCACATATTAGGGTCGGGACAAATATCTGCGGTGACTATCTACGCCAGATACACCACGAACGCTGTATAGGTACCTACAGGTGTAAGTTCGCTGTTGGTACCCGGGTGGGTAAGGTTACACAATTTATCCCAGTCCACGCAGCTTTTGTCCATTACAACCATAACTCTGCTTTCAGGACTATCCTATCAAACAAAGAAAAGACAGAGATTCAAATCTCTCAGGTAACAAGATGATTCTACCTTAATTTAGTACAGAACTCATTCATAAGGCCGCCTCAAAAACATGTGGCACCACAAATATTTGTGCGAAGCGCAAATTAAAACTGAGCCGGGTCGGCTGCCTTGACATTAAGTAGGTAATCCCATTGTAAGCACTACTGCTATTAGCATTAAATGACCGTTTGGACCGCAGCACTCTCGTCCCCGCTTCCCGTAACAGACTGACCAACTTATCTAACGAGTTGAGTGTTGGAGCCACAGTCATATTTTCTTCACAAAACTGACAGTTACGCTTACAAAACTTTTGATTCCTTGATTCGGCCACCGCTACAGATAAGTTGGTCACATGTACAACGAATGTGGCTCGTTTGAATACAGAAGAATTATCGTGTGTTTTGCAAAAAGTGCTTATATATTTTAAGTTTCGTTGTACGTACAAATATTTTAAGACTTTGCAAAATTAATTAATTGTGGAGCAACTAAAAGTTTTTTTAAGATCGTATCCACCTTATGAACTAAGTGAAGTAAAGTGGAAAAAAATAGGTAAAACAATATAAAATAGCAAAACAAAATCGAAATTCTGTTTTACGTTTCGGTGACACACCTTTTTTCCTACAATCATCAAATAAGATAGTCCTCCTGATCGAAAATACATGAACGAAACTTATACTTAGCCTTAAAATAATATAGTTTGTTTTTCAATTTAATAGCTCTACAACTAATACCAAACAGAATAAACTTAAATTACTTCATTAACTAATTTAATAGGTTTACAATCTGTGGGAAGTTCAAACAGATTTTCTTAAGTAAACAGGTTAACGTAATTCAGTAGGTAACACAGAACTGACCAAGTAATTTGGGAACAAAGAGATTCGGCAAACCGAGTGCAAAGTTACTCGACCGAATTCAAGTTACGTAACTTAAGGTATTTATGTGCCTACCCATCTATGAACCCTCTGGTTTATTTGCTTACATTTGAATGGAAATACTATTATTTATAGTTTCGCACGTAAGGTTAGATATGCGCCTTCAAACTGCCATCAATTGATTTTGACGACTAGGTTCCAAAAACTTACAAAATGAATTGCAATCTTTTTAGGGACCAATACAATATAAAACGTTATGTTACTTATATAAAAAGGGAAATTTTTGATGATTAAAAAATCATCAAACATTTCCTCTTTTAAATAAGTAACATACGAGTATAAACCTAGTAAAGTTTTTTTTTACAAAATTGGCTTTTGTGATAAAATCTTCCGATCCTAAATAACGTTTTATTTTTTCTTTCGACTCGTTCAACCTCAAAAATTTACTTCCTTGATGAGTGTTTTCATTTAAATTTAATTTAAATTCCGAAGGTGTCAACAACTCAATGCGCTAATTAACTTTATTGTAAGTTAAGATACCGCCTATAAAAGAAGGGGAAGTGAATGAATGGAAACGGACCTGAATTGGAAATACTATTTTATTTGAGAAAGGTATTCTAGCTTAAAGACTCCAGGCTTTTCAAAACTTGCTCGAGTTTGAACAGTGCCACTCTCCGCTCGGAATTCATTCCTTACTATTGCGAGCCTAGGAGACTGTCTTATTTCAAGCTGCAATTTATTTATCATAAGATCCTGTGAATTAATTATTTCCCAGTTTGATTTTAATTACTTCTTCTTTGTGTTAAATTGTTATTTTCTTTGTTCAATTGGACTAATAATCGAATCGAATTGTACTCGTATTTAAAATTTATATAATTTACTAAATTTATATACAAATTCACTTTATAGCAACATGAAATAGATACTTCGCACAGACGAGTACACATTATGCAATATTTTTATGCGAGATCGAAACGGTTCGTCATTTACAGAGTCAACGGAGCGAAACAGATAGTCGATTAGTGAGATTATCGCTTTCTTTTGTGCTAAAACGGTAAGAAAAATTGGTCGAGCGTCGTCAGTCAATTTGCTGATCGAGCTCGAATCCGATACCTATCGTTTGATGGTGGTAAAAGCCGATTATTGCCGGGGAAGCCCGAAGATTGCCCCTAAAACTTTTAACGTTCCTACTAAATTACAATTTGGGAAGTGGGAGAAGTTTCTCGACCTATTTAATTTATCGCGCCAGTCGATGTGACGTTCCATCTCGAAAACATAAGCCCGATTGGCAACTCGGTCATGGATTTGGGTCACTATAAAAAATAGATTACTTTCGCTATTGAGATCGGTGATGTCCGATGGAATTTTATAGGCATTTAGATTGCAAATACGCGTTCACGCTATTTAAGCACACAGATATTAAAATACTCGTATGAAAACTTACGTATTTTGTTTGAACAACACGAGAATACTCACGTGCTACGTTTTAGTATTGTAGCTTTCATCAATACTGTTTTATGTATGATTACTTAACGAAATCGATGAGCACGAAAACTTTTCGCATAAGGACGCTGATTCAAAATTACGTTCCGTAACGAAATATGCCCATGCCTACCTTTTTACGTTTGCTAGAATAGGATAATACGAAATTCACTTAAAACTTCGCGAGCCCATATGCTTGTAAAGGGATATCGCATGGATTTGTTTGAGAATTGTGTTATTTGTATCGTCTTAAGCGTAGTCATTGTGATGGGAAAAGTTATAAGTAGGCGGAGGATTGAAAAGTTACGAAATAAGTCTCAGGGAGGCAATAAGACAGGAGCGTTTTGCAAGCATTTGTTAAAAGTTCCGAGAACGGCAGAGTTTATACTTTCTGAGTTTCATTCCAACTTGTTATTATACCGTTCGGTTACAAGTGCGTCTACGTACCTGCTTTAGATAACTTGGAATACGGAGAACACTCATAGTATTCCAAAATACTTTTGAGACTTGCTTATGCTTACTTTTAACGATGGTATACTCAAGACAAACAGGAAATTCAAATTAATTTATTAAAGTATTAAACGAATAGGCAGAGTAGCAAGACTTGATGTGAAAGTTTTAAAGACCGCCTGAAAACCTTTGACAGGGCTTGCCGGTTTTTGTTATAAGACAAACAACCGAGGCCTACCCTTTAACTGACTATACCTACACCATACTATCTATACCATACACGTTAGCGCTCAATTGTAAATGCCACTCGGTAGTCGCCCATCCGAAGACTGACCGTATCATCCGTTGCTTACGAACGTATATCGGTGATCGGATTCAAACACCTACTCGAGCTAAGCTACGAGCTCGAGCGCTACAATTAAATGACCCAAGAATAACCGACCAAATATAATCTTGAATCTGGAATCTTGACCGACCTACCGACTACCTAGTAGAATGTAGCACAAAGCTGCGCCACGTTTGCCGTGCACTTGATCGTATCATTAAGTTACATTCGCTATTTTATCTCATACTTTTATAAAGGAAAACGGTGCTTACCAGTATAACGAAAACACCTCTTTTCACGCCAGGATGGTATATATTTATAAAACACTTTATATATTACAATTATATTCACAGTAACAGTATTACATCGACGTCTGATCGAAACTAAAGCTAAAACCGAATTGCCTTTCACTTCTCAACATGCCACCTCGCCAAGTCTTATCCCCTCTACTTTACTGTCGTTCTTCCTTTAGCGCTATTGCGTTTACTGGGCGGGGCGACATGTTTCCGGTGACCATTTTAATCAAAAGACTGTTTATCAAATTAAATACCAAATGATATAAAATCGAGTAAATGACATTAAGGTGATTAAATTTATACTATACATAATTAAAAATCATGACACTCGGCCATCCGGCAACGTGATGCCTCCCGGCATTACCCACAAAATACACATAAAATATAAATTTAAAACATCTTTGAATAAATATTACATGGAAATTCGTACTGTCTTAGTAAAATCATAATACAATAGACAATTTCAATAAAAATGATCGTTAAAACGAACTATAACTATGATTAATGACACAGCACTGATAATTCAGGTTAACATTTTAACAGTTTTGGTGTACTCAGAAAACATTAATTACAATAATAATTTCTCTGAGTTATCTATTACAATTACAAATCATGACATTCGGCCTTATAACGATCTAGTTACTTGGATTCAACTATTTATATACAAGACTATTGTCGTCAAAAATTTAAATAAGTATTTTCATTTACACATGTCTGTACCCTTTTTGATTTTATGTGGTGGCATCGCTTACTAGGAATTATTTTTTCTACGTCTGGCCGCGATGTAACAAAAAGCTGTCGCCAAACCCCATTGAGTGAAGTGCAGAGTTCACACGAAATTTAAGAAACAAGTGAAAGCCATAAAACGTTTGATATATTGTTTTAGGCAAACTTACAAGAAATCCTTTTTTTCTCGAATGGACCATTTAGATAAATGGTAAAAGTGCAACACTTGTATGAGTAAAGTTTCATTGTAAAAAATTAAATCTTTCAAAAGGACTCAAAAAGCAATAAAATAGGAAATTTATGACTACGGACGACCGTGGGACAGTTTTGGTGAAGCCAAACTGAACGATAGGATAGGGACATTCTGAATTAGACCGCGAAAGAGTGCAGACATAGTTGTCCTAAATTAAACTTTGAAAGAGTGTAGTCATGATTTCTGAAGCACCTTAACTTTAGTTAAATTGTGGTTTGTCTTCGAAATCTTGAATATGAATTTGTAAATGTTAAGGCGTGCTTTTCCTTTGTTTGAACCTTTAAATAGAGTCAAGTGTTAACGTACAAAACTAGTAAATTCAGTGGTGAGCTGTTAACAGCGGTTTGGTAATGTACATGCACTGTATCAATAAACTTGTAAATATTATGCCAGTTTAAAGTAACGATTCACACTTATTAAATTAGTCTTACTAAATTGTTCATTTACTTTTATATGGAGCAACAGGATAATCTAAATTATATTGAACGTATGTACCTACAGCGTATGAACGCGTACCTCATGAGTTAATTGTTTAAGCCTACTTAGTTATGGCCGAGACTAGTAAAGCACTCACGTGTGTTGATCGAAGGAAAGAATCCGAATTAACACGATCTAATACGTTCCTCTAAATACTGTGTCACTTATAGAGTTGTATAAGTATGACCTAATGTTGCTCTATGTAAAGTATTATGTGTTGCTAATATCTTTGTTCTATGATTCGATAATAAATGTATAACTAATTGTATGTGTAATTAAGGTATCGTATAAGATAGTAAAGCTAAAACTACTATACCCTGATCTTGATTAATAATTTAATTTCAAATACAGTAAACTAAAATGGAAGTCCTAGAACAAACACATAATTGAAAGAAAGAAATATAATAATAAATATAAAACATAAATGTAACCATTAATTATTACTTGATCTAATAATAACTAATAATTAAAGACTATTCGGGGTATAGTGACAAATATAATTTGAATAGTTTCGGAATAAATAATAATAACGCACAGGGCGATCGCGATCTTAGTTTTCTATTCATTCAGCTAGATATTCCGGCCCGCACAGTTTTCGCTTGGACTATCGCTTTCTGTGTGGATGTGCCTAGTAGTCGAATGTCCTACAGACCATGAATCATACCCGATTTATGGGATGTATAAAAATGAGTTTAGCTTAGGGCTAATAACTGATTTACCGTAAATAAACCTTCATATCGCCCAAATGACTTGTTTGATTTATTAAATTAAGCTACAATTCCCGATACCTCACTAGGTAGATACGAGTATTTACTAAGGTCTAATCCCAGACCATGATACTCTCATTAAAGTAAATCTCATTGCTCAATATAAATATTCATTTATCACTAAAGTAACGAGAGTTGAGTCTAGAAACGAATCCTAGGTAGTTGTAAGATTTACAGCTCTAGCAACGTGCGTACTTCGGGATTTCAACCAACGCGTTCTTCACTACCGACGAGTTCAACAGCAGAGAACGTAGGTATAGGAAGTATCGATTACGAATTATAATTTATTATAATATATAACATCAATTATACATAGGAGTTGATTCTGGAGAGACTACCGTTTCGCCTGATGAACGGTAATCAACTTATATGATCTAACTGTGAATAATCTAAAATACTCACTCTGAGTCACTATAGAAGAGGAACTATAATTATATACATAATTAAGTGTTAGGTATATAGCTACCTAACCTGATATAGAAGTTAGTTTCGATACTAACGAAAGGCCACCGGCCGTTATAGTGTTTGTGATGTAGAAAGTATGTATGTGCGTTTGTACATAATAAACCTTTGGTGTATTCATACACACATAAGAACGTAGCTTCGATGCTTACGTCAGTCTCTTGGTCATATTATCTATATGGTGTATATGGCAAATATACAATTCATTTTCCCATTCACTCTTGATACTAGACTCTGTGAGGACCTGTCGTATTCTATTAGTACATAATCTAATCATTTATATTATTGCAAGTCATAAGAGAATAGTGTATTGTACTGACAGGGAACATATTAATGTGACTATGATAATAGAGTGCGCTGAATTCCAATTGGACTCTCTGGTATTGCACTTAGCATACCTAGGTCGAGAGTGTACGACCCAAACAGCTAACCCTCCGTGCCTGACGACAATGTGTGGTCCTGGCTTGCCTCACACTTCCTCCCCTGAGAGATGTTGCAGTGCTCCTCTCGCGACCACTTAGCCACCGTCAGCGGCCGTTGACTTTGCAAACATAAAACCATGGTATATTTAAAGAGCTTTATAGCCACCGTAAGCGTTCGAACGCGGCAAGTGAGTTGCACAAAGACATACACGGTATGCGCCTGTACGCAGGAATTAGGCCTTGCGAGCAGAGTGGGCCAGTTGTACGATCAGTTGTTATTGCATGATTACCACAGACCAGTCACTTGGATAATATTCATTAGAATATCGTTTATTTCCAACTGGACATATTTCAATTCCAGTTAGAATTCCAATACTCGCGCTACAATACCTAGACTGCCAAGCCTGGAGGTATAGTTATGCGATGGCATGAGCCGTGAGGGCTGTTAATAAGCTATATGCATTAATTCGCACACATATAAAACATGAGATATAAATATATTTAGTCACTTAATATTTTCCAAGCTAGTATAACACTAAACTCGTAACTAATCTTCATAACTAGACGATCACATATAACAAGACTTCGGCAAATATACGTCGGTATTCCACCACCAGGTAGAACCGACCTTTTAACTGAAGCTTTGGCATCGGGTACCACTACAGAAATGGTGTACGTGACCAAGATTTAGCTACGTATTAAACTGATAATACGACTAAATTAATTACCTATTACAAAAAAAAAAAAAACACAACGTAGAAATAACAGGGTCCTCACGAGTTTAATTATACTAGTATAAATGTGTGTGCTTTTCAGAGATCCGATTGGATTTTACAACGGGAGCCTACGAGATAAAAGGTCTCCAGAATTGTTTTATAACCTGTATTCAATTGTGTACGCCTTTACAGGACACTTGGTGCAGACGACACGTTTTGATGACCACGTCGACGCACAGACGACTTGAATATTAGTTATAATTGACGGCTTAGTAATGTTTATATAAGGTTAGAAATAAGTTATCCTTTTACATTTTTGTTTTGTTTAGACATAACTAGGTATTTTTAACGCTTAGCTAAAACTAGACTGTTCCGCAACGTAAAGTGATAGGATAACTGCTTTTGGGTCCGTTTGATAAGAACGTTGTAGTTAAATAGACTGTAGTCGAACACAGTAACTTCAGTAAATTCAATCTAGATTAGATATGGTTGAACACACTCTTCTATTTTGAACATAGTACGTTAGGCAAACGTTTCGTTGGTAGATGATTGTTGTATGCTAACGTCATTGGAAACCTACACAAGGTTTAGGGGGAAGGCAGAACGGTATTATGGTGTCTATTAAAAACAATTAATGTGCACCACAAACTCAAACCGCACAACTATTGTTGGAATACAGAATGTTACTAGCAAATTGGTTAATAATATAACTGATATCGAGATATACGAATATGGAAGCTAGATTGCAGAAGTTGTTAAAGCGTTTATGTCGCAAAGCGAGAACGCAATCAGATTACTTTTGTTTGATACTGCATTAAGAAACGGTTACCTAGACACAAGGTTATCTAGATCGTTGATTGAAGTTGGTCATTGTTGACTAGAACCGCGGTTTCAAATCGAAATTAGTTCATTGCGTGCGGTTGATGAGTCAGAGACTCTAGGCAATGTCTGTTGCAGAAAGTAGAGAGCTATATAGCAAGTCAAACGATATTGCAGTCAGATGCAGGCCAATTGCCTTAAATAAGTACCAAAACGGCTAAACAATTTCAATAGGAAATTAAAGGAAACTAGTACGCATATCAATGTACCTATAGAAAACGTGATCATTCGAACTGATCATATGAATTTCGTACGGATACATACATTGATACGCATAGCAACGTGAAGAAAACGTTATCATTCGAACTGATCATATGAATTTTATACGGTTACATGCATTAGTACGCATATCGATGTATATGAAATGTGGTCATTCGAACTGTTCAGATGATTTTTTTTATGGTTACATACGCGTAAATTACAGGAAATCGATACACATAGCAAGGTGAAGGAAACGTGATCATTCGAACTGGTCATATGAGTCTATATGGTTACACACGTGTAAATTACTGAGCTAGAGAATAACTAATAGACGAGTGCATTTTATAGGTGAAACCAATTGCACAATAGAACATGTGTCGGCAAAGACTAAAGTCGTAGATGACACTTTGTCACGCCATATTAAGTAAGTAAATGTGAATAGACCGAGTAGCTAGCTCTAGCGTCAGAGTTTTAGGCAAGTTGAGAGCATCCAGCGTAGCTTAGCGGGTCCTTATTGTAGGACAAGCGTTCGAG
Organism: Alcis repandata; assembly: GCA_949125135.1. Lineage (NCBI taxonomy): Eukaryota > Metazoa > Arthropoda > Insecta > Lepidoptera > Geometridae > Alcis > Alcis repandata. The sequence continues at coordinate 7,134,105 of OX421238.1, forward strand.
GTATAACTAAAGAGGTGACTGACGTTTTTCTTTAGTATTCGTTTAAGACCTATCAGATTCGGCAGTTTAACAAACGACTTGGCTCCTTAATAGATGGGCGAAGTAAAGTAAAGCAATTTTTAAAGTCGTGTCAAATAAATTAAATCGCGACAACACTGTTATTGCACTATTGTTGTTCCGGGGGAATACGAGCATTCATGAGAACCGAAGACATCACAGTCAGTCCAATTATTAGAACCTCTCATAAAACAACTCTATTACTTCATTCTTTGTTGTTCCGGGGGAATAACAACTCGGATTGATTGTGAGCAGCCATGAAGCGATATAGAGCCGTTAAATTGTCTTTAAGTACAAGCTCTCACTAGACAAAACTATTATTACACTAATAAGATGCAAATTTACAGGTCAGGTGATTAGAACTATTATAACGCGTGTCAAAATCCCGAACAGATGTTAGTTGTGCGTACGAGTCCGGTTAAGACAGGGATGTCGAAAGATGTAAGAGATAGACAAGGTGGATGTTACGATTTTACGGACTATTAATGAGCGGGCAATTGGTATGTTTTATTTGTATGTTGTCAATATATGTTTGTAATTAAGGATGTTTATAGCCGATTTACAAAACTATACAATGAAAGGAGCCACGGGGCGCTCTACGATAGAATGTGTGTAGAAATTCAATAAAATAAATCACATTCAGCTCTAAGTTACTGATAGTGACGTGATGCAAATTTCATCTTATTTCGGTACTAGTCGTGACTTGAATCATACTCGTAGTTTTACTTGTGTGTTGTTTAAGAGTGATGATGTTGATGATTAACTATGACGACGATTATAATTATGCTGATGATGATAAAGGGTAGCCTTTATTCCTTTTAGTATTCACGACCAACGTGTATTCAAATTTCATGTTGATTTGTAGAGGAGAGTAATTAGGGCGTGAAAGTGTAACGGACAAACAAAACTCACTTTCCTATTTATGATATTTGTTAAGACTTGAAGCAGGATAATTTCAGTTAGAAGTACGGTTTTCATATGTGTACATGCGTAAAGAAACGCAATGATATGATTAGAGTTATACGATAGTTTGTTTGACGTAGGAGAGTGTGTGAAACTAAAGACTTACCTATACACGGATAGGAAGGTCATACGCAAATTCAGTAAATTACTTGAGAACTTTATTTGATTCGTACGATAGTGTCTATACACTAGTGTATTTCGAGACAGGCGGATTGTGAGTAACTGTAATATTATATACTTGTTCCCTTATAATGACACAAATAATATAAAAAAAAAGGGAAAAGGGAATTCTTCCTCACAACCTAAACCAGATGGTGCAACCAGATATACCGGCTACCGGCGCGTGCGCAGACCAACAGGCTGTTGCACAATAGAGCCGTGAGTGGGTCATAAAGTAGAGTTGAGGGTTCCGTTGTAAAGATTGTTGTATAGCACCTTCACACAATGGTATTTTGTTATTTGTTGATGAAGAGTTTTATGCCTTTTGCAAACGGTTATGAAAAGGTCGATTTCATTGACCAAGGATTCCTTTAGAACCGCGATACTCCACATTGGTTTTGATGGTTTGGAGAAATATTAAAAACAAATGAATTTTTCGTTGTTTAGAATATTTCTGGGGGAATTTATGTGGTGGCATCGCTTACTAGGAATTATTTTTTCTACGTCTGGCCGCGATGTAACAAAAAGCTGTCGCCAAACCCCATTGAGTGAAGTGCAGAGTTCACACGAAATTTAAGAAACAAGTGAAAGCCATAAAACGTTTGATATATTGTTTTAGGCAAACTTACAAGAAATCCTTTTTTTCTCGAATGGACCATTTAGATAAATGGTAAAAGTGCAACACTTGTATGAGTAAAGTTTCATTGTAAAAAATTAAATCTTTCAAAAGGACTCAAAAAGCAATAAAATAGGAAATTTATGACTACGGACGACCGTGGGACAGTTTTGGTGAAGCCAAACTGAACGATAGGATAGGGACATTCTGAATTAGACCGCGAAAGAGTGCAGACATAGTTGTCCTAAATTAAACTTTGAAAGAGTGTAGTCATGATTTCTGAAGCACCTTAACTTTAGTTAAATTGTGGTTTGTCTTCGAAATCTTGAATATGAATTTGTAAATGTTAAGGCGTGCTTTTCCTTTGTTTGAACCTTTAAATAGAGTCAAGTGTTAACGTACAAAACTAGTAAATTCAGTGGTGAGCTGTTAACAGCGGTTTGGTAATGTACATGCACTGTATCAATAAACTTGTAAATATTATGCCAGTTTAAAGTAACGATTCACACTTATTAAATTAGTCTTACTAAATTGTTCATTTACTTTTATATGGAGCAACAGGATAATCTAAATTATATTGAACGTATGTACCTACAGCGTATGAACGCGTACCTCATGAGTTAATTGTTTAAGCCTACTTAGTTATGGCCGAGACTAGTAAAGCACTCACGTGTGTTGATCGAAGGAAAGAATCCGAATTAACACGATCTAATACGTTCCTCTAAATACTGTGTCACTTATAGAGTTGTATAAGTATGACCTAATGTTGCTCTATGTAAAGTATTATGTGTTGCTAATATCTTTGTTCTATGATTCGATAATAAATGTATAACTAATTGTATGTGTAATTAAGGTATCGTATAAGATAGTAAAGCTAAAACTACTATACCCTGATCTTGATTAATAATTTAATTTCAAATACAGTAAACTAAAATGGAAGTCCTAGAACAAACACATAATTGAAAGAAAGAAATATAATAATAAATATAAAACATAAATGTAACCATTAATTATTACTTGATCTAATAATAACTAATAATTAAAGACTATTCGGGGTATAGTGACAAATATAATTTGAATAGTTTCGGAATAAATAATAATAACGCACAGGGCGATCGCGATCTTAGTTTTCTATTCATTCAGCTAGATATTCCGGCCCGCACAGTTTTCGCTTGGACTATCGCTTTCTGTGTGGATGTGCCTAGTAGTCGAATGTCCTACAGACCATGAATCATACCCGATTTATGGGATGTATAAAAATGAGTTTAGCTTAGGGCTAATAACTGATTTACCGTAAATAAACCTTCATATCGCCCAAATGACTTGTTTGATTTATTAAATTAAGCTACAATTCCCGATACCTCACTAGGTAGATACGAGTATTTACTAAGGTCTAATCCCAGACCATGATACTCTCATTAAAGTAAATCTCATTGCTCAATATAAATATTCATTTATCACTAAAGTAACGAGAGTTGAGTCTAGAAACGAATCCTAGGTAGTTGTAAGATTTACAGCTCTAGCAACGTGCGTACTTCGGGATTTCAACCAACGCGTTCTTCACTACCGACGAGTTCAACAGCAGAGAACGTAGGTATAGGAAGTATCGATTACGAATTATAATTTATTATAATATATAACATCAATTATACATAGGAGTTGATTCTGGAGAGACTACCGTTTCGCCTGATGAACGGTAATCAACTTATATGATCTAACTGTGAATAATCTAAAATACTCACTCTGAGTCACTATAGAAGAGGAACTATAATTATATACATAATTAAGTGTTAGGTATATAGCTACCTAACCTGATATAGAAGTTAGTTTCGATACTAACGAAAGGCCACCGGCCGTTATAGTGTTTGTGATGTAGAAAGTATGTATGTGCGTTTGTACATAATAAACCTTTGGTGTATTCATACACACATAAGAACGTAGCTTCGATGCTTACGTCAGTCTCTTGGTCATATTATCTATATGGTGTATATGGCAAATATACAATTCATTTTCCCATTCACTCTTGATACTAGACTCTGTGAGGACCTGTCGTATTCTATTAGTACATAATCTAATCATTTATATTATTGCAAGTCATAAGAGAATAGTGTATTGTACTGACAGGGAACATATTAATGTGACTATGATAATAGAGTGCGCTGAATTCCAATTGGACTCTCTGGTATTGCACTTAGCATACCTAGGTCGAGAGTGTACGACCCAAACAGCTAACCCTCCGTGCCTGACGACAATGTGTGGTCCTGGCTTGCCTCACACTTCCTCCCCTGAGAGATGTTGCAGTGCTCCTCTCGCGACCACTTAGCCACCGTCAGCGGCCGTTGACTTTGCAAACATAAAACCATGGTATATTTAAAGAGCTTTATAGCCACCGTAAGCGTTCGAACGCGGCAAGTGAGTTGCACAAAGACATACACGGTATGCGCCTGTACGCAGGAATTAGGCCTTGCGAGCAGAGTGGGCCAGTTGTACGATCAGTTGTTATTGCATGATTACCACAGACCAGTCACTTGGATAATATTCATTAGAATATCGTTTATTTCCAACTGGACATATTTCAATTCCAGTTAGAATTCCAATACTCGCGCTACAATACCTAGACTGCCAAGCCTGGAGGTATAGTTATGCGATGGCATGAGCCGTGAGGGCTGTTAATAAGCTATATGCATTAATTCGCACACATATAAAACATGAGATATAAATATATTTAGTCACTTAATATTTTCCAAGCTAGTATAACACTAAACTCGTAACTAATCTTCATAACTAGACGATCACATATAACAAGACTTCGGCAAATATACGTCGGTATTCCACCACCAGGTAGAACCGACCTTTTAACTGAAGCTTTGGCATCGGGTACCACTACAACATTTATTTCAAGCAACCTTGAGAAAACAAACTTTCAACTGATATGGTATCTAGTATTCTAAACTAGTGTCCCTGTCAAAACGAATTTAAGAAGCTGAATCATAAAAATGAAAACAAAGATCATAATAGCTTAAAAAAACGTAAAGTGTAAAATATAGAAACGCAAAAATAGTAGGCCTTGTAAAAGAGCATATCCTATGGACACATTTTAACTAAATGCAACGAAACAAGTTAAAACTGTAATTATATTACACTATTAGTACCTATACTAGTGTTAAATACTGTAAAACAAATCTATCGAAATGAATCATTTGTTTACATTTATTTATTCAAGTAACCTATATTGAAGCACGAAATATCGTTTATCATTAGTATCGCATTATTATAATATTAATGAAGTAATAGAATATTATATAAGAACCACCTTGTGTACACAATATATACATATTTCACAAAGATAGGCTAGAATTTAGCAATAATACAGCATGGATGAAAACCAAAAATGATTCAGGAATAAACTAATTACCATTTTATCAGATATCTCAAAATATTAAAGAAAGTTTTCATTAGTAACTTAGTGATTGAAATAAGGGTTTCTGCAAAGATAAAAAAAAACAACGTTTGCCATCTTCAAAGTGTTAAACCATGTTTGGGAAGATCTGATTAATATTAAAGAACTGATATTTCTCCATGAGTTTTGATTGCATCTTACATAAAACATTACACCAATGCTCTCAGCTAATGGTACAGGTACGCGGAACCTTATTAATATTGGTAAAATTATATCTGCAGAATAGAATCACTGCCCATACAAAAAGAGCATGAATGTTGCAACGACTAAATTTAGGTTTTATGAATGACAATCTCGACGTACCAAATAATGCTATTATTGTACAGACTACTAATTACATTCCTGATTTACTGGCAAATTGTGCATGATTATGCCACCATATTTGAATATTCATATTCATTTATTCGAACTAATAGTACCTATACGTCAAATATAAAATTGTATAAAGTTTTAATGTTAAATTTTTAAAACATTATCCAAAACAAAGTTCAGCTGAACTTAATAACTTAGCTAAATAAAAACAAAGCTAGCACCGCACTTAAGATAGTTACAGATTGGTTACAATTACAATATATCGATTGGACAGGAACTACATACGGAACATGAACCTCATTTTATTTCAAAAGTAAGTATAACTCTTAACATCAGTATTTAAAACACCGTAAACAAACCTAATTTTTAGGTTAGCATTAGCTATAGATACGTATTTCAATTAAATTTTTTTTTTTTTACTCAAATCTAAATGTCACTATTACCTCTTGATTACTCGCTTTGATTTACCCTCTAGCAACATTTAATACGAGTGCCAGGCAACATCATGATCGTGAGCGCGTCACGCTTGTTATCATTGAGAATAAAACTATAGTCCTATCCGACTTAACAGTTCGCAAGTTCGTGTTAATCTTAAAAAAATGTGTGAAATCAAAACAACATTTGTTTTCATGGTAAAAAAGTAGTAAGTAATGTAGTAGTAGTAATAATCGTAGCAAGTAATATTACATAAGCCCCAACAAAAAAAACACGAAAAAATATATATATATCTTGGGCTATACACGGGTATTCCATAAACTTAGACATTTCATATCCACAAAAATTAAAATTAAAAAGTGAAATAGTAGTATTCCGCGGTAGATTACGATTTAAAATTAACAAAACTTTACTAAACCAACATTTATCAAATATTTGATTGAAATTTAGAGATAACCAGCTTTACCAAACACAAAAATATTGTTGATTCGAATGTTTTGGAACTGGCATTGCAATGCCCATTCATCGAACAAACTACCTCAGAACAATGCTTACTTATAAAGCAGTTCAACTTTTAACAAAATACCTTCACAAGTTAAAAACAAAAATAAACTCACTTCACTCGTTGATAAAAACAAAACCTCACATTATATAGACGATAAATCATAATCACTAAACAACAAATACGTAAAATGGATAATTTGCTACAATACTTTCATTTACTAGTGGATGGGAAGACGATTACTTCATTAATTTAATTTAACCATATTTTCACAAAAATGGTGATCTCGTTAACAATGTTAATAACGCTCTTTGACTATCCAAAAACTAAGGTAACGTATTTAATTAACTTCAAGTCTACTCGTTGCTATCAAAAATGCAATTGAAGAAATATTAACAAACTGAGAATTACAGATATACTGAGCCAACCATTCAAAGTTAACAAAATGTTAAAGTTAACTAGTCTTTTGTTCAATATGGAAACTATGTTTAATTAACAAGAGTTTGTTGTTACTGGCAATTAACGTGTTTTAACTTTCAGGTTACACGTAACTTTTACAGGTTTTATTCTTTTTGTGCTCCATCTAAACTTTTAGTTAAAACTTTTACTTGCTTTTAGTTTTAATACTGTTCTTTTATCAGGAGGAAAATTACTAAATCTCATAACACAGGATCCCCTTAGCACGAGTCTATTCAGGGTATTAAGGTTTACAGACTCATTGGAAATCATGTAGTTATCTAAAATTATGCCAACACGATTCAATAGTTTTTTCAAGTGTAACCTCCATAAACAATGTATATTTCTTAAATAAACAAGCTATTATCATAACTAAATTCTTCTAATGCAAGTCGGGTTGATCCTGCGACCCGAAGTAAACTTAACATTCATATGCTATCATTGCATAACGCCATGTACACTAATGTACAATATACCTATTATACCTTTATTAAAGTTATAGAATGCCAAATCATAATAAAAGAAAACAAATTTTGATGGGTACATTGCTCAACAGAATTCATCGTGTGTTAAACATGAACGACAAGTGTCAATCGAACTGAAGTTGTTTTCAACAATCTCGTGTTTTGAAAAAAAACGAAATAGGATTCAAAAATATTATTACCTAAATAGCAATTCACCAGAAAAATACCAAAATATTTATATAATAATTTTTAATTTGATCTCCATTTACCTGCCTAGTTTTCAAAACGATTTCATTATTAAGATCGAAAGCACTGAATCTCAAAACAGACTTGCCTTAACTTGTCTTATTCAGGGTTCACACCCAAATAACATCATGAAATGAAATGATCCTAAAATTATCCACTACACGACAGTCTATCCAAAATAAGAAGTACCTTTTGAAGTTTAACACCTTTCATGGTGCTCTAACTTCGCACACGCGTGCTTACATACATTTTTTTTTTTTTTGACCTTTGAGGTAAGACCATGGAGAATATTTAAACCGTTTTTATTAAATCGCAATGTAGTAGAATTACAAATCATCATTTATTTATTTTTTTTTTTTTTTTTTATCCTTTAATAATAAAATTTACAAAAATAATCAAATCAATTTAAGTAATAAATTATATTATTTTCTTAACGTTGTTTTTAAAGTTACGTAGCCTATGTTTTTTTTTTTTTTTGTGAAGTGCACATTCGAATTTAATTGTGAATTAATTATTGGTAAAATTCTAGTATTAATCGTCGCAGCAATTATTATTATACATTTGGAAAATTAAGTTTGAAGTTACTCAAAGTACCTACCTATTATATTAAGTATGTATTTTATAGAATGCCGTTTTACACGGGATGTCAGTAATCATTTAAACAAAAATATTAAAACGTGAATCATAATATTGCTAAAACTTTAATCGGTTACCAAACATTAGAAATCGATATCTTTTAATAATCGAATATTGGCACATTTTTTTTTTCCTCGTTTTAATAAGTCAAATTACATCTCTATTGGATTAGATAGAATGTTATACTATTCATCAAGTATCTCAATTATTATAATTACATATGCGAGTCAAGTTGAATTGACGACCCAAAAATAACAACGATTTTGCTGCCCCGTTTCGATTGTAAATAGATTTTAGTTTCTAGGCTTGTTACGAGATGGCGCTACTAGAAAAGTTAGATCGCGCAAGCAAGTTATTCACTCAAATTTCAAACAGTACGGTGACACGTCTTTTAAAATATGACTGGGTAAATTCTAACCTAACATGGAGTTTCAGTTTTAGAGTCTTATTATAAGAAAAGCAACTCTCAGATATGCTTGAATGTATAGATATACTCTGATATATTACTATGCTCTTGCATAACGCCCTGTGTATAATATGTGTACTTTTTATACCTTCATCAAAGTTTAAAGCATTATAAACACGTCAAATTCAAAAATAGGAAAAAAAAGGTTTTGAAATATAAAAGATAAGTGTGTTAAATCTTGATTTGGAAAGAACCAATATTATTCACCAATATCATTAATTAGCTATTCGGGTAAAATGATTAAAAATTAATGTCAATATTAACTGAATTAGCATGTTTTTATACGATAACGTTATATATCGTTTATAAATCGTTTATAAAAGAAGACCAATCCACTGAAAGATACCTATCAATAGAAATAATGTAAAATTATCAAAATCATTTTAGGTACATTTCAGAAGTATGGAAAAAATACCCTCAAAAATTTAAGTAGGAACTCCCGTAAAATAGCACAACCATCAAAATATTTCATTATAATTCTTATCTTTTTGTTAAATAGCATAAACCATTATAAGTTTGACTGTGACTGAAGTAAATTATTGATGCAAATGTCGATTTGTAACGTGTTAACTGTAAAACAGTAACATAACCACCGAATTTGGATAACATAACGTAAGTTACGGTAATTCTGTACGGAATTTTATAACAGCCTTAATTAATAGAAAATTTGTTTGATACCTTCCGGGTCTATCAAAGTCTTTCCAGGTACAGCGCTGGAACAGCATGGAGAAGAGGACGGTCTCTTCTTTATAACCCCCTTCGTTTTCTGCCGATGCCTAGGCAGCATATCACGAGTAGTACCGTCTACGGTGAACTTCATTGACACCAGTCAACACCCTGGAATGTATACATTGTCTCCGGCAGAATACATTCACAAACTAACAGTTAACATTGGGGGGGGGGGGGGGGAAAGGTTAATTTTTAGTTCGGCAAACAACAAACTAAAAGCATATAACCTTTTCAATTAAATATTTAAAGTTCATTGAAATAAAACAAACTTAATCATACATTGAGTAGACAATGTAGCTCTGTTGAACCTATGAAATCTAATGACTCACTCACATCGCATCACATCCAACAGAAAGCATATTCTGTTCAACTATGCAGTGAAATATAACAATTCACTTAACATCTAGCGGAAATACATATATCCGCTACATTAAAAAGGGACATCTAATGTTTACTTAATTTCCAGTGACAAACATATGCGCTAGTACATAATTTTTGTACAATTTCTGTGTAAACAAAATGAATAAAATCGTTAACTTCGTAATGATATTAATAATAAAAAATTTAATTTAAGAGAATGAATAAATAAGTGATTAATAAAAGTTTAAAAGAAATAAAATTACTTCTTATATCCGGCAAATACAGATAATTTTTTTTTTTTTAAATAATATAAACTAGAAATAATGGCAAGAAGTGGTTTCAAACTCGCACAATTTTGGCGGTTTTTGGGAATAGCAGCCTTAACTAGTGAATCTAACGATCCACTTAACATTCATCGGGAAGCATACCCGTAACAAACCAGTGAGTGAGTTAACCAACAGTCCGACTTTACTCAAAAATTAAATCATAGCTCGTAAATCTCGAAGATATACTTTCAACATAATTATAATAAAGTCAACTATAAACATATGAAAGCCTTTTACCTTTCTCTTTCTCTTTATAAAATGTAGGTAGAAATAAATTAAACGAAAACAAAACGGTATTCTATAAATACTGCTCAGCTATTTTAACGACTTCCCGCGAAAATATCAACATCGCTTTCCAAATTCAAATATACGTATACACAATGGGCAAGTACCAAAACGTATCATGTGCTATTAAAAAGTAGGCCAAACCTACCCTCTTCGAGTGGATGTTTTATGAAAATGCGCGCCATAGTACTGCCAAGGAGTAGCCTTGGCCAAGTACCTACGCGCACCTGCATTTACTTTTAAAAATCACATTATCAAAAAAAAATTACCCCTATTGAAAACGGTACGTGAATTTTACCACCCACCCAATGCATATACGCACATTACATTTATTAATTTCTATACAATAAATTAATTTTAAACACAAATACCTTGGTAACAATAAGATGAAAAGAGAAAGAGAAAATAAAAGCTTAACACAATAACAAGATTAGCATACCTTCATTTTTTTGGTGTAGGTATCCTGCACATCGTCTGCGTTCAGCTCTCCCTGCTGCTACTCGTGGTGATCTCGCTACAGGGGGAGCTCCCTGAGCTCGGTTAGCTTGTGGAGCAACGGCGTTCACACGTCTGCTGCTTTTTTAACATCATGTTTTAACATTTTCTTTTCTTCGTTTGCGGCTTGGCGTGAGTTTTTTAACACTTCTGAAGTATAACGAAAACACCTCTTTTCACGCCAGGATGGTATATATTTATAAAACACTTTATATATTACAATTATATTCACAGTAACAGTATTACATCGACGTCTGATCGAAACTAAAGCTAAAACCGAATTGCCTTTCACTTCTCAACATGCCACCTCGCCAAGTCTTATCCCCTCTACTTTACTGTCGTTCTTCCTTTAGCGCTATTGCGTTTACTGGGCGGGGCGACATGTTTCCGGTGACCATTTTAATCAAAAGACTGTTTATCAAATTAAATACCAAATGATATAAAATCGAGTAAATGACATTAAGGTGATTAAATTTATACTATACATAATTAAAAATCATGACACCATAAATTGTCGTTCCCCATTTTCGAGCGAAAGAAAATGTTTCAAATAAAACGTAAACATTTCTTCTCGTCCGGTTTAATTCGGTGGAAACTTTTCTCAGACAATTTATGTAATCCAATCACCAATTCTTAGTTCGTAAACATCTAGAAATGGAAGTTCTGAGTATTTCAAATGAATTACTATTTGGGTTTATCAACGGAACAATTCAATTAAATTTGAAAGCGGACAAAACTGCTATGTTCGAATTTCGCCATCCGATTCAATATTTATCTGTAATAGGCACCAATTAGTATCTGTCAACACCAAATAATAGCAACAGTTCTATATAACTAGCAGGTAGTAGCGACAGTTTTAAATTACTTATTTGGATAATTTATATTCACAATACACTGAGCAGCGAGCAGACTTGAATTTTCACGGTCTACAAATTTTCTCTTACTTTTTAACCGACTTCAAAAAAGGAGGAGGTTATCAATTCGTCAGTATGATTTTTTTTTTTTATGTTTGTTACTTCATTTTTGACTGGGTAAATCGATTTTGATGATTCTTTTTTTATTAGAAAGCTAAAGCTTCCCATTTGGTCCCATTTCAATTTAGTCCAGTTCTGATAATGGTATCCATGAGAAAACCATATAAGTCTTAAATTTGCATTAAGTACGTGCGCGACAAATAGATGAATAACTCAATAGTCGGTCTTTTGAAGTCGGTTTTTGTTTTTTGTTTTGTAAAAATAATGTTCTTGTTACATTCGTGTTAGGTAATTATCTAATATTAATAGTCCATTATGTTTCACGGCTTCATTCGACGCGATTTTGTTTTTGTTTACATATTGTAGTTGTGTCTCACGTACTGGCCCTCAACACGGATTGTTTAGAGATTTTATTCCCCGCTTTCAAAGTTTTTTATTCTGGTAACACTAGAGATCGTCCATAGTCGTTAAGTTCGTTACTATCGTACCCCCACCTCACTTCAGAGCCCAGAGGGGAGCCATCGGCCGGTCGAACTTCATTCCGTGTTTCCGTGCCGAGGCCCTCGCACGCAAACTAAAACAAGTTGCAATGGAGAAACCGAAAGCGGGTAGCGGGTAGCGGAAAAAAGCGACGAAGAAATAAAGGATTGGCGCGTCGAGAAATCATCGAAGTCTCATCTGACAGCGAGCCCTTTCTACATTGGATCGCAGCCTCAATCTGCACCGTACTGTTCCCATTTTTACATGGGTCTTGCGGATACTGTCCACCGTACTGTTCCCGTTTTACATGGGTCTTGCGGATACTGTCGCATAAAAATGACAACCTCTGTACTGCACCCTTTCTACATTGGGTCTTTACACAATGGCTTAAGTGTACCCTTTGGGTCGCAGCCTCACTCTGCACTATACCCCCTTTTACATGGGTCTTGCGGATACCGTCGCATCGGACCTGATCCCGTCGCATCAAAATGACGAAGAAGTGACGCGTATGTGTTTACACAGTGTGACTATGCCTGCTTTAAGAAAAGAAGGGCTGGTCCGCGTCTTCTTGCTTGTGAGAAAATGCGTCGCTGCAACATCGGAGCAGAGCATCGGAGCAGATATCGTCGCATCGGAGCAGATACCGTCGCATCGGAGCAGATACCATCTCATCGGAGCTGATACTGTCGCATCGGAGCATCGGAGCAGATACTGTCACACATGTTAACATGCATCATACGCAAAAACCTCTGACTAAACGAAACTTTCTGAAAAGTAGGGTAGTTCGCATTTTCTTGCCTTGGGTAAAGAAATGCGTCACCGTTACGTCTGTGCTGATACTTTCACATCAAGAACCCTGAGTTTTTTACTAAGCTACAGCTTAGCTTAGCCTTGGTTAGTTGCAAAGTGTTACAAGTTGCATATCCAAACGGAAAACTGACTAGTTATATTTTGTGCAGTGTATGCTAATTATTACAGGAAGTGTATATTATGTGCTCAAACCACCTTAAATATACTTATTACACTTACTTACTTTATTTTTATTTACTGTTGTGGCTGTACTTCCGTAATTTTGACTTCAAGTTGGGCTATTTAAACCTTTATGAAATATTAACGTTATTTTTGCTTAATCATAGCTTACGCTACACTCGGGCTAATATATTGTCTAAAAATTATGTTATAAACAGCTAGTAGATGCAGGGACATGACAAGAGTATAAATATAATTATTATGTGCTTATACAACACATTCTACTATGCTAAGCCTTGCAAAGCTTTTGCTTTGCTCTTGTTTTTAAAGTATTTTTCACATTACGAACATGTTCTTACATTATAATTCTAGAATAACATTCTAGTTTATGCTATACATATACCTAGTAGGTATTATTACTGTGTAATACACTTCTTTAATTTGAGGCAATACAGTATTCTACGAGATACGACGTGTTTACTGTGCATTATAATTCTAGAACGAACATTCTAGTTTATGCTATACAGTATTACTGTGCAATATACTTCTTTAAGTTGCTGCAGAACAGTATCCTACGAGACGCGCCGTGTTTATGTTGTTTTATACTATGCATAACCTCACTAGTTGACGCAGTACAGTGTCCTACGGGATGCGACACACAATTATTAAATAAAAATTCATATCAATAAGTATACGTTTATTTAGGATTATCACATCCATAGGACTTAAAAGTAACAAAAATCAATAAATAAATAAGTCTGAATTACACTACGTTTTATGTAACTTTTGTAGGATGCAGTATTCTACGATGTGTGTCGCTATGAAAATTAACGAAGTTTTGACACGTTTTTTTCTGCTAAATACGATATGGGTGTCTTACACCGCATTATAGGTACTATGCAAAAGTTGGGCAAACAGTTTACATTGTGCTATACTTCTCCAAGTCAGCAATTGTTATTTTTACTCCTTAATTTATTTTATTTTTAGGTACATTTATACCTCTAGTTATTAGTTATTATATGAACAAACAGTTTCTACAAAACCATAACTGTGTGCGTTTGCCACATAAATTGATATACCTATTGATCATTATTTTAACACATTATTTTTGATAATCTCGTTATCAATATCTTTAGGAGGATTGTCCGTATGATTCAAAATACCACCGAGCACCGAGCTATATGTTACTATTATTTTCAAGTTAGGAAACTGCTGAATACAAATTTTTCAAAAGTAAAGTAATGTGTCACTGACACTTCAGTCTTATACCATACTTTATTAAGTTAAAGAAGGGTAACACAAGAAAAAATATATTATGTATATTATATAAAAATTTATTCCTGAGTTCAGATCATACAAGGACACATATTTTGTCACATGGTTAGTTTTTTACGCTGTATGCTACTCTATGTATTCTTATACGACGAGAAACGTCTATCACGATGGGTCTCTTAAGTAAATGGTAAATGTCACATTTTCAATTATTCATTGCTGATACACATTAAGTAAAACAGAGATAAGCAGAGTTACAAAAATGCAAATACACTTGGTCCGATTAATCGATTCACTTCATAATTTGATGTGACATCCGCTCTCACTAGGCGACGGCTTTATATTAGGAGAGTTACCTTTGAACATTGGTAGACGCCCGCGCCACCAGGTTGGAGGAGCACAGTTTGTTAGCAGTAGAAAATAGAACCATCACTGCCACCGCCGTGTGACAGTTGCGGCTACTGAGAGGAGTAGAATTTGCGCAAATTCTTGTAGACCGGGTGCCTCATCCTAATTGCAAAAATGTTTTTTTTTTGTTTTTATTTTTATCGTAGCTGAAATTTAATTTACTTAAATAGAGACTCCAAGAAGATATGTAAGTTATGATAAAGTATCGCCATGATGACAACCAGAAATCGATATTAGTAATGCGAGCTAGTAATATAATTAAGGCTTAAGAATTCAAGAAAAATAAATGTTGGATTTTGTTTGAAAAAATCAAAGTACCTACACAATGTTTACTTAACTTAAAACTCATTGATGGATCATTAGTGTCACTGTCAAATGCTGATATCGTCATTTATTCAGTCAAATAAAATCAAGTTAACTTCAATAATTAAACAATTATATGTACAAAAACTTGGCTTAAACATTAAGCAATTCATTATTTTTAGATTAAAGATCCCTTGAGTTTTTTCAGTAATGTGATATACTCGCAAAATATTATGAATAATGCTAAAAGACAAAAAGAATTTATCCTAGTGCATGTAAGCATTATATTTCCTTTTTTTTTTTTTTGTGTGATTTATTTATTTTTTTTTTTGACATTGTAAGTTTTAACTTCAATTTCTACCAGCTTGAATGTCCTTGCTGATGTCTTATCACACGAACTCTGCACACCCATACATTGGTTTATATGACTCAAACAACGTAGTTGGTTAGCCAAGGACCCATTTCGTTGATTTTACAGAAATAATGTCACTAATACAATACAATAACTGATTATTATGTACTAAATCTTGGATTACATTTTCTGATATGACACATAGTCACAGTTATCAGCCAGAATTACAATTATTTTTTAATGCTATTAGTGGGAGAGGCTTTTGATTATTAATTTTATTAAGTTTTTCAATATTAGTATTAATAACTTTTTTAAATAGACTGTAAACCTAACCGTATCTAACGATAGACGGACTCCACCACTAAATCCAATAAAATAATATTTATCTTATTAGTTCTTCATTAGTTGGAGTTTTCTCGTGCTGGCGACATGTCGCAGTATCGTCCAGCACCTACACTGGGAATGTCTTCTGGGAATATTGTATCATCATACATTATGATTTTATGTACCTATATAGGTAGAAGAAGCAGCATAGATACAGATCCAGCTCTTAAATAAGTTATCATATTTTGTTAGCGTAGTATAAAAAATCTAACGGTTCGAAATTTATTTCAAAACTGACATGCTGGGATGGATGCTCAGAACATTTTAAGCTAAATGTTCACAACATGCCAACAGTCTGTGGCGGGATCGATTCGGTTATAAACATCATATAAAAGGATATACATAATTATGTATTTGTATTTTGTGAAGAATTTGTTTCACATTTCACTAATTTTCTCTGAACATCCTACAATATGTAAACAAAAACAAAATCGCGTCGAATGAAGCCGTGAAACATAATTAATGATCAAACGAACTTACCAAGTGAAGTTCGATCACAATTATGTGAACGGCTTCATTCGACGCGATTAATATATACACCCTCCCATAAATAGCTTAGCTAAGTAACCTACTTAGTACTTATATACAATGTATATAAATGCCCTAACCCTAATAATGAAATGTGAAATTGATAATTGGTAATCATAATCAATTTATGGGTAATTTTTTCCATTACCGGTCACAAAATAAGTAGTTACAGTGCCACAAGTTTAAGTTGGCGGTGGCGATTTGAGGAACTAAATCGGCAATCTTGAAAATTTACTTTGACACTTCCGAGTTCATAGTAAACATCGTTGCGAATATTTTTGCTACTATTATATTTGCTACTGTGCTATCATCATGCCTAAAGTGATAAAAAGTGGTACAAGAGAAGCAGTTATAAAAGTACACAGTGGCGCACAGCCGCGCCAAGTTATACTTGCCGGACTGTAGTAAAACTATTGCTCTAAACAGAATGAAGTTCGACCGGCCGATGGCTCCCCTCTGGGCTCTGAAGTGAGGTGGGGGTACGATAGTAACGAACTTAACGACTATGGACGATCTCTAGTGTTACCAGAATAAAAAACTTTGAAAGCGGGGAATAAAATCTCTAAACAATCCGTGTTGAGGGCCAGTACGTGAGACACAACTACAATATGTAAACAAAAACAAAATCGCGTCGAATGAAGCCGTTCACATAATTGTGATCGAACTTCACTTGGTAAGTTCGTTTGATCATTAATTATACCTTCCTACTTATTATAGTCTCTCTGACCGTCTGTGTTATACATACTGAGAGCGTAAAGACAAACTATTGAGCGTCCTTCCTTCCACAATGTACCCTCATTAATCATAACTAACAAAAGCCAAGTTCAGTTTAAGTTCCTCATTGAGAAACCTATAATTAAATTCTTTGTATAATGAGTATGTATATGTATAGGTATATTGTTTGCGCGTCGTTTGATATATCATTCCCGACAGTTATTGCTTTGCATAACAGGAAACTATCATAACGCACACATTGAATGTTCAATCGGGTGGAGATGGCACTCAAATCAACAGTAATGTCGCTGTTATTGACTCTCATCATAAAACATACGAAGGTACTCGCACGGTGTACACGCTATTTGGAATAAAACATGAGCATATTGCACACACTCTCGTGCTCTTCCGCTTTTTTTACGTATTTTAGTATCGTGCTTTTATCCGACAATGATACCACGTATGGAAAGTTGTAGTTTTCGTACAGTAGACGCGAAAAGTTTCATCGTACAGAATTATTTAGACCAGTGTTACAGTATTGGGGCATGTTCCTGTATTTTAGTTAGGTAGTACCTAGTACAACATTTGTTTAACTGTTTAATGTCCAAAATGAAAGGACTCAAATTCAATTCAATTCAAAATAATTTATTCAAATATGGGTACATCAATGTACACTTATGAATGTCAAATACAATTTTTACGAATAAATTAATACACAATAAATTAAATGTCAAAGAAAATAATATTATTAGAATGTCAAAAATTATATAAAATAATTGCAATGTCAAAATATCAATGTATAAAATAACTACAATAGTAGGTATAATTAGTCAAGTATTATTATTACAGTCTAAATACAATTTACGTAAAGAGACTTTATCACAGATGAAGTCTTCAATTTTGTAGTAAGCCTTTTCAATTAAAAAGTCTTTTAAAATTCTTTGAAAATCTGTGTCTTTCTTATTTACTAGAGTAACAGGCAACAAGTTATAAAATAGTACGCCGTTCATTACAAAAGAGTTGCCAGTTTTGGCTAATCTAATTTTAGGTAGAACAAGTTTAAACTTGTTCCTTGTTATGCTAGTATATTGACTTCGTTTGTGATATTTATGAATATTTTTACGCACATACATAATGTTCAAGAAAATATACAAACATGGTAACGTTAAAATTTTCACCTGCGCAAAAACTTGTCTAAGAGATTCTCTATAACCTAGCCTATAAATAGCCCTAACAGCGCGTTTTTGTAAAATAAAGATGCTATTTACGTCTGCTGCATTACCCCAAAGCAATAATCCATACGACATAACAGAGTGGAAGTAACTGAAATAAACAATTCTTGCAGTTTTAATGTCTGATAGTTCTCTTATTTTCCGCACTGCAAATGCTGCGGAACTCAATTTGTTAGACAGTTCCTTGATATGTGCTCCCCATTGAAGTTTGCTGTCAACGATAAGGCCAAGAAACTTAGCATCCTTCGACAAAGTAAGTTGATCGTCGTCAATAACTATACTAGGCAAGGAAGGATTATTAGTCAATGTGAATTTAATAGCTTTCGTTTTCTTGGCATTTAGCATTAAGTTATTGACGCTAAACCACCTATTAATTAAACTAAGCGACAAATTGATTTTGGATATATCATAGTTTTTCCTATTGATTCTAAATAACAGAGATGTATCGTCGGCAAACAAAATAATTTCACAATGCTTACGCGCTAAGAAAGGCAGGTCATTGATATAGACTAGAAAGAGGAATGGGCCAAGAATTGAACCCTGAGGGACCCCGATTGAAACGTTAGCCGACTCCGATCGAACCCCATTTATGTCAACATTTTGGGTTCTACCACACAGATATGATTTCATCAACATTAACGCATCACCTGTCACACCATAGTGTGAAAGTTTACATAATAGAATTTCATGGTTCACACAATCAAACGCTTTCGACAAATCGCAAAAGATACCTAAAGAATCATGCTAAGACTCCCAAGCCTCGTAGATGCTCTCTACGAGATTCGAGGCTGCGTCCACAGTTGAACAGCCCTTAGAAAAACCAAATTGCTTATTAAATAATAAATTATTAATACAAAAGAATGAAGCTAACTGATTTAACATTATTTTTTCAAATATTTTGCTAAGACATGGTAAGATAGATATTGGTCTGAAATTACTAGGGTCTTTCTTACTACCACTTTTGAACAAAGGTATAATCTTGCTACACTTCATAAGATCGGGGAACTCATTACTGTCGACACTGCAGTTAAATATATGGGCTAAATAAGGAGCTAAGTTATATATTATTTCAGCAACGAAACAGACTGATAATCCCCAGAGATCTTCCGATTTCTTTGCTTTGATCGATTTAAATGTTTTGATAATCGTGTCACTTGAGACTTCGTGGAATTTAAATTGGTTTGGGCTGGCAGCAACATTTTCAACTAATAAATGAGCAGCTTCCGTACAATTGGTTGCCAGTGATTCAGTGGTTTTATAAGGTATATCCCCAAAAAAGCCTAAAAATTGATTTGCAATATCTTTTTTATCACTAATTATTTCATTATTTTTCTTAAGCTTGTATTCCGATTCTCGACTTTTGGTTTTAGCAGTTTCCGTTTTTATGATAGACCAAACAGTTTTAGAGGTATTTTTTGACTGCTTTATTTTGTTAAGTATATACAAGGTTTTTGCATATTTGCATATCTTTTTAAAAGTTTTACTGTATTTGCGAACATAATTTATCAAACGGTTATCATTACTCCCTGACTTTTGATTGTAAAGTTCATACATTTTATCTCGACTAATTCTTATACCTGGAGTTGCCCATTGATTGAAGACTAATTTTACGTCAAGTTTTTTGCAAATAATGGGGAATGTGGAATTAAAGTTTCGTATTAGAATTTGGAATAAATTATTGTAAGATTCATTTGGATTATTGCTAATTTGTAATAAAAAGTCATGTTCTATATTATTTTGAAACTGATTAATTTTTTCTGTGGTAATATGCCTTTTACGAATTTGTATTTTAGGGTTACGTCTATTTAGCGGGACAGTAATAAATTGACCAGTATGATCCGAAGTGAGGCATTTAAAGATAGATTTGTATAATACCTTGTGTTCACAGAAAACATTGTCAATACAAGTTGCAGTTGTATTAGTAATACGCGTGGGCTCGTTAAATTGAGGAAATAAATTGTAACTTTGAAACAGGGCAAGTAAATTATCTCTACTATTTGAATCCTTCAGCAGATTTATGTTAAAGTCACCAAGTACTATAACTTGTTTTGTTTTGTTGCAAACTTTACTTAATACTTCATCGGTTACAGACTCAAAAATATTATAATTACTAGAAGGTGGTCTATATAAGCTTACTATTATGTATTTATCTAATTCTACGCAGGATATTTCAGCATGACGTTCGGACGACAGACGTTCAATGTCCTTTCTTTGTTTGACTTTTAGAGATTTTTTTACTACTATCAAAGAGCCGCCATGAGTTGCAAGCTTTCTGCAGAAACTACTAACTATCTGGAAATTCTCGAAGTTCATTAACACCTGATGTTCTTTTAGAAATGTCTCGGTAATACACAATACATCAATATCGTACTTTTCCAGAAATAGGCCAATTTCCAGTTCCTTGTCTTTCATGCCTCCTTGAATGTTTTGGTGAGCTATGGAGATAGTATGATCACTTGATTGTGGTCTAAAAAATTGGTTGGACGTAACGGTATGCATTGTTCCATGATTTCGCTTTGCGCAGGTGGACCTTTGTTGACATCATGATCCATATTTGGGCTACATACTATTTCTGTAATAGTCTTAGTCCTATTCCCATTATTGGGCGAGTCAATATTCCATAACAATAAATTACACAATCTTCGAGAAAGTGAATTTGTCAAACTTTGATTTTTGTAAACATTCATGTCAAGATTATTATTTATGTCAATTAAATGTATATTTTCCCGGAGCGAAGAAAAATTATACAGATCACAATTCAATTTGTATAGGAATTGATTGTAGTTATCAGAATATTTCCGGTGGTATGGCAAAGAGCAAATAATTAGTCTCGATGTCTTGCTTAAGGCATCTAATGAGCTTAGACATTGCAAAAAATCCTTGCGCTTAACAATGGTTTTTTCACCGACTATTAAAACATAGGTATTTTCTGGTGCCGACTGAGCTGCCATACATAATGATTTCACAATATGTGTCAAATGATAACCAGGTGTGCAATGATTGTAAATTTTCTTCGATGTGCCATTTTGAAGACGTGCGCCTAGTCCGACTCCACAATTGTCGGAAAAAATGTGGATATATTTCCCTTCCAGCTTGGCTACTTCCCTCAATGTTTGCACTGATTTTGTATCTGCATCCAAATTTCCGGAAATTTTCTTCCCCTTTTCCACGTTATTTTCAGTAACTGCTACCATGTCATTTTCTTCTTCTATTCTGTTGTCAATAATTTTCCCAATGGTATGTAATTTCCCTTCAATAAAATTTAGTGTGTTTAAAGAATTATCCTTTTTGTGTAAGTCAGTCCTGAAAAGTTCTAGAGTCTCTAATAATTTTTCATTTAACTGTTGTTGGGACTCAATTGTCGCGTTTCTTTTTTGTAATTCGTATATAAGTAGCGTGTTTTCTTGAGACAGCAGTTCGCTATTTAGTTTAGTTATAAGATTTTGGTTTTCGGCAAGAGTAGTACAATCTTCGTTAGAAAATTTCGTTTGTTCTAGTTTGCACAGTTCCTCTTTTAAATACTTTATTTTCTTATTAAGCTTTGATATTACTTTCATTAGTCTGTTTATTGACTTATTTTTACCATGTGTACGGAATTTAATTTTGCAGTGTTTATTTTTTACTTTACTCGATTTCATAAGGTTTTCAGCAGATTGTACTAATAGGGTACTATATCTATTTTGTAGTGTGTTGTATTGGTCTTTCATATCAGCAAGTTCTTTTTTCAATGGGTTCATACTTTTCATTAATTCGGATTCGTATTCATTGTTGATACCAACTAATTCTTGGATTTTGTCTTCTAATGAATGAACGTCGGATAGTTGGTCATTTTTAAATGATTCATAGTCTGATAGTTTTTTCTTGAGTGTACTTATCTGCTTACACATATTTTCAAACTCATTAGAGTTATTTTCATGCTCTTCTGTTAATTGATCTATTAGTCGATCTTTTTCCTTTACATCTAATTTGAGGACATTAATAATTTTCTCGTATTCTTTGTTAGTTTGCTCTAAATCCCTATTTTCATGTTTGGGAAGAGATTGTATTTTTGCCGAGGCAGCCATTGCTTTTGCTCGTGTATTCATGTTGAATTTAGATTTCGATCGCTAAGGTAGTTTCTACTATAATGGTAGAATTTTAATGGTAGAATTTTAAAAGATGCTGGCAACCCTTTTGATGTCAGATTAATGCAACTGTCAGTTTCGAATTTGTTTACGTTGATATTGTCACTTTTGTAATGTCATTTGAGAGACGTCTTTAATAGAATTTGTATTCACGAGCAAAAATGTTAGTCTTGGTGGGAACCGAGCACGGTACCAACAGCTTGCCAGCCAGTCACTCAGACCCTTGAGCCACTCGTTCGCTATTGAGATTGACGAAAAAGTGAACTGGTAACTGGGTCTAATTGTTGGATCGCAAAGGCAGTTAACGGTGACTCAGTTCGCCACAATTTAGCACTGTTTACGCCACACTCCGTTGATTAGTTTATGCACTTTGAGGGTGTTTAGAAAAAAGTTCAGTTTTAATTTTATTTTGAATCTATTTTGTTTTATTTTTCAGTCTCTATCACTGTTCCCTCAATTATTCTTAATTTATTTACACACAGTACAGTTTATAGTCACAGTCACTTATATTAAAACACTATTTACCTAATATTTTTGCTACTTAATTTTGATGAATATATAGGAAATCCAGAAATAATTTAGTTTAGAAAACACTATCACTATATTATTGCAACTAAATTTACACGTTTAACTAATTGGATAAGCTTAAAACTGCTGTTTTATATTTATAAATATTTTTTAACACGGAGACGATACGTTCGCGACGGCACATACACACGCCAGACACTCGCATTTAAAAGCTACGTAAAAACGAACTGTACAATACTGTACATGTACAGTTTGTACAGGGCAGAATGGGTAAACAGGTACATAGGTACGTAAACTAATGGTCCAAAAAAACGAGTTCGATCGGTGATCACAGTCCCGTTTTTAAAATACCTGTGACCCCTTTCTCAGAAACACAGGAAACATAAAAGAACATAGCACATTTCACTGTAATGTTGTAACCTTCCCGAATAAATTAGTCATGAATATCACTTAATCTCATTATAAGCAAGCGTGGGTTGACAAGGGTCCCCTGTGATTTTTAAATGAACTTTTAATTTGTATGAGATACCCCGTTTTTTCGCATTTTGTCGTAAACAGAAACTGGGCCTTCCGGAGATTATGTGGGGCGCCTTGTTTTTCATCTAGCTGTTACAAAAACATTACTGAACGGAAATACAATATTTTGAGATTGTGCTTTCAAGCTGAGTAACAAAGATCGGAGTGTTTCGGTAACCTTGTTTTAATCTTACTTAGGCATCTCCTACCACATTGCGACTTGACACAATTTGTATTTTAATCAAAACGCTAGGCAGTCTATAAAATCCCCAGTTTACCTTCTATTTAAATCTATTTGTAAAATAAGGTAAATTAAACCTTAATTTTTTTTTGCGATATTAATAAAGGAGGATATCTTTATCAGTGGCAAGTTATCAACGAAGAAATACAATTTACGTGATAATATAGAAGACCCCGAATTTCTTGCTGAAGTTTGATGTGTTACGAGTTTGTTAAAATCATTACGCCCGTGTTGGTAAGAGATATATGGGCTCGTGTAACTTTGCTGATCAAACAAGGACAATATCAAAAATTTTATTGATATTTTTTGTAGAACATTCTACGAGTATTAGAAAACTTAGAAGGGAACGTACTTGACGTTAGAAAGAATAAAGGGGAATGATCAGAAATAGATTGGTTTCTTAAATCAATGAAAAAAAATCCTTTGAAATTTATTTTCATTCACCATCTCAATACGTCTAATTCCGTAGCCTGCTAAATTTAGGAATTAATTTCATCTACGGAATCTATTACACGATAATAATTACTATTACGTCGCTACAGAAACCCTAGAGGCGATCGGTTTAGAAATTGGTAACTAAAATCGAACGTTCGTCAACCGAGAACGTTTACAACATATAAACCTTATATAAACCTTTTGTTATGAACTCTTACTCAATAACTCAAAGTCGCAATTTCTTGCAATGCATAAAAATAATTCGGCTCCCCAGCGGCCGAGCGGTAGATACAATCGTGAATCACGTAGGCCTTCCATTTATCATAGAGTTTCAGTGTCTCGAGACGTGTCGCGATAAGAGCGCTCTGTTCTGTGTACAATCCACCACGGAATTTGTTACTAGGACTGACTTTACTTACCGTAACTAACATAAATATATGTACCTATATTAACCTAGGAAGGTAACGTTATACTGTTTTACTTATTATTACGTAGGCTGTCTTTGAAGGGCTTCCTTTTCCACGTGTCTGAATTATTTTTTGCTTGGCCTGGGAATTATATTTCTATTATATTTTTTTTTATCAAAATATGAGTATCACTTTCAATAAAATAAAGTTTAATTTACTTTTAAGTCTTTGAACAATGGATGTACTACATTGAAGCAGTACATATTACCTATATAACATAGAACATAAACATTGTAGATAATATATTATATCGTATTAAATTTGATACAAATAAAAGATCTTTTTACATAAATCAACACGGATTTTTAGTGGTAAAAAAACTCGTCGAAATAAATGTTGCTCGTGATATTACCAACCAGCTTGCAAAGAAACTCGGGCGCAATGAGCCGAAAATCCGTGTCCCATGCCATTGCAATCTTTGGACGGGAAATATACTCTTATGGTAGAATATTATCATTTCGTAATAATATTTTTCTTTTTCGTACTTTATCGGTACATACTGCACAATGAAAGTCAACCGACCAAAAGATGAAAGAGTTTTGGAAATAAGAATAACACAAAAACTTTAGCTTTCGCTTTTTTATTTAACTTTAAACTTTGGAGCTCGCATATAGACCTGATGTTGTCTACATTTGCTTAATAAAACATAATTATAGTAGATAAATTACTTAACCCAGTTCAAAACACTCGATGAAAACTAAATATCACACGATGAACTGTCCTATAACTGTTTTATTAAACTTCTAAAGCCATTTAGGTTATATAACACTAGATTTTGCCTATAATATTTAAGGTACATAAAAATTATTTCCGCGGCAGCTAGAGTTCTCATTTGCATTTGTAAATACCGGCAGCAAGCGCCAAAAAGAAGTGACGAGGGTTCCGTTTGAAATGCCGTAAAAGTGGCAATCAGCCCGGTTTACTGACTTTTACTTCAAAGTGAATTTTTTGTTCTGGCCTTTTTATACAGCGCGTTAGAAAACGTTAAGTATTCTCAAGTAGTTCCTTGTTCGGAAACCTTACAGATGCCTCTAATGGTCTGCCGAGAAAGACTGGGAGTTTTTGCAACTTCCTTTGCGGAGAGTTTGGTACCTGGTTTATTTCCGAGTCCATGGAAAATTTTAATGCGTGGTTTGGAAGCTTCGTAAAACAAGCAAAACTTTTCATAATATTTACCTACTTACTGACTAATAAGGCTGGTGTGTACTTTAACTTCAAACAAAGCGCTAAACATAACAATATCTAAGTATATAGATACCCACTTATGCAGGTATTACACGCAGCCGTTAACAGTAACTAACATAGTTACCTATTCATATGAAGGGTTCTACAGTAAGTATTAGCTTTCATCTCGCCTAATGATTTAACAATTATTACAGCTAATTCTACTTGGTAAGTCAGTTCCAATCAATTGATCGTGGCTAACAACAGGCGTACAATATCTGATACCCGAATATTCATGCTGCGAGTAAATATCCCGTTTCGAACATTGTGTAAATCAAAACCTTAACAGGCGAGTCGCATAATTTCAGAAACAGTTCCCTTGAATTTCTCACTCAACTTATTAATAATACAAGTTTGTGAATAGTGGGTAACTCGTGAACTAATTTAGGGCGTGTTAGGAGCACTAATCGCACACGAGAGGGATGACGGCGGTCATTATACGGGAGACAATAGCGGCATCGGGTCGCCATTCACCGTACGAGCGGACCATGACAAATGGCCGCGTGTACGGCAAGGATGTTCGTAATATTAATCTATGACCCACTGAACAACTGCCTACGAACAGGAGTTGGTATTTATCACAACTTTGTGAACAGCACCTGTAGATACCTGCCCATGGGTACATTTTGTGGACACGTTGATTTATTTCTTACTTCTACAATTACTTAAAAACCAGTATATTATAAACTCATTTATTAAAAAAAAAGTTTAAATGGACTCTCTGTATTGGGGCCAGTTAGATAAAAATCACATCCTGATTATACAATACCAATCACACTAATATTAAAAATACGAATGTTTGTCTGTATGTTTAGCATAGAGATAAAATTATACGCTGATTTTACATATAGGCTACTTTTCATCATCATCACCGTTTTCTATCACCGCGCGAATGAAACCCCAAAACGCGACTAGTGAACTAAACTGTGATTCAGAATGAAAGTCAGCGCCTAAATAAAGATTTATGTCTCATACCGGCTCTAAGAAACAACACCTATCATTGTACATCTACCTACGACCTGCTTTGTTAGTAGTTTTGAGAGGAACTCGCTGTAGCCCACGTCTTTGATATTCATAGCTTTATTGCTCCGTCTCACAGTTACGAACTCGACGCACTTGAAATGTTGGATAACAAATTGCATACGGAACGGTCATTTCGCAATGCATAACATCTCAAATGTAAGCCCGGAAACAAATGACACTGTTACACATCAATTTCACGTGTGTACCTGTACGTGTACGTACTTATGTATGAAAGTATTCATGTAATTATTTTGGTCTAAATGTTATTTTAAATCCTTTCAATCTCTCTTGAAAAATTAAGAGCGTACGTACGTTCTCTTGTATTCTGCTGGTGTTATTTGAGTTTAGGTAAATAGATATAAAATTTGTTTCAGTAAACTTCAGCAGTACCTGCAATGTTGGTTTTTAAATTGCCTCTTGTAACATTCAAAATATCCAGTAAAAATGTTATTTTAATCTCCAGGCTTCATTTTTCGGCGCATATTTTTCGAGCGCCACAAAGCGTGACTGTGTGAACGACATTTGCGACAAATTCGGTGCCGCGCGTCAGCGGAACATTTCCGGTTCCGAATGTGCCTGAGGTCCATTTTGTACGCCATTATTTTTATTACCCCTTTAGCGGAACACCGGAATAAAACAAGGGCGCTTAGAATCGACACGTAGATTAATATCCACCATGCATAATTTACTTACGAGAAATGTTTCTATTCACCATGCATGTACCTGCCAACCCAACTGGGGTTTAATTTTACAGAAAAAGAAAAATTCCTTTTACAGAGTCAAAAGACTAATCGTTATAATTCATAATATAAAAAAACGAAGTACATACCGAACTCAAAAAAATCTTGAGATATTTTTTGTTTTTAACAATTGTTCGAGAAAGATTTTAAGTTTTTCTATGAAATAGTTTCACGGCATAGAATTTCATGCTCGAATATAAAAAAAAATCTAAAGAATAAACTACAATAGAAAATAATCACAATTAAAACCGAAAGTCTGTATTTTTCGCTCTTTCTACAAAATATGGATGAAATATAGTGTAGGTACCTAACTGAGGATTTCAATGAGCCAAATTAGAGCGATGGGCCATTCATAATATCGTTGCGTTGTAACGAACTAGAGCGGGCTCTAACAAACTGCGTGTATCGGTATAATTGGCGAGTCAGTTCACCAAATACAGCCTAATATTCGGGATTGACTTTTAGAACAGTTATTAATGAAATTCCGGACCAAAACTCGTAATATAATTATCAGAAACTTTGCCGATAAAGAATTAACTTTTATAATTTTCAGTTCATAACGTAATTTAAAAATTGTTTTTGAATCGAAAACAGATAACACAAATACTTTAGGATTACAAAGGGAACTGGGTTGATCAGTGAGCAACATCGATCTCGGTGGTGAGCAATATATTTTATATTCGATTGTTTTATTTTGTGTTTATCTTTGTTTTACTATGTATCTCTTTGTATGTCATTTGAAAATATGACAAGTAGATTTATGTCGTAAGATATAAAAATTGAATTGGTAAGTATTTATAAGTTCATTTTATAGTGGAGACTAACAAACTTTTTTCATCATTAGATATTCGATGAATATTTTGCTGGGTATATAAAAGTTTCTACAGCTATAAAAGGCATGAGTCATGCTTAGGTATTCGAACTCCTTTTCTTCACATGCTTATTGCATTGGAAAAACATAACATGTTTTTCTTTTTCTTATACAAACTACACAGAACGTGAGCTGAAAAATCACAATTCGTGTTTTTATAAAATAAGAAATAGCTCTCTACAAGTCAGAACAAATAAAAGATTTTAGTAGTTGTCGACGATAGACAAAGTCACATTGTCACCTCTAGTCCTTGACTGAAAAAATAATGCTGTGAAGCTCGAAACTTTAGAGTTGGCATTATTAGTTTATCTAAATTTAGAGTTAAATAAGGTTAAACTGAATAACCTAAAGTTATCTTCTAAATTGAGCATTAATCAATTTATTATAGTAATGAATACACGTAAGATTGAGTGCGATACTCTGACTACAGTTTCGATAGCATTGTTTTGTGGGTAGCTCCGCGTATTTGTAACAAAATACAAACAATTTATTGAAAACATTTCATCACAGGACACAATATTACACAACTTTTATATTTTATTAAGTAACTTTGTTCTCCGTTTGCCTATACATTATCAGCTGTTCCATACATTTTGTCGAGTGTCATTGACATTTTTCAATGGAACAGCTGATATTTTTTTCGCAAATTTTGGGTTGGTTCCATAGTAAAAGTTGTTCATAATGATGAGTACCTACTATGAGCCCTTTTCGGATTAGCATACCCATTATGAAAAACCATGTACATATTACTATATTAATACTTACCTATAAAAAAAGTATTCATCTATACATTTTTTAAACGAATTAGACCTAGGTATAGTTAATATTATGTTTACAAGAATGATCTTTTAAACTCATTAAATCAATAATAAGTGCGTTCACAGCACCAGGTGAACTATAGGTACTGGCAGAGCGTCTGAATTCTTTTTTCGGTGATCCCGCTCGTCTGTTGGAGGTATCAAAAAGGCTTACCTCTACGGTCTATTTAAATGAAAAATTGCTTCTCTGTAAATTTTTCTTACTTAGCCGTCTATAATAATAGTTTTTTAGATAAATGCGCTTGAGATTCAACTTTATCGAATCGTTTTATCCAAATAGCACGCTTTGGATAATAATATTTTTTTATAAAAACCCATATTGTACAGGCACATTTCTTGAAATTACTTCATAAAACAGGGTTGTTAAGACACTATCTGTTCCAGGAAATGTATTTGTTAGAAGAAAATAAATGGATTTTAATTCATAAAAAAAATTCAGTGTGGTTAAAACTGTTGTTGGTGATAATGGTGATAGAAACACCAGCTTAAAATATTTTTGCACGAAAATTAGAGCAAAATCAGCAAGTCATATGTGCCCCAGTTTACTTCTAATAGTATATCCTGAATATTGCAGATAATAAAGAGATTGTTAAAAACGCTGATCCAACAAAAACGGCTCTCGTTCACGCGTGTTATCGCGCTGTGACAAATGTTTGCGTAGGTTTAAAATGAACAGTATTTCAAAAAAACCTTTATAATCTCTGATTTACGCACCCGCACGGTTGCGGCCGAACAATAACAAGAATAAAAAGCAATTTATTTTTCCCCGCACAGTTTTTTTCATTAGCAAACGAGAATGACATGTAAAACAAGCGCTCGGTGACGAGGGTTCCGGTAAATAACCGAAGGGAAGTAATTATTCGCTTATGTGTGGAGATACGGCAGATACGGCATTATATTAGAAAATCCTTCAATCAGGCTGCATGCACGAGCACCAGCGCAGATTTCAAGCAGCTATTGATCTGGCTTGTTATCTTTGCGAGCGGAATGACGTAATATGGAAAGGACCAGACCAGAAAATAACTTAGAAAATCATAGATCGACTGCCCCTACTTACAGTATCGAAACTACAGATGGGATTTTTTTACAGAAGAGCAATTTAAAATGAAAATTTGATCCAAATCCTAACTAATAAGTTAAAATGTGTATATAGTTATTAATCCATCTTCTATTATCAGAACGTAATTATGATTAAATAAATATGTATTTTATTCGATTTAAAACATGGCGAAAAAGAATTTGTTTTTTTTATGTATTTGTGTTCCTAAAAGTATTTAAAAATTCATATAATTGGTACAATGAAATGAGCCAATGCGTAGAATATTACATATATTTTTTTTAATATGCTTAATTTTTTTTAATGTGGACAAGCCTGTATCTTCTTTATTGGATTATGTAGCCATCAACGATAAAATTATCTGTCCTGATGCGCAAACGTTTAAAACCAAGTAGGATACGCAAAGGATACATAACTCAGAAACTAATTACGCAGTATTGATACACTTTGCACGTGAAAAAATAAAGAAATGTATCCATCATTGAATCGTTGTTATAAACACAAAGCAAAAGGCACTTAAAAGAGTCTTTATTTGGCAGATTTGCACGACAACCATCAATCATCGGTAAATTGTAGGGATGGTACGAGTACGTGCGACCGGAACATTGCATCGAAGCGGGGGGCGCATTCGTAATCGTCGGTATTGAACCGAGTAACTCTAAACGAACG
Organism: Alcis repandata; assembly: GCA_949125135.1. Taxonomy (NCBI): domain Eukaryota; kingdom Metazoa; phylum Arthropoda; class Insecta; order Lepidoptera; family Geometridae; genus Alcis; species Alcis repandata. The sequence goes on from OX421238.1 coordinate 7,165,401, forward strand.
AATGCTCCAAATTTTCTTATTAACCGACTTCAAAAAAGGAGGAGGTTATCAATTCGTCTGTATGTTTTTTTTTTATGTTTGTTACCTCATTTTTGACTGGGTAAATCGATTTTGATGATTCTTTTTTTATTAGAAAGCTAACGCTTCCCATTTGGTCCCATTTCAGTTAGTCCAGTTCTGATAATGGTATCCATGAGAAAACCATATAAGTCTTAAATTTGCATTAAGTACGTGCGCGACAAATAGATGAATAACTCAATAGTCGGTCTTTTGAAGTCGGTTTTTGTTTTTTGTTTTGTAAAAATAATGTTCTTGTTTAAGTATTTATTGTTATTTCAAACTAAATTAAGGCACTCCAACGTAAAACGTACTTTCGAGGTAGAAATGCCAAATTAAAACGACTCTTGACAAAATACAACGTTTATAAAGATTCAGTTTTAAAATCGCAGTATCTTTTTTGTAAATATTCAATATGCTTCACAGCTTTTTATTTAATAGGATTGCAACTAACCTTTTCAAATGCTTTTAAAAGAATGCCACTTAAAATAAGTTCGTTACGAATTGAATTAAACTTTTAAATTACTTTTTCAAAATGTTCTCTAGTGATTTTAATAACCTCAAGTTTATGAACTTTTTCCTTTATATTCGTAATCGGTAAAAAATGTTTTTCTTTTGTCTCTAAATCCTTGTTTCATTGTTGATGCACTTAATAGATTAAATTAGACTCTGCATGCTGTAAACAGAAAAAAGTGTGTAACTTATTCTGTTAATAAAGTTCTCTGAAACATTTAGATAGTACTTATTTAGACTTTCAAAGGGTTGTACTAAATTGTTAATTGGCAAAGTAAGTTAGGCAAATTAGAATAAGAATTAAATTCTACTAATACAATAATTGTCAATGTTGCGAACGCAAAAATCAGCTGAACGGATCTGAATAACAGCAGGTAGCTTAGCCTAGATTAACATACAGGCTACTTATCCCGGAAAATGGAAAAATGTAACGGTTCCTGTGGGATAGCGGATAAAACCGGTGGGCGCAGCTAGTATTACATATTTTTCATTTATGACACTGTCTCCTTAATAACTTTCTTCTTTGACACCGATAAAAACAGCTCCTCCGTTCATCAAAACTCGCCAACTGTATCTATGTTTGAAACTAGTATGACATCGTCCCCGCTGCAGTATCCCTGTCCGCAGAGATCCAACCATTACAGCACGTGTCATATCATTTATCATTCTAGAAATATCTGAGGGAGGTCGCGGCGAGGTGCAGGGTACGCGGTGTCTTTATTAATATGACGATGGGGAAGACTATACAAGGCGTAAGGAAGAGTTGTAGAAATACTTAAGGATGTTTTTCTATACGTCAAAGTGAACAACTTCTAGAACAAAAGTTTGCTAAGGTCGAAAAAAAAATATCGAGTCTAAAATTTCATTCAAAATATTTAGTCATGTGATCAATTTTCTATGGAGATTCGATATTTTCTTTCTTGAATTTAGTAAATTTGTGTTCTAGAAGTTGTTTACTTTGACGTGTAGAAGAACACCCTTAAGTATTTCTACGCCTTTCCATTTCACCTTGTGTAGTTGATTGATTGCACGGCACCTAGCCTTAAGTAAATATATCATACCATTAATCCAAATTGTCTGTGTGTTTGGGATTTTTTTCTTGAAACAAAGTAAAATTTTAGTGTTCAAATAATGATATGCAACAACATGGTTAAACGAAATATGAAGGTGTATGAGATGATCTCAAACATTTTTTTATTATTTGAGAAAAGTTTGGTTGTGACTTCTTGTCTGTATTATTAAGAAAAATTAGCAATTCCACTATCTTTTTATGTTATCAACTTATCACGATGAATAAACCATGGAGACAAAAAATATACGCCATGTTATGACGTCATAAAAATGACGAGCAGTAAAGAGCTCCTCTCTCTCGAAATATGAATGAATAAATAAACTGCCGTTGTTAAATAAAGCTTCATGAAACAATAAATTCCGTTGAACATCATAAAATTAAACAGCAATATTTTTAATGACTGCTAAGTACGATTTATTTTCAACTACTTTGCTTAAGAACTTTTACGATACGACTCAACTTCTAAAAACGATTCTTTGTGATAAAATTGTTTGTTAACTAGAGAGTGATGGCTAGAGCCGAGTTTAAGCTGAGTCAATTTAGTTTTAATTGTTAAATACCTCAGGCAGCTAGGTGTCTATTGTCTTCAAGCAAGCAATTAATCAAATAGGCTTATCAGAGCGTTGAATGAGCGGCGTGAATGTGACAACAATGAGATTAGGTTGTCGCTGCGTCAAACACCGCACTACACAATGCTAAAAATTTATCACACGTCAGATGCAATGTACAGTGTTGCTGGTACGTCAACCCGAAAAGTTTGGTATCTCTATAAAAAACATATGCTAATTTTGCACCGGAAACAAAGTCACAGGAATCAGTTAGTTTGAAAAAACTTAAGCTAACGATGGAAACTATTATTTGGCAGCACAATTTTATTTTTGTAAAATAGTGAAAGAAGAACCATAGTATTTTTACTTAAAACAGTTTGCGCGATGAAAATTCTATAAAACCTACTTGTGCTGAACAAAAGCAAATTAAAAACACGTGGAGAGCATTTTTTTGTACGTAGTGTATTGAATCCAGTTACACAAGTCCACTCGTAAATACTACAGAACGAGAACCATTTGGTGACAGGACACAACAAGAGCTTTGCTTAATGGGAATCATATTTCATTTTGCAGGAGGGCGGGATTTCCGTGACCCCTGTGCCGAGACATTATACTCGCCTTTGTAGGTCTACCTACACTGCATTAAGAGAATCATGTTAATGAAGATACTTTAAAATGAAACATCGTTTCAAATACATCTGACCTAAATACTTGTGATACAAATTGTTTTAGAGACTCACCCAAGTAATAAAATTTATGAAAAGTAATTTTAATTTTACGATTTAGTCTAGGATCAAATAATTCCATTAGTATAATTGAACATGCCTACAGAATTCATCGTATTACATAAGGCTTAAAACTGAAACGAGCCTACAAGCTAGAAAGTCAAAACTGTTTTGAAATATTTAAATAAAAACAAGCATTCATTCGACCTCTCCTTTCAGCGAGACCCAGCAAATGTTCAATTATCTACACAGCAAATCCAACTCCATCTTCACTGAGTTGTTATCTTCAATCACAGACTTTCAAATTAAAAAACAATACACTTTTATTTGAATAAAAATGTCACAGAAAATTCAGTACCACTATGTTATCAAATACATTGAGCAAGAATATTTCTGAAGCAATTTTGCGGCAATTTCACGTGGAATAGAGGTAAGATCATGCGCCGCGACGCGTATCCATTACCGACGCTGGGATAGGTATAATATTTTACAATTTTTCTGTGGAGGATAAGTACCTAATCTCCGAACAAATTGTAGAATTTGTACAAATGGAAGTGGCCGTACAAGTTTAAATTACGGCAATTCTTGCAATTGAAAACATTTATAAAAGTGCGCAGCAACAGGAGCAGCTGTAAAACAGGCTTTCGGTGAACAAAGTAATGCGAATAAGTTTTTCGCACCTGCTCGCACTTTGACGTCTTTGTGCTATTGTGTAAACAAGAAAACGCAGAAAGCGATAAGTTTTTTGAAAAGTTTTTTCATCTTTGTGTACTTATTAACTGTACGCTGCGTTGAGAGTAGATATATCTATGTTGATATGAGATTTTTATGAAAGACTTAGTCAGTAATTGGCTCTTTAAAGTCGGAAAGAATAGTTTCTTAGACTTTCTCGTTAACGAACAACGAAGAGCGCATCCTAGAGAGCGGAATTATTTATATTGAGTGGCCTTTTACGTGGGATCAAACTCTATTTAAAAATATACTTTAGTCCACATTAGCAATAAAAATATTTATTGACCCTAAATAACATTGGATGTTATAGGTACTTAAGTAATTCACTTTAACAAGAATGTTTTAGAATTAAATTAAGTTAGAATAATTTAAGTTGTAAATAAAGTTAAAATAATCTAAGTTTAAGTAAATTTAAGTAATTGATATGAACAAATTAACAAAAAAAAGGTAGTATTTACAGTTCATTCATACCATGTGATCACTACCATGTGATCACTAAAAATTCAGACTTCTAGTTTTATCCAGAACGAAGTTACAGGGGTCTAAAATGGCCTGAATGAATGAATGAGTACCTAAATGTCCTACGTTTTATCTTTTCATAAATCAGTTGTTCCAAAGTAGGTACACACTAATCAGTTAAACTCGTGTGAAATCGCATTGTGTGTGACTTTATTGGGCTGGATGTGGATATATATCAACGAGCCTGTTCGAATAACGAGGGACAAATTGCGTTCTAAAACTAGCTATATATTGTATAATGCACCAGCAGATTGGGTAAAACCGACCATACCATGTTGTTTTATTTACTGAATTAACTTTACATAAATAGTCAGTTAGTTCGGCTTCTTAGCTAGCGTGCTCCGTCATAGACCGCATCATTGTTTACCATCAGGCGAGAAAGCGATCATACGCAACCTATTTAATTACTGAATTAAAAAATATAAGTTGGTTTGAAATAAGTAGATGTAAATAAGTCTATTTTTATAAGTTTTAAAAAAGTATAGTAGTAAGTATTGAACATAATCTTGGAGTAATTTAAATCAAGGCTAAAGGTTACACACATAAATCGTTAGCTTAACATAACCCAGCTGTTTGCAAAACAAAATTGTATCACTCGTAGCTCCACTAACATTTCGCCGTCACTTCGAAATGAGAAAAGTGGGGGAAGCAAGTTATTTTCAATCGACATGTTTTCCCAGTTGGTTGAAAAGTGCACACAAATCAGTGGCTCTACAAATCGCGTGAAATCGTTTTGCGTGCGACGTTAATGGGATCGCGGCTGTTCTTCACGTCGCGACTTTATTGGACGATATATCAGCGCGAGTGAGCACTAACCAACGGAACACATTGGATTCTAAACACTGTCTGTCTGGGTACGCATACCAGAATAGCTTAACTGACACTGCTGTTGTCTGGTGCTGAGTTTTATTGAAATTTTTATCTGCATTTTAAAGCATAGCAGAACCATATCTATCTGTAATTCTGTATCTATATTAGCAATTCTATGTATTGCAAATTTAAGTAAAGTTATCATAGTCTTAATTTTAAAGACTACATTGTAATTTATTTACTTTAGTAGGATATAAAGTGTGTACTATAAATTTGCCTGAGACTAGATTTTAAAGGATTGACATTGTAAACAAATTAGTTTAAAAATCCACACTTACACTTTTATAGTTTACCATGAAAACTAACGTGGTTTTGAAATATTTTGCTATGATTATTACAGGAACACTCACGTTATATTTTATTGAGTCAGCTGCTCCGACTGGTCAATATGTGATCAAAACTGGTCGGATTAACAGACGCAATATATCACAGTAGTTTATATATATGCAATAATATGCATTTCCAACCAAAATTTATGTTGAACGGCGTTCAGTACCGAAATAATCATAACTTTCTAAACCGAAATTTTTTATGCCTATATACCTATATATCCATAAATATAGAAGTATACATAATCATTAGATAGGTACATATTAAATATGGCATAATATCCTTCTTCAGTATGCCAGAAAGAAAATGATCCTCAAAATTAAATATCTACGCACGAAACTAGTAAATTTGAAAGGCGCCTCCGGCTAGCCACAAATTCTAATATGACTATTGGAATCACAATACAATATATCACGCATGGATAAACGTTAAATTGCTCCATATTCCGCTTGATTTACCTGAGTGAATCCGTAACAATAATGGCATATGTATTTTCCGGAATTCCTATTATAATAAACATGCTCGAGTGGGGTAGAACCGATAGCAGATTTTGGATGATAGCTGTTTTTGCTGAAGTGATTTCATGAATGTATTAAGCAATACTTGGAACACTATCGGATAATAACATTGCAGAGATTTTACATTTGAAATCCTATATGAAATTGAATTCCTTTTTGAAATCCTCCTAATAATTTTATTTTCATGTGTATAGGACATATCAATATTTATTAAATAGAGAACAAGAGTTTTGCATACAAAATGTACTCGCTTTGATAAACTAATGTCACTAGTTAAAGTTTTAAATAAATGGACCAAATACGCTTGTAGTCAGGCTCCATTAACTGTAGAGACAACAAAACTTTGCGGCAGTCACGGCGCGGCATTCTCTAAAGTCAGAAGAGAAAGATTGACGAAAGAGACTGCAAACATAATTAACTAACAAAACAGACAATTAAAGATTGTTTTTGTTTGAGAGTTGCACAATTAACCGCCAAGAACAACGCAATTAAGCAAGCCAGCTGGGTTAGAGAAATATGCTATATTTTTTATGAAAAGTACTCGTACTGGTGCTAAAGCTGGGAAGAAAGTCCTGGCGGAGACATTAACTCCTAGTTAAAAATGTTGCAAAACGTTACACTATTTGTCAGAGAGACTCTGCGTCACAGACAATAACTTTGCGTTGAGAAATCCCGCACCACCTCTTTATCACATTTTGCGAAGAAAAAGTGTTCTTTTCATTCGTTTCGTCGCATGCTCTCGGAGACAAAAAACCAAAAGTTTTATACTGTTTTTGATCAGTTATGGCGTTAAATTTAATTTTATTTGTTATATTTTTAAAAATAGTTGTCAAAGTTAATTGAATTTAAGTGGACAAATGAGAAAATCAAAACTCCATCAAGCATATGATACATAATATATATAGAAACTGAACCTAAAAATTGTTTATAAATTTCCGTCAATCAGTAAATTCACTTTCATTTTTTCATTCAATACATCCGGAGGAGAAAAGAAAAGTAATCTCATGGATTGGGCTCGAACACGCGAAAAAGATATTGGAAGCCATCCGCGAAATAGGAACAACTCGCTTTATTCCGTCAGAGATTATCCGCCCATATATTTAGAAACAAAAGTGAGACAAAACTTACAGCTTTATTTAAAACGCTTTTCTCAAATCCTAACTTACTTTACTATCTACAATTTCCTTATTCCTTCACTCACTCTTTCCTTGAGATGTGTCAGCGTAACAAATTCTTCCCTTTTGCTAAGACCTCTCACTTCCCCTCGTCACTGATATAAATTCTTTTCTTTTATGACGTTCTCAGATTTATTTTTATTCTGTGAGACAATGTACTGTGTAAAATACAGTTCCCTCGTGCAGAGCAGACTTACTGCTTGCATCTAAATCTATCAGAACTGAACGAAATAGACGTCTTTATCACAAGAACTTACATCGTAACCTACTTAACCTGTAATTACTGGAGAATTGCTAGACGTCTCGGAGACAATATTACTAAAGTTTTAGTAGCAAATTCATGTTTGAATACTTTCTAACAAACCTTTCAAAGTTTATTAAATTCTAGTAGGCAAATTCAAGTTTGCAAATAAAAGGCATGGTTATATAAGACTAGCGGCCCGTCCCGGCTTCGCTCGAGTGAATATTCATTTTTTAAACATTTTGGGATAAACGTAGATTAAATGCGTCTATGCGGGTGATAAGTAGATTTTTTTTAAATTCCTATTTATATATTCTCTTATAATTTTTACATTTTTATCTATAAACGTATTTTTATTCTCATCTATCGTAACTTTATTTTTTATTTATTGTTCCATTTTATTTATATTGTGTTTAAGATTAAATACTTTTTTTATTTTTTTAGGTTTTTGGTTGCAATTTTTTTACTTGATCTTATTTTGTTAAGGATCCCTAATTTTTTCAGGTAATAAATTTAGCCTGTGACACTCAGCAATAATGTGGCTTTCTATTGGTGAAAGAATTTTTAAAATCGGTTCAGTAGATCCCGAGATTACCCCTTACAATTTAACAAATATGCAAACACACAAACTTTACTTCTTTATAATATTAGTATAGATCTTATAATTTTTTACATTTTTATCTATAAACGTATTTTTATTCTCATCTATCGTAACATTATTTTTTGTTCCATTTTATTTATATTGTGTTTAAGATTAAATACTTTATTTATTTTTTTAGGTTTTTGGTTGCAATTTTTTTACTTGATCTTATTTTGTTAAGGATCCCTAATTTTTTCAGGTAATAAATTTAGCCTATGACACTCAGCAATAATGTGGCTTTCTATTGGTGAAAGAATTTTTAAAATCGGTTCAGTAGATCCCGAGATTACCCCTTACAATTTAACAAATATACAAACACACAAACTTTACTTCTTTATAATATTATTATAGTATATTATAGTATAAGTATAGATATAGATAAACTCAAAAAGTGAGGATCGTTCACAGTCAATTTTACTGAATATTAGATATCATTCAACTGTCCTATTTGTATTCATAGAGAAATTCTTTTGAATTGATAAATGGATGAAAAGGGTTCCGCATCATATTGAGGTCTGACGAATGAAAGACAGGCCCCTTTCCGTAAACATAGACGAGTATGTATGTCCGAAAGCTCTACCCGTGTTACTCAAGAAACTTTTCTGTCAACGGTTAATCAAATTAAATTTCACTCCGCATGATAAATCTTTAGCTAATTGGGAATGACATAGTCCTCCCAAAAATGTTTTTGGCAAAAGAAAAGCACTGGCAGGTATTTGGAAAACCTGCAGTGAAGTAACGAAGTTATTGGGTATGTATAAATTTAAAACCGCTCAGTGATTTTCACTCCTTTTCACTACAATATTATGAAATAAGCTGCATGAAAGCTTAATTCACAGCTCTTGGTGCGAATGTTCAAAATATTACTAGTAATTTGATAACTTTATCGAAAACAACAGCAATTTTCGATGTATGCCAGTATCTGATTTCGTCAGTTACTGATTTAATTTTGGTAATTAAATGCCAATACTTGTAAATTTTCGTCGAGTATACTATGTATTACTATGTATTAGTATTGGTATATTTTGGAATAGAATAGAAGTACTCATATCTCAGTCTACTCTATTTAAGGCAGTGGCAATACCATGCCAAGCTTGGTTGGAAAATACGATGCCTAGTTTTTCTAGAATGTTTTAATTACTAGCTGTAACAAAAAGAGATTTTTCTTCTCTCGGGCCTAGTTTATAAATTTTTCGCGGTCTCATCGCGGGAGAGCCACGCAAGAATTTATATTCCGCACTGCGACTCATAAATTTGAGTGAATGTCCTCCAGCTAGCGCCGCTACTAGTTGTTGTACGTTGCAGTTTATTATTATGGCTTAAGATTTTACAAGTAATGGGCACTTTGGAAAACATTGGATCATCTCGCTGAATGGTTTGATAGACTTTGTTCGTTCTAATCTTAAAGCAGGCTCGATTCCCAAAGTCGTTTGAATACGATAATCGAAATAAATTAAAGTGCTCAGCCCATGTTACTAACTACAAGGCAGTAATCGAATTATTATTGTCACATATTCATAATATAATATTCCTAAAAGTGGAGGAAGCATTTTCACAATTTTCTTTTAATATAATTCACACAACGTATTCGAGAAAAATAGGTAACATTTTCATGCAGTGCGAAGCGCTTTCAATAAAATCCTTCATATAAACTTCTTATTGAAGGAAGCCCCTAATATAATTTTATTATTATTGTGCTCGCCAAATCACACGCAAATATAATATTTCATTCAATTTGTCACGGTCGGGAAGGAAATTGTAGCCTGTTGGTAACAGTTTATGCCAATCTCTTTATTAGTTAGTAACGTCAATAGAAAAAACCTTTACCGAGTAAAAATGTTCAGATATGTTGAATAGTGGGTTTTTTATATCAAAAGGTAGGGCAGGGGTACTGAGCATTACTTGTGGTTTTATTCGTAATAGAAAATACTTTTGTCTAAGTAGTTAGTTTTGTCAAAAAATTTAGTTCTAGAGTGCCAATTCTTATTTATTCTCTGATATTATTTAATTTTTGACCCTAAAATTTTCCGTTAGTCTTCGGTCTTGTAAGTAACATCATTTTACGCTTTATTTTCTCATTGAAATTGAAATTGAAATCAATTTTAGCTCGGCGCTGATATTCCTCATCTGTCGATATCGGCTGTCGATCACTATCACGTGGCACGGTACAAATTGAGTTGGAGGTGACAGAGATTATAGAACCTAGTTTTATTTGTATTTGGTTGTCCAAAGATACGAGTAGGTACGTATGAGTGAAGTTTTTTTTTTTTTTTTTTTTTTCTATTATTTAAGAAGTGTCAAAAGAACATTTCTTAATAAAATTACAATCTAGCCTCAGGCTAATAAGTAATTTAAATCTAACTTAAATTTCTAGGTAACTAATTAATAAGAATGTGTCCATTAACACTTTAATGAGTGAAGTAATTTAATTGGTATTAAGCCCAATGTAACTTATTTGATTTTATAAACATCATACAGACAGCCATATTGTAATCGTAGATGACGAACGAATTGACGAATTGAACTTAATTATTTTAATTGACTGTTGAATCTACTTCTATTTCTATAGTTAACTTCAAGTGAAAGTAGGTATTGAGCCACATTTTTTTTTCAGTAGATGATACCTAACCTAAGAACGACCTCAATTCAAATTAAGTCTCACTTCGTCTTCTTGTCGTATAATCTCATCTTCCAGAAAATAGATATTTTTATAATCAAATAAAGTAGAAACCTGCTATCTATTTCTATCAAGACGAATTCAACGATAAAATAAATATTTCAATAGCTAAAACCTACCAGCCAATAAAAATATGTTTCATTTAGCAAAAGTACCATTCCTATGAAATGCCTATTCACGAATGGATTTCGGGAAAATCCAGTGTGGCGGCGCGTCACGGCAAATTAAATATTATATTTTCACAATCCACCGATTCATGCCGCAACAGTTGCTTTTATATTAGAATACAAAATGTAAAGATACGTTATTAGCCCTGGTAATAGTGGTAATGTTACTTGGAATATGTTGAATAATAATTTTTGAATTGTTTATATTTCCGATTACCCAATCGTTTTCGACTTAGGTTGTACCATCTAAAAAATAAACTAAAATGTTTTAAAATCGTATTAGAATCTAAATAAATTGACTAAGAAAATTAAGGTTTTAATTAAGCAAACGAAGTCAAAATTCCATTCTATTTGTCAAGAGCAAAAGAGTAGGTAAATATGTAATAAATAAAAAAACATCGGGTATACGTGTATAAGAACCATAATGATTATTAAAAAAGATGTGTGGCACTCGGGGACTGCCGCGGTAAAGCTACTATATTGCATAGCATTTTTTATCAACTTATGCAATTATAATTATTTATCGAAACCTTACACTCGACACCTAGAGGCGAGTTGCTGAACTAAAGAGACAAGCGTGATATTTCAAAAAGTCATTAAAAGTTCTGCTATTCATCGATAGATGGCAACAAAACTAAAAAGTATCACTGAAAAGTGTGAGATTATTTTCGTTACGGAATTTCTGGATTCGGTCTCCACGCTCAAGGCCCGCGATAGAAGCTATGCAATAGCTTAATTATTTTTACAAAAAAAAAACAAAAACCGACTTCAAGACTAACAAACTTAAATTAAAAAGTAGAAAAAAAAAATTTAATTAGTTTAAATCAAAGAGCATTAAAAGGCAACTAAAGATACTCGTATAATAGAATCAGTTATAGTTTTGGAGTCGGTGCCAGTCAAAGTAAAATCAGCAAAACTGTCCCTGGCTGGCACCGACTCCAAAACTAACTGATTCTATTTTATCTTTAGTTGCCTTTTAATGCTCTTTGATTTAAACTAATTAAAATTTTATTTTCTACTTTTTAGTTTAAGTTTGTTAGTCTTGAAGTCGGTTTTTGTTTTTTTTTTTTTTAAATAATTTTATTTTTGAATTTTGAGTGGGAAGTAAGCAGTGGCAGATTCACGATTTTGGCGTGACGAGCAAATCGCTATCCAACAATTTTAGTATCTAAGCAACTAACGCATTACGTAATTCAAATTCATATTGGTACATTTACACAGGTATACGTCGCCGAAATCCCAGATGTTTGCGATATAACTTTACAAGATTAGTGTCTAAAAGTTGCATAGCGAAATGTACCAAGAGCCTAAGTCTATCAAAATTGAAGAAACGAGTACTACCTATGCGCTACAACTAGCTTCTAGTCGCGAAAAATTATGTAACTACTACTAACTTTGATAGGAAATGTGGTACCCTGATATACTGAAACATTTTGCGTAACTCTTGCAAGTGTACAGACGTGATGTTATTATGTGTGATTGCTTAAACAATGCATATTTATGCGAAAGCAGCGATTGCGTTTGATTTGCTGTCATTTTTTGAAGAGTTCCGTTGTCTATCTCCGAAACCCATCATCAGATCTATAGGTATGAAATTTTAATGGGACCATTTCGGAATAAACCCCTTTCGAATAAAAAAAAAATAATAAAATACATTAAAAAAAACTAACATCCGAATTGAGAACCTCCTCCTTTTTGGAAGTCGGTAAAAAAAACATTTTTTAACCAACCTATTCGTTCCTAAATTATTTGAAAGTGACGCATAACACCGAATCTCTCTTTTTAAATAAATCAATGTTTGTGTTGTTCGTATTGTGTTTCTTCTAGGAATGAAAAACAAACTAAAATTTTATAGTTACATTACACGACTACACGTGTCTTTCAGCATCTAAATTCGGAGAGGTTGTTGAATTTAATAATAAAGCCCGTGATTCCGTTCATTGTTAGTTAGTAGGTTTTATCTATCTGTTTCATTATTTACTAGTGTGGCAATGAAAAACGGATAAGTCATCAAATAGGTTAGTCGATAGGGCCGCTGATCTGACAATTTTATCATCAAGACCATGGACGTTCTCCGAGTAATTAGTTTAATTATCAAACATTACAAAATTTAACAACGTAAAACTTCAAAGTGAAAGTCGAAAAAGATCCCTAATTTACAATGTAATTGCTCATAAGTGAACTCGAGTACGAAATATGCCTTTTCTCTACCTACGTCTACAAAATGTCACGAAAAGACGGCTGACACAAAAAGTTCTCATGAATAAATGACTTAATACCTTTCTCCACACAAAAAGGACTTCTAATTTAAGTAACTTTTTCCCTTTACTTGTGCCGTATCATGTGCCGACCTGGAACGTGTTGTTTATTTCAGTACAGTGACCAAGTTAACCTTTCACTTTTTAGGCTCGAACAATGAAATCTTTCAGGTAATTAGATAAATCTAACTGTGTGCGTGCGTAACATAAATTGTTACGTGAAATGATGTAAATTTTATTTAGCACAGCGTTGGTTGTTATTGGTCTTTGTGTAACGTAGAGCAAAAGTCTAACACAGGTTCCGTTTGAAGAAGATTCGCTGACTTGTCTTACATTGCGCCGGAAGATATCTTTTTCGAGAAGAGTTAAAATATTGCACGGTTGGAGGGTTAGTGAGTTGTGGGCGTTATGCGTAAATAAAAGGTATTGCTCCCAGTTATAACTTGCTTTACCGAGGTATTTTGTTGCTCACGCTTTTGACCACGTATTTTTTCAGGAACATTTTGGTCGCTGAGCTTTCCGAAATTTGGTTACGTTTTATTCATCTTTTCATGTATGTTAACTGTTATAAATATTTTATAGGCAAACTTGGGATTGGTTTTATACGTTTTTAAGCTGTGTTTTGTATACCTAGGATAAAAATTCACAATCCTAATTCAACATCATTCCTGAAATTACCCGATTGCAACGAACAGATTTAGATTATTTTGGTCTTTTTCACTTGAGTTTGTTAAAAATGTAGTAGAATTAATCTACCTGACTTTACTTCAATAGGTCAAAAGAACCTAGAAAATAAAAGCATCACGCTAAAACAAAACAACTTACAAAACAAATCCTCAGTCGCAACGACAGTAGCGCAACACTAATTAGGTCAAGCGCGAGCCTCGCAAACTGCTCTCTAGGCCGCGCACCCTCTTAATGAACTGCTCTAACGAAACAACGTTTTTTTCACCACTATCCTACCTATTTCCCACACTAATTTAAGTGTGAAGAGACCTTAATAGATCCGAGTCTTGAGCTCCAAGGATTTGAGAGTTGAGAGTTAATTCAATGAGAAATGAAGAAGAGCTGAACTTTAGCGGCAAAGTTTAAAATAATAGCTCAATTTAAAACTTATTACACTTTAATGGGAGCTGTGAGCTGAGCAAAGCTTCCATTCACTTATGTCGCACCAAACGAGGTTTCAAAAATGTAAAAATTCAGTTAAATTTTTATGACAAAGTTTTCAAACAATTTGTACCGCAAAGAGATTCTCCTCTATTTTAACTCTAGTGGTAAGTGTACTAATTTGAATATATTTTACATTTCAAAACAATCTCCAAGTAAACTTGGAGGAGCGTATTTCCTTCTTTCATACACTCCATCTCTCAGTCCGAACTTTTCCATTAGTAAGTACCTACTTTGAGCTCAACTTTTCACTTAAAATTCCACTTAATCGCGAACATAATATTCCTTTCCTTAGACTACATCGTATAATTGTATTATGCGGAAATTATTAATTTCAATCTTAATCATTCCGTTGCTTTAATGCCTATTTATCCAGAAGCTTCTGCTAAAATGTTGAGAAAACAAGCATGACCCAGTTGGCTCGCGCGAAGATTCCGTTGCAAGATTCCCAATTGGTCCAAACTTAATTTATGTGATGTAAAACGGCTTGTTCAATTGCGGTAATTGCGACCGTAGAACTTACAACACACATCATAGAGCTTTGTGTTTAAGCTGCTTTATTACTTAAACTTGTGTTAAGTAACCATAATTTGGCATTATTTCGGAGACTAAAATACCAAACAAATGCATACTGGCCACACATATTTTATGCCGTGAAAAACCGCTCTACTTTTTCTATTTCATAAAACTATAATATATATATATATATTATTATATATATATTTCATAATTTGTTTGTTGTCTAAACGCCACATTATTCAAGCATAGTCATTTTAAAACTTGAAAAATGTATGTTACAAATAGACAAATACGAATACTGTAACTTTACTATTATGCAGAGTGTTTTATTTCCAAGTACCGTATTTATCTGTAACTCGGTTGGCCGCGACCTGCCCAAGGGTACGGCGACGCTTGCCATATATCAAGCGGTCCGCTTTTAATCTCTCAAGCCCTATTTATTCACATTTATTCCAAAGATATTTTCCCACCGGAATTTCCCCCTTGGAATTGGTAACGTTTCCCGCGTTTAGCTGATTTGTACCGTTCTTGTTATTGTGGTTTATTTTAACAAAAGGACCTGAAATAATTTAAATTTGTCAAGAGATGGTGATGATAAATTAAGCGAGATGGCGGTATCACGGCCACGCCAAATCTCGGGTAGGGCGGAGCCGTTTTGTATCCAAGAAAATGTGTTTCTAAAGGGTTAATCGAATAGAAACTGTTATTAATGAACAGCGGTCTATTTTATTGTTTCAAACTTACAAAGTACAAACAACAATATCGTGCTACAAAATGAAATTGTTCTCGTTCCATTTCACGCGAACGTTAGATAAGCTGGAAACCTAAGCATTACTTATTTTTAACACAACTGTATAGTCTTTTGAACGGTCTAGACAAGTTAATTTAAAGTTTTAGCTATAACGTGTCTATTGTTACTAAATGTACCGAAACAGAGCGAGATGAGTGCGTCAAGGCCCTTAAATAAAGTTCTCGTCTCCCGCCACTTGTGTATCCTCGATTCATTTCTCAATTCTATTTTTCTCCGTCGTTTCTTATACTAAGAGGCCGATCCATTGAACTCTTGTCGCTTTCCTTGGTTCATTTGCTCCTAGGTGTTTTTCTTCGAGTTAATCTATTGCCCCTTTGTGTTTCTTCTTCAGGTAAGCTTCGCGTTTTGTTTGGAAAAGTGTCTGGATATTTTTCTTTTGAGATAATAACTGATATAAATAAATTACGTTTAGCTGTGTTCATTTATATCGGAGTGGAGCGGTTTGGGATTATTAATTTGGTTAGCATTATTTATATTTGTATTTGGGGTGCAAACCGAAATACACCAACAGCGCCAGCAATGATAGCAGCGCTAATGACAACCAACACAGTAGATCTATAACTCGTATGTGAAATTCCGTACAATCTGTATTGGTTCTCATTAGCGCTGTTAACGTTACTGGTACTGTTTGTTTTTTTCGGATCGCATCCAAATTATACGGCATAGCTAACATAAAAAATACAAGTTAACCATAGTTCAGTCCTTGGGTTGGATGATACTAATGTCTAATTGCTCTTTCTATGTCACTTATTTAATTTTAATGGTTATAAAATAATATAACTAACAAAATATGAAAGTCTCCAAATATCTAAAATTGTTCAACTTTGGGGCATAACAACGATCTAAAATAAAATATAAAAATAATAGGAAGTAAGACAAAGCGGAACGCAATTTCGATAAATCAAACCGACGTAATATATCGCTCTCTCGGCTCTCGCAAACGGTGTTTTAATCTTTATAACGTTTTGTGATAATTTATTCTTTTAACAACATCGAGCCATTCGTCGACGCTCTAACAATAGTTAAATTGCTGCTTTTCGAAGCAAGTTTCACAAAGAGAGAAAGATTTATCACGAACCTGGCAACACTGGGAACTAACAACGAATTTAGCGCGCACGTCGACAAAACTGTCGCATGAATGGTCAAAGATCCTGTATACACACAAAAATAATGCGGCTGCAGAAAAAGTTAAGATCACTTTTTTGTTTTTTGATATACGGATATAATATTGTTACATATAAATTGTTCTTGATACCTAAAACATTTTTTTTTTTTGTGATATTTGGCATTTTGCATAAACTTTCAATTCAGATATTTAGGAGTTGATATTTGAGTAGAAGAATTTATATCAATAACCGTCTATGCCTCTACTTTATAGTAATACCCAAGCAATGCTTCGGTTTCAGCAGCAAAGATAAAACTTAGCTTTAAAAGCTAAAAAAATAAACTATATGACCTAGTCGCAAAACGATCATATTCTAAAAGTTTATAGCATCATTTATACTCATTATACTCCACCGTTTTATCATCAAAGCCATACATAACAGAAACCGCAAGGCTTCTATAGCCGCAAAAGAGGCTAACTGCCCACTTGCAGCTAACATCACTAGTCGAGCTTTCAAGTGGGGATTCTTTTACGCGTTAGGGGTCAGTTGTGTGCGAGAAATGCGTCACACAACAGCGAACACTGCACTCAGCTCGTCCCGCATCTGTGTCAAGTGCCCTGAATAGGTGCGCTGCCAATGTGAATGGCTAGAGTGCCCACCTACAAGAATGTGTGCAAAGTAGAGGCCTTGTTGAGGAGCGATTAGTGCTCTGATTGGAAGTCTTAAAGCCGGCTTTGAGACAAGGTATCTTTACCTATATTTATATTTTGCGCTGATTTCATCTCTGTCCGCTTAATGTTGGCATAACTATTCATTACAATAAAGTACCGGACGGAGTGAGATCTCAGTGTCAACCGGAACAAATCAGCGTTTTCGGGAGGTTGCTTCGGGGTGAACTACTAAAATTAATTTAAATCACCGCTTAGCAGTCTTATATAATAGTAAACTATAAAATTACGCATGGCTTCTGAAAATAATCCCCAAAGCTTACCTCAGACACCTTTTTATTTCAATTTTCAGAACACCATTGAAAGACGGGAAATTAAATTACAAAAACAGCTCAGTGACATTTCCACGAAATAAATGTCGCATTTTAATTCACTCTTCCTTAAAGTGCTTGTCATCGCCTAATAAAAACATACCAAAGTAGGCGTTTTCTTTTTCATGGAGGCTCAGTTGTAAAACCAAATTGGATTGGACACCTTGTTCGGTACGGGCACATACTTTGATGAATCAGACAAGGCGTACGGATACTTGGGAAAATTCTTTCCTATTGTTGAATACTTCTTTTATTTAGAGAAATCTTTTTTGATTTGAGGAAGCCTTATTACAAATGATGGTTGTTTACGTGGACATGCTGTCAGTATTAAGGCACCTCTTTGCACCGTGAGCAAAGGTTCTGATAAAGGCAGTTATATTTGATTCATTTTGATGTGTTTAGATTATTTATTAAAAAAATATGTTCTTTTTAAGGGCACATAACAAAACGTTATTATATTGACTTAAATAAACCTAAATAAACATAAACAGAATAGAAAATTACAGATGAGAAACATGTTTACGTTTTCAACCAAACGTATAAATCATAAATCTTTATCATAACCCATCGTGAAATGCATGTTTTTTTATCGCAAATCACTTTTTAAATTTAAAAACCCAGTTCCATTAATACAACGTAGCTAGGCCTCCAGCAAGCACACGGCCTCCCAATGCTTTTCACACAATAATGAAGATTGATAACTCAGTATCAGCGTCATACCCTATTTTTTGTGGGCATTGTGTGCAATTTTGTTTAAAGCTGTTTAAAAACTCTCTCATGACGGATTTCAGGGGAATGACATTTGAATATTGCAAAACGAATCGAATGGAAATAATTAATGTACTTATACGGTTTTTTTGTCTATTTTAATGTTTCAATATTTTGTTAATTCTTAGTTGTGATACTGGACTGGTTTGCCTGTAAGAAGTTAATATGGTTTGTTGACATTTTTTTGTTTTTTATTATTTATAAAACTGGTATTTGTGTTCACTTCACTTTGGTTCATTCTATGTAATTCCCGAGGATTCATATTTTAATAAAAGCAAATTCTGGAAATTCTTACAAAGATAAACTCGATCAAAACTTTGAACAAGATTAAAAACAGATTTTTCACAAGAAAGTATTGGAGTTATTTCAGCAAAGTTGAAACTTTTAGCTGTACTTTTTACCTAGTAACCTACAAATTGATCCAGCACAAGTTGAAGCCGACGGAAGTTGCTAACATTATTGCTTTTACTGTGAAAAATCTATTAAAAAGTCCTTAAGCAAAGTATGTTTTCTTTAATCTTAATAGTAAGTACCATGACCATGAGATTTTTAAATTACTTTTGATCTCAGAAAATAGTTTCAATCGTGAAAAACATTTTCATCGCGACACACTCGAGAACCTTCTTAGCAAGAAAGGTCCAACCGAAATATCTGACATTCCACCAACCCTTTTCACTATCTCTTGAGAGGAAATGGAGAGTTTTCTCATTTCCTAAAAGGGCGCTAATTTTCCTGCGGGAGGTTTCGGGATAGTTCCCCGCTTGTATTGATTTTGACGACCGACAGAAAAGTTAAATAAGAGGCATACCTTCGCTCATCTGTCGCTGACAATTTCTTGGCGAGGATTTTAATTTTGCATCGGGGGAAATCTTCTGTTTGAGTTTCGGTGGATTACTTTTTATGGTGCGATGCAGACTTTGCAGATTACAAGTTAAACTCAATTTCAAGCTTATTCATGACTTTGAAATTGAAAAGTTTGAGCTCTGCTTATATCAGATACAAACCTGCACCTGCGGCACTGGCTGGTGCTACAAAATGATAAAATACATCTCTTTAAAAATGTGCCATTATTGTATTCTTTTTTCCAGTATTTGTTCTGACATAGCGCACTTAACTGCTGTTACTTTTAGGTATTTTTTTAAATTCAAAAAAGAAAAAGAAAAGTAAAAGATTACTTTAATATATAATTTACCTATTTAGTATCTTCTTCTCGGATAGATATACTTAAATAGCCGATTTAAGTTGAGTATTAAAGCTGCAATTAAACACCAAACTACTCTGAGATTGGAGTATTCTTTCACGTCTTTATGTAGTTCTCGAACAAATAAAAGTTAATTCCAGATTAAGCCACTGGATGAGGTCCGCTGGCGAGGCGTTTGCGCTCTAAGTTTACACTTCAGATTAAGTTAACCTCCGTGTCTACAACGTTCTTCCGCCCCAAGCTTCAAACTATGTACCTACTTATCTACAACAAGGCACTAACCTACCTACGTAAAGGCATGTAACGTATTTCCAGAGATGGATTTAGAAATTGGCAAATAGGCGAGCCTAGCGTTTGGCTCAGGTTGTTTATCGCGATCAGGTTCACGTATAATCACCACCTCATCGCTCACTACGATTTAACACAAAATATTAGCTAAATTCATGGCTTTGAAGATTGATTCACAAGTGTTACCACAGTTGCTAGCGGGGTGGTAAAACCTAAACACACCCGCAAAATCAATAAAATTAGGTGTGATCAATATTGTCTTACCAAGACCACCGCCGAGAATAACCGCCGCTACCACATAGAATTTCTAAACCACAAAAGACCTATTTTCATCAAACTGCCTCCGGTGATGTTTTCTTTGATGGCCAAGTTTGAGTTGACAGGTCAGCTGTCATTGATCAAAGAGACAGGAAGGGGTAAGCGCGTCAAATACGAGAACAATAGTGGTTGTAGCTAATATTATCAATTAAACGTGTACTGTATATAAAAGTTGTGACATCAAGATACATACTAAGTTTTTGTCAGCGTTGAAAACACATCTAGCTTCGTCGCCATATTTCCTAAATCTTTACAAAAAAACTCAAAGACAATTTGGCTCAATAATGCCTTCTCCCAGCTCTGTAGCATGTGCCCTGTTCGCTAGTGAAGTACGAGCCGAGAGTGGCGCCCTCATCAATCTTCTATAATTAGGTAGTGACGTTCCCGACTACACTAATGACGAGAAGGCGTTCTCTGCCGACGCCCACGCGAAAATTACGGCATTACGCACCGCAAAATGGGTGTGTTACCTCGCTTTAAGACAAACGTCTCAATAAATCCACGCAATATTCTTAGCTTACCTACTACATAACAGGAAAACAACAGGAAAACAAAACACATAATTACCTTGTGGCTTAACCAGTTAACCACAGGCTGATTTCAAAAATAGCCCATACTCCACAATAACCTTAGAACTTCCCACTAGTCGTCTAATTCCATAAACAAAGAAGCCTGCACTTTATTATTCACGACCCGCCGCAAACTATGATACAACATTAACCTAATTTGCCAAAATTATACCAAACTCTAAATTTGCTAATGGGATCATACCTGGAAAGCATTATTACTCAAGCTGGGTTATGAAAGTTCTGAAGACAGGTAAAGCTGCATAATAAACATCTAAATATTTACGTGATTAATTTAATTGCTTTTAAGTTCAAGTGCAATTAATTATGTTAAGCTAGTTTGTTCGAAATAGCATGAGTGACTGATAAAATGACTAACGAAGTCATTATTTGAATGCACCGCATTATTTAATTGGGTACTAGAATGCCCAAAAAGATACGAATTTTAATAATGAGTCAACAAACATATAACATAAAAAGCCAAACAAAAGTTAGTAGCCAGCAAGCAAAAGTGGTTGATAAAAATAATAGCACCTTGTACCTACTATTGTTTATTCTGTGATAGAACCTATTTATTGTCCCTCTATTATTGTCTACGTCTTTTGGAAAGCTTTACATCTAGAAACACAATAACCAAATCAGTCCGAAACAGGCCACCAACAAAAGCTACTCGTACTAAGAGATCAATGCCGTACAAAATCAAAACACGCCGCGGCTTCGCCCCAATTAACAGCCAATTTGTGAGTCAAATGTAGTTTCTGCATGAAATGCAAAGCGTATAAGTTATTATTAGATAGCGGCAATAAATCTTCATTAATCAGCCGCTCGCGTTAACTTCTAACGACTTGTAATTAGGTAGAGTCTCCAGACTAATACGTATCGATTTTTAAGCTTCGTTGAATGCTCCAAGTTTTAGGCACACCCAGTTTATTTTAGGCTAGCTCTCTCAAGTTTTGGGATTAAGTAAATACGGCTGCGTTAGCTAAGTCAGAAGTAAGCTGGTAATTAAAAAGCTTCCTGCGTAATGAAATTGTTTGCTCAAAACACAAGCATTTGCTTTGTGAGCGTGCCTCACATATTTTTTGCAATTACTGTCATTATAAAAAGGGTAAAATCACGAACGACTTTAAACAAGTAAACGTGATCAAAATATGCACCTAATTAAAGTAGATATACTCGTATATATGATAAGTATAAAACAACAGTCAGGTACTGATTAATAAAATAAATGCGGAGTAGCTTCGAAATAGTTCTTTTTTCAATCGAGTTCTATAAAAGAAATAATAAGGCAAAACTCGGAAAACTACTCCTAGACTACTTACTATTTCATTATTAAGGAAAGGATTAAGATTACCGCTGTTACTAAATATTCACTGGTCTGGGCTCTGTAGACAGACTACCCGGATACTCATAGCGTAAATACGAGTATGAATAGGTGGTACTTAGATAAGTATAACGTGTGTCAAGCCCGGCTCTCGGGAGATGGTACAACATAAGTTTTGATATGAACATTCCGAGACATGAGCTCGCTGAGACTGGAAGTTTGTTGGTGCTACTGAAACAATTTACTTTGAAAACTTTGATTCTGTATCCATCTCGCTAGATGCTTAATAGAAATATTTGGATCACAGATGCATCTACTATTTCTGTCTGTCAGTTCAGTTGGTTGCAATAGATAGACGGATCATTTAACAAAAAAAAAAAATACCAACGTCTACATACTAAGTTAAGGCATTTTATTAAAAAAAACATCTATCTCAATCCACATATACCTATAGGTATATATACCTTGTATACAGGTGGTATATACAAATAATAATTTTGGAGAAATAAAAAGCAAAGCATAAAACTGATTTTAAACACGTGTCCTGCTCGTTTATTTCAGCAACCATACTTAGTTTCTATACTATGTTATTAGAATCTACCTTGGGGTTAATTAGTTGAGTGATGAAGACAAAACATAGGTAGGCAGAATAGATCCTTAATTAACGCCATGATTATGTCTTACGCAAGATTGATCGGCTTCATGAAACTTACCTTCATATAGCTGCAAAGATTCATAACATCCAATTCTCAAAACGTCAACTCAATTAAAAGCTTTTGTTGTTGAAAATTATACAAAGAAACTATCGTAATTGCACCAAAATACTCCCGCCAGGGGTGCCAACCATACTGTAAAAAACAGTAAGAACACTGTTGTTCGATCTATAATACTTACCGTTTACTTCGCATCAAAACTAAAGTATCCAGAATGCCGTTTATTTCATTACCAATACCTACGAGTATAAAAGTAATTAATCGATTAGTCAATAATTTTATGTTGCGCTGGTTCCTCAAAGCTAGGAGAGCCCTTACTGATGCTTCTTATAGAAATACTAGCTGACCCGTGCCCACTTCGTTGGGCATAATGTTAATTAAACCCGAAGCCATCGCGCGCCGTCCGGACCGTTTTTTCTCCGATTCACTTTGCAAAACGGACTACCACGTAAAAGCCTTTTTATTTTTCGGTTTTTTATATAACCTATGACACTCAGCAATAATGTGGCTTTCTATTGGTGAAAGAATTTTTAAAATCGGTTCAGTAGATCCCGAGATTACCCCTTACAATTTAACAAATATACAAACACACAAACTTTACTTCTTTATAATATTAGTATAGATAAATTAAAAGCAAAAAAGGACCTTTAAAATACGGTTCATTATACTTTTTACACCTCTATAAATATACCTCATTTTCCGTTAAGAAAGTTGGCAACCCTAGCTGCACCGCTGAATTTGTGACTGTCTTCTAATCTCGCAGACTCAATTCAAAGCTTCCAAGAAACATCTCGGCCGTCGGTCTGCGGACCGCTAATTTGCGGTAATGTAGGTAGACATGATGGCGACAACCGACGACGATTGACTTTAATTAGTAACTACATACCTACATCTGCGCTGTAATTCTACTTGAGGTTTGATTGCTTGTTTGAGTGGGCGTTACACATTAATGGTAGGTAATTAGAGGCCTAAACTTTGAAATCAGAAGCTCAGGAAAATATTATAATTACTAACATTAATTTAACGTATGTGTACTCGTATGTGCAGTATATATAAGTAAAACTAGCGGCCCGTCCCGGCTTCGCACGGGTAGACTTTGGGATAAACGTAGAGTAAATTGAAATCGGTCCAGTCGTTCACGCGTGATGGCGTGACCAAAGGTGTTGAGAATAATTATAGGAACTCTTTGTTATAACCTCTTTTCTCATGCTATTGCGTAACTATAGCAACCGTAGTTTGTTGATGCTAACTTGTCAATTTATAGTAAAAATTATCAGTATAAAACGCACACTGTTTTGATAGAAATGATTGAATTTGAACTTTGTACAGAGGTAATAAAGTGCAAATTGACTCTTGTACGTTAGGAACATACCTACATTGCTTAAACAACAGTCAGTGCTTGCAATTCAATATGCACTTTATACAATAGCAATAAAGCTCGTTTTAGTTAGAAAACGTTTGTATGGGAAAAATAAAAGGGCTGTTTTTAGGGTTTTTCAATATTTCTGAGAGATTTTCTTAATATTTTTTTCTGTAAGAACCTTCTCCTAATAATAACAAATACAACAAAAAAAGAATTCGTGAAATCGGTCCAGCCATTCACGCGTGAGGCCGTGACCAAGGAAAACGGGTTTCATTTTTATATATATACTAGCTTCCGCCCACGGCTTCGCCCGCGTGGACTATACCTCGGGAACCGATAATTTTTCTGGGATGAAATTAATTTAACACTCTTTTTTGAGAGCATGTAAAAAGTGTCATACAATGGAAGCAGAGACCCCAAAAACCCCCGGATGCATTAAGTCAGCCCCCTCTAATCATTTTAAAAAATGGCGGCCATTTTGAATCATTTCGATTTTCGCCACCACCATCAAGTAGCCCTCGCTAACTCCTATGACATTTAGTCAAACACCCACCCATCTTCAACCGTTTCGGAGATATAGACCCTCAAAGTTTGTAAGGCGACCATGTTTTTGAGGCGACTATGTAATTTTTAATGGCTCCAAAAAGGTCCTAGGTTTTAATGACTTTTTAGTCTCAGCGCTTTGGCAAAAATGTTTTTAGTTTTCGAGATAATTAGCACTTCCATCTTGAGGATGTGACTGTTCGAAGTTTTTGGATTTTTTCCGAATGTTGTTTACCCGCCTTAAGTTTAGTACATCTGTAAAGTTTCATTGAGTTATCATCAAAACAAATTCTTTCTCCGTACTATCTTTACCACGCCATTCCACAGGGGCTGATTTTCCAAAAATGGTGAAATAGGTGTTCGTTATTTTTTTAAGCTTCTTACATTTGTAACATTTCAATACCGTGGCGTCAAAAAACAATGCTTCTCCATACTAACTTTAACACCCTATTTCACCCCTTAAGAGGTTGAATTTCAAAAAATCCTTTCTTGGTACACGTTTACTCGTCAAGACCTCAAGACAAACACACCCTCCATATTTCAAATTTCTACGACCAGCTGTACCACAGCTTAAAAAAAATCTTCATACAAACTTCATTGCTCCGTTTCACCCTTTTAGGGGTTGATTTTTCAAAAATGATGAAATAGGTGTCGATTATTTTTTTAACGTTAGTATATTCGCAAAGTTTGATAATCGTAGCATTAAGAAAAATATTTTTTTCATACAAACTTAAACACCCCTTTTCACCCCCTTAGGGGTTGAATTGTCCCGTCGGGGCTGCGGGTAGAAGTTACCGCGGCCTCGGCGTCACAAGGGCGTAGAAGGAACATGGGTGGTTTTTGGTCAGTAGAAGTCTGACACTCCCTTCCGCTCTGCCCAAAGAGTGGGAGGGGTCATTTGATGATTTCCCACCCCCCAAAAAAAAAAAAAAAAAAAAAAAGGGGTTGAATTGTGAAAATTCCTTTCTTAGTGTGCGTCCGCTTTTTGGTATTAAACTTTTGTCCAAATTTGACGTTTGTAGCTTAAGCAGTTTAGGCTGTGCGTTGATCTGTTGATGTTCATGCGTCGATTCAACACTCTGTTTAACCCCTTTAGGGGTTGATTTTCAAAAAACAAAAAAATAAGTGTCAATTATTTTTTTAGGCTTAGTATATTTGCAAAGTTTCGTAACCACAGCATAAAAAAAAATTCTTCATACAAACTTCAATACTCCGTTTCACCCCTTTAGGGGTTGATTTTCAAAAAATAAAAAAATAAGTGTCAATTATTTTCTTTAGCTTAGTATATTTGCAAAGTTCCATAACCACAGCATTTAAAAAAAAATCTTCATACAAACTTCATTGCTCCGTTTCACCCCTTTGGGGGTTGATTTTTCAAAAATGATGAAATAGGTGTCGATAATTTTTTTAACGTTAGTATATTCGCAAAGTTTGATAATCGTAGCATTAAGAAAAATATTTTTTTCATACAAACTTAAACACCCCTTTTCACCCCTTTAGGGGTTGAATTGGGCAAATTCCTTTCTTAGTGTGCGTCCGCTTTTTGGTATTAAACTTTTGTCCAAATTTGACGTTTGTAGCTTAAGCAGTTTAGGCTGTGCGTTGATCTGTTGATGTTGATGCGTCGATTCAACACTCTGTTTAACCCTTTCAGGGGTTGATTTTCAAAAAATAATGAAACAGGTATCTAATATTTTTTTCAGCTCAGTACAATTGCAAAGTCAAATAATCGTAGTATTAGGAAAAAAATATTTTTATACAAACTTCAACACTCTGTTTAACCCCTTTAGGGGTTGATTTTCAGAAAACAAAAAAATAAGTGTCAATTGTTTTTTTTAGCTCAGTATATCTGCAAAGTTTCGTAGCCACAGTATCAAAAAAAAAATCTCCATACAAACTTCAATACTCAGTTTCACCCCTTTAGGGGTTGATTTTCAAAAAACAAAAAAATAAGTGTCAATTATTTTCTTAAGCTTCGTATATTTGCAAAGTTTCATAACCACAGCATTAAAAAAAAAATCTTCATACAAACTTTATTGCTCCGTTTCACCCCTTTAGGGGTTGATTTTTAAAAAATGTTGAAATAGGTGTCAATTATTTTTTTAACTTTAGTATATTCGCAAAGTTTGATAATCGTAGCATAAAGAAAAAAAAATTTTTCATACAAACTTAAACACCCCTTTTCACCCTCTTAAGGGTTGAATTGGGCAAATTCCTTTCTTAGTGTGCGTCCGCTTTTTGTTATTAAACTTTTGTCCAAATTTGAAGTTTGTAGCTTAAGCGGTTTAGGCTGTGCGTTGATCTGTCAGTCAGTCACGACCTTCACTTTTATATATATTGATGACTGAATTGACCTGATTGAGGAACATCATCGCATCATGTTTAGTAAAGTATGGAAAGTAAAAATTTATTACATAAAACTGTGTACAATGGTAGAATAAATTATGTTAAGTCTCAACAGTCTATCTTTGCGGACATGCAATGTAGTATTTGCTTTCAAACATCACTCAAACATCAGTTAAGTCATCAGTCTGATAGCTACAAGCAATACAAAGCAAAAGGCGTTGACAGCTTAAACCAGTAGTTGTCTAGAGCACTTGAGCTCAAAAGATGTGCTCACTTGCGCCAGCCAGGGTGGCAGATGGAGGTAGCGGCATCGAAGTGGCTTGGACGCCTGCTGGTGTGGTGAACAAGCATTCGCGTGCTCGCTGACAGATAGCAATCAGGGGGAGGCACCACGCGTTGTTTCTAATTAATGGAGGCAGATCGCGTGTAAACGACCCATTTGTCTCGGCCGGCGTCGGATGTTCACAGAAGAATTGTAAGCGATACAAATACCTTAAATGTCTTCAAACACTTACCTCGCCGTTACTGCTGAAATTTCCACCGCAGCGATCTGCAATTATAATAAACGATATCTTGATTGTAAATACTCGCGTAATATCGCGTCTACCTGAACGCGGGCGGTGATATACTTTATGAACTCGGCGTTTGTATACAGTTTATCTACTTGATGAACTCGTGAAAATTATTCTAGAGCCGTTTTGTTGTGACGGTAGTACGAGCTGATCTCATTTCAGACCTCGTTTGTTCTTCCGCATCAAAAACACAAAGCAATTGTAGGCATAACAATCGAAACCCATATTATTTGTTGTTTGTGAGATCACGTTTTTCATTTCTCGCTCGGCCTGTGCGAACAGTGATTATGCAAATTTAACCGCCTCCCGCTGAATCACATAAATCGTTTTATATTTTTATAATTTTTTTCCATAAATATATTCTGCTTAAGCCAGCTATCACTCAGCGGCTGTCAGGCTTACGAAGAATCTTCTCATTTGACAAATGTGTTTTTACTTTATTCTCCATAGTAATTGTTCATGAAATGCTTTTGTTCTGTTTTTATTTTGAGGGAAAATAATTACCTAAATGATATGTAAAAAACGATACCCACTTATTTATGTTTTTGAAATTAAAATTCTGTACTTAGCCAGTAACACAAATAGGTAACAAGATAAAAACATAAGGAACCGTTCACCCGAATCCTCGTAAGTGTTGGTGTCATAACAGTAAATATATCTGGCGGGATTTCGATGAGTGGCAGAGTGGAAGATTCCGCTAAGTGACAGGCTGACAGTTATCTGAGTATTCGACATGTGCCTTTTTCCTAAAAAAAAGGAAAATTGTCGAATTTCCGTCAGTAGGTTGTATTTTCCGCAACATGTTTAGGTACAAATAAACAGACTTGAAAATAAACAAACGTGAGAAAACAAATGTGCAAACAAATGTGAAGGTCTCAGAACTGTCTAATGAACTGTTAATTAAATAGAAAACTACTTAATTCCCCCATCTTTGATGCAGACAGAATGACAAATGCAAATGACTTCTTCAAACGAACATTTAATTGTTCGCCATTAGTAGGCACCTAGCGTCAGTTGTGCTTATTAGTTCCCCCTAGGAAAATTATGAAAATTAGGAAAACCCTTTGAAAATACAATTATCCGTAGTTAAGAGAACGGTGCCTTTCTTATAGCCGTAATTACCTTGCTGTCGTAATTAAAATAATTGCCTTTGTCGACATATTAAATTCAACTCATTTAAGGGGCAGACTGTTAATTTTGAAAAATAAAATTCACCATCGTAATATTCTGAAACTAGCAATTGAATCCCGTAAGTGCCAATTTCAATCAGGTGACGACGGAAACTCGCTACCGTAAAAAGGCCTAGTAAAAATAATTGCAAACCCTTAGCGATAAACCACGGCATGGAATATAAGTAGTACAAGTGATAGACAGGTCACACCTACTCGTATGTTCCGGGCTGCGATTTCACCTATCTCACAGGAATGGTATATTTTATAAAAAGTAACCTATGTGTTAATCTAAGTTCTTCATAAAGTTTCTCTTTAATTACTATTTTATAATACCCCTCCATTTTCCATACCAAAAATCATTAAAATCGATCGAGTTGTCAAAGTCTAATCTATCTTCATCTAAATCTAGCTAACCAATTGTTTATGCAGAGATTGATTATAGCAAATAGGTACATAAAATAATGTTATCACATTTCACAAAGAATGTTTGTCACCTAGGCACGAATAAACAAACTTTATTGCCTGATAACACACAAATAAAGTCAGCAAAGTATAGCTTGCTACGTAGACTGACTTTTATGTGTTAACACTTCATATCGAATCGAACTATCTACAATTCTAGATGTACCTACCTAGCGGTTACTCGTGAGCTAGGGATGGGAGTAAATGAACAGTGCTGCCATAAAACAAAAATAAACATAGTACTCTAGGTATTTGGCCTTAAATTATGTGGACATGTTTACTTTACAAGCAGATAACACATACCTTGTGTTTTCCTTGACCAACGCGAATGCGGCGAAACACGCCAGGCGCGTAAAGTCCACTTTCAATACAACTGTGCGGTAAAACGCATGTTAAGTGCCTTTTCACACGTACCGGTTGCCGGGTAGCCGGCGCCGGATACCCGGTGTCAAATATACCCGCCTGCCGGATAAATAACGCCGGTACATGTGAAAGCTATGTACCAGCTATGTTAGTGTTAAAGCAGTTAAAGTGTTAAGAAAAGGGCATGCTAAGCGGAAAAGAGCTTATAATATTCATGATTATAAACAACTTTTACTATATAAGACCAACCTGGAATTCGCGCGAAAATAATTAAATGCTCCACATTTTGTCGAGATTTATTGACATTTTTCAATGGAACAGCAGCTTATTCATTTCACGATTTTAATGGTTTGTCCCATAGTAAAAGTTGTTCACAGTGATGTGTAAGTACTATGAGTCCTTTTCGGCTTAGCATACCCTTTTCTTATAACCCTGTATTGTTCCAATGTTATGGTTTCGTGAGAATTCCGGCCTAAAAAATTATACTTAATTTATTAATTTACTCACTTATAACGACGAGATAATACAAAAAACAGAATTAAAAATTATTAAAATAACCACGACGTGTATAAACATCGTACCTAATAGGAAAAATAACAAATACCATTTTAAAACCCTCCGACTAAAAAGAGGTAAGTACCTAATCAAAAAAAAAATCGCCTGGATTATTAAGAACTAGCTGCGCCTCTCGGTTTCACCCGCTTTTTCCAGGATAAAAAGTAGCCTCTGTGTTAATCCAGACCATGAACGACCTTCATTCCAAATTCATGTAAATCCGTTCAGACGTTTCAGCGTTCATTAGTAACAAAAATACATACTTTCACCTTTTAAATATTAGTGAGATTGGTTTTATTCAAAGA
This sequence comes from Alcis repandata, assembly GCA_949125135.1. Classification (NCBI taxonomy): domain Eukaryota; kingdom Metazoa; phylum Arthropoda; class Insecta; order Lepidoptera; family Geometridae; genus Alcis; species Alcis repandata. The sequence goes on from OX421238.1 coordinate 7,195,944, forward strand.
CTAAAATTATTAACGTAATTTCAATCTATATAATATATGTATTCTAAAATTGCAATAATTTAGTTCATTTCGGAGCAGAAATAGGCAGACTCCGACAAATTTTATGTGGTTACCTTCCTTAGTCAGGCGATTTCAAAATATTATTTATTCCTTTTCCTATTACGTACTACGTTTACACACGGGCATGAGTTTTTCAATTTTTTTAATTCTGTTTTTTGTTTTTCACTTTTTAGAGATTTCTTACTAAATATTATTGAAGTACTTCTTTAGGGGTGTTGCGAGTTAAATTTAACAGAATCTCCGTATCTATGTTACGTTCTATAGCCTAAATGGCTGGACCGATTTTAATATGCAAGGTGTCGTTCAGAAATGGCATAATTATTAAGCCAAATTTTAAGATAATAATAATAATACCGCTTATGAAATAACAAATCAATTTCTAACGAGCGACAAATTTTGTCTGCAGCACCCTCTGGCATGTTACCACCATAACAGGTACTTATCTAAGAAAAGAATCATCGCTGATAAATTAGTAACCCTTTACAAAAAATTGCATCGAAACCAGTAGATTTTCGAGATAAATTAACAATCGGTTTTCGCAATGCAGCGCTCTTTGGCGTGTTACGATCGTATAGTAACATTTATCTAAGAATAAATCACAGACGAATTATAAACTCTTTACGAAAAACCGCATTGGAATCGATCGAGATAAATGGTACAATTCGAGTGCACACACAAACAAACTAACAAACTAACTGACCATCTTTTCACCCTAAACGCATATTATGTACCTTCTCCGTTCCGTCGTGGGTAAAAATGAGCTGTATGTTTGTATGTATGCTGTATGTATGTTTGTAGTAGACCAGAATCATATTGTTACTTACTTGTCTAAAATAACTTGAGCCTGCTTGAATTTCATGAACAAAATCTATTTAAATAGGCTTTTAAAAGCCTTTTTAAGCTCGCTCTTACAAACGTTACTCAAAATTCATAATCGAAACACTTAAAGTGATTCCATTTAAAATTGTGCCTCATAAAATAGCGTACAACGTCCACTTAATACACGTCAGTCTCACATATACTGCGAGCTTAGATAACGCTAGGAGCTATACGAGCCATTCTGGAATTAGCAGTCGAAGGCTTCACTCCTATCGAATTCTTTGAACGATGATTGTAAATTTCATAATAGAGAAATTGGATTTTCTCGCTCCGTACCTTCCGTACGGTGTCTTTGAAAAATGGGACGATCTTAACCCAAAAATGTATCACGCCGTTCACATTTTCTGGCTTAAATTTTACGGGATGTGGTTCAATAGTTACTCCCCTAAAAAAATCCAGTTCTGGCTCCAACTGCTATACACTGTAATCGTGTTATGGCTGGTGTGTTTTCTCCCCGGCATCGGAGAAGTTGTCTATTTACTGAGGCGAAGGGATAATATTGGAGACGTCGCGGAAGGGTTAGCTAGATATTTACTTACATTTTGTTGGAATAATATTATGTCCGAACAGGCTTTATTTCATTACACGGAAAGTTACTTGCCATTTTTCTTTGTTTGTGTAACATAATATTTGTAGTAGCTGATCCCGCGGTTTTACTAGTGTTTTGCAAATATTCTTCTAATTTATTCGCGAATAAATTGTCCATGTAATAATGTATATTTTTATCTGTGATAAGTAAACGTTAATTTGTGAATTCGTTTAATCGTTAAAAAAAAACAAGTTAATCATCTAAAAAAGATAAAAAACAGATTGGGCACCAATTATAATACAGTTATAATATTTTAGTGTTTCAATATTAAAATATAACAGTGTCGCTAATACTTTATAAGTTTTTCAGGCTATACTTGTTTCTGAGTGAAATGTATACCTACGTAAAGGTAGCTGTGTTCTGGTGGAACAATAAGAAAATCAAAGAAATATTAAGCTACATGTGTTGCCCAGAATTCAAACCGATAGAGACAGAGCATGAAGCTATCTACCGCAAATCTATTAAGACAGCAAGATTTGTCATGTCTTATTATTCCGCTATGTGTGTCGGCGCCGTTTCAGGTACAAATGGTAGTTTTTAAAGTTATCGAAAAAACAAGGTAGGTAGGTAGTTGTTAGCAATAAAAAGTGGGTGAGTACTGTGAGTAGGTATTACAAAAGTTATAAACTACTTGCATAGACAGCCGGAGGAACAAAGGTTACAATTTTTGCTTTTATTTTAGAAAATTCAGTAGTGTACATTCAATTTTACCTATCTATCTATGTATCTAGTGCATCTGTCTCCAATTTATTAAGTACAAAGTGTGTAAAGAGTTTGGAAGAACTACGATTGTAGAGCAACTCGCCACCTAATTATTTTGTTAAAACAAAAAACATTACTTATCACTTCATACAATAGCTTAACCATGCTTCCACATTTTCTGGAATAACTAATTTAAAACAATAATTCGAATTCAGGACTATATCACCTTGATATAATATCTCCAAATGTCTAAGCCGACATTAATAAATTCTATTTTAAACCATTTATCTCATTTTCTGTGTTGGCAAATTCATTACGGGCCTTAAAATGAAATCTCTTGAATTTCAGTGGCAATAATAATTCCTTTGACGGAACATTTTGATATTTTGCCGACGAACGTGGAATACCCATACATCGACGTGAACAAAGCACCGCTGTATCAAATTTTGTACTTTCACCATGTAAGTATGACGCTAACCTGCATATAATACTCATACAAAAATCAATTGTCGTGCGTGACTCTCGCAAAAACTCGAAAACTATTCCTTTTTATATACGAAAATGTGAGAAAACAGGAAAATCACAAGTAAAGTCGTAGGACGCAGCTTTGTTACACCGCTGCCCAAACAAAGCACTGTTTTATTAATTTTTTCGATACTTCTTTTCATTCTCTAATGAATAAAAAAGAAGCTTACTACGTGTTACCAAAAAAAATATAAATGTTTTAAAGTAATATAAGTAGGATTGCGCATTATAGGTGAAGGCTTTATTTGACAAATCTAAACTAACTTAAACTTTAAACTTTGACTATAAGTATGTCCGTCTTGTCTTGTTGTTGTTGTCTTGTCTTGTCCGTATTGTCTTGTCGTGTTGTCTTGTCTTGTTGTTGTTGTCTTGTCTTGTCCGTATTGTCTTGTCGTGTTGTCTTGTCTTGTTTGTCTTGTCTTGTTTTTGTTTGTTTTAACATCAGGCGAGCGATTTGCTCGTTTCGTCACTTAATCACATTGAGATTTAAGTTGTTTAATCTCCCATTTGCCCTGTCCCAGCAGTGGGAGGATTAAAGGTTGAGAACATGAGATCGTATGTCTATTGTTGTTATTGCAACCTATTAAACAATGACCTCAATATTTTGACAAAAATTTGAACTGTCGACTAAAGCCTTCAAACTTGGGCCATTATCTTATTAACACCCGTCTAATTAAACGTAAAGCCGCTTATAATCTTAGATAAACCTAGAGAAAAAGATGGAGCACTGGGTTAGATTTGGGTGAAGCCAAGGACTCCTCTACTTTCGCGCGTACGTATACAAGACGCGCTCATTGCTACATCAATATTCCCTTACTCGCGGCACTGTAGAGCTTATGTAAGTACGCGTAAAAGTAGATGAGTTCTTAGCTTCACTCAAATCAAGCGCAGTGCTCAATCTTTTTCTCTAGGTTTATCTGAGCTTATAATTGTGCCGATAATTCCGCAGGTTTACTACAAGCCGGCCACCTGTATTATCGACGGAGCGATGGACACTCTTCTAGCAGCTTTTATCGCCTCTGCTAGTGAGTCTCATGTTTTTTTAACACGCTTTTATTAGTTTCACCTGTATGTATGTATGTAACCGACTCCTTTGAGCTCGATTTTGCCCTACTTTGAACGATCAGATTTAATTCAAACTTTGCACACCTGTCCAAGACCGATGACATTTAAGCCACGTATTCACTGAGCAACAATTGTTTATAAACTTTGTTTCAGAAACATAACATTTTGTTTCTGTAAACACTAACTGTTTCTCGTATGTTCACGTAGTGTTTACAGAAACAAAGTGATATGTTTCAGAAACACGTAGATTTCGTTTCTGAAACAGAGTTTATAAACAATTGTTGCTCAGTGTAATCGTGGCTTTAGTGTTTTTTAAACTATATTTTTTTTTTTTTTAATTCTCATGTCTCCTGTTTTCGTGGCCTTTCTGTAAACAAATCAGAAAAATCGTAGCTCGATAAGAGGTTAAGGTTTTTCCTCAATTAATCTCAACCAACACTTATTGCCTAGACAAACCCAATTTGGGGTTTTTGGCTTAAAATTATAGGTACAATGTAATAAAAAAAAATACCTTGTTCCAATCTTGTCAGTTCTCTCCTTCCAAAAGATGTCTAGAAGAAATCGTTTGAGATGATTGCATCCGCCGCTCTGGTATTGACCACTGTTGGTTTTCCTAGTTTTTTTTTATACAAGTATATCTTATTTTTTAGTTTTTTGGGCACAGTTACTATCAAATTAAGACAAATTTTATTATTGTGCTGGATTTGTTTACAAAAAACAACACAACAAATGCTATGCACAAGAAATACTTCTTGTAATCCGGCTCGCTAGGACCACCAACAAAATTTATCAATACGATTTTTTTTTTCTTTTTTTTTTACGACCTGTTTGGTTAACCGCATTGTTACACATTTGGTTTCACTTGGTTTGGCATTGTTGAAAATTGTGAAAATTGGTTTGGTTTGTCTATTGCATTGTAGTTAGCTCCCAGACGACTGAACCAATTTTTAATTATTATTTTTTTAAACTTTGAAAATAGTATTTATTTCGAATATTATGTATGTACATTTTATTAAATTTTATGTTTTTTTTTAATTTAAATTTAGTTTTTTGCTTGATAGACGACTTAATCGAGACTAGATTCTAGTGAAATCTAGTTAGTGAAGATCAGCTTGTCGAGAGTTTTTGAATTTTGAATATCTGTTTGGCTTATTTATTTGTAACTGGTATAGTTTTAGAACCATGGTAGTCTACTATGAAGCATAAGATATTAGTTCTGAATGCGTTTATGAATTGTATGTTAGACAAGACATATCGAATATTAATAGGTACCTTCGCACGTGGATATTCCTTGATGTTCTAAACTAATTTTTAAAAATTGATTTCAGTTGGACAGATTGAAATATTATCCTTCAATTTTCGTAATTTCCATAAGATTGCCCAAAGAAGACTCAACAGACAACGATTATGGGATGTCAATGAAACTCGGCCTAACAAATTTTACATGCAAGAAGTTCTTAAGGATTGTATCAAACACCACAGCTGTATTATACGGTAAAGTATTTATGCAATCTCCAAGAAAAAGTATGTTCATAACGATCAAGTTGGAAATCGTTACCCAAATGATCTAGAAATTCAATAAATTTGTAGCTTTATGTGTGTGAAAGGGACAGCCAATATTGGTTGGGTTGCTCGACAAAAGCTGCCGCCATAACTTTACACACACAATACAGTTTCAAGCCCTATTTGCCAGATAAAATTAGACGAAAATAAAGTAAATAATTCATAAGTGCGCGAAAAAGCTCTTTTAGTTGTTAAGAACTGAATTGAAGTTTTTGTAGCTAAAGTAAAGTTAACTATGGTGTAGATCTATACTAATATTATAAAGAAGTAAAGTTTGTGTGTTTGTATATTTGTTAAATTGTAAGGGGTAATCTCGGGATCTACTGAACCGATTTTAAAAATTCATTCACCAATAGAAAGCCACATTATTGCTGAGTGTCATAGCTTATATAAAAAACCGAAAAATAAAAAGCCTTTTACGTGGTAGTCCGTTTTGCAAAGTGAATCGGAGAAAAAACGGTCCGGACGGCGCGCGATGGCTTCGGGTTTAATTAACATTATGCCCAACGAAGTGGGCACGGGTCAGCTAGTTTATTATAAAGAGCCACGGCGTAGACGCGTAGCGTTGAGATATACCGTAGGCTCGTAACTAAAGCTACGGCGTAGAAGCGTGCATGAAGATATGCGTAGTCATGACAGCGTAGCGTAGTCTATCGTAGCGGAGATATCTTCTACAATTATAATTCTACGTCATGCAGTACATTGGTTAATCTTTACTGGTATCAGTATGCGCATAAGTAAACTTTTTTATACGAATAGAAATCACTCCACATAATTCCTATGTTCATACGGCACGCGTATCGCAACCCGCATTGAAGTCTCATACAAAGTACCTTATTAATATTCTTCTATTTTTGGTATGATAAAACGTTAGCTTTACACGGCTTTACCGTGTAGGTATTTTTTTACCTGGGCAGGTACAAATGAGGAGAAAAATATTATTTGCTTTAATTTGAACAGAATTTTAATTTTTGAGGTAGGCTATTGTTTTAGGAGTACAAAAGATGTTTTTACATTTTAGGCATCAAAGAGGTTTTATGAAAGGCTAAAACGATTTCTCTTGAGAAAATTTTCATTAGTCCGAGAATGAAACCAATCTAGTTTCATGACAGACATTAATTTTGCCCAACGAAGCCAAATTAAAAAATTTCTTGTTATTTTGATAAAATAACATTTGATGATTAATTGGTAATATTGGGAAACCACTCAAATTTGGTTCAGTAATTGACCAAGTGCTGGATAAGTACTATCGCATTTTAAAACTCAAATGTTTCAAAGGTCGTAAATTTTCCTAGGTTGCCCTTCTGATATGGAGTGGTCTATGTAATTTATCTGCATTACAATTACTATGATACATAGAGCCGTGGTAGCTCAGTGGGAGAACCGCCGCTTCGCATTCTTGAGGTGGCGGGTTCAAACCCCGACTCGTACCAATGAGTTCTTTAGGACTTATGTACGAATTTACATACCACTGGCTTTTCGGTGAAGGAAAACATCGTGAGGAAACCTGCATATGAAGTTCACGCAAAAAGGGCCGATTACCGGCCTAGTTGCGGAAAAAGAGCCCGCTTTTTATCTTTATCTTTACTATGATACATTATTATGTGCGCTTGCACGTCGATGAAGATACAACTTAAACCTTCAAAGTAGCAATCAGCGGCTGACAGTTTAAAGTTTTATTTCCGTTTTACGTCTTCCAGTGATATAAACCCAAGGGAAAACATTGTTACAGATACGTGTCAATGATTGAAAGCGCTTTCAGCGTCGCCTCAGCGCTACAGTTTATGTTGAGCGTAATGGTTCTCTGCCTAGTTGGCATTCAGTTTTTGTCGGTGAGTTACAAAGTTGCCGGTTGACAGATAAGTTTGTTGTTACAATGTAGTTAACAGCTCTACTCGGCAAACTACAATGATGGCCAGCGTCTGTTTTAAATAAAGAAGGATTCAGTTCGTCGCACCTGCCTTGATGCGGTTTTCAAATAGGTACCTAGTTTATCCAACTCATCATCTTCAAGTAAAAGACTCATATCACAGACTCCGCATCTACAAGTAGATCGCAGAAGGAGGGTTAATACTATTATATTAAGTAAAAAGTTCCCTTTTTATGAAATGGCGATCGTCGTTCCGAACGTCGATAGTCAGCTGGTAAATTGCTAAGGTCGGAGCTCTACAAATGACGTTTTTGTTCAGGCCCTCGGTTGAATAATGCTCACATTAGACCATTTTTTCTGACAGATTGAGAACCCGACCAGTCACCCGATGCAAATAGTGTGGATGGCCATTTATTTAACTTGTATGCTGATTGAGGTATTCATACTGTGCTGGTTCGGCGACGAATTGATATGGAAGGTTGGTACTCTACACATATGTCACGCTCTCTTAATTTTTTATTCGTCTGAACGCTGATAATGTATTCTTGAATAAAAAGCCGAATGAGTTAGCTTTTTAGTCTCACAGATATCAATCCTATTGAATTGATTCGTACGAAGTGGAAAAAGTGGTAGTCTGGCTGGCGTACGTCTCGAGCATAATAGAATAATGGTTACATGATTTCTTCATAATATTATTTATGATCTTAATGCCTACAGACATATTTATTACCTGAGCAAGAGTCTCTTAGCTCTTAGGTATTCTGACACTTTTATTATCTCACCGTCATGGGAGAGGATAATAAATAGGGGTAGAATGGCACAAAAGTAATTACACGATGACATTGTAAGGTTGTATTGTATCTTGTAGGAGTTGTAGGAAATACAACTTCTTGGTCCTTGTTGTCTTAATAGCTCACCTACGTAGGGACTAACAGGACTAAGTCTCCTACCCCTCTAGACAGGTTGTTAAGAGAAGGGTACGGACCGGATATTATGTTTTACACGGTCTTATTTTTTCTTCGTGACGTACGAGCACTTAGTCCCGACCTAAAGCTTTCTTTTTCATAAAATAAAATTTAAGCAATAACTCCATAAGCAAGCCAATAAATATTTTAATCAGCCAATAATAAGTAACATTTTACTTCTCAGAGCAAGGATATCAGTCTAGCCGCGTACGAAAGTCCCTGGTATAAGTTAGACCGCAAGACGTCCTTGCTTGTCATAATTTTCCAAGAAAGATGCAAGTACCCCTTGAGGGTCACAGCTGGGAAAATATTTACGTTGTCTCTGGACACATACACTTCGGTAAGGAATTATTCATATTTTGGAAAGTCCCTAAGCTATCGTACGTACCGTTACTCGAGCCGCTAGCTTACGTGTAAGGTGTTTCATGTACAGGCGTGGATCCAGGATTTTATTCTCGGAATGGGGGAAGGGCCTTTGTTGCAGACCTATTTTTGGATCTATCAAATTCGTTTTAAACAAGTAGGTATGCCACTATGACGATTTAAAAAATAAAGAGTTTGTATTTTATTCTGTGTTTACAAGGGAGGAGGGGGGAGTCCGCACCTGCTCATGTAGAATGTACTTGGAATACTCGTATGAATAGGAAAAATGTGAATCATTGTTATTCTTATTAGAATAATAATGAATACAGAATTTGGGACTAACTTGTTTTCTAAATGTTTTATTCATACATATTATATGGTATAGTATTGAAGCTGTATAACAATCTAACAAAAGCCTAAAATAATAATCGAATACTTATCTACATGTATTATGAATATTATGAGGGCAAGCTCACATAATATAGCTATTGCTCCAATTGATAATAAAAATTATGCCTGATTTAAATACGAATTCGTAAGTGAGAAACTGCTAATACTAGAGACACGCCATCACTCAGATGGGAGGACGATAACGTCAGGGCCGTTATGAAAATAATAGTGAATTAAAGAAGATGTCTACATTCAGCAGTGGATCGATCCGAACTGAAATGATGATAACGATGATAAAAAATCCCAACAATTTACTCTACGATTGCACATTAAATAAACATTTATTGCGAAATCCAATCTGACATTAATATTAAAATAAGCTTTGTATTTATTTGCAGCTCATCAACTGGTCGTACAAAGCGTTCGCCGTTATGAGAAACATGAAGAAATAAACATGCGCAAATGGCAAAATACATTTCGGTTTTGTAATTACGTTGCGCTTTCGCACAACTGAGTTCACCCCGCTTCGTTTCGCAACAAATTAAATTAAAATTAGTTCGCAAAAAGATCCGTTTGCTTTTAATTTTCACAATATCGTCTGACTGGCGACTCTAGACTTTTATTGCTTGTTTGTCCAATATCTGTCCCGACTAGATACAGATGCTGGAGAACTATACCTACTTTGTACTTAGTTTATTTTATAGGATTGAGCTTATTGGAAATGTTATTCAGGGAATAACAAATTGTTAGTACCTGCCCTGGTTTAACGGGTTCAAACCTTGCTTTTATTGTTCATTAACTAAATTGGTGGTTGTTTTTTTACCTCACTGCTCAAAGAGGAGTGTAACATTTTTTTGAGTGTAAGGTTGTGTATTTATCATTCTATACATATAGATTATTATAGATAGTCACACAAATAGTCTCAAGAGTTTGACTCATTTTGCATACTGAGGTGTCGTCAATTTTTTCTTAAAAACCAGAGTATCATAGGCTACATTTTGAAGTCGGGTATAATGTCTTTTTATTTCTATAATAGGCGTATGTAAGTAAGTAAGTTCGTATAGGTGTCAGAGTATAAAATAGTATGAGTAAAATACCTGTTTCAGCCAAATAAACTAGAGTTGAAAAGTAGTTTTCATAAAAGGGTATTTTTTCCAATTAAAAAGCTACTGCATGTGCTTGTAATAGAAAAGTAACTAGTTATAAAAGCTCTGATGTAAGGTAAGTAAACAAAACTTGTGACCCTCTGAGCACAATGAAAGTTTTACACGTCGCATTGGCAATAGGTGGCAATAGGTAGCTGCAGGTAATCCTAGCGCTGCCGCCTTGCCTCAACTTTTCCAATTCCATTCGCCAATTTCTCAGGGCTGCCACTAATCTTGGGTTGTCCCGACTTTTATACTGAGAATATTCAAAAATATTTACAAAGGGGCGATGACAAAAACTATGAAGCAAAATAGATGTCGAACGAACGTTGTTTGCAAACTTTTTCAACTCTATGATGTTCTTACAATGCGGGCTTCTGTGTACGGGGTGATCTTTCCTTTTCCTTGTTTTCCTTAACTTGTTCTTATGTATACTTAAATATAATAATTAAATTTACTAATGAGGCATTAAAAACCACAAAACGATTAAGCACTCCCCAACAAACAAACAAGCTTCTGCGGATTCACCCGCTGTCCTACAGGTATTGAGTAACAAACATTAAAACATACAAACTTTCTGATCTAATAATCTAATATTAGTAGATTGTATTATTATTAAAGGAGATTAGAGAATAATTATATTAGAATATAATGGCCAGGCTTCGGTTCCCATGGTGCGTATTCGGCAACTTAAATTTCCTGTAGTTATAACGAAGTCCATTGTTATCAAAGACCCAGAGGTATAATAAGGCCGCATTTGCCATGTATGCCACAATAATCATTAGCGCGCTCGGAAACCAAACGCTGCGTATCTACAGATTTGTCAATAATTAACACGACCGCAACGCGGCTATGCAAGTAGATACGCTAGCTATGTAACGAAATAAACGTGACTGTTTGCGGAAAGGATTGCTACAAAGCTTTTATCGCTTTCACTACATTTATCGCCAGCATATATTATTTTAAAAGTAGCTAAGTATATATTCAATTGCGGCTTTGTGCTATCGAACGCGACTAACGACCCCAGCACCTACTTTACTAAAATCTAATTGGAATCTTTTGAAATTCACGTCATCTCGAGCTCATCCCTCAAACTTTGTAAAGGCGCATGCATAAAAAGCCAATTTCCTTAGCTGCGTAGACAAGTTTTGCAAGTTTACGGGACTGAAAGTCCAATATCATCGATCACTTAAATCGTTAGAAAGAGATCTGACTTTGTAAGAATACTGCTTTTAATTTATTAGTTATACGAGTAGGTTTTATTTTATCATTCTTCTTTAAAAAAGCAGGTTAGTAATTTGTACTCCAAGAGGAACACTATTACAGACTCGGTATTCTTATAACTGTATGCCGAGACCTAATCTTCTATTCTATATGAACTAAACATATTCCTGGGATATCAAAGAGGATCTGTAATGAATGCCTACTACTCTCACCTCCACTGCATCGAAATATCGAAATCGTACATCGAAATCGATACAGATGCGAGTTTAGTGAAAAGACGCATATGATATTTCGATATTCGAAAATATGTAGGTATGTCTGCACAAATGAATATACCTACATAATATGTAAATACTAGGCGGCAACACTAGTGCACATTGGAGCTTGATTCCAACAGTTATTGTGCATTAACTATAATTACACAGAGTGCACGTTTGTGTCGCAGAAGCCACACTTCGTTCAGCCTCAGTGTGCAGTGCAGTGCAGGGCACGTCGTCATTATGATAGGGGATCGCAATGTGGGTGCATGCGTGCCTATTTGTATTAAAACGATAATGTCTAACTAAATGCAGATACCTGAGCACCTTTTGTTGTGGTTTATTTCTATTTTAGCACTATTATTTATGCTAAAAATATGTTATTTTCATACTATGCTAATATCGAAAGCCTGGACATGGTAGGTACTATGAACTTGCCTACTTTGAATCGGTCAGTTAAAATTTTCTAGACTTAGAGTAAAACAAAAAGTTAAAGGTTCCCCCTACCTCAAGTGATTATCGGTTTTTAATAGCTAAATATTCAGTGTTCTAGATAAACAAAAATCTCAAAATTAAAGTATTATTTTTTTTAAAGTTTTTCAATTTTTATTCACCAACACTAAAATCTCAAAACCAAACCGGCTGACTCATACCTATTCGATGTTAATTTATCCAATGAAGTTTTTAGGGTAGGTAGAACGTAGCAATCGATAACGTTAATTTAACTTTGTTGTATCCAATCTACTATTTTATTGTTTGTCAGCAACAAGGACCCCGATTTGTACCAGCCCCGTTTGAAGACAAAGTTTGTTCTGAACACTATAACAGGTACAAGCGATTCAATTCTATTGAACCGAGTTGATACGATGGCCTCGTTGTGGACCAACGCCGCCGCAAACTGGAAGCTATAGGTACTTAGTACCGTCTAGTAACCACTCAGCAAGTATTTCTATAAGTAACTTGATTTTTTTAAAGTAGAATTATGTTTGCTGCATGTTGGACAAAGCAAAATAAACCTGTGGCGCCTAGATTGACGAAATAATTGAGCAGTTCCTATGCTTGTAGTTTCCAACTACCTAAGTACCTACCTAATTACCAAATGCTCTACCATTCACCTAATTACTTTTAACTTTTACATAAATTTATAACATACCTATCCATTTATAGAAATTATAGAATACTACATAGGTTGGTAATAGGTTGGTGATAACCTTACCTAACCCTACCCACATGGTTTCTTTCTTCGTGCTCATAGTGACAGTAAGTATAAATTATTTACTAAGTTAGGATTCTGTAATACTTCATGCTCAGAGAATTTTGATGCATTTTACGGAATACGCCTCCGTCATCGAATACGCCGAATCTCTCTTCCGGAAACTTTTACGCCATAATTCAACTGAAACAAGAAAACGAGGTTTCAACCTCAATATGTGTTCAAGGTGTCGGTATTCAGTGAAGCAAAGTTAAAGGAGCAAACTTTGCGAATTCACCCCCGGGGCCGATCCAACTTCTCTGTTGCAATAAATAAGGATTTTAACGACAAATTACCACACGAAAACGTTTCACCCTTTCTCGGAAAAGTTTGAAACTTACGAAAATTGGACTGCCTATCGAGAGTCGGGCACTGCGAACAAAGCTTTGAATCAATTTCCTTGTTCAATAGTTTAAATGGAAGCGGTTAGAATTGGAATTCGGGGAGAGCTTAGAACGCCTGCTACAAACTACAAGCAATCGTCAAAGACGAAAATACGAGACCTAAGTACATCTGGACAAGGCTACCCAAGTGGATAGGTACCTACTGTCTAGAATACTTTAGAGTAGGTCTATACCCATGGTACCTACTTTACAGGGTGACTACTCAAAGTATTTACATAATTTTGACAAAATAGATAGGCTGCCTACATTTATCTTATCGGCACGATATTTGAATACAAAATATATATAGATCAGCCATCTACCTAGTCCATACAACAATAAATCGGTACTTACGACTTATTGTGTACCTTCTATTAATTATCTACTTATCTGAAAATCCATTAAATTGCCAACGATAACAACTTAAATTATCTACTTAAACGCCTGAGAGTCTCATATTTCTTGAAGGTTTTCGACGCAAACTTGTTCGGAGAGCATATTAAAGACATTTTCCCGCTATAGAGCGTCCGATATCTTATTACTGCGAGCTTCTAAATTGAGGCAACGCTTCTCGGAACGTTGTCTTTATGGCCTGCGTTACTCAATGTTACCGAGTTACCGATACACACGATAATGTACCTAGGTCACTAGGTCTCATCGCAACATAAAAATATTAGTCAAACACTTAGGATGTGGATAAATAATACACGTTCAGATTTCAACTTTTTTTGTAAGAGGTAGGTAAGTAAAATTAATACCTGATTAAATTAACAAACAGGAACCTTGTATCTAAGTTCAAGTTAATATAAAAATTTAATTAGTAACAGAGTAGGTAGGTACTTAGTCAGGCAAGTTTTTTCTGAAGTCTTTAAAACATATCCGGTGGCAGTGGAGTAGGTACAACCAGAATAAATATAATTATTTTTACAAAAAACAAAAACCGACTTCAAAAGACCGACTATTGAGTTATTCATTTATTTGTCGCGCACGTACTTAATGCAAATTTAAGACTTATATGGTTTTCTCATGGATACCAATAACAGAACTGGACTAAATTGAAATGGGACCAAATGGGAAGCGTCAGCTTTCTAAATCATCAAAATCGATTCACCCAGTCAAAAGTTATGAGGTAACAAACTTAGAAAAAAAACATACAGTCGAATTGATAACCTCCTCCTTTTTTGAAGTCGGTTAAACAGTGCGATTTTGGTTATGTTAGTTAGGTTAACCTACTGAACTTGATCTTGATTCATCATAATCATCTTAAGCTAGTTTATGTAAAATAAAGCTAAATAGTTAGGTACTTAGCTTTATTTTAAATTATTTTCATATAACCGCTACCTCGAAAATCATAAATGCGTAAGTACTTAAAAGTAAATAAAAATCTATAATATTAAGTACCTACCTATCCATTAAAAGTATAAATCTACTTGAAACGAAACGCAAGTTTTGATAGTCTATGGTTTTTGTTTTTTTTTGTACTTTCAACAGTGACACGAGTGACAACTTGAATTTTTCACTTGGCAACACAAAATGATGCGTCATCTATATGTCAAATTCGGATGACAGATGACAGCTGATCACTCACTGCTCTGCTGCTTGTAAGTTGCAGCCAACTTTATCCGGTGATTATTTAGAAAAACGTTATAATCCTCGTTAATAAGTAGAGAGAACATCGAGATCATCATGGGAGATTCCCTAGACGGGAGCGAGAACACCCCAGAGGCGCAAAACGTCGTCGTTGTCGACTTCCAAGACTTCGCCAACTACCTGCGTAGAGCTGCAACGGTACTTTTACCTGAAGATGATATCGTTCCACCATCGCTGAACTCGGCTTTGGAAGATAAAGTGAACCTAGATTGCATCAAGAAGTTCATTTCAGACCCACAGGTGTCTGCGTTGTATGTGCAGAGATTTTCACTAAAAGGTAACAACACGATATCGACCCATTTTTTCTGCGTCTGCTTTCTACCTGCAATGCGGTGTAATTTATGCAAAATGCATTGCCATGCACCGCTTGGTTAGAGTCAGATGTATGATCAATCTAATTGAATAAAATTTTACTAACTATCTACTTTTATGGAAAAAAAAAAACTGAAATTGCTGATTTTTTTCTAGAAGACGACAACGAACAGCCTACGGAGGGTGAAGAAGAGAAAGAAGCAGTGACTTACCAAATTGGAAATGAGGTATTTTATTTTCAGTACATTACTTTTGATTTTGCCTTAAACTTACCCTCCTAAGTCAAAACATGCTCATTATTTTGTTTTAATACAAATAACATGTATAATGTTTTTGTAGGTGCACTTCACCTCACCTCGAGTGGCAGCATTTGTCTGTATCAAGCGTGGTGCTGTCATTGAAGCCGACAAGTCCATCCACAGCCAGCTGCGTCTTATTAACCTCTCCGATGGCTCACCATATGAGACCCTCCATGCTTTCATCAGCAAAACTATGGCTCCTTTCTTCAAGAGCTATGTCAAGGAGAGTGGTAGAGCTGACAGGTGAGAGTCCAAATCGTATTTGCAAAAACAGGATGCTGAAATTTAAATCCGCAAATGGTTTAAAAGAGGCAACCTTTGCTATGCTAAAATTATGTGCATTATCTCTCTTATAATATTCAAACAGAGCTGACACAAAATAGTTTTTATAGTAAAGTTTTAAATAAAATTTTGCCACATGCCTATCTGATCAGTTCATTGTTTTGATTGTTAGCTGGTTGTGACATCACCAGTGACTCATAATCAAGTTGAGATACAAGCAAGAGTTCATTAGTATTCAATACTGGCCATGCCTTGCCAGACTGGAAGTGAGACAAAATAAATGAATGCAAAGATGGAAATTATTTTCTTAATTTATAACAATAAAAGTAACAAATCTAGTACTAGATTTAAAAGCATATTTAAGCAATAAATAGTCATTGTATTAATAAAAGGATGAATAATGAATATTCTCTTTCACCTAGATCAGGGGTGGGTGAACCTTTATGAATCAACATGCCAATTTTTTCTAAAGAAATGTTTAATGAGGCTTTAAAGGTGCCTTTAACTAATTTTGCCTAGTGATGTTTGCCATCCCTGTCGAATACTGTCGATCGATCGCAGTGGCGGATTTACACATTTGCCGCCCGTAGGCTATTCAACATTTTGCCGCCCCTACCGACCTAAACAATTCGATACACTAGCCCCGTCCCCCATCCCTGCTCACAATAATACTTTCTTTCAGAAATCATGTCCGAAATTAAAAAAACTTGCCCCAGAATTTGCCGCCCCTGAAATCTGCCGCCCTAGGCTCCAGCCTACTCAGCCTGCTGGTAAATCCACCACTGATCGATCGATCTGTTTGTCAGATAGACAATCATATTTATAAAACACATTTTTTATGCAAACCTAAATTAACAGAGATGGAGACAAAATGGCGCCATCAGTTGAGAAAAAGATAGCGGAGCTGGAAATGGGTCTCTTGCACCTCCAACAGAACATTGACATACCTGAAATCACTCTCCCAGTGCATCCTTTGGTAGCCGCTGTCATCAAAAGGTAAACTTTCTTACTAGATTTTTCCACTCTATGTTATTCAATAATCACTGTGTTTAATTATGACTCTGACATGTGATGGAGAAAATTTCTGGCGAGCATGCAAAAAACACATAGCCTAGCATCTTAGGCATGGTTAATATGGTAGTAGTTTTTCGTGTGCAGGCATTTTTAGAGAATCCAAACATTTAAGTTAAAAATCCTTAGATTTGAAAAGGAAGTTTAAAAATTTAATCACAAACTAACTAAAAATATATCTGTCTTTATCATTGCAAGCCATTAGACAAGGAAGCCAATAGTTTTAGAAAATTTAGATCTGTCTTAAAAAGCCTCAAACTTGGGCCTAATTAACTTGATAATTATTTGAAATAGTGTTCAGTGTAGATGCTGCTCAATTAACTAAAATATCCATAGTCTTAAATCATCTCTTACATTTCCTTGTATGTGAATACTTATATTGTTACAATTATCATTTACTTACCACATAGGGCTGCTGATGAGGGTCGAAAGCCGCGTGTAGCTGACTTTGGAGATAAAGTGGAGGACTCCACATTCCTTAACCAACTGCAGAATGGAGTCAACCGCTGGATCAAAGAAATTCAGAAGGTATACTATCCAAAGCTTAATTGTGTGAAACCAAAATGCAGTTCATGATAAATATTTTGTGCAGTTATAAAAGGTGGGATTAGCAAAAGCTGCTAATTTTTACTTATTTGTACTCAGTAAGACTAGAATTTAAAAAACACATAGATCAATTTATTTAGTTATCCAGCTGGAAAGTGACTTGCTTGTTTCATCACTGAATTGCATAGAAAAGCGTAATAATTTAGTAAATGAAATCCAAACATTGAAATGTTGTGTTTTGTTTAGGTGACCAAGCTAGACCGTGACCCCTCAAACGGGACTGCACTGCAGGAGATCTCGTTCTGGCTGAACCTGGAGAGAGCCCTTCATAGAATTCAGGAGAAGCGAGAAAGTATTGAAGTAAGTTATTACCATTGTACTAAGTAATCTAACCTATGATAATTTTTTTGCTAATTTTCAAATAACATTTTTGAAAAATTCGAATCCTTATTCAGTAGAAAAGGGTATGGCAGGCAACTGACTTGACCGCACATCAGGAGCCACTATAATGTAAGATAACTTTTTAATGTAGCCAAAACTGTCGCGTCGCCACCAAAATAATTGGACGAATCGAAACGCTACCTTATTATCAGATGATAATGGTGCAAATTTGCTTACGGAATTAATAGCGTTATGTCTCACTTTCATAAGAATACCTAATTTATTCTAATCTCTTATTTCATCTACCACAGGTGGCTCTGACTTTAGAAATCCTGAAGTACGGCAAGCGTTTCCACGCCACCGTATCGTTCGACACCGACACCGGCTTGAAGCAGGCCTTGGCCACCGTCTCGGACTACAACCCGCTCATGAAAGACTTCCCGATTAATGACCTACTTAGTGCTACGGAGCTTGAGAGGATCAGGTAATTTGACTTTAGCTACACTACAGATTGAATTTTGCTTTGAGAAATCTGATTAACACATCAAGAGAGGTCCTCCCACCTACTCGTAGTCTCTAATCAATATGAAATGGCATATCTACTTTGTTATTTAGATGACAATATTTTTTACTAATAGTCAAGTGCAAAAAAACGGATTTTGTATTACACTGTGTTAATTAATAGTCACTTTAAATGTTAGTATCCGGAATCAACCTTTTAGTAACTTGATATATTTTTACACAGATTGGCAGTTCAGCAAATTTTCTCACATCTTCGCAAGATCCGCTCCACCAAGTATCCCATCCAACGCGGGTTGCGACTCGTCGAGGCCATCTCACGAGACCTCGGACAACAACTTTTGAAGGTAATTTAGAGTATTCAGACTTTTTTAGCGCCCTTAAAAAGTCTTGAGTTGAGTAATCAATCATGATCTTATATCTATCTTGTATCTATCTTTCTAGGTCCTGGGTACCCGTCGCTTGATGCACATACCATTCGAGGACTTTGAGCGCGTGATGACGCAATGCTTCGAAGTGTTCTCTTGCTGGGACGATGAATACGAGAAACTTCAGGGATTGCTGCGGTGAGTTACTTTACTAATAGATATATGTACATTAAAAAAATCTTTTAATGTTAAATTTACAAAGCAGCAGTTGGAGTAACAACCCTATTTTATTCAAATTTTCTAACTGTTATAGTTTTTTATTATTCCTTGTATTGCTTTCCCAGCGATTACCGCTTTAGAATCTTTCCTTTAGATAAACAGATCTTTCGGGCAAGACTAAAACTAAACTGAATTTAATCCAATATCCGTTTCTTCCACCAGTGACATAGTAAAGAAGAAGCGCGACGAACACCTCAAAATGGTGTGGCGAGTGTCGCCCTCCCACAAGCGTCTGCAGGCGAGGATGGAACACATGCGCCGCTTCCGCCGCCACCATGAGCAACTGCGCACCGTCATGCTCAGGGTAACGCTATCAACAAATGTGTTGCATTGTAACCAACCCATCTAGCCACGTTACAGTTCTATAATCGGAAACTAAATAGAAAGAAAAGTTGAAAAATGTATGGGAATGACATTTCTGTCAAAGAATATTGAATCTATAAATACATAGATGATACAAATGTCATTCCCATACATTTTCCAAGTTTTCTATAGTGTTTCAATCATAGAATTGCAACTTGGCTAGGCGGCTGGATCGACCTGCGATTCTAACGCGGACTAAGATGTCATGGATAGAAATACTTGATTTTCTCGAGTATAATAATGGTGGTTATAATGTACAGTAATAATGGTGTATTTGTGTAGGTGCTGCGTCCGCGCGCGACTGTAGCGACGGAGACGGGCGCGGGCGGCGAGCCGGCGCAGCCGCACTCTCTGCCCATGGACGCTGCTGACGCCAACGCCATTGCTGAGGTACTTCTACTACTTTTCTTCTCTATCTTCTTGGTTCTTCTTAATTGCCCACTCATAATGAAGAACATAAATGACAAAGATTTTGGTATTTCCATTACCATTTTTATGGACAAGCCATGTTGGGGGACTCTGGTAGGGTTGGTCATTCACTATGTAACCTACTGAAATGCAATGGTTATTTGGCAGGTCAACCTGGCGTACGAGAATGTGAAGGAAGTTGATTGCTTGGACATTTCTCGCGAGGGCTGCGACGCTTGGGAGGCGGCTGTGCGTCGTTATGAGGACAGAATTGGTAAGCGACTCGTTTCACTTTTCACTTACGATCTATATGCCTTTCAAAATTAAATCTTATGCAACTAAAAATAGAATTCAATCCCAAGTCCAACACACAGATTTATCTTTAAAAAAATCAAGTGAATCCACTAAGATGTCAAACTAATTTAAACCTTACGTCAATAATAATAGTATCCAATCCTCAGATCGCGTGGAAACCCGCATCACGGCCCACCTCCGCGACCAGCTCGGGACTGCTAAGAACGCGAACGAAATGTTCCGCATTTTCTCCCGGTTCAACGCGTTGTTCGTGAGACCACACATCCGTGGAGCCATCCGCGAGTACCAGACGCAGCTCATACAACGCGTGAAGGACGATATCGAGGCTTTACATGAGAAGTTTAAGGTACCTAACAAATGTTTGAGCTAAGCCGTTCTGGGTCAATGATTTTCGCTCTCATTTAAAAGGACATAGGAGTCACAGAGACAGAAACAAATCTAAAAGCAGCCTTATTACTAAATCTGGTCAATAAAGTGACATTTTGTTGCAAAAGTAGCTTATATTCGTAATTTAGAAGGTTTCATACACCGCAATAACAGATCTACAAAGTAATAAATAATTTTCAGGTTCAATATCCCCAGTCGAAGTGCAGCCGATTGTCCCTTGTCCGCGATTTGCCTCCCGTGGCTGGTTCCATCATATGGGCGAAGCAAATCGACCACCAACTCACTGCTTACCTGAAGAGAGTTGAGGATGTACTTGGTAAGTAAGAAAGATCGCGGCACTGTGTAAACCGTCGCGGCACTGTGTAAACCAACTGCATTGGAAACGCGGAACCTGTTAATTGCCTACACGGAAAAAGAACAGCAAAATCTATGGAACAAAACTACAGATTGTAAACACTCAAAAGCTTTTTACCCATCGATAAATAGAAAAGCGACCAATAAACTACTCAAGTTAACCAGGACAGATCTCCGTACAATGATAGGCATTATCACTGGCCACTGTGACCTAAATTACCACTTACACAAAATTGGAGCTACGGACAGTCCGCTGTGCCGAGGCTGTTTACAAGAGGACGAAACCGTGGAGCACGCGCTGTTGCACTGTGAGGCCACGGAAGACATAAGATCAAGGTCGAGGCTCCTTGAAGAAACCACACAACAAGTCTCAAGTACCACAACACCTGGCGCAATGCACGTGGAGGAGGTATGCCAGCGACCCCAGGCCGTGCTCCGTTATTTTAGGGAGCTCGGATGGTTGGGGTAAGCTGGCAGTCGGGGGGCAATGCACAATACACCCCAAGCGGGACGTCGGTGCAGGTCGTATCACCCCCATCTAGAATTAGAATTAGAATTACAAGTAAGATAGATATTCACAAAATATAAAAATTATATCGTCCGTCTCTTGTTTAACAGTATTTCTAGAAATGAAGTTGGTGAAAATTATTTGCCGTACTTTGTCCGATGCTTGGACATGACAAAGTATGTAGGTAGTTCGCCGAGTTCGGTGGTCAAGAACAATTTTGCATTTTATGAGCGTTAGGTTAGGATGGATGTTCTTATTTCAAATGTCACTGTCTGCAATGGTGAAAGAGTTTACTTTTCTGTGTGAGGTTCCGTCTGAGCCAGGCCAGGCCGGGCAATTCTAAGCCCTAATACATTAGATGAGATATGTGATCCTGCATATTTGTAGTACAATTAATTACCTATTCATTTTAATAGGCAAGGGATGGGAGAACCATATTGAAGGTCAAAAGCTGAAAGCCGATGGAGACAGTTTCCGCTTGAAGTTAGACACCCAAGAAGTCTTCGAAGATTGGGCTCGCAAGGTTTGTTTAATATCTCACCAAATATGCTATAATATGACTTATTACAGTGTACTAAGACTCGTTTTCATTTCTACAGGTGCAAGCACGTAACTTGGGAGTGTCTGGGCGTATATTTGCGATTGAATCTGTGCGCGCTCGGTCCAGCAAAACCATTCTGAAGTTGAAAGTGAACTTCCTGCCTGAAATCATCACGCTGTATAAGGAAGTCCGCAATCTGAAGAATCTTGGGTTTAGGTAACGTAAAACTTGAGTATTTTTAGCCACTTTCATCTACTGCTAGGTTTGCCATGTGGTCCTACGTCCTATTTTCCAGAGTCTCATTTAATTTGTTCTATAATAAATAATATCCTTTATTTGTCCGCCTAATGAAACACTACCCTCTCGCTTTATCAAGGTCGTTTTTAACGTTTAGTCGTAGAAATTCTACAATGGGAACTGATATACTTTCACTAGAGACACAAGAGTTTCTTTTGCAGTTATTTATTAGTTGGATTTGCAATACAAAACGTCTTTATTGTATACCAAAAATAGATATAAACATACAGGGATTATCGCACAAAGCGGTTTTTTATGGACACGACTAATAAGATTGAAAAACGGCTACTTCAATTAATTTTTCTGACTTTTAATTATTTTTTTGTTTCTAGAGTGCCCCTAGCTATTGTCAACAAGGCTCACCAAGCGAACCAGCTGTATCCGTTCGCCATCTCTCTCATTGAAAGCGTACGCACTTATGAACGCACTTTGGAAAAGGTAAGATGTAAACTTTTTGCTATTTTAAAACTTTTGTGAGACTCACAGTGTTTAAGCACCGATAAACAACACGATCGGCACATTATAAATTTTGGACATGTTTGACCCGTTCACGAAATATATTGCAGATAGGAAAACAACGTTTATTTATGAATTCCAGTTTCTGTATGTTATAGGATACTTTTTACATACAATATTTTATCTTGATACTTCTTTCAATAGTAAGAAATTGCCAACCAATAAACAACTTGAAAGGAATAGAATATCAATGGTGTTGTTAATGGTTTTATATTGAGTAGTAGCTGCGCACGGCATTTTCACCCCCTGTGTTACAGGTCTGCGTAAATCCAGGGTGTTAGCTACATTCATGCCAAATTTCATACAAATCCATTCAGCCGTCTCAGCGTGAAGGAGTAATAAACATACACACAAAGATTAGCATTTATGAAATTAGTGTAATATACCGTTTCATATATCAGACATTTACGTGCAGACAAACTTTCGCATTTATAATATTAGTGTAACATACAGTTTCATGTATTGACGTCAGTTTTCACTCACAGCCTAGACCATTCCGTAGGCTATTTAGTAACAAGCTATTTTAGTCACATAGACTGTAGTGAAGTATTATATTTAGTAATAAATCAAGTTTATTGATCAGTTAACGTATGGTTAAACATGTCCCCATTTTAAAATAACACAATTTTACTCAAAACACTAGTGACTCGATTACATCTGTGTGCGTCACTAACACATGTTTTTATTTCTGCAGCTAAATAATAGGAATCATACGAAGGTAGTGAAATATGAGATGCATGCTTTTGTCAAACTTATATTTTTGTACCCACTGTCTATTCACAAGCAAATTTCGCTTTCAGGTTTTGGTTTGTTATTTTTACATACCTATTTAATTTGCTGAAATTAATAAATATGTAGGTACATAGGTACATAGGTGCTTTTTTCGTACATAGGTGCAGTGCTTTAGTGTTCAAACTTATATGCGTTATTCCTGTTATAAAAGTACCTTCCATACTCCATAGTTGAACTTCTTGTTTCTTTTTTGTGCTGCTTCTAAAATACCCGTTACCAATTCTACTTTACAATGCCCGCCTTTTATAAACAATAACAATGAGACTTATTTATTTGTAAAGCTGGCCAGATGAGGAAACTAAAATGTTCTACGGAAAACAGTTAGTTTCGTTTAGAAAATACAAGAATAGTTCCTTCATTCGGTCTTACAAATAATTGATTGCTTGTATGGTACCCTCCAAGAATTGATCGGGCAATGTAATCCCAAAAAAAAATTGTCATTGTAGATTTCTCTAAAGTTTCTAATTTGTGTGAATTTGTTTATAACGTGGTCGGTCATTTCAGATTCGCGACAAAGCGTCCATTATTCCCTTGGTGGCGGGACTCCGTCGCGATGTACTGAACCAAGTGTCCGAGGGAATGGCGCTAGTGTGGGAATCCTACAAACTTGATCCGTATGTGCAGAAGTTGAGCGAAGTCGTGCTGCTATTCCAAGAGAAGGTAGGTTTAAAATTATCTAAAGATTGATACATAGATAAAAAACCCTTTATTGTTCTCACCAGGTAAAAGGTATAAATATAAACAAGTAAAAGGATAAAAATGCTTAAAACTTTTGCTACCACCTTACCGCCAATAGATACTCGTTTTTAAAATTTAAACATTTATACATTTCAATTTTGTAAACACACAGTTGACCACCAAAATGTATATGAGACAATTAAATAAGATTTAAATTAAATATGAATGGTAAATTAATCGTAGAACATATTTCTACGATTAATTTACCTTACCTTTAAATGATAAATTAATTACGTTTTAACATTTTCCATTTGCCCAGGTTGAAGATCTATTAGCCGTCGAAGAGCAAATCTCAGTGGACGCCCGCTCTCTAGAAACATGCCCCTACTCGGCGCAAAGTCTCGCGGATATCCTGAGTCGGCTGCAGCGAGCTATCGACGACCTCTCACTGCGTCAGTACAGCAACCTGCATCTGTGGGTGCAGCGGTTGGATGAGGAGGTAACTTCACTTAGAATTACAATATTGGAAGGGAGAAAATATTTGGTCTACTTCGCTAAAATGTAATAGCTACTTAACTGTTATTCCTTATTCTGTTTGATGAGAACCGATTGCCAGACAAACCCGAACCAAATTGAATGAACCCATTGCCTAGACAAGACCGATTTAGATATAAAGTAATTGTAAATTTTTAATAATATTGTAAAAATAAAGTTATTACTTATTTCAAATTTCAATTTCTATTATACAAATATTAATAGCCAGCACAAACATACAAAAACAGTACAAACATTTATAATATCACGTTTCTGTTTAATGTAGGTGGAGAAAAGCCTAGCAGCCCGCCTGCAAGCCGGTATTGAGGCGTGGACCATGGCTCTGCTCGGCAAGATCAGCGAGATGGATCTCTCCATGGATACGTACTCTCCCGCCGAGCCCACGCACAAACCGGGTGGAGATCCGCAGGTAACTGAGCAATAAACAAATAAGCTAAGGAACAAAAGGACGGCCTGTTTGGCTCAGTGGTAACACAACCGCCTTATAAGCCAGAGGTCCTGGGTTCGATTCCCCGCCGGGCAGATTAATTTTAATATCTGTTCTGGGTCTGGGTGTTAGTTGACACAGGATTTATCCTAGTCGGGAGCTATGAGTGTGAACCTTTTTAAAAAAAAAAAAAAGTAGCGAAAGAAATTATTTCAAAACAGAACACAAGTTGGTAACAGTTAGCGGTGGTACTAGTGTGAAAAGTGGGTCCGCGGCCGCGCCTACCAGCGATAATTACTAGCAACTCCTAATATGAAATGGACAACCACGCTCAGATCGTTTCATTGTTTTTTAGCTTTCTATAGAAGAGGTAAACAACAACAACAAGCAGTGAACAAACATTTAACCCATTCTGTTAAAATGAACACGGGATAACCCATGTAATATTGAGTCGATAAGCTAACAAAAAACACGTTTTCATAGTAAAACATTTACTTATCGTTTTTTAAACAACTTCAATACTCCAATTTTCTCTACATACTACATGAACACAAAACATGTTACCCAACTCAATATTTCTTCAGATCGGTCGCGTGGTGCACGAGGTGCGCATCACCAACCAGCAGATGTACCTATTCCCGTCGCTGGAGGAGGCTCGCTTCCAGCTCATGCGGCAGATGTTCGCGTGGCAGGCCATCGTTACCAGCCAGCACCGTTTGCAGAGCACCAGGTTATTACATTCACATCACATTTTACACATACTATCGCATCATTTTGTAGGCGACAGAAGGGCTGTGGGTGACACCGGCACTGCCTCCCCCCCCCCCCCCCCTCTTAGGTTTCTATGGCGTTTCAATTGCAATTGAATGCAACTCAGCTCGGCTCGGGGCTCGGGGCTGGATCGAAATAGATGACGTTCTGAAGAGGAGACCAATACTCAGTAGTTTGTAGAAAACGATTAATGATGATGATCTCATTTTGATGGTTTGATGATTTGCGTCTTATCAACCTACTGCTGAATATAGGTTTCTTCGGCGCGCCATCTGTCCCCAGATGGACTCCACAAAAGAGTCGACCTACCCCTACAAAACTACTTCATCGCTTGACCAAACTTCACTCTCTGTGCATCATCTATGAAATTGTAATGTATCCATCATCCAGCATATAGGTATTTAATAGCCTTTAATAGTAACGTAAGACATCTAAATTTATGTTCTTTTACACAGATACCAAGTAGGCGTGGCGCGGGCTCAGACTGCGACCTACCGCAATTTGCTGACGAAGCTACCGGGCGGGTCCTCGCCCGTTGAGAACGCATACGACGCCATCGAACAGAAGATATCGCAAGTTCGCGAATACGTCGATGAATGGCTACGGTAAGAAATTCTTTCATAAGTCAATCACTTGTAAAAAGTGGCAGATTGACATGGCGATAAAGTTATTTTTTGAGTACATAAAATGATACGAAATTTTGTTTGCAGCTACCAAGCTTTGTGGGACCTTCAGCCTGAGAGCCTCTATGGACGCCTTGGGGAGGATATAACACTTTGGATCAAGTGCTTGAACGACATCAAGTAAGAGTGGTTATTTATTACAATCGGCTGTTACCCTTAACCGTAATAGCTTTTTATTATATCCTATCTTCAGGGACCCCTGTCCCGTCAGAATCCGCCGAAGGGGGGAGTACGCTGTTTACGACCTAAAATGTATTTAAAAACCCCTCATTGCCCTTTCCAAAATATGACATATGACAACAGTTTCGACCCCAAGTTGACGAATGATTTCTAAATGCAGGAAGGTAATATTGATCTACTCGTATCGTTCGTATCCAGGAAATCTCGCACGACATTCGACACATCAGACACCCGTCGCGAGTACGGCCCGGTAGTGATTGACTTCGCCCGCGTGCAGAGCAAGGTTGCCCTGAAGTATGACGCATGGCACAAGGAAGTGCTCGGCAAGTTTGGCGCGCTGCTCGGCGGGGAGATGGTGCAATTCCACGGAAGGCTGGCCAAGTCCCGCTCGCAGCTCGAGCATCAAACTATCGGTAAGAAGACACTGGAAACGGTGGACCTTATGATATTGCCCACATCACTGCTGTTGCTGTTGCAGCCCGATCATCAATTTTTTGCCATCTGAGCACTGACTCTACTTATATCGTTACTCTATTAAGTCATGGGATGTCTGATAATTTTTTTTTTTTGACGTGTGTTCTTCACTTTAGTACATACCATAGTTGGCATTATTCACTATGAAACAGTCGCTTGGAGTTCATTGATTCATCATAATTTTAAAGTAATACAAACTGATGCGAAATGTTTTATTGCAGAGGCGGCATCTACCAGCGATGCTGTATCTCTTATTACGTACGTGCAACAACTGAAGAGAGAAGTCTTGGCTTGGGAGAAACAAGTAGACATTTACCGTGAGGCGCAACGGATTCTCGAGAGACAGCGGTAAGTTTGTTTCTCGTTTATCTTCTAAAAGTATGACTTATTCTCTAAAGTATAATATCATCGACTACCACCCACCAATGCCTTACAGTCGTAGAAGATTGATTTTCAATATTTGTCACAGGTTCCAGTTCCCAGCCCAATGGCTGCATGTTGACAACATCGAAGGTGAATGGAGTGCGTTCAACGAAATCATGCGTAGGAAAGACTCTTCTATTCAAACACAGGTTAGTTTGAATATGGCGAACCCGTCTTTTTTGTATCGTTACTGATTCGACCTGTTTTTGCTCTCTGAAGGACACAAAGAAAACTATAATGTATTGTATGTCTTTATTGCAGGTGGCCTCGTTGCAACAGAAGATCGTTGCAGAGGACAAAGCAGTAGAAGCTCGTACGGTCGAGTTCCTAACAGAATGGGAACGCAGCAAGCCGACCGACGGCTCCACTCGCCCCGAAGACGCACTCTCTAAACTACAGGCCATGGAGACCCGATACACTCGTCTCAAGGAAGAAAGGGACAACGTGGCCAAGGCTAAGGAAGCTTTGGAGTTACACGATACGGGCAGCTCGGTTAACAACGAACGCATGACTGTTGCTTTGGAAGAACTTCAGGATCTGCGCGGCGTTTGGGCTTCGCTCAGCAAAATCTGGACGCAGATCGACGACATCCGTGAAAAACCTTGGCTGTCTGTCCAGCCAAGAAAGCTCAGGCAGCAACTGGAGGCGATGCTCAATGAACTGAAGGAGCTGCCAGCTCGTCTGCGCATGTACGACAGCTACGAATACGTCCGCAAGCTGCTTCAGTCCTATACTAAGGTGAACATGCTGATCGTGGAACTGAAGTCTGATGCGCTGAAGGAGCGTCATTGGCGACAGCTATGCCGTGCGCTCAAGGTTGACTGGTCTCTTTCTGAGCTCACTCTTGGGCAAGTATGGGATGCTGATTTACTACGCAACGAACATACCGTCAAGGATGTCGTGTCGGTCGCTCAAGGAGAAATGGCCCTCGAAGAATTCTTGAAGCAAGTCCGTGAATCGTGGCAGAGCTACGAGCTCGATTTGATCAACTACCAAAACAAATGTAAGATCATCCGCGGTTGGGACGATCTGTTCAACAAAGTCAAGGAGCATATCAACAGTGTAGCTGCTATGAAACTGTCTCCTTATTACAAGGTTTTCGAAGAAGAAGCTCTAACCTGGGAAGAGAAACTAAACCGCATCAACGCTCTGTTCGATGTATGGATCGACGTCCAACGTCGCTGGGTGTATCTTGAGGGTATATTCAGCGGTTCGGCCGATATTAAAACCTTGCTACCGGTCGAGACTAGTCGCTTCCAAAGCATCAGTTCAGAATTTCTGGGACTGATGAAGAAAGTCAGCAAATCTCCGATGGTGATGGATGTGCTGAACATTCAAGGCGTGCAGCGCTCTCTAGAGAGGCTCGCCGATCTACTTGGCAAAATACAGAAGGCGCTCGGAGAATACTTGGAGAGAGAAAGAAGCAGTTTCCCACGATTCTACTTCGTCGGAGACGAGGACTTGTTGGAAATTATCGGCAACAGCAAGAACATAGCTCGCCTTCAAAAGCACTTCAAAAAGATGTTCGCCGGTGTCGCTGCGATCATACTCAACGAAGAAAATAATGTGATCAACGGCATCGCTTCACGTGAAGGCGAGGAGGTTTACTTCACATCGCCAGTATCTACCGTAGAGAACCCGAAAATCAACTCGTGGTTGTCGATGGTGGAGCGCGAAATGCGCGTAACTCTCGCCTGTCGCCTGAAAGACGCCGTCGGTGACGTAAAACAGTTCAAGGACGGCAATGTAGATCCGCAAAAGTTTATCGACTGGTGTGACAAATATCAGGCTCAAATCGTAGTATTAGCAGCGCAGATTCTTTGGTCTGAAGACGTCGACGCGGCGCTCGTAAACGGCGGTGGTGATGGTCTGAAACGCGTGCTGGCTCACGTCGAGAACATGCTCAACATCCTTGCTGACTCTGTGCTTCAAGAACAGCCGCCGCTCAGGAGAAGAAAACTCGAGCATTTGATAAACGAGTTCGTGCACAAGCGCACAGTGACTCGTCGGCTGATAGCTTCTGATGTGAACAGCGCGCGCTCCTTCGAGTGGCTTTGCGAAATGCGTTTCTACTTCGATCCCAGAAATAATGACGTGCTCCAACAACTCACTATCCACATGGCCAATGCAAAGTTCTTATATGGATTCGAGTACCTTGGCGTTCAAGATCGCCTAGTTCAGACTCCTTTGACCGACCGCTGCTACCTCACGATGACTCAAGCTTTGGAAGCGCGCCTCGGTGGATCACCATTCGGCCCGGCCGGTACGGGTAAGACGGAATCCGTCAAAGCGCTCGGCAATCAACTCGGTCGCTTCGTGCTCGTGTTCAACTGCGACGAAACTTTTGACTTCCAAGCGATGGGAAGAATCTTCGTCGGTCTCTGTCAGGTCGGCGCATGGGGTTGTTTCGACGAGTTCAATCGTCTGGAAGAAAGAATGTTATCTGCGGTGTCGCAGCAAGTGCAGACTATTCAGGAGGCTCTCAAGAGTCATCAAGAAGGCGACAATACTGCCAAATCTATCACCGTTGAGCTGGTAGGCAAGCAAGTGCGAGTGAGCCAAGACATGGCAATCTTCATCACGATGAATCCTGGATACGCTGGCCGTTCCAACCTGCCTGACAATCTGAAGAAACTGTTTAGATCCTTGGCCATGACCACGCCAGATAGGCAGCTCATTGCAGAAGTGATGCTGTTCAGTCAAGGGTTCAGGACTGCTGAGAAACTGGCATGCAAGATTGTTCCATTCTTCAAGTGAGTTTCAATTTCCGTTACTTACATTTTTGAAGCCCAGAGAAGTCTATGGAAACTATTACATTCTTGACTTTTTCACCAGGCTTTGCGACGAACAGTTGTCCAACCAGTCTCACTACGACTTCGGCCTCCGAGCTCTCAAGTCTGTGCTCGTATCGGCTGGTAACGTGAAGCGTGATCGCATCCAGAAGATTAAGGTAAGACTTAAAACTAGTAGCGTAGTATTCTAGTGCTTTTATAAAAAGCGAATGCACCTGAATATTGCTCAGAAGTTAACACCATGACTCTTAATCCTTTTAAGTGAGCCATAACTGAAAAGGTCGAGGGTGACACTTCTTTATACTTACAAAAATTTGAAGACAAAAATCCTCAAGACACTTAATTCATGTATACTTACTTACAGGAGAACTTGATCGATCGCGGTACAGAAGTGCCCGATGAAGCATCGATAGCCGAGTCGCTGCCTGAGCAGGATATCCTGATACAGTCGGTTTGTGAGACCATGGTGCCGAAACTGGTGGCCGAAGACATACCTCTTCTCTTCTCGTTGTTGAACGATGTATTCCCCAACGTCGGTTATACTAGAGCTGAAATGACCGGTAAGTCTTACGCATTTTCATGCATTTCATATGTGATACCATATCATGTAAAATCTCTAAATGTAAAAATCTGTCACCAGGCTAAGTGTCCCAAAACTCGAAAACAGCTACAATAATTTGATTTATTTTTTGTGTCATGTTCGCCTCAATGCTTGAATAGCTTAAAAATGAAAATAAAACCGCGAGGCTCTAGTATTAAATTGTAATGGTAGCTTGATGAAGAGACCTTCAATCAGCAAAAACAAAAGAAAATGGGATGAGATAAAAAGTATTTGCACTACCCCTACAGGATTGAAGAAAGAAATCCGCGCCGTCTGCGCCGAAGAGTTCCTCGTTTGCGGCGAAGGTGACGAGCAAGGCTCCACTTGGATGGAAAAGGTATGTCGACACTTCTCCCACACGGTGGCTAGAGTTATGTTTTGATTTGCGGGAAGACAAATCCGGTTGAGAATATATTAACCGCTAGTAACATCTCGTACACAGACACACATTAACCTGTGACGCCATTAGCACAGGCAATTCATCGGGCACTACATTTGAAACATGTATATTGTATAAGGTGATTCCCAATGGATAGCAATGTTTTTGAACCGATTGATCGCGTGATCCATTGAGAAATGCTTATCTAATTTCATACATAAACACTAAACATTATTATACAATTTATACATATAACCAATCATCTAATGATATCAATTTGTAGGTGACGGTATATTTTGGTGTAATATGTGGAACATAAGATTATCAAAAATTTTACAATTTATTTATGTATTAAAAATAAAATCACAGGTGTAATGTTTATCATATTATTTTTAATTTTGTATAAGTATGTATTTAATATTCAAGACTGTATTTTGTTAAATTTTGAAGCGAACTGTAGATTAATTGCACATACGTATTTTTATTGTACGTAATTTATCAGTTAGCAATAAAACAGTTCAAACAAAATGCAATCTTATAATAATATATCAAATCAATAATATCCATAATCCAAGCACTCGTAATAAGTCGATATATCAACTAACCCCTGAGTCGAGCATATCGACTTACTGCGAGCTATACGTGAGTGTGATGCGTTCCATGCTAACCCGCTAACGGCACGTAGAGACGCAGCCCGGCGTCGCGCGCGCAACACAGCACGTGGATCGAGAAGGTCAGTCATCGACCGGTTTGGGATCTACGTTATATGTGTGCGCCGCTCTTTGTGTGTGTGTTTTTCAACGACTTCTCATCCTTTAGATATTACTACTCCTACCAATCAGCTTTCAGTCTAGTATTCCATACTGTTACCTGATTAGTTCTTTAAGTCACGACATAGGCACTAACGTGACATTAGTGGACAAGAATTAATATGTCCTCTTATCCGCTGATGTGTTGGCTGAAAGTGTCAAGTGTCTATGGAGTTGGAAGTCGTTGGTGTCTTTTGTCATCACATAGCACCAACTGATCCTTTTATCATATACTACCTTTCCCATCGCTATATTTCGACTTCGGAGGCACAGTTTCACTCACGCTTTGGTCGGTATATATGTGGATTCTTTTTGACAGCTGCTAATCAGTAATCATTTGGCAGAACTGTAAAACTTTGCAGATACTTGTTCTTCTAGTGTTGACAAACTCGCTGTAAGCTTATATTCTTGAAGTAGATGTTTTTAGCATAGTTCCTTGATTGACCTACTGAAGGCTTGTCTTTTATTTGATTTTTCACGTTCTTTTTAAGTCGATGAGTTTTGCTATATCGAGAATTTGAAGGCTCTTTCATAGGCTGATATTCAGAGACAACGGTTCAAGTTTATTTCGATGTGTCTTACCTAAGTTTTAATTTATAATTTTATAAAAGAAAAAAATGGAACAAAATTTCAGTGCATTTTAAGAACTTGTCGAGATGAGTAAGTATAGGCCTAGCAAGACGGTGAAAAGAGACAAATGACAACAAGCTATGTCCTATGCTATGCTATCATTCGGTCTCAATCAAGATACAACAAGAACATTATTTTTACAAAACAAAAAACAAAAACCGACTTCAAAGGACCGACTATTGAGTTATTCATCTATTTGTCGCGCACGTACTTAATGGAAATTTAAGACTTATATGGTTTTCTCATGGATACCATTATCAGAACTGGACTAAATTGAAATGGGACCAAATGGGAAGCGTCAGCTTTCTAATAAAAAAAGAATCATCAAAATCGATTCACCCAGTCAAAAGTTATGAGGTAACAAACATAAAAAAAAAATAAAAAATAAAAAAATAAAAAAAAAAAACATACAGACGAATTGATAACCTCCTCCTTTTTTGAAGTCGGTTAAAAATGAAAAGTGACAATGTGGGTCTTAAATAGCAATGGTTGATTTTAAAGGTTGAACCATAATTTGAGGTTTGAGAAACCGTAACATGAGGGATCGTGGTTCCGATTTTATTGGTTGCATGTTTAAAGTCTTAAGCAAGAGTGGTGTAGTATTGTTGGAGATAATCAGTAGCATGACATGGGGACTATCATCTGAGAAAGTACGGGTAATAAGTAAGTTGGATCATTTTGTTGGTTTTGTAAGTTTATAATTTTATATTCTATTTATAGTATAGAAATATGTATAAACTTTAATTAATCATGATACTTATGGACAGCATAACAAATATGATAGATTATATCAAATGGAATGTTTATGGTATGTCAAATGGATCACAATGCATGTTGAAATATAAATTATGTAATGGAAAACAAAACATTTGCAGTAAACTGATCCAGCAACTTACGACGGCACTTTGACCATTATCTGTATTATGTTTTAGGCCGCCAAAACTAAACAACTGAAACAGTCCTGGAATATTAAAACAAAAACGAAACGAACTAAAAAAATTCTGAAACCAAGAAAACGCATTGGAGTATTGCCGCTAATAGTGGATGATATAATATCGGAGGTCGAATCAGTTTTACCAAAATTGGCAAATACACCTATACCACCTACAATACATGTGGTGAAAGATCATATTGGTATGTATTTGGTATAGCTACTCGTGTAATTAACGATGCAATAAGTGCCTTAGTTGGTACTAATATGATAAATGTTATTTTATTTGCTATGCTAATTTGTATTTTTTTGTAGATATTCTTGATACTAAAAATAAATCATATGATGACGCCGAATACAGGGAAGAAATAAATACACTTAACTCCAATACAGA
Organism: Alcis repandata; assembly: GCA_949125135.1. Lineage (NCBI taxonomy): Eukaryota > Metazoa > Arthropoda > Insecta > Lepidoptera > Geometridae > Alcis > Alcis repandata. Next base: position 7,230,091 of record OX421238.1, read on the forward strand.
TTCCCAACAAATTCTATCTTTACAATTACCCAGCCTTGTTGCCCCGATAGAGGCTATAGAGACCATTGCAGATAGTCATGATACTAAAAATAATTCAGATGACGATAGCAAATACTGGGAAGAAATAAGTACACTAATTTATGATACTAAAAATAATTCAGATGACGATAACAAATACTGGGAAGAAATATATACACTAAACTTTTCAAATACTCAAGAAACTCTACCTTTACAATTGCCCAGTCTTTTGGCCCCAATAGAAGTTATCGAGACCGTTGCAGATATTCATAATACTAAAAATAGACAAATGACAAAAAATTCAGATGACGATGGCAAATACTTAGAAGAAATAAATACACTAAACTCCAGTACCTATTCCTACCACTCTCTGTCTGTACAATCCAGCCTTGTCACCCCGATAGAAGTTATAGAGACCAACAACATTTCGGAGATATCGATATACGCAGGATTGCGCCATTCTACCGCTTGTGAACCTTCACTAGATGAATTGCAAAGAAAAATCGTCGAATATGATCTGAAATGCAGAGAGCAAAAGTTTGAACTAGAAATTAGTCACACAAGAAAAACACAGGACATACAACAAAATATACTGCTTGTTGAACTGCAGCACAAAAAACGACGGTTGGAAATGGCAGAAGAGGAACATATTATGAAACTATCCAAATTCTAATTTATTTTATATTTAACTTGAAATTATTTGATGTTATTAATTTATTTTATTTAATTTGACTGTAAATTACCTTTGACATTTTTGAAAGAAATACTAATAAAATTTTAATATGCATTGGTTTATTTAAATTTCTTACAAACTTACTACTTTAGCAAAAATTATAATTTTATGGTCACACATTCTCCACTCCACTGGAAAGAGAAAGGCATTAATGTCAATGGCGAGTACCTCTCTCTTGCGATTTGCCGACGATATCGTCGTCATGGCGGAATCGCTGCAAGACTTGCAAGGAAAGCTGACCAGCCTAGCTGATGCTTCTCGACAAGTAGGTCTTGGGATGAATCCAACCAAGATCATGTTTAACACACATGTTTCCCCGGGGTCTGTCTATGTTAACCATATACCTCTCGAAGTTGTCCAAGAATATGCCTATCAATATGACATAATATGACATATTCTGCAAATTGGCGGGACAAACTTCGAGAAGGAGGTTGATAGGAGAATCCGACTGGGCTGGGCAGCATTTGGGAAACTTCGTCATGTCTTCTCGTCGTCCATTCCGCAGTGCCTGAAGACGAAAGTCTTCGATCAGTGCGTCCTACCTGTACTATCTTATGGAGTCGAAACGTGGACACTAACAGTGAGGCTGGTCCATCGATTTAAAGTCACTCAGCGGGCTATGGAGCGAGCTATGCTCTGGGTTTCTTTGAAAGATAAAATCAGGAATGAGATTATCCGACAAAGAACTAAAGTAACCGACATAGCTCAAAGGATTAGCAAGCTGAAGTGGCAATGGGCTGGCCATATCTGTAGGAGAACCGACAACCGTTGGGGTAGACGGGTTCTAGAGTGGAGACCACGGATCGGTAAACGTAGGGTAGGGTGCCCTGCGGCCAGGTGGAGCGACGACCTGCGTAAGGCGGCTGGTAGCAAGTGGATGCGTGAGGCAGAAGATCGTGCCTTGTGGCGTTCGTTAGGAGAGGCCTATGTCCAGCAGTGGACAAACATTAGATAGGCTGATGATGATGATTCTCCACTCCGTGAAATACAGGACCGTACTCTACTAGACTACACACAAATAAAAATGGATTAAAGGTAACACATGTATTGACGTATCGAAGATATAACTATGATGTCGAACTACTTCTCTGAATATCAGCCTCAAATCAACTGGTTCAAATTAAACAAGCAAAGAGCCTTACATAAGTTTTGGTAGTTTCTTCTTAGAGCTAACGTTGCGTCAATCTCGTTCTAGCCACTCTTCTATTAATTAATTGTAAATACAGGTTCTGCAGCTGTACCAGATATGCAAACTGAATCACGGTTTGATGATGGTCGGGCCTTCGGGCAGTGGCAAGTCTACTGCTTGGAGAGTGCTGCTCAAGGCATTGGAAAGGTAAGAATCATCTGTTAATTCGTATTGAAACTGATAGCTTATTTTATTTTAAAGTAATCTTCAAATGCAACATTTAAAATTTTTTTTTTCGTTTATTTATTTATTTTTGTTTATTTATTTATTTTTGGCCAATTTTCATTTAACTAGGAAAAAATGAACTTTCGCAACTGAACGCACTACCCATTAGACGACATTTGAATCCACGTTTGTTTAGGAAGTACCGTCAATTAATTTGAAATTTAATTCTCAGGTTCGAGGGTGTAGAAGGTGTGGCGCATGTAATCGACCCAAAGGCAATGTCAAAGGAAACACTATACGGTGTACTCGACCCCAATACTCGAGAATGGACCGATGGTCTCTTCACTCACATTCTCAGGTATTTTACAAGTTATAACCAGGAAAATGGTCCTTTTCAATCAGACCCTTATTTATTTTTATTTGTATTTTGTAGTTGTTACAATTATGTTTCTAAATCTTTATTCTGACAAATGCAAACATTTATGGTACAGGAAAATAATCGACAACGTCCGCGGAGAGATTAACAAGCGGCAATGGATCATATTCGACGGCGACGTCGATCCCGAATGGGTTGAGAACTTGAACTCTGTGCTTGACGACAATAAGCTCCTTACGCTACCCAACGGCGAGCGTCTCTCCCTGCCGCCTAACGTGCGGGTCATGTTTGAGGTGCGTAATTTTAAACTTTATTTGTCATAACATTAGAGTTGCTTTTGAAGTGTACTGACGACATGTGTTTTCGTAGGTACAAGATCTGAAATACGCAACCCTGGCTACAGTATCGCGTTGCGGTATGGTCTGGTTCTCGCAGGATGTGCTCACAACGGAGATGATCTTCGAAAACTACCTTATGAGGTAATTTCTCACATTTTGAGACCAAACTTCGTAGTCGAAACTGTAATTCAACTGTTACTTTTAATGTCTAATGGTTTTTATTGCGTTTTTCTATAGGCTAAGGAACACACCATTGGAAGATGGCGAAGAGGATTCATTCAGCATTGTAATGGCCGCTCCTACTGCTGGTGGCGACCAGAATGCTACTGAAAATATTCTCTCCCCGGCTTTGCAGGTACCTTAAAACGATCCAAGTGTTATACAAACAAAAGCACTCCAAATTGATCTCGTTGATTATACATAAATTTTCTCTTTTAGACTCAGCGTGACGTAGCAGCGATCCTACAACCGCTTTTCTTCGGAGACGGTATTGTTGTGAAATGTCTCGAGCGAGCTGTGAGTCTCGACCATATCATGGACTTCACGCGCCACCGAGCTCTTTCCTCGTTGCATTCAATGCTGAACCGAGGCGTCAGGTGAATAGAAAAGCTTCTTTTTCTCTTTGACATAAGATTGGAAATTGCGTGCATTCATGTGGCATTAATTTTGTGCTTGTATTGTAGGAATATTTTGGGATATAACCGTCAGCACGTTGACTTCCCAATAACTCAAGACCAACTGGAAGCGTATGTACCGAAGTGGCTCGTCTACTCCTTACTTTGGTCATTCGCAGGTGATGCTAAACTCAAGGTAAATACCAATCCCCATTATTTATATTTATGTTCTGAATGTTTATATGAAAGGAATGACATGTGAAATTTTTCACAGGACCGTAACGAATTAGGTGACTTCATCCGATCGGCAAGTACCATGCAACTGCCTAACTGTGGCGCCAACCAGCACATCATTGACTTTGAGGTAAGATATTGTCAATTTAGCATCTTGTGCACTACATCTATTTAGATATTCAATCATAGTTTTAAATGTCGACACTTATGAAAATAATTGTCGTGTGCGTCAGTAGATTTTATAAGACTCATCAAGCTACGATGGCATAACTCTAGAAGGTCTTCGAATTACAACGGCTGTTCAGAAGATGCTCTATCAAAATTGTCTCTATTCTAATATTCCTCACGTTATTTCTTGTTGCCTTACTGTAGTGATTATTCTAGGTGTCTATAACCGGAGAATGGGCTCCATGGTCTGCGAAGGTGCCTCAAATCGAGGTGGAGACGCACAAGGTGGCGGCTCCAGACGTGGTCGTGCCTACACTGGACACAGTGCGGCATGAGGCGCTTCTCTACACATGGCTGGCAGAGCATAAACCTCTAGGTAAGCACAACAACTTTGTTTTCGACAAATTGTACTTTTTAACTTTTTTTTGTACTCTGATTAAAATAAAAACAATTTATTTCAGCCTTAGCTTTTACCTATAGACTACACAACTGTACCAACTAAAATCGAGTTGTTCAAAAATTATGGATGCCTGGGCCTGTACATAAACATATTGTTGGCTAAAATCGTCTGGTCAATGCCAACTAAAATCGAGTGGTCGAAAAATTATGAATGTCTAGGCATACATAGATTCATTTGCTAAAACCGACTGAAAAACAACAAGGTATTACAAGATCTGCCTTACTTTTCCCCCGACAGTGCTCTGCGGTCCCCCCGGGTCGGGTAAGACGATGACCCTCTTCTCCGCGCTGCGAGCGCTGCCCGACATGGAGGTCGTCGGCCTCAACTTCTCATCCGCGACCACGCCTGAACTGCTGCTGAAGACTTTCGATCACTACTGCGAATATAGGAAGACGCCTAATGGAGTTGTCTTGGCGCCTGTTCAGGTATATATTAACTGTTTATTTACATCTTGTTAATCAATAATGTACACTATGTAGTAACGAGTAGAATCTATGTACTATCACATAACATCTAATGAAGTAACTTTGTAATGAAAAAAAATATCGTGTCACAGATTTTCTGTAGCAAAAGCAATTTTTATTTTTTTTTATGTTATTGATTCCGTTATAAACTTAAAATCAATATATATAAAAGTGAAGGTCGTGACTGACTGACAGATCAACGCACAGCCTAAACCGCTTAAGCTACAAACTTCAAATTTGGACAAAAGTTTAATAACAAAAAGCGGACGCACACTAAGAAAGGAATTTGCCCAATTCAACCCTTAAGAGGGTGAAAAGGGGTGTTTAAGTTTGTATGAAAAATTTTTTTTTCTTTATGCTACGATTATCAAACTTTGCGAATATACTAAAGTTAAAAAAATAATTGACACCTATTTCAACATTTTTTAAAAATCAACCCCTAAAGGGGTGAAACGGAGCAATAAAGTTTGTATGAAGATTTTTTTTTTAATGCTGTGGTTATGAAACTTTGCAAATATACGAAGCTTAAGAAAATAATTGACACTTATTTTTTTGTTTTTTGAAAATCAACCCCTAAAGGGGTGAAACTGAGTATTGAAGTTTGTATGGAGATTTTTTTTTTGATACTGTGGCTACGAAACTTTGCAGATATACTGAGCTAAAAAAAACAATTGACACTTATTTTTTTGTTTTCTGAAAATCAACCCCTAAAGGGGTTAAACAGAGTGTTGAAGTTTGTATAAAAATATTTTTTTCCTAATACTACGATTATTTGACTTTGCAATTGTACTGAGCTGAAAAAAATATTAGATACCTGTTTCATTATTTTTTGAAAATCAACCCCTGAAAGGGTTAAACAGAGTGTTGAATCGACGCATCAACATCAACAGATCAACGCACAGCCTAAACTGCTTAAGCTACAAACGTCAAATTTGGACAAAAGTTTAATACCAAAAAGCGGACGCACACTAAGAAAGGAATTTGCCCAATTCAACCCCTAAAGGGGTGAAAAGGGGTGTTTAAGTTTGTATGAAAAAAATATTTTTCTTAATGCTACGATTATCAAACTTTGCGAATATACTAACGTTAAAAAAATTATCGACACCTATTTCATCATTTTTGAAAAATCAACCCCCAAAGGGGTGAAACGGAGCAATGAAGTTTGTATGAAGATTTTTTTTTAAATGCTGTGGTTATGGAACTTTGCAAATATACTAAGCTAAAGAAAATAATTGACACTTATTTTTTTATTTTTTGAAAATCAACCCCTAAAGGGGTGAAACGGAGTATTGAAGTTTGTATGAAGAATTTTTTTTTATGCTGTGGTTACGAAACTTTGCAAATATACTAAGCCTAAAAAAATAATTGACACTTATTTTTTTGTTTTTTGAAAATCAACCCCTAAAGGGGTTAAACAGAGTGTTGAATCGACGCATGAACATCAACAGATCAACGCACAGCCTAAACTGCTTAAGCTACAAACGTCAAATTTGGACAAAAGTTTAATACCAAAAAGCGGACGCACACTAAGAAAGGAATTTTCACAATTCAACCCCTTTTTTTTTTTTTTTTTTTTTTGGGGGGTGGGAAATCATCAAATGACCCCTCCCACTCTTTGGGCAGAGCGGAAGGGAGTGTCAGACTTCTACTGACCAAAAACCACCCATGTTCCTTCTACGCCCTTGTGACGCCGAGGCCGCGGTAACTTCTACCCGCAGCCCCGACGGGACAATTCAACCCCTAAGGGGGTGAAAAGGGGTGTTTAAGTTTGTATGAAAAAAATATTTTTCTTAATGCTACGATTATCAAACTTTGCGAATATACTAACGTTAAAAAAATAATCGACACCTATTTCATCATTTTTGAAAAATCAACCCCTAAAAGGGTGAAACGGAGCAATGAAGTTTGTATGAAGATTTTTTTTAAGCTGTGGTACAGCTGGTCGTAGAAATTTGAAATATGGAGGGTGTGTTTGTCTTGAGGTCTTGACGAGTAAACGTGTACCAAGAAAGGATTTTTTGAAATTCAACCTCTTAAGGGGTGAAATAGGGTGTTAAAGTTAGTATGGAGAAGCATTGTTTTTTGACGCCACGGTATTGAAATGTTACAAATGTAAGAAGCTTAAAAAAATAACGAACACCTATTTCACCATTTTTGGAAAATCAGCCCCTGTGGAATGGCGTGGTAAAGATAGTACGGAGAAAGAATTTGTTTTGATGATAACTCAATGAAACTTTACAGATGTACTAAACTTAAGGCGGGTAAACAACATTCGGAAAAAATCCAAAAACTTCGAACAGTCACATCCTCAAGATGGAAGTGCTAATTATCTCGAAAACTAAAAACATTTTTGCCAAAGCGCTGAGACTAAAAAGTCATTAAAACCTAGGACCTTTTTGGAGCCATTAAAAATTACATAGTCGCCTCAAAAACATGGTCGCCTTACAAACTTTGAGGGTCTATATCTCCGAAACGGTTGAAGATGGGTGGGTGTTTGACTAAATGTCATAGGAGTTAGCGAGGGCTACTTGATGGTGGTGGCGAAAATCGAAATGATTCAAAATGGCCGCCATTTTTTAAAATGATTAGAGGGGGCTGACTTAATGCATCCGGGGGTTTTTGGGGTCTCTGCTTCCATTGTATGACACTTTTTACATGCTCTCAAAAAAGAGTGTTAAATTAATTTCATCCCAGAAAAATTATCGGTTCCCGAGGTATAGTCCACGCGGGCGAAGCCGTGGGCGGAAGCTAGTATATATATAAAAATGAAACCCGTTTTCCTTGGTCACGGCCTCACGCGTGAATGGCTGGACCGATTTCACGAATTCTTTTTTTGTTGTATTTGTTATTATTAGGAGAAGGTTCTTACAGAAAAAAATATTAAGAAAATCTCTCAGAAATATTGAAAAACCCTAAAAACAGCCCTTTTATTTTTCCCATACAAACGTTTTCTAACTAAAACGAGCTTTATTGCTATTCTATAAAGTGCATATTGAATTGCAAGCACTGACTGTTGTTTAAGCAATGTAGGTATGTTCCTAACGTACAAGAGTCAATTTGCACTTTATTACCTCTGTACAAAGTTCAAATTCAATCATTTCTATCAAAACAGTGTGCGTTTTATACTGATAATTTTTACTATAAATTGACAAGTTAGCATCAACAAACTACGGTTGCTATAGTTACGCAATAGCATGAGAAAAGAGGTTATAACAAAGAGTTCCTATAATTATTCTCAACACCTTTGGTCACGCCATCACGCGTGAACGACTGGACCGATTTCAATTTACTCTACGTTTATCCCAAAGTCTACCCGTGAGAAGCCGGGACGGGCCGCTAGTTAAGTTATAAAAATTGAGATAATACAGATATAAACAACTAAACTAAAGCAGTCATCTACACCTTCATTCACATTACATTTTCTTCACACAGTTGGGCAAATGGCTGGTCCTATTCTGCGACGAAATCAACTTGCCTGATATGGATCAATACGGCACACAGCGAGTGATCTCGTTCTTGCGACAACTGCTTGAGCACAAAGGGTTCTACAGAGCTAGTGGTAAGTTATTCTTTTTAGGGGTTAGATAAGTTTTATAAAATATTCGAGACTAATCAGCTGTACTTTTAGATTACAAATATATTATTTGTACCTACTTCTTTCAACATCTAATCGACTTAATTTTCGCAGACATTATTTAATGCAGGGCCAAAACATTTAATTTTCATCTTCTAATAGTTTACAGTAAACTACAGATACATTTTTCATCAATCAACGACGACAAAGTTTATATCTACACTAATATTATAAAGAGGGAAGATTTGTATTTTTGGATGTTTTTAACGAATAAACTCAAAAACTACAGGACTGATTCATAAAATTCTTTCACCAATATGAAGCTACATTATTAGCAAGTAACATAGACTATATTTCATACCCGTGTGAAGCTGGGGCAGGTCGCTAGTTGTCTATAAAATAGAGAAGCTTTACGGACTGTACTTCTTTGTAGACCATTCGTGGGTGCACCTCGAGCGCATCCAGTTCGTGGGCGCCTGCAACCCGCCCACCGACCCGGGCCGCAAGCCGCTCTCGCACCGGCTGCTGCGGCACGTGCCCGTCATCTACGTCGACTACCCCGGAGAAACCTCCTTGGAACAGGTAATGCTACTATTATAAACATCAATTTCAACCAATGCACTAACATCTAGCTTATAAATTACAATGTATCCAGTTTTGTTCAATAAATATATCTCAATCTGAATCAATACATAGATGTTTGTTGCCCAATCACGCTAAAACATATTTGATATGACGGTAGCTGTACCCTGGAATAACAAAAAGGCAACTTTTTATCTCGGAAAATGCGGGTAAAACCGGGCGCCGCAACTAGTTATTTATACCTGTCTCTAAAAATGAATAGAATATCATAGCTCATACTGCGAATGAATTTGATGTAATAGTCCAGAATCGACCAAGTAAAAATTCGTTGTGATTTTATACTACCCTGTTCTTTGTTTGGTAATATAATTTACAGATGTACATTTAGTATTTAGTATTTTACTTATAATTTGTCTTCCTGTCTCAAATTCTATGACTACATGATACATTTTCTTTCTTTAGATCTACGGCACATTCACTCGAGCCATGCTCCGCATGCAACCCGCTCTACGAGGCTACGCCGAGCCTCTAACACAAGCGATGGTGAAACTGTACCTCGCCTCCCAAGAACGATTCACGCAAGACATGCAACCGCATTACGTATATTCGCCGCGTGAAATGACGCGCTGGGTGCGCGGCATTTGTGAAGCTATCAGGTGAATTTAAACTTTATTTCAATCGCTGTAAAACTCAATATTCTAAGTTTGACTGGCGTCATAGGATAGAATATCCTAAGCGGCTATACCTCGTTTGGCAAGACGACGTAACGCAGGACTCATAAACTCGCAGCATGAGCTGACCAATGGGTGCGCGAGCTATGAAGGAACTTTAGACTCTATTTTAGAGGTCATAAGAGTCGAGAATCAAACGCATTGATCCAACTATGTTGCCTAGAAAATAGTACAATTATTTGGTTTTGATAATGTTTTGTTTTTACAGACCTCTGGATAATCTATCAGTTGAGGGTCTGGTTAGGCTCTGGGCACACGAAGCCCTGCGTCTATTCCAGGACCGATTGGTCGAAGACTCTGAGAGGCAATGGACTGATGAGAATATCGACACGGTCGCTATGAGGTTCTTCCCAGGTTAGTAAACAGAAAGTGTAATGAAACTGATGATGATTTTTGTTTGTTTTGTGATAAATACTCACACTCGCAGTACCTTGGTCAATGTTTTTTTTTTCTATCAAAATATAGTTTGCGGCTCATTCGTACCCTTGTAGGTACTTTTCCATTCTCGATGAGCTAACGTCATACTTTTCTAATTTCTCGACATAGCTACAGGTTTTCTTTGATATTTGAGTTGATAGCTAATATTTACGTTTTTATTCTTGTCAGGTATAAACAGAGAACAAGCCCTGGCTCGTCCGATCTTGTACAGCAACTGGCTAAGCAAGGATTACGTGCCTGTGCTGAGAGACCAGCTCCGCGAATACGTCAAGGCCAGACTAAAGGTAAAAACTAACTAAAATTACTCTAATATTTTGCAAAAACAGTCCTGTCTGAAGCCCTAGTAGTAAGTCTGGCGATTCAGATATCATCTCCGTCACTGTCGCTCTCACTAGAAGTTTCATGACAATGAGAGTGACGGAGATAATCTCGTACGTCCAAGAATAGGGTCCCTGTCTGGAGGGGGGGGATAAGTCTATTCTGGCGAGTGAGATAAATCGGTCACTGTCGCTCTCATCAGAAATGTCATAAAAGTAAGACTGACGGATATAATCTCGAGCGCTAAGAAGAGGAGGATCCCTGAAGTTAACAAATTAAAATTCGTCTGAACATATATTTTCAATAACACTTTTTCCATTTATCAGGTATTCTACGAAGAAGAACTGGACGTTCCATTAGTACTATTCGACGAAGTCTTAGACCACGTGCTCCGTATCGACCGTATCTTCCGCCAGCCTCAAGGACATTTGCTGCTGATCGGTGTTTCTGGCGCCGGCAAGACCACGCTCAGTCGTTTCGTGGCTTGGATGAATGGACTTAGCATCTTCCAGATTAAGGTATGCTGGGACGTTATACCCATATACAAATTTGTGAATCTTTCCTTACTCCTTTGCGTTTGATTTATGTATTCTTCCGTTCACCTTTTGCGCGTGTCATCTCTGTAAAACTTTTATATTTAACACAATTGAAATGTAAAACATACAGTAGTTCTCATGGTTATAGGCACTACAAATGCCCATAGCCGTAACAGTGCCACCCAGAATTTTGAACTGCAACTGTTTGTACAATTTTGAAATCCAATGTGGCACTGTCTTACTTTTCCGACTAAGATATAAGCTACTAAATTCCGTGGTGTCTTTAATTTCTACGTATTGAATCATTCGTTCGTTCGTTTTCATGTTATTTCATTCGTTCGTTTCATTCATTTCGTTCCCCCCTCAGGTCCACAACAAATACACGGGCGCTGATTTCGATGAGGACCTCCGTTCGGTGCTGCGCCGCGCCGGCTGCCGCGACGAGAAGGTTGCCTTCATACTGGACGAGTCGAACGTACTCGACAGCGGGTTCCTTGAAAGAATGAACACGCTCTTAGCTAATGGAGAGGTAATTAAGAACGGCCTACTAGCTATACTGCGCAATTTCATGATTCACCCTGATAATGATGATAAAAAGTATTCCAAAACCTAAAGTATCTAAATTCCATATTTCATCGAAATCAGCTTAGTAGTTGTGGGGATACGTGGTGGAAAAATATTCACACACACACACGCTATAACTTTCGAATTTATAAAATTAAAATAAAAGGAATTAGCCGCATAAATTATAATACGTGATATAACTGACAGTGCTATTTTATTTTATGCTCTTTTATTAGCAAAAAATAAGAAGAAAGACAAACGTTAATTCTTTCTTGTTATTTGTAGGTTCCCGGATTATTCGAAGGCGATGAGTTCGCCGCTCTTATGACGCAATGCAAAGAAGGCGCGCAGCGTGAAGGTCTCATGCTTGATTCCAACGATGAACTTTACAAATGGTAAGACCTATCTTCAATTTTATGAACGCTCATGTCAAGAGTCAATTTCAGAGTTTTCGGATATCTTTTACCGCTTACTGATTTTCTCCAATATTTCCCAGGTTCACAGGTCAAGTGATGCGCAATTTGCACGTGGTGTTTACGATGAATCCTTCGTCGGAGGGTCTGAAGGACCGAGCGGCCACCTCGCCCGCTCTCTTCAACAGATGTGTGCTCAACTGGTTCGGTGACTGGAGCGATGGGGCTCTGTTCCAAGTAAGTGGTTAAACTGATCCAGAGTTTGCTGTAGCAGTCTTCTTTATGAATGTAGTGACTGTTTTTAGAGTCCAGCTAGAAACACGAGGACTTCCTACAAAATGAGCGTCTTCACTATAAGATTGAATAGTTATTTTTTATGTCTTCTAACTTCGATTTAATTTTCGAATCTGTAAGGCGAAATCAAATGCAAGCCCTACAAAATTGCCTTAAAAAAAATCAACGACGCCAACAGAGAATTAGTCGCAAGCAAGCTCTCCAATATCACGCATTTTCAACGGCAAATTGATCGCTTCGGTTTTCGCCACGCCCGAAATCACTCGACTCCGCTTACGACTATACCTTATCCACAGGTGGGTAAAGAATTCACGTCCCGCATGGACCTGGACTCGGCTGACTACGTGCCTCCAGACATATTCCCAGCCGCTTGCAATAAGATAAGCACGCGGCCGGCGCACCGCGAGGCCGTGGTGAATGCGGCGGTGTATGTCCATCAAACGTTGCACCGAGCCAACCAGGCGTTGGCCAAGCGGGCCAATAGGACCATGGCTATTACACCCAGGTACTGTGGCTCAGCACCAACTTATTGCAAGTTATTTATGAATATGTCACTAACTTTGAGTTAAATTTTTCAAGGGTATGAGATGTGGCTGTTTTGATGATCTCTCAAAAGCACAGATACAACGGTGCAAGTCCATGCTGTAACATTTCAAAGAGCTAGCGTAGTATTAATTTCGAAATATAACCCATAAATTCTAAATAAAATAGAAATAAAGGGCTTAGACAAATCTACTTTAGTTATATAAATAACAATGATTCTGATTTCGCTGAATTTCAATGTATTAAAATTACTGAATTTAATCCTCTTCTCTACATCATAGAAATCATATACATAATGCTTTTCAAGGATACGGTTTCTGATCGCAATTTTCCTAACAGACACTACCTGGACTTCATCCAGCAAATGGTGAAACTGTACGCGGAAAAGCGCGCCGACTTGGAAGAACAACAGCTTCACTTAAACGTCGGTCTGGGCAAGATCGCCGAGACTGTCGAACAGGTTGAGGAGATGCAGAAGAGTCTCGCTGTCAAATCTCAGGTATGAAAAACCCACTAAAACTAAAAACTAAAAAAGAAAATTATCTAAAAGTTACTCAAGATATCTGTCCTGTAAAGGTTTTATTCAAACATTACTTATTTTGTTTTCTTTACAGGAACTCCAAGCTAAGAATGAAGCCGCCAATGCCAAACTGAGACAGATGGTGAAAGATCAGCAAGAAGCTGAAAAGAAGAAAGTCGAAAGTCAAGAGATTCAGGTCTGAAACATTCTTAATACTTGTAGAGTTATTAAAACAAATATCCGGGAATTCGAACATCAAAAATTTTATAAACTGTTCTTGTTTTTCATACAGGTTGCTTTAGAAAAGCAAACGAAGGAGATTGAAGCGAAACGTCGCGACGTAATGGCAGACCTCGCTCAAGTCGAGCCTGCTGTTATCGAGGCTCAAAACGGTTTGGTCTTTTACTCTATTTGCATGGATTTACAAATTGTGTGCCGGTGATATAAGCGCTTTAACATGATACGAACTCTACAAACTTTTGATGCTTAGCTAATTCTGTTTTAGCAATGAAAGAAAGTGTCAATTAATTTGAACATTATAAGTATTATAACGTACCACTCAAAAGGTTTTATTTAACTTTGCTAAAGCGCTTTTAATCACTGGTTTGTTGGTTTCCCCTATTTGTCTTTAGAACCCTGAATTGTTTAGACAGTTGCTAACCCATACTACTCGTTGTTGTTTTCGTTAGTATAGAAATCGTATTTTGATAGTAGTTTATCAAGTCAGAATGCTAACAGTCACAATTGAAAAGATGCCAATCCTGATAAATGTTATTCGGACCAATTTTATTTTTGTTTTATTGAAGGATTGTGTTGCTGAACTTTTAGTATTGTAAAGTTATTAATCGATATATAAGATTTATTATCAAAGTCGTCAGTGGCACAATACTTCAAACTCAAATGAAATCGTCGTCAGAAACAAAATACCTAAATCAATTAAACGATTCCTAATCCTACATCACATGTCTTCAAATTATTTCAGTAAGTCAAGTTTTATTTAATAGCTGGGTTGATTTGATATTAGTAATTTGTTTCTGACTAAGACCTACCCTAGTATTAAACCCTGGCTCCACACAGCGGTGAGATCGATCAAAAAGCAGCAACTGGTGGAAGTGCGGTCCATGGCCAACCCTCCTTCGGTCGTCAAAATGGCGCTCGAGTCCATCTGCACTCTCCTCGGGGAGAAAGGAGACACGTGGAAAGGCATCCGATCCGTCGTCATGAAGGACAACTTTATATCCACCATCGTCAACTTCGAGACCGAGAATATGACGTTAGTTTGCGACTTTGTAGTGGGGGTGGCTCGTATGGGTACAGTTGAGCTTTGCTCAATCGAGTGCTTTGATTTTTTAAAAGCACTCTATTGCACTAAGAAATCGTAGTCTTTTTCACTTGACAAATGGCAAGGTATCACGTTTTTGACATTTACCCAATAAAGCAAAAAAAACAGAAACGGCTTGGTTTATGAGTGTAACATTCGCTCGACCATTGACTTGTTGTCGGCTCTTGTAACAGAACGAGTTACCCCCAAAATCCAATAAATCAATTTTAATTTGTATTTCAATTTCCTTCTTTGTTAGACATCAACACTTTAGATAGCAAACCATTGACGAACCCTGTTATGGTATTTATTGGCAAAACATTTATATTGTACTTTGAATGTTATGCGTGAAGTTTTAACATTTTGTAAAACACTTTATAATCCTATTGTATGACTGTTATGAAAAAAAAATAGTTTACATTGTATTGTACTGAATGAATATTATTTTAGTTAAGTTTGATGTTGTATATAAGCTAAGCCCGCTTGCATTATGTGACTGTTGTTATTAATATTTTAGAAATAATACCTAAGTAACGCTGTGATCACTGTATGTTATGTAAAATGGCATCTATGTAAGGCACACTAATATACCGAAAATTCGTGACTAACCCGCTAAGCATTCGACGAGAAGTTATTAACATTTGTAGAAATAATACGATTCGTAACCGTCTCTTTTTCAGCAAAAGTTGTTTTGTGACCGAGTCGATTCGAAAAGATTACGATTTCTTAGGAAAAAAAATACAAAGAGATCTTGATCTTTCCCTCGGCGCAAAGTAGATGCGTTCGGACTTTACTCATACAGTTATAACGCCAGCCGCATGTACGTATCACAGACAGCAGCTAAACGCCTTTTTTGTTTCTCTCTTTTTTGTACTCTCTCGCTCTCGCTTCGTGGTGGTGACGGACGCTGCGCGGGACCTGCGGCTGTGTTATCTGTACAGCTGTGAAAAGTATAAAGAAGCAGCATTTGGTGGAAGTGAGGTCTATGGGCAACCCGCCGGCGCTCGTCAAGGTGGCCCTGGAGTCCATTTGCCTGCTGCTCGGCGAGAACGCCACCGATTGGAAGGCCATCCGAGCCGTCATCATGAGAGAAAACTTCATCAATAGCATCGTCTCCAATTTCTCCACTGAGGACATAACGTGAGCACCGCCCCGCTTGTTTTCCATCCTGTATTATCCAACTCGTCTTCTGTTGGTCTGGTGGAGGTTGATGCGTAAAAAGCTAAGTTGTATGTATTATCGATATAATTACGATCTGCAGCCTGATTACGTTGAATTTGTTTACATGTAATGAAAGTCGTGCCAGCTCGCTCACAGTTGCAACTGACGCCAAACGTAATCAGGCAGCTATGAATTTAGTTAACATTTAGCTTTTTACCTAAACGTGATACAAATGTACTATTTTTAGACTGTGCGCATGTGTTTATCAACTTATTGCATGCATTTGTTTCAATGTGCATGATTTTACTTGCTACTTGACGCATGTGTGTGCATCTTGCGCATGTACGGAATGTAGATTTGTGGTGATGGTCAAATGGAAAATTAATTTAGACAAGTTTTGTTAACGAAATACACTTTCAAGGAACTAAATCACCATCACGTAGAAGTAGTTACACGTCGTAGATTGACATAATAATTGTACTTTAAAAATCGGCTATCAATTTGGCTACTCTTTGTAGTAACCGACTGGCTAAAAATTCGCTCTTATTCGAGTGCCAAAATCGTGAAACATTATCGTCTCCAAGTAGAACTCGCTCGTTTCACAAATCTTGTGTAAATACAATTTTACTCCAAATCCATTTTGCATGAATGTATTTGCCAATAAATAACGTTCCTTTGTAAATGTTAAGCCAAAATCATCGATCCTGTGAAAGTGAGCTTTTTACTGTTTTTTGTTATATTTTCATTTTATTTGCTATCTAATTTGTCTTCTTAGGGAAGACTTGGTGTTTATCATAAGTTTGTTTTGCTGTTTTTGGTAAGTGAAGACCTTATAAAAATGTCCTTGAGTTGTAAAGAATACTGTCCAAATTGGATTAACAATTGATGCATGAAATTCAAGCAATCTCTGGTTTAGGGTGGAGTTTTGTTCATTGAGATGGTCTGGTTCATTGGCATTGCACGAACAGCACGTACAATCCCCTCTAGCTTTCACCATTTACATATTTAATGCGTTTTGTATGTGGGCAGTGACGATGTGCGAGAAAAGATGAGGACTCGGTACCTCAGCAATCCTGACTACAACTTCGAGAAGGTTAACCGCGCCAGTATGGCTTGCGGACCTATGGTCAAATGGGCTATTGCTCAGGTAAGCAAGATTTTATTCCGAGATTTATTAACCATAATGAACAAATCAAGATTTTAGTTACGAACAAGCCTGACAAACGTAATCAACTAAGATGTCAGTGACCTCACTTTTCTTCTGGGGCGTCATATTGCTGCATTGCATCGCGTGAACGGACTGTACACAACAAAGTCTGACAACCCTAAACCACAAAATAAAAATGTTCTTTTTTCTTTCAAATTAAACAATCCTGACTATTTCAGAGAGTATATTATTGTAACAAATTCCAGATTGAGTACGCCGACATGTTGAAACGCGTGGAACCACTCCGCAACGAGCTACAGGCTTTAGAAGACCAGGCCCAAACCAACGTTACGGCCGGCGATGAAGTGAGAGACCTCATCGCTCAGCTCGAGAAGTCCATAGCCTCTTATAAGGAGGAATATGCTCAGCTGATCAGTCAAGCGCAGGCCATTAAGACTGATCTCGAGAACGTACAGGCTAAGGTAAATTTTACCATACAGTTTCATCATCATCATCATATGCAACCTTTAATCCTCCCACTGCTGGGATACAGGTCTACCCTCGAAGGGTGATTAGGCCGTATTCCACCACGCTGGCCAAGTGCGGGTTGGTGGATTCACATACGCCATTGAATTTCTTCTCCGGACATATGCAGGTTTCCTCACGATGTTTTCCTTCACCGAAAAGCCAGTGGTATGTAAATTCGTACATAAGTTCCAAAGAACTCATTGGTACCATACAGTTTACTCGTAGATAATCAACTTAAAGTTTATGTTCCCTTAACTAAATGATCTTTTTCTTAGGCTACTTCTCCAACTACTAAAAGTTGGCAGTCAGCTCTGCACATTTGGAAGTATCCTTGACAAGGCGAAAGAGTTCGGCGGGACTCCTAATACCCGTAAATTGTTACTCAACCATGATTTTCTTTTTAATTTTTTTTTTAACTGGTTTTCCTCTTTCCAGCAACTTTTCTTATCAATAATAGTACCGTTATACCGAAATGATAATCCCTTTCATTTGATTCCCAGGTGGACAGGTCTATAGCTCTACTCAAGAGCTTGGTAATCGAGCGCGAGCGCTGGGAATCTAGCTCGGAGACGTTCCGCTCGCAAATGAGTACCATCGTCGGCGATGTCCTACTGTCTGCTGCTTTTATTGCGTATGGCGGGTACTTCGATCAACATGTGAGTGATTGCACTAAAAAAGTCTAAAAAGATCGTCAAAATTATTGTAAACACTTTGACCGCGGAAAACACATAGGTACCTTGTGTTTTCCTTTGTGCAACGCAAATACGGCTGCACACAACAGGCGCGTAAAACACAACTCATTTGACTATTAGCCGCACTTAAGGCAAGCGCATGTGATTATTAGCCGCAGTCAAATATTAATGGGTTTTTTGACCGCCACCTTGCTTGATGGTGAGCTAATTATTTATATTAACTATGTAATTTTTATGCTGAGTTGACAATCCATCGCCTTTTTGCATTTTTGCTACGAAATTACACTCTGCATGACTCAGTAAACAAAACTTAACAACACTAACGTAATAGTTCGATAATCTTTTTACTAAGAAACTTCTTTTCAGTACCGTCAAAACCTATTCGCAACGTGGACCGCTCACCTCGCCGCCGCTCACATCAAATACCGCGCGGATATAGCCCGTACTGAGTACCTCAGTAACCCAGACGAGAGGCTGCGTTGGCAGGCGAATGCTCTGCCCACTGACGAGCTGTGCGTCGAGAACGCTATCATGCTTAGAGTAAGTTCACCGAAATACGAGTAGTGCATATACTTATGTAACTAAAAAAATTGTGCAACAGAAAGAATGTGATCAAATTGGCGCTGCTAAAATGTTCTATAGATTGATTTGACTTTTTGTTCATATAATTTTCTTGCGTTGATTGGACGAAGATTTTTATAAGCTACGTAATATTGGCTAATATATTGACTGAAATTAAACAGGTGTCGAAACGGTAGAAACTCGTATAAGGAACGAAGTTCACCTAATCATCGACCACCATCCACAGATCCGCTTGCAATTTATCGATCATCAAGTTTTATATCTTCTCTCGACTCATTTTAATAATAAAAAATCGTATTTATTTTTTTTATTCTTGCTCTCTTTTACGCAGCGTTTCAACCGCTACCCGCTGATCATCGACCCGTCGGGCCAGGCTACTGAGTTCATAATGCGAGAGTTCAAGGAACGCAAGATCACCAAGACTTCCTTCCTCGATGATTCATTCAGGAAGAATCTGGAATCCGCTCTGCGATTCGGTAATCCGCTACTGGTTCAGGTAAGAAAAAAGCAAATTTGTATTTAAGAAGATAAAGTACCCAACGTTTTCTTGTTAATGAACTAAACTGCATTTACTGTAGTGAATTTTTGTGTTATTCATATATTTATTTTTTCTTTAGGATGTGGAGAACTACGATCCGATTCTGAACCCGGTGCTGAACCGAGAGCTGCGCCGCACTGGCGGCCGCGTGCTTATTACGTTGGGAGATCAGGATATCGATCTCAGTCCTTCGTTCGTTATTTTCCTCAGCACCAGGTAACAAAAAATCTGATGAAAGACCCAAAGTTGTACCCAGTTTATTAGAAAATATTTTTGTAGCAATTAACAGATGAAACAAATGCAATAGAGACTGACGTCAAGTTCTTTCAGTTTTCTAGTCTTAGCTCTTAAGTAAACTAACCCGTCTTGGTCTAATGGGCTTAACTCTCTTCATCATCTTACAGGGACCCGACAGTAGAGTTCCCTCCAGACATGTGCTCTCGAGTGACATTCGTCAACTTCACCGTAACCCGCTCGTCGCTCCAGTCTCAGTGCCTGCACCGCGTACTGAAGGCCGAGCGGCCTGATATCGACACCAAGCGATCTGACTTGTTGAAACTACAAGGTAAATATTGTACCATATGCACAAAAGTCCGCATTTGTGCAGCCTAATGGAACATATGAATATTTATAGCACAAAGCAAGGAAAAGTTTATTTAACTTAATTTATCTTTTAGGCGAATTCCACCTCCGTCTGCGTCAACTTGAGAAGTCCCTACTTCAAGCGCTGAATGATGCTAAAGGAAAGATCCTCGATGACGACTCGGTCATCGCAACACTTGAAACACTCAAGAAAGAAGCAGACGATATCGGACAAAAGGTATGTTTCCTTGTCAACACTCAATTATTTTATTGTACTGTTACAGGACGTTAAAATACATACAGGACATAGTAAAACAAAAACATAACCAATAATTTTTTTTTCAGGTTGAAGAAACAGACAAGGTCATAGCTGAGATTGAAACTGTCAGCCAGCAATACCTGCCGCTATCTCAAGTAAGTTTCCAAACAAAACTATCTCACAGATCAAGGTAAAATCACCCTTATTACCACTTAATAATATTTGTTTTCGTATTACCAGGCTTGCAGCAGTATCTACTTCACGATGGAGTCGCTCAACCAAGTCCACTTCCTGTACCAATACTCTCTGAAGATGTTCCTTGATATATTCAGTTCGGTGCTCGTGTACCCTCAACTGAATGGAGTCAGCGACTACGCTGCCAGACTTACAATTATAACTGAAGAGCTGTTTGCAGTAAGAATAACGTTTTCTTTAAACTAAGTGCACATATAATTTGTCTTTTGCACCGTATCCGTTGGCGCTCTAATTTTTGTAAATATTCAAATGCCGACGCATACAAAACATTTGTGTCGTTACACCAAACATAAAATTTTCCTTTCAAACGCAAGTGCCTTTGTTAAAAACAAAATGTATACAATGTGATCATCGTTTGCTAAACAAACAGCCCATTAGACTATTTTGAAGGCTAAAATGATCCAAATGATAAAGCCTTAACTAGTCGGCATGTCATTTCTACTACTCATACTCTAGGTTGTATTAAACTTTTTGTTTGTCATTAGGTTGTATACGAGCGCGTTGCCCGCGGCATGCTACATACGGACCGGCTCACATTCGCCCTTCTCCTTTGCCGCATACATCTCAAAGGCATGGGTGCCGAGGATACTCTAGAACAAACCTTCGCCACCTTCCTGCGAGGCAAAGAAGGCTTCGTATCTCATTCTGCGCCGTTGGATCCGCTGACGCATCAGCAACACGATGCTGCGGCGAGACTCAGCTCCAGGTAAAAACTAGCATCGATTACAAGTGAGACACATCGTATTAAAGCTCGTTCAGTCGAGTCGACCAAGAAATAAGAGAATCAAATCGTTCAGTCATCGTAAGGCGTTAATCAAAGTAAATGATAATTAACTAAATATAAGAAAAGACAGGAGCAAAACTAGGTAGAAGTTTGTCCCTATGATTCCGTATCAAATAGTATCAATCGATGACTGATGTTTGATTTCACTCACCTCTCATCATATTTCCCACATCTCGCCAAAGAGTGGTGATGGCGGCGGAATAAAAAGCACGTTTCCATTTTTGTGAAAATTTATCCCTAACCAGTTTCCCTGTTGTCCCGATCGCAGGCTAGTCGCGTTCCGTCGGCTCCTAGAGAAGGCAAGCGAGTTACCCGAGCTGGCCGCGTGGCTCGCGCAAGCAGCGCCCGAGCAGTGCGTGCCAACGCTTTGGGACTCGGAGCCTTCTGCGCCGCCCGCGCCTCATACCCTCGCCATGTACCGTCTGCTGCTCATACAGGTATATAAACCTAAAACTTGGACTTAGACTCGTATCTCAAGTTCCAACTCATAGTCGGTTAATTGATTTTTTTTACAACAAACTCGACATGCGTTTGACCACAATCTCACCTGGTGGGAAGCGACGACGTGGTCGAAGATGTAGCACTCTTGCCTAGAAAATACCTATTCACTCTACTTTTAAATAACCCTGGGTTAAATACATCAGCTTTTAAGTTTTTCTTTTGTTTGTTAAAATTACTTTTTTCTATTAGTCGTTCCGTCCTGACCGCGTGATTGCTGCGGCGACACAATTGGTCACTGCCGTCCTTGGCTCTGGATTTATGACTAAAGCAGAAACTGAGCTGGACCTGGCTTCCATCACTGAAACGCAACTGAACGCCACCACACCGGCTCTTCTGTGCTCCGTGCCTGGATATGATGCCAGCGGTGAGTAAACAATAAGTTAGCTATTTTAGCAAATATGATGTTTTGAGATCTAATTGTGTGACAGGATGACAGACCTATTATTTGCGAACACCTTCGGTGCGTAAAACCTTACTGGTTTGGTCTCAACAGGTCGTGTGGATGACATGGCCACGGAACTCAACAAGCCTTTGTCGAGTATCGCCATCGGATCTGCTGAAGGTTTCAACCAAGCCGAGCGCGCTATCAACACCGCATGCAAAACTGGCCGGTAAGTACAAACCTCACTAATAAGTATGAAACCTGAGTTTATTATTTTTTTTGTTCTAAACTCTGTTCAAGCAACGTATATATTTAAATGATTACAATCGATGCATTCAAGGTCAGTGATTAATTACTCAAACTATATTTCATATTTCTTTACAGTTGGGTGATGCTGAAGAACGTACATTTAGCCCCGGTCTGGCTTGTCCAACTAGAGAAAAAGCTACACTCACTGCAGCCGCATCCGAACTTCCGTTTGTTCCTCACAACGGAAATAAGTCCGAAGCTGCCCGTCAACTTGCTCCGAGCTGGGCGCGTGGTGGTGTTCGAGCCGCCGCCAGGCATCAGGGCCAACTTGCTGAGGACTTTCGCTACTGTGAGAAACTTTCATAGCCAATACATTATAATATAAATCTTCAAATTTCTGACCGTCATAAATAATTGGCTGTGACATACAGACGGACAAACGCACGAGTCTCGTCTTAAGGGTTCTTTCGAAGGTGGTTCAGAACCTAAAGAATATTGGTCGAACGCGCTTCAAATACCAAGTATTGTTAAATTACGGCACTATGTTTTAGCGATGGCGATCACTCGTGAACCTTTAATGCCATCTAATTTCATAGTTGTTTTTTTAAACAGGTACCGGCAGCTCGCATGATGAAGCAACCATCGGAACGCGCGAGGCTTTACTTCCTTCTGGCTTGGTTCCACGGTATGATAACTTTTTTTTTATTTAAAAATGGAATCCACTAAGCATTGTCAAAATTTGTTGTCTCTTTTTCCCGGGCAAAAATTAGATTATACACGTATGTAATTTAAAAAAATAAATCCACTTATAGATTGTCATGACATGAATGTTTTTGTTTAGGTATTGTCCAAGAACGCCTTCGCTACGTCCCTCTCGGTTGGGCCAAGTACTACGAGTTCAATGAATCGGACTTGCGAGTCGCTTGCGATACTCTCGACACATGGATCGACGCTACGGCTATGGTATGTAACTCTAACTTTTATCTGAAGATTTCATAACTGATGGTTGATTGACTGAAGAGTTAGTTGATGGAAATTAATATTCAATTAATTTCATTTGTGTTTTAATTAAATTTAAGCAAAATCAGATAATCATTAACTGAGATTACCTTGCCAATATAATCGGACTCCACAATTTAACTACCCTACTGTAATTGGCAACTTTGCATTCCACAGGGACGTACCAATTTGCCGCCAGAAAAGGTCCCATGGGAGGCACTAGTGACCCTCCTCTCACAATGTATCTACGGAGGCAAGATCGACAACTCATTCGATCAGCGACTGTTGCATTCTTTCCTCTGCAAGCTGTTCACGCCCAAGTCGTTTGAGGCGGACTTCGCGCTCGTGGCTAATGTTGATGGGGTGAGTGTTGTAAAGCTATTTGTTCTTAACCTGCACAAAATTAACTCAGGACGGTGCATGGAACAAAAAGAGAAGCCTTATAGTGGACGATCACGAGCTGAAATTGATACTAAAGATTTTGGTTTTACCTAAGCAGTTGCTACGTTTAGGCCAGTGCAAAACTACTCTCATTTTATTTTGATGATCTCAGGTCGTATCTGCTGTTTACAAGCACCCCTTAATTTCACACACACAGCATCGTCACAGCATCGTCCTGGTCGACACGTCAGTTTTACGCCTCTAAGATGCCAGGCTAAGAACTTTGCACCTAATCAGATAGTAATCAGGTTAATTTTGTTCAGGCGACTGGTAACCAGCGTCACATCACGATGCCGGACGGCAACCGACGCGACCACTTCCTGAAATGGATCGAGGAGCTTTCCGACAGGCAGACGCCATCCTGGCTCGGCCTGCCCAACAACGCTGAGAAGGTAACAATATCTGTCTACCTTGAGACTGTGAGGGAAGTGCTATTCTGATGTAAGTGGAGAGGTGGCGAAGTTGCAAGACTGCAGCCACAACTTTTGACCATAAAATATTGCGTGGTAGTAAATATTACATTTGGTTTGAATTGGTCAAGGTAAATATGGACCTTGAACACAAGTTTATAGTAAGCATTGCTATTTGTAGTATTACGAAAATGCTCCAGGTACATTATTAAAATATCTAGCTATAATAATAATTTGGTTCGTAGGTGCTACTCACCACTCAGGGCAGCGACCTAGTCTCCAAACTTCTGAAGATGCAACAGTTGGAAGACGAGGAAGAGCTCGCCTACAACGCTGCGTCCCAAGACCACGATCCAAGTAAGTTTTTACGTTCTGATTCAGGCTTAAAAAACAATCTAATCACCAACAGCTAGTAACTTATACCGGCTTAATCAAAGCCAGCCAAATCTTGACAGTAATATGCCATACCTATAGCGACATTTCTGCGTCTTCAGAACATTTGATCGCGATTCGCGATGTCTGTGGCTAACACATGAATGAATGTAATAGAAAGAAATACGCGCACAGATCGTTACAGACACCCATAAATTAACTTACTTGTCCAATTAGAAATTGAATACTGCTCTGCCTTATTTATTTCCATAGTATAATGATAGATCACTAAAATAACAATGCATTTGTTTACTTACTCCTCTCAGACAAAAATCACACGGATCAGCCGACATTCGGCGAGATTGCAAGTGAGTTTATTCGCGGTTTGACGCTGAACTGCTTTGGCCGAAAGACCGCCGACTGTGACACTCGTTCTTCAGCTTTACCTTCCGTTTACTCTCAGTGTTTCTGTGTTGTAGCCTTTCAATAAAGAGTTAAATGTCCATATGTGCGCCATGTACCTTTGCAGCGATGAAGTTAAACTCATTACATCATCAAAGTTGACATATTTATTTGGGTTGTGTGGATTTTGTGGTTATAAGATAATCATCTAATTCGGAGATGTCCAAAAAGCTTGTTTTATGTCTTGTGTCGTTTTCGCGCCTGATAGGTTTATGTCGCGGGAACAATTAATACGGTTATGCAAAAGGGTTTTTTTTAAGTCGCTAATATCACAGCCGTAAATTTATGTGGCGTGCAGCCTGTAACAGCATTTGAAAACGGGGTTTTACTATCTAGGTATCGATATGGTATTGAATGTGATTATTTGGTGCAGGTGTGATGGTGGCTGAAGTGGGCGACGGCCGGCCCGCTTGGATGAAGACGCTGCAACAAACCGCGACCAACTGGCTGCAACTGCTGCCTCAAGAATTGCCGGTAAGTTCTGAACAGACACGACTCTCGTTGAATTTGAGACCATTACAAATTTCAAGCTGGCTGATGAAGTCTTCAAAAGGCGGATGCCTTAATTCTATTTAATTTCTAATGATTTCGTACAGAGCTTTTAGTGACATCGCGATCGGCGTAATTTGTGAGGAACCGTAGTGCAAGAGCAAAATATTTTTTTGTTTGTGCAGACTCTGCGTCGTACTGTGGAAAACATCAAGGACCCACTGTACCGTTTCTTCGAACGGGAAGTGGCCGCCGGTGCTTCGCTCCTGCAGAATGTACTGCACGATCTGCGCAACGTGATCTCCATTTGCAACGTAAGCACTTGCAAAACATATCTAAATATTAAGACAAATATCATTACCGATAAAAATCTAGCTTTCTAGCTTTACCGATGACGAAAACTGGAGGTTTTGGTGGCACACTTTTCTCTTAGCTCCGAAACATACACCGCAACACGCCCTCAGCCATGTCCATACCACTTCGAGCGCACATGGCTCCGCTGAAGACTTGAACGATTACCACGAGTCGATTCGACACATACAGGTCCAATCTACTGTACCTCTATGTGTCTGTTTCTGTCGTACTGAAACTGCGATACACAAATCCTCGAAAAGGCCAGGGTTTGCGGGGACGACGTGTGTATTGTTCAGCTGGACGCGTATAGTGAAAGACCCTCTTCGTCGTCACGTTGATCCATGTTGTTGTTGTTGATGCGCAGGGCTCGATGAAGCAGACAAACGAGACCCGGTCCATGGTGGGCGAGCTCGTGCGCGGCATGCTGCCGAGCGGCTGGCGGCGCTACGCGGTGGCGCGCGGCTGCACGGTGCAGCAGTGGGTGGGGGACTTCGCGCACCGCGTCACGCAGCTGGCGCACGTGTCGCGCGCCGTGGCCGACCAGGGGGCCAAGCGGCTGCAGGTACATATACCTATTATCTTTGTACGTGAAGTAATGCGCTATACCGCACTGCCACGACCAGACGTGCTAATGTTAAACTCCAACCCCCTAAAACTCGATCGTGTCACTCCTCCGCTGCGTGGTAGCGGCACACATCTGGAAATCTCCCGAACCCGAATTCTGGGTGGCGCAGACCTGTTATGGGCAAACGTGACGTTTAACATCAGGCGAGCGATTTGCTCGTCTCGTCACTCAATTACATAAAAAAAGAACCTATCATCAACCATCATCCTCATTACCCAGATAATATAATCGCATGTGAGTGAACTACTAGGAACCTATTGTGGCTCGTGCGAGATAACATCCGTTGTAGAAAAGGCCAATACGCTAATCACAAAGGTTAAAAGATTTTCTAAGAAATTGTTTCACGCCATGATATTTGTATGCTCGAATAATATTAATTAATTCTTAGTTAAAAAAACTAAAACGTTAATTTTATCAATACAAAATAATCATAGAAAAAAACTAAAACTGCTCTCCTGAAAATATCTGTGATTGACATATTCGTTCTTTCTACAAAACACCAACGAAATTATATTAACTCTCACTCTTTAAGAATTTTCTAACGAGTGCGACGGTGACCCTGATAATGTCGTACGAGCCAAAATTAGTTCCCTGATCGTCTGCACATATGCAAGTCCGTTAAATAAATTTCTGATTGCAGAGTATCCCGGTGTGGCTGGGCGGTCTGCTGAACCCCGAGGCGTACATAACTGCTACAAGGCAGTGCGTGGCGCAGGCCAACTCTTGGTCGCTTGAAGAACTGCACTTGCAAGTACGTAACCAAACAATAACTAGTTTTACGTCCTAAAAAACTAACCATATCAGTCTCTATAATTTGGACCTGGAAGACATCACACTAAAGGCACAAGCAAACCGGCGCTATAACATTACAGCGAATAATCGCGTTGATTTGCTCAAATTATGAAAAATCAAAATTTTGACCTGTTCCTTTCATGATGCTCGCCTCGACTTCCCCAAAGATATTTTTAGACTTTTGACTGTATTTCAATTGTTCGTTTTATTAGGTGACGATCCCCGACCCGGGCACTCCAACCGACAACGCGCAAACAGAATGGTCGTTCTCTGTGACCGGGCTCAAACTGCAAGGCGCCAACGTGAAGGGCAACCGGCTGCTTCTCACCAACACCATCATGGTGGACCTGCCGCTCACTGTGCTCACTTGGGTTCGGTAAGTTGCAAGTTACAGAAATATCTAGTCTTGTATTAATATTCGGAGTTGGTATTGCAGCCTGTAGGCTAGGGTGTACTCATAGGTATTTGGGACCAAAAGAACCTGTACTGACATCCTACTTGCAGTTTAGCGTGTATTGTGATTGTGGTGCTTACCATCAGGCAACTAACTCTCCCCTCGATTTAGTTAGCACCACGCTTCGATGACTGAGATGGCCCGACTCCCAAAAAAGAAAATGTAATACGTCCAAGCACGACGCCAACTCGCATACCATCGAAGACGTAGGAATATAACACCTATTTTACTCTTGTTTTTTTCCTATTTTACAGCGGCCCAGAGCAAGCACCAGCGGGTCAGACACTCACGCTGCCGGTGTACTTGAACAGCGCTCGCTCGGAGCTCCTGTTCACGGTGCGTCTCCCGATCGCGGCCGGACAGGAACCGCACGCTTTCTACGAACGAGGCGTCGCGCTACTCACCTCCACTGCTCTCAACTAGATCATAAACTGAAGAAAAGCATTCGATGTTAGCAGCGTCTATTGGCTTACCTGCACACGAATAACCACCCTAATTACCTAACGTTAAAGTCGCATTCATCACGCGGTAACGCGTAACGCGATATTCGTGAATATTCACATAAGAGCGAGTAGCGATGTTGCTGTCCGATGATTAGATTACCTACATCGGAACGTCACCTTTAGAGATTAAAACAAGCTTTCTCATAGATTTCGGTGCTGATTCGCAACATTATTTAATAATACATAATGTATTAATCTATCCTGCATGAAATGAGATTATAATGATAGCTATAATTGCTTATAGACTTTTTTGTAGTATTGTGACTATTCCCAGTTATGTAAACGCACTTGTAAGTGAAATGTTTAATCTTGCTATTGAATGAAATAAAAAAATTAACAATATTTTGATTTTCCTTTAAACATACCCTGATATCAATACAACTACTTCCGACTTAGGCGCAAGAGACATGCGATAAAAACTAGGAAACAGGATTTATCTTATTTATTTCTAAAAGAGAGTAACATTTAATAAACATTTAATTAAAACTTACGTCTAAACATTTGTTCAGTTTGTTATCACTTTGTTTTTTTTCTTATCCATTCGCACTTCAAAATATTCACATCTACACAGAATTGCCCAACACAGGATAGATCACACATAATTCAGTACAAGACTAGATTAGAGTTGACTGGAGCCTTGAATATTTCCTTTCATACCGGGTGGCTTCAGCTTCGGTAACCTGGAAAACGAAAAAAACATGGTAATTTACTGATACGATTATTTTCGCAGAAAACTTTTGTTTTTTTATGCCATTAAGGGGCGGACGAGCAAATCGCTCGCCTGATGTTGAACGTCACGTTTGCCCATAACAGGTCAGTACCACCCAGAATTTTGAACTCATACAATTCAAAACCCTGCGCTCGTCACCCTGAGATTAAAATGTTCAATCTCCTAAAAATTAATAAAATAAGGACAAAAAATAAGTTAAAAAGCACATCAAATTGATATTTATTACGTGATTGTGTGTACCTTGTGTGTATGATTTTCCGCGGCGAAGACGGATGTATGAGATCGTGTTGCCTTTCCCATTCTATGAACTTCTGATGCTGACGCTGCCTTCGACGATCCACGTAACTTATCTGTGAAAGAAAGAATCTAACATAGTAAATATTTCAATACTAATATTTATCTATATGATATAAGTAGTTTATGCAATAAAAAAAATCTTTCACTAAAAGGTACACTATCCCCGAGTGCTATAGGCTATATTTATAGCCTCAAACTGGCGAGGCTGACGGCTGCACAGTTCCAAGCAACAGCTAAGCCGACTAAGCTAAGCAAACAACTTTTACAATGGTACAAAACGCGAATTCGCGAAAAAATATATATGGAGCCACTTTATGACAAAATTTACGTATTTTACTTCGTAAAAAGACGTCACTTACGACACAACTGGCCGGGATCCACACAAAGGCGGTGACCAACACAACGACTCCGACGATGTTGTCCCGGAGGAAGCCCAGCACATTGTTGATGTTTATATCCTCGATAATGTCCCAGAAACGTTCTACCACATCTTGGATAGTCTTTTCGCAAACGCCCTGTACAAAAACATCAGACTTTTATTTCTACTAGCACAAATAATAAGATTATTATAATATAAGAAAACTGTTCTTATGGTCAAGAACAAAAATAAGCTGATACCTTATTGCAAAAGCCTTGGATGCAGGGCGTTCCGTCCGGTAGAATATCGTTATGAGCCACCGGGAAACAAGTTTTATTCAAGCTCTTACGGCAACATCGCTTGCAGGCATCCGCAACTGTAAAACAAAGCCATTGACTTAAATAAATAAACGTTTCACACTCAAAGCTTCCCCACTATAATACGGCCGTTCAGAGAATGCGTTCCTGACACGTCGCGATTGAACTGACGACGTAACTTTGTAATGGCGTTGCAGTTACGATAAAAATATTTTTGCTGGTTGTTTACCGTTTTAACAATTGATGAGCATTAAAACAACATTATTATATCAATAATCAATTAATGTTATAATTTTGTGCGAAACTGAGTGTCAAACGTCAAACGTATTCTCTGAACGGCCGAACTATAGGAATAAATCCTGTGTCGGGGATGCCATGGAACACACACAAAGACGAGGACAACAACACCCACGACCCAGAACAGATATTTAAATTCATCATTCAAACATCTGCCCCGGTCGGGAATCGAACCCGGGACCTCTGGCTTATAAGGCGGATACACTACCGCTGCGCCAAACAGGCCGACAACTTCACCACTTCACAACTTCACACTGAGCTTTATGGTCATCTTGGACAAGAATGTAAAATGACGAATTCTGTCAATAGAACATTAGATATAGGGTGTAAGGGGCCATAGTTCAAAACTTACACAAGTTAGCGCAGTATCTACAGAACAGAAACTTTAAGAGATAACTATCATCATCATTAACTATTAATTTTCACATTCCACATTCCACATTTCAAAATAAGCTCTTCCATACATTTTGTCGACATTAACATTTTTCTATGGAACAGCTGATTTTTTTTTCGCTAATTTCGGGTTGGTCCCGTAGTAAAAGTTGTTCATAATGATGAGCACTATGAGCCCTTTTCGGCTTAGCATACCCTTTATGAATAACCCTGTATAGTTACCGATATCGCACATGCAGCTATGCATGCCCTGCGTCTCGCAGTACGGCACGCAAGTCCCATTCCGGCACCGGCCGCGTTCCGCACACTCGTGCTCATCCGCTATCGCTGGCGCCTGAACAAAAAAATATTTAAGAGAAGATAAAGACAATCAAAAATAAATAAATTAAGTTTCTGACTCCTAGCTTCCACTAGGAATAAATCCTGTGTCGGGGATGCCATGGAACATACACAAAGACAAGGACAACTAACACCCAGACCCAGAACAGATATTTAAACTCATCATATAAAAATCTGCCCGACCGGGAATCGAACCCGAGAGCCGAGACCTCTGGCTTGTAAGGCTTACAATAAAGAGTTTATCCATCTATCTACTTTATAATTACTGCTATGCTTCCTGATAGCTTTCGTAATTTTTTCGAGATAGTTTTTCCATGATACTTACTATTTCCATACAAAATATGAATTAAAATATAATTAGCCACAAAAAAGCCATAACTAAGAGCAGTAAGAGATATCACGAATTATTCACATAAACCAACATTAAATAACACTGGAATGAATGGGTCACCTTGGGGCAGTCCGCAGATGCACCGTTACAGGTGGCCTCACCCTCGCAGGCGGAGTGAGCCGCCTCGCGACACACCAGCCCCGGCGGAGCGAACACGCAGCCCGCGCAACAAGGAGAATTTTTATCACTGAGAAAAGAAATAACAAATTCAATCTTTGCCCGAAAAGGTCTTTCCCGATAGATATAACTTGGATGTCTTCAAGCCGCGAGTGAATCGGTTCTTTCTAGGCAAGCGTGCTCCATCGTAGACCGCATCATTGCTTACCATCAGGCAGGATAGTGGTCAAACGCAAGCCAATAATTGAATTAAAAAAAAAACTAACTGTTAGGCTCAAATCAAGCTAGGCCTCTTCAGCGTATCTATGTATTATTTGCAAACATATATGTATTACCTGCAAACAGCTCCTTGATTCTTCCTCAATTTACAATTCTTGTCGCAGCACATGTCATTGTCTTCCGTGCCTATAACAGAAACCAAGATCACTTTTAGCATCCCAACCATGCCTAGAAAATAAAATCAACTTTATAATAAGGGACTAAAGTCTGTTATACCAAGTAATCCCGCATCGCATTCTTCTCCGCCTTCGACGCGTAGATTCCCGCAGAAGCTCTCTTCGGGCTCCGAGAAGCAGCGGCCGGACTTCGCTTGCAGCACTTTGCGGATAGAACGCAACGAACAAGGCGAGAATCTCTGGAAAATGAGCGAAATTGTTTCACAACTTGTAACTTAACTTGTTTTTTTATTAGAACTTCTTATAGTGTTTCAGTCGGTCATATCCGTATATGGCATCGTACGGTCATCGGCCGCCATATTAATTTACTAGCGACCTGCCCCGGCTTTGCACGGGTATAAAATATACTTAGCCTATGTTACTCAGGGATAATGTAGCAATCTAATGGTGAAAGAATTTTTGAAATCGGTCTAGTAGTTTTTGTGTTTATTCAACACAAACATACAAAAATACAAATCTTTCCTCTTTATAATATTATAGTATAGATTACTATAGATGAATGACGTCACCGTTTATGGATGAAGTATACAAACATCGTAAGGCCGAAACCCCACTGGCAGTTCTCTTAAACCCAATATCTAGGCAACTCATAAGAAGCAAGCCACTAACTAGAGTACTTGGGACATTATGCTGAGAATCTAATACCATTCTTTGATTCGATATTGTTTCCTCATTTTTGCTAATTTTCTTCGTCTTTTTATTTGTAGTTCTACGTTCTAATCATAACCGCTCATATCTCACCTTGTTATTAACGTCATATCCGCTAACACTGTAAGTGTACATCAGGTAAGACCCCCCCTGGCTGGCGGCGGGCGAGCACTCCGCCACGTCGGGGTCGTGCTCCGAGCCCCAGTTGTGCCCGAACTCGTGCGCTGTCACGAGATCAGCCTCGCGAGTGATCACGCGCTGGCCGTAGTGGTTCCGCGACGAACTTAGACCGGAGTTGAGGTAGAGAGTGTATCCGTTCTTGAAGTATTCTGTGTGAAAAATGTCGGTTAGTGGGATATTATAATGCCAGTATGTTGTTGTAAATACTTCATTTCAATAATTATTGAAAAAAAAAGTGTAGGTAAGTATAGCGAAAAAAAAATCACAATATACCTACACCGTTATAGTTAAAGCAAAAATAATATCAGCCACAAACAAGACTTTGAGTATAAAAATAAAGACGAAACATAAAATAATAAAATAAAACAAAAGCCAACATAAAAGGACTCACACTAGGCATCAACCAACATAGCTGAAAATAAAAAGTACAAATTATAAAAAATAAAACACTCGAACGATTCGTACGTAGCCTATCTATAAATATAATATAATATCATGGTGACCTAAATTACGGGGTATCAAATACTTTTTCAAATGTTTTATACGTCGCTTACATATGCAACAACAGGAGCCCTATTTTAGCGCATGCATTACGAACCTGAGTCATTCTCTCTAATAATATGTTTTAACGAGCAAGACAGTGACCAAGATACCACTGCACGCCAGAATAAACCGCAGATCATTTTTTTTTATTCAATTATAGTTCCGTTTGACCGCCATCTCGCCTGATGGTGAGCAATGATGCGGTCGACAATGGAGCACGCTTGCCTAGAAGGAACCGATTCACTCGCGACTTGAAGACACCCAGAGAAACACCCACTCGGGTAAAGTATTCCACACTCTATAAATCTATTCCACACTGTAAAATACTAGTTATAATAAATGTCAAATACCAGGCGTGCATATCCCGCCAACAGAGTTCCTTCTAGGAGAGCCCACGTAGGCGAGGCCGAGGATGCCGCCCTCGAACTTGAGGTCCGTGAACAGGTGCGCCAGGCAGAAGTCCTTGTGCGAGTACTCGCGGCTGAACACCTGCACACCCATAAGTACAGATAACTTGCAATGCGAGTCTCAGTGCATTTATGTTGCACAAACCCTACTTCCTACTATCTTATCTTAGGAATACAGGGCTATACAGAAAGGGTATGCTAAGCCGAAAAAGGTTCATAGTACTCATCATTATGAACCACTTTTACTATGGGACCAACCCGGAATTCGCGAAAAAAAACAGTTGTTCCATAGAAAAATGTCAATGACTCTCGACAAAATGTATGATTCAACTGATTTTTTTTCGCGAATTTCCATGGTAAAAGTTGTTCATAATGATGACTAACTATGAGCCCTTTTCGACTTAGCATAACCTTTCTGTATAACCCTGTTTTATAAATGTGAAAGTTTAGAAATTTTTACTAAACTCAATGGCGTCTTTTTCACTTGTACGTACCTCTAGTAAATTCCGTACGTCCCACTTCTCCCGCACCATGTTGTAATGCGCCTCACCGCCGCGCACTCGCGTCGGCTCCGAGTGGACCAGAATCTTCTTTATAACGAAACCCATGCCTTTGAATCCGTCCATGTCCTACCAAAAAAATGTGTCAAAATTTTCCTAATAATAGAGCTAAACATTTGTATACAGGGTTATTCATAAAGGGTATGCTAAGGCGAAAAGGGCTCATAGTACTCATCATTATGAACAACTTTTACTAGGGGACCAACCCAGAATTCGCGAAAAAAAAATCAGCTGTCCCATACAATTTGTCGAGTGTCATTGACATTTTTCTATGGAACAGCTGATTTTTTTTCGCGAATTTCGAGTATGTATATCCATAGTAAAAGTTGTTCATAATGATGAGTACCATGAGCTCTTTTCGGCTTAGCATACCCTTTATGAATAACCCTGTATTTATGAACAAAACCCTGCTAAGTGACCTATTATAAGTTTGTTAAATATCACGCGTCAGGAATTTGCTGAAATTTTTCAGATTTGCCGCATTTCTAGATCAGCATGCTCATCTTAGATGAAATCGAGAGAGGAGGAATTCCATCATCATTCATCGAGACGATTTGTGTGTAACCTAATATCAAGCAACATGTGCTCAAATATAAAGCTATTTTTTCGCAAAATTTTACTTTTATTGCTTTAAAATACGTAAAAAACGAAAAAAAAAAACAGATAAAACGCCTCGCGCGTTTGGCCGCACTGGCGTTACGTCTGAAATAAACACACACGTTTGTGTTTTCCCGCACCGTTGTATCGAAAGTGGGCTTAACACGCCTGGCGTGTGTAGCCGCACTCGCGTTTGGTCGAGGAAAACACAGACGTGTGTGTTTTCAGCAGCCAAAGTGTTAATTGTTACTTTTAGTCGTAAAACGGTAACAGTCAGTGACTCAACTCACTGTTACCGTTTCGAGTAAGACTGATAAAGTTACTATCCTATTTACAACGTGATAGTGAAGTATGATAACCTACCTGCCGGTCCTGCCACACAGTGTCATTATATATTTTATGCACACGATCAATTAGACTTATCTGAAAAAAAAAAAAAATTAATTACTAAATTGACTGTCAAATTAGTCCTATTAACTGCACCTCGCGGTTTCAACCGGACAGTATTGAAAAACTACAATGATGATGATGAAAACTTGCATATGTGTTAGCCCATGGCATAAGCTAACTCTATTCCGAATTTTATCTAATTCCATCCAGCCGTTTCAGCATGAAGGAGTAACAAAGATATAGACAATATATTTTTTTATTACATACATTTATCTTTCTTACCAAATAACTGATAGTAGTTTTCGTATTACTAGCCCCCATTTCCTGAAAGAATCTATAGTCTGCCACCAACAACAATGGGCACCTGGTCTTGGTCGGTGTATATTCATAGTCACTCTGCCGTTTAACTCTTTTCTTCTGGACATCAGCACTGCCTTCGACACGGATGTCCGAGTGATCATCATCATTTTGATAAATGTATTTGTCCTTTTCTGACTGCTCTAGTTTCAGCTCTAACATTTTTGCATCTGTTTCTTCATCTTCATCATCATCTTCTTCTAGTTCTAAAATGAAAATGAAAATTAATTTAAAAAAAAAAAAAAAAAAAAATTATAAAAAATTAATAAAAAAAAACGAAAATTCAGTTGATAATGATTTTTCAATAAGTATTCACTCATTTTTTTAGTAGTCCTTTTCTCATTTTCATGCAGAAACATACTTTGTTACCAAATATCATCAATGTCAGTTCAGCTTTTTAGTTCACTGACAGAGTGCTTTAATATCACATTTCTTATGAAATATTAGTTTAGCTTGAAGGTGTGAAGTCACATAGAGGTAACATAAAGGTTACAACTATTTACCTGAAGTGTGAACCATCTTACCTTTGCCTTCCTTCACATAGCCACAGACCCGTGGTTTATCTCCAGTAGTCTTTTCTCCGTTGGCCCAGCTGAACTTTATGTCGGAGGATTTGTATGTTATCATAGTTTTGTCGTTATGGTGAGGTAGATGACGCCAGGACGGCTGCAAAAACAAGAAGTAAGACTGAGTTTTGCCCACAATTTTTTAGTTTTCCGGCATTGTTTCAAGAAACAAATTTTCTTAGTAATTTTTTTTACCAACTCGCCAGTCATATCTTTATAATTCAAGATGGCTTTTTCCATTTAGCATATTAAAAAGTAGCAGACAGGTCAGTGTTACTATCACATATTTTTGATATGAGTATTAAGTATGGTTAATTTAGAAACAGAAACACAAACATAATTGTATGTACGAGTATGTATACCTCTATGTGATATGTTTCTTCTGGTGTGTGAATAATTCCAGTGATGACACCATCTTCCATATGCAATTTAACATCTGATAACTTTTCACCAAAAACTCTGCCAGTGTAGAAGTTATCTTGATCTACAAAAGAGAAAAAAGTTTAGTTCAATAATGTGAAATTAAGTGTAAATTATTTCCTACTTGATTTCCCACAGTTCATTAGGAGCCGTGGTAGCTCAATGGGAGAACCGACGCTTCGCATTCTTGAGGTGGCGGGTTCAAACCCCGACTCGTACCAATGAGTTCTTTAGGACTTATGTACGAATTTACATACCACTGGCTTTTCGGTGAAGGAAAACATCGTGAGGAAACCCGCATATGTCACGCAAAAAGGGCCGATTACCGGCCTAGTTGCGGAAAAAGAGCCCGCTCTTTTTTTCCCACAGTTCACAGGCTAGGTGGTTGAACCCTTGAACCTCAGCACAGTAGTTGTTAAATTACCAGTATATATTCAAAATGGCAAACATACCGAGTATGCAATAATAACAGGTGCTCAAGTGGGGCTGATAAAAGTATATTTTATTTATATTTTTTATTTTAAAAGCTAAATAATTCTTACCAACATGAACAGTAGTTTCTTTTCCATCACCATCAACAGAATAAGCCTTGAAGTTGGAATGTAGAACAGAGCTGTGTGGATGCAAGATCAGTCTAAAATCTTTCCCGAGAGTCTTGAAGTGAACCTCTTTGATAGTGTTGAATGGATGTGCAGATAGTTTCGCACCTCTTTTTACCAGTTGGTGAGAGAAGTCAGACGCATGTATTGTTTCGAAATACTTTAAATTACTGTGTATTGAACCTTAAAATAAAAATGATGTTTAGTTATCTTAATTATCTTATTTATATAAATATGTGTCAATGTGTGTGATGTGGCTGTGCTATATAAATAAATAAATAAATTAGCAAATATGGTTTTTGTACGAATAAGTATAAAAAATTATAGGTGAACATTGAACAATCACACCTACCTATATGAAAAATGTTGTCTTTATGCAACAATGCAAACGGTGTAAACTTAGCAAACATTTACCAGTGGTTTATTCACATACAATTCTTAAATAAAAATAAGAATATAATTGTTAAAGGTGTTTAAAATACATAGAAGTTGCAAGTCACATTTTAAAGCAAACAAGTATATAATCACTGAATTATTTTTACAGAGAGCTAGTGTAGATAAACCATGAGTAAATCAAACCATAAATAGCCATTATAATACTCACAGTTTCCAATGTTGACTAATATGTGAAGAAATGTAAATACGAACCACAGCGAAGGATTCATTATTCCTAAGACTTAATACAAGCTATCTTGAGAGGGGGAAACGATGTGTGTAAGGTCAGGTTGTAAGATATAACAGACTCACTGTTCTATATCATACAACAATTACATTTAACAGAAAATATGAAGAATCTCTTATTTCAATGATGTTGTTTTATGAATTTCATAATTTATTTCATAATATGAAATAAATTTCAACTCAGTTTTTATAGTTCCCCCTGAAGAATTTTTCGTAAAAATTTACATTAACTCAGTTGGTAAGAAAACCATTATTTTATTGTAATTTATTTTCGAATCAAAAACAATACACACTAAAAATTACAGTAAAATTCTGAAAACTGAAACAAAAACTGAAACTAAGAAAGAAGAAATGTCATGTGTCAGCGTGACATTGACAAAACAGCGAACTTTCCAAAATGTTGCCATACTTTATTTGTAGTGAAATCTATAACCATCAAGCCATTCGATCAGCCTTTTCCCCTCCCTAGCTGAAGCCCTTGACTGATTGTCTATAGTCAGCCCTTGCCTTGCCTTTAAAAAAAAAATATTTATAAAATGGCGGAATCGAAGTGAGTGACGTATCGTGTGTTGTGTATTTATGAATTTATTTTTATCTATTTGAACAGCTCAAAGTTTTATAATGAAGTGAAGATAGTTTTATCTGATTGTCGTCTTATCTTGCTGTTATCAATCTGGTGAGTAATATATATTTATTAGCATAAATCGTTGATACGCTAGTTTTGTCACGGTCTCCGTGGGTAAGCTGGCTGCAGAACAGCAGTAGGCGGGATGGAACGTCCTCATTTTACGCGACACTCGACAGCCAAAGTAGGTTCCTATCCTATTCATTACCTGTATAATTTAAGTTAAATAGGGGTCTACATTTTCAAACTAGAAATCACGCATTGGCAAAAGTGCCCGTTTCCATCAAAACTATGCCGTGAAGTGGAAAGAATCTATGTAAATAACATTATTTTTCTTTACCTTGTATTTCGCATAAATGAAACCTACTACTACTTAGTCATGTAATAAATTCCAAATCTAGTCGTTATTTTTTTGTTGTAGATAAGCATACATTACTACAATTCCACCCTATCAAGAAAGAAGGCATAAATTATTCAAACATTACAACATATCTAGTGTGTAATATTACTAACCATTATTGTGATACCTAATTCCCTCCCGTGAGTTGAAGTAGATAATCTTATCATTATAATTTATATTACCCCACCTTTACACTTTACCCTTCCTTCTAAATCAGTATAAAAGTTATCATTCCAAATATTGTAAAAGTCTAGTATACCTGTGTTTTTGTTCTTGATTTTCTGTAATGTGGGAATGGAAACCTCTCTGTATTGTGTGGTTTCTGTTATAAAAAAGTTGTAAAGTGCTCACACTGATTTATAATTTTAAAGGTTAATTGACTTGAACCACAATTACTGAGCTTCGAGAAACTGTAGTTCTTAAAATAAATTTTATCATATAAACTAGTAGTTTACGTTGAACTGAGACCATGCAACCCCTTGATCATATTGACTCTCATCTAAGTAAAAAATTGTATTAAAATTAACTACTTGCCAGCAAAAGTTGGACAAATATGTTAAAGTTGGATAAATATAAACACACAATTGCTGGTTTGTCCTATTGGACTCTGATGTATGTTTTCTTAAGGTGAAAAACTTGCAGCTAATCTTATTGTAAATAAAGTATACTGGAAAAATAATAATATGGAGAGCTACATGGTTTTCCATTCTACACACATGTGTGATTGCTTACCGATTTTGCAATAATTCTCAATCAAATGCACAATCGCCATTCTTAATTCTGATTGTTTTACATGTCCAATAACATAACAAGAGAGGTCTACATTCAGCAGTAACATAATCGCTATCATGGACAATGATAAAAAACTACAAGAGTTGTAGTGACAAGCAAAAGGCATTGAACCTCTACCAATCCTATATGATGAGAAATACAGCTTAATTTTAAATTTCACTCTGTGCTGTCACTCGCCAATTCATAGATGCTGATAATGATCTCCAGTTAAAAAATGTCATCTTCATATAAACTTTATTTATTGATTGCATTGCATAATATAAAGCTCCCAGCAATTACACTCATTTTACATTAAGACAGCTATTTACAAATACGACACTAGACAATCTCTAAATTCATATACAAATAGTAGTTAATCCTTGTACTCTCTGGTACTCACCTATATTTAAATCTGGCGGCACTGTCTGCGTTTATTTTTAGACGGGACATCAGTGCACAGATGTTGATTTGGATTCTGACTCATACATGCAATGTCATTGATCAAGAGCTGGACAAACGGCGCAACCTTACGCTCAAGGTACTAAGTCATAGAATGACCGTTGAGGTAACATTTTGTTAGTCCAGCACATTTTTTTCATAGAAAATATAACCAAGGCTTAATCTCATTGTCATTTTTTCAGTTATATGATTAAGAATTAAAAGTAGTAAAAAGCTATCAACTTTAGAGCCATGAATATTATTGTTAGCCCAAGCAGTTCGCAATTTTTTTATATGATTCAAAGTGACTCCTTTAAATTTTAAAACCTAGCAAGAGGTATAGTCAGTCATGTGTAGTATCACATATTATTAGGAAGATTCTTGGTTTTTACGATTTTAATCATTTATGGATTTGGGTTTCCAATTCGTTTTAGATATAAAACCCTGGACGTGCAAGTTTTCGTTCCTTGATAAATTTATAAAGTCAAGTGTACCTACTAAACTAAACCAAATACAACCAACTATTCGCGTTGTTCATACATAATGAATATCCAGTCGAACTGCATGCTTTACAAAATTGACTCAATGTTTCGCCGATGTCGTAATTCTAATCGAGTAACCTCTTTATCCTGCTATTAAACTATTACAACCCAAACAGACTTCCTTTGTTCAACGAAGTCAATAACCCGACGGATACCTAACCTATTGATTATTCGCATAGACGTCTGAGTATTTAATCCATAGTGAAGATATTTCCACCAAAGAACTATAAAGTTTTATAAATCAGATTATCGTAAACACTTTCCTATACCTACTTACTATGCCTTTCGAAAAGTCAAGAGTCGTGTCATAGGTCATACTTACGCAAAGATAAAGTAGAAGTAAAAATAATAATTAACTAGCAACTCCATAAAACTTTATGCCCAGTTTCACCGAAATATTGAATTCGAAAGTAACTTCGTCCATCAATCTTTTCGATCTTGATACAATTTGCCGAGAAATATGAGGACGATAGAGCGAATTCTAAAGACTAGTTGAAATATCTAAACTTACTAAAAATAAAGACATCTTTGTCATTGATTATTAGACGAGGACGTCAACAGTTTTAGTCATTTCCTTCAAAAAATCAGATCAAATTAGAGAATCCTTTAAACAATTTTATTGCAGTGGTGTAAATTTTGAGGATGGACAGTCGGCAGTAGCTAGAAACGAAAAGACGAAGATCGGGCCAAAGAAATAACGTGTTTAGGATGACCCTATGCCCAGAAAAGGACAAAAGTGGGCTAGTTAAGGCGATAGAGATATCAGGCATAAAACATGTCTTGAATGTGTCATATCATCATGTCATCTTGAATATATGCGAGAAAATGTAATCATGGATAGTTAAA
This sequence comes from Alcis repandata, assembly GCA_949125135.1. Classification (NCBI taxonomy): domain Eukaryota; kingdom Metazoa; phylum Arthropoda; class Insecta; order Lepidoptera; family Geometridae; genus Alcis; species Alcis repandata. The sequence goes on from OX421238.1 coordinate 7,271,509, forward strand.
TCAATGGCGCAGATAGTTTAGTATAAAATCTAACTTTGACTCAAAACCATGTTCCACCTCTGTAAGCGACCTTGACTGAGCAAACATTACATGGACACCACAAAAACAGGCTATAATAGCGTAAATAGTGCCTGCGAAATCGTAAATCATTATTCCTATACCATGTTGACACACGGTGGCGATGACATCATCGGCAGGCGTGCACGCCACTGCGATGTTTGAGTTAATTCGATGAGCCAAGTTGCTCGTGCTCGATAATTGTCCAGCCACTCGCTAAGTACATCCGATATCCATTACATAGCTCTTCTGTTTTACTCTTCAATCATACATGTTTTTACACTAAAGTTAAGAGCGAACAACACGTCGGAAATCATAAAATCGTTCATATTTCACTACATACAGCATTGTATTACATTTTTCTTTAGATATTATGTACTTGACAAGTAGATATCTTGTGCGCTGTATCACCGTATATACTCCGTAAATTAATTTATTTACTTATCTAAATGTTTTGCCGAAATCGCTTCTAGCGATAAAACCGCCTTTTGCCTTTCATCGGTCAAGTGGTTCCCTATGCTGCAGATTTATTTCTCCTTCTACCTCGTTATGCAAGAGAGACCTTTTTTTTTTTTTTTTTGTGACCCAGGGAAAATCCTTTATGGATACCACACCCACCCCGGGGGGGGCAGGGTGGTTATGTGGGAGTCTCCTACCTAGTGGCGGCATACCCACTAAAAACCCTGGGGTGTTCCTCCAGGCAATGGGCGGAGCCACGGGCCCATTAAATCACCGTGGCCCCGCCCAGCCTATGTCCGCCGTGAAGGCGGACCCACCTCGGGTAGGGGGTGGCCACCCCCTCCCACTTCGTGGCGACGCGTCGGAACATCAAAACGCGTCGACCACCCTGGAGGGCCCCATTACTGCGAAGCAGCGGGTGCCCCCGCACCCGCCGCTCTAGGCCCTCCTAGCGGAGACGGAGTGCGAGCCCGTCTGGCTCGCCCCCGTGTCCGCTCCCTGCGGAGCGGGTGTGAGAGAGGGTCTCTCTCTCTTTCCCGCTCCTCGGCCTCCCTCTGCGACATCACTTCCTCGCAGAAGGAGACCATCGCCTCCCAGGACCCCTCGTCGGCGACCATCCTAGCTAGGATGGTCGGCAGTGAGAGGTCCCCGCCCATAGCCGCGGCCAAAGCTAGCCGCGGCTCCGCCGCTCCCGGGCATGCCTCCAGCACGTGCTGCGCCGTCTCTTCCGCGCAGCCGCACTGGTGGCATTCCGGGGTCTCCTCCTTCCGGGCCACGTTGCACAGGTACCTCCCGAAACATCCATGTCCCGAGAGGACCTGCGTCAGCCGGAAGGTAAGACCCCCGATGCAAGAGAGACCTACCAAAGTAGAGTAAACTCCTAACTAAAACAGGTCAGGGATTGTGCATTTCACTTTCCTGCAGCTTGACTGATTTATTTATCCTTCCTCGCAAGAAGTTTAGCTGATCCTCAAACTTCAGTACTAACACATTTATTGCAGAAAACACACCCCTTACGTATTTCTTCGTGTCACGAATATGCGGCGCAGCAAATATGCTAAGATGATGTTGCAGATAAAAAGTATTTCTTTGCAGTTGTGAAGATTGCTTAGCAATCTCATGCAGATGCTGGTCATCGATCTCGGCTTGCAAGTAATGTGGCGTTACTTGCAGTATCTGCGAGTTTGATTGCATCGCTCGCTGACTAATGGCCGACTGTGGTACACGATTTCCGCGCTCCATTCACCTCAATAGAGGGCATTTCGATGACAACCGACACTCGGTTACGAGGCAATGCGCCGCGAACACTACCGTACACCGGATTCCTCTCACGCTCCAGTTGCCACAAATAACACTAATTGTATTGCAGTTGTCATTGCACGGATGTGACACGATGCTTCTTCACAATTTGTCGCGCCATTCTCATCTGATTCATTGACATCTTATGGTTTACTTTCCGCGAGTGGTGTTGCCACGGTCGTAAAGATGCAACAATTGACAACAATCCTTTGCATCTTCCGTCGTGTCGTGAACGTCTGTGGGGGAGTTTGCTACCACTTCATTTAATTTGTTCGAAGTTGATCTTTTGATTTGTAATCTCAGTCCTTGATACGAACTTAACTCTCATTTTAAATTTATTTAAATTTAAACAGACTTTATCTGTTAAATTGAGTAGAAATCTTCATTTTGCTAGTTATGATTCAAGTGTCCTCTTTAAAGTATGCACCTACTTTTATAGATAAAATACTTATCTATGTGTTTTATTGGAATATGATACGAGATGTATCAAATTTTGTGTTTCGGTGTTTCTCGTTCTTCGTCTTCTTTATTTATTTAGCTATAATTCCGCTCCGCCCACACTTTTCTTTGTATTCCTCCTATTTGTATTGTTTATTTCACATAATTTATTTCCCTATTTTCTCAAACAGCTAATAGACAATCGAGTGTATACCTACTACACAAACTGCGCAATTCGCACTCGGAGTGCAATTATGCTCATTTCAGCATTCTAAGCGTGTAATTTTAGATGCAAATAAGGTTTGTTAATGTTGTCTTAGACCTGGGTCGCATTTTTTCTCTCTGTCACAATCTGTTTACACTATGAGTGAGCACATAGTAATGCTAGTGTAGATGTAGACTGTAGAGTAAGTGTATCTGTTGTAATTAAAGATCTCCCGACATCGGTAAGCTGTAACTCGAGAACCGTAACGATCGTGTCTGGAAATCGACACTTCTATACAGTCATCCGTATGCAAATGCATATTGTAAGCATATACTTCAACAGATACATTTACATCGCGCATGTTGGCGCTACAACTCATGCTTGTCTTGTCGATAGAGTATATGAAGAATTATATTTATGGCCTCTAGTCATTGTGTTGAAATATGCATTAATTCTAAACGCTAGTGTTACTTTGTCATTATCGAGACTATAAAATGCTAATTCTAATGGCCTACATATTCGAAATCAAGTTGGAAATGTTTGCTATGTGCAAATATGGCGATAAACATGACTTTCGATTACGCAGCTAAGACGAATGGCGCGGCCACTGGCGGTCGTTTGTGTAATGCCATTACTAATAGGGAAACTCATTCGTCAGTAGGATGATCGCAGACCCCAGGCCCCACCGCTGACAGTTTAAAATCGGCCGGCGCGACATCCGCACGCGTGGTTTCCATCGCAATTCTTGAACAGCCGCTAATGTATGCCCGACTTATATCTGCGTGTGTCGCGAACCTCGTCTCCGTAAGGATGTAAATAAACAACCTCCGGCGCGAGTTGACTCATTACTGAAAAACGTCAAGTGTGTAAACAAGTGTGGCAAAGTGTTAGCTCATTTCGGTCACATTATTCTTCGTCGGAAATTTAAATATTTTTAATAATTGTGAACTATAAGTTTTAAATGCCAATGAATGAAAAATACTGTCACATAAATAGCACTGCTACTTTGGATTCGTCTCTGAACATCAAGCTGGTTTTCGAATATGTTGAAGAATGTTCGTTGATATTGCATATCGTAAGTGATTTCCCAATTATTGCCCATTTCGATACGTTAATTGTTTCTGATGTTCGTTTACGGCAAATCGCATCACGAATCCTCTGCGAGTCACAAGGCCAGTGGGTCTCCTCTGCCCACCTTTTACTATACATGTATGTACATATTACCTACGTGGGTGCTGCAGCAACTAACTGGTCTGGTCCATATATCTGTCCCGCTGACCATTCAAGCCTTGCAGAACTTTAATGCCTATGCCTAACTATAACTGCGCACCATTTTCAAGATCCTTAAAACCATTACAAGGATATAGAAACTCAGTGTAAATGAGTCACAATGCAATAAAAGAATAAGGAGCGGCTACATTTTGAAATATGAAGGCATCGGGGCGTCGTCGGTCGCCAAAATAGGATTAATGTTCCCCAAACATGGAAACACCCTTCGGAAGTAGTCGTTTTATTTATGACGCACCTTGCATTTGGCAGTCGTAGGGGTTATGCTTGAAGGCTTATTCTGTACAAACAGTCTCACGTCACGTGGCTTTACCGAACATTTTCTAGTTTTCTTGCATTAAATGCTAAACCTCCTTACCAAATTTTATTATGATCAGTATAATTACTGTATAGTCGTGAAAGGGTATCAAGTCGGCTGACAGCGACAGACATCGCATTTGTAAGCTTACACTTAAATTATAAATGCGAAAATTACTCTGTCGCTCAGTTTGCTGTAACAAGTCTCATTTGAATTGTAAAACTTCCTTTGAAATTTCGGTCAGTGCGTCGTACGTTTCTCTTTTCGCCAACTCTGTATTGAGCCCACAGAGTTCCTTAGTTCGAAATGTATAACCCTCTTTCTTTGTCTGCAACTGCAATGTTGCAAGTCACAGTGCTATTCTTTTATTAGCAAGAATGACGTTCTGCGCCGTCTTGAATCCTTCACAAATGAGCTGCTGTCAAAAAGATAACTTGGAAATGCACTTGTTTGCGCTCTACCATAATAGCTCGGACCGAACAGTCATCTCCATCATCGTTAGTCGTAATAATCCTTGTGCATTTTCCTTCTAGGTCCATCACGATTCTCGGAACAAAGCCACATAACACTGTCACATACAATTTACGGCGCACATTACCCATGCAGTTCCGGTGTTTATCCTCGGCCACTACTGAAAATAAAACGTAAACAGAACGCAGTTAACATAAACAAAGTCAATGCAGCCGGTACTGTCTGCGTATCACTTCCTCGTTTATAGCACTATCTACACCCGCTGGTTTTGCTTATTGTCATAAACGATTTTTCGGTTCCCGCGTTCATTTCGAGGTACGATTAAACTATGAAATATACCCAAGTTTCGCAGATTTCTTCAAAATAGGTCTCCAACTATTTAGTTGCAAACCTGTGACCTGGTAACGAATAGACAGAAAGTTACTTTCGCATTTATCATATTAATGGGATTTATGAAGTCAACGAACAACTCTACCTTCTCTGCTTTACAGCCTTTCTCGAGAACCTTCACGCATACGTGAAAATAGAAAACGAAGTAATTAATAGCGACTCTCCAAGTCTCTCCAAACATAATTAATGTGGTTTTGACACATTTTGTTTTAATAACACGGGAATAAATTGAGTTCAGTGATTTTTATTATTCAAGGAGTGACTAAATAATAGTAAATACTTCAGTGTTATTAAAACAATTTTACTATTGTGTCATCCATCCATAGTGCGGCCGCGAGACCGGTTCCGCGGAGTAGAGCACACAACTACGCACGCTGTTAAAAAATTAACAGTCATAACATCGATTACAAGAATTCATACATAATTGGCGAAAGTCAATAAAATTAAGATTCACTTAAATTATGTAGCTTTGTATGGTGTTTCCGTAAAGGAACAATAAGGAATTGGTCGCCTACACCAATCTTTATCTAAAAAGATATAATATTGAACAAAAAAAAATCCAATTACGTAGTTATGAGAATTGGAATCTCGTTGCATCTTTTTTACATGTCGTGTGTATTTTCAATCAAACGTTTAGCATGTGTGTTGATCTAAGAAATCTTCAATTCAATCCCAATATCGTCGACAGAGAAGATTCGTTTGCGACCCAATTTCCGCGACGAAAATTTCGCCCATCTACCCAATGCACATTCTCTGAAAGGTCAATATGATGGAATAAGGGGTGTCAATTCAGTGGATGATGTTATTCTATAGACAGTAAGGCTTAGTTTACGCGAGCAATTGTCTAAGCTTCTGTGACAGTTTCAGCGCTCTAGCTCTACGTCGAAGATTCATCTCTTAAGAACTAGGCTAGCATTTAACGGCGCGTCAAACGCGTTTCTAAGTAATGGAGACTATTATCTGCCCTTATTCATTCATTTCGCCTGTACAAATAGGTGTAAGTTTATAGGTGGCCGGATATTCATACCAGCACACCCTCGTAGCTCGATAGGAACTGGCACAGTGTAAACTAGGCCCATGTTGGCAATGGCGCGAGCGCAGGCCTGCAGACGGGCGATGAAAGTGAACGCGCTCGGTGGTCGTTCAACTCGGCACGCGCCTGCATCCTTCTGCTGGATGACGGCCGCCGCACGTTGACGTTGTTTTGCTCTTGTTGCTTTACGCCGACGACCGACTTCCACAGTGATTATGTGTGCAACTAAACCAAGCCTAATGAGACGGTTCTGTAAAATGTTTGTATCACTTTGAGACAGTAAAAACACAAATGAGATCCGAAGGATATGATATAGGAATCAAACATAAGTTTGACGTGAAATTAAATTATATTTGAACAAACTTGAAATAGGTTTTTTGTCCATTAAGCAAAACGTAGCAATTCGAAATGAAAACTGCAGAACTATCAAAATATAATTGTAGTTTCGTCTCGGCTGAAAGCTGGGAAAGTACTTCTTACGTTCCAATTTCGTGTTAAATCAAGATCGAGAGAGATTGCGGCTTTTGCTTTCTTAGAATTCGAACCCCTCGTTTCATTTTGCGGTGGCTGCTACAAGTACAAGCGGCCGTAACGTTGTAGGTTTACGATGGAAATCTGCTAGCTATTAGAGACCATGTTAATATAAGACATGGGTTTGTAGGATAATAGTTCCTCTGCTATGGTTAAAAAAACTACGATTCTATCGTTTTGACATTGAAGTTCTATTCGTGGTTATGTGATGTTATCTAAACTGGTAATGACCATCATTGTGAAGCATTGAATTTCCTTCTCGGATATGTGTAGTTTTACTGATAAACAAAATTATAGAATGTGCAAAAATGAGTCACTTTGTTGTCATGTTTAGGTAAATTGATGCTCCTCTATACGTGACCTTCGACGTGTTCCAATATACTCAGATGTTTTAATTGTTATTCCACGTACGTATTGTAATTTTTAGCTATTTGTCATTGTTTGCCCTTGTATATGCGCGCAAAATCCTTGTATAGTTTTTGTTATTGCTCTATCTGGTTTCATTCAATGAAATATACATGATATAACCAACCATTAATAGTGCGGCTACGCAAAGAAATTTATACTTCGAACACTTCTGAACAATTGGAAAACTTTGCAAAACACTGGAAATGTCGGGGAAGCCATTCCACAGCCGTGAGACTCTGCAACCTGAACACATATATGAACATAATGAAAATAATTCTTTTGGGATATTGTATGGTGTTATATTGCGACACACCGCTCTTGTGTTTATCTACTTATGTAGGTACACGGCACAGGTAGGTTTGTTTGTTAACTCCACCTGTACAAATGCTAATTTGTGTCGTGGTGTAACCAATTTCCATGCATTGAAAACTGTTTTTCTCACTGGTTTAAGTTTACAACATTTTGACGAGACTCCAAAATAAATTCTCGTCATTGCCCTTTTGCCCATTTACCTAATTAAAATTCTTTAGGGACTAAAACAGTCACAAAAAAATCTTTACGAGCGGATATGTACGATGTTTATGTTATGCAAAACATAATAAAAACCCTCCTTGAGATGACATTGGTTAAAGTACAATGCACTTAATCAATGCACAACATCGTTAATTTATCTTTATTTATGTAGGTATACTTAATACAAATCGATACAGTATAAGAACCCATTACGTGACACAGAATAAATGTAGTATGACTTTGTCAATACTGCGAATATCCAACGTTCAGAATAAAGCGTTCATACATTGCGAAGTTTCCAATATCTATTTGCTGGCGGAATAGGTAAGTACTACGTAGTTGTGAAACAATAGTCCATTTAGTTAAATTGACTAAATCACTTGACCGTGAGATTACGTAATGTTACAATTGCGTGCTGGAAACATATCGGCTTCCATGAGAAAACATGGCACGCAAAGTAAAACTATGCAAGTGGTCACCCGGGCGTGGATTTCTTGGTGCGACGAAACGGTCGAGCACGCATGCACGCGACTTAGCTGCAACTAATCGCAGTGTTGTTGGGCAACACAAGAACAGCCGAGCACAACTCACATTCGAGCTAGGTCAAATGAAAAACCACGATTGCCTGCCACATCCGTCAGATTACAACAATCGCAGTTTAGTTTGAAGGAAAAAACTCGGCTTGCTAAAATGCTATTATTGCTGCTTTGCGAATTTTGTAATAACGTCTTCCACCAGAGGAGAAACTCGCGCCGCTGCTTCGTTTTCGATTTTCGATAAAATCGGCTTTCTTAAAGTGGAAATCAGCTATCTTGGCATCGCATTTAAGTGAAGTGCTATAAGGAGAGCGTGGTAGCGCTCTTCAATAGATCGAGAAAAGTAGTCCCGTTCCCTGATATAAATTGATTAGGTACATAAAGTTGTCGATGTAGTAAATTAAAAATAAAAGGCATTTATTAGACGTCACGTCTCACTGTGATTTATCCATCCATCCTGAGCATCCATCCATTTAAATGTGACGACACTATGATAGAAAAATTTGGCCGCCTTACCAAATAGCATTACCAACATCATACCGGTTAGATAACACGGTCGGGCTATAAAATTAATAGAGGTGCAATATTGTCTTCGGGTCCACCTGTAAGTGTTATATAAGTGGCGTCGTACATACACAGAAGCCGTGGTCACGACAGCCGACACGGTCGAGTGCGGCGCGCCCCTCGTTAGTTCCACATCATCGGCGAGAGGGCGAGAGTGAATCAGCACACCACTCCCAGCCACCCGACACCCACGCCGCAACGCTAATCGCAATTAGCTTGCGAATACACCTCTACCTCTCGAAACGAGCTCGTATGGGTACTCGGATTGTAAACATTGATGATTCATACTCCGATCGAATCGCATTGAAGTATCGGTGCCGCCGCTCGTTGCCATTGAACACAGTCAATTGGTTAATTTATCGACACTTGGAATGCTAATTGAGACTATTTAATGACTTAAGTTAAATGCCATATACTTTTAAAAATATTAGGAATAATGATTTCAAGTTATTATATTTCCATACCAGGAGACGAATCGATTACGTTCAATGTTAAACATTTTGGCGTTGTATAAAAATATAAAAATAGTATGAAACAGGCAAGACAATGGAAAAACCGGCAATGCGTAAAAACAATTTCGGGGTCCCGGCGCGGCAACTGGGAGCTGGGACTCAAATAGGCAAGGGCCCAAAAATGTGAACAGATTACAGGGGTCAAGGGTCATCTTAGATGGCATTGCGAAGGGTTCTTATTAGATATTATGTAATGAAATTTTGGCCTGTGGAATAACAGAGATGTGTGAGACAAATGTAGATTGTAAATCTGGAAGATAGATTTAGGCTCTACGCGATAATGATATGATGAAACCGTGACAAAAAGTTTCAAAATCAAAACTAAAACTGTTTTGCTTTCCGCCGATGACTACATAAGAGCTGATGGAATATCTTAATATGATATTGTTTCATTAGTATCCACCGTATAATTTCTGCTACCTGCCTCGATCATTAAAATACGTGAATTGAATGCAAATGTTTTATTAGTGTGCTTGGTTGTCCGCAGATGATGAGGGGTGAGCAGTCGGTGTAGGAGTCGCCCGATATGAATTCGGACGTACACCGGCATCAGGCGCATCCGCCACTTGTACAGGTATGTTCTACCTAGAATACCATCAATAATTTCAGTAGATACTTAGCTTCCGCGAAATAGGTTTCGATGTTTTCGATTTACAATGTTCTGATTAGCTTTATTGGGAAAAATAAGTAAAACACGTTAAATCTACGTGTTAGGTCGTAATACAATTGCGGCCAAAGAACTGAAGAAGCAAAAGCAACGGCCACGGCTGAAGAATCCTGAAAATAAACAAATACTATGCATCCACACACTCGCGAATTTATAATGAATTTCAAAATTAAACCTAGCCATATGATCCAATTAAGCCGGCATTAATTACTTACTCAACGAATACTGACTAAGTAGTTCTCATTATTATTTTTACGCGCACAAAAACTCCTCCATAAAAAGCATCTCATTACATCACGTACATGTTATGTCGCAAGTTAGACCCGGGCGTACGTTTAAGGCGATGTGTAGCAAACAGTAGCACGCTTGGCTCGCATTCCTTATCGATGTATCAGTGTGGAGGTATCCGAAGACGCCGGCACGGAGCGTGTAGGTGCGCCGACACCTACAGTCTTTCCACTCTATAAACTATTGTCTAACTCGCCCTTTGTTAGAGGTACTGTCGCTAGTCAGGAACTATCGTGCTTCCGCTTATCAAAGAATATTTGACAAATTGCGTGCTTACAACGATTGGTTCTCCGATTGTATGAATACGAGTATTCAAGAGTACCAAGAGTTGACAAATGGCGTGCCGCAGTATAATTGGTTCGCCAGATATTTAAAAGTCAAGAGTCCTCGAGGTTGGCGGTCTATATCCGATGCATTTGTTGATGACGAGTTACTATCTCGAGTGCAAGTTGATCTTCAGAAACTTCAGATTATTTATATAATATATCTGTCTGCTAACCCATTTGTAAAACAGATTGTTAGTGTACTTACCTGCACTACACGATTTTGGCGTAACGCCAAGGTTAAGCGTTTCTATGGATCGTTAACTCCACACAATAAACATTATATTTTGTAAAGCAGTATTAACACTGGTTGCTGACTAATATTCGGCATTAGCATTTACTTCGTACATAGTTTTAATTGTGGTTTACTCTATCTTCTATACACTTGTCTCATTATTCAAATAGAGGACAGTCTGAAAGATAAAAGTACTTATAGTCTGTCGTTACTTTGTAACTCCGATCTAATAGGCAGACAAGTACCTAACTAAAATTAACTATCGTCATGAGGATAACGTTTATTTTGTGCTGGACGTAAGTATCTTATGTACCTAATTCCAATGAGCTTGGTCTATATCTCTGCATTCAGTTCCTAGAGCCGCTACAGAATAAAATAACAGTACAAGCCGCGGCTTAACACACATAATACTCCTGTCGACTGGGCTTTATACATTTTATTATAACCTCAATCAACCTCCTTAGCAACTTTTTAGATTAAGATGTTTTTAGTGACTTTCCAACAATGTTTCATTTTAAGACTAGTCTTCGCAAAGTACCATCTTGCGGTTTATCTCCTCACGATCTAGGTAACGTAAAGTACTATCGGCTCTCTAAGAAAAAACATTTATTGAGGTATTTTCGCTCGTGCTGATAGATCACAGAATTGCCTTTCCGGAAGGTATGTTGAATAGATCACTCGTCCATGGTTGACATTGAATTAAATTGGAACAGGACCGAAGCGAATTTATAGAATGCTTCGAAGAAGGGTTTTGTATTCAATGAATACGGAACGTGTTTCTTGAAAATAATGGTTTTAAAATTAAATTGTTGTAAATCTACGTTTCTAAAACAATAAAATTCAAGATAATAAAATTACCGCTCATCAAAGCGGAACAAAACTGAGTGTGCCAAATGGGTTAACATTGTATTCACTTTCATTTTCTCATTTTTATGCGGCTGTTGTTTTCTAATTTCATTTTTAAAATGATTAATTAACTTAGTGTCGTAATTTTTGGTATAAAATTCTTCAAACAATTCTACGATCCCTCCATCTTCAAGTAATCGGACTATTACGATACGGAAATTCTGAAAAGCAGCTAGTGATTTATTATCCTTCGTGTATCATCCAATTTATTATGATTTATATGATAATACCTACCCCAGTATTTCTATCGCACTGAGTTTTTTCCAGCATTAAAGATTATAATTATAAACTAGTACAAACACACACACACTATCGCGGAGATGAAGCTTTATACAATACTAGCGGCTCGTCCCGGCTTCGCATGGGTGGACACTATTGAAGTTTTAGTAAGGATCCCTAATTTTTTCAGGTAATAAATATAGCCTATGTCACTTTGGGATAATGTACTCGTAGCATTCGAATGGTTTTTTTTTTTTTTTTTTTTTTTTTGTAATGATGCATTTTATCGATAAGTACATCATTAAAATTACGATCTAGCCTGAAAGACTAATGAGTAATTTGCGTTTAACATAAATTGCTAAGTAAGTTATAGCTAAGATTGTGTCCATTAACACATTTCTTACTGTCTCTATTAAGGCGAAGACACTTTGTTAATGTGTTCTTTACTAGTAGATTTAACTAAACTACACTTCACTGTCATAACACTACACTAACTCGAAAGGTTTTTTCCTTTTTAGTCTTCTCACTATGTTTGTGTTGTCGAGGAGCTGGATAGCCTCGACGTTCACGTGGTGGTGGAGTCTATGTTCATGAGCTTCGGCAAACGTTTTAATGACAGTTGAGACGAAGTCCACTTTTAGGTCCCGATGAAGGTCTTCGTTTCTGATGTACCAAGGGGCATTGACAATACCTCTGAGCACCTTATTTTGGAATCTTTGTATGATCTGCATGTTATTTTGGTTGGTACAGCCCCATAGCTGGATACCATAAGTCCATATTGGCATAAGGACTTGCTTATATAAGAGTACTTTATTATGTACCGACAGCGTGGATTTTCTCCCAATTAACCAATACATATTTCTGTAGCGAAGATCTAGTTCATCACGTTTCTTTTTGACATGTGCTTTCCAGCGAAGCTTAGCGTCCAAGGTCATGCCAAGATATTTGGCCGTGTTTTCATATGGTATCACTTGACCATTAATGGACACCGGGTGGTAATTGGGTTTTTTGTTCGTGAAGTCTATATGAATGGACTTAGACTCGTTAAGTTTAATTCTCCATTTGTCTGTCCAGCCAGATATTTTGTTGATGGCTTTTTGGACTTTTTCCACTGCTTCTTCATGAGTGACTCCTGTTGCCATAATCGCTGTGTCATCTGCAAAAGTGGCGATAGTGTTGATTTCTAGCTCTGGAATATCACAGGTGTACAATAAGTACAAGACTGGACCAAGGACGCTTCCCTGTGGTACTCCAGCATGTATTGGCTTTAATTTTGAATATTTGTCGTCTTGTCTGATTCTAAACATTCTTTGCGTCAGATAAGATTGTAAAAGATCCACAAACTGTTTTGGGAGCATATTTCTTAGCTTGTAAATGAGCCCTTCATGCCAGACTTTATCAAATGCTTGTGCTACGTCTAAGAAAATTGTAGAACAGACTTTCTTTTCTTCTAGTGCTTTTTCAATAGTGTTTGTGATTCTGTGTACCTGGTCTATAGTCGAGTGTTTTTCTCTAAAACCGAATTGATAGTCTGGAATTAGATTTTTATATTCTATGATAGGTTTTAATCGTTTCAGGAACAGTTTTTCAAGTAATTTTGACATTACGGGTAGAAGGGATATTGGTCTGTAAGATGACACTTCGTGAGATGATTTTCCAGGTTTGGGAATCATAATGACTTCAGCCACTTTCCACATCTCTGGTACGTATTTCAGTCTGAACGTCGCATTAATGAGAGTAGTGAGCTTTACTATGGACTTACGGGGAAGGTTTTGTAGCACTTCTCCAGTTATAAGGTCGTAGCCAGGGGACTTCTTTTTGGATAGATGTTTGATTTCATTGATAACTTCTCTAGGTGTAACGTATCTTATCTCTAGGTCAGAAAGCGTTTCAGCCAGTGGAACATCATGAGCAGAGCTTCCATCATTTGGTTGGAATGTTTGCTGTAGGTGTTCTGCGAACCTAGCCGCTTTTTGTTCATTGCTTATGGCCCAGCTCCCATTGCCTTGCTTTATTGGTGGAATATTCCTTGTTGGTTTATTTAAGTTTCTGGTCATTTTCCATAGCGAGTAGTCTGTTGTGCGATCACTCGTTAGTTCACTTAGCTTAGTATCCATAGTAACGTCATTAAAGCTCTGGATTTCCCTCTTTAATTTTTTTGTTAAGTTGTTCAATATAGTTTTATCTCTAGGAGCTCTAGTTGCATGCCATTTTTGCCTTTGCCTCCTTTTTTCAGCTATAAGGTATCTTATTTTCATTGGGTAGTAAATGTTCCTGGATTGAGTTTTAACTTGTGGAGTATTGTTCCAAGCGCTCTTTTGAATGTTTAATATAAATTTTCTTAAATCGTTTTCCAACTGTTCCGGATTCTTAAGTGGAACTTTTAAGTCAATTGAGGAATCTAAGTCAAGTTTAAAACTTTCCCAGTCTGTACTCTTGTTAACCAACGACAAATTGTTATCTTTCAGTATCACTCTCTCACTTAGATACAATGTAATTGGAGAATGATCAGAACTCATGTCATATCCTTCCTCTATCTGGAGAAAGCAAGATGAAATATTTTTGTATATGAAAAAATCAATTAGGTCCGGTATTTTTAGTGGATCTGTCGGCCAGTAGGTAGGTTTTCCTGTTGACATAACATTACATTTGTTGTCTCTAATTGCGCTCAGCAGTTCTCTTCCTTTTGACGTTGTAAGCCTGGATCCCCAAAAGGTATTTTTGGCATTAAAATCACCTCCAAGTATAAATCGGTTACCAAGCTCACTCAGTAAGTTGCTATATTTTTCAGCCTTTAAGGCATATTTTGGTGGACAGTATATAGCTGATAGGGTAACAGAATATTTTTTAGTTCTGACAGAAACAGCTACTGATTGTATGTGTTCTTCTTCACATTTATATTCTTCGTAATGGTAGATGTTTTCTTTTATTATAACAGCACTACCTCCCCTAGCGGTGTTATTAGGATGTAGTGCATGGTATGTTTTATAACCTTTTATTTGAATGTAAGATTCTCTCGTAAAATGTGTTTCAGATACAAGACACACATCTATATTTTGGATATTTAATACTGCCTGTAATTCATTGCGATGTTGAAGGAGCCCATTCGCATTCCAAGCCATAATTTTCATCAACTTATTCATTTTTGTAGTTTTGTTGCAGCTATTTTAGTGCTGTTTTCCACCCTTTTAAGACGTTCATCAAAAGACGTCACCAGACTAAGAATTCGATTTAATTTTTCATCCATGTCCATGTTTGTATGCTTTGGTTGAGATGGTGTTGACGGTCTCGAAGGAGGTCCTTTTGAGGCTTGAGCATATGAAACATTCTTTCTGACGCTTGGATTACCACTTGGCAGTTTTGATCTGGTTGCACTTGGGACCGCGGTAGTAGCAGGTGCTGAGTTGGTTTTCTTGCTTAGCTTGTTCCTTATGGTTTGTAACTCTTTGGCTACTATGCACCCCCTATAGTTAGCAGGGTGTGCTTCACCGCAGTGTACGCATTTTGGTTTAGCCTCCGCTGGCTTTTTACAGTCAATGGTCAAGTGTTTACCGGTACATTTCACGCACCTGGGTTCTTTGGAGCAGTATTTTTGTGTGTGTCCATACGCTTGGCACTTTTTGCACTGTGGGATCAGCTTTGATGATTTTATGGGTTGTATATCTACCTTGCAACCCAATATAGACTTGATGCCATAGATCTTATTAATATCCTCTTCTTTGTGGAAAGAAAGCATGAACATGTTAAGTGGCGTTTTGCTCCTCCAGCTAAGTTTATTAACAGCATCGTGGACTTTATAGCCTTGAAGTATAAGGTCTTCAATTATTCTGACGGGCTGACATGACAAATGCAGATTTTTAGCCATCACTCTAATTGGCCTATCCTGTTTATTTTCATAGGAGTGCCAGAGATGATTTTCTTTCGACAAGAGCTTGGTAATGGCTCTGTATGCCTCATCGTTATTGGCGTTTACTTTAACGCTTTCCCCGTTCAGCATTTTTATGACAAACGAGTCCTTCGCTACATTTGATGAGAGCAGATCATACAATTTCTGGTACTCGAGTATGTTTTCTATAACTATTGGCGGAGGTAAAGGTATCTTTTTTATATTTGTTTTTTCTTTGGGTGGTTGGTCGGAACCAGATCCTTGTTGTGGGGACAGTGTCGTGTTTAACTTCCTTTTCTTCCTACTTTTTTGACGCACCCACTCGGTTTCTCTCGCAAGTTCCTCTTCATCAGTCTCATATTCGAGCGGGATGGGAGGTTCCTCGTTGCTATAGATAGGGGGTTTAGTTGGAGCTGATGTTTTCTGCTCCTGGACGTGCTTCAGATGACGTTGAAGTTCTTCTAGTTGGCTCTGGAGATCTCTTACCAGACTCTCCAGCTTTTTTCTCTCCGCTTTCTCATGCTCGTAATGGTGGACCAGCACTCGTTCCGTTTCCGTTTTTATCTCAATAGAGACGGGGCTTGACGAAGCCATAATTTAAAATATAAAATATAGCTTCGCCTTAACACATATTTACACTATTGAAGGTCGTGACGTGATTCACACACGATAAACTGGGTCATCGCGGCGTTCGCGGATGCCTACGCGCGCGAAGGCATTGTAGGTACTGCGTCAGCACTTTACCCTAACGTGTACTAGATAGAGTAAAAACGCGGAACGTGACCTTTCTCGGTGGAAGTTGGACGATCACTGATTCGAATGGTGAAAGAATTTTTGTAATCGGTCCAGTAGTTTTTGAGTTTATTCCACACAAACATCCAAAAATACAAAAATACAAATCTTTCCTCTTTATAATATTAGTATAGAATAGAGCACTGCATAACGATTTTAGTCTACGGCGACAACTTTCATTTTGCTTCCTCAATCCGTTGATCTTTATTGTGGCTAATATAGCGATATGTTATGTAAATGTTGTGTTCATATGTAATCTACATTTGTGGCATTTTGCCATTTCTTATTTGTTGTTCTTCTTGAGTCGTATTCCTCGTTTCGGGGACCGTAACCGCGGTCTGCCATTAGTATAACAATCATAAGCCATCGTTTTTACCCCTGACGCAAAAAGGGATGTTATAAGTTTAACGTCTGTATCGGTGTGTCGATCTGTGACATCGTAGCTTCAAGACGGTTGAAACGATTTTATTATTTTTTTCCTGGTAATGCGGTTAAATTTTAATTTACACATAAAAAAGTTATTGCACTTTTAAGTGTTATTGCTCTTTAGTTTGTAATTTCTGGTAGGAACAATAAACAGCCCACCTAACCAAGTTGCCATTCTACGATCGTAAACGCTATAGAAAACTAAGACAATGTATGAATGACATTTCTGTAAATCTATTATAATTATATATTATAATTATATTATAATTATATAAAATGTCAGTCATTCCCATACATTATTTTAGTTTTTGAAACCGTTTGCGATTATATAATTGCAACTTGGCTAGAGGGGCAGTTTAGTTACCTATCTTACTAATATTATAAAGGTAAGTATGCATGTCTGTTACTAATGGACGGTGAAACGGCTGAACGGATTTACATGAAATTTGGAATGAAGATCGTTATCGTGGTCTGGATTAACACACAGGCTACTTTTTATCCCGGGGCGCAGCTAGTCTATAATATAGAGCAGTTGATATGTGAGTGGTACCTTGTTGCAGCACGGTGTGCACGGGGGAGCGCAGGGCGTGGGCCCGTGCGGCTGGTACTCCGCCTCGGCCGCGCCCGCGCCCACCGCCCCGGCGAGGCTCAAGCGAGCGCAGCCGCCGCATCACTTGCCGGTCAGTACTTTTTGATCATCAATAAAAAGTGGTGCTCTATAGTGTCTTCGTATCAATGGCAACGCCGACACAAAAAGTCCAAAAGCTTAGGGAAGGCACTCCAAATAGGTCTCAACAATTGCTATTAATTACAGAATTACAGCCACTGTCCAGAAAAATGCAGGAGAATCAAGTCATAGAAAATTTCAAAAACTTACTTAGAATTTATATTTTCATTAAACAAGAATTTATATTTTCATCAAGTTTTTGGTACAAAAAACATGTTATTTTTATTTATTCACTTATAATAGCATTTTCTCCTTTTACTGCATGACTGACGGGCTTCATTTAGTTTCGAATAAAGAAAGTCAAAAAGTTAATGCAGAATCTTTATGAGAAAATAATATGTCGAGTAATTGTCGACTCCATTAAAACCTACTTTATCCGCACTGAGTGCCATCTCAGCACATTGAGGTCAGGCGGAACGCAGTGGCACGAATATAGCTGCGTTGACGTTTAAATTATGACCTTATTATTGCCCTTTGTACCAAGATCACGAGCTATTCACTGCGAGAAACAAAGCCGAGACGAGTACATCATTTTTTATTACCTGCTAGACCAAATAGACCAATAACTTGTAGTGGGTGTCACCGCTAACGAGTACTTACAAAATACAATGCGGTTTTACGCCGACTCAAACGTGACAAGTTTTAATATGATTAGTAGTTTATTGTCAGTTATCCGGCAGAGTATAGCGTGAAACAATACCTCGGTGCATGTACACAGAAATCAATTTAGCGTGGAGATGTGGTTTTTAAATTCACATGCACTGATAATATTTCTCACGATTGCTTAGAAAGTAGGTACGTTGCACCGAGTAGAAGATAAACATTGATTCAGTAAACTCCGATTTGTGTTAACGTCTCGGTAATAAGAGTTATAGTTATCTAAATCGTATGTACATACCGAAAAAACTGTACGTTATTTTTACCATAATTTTAAACACTTTCAGTGCGGAGGCAGTGTGAGCGGCAGTAATGGGCCGCACGCGCCTCTCTCGCCCACCGTATTGCAAACTTCCATTTCACATAATGTAAGTGAATTACGTTTTCTGAATCATTCAACTTCTCTACACTTCCAGTTATTCTACTGCCTCTGATCATACTTGTTTTCTTGTTTACCCAACGCACGTGTTTCAGTTATTTTTGCGCGTTGTCGGAAATAATGTAACAGATGAAAATAACCGGTGATCCAGTTTTCTTGCGAATGAAGTTCACGTATACAATCTCGGTACAGAGAAGCTATGGGAAACCATTAGAGCTTTCCATTCACTCGGCTCATGAGAAAGTGAAAACCTCAGACGCGTACCGGAGGATTTTCTTCGTTAAGTGATTGTAAATTAAAACCTGACGCTTTGATTTTGAATCAGAAGGCTCTGACGTGTCGCAGTTTTGTTTGTTTTATAAAGTGTTGTCATGAAGTAAAAACTCGCTGCGAATATCTTAAAACTAGCACTTTATCTCTGTCGAAGCTGTAGATGTGAACTCATAATTTATACCTCCAGTAACTTACAACTCGCGGCTCAGTGTCATAGGTGTGATAACAAACTATGCCAACGGTAATTGTTCAGTTATGTTCAGTGCTTTCGTTGTTGTTTAGGACTCAAATATCAATAGACGGGTAATAAAGTTCACGACACAGGTTACCCTAGCGTAGGCTTCAGAACACCGATTTATTATTAGAGTGGTACATACAAGTGACAATGGTGTTTGTTGACAGATAATGTCGTCGTCGGTGCGGACGCCCGCGCCCGCGGCGGCCCCACCTCCGGCCATGCACACGTCGCAGACAACAACTGGTAAATAGATTTATATTTTATATCACTTACAACTGAAACTATACGCCACCGGCCATACATAACAGAACATACATATTACATACATAGCCTTTTCCATCTGGAACAGACAATTTAGCCTGCTTGTCCACTGAAGCGGAGAAGAGAGGAGCGGAGAAATATTAACCAATACTATTGCATAAAAACCTCGCTCTGCGGACAGGCAGTGTCTGTGGGCCATTAAGGACAACTTCGTTAGTGTCTGAATAAACCAATACGGGAGTGGCAAGCTTGTCCACATATAGTACAGATGTATGTGGCGGTAGATAAATTGGTGTAGCTGTTGTGTTGTTTCTCTCTTATAGGACATCTCTGCCCAAAACTATAGCAGCTGAATCGTTCGTCGAAATGTAAACCACAGTACATAACTACATTCAGCAAAACTTCAAATGAAAAACTATGACGTCAGATGACTAAAGCTCTGTGCATAGAGTAGTACTGTATTAACGGAGAGCTCTGTGCTTCGATGTTTGTCATTTGAAATTAATTTTGTCAAAGTGTAATTTCTGCGTAACCTGCTATTGGATTATTACAACGAGTAGCGGTTTTGCTGCGTTGGAATTCATACAATTAGCAAGCTCTAACTGAAAAATGATGGGCAAAATACCGGGGAAGCGTAAGGTCGGAAGACGGAAGATGTCGTGGCTCCGTAACATCAGGGAGTGGACTGGGATAAAGACGGTGGAACAACTGTTCAGACTCGCGCTGGACAAAGAGAATTTTAAGAAGCTGACTGCCAACCTTCAATAGTGGAGAGGCACTTGGAGAAGAAGAAGAACTGAAAAATAAGCTTTATTTCGTTTTCATCCGTGACGCTCTGTCAACGAGAAATTGACAGAGCTTTTACAGCATCTATTACGAAAATCTTATGGAACTGACTTAGACACGACTTTATACTAGTATTGCGAATCCATACATAAGACCCATTACATTTATTGATCGAAGGTACTAATTACAATCGTATAAGGTTACTTTTTCACGGAAGCCGTGTATCTAAGTAAATGAGTAATTTCATTCACTCAATTTTTCCACACCTTTTACTCATAATAGTTATCGAGTCAATCAGCTGTAATGACCATTTCGAGTCAATTTAATTAATGCCACACTCGTAGTCAAGCTGTAAAGAGAAACAGTAGGTAATAATAAACTACATACATTATCCTTATGAACTATAACTTACGGGGGACTCATTCTATACCTACGTTATTTAATGCGCACATTGTATACAATATATTCCTTTTAAACGACATATTCAATTTGACTTAATAGGAAAATGTTTAGTCGCGTCCGCGTCTCACTCAAACGCGGTTATTTGTTGTGAACGAATACAAAATGTTCTAAATTTTAATCATATTTAAGTACAATGGTGAATATAAGTGTGATGTTCTTTTTCAGCCGTGTCGAAAGGCCCCAGTGACGTGCTAGTGAACTCTTCAGTCCAAAACCCACCGCCTGCGAGCAACCGGCTCGTCAACATGGCACAGTGGCCGTAAGTACATTACCTTAGCCAGGGATTAAGAATCCTTCAAAATATGCTATAGTTGTGTAAATATAACTTTCCTGCAAAACCCCTCACTATTCAGTATCTATTGATTTATTTTAGCTTTCCACAATGCTCAAATAAATAGGTGGATACGATAATTATACGATTGTATTTTGGTTACAATTGTGGACCCTGTCGGGCACAGCTTAATAAGTAAAGATATGATATTATAATGATATGATATGATATTTAGCTTCAAGGCTCACTTACTCATTGTAAGGACACATTCACATAAGTATCTTTGCCATATATGTATTTGGACAAAGTAAAAGAAAATCATGAAGTAAGAAAAATATCTGATATATTTATTAGCGGTGTCTAAAATCTATATATAAGGAAGATATCAACAGTTTGTCAATGAAACTTAAGTTTTACCTACTTGGAATTATTTCAATTAAATTAGTCTCTCATCAACAGTTTATGACGAATGCCCTCATTGAATTAAAATTATCGACTTCCTAGTACTTATATGCTACTTACGTATACAATACATATTATATATCTACAAGTATAATATTATACCTATTTTCATATACATATATTGAATATGTTATTTTACAAAACAGCATGAGGTATTTTATTATGCAGACATCAAGACTTCTTACAAATATGACGATTCAAACTAAGCATTATTCTGTATTAGGCAAGGTTATCGAAATTAATAATGCCTAATTAATATTGCTTAATATTAATAACACTTAATTGAACAAAGATAATTAAATAACTTGATTAATTCACCCATTGGCTCATATTTTGAACTGTATACTTTTGCAATAATACTTTAATAGATTCTTTGTACAGTTTTGGAAACGCGGAAAGCATTTAGTGTAATTTTGATAAGATCAGCAAATCTTATCTGTTATCTATGTGCGATAGTAGCACGCTTTCAAACGCTCAGTCTAGAATGAACGATGACAAGTGACATTACATTGTGTTACTACAAACCTCACAAAGTGAAGTTGTTAGTCCCCCCTGCTTTCGCATATGAAAATGTTGAGTACGTATATTGACTCTGTTTGACTGTGCACATTTTATTGAATGCCTGATGTGGGTAAACTGATAATTTCAATTAATGCACTAATATCTAGATAAATTTCAATGTATCATTTGTTCAATAAATATATCTGAATCGGTGTATTTATAAATCGTAATCCTGTCAATCCATAACAAATACATTTCTTCTTAAATACTTATTTTATACTAGCTGACCCCCGGCGGTTTCACCCGCTGTTTTTTTTTTTACTTTTAAACCTTCCCTGTAGTAGAGCAAACAAAACAAAACAAAAAACCAACAACAAAGATCGGACCAATTTCTGAACACACCTATAAATATTTGACAACCTAGTGACACTATTTTTTATTTCTAAAAAGACAAAAGAGTTCGGACATCCCGAGTTAACCGTACCAAACATCAAATGTTTCAAAGGTAGGAACAGTTTGTATTGGAAAATTAAATTGTTGATTTTAATATTTTTCTTTACTTATTATTAATGTTTCTCACCGTTTAAACCTTCCCTGAACTTTTACAAATATTTCAAGACCAAAATTAGCGAAATCGATCCAGCCGTTCTCGAGTTTTAGCGAGACTAACGAACAGCGATTCATTTTTATATATAAGAGATTTTTGAAAGCATAATTAAGAGATACAAACACTTTGTAGAGCAATCAGACTAAATAAATTTATTTTGTCGATATAATCATTTGGTAGCTTACTTTCAGGAAAAATGCACTTCAAAATATCAGGTGAAAATAAAAAGTAAACAGTGCTGCCAAATTGATATCGATATCAGCAATTAATGTACGTGTAATAAATCACTTATCAGCAGCTGTTTCGCAAAAATAAGCAGCGGACTGAATAGATTAAAACTCTTACCACATACCTACTGGTATATAAAACGACTATTTACCTAAAAATCATTTCATTTAGGTCATTGTAGTAATAGGCGGTTAAATTCAGACCTATATTTGTAATATATTATATTGTCGTGTATACACTTTGCTGATTCCGTTAGGTCAGCCACTTCATAGTTGATTTAATGTGATCGCCATCTAAAGTGTGACTTCCGTTCGGCGAATATAATAGCGAAACATTGTCACGTCTCATCCTTAGCAGTAGCGGTATAAGAAACGATTTCCCTTCAATTGAATATTAATCAAAAATGACGTATGTAGTTGCTATTTAATTTTTTTTTGTGTTTTAATATTCACTGAAAGTTCTCCATTAACTGAATCCTGAATGACCGAGTAGGCTAAGCTTACCACAGTTCAGACCGAGACAAAAGCGTGTCTCCCGAAGCATACTTCTATCTCGCTCTGGCGACCTAACTTACCACAGTTCAAACCGAGACAAACGCGTGCCTGGCCAGCCATGCTCCATCAGTCAGAAGTCCTTACCACAAAACAGATAGGTACAGAAGTCAATCACATGTAGGTACTTTACTTTTCACACCTACGCGCGGCGGTCGCGCTAGGTTTGTTAACTTTGGCTTAAGCACAAAAAACTATCGTGGCTGTGGCACTCGTATCTAATTGTTAGATTTACTGTTGAGAATGAAACGGGAAGACTGTAAATATAAACCAATAATGGGCCCAAGTTTGAAGGCATTATTTGACAGATCTAAACTAACTAAAAATATATCTGTCTTTATAATTGCAAGCCATTAGACAAGGATGCCAATAGTTTTAGAAAATTTAGATCTGTCTTAAAAAGCCTTCAAACTTAGGCCTATAAACTAAAATACGCGCTCACACTGGTTCCGAAATATCGTATCCGTGAGCGGTGTCTATGTGAGCATTGCTCGAGCGCACTTTGTATGTAGATTGACTTCTGTACCTATCTGTTTTGTGTTAGAACCCGGCTATTGACGCGTAAAACGTGACTTATCACGCCATGAATTCTATATGGTATTACTACGAAATTTGGTCATAATTCTCGGAAATTTCCTCATACAGTTCAATTTACAAAAGGTCTGGTGTAACCACTATCAGAATTGATGACGGTGAAACGTAAAGCTGATCGTTGAATTAAATATTCAAATGTAGCAACATATTAACATTTAGTCGGTCAGGTTAAAAATGTTTTATTACATGATTCACTAATATAAAAAATATTATGTTTTAGATTCACTTACTTAATGATATAATTATACTTAACTGTTTCATGAATTAATTAAAGAATAGTCCACTTCGCATTTATAATATGAATAGTGTTAGTGCAATAAAGAACATTATTAACATAATATATGTTTAGGTCACAGAACAGTGCTTCTATTTACTCGTAAAGTTACGAATAAACGGTTTACTAGAGGATAAAAAGTTGTCCAAATACGATTAGTTTTAGTTAGAAAAAAATCTGTAGCATCTATTTGATTGTTCTTCATCTTGCTGATGATCCATTTAAATCTATTTTTATACTAATCTAATTATAATTATTCTATTTTTTTAATCTAGTCTACTGGTCCGATCAAAAAAATATTGTCCAATGAAATGTTTAATGACACTTTAGACGTGCCGTTAACAATTTAACTGTTGAAAACATACCTTGTGTTTTCCTTTATTCGACGCGAATGCGGCTACACACGCCAGGCGCGTAAAATACAACGTATTTGATTATTAGCCTCAGTTAAGGCAAACACATGTGATTATTAGCAGCAGTTAAAGTGTTAAATAATTTTGCTTAGTGATAAGGTGGTGGCGTGCCTAAAATATATTGTCGCGTGCCGTTGGTTCGCTATCCCTGGCATAGGCTACACTAAACAGCTGCTATGTCCGCACAGATGGCACCACGGCTCGATATCCCGCGAGCGCGCGGAGGCGCTGCTGTCGGGCTCCCCGGACGGCGTGTTCCTGGTACGAGAGAGTACCAACTTCCCCGGGGACCACACGCTCTGCGTGCGGTTCAGGGGCCGCGTCGAACATTACCGGTAAGATTTTTTTTTTACTCCGTACTCAAAAACGACAGGTTGTTATAAATTTGACGTCTCTGTGTGTGTGTGTCTGTCCGTGGCATCGTAGCTCCCGAACGGATGAACCTTACTTATGGAAGATTTATAGCCAGCAGTGGACGAAAGAATACTGTGAATGATGATGATGACACCTATTTCTATCAAATCAATTAAACTGTTACAGAATTAATTAGAAAAATACACACATCTTCTTTCCCTCTTTCACTCTATCAATTGTCTCAATTGAAAGTCTCATTTGATAAATTAGTGTGATGATTATGATTACGGTTGAAAATATACAACTATTCAGCCGCTAATCGTTATATTCTAATTGTTTCAGAATAAAATGGGCCACAGCACCTGACAACCAAAATCACCGGTTCACGATAGACGACGAAGAGTTCTTTGACAGTATGACGGATTTAATCCATGTACGTCACATATTACGTTTGTTATTCAATTTAACTAAATCAACACATGTTTCCTTGTAAGCTTAGTTTGTAAAGTTTTAACTAGCAAACACAGCAGTTTTGTCGAATATTATTCAGTTTTCCCGAAACTTGCGACATATTAGTATTATATGACTAGACCATCCTTATTATAAACATTATTTCCTCGTAAAATTTTGTAAATATTGAATCAACCATTTCGAAAAAAAGAATGGTGTTAAAAAGACGCTTACCTAATTGTTTTATAAATATTTACTGTAATTGATGAGAGTATGTTGTTTGTATTTTTCAGCACTACTTACAAGACGCGGATGGTCTCTGCACGAAGCTAGTGCGATGTCTACCGAAGTCCGTGCCGAACGGCGCCAACAATAACGGCGTCTTACAGCCGCCGTACCCACCTCATCCACAGGTACGAGTACAAACACATACTTTACTAAACAATCTCCTAAAGAGAGCTGGAAAGCGTCAACCGTAAAAATCGAGTAGGTACCAAGCGTCTTTGACGTTTTTACCTAGTGTTGTTTGCGACTAGAATTTTTGTTCAGGCTCAAGTTTCATTGATTTGCTTTTATGAACAATCAAAATCAACTTATTAATTGAAAAAATAATGATGGGTAAGATCAAGGGTAAACGATGTGCTGATAGCATGAAGAAGTCATGGTTGCGAAACATCCGAGAGTGGACAAGAATAGCCAGCGTCGAACAATTTTTCCGCTTGGCTCAAGATAAGGAGGAGTTCGCTAAGCTGACGGCCAACCTCCATTAATTGAGTGTGTCAAAACTACGTCAGTTCTCATAGTAAACACTCGCCGTTCGTTTCTCCACACTCGTCACTCGTCCCTTCATATTACACTTCCTAATGTTTTGCGTGTTGTGTTTCAGCAACCGCCCCCCTACCCCCCGACGCCCAGTGTCTCGGGCCACTTCCCCCCGCAGCACACGTACTCCACGCAGGCAGCGGCGGCGGCCGACCAGGTCGACTCGCAGGCGCATAATTTCCTCGATGCACGTAAGTAATCTGTGTCATCAAGTCACGAGTGAATAGGTTTATTCTAGGCAGTCGTGCTCCGTCACAGACCGCATCGTTGCTCACCGTTAGGCGAGATGGAGGTCGAAAGCAAGTCAACAAATTAAAGAAAAACTTTTTTCGTTTTGTGATCAATCCTTAGAAAAAAGAAATAAGGCAATCCCGTAAAAAAAACTCAGGTTTGTTTTTTTCAATTGAGTTTACAATTAAGACAGGAGAATAAAGCAAAACGGTATGACTATTTCAATTATTTGGTGCCTGAGTTTTCATCAGGCTGTTTTAAACATCAAACTCCCAATTAACCGAGAAAATCTTAGCGATCGAGTAAAGGAATAAATACTAAGCGATTTTTTAATTCATAAAATCGCTTCAAAATGACTAATTTGTACATTACGTTTCCAGGCTGGATAATCGACGAGCGAGAACTAGAGATCCGCGAAAACATCGGCAAGGGCGAGTTCGGGGACGTCATGCTCGGCATACTCAACGGAACGCAGAAAGTCGCCGTCAAGATACTGAAGGATCGGGAGGCGGCTAGCAAGTTCCGTGCGGAAGCCAGCGTCATGGCGTAAGTTCTTTTAAGAATCATTACTATTGAAAAAACCTTGATTAATTCTGTAAGTAGTGCTGTTAAGGGGAGTTGTATAATCGAACTGATCATTCCGATCTGTCCCCCAGTTTTGTGGCCTCAAGGAGACAGATCAAAATCCGATGTTCAATCCGTCCCCGTGAACAGACAAAACTGGGGGACAGATCGGAACAATCCATTTTATAGCTTATGCGCTCGATTAACACATAGGCTACTTTTCATCGTCACTGTTTTTATCACCACGGCCGGGCAAAATCGCGAGACAGCCTAGAATTACAATAGAACTTTTTTAGATGTGTTATTTGTACCGCAGGTCCCTGAAGCACGACAACCTGGTCCGCCTCCTAGGGCTAGTGTTCACGGCGCACGGCAACACGTGCATCGTGACGGAGCACTGCGCGCAGGGCTCGCTGCTCGACTACCTGCGCAGCCGCGGCCGCCACTACGTCACGCAGCTCAACCAGATCAACTTCGCATAGTGAGTAGGGACCGCGTACAGATATCTGTTAGTCATGTGAGGCTCGTGGAGAATGGGAGTTTGGAAAACGCCAGGAAATATCTCGAGGGAGGAGGCGTATCAGGATATCACGTGTATTTATTTTTTCGTTAAACACATGAAACCGAAAGTTGTCTGTCTGAACATTTTACCACTGACACCACCGTGCTTAATTTTTGCAAAATTTTGATTAGATTAACATGAACATTCTGATTTTTTAAGATAAATCGTACTAAAAAATACACGTGATTTTGGTGGAGGGAAGTTTGAAACCAGGGGGAGGAGAGAATGAAAAAGTTAAAAAATATCACGTAATTAATGGATGACCCCATACATTACTGTGGACCTAGCATAACCTCTGACGTCTACCGCTCACGGGCGTACTTTTCTATCGAATACTCGCTAATGTTTTACGTTGTGCTAGGCCCACTGGTATTCATGGCATATCTCGTGTACGTGTAGATTTTCTCTTTTGCCGTAACTGGTTACGAGCCTCCGGTTTCGTACGCGGCCGAAGGGGTGTCTACAACGGTTTGTTATTGCGCAGCGACGCGTGCTGCGGCATGGAGTACCTGGAGCGCACGCGCGTGGTGCACCGCGACCTGGCGGCGCGCAACGTGCTCATCTCGGGCGAGGGCGCCGCCAAGGTGGCCGACTTCGGGCTCGCGCGGCCCGACGCGGCGCGCGACGACCCGGCCGAGGCGGCGCGCCTGCAGGCCAAGCTGCCCATCAAGTGGACCGCGCCCGAGGCGCTCAAGCACAACGTTCGTTTTTTTTTATGTAATTGAGTGACGAGACGAACAAATACCTTTTTTGAATTTTGAACTCGCAGAATTCAAGACCCTGCCTGGCACCACTGCGCTCGTCACCCTAAGATATAAGTTGTTTGATCTCCCATTTGCCCTGTAAATTCACTGGAAACAATGCCCTTCCAAACGGAACACAGTAATGTTTGCACATTACTGCTTGGCGGTGGAATAACTGGCAAAGGTGTGGTACTTCCCCAGGCGGGCTCTGCAAAAGACCAAAACACTACAAAATATACCACTATAAATATAGTACTCATATGCAACCTTTAATCCTCCCACTGCTGAGATACAGGTCTACCCTCGAAGGGTGATTAGGCCGTATTCCACCACGCTGGCCAAGTGCGGGTTGCTGGATACTTTAGTACTCGTTATGGTGCAATTCATCGGCCGATGATATCGCCGTTCTACTCGAGCAATCTACTCGTCAATTAGTTTGAATAAAATAAAAAAATATAAAAATAACGCTTCACACTCATAAGTCCCCACTAGGATAAATCCTGTGTCGGGGATACCATGGAACACACGCAAAGACAAGGACGACTAACACCCAGACCCAAAACAGATATTTAAATTCATCATTCAAACATCTGCCCGGCCGGGAATCGAACCCGGAACCTCTAAATGGAAACCACCTCTACCTCTCTCGGAATGGTCTATTAATCAATTTTCTTGTTTCAGAAATTTTCAAACAAGTCTGACATGTGGAGTTTTGGCATTCTACTTTGGGAAATCTACTCCTTCGGAAGAGTACCGTACCCTCGAACTGTAAGTATCAAAATTGTTGAGAACAGTTTTTATCTATTTTAGCGGGTGGGTCTGGATTTACATAAAGGCTAGTTTATATCCCAAAAAAATAACGATTTGTTTGTTACATTACATTTTTGTTCTGTGATTTCTAGTAAAATCATCGGGCGCTACATCTTTATAAACGATTGAGCATCGGTAAATCTACCCCGTCCGCCGTATAAGTTTTCACTCTTATCTTATTCGGGATGGGGGCGATAAGTCCCGCACTAGCGTCTCGCAAAGGGTGCATTGTGCGTTTCCCCCTGGCCAGCGATTACCCGAGCCAGCCTTAAAATAACGGAGCGAGGCCCTGGGCCGCTGGCACAACTGCTCAAGTGGCATAGGTGATATATGATTATATGTATAAGTGTTTACTCCTAAACGAAGTATCTCGTTGCAGCCGCTAGCGGACGTGGTGAAGCACGTGGAGCGCGGCTACCGCATGGAGGCGCCGGAGGGCTGCCCCGCCGGCCCGTACGAGGTGATGCGCGCGGCGTGGGCCGCCGACCCGGCCGCGCGGCCCACGTTCGCGGCCACGCGGCTGCGGCTGGCCGCCATGCGCGACGCCACGCCGCGCGACCACCCGCCCGTGCTGCAGCCGCATCCGCCGAACCAGGTACATAAATAAGGCCGCCAGTTGTCGCACTAGTTTTTAGGTGTTATAATCCTTCTGTTTGTAATTTATGGTGTGAACAATATAGTAGTTTATGCAACTGTCATATAATGAAGGGTATTAAAACACGAGTGTGTGTAATAGTAACGAGTGTTTTAATACCTGTGTTATATGCAGTTGCATACACTACTTTATCTACACTAATGCTGTAACATTCTACTTATGTTTCCAATACTTGATAAAATACGTTTATCTTCACTAATAAAAACGTGTATTGTCACAGTGAACTTGGCGGCCAATCAGGAGCGAGCGCGCGATGTTATAATGACTCATTACGACATCGATGTGGATATTATAACATCATGTGAAATTGCTTAAATGTTGTCTGTGCTATAACAGTAGTCATTATAACACAAGTATTGGAAACATAAGTAGAATGTTATAACATTAGTGTAGATAAAAGAGTTTATCTATCTATCTACATACCGTACTACGACTCGTCCCTGATTACTTACTAGTAGGCCTGTTTATTTGACCGAGTAGATTCTTAACGCTCAGCAAGCTACCTACCCGTTCGTTTTCGGCCACAATTAATGTTGATCTCCAACACTACCATGTCACACTTGTGGTACGTGCTTTCAATTCTTTGAAAATGAAATCTTTGATAGTGTTGTGTCTCATACCTTTAATTAGTACCATTCGTATCATAGTACCTTATAGAATTTCTTGATATCCTGCGCCTGCGCGACCACTATGACTTTGGATGTCAGTATAGATGTGGTCACTATGGTGGTGTTTACTAGTATTTATTCCTGTAATCTGACATGTTTAATATTTGTTTCAGTGAAGAGATCGAGCGAGACGCGTCTTGATGGACTTATGATTTAGTGTTTATCTTACACTCGAGTAGTTAAAGTGCTGTGAAGGTTGCAAACTAATTTTGTATCGTAAGTTTATGGACATAATGCAAGTACTAAATTATTTTAATATTTGATGACACTCCCTCGCTGTAATGTAATTCTAAAGTATGTGGTAGATTAGTGTGCATTTGGTGTGTTGATGTTATAAAGAATGAATGTCAAGTTAGTGACGACACTAGCTTTTAGTGGTGGTATTGGTTATTGGAGCTCTCAGGGCCAGCAAATAAACAGCACAAACATAATGACAATGACGTCATATCTGTTTTACGGTTAAAATTTGACTAAAAGCAACTCTAAATTGTTTCCATTTCACACTTACAGAAAAGATAAGAGATGCAGACAACTTTAGCAGGTCTAAAAATATCTGTTACTCATTTAACTTTTTATAATTAAGTTTGCACATTTCAAAAAGTTTACGTTTATAACCTAAAGGCCAATTTTAATATCAGTTTTCATCAATTATGGTAATTTACATTGGTATTTTGCATTGAAATAGCACCACTAAATTCTAGTTTAGGTTATTTGAAGCCTAGAAGTAATGAAAGACCCTACCCAACGTTAAGCTATTTGACCGCTCGGTGAACTACGAATGGTACCGTCTAGTCAACATAATTGTGTGTATCGTGTTTAGTGCTCGCACATCAACTGCAAACATAACACGGCTCATTTTTATTAACCTGTTTGTAATAAGTTGGCTGGTTACATTTTACTATGAAAACAAAAGTGCTTTGACAGATTTTGTTATAAATAACACGTACTAATTGTTATCGTTACGTTATTTATTACTAACGTATTATTGAGTGGGAAATTCTGTCTAATTTGATAAAACTCGGTGATCTTTTTCAAGGAGTGATTACAAGCGAGACGCTCGCTTGGCACTTATACTGCCATGCCAGGCAGGATGCGCTTGCGAATGCGTCACGCTTGTCACCACTCCTAATTCCACTTCTATGGGCAACTAGAGTCAGTGTATACGATTCAGTAATACGCTTGTAGTGAACCCCCGTGTTAGTTATAAAAAATCGGTTGGTTACATAAATAGTGCTAATTGAGACACCATCACCGCCTACTACAAGTATTTTGTACACCAGCCATTAGGCAGTTACAACTCTTCCTATCTGAATAGAGATCAATTTTGTTGATGTATTTTAACAACTATTTCAAGCCCAGCGTTTAATTAAATTTAGATTCACGCAACGCGATGAATTAAAAACTTTTCAGGTCAACCACTCACTACAAGGTTGGATTGTGAATATAACATTACGTTTCAAATAAGAGAAATATGTATATACGAGTATACCTAGAATTTGATGTTTTTCAATGCGCTGAAGTTTATCAATCTGTAGTATAATAAAATACCGTTGTGTTGTGTTAAAAATGAATTGCAGCTAAATTTGAGTGTGTAGATTGATGTGTTATGGTATGAAGAGCCACACTACTTATTTCTGACAATTTCGTTTGCCTGTGACGAAAACATGAATACAAAAGTGATACAACTTATTGGTCTGTGACACTAGGTTTAAGTAGCATAATATATCCAATAGACATGATATTCGATTCTGCGACCCTATCGGCTAATTTTCGAAACTTCGTAGATCAAACTTTTAGGTTGTAATCAAAATTAGCCAAAATAAATTTGTATGTCAAAACACAACTTCGTTCACTCATCCGGCTTCAAAATCGTGAAATTCGAAAATTGAAGGCCGTCGCCTCGGGCTTGAGGAAAGCCAGATTGCTCCATTTCAAATTTCACGAAGCCATAATCGAACATCAAAGAAGTTAACCGTTAGGGCCTCTGATACCGTTTCACACTGCACAATTTATCCCGTAAGCTTCTGGTTTTCAGCTTTTCTGGACTGTGTTAGTGTTAGCATGTAAGATATGCGTAGCCATTATAAGAAAACTGAAACAAGTTGACGCCAAGGTTGTGTGCTATAAAATTAAATTAGAGTTTGAGTGATGTTCAAATACCGTTGACTCAGAAATGCTAAGCTGTAGCCATCACAATTAAATGGACTATACTATACAAAATATATTTTGGAATACGTATTTGTGTTTAGACTTGAATGGATTGATTGTTTGGGACATGACAAAGTATTTTGATGGAATAGAATCTCATGATGGTGTCAAGTGAAATTGTGTCCACATTTATGAGATTTAGTGTAAAAATGTCGTCTTATATCTTGATATAACGTATTCAATTGAGAATATTGTCTATCGTAGGTATATTATTTATATTCTGTACATATTTTACTTATTCAAGTCTTTATTACCAACTTAATACAAATTGTGAAAATAAGACTTTGTTCAAAGACTATTATTATAAAGGAAGGTCCGTTCGTTTATCTAATCTTATGCAATACTAGTTTTAAGTGTTAAATTGTTTTTACGGTTTATTTATGAGCTGTCTGTAAAATTGTAAAGAGAAATATTATAATGAAGCGATGCATACGCGAATCGTTTTCAGCCAAAGCATATTTCGAAAGTAAAATAGTTTTGTTTGATATTCGCACTGATGTCTTCCTTATTTTGTATTATTTTACTATCACATTTAAGTATAAAGATCGTACAACTGTTTACTAGTCTGTTTAAGTAATGTGTCCAGTATGTTATGAGCTAAACTGTTTACAGTTGTCATGTATCCCTATGATTGTTTATAAGTAAGAACATTAAAATCTCAATTTGTTTTGTTTATTACTGTAATATTTTGGTCGTTGTACATAGGAACTATATTAAGAGGTAAACTGTAAAATAACAAAATATAAATACCCACAACATTGATATGTTTTCTTCATTATTATTGATCCGTCCCGCTAGTGTAACAGCTTGAACTGGAATCAGAAATATTGCTTTTCCGTCTAGAATAAACAGTCGATGGTGACAAGGCACGCTTGCTGGTGAAAGGTACGGGCGACCATGTTTGTGCCCGGTAGCACATACTGTGGCACGCTTCCTTGCTCGCTTGCGCTATGGGAGCATTGCTATAGGACGTTTGTGTCTTCTCTCCTCTGTCTGGCGCGCAACCAATCCCTTGGTCCGCGTACGTCGTCACGCTTTTATCTGAACCCAACGGTTTCTTACATTCGCATTTATGAGATGTTTTCTTTGATTTCGTTTTTGATTTTCTGCGAGGCTTTTCCTTACATCGACTGCAACATGTACTTGTGGAATCGATAGACATTTGGCTGTCGCTCTTTTTAATTTTAATACACTTACATTTGATATTTTGCTTCTCTTTTTTGTCTTTTACGGCACAGTTGCAATGCTCTGCAGGAGTACAATTGCAAGGTTTTGTACAAGTAACTTCGTAATCGCAAATAGTCGCGGTGGTCGCTACTGGACATGCCACCTGCACAGCAGCGCATCCTGTCGATCTTCGAGACCAATTAAACTGTTTTGAGATAAAGTACTGTATATCCGTTGTCGAGGTGCAGTTATCGTTATGGAACTGTTGACGTAAAATTGATATAAGTATAACCACAGAATACAAAGGTAGCATAACGTCGAAACTTGCATTCTAGACAGAAAATATCACCAACCTTTAATGGTAATACTTGTGGTGACAAATTGAAACAGCAATCCGAAGCGGAAACTCTTGTATCTTGAAGGCTAAAACAATCGGGCTGAGAGAAAACTGTAGGTTGTATTCTGCAAATCACGAGTTTTACTAAATAGTCATAATGAAAGTAGGTTTTGCAAATATTTTTATATTCTTTTTCAATACCTAATAAATGAGAACTTACGGGTTAAAGATGTTGCGGACAAACCAAGCTCCCAAAGTATTTATTGGTTGGGTAAAGTAAGGATTTTGAGGGAATGTTCTCCACTGAGGCCACTGGATATAAGGGAAGAACAGAAGCTGTGCGCTGCCGTCAGGAGATAAAACTGAAGCTACGTTGCCTTCGCCTATTATATCTGGGTATCCGTTTATTAGGTAAGGCATATCTGTAATAGAGAAATTAAAGTTCTAACCCTTATTAATACAGGACTTTACTACCGACTTTTGAGGTCTAGCTGCGTAGTAACAGGAGTATCAAGGCAAAACAAGGTAGAAAAGTAGGCCTTTCGTAGATCACGTTAGACTTACGCGCGTTGAATCCGCATGGCTGTCCATAATTCTGGAATCCTGTGGGTTGGTAGGGAGGCTGAGAGAACTGCATGGCTGCGTTTTTCACCCACTCATTGTATTCATAGGGAAAGTCGTCTATTTCCTACTGTAATGTACCCATTATTTAATAGTGAATGTTCGTAAAGTTATAGGCTTTAGAGTTGGAGGCACATTTTGTGAACGTTTTCATGTGTCAATTACTTTCTAAAATTTACTGGCATTAATGACAATGACTTATGCTACAAATCTTGATATAGATGTGTAAAAACCTCCTTTTTTTAAAGTCTGAGAAAAGAAGCCCTAATACAGCTAGTGGCTACAAAAGGAAACCCAAAAGTTCTGTGAAATTTCTCTTATAATATCCATAAAAATGCACTATTTCATTAACACAAATTGCAAATAAAATTTCTGTACAATGTAATCTTAGACCTAATATCAGTCTAATTAGCTAAACACAGCGTTCCTTATGTGAAAGTTGACAATGTATTCCGCGTTAGTTCTCTGCACGCTGATCGCGAAGGGGTCGGTCGGATGGAAGGTGAATGCGACGAGTCTACGGGCGCTGGCTGGCACGGATTGGCCCAACACTCCGGCGTAAATTTTAAATTTGAGCAACCCGGAATCTCGAGCATAAAATCTGTAACAAAAAAAAAGTTATAGAACTTAACCAAACTTAACATAATACATAGACGAGTTTTGAACGTTTAGGAACTCTACTATGCACGAATCACGAGTATCTTAGCAGTTGTTTTTTTTATTAGACGGTATAAGCACAAGCAGGCGGATGTTCAATGCTCTGTGACTGCGAGACAATAAATAGGTTGCAAGCTTGCAAGGTAAAAACTTTTGCAGCTTGAATAAAAAATAATAATATACAATAAGGTAGGTACCTGATGGGATACTCTCCATAAGCTTTAGGTCTTTCCATGACGGAGACCCACTTGTCGTCGTAGCTGAATAATGCCAAATCTAAGTATGGCGATCCACTGTAGGACTGCGCGCTTATCGGCAGCTGCGCCAATATCCGCTTAGTGGCTTCTGTGCGGCCGCCGTATATCGCTCGCACTATGGTCTGCTTGAACCTTTGCTGCGTCAACCTCGCAAAAAGATTGTTGGAAGGTGAACACGTAAATTGGGAATCTGCACACAGTCTCGCATTTCTAAAGCAATCACAGTAGTTCTCGAACAGCTGCAATAACGACTCCGACGTGTTTTCATACACCTCCAAGATTTTACTTTCGCTTATATTGTAAATCACAAAGAACGACGATTGGCTATTGGGCTCTGCAACCCTCAGCGTCACAACTTCCTCGCTCGCGTATTTGATAAACAAATGATCTTCATCAAGCAATTGCATTTTCCACATTCTCAAACTTCTGAACATGTCAAAGTATTTATAAAACTTCCGTAACTCGAGAGGGTCTTTTGATTCATCGCTGATCGTTTTCGCCCTTCTAAAAAGGAATACTAATAGTCTGTGCTTCAAACTATTGATTGTTTCTTCATGGAATGGTCTATCATTCATTATGGGCGTGTAAACTGAGTTCATAAAAAAAGGGTCGTCATCGAAGCAATATCTTCCAATTCTTCTTATTTCTATGAGCATTCCTTCTACTATTTGAAATAAATGTATAGTTTGATGCTGTACAGACAGAACAGCTAACACTTCTTTGTATAAATAAATGCCTTGATTGTGTGAGAGGTATATTTTGTCTATTTTGAAGTGCTTGGTGTCACACAGCTTGCCGTGATGTAAGTCAACTAGGTGTAATGAGAAGTCTTCTATGGCAGATCTGAAAATATAAAAAAAGATGTGTTACTGCAACTCTATGATTGTGTTGGAATAGCAGGCTTTGGACTTTAGTAGCATACTTTACAAAAATCCACTTATAACCCAGTATTGTTATCTTGTACTTTGTCTTCAATTTATTCAGATGTTTTACCCTCTGACATTTGCATAAATTGAGGACAAAGTAATTTCTGGATGTCTCGCACAATTCTATGTGTACGATAATTTACGTCAGACAAAGATACATATGTATAATTTAAAGCTATCTAAGAATCAACCAGTATTATTATTTTAAGAAAACAAACCTTCAACTGTAAAATGATACAATCTAACTAAACTTCCAATCAAGCCACTTAGGTATTAGGTCTCATAAAAACATTACAAACAGACAAATATTACCCTTCTTTAGGGCAGTCAAATAAAGATAAAACTAGAAAGAACAGTAGTGGAGCACTAGCATCTTACTACACTAAGTAGCTGAAAAATTATTGCCATTTCTTGCCACCCGCATTCAAATGGTTATCAATTTTTAGTTCATTTGGAAAAGTTACTGTGTACTAAAGTTATTACTTATTATTAGCCTGAGACTAGATTGTAATTTTATTAATAAATGCTCTTTTGGCGTTTCTTAATAAATGAAGCGTTATTAATTTTTTTTGGAAAAGTTGAAGAAATGAACATAATTTTTTAGTAAGTAACCAAAAGTTAAATTTTTATTAAAACCTTGCTTGCTTAGTACAAGTTGCTGGTTTGTTGTCTATTGTACTGATAGCAATTAATTTACCTTACTGTAGGAGTAACAGCTTCATTGTTACTATGTATATGGTAAAAATGAGGCCTTAAATCATCTGGTATGTGTACAGCAGATCCGACTATGACATATCTGCCGTCTTCAGTAAACAGACTACATTCCCTGTTCAGTTGCTGCTCCATGACTATTCCACTAAGGGTAGATCTCATAGTTTCTCGTGGCTCGCACACATTCACTGAAAACTTTGGCTGCAAACAAATGTCAATCAATTAAGTAGAAATATTTAATATTAAACTTATGCAAGTGGAATTTTGGCTTTTACATATTTACTAAGTAATTGCTTAACACTTTGGCTGTGGGAAACACACACCCTGTGCGCGACGCGAGTGCGGCTGCACACGCCAGGCGTATTAAAAACAAGGTGTTTGACTATTAGTTGCGCCTGGGGCTAGCGCATGTGATTACTCGCCGCAGCCAAAGTGTTAAATGATTTTAATAAATGTATTATGGAGATAAATGCAGAGCTGGCTTGGATGACATTAAATTAATTCACACAATAAAATACATTATTTTAAGACTATTATATTTAATTTTAAACATCATTTTAAACTAGTGTTTTGTTGTTTTGAGTTTTCTATGACAAAATGGCTAAAGTAAATACCAAATTTTATCATTTGTGTTAGTTCACGTTGTGCTAATTTGATTGTATATATTGGCTTCATGTTCATAATTAAGACTAATCAAAAAAAGATAAGATTCATCTGATATTTTACATGTTGTAGGATGTTTTACATTTATTTTTCTAGTCAATAGAAAACAATTTACTTTGAAAAACCTGTGGAAGATGCAAGTTCGAATCCTGTAATGTGCATCGACATCAGCATTCAACAAATCTGAAGGATATCCAGCTACCAGATCTCCGGCTGCTGATGCTCCTCGGTATTCATAAATCTGAAAATATGCGGAAGCAAAATTTTATACAGGTCAATAAAACACAGAATTATTTGTCTTCTTGAAATAGAAATACAGGTAATGTAAAAGTTGTTACTTTCTACTTACCTCGACAGAAGTCTGGTCAGCGGAAAAAGCAATAAAATGCTTTCCATCAGGACTAAATTTCCTCAAAAAACAAGGCGGTTTTTCCACATTTACGATCGTTAAATTGGGAAACACATTTTGGTAGAACTTTCTAACAACGTGAAAATGTCCACCAGGCTTACGAGATCCATATATCTCTCTGTGCATCAGCCTTATCACAATATTCTGAGGTTTGATTGTTCTTGGCGTTATACGTTCAGTACAAATGAAATCTTCTTCATTTAAAGCTCCAGGTGGAACGTCTTCGTAGTAAACGGCGTTTTTACTCGTAGAGGCCATACTATGGCAGACAATAATAACAATCTTCAATCACAGTCCGGTCTTACTGTTTGTGAATGTGATTGTCTCAACAGAAAATTATTTACTCACAATGGAGATCCTTTCTTTCTTATATAGAAAAGTATTCTAGTTTGGTTTCTTTGAATACCCAAAGGCCAAATCTTAAAAACTATTGTAGTACATACACCAATAAATTTTCGTTTAGTGCAACAGTGCAAGTACAAAACGAATCACCAGTGCTGCCAACTCTTAAAGTTGAAAGATTGCTAAACATAGAGTTTTAAAACATGGATTTTCTCTTTTCTCTTTTCACTTTCTGCTTCTACACATTTACTATCTATCGCATCTACATTTACTAAGGTGATTTGACTTTTAATTGAAAGAATTAGCCTATTTCTTTCTATTTCAAATAGGAAGTTCTAAAACAAAAATTTTAAAAGAGTCGAAATCCAGCAAAGAAGACGTGTCGTCGTGGATATTTTAAAACGAGTACCAACATACAAACAAATAAACATCCGGACAAATGAAAGCAAATTTAGCCAGTCGTTGCAGAGCCGCTTCGCTCGCTCGGTCAAAAAATAAACCTGTGAAATTGACATCTACAATTCTACATGTATTATGTTTTTTGCCATTGCTGGATTTGTTATTTATTATTATAACAAGCCATTTTAGCAAAAACTGTAGATATTTGATAAGTTTTACAATTTTCTATAGTATTAATCTTAGACAAGGTTGCCAGGACCGCGTCTGTCTGCCATACTCGGTGCTAGGCACTACCGAAATGTGACCGTGCAAGTACAGTTTATCAAGATAAAATTATTTAGCGCCTGAAAGATAGTAAAGTATCTTTGACTTTGCCTGAATTACCGAAGTCTTCGTGAAAGTGTAGATACAGATTACACATATCACAACAACCCTAATATTTACGTGGTCGCGACGAGTATGACTGATGCGTCAGTGCACCTCATAGCATTATACTTTGCTAAAATACAGAGAAAAATGGCTAATTTGGCAACACAGCCAAGTTCTAAGTGACATTGACAATTCTGACATTGACATCACTGAGTGAATATTACATTCACATTGAAATTTTCGTCTTTAGGAATGTGCACAGGAGCGGGTCGATATGTTAAGCGAAACGCAGTAATCTCTCGCGACACCCGCATGGAGTCGGTCGGGGAGTTTGTTACCCGCTTGGCACGTCGCATGTACGACACGGCCGACAACGGGCCACACCCCCACCTGCACGACATCGCACCGCTTCACGCACGCCCTCCCGACGCCAAACGTACCGATTTTAAAGGTTTTTTCATGTCAAAAGTATCATTTTGGGGAAAAAAGTAAAACCAGACCTGGCAGTCCTGGTCTGCTGTCAAGTGTCAGTGTGTCAGTCTTCTTTGGACAATTTCGTGCAGTCTAGATTTATGTTACTATGAGTAGCACAAATTGAAAATGATTACAGAAATTTATGCACGTATAGATTCTGCAAATAAATATTTTAAACAGCTTAGCAAACGAAGATCTTTCAAATATGGAGTTCCTTTTGTATTATTCATAGTTGGTGGTTCTTACGGGCTTCGCGAATTTACTCAAATCAGGTATGTAAACTTTATCAGTTATTCTGCGTATAGTTCCCCGCTACGGAGGTTCGTATTGGGTACCTAGTTACCTGTTTAACCCCTAGGCCCCTAGGAGTCTCTGTGACTCCTTTCTTAAAAAGCACTGATTTTGTTCAAAACCAAAATATTATGTTTATAGTATTTTAATATATACAGGGTTTTCATAAAGGGTATGCTAAGCCGAAAAGGGCTCATAGTACTCATTACTACGGGACCAACACGAAATTCGAGAAAAAAATCAGCTGAAGCGGAACCATTTTTTATCTTAGTCATAAAAAAACATTGAATATCTAATAAAATAACATATGATGCAATGATAATTTTTGTAACACAAATGCCCCCATCGAGTCCACCAGGCTTCGTGACCACAATTACTCCCTAAAACAGGTGCGCAGGTGCACACCTTTCTCACCTCGTGATTGTCGTTTCACTTCAGGAAGGTACTGGGACGTGCAAAAATAAAACTGCGATATTTAAGTTTTAGGTCAATTTGAAAGCTTGCAGGGAGTCCATGGGACCTACCAACTACCAGATAAATTAAGGGTTAAAACTGTTTATGCACAGTTCAACTATAATAATAGCATAATATAATAGTATCACTTTAAGGAACCTTTTAAAACTTTGACGTGTTGCACAAAGGAAAACACAAGGTATGCGTTTCCCGCAGTTAAAGTGCTAATGAATATGTTCCCAACAAATCTCAATTCTTTATCGAAATTTACTTTTAGGTACCAATTTTCAAAAGTAAAAGGAGTAAGCAGAGATGAAGCCGAAAAGATGGGCTTACATAGAGAAAAGGAAGTAACGCTGGAAACTGCTTACGAAGATATTCAGAAACTTGACATAGACAACTGGGAAAACAAGCGAGGACCAAGGCCCTGGGAAGAGAGTCAGAATCAAGCCAAAAAATAAATGATAAGAGATAGGTAATTTTTAATTTGTTATTCATGTAAATATTTCAAGAAAAATAGTATTCATGCCTTAATTAAAATTAGATACATTTATAGTTGTAGGTATTGAATAAAACTGTTATAGAATTTTAATATTTATTTATAATAATTGCATTCCGTCACATAATAATATTGTTACATCCAGATTCATACAAGACATTTCTAGCAGTCTAGAATACATCACAGAATACATGTTTATTCTATACAAGAAAAAATAGGATTTTCTTTATTGTGGAAAGTAAAATAGAAAGACAGGCAGAAAAAATATAGCACATTGATGAAAAGCAGTTTTTGCAGTGAAACATTTGCAATATGCCTCAAACTAAGTATAAACATGTTAGTCTGTGAATGTCCGCAAATTCTATCCTTAGTATATAGTAAATCAACAAAATATCTGGTATCAACTTATATTCCTTCTCCAGACTGGGCCTCACTGAGTGACAGCACTCTCATTCCTTTTTACAACTTAAATTTAATATAATTAGCTATAAAACCACTAAGACAGGCTACAAAATAAAAGTTCAAATTTAGATAGCCTTACCACCACATCATTAAATTAGAATAAAAAAAGGTTTGTAATTACACACTGCATCTGAAAAAGCGAATTATAAATAAAGTTCTTTTTGTTTATTGTGAATGAAAATTCAATAATTTTGTTCAATTCAATCTACAAATGTACTAGAGCAACGCCAAATATTCATAAAGCGTTTTTTAGAATTATCTAGTGGAGGGACACTAATTCTCGAAGTGAGAAACTGTGTAGAGCCCAATATTTTGTAGGATATGATATATGCAAGCACAACTTAGCTCTTAAACCCAACTAATTTTGGGAATCAATGTACTCTAACTGCCAAGCATGAACTGTATAATAATTATGTTTTTACCAGTTAGTATGCAGTACATCATCATCGGCGCGAATCTAATTACATGAAAAGGATGCTATTTATTGCTATTTATCTTCGTTTTTTTGCAACACACAACTATTTACGTAAACCTACAGTTACGAACGTAGTTTTACGCAAACATGTAACTTTACATTTAGAATAAAGTAGTAAAAATAAAATAAAATCATAGAAACACAAAGCTATATTTCTATACAGGAATTAATAATATTACAAAAATCGTGTGATTTCACCGTCTTATATGTATGAAAACTGATAGTGTTTACTAACCTATGTTTATACAACAATTTTATATAATGCCTAAATCAAGGAATGAATTTGTTACAATTTAGTTAGGAAACTACACATTGAAGTGACCAAGGGTCTGCAATTTTAAAATCGTTGATGTCATAGTTTAACTTACACCATTGTGAGTTATGAAGAGTCAATCGAAAACCGTAAAGGTCACTGCTCGTTAGAGCCACCCGGCATCCACTCCGCACCGCCTCGCCTCCTGCGGCTAGTATTCTTTATATGGACTTGTATGGGTATCACTATATTAACTCCGTAGCGTCACCGGATCGCCACAGTCGTAAGCACTCCACGCGCGGACGGCGGGTGGACCACTCGGTGACATCTCGGTGCTCGCGTGCTTGCCTTGCGTTGACTGCGCATTGCCAACGCGCGGGCAATTGTTAACAGACTACTCGAAAATTTGTGGACCAAGCGACGTCCACTGGTTGACCGCGCGACGTTTATTGGTGATAACGCGGCGTCCACCCGTGGACCACCTGTCGACAGCGAGTGGACGCCGTGCGACGAGGCGGTGCGGGGTGGGTCCTGGGTGGCTCTAATGAGCTGTGACCTTTACTCTATAGTATTTTAGACACACAAAATATTTGAAAACTCATACTCAATAGTCCTGCACAACTATTCCATAAAGTCATTGATTTACATTCTTGTACACAAACAAACAGAATTTTCCCTTTACCAATGAAATCAGAGAAATTGATAGCTTCTATTCTCTTCCTACAAACTTTCATGCCATAACTGCCATGAGATATGAAAAACATTTTACATCTAGCTACAGAAGGCTTTGTTTTACATTTTTTTTTTACTTTGTTATTTGGCAATCGAGCATTTAGTCACTTTTTTTATGTATATTTCTTCTTTGTAGCAGCAAAACACGTAGCGCAAGCTTTTACATCCCGCTTTGTTTTCATTAAGTCAAAAAAAAAGGTAGCTGGCGTTTGTAGCAAGAGAATATTGAATCCCTCTACACACATACAGTATTTATTTCCTTAAGTAGGCTAGGCTAAATAGGATTTCAAGTTTTTATCGAGACGTCTAAGTTCGCGAGTATGGTTCGCGTGAGAGCGCAAAATTAAGCGCTTTGTTCTGATGACATCGTCACGAGGAATGTTTCTTTACAGCCGTGTCAAATTGTCTTTCCCTTTTATTAAAAAACGTTCGAAAGGCGAATACATGCTATCTCCTAGACTATGCAGAGTCAGGGCGCCAACACGAGACAAAGCACCATTTAGCTTAACCCGACGTATCGGACGTTTCTCAAAAAGTCCGTTAATCTAAGCCACAGGCTACTCCTTATAGATTCCACATACACGATTATCAAAGCACACTTCGTGATGGTCAAGAAATATCCATAAAAATTTACTATCATTGGTTAATTCCTATGCATATAGAGAGAGCCAATAACGCTTGCTCAATCTTAGTTCTCGCAACCTGCGCTTTCCACCAAATGGATGCATTTCTGTCAGAGCAAATATCTCGTATTGCAGTATCTATAAAAAGTAACCTGTGGCATATGCTCTCGGCTTTACTTTATTCAAGCTACAAACTTCGAAGTTGTAATAAAAGCCCACACGGTGTTGCCAAGTATAGTACTGTAAGTATGCGAGGGACAGTTGAGTCGGTGTCAGCGCGTCGGGGTCGGAGTGTGTCGGCGCGCGAGTGTTAGCTCATGGACAGCTGCCCGAGCGCCAGTAGCCTCTCCACCGCCGCGTTCACGTCGCCAAAAGTCGCGATCAGTGCTGGAAAACATTACCAATTTTAGTATTGTCTTGACAAAAACTACAAAAACCTTTTAAACGGAGCTATGCGACGCTTTGTGGTGTAGCCTGTGCTGTGCGTACAAAGACATACAATGTCAGTTCCAATTTCAACTACATAATCGAGTGATAAGCACGAACGTTATGTGCCGCGCGGCAAATGCTGCGTGTGGTGATTAGAATATGTATTATCACATCTTTATAAGAACCATAAATGTCGGAGCCTCTCCTATATTAAAGAACTGGGTTGGCTCGGGTGAC
Organism: Alcis repandata; assembly: GCA_949125135.1. NCBI lineage: Eukaryota > Metazoa > Arthropoda > Insecta > Lepidoptera > Geometridae > Alcis > Alcis repandata. The sequence continues at coordinate 7,315,789 of OX421238.1, forward strand.
CACTGGCATGAAAGGAAACGCACAATGCATACCTTGCGGGACGCCGGTGCGGGACCTATCGCCCCCATATCAAATAAGAAGAAAAAAGTAGTAACCTTGCAAATTAGCATCCCTGTTAAGAAAGCCCATAGCGGTGAGTTGTTCAAGTTGCTGCGAGTAGCGCTGCTCGGGCGGCTGCGAAGTGTTGTTCTGATTGGTCGCCATGGCACCCATCATCCGTTGCATGAACTGTCGACACAACAATTGCTTTACTATCCACGTAATTATTAAAACTTGAATTATCTTATAACCAACGCAGATGAGAGATTTTTAGTTTAGTCAAAAAGTTTTCGAGAGTCGCTTTGGTGTTCAGAGTCGACGAGTTTCGAATTTAACACACGCGCAGCATCCAACTTTTAGTGCTTGAACACGTTGACTCGCGGGCGCGGGCGCGGGCGCGGTCACGAAATATCAAACATACAGCATACTATGCAAGTGTTCACGTACAAAACGCAGGTGCGGCGAAAGTAGCGGGCCAGCTAGCGATTCGCGCGCGCGGCGCGCGCGGCTATATCAAACGAGTGAGACGTTTGTGTGTGTTCACGTCGAACTAGCGGCGGAGCGCGCGATTCACTCGCGACGCCAAGTAAGTTCAACCAGTTTGAAACGTCAACTCGCGCAAACGCCTGGCGGCCAATGTGAACACGAGTTCGCCACTTCTCCGCGCCCGCGCCTTCCAACGTGGACAAGCACTTAGTCTGTCGTGTGCGTTGCGCCATACAGTTCTTCAGTGAGTAAGTATCGAAATAGTCTTCAGGTCTGATATTAGAGTTTTTAGCCATTTTAAAGTTTTATCTTCCAGAACATTTACAGCTCAAACTGTTTATTATAGCCATGTGCGAACGCATCAGTAGCCCAGTTGCAGTAAATGATCGCCGTAGCCGGTATACGCATAAAAGGCATCATCATCATCATCATAGAAGGTAAAAAGAACACGAACAATACTTAACGAGTAGGTCCTACTTGTTAAATTTTGTTCGTTTGAGCTGAAAATGTTCTGGGACAGTAGCTACATGTAAAGACGCCATTTACATTATTAAGAAGGTGTTAGTAATAATACGGCCTAAACACCCTCCAAAGGTAGACCTGTACCCAACCAGCAGTGGGAGGGTCAAATTTAATAAATAAACGTTTCACACTCATAGCTCCCCACTAACATACTCTGAGTCGGTGATGCCATGGAGCACACACAAAGACGAGGACAACTAACACCCAGACCCAGAACAGATATTTAAATTCATCATTCAAACATCTGCCCGGCCGGGAATCGAACCCGGGACCTCTGGCTTATAAGGTGGATACTACCACTGACAAACATATCGTCCTTATAAGTTAGAGTAGGAGTACGTAGTAGCACCGGAGCCATGGACGAATGTGCGAGTGTTATACCTTTGGCTTTGGAAAACGGGTGGTGAGAAAGAACTCTCCCAGGGTTTTTAGTGGGTAGGCTGCCACTGGCGGAAACTCCCCTGGGGTTTGTGGTATCCATAAAGGATTTTTTCAGGTTAAAAAAAAAGCAGTATGTATAAGTATCCATAAATCATTTCTCTATGTCTATCTCGCTCGCACTTGTGGGTCTTATGGAGCCGCATAGTGATGTGCGTAAGATGGTTATAGGCGCATATCGATAAGAGTAAAATCAGATAGAAACATACGACTAACGACTACGACGAAGGCCCTACGCCTCAGTTGGTAAGGCGGTGACTATTGTAGAGTACAAGGGTTGTAACCTGCGTGAAGAGCTCCGTGTTCTGGTTCTGGCGCGCCTGCGGGCCGGGCGCGGCGGGCGCGGGCGCGGGCGGCGCGGCCCCCGCCGCGGCGGCCCCCAGCCCCAGGTTGTTGACGAGCCCGGGCGCCGCCGTGCGCAGGTTCTCCATGCCTTGCTGGATCTGGAGGAGCGCGTTCAGCGCCTGGAATCGAGGGGTCAGTGTTACTAGCTGTCGGAATTATAAAAGACCAGTGCTGCCTTGCAAGTTTTGGGTAGCACACGGGGATAGTGAAATTAGTGATGATTTAGTAATGATTTCTATTAGTGAAATACTAGCGGCGCCCCGCGGTATCATAAAAAACTGTGGTAATGATGCAAAGTAGCCTATGTGTTGATCCAGTATATAAGCTAACTTTATACCAATTTTCATCTAATTCCGTTCAGCTGTTTCAGCGTAAAATAGTAAGTAACTTTACTAACAAACTTTCGATTTTATAATATTTGTGTGATTTACGAATGAGAGTTATCTTGATGGTATTTCATGGCAGAGTGAACGAGTAAAACCCGTAAAATAAAAACGACATAATGCAATAATTTTAAAAACTCATCTGTCTCGCTTTTCATTTTAATACGAGTAACAATGACGTTTTGTTCACGCCGATTACGGCAATGTACGGAAGAATAGGTCACCTGTGGGTTGGACATCATAGATTGCATTTCCGGGTTCTGAAGCTGAGCGAGCATCTGTGGCATCATCGTACGCATCTGTTCTTGCAGTTGTGGATTGTTCGCGAACATTGGATTCTAGAACAAACAATAATTTAATATTATTCGGTTTTCACTCAGTAATGTTAACTAGTTTTTGGAAGCTAGACTAATATAAGCTCAATCCATGTATAGGTTAAACTGACATATGTATATGTGTAACTCCGTTCACGGGGACAGTTATGTCAGTTTTTAGTAAATGGTTTACTGTCATGGTTTACTATTAAGCATAGGCATCTCATCTCGTATGCCACTCATCCCGGTCCCATGTCAATCTTATCCTGGTTCGATTCACTTATCACAAGTTTCAGTTCCTGATTGATAAGCCTAGCACCCATACCGGAGTCAGCGGCGAGCGCCTCGAGCATATTGTTAGCAGATGCATGCCCGGCGTGGTTTATCCTGGTCGGACCCTTCACATACTATTTTCGTTAATTACCTGGTTGATGAGTCTCGCAGCCATATCGGGGTCAGCGGCGAGCGCCTCGAGCATGTTATTAGTGTAAGGCGCCGACAACATCGACTGCACAAGGCGCGGGTTCTCCGACATCTGCTGCAGCAGTGACTGCATGCCCGGCGTGTTGATGAGGCCGGGCCCGGGCGCCGCGCCCGCCGCGGCCCCCGCGCCGGCGGGGGCGGGGCCGCCGCCGCGCGACCACGGGTTGGGCAGGGGCTGCCGGTTCTCGGACCCTTGTTGGGGGTTTGTGCCATCTGGGGAGGCGGGTTTGTTACTGTAGGTACTGAATATGGTAACCTATTGATGTTTCGAAATACATTTGATTACGAAACAACAACTGAATATGCCGTTTAACATGTTATTAAATCAACTTTTTCCGTTTTATCAAATTAATTAAACCGATTTGATGATTTTTGATAAAGTATACGGTAAATAGTTTGCACAACACGGAAGAGCGTAGGATATCATAAACTCGCAGCACTAAGAGGCAGATTTCATGTTTACTGTGGTATGTCTAGAAAATGGCTTTATATTTCCAATAAAAGATTTCCTGGAAGTGGAAAAAGAAGTACGAAGATTCCTAATATAGAGAGAGAGCTTTCCAAAGATAGCCAATATCAAAACTTGATGGTTTTAAGGCAAGATACTCACCAGAGTTGTCAACTAATCCAGAGAAGGGGTTCCCTGCCATGCTGCTGGCTACATTTAACATTGGCTCCTGAATGTCTCTATACATACGCTGAAGAGCATTGTAACCGCCTGAAACAAAAAACACATCATTTACTGCTTGCATTGAAAAAATCATTCGCTCATATATTAGATTTTGTCTTGTGGACTAGTTCATTCTCTAATTTTTGAAATCGAAAATCAATATAGACTATTCTGTTTTAAGTCTTCTTTTACTAGCATCTAGTTACTTGAATACCTTCGAGGTCACGTCGTCGAACTATTGTTCAACTCATCATTCAAACAATGACATACATTTGAATCAATTACTTGATTAATTTTGGTCATTACAAAACAAGTTTATTGATCTTCACTGAAATAATTGACTTTGTGGAAATAGTAGAACGTTTTCTAGGATTTGTAATACAGGGTTATTCATAAAGGGTATGCTAAGCCGAAAAGGGCTCATAGTAATCATCATTAAGAACAACTTTTACTATAAGACCAACCCGGAATTCCCTTTCCTTATAACCCTGTATACCGCGCCAAGTACTAAGCTGTGGGAAAAGTAAAGCAGTGAGAAAGTACTAACCCTAGGCTGTGGATTGTAATTAGTAAAGGATGGGTGTGGGAGGTTGTAAGGTTGATGAGTCAGTTATGAGTGATGTTGCTGGGGAAAAGAAAACTAGTTGTAAACGAAACATAAGGAAATGGACAGGCATTATGAGTGCTACCAAAACTCTTTCGACAAGACCAGTTGAAGAACCTTAACAAGAAGATCAGTAAGGTTGTAGGTAGTTATGAGCAAGGGTGTGGGTAGTTATGAGCAAGGTTGTGGGTAGTTATGAGTAAGGTTCCGAGTGGTTATGAGTTAGGTTCTGAGTGGTTATGAGTTAGGTTCTGAGTGGTTATGAGTTAGGTTCTGAGTGGTTATGAATTAGGTTCTGAGTGGTTATGAGTTAGGTTCTGAGTGGTTATGAGTTAGGTTCTGAGTGGTTATGAGTTAGGTTCTGAGTGGTTATGAGTTAGGTTCTGAGTGGTTATGAGTTAGGTTCTGAGTGGTTATGAGTTAGGTTCTGAGTGGTTATGAGTTAGGTTCTGAGTGGTTATGAGTTAGGTTCTGAGTGGTTATGAGTTAGGTTATGAGTGGTTATGAGTTAGGTTCTGAGTGGTTATGAGTTAGGTTCTGAGTGGTTATGAGTTAGGTTCTGAGTGGTTATGAGTTAGGTTCTGAGTGGTTATGAGTAAGACTAGGTGGTTATGAGTGGTTATAAGTAAGGTTGGGAGTTGTTATGAGTAAAGTTGTGGTTGCTACTTACCAGGTATGCTCTCGAGGTTGGAGAGCGCGCGGTCGTGCGAGCGCATGAGTTCCTGCAGCATGGCGGGGTTGCGGGCCAGCTCCATGGTCTGCCGTAGCAGCTCCGGGTTGTTTAGCATATGGCTTATTTCTGGGTTCCTCTGAAATGCAACACTTTAATGAAGAACAAGAAAACATGAGGTAGCTTAAACCATTCAGTTTACCAATAATTATTATCGTTATTAACGAGTGCGGAAAGTCAATTCAAGTATGTTCTTGATTGAAAATATTTTTTTTAGCATTAAGAAACCTGTTTGTAAAGTGGCACTGACTGCGGCTAATAATCAAAACACAAGGTATATGTTTCCCGCAGTCAAAGTGTTAAAACACTTTGTAGCTTAAATAGTCTGTAAAACATCATGTTTGTTTAATAAGATTTCAAAGTAAAGAATCTATGAGATTCGGAGTTTCATTCATCTCCATCTACGAGTATGTATGATGCAAAAATAACATCAGCTGATACTTACAGACATCAAGTCTTGCATTTGTGGATTAGAGGTGATGAGTGAGCGCATATTCTCAGGATCGTTCATCATCTGCTGCACAAGTGGGTTGTCCAACACTTGCCGGAGCATGTCTGGGTTGGAGAGGAGCTCTTGTTGCATTCGAGCCTGGAAAATTATCCTCAAGTTAAGTGTCTGAGCACCAGAACATTAACCTTGAGTTAAAGCTTTACACACCGAAGAGAGGAAAAGAGGAGTCTATTGACCATAATTGAATATGGAAGGGGCAAGGGGCCACCTTGTACGACATGACAAACTAATGAAAACCATCATAGAGGGAAAGATTGAAAGGAGAGGACCAGGAAGACCAAGGAGAATGTTCTTGGATCAGATTAAGGAGAAGGCAGATGTCATGTCGTACAGGGAGGTAAAAGAACTTGCAGAGGACCACCAAGCCTTGAAGTTGCTCCACTGACAAGAGCAATGCTCTTGAATATTGAATGAAAACCAAAGGCCCGGTGGTGTAAGCCGCTAGCTTTATTTCTTTTGTACTTGTTTGACAATAAGCCTGGCTTCAGTATTATTGGTATATGTTCCTCTAAAGCCATTAAGTTGATCTAGTCTTGATAAAAACAGCTGGTTCATGCAGACTACATAAAAATTGTATTTCTTTTTTCATTCTGGCTAGTTTCAGATTAATAAAAGGAAATACCAGCTTACAACTTTATAAAATTAGGGTATTCCCCGTTTTAACATTCACAAAAATGTTTGATTAAATAAAACCAGGAACTGTTCAATCACAACTATTTGACGAAAACTATGTTATTATAGTAGGAATCTGTGTCTTCATTCTGTGTTGTTCATCTATTCAAATTTAATTTTACATACTTTAATAAATCCACAGGCTCAGCGGCAGCCTTACCCATTGCGAGGCCCCTGGCAGCAACAGGTCTTGGCGAGGCCCTTTGTCTTTTGTGAAAAGTATGTGATGCGAAAGTAGGTCTGGTGATTTGATTTAGGTATTTGTCAAGTTTGACGAGAAATTCTAATTCTAAATGGGGGTGATACGACCTGCACCGACGTCCCGCTTGGGGTGTATTGTGCATTGCCCCCCCTAGATTGACGAGAAATACTAGTTATATAATACAAATAAAAAAAAATATAGTTTTAAAATATTTTACAATGAAAGATTTACAAAATTAACCAATAAAATTTTAAAATTGATGTTTGCGGTCTTTCGTAAGACTAAAATAAGATTTATTAAAAAAATCCTTATTTTTTTAATTTGTTTTAGTTGTTGCGCGAGGCCCCTGCAAAAGCGAGGCCCCGGGCGATTGCCCTGTTCGCCACCCCCTAAGGCCGCCGCTGCACAGGCTCTTGTAAGACTTACTTGCAAATCCATAAAAGTGCTCTGCCCCAGACCCAAGCTCTCCAGCCCTGCTAGACCTCCCATTGAGTTTAAACCAAATGGTGTGGCCCCAATGTCGGCTGAAACAAATGTGGTGTTAGCATGTTAGACGCTAATAACAATTTAACTTGTACCCACAATGGAGCGGAAAAGTATTTGCATTGTTTTTGTAACTATTGTACCATATTACTTCATTATGATTTTTTAATTGGTGTTGGGGTTGTGATTGACCTACATCTTGGCTGATGGCGAGTAATGCTGAGGGTCTATGATGGAGCACATTTGCCTTTTTCTTTTTTTTTTGTAATTGAGTGACGAGATGAGCAAATCGCTCGCCTGATGTTAAACGTCACATTTGCCCATAACAGGTCTGCACCACCCAGAATTTTGAACTCGCAGAATTCAAGACCCTGCGCGGCACACCACTGCGCTCGTCACCCTGAGATATAAGTTGTTTAATCTCCCATTTGCCCTATAATTTCACTGGAAACAATGCCCTTCCAACCGGAACACAGTAATGTTTGCACATTACTGCTTAGCGGTGGAATAACTGGCAAAGGTGTTTTACTTCCCCAGGCAGGCTCTGCAAAAGAGCCCTACCACTACAAAAGAAGAAACACTGCCTAGAAAAAAGTAAGTAATTAGCTGGACTAATTTAATTAGGTATTTGTATTTCTGTTCGAAATAATAGAAACATGTATATATATATATATACTAGCTGACTCGACAGACGTTGCCCTGTCAAAAGCCATTGCGTAACTATAGCAACCGTAGTATGTTGATGCTAACTTGTCAATTTATAGTAAAAATTATCAGTATATATATATAATTTGCAATTTGCAATAAATTAAAATTGCGACTATAATTTGAGATTTAAACTATCCTATCTCTCAAGTTGGATCGAACTGCACATGGTGTGCGAATTTTATTATAATCGGTTAAGTGGTTTAGGAGTCCATTGAGGACAAACATTGTGACACGAGATTTATATATATTAAGATATAGGGTTATTCATAAAGGGTATGCCAAGCCGAAAAGGGCTCATAGTACTCATCATTATGAACAACTTTTACTATGGGACCAACTCGAAATTCGCGAAAAAAAAAATCAGCTGTTCCATAGAAAAATGTCAGTGACACAACAAAATGTATGGAACAGCTGATTTTTTTTTCGTGAATTTCGAGTTGGTCCCATAGTAAAAGTTGTTCATAATGATGAGTACTATGAGCCCTTTTCGGCTTGGCATACCCTTTATGAATAACCCTGTATATATATAATATTAGATGACTGGAAGAAGTGTACATACTGTACCGACCCCATGTAAGTGTGATAAGGGTAGGCAGATGATGATTTGTATTTCTGTTCGATTAAAATCTTTTCAGCATTCAAAATTAGGAGCCAGTTTCTGAATCGGGATTTAGAAAAAATACTCTAGTTATTCTGACATACAGATACACTCTTAGTGTGATGACAAGGTGCCGGTAGAGTTGCATCATACTCTCAACTAAAAACTACTACTAAAAATTAGATAGAGCTAAAGGTGTATTTTTATCGTCATCTAAAAAACTAAAAAATACAGATAAGTACAGAGTTATCCAGAAATTGATAAACAAGAGTCAAGGTGAGTGAAGAACTCACAGCAATATACCCCGGCTTACATTTAGCTAGAAAGTTTAATTATCTGATAGTATAAATACCTACTTTCCAAATAAAATGTCATGTCATGAAAAGTTTTCTCCAAATAATATGATGATTGCATTCAAGTTATAAAATGTTCTGTACAAAATGTGCGGTAGTTCCAAGTAAACTACCAAGGTGGTGCAAATGGACCGTAGCAAATATGTTTTGACCAATTTGAATAATTATTAGGCTAATTCTTTCATGCCAATACATCATACAAAATTTTAACAGCATTTTAATGCAAAATTCAGCATTAAATTTTCGGTGTTGCATACATTAATATTATGAATAATAAAATGGCACTTGTCTTTCCCAGCTACAATCAAAAATCAAGGTTGTCATCAGCTTATTGGGCCAGTTTTACTAATTAGCAGCCTAATTGTATATTAACCCTTTGACTCGGGTGACACCTGCCAAACTCTGCAGCGGTAGCTCGGATGGCGGTTTTCCCGCCTAAAATAGCAGACGTTTAGAAAAATTACGATTATTTAAAAACTATCAAATATTTTTAATTTATGTAAAAAGCAGTCTATTATATGATAACGCTGCTACATTTTAACTTTAAATTCAACAAGATTTAACATTTCAAACAATCTACAAATTTATTCTATTTTTTTAATAATTTTTTTATTAATAATTAACGTATTCTACAAATCAAAATACCGCTATTATTATACACCTAAATTAAGAGGTCGCGCGTCGCGCGTACACATGTGTACGTTCTCCGAGTCAAGGGGTACTTTTCAAAATGGTAGCGCGAACGTACACATGTGTACGCATTCCGAGTCTAACGTTACCAAGTATTGTGCGTACAAATGTGTACGCATTCCGAGTCAAGGGGTTAAAATTATAGTTGTGTCAGAAAACCATTATGACACAACTGTAATTTTTCTGCAGTTAAGAATTAAATATTTAAAAAATAGCACTTTAAGTTGATGCTTTTACACAAGTTAATAATTGCGAGCTAAAAAACAACAAATTAGTCATTCTGACTGCGAGAATTTCACAAGTATTATAAGTACAACTTTTATTGTGACCACAATAAATGTATTATTCTTTACATTGTTTTGTGCCCATTGCCAGTGAAGCTGGCTGCTGAAGCCAAATTGTAGACATATGAGATAAGGCACAAAATTTGAAAAGGATAGCAATTCACACTGACCAAAGTGCGAAAGATTGCCATTTGCCATTCAATGTCGTAATGATGCTAGCATCATGAACCAGGACTTGTAATAAGGGATACATTAGTTGTATAATTATTTATCGGTATTTCAATATTTTGCTATAACATGAATTTGTCAAGAAAATTAGTTAGTAGGCTGGTAGGTGATTCAGTTGATAAAACATGGAGTACTGTATTGATTTAAAAAAGAACCCAGGATTTTTATTTCAGTTTAGTTAGTTTACTAAGATAATTGTTAAATTTTTGGAGAGTTGTACTTACATCTTAAGAATTGAGCTCACCGTTTCTATGTTTATGGCTACTGAAACTTCGTCAGTGATCTTTGAACCGGACGCCCAGGGAAATAGCACTCATATTCACAAATTCACTACACTTTGACCCCAAAACATGACTCCCAGTATCACCTGTCGTATCACTTGACACTAATTACCTGGGGGGCGCCGCGTCCCTCCTTCTGGCTCCGGTCTCGGCGGCGTCTTGATCACGAGGTGGATTGTAAGCCCATCCTTGATGTTATGCTGTTTCAGCGTGTCTCCATCATTCATAATCTTCCCGGCAAAGATCAGACATAGCTGCTCGGGCTCTGCGCTGAACTTTGGCGATAGAACCTCCTTCAACTGAAAACCACATCCCGAATCAGCGTTAACATTGCCGAAACATTAAATACATGTCGTCAGTGATTGCGTGTCCATTATCAATGTTATTACGCCATGAGTGGCACTCTTGCCGCCGCCGTCCTCACCTTTTTGATGTCAGCATCCTCCTCGATTTCGACTTGTTGTTTTTCCTTTGGTGTTTTTACTGTAATTGTAATTTTTTTGGCTTCTTGTCCCTCTGCCATTTTGGCAAATCTAGAATGACTCTGTACTTTGGCGGAATAGAAGAAAAATTACAAGAAAATTATAAAATTTGACTTGCGTTGTAGAACTGACGGATGTGAGTAGGGGCCATAAAGAAAACTGAAATCTTTCCTATCAAATTTACGTTACTTAATTTCAACTTTAATACATGGGTGTACAGTCTATTATGTCTTAGCAAAATATTAATAGTGAAGTTAGTTACGAATATACGACCACTATATGTCAAGATTTTTTTCATTTGGACTCAGCTCGACCATTTTTGGTAGCAGTATTACCAGTATAGAAAAAAATTGTCTATGGCTTAATGTTCTATAATCTTCACAGATAAAACAGTGGTTGACGTTCTTGAAAGATTTTCACGTCAAGATTCTTGATGTGAAAATCTTTTGCTCGTCAGTGTATCCGAACGAGATATTCTCTAATTTTCCGGAAGTTCAGAAAAGTTACATGAACCGCAGGACGGAAGTGTATCTGAATATTTGACTTGACGGCTGACTTGACATGAAACAAAAACAAAAAACAGTTTTCAATAATGTCTCTCGCAAAATTTTAATGAAATTACCACAACATAACGTTCGGTATGTATGGTTCTCTCATTACAGTAACTAATTATCAGTACAATTATATCTGCTAATGTTTTCTTTCAGTCCTGGTTTGATTTTTGTTTTAGGTCTCCGTTGTTAGGGTGACTATCATTTAGTTATATTTTATTTTTATGCCGGACGACGGTCAACATGCGCTTCTAGACCAACTAAACCAGTTACACACAAATGGAGGTAAGCATACATTTTTATACTTGCAAATAACGTAAGTAACTTGTGCCAAGTGTCCTACCTAAATCAGCTATTATTTATTTTGTTTCCAACTTTGTTTTAGGGAGAACAGCAAGATGCAGCCTTGCAGGAAGAGGACCGTTCTCCACAGGGGTCGAAACCGACATCTGTTCCACGCAAACGAAAAAATGACAAATCTATGGCTAAGGAACTAGGTAGGTAATACATAAACACTTGCTATAAAATAACGTCGAAACCAAGTATAGTGTTAGAAAGCGCACTAAAAAAATAACGTCAATAAAACATTACAGACCAAGAAAAGCTATTGTTAGAACAGCAGGCAAAAGAGGAGAAAGAGCAAGCAGAGAACATAGCGAGTATGCTCATGCGCAATTACGATGCTAAGCATTACGGCGAAGATGACACGTCACAACCGACGACACGAGCCGCGCCCGTCATCCCCGCCGAGGGGATTAGGAAGAAGAAGAAAAGAAAGAGGTGGGTTGGAGTTGGCTCATCTCAGTTTTTGCTATTTCAGGATTCATGAAAATTTATAGCGCGCTTTACCTTTTTTTTGCGGAAACCTTTTTTTTGTGATGAAAAGTAGCCTTTGTGTTAGTCCAGGGTTAGCGATCTCTACACCAAAGTTTATAGGTACAAAACTATTCAAAAACATACGGTGTAGGTACACATCCTTCCCACGAACTTTTGCGTTTATAAAATAGTCTGAAAGAAATGGTTAATTTAAAACGCAGTGCGTGGTACAACTAAGTACAACAACTTTGACCGCATGCGGTCGCAATCGCGACCTATCGATATCCTTAAATCCATACGTACTTGCTTTGATCGTGCGTTAGTGTTGCAAAAACCTCACCTGCTGATTTCCGAAGACTGCTCATAATACAATACTTATTGTTATCTGTTTGTCCCATACCTACTTGTGTTTTAAAAAGTTACCTATTTATCTGCTGGCTGAAATAAATATCTGGTTTTCATATACTTATCAATTTAATTTCAAATGGCCTTATTGTAGATCCCAGATATCAATATGCCTGACGAACTGCCGCTACGAGTCCATCCGCAAGGTCGCCAGCGCTTTCGGAATGCGCGAGGTCTCTGAAGAAGAAGCGTGGAATTTCTACTGGACCGATATGAGTGTCAGCGTCGAACGCGCCAAGGAAATGAAGAGGTTCCAACGTATCAACCACTTTCCGGGGATGCTGGAGATCTGTAGGTGAGGTTTCTTTTAAGGCCTGCGCAGACGAGGTACTGTCCCCCGGGTACTTTTTTGTCCCTCATTATAGATCTCTTATAACTGTACGGAATAACGCACACAAAGGATTAAAAGTACCCCGTACAAAAAGTCCCCCGAACCACCGAGGACACCGAGGGACCGGACTAGACAAAAGTACGGGGGAGTCCCCGAAAAAAATAGAACCAACGTGACTAGGCCCAGCAACGCACACAGCGAACTTTAGTCTGCATTGACCGCTCGATGGTGACGCACGCGTGCACGACAAACAATGGCGCACGATATCGATTGTAAAATTTTAATAAGTGAGATTGAAAAAAGAACTCCATTATATGATACGTCAAGAAAAGAGTATCACGACCGAAATTTAAAGAAAAAGTTGTGGAACGAGGTATGTCAGGAAGTTTATTCCTCTTCAGTTTGGGATTTAATGTCGAGTGAGGACAAAACCAAATATGGTAAGTTTTTCGGATTTTCAATAAAATGCGTATTTAGTGATTTATTGTTTTTATTCAGGAAAGTTGCCACTTATTTATTAAATTTGGTTATACTGCCATGGTACAGATCCTTGAGGAGACGTAAAGTAATTGGCCATGTAATTTCGAGTTTCGATACCAGTATCTGTACCTCTTACACCAACTGGAGGTATATCCTCGAAAGTACAAGAATACAGTGTATCTTCAAAATGAATGCCATCCCTTTTACGGACAAAATTATGAAGAGTACATGCAGCTTTTATTATTGTTATTGCAAATTTCATATCAACATTCAAACTTCTTTGAAATATTGCCCATTTATTACTCAAAATACCGAATGCATTTTCAACTATTCTTCGTGCTCTTGATAGACGATAATTGAAAATGCGCTGCTTTGGACTTAAATTGCGATCAGGGTAGGGCCTCATCACATGATTTGAAACAGCAAACGCTTCGTCTCCAACAAAAACGAAAGGCATGGGATTTTCGTTCTCATCATTAGGAAGATTATGATTATTGGGAAGGGGTATTGAACCACTTGAAATACCCTTTTCTAAATTGGAATTTTTAAATATGTTTGAATCACTATGTTTCCCATACGCTCCGACATCAATGAATGTAAAACAATAATCAGCATCAACAACCGCCATTAAGACTGTAGAAAAATATGATTTGTAATTGAAATAATTTGAACCTGAGTTTGGTGGCATCTTTAAGCGAATATGTTTACCGTCCACAGCTCCCAAACAATTTGGGAATTGAGTTTTTCTGTAGAATTCACTTGCAATCTCTAGCCATCTTTCCTCATTAAAGGCAGGAAAACATGCATTTTTACACAGCTGCCAAATTGCTGTACAAGTTTCTTTAACGATAGAACGTATAGTAGATGCTCCAATTAAGTAGTCTTCTTCAAGATCAACAAACGATGAACCTCGTGCTAAATACCTGTAAAATAAACCAGAGAAATTAAAAATCTTGCAGCCTTTTATATTGTCATTTTATTTTGCAGGAAAGGAGTTACAGAAGAGATGGACTTCTCTTAGACATTGTTTTAGAAGAGAACTCGCCGCCCAAAAAAATACGCCGTCTGGAAGTGCAGCCAAGAAGAGGAGGAAATACATGTACTTCGATTCTCTTCTATTTTTGTTGCCTTTTTCAGAAATTGTACATACAGAAGGATCTATTGAAAACGATGAACCTGAGCTGAGCAATGTGGAAAATAGGAGAGATATAACTTCTCAAGCTGAAGCAAGGTTTTCAAAACCAAGAACGGTGAGAAAAAACACCGATGAAGAAATAGTAACTCTACTTAAAGAAGGTAATCAAATGCTTTCTAAATCAAAAACATGCGATAGCGGGCAAGACGAAGATGAGTTTTTTTTACGTTCGCTTACTTCATATATGAAGGGATTTTCTGAAGAACAAAAATTATTATTGAGAATGGAAATTTTAAAGTTAATTTTAAATTTTAAGCAATCATCAAACGACAATTCGAGATTTTCTCAAATGACCGTAACACCTAATGTTAGAAATGAAACACCTAGGAGAGAGCCGCTGTCATCTATTCAAAATCGTTTTAATAATCCAATCCAGTCTGTATCGTACACCACCGCAAATGACTTGTCTGAAAATCTTGAATATATTCCTCAACCATCGACATCACAGGTCTCAAATGTAGTATCTTATACACCAACACCTGTGCATCGGGATTACGTTTTAATCACATCTCCAGAAAATGATACCTGCGACACTTTATTCAGTCTTGGCGATGGCGATGAAGAAAATTAAGTGTCTGGCTCAAGCCTCAGTAGGTACTTTAATTATGGTAGATTTATTATATAACATAAAGACTGATTAATAATTATGCATCCTTCCAAAAAAATTATGAAAAGTTGTACCTAATGTGAAAAAATATTTTATTGTGATTGATGATGATTACCAAATCTAAGATGATTAAATGATTATTACGAACTGGAAATGCATTTATTTACTTACTTTAAAGTTACTGACAGTCTCTCTTCTGGACCAATACATTTCCTCATCACTGTTTCAGAATGACTTATAGCAGGTTCCAAAATTGACAGCAACTCATCAAAAGTTCCTACCGACATTTTATAATATTTGAAAAATCTTTCTGGATATTGTTTTAACTGACCATGCTTCACATGAAAATATCCATTCAATAATCGATCTGAAATAAAGGGATGGACCCAGTATTTTCTTTTAAAACGTCTTTTTTTATTCTTAAAGTGTATGTAAATTATAACACAACGCAATTTCAGAATATTTGCTTCCATAGCGTGCGGTGCGCTTCACTTCTGGGCAACAAATGACCGCACACCGTCTGCGTTAAGTCCTTGGCAAGTCCTCGGAGGACATTTTTTCCACCGTACAGGGATTTTTGTCCTCCAGGGACAAAAGTACTTCGTCTGCGCAGGCCTTTAGGATCTCACGCGACTCGACGTGCTGGGAACGTATCTTATTGTTTGTTAAATCTTCGGACAGCTAAAAATTTCGACCTTATTAAGATCGTGTATCTCATACTTGAGGTATAAGTAAGTTAGTACAAAGCTAGGAATTATTTCACGTTTTATTAACTTTTTAGCAGACTTCTTTATATAAGACTAAAAGCATAAAAAATTATACAGTGTTTCTTACAGCCGCCTTCTATGCATAAGGGCAATCGGGTAATGTCTTATATTTTTCAGAAAGGATCTGCTTGCTAGGAACTTGAATAGAATGCAGAAAATCTATCCGAAAGAATATAATTTCTTCCCCAAAACATGGTGTTTGCCTGCCGAGTAAGTAGCTCTCTTTTGCTATATTTTATTTCTTACACACTTTTGCTGAAGTTCAACAACATTTCAGTGAGCATTTCTGAACCTATTATGCATAGCAGTCTCTGTTTCAGAGGTATGGAAGTAGTAACAATTTTTAAACTCGTTTTTTGCACCACTGAAATCGCATAAAAATCTATTCAATAGTATTTGTAACCAGTTATTTTAACGTTTTGAGTTAGACATACTAAACTCGATTCTTTGATGAACAAGGGTGCCATTGTGGCTAAGTTCTCACTTTTCCAGCTTTGGCGAGGCTCTGAGCTATAGCAAATCCCGTAAAAACAAGACGTTCATTATAAAACCAGAGTGCGGAAGCCAAGGGAGAGGCATTTATTTAACGAAATCGCTTAAAGAAATCAAGCCCACTGATAAACTTATCTGCCAGGTATTTTTACTTGCGTCACTTTTGTAAACTCGCCTGATGAAGGTCACCGAATGTGACCGAAACTAGTCGTAGTATACGACTTAATTTTTAGATTATATTGTTTACAATTTTAATATAATTGATTATTAGGTCTTTACATTTTTGCGTGCAAGTCTTTCTTGGACAGAAAAAATCCTTTACAAATCTTGCAGACTTTGATGCACGAGTAGAATTAATAATTTAGACTGACATTATAATTCTATGATTTGAGGAGTATTTTACATGTTATATTTATGGTTTTTAGGTTTATCTTTCGAAGCCGTACCTTGTTGACGGTTACAAATTCGACATAAGAGTTTATACGCTCATAACATCATGTGACCCTCTACGGATTTTCGTATACAACGAAGGCTTAGTAAGGTAATTTTTTGCTATAACTAGCTAAATAGTTTTAAAAATTGCGCTAACTCACGCCAATTTATTTTTTTCTCCCAGATTTGCAACAAGTCGTTACGCAGATCCAAATGTCAACAATACTACGAATGTGTTCATGCATTTGACGAATTATGCTCTCAATAAACACAGTCGAACGTATGTGTACGATTCCGAGGCAGGTAGTAAACGGTAAGTGTAGAATATTCGTATGTCTATTTATTTCGAATTATAAATGTAATAATTTATTACAGCGTAAAAGCGAGAGCACACGAGAGACAATTTGTGCGGCCTACGTAGACTCAACGTACACGGAGCACGGGAGCACTATACTCGACACGTTGGGTTTAATATTTTTGCGTACTCGCGTATGCTTGTAATAAAGTCTACATTTTGTGAGACTTGTTTTGTTTTGGTGTCGTGTATGTGTTGTGCAGTTATATTTTGACAAGTATTGTCTCTCGTGTGCGCTAGCTTTGTGTTTAAGATCACTCATTACGCTAGTTTCTTTTCATCTGTTTCTGTCTACTTAATCCTTGCATATTTACACAACCCTTTCCTTGTAAGTCTTTATTAGATGTTCAGGTTATTATAATGTATAAGAAAGACAATCTGCTATCAAAGGTTTTCAATAAAACAAATCTGCCCATCAGCAAGATTTCAACCCTGAACAAGATCCTGCTCTCGCAAGGCGTGGACTTGGACCGTCTCTGGCACTCAATAGACCAAGTCATTGTGAAGACTATCATATCGGCCTGGCCCATACTGAAGCATAGCTACCATGCGTGTTTCCCTTCGCATGACATGGTTACACTTTACACATATTTTACATTTTATTTATTTTCGTTTATTATGATTTTCGTTATGGTTTTGTAGATTAGCTAACGAAATTGACATACCGAACTAATTCATACTTCATGCGTAATATTATTGTGTCCACATAAATAAACAGTCACAACGATATTTAATTTCTGTGGGACGAGACTGTAGATTTAGGTTTGTAATTTTTTAGTTTAATATAAATACAGGGTGTCTCACGGCAGAGTTAGGATTTTAAATTTGAATATTTTAAAAACCATTGCAAAGTAAGCGCGGGGGGAGGGGCGCAGTAGCTTCGTCATTCGTGCGGATTCGTTAGTAACGATGTCGCAGTGGTCGGGAGAGCACCGCGCGTTCGCTATCGAAGCGTTTTTGAAAGGTGGAGAATCGTACGTCGTGGCTCGGAGACAGTTTTGTTCTCACTACAATATCAGACGTTTACGCGATGGACCAAGTGAAAATTTGATTCGTAAATGGTAACAAACTCGGTAAAACTCGAAACTTGATAATCCAAACGATGAACGCTTCGATAGCGAACGCGCGGTGCTCTCCCGACCACTGCGACATCGTAACTAACGAATCCGCACGAATGACGAAGCTACTGCGCCCCTCCCCCCGCGCTTACTTGCAACGGTTTTTAAAATATTCAAATTTAAAATCCTAACACTGCCGTGAGACACCCTGTATAAGACTTGTAATATTAGTACCTAAGTACTTTATTTATGCTAAACAAGCTTTTACGGATGGTAGGTAGTTGTATTTTATGATTCGTATAAATGTAATAAAAATAACTACATAAACAGTATTAACATCTCTTAAAAAGCTTTTTCTTTTTTAAGGCTTAAATTATATTTAATTTACGTACTTCTTTACAGCAACATTGCTCTATAGTAGAGTATTTTCAAAAGTGCTAATTTTCTTTTCCTTGGTTGTTTAATAATATTTAGTTATTGTTATTTTCAGGTACACGCTTGCTTCGAAATTCTGGGATTCGATATTCTTCTGGATCACAAGTTACATCCATATATTTTGGAGGTAGGTAAGGGTTTACGGACGGATTACCTCAAACGCCTGTGATTGAAAAGGCAGTACATATATGTACATTACTATCTGTTGTTACTTACCTCTTACAGAGACTACCGAACTTTCATACATGGGTTTTGATAAATTTTCTTGGATAAATTAATTATTTCTTTAAATAAAAGCTGAGATAATTTGAGTAGTTTCACGTTGCCCCACCAAGTGCCCTGGTGGTGCATAGTGGAATATTAAACATTTTGAACGCGATTTTGCCCCCCCCCCCCCCCACCTCATTATTTTAGATTGTCAAATTACACACATACCTAAACTTGAAAAAACCTAAGTTAACTACTACTAGGTACTACTACTGTTACTTTTTGCGCATGTTTTATCTAAATAAAACATGCTCAAAAAGAGGGTTTAGTAATAAAAGCCTAACTAAAAATGTTCTAGGTGAATCATTCCCCGAGTTTTCACACGGACACCCAGTTGGATCGCGAAGTGAAAGAAGGTCTACTCACCGATACTTTCACTATGTTGAACATTTGGCAATGCGACAAGAAACGTGTTCTGGAGGAAGACAGAAAGAGGATACGAGACCGGTTGCTGCAGACGAACAAGTGAGCCATGGTTTTTAATAAACGGTCCAGAAGAAGGTTAGGCCTAGCGAACACGGTTGACTATATACGAGTACTTAGTTCTTTAAGATTTCTCTAAGTTCTCAGTTCCTATTGTTAATTTTTAGGTTTTTGGTACCTACTTATACCAAATGTTTCACGCCTGATATGAGTCTACTGTTGAGACTGCTTAATTTTAATATCTATTGTACACGGTGTCGCAATAAATACATTTTGATTTTGAAGTTCTCGGCGACAGTTTCGCCTCTTTAATCCAAGCCTAGAGAGATGTCAGGAAGAGCGCGGTGCCACAACATGCTGCATTTATTGTACCAGAGAAACAGAACGGACGCAGAGGCGAAAGTCACCAGAACGCGCTAAGTTTAGCAATAACAACTAAAAAAATTCACTCTTTCAGATTTGCCGAATTCACTCCAATTGAGGAAAAAGAGCCAGAGAAAAGTCCGTGGCAAACACAAATTCAGTGGGAAGAGACACACTTAGGAAACTATAGGTATGAGTTGAATGAGTTTATTGACATGATAAACTCGGAGCATGTCGGAAGTTGTTGTATGTTAACGAATAAATGATGCTTATCTATTATCCCGAAAAAGGGGAACAACTAGAAAATCAAGGGACGCAGTTAAGTATTATTGGCTAATCTCGCCCGAGTGCACGCCTCGCGTGTCTGTTTTGAAAAATAGTATGAGCACCACTAACGGCACGGGGGCATGCGGCGGGTGTTTCATACTATTTTTCAAAACAGATATGCAAGGCGCGAGGTTTAGCGGACGCCCTTAGGATCCCAAACTATGGCGTGTTATTCTTATCGGAATGGGGGCGATAGGTCCCGCACTGGTGTCCCGCAAAGGGTGCATCGTGCGTTTCCCCCTTGCCAACCCAGCTCCTTAAAATAACGGAGCGAACGGTGGGGTGTGTTCCTTTCAGGCGAGTATACCCCGTGGGAGAGCAATACGCATTGCTGTTCCAACAACCCTCAGGCTCGCTCTACACCGGCACAGCGTCGTCGCGGGCTAGAGGCGACTGCACGAGAATGCAGCGCGAGGAATTCCAGGTAATATTATCTATAACTTACATGCAAAAAGAGAGGCCTATGCTTAGCGGTAGACGATAACGGGATGATGATGATCTAAAACTAGCTGCGCCCCGCTGTTTCATTCGCGCGGTGATGAGAAATGGTAATGATGATAAAATATAAATCTAGGCCCGAAATCAATAATGAGTAACTTCTAAATACCCTAAATCTAGGGTATTTAGAAGCATCTATGGATTCTATGCCGAATAGCATCCAAATCCGTCCAGCAGTTTCAGCGTGAAGACGAGTAACAAACATACAGACAAACTTTCGTATTCATTATAGTGTGTTTTCTAGGCTTTAGAAAAGTTTAGGGTTGCATCACTAAACTGAGGGATTTATTATTATAGAGTATACCTAAACATGTGTTTCGAGAAAATATAGTTCAAAGTTATACCTTATCCAAATGATATATTTGTAGCAAACGAAAGCCAAAGCAGAGGCCCTGAAAAAGCCTTCTCAGCCGATTAAGGCGCTGAAAGAAGCCGAGCCTGGTAAAAAGTTAGGCGACGAGTCAAGTACAACGGTCACCACTACTGTCACAGAAAAACCCGTTAAATCGAAAACAAAGGAGAAACGCAAAGAAAGAGAGGACAAAGACAAGAGCAGGACGTCGAAAACTTCGCTGGCTACGCAGCCTCATGTAAGATTTTCCCTACTTTTAAGCTTCTAGTTCTTTCTAGAGTTCAAATGCTTAAAAGTATTATCATTGGTTGGTATCATAAGGTGTGACTACGGTATGTTTGGTTTTTGTGACAGCTGATTATTTCCGGAACTATAAAACAGTGCAAAACAATTAAGCAAGGATTTAGATAATGATGGATGTGAGAGAATATTCTTCTAGAGAAAAAAAAGTTTTTCGAAAAAGACTTGCTGAAATTCTTTATAGAGGTCTGCTTAATTGGACCTCGCTGCCCGCTGAGGTCAATAATACGAGTACATCTCATATTAACGCGCATAATTTACTTATTCTTCTATAGTTTTTATGCCAGAGGTTGGGCTCCTTACTAAACGCACAAAATTCATGATTCCAACGGTTGAGCGAGTGACATTATGGGACTGCCTTAATGCCTTTAAAGCGGAGAGCGGCGCGGTGGGAAGCGAAGTGTATCAGTTACGACGCGCGGCGTAATATCACTAATCTACAGGCGCATAGTGACGTAGTTAAATAGCGGCGCATAGCGGCGTAGTGGGAATAATTCGAGGTATCTAATGGTCGTTCCAGATTCCCGAGAAAGAGCTGAAGCCCACGTACGTACTGTGTTCGTTCGAGCCCGACCCCATCGTGGAGAAGGAAGAGCGCGAGCGGGTGAACTTGCTCGCGCAGAGGGACTTTCTTATTCGGAGCTATGGCATGCTGGAGCAGGTATTCTGTGACATTTTTTGTCAACTTATTTTGATTCCTGGGCAAAAGTCTCTCCCATCTCTTTCCAGCCATCACGATTATTCGCCAGAATACACCAGTCTGTCAAGAAACCATCGAGACATAATTATGTGGCATAACTTAATAAAAAACATTTTCAATAGTCTCAACATATTCTTTTTTTTGTACACTTTATTATTTCGTGCACACATTTGTATGTTTCGTTCAATCATTGTCGTATTTCGTAAAGACCTTTTCGTTTGAATACGGTTTAAACATGATGTGAAATATGCTGTTATCAAGCCTAGTATCTATAACATATTTACCTAGTTGAAATGTTTCAGATATATCTGGTCATGAAAAAAATTGGAACCCTGAGGCCCGAAGACGAACGTAAATATGGTGTATATGGACGTCTCTCTGTCGTATCGAACTCGCCCAAGGTACTACTAATTATTGCTTTATTTGTTCTATCATGTTGTTCTCTTTAGGTTTACCGGCCAGGTGTTTGACCACAGTTCGTGTTAAGTATATGGTCAAGATAGTAAACACGCCTAGTCTATATTTAAAACGACAATGTTCTCGGGCCATTTCATTTCATTTCCATCGACAAAATTATACATGCGCGTTCAGTAACAATCCAGTAAATATTTAGGTGTTCTGGTTAAATTATCTGTACTTAGGTTTGTCGCCATATTCATCTTCCGTTGGCGAACACAATGTTCATAAAAATATATGAATTGGCTCTTGGAACATTGTAAATAAATTTTAATCATCAAAAATTACATCACTACTTTTATAAAATTGATATCATATTGTGTTTGCCTACAGAAAGTGTGAATGGTCTACGCAAAAATTACTTTAGTAAAAATAGATGTAAGAAACCAGAAAAGGGACCTGTTTAAATTTTGTGTACAGACTGCCATAATGAAGATAAAAAAAAGCAAGAGACACAATCCGGCTGGCCACGGAGACCACATCGATGATGGTAAGAAACATAAATCGACAAGACTTTTTATTTTAATTTTTCCGGATTTCAAAATGGCCTGTATAATTCAAGATAAGCTACCCCCATTCCAATTTCATTTTTGCATCACTGAGTTACAATACAAACATCAAAACAAACTTTCACATTTATAATATTAGTAGGATAGGATATCTAGAAGCTAGTTCTGTATACACGAAGCGTGAGTTATTAAAATAGCTTGCTAGTTTACTAACACTTGCTATCCTAGCTTGAAAAACTAGCCTATTATATGGGCATATTGTTATGTAGTTAGTCCATCTAATATAAGACTTCCATTTTCAGTATTATCATCTACTGGTTTGAAAGTGGAATGCCGGGACGCGTTGCTCTATCAACGGCCTCAGATACTGTTGGAAACCTCGGACAGCACCAACCGGACGGATATTGTAAGAACGGCCTATAATTCGTGGAAACTCAGCTTGTGAGCATCTTTGATTATTTTCATAATTTTACTGAGCAAGTTCAAATCGCGAGTGAATCGGTTTCTTCTAGGCAAGCGTGCTCCATCGTAGACCGCATCGTTGCTTACCATCAGGCGAGATGGCGGTCAAACGCAAGCCTATTGTAATAAAAAAAATGTATGGGAATAAAATTTTTATAATAGAATAAAGAATCTATGACTACATAGATTATAGAAATGTCAATCTCATCAAATTATGCTAGTTTCCTTTTCCTGTAGCGTTTCGATTATAAAATTGCAACTTGGAGTAAGGGGGCTGATTTGGATGACGTGTCGAATTGTTCTTCAGTTGTTCATCATAGTTCATCATAGGCAAAGGCATCTGACGTCGCTTGGCGGTTTTTAATTATTTAGCCACTGGGCCTATACGAATGTATCTATTTTAAAATAATAGTTTGAAAACATGAAATAGAAAGGGTAGAAGGAATAATTTAGAAAAGAAGTTTATAAGAGTTGTTGTTTTGATATCAGTTTTTGTTCCAGATTGTCAACTCCGGTACTTCTACCCAACTGAGAGCGAACCTAGTGTAAACGTCTTTATAGAGTCGTTGTGTTCAGTGCCTTTTCCTGTACTTTGACTTGCAATGTTACGTATTAGGATACCAAATAATAATAATA
Source organism: Alcis repandata (assembly GCA_949125135.1). Classification (NCBI taxonomy): domain Eukaryota; kingdom Metazoa; phylum Arthropoda; class Insecta; order Lepidoptera; family Geometridae; genus Alcis; species Alcis repandata. Next base: position 7,339,512 of record OX421238.1, read on the forward strand.
AATAATGTGCGAGCTTGGCCTAGACTGCTGGCAACTCGCGTTTATCAGTATAAACTGTATTCTAAGTTATCATTATAGTGTAATCGATTTTAAACTTTGTGCTAAATGGAATTATGGCTCATTTACTCGTATACTCTTCGAAAATTTCGGTGCATAGAAAAAATAAGTAAAAGCAGAAATATATTTACTGGCTTATATTAACTATTATATTATAAATCGTTATTTCTTATATACTTCATTATTCAGTAGTGCGTTTTTCAAAAATAAAGAATATTTCATATCAAATTTATATTTTCTTTTATGAGTCATACAAAAGTTAAATTATAATACATTTATTAAAGTCCTGCTTTAACTTTTCCGTCGTTAAAACGCCTTTAGTACCAGGCGATCATAAGTCCGTAAATAGTCAAGAGAACTTACTTTATAGTCGTCTAAGTACCTTATAAATTGCACTTGAGTAATTAATCTACTTGTAATATCTCTACTTGGAATATCAGAACTGCAGTTTCTTGGCTAGAGATCCTCCATCAATATTTTCTAGAAGCTTCCTCTTCAGTGACGGTTTCTCAATCTCCATGTTTTTAAAGTTCGAGGGCATTGGAAGTTTGTTGCCAACTGAGGGTGCTGGCTTGTTGCTGAAAAAAATATATATGCGTCAGTTGAAAATTGTAGGAGATAATACTCAGATTTGCGTAAGATCATTAAATAATTCCGGTTTTTATAACCTACTGAAGCTGCAAGGCTAGCACGAGGCGGGCAGCGGAGATAAATAGTCTTCCTCTGTCTTTAAATATGACAAAGCTAGAATGTTTTTTTTTTCTATTATAGGCTTATGTTTGTCTCTTTCTCGCTAGGTAAAAACGGTGGAAAGACGGTGCTTACCATCAGGAGAGATGGCCGTCAAACGCAAGCCGTCATTGATTTTAAAAAAATTGTCTATGGCCCATGTTAAGTAAGCTAATCCCAGTTATTCAGTAATCCCATCAGTTTATTGGTAATACATATTACAGGTCGAATAATAATCGAGTATAGTTACCTAAAGTACGGCATCTGCAAAGCCTGAGTGCAGTCGCACCGTTTCGGAGGATAGAGCGCTAGCAGACTGTCCAGCAGCTGTATGAGGTCGTCGGACGCCGCGCTGAATATGTGCCGCAACTGCTGAGCCGGGAACTGCTTGAACTGCACGTAGTCTGTGAGGCTTTTCATACCCTGGAGTAAAATGGGAAAATTTTATCATTAGCTAAGTTTTTTTTTAATTTTTGTGCTTTTTCACAAGCGAAAATATCGCACAAAGTTGAGTTGTTGTTAAGTTGTTGTTGTTTAGTTAATGGCTGGTTGTAGTCAGTTGTTCTTGTTTAAGGTTCTGAACCAATATGAAAAGAACCCTTATGGGAGACTTTGGTGTCTGTCTGTATGTGTGTCACAGCTAATTAGTTTTTGAATTCGTACATTGATATTAATTTAAATTTACAGATTTCATGTTTTGTGTTTTATCTGTTTACTAGCGGCCCGTCCCGGCTTCGCACGGGTAGACACTATAAATTGAGATGTGAGCTATCCTATCTCCTAAGTTAGATCGAACTGCACACGGTGTGCAAATTTGATTGAAATCGGTTAAGTAGTTTAGGAGTCTATAGCGGACAAACAATGTGACACGTAATTTATATATATGTATTAAGATTGATATCAATCCATTTCAAGATAGATCAACTTTTTTTTGTTACACCAGAAATTACAAACAAAAGGACAGTAACACTTAAAAGCAGTGCAAAAATTTTCAGTTTCATTAATTCAATGTAGGTTTGCAAAAAAAGGATTCATTACATATTATAGTTTTTGTGTAACAATCTACAATCATTAAAATTAAGTAGTAACTTACAGGCCATATTTCATCACTAGGAGTGCCAAATACTTGGAAAATGCGTGACAGTTGATCCAAATCTGACTCCCCAGGCAGGAATGGGACTCTCAGCAAGAGTTCGGCTAATATACAGCCAATTGCCCACATATCCACTCCAGTGCCATATTGCCGTGCCCCGAATAGTAACTCTGGTGATCTGAAACATTTTGGATAAATATTATTTTGTGTTCTTGTTAGTTGCTCCTTTCATTTAAAATATATTAAAAAAAATATGCTATTGTGCGGCTAGACATGCAAAAGGCGAGCGCGCCTGATGTTAAATGTCACGTTCGCCCATAACAGGTCTGTGCCACCCAGAATTTTGAATTCTTAACTTAAATTAACTACATTGTTTTATTACTTCAGTATTATTCACTGATTTGCATGAATTTGTTTTTCATAACCTCATTAACATTACTTTCTGTGAGCAATAATGGCTATAACCCCATACTATTTAGGCAGAAGGTTGCAAACAGGCTTTTCAGTTGTTTGGCAAGGGGAATGGGCCAAATGTTCAATGATTTTCCCAATCATCCACATATCCTATCCTAGTAATATTATAAACGCAAAAGTTTGTGAGTATGTTTGTTGCTCTTTCACGCAAAAACGGCTGAACGGATTTACATGAAATTTGAAATGAACATTGTCTGGATTAACACAAGCTACTTTTTATCCCGGAAAACGAGGGGGAAACCGCGGGGCGCAGCTAGTATAACATAATGTTCCAACAGCTGTATAGCATCCTCAACTGTATGTCTTGTAAGGCTCACCTGTACCATCTGGTGACAACTTGATGAGTATTTATCCTCGTTGGAGAGCCAAATGCTTTAGCCAGACCAAAGTCACCAATTTTCAGGATACCCTCACGGTTGATCAGTAAGTTGTTAGGTTTTAGATCTCTGTGCAGAATCCAGTTCATGTGCAAGTATTCTAATCCTGAAAATTGTGGGTATAGTAAGATTTTCTTTTTGTTAACACTTTGGCTGCGGCTAGTAATTATGTACATGCGCTAGCCCCAGGCACGGCTAATAGTCAAATGCGCTGTATTTTATGCGCCTGACGTGTGCAGCCGCACTCGCGTCGCGCAAAGGAATAGACAGGATTTGTGTTTCCCGCAGCCAAAGTGTTAAAATACTAGTATGAGTTTTAATTAAGACTCATAGCACTATATCTATTTTTATAAAAATGAATCTCTATTACCCTTGGTCAATGCATCAGGCGTGAACAGATGGAACAATTAATGAATGGATTGATGAATTAACTTTGGATGGATGTACAAAAAACTTCTGGGGAAGCTAGTTTGTCCATTTCATTGTCATTGTTTTGATGAAGTTTTTATATACTTACCCTTTAAAGTCATAATCATATATGCCTTAACATTAGCTGGAGTAAGTACTATGTTGCTGTCCTTAACAATTATTTCTAAGTCTGTGTCCATAAAGTCAAATACTAAGGAGACATTTGATTTTTGTCCAAATACATCTGAAAATAGAAATACATAACAAGATTTTAACAGAGCTCCTTTATTTACACAAGTTTTTAGCCCAACAATGGGCCCAAGTTTGAAGGCATTACTTGACAGATCTAATTTTTCTAAAAGTATTGATGTCCTTCTCTAATAGGTTGCAATGACAAAGACAGGTATATTTTTGGTAAGTTTAGATTGTCAAATAAAGCCTTCAAACTTGAGCCCATTGTTTTATTATTCTACTAGACCTATGATTTATCAGTTTATACTAGTGCCTTTTATTGTTTGTTTGTATGTACTCGGTTTTTGACCAATCAGACTTAACCCTTAGCCACCTAACGTGTTTTTGAGTTACACTACCACCTAACGGCGGTCATGGTGACCGCTTAGTATTTTCTATGTTTGATAAACATTATTTAAAACATTGCAATAAAAAGTCGTATTTGTATATATCTTTGTTCGTCATGTGTGTTTAAACTAGGTTTTTGCATCCATTTACATCTCAAAAATCAACACCGAACACAAATATACAAATTTCTAGAAAAATAACTAGTAGCATCGAAAACCTGAGATTTGAGTCGAAAATTTCACTATGACATAATAGTTTCTACGTATTTACGACAAGTTCCATATACAATTTATAGCATGAAATCATTTCTGCCACAATTAAACCATAATTATTGCAAAATTACAACCAACTAAATTTCCTAATTTACGGCGAATAGTGCGTTGCAGTTTCCAAACACGGGTTTTACAATACAGCTTTCCAGACTCATAGTTTCTATGCCTTTCCAACGAAATGTCGTAGCCAGAAGATGAATCTTCCATCGGAGGCGTGGTGTCGTATTCATTTTTATGAAAAAAAAGCTCAGAATCGTCTCCTACTTATTTTACAGTCTAAAAACCGTTAAGTCGTTGTCATCTTTATTTGGAAGATCTATTTCATTCCACAGGTTTTCCGAGTCTGAATAACCTGTTTATAGCCATAGTAATTTGTATGTATCAGACTTTATAAGCCTTCACACCAAAAATGTTTGACAAAAAAAGTAGCGTAACCACCTGACGTCGGTCACAGAGACCGCGCGCAAAATATAAACACCAATAATTTTTAAATGCGAGTATTTTTGAAGCTACCGAATAAAAGACGCGTTAGTAGGACAGGAGGAGAAAAAGTACATGGACAGACAGTGGCGTAGTGTGCATCGTAGCCGAGTTATTTGAAAAACAAAACTGCCGGAGTCACTGTGACCGCCGTTAGGTGGTTAAGGGTTAACTAGTATGCTTAAAAGCTCTCAACTCTCAAGAATCATATTTCACTTAACACTTTGACTATGGCTAATAATCACATGCGCTAGCCCCAGGCGCGGCTAATAGTCAAACGCGTTGTGTTTTACGCGCTTGGCGTGTGCAGCCACACTCGCGTCGCTCAAAGGAAAACACAAGGTATGTGTTTCCCGCAGCCAAAGTGTTAAGCAATAAATCTTGATCTGCTCATGTCATTTCTCAAGATAAATAGTGTGCATCATATGACCCGATATTTGGTTTTTTATCCCAAAAATAATAAGTAAGCTATAAAATTTGGAAGTAAGACTACAGAGTAACTAGTATCCTACTAATATCCAAAGTTTGTAATAATGTATGGATGTTTGTTACTCATTCACGCAGAAACGGCTGAACAGATTCACATGAAATTTGGAATGAAAGTTATTCATGGTCTGGATTAACACATATGCTACTTTTTATCCCGGAAAACGCGGGTGAAACCGCGGGGCGCAGCTAGTACCTAATAATCCGATAAGGTTAATATGCTGCAATTCTTGCAGCAGCTTTATTTCTCTTAGTGCTGTTCTGTTGATACCATCTTGAGCCTCTAGTCTGGAACCTATTTTAATTTTCTTAACTGCCACTATCTTCTCTGTTTTTACATCTCTAGCCTTGTATACCGTAGCAAACTGAAATAAGGTATTATAACACAATATAGCTAAAATTAATAGTGTTTGTAACTTGTTTCAGTTATTAGAAGTATGAACTTTTTTATCTTTATTTTATTAAGGAGTTTTGTCACTCAGTGACTATGAAGTATAAACTAGACAAGTGTTCCTGAAAAGTTCTTTAATATTTCTAGGTTATTGACTCCCAAACATTATGAATAAATGGACATAGGGAGTTTCAGAATGCATTATATCTTCTGCTTAATGGTTGAAATTTCATACAAGTATTAGGAAAGTCGACTTACCTGTCCTTCTCCCAAGAAATCTATCTTTTCGTAACGTAAAATCGGTTCCTCCATCGCGATGATGGTATCAATATATTTTTTAGTCAATTCATGTATGGTTCCAAGTTACATTTGGTCCACGGGTTCGTGGAATGTAATATTATTTGAAATAAATCATTGTTTTTAGGATATAACAGCAAACAGGTTGATAAAATAAAATAGAGAGAATTGAGAAACACTAAACAGAAATAAATTTCAAATTTTATTTGACGTTTCTTTACCACAGAGTAGGACAAAATTTATATAAATTTAAGAAAAAGAAAGTATCTGCTCTAACCGTTTTACAGATTAAAAAAACCGATAAATTCTCAGTTGCAGCAAAATGATCAACTTAGATTTTTTTGTTTCTTATTATCTCTAATGTCAATTTTGTTTGTATAATCTGTATTGTTTATCCAAGTTGAAACTGTTGAATGCGTTTTTGTTAAATCAGTAAATCATAAATTAATAAAAATGAAATAAAATTAACTTGGAAAATCATAGAATAATGAATAAAAGGTATGTAATTGTAAATTACTTGAATACTTATTTTTATGGATTTTATTCATTCTTTGTAGATTTTATTTCAAAACTTTTTTATTTTCAGCTAAAATGTATTCTCCGCGTCAAAAGATTTTGTGGTTCGCCTTCAGTTCAAGAGTAGTTCTGATTGTGGTGCAAGCTGCAGCAAACCTAATTGTACCAGATCACAAGGCCAATGTGTTCTTAAGCCCCGAGGACCCCTCACTGCGGATACGTTATGCGGACATCGTGGTAGAAAAATTACTTGGTGGAATGAAACGCTGGGATGCGCACTACTTTATTCACATAGCCCAGTACGGGTACACATACGAAAACTGCTTAGCATTCTTTCCACTATTTCCTCTAATCGTAAGATATTTCGCCTATGGAATAATTAGCATATTTGGGTCTATGTTGAACTACCATAGTGCTTTATTAATATCTGCGACAATAGTTAATATTATGTTGTTCATGAAATCAGCGGATCTGCTGCATAGACTGAGCTTACGCGTTTTAAGAAGTGAATGCAAAGCCTATAAATCGGCTATATTGTATTGTGTAAATCCTGCAAGTATTTTCTTTTCGGCTCCATATTCAGAGGCATTATTTGCTTGGACCTCCTTTTACACAATGCTAAAATGTACAGAAAATGAGACATTAAGATTTGCAAATATAGATATAACAAGTGGCTTGCCTGCAGGCTTTTCTATGATGGTTAGATCAAATGGCACTGTTAATTTGGGTTTCATATTGTACACCAGTTTCAAAAATGTTATAGAAAGGACATTACCTGAAATTGTTTACAAATATAGAACACTGAAACGTAGAATAATACTACCATTCTTATTGTTACCTCTACTAACTTCCAGTGTGGCATTGTTTTTAACTTTGATAATAGCTTTGATTCCATTTGTTTTGGTCCAAACATATAACTATTTCAAGTATTGCACTCTCAGTGATCATAACTTACCTGATTTTTTAGCAAATTCAGACTATCTTTTGCCAGGGAAAGCTGACAGCCCGTGGTGTAACTACACACTGCCATTGTCATATACCTATATACAAAACCATTATTGGGATGTTGGTTTGTTTAAATATTACAAATTGAAACAGATCCCTAATTTCATCTTAGCACTACCAATTCTGTTTCTTATAATATACAATTGTATTGCATATGTCGCAAATAATTTTAGATTATGTCTCAGACTCGGACTGAAGTCTAATATTTTTAGCTACTCAAATAAGATAGCTTACAGATCAAAGCAATATCCTAAAGGGTTTGGGGCCAATGACCCTGCATTGTTTGTGTATGTAGTACATGCATTGGTTTTGTCTGTGTTTTGCATATGTTTTGTACATATACAGGTGTCAACAAGGTTTCTAGCTGCGTCTAGTCCTATTTTGTACTGGATATGTTCTGCCAGAATGAATGTGAGTCCGACGCCTACAGCAGACCAGAATACAATCAATGAACATTTCCGGCGCGTCGGGATCGGCAAACGAATACCATCTCATTATTTATCTATAGCTAATTTAGAAGGAGTTGACAATATGTATAGTAAATGGAGAACATTCATTTTATGTAGTCGCATGCCTGATTATCAGTCGCGCTTCATTCAGTATTACTTCATCGGGTACTTTATGATAGGAACAGTATTATTTTCAAATTTTTACCCATGGACTTGAATAATTTTCACTGAACAGGACATATCGATTGAGTATCTGCAACTTTGTCATGAAATGTATCAAAGTTTTAATTTACATATCATTAATTTACTGCATCATTCCAAAGAACTATTATTATCGTAAAATAAGTGTTGGCAACATAATTGAGGTACCAAAATAATGATTTAGGATCACATAGGTACTTATTAAAATTTAGACGGTAGAATTGCAGAAGAGTGACTACTAGAGTGAGTACTCTTCTGTTAGAATAATGAATTGATTGCCTTGCTGAGAATTGCCTTCAGTAGCATGTTTGAACTTAGACCTAGGCACAAAGTAGATAGGAGATTAAAGAATAATAAATTCTTACTTAGAAATTTAGGTATGTTCAATATTTTAGATTTAGATCATTTATATTTAAATCTTACGAATTTCTAATCATTCTCTATACTTTTATTAACAATGCCTTTATTGTGTTCTAGTCTTAGTAGTCTAATTACTAACTTTGTAGCTGTAAGATCTTAAAACAGTCAAATTGCATTTAATTGTATGAATTTATAATAGTTACATATATAAAAAGAATTATTTATAATCAGAATCAAGACATTGAACTTGTCTAAAATATTTATCTTGTCTGCTATCTTTATAATATAATTTTATTCAAGCTTCAATAACGGTAAAAGGGCACAATTTAATAGTATTTGCCAAATTTTATTAAGTATTATTAGAAGTATAATGATTATTGCTAGGTATTTTAAATTTGCACTTAGCACAGCTTGTCCAGGACAACACAACAACCGTCCATTTTCATTAGTCAATAAAAGGACATAATAGACTAAAATAGTGCAGCCAATTATGCCTTGCCCACTTTCCACATATAAATGCTTTCTTAAAATATAAAATCTAGCAATACCTAGGTAGTAAGATTCATAGACAACTTTTAAGAAAATTAATGTTTTTAGCAACTGAAATTTGCTTTTAGCTAATAATCCTAAAAATTCTTAAAAATTATACAATCAATTTTTATATTGCCATGGATTGCCAGTAACACACCGGTGGAGAAAATTAGTTTTATTTATATTATTGGTAGGGCTTAAGTTTTAGTAAGTATTCAATTTGTTCTAAGGTTGTGAAATAATCATAAAGCTCATTATAGAAGTTAGGATTTTACTTATCGCACGGAATAAGCTTTTTTGTCATGTTAAGAATCTATATTTAAAAATAAATGCAAATTGTTTTATATATTTCTTTTATTTTAGATAAGATCCAAATACTTAACCAACTAAATACCTATTCTTATTAGTTATTATAATAATAAGAACCTTCTTTATTGAAGTTGGTTAAAAAAGTACACAAGCACACACACTGGAAAATTTCTACACCATACAAAATTACAAAAAGTTTACAGCACATTTGGCGATGCCAAATTTGCCGATTTGATTTTGCGTCAGTGAGTTTGTATTGGCATTACTTCAGATGCCATATTTCTATGACCATACATAAATAATTATTCTCAATTAGAGGTATTGTTTCACTGGGGCAAAGTTGCCGATAATCTACTCGAAACTGGAGTTTATCGATTAGGTATTTCCCAATTTCGACTTGCAGACCTAAATAGACTTTCTTATAGACTAAATTATTGTTATACATATAGGTAGACCACAATTGATGCAATTTTTTATTCAATAGTTTCTGTAGCATCTTCTTGCAGTGGTGGCGAGGGCTCTGCGACATCCTGTTCTTGGGCCAAGTCCAGCGGCTGTGGATCTTGGTCCTGAGACTCCAGGGGGAGCGAGAGGTCGGCGGGAGCGAGGTCGACGACCTCTTCACTCCCGCCGGCGTAATCCTATAAAAAATCAAGTACCAAGTTTATTATCACTGGAGGTCAAACCCCGAACAATACGGCGTAGGGGAGAAAGCCTGGCTTATCGCCAGGATCTTTAAAAATACTACGTATTTACTATTATTTTATGTGCTAGACTATTTTTATTGTAGAAAATAAAATTTTCGCAAATTAGCATTTATGACTATGATTTTCAACATCCAATTGTGAAAAATTATTAGTTTCCTCTTCAACAGAATAGATGTGGATCATATTGTGTAGCACTGCATCAACTACAGATAAAACTAATAATTGAGTTTAGTTTAGTCAAAATGACTTGCCTAGGCAACCGCTAGAGCCTCTTGCAGTCTCTGGCGCGCGCGGTTGACGCGCTCCTCCTGGCGCCTTACGTCGTCCTTCGTTATACTGACAGCCGCTATCAGCGGCTGCTCAGGGTTTAAAAAAACCCCCGGATTTTCAATGATGGACTGCTTTGAACCTGTTTGACCTGAATTTGTAACAATATTGCTTATGACATTGAGGTATATAGGCTGGTATCGCAGAAGATAGTTTTAACACGTTCAGTACCACTACGATTTTCATGATGTCTTCTCGGATGCCGCCTACATTTTACGGTTGACGGTTGAAAAACACTGAACTCGCCATGCGAGTCGTCTGCACTAGAATAAGATTTACGTGAGCTCTCCGGGCGAGTCGGTGGCACCGAACGTGTTAATGTAGGCAGTTGACGAATAATTATGATTTTGAATGTAACTTACCAGTAAGAGACTGGGAGGAAACATGTAGCGCGGTGGCTAACGACTGAATGGTGGTGGCGTCCGAAATATAAGGCCCCAGCGGCTTGATATACTTTGGTAGGGATGTGGTGCCTAGAACACCATTAGCATCACATGCTGTCAAACCCTGTAACAATTAGTTATTTTTTATGCTTATGTATGTCAGTACTGGAAAGGAAAAGACTAGTGATTGCCAATGTCATGGTTGACCATAGAATGAGAATAGAAACTAATAGGCGAAATCTACGCACAGTAGTAGACAATGCTTGTTGTAAATTTCAAACTGGTAATTCAGTAACTAGTTAGGTACAGGGATTTTTTTTTACTGCATGTTACGGAAAGAGCATTGCAAATACTTACTTCAAGCCTTTTCTCCCAGAACAGTTGTTTAGGTTTTTCCTGTGTGCCGTGTTTCAAGTCAGTTTTCACTTTGCTCTCTTGTGTTTTATACACAGTTACTGGCTGTTTGAAGATTGATGCTGTCTGACGTATTGGTGGTACCAAAGACGAATCAGAACGGACTCCCCTGTGTTTTAAGTTCATGTATTAGTAAAGAAGTAAGAAAAGGTTACATAAGAGTGGCTGGTATTTGTGTTCTTTATTCTAAAAACTGTGTTTAGAGTCCTGATAAAAAAGTTCAAGTTCAGATAGTCAAAGTTGATAAAAAAAATTTAATCAATATATTGATCAAAGCAAGATATTACAAGGATATAGACAAAGTTTACTGGAATATATAACTTTTTACCAAAATTTTTTTAGTTGAGATAGTTATCAAAATAAGTTTGATTTTTAAAATTAGATATAAATTTTAGTTACAAAACTTATAATAATGTTCTATTGAATCATGCTAAATAATTCAGTGCATGCTCAAGTGTCGATGATATAATAGTTGCTTAATAATAATAACAAAAACATTAATTCACACAAAACTGCACAACACCAAATACCACAGATTAACAACATAAATACAATCAACACAATTTTAGCAGCAGACAAACCTATGAAAAGACTTGTGATGTTAATTTCTTATGCAAAAGTTGTCATCTGCATAAGAAAGTCGGTAAATAAAATTATGGTTGATGATATATGATTATTAATAGAGAAAAGCTCAGCTATCTCTAAGAAATTGGTGTGTATTAGCATTTTTTCTACAGGGTATTGTTAGCGAAGCTGCAATGATGGTGTCTACAATGGAATTACAATAAAGTGACAAAGCATAATGAATTCTAAGCATTAAATGGTACTAAATAAGATTTTGAATTGCTTAGATGTGATTGTCTTAAAGTGCCTACTTTTATGTTCTAAGGCTGTGCATTGATGGCCAAATGTAGTTAAATGGGTTTTCACATTTAATAAAGCATTGCTTAAACTATTAAGAGACATGTTTAACTATTTTTTTAACATATCTAAAATGAATGAAAAAAGTCTTCATTCAATCACTAAAATCTGTGATGTATCATTGTGGTGAGATTTGTGGTGTGTGAGATAGCTCGAATGGACATTGTTAAGCTTTGGGTAATAAAACTTATCAAATATAATAGTGTAAACAAGGCTTTATTTAAGCCTAAGACACACTGACTAACAAGCATCTAGTCGGGTAATTAGCACTGCGGGCACAAATGGAAAAAGCATTGCCTGCACTAATGATCACAACACAAGTGTAAGACACTAATATGGGAACCTGTAATCAAACTGCGCGCGAGCTTTCTTGGCCTTGCACAGCAGCATTGTGTTTATTTGACCCTGTTGGAAGTCGAAACACGACAGGTCCATACTATCACCCAGATAACGAACTAGCTCGGGTTTACTGCGAAACTTTTTACCTGTAGGGCTATAGAAATATAAATTATGGACCGGTTACATGTAAGTTAGATGTTACACCCTCATTTAGTGATGAGTATGAGTGTTAGACACTTAGTTGTATGATTCAATGAGTTCATAGTAGGTAGTTCATCCAAGACAGTAACTGGGCGCATGTAAATTAAATTTAAGTTTCCTAAGTAGATGCTTGGTATCACAATAATACATTTTTCGGTTCAATGAAATTATTAATATTTAAAATATTGTTATGGTGTATAATTATTTACCTGTAATAATATACGTCAACCTTGCCAGCAGAAAGGCCAGTCTTTCTAATAACTTCCTCTCTTTGCCAGCCTTTCGGCAATGCTGCACATTCAGACCTCTTCTTCTCTATTGAAATGTTCATCTTTTTGCTTTAGAGAAGAATCTTCGAAATAAATAAGATTCACCTGACACGATTTCAGCCTAAAATACTTTTGTAAACAAGACCGTTTCTCTGAATTTGAAATTATAGAAATTCACAGAATTCTTCTTTTCTATAAGTCTTGCTTGGTTGAAATGATTCCATACGTAAACAAACTTATTTCCTTCTTCTTTTCATTTATCTGCAATGCAAACACGCATTTTAATGGCAAGGGAAACACATTTTAGATAAACTTACGCAAATTAAACTATCAAACTGGAATATGAATGAAATTGAATGAATGCAAAAGAACGAAATTAACATTTCACAGTACAAGTAAAGGGTAGATTTTTATAATCTTACATAATTATTATTATTTTGTCGCAAAACACCGATTTTCATGTGGCAAGATTCGATTGTGTTCATAGGTTAGATCCAGCCGCGATTGATCGAAGTGCAACCACACTGAAATGAACAAAATGTGCAACGCCTAAATTCTCTCCGAAGAAAAAAAAAATTCTTACTGTCAATTTTGGTTGGCGTTGACGTCTTCACAATATGACGTTTCTCAATGATCTCAATCTCGTTTTCGTTTCGGTGAATAGCGAGTGAATATCGATGATAATTCGTTACATATTTTCGCTAAAATAAATAAAGTTAAGTTTATTAGGTTGCGGTTCAAAAAGCTTACAGAAAACTAACTAGGATTATCTAATATTTTCGACGTGTACTGTGTGCGAGGTCTTGCAGGTGTAAGTACTCAAACATTATTTTCATTATTTACTGGTACACTTGATGAATGATGTCAACTTTTGGTTGGAAATGATACTTTCACTTTGAGGAGTTGGAAGAACTATTTTCACACTGTATCTAAGACCCACTGACTGAAAAATTTGTTACTTGTGGGCTGACTGCCTGTGTCTTTAACGTGCTACTGTGGTTGAGCGGAAATAATTTTCTTAGGTTTGAACAATTTGATGTTTCCACAGGATTATTACAAGTTATTCATGATATTTAGCCACGAACAACCTATATGATTCTAGCTGCGAAAAAAGGGTAGTCAAGAGCTCTTCCAGTAATAGCAAACACCAAATATATAATTTTAACAATGTCTCAACTCACATAGGTGCCAAACTATTGGTATCTAGCTAGATGGTAGGAATCAGTTATCTTATCATCAGATTAGCAGCATGCAAGTTTGCCTCCAGAAAAAAATAAAAGTAGGTACCTACCTAAATCATTATCATATTTTTTTACCCTCTTCCCACTGATGGTTATGAAATCAATTGGTTCCTACAATATGAATCCTTTTTCCATTTATTCACACCATCTGTCATATTCTAGTTCATTTTATTATTCATGTATTTCGTTTACTCCATTTATACTTGATTGGTTATAAAAACAAGGTATGTAAATTGTTGCTAACCATCAAGCAAGTTGCTGGTCAAAGGTAGACTTATTCATGATAAAATAAAAACAATGTTGGTATAAATCTAGGGGAAATATAAAATTCTCATTCTTACCATATTAACCCTTTGACTCGGGTGACACCTGCCAAACTCTGCAGCGGTAGCTCGGATGGCGGTTTTCCCGCCTAAAATAGCAGACGTTTAGAAAAATTACGATTATTTAAAAACTATCAAATATTTTTAATTTATGTAAAAAGCAGTCCATTATATGATAACGCTGCTACATTTTAACTTTAAATTCAACAAGATTTAACATTTCAAACAATCTTAATTTCTACAAATCAAAATACCGCTATTATTATACACCTAAATTAAGAGGTCGCGCGTCGCGCGTACACATGTGTACGTTCTCCGAGTCAAGGGGTACTTTTCAAAATGGTAGCGCGAACGTACACATGTGTACGCATTCCGAGTCTACCGTTACCAAGTATTGTGCGTACAAATGTGTACGCATTCCGAGTCAAGGGGTTAAGAATGGATATTCAGGGTTATAATAAAAGGGTATACTAAGCCGAAAGGGTGTGTAGTATTCATAGAAAAATGATAATGGCACTCTGCAAAATGTGTTGGAATGATTTCTGAATTACTATAAGGTTTTCATTTAATAAAATAATGATCTGATGCTAGCTCTCATGTCTACCTAAATGTCTGTAGACACTCTTTTTGAAGCACTCCATGTAAGAACTCGCATAAAACCGTTTTGGACCAGATCTTGTATAATTTGGTTTGTCTTAAAATTTTAATTCAATAAAAGTTGCCTCATACATATTATTTTTATCTTGTTGTATTTGACCACCATCCTGCTGGATGGTAAATAATGACTTGGTCGACAGTAATAAACAAAAAATAAAATAATTGTTTCACATCATAGCTCACCACTAGGATAAATCCTGTGTCGGGGATGCCATGGAACACACACAAACGCAAAGACAAAGACAACTAACACCTAGACCCAGAACAGATATTTAAATTCATCATTCAAATATCTGCCCGGCTGGGAATCGAACCCGGGACCTCTAACTTATGAAGAGTATAATATGAGCCAAACAAGTTCTCAACTGGGACAATCAAGTTGTCAATGGACAATGAAGCGGCATGCTTGCCTAAAACAGACACTGTTCACTGTTTACATTTGATTTCATATGATGAAAAATGTACAAGTGTTTTTACCTCTTCATGATTTTGCACCTGTGAAAATTTTACAACTATTTTGGGCTCCTTACAAATCGCACAAAATTCATGAATCCAACCACGAAGTCGCCTTAAATGAGCGAGCGACGTTATGGGACAGCCTTTGAGGCTGCGAGCGGCGTGGCGGGAAGAAATGTATAGGAGATGCGACGCGCGACGTCGTGGCACTAGTCCATAGGCGCGGAGCGACGTAGTGAGAAGCGGCGTAGTGGGAACAAAATCGTAGATATACTTTAATTCTCAGCAGTACATAAGATCTGGTAGCGTAGTAAGGGAGTTTCGTGACGAGAATCGACGTTAAAGGAACTCGACGTAAAGTGTCAGTCCGCAGGAAACCGGCGCGGCGTGTCGAGACTCGACGTTAAGCCACGCGCCGTAAGCGGGAATCGTCGTAATAGGGAATCGACATGCCGGGAATGATTCTTTTTTATCATTTCCCCAGAAAGGTCCAAACTTGATCTATATTTCAAAAGTAAGGTGTACCCCTCTATCTCTCACCGTTTCTGAGATACGAGAGAATCCATTTTTCGTCAGCCATCATCATCATTTATCCGATTTGAGACACAAGGAGTCATTTTTCAAAATGTTTCTTGAGGTTGTCGGACTTGGCGATGTTGAAAACTTCGGGAAAACTTATTTATAAACTTTCGATATCATCTACTGGTCACCGAGGCCTCTTAAGAGAAATTGTCATTTTTTTGGTTTGGCCTGAAATTAATATCAGTGTATCTCGAAAACCATAAGTGCTATCAACATGCATCTAAGAACAATATTGTAGTAAATGTTATAGAGAACATACTTGTCTTGAACGGCTTCCTAGTAGCTTGAACTGTTTTCGAGAAAATCTCAAAAAAACATATTTTGGGACACAAAAAAGGGGGGGAGGGAGGGAAACAATCGTCTCCCGAGGTGTTTCTACTTCGGGATCTAATTACACATACAAAAGCTACCAGCATGCCAAGTTTCGTGCTTTCTGCCGGATGGGACCGAAAACCCGGTTTTTTCGAGCTAAGGAGCCGGGAGCCGTACTACGTGGGAATATCAATATAAAATAACCATGTCGAATGTCGATATAATAGCATAGAAAGGTGGGGATATTCTACGACTCGATGCCGGGTGGCAGGTCCCACGCGGCCCGATCAATTAGTGGCATAAATTATTTACAAACGATTGACGAGGGTCGATTTGTGACCCTGAACTTCCTTTTGCGAAACTGATGTTTTTATCAGATAAAGTGAAAATTTGAATAGATCGTTTATTTGTGTGTATTAGCACTGTACTACATGTAAAAGTAGTAGTACCGCTTAATCTATACTATATACTATATTATATATACTATAAATACTATATCTATACTAATATTATAAAGAGGAAAGATTTGTATTTTTGTATTTTTGGATGTTTGTGTGGAATAAACTCAAAAACTACTGGACCGATTTCAAAAATTCTTTCACCATTCGAATGCTACATTATCCCAAAGTGACATAGGCTATATTTTTTTTAATTTTTTTTATCCACAGCGAAGCGTGGCAAGGAACAGCTAGTTCATTATAATTATGTACTTACAGAGTACAGACATTGCTTGCATTTAACGTAAATGTGAAGCTCTTAGTAATTTGATTATGTTCCTAAACATACTCGTAGCAATAAAAATTATTGCAATAAACAATGCTATTTCAAACAGGGCTCTTCGAGTATTGACCAAACGCGATGATCTTGACAGGTGTCAAATTTCAGCGCTAGGGTCTTGATAGTGCCCAATCTGGGGGGGCCAAACGCCTCCAGCCGGAGGCTCTACGCCGGGATCGTGCGGTCCATGGCCCTTTACGGGGCTCCGGTGTGGGCGCCCGCTTTGAGGAAGCGAGCCGCCCACTACCTGAATAAGCCCCAAAAAGTCCTAGCCGTCAGGCTAGTTCGGGGATACCGCACGATTTCCGGCGAGGTGGCGAACCTCCTTGCCGGACTGCCGCCATGGGATCTGGAGGCGATAGTCCTCGCGCGCCTGCATGAATGGCGCGCGGAGGCGCTACTCCGGGGGGTCACTCCGTTTCCGCGGCACATGCGACATGGAGACAGCGACTGTCGCAACCCCGTGCAGGGCACGCCACAATAGTGGCGGTAAGTCCCCTCTTTGAGGAGTGGCTTGAGAGGCGCCACGGCGCCCTTACCTTCCGTCTGACGCAGGTCCTCACCGGACATGGTTGTTTCGGGAGGTACCTGCACCGAATGAGGCGGGAGGAAACGCCCGGATGCAACCACTGTGAGGATCGGCCGGAGGACACGGTGGAGCACACCGTGGAGGTCTGCCCCGCTTGGGTGGAGCCCCGCCGTGTTCTCGTAGCCGCGATCGGCGGCGGCGATCTCTCGCGTCCGGCCCTGGTGCAAGCCATGGTCCGGGGCGAGGAGGAATGGGACGCCGTCGCCTCCTTCTGCGAAGCAGTGATGCTAGCGAAGGAGGTGGCGGAACGTGAGAGGGAGAGAACCTCTCGTCCCAGCCGCCGTGGGAGGCGCTCCGGGCGTCGGGGGTCACGTGACGACCTCCGGCCACCGTAGACGCGGGCCTGTGGACGGTGAGCTATTGGGCTAGCTCGCTGTCCGTCCGTCTTATGACGACACAGGCCGTGTCGACGGCGCGTTCGTGTTCCACGCGCGCCTCAAAGAGATGTCAGCAACATGGAAGGGGCCCGAAAGGGCCCATGCCCGTCGGGGCTGCGGGTAGAAGTTACCGCGGCCTCGGCGTCACAAGGGCGTAGAAGGAACATGGGTGGTTTTTGGTCAGTAGAAGTCTGACACTCCCTTCCGCTCTGCCCAAGAGTGGGAGGGGTCATTTGATGATTTCCCACCCCCCCAAAAAAAAAAAGGGTCTTGATAGTCTCTGAATAAAACTACAGTAACACACAGATGGAAATATCGAAACTAAGATTTCTACTTTGTTAAGGAATCCTAAACTACCACCCAGTGGATGACAGATCGGAAACGCACTTGCGGTAGACCTAGGAGGGGATAGCGGCACGGCCTCAACAAACATCAGAAGGATTAACCTCTATTAGGTATAGCTCAGGACTGGGACCAATGGAAAGAGGGTAGGGAGGCCTTTGCCCAACATTGGGACATCTCAGTCTGATCATAATAATCTTCTTCTCTTATATTTAAAAATAAATCGCTGTCCGTTTGTCCGGCTATAACTCGAGAATGGTTGGACCGATTTCACTAATTTTCATCTTGAAATATTTGTGTAAGCTCCGGGAAGGTTTAAAATTAAAAAAAAAAACAGCGGGTGAAACCGCCGGGGGCAGCTAGCAATAAATAAATAAACGTTTCACACTCATAGCTCCTCACTAGCAAACCCTGTGAAACTAGGATTTCCTGTGTGGGTAATGATTCCAATAAACACGCTGCCATCCATGAATAATAATTTAACAGTCAAGCTGTCCTGAAAGCATTGTTTAAAGCATGAAAGACTGCGGCTAAACACTTAACGCCTGACCCTGTGGTGCCCTACTTGTTTGCCAACAAACTATTTATTGTTACCCACCTTGGTTCGTTCTATGTGCGCGGTTTTTCCGATTGATCTTACATAAACTAGGTTTCGAGGCTCGTTTTAATCACCTAAATGGTCGCTTATTTGGGCAAGTAAATAAATAGCTTCAGTGAGTTACGAGTCCATCGTTCGTATAGGCCGATTTGTTGCTTGTACCTACGCAGAATACCTTATTGTAAGTATGTATAAAGATTACTAACCCTCGGCAGTCAGCACGCACGCAACCAATTTCATCAAATTTTAGCGGAACCATGAAAACAAAGTGCTTATTTCAAAGGTTGTATCTGTACTTAGGCATTTTTCATTGCAATGGCTTGTCCAGCTCTTTGAATAGAGTTCTCTCTTTCAATTGATGATTAAAGCGTCTCAATTGTTATATAGCTAGCAGTTTATTTCGTGAGATACTCCTTGACAGAAATTCCTTTGTTACCGAACAATTAATGCTGTAACACGCAAATCTAGAATAGACAAACAGAGTTTTTACTAAAATCTGAAGAATATAATTCTAGGGGAAAGCTATCAAAGACAGGCATAGACCATAGGTATAACCTGATGCTAGACGATGCGAAATGGTAGTTAAGATCAGAAAGATTTATTAGCCCTAAATATAATTGAATGTTACAGGTAGTAGATACTACATTCAATGCATTGCTCGCCAATAGAGCCTGTTATTTTACTTTTTCAAAGCAAAAAAAGCTTTTTATCCTGTACCTACATAATTATTCAATTCCAGTCCCTCGATATTGTGAATTTATAATGATTTATATTCACTCACGACGATGATGACCTTCCGTTGAAAGCTTTTTAAGACTAGCTGCGCAGCCAAGCTCATATCACTTAGCTCAAGTAGCGCCGGGTTAAGTGTTCCTAACTAAATTGCCCTTAACAAGCGAACGAAACAAAGCACATTTCTTCTAATAATGCATATATGATAAGCAAATGTTACATATTTCGAAGTAATGAATTGAAATCACCCTTTCCGCTTATCGCAAAAAATATATCCAAATACAAATGCCAAGGCGCGTGGAGACGCGAGCATGCGAAGCGAATGGCTGCCGAAAGCTTTGGAAGCCATTAAGCTTTTTCTGTTATCAGCTTTGAGGGAAGGTAGGGCTGCTTTGTTGCTTCGCCTTCGGCCAAATGTCAGGCGCGGCGGTGACGTCATTTGGCGGTGAAATGGCGCGACATTTCGCGGTACGTCCGCCACGCCCGTGCCCACCCTAATCTCTGTCATGGCAGGTTTGTCAGACCAAATCGTCCCCTAAGGCTCCGGTGGACGGCTGACCTTATTTTTACGCTTAATAGTCGTTTGGGAGTCACTGCTGATTGCCTTCACAATTATTACCTGTGTAATCACATTTAAACGTTGTTTACTTTGGGGGTATCTGCGAACTCGGTGTGTAAAATATTACACAATTTAATTAACACAAAAGGTAGAGCACCAACGTCCTTTTTATGTAACGTTCTTAATTATATTTTTGCTAAAGACAAAATTAAATTGATAGAGATAACTTTATTGCACTTAATCAATAAAAATAATTGGTCTTTAATGATAACCTTTTTCAATTATTTGCACATGCTATAATTGAAAAAGATAAACCATATCACTTACAATAAAATCCGAATCCGAAACTTAAATAACCTTCAGAAGACGAGCTACGTTTGATATGGCAGTACGTCGTTAAAGATTTTCACATCAAAAGCGTCAGTCAACAGCAGTCTTCTATCAGACTTCATCCGGCTCATAAGGTAACCAATCAAAGCTCAATCTGAATTACAATAGACCAATCTCTCTCTGTTCCTGGCTCTGACGTGAACGGTCGCCAATCATCCGTGATATTGGAAATACAGCTGTTTACGTGAAGTGTTTCTACGGGAAGGGAAAATAACCACAATCTTGTACGATGAAGTAGAGCAATCTCCGAGAGATAAAAGCTACGATTATGCCACGTAGATAATTTCCCGGCACTACGTATTCTAAGATATTTAATCCGTTTGTTGCTTTGTACACAGTTAAATGACTTGTTTCCACTTGTACTCAACTGATGACGAACAAATTAATAGTTAGACTAATTTGAACAGATTTTTTGAAGGATGCTAGTCACGGCCGATTCAGCATTTTTAATGGCATTATTCGAGTTTCTACCTAACTAAGAGAGGCCTAATTTTGTCCAATATAACGTACAGACAAATCTGTAAACGCCATAGAATGCTTGAGCCTAAACAATACGGACATGCACCAAAATATTGTTGACACAACATAAATTTGAAGTGAGTCAGTTATTTGAACACTAATTCCTAATGTTTACTTAATGATTTAATTAGTCATGTAACGGAAATATTGTTCACAACAATTGCCGTGATTCATGCAATTATTCTACTCCTATGTACGTCAAACGTATCATTGTAGCTAAGCGTTAAAATAAAACACACAAATGTGCCACAAGTTAAAGCACTCGCAATAAATTTTACTCTATAAATATGTTACCATCTAAACCACCTTTCTACATACCTGTCCTTAATTTTATGCAAGCATAAATAATAATTTATAATAGCTTTCCCTACGTGTCCAGTAGGGTATGTGAGAACACGACATGACAGCTGGGCGTAAACAGATTGGTGGAGTATTTATTAATAAAATGATTAATGGGAACATTTGAGGGTCGAAAGTCTATGCTGTCTATGGAACGATTGGCCGATAGCCTTGGCATGACAACAATATGATAGTCCAGAGATCTGACAATAGTGCTTGAATGCAGAGTACGCAGGGACGATGCAAATGATATGACAATAGCGACTCGTATATCCAGTACCTAGCAACCCGAAAACGGAGCACGACGGTCATTATGTGGACAATATTGTGCTTGAGGTAAAGATGTAGGGAGGTCAAACACATTGTGTTTCGGAACCTCGTTATCTAGGCATACTTATGCAAAGCCGTACGATTTTTGTTCAAATGTGGTAAAAAACAAGTTTGTTTGGGCTGAGTGGCTAGCTAGTGTCAGTTTTTAGGCCGCCTGAAGGTGTTCGATATGGTTTGGCAGTTGTGGTGTAAAAGTTATCTTGCATTAAACTCTTTTCATAGAAGGCTCAAAGAACCTTCGTTCAGTTGTAAAAAATACAATATTTCTATTTTCATTTCTTACTGAAGTGTACTGCACGTGTAAATAGTAATTGTCCTAATGTGTTTTTCATTCATAAATTGTGAACATTGATGTAGTTGATACGCTAAAAGATTATTTGTAATGTATTTCATAATTTAAGTAAGCGGTCGTTCGTAGTGAAAAGCTGAAAATAGTTGTGTACGTGTCGGTCGATTATTGGTTACCTATGAAGCTTAGATATATTCAAATGAACTTACGTTTTATATTGTTTGAAATCTCAGATAGGTAACTATCCGAGTACTCAGTTCGAAATAGAAAATAAGTACATTCGTTTGTATGCTCACGAATAAACCACGGAATGCAATGTAACTGTACACGTAATAACTATTATGTATGTATTTATAAACGAGTACCTTCTTACTTGATGGCTTAAAATGCTAACTTAAGCAAGAAAACAGGAAAACGGCTCATTAGAGGGAGTCGTTAATTACACGCCACTATCCTTCCCACTAGTTATTATTTCTTACTAAACTTCTAACTATTTACAGTATGTCTTTTTTGTTACAGGATAACCGCTATGGCAAAGCTTACTATGGCTTTCAAGCTGTGAGTCGCCTTGCGATTTCGGCTCAGGTTAGTGTGCATGTATTGTATGCTTATTAATTACTAGCTGCGCCCCGCGGTTTCACCCACGTTTTCCGGGATAAAAAGTAGCCTGTGTGTCAATCCAGACCATGAACAACCTTCATCCCAAATTTCATGCAAATCCGTTCCGCCGTTTTTGCGTGAAAGAGGAACAAACTTCTTACAAACTTTCGCGTTTATAATATTAGTAGGATATTTAGTTCACATAACAAAACTTCGCAAGTAGGTACGGAAGCAACGTGCATTCATTGCGAATCGCTATGACAAAGTGACTTCTAACGATCAACAATAGTGAATTGTAATAAATTGATAGAGCAATTTTTCCATCTAACCAATCATTTGACCAATAACCCCAGACATCAAAAATCTTTTCTTGCTTGGTTCTTTTGCTTTAGTGGATAAATTTATCATTTACATATTAAATCGAGGTAAGGTTACAATATTAATAAAATTGAAGTAAGTATTTGCTTCTTCAATTTTATTAAGTATCTATCTATTTTACTTAACATTATCAAGTAAACAAATACTTTATTTAGGGCGTAAAGAACTTTACAAGACGTTGTTTAGTTTTTGGTGCTAAGTTTTACAGTGACTGACTTAGTAAGTAGGTAAATCTTTTTGTGAGAACTACATTTCTCTAGATCTTCACAAACTTAATCTAAGTTGGCAATATAACTGTTTCATCAACACAATATTCTACGCAGTAGAATTGATCACTGGAATCACCGAACAAAATCAGGCAAAGCTTATATTCGGCGTTGTCTGTCCATTTGGAAAAGCTATTGTCAGCGAAGACAAAAACAGGTGTTCATTGTTTAAATGCCAGCCAGCTTTGATGGATGATTCTAACTTTTGACTAACATAAGCATTGACCAAACACGGAAGCGCCGAGTTGTGGAGGTCAGGCGTCAGGCGAAAAGCAATTGGGCGCGGCTTTGCAATATTTGTGATAATAAAACCCTACGGAAGTTCATCATGTTAGTAAAACGTGTCAGGTTATAATGTTAGGCAGCGCTTTATAGAACACTGCCACTGTCACATATTAAATATCAGGAACTCGTATGACCCTGTAGTGTGACACACATTTTTAGTTTCAATGTAAAAAACGAAGGATACATAATTTAGTCTTTTGCATATTTGATAATAGTCTTCATTTAAGTTCATAATTTTAAAGTCTTGTTCAAGAAACTGTTGATTGAAATCAATGATTAATTTCCTTAATTTATAACAATTTGTGTATTCATCCAGTATATTTTGTTCTTCAAGTGCCATTCACGGTATTAATCAAGTATGATTTATTTGTTTCAATTAAACGAAATGCCAAACAACAAATGACTTAAATCACATATTGTAAAACACTAATATTAAATAAAATCCAATTACTCCAATTAAATAGATGTTACAGCACTCAATATGTCAACAGTGTTTGCCATCCGTCGTCATACTTACAAATCAAATACAATAAATAAGTAACGAGAATTTGTCATCGGTACCTACTCCCTAAAAATGTGGGAAAAAACAGCCTTCCAACCTCAAGTTCCATGAAATCGAATAAGCTGTTATTGAATCCAAAGAACTTCAAAAGAGTTCAAACTTTCAAGGTAATGGCAGTTTTTCTTCGAAATTGTGTAGGCGTCTTTACAATAGTCACCTGATTGTCAGTTAGCGAAAGAGGTGATCAAACCTGTGTTATCGGTTCCCACCTACGCCTTATGGACCATCTATAACGGAGTGGTGACCGCATAGACGCATGGCCACGCCCAACTCAATCACTACGGGGACCATGCTTAATGTTTCTGAAAGTAGAACGTTGAAACAACCCTACGCATTGTAAAATGGACCTTAGATACAAAACTGTAAGGACTGGTATAAATTGAGCCCTATTTGATTTAAGGGTTTTAGGGTGGTTGTGTTTACTTGACCTACGCTCCGTCCTAATTTGACGGCTTTGATTCCGTTATAGATGCTTATGTAGGTTGATGTACACAAAGTTCTTATTCCGAACAATCATAAAATCCTATCGATCCAATTGTCTTCGGTTTTATTTCATACTTTTCCTGCTTTATGGAAGTAACAATTACTATTGCGATCTAAATTGCGTACAAAATATAAGTTATAGTTTGATCTAATATGTACTGTTCTCCTTTTATGGAATAATATTGTAACCTTAATGGACAATTACGGTCTACAATCTACATGTGTGAGAATTGACCTAAACCTGACCTGATTTATAGCGTGCTCCTAAATAGATTTTATTAGGTGTGCGGGTGACATCATCCAGCTCGTCACAACTTATTTGCTGAGACGTTAACTTTGCTCTTAATTCGTGGTCGCGTGTAACTTGTCCCAAGGTGACAAGAATTAGCAACAGCCGTCTCATCTCTGCCTATGAATTTAATAAGGGGTACTAAAAAGACAACAATGACGATAAGTGTGACACTCCCATCAAAATTATAGTTTTTATTCGGATTTGCAGAATAAAACTAAAATGCTGGAAAGTTGCCAGGTCTGCGTGAATGCTCTCATTGATTACTCACGGATTATATTTATAATTTTAAGGCACTTTGTGAAATCCCGTATGTAGAGCTAATTCTGTTTCCATAGTGATCCAAACGGTAGTGTTGATGGATATGAATTGGAATTGTTACGTTACTACATATCAAACAACTTTACCTCATGCGATACGGAAGCTTCAGTATAATGTTTATATGTATTCGCAACTCAAACAACATTATTGTGTACGATCCATGGGAGTAGTTATATTTACTTACGTCTTTAGGTTGTTTATAAATGATAACAATTCTGTTCCGACAATTCTAGACGCGATTCTTTACGCACATGGTGAGAATGAAGTCACGGTCGAAGCGTTAACTTGCATTTACGAGCTGTCTAGATCGCTCTAAGTTGATCCTGTACCGTTCACTCACCGCTTCCAATTTTATTACCCAACTTTCCCCGATTCAGTTATGAATAAGCTTTACAAAATTCTCGCTCGATTGCTCACACCCTGTCTCATTATGCTCTTCGTTCATCTGAAAGGACATGCAAATGCTCAGCGGTTTATTTGATTTCTTTTGACCTTTATTGATGTACCACGAGTATATTCGTTCGTTGTGTTGTTAGACATCTTTCAATCACCTAAACACACAGATTGATTCTTCAATGTACTTAGGTACCTACTCTGGTTATGTAACTGCAGGGAATCCCATTGTTATTCAGTGTTTTATTTATCGTTGGCCTGGTTCGTGACTATTGTTTCGCTAGTATTTATGATTGTAATTGGCGCTTATGCTTGTTGTAATGTGGCAAATGTTAACGCCAATATTGCTGTCGTCACGCACTGATGTTTGATACACTGTGTTGTGTATTGGCTTCGAGTCGTTGCGCAAGTTGTTGAACGTCTTTGCGAGACCGCCGGTGCACGCGGTGCACGCGTACGCGGCTTGAACTTAAAAGGTGTCATTAACTTGACTCGTGGAAATCGAATCGTTATCCATGGGCTGTTTCTTTCTGCAGCTGGCTATGTTCTAACTTCTATTCGATCCATTCTAGTACTTAAGTTTTATGTTATGTGTTTCTGGTTGGTTTTGGTTTTATGCAATGGTATATGCGGTTACCTTATCAGCAGCGTTATTATGACTTGAATTCAATAACTACGTTTTGCGTCGTTTGCTTATAAAATATTTCGCTTAATGCCCTAAAACATTTGTTACATTATGATGTGAACAGGACAAATCGTGAGCTAAACATTATTTGTCCATAATTGTTATTTAATGTTAGTTTCATTGTTTTGACACTAAATATGTATGGGGACAGCAATTACGTCGGTAACATTCGTTAAGCAAAACTTTACCAATAACTAATGCCTAACTAACGGTTCGATGAGAACTAATAGGTTAATGGCTTAAAACATCCCAAAGTAAGTTAAGGATAGCAACTTTATAGAATCCGGTTAAAGCGTTCACGTTCTCTTTTAAAATTAAAGAGCATCGTTCTTGGATTATTCATTTCAAATCGATAAATGATAACGTTGTTGAAACAAGGAACCACGTGGGTACCGTATGGAATGCCATGTGTGAACAAAAGAAGCATTGTATGCGACGCGTGGCGATTTGTTCATTGAAAGTGGTATCGATAGTCGACTGTGTAGCGGGTCGACTCACCTTGGGGTTTGCTGTTACGTACGCTAAAATACACTATCAAAACAGTGTGATTCGTTTGCCGCGTCGAACCAGACGTTCGCCAGTCGTGCTCGAGCAGTGTTCATGCCTCAGTAAACTGTTACCGCGAAAAATAACATAGCTCTATCGAGCATGAGTTTTGTGCCTTAGATTTTGATTACTTGTGAACATAATTTAACAAAGGTTTATGATCATAAATGTAAACTTTATTTTTGTAATGTGACGTGCGGCAGGCTCGCTGTTTTGTTGGATTGTCTGAGAATACTGGCCAAAACCCAGATACCTATAAGTCGTACCTTTTGATAATGTAAGTCTTTCATTTTTAGGTATGCATCGTTTTCCTTTAGTAATTATTTTGCGTATTTTTATTTCAAACCCATCTTTTTTTTAATATTTTGCGATTAGTTTTTAGTTTATTTTTTATATTATCAAATACTTTCTCGTGCCGTTTACGGTTTTAGAATATGAAATCTTTTAAGCAAAGCACTTAGTCACTTGCTAAGATTAAACAATGGACTTAGTAAATTATAACTACATTAAACTTATTAATCTTATTATATTTACTGAATTTTACTGCTAAGTGCAGACTTCAATAATATAAGTTTATTTAAAAATAACATTGGATTTCAGGTCAGCTCTAAAAAATATCTGAAACAAAAGAAAAGCTAATCGAAAGTACATTTAACTTGCAAATGCTACAAGCTACACTAGACTATATTGTCACGAAATAGAGTTAAAATTAGTTTAAAGGTATTTTAAAAATCGATACTCAATTTCGTACAAAAATAATATATAAATAATTTATTTACACTATGATCCTAAAGCAAGGTTAATTACTGGCCTTAACTGTTAAATATCGTTTACAACACTCTTATTAAGAATCCAAAATTTTCAGAATATTCACATTTTAAAGCTATGAAATTCAAATATTTATTCAAATATTATTATATTCTCTAAAATATTAACATAACAATTAACTTTTCATGCAAATTGCGAGAACTTAACAAGAAACAAAGCAGTTTGAAATCGTAATTTCGTAACAAATTAACTTTGGAAATACTACAAAACACTTGCAAATTAATAACGAATGGTAAGGAGTGGAAAAGGGAAAGAAAGGCCTTTGTCCGGCGGTGCTTGGAACGGCCTTTACATTTTACTTCCTACTAATAATATTATAATTGTCAAAGATTGTATGTTTGGTTGTTGGTTGCTTAATCACGCAAAAAACGGCTCTACTGTTTTGCTATGAAAGTAGCTTATACCCAGGATTAACATTTGTAAAGGGTACTTTTTATCCCGGAAAAAGCGGATGAAACTAAGGGTGCAACTAGTAATATAACTAACTGACTATAATTATAGCTATTCTTTTGTTTGTAATTTATGGTGTGAACAATAAAGAGTTTATATTATCTATCTATCTAAAAAGGAAAATTTGAAGTTGAACCAATGATTTAAGTAAATAGACGGATAAGATTACGAAGAATCGGATGAACGAAGGATATTACGTAAAACATGGCTTTACCGCAATGTGTACTCGATAAGAATTGATAACATCTAAAAATACGAGAACATGTGTTTATAAGAGAACTTTATAATTTTATTAATGATGATTCACAATTTTATGTTCTAGAACGAATAAATCGCTTATCGTAATCGGCTATAGACAGATTAATACTAGACATATAGTTTGTGTAGTATTTACTAGAATTAATCGATTAATGTTTGTAAAGATAGGGGTCGTAGAAGTTTTATTTATCTAATCAAAAGCGTGTGATCAAATTAAATTTAAATTCAATTAACGTTAAATAATAAAACTCTAGTAAAACGTAAAAAATGTAGTTTTCTTTCAGTTGTAAAATGTAATTCTTCCTGATGTTAGTTTTACAAACTCTGTTTTAAATGAAAACTCCACTTTGAAATGATAAAAGTTGATATAGAACACTGCGCTTTTCTTCAAGAGTAACAAAATAAAACTTTTTACCACCTGAAAAAGGGTTTGGTTTTTGGTGTACTTGTACAACTGTACATAGCAGCAGCTTAACATAGCAAGTCTATACTAATATTATAAAGAGGAAAGATTTGTATTTTTGTATGTTTGTGTTGAATAAACACAAAAACTACTAGACCGATTTCAAAAATTCTTTCACCATTAGATTGCTACATTATCCCTGAGTAACATAGGCTATATTTTATACCCGTGCAAAGCCGGGGCAGGTCGCTAGTTAGCTTATATAATGGATCAAATCTCATGCCTAGTTATCGAGACACGCTTGTAATAATAGAAGCTATCTCAATATGCACCAATTTGTAAAATGCCAGAGTATTTCATTCAATTCAATCCATTTACTCGGACCTTGGGTCAATTACAATACTTAAATGGTAACGTCAAATAGACAATCTCAACTATTATGGTATTTTCTTCTCTAATGATGTTATCAAATGCCTCACTTTAATATAATAATCATTGCTCTTTTTTCGCGATCTTAAAATTTCGAAAGCTTATACATTATACAAGGTACAGGAAATAAAGTCACCAATAAAACAATTTCTCTGAATGAACTTCCTCTCAATTATAGTCGCTAATTGCTCAATTCTAAAAGGTCTTGCTCAACTCTGAAATAAAACAAGGTTGTTTACTATACCGATTCTGAAAAGGTTCATAATTTCTTGGAAAAGTGAGCACAAAGCTCTATTCTTTATCCTACACGTGGTTTGAAGATATAAAAAATGTAGTGTTGTAAAAACACGAAGTCATGAATGAAACAAGTTGATATTAGTATTCAAAGACACAAAAAAAGCCGTCAGAAATGAAGTCTTTAATATTTCCGAGATACAAACGAATGTAACGACGACGACGCCACGGTATACAAAATCGATCAAGCAGTTTAGGCGGTGTGGGGTAACATAGGAACAGACAAACACGCATACTTTCATAATATTTTCCTTCTAAAAAATTTTTCCTTATACAAACCCGAAAAACATTGCCGTTTATTTATTATTTATTAATTTATTTAAGTCCGCCTACTCTATGTACAATTGTACACTAAAACATTGACAAAAAAAATTAAAACAAACAAAATTTAGGCCAAATTTCGCAGCATTTATAGGCGAAGACCGCATGCAATTTAAAATAAAAGTCATAAATTATTATTAAAGATAAAAAGAATTGGGAGACCTTTGCCCAGCAGTGGGACATTACAGGTTAACTAAAAAAAAAAAAAAAAAAAGAATTAATTGAAGTCAAGAAAATAGTTAAAAATTACATTAAAATGTCAAAAATTAATTGCGTTTTGCTAAATTGAAATGAAATAAATTAAGAAAAAAAATATTAAATTATTATTATCAAATATCAGAGCTCTGGAAATTTTATTAAAATTATAAATGTTATCGCCAAATATGTCGGCGTTGGAAGTCTTTGACAAAGTTTGGCGTTATTCTAGACAGTCGGGTAAAAACTTAGTATCGTTGTTACAGACTTAAAAATACAGCAAACATTCATGAAGTATGTAATTTCCTCACAAGCACTATGCATCACATGGGGGAAGTACAAATTTCAAACTAGGGTCTATCACGTCACGATGTCGCTCGTTGTACACGTTTATTTCTTCCCGTGTCAATGTAATGTACTAAATAAAATCAGATCTAATCAAACAGTCGTCCTAGTCTATAGTAGACATCAATCATCGTCCAAACTAATATTATAAAGAGTAAGTTAGTTTGTTTGTAGAGGGTAATCACCGGAACTACAGGACCGATTTAAAAAAAATCGTTCACTATTGGAAACAACCACACTATCTCTTGGCCATGTTTTATAGTCGCCAACATGCGAGGCCGAATGCCGAGCAGCACTGGGCAAGTCCCAAACATCAGGTAGTCGTCAATATTAAAAGCGTTAATCTTCTCGGTGGAGTATATAACTTCCAGGATCAGCAGTCTTCTTTTTTATTTATTTAATGATCAGCTCAAGCTTGCGTTTGAACGCCATCTTACCTGATGGGAAGCAATGATGTGGTCTACGATGAAGCACGTAAGACGACAGACTTCATAGAAGACATCGTGTTAGTACCAAGAATTTTAACGTTTACAACTGGTTTTCTGGCTCATTTAAGGATACCATGTTACATAATTTTATCAACAATTTATTCCCGCGGATTTTGTTCCAATTTTTCCTCATACGTTATTATTATTATGCTAATTAACAAATATCGATGATTAAGTATTGAAATGGGTATTGAAAACGAATTGGTTGTAACATTGTTTACGCAACCTAATGTGAACCAGTTTTTGATAACGCGTAAGAGTTCGGCGTTGTGAATTTTTAAATTTATATTCTTTAGCTGCGCTCAGCGGTTTGACAAACGCGTCGATGATAATAATGATGATGAAAAGTAGCTCAAATCCTTCCTTTTCTGAACCCCTGACTACGTGTTTGAAGAATTTTATAATGATCAGTTGAGCAGTTACAGTGTGAAAGCGTAGCAAACAAACTCACTTTCCGAATTTATTCCATTAGTTGTGTGTGATGTTATGTTGATAACACAGTTTACATGAATTTGTATTTTTTAACAATGCAAATCTTTTTCCCAAAGTGAAAGGGAGGGATTTATGAATAGAACATCAAATGTGGGTTAAGGTCGACTTCTAATATTTGCGAATCAAAACCGCAACAAGTTTTTCCAAATAGATTCCTATTTAAAACTAGACTCGGATAACTGCGTTGGTTCGAACCAGTTCCAATAAAGTATCCTAAATGCTTCGTTAGAACAACGCCTTTGTTTTGCCGTTGTCATCTGTCTTAAAGTGGATTAATGTTTGTTCTTGAACCTTGTATGCGAATCTGCCATAGCTAAATCTTTTGCGTAAAATCGGCTATAGAGATTGTATCTCAAGGTTCACGTCGTCATGATGTCACACCCATGCGGGTTCTTCTCATTGCTAGTACTTACCTTAAAACACGTAACGCCATAAACCTTGGCGTCATATATAATTTAAGAAAATGACGTGATTTCAGCTGGGTTGTATTGCGTATCATGTATTGTTAAAGATTGATATTTTATTAGGAACTTGCTCTAAAATCGCATCCTGCTTCGAAAGCGGTTCGTTTCTGTAACAATAATAATTGTAGTGTAAATAAATATAAAGTTGGCATATTGTAGATCCGATCACGCAGATGTTCGATAACACTACAATATATCATATTATGACCTTGGACGATCATTGGAAAATATAGAATAAAGTTAGACGCAGATCAGCTGGCCTTTGTTCGATTAGTTTTTTTTTGACGAGATATAAATTATGCTCGATTGTTGTTTTTGCTGCATCTGGGGCGACTGGTTTTTATTGGTTTCGCAACCGTCATCATCACCAGATCTGATGCCTCTCCACTATTGAAAATGGCCCTCCTGAGTCAAACGGAAAATCTGCTTGATGCTGGCTTTGCTTGTCCAATATCGGATATTCCGCAATCATGACTTCTTTCTTCTACTAGCGCATCGTTTATCTTTGATCTTGCTTATCATAATAAGAGTGAAAAGGTAGTACATATTTTTCTTGCTGTACATAGCCAAGACATGCTCCTTATCCTTCTCTTGACGGTCTGGAACAGCTCACCAATCATTTTATGTCACTAAAGTACTATACAGGGATATAAGGAAATGGTATGCAAAGCCGAAAAGGGCTCGTAGTACACATCATTATGAACAACTTTTACTAAGGGACCAACCCAGAAATCGCAAAAAAAATCAGCTGTTCTATAGAGAAATGACTCAACAAAATTTATGGAACAGCTTTTTTTTCGCGAATCCCAGGTAGGTCCATTGTAAAAGTTCATAATGATGAGTACCTACTATGAGCCTTTTTCGGGTTAGCATACTCTTTCCTTATAACGTTGTATGTATGTATACTATGAAAGAGTATGTATGTAATATGTATACCACATACATACTCTTTCATATAATATACATCTATACATAGTGTAGTATATTGGTGATTTAAAAATATCAATTGGAGACCATGTGACTGAGTATCGAGCTGCGCATCTCAATTCTCCCAATCAAAACTAATTGCCGCATTACGAGCACGGCTTGACGTTTGTTGTTTCCATGATAAATATGCTCCTTGGAATCTGAGTATATTCGCCGCCTTTGTGAATATGCATAACATGTCTGCTTGGAAAGTTTATCCAATTACATTTCTTTAGTTATGTATTCGGTATCTCTATTCTCTTGGCCGTTAGCATGAAGAAACATTTTTAGGAAAATTCCAATTTTTGGATCATTACTGTATCACATTAAATCGCCATTCACATTATGCCACGTCGTTTTTAGTTATATTTCTGAATTATGTTAGGTAGGAATATGTATATTATAGTCATCAAAAGTCAATATAACTGCTTATTACAGATTGATAACACGGTTCAAATGAGTACCATTATCTATGCTATTAGCAGCTAGTTATGTAGGTAATTAATGTCTACGTTCACCACTCAGACATTACCTTAGTAAAAGTAAATTGATAATTAAATGCCTTGCTGTAGTTTATCATTCTATCCTAGAGTTCCATTAAATTGGAATTCAGAGATAACGTAACGTTAGCGTTAGTTCTAATCTAATATGCTGCAAAGATGGATTATGATATGGTATACTCGTATAATAAAAAACTTATTATATATATTATTTATGATTCAAAGAATTGTCCATCGCTGGCCACTACTTTGAGTCTTGATTAAGTAATGCCTCCAATTCTGCATCTTCAAAAACCTTCTCTCTTCCACCGCCATGCTGGTCTTCGACGTCAAAATCACCGTTCTTGAAGCGTTGAAACCACTCTCGGCACCTTCTTTCACTAATAGTGGCCTCACCATAATATATTCGTGTAATCTAGATACTTATACTAATAGTGCGTATTTGTGTTGTTTCAGGAACGCAAAGTGCAGAGCCGTATCGCAGGATGCCGATCGCGCCGCGCGGCCCTCCGCCTGCCACGACGCAACCATACCGCTATCTCCGTAGGAGACCTAGCTTAGTTCACAAGTGCCCTTCTATAATATAACGTCTAACGTTTTCTACACCTCTTTTATACCGACCTAGAAGTATAAGTACGCACAGTTTTAGTGTTTAAGTGTCGCGCGCGAGTGTGTATGTGTGTCGATGGTGCGGGCGACATGGGAAAGTCCTCGGCGAGAACACATGTCCAAGGTGAGTACTGCCCGATGCTTGCGGGACACCTGTTCTCAAGGTTTTCTTACCCATGTGTCATATGTCCATGAACGAACAACCCTCAATTGACCTTCGGGAAATGTGTTTATTGTCAACTACAGCTTTTGAAACTTAGAAATGTTTTAAGTGTCATGTTTAGTCATAATGATTACTCAGACAGAACCTTAATCACCATACCAAGTTTTTTTCCCTATTAGCTATGTGAATTGGACCAGATACTAAACTTGTACTTAGTAATTGTTTTTACTTGTACATAAATTTAGATACTCACCTTATTCATCTTTTTGGAGCTTAAAAGTTTCATCCCTTTGTTATTTATCCACCTAATTTCTGTGTGGTCGGACAACACAAGTCTCTTACATTACCTCCTGTCAACCGTTATCTCTCTCTGTACCTTAATCCTCTTTTTATAGTTTGTACTTTCTTTGATCTCTGTCTCTATAATCCTATTTGTAACATTTTATGATTCATTTTCCATTGTACGCCACTGAATTTATCCGCTTGTTAGACTATTGTGGTCATACCATAAAATACAAGAAATTGACTTTTCACTTCTTCAGACATAATCCCGGTAGTGCTAAAATGTGTTGTTTATTGAAATACATGTTATTACTACTCCCTGCTGTATTCACCTTCAGTCCACTAAATTTCAAGCAAACAATTTTTACTAGGTCAATGCGTAGAATCATTGTACAAAATACAAGAAATATGTATCATGAATGTATGAGTCATCTTAATATATCAGGGTCATCTTGTTTTCTATTATTTCCTGTTTTATTATTTACGAAAACTTCTACGCTGAAATAAAAAAGAAATTGTTCATACAGTTGATGCTTTGATCAGCCTTATTGATTTTATATTCCTACTAGCGGCCCGTCCCGGCTTCGCACGGGTAGACTTTGGGATAAACGTAGAGTAAATTGAAATAGGTCCAGTCGTTCACGCGTGATGGCGTGACCAAAGGTGTTGAGAATAATTATAGGAACTCTTTGTTATAACCTCTATTCTCATGCTATTGCGTAACTATAGCAACCGTAGTTTGTTGATGCTAACTTGTCAATTTATAGTAAAAATTATCAGTATAAAACGCACACTGTTTTGATAGATATGATTGAATTTGAACTTTGTACAGAGGTAATAAAGTGCAAATTGACTCTTGGACGTTAGGAACATACCTACATTGCTTAAACAACAGTGAGTGCTTGTAATTCAATATGAACTTTATACAATAGCAATAAAGCTCGTTTTAGTTAGAAAACGTTTGTATGGGAAAAATAAAAGGGCTGTTTTTAGGGTTTTTCAATATTTCTGAGAGATTTTCTTAATATTTTTTTCTGTAAGAACCTTCTCCTAATAATAACAAATACAACAAAAAAAGAATTAGTGAAATCGGTCCAGCCATTCACGCGTGAAGCCGTGACCAAGGAAAACGGGTTTCATTTTTATATATATAGACTAGCTGTTCCCTGCCACGCTTTGCTGCGGATAAAAAAAAAAAAAAAAAAAAAAAAAATAGCCTATGTTACTTTGGGATAATGTAGCATTCGTATGGTGAAAGAATTTTTGAAATCGGTCCAGTAGTTTTTAAGTTTATTCCACACAAACATCCAAAAATACAAATCTTTCCTCTTTATAATATTAGTATAGATAAATTTATAATGTAGTATTGCGAAACTGACTAGATAATAGTACCTACGTTTAAACGCGTAGGTAATTATTTTCTTTTTCTAGTGCCATCTCTTTTTGATCGTGGCTTTGCTCATTCGTTGTTAATTATCAAGTGAGATTAATCTTTACCGCTAACAATCTATAAATTATATCTAATATCAAAGAACTCGAGAGTTTTTTTATTATTTTGTAAACGACCGTGTGTGAAGCGACATACCGCCTAGCGCCGGATGACGAGAAATTGTTATACCGCGACAGGAAATAATGCAATTTCCACGTCAGCTATTTAAAGACAAATTGACTGTCGAATTGAATTTGCACCGTTAGCTCATTTCTTGTGGTGCATTGAGAATAGTATTTTATGTTATAGTGTTTTGCCTTTGCTCTCATTTTAACACCGCCTTCTAAGGATTGTTTTTCAATCTGAAATTCTACCATACATTGGGTTCTGTCAAAGACAATAAGGTTCTGTGCTTTGTTCATTCTTTTTAAGCCTTTAAAGGCTAAGTGGACAGTACAGTTGACATGGTAATGAAATTGTCATAGAGTAAAAGGTCTTAACACTTTGACTGTGGGAAACACATACCTTGTGTTTTCCTTTGTGCGACGCGAGTGCGGCTGCACACGCCAGGCGCGTAAAACAACACATTTGATTATTATCGGATCCAGGTTCGACCCGCGACTCTGACTATGTAGTCGACCCATCTCGTCGCCGGACGACCAGATTATTAGCCGCAGTCAAAGTGTTAAGGATCGTCCTCAATGCTGTTAGAATGGATATAACCTATCCCAAAACCAATCAAGTCAATCGTTTGAAGTCATCTGTTTGAAGTTACGATCCTCCATCGCGTCTTCAATATATCACCGGTCACGCCTCAGCTTGATTGCTAAGCGGAGGTGATGTGGCCAATGATCTATTGTAGATCACATTGACAACTCAAGGTCGTCCTTGTTTGTTCATACATTTGTATATAGTTGCGAACAAATCTGTGCAGACATGTGTTTGGTCAAGTTCGAGATATTTGGTCTGAATGACTATTCCCATGACTGAAAACGAATTGCAATTTATACTTTTCTCTGAATTCGTTAGCATGATATTTCATTGACGACTCGCACGCACCTCTTTATCTCTGATATTTATGATGTTTCATCAGGGCCTATGTCCTTCGACGTACAGACGTACGAAAATCTGCGTTACGATGACCGTGTGACTCATCGTTCCTAATATCTATAGTTTTGCTCATATTATGTGTATGGAAACGACGTTTCTACTTGACACGTTGCCAACAAACTGTCCATAAAATGAGGCATGTACTGTACTGTAAGTTACGTACTTGCTCTTTGACGTTTGATCAATCAGATCGGCTCTTCACATACCGGCCGTTGTTACAGCTCAAATATATACAATTTGTCATAACATAAATATCGTTAATCTCTTTGTTGTGATTTGTTACAAATAATGTATGCGATTATAATATCGACGATGGGCCAGATGTTGTCGTGTCCTGGATTTAATAGTTCATTGCAAAATTCCTTCAATCTTTCGTTCTATAGAAATGTTGTATTTCAAAATGTATCTAGATGTTGATGTTATTGATGTTGTAGTTGAAATGGATATGATTATCTATTCATACCACACGCTGCATCAAAAATGTTGTCTATACGTATAAAGTACATAAGTAAGAAAAGTGTAACAGTAGTCTACAAGCGCTGCGCTACTTTTTCATTCTAATTTATTACAACTGAGCGATATAAGTACACGATTGATATAATTTGATGAAACTGCGTTTATCTGCTGCTACGTATAACTGCTGCAGAAATGTAAACAAGCCCGGCGCAGCAATTACGTTAATGGCACGGAAATCTTAATTAACTTACATTCAACTGTAACATAAAGAGATCCATTCACCAATCGTGGCATGTTTTTTTCATGAAGTACCCTAACAACAAGGTGCGGAACGTATGAATAGGGCAACACTTTGACGGCGGCGCAGTTGTCTGGGATTAGGCAGGAGCGTGCGCGCGCCGTGAGCCGGCGGCGCTAGTGTGCGGCTCGTGGGTGAGCGGAGAGCACACGAGTGTCGGCCCCGCGACGGGGCGGAGCGCGCGTGCGGGACGCGTGCCAGCAGCGAGCGAGCGCGGCCAGCCGGCGCCGGCGGGGTGGCCGCGCGGAGCAGCGCGCGCCATGGGGCGGCGGTAGCGGCGCGGATGTGCGCGCGCTCGGAGGCGGTGGAGCTGGAGGTGCTGGGCGCGGAGGGCGGTGAGGCCCGCGCGCCGCCGCGCCCGCTGCGGCTCTCGCTGCTCGACCTGCTCGGCAAGCTGGTGCGCCGCGACCAGCCCGCTCCACCGCACCACCGCCGCGCCACGCACAACCACCGCTTCCGCACCTTCGTCTCCTGCGGTCGGTACCTACTCGATCGATGTTCCTCAACCTCACCTTACTCAAGTCGATACTCGCGCCTCGATCCGCTTATTGAATATAGCTTGGCGTCAACTGTCACTGAATAGTTCTACCGTAGTATAGCTTCTACGCCGTAGTCGTAAGAGGTTTCCGTAGCGCAAAGGCGAGCGTGTTATATTCATTCGACGATAAGGTGTGACAGTAATGAATGGCATTAATTTAGATGGTTCTATGATCCGAATGTGGTTCACGAGGATGGATGGAGGGATGGGCAAGGCCGGTGCCGGCGCGCCCCCGCTCGGTCAACGGCCGGCAGACGGCGCTCCAGCGGCTCGCGTCCGCCCCGCGTCGCTCTTGTTATGTTATCGATCATCCGCCAATGTTTCACTTAACTAAATTTAATTAGAATGCAATTCGAACGTTCACTAACCAGATGCCCCAGTTCATTCACAGCCTTTGCTGTGTTGTTTACCTCTCTGTCAAAAGGTGTTTACATTCGTAATTCACATTGTTATTTGACGTCCAAAATCAAGACAAATTAGGCATGTGCAGATGTAACAAATACTAAGTCTTTAACTAGAGAGGGTAATGTGCACTTATCAGGTTTTCAATAAACTTAGTGCCATTTCAAAATGCATAAACTGAAACAATTTGCACTAGACTTTAATTGAATTACCTATTCATTCGATATGTAACAATCGATGGCGTAGTAATGTAATGTAAGGAAGTTTTTCAATTTCCGAGTAATACATCTGTGGTAATCAATGCTTAATTGTCCTCTTCCTACACAGCTAATTTCCATTACATCATTGATTGCGTGATCCCGCCTAGCTTTTGAAAATGCGACTCTACCGTCATACTATTCTTCTCGTCCGTCATAACATCGAATTAAATGAATTAGCAGTCAAGGGCGTGAGACGGTTGCTATTGTTCCACGAATTTATTTCACAGTACTCTGCTAAAATTAGGCATATGAATGGCGGTCGATACAGGGTTACATGGAACAACTGTACTGCGCCGAATAAAGCTCATTGTACTCATTAAAATGAACAATGTTTACCATGAAACCTACTCCACATATATGCGGAAAAAATGCTTTCTATAAAAAAACAAAAACATTTAAACTAAACGGAATGTAAATAGACAGTCGATTTTTTTTCAATTTCACGTTTGGTTCCATAGTAAAAGTTGTCTATGTTGAGTGTAATAAGCTCTTATCTGCATAGTACAACCGTTCAACGTAACCCTGTATAATGTAAAATCGAAACGGCTCCCACTGCCGCACTATTAGCATTCAGCTATACTATAGTGCAGCAGATACCGTACGTTAACTTCAACTTAAATTGGTTCGGAGACATTAATAAACAGTTTATTGGAGTACAGTACCGGGTTGAATGGAATCGGATCAGTTAACTTCACTGCGACACGATATGCTTTGTTTGTGTTTGAACTTTTGGACGTATAATTTCAACAGTGCAAATATTTTGTGGGCTTCCCTCTGACCTTTTCAAAGTTGTGGTGCTGGTATAAGTTGTTATAACAGTGTTATAAAGTTTGTTGCGTTATTTCACCATCATCATGTTTTTAGGGTCTCTTTTAGCCAGAATACTTTAACTGGGTGCTCGAAGTTAGTCATCATTTAAATTTGGGTTCATTCATTTTCACTCATTGTTGGTTTAGTCATAGGCTTAACGACTTTGGTATTGCCAGCCTTATAGCATTCATTACATTTAATGTGGAAACGTCCTACGCTCCGTAGAAGGCTCTAATAATGATGCTCAAATTGATTGTATGCTTAAGCTTACAAATGGTTGGCTTAAAAATAAAACAAAAACCCCTTTCAACCGTTATCCATTTAACAAAAACATTTAAAACATTTCTAATTGCTCAAAATGCTACTTAAGATAGCGGTTGCTAACCAAACTTTAAAGAAAGGGGAAATCCCGAAACTATGGCACACACACGGGCAAACGACACGAACTGACCTTTTTACCCAACTGTTCAGAGGCTAAGTAATGTTTCGGATGTATGTTTATGTATGTTCCAATGTGACCTGGCACCTTAAGCGGCTTGGCCGATTTTGGATAACAAGATGTCGTGAGATAGTGTCAAAGCTTTCGAACTTTTTGTTTGCTCTTTAAAAAATTAATACGCACTCATTAATTTTAATAAATCAATGTGCTCTATCTTCAACCCAGTTAATTGCTGCCAGCTACATTGGCCAATCCTCTCTACATTACATCTTTCATCTAGCTTTATAATGAAATTGATATAGATAGAAAGAAACACTTTATTGTTCATATCTTAAATGAGATACAGAGGACACATAACATCCACAGTTTGTAGATCGTTTTTTGGTTAGATGATGATGATTTTCGTAATGTTTCCCTTGAGTACCTCGCATCAGATCCTACTGAATATTTTATGCCAATAACTGATCCCAAAGAAAAATACTAAAAGTATTTTTACTAACACATGGGTGGGTTACCTGATATTTATATAATACATCCTTACATTCACGCTTGTATCAGAATAATACAAAGTAAAGGATACGCAACGCAAGTCGCAGCCTTGAAGACGAGATGGTTCCGAGAGCGTTATTAGTCGTAAACTGAGTGGGGATCGATCGGCGTCCCTGCGGCGCCGCCGACACTACCACTCGAACCTCTCGCTGCTACCATGAGTAGACTCAATTAGATGAAGGGGACTCCGCTTTCATAGGGGCTTTTTTTTCTGTATATCGAGATGTTTTCTTTCCAGTTTTCAAGGTCACTTAGACTATATCGAGAGAAGTATGAGTGTTGATGCAAATGATTGCATCTCGTGAGCCGTGGGTGGGTTGACGTTGCGTTTTAGTTTCTTTATCTATTTTGATTTCAGTCCAATCAATTCGAAGAAACTTGGGACGCCGATAAGCTTTTCGGGCAACTTTTGCGGGATGATTACATTTATCAATTTTCATTACCGCGCTGAATTCGCAGTATTCAAATGTGATTTCACGCACTCTAAAAGTTTCCGTCCAAACTCTACTTAAAAAGGTCGACGCTCGAAATCTCCGTCCTCATTCCAGAGGTCGTATCAATAATTTCTCGGCTTTTCCTTTTGCTGATTACACTTTCAGTCGAATTCTTGACGCTGTGAGCGCAAATATTTTCCTAAAAATGTAATAGGATTCCAGCAGGAGGATTGGCCTCGTCTAGCTTCAGCTCGCCACATCGTTAGTCTATTTCTATTAGAGTGTATCGAACTGTTTATGGAAAATTTTACCCTTAGCTTGCCATGGCTCTATTGTTTAGCAAACAGACGGCCGACAGTGCTCGTTATAATATAAATTATTTTACGTAATGCCCGTCAACTCAACATTTATTTATTTTCTACCAGATTAATAATGATAAAAGAGGAAACAATTTTCGTATCTGAGATATCGTCAAAAACAATGCTTTTGTAAAAGGCACTGAACTGTAAATGAATCGCAGGTATTTGTTTTTGTTGATGTCATATTCTTTTTGAGTCGTTTTGGCACGAGTAACCACGTAAGTTTTTCTATATCCTATGATTCACTACGATCAAAACCTATTTCTACTTAGCGTACTATTCTTACGAAGTATCACATTTAAATGATTCAGTCTGAATGAAGAGCTGTAGAAATGTAAATGCTTTTTACCTCCTTGTTCGTTCATTGCATTGAATATTACAGAATTTAATCAACCGTCTCTACCGTGTCTACACAAAGTAGTACGGCTTTGTGTAAATATTTTAAGACGTTGATCTTACTCTAAGAGTCTAAGAGTCGAGCTAAATATATCGTTGTAATAAGAAGAAACACAATGGCATGTCGTGCTGCTTGAATGGACAGCTAATTATCCTGGCCGTTTGTGACGGGGCACGTCTTGACACAGACGTTGTAGAGAGCCTCTCGTCGGGTAATGAGTTTCTGTCCCAGAGGATATAGCGCGCCATGGTGCTATGGCGAGCACTTAATTTTATGGATTTTAATCTCGAGTGCCAGTTACAGTTGCTCTTTATGATTCTATGATGGGAGTAAGGTACGATTGTGATGATACTTTTGAACTCTTTATTAAAGCTAATCCCTTGTGAATGAATTGTTTAAAGAGTATACAGGTTACAATGTTGTTGAAATGCCTTGTTGCTTTTAGGTATGTATGTAGAATTTGTTATAAGTCAGTGGGACTTATTTACCTGGTTCTAATAAACTAATAAAGATAGGTTATCAAGATAGGTTTTACTAATCAAATTATAAACGCAACGAAAAAACCCCAGAGACTATTAAGTCTCAATTCACATTTCAAATGTTGCAATGGAGTAATAATACCTATTTTATTAGAGGAAATCCTAGAGACTATATTATTCTGAAGGCAGAAAACAGATAACAAATGCTTCAAAGAATTATACGTACAGATTTAGAGAGACTCGGTTAATACAATGAGCCAAAGACTCAACAAGACAATACAACGGCTGTATTAGTAATGTTAATTAAATCCATACTTGTCTTCATGATTGTCGAGTTTCGAAGTTGTCTCTCAAGTATGAGTTCTCATTGCATTGTTTATTGTTTCAGAGAATGAACGGAGAATCAAAGCGAATAACAGGGAATACAACGCGCAGTTCCGCTACGCTGTAAGTATTTTTTCTTTATTTTATTATACTTAGTTTTATTAATGTTGTCTTTATACTACTCAAAAGAAAGATGACTCATCTTTATAAAGTCTTCTATCTATATTTATTATCTTTAACTAATAACGATACCGTTTATGTCGTAATCTATCTATCTCAGAAATGGCTTAAAATGGTCACAGAATGAGTAATTATTTAGGGCAATTAGAAACGTTGAAAGCAATTTATATTCGTTTACCTGATCTAACGACATATCTATCACGCCTTGGCGTGTAGTTCTTTTGATCTACTCACCTTTATTTTATTTACAACTTTAATAACACCACCATTTTACGTTAGACTTTGTACTGTTTGTATGTTCAATTTCGTTGTCTCTTGCAGAACAACTACATCAAAACATCGAAGTATTCGATCGTGACGTTTCTACCGCTGAATCTGCTGGAGCAGTTTCAGCGACTGGCCAACTTCTACTTCTTGTGTCTGCTGGTGCTGCAGCTGATTCCTGCGATCTCCTCTCTGACCCCCATCACCACTGCGATACCACTCATCGGTGTATTAGCACTCACTGCCGTTAAGGACGCCTACGACGACTTTGTAAGTTTCAATTTCAGTTTAGTTGTCAACCTGCTTTGTAGATTTTACGAAGATGCGCTTCACCTTTCTAGTATTCTCTTGTTTTTGTTTTCATTTCGCATCATTCTTGTTCTCTTGTACCTAATTATTGGAATAACACACTAAGATAAGTTGGCTAATCACAAGCAAAACATAGGACATTTCCACTTAATAGATTAGAAGCATGATTAGGGTGCGTTTTCGTGCAACGAACAAGTTATACTCGTATTGATACATCAGACACAGTAACATTGCAAGTTTATTGCGTTGTAAGCCTTTGTCTTTTCATCACAAGGAAAGCCATACAGGAAGAGATATATCTATTATTATCCATGCTTTGAATGTTTTTATGTGATTTGAGATTGTTTCGTGAATCTGTCGTAATATAATTCAAATTTGATGACATGGCATTCGATTCATCGAATTTACTGAAGAGGAATGTATCAGCTAGAAGGTGTATTTAGACAAAAATATGAGTGTACACTATACAAGCCAACCTTAAACAGCCTAAGGGTAGCAGAAACCTGGTATAGTACGTACCGTAGATCTAGAAAATAAAACCCAAAAATTATGTGATCTGAGCGAACAATACACACTTGTTCACAATTAGGGTGCAATCTTACTAATATTATAAAGGTGAAATCATGTATGTTTGTTACTAATAAACGCTGAAACGGCTGAATGGATTTACATGAAATTTAGAATGACACAAAGACTACTTTTTATCCCGACAAACGCGGGGCGCAGCTAGTTCCACTAAGGGTCGATACACATTACACATCTGACGGAAAATGCCTCGCGTATTATCGGTCGCGTAACGCCAGAACAGAGAAATATATAATAAAACATCCAACCATTCACACTCAACCGATGATGCGCTAGTGCGTCGAGTATAGTATGCGATAGTACGCGACGCATTTTCCCTCAGATATGTACCGACCCTTAACTCGGTTGCATCCCAACGCAGACTGGCATAAGTCAAGGTTTCCCCCTCGTCAACAAAAAAGGCGCTCCACAGAGAAATCCTAAGTACCAAGTATACGGAAATAACTCAGTACTAAAAGCCAACTCACATAGCTAAAAGTAGATCTACTCCATTAGTAAAACTGTTACACGACCTCCTAAGCCGAATGGCTTCTAAGATAGCAAAATGTCTTGCTTAATTTTAGCACAAAAAGAGAATTCACGACGAGAATAAAATTTGTGATGGCACACGCTTTGTACAAATAAACTTAACATTATTTTATACGAAATATGAATGAAATAAAATATTGTAGTCATTTATCTGCCTTCTTTATAAGCAGAGAATAAATAATAGTGCTTACAACAAGTTGTAAGTAAAAAGATGGTTGAGATTGAGAAAGCATGTCTTTTTACTAATTTTTTATTCAGTGATAGGATTGCGTATGACCGCTAGCTTGCCTGATAGCAATCAATAATGCTGTCTGCGATAGAACATGCTTGCTTAGAAGAAAACGATTCTTTTGACTTAGTTTAATATTAATAGTTTAGTTTAATATCCATTATTAATATTAATGGTTTTTAAAGAAATCAATTAT
The DNA here is from genome assembly GCA_949125135.1 of Alcis repandata. Classification (NCBI taxonomy): domain Eukaryota; kingdom Metazoa; phylum Arthropoda; class Insecta; order Lepidoptera; family Geometridae; genus Alcis; species Alcis repandata. The sequence goes on from OX421238.1 coordinate 7,384,369, forward strand.
AGTGCTAACGACATTTCTTTTACAATGGAAACTGACGTGGTTTTCACACATTTTTTTGTTATTTTTTACGTGAGTATTCCAGTGTTAATTAAAACAAAAAAAAGACATTTCTTTTGTTTTAATGACTGAAACTTGTAACTTTCCTATTAGCAGTCTAGGCACTGATTGCTTCCTTCTAGCTGGTTATTCATTAGGTAGCTGTTCTATATGATTCTTCACTTCTACTCATTTGCGTGTACATTTCCCTTAGCCCGGCCGCAAGGAAGGGGTCTCGGTATCGCATGATACTCTTACTTTTAATGCTAATAGGTTCCCATAACTCACTCTAAACTGAATGTATCTCTACATAAATCACAGGAAACAAATACCTGATTTAATTTTTGTCATCATTAATAAGGTTTCGGTTATTTTGGAATAGTAAAATGGTAGGTATTACTTTTATTGACTTGATAAGGGGTTTATACCTCTATATTTTACGTCGTATACTAAGTATATTCCAAGAGGTAAATGAATTTTTTTATGGACCGCGGAAGTACACAGGGGAAATACGGATATAATTATATTTCTGTTTTTCCCTGGTTATCCTTATCAGATATGTTCCACCTATAGTTTATTATTATCAGATATTTTTTCACCTAGTTTGAGGACGAGGTGACTTTGTAAACGTCCTTTCGTCACCTCCATTCATGCTTGTAGCATCCATGGACTCTTGCGGAAACCTGTCGTAATTTAATTTTTTTTGGGAAGTACCAATTACTTTTCAGGTTAATTAACTGGAGTTGACTGTGTCGTTTTACGCTAACCAAACTGTTACCACGACTTCCTCTTGGATATGTAGATTGAATAGATAGCGGTTGAAATGTTATGTGTCATACTTACGAGTTACTCGTATTACTAGCTGCGCAGTTTTATCCGCTACTTTCTTCCTTCTCTCTCTCTTCTTTCTTTTTTTTTCAGAATAAAAAAGCCAATGTGTAATCCAGTCTACTTATCTCCATTCAAAATTTTACTCAAATCTGATGAGCCGTTTCAGAGCGAAGTAACAAACATAATAGACACTCTCACCTTCTCTCAAACTTTCTCATTTATAATAATTCGAAAATGTTATTCAGTATGTTTTTAAGAACTACCTCAAAACATTTTGTATAATCTTAATCTTAATATATATAAATCTCGTGTCACAATGTTTGTCCTCAATGGACTCCTAAACCACTTAACCGATTATAATAAAATTCGCACACCATGTGCAGTTCGATCCAACTTGAGAGATAGGATAGTTTAAATCTCAAATTATAGTCGCAATTTTAATTTATTGCAAATTATATATTGCAAATTATATTATATATATACTGATAATTTTTACTATAAATTGACAAGTTGGCATCAACATACTACGGTTGCTATAGTTACGCAATATTTGACATAGAATTGACGCAATGGCTTTTGACAGGACAACGTCTGTCGAGTCAGCTAGTATACATTATATATAAATTACGTGTCACGTTGTTTGTCCGCTATAGACTCCTAAACTAGGTAGGTACTTAACCGATTTCAATCAAATTTGCACACCGTGTGCAGTTCGATCTAACTTAGGGGATAGGATAGCTCACATCTCAATTTATAGTAAAAAAAACATACAAAAATTAGAAAATTTAAAAATACTTAAACCATAATTTACTTTTTTTTTTACAATGTAAACTTTTTTAATGTAACTTTTGACAATTGACATAGAATTGACGCAATGGCTTTTTTACCAATTCGAATTAAATAGTCATCGACAGACTGTCAAGACAGGACAACGTCTGTCGAGTCAGCTAGTAAAGAAGTATATTTGTCTTTATGTGCACAATGATCAGTATGAATATGTCGCAAGCTACATAATACCTCCAGTGTTCTGCTCACAAACATTCCAATACAAATATGGCGAGACAAGTTTACTTAGAGTTAATTACTCCACATAGCGTCCATCAATCAGATGCATTCAACCATTAATATAAATAACTATAAACTTCAATTGAAACCACACAGATAAAATAACAGTAAGTTCATATGTTTTTTTTTTTGTTTTTGGACTCAGAACTATCAGAGCACAAAAAACTTTAAAAAATTCAACATTTTATAAATAGCAAACCAACAAACTTTTATTCGTATTAATCAGCTTAATTTCAACGGAAATTGGTTTATTTTATCGTCACTTTCGCTAAACGATAATCGTAAAATTAGTCTAGTTTTAGATAATGGCTAATAAATCTAGCTCTGGACCATTTATCCTCGGTTCTGATGACTCTTGTATAAAAACCCACTATAAAATTAGCAACAAAATGTTATTAATGTGAGAAGAAAAGAAAAAGATAAAGTTTAGGATCACGGATTCCACATAACTAACGTAAACGATATCTACGTGGTCTTGAAATCTAAGATGGAAGGCATATACAGGGCTATACAGAAAGGGTATGCTAAGCCGAAAAGGGCTTATAGTACTCAATCATTATGAACAACTTTTACTATGGGACCAACTCGGAATTCACGAAAAAAAATCTGTTCCATACATTTGGTCGAGTATTATTGTCATTTTTCTATGGAACAACTGTTGTATAATGTTGTTTATAATAAGGAGTACTATGAGCCTTTTTTGACTTAACATGCCCTTTCTGTATAACCCTGCATGTATATGTATAGCATTATGTGGCCGTAATTTTACTAGATATCTCAGCAGTGCGTAGGCACCGCGAAACTGTCGTGGAAAATTCTACTTCATTAGAATCACGCCTTACCGAAAGGGATTATAAATATAATATTAGAGTAGCAGATTAGTTTACTTCAGTTTCTCTAACAGCTTCTGAAATTGTAAGTAGCTGGCAACTGACTGGCTTCGCTAAATTTGATGCCGTGAAACTTCGTGAGACGTAACTTTTCTTGACGGCTTTTGCCGATGTTTCGGAGAACTGAGGCTGTATTTTTTTTATGATGAACTAGCTTTTACCTGCGTCTTCGCTCGCATTGATTTTTTTTTATAAAAGTGTCCTATGATACCTCCAAGAATATGTGTACAAAGTTTCATGATGATCGATTAAGTAGTTTTCGCGTGAAAGCGTAACAAACAAACTTACATTCGCATTTATAATATTAGTAGGAATAAATCTGCATTTGACAACCAAATCGCCTGTTGGTAAGCGACGATGTGGTCGAAGATGAAGCACGCAGATTTAGAAGATACCTACCTACTTTCTGCGTACAAATATACATCAAATTAGAAAGTTACGATATTTTCCTGCTGACCATGAGCTTGACCTTTAAGAAATAACAAAAAGTGGTCCTGTTTTTGTCCAGATTATTTTCCAATAGCCCAATTATTTCGGGCCGCTGATTAGTTCGTTGGCTCGTTTGAATTCAATTTTCTTTGGATTATTGTCCCTGTGCGTTCTATTTTAGGAATTGTGTTTGAAATTGGTTTCATGGACGCCAAATTTTGTCCTGAGATCTATTAATAACAGTTGAGTGATTTTATAAAAAATAAATAAACGTTTCACACTCATAACTCCCCACTAGGATACCCTGTGTCGGGGATGCCATGGAGCACACACAAAGACAAGGACAATGAACACCCAGACCCAGAACAGATTTAAATTCATCATTCAAACATCTGCCCGGCCGGGAATCGAACCCGGGACCTCTGGCTTATAAGGCAGGTCTGGTATACTACCGCTGAGCCAAACAGGTCGTCGGGTCGATTATTATTATTAATTTATGAGCCTGAGAATATAATACTTTCGCTATCTTAAATTTTAAATTTAAATACTCTGGGGCTAAAAGTGTCATCAATATACAGACTAATGTTATGGCTGTTCAAATAGTAGAATAATAAAATAAATAAAAAAATATTTCTCCAATTCTCGCTGACCTGAGTTGTGTGAGAATTAGTCGTTAAGATGCCCCCCTTCTATAAATCTGTCTTTCTAGCATAAAGCGTGACTGTCCACGCAGTACTATGAACTCGAAATGAATAGATAAATGCATCACGAAATGCTTCTTTAGACAACGGAATTTTACAGTTAGTTCCTAGTTCAAGGCATAAGAAGCTAACCACCGTAAGTTATAGCCTTTCCTGGGATTGTGCCAAAACGCAAATTCTTAATTCAAAGTCTATCAATGTGTTGGTACTCGTAGCCATCGACAGACGGATGTATTTAAAAACAACTTTTTCCAAGCTTAGCCAAACTAATTGAGGAAACCAGTCCTAACCGGTTAATTGGGAGTAGAAAGTATAGAGACAATGGAAAGTAGAGTGGCAATGATTCAGTCCTTTATTATTGTTGTCGGCCTATACCACAACAGGATTCTCATTCTCTGTTCGGTAGTCTTCTTCTTATATATAAAAATGAATCGCATTTCGCTATACCTCGAGAATGGCTAGGCCGATATGGCTAATTTTGATCTTGAAATATTTGTGAAAGTTCAGGGAAGGTTAAAACGTAAAAAACCAGCGCATGAATCTGCTGGGTGCAGCTAGTTTATTTATAAATATGACACGATCATCATCCCGCACTTAACCCCAACGTATTGTTCCAGCAACGTCACCAAAACGACTCCCAAGTAAACCACCGCCGCGCGAAGACTCTGCGCAATGGGCGGCTCGTGGAGGAGAAGTGGGCGTCTGTACAGGTGGGAGACGTCATCCGGTTGGAGAACGACCAGTTCGTCGCGGCGGATATCCTGCTGATCAGCACTTCGGAGCCCAACGGGCTCTGTTACATAGAGACCGCTGAACTCGACGGGTCAGTTACTAGCCAGATATTTTTTTAGTCGCTTTTAACAGCAACTCGCCTGTTGGTAAGCGACGATGTGGTCGAAGATGAAGGACGCAGACTTAAAAGATACCTGTTCACTCTGACCTTGAAAAGCCTATTAAAAAAAATGTACCCACTACTATTAATGATACCTTAAAAACATACTGTTAATTCTTAGAGGGACACTAAAGCTTTCCACTTTAGCTATAGCTTACGATGTGTGTTCACTGGTAACCCCAGTTCATTGTTGGGAGTTGAGCCTACACCCTGCGTGTTGAAATTCGATCTCACCGCCAGCAACTGAAATCTGAATCGCCAAAAAAACTTTCAAGTCATAATCAGTTAATCAATACTGGCTGAATCAAACGTTAAATAAAACCGTTTCACAATGAAGCTATTGTTTTGACGTAACGGTTTTACAGTTGCTTGGTCATTAAATCTGTTATAAACAGTGCTAGCATTTTAAAAAATGGAGCTCCTGCCTGCCTACGAGTATATTCAACATCTCTTAGCTCTGAATTCGTACGAATACATATAGTTCATAGCACGGTTAACTCTCATTTCATTCAAAACATGTTCGCCCGTAGCTCTTTTATAGGCACGCAGTCAAATGGAAACGTCTACCGAGTACAGCACTACTAAAATGCAAATACATTCGCTTATTTTCCAATTTTATGCAAAAATTTTCGTGCTATGTAAATATGGATGTCAAACTGGAAGCAGTGTCGCTAAACTGTCTCTCATTATCACAATAAACAACACTTAAAATGAATGTTGTTGTTTCACTGAAATGTTTCTGACGTGAACAGTTTTTCCTCAAACATTACCAGTCAAGTTTAAACGCAATTTACTTACCTAGAACCTAGAAGGAATTCGCGATCTCCACATAGCCTTGTAAAGCTATTTCTGGTTTGAAGTGATAATGGAGTTCATTATTGGTCATTATCACGCAATGCTACGTATTGATCTTGAACTTGGTTTTGAAGGTATTGATCGGGAATAATTGAGATCATAAACTACACATAAATAAATGCACAATGTATAATGACTAAGTGCGATAGAGGTTCGAGGAAACTCAAACCGCATGGATTGTACTATGTTTGGCTCATACCTAATATTATGAGGACGGAAGTACCGAACAATGGCTAATTAATGGAATGCTATATTTAACTCCTGAGAGGAGAAATGATTACGTTACCGGTTTTCAGGTTGTTCCGAGTTTTGCTACTTTTTTCATCTATTTATTTCATAAATGCGTACTCCAACACAAATTACGATAACTATTAAAATTACTAATTAACTTTAAACTATTATAATTATAGTAATAATAGGCCCAAGTTTGAAGGCATTTTAAGACAGATCTAAACTAACTAAAAATATATCTGTCTTTATCATTGCAAGCCATTAGACAAGGATGCCAATAGTTTTAGGAAATTTAGATCTGTCTTAAAAAGCCTTCAAACTTGGGCCTAGTACCTACCTACCCAGTCCTAAGTAAAATCGGTTACATAAAATCTAAGACAGCGTAAGTAGTTTTCAACGGTAATCTTTCTCACAGTAGCTGTATTTTCCACATCAGCAGTGCGTGCATAAATCCGGCCTTGATAACGTTATCGGCTACTTGAATGGACAGTACAGTAACACAACCTCTTCATTGTAATCGAGTGATCTATATGTAGCGATATTTATTTCAATTTATGTCAAGTATTTGTGGTTTTATAAGATACTCGTACATACTTATACACGTTTACAGCAGATAACGTAGGGATTATTTAAGAGGGGATTTACCTATTTAGACTAAAAAAACACACTCAATATCCGCTTGAGTGCTTTTTTGTACGGTGCACACTTGAGAAAGGGTAATTTGTCACCATGGTGAACATTTATTTTACTTTGAGAAAAAATCTAAAATCCTAAAAAAATGCTGTTCCATAAAAAAGGTAGACACTCGATAAATTCCTTAGTTTGTAAAAAATCGGTTTCACAAAAATATTCACTTTCGCAATAGTTTTAGTAACTACTAGTCTAGTAGTTTTAGTATATTGTAAAAACTTTCTTCCTAACGGTAATGTTCGATGTCGACAGGGAAACAAACCTGAAATGTCGTCAGTGCCTTCTGGAGACGGCTGCAATGAGCCAGGACGACGCACAACTGGGAAACTTCGACGGCGAGATCGTCTGCGAAACACCCAACAACCTACTTAATAAGTTTGAAGGTACGTCAAAAATATACGTTACTTATACATTTGATTACACGTAACGAGTACAGTGGCGAGACAGTGGCGAGACAGTGGCGAGACAGTAAAAGGGCACACTCGGCCGAGCAAACAAATCATGGTTACCGAGTACTTGGCCGAGGGCATTGACTTGCCACTGTACTCGTTATATGTAATCAACCCATCAGAGATACAGATCGCCCTCTATGGATTGCGTAATCAAAATTATGGAAGCGCACCAAGCGTCGCCAAATTTCAAAGTCAAATTTCTAACAAAGACGCACCAATGTCACCATGGTAAGCTCTTGAATGATAACATCGGGGTTACATTAAAGGACTCTAGTGAGAAATACTCCATACTAGGAATGGATCAATATAGGTTGGTAATGCTATTAATGAACGTTCAACCATCGCGCATCATATACAATTATTAAATCAATATTTACCCGCTTCATAAACGTTTGACTGGCCTGTTATTGCTAAGATTGGCTTCGGCAGCTCATCGATGACGTGAAATAAGACTATAAAATAATATTGTAGCTAAAATAAGTCATTACTGAAAATAAGTAGCTGCTAAAATAAGTAGTTACTAAATTTAGTAGTTTCTGAATGAAACTTAGTCTTTTTATTTTATGAACATCCTTGGCCTTAGTCAATTGCTACTTCACTTCATACCAGTTATTAGAGTATTTTCATATTGCCCTTTGTGTTTCGACCTCTTGGCTAAACGTTGATGGAATTAGTACTAAAATATGCATTTCAACGAAAGCAAACAAATCCATGAACCCATAACATATTTGAACCTGTGCCAATGTCAAAAGTAAGCGCAAACGATATGATGTTTTATTGCTGATACATTTTCATTCCATATTCAAAAAATTAATAGCGTGTCAGAGTCCTAACTAATGTGTGAATATGCATGAAAAGTGTTACTTGACCGTGACGACATCCGCAGAAGCCGTCGAATTTCGAAGCCAGTTTCGCAAACACGTTGCTGGTAACATTACGCAGTTACAGGATTTTAGCACATGTTCATTATCAGCAATTAAAAATTAATCGTCTCTATCAACAGTAAAAAAAAACACGAATGAAATCAATTTTATTAATGAAATAAAATGAATGAAATATATTAAAGGTCAGTTGATTTTGGTACAACTTGTAGGTACTATTATTTTATTCTGTGGTACCTATAACTAATTTCCCTAGCAATCCGACGCGGTAACGCCTAGTGTGTTAGGAACTTTTGGGCCTCGTTCCGCACGCGCGGGGGTTCATTAATTATTATGTAGTTAGAATTTGGACTGTAATTAGCTAAGTAATATGTGTTATGTTTATATAAGTTTGACATTTAGGTCCTTTTCTATCTGATAATATGAATATGATGAATCAAAACATCCATGAAGATTATTATTAAGTACATACCGTGCCGCTTATTATTTCACTTATTATCCCCACGACGCGATGGCGCGACGAACTCGGGCGGTTTGAAAAAGACTGAACGGCGGCGCTGGCCCAAGAGCGCCAGAACTGGAAAAAATTGGGGGGAGACCTTTGCCCAGCAGTGGGACAACATAGGTTAGATAAAAAAAATCACTTACTGAATGGTATTACCATTTTTTCGGAATATTAGTTTTGTAACAGCGTAACAGACTCAGTAATGACATATGGCTGGAACTATGTAGAATTGTAGATCATTGAGGTATCCGGACCATGTCAATGTCAGTTAGTGGTCAATTTACGTTATTATGAAGCTCACTTGCTGCAGACACGCGATCTTACTATACCTTCGTGAAATAAGTAAAATATGACTATTAATAAGCCTTATTTATTGATGGCCCTATTCAAGTAACTATGATTAATCTAGCATAGATCTTGTAAGTTAAAGATCAGATACTAAAGACATATTAAAATAAAATGTTATTATATTGACTATCAAATTGAAAGCTGACAATAGGCGTGACGAAAGATTTTAAAATCCTCTTCCATAATGTGAGTACACAATGTACACATTTACTATTTACAAAAAAGCCTTCATTTCGGTAATAAACTTAAGTTTAACGAAGTTTGAAGCCATTTTTCACATATTTTTTCAACAGTGCCCGAAAACAGCTTGCTTGTGTCATGGCGTCGATTTGACGTCACGGCTAGTAAACATGTCATTGTGTCTATGCGTGATGAGCGGCGGATGACCTGAGTTCACTGAAGCGTGACGTCATACGCTGTGATTGTTGTTTCTGAAAAGATGGCCGATTGCTGTATTTTAATGTTTTAATTTATTGAAAATCTTAATAATCTGTTTTTTAAAAATAAAACTAAACATGTGTTTTAAATTTTTTTAATCTGGCTAGTCCCCTGAAAGCATTGAATCGGCGATTTTTTGATACTGTCGTCATGCCTATTGTCCGCGAACATTCCACTTATCAGTTAGTAATGATAATGATGGACGAGTAATCTGACTAATATGATTAGAATGGATCATATCTATAACAGGTACTTTATGCTTAGGAAAGTTTTAGCTTTATACCCTTGTACATATTTCATTGTATCCTAGTTCAATCGATGAATCAGTTCTGTGCCTCCTGTGCAAAATGATACAACTCGAAGGACACCACTTCCGAGTTGTATCATTTTGCACAGGAGGCACAGAGTTGCAAGTAATGTATGCGTGCAATGTTTTGCTCGTGATTAGCCAACTTACATTATATACTATACTTATACTTATATATACTTATATACTTACAGAAAAGCATTGGTTTCTTCAAAAGGGCTGTTAATAGAGTCTTACAAGGTCGGCAGCGTATCCGTGACGCCTCCGGTGCTACAGGAGACGACGGTGATCGCTTACCACCAGGCGGCCCGTTTGTCTGTTTGCCACCTATGGCATAAAAAAAGAACTGATTCTTACAAATCTTTGTAGTTTTGTTCTTTAAACGATTAGGATAAGGGTGTGCCTTTGTAGATTAAGTGAAACACATGTGACGCTACATGTGACGTATCGCTTTTGTAAAAGACTAAGTTTTGTCATTCACGTGTTATCTACGATCCTGTTACGCCTTTATTTGTTTAAACAGACACTGTCCAACGTAACTCTTTGTTTTGGGCTTATGTTATGCAAAACAATGTGAGCCAAGATTCGGAATTTTCTCGTTAATGTTTCAGCTCTCATAACACATTGTTTAAAAGTGCCTAATTCCGCATAAAACGGATATTTCATTTGGTAACAAAAATTCACAAGCGCGAATTTGGTACGCTTATTTGTCAATATCGGGGTATACACCCATTTGCTAGAATTTCATTTGCCATAATTTTATCTGCTATACTGGTCAACAGACATAATATTGTTTCTCATAATTTTATATGTTATACTCATTGTTTACTATATTAGTCACGTGCTAGAAACTTTGTTTTCCATAAAGTCAATTTCAATAATATCAGTTGTTATCATCATTGTAAGGCGTAATTATCATATGCCATAACATCATTTGCCATCGAAATTACTTCTAGAAAAAATCATAAAATCGGTTTAAACTAAACGATCAATAGGTTAGGTTAGAACATGAAAAACAACGCACGAGCCGAGCGAGCGTAGCGAGCGTGCCGCGGCAGCGGCCGGCGAAGTGCTAGAAAGCCAATCGCTTTTCAGGACAAAGGCGTTAGATTAATTTTCTACAGAAGCGACTTGGATCAATCATAGTGATAAGTAGGTATTAGAAATAAAAACGATCAATAGGTTAGGTTATGTTAGAACATGAAAAACAACGCACGAGCCGAGCGAGCGTAGCGAGCGTGCCGCGGCAGCGGCCGGCGAAGTGCTAGAAAGCCAATCGCTTTTTAGGACAAAGGCGTTAGGTTAATTTTCTACGGAAGCGACATGGATCGATTATAGTGATAAGTAGGTATTAGAAATAAAAACGATCAATAGGTTAGGTTATGTTAGAACATGAAAAACAACGCACGAGCCGAGCGAGCGTAGCGAGCGTGCCGCGGCAGCGGCCGGCGAAGTGCTAGAAAGCCAATCGCTTTTTAGGACAAAGGCGTTAGGTTAATTTTCTACGGAAGCGACATGGATCGATTATAGTGATAAGTAGGTATTAGAAATAAAAACAATTTTAATGGCTTTTTTTTAATGATATTTTTTTTTGGGCTTGGATGTATTTGAAATTAATTTAGTATGGCGTTGAAATATTCTGTTAAATAATATTATTGCAATTAATAAAATGGATAATAATACGTATGGCACTCGTATCATTATTAAATCTAATGTACGGGCAAACAAGAGTATGTCAGATAACTTTTATGGTAAACAAACAATTCGGGCAAATGAAATTCGGGCAAGTAAAATTCGGGCATTTGAGAATTATTGCTTATATTCTTCGGGCAAACATTAGACAACCCAATATCGGAGACGAGGAGGTACTAAACGTATCACCTTTTTTTCACATTCATATATGAATTGCAAAACAAAGCATTAGTACCAAAGTTTTTTTTAAACTTCAATAAGTATTTTTTTATGATTTCTGTACAGGGCTATAAGGAAAAGGTATGCTAAACCGAAAAGGACTCATAATAGTCGTTATCGTTAACAACTTTTACTAAATGGGGCCAACACTGAAATCGAGAAAAAAAACAACTTTTCCATAGAAAATTGTTAATGACACTCGACAAAATGTATGGAACAGCTGATTTTTTTTCACGAATTCCGTGTGTCCCCGTACTAAAAGTTGTTCATAATTATGAGAACTATAAGCCCTTTTCACCGTAGTTTATCCTTTCGTTATAACACTGTATTGTTTAGAAAAATGTGTCATTTGTTGCTATTGTATTTTTATTAGGTACAGATTCAGGAACGGCTTTACTAAGCCTATGTCCTTAAAAATACACATCCTACAATTAAATATAAACCTGTACCCTCATTCACCATCATCGTCTAAGTATCTATTTATTATAATCTTCGTACGTTTTAGGCACGTTAAGCTGGCGCAACCAGCACTTCTCCCTGGACAACGACAAGATCCTCCTCCGGGGCTGCGTGCTGCGCAACACGGCGTGGTGCTACGGCGTGGTCGTGTTCGCGGGGAAGGACACCAAGCTGATGCAGAACTCGGGGAAGACCAAGTTCAAGCGCACCAGTATAGATAGGCTACTTAATTTTCTTATCATAGGGGTGAGTTGCTCTTTGGAAAATTATTGTTTCTTGCCAGTAGTTTGTCCGTATTACCTTGACGAAGATTCAGCGCTGCAGTCGCATATTTGGAATCCGATAAAAATCGTTAGTTCTAAAAAATGTTAGAGACTCTTCGTGTTTTGATGCCTTTTCTCTTTTAAAGATTTGTTTTAAATAGCATCTATTTCAAATAAATTAGGTTTAGGAAAGTCGAATGAATGTTATTTGAATTACTACATGATCTTGATGATGATCTATTATGTTTTGACTCGTGCCGTACGTACGGTTTCCTAACTAGATATTCCAAGAACAGTCTCATAAGTAGTGCACATGCACTGGAATGAATGAGTGGTCATGTTAAAGTGGTGACGTTCGCATTCCAGATAGTATTCTTCCTGCTGTCGATGTGCGTGTTCTGCACGGTGGCGTGCGGCGTGTGGGAGTGGCTGGTGGGGCGCTACTTCCAGGTGTACCTGCCGTGGGACACGCTGGTGCCGGCCGAGCCCACCTACGGGGCCGTCGTCATCGCGCTGCTCGTCTTCTTCTCCTACGCCATCGTCATGAACACTGTCGTGCCTATTTCGCTCTATGTATCCGTTGAGGTGAGTAGAGATACTTTTAGGTGTTAGTGTGTATTTATGTTTATTTTATATAATTACTAGCTGCCCCCGGCGGTTTCACGCGCTATTTTTTTTACTTTTATATCTTCCCTGAACTTCCACAAATATTTCAAGACCAAAATTAGCAAAATCGGTCCAACCATTCCCGAGTTTTAGACAGACAAACGAACAGCGATTTATTTTTTTATATAAGACTAGCTGACCCGGCAGACTTCGTACTGCCATACAGTACTTCTCTATGGTACTGCCTAATTAAATATAAACACTGCACAAAACACTACCTATTTACAATTTTATACTTATAATATATTACAATTATAGGTACGAATTTGTTTCGTGTATCAGTTGACAAAAGCAAACTCATCCATGAAAAAAAAAACACTGACATTGACAGTTTGTTGTTGTTTCAACTTTTTTTTAATTTGATATGACTTGGAGTCAAATCCTTCGAAATTTTAAAACAAATGAATGAACTATTCGATTTCGTTTTCTTTTTTTTGTTTTATCTGTGCTCCAACGCACACTGTTTTGACAGATATGATTCAATTTGAACTTTGTACAGAGGTAATAAAGTGCAAATTGACTCTTGGACGTTAGGAACATACCTACATTGCTTAAACAACAGTGAGTGCTTGCAATTCAATATGAACTTTATACAATAGCAATAAAGCTCGTTTTAGTTAGAAAACGTTTGTATGGGAAAAAGAAAAGGGCTGTTTTTAGGGGTTTTCAATATTTCTGAGAGATTTTCTTAATATTTTTTTCTGTAAGAACCTTCTCCATATACAACAAAAAAAACAAACAAAAAAAGAATTAGTGAAATCGGTCCAGCCATTCACGCGTGATGCCGTGACCAAGGAAAACGGGTTTCATTTTTATATATATAGATAGATTATTTTACTTTGACGACGAACTATATGTACCTATATCTATCAATAATATTCTCATGTAAGCGATGTTTTATCTTTAATGAGAATGAATAAATGTCTTTAAATTGGTCTCCGTCGAGGTGGTTGGGGCCACTTTGAGATGTAGCTTCGTTTTTTTTGTAGACTACATCATTGCTCATCAATGGGCAAGACGGTCAAATGCAAGCCTATTATCAAATAATAATAATACTTCCGTGCGGAGACCGGCTAACGGTGTATGGGAAATTCAAATAAACAATGAGGATTGGGGTCCGGGTGAATTTGGGCAAAGCTATTGCCAGCCGACCCTTGCCACGGTGCTAAATAATTGCCTTTCATTCACTCAGCCTTTATACTCGTACATCCCGTTGCGGTTGTTGGGATACTAGCTCTACCATTGAAGGGTGATTTGGCCGTGTTCAACCTCATTATTACCTACCTTTCTTGAAAACATTTTGAATCAGATTCCAAAAAAAGATGTCTTAAAGTACGAATACGTAGCTAACTGTATCAGTTGTGGCTTCAGTTTTTGTCGTGTCCAGTGAAGGTGACCTCGATTTAATTTGTTCTAAATTGATCCATTCCATTTTTTGTCGGCAGGTAATAAGATTTGCGCAGAGTTTCCTCATAAACTGGGACGAACAAATGTATTACGAAAAGACTGGCACTGCTGCTAAAGCGAGAACTACAACTCTCAACGAAGAACTCGGTACGTTTAAATCCTTGCTTAGTCGTCATCATCGGCCTGTATTTATACAATGGTGGACGTATGTCTATTAAATGACATCACCTAAGTACACAGTTACGACCGCAAAACATAGTTTAAGCGCTTTACGGAAAACTAGGAAGAATTTGTGCTAAATCAATAACATAGACAAAATATTATTATTTCCTTGTTTATTACCGTAGTAGGTTATAATTGTTGTTTGTTTCAGGGCAAATCCAATACATATTCTCGGATAAAACTGGCACGCTTACACAGAATATCATGACGTTTAACAAATGTTCCATCGCCGGCGTGTGCTATGGCGACCTCGTGGACGAAACCACGGGGGAAACTATAGAACTAACTGAGGTAAGGGAAACTATTACAGGAAAATATATATATATTTGAAGTACTTTTCTAGCACAGCAATAGTCCTACTTTTAAAATCACATTATGCATGTAGGTTGCATTGTAACTTCGACTCGCGAAGCGATTCAAGATGTCTCGAGATGGCACGTTTTGATCCTCCACATTTTACGATTATTTTGCATGTAGTTTGACTTTGTTTTATCATGAATTTTTAAGGTTATTCACAGATTTGGTTAGATATGTTTGTCCTTGTTCGCCCATGCTTTTTGGGGTTGTGATTTGTTTTTTCATTATTCCATGTATGTTTTACAAGTTTGTGTATGGAGTTCTGTTAATACAGTTTTGTCTTATTTTACGCTCACACTCGAGGGATAAAATACACTACACACGCAAATCACTACATTATAAATCTGTATTTGCATGAACACACGGCATTTGCAAGCATTTGCAGTGATAGTACATACTCTTATTTCCACATAGGTAGAGTGAAAAGTAAATCAATAATAGAATTGTGTGAACACTGAATAGTGCATAGAATATGCTTATAAAGTGACAAGATGTGAGTAGGTATAATAGCGACTACGTTAGGGTTTCTTCACAGCTAGATAAATAGATATTAGTAATCCTTAAATTGCTATTGGTGGTTAGCTGAGCGCTTAGGCTGGCGAGTTACTTTGCTACTCAGAAACAAACCAAAAAGCTCAAATTAAGATATGCAATTCGATCAGTTCCTAGTGTAATCCTTTTGCTAAATTACTGACTAGTCAAGAAACTCGCTGGGTTCTAAGCGTATTAAAGTTTACCGCCAAAACAGTTTCTGGCGATTACTAAGTCGATACACATCTGACTGGGAAACTTAGAGTAAGTGGCAACGTCCTCTGAAGAGTCGCGTTGTGGCAGTCGCGGCGTAGAAGCGACGTGGAAAAGTCAACTTTTTCTGGTTTCTTCTTCTTGGTTGTAACGCTCTTGACAGAGCGGTTCTGTTAGTCATTTAGTATTATTCGGGGTAGATGTAACGCGTTGCGCAATAAATGAAAAATGAATGAAAAATAAAATAAATAAAAAATAATAATAACAATGAACCAAGGGGTTCACCGTACATTTTTAGCCTTTTAATTAAGTTCTGTCTCGCTCTGGACCCTGGTAAGCCAGCCAGAGCCAGAGACGTGGATCGCTAGGCTTTCTTGATCAGCCAGGAATTGGTAATAGCTTACGAGCCTCGAAACTCAGAAATTACAAACAAAGCATAATAACACTTATAACTAGTGTAACAACTGGCGCAACTGGCTATAGTGGCGTCAGGGTATTAAGCAGGCCGACGTCCGACGATCGATGAAAGCAAGCTATAGCCTTTTCGATGGACGCTTATACGCCTCGAGTTCGCGACACTTCAGAAGACGTCAAGCCTTAGTATTAAGCGGCCTCATCTTCGACGGTCGATGAAAGCAAGCTAGTTAGGTGTGACGTTGGTGCAGCCCCGGCGCGGCGCGGGCTCGGGCGCGGGCGGCGGCGGCTCGGCGGCGGGCGCGCGCCTGCTCGACCAGGAGCTGGAGGCGGGCCGCAGCACGCCCGGCGCGCGCCGCCCCAACACCAAGCGTGTACGAACTGCCGGCCACTCCACTAGTCTACCTAGCACGACATGCGCCAAATCAGAATTACAACCTCAACTCATAGCATTCAATTATAACTCATGTTTTGTTGAGTCGGAACGCCTCAACTCATGTTTTCAACTCACGTTCTGTTGAGTCGGATACTACGATTTTTCGATCACGTTTGATATTCCCGTGTTTAACAAAGTTTGTTAAAACTACGTCAGTTTTCACGTTTTGTTAGATAAACTCGTTATTGTTCACACCAATTACTAACCAAAGGATAATAACGCTGAAAACTAGTGCAACAACTGGCGGCCTTATCGCTAAGTTTTGTTGAGTCGGATATTCAGACTAGTTTCGATTATCGATCAAATTTGAAATTCCCGTGTTTAATTGTAACAAAATTTGATAAAACAACTTTAGTTTTCATAGTAACACCTGAACTAATCACAATACAGCTGAAATCGCGATAGAAAAGAATTAAAAAGTTTGCGTTCAACTTGAAATTAAAAATTTTGGCAAAAGAAAAGAATAACTCCCAAGATAGTGCTTGTAATAATAATCTGAGGCACACTTTTTGATGACATGAAATTTTTTTATTAAAAATACAAATTCAATCCGGTAGATAACTCTGACTACAAAGTATGACGCAGATACGCAAGAAATGTTTATGGGATCCGCATGTGAAAGTAGCGGTGTTGTTTGCTCAGATGTCGCTAGTCTCGACACGAAACGCTACTCGCTAATTTCAATGCCGTTCCTCAATGATATAGACCTAATTTTTGTTATGTAATAGAGTTCAGAGTTGTTTTCACGTTCAGCACGTAGGTAGATTTCTATAAACGCGCACATGTTATTAATATCCTTAACGACCCGACTCAGACACTTCGTAATACATAACATTTAAAATTTTAATCCGAAGCAAAATGTTGTCTAATTCTGATTTGCCGCTGAATAGTTCGGTACCTATCCGTTTTCTTTAGGTCTATGGGCTCGCTGCTCTTACTTGCACATCTCCTGTCTCACTCAGACTAGCCAACAGTAGCCCATGCAATGAAAGAATGAGCAAAGTGCAAATAAGTGTAGAAAACAATTAAATAATCAAATAATGCTTTTTGCAAAGACAAATCTTAATTTACAATAGCATATTACCAAATTATATCTTGTATTCGGATTCTATGAAACACTGTCCTTTCTTCGCTGTCTATGGAATGGTTTTATTTACACGGATTAGTTTAGATAACACAACTAAAATTGATATTGTAATCTTGATTTGATCTACAAATGTACTTACTCTTTCATTCTTTATAAAATTACTATCTTTGTAACAACATAGCACTTGCTAGGAGCTCTTGTTTCTTCTTGAATGTGTATGTTATATGTATTCTGTACGTTGTATTATTTGTGTATTTGTATTGAATGTGTGCATGTCGCTTCGCATCGTGTGTTGGTTTCGTAAGCTTGGTTAACTTTTGATTTATATTTATAGGTGTTGTATTACAGGCAAACCTGCGTTGAATACTCAAAAACTTAATCAAATATTAGAAAAAACTACAGTGTCTTCCAAGATTTATTGCACGTTTAGAGAACGATAAGCAAGCCACATAAGCATCTGTCATGTTGGTATTGCACTTTTGTACAACTCAGTAATAATAGTTTTTTTTATTTGTCACTCATTAAATAGACGTGCCATATATCTGCCTGACCTTTCACTACATTTTTCAGTCGATTTTAGCTTGCATTCAACTTAGATTTGCCAACCGAGCTTGCCCCACTACCCTCATTTAATACGACCACTGTCTCCACAGAGCTCAGAGCCGCTGGACTTTTCCTTCAACCCTGAATACGAACCAGAGTTTAAGTTTTTCGATTACACGCTACTGGAAGCGGTGAAGCGCGGTGATAGAAATGTGCACGACTTTTTTCGACTACTAGCCTTGTGCCATACGGTCATGCCGGATCAAAAAAACGGCCGGTTAGAATATCAGGTGAGTTTTCTGAGAGTTAAAACTGAGTGCGAGGCGGAAAACAAATCCCAATTTACTTTCAGGTATCCTTTGAACTCCGTAAGCGGATGTCACAAAGTTATCACATTCTATCCTTATGAACTTAACATTATAGAATGGGCGCAGTAAAAATATTTGCTCTAATAATGAACTAAGTATATCATTATTAGAGCGAAATATTTTAGTAGAATATTTTCTCCGCCTCACGCTAGTTTGCCGTGTGAAATGTACTGCTTCAAAAAATACAAATCTTTCCTCTTTATAATATTAATATAGATAGAGCATAGAATATTCTTGTAGTGGTGGTTGTAGGGGAAGTACCACACCTTTGCCAGTTATTCCACCGCCAAGCAGTAATGTGCAAACATTACTGTGTTCCGGTTGGAAGGGCATTGTTTCCAGTGAAATTACAGGGCAAATGGGAGATTAAACAACTTATATCTCAGGGTGACGAGCGCAGAGCTGTGCCACGCAGGGTCTTGAATTCTGCGAGTTCAAAATTCTGGGTGGCGCAGACCTGTTATGGGCAAACGTGACGTTTAATATCAGGCAAGCGATTTGCTCGTCTCGTCACTCAATTACATTCAAAAAAAAAAAAAAAGTTATTGATTTTATATGTATATTTCTAGGCGCAATCGCCAGACGAATCGGCGCTGGTGTCAGCGGCCAGAAATTTTGGTTTTGTATTCAGAGAACGCGCGCCTAATAGTATTACAATAGAAGTAATGGGTAAAGCAGAAGTAAGTGTTTCTATATTCCTCTTTCTATTGCTATCTCTTTTTTAAAAGACAATCGACCATTTCATAACAATTTTAAATTATATTTTAATTATTATGTAAAAAATTTTAGCTTCTCTGTAATGAATACTTTAAATTTTGTTTTATAATTCATACTATTTAACATTAATCTGTAAAAAAATTAACATTTTCCTTTTTTGTTTCAGGTGTATGAATTGTTATGTATATTAGATTTTAATAATGTTAGGAAAAGAATGTCCGTGATATTGAGGAAGGATGGTGAAATTAGGTTATATACTAAAGGTGCTGATAATGTAATATATGACAGATTAAAACCAGGACATCAAACTGAAGTCAAGGCTAAAACGCAGGAAAATCTAAATGTAAGTACCAATTTATTTTTTATTTTAAACTACGATCATAGTAGTTGACGCGTTCGGACGGTACGGCACATGATGCGAGTTTAAATCTTAACTATCGGATTACTATAGCATGTTGGTTTTGGTAAAATAAATACAACAATTTTGGTAAATAAATTTTTCCCGTTAGTATCCTGTTGGTAGAAATTTTTCTCAAGTAAAATCGTTCTCAAAGTACCCTCAATTAGGAGCTAGTTCCAAGGTTTATCGTACTTATTATCTTTGACCGCATAATCACTTAAATTCACTTAATATTGCGATCAGTAGGTATTAAATAATTGTATTGTCACCAAAATCCAAAGTGTATACAAAATTTCAGATTAATCGGTTGACAGGAAGAGGGTGAAATTTGAATTACTAAATTTGACCCAAGAAAGAAAAAAGAAAACGTGAGCTAAATAAAACCGTTTAAAAACGACCTTGGCGTCATTAAAAAATTACACGAGTGACTTGACTACGCTTTGCAATTTATTGAGTAGATGAACCTTTTTATTATGGAACCTTTGACCACTCCCTCGTGACCTATTTGCGTTGTTTTAAAACAAATTTACGATATTTCACTCAAAGTAATTGGTTTAGATTTTACATCGCTGGGCGTCTACCGAGAGGTAATGAAAGCGCCGTAAATGAAATGTGATTGTTCACTTACGAAATTACTTTGCCCTAGTTGCATATTACAGTAGGGCGAATAAATTTGTTCCACAATATCGTATACACGAACACACACATACATCCATACATGAATAAAATTACTAAAACTGCGTTGGGGTCGTTAGTCTTTACATTTTAAAATTACAAATCAGAAACACTCGGAAACTTAATTTATTACGTAAGACTATTTTGGACAAGTATTTTAAAAACCTATAAAAATAAATGTAGAGAAACTGTAGGTTATTTTTAGGAGATAAGACCTACTCGCTTACCTGCCACTTATCTAACTCTCTTTAAAAACCATACTCCTCCCCTTAAATAGTCCAACACAATAAATTCACCTTGACCTTGTGATCGATCGGCATATACTGCCGGCCTACTACTAATAAGCAATGGTTTTGTAGAACCGCGGTGAAATGGCTAACAGGCGAAGGCCTACGTACACTAACGCTAGCCTAGCGACCGCTGGAGGAGTGCATGTTCGCACGCCGGCGCTGAAATTGTTTAACGCAATAAATTAGACACTTTACCCTCGTTATCTATGTCTGTCGATCGACTTCTAATTAGCAAATAGTTCCGCGAAAATTCGCGATCGAAAGCCTACGCGCGTTGGCTCCGAAATTGCCAAACGCAATAAATGAGTAGCCTCTTATTAAAGTTTTAACCTTGTTATCGATCTATGTGCCGACCTATTCTGCCTTTATAAGCCCAAGAGCGGTCATCATCATCTGTCTACCCTTATCCCACTTACGTGGGGTCGGTACAGTATGTACACTTCTTCCATTCATCTCTATCATTCGTCATATCTGAATACACTCCCTTCCTTTTCACATCATCTTTCACACAGTTCATCCATACTTTCTTTGGTCGTCCTCTACAGCTATACCCATTCACACTCAAGTTCATCGTCTTTTTTGTGATGTGGTCCGGTATCTTAAAAAAAATGTTTTTTCTGTTTTTTCAAACGTCTGATAGCTTGAAAAATTACGCATCTGATGCATAAAAAACAAACAAAAAGAAAAATAATTTTTTGATGTACCGGTCTCGGGCTTATGAGGGCAGTCGTCTAATCTCCAATGGTTCGGTAGAAATTCGCGGGCGAAGGTCTGCGCACGCTGGCGCTGGCGTGGCGGCCGCTGGAGGAGCGCATGTTCGCGGAGTGGAAGCGGCGGCACCAGCAGGCGGCGCTCGCGCTGCACGACCGGGACGAGCAGCTCGACGCCATCTACGAGGAGATCGAGACTGATCTGCTGCTGCTTGGTGGGTTACACTGCGGAAACACTCATTGTTTGTTTTTTTTTTTATTCGTAGGTGGCAAACAAGCAAACGGTCCGCCTGATGGTAAGCGATCACCGTCGCCTGGATACCAGTCACATCGGAGGCGTCACGGATAAACAAAGCGGCTTTAAAAAGCTTTTATTTAATTATCATGTTTATGGATGGTATCATTGCACAGACCTTCATTCGTTGTAGAAACTTAAATATCTGGGCTAGCCACTCGGCTGTTACGAACTTACGTTGGTTAGGACGTTCTTGCTTGTGTACTTTCCTAAATTGTTACTGGCTGGTAATGCTTACTGATGAAGTTTTTATCTTTGTAGGCGTGACAGCGATTGAAGACAAATTACAAGATGGAGTCCCGGAAACTATAGCGAATCTCAGTATGGCCGGCATCAAGGTGTGGGTATTGACAGGCGATAAACAAGGTAAGCAAATAAAACATTGAAGCAGTACTTTTTACGTTTTAAAGTTCAATTTTTGGTGTTCCAGCACTAATTTTTCTTAATATTTGGCCACTACGTGTATGGCAATGGGATGAAAACAGTAAAAATTTATCTATTCATTGAAAAAACTTAGGCTAATGTGGTGTTGCCTTGCTTAGCACCTAAAGCCTAAGCAGTTGCCTGAGCTTTTTTTTAAAATAATATGGTTAAAAATGGACTGTTCCAAGCACACAGACCTGTACAGAATATTTTAGAAGGATTTTATGACCTACCTATGAGCTTGATCAAATGCCACAAGGCTAGGCAAAGGGCAGTTAGGCTATGCTTTCGTCTCAAAATGCTCAAAGCAAGCCACCTGCTACAATCTTAGACTTATCAACATGAAACTTCGTCTTCATAATGTTCTCATTACTTCCAGAAACGGCGATAAACATCGGCTACTCCTGTCAACTGCTAACGGACGACATGGCGGAAGTGTTCGTGATTGACGGCACCTCGTACGACGACGTGGAGCGACAGCTCGCCAAGTGCCGCGACTCGATACGGATCGTCAATACATTCCTGCCACACGGTAACATTTATCCTCACTCAGAATCTAGAGAGATGGAGCACTGCTTTGGAAATGGGTGAAGCCAAGAACTCCTCTATTTTCGCGCAAGCGTTACAGTGCTACGAAGAGAGGAGTATTGATTTGTCAATGTGAATTTGTTCGCACGTACGAAAGTAGAGAAGTTCTTGGCTTCAACAAATCTAAGGAAGTGCTTCACTTATCTTCCTAAAGCAATCTGAGTATCCACAGGTAATCTGTGCCTCAACTGTACTTGCAACTATTTATGAGTCATACAAATCATCACCATAATCATGGTCAATAAAGGCTCATAGTACATCATTATGAACAAAACTCGCAAAAATAAAAGAATTTTCGAAATTCGCGAGAAAAAATCAGCTGTTCCATATATTTTGTCGAGTGTCATTGACATTTGCTTATGAAACAGGTACTATGAGCCTTTTTCGGCTTAGCTGTCCTTTCCGTACCATGTCTATTCATCTACTTGCATAAAAACTAGCCTTTTTGTCCCCAGTTTCAACAGATCCAAAGAACGAACCAGAGACCGCGAACGGCGACGCCCCCTCGTCCCGCCCCTCCCCCGGCCGCGCCGCCAACGTCAAGCTGAACGCGCCCGCAGTTTCCGTGGTTACATTTAGGTGGGAACATAACACTCTAGCACACAGGTAGAGAGACAAAGAGCTACAGTGTATACATCACCGCTCTCACATCATGCTAGTGTGCCGTTTGTTTGTGTGTGTTCTATCGCTCTGTGTTTGTGGATGGTTTTAGAATAGGTTATCTAAGAATGCGTAATCTTTGAAGACTGAAATGTAGTGTTTTAGAGAAGTTAGTCCGATTGAGAATTAGAGTAGAATTTGCCATTTTGAGAATTTATCATTAGTTGTATAGAGTTTGCCGTTTTGAGAATCGATCTTTAGTAGACTAATTTTGGAAATTCTGCTCCTAAACTGAACTTAGTTCTTTGGGAAGCTCCAGAAGAAAAGTAAATATGTAGATTTATTTTACAAGTAGGTGATCCTTCAATAATTCCTCGGGTATTGCAGATGTTTCGAGGTGGCTGTGACTACTTGCTATCAGATTATATAATCTTCATTTTCCCTCAAAATTGTTATGGTAAAAACACGTTTGGGCCAAATCCATTAATTTATTTTTCCGCTGGCTTCATAGGTTTTTAGGTTCATCGTTACTCGTTGCTTCTGTATCTATTTGGGCTACAAAGGTGGAGCTTTTTATGGTTCAGGTTATGTTGTAACAAAGTAAATATGGCTTTTGTCGTTTTGATAATGCGTTGTCAGCCTATATTATTATTATTTACTTGATGATGATTGTACGTACACTCTGGTTATTCGATTATTACGATATTACTCGATCCTTTTATATTAATTTCTTATATTTTATTTCGTAAAGCAACTAAGCATATGAAATACCAACCCAGTCTATTCGTAGTTTTCGAAACAAAACACACTTTCCAATCACTTTCTTCTCTTTCAAATTTAACTAACACGAAACTATGTCTGTCTCACTCTTTCGTCCATCAAAACACCGCGTGCTCTTTCTCTCTTTAACTTGTGTGTTTTACACCTACATTAGAGTAGTTTACCATAACATGATAAAAGCACTTAAATACTAAAATATGCTACGTGCATCTGCTACATATGTACGAATCGTCATTTTTAGCTTTATATGTTTGGGAGCGTTCAAGTATTACGTAACGCAATTTTTGAAGATTTTTGACCCGCCCTCCCCCCACTGTAACGCTCCGTAACGTTTTTCTGTACCCCCCCCACCCCCCCTCTCTAAACGTTACGTTACTCTCAAGTGATCATTTTTACCCTGAAGTCGCAAAAAGTTATGTTATAGTTTTTATTCTTGGTATATAGTTTTAATTGCCTTTTAACCGTTTGGTTCGGTTTTCACTTGCAATAAGTGAATTTTCACTTATTCATGTTAAGAGAGTATATAACAAAAGAAATAATGTTACGTAACGTGTTGTAAGAAAGACCCCCTCCCGCCCCTGTAACGCATCGTAACGTTTTACGAGACCCCCCGCCCCCCAAATTGCGTTACGTAATACTTGAACGCTCCCTTGCTAACTTGTGAACTGTTGTCAGTTTTTGAATTGTAATAAAGAATATTGTTACATCTAAGTAAATATGCCTGAAGAGCATACCCCATTTATTTAAATGACCAAGAAAAATAATTGGAATCCTACATGCGTCGATTCAGCTAGTGCCGTTTTCTAAACTAAACTAAGTTCCACAGATCTAAAAATAGTGCAGTTTTTTTATATTATACATATGGGATTCAAAAAGATGCTAACATAGTATTGGTCCGCGCAAGTTTAGTTTAGAAAAGGTGCTACGGAATCGACATCATGGCTTCCTACCAAGTGAGATCATAGTCAAACGCCTATCTATGCAGTTTTATAAATAATGAAATCAATCAGTTTATCTGTTGCCTGTTCTACTCGTAGTTCACTTTCTATTTTCTGGATTTGTAAATACATACTCGTATGTACAATATTTGTGTAAATCAAGTTTTAGAATAGTAACTTCGTTATACAGGATGTCCGAATATACGATAGATATATTTGACAGTATTTGTTGGTTACTTGTCAAATCTGACAGCATCTGTCAGTGGATGGCTATCAAATGTTATAGCTGGGTTTGGGTGTTTTATGTATGCCGATTAATTTGTTTAGTTGGGCACATTTTTGGGTTTTTAATATTTGAATCAAGTCAAGTATTCAAGTCGTTTACTCGAACGTCCTGTAAAACTTGTAAATCCAAATCTAGTCAGATGTAAAAAAGCTTATGTGCCTTTCCTAAATGAGCCTTTCTTAAATGAGTTGTAACAAGTGTCAATGTTGCGCGGCAATGTTACAGCAACGAGTACGCGTCGGGCGGCGGACCGTACTCGGCGGACTCGCACGAACATTGCAACGACGATTCGAATGGGTTCGCCATCGTCATCAATGGACATTCGCTTGTGCACTGCTTACATCCTAAGTTGGAGGAAAAGTAAGTAAATCCGAATAAGGGATCGTCCATTAATCACGTCAGGCTTGAGAGGGGAGAGGGGGTTTGAAAAACTTCACAAAGGGGGAGAGGGGGTGTAGAGAAATATCACGTGTATTTATTTTTCCGTTTTTTTCTGAAAATTTTAATTGAATTTGTACCAACAAATAATACACGTGATATTGGCGGGGGAGGGGGGGTAATTTATAACTTCACCGTGTATCACCAAGGAGGAGGGCGGATTGAAAAAGTTGCTTAAAAACATCATGTGATTAATGGACCACCCCTAATAATAGACTTAATGAAATACAGAAAAATATATTATGACAATAACAGACAGCTACAAACTAAACTTAAATAAAATAAAATGTACAAAATATTAAAATGGAAGTATACGGGGTTATTCATAAAGGGTATGCTAAGCCGAAAAGGGCTCATAGTACTCATCATTATGAACAACTTTAATATGGGACCAACTCGAAATTCGCGAAAAAATCAGCTGTTCCATACATTTTGTCGAGTGTCATTGACATTTTTCTATGGAACAGCTAATTTTTTTAAATTTCGGGTTGGTCTCATAGTAAAAGAGTAGGTAAAGAGTAGGAGTGGTAGTTATTATTTTGTAAGAACTAATCATTTTGAATGTTTGCAGGTTTCTCGACGTAGTATTACAATGTAGGTCGGTGATATGTTGCCGAGTGACGCCGCTGCAGAAGGCGATGGTTGTGGAACTCATCAAGAAGAGCAGAAAGGCCGTCACGCTAGCGATAGGTGATGGAGCTAATGATGTTTCTATGATCAAAGGTATTAGTAAAATAAATTATTATAGATATAATGCAAAAATTGTATAATTTTTTTAAATTAATTTCACACACACGCATATTTTGTTTAAAAAATATTAAATATTAAAACAGCTTCGAGGAATTAACAACAATAACCAACAATATTAACAACGATATCCATTTATATCAAAAATATACGATGAATTCATGTTTTTTTTTACAGCGGCTCATATAGGCGTGGGTATTTCCGGCCAAGAAGGCATGCAAGCAGTTTTAGCGTCGGACTACTCGATAGCACAGTTCCGGTTTCTCCAGCGGCTGCTGTTGGTGCACGGCCGCTGGTCCTACTACAGAATGTGCAAGTTCCTACGATACTTCTTCTACAAGAACTTCGCTTTCACGGTCTGCCATTTTTGGTTCGCGTTTTTCTGTGGCTTCAGTGCGCAGGTTAGTGCATTCATGTTATTGACAGTTTCATTTTGCTTTTGTTGATAAAAGAGGTTTACGACTATCATTTTCTCTATAAAGTTTAATTCAAAAATGATATTTAACCTAACTTTTAACCGCTCCTTACTAGATGGGAAACTGACATGGCGCTTACGATAAAACACTTGTCTAATAGAAATAAAAACCCCACTCCGTATTTTCCTACCTCTTCAAGTAAAACTAATCTTTGCAGATTCATTTTACCATAGACTATTTAATAATTAATATGCCCATTTTCCCTCAGACGGTGTTCGACGAGATGTTCATATCAGTATACAACTTATTCTACACGTCACTTCCGGTGCTAGCGCTCGGAGTGTTCGAGCAGGACGTATCGGACGTGACGTCACTGCAGTTCCCCAAGCTGTACGCGCCGGGACACACTAGCCAGTTGTTCAACAAAACTGAGTTCATCAAGTCGACGTTGCACGGCTGTTTTACATCGCTAGTGCTGTTTCTTATACCTTACGGTGAGTTTTAGTCAGTAAACTTGTTTTAGTCAGTAAACTTGTTTTCTAATGTATTAAAGCAGCTGTGGAATAGCTGTGGTGTTATACTAAGGTGTAGGTGTGGGTAAGTTTAGGGGCGGAAAAATACTGCTGGATTGACCACTAGATCACTGCTCAGATGACGTCTCGGTGGAAGCAGTAGATGAGACTGATAGACTGAATGTTGGAACAAATTTCACGCGGAATTGAAAACCTGTACGCAGAAGAGAGATGTGGGCCTAGCACAACTTTGACGTAAAAATACGTAGCGAGTATTCGATAGAAAAGTGTACGCCATTTAGACCCGTCAGAAGCATACTTGACAGTCGTAAATGGCGTACACTTTTCTATCGAAAACTCGCTACGTATTTTTACGTCAAAGTTGTGCTAGCCCTACTGATATTGGCGATGGTGACAATGACAACTATCGAAACTTGAGACCTTTGCTCAGCCATGTGACGGCAAAGTCAACTTTAAACACTTGAGAAAGTTCACAACACCTTCGTGTAATTAAGGATATTCTAATATCATAAAGTCTAAAATTGATTGTCGTTCTTTTCAGGTACCTACAAAGACGGTTTGGCGCCGGATGGCAAGATATTATCAGACCACATGCTATTAGGAAGCGTAGTGGCTACTATATTGATCATTGACAATACAACACAGGTAACTACAACAATTTTTTTGTCATGACATTATTAAACCCGTTAAGTACCGGAATTAAATTACCAGAAATAGCCTTAAGATCGTAATAAGGCTGTTGTCAGTGGAATTCGAAGGGTGTCTATGTCTTTGCTCCCTCAATCATATGAAAAACTTTGAAAATTCACGACTAGTTGTAACATACATTGTTTCCTGAAATAAATATCTTGGGCTTTTCAAGGTCAGAGTGAATCTTTTAAGTCTACATGCTTTATTTGCAACCACATCGTCATTTACCAACAGGCTAGTTGCTCGTTAAACATGGACTTATTCGCTATCCTACTAAATATTATAAACGCGAAACTTTGAAAGAATGTATGGATGGATGTATGTTTGTTACTCTTTCACGCAAAAACGGCTGAGCGGATTTACATTAAATTTGGAATGAAGGTTGTTCATGGTCTGGATTAACACATAGGCTATTTTTATCCCGGTAAACGCGGGAGAAACCGTGGGGCGCAGCTTGTACAAATTAAACCGTTAATTCCAGATCGCGCTCGACACGACGTACTGGACCGTGTTCAACCACGTCACGATCTGGGGCTCGCTGGTCTCGTACTTCGTGCTCGACTACTTCTACAACTACGTGGTGGGCGGGCGCTACGTGGGCTCGCTCACCGTGGCGCTCACGCAGGCCACGTTCTGGTTCACGGCGGTGCTTACTGTGAGTACAGTGTGGGATGTACTTGGGATTCGGTTTAAAAAAAAATTAGACTTAAAACTTGTAAGGTTATTTTGTTAAGATTGAGATATATATAATGAACAACTGATACATTGTTATTTATAAGCTAGATGTCAGTGCATTAATTGAAATTATCAGTTTACCCTCATTGAGCATTTAATATCAAAATGTATACAGTCAAATATCTAATTAGTTTCGCATAGTCATGTTGGGTTGGGTCGTTTCACATTGTGTTTGATGATTTTTTCGAAACTGTTGAAACAATTCCCTTTGAATTGGCCGACATAAAAACGTAATGGCTGAATCTGGTAAAAATAATGGTATAGGATGCCCTCGAAAAATGTATCACTACAAATAAGACTAAAAATAAATTTTATCCTGATTCCGATTTAAAGCTAACCATTAAATGAAGTGTAAAAGTCATCATCATCATCGTCAGCCTAGATCGACCCACTGTCGGTTATAGGCCTCCTCTCCCTCGTGCCATTTTGTAAAACTGTTCGATGTGAAGTAATGTCCTGGTCGTTCGTCGCAGATGATAATCCTGATGGTGCCGGTGGTGTCGTGGCGGCTGGCGTGGTCGGTGTCGCGGCCCACGCTGGCGGAGCGGCTGCGCGCGCGGCAGCGCTGGCGGGCCGCCGCGCCCGCGCCCCGCACGCCGTCCGCGCGCCGCGCGCGCCGCTCCGTGCGCTCGGGGTACGCCTTCGCGCACCAGGAGGGCTTCGGCCGCCTCATCACCTCCGGCAAGATCATGCGCCGCATCCCGCACGCCGACGCGGCGCTGTCGGCGCTGGCCTCGCTGCCCGGCAAGTTCCACGCGCGCCCGCCCACGCCGCCCGCCGCCGCCGCCCCGCCCGCCCCCGCGCCCGACCGGCCGCGCGCGCCCACGCAGCCGCTCGACACCGTCGACTTATGAGCCCGCGACCCGGGACCGCCGCCGGACTCGACCCTCGTCTCGGAACGTCGCCTATATTGAATTATATTTGTTGATCGAGATTATTTATATTGATAGATATTTATTACGGTGCGGGCCGAGGTCGCTCTCGGATCGATCGAGCGGGGCGCCTCGGCGGCGGCGGGCGACCGTCGCGCGGCGACGCGGCTTTGGACGACTAGATTTTTTACCTGTACCTTTCGTTCGTTTCGATGCCTGTCGTCGACGCCCCGGAACCCTAGAAAAGTGCATTTAAAACTCGGAGGATCACCGGCAGTGAAAACGCCACATAATCGATATTTTTGTATAGTTTCACTTTCGATGTTGGTGCCAAAGATGATAAATTGTATAAAATCTGACGCTTACCTCGTGACATGTCGATAAAAATATGTATATTTATTCAATTCAAAAGTATTATTCGGTTAACTTGATCTCATCATCACTTGGCAAACAAAAAATCAGGATACATGCAAATTGAGATTATTTATGAATGGTTGTTATTAATGACACATGGCAGGGTATATCGGAATAGAAGAAAGATATGCAAGGCACGTAAATCTGCAATATAACACGGTGTGGCCTCTGTGACACAAACCACGTTATTATACTTTGCAGAACTTTATTAGTACTTAAAATCGTAGAACTATGATTACTGTTACGATCTGACCGTCTGTAACTCGCGTTACGGACATTTTATGCCAACAAATACGTATTTCAAAAATAGTATAAGATTTATTTGCAATTTGTTGAAGTTATCAGAATATTATAAAAGATGGAAAATTATATGTAGCGTTTTAACTGCATGTGATTATGGACAACATTTGCTTTTGAATCAATTTTTGTAATAAAATTGTAAATTCTTATTTTGTATTTTTATTTCGAGCGCAGCCGTTTTCTTTTCCTAAGATTTGCTAGGGGCTATAAATGATTTACAAATTCATATGAACTATGTAAAATACAGTCTGCGCTGCCGTTTTTGAAAAAGCGTAGATGTACCTACACTGAGAAGATAATCACTACCGTTTCTCCTTATTGGCTCCCGGTGCATTGCGGTCATACAACGGTAAACGTCGCAGCTGCCCTTAATGTCAAAAATAATTCAGAGTGTTTTTATGGCAGTAGCACCTCAATACTGCAAGCCCGTTTTTACATTATTTATTTATTTGTTCTATGCGTGGTTTACACATTTTCTACTGTCTATAAATGCGGGCTTGCAATCAAACTGTTACATGGTATTGATCAGCATTTGGCCTCTAAAAGTATTAAGAAAGTAAGTAAAATTGAAAGAATTAACTAAACAAAATCCACTGTAGGCCTAGCACAACTATACTTACGTAGCGAGTATTTGATAGAAAAGTGTATGCCATTTACGCCTGTCAAGAGCGCCCCTGACGGGCGTAAATGGCGTATACTTTTCTGTCGAATACTCGCTACGTAAGTTTACGACAAAGTTGTGCTAGATACACTGAAGACTAATTTGACTAATGATGAAAAGTTTGCTTTGATCACTTTTATGGCTTAATGGCCCGAAGACTAGTATTGCCCACTGGCCTAGCCAGGCTGTCAAAAGTTAGAAATGTCAATCAGATCAATAACTCACTAGAATAGGTACCTCCATGATCACTGTCACAATCACCTAATTTCACGTCACTACAGACAAAGAGTTAAAAAAAGTGTTTCCATAACAAGGATCTAAAAAAAAGTCAATTTCAGGCGATTCCACCCAAAAATATGAATTTTGTGATATTGCATAAGATAATCCACAAAAAGTTGATCTTCTACGCTAAAATTATATGGTTTGCATGTCGTTCGTACAATATAAATTTGATTTCAAATTGTAAATGTATAGCCTGCTATGACGTAGAAATAGCATGAACAAATCCTATTGCGTCAGATTCAATAATGCGTATTGAATTGCTGCATAGACTACATAGACACTACATAGTACATAGACAAAAACAACAACACAATGAAACATTTACACCCACTTTTAACAAATCACCGAACCAGGGGCTGCCAGCAAAAGTCAGTATCAGTATTTTTTTTTTGTGTGACTTTTTTGCCCTCGTAGTGCAATTTTAAAATCAAATTAACACTATAAACTACATTCAAACCATTTTAGGATTAATTCCAGCATAGAAGATCAAATTTTCCTAGATTATCAAAAGCAATAATAATATCATTAAAAATCCATTCTTTTGGATCTTTGAATTTTGGATTTTTCCGTTGGAATCGTCTGAATATGTTTTTTTTAATAATTGTTATGGCAGCACTTTTCTTGGATTTTTTGTCTGTGGTGTACTGGTGTCGTGTAAATAAGTGCGAGAGTGCGACCATTTTTAGGTTAGAAAATTGCAAGGATCCACGGATTTTAGCGAATATTATTTTTCACTAAATACATAGCTCAATATCATCTACACTGCGTCTACAAGTTTAACATAAAGTTATCCAATAACAATGTGTGACCCAATTCACATTGTGCCCTGGTTTAATAGCGAAGAATGGCACTGTGTATATAAAGATATTTATTCAGAAAATCCAAATAAACAAGATGCAATTAATGGGCTGCAAATGTGGAAAGCTAGATGTCCTGCCCTACCGTCTGGCATCGAGTCAACGTTAAGCTTACTTCAAGTACATGTTCAAGATGAGAATAGTGTTATCAATATCGGGAATGATCAAGTATTACGCCTGGCTTACTCTTCTGCTCTTATGCGTTTTGTCAACCACATGCTAGACGCTGAAACTGCCAAGGGCACAAGTTTGTATTATGCTGCAAAAAATGCAGGTGTTCCTGATTGGATAGTAGACCTGAGACATGACACTGCCCATAGCAATAATCTACCGTCTTTAGAATTGCTAAGAAACGCATGTCTGATAAGTTTAGAATGGCTGCAAAAGAACTACTGGGATACATATAAAAAGTGTATTCGAGATTACACTTCAGGTCAGAATGAGCCTTCAAGCGGTGATGAAAACAACATAGCAACATTGATACATTATTACAGTTGCCTTAGTATCTGTTCACATCCAAAGTTTAAGAAGTCAACTGATTTTCAAGAGTCAATTGTGAATGAAGCTTATGACTTGTTTGGTGATCTTATTGATTCATCAAATTTAAAAACAGTGTCTAGAGCAAGTTTAATTAACATGTTAAACACACATGGTAAAAGGATATTGCAAAATGTTGATACAATATCTTATATCAATAACGCTCTACTAGAAGGAGACTCTTTATTTCTCTCATTGGACTTGGTAGATTATCTAAGTGAAAATGATTTCAATAACAAACATAAGCTAAGCCGGAGCTATGTGATGTGCTTTGAAGTGTTACTCAGCTTTCTACACATTAATGGCCTGATTTATGACTTTGTATTGGCCCTTGTTAAGATAACACAAACTGAAAATGATGATTGTTCAAAGAAAAATCTACTTGCTGCCCTGTGGATATCAGAAATATTGGCTGCCCTGAAGAAATCCCAACAATTTCTGGACAGAGCCAACAGGTAATTAACCCCAAAATAAACAAACATTTTTTATAAATTGAAAAAAAAATGAGAATGCCTATACTAATTGTTATAATTTTGTTACAGGATGGATTCCAGAGGTGCAGTAGCCAAAAAGAAAGAAGACTTAAAAGCATTGTA
Source organism: Alcis repandata (assembly GCA_949125135.1). Lineage (NCBI taxonomy): Eukaryota > Metazoa > Arthropoda > Insecta > Lepidoptera > Geometridae > Alcis > Alcis repandata. The sequence continues at coordinate 7,417,577 of OX421238.1, forward strand.
TCATCATTGGTTTCCCAATGAGAATCTAGATGGCCTTATATTGCATTTGGAAATACCACCACCAAGCAAATTATCAGATATAAATAATATTCAGCCAATCATATCTTCTTATAACAAGTACTTGACATATTTTATTAAAGATTTTCTAAATCTACTTGACCCACAATTACCCAAGCAAGTATGTGAAAAGATATGCAAACTAGCTAAACTTATTTCTGCACCTGAAAAGTTCCCTGTACAACCATCAGAAAAACTATACACGGTGGAAGATTTAAAATCTGAAGAAAGTATTACAAGTGATACTGTTGATGTAAGTATGGATAATACCCAAGATCAGAATATTTATGGGATTTGGAAAATAGCCGCGAAGTGTAACTGGGGAGGCTGTCCTATCGGCAAAGTACCTTGGCAGCATGTAAACAATGGCATTGATATGGAATAAGACAATATGATTTGTGATGATTTTTACTATGTATTGATTCGATATTCGAGCCGCCGGGCTTGCTGCACACACGACCCGCCGGCATGGCTGTCACAACTGGAATGATGCTTTATGCTTCTTTTTTCTTTTTTTTACGGCATGTGCCGGCGGCATGGCCGCTCGGCAAAAACCCGGCGGCACTGTGTGTAGTAGCCTTTATCCTACTAGTCTAGTATGTGCTCTGCAACAAAGTCTTACCTCAATATTTGTTGTGATGCGGCTATGAAGTGTCTACATACATATTGATGAAAAGTCATCAAAACTTTGTTGCAGTGCTCATGCTAGGATAGACTAGGGTTTTTGTGATGACTGTTGTAGCATAAGGTATTTTCATGATTGCTTACTGAAAATAAAAGATTCTATTCCACAGAAATGTTTATATTTTGAATAGTGTTTTGGTTACATTTCAAATATAGGATTCCTAAAAATACGCTGAACAATATACACACTATATGATACAAGATTCATTTATTGATTGTATAATGTATCAACTGTATAATATAGAACTTTTATTACGTAATATTAATGTTCTGATATCTAGATTAATTGAGTACATACAGAAGTACAAAATGACCATTGTGTAAACAGTTAAGTATTGGTCCTTAACATTTATGAAAATAGGTACTCTAGCAGTAGTGGTAGGAGATACCACAATTTTTATAAACAATGTACCATTACAGCACAGTGTTCATAAAAGCATTAAAATCTTTATAATATTCCGTTTCTAGCCGCACCCCGCAGTTTCACCTGGTCACTGATCTTAATGACCTATGAAAACTTGCTTTCAGAATAAAAACCCTGTCTACATTCAAAGTTCAAACCATGAATCGAGCACTGAGTACAGAGGAACAGTTAGCCATACTAAATATATCACTACACGTCAAGCGAGAGCTGTATGTATGAGTGCTTCAAAACAGGTGTTGGCTTTTTTCTATGTAAACACCATACTATTTTATTTTAGTAGCTGTTCATTTGTTCTCTACTCTGTGACCAACACATTGATTTTTAATCTGCTCATGTATGCAGTTTAAACTTACGCAGAAACTTTCACATTAATTATATTAGTACAACGAAACCAAATCTTCAGATCAAATCTAAATTAGAGTTTGGCAATTTCGTATAATTGAAATGGGAACACTATTTTTGCACCATTTATAAAAACAATTTAAAAACAGTCATTTTCCGATAGGCACTTCTACAAAATAACAGTGGCAAAATATAACAATACCTACAGTAAAATAGTTCCTGTCTAAAATTTTAACACTAATAAATTATTTACACAATAGGAGACAATACACAAATTCACAATTAATATCTACAAACACTTCTAAAGTGTTCTTATATGTTGTACAAGTTTCGGTAGCCACATTGCACATTGAGCTTTATATAGTAACTTATTTATAAGCTTGAGTATGTTGATTCTCTGATAATTAAAAAATCCTGTGGCTGTTCAACTACTAGGTGTATGCAGTCGTCTATAAATTGCTACTTATTATTACAATAGCAAAGTTACTAATATCACTACTTGGAGGCATAATCATGCTAGAACATGGACAGAAAGAAGCAAACTAGTTGAAGGCACAGAAAATACAGTAAGTATTAATAATTACACTATTGACAAGAACCAAATCGATGGAAACTACACTGGTTCACATAGGATTAAAGGTTACATAGTGTGCAAGGGCAGGCCTTCCATTGCACTGAAGGATTATAATATAAGGAATTGTTAACATCCAATGTGAATCTGAGATTCAACACCTGTGGCTTGCCATAAATAAATATATCATCATTTAGAGTACAAAAGTCATAGTTTAAAATTGTTTAGCTAAAGTAGCCATATCAGTGAAACTAAAAACTCTTCACAGAATAATTCGTTGTTTGTTTAAGTAAGTAAATAGTTACAGACTTATTATAGAAATGGTTAAAATATTTGTGACTTACAATAAATTTTAATAGTTTACTAGACAGTCTTTTAGATTAGAAGCAGAATGTTTTACATTTTATTTTATATTATGGAATTTTCTAACAACTGATTGATATAAATATAATTTTAAAAGCGGTATTGTGTTACGAATGTCATGGGAGAAGCAAAGTAGCGAGCGCTCACATGTATATTTCAGGAAACATGTTGACTTTTTGATATTGCAACAATACACTGTTTTACTTTAAATAATCTAATAACTGGTAGATGTTACTAAATATACTAAATTGGATAAGGTCTATTTTTATTGTGTAAAGTGATAGTAAATTGGAAAAAGTTTTTTATCTTTACGATTGATACGCTTAGTTTACTTCAAGTCGAAACATAAAATGGAATGGATCAACATATCAATTTAGATCTTACACTTACTGTAGTTATCTTAAAAGCTAATTAAGTCCGTATGTCCTGGAATCTCATTTTTTTGTTGTAAAATTAACATTAAAAATTTTACACAGTAATGTTACTTACAGATATGCTATGTGAATAAAATGAGAGGCATAAAATTTAACATTTAAAATCACAATTAGATAAAATCTTACATATTTACACAACTAATCATTCAAAACTGAACACTAACGGAACTTTCGTATGCGAAAAGTATAATTTATTAAAAATAAAAGATAGCACTGATGATTGCATTAATATCAGGGCGGACTAACAAACGATCTCTCCTCAACCGCCCTTATCCAAAACTGCTTGGCGGAAGATTCAAAGTATCTTCCAAAAATATCCACCAAATAACTTTTGTTGCATTTATAAATTTGCAAATAATTACTGCAATTTTGGCAGAAACAAAAGTAGTATTAACTCTTATCATACAGGAAAATATCAAATGGAGTATAACAGACTCGGTTTCCACTAAATGGCATTGCTTGTTGATTCTACAGCGCTATATGCATCTAGCGGGGCACTAACAGCTACTGTTCTTTTCACAATCACAGTCACAAAAAAGCAAATGCTTGATCTGGCCTCTGACCTTGACCGGGTCTTCACTGCACCTAATCTGGTCTTCACTAGACCATGATCGGGTCGTCCGAAGACAGTTGTCTGTGTAACCTCTGCGATCGAAGCGAACTGGCACCAGTACTCAGGTCGTCTGTACTACCCAACTCTCCGTCGTGGTCAGTTGTAGAAAGCAGATCGTCATCCGACGTCGCTCTGTAGGCAAATCACCAGGAAAGTTGTAGATAACATTTTATAAGGAGATATAATAATTAGCAGTTACAGCTCTATGTCAGTAGGCTCGGTAGTGTTAGAAAGTGTTTAAAGACGTGTAAAATAAGAAAGTGCGAGCTATTTACAATACTGTGCATTAGGCTGAACGCGCACTGGTCTACAGTCAATGAATGAATAAATAATTGGTTCTGATGAATGCATTTGACCTGCAGGCTGATTTAGCTATCCGTACATCGAATGTATTCGATGTACGGATTGCTGAGTCAGCCTGCTGACAACCTTATTTCCAATCACGAGTCGATGTGTCTCACTACATGATAGAAAAAGTTGATTGCGGCAGTGGAAGTCTTTAGCCGGATCAACTTAATCTGTAGATTTAAACAAATGAGGGAACTAAGTCTACTAAGCAAGACTGAATAAGATTCAAAAATTGCTAAGGTGGTTCCTACTACAAATAGTTGATGGTACTGTAATTATGAGGACTGTTATTTTTCATTTACCATTAAAAATAATGATTGATTTGTATCAGTTTACTATAATCGTTCGATCCATAAATTTAGAAGGGATCTGTAAGTCTAGTGTGAAATTCTCTCAAAAGACATGAAGCAAGTATTAAAAAAAACTAATGTGATTTCCATTTACGACCGATAGGCGCTGTCCGATTTTTCATCCATTAATCCATTAAATACTATTGCGCTACTTATTTTTTAATGCAATTTCATTCTAGGCCTTACTAGTCCTTTGTAACAATACTTTTTACTTAACTGTAGTATTAGCCGTATCATAGTAATATGTTACAGATCAGTGCGCGCTCGGCTTTATAAAGTGCCAATAAAAAAGTACGTTACGAAAATAGCATGCAAGTTGCATCAACCATCTACCATCACCTCGACAAGAAGTCTGTACCACAAAATAGATAGGTACTGAAGTCAATCACATGTATATATTTCACTTTTCACACGCTCGGCGGTCGCGCTAGGTTTGTAAACTTTGGCTTATGCATAAAAACTATCGTGGTTGTGGCACTCGTATCTAGTTGTTAGATTTACTGTTAAGTATAAAACAGGAAAAACGGAAATACATATAAACCAATACTATCTAAAATACGCGCACTGGTTCCGAAATATCGTGTCGGTGAGCGGTGTCTGTTTTCGCTGCTCGAGCGCAGTTTTTGTGTAGATTGACTTCTATACCTATCTGTTTTGCGTCTGTGCCGTCGAAAAAAGAGTGCTATATACATACGTGTTGACAGAGCAATACCTAATAAGCGTGGGTAGGTTGGAGGTGAGGATGGCCTTCTCCTTCTGTATCTCGTGGATGTGGCCCACGAGGATCTGCTCCTCCTGGCGCGGGCCGGCGCTGTGCGAGCGCAGCGTGGACAGGCGGTTGGTGGCTGTGTGGCACGCCGACTCTAGGGTCGCGATGTCATTTAGAACGCCGCGGATCTGCAATCATAAAAAAAAAATGAAATTCGATACAAATAATAAGGAGTAACTTGCGAGCTATCAAAATTAATCAATGTGTTTATTACTGAAAGTTCGAATGTATTTTTTTCTTCCTCCCTTTTAACGTTGATATTTCGTAATTATACGCAGTGACAATTCCCGAATCTTACCAACGAATCAATTGACATCTCATTCTTCATAACGGAGGTAGCGTTTAGCCTTTAGTTATCCGTATAAACTCACCACAAGCACATAACATACACACCGAGATAGGTTATAGTGTATGTGGGTTACGTACCCCTTAAATCACACCAAAAATGGTTTTATACTCTTTGATTTGCGTTAGCTATTGTCGGGAAAAAAGAAAAAAACACAAGGATGTATTAACGTTAGTAAACCTAGTAGTAGCTACTAGATCCAGTTCCGCTGGGTGGGTGGTATTGAAAAAAAATATGTAAAGTTTAACACTTTGGCTGCGGCTAATAAACACATGCGCTTGCCCCAAGCGCGCCTAGTCAAACGCGTTGTGTTTTGCGCGCCTGGCGTGTGCGGCCGCACTCGCGTCGCACCTAGGAAAACACAAGGTATTTCTCGCAGCCAAAGTGTTAAAGCCATAGTTACCGTCTTCATCTTATCTCGGAGTATGGCCTCGAGCACGGCGGTCTGCCGCGCGATGTCGGTGAGCGAGTCCTGCGCCTGCTGCACCTTCTGCGTGCGCAGGATGCACGGCGCGAACACTATCGCGAGCGCGTTCGGACCCATCCTGCACAATATTGCACTTTAAAACAACGGCAGAGAGTTCAATTTACATAAATAGAGATTTGAGCACCGTTGGTGAGGATGGAGAGAATGCACATGTCCATGAGTTTTTTCTTATGGGTGAGAGGAAAGTTACCTTTCATAAGGCCTTTCATGGATCTCTAGCTCCTCTAGGCATTTTCGGTGCGTCGTACAACTAAAGGTAATTTATTTGACACGACGATGTTAAGTACAATATACACCAAGGAATTTACAGTTGCCCAACAAGCACTTGTGACTTGTATTTCTTTACTATAATACGGCCGTTCAGAGAATGCGTTCCTGACACGTCGCGATTGAACTGACGACGTAACTATGTAATGGCGTTGCAGTTACGATAAAAATATTTTTGCTGGTTGTTTACCGTTATAACAATTGATGAGCATTAAAACAACATTATTATATCAATAATCAAATAATGTTATAATTTTGTGCCAAACTGAGTGTCAAACGTCAAACGCATTCTCTGAACGGCCGAACTATAGATGATGATATATGGAGCTCATTCCGAGTAATTAATTAAATATGTACCAAATTACAGTACTTGACCAGATTCAGGAGTTAATATCCCAGAACAGTGTTGTTCAAAGATTATTATGTTACGACATTCTAGGTGACACTGGAACTTAGACTTTCTTGGCAGGCGTAGCGCTTACTATCAGGTAAGCCGCTTGCTCAACTTGTTATTACTTAAAAACATTTAAATTACCTGTTGTGATCTTCTCCCAACGCGACCCTCGCCAAGTGGAATATTAGCCTCTCGACAAGATCAAAGTTGGGTTTGGGCAGCTTCTTCAGTATTGTGAATATGGTCATCACTCGCTCCTGAAAATAGTATAAAGCACGATGGGTTGGTTAGATAGCGGAAAGTACGTACTCAGAACATGTTTTTGATACAGGGATGATTGGGAAAGGGGTAACGAAGGCATGGTTCAGTAGTTTGACACAAAAAGCTCCTATTTGCCAATACTAAAGATCTGGGACTCTATTCTGGTATGTTCAATACTATCTCGGTCATCGTCTCCCGTTAGAAAAGTTCTGGGTCCAAAATAATATCTCAAACACCAGAAAAAAAATATCAGAAAGTGATTGTTGTTGGTGATAATACATTTTGTGCCCATCCTTTGTTTTTTATGTTTGTAGTGTTAATACAGTGTTCTTGTATTGTTGTTGGGGCCCCAGGGGTCATATTTTAGCACGCGGGAAATTGTCCTGGTCACCGTCTCTCGCGACAAAAGTTATAACAGTGAGAGTGACCGGTGCTGGCTGGAAAGGAGTAAATAATGCTTGTACTCACCGGCAGGTTGGATATCTCCGCAGCCAGCATGAAGTCGTCGTAGAGGTCGAAGGTGAGCAGCGGCTCGGGCAGCTCGCGGAAGAAGCCCTTCAATACAGAGGCGCGGACATGCACCGCGTACGAGTCGAGCCGGTCCGCGCCTTCTTCGGGCCGCTGGTCCAGGAGTGCGCGGAGCTCGCGAACCTAATATATAACAATTAATTATTGTAACGCACGTGAAGATTATAGGTTTATAGGGAAAGAGTATGTAGGGCCAAAAAAGGCTTATAGTAGTACTCATCATTATGAACAACTTTTACTATGGAACAAAATCGGAATTCTTGAAAAAAAAAATCAGTTGTTCTATAGAAAAATGTCGATGACACTCGACAAAATGTTTATGTTTAATATTAAGCAACGGACGACACGGTCAGTTTTCGGATGGGTGACCTTTACAACTGAGTGCTACCGTGGGTCGGATGGAACATTGAATTGTAGGTCCCGGTTGTTTGTCCTTAACAATAACCGCCAAGCCATGTTAGAGGCCTTCAGGCAGACTAAAAAACTATGACACCAGGGCTACGCCACTCAGCCTATACGAGATTTATTTACTTTTTACATTCAAAACTGGATTAGACTTTGAAGAAACAGTAGCAAGGTTAGTAAAAATAAAACGAAGTAATCTTACCTTAGAACTAAGCCCACTTTTCCTGTACAATCCTTCAGTATATAGGCCTGTCATTTCTATGGTTGTGATCAGTCTGTCCACTACTATTGGTATATTGCTTTCTCCATTCGGCAGTTCGGTAAGAGGAATGCCGAATACCTGCAAAAATATAATCAAATTTACACTTACTCGTTGGAAACCCACCAACATATAATGTAAATAACCAGTGTGACTCGTTGGGAACTCTACCGGAAAAGGGAGAGGCGACCAGTGAGTCTGAATCAATTTAAAAAAATCCCAACAATATACAGAGTAACTCTTTCGGTGCAACTGATTTAGGAACCTATCTAATACACGGAAAGACCAAATTGAACAATTGAACTGAAATACAGGGTTTACTTCAAATCAAATCTTAATATGTACTAGTTTAGAACCCTTTGGGTTCCTTTGTAATGAACCCTTTGGGAGCTGTCATAAATACATACTATTTTATTTGAATTCAACAGGAAACCTGTGCAAGTGTGCAAGTTATGAATAGATGAATTGACTTACTTTTCCTCTTTGTAAAACCTCGCCAAACTGCTCCCTGCCGCCCGCGTCTACCGCGCCCACGATGGCCGCTGACGGCGTTACGTTGTTCTTGAGACATACCGTTGAAACCTGTGACAAATATTCATTTTAAATGCCCATACCAATATTTTTCTGGTGAGAGTTATAAGGTGACGAATCGAGATGTTTTTTAAAAAGGGATGAGTCGAAAATCTAATAGATAGAATATTTATTGATGAATTATTTTATTTTACACTACCAGATGTTTCATTAAGGACATAGACTAGTTAAGTGGGAGAGACGAAATGGCAACAGTTACATACTTTTTGTATCGGAATATATGTTCCGACTTTCTTGCAAATTTCGGTTTTGGAGGACAAAAAGTTTTGAGAGAATTATTTCTACCTAAAGCCAAAACTAGTCCGCTAGCATGATAGACTGTAGCTTCTAGACAATTTTTATATACTTGTTAAGAGCGGTTAGTTACCTTCGTATAGCACTTCTTATGCGAGGCCAGTTTACACGTCTGGCAAATCAGCGACCGTTCAATCGGCCACATGAAGAATGTCTTGCAGATCTCGCACTCAGTCGGAATGTTTATCATGGAGAGGATGAACGTGTGTCCTTTGTATTGGATTGGGTCGTCAACCTGGAATAGCTTTAAATTTGTAACCAAATTATCCGTCTAGCTACGAAAAGAAAGGAATATGAGCAAAAGAGGCAAAAAGCAAGAAAACCAAGGCTGCGGTTCGAAATGCGCTAACAGAAAAAACGCTGCCAATAGCGCTAATGAAACCAACACAACAATTTTTTACCATGTTGGTTTTGGTTCTCATTTGTTGGTGTATTTTGGACCGCACCCAAACAAACGTCTCCGCCAAAGACAAAAGATTGATGCAAAGAAATTTAGACCAGCTAGACTAGAAAGTAAGCGTGTGAGCTTGCAACAACAAAGCCACATGAATTCTATAATGTCTTAAAAATCCGAAAACCCAAATTGTTCAAGTTTAACATACTTACAGTCACAAGTTCAGACTTCATCCTAACTTCAATGAAAAACAATTGATGCTAACCAAGCAAAAATAACGATCAAAGGCAGCAAATAAAAATATTCCCTGTATTTTTCAGTCCCAGTAGAACAGCCAAGCAGCAAAAAGAAGTAAGTATAGAAAAAGTAAATAAAAAACACTCACTTTCCGCTTTTTATCCTTCTTCTGTTTCGTTCTAGCTTTGTTCGTGTCGTGCTGACTCATAAACTCGTCCATGAACCCTCTGAACGCATTCACTCCCATCGTTATAGACAACGTGGAGCCTTCTCTCGCACAGACAGTTTCCATGACGTGTAAGAAGTTTCCTATTAGATCTTTGTATTTGAGGGCAGAGCCGCCGGTCTCTACTATGCTGTAGGTAGCTACTAGGTTGTCTTTGAACTCGAGGAGTGCGTCTTTGAATACCCTGTCAACCTGTAATGGAAGGGAAATGTTATTGGGTGAAATGAACACGTAATCTTAGTGCTTTGTCGAGCCAACATTGGTTCTGTTTGCTAGACAAACTAGATAGTTCCGCAATCACACAGCCACACTAATCATAAAGCCGAAGAAACCGTTTGTTTAATTTTCATCTGTACTGCAGTTCAGTACATATAAATGAACTATAAATTAATTCAAAAATCGTTACTGATGAAAAGAAAATATATATGTATAGTCAACATCATGAAGATTAACATAGGCTACTTTTAGTTCCTAAAGAAAAATGTCCGAAAGCTTTAGCTTTCGAACTTCGGCTTTCAGAGCGATTATAAATGATCGTTAGTATAACTTCAAAACACAGTTATTAGATTTAGAAATCAAAAGTGATGTTATTACCTCCGACTGCTTTTTGTTCTCATTGGACTCCATTTTGTAAATCTTCTCCGTGATGAAATTCTGCATCGCTTGCAGCTCCGTCGCGTCCGAGATGATTTTGTCGGTCCGGTCCATAAACTCTGACGTGCCAGTGAGGTTGAAATTCGACGTGACCGCGTTTTTCGCTTGATCTAGCAAGCTGTGAGAGTTTGGATTTCTCGGTTTCCTGTACTTTCGTCCTCTGAGTGCTGTGGCGGGGCTCGTGCAAGGCATGGTGATTACGCCCTTGTTCTGTATGCACTTCGTATGGTAGAGCTGTTTGCAGTCGATACATCGCTGCCCTTGCGTGATGAACGCGTCGATCGCTTCTTGGCAGTATACGCATTTGTCGCCTTTTGTGAATCCTTTGCCTTTACGAAACCTGCGGAAAAAAAGTTGAGGATTAATGGTACACGTACACGGCATTGATTCGACACTTAATTGACTCATGATTTTCAGAGTTCTCTGTCCGAGAACTGCTGCAGAGGTGTGGGACTTATTGGCTGAATCTGTCTTGTTGAAAACGTGCAGACGTAGTTGTTTTAAAAAGTAATAGGCATTTCCTTGGCGAGCGAACTATATCTTCGGCCTCAGCGTAGTTTCCTATCAGGTGAGATTGTGGTCTTCTTCTTTTCCTATAGGCCGAGTGGCTAGCCCCTGATTTGGGAGTTTTAGGCTGCTTGTCCACTTAAGCGGAGCTGTGCAATATTAATCAATAGAATTTCATAAAGACCCCGCTCTGAATTAGAGCGGGTCCAGCTCTGCTTCAGTGGTCAGGTAGATTTAAGGCCTCCTAAAGACCGCAAACATGGCTCGGCAGTGGTTACCTGTGTCCCGCGATGCAAAAAAGCCCGTTCTGCGCTTGGCCGATGAACCGGGCGGAGCGCAGGTCAGCAAGCCACGCATCTGGTACTATAGGGAGCTTTAATGCCGTCTAAAGGCTTCCAACATGGCATTACCTGTGTCCCGCAATCCGAAAGAGTCCGTTCTCCGCCTGGCCGATGAACCCGGCGGAGCGCGGGTCGGCGGGGCGCGCGTCGGGCGCCACGCCGCGCGCCGGGTCCGAGTTGCGGCGCCGCAGCGACGAGCCGCCCGCCACGGCGCCCGGGATATACTCGAGCGGGAGTTTTACACTGCGAAAAGACATGTACCAATTGTCATTGTAGAAAGGCGAAAAGGAAAGATAGGAAAATTAGGTAGATAGAAGTTTCACCTTGTTGTTGTTACTTTTGTAACTTTCGGTTGATGGAATAGTTATGCTCTATTTATTAAGCTGTTTGGCCGTTTGGTTAGATTTTCCTTCTTTCGCGGGTTCTTCTTTCTCCTCCTCAGTTGGACAGGTCGGCCTCTTTGCCGAGGCACAAATGACTGCTCACAGGGAGTTTGATGCAAACTTGATGTCACCACCAGCTAGCGAGTCTAACTCACCGTGTAGTCCGATCGTCATCGTTGAGATGCCTAGCTGTAGTGTCGACGACGAGGTCGGGCGGCGGCGCGCGCGGCGAGCGGCGCGGCGAGCGGCGGCCGGCGCGCGCGGGGGGTGCGGGGGGCGCCGGCTCGGGGGCGGGGGTGGCTACTGCTCGCTGGGCGGTTTCTAGCGCTGGGAGAAATGTTAGGTTATTGATATGTACGGCTAAGTCTAGCCTAAGAAACTTTGAATACAGAAGATGATTTAGTTGATGATAGGCGACCAGCATGTGCCTGTTTTGTACTGTCTTTTGATATTCTGAAATTGGAAGATGTAAACGAGATATTGATTCTAGTAAAGTTGCGCGTGATACACTCAGGCGTTCAGCCGAAAATTTTACCGTGTTTTGGTTTTGATAGAACGTCATCAACAACAACCAATTCACAACCATTTTTCACCTGGAATCGAAAGCTACAAATAATTCTGCTTACCATAGTAATAGAACAACACTTTAACACACGTGTTAATATATCCCATATTGATCAGCAGAAAGACTGCGACCCCCACAATAGTCACAATACACTTTTCGGCAACATGCCACTTCGGGTTCAAAGAATCTAATCTATGCATGTTTCTTTGGTGAAGTTACAAAAATAAATGAGCCTATTTAAATGCCGAAGCTTAAACTTTGAAAACATCTTGTTTGTAGACCAATTTAAATTAAGATAGATGTTGTTAGACTCATTAAAATCAATTGTCAGAGTTCGTTAGTGTAATTACTCTAAGGCAAACAAGACAAAATACAAATAATATTTTTTTCAAATAACGCTATCTTTTTGTTGTCGGCTACTAATGTACTTAAACTTTTCGCGTAGTAATGATATATTAGCTAGTCGTTTATTAGTGAAAAATAACTCGATATATTAGGGCAAGTATATTTCACTGTGGATACATGTTGCCAACAACGATAGGGCAAGCATTAATTTCGGAACTCATCATTTCTTGCCACCAATAACTTTCCTCACTGCTGTAATGATCTGGTATTTTCAGTCAAAACATTAGCGCAAACAGAGGTAAACTTTCGTTTTATGACATGTTTATAATTACTGCGTTAGTGACCTTATGGTAAACACCCGACAGTGGCTGTATTAAACCGTTCACTGCACATTTAGTTCTTAAGAAAGTTTTAATTGAGAACGAATTTGAAGCAATACAGAGTAATAAAATAATCACGTTTTGGACAAATCTAGAGGTGACAAGTTCATACGTACTGCGATCGTGGTCCGGTGTGGCGTCGTGCGTGTGCCGCGGGTCGCGCCGCACCGGCGGCAGCGACACCAGCCCCGCCGTCGACGCCGAGCGGCGGTACGTCTGCGGCGAGCCGCGTCTACACGAACGTACTCCATGGTTAGTTTTATTATGTCGATAGGCCGACCCTGTATGAGCTTAGCGCGCATGTTGAGACGACAGCAAAGTGGTAATGTGAACCTTATATCGTAAAAACCAAGGACAAAAAGACTCTAAAGCTGCACTGTACAGACAGATGACACGCGATACAGTCACTGCCCGCTTTATACACAAATAGCATATTCTATGCTTCTGCCACCTCAACCAGGAGAATGTCTATAGAAAAATTTAGCGACATTCTTCCACCGGTTTTTATTTTCATTGTGTAAGGCCACAAATGTAAAAATTACATTTTTGCCAATTTTTTTGTTTATTTATCCAAATTCAAATAGGTTTCTCTATTAAATTACACGAGTCATAGAGGGGCTAAAAACAAGCATTGAGCAAAACTCTAAACTTACTTAGAGGTGCTTTTATTGGTTTCAGTGCCGTCGGCCGGTTTCCAATGATCCAGCCGCGCGTTTCGTAGGTATTCTTCGTTATTGCTTATGAGTTCTACCAGCTCCGTTAGCTCTTTGTCGCGTTCGCGTTTCTGAAAAACATTAATATGCTAGAAACGGTAGTGAAACACTATGGCCAATCGAAAAGGCGGTGCTTAAAAGAAGATGGGCACAAATACCAACGTAGCGATGATGGTCTACCTTCGAAACAAAAACATCATTTATGAAAATTTAGAGCTTATGAATGTTAAGACTAGCGTTTTCGTCAAACTAATTCAGGTTGAAAAGACACCATTGCCCAGTGGAATACAAAAGGCTGAGAAAAAATTAAGGCAGTTTGTAAACAAACAAATATTTTTCATGCTAAGATGTACAATAACAAATGCAGAAAAGAATGAAAGAAACAGTTTATGCAAATTCTTTTGCAATAATAAATCTGAGGAAATAAGTTGGACGTTAACATGACTTTTCACAAAAGCTTACTTTTTCTTCAGCGATGATGTTTTGATCGAGCTGCAGCCACAGTATTTCATTAGCGAGGTCTTCCGCCGTGATCTTGTTTCCCATAGAGACTGCTTGTTGCGGGTATTTGCTCGAACTCGAGTTCCATTGCACACTCTCTGGAGACGACTTGCGTCCGTCTTGGCTAAAAAATATTACATACCAAAATTAATGACAATGGATTCAACATTTTTTGGTGAAAGTTGCAATAAACCTTGACTTGAAATATTTAGATCCAGGCTGTCTAACCTACGGCGCGTTCGTGTTCCACGCGCGCCTCAAAGAGATGTCAGCAACATGGAAGGGGCCCGAAAGGGCCCATGCCCGTCGGGGCTGCGGGTAGAAGTTACCGCGGCCTCGGCGTCACAAGGGCGTAGAAGGAACATGGGTGGTTTTTGGTCAGTAGAAGTCTAACACTCCCTTCTGCTCTGCCCAAGAGTAGGAGGGGTCATTTGATGATTTCCCACCCCCCAAAAAAAAAAAAAAAAAAGGCTGTCTAACCTCAGGCCCGGTAAGATATTTCGATTGACCAAAAAAAACCATATTCTGAAATTGATCGTTCTGAATTGGCGTTGTTCTTGGATTAGGATTTTTAATGTACAGTATTTTTTTTGATTTTGAATGTACCTTGGACTGGTGGGCTTCTGTGTCGTTTCATTGATGTGCTCTTTCAACATCCTACTACCCTTTTTGACGGCGTATGTTTGCGGAGTGTAATCTAGAACGTTCTTTTTCGCAATGCTGTAACAAAAACATACAAGTTATATTTGTAACTAGTTGCGCCCCGCGGTTTCACCCGCGTTTTCCGGGATAAAAAGTAGCCTATGTGTTGATCCAGACCATGAACAACCTTCATTCCAAATTTCATGTAAATCCGTTCAGCTGTTTTTGCGTGAAAGAGTAACAAGCATTCATACATTCTTATTAACTTTCGCGTTTAAAAATTTAGGACTATATTTGAAATTTGTAGGACAAATGTGCGTTGTACAAAGTTTAATACAAACCCTGTAGATATTGGCAGCGACTGCGTGGGCCTCAACTGTCTCGACTTCTCTGCATCTAGTTGTAGAATCATTTCCCTGAAATGTCATGATCATGATAAATGTGGCTCCTATGAGAAGAGGAAAGGTGTATGGAATGACGGTAGAAAGAAAGAGAGGCAGGATCCCAAGAAGAATATTCAAAAACCAAATAAAGGAAAAGGCCACAAAGCAATGTCGTTATCGTCGTACCAAGATGTTAAAACGCTCGCTGGCAGAGGGTAGAGGGAAAGACTCAAAAAATTGAATACATGAAAAATGTTGTTTGTGTAGGATGATCGTACGACAACGAGTTTTAAATATCAAGTTCGATATTTTTGATGAAAAATAATGTGTATAGTGTTTGGAGTAAAAAAAACATGCGACAAAAAACAATAAAACAACAAAATCAGAAAATAGCTGAAACTCACAGCTTTCGGTGTATTCGGTTTTCGGTAGACATTTCGAAGAATTTAATTTAAACCATAAATCGATCGATGTTATTTTATTTACTTACAGCTGTTTATCGATCTTGTATTTATCCGGCACCTGGTCCCGCCTCAGGCAGACGTCGTCTACCGTCTCCTCGGACATGCCGTCATGCTGTCAACACAGACACACAATCGCGCCGTTGTATATTTACACGGAATTAGGGCAGTTAGTCACTGAATGAGTGGATTTCGAAACGTAATAATGCCCCAGTAGGAAGATAAAACCCAGAATCCTGCTACACAGGGCAGGTACTAATGTGTGTATACACATTGAAATGTAAGCCCTATATCGTATGTGTTATAGTAAAATTTTAAGCACGCGCGTACCACGCGTCAACAAACAACGCGTGGTGAAAGCGTAATGGATGCGTTATTCGTACACTCGATGACTGTTATTTGAAAGTGTATTTTGCTATCACACGATATACAGTTCAGATTTCAATGTTTGTATCCTGGTTTTAGATATATAATTTTGTCTGATAGGTTATGAATATACATATACCAAGTTTGAAAAAAAATTGTGTCATTAGAATAGGTTTCATATTACATACTGGGGCAGTATGTACCTCTATAACAAACATATTAGAAGTTTTAGTTAACAGTAGGTCTTATCGATGATGGATTTCTAACATAAATCAATCGTAAATAACAACCAATCACATGCATATGTCAAGGAATGATATTGTGCCTCTGAAATGATTTTGTGAATGTTCAGTGTAGATTCAAAGTAACCTAAGATACAATTGTTACGTAAGAACAGCATACAGTTTGACGCATACGCTTGTGGACGTTCTTTCACAATTGTTTTTGTTTTCTAAAAAGTTATCAAAGAAAGTTTCCAACATATCATCATAAGACATTACTCAACGTTTGGAAGACGCTGAATAAACATGGTTCTAATCAAACTGCAAAAAACTGGACCTTGGATTTCAATTTGTTTTTATACTTTAGGAAAACTAAAATCTAAGTCTCAGCTAGGAATATAACAATGTTCGAAAAGCGTGTACGTTGATAAAATTAATCCTTACTTATCAACTAAAAATCGATAGTTATAGTATCGCACTCACCTCACACTTGTCCCTTAAGCTCGGCGTGGGCAGCCGTCTTCTCAGATCAGGCAGCGTCTTTTTCCTCAGTAAATATCCCCGAGCCGCCGCTTGGAAGCCGACGACGCCGGTGCACAGCTTGGAGTACCACTGCCGGCCGCTGACGCCGCGGTACCACGACTGGAGCTTTACTGCCGCCTCGTGGCGGAGGGTTAGGTGTTGTCTAGAAAGATACATTTGTTGAACTACCCACATTTTTTATTTAGTCATTGTTAATTTTATACGTACAAATTAAATGATGCGACAAGTTCGTTGTAACTAACGTGCGACCGATGGATTTAACATAGGTTTTTGCCGATCATTACCTTTTGAAAGTCTCTGTATGCTGACCAAAATATCACGAGCTGGCCCTTGTTGCCTGATTGCTCTTAAGACTGTCGTTTTGCGGCCCGTAGCGATGTTAGCGATACTGATCCTTACTGATCTGCGGCTATTTTATTATTCTGACTTTATGATAGAACAGTCAGTAAACAAATCCCTGCCAGAACCACTTCAGCATTAAAAAGAAAAAAGAAACAAAGAAGAACGAAAGAATTTATCTATCTATATCGTGATGATTAATGCCATTTTCTAATGGGGTCGGTGGTCTTGTTTACCTGTAGCAGAACTGTATGATGACGGAGGCGCGGCGCAGCGCCAGGAACCGGCGGCGCTCCAGCACGGCGCGGAACCAGCGCTGGATCGTGATGATGGACGCCATGATCTGCTGGTGGAGTCGGTACTCCAGCTTCGTCTGCTCGCTTTCGCGCATGAAGATTTTGGTAGCACCTGGCGAGAGAATTTTAGGTGTGAGACCGTTTTTGGAGCTTTTGGAGCTTTTGGAGCGTTTTTGGAGCTTGGGTGGTCGTAACGTGGTTGTTGGTAGTTGATGTAATAGTATTTTCGGACACATCTTTTTATTATTCCATGGGGGCAATAGATCCCGCACCGGCATTGTCTAAGGGGTGCATTGTGCGTTTCCTTCTTGCCAGCGGTCACTAGAGCCAATTCATCTCTTTAAAATATTGAAGCGAGCCTTTGGGCGACTGACATAACTGCTCCAGAGGCGAAGATAGTAGTATTGGCGATAATCAGCAATTTAGACACATCAATTCTTACAGCACATTTAAGAGAAACCGTTATCTTCAAAAGTTAACCAAAAGAGGGTTTGTCAGTTTTGAAAAACGTTTATCAGTATCAACTCACCTAATTGATAGTTATCCCTGTCCAGATTGAGTGTCGCCAAGAAATGCCTGACATCAGCCTGCGAGCTGAGCAGACCTTTCGGCAGCAGTATCCTGTACAGCTGTATGAACTCCTCATATGTAAGCCGCACGTTGTATCCCGCTTGTCGAATGCGGACTGTCTCTAGCATGCCGGTGTAGCGCAGTTGACGCTGGACTGTTTCTTCGTCGAACACATGGGGGACTTTTTCGCTGTTTGATTTTATGCACCTGTGAATTAGGCATGGTATGAGCTAAGTGTTGGTAGTACAAAGAAAAAATGGTTTTAGATTAACAGAGGGATACGAAATGGTCAGAAGATTGCATGACAGAGAAGTGCATGACTATACACTCTAAAATAAACAATGGTGATTTTTTTTAACTGTGCGTTCAGAAACACGAAACAACGCTGAATTAATGCTAGTGTTGTAGAGGTAGTTAGATTTAGCTACCAGCTTATTTTTTACCCAATACGAAACGAAACCTACTGAAAAGTATGAATCCTACTGACTAGTTCCCAATTTCGAAGAGATCATGCTTACCTGATGAAAAACGGGTTAGCCTGGTTTAATGTCTCCATGAGCGCCGCGAGCGAGTGTTGGAACTGCGCGGCGACAGTTTGCGGTTGTTTCCGCTTGCCGGTCGGCGCTGCGGTCCTGCCCGCGAGCGTCTTTACACTTTGCAAGTTCTTCAGACCTTTCTTCGCGCGCTCGCGAGGGCGGAACGATTTGTTCTTCCTGTGAGTACCAAATAGCTCAATCATTTCGAATAAGGTTGGTACGAAACTGTTCTTTGAGAAATCATTTGGCGAATTAAGTATAGCAAGATTTGTATGATGTTATAGGAGTTGTAAGTTAGAAACTTGGAATTTAATTTTATTGGTCATATCAAAGTTATTGAATAACCAAACTACAAAAATGATTTCTTCTAAAGAACAGCAGAATTCTACACCGACACCTAAGTAAAAACGCTATGCGTATTAGGTGCATTATTAAATTTACATTCATGCGTGATTTAACAAATCGACGAAAATATCAAAGTTAAATCAAAAGAAAGCTTACAAAATCTGTGTTGATACATAAAGTAAATATACTAACAATAGATTGTAAGCTTCAAAATATTATTCTACCTTTTGTAAGCAGTACAAAATATTACTTTCTAAAATCTTAAGCCCAATACCGTGGTAAATTGACGCTAACTACTAGACTAATTCATAATTGCATTAATATAAGCGAAGAAAGCTTTGGCCCATACAATGACTATAGAAGACACTATACCTATAAACATATTCACACAGCCGATCAAGGCAACAAACAGGAGTCAACAGGAGCGGAAATTAAATACCCATAGCCAGCACCGACAAAGAGAGAGACCCCAACCGAAATACGCGAATTCATCAAACAAAATCATAATTTGAAAAAAAAACCGACGAATTAATAAATGATACAAATAAAATAATTACCGCAAAAACTGAAAACTTTAATTATTGTTCTGCCATTAGAGTTTCAGTGATATAGATATGACATTTTAAATTCTTTGAATTATTTTCATTATTTATATCGTAATAAGGCCTGTTTTTCTTGTATTTACCATATTTAGGATACCTAAAATATCTGCAGAATACGATCAGATTATAAACTTTTGCAACCGTCCGCGTACAAGCCAATTTTAATCCAAATAGAACCGACGAATTTTTGAAAATTTTGCCATTTTTTTTTAACTTTCAGAAGATATTTGTTTGATGAGCGCAGAAGTGCGAGTGAAAGAGACAGAGCACTGCACGTAATCGCACGTACATAACGATTTGGCTGGCGCGCTGCATGACGTCAGTGTCGTCGAACCGCTCGTCGCGGTCGACGCGGCGCGTGCGCGTCTCGGCGATCCTGTAACTCTTAGGGCCCTTGGAGGCGACGCGGCCGCCCGCGGGCTCCGCGCGAGGTTTACTCTCGCTGCGGGTCGGAGTTTGCGTCACCCGCCCCGCCCTGTGCGGCGTTCTATGCCCCCGTAAAAGGTCATGATGAAAAGGAAATCTAAAGCATGCCAATACTGAGGCGAACGGAATTTGAATGGCATCGACGACTTCCCACGGCGTAGACAACTGGTATGGCGACTCATTTAAAAAATACATTAGTTCGATTACACTAATGTGCTGCGCTCAAATGATATCGTGACATTGGGCAGACCAATCGGCGTTCAGCGGGCTTTCCACAACTTTTTGACTCTACTGTAGATAGACTGAGAGAAATGCCAAGACTGAAAAAATTATGTAAGAAATTGTGGTAGAACCCCGAGGAACGCACACTCCACATATATCAGCTACAGTATCTTATTTGTTTGGATTCCAAACGATTTTATAAGTTCGTAAAGCAGAGTGGCTAGCCCTAATGTCAGAATCTTTAGGCCGCCCAAAGGAGTGTTGTAATTTCTACAAGGTAGGAAGCCATCGGTTAGCATGGATAGATCGGTGCTGCGGAGACGCCACAGAGGTGATAAGTGTACGTCTAAATATAATAACGACGTCCATGCGTTCGGTGCACATAGAACATATAGGTAAGCATGCCGTAATATCGGTGACTTACGCAATGCGGTTGATTGCGAGATTGATTGATGATACTGTCACCAGTTGGCTGAGCAACAAGACAATTTGATTACGTCACACAACTCGCAAAGCTTGGGTACATCTCTGGGGAGTTGAAAGGCTCTACACATACTATGCGACGCGTCTGAAACTGGTTTTCGATTAAAGTTAAGTGCTATCGAGGTTTGTTTACTCCTATGAACCCATCTCTAAAACAGTGGTAAGTATAGTAACTTTTTGAAGGATTCGGCCATGAGGGAAGATGGCACTAAACTAGCAAACTCGGGTCGAAATCTAGTTGCAATTGCGTCGCACCATTTGTGTAATGCCCAAATCCACTGCAATTGATAGGCGATATTGTACCACACATTTCTGGTACTTGCGGGGAAGTTACAGTTCTACAGCTGAACTCTTGAGGACTCTAGAATAGGCTCCACATATTCTTCATGCCTTCTCAAAGTTAATACAATATGCTTCATTGTCTCGTTAGTGGGATATCCAGTTTTTATAAGCGAAACTTGTCATAATGCAATTTGAGCACAGTAACATTACATTTAGGATTCATTTTTGTGTATTGCTTTAGATATTACCTGATCAGGCTGTCGTTGGGTGCGTGGATAGAAGCGCGAGGCATTTTTGATGCGCCGTCGATCCTTTGGACACGATGTCTTCGGCCTGCCTCTAAGAAAGCGAAATAACCCCTGGAAATAGACAATTTCTGTTAGTCACGATATTTATAAAACTCCTGTACTCACGACGGTGATCTACTCTTTTCTCTATTTTTTTTTGTTTTCCGTGGTAAAACAAACCCTTATACGATTGTAATGCAGTTTTCGACCGTCGTGTTCATTTTACTGCTGTTAGCAGGAATATACTATTAGACGTTCAAAGACATTTTTTTTTTTCGTTTTGGCAATTACATGAACACGTCAAGTATAACCTTTTCTAGAAGTTTCTCTGTACCTGAAGAAAGCCCGCACGATAGCCCACCGGAAAACAGCCACCGGGTCGACGCCCACCAACTCTCGCACGAACGCTAGCGATGAGTTCTTCAGTACGCTCACTATGTCCGGCCGCATCGAGTCTAGGTTCTTTTCTCGCATCGCTGTCACCTAGACGAAAGGAGGTTGATTAGTTTTGTAGCAAACCTCTTTATTTTGATCTGCAATTGCTCAAGATTCGATAAAATACGACAGGCACATATAAACGGGCCAAAACGTAAAGCACTAGACAGACATACTTACATAAATGTTTAACGAAACGTAACTAACGCAGCCATCTAAAGTAGATCTTGGCCTTTGACACAACATCTTTTTTCTCGAAAGGAGATCAGTTCATTTCGTCAACTTAGTGCAAGAAGTTATTAACTGCAAAAAGTCACTGTTCTGCTATCAAAACTAACGTGATTTTGACAACATTTTGGCTATAACTAACACAATACTCAAGTTTTATTAAGTAGGATACTGCGACTAGTTTCGATCTCATTCGGTGATATTTTTCAATTGGATATGATTTTATATTATATTAGTTCAGTTTGCATCCAGAGAATACAGATTTGGAATAGTGGAAAGTGACGGGAAAGTCGACCTCGTTAGTTAAACAGATCTCCTTACTTGATATTTCACTTTCCCCGCGTAATGCACGACGATGAAGGCCGGCTCTCTCCGCTGCGGCTTCTCGTAGAAGTGGTTGTTTTCGTGAGCAGAGTTAAACTTTTGTAATATCGTCTCGTTTGTTGCCCACGGAAAACTGTGAATTAAAAAAAAGACAATTTGTAAAATAATTGTCGTTAAAACCTAAAAATAATAATAAAATAATATGCCCAAAAATGTCATGATGACGGATGAAACACGTTGCTCGAGTGCATTCTAACTGAAGCGACGGGCCTAGGTTTTCGGTCCCTAATGGCGGCTTAGTCAAAACCAGAGAGTGATTAGGCATTTGCAGAGGACTAAGAAGATGAAGTTTTGTAAGATTTGTTACACCTACATTCTGCAAATAAAATCTTGGATCTTGAATCTTGAAGTAAAGGTACAGAAGTACAGCATTGGTTAAAAAAACACTCACTTGCACTGATCATCCAAAAGCGGCAGTAGCCCATTAACTTTCCCCTCAATGAGCTGCAAGCAGCCCGTGTTGTCCGAGAACCCTATATCCGTCCACCGGATGCCTTCCCTGCGATACTCCTCCTGCTCGTATTTGAACACGTGCTGGTTGAAGTAGTACTGCAGGTGCTCGTTGGCGTAGTTGATGCAGAGCTGCTCGAAACTGTTGCTGGGGCCGAAGTCTTCGAACCCGAATATGTCGAGGACGCCTGGAAAAGATCGAGGATAAGTATTAACAAAAAAAGGTAGGTAGTCTGTAATTTATTTCTTTTTAATAAGATGAGATATTGGAGCAAATTTAATACAATACTAAGAGAAGAAAAAAGGATAGAAAGAAAGAGCAAGCAGGGGATGAGAAAAACAAAGGAAAAGTAGAAGGGGTTAGGGGATGGCAGAGATGTGGAATGTAAGATCAAGAGACAAAATAAAATTGAGAAGACGAGTGAAAAACAATGGAGGTAAAACCGTGTTTCTTCTTTGAATACAGTTTAAAACATAGAAGAAGAAAGAGATGGAGAGGGTAAAAGAGCGAAAAGACAGACGGCAAAAAAAGGAGAGAGGCTAGGCTGCTCTTTCACTACTCTCTTTAATACCTTCACACAAATTTAACAAAATACGTAGTTAGTTATTAGCAGTTACACATACCAATGCTGTTGCCCTGATGTTCCCGAAGCGTGTCTTTCTTAGAAAGCAGCGCGTGGTTGACTTGCATCACTATCCAGTCGAACAGAGCACCGTACAGGCATTTGGCGACCGCGTCTCTTGTTGCTATTGCTTCCGGTAGCCTGAAAAAAATACACATCATAGTTACAACACAACCATTGTACAAAACAAGTTAGATAAAAATAAAGGCTAATGGGTTGATTACACTTAACGAGTACAGTGGCGAGAAAGTGTCCTTGGCCGAGTACTCGGTTTGTGTACACAATACATTTTGACGAGGCGAAATAGTCACTAGAACCATGATTTGTTGATTGAGTCGCCCGAGTGTGCCCATTTACTGTCTCGCCACTGTACTCGTTACGTGTGATCAACCCATAAATAGACTAATATTCGGTAGTATAAGAGCGATAAGTAAAAGATGGTGCGCCGAAAATGAGACCTATACTCAGCTGTGGGTGGATAACGTTTAATAATTATGAGTACAAGGACAGTCTAACATTCTAAGCGATTTCTTCCACACTTTTGGATAGACAGAACTGATAGAATTGGAATATCGGTGGCTTAATATTTATTAATAAACTAGCTGACTCGACAGACGTTGTCCTGTCAAAAGCTATTGCGTCAATTCTATGTCAAATGTCAAAGTTACATTAAAAAAGTTTACATTGTCCAAAGCGCTTATATGGTTTAAGTATTTTAAAATTTTCTAATTTCATGTTTTTTTACTATAAATTGAGATGTGAGCTATCCTATGTCCTAAGTTAGATCGAACTGCACCCGGTGTGCAAATTTGATTGAAATCGGTTAAGTAGTTTAGGAGTCTATAGCGGACAAACAACGTGACACGTAATTTATATATAATTAAGATAAACGTTTCAGACTCATAGCTCCCCACCAGGATATCCTGTGTCGGGGATGCCATGGAACACATACAAAGACAAGAACAACTAACACCCAGACCCAGAGCACATATTTTAATTCATCATTCAACCACCTGCCCGGCCGGGAGTCGAACCCAGGACCTCTGGCTTATAAGGCGAATACATTACCGCTGAGCCATTCAGGTCGATACATAATACAGGAAGTTCTTAAATATCAGACAATACATCGCGAAAAAAGTCGGGTCCTATCTTTATAGGTAATATTTATTGTGTACAGGATGTCTGTCTAGTCATAGAGCTGAAGTCATGAAGTTATCGTCAGTCTGACAACTCAACTGACATCTACGAGTACAAACACTCCTTATCGCATTTTTTGCGAAGGAGCATATTTATCTCTGTAAATATTTGCAAGCGTTTTGGCTAGACAGTGTACATAGGAAGATTTTTCACAAGAAAAGATTAATGGCCTATACGGAGATGGACAGGACACTCCTCGTAAATGAAGCGAAAAATTAACTAATAACATTATTAATAAGTCTCTTTCAGAAGGCTCACAGATCTAAACTTACTAACAATAAAGTAGTCTTCGTCATTGAGGTCTACTAGATAAAAACAACGTTTTTAGTTAATTAACATCTGTTGGCCTCCACAATTGGCTGCATTAAAATAACATTTTTTCTTTTAGCCTTGTGTTTTATCATAATACAATTTACACATATATTTAAACAGGGTTATAAGGAATGGGTATGCTAAGCCGAAAAGGGCTCATTGCACTTATTATGAACAACTTTTACTATGGGACCAACCCAGATTTCGCGAAAAAAAAATCAGCTGATCCATACATTTTGTCGAGTTTCATTGTCATTTTTAAAAAAGTTGTTCATAATTATGATTACAATAAGCCTTTTTCAGCTTAGCATACCCTTTCCCTATGACCCTGTATATGTTCTGGTGTGTGCAATAAAGTTAGGTTTATCTACTCACTTGTTGTATATGAGAATGGTTTCCCCCGAAGCCCGAGGCCGTCTCGTTGTGAGCGCCGCCATAAGAGTTTCCTGCTTCACGCGCAGTAAAGATGATATCTGCGCCACCACCTCTGGATTCTTTACGCCCACCGCCTCATCGTGGTGGTACGATTTTCTATGAGGCTGGAACTCCACGTTCCCTGAAATTTAGCATAACATTGTTACAAATTGTGTGATAGTGTGGTAGAAAAGTCATTCACACAAACTATTCAAGTTTAAGTATTTATTATGCACGCCATAGTAGTTACCGCTTAAAATATCCTATGCTAGCAAATACCAATAGTTATATAGCTACTGCTTCATTTTAGAATAGAATATAGCTTTATTTCACACTAAACAAGCATTTGACGACCTGTTTGGCTCAGTGGTAACATATTCGCCTTACAAGCCAGAGGCCCTGGGTTCGATTCCCGGCCAGGCAGATGTTCGAATGATGAATTTAAATATCTGTTCTGGGTCTGGGTGTTAGTTGTCCTTGTCTTTGTGTGTGTTCCATGGCATCCCCGACACAGGATTTATCCTAGTGGGGAGCTATGTGTGTGAAACGTTTATTATTATTTATTTATTTTTTTCAATATTAATAAAGTCTATCCTAACAACTTCAACTCAACCTCTAAGCATCCCACTGGTAGGATACCACCAGATCTACCCTCGAAGGGTGATTACTGATTAGGCTGTATTCCCCCACACTGGCTAAGTGTCGGCTAGTGGCCTCAAATACGCCATTTTCCTAACATCTTTTTATTTTAATAATCCTCATTCCATTAAGTAAATCAAAATAAACAGTACATCAGCTACAGTCTGTGTATTTGTGTGCTAGTTTTAACCCATGACGTTAGATCTCATAAATTATTATATTTGTATAATATTTGAAGCTTTCCGCGACTAAAAATAGCGCTAGTTCATGGCATGACGCCGGAGATAAATCATGGGCTTACAAGTCGTTAGGAATACAAGGGTTTGGTATCGAACCAAAAACAATATTTGGTGAAGCACCAGATGTCAAAAGGCAGCTTTAAAGGACATAAATAGAAATTGTGTCCACTGTAACCACTTTAAGTGACATAGTAGTAAGGTACTACTAGTAAGAACTAGGTATTTCAATGATATAGGTCATAGGATATAGATCAAAGGATAGTTTAAATTGGCTCATATCAATTTGAATTGAATGTGATCCTGATCTCCGCCATGTTGAAAAAATATACAGAGACCATTTAAAAACTATACATGATCTCTAGAACGCCAAATCTTTTAGCAAACATAGAAAACTAGTACAGAATTATCATTGTGAAGAATTTAAAAAATCGGCTAAGTTGAAGTTTAACAATAGTGTCAATAAAGCATAAACCATTTTTGTCAATGTTAAGTAAATTATTGTCTTTTATTGCTGCTGAATGTCACTGTAGGCGCCACCGCAAAATATTGCATGTCTACTGCAAATTAATCAGTGGAACATATCAGTTGAAGTAGATAATTAAAACCTATGCTTCATTTCTTAATAAATACCAGGAAAATGTTTCCAAATACCTAATAACAGCTGAGTTTTATCTAATGAATAGTTAATCCAACAGTTATGCATAAAGGCTATTGGCACCTTATCAATATAAGGATAACAAAATATATTGTTTGTTACACATCCTATTTAGTATTGTAATTTTTTCGATACTATATTACATGATAAGATGTTATCACGAGAATTATAGACCTAATCCTTATCACAAGATAAGTGGACACTTGAGAAAGCGTTTATGAACTTATAATGGCACTTATTTGGACACTTGTAGGTTTAAGAAGCACTTACCCAACAGGAGTACAGCTGAAAGAACAGCGAACAATCTTCGTTGCTTGTCCATTGTAAATCCCACCATCTCCATCGACTGCTTCAGTCTAGAGAACTCGTACTGCTCGTCCACACCAGGCACTTCACTACAACCAGTCCGTGATAAATAATAATATTTTTCCACACTGAGTAAATGCAACTGTTCCTTTTCCGCCTCCGAAGCACCGGCCAACAAATAGTAAAACACATGATAGTTCCTCTCGTTGCGACCCTGACTGCATATCCGCGACTTTTCGAGAAGGTATTTCTGGACGACAGCACCGTGAACCATTCCATTTTCTTTGTAGTTGACCTGTATGAACTTGCCGAATCGACTCGAGTTGTTGTTGTGGGCAGTCTTCGCGTTACCGAACGCTTCTAGGACGGGTCCTGCGCTCAGTATGGTCTGCTCGACGCCGCTGCCGTGGGAGCCTTTCTGGCTGAGAGCCGTCAGATGATGGAGAAGGAAGTTCGTGCTCTCAGTCTTTCCTGATCCGCTCTCACCACTAATCACTATGCACTGGTTGGTCCTCTCCCGCAACATGCAGTGGTAGGCAGCATCGGCGACCGCGAATATATGCGGCGGTAGACTGGAGCCTATGCGCTTGTTCTGGTACAGCTTCACATACTTCGGGTTGTATATTGGGTAGAACTTGAATGGGTTGAGCGCGATCAATATGGAGCCAACGTAGGTGTATATGTAGCCGGCTGTGAATCGCGCCTTCAGGTTGTCCAGCAGAGTATGTTCATTGAGTTCCGGCAGCTGGCACAGGTCTGGGTACTCGCGGTCCTTCGGCTGATACAAGAACCGCTGGAAGTAGTCCTTGATCAGCTGCGGGTCCACCGAAAAGTTCTCCATCCATGGCTCGTCTGGTATCTTTTCTCGGAGATAAAACCTGGAACGTGAACGAGCGGTTGAATGAAAGTCGAGAGGCGGTCGTCAAAAATCTCGAAATAGGTTTACTTTTGCGTCATAATTTACGACGAAGTGTAAATATTTGTATGCGGTATTTTAGAGTGCATATTAGATCGCGGCAATGTTTCAGTTTGATTGGCAGGATGGAGACGTGTTATCGCGCCGCGGCGGCAGGAAGAGTGACTCACGACTCCCCGGGAGGGACGTTATCCCCAATCACTGCTATAGCCCTTCATTAGCGACGACCCGAGCACAACTACACATCATTAATTTCTTCGAATGTCTACATTATCATTTCACACTGACTACGCGGATTGCATTCGTAATGACACTAATTATAATTACAACAGTAGCACCTCGTACCTGCTATCCATTACGTCCCGACATTGATTATTATGTTAAATTAATTAGTATGCTCAAAGTCAACACTCTTATAAGGATGCAAAACGTATAAAATTAGCCGTAATCAGAACGCGTTAGAAGGCAAAAAATATGAATCATCGTTGTGGATCAATGTAACCCGCGATGAAACGGTAATAAGGTGGCAGGATACTAATCAATGGAAGTAATGCATCCATAGTATGTAGATAGTGGACTCGAAGTGCAGGTGTGTATGCAAGGTTAGAGGTATTTCTACTCCTCGTAGGCTCGAGATAATTACACGTACAACAGAACCTGATTTAATTATGCATGTATTTGAACTCGCTACTGGACTTGTTGAGGAAAAATTACAATGGAACTAATATTAAACTTGAAAACAAATAATGTCACACATTGTTATAGTTTATGTTTGTGGTATGCCATTAACCGTGGCCATTTATTGTTCATGAGACCTTTTATTTTGATTAAGTAGTATGCTTATCGAATTCCTAACTCTGTGTTCGGGCAGCTTTACTTAGAGCTAGTTTTCATTCTAGGCTAGGTGTGTTCACCACAGCTAAGGTCTCGACCAAATCTGAGACTAAATCGGCACTTAATCAACTAGTGACCAATGGTCAAACGCCTATCCTTTCAACCATAAAGAACTGCGAAACAGACCTAGTAAATGTTTTAATAATTATCGCTAAACCGATTAAATCGCAACTATCGATAAGACCATCTCATTTGCACCAAAAACAGTTCATGAATCACCAAGTATACGATAAATAAATAGACAGACAAAATATTCAAACTGAGTTATCTAGAACTCGCGATCTCTTTGATAGGAATCATGAAAGAAAAATCGAGAAGATGAAAGATTACCAAGACATTAAAGAGTTTTAAAGTGACAGATTGGTAAACAAACAGTCTTGGAAATCGAGCATGAAAAGGTCACAGCTTTCCGTGAGTTTGGACAGGCCATCTGCCAATTTGTAATCTGATATCTACCGCAGATTCAAGCTAGCTGCGACCCGGGTCTTGGATCGCGTAACTGGGAGGAACAAAAAAAGTTCAGAAACAAAAGCCTATGAAAGCTGAGCTAGCAAGATGCTGAATAATATTATTTAAAAATGTAAGAAAACTTTAAATACGTATTAGATAAATAGATTGAAACTATACTGTCCACGTCATAAAAAATAAAGTTACAAAAAGGACTTACGAACTAGTTCCATAAGTGGCGGTCTTATCGTTGAGAACGACCTCTTCCGGACATTTAATTGGCATTTATATTATATTACTTTATATGGTAAAATATGAGCGTCAAATAATTCTAACCAAACTGTATCGTTTAAGTTTTTCCTGTATTCTGTATGATCCTTTAGCGAGTATTAATAACCTATGTATGTATTTTAATTATTATTTCCCAACATGTATATATTTCTATTTATTTATGTTTAATTTCCGGGATTTACTCATGCGCATAAATTAGATAATTCTTTAGAAGAGATATTTTAAAATCATTATTTATACATTAACATATTTATGTATGTATTCAAAAGTGAGTAATACCCGACTTACATATATTAGGGCAAATCCCGTAAAATAAAAACCAAATGAATCAAAATCTAAAATATCCTGTCACTAACATATATCAGCTCTAGTTATTTGCCATGTACCATACCATGTATAGTTACACTGATGCACGGAACACAGTCAGCTCAGTTGTCGACCGTCCCATGGTTGTTACTTGTGCGGAAAAAGGCTGGCGCCAAAAATGTAGACATGTTTTTTCTTATTTAGTGATAGGCTTACGTTTGACCATCATCTCGCCTGATTTGTAGCTGTGTACCATATAAATATATACAAGCATTTACATTTTGGCGCCAGTCACTGCAGCTAAATACTGTTTACACGAGGTCTTTAGCACACGCCATCGCTGTCACGGCAGCGGCGGCCTCTAGATACATTTGAACTGTTTATAGGTACTGTATTGTTTTTCACGAGGACTATAATTAAAGTTCACTTCGTTCTAACACACCTAATATATTTGTCATAGGTTTAAGACAGATTGATTCGAGTCCAGCTCACCTGTAGAACTGGCCGGCGCTGTTCGTGGTGGTGCGGTTGTTGGGCCACAGCAGCATGACTGCGACGGGCGACTCGTCGGCCCCGAGGCGGCGCTCCTTGCACTCGCCGCTGATCGTGTCTCCCACCACCTGGCACAGGAAAATTACATTTTATTCCCTACGGCTAACGATGTTACGGCTATATTTGTAGGTATTTTGCCTCAACTGTATATTGCAGTTATTATGCTCAATACCTATAAGCGGGATTCCAGAGGTCAGACATAAAAGCATTTGGATATTTTGAATGACTAATTTTACGTCCCTTTACTATATTTAGACATAATAGGTTTACGGTATGTCTTTTTAGATAGGTGTTCATTAAATTCTGTAAAAGATATGGGGGTTTTAAGCGGATTTTTTCAAAACTGGCAAAACGAATGTGGACTATAGTTATAGTCAACGCTTATGACAGACTTAAGATAGGTAGACAAGTAAATATTTGGGGAAATCGGCCAGTGGGTGGTCTCCTAAGGTCCGCGACATATCGACCGACTTGAGCGCGGCACTCGACCCCAAACATTTAGCCAGTAAAACGGCAAACTAAAGAAGAAGAAAACCAAAGCAGACTGTCACACTCTGTGATTTGTCTATTTGGTCCAGTAATAATAACTATAAATAATAAATGGTAATCCATCTTTGTCATTGCATTTATTTTATTTGTGATAGTTTTGTAACTGGCATTTATAAGTGTACATTAATGTACCCATATTTGAATAAATGAATTGAATTTGAATTGATCTTCCAGTTCAGACTACTAGCTAACTTTTAATACTCAGTTGAAAAGTTCCCAAGAACATAATAAATATTTGGATTAGGTACTAAAGCACTTAGAGATCCAGACTTCAATCCTAGACAGTGCTAATATTAGCCACTGTACCATAAACAATCTAAATTGCACTTGACACTTCACTATCAATGTACAAGTAACAACTCACAGGACAACTTTTTCTCATTTTAAATTCAATAACATTAGATTAAATGCAACCTTTGTTTAAACAGGCTTATCTCAATCTTACTGGACATGTCTTACTGATGATCAAGCTAAGGAAATAATCATCTCGAAAATGACTCATTCGGTAGCAAAAAAGTAATTGACATTATGAGACTGTCAATGAGACATACATTATTATCTATAACGCCAATTATTCTTAGATTATACGTTTGTGTATAGTTGAATGTAATAGATTGTCTTTTTAAATTTAAGACAGTTCATAGTCCATACATACCAGACTATTGAATATGTACATGTGAGTTACAAGACATTGAGATACAAAGAGAAGAGCTATTTATACAAAACGAATCCTCGAAAACCAATTGCTGTATGTGGATACAGTTTTAGTCTATTACTCAATTATATGTGACCCTGGATCTATAACGGAATAAAGGTTACTATTACATGCACTGTGCATGTTATAACAATAGCCAAAGGAGTGGTGATATTGTATTGCTCTAATTGAACATTGCTCCATCTGGATCTACTGTCCTAATCCTCTAAACCATTATAGTTCCTCCGGTTTGAGGGTTGTAACCTACAAGTAGTATCTCTTCAATGATATCACACTTACATTTACTGCCTTTACTAATATGAAGCAATTCATAGACTGAGGTGTTAAGAGTGGTGCAATTCCATTTTTTATCAATTTTTTTTTTTTTATGTTTGTTACCTCATAACTTTTGACTGGGTGAATCGATTTTGATAATTCTTTTTTTATTAGAAAGCTGACGCTTCCCATTTGGTCCCATTTCAATTTAGTCCAGTTCTGATAATGGCATCCATGAGAAAACCATACTATAAGTCTTAAATTTGCATTAAGTATGTGCGCGACAAATAGATGAATAACTCAATAGTCGATCTTTTGAAGTCGGTTTTTGTTTTGTAAAAATAATGTTCTTTGTTTTTAATTCAGATTTTCAGATTTTTGCTATTGACCGCCATCATTGAACCAACATATCAGGTTCATTGTCAGGGTCGTTATAAAATCTAGCAATATTATTACCTCTGCAAGTTCATAAGGCCCTCCGCTTCCATCTGTGAGGCTGAGTTTCTCGGTGATACAGTTGACTATTTCCTCCGAGCTGGTCTGCTTGGACGCTTCCACTGATAGGGCTTCATAGTGTGGTGACAGTGCACCCACAAACACCTAGATATTAGAAATCATAGGTTAAAGGATTTACATTACATTAGAAGTGATTTCAAGGACATTGAAGTGCAAACCCTATACAATGTCACAAAGAGATCATATATGATATGGTCCTTTAAATGCATGTTGTTTTGAATGGGTTCTATGTCTAGTTTAAAATCTACACTACGGCAAAATTATTAAGTGTTCAATTTTAATCATATGTGATTATTAAAAAAAACAGTTTTGTAGTTAATTAGTTTATCACAAAAATCACAGCGTTGCTTTGTTCGATGATGACATACATTTAAATACAGCTTGTTATCAAAATTGGTCATTTCTAGTTAGGTCAGGTCATTTTCAAACCAACAATAATATAACAGACTAGCTGCCGCTTGGCGGTTTCACACGCTGTTATTTATAAATTTTTTTCCTTACTTTTAAACCTTCCCTGAACTTATACAAATATTTCAAGATCAAAATTAGCGAAATCGGTCCAGCAGTTCTCGAGTTATAGCGAGACTAACGAACAGCGATTCATTTTTATATATAAGATAATGGTGTAATTTTTGTTGTTCTATTTTCTAAGCTAAACTAGTCTGATGGCACCAAATTTATTTGTCTTTCATTTTTAATATTGATGCAAAATAAGTTTATTTTTAAAATACATATTTTTAAAAACAAGCTTTATTGCATTATCATTGGAGTACACACAAATACCAAATTTCAGCTCAATCGGACATCAGAAGTGGTTCAAAATTGAGTTACAAGATTCCAGCCGAACAAACATAAAAAGATGGCAACTATTTATGAACTGGCGAATTAAGATTCATTTATAAAACGGTCTAACAGAATCGACACAAATGTACTCCACTATTTTAATAAATTTTTAAAATATTTGTCAGTTTTCCACAAGCTAGGCTAAGTTACTTATACTACAATTTCTATTTCATAATTAATTGTAATTAGATTTACATCTTATTTCAGGTGTTAATTAATAAACAAATTAAGCAGTTGTATCATCAATTCGAGAAACAGTACTTCAGTCAATTAGTACTGTAAACAGCACAAAAGCAGGAAATACCATATGTAAATGCGAAAGTTTATCCTTCTGTTTTAATGTTTATGAAACTATGTGACTGAAACAATCTCCAACTTAGTAAGAGATCTTAAGAAAAATAAAAAAAACTGGTGAATTATAGATAATCCTGCAAGATACAGGTAGTAATATATTTCCTAAACCTATCAGTTGTTATAATTAAATGCATACCAAATAAACCTTATCTATCTATTATCTTTGATAAAAAAAAGTAGCAATAACTGCTAACAATAGTTTATTATGATTACTGATCTAAGTAAATAAGTCTGTGGCTTTGAGGCAGCCTCCTAAATATTCCTTCCCATTTCACATAGTTTAAAAAGCAGAAATAATACATTTACTAACCTGTACAATATATCTGTGGTTCTCAGGTAGAGCCATCATGCACCATTCTTAGTCTTTAGGCCTATTTACTGCACTGGTGTTATTTCTTCCTTCCAACACAAGCCACTCTCTGCAGGCATACCAGCATTCTTCTATCAACCATTGTTTACTATATCTTTGACTCATATATTTCTTGCATACACATTTACAGGCTTCGTTGAGATTGTTGTTTCAAACGCTTGAACATGTGGAGCATCTCACGCTGCACCTGACCCCCACTGAGATGCACAGGTAGTCAACCGTGACCACTTCAAAGAATAACAACTTGGAAACTCGTCGTCCTAGTAGTAATTTCACCAGCTCGGGCCTCCGTTCACAGCACCACTGTGTCACAGCGCAGATAAAACAACTCAAAACATAAAAACAAAGAAGAGAAATCTCTGATTTGGGTCACATGCTGATTGGAAACGTTCGCCCAGCTCGCTTCCGAGCTTTTATCTACCAGTTAGTTTCGCTGAATTTATCAAATGAAGCGGAGCTTCTAAAGCTCAAACGCAAATCCATACACTTCACTAGTTAAATATAGTTTACTATCAACACTTTATCCAAACTGTAGCCAAATCGGTGTCTCTGTTTCCGATTCAGTATCCGACAACCTGTTATTTGTCACACGCAACTCTCCTCCGCGTACCACGTAATTGCACCATTTGTTTGATATTATGAATAAAAAACAGTAAAATGTATGGCAGTTTGGATGCACTCCTGAATTACTTGGTAGATTAGTTCAACTCGTATTTTAAAAATTGTTCAGAGAAAGGAGAAACTTATTCTACTCTCAACCACCATTTTTATTTGTGTCGGGCCGATTTGATTGAATCGTTCATGAATCGTGTATCAATCGGTAGGTATACTAAATCTAAAAGTACGCAATCTCCTTTTATCACATAGCAGTATTCGCAATTTACGGGCTTTTTAATTTTGTCGTATTGTGACAGACCATAGATTGCCGTCGTCGTCCATAGACTACTATGACAGATAAAAATTGACAGCTCTCTCATGAATTGTCAAAATAAAGCCTGTCCCACACAAGTGTAGCGATCGCAGGGGGCAGAAAAAGTAAAAACTTAAAATGTGGTATTCATGAGGCGATTTAACAAAATTGTTCGTGGTATTTTCACAGGTAACGTAGTTCATCAACTTTGTTCTGGCAAATCAATTAGATATGGTCACCTTTTAACAATAATGCGCTTAAAGAAATTTAAGTTCCAAAAAGCGCAATACATAGCGTTGTCTTGAGTTGTCATGTCATCCAATGAGGCGTTTTCAGCCTTTTCATGAAAAAAATTGTTCGTGATTGTCGAAAGTGGCGTATTATGCGTCTAGTATTTTCTGTGAAATCGATTAAGTATGTTCACCTTTTATCAATTCTCCTGTCCAAAAGACCATTTTAATACAAAGTCTTTGTACACAAACTTTTGTGATAAAATTGCCCTATGCCAAGGTTTTTGAAATCGGATAGTTTAATGCCATCCGTTTTGATGGGGAATAATTATTTATTCTACAGGTAACACATGTTTTCTACTTGTA
Organism: Alcis repandata; assembly: GCA_949125135.1. NCBI lineage: Eukaryota > Metazoa > Arthropoda > Insecta > Lepidoptera > Geometridae > Alcis > Alcis repandata. The sequence continues at coordinate 7,453,010 of OX421238.1, forward strand.
TGACTTAATTCATGTCATATGTCAATATGACATTGACATCTAAATGTTATTTTTTGTTTTTTTTTCTTAATACCAGGTTGAGTCCACACCACCTATTGTACTTCAGACTAACAGACAGAACCTTAACAGCTAGGTACTTTGTAAAAAAGAGCAAGATGGCAAGTGCCAAAACACGGTTGAAAAAGAGAGACAGACCTTTCATTTTTTGTCCCCGTCGCTGTAACCGTGCCAAGGTGGGCAAACCACAGATTAGGAATAATAGTTACTACGTGAGCCGTCTACGATTTGTAGCTGCCAGGTTGTGAATTATGTTTCCCCAGGATTGTACCCAATAAATTAATAAATAATTTATTTATTGGACTATTTCATATTTCCTGCTGACCCAAAACTAAGATAAGGTACATTATTTTCGCAATCGCAAGATTGCCTATTTAATAAAAGATGTTCATAATTATTAGTAGATTAGTATACTAGTATAGTTATTTTCCTACTATTAGACTTTTTCCTACTATGAGCAATTTGCGGCTTGTATATCCTTTCCTTATAACCCTGTATAACAATGTTTTATTTTGTGAAGTTTAAAGATAAGAAATATTTTTTGAAATTTTTTCTCTAAGCATTCTTAGCCTGGCATTATTTCAAGAATATAGCTGTTGCATGTGCGGTTACACTTTGGCTCTATCTTTAGGTAATAAATCTATGTATTGTACTTTTTGGAACTAAAACTTAAAAAAAACTAAAAAAACACGCTTTTTATAAAAAACCGAACTAAAAAAATAGAAAATAAAATTTTATAAATTTAAATTAAGAATAGATTTCAATAAATATAATTATATATATAATATATAATATAAAATTTCAATAAATATAAATTAATAATAGTGTAAATAAATAAATATATGTATTTTATTTTTAAAAAGCGTGGGGTGCATGGGTCAATAGATATTATATATTTTGTAGATACATTTTGTATTGACAGACATGAGTAGAGTGATTAGCATTTTGATAATATCTTAGAAAGCACCCCACGCTTTTTTAAAAATAAAATACATATATTTATTTATTTACACTATTATTAATTTATATTTATTGAAATTTTCAACCCTATTCTTAATTTAAATTTATAAAATTTTATTTTCTATTTTTTTAGTTCGGTTTTTTATAAAAAGCGTGTTTTTTTTTTAACTATTATTTATTTTTCGCTTTTTAGTTCGATTTGCTAACTATTAACCATTATTAATATGTACAAATGTGTTGGTGTTATCCGATTTTAGCCGTCTGCTCAAGCAAATTAAAAATAAAATTGATGCGTAACAAAAAATATTGAGCAAAAAGATTTGTAGCCGCGTGGTTTCGATCCTCAGACCTCATAAAATAAAATTGATGCGTAACAAAAAATATTGAGCAAAAAGATTTCTAGCGCGTGGTTTCGATCCAGGGACCTCTGGGTTATGAGCCCAGGACGCTTCCACTGCGCCACTCTGTTCTCTGACTCGAATGACGAAATTACCATTTGTAAGTTAAACGGTATTAAAAGTTAAAGAAACTTTATAGAAAAAGCGTGTTAAAAAAATTAATAGTTAAAAAAACTAAAAAACACGATTTGTTTAGTGTATTGTCATCGGTCCTCGATATATCTACAAAGTTTGAAAGAAATCTGACCGTTTAAAGTGGGTCAAAAACGCGCTCAAAGGAGTCGGTTACATACAAACATACAAACATACAAACATACAGGTGAAGCTAATAAAAGCGTGTTAAAAAAAATCGCCTCGTTACTTCTACTTGAATGACCTATTTTTATGTCAATGTCATTCAGGTTTTTTTGGGTTTTACGGTGAAAGGTGGCGGGCATTTGGCCCATTTAGAAGTAATATGTACAGTACAAGTATAGTCATCACAAAATAAGAGGCCCGTTTTGACAAATTGTCATCGCAACGTAACTAGTGATGTTACCATACGACTCGGTATTCGATACTCACGATAAATCAATTCAAGTTTGTATGAGTATTTGATCGATTTCATATTGTATCTTGTATGTAAGTTCATTGGATTAAGGTTTTGATTAGAAAATTTAACTTAAACTTTAATATCTATTGTAGGTATTTTGAAAGGTACGAAAGGTCAATTTGTCTATAATTTAATATTTTTAGTTACAATAACGTTCACTCAATCACAAACAATTAAGAAAAAGCGAAAGTTAATTCAATCAGTAAGACAACAATTAACAAAACCTAGCTGATCAATATTTCATTACTATTAAAATCGAATGAAGCGGGTGAAATTCAGTAATTAATTGGTTACAACACTAATATTTGAAAAAAGAAGACTGAGAACGTAACTGTTTCTGACAGTTTCGTTATAATTTGACATTGCATGCTACTATAAACTTCATAAATAGTATGCGCGAAAAGCGTTATAAGTTACATTCTAGGGTCTTTCTCAAGTGTCAAAACGGGCCTCTTATTTTGTGTTGACTATAGATAATAGATATGACCAGCTCAATGAATCCACGCCTTCGATTATACTTTTTGAAAAACTTTTTTAAACGCCTTCTAAAAAAAATTCTTAAGCAGTGCGTCACCTATTGACATTTAAGCGTTTTGGAACCTAGGAAAACGGCCTCTATCGCAGGCCGCGGTAGTGTGGGACAAGTTTTAGAACTGAATACTGGGAATATTAGCAAAATGAGCAAGGCGGGAAAGTTTGAATATGTAAGGTAGGTACTCGAATTGCGGCAATAATGCGCGTAACTTTTGGCAATGTGTGTTTATTATGTTATTTTACTTAGAAAGTTTGCGGTATTTGAATTAAACCTTTGAGCTTTAGGGACAGAGTCTTTAACCGTTTAATTAGGTACGGACAGCTGAATAGCTATTGCTAAATGATGTCTTGAGGAATAAAACTTACGAGGTGGTTCTAAAGTGGGTCTTCACTAATTCCCCATAGCAACGTAGAGATCATATAGTCTAAAACAGCGCGTCTCTCTGATTTCCGCTTCGTTACAAAATAGAATAGGTGTAAAGACGCAGAGCCCAAATTGTTTGTCGTCATTGGTCTTTCAGCCACCGCTAGGCAAAGATAAAGTGTATTGAGTAGAAGGGCACGCAGTACTAGATTAAAAAAAACTTAGTGTTGAACATTAAAAAAAAAAATAGGTATAAATTCTATAGTGAGTTGGCTCTCGGCCAATAGTTCGATTTTTATTATTTATGTACCGACCCATTACAAACCCATTAAATTGCGAATTACTTACTACCCATACGAAGTGATTCCGATAAATGGCCTGCTTAAAACAATAACGCACGTTATAAAAAAAAAATATTTGTTTATTTTCCGTTCCTTACCTACTTAACTACTTACATGCCTATTTATTTATTACAGGTATTAAATTGTTTCTTTGGATTCATTTTAGTAATAACAAAAGACATACTTTACGTAATATAAATGATAATTTACAATAGCTTAAAATCTATTCAACATTCACTGAATTAACTTATATGATAGCAGAACATAAACTTAAAACATCATATTCGTAAAAAAAACAGCAACGTAGAGTCAAACAGCCATGGTCAACGGAATGTTTCAAACCTAACAAACTTTACAATACAATATTACATTATATACATTAAATTTATGTAAAAATTAACATGATTTTTAAATGGAAATGAATTTACTCTACGTACTTTCCTTAATCTATTACTTTATAAACAGGTTTTAAAAGTAATATATAGTTCCTACCTGGGTAAAATATGCTACTGCAGTTCCTACTACGTTTCCGGGACCTGTTAATATATTTTATTTGAATAATAAGTATATCTATGATTTGAAGGTCCACTTCTCAAAGCTTTGCCTTTAATCTATTTAAAAGTTGAGTCAGTGGAATCAGTCGAATCTAGTGGTTCTACAATAATGGCCGACAGACTCTACCAGCATAATTATAATTAAAAAATATTGTAATACAACCTCGAAAACAAGGCTCTGTGATCTCTATGAGGTCTATAGTTAAAACATTAAACATTCGTAAACCATTCTCGTCAGTGCACACAGATTCAAAAACAGTCTTTCAGTAATGACAGTAATGATCACAATAGCAGAATGCCTCTTGCGGAGCGTCGCGGATGGTTGTGTTGCGTGGTGGCGGCGCGGCGCGCGGCTGCGGCGGCGGCGGCGGCGCGGCGCGCGTGCACCCGCCCGTGCTTGGCGAGGTGGTCGGAGCGCGCGAACCGCTTGGTGCACTCGGTGCAGCGGTAGGGCTTGTCGCCCGAGTGGCTGCGGCGGTGGCGCGCCAGCTCGTCGGAGCGCGCGAACCGCCACGCGCAGCCCCCCCACGTGCACCGGTAGGGCTTCTCTCCGCTGTGCCGCCGCAGGTGCGCGCGCACGTGCGACGCCTTCGCGTACAGCTTCCCGCACGATGCCACCGGACACCGGAACGCACCTAACTCGGGACAAAACTTTGGATCTCCCCACGACTGCACTTTCACTTCGCTCTTCACTGCACTTTCTTCTTGTTCCCACTCTTTTTGTATGGAGACGTAATCGTGCGTCTCCAACGCGTACACGTAATCCCCACTGCTCCCTGACTCCGTCCCTGAGTTCGGAGTATCGTTCGAATTATCACTATTCAACGCTTCCGAGAGATACTCGTCTATTAAACTCCTGTCCAAATCTCCGAAATCGAAATCTAACAACGACGCGTCGAGATTGGTTTCTTCCTTGTTTAGATCACTAACACCGCTTACGAAACTGTCACGAACGAGATCCAAATCATTGAGCTGCCAGTCGGCGGAGTCGGTGGCGAGCGACGGGAGCTCGAAGTTGATGAGAGTCTCGAGCGGCGAGTACTCGAACATCAGCTGGTCGTTGAGGAGCGCGTCCTCGAGCAGCCCGGTGCCGTCGCAGAACATTTTCACTCTGAAAGAAAATTCAAATTCGAGTCGTGAAAATCAAACATTACCAAGAGCACTAACTTCATATGAAAGTTGTTAAATAAACGTGTAACAATTGACTTACGAGTTTCTTTTTCGCTGCCAGGATTGTTTAGCGGTAGTTCTCGTATTGAGCGGTCGGTACGTAATGGATAATAGAATTCGGGATGAGCAGACAACACAGCCGCTATTGTCGCGTCCGAGGGCTGGAGTGAGTGCGGTCAGCGCTGCGCCGGACAACGGCGCGGGCGCGTGATAACAGCGGCGGCGCGCCGCGAGCGTACGACCGACGATTATCGCCGGATCTGCACATGTGTCGCTCTCGCAATCGAAATCACTAAACAAGGATTGACAATAACCATAACATATATTTCTATAATAGGTATCTATCGTTTATCAACGCTTGTTTTTAAACAAACGAATGGGGGCATTAAAGTGCTTTAAGCTCATCGACGTATTCGATTCACTTACAGTTTATATACTTACTTTAACAGTTTCTTAGATAAAAGTATCAATTAAAAAAGCCGTTTAAGAACATTACAGTCTCTTCAATTACTCATTTTCTGACCCTTATCGGTTGTTTGACCGACAGGTCTTTTACCTAAGATTTACTTTGTAAACGAATGGGTGTATTATTCACTTTTATGTAGCCTTTTCAATTTCTATTAAACTACTATTATTTAAAATTTTGCGTTTATTCGACGTGAAAAAACAACAACAAACAAACAAAAGTGAACTTTGTATAAAAAATACTTTTTATCATAAAGCAACGTCTCAAAGACAGTTTCTTTAGATCTAGGTATATTTGTTTTGAACACTGCAGCAGAATAGAGATTTTGGTGCTCAGTTTGAACCGCGATGAAGATTTTTCAGCTATGAAGTTCCTTTTTCTTTCATTTAGTCGCTTTACTTAGTTTTCCTTAGATTACATCGTAGAGTATAGTGTGTGGTGCTGCTTAATATAATATTTTGAATTGAAGAATGTTGAGCAAACATAGACAAATCGCTGCTTAAAAACTAAAGGGCCACAAAGCAAAATCATCCAAAATTGCTTTTATTTTAAAAATTGGGCCAAAATCGCCCTTATTTTCATATAACACAAAGACACTCGTCGAAATCGGCCTTTAAATTAATAATTTACGCATACGCCCTTTTGGCATTTTCACGGATTGGTGGCTAAGTTCAGAGCAAAGCAGCCATCTTTTGAGTTGCGACCCGACAGTCGGTGCGAGCGCACGTCTATTTTTTGCTAAACAGCCACATCACAAAAAGTTACCTATATTGAGGGTAAATTTTAGGAGCAACAGTGCCACATTTTGGAATGCGTCTGTTTCGCATGTAAAACAAAAGTAAGTACACAATATTTTTTTAATATAAAGTGCCTCGTTTTGAAAAGTGTCAGTTTAGCAAATAAAAAATACCTAATTATGTTATTTTTGTTATAAGCTTATGAGTTGTTTCTGTGAAACGTCTGTTTTGCTTTAAATATTGTTGTGCTTGAGGGGTTTTCTTTTAAGACAAAAGGAATTAATAAAAATTGGAATTTATTTGGTAATGGAAAACTTTGCTTTATGATGGTTAAATAATATTTTATGTTGTGTATTAAGTACATAATAATAATAACGTGGATAATAATAATAAGTAGTTCACTTAAGTACATTCACCTTTGTCGATTATTGTCATAAATTTCACAATCTACCTCACCGATGTAATTTGTGAATTCATGTTCTCTCGCAGAATGAGTAACCGAACACATAGAATTTTAAACATGGTGTTGCCTGAAACCAACAATTTCATCCATTCACAAAATAAATAAAAATAATATTGAAGGTGGGACGAATGATGAATGCTTTACACAGAGATTATGTAGAAAAATGTAAATCTGAAGGAAAGATCTTTGCTTCGTACCAAATATAATTATTATAACGTCTTTGCAAACGAATTTAATATCTCGTTCTGGCAGCCGAAAAAAGACCAATGTGACGATTGCGTCGCCTATGCTAATGCTGAAGATAAGGTGCCACTACAGGCAAAATACGAACTGCATCTAAAAGAAAAATCTCTCGCAAGAGCCGAAAAGGCGAGAGATAAGAAAAAGTCAGTGATAGTTTTATAGTGGCAGTCTATGACCTATAGCCGTGATGCCTTCTCCACGAGGTGAAGTGTCGAGTTTCTACTAATATCAAAATAAACCTATTAAATTTTACTATTACCGAGCTCGAGACCAAAAACACCGTGGGCTTTGTTTGGCATGAGGGAAAAGGAGCTCGAGGCGTCAACGAATTAGGTTCATGCGTTTATATTAATGTACTTAAAAAGTTTGCATGATAAAGCAAATGAAGCTTTTGATATGGTTTTTTACAGTGACGATTGCTGTGGCCAGCACAAGAACAAATTTACGCTGGCGATGTACCAAAACTCTCTTCGTGAGTTTCCGAAAATACGAATCATAACACACAAATATTTGATAAAGGGGCATACCCAAAACGAGGGTGACTCTATACACTCCGTTATTGGAAGGAATATTTCAAATGCACTGAAATCTTCGGCCATTTATGTACCAGATCAGTACATTACTTTAATAAAAACAGCAAAGAAGAAGGGCACACCTTACACCGTCAACGAACTGGCACACGACAGTTTCTACGACTTAAAACCTCTGGCTGCTGGTAATTACACCCTTACAGAAGATGGAGAAAAGCTGAGATGGGCTGACATAAAAGTAAAAAAAAATTGCCAAGAAAACCCAAACAAGTTCTTTTTTAAGACTTCTTACGACGACGCAGAGTTTAAGTCAGTGTCTACTTTGACCAAAAAACAAGCAAAGACCAATACCGTGATAACCACGACACTCAAAAAAGTATATGCTCAAAAACTAAAAGCTTCAGAGACAAAAAAAAATTAATAGTTAAAAAAACTAAAAAACACGATTTGTTTAGTGTATTGTCATCGGTCCTCGATATATCTACAAAGTTTGAAAGAAATCTGACCGTTTAAAGTGGGTCAAAAACGCGCTCAAAGGAGTCGGTTACAAACATACATACAAACATACAGGTGAAGCTAATAAAAGCGTGTTAAAAACAGGGTATTCTGAACCTGATAAGAAGAAGTGTGATACCAAAGTATTACGAAGCTTTTTATGCTAGTCTTTAAACGTAATAGTAGTAGGACACAGACTGATTTTATATAAGAATTAGTATAGTTATTAGTTAAATTTAAAACTGTTATTTAGTAATTGCTTAGAAACCGCATATAAAAAATACTATTATCTTAAGTGAAAGTGTTGATCTCTTGTTTATACTAAGTACAAAGCATTTATCCATATTACCTACTACTGCTTATTGTGTTACCAATCAATAATTCGTGATAATGAGGTTTTAGAAGTATTTATTTTTGTCTGTTTCCTATTTTGTATGGTGCCAAAGCCCTATTTTAGTAACAAAAAGCTAAGTATAGTGATTGTTTTTTAATTTCGATGTGCGATTTTTTTATTTTCCATTTGTAAGTTACGACTTTGTCTCAATTCAACAAGGTTGTGATCATTTTTTTTAAATAAAACATTTAATTTTTTCGACTTGTGGCCTTTTATTCAAAATATTAATTGTTTTGATTGAAAAAATATATAAACTAAAGGGACTTATGTGCTGATAATCTTCTTTGGCATATAGTTACTACAAAATTGAAGTAAACAAGTGATAGGGAATTAAAATACGCATCGAATGATATAAATTTACACAGAATTATTGTAAGTAAGAGTGCCAAAAAAGCAAAAAAACTAAATATAAATTTTCAATCTGGTCTCCTGAAAAAAACTAAATTTTGATTTGTGGCCCTTTAGTTTTTAAGCAGCGAAATGTTCACCAACTGGAAAATTCCCAAATTAACAATTATTGTCGTATCCTGAATGTTTTGCATTACCTATACGTAAAATCCAGTATTATCGAGCGGAAATTACTATTTTTGCAAAGCTACATCCCACTGATAAAAGTCTCAGATAACATTCCTTGAAAGTGATGGTAAACAACGAAATAAATGCGTCAACTGTGCGCGGGCGCATCAAGCGTTGTGGCCCTCGTACTACGGCCAGCAGCGTGATTCATTCATAAAGCGATCCAATACGGATGTTCATGGCACGTAAAATATGCATCCATTCATAACTTCGTCATAAAAAAACTGTTGTAGCATTGCGTGGGCATAAAGTTCAAGGGCGCTCAAGGATGGGCCAAACTTAGATAGATCTCATTTGAATAGTTTAGAACAGTAACCTCGTTATCTTATAACACGGGCATAGGGTCAAAATTGGGTTTCTTATCGGTTCACCGTATTCATTAATAAATATAGGTATACAAAATTAGGTATAATATTGGCACACATAATCAGAAACTGCAAGGCTTACAAACTTGAATATTATCGGGTAAGTTCAAAAGACGTCCGGTAAATTTTTTTATTATTTATTTAGTTTATTTATCATAATATACGAGTAAATGGTCCCAATTGATTTGAGGAAAAAACGAGACGACGTCTTATTCACTACACAATGGGTACAAAGTCGCTGACTACCGGTCCTTTGATGACTTCGTAAAAAGAAAACGAATTTAAGATTATGACAAATCGGCAAATATAGCGTTTTATCTACCAACGTTTCTCTACATTTCATTTCAACTTAGGTCTTTTGAACTAATACGGGCGTAAAAAATCTCTGCTTCGTCTAGGTAGAGTCATTTCAGGATTTCAAAAAATTGAAGAAGGTATGCATCTGTTTAGCGGTGATTCAAGTTTGTGCAGTTAAATATTTCCTTCAGCGATTACATGAGGTTTACAACTCGATACCAACTTGTTTACAATAAACAAAGCACACACCTAACAGCTATAAGGCTATTAGGTCTGCAAGCGTTGCGTCACACGCGTCTAGCCAGCGCTATCGGGCACGTCGGGGCATGCCGTGCCAGCCACTGCCAGCATCTGGCGTACCGTACTCACTTTACATCGCTAGTTAGATTTTTTTAACTGCGTATGTGGATTTTTGGATAAATAGATGATTAGTTATAAGTCAGTCGACAATAATAAAATTTCCGAGTGTGGTCGGGAATTGTTTAAGGAATATTTTAGATTACTTCTGATTAATTTGTTTCAAAGTTCATTGGAAATTACGCTTGATTGATGGAACCTTAGTCGGTCTCTTGACTTTTCTGCTACATATTGTAATCCAGAAACCATTTCATTTATAGAGAAACTCTATCATTTTAATTTCTTTATATCAACTCATCACATTTATCACAATTATGTGTCTATTTGAAACTCTTGTACATTCCGAATACTTTATTATCGTTTTGTTAAAATGTTTTTACGAACTGACACATAATAGGTAAATGGTTTACCCAGATAATTTTTTTACAGACTATAATTTCCAAATGATTACATGCCAGTTGGGACCTATAGATATTTATGAAATTAATCGGATGTAATAAACATACTTACTTGTAACTTCCTTTCCTAAGGCGCTGGCCCCACAGCGAGCGGTTTAGATTTTTTAGTTCTGGTTTTAAAATTATTTAGGTATCAATTTTATTTAAATTTTTTGAAAAATTTATAGCATAAACTAAGTAAAAACTAAAAAGGTAGGTAACTAGGCCAAACACAAGTTCAAAGTAGACAGAAGAAAAATCTCAGTGGGTTTACGAACTCGTAACGAAATGTGCGCGCACTATTTCATATTGTTATAGACATCCACTCCACAATATTTTGGTAAAATTGCACCAATGGGCTTCCATTTTCACAAACATAATTATAGCACTCGTTATCTGTGCATTCAGTCTTCCAAATAGACTAGCTCTAAGTATAACGTATAACTTTGAATTTAGCACTCTAGACCGCTCTATGTGTGACCGTCGGCGCCGATGACCTAAGTAAACTCGATGAACTTTATTATATTGATGTGTTTGAAATATCTTGTTATCAGTGTTTTACGTATTATAAACAATAAAAGTAATAATTATAAACGCATCTGCTTATTTAAAATAATTCAGAATTTATGACAAAGATCTAAGTACCTAAGTGTATCTAAGTGTTCCAGTTGGAAGGGTATTGTTTCCAGTGAAATTTCAGGGCAAATAGGAGTTGAAACATCTTATATCCTATCTTGGATTCTAAGAATTCAAAATTCTGGGTGGCGCAGACCTGTTATGGGCAAACGTGACGTTTAACATCAGGCGAGTAATTTGCTCGTCTCATCATTCAATAGATAACAAAAATATATATATGTCGGTATACAAAAAATAGTATACCCTACTAATCAGTTCATTTGGTGTAAATATTTTTCATCCTCGTAAATATAAAGTTAACCAAGTTGTCTTGTAGCGAGTCGTTTTCAGCAGCAGCTGCAGCAGCGGTGCTAAAGTCGTAATTAAAAAAAAAACCCTGACGTTGAAGTTGTTTATTCCCTATTTAGTCACATATAGGTAAAGTTGCTCGTTGTCGTACTATATTTGTAATGGTGAGAGATAAATAAATCAGTGGCTGGCCGTACCAGCGTCTGTTCTGCACGATCAAGTTACCGGCGATTACTAATTAGATTTGTTTATTTAAATTTATCTTTTTTGTGAGTTTTCAGAAATAACTTTTACCTACTTGGCGGAAAATCGAGATTTGGGGAGGGGAGATAATCAAGACATTTTTATTGAGTATCTACATAAATGTAAAATTAAGATTCTTACCCACGTTTTTTTAAATAATTGGGATAATAATTGGATTTTTTAATAAATTTTCTTTGAATTATTTTTAATTTTTTTCTTTCATTGATGATGAAATATTAGATATATCTTTTTAACTAGTTACCTAGTCTATTAGGATATTTCAAGTTACTTAAATATTATTATACCTCTAGAATCTAGACTAAACATAGACTTTCCATCTACCTATACGTAATTATATTGTTTTATAAGGATAGCCCTAAAATTTCTATCGTTCGTTCAAGATGAGATTCGAAATCCAGTTGCAAGATTTGACCTAACAAACAACATAGTTACTTTGATTACAAACTAAATAAAGCTTATAATATTAATACAACACCGTGTGTATCTACACGAATGGTGCAAAAGATAAAAACACCATTACCACCATATGGTGTTATTGGGAAAAATGGCGAATCCATAGCCAAATAGATAATTAGCGTCAAGTTACAAATGTTCGAAATTTTATCTGTTCCTGTTATTTTTATATTCACGTGTATGTTTCGTGTCAGATTGTGAAATATTCTGCGGCCAAACCTATGCGTAAGCGACGCGTCAATTGGAGTGGCAGCCTCGCGCTGGACGATTTTGTCAGACCTTTTTTAGGATGCCTTGGGACTACAAGGTACGTGGCATGATCTTTCTTTTTTCTTATATATAAAAACTGTTCGTTAGTCTCGCTAAAACTCGAGAAATGCTGGACCGATTTGAACATTTTTTTTTGTTTTGTTCACTCTATTACTAGTTGGTTAAAATAAGAAAAAAGGGTGAAACTAAAGGGTGCAGCTAGTCATAAATAAAATTACATATCTAATATATGGTTCAGTAGCGCGTTTTAGACGCACTCGCTTCCCGCGTATCGAACGTGCAGGTTTAGCTTTATAAAAATCATACTTAGAGCTAACTGACTGTTACGCATACAGTGTGTGCGGCGAAACAGATGATAGGTCACAAAGTGTTTGGTTAGTAAGAATTTTATGACTCATCTTGAAGTGGTGATGGCTCAGTGGCGGTTCACATGCAGATGTGATGCTGCACTATGTTGGAACCTCTTTTATGGTGGTATTGAATTATCAATAATAGATACTTAAATATACTTTTAAGTGCAGGAAAATGTATGCGATATTTGTTTAAGATTGTATTGCACTAAGGTGACGGTAGACGTACCAATTGAACTTGCGACCAAGTGGGATGTCCCCAACTCAACCTTTTAATCATCCCACTGCTGGGATTTCAGGTCTACCCTGGAAGGGTGATTAGGTCGTATTCCTAATTAGTAGAAATAATAGAAATAAGAGACACAGATAGTTTGCGCATATCATTTCTTTAATACGAGCATTTTACAACAATATTGAAACGAAATCATCATTTTGAGATCTGCTGCCAACATACACTACGGGCGCTCAACAAATAAACATAAACCGCGCACACTAATCTATATAAACAAGTCGCATAAGTACATACAGGCTTCCCGATATATTCTATACATACACTAAAGCTATATCACCACTCGCCGCTCTACGTTCCGTGAACGTCCTCACTAGTTTAAACTTATACACAGTCACTTGCTCGGATTTGTTCATTTGATTGTCTGTTGCACTAGTAAATCACTTCGTAGACGGTGGCCTTCTTGTCGCCGGAGCCCGTCACGATGTACTTGTCGTCTGAAGAGATGTCGCAGCTCAGCACCGAGGACGATTCCTTCGACTGGAACAGGGAATTGCAGCATTAGTATTTTATTCAGGCAGTGTTATATGTAGGTGGGTTGGATGAACGGGGTTATGGTTCTACTATATGCTCATGAAAAAATAACTGAAGTCAATAAGAAGTTTGAAAAGAGCAGTATTTATTTTCATATTATATTTGAATTTGAATGGGTTTTTTGTGGACTTGTCATTTTACTGTTAATGAATTTTACCGCTATCGGTTAAGATGGCGTAGTCAAAGATGGTGACCTCCAGCATAGGCCATAAACTTTAATGAAAAAACCGTTGGCAATACGTGCTCTACTTGACAAAACTATTTAGGCGGGCAATAGGAAAAAACCAAGAAAATGGCATACAATGAGAGCGAGTTACCTGGAATATACTAGCGCCGTAGGGCGTGCGCCACGCGTTGAGCAGGTTGTCCTTGCCCGTGGACACGAACCACTTCCCGCAGGACGCGAACCGCAGCGACAGCACGCACGACTCGTGCAGGTGCAGCTGGTACTTGTCCGGCTTCACGGCGTGCAGCACCTCCACGTTGCTGTTCTCCATGCCCACTGCGAGCCACTCGCCTGGGGATACGAGGTTCATGTCGAATTAAGAGAAATGAAATCGATTGGAAGGAAGTACGAACACAGTATTTTTACAGGCATGAGCGGCCCGCTTTATACCGAATTTTAATGAGAACTAAATACTAGCAGTTAAATAAATATCCATAACTAGCTACACTCTGCGGTTTCAACCGCTGTTTTTTTTTTAGTTTTACCTTTACCTTCCCTGAACTTCCACAAATTCAAGATAAAAATTTGCGAAATCGGTTCAACCATTCTCGAGTTTTAGCCAAACGAACAGCGATTTTTTTATATATACCTAGGTAGTATAAGAAGAAGAAGATTTTAATTTAAGTAACGTTTGGCTTTGGCCGTAAAGTTACTTAAAATAATAATGAAGAATTTGAATTGTTGAACGTTGAGAAATTGGAAAAAGAAAGAAAGGAAAAAGTAAAGAGTACTTTTACAGTCTTGAGTGAGGCTCGCTCGTACTGAGTTATGTTGAGGACTTTATGCAGAATTATAATAATTACTAAATTTATGCCCAGTGTAGGCCTTTTTTCTTTCTCTAATCTAAATTTCATGTTTCCCACATAATCGGTATTCGTATTGTATTGTTGAAAGAGTTGAAAGAGATGATAAATTAATTACCTGTAGGACAATATCCTAATGAGAATATTTGTGAACTGAAGTCATGCTGCTGTAGTTGTCTGCCTTCTCTCAGGTCCCAAGATCTGGAAAGAAAAGGAAAAAATAAGATAAGTACATAAGACATGTTTTTTATACTACATAATATTACTTACATTTTATCTTCTTCTCGGTAGAGTACTTCTGAAAGTACTTACAACATGGCATCAATTTGTGAGTTACTACTTTGTTAAAGAACGCAACATGGGCTTTTCTTTCTGTGACCTTAATCTTTAGCAGTTACATATTTATAATCATACGACATTTTATTTGTGGTCTTATATAAAAATACGAATAATAAAGTTCATATAAAATCTTATTGGCAACTCAATGAGTTTCTTATTTAAAAAACGTAAACGTTTCACACTCATAGCTCCCCACTAGGAATAAATCCTGTGTCGAGGATGCTATGGAACACACACAAAGACAAGGACAACTAACACCCAGACCCAGAACAGATATTTAAATTCATCATTCAAACACCTGCCCGGCCGGGAATCGGACCCGGGACCTCTGGCTTTTAAGGCGGATACACTACCGCTGAGCCAAACAGGCCGACTTTCTTGGAGGTATTCTGATCTACTCGTATCTCCCATTGAGGTAGGTCCGGTAAACGCCATTGCTTAATTAAAAATCAGAAATATTTATTGACCTTAATTATTAACATTGAATGTTACAGGTAAGTCACATTTACAAACAATTTTACTATTGGAGAATTAAAACTGAATTAAACTAATGAATTAAATAATTGAACAATTACAACTATGAAGAACAATTAAGAAGGATATAAAATGATTCTCACCTCACTGTGTTGTCGAGACCGCCGGTCCACAGCTTGGTCCCGTCAGCCGAGATGTCGATGCAGGAGGCGCCGTCCGTGTGCCCCTGGAACTGCCGCACCAGCGTCTGGTTGTGCAGGTCCCACACCGCTATGTTGCCGTCTGAACAACAGCTGAAGCATACCTGGAAATCACACATGAAATATGTTATTCAACCGTTTCAAATATATCATCATCTGTTCTGCTTTTTTTTTTTTTTAATTCATCCTCACGACACACACCGCCTATCAATTGCGGCCAGTAGTATATGAAATCAGGGATTGTTCATCTAAACCTTCATTTTTTTAGAGTTAGCAGGATATATTATGTATTTTAAGAACAGTGGAACGTCATGTTGTGCAAAGTCAAGCTAGAGACAGAAGATCAGAAAGTCCGAGAAGGAGGACTTTAAGTAAGACTTTTTTTGTTTTTACGACTTTACTTTTGGAGGACCACTGCTAGTCAGTTAAGGAACTTACCGATCTAAAATCAGATTTTGAAGAATAAAGTGTACCTTAGAGTCAGGACTAATGGCAAGCGCATAGCAGGCGGGCGCTGATGACGTCAGCTCTGCCTTGATTCGCGGCGTGGGAGATGCCAGGTCCCAGATGGACAGGTTGGACGCCTCGCCGCCCACGATCAGCGTGCGGCCGTCGGGCAGCAGTTTCACTGATCGAATATAGTTGTCCCTTTGCTGAAATATAAAATTTCTTTGATAAAAATTGTCGCTGCAAAAAGTTGACGAAATTTTATTCTTTGTGTGTTTATTTATTTTCGAATGCAGAAGTGTCCGTCGACTTATAAGAATGAAACTTTAGAATTTGAGAATAATATCTAAAAAATATGCGAAAAACAGTCGAGGACAGTTACCCACTCACCAAACAATCCAGTTGGCTGACGGGCGCCTTGCTAGGCTGGCTGATGTCCCACACCTTGACGCAGCCCTTGCCTCCGGTGTACACGTATTTAGTCGGCGAAGATACTGTAACCGCGCAGACAACTTCGCCGTGAGCCAAAGCTGAGACTTGCCGCGCGTGCCTCGGTATGCCGGGACCCATCAAGGCGTCAGGGGGAAAAGGGACCGGCTGCATTTGACCTTCTGCCGACACGTGGAATGAATACGCTCTGGAAATATGGAGAACGTAGAGCGTTAGAATACGAAAAGATAAAGCTTGTTTGTTCAGGAACTTTGGTCCATACCGACAGTTGAATAAAGACTTATTTGGAAAATTGTAAACAAAATTTACCATGCTCCGGCAATGATTCTTAAGAACCTGTTTATTATTCACGTTAGGTGTGATACCATCTTTTAGCAGAGTGTCCACACCTTAAATTTAACACTAGTCGTGTGGTCTAGCCTGTTGAAAAGTCATAACTCTATTGATTTTGTCTCAACTGGTAGGTCTCCAATTTTCCTTTAACGGTATTTTAACGGTACCTATATACCTAACGGTTTTTTTATTTATCACAAGCAGCTTACGATTGTATATTTGTGGTAGGTTTTCAACTCAGTGTTTAGGTTTTATGTTATGTATCATTTAATATATAGTAGGTATAGAGTGTCCCACATTGTGTATTTAAAGAATAGGTACTAACGGTTTTCCTCCAGGTATTGGGTTCATGCCGGCGGGCCCGATCGGCGGGCGCAGAGGCTCGTACGCCAGCGCTGCTCTCGCGGAGTACCCCGCCAAGCCATACGCATCATGCGCTCCGTTTCCCAAGTATGGTGGGTACTGGAGCGCTGGGGGCTTCACGGCGGCTTTTAAGGGAGCTCCAGCCGAGCCCGCGCCGCTAGCGCCAGACGTCGGCGTCACGGGCTTTGAGATGGGCGTGCTGGGCTTCTCGTCTAACTTTTTTGCTGAAGGCGTTGATGCGTTGCTTGACGTCCCTGATCTGGAAAACAATAATGTTCATCAGATATTACTGACATAATACCATTGTAGGTACTCGTAGTGTTCATTTTTTTAATATTAAATTTACTACTAATATCATTCAGCAAATTTTTACGATTGACGAGTTAATGCAGAGCAAGAAGAAAGCTTTGTCAAAAAAGTAATGTTATTTTCAGAACTGGATTAAAATACGCCAGAGAAAAGTTGTCGACATTACAAACTGAGTTGTTATTGTTGGTCAATGGAATCTTTTCTTTTTAAGTTTGTTTACTTTTTTAGAAGATCGAAAGAGTACCTACTGAAACTTTTCAGGAATATTTCTAGTTATGTTAAAGCTGCGATTATGATTTCATATTCTACGGCCTATTTATTCGAAAGCTCTTTTTGTGGCATGTTGAATTTAAATGGAACTAGCTAGTCAATACTTTAACTCGTTTCCTGTGCTATGTATGCACTACTAGACCTACCTACACAATATTGTTAAGTATTCTAAGAATAAGGCGTGGACACAAAACAGAACCGGATTAATACGGCTGGCCGGCAATTTGTCGGGAAGTTTGTATAAAGATTATCTGCGTCTATCCATCAAACCGCCTAATCTTATTGTTGTTAATAGGACTACGTCGACCCGCGGCCGTATTCCGTAATTGATTCAGATCGGCCGGATTAACTTTCGACTCCGACAACTCGCCGCATGTAGTGCGACGACCTTACAAACTAACAACTAGTTTACATGATAGGGCTTCGATTAAAAGGATGAAGCGATTATCTCAGAATTTACGCTCGGAAGTTGAGCTTGTAGGAAATGGTGTAAAAATGGCTTCTTTGTAAAGACGTGCCATAATTAGTTTGTAAAGCCGGAAGAAAATGTTTTAACATTTTGGCTGGGTAAAATATATAGTGGTAAATTTTCTCCAGAATACGATTGTTTCCTTTGTTTAAAATCCGTAGATACACTGTAGGATTTTTGTTTTTGTTAAGTTACTTTATTTTGGAAGGTTTCCGGAGAAAATTGAAAATAGAACCGCCTATTGAGCCCAAGTAGGTAATGAATGAAATTTCAAAAACAAAGTGGCTCACTTTGAAGCTTAAGATAGTAAGGTGGTACGTTACCTGGGACTATGGGGCGGGTGTTCCTTTTTTGGCTGCAGCTTATCCAGTCCATTCTCTCGTGGTGACGGGGCACCGTTATGGGGGGAAGTTGGCTCTTCGCTGGCATCATCTACTACCAGCTCCTGGAAATGAAACATTTACTTGATTAGTTTTTATACCATTGTTATAAAATCTAAATTTTTAGAGTTCGCAAGAAATAAGAATAAAATTGATTAACTTGTGTCAAGGTTAAATCTACTTCTTATTTATCATCGTTGAAAGTAACTAAGGTTAACTTACATGGCCCATATCTTTCTCTTCTTTCTTTAGCTTCTTGTGGTCAGGCTCGGCTGGACTCCGCGTCCGATACTTCTCCCGCTCGCCGGGCGATATTGAATTTCTCTGCAACAAAACAAAATCCTCAATAATAACATCGCTAACCAATCCAATATTGGCAGTATTGGGAATTGTTAGTTCAAATACGTGAATGTAAACATAATCAAAACGTTTACGGCGGGCTTACGCGCCTATAGCAATCAATCGATCATTGTTCGCAAATAAATCGGTGCGCAGCGAGGCGAGCGCTACAGTCAATATCAATATCAAAACACGCTGAGGCAGAACAAACTGACCGCATGATTAGCTCCGGGAGTGGTCATCGCCCCCCTGGCCCGGGGGTGACGGCGGTGGGGGGGCGGGGGATCGGAGCGACCGCAACATTTGGATGAGCGCGCAAATACGGACTAATGAAATAATCATATACGTGACGAACGACCGCCCCGTGCTCCACTGATTCCGCCCGTGTTGACACAACGTACATTTGCGTACCCGTCCTACTCCACACACGGCAGCGCCGACGCTCGCTGGTGGCAGCGGCAGCGGCAGCGAGCTATCCAATATACGGATTATCAATACACGGTCGAGTGCTCGCTACGAGTCGTGTTTTAGACAGGCGCTATTTCGAGTGTATGCACTCGAGCATTCGAGCGAAAAGGCTATCTACGCTCATGATAAATTCGAACTGATATTAAATCCACTTCACCTTCCTACGTGTATCAGGTTTTGAACATTTCGAGTGTAATCAAACACCTGTTACGATGAGACGTTCGTTAGCTCAAAGATAAGATTTCAACGTGCGCTATGCTACGCGCGGCGTAGCACATCAACGTAATTACTCTAGTGTCTTTAGCTAACCGTTGTTGAATGAGAAACTGCTCGGACTTAATCCGGCATCCTCGGGGAGTGGAGCAGGCACGGCTCGCTAGCGCCTAGAGGGGTGTAACGGGCTCTAATTTTACGAGGCACTAAGTTAGAGGCGAGTGGCAAGCGGCTGTTAATTTGCTCGGCGCGGCGACCTGTCGCCGCCCGCTGTGACTTACTGCCTCTCTGGCTCGCACGCCTCGCAGACACAATAACGCTTTATGTCCGGCTGCCCGCTGCCCACCCGCCAGATTCACATCTATTTATCACCGCTTCTCTCGAGATACCTACTGATATGCGCACTTTAATAATCTCCCATGAGCTATAACTGCGTCGTTCTATTTTCGTGTTCGGAGCCATTAGACGATAACATTGAGACGAACCATCATTCTGTAGGATAAACAAGTCGACACGGCTTATTGCGGCCGATGTTATTGGATATTTGATAGGCGAGATGTAACCAATAAACTTTTATTATTGGCACAAGTCGTGTGGAACGGAACATAAAGCGGCGTCTATACTGCTAACGTTATAATACCGCATATTGCATAGATGTCGGTCGGTGTAGTATACTCGAGGGGTCGCTCGTGTAGAGGTCCTAATTTTACGATCGCTGGATCTCCAGAGTTCGACATCGAATTTAAAGTGAGTGTTCGTCGAGAGCGGAGGGCATTCGCAGTAACGTGACTTGTCCGATCCAATTGGATGGGTTTTATGTTGCCCGTCAGTGCCATTCACTCGACTCGAGGGCTCACCGTTTGCGGTTAATCGTTAATTTAATAGATCGATTTTGTGGTTGGCTGCCGAATAGTTGAATGACCGCTTTATTTTATTGAGAAACGAATTAACTAATCGTCGAAAATAATCGTTACATCAAAGCGTCTTAACTACTTTTTAATTTCCCTTGGCAATAACTGAGATAAGAGATACAAACTTTAAAATCTGTTCAAATCCTAACATTTTATTTCTTTCTACGACTTAATTAGAATTAGAAACATCACAAGAGAATAAAGAAATCCATTCGGACTACACAGTAAGTAGTAAGCAACCTTTTCCATTAGCAACAGAAAGTGAACAGGGCTAATCTTTACTTTATCCCATTAGACGGGTCGACCTCAAGAAAAGGCAATTGAGCGCGGGCGCGGGCGAGTCCGGCTAAACAAGTACCGGCTACAAGCTTCGACATGAGACTACGGCTAGGGTTGCCCTATCTCTGAAGTAATTGAGAAAAAATGCAAATCATTAAGATAAGAAAACAACAAAATAAAATTGTTTCTATCAGTGTTCTATCAGTGAAAACGACTGCACAGGACGCCTGAAAGGCCATTGGAAGTTCATCTATCTAGTCTAAGTTGGTAACCTTCAGGAATGAATATTGGGAATGATCTATCTAAATCTCTAAAACTGAGTGCTTTTTCTATGCATGATACTCTATTATAAAAACGATGTTCAAGCCAGCACATAAAGGTTTTTGCAACAGTCAACGTTTTTTAAATTATTTTATCCACCTATTCTTCTTCGTCTTAAAGAGTTCTTGTAAAACGAACTCTCTACTAACATAAAGTAATATCGATGGCATCTGTGGAAACATAAAATCCGTAAGATACACACTAGATATATCTACTAAGCCTTCCTTATGATATCAACACTACCTCTACAATAGCGCATAAATCCGAAGGAAGCTCGGGAGATGACATCCCTAGCGTGAGGGCGCACACATGTGTCGAGAGGGTCTCGGGAGGGGGTCGGGGGGCTGTGACGTAACGTAACATATAAAGTGGCAACACACAGGCGCGCTGTTAACGCCGCCCGGGCTTATTGTCTGCGGTCACGCGACGAGCCGTTTAGCCGCGCGCGCCGCGCCGCCGCCGCCGCACCACCGCCCGGTTAACCGGAAGGGGGGCGGTTAACCGGACGCTCAGGGGCGGAAGCGGGGGAAATAGATAAATAGACCGCCCGACGCTCGGAAATGTACGGATTGAGTTCGGACTATATTTCAGGCATAATAGTTTTGAAAAGTTGCGTGATTTACACGCGACGTTTTCAGCTTTTATCGTATCGGGACTGCCGGTTTTATACGACTCCGTTTTATGATACTGTCATCGAAAAGTTTTATGGGCTATTTTACTTTTGAGCCCCATTATGTTGTCAATTTATAACAGACTACGCCGGAGCGCTTCGTGATGCGATAAAACGTTTGCGCACGTAAGGAGCTCATTCATCGCAAGAAGTCGCGCGTTATTAAACCGGTCGCCGCCGCGCAGGCGGTCGCGGCGACCGTCTTCGCAAAAACCAAACGACGACAACAACTCGGAAACGGGAATCCGCGCTCGTCGGAAACATGGCCCACAAAAAAAGTTACAAAAATTTAATCGCCTGCGATCGCGTAAACCGCGGGGAGCTGCGCGACTTTAAAATTAACTTTACCGGTTCATTCGTATACATAAATAATGCAGGAATTTCTGAATACACATTAAACTCCTATAAAGAATACATTAGCATAAATTTATGGTAGCGAGTCGGCGTTTCGAGCGCGTTTTTACGTGACTCGTAAAGTTTATAGTCGCGAGTGGAGGATTGCGTTTACTGCGCTCGCTATCGGTTTATGGGCGACCCCAAATAACCAAATTGCCCGGTGGTTGTCGAGGCGCCCGCTGCCGTCTCCGCTCCGCTGCTCGCTCGCTCCGCTCCCGTCCGCGCTGCGCAATCTGTTCTCGAGTGCAGGCCATTATGCCGCTACTCCGCTTTACGAGCTCTCTTCGCGGAAACTCAGCCGTACGACTCGCCACGAGCAAAATACGCTTGGAAACTTGCCCGATGCAATTGATGTTCATTACTGCACTGTTTGTTAACCTTCCCTTCTTCGCTCATTATAATAGCGCTCGTCAACTCTTACCGGAAAATTAAATACAGTTTGCATGCTGCCTCGGCCGAGTTCTTAGAATTATATTATGTTTAATGTGAAGAGGCAGTAGTCGCGGTAACTACAAATTAAGTTATAATTAAGGTAACTTCAAATTTAATTAATTATTAATTACGTCAAATTAACGCCAAACTCGGGCATCTGTATCACACAAAGTAAATTCCGGGGAAGCCGTCGATAAGCAATCTCACCCCGCCCCCTTGCTCCATTACAGGAGTAATTAGCACAATTAACAGGAGCAGACGACGAGGGAGGCGCGGGGAGGCGCCGCGCCGGGAGGGGGCGTGATCGCTTTCACGCACGCAAACAAATGTCACGTGGCACGGCGCCTTAATTAAAACGATAATTGAGTTGACTTGCGAAACTCATCCGCCATTTCGACATTCCGAGAGAAATTTCACGGAAACTCCCCTCCGAACTACGAAGCCCTTAAGTGTCGACGACTTTAATTTTGTGTTTGCGTCTACTTTGCGGTTTCGAGGCAAATTTTAATACGGTGTGGGTACGCGGCGTCGCTTTGTGAAATTACTTAAATAGATTACCTCGAATCGAGTTTCGCCGTCATGCTGGAAGGCAATTTGTGTAGGACACTGACATCTCCGAAATAGGTGTTGGCTCTGCGCTTATTTAGAGTAAATTCAGCGTCAAAGAGACTTTATTTTAGGCGTGGTAAAATCTAAAGACCCTTATTCGACACGATGTCATAAAATCAACACGCTAGGGCGATGGTGACGTGTGTTGACATAACCGACTCGGTTTAATTGTGATCCCTCCTCGGAGGGTGTGACTCGGTCCCTCTCGGCTTGCTTCGCCGGCAATATGTGCGTAGCCAACATGACTTAATACCGGCTATAAGCAATTTGCTACGCCTTAACGAACCATTCGCTTTGCGCCATAACATCACTAAAGTTAATTTGTAAAAGGTCGCTGCCCGACCTTTAAAAGCGACGCCTCTGTATAAAAAATATTAATTAACTTGCCACGCCAGACCACCGCGTTACACATTTAGTTAACCGGTAAAACAAAGTTACGATAAATTCGAGCGAAACGACAATTTTATATTGAAAAATTTCCTGTTTTGCTTGCTATGGGCGAAGTGTAATTTGAACGAAAACAAATGTAATTATGTACCCAATTTCAGAATGATTGACGTTATTATTATATTTATAGTTGTGTGGCGAGATTTAGTGGAGGGTCGCGGACAATGGTCCACATTCGGCATGATATGGACGCCACCTTAGTAGGCGCGGGCGCGAGGGTCGCAGCCGGCGCACGGTTATTTAAATGAGCGCTCCCTCGCCACCCGTCAATAAAACATTAAACACGTAACAAGTTTATGCGCAGCGACAACCCTAGCGGATTCCGCCACTTCGTTAATCCGGGGCGGGGGCAGCCCTAAATTAGGGTCGAGACAAGCCGTAATCCCCCGCTCGGCGCGACGGGGGATTTATATTGTTATTGCTCCGCGTCCGGAATTATACGAGGGTTGAGGGACTAATGAAAGGGGAAATTTAATTCCTAATGATTCTCGTCTTAGTTCGTAACGAGGGAACTCGAAAAAGGGCTGCGACCCGCGCACTTTTTATGATTAATCGCGTCGAGCGAACCGAACGTTATTCGATTCGATTTCGTCCGTTTGCATTTCGGTCGTTTAGTGTGTTTTGTTTTTACTCGGGACGGAACGACGTCGACATGTTTGTCGAGTCAGAAGTTAACAACCAAATTGGATTACAAATTTATTCATGAAACATTTTCGATGCTCGTACACGACAGTGAGCAGGCGAAGCATATGTAAATGTGTGATAAGCACGAAGGAGCGACGTGCGGCGCATAGGCCGGCGCCGGCGAGGAACAGCCGGAGCCGACGGCCGGCGGCGGACACCGCGCGCGCTTGTTTACAACTATCGAACAACCGCGCGCCCACCACTCCGTAATCTACGCAGCACCATAACATGAAACGTTTAACGCGCCATTCGATACGGTTCTAGTAAACATTAATGGACCTAATTCTGTTTTACGTTTTACTCAAAGTCAACATGTTTCGAAAAAAAATTACCGATTGCGCACGCTACGTAGCTACGTCGTAGCTGCTATAACTTCTACGTATAATATTACAGATATAACTGTTTATGCGAATTTCTCCTTATTTGATGAATGTGAATACCGGCAGGCAGCGTCATTATTCTCAATAGTATAATGCACAATGGAAACGTAAATTAAAAGGAAGCCGCGTATCCGGAGAATGCCCTCCGTTCCAGTGCGCGGCGCACGGTAGCGACGTCCTCCGCCCTTCCGCTCATTACGTCGACGACTAATTGAGATAAATTATGAAGACTTGCAGCGAACCGCGAGCCGCCGGCTATCGCGCCACCTACCCGCTAATTACATGCAACGATTTCAATTACCCGCCGGTTCTAGCGTGTTTTTGCTCCGCGCCCACCGTCCGTTTGTTTTTATTTAGTTTATCCGCTCTCGAACGGGTGTCTGCGGCGATTTAATCGCAATTAACGCACGAAATGAGTCGCTGTAAAAACATTACAGCGCTTCGATGCAATTAGACGTTAGCGGTTATAACGCATCGTAAAGTCGGACGGAGCGAGTGCAATAAATAAGATAGAAGGGTGCGGTCGGGTATAGCAGCCGTGTAGCGGTGTCGAGCATGCGGGAGACGACGGGCGGCCACACACGTCGTCACAAAAAGGTCGGAGGCGCGGGCGACAGGCGAGGCGAGAGGCGCCGACCGCAACAGACGAGCGCGCGCCGACCGCAGGCGCAGCGCCCGCCTCGTCTGTGCGATGCACTCCCTCGCCTCGTCAGCCATGCGGTCGCACGACATCCACCTACTGTTTATGACGTATACGGTATATGGTTTTACCTTTGAAACCTACGAGCAAATTCATCTACTCTACAGTGTTCTACTGATCGCTGTTATTTCGACACCCATGCAATATGAGTAGGTAACTTGTATCACGGTCGATTGCATCGGACGCGAGCGGCGTTAAACATTGCACTTTCGTTATGAATCCCCGAGTAGGTGCGTATTGAATATTTCATTTCGGAATATTGAATCTGCGGGCGCGAGCATCGGTGCTCGTTACGGAACGACACGGTCGGTAGAGTCATTGCGATCCGGGCTATTCGGAACGAAACAATGAATCGAGTTGCGATTGGAATCGCAGTGCTATAAAATACTGTACGTATCTTTATTCCCTTTTACTGCTATTAGATACAAGCTATGCCTTTTAACTGACGCAATAAAATGGCTTACATCCTGGAATAAAGTTTTATTTGTTAAAACTCTTCTAAGATATTTCACTAATTACAAGTTTCAAGTGACTTCACTGGCGTTAAGTTTTATTACCTCAATTCATTCCTATAAACAACACAACATGATTCGATAAGCTAATTAATTCAATTCTTCGTAACAAACACTCGAATAGAATGAGGCTAAATGAATGCGATTAACAATATAATGTCGGAACGGTTAACTCGATGGTTAAAAATAGAGCTACTGTTTGAAAAGTGTAGGTACAAATTGTGGTAGGGAATTACATGTACTATTTATATTTTTTCGGGACGATTACAGCTTATTAACCGACTTCAAAAAAGGAGGAGGTTATCAATTCGTCTGTATGTTTTTTTTTTTTTTGTATGTTTGTTACCTCATAACTTTTGACTGGGTGAATCGATTTTGATGATTCTTTTTTTATTAGAAAGCTGACGCTTCCGATTTGGTCCCATTTCAATTTAGTCCAGTTCTGATAATGGTATCCATGAGAAAACCATATAAGTCTTAAATTTGCATTAAGTACGTGCGCGACAAATAGATGAATAACTCAATAGTCGGTCTTTTGAAGTCGGTTTTTGTTTTTTGTTTTGTAAAAATAATGTTCTTGTATCTATACTAATATTATAAAGAAGTAAAGTTTGTGTGTTTGTATATTTGTTAAATTGTAAGGGGTAATCTCGGGATCTACTGAACCGATTTTAAAAATTCTTTCACCAATAGAAAGCCACATTATTGCTGAGTGTCATAGGTTATATAAAAAACCGAAAAATAAAAAGGCTTTTACGTGGTAGTCCGTTTTGCAAAGTGAATCGGAGAAAAAATGGTCCGGACGGCGCGCGATGGCTTCGGGTTTAATTAACATTATGCCCAACGAAGTGGGCAAGGGTCAGCTAGTATAAGATAAAGTTATGTGCACTAAAACAAAGAAGCAAAGCTGACAAGCGAATCATAAAACTGTAATTTCCTATCAACACTAGCTTTGTCAATGTCTCATAAATAGTAATAAGTAGCAGAGTGTTAAAGCCAACAGGCAGGTATAGGGAGGGGCGTCATTCGATCAAGCTTGCACGAATCGATGCGATACGCCCGGGAACAAAGCCGCGCTAGACGCAATACCCTGACATACCCGCACCTATAACTCAAGGGTTGCCACTGTCATGAACAAAAAACTGATCTAAAAATTAAAGTAGACGCAAATTTAAATTGTATACTTATTCTTGCGAACTGTAACTGCACTTTTAATATAGGTGATATATATTTTCTACTATTTTTAAACTAAGGCAAAAGACAAATAACTAAAGCTAAACTTAGATTATCTCTTAAGTGCTTTAGATTTATATTCGTTTACTCTACAAAAAGCTAAAAAAGCAGTTTATATTACAACAAAACATAAAAAACAACTTATGACACCCCTAACTCAGGACTCCTTTGGCAACATATGCCTTTGCTCGTCAACAAGGAAATATTTTGTATGGAGTCCCCTTTGACGCGCACCCGTTTTTGCATCGCTCGACAAAGGGAGTCGGTTACAAAGAGGTAATAAAACTTGCCCGTTGTGAAGTTAAAGTTTAAAACAGGTGCTCTTGTTGGCACGACATGAAGCCGGTACAAACTTTGCCGTATTTTAAAGAGTTTACTCATTTCACCCGCTGAACTTCCTAAGTCTTTGAGCGCTAATTGAACGAAGTATTTCATCATCAGTTCGGTAGATTTCTAAACTAAATACCGAAGCTAATATTTATTAATTCAAAGCTATTCATACTGTCATGATTAATTCTGCGAGAGCAGATTATAAATTCTGAGACGGAGCCTGTGACTGGGACACGACAGATAATCCAGCGGAATAATGTGGATGCACTGGTATAATCTATGTTATTCGCTATCAAGGGGAGGGTGTAAGAAGATTTACTACACCAAGCGTGCTGTGATACAGTGCTCAAAATCCAACTACGAGTGGATAACACCTCGGTTTGATAGGTTAGGCCTTTGATACATTGTTTTTATAATATTTATTAGTAGGTAAATATATAAGGATAATATTTACGATAGGTATGTACCTATGTAGGAATTTTATTGTACCTACTACAAAGCCGCGCGGCATTTGACTAATATAAACTTTACAAACCTTTTTTGAAACAAGGTAAATAAAGTTATAAAATCGTTGTGTTTTCGTTTAACGTGAAATTCTTAAGATCTGCTCCTGGCACCGACTTAGGATAAGTGTAAGTATGTTGCCATGCCGAGCTTCGGCGCTTGTTACTGGATAAGTTTCAGTACTGAGCAGATTAATTCACTGTACAGAGCTTGAGTATAGAAGCATAGACGTGAGGCAGGCATCAAACGACACACTTGGCTGAACAGAAGCACAGCAGGATTAGGTGAATAATATCAACGTATCTACAAGTAGATTGGCTGGATCAACTATTCACTTTGGGCTTTGAGGCGTTTATGCTTGCAAATACAGCACAAATGTTACTGTCTTCGCTAGAGTATCTTATTGCGTACCTACCGGTAAACAGATAAGTTTTGTCAAATAAAGTATTTTTGCGGTTCTTAATGTCTTTACATTAAGAACCGAAAAATACTGTTTTAATTTTTGTGTAATTTTCTTCTCTATTTTTGAAATTAACTAAAGCCGATAATGATTATGTTAGAAAATAATGTTAATCACGCATTTTTATCGTGTACAAACAAAGTATTTGTCAGGATTAGGTATAAACAAGTTGAACCACGGCGTATGATTTGTAGATAGAAATCCGATAAGCTCGGATATTGGAACGCACGGCAATATAATACATACAACGGTCCTACACTCGAGACTCCCGTTACATCATCCATCACGCCCGCTGGGAATGACAAATGCAAATCCTTGCACTGGGAACATCTTGGCTCAGTAAAATCGCAGCAATAGGAAGCAACATACATTTTGTCGAGTGGAAATTGATATTTTTTCATGCGACAGCTGATTTTTTTCTCGATTTCGGGTTTGGAGTCATAGTAAAGTTGTTCATAATGATTAGACTTATGAGTCTTTTGCGTTTTAGTATATCCTTTCCTTATAAGCCAGTATAAACTATGAACATAAATGCAATAATTTCACAAGACATATCAGGTTTCAAATTAAATTATCGATTCATAAGAATTATTGATGCCTATTCCATGCCTTGGTTCGTTACTTTGTAACTACCTCGGTTTGTTTATAATTCAATATTCATTTGTAATCATCTTGATAACTTTAACGTTACTGTTCTATGGTAATATTAGCAAGTCAAAACATTTGTAAATACTTATAAAACTTAGTTTTGTAACTTGAGACTGGGCCAAGGACTCCTACTTCTATGTAAAAGTGGCAGAGAGGCGTTAGTGGCGTATTTTATTTTATAAAACTAATTTAGGTTTAAAAGTCTGTTCCTGAAAATAACGCAGGAGTAATAAGTACTCCGATAATAAAATAGGAGAGTATCATGAAATTACTTCAAGTTCAATTTCGATGGAAACAAAGCTAACAAATTAAACTTTGCATCAAGTCTTGAAATAAAAAATAAAATACCGAGAAAGCGACTACCGCGCAATCTGTTTCACTTTAGGGCGTCTTAATAATTACAAGTGGCCATTCTTTCCAATTAAGAAAAGTCTCGGGCTATAAATTGTGAGGGTTGTCGCGCACGGAGCGGGCGCTGTTACTCCGCGCGTAAACATGCCGCGCTAGGGCTGCCTCTCGCGAACAGGACACCGGCACACCGACACACACCGCCTCCGGTTTTGTTTTTGTTGTTTTTGTTGTGTAATAAAGCACTCAATCTTCGCCTCTACAAACATAAGTCGTATTTACACCGCGCGGCGCTCCACCTTAATTAAAGGATCGCACCTTTAAAAAACGCAACGACCCGGCATATCGGAGAACAAACGCAAATTTATTCTGACCGGAGTTTTTTCGGCATCTATTAAATAAAGAAGTCGAGGAGAATGCTAAACAAGGTTGAGCGGCCCTCGCCCTGCGAGTTTTCCACTTGAAGTGGTGTGCGGGTGCAAGGGTGGCGGGCGGCGGGCGGCTCGGGTGGCGAGGGGAGTGTTATTCAGAGTGGCTTAGATAAGGTAAGGAGGATGAAGAGGCGAGATGCGCGGCGTAATGAACCGGCTTCGAGCAGTTTTTGTGTGGTTCAGGCGCCCAAATTGAATATTAGGCGCGATTTGAGAGCGAATGAGCGGGCGGCAGAAATAAATCCGCGGTTATTATGTTACCCGAATGAGGTTGTGGAAGGGAACCTCGCTCCTCTGTACTCCGGTCGCTGCTCAATTTTGCGTCGGTGTAAATTGGCTCCCGTAAACTTGGTTATTCCGCGGGAGTTTAAGCAGCTTTCTTGAAATTAATTTATGTTTCAATGAAAATGAGTACGTTGTTAAACATCAAGCGATTCTATTTAAACATGTTTGGAAATTAATAATTACCTTGATATTGCGTGTTCGTGGTGTTCGTACATAACTTTAATATGCTTCGGCTCCATTGCGGATACATAAAGAACATAAAGTGAAGTACCGAATAAACATAAACGACATCCTTTTAGCACCATTGGCTTGCATATAAAAATATACTATTTCACGTGCAATGCACTTTAAACAGCACAAACGTTCTACATTGTAAAATAAATATTAGTCTGATGTATCGGAAAATCAAACAGACGGCGGCGTGCGGTGTTTGCAAATAAACAAGGAGTTTGCAACTGTGTAGCACCTCCATGATTCGCAGTAAAAACACTGGACAAACGAGCGCGAGCGGAGTAGGCAGCGGAGGTAACCTGACGCCCCCGCAAGACGCTCGCTTTAAGTAAACTTTATTATTGAGTGCACTCCCTGCCCCCACAGACCGGGTGCACTGGAACAGAAGCCGAGTTCGGGCTAGTGACACGCTCTCGTTGCACGCACACTGTCACACGTTCACAATAGGTAAATTTAATTTCAAGCACACGAGAAAGAGCGTTCGGAGCAGAAGGAAAAACTTCGTAGTCGTTTTAGGACATTATTTTAATATGTCTACCGCGTAGACTCTACGTCGTAGACTGCTGTTGTTATCTCTATTAATTTGTAGTTTTCATTTTTGTGGCTGAATATTAATAAACTGTCAAAGTCTTAAATTTAACTAGCGAATAGAATTAATGCGAGTAATAATGTCACATTAAATTTAAACATTCTTCCTATGATTAGGTGTTCGGTAATTGTTGCGTATTATTTAGAGAACGTGAGCAAAGCAAACTTCACGATTCTCCTTCGCTCGGCAACTTCTCAAAACTAATTAACAAATTACGAGAACTAATGCAAGTTGATGTACTACCTAAATAAATGGTATAGTTTAGTTGAAATTGTGCGGCGCGTCCGTGCATTACTCTGCCCCCGTGTTTGCGAAGATCGAGCGCTCCGTGCCTCCGTGAGCCGACTACCGAGCACCAAGCCACAGGTTACAGAAATCCCAGATATACAACTACTGCTGAAATGAGACTTGTGTTATGAGGCGTTAGATATGGATAAAGATACTGTTCGCTCTGCCTCTTATCATCGTTGTGTTCGGAGTGTGGCTGTAGCCAATGTTTAAAGTGAAATTAATTAACGATGACTGTAGCTAAGTAGTACTTTGGCTCTATGTTCTGTGATTGACGAAAATTGATAAATATGTATGATTTTGTTATTGACAACTTCGACTATGACGTCTGGTCTTCTATAAGTTATGCAGGTGCAATACAATATGGGCCAATTGTGCCCACATTATCAACCATACATAATTTTTATTGTGAATTTCTGTCAGACAGCTAGTCAAAGTTGTCCTTCTGTATTCCTATGGTGAGGGCGGTATTGGGGTCACACTCTAGAGATAAACTCTTCACGTGCCATCCTCGAGTTGCCGACCGCGATGTTGGTTTTATGTCTAAGCTCAAGTCTGGAGCGTGTTACCGACCGGCGGTGTTTGTTGCGACTGATGTAAATGAAAGTTGCTTAATTAATTGCGTGTGTTGATTTAGATTGAAATAACAATTGAAATTGAACGAAAGAGCGCTGGTTAGTTTCGCTGCTTACTTTGAGTTAGGGATATTATTAAGTGCTTGAGGGAAGTGAAGTAGGCGAACAATATGTTTTTTAATTTATTTATTTTATAAGACTTACGCATATTAAGAAAACAAAATACACAACTTGTGTAACAAGCGTGCATGCCAAATTACTAAAGTTTAATTATAAACATATTCACCAATGGAATTTTAAGTTAGCTAAAAACGACAAAAACGCAAAATGACGCTCTGAATTTAAAATGAATGAAATATGAAACAGAAATATCCGTCAACCAAACTAGGTTAGCGCAACAAAGACAATATGAAGCCCGGAGAGCGAGTATCGATTCGCATGCAGTCTGCAGAGCCAGGGAGCCAGGCACATCTGTGCCCTGTACTGTGGCGTAGCGGCGTGCAGCCGAGCGTGCCGAGGGAGGCAACCCTAGCGCATTCTCGACACCTCACGACCGACTCACTTCACGGTAGGGTTACCACCTCCACCGATTCCAGTGTCGATGTTTAGTTGTTAAACTTTCGAGTACTTCAAAACATCTATGACTCAAGTGGCACTTAACCTTTTACTGGTTTTACTACAACAGCTTCGTTGTGTTTGCTTGATGAATCATGGCGATAAATACTTGAAACGCAATGTGAGACAGCCCTGATGTGAGTTCGAAGGACATGTGTTGAACTAAAAGAAGCACTCCCGAGCGAGTGAACATAACGAGCTCTTAAGTCTGTAACACTCGTTTGTCTGTGGATTGAATTTTTTGTATTTTGTTTCAGTTTCTTGGTTTACTCGTACTGCTTATATTCGGATTATGTCCTTCAAAGTTTAGGAGAGCGTAGCGATTGCACTCTTCGGTCAAGGCAGTCGGTTGGGGTAAGAGATCGTGATCCAGTTAGCGGTATGTAGGTGAACGAGCGATCACAGCGTACGAGTGGAATGCACGAGTGGTGGGTAGGTGCCACTTGCCTTGCGCCACCCTCGCCCGCCGCACTCACACCGCACTCTACGCCACGCCACGCGCCTCGCACCGTGTTATGAAATCAACGTGTTCGAGCGAAACACTCCACGTACATTCCCAAATGGAAAAGGCAGCTGCTACCTCGTACCTACGCTCGTGGGGAATTTTTCAAAGCAAAATTTCGCCGACGGAATTTTAACAACTCGAACGAAATTGGAAAAAGTTATGCGGTACTCACGTGTCTCTCCTCCGCCGAGCTGATACCTGTAACCAACGGGGAAATGTTATTGCAATATAGGTAAATATTATTTCGTATAAAGATTTTACATTTATTTCTGTGTAGTGAATTAAAGAGGATATGAGGAAATCGAATATGTTGACGTTCGCAGTCAGATTATTGGAATATCTGAAACGAGAAATAATAACGAAGGTAAATATTTTCAGGGTAATGAGTTCGTTATTTCTCCTTTGTGAGATTAATAGGACTTGCCTACCTATCTGTCAAACTCAAGAGATATTTTACAAATCGAATTCTTTTCGGAAATCGTAAAAGTGCTTTCATTTTTGTAATTCGAGAACGATATCGGTATTTCTTTATTGTATCGATATCAAAGTACAATATATCTTGCTATAGGAATTTGGAAGTAATGGCAAACCCGGCAGACCATTAAAAAAATTTTACAAAAATATTTATTATAATACATTTTTGTTTTCTGCATGGTCCAGGAGCTAGTTTGTATTTGGTCAACATTAATCGCTGTCCGTTCACGTTATTCGAATTTATGTGACTATGCTCATACGGTCATAAGGACTGTATAGTCAGCGGTGTGTGTGTAGTCTGTATTGCTGTATGACCGAGGCGGGTCGGTAAGAGAATGAATATTGCAACCGCTGTCGCCGCGGCTTTATTCCCATGGGGCAGCCTGCTTGTCTGCCTGCCTACCGCCTCCCATCTGGCGCTTGGCTGCCTTTCTATTTTAGATTCTATTGCTTTATTCAGTTCATGTTTAGACACTTTTTGAGCATGTAAATGCGTAGAAGGAAAAAGGCGTAGGTATTTTTGTTAAAACCCACTGGAACCCACGCATACTTTTTTCCCTATACTTATCCGTTAAACGGCATTAATAAGTGCTTAGAATAATAAAATTAGTTTGAATGCCTATTTATAAAATTGTGTGTCTACAATATAAATACAGAAAAGAAGGCGTTCGTCGTCCGTTTTTAAGATACCTCAATGTTTATATCTCTCACAACAAATTTTTTTTTTTTTTTTTTTTTTTTTTTAGTTAACCTGTAATGTCCCACTGCTGGGCAAAGGTCAAATTAGAGTAGAAAAATAAAATACATAGATACAACAAAGTAGAGTACAAATTCTATTCATTCTCATTAAATTCAAGCGTTAAAACAGATGTTTGACTTGGGGACACTAGTTCCAAAAGGCAGTGTTCAGTGACAGCGATTCGCAATAGAGAGAGCACTTCTAGCTGCAAATTGGCTAGTCAGACGTGTCGCACACACGCCCCAGAAGTGGCAATGGAGCGCTAGAAATTACCCCTCTGTATCAATCAGTGCTTTCTACGTGTACAGGGCTAGTTGGAAAGGATATTATTATTCAAATTCAAAATTGTGACGATTTATGTATTTTGAAATTGGTTTTAAGATGAACTAGATAATAGCACAGAAGAAATAATGCTGAAGTGAAGATATCATTAAAGTCATCAATTTGAACAATTTTGTTCTATGAAATCAATCCTAAAATAATGAAAGTATAAAATCATATGCTTAGAGTAAACATATTTATAAAAATGTGTACAATGACTCCTTTACGGCATAATATCTATACCTACCCTTTAAAAGTAGCCCTGTATCAGGTGCCGGTTCAATAACGCCGACATACATACCCTCGGGCTCCGCATATAGCGGCCTCATCTAAATGTCAGCCCGTAATTACCTCTATGACATGCTTTTAGGTGAGAAAGTTATTTACGACAGCGATATCGATCAAGTTTTTATCGAATCCACTTAATATTTCGGCATGGACAAGAACGGAGTGGAAGCGAGCCTAATCTAAATAATTGCGTCGAGTGTGGTTGCGG
Source organism: Alcis repandata (assembly GCA_949125135.1). Taxonomy (NCBI): domain Eukaryota; kingdom Metazoa; phylum Arthropoda; class Insecta; order Lepidoptera; family Geometridae; genus Alcis; species Alcis repandata. Next base: position 7,487,920 of record OX421238.1, read on the forward strand.
TCGCTCAGATCTGTGTGTACGGTACGCTGGCTACGGAATTGCATGCATCAAAGGCATTACGCCTCAGTTGATTCGTCTCAAGTTTGTGAGCAATTGCAGGCAATCCCATTACTATTCACGTGCGGTTTATATGTAGGTAGGTACGTGTACATAGCCTGCACGGCCGTATTAGTGCTGCATGTATTGCCACTATTAATTTAAATGCAATAGCCTCAATTATTGGCGAACTATTCAGCTATGTCTGCTATCCGCATGAATGTGCAGTACGTATTGGTTGAAACAGTTGCAATCACGTCATAACTGACTAATTAACGCATTCGTTCTTCAAGTTAATTGTTCGAGTGTTAACTATTTGTGTTTCCAGCGCTAATACGAGTCGAGGAGCACTTAGATATATTATCATCATTGAGGGTGGTGCAGGAATTTAATTTAGTGAGTATGAAAACGCGGCACATGTATCTGTCCGCGACCACGCACACTCAAGTCACCCGCAAAATTACGTTACTAATTGAGTAAAACACGCGACGCTCACACCAGCAAGGAATAATTAATTGAGCTTGGGCCAGGAGCTGGGCGGGCGGGTGGCGGGGGCCATCTGCGCGGTAACTCTTACATCAGTACACCGATAATGGCACAAATTAGCCGGGGAAGTGGCGGGCAGGGGGTGGCAGGGGGAAGGGGCGCTAAGCCGGAACATCCCGGAGCGCAGATTACCGCTTGCTTTTGTAATTAACCGGAGCGACGGGCGGCTTCCAAATCCATTTCTGTGTTACATTTTCATTTGTGGCGCGCTATACTCCGCGCGTCTCTCGGATTATTCGCTGTGAAAACTGAAATGGAGGTATTCCTCGCTTGATACGAATAATGCGAGAGCATCGAATAAAAATTCAGTGTTCGCTCTATTGAAAATATTTCAATTTGTTTATCACTGTTTACAAATTCTGTCCAAACATCAAACACACGCATAGAGAGGCACCAATTCGTGGAATTGACTTATTCATACTCTGAAAGCAATATCGGGCGAGTCGTAGCCGTCAGCGATCCGAAAACACGCAAACAGTGAGTTCAAAAAGCCTCTCGAACCTGGTAAATATTGAAACAGAAGTGGGATCGGAGACGTCTGCCGCGGCGAAGGCGGGTGCGGGGCGCGAAGGGGGTAGCGGAGTGGTGAGGCGGAGAAGGTACTAATAGTCTCCAGTGGCACACAGCAAACAAGATGAATACACAAACAAGCGACAGCCTCTTAAAATATTCATCCATGTATCGAACCGTTACTTACGGCTTATTCGTGATTTCCTTTTTTGATGCATGGGGTATTTTTATGTACCTTACCCCTGTAACTTGGATCTAGAGAAATAGTGAATATTTTAAAATAAATACATGGTTTTTAACATTCATCCGTAATTTCTCGAGTTAAAAACTATGTATGTTCAAACCAATTCAATGGACAGAGCAACTACGAGTAAGAATGTGGATTGTATTTTTATGAATGAATGTTAAGACATACCGTTTCCTTTATCATCTGGTCGATGTAACTCCGGTGGTTTGGCTAGCACTGACAGGGGATGGTGGGGTACTCCGAGGCCCAGGAGGCCGGCGGGGGGCAGAGCGCCCTGCCCTAGGAGCGGCAGCGGCGGCGCGCCGTGCGCTGGGAGATGAGCCGCGTGCATCTGCTGTAGAAGCCGCGGCAGGTCTGGCCTTTGTTGCTAAAATAAACAAATATAACAATTAACACCAATTCTTGTAAGCTGGAATCAAGACTTAGATGTAAGTTATTACCTCTGAAATGACTACGATTGTTGGATACGAACGAACAGCCAAGATATACAGTTTTAAGTGTCATTTGACACCCGGTAGCGCAAAGCTATTAATACTTTCCGGGGTAACCCCATCCGAAAAGTGACTGCATTGTTTGTTGATCACTAAACTATCGAGATCGCTTATTTTAGCGACACCATGCGCGACTGAGTGTAGCATTAATGTGAAGTTAGTTAACGCAAATTATTTTACAGTTACCATCTTTAAACTGACTCAAGAACTCCGGACGTGAGTCATTAAAAAATTACAAAACAACTCCAAAGTGGGTCTCTTCAAAACTCTGGATATAAAGAAACTTTTAATGCGAGGCAAACACGTGCGCGAAATTACTACTAAACTGTGGATACTTCACCAACCTCGACAAACCTCGACTAAATAAAGCAACGCTTTTAGTTTCGAGTGTTGCCAGTAAAAGTGGATTGATGTGTCGCAGAGCTCCGTGCATTTTTAAAACGAAGTCGAACCAAATTAAAAAGTCCTCGACGCTCGCGGCTCCCCTCGCACCGCGATATTTTAAATTTTAAATGAGAGCTTCGCCGGCGGCGGCGGCGACTGAGCGAAATTGATTACTCCTTCTCCATTATTCCCCTTTTCCACTTTTCCCGTTTTTCCGCACTTCCCTTTCCTATCTCGTTTAACGATATTATTATACATGGCGGGTCGCCTGTTCCATGCCCGCCGCCGCCTGTGGTTCGCGCCGCCCCATCCCAAGCTTTTTCCGCTCGGACGGGCACGTTCTTTTTTTTAGCCGCCGAAAATTAATTGGATTTTCGCCGAGGGTGGAACATATTTTTTATTGGCCGCTCACGGCTGTGATTTATTGTGTGTCAAAAGGTAGCGAGCGCCACTTAGTTGAGAGTGCTTTTTTACAAAAGGGGAGTATTTTTAATTTGTATTTGTCCCATTTGAATGTTTACGCTTCTACGCCTGTGCTTAATCGAATTTATTAATATTCTGTTACAACGTATAAAAATATTACGCCGCTAGCTTTCTGAAAATACTCGTATCAATGCCTACTTACAAGTACACCTACTTTTATAATAAAACGTCCAATACGACCGAGTTTTTGTTATTAACAATGTTCAAAACTTTGATTGGTAGTATTTAATATGTTCAATTTGCGGCCGGCCTTTTATCTTTGACCTTTGAGTTTATATCACTCGTAAACAATTTTAAGCCTTCTTGAGAGTTCGAGACGGATTCTCATGACCTCCAACACCTTAGACCCAGCTAGCTCTGCAAAAGCAATCACAACTTGACCCGAGATAGTAATTAACACGAGCAGATAACTTCCTCTATTTAGATGACTTTGTATCGTTAATGTGAACTTTGGAGTCGCTCGAGATTCCAAAAACAAAACACGAATGAAACATTTAACAGGAAAGAAAATACCATTTTGTTAGAGAAAAACAACAGGTAGAAAAGCAACTACCGAATTGGGGTAACCCTAACCAAATATTCAATGTGCGAACCTACATATTACAAACATTTCGCGCGATCCTAACTTTTCCCTCGTTACGGTGCGGTGACGTGATCCCACCGGTGTCGGTATCGAGACCTCGGTCCCCCGCCCTCCCTCGCCCGGCCACCCTCCCACACTCCTGTTATGAATGACAATAACTCTCCGTGATACCTTGCCATATTTTTTCCATATTTAGACGTGATTAAACACTCCCGATACCGTCCCCCGGGATTAAAACTCGTTCCCCCGACTTTCCCATCCGTTTACTTATCTCTCCGCCAACTTCGGTGTTTGTATTATCGACCGAATTAAACTTTGATTAAGTTTCTTTGGAACAACAAGGGGCGTCTCAGTCGTTATTATTTTTTCATTCCATTTTGCAACGAAAATCTTCAGCCGCAACTATAATAACGTGATGAATATCTAATACTGGTACAGACAGCCAGATCTAAACGAATTTCAGATAGCAGTCTGATGTATTTCGAGATTTATTAGAATTGAAAATACATTTTTAACAACTTTTGTTATTTGGTATTACGAGTATATCTTATTTCAATTTAACAACCCGATTCGCAGCTAATGTTTTTTTATTCGTTTGATGAAAAGTTAGGGATGGACGGTCGCCCATAACTTTGTCGTCCGATATAAATGTAATAAAATTGGGAGCAATACTGAAATCGAATCCCACCGCATTAGAGATCAAACGCGGTGGCACGTACAAATAACTATTCCGTCGGCACGCAGCTCCGTCCTTCCAGCAGACGTGCGCTGTCTCCCGAAGCTTTTGTCACGTGAAAAATGCGCCGCAGGATCGTCGGGTTCGGGTTTTCACGCCACATTTACCCCCCGCCCATACGCTCGGGGATTATTCACCATTTATAAATGGATAGAGCACGCCAGCCGCACAGATTTCTACGCATAAATATTTTCCCTCGGCTTAACAACCGATATTTTTTATCCGATCTGTTTGGATTAAGCTTCGCAGTGGGCGAGGCTGAAACTCTGAAAGGATATACACGTTACATGTTCAAGTGAAAATATACCTCATTTTACATAGAGCCCGTTTTGAATTAACGATTTATAGCTGGCGAATCATATAAATAATGTAAACGGTTTTAAAATATGTTTTCTTAAGTGCGTAGCTTGTCAAAGGTTCATTGGCATATAAGTGAAGATCCGTGTAGTCGATCTTAAACGCATTAGAATAATCTAGAGAACCATTACCCGAGCTGGAGTGACATTTAAAAATCATTAACTTTCTCAAACGAATTTGTTGCTATAAACTAAACGGTGTTTCATCTCAAGTTTACTAACAATTTGTTATTAGGAAAGTTCCTTCTGAAGCCGCAATCCCACAGATCAATGAATAGTTAGTTCGTATTGTAACCATAGTTTAAGTAGCAGCTACATCGCCGTAACACACTTAAATTATCAAGAGTGGGTTTGCGGTCGGGTGCGCATTAAAGTGCTATTATAGAGCGATTGCCGCGGGCCTTGTCTGCTGATGGATTATGTAGTTGCATTAGTAATTATATTGATTAGTCATTCGATACACGTTTACTGAGACTTGTTGACTTTGTATGGGAGCATTGTGGGTCTAATGAACTACAGTAATTGCGGGTGTGGTGATTATTATTGATGGTGTTATCTAATGAGACTTATTTAGAAGAGCGAGCTCTCAGAAATTTTATGGCATACGTACTAGCAGGTCGCCACATGATAATGTTCTTATGCAATCATACTAAGAGCTCGATATTTTCCTTATGTTATTTGTCACCATAATCAAGCGAAGCGTTGATTAGGTCATGAATAAAGATGTTATCTCAAAGCTCACATAATAACGGCAAAACACACCATTCCGGCGTAACTTCCCATGTTATGAAACGGAATTTACTCAGTTTACAAACCGTATCTCTGCAGACAAAGTGAGAATTATCTTCGCTCGTAAAAGGTTTAAAGTTCAGCGTTAATAATTATTTACACGAGACTGCGCAGAGTCGTTTACATGTGAATGTCGGGGTATAAAACGACGGTGTGAGCTACAAAGAGGGTAGTTTGGGTCCGGGGGTGGTGGGGGATCACGCACCATTAGGCGGGAAACCTCGGGTCCCACACGCGACGCCAACACGTGTTACAATTTCAACGTAATTGCTTCTAATCACATATATTATACCTAAACTAAACATACTGAAACTACTTTCATTGAACTGTAGGGGAACATTGTTGACCCTTCATAGGTCAGAAGTGCCCGGAAATAGAGTAGAGGCTCGCTTCTTACGTAGAATTGTTTTCAGAAGTATCATTATACTTACTGATGACCAAAGTAATGTATTTTATGATTTGTCGAGTCTATTTAGGTACTTATTTATTTATTACAAAAGTATTTTTAACAACCAATCATATTGTAAAACTGATTACATAATTTCATTGGAAGCGACGACAGAACGGCCCCTAACTCACTTCCGCGCGTTGAAAAACAAGGAATCTAAGCGGTAGGGGAATGTTAGGGGCGAGAGTGTTCTTTATCAGAAAGTCGTGCGACTTTTTAAGTTGCATTCTGTTTTCAAGTAGACACTAGAGAGAAAGCTTAACTATAAGAGATGTTTATGATAATTCAGTTCCTTTTGTGTGCAATATTTAGTTATAAAACTTGATGAATGGATTAAATAAGATTTCGGTAAAAAAAACCCTAAAATGTAAAAGTATAGAAAGAAATCTCAGGTCTTTTAATTTTTTTGGACATTTTATCTTGTTTTTTTTTTGTAAATGGCAAAATACTCTCAAGATCTGGCTCTCTTAAGTCGCATAACACATTTTACGCAGTATGACAAAAGCTTTAGCGACTGGGGAAAAGTTAATGCGGCTCGTCGCCTGAGCACCGCGTCGCGAACGAGGCCTGCAATGCAATATTTATCACCCGCCACGGACGTGCCTGTGAAAAAATGACAAATTCATGTTTCCTCGCCGCCGCCGCCACCCGACCTGCCCCGATTTATTCCCCTCGTAATTTTTACCCGAGGGCGCGTTCCCCGCACAAACTAGATAGAAATGTTTTCACGACTCGCTTGTTTATTAAGCTATCAACTGGGAAACAGATACGCTCTATTTACACGAGCGCTCGTGTTTGCTCACCTATCTCCCGAGATAATGTTGCATAAACGCTGTACGCGTAATACACTTGTTTATTTCACATGTGTACGGTACGGCATTCAATTACAAACGATCGAGTCGTAAACGACGGCATGCGATCGAATCAGATAAGATTCTAGACGCGTATCTGCGATGGAGACCGCAGGTACTCGAGTGTATCGATCCGCATGCGACGCGAATATTGTTTCATTGTGACATGTATAGGTGAGCCGGGAGGAGCGTCGTATCTGGAAGCTATTACCTCCGCGCCACCCTCGGAGCCGCGGCGTGGAATAAAATCAAGAGAAATGATTTACTCGGCGATAACGCGCCGACGACAACCCCCTCGGCGAGCGCGCCAGCGAGTTCACACACATCGCTCGAACACAATACAGAGCTGTTTCATTCGGTATCTATCACCCAGCAGCCGGCTCCCACTGTGATTCGTGACGCACTCGACTCGACCCATTTTCTGTTTGCGCCGTACACTTCGCAGCGTTACTGCATCGCTAATTAAATTACATTCTCTGATTGCTAAAAACTGGGCGCAAACAATGGTAAAAGGAAATTAAAACATCGCGAACAAAGCTTTAATAAAAACAGAACGTTTAAACGAAACGGAGCACTCGGAACGGTGAGTGATTTTAATAGGCGAGCAAACAGACCCCAATTTGAGGAGTATTCCCTCTTCACAAATCGGCGCGCGATGGAATCGTCGCAAATCAGACGGGGGCGGCGCGGGCTCTCTCCAGGGAGAGCCCCTTTGATCCCTCGCTGACCCGAAAATAAAAAAGGTTCGTAATAAAAAAAGGACCGACATACGGAAGGTGGCGCCGCTTTTTTATTTAAATTAGAGTGTTTTATAGGGAGAGGGCGATATTGCGTTTTGCCGGTGTCTCGGGGCTCTAGCTCCGCGGAAAGCTATCTCACTACACGAAGCTAAATCCCCACAAACCGGGGCGATGAACCTTCGGTAAATACTTTGGGGTCTTAAGGTATTTCCTTTTATCCCTCTCTGGGTGTTTTCCGATCGTATCTACAGAATAAAAGGTATGTTACTCCACCTTGTCGAGTATCGATTTAACTGGTGATTTAGTTTTAAACTTGTACACAAAACAAAATAAACATGGAGTTAAACTAAAGCAAAAATCAAGTAAATTAACACCCTGAATATCAAAGTGTGATATTTTAGTAATTAGGAACTTAATCACACGAGCGAACCGCTTCGGCTGTGTAAATAATTCATGAGATATTTGATTATTGTCCAAAAGTTTGGGTTTAAATGGTGCTAAATCTTTGTAGTTTGCATACCGAAGCGATGTATTTATTGTTTGTTTCGAGTTGGCATTCGAAATGAGTGTGGATGTGGCAGCGAGCGACAACAATGTCGTACGTGGTGTGTGATCGAGTTGGCGGTTCGCCAAGGATTCCCGCGCCACAAGACTCTACCCGCCGCAGACGGCTGAGCGATAAGTGACTTCCACCGTTTTATTTTCGCCCTCATTATCTCCAAAGTGATTTATTTTAGTACACCTATCCACACGGATCTCGAGCGCCAAACGTTAACACATCGAGAATAGGTCGCTCTAACGACTTGGCAGCCGACCGCCGACGTATTGAAATAATAGACGGCAATGAAGTCCTCACGACACACGCAGGCTAAAAAACGCAATTAGCGTATTGTGAAATTAGTTAGATCACAAATTTGAGGACGGATACTAATTCAGTGGAGAAGTGTTAACGTCGTAGATGCAAATTGATGTGTAAACGCTGAACACAACGATTTGATTACAGCTAGCGAACACCCGACACCGCTTGTACTGTAATGTCGGCGGAATATGTTGAATCACGCTCTCCCACACATGACAAATGTCGGTTACAAATTATATAAACACGCTAATTCGCGGTTAACGTGCCAAAACCGTGCGCTTAATAAAATAATTTTGTATAATATCGGCGGTAGTTTGTAGCAATTTTATCAATAGCTATTTAGTTGTTGGAGCGCGGCCAACTCCTCGGCGCGGCTTAGATCGTTTAATTAACGACCGTCGAACTTTCGACCTGTTGAAAGCCCTGCTTTAGAATCGACTTACTTTGCACGTACTCGGCTCTCAAGCTTATTTCCGACTGTTTTCGTTAAACTTTTATTTGTGGCGAAAGTACAGATGGTGAGTTAATTGTTTTACACAAACTCAGTTTCTAAACGTATAAATACAGACGTGATTAACGTGTAAGTACTGTGCATACATGTTGAAACAATAGTTCAACTAGTTGAACCAATGATTGACATGATTTGAGCTTAACGACAGGGTACTCGAGTTATGAGCTCTGTTAAGCTAATAAGCTGAGTGCCTGTCAGCATATGCCAAGGTTTTCACAATTGCAGTCATCAAACTACATTGTCAGCCAAACAACTTAGGCATTTCAAGTGACACTTATTCAGAAAGGCGCGTCTAAATAGCGTCGACCTTCTCTCCGTTAGTGCTGCAATAAGCGAATAACTAAGCAATGACAGCGACACGACATCGCGAAATGTTTGGACAGATGCCACGCCACCTTCACGCTGCGATGTACACAAGTAGTGTACAGGAGTAGACAGCGAGCGTTGCTAAACATTCCACTTTTACGAGCCGAAGCTGAGCAAACAGAGAGTGTTGTTCGATCGGTTTCGCATGAATTATAATTCAACGAGATATTAATTTTCATTCTGAGAATTTATCGCATCAAAGAAATATGTGTGTAAACATTCTTGTTGAATTTAATCACTACCTACGTCGGCTAATGGAAAGCGATAGAGCACTCGGGAATAGGTAGAGCAAACACGGTTCCTTAGCAAATAGCTATTTCCACTCGATTTGAAGACACCCTCGAGAAACATACGCCGGCTTAGATACCGATACCGTTCACGCAATAAAGTAGAATGTATCGGTAGATGGAATTCATTTATCACGGGAAAGATAACATAACAATATCTTCAACCCACGTCCGGTCCATAAAAGCTGGTGGTGACTCGTAAAAGATTTATTTCTTTCGTAGATTCGAGTGGTACTCACCCCGATAATGGCATTGAGTTCCGTCATCGTGACCTGCTTCGCCCTCTCGACGGCCGACGCCACTTGCTGCTGATGCTCCTGCGATAGGAACGGCAGAATCTGTGCTATTATCGCGTTCAACCTTTTCGCTATCTCCGTCTGCAATTGAAATAATCCATATCAATAAAGTCGAAGCCGTAAAAATATATCTTACCGTGTCGATATTGAAATAAAACAAACAAAGGTCGACACGGCGCGATATCGTAAACGAGCATTGATAAAGTAAATACAGCACCGACATTATTAACGTAAAAGCGACAACCTACTCCTTTGAATAAAATAAACATTAAAGTTAAACAAAGTCGGTCGTAAAGGAAGCGAATGACCGCTATCGGCGTACCTACCGCTGTTTAACATACAAATAGACAACCGAAAACGTTTCCACATTCCAATGCATATTAAATTCAATAAAACCGTTTATAATTAGCCGATAAGCCGCCAGCGCGCTACAAATAAAATTAACACGATAAACAATAATGCGCGCCGGTACCAGATGATAAATCGACGTTACCGACCCGCCCGTATTTATTGGCCAAGTACGTATTTTCCGTTTAAATGAACATTCATTTTATTCACAGATTCGAAGTGAATCGCCAACAAATTAACATAATTGAGTGTGTTATTATATCGGCTCGTGTCAACCGAGCGCTCAACGAGTTATTTTGACAGCTCAATTTTATTCAGCAATCAAGCGTACGGTTGCGTAAATCTCGCGATTAGTCGTGTGAGCATGCAGTCCGGCTGTAGTGTAGGCGTCCATTGGCTTCGCTCAAGCAGCATGAATTTAAGCGATTATTGGTTTACAAGCGATTCGTTAGCGCAATCAGACGTCGACACGTTTCAATTTCGAGTTTAAATTACAATATTGTCGGAGCACTACGCTCCATTACCGGCGCAAAGCCCCAGCCGTGTTACACAGTCTTTACATTCACGACGAAATTGCTTCGGTAAACTTCGACGGAGAGCTGAAAAGTTTGTTTAGACAATTATTTTATTAGGCTCTGTTTTGCGGTGAGGTCGATTCGCGTTGAAATTAAGGAGATTTTAACGAAAGAAATCTATAATGCTTCGAACATTGGTTAAGTAATCTATAAAAAATTGTTTACGTTCTATTTTTACGAGCGAAGTATTGTAAAAGATTTTCGTATGTAAAACTATAAATCTAAAAGCAACATTCCGCGGCGGCGAGCGCCGGCCGCGGTGAAGCCGCAAATTGTACTTTCATTCCGCCGCTAAATGGACTGTTTGTCGCTTTGTTGTGTTTATTTCGCTCTTTGAGAGCGAATTATTATTGTTACAGTTTATTTTAATACGAAACGCGCTAATTATATTTTGATTTGCTGCTAAACAAGCGATGATAACGCTAAATTGCTTATTACTGATAGGAAACTTTAGATAGTAACGAAATACTTTCCTAATTGTATTTTGAGGTTTTACTTTGCATCATTTGCAATGCTAGACTTTGACCTTCCAGTATTCAGTGGAATTGACATCGTTTTCGTTTATCCATCACAATACATAATGCCAGTATTGCCAGTAACAAGGTAACAGAAATAATACGACCGCGCGAAATGAAAAGACGGCAAAAATGAGATTTGTATTGAAAATGGTGTCTGCTTGTCTGTCATGGTTTTGAAAATAGACATGAGAAGCTTGCATACGCCGCTATATTATAGTCTCCATTTTCCACTATGCGGTCCATGATATCAGGTAACCCGATCATTTCAATAACATCACGACACAAAGGTTTGTTTTCCAGGACGGAAAACAAAAGACCGATTCCCAGTTGATTGGATAAATATCTGAGATCGTGACTGGCGGCCGATATTCGAATATTTGCTATTGCAAATTTCCTATCTCGGCATGCTAATAACGTGAGGCAATAGGTCATTGGCGAATTCATTTCGAGCTCAATGCAATGATGTTAGAGTGTAGCGGAATAGCGCTGCATCGATACCTACAGTAATGTATGCGGACAGTTCATCTCATCTATGTCTGTTTTCATATCAATATGTGAGAATAGGATAGCAACAATTTTAGAACTTTCAAATTTAGTTAACAGACTCTGTTTTGTTTAGGTTATGCAGTTAGCAGTTTTGGGCTGCAGATGTGCTGAATTGAAACTAACTCCACGTCACTTCATCAGCGTTTCCTCAATAAATAAAACTTATGCACCTTAATAATAAACGCGGAATACTCCTCCGTCTTTTGTCGTTTTCGATCGAGCTCATTATTAGAAAGTGTGGGTGAATAAGACAAAAGGCGGAGCAACTATGCCGAGGCTACCCACGTAGTTATTTATAAGAGCGTTAAAAGAACTTCTTTGATCTACAATATTACTTAAAAAGTAAAACTAAACTGTAAAATATTTTTTTAAAATAAATTCAGTAACAGTATTTAAATAGAAGTGGCAATAGAGATTGCAACTTGCTCGAATCACCGCAAATTACGTTTCACCCGTAACCTATCGCGCAGACACCCACCCGACCGAAATGTGGCAAACGTTCCCTTAAAATGTTACGTAGGTATTGCTTTCAAAGTACGAGTACCGTTAACGCTTTATTGAGGGATGTAAAATTGCACAGCTCACCTCTGAAGGTTTAGAAAGCGGTAAATGGTAATAGCCCAAAGGTGATAGAAATAAAGATAGCTCTTTATTATTCGCATTTCTATTTACTAGTAGGTAAAATAGTTAATCATTTTCTTATAGACCGAATGGCTTAGTTGTAAGTGCCACTCGCGGTCACCCATCTGAAAACTGACTGTATTATCCGTTGCTTATCGTCGATGATCGGTTACGAACAGTCGAGCTACGCTACGAGCTCTACCAGCCTAAGGCCGGCTCAAATTATATTTTTTGTTTGTCCACCATTTTATCTACGCGTAGATCTGACGATGTGAATATGTTTGTCAATTTCTCGCGGGATAAAAACGGTACGACAATTAATCCACGGCCCGTGCTAGGCCGGCTGTAGTAGGTAACAATATTGTAAACATACGTAAAATGAGCGCAACCACAGAACCGTGCGGTGGCGGCGCGACTCGCTCGAATCACCGCGAATTACATTTTCATACGCGGCCACGTCCAGCCTCCGCCCCCACCACATCGGAAATGAAATTACAATATGTTTAGTCGGCCTCGATAGGCTTATTTGTTTATGAGATGAGATAACGATCCTACTTACTATGACCACAGCTATGACTTACATATTTAAATGGCAAAGTTTGGTTGTGAGTTCGGATGTTTGCATGTTTGTTGCTCAATGACGTAAAAACGAATGAGCAGATTTTGATGAAATTTGATATAAAGTTAGCTGATACCCTTATACTTAGAAAACGATATCAATAAAATTGCAGGGCGCGGCTAGTATGTATACAAATATATCCGTTAATGTTACAGGTCTTATTTAAGTTTTTTTGATAAAATTAACGTTTTTTTATTATTATTTTATTACAGGCGGTTTACTTACCATCAGGCTGTATGCCTACTTGTTTAAAGATGTATTTATAAAAAAAAATCACGCAAAGGTTTGGTTGTAAATGGAGTCTTAAACTGAAAGAACATTGTATCTATATACTACTCACCAAGTAGGTACTCATGCTCGTGGAAAACTTCTACTTCGACTGAAATCGTAAAACAATCATTCATCCATACTTATGTTAAGTGGTCTTACTCTTGATTGATCTTAATAATTTCGTAATACTTTCAAGTTCAAGTTCTAAACAATACTCGTAGATGTTTACATTCTACTCCTGATTATGATAGTGACCAAAACAACTCTGATTACCAACTCAGGCGCACATCTCTTTACTCTACTTAAAACTAACGTGGCAGTCTGGAACCGACCACGAGGGCGTCACGCTTGTAATCTCCTTGATAGAGATCACCGAATGTGATCAAAGCTAGTCAGGACAGCCGACTCAATATTACGTGGGTGTTCCTGTGTTAATTATGACAAAATATCTCATTGCTCTTCCAAGCCAACATCATCATCATCTGCCTACCCTTATCCCACCTACGTGGGGTCGGTACAGTATAAAAAGTTAGTTCCAAACCAACATAACTGAAAAATACAATACCGAAAAACCACAGATATTTCAGATTTGCAAAACGAATGTAATTAATTGTGAAATCGATGTACTGACGCGAACCGTACTACCCGCAACAGCGAGGCGAGAATTACATTTTCATTTGCGGCCGCCGCCACCGTTCTGCGGCGTACGCACTACGCACTAACATTATTTCCAGCGAAGCTATTAGCATATTTAAATTAAACCTCTTATTTTAGGATAGGAAGACTTAAAGAACGTAATAAAGTAGCTACTTATTTTTATCATTAACTGGCTGCGCCCCGCGGTTTCAACCGCGCGGTGTTTGTAAAAAGTAGTATGTGTTAATTCTTTTCCTTCTATTCCTATATCTTTTCAAAATTTTAAGAAAAGCAGCGTAGTAGTTACGGAGATACGTAGTAATAAACATTCACAAACACACACAAACTTACGCATTTATAATTATTAGTAGTGTTCTGTTCTTTAAAGATTGCATTATTTTAATTTATAAGATGGATTTGTCTTAATAAGTTTGTCATTTCGAATGTGATACATGTGAATTAATAATTAACTCCGAGCCATAAATTATTATTCTAAATGTTCTTTATTAACTAATTTCTTGAATAATAATGAGCTCACATTATTAGTTAGTATGATTAGAGCTATAACTATAAAATAAAAACCACAAAATCTCATTTATAATCATACTTATTTGCATTTACGTGATTAAAATTAATTAAGAGAGAGATCTGGGATGTATGCAAATGTTAATTATGTTAATATCTACATTAATTTTGAATATTTTAAGTTTGTGAAATTAATAAAAAGATTATAGTTAACGAGCTCCAGGACTTTAGCACATCTAGCTCACTTTGAAATATTAGCGTAAGAGCTTTATTTAAATTTTTAACTCGTCTGCTTTTATTAAAAAAATCTGGATGGATTATTCATTTTAATAAAACGGTCTTTCAGTTAAATCTGAAACAATTCCCACGAAAACCAATCAAAATTTTCATGAGTTTGTCCCTCCTCACAAATGCATTGAATGGTCGGTATTCGTCGGAACGTATTCCAATCAGGATTCCAGATTAAGGCAGTTTTTCTTATTGGCACGAGCGGAACAATCCTCGTTCCATCTGCAGCCAGCTACAGCCGGTAGCTACGAACTGGCATAAAAAGCGGGCGCACAAAAGGGCCGCAAAATACGTACTTTTTCGAGCTCTCCACAAAAGATATAGTACGGTTTGTCATTAAGGAGTTCATCCCCGCGCGAGAAATAAAAGAGGAACGTCGGTTTCGAGGTGAGCGGGCGCCTGGAGCCCGGGGCCTCCACCCCCCGGGGGCGCACTAATGGCTCCAACACTCATCCGCTAATGCCGCGGGTGACTCCTCTTTTTGCGCGATTTTCACGTGGTTTAGTCGGCGGAGCTTTTAATCTGGCGCTGCATCTTGCCGCCAGTGACGTGACGCTTCATTTGTTCTGATATGTACGAGACCGAGATTGCGTTACTTTGACAAAAATAAAAATATTTTCTGTTTTTCACAAAGCTGTGACATCTATTCTAAAATCATAAATTATTGTCTTCTCGGAATTGTAAGGCTGATAAATTGAGTTTATCAAAACAGAATGTTATTCGTATTTATCATTTCAGAGAACGAAAAATTGTTTGCGTTTTTATTATTTTCATGCGAAAATTACGTTTGTACTACACCTACGCGATCGAATGTTCAATTTTGTTAGCAATAAAATCAACAAGTAACATTTACACGTCCGCAAAATAAACGTAAAACAACGTGCTCAAAATGAAGAGATTTAAAACGTGCGCAAACCGACGAGTCATAATTTTAAAAGCTTTTACATTCGCAATTTCGTGTAATGGTAAATTACAGTTTTAAGTGAGATGGAAGAGGCACGGAGGGTTGCGGAGAGACAGCGCTCGAGTGCAGGTTGCGAGGTTGCAGGAGGCGGGCTGCGGTGACCTGGATGCAAGCTGCGGCTGCGGCGCGGCGCGGCGCGCGGCGTCTCGCCCGCACTTTATTGTGTCTCTCGGAGAATACTCACGCTCGCGGTCGCGGTCGTGGTCGCGTACACGGTAACGACATTAGCGAGAGCGGAATACTGAAAACCTCTAACGACCTTCCGACCGACATCCTTAATATGAAGACAACGCACTCCGCTTATGAGAAAAATCGAGTTTAACAACCGCTCGTACCGAACAAAGAACCCTGTTAATACACTTAAAAGTTGTACAGCATCCGATCTCTCCCCCGAACGAACGGCGAACTTTCTACAGCTTTTACCGCGATTGTATTTCGCAAAGTAAAACGAAAGGTCGCTCCCGCACTTCCACCGCGGCTCGACCTTCGTAATGACTCCCGACTCTTTTATGAATTATTTATGCAAGCCGCGTTCTTATCTCGCCCGCGGGTGCCCGCGAAGTTTCCACTTTATTAAACAAAACAGTCGCCAATCGAACAGGCATGCCATTGTATTGAAAGCGACGTCGCTCTTATGGCGAGTCAATAAATAATTCCTCCGGCGAAATGGCAGTCAAGTCGATAAATGGGCTATTATTGCAGCGGACAGAGGCCGACATTATCATCGATTCGTATCGCATTCGTAAAGCAATAATTGTTTAAACATAGCCTGCCGCGGAACATTAGCGGTTGGCACATCGATAATGCAAAATACAGAGTATCGACCGCGCTTCTCGTTAGCTTTCTAATTGGTATCTACTTACTGGCGAGCTTTATACCGATATGTTGGCAAAAGAAAAACACGACTGGAAAATGGGACAAGGTTGCTCGAAACGTTTAAATACACCGACGTAATTATCTACGGTGAAGTGGAGCACTAGTGGACAATAATTGAGTTTACTTAAATTGCTACTTGAGAGTCGATACTTATAATAAACAGAATCGTTGGAAGTGGAAGGTGGGTCATTAATATTCATTACAAACAAATGGATATAATTACTGTGCGAGAACGAGTCGCTTGGAGAGCCGTCGAGTGGCGTAGTGCGGGACACGTCGTTATCTCGACATCGACGCGAAGTAGCGCGGTGTCGCGTCGCCTCGCTCGTAATCAGATTGTAATTGCGCTATCGAGAGCGAGCCGCGCTCGAATAAACACTACCTGTCAATTTAAAAGCTCGTTTCTGCACACCGAGCCTTAATAAGAAACATTTTTTGTTAAGACTTCGTTGCATTACTAATTTAATCACAATTACAGACGCTTGAGTTTGCTTTCTTAGTAACGGTGTATCGTAAATCATACAGATGATAATTATGTACGCACGTAATTGTAGCAGCGCGTCACCTACTTATTCACGAATTGACATCTATTGCTACAACATTAATCTCGCGATGTGACAAGTTGCTTAATATCAGCGGTCGGGTACCGCTCAGTGTTTGGAAAGTATTTAACGCAATAGGATTTGGGTCGGGTGTGATTGAAAGATTAGCGCCGACATAGAGAGGGCGCGACACAAGGTTGCGAGGGAGGCGGCGCGGCGGCGGCGGGCGCTGCCGGACCCGTACGAGTGGAGCCGTGTTGACTCGCATGTTTCTCGGCAAACAAAGAGCCAGCTTCCTAGCTACCCCTGTTTGTTTAGGTCCACGCCAAACGTTTATTGCCCTTTGTGTATCTTACCTCTCGGCGAAGCGTGAAGCCTTTTTGACTCGGCACTTTTTACAAGAGCGCTTATAAGCGTGTAGATTACTCGCCGGTCTCGACATTCCTAAAATAACCCTGCATATTTATATGAGTAAACGGTGCGTTGTGTTTGCAAATGTAATCGTTCGGAGTAAAAGCTTCTAGCAAACACGAATAGGTGCTACATCATAGTTTATTCGCTGCGACACGAAGAGAAACCGCACGTCGCTTACGTGATAATAAAGAAACACAAACAAGTTTCTCGGCGCACGTGAATTGACCAATTTGTTGAGTAGTTTCACAAGCGGTTTCTATAGACGAATCAATCATCGCGGTGCGCGCGGAGCTTTTTTGCCGGCTTTAACGAGCCGAGCAGTAATGACTGTGCATATCCGGCGCCTCGCGCCGCACCTCGTGTGCGATGCCGAGAACACAATAGCGCTGTGCGGTGCGATACATATACGTACGAGTCTATTTGATTGTAGTGTAGGTATTATAGCGCGGCAATTAGCCGAGTTAATACAGTACTAATTTATGCAATGCGCACCGAAGCCTTGCCTCGCACACACGCAGACGCTCCGACTCTACCTACTCCGTGCATGCGATTTATTTGAATATTCGTGTTCGCTTCAAATTATTTTCGGTTCGACGCGCGTCGTTTATTTTTAGTTTCGCAACGATGAATATCCGACATGCTATCGCGGATTATAGCACACCTCGCACCGACCAAGCGATATAACAACAAAATACAGCGGACGATAGCTTCACCCCACAAATTCGATCGTTATCATCATAAATACCGTTATCGGCTCAGTATGATTTCTGTACTCACCTGTCTTGCTTTGTTCAGACATGATAGCGCGTTTATCGCGGATTTGTACCAAAATTGATTGGGCTGATTACGCCGAGTCCAGCGATAAATCCTTATCTGTATTATTTTTGTATGATCAGTAAAGTTTATGATAAAGGTATTAGGTAAAAGCCATGTTAAGTAGCGATAAGGGCCGGTATCAGTACTCAGAAATAACAGTCAGTCTCTGCGAGTTAATCACCTTCGACTCGAATATGATTTATACGCCGAGATCATATTTGGAGATAAGAAAAACCACCTCGTGGAATCGCTACTGACATTCATGAGCGTGTTTAAACCGTACGTAATGTAACTAAAGATTAATTTTATTTAGCAATACTTGACATTTACGTTGAATAGCAGTTTCAATTGGCACTTAGATTTATCTCGTTGGAGTTATTGGTAGAATACTCGAGTTGTTTATTGTTATAGAATCGAATCTCAGGTTGGCGAGGCGTGTAGCCGGGAGATAGAAGCGTGCTTATTTGCAGAGACCGTTTGCAGTGCGCTGTTTGCTCACTCGTTGTGTCGAGCTGGCTACAGAGAGCGAGTATTTCCTTACTGCGCTATATTATATGACTACCGCTATCCATATCTGTCGTGCAAATCTGGATTCGTGATCAAAGCTATCGGATAATGGAATTATACTTCATAAACTGGAGAACTACTAACTACAATAGCTTTGATTATGAATCACAGAAACAACATTCATAAACATAAACACAATTTTATGTACTGTTACGTACCGTTATTAATTAATACATGAACACATTATACATTTGGCATAAAGTTTATTTGTTGGCATTTCGATATTCGAAATTGAATATCCACCAATTAAACGCGATTCAAATCGTACTTAATTACTTTGAAAGGATTATTTAACGCATAAAAGCACGTTAATAAAAATTTGATGATAATTGTAAACGATGAATAGATGTTTCATATCTTTATATGAATTGAGGCAAATATTTAAGTAATTTGAGTAAGTATATAGGCCTGTGCGTTGCTACGGCCCGGCCGCGAGGGTTGGAGCGGCTGGAGTTTGCGAGTTTACACAGCTTGTGTTTGCGCTGGCTGTTTGCTGCCGATGCTGGTGTGCGTCTGCCGACAGTCGCGGGACGTCACTAGTCTAGTGGTGTCGATTCTTTTATACCACTCCTAAACTAAACTAATCGGACAACTAAAATTATGTGCATCTTTTTTTATTTAAATACGTAAAAAGTGATGACAGTTTTGGAGCAGACAAATTTATAATAGTTTAGTTAAAAAAAAATTACAACAGAATCGACGTCACTATCTGCTCCTTAATTTGAAGACTAGATAGACCTAGCCATCAAATTATAGAGTAGACATTAGACTATTAACGTCACATAATTTGAGGTATAGGCAGACAAAGTTGGGGGTAATTAGGCAACTTTATGGTGGACAGAAAGGAAGTAATGAAACTATGATAGCATTGTCTGATTAGATCTTTAAAAAACTCGTGCTCTAAAACAAATGTATGTAAGTTTTTAATCATGCAATTAATTTGATTGTTAAATTGACAATTTCTAAGCGCATGCAATACCTATGCCCATTGAAAATAAAGATTTTAGTTTTATTTTGACACTTAAATCGACAGTATCATTTTTTAAGTAACAAGTAAAAGAAGCATAACTTTTCTAGTCCCGTTGTGGTAAAATAGTGTGTACCAACTACAACTACAATAAAGGAAAACAGTTGCTCAAGATGTAACCGTTAGACACGCCGATTGAAACACTGAAAACATTTTGATTTGATAGCATGTTTATACTAAACGGACACAGAGCTATTTCCACTTAGCAGTAAAATAACGCTAGAATAAAGCAATTTTAGTATTACTTGAGCACTAGCGTGCCTGGACGTAAAACAACTCACTAAATAAGTGACTATCTTCAATCGTGGCAGTCCATAAAGGGTTTTACTACCTTTCCCGCTTTGTCGTTGCATAATAAAATTGCCGCAAAGTTTGTTCGAAAAACCTTCAGTTTAAACGCATTGTCTTTTTAGTTGGCAGTTGAGATTTTACGATCTTAGGGCTAGTTTGAGAACATAAAAACTTGAAGAAAGTTAATTGCTGATTTTTTACAGAAACATCGCTAAAAGTTAATGGAAACAAAAGTTATATCTTTAAGTTCGTTGCTCGCTTTATCAGGTAGGTTATGCTATAAAATAAAAGCGGACTTTAATCGCTTAATTGAAGTTAGTTCTATTTGCTTGAAATTTGAATATAAATTCAGAGATAAACAAAAGAGCGCGGTGTTTTAGTAAGCGGGAGGGGCGAGGCGCGGGCGCGGGCGGTTGGGTGACCACGCGACCGCAGCGCTGCGGCTTGCCGCAACCGCGCCGACCCGCGCGCGCCTGTGTGCGTCTGCCCTTACGCTAAACTGGACTCTTGATCTGTCACGGTTTGCACGGTTACGGTTTTAATTAAACATTGTTCGGTCTCGTTTTTGACACTTGTTAGCGATGAGCACAACAGTAGCTATGGTACGTTTCTTTAACGTGGTGTTTTGAAAAAGAATAGTGACCAATTTAGTACGATTGGTTTAGTTTCTACATCGGCCCACCCAGAGTATATTTCTAGGAAAGTACACGAATTTAAAAGATATACAAAACATATATTTTTAGGTAAAAATTTTTACTAAGTATTTAAATCTTATACATAGCCATCGTAATCCCAAGCAAATACTTCATGTTACATTTTAGCACTTGAAATCGACACGGAATTTATCTTTCCGTTAGTAGGTAATGCCTACTATTTTTATCATCTTCGAATAATTCGGAGCATGACCGATAACATTAGCCTAATGCAGCAGGCATGTTATTCGATGCGCTCATAGATTTATTTGCTTATAAATTAGCGATTTAATTCGTTGTTGAACACAACGTTGCGTGTGGCGTGTCGGTAGAGTTGTAGTTGTTTGTTGAAATAACGACACGTTTGACGTTTGTATGCGATAATACGCGTGCCGGTGGCGCCACACGACAGGGCTAGGGTTCACAAAATTATCTATGACCGCTAAGCTCGATTAATATTTATCTACTAATGATAATAAGCGATTACTAGCTTGCCTAGTAATAAGCGTCACTTGATGAAAGAGCTTTCTAATTGGTGTGTGCGGACGTAGTGGTAATACTGAAATTATAAAAGACTATAATATCCCACATTCATAACCATTTTAGCTATTTCTCACAATTATTAATAACAATTCCTGGGCTTCTTCGGATTGGAGATTGCCTAGCTCGGGAGCTTTCGGGATCAGATATGTAGTCGTACTCGTATTTGTATATTGTAATACCCGGATACATGAAGTACTGTATTTGTATTACTGATATTTACGACCCAGTGGCAACCCTGCTAGTCGACTAGGCAAAACACTATACTCGTAAACGAGCAGCTAACATTACCACAGCACGCCATGATTTGGTGCACGCTCGCCCTTACGTGATCGCTGCTTCATTAAAAAGGTGTTAAAATATGTAGCCTTTTAAATTAACGTTTGGAAATTCAAGAAAATTTTTCGTAATTCAAATACATTTTGTTGGTATTAAACTTACCTATTTCCCTTCCGGTAATTACACGTAAAACTATGTTAGTTGGTATTTTACTATGGAGCTAATATTATACTTAATTGCGAAGTATAAGCGTGGTAGTACGACTATGTTTTATTTACGGATTAACGAATTTTAAAGAAATTAATTTCTTTTAATGTTAATCCAGGGTATTCCCTGGATTAACCTACAGGCTACAGCCTATAAATGGTAGCTTAGTAGCTTTAGAGATAAATAGTAGCGTAGGTATGTGTTAATATATGTTAGAGTATAAGCTAATGAATCCAAAATCCAAAATTCCATCCATATCCCTTCAGCCGTTCCGTGATTGAGTAAAAGCAGCCAAATCTCTACACATCAAAACATAAATTTTCACATTTACATTTACTCATTATTGAAATATGATACCTACGCAAATTAAAGAATAGCTTTGCATAACTACACCACGTCAGGTTGCTAGCATAATGTTACCGTTGCTTTCTTACTGAAACCGACACCGGAAACACCTGGGACAGGCCGAACAAAGGAAGGCATTCATAATCGGTAACTTGATACTCCAATTGAATAATAACAGCCGATAAACTGCAGTCTTCTCTGCAAAAACTGACCTTTAACGGAACTCTAACTTTGACTTAGAACCCTATCGAACACTGTTACAGGGCAAGTAGAAAGAAGCCCTATACCCTACCCTTACAAAGTATATTTCCCGTCGACACATACAAAAAATTTTGAATCATCTCCGTTTCTAATCCGTCTAGCCAGGAAATTGAATAGACTACCAAATACGACTTTGTTTTCTGAGAGACATAATCTTGGACTTTTTAAAGTCAGAGTGAATAGTTATCATCTAAATCTGTCTCATATTCGAACACGTTGTCGCTTGCCAACTAGTAAGTTAGGAGAAAAAATATTTATAAATAAGAATTTATACGTTTAAAAAAAAGTAAACTCCAGCAAAAGAAAGGCTCCAAAAGAAGAAGCAAAAGGTTTCCTTCTAGCATAATTATAGAGTAAACTCCACTGCAAGGAATCCTGCCTCATAAGATATCAAAATAGAACTATGTGTTATCGCGAATAAAGTCGTTGTTATAGCTAATATAAAACTAAATTACCTATCTACTAGCAATATTAACGTGTTTTATTTCTTGAAATGAGTGTTAACCAAAAACAAGATGTTGGCATTCAAAATTAGCAGCAAAAAACACTTCAATGCTAATTCAAGACATCAAAATCAATAATGAAGACAATGAATCAAGTATCTTAATGATAAAACAATCTTAGCTCTTAACCTTTCCATCTACAGATAGATAAGCAACAAATAACTCAGAATTTAACGTTACTGACATCAAAATACAAACTTTACCTCAACAAATTAACATTTTGAGTCGTGAATTCACTTTTAACATTTTGATTTTAACATTACGAATTGACACCTTATGAAATGAATATGGATTATGCAGATAGAGGCTAAAGTTCAATTAGGTATTCCGAGATTATAGTGTGAAATAACATTCACGGAAATAACAAAATTTCGCAGCAACAACTTTTATTAAGACAGGATAACTATTTTGTTATGCTAAATATAGCAATTTATAAACAGCTTCTAATCCAACGATCGTCTAGTAATAACTATCCATTAGTGATATAGCTTATTTCATAATTCAACATATATTTCGGAATAATGATTACGTCGATAGTCGATATCCTATATTAATATTCATTTCGAGCCTAGAGCACCTATAAATAAAGTAAGATATGGGTATGTTACGTCGTTCTTTACGAACCTTCATCGGTATATACGGTTTTTAATACCAAGAGATCAGATAGTATCCAATAAAATTGATGTCTATGTTCGGTAATGGATTTATCAACGGAACAAATCTCACTTCGCCGGTTTGTCACGCTTCAAGTAACCGGCTGGCTGGCACCGGTGCCCATTTCTTTTGATAGCATCATAAATTCCAATCTGCGGCCCCTTGAAATATTTAATTTAATATCTCGTGAGCACAATAGCGGAGTTCCCCCACGTTGAGAACTATTATGACTGTATAAAGCAAACTTCATACTTGAATGGCTCTTGGGTGAATCGTGCAATGTTCTGTGAATGCAGATTACACCGCATATTATGTGAAACGTATACGTTCAATACGTTAATATCTTATGATAGGGTTGTAAAACGTGAACTGTCATCGCTTTAGAAATGAACCATGTTCGTGAACTGAATTATGCAATGTCAGCAACGAACCACAAAATGTTTTACACAGGGACACGGGTTATACATACCAGTTTAGTTCTTGCAAGTCGCATGTGTATCGAATTTCATTGAAAAAGTTTTCAACTCTCTCAAAGTGCAATACAACGTCTCCAGAGCCAGGGACCGTAATCGGAGTAGTGTGCGTGTCTGTAGCACGGCACCAGTCGTCAACAGCGCGGAGGGTCGCCACCCCCGTGTTTGAACTTACCCCTTCACCCTGTTTGCATTGTTTCACTATTTGAATAGACTACGCGGTGTCCCACCGACGTACAACTGTTACCGTTTTCGAGATAATGTAAGCGAGATTTAATGATAGACAATCTATGCATAGCTCTCTCGCATCTCGTATATTGTTACGCTGTGCGAGTACAGCTCGCGCCGCATATGTAAATGTTGTTATTTCGTTTAGTATGCGAGGCGAAAACTTGGCTTCTTAAAATTCTTACACCGCTCGGGCTGCAGTTTTACGGGTTATTACATTGAATGGGGAATGAGTGACTCATAGGCGTGTAGTTTACGAGTCGAATAGAAATCGTCTGTTTTAAATGAAAAGTCAAGGAGCGTACGAGGCGTCCATTATTCATGAGGGTCGCTTCACGCCCGTCCGCGGCCGCGTGGGCCCGCCTTCAGCCCTCGCTCTGCCACCGCCACCGACACCGCGCCTGCTTGCTCCGACGCAAACTGTTTCGAAATCAATATCCGTGTCTCAATCAGTGCAATTAACTTGGGCCGCGGAACGGGGGCCGTATTCAATGTAATTAGTTTCACGCCGTCACTCGTTGCCGGAGGCGAGGGGCGATAAATAAACTACCTACTCTACTACTGAATTACAAGTACCTACCACGGATTAACATTTCACGCGAAGGGAACGGGCCCGTTTTGTAAACTGCTTGTTTGGAAATTGAAATTTATTATTTGAAATAGATCTGATATGGAACGCTACATCGTATAAATCCATAATCTGACTGCACCAGTACCAATTAGAAGCGTTCTTGAGCATGATGTTTACGTTCACATGTCGTAATTATAACACCTTGAATAATGTACGAGTATGTGCTACACGAGTAAGAACCAGATATCGGGATTCATGTGTGCGTCGGGAGATAGTGCCCTGAGCATCCACTAACCACTTCCACACATTATTATTATGTTGTAGCTCGCGTGGTTTAGGCGGGCCATAAAACTATGTTTATTAGTCACGACCCGACCGTTCACGGTTCCATTACACGGCCCCGACTCAATACGCACGAACGCTGATTTTAATAAATTACAATTTATAAATAAAAATTCCGTGAACCGTACTGCACGGTAAAAGCGTACCGTATTTAATAAGTGAGTAGGGGAATACGCCCTATTTTTTCACATGGCGCAGCATATCTCATCCCTCGGTGTAGGGGCCGAATTTGAAAACACAATTAGAGTTAATACAGAGGTGATTGTTGGCGGGCGAGGGTCGCAGCCGGAGGGTTACAGCAAATCCTTTAATTTGGCTCCCCGATCAAATAATAAAGCGGCGAAGGGGCAGCAGCGACGATATCGCGTTTAGTGGTTTTATTGCAAGCGCCATCTGCCGCTCGTAGCACCGCGCGGACGACGATGGAGAGATAATTTCGCTTTTAAAACGAGCGAGGTTGACGGAGCGTGACGAAGCGTTCTCCGTGAGCTGTTGCGTTCGCTGAGACAGTTCCAAACAACGTGTTTGTAAAATGTATGTCTGTACGATACTAAGTATCTATTATGCGGCACCTTAACGAGTACCTGCGGAAATATGAACAGAGTGCAGTGAACGCTCTACCTCCTGTCACAATTTGATAAAGCATGCAGCGCGTCGAGTGCGCCTTAACGTGTTGCATTGCACGGTTACAAGATTTTTTTAAGCTAGTGTAATGATTTAATTATTTTACTAGCTGTCAAATTACCCCTGACTCTAGCAACCTCAATTAGTAGTTGCGTACAACCATCACTGCATATAATTATCATATCAGCGCATTACATCTACTTAACTCCACCTACCTGAATATTATTTTGTTAATGATATGAGTTTTCATGGAAATTACAGCGATAAGATCTAAGGCTCATTAAATAAAATTTAAGTGTAAATATGTTTTAGACTACCAATAATCTTCCTATTTTGGAGATAACGATTAATTACTTACTCCATTTGCTGTTTTTAAGCGCGGAAAATGATAAATTAGTCAGATAGTGGTAATGATATTGCGAGCAAATCACGTAGGCGAAGCATTGTATAGGTCGAAAGTAAACATTATAATAGGGCATTGGGTGCACATCCCTTGTGTTTCATTATGAATAGTAGGTAAGCGGATAGGGTGCGTACACATGTGCCGGTTTCAATAGGGTCACCACGTTTATCTTGTTTTCATTGAAGTAATAAAATCGCGAGATAAAAGTTTACAAAGCGGATAGCAGGAATTAACATACCGAGCAGTCGCTTAACAAGAAATTGTGATGGCTATTCCCACGGGCTTGAACCGGAAACTATTCAGAGTAAAAGTACCTAACTAGCCAGGTGGTAGAGCTTGTGAAAGTTCGTTGAAATCCAGTGAGCTTTTTCCCAGGCAACAGGATCTTAAGCCATTGAGACCAAGGACTTGATATCGTCCTATTGAGATGGATGTGGGAATGTCACAGACAAGAAAATATGATTGTTCCAGAACCAGTACACTGTCAGTTACACGACCAGTAAGCTTCACTGCATTCAACATTATCACAAAATCATACCCATTTTTAACTGCCTTCCATAATGTAAACAACATTACAAGCATTTATAATCGCTGTTTACTTTAGCAAAAGTGTATGAGCATGAATCATTGTTGCTACGTTTTTGCTCTGTGTTCATTTTAAAAGCCTAATCACGTGATTCTTGCAGAAAAAAATCGCACACGTCACCAAGGCTGTTTGTGGTGAGTTGATGACCCTAGAGCCGGGTCACTGTTTCTGTCAATGAGCGGGGGCCAGGCGCACCCTCACTAGGGGACAGAAAACACTCCTGGCCCCATTGCATGAATAATTTGTGCCAGCGAGGGCGAGCACTCGCAATAACTCGGAGATTATTAAATTATACGGACGCGTAACGCACGACTCTGGAAATTCGCAGAAATGGAGCGGATTTCGTGGGTCACAATCAGAAACTATTCTGTGAAAGGATTTGCCTTAAATTACGTTCGGATTTAGCAGGAAAACTGTGAAGGTCTTTGTGGAACTGTTATTTTTGTAAAACAACAAACTTGAGACTAGTTTTATGAAATCATATTTTTCTTTTGTTGTTTATTTAGATTCTAGATAGAAATAGAATAAAGGTTTAAGCCACCTGTACTACGCCTGAAACATTAATAAAATTAAATTTTGTGCACAAAATTTCCTCGAATTCTCTACATTGATGTTTTTCAGAAAGCAAATAAAAACGAAAAACGCTACCATTTTTCCGAGTATGCGACATGTAGGCAAGTTGAAATAAATACTGCGCACATATCACATAATGTGTGTTTGTAGCCACAGTAACATATGGCTACAGTTCCTAGCAGTGGAGCAGTCTCGCTATTGATATTTCATAACAAGCGAGTGTCAGGGGGTGGCTGCGTGCAGTGGGGCGAGCTCGCAGGGGTGTCGACGCTCGTAAACCTCGACAAAGTATTTCATCGACAACCCGCCGTGCCGCACCCTTTCAGCGCGCCCCTATTGTCTCCACTCGACATTTGCGACACTTCATGAAATCATTCCACCGTTATGAGTTTACTCGTTGCTATATCACTCCAATTTTATCGGATGACGAGATCGTTGATATTCGTTATACACGTAGGTACGTCTCTATATTATACTGATTCACGTTCGTCAAGGATCCGCCTCGCGGTTTCTAAATAAGGAACCGTTGCGATAATCGACAGCGTGAAAGTCAGTACGGGCGTGAATAATAGCTCCAGGCACAGAACAATAAGTCTCCGTGTCGATACAGCAACACAAAGACGAAACAATCAATTCACGGCGTAAGTAGGTGTGATTCGGCACGGTCTCACTACGGTCTGGCCCCGCGACTAACAAAAGAAAATCTAAGCAATTAGTCGTCGTCAGAAAGAGCGGAAAACGCGCGTTAGTCGCGGTCACGCCGACGCGCGGTCACGACGACGCACAAGGAAACGCTGTGAGAAACAAACCTTATAGACACGCCTACATTTTCGCTATCAAACCACTTTATGAAAGTTTATTTATAGAGCTTCTGTTTGCCATCGACCGCGACAGTTCAATAAACGAGATTTATCACAGAGACGTCATTTGTCTGACCACACTTCAATCTTATTTTATTGAATGTTTCACTTGCGGACCGTAAATAAAAAGAAGCATGAGAGCGAGCAAAAAGTTGAAAACATTACTTGTTATTCTATCACGGTCGGTTGCAGTGCTATAAAAGTTTAACAAAGTCCGAGGGGTTTCTGGTGCTCGCTCGACTGAGCGTGTTAAGTGCTAATGTAATAATCCATTAGAATGAAGCGTAGTGCACGCTAAATAGCGCATTCAAGCATTGAAACGGCGAGGCCGCCATCTGTCCGCCGCGGGGCAAACAATAAGACCCTCAGTAATCACCCCTTGTTGCTAGTTCGCCATTCCCTAAACAAATATTGCTCGCAGCCGCTTCCACATATTCTATGGTCTTCACATTTCAAATAAAGCATTGTCCTTCATTTTTATCGAACCGTTTCGACGCACAATCGTAATCCTGTTTTTATTCTCATATTTGCATTTTATAGTGTTCCAATGTGGCTGCAATAAAGTGTTTTTATTCATTTATTATCTTGATCGTAACTGCAACTCAATATTATTAACGATCTGTAATAAGATGCATAATATTTTATTGGTGTTAATGGCAAGTAAAGGTAATCTCATATATGTAATGACGTGCATATACTTAGCTGGGATTAAAATGGATAAAACATCATTAATTTAAATTAGTTTGCCAGTTAACTATAGACGTGTGGTTAATTGCGTAATGCGCGAGTAGTATTAGTTTCGCTTTAGATATCAATTATATTATCTACGAGTCAATGTTACTACAAAAATATTACCTAATCATGTTTGTAGACACGTCTTATATGGTATAGTATACTACGTAAACTAACGTAACTAAAAATATCTTTATTTGAAATCTAAAAACAACCCCACAACCATCCGAACAAAAGCGAACAATAACATCCATCAGAAATAATAACACCATGATTTCAGCTTTCCCAAATTGATTTCGAAAACGTGTTAAAGTATAGCCCGTTATTAAAAAGCAGGGTTGCCAGGGAGCGTAAAATCTATAGATTACTGGGGACCCCGCGAATCGCCCTTGGGGTGTAAAGAACCCCAGTTGGATATAATAATAGCTAGCTATTTGTTACGATACCTATTGTGCTCCGACGGCTAGGGCTGTCTACAAATAAGGATTTAGCAGATAATGCTTATTCTGTTAAGTCAAGCGCGAATTTAGATGAGTATTGATGGACTTATGTGTAGTTTCATCCAATCGGGATTAAATTATGTAACATGTGTATTGTTTACAAGTTTAATGTTTCGTTTATTTAGCTTTCGTAAAATATCTGCTTTCGCAAATTGTTGCAGCAAAATAATAGTAATGGTGAGTTTATGTCTAATTTGATGTCTCAAACGCTTTAATTTAATAAGATTATTCTCAAATCATTTGGTAAATCTTTGCATTTTACCTTTTAAATACTAAATCATTATTATTTTTTTA
Organism: Alcis repandata; assembly: GCA_949125135.1. Classification (NCBI taxonomy): domain Eukaryota; kingdom Metazoa; phylum Arthropoda; class Insecta; order Lepidoptera; family Geometridae; genus Alcis; species Alcis repandata. Next base: position 7,517,549 of record OX421238.1, read on the forward strand.
CGTGTATGTTTTGTAGGTACTTAAAGTAAACAAAAGAATTTACATCATAAATCGAGAGTTTGAATTTAAGTATTGAAGTATAGTTTATGTCAGATAAAATCAACAGTGACACCCCTGTAAAAGTAACCCTCTTTGTGATTTCTACTAAGCGTCAAATTCATAGTACATTTTCCCCGCTTTAGTTGCACACATTATAGGGGGGCTTTGTTCCCCTCGACAGACGTATTCCGATAATACTCATATTGAAATCAAACGCCGTCATAACACTCTCGTAACGAGAACCGCAACAACTGGCGTCAAAACATAATTATACCGCTCCAAATTTGTCAAAAAGGAAAATTGGGCGAATTTTTTTCTGAAAATGCAAAGTAAATTACACGTTGCGAAATTCGTGGAAATTAAAACCCGAAATGTCAACAAAGCGGTTTGACCGAGGTTTCTCCCTGTGCCTCCAAACAACGCCCCCCGGGGCCCGCGGCTGTCAAACAACGTTTATCCAACAAGCGGGCACAGCGCAATAACACGTTTTTTTACTTTTTACATTTCCCCGTGCGACAATTCACGCAGAAAGTTGCCAAAATATAGGCATTTTTTTATTATAGTCTTAGTTTCCGTTTCATCTGATATGAAATAAGCCGGAATTGTGGAATGCGGAAACGCTTGTCACGATCGGTTTTTACACACACTTAAAATATTTAACACATTCATCATAATAGCTAAAATAAAGGTAAAAGGTACGTACCTGTTTATGCATTTCCACGTTGAGGCCGTATGACATTTCATAGTACTGAAACATAAATAACACGGTTTAAATACTAAAATCGATTAGCGGTGAATTTATGCACGTAATGTGACGCTTGGAGCCGCGCCCGCGCCGCGCCGCGACACGGGACGCTTTTGGCACAGATTAGCTTCCTCAAATTATAGGAGTCGAGTGACTAAACATCCGCACAGAACTGTTTGGACCACCGCCAGAAGTGTTTCCGACACATAAAAATTCTCGCGAAAATTTCCCTGCGAGCGTATTAAAATAAATTGCGAGCGATTTGGCAACACTTAATCGTGATTCATATCTGAATGGAGCGAACATGCGGGGATTAAGGCATGCCAAAATATCTGTTTGTTTGAAATATACCGCTGCTGGCTGGTGTTTGGCTGCTCGAGACACTAATACGCTCTCCCCACGCATGTTTCTGACACACTACACGCTCCTCTGATTGATACAGCGCTGCTGTAACGCTCTATTGCTCTAAATTAGTACACAGTTATAGAGCAGTTGGTCCGTAAACAATACAGGCATGTGGACAATTAACTTTAATAAGAGGTTGCGCCGCGCCGGCTGACGGCCGCGCGATGAAATAATGATAGCCGGCATGCGGGCGATGAATAGCCCAACATATTTATTGATTTCACACGACCGAACACATGTCCTACACGCGATAACATCTTTATCTAACCGTTGAGTTATAATCGTTTTTCCGTGTAACCACCTGCTTTTCTATTTAATAACGCATAAATTACGCGAATGTCACATTTATTACGAGTCCACGCGAACGCTCGGTTTCTTTTATAACATTGTTTTTATATTTTATTTAAATTAGATGTAATGAAATTCAAATGTTACTCACCATGACATAATGCCTTTGTATTTCAATTTTTTCACTAGCCAGTTTTTCACATTCTAATTTTAAACTGAAACAAAAGAGAATACATTTTCGTTGTTTTATAAAGTAGAGATAAAAATTCGTGGAGATTCGTAAAAAGAGTTTTTTTTATTAAGTATTTAGTGATCGTTAAAGTAAGCTCAGGGTTCTAAGGACAATGGACATGTATAATAGCATATAGCATGGGTGTGTATATCTTAATCTGAATCACTATGAGTAAGATACACTAATGCTCTTTATAATAAACTTTCGAATAGGTTACTCCGTGTTTTGTCTTTTTATAGAGTTAATTTTTTTTTTATACAGATAAAAAACACAATACGGATTAACTGCTCCAAGGCTACTACGCTATTAGTTAAAGAGAGTAAGCCATAAGTTGACGACAAAAAAATGAAAGAACTTGAAACAACATGAATGTAACTAACGATCAATGTACCCGCCTGATAAGTACTCATGCCTCTAATATTAACCACATGTGGTGTCGAGTTATGTAATAAGTACGAGTAGGTACAGCTCCACGTTCTCTGGTTCTATTTAAGAAGCACTTGTAATATTATTAAGATAAGGTTTTATAACAAGCGGTTTGTTTTATGGGTGTTATCGGCGTAGTAGGTCAGACTTGTTATGGTTATAGTTCTTTATCGGCGGTTAACGACTGTTCAGTTTCAATTCGAGATTATAGTCAGCTATAACGTCGCACTGAAAATAACAAGTCGCCGATAACAATTTAATAACATCGTAACTTTTTTAAGCGGGTCATAAGGGGAGACCTTTTGTTTATTGACATTGGCGAACGAGTAGGTGATGTTATGGTAACTTATTGACATAACATTATATCACACACATACTAATAAACTTGTGTACTGTGTCTGTACCTAAACTTACGTATATGTCAACTCTGTACCACTAGCACAAAAAGTTTCTAAAAATGTTTACTAGAATTCGTATCAATGTAGGTATTCAATAGAAAATGTATGAAACCTGGAACAGCGTAACCAAGAGTATTTCGGGCTACATTTTTTATTGCGTATGGCGTTTTTTCTTTTTTAGTTTTTGGTCTAATGGTATTCAATTTTTGTAAAATCTTGTCTGGCTTATCCAATACCTAATTTAGTACACATCTTACACTAATCCTTTGATAAGTACTTTTAGGTAATTGAGGTGCATCAAATGATAATTATTTTTAAATGCTTATCTGTACCCAAAATCATTAACTGCAAATAAAGTACTTTTCACACGTTAATACATAAAAGCTTGACAATCGCAACTTGTCCTCTTTATCTTATCTCTGCCACGAATATAGAGATTCATAAAAACAAGTTATCTGCATTTAAAAGAACAAAATAAATAAATAAAAGCTTTGTATCCTCTCTGAGATAACAATGGAAGGCCACAAAAAGGCTGGCTACAAAAGGGACGACTGAGTTGGGGGGCAGGTAGGATAACGCCGGCTGATTCTGGGGCGTAGGAATCTCGTTTATTAAGTTTCTATCTATATTTCGAACATTCTTACTACTTGAGAGCATAAATATATTATTATGGGAGAATGTAAAAAGATAAATGGCAAAGGGATTCGGAGCCTCGTTCATTCATCATTCTTTTCCTGCTTGCCCTGTTTAAATCTAAGACTCGACGAAATGTATGGAACAGCTGATTTTGTTTCGTGATTTTTAGGGTTGGTCTCATTTATATGTCTTTATTTTTTTGCTTATAAAAAACAGCATAGCAACTATTTCATAGTGTGTACTTTGTCTGTTTCACTTCCCCTTACGATAAACTATACCAGCCTAATTATCTTTCTTTCTCTTTCTTATAATACAAACGAAGCCTGACCCACTACGCGTGTCATCGTAAAGCTATTCATTTATTAAAAAGGCTATGAAATTGTCAGAATGTAAGACATTGATGTGACGTCCGTGTCGTAAATCATGTTACTTGTGAGTGGAACAAAAACATGGCTTTTTGTCCTCGTGACTAATTTATGTCAGAGACGGTACCGGTATTAATTTTTACAAGGCATAATTATTAAGCTCACGCTTTTATATCTTATTTTGTATGCGTTTCATACGAGGTACATGTTTGTCAGGTGCGTAGTTTTTGTTGAAACCGGAATAATGCTAATGATTTTGGGACAGCAACTAGCTAACAAGTTCAACCATTTCATGAGCAGTAGTAAGACGAATCCAGCGCTTTCTTTCAGAAATTTTGGGGATTTATTTCAAGAAAGTGTACCATCGTATTTTTGGCGGAAATTGTACTAATAGATTTCAATCAGTAAAATAATTGTAGGTACTTACTTATGATATTGAGCCTGAAGGAAATTAAATTCTTCTTTGATCCGATCACATGATTCTCCTACTGTGAATTTGATTGGTTGACCAGGTTGCGGGGGACCCTGTGGACAAAAACATGAAACGTTAATTTGGCTGCTAACGGAACCGCAACAGAAGAGTTCCCAAACCCTGCGAACTCGAAGTTTTAACTGGGCGTTTAGCAACGTTTTACTCAACACGCAACCATACAAAGTGCATTCGACATAACTCATCAATCTCAGTCTTCCAAGTTCGAGCACAAAAACATTCCTATCACGAAACAAAAATTACACGCATCCCAAATTACCATAATACAAATTATCCTTTAATGACCATAATTCGGTGTGAGCCTCGATTAATGAAAAAAAAGAACACAACACCGACCGCTCGCCTCTTAACACAAAAATAAAGTAACGTGAACACGCGAGCACGTAATAATAAAATAAAAAAAACTAACTCCATAATAAGAAGCACGAAAATAAAAATAAAGCGAGGGACACAACAACACACGGTCGCCGGGAGGCCGACGGCAAAAAATAAATAACCGCCGCACGGAGCCGGCGCGCGAGGAACAAACGGACTTTAAAAATAATAAAAGGAGCGTAAATAAAAGCGTAAAAGGAACTGGCGCGGCGTGTAGACGTTGTAAATGGAGCCGCGGACAATCGGGCTCGGGAAAAATGTGGCCGGGAATTTAGTGAATGTAACCACCGCCCCGGAGATAGCCTTGCGGTCGCGCGCCTCCGCGCCGCTGTCTCACGCTGTAATAGGCGATCGCACTTAATAACGTAATAGCCGCGTACCTACGGAGTCGTGCCCGAGAATAAATCCAACCGCAACTCGCCATTCTCTAGCCTGTCATACCGTTTTTAATGCGAGCGATTTAATACTTTGCCCATCTCTCTCGACATTAAACCGAGATCAAACATTATCCATTCACATTATACCCGTTTAATCTAAAGAGAAAGATGAAAAATTATCGAACAAAGAAGGCTAATGGACGCTGAAATATTTGAAAGAGCCAATAAAAAGATATTATTGGCTAAAAGCATTTGTGTTTAAAGATGTGAATCGAGTCGAGCAATTACTTATCCGTGTTCATATCGGCGAATCAGAAAATAAAAAGGCATTGAAAGTAACTGAGCAACATCACGACGTGTTTGAAGGTGAGGCAAAAACAAAACGGTGTCGGACGGTAGCCAGTAGCGATCTCGAGATGCGTCGGCTCATGCGCTCATGTGTGTGGCATGCGCATGCCAAGTGTCGCGCAACCGGCAGCCAGTGTGCGCGCTGCCTTATAAGCACTAATGAGGTGGTTTTAGTCGCCAACTTTTATGTTATTTATTGTTGAAACGGTTTTCTTTTTTAATGTAATTGAGTTTTACCAAGCACATGCTTGGTACTAAGTGCTTACTCACTCGTATTTAGGAAATTACTTTTGATGGAAAAGTACTTTCCATTTATAATGAATTAATATGTTAATATTCTACACTAATCTAAAAGACAAATATTTTATGTTAAAAATTTGAAATCTTTTTTGCTTAACAAAATTATCCATGATGCCATAATACTAAAGTTGTCTGGTATGATGTATTATATCTGCCGATGAAACATTTGAATTAATTAAAAATAGCCTTGTGTATTCATTTTAGTCTAAATGCCTAACAAAGAACTCTTCAAACCATCAATAATTTCATCCACAAAATAATCAGTCACTCTGTAGCTATTTTTATTTTCCATACAATTTAACTACTAACAGTTCATTAAAGTAAGTGTTTTACTACCACGTTTATAAAACCACATAAAACATATTAAACAGGATTCAATTTAAACACCTTTTGTGTAATAAAGCTGTAATTCAAGCGATCGCCATCGCTCCCCGAGATCAGATAATTAATGTAAATAATATGTAAAGCAATTATTTGGCTCTTTCCGTTGTATTATATTCTGAATAAGCAGCCGATAATGATAATTATTTAATCCAAATTGAGGATTATTATGTGTGAGAGAGATGTCATGCGTTTAAATGCTATTAAATTGATTACACTTTTAATAATAGGGTTAAATATATGTTATATCGATTAATTTGAATCAAATTGCGGATGCAATTATCTGTTCTATGTATAATTAAAACGTAATTAGCGTTAATAGTTCACGCTTACGTCTCTCCATAAATGGCTAGTAATGAATTATTATACCCTATTGATGCTCAAAAGTGCAAATAAAAGACGATCTATTCACACGCATTATGATTCAGTCCCCTCTACGTCAAACGGACTCAAGATCGATCCAACCTAAAAATCGTTTACAAAATAAATGAAAAAAATCCTTGGCAATAATAGACTGAGTAAACGTTCCCCCCTCGACAAGAAAAAAAAGATTCCCATAAATTATCGCCGAAAAGGTCAAATTAAAATACAATGAACAGTTTTTGAGTGGCAGTATTGTGTAGAGGGCCGGATGAAAGGCCCGCATCCAGCGGGGACCGCTCACAAAAACAAAACTAAACAGAATGCGTTTAAACGGATATAAAAAGAAATACGTGTTCTTATTTCGAATTATTGAATACGTCTGTCTGCCCACGTCTACCTGCTGTACAATCCGAGGCATATTTTCTTTTTATTGTAACTCGAATCTCGAAATGACTGAATGAATTCAGCCAGCTCGGAAATTGGAAAAATAAAATGCGTAGATGCCGTTAAATGATGACGTCAACTTCGAAGAAACTCTTAAAAATGGATCGATGTCAACTGTTTATTAGTAATATTAGAAGCCCGCAGTACGCACACAAGTTCAGCGGCTCGGTAAACAACTAAACACCATTCGCACTTACAAACCAAACAAGCATAGACAAATATTTGAACATCGAGATTGGCTTTGTAACATAACGCTTCAACGTCGAAATGCCCCGAGCTAATTTCTGCTCTATTGTGTTCGTTTTAGAGCTCATAAAATCGAGCAGTGGGGTTGGATTTATTGCCTTTCGTATTGGAGAAATAAAAAGCTAGTAAACTAATATGGTAGCGCTGGCCGGGATCAGAAAGCTGATTTTATTTTCTCGGAAACACAACACCGCCACCCGATGTGTACCTTCGAACCCGTGGTTCGGTGGTGGTCGCTCTTTGATATCGACTGTTCCACGAAAACCGAGACAAAATTGCTGACTTAAATAAAACAAAAGAAGGCTCTTCTTGAGAAGGCCTGTCAGATAACTCTAGCATTATGATTTTCGAGAACCCCCTGTTAGGAAACGCGAACAATTACGCATTATTAGACGAATAAATAATTGCGTATCTAACTCAATTAACTGAAACGATATTAATGGAGGTTTTAATAGTCAGCAGTTAAGTACTAGTCGTAGTTTGATTAAACTAAGCAAACTAATTAGAGTGTTATCTACAAATTATTGTGGATGTAAACGCACACAATGAAACTAATTCAAACGAACATAACATCATACATTAGGGTTGTACCAACACTAGTATGGTTATGATAATATGACTATGTTTTAGGATTTACAATGGTTTTCAAAACATTAAAAGCGAAGGTATGCAAGAGATTATACATATCTAAATTTACGCATTTAGTAGATAAGTAGGCATTAAATAAATCCTATGATAAAGTATACAACTACCTAATTTTAAATCTATGAATTACTCAGCACAAAAAAACTTTTTATCTTTATTTCAGTGTCAAAAGCGCCAAAAAGATAATAAAACCCTAAGCCCAGTGTTAAGAGTACCTCCTCAGCCAGGTCCTGATTCACTCGTGAAGCGTTGATGGCATCTTGATTATGACGAAGTATTGTTTGCCTACTCCAAATGGCTTGTTTGCTCGCTGATAACGCGTTATCAATGTACAAATGTTAGGTATTATTTGGGTGAACATTGACTCAAGGCACTCCACGTTATCAGGCCTTGATAATCCTGACGAGATACGTTTCCGTTGACAAAAATCTAACTGCAGCTCGAATTTAAATGTGTAACTTTAAAGGTGATAATAATTTTATTTATAGGGAGGGAAGTACCTATAGTTATTTTTAACCGACTTCAAAAAAGGAGGAGGTTATCAATTCGTCTGTATGTTTTTTTTTTTTTTTATGTTTGTCACCTCATAACTTTTGACTGGGTGAATCGATTTTGATGATTCTTTTTTTATTAGAAAGCTGACGCTTCCCATTTGGTCCCATTCCAATTCATTTAGTCCAGTTCTGATAATGGTATCCATGAGAAAACCATATACATAAGTCTTAAATTTGCATTAAGTACGTGCGCGACAAATAGATGAAAAACTCAATAGTCGGTCTTTTGAAGTCGGTTTTTGTTTTGTAAAAATAATGTTCTTGTATGTGCAATAAAAATAATTATAGGTATAATTTATATAATTATGTAAAATTTGTAATGTGGAAGCATAGTTGGAAATCGAAACTTAGTCGGAGAAGCTATGATTCATAATCGTTAAACACAAAAATACGTAAGTAGTACATGCCTTCTTATTTACCTACATCAAGCATAGAGTAGGCACAGAAAATAGAGATAAATTATCAAGTTTATGTATGTGTAAATATACATGAGATGTAAATGTGTGATACCTAATAATGTACGACATGACATAACCCCATTAACAAGTTGACTGAGTGCATTAACAAAACCCCTATTTTCTTGGAAAGGTAAAATTACTGTGTAACATTACTGAACAAATAATTGTCAATTTCTATTCATTGTCTGTGGACCCGAGAGGATGTGGGTACTCGTGTTTGAAGAAAACGTGGAATATTTAAACGAATGAAACGCCATCTCATTTGTCCGTAGCGGTAATTCTGGCGGTCAAATATTGACTGAGTAGGACGCGACACGGATTTTGAGCAAATAGACAAATAGGCATTTACATTAACACCCTGCCCTCCCCCTTCCCCCCGTTTAACCTCGCTTCCCCCGCTACACTCGTAAAACCCGAAGCGACTGTCATAAAAGAAAATTCCTGGTGTTTTGCGTAAAAGTACAGTCAACATGGGAATTTCGCTCGAATTAGATAAAAGTTGAGATAAAGTAATATTTCTCGAGTTTGCTCATCATAAATTTTATGTTGGTCATGTGAACTAGATTTGTTGTATGAAGGATTCGTTTTGTGATAACAAATTATTCATCATTCATATGCATGCCAGTGATGTGGCTGTCGTCCAAATTTAGACAACCACTCAGCGCTTTCATGTTTTCATGTTGTGATCAGAATAATTCACTCCAACATTATGAACGCGAAAGTTTTTAAGTTATTGGCAAATATGCGATTTTTTTTATAAATTATACAAAACACAGGCGACTTTATGTCCCAGTAAAATAATCAGCTTCTGTAGAATAGCGGGTGCAGCCGCAGAGCGCACCAAGTCATCCAAATGCATGCTAGAGTGGATATAATTATCATCAAAATCTAACAACTCAACGCTTTTAATATGTTCTCTCGTTATGATACGACTATAAATCCTGCACAAACCGTTAGTACCTACAACTATTAGTTAACATCTACTAATATTCCCTTTACGTCAATTAACTCACGAAGCTACTTATTAATGCTATAAACGCGAGCATCGCGACGGAATAAACGCATCAATCTAGGGACGGCGACGCGCGACTTCCTGTCGAGACCGTCCACTCTTCCCTGACCGCGATAATATTAATGTCTTCTCAGATTTTCCACTTAAGGACGTGGATAGGGGAGCTCAGGCGATAATGGTCGTTCATCAACTTGTAAAGTGTACTTACAAGAACGCGTGGGAATGCGACTTAATAGAGCTTTGTGGACACAGCTTATTAGGTATATGCATAGCATAGGTATACATATAACATTTACTTTAGTCTTAAGAGAAGGAAAATTTACTTTGACAGTTGTAAATGGCATCGCCTTATACAAATAAGAAACTGCCGTTGAATGAACACTATATTATTCTGTCCGCCTTCAAAGCGTAATATAGAAGTGGACAATTAATTTAACGAAATTGACTGTTGCAGACACCAGATTTACAACTTATGGGTAAAGCTCATTATAAAGCCATTGTATCATTAGGTAGAACATACTCGTATTTCAAGTCTGAGACAATGATTGCTTTGGAACACAAAAAGATAAACTTGTTACAAAATAATGTAACATTTTTAATATTAAATTATGCAACAATTTTGTTTTCGGTTACGTTAAATGAAATTTAAATTATGTAAATAAAACATAATTGATATACATATATTACATATGTTCTCTTTCAGCACTAGACGCAATATTTTAGTTGGATAACGGTAGATATTATTATACAATTTAAATACAAATAAAAATTGTATTTTGTTCTTAAAATTGAACTATAAGTTTTGGGTACCCTCCCTATCCGCGGATTATGATCTAAGCTCTGTTTTTTATTTATGATTTTATTTTCTGTTTATGCCAATTTAAACTATAACATTAAATACTAACAAAAAATTTGATGCCGGCACCTTGAACGTAGTACATTTGAATTTGTTTTTTTGGCCGAAGGCGTAGCCTCGGCCTACGCTTTAAGTCAAGTTTCAAGTCAATCGGATGAATGGATTTAATAATGCATAGGGAACTTAAAAAAACCTTTTTGTTTTAATTCATTATCTTCGTTTTGTAGTTAAGCTTATTAGCAATACGGACCTTCATGTTACCGACAATACCGACGTTATAATCGCCTTAACTTTACCCTTTCGCAACGGGAAGCCTTATGTGAAATAGTATTGAAAAGTATTAAAAATGGCGTTACGGATGGTTTAATAATTAACTATTTCGTACATTACTCACATAGCTAGTATTTAAAATAGGAACTCAAGGTACTTAGTAGCTTTTAAGGAGAGGTTTTTCCACTTGGGCAACGTTTTTTTTCACAGTCGATCACTAAGCTTATCACGTTTTAAATAAGGTCGTATTTAACAAAGCAGAAATGAGATGATTATGCCAGGTCACGAGAGTTCGGACGTTAATTTTTTAAATTCTTAAAATGTGTATACAAATTATACATACATATAAAATGTTCTTAATAATAAAATTATAAACTTGTTTTAAAAAGCTTTTAAACATTAATAATAAATTATAATATTCTAATTAGACAATCACATTTTTTTATTCATAATAATATGGATAATATGTTTATATTTTAGACATTAATCAGAGAGTTACCTTTTATAAGTATTATTTTTAAATTTTTAAATATTTTTTGTCCATTACAAATTGCATACATATATACATAATATACATACATTTTCGACATTTTTTTGCATAGGGTGTGTTACTAACCGTGCCTGAAACTTTATATTTATTTATCAAAAGCTTTCTTGTTTTAAAATAGCCTGATCTCTGGTTTTACTGGTCCATTCCATCGTACGAGATCAACACCTTTGTTAACCTTTGTTATGCTTTTCCAAACTCTTTCTACGGCTTTTAATTCCAAAGTAACTTTTGCAAACGTTTTTTCCGTTTCAACCGTCGACCAAGTTTCCAGTTGTTACAAAAGTTGGCTTACCACACTGTACTTACCACGTGCAATTTCGAAAATAACTCTTTAATTCATTCTTAAATTGTGGTTAGTTTGCCGTTGGAAAATGTGGCGACAGATGCGACGCGGTTTGCGGTCGCTTTACCAACTCCTGAGCAACATTTCGAAATGAAGCTTTATCACGAATCGTTAGAGGTTATTTTGGCGTGTTTTATAGATAAGTTTGGACACGAGCACGTGGTCAGTTCTATGAATTAAAAAAGTTTACGTGTTTTAGGGTTGTTGAATTTTTCTTTTTTTATTTTATTTAAAAAGTTTTTAGTTCGGCAACGTTTGTGACATGGTTATCGTGTTCTGTGTATTTGAAGGGTCGCGTTGGACGGTTGTACCATTGTATCCCTCCAGCCATTGTTCAATCGAAGAAATTGAACAAGAACAAGGTATCCTGTTTCTCGAGGACATCTCAGCTTCTGAAAGCTTGTTCAAACTCGAAACAAGCCAATTTGATCCTTATTTATTTGTTGTTTCAGGAGATTTATTTCTCAATGATGCCTTCAATGATCGATGTAAAATGAAATCTTAAAGTCTTCGCGGAAATAAATCAGAGATCAATGAAAACGTAAATTATAGCGAGTAATAGACTGGTTTATGTTTCTTTGAAGTGCAGTAGGTAGATAAAATCCGGCTGACAATTTCACGGGTAATTGCGTGTCTGAGATCGCCGGCCGCCGCCGAGCGCCGCGGGGGCTCAGCTCCGCACTCATTTGTTTGTTACACCCAACTGCTTTATTACTATAACGCTTTTATTACTTTACGTTTCTTGTTAAGCCCATTGTAACAAAAATTCACACAAAAAATCTTTTGTCACGAAATCATTGTAGTTTTGAGCGATAGTTTTCGATGTCTATTTTGGTGCTTAGGAAAATACGGTCACGCGTTGATGTCTTTTGCACTGACGGTGATTGCAAACAAAAGATTTCAACGCTCTCGTTTATTAAATGCACTTTAAATTTTAAAGTTATTGCTTACTTTTAGAAGTTTTTTTATTTTATTAAGATAATGAAACGACTACTATTATGTTGATAGGTACGAGTATTTGATGTTTGTTTGCTCAAATAAATAAAAAGCATCAAGAGGCGACCGTTGCTAAATTACCACGTTTTGCTGATAATATCAAACTTTCTTTGAAGCTTCCAACGAATAAAGCAAACAAGCAAATGAAACAATTTGAACTTTGTTTATGGTATGCAGGCGACTGAAGTGATGGTATGCCTAGAGTAAGTGTTGGTTAGCAAGATGTAAGTACCGGATGCCTGGCGGCCGCCACGGCAGCAGCGGCGGCGGCGGCGTTCATCGCGCCCGCGCTTGGATACATCCTCACGTCAGACACGGACGGTCATCATCTGCACAAAACCACAAGTAAACAGCTCACAGCACTCACTCCACTCGATCCACAGAACAACACAGCGCACGTATCCGCGCGGTCAGTCACACGCGATCACTGCGCTCCGAGCGATCCGACAGACGTCCTCCTCGATAGAACGTCGCGAGCGAACTGACGCGTCCGCTTGGGGGGGAGGGGACCCACCCCACCCCTCGCCCGACCCTGGCGACCCCGCATGCCGATTGCCGCTGCCATACATATTTTCTCCACTCGAATTTTTCGTCGACTATCTTTATGTTTGAGGAATACTTTAGCCGAATCGGAGATATACGCTCTAATAGATACGTATTATTTGGGGATTTCGTCGGAAGGGGTGAGGTGGGTGTCGGTGTCACGGTTCAACGGAGCTGCTGCGGCTGAGTTATTTGCTGTTATTCTGTGCGCGATATGCAATTTAACTAGGATACGGTCGTGAGGGGAGATTTAATCAAGCAGTATAGCTCTTTAACTACGTAAATGATGTGGGTAAACTGCCGATCATCGGTTAAGAGTATGAAAAATTACTATCATATCATTTACGTAGAATAATTTGAGCAAGTAAACCTAGTAATAGTAAACATAGTGTTAGCTTGACAACGAAGTTCTATTACAAGAAATTAAAATCAATCGCCGTAAATTAATCTCCTAAAAACTTAAAAATGCCTCTCTAGACTAACTAATGATTATTTTGTTCCCTCAATACAAGGTAAAGCCGTGGAGCGTAACGAGTACATATTAAGTACATACCTATAATAATTTTCACCCACTAGTAGTTCTGCGAACCGTAGACCGCGTGAGACCTTTTTTGCGACAATCACAGTCCTTTATCTTGACAACCTCTTGACCGATTTTACTCATATTTGAAATTATGGTTTAGAATTTGATTTCAAAGGTTTCTGCAAAATTTTATCAAATATCGGCCGGTAAATGGCGCTGCAGTGCAAAGCAGTCCAAAGCAATTTCCCCCCTTTTTGAGGGAAATACCCCTCTAATCAAATTATCCCGACGACGGCTAAAAAATTGTATAAAATCGTAGAATATACATAATATTATATACCAAGTTTAATCGAGATTCGTTTCAAAATACGCCCTGTACGCGAGTACCAACATACAAACAAACAAACAACCGGACAGATGAAACAAAATTTTGCCAGCTACTGAAGAAATGCTTCGCTCGCTCGATCAAAAAAATATTGACATTTTGGATGTAGAGCATTACTTATCAGACCAAAATAATATCAATGAGAAAATCCATGGTCCATTGTGATTGGTAGATCAGCGGCGCAGATTAAAATATTAATGCCGGGCGGTGAGGTCGGTAGCACACAGACGGGGTGGGTTAACCTACGTAATTGATACCGATAGCTGGCGTCGCGAATTAACGTTCTACGTATATCGATAACCGGGGATTAACCAATGATTAACTCAGTTGTAGTTTGATACGATCGAAAGTAAAATTATTTTTAATTGATGGTTTAGTTATGGAAAACAGAACGTTGTTTAAAATGAGTTTTATTTAAATGAAAAACCAAATCCTGATTATAAAATGTAGACTAGGTATGGCTATGACACTACGACAGCTCTATATTTGGAAAATCGGTCAAGCCATTCAGGCGGTTACATACATACTTACATATACATGCATAGAAATCAGTCAAATATACATATTAACATAGTGACATACTTGCATAAACCTAAAACATTATTCTCTATTGAAATAGTTGAGTGGATAAATACCTTCTATAAACTCCATTTATTAAAAAAAAAAAAACAGAAAAAAACATACAGTCAAATTGATAACCTCCTCCTTTTTTGAAGTCGGTTAATAATTATTTTTACAAAAAACAAAAAAACAAAAACCGACTTCAAAAGACCGACTATTTAGTTATTCATCTATTTGTCGCGCACGTACTTAATGCAAATTTAAGACTTATATGGTTTTCTCATGGATACCATTATCAGGAACTGGACTAAATTGAAATGGGACCAAATGGGAAGCGTCAGCTTTCTAATAAAAAAAGAATCATCAAAATCGATTCACCCAGTCAAAAGTTATGAGGTAACAAACATAAAAAAAAAACATACACACGAATTGATAACCTCCTCCTTTTTTGAAGTCGGTTAAAAAAAGAGAAGCACGAACTCTCGCTGTTATTAGCGTTACTACGCTTAGATATACTTCTACCAATATTTAACCTTTAATCTTCACACTGCTGGGATACAGGTCTACCCTCGATGATTAGGCCATATTCCACCACGCTAGCCAAGTGTGGATTGGTCGATTCACATAGGTACACCGTTGAAATTCTTCTCCGGACGTATGCAGGTTTTCTTACGAAATTTCTAGATATTATGGTGTAATAAATGGCTCGACATCTAACATTTGGAATGAAAAAGGCTGTAGACGATGATGATTGCTATAAAAATAAAGCATCCCAAAGGTAGCAACCTGCTTGTGTAGCGTGGTGTGAAAAATTAAAGAACAAATTAAGCACCATCCAAGGAAAATAATTACTCCTACGTTTAACATACTTTTTATACAAAATTTATAGCTGAGAAACTCGATTATAAATTTCAGTTAATTACCTAGATATGATTCACAAAGCCACAAAAAATAAGGTTGTGCAACAATAAATCAATATATATAAAAGTGAAGGTCGTGACTGACTGACAGATCAACGCACAGCCTAAACCGCTTAAGCTACAAACTTCAAATTTGGACAAAAGTTTAATATCAAAAAGCGGACGCACACTAAGAAAGGAATTTGCCCAATTCAACCCTTAAGAGGGTGAAAAGGGGTGTTTAAGTTTGTATGAAAAATTATTTTTTCTTTATGCTACGATTATCAAACTTTGCGAATATACTAAAGTTAAAAAAATAATTGACACCTATTTCAACATTTTTTAAAAATCAACCCCTAAAGGGGTGAAACGGAGCAATAAAGTTTGTATGAAGATTTTTTTTTTAATGCTGTGGTTATGAAACTTTGCAAATATACTAAGCTTAAGAAAATAATTGACACTTATTTTTTTGTTTTTTGAAAATCAACCCCTAAAGGGGTGAAACGGAGTATTGAAGTTTGTATGGAGATTTTTTTTTTGATACTGTGGCTACGAAACTTTGCAGATATACTAAGCTAAAAAAAATAATTGACACTTATTTTTTTGTTTTCTGAAAATCAACCCCTAAAGGGGTTAAACGGAGTGTTGAAGTTTGTATAAAATTATTTTTTTCCTAATACTTCGATTATTTAACTTTGCTATTGTAATAAGCTAAAAAAAATATTAGATACCTGTTTCATTATTTTTTGAAAATCAACCCCTAAAAGAGTTAAACAGGTAAAAGTGAATGTCGAGACTGGCTGACAGATCAACGCACAGCCTAAACCGCTTAAGCTACAAACGTCAAATTTGGACAAAAGTTTTATAACAAAAAGCGAACGCACACTAAGAAAGGAATTGCCCAATTCAACCCTTAAGAGGGTGAAAAATTGTGTTTAAGTTTGTATGAAAAATTTTTTTTTCTTAATGCTACGATTATCAAACTTTGCGAATATACTAAAGTTAAAAAAATAATCGACACCTATTTCATCATTTTTGAAAAATCAACCCCTAAAGGGGTGAAACGGAGCAATAAAGTTTGTATGAAGATTTTTTTTAATGCTGTGGTTATGAAACTTTGCAAATATACTTACTAAGCTTAAGAAAATATTAGACACTTATTTTTTTGTTTTTTGAAAATCAACCCTTATAGGGGTGAAATGGAGTATCGAAGTTTGTTTAAAAATATTTTTTCCTAATAATACGATAATTTAACTTTGCAATTGTACTAAACTAAAAAAAATATTAGATACCTGTTTCATTATTTTTGGAAAATCAACTCCTAAAAGGGTTAAACAGAGTGTTGAATCAACGCATCAAAATCAACAGATCAACGCACAGCCTAAACCGCTTAAGCTACAAACGTCAAATTTGGACAAAAGTTTTATAACAAAAAGCGGACGCACACTAAGAAAGGAATCTGCCCAATTCAACCCTTAAGAGGGTGAAAAATTGTGTTTAAGTTTGTATGAAAAAATTTTTTTTCTTAATGCTACGATTATCAAACTTTGCGAATATACTAAATTTAAAAAAATAATCGACAGTATTTCATCATTTTTGAAAAATCAACCCCTAAAGGGGTGAAACGGAGCAATAAAGTTTGTATGAAGATTTTTTTTAATGCTGTGGTTATGAAACTTTGCAAATATACTTACTAAGCTTAAGAAAATATTAGACACTTATTTTTTTGTTTTTTGAAAATCAACCCCTAAAGGGGTGAAATGGAGTATCGAAGTTTGTTTAAAAATATTTTTTTCCTAATAATACGATAATTTAACTTTGCAATTGTACTAAACTATAAAAAAATTTTAGATACCTGTCTCATTATTTTTGGAAAATCAACCCCTAAAAGGGTTAAACAGAGTGTTGAATCAACGCATCAAAATCAACAGATCAACGCACAGCCTAAACCGCTTAAGCTACAAACGTCAAATTTGGACAAAAGTTTTATATCAAAAAGCGGACGCACACTAAGAAAGGAATTTACCCAATTCAACCCCTTTTTTTTTTTTTTTTTTTTTTTTTGGGGGGTGGGAAATCATCAAATGACCCCTCCCACTCTTTGGGCAGAGCGGAAGGGAGTGTCAGACTTCTACTGACCAAAAACCACCCATGTTCCTTCTACGCCCTTGTGACGCCGAGGCCGCGGTAACTTCTACCCGCAGCCCCGACGGGAATTCAACCCCTAAGGGGGTAAAAGGGGTGTTTTAGTTTGTATGAAAAAAATATTTTTCTTAATGCTACGATTATCAAACTTTGCGAATATACTAAATTTAAAAAAATAATCGACACCTATTTCATCATTTTTGAAAAACCAACCCCTAAAGGGGTGAAACGGAGTATTGAAGTTTGTATGAAGAATTTTTTTTGGTGCTGTGGTTACGAAACTTTGCCAATATACTAAGCTAGAAAAAATAATAAACACTTATTTTTTTGGTTTTTGAAAATCAACCCCCGAAGGGGTTAAAATATGGAGTGTTAAAGTTTGTATGAAAATATTTTTTCCTAATGCTATGATCATTTAATTTTGCAGATGTACTAAGCTAAAAAAATAATAGATATTTCATAGATATTTCATCAAAAATAATAGATGTTTCATTATTTTTGGACAGTCAACCCTAAAAGGGGTGAAACGGGGTATTAAAGTTTGTATGGAAATATATTTTTTTAATGCTACGATTATTTAACTTTGCAAAACTAAGCTAAAAAAATAATAGATATCGGTTTCATTATTTTTGGAAAATCAACCCCTAAAGGGGTGAAATGGCGTGGTAAATATAGTACGGAGAGAGAATTGTAATGACTCACTGACAGACAACGCACAGCCTAGACCGCTGGTCGTAGAAATTAGAAATATGGAGTGTATAGTCTTGATGAGTAAACGTGTACCAAGAAAGGATTTTTTGTAATTCAACCTCTAAAGGGGTGAAATAGAGTGTTAAAGTTAGTATGGAGAAGCATTGTTTTTGACGCCACGGTATTGAAACTTTACAAATATACGAAGCTTAAAAAAATAACGAACACCCACACACACAAAAATGGTGAAATACCATTTTTGGAAAATCAACCCCAGTGGGGGTGAGATAGCGTGGTAAAGATAGTACGGAGAAAGAATTTGTTTTGATGCTAACTCAATGAAACTTTACAGATGTACTAAACTTAAGGCGGGTAAACAACATCCGGAAAAAATCCAAAACCTTCGAAAAGTCACATCCTCGAGGTGGAACTGCTAATTAACTCGAAAACTAAAAACATTTTTACCAAAGCGACTAAAAAGTCACCAAAACCTCGGACCTTTTTGGAGCCATTGAAAAAGAAGCAGGGATGCTTCCATTGTATGACGCTTTTTACATGCTCTCAAAAAAGAGGGATAAATTAATTTCATCCCGGAAAAATTATCGGTTCCCGAGGTATAGTCCACGCGGGCGAAGCCGTGGGCGGAAGCTAGTATTTAATAAACGAATAAGTAGGTATACTTGTTAATAACTTACATTATTTATTTGCTTACAATGGAATGGAAAAAATAACCTCTGCAGGCTGTTAATTAATCCATTGGAGTCATTCCTTCGACTCACAATAGCACATTGTTGGCATTTATTTCAAAAAAGCTTATGTTTAATACATAAAGTGCCCGTATTACGCCTGCAAGTGACGGTCGCTTAATACTTTGTGTAGGGTTGTCATTTTATTACGAAGTCATTAAAGTTTTTGCTGATAACAACTTCGGGTTTTAACGTTTTACGAGAATCTTAGTCTTTGTGAGGCGTGAGTTGTAGAGAATAGAAATTTATCCGTAACGGTACGAGTAAGTTGATTGTGAAGTCTTTTGTTTCAAATGATGTATTTTATGAATTCGTATAAGTCGAGGAATAATATTATTAAATTACCTAGCCTTAGTCTTAACCTAGTCTCAGTTTTATTTTTTTTCTTTACGCTTTCACGTCTACGCAAATATCCATCATGAAATATTTCATACAGTTTGGCTCTCTCGATTTTCCTACTGTAATTATTACGAAACTGTTAGTCATTAATGAACAATAGAATTTCTAATGACATCTAAAAGTGATGAAAGTACGTGATTCAGCCAACCCTATGAAACCTTGGTTAATGTTTATTCAATACATTATTCTTGATGCGGTGCATTGCTGCAAACTACCTTATACTATCTAATACCTACTCTACGAGTTTTTCTGATGGCCGTCAGTCTACAGAATAAAAGGCAAAAGCATAACTAAACCTTAAGTATAGGCGCTTAAATCATCACGTTTTGTTCATAAAATGTATTCCATAAAACTAACAATCAATTTTTCAAGCTTTATGATTATTTTTTTCAATTTTACGCATTATAAAAATTTGAGCTAACCTATTTTGTATTAAGCAAGTTAAATGGTTGACTATGTCATGCGAAAATTGAGACAAACATCTTTACGTTATAAGATAAAATATGGATGAAAATGATCTGTGGTATTTTTTAAATGGACTAACTAGTTGAATTAGTTGTGAGATGTCAAAACTTCCAACTAAACAGAAATGAATAGAATCAGAATAATAATTCAAGTAACAGCCAATTGCCAAAACGTCTTGCTACATTTTAGTCCTATAAACGCTCTAGACAAAAAACTTTGCACTTCATTTTCAAGACTGCCGCCCTAACTATCAGCTAACTTCTCGATATCCTATTCTGTTTTCATAAAATTCGAAATGGGTCACTGGCCTTTGAAGCCAGATTGGGCAATTTATTATTTGGCTATGGATTCAATTTTTTGATCTTCATTATGACCATTTTGACCATCTAATTGCAATACTAATTTTCACGGCAGCTCAATTTATACACAAGTTTTGTTACGGTAGGTTGTGACTTGTATGTGGCCATGACCAATCATGTGACATTCTTAAATCTAGTCCATTTACCCATTACCCATTGTTTCGTAACTTTCATTTTTCATTGTTCCACATTCATTCAGGTCCCGATAAGCAATTAGCATGACCTTGCAAGCGCTTGCCGGTCTATAAATTGAAAATGCTGTACACTGATTGAAATTAATAGCATATTGCTAATAGCTTATAGCCACGCGTAATGACTTAATGTCGTTCGTAAAAGCGGGTGAATATAAATTGTTGTATGTTAAAAGGCTTGTAAAAAGCCGACTTCCATAGTCAATAACTGAAGCTAATATTATAGGAGTAAAGTTGCTGAAAGACCATCGCGACTATATGTCATAAAAAATTGAAACCACTTAGTTCAAATTACATTTTATACTTTGAATACATTTTTATGGCATAATAAAAATTGTGTTTGGTTTAAAAGAGTAATATGTTAGTAATTAAGCTACTATGTACTACTATGTTTAGTATTATGATTATAGAACCGTCATGTGTAGTTTAGCTTAAAAAATATAGGTACAGTAGAATAAATGTCAATGCATTTCACGCGTCAAGAAGTAAAATCACCTAATTTATAGCTTGAATACATTGTACAAACAGTAAAGCTTGCTATGTTTTACGGTCGTGGGCTCTTAGCGCCTGGCTGGTATGACACTAACGCCATTGTCTTGTCAGTTTGTCCAACAATCGAAATTACTTGCATTACTGTGAATACGAAAGCTAAACACAGAGTCAAATGGCATGTTTGAACTTTCTCTGCTTTGACGCAGTTTTTATTCTGGCCTATAATACCAGCCAGTAAGTAGTGAACAGAACTACAGATGGTATATCTCAGATCTTGTTCAAATTAAGCTTTACGCGCGGGAGGTAACGAGGCGCGACGAAAAAAACCCTCGCTCGCAAGACGTTTCGATTTTGTTTTTGTAACTCATTTAAATTCTTATTTCGAATCGAGCAGCCGTTTTGCTCTGATGCCACATGTCGTTTGTTATGGTTGCTACGATGTTCTTGAAATATTTTTAAATTTAACCAAAAGTTTTAAAATTTTGACGCGATTTGTTTTGTTATTATGGTTGATAGGCATGATTAAAACCACAGCTCATCTAAAAGGAAGTGGCGTTGTGGTCTTAAACAACTTGAATTGGAATTTTGTATACAATTCTGGAAATGTTTTACATTAAATATTTAGTATATGAGAACTAAGATTTCAAGATTATAATGTATCTATTTGTTCTATTTCAATTAAATAAACCTATTGATTTGGATCTGATTTGATATCATGGTTTTCCTTTTCTTTATTCGACTTCTTCCTTATTTTTGTGTTGGCAACCCTACCGTTAGCAATGTTGACGCGATATCGCGTGACAATGGATGCGGTAAGTATTTGACGGCTGTAAGTTATTCGACACTGTTATTGTAACAAGACGCTGCTTTTTCACAAAATCTGATATGGTTTAGTGAAAATTCGAGGTCGTAAGTAAATTGACTGCTTGATAAACTTTTTATTGGCTTTTTATATTGTACACTGAACAAGAGCTTGCGATACAAACAAAAGTGCTATCAACCTACCTACTTCAATTAATGATGAAATAGGCGCCTATAAGTTATCATACGCTCATAGGGCATTCTAAACAGGAATGTAGGCCTGTGACGCATCTGTCTCCGGCAACAAGCATCTGTCTAAACGAACCATCTCCAGACATGGCGGTTATTTATTTCCTAGCTCCAAGATCGGTCCGATACAGCGGTAACAGCGAGCTCCCTGCGCAGGCGGTCTCGCGGCCGATCGCCGCGCGATAACAGATAAATAACAATCAGGCGATATCGCCGCGACATCGCTGCGACAACATCGCGCCGCGCCCCCACGTCTCACCGCCGCCCGCCGCCGCCTCGCCCGGCACCGCACCCCACCTTTATCTCTGCCTACCTGACTGAAACACAAAATTTTTACGATCCCATTGCGTTTACGTTGATCGCATCGGAGGGGCACGAAGATAAGCCTTAATTAATTAGGTAGGCCGGCTTAATCGACCCTTTATTTTCGTGTCCATTTAATTTACACAGTTGATGACTGTTATAAACACCTACATCAAGATATTTTCTTTAATTTGAAAGTTTTATGCGTCCATTGAAGCTCAGCGGTAATGGATATGTGGGTTGAAATGTCAGTGCTCTTCCGAGTGAAATGTAAATCTTATTTTATTGGGATTTAATAGAGAAGCTCTCGGGACCGGCTTTGAGGTACGCGATAGAATGCTGATTGAATTAGCCGGTTCTGTAGATTGAATTAACACGGCCCTGTGTGAGCCGGGTAGGGCGGTGTTAAAGATCACGCAGTTCATTACAGCCGACATAAATAGCATTGTATTAATTGGCTAGCGGCCGGTAAGGGCGCGTTATCAGGCGCGCGACCACACACGGCCACCGGCCGCCCGCGACAAACAAACTGAACGGACAAACAAAACACACTGCATAATTAACCGGCGCGAACAATTAGTTGTATAACCGGCCATTGTGTCGCGACTATTTTTTCGAGCTCTCCGTTTCCCAGAAGGCTCGGATTCTGCCCCGCCGTGCCCGACCGCTTTTTGCTTAGGGAATTAATATTTAATGGCTCTGCAGTTGAATCGCATGCGATCGTAGCCTTAGATATCTGCCCGTTTACTTTTGCGAAAGGTGTGAATCACGATAATGCTTTTTGTTAGCGAAGACACTGCCTCTCGAGGTATTAAACTATGTAAAGTGCGTATTTAGGTCTAATGCGTGTAATAAATAGCTCTAGATATAGTGGTGAGCCTGTGATAGATAAGACTGTATTATTGAATCATACATCCGCTTATTGAATATGGCACTTAAATGTGGAGTGGTTATTGACAGTAAAATATAGCTGTCTAGTATTACGTAATGCGTTTAAGGAGGTGATGTGGGTAATTTTGTTCCAGTGGACGGTCAATGGACGTCATAAACCGTGGGTTGTGACAGCGCGTAAATATACGTGCACCGGCGACCGACGCTCTTTCTGATTGGCACATCAGTTTCGTTGTCATTGTGAGCTGTGAAACGCAAAATCCTAATAAAGTAATGAACACATGTCATGTTCATATGATTCATGTAGATTGTAGGAGTATAGTTAACACTATTATTACTAATATCTGGTGTAAACAATATACTTATAGCTTATGTCCTATGGATTGCTGGATGACCCAGAGATCACCAATCTGCCCTATACATTCTTAATTTCTCACGATGTCTATCCAGACTGTTTCATACGTCAGTCAGAAGAAGTCAGAAAATAATACAGAAAGTAAAGTAGTTTTGCTATTTTGTGCCAGGAGCTTATTTATCTTGGTCACTCTCACTCTCAAGACTTTTCTAATGAGACAGACAGTAACCGAGATAGGACCCCAAATCATTTGGACTATGCGTTGCGTAACCAATTCACTAAATCTGTTAATTTACCACAGATCAGTAAGCTAGTATTCAACTGTTTGCAGAAGCGCGACAATGCGCCGCTGCCTACTACAGCTCCAGCCGCCGCAAACGCGTCTATTTAAACTGCTACTTAATAGCGGGCCCCAGACGATGCGATGCGAAGTAATTGCAGCGAAATAACGCGATAAAGACGTTCACAGCCTCCCGCTATTAATTAAGAGATAATTATCGCGGAGCTAAGACGATATCGCGGATAAGGGCATCTCGTCACCAAGCTCATTTTAGGATATTTCTAAGGTTTTCGGCTGTTTGGGGTTTGTAAAATGTAAGAAAGATTGTTTTTGCATGATTAACTCTGATTGTTAGTTAGGGCACAGAATACTCTGATTGGGCACAGAATAAGGTAATTAGGGTAAATAGAGTCCTCAACGGTGGACACAACGCACTTAAGAAGCCGCGAGTATTGGAGTGACTCGTCGCTTGTTTGCTAGTTTTGCCACTTATTTTAATTACAAAAAAAAACTGCTGTGTTATAGAATAAAAAATATAATTACCTACGTTACTAGCTTTAAGTATAGGCTTTTGACTCAACTTAACCTATACCTACGCCAAGTGGTTGGTGACAAACCACTCTTGAACAAAAGTATTAATTTAATTTATGACGAAACCTCGGAAAGCTTTAAATTAAGTCAGTTAAAAATAGTCTCATAATACCCAAAATTCTCATAAGTCTACTCCATCAGATTATAAATTTAATTTTCAATTTAACAGTTAAATTTTAGAATGAAGTACGTACCTACTTTCATAATACATATTTTATAGAGTGTTTAAAGTCTATTTTGGGTAAGTAATATATATACATATAAATTATTTTAAAAAAGAAATTCGAGTCTATTATCACGGTAATTAGAGCATGTTTGGGTTGTGTACATATCTCTGAAGGTAGAGACCGAGATAAGTGACCGGAAAATGAATTCAAATTGTACACAGTTTTGTGAGTGACTGCACAAGTAATAAATATTAGTGAAGCGTAAAAAGAAATAAAGAAACCTGTCTACCTGCACGGAGCGAGGGGAAACCTACGTAGTTATTTTTTACACTTCGAGAAGTGTGTTGAATGGCGAGTTCCCGGCTACCGGACAAGCGCGCCTTATCCGATGGAGGTCGGCTCAGCCGCTCTGCCGAGACTCGCTTAGCGATTCTCATTTCACATGGATCGCTCTTTCATTAAAAAACCAGTCATAAAACGTAACGGAGTTGACGGAGCAATAAAATTAATAAACAACGATAAAACATTAAGTACTCTATGATGTTGAAAATGTAGAAAAAATGTAGAGCAATTTGGCCCAATAGTCTACAATCTACATAATTATGTAGAGGCTCGTATTTGTTTTGATGACACAATTTATGAATAGTTCGAGCTCGTTCTTTGCTATAATAACTCGTCTCCGTTTCAGCGGCGTCTGACGGCGGGGGTCAATAGTCATCGGTCAACCTCAACTAGGCACTCGAGGCTGGAAGCAGGAAACTCACGAGCCGCGACTCCGACTGCCATTAGCGCCGCGCATTCAATAATAATGAACGAGCCGCACCGAAATATCCCCTGTTTACACCCACTCGCTCGCTCGCTCCGCCGCCGCACCGACCGACCGCATTTTATTTTTTCGCTGTCGCACATTTCGCCGTCATAGCTATTTCCACTCGAGGCATTATACTAGCGTCTGTGTGTGCGTCAGTCCACGTGGACTGCTCCGTCGTCGGTGAGCAGAGCTCGTCGTTTCCGAGCGCGCCATTGGCTCAAACGCCGAGATCGCTTATTAAGGGTGGAGTTACACGGGTTTTCGAGCGGCCGTTGGCCGGAACGGTGCGCGACGACGAGCTCATTGGCCGAGTCGATTTTTATAAGAGCTTCAGTCAACGTGGACTCGTTTATCTATTCAGACGCCGGCGGCGCGGTCGCGGGGGGAGCCGGGGGGTATACGGGCAATCAGTAAAGGCGGGAGGAATACGGCCATATTTATAAGAGCTGCGGGGATGCAATCACGAAGCGGCGCGGGGCGCGGGCGGGCGCCGGGGGGAGGCGGCGGCCATTTTGAGGGCAGCTCTTTTTATTCGTTTTTCGCGCGGGGTGCGTCGTCGTCGGCGGGAGCGCGCCGTGCGCTAATTGCGGGGGTAATGAGGGCGCTCGACTCGACTCGCTCACTCTATTAAACTCGCTCGCTATCGACTGCCTTATTGATTTGTCCTTAATCGAGGCGCGGTGGAGTGGCAGCACGGCAATGTAATGTAAACAAAGCGCTGAGGGCGGGCGACAGCGGTGCGCGGAAACGTCCGCACAAATTGAATTAGAATGATTAGTGCAGCGCGACGCGCAGCACTGACCTACTCGCGCTTGCTCCTCGCTCCGCCGACGGACGCCGCCGCGCCGCCACCGTGCATACCAACGCGCCGCCTCTGAGCTTCAATAGCCTTCCATTACAATTATTGAGTGTCCGTGGGTAGCCGGACAATAAACTTTAAACGTACCATTTATTTATCAACTCAAAGGCGTCCATCGGTTTATTTATAGGTGTAATTTATTAACTTTGCTAATAAAATTTATTTAGTCACTATGTTCGGTAAATTTAACGTTTTCATTTGTTTTTTTTTCTAAGCTTTGCGTAGATCAAATAATTAAGTAAATCCAATTTAAACTTTTTGAAAACAATTTTTAATTGTTTAAGAAGTGTAGAGCATAGTTGTATTGAAATAGTAAAGCATAATAAAATACTATTTTACTGATTTTAAAAGTTTTTATGTTACAGATTCAAGCTTAAAAGCTGCCCCTTTATAAAATTACTCCACTCTCTTCTACTTACATTCTTTTGACAACATAATTTATTCTGTTGAAAAAGTGGATCTTTAGGTTAGGGATGATTTGTCACTATATTTTATTTGAACATATTTCAAGAACTGAAATGTTTTTGACATTTTGATGAGTTCTTGCGTTCGGTTAAAAAAAGTCCTACCTATAATAAGTAATAAAGATTTATTATTATAATATTTTTGGTAAAGTATTAATTTTAGACAGGCCTAGCAGGTAGCCCTAGTGTCAGAGATTTTGGTCTGCCTGGAGAAATAATGTTTTTTAGCAGGTGTGAGTTTTGACATTCAGTAGGATAGGACGCATTATATAGGTATTGGTACAGTCAGGCGCAAACACTATTAGCTATTTTACGCGAAGTTTAGTGTGAAGTTTGTTTTAATCGCGTTTAATTCGCCATAAAAAAATACATAGAGTTCTGTGACTTTTTTCTCAGTAAAATAACCAAGCAAGTAGAAATCACTACTGCCTATTTAACCATAACCGAAAGCAATTTGTTAACAAGATGAACCTTGTAAAACATGACTACAGCTTGTGTGGTTCAATATTCATGTTCAGGTATGTAGGTAGGTACCTATAGGTATGTTTTCGGTGAGTGTACTTGTTTCAAGTCATCATTAAAATTTGTACTGAAGATGTAAACTCCGTCACAGATTGAGTGGAAGTTAGTACAGTCTACCGAGTGTCTATAAAGGTGTGCTTAAACTGTTTATCATTTTACGGGAAAATAAAATGGACAGCGAATTGTTAATCAAAAGTTTTAGGTTTATTTTTATGTTAACTGTTATTTTATATTTGAGTAGGCATTGACGCAATATTGTCGAAGAAAATTAAAAATTTCAGTTATTTGGGTTTTTGTTTCCAATAAACGGCATAGGTAGCGTAGGTTTTTAATATAAATAATGTTCATGTTTCATTAAAATAAATAATTCTATTTTAATGTACAGTAGGTGTCAGTAAGAAAAATAAATGATTAATTAATTTATAGAACTGAAGGCTGAACCGATTACTACCATGTAGGGAAAGACAATAAGAGTGATAAGAGACGCCAGTTACGATAATGTGGTGCTAGACAAAGATAGGAAGTATCCTGTCTCTGTCTAGCATTAGATAGTCTTAGTAAGTAAACTAACTATGCATTCACCTAAAAATTATCATTAATCATCATATCAACTCAATTAACGCCAGTTTTTTTAATAATGAGGCGACAGAACGCGCCTTTACACGCGTTTGTTGGATGTTTCACCAGTTGCAAGCCAATTGGACAAATAGTACCTACCGATATTACACACAAAGACTAATATAATATTTCTTTGAAAGGTATTTATACAGATGAACAAATATTGTACATACGTAAGCACATAATATAATACTTCCATCCAACTATTAAAGCGTAGAAATGAAGGAAGCTCACTTGACGGGAAAATTACTTTTCCTTGATGAAAACTTTGAGAATGAAACAAGATATTTGTTCGGTGCTAGCTGCGGCCCGCGATTTCTTTCTCTAGTTTTATGGAATTTTTAGTGATAAATAATATTTCGTGTAAAGAAAGTTCTGTAAAATGAAACAAAAAATACAGTAGATATTTAGAAATAAATTATTTTTAATTATTGAAGCATTTTGCGGACAAATGTATGACATTCTTATCTTTTTTAAACAAAAGAATGGAGTAGGTACTTTGGGAATAACCCCATATACTTCCACTACTACACTTCAAGCTAATGTCAAGCTATTATGCCAGAATGAAGCTCTACGCTACGCTTCCGTACTGCCAAGCTGCTAAGCGTGAAAAAAAAAACGCTACGCTACGCCACCAGCCTACATTTTGCGGTTTTGCGTAGAGCATGCTTCGTTTCAAAACTATATTGTACCTAGAGCTTATTTTTTGTTTTTTTTTTTTGATAATTTTTTGAGAAATTAAATTTAAGATAAACTCTTTTATCGTTAAATCACTGTGTCATATCTCACTCTACTTAAGTACCTGTTATGTTACTCCTATGATATGTAGGTTGTATAAGTAGGTTCTTACTAGATTCTAAACGTTAACAAACCCGGCAAACCTAGCAAACAATAGTCTAGCAAGCCAAACAGTCAAGTGTAACAATTCAGCAGTTTGAATAGTAGTTCGGTTCGGGTAGTGGTACAATGGAACGCGACGATATGAAATTTCATTAACGAGGGTCGGACTACACAGTACATGCTACCAACTTATTTATGGACTTACACGAGGGAGCTACCATTGTGTTTTCTAAACAAAAGTGTAGTTTTTTTAGTTCTCTCATTTGGCCAACTGCATGGATAAGTTTGTCGGTCTGTACAAGTACAGAAGGTACTCTGCCCGCAAGACGGCAAACAGCGCGCGTGAACCCACGAATAATTCACACGCGAGCCCTACAAATAACCCCCCACTGTAGGGTTGCCACTTAGAGAATGTCGGTTTATTTTTGGGTAAACATTTTCACCTCCGCACGTATTTTTTTCAAGGACAACTTTGTATTAGACGATGTTTATAGAATTATTCAGTGTCTGTAGACTGTAGAAGTCATCTACCTGCTCTGGCAGATGCTCTCTGGCAGATGCTCTTTTATCTACTTTAATTTTTAATTAATTTTAATTTTTTTAATCGGTTTAGAAAATATGCATCGCAGTGACGAGATTACTTTGGCATTTTAGTTTATATGATTACTGTGCAGTCGAATTGAGAACTTCCTCCTTTTTTGAAGTCGGTTAAAAAGTAAAACTATATAAATAATTTGTTATCTACCCAATTATTATTTTATCCACAATATTACTACTATCCCATATTTTTCAACTGTGTCAATTACAAGACAATAAAAAAACAATTATCTAGTTTACTTGCTCTCGAGTCCACGTTTCCAAAACCAGCCAACCCTAAATGCGCCCCGCGCCCCTCCAGCCGCCCGCTCGCCCCTGCGGCCGCAAACTGAGTTATTTATCGCCCCCCGGTCACAGGGACAGGAAATGCCCGTACGTATTTTTATTGCCGCCTGAAGATCGCGCGATCCCACATTACCTACATCCATACTACTACCGCCATCTATCGGGTGGCGGCGTCAACTTCCTCACACTTCGCACTTTGTGGCAAGTTATGTGACTTCTTGTGTGAGTTTCAGCTTGGGTTCCAGATTAGGGATACGCTAGTTGAATTTGTAAAGCGTATTTCAGTATTTCATGTCTTTATTACGATTTGTCTGGTTATGTAGATTGTAGGGCGGGGGTGGTTACTGCTTAGCAACTAGCAACGTATTTATTTATTCAGTGGTGTTGTAAGTAGGTAACTTTGGTAACATTTTTGTACACACAGATAACCGTTAGTTAATAAAATTCTACTACATTAAATAATATTCTACTACAACCCGGTCACAATATCTGTGCACCTCGCTGGAATGCGTATAGCCCTATATAATATAGTCGCACTGTCGGGTGACAGGGGACAGGGACTGGTGACAGAGGAAGCGGGAGAGGCTCCCGCTTCCCCTGTCACCTCTCCGCGCACTCCCCGGTGCGATAGTGCGACTATATAAGGCTATACGCATTCCAGCGAGGTGCACAGATATTGTGACCGGGTTATACATTAACTTAAGTCTAAAATTAGCCTATGATACAAAACTTTGGTAAAAATTGGTATAAGCAAGTAATTAAAGTGTTCTGTTATTATTAACATTAGCACGCCACTAATTAAAGTTACGATAACATTAATGAATAGGTAACTTCGTAAAGCTACGTCGTTAAACCTAATAAGTACATGAGGAAGGAAGGAAACCCCTTTAGCTTAGTCGTAGGTACATAATAATTCTCAAAACAATTCGATAAACGACCATTGAGCTATTATATGTATACTGCTTACAAGATATGACGCAATACACTTCGTGGTCTCATTTGCCTACTAGTAGCACATGTGCCATAAGTCACTGTCAATATAAAAGTTATTGGCATTAGGTATACGTGGGGTGTCTCGTACAAAATCCAATATATTTGTGCGGATAATAGATACAAAAGGGCACATAACCTACACAACGAGCTTCTAGCGTAACCACAGAATAAGTATAACCAAGTGTAGTTAAGCAATGTAACTCAATTTAAATGCAACATAACATAAGTGGCGCCATCTCCAATACATACTACACAATGAGTCAATGTAAACGAGTAGGTGAGTCATTGTTTGGCAGCGGAGCGGTAATATCTCAGTGTTTGCGGTTTCTCTGTTATTTGCGGGAATTGCGGGTCAATTAGTGGCTAGACCCGCCGGAAACATGAGCCGCGCTCACAACGGTTAGGCACAGTACTTACCTACAGGCGTACAGCTCACAGGCGTGGACTCTAAAGTAACAGGGCAAAGGTAACTCACTGAGTAAACTTTGAAAACTAACTACCGACCAGGGATAAGGTTACCATTAAAGCTTTTTGCACCGCAATGTCCACTGTTTGATAGATACGGTTGTAAGGAAAGGGTAGGTATGCTAAGCCGGAAAGGGCTCATAGTCCTTATCATTATAAACATTTTACTATGGGTCCAACTCTCGAAAAAATAATCAGCTGTTACAAACATTTTGTCGAGTGTCATTGGCATTTTTCTATGAAACAGCTGATGTTTTTCTCGATTTCAGGGTTCATAGTAAAAATATTTTTAACGACGAGTACTATGAGCCTTTTTCGGCTTAGCAATTTAGCATACCTTTTCCATATAAGTCTGTATAGGCAGGGCGTTAAACTTCAGCTGAACATACGTGTATATGGAGATGATGGTCACGCCTAGCCTGGTATTCCAGGTAAGGACCTCAATGCTTAGTTAGTTCCTCGGTAGTTAGCCAACGGAGCACCAGCTTTAGAGCTTTCTCACGAAGCGTGGCTTTCCTTCACCAGAAGCTGGGACTAATTGCTGGAAATTGAGCTCTCGCCTTGTGTCGTCCGCGCCCGGAATCTATCATCGCCGCAGTAGGGAAAGCAAGGTTATTATTGTTTGAAGCTTGGAGTTTGACTGCTTTTACCTAATATTCGTAATAATGGTTTTATTTATTGTTTATTAGCTGAAAAAATAGGACAACCCATTACACATAGTCCAGGTCAGTTCTCATATGTGACGTAAGTACTGAACTCGGAACCTGATGCTGCATCCACGTACTCAATTTTGCAAAGTACGTGACTACAAAGCTGTAAGGAGATCAACGCGGCCCATATTTATTCCAAGTTTATATCCAGTCGGGGTATATCGGATAAAAAATTAAAAACAAAATCCGTGCGACCCCCACTCGATGCGGCGGGCGGTCGCCCCCTGTTTTTTGCGGGTAGTTGTTTGTAGAGCAATGTAAGCAGAAGGTTTTCTCGCATTTGAGCGAAAGGAGATTTGTTATTACTTTTATGGTATTTACTGAAGACCTTGCTTCATGCCTAGTTTTTGTTGGTGCAGTGGACTTATTTATCTATTAACCTACTAGACCTGGTACTGTTTTTAATTAAATAAGTAACCAGTTTATAAGTATGTAATTAACTGTGTGCCATGTTGTTGTCGTGTTATTTCCGGGTTTCGAAAAAAACTCTAATTAATGCGTAATTCTCAGACAGTTTGCGACTTATTTGCCCAACTGTGTTAGTTAGACTGTGTTCGGAGCGGGAATGGGAGCCTCCTCCATTTTTTGCGGGTAGGTAACGCGCTCGGTGACACCTCGCGGGTCAAGTGCGGGGCCGCGGGGCGCGGGCCGCTAATTCCGAGCGCGTGACCGCACGCCCGCCGCTCGCTCCGAGCCGTTTTCCCGCCGGATTTGCGTTCATACAGTAAAATAAAAAGGGCGATTTGGCGCCCTCCATCGAAGACCCGATTAGCGGCGCCCGGGGAAATTAAAAGTATTTTATTCCACCATTTATTCTCTTTTTGTTTGCGTTGAAGAATAATGCCTGCAATGTGTCCGACGCGGCTGCATTCTGCTCGCTCCATGAATGACTGATGAGATGCTGTTTGTGTTTGCGGCAAGTTGTGCGGCTATTCTATTTAAGTATGCTGATTAGTTTGGATCGGTAAACCAAACATTCTACGCACCTAGACCTATCTCATGATTGTACCGATATACCTAGAAAAAGTTCTAGGCAAATGCGTTCCTCTCTTTTTAATTTTATTAAATACAAGAACCTAACAATTCAGACTCAATATGATTTTTGTCTCTACCAAATTTAATGCGAACGTTAAAATATGGTATCCCCTAATATGTATCTAGTAATTTATGTCTTTAGTATTCGTAAGTAGACCAAGTGAAATAGTAACAATATTAAAAAAAATATTCCTCTCACAGCTGGCGCGAGAAATGGTGAGTCTAATATCACCGTCAATAAATCAAATATTGGCCGTAATAAACCGAGGGCCGGCCCTTTGTCCGCGTAATATTGTCCCCACACATAACTCTGCGCGATTCATAATCTACGAAAAGGATTTGACCCGAGAAATCGGATTTGAAAAACCATTCTCACCTTTTTAGCCAATATAAATCTATACTATTACTTACCTTATGCAATGAAAAAGAGTTTATCCAGAAACTTATGCCTAACTGTAGAGAATTTGTAGAGTAAAATAAATATAGGTTGGTATTCCTACAGCTGTTTTCTTGAAACCACTCAGAACGTAGTTGCTAAATATCTATCTGTAACTATACTTCTAAAGATAACTTATGTGTTCAACGGCGGGGACATTAGGTACATTGTAAATTAATAAGTTTCAAGTTTTAACAACCAGGTGCGTATCAATATTCACTCATATCACCAATTAGGGCATGTCTACATGGATCAAATTAAAAGCACTTTAGTTTTTACGACGCTTAGAAATATTACGACGGAAATCAAAATGTCAAACTAAATAAACTTCGATAAACACGTACTTACCTATACCTACTTAAGTAGGTACCACTTTGGTACTTACAAACTTTTTCATTTATTTTACCAAGTTATCTACTAAATAAGGTAAAAGTATAGAACTATAGAGTAGGTACGCGTATTAATTTCTAAATAACTCATCTCGTTTCGAAGACTCCTTATCAGATTTTGCTTATAAATGGATAATTAAAGCAACCAACCTGCGTCTTTGAAATAACTTGGCCTTTTAACAAGCATGCGTCGAGGGACCCGTCAAAAGGGACTTGCGAAGGGGAGCAAAACGTAATATTTCCGCCCTGCGATCGACAAAAGATCCCTTTCATTGAATCAAAAACATAATCGTAAAGGAGCTTTTAAGGAGTCGATTTGTTTCTAAGAACGCTCGGGTATTTTTTTAATAGGTGTTTTTTTATTGTTGTGCTTTCTTAAAAAGGTAAAAACGACAGGTGGGCGAGTATTTACCAGATAAGTAGGTACTGACTTTATATTAGAATATTAGAGCGTTTTTCTGGATTTTACAGGCTCGGAAGAAATCGTGTTAATTTTTCAGCTCAACTTAAATGAACGGATCTACGTACGTACGTACTACGTTATCTAAGTAGTGGTAAAATGATATAACGCAGATAAGCTATCCAGCATCAAGATATTGCAACGTTGCGTTGGTAGAGCGCAGCGGCTGCATGATGGCCGCATGCAGTGCTCCTCTCTCCCAGCGCTATGAAAATGTCGTGCCTCAGCACAACAGTTGACTCTGAGCGTACACACGTTTATACAGTGAACCTACAACAATAAAGGCAGGAGGGAGCCAGCGTGGGGTGAGGGGGTGACGCTGTGACGATGCAGTTTGCACCGCGGCCTCCTCCAACCTTCACCAACTTGCGCCCATGTTCTTGGGAATCGTTTTAAATTCAAGAACCGCAGAACACTCTTCGATCGATAATACACCCTGTTCCCCAGTCCTAAGACTGAACATTACGGTGTACGCTTTTTATAAGTCGTTTCAAGAACGGTGTACGGTGTCACCGCAATGTGAGATTTAAAACTCTAAAGAGGACGAGAGAAAGTTGAGAATCCCATAAATAATGCAAAAATGGTAGCACTCCTTGGTGTGAGTGCGGAGGTGAGAAATACATTAGCGGTACCGTTTTCTATTGGTCGTTGCTCCTGTGTTGATATTAAGCAGTCCACGTGGACTACTTCGCGGTTGCTTGTCTCGTTTTTTTCAGCGGATGACCCGCTATCCGTCTCGTTCTAATCTACAACGAAACGTGGAATGTCATGTCCGGAGTTGTTCAGAAAGTCGTGAGCGTGCATCGTGCTTCGAACTTCGGCCGCGTTCGATAACAGCGCAAGCTCCAAAGAGTTGCTTATAAAAATATATTCTTGGTACGTCACAAACAGTTCAACATACGATACTGATAGAGTGGCTAAAATGTTTATATCGATGTAGAATATCGATAAGCATTTTTAAGTCAATTAAGGTTGTAAGCTAAAAGCGGTTGTTGCTACATTTAAATTATCGGCCGGCCGGCATTCAAATAACGCCATTTTTTTCGTGTCGGCACGAATTTATTTTAATAGCCAGATACAATAATAATAACGCGGCGCGTAGCATGCCATGGGTGATATGATAATACAATGAACTAGTAAGTAGACAGGTAGGTACCTATTTATCTACATCTACTGTACGCCTTCTAATTTTATTTTATTATTTTACACACCTAATTTTATGTTGTTAGAATACTTACATGATACTTAGATGAGATAAAAAAAATAGAAACCTAATAAAAAAGTTACCTTACGCCTAAGAATAAAATAAATAAATACTCAACAGAAAAAACAATAAGTACTTACTAAAATAGGAATGACATTTTTTTTTCTGTCCCGGAACTTTAGCAGTCTGCAGTTAAACTGACACACTTTTGATTTTATAGCCGTACATTGTGAACTTGCCATTGCTATTTGGGATTAAAACATCTCCACATAATGTGCGACATCTGGCGTGCCGTATGGCATGGTTAGTCAGATGAGAGAGATGTTCTGTGTGTGTAATTTTGAAGAAACGGTTGAACCTTGGACAAAATAATCACGCTTTTTGGTTTGAACCAAAAGACTGGAGTGGAAGTTGGTACTAAATTTTGAAAAGCTTTGGTCTGCTACTAATAGATGGCGTTATTTGATATAGGTCTGGTAACTTTAGCGAGGCCCACTGTTATAATAGAGAACACGTGAAATTAATCTGAATTGTCATTGTCAAGTGTCAACTGTCAAGCGGGTTTGGTGCGTAGGGATGTGTATATGTTTGGTTTGAATCGATTTTTAGGTCGGTTTTTTGGGTTCGATTTTTTGCTTTTGATTTTATTTTTAACTCCCTTTTTTATCTAACATAATGAATTACCCTTGTAAGAGGGGGGGGGGGGGGGCTTTGCCCAGCACTGGGACACAATAGGCTGAGAAAAAACAAATGTGTAGCAGATAAAAATTCAAATATTATGAGTTATTATTCCAAAACCACGGGGCAAGTAACGCAGAAATCGATTATGAATTAGTATCAAAAATTCAGTTTGTCTTAATGGTGAGTCAAAAAAAAAGACACGACGCAAACAAAATGTGTCTCAAAATAAAATGTAAATAAAATATTCAAAATATGCCAATAGCTTTCAAAAGACTAAAGTTATCACTTTGTTTTTAAACGCTCTTATTTTTTTGTAGTTGTTAATGGACGAGGGAAGTGAGATCATTTTCAAGGAGAATATTATGATTTATAAAACTTAAGAGAACCTTTTAGAGGCTTATCTAAAAGTGGTAAACAGATATAAAAAAATGATATTATGTGGAATCGATTTTCATTCAAATCGAATTGCAACGTACTTCATTCCATCACTATCCACTAAGTTCACTTCACTTAGGGATGGCGATTCTTTACGAAAAAGATCGATTTTTAAATCGATTCGAATCGTAGTCTAATGAATCGATTCACGAAAAAATCGAGGCCTACAAAATCGATTCTTAAAAAATCGATCTTTTTTTCAAGTTTGCGTTTCCAATGTAAATTTGTATCAATTTTATTAAAAACAAGATTAATATTGCAACTAACGATATCTTATCAATAAAATCAGGGAATTCAAAAATAGCAATTATTTTTATTACCGTATCAAACCATAAGATCAACTATAAAAAAAAAAATAAGTATTTATATACTAAGTACTAACGGCCTTACTAATAAAAAAAAGTTAAACATCTGTGTAACAACTGTATTACTATACAGTGAGTAAGCTATGAATAGGCGTTACACTGAATGCAATATCAATCGTCACAGATTATAGATACATAAAGTCAAAGACTACAAACGTAACTTTTTTATTAAAGAGAGGCGAGTAAAGGATACTAAACATACAGCCATCTCGCGAGTTTATGAGTAGTTAACTCTTTAACCGGCAGCACTCTTTTAATTCAGGCACATTCAACTAAATGCAAATAATTGTATGGTTTATACCAAAACAGAAAAAATCGAATGTCGATTTTCAAGGGTGATATATCGATTCAGTGAATCGACACAGTACTTCATATCGATTTAAAAAATCGATATTTTCTGCTCGAAAAATCGATTCTTCGATTAATCGATCTCAGATCGCCATCCCTAACTTCACTTTCTCGCAACATTGTCAAACAAAAATTTATAACAAACAAACAAAGCGATATTTTTGTTAATGTTGTATTACTATTTAATGTAAATGAGAAGAGGTCGTTCTTTATAGTTTCATTTTGAAATGTATAAAAATTACATAGGAAAACCAGAACTTTCAACCAGTCGACCCAGTACCTTTGATGCATTTTTACTATAGCGACAGTATACCTAAGCAGATTATTTTTTCCAGCTCATAGTTGATTGCTTAGACCTACTACAATTTTCAGTAACTGATAGTATTAATACTTAAAATATCCAACACTCCCCAGTAAAAATATATTTTATTATGACACCAAAAGTTGTTCTGCTATTTAGTGGTAAAAGAAAGTCAGGAAAAGATTTTCTTACAGATAATTTACGAAAAATGTAAGTTTACAATTGTATGCGCCTACCCATTACACCTAACCACAACACCTATATCAATCTAAAATTGTTCAAAAACAATCTTTTTCAGACTTGGGGATCGCTGTGAAGTTATAAAAATATCTGAACCCATAAAAAGTCACTGGGCCAAAGAAAATAATCTTAATTTAAATGAGCTACTTAGTGACAGTGAATACAAAGAGCAGCATCGACTGGATATGATCAGATGGAGTGAAGAGATGAGAGCTAAAGATTATGGGTACTTTTGCAAGAATGCTTGTCAAAATGGTAAGTTTACAAACATGAATGTCTATGCTAGAATTGACATGATATCTAGGACAAATAACTCGCATCTCTAATACACATCATGAAGAGCCGTGGTAGCTCAGTGGGAGAACCGACGCTTCGCATTCTTGAGGTGGCGGGTTCAAACCCCGACTCGTACCAATGAGTTCTTTAGGACCTATGTACGAATTTACATACCACTGGCTTTTCGGTGAAGGAAAACATCGTGAGGAAAACCCGCATATGTCACGCAAAAAGGGCCGATTACCGGCCTAGTTGCGGAAAAAGAGCCCGCTCTTTTCTTTCTACACATCATGAAGCCATGCAGCGTTAGTAAGGACAGTTACACTTTTTGTGTAGTTAAGACTAACATATTATCTCGTTAATTTCAGCGAATGATGCAGCTATATGGATAGTAAGTGATATAAGACGAAGGACAGACATCAAATGGTTCAAAGAAACATACAAGCACTTAGTTCGAACAATTAGGATACATGCGGATGAAGACACAAGAAAATCCCGAGGATATGTGTTCAAAGACGGCATTGACAATGCCCAGTCAGAATGTGACCTGGACGATTACTCCGGGTGGGATCTGACTATCAATAACGGAGATGGGAAAAATTCTTTGGAAGAACAACTAGGTAGTATCTTAAGAATGCTATCACAACTTTGACTTTTG
The DNA here is from genome assembly GCA_949125135.1 of Alcis repandata. NCBI lineage: Eukaryota > Metazoa > Arthropoda > Insecta > Lepidoptera > Geometridae > Alcis > Alcis repandata. The sequence continues at coordinate 7,556,118 of OX421238.1, forward strand.
TATCAAAAACAAGGTTGTGGTACGACATTAAAGTTAGTTAAATAATAAATGGTGCAGGGTGAGTTCAGGTTTTAGATCACTTTGGTTAGCTTTTGAATCTATTTTGTTGAAGGCAACTAAATGCGATCATTGATCTCTTCTATTCAATTCTTGTTAAGTCACTTTTCTAGATCTGACCTACTTTTAAAGCAAACTGTAGGGATGCTGAATGTGTGGAAATCTCAGTATCATCTATCAGGTATAGAGGTATGCTATCAAGAGTACGAACAGTATTGAAACTGCAAATGACGTTTTTTACAGGTGAGCAATTTTTGACAAAATTCAACCAAAATTTAAAAGTTAAAATGTGTAGTATTAATTTTATTACACTTAAAACATGTCAATAAATATTGTTTGTTTTCTCAAAAGTATATTAAATATTCGTATAACTGGTACAATGAATGTATTGGAAAATATGACATACAGATCCAAATAATTCAAATAAAAGCCCTATGTTTCATTTGAAAGTCCATAGAGCTGACTCTGGGCCCAAAATCTTATTGTTTTGGTATATTTTACCCAGAATTACTAATATTATAAATATGAAACTGTGTGCAAAACATTAAGTTTCATAAGTTCTAGTTAGATATTGCCAAATTGGAACCACAGGCGCAGCTATTTTTTTTATAAAATTGCAAACGTTAAGTGACTTAAATCCATTCTTTAAACATTACAATGCAAATAAGCAACTATTTTTTTAGAGATGAGTTTTATTATATGCAAATATACCTATAAATTATGATTTATTTACTGTTAAGTAATTGTTTCACTTACAAGACAATTATAATATTCTTTTGAATTGAGTCCCTAAAACTATTTATTTATTAGTGAATGTTATTTATAATTGTAAAATATGTAAGATTCAGTGTAGATTCGATATAAATGTTAGGGCATATTCCCAATATATAAAAGTCGAATTATTTAAGTTATTGTTTGACTAGGTAAGGGATATATTTACACATTTTAATAAAATTATTTCTATGCTAACTACCTATTTATTTTATTTATTATCGTATTGAATAATATGACAGCATGTATCTGAATTTGAATTTTAAATACGAGTAGTCATAAAATTAGAATAATCTTCTCTTCTATATAAAAATGTATTGCTGTTAGTTTGTCTGACTAAAACTCAAGAAGGGATGGACCGATTTGAATATTTATTTTTTTGTTTTGTTAACTCCAATACAGGGAAGGTTTAAAAGTAAAAAAAAAACAGCGAGTGAAACCACCGGGTGCAGCTAGTAATAGATATTTATGATCAAATATGAATTTCAATTGCCTGTTGTGAATGCTTGTTTAAAATTTTAAATGCGTCTTTAGATTTAGTTAGCCTTTTGTACTGTTATTCTTACTCTAGTTTACTGCTCATAAGTATCATTTTCGTAAATCATAAAAGCCAGAAAATACTTTAGAGAGAAACCTAATTCATTTTTCTTAGTTCAATTATGTGTGTACAGATGGCACCACTTGTTTTGTGATTCATCAGAATATTTTTACCTTATTTATACATACTTTTAGTGTCCGACCGAAACTAGTTTTACGACCGAAACCGAAACCGAAAACGAATTTCGGCAACGGTCTCTGTTTCGGCCGAAACCGAAACCGAAACCGAAACTTCCTTACAAGAATCATATTTTGAGGGAAAAATAAAGAAAACGTTATTATAATCATGACTGAAAACAAAACTTCACGTCTTTATTGTTTTCTCTTAAATTACATAGATAAGCAGTCTTCGATATTTTCATTTATTAATAATCAACATACCTCGTGTGTTCATAAGTTTTGAGACGAAATAAAAGTTGTATAACTTTTAAATAATTAACTTATATTTCTAAAATTTTCAGTACACACATTAAGTTAATAATAATCAACAATAAAATATAATTGTTATTCAAAATGACCACCTTTATTTTTAATACAGGCCCTTAGACGATTTGGCCAGTCATCAATGGCGGCACGAATCTTTTCCAGCGGAATTCGCTTTGCTTCTCGGATAAGGGCTCGCTTCAGTGACTCCAAGTTTGGGTGGGACTTTCGACAGGCTCTGAGCTCTAATTCAAGCCATAAAGAATAATCCAGCGGGTTGAGGTCAGGGCTAGAAGAGGGCCATTCGTTCGCCGCGATGAAGGCCGGCACATTTTCCCTCAACCAAGCTTGGGTGATTTTTGCCTTACGGGATGGAGCTGAGTCTTGCTGGAAAACCCAATCCTTATTGTGAAATAAAGTATGAGACAGGGGTTTCACAACAGGCTCTAAGATGTCACTTTGGTAATTCTTGGCTTTCACCTTGACGCCTTGTTGACAGAAATGGAGCGGAGTGACACCTTCATATGGAACTCCCCACCATACCATCACACTAGCCGGATGATGCGTACGCGAGACATTCCGTGCTGAAGCTGGGACGTCCTTGCTGCTTTTGGCATACACTTTATTGTTTTGTCGGTTAAACTTTTCTTCGACAGTAAAGACTTTCTCGTCGGTAAAGAGTATTTTCCTCGCATCGTGCCTCCTAAGCAGTATTGGACAACGTTCGCGTCGCAATTTACGAAGACATTCGTTTAAAAAGTGAACTTTCCTACAGCTATACGCCTTTACCTTAAGATCATATTTCAGTATTCTGTTGACTGAAACGCGGGAAATATTAGTCTGCAGAGCGAGTTTCTTCTGAGTGCGACATGGATTTTGGCGAAGTTGCTCTCGGATGATTTTGATGTTCGCAGGCGTCCTCACAGAGCGTGGCCGACCACTCCTTTGGTGATCTTGCAAAAAACTTGTCTCCTTGTATCGTTTGATAGTGTAATACACGAAGTTTTCACCTCACGGAAAATCTTCATTGATTTTTTTCTCGCCTTAAATAGCGAAATCATCACGAGAAAATTGAAAGAAATTAATTTGAAAATTAAAGAAAACAAAAGTTAACATTCTAAATTCAAAATTGGAAAAAGAAATACATAGCAGCCAGTAATATTTTAGTTAATTTTTTAAGTACAAAGTTTGTCTCAAAACTTATGAACACACGAGGTAATAAGCGAATCACGACATTGGCTCTGATGGGATTCATTATTTAATTCATTTAACGCGCCGAACACGACCGATCACAGCGCGAAAACTCCCGAATGCACATTCGGTTTCGGTCGTAGTTTCGGCAAGTTTGCCGCCGAAAACGAAACTAAACCGAAACTCGTGTTTTTGCCGAAACTCAACCGAAAACGAAACCGAAACCGAACATTCGGTCGGACACTACATACTTTCTGTTACATAGCTCGGTCAAGTTAAACAAACATGCATGGTGCAATAATTCAAATATAGCTGAAAATTTGTACGAATGTTCGGAACACAATTATAAAGGAAATGTGAAAAATGTATTGCCGGATCGATGGGGATTTTTCACATTTCGTTTATAATGGTGTTCCGAACATTCGTACACATTTTCAGCTCTATGCGAATTATTGCAACCTTACCCCTATTATTTAGGTTAACTTGGCCGGGTTTCATAGTAGTTTAACCAGTATTTTAGTAGTTGTAGTTTAGTCTTAGTGGTTTGGTTTCGGTTAGTTGAAAATTACCTGTGCCGAAAGAATAACTGTCTACCTTTGTCAGATTAAAACTTATTTAATAATTTAATTCGAAACTGAAATTGTTGCTGAAATTGACTAAAAGATTCGCTGTAGCCTGTTCTTAAAAAAAATTGTCACTGATGTTATAAGGAACGGATGACACGGCCAGTTTTTGGATGGGTGACCGCTAGTGTCACGTGTTTCTAATATGTAACGATATCGTGGTTCGGGTGATTCGTAAAATTGTAGGCCTCGATTGTTTCTCCTATAGCAACAACCGCCAAGCTATGCCAGAGGTTTTCAAGCGGCCTAATAACTCTGACACCAGAGGCTAGCTACTCGGTCTGTACCATATTGCTTTTTTATATTTTTTTATGTAATTGAGTGACGAGACGAGCAAATCGCTCGCCTGATGTTGGTAATTGATGGTCCGCGCCGCCCAGAATTTTGAACTCGCAGAATTCAAGACCCTGCGCGGCACAGCATTGCGCTCGTCACCCTGAGATATATGTTGTTTAATCTCCCATTTGCCCTGTAATTTCACTGGAGATGTGGAAGATGTACCTATAGTTTGCCATTTTGCCATACAACAATGGAACTAAATCAAATCCAAACACAGGTAGGTACGTTGGGTTTAGTAAAGCGAATCAACTCGCATAGATGGCGCTACTAGTATCGTCCGTGTAAACGACCAAAACTCCAAAACCGGGTTTTCGTTCTTGAATGTAAAATTACTACTTGTAAAAACGCTACTGTATGTTATAGAAATATTACTCATTCTCTATATTGGTTTAATATAAATACATATAAGTACCTATGTTCCTGATAGAAATATTTCAAGTAGAGTGTGCGCCAAACTTTATGGGCTGTCTCAACCAGCAAAACAGACTTGGCCCAGTTTTCATGCTAACAGTAGATATCCCTTTCATACAAACAATAGAATCTACTGAATACATATTGCTTGTAAAAGATTCGAAGAAAAGCTTGGTAATACTATGTAACCTAAATAAAGAGTTCCCGCAAGTCCTGCCATTAAGTTATGGGGTCAAACTGAAGCGATTGTAATCTTTCACCATTTGCGCTAACTTTGCCAAATTCCAGCCATTAATCAAGTTAACATACCTACTGGGCAACGTATGACTGTAGAGGCAGATCTTAGGAAAGTAGGGAAAATGTTTAACTGAGAAGAGAAGAAAAAGTTGATTAAGGGGCAGAACTCGATATGTTAATAAGCGAGCGAGATAGGGGCGCGTCAAGTTCTGCCCCTTGAATGTCATAAGCGATGGACGGAACGTTACGTCGTTCTTAATTTAGCCAAAAGGCCTAGACAACTTACATCAAATATTTGGTCGGCAATCACTAGGTTGATACTGTAGAATTGCGAATAGGCACCCTAAAATTACCAAATGTAAAGATTAACGATTGTCATAAACAAACCAAACATAATTAACTGCCTATTTTTAGCGAGATAGAGCTGTCATATGCGGCAAAAACATTAATACAATTGCCATTAGTAAATGTAACATAAACCCACGGTGTTAGGTTGGATAATTAATCATGACAAACAGAATCGGTTTCCTCCGGTGAATACCGAGCGACGCGACGGCCGCGAGCTTGTCAAATGTTCCGGATTTAGGGCACGTCGATCCCGCACCTACCTAATTACGTACGAGAGCTACTTGAAGCTCCGACAACACTCGGAACGCGAAAACTTCAGAACCTGCGGCCCCACGGCAACTTGAAAATTACTTTGAGCTTTTCCATGCCTAACCTAAATACATTCACACGTTAACGATCCTTTGTTAAACATTTTTATTCTAGGACAACATAAACTGGCGCAGAGTGGTAGTTACATTGGCTCGACCGCCATGAAAAACCCCATTATGAGGCCGCATACGGACGGGACGGCCTTCAGCCGCCGCGTCTTCCTAGAACTTTAAATGCTGACGCTGACTCACTTTGCTGACCCCCATTCCTGAGATTGATTTAGCTTGACCTACTTAACTCTTCATTAGACGCCAAGTTATACTTAATCAAGGGTTAAATCAGGCTATAATTTATCTAAAAGTTTTGCTTTTATACGCTCATGACTAGGTACATAGGTAACAGTGATACTGCAATGTTCGACTAACACGCGATTAAGTTACGTTCGCAATTAACTAAGTAAGTAGTTTCCCGTGTGCGGAAGGGGCAGAGAGCGAAGTGGCGCAAGCCGCGCGGAGTTAGCAAATGAAGCTTGGCGGTAAATGCGTCCTAAAATGTACGGTGTCTCCGGTGTAATGTGGTATGCGGGCTCGGGCGGCGCTGCGGCGGGCGGCGCGGCGGCGGTATCGATGCGGGTGCGCGCGTCGGTCCCGCGCCCCTCGCCTTCGATTTTCCCCGTCCGGGCGACGGTGGCGGCGCGTTGCATAACTTGTGGCGGCACTCCGCGCGCGACCCCGCATCGAGCGCCCGCCGCGAGCGCGCCACACGCGCACACACGCGCCACGTCGCGCCCTTTACGTAACGCGCGAGCACCGCGCGCGAACAGATCGCGCCGCTCGCGACCCGCCCAGTGACAAGGGATCAGTGTGCCGGCGCTGGAGGCTCGTGGCTCGCCGGAGGAGACGGCGCCCCGGACGGACCGGTGCCTGGTAGGTGTCGCCGCAGTGCGCGAGAGCCCTTTGTCCGCGGGCGCGTGGTGGCGGTGGCGGTGGCGGTCGCGTGCTGAATAATTGACGCGGAGGCTGGCCGCCGGCCGCTATCGACCTCGCGTGACTCGCGGGGCCAGCGCCGCAAGGACGCCGCGCTGGCTGCGCCACTCGCCGCCGACCCGTCGTCGCCGCCACCGCACCCGCCTGCTGATGATGCTTCCACTGCCACCTCGTACTCTATGCTATACAGCTTATTTACACACATACACCTACTAAGTGACACCCGAAAGCAAAAACGATGGAATGTAGGTCGGATTCACGATGTACTTCCTCAACACAATAATTGATCACGCCAGCACAGATTGTTGTTTTACAAATTGTTAATGACGGATAGCTCCTGATCAGGCTACTGTTACACAGGATTCCAAGGACATGATACGTTTGATACAATATATGTACGTTACGTACGTTATCAATATTCAATATTAAGCCATACATTACATTTCAGTTCGAATATCAAGCATATTAGAATACTTATAAGATGATATTCATATTCGTACAGACTGGTACCTATTCATGAACTTTCTATTCTTTGCTTGTTACGTAAAAGGTTTCTTTCGTTTCCAATGTTGACATATCGATGTTTGGTGAAGTTAAAGCCAAAGTCTACTGTCAAATATCGATTTCCTACAGCGTTTTGAGCTTATTTGACGAACGTTAAAGCTATTTATAAAGAAAGCGTTGTCTACGGCATGCTACGGCTACGAACTTTGGCGCTACGCAGTAGCTACGAATTCGTAGCGGTCTACAAATGCTTTCTCTACGAAACTCGCTACGTTAGACTTTAAACCGAGTTCAACATAAGTTTAATATAAGTCAACGATGATACATTTGTAGGTCTTGGGCCGTAAAAGCATTTATGGCGAAACCTAGACCTCTAGACGTACCATTTATAGATGAAAATCCATTATTACGTAATGTTGACTGTAGGCTTCAAATGTGTCTATAAAGTTGGCTGAGACTTTTATAGCTCTAAAGAATTATATAACTGTTCTTCCCGCAAAGAAACGATGCCTATACCTAAAGCGGCTCACTATCTAGAACGCGCTAGATTCTATATCGAGCTTTATAAGAATAGCGCCAACTTAACTGCCTATATAATAGACACCAGTACTTATACAGACTTCCAATATACCTACTATTTTGTACCAAAATTTAGTATATTTATCAATGGCTCGAAGGTCATACGAAAATAAATTCGGGCTTAGCAACAACAGCATTGAAAATACCAGCCACCGTTTCAATCGTAGGTAAAAATAAATTCAATGAAACCTAAATAAATTAAATTTTCTGAACTTGGAGATTCTTCCAATAATATTTCGGCAAAATTTTGATACGATAATTAAGACAAGAAGCTGCGTCCTCTGGTTTGACCCGCTATCCTGCTGGAGCTGTTATTGTTTCCGAGATAAAAAGTATAATATTTGTTAATTCAAGATATAAGCTACATACCAAATTTTATCCGAATCCGTTCAGCCGTTTCTGCGTGATTGGGTAATAAACATCCAAACGTCAATTGATTATAATAGTGGGAAACACTAAAAATATTTATTTCAAACGTAAAATTAAGCAAGCAATGAAACATTCTGTAGCATTTGGCCTGAACAGATCATTAATAATTTGTTTTAAACACGAAATAAAAAAGTTCAGAAAAAGAGCATTAATTAGCGTTTCGTACGCTCTTTCAGCATGTCAGCAGCTACGCTCATAAATGTCACTAATTAGTAAGCCCATTAGCATATGCCGGCATACAAGCATATAACGCTCCAACCCATTTAACAAATGGAAACGACTTAAATTATTAATAGATTAGTATTTACCTGATTGTATAAATGTATACTTAACTCTCGTATACAGGATACCACTAAATAATAATACAACAAGGTGTATTAATAATACACTTGACAAGGTAATTTACTCACACTAATGTTTTAAATACGAAAGTTTGTGTGTTTTTGTTTTTAAACGCTTAAACTCAACGGATTTGAATTATGGAATGTATATTCCTTATGATTACATAGCAAATCCCATACTGTACGTAGCTGATACTCTGAATTATCCATAGGCTATTTTCGTCCCGTTAAAATTAACGGTTCCCGTAGGATCCCGATTCTCTTTATCCCGAGTCTTAGTTTTACACGTGACAATTGTCATCAGCGAGAAGTTGACAGATAGATGGCATAGATTAGCTTATCGAGCTTTTATGCATAAGAGGAAGCACTTCACTAGCCTTTATCGACCACATCGTTGCTTACCAACATGTGAGGAGAATTATTCGCGTTTCACCACTGCATTAAAAACTGCATATATTTCAGCATAAACTATGCCTTCGCTAGGAAGCTTTAACTATAACTTTCAAAAATAACTGGGTTATTTTGAATTTAATTTCCCTTTAGTTAGATAATTAGACTAGTCTAGGTTTGTCCTCGATGCTTCTGCATAGCCTCAGGGAGCAACAACCCCCGTTTATTATACTCTAGCTATCGCTACTGCTTGTGCGCTGTTCTTTTGTTCGTTTGAAGTTTCGCAGTCCTTTACACGTTTTTATATTTTGCAAAAAAGGTTTCATATCTTGACGTGATGCGGGTTTGCGAATGGGCTGAAAATATGAGCCCGTAGAAAAAAGAATGTACCATATTTTATTCAAAACTTTTTAAAGATTGTACGGTCCATATTCCAGAAATGCAAATTTTTCAAGTATTAAAAAGTAAATCCCTACTTACTAATATTATTAATGTGGATGTAAGTTTGTTTGTTACGCTTTCACCCGAAAACTAGTTAACCGATCATCATGAAACTTTGTACACATATTCTTGGAGGTAAGTATTAGAAGTAACATAGGATACTTATTAAACTTAAAGTAAAAATACCGCGGGTGAAACCGCGGGGTGCAGGTAGTAAGCTCATTAAGCTGTGTAGCTAGTGCTGTTGTTAGAGATTTTAGGCCACTTCAAACCCTCTGATAATGTTTGCCGGTTGTTATTATAGATTAAACAACCAGGTTCGACAACTTACCTTGTTATTCGAATCACGGTACCGCTCAGTTCTAAACGCCACCTGCGGTCACCCATCCGAAGACTTACAGTGTTGCCCGTTGCCTCACGTTAATGTTCGATTACGAACACCCACTCAGTCGAGATACGCTATGAGCGCTTTCTATGTAGGTTTGTATCACCATGAAATGTCAGATGTTTGTGTCCCTAAAATGACAAGCAATTGAGCAACGTAGACGTGAATCACCATTCTGACGAGTCAACTAACGATTCCCGTCAAAAGTCAATCATAATTATGTGTTCTGAAAACATCGCTGTCTTTGAAAGACATCAGTTTTAATTCTAAACTAGTATTTGTGTGAGAGAGTGCACGCGGCACGCTATATTTTATAGTGGAGTCCATTAGTACGTTTGAATTGAAAACAAGTAGCAAAAATGAAGAGATATTAAATAACATTAAATGTAATGTACGTCATCCTGTTTCATTTGCTTCGATCTAAAACGTATACCTAGTAAGTAATTTATCACCAATTAGCAATAAATTAATATCTAGTAAGTAGGTAATGTTTATAAGCCGAGACATTTTTTCACTTCTACAGCCAATTAGAAATTCGGTTTGTGAAAGTATTTTGGGCTTGTTAGTTTCTTCATTCTCGTTTCAAGTTAGGATTGTGTAGGTTGCAGTAGGCTCAGAATACAGGTTCTTTCTGTATTCTGAGGCAGTAGGTAATCGTTAGACTTTGTTATTTTATTTTTATCAGTTGTTGAACGAATATCTAAAATACGAGTACATGCCAAGTGTATCTCTAAAAAAAAATAAAAAACACGTTTTTTTTACACCTGATCACTTAAAAAAAACAATCAAAGACTTTTTAGGTGTAAAATACAATATGTCACGTTATTTTTTTTTTCATCTAAATCCAATCAAAACCTAGACTACAATAAAAGTGGTTTGACACCTCACGCAAAAACCATACTGCTAAAACACATCCTTCCTTCAAGCTTTGCCATAGTCGAATTAAAAGAAACAGCTATTAGAAATAATATCCATAGCTTAAAATTAACTCGCCGAGCTAAATTCGAATACGTTATACCAGACTGTGCAAGCGTTACTGAGAGAGGTCAGTATCTTACATGCTTAATGGTTTCCCGTGGCCCGGCGCCAACCTTGCTTTGCGTCTCTGAAAGATGGGACGGCGCGGCGCCAAGTCGTCTACGTAATACGCATCGCGGCTTAATGTTGCCCTATATTCGCATTGAAGAGAGTCCTTGGTGCAGTAAATTTTCGTTGATTCACTGCAGCTAAGGTTACAAACGGTCGTGTTTGGGGGCGTCCATTAATTACGTAAGGTGTTCTAGGGGGGGAGAGATCAAGCTAAATCTTTCCAAACCTCACTTAGGGGGGAAGGTGGGGGGTCTTGGCAAATATCATGTAATTATTTTTCTCGCAAAAAACAGCGTAAAATTGCGTGAAAAATTATAAATTAATTACGTGAAATTAGAGGCGGGGGAGGGGAGGGGGGGGAGTCGAAATATTCTCAAATATGCCTCACGTAATTAATGGACGCCCCCTTTGGAAAAAAGTGCTATATAAAATAAATCACGAACACCGCTCTGTTAAAAGCGTTGCGACCAAAAAAGAAGGCAGAAAATAAGGAGTCGACATCGTTTAACTTCAATCATAATACCTACTAACTCGTTTAATATCAAGTTTAGTGCCGTCAAACACTTTAATATAAAAAACTTACGCTCGAAAGAGAAACTATTATAATCGATGTGACGCATGACAAAACGTATTTTGGTAACGGATACTCATATTACTCCTATCTATACTAATATTATAAAGAGGAAAGATTTGTATTTTTGTATTTTGGGATGTTTGTGTGGAATAAACTCAAAAACTACTGGACCGATTTCAAAAATTCTTTCACCATTCGAATGCTACATTATCCCAAAGTAACATAGGCTATTTTTTTTTTATCCACAGCAAAGCGTGGCAGGGAACAGCTAGTGTTTTAATAAAGTAAAGTGAGTTCATTAAGATTCAAATAAAGTGGAAACTGGGAACTATGATCAACAAGGAATTCAAATGTAAGTTTATCTTTTTTCATTTTATTTTGTCCTTCTATTAGTTTCAGTTAATCATGGACGTGCATTTATTAAAAAGTTGTTATTTTTAATATTTTTTAAAAACCTTTTTTTGTCTATAAAATGAAGCGATTATTATTCATTAGTTCAATAATAATTAGAAAAATCTAATAAAGTACACGGAGTGCTTTACTTGTGTTTATTTTTGTGTTGTTTTTAAAATACTATATAAGCACTACTGATATAGGATCCTGATGTAGTCCATAATAAATGAAACTTTATATTTGAAAACAAAAAAGATATTTCAGTTCTGGTTGATTAAGATATATGAAAATTGAGCTCTACATTGTCTTTTAATAATATTCTTCAGAACTAGTACATAACAAAAGCTAGTAAAGAATACGAGTAATAGCATAATAATATAAAAAATAGTAGCCACAATAAGTTCGTAGCCCTCTACGAACGAAGACGCTCGTAGAAATAAATGGCTACGAATGTAGACAGACTCTTGTATTTCGTTTTGTAGATTTTACTTTTGTAACTAAAATAACAATAAAAATTGTATGGATAAAAGTTATGTAGAATGGTTATTATGGCTTAAAAAGTATCCGAAGTTTACCTATCCCAGTTTAAATACATTTTAGAAATACCGATTAACTAAAGTAAGCTTTCTTCATCACAGCAATGCACAATTTAGGTTGCAGCACTTGCAAGTTAAATGCACAGATTACTAAAACTGTACTAAGATTTCGTATTTCTTTTGTTCGGAATCAGTGCTGAACCAAAATCCATTATTGAAAAAAAAAATTAAGAACAGCTGATTTTGCTTTTGTAATTTTAGCGATTGGTCTATAAACATTATTCAAAACTATAGTGCTTTAATTTTTTTAGCCTATTATAGAACCCTGTTTTGCGCTTTGCATGTAGTAACATATATTTCTTTGGTAATCGTCAATATTTTGGACACTGATAGCTTTTTGAAAACGAGACGAGCCAAAAGACCCCATACATCAAACCCAACATAAAATGTGTTTTTCATTGTAGTTCAAAACACTCACACAACCAGCACATACGTACCTGCTGATGAAGTCTAGGCTAGATTTGTTAGCAATTACTTTACCTTCATTCCCAGTAGAACGATTATGTTCAATTTGCCAAATGCCGTGTCTGAATTTAAAATTTCTAAATGTCTCATGTCTGTATTCCATAATGTTTCTAGGTACCTAACCTATCATTTATGTATAGGGATAGCTTGTAAGCTTATTGTTAGAAAACTTGTTTTGTTAAAACAACTACTTACTGAATACGGCTGCAGCTTTTTTATGAAGTTCGTGACGAGAATAAGTATTTGAATTCCAGATATCCCTAATCGGTTGCTGGAAAAGTTTGGAAGTTTGGAATTTATTAATTTATCGTTACCTACTGGTTTTTGAATTGGAATAAGAAAGTCATTAGTGCAAATACCACAAGCCTATAGGACTACAGGCAGAGGCATCCCTATTTATTTTTAGAATTGTCTTAATTGTGATCTCGGTCTCTAAAGAAAGTGTAGGGGAAATATGTGTAAAATGGCATACTAGTCCATTTTATCCATAGATACCAATACGGACAAAAATAAAAAGTCAGTACTTTTTATTTTTGTCCGTATTGGGTTCTAAAACAGTAAAATTTCATAAATAATACAAACACAAGATTTTTAGCTAAAAACAAATCATCATAGTCAAGACAACATAATTAAAAAAAGGGTCTTATACACATTTATGTTTTAGAGCAAATTATGTAACAATACACAGAAAACTTTATGTCATGAAAATAAACTTGTTGGCCGAAATTATATTCAGACTGATTAGTTTTTACACGCTTTTTATTAGCTTCACTTGTATGTTTGTTTGTATGTTTGTTACCCACAAAGCATGTTTTTTAGTTTATTTTGAACTATTATTTTTTTAAATAAATAAATCCTCGTTTGACCACCAACTCGCCTGTTGGTAAGCGACAATGTAGTTGAAAATGATTGCGTGAAGAGAGATGGCATTTTGACAGTTGATCAGTGGACAACCGGGCCACGTGGTGTGAGTACTAACTGGGCGCCAAACTCCACCAAAGAAAAATGGCCGGTGTGCCGTTTTGTACATGTTTCCTCTACTTGTACTGTAAAATATCATTTCACCTTCATTCTCAAATAAATTTTCTGTCGGCTACTTTCTAGCGTTGGCATATCTAGGCCAAAGTTTACAGAAACTTTTAACCAATTGCCTTTGACAACTGTTCAATAAGTTTAACGTCAGCAATTGAATGTTAAATAAATTAATCGCCGGTTTAAAATTTTGGTGTATATGAGACTTCCCGAAGTTTAATAATAAAATGTATAGAGAGAGAGAGAGATACCTTTGTAATTTCATGCAAATGTACAATATACATGCATTAATAAATATTTATAGCCGTATCCATTATATTTCATAATGACCTAGATACAGAGAACTCTATGTAAATTGGAAAATAATATACTCATCTAATTATTCCATAATTAATATGACTGAATAATTCAATTTTCAGTGTGTTATTTTGATGTTATTAATTCAGTTTTTAGCAAAACAGGAAAAAAAATTTGGTATGTTACCCTCAAAATCCTATTTAGAATCTTTTCCTAAAAGCTTTGGAAATAAGGATGTTCATGTTCAATGTTCAAGCGCTTATAAAAATAAATGAACCTCGAAGGAAATATTATGTGCACACGAATTCAAACAGAGATACAATATCTTAGCTCCCAGTCCCAATTGACCTTATTTCAGTTATAAGACAGGACAGGGTTATGAGGAAAGGGTATGCTAAACAGAAAAGGGCAAAAAAAAATCAGCTGTTCCATAGAAAAATGTCATTGATACTCGACAAAATGTATGCAACAGCTGATTTGTTTTTCGCTAATTCTGGTTGGCCCCATAGTAAAAGTAGTTCATAATTATAAGCACTACGAGTCCTTGTGAGCTTAGCTTACCCGTTCCTTATAACCCTGTACAATTGTACTTGTGTAGGTGTAATGTTCTATATACGTGCGCTCGCAGCAGTGTGCGTGATTGCCGAGCCAGGCGTTTCATTTTGCATTGTCGCACGCGAGGTTTCTACCTCAGTTATTATTATCAAACATATACAGTTAATATATACCCTAATAGCTGGAAACCAAGCTCAATTATGTTGCGACAGTATTTGAGCACAATGCTCGCAGTAATTAACGTTATTTATTAGATTATGTGGATTATTAATTAGTTGTAGCGTAGAGTGGAGTATTGCAGTTGTGGTCGAAAAATTTGGAGGAAATTAAATACTTATGAGTAGGAAAGTATTTATTTGACTTAATAAACTGTACCTGATACGAGTACTATAGAAAATACTACAGTATTTAAGAGTATAAATAAAATTTGGTTTAGTTAAAACAACTTTATATAACTAACTTCGCAATGATGTAAAACAACGATGATGATGAAAAATAGCCTAAGATATAAGCTATATCTATACTAAATTTCATTAAATTTTGTCTAGCCGTTTCAGCGTGAAAGAGTAACAAACATCTTGACAAACTTTTGCGTTTATAATATCTTGGATTGAGAAGTGTCAATGGATTAGCTTTAATTTTCGAAATGTCTTAGACTACATTTGAAGGCGGCGATTTCCTTTTAATTTTTTATTTTTATTTCTTGAACTACGCTTTAGTAACAAAATGAATTCAAAAACAAAATCACCTAAGTATATTTATTTCATATCATCCTCCCGAGCGATACACAATAGATTCCAAGATTTACCTTGATAAGGTAAAAGAGCTTAACCAAAACGGTATCATCGACATTTACTCGACTCAATAACAAACCCCGAAATTCACAAGGCCTCTCAGCGAAAAGGCTTTTGGCACTTTGAAAAGTCGAAAGTTGCCTTGAAGCGGCCACCCTAATTCGGTCGGGTTGTACGTTACGTAGAAATACGCATAGTCCCGCAGTGGCGCCTCTGAAACTTGGAACCTTGAAACCTCCCTCCCCCTTCCGAACACCCTTTCTCCCGAACAACATTTTACTCCTTGTATTTTACTTTATCAGTTCAGCTTTGGTGCGTTCCGCTTGTCTTGTAATTCACATCGCTGTTGTTAACTGTTTTATTAAGGATCTTATTGGATAAGTACGGTCATTTGTTTTATTTCTTGTTGATATAGCCCAAAGGCTTTTAATGGCTGTTTTAATTACAAAGACCATAATAAACCTATTCCTACAATAATAAAAAGCGTGTAAAAAAAAACAACGACCAGCAGTCTATACTCGCACAAAAATGAAAGGCAAAAAAGTTGGTTTCAATCGTTTTTATTAGTTGTAAGATCTTACTATCAGATTCGAATTTTCTTAGCATATAAATAGAAATAAACATTGCCGGTAGTTTCCATTCCAGACCAGACTGGGCAATACTGGGCATGTTTACCATCCTCGGCCACACCGGTACTTAACTTCAAATGAGATCTGGTGCAACACCTGGCTTGTATAAAATTCAAATTACTTTGTCTTTATGCTCACCATAAAAAAACTTTTTGGTCTAGTTGTGGTGCGTTACAAGAGTGTAATGAATATCTCTCAGCCCCAATTCTAGAGTCACTAACTAAGATAATAAATGGACACAACAGATGTCACAGCGCATTTGTAAAATTGGTTACATTTTATCGCTCATTGTTAACTCGGGCGTGGGATGGTAGCGGTGTGGGTTGATAGACGTGTCCAATACTGTCCAATCATCCCACGGAATATCTTAGACAACTAGAATTCTTATACTAAATATAACTTGCTCCTAACTTAACTCAAAGCCAATTTACGCACGGCTTCACCCGATTTACCAGTCATCCTCTTACTATTGGTTGTTGTCATATTTTATATGCCATTTATGGATTTCAAAATTAAGTACCTAAGGTTTAGTCCGGTCATTGACCGTTGTATACCTAGCTAGGCTGACTTGTTCATTGTTATCTTGCTTAAATATTTGTTTTTACTCACGTTCCTGCTTAGTACTCTGTAAAAAGTAGGCACATTCAAACATGGCTTCCGGTAAAAAGCATAATTATCTATTCCATGCAAAGTTAGTCGCGTGACGTTTTCTTGCATGCCATTTGCGGCCCAAGGCCTTGCGACGAATTAAATTTCATTTATATATATGCCTGTACATGAAACAGCACGTTACTAGGCCACTAGATATGTAGAGTGCACGAATCACGTCGTTTTTTACAGAATAATTCGTATAGGCTAATTGAAATCACCCACGGTGTTATGGTGATAATTAGTTTGAAAATAATTATAATGGCTGCGTATTAACATATCGGGACCGATGGCGCTTTCTCACCGAAAGCTGAAGTCTCCTGCATTGTTGCGCCAGTGAAGTAAGTTCCAAAGTCAAATAACATAAATATGCAAGGTTAAAATGGAACAAAATATTACCGGTGAGCGCTTACCATCAAGTCTGCACTCTTGCCATATATGGCAAAAAAATACATTTTGACATGACAACGTCTTATAATTCGATGGAGCCGGCTGCACGCACGAAAAAACATGACGCATGCGGCGTTACCTCGCTCTGAGGCGTTCCATTTAAGGCTTGAAGTGCAAGCGAGAGCGCGCAACGAGCGACAAAGAGGCACAATCGGCCTCCGCGTTCGGCAGCGTTCGACATCTGTCTCTCTCCTACTTGAGTGAGCAATGCGTCCGCGTGGACAGCTGCTATACAATAATACATTTACATGTTTTCGTCAAGTATGAAGTGCAGTGAAAAGTGAATGTGGTGTCAATTGTTTATAGCAACGATAATTGCGGCGATAAAGGTAATGATTCTTTCGATATTAAATATATGTTCAGTGATATATTGTCGTAATTGTATTTATACGTACAACTAAATGTAACTTGATCAATTCAATTGTGATTTCCATTTACCTCCTTCTCTATATCCATACAAAATATCTATCAAACAAATAAAATTAAAATTTTCTTTTGAAGAATGAAACCATTCCATCAGTATTTTCTTATGACGTTGTCACGTTCAACTATCGTCAGTAAACCGACTTTACAGACAACCGATTTTTTTACACAAAAAACCGTAACATACCGCAATCGCCTTGGTTTTCAAGGTGGATATTGTAATTATGTCATATCGACAAAGTATTATCACCTTGGCCTGATTTTGATAGAGCTTGTGTGGGACCACATTATTTTGAAGTCGAGTAAAAATAAAAACTTCTAGCTTCTTACGTCTGTCCAAGAGACTATAAAAGACCATAGCATAGTTACTCGTACTTATACACTGCTCATAGTTTCTCTGAAAACACATTTAGTGAAGGCTTAGCGAAGGACGCAGAAGGAATTCCTAATTAGATAGCTACTGTCTACCTGTCCTCTGGGAGGAAGGTATCCTCGGATATCACGGACACAATGGAATTGGTTTATTGCGTCAAGATTATACTCAAGATAGAGGGTAGAGGTGCTCTATTTGACTTTACTCATCAGGGTATAGTGTGGGATATGTTTCAAAATACTTCCATTAAAGTGAGCATTGTTTTCGACCCGAAAAAATGACGTCCAAACTTTACTTTACTTTAACTTTAAAATGAAGTAGATAAATATATCAAGTCAGTCCTCCAATACGAATAGGTTTCTCTTAAATTTTTACAAGGCAAGTTCTTCTATTCTTAATTATCTTTTTATGTACACGCACACTGATATAAATAAAATGAACTACAAGCAAGCAGAACATAACACACTTGTAGTACCGGGTGTATAACCGCTAAATAAAAGCATAAACTCCGGTCAGCAATTTAAGAGCGCTAAATTGATGTCTGTATTTATCAAAATTTAGTTAAATTAAACCATATACGAACGTTACATGACCAATCTGCAATAAACAGAAACCAGTGAGACTTGATCCGTGGAGAGGGGCGTTAATGTCAGGTTTTGGCCCCGCTCGACAAAATAGTAGATATGGTGGGACAAGCGAGTTTACGCACGAAATTTTAACTGTGCTTATTGTTCATGAAATACAACTCGCTGATAGACAGACGAACGGACAATGCAGGTTTAGTAACAGATCCCGTTAGAACTCTTTGGGTAATAAATCCAAAATTAAAACTTAGTTCTAGTTAAAATTCTGGGTGACGCAGACCTGTTATGGGCAAACGTAACGTTAAACATCAGAAGAGCGATTTGCTCGTCCCGTTATTCAATAGCAAAAAAAAAAACATTTGATGTACCCATAAAAATAACGTGTAGAAATAAGCATTTACAAAAAAAAATATTGTAGAGTTGAGATGCATATCAAGACAGGTACCTAACAATTTAGCTGAGTGCAACAGCCATAGTTGGCTCGCTTAGTAAGTCTATGTTTTACTGCGGTAATAAATATTTTGTGTGTTTGTCCCTGTGGATATCCTTGGCCATATAAACTGCGTCGTATCGTATCCTTCTTTTACTATTATTACTGGAGGTGTGGGTCCTTCAAACATATTATTATGCGACTTGCATATAAAAATTGTTCTTGACTGCTTTTGAACATGGTTTTATGATTTCTTCACTTACTAATATGGTTACATCGTTTTGACTAACGGTAATCATCACCATCACCAGCCAGTACACTACTGAACATAAATCTCGCTAAGGGCACCTCACTAAACTCAGTTTGCTTTATTTTCAGATTTTTTTCTTAAATAAATAGTCCGGTAAAATATCTATGACAGCAACAAGACAAGACAAATTAAAATTTTATGCTAAATGCTCAAAGTGAAAGTAAAAAATTCCTAAATGCAAAAAAATTATAATAGTAAGTAAAATTTTATTTACAAATTGGTCCCAGGTTTGAAGGCTTTATCTGATACTTAGATCTAAACTAACTACCAAATATATCTGTATTTGTCATTACAATCTTTTAGACAAGGACGTAAGTAATTTAAGAAAATTTAGATCTCCAATAAAAAGCCTTCAAACTTGGGCCAATTTAGTGCTTTTATCAACAAATACACACAATTCAAACTAAACGTAACATTCTACTCATAACTAAGTTGACTTACTAAAACTAAATAGGAAACCGTTGGATTACGCATAATAGGTCCTTGAAGGTCTGAAGATAACCCAACATGTTACTCTACAACTACATGTAGATATATTGGGTTCGCTTTGCCTAAGGTGCACCAAGGTTGTTCAAACTTACGAGTACTTACAGGTAATCATATCGAATGGCGGGTTCACCTCACAAGTGTACAATAATTCAAAGGATATAGCTACACGAAAATAAGTGTTATCGAGCCTAGTGCGAGGGTCAGGCGAGCTCTGACCGGGTCGGCGCGAGAATCGATCGCGCGACCTCCTTCAGCCATATGTACATCCATAATATCATAACTGGTTAATTACACCTTGTATGGGCTAAGTAGTCAACTCTAGTCAGTCTGGCGCTGTCTATTGTCTATCTACTCAACCTTTTATCAGCTCACTGTTGGTGTACCAGCCCTCCTAGACAAGTAGCAATTCTATATACATATAAATAGAAGAATCAGAATCTATAAATAGAAGAAATGTCATTCCCATACATTTTCCTACTTTTCTATATCGTTTCGATTATAGAATTGCAACTTGGCTAGGGAGGGGGGCCGGGGGGGGGGGGGGAGGTCTACCCTCGAAGGATGGATATAGGCCGCACTCCACCACGCTGGCCAAGTACGGGTTGCTGGATTCACATACGCCACTGAATTTCTTCTTTGGACGCAGGTTTCCTCACGATGTTTTTCCTACACCGAAAAACCTCAGCGAAAGCTTTGGCATGAAAAATCGCACATAAGTTGCTTAAAATTCATTGTCATGAGTCGGGGTTTGAACCCGAGCTACCACGGCTTTTATCTTTTGGTTGTCATACAACTTAGAACTCTATCTACCGCGCGCGGGACTAATACAATCGCTAGGCGTTGGTCTTGCAAAAACTCGAAAATAGCTGGACATATTTGAATTTTTTATTATTTAGTTCGCCTCAATACAGGGGTGGTTTAGGGAAAAAAGCTGGTAAAACCGCGGGGTATAGCTAGCTAGTGTAAGTATAAATACAACCAGCGTAGCACAAAAGCTACTAACTAAAACCATTAGTGCAAATCGAAGGAAATCAATGGATAAACGCCTTGTAATTTGTAAAAACCACTGCGCACAAGCGCGTTTCCGAGCTCATTTATTGCTTGTTGTTCCTACCTAACTAAACAATTTCGAACTTCTATTCCCAGGAAAAAATATGTTTGCTCAGTTAATAAAGCTAGACTTTTAAATAATATATGCCATGTACTTGTACAGTAAGGTAACTTTAGTAGACTCGACGTTTGCCTAACAGTATTTGCAGTAACTAAGTACTCAGAGTTTCAAAGTAATTTTAATCGATTGGGAGAAAAGTGCCTTTTTTAATCAAACAGAAGTTAATTAAAGATTCCAGATAAGAAAAAAAAACGATCTTATTTAAAAGAAATATATTTACAAAACTAGTAGATACTTATCCAAAAAGATTAGGTGTGCTTTCTTTGTTACGAAAACAGCAGTTTATTAGTGAAAAAGTTAAGAGAGTTAATTATCTACGTAGCACTAGAACGTAATCATTACTCACTGCGTGGGAAGGTTTACCAAAGGATCAACTCGGAAGAGGGCGGAATAACAAAACACTAAAAGCAATTTTAATCCCCATAGAAATTCCTGTCGTGGCCGCGTGGTTGACATTTAATTACATCAAGGAACAACATAAAAATAGGTCAAGGGCGCCACCCCATCGCCTAGTAAAACAAGAGGGTCTGTACTCGGTATGATATCTACGCTGGGTCTGTGTGAGTGCGAGGGTCCGTGTGTGTGCAAGCGAAGACGGAGGGTGAGCGTGACATCTTCGGAATGAAGCCAGGTATCAGCTGCTACCCTCGCGTTACAACTTTTATTAGAAATCAGAATATGAATGTTGATACATATTTGATTTATATTCAATGTGAAAAACTACCTCATGGATATCAGTTTTGGGTATCAAGGGACAAAGTTAGGCGCGGATGTGGATATGGCAAACTTTATTTATTAAACCTATGACTATGAGTTCCGGATGGGTTATTAGTTGTGCTACAAAGGAAACTGCAAGCGCGGTCGTGTCTATTTTTAAAAGCTTTTATTTAACTATCAATGTATGTATGTAGAGGTATATGTATGTTAGTTCGGGTGGAATCTTGCAACTCAATTTTGAACCACTTTCCGATGTCCGATTGAGCTGAAATTTGGTATACGTGTGTAACTTCGATGACAATGCAATAAAAGGTTGTATTTAAAAATATTTTTAAAATTAATTTATTCCATTCTGATTCCGAAAACTAAAATCGGATATTTTTGATTAGTAACGATAAACTATTAATAACCAAACTTGCGTTTTTACAAGTAGTATTGCTACACAAAGCTACGAAAGATGTTAGTATATTGACATTAGGAGCCCCACTGCCCCACTTTGATGTCAGTCAATACAAAACCTACCTAGTTTAATAATGTAATTGCTTCAGTAACGTAGGTCCGTGAAGCATAGAGCCAACAAGCAGCCGCCTCTATAACTACACCATGATCGATATAATCGCAGTATCAGATGACGAGGGTCGTGTGGGTGACGCACGTCCGTCCGCAGCCGCTACCAGCCAGATATTACGATATACTCGTAACTATGAGTTATTTATGAATACCGTGAAAACAAGTGCGCGGGAAACCCGTGAATATCAAGCTACGTTCTCCGGTTATGACCCTGATTTTACTTTCGTTTGCCGGGAAAACAGGACCTGCCATATAGATAACAATACTTGTACGAGTATATCTATGCTAAATTCTCTGTAGTCTATAAAAGCTCTCGTATGAGCAAGTTTGTATTATTTTAATTAAATTACATTATACATATATAATTACATACCACTGGCTTTTCGGTGAAGGAAAACATCGTGAGGAAACCTGCATACGTCCGGAGAAGAAATTCAATGGCGCATGTGAATCCACCAACCCGCACTTGCCCAGCGTGGTGGAATACGGCCTGACCACCCTGCGAGGGTAGACCTGTATCCCAGCAGTGGGAGGATTAAAGGTTGCACATGATGATATGAATTAATTAAATTACTGACTTTCATATCATACTGTACCGACCCCACATAGGTAGGTTAAGGGTAGGCAGATGATGATGATGATGACTGACTTTCATATAGATTTTTAATAGATATTTAAGAATTGTAATTTTGATTGAAATTTAACTTAATTTGCGCCAATAAATTCACACAAAAAATGTTCAGTGTCGAAAAAGTTAACTTACTTTTCTACAATGATCTTTAACGAATCCCTCAAATTAAGCTATTTAATTTTATTTCACGAATACCTACTCAAATCTGAGTAATTAAATATTACTGATAAAAAAAAAACAGAGAACAAGTCAGTAGAGTAAAATACAGTAAAAGAGACAGGAACAAGACAGAGTAAAACCCGTTACTTTATTAAAAACCTTGTTATATCTTTTACATTTATAGGTAAATGTGTAAAATGAGCTAAAAGATTAGACAATATAACTGTGATGTACTTTCAGTAAAACATTGTATCCTGCCCAAGCCGTACACGTGAATATACTCATCTTAAGATACCTACAGAGTTGGATCAAACTCAAAGATCGAGCATTCTTGTCAGCCCCATCTTTCCCCTTTGAATACGGCTAGGCCCAGCTATAATAAAAGCTCTGTGACCTATTTCCCCGCGTGGGTTGTCTAAGATACTGTCACAAGCCAGATTCTGGTGAAAGTGGAGCAACGTTCCATTTATAGACCTTATTCATTGTCACAACTGGACAATTTTCAATGAAATTCAGAGATATCATGAAAAGTAACACGATGGTATAATTTTGTCCGACTTTTTATAAGGTGGAAATTAAAATAAAAGTAAGAATAGAATAGAATAGAATATATTTTATTGTAATAACTGTGTACAAATGTCTTATAATGTGATTTCAGTATGGTATCAACAGTTTTCCCATTTCTGGCGTACAATATTGCTATTTAATAGTAAACTAAACATTAGAGTAGCTTATCTTAATATATATAAATCTCGTGTCACAATGTTTTTCCTCAATGGACTCCTAAACCACTTAACCGATTATAATAAAATTCGCACACCATGTGCAGTTCGATCCAACTTGAGAGATAGGATAGTTTAAATCTCAAATTATAGTCGCAATTTTAATTTATTGCAAATTATATATAGGTATACTGATAATTTTTACTATAAATTGACAAGTTAGCATCAACATACTACGGTTGCTATAGTTACGCAATGGCTTTTGACAGGACAACGTCTGTCGAGTCAGCTAGTTATCTAATAGGTATTAACTATGCTTATATTAACAATAATGTGCTACACATCCTCGAAAAATTCTTTTAAATTATAAAAAACTTTGGAAATTAACCAATCTTTGAGATCATTTTTGAATTTCCTTCCTTTTAAAGTTTTAATGTGTAGAGGGAGATGGTTATATATTTTTATTGCACTTATAAATGTAGGAACTTTTCTGATACATTGTATTATTCACTTGCGGTATACAAATATTATACTTATGGATACTACGTAAACTGCTAGCACGACTAGATATAACATTAAAAAAATAATCTTCGTTATTTCTTATAAACAAACAAATTTCTAGTATATAAATTCCAGTAAGAGTGAGAAAATTATTTTGTTGAAAAATGTCACGAAGAGATACCGTATTGTGTAAATTATAAATTGACCTTAAGCAACGTTTCTGCAATAAAAAGGTAGATTGCTCATCGACAGAGTTTCCCCAGAATATGTACATGAGGATAAACGTAGCCATAGTAAGCATTTATTGCAATAGATTTACTAGATATTTTAGTTAATATGGATAAGGCGTAGCAGTATTTTGAAATTTTATTGTTAGTGTTGAAGATATGAGCTTTACAGTTTAAATTTGAATCATTGTTGACACCTAAAAAGTTGGTTTCATTGACTTCAATTACTGTAGTGTCTTTATTTGAGATATTTGATTTTAATGGTACCATTTTGTAATTTCTAAACTATAAGTTATACTAAAATCAGATACAATAGAAATATTACTATTTTACAATTAGTTTTTTAAAGGCGAGCTTGCGCAAAGTAACGCCTGATTCAATAAATTATAATAGTACCAAATAGTAATAGTATGTGGAAAGCCCTACCACCGAAGGTCTTTTCGCCGAACTACAACATGGGGCGTTTTAAAAAGGGAGTCTACAAGCACCTCTCGGGGCTGGCAAAGTCCCATCAACGCCGCTAGTGTTGCAGGTGTTCATAGGCGGCGGTTCTGCTTAACATCAGGCTGGCCGTCTGCCTGTTTGCCGCTCTTTTATATATAAAAAACCCAGTTTAGTAAGATCCCGGAATAGACCGCTTGTACGTCCGCCAGGCCCTGACGTACAACCTATTTTCCTTATTACACAAGGAATACTTACTTAACCTGGCCAATTTCCAGGCTGGAGTGAATAAGCGCTTTCTAGGTTTACGACAATGCTCTGTCTTCAGAAATAGATAAAAATAGACAGATAAACTCTCTTATTTGTTTACTCTTTTATTTAGCGTTCATACCAGAACTTACAATTGCTTGTAACTTATTTGCAAAAAAATGCTTAAAAATCAGTGCAACAACTGGCAGTCTTATCGCTAAGAGCGATCTTTTCTAGACAACCTTAGGATGGAAAGGATATATAGAAGTGACAGAAAACAAGAGTTATTCAAACCTACTTAAACTTAAAATATCTAGACAACCAATCGGTCTTCTCTTCATTCTCTTGACTGATTATACCTACTATTGTAGTTATTTTATACATTGATATTTTGACATTGCAATTATTTATATATTTTGTTTTGACATTCTAATAATATTATTTTCTTTGACATTTAATTTATTGTGTATTAATTTATTCGTAAAAATTGTATTTGACATTCATAAGTGTACATTGATGTACCCATATTTGAATAAATTATTTTGAATTTGAAATTTGAATTTGATTCCCAATCACGTAAAATGTGGATTTCCTGTGCAAATTACAGGATTTAAAACCACTACAATTAATTATAAAACTTAATGACATTATTGTACGATTTGTACGTAAGTAATTGTTAAATTATAAATTGAAACAGCCACAAAGAGGCGTCTGTTTCCTGCCGCTGGGGACATAATCCGATTAAACTGCAGTAAGAGCATTGTACGTGTAATACGCAACTCTACACTTATAGGCTGGGAGGCATGATACTAGTTAATTACACTTACAACTTGAAAAGTAAGAAAAAAAAATTTTTATGATTGACTTGGCGTTTGACCACTACCACAACTGACCTAGTGTTAAAAGACGATGTGATCGAAGATAGTTAACACACCTATCCTGGAATGGGGACCAGCGCAAAAGTGAACTTGTTGTGTACGTGTTGTGTGTGTGTTGTATAGTAACATGTATAGTTTCCAAAAATAATAATTAATTTGCAACTAATAGAGAACTGGCTCTCAAACTATTTGCCCGGCACTAACTTGATTTGTCCAATGCTAAGCGGATTTTGCAACCGAGCATGAACGCTCGTTCATTGAGAACACGCAGTTTACCTGATAGATACGTTGTTGCGTTTTAAATCTTGATGTATAGGTAAAAGCATTAAATTGTACATGAAAAAAAAAACAAAATGTCAGATTTTCTTGAATCATAGCTAAAACACGCACACTTGCACTTTCGACCAAGTTATCTTTCAAACAGACAAAAAACAAATTACCTTATTATCGGTTCAGCCGGTTATGAGCTACGATGCGTCAGACAGGTAAACAAAATAACCTTATTACTCCCCTGTGATCGAGGCTTAAAAGTTTAAAAACCTATTTTTAACGGATATGTGAAGAAGTCCCTACTAAATGAAAATTCGCGATTTTTATTTTTATAAATGAGCCGATTGCCTTTGCGTAAGTAATTTTATCATTTATCGCTTATCATAAATAGTAATACTAGAAATAACAGTCAGTACCAAAAATAGCCTAAGTGAGCGCGTGGAGAAATTGCGTCACATTTCCTACGGCCCTTTCTCGTAGCTTCCAAAGTAGGTCCGTAGTATGCTACGCCAGCTCGTAGCAGCGTAGGCGTTACTATGAACTATCGATCTTGACGTATTTAGGCAAGCTTTCATTTTTAGTTTTTAACTTTTGTTCACAAATTTTGCTACCACAAGTATTTTTCTTTATAGAAAAAAAAAAATCTTTTTAAAAATCTTATTCATGTAAGATTTTTAAGTTATGTTAACATGGAATATGCCACATATGAATTAATCCACCTCGAAGTGGAATTTCATTTTACAAACACATTTACAACCTTTCATATTTAATAATGTTCAGTATAGGACTCGGCTACAAGGTCGCGACGACTCAAATTGATTTACCTACTTTTATAGGTAAAGTATTCAAATACTTATACGATTTGAATCTTATGAAGGGAAAGCGGCGCGGGCGGTTCAACACCCATTACTCACAAATCGATATAAAAGAGTCGATCTACCTCCCAGATAACGTTCGTATATTGAACACTCAAGACATAGGGCGTTTGAAGGTCATTGACATTTCAGACCTGCCCTTCACTTTTCCAATAACTCTCTAACAATAGTCTTATAGTTTTCTAAGCACGTAGATGTAATTCGAGGCCGAGACCTATAATTAAAAAAATATACCCAAACCAAAAGTTCAAGAACGGAATTTTATTGATTGACGAAACTAACTTTATCGTCAACGGCTACGGTAGTGTCGTTTTGTTAACCAATTGTATCGATTTTAAACGTCAGAGCTTTTATCAATCGATATAGTTACCGTGTGTGCGGCGGTCGACAATTTTTGCTGTATTGAAAGAATCGCGTTTTTTTTTGTTCGCGACGAAAACTAAAATTTATTGTAGAGTGTAAGTAGAACTTCGATTGTAAAGGCCATTGAATCGTTCTGTTAACCTATTGTATCGATTTTAAACGTCGAATTTGTTATCAATCGATAGCTTCCAAACGTGCGGTGCTGGAAAGTTTTCGCTGTCCTAAGTAAAGAGAGAAAGAATCGCCTGATGTTTTGATGCCTCGAGGCAAAAATAACTTTAGGTACTCTCGATCGTTAAAGTCATTACATCGTTTTGTTAACCAATTCTATCGATTTTAAACGTTAAAATAGTTTTCGATCGATAACTACCATAAGTGCGGTGTTGAAAACTTTCATTGCTTAGAGACAAAAAAAGAAAATGAAAGCGTATTTGTAATGAGGTAGAGAATCGTCTGATGTTTTTAGCTCGAGGCGAAAATTAACTGTAGTCACTCAACTCCTAAGGTCATTGACACATACCTTCCCCAGAGGGTTTAGAGCTGGCATCAATCACTGGACACTGAAACTAATCTAAAACTGGTCAGTTTGTGTAGTACTGCTGGAGACAAGGGCGAGGTAAGGTCGTCGACACGTCACTTCAAGACAGCTTGGATCGATGCTTGATATAGAAGTGGATAGCTATTGTTGCTAGTGACCTTTGGCTGCACTCGACTGAACTACGAGGCTATCTATCTAGCTTAAACTAAAAGAGCGCCGCGTTTATTTTTAATTTTTATGCACTGAGTAGTCAAACTCTAGACCATTTTTATTGTTATTATTTATTTATTGGAATAAAAAAAAAATTCTAATCAAGTATTCTAATAAAACACTTGGTAACGACAAATACGATAAACTATGGTTTATAAAATCTAATCTTATATTATTTAGAAATGAATCGCTGTTCGTTTGTCTGGCTATAACTCGAGAACGGCTGGACCGATTTCGCTAATTTTGATCTTGAAATATTTGTGGAAGTTCAGGGTAGGTGCAGCTAGTTTGTAAAAAAATCATTTTAATACCGCCTTTATTTCATCAAGTACAATAACATAAATGGGCATAAACCGAATAAAAATCACAGTTTTAAAACAGAGCTCATGTCACTATTCGCGGGTAAAGTACCCAAAAGGCAGGCAACGTTACCTCGTTGAATAACAATATAAATTCTAATTGATTCTGGCTTTCGAACTAATATTATAAATGCGAAAATTAGTTTGTTTGTACCGCTTTCCCGCCTTTACAATTCAACCGATGAATATTAAAATTTGCATACACTTTGCTATGGGCTTAGAAAAAGATACAGACTACTTTTCATCATCATCATCATTATCACGTGAGTGATGTTAGTGGTACATACAACAGGTTAAAATTTAAAATTAAAAAAACCCCTACATTGAAACAGCTGAACCGATTTTGATAAAATATGTATATAGGTGGTTTTAGCCACCTATAAACAAATAAATAGAAAACCGCATCCAAATCGGTTAGCTCGTCTGTACGAACCATCATAAACTTCGAAGTTTTCTATAATAACTAGCTGACTCGACAGACGTTGTCCTGTCAAAAGCCATTGCGTCAATTCTATGTCAAATGTCAAATGGCAAAAGTTACATTAAAAAAGTTTACATTGTCCAAAGCGCTAAAGTTAAATTATGGTTTGAGTATCTTTAAATTTTCTAATTTTTCATGTTTTTCTACCATAAATTGAGATGTGAGCTATCCCTATCTCCTAAGTTAGATCGAACTGCGCCCGGTGTGCAAATTTGATTGAAATCGGTTAAGTAGTTTAGGAGTCTATAGCTGCGGACAAACAACGTGACACGTAATTTATATATACCTATTAAGATAACGGGTGCCACAGACAGACATAATGGTCAAACCTATAACATCCCTCTTTTTGCGTCGAGAGTTAAAAGTCTACTTTGCAACAAAAATAATTTTAATAGCGGCTTTATAATTTTGTCGCGAGATTAAAGCCGCCAGCTGATTTTTCAGTTGGCTGCCAAATCTGAACAAATAAAAAGTATTATGCAAACTTTCGCAGACCTTGACTGACTGCGGAACTACCTGCAGTGTTACATCTGCTGCGGCTGTTTCCGGTCAAATCATGCTTTCATATTTTATACTCAGTAATATTTGATACTTCAAGGCAATTCTAAATGCTTGACGAAGGCAATTCTATGCATTTTCTATTTTTATCCGAAATAAAATAATAAATAATAAACGTTAAATAAACGTTTCACACTCATAGCTCCCCACTAAGAATAGATCCTGTGTCAGGAGTGCCATGGAACACACACGCAGACAAGGACAATTATAACATTTGAATTGAATTGAATAAATGATAAATGATCTTGATTGATAAATGATAATGATTTTGACAAATCCAATTACACTAAAAACTTACCTACTACTACTAAAAATAAGGTTTTGATTGTCATTGCGATCTATTTAGACGAGTTCAACACATACTTTTAGTAAACTTAGATTTGTTAACTAAAACCTTTCAGAATTGGCTTAATTATCTTTATGATTCAGTACTATAGTCGTCACAAAATAAGAGGCCCGTTTTGACACTTGAGAAAGACCCTAGAATGTAACTTGGAACGCTTTTCGCGCATACTTTATAGTAGCATGCAATGTCAAATTCAATACAACGAAACTCTCAAAAACAGTTGCGTTCTCTGTCTTCTATTTTCAAATATTAGTGTTGTAACCAATTAATTATTGAATTTCACCACCTTTATTCGATTTTAATAGTAATTAAATATTGATCAGCTGGATCAGCCGGGGGAGGTTTTGTGAATGATGCCTTACTCTCGCATTCGAGTCTAAAAGTACAAAAGAATATCACGAAGAAATGGACGCAAATAAATTCACAGAGTGCTTTACTACCTTTCGCTTTTTCTTATTTTTTTTTGTAATTGAGTGAATGTTAAAACTAAACTAAAAATATTAAATTAAAGACAAATTGACCTTTCGTATCATTTATCATTCCGGAATACCTACAATATTAAAGTTAAATTTCTAATCAAAACCTTAATCCGATTAACATAAAATACATAATGAAATCGATCAAATACTCATACAAACTTGAATTGATATATCGTGAGTATCGAATACCGAGTAATATGGTAACATCACTAGTTACGTCGCGATGACAAACTTACTATAAATGTCACACTGATCAATTATAAATGAAAAGAAGGAAGAAATCTGGAAGAGATCGCTTTTATCGATATTGCTATCATTTGTAGCAAAAGCGCTATCATTTATGGTGTGCACAATAACGAGTTTCTACCTATCTATCTACCTATTCATTTAGAAATTGGTGAAAATCTCTGAAAATATAAAACAGTTCAACGATGGAGCAACAAACAGCTTTGCCCCAGTTCCCTCAAAGGCATTTGACATCCTCTAATCCGCGTTGGGTTTCCATGTTGAGTTATAGCCGGCACACTTCTTTTGAGACCAGATTTATTCCACCGCACTTTTGTACACTTTTTTATATCTCGAAAGGTCGTTTAGCTTTTTGTAATAGATACCTATAGATAAACAACGAATGATAAAACGTCTTCTCTAGTTAAACTTGTTAAACCATAAAAAGACGAGGATAATCTAGTCTTTAATGTTTTGAATTCAGTATTTGCTTGCTCTAGCTTGGTATACTTGGTACTTGGTACTTGGTGAGCGGGCTCTTTTCCGCAACTAGGCCGTACGTCGGCCCTTTTTGCGTGAGCGCTTGGTATACTATAATGACTCTACTGCGCGTTGGCGTTCAGCTAACAAAGTCCAATTTAAATTTTTATAAAAGTTGACAGCATCCGTAAATTGATCCAGCTTATTTGGTGGTATTCTGATAATCAATAACGCATTTATTATAGTTGACTCACAACTTACGTCACAGAGCTAATTTTCAAAGCCTTGTAAGTAACGATCTTGGCGTAGTTTGATTGAGTAATTTTAAGGGATCACCAAGATCAGTTTTGAGGACGGTGACCGTGAACGGCATTTATAACTGAGCGTCACCGTCAATAGATCTGATGATACGATTAATCAGTTGGTCCCGGTCCTTTGTCCTGCATCAATTATATAATCGATCGGCCTTATCTGAGGCTTTTAAGCGGCCAGGATTAATGCGAGCTCGTGCATTAATGCTGGCCGCTTAGCTTATACGAATTTCAATACTTAGCCTTCTAAAACCAGTAGCTAGAACAAAGCAGCTCGAGTTCCGTCCAATGCAGCTGTCTGTCGACGTCGCTAGTGTTCCAGCGTATCGATCAATGCGGCACGGGGTTTATTCACCCGCCAGCCGCCTAGCCGCCCGCCCAGCCCAGACGTACTCATTGAATTATACTCGCCGACGTTTGTAGAACGCCTCTATCGATACCGGAGTATCGGACTCCAGAGGGAAGTTTCACGATTGTATTGCTAGAATGAAAGCTATCGCACTGATAATACGCTGATGACAAAAAAACAAAGGAAAGGCAAAAAACAGAAATTTTCTCAAATTAAATTTTCGATGTCTTAAATCTGAGTTCCATGTAGAGACCCGTGAAGATGTCCTTCAGCTTGTGAAAGATGGAATGACTTCTGTTTTCAGAAGCCACATGTTTCGACACACCAGCGCCATCTTTCTGGTACAATTGACCGGGCTGGCATTACCGCGACTAAACCTGGAAACCTTAAACAACACAAATACGGGTATTTAGATAGGACATGTTTGTGTCTTTGGGGTCGAGACCGATGTCCGTAGGGGCCAGCTGCTCTTGAGTTGTGGGACCTGATCAACGTTTGGTGGAGGCGACGGGTGGCCGAAATACTAGCGTCTAATTTGAGCAGAAACTTAGCTTTTGCTATGTAGCAAGAAAAATATGTAGCTTTTGCCCACTTTCCCTCCAAGGGGCTCATGGACTCACATGGTTTTGATATTAGTTTTTATTCTTAAGTTTTTAAGGTACCTAATTTTTATTTCAAGGAGTTAGTTAAGTTTTATTCTGGTCTGTATTTGTTTGTACGAATATTTTTTCAAGCAAATTAACAATTTCTATTGAGGTCGTTGTACTGAAAAGTTTACATAATTCGCCTTTGATGAAAATAATAATTGCTAAATTAGTAAGTGGGAGCTGCCGTAGAAACCCTAACTGTAACTTTGAAACTCGATTATTTGTACGCGTGTATAATATATTATTTTATTTATCTAAAGAAACTTTTACAAACGTTAGTATAGTCTGGTTAAATAATTTAAAAAACAAAATCCAATAACTTATCTGCTCGATCCTTTTTTAAATCAAATAAGAATTCAATGATCACATCTCTCCGATCTTCTGTAGTGCATTTGTAAAAATATAAATGCTCTAAATAATTTACAGAATCGCTTAGAGCTTCTTATGTCAGTAGTATTTACTATTAACTAGCGCCATCAGCGGTTCGAGTGACTAATTTAGAATCACCAGTACCATCATGAATAGAGCAGAAAATTGAAAAAGGTTATTCATTAACTGTAACACCACTAAGCTAAAAATGAGTCACACTTCAAGACAGCGCTACGTAGCGAAGAGCTGCTTTCAAAAGTCGGTAAAAAAAGCCGCCGCTACTTTGTCGAGGCAAACGGGTGCCTTGACCTACTTCAGTGCGAAAGAGAGCTCGCGCCTACGAAACGACTTTCCGAGATATAAGACAAAGGACTAATTTTACATTCTTCGGATTCTGCCGCCTGGAGATTAAAATGGTTTATTGTTCGGCTGGTTTAACGGGAACCGGAATAATCTGGAAAAATATTTGTTGGTAAGAAAGAAAATGCTTCTTTCTTTTAATCTTGTGCAATTCTTAAATAAACCGACTTTAGAATATAACTCAACTTTTTAGGTTTAATTAACTATTAAAAAAAATAAACAAATGATAGGTATATCAAATAATGAAGGGCTCTTTAAAATAGTCTAACATCAAGTCTAAACAATTCCAGCGCATCAAGCGTAATAATAGTCATTAATATAGCTAAGAAAAAACTCTAAAATTAAGTAACACTACGTAACTACTTACCCCATATTGAGAAAAAGGATACGTGCAAAGATTGCATGAATTATGTCCTTATTATTTTAATATATAAACTCAGTCTAGTCAGACTGGACCAGACCAAAGAAGTAGCTGCACCCTACCACCGACAGAAGAGCCAGACTCGCCGGCGCCGTCTACTCATCGCCACGGTTGAACGGTTGAAAACGACGCATTGAGATTTATTCATTAATTTTCACTGTAGTCACACCCCTATTAATAAAATGTTTGTAGTAGTTATGGTGTATTCATGGAATCTTAATAGTAATTTAGGACTTTATACTTGTCACAAGAACGTGAACGAGTAAGGTAGATTGTCAAAAAAGGATGCCACAAGCCACAAGCAAGCTTGCAAAATCTACAAGATTTTTATCAGGCGCCTGACACACTTTATTATCATCATCAACCTTTTTCCACCCTTTGTTGAGTTTCATCTTCTCTTTTACGCTGCATCCTTTTTGGGCCTGTGGTAGTCTCATCCACTGCCTTCCGGCCGTCTGATTCAGTTACATTAGGTTAACCACAAAATCAAACCTGACACTAAATCTATCCACCTCTTGACTGGCTAATACTGCGTCAACTATTATTACCATATTTTCTTATACTTCGTGGTTTTAGTCAGCTTTTAGTTTAGAACTAGAATCCCTTAGTCACCGACATCGGCATCTCAAGCCTTTGCAGCATTGCGTCTGTCTCACCGTTTGTTTTCATATCCGAGACGTTTCCCAGACAGTGGGTGGTGGGTGCATCGAACCGTAAACTGAATAGTATTTTTGTTATAAAAAAGTCATGTTACCGCCAACGTGACAGATATGTAGAAAACTTGACTAATGTTTGTAGCTAGTAGGTACCTACTACCTAATCTATCTTTTACAAAAAAACTTCATTGCCTACCAGATTTAACATCGTGGATAAGATCAAGATATAGTACAGGTAAGTTATCCACCAAAAACATTAATACACTTAGGGTTTTGTCAGACAGAGAGTGGTTACACGTTCAAGCGTTCTGGGTTCGCGTTAGATTGCTTGCTGTGTTTGTAACGTAACGTTACGCAACCGAACGCAAACAGCGAACTAAAAAAAAATAATATTAAAACGCTTGAACGCATCTCTCTCTAGCTCTCTATCTGATAGAATCTTTAGTTATGGAAGGTAAAGCTGTTATAATATAATCTATAAATTCCAACAATCTCTCTTAATGATGTTATAACCAAATATTGCTGTTATTTCTTTAATTCTACAAAATTTAGTAAAACTATGTGTTTTACTAGTATTTATGTAAATACATTATATATAATGCGAAAAGACTTTTTCCCCAACCTAATATTAGAATATCAACAAAGATACCTATAATTATTATTGAAAATAATTATCAGTTAGGTACGACTCAGAGTGACTTTGCACTACTTATTCGTTGTTGTTTATATTTTTTGTAGTTATCAAATTATGTTAACAATCAACGTTTTACAAGGGCTTGACAACTAGTTTGTATCTAACACTATCTTTGGGGCCATGATCTCTTATGATTTAGGTTATCATGGTCATCTTGCAGATTAAAAATCAAACTTGAAGAATTCACTTTCGGGTTACAGAAACACTTTCTGGTTGATCTTGAACCGCGTTTATTAAACAATTATGGTCAACTGATTTTATTTTGCGTTTGCCGTTCGAACCCATTTCATTTCAATTAGGGTCAACGATAGGGCAAATTCGCAAAGGAAAATATTAAATCACTTGGAACTTGAAAATACTTACATTATTTACAGGAAATTACAAACTGGTAGGGCATTCCGAAAACAAGTATTGGACATAAAATAAGCCGAAGCAAAATACGTCGTTTATACTTTCTTATGGCATAAAAATCGTGTTTTGTACCTTCGTATTCTCTTTCCTGTTTTCTGTATTTCTTCAGAGGTACGTACCAACTTGTTTACCTTAAAACCGTGTTTTTCATTCCAACTTTCGAATTAAAGGCCGCGTCCTCACTACCAATCATTATTCTCATACAAAACTGCAATATTTACAGCGAAGTGAAAAAAAAGAAAAGTCGAATAAAAAAGTGGAAAATCGTTGTCACGGTCTTGTAGATGTGTGTGGTTTGGATAAGACGTATAAGCACCTTGAGTATGGGCAGCGTCAGCCGCTTGTCGTGAGTTCCCGCTTAACTTCCATTCCCGCGTTTCTTATGCGAAGATTTTAATACTCCTAGCTTTACACGGATGTCGTCTATGATAAAGATAATCTATGATACCACATTCTTTGAATCTAATCAACCTGACTTCAATAATAAAATTAGATAGCTCGATAATTTATCTGTAATTAGATTAAGTTCGTATCTATAGACTGAGTGGAAAATAGTTTCTTATTGCCAGAAACTCAGAGTTGTAAGACTTTTGACATGGCTAATTAAACAGACAAACCGTCGTTTTAAACAAGAAACCATAATTTGATTATCTAGAGGATGCTCAGATATAAATAAAACACTATTAGGTAGGGAAATTTAGCTATATTTATATTTGCTATATTTCTAGGGCACGTAACTATCCTATCTAGGTACTTGAATTAATTCAGATATTTTTCGTCGATAAACTTCAGAGATAAAGGAAGGGGCGGTTGTGCGGTCATTTTTTCACAGGTTTTGAAACGAAAAAAAAAAACAATGCATTGTAAAAAATAAAAACTAATTACTTATTGTCCTAATTAATACCTTTCATCTGGTACCCCACATGACCATATTACTTGGCTTTAAAAATTTTAGATCCCCATTTCAGGACCCTATTTTCAGGTAAAGACCTATTTCTCAGCATGTTTTTTTTTTCGGAAAATTGTAGCGGCTAACAGTTTCAAGCGTCGTCGCGGCAAATTTCAGACCGCTGGCTTTTATAGCTTCTGAGATAATGAGAGGCTGTGACATACAGACAGATGCACGAATCTCGCCTTGGTTCTTTTCCGAAGGAAGGTTCGGAACCCTAAAAATTATAAAAAAATACAGTAATATCTGAATGTACATAGATGCCTACGATTATTTATTATGACGTAAATAACGAGTTCTTGTCGGTTTAGTACCACCGTTGTATAATCAATTATAATAAACCCAAAAGTGGCTTGGCTGTTCCGTATAACCTTGCAAGATATAAACAATATTTAGATAATGATGTTTTGATCGGCTCTAAAATACTAATTACGTATTATGTAATTTAAAAATAATTTCGCGGAAGTCGCCGAGTACTCGTACCTATTTTGTTTACCGCTTGACAACATTCAAAAGGATTCCTCCATCAGGACCAATAAGAGGTCGCGTAGGTGATATCGGCACTCGGTCCGGCGTGTTCTTGGACATCTGCACTCGGAAACTAGACAGTAGCTTAACTATGCACACACGAGACTGGACCTTTGCAAAACGCATACCTGGAAAAAAGAAAGAAAGAAACAAATATTAATTAATCAAGAAAAAGTTTCAAAAATAAACGACGAAAAAATAACTTTAGCACCAAAATCCGCTTATATGATTATAATTCTACCTAGCATACATATGTATAATATACCCATCGACACCCGCGCAATAAAGACGAATCCAACAAAATCACAATAATTTTACATTTGATCTTTTGATTTGCGTTATCCTAGCTTATGGGATTTCTGCTTATTATTTTTACATTTGATATTTATTAGTCGTTTCCATTTAAAATTTGGCAAAATACAAGATCCAATTAGTAGATACTTACCAATACAATTTCTTGGTCCAACTCCAAAAGGCAAATAAGCGCAAGAATGTCTATCTTTGGAATTCTCTGCGGTGTGTCTCTCAGGATCAAACTTTCCAGGCTCGGAGTAATACTGCTCATCGTGTTGGATTCCTAAAGGTGATATCAGCACCGTCATACCTTTCGGGATGGTTATATTTGTTCCAGGCAGTTTATAATCTACTTGAGCATTCCTTTGCAAGGGATCAACTAGCGGGTACATGCGAAGAGTTTCATCAAATACTTTCTCTAAGTAAGACATGTCTTGCAATGTCTCGTATGTAATTTTTCCGTCGTGTCTTTCCAGCACTTCGTCAATATCAGCTATTAATTTATCTTGAATATCAGGATTCTTCGCTAGTTCGTATAGCATGAAGGCCATTGTCGTCGCACTGGTCTCGTACCCAGCCGCATAGAACACGAACGCTTGAGCGGCGATCACATCTTCGGTTAGCTCCAGGGATAACTGTTTATCATCCTCATTTCTTTTTGTCCCATAAATTTCTTTATTTTGTCTTAGTTCTAATATTAAATCCATAAAGTCTTTCCTATTCGTAGGAACACCTTTTCTCTGGGCAACGACATTTTTAACGAGACCAGAAAAGAAAGTACCCACAAAACTTGGCATAATTGACATGTTTATTTTTTTTAGTATACCAGGAAACATCATGTCTAGTTCATTAGCAAAGTTCAAAGAAAATATCAATTGGTCAACTTTCTTTAAAGTATCTAGCATCTCTGACTCACTAGTGGCATCTACGTCAAGTCCAAAAGCGCAAGCAGATATAGTAGATATTGTAAATGTTTGCACAAGTGTGTGAACTTCTTGTTCCGATTGCTTGGCGGTTATTGTGTTGACGTGCTTGATGAAATCGTCTCCGCGCTCTGTGATCAGGTACAGCATGTTCTTCAGCTTGCCGGAGGTGAATATAGGAGTGAAGCGGTTCCTCAGCACTCGCCAGGTGTCTCCGTCTGCGTGGAACAGGTTCGCTCCCAAGCCTTTTTTGCTGAACTCGATACCGCGATCCACAAATGCATCGAAATCTTTGATCATAATGTGTTTGATGATATCCAAATCTCGAATCAGCAGACATGGTGTGGTCATTCTATAAATTCCGACCACTTTTTCATTTGGGAAAGCATCGTACAGTCCCTTAAACACCAGACCATAGTTCTTTTTCCTCAAGGCGGCCTGCTTCAAATTACCAAAAAACGGAACTGGTGTTGGCCCAACAACGCCCTTATCTTTCCAATAATTAAATGTCCTTGTAAAGTAGCAGTATAAGAACGTAGCGAGCGTTACTAACGCAGCTGCTAAATAGACAAGCACCATCTTGAATGGATCGTAGCTCTCCGATTACTACGAATGTGAGGCACTTGCTGCCGTATATATTATGGTATCTCAGCCTTGTTTTTATCAAACGGTTAATACCACAACCGTTAACTAACAACTACG
This sequence comes from Alcis repandata, assembly GCA_949125135.1. Lineage (NCBI taxonomy): Eukaryota > Metazoa > Arthropoda > Insecta > Lepidoptera > Geometridae > Alcis > Alcis repandata. Next base: position 7,594,674 of record OX421238.1, read on the forward strand.
CAACGCTAGAAAACTACGCATCTATTAAAGTACTCGAATAATATTAGTAGGTAATTGTAATCTATGCTTAAGTTTGTGTAAATATATATTTTTAATGTAATTAAGTGACGAGACGACCACATCGCTCGCTTGATATTTATATTAAAACATCTATAAAACGAATAGTTTCCGAAAGTCAGGCTCCAGAATAACTTTATGAAAGTAGTAGGCTAGTAGATATTAACTGACAAATTAACTCAACATTATTTATGTACATGGCACTAAGAAAATTGAATGTCCAAAGAAAATCGGTATTTATAGCTGAAAACAGAAATATGATAAGTATTACTTTCTTATCTTCCTAATCCTAAGGTTTTTAAAAATTTGAAACCACGATATGTATTATGTATAATATGTTCAATGTCCATATTATTTTAAGAATATACTCACAGTCTAGTCAGACTGAGTCCGACCAAAGAAGTAGCTACCCTATCACTTTCAGAAGAGTCAGAATTGCCGGCGCCGTCTCCGCATCGCCTTGGTTGAACGGTTCAAAAGGACGGTTATTGATTTGTTTATACAGTACTCAAACTTTTATAAATAATATTTTTGTAGAAGTTATGATGTTTCAAGAACGTACCTACACGGGTAGGATAGGACGGGTTAAAAAAGATTGACACAAGCAAGATTGTTAAATCTGCAAGCTTGTTATCAGCCGCGTGATACGCTTCATTATCATCATCAACCCATTTTCTACCGATTTCTGTGTTTTAGAATCTCCTCTTTTGCGCTTCATATTTTTTGGTGCTGTGCTGGTCTCATCCACTGCCTTACTGCCATCGATACACTTACAGAAGATTAATCTAATGACAAATCTAAATCTGACACTAAATCTGTACCATTTCTTGACCTGCTAACACTACGTAACTTCTGTGACCACTTTTTCTTGAACCTCAAGGTTTCTAACCAGCTCGTAAAGCTCCCAAAATCCCGTCGTCACCGGCATCGGCATCTCAAGTGGAATCCTTTGGAAAGAGCCTTTGCACTATTGCGTCTGTCTCACCATTCGGTTTTATATTCGAGACCTTTCCCAGACAGTGGGTGCATCGAACCGTAAACTGAATTGTATTTTTGTTTTAAAAAAGCCATGTTACCACCAACGTGACAGATTTGCAGAAAACGTGACTAATGTTTGTAGCTAGTAGATACTCTATTCTTTTATATATAAAAAACACGAGTTTTATATGTACGTATAAAACTCGTTGTCACTATCAGATTTAACATCGTAGGCAAGTTATGTACCGAAAATATTAGCAAACTCAAGGTTCTATGAATTCTATCAGATACCTATAGAGAGTGGTCACGCGTTCAAGGTTCGCATCAGATTGCTTTCTGTGTGGGCATGTGTTTGTAACGTAACGTAACGCAACTGAACATAGATCGCGAACTCGGAACGTTTGAACGCGTAATAAAACCCTTAGAAATTGAAGGAGAAGCTGTTATAATATTATGCAACATGCATTCTCTCATTCCGACTTTCTAATTTCGCGGATGTTGTTGATGGTAAAGAGAATCTATGAGACTACATTCTTAGAATCTAATCAACCTGACTACAATAATAAAATTAGATAGCTCTATAATTTTTCTATTATTTGATTAAGTTCGTATATCGTATCAATAGACTAAGTGGCTTATTGCCTTATTGCCAGAGACAGAGTTGTAAGAGTTTTGACGTGGCTAAACAGATGATTATAAAAACAAACTATCGGGATTTGATCAAAGGATCATATGCAACCTTTAATCCTCCCACTGCTGGGATACAGGTCTACCCTCGAAGGGTGAATACTGAATAGGCCGTATTCCACCACGCTGGCCAAGTGCGGGTTGGTGGATTCACATACGCCATTGAATTTCTTCTCTGGACATATGCGTTTCCTCACGATGTTTTCCTTCACCGAAAAGCCAGTGGTATGTAAATTCGTACATAAGTCCCAAAGAACTCATTGGTACGAGTCGGGGTTTGAATTTGAACCCACCACCTCAAGAATGCGAAGCGGCTGTTCTCCCACTGAGCTACCATGTCTTTTTTAATCAAAGGATTCATTTTGATCAAAGGATCAGTTTTTCATTTTGGATCAAAGGATGCTCAGGCGCAAATGATCTGTAAAACATGGTTACATTTTTCATAGTTGCAGCTAGATCATAAAATTACCTAACATACCTACCTAGAAAAGTATTAGAAAACTAGTTTTCAAGATGAGACAATAAAAACATTAAGTTAATGCTCATGATTTCTATTTATATACAAGTAGGTAGTGCTACTGCTTATGTACCTGCTTATGTAGTAAAAAATTCACAAAATTAATTTGATATTACCTACACCTTATTTTTTATCAATAATCACCACTTTCAGTCTGTAATCGCCCACTGCTAATAGTTTTAGGTGTTGTAATCATTTTGTTTGTAATTTATGGTGTGAACAATAAAGAGTTTATCTATATATCTGCTGCAAAAGAAATGGGCCAGCATTAGACAGGGTTATACTTACAGAAAGAGTATGCAAAGCCGAAAAAGGCACATAGTACCATCATTATAAACAACTTTTACTATGGGACCAACCCAGAAATCGCGAAATAAAAATCTGCTGTTTTATAGAAAAATGGCAATGACTGTTGACAAAACTAAAAAGAACAGCTGATTTTTTTTTTCACGAATTCCGGGTTGGTCCCATAGTAAAGCTGTTCATAATGATGGGTACTTACTATGAGCCCTTTTCGGCTTAGCATAGCTTTTCTGCATAAACCTGTACCCTGTAACCTGTGGGCTCCTCTCGGTCAAAGTTTACAGTAATGTCGAAATGTACTCGTACATACATACGTTATTATCAATTTTACAAGATCACAAGAAACGGTGGTACTAAACCGACCAGAACTCGTCATACACACACATCATAATAAACCACTAAAGTAAAACCAAAATTGGCTTGGCTGGACCTTGTAGACATAAATAATATTTAGATAATAATGTTAAGATAGTCTAAAATGGAAATTACGAATGATGTAATTTGTATATTTAAAAAAAATCTCGCGGAAGTCATGGAGTCATTTTGTTTATCGCCTGACAATATTCAGAAGAATTCCTCCATCGGGACCCATAATGGGCCGCGTCGGTGACATCGGCACTCGGTCCGGCGTGTTCTTGGACATCTGCACTCGGAAACTAGACAGTAGCTTAACTATGCACACACGAGACTGGACCTTTGCAAAACGCATACCTGGAAAGACGAAACAAAAATCGATTAATCAAGAAAAAAGTTCCAAAAAACTAACTACGAAAGAAATAACATTTAGGCGCCAAGAATCCGCCAATGTGAATGTGATTATTTATAATTGTAGTAGGTATAGAATAAAGATGAATCTAACTAAAAATATACAATGTGTCCATTTTCCGATGTCCGATACTTAAAATCCGGGTTAAAATACAATATCGACAAATCACGGATTAATTATTATTTTCTCCATCAATAAAATAAATAATAGTTAAAAAAAACTAAAAAAACACGCTTTTTATAAAAAACCGAACTAAAAAAATAGAAAATAAAATTTTATAAATTTAAATTAAGAATAGGGTTGAAAATTTCAATAAATATAAATTAATAATAGTGTAAATAAATAAATATATGTATTTTATTTTTAAAAAGCGTGGGGTGCATGGGTCAATAAGTAGATATTATATATTTTGTAGATACATTTTGTATTGACAGACATGAGTAGAGTGATTAGCATTTTGATAATATCTTAGAAAGCACCCCACGCTTTTTTAAAAATAAAATACATATATTTATTTATTTACACTATTATTAATTTATATTTATTGAAATTTTCAACCCTATTCTTAATTTAAATTTATAAAATTTTATTTTCTATTTTTTTAGTTCGGTTTTTTATAAAAAGCGTGTTTTTTTAGTTTTTTTAACTATTATTTATTTTTCGCTTTTTAGTTCGATTTGCTAACTATTAACCATCCTTAATATGTACAAATGTGTTGATGCTATCCGATTTTGGCCGTCTGCTCAAGCAAATTAAAAATAAAATTGATGCATAACAAAAAATATTGAGCAAAAAGATTTGTAGCCACGTGGTTTCGATCCAGGGACCTCTGGGTTATGAGCCCAGCACGCTTCCACTGCGCCACTCTGTTCTCTGACTCGAATGACGAAACTACCATTTGTAAGTTAAACGGTATTAAAAGTTAAAGAAACTTTATAGAAAAAGCGTGTTATAAAAATTAATAGTTAAAAAAACTAAAAAACACGATTTGTTTAGTGTATTGTCATCGGTCCTCGATATATCTACAAAGTTTGAAAGAAATCTGACCGTTTAAAGTGGGTCAAAAACGCGCTCAAAGGAGTCGGTTACATACAAACATACAAACATACAAACATACAAACATACAAACATACAAACATACAAACATACAGGTGAAGCTAATAAAAGCGTGTTAAAAATGGCAGCACTTTTAAACACAAAAGTGGTCTCAAATGTTAGTTAATAGTGCGGACACTAAATCTAGATTCAAATTATATTTTTATCATATTAGTAAAAAAAATTAAAAAATAAATAAATTCGACCACAAATTAATGTTTTTTTCAGATTTTTAGTTTAAAAAAAAATCTATGTGTTAACCAATTTTTTTTATTTCCTTTTTTAATAATTCAGGATATTTGCTATAAATGCACATTTAAATCTTAACTCTGAGTTCTTACGATTCCTTGAATTATTGAAGAATTTTATCTTATCTACTAGAACGGGTGTTCAGTTATCCAATATCGGGGTAGATGCACTTTGAACAGTTACATTCAAATTATCATAGCTCCTAAACTATCTAACTCAGAGTTCAGATTTAAATGTGCATTTATGGCGAATATCCTGTGTGTATTATTAAAAAAAAATGAATTTTATGAATTTAAAGATAGCCATATTAAAAAAAGTATTTAGAACAAGATTCTTTTGATCTCAACGAATATTTAAATAGTAAAAATGTAAACGATGTTATCTCGTAGATATTTAAGTACCTATTGCATGTCCGTTAGGTCAACTGTTCTTACTAAATTATTTTACACCACCAATAATTTGCGAAATAAAGTTTATTTTATTTTAACAACATAAGACAAAGACTTTGACAAATTTATTGAATCAGGCGTTACTTCGTGGAAGTTCATCTTCAAATAACTAATTAAAATACCAAAAGATTATCTATCTATATATATAAAAGTGAAGGTCGTGACTGACTGACAGATCAACGCACAGCCTAACGTCAAATTTGGACAAAAGTTTTATACCAAAAAGCGGACGCACACTAAGAAAGGAATTTTCCCAATTCAACTCCAGTGGGGGTGAAATGGCGTGGTAAAGATAGTACGGGGAAAAATTGTTTTGATGCTAACTCAATAAAACTTTACAGATGTACTCAACATCCGGAAAAAATCCAAAACCTTCGAAAAGTCACATCCTCGAGGTGGAACTGCTAATTATCTCGAAAAATAAAGACATTTATACCAAAGCGCTGAGACTAAAAAGTCATCAAAACCTCGGACCTTTTTGGAGCCATTAAAAATAACATAGTCGCCTCAAAAACATGGTCGCCATACAAACTTTGAGGGTCTATATCTCCGAAACGGTTAAAGATGGATGGGTGTTTGACTAAATGTCATAGGAGTTAGCAAGGGCTACTTGATGGTGGTGGCGAAAATCCAAATGATTCAAAATGGCCGCCATTTTTCAAAATGATTCGAGGGGGCTGACTTATTGCATCCAGGGGTTTTTGGGGTCCCCGCTTCCATTGTATGACACTTTTTACATGCTCTCAAAAAAGAGGGTTAAATTAATTTCATCCCGGAAAAAAAATCGGTTCCCGAGGTATAGTCCACGCGGGCGAAGCCGTGGGCGGAAGCTAGTTGATTATACCCGACGCGATTTGAAAGGCGGAAATGCATTAGAAATACATTTGAAATTAGTTATTAGATGTTCTGATTTGCGTAATCCTAGCTTATGGGATGTCTGCTCATATCTAGACACGCGGAAGCATGTCAAGCCAAGTTCAAGTGACAGAACTGGCGAGCAGCACCGTGTGTAATATTACACGAACCATTTGGAGCCACTTTTGACGTCCTTTATTTTTACATTAGATATTTATTGGTCGTTTGCAATTAAAATTTGGTAAAATATAAGACGCAATTAGTACTTACCAATACAATTTCTTGGTCCAACTCCAAAAGGTAAATAAGCGCAAGAATGTCTATCTTTGGAATTCTCTGCGGTGTGTCTCTCAGGATCAAACTTTTCAGGGTCGGAGTAGTACTGCTCATCGTATTGGATTCCTAAAGGCGATATCAGCACCGTCATACCTTTTGGAATGGTTATATTTGTTCCAGGCAGTTTATAATCTACTTGAGCATTTCTTTGCAAAGGTTCTACTAGCGGGTACATGCGAAGAGTTTCATCAAATACTTTCTCTAAGTAAGACATGTCTTGCAATGTCTCGTATGTAATTTTTCCGTCGTGTCTTTCCAGCACTTCGTCAATATCAGCTATTAATTTATCTTGAATTTCAGGATTCTTCGCTAGTTCGTAAAGCATGAAGGCCATTGTCGTCGCACTGGTCTCGTACCCAGCCGCATAGAACACGAACGCTTGAGCGGCGATTATGTCGTCGGTCAGCTCCAAAGATAACTGTTTGTCATCCTCATTTCTTTTCGTCCCATAAATTTCTTTATTTTGTCTTAGTTCTAAAATTAAATCCATAAAGTCTTTCCTATTCGTAGGAACACCTTTTCTCTGGGCAACGACATTTTTAACGAGACCAGAAAAGAAAGTACCCACAAAACTTGGCATAATTGACATGTTTATTTTTTTTAGTATTCCAGGAAACATCATGTCTAGTTCATTAGCAAAGTTCAAAGTAAATATCAATTGGTCAACTTTCTTTAAAGTATCTAACATCTCTGACTCACTCGTGGCATCTACGTCAAGTCCAAAAGCGCAAGCAGATATAGTAGATATTGTAAATGTTTGCACAAGTGTGTGAACTTCTTGTTCCGATTGCTTGGCGGTTATTGTGTTGACGTGCTTGATAAAATCGTTTCCGCGCTCTGTGATCAGGTACAGCATGTTCTTCAGCTTGCCGGAGGTGAATATAGGGGTGAAGCGGTTCCTCAGCACGCGCCAGGTGTCTCCGTCTGCGTGGAACAGGTTCATTCCCAAGCCTTTTTTGCTGAACTCGACACCGCGATCCACAAATACATCGAAATCTTTGATCATAATGTGTTTGATGATATCCAAATCTCGAATCAGCAGACATGGTGTGGTCATTCTATAAATTCCGACCACTTTTTCATTTGGGAAAGCATCGTACAGGTCCTTAAACACCAGACCGTAGTTCATTTTTCTCAAGGCGCCCTGCTTCAAATTGCCAAAAAACGGAACTGGTTTTGGTCCGGCAACGCCCTTATCTTTCCAATAATTAAATGTCCTTGTAAAGTAGTAGTACAAGAACGTAGCGAGCGTCACTAACGCGGCTGCTAAATAGACGAGCACCATCTTGAATGGATCGTGGCTCTCCGATTACTGCCTACTGGGAATTTGAGGAACTTGCTGCCGTACCTATATATGGCATCCCAGCCTCGTCTTTATCAAACAGTTGATATCTCGATGACTACGCATCTTTTAAAGTGCTCGAATATTATTAACAGGCGATTGTAATCTATGCCTAAGTATGTGTAAATATTTATATTCTATTATTACTAGCTGCGCCGTTGGGCTTCACCCTCGCGTTAACGCAAAAGGGTGATGACATAATAAATAATGGTGGACTTTCTCTCCTTTAAAATGAATAGTGCAACCTAAATATAACGTACCTCGGTATCACGATTCCCTCGATTTAACAAATTCTTCGGAATTCCCTGGAATTGTCCGTAAGACCAAAAAAAATGGGGTTGTTCAAAAATAGAGTGAATGGGTTTTTCCTAGGCAAGCGTGCTACATCTTCGACCACATCGTCGCTTCCCGTCAGGTGAGATTGCAATCAAACACATGCCTAGTCCGCTGTAAAAAAAAAGAGTTAATGTAAAATATACCTAAATATTGCGAATAGTTTTTGGGAACATCCTCTTTCATCATCATCATCATCAGCCTATCGGATTTTTGTCCACTGCTGGACATAGGCCTCTCCTAAAGAACGCCACAAGGCACGATCTTCTGCCTCACGCATCCACTTGCTACCTGCCGCCTTACGCAGGTCGTCGCTCCACTTGGCCGCAGGGCGCCCTACTCTACGTTTGCCGATCCGTGGTGTTCCGTGGACATCCTCTTTATTACCTACGAATTTTCAACATTAAAAATGGTGTAAATACCTCTAATTAACGAATTTTGTCAACCCAAAACCTTTATATAACGTTCCCACCAATATAATATGACCCTGAATCCCATAGTACCTATGTGATTCATGACGCGACCTCAGATCAAATAGAGTTCCGCTTTAGATCCAAGTGAAGCCAAAAACTACCCTACTGCCCGTGTACGTAAATTTTACGAATAATAACTACCCGAATGTGTAATAATAACTATTACCTGAAAATGTAATTTTGACATTTGTATTCGAAAATTTCGAAATTATAACCTAAAAATTATGATGTTTATGTGTTCTATGAGACGTTATTTACGATTTAAGTAGATTTAAGTAGACATTTGGAAAGTTATTCCATCGGACGTCTTTTTTACTTTTGCGTAATTTTTGCTGTTTTATTTATTAATCATCATTTTATTTATTTATTTTTCTTGTCCACGTCTTCTGATCAAATGACGTAAGAACTGACGATTGATTCGGGTAGTTTTTATGCATCAATATGTGCTTGAAGTATACGTACACGGGCAAGAGGGTAGGTTTTGGCTTCACTTGGATCTAAGGCGGGACTCTATCTGCCTTTCTACTTGATCTGAGATTGAGGTTAAGTGGATGTAAAATTTGTTATAAAGAGGTAAAAAAATACGTAATTTTATTCACCTCAACATTACGTACGCATCTTGTTATAGCGAACAACTTCTACTAATAAATGATAACGTATCAAACAATAATTATTGTTTTACGAAAAAAACGCGTCGAAACCTGTCGCGACATGAATCACATTACTACGGGATAATCCTACTTGTTTTAACAAATATTTACTTGTTCCCTTCCGATTTATTATATCGAGGTTGCACTGTGTTTTCCAAAAGACAGCTTCCGAATATAACTTTTGTGGTTAAAGTAGGTACGAGTATACCTATAGGTAGGTAGATAAATTAGTTGACGGAGCACGCGAAGCGAGCAAAGGTTCTCTGCGACAACTGGCAAAATTTTACTTCCACCTATTAATCTGAATTAGCTATTATTATATTCTGTGGCACTGAAATTCAAAAACAAAGCACGCCACAATAATGGAAGTGTAGTTTAAAAATGTTTAACTAAAATATATTTTACACTATTATACTACACTTATTTATGTTTATTTAAATACTAACTGTACCCTGTACCCGCTTTTTTTTCTTCTTTTAAACGGGTCATTCCCAGTTGTCACCCTATTTTCGTCCCAAAGGTCGCTAGGCCCTTTTGGGTACTTTACCCGCGTACAGTGATCTAAGCTCTGTTTTTATAACGTTTATGTGTTTATGTTGTTTTGTTTAGTTGAATAAAACATTAAAACCCAAATTAGAACATAATATATTTTAATTTAATTTATTTCCTCGCACGCAATCGAAGTGAAAAGTGGAGCGAGCATAAAACCCATTTTATCCTCGACCCTATAATATAATATATCGCCCTCGAATTTGGCTCGGGCTAGCTACACGTCTCGGATAAGATGGCTTGTTTTATGCCCTCATAGCACAATCTACTATTTATTAAAGCAATTCTTGTGATTAAGATAATAAAATCAATATTTTGCAAAAATAATTTTTTGATAAAACATTTAAAGCATAGCAGATTTTGTTACTGGGTGACAACTGAGAACCTCAAATGTGACATTTTAAAAACGATTCCCGATTGTCACTCTTGGGGACAAAGATAGGGTGTCAACTGGGAATGACCTTTATAAACCAACTCTGTATTAGAGCTAACAAAACAAAAAAATAAACACTCAATTTGGTCTAGCCGTTCTTGAGTTTTAGCGAGACTAAGGCGGCGTCCATTAATTACGTAAGGTCTTCTAGGGGGGGAGGGAATCAAGCTAAATCTTTCCAAATCTCACTTATGGGGGAGGGGGAGTCTTGGCAAATATCACGTAATTATTTTTCTCGCAGAAAACGGTGTAAAATTGCGAGAAAATTATTTCTAGAATAAAATACGGCTAAATCTGAGACAATAGTATTTGTAGTATTCGTCCAAACTTCGCAGAGCAGCAAAGTAGTGTTTTTGTTTTCTTTTTCTCAATAATCCAAGACTTTATAAACAGCCAAAATATAAATTTTGAAGAATCTCGCCTGAGATTAAGGGAGGGAGGAGGGAGTTGAGAAAAATCTTACGATATATCACCGAGAGGGTAGGGGAGGGGGGCGAAAAATTCTCAAAAATGCCTCACGTAATTAATGGACGCCCCCTAACGAACAGCGATTCATTTACATATATAAGAGATAACCTACAGTTTCCAACGATTAGTGTCTAAGGTCAGACCTGTTATAAACGTAACGTTTAACATCAGCCTAATTGCATAAAAAAACCATCACATGGCATAAAGACCCATTTACATGATGCAAGTTTTTTGCCTGTTTCATACAATAAATAGAAGAATATGTTATATTCTGCTCTACTAGGCTATTTTCATGCAAGACTGTTCTTGGCACATACAGCACATACTCGTACAATCATTCCTAAGTTCAACACTTGCATTAAAAAAAATGTAAACGCTAATACGAGAAATACTTGTAGCAACGCGCCAGTAAATGGTACACGCACGTACAAGTCTGTGTAACAAGTCAAGGCTTGAAAACAAAAATAATCCTCCTACAAAAACGTAATCGTCTTGGTCTAAGTGTAAACAAAAGACACTTACAATTATTATCTTGATGTACCTACATTCGATAATTGCATTCAATTATTTCTGTAGTATGAACAAAAAAATGGCATCATGGAAATGGGCCTTAATGGTAAACCAAACGTCGCACGCCGTCCATATTTTTTTCAGTCTGGTTCAGAATTTTAGAAGTAAATGAAGGGCAATATTAGAGACGTTAAAGGGCTGTTAATAAAGTCTAGAAGGTCGACAGCGTAGGTATCTGTGATGCCTCCGGTGTTACAGGTATCCATCCATAGACGTAATCGCTTACCATCAGGAGGCCCGTTTGCTTGTTTGCCACCTATGGCATATAAAAATATATTACTTATAAAGTTGGCTTAACACTTTAACTGCTGAAAACACATACCTTCAGTTTTTTTTGTGCAACGCTAATGCGCCTTCACACGCCAAGCCCACTTTCAATACAACTGTGCGATAAAACACAAACGCATGTTATGTGTTAAAGGAGTTAAAGTGTTAAAGTTAAATGACATTTGCCAATCTAAGCAACGTTTTTATGTAAGGCCCAAAATTTATGCATTGTTGCATACATTTTTAATTTTTGTTTTAGTTGATTTTTTTCTTCATTATCACTTTGTAGCGACGATAATAACGGTGTGATACACTACCGTAGCGTTAACGCTGGCCCCTACAATAAATAATTAATGAAAAGTTAAAATTTGGAAATTAAAAAAATAATATATGTATGTAAGATGGATGTTCAACACATTTATTTTAACTGATATTTTAACCCATCGGTTTGCCAAGTTAACTTGTATTTTTTCTGAATAAAAAGTAGTTGTGTATAAATTCAGAAAATTAAACGATTCCTTTCACTTAATTAAAATGGGCCGTTTCAGTGTGAACTAGTAAAAAAACATACACAGTACACACACTACACGCTCATAAACTTTCGCATCACCAAATAATCCATATTTCATGAGATAATTATTTATTTATCAAACTTAATTTGTAGACAATTAACTTTGCGTCAGCCGAAGGATGCAAAAAAAACGTTTTTTAATTATATAAGTTTATTAATAAAATGAATTACAAGTAATTACAACTAAGGAATGCGACAATGATCGAAGTAGGATCTAGAGTGGCGTTTTCCGCGGTGTCGGATTCGTAGCTCGGCCGGCGGTCACGTTGGCCAGCCACGTTTGCTGACGGCGCGACACGAGGCTCGCGAAGCTAATCGAGGTCAATGCACATGCAGCGATCTTCATATGTTAGGGTAGCGTAACACCTCCCCCCGAAGAGCAGCGACTATTGAAGACTTTGGTCGTAAATTGAGCTGGGGGTTGATTGTCATCAGCCCTTTTTGTATCTGGGATGGTGTATACAGCTTCTGAAGTAGCGGCTTCTTGTCTGCTCTGCTTCGTGAAATGTTTCATACTTTTTGAGCGGTACTTGCGATAGTATAGGCCACTAGCGAGTGCGCATGTACTTAATATTACCGCATAGATTGGTATAGTGGTGTGGTACAGACTGTAGTCAGCAGTGGTTTGTAGCTGCACTGTTGGTTGAGAAGATATCTTCCTGTTGACGTCATGGAGGTTGCTTAGGTCGATCGAATTCAGCTGTAGGGCAGGCATTGCAGGTAGATTTATAGCTGTGCCGTTCTCTAAGTTCATGAGTTGGACAACGTGTCCTTTGAGGCGGTTGTCGGTGTTGGAGATGGTAAAGAATGACGTTTCCAGGTAGCATGTATGTGGGATCACGGCGAGGTAGCTGCCTTGTAGTGTCGTATAGAAATCTTGCCCACAGGATAGATGTACTTTCGTAGGTGTGGGGAAGCTAATGGTGTAGTGTTTCTCGTCCATTTCTTCAAATGCAGGCGTTCGTAGAGATACGTGAATCGGTTTGCAGGTAGTGTTGCTCCGTTGTTGAGTGGTGATAAGGTCCGGGATGCAAGTTTGTGACAGTAGACGTTGCAGGTTTCGATTCTCATTACAGAGGTACCATTGACTGGTCTTCGGGCATTCTGCCTCTATGTACTTGATATCTTTCTCTAGGAGGGCCAGGTAAGGGGTAGGAGGAGATAGGATTTCCTGGTTACGGTTAGGGACTATAGATAACTTATACATATCATATATAGAAGGTAAAACTATAGGGAATTTATATACTATAACTATCCTATTACCTACGTAATACGATCCTAACTTAATAATATCAAAATACTCTCTAATGTCTAAATCTACTACTCTTTCTCTGCTATATAGTGTGCTCAGCTTGCTAATCATAGCACGTATCGCATACGAGTCTAAGACCGAATGATGCACTGTTGAAGTCCTTATGAAAGCTAGGGCGTTCTCTAAATTATAGAGTTCCTGAGAGATGCTATCGGTGTTATCGTTAAGTATTGAAAGGACTTGAGCTAAATGTGCATATTTTAACAAGTCGTTATCTCTAGTAGCTGTCGTCTCATTTATTTTGTTAATCAGTGTCGTAAGTTTGTCCTGGTTAGCTACAATAGAATCTATGACCTTAGAATATCGCTCGGCCCATTCTTTGGATAGGCTAACATGATTATTTAGTTCTGTTACTAGTTTCCCTTCATTACTCTTAAGTAATTCCAGGATTCGGTTATAATGTTCGGCATCAGTGTGGTCAAGATTACCTGTTATACTTTTTATTACAGATCCTAGGCCGTCTACTAGGCCTCGTTTAGCACGGTTGGTCTCGAATGTCTTTAATTGTTTTAGTGCATTGTCAAGCTTATTTTTGAGGTATGTAATATGTGGTTCAAATAATGAGTTGGTTTTATAGTGAAGGTCAGGACTAATGCTCTCAAGTTGGTCATTTACTGAACGTATTTTATCTTCCAAATCTTGCAAGTTAACGTATTGTATAAAGGAGTGATAGTGAGTTATGATCTTAGCGGATCCTAACTTGAAGGGCAATATACCGGGTCCGTCATCGAGACTTTCCAGTCTTATCTCCTGCGTTAGAGCTTGTTGCAGAGTGAGAAGGAGGATCAGGAACGTCCTGTAACAATTGATTGGATTTAGGGACTCTCTTCAACCTACCTTTGGCTACGGGACCTCTCTTCTTCTTAGTGTAAATATGAATTGGGAGGTCAGCCATTACTACATCGTGAGTATATCGAGCAGCTAACTTTTGACGAGTGGCTAACGGATTTTTTATGAAAATCTGTTGCTCAGGTGAGTACTCAGCTTCCGGTTCTCGATTTTTATTTCGGTAGTCAGTCAGGTCTTTGCGTAAGTCATTTGAGAGTTCATGAATCGTATTGTATGCTATGGTCATCTTGTCTTTATGTGAGATCATATATTGCTGTAGTAACTGAGAGGTAGTGTCAATGTCAAAAGGATCACGAGGATCAAAATGTCCTGTAATAAGATCAATTGGTTTACACTTTGTGAAACTATGAATACTACTATTGTATGCCAGAAGTGCATATGGCATGAGGTTGATAACTGATTCTGATTTTTGCCTAATTTTTAGTATACGAAGATGTTCTAGTATAGTCGAGTGAAACCTTTCAACTATACCATTCTCGTTAGGTGCATGTGGGGCAATTCTATGGTGGTGGATTTTATGAACACGTACAAACTCTGCCATTAATTGGTTAGTAAATTCAGTACCGTTATCTGTGGTTATAGTTGCAGGTATAGAATGATGTGTGCTAAAGTTAAGCAATGCTTGTACTATACTAACAGCTGTCCCGTCTTTGAGATGATAGGCTTGGGCGTATTTAGTGAATGCATCTACAATAGTTAAGAATTTCTCAGCTTCTATAGTTAGTAAGTCTAGGTGTATTAATTCGAAGGGCTTAGTGGCTGGTAACACGACTCTGAATTGTTGCTTAATAGGATTGCGGTCATATTTTGCTTGTCCGCATATCGTGCATTCATTTATGAATTTAGTTATATTTTCTCTCATTTTAGGCCAGAAGTATTTATGGGTTAAGGCTAAATAGCATTCATTAATACCTCGATGGTTAGTTTTGCCATCGTGGTATTTATTAATGATTTCTTGTTGCCTAAGGTACTCTCTAACGTTTTCTATTTCTCTTTTAGTAAGTGTTAAGCTCATGGATGAGCTTTTAAATGTCCGTTGTATGATAGGTATAATACTATACATAGCTAAGGGTGGATTTATTAATAGGCCTGTTTTAATTTTTGGGTGAACGTATTCTTTTATGGCATTTATTACATCACTCTCTAGATTAGATTCCGACACTTGAACAGATATGCGAGTATGAGTTACGAAAGGCTTCGTTACTACTGGTCTACCCTTTATATCGCCTACAACGTTGAGTACCAGTTGCCTAGTGAATCTGTTTAAAGGGTCGTCTGAAATAGGCACTTCTAGTATTGGGTTTTCACTATCAGTATGCACGGTAGCCGTTCTGGAGTTGTCGTCTAAATCTGCAGCTGTTAGAGTTCTGGACTCGTCTAATGTAGGGGCTTTTTCAGATGTATTAACAACGATTGACATGAGCTCGTCGTTATTAAGTTCAATTCGAGAGAGGGCATCTGCATTAGTGTTATTTTTGCCCTGTTTATAGATTACGGTAAAGTCGTATTCACTAAGTTTCAATTTCCATCTTGTAAGTCGAGAATTAGGCTCTTTCAGGTTCATGACCCATTGTAAGGGTTTATGGTCTGTAACTATTTTAAATTTATGACCGAATAAATAGGGTCTAAAGTATTTAGTAGCCCAAACTATTGCTAAAAGCTCTTTCTCAATAGTGCTATAGTTACATTCGCTAGAATTTAAAGTTCGAGATGCGTATGAAATCGGTTTATCTGATCCTATGGTACCTTGAGATAAGATTGCGCCTATGGCTATATTAGAGGCGTCCGTGGTTAAGATGAATTCTCTATTGAAGTCAGGGTATTGTAAGATAGGGTCATTAGTAAGAAGTGTTTTGCAGTATTCAAAGCAATCGACGTAGTTCTGATCTAGTACAACTTTTGAGCCTTTCTTTAAGCACTGTGTTAGTGGTTTAGTAACACGCGCGAAATCGGGGATAAATTTTCGGTAGTATCCAAGGAGGCCAAGGAATTGCTTGATTTCCTTGGGAGTTCTGGGAATAGGGTATTTTTGTACAGCTAAGATTTTGTCGGGATTTGGTTTTATTCCGTCACGACTGATAATGTGTCCGAGATAAGCAGTTTCAAGTTTTAAGAACTCCGATTTGTCCATCTGAATTTTAAAGTTTGATTCCCGTAGTTTTCGGAAAACTTTTTCCAAATTAACCATGTGCTCTTGTAGCGAGGTGCTGAAAACAATTATATCATCTAAATATACGAGACATACCTGGTTCTGAAGGTCTTTTAGAACGTTGTCCATGACGCGTTGGAACGTAGACGGGGAATTTTTAAGTCCCATTGGCATCCTTAAAAATTCGTAATGTCCATTCTCTACGTTAAAGGATGTCTTGTGTATGTCTTCAGGCTCCATTTCTACCTGGTAGAAACCGCTGGCTAGATCAAGGGTGGTAAAATATTGGCACTTACCCAGTTTGTCCAAAACATCTGTGATATTCGGGATCGGGTATTTATCGTCAATGGTTTTCTCGTTGACCTTCCTAAAATCAACGACTAAGCGCCACTTAACTTTGCCGGAGGCGTCCGCTTTCTTAGGGACGATCCAAATAGGAGAACTCCATGCAGACTCCGAGGGTCGTATGATGTTCTGGTCCAGCATCTTGTTAATTTGATCTCTTACCTCTTGCCGATGCACGTAAGGGTATCTATAGGTTTTAGTATGTACTGGGATTTCGTCGGTCGTGCGGATTTTATGCTTTATCTTGTTGGTGAACGTTAAAGGTTCGCCCTCAAGGTAAAACACGTCGGCGTAGTTTTCGCAGAGCCGAATTAAATTAGCGCGCTCTTCTGGATTTAAGTGGTTCATTCTAAGTCGTGAAGTTACTTCCTTAGCGCGTTCAGACAAAATTTCAGTACCACCACACTCGATATTAAATAGTTCAGCCTCAACAGGTTTGTCCATAGAGAAAATGACGTCATTACATGTGGGGTTAGTAATTTCAACCCAACCGCGGTTATTTACAACCCTAGTTAGGCATTCTGTAATAAGACAGTTGCAAATAGCTTGCGTCTCGACAACCACGTCACCGTTTTGTGTGTTCACTGGTAACCTAACCAACTTAGAAGAGTTAGCCGGGATAATCTCTTCATAGAGATTGGCATTTCTCGAGTCATACATCCGAATGGGTACATTGGCGTTACGAGTCACTAGCACTTTGTTCTTTAAATCTATATTGGAACCCCAGACATCTAATAAGTCAAATCCTAGTAGTCCGTCAAAGTACTTGTGAAAGTCATACACGAATAACGTGATATTGCTTTGTTCGTTAAATTCCTGGAAACATGGTACAGTGATAGAGTAGTCATTTTTGCTTGTAGCGTGTACGTTGGTTACTTCAAATGGGTCATAGTTCAAGGGAAAATTACTGTAATATTTCTGGACGGCTTTCGGGCTAATAAATGATTGATTAGCCCCTGTATCGATAAGAAATTTTAGTGGGGGGTTAGATATTTCAATATAGCCCAGCTGTCTTTGTATGTGAAAATTAACTTCTATTTTGGCTTTTCGGGGTTCGAATCCTCGGGAAAATTTACATCATTAGTCATAGGGGTAGTTTGATCTACTTCTTCTACGATGGTAGCTTCCGAATAAGGATACTGTTCCTGGTAGTAACAATTGTCTGGGTAGTCGTAACTGCAGTAACTCTGCTCGTAGTCGGCATAGCCATCATAGTCGTAATAGTCATAGCAATCATTGAAGTTTACTTCGCGTGTTTTAAAATAGTTACTCGGGGGTGGATTTCCTGACCTACTCCAGTCGTGTAGATTCGGTCGGAAAGATGGTGGTAATACTCTGGGTACAAAGTGGCTTACGCCGCTCATAGGGCGTGGTTGGTTGTTAGCACTCTGAGGAGTGACAGGCATACGGAACCCTTGATGCTGCGGGTTGAAGTTCCGTGGAGGACCACGCATAATCTGTTGCGTACGAGTAAAGTCGCGGGGCTGTTGCTGCATTGAGGGTGGAAAAGATGGTCGCCATCCTTGAACGGCTTGATTCGGTTGATGTCGCGATGGACCTGGCATGGGTGTGTTAAACATTGGTTGTCTTATCGGAAAGACGGGGGTAGTTTTTTGTGCATAGTTTGGAACGTTTAAGGGTAACATTTGACCTTGGGAAGGCACCTGATGACCTTTGTGACCGTCATTTCGCTGTTGCAAATAAAGAGTATTAAGTTCATCCTGGACGAACTCGAGAGCCTTTTCCATAGTCTCTGGCCGCATGCAACGAATTCTACAACCTAACGGATCCTTTAACCCTCTTAAATAAGCCTGTAACGTTAGTTTTTTGTATAATTCTCTTTTTGCGTTAACGGTAGTGGGGACAGACTCGTGTAAACTCACGTAAGTCATTATTACGCTGAACAAATTTTGACACCTTTCATAAAATTCTTGGGGGGTGTTCGGCCCCTGGATTTGCATGGAGAGGTCACTGTATAGTGCCGTCTCGTCACGGTGGTCCGCGAAATTATTTATAAGAGCATTCTTGATACCTTGCCAGGTATCTGGTATTCCGTTCGAATTAATGAGTCTAGCGGCGGACCCTGTTACTTTGTTCAGGATACCATTAATCAGTGCCTGATTATTTAATTCGAACCCTACTTCAGGTCTAAAATACGTTAACACCAGTTGGTCACACAGGTTAATGAACCTAGTTAAGACATGCGGGTTGCCATCAAAATCTGGCACTAGCCTAAGGGATTTGAAGATAACGTCAATCGTCTGCGGTTGCGCCATTTCTTCTTCTATAGATACTAAACGTCTATGAGCGTCTACTACACTACTTCTAGACCTACCTACTAAACTACCACTACCACGTCGCGAATTTCTCGGATGGAAAATTTTGACGTCTAATTCTAACTTTCGTAAAAGAAATGGTTAGCTAAAAAAAATTTTATAGAACACTTACACGACATATAACGAAATAAAATAAGATACGGTATAGGATTACAACAAAGGAAGTAAGGACAGAGAAAAGATTTTCAAGCACTTACTGCATTTTCCTGCTGAATCGATGATTTGATTCTCCTTCTTGCTGACGCTTCGTAGGTTCAGGATATCCCCAACGGTGATCGATTCACTGATTTTAACGGAATATCCTACCGACTGCGCCAATTAACTTTGCGTCAGCCGAAGGATGCAAAAAAAACGTTTTTTAATTATATAAGTTTATTAATAAAATGAATTACAAGTAATTACAACTAAGGAATGCGACAATGATCGAAGTAGGATCTAGAGTGGCGTTTTCCGCGGTGTCGGATTCGTAGCTCGGCCGGCGGTCACGTTGGCCAGCCACGTTTGCTGACGGCGCGACACGAGGCTCGCGAAGCTAATCGAGGTCAATGCACATGCAGCGATCTTCATATGTTAGGGTAGCGTAACAAGACTGTACTTTACCTATCAAGTTTGTTTGTTTACCGACATTCCTGATAGGTAATTTAAAATTGTCCAATTCTGTTGTTATTTAGTGTCAAAGTATCGACACACAAAAGTTGTTGTAAAAAATTACCTCTTTTTTATATATTCAATCTTTTTCAAAACAAACACATCAGACCATAACTTCTCTACTATCAGAACCCCGCCTGGAGTCCGCGTCCTTCCTCAAAATATCGTAAGTATTAGTCTTTGTAACAAACCTAAGAAGTTATCCGAACATACACATAATAATAATATCATGTACACAGCGGCTTAACAACATTGTAGTAACATTTTTGATAACAGCTGACAAATAGATATGAGGTTATCAGATATAAATAACAATGATTATGGCAAGACTTACAATGGCTGCTCCAGACATGCGTGTGATTTTTTTTTATTAGCTCTATTATTAACCCACTTCAAAAAAGGAGGAGGTTATCAATTCGACTGTATGTTTTTTTTTATTATTTTTTTTTTATGTTTGTTACCTCATAACTTTTGACTGGGTGAATCGATTTTGATGATTCTTTTTTTATTAGAAAGCTGACGCTTTCCATTTGGTCCCATTTCAATTTAGTCCAGTTCTGATAATGGTATCTTTGAGAAAACCGTATAAGTCTTAAATTTGCATTAAGTACGTGCGCGACAAATAGATGAATAACTCAATAGTCGGTCTCTTGAAGTCTGTTTATGTTTTTTTGTTTTTTGTAAAAATAATTATTTTGTAAGAGCTATTTTTTATGATTACCACGGAAATACTCACGTTAAAAATTAAGTTGTCCATTACGGCTAGTTTCGATCACATACGGTGATCTTCATGAGAAGATTATAAGCGTGACTGCTTTTATTTGAGTCGCCTTGTCAATCATAACAAAATGTTTCAAAACCACCCTAGTTTTTAAAGAAAAATTGGAAGGGCTTATCCTTATTTCATATCTATTTATTATATTAAACATAAAATACTATAAACGCGAAAGTGAGTTTGGAGTATGGATTTATGGATGTTTGTTACTCTTTCACGCAAAAACGGCAGAACAGATTCGGGGGAAATTTGGTAGGAAAGTAGCTAATGCCCAGGATTAACATACAGGCTACTTTTATCCTGGAAAACGCGAGTGGAACCGCAGGGCGCAGCTAGTTGTATAAAAAAGGTATTTTTGTCCTTTTAACAACCACCATGTTATGTGAGAGACCTTTAGGCGGTCTAAAGCCACTATACGAATTTATTTATTTATTTATTTATTTATTTATTTATTTATTTATTTATTTATTTATTTATTTATTTATTTATTTATTTATTTATTTATTTATTTATTTATTTATTTATTTATTTATTTATTTATTTATTTATTTATTTATTTATTTATTTATTTATTTATTTATTTATTTATTTATTTATTTATTTATTTATTTATTTATTTATTTATTTATTTATTTATTTATTTATTTATTTATTTATTTATTTATTTATTTATTTATTTATTTATTTATTTATTTATTTATTTATTTATTTATTTATTTATTTATTTATTAGGCACAAACAGATTACAATCAATATTATATCAAAATACACACATTTAAAAATCGTGAGTTGGATTGTAATCCAACGCAGTGTGTACAGCAAAACCACATAAATTGTACAAAGGCAAAATTTTCTGATGAGACTGCCCATCCACACAGCATTATGCTATGTAGATGAGCAGCTCAAGCACGAAATATTAACTATTACTAATTCACTAAAATTAAAACTAAAACTATACAAATGGGTTAGAGATGGAGGATACCTAATAATGGTTTTAACATAATTATTTGCCAAACTTGCGATCAAAAATATCGAGTTCAAAATTACTTACTAATAAATCGTTGAACTGAAGGGCCATTCTTATTATACCTCTAGGACTGTAATAGGATGTATTATTCTTATAGACTTGAAGCGCAAAGAGTTTGGTAACTATGGCTCTACGAGCGTCCATTACCCGTGGCACTACTGAATTTAATGTTAAAAGAAATATGGGACAATAGGTCAGGGGAGTCTATTAAGGAATTAACTATCTTGTATAGGTTTTTTTTTTTTTTTTTTTTTTATTTAATTGAGTGACGAGACGAGCAAATCGCTCGCCTGATGTTAAACGTCACGTTTGCCCAAAACAGGTCTGCGCCGCCCAGAATTTTGAACTCGCAAAATTCAAGACCCTGCGCGGCACAGCACTGCGCTCGTCACCCTGAGATATTAGTTGTTTAATCTCCCATTTGCCCTGTAATTTCACTGGAAACAATGCCCTTCCAACCGGAACACAGTAATGTTTGCACATTACTGCTTGGCGGTGGAATAACTGACAAAGGTGTGGTACTTCCCCAGGCGGGCTCTGCAAAAGAGCCCTACCACTACAAAAACCACCAGATAATATACCAGGTCAATATATTGTCTGCGTACGTCAAGAGACTGAACATTGTATTTATGTAATCGACCTTCATAATTTAAATTAGTGCGTCCTACGTGTTGACGATAACAGAGTATTCGCAGACACTTTTTCTGAACTCGCTCAATGCTGTCTGAGTGCACTTTATAGTGCGGAGACCAAATCGAACTGCCATATTCCAAAACACTTCTCACAAGCGAATGGTATAGATATAAGAGACTGTTAGGCTTTTTGAAACCTTTGGTCGATCTTAATACGAAACCAAGAAGCTGATTAGCTTTGTTAGTGATATGTTCATAGTGAGGCCTGAAAGTTAACTTATCATCGAAAAGGATGCCAAGATCTTTAGCGATGTAGGAGCGTGTCAGGACCTGTCCATTAATCGTATAATCATTGATTATTTTATATCGCATTAGTAAATGATATAACGAAACATTTACTAATGTTTAGATGCATGTAATTAGCCACACACCACTCCGAAACTACATCTAGGTCTTTTTGTAAATTTTGGCAATAATCAAGGGTAGAGGTAGTATTAAAGATTTTCAGGTCATCTGCATATAGAAGACAATGACAAGAAAGGCGTTCGATGAGGTCGTTTATAAAAATGACAAAAAGGAGCGGCCCTAAATGGGACCCCTGAGGGACCCCTAACGTAACCTCTACTGTAGATGAAAGATAGCCTTTCAATGCGACAAGTTGATTTCTCTGATCCAAAAATAAAAAAATATACTGTACAAACTTAAACAAGTTTCGGACAGCAAATGGACAGACGTCGTCTAACTATAGTTCGCAGCCAGTCAGTTTATTCACACTCGTCGGAAGTAAGCGAAAGGCACCCGGTTAGTTTGGGTTTGCATTTAAAATTAAACAATACCGAAACTGAAAGCCTCTCACCAAATGAACAACCGGAAACTTTACTTAGGTACCTACGTTTATTGCTCTATTTTTAGGGGTTGTTCTATATTATTACTACGTCGGGACTAGCTGATGCCTGGAACATCCTACCCGGTGGGGTACCTACTGCTCCGCCTTTCTCCCAGAAACATAGCCAATTATAGTGTGGCTTTCTATCACTGTGACATTTAAAAATCGAACCTACTCGTAGGTATGTACTCGTATGTATAATTCCTGTGATTCCTGTGACTCCAACTAAAAACTTTCAAAGCCAAACTCTTCATTATATTATGTACTAGCTGGTGCACGCGACTTCGTGCCCGATGCTGTTCGACCTTGGGTCTCATATCCAGATATTATAAAATATAGCTATATAGCACTCAAGGATAGTGTATCCATTGGTGAAATATGTTTTCAAATCGCACCAGTAGTTTCGGAGTTTACCCTCTACAGACATACAACTTTAACTATTTTTTTTATTATGTACAGAAGAAAAATTTTTACTAATCTCCTTCCCATAAATAAGTACTTCGTTTATACATAATACAAACCAACATAGAAACATACCTAAGCTTTGAATTGATAATCTCGGAGGATTATTATCAATTTGACAGTATGTATGTATTTTAGTTACGATGATAAGTGCCAGTGATTGTGATTAGAAATAATAACGTAAAAAAAAGCGGGCAAAAATTTTGAATTTTTTTAGTACTGTTTTTTTAATAACGTTAAAAGTTAGTGACTTTAAGTTGTAGTACAAAAATAATAAATTATGAATACATACATACTTATGTTATATACTAAATTTAATTTTGGCAAGGACCAAAGTTGTTCAAAACAAATATTGATACTTTTTTGGTTTATGTAAATACTAGCTGACTCGACAGACGCTGTCCTGTCAAAAGCCAAACATTGCGTAACTATAGCAAGCGTAGTATGTTGATGCTAACTTGTCAATTTATAGTAAAAATTATCAGTATATATATAATTTGCAATAAATTAAAATTGCGACTATAATTTGAGATTTAAACTATCCTATCTCTCAAGTTGGATCGAACTGCACATGGTGTGCGAATTTTATTATAATCGGTTAAGTGGTTTAGGAGTCCATTGAGGACAAACATTGTGACACGAGATTTATATATATTAAGATAGACGCGAAACCGTATGAAAGCCTTCACTTGCAGCCAGAACATACCTACCTAAATAAAATACGACTAGATACAACACACACTACTTATTTACAGAGTCTTTATGTATATTTACATCTTAAATTTAAAATAAGCTAAACTAAAATAACTAGAACAAAGAAATTTACAAAACTAAAAATCAAAAAGTAGGTTTTGCCCGTGTGACAAAGTACCAAGAACGCTGGCTGCATTCCCGCGCTGAATTAATTGTCAGTGAAATTCTTTGCGCGAGGAATGAGCCAGCCCTCTAATTTTAGAATCTCTATTTAGAATACCTCAGAATCTTTATTGCAGACACTGATCCATATTTTAGAGAGATAAATACTTAATAAACAAAACACAGACAAGAATTAAAAACCATAGATTTATTAAAATCTACTATATTCACAGGTTTTCATCAAACTTAAAAATAAACTTATTAACTACTTTTACTCTACTACTTTTACATTTTACTTTAACTTATTTTACACTTTCATGGTTTCCGTTTATTCCGTACTAAATCTATAGGTAAGATATGTATCTAGCTATATCTATTACCTAAGATGTGTTTACCTGTAGATGAGTTGTGCCTCTACCATATTGACAAGAAGCCAGTGAGATAATTCCCGTACTCGCTACCAGTCTTACACTTATGAGAAGAAATCGTCATTTAAAGTCAATGCAGTGCCACATGAAAATAAAATAAATAAAATATATAAATTTAACGTTTCACACTCATAGCTCCCCACTAGGATAATCTGTGTCGGGGATGCCATGAAACACACACAAAGACAAAAATAACTTAAACGTCGTACTTCTTTCCTATTATGCCATCTCGTTTCAACATCATAAATTAAACTTAGATAACATTATACTATTTCACTCAACTTAACCTTTAATCATCCCACACTAGGATACCAGGTCCACCCTCGAAGAGTGAATCGACCGTATTCTACCACGCTGGCCAAGTGCGGGTTGGTGGATTCACATACGGCCATTGCATTTCTTCTCCGTACGTAATACGTATGCACTATGCAGGTTTCCTCGCGATGTTTTCCTTCACCGAAAAGAAGATGCCATTACTTTTAAAATTATCTTTTAATTATATTCAGAAAAAGTCCATTCTTGGGCCCCGCAAGGAGTCTTTTAGGACTAATGATTTCATTTTCTTCTGGTGTATTCTTGGACACCAGTACTCGGAATTTTGAAAAGAACTTAACTATGCATACTCGTGTTTGGACTTTAGCGAACCGCATACCTGAAAATAATGACATAAATACAAATTAAGTACGTTAAAAACCACAATACTAAATAGTTTAAGGTTAAATATTTGTTCGTATCCCGGCCCAGTTATTGAACAATTATTTATATATTTTTTTATTTAATGTGTTTTTTAAATATCAATCAAACTTTACGATAAGAAGAAAATATTGTTAAACTTATATCTATAAAACTAGCTGTTCTATATAATATTTTCTGGATAATATTTTCACCTAATTGGCCATCTAGTATGACTAAGAATATTATAGAAGTATACGCCAGGGTGGCTGCAATATCACACCAAAACACCGTAAATGAACTCACCAATACAATTTCTTGGTCCGACTCCAAATGGCAGAAAAGCACAAGAGTGTCTATCTTTAGAATTCTCAGGAGTGTGCCTCTCAGGATCAAACTTTTCGGGATTAGGGTAGTGTTTCTCATCGTTTTGAATTCCTAAAGGTGATATCAAGACCGTTGTTCCTTTCGGGATAGTAACATTTGTTCCGGGGATCTTATAATCTACTTTAGCACTTCTTTGTAAAGGTTCCACTATTGGGTGCTTACGAAGAGTCTCGTCAAATACTTTATCTAGATATGTCATGTCTTGCAAAGACTCGTATGTCACTTTGCCATTGTGTCTTTCTAGCACTCGGTCAATGTCTGCAACTAATTTGTCTTGAATGTCTGGATTTGTGGCCAATTCATAAAGCATAAAGCCCATAGTTGTTGCACTAGTTTCATACCCAGCAACATAGAACGCAAATGCTTGAGCAGCGATTACATCTTCTGTCAACTCTAACGATAACTGTTTATCATTCTCATTTTTCACCGTTCCATAGACCTCTTTTTGCTGTTTTAGTTCTAATATTAAATCCATGAAATCTTTCCTATTTGTTGGAAGACCATTTCTCTCTTTTACGACATCTTTAACAAGACCATAGAAAAAATCCATTATAAATGCAGGAAAAAATGATTTATTTAATTTTTTTAAGATTCCGGGATACATCATGTCTAATTCAATAACAAAATTTGGGCTAAATGCCAAATTATCAATTTTATCCAATGTGTCTATCGTGTCTTGGTTATTCTGAGTGTCCACGTCTAGTCCAAACGCGCAAGCACATATAGTAGCTATCGTGAATTTTTGAACAAGCGTATAAACATCGTGTTCAGATTGCTTGGCGGTTATCGATTCTACGTACTTAATAAAACTATCGCCATGATCTGTGATCAGGTACAGCATGTTCTTCAGCTTGCCAGAGGTGAATATAGGAGTGAAGCGGTTCCTCAGCACGCGCCAGGTGTCTCCGTCTGCATGGAACAGGTTCGCTCCCAAGCCTTCTTTGCTGAACTCGATACCGCGATCCAAAAACAGGTCGAAATCTTTTATCATAACGTGTTTGATGATATCCAAATCTCGAATCAGCAGACATGGTGTGGTCATTCTATAAATACCGACAACTTTCTCATTAGGTAATGCATCATACAATTCCTTGTACATTATACCGTAATTTTTTCGCCTCAAGGCAGCTTCCTCCAAATTCCCGAAAAATGGAACTGGTGTTGGTCCGGCAACACCCCTATCTTTCCAATAGTTAAAGGTCCTTGTGAAGTAATAGTACAAGAACGTAGCGAGCGTCACTAACGCGAGAGTTAAATAGAAGAGCACCATCTCGAGTAGATCGTAACTCTCCGATTTCTTACTGTGAAGTTTCGGCACGTGTTAGCTTATTTATGGTATCCCAACCTCGATTTTATCAAAGGTTGATAGCGCGATCGATGACGCAGGATCAAAATTGCCACGAACAGCGTAAGCAGGTGATTTTAAATTACTGCACGTATGTACATATACATTATCGTGTATTCATACTTTATTGTGAACTATCTGCGACCTGCGGTTCCCGCTATCCTACTGCAGAAACAGAAACAAAAGTCCAGAGTTTAAGCGGTCTCCATATCAAATTCCCTTTTTTTTCGTGATGCAAAAATGTATTACACAATATCAAGAAAATTACTTACTTTCGCATCTATGTTAAAATATTTAAGTGTGATTCAGGGACGCAGTTCACATTTTTGAAGCAGTTTTTTTTTGTTTTTCTAGTCAGGCTAAACGTTTGACCGCAGCGTGCTATCTTAATGAGATTGGCTATAAAGTGAGGCTGCCGAAACACACCGTTACGTGCTTCATAGCTGAAAGGAATCCTGGCATTGTGTTAATCGTATTTCATTTTATTAATAGAAGTGATAAGTGACGTAGGAGCTTAAACATGATATAACATTACGTTTGAAAAATAAAAATTTAACATTAATTAATTATAGGTATACAGGGTTATTCATAAAGGGTATGCTAAGCCGAAAAGGGCTCATAGTACTCATCATTATGAACAACTTATACTATGGGACCAACCAAAATTCGCGAAAAAAAAATCAGCGGTTCCATACATTTTGTCGAGTGTCATTGACATTTTTCTATGGAACAGCTGATTTTTTTTCGCGAATTTCGGGTTGCTCCCATAGCAAAAGTTATTCATAATGATGAGCACTATGAGCCCTTTTCGGCTTAATCAATTCAAATTCAAATAATTTATTTCGGAAATAGAGAATCCATAGTTTTACACAATAAAATTACAATTAAAATTAAAATCAAAATCAATTAAACATACAAATGAAACACAAATTAAAATTAAAATCATAATCAAATAAAATCAAATTAAATTAAATCCACGTTCAAGTCAAAAATAAAATAATTAGAATAAAATAATTACACAAACAAAATCACAAATTAAATATTTAAGGATACTAAAAACAACGCAGACATAAATTATTTGAGACAGTGACGCCAAGGCAGCACGTGGGTCTTTAATAAATGGTTAAGAAAGGGTCCATCGTTCCTCTCTGCCACTATATTCAGGAAGCTGTTACCGCTACCACGCACCCGCCGCATCAGGGAGGCTACACGTTTCCGTATTATAGCAGGAAATCCGTCAGTGTGTGCCTCTGCAAACATACCTGATGCGCTACAGAAGCGTGGCAGCCCCAACAGCATCCTGAATGCGTTGTTGTATTGCACGCGCAGAGCGTTCACAGCCTTTTGAGTAAAGTTGATCCAGAGGCTGCAGGTGTAAAAAGCTTGACAGTACGCCCTGAACAGGGTCAGCTTTACATCATTGGAACACCTAGCAAACCTCCGGATCAACATGTTAATCCGAACTGCGAGCGCTCTACGCTCCCTTTCAATATCCATGTCGTCTTTGAGCGTGTCGGTGACCCAGTGCCCCAGGTACTTAAAGTGCGAGACCATTTTGAGCGGAGTTCCGGCCAACATTACTTCAGGCACACATGGATAGTATTTTGTGCCTGCCTTAAACTCCATCAGCTCACTCTTACTAGCATTGTACCTAAGGCCATGGGCCTCCGCGTAACGCTCACAAATACCCACTAACTTTCTCAATCCACTGATTGAGGGGCTCAGTAGAACCATGTCATCGGCATAGCTGATGTTGTTTATAAATTTTCCATCAATGGAACAGCCTACCCTGGAGGTACGAGTACTAAGCTCCCCGATCAGCCGATTAACGTACAGGTTAAAAAGTTTGGGTGAGGTTAACCCCCCCCCCCCTGCCTCACCCCGCAATCCAATCTATACGGATCCGATAGGGAGTTTGCCCATCTACTCGTAACTAAGTTACTTTGTCGTTAACTAAATAATTCTATGCTTAGCATGCTTAGCATACCCTTTATGAATAGCCCTATATATAGTAGGTAGTGTTTTTAAATTATATTTTTGTTCGTAAAGAAAAGTAAAGAATTACTTAGAAGGAATTTTAAACAACATAAGGTACATTGAAATAATTTAGTTTAAAATTAGTCTAAATAAAAAAAATCTTAACAATAAAATAATACAAAGATTAATCGTTTTCACTCTCATGACATTTCTAATGCAAGCGACAGTGACCAAGATAATCTCACTTGTCATAAATCTTACTGTAAGTTGGTAGGTATGTTCGTGTAAAAAAATATATGAATGCCAAATATAAAAAAAAAATCTAAATAATCGTTTGGCTCGTTATAACTCGAGAATGGTTGGAGCGAAGCACCGAAGTCGGATTATATCGAACCGCCCTAACATCACATTTGTATCGAAACCGCGGAAGCCGAAATCCGGGGGGGTGCGGGCCGTATTCGGGGAGGTAAGGTACTTGGTCATTATTATCCAACATTTTCAAATATCATATTTGTGATAGCAAATAGTTAGTCAACTGATAGCTTTATTTTTTACCGTATAACAAATTGACGTTATGTTTTGACAGCAAACGTAGTGATGGGATCTGAATATCTTAAGAGATAAATCGATCGATTTTGTGGATGACGTCATCATATCATGACGATTTTTATAAATAGAGAAATTACTAAGTAACCTAAGTACTTTAATTTTAATGAAATGTTTCAATTTTACTTAATTGACTTAATTGTTATTATTAATTGTTAATGTTACCAAAATGCTTTAATTAGACTTGCTGGACTAATCTTTTCATAGGTGTGTTTTCACAACATACAGTCCATCAGATGAAATAAGTGAATTTTGACCGATTGAAACAAAGGAAGGGCCAATAAAATCGGTTACTAGATTGTGCGGTTCTTATACGATTTCGATTTCTTATTTTTGGTAATCGATTTCAGTTTCACCAATAAACATAGTAAATAATTTTATTATTTTTCAATTATCGATTTTCTCTTCACTAGCCTGGTTACAGAATAGGGAACATAGGCCTTATACCGGACTGTTCTTCAACTTGTGACGAAAATGTCAATAATTTTTATAAAAACTAAAGAGTGGTATAATAGAGTGTATACTTTAAAGCCACTATCGTAATAAAGTCAATGGAAGATTCAAATTGTAATAATAATTTTAAGACGCGAACAAAAAAGCGTGTATCCTACAGTTAAAAAATACGTTCTACTATGTCACCCAGTTTCATCCACTATCCTACAGGAATCTTTTTTTGGGTTAAAAATCTGCCTATGATGTGTTAATCCAGGGTATAAACTTAATCCATAGCTACTCAATTTAATTTGAATCTGTTCAACCGTTTCTGTATGATTGATTTATCACAACCATATAAACATTAGTTTTGTATGGTTGTGATTTTGTAACATTTTGTAGTGGTAGTTTTGCAGAGCCCGCCTGGGGAAGTACCACACCTTTGTCTGTTATTCCACCGCCAAGCAGTAATGTGCAAACATTACTGTGTTCCGGTTGGAAGGGCATTGTTTCCAGTGAAATTACAGGGCAAATGGGAGATTAAACAACTTATATCTCAGGGTGACGAGCGCAGTGCTGTGCCACGCAGGGTCTTGAATTCTGCGAGTTCAAAATTCTGGGTGGCGCAGACCTGTTATGGGCAAACGTGACGTTTAACATCAGGCGAGCGATTTGCTCGTCTCGTCACTCAATTACATTTAAAAAAAAAAATATTTACATCTATAATTTTTTTTAATTCAATTTATTGTGCTTGTGGGCCTAGGTTACAAAGGTGTTTGAATGATAAAAGATATCCAGACCCCGCCTGTCAGCGTAGAAGCGGGTACTTAAATGACTAATTACAGATTTAAATAAAAAAACGAACATAACAGAATTAAAAATATCTGTCAAACTTTTAATAAAATTACTAATTAAGTATACCTACTGTGTAGTAGGATAGTGTGATAGAAACCTGAAATTTAAAAACCTATTTCAACTATATTTAATTTATTATTACATGTTAATTTACCCTTTGCATTTTACGTTGTATATGCATGCCATTTTACCCTATGTTACCCTTGACTTGTTTTTGACAGTTTTGATACCGAGACTGAAATGAGTTAAAACTAGCCTAAAACGACCAAAAATCATCCTCGACTCGTGATTATTGTCTCATTTCTAATTTTTTCGTTTGACATATATCGTAAACCGCACATCTCAGTAAAAAGCAAAGTAAGTCAATACTTCCCTTTTTTAGGAGAGCCCAAGTATTGCTTTTTTGTAATTTATTTTGGATTTGTGACTAGGAGATGAAAATTGGGCCACACCCAAAATTAAAAGACCATTTGGAACATCATTAAAATTATTGAATCGGTATTTATTAACAACAAATAAGTTTATGTTTAGATGCTTCTTACTCAATAACGTTACAACGACTCAACGAAAAAGTGACTAAAGTGTGGTAGACAGACAAAATATTCTAAAAGACATTTTTTACATTTATAACATTCAAACGCTTAAAAAAGTGCTCCGTTTAAAAAATAATAAGTATTGTGTCTTATGTATAGTCTAACTAGTTGCCTGGCTTTTCATTTCATTTTTGTTTGTAAATAAATTAAATTGAGTTGAATCGGAATCTTTTTTTATTGAAATCACTTACTCGGTTTTTGTATCAGATATGAGATAATTTACAAAAATATTAAATTACTAGAATATTAAGCACTAGCACGGGAAGCTACACATTTTATCTGGATTGGTTTGTGGTTTCATTTCTATTTTTCAATATTTTACAGCATATAATGCCTTGTTTTCCATGAAAATTGTGATTTTCTTCACAAACTTTGACAGTTCGGCGACATCACTTATCAATGGCTGCCAAAACACAACTGATTGACAGTTGTGACGTCACGGCATCATACTAGCATTTTTGCTAGTATAGACGGTTGCCCTGCGAAGCTCCGAAAGGCCGATCTACTTACATACTAGATCGATGGAGCGAAGTAAAAATAATAATCATAAAAAAAAACAGCGAATGTAACCGCCGGGTGGCAGCTAGTACCAATTTTTTGTTGAATTAATCAAGTTCTATCTTGACATGTTCTTTAATGTGCTAGACCTGCAGGGATAACACGCAGCGTAGAAAAAAGTGTTTCCCCGGTTTAATGCTGCGCGAAAGAGGCGTGCTAGAATCATATCATCTCGGTTACTCTCACTCTTATAACTTTTCTAACGATAGAGATAGTGATCGACTCAATATCGCATGCGCCAGAATAATGTATACATACTAATGCAACAATAATTACGTAAGTGCTATGTAAATTACTGTTAGAGCAATATTATCGTCTAATTATGTTTAGATGAATCCCATTCTTGGGGCCCGCAATAGCTCTTTTTGGACATAGCTCGGTTTCGTTTGTTGTATTTTTAGACACCTCGACTCGGAATTTTGAGAAGAACTTCACCATACACACTCGGGACTGGACTTTAGCAAACCGCATTCCTGAAAACAAAATGGATATTATAAGATTACAAAATATTATACGTGTAATAAATCACGGTAGAAATCTTAAATCTTAAACGATTAATTATAGCATAGACACAAATCACAATTGAGAAAATAAATGTTGTAGTTTATTCTTTATTCAAACGTTGTAAAATAATGTTACACGTCTTGCATACAATTCTAGTGTGAATTCTGCGAGGTATACCTAAATATTATAACAACAATATATCTTTGAAGTTACTTACCGATACAATTTCTGGGTCCGACTCCAAAAGGCAAATAAGCGCAAGCATGCCTATCTTTAGAATTCTCAGGAATGTGTCTCTCAGGATCGAACTTTTCAGGTTCGGGGAAATATTTCTCATCGTTTTGGATGCCTAAAGGAGACACCAAGATCGTCGTGCCCTTCGGAATAGTAACATTTGTTCCAGGAATCTTATAATCTACTTTAGCATTTCTCTGTAAAGGTTCCACTATTGGGTGCTTACGTAGAGTCTCGTCGAATACTTTCTCTAGATATGTCATGTCTTGCAACGTCTCGTATGTCATTTTACCATCATGCTTCTCCATCACTCGGTCAATGTCTTCTATTAGTTTTTCTTGAACTTCGGGCGTTTTGGCTAGTTCGTAAAGCATAAAGCTCATGGTCGTTGCACTAGTTTCGTACCCAGCTGCATAAAACACGAACGCTTGAGCAGCGATTACATCTTCTGTCAGCTCCAAAGATAGTTGTTTATCATTCTCATTTTTCACTGTTCCATAGACCTCTTTTTGCTGCTTAAGTTCTAATATTAAATCCATGAAATCATTCCTGTTTGTTGGGAGACCGTTTCTCTGTTTTATAACATCTTTAACAAGACCATAGAAGAATTCTATCACAAACTTAGGGAAAACAGATGAATTGATTTTTTTCAGGATTCCAGGATACATCATGTCTAATTCGGTAGCAAAATTTGCAGTAAATATCTTGTCGTCAATTTTTTTCATTGTATCTATCATGTCTTGGTTGTTATGTGTGTCCACGTCTAGTCCAAACGCGCAAGCACATATAGTAGCTGTAGTATATTTTTGTACAAGCGAGTACACGTCGTGTTCCGACTGCTTGGCGGTAATCGATTCCACGTACTTAATAAAATCCTCTCCGCGCTCAGTGATCAGGTACAGCATGTTCTTCAGCTTGCCGGAGGTGAATATAGGAGTGAAGCGGTTCCTCAGCACGCGCCAGGTGTCTCCATCTGCGGTAAACAGGTTCGCTCCCAAACCTTCTTTGCTGAACTCAATACCGCGATCCAAAAAAGCATCGAAGTCTTTGATCATAATGTGTTTGATGATATCCAAATCTCGAACTAATAGACACGGAGTAGTCATTCTGTATATTCCAACAATCTTTTCATTTGGAAACGCATCGTATAATTCTTTAAAGACTATTCCAACATTCTTTTTCCTGAGCGCCGACTCTTTAATATTCCCGAAAAATGGAACTGGTGTTGGTCCGACAACGCCCTTATCTTTCCAATAATTGAATGTCCTTGTAAAGTAGTAGTACAAGAAAGTAACGAGCGTCACTAACGCGGTTGCTAAATAGACGAGCACCATCTTGAATGGATCGTAGCTCTTCGATTACTGATAGTTTGAGGCACTTGCTGCCGTATATATGGCATTCCAGCCTCGATTTTATAAAACGGTTGATATCACGATGACTACGCGTCTATCATTTATACTGCTCGAATATTATAAGCAGCAGATTGTAATCTATACAATTTAAGACTTAGAAGCAATATTAATCTCCTAAACCCCTATCTTTCCAATAGTTAAACGTTCTTGTAAAGTTATTACTATTGCATAAGAACGTAGCGACTGATAAATAATTAGACGAGCACCATCTCGAATGATAGCATTTTTTTATTAGCTACGGTAAAGTTATGGCTAGTGCAGCCTTATACATATAATTATGACATCCCACTAATTTTTATCAAGCTTTTGAGAACACGATTAATGACTCCTTATTAAAACTGCCACGATTATTGTAGACTAGCTTCTGCTCACGGCATTGCCGGCGTAGACTATCCCTAAGGAACCGTTATTTTTTCCGGGATAAATACTTTACCTTCCTATTTTGAAAGCTCGCTTAATTTTAAATTTAATGAAATCAGGGTTCTCAAAAACCCGAACTCAAGCCCAAAAACCCGGTCCCAAAAACTCGAGGATGTGACTTTCGAAGGTTTTGGATTTTAAACCTAAAGTTTAGTACATCTGAAGTTTCATTGATAATTAAAACAAATTCTCTCTATCCATTCTATCTTTACCACGCCATTTCACCCCGTAGCGTAGGGGTTGATTTCCCAAAAGTGGTGAAATACTTTTTTATTATTTTCTTAAGCTTAGTATATTTGTAAAGTTTTAAACTATGGCATTAAAAAAAATCCCTACACAAACTTTAACGCCCTATATCACCCCTTTAGAGGTTTGATTTCAAAAAAATCCTTTCTTAGTATACCTTTACCTCAGATTAAACAGATGGTACCATAATTGCTACTTTGTAAAAAAGAGCAAGATGGCAAGTGCCAAACACGGTTGAAAAAGAGATACATTTCATTTTTTTGTCCCCGTCGCTCTAACCGTGCAAAGGTGGGTAAACTACAGATTAGGAATAATAGTTACTACGTGAGCCCTCTACGATTTGGTGCTGCCAGGTTGTGAATTATGTTTGCCCAGGATTGTAACCAATAATTATTTATTGGAATATTGCAGATTTCCTTCTGACCCAAAACTAAGATTAGGTACATTATTTTCGCGATCGTAAGATTAGCCTTTTAATAAAAGCTGTTCAAAATTATGAGTAGATTAGTATACAAGTAATAATTTTCCTACTATTAGACCTTTTCCTACTATGAGCCATTTGCGGCTTAGCATATCCTTTCCTTATAACCCTGTATAATAATGTTTTATTTTGTGAAGTATAAAGAATTAGAATATTTTACGAAATTTTCCCCTAAAATGAGGAAGCATTTCTATCCTGGCATCCATTTCAAGAATATAGCTGTCGCATGTGCGGTTATACTATGGCTCCATCTTTAGGTAATAAATCTATGACCTTTACTACATGAAGACAAATACAAACTCCAAATTTCAAATCTCTACGACCAGCGCCTATAGGCTGTACGTAGTCTGTCAGTCAGTCAGATAGTTTACAAACTATCGCATCTATAATATTTTAGAATGGTTCACGTTCAGGGACGCAGTTTACAAAGTAGGTAGACAAAGTTCATAAAGCAGTTTTTTTTTGTTTTGCTAGTCACGCTAAGCGTTCGTCCGCACCTGACTTTCTCAATAAGATTGGCTCTAAAGTGAGGCTGCCGAAACACACTGTTACGTGCTTCGTAGCTGAATGGATGTGCTAATTGTATTTTATTTTATTGATATAAGGGGTAAGTGACTTAACAGCTAATTAAACATGATATCACATGACGTTTGAAAAAAATGACATTTTTATTAATATAATTAAATAATTACAAGGAATTTAAAAAAACATAAACGGCGAAAAGACTAAGCGTCCACGGCCAGTGCTAGGCCTTACAGGGGACGTATTCCGAGGCGTGCGAGAAGCATAGCACATCGAGACAATATCGCAAGTATGAATAAGTATACCTAACTACGTACCTATGCAACAATATTAAGATTAGTATTATCTAAATTACTGTTAGATTAATTTTATCGCCTGATTATGTTTAGATGAATCCCATTTTTAGGGCCCGCAAGGACTCGTTTTGGACATAGCTCGGTTTCTTTTGTTGTATTTTTAGACACTTCGACTCGGAACTTTGAGAAGAACTTCACCATGCACACTCGGGACTGGACTTTAGCAAACCGCATTCCTGAAAATAATAACATTTTATTACCAAATGCTATATGTGTAATAAATTTCGGTAGGAGTCTTAAATCTTATGTGAACAAAACTAATATAGACACTATTAGACACAAATCACAGTTAAGTGAATAAACGATGTAAGTAGATCTGTTTATTCTTATTTTGTACACATTTTGCTAAAAATAAAGTTACATTTGACTTTTCACAAATCGTGTAACGTGGTAAACGTTGAGTATGATGTTTTTTAATAACCTTGAATAGTGTATTGTATATAAAAACAGATCCCCCATCACATATACCTATACAATACACTATTATTATTAGTAACCTATCGCATATAGTTCTATATAATAACAATATAATATCTTTGAAGTTACTTACCGATACAATTTCTGGGTCCGACTCCAAAAGGCAAATAAGCGCAAGCATGCCTATCTTTGGAATTCTCAGGAGTGTGTCTCTCAGGATCGAACTTCTCAGGTTTGGGGTAATATTTCTCATCGTTTTGGATACCTAAAGGAGACACCAAGATCGTCGTACCCTTTGGAATAGTAACATTTGTTCCGGGAATCTTATAATCCACTTGAGTATTTCTCTGCAAAGGTTCCACTATTGGGTGCTTACGAAGAGTCTCGTCAAATACTCTCTCTAGATATGTCATGTCTTGCAACGTCTCATATGTCATTTTACCATCATGTTTCTCCATCACTCGGTCAATATCTGCTATTAGTTTTTCTTGAACTTCTGGCGTTTTGGCTAGTTCGTAAAGCATAAAGCTCATGGTCGTTGCACTAGTTTCGTACCCAGCTGCATAAAACACGAACGCTTGAGCAGCGATTACATCTTCAGTCAGCTCCAACGATAGTTGTTTATCATTCTCATTTTTCACTGTTCCATAGACCTCTTTTTGCTGCTTAAGTTCTAATATTAAATCCATGAAATCTTTCCTGTTTGTTGGGAGCCCTTTTCTCTGTTTTACAACATCTTTAACAAGACCATAGAAGAATTCCATCACAAACTTAGGAAAAATTGACGAATTGAATTTTTTTAGGATTCCAGGATACATCATGTCTAATTCGGTAGAAAAATTTGCAGTAAATATCTTTTCGTCAATTTTTTTCATCGTATCTATCATGTCTCGGTTATTCTGTGTGTCCACGTCTATTCCAAATGCGCAAGCCGCTATAGTAGCTGTTGTAAATTTTTGTACAAGCGAGTACACGTCGTGTTCCGACTGCTTGGCGGTAATTGATTCCACGTACTGAATAAAATCGTCTCCGCGCTCAGTGATCAAGTACAGCATGTTCTTTAGCTTGCCGGAGGTGAATATAGGAGTGAAGCGGTTCCTCAGCACGCGCCAGGTGTCGCCATCTGCGTGGAACAGGTTCGCTCCCAAGCCTTCTTTGCTGAACTCGATACCGCGATCCACAAAAACATCAAAATCTTTGATCATGATGTGTTTGATGATATCCAAATCTCGAACTAATAGACACGGAGTAGTCATTCTGTAAATTCCAACGATCTTTTCATTTGGGAACGCATCGTACAATTCTTTGAAGACCATTCCAACATTCTTTTGCCTGAGCGCCGACTGTTTAATATTCCCGAAAAACGGAACTGGTGTTGGTCCGACCACACCCTTATCTTTCCAATAGTTAAACGTTCTTGTAAAATAAAAGTACAAGAAAGTAACGAGCGTCACTAACGCGGCTGATAAATAGACGAGCACCATCTCGAATGATTGTAACATTTGATTAACTAGCGAACTTATGAAAAGTGCAGCCTTATATATGGCATCCTAATGTTTTTATCAAACTTTTGATAACACGATCAATGACTCAACATTAAACTGCTACGATCATTGTAGATGGATAGATTGATAAACTCTTTATTTTTTACACCATACGAGTAATTACACCCAAAAAGATAATATTAGGAACTTGTAAAGGGGTAATCCTTATCTAAGCCGTGCCTATCAGTAAAATGTGAGGAGTTCCCAACCAGTCACACCAAAACGAGTCACAGTGTGACTCGTTGGGATTTTTTTTTCCCAACGAGTCACACTGTGTGTCACGAGGGAATCTTTTTTTTTTTCATCATTCCAATAGTAGCACCCCACTGTTACATTATGTATTCTGTCACTTTTTTTTGGTCTAACACTTCTTTGGGTTTGCATTTTGTTTTCATTAGGCCTGGTCTCACTTTCAATTACTTATTTTTCTCTTACTTATTAATTATTATTTTGCGAATATCTATTATATTTTTGCAGGTAATATAAACTTGTAGAATCGATTGAAAAATAAAATACATGCATGTACCCTAAACCACCTTTGCTTACCATTTAAATGGAAAATAAAACGCGATTTTTACTTCAAAAAGAACGTATCACGTAAACAATAACTTTCTCATAAAACCAGATCTAACACATGTGATATTCTGTAAGCAATTCACATAAATCAATCATTCACAAAGGTTACCTATGAAATTGGCGTTTTGTATGGGAAAAACAAATACACGAAAAAAAAGATAATAGTAGTTTATGAAACTGTTGCATAATGAGGGGTATTAAAACTCGAGTGTGAGTTTAATACTTTCACACGAGTGTTTTAATACCTAGTTATGTGCAGTTTCACACACTACTTTATCTACTCTCATATCATAAAATGCGAAGTACAAAATTAAATACGAATTTATATTGACAAACATAAACACAACACCGAAATTAAAAAAATGGAATCAACGGCGGCTGACTGAGATGGCGCCAAACCTAGCCTGTCAGACGCAGTTTAGGTAATAGTTACTACGTGCCAAAAGAGTCAGGTGGGAACTGTATCGTAATGACAAAAAAAGTTACATTAAGTGAACCAGTGGCGTAGCGTGAGTGCCGGCCGCCCGGGGCGGATGACAATTTTGCCGCCCTCTTATATAGGTATTTCAGTTTAATGTATCCTATATATTATTTGTAGATAACTTTTCGGCAAGAATAGTCATCATTATTTTGCATTATACAGGTTAGATTTTAAATAATTTTTTTTTATCTAAGTTTTACAATAATAGCCTAAGATCCCGCTATATAACGACCTTCACCGAGATGTTTGTTTGATGAAACGTATTTTATATTCAATTTAATATGTCAATAAATATATTACATATGAGTTGCCTAACAAATTACAGTCCAGGATATGATTAATTAATTATTTAAACAAAATCTATAAATATTTCACCGGTTTGATTATTAGACAAATTCTATACCAATCGAAAGTATGAAGCCCATAGAATATGCAAACGTTAGGTTGCCTATTCTTTTCCGGTCACAACTCTCGGGTTGCCAGGTATAAACAGGTAAATCGATACCTGTTAGCATTATGCTCCGGCCTAACTAAAGTGCATTATTCATTTGAAAATTATGCTGTTTAACAGGTTTTTTAAAATAATATACTCAAGTTTTTCAAGTGTAGTAAAAGAAAACTACCTTTAAACGTTTAAACTTAGTAAAAGTTTGTATTTTTTGCCAAGAAATACAAATCAAACAGTCGCTACAAAACGTCATTCAAAGAAAAGAGATTCCCCGAATTCGCCATAGCATAAGTAATGAAAAGTTCCGTGCTCTTTTCAATTGGTCCGAATTTGTAGTTACGATAAAAATATGTAATGGTTTAAATATTTTTATTATTTATTGTGTAACTTTGCCGCCCCCTAAAAAGTGCCCCCCCCCCCCCTTATTAATCCTTCGAGCTGTTTCTGAATATAAAAATAAAATAAAAAAACAGCGCATTAAATATTCTTAGCTAGCTGCACCCAGTGGTTTCACCCACTGTTTTTTTTATTTTATTTTTTTTACTTTTAACGTTCCCTAAACAATGCCAGAATACCCTGAATACAAATATTTCAAGATCAAAATTAGCGAAATTAGTCCAGCCGTTCTCAAGTTATAGCGAGACAAACGAACAGCGATTCATTTTTATATGTATATATGAATATATGATTAATTATTGATATGATGATTGACCTGTGATAAATAGAAACGACTGATTATGAAAAGTTTCCAATACAAATATTTTTTACTTCGAGACTGATTATCACCTAATTTCAAAACTTTTAAATTTTTATTAAGTCTATTAATCGATAAGTAAATATTTATTCATCTGATTATTTAAACATATCGGTTGTATGATACCGAATGTTACTTAATAAAAAAATTGAATGTTTTAAAGATGTCCTGTTAGTCAGTAAAAGTTAAATTTTGTGAAAACTTAAAATCTCTGGATAATTATAAAGGACTTAGGTACTAAAAACCAATAAATATATAATCCTAATGATTAATGTAGATAATTATGTGATGATTATCTGTGATAAATAGAGAAGACTGATTATGAAAAGTTACTGGTACAAATGTTGTTTAGTTCGAGACTCTTTCGCTTATTTCAAAACTTATTAAAAGTATATTATATTTAGGTAAATAATATATTTATTTGATTATTAAAACATTGTTTTTTTTAGTCGTTAGTTAAAAAAATAATCTTCTGTTAAAAACAAAAGATAAGTTTTGTTTTGGTACCGCGCGATTCGATAGTATTAAGCGAAAGTATTTTTTTTTAATTGAGACAGTGTTACTGGTTGGGAATCTTTTTTAAAAATTTGTTCCAAACGAGTCACACTCGTGTAACAGTGTGACTGGTTGGGAAAAAATCCCAACGAGTCACACTGTGACTCGTTTTGGTGTGACTGGTTGGGAACCCCCCTAAAATGTAATGTTCACAACGTTTTGTAATTATTAATTTTGGCAACATTTAAAATGTTCTGTGATTTCTTATCATTGTGCTACTGTAATAATATTACATAGGTAATATACATACAAGAAACAATTTACAGTTGCTTGGTAATGTGAGGAATTCGGTGTTCAAAATCATTGAATTCGAATTAATTGGTATTTTGTTAAGAAACTTAGCATCAGAGGTTATCAGTGCCTCCAAGTAAAATGCTAGTAGTAGCTAATAGCCTAAGATCCCGCTATACAACGACCTTTACTGAGATGTTTATTTGATGAAACGAATTTTATATTCAATTTAATATGTCAATAAATTTAATTCATATGGGTTGCCTAACAAATTTCAGTCCAGGATTTGATTAATTAATAATTTTTTTGATAAATATTTCACCAGTTTGATTATTAGACAAATTCTATACCAATCGAAAGTATAAATATAATATAATAATACATTTATTATACCTACATCAGTCTTAATTTTTAAACAATCAAAACATATTAGGTATCTAATGAGTTAGATCTTAGCAATAACTTAAAAAAAATCAACGCTTTAAATAAGTCCAGTAAGTATGTACCGAATTATTGCTTGACGATATTTAGACGTATTACACCTTTGGGGCCCATGATGATTCTCTTTGGACAAAATTCGGCTTCCTTTGGTGTATTTTTAGACGTCTGGACTCGGAATTTTGATAATAACTTCACCATGCACACGCGGCTCTGAACTTTAGCAAACCGCATTCCTAAAAAAGAAACAAAAATAAATTAGCATAACACAAGCTATTGACGCACAGATATATTTAGTGGTAACATTTTTTATTGTTATATTCCCACTCGAAATATATTCTCCAATTAAATGGTTTTCTGTCTGTGTAAAAAGTATTTAAAACAAATCTATATCTAACAAATACAGCAATATTAAACTTGTGTACTTAAAAAAATAAAAGGTCTGTAACTTACCAATGGAATTTCTAGGACCAAGCGCACGGATGTCTGTCTTTGGAATTTTCAGTAGCGTGTCTCTCAGGAACGAATTTTTCAGGGTCGGAATAATATTTCTCATCATGTTGGATTCCTATAGAAGAAATCAAGACAGTTGTTCCTTTCTCGATCGTTATATTGGTTCCAGGTAGGTACTTTATAATCTACTTGAGCACACCTTTGCAAAGGTTCGACTAGAGGGTACATGCGAAGAGTTTCATCAAATACTTTCTCTAAGTAAGTCATGTCTTGCAACGCCTCGTATGTCAAAACTCCATCGTGTCTTTCTAGTACTTGTTTAATATCAGCGATTAATTTTTCCTGAACGTCAGGATTCTTGGCCAATTCGTAAAGCATAAAAGACATTGTCGTTGCACTGGTTTCGTACCCAGCCGCATAGAACACGAACGCTTGTGCAGCGATTCTTTCACTTCTTTTTGTCCCATAAATTTCTTTTTCTTGTTTAAGTTCCAAAATTAAATCCATAAAATCTTTCCTATTCATGGAAGACCTTTTCTCTGGACAACAACATTTTTGACGCGACCAGAAAAGAAACGTTTGCCCAGGATTGTAACCAATAATTATTTATTGGACTATTTCAGATTTCCTTCTGACTCAAAACTAAGATTATGCACATTATTTTCGCGATTGTAAGATTAGCCTTTTAATAAAAGCTGTTCAAAATGATGAGTAGATTACTATACAAGTAATCATTTTCCTACTATTAGACCTTTTCCTACTATGAGCCATTGGCGGCTTAGCATATTATCCTTTCCTTATAACACTGTATAATAAATGTTTTATTTTGTGAAGTATAAAGAATTAGAATATTTTATGAAAATTTCCCCTAAAATGAGGAAGCATTTCTATCCTGGCATCCATTTCAAGAACATAGCTGTCGCATGTGCGGTTACACTATAGCTCCATCTTTAGGTAATAAATCTATGACCTTTACTTACTCATGAAGACAAATACAACCTCCAAATTTCAGATCTCTACGACGAGCGGTATAGGCGCCTATAGGTTGTACGTGGTCTGTCAGTCAGTCAGATAGTTTACAAACTTTCGGATCTATAATATTTTAGTATGGTTCAGGGACGTAGGCGTTTGCAAAGTAGGTAGACAAAGTTCATAAAGCAGTTTTTTTTTTGTTTCGCTAGTCACGCCAAGCGTTCGTCCGCAGCTGACTTTCTCAATAAGATTGGCTCCAAAGCAGTGTTGCAAAAGTGAAAAATGTTTAATCGGGAAATTTGCTACCTATAAATCGGGAGAAATCGGGAGATGTTTTCGAAATAAAACACGAGCATTATTATTAATAAAATCATATAATAACTAATACCAACAATAAATATTTTTTTTTATTTATTTGCATCTTCTTACCACCCCTTACTCGCTATTTTGGAAAACATTTTGTCATCAATTTGGAAATTAAAACAATTTTAATTGTTTTCTTCCACAAATCTTTTTGTGTGGAGAAGCCCTACTATCGAATCAGAGGAAAGTTTATTCCTTTGTTTTGTTTTCATTAAATTAACTATACCTATGCAACAATATTAAGA
The DNA here is from genome assembly GCA_949125135.1 of Alcis repandata. Classification (NCBI taxonomy): domain Eukaryota; kingdom Metazoa; phylum Arthropoda; class Insecta; order Lepidoptera; family Geometridae; genus Alcis; species Alcis repandata. The sequence goes on from OX421238.1 coordinate 7,638,403, forward strand.
TTAGTATTATCGAAATTACTGTTAGATTAATTTTATCGCCTGATTATATTTAGATGAATCCCATTTTTAGGGCCCGCAAGGGTTCTTTTTGGACATATCTCGGTTTCTTTTGTTGTATTTTTAGACACTTCGACTCGGAACTTTGAGAAGAACTTCACCATGCACACTCGAGACTGGACTTTAGCAAACCGCATTCCTGAAAATAATAACATAATATTACCAAATACTATAAGTGTAATAAATTTAATAATAATTTAATGTAAATCTGAAATCTTATGTGAACAAAACTAATATAGATACAAATCACAATGGAGTGAATAAATGTTGTAGATCTGTTTGTCCTTTTTTTGTAAAAATTTTGCTAAAAATAATGTTACATTTGACTGTTCACAAATCGTGTAACGTGGTAAACGTTGAGTATGATGTTTTTTAATAACCTTGAATAGTGTATTGTATATAAAAACAGATCCTCCATCACATATACCTATACAATACACTATTATTATTGGTAACCTATCGCATACAATTCTATATAATAACAATATAATATCTTTGAAGTTACTCACCGATACAATTTCTGGGTCCGACTCCAAAAGGCAAATAAGCGCAAGCATGCCTATCTTTGGAATTCTCAGGAGTGTGTCTCTCAGGATCGAACTTCTCAGGTTCAGGGTAATATTTCTCATCGTTTTGGATACCTAAAGGAGACACCAAGATCGTCGTACCCTTAGGAATAGTAACATTTGTTCCGGGAATCTTATAATCCACTTGAGTATTTCTCTGCAAAGGTTCCACTATTGGGTGCTTACGAAGAGTCTCGTCAAATACTCTCTCTAGATACGTCATGTCTTGCAACGTCTCATATGTCATTTTACCATCATGTTTCTCCATCACTCGGTCAATATCTGCTATTAGTTTTTCTTGAACTTCTGGCGTTTTGGCTAGTTCGTAAAGCATAAAGCTCATGGTCGTTGCACTGGTTTCGTACCCAGCTGCATAAAACACGAACGCTTGAGCAGCGATTACATCTTCAGTCAGCTCCAACGATAGTTGTTTATCATTCTCATTTTTCACTGTTCCATAGACCTCTTTTTGCTGCTTAAGTTCTAATATTAAATCCATGAAATCTTTCCTGTTTGTTGGGAGACCTTTTCTCTGTTTTACAACATCTTTAACAAGACTATAGAAGAATTCCATCACAAACTTAGGAAAAATTGACGAATTGAATTTTTTTAGGATTCCAGGATACATCATGTCTAATTCGTTAGAAAAATTTGCAGTAAATATCTTGTCGTCAATTTTTTTCATCGTATCTATCATGTCTCGGTTATTCTGTGTGTCCACGTCTATTCCAAATGCGCAAGCTGCTATAGTAGCTGTTGTAAATTTTTGTACAAGCGAGTACACGTCGTGTTCCGGCTGCTTGGCGGTAATCGATTCCACGTACTTAATAAAATCGTCTCCGCGCTCAGTGATCAGGTACAGCATGTTCTTCAGCTTGCCGGAGGTGAATATAGGGGTGAAGCGGTTCCTCAGCACGCGCCAGGTGTCTCCGTCTGCGTGGAACAAGTTCGCTCCCAAGCCTTCTTTGCTGAACTCGACACCGCGATCCACAAAAGCATCAAAATCTTTGATCATAATGTGTTTGATGATATCCAAATCTCGAACTAATAGACACGGAGTAGTCATTCTGTAAATTCCAACGATCTTTTCATTTGGGAACGCATCGTACAATTCTTTGAAGACCATTCCAACATTCTTTTGCCTGAGCGCCGACTGTTTAATATTCCCGAAAAACGGAACTGGTGTTGGTCCGACCACACCCTTATCTTTCCAATAGTTAAACGTTCTTGTAAAATAAAAGTACAAGAAAGTAACGAGCGTCACTAACGCGGCTGATAAATAGACGAGCACCATCTCGAATGATTGTAACATTTGATTACCTAGCAAAGTTATGAAAAGTGCAGCCTTATATATGGCATCCCAGTGGTTTTTATCAAACTTTTGATAACACGAACAATGGCTCAACATTATAACTGCATTGATAATTGTAGCTATGTAGATAGACATATAAACTCTTTATTTTTCACACCAGAAATTACACCCAAAAAGATAATATTACTTGTAAAGGGGTAATTCTTATCTATGCCGTTCCTAGCAGTAGGTAAAAGCTTGTGAAATGTAGGTATTACGTTTTGTAGGTAGCCATTAATTATGGCAATAGCTATTTAAAACGTTCTGTGATTTAAATCATTGTGTTACCGTAACAATATCACGTACTTACATAATATAAGAAACAATATTTGTATACAGTTTACAGTATCTTGGTAATGTGAGGAATTCGGTGTTCAAAATCATTGAATTCGAATTAATTGGTATTTTGTTAAGAAACTTAGCATCAGAGGTTATCAGTACCTCCAAGTAAAATGCTGATAGTAGCTAATAATTTGAATTCAAGTCCAAGGCTGTATCCACATTGAGAAGTTTTATACAACAATCTTTGATACAAAATAATTCAAGAACATTATTTTTACAAAACAAAAAACAAAAACCGACTTCAAAAGACCGACTATTGAGTTATTCATCTATTTGTCGCGCACGGACTTAATGCAAATTTAAGACTTATATGGTTTTCTCATGGATACTATTATCAGAACTGGACTAAATTGAAATGGGACCAAATGGGAAGCGTCTAATAAAAAAAGAATCATCAAAATCGATTCACCCAGTCAAAAGTTATGAGGTAACAAACATTAAAAAAAAATTTAAAAAACATACAGACGAATTGATAACCTCCTCCTTTTTTGAAGTCGGTTAAAAATAACTAGTCATTAAAAATTAAACTTGCTTTCACAACTACATTAGTAGTAGTATTTTTGACATGAATCGGACTCGATTTTGTTTCCAATATGAAAGCTACATAGACGAAAAATTACAAATAATTAATCCGGTCAAATGAGACCAAAAAATAGTAGCGAAGTTACATTAATTCCCACCCAGCTGGAAATTGGTAGGATTGTTCAAAACAACATCACAAATGAAATCTAAAAAGTCATCATCGATTCGTTACATGCAAAAAAGTAGCCTGAACCATTTTTGAGAAAATCGCAAAAACCCATTTTGATGACCTTTCTACCCAGGAGTAAAATTTTTTGCACGTATCGGATCGATGAGGACTTTTTAGGTTTCATTTATGATGGTGTTTTAAACAATCCTACCAATTTTATCAGCTGGGTGGCAATTACTGTACCCTCGAATGTCTAAATTGGCTAGCCTAAAAGCAGAAAAAGAACAAAAAGAGAACCAAAGATCAAACCATTTGAGTTAAACCGAAAAACAAAAGGAATAGGCATGACGAAAGATTTTAAAATCCTCTTCCATAATGTGAGTACACATTTACTATTTACAAAAAAGCCTTATTTCGGTAATACCTAAACTAAAGTTTAACGAAGTTTGAAGCCATTTTTCACATATTTTTTCAACAGTGCCCGAAAACAGCTTGCTTGTGTCATGGCATCGATTTGACGTCACGGCTAGTAAACATGTCATTGTGTCTATGCGTGATGAGCGGCGGATGACCTGAGTTCACTGAGGCGTGACGTCATACGCTGTGATTGTTGTTTCTGACAAGATGGCCGATTGCTGTATTTTATCTTTTATCTGTTTTTTAAAAATAAAACTAAACATGTGTTTTAAATTTTTTTAATCTGGCTAGTCCCCTGAAAGCATTGAATCGGCGATTTTTTGATACTGTCGTCATGCCTATTGACGGATTAAGAAACGCGTGCATTTATGAAATTTGTTTTGATTCTTAGGTGCCCTCTATTTTACTATTTTTGACCGCTCAGAATGAAGGTCAAGACATAGGTCTAAGTACGAAGTACGAACAAAGATAATTAAGGTCTCAAGAAAACTTAACCTACGGATTAAGTAGTTGGGTTGGCAAAAATGTATGAATGTATAAAAAGTTTGGTAACATATTTCTTTGAATTGTAATAAAAAAACAAAAAAATATATATTAAAAAAAAAACTACAAAATATACCTACGCGGAATAGTAGTTACAATTCTTCGAAAAATTCGCTTTATTTTATTTAGTTGTTCAGAAGTAGCATTTACGATGGACAATGGTAGGAAAAATATTATTAAAAGTCAGTAGATATTATAAAATTATTATTTTAATAATTAAGTTCGTGTAGACCGCGTCGGGCTTATTTTATTAATGTAAATATTATAACAGCACTTTATTTAAAAAATCACTAAACATACATAGGAAGAAAATAAATAAAGTAAGTATAAATTAAATAATAAAGGTTTGCAGATATTTTTCGCATATAAATAATGGGCATTATTATTTTTAATAAAACTTTACGAAAGTTTTAAAGTAAATAATTTTGCGAAGGAAACAGATTATTTCTAAGAAATCTTTTTTCTTTTACCTGTGACGGGAAGCAGACTTTATAAATATAATTTAGATTTTATAAAATAACATTTTTACAAATAGATACGAGGTTTACTTTACTTACTTTTGTTATTCTAACTTGTATCTGCAATATACATCAGTCTTAATTTTAAACAATGAGATAGATGAGATAGGTCTCATCAATATTTTTTTTAAATCAACGCTTTACGAGTCCAAGTAAGTATGTACCGAATCATTGCCTGACGATATTTAGACGTATTCCACCTTTGGGGCCCATGATGATTCTCTTTGGACAAAATTCGGCTTCCTTTGGTGTATTTTTAGACGTCTGGACTCGGAATTTTGATAATAACTTCACCATGCACACGCGGCTCTGAACTTTAGCAAACCGCATTCCTAAAAAAGAAACAAAAAATAAATTAGCATAACACAAGCTATTGACGCACAGATATATTTAGTGGTAACATTTTTTATTGTTATATAAATAATAATAAAAAAATAATTAAAATTAATTTTAATTTCAATTATTTTATAATTGTCGAAATATATTCTCCAATTAAATGGCTTTCTGTCTGTGTAAAAAGTATTTAAAACAAATCTATATCTAACAAATACCACAATATTAAAAGTTTGTGTACTTAAAAAAATAAGACGTCTGTAACTTACCAATGCAATTTCTGGGACCAACTCCAAACGGCAAATAAGCGCACGTATGTCTGTCTTTGGAATTTTCAGTAGCGTGTCTCTCAGGAACGAATTTTTCAGGGTCGGAATAATATTTCTCATCAAGTTGGATTCCTATAGCAGAAATCAAGACAGTTGTTCCTTTCTCGATCGTTATATTGGTTCCAGGTACTTTATAATCCACTTGAGCACACCTTTGCAAAGGTTCGACTAGAGGGTACATGCGAAGAGTTTCATCAAATACTTTCTCTAAGTAAGTCATGTCTTGCAACGCCTCGTATGTCAAAACTCCATCGTGTCTTTCTAGTACTTGTTTAATATCAGCGATTAATTTTTCCTGAACGTCAGGATTCTTGGCCAATTCGTAAAGCATAAAAGACATTGTCGTTGCACTGGTTTCGTACCCAGCCGCATAGAACACGAACGCTTGTGCAGCGATCACTTCTTCGGTCAGCTCCAAGGATAACTGTAGATCATCCTCACTTCTTTTTGTCCCATAAATTTCTTTTTTTTGTTTAAGTTCCAAAATTAAATCCATAAAATCTTTCCTATTCGTAGGAAGACCTTTTCTCTGGACAACAACATTTTTGACGAGACCAGAAAAGAAACTACCCACAAAATTTGGTAGAAGTGACATGTTTAACTTTTTTAGTATACCAGGAAACATCATGTCTAGTTCGTTAGCAAAGTTCGTAGTAAATATCAGTTGGTCAACTTTTTTTAAAGTATTTAACATTTCTGACTCAGTCGTGACATCTATGTCAAGTCCAAAAGCGCAAGCAGATATAGTAGCCGTTGTGAATTTTTGCACAAGTGTGTGAACTTCTTGTTCCGATTGCTTGGCAGTTATTGTGTTGACGTGCTTGATAAAATCGTCTCCGCGCTCTGTGATCAGGTACAGCATGTTCTTCAGCTTGCCGGAGGTGAATATAGGAGTGAAGCGGTTCCTCAGCACGCGCCAGGTGTCTCCGTCTGCGTGGAACAGGTTCGCTCCCAAGCCTTCTTTGCTGAACTCTACACCACGGTCGACAAATGCGTCAAAGTCTTTGATCATAATGTGTTTGATGATGTCCAAATCACGAATAAGCAGACATGGTGTGGTCATTCTGTAAACGCCAACCACTTTCTCGTTTGGGAATGCGTCGTATATTTCTTTAAAGATGACACCAACATTCTTTTGTCTAAGAGCAGATAGCTTTAAATTTCCGAAAAACGGGACTGGTGTTGGGCCAGCAACACCTTTATTTTTCCAATAGTTGAACGTTCTTGTGAAGTAGTAATACAAAAGAGTGGCTAGCGTCACTAACGCGAAAGATAAATAAGTGAGCACCATCTCGAATGGGTCTCTCTACTGCGGCATCTCAACGCAAAGCCGCTGTATTTATACTCATTAGTATGTACGTACCATTTAACGATATAACTACTATATCAGGCTATTTTTGCAGGCTAATATTATGTAAACATAGTGTGGCGGCAAGATAACGATTTGAGTATAAACATAACCACATTTAAAAAACTAACCAAATAAAAATACAAAGCATTTTATCACTTGAGCTATATTTTAAGTCATTAAAATGTTGCTTAGTTTTATTGATCACTTTGTTAAACGGTTTTATTTAGCTCACGTTTTCTTTTTTCTTTCTTGGGTCAAATTTAGTAATTCAAATTTCACCCTCTTCCTGTCAACCGATTAATCTGAAATTTTGTATACACTTTGGATTTTGGTGACAATACAATTATGTTTATTCATTATCATTATAAATTCAAGATGGCCGCCGCTACAAAATGGCGGATAACGTAGGTTTTATCAATCCCATAAATATGGGTATCAAATGAAAGGGCTCAACAAGCAGAATACAATATACTATAAAAAATTGAAATTCAAGATGGCGGCCGCTACAAAATGGCGGATAACGTAGGTTTTATCGATCCCATCAATATGGGTATCAAATGAAAGGGCTCAACAAGCAGAATACAATATACTATAAAAAATTGAAATACAAGATGGCGGCCGCTACAAAATGGCGGATAACGTAGGTTTTATCGATCCCATCAATATGGGTATCAAATAAGTGCTCAACCAGTATAATACAATGTACTATATAAAATAAAAACTAAAAACTAGAAAATAAAAATAAAACCGTGGGGCACGTCCCACGGTTTTATTTTAGTCTAGTCTATGCATATGTTTATAATTCCCACGACTGTATCTATTTTATTATTTTTTGGTTTTTAGTACATTTTTTTATTGTTTTATAAAACCGTTTAACTTAAAATTTTTTTTTACCTATTTTTTTTTATGATACAAATATATTTTGAGATCAAAGAAGTGAGTCAAAAACTTGTAATTTTTAGGGTTCTGAACATTTTTCGGGGAAAAACCCTTATGACGAGACTCCGATATCTGTCTGCCGGTATATCACAGCCAATCTCAGAAACTATAAAAGCTAGCAGAAATTTGTAAAGTTGAAAAAAATTAGAAAATTGGGTCCTGTAATGGGGACCTAAGATTTAAAGCCATGTAATGTGGGCATGTGCTATCAAATGAATGGTATTAATTTGGATATTTCAATTACTTTTTTTACCATGAATAGTTTTTTTATTTCAAGATCTTGAAACAAATGATCGCGCAACCCCTTCCGCCCAATTTATATCTAAGGTTAACCGACTAAAAAAACCTAAATTAATCAAAATTCAAATTCAAAATAATTTATTCAAATATGGGTACATCAATGCACACTTATGAAGTTCAAATACAATTTTTACGAATAAAATACACAATAAATTAAATGTCAAAGAAAACAATATTATTAGAATGTCAAAAAAATTATTTAAATTATTGCAATGTAAAAATATCAAGGTATAAAATAACTATAATAGTATGTAGGTATAATCAGTCAAGTAGGTATTATTATTACAGTCTAAATACAATTTACGTAAAGAGACTTTATCACAGACGAAGTCTTCAATTTTATAGTAAGCCTTTTCAATTAAAAAGTCTTTTAAAATTCTTTGAAAATCTGTGTCTTTCTTATTTACTAGAGTAACAGGCAACAAGTTATAAAAAGTTATAACCAAGTAGACAGGTAAGCAAATTATATGAAATACTCGTACAAAGGAAAAACAACAACCTCCAACGTTAAAACGGCTGAACTGATTTTCATCAAACATAGTATAGGACACTCACGGCTAGTTCACCTTTCAAACAAAAAAAAATAAAATTGGTTCATCCGTTCAGGAGCTACGATGCCACAGACAGACACACACACACACACGTCAAACTTGTCCCACACCCCATCGTTTTTGCGTCGGGGGTTAAAAATACGATAATTCCCTAGAACCCTAGACATGCAATTCTTGGCTTTAGCAGATTTTAAAAATATAATATGGTTTAAAATCTGCTGAACTAAAACTGTAATTTTTTTTGTTTCAGAAAGGCGGGTGGAGCAAATGCAGATGTTTCGTGCGCGCCCAAGCTGGAGAGAGGAGAGCGCGCGAGCTGCGCGAGCGCGCTTCGCGGCCTCCACCCCGCGCGCATTATAGAGCTAGACACCCTGCACACTGCACTATATACGGTACACGATTATTCCTTCCGTAATACATCTCGGTTGATCCTCAAGATCAGGGCCCATACCATGAGCTCTTATCGCGATCCTGAATTGGATCGCGTTGGCTTTTGTCTCGGTTTTTCTCTAACCGACAAAGCGAGACGAAAGCTAGGATGACCTAATTTAGGCTCGCGCTAAGAACTTATAGCACAAACCCTGATCTTATAAACAAAACAGACAGGTACAGAAGTCAATCTACTGAATCTACATATAAAGTGCGCTCGAGCAACACACATAATTATGAACACCTCTCACGGACACGATTTTTCGGACCGGTTCGAACCAGTGCGAGCGCGTATTTTAGTTATTATATTTCCGTTCTTCCTGTTTCATTCTTAACAATAAATCAAACAACTAGATATGAGTGCCACTAGGCACTACCACGATAGTTTTTTGTGCATAAGCCAAAGTTAATAAACCATAGCGCGACCACCGCGCGTAGGTATGAAAGGTGAAGTAGGTACATACATTTGATTGACTTCTGTACCTATTGTTTTGTGTCTCATAGCAACATAGTGCAAAAAACACGTAGTACATAACTTTGAGTACCAACTTCATAATCCTAAACCACTTTAACTATGAGACCAACCCAATCACAGAAAAAATCACCTCACGTTGAGTGTGAAAAACATTTTTCTAAAGAACAGTTATTTTAATAATATTCTATAAACGTTTCACAACTAGGATACCCTGTGTCAGGGATGCCAAGTTACATACACAAAGACAAGGACAAGTAACACTCGATCCCAGAACAGATATTTAAATGCATCGTTCAAGCATCTGCCTGGCTGGGATTCGAACCCTGACCTCTGGGTAAGACGGATATACTACCGCTGAGCCAAACAGTGGAGAGCTATGAGTGTGAAACGTTTATAAAAATAGATATTTATTTTATTTTCACGTTTTACTCCATGTGTTTTGCAGGTCGGTCATGAAAAATCTTGCCCAATTGCTGGCTGTCCCTATCAGCGAACACGTGGTAACTTTCATCTATTTGGTAGCCGCAGTCACACTGCTCTCGCGGACGACAGGTGAGACCATCCAAATTATTTAGGTACATTTAAATTTGTACCTTACAAGGCACAAGCATAGGGTTCATATTACTACATCCCGCGTTTTCATCCGCTATCCTACAGCAATCGTAATTTTTTTCCCAAGTAAAAAGTAGTCTACAAAAGTATGTTATTAAGAATATAGACTCCCTCCATCCATACCAAAGTTCATCGAAATCCGTTCTGTCGTTTCTGCGTGATTAAGTAACAAACATCTACGAGTAAATACACAAACATTAACATGTATCATAAGTATAAGTAGAATGAAATGGCTTTTCAAAAACATAAAACCACCAAACTTAAATCAATGCGGAACATAAGTGGACGAGTACAGATAATTTTTATATTTAATCAGGTTCAGGAAAGTTTGCTTTTGAAAGCCTTGACCTATTTTCTTACCGTCTGATTGAGAGCAGAAATATGACGTCATTTCCTGGATATGACGTTTCTTGTTGTTAGATTTTCAAATATCTATAGAATAGATAAGAACTGAACTAGCTCAAAAAAAATTTACACTAATTTTATTATTGTACTTTAATGGAGGCAAAATGTTGAATTAATAAATTCCGTCTATTACCCTGGGTTTTAATTTTCCTAGTGGCATAGGCTTGAAGAATTTGTGGAAGAAACCAAATCAGAAGGTTATAAAATCAACCATATTATCTACTAACTAACAAAACTAACTCTTTCATTTGTTTCTTTCATACCTTTTCACGACAAAAAGATTGAAACAATCTTGATCATTTTTAACCGAAAAATAGTATAGAGAGTATCGAGAACAAGGATATGTAATACTTACTTTTTATTTGTGAAAACTGAAAAACAACGAGTAAACCCGCGTGGCAATCTTAGGCAGCTTCAGCTACTAAATATTTTCGTGCTCCGCTAATCCCATAATATAAATATACGCATGTAAAACAACCCTCGTGGCCCGGGGTTGCCTTGACCCGGGTAACGATGCGTTGTCAAAACACTCTGATAAATGTAGAGCGTTCTTTCCTGTTCGCTAACAATTTTGTACGCTATCTACAAGGACACGGAACCAATAGGTCAATCGATACAGCTTGTGGTTTGCTAGTGACAGCCTTTAGTTGCTAGGAAAGAGATCTAGATATGTAAAAATTCTTCATATGGCAACACTGAAAAGTCGGAAACTCTTGGACACTTTATGAACAAAAATTCTACTTACTTATATTATATTAAAATGTCAGGTAGCGCTCGTAGCGTAGCACGACTAGCTGTTTGTAACCGATCACTACGCTAAGCCTTATACAAACTTTTATTATAAACTAGCTGTTTCCTGCCACGCTTCGCTGTGGATAAAAAAAAGATTAAAAAAAAAAAACAATCCTTGATGCGTATTATAATAATATATATCATGCTAAAATTTCAGCTCGATCGGTGCAGAACTTTTTGATATAATATAGATGTGAAGGATTTTTTATTGGGATGTTTGTTACTCAATCAAGCAAACACAACTGGACGGATTTGGGTGAAATACGGTTCGGAAATAGCTCATACTCTAGATTAACACATATTCTACTTTATGTCTCGAAAACTTTACGGTTCCTATACAGAGAAGGTTATAGCACAATATGCTATGCCAAAAAAGGGTCCATAGTACTCATCATTATAAAGCCCCGTAGTAAAAGTTGTTAATAACGATGAGTCATGAGCCCTTTTTGGCTTAGCATACAATTTCGTTTTAACTCTGTATACTTATTTTTTTAACGCACGATTTAGCAAACTATCCCAACATTTTCTCTAGGACATAGCGATACGGGCCGGACACTGGATAAATACTCGGTTTATCTTGATGTCCTTACCGGCTTACGGTTCCGGGTCTCTGCCATATCTGTGTAGGTATAGGCGGTGTGGGCTTTCGTTACCGTTTTCTCTGAAACCTATAACTTTCATAGCCAGTTTAAATGGACGCAGGTTTACGCCACTGGTTGTATACCATAGTATACTAACTAGAGAAAAAATTTAATAAAAATGTTAACTTTTGAACTCGAAACGCTTAAAGTGCAAGAAAACAATCTGTGACTAGACGTATATTTGCTGCGTCGTCGCTGTCAACGAATTATTCCACTTAGGGTCAATTTACATCGAGTTGTTGGAACTGGGGCCAGACGAATTTTGTAGGGGAAGGGGGGGCATAACGGGGGCGTTAAGGGAAATAAACAATTAAAAAATAATCAAATATATTTATTTCTTGAAACTAATCACAACCCTTTGGTTATACATTAAAGTATCATTTGGCATAGCATTTAGTAATAAAAATAATCAACAATAGTTATAATTTTAATTTTACGAAACCCTAGTGAAAACCCCATCATGCCCCAGGGTAGGGGCAGTATAGGGTACCAATTCGGGGCAGTACGGGGTACATAGTTATTTTGTCTCACAGAATGTACAGATGTGAATTTCTTCTTCATTGTCGTCATCAACACCTGAGCTTTTCTTTTTATAGGTTCTCACCATTTTAAAGCCTAAAACAAGATAAGTTCTATGGTCAAATAAACATGCCATTTTTGAGAGTTGAAATGGGGCATAATGGGGACAGTAGTTACGGGGCATAATGGGGCACCCCATCTTGCCCCGTAACCATGTCCCCGTTATGCCCCTATAACTAACATTGCTTAAATTAGCGATTCAAAACAAACTGTCAATAGCTACAGTGATTTTGTTCAGAACATAACAACACACAATGTCGCTATAAAAACACAACAAAAAAGTATAGTAGTCACGTAAACACTAACCTGGTTACATTGGTTTTCGTAAACACACCAAATAAGATGAAAAGATGTCGAAAAATGTTTTATATCGTAAGAAACTAACGCGTGCAATCTGCTCGTTGTTCACTGACGGACTGATGACTGATGCAAAATGACCGCCTGTTAGTGAAAACAAAACACGGCTAGTGTTACCAATTACTTGTATGTGTGGGTGGCCCCGTCGTGCCTCACGTCCCCGTTATGCCCCCCCCTCCCCTACAGTATTTTACTAAACGCATAAATGAGTTAATGCAGTAACTGCCACTTAGGCCCAATTCAGCCGGGATGGGCACGTAGCGGTTGACAAAACACTTTTCTCAGCACTTTATCCTTAACTGTCTCAGTTCGGTGTTGTCTCCCAGTGTTACGTATAATCAAAGAGTTAACAATTAAATTGGGAGAATTTTGTAGTGAAAATTGAAAACAGAGTAAGTAAGAAGCGCGATAACGCGAACATGTCCAACTGAACTAGCTCATTTAGCACTGTAGCTAGCTGTGTAGCGCGATTTAATGTAGGCTAACATTAAAGAAAATATAATGTTTCGCTCAACTCCAAAATAAACGCCGTTTTAGACATTCATTAATCAAAAGTGTGAAAAACGGCAGTGTTTCTTAAGTTTAAAGGCGAACGGCTTTGTTTGAGAACTTACATTAAATTGCGCAGAGGTGGCGGTAGGTAAACTCGGGATGTTTAAAGTATTTAAAATGTAGGTATGTTGTTCTGCAGAAGGGCGGTCCGCCCGTAGGTGGTCTGCGGGAGAAGGCGGGCGCAGAGCGCGCGGACGCGCGCGCTTCCCGCACCACACACACCCGCCCATTCACTGTTAGCAGGTAACTCGCTTTTGAATTAGATCAGCTAGACGTTTGTCTACAGTTCATCCGGTTGTCAAAGATGGTAAATCTTAGCCTGGAGTACGCATAAGAATAAATACGAACAAGAATACCCAAACACACTTTCAGTTAAAAGTCGCATGAAGGGACGTCTAAGCTCTTGAGAGAAATTAAAAATTAATTGAATAAATTAGTTGGTAATAAACTATTATCTCAATGCACATTCAAACAACAAATTCGTTCTGCGACCAGTTTTAGAAGATAATATTATATCAAAATAGACTTGATAATTATTTTGTATGTATTATACTACCGATCTCTGTCTATTATCTTCCGCTTACTCTATGATACATCTTAGATTCAACGTTGGTAAAAATAAAAAATACGATAGAAATAGTAAAGGAGATCATGCAACATCATAATTAAGTATAAAGCTGTTTATATTATGTAAACATATATTTTTGACAATAGACAGAAACCTATTTACCTATAGCAAAAACATATAAAAAGATAATAAAATATACAGATAAATAATTGACGGTGTAATCGCGTAACATACATCCCAAAAAAAAGGAACATAGGTACAGTCGAATTGAGAACCGTCTCCTTTTTGGAAGTCGGTTAAAAATAGAAAACTTTTTTTGTCATAAACCAGTCTCAACTAACCGTAATGTCGGTCCTAAACAACCGGCGCTGGTCTTCCGTTGAGACTGGCGGGTGACGTAACACATGTGCACATGGAGACCACGACGAAACAACGAACGAACGAACAAATAAAACATTAATAACAAAACATACGTGATAAAATAGACAAACAAGACATAATAAAAAAGTGAAAAAGGAAATCAGCCTGCTACATGAAAATATAAAAATAAATTGGGTAAGTAATTTCAAAAACTAGTTAAAAAATTAAATATTTCATTAGATTGCACTGATTTTATTTCTAAGTCTATTCTCCCTTTTGATACACAAAAAGTGTTTCTTTAATATAAAGCTAAAATCGTATAGCCGTTTATACTTTGCAGGTTCCTTATTAGCAGCGGAATGTCATTCATTTTGACGCAGCATTGCGGAAACTACCTCAGAAAGCGGCTAAACTGAGCCGCTCAACTTTGTCCTCCACTATCAACAACAGCTGAACATAAATACAATAAGTACTTATGTAGGTACCTACTACAGTCAGCTGGCTGTTTCTAGGCAGGTTCTCTCAGGATGATTTTTAAAATTTTTAATTCGCCGATAACGTGTCAACGTGACTTGATGTTACATGGTAGGTAATTATTTGTTTGAAGACATTATTTGCGTCGTCATGCCGAGTTCTTAAATTTAAGATGCAGAGTCATCGTGCATCGGCGCTCAGATAACAAAGTCGTTATTGCCTCGGGTTTGACCTTAAACTGTTAATAAGGTGTGTGACCACCTTAATGGCAGTTTTGCTTACTCTATATTTATAAAGGCACCAATTACCGGCTTATTTTCCTTTTGTCTACCATTGTTTTAGATGACAAGGCAGAGTTATCGAAGACACGAGATAATTACGACCCGCTATATGGTATATCTACTTGTATATTTATAGCAATACTTATTACATAATTAAGCTTGCTTTGTTTTCCTGAAATTACTAAGTCTTGTTTGGATAAGATTAAAATATACCTACAATAAATACATTTTATAATTATCTTGAAAAGTATTTGTTAATTACAGCCTTAATCAATGAAATATGAATTCATTCTTCGTGTTATCATCCTACAAGCTAATCTAGCCAATTTATCTACGATCTAATAGGTACTGAAAATTTTGAACAATCAGTAAAGAATCACAAATAAAATAATTATATTATTATTCTGTGATCAGAGTACTTCGCGAAAACTTTTTTGCTACAACAATCACAGTATTTTATCTCTACCTACTACATCTTGGCCGATTTTACTCATTTTTGAAGTTGTTGATTATAATAGAATTAGGTATCTGCCAAAAAAATTTAGTCTAATTGGCCAGTAAATGGAGCTGCAGCAAGCTTCTCTCACATATTTCATATATTTCTAATCTACCTATGTCTACATTTGTCTACTTTTCTTTAATTTCACGTGATTTAATAAATATTTCTTTGAACGCAGTAGGCAGTTCACTCGGGGGGAGTTCGATAGACAATGTCCGAGGACTTGGACTCGATCAGCGAGGAAGAACGAAGCTTGTTCCGACCCTTCACACGAGAGTCTCTGGCCGCTATCGAAGCCCGCATAGCAGAGGAGCATGCCAAGCAAAAGGAACTCGAGAAAAAACGAGCGGAAGGCGAGGTAATAACAAAACGTCGTAGACCTCTTGTTACCTGTTATATGTTACACGAGTGTCTAGATATGCAAACGCTAAAAGTGTTGATGTTTACATACCACAAACAGTAGGAACAGTGCTGACACTGAAACTTTCAAAGAGTTTACATTTACACCACTCACAACCGAAAAGGAGTATGATGTGAAGTGAAACTGCACAGTTCAACGTTTCTGATGGATAATTTTTAAATTATTCCAGAACGATTTGGGGCGGACGAAAAAGAAAAAAGAAGTAAGATTCTTTGCTTGCCCCTATTTTACCTTTTCGGCTCGTTTTATTAGAGAAATGTTAACAAGTTATCGCTTGTGATAAATCAAAATTTGTTTAACCATGAGACATTACAATATCCACAAACATTGGCGTTGAAGTTCAGCCGCGATAACTTGTACCAACTGCATTTTCTATGCATTGATCGCATTTACAGCATTATTCCTCAAACACATCGCTTCGTCAGCAAAGCATCGTAACAATTGTTCACAAGTTTAGCTGTTATTAGATGACGTAAAGCGTACACTAACAGCTAACCTTCCAGTAGTTTAAAAAACGAAGGCTTCTCATGTATGTTTGCATTCAAATATCAAGTGTGTTCGCGATGTGATTACTCAAATAGAGGTCCCTTAACGAGTCATGAAAACACTTACCTAGTACCTAAGTAAGTCATAAAAAACGTATCAATATCGTTTAGATAGTTGTACCTTTAGCTAGCCTTGACCACGTAATCGACCTATTAAATATGACTCTATGTAGTGTTGTCTCCCCATTCGTAATAAATTACTGTTCAATAGGAAGCCATCGACATTCGACGACGAGAACCCTTTGTCTTTCAAATGATGATCAATGAAATAGTGCGATACAACAACGCATCGCAGTGCTGTTACATAAGCGTTAGATTCAAATACACCAGCACATGACATTCACCATTATCAAGCATTGCACAGGACTGGCTCATCGTCACGCATCACCGACTGCAGTCATCTAGGACTAGCATGGTGGCCTCACCTAGCTAGCGATTAGTGCATAACTATTAGCTAAAATGAGATAAATGAGATTTAATGGTTATGATTTGTAATTTTAAACATTTGTCTGGGCTTGCGCTAGTCATGACCTCCTATTCTGAGACCGATTTCGAATGTTACCAATCAGAGCCGGCTGAAAAGTCGATGACTAAGCAATAGCCCCTTTCAATCGCGAGCATATTCGGAATGGTAACATAATAGAGGGAGAAACTTCAGCTCGAAAGCTTTTAGTTCTGCAGATACGCATTATAGCTACACAGACAGCAGCACTGACACTGAATCGACATTAGCTTTAATGCCTTTTCGGGATACGCTGACTGTAACAAAACTGATATTGATAGAGCTGTCAGACACTGATTCAACTTAATTGTTAGTTGATGGTTTAGATGCGGCAGGTTTAGCATGTCGCTGTCTATATCCTGAAGCAACAATTAGTTAGGATCTGCATGCTTATCAGTCTTGCAGTATTGTTGCAGTTCATGAGTATTTGACTAGGCTTATCGAAGTAGGCTAGCTTAATAAAGACTGCGGTTACAAGTAAGTAATAAGACGGTGCATCTGTCTTAATTCACGATACACACATAGATTTATAGAAAAACTAAATGAACATTTTTGACCACCTTACCTAGTATCTAGTTGTTCATATTTAATGTTAGCTAAAATACATAGCACTTTTAATATTTGTGATATGACTTTGTAATATGGAATATGGTAGATATTCATGTTTAAAAAAAATATTATGGTACAGTTATTAGCACAAGCATAAGCCCACTCTGTCTGTCACATTGTGTGCGTATCGTGTTTTAAGTTGTACAGGTCAAGGTAATACAAATTTAATGAATATCTACTTAGTCTACTTAAAGCCATGTTTTCGACCTCAGCGCGCAGAGAAGTATCTATCAGAAACACTAGCAGTGGCACTGGCGCGCGGCAGGTCCATTTGGCAAAACCACGCCGTCAATGGCTCGCTTTCAGCATCGTCAAGGCAATATTGGACCACCATCACCGCACCGCTGACATCGAAAACTAAATTAAAATGTGTTGAATGGTTTGTAATAGCAGTTGTTGATATAGGTGCGATACGATGACGAGGACGAAGACGAGGGGCCGCAGCCGGACGCGACCCTGGAGCAGGGGCTGCCGATTCCGGTGCGGATGCAGGGCTCCTTCCCCCCGGAGCTCGCCTCCACCCCCCTCGAGGACATCGACCCATACTATTCTAATCAAAAAGTAAGTTTTATTTTAATCTCAAACCCCTTATTGATAATAAGTGAATTGAATATGTCAAACGTGAAGAACAATGTGAACGTGTAATAATAATGTTTCACTGTAGGTTAAAAGCATCCCCTACGCTTTCACCTCTTTTTTCGAAGGTACGAGTCGATTTACGCGTGAACGGTCGTCAAATCAATCTAGGTACGCTATAAAATGATCGACGATGACGTGAAGAAATACGCGTGAAAGCGAGACAGTTGCTTTATAGAACGGGTTAACGTATCAAGAGAATTAGAATAGGTTCCTATTTTCGGTGTTCACATCAAAATGTCCAATTCGATTGCAAAAGAATACAATATAATAAATTATAATTTATCAGTTAAAAGTTCCAAGTTTTAAATAATTTTAATTAACCGCAGTCCACATGTCACCTAATTCTAAGCAATCATTTGAATATTTTTGTATGATATTTATAACAGGTTCAAAACATTTCAACTCGCTTAATAAATACTTAAGTTTCTTCAGAAATAAAATTCATCTCCAAAAATATGAGTATTTCAAGTATTACCAGATTAATACAACTTTTATCGAGCTTCTCTCCATTGTTCCCTTCATCTTTTTCCTTCAAACTTTATTACAATCCGAAAATAGCAAAGTACAATCCAGTTCGCCAAAAGAAAATAACTTTTTACCGAGTTATTGAAATTCAGACGTAACAGTTGCCTAATAGAAAAGTCATCATTACTTTGGTTAATATTTATTTTTTGCTGATAAAATTAATTATATACGTGAGTAAATATGTTTACCTTTATCTGTCCAATGGTTGACATTAACTCTTGATTGAAGACGTCCTTTCTTTGTTTCAGACCTTCGTAGTTGTAAGCAAGGGTAGAGATATCTTCAGATTTTCGGCAACCGACGCCTTATGGTTATTAAACCCTTTTAACCCCATAAGAAGAGTGGCGATATACATCTTAGTGCATCCTCTGTTTTCGTTGTTTATTATTACTACAATTCTAGTCAACTGTATTCTTATGATAATGCCTACCACGCCAACTGTCGAAAGTACTGAGTAAGTATCGAATCATATATCTTTCATCTAATGTTCGAATTAGAATTCTTTCGACCAATTTCGATTTGCAATTTTGAACTACCGTCAGACAATCAAAACATATAACTTTATTAGGTTCTAGAACATTAGTAGAGTGCACGCTAGTTTCAAAATTGTTAGTGTTCGGCTAGTTATCGAATTGGATTTATATATCAATATTAGATATTTACATAATTATATTATATATAAAAGTAAACATAATACTAGACATTACATCGTATACTTACATAGTTAATTATTGACAACATTGATATAATGGCATTTGAGTTTAATAGAAATCTTATTGCGCTTTAGACTACATACTTACCAGCTGTATCTCAGATATTAAAATCAAATTAACCCTGGCTAGTTCAACGACTTAATAGCATTGGAATAAATATGTGATTCGGGTACATTTAAACTTCATTTAAAAATCGATAACAATTACAGAGTCGTATCAATAGCGTTAGCACATTAAGAAATTGTTAAATCAAATTATTTCATTGAGGAATTCAGTATCATGCGATATGAACCATTGATCTGTCCATTTCTGTACTTCCATCGAGCCGATCCAGTAGAAACTACTGTACATACTGTTACGTTATTAGTATTTACTTATTGTATATTACGACATACTTAGCCATATGAATCATTACAAGTTCGAATACTGAACTTCCATCGCCCATATAATACTTAGATGTCTGATATATTTACAAGAATTTGATTATTTTGAGTGCGGTTCCTGAGCGAAGGTGAATTTTTGCAGAGTTATCTTTACCGGGATCTACACGTTTGAATCAGCGGTGAAAGTAATGGCCAGGGGTTTCATTCTACAGCCATTCACATACCTTAGAGATGCATGGAATTGGCTTGACTTCGTAGTTATAGCTTTAGCGTGAGTAGTAGAACTATTTTATCCGATTTTATTAGTAGTATTACTAAAGGTAGATTTAACTCTATATAATTTACCTGTATTTGATGTGGTATTATTGTTTTATAGAAATAGAATTCTGGAAATCTGAATTAAGCTCAGATGTGTCATACTAACTTCTAATGAAGCGACACGTTCAAACAGAAATTAATGTCAAAAGGGTATTTGTAAGGAAGACTTTTCTATAGTGATGTTTTATAGTTACGTAGTTCAAAGTATTAACGTAGTTTTTTTGGTTACGGATGTCTGTTTGCAGTTATGTGACGATGGGAATAGATCTCGGGAACTTGGCCGCTCTCAGAACGTTCAGGGTACTTCGAGCGTTGAAGACAGTGGCCATCATACCGGGTAATACATTTGTTTGCTTACTTAAAAGTTTAGCTAGATTTAACATAATTTTAGAACTTAGATAACTGACATAGTTCATGTAGAAAAATAGATGTTAATAGTGAATAGTTTAATTGGCCAGTAGTACATGAAGCGCTTAAAAAAGAGCGTCTTCAAGCACCTGTTCGGGCAGGCAACGTATCGATAACACCACTAGAGCTGTAGATGCCCATAAGCGGCAGTTTGATTGTTATCAGACTGACAGTCTAGTTTATGCCGGTCTTGTGAAACCAAAATTTAGTACCTTACGATTGCAGACCAGTCAATCATATTCTTCTTTGTGTTATAATCACAAATATATCACCTGTAAACAACCCAAGCCAGTGTGTACAAGCACCTTGTGAAATGCGTGATCATAGCTACGATCATCCTAATGACAATGATTGATTAAGCTAAATAAGTAATGCATGTTTAGGCAATTAAACGACCATAACAAAAAACACTAATAAAAATCCGTGATCTGTATCCTACAGGTTTGAAGACTATCGTGGGTGCCGTGATAGAGTCAGTGAAAAATCTGCGCGATGTGATCATCTTGACGATGTTTTCACTGTCTGTGTTCGCGCTAATGGGCCTGCAGATTTACATGGGTGTGCTAACGCAGAAATGCGTCAAAGTATTCCCAGAAGATGGCTCTTGGGGCAACCTTACCGACGAGAACTGGGATAGGTTCTGCAAGAATGAAAGTAAGGAATCTCTCCGAGGATTAGCCATCGATATTTTGTATCGATGGATTTGTAACTATTATACCTATAGTCGGGTAAAATAATAATTGTTTAGACAAGGTGACATTAAGTACTAAAGAACATTAGAGGAAGTAAGTTTATTGTAAAGTTAAGTTTATGACAAGGGGTACAGCAAAATAGAGAAGAAAAGTTATATAGGCTGATGTCACCACAATGTGAGATACACATTCAGGGAAAGAAACCAAGTAGTGATAGAGTAGGATAAAGCATTTAGAAACAGTCGTTTCTAATAATGTGTACTAGCTTTTGATAAGGGTTTTAGGATGGGAAGGCTTTTGTGCCACTAACATGAATGGACGAGTGATTTCTTGTAAAAAAAATGCTTACTACTTGTGAGAAAATACCAGATTTTTGCTCTATTTCGGACATAATATTTTATCTTTTATCTCATGGTTTCATGGCTTTAACTAACTAGTAAATAATGAAATGTTGGTAATTGATACATTTTTCAGCCAACTGGTTTGGAGATCCAGAAGCATATCCACTATGTGGGAATTCTTCTGGAGCTGGGTAAGTTATTTGTCTAAGTTAGCTAGGCGCACAATTATCTTCTTGAAAATATTAAATCCAATCGTTTTTTTTTTCTTCGAAATTATTTTTACTTTACAAAATCTATTAGCTTCGATATTATTCCATAGACCATGATGATTAAACATTGTAAAAATTGCACTTTTGAACAAATCTAATATATACATATTTTAACAATTAAAATGATTATGTACCTAAAACAACTTATATTGGGCGCACTTTATTTCTTAAAACGTTGTCGTTTGTCTTCTATTTGTTGCTTATTCTCTTTATCATGTTTATTCATCAAGATATAATTAAACATTTGAATTTATTTTTTGTGACTTGATTATCGATACAGAACATGCGAACCTGGCTACATTTGTCTACAAGGCTTTGGCCCGAACCCTAATTATGGCTACACAAGTTTCGACACCTTCGGCTGGGCGTTTCTGTCAGCTTTCAGACTCATGACCCAGGATTATTGGGAGAACCTCTATCAATTGGTAAGCTATTTTGAACTTTATTTTGTATGAGCAGGATTATTTGTCAAAACTTCACATAAAAATGTCTATTTGAAATTGTATGATGTTATAGAGATGCCTTTCATTGATAAAGATATAATTATATAGATTATATAGATTTAATTGATAAAGATTTCATACGTGGAAACACCAATTTTCGTAAAACCTTAACACGATCGTGTGTAGGTAAATGATTTGGTTCCTAAACCTATTTGCAACATTATTTGTTCAATTTAATAAATTAACTAAAATACGTCATTTTTTTTTGCTACTTATTCCTATCAGTCGTTATAAAAAATATAAATATGTTGGAATCAAACTACTTACTTTGAGTTCCGAACTATATAACCATTCTATGCTAACTGAATGTTACTGTTATAGGTGCTAAGGTCTGCTGGGTCATGGCACGTGCTGTTCTTCGTAGTGATCATCTTCTTGGGTTCGTTCTATCTCGTCAACTTGATCTTGGCCATCGTCGCCATGTCATACGATGAGTTGCAGAAGAAGGCCGAAGAGGAAGAGCAGGCAGAAGAAGAAGCTTTGAGGGTAAGTCTGCTTTGAATGCACTTTTGATTAATGTTAAAATCATTGATGTAATATCGCGTGACAAAGAGTTGTACATATGTAACAGTGCGTGACGCTATGAAAAGTTTGGACAGCAATGATATAAACGCCCAAGGTCATAATACTCTAATACACTATAGAGCACTGTTTCCATCATCGTCCATCGCTTATATCCAAAAAATTGACTCCACTATTATTAATCTTACTTAGAACCGTGAGTCTTCTTTGTTTTGTGTCACTGGAGGAAGCCTATTTTTTTAATCAACGTATATCTTATAAAGGCAACAAATGTTAACATAAATTTATGTAATGTATAGGAAGCGGAGCAAAAGGCGGCCGCCCGTGCGGACAAACAAGAAGCCCGCGAGGCGCACGCCCGCGAGGTGGCCGCCGCCGCGGAAGCCGCTGCGTACGCAGAAGCGCACCCCGCCAAGTCCCCAAGCGACTTCTCATGCCAGAGCTACGAGCTGTTCGTGAACCAGGAGCGAGGCGCGCAGGACGACAACACGCGCGAGCGAATGTCGCTGCGCTCCGACCCCTTCCAGGACTCGGTGAGCACTCAGCCAACGCACAAGCCCGACTCGCACCACGACGCACGCCGCCCCAGGAAGGTCAGCATGGTGAGTATCTGCAACTACACGCAACACACGCGGTTGCCAACCAATCAACTCTCGAACGACTCGCTCTAGTCTAGTTAGCACGGGTCGTGGACAAACTGTATTTCCCCCGTTTTTATTCTGTCAGAAAAAGACAAACATACATACCTATATAATAACTTTGTTATATCTAAGTGCGGATAAAAACGGGGGAAAAGACAAATCGTCGACGGCCCGTGCTAGGCCTACTGGAGTCTACTTGCCTAATACTATTTACGTAGGTATTACTTACGAATGTACATCAAAATGCTTCACACAGTTTTACTGCTAAAATATTGATGATATTTTAAACGTGAATAAAATTTTAATTGGTACCTCAATAATTTAAATTCTAAATAACTCGTTAGTTGTTAATCAAAGTGCAATTGACCAAAACTTGATATTTATTCTGATTCTCAAAAACACAAAAAACCCGAACGAAGAAATGTTTATTGCTCACAGCAAGTTGAAAAAGGGAAATTCGTACTTAATAAATAAGTACTTAGAATAAAATCTTTTCCTTAGAGTTAGGTAAATAACATAAAATTATCACATCGATTATCTACTTACGAGTATGATATAATTAGATACGAGTATCATAGAAAAAATAACAAAGAATTGACTTAGCTACGTCTGAATAAGCATGACATTTCTCTTTTTATTAAGGATTAAATTCATTGAAAGTAATCATGACAAACAAAAATTCGTTCCTATGACCCTATCTTTATGACTTCTATTTGAATGTTTGGCAACCGATTATCTTTTCAACTTGAATGCTACCACGCTGCTTTTAAGCAAATAATAAAAAAAGACTGACACCAATTATACACTGATTACCATTATCACCATCATGACAGCACCAAGAACTCAAGTTGAAAAGAACATTTCTACCTAAATGTTTAGTGCGAAGCTTTCTATCTCTCTTCCTGGATAAATGTTTGAGCAAATATACAGATAAAGTTCCTAACATATTTAATAAATGATGTGAAATAAAATTTTCCACGAAATAAATTCTTAGTATCGAAAATTTTACTCAATCAATCCAATCAAACTATAATTACGAAATCAAATGAAACTGTATATTTGCCACTAAATACTGCCTTCTTATGTGATTGTTTTTCTTAATTTTGTTACTGTTATTTATAATTATGTGACTTTAAGAACAAAAACGATGAAATGCATGTCATTAAATCACCGACGCCTTTGTCAAGTTCACTGTTATCATCTTAAATTCAGTTTCATTTATAGAGCTCTCCGCAATTACTTTTAGTAAAGCTGTGACATCATATTTTTCTTTGTGACCCTGTTACTCGTAATTATTCAGCATGAATGACAGCTTCAATGAAATGTTTAGTGGTGATATTATTTCCTCAATTAGATCTTCGTAGTGAATACATTTAGTTTAAACATGTTTTGTTCTTTAGCACGACAACCGTTTCAGTTCCTACTCAACAATAGTTGTCATTAGTAATGACGATACTGAAATGACAAACTGCATGAACCGCATTAGGTATCGCATTTTCTGTGCATGACATGCACGACAAATGTTTTAGTTCTCCAGTCTCCAATAATATTTCTTCATTGGGCTTATGTATCATTTCATAATTTTTAATCGTTGAAATTCGAATAAATTTTTATATGTATAAGGAGCCTAAAATAAGCTCACTAATAACTAACAAAACGTGTGCAAGTGAAATGTTGATTTATTAAGGAATACTATTGGAGATAGCTAATCTATTGTCATGGTAGATTGTTTCTTTTGCGATGTGTTCCCGAACGGGCCGGGCTGAAATTGAACGTATCGGAGAAGAAGAGGTAGGTTCAGTCAATCTATATAATCTGAATATTGGTAAAAAAATCATGAATTTGTTAACAGATATTTACAGTTCCTCAATTTTGATTTAGTTATGTGCGGAGGCTTCGAAATTGATCAGTCAAAAGAACAGTCCTCATGACTATAGATGTAGATTAAACGAATACATAGCTACGGTAGGAGAACGAATATAGTCGTATGCAAAAATGCATGGTACCCTACATTACTTACTTCATGTGTTTATAAACAAAGTTACTTGACAAACTATTGCTTTCACTCATTGTCATTTTTCAGCAAACTTTTTGGCATTATACGTACCTTCGTCTGATTGATTTTCTCGTGCTACTGTCTTGAAATGCTATTGCATCAACATTCATTTATTTTCATCAAAATCATCTGCTATTAGAGTCTTTCGTAGTAAAATACCAACATAATGACTTTGAGAAGTAATTTTGTTTTAATCACAAATTCGCTTCATCGCAAGTTTGAGTTGTTTAATGTATGCCTTTTGTTATTTTAATTTAGTCATTGTGCATTGCAGCAGTGCCTCTTTCCGTCCTTTTTTCTTTTATGGTGATTGCTAGATATTTTTGATCAACTTATGCTTAAATTAATAAATTCAAAATTTTCTTTATGTATTGAAGGTCCCTCACCCTGAACGCATTAATAAAATCGGACAGTTGGCATATGGGCCACTGCGGGAGGGCTCACAGGTTTGTCCTTCAATCCTCATTGGTGTTTGTGATCCCCTACCTTTTCAACAAGACTTACTTTTTTTTGTTTAATCTCTTCTATTCTGCCTTCAGTAACTTTCTATTATATTTCAAAGTCTACTTGCAACAATTCATGGTATGTAACGTACGAATTATAAGCACCATAAAATACACTAACCGCTTTTACAATCAGCTTTTTAATCAACATGCATTGATGCAATAAGACCATCAGCGACACTTATCTTTACCTTCATTTCTATCTCAGTTTAATTTCTATCCTTTTTTGTGTGTTCTGCTCCTAATTTTTGTTTATCAGCACATGAAAGTAAATAATAATCATGAGTTAAAAGTAACTAGGACTACTACAGAAAGCTAAAAGCCTCTGCAGCCGGTTCATTAGATTTCAATAGTGATAACAACAGAAAGGTTTACTAATCGATCTGAATTGAGGAAAAATATGTAACTACTAATAATAACAAATAACAAATGGAGTAATGGCATTTTTGGTGCGCTGAATTTTGTTTTGAGTTTCGATTGTGGTGCTTCAGGCTTCGTTATCACTGCCCGGCTCTCCGTTCAATTTGCGTCGAGGGTCAAGAGGATCGCACCAGATGGCTCTAAGGCCAAACGGCCGGAACCGGTATCCGCCTGGAGCGGACAGGAAGCCGCTGGTACTGTCGACGTACCTGGATGCGCAGGAACACCTGCCATATGCCGACGACTCCAACGCAGTCACTCCCATGTCGGAGGAAAACGGTGCTATCATTATCCCAGTTTACTATGCTAATTTAGGTAAGTTATACAATAAATTAAGGTATAACTGAAGAGGATAGGTACATACTCAGCAGTAGATGGAAAATGGTGGATGATGATGAACGTTATAGGTAGATACCTACACAAATTGCATGTACGTAACAAACACGTGACAATACAATATGTACGAACAAATTATCAGATTTGAACAAGTATTTTTCCAGTAAATAAATTTATCTACAATGCTGCTTCTTATAATAAACGACGTAGTTTTAGATAATTAGATGCCAAGTCATGTTGAAATCGCAAGTCAAGGTGATTCAGCACATTCTAAAATTGGTACCTACCTACAATAAACACGTCTTATTATATGCAAACTGAATCCGCGTTCTCTAAAAACTAACTTTTGGCTAATTCAAATTATTGATAAACACAATGACATAGCACATTTTTTTTGCATAAATTTAATATTTTAAAATGTATTTTTGTTATTTTCTTCAGATACCTATATGAAGGTATCTTGCCTAATAATCTACAATTAGATAACGTTATGTATTATTTATATTACGATTATGACTTTTTGCCTACTTGACTAAAGCATGGGTACTTTAAGAATTCTTCATTCTTGCAACAATGGGCTTTGAAGAGATCGCTCTTAGCCATAACGCCACCATTTAAAGCAACAGTTTGTAAGCCTTTTCTGTTTGCATTTTAAATTTTTATGCTTTGCACAACAAAAAGTTACTGTCTGTCTGTCTTTAAAAAAAATTATAATAATAATCTTTATTGACAACTCACAAAAAACGAAATTACAAACATAGTAAAATACAAAATAAAAAGGCACAAAAGGCGGTCTTATCGCTAAGATCGATCTCTTCCAGACAACCGTACCAATGATTATTCAATTGGAAAGGTTGAATGAAAACATATCGACCGATTATAAGAATGGTTATTAATCGTTAGCCTTATAAGTTTTGACACTTCATTTTTTTTGTAAATTTATGTGGGTGTTAGCATCCGAACAAGAAAAAAACTGAATCTCGGATGCTAACATCTTCCCAAGTTGAACTTAACCCCTAAAATGCCAGTATCATACTAAATTATAAACAATTAATCTTGAGAAAGTGTACAGTATAACTCTGAACGTCGTGAACGGGTGCTGTAAACTAAGAGGCACCTAAGAGAAAGATTCTGCCTATTTTGGGGTCTGACGAAATATTGGTCTTATTTATACCTTGTGTTATAATTTTTTAAACCTTTTTAAATCTATCTAACTAACTATGTACATATTTCAGGATCCCGACATTCGTCGTACACATCTCACCAGTCTCGGCTATCGTACACGTCCCACGGGGACCTGCTGGGCGGCAAGGCGCAGACAAAAGAGGCGCGGCTCCGCGGCCGGTCGGCCTCGAGGAATCAGAGCATCACCTCGCAGCCGCACGGCTACCCACTGCCGAGACAAGACTCCTCGCTCGCCTCCAGGCCGCTCAGGGAATATGTACGTTGATAAATAATTTATACAACTTAGCTATGACATGTTAGCTCAGAGGTTCATCTGAGACCTTTTAAGCTAGAGCTCCCGGGTTCGATTCCCCGCGGGGCAGATGTTTGAATGATGAGTTTAAATATCTGTTCTGCGTCTGGGTGTTAGTTGTCCTTGTCTTTGTGAGTGTTCCACGGTATCCCCATCACAGGGTTATCCTAGTGGAGCTATGAGTGTGAAACGTTTATTTATTTATTTATTAATATTTGTAAATGGGTACAGTGGTAGAATTACCGAGGAAAATATGAATTAACTACGAGAAATGTGACATGAATAAAAAAGAAGTAAACCTAGATTTAACGAATGATGGAGAAGTTTGGAGGAAACGTAAACGTACTTACAAACTGTACCGACCTAATATATAGGTATAGGTAATGAGTAAAATAAGGGTGGGAAAATGATAACTTTGCATATACTCTACTCACTGAACATTAACAGTTTTTTTATTATTTTTTTCAATTATCGCCTCATTCATATCAATTAAGCGATACATTGGAAAAATACAAAAGACACCAATTCTAAAAGTCAGTTGAGATAAATTGCGCTGGACTGTATTGACTTATTGACTCCAGGTCCAGATCGTTTAGCTTGAATTTGTTTAGTTACCGTTTGTCAAACTTTTACAAAAAAATCAACCGCATTTAATTCTTATTATACCTACAATGTTACGTAACTTTCTTTGCCAAAAAAAGTAAACACCCACAACGCCATCGTTATCTCAATCAATAAATTGTTACTCAGTGGAACTCTTTATTATAAAGGTACTTAATAATACTGAATTCACGGTGACATTTCTGTCTCAGTCATCATTATTTCCAAGTATTTTAATCCTTTATTTTATCAAAATGTTGTTATTTTCCAGGATATGAGTACGACGGAATGTACGGACGAAGCAGGAAAAGTATTGAAACCTTCAAATGATAATCCGTTCATAGAATCGTCACAACAGCCCAACGTAGTAGATATGAGAGGTAAGGATAAGACTATTACTAACTAACTTTCCTTTTTGAGTTACTTTTATATTAGCGAAGCGTTTTGCTTTCAATAAAAAAAACTCAATAAAAAATCCTGTTTAAATTTCTTGTTATGCTATTTCATGTCAATCTTGGCAGTATATTTTAACAAAGTATCATGTTTTTTTAACCTGACTAACTAATCGCTTTCTATATCTATAACACGGGTCACTTCTGTTCTATTATAGATGTAATGGTACTAAACGAGATCATAGAGCAAGCGGGAAGACAGAGCAGACAAAGTGATCAAAACGGTAAGAACTAATTATAATTAAATCTGAATGTCGTTGCCTTCTCGTGACAACGCTCTGTGTCTTGTTGCATACGTTCTTTTCATTGATGTTTGATGTTTTATCGTTCTTGCTTTATTAAACAAGGTAATACATTTAACAGCTCATAAAACAATGGCAGCGATTCTGTTGTACCACTTACTGTACTATACTAAATGTAGCACAACTAAAATTATCTGCGTCTCTTTTCATTTCAATGTGAGAAAAGGATGGCGACAATTTTAGTGCAGTCAAATTTAAGTTGGTGATGAAATTGGCACAACAGATTTGACGTCAATCTCGAGGTTTCGTGAGGAGCACAGTGCAGTGACGCACAGGGTTTTGACCGCTGAAGTTTAAATTCTGGGTGGCACAGCAACTGTTACAGACAAACCTGAGGCTCTATTCTGGCACATGCGATAATATCTCGGTCACACTCACTCTCATAACGTTGCTAATGGGAGAGACAAGGCCGTGATAATATAGCACATGCCATTATAGGGCCCTGACGCTTAACACAGGCTAGCGACTTTCTCATCTCGTCATTCTACTTTACCTACACATAAAAACTACAAATAAACCATGACACTACACTTCACACTTATCCGGTATTTGCTCATTATGCAAAAAAAAAACGCATAATTGGCAAACTAATTCAAATATTTGTGGATGTCATTTACATTTGATGCCGTAAAGTAGATCAGTCATTGTTGTCTGTTAAAGATATTTTGGTCTCGATTCTATCTAAGTCTACATTTCAAACTAAGTCAAATTTGGCAGCACTAAAAGACAAATATACATATTTAGTCCTATCAGATTTAGTTTAGTTAATGTCATACTTAAAACAGCACTCGCACGTACGCACAAACATGCTGAAGAAAAAATGCTTTCATCAATTAATTGGAAGTACTAAAACGATTAAATACGGATTTTAAAAGTTGACAAATTATATTTTGTTCTGTTTTGATTTACTAATGAGTACTTCAAAATACTTATAATACGAATAAATTTTATACCATTTTAACTGTGAAAACATTTTTTAATAGCAGACCTACCAAACAATATTTGACTTGCACCCACAGAACAATAAAAAAACTACTTATTATAATTTACAACCTTTTAGAACACTCTTATTTTCATAGATTAGTATTTTGCACCGTAATATGATTTGCACGATTTAAAATAACAGCTAAAATGTTAATTCATCGTGATTGAGACTTAAACGTTGCTATTTAATTATGGATAATAATAATGATTTATACCTATGGTTTATATTGTTGCTAGTGACAACTGTTATGTACAGCGAGATAATCAGTTTTATATCAATTCTGTAGCTAACCGAGAAGAGCTTTCATATTCTATCCAAATTCGAGAATATCGTTGTTGTATAATCGACTTGACTAGAGTTCTTTATTATGTACCAGTACTCTTTTTCTTCTTATTTATTCTCGGACTCTTAACTTTGGTGTATTTATTTTTATGCACTAGATGATAGATATTCACTTTTTCTGTTTACCTACCTGTATTTTTTCTGAAGTAAAATTATAATAAATATGATAGACACACACCAGCACGTCAAATAACGCCGCTTAGTGTAGTCTATTTTCATAAATAATTAAGTACCTAATTTATGTTTACGGTCGATATCATGTACATCGATAATCGATATCTTTGGCGCATTGTGTGTTAGTGCATGCTTTAGTAAATGTTGCTGTAGTGTTTATTTCTAATTAAATAAATTGTAACAAAAAGTAGTACCTACCTACCTACATACTGTCAGATGCTTCGAGAGATTTAGGCTTCGCTATTGTAGCATAAGTATTAGTAGAACCATTGTTGTCTATTGTAGTCGAAATAATTTGGAATATCAACTGAATGAACAGCTTCAAAATTGCTTGTATCAGAGAAATATCACGATATTCATATTTTTTGGTCGTAACTTTGAATCAAAGTTCTATATCATTCATGATTGTGTTCAGGGTAGAATCGTATTGAAGCTTTGTCGCCATGTTCGCGAGCGAAAGTAAGCCACCGCTAGTATTTTTGAGATTAATTTGCACTGGAATATACCTAGCACTGAGATATTATGACCCCGCGGTGTTCGACGGATTGGAGCTTGCTATCACGTTTTTGAGTGCCACGAGTTTGTGCATCCGTTTGCCTTGATAAATGACAACCAGCAAAATTACAAAAAATATGGATATTGGTGGCTAGAAATTAAGAAATTTGTTAAATACCATATTCCAACAAAAGAGCCGGATCATGAATAATTTTCTCCTACTGATGTATGAACATTGAACATGCATAGGAGGTAACCGGCTCTCTTTTTTTGGAAAATCGAAATAATGAGCGAATACTAACAAAAATATTTCTCTCTCTCGTCACACACACACACGCACTCCGCCGGTGTAAACGGGACGCAACAGTGTCAGTGTACTACTTCCCAACAGCGGAAGACGATGAGGATGGACCAACGTTCAAGGAGCGATTACTGGAGTTTCTCATGAAGGCTATAGACTTCTTCTGTGTGTGGGACTGCTGTTGGTTGTGGCTGGAGTTTCAGAAGTATGTCGCACTGCTGGTGTTCGACCCGTTCGTCGAGTTGTTCATCACACTGTGTATCGTCGTAAACACACTCTTCATGGCACTCGACCACCACGACATGGACAAGGATATGGAAAGGGCGCTCAAAAGTGGCAATTACGTAAGTCTCTCGATAAACCTGACCATCTGAACGTGACAAATGTATTTACTATGACTAATTTTTGTATATTTTCAGTTTTTCACAGCAACATTCGGTATTGAAGCGATGCTAAAATTAGTAGCTATGAGCCCAAAATTTTACTTTCAAGAAGGTTGGAATATATTTGACTTTATAATTGTGGCCTTATCACTTTTGGAGCTCGGATTGGAAGGTGTTCAGGGTTTGTCTGTTTTACGTTCCTTTCGTTTGGTAAGTTGTCTTAAATATTTTATCACATGTATTTTAATATAACATCTTTCTTCTTCATCTTGCATAAAAATAAACACGTAGGTTCACCATTCTATTTTAATTTAAGTTATCTTTTTTAAGTTTAAAAATCATTTCATAATCTACCTCTACTATAATCTATCGTCATAAGTCTATTTTTGGCAACAATGGTATTTCCTTTTCTTCCATAATACTTGTCGGAATAAAACTCTTGTGTCAATTTTATCAATCGATCGAACACATAAGAGTTACTCATCTAACACGTAAGACTTACTGACATGTGAATGTAATTAATGTGTATGTGGTGGAATATTTTCAGCTACGTGTATTTAAACTGGCCAAGTCTTGGCCGGCGCTAAACCTTATTATATCCATAATGGGTAGGACCGTGGGAGCTTTAGGGAACTTGACCTTTGTACTTTGCATCATTATATTCATATTTGCCGTGATGGGAATGCAGTTGTTTGGGAAGAATTACACAGGTTCTAATTTAAAGAAAATTTAGCATCTATATTAATGAATTAAGCTTCATTATGATTATTCAGCTTCACACTACAGATTTTTTACACTGGGCTTTTGATTGAACATTATTTTCATAATGAACAAGTCTCGAGAACATGCTGTGGCTTTATAACACACACTGTGGCTCGAACCAGCAAGAGCCGACATACACGTTATAAAGCTATGCCACGCGGCTTTCAGTCATAATCGTCATAATTAAGCTTTGCATCGAGTAAATAGATTTGACTTGCAGCTTTGCTTACAAAGGGTATTTTGATGCATCAGGCTGTCAGCTGATGGGATCTATGTGCTCATTAGGATTACAAAAGTCATAAAAGCAAATCTGAAGATAACTGTTCAAATAAAAGCTCTCACTATAGTTGAAGAGAAACATATATATCCCACTCATTCAGAACTAAGTCAATGCACATCGATAGGTAACTCGAGCACACATTCGCTAACTATAATAGCCCATGAATGTCGGCCCCGAACCACTCACAGAGAAACAAACGAGCGTGAGTGATTAGGGGTCAGTGGAGGACCTCCACAGTAGCATAGGTGAAGCGCCGGTAAGCGAGCTTGTGTGACGCCTTGTTTCACAATTTGTAATTGCAGCTTCGAGTATTCAAATTGGCAAAGTCATGGCCGACACTTAATTTACTCATCTCTATAATGGGTAGGACAATGGGTGCCTTGGGCAACCTGACCTTCGTATTGTGCATCATAATTTTCATATTTGCGGTGATGGGTATGCAACTATTCGGGAAAAATTATGTGGGTAAGTGTAATTGGTTGGGAGTGTTGCATGTACATTGGTGTTTGAAGATGTTGACTGTTGACGGTAAGGCGGCGGCGCCCGTTTTCTTTCCAATATGTATTTCAACTTGACCACGATATCGGTGGCTGATTGATTAAGAACTGTAATGATAGCCACGTGCTTGGGAGTCCGATCAAAAGACTCTTAATCATGCTTATCTTCAAAATGTGTATTAAAATTATTGAAACCTAGATTAAGACCGCTATACACTTGTTTGTATTTTCTTTTTAATCCGCCACCGCACCAACTAGTTAACATTTGCAAATAACGAGTATTTTTGTGTAAATCGTGTAAAGTTCACAAAGGGCACAGCTAGAATTGATTTGAGTTGAAATACATCCAGTAGTTGTTCCAACTTGGAGTGTCAATCGTATTAAACATAAGTCCCGTAGTTCTGCTACTTCGGTTCACACTTTAAGTCGGGCTCGCCGCCCTGTTTGAATAGTGAATATTGTGTTTATGTGCGTCACACTGTTGTGCTCCATTTTAGAGTTGATAAGATTTTATGTGTCCCTTCCAAGTGAGCCTGATATATCCTAAAATATCTTTAATGCCCTACGTTGAAAAGGCGCCTCACTTGTGAGACATAACGCTAGCTTTTATATACCTATCTACTTTCATCTTCCCTACTATGTTTTTGTTGACATTAACAGCGGTAATTTTAGTAAGTTTCTTTAAATTACTAAGGCTGTTGATTACTATCCTTTGTTTACGATAATGCTATCTTCTTTTAATCTCAGTAGTAGCCACTTCGCATGCCGTTAAAGCCAGGGAAAGCTTCATTAACATATTACTTGGCTGATAACGTAAAGTATTATAGAAACTTGAAAAATCTAGAATTGCATGCTTTTAGCAAGTTAATACATAATGATTGTGATATGTATAAAGATATAGGCAAAGCCAAGTTAGTTCTGCAGATTTTAATAACACAATCGAAATTATAAGCTTAATTTGTTATTGCCTGGCTAATTTGCTTCTGTTATATCTGAAATACTTAACAAACAAGCCAGTGGATGTACCACTTCGTTACGTTTTGTATTACACTTAATAATTACACTTATAAGACTTATAGATACAATTTCTAAGCTTATAAGAACTCGGTAAATGAAGAGTTGCATTCAAGACTTCATAAATGTAGTACCCGATCACTAGTTTTGGAACTTTGAGCTCCGTGACGGTACCTACATTTTCTACTTCTATGTTCAGATTACGTGGACCGTTTCCCCGATGGTGACCTTCCGAGATGGAATTTCACGGATTTCATGCACAGCTTCATGATAGTGTTCCGAGTGTTGTGCGGAGAATGGATAGAGAGCATGTGGGATTGCATGCTCGTCGGGGACGTGTCATGTATACCCTTCTTCTTGGCTACAGTCGTCATTGGCAATCTTGTGGTCAGTACTTCTTCCAACATTTAAGGAGCCGTTTATTAAATACCAAATAGCATTTTGAAAAGAAAGCAAATTCTCGTATAAATATCATGAAAGAATGAAATTGCAACTATACAAGAATCCTTTTTTTAAGCTTTTTCAGGATTCAAATGTCGTTTTCAGGTACTCAACCTCTTCTTAGCCCTGTTACTGTCCAATTTTGGTTCATCAAGTTTATCATCACCGACTGCTGACCAAGACACTAACAAAATAGCAGAAGCCTTCAACAGGATATCCAGGTTCACAGATTGGATAAAGAAAAACGTAGCAGATTTCATGAAAATCTTGAAGAACAAGCTAACCAACCAGATCGCCATACACGCACCCGGTAAGATGTGTGTCTTTGCCAGAATATAACGGCATGTCGTGTTTCGATGTTGTAATTGTACCTAAATGTTATAAAATAAGTATATTTCGTGAACAAATATTTTCAAATCCCTAATTCCTCAACAATAACAATTGGGTGCCTTTGAAAAAAAAGCTTCTGAATGCACCTTTTTGAATGCACGCATTATAAATCATCTCCCGTTTCCTGTAATTTTTGGCAAAACCTTATTGATGGTAATATTACGTGGAAAGAAATATCTGACACAGAAATATCGGAGCATGATGTCCGTATGGTAATAATAAACTGGGAAGCATGGTGTTGTGTTTGATTATTTTGTGTCGTTTCGTGTTTCACTGTGCGTTGCCTGAAACCTAGTCCAAGTGTAGATCAGACCTTATACCTTGTGTTGAATCGACTTTGCCCTTTAATCTCCTATTAATTTGTTTTTCATTCTTCGTCATCGTAAAATACCATATTCCTTCTCATCATGATTGTTTGTGTTCTAATTGGCTTGTTATTGCGTAGGTATCATGAAAATGTACTTACTCTGTATTTATTGGCTTATGTGTCTTTGTGCATGTAAAATATTTATGTTGTAAGTATCTATTTAAGTGTAATATTGTATGTTTTAAGTAAGAATATGTGCTTCGTTGTTTATGCTACGGTACCTGCTAAGTATTACAATGTGAATACCAACTCTTTTAGTGTCAGCTTATATCTCAGAAAGACACCAAAAACTGCAGTACTACAAGTATAAGTTGGCGGTGGCGTTATAAGTACCTAACTAAAGTTTGAAAAAGAAACTTGATAATCATTGTAGACATCGTTGTCTATATTTCGTAAAATACTGAACTGTGACTATGCCTAAAGTGGATACAAAGTGATGTACCTAAGCGAAACCGTCATAAAAGTGCATTCGTGATTGAGCACAGCCGCGCCAAGTTATATTTGTCGGATAACCTACACCACAAGCCGTTCCTATACAGCTAAATTCTCATTTAATTTGTTGTATACCTACTCCTGTACAGTTCACAGTGTTATATTTTATTCAATTTGTTAAAGATGTAAATTAATTCTTTTATATCTATTATCTAGGTACTAATCATCTAATTTAAATATTATAAAAGAAAAAAGTTTTTATTTTACATAGTTGTTGATTCACTTTACGTCAAAAAAGTAGATTTAGATCTATTTTACCTTATCATACAGCTAATGAGCCGCTCCGTATCAGAAGATCTATCAAGGAAAATGACGTCGAGCTAAGATTACCTAGCGTACTTTTCCTAGGGTATTGAGCTTCTAAAACTTCTAAATGTGGAAGAAAAATGTTATAAGCCTTCGTAGTTTTTCATTCTGTCTGCGTATGTCAGTCATAGAGTGATAATAGGATGAGACTCAGTGGACCAACTAATGTAGTAGAGTCGTTGAAAATCATATCATGGTCAACATGGTCATGGTCGACAGATACAATATCAAGTCAAGCTTTGCTATATCTATATCACCAGTCGTAATGTATACCGAACATTTACAATATTACTTATTGTGTTTCTTTTATCAAAGAAAGTAATGAACAGTAACACAACTAAATTATTCTACCAGTTATCATCTCCGAACTAATAATTATAATAAAACCATTTTCATATAATATACATCTAGTTTTTAAGTGTCATGAATAGCGGAGCGTAAGTTGATTCATCCTGGTCTGATTTCTATGCTTGGATGCTGTTGGGACATCGCACAACGCACGGTGGGACACGCACGCCACATGTAGGCTTAAAGGCGGCTCTGTGCGGCCGGTGTGTCTCTTCAGAGCGAGTCGACAACGAGTTGGAGCTGGGAACCGATCTGGACGACGCAGTGCTTTACAAAGACAAGAAACTCAAAGACCAAGTAGAAGTAGCTATAGGTGACGGAATGGAATTCACGATACCAGGTAATAACGAAGATGCAACTGTAAATTCACAACACTATCCTGTACAGAACATAAATGTAAATATAGACTGTTATTTCTCAGGTGACAATAAATACAAGAAAGGTAAAGGAATACTCATGAACAATATAAACGCAATAACCGACAACCATAGGGATAATCGACTTGATTGTGAACTCAACCATCATGGATACCCGATACAGGTAAATGAAAAACTAACCAAACCACACATTAATGTACAATTTACAAATGCACTTATGCACAAAGTGCTTCGTATTTCAGGATGATGACACGATAAGTCAAAAGTCATATGGAAGTCACAAGATCAGATCATTCAAAGATGAGAGCCATAAAGTATCAGCAGATACGATAGATGGGGAAGAAAAGAAAGATGCTAGTAAAGAAGACCTAGGATTGGAAGAAGGTACGTACTATAAGATCAAATAAAATTAATTATTTTATTTATTTATATTAGATACCTGCCGCACTTACAGCAACACCAAGGCATTAATTAAAAGAGAAGCACAAAAGTAAAAATATTGATCAAACCAATTTTTTTTCCAGATATGGTTGAAGAAGAA
This sequence comes from Alcis repandata, assembly GCA_949125135.1. Classification (NCBI taxonomy): domain Eukaryota; kingdom Metazoa; phylum Arthropoda; class Insecta; order Lepidoptera; family Geometridae; genus Alcis; species Alcis repandata. The sequence goes on from OX421238.1 coordinate 7,676,387, forward strand.
GAAGATGGGAAGTTAGACGGTTTAAAAGATATAAAAGTAGGAGCAGACGAAGAAGTAGTAGACGACACTCCTGCCGATTGCTGTCCAGACCCATGTTATGCTAAGTTTCCTTTCCTTGCCGGAGACGATGAATCACCATTCTGGCAAGGATGGGGCACTTTGCGACTGAAGACATTCAAGCTAATAGAGAACACATACTTTGAAACGGCTGTGATTACAATGATTTTGCTCAGTAGTTTGGCTTTGGTAAGAAATATTGCAAATATTTACATTCAGAAATGATAAACATGGGTTAATGTATGTGTTGTAACTATATTTTGTTCTTGCAGGCCTTAGAAGATGTTCATTTACCACATCGGCCGATTCTTCAAGATATCCTGTATTACATGGACCGTATCTTCACAGTCATCTTTTTCATCGAGATGTTGATAAAGTGGCTCGCCCTGGGCTTTCAGAAGTACTTCACTAACGCATGGTGCTGGCTCGATTTTATTATTGTCATGGTAAACATCATTATTCATATTATTTTTTTTGTAGTTTTAGTACTGAACTTCTCTTTTAGCTCAACTTTTCAAAACGGTAACTATTCTGATAAACTAATAAGTCTTTTACAGGTTAAAGGTAGATTTTATAATTTTTATGTACGAAGTACGAACCACATTGTTTTAGTTGTTAATAGCTGATAGTAATTAAGATATTTGAGATTTAACATGTAGACATAAGTTGATGAAGTAAATGATAAGTGGTGTCACGTTAGTTGTCACTCGTAAACCACGGCGCGGTGATGGCGGGCGCCGACGACATTCCTGCGTTCCGCTCCATGCGCACGTTGCGCGCGCTGCGGCCCCTCCGCGCCGTCTCCAGATGGGAGGGCATGCGCGTGAGTACGCGCCGACGCAGCCACTGTCACGCTATCCCTGTCGATATTGTTGCGATGCTCATTCACAACCTCTGTTCAACTTTTCTATTGTAAAGCTTGTAACTGTTAATGGGCAACGTAACTCGAAGCGTGCGGCTTTGTTTGTTCGATGTCTGTGGCAGCGGAGACTACGACCGGCCTCACCTCGCTCTCGATGTCGTACCGTACTGTCTGTTTGTGGTTCTCGCTTCTGTGTAACTATCACCAAGACCCTGCTATTATCGATTTCTCTATAACCCTGAAAATAGGCCTAATATAGTTTGGACTTGAAACCCTTTTCAAGTGCATGATTAAAAGACTTGTGCCTATGTGCTGCATTACTATGATACAACTCATGTGCTGTTTTCTGTATTGCAGAAATTAACAAGAATTTCCAAAACTTTGGTACGTGAAAATGGCACATCATCTTGAATGCTGTCAATTATTTATATGCAGCTGTTATTAATAGCTATTACATAACTTCCTTTACCCACAACTTAATTTAGCTTTCAAAACAATATCTGAGGAATGTGAATGTGCAACGTTTCTTTCGCGATCTTCTGTTTATTGATTTTGTGTACAGTCTTTCACTTTTTCGTAACTCGGAACATTTTCAAGGGCTGTTGTCTGTAGGTATCGTCTTCTAAATCATTTATGAACTTCCTTGAGGGTCGATTATTTTAGATGCCGGTCGTGAGTCTTCAACCAACGGGTTTTACATTTACCACTTTCTTCTAGGGTAATCTTGTTGAAATTATTTTTTTAGGTGCTGACAACCAATTTATAACACCTAGCTATGTTTTTGATATGGACTTTCAAAATACAACCCTTGATTTTATCAGGTCTCGCTTATAAACTTCGTAGCGGCGCTTTGTGGCGCCGGAGGCATTCAGGCGTTCAAAACGATGCGAACGCTCCGCGCACTCAGGCCGCTCAGAGCCATGAGCAGAATGCAGGGCATGAGGGTACGTACCGCTCGGCAGACCTCGCAGGCTCAACCCCCGCTCATTGCTCGACCACTCTACACCAGCTCCACACTCTCACACTTACATCCTTTAAAAACTTCAGTGCTCTCATGAACATTTGTGTCAACACTGACAACTTCAACCCTCTTTTCAATATTCTGCATCACTCATCCGGATTTTTATGTTTAAACTGTTTTTGGAGAGTTGTTTGGTTATTATGGCAGTAGTATTTTATCGTCAACTATTAGATCATCATTTCGAGGTCGACGGTGGCACCCCTGAATGGCTTAGAATCATCACTTTCGTCATGATCCTCTTTTAGAAATCGAGTACTGGTTTTATTTCTGGGATAATTTGTAAATTTTTCGTCCACTTTTCTATTGTCTTTCATTACTGTTACTAGCTAATTAGTTTTTTACGTTACATATAGATTTGGAATGCTAATTTAGATTCTGCACCTTAGATTTTGATCTTCTTCTTAAATCGTCGCTCCACTTGGACATTCGCATGCATTAGCATTTTGGATGGTTGTTTAATAAGGCCAGGTAAGAACTTTGCAGATTTTTTTTATGTTTGATGGCGCTTTATTATCTGTATGCTTCGATGTTGCATTAAGTATGAGTAGCTTTCGTTTGAGTATACATATGTATTTAACAGTAAAAAAATCACAGAAAACTATAAAAGTTTAATTCACCTCACTATCCACGCTTCAGTAAACTTTTTGAAAACTTAAAATCAGCAACAAGCTTCAACCGATTACATTCAATTAAATGAAAAATTATCTTGTTTTTCTCAACCATGATTGCACTAATACGGACTTTCGCATACAGGTGGTAGTGAACGCTTTAGTACAAGCGATACCTTCCATCTTCAACGTACTGTTGGTGTGTCTCATCTTCTGGCTGATCTTTGCCATCATGGGCGTTCAGCTTTTCGCTGGAAAATACTTTAAGGTAATCATTAACTTATTCATCTACAGATTTTAATGTTGTTGTTAATCTAAATGATTTTTTCCTAAGCTTTGTTTGAAGTTGTAATTGTCTATTATACAGTTTCCGTTCTGTTCATTAACATTTACATCTGTTTATATTTCAGTGTGTAGACTTGAACCACACGACCCTGAGTCACGAGATCATCCCAGACAAGAACGCCTGTGTCTTGGAGAACTACACGTGGGAAAACTCTCCGATGAACTTCGACCACGTCGGCAAAGCGTACCTCTGCCTCTTCCAAGTGGCAACCTTCAAAGGCTGGATACAGATCATGAACGATGCCATTGATTCGAGAGAAGTAAGTTTTCTGTCGAAATTACCTTTTTTCAGTTTTTTTTCTGTTTTTTTATACTAGCTGAACTAGCTGCGCCTCACGGGTCTGCGCGGTAACAATGAAGTAAATAATCTATATTCTTTTCTATATCACTGACCTCGTGTATTCAAAATTTCATGATGATCGGTTGTTACAGTGACAGCAGTTAAAACGTGAAAGCGCAACAAAATAGACATTTTCGCATTCGACATTCAATATATTATTTTATAGTTTAGCTGATACAGTTATGGTAGACATTTTAAAATGAAGAACAGTGCATTGTTTAGTTAGACCGTTCTGTTAGTATTTTCTCAAAATTAAAATTTATTCATTTTCAGGTGGGCCGTCAACCAATACGGGAGACCAACATCTACATGTATCTATACTTCGTATTCTTCATCATATTTGGCTCTTTCTTCACTCTTAACCTGTTCATCGGAGTGATCATCGATAACTTCAATGAACAGAAGAAGAAAGCCGGCGGCAGTCTTGAGATGTTCATGACTGAGGACCAGAAGAAATACTACAATGCAATGAAGAAAATGGGTTCAAAGAAACCTTTGAAGGCAATTCCAAGGCCGAAGGTACGACTACATTGCATTTTATAAAAATTTACAATTAGTCTGTATGTTTTTAATGTCTATGAGTCAGCTAGATAAGTTCCAAAATAAGTAATTTATTTAAATTGGATCATAATGTTGATGTTTTTATTTCAGTGGCGTCCACAAGCAATAGTATTCGAGATAGTGACAGACAAGAAGTTCGACATGATCATTATGTTGTTCATCGGGTTCAACATGCTCACGATGACTCTTGATCACTACCAGCAGACTGAAACGTTCAGTACTGTCTTAGACTATCTCAATACGATATTTATCGTGATATTTAGTTCCGAGTGCCTATCAAAAATATTCGCCTTACGGTATCATTACTTCGTCGAACCGTGGAATTTATTCGATTTCGTCGTAGTCATGTTCTCTATTCTTAGTAAGTATTAGTTTCTTTTGTTCTTTTAATGCCACTTATTCTGGATGTTGTTCTAATGTAAATTTTTGTTCGCAGGCTTGGTATTGAGTGATATTATTGAGAAATATTTTGTATCGCCGACTCTATTGAGAGTAGTGAGAGTAGCTAAAGTAGGTAGAGTCCTGCGACTCGTGAAGGGCGCCAAGGGTATTCGGACGTTGTTGTTCGCGTTAGCCATGTCACTGCCAGCCCTTTTCAATATCTGCCTACTTCTGTTCCTGGTCATGTTCATCTTCGCCATCTTTGGGATGTCGTTTTTCATGCACGTCAAAGACAAAGGTGGCCTCGACGACGTCTATAATTTTAAGACTTTCGTGCAAAGCATGATTCTTCTTTTTCAAGTGAGTATATGGCAATATAGAAATAAATTTTCTATTTTTAAAACTATTTCAAAATTACATAGCCCAAGTGAAACTCCTGTCGGATTGGTGAGAGTATTTATTCTGTTTCGATAAGTGCTTTTAAAAAAACTTGTGACATCGGTATGTTTTTACCAATTTTAGCATTTTAGTAACTAACATTACACTTCTCAGAAATTTACAGCTTCTTAGTATAGAATGACTTAGTTTTAAATAATTCACAAATGATTGTATGCGTTCGGTAGATGTCGACGTCAGCCGGGTGGGATGGCGTGCTAGACGGGATAATCAACGAGGAGGAGTGCGACTTGCCGGACAACGAGCGCGGCTACCCCGGGAACTGCGGCTCGGCCACCATCGGCATCACCTACCTGCTCTCCTACCTCGTTATCTCTTTCCTCATCGTCATCAACATGTACATCGCCGTCATCCTCGAGAATTACTCGCAGGTTACTACCCCAAGTCGTTCGCTAATTCGACCGATAGTTACTTGCTACAATATGTACCTACCTAACTGTCACGAGTTTTACTATCAGGGATAGTTCCTTTTTTGATTTTCCATACTTCACAAAAAAAAATCCAGTGTAAAAGTACGTGGAGATAACATACCTCGTGTAATTTTTTCTTTTATCTTTGTTCAGGCGACGGAAGATGTACAGGAGGGCCTGACGGACGACGACTACGACATGTACTACGAGATCTGGCAGCGGTTCGACCCGGATGGCACTCAGTACATCCGCTACGACCAGCTGTCAGAGTTCCTGGACGTGCTCGAACCGCCGCTGCAGATCCACAAGCCCAACAAGTACAAGATCATATCGATGGATATCCCCATATGTCGCGGAGACATGATGTTCTGCGTGGACATCCTGGACGCGCTGACGAAAGACTTTTTCGCGCGCAAGGGGAACCCCATCGAGGAGACGGGCGACATCGAGCCGGGCCGGCCCAACGAGATCGGCTACGAGCCCGTGTCGTCGACGCTGTGGCGGCAGCGTGAGGAGTTCTGCGCGCGGCTGATCCAGCACGCGTGGCGGCGGCACCTGAACGGAGGCGCGCCCGGCGAGGAGGGCAGCGGCGCGGGCGGGGCGGGCGGCGCGGGCGCTGGCGCCGCAACAGCCGTGCTGTTGGACGCCGTGACGCCCAACGGGCACCGCGTGGTGCTGCAGGGCGGCGGCGCGGCGGCGCGCCCGCCCGAGCCGGCGCCGCCGCCCGCGCCCGTCTGACCCGTGCTGGCGCTCGCGCTGCTCCCGGCGCTGGTGGACGACGCGCCTCTGCCGCTGCCCGCACCGCTGCCCGAGCTCTTGAGCCCGCCCACTCGCACTTAGTTCCGTTGCTAGACGTTCCGCGAGCGCTGGAGTGCGTGCTGCGTGCGAGCGACGCGAGCGCCGTCCCGGCGACCCGCCGCTGCGCGATCGCGCCCTTTCTTTCGGACCTCATTCTTTCGCGTTTAGAGACGTTCGACGGAGTGTTTTATATTCGCGTGGCCGAAGCTTTAGTGACGTTTGTTTTGCGACCGATGTTGGCGCTCGTTCACCGTGTTCTGTCGTGTTCCGATTCGTGTCCGTTCGTTCGTGCGTCGCCGCCGAGGACCTGTCCCCAAGGACTCGATCGGAAGGAATCGTATCGCGAGCGTGCCCTTTTTTATTCGTCACTAGGTGTAATGTTAAGGTATTTGGATAATATTGAGAAAACTCTAAAGCTTATTTTTGTATTCGACGAAATCACTGTCTATCTGTAAAATTCTAAAACGGAGCTCTATCGATAGTTATGAAATTTTATATATATGTTAACGACTGTGAGACATCATTTTTCTTCCCCAAAATGGTGTGTCGCATCTCGCACTCTGTACTGTAACATATATGTATACCCACCTGGTTGTTTTGTTCGGTTTGAGTGTGGCGAGGCGACGCGAAGCAACATTCGCTTCGTTCGTTTGGCTTGTCACCGGCGCCGTGCGCCGGTCTCACGCAGAGCAATCGATGTAGCACTCGATCGTTTTGTATTCACTCACATTTTATTATTGTACCTACTTACATAACAAACATTAAACGTCTTCGAGTCGTCCGCACGTCAGGGCGTTAGTGTAATCGTATGTAATAGAAGCTTAAGAAAAGCGATGGCTACGCCGATTCATATCAATTTTGTCCGTATAGTTTTAATAGTTCCAATTTTGTAAGCTTCTCACCGTACCGAGGCGACACCGCGTCGCGCGGTCGAGGTCGCGATACCTCTGAGCTAGGAAACTTTAGAAGAATTTTTGCGAGTTATATCTATGTAAGCTTAACAAATCAGCTGTGAAATCGGTACCAGGATTCACTTCCGTCCTAATTCAGTATGCATCATAGGAATCGAGCCATTTTATGTAACGCGCACTTTCCACACCTAGTTAATGTAATTTCCTTCCCCTGAATTACATTAGGTGTCGAGAGCGGGCGGTGGCGGCGCGCCGCCGGCGTTCCCCGACGGCGGCGCGCCGCGCCCCGCGACCACTGGCGGCCGCGCGCCGCCCCCACGCGGAGCGGCACGCGGCCGCGGCCGATCCTCTCCTTAGCCGAGCGTCAAGTCGACAGCACAATTTAGAATAGAACTTTATAATAACTTTATACAATGCTGCAATAGTGACTGAGCACGCGAGGATGCGATCCCGAGTCCGGCCAGTGGTCTCATTTCGAGAGCGAACCCTTATAGTAGAACCTGTATCTGATAATTGCGAGCGGGCTGGTACTGCTTCGAATATTGCTCTTGCAGATTTAAATTTCGACAGTGTCGATAACGCAACGTTCACCCGCATCATACGAGCGATATCGGCTACTTGAAGAGGTGACCGTATTTAGCAATAAGATATTATTGATATACCTAAGAGATCGAACGTCCCTTACCGAGTAAGGTAGATATTATTGAAGTATTTTTTATTTTTCGAGACATCTCTCTAGATAGACGCAATAGTGCAGTCGTTATTCAGAACCCGAGCGGTCGTGCCGGTTGCACTTCGACGTTTCACATGCTCAGCTTGTGATGGTACCGCGAGCGGGACCGGGTGCAAAGATTTGCAGCCTGCCTCCTAGTACTGCCATCACGAGTTGAGCCGCGGTGCCGGCGGCACATCCCGCAGGTAGGTACGTGACAGTATCGTCCTCTCTAGCACAACAGACATTACATTTTTGTAATTTAACTTTGAAAGTGGTCAATTTTCTACTACTCTGTAAATATTGAGAGCTTATCGCCGGGTAGATCCCAAACAGCACGTCGCAACACATATTTTCTCGTAACTATGTACCTATTGATATGAGCGAGTAACGCAGCAATACGTAATAAGCTTGAAGCAATAACGTGTGCTCGACGAGAGGTTTCGCTTTTCATTAACCGTACGGACTTTTCGCGGAATTTGTGTGTCGGTCGTTTTACAATTCGTTTTACATAAAATGTGAACAAGTCATCTGAAGTGCGAGACGTTTTCTAAGTGTTGCAAAATTTTAAGGAGTCAGTGTATCGTAAAGTAAATGAGACGCTTACCGTTTTGCACATATTTTGCAATAACTATGGTTACAGATTATGTAGATACGTAATGTTGAATGGGAGCGCGGGCGATGTTCCCCGTCGCAGCGCACGGGCCGCGCTCCGTGCCAGAAGGCGCGCGAGCGCGGCCTCCGTTCACGGCGCGCCGCCGTCGGACCGGGCCCCGGAGCGGTCACAACACCACACACACACCTTACATTTTATAAGATTACGCGTTAAAAGACTGATCGAATTAGGAATATCTTGATGGTTTGCTCTAGAATGCGTACAGGAATATTTTATGTCGTGACTTTGTTAATATTAAGTGTAATAAATATTGTTTTAGCATTAGAGACGCTAAGGCACGCTGTTAGCCGCTAGTTTAACGAGTCGTACCCTAATATTAACTCTATCACGATGGGATTATTTTCTTCTTAGTACATAGGGACTCGTCGTATGAGAGTATAGTGGAAATAATTGAATCGCTAAAATCGCTTCGAACGCTGGATAAGGCATAAAATTGGTGTTAGGAATAGTCCCAGTGATTTGCTTTAGAAATTCTAATCCAAAATCTGTAAGTTTTCAAAAATATTGGACTTTTCGTGGTAACTTCATTTAGATAGCAGTGGCTTGAAACCGCTCCGGTTGGCTTCTAACTGTAAGACGTACGACGAACGATCATTGAGTTATTTCCTTTTGGTGAAACCAAACGTTTACTTACCTACTATTAGGCATATTTGCACAAAAAAGTTGTGTTTAATTAAGTTTAGACAATAAGTTATGATATCAATTGTATTGTTTATTTATTTTAACTATACTTATGACAAAAAAGTGAGTTCAGTTTGCTGAATGATAGCAGTTTAATTGAATATTTATTATATATATATTGTTGAAGTTTGTACAAAATAAATTAAGTAAACGATAAAATATAGAACTTGACTGCTTTACACGGTTGTTTAATTTCACCTCTAACATGCGCCTATCTTTTATTAGAATCTCTGTAGTGTTTTAATATTCGGATCCAAGCTATCTGAAATAAAGTTTATAATTATTAAGTATATAAAACCACGGTAGGTAGGTACATAGCCCATAAATAAAGTAGAGTATCTGACGACTTGACGCGTGTATTCTATTTCTAAATTCTATATCTCATAGCAAGTGTGCCCTACTCACTACAATGAAACGGCGCTGTCTATTTTTATTTAGATTTTTATTTCATTTTAGATGTAAAAAAACTTGACCTATACATTTTTTAGTTACATTTTATAAAGATTTTTGGTTATAATTACCTATCACCCTAACTAAAACAGGCTAAAATAATATAGTCTTTATTCACTTGTAAGATTTGGCAAAACATTTCCGAACTAGCTGACATTTATTGGGCCCTGAAATAAATATTGTACGTGATAAATTTATAAGTCCGAGTGAATAGAAAAAATTATGGAGTCATCATAAAAATTGTTTGGAGGATAACCTCACAGAAACAGAGCTATTGGACCAGGATACCGGGTCCAGCAGACCTTATAAATTGATTACACGTGACGAGTCTAGTGGCGAGACAGTGGCTTCGGCCGAGTACGTACTCGGTTTGTATAAACATTTTGACGAAGCGAGACAGTCCTAGAACCATGATTTGTTTGCCCATTTACTGTCTCGCCACTGTACTCGTTACATGAAATCAACCCATTACATCTGGCGCGGTATCTAGATATTGGCCGTCGGACCAAGGTAGCAGGTATTTTTATAATTTCACAAATCTTTAAAGTATATACAAACACTACTCTACCACATACTTACATTTCGTTTGTCAGTAAATAAGGAAGGTCTGGCGGGTCCGGGATCTCGGTGTTTATGAGGTTATGTAGGGAATATCAAATTTAAGTATACTTTTTTCTACTTATACTTTCAACTTCACAATTTGAATGGTACGTAAAGTTCCGCTAGATGCTCCTTATTTTTTTCCAGAAGACCAGCGCGTACGTATAAAATGTAGGACTCTACTCTAGTTTTAAGAAGCGAGTACGAATCATCATTATTTAAATCGATTGCAAAATTATTTACATTTAAATTTTTTATGGTATTAATTTGAGGAAAAAATATTTATACTCTCATTATAAATTGCCTCACTTGGTTTATATTTTTAATCCCCGCTAAATGAGGTGTGTCTGTCTGTCTGTCTACGGGTGAACCGATTTTGACAAATTAACGTTGGAGAATTTTAAATTTAATCTAGATCTGTCTCTCCTTCGTTTTCACGGATGGTCCGGGAGTTGGGACTCTACATAATCTAGGTAATTCAATTCGTACTGAGCTCTTAGTGTGTATTGTTTATACAGGGTTATAAGGAAAGGGTATGCTAAGTCCAAAAAACCACTGCTACTGTCTATGCGACCAACCCGGAATTCGATAAAAAATAATCAGTTGTTCCATAGAAATATGTTAATGACCTCCACAAAATGTATGGGGCAGATTATTTTTTTGCGATTTCTGGGTTGGGCCATAGTTGTTCATAATGATGAGGACTATGAGCCCTTTTCGGCTTAGCATACCCTTTCCTTATAACCCTATAGTAGTTCGTACTCGCCCTCTATGGTCAACTATACTCGTCTACGAATATTGAATAGTCAATTACCGTAGTAGCTCCGCTAGGCTTTACTAGGTCTTGTTGGTGAAGGCGCCAACGCATCCCTGCCACAACGAAATAAATAGGTGACGTAAGTATGTTATCAAAATCATGAAACAGTTACTAATGACGTGTATAAGGTACTCCGTGTTTTGTCTCCAGCCAAGTTGCAATTCTATTATCGAAACGCTGTAGAAAACTAGGAAAATATGTGGGAATAACATTTCTGTCATAGAATAATTATTAGATAGAACATCTTATAAATAAAATTCTCGTGTCACAATGTTCGTTCCCGTACTCCTCCGAAACGGCTTGACCGATTTTTATGAAATTTTATATGCACATTCAGTAGGTCTGAGAATCGGCTACTATCTATTTTCATACCCCTAAGTGATAGGTAAGGGTTGTCCACCCTTAACATTTATTTTTTGGACAAAATTTTTATTTTTTATAATGTGGCATTAAAAAATACATACAACCCTAAATTTTCACCCTTCTATCACCAACCCCTATTTTTTAATAGTCACTAGAAATAATTTTTATTTTATGGTAAAACAACGTTTGCCGGGTCAGCTAGTGTAAATGTAATTCCCATACATTTTCCAAATTTACTATAGCGTTTCGATCATAGAATTGCAACTTGGCTAGGGGGCAGGAATAGTTACACTATGTTTTGTCTATAAAGGAATAGTTATTCTATATTTTGTCTAAGACGAAGCAACAATATCATGATAAACATTTTATTTGTATGGGGAATTTCGTCTTCTAACTTGCAAATGGCAATAAGGACATTTACACTCGGAAGATATGAAAGTCAATCTTAATGAGTAATGGCGTGCCTAATCAACTACCTAGGTACTACAATATACCTAGAAAGAGATTACTGATCATCAATATAATATTTAATTAAAACCTATATGATAGGGCCAGGATGGCGAACCAATAACACGCGACAAAATATTTTAGGCACGCCACCACCCAATTATCACTGGGCAAAATTATTTAACGGCACGTCTAAAGCCTCATTAAACATTTCTTTGGAAAAATTGGAACGTTGATTCATAAAGGTTCGCCACCTTTGCGATAGGGTGTAACTCTAAAGGAACTTTGAGGGTTAAGATAGACACAGCGAGAAGAGCGGGACGGCGACGCAACGCAAACGGTATGTAAGAAGTAATGCCTATTTGTTACTGTTGTCAGACGGTCATAGTCACAACTTTCGTCTACTTGTGTACTGGCGTTACGTGGTCGTCTTGCCCCGCTCGCCGTGCTTTGTCCTTTAGGCAGCGATTTTCAAAACTATAGATTTAACCTTCTCTATAAACCATACGAACACTGGTCCGATTTTCTAATAAACGACTGGTCATGAAAAAAAACCGATATTTTTGTTTTTACTACACATTTCGGAAATTGACTGAAATTCACGTGCTTTCCGTCTGGATAAGCATTGCATTTTAGGGTATTTAGCTTGCTAAACTTAACTTAAACTAAACTTTTTAAATCTAGTTTCAAAGATCGTTTATAGCCTTTAGGTGATAAAATAAATAAGAAAAGTCCTCGATGTTACTAATGTATTTCCGTCTTAAGACAAAATGTGTCCTTAGCATAACACACATACAAGATGCTCCACAATACATACGTATGAGACTTACACTTTATCCATATAAATATCTATACAGCATCTATATGTACAATCGTATGTGTGTACCGACTTAAAAACCCTCCAAAAAGTAGGGTGGTGAACTTCCTTTGGAGAGCTTTCCTACACTACAGAGTATTCACTATGTGAAACTCTGATACAAGCTTCCATTAGTTATACGACTTACTGGCAGTGCAACTGACTTATGCACGAACTATTATTTTACAACTATTTTAATTACTGACAGAGATATGTAGCGCGAGAGTATAAGCTTGGTTCTCACTATATTAGGACCAATCCCCAACCAACCCGTTCTGACCTTAACATTGAAATGTGAGTCCTTTATCATGTTCGTACAGCAGAATTTGCAATGACAACTCTTGAATGCTCCCCGGGTTCATTTGTAATGCGTAAGAAGGCTTCCAATAGCAGTTCTCAGACTAAACATGCCTCTTGAGGCACGTCTCTGTCTCGGTCTAGAGCGTGGTAAGCTTGGCAATCAGAGCGAGATAGAAACGTGCCTCGCTAAACATGCTGGTTTATTCGAGATACCACTAATTGGCGTCGTTGCTATAACCCTGAACTGGCGACTGCACTTCTGTACAACATAATATTAATAGGGCTCACGTTTCAATCAGGACTGAGGCCCAATCTAATGTGAAACAAGCTCTATGTTACAGAAAGCGATATTCGCGGTATTTAATGTAAAAATAGTGATTAATATCATAGATTATTTATTGCTGAGCCACGTGAGTTTTCCTGGGGTTAAAAGATATCCCTCCATGGCAAGATCTCAACATCAAAGATTTTGTTAAAACTCGTTTCGGAATTTACTCAGAAGAAACTAGATCTTTTTTAAATTTTAAATATTAGTGTGATACTAGAAGGTGTCACGTTTAAAATAATCAAGAAATAGTTTACTTAGCCACATATCGCTATCTTATATATTAAAAGGTTAGTTAAAAACGGCGCGAGTCTAAATCTTAGTCGATAAATAGGTACAACTTTAAAATACCAGTCGTTATTCGGCCATGAAGTTAACTCTGAACAACCTTACTGATAAAGATGAACCAATTTTTATAATAATAATGATTGGCAAGAGTGACTTTGTCTAATAAGCAAGCTAAAAAGAAAGCATTGAAATGTGGGCTCTATCTAGTGTGCCGCACGGTAAATATTTCAAGTGAAGAATATCGAGGGTCCGACGCGTCGACCACGGATTATTCGTTATTCGAAATATGACTATACGTTAACGATATAGGATCCATATTTCAATGGCTTGCTTTCAGCCGAGCTGGTCTAATGAGCGACGGCCTCTAGGCGACATTTATGTTAGCGCAGTTTTTAAGTTTGAAAAAAAAACAGTTTTTATTGACCGCTCGATGTTAAGACGAAGTAAACACCAGAGATGTCATCGGTATTTTGGTTTTAAAAATATGTTTAAATACTGAAAATTCTATACATTTGTAGGTTATCTTCCGCAGCAAGGTTGCAAGTCCTTAATTTAAACTCTAAACATTATTTATAGTGAAAGATAACGGCGCGTCGCGTCGCCCGCTGTAAGTTGCTTGTTCCAACACCGAAAGATGTAGCCTTCGAGGCATTAAATAAATCGATCACAGAATAAAAATCAAACTATTTTCTTGAACTAACAGCTTATATTGATAAACAGTTTAACAAAAATAGGATTTTTGGTCAAAAAAATATTTTCTGTTTTTTTTACTTAACCGATAAGTTTGTTTGTGCCACTAATCTGATTTCGTTATTTGCCGGGGAAACACTCGTTACAAGCAAAAGGGATTCTTCAGACTACAATATATCGCCTTCTCCATAGCTTAGACTGCAAAGTTCTCGCCTGCGATATACATTATACAGCCTCATGGTGCTACAATATCGCGCGGATCGACTGCCCCTACACTATCAAAACTGGAAATAGCGTTTTTTACAGGAGAGCAATTTAAAGTCAAAATTTGACCTAAATAAGTAAAATCAATAATAATAATACGGCCTAATCACCCTTCGAGGGTAGACCTGTATCCCAGCAGTGGGAGGATTAAAAGTTGCATAGGATGATGATGAAGTAAAAATAATTTTTTATCGATTTAAAAAATATCAATTCTTGTGTTTTTTTGAATTATTTGTTTTCCTAAAAGTATATTAAATATTCGTATAATTGTTACAACGAAAAAAAAACGTGATTTCGCAGTTTTGATAGTGGTCGTAACAGCAGTCGAGATATGCTTTACTATTTCTTGAAGCAGGCGGAGGGCAGTATGCATAAGTTCTAAAGCTATGAGGCGATATATTGTCCCGTAGTCTGAACGGGGCCATTACAAACTCTAATTATTATGAAACTTAATATACGCCACAATATTTTACAATAACGTGAAATGAGGTCAATAATACAAAGATCGAAAGCATCGTAAAGTGTCAAACTCCTACATAATATTCTAAGCAATTTACATGAATATTGATTAAAATTATAATATTCTAAGTTACAGTCACAAAAATATTATTGATTTCTATTTATATTATACTTCACATGGGAGATCTGAACTTTATAGTGATATTATAATTACATTAATTGTATAAGTAGACGTGTTGAGTGCACTAATTTATTTTGAAAATTTAGTCATATTAACATTTCAAATTATTAATTTTTCTTGACCCTACTCTATGAGCAGAAAATATAACATGTTTACCAGAACTTTATAAGACGTACAGTATTGCATTAAATTAATTTATTACAGTTTTTGAATTTAGACGAAAAATTTAATACGAAAATTATCATTTGTAAACAAAAAGAAACTTTCCAACAAAACAATAAATTAAAATAAATTTAATTTTTACATACTTTTAGAAGATTCAGAAAGAAATCAAAGAAAGGTAGAAAATAAAATTCAGTAGAATTTAAATAGTTTCAAAAAGATGAGATCTCAACAGTTTGAAAGCCCTGATTACATTTATTATATTATTTATTAACAAACCATTTTCCTCGCTCTCTTAGTTGCCGACAGGCAATCACTCCAAACCGCTTTGATCCCCTCAAATATTAAAATCAACCGCGATTTCATATTTTCAAGTGCCCATGATAACACGTTATAGCACAAATCGCCATATCATCGAAATCGACTTGGTTACTTAACAATCAAATTATTCGTCTTCTGTTTCGAACTAACGCGCCCCTTTTAATCGATTCGAAGGTTAAATCCCTGTTCATTCATATTATTCGAATGCTCGGGTCAAAGCACAGATAACGTCACGAATTGACACATCATCGGAACCGGCGCAGCTACTGGATACGAACGATCGAACTAACACGGTCATTACCATCGATTCTGAATTCAAAACTTTTTAATGCTCAACAGAACAACGTTGCAGCGCGAATCGCTATCCCATTTCAAAAAACTTAGCTACTGGATAACCGTATGATCGTCTGATGTTTTGGACTAAAGCAGCCGTTTCGATCAATCCTATATTTGAATCATATTTCTCTCCGAATGGTACCACAAATAACGTTACATTCCATCGGGAACGATGTAGCCAATCGATTGACGAGTTTGGATCTAGCGCGGCCGTCTCGATTCTAAATTTAACCAGTGTTATAGAGCATTTATCAATGTCATGTCTGCTCGGTTAGTGTCCGCGTGTGTGTGCATGAGGTGTAAGACAGAGAGGCAAGATGTTTACTCTGTGTAGTCCCAGCAGTCCTTCTCGTAGCCCTCGTGAACATGCTCCAGAAGCACCTTGCGCCTGCTGTCGCAATACCTGGAACATAACACAGAGTTGCATTACGATTATTGTTATTATAAAGAAAGAATAAGGATAAAAATAAGAATAAGAGTTTTATTTATAGGCAGAATCACAATGTCTTATCACAAAAATAAGAAATGAGCATCAAACATACATAGTATAAACCAGACCGAATAGTGGTTGAAAATAATTAAGGCAAGAGCTGCTTTACATAAAATTAAATGACGAGTCAAATAGACAGACAGCAGGTTCTCGAAGTCTCACTTGAAATACTCGGAGTCAACAGACTCGATCGAATGTTCTTAGACCAGTGGGGCTAGCACAACTTTGACGTAAAAATACGTAGCGAGTTTTCGATGGAAAAGTGTACGCCATTTACGACTGTCAAGTGTGCTCCTGACGGGTGTAAATGGCGTACACTTTTCTATCGAATACACGCTACGTGTTTTTACGTCAAAGTTGTGCTAGGCCCACTGATAAGAGATGGCGGTTGTTGTCGTATTACGTAAAACACTAAAAGAACTAGGAAGCAAATCAAAGAACAAAAAAATATTTGGCTGTAATAAACAGACAGCCACCAAAGTATCGCTTTAAGGGTTCTTCCCCAAAGGAGATTCAAAACCCTAAAAATAACTTACTAAACCGACAAGAGCAACGTTCCTAAACACTGTTCACCCGCTGTTTCTCCTCAAAGATCACCGAC
Source organism: Alcis repandata (assembly GCA_949125135.1). Taxonomy (NCBI): domain Eukaryota; kingdom Metazoa; phylum Arthropoda; class Insecta; order Lepidoptera; family Geometridae; genus Alcis; species Alcis repandata. The sequence continues at coordinate 7,693,156 of OX421238.1, forward strand.
TGGTTGTTCTTGTACACAGATGTACATAGTTACCTATATTTGTCCTGCACCTTCTGCTTGATGTCGGCCAGGTTCTCGCTAGTGATGTCCCGCTCGAGGTACTCGGAGAGGGTCTCGGTGGCCGACTCCAGGTCGCGCTGGTTGTCCTCGAAGATCACCGACTGGTTGTTCTTGCGCAGGTAGTACGCGAATACGTAGGTGTACATCAGGGTCTGCCGGCACTGGCATAGGATGTCCACCGCTTTCTTTAGGAACTGAACCTGCGGACGGAAATAGAAGTAGGTTCATACTTTCAATTTAAACCCAAACGAAACGCTTCGACTTCACATTCATTTTGCGAACCGCATGAGTGTGTAATGCTCGGCCTGAGTGGGAGTTCTGATGATGTCCTGATGGTTATAATATGGGTGTCTTCAAGTCGAGAGTGAATCGGAATCTTCTAGGCAAACATGCCTAATCATAGACAACATCATTGTTTCCCATCAGGCAAGGTGGCGGTCAAACGTAAGCCTATTTTTGAAATAACAAGAACATTATTTTTACAAAACAAAAAACAAAAACATATCATTATCAGAACTGGACTAAATTGAAATGGGATCAAATGGGAAGCGTCAGCTTTCTAATAAAAAAAAGAATCTTATCGTCATCATTAGGTGCCATCTTCATATTGAAGTTTGGAGGCCAGTACGCTAAACTTCTTGCGATCCCATGCTGTGCTAATAAATGCTGATAAGTTAGTCCGGTCAAGTTTAGAATGTCGCCCACTCCTCAGTATGAGTTACCTCGATCCAGCTCATGTTGTGCTGCTGCATCTCCTCCATCTTCTCCTTGACGGAGGCGTACAGCTTGGACTCGAAGCGCAGCGACTGCATGTGGTTCATGTAGCGGTTGCAGTAGAACAGGTAGCGCTGCAGCGCCGCGCGGGACCGCTCCTGCGCGTCGCGCGCCGCCTTCGCTTCGTCCTCGTCGTATCTGCAAATTGTCAAGTGAACGGGGGCGATAGGTCCAGCACTGGCGTCCAGCGAAGGGTCAATTGTGCAATAGGCTTGTTTCCACTAAGAATGAATCGGATGGATTGGAGTTTCTAATTATTGATTAAGATATACAGATTTCAAACAATAAAACAATTTATCAAAATAATTAAAGATTATTAATATTTTTAGAAAAGAAAATCTTAAAAAATAGGCATTGAGTCACGTGACCGTGAACGCCAATCAGAAAATGTGACGTCACATAGTGGTATGCCGAAAAAAAACTTTCAACAAAACAAACTTTTGCCGAACACAATCGTTTGTCACTATGTGACGTCATTTACGACGCCATGACACTTTCTTGTGTTTTTACGCCAGATTAAAAATATTTTCTTAAAACTTAAAATATGTGTTTTAAATATAATTTTTAACATGAAATATTATTTTTTTGGGGTAATACAGGTACTAAACTAACGAAATAAGCCATTTTTGAAATTTACGACACAGGTCTATTCTCCCTAGCCAGTGAATGCCCGAGCCAACCCAGCTCCTTAAAATAACGGAGCGAGGCTCATGGACGCTGGCATAACTCAATACGATAATACGACACCCAGACGATCACATGGAGAAGCTTGCATTAGACTTGCGTCCCATGGACGACCACCCGCCACTTGGTGAAAGACGGTCCAAAAATACCTGAACGAAACCCAACTAACTCCAGCCAGCGCAAAACCATGCGAAATGGAAAATGCGGACCAGGAAGGCCGAACGCAAGTAAATGAGAAAAGGTCTAGGACAAACCTTTATAAATCAACTTAGGCTTATCAACTTTATGAGGCTTTTAGACGTGCCATTAAATAATTGGATGGTGGCGTGCGTAAAATATTTTGTCGTGTACCATCAATGGCAGTGCCATTGGTTCGCCATCCCTGGTCTAGGAGGAAGAAGAGCTGGTGTGAATACTCACCTGTTGCAGTTGTACCAGCTGCTGCCATGCGGCTCCCAGGGCCCGAGGCACACCCAGCAGAAGTCGGCCTTGCAGTTCTGGTTCTTGCACACCATGTGGTTGCAGCCGCCGTCCTTCTCGATAGTCACGTTGCACTTCGGGCACTCCTTAGTGTTCGCCGCTATCCAGTTCGACGTTTCCGAGTCGTCGTCGCATTTCTGAAAGATTTGTGAAGGTGGTTTTGGTATTTTGGATAGGATTTAGAAATAGCAGTGTCTGAAATATAGCTTAGTTGAAAATGCCATGCAAAGACTGACTAGGCGTATAACTTTAATGCTCTATCAATTGCAACGAAAGTGACAAGTAGCATGAGTCGGGATTAACGTTATATATCCATAATGGCAAAATTGATTTACTTGCTTATTTTAATGTTCAGCATCCAAACATAACGGCCAGCGATATTACATCCTACAGCAAGATTGAGACGTAAAATGCCGCGTTTGACTGAGTTTTACTTACGTCCCTATCTTACTACAGCGTTCTGAACGCCCCAAGTATCGCTGATATGACGCCACGCAAACAAATTTGCGCAAGTTCTAATGTTCTAATCCTCATTCTAACTAATCCGAAGTTTTTATTTTATTTATGTATATAGCACAGCCACATCACACACATTGACACATATTTATATGAGTATTGACAAGGTACAATTCTGATGTGTACGACAAGTACGGCGTACATAACATTCACCGTTGGAGCTCGATGAGCAAAAAAACAAATTTTAATATAAGTAGTTTGAAAAGAATAATAAAACAAATAAGAAAATAAGAAAGAAAAAATACAAAATTCTTGAATTTTTGAAAATTACAAGTAAAAAGAAAAATTTAAACTTAAATTAAACATTTGTCTTCTGGAGGTCTTTGTAAGTATGGACTGAAATGGGTTAGAACTTTGCGCTTGAAGCTAGGTAGAGAGTCATGGAAAACATCGAGATCAGGTAATTTATTGGCTAGTTCATTGTATTCGTTGCAGATACGAGTTAAGTTAAGTTATAAGTTCCTTAGTTATATACCTACCTTGATCCACTTCCGGAGCAGGCAGCACCGCACGGGGTCGTGCCAGTTCTCCCCGCACGCGAAGCAGAAGGTGTGCGTGCAGCGGCACGTGACCGGGGCCGCCTCCACGTACGCCACCTTGATCGCGTTGCTGCAGTCCGGGGACGGGCACCAGCGGAGCAGCCGGTTGCACTGTAAGTACAAACCACAATTGACGCACGCAAGGAAAACAAAGTTAGTAGTAGTACTTTTTCTTTTTTGAAATAAATATATTTGATTTGATTTATATTTGAATTCTGGCACAGATTGTAACACTTTTTTTAATAACTTTACTATGCTATCCAACTTCGACAAAGAATTATCTTTCTAGACTGCGACCACCCGCCAAATTTGATCAGTCTGCCAAGAATACCTCAATGTCATAGCATTTTCTCGGCCTGCCTCTACTCCTTAAATTTATAAGCATCGATTACGTAACCTTTCTGGCTGACCAGGATGCCGCCCAAGACACACTGAAGAGTGGAACATAACTACATATCACGTGCCATTTTTATTTTGAAGTTTGGAGGTCAGTATACTAAACTTTTTGCAATCTCATGCTGTGCTTTTTAAATGCTGATAGCTCCGTCTAGTCCATTTCTTAATGTCGTCCAGCTATTTCCGCCTCTGGCGTTCTGGGCTTTCCCGGAATAACACTTATAGCTTACCTAAGAATTTGACTGACCCTACGAACAGTATCGAAACTGCAAATGGCATTTTTACAGGAGAGAATATAAAGTCAAAATTTTACTTAAATTAATAACTTAAAATGTGTACAATTTTATTCGATTTAAAAAATTGACAAAAATTAATTATTTTTTAGAATTATTTGTTTTCCTAAAAAAGTATATTATATATTCGTATAATTACTAATAGGAATGCTATTTTACCTACCTACATGTTGTATGTTTGTACCTATTGTGGAAAATAAACTTGATCATTATCACACATCAGCGGTTTTATTCATCTGGCACCACCAAATAGTACAATAAAAAAATCGTGATTTTGCAGTTTCGATAGTGTTCGTAGCTGCAATCGAATGATGTAGTTCAGTAATAAGTCTGACCTCGACGAAGCTATTGGTGATGATGTGCTGGTACTTGAGCTTGACGCGCGGGTCGCGCACCAGCCGCATCACCGTGGCGTCGTCCACCAGGATGTCGCACGCGTGCGCCGCGCACGCTATCGTTTGACCCTGGAAACATGGAAACAAACATGTACTATCATCTGATGCTACATACATGATAGGAGACGTATTTGGTTTAAGTAGATGTAAACGTTTCTGGATGAACGTTGGGGTAGACGGGTTCTAGAGTGGAGACCACGAATCGGCAAACGTAGAGTAGGGCGCCCTGCGGCCAGGTGAAGCGACGACCTGCGGAAGGCGGCAGGGAGCAAGTGGATGCGTATGGCGGAAGATCGTGACTTATGGCGTTCGTTACGAGAGGCCTATGTCCAGCAGTGAACAAACAATAGATTTCTCATCAAATGTCAAATTTAAAATTGTTATAAATAAAATATAAAATTGAGTGTTATATTAGGACGAGTGCTATTCGCCTTTGTGTGTTTCCTCTCTAATCAATTCAATCTATTTATTTTATCAAATTAATACCTATATTGATCTACATTAGGTGTTGTTATTTAAATCAGTCAATGAACTTATAAGTAGCAATCAAACAAAAGATTATAGTGATTGGTTGATCTTTCGTTAGGTAAGGCAACAAAGCTAATGTGTTAGTCATGTTTTCATGTCCGATATGCGCTGATAAAGCTCAAAGCTAAAGCTTCTTTGAAACTAACTAGTCAATACCTTATTTTTGGATACCATTAGTTATTTATTGGTTATCATGTAACTTGTAAATTTTAGGTATCATATTATGTATTTAGGCAATAAATGACTTTTATTTTATGTTAATTTGACTGGTACCTTATTCGAAGCTTATATAATGAGATAGGCTCTACGTTTCCCGCCTTGCATTGTAGCTAACTTCAGGTCAATAGTCCCTTCTACGGTATGACGTCACTTCCACCTGGCAGTGTGGCTCCATTTTGGATCAGCCATCTTGGTTTTCATTGGCGTTTTGGATTCCCGCCGAGTCGGACGCACTCAAGTTGGTGCCGTCGACTTTCATATAATTTTTTCGGATTATTTCTTTGATTATTAATTCGGATTTATAAAGTATAAACCTATACTTTATCAAGGTACTAGATCGACATTTTTCTATTACTAGTGCAATTATAAGTTAAAAGTGTAACTGAATATAAATCTACCCGTTTTTATCTTAGTGAAATCCTATCTCGAATAGTGTCGTTTTTGTAACATTTTACCGTCTTTTTTCTTTAGTATGGATAAAGATATTGAAAATTTGCCGTTATCTTCGGCAACACCCAGGAAAAAACGAGATCGGAGTTTATCGAGTTCCAGTAGTGATAGCGGAAGCAGTTCAAGTTCCTCTTCAACTGTGGCGAGACGGAGACATAGAAAGAAGAAAAACAACAAACGGAAGCACCGATCGTCTCATAGGAAGCTAGCTGAAGAGATTCGCGCACTGCGAGAACAAGTTGTTCGCCAGGCTGGACATTGTCAGGTACCTAATGATGATGCTATATCACTTGCTGCGTCCTCCTTTACTGGCGATTGCAATCAATGTTTGGATTTAAGTGACAAATCTGAGCAATCAGGTTTCACTCTTTCCTTTGAAACTAAACTCAAGGAACCAGCGATCCCTAAAGCAACGCAATCGCAATTGCAAATGCTAGGTGAATATCAGCACTTAGATAAGAGCGATTGGGGCGATGTGCGATACGCTGAAACTCAGAAGGTGTATACTTTTACACCAGGGTTCACGGACCTAGAGATTAATGATGAAATTAAAGACTACGAAACACCAAAGCATCTGACACTTGCAGACAAAGCGTTTGCAGCCATCACTATGTGTGTTTTTAAGCAAAAAGAGTCTCTAGAAACGGGCCTACGAGATTTATTGACGTGGGCTAAAGGCTGTGAGTCCATAGATTATGAGAGTCTGTTTCAGAAAGTCACTACCCTATTTTCTGCGGGAGACTTCCACAAAGCTTCTTCAGATCTGATGCAGATTATCTGTGGCCATCGGGCCGAAACAATTCAAATGCGCCGAGATAGCATCTTAAAGCATGCAAAAGATCCTGTGTCCAAGGCGAGTCTGCGCAAGATTCCGCCGTCGACGATAGATAGATAGATAGATAAACTCTTTATTGTTCACACCATAAATTACAAACAAAAGGATTATAGCACCTAAAACTAGTGCGACAACTGGCGGCCTTATCGCTAAGAGCGATCTCTTCCAGGCAACCTTAGGATGGAGAGGATAGATAAAAAATATAAAAACGGGGTGTGCAATATTGAAGAATACTCGTATTGACGATCAATCTTTTTGCTGCCGAAAAATTCACAGCTGCAGTGGACCGTGCAGGCGGCGTCAGAAAATGCTTTTGGCCGGCACAAAGAGCCATTATGACTTCTGCCTCGCGGGCAGCCCCAAAAAAGTCACGCGGCCCCTCGCAGGGGTCCGCTTCTAATTTCAAACCCTCGCAGGGTTTTTCTCAAGTTTACAATCACACTACTACTCAAGCTCACTGCTCCCATAATAACCCGCCTCCGCAAGGTGGTTATCATCGTGACAGTGTGCCTTATAATAACTCGGTCGCACCGAATTATCAGAATACATTTCGAGGAAAGGCCTCGCGGCCCTTTGCAAGGCAGCAGAATTATTCGAGCCGTGGAAAGAAGCGCACTTCCTCCCCATCTCCACAAAATGGAAACAACAAGCGTCGAAAATTGTGACTCGATACCGTTCAAAGCGGGTCGCCTTGCACATTTCTTAAAATTTTGGGAACAGCTAGGAGCACCACCTTACATTCTAAAAATGATAACAGGGTATCGCATACCGTTTTGCCAAAAACCTCCGCTTTTTTATCCCACCAACATGGGTTCAAATCTACTCGTACCAGAGTCAGACAAAATGACATCTGTCATAAACAAAATGAAACACCAAGGGGTTTTAGAACGTGCTGTGGTGTCTCCGAGCTTTCTATCGTCAATGTTTCTGGTTCCCAAAAGCGACGGCTCAGCTCGACCGATTTTCAATTTAAAGAATTTGAATCGATACATAATAGTAAAACATTTCAAACTAATAAATGTTCAGCGGATACCGGATTTTCTACAACCGAAGGATTGGCTGTGCAAAATAGACATTTCACAAGCCTATTTTCATCTATCCGTGGCTCGCAGCCACAGAAGGTTCCTGCGCCTCCTATATCGCAACGAACTACTGGAAATGACGTGTTTACCTTTCGGCCTGAGTACGGCTCCAAGAACATTTGCTGCTCTCACAAACTGGATAGTGCAAATTCTAAGGCAAAAAGGTATACGAATAATTGTCTTCTTGGACGATTTCTTGATTGTAAATCAGAACGAATCTGTTCTTCGAAGCCTATACGAATAATTGTCTTCTTGGACGATTTCTTGATTGTAAATCAGAACGAATCTGTTCTTCGAAGCCATGTATACATGATGTGCGAGACTCTCGAGAAGCTAGGCTGGTTAATAAACTACGAAAAATCCATCACCACTCCCAAAAAGAGTCTTGTATTTTTGGGGATTCTCTGGAATCCTTGGACAAATTGCAAAAGTCTGCCCGTAGACAAAATACCTGCTCTTGTAGCCAAAACCAATCAGATGTTAACGGAACAATGCTCAAATCTCAGAGACCTGCAAAGTCTAGTTGGTCTTCTCAACTTTGCCAGTTTTGTGGTGCCGAGGGGCAGACTGAACTATCGAGGTCTTTTGAGCCTAATAAACCAAGTTCTGAAACTAGATCCCAGGATGTTTCAACAGCGGCATGCCCTAACGCCTGCTGCATTAGAAGAGTTAGTTTGGTGGCAACAAAATTGCACCCGCTCGACACTTCTTCACATGCCACCACCTTCACATTTCCTAACAACCGATGCGTCAGATCTGGCATGGGGAGCTCGGTTAGACGACCTATCTCTAACGGGTCCTTGGACCAAAACAGAGAAGGACCTCCACTGCAACCAAAAGGAAATGTTAGCAATCTTAAGAGTGCTGCAGCATCATTGTCAGGTCCTGAGTCGCAGTACATTACTAATACAGTCCGACAACCAGTCCGTGGTAGCTTACCTCAGACACGAAGGAGGAACGAAGTCGTCTGCCCTCATGGACTTAACCTATCAAGTTTTCAAGATCCTAGACAGTCATCAAACACACATAAAAGTGTTTCACATTCCCGGAATGTACAACAATCATGCGGACCATTTGTCAAGACTTCGCACACCCCCAGAGTGGCATTTGAAGCAGGAATGTACGAAGAAAATTTTCTCCAAGTGGGGAATTCCGATGATCGACCTGTTTGCCTCGAGTCGAGCTCACGTAGTGAGCAATTATGTGTCACTAGACCTCCACGACCGGCAAGCGATGTATCAAGATGCCTTCTCTCAAATCTGGAAGTACAAACTAGCCTGGGTATTTCCTCCTCCATTTCTAATCCCCAGAGTTCTAAGCCATCTCAACCAAGCTCAGGGAATTTACCTTCTGGTAGTTCCACGATGGAATCGAGTTTTTTGGCGACCGGACATCAAATCGCGAGCCCTAGCTCCCCCATTCACAATTCACCACCTAGACAGAGTCCTAGTAGATGTCACGACGGGATTGCCTCCTCCGAATGTGTTAAAGATGACTCTAGAGGTATGGAAATGTGGGGGTGGTCTGGGATGCTAAAAGGATGGGACAGTAATCAAGTAAAGCTCCTGCAAGAATCTTGGCGCCCATCTACACGTAAAGTGTATAGCGTCGCTTGGAAGAAATGGTTGTCTTGGTGTGAATCGCACGAGACTAACTTTTCAAGCCCTACAGCAAGTGATGTTGCTAGATTCTTATCTGATTTGCATCTAGTTCATAAACTATCATACAACTCGATCTTGTTGCACAAATCAGTGGTAGTAACTCTATGTGATCCAGAAAAGTCAGGCCATCTTACCTCGCATGTGCTTATTAAGTACATACGTTAAAGTCTATAGCGTTGCGAAAACCAGTTAATCATGGCAAGGTTTGGAATATTGATACGTTGGCCTCATTTTTAGAAAAATATCGTGTTGACAAAAATAATGTTTTTCAAGTTCAGAGGCATACAGCTGCACTACTACTTCTTTGTTCAGGCAGAAGAATTCACGATCTGACATTGCTTAATGTTGATTCTAGTAATTGCATAATTAATGATGATTCACTAATATTATGGCCATCGTTTGGTTCTAAGACAGACTCTGTAAATTACAGGCAGTCCGGTTGGAAGCTTGTGGTTAATAAAGATAACGAGAAATTAGATGCCGTTTTTTGGGTCAAACATACTTTGTCTCTCCTCGAGAATCGTAGAAACGCTGCTAAAACCAACAGCTTATTTTTAAATATTAGGGGTGACCCTAGATCGGCATCACGTACACTAATTGCAGGTTGGATCAAGTCTCTGTTAACTGATGCTGGCATATCAGCCACTCCCGGAAGCTTTAGGTCAGCTGTAGCTTCTAAAAATTGGTTAGATAACTACACCCTCTCGAAGAGATACTTGCTAGGGGCAACTGGCGTTCTCAAAATACCTTTTGTAAATATTACCGGTGTCAGGTCACACCCGCTAGTAGGACGTCTGTTACAAAATTTTTTGATCCTGTTGATTAAAATATTAAAAAGTAATTGTCGATAATGAGAATTGAAAATAAACAGTTTTCTTAAAGATGAAGATAAATATTGTTATTATTTATTAAGTTCCTGAGCATAGGCTGACACATACCTAAACTATAGTCATATAATTAACTTAAACCTTAATGTGTCTACTATCTATGCATACAATCACATTGGCGTTTACGTCATCACCATCACTTCCACCAGGCGATAACAAACACGTCTCATTATATAAGCTTCGAATAAGGTACCAGTCAAATTAATAGCGGCGTTTTACCTGAAATAAAACGCATATTAATTTACTTACCTTATTCGAAGCTTACAATAAATTGCTGCCTGGTGACCAAACAAAACGCAATGAAAACCAAGATGGCTGATCCAAAATGGAGCCACACTGCCAGGTGGAAGTGACGTCATACCGTAGAAGGGACTATTGACCTGAAGTTAGCTACAATGCAAGGCGGGAAACGTAGAGCCTATCTCATTATATAAGCTTCGAATAAGGTAAGTAAATTAATATGCGTTTTATTTCAGGTAAAACGCCGCTATTAATATGGAATGCAAAAAAGAAGATGTATGAGTATATAGTAGTGTTTTTCTAAACACCGTATAGGTGTCTTTATATCGCCAGTTAACGAATTACTTCTAAGCAACCGTGTCCATCATGCTCATCAGCAGTGGCGTGCCTAGTGCTTGAGAACAGGGCAAGCCCGACATACGTTTCTTGTTTAAGATTCGATTTTTTTTTGTAGTTTTCATGACAATTAATAAATTCTATAAAATCTTGCATCTCTTTGTTCTTCAGTCTTCATATTCATTTCCGTCGGCAAGTTTTAACAAGGCACACTGAAGGCATGTTCGGCACACATCAGGAGGCAGGCAGGCAGGCACACATCGGGAGTTTCGTCAATTATAATTGAAACATTTTTTGTAATTTTGATCTCAAACTCAATGCGAGATTTTAGTACCTACATCGGCTACGGAATTAATGATATCATTTTGAATTTTATTCGATAAATAACTAGGCCCCCCCGGTTTGCTATCTTGTTGTTGCAAATGTTTTTCCATAACAAGGTCGTATTTGGAAAGCAAAGAAACGAGCTCTAAGAAATTTCCTTTATTCAATTAAGTTTTAGACTCATCATGACCTCTGAAAGGTAACTCTTGTTGTGCTAAATGACAAACAATGTCGACCAATCTCTGAAAACCACTGCGGTTGTGATCGACACGCGTATTGTGTTTTGAAATTTCCTCAGATAGTTGACGAGATAAAGATGTCTCTATGCGTTGTTTACCGAAATTACAAAATGAAATTACCGCATTCATGTGTTTTTGTGAATTTTGATGCCTTTTAATGGCGCCAGATAAGTTATTTAAATCATCATAACCAGACGTATTCCAAACCGTTTTCTCGTTAGAAAAAAATATGCAACACCAACAATACAATTTATTGGAATGAGAGCAACCAACAATCCAATGAGTTTTATACACTGATCTATTAAACTGTCTTTTAAGAGACTTACTTGTTTGCGAAATTATCAAATCCGGTGTAGGTTTTGCCGAAGCTATCAGGTTGTTTTTCTCTGCGAAAGATAGAGATTTCACCTTTTCCTCGCCTATCAAAACTTTCACACACTTCAAATCCATGCAAGGAACAATATTATCTGAATCTGCACTCATTATCAAATCAAAACCAAATAAAAATGATTTTAAAAACGAAAATGCAAAATTTAGCTACAGTTCGCTCACTCAATAAACGAAATGTAAACATTGTAAACAACAGTGACGTTCGAGAAGTTTTCTTGGACGTAGAAGCTAGACAACTTCACACCGAAAGCCGTGCTTATTTCTCCATACAAATTGCTATACAAACGCAGTGTATTTATATCTATAGACGTAGCACTTTCTCATAGGTTAGAACAGTGCAGACATATAAGCCCGCGAAGCCCCGTTGCAAGCCTTTGAGTGTGAGCGAGATGCACGCAAACCAGCGCGCCGCGTTCGGATACACCGCTGCTAGCAAACCTGCGCGGCGCGTTCGGATATTCCTAGATAAAAAATAAATCGAGAGAAAGAATTGGCGCGCGAAAATTTAAATAATGGCAGTCAATGTTTTCGGTCGGATGGAATTTGAAGTAAGGCAAGCCCGGCTTTTCGGCTTGTATGAAGCTACCGCCACTGCTCATCAGGCGATAAGGGGTCACACGCAACTCTATTGTTTGTTAACCTTTTGGTTGCCAACATCTTGATTTACAAACGATTGTTAAAATGATTGCTAAAAAAAAGTTACAAATGTTTGACTTAGATGTCAAAAAGGTGTACTTACTAGACCTTCCTCCATTATTTTAGTTGTTAAATATTCACACCAGCATTGTGTGCAAAACCTATGCCCACATTCAAGACCCGTCATCATCTGAAAATAGAAATATAGGTTAGTTATCTAATAAATAAATATGAATTAAAAGTAACAACGGTTTTTCCCAATTTTGAACAACTCCATACAATATGGGTTAGAAAAGAATTTGTTACCTACATGTATCATGAGCTAACTAACTAATTGTTATGTTTGATTGAAAAGCTGTTCCTTGTCCTTTATTTATTTGTTATTGATGTACATATTTATAATCTGCTATTTTTTTCTGCTATCCACGAAATAGAAAAATGGTTTATGAAAAGCATAAGCAATGAAAATTACATAAGCAAAGATAAAAAAGGCAAGCAAAAAATATTTACTTTTGCAGAGATCACACATCTTTTCAATTTTTTTTTGATAATAAAATTGATAGACAAAAGAGGGACATTAACCCTAGGTCGGTCGCGCTAACTATTGTAACATCGTCGGTCGCGTGGGGTCTTTGAAAGCCCTGATTTCAATTTCATATATTTTGTAAGTTTACTACGAATTACTTTATTGTTTAATAATAATTAGCAATATTTTAATGTATATTTTATAATAATAAAACAGTTCGCAATCAAATCTTATTTATTTAGCATTAATTTCAATCACACAGGAAAAAAAAGAAATTTGGCACATTTTTGACTTCTTTGACTTGAAATTATAAAAGTTATAACAAAATTAAATTTTTCTTCAAAATTAAACAATAACTAACAAAATGGAGATCTTTTCTTTCATTTGAAACAATATAATCAAGAAAAAAAAAAAAGTCTTGTGAAGGGTCCATTTTATGCCTGATAATCACTAATTTAGCACTTCAACCAAAATGTTGCATGTTCGGTCGCATGGGGTCTTTGAAAGCCCGTGCGCAAAACAGACGTGTTTACTACGCAAGCGCAGCGCGCAAACTGACTTGCGCGCGCATTGTTTAGTACTTAAGTATATTTTAGAAAGCTACTGTGAGTTACAGATCTGTAACTAAACTTTAAAAATATATATATCAGTTTTCCCGTAAGCCATGCTTTTAAAGACCCCGTGCGACCTACCGCGGGTTAAGCAAATAAAAAACAATACACTTACAGCAGTAGGTAGAACTGAGAAACATATTTCGCATTCTTCTGTTCCTGATGAGGATATCCGCCTTGGTAGCTACATTTAAATAAAAATTGATTAATTACGGCATTTTTACTGGTAACTGGTACAGAGCGGCATCCAAGGGCATAGTGGCATCAGTTGGATTAATGGCCATAAAATATAAAGTGAGGCCAAGTTCACTTTAGGGGTGGTTTGGATATCATAATAAAAATTAAAAGCATTTTTGAAACAGAGCACTGTGTAAACTTTACTTATTATGGCACCAAATATTATTAAATGTTTTCTTGAAGTAGTCAAAAAGCATCTAAAAAAATGTATTTTACTAGAGTAGGTAATTAAGTCTGCTCTGTATTTAAAACTGTGGAAAATAACAAGACCCATCAATTAATAGATAGGTAGGTATAAGGTAAGGTTATAAGCTTGGGGTGTATTAAACCAAAAAATATATATGTACACATTTTTGAATAGTAAGTACAATTTTGAATATCTTTTACTATTGAAGTAATCTAAAAAATGCGAAAGTGCTAAAAAATAGACTCAAAAAAATATATTGAACAGCTGATTTTTATTTTGCATCGGTTATGTAGTCAAATTTGTTTAGAATTATGCATACTTTTATTAGTTTTTTGCGTAGTACACGCCAAGCTTGTATAAAGAAAGAAACCTACATATTTTGCACTTTTAATAACCTTGGGCCTCTGTATGACCGGTTTTCTGAACGGATTGATAACTCGGGCCTCCGCAAACAGCTGGTCCTGGTCTCCATCATAGAACCGCTCCATCAACTTCTCTTTGTCCCATTTAAAGTGGTTTAAAAGAATCCTGGTTGTTGTAGCTGGTATCTGTAATTATTTTTAAAACTTTATTACAAGTGTGAAAGTATTATCTTTATCTATTGCATCCATCAATAGCAAACCTGGCCAAGTCCATGAATGTGCCTCACAAACCGAAATTCATAGTTCAATTTTAAAGTGCAGAATGCCACAGAATATAGCATGAAAGTAGATGAAACTATCTTCTATGTGTGCTATCTTTTCACCATGACTTCACCAATCTTGACGAAATTTGCAGAGAAAGTAATTCGGATGAGGGTGGTATCCCAGAAACATGCAGGAAAGTTGAAAAACTTTCTTTGAACAATGTAACAATAATTATTTTATGAGACATGGGTCAACTTTGGAGTTTATAATTATTTTCTTCTTTCTTCTTCTTCTTCTATACCTCTATAAATAATCGCTGTTCGTTAGTCTCGCTAAAACTAAAAAACGGCTTGAATACTTGAATTACTTGAATAGGGGTGGTTTAAAAGAAAAAAAAAGCGGGTGAAACCGCGAGACGCATCTAGTTATAGCATACATATGAAATCATATGCAACCTTTAATCCTCCCACTGCTGGGATACAGGTCTACCCTCGAAGGGTGATTAGGCCGTATTCCACCACGCTAGCCAAGTGCAAGTTGGTGAAACATATGAAATGCACACCTCAACAACACAATTACCTAACTCTCTACTATAATATTTTTGCTAGATTTGCCACATTACGAAATTGTTACATATTTTCTATTTTATCATAAAAATAACAGTAATCTCACTGATAAGTGAAAGTTTGTCTGTATGTTTCTTTCGTCAAAACCGTGTAGGTGTAACTGTGGGGCACAGCTAGACACATAGACACAACAGCTAGCTCTCTACATTCTTGTTAGGTCCGAGTAACAGAATTGATAATTTATTGCATAAAACCCAGATGACAATCAATTTAAAAAGAATAAATAAATTTTGGGTTATAATATATAATTATAATGTATAATGGTCATATTCGAATCTCAAGTGTGGTAAAGATATAGTTATTGGGTTTTCATATTATGTAGTAAAAATAACTATTAACCTTCAACCCTATGTTACATCAACATCATCTTTCCCTGAACTTTTACAAATGTATCAAGATTAAAATTAGCGAAAGCGGTCCTGCCGTTCTCGAGTTATGGCGAGCCAAACAAACATCATATCATTATCATCATCATTTTCAAACTTTAATCCTCTCACTGCTGGGATACAGGTCTACCCTCAAAGGGAGATTATGCCGTATTCCACCACGCTGGCCAAGTGCGGATTGGTGGATTCACATACGCCATTGAATTTATTATCCGGACATATGCAGGTTTTCTCACTACGATTTCCTTCACCGAAAAGCCAGTGGTATGTAATTGATATCAGTGTATATAAATTAGGTTGATTCATAAGTGACCTAAAGGTGACAGTAGGACTTTGTGAGTTGGTGACCTTCAGGTTAATATTTTGAATAGGTAGTTTGATAGGTCAATTTGTTTTTTTCAGAATAGTGGTTATAATGACAAAATAAAATTTTGGTACATTCTGATGGAAAACTCAATATCATCTAAATCTTAAAAATTACAACATAATATTAAAATAATGAAAAACTTTGTGTAATACCTGGACTAGAAGATTAGTTATAAGCAGGGAAAATACTTTCGGCTTGCAATTGTTTTACCACGCATTGGAATGGTTTTAAATGTTTATAATAAAAATAATTATGAATAATATTTGGCTTGAATGGCACAATATGCATACATTATCACCTCACATTCTATTTTGAATGATACAAATTGCTAAAGTAAAAATATATTTAGTTGCCCTTCATAATAAGTGTTAAATTTTAGCTTTGAAATGTTTTTAAATCATCAAGCATCAAGTTTATTGTTGTGGATATATTGATAACATGAAAATATCAAATAAAGAAACCATTAGTCATAAACAAGAATTATGAGTCATTCCATTTAGAGGAATTTGTTTGTGGGAAAACACAGAGTTGCACTATTGTCACCTTCAGATTTATAAAATATGTATTCTCTTTATTTGGTTGAATAATTAATTAGGTTTTAAGTCATCTTTGTCCTCGAATTTTATTCCAACTTGTTAGTTTATGATGATAAGAAAGACAAAGGGATATGAATTAATATGATACCATTTTGACTTTGGGTGGCAGATTGGGCTTAGACTTCAAGTAAATGTGGAGGCGACACAAAAGAACCTAAAGTGGACCAATGGACGAGTAACCTCATTAAAGAACTCCATTGTTTACCACAAACACAGCAACCTACTGACCTCAACGACTGTGTTCACTTCCTTGATGCAATCCACCATATGCTGAACGATTTCCTCCGTCGATAACACCTCGTAAGGATACTCCTCGAGATCCGTCTGTCTTTCCCTTGTATTGTGTGTATCAACGTCCATTGCAAAGTCGACATCGTCTCCGCTGGACTCGTTGCCTGAATCCACATCGTCCTTTGTATCATCTTCGGAATCCATCGTAGAAACTTTCACGAAATATGTAAACTATATAAATAAGAATGCAGCTAGAGTACGAATAATGATGAAATAATTACACCTAAGATTTAGGAAAGGTCAACAATGAAGAAAATAGTTCACCCGCGGGCTGCCAAAATCTCTGACGTTTGATGACGGCTGTATCAGTTACGTTCCGAATCAAGACTCAAGCGTTGCATGGAAAACGTTCCAAATTTGACATTGCATTTCCAAATGATTTTAAGCATATTATCAAAACAGATCATTGTCAGTCAGTCATCAGTCAACTAATCAAATACAGGACAACACTACATAGTCCCTGCCTCATCCAAACAGTCGAATCGAATGAGAAAAACAGCGAGAAACGTCTTCTTTTTGAAGTCGGGTAAAACTAAAACATTTTACTATGAAATTGGTGTAATGTCGAACTGGCTTTTGATCCCAAATATCTTTAGGCATTAGGCTTTAGGCTTTAGGCACTTTGATCCCAAATATCTGCTCTTTGCTTAGTAATTCCAAATTCAAAAATTCAAATTAAAGCTCGTTTATTTCTTTCGAATTTAGTGATTAATTTGTTTTAGCCCTAATTGATTTTTCTTTGCGTAATGAAAAATTTTAAATATCGCGTTATTTACGAATACGAGTTCCATCGTGGCCAATTACTTTATCCCACTGCTGCTTCAAAACAACGCTAGACCACACACTGCACGATAGACGGTCGCTAAATTAGAGGAACTGCAATTGGAATGTCTCCGACACCCACCATACTCCCCGGATCTTGCTCCAACAGATTTTATTATGTATTATTATTTATTACTAGCGGCCCGTCCCGGCTTCGCATGGGTAGACACTATAAATTGAGATGTGAGCTATCCTAACTGTTAAGTTAGATCGAACTGCACACGGTGTGCAAATTTGATTGAAATCGGTTATGTAAGTAGTTTAGGAGTCTATAGCGGACAAACAACGTGACACGTAATTTATATATATTAAGATATAAGTATTCACCTACTTATTCATTGTCCTAGATTTAAATTTTTACAATAAGTATTGTTGTTAAAAACATTTTATTTTATAATGTATTATTAATGAGGCAGTCCAAACTGCTTTCAAAGATTTTATTGATTCTCGCTGGTTTCTTCAGCAAAGAAATAGAAATAGATTTATTTTCCATAAAGAAATTACATCCAAGAACTAAACTAAAACTAGCCATAACTAAAAAAAACTAGTAAATAAAGGAATCAATGAACTATACCTAGTAGATGGCAAAAGTGTGTAGATAGTCTTAGATAGATAAGACTAATAAAGCCCGTCACACACGTAGCTATAATATATATTAATATAAATATAGCGAGGCATATTACGATATATTTTCCATACAATATTGAAGTGACTGCACACGGAGCTATAATACAAGGTGTCCGAGGTAGGCCCAACAATATTTAGAGGTACTTATCTACATCATGTTTGGAGTCGTTGACGTAAATGTTAGCAATGCAAACGAATTTTTTTTTTTCCATACAAAATTAAAAAATATTTTATTTGTGTTTTTTTTGGCAACCCTAACTACACATGGTACAATAAACGCGGGCCGCTGTCTTTGAGAGTGCCGCGCGCTGCGCGCGCATGAATTCCCCGCGCGCCCGCGTCTCGCTCGCCGCCGCATCGCCACCCCCGCGCGCCGATTACCCCTTCCCCTCACCTGCACGTGCCACTCCTGGCGCTAGCGCAACTAATCTACTTTCGAACGTCACCCTAACCTACTCTGTGGCCTAAATTAGCATCTGCCTAGCCCTAACTGTGTAACCTATTCGTACCTATGAACCTCATTATGATGGGAAAATGATTTATCCAAAATGTAACTTATGTTTCATGTTATGATTCTAACCTGGATAGATTAATGTCAAATTCTAATTTTACTCTCCTATCGTTATCGTATACCCTAATAATATCTAGGTACCTACATTGCTTATCATAGGATAGGTTGTGAGAATAATTAAAAACACCAGTACTTCAATTAATTATGTTTAATATTACATACATGATTGGTTTATTATTCACAACAATTTTAACAAAATAGTTAGAGTACTTACGACAGACGTCATACGTTTCACTTTTTTTAAACCACTAGGTTTCACTGATTAAGTATTTCACTTTTGCTTTAATTTAATTTAAAGGAAAGGCTCAAAGTGCTGGCCTCCCTTCTCGATGCAGAGCCGAGCTCGACGAGAAATCGAGCCCATCACGTTTTTCAACATGTGTGGGGTTACATTGCTGAAAGCCTCTGTGATACGCGGTATCATTTCTTCTCGTGTGCTGCACGGCTTCGAATACACAATATTTTTGATGTAGCCCCACAAAAAGAAATCCAAGGGCGTCAGGTCCGGCGAGCGCGGAGGCCACTGTCTCGGCGCATCTTGGCCGCGGCCGATCCAGCGGCCGGGAAACCGAGCATGTAGGTTTTGGCGAACGCGTCGAGCAAAATGCGCTGGCGCTCCGTCGTGTTGGTACCACATGTCCCGCTCCACAGCCAACGGCAAGTTTTCCATTTGGTCCTCCAGCTCACCTTGTAGCAGCTCCAAGTAGCCTGCGGCATTCAAGGTGACAGGCAAGAAGATAGGGCCGATTAATCGGTCTCCGATTATGCCCGCCCAGACATTAATCCGCCACTTATGTTGGAAACAGCTCTCGGTAGACGCATGCGGATTTACATGTGCCCATACGTGCTCATTATGTATGTTGGAGAGTCCACTTCTGGTGAAAGTCGCTTCGTCAGTCCACAACACTTTCTCGACGAAGGCAGAATCCACAGCTACTTTTTCTTCTATCCACTCGCAAAAATCCACTCTTGCACTGTGGTCTGATTGCAGCAGTTCTTGTGTTCGACGGAAGTGATATGGATGCTGGCCGTCTTCATGCAGAGTCCTCCAAACTATTCTGTGATCGACGCGCAGCCGCGCGCCCGCTCGACGCGTGCTAGTACGCGGGTCTTCGGCAAAATGCTGCAGGATTTGTGTTTCCAGGTTTGCACTGATGTTTGTGCCGGGTCTTTCGGTTGCTGCTCCATGAAAACTTCCGGTACTGTGCAGACGTAAGCAGAGTCCACGGAAGCACGAGTATGAAGGCAGACGTCTTTGTTCCGGAAGCGGCCTGTCGTCGACGAACCGTTGACGGTACAGCTCACGCGCCCCGTTGCAACTCCCGTTCGCAGCTCCGACGCAAAGTATCATGTCGTAATACTCTGCGTTTGAATAAGACATCGTGATTTGGATAAAAAAATCGAAATGATAATTCGTGACAATACACGACCTCGAAGTTCGAATGATGAAAGCCGAGTGGCGATTTTCAAAAACAGAAAGCGACACTGCGGCTTAGTCAAAGCGAATGCATTTAGGGTTTTTGCATTTAGGGATTGAATCGCATCTAGAGAATAAAAAAACTCGTGGCGAATTTAATTTGTATCGTGAACTATCCTCAAAAAAATTCGCTCAATATTTTAGGAGTTCAAAATCGTCATTTGTAGATCTTCATGAATTAATAAAAAATTATATAAGCAGAAAAGACACAATTATGCGCATAAGTATTAGTTCTGAAGAACGACTTGCTGTGTGTGGAAAACATTTTAAAAACTTTTAAATCAATCTTTTAATTTGAAATACTTTGCATTTAAATACTTAGTTAAAGGAAAACATTTTAAAAACTCGAACTCGAACCCTCGAACACGTTGGAACATGCTGTACATTTCAAATATGTCGTAATATGTCTTGCTATACCATAATATACAGTAATATATATTAATATGCGATGCTATAAATTACGATATATTTTGGTGACGTCATAGAATTATATATAGCGAGGCATATTACGATATATTTTCGATACAAATATTGAAGTGACCGCACACGGAGCTATAGATATATTTTTATCACCAAAATATACCGTAATTTATATTATCGCATATTAATATATATTACTGTATATTATGGTTTAACAAGACATATTACGACATATTTGGAATGTACAGCATGTTCCAACGTGTTCGAGGGTTCGAGTATCTAAGTAGTAACTAAGTATTTAAATGCAAAGTATTTCTTAACTATATAGAAAATAAAAGATTGATTTAAAAGTTTTTAAAATGTTTTCCTTACCATAAACACACAGCAAGTCGTTCTTCAGAAATAATACTTTTGCGCATGATTGTGTCTTTTCTGCTTAAATCATTTTTTATTAATTCATGAAGATCTACAAATGACGATTTTGAACTCCTAAAATATTGAGCGAATTTTTTTGAGGATAGTTCACGATACAAATTAAATTCGCCACGAGTTTTTTTATTCTATAAATGCGATTCAATCAATTTAGTTCTAGTTTTTGAGCCTAATAGGGCAACTGACATATCAAAAGCGGCATCAGAATCGTCCTCTGAAGAACTGTCCATTAAATCCAATAACCATGTACCTACTTCTTGAATTCATAATTATCTAATTAGTAATCAAAACACCCTGTATTATAAAACGCGTGCAAACGCTTGGCCGACTATCAATGAAATGAAGGCAAAATTTATATTATAATTATAGCATTGTCTCCGTGTGTGGTAGCTTGCTATACTATATATTAAAGCAAGGCATATTAATATATATTATAGCTACGTGTGTGGTGGGCTTTAGGCTGTTTTTTTAAATGGTTCTATATTCTATATTCGGATTTGTCAGTCTCAGATAAACTAGTTTCCTTTTTTTTTATTCTGTAATAGGCTTGCATTTGACCGCCATCTTACCTGATGGTAAGTTTCCATAGTAAACTAAGTCCTATCTTCCAAAGTATAGAGCACTAATTGCTTTGCTTGTACCCAATGTACCCCAGTCTCCACCCCATCAGCACACTGGAGAACCTATACCACAGCCTGCCTATACGAGGTCATGACCAATGCAGTGTCTAGTCTGGTTGAAACCTACCTACCTACTAAATTTCATCCAAATCTATGCAGCTGTTTTTGCGTAATTTATTTATTCTAACAATTTTTGCAATTGAGCAATAAACATCCAAACATTAGTATTTTTATAATATTAGTGAGATTGAAGTAGGTATGGAAAACTAAGAGTTAAATTACACCTTAATGCGGGTTGCAGACCAAGAGTTTTCTATAGGTCTGTGCAGACTATGCAAATCTATGGAAAACTATGTCAGCACAGACCTATAGAAAAATGCGTCGGCTATGCGAGCTAAGCTCAACTACCTTAGTTTAGTTCTAGGTCCGCATATGAGTTGAATGTGACACAGAGTTAATAACACATAGGCATAATACATACATAGTTTACAACTTTACTGGATAATATAATGTAATAAACAAAATAATTATCATATCATATTATTTTCATTAACACTTTAACTGCTTTAACACTTAACATGAGTTTGAGTTGTAGGTACAGCAGTTGTATTGAAAGTGGGCTTTACACACCTGGCATGTGTAGCCGCATTCGCGTTGCACAAAGGAAAACACAAGGTATGTCTTTTCAGCAGTTAAAGTGTTAATAGCTGACTGGGATTTCACCCATATCAAATTTCAAGATTATCCAATTCATTTTGTATAGCTTCAAACTGTAAAAACATTGAATACAATTTTGAATGAGTTAATTCCATCTCAGTGTTTTTTCTTTCCCTGGAGAGTGATAAATAAGCTTTAGGCACTTTAGTTTTCTTGCAATAATCTGAGCTGAGCTCTGCATTTAGACACCATGTAAATTCTAAAGAATCGTTAGGTTTTTCCATTGAATCGGAACCCAATTCATCCAATGTAGTTTTTGTCTCTGAAGACCATAATTTGACAATTAAATCTGCCTTTTCATTGTTTAATCCCATTATTTGAAAGTCTTTCTTCAAGTGTATAGGCATAAGAATAAACTTCAGCAACCTTTTGAAGATATACACCAATGTTTTGATTGCCAGAAGCAGGCTTTCTTTCTCTACTTGGAATATTTTAACCAGTTTGTCTACTTCCTCTTCATTGAATATATCTGCATTTTGAAGTTTCATTTTTGAAATTATTCGTCGAAGAAATTGTTCGAATCTGGAGTCATCTAACAGATTTATTGCCGAGATTCCTTTACTAAGGCTGGAAATGAAAGAGAGCAGGTATTTATAAAAAAATATAAGTGATATTGGTAGGTCTAATGACTTCAGTGCTTCTAATCGAGGGAAGAACCATGAACCAGGAAAATTAGAATGTCTTGAGGATCCTGTAGAATTTATAGCAAATATTTCCGACAATAGGTCAAATGGTGCGATTCACATTCCACAGCAAGGACTGAGACAGCAAACCCAAGTAGGTCAGTATTGTATATAGGATACCTAAATTGACCAGGTTTAAATAGAAGTAGTTTTTTTTAAGCTGATTGCTCTATAAAATACAGGGGAGTTAATGGGGTAAACTAAAATAGTAGAATCTATTTACCTCGGTGATGTTTTAATCCAAATGCAATCCATTTTTATGCTATCTACTAATACAATCGTATATTTGCATAATTCGTTTTCAAATAGGTAATTCAGAATAAAAAGTTAAACCTCTAAAATCCTAAATGATATACTTCTAAAATAATTAAATGGTTTGTATTTTGTACAAGTTTGTTTTTTTAGAACTTTATGAAAATGAAGTGACATGACAGTGGGTGGCAATAGTGGCATTGACTTGAAATTGAACTTCTAAAGTGTCACTCAATTATTCATTTGACTTTAATTATGAATAACACCATAACACCTTTATATCTTGACAAAGTCTGTTTCATTCAAAAAAAGGACTTAAAAACGAAAAGTAAGACAACTATATAGCTAATTAGCTACTAGTAAAGCTCATTGCATTAAAAAAATGGGATTTTATTACACGCCCGTAGCCAAAAGAAAAAAAAAACATCAGAGCTAATTTAAAAAATTTAAAAATCTTGTCATCGTCTGTCATCATTTTGTTGTCATGTGTCAAAGTAATAGTGATGCGCTTAACTTCTGGAAGCAACCGAACTTTTGATTTTAAATTTCATTCGGTGAGAATTATTACCGTCTGATTGACTCACATATTCTATACGACCGCTGCTAGTTGTTTAATTTTATTAGAAAACCAGTGTTTTTTTGCTTCTAAAATTATTTTCCTAGTATATAGGTAGGTAGTTACTTACATTAAAAAATCGATTTTTAATTAATAGCCCAATATTCGATTGTAGGTATCAACAGCTATAATTTATTAAGCCCGTCACACACGTAGCTATAATATATATTAATATGCCTTGCTATAATATGAATTAGTATGGCTTGCTATAATATATAATAAGCTCCGTGTGCGGTCACTTCAATATTTGTATTGAAAATATATCGTAATATGCCTCGCTATATTTATATTAATATATATTATAGCTACGTGTGTGACGGGCTTTATTACGGACTGAAATGTTTTCGGATTGTTTTCGTTACGTTAAATTATGTAGTACGGTGGCACATCACAGTGTTTCCACTTTTAGGGATTTCGCCCTATTTTAGGGCGAAACTATGTATTTCATGAACGACTTAGGGCCTTTTTTTTTACAACAGGGATTTAGGGAGTTTTAGGGTAAAAAATAACTTCATATGGTAATCCTATTTTTTCTATGCTCTATGTCTCTATCTATTCGGGGATTCCTCAAATTGGTCTATTTATTCTTATTCTATACTCTATTGCTCTAATATATCTATCTATAATATAAAGGGATTCCCCAAATTGGTCTATTTAATCTATTCAGACTTCCGGCTTCCTTGTTCCCTGAGAGATTTTATAATCTTGGACTTTTCAAGGTCAGAGTGAATAGGTATCTTCTAAATCTGCGTGCTCCATCTTCGACCGCATCGTCGCTTACCAACAGGCGAGTTGGTGGTCAAATGCGGATTTATACTTTATAAAAAAAAAATGCTCTACTCTGATAAGGGATGTAAGGGGAAAATATTAAATCGGACAAACGAAACAGGCTGACCAATGAAACCCTCAACGGAGTTCTACATACGAAATTAGATATGTTAACTAACAACTGCTCAATTTTGCAGCCAACTAAAGCTATGGTCAGCGCCGCTAAAACGTACAGAAGTAATGCTTCGGCTTCCGACACCTCCAAATAATACATGTGTTTGATTTTTAGTATTAAAATATGTAAAAAAACTTTGTTTTTTATTAAATAAAATTATGCGCCCTAAATCAGGGTATTTCCAAAAAAAAATAGGGATTTTTAGGGATAAATTGCAAGAAATTTAGGGCAAAACCAAAATCTTAAGTGGAAACACTATCACTAACTAATGCATTAATGTGTGAGTGCCTGAGTGCGTGCGTGACGCGTGTGATGGCGTTGAATTGAGGTTATTGTGAAATTTTGAATAAAAAATAGTGATGGCGCTAAAAGTTGAAAGAGTACCTGAAATTATCGACTTCCCCAAGGAAGAAGAGAAAATTCTGCAGTTCTGGAAGGACATTGACGCTTTTCATACCTGTCTTAAACAGTCCAAGAATAAACCAAAGTAAGTTGCCCTACTTTATCGCACTATTTAATTTTGCAATTAATTCTAGCTATTCACTAAATGTAAATGTTAATCAGTTTTGTCATGTGTAACTCAAAACACGCCTAAATTTAGCTTTTCTCCGCAATTCTGCAAACTGTGGTAAAAATAAAAACCATATCTTTTGGCATCAAGCTTATGCTACAATAATTGTTATCAGTTAAAATAACGCTACATACACTACACATACGTAGTTGCTTTATCACCATTGACTTACAAAATAAGTTTTATGCGAGCTACCTACACAACAGCAAAAATGCATAATAATTTTCATTATTGTTGTCCAAGCTTAAAATTGTTCACTCTGCAATCTGATGCAATAGTAATGAAAATTGGTTAAAGCTGATACATTTTGCTCTATTTTGGATTTCCCTGAGTTTCCTAGTTCCATTTACATAGTATGTTTACACTAGGTACCTACTGACTTACTGTCGGTAACTCAATACTTTTATTGATATTGTCATATCTGAATCAGACCTTGCTAGGTACGCCTGCTTAATACCCATATTTTTTCCATTCGTTATTATGAAGGTAATAAACAGAAAATACAAACCAAATTGGGTACTTATGTAATAGTAAGTTTATTTGAGATAGTAAAGGCGCTAACAGCTATCTACCTTAACCCACTTGTTACGGAATAGAGTTATTGTGTCTGATTGCAATGAAATTTACATATGTAATTAATTAGATGCTCTAATGGCTAGGAAAAATAAAATAAAAAATATCATACCTTTGGAAAACCAGGAAAATGGTGTTCTTTTAAAAGGACACTAGTAATATACCCTACCTATTTTTTAGTATCTGTGAAAGAAAAATCAAAAAAGTTTGTTTATTGTTTATTTTACAGTAATTAGCATAATTACGCCTTTGAATGATAGTTTTCAAAACATTCTTTTGGGTGCAACGTGACATCGCAAGTTTTGCAAGCAAAATTAGCTTTTTTGTGACAAACTACACATCTTAGCTGCCTCTCTTGGAATTTTATAAGATGACTGTTTTCGTCATACCGAGAATTTTGACGAAAACTTTGTGATGTACGACCTGGCTTCCTATTTTCAGTTTTACGATAAGTCTCTAGAAGCGCCGTTGCAATGCTCCTCCGGAACTGCAATTGATCCAGTTTCCCTTCGTCAATCTTATACAGCTGCCAAGCATTATGGATGGCCATGTCTAGACAATGGCAAATCAAAGGAAAATACCATTTTTTTCCCCGTATTGACACTCTGTACAAACCAATATTTTGGTCTGATCTGTCTTCACCTCCCATATTTTCATTATACGTTTTTATTAGAGCTGGCTGATCTACTAATATATATTTTTTTTGTTGCTGCGAATAGCGCTTTGTTTTGCTAAGGGGTGTAACTGTAGCAGCATTTGATGCCACTGTAACAACGCTATTATCATTCCACTTACACACAACAATTTCTTCAGCTCTTGTTGATTTATATTTCAAGGAACCGCGATCCATTTTTTTGAATACTTTATTTGATGGCAGCGGACATTTTGACACGCGATTTTCTCTTATAGTTCCGGTTGCCCGGAAATCACGCTTACGAAGCTCATCAAGCAACGGAACCGATGTAAAAAAATTGTCAAAGAATAAGTGAAAAGGTGCTTGAGCATTGATTTTACGAAGCACATCTGCAAACTGCAAAATGACACTGGCTCCTAGACCCATTTTCTTATATTCATTATTTCTTTCTCCTGATTGCCCCTGATAAGGATCAAACCATAATATGTATCCAAGACGAGTGGCTCCAACCCAAAATTTGTACCCCCATCTAATAGGTTTCCCTCGTATAAATTGTTTGCAAGGATGCCCACCATAATATGGAATCATAGCTTCATCGATGCTATAATTTTCATCAAATGGTGCAAACTTCACAAAAATTTCATTCAGCTCGTCAAACAGTGGCCTCAATTTAGCATATTTGTCATTAGGTTGTAAATTTGTATTATCACAGCAGTGTAAATGTGTCATTATAAACGTAAACCTATCTCTTGACATTGCATTGAAAACTAACGGCATCCCACAATCAGCTGCGTTTTCCCAATACATATATCTTCTGGGCACTACAACATAACCACTGAATAATAAAATTCCTATGAAACACTTCATTTCACGAGATGTTACGTTTATGTTTCCAGTTTTATTTTTTTGGGCTATGTATCTGTTTGTGTGTTCCGTCAGCAAATTTATAATTTTGTCATTGAAAAGTTGCTCAAAATAATAAAGTTCGTTTTGTTTTTTAGATGCTTGTTGCATATCTCTCCAAGGACTAAAAGTAGGGCGAATATCCCGTGTGATCCAATTATAGCTTTTGGTTTTCGATATGGTCACACTAGTCGAGGGTTGAGATGACGTAGAAGGTACTGGTGACTGGTCTTCGATTGAAGTACTGCATTCACTGGTACGTCTTCGTTTTGCTAATTCTGCTAAATTTATTTCGTCATCACTACTGGTATCATCTGATGTATTATCATAATGAACTTGTGCCGGAGCTCTCAGTTGAGTGCCTGGTAAGTTGTGGATTTGAACTTGATTTTCATCTCCGGAATCCTCATCAGTGACGTCAGCGTTACAATTTTCTGGAGGGAGAACTGTAATGCTGCCAGGAATAGGTATGTCTTCATCAATTTCCAGCTCCTCGAGTATTGTATGAAGTCTAGTCTCCCATCCTTTCCCAAAATGTTTCCTACCGAAAACATAGAAAATCTTGTAAGAAATAGTAGTAGATTTTACTACTGGGCGTTATAAAGAACATCATAAATAATGGCTCATAAAGGTTAGAATTTCACCAATTACTAGCTAAATTTCAGTCGTGGTACGTAAATAACAGTCCAAACTATTGTAATAAAGTATTGAAAAACTGGGGAATAAAATAATAAATTAATAACTTACCTCATATCATCCATCACAAATAACACGATTATTATATTCTCAAAAACTTAGTAACGCACTTACAATACTTGTATTGTACTGCCCGGCATCTAAACTTTAACATGTCATCAACAAATATTGTTTACACTACCCTCATTAATCACAGGATTTTTGTTTAAGTACCGGCCTTTTAAAAGGACGCTAGTAACAAGTGGGTTAACAGTTATAGCTACAGGAAAACTATGTTATCAGAGTTTGTAGTATTTTAATTGACATTTACACATTTTATTAAAAGATAAAACAATTTTAAAATCATTTTTTTTATTAGTAGAAAGAAATGCTGATTTTTATGAACCTTATTAGCAGTACCTAAGTTATTATTATTATTAAATTATTATAATTATCAACCTTATTGTTAACCTTCAGTCTTATGTAATTAATGTAATTATAACTGAAATGAATGAAATGATGATTAAGTGTGTAAGCAAAATTTCATGATGTTTTTTTAAGTAGTTTAAGGGTGAAAGGAAAAAAATGAAATCACTATGAAAATAAATATATTAGGACTACTAAAACTTTGCTAGTCCTAAAAAGTCTAGTTAAAATTTCCAATTTTCTTAGGGAGTGCACAGTTACAGTATCATAATTATTCAAATATTGATTGAGTATAAATGTACCTATTCGAATATAGTTATTATGTTAAATGTCGTTTATGTTTGTGTATAAATGATTTTAAAGCAAACAGTGAGATAACATAGTATTTTCCATTTTCAGATATTCATTCTATGATGGACCTCCTTTTGCTACTGGGTTGCCTCACTATGGACACATCCTTGCTGGTACCATCAAAGACGTGGTCACACGCTATGCACATCAGCAGGTTATACTAGTTTTATTAAGTCGTCAATTTTATAATCATTTAGAATTTTAGAAAATCAACCTGGTGTAGATTCCCGTGGTTACAGCATAGTAGTGAGGCCGCTATTATGCATGTGCAGTTGCAAGCATAATAATATGCAAGCTTGTTTTAAATTTACTTGCCCGATGCGCATCAATGTATTTCTCAACATTATTGCAAATAAATTTTCATATTTCTTACAGGGCTTCCACGTGGAAAGACGTTTCGGATGGGATTGTCATGGATTGCCTGTAGAGTTTGAGATTGATAAAGCTTTAGGCATCAAAGGACCTGAAGATGTGCATAAAATGGGCATTGATAAATACAACGCTGAATGTAGAAAAATTGTAATGAAGTACGCCGGGGAATGGGAAATGATCATTACGAGAATGGGGAGATGGATTGGTAAGTAAATTTTTGAAATCTAATGAGTGAAAGAGTAATAAAAGTCTAAAACTAAACGAATATGGAATTAAAATGTAACTGGTTGTTTCAGATTTCAAAAATGACTATAAAACCTTGTATCCATCATTTATGGAATCAATCTGGTGGGTGTTTAAAGAACTGTATAACAAAGGGTTGGTATACCAAGGAGTCAAAGTCATGCCATACTCTACTGCTTGTGCCACACCACTGTCCAACTTTGAATCTGGGCAGAATTACAAAAATGTTATTGACCCTGCTGTTGTCATCACCTTCCCCACAGACCAAGGATTCTCTTTCCTGGCCTGGACGACTACACCCTGGACTTTACCTAGTAACCTAGCCCTTTGTGTCAATTCCAAATTGATCTACTTAAAAGTTAAAGACAAGTCTTCAGGAGAATGTTACATTATTCAGGAAACAAGATTTCCACTAATGCTTAAAAGCGAAGACTTTGATGTTTTAGAAAAAATTCCAGGTGAAAAATTGAAAGGTATTAAATACACTCCTCTGTTCGATTACTTTGTAGACCAATGTCCTGATGCTTTCCAAGTGCTCTGTGATGCGTATGTGTCAGACGATTCTGGTACTGGTGTTGTCCATCAGTCACCCTATTTTGGTGAGGACGATTACAGGGTCTGTTTAGCAGGTGGTGTAATTACAAAAGATCAAGACGTAATCTGTCCTTTGGATGCAAGTGGGAGGTTTACTGAACCTGTGAAAGAGTTCCTGGGGCAGTATGTAAAGGATGCTGACAAAAATATTATTGCAAATTTAAAAGCACGCAACAGGCTTTTGTCTGCGGGTCAGACAAAACATAGTTATCCTTTCTGCTGGAGGTCGGACACCCCTCTTATTTACAGAGCCGTGCCATCTTGGTTTGTAAGAGTGGAACAGATGAGTCAAAATCTTTTAAAAGCCAGTGAAGCTACGTATTGGGTTCCAGAGTATGTTAAAGAAAAAAGATTCGGAAACTGGCTTAAAGATGCTCGAGACTGGGCTATAAGCCGAAATAGATATTGGGGAACTCCGATTCCGTTATGGATTTCTAGCGATAAACAGGAAGTTGTATGCATCGGTAGCATTGCCGAACTAGAAGAACTGACGGGCCAAAAAATCACTGATTTGCACAGGGAAAGCATTGATCATCTAGAAATTCCGTCGTCAAGACCTGGTCATCCACCATTAAAAAGGGTACCAGAAGTCTTTGATTGCTGGTTTGAGTCTGGCTCTATGCCGTACGCCCAAAACCACTATCCGTTTGAAAATAAGAAAGAATTCGAAGAAATTTTCCCCGCGAACTTCATTGCCGAAGGAATTGACCAAACTAGAGGGTGGTTTTACACGCTGCTAGTCTTGTCGACAGCGCTGTTCAATAAGCCTCCTTACAAAAACCTGATCGCTAATGGATTAGTGCTAGCATCAGATGGACATAAAATGTCCAAAAGAAAGAAGAACTACCCCGATCCACTCGAAGTGGTCAATAAGTACGGCGCCGACGCTCTCAGGCTGTATCTCGTCAACTCTCCAGTTGTCAGGGCTGAGAACCTTCGGTTTAAGGAGGAAGGTGTGAGAGACATCATCAAAGACGTGTTCTTGCCGTGGTTCAATGCCTTCAGATTCTTGATGCAAAATGTTGAAAGAATCGTACAAGAAGACAAGATTGATTACCGCTACAATGACAAGCCGGATCGTGATAATGTTATGGATAAATGGATCACATCGTTTACGCAATCTCTAATTGAGTTTGTGAAAAAAGAAATGGCGGCTTACAAACTATACACGGTTGTACCGCGATTGACAAAATTTATCGATCATCTTACGAACTGGTACGTAA
Organism: Alcis repandata; assembly: GCA_949125135.1. Lineage (NCBI taxonomy): Eukaryota > Metazoa > Arthropoda > Insecta > Lepidoptera > Geometridae > Alcis > Alcis repandata. The sequence goes on from OX421238.1 coordinate 7,724,318, forward strand.
GAATGAATAGGAAAAGACTTAAGGGAGACAATGGAGCGCAGGACTGCCAAGTGGCGCTCGACTCGTTGTTTGGCGTGCTGTTCGACATGGTGCGCGTAATGGCGCCCTTCACACCGTTCCTCGCAGAGCTGATGTACAAGACCTTACGACAGCTGCTGCAAGGAAGCTCGCTAGAAAGCGTGCACTACAATATGATCCCTGATCCACAAGTGGACCTAATCGACAAGAACATTGAAAGGGCAGTGCAAAGAATGCAATCTGTCATCGAACTTGGCAGGGTCGTAAGAGACCGAAAGACCGTACCGATGAAATATCCGCTACCTGAAATGGTAGTGATTCATCGCGACGAGACGTACTTGAAAGACATAAAATCGTTGGAAAACTACGTCTTGGAAGAAATGAACGTGAAGAGAGTTCTTCTCACAAGTGATAAGGAAACGTATGGCATTACACTAAGAGCAGAACCTGACCATAAAATTCTTGGAGTTAGACTGAAAGGTGATTTCAAAGCTGTAACTCAAGAATTGAAAGCGCTTACCAACGAGCAATGTGAAAAACTCATCCGTGATGGTTCTATTGAATTAGTTGGCCAGCTCATTGATGTCTCTGAAGTACGCCTCATTTTCCAAGCCATTGGTAACGATCAGTATGAAGCGCATAGTGACAATGATGTGCTCATTCTAGTCAATGTTACACCAGACCAGGACATGCTCGACGAAGGTTTCTCGAGGGAAATTATTAACCGAGTACAAAAGTTGCGTAAGAAAGCAAAACTGGTGCCGACCGATGAAGTCGATGTGTATTTCTCGGTTAGCAAAACCAGCGACATTTTGCGTATTATAAACCTACATCGCGACTTCATTGAAAGCACCGTGAAAGCGCCTCTTATTCCCACAGGGAGGTTGTCATCATCTAAGCAGGTGATTATAGAGGAAACTCAGGACCTAAAAGGCTCCCAGTTGAAATTAACCATAACTTGGAGAAAGGAAGTGAATATGCCGGCAAATCCGTGGGCAAATATTGTCCTACAAGGACTTAAACCACGTTATGGAGTAACCACCACTCAAGCCAGCATGATATTGAAAAGTAAAGACGGCAAATTCGTAACACTCGACCAGCTTCGCAATGAAGTGAGTAATCTATTTGGTCTGTATAGACAAAATTACAATCTCTGGTGCGATGGACGCGAGATTAAGGACACTACAATTTTGAATACAAAAACTATAATTGCGTCTCCTTATGTGCCGAAAGAGTGCGAATCCAAGCCCACTCCTTTCTGCCAATTCGTGAATGTAGCCAATGGAATAAGAACGTTTACGCTGTTTTTGGAGAACCCAGTAGGAAAGGCGACTATGGAAAAAGAACACGCAGTACATTTCGCCGCTGATTATTTGGGGCTTAAAGTGACAGATATTGATAAAAACTTATTTAAATAAACATCTTGGTTTTTAAAAAGCCACGTTGACAAACGGGCCGATCCGATTTATGACTATTCCCCAATCGGTTCGTAACTTAGTAGTCTACCATTTACTCGCGCCAAATCTGCTGTGAAGCTTTTTGCTTCTGCTATTACAAAGCCTCGCCTGCTTGGGACGACCACCCTTGTGTCCACTGTACGGATTCCATTCCCAAATTTATCTTAGATTGTGGTCTACAAACTTCCCCAATACTTATCCAATCACTTGCGCCGCTTTAGCGAATCGACGGTGTCTTCATGTCAGTCTCCACAGGTCTACACCTGCGATTGCCAGAAGAACATTAAGATTTGATGAAATCAGCTGTTTATGAAGACTTGGGGGAGTAAGAAAGTAAAAAGCGTAGTGATATTTCAAAACAAAACATTATATCATTACTGATATTACTTTCGACGACACGGCTGGCTAGCCACCACCCTCAGGTTGAAAATCTGGCACCTAGTCCCTTACAGTGGTTTGGCAGCCTCATTTGAGACCGAGCTCCCATTACAGGCTAGGCATGTCGACCACCTCTAATTAGGTGACCTGTGGTCAACAGCCTAGCCTGCCAACCTTACAAAATGTGAAGCTCTCTACTTAACCAATTATTTTCTAATAATTGATTAGTCACAAGCTTCACTTTTAACACATACAGTTCTACTCCGGGATAATCTATTGGCTGATAGTCGAAACGGCAATGAAGGGAGTGGGCCGAGATCATCGACATCGATCTTTGAGATAGTCTGCAAATTACGATACGAAATGTCTTACAAACCAAATGAAATGAAATTAACCTGACAAAAAAAAATATACCTAGAGGACAACAAAAAAGACAAGACTACTCACACAGAGCAGATGGATTTCTATCAAATAATTTTCTAAGACATTCGGGATTATATCAAGAGGGTCTCCTGTCACCAGCGCTTTAAAATGATTCTTTATTTATGCTCAGACTATTGTTAATACGAAGCAGGGCTTCTTTTAGGTAAGTATTTATTGATTACTTTTATCTGGAGGATGAGCACACCGGAGCCGGAGGGTTGGGCCATTTTGTTTTTGTAATTTTTTTTTTAAATTATCGATGACCTACACCGCCAGGTTATCCTGCCGATGCTTCGGTGCGTAGACTATTGCTTTAGTATTACGATGTTTATAAATATACGAACGAAAAACGAATGTTCTCCGATTAAATTAAAGCAGACAGCTGATAAACATTGGTCTTACCATTGGAGTAATACGGTTGATTGTTTTAGGGCGTTTTATGTCAGAAATTAGCTTAAAACGGGGTTGGCTACCCACAATGCATCTTTTTATACAGGGTTATTCATAAAGGTTATGCTAAGCTGAAAAGGGCTCATAGTACTCATCATCATGAAATAACTTTTACTATGGGACCAACCCGAAATTCCCGAAAAAAAATATCAACTTTTCCATTTAAAAATGTCGATGACACTCGACAAAATGTATGGAACAGCTGATTTTTTTTGCGGGAATTTCGGGTTGGTCCCATAGTAAAAGTTGTTTATAATGATGAGTACCATGAGCCCTTTTCGGCTTAGCATACCCTTTATGAATAACCCTGTATAGGTACGTGTTTACTGTGACGCGGAAACTGAAGCTTGGATTTGCGTCACGCACGCAAGATTAGTCCGAATGACACTAAAGTCGCCCTCTTACTTACCTAATCGCGTAGCACCACAGGTAACACCCACAATTTAGTTCAGAGGCAGCTCAGTTTTTTGAACTATTTCCATACTATGGTTTTACCTGCCAATAAAATAAATTTGAAATAAAATTTTGGCTTTTGTCTCAGTGTTTTAATGATCTGTTTTCAGGGTTCCATAGTTCTAAAAACTGTTTTATGTATTAAATTCTTAGATCCGATTATGAGATATTTTAATGTATTGTTCGTTCTGTATAATGTGTCTGGTTTAACTTAGAGTAGTTATCTAAAATATGTTTTAAATGTGAATACTTACTACTTTCGGAATGTAACACGAAGCCTAAAATATTTAGTTTCAAATAAATCCTTAGAGAGACAAAAAAACGTTTTATATTTATTCTACCGTTAGGAACTAAAAACTCTTTGAAATATAATTTCTAAAATAATAACACAATGAAAGGAGAAAAATAATTTATTGAAACAGATTAAAATATACATTATAATATTTATAATTCTCACAGAACTTTATACTATAGGCAGACCATAATATGGATAATGGATATACATATATATTCTGTCCATAACTACAAGCAATAATTAAAGATAACATTATATATTTGCGATATGCAAAGTATTACCGAATTAAGATTAAAGGATAAAATAACAAAACTTTTTTCTCGTATTAAATTCACCAAGTAAAATTTAAGATAAACCAAAAACAAAAGAAAAGTTAACCCTTTGAACATCGACGTTGCTGCAAGTAACAGAAAATTTGTTTACAGAAAGCTATTCACGTCTTTTTTCTTCATTTTATTTCATTTACCTATTGATTTTACCGGAAATCTTTATTAGGATTATTTATATAACTTTTATTGTCTTATCTATAAGCCACTGTGAATTTAAGTTGACAAAGTTTAAACCTTGAAATATGATTTGTTAAATGGAAAATTTCTAAAACTGATTTTTGTAGACACCGCACTATCTGCGCCATCCGTGGCGTTCAAAGGGTTAATGTGGATAACTGCTATTGTTAAGAAACAAACTTTGGTGATACACTAATCTTACAAATAGTTAACCAAATGAGAATAACAAACGAATGTCTTTTAACATCACAAAGGATAGAATTAGTATGACTGTGATATGGTCTTCATTCATGTTACTTTACACAAAAACGCGGGATATCAACATTTTTTAAGTAATACAACTGAAAAATTATTTCAAGTATAATTAGTTGAAAGAGTTCAACCCTTCTACGTGGATTCAATTATTTAGGCTAAAATTAGATGAACGGTGACGTCGGTCGAGCGTAGCTATTATAAACAATAGCAAGGAAGTGAATAGATATGATCTGCGCAATACGCCGCGTATGACCGACGTCAGCGACGGATTTACTGGAATTAATCCTAGGCTTGTAGATACATACGCAGATATTTAACACGTGCGAAATCATCTCAGTCAGTCTATCTCACGAGTTTTCTTATGAGAGAGAGAGATATCAAGCGCTACAATAGTCTCAGGACGTGCTTATATTCGTATACTGCGTATGATGCAAAAACCGTGGTTTTTGAAAATCCTTTTTTTTACAAAATATCAGACAAATATTATTGGTTATCCTTTTACCGACAATGTTGTGATATATGTTAATTAATGTGCGTTACATGATGATGTTAGTAAGAAACATTGAAAGACGAATTAATTATTATTTTAAAGACAGACTTAAATAAATAAAATGCCACATTATGTTGGAAGTAATTTCATAATTTTATTAGAATAAAATGCAAGGTTAACATTTAGTTAATAGCTCACATATCACGGTGTGTATCACATAAACATAAGTAACAACTTTATTATTGCAACGCATTCATCCAGACACCGAATGCGTTAATGATATATCGCTCAACATCCGTTTTACCATAATAAAATTGTATAATACTGTTAGGAAAGCATAATAATAAAAACTTTATTGCTTCGATTCATAAAGAAATGCTCAAGGATATAGTTATTAAAAAATAATCTGTACGTTTAATCTCGGCTACATCACATTACAATAGGTATAATAGATATTATTATTTATATCTAAAGGGATGAGGTGCCATATAAGTGTAGGGATTAATTAGTACGAATGTAACATGAATAAATGATTCGGACAACGCGGACATTACTCGAGCGATTATTTAACTAGATAAACATTACAGTAAGCAACGAGGATTTATAGATAAATATGTATTATTTTAATAAATATTTATTATGCGTCAACAAGTTACAAGATATATGAACTCGAGTCATGTTACAGGGTTATTTGTTTATTGTTAACTAGGAAGGCGTCGACTTCACGTCGGTTCGGTTTCATAAGTTAGCGATTCTGTTAATATTTTATTGCACTTGATTACACCCTATACACGACAACAATTAAACTAACATAATCAACTACCTGACCGCATGTATACATATAATTTAGGCCAGCCGTGCGACCGGAAACTTTCTCTAGAAGCGAGTGCAAATAAATAAATAATATTCATCTAGGACACTTTCAATTGATAATATAATTAAAATAGCGTATATTTCACACTAGAAATAACTAAAGATTCATTTAACAGTTTAAATACATTAGAAGATACAACATCGGCTACTCATTGACTAGTCTAACGCGTATATCATACTCGTACGTAATATTTGAATAGCAACAACGAAAATCACATACATCACAAGGTGAGTAAGGCGAGACGCGCTGCGTCGCTTACCTGCAAAATATATTAAATTATCAGTAAAATAAAAAGGCAGAGTAACACTTAACATCTCAAGGGCGGCGAGTGCAGTGACCACTGGGACTGAAGTTTATTGCAATGACAGATAAATGCAAACTTGTGTAGGTGAATGTTAGTTCCCACTCAATCTCGACTCATCGGAACAGCTGAAGTGATTTCGATAAAATTTGGTATATTTTTAATAGCCAGTAGGCCTAGCACAGGCCGTGGACGGTTTGTTTATTCTTTTCTACGTTTTTATCCGCGCGTCGATGTGACAAAGCTAGAATATAGGTATGCTTGTCTCTTTCGCCTGACTGTGTCTACAGTCTAACTGTCTACACTGCTCACCGAGTGTGTAGAGTGCGCTAGTAGTGGTGCGCGTGCGGCGGCGGCGCGTCGCGCTCGGGCAGCTTGCGCACCTTCATCGTGCCGTCCGCGCCGCACGAGAACAGCCGCCCTGCGTTATCTGTGCACGACACATACATTAACACTACACTACAAAAGGAAAGTACAAACATGATAGGCGCAAAAGGTAACATAGTCACCGCTATAGTCCAGCGGTAGTCGCTTACACGAGCGACTACCGCCCGAAACAGTTAAAGCTCACTCACAGACGCAGCCTGAGGTATTGGTTGCGGAGCTCAGCTTACGCAATCACTGTCGATGTCGACTACTATAATCGAGGCCGCATCTGAACTCGGGCGCAACATACTGACACGAAACCGCGAAGTTTATCGACAACGCTCTCGCTCAAAGTAATTGAATGTTATGGCAATTTAATCTTAACAGAAATATAGCAAAACCTTATCACCATCACTAAGTAGCGTAGTTAACAAGTGGACTCACCTATATGTATCTGAGTGACGCCCTGCCCGATATGTTTGAAGAACGAGCTCCGCGCGTGCTCGCCCGCGAACGTGTACAGCAGCTGGTGCGAGCTCAGCGAGAACACCTGCAAGTAAAACCACGGGTAACAAAAGGAAACTATTACTAGGTATATTGTTGGTTTGTGCTTGTAGCTATTCTGCTCGAACATGTGACTAAACGTTTCAATATCATCGCTCTCTTATAATCATCTGACAATACAGGCAGTAATAGGAAATGCATGTAGTATTACTTCTTAAAATAGCGCGTGCGCGAAGACCCCATACAAGCGCGTAGCGCTAAGGGGGCTGGAGCCTCCTCAAATCAGCTGAGTTCCCTGTAATAACAAAGCCCACAGTACCTTGATATCCCCATCGGCAGCTCCAATAGCGTAGTGATCCTCCCTGGGCGAGAGCGCGACACACTTGATGGGCGCGTGGTGCGCCTGCGCGCGGTGGCGCACGGCGCGCGCGCGCAGGTCCCACACCAGCACGTCCCCGCGCCGCCCGCACGACACCAGCGCGCCGCTCGACCCGGCCCACGCCACGCACGCGGCGCCGCCCTCGTGGCACGTCCATGCTAAGGGTGGAAATATTCCAAGTTTATGGTGGCTCGATTAACATTGTAAGCTACTTTTTATTTTTTATAAATATCCGCTTTCTATAGCATTGCGGGTGAAACCGCGAGGCGCAGCTAGTATGTACATTGTAATAAAAAAGCAAGATAAATTAAAAAAAGACATTAATAAGTACCTACTAACGCCTTGGTACACGTAACATATGCTATTACCTATTACGCAGGGCCTCGTGCCTAATTTTAAAGATAAGGCAGAGTTATCAGATTGACATAGATCTGTTTGAATCGAGCTAGACACGACTATCATGCAGCTCTTCACGATATTGTAATGGCATTGTATGCGATAGCTAAATAAAGGAACAGAATTAGCCATAAGTGAGAGTGAATTGACGAATACTCACAGACTACTAGAGCCTTCTTGATGGGCATCAAGGTGTCCCATATCGCTACGTTCTTATTCTCCGAACTGTGGCCGGCTGTGGAAAAAAAATCATCAGGACCGATCATTCTATTAGAGGGTAAAAATAAGTCCCAATTTTTTGTAAAGTCTCACCTGTGGCGACTAAACTACAGGATCCTAAGAAAACGAAATCACTAATTCCTTTGCTGTGGCATTGGTGAGTCTGAAAAAGAAAACAGTATGATAATTTGGTACTTGTTAAAATCCAAAACGGCAGCCGAAATTCAAGTTCGGTTCGGTTGATTTTTTGCATTTATAATAAAGTTTACAAATATGGACAAAGTATTTGATCATTTACTCTCAGAAACTAAGCTCGCTGGTCTTTTGCGACTAACGAAGCGATGTCCTTGACATACCATACATTCAACGTTACTAACAAAGTGTAGTGTAAGTATGTCAGTACTTACGAAGTATGGGCGGGGCGAAGCGTGCGGCTGCGAGTGGTGATGCGGCGCAGGATGCAGCTGCCACATGGCCAGGTTCCCGTCGGCGTCGGCCGCCGCGAACTTGTTTCCGTAGTCGGAGAAACGCACGCGGGTCACCTTGGCAAAAGCTCCTGCGGCTCGCGGAGACCACACGCATGACCCGTGACCCCATTCCCACAATTGAACTGAACCGTCCGCGCCGCCAGTCAGATCTATACATAAAACGACAAGTTTATATAACAGCAGCACTATAGTATTTTTGACGCATTAATAAAATCGGTACTTACATAACGGTTGGGTGGGATGCGCGGCCATTCTCTTGATGTTGTCGATTTTATGCTTCAGTACCTACACAGAAACATATAATGTGAATAACTGTTTACATGACTCCTCGGGTTCTATATCTGCCCAAATCTGCAAAAATCTAAACAGACCTTTCTATATTCGGACATTGTTAGGACGACACAGACATGCATCACAAAACTAATAACAAACAGGCAACGGACGCAAACACAATAATAGCAGTGAAACGACCAAATAGCTAAGAAAAATAACTCAGGAACGCCTACAATCGACAACATAAACCTTTACAGCTAATGTCAGTTTCTACAATGACGGCATCGAAAACAAATCCGCAGACAAAATGAGAGGAAAACAAATAAACCAAACGGGTGAGACGGTGGGGTCGCCATGTGAACATAACGTGTTGAAATCAAAAACTGAAAACATCGAAGAAATAATTAATCAATTAATTATACTTCAAATAAAAACGTGAACATCGAGCTGGAAACAAAAAAGGGGGTGCAAAATTGCTAATCACTGGTTTAGGAAGTGACATGGAATCGACATCGGGGTTTGTCACTGACCGGTTTCATGAGAAGCTTCGAGCGGTGGAGGACCAGGCGGCAGTATTTCGGATCGTGGCAACCCGGGAACTGAAGACCCTTCACCTGTGGCCAACACATCGCCATACACTCACACATACACCCTTACACGGATACATAAAGGAACTTTCACATGTTTCACAAAACAGAAAGGGGTCATAATCGAATCAGTATAAATCCTATACCTGTGGCTGCGTTTTTGATCTGAGGGCAGAGGGCGAAAGCGTCAGCGACGCGGTGGCAACAGCGGCTATATTTGCAATCAATCTATCTATTATCGCTCTGCAGTGTTGCTGAACGTTTTCATACAAATAAATGCTTATTTGGCCACCGCGTCGCTATCACTACCGCTCCGCCATCACTGATACCCCATTATCGAGAAACAATACATAGGTTCTCTGACTCGGATCACTCCCTCCTCACAAAATATAACTCGCAGTTTCTATCTCTCGAAGCAGTCTAGGAAGAGAATGTCGAGACTGAAAGTGCGAAGCGAGGCGAACGTATACATACGCAGTTATGCACACACCAAACCACGTTTATACCCCGGCTTTCTACGGATGGATTCATGTTTGTGCTGAACTCAAATTGGACATAATCATTTAATCGTGTGCTTGGATTTTTCCATTTTCCTTTTACACTGAGAAACATAATAAAAATGCTAATCGAATTATCATTTAAAATAAATTGTCCATAGAATAAAAACCGACCCCCTAAAACTGCTACGAGGCTTTGGCCAGAACACGCGATTTTGAGTTAATTTATGTCTGAATGTCCGATCGTTTACAAGATATTCTCAGAGTTGAAACATGAATCCACCTAGAAAAACTTAGTTATTGTATTAGTGATCCGTTGACGTACTGTGACAATAAACTGTTCAACGCCAGTCGGCATCGACACGCTAGCGCGCCGCTCCTGCTGTGAATGTTATTATTTACATCATGTTAGTGCCCGCACCTGTAGGTAGTCCCCCTTTGAAGTAAGGGTAAAAATTTCGTTAACTCTTCGTTTCTTTGACTTGGAAGTTTTTTAATAAGTCCATTCTAGGAACACACACTCACAGTTCACAGAAGTAACTGTCAAGTAATCAGTAACGAAAAAAAAAAACAATTTTATAAGTCTAGGTGATTTTCAAACTCTGGAAGCTATGTGTGAACCTAAGATTTGAGTTGGCTTCTAGTGGAAACGATCTTAATATAAGTTAGCTTGAAAGTTGCTTCTTGCGAAATGGAGCTTAAGAAGTACAGTGCAAGTTTTGTTACATGTTTTGTCAAACTTGCAGGATTTTGAATTCTTTCAAAGCTTTTAAAAATTTTCGAGGTAGGTACCAAAGGATCACACCTGTTCTTACCCATCTACCCAAGTTACGTTAGTACAAAAATTACAACATTTATGTAAGATCACTTTTCGCGTTTTAAAGTACATTTCATAGAAAGTTTAGTAATAAAGATTATGGGTCTACTGTTATCTCGTACCAGTAGATTCAAAGTAGAGTAGACAATATACATGCTGTAGTTTATAACAAGTTGTGGCCCATCAAATTAAATATACGCCTGTTAGTAACACCAATAAAATATATTAAAGGGTAAAATATCAGCCAAATGACACAAGACGAAATTTTGGATGTTCGTTATATTTCATAATTTTGAAACTTATACGGTTGATTGCGCCTAATTGTGTAAATGAAAAACTGACTATCGTAGAACGAGGATTCTTGTACATGTCATTACCAGTCATACTTGAAAGTCGATTTACCGATGTCGGTTTCTATCATTAATAATATTACGAGCATATTTTTTAATTTACCCGTGTATGCTTTCCAAGCTTTTTGAGACACTGTATCTCAAAAAACCATAGCGATCATATAAATACGAAGGAGTTTTCTATCTTCTTTGGTAACTTAACTAGGTGCCATCGTCACAATCCTATAACTTTGCAATCAGACTGAGTACGTTAATGGCTTCCATAGCCGTGTTTCGTGTCGTTGGACTTTACGAAAAGAATCTCCAGTAAGTATGGAGGTATAGAAATAGGTACACAATAAGTTACGTCACTGAAAAATACTCACAACACTAGCCCCGCGTCCGGTCTGGCTCGCCATGCCGACCGGTATCTGAGGCGCGTTCTGATTGAGCGGCGAACTGTTGCCGGTGCCGGGAACTGAACCGGAGTTGGGTCTGATAACATGAAACAAAAAGGGGTTTAAAACTGTTTGCTTGTACTTTCAGTTCGATCCAATCATCACCGCGCGTATGAAACCGCTGGGCGCAGCTGTTATGAAATAAGAGACATAAAATATAAGCTACGGGCCACCTGATGGTAAGTGATCATCGCCGCCCACGGACTCCAATATCCGAGGCGTATTTAGTGCCACAACGCTGTCGACAAGTGTCAGACAGATACTTCTGCAACAATCTGTGGCACCTTCAGAGCCACTTCGCTGTAAAAATTAATGTAGAAGAGTGGACATCAATACCCCAGGCATCTGCAGTGCCACTACGCTATACACATGAATGACGAAGAGTGTACTTCAAGTCTTCAACACAAGGTTTTGCTAGTACTCGTAGGTATCCTTGTACTCACTTGTCCTGGTGCTGTATGAGCAGGAAGCCGGTGTCAGGTAGTGAGGTGGGGTCGGCCGTCAGCCCCAGCAGGTCAACTTCACACTCGTCCTCGGCCCAGCTGGCGCCGCCGCGGAGGAGTAAAGACACGTCCATTTCTTGCACTTCGCGAGCCGTGGCCACCGCTAGGAGGCAGCCACCGACCTGGACATAAAGCATAGTCTAAGCTGTGCTTGTGTTTGGATATATCCAAATATGTCAAAAAAATTATGGGAATACAAAAATTTATTAATGACAAAATTGTTTTGTATAATTACAAACTTATCATATATTGATCTGACCTTTGTTTAGCTTTTAAAGGCTACGTCAAACGTGATTTGATCCTGTTTAATTTCGAGCATGGCAAGTAGCGGAATCACACAGAGATTCCAAAATGGGCCTGGTTTTTACATATTACCTTGTTGAGACAGAAGGCGGCAATGGAGTCCTGTTCCTTGTGAATGATGCGGACTGGGTTATGCAGATCGGTGTCCCGCGTCCGCTGTAGCGTGCGCGTATCTGCGCCGGTCACGTTGGTCGCCGCGGATATGGAAGCGGTGCGACGACGCGTAAATACAGCGCGAATGAACAGATCCTGAAATATTACCTCTCAATGAAATCCCACTCGAATCGACTGTGGAATCGTCACTACGTGTAATTCGAACGTCCCTCCCTTACCTTCTAAGGAAAGTCGGTAAAACCTGCGCCAATCAAGTCATAACCAATAAAAAGTAATAAAAATCAATCATAGAATTAAACAGCTTTATACGTAGATTCCAAAATTGACTAACTAACCTGCACTGGCTCTTGTCGAACTAAAAAGCTCCAAAGTCGTCGCGCGGGGGCTGCGCTGAACAACACCGGGTTAAACGGAGTGTTGTGCTTCTCGATCAAACATCTGAAAGTAAAGCAAATGTGGAAATTATAAATGAATAAATAAATAAATGAACGTTTCACACTCATAGCTCCCCACTAGGAATAAATCCTGTGTCGGGGATGCCATGGAACACACACAAAGACAAGGACAACTAACCACCCAGACCCAGAGCAGATATTTAAATTCATCATTCAAACATCTGCCCGGCCGGGAATCGAACCCGGGACCTCTGGCTTATAAGGCGGTTACACTACCGCTGAGCCAAACAGGCCGACTTTAGCTTAGTGATTCAACCAATTCAACTGGCATTTTCGTGATGAGCACTGGGATGTCTAGCTAAAAATAACAAGAACTATTACATCATGTGTCTGAATCTGCACAGACTACGGTTATGAGCACTAACGTGACTCGCAAACCCAAATATCGGCCTGTTGTATGGCTCATAATACAACAGATCCTCGCTGTTGTAAATATAGGAAGGTTTTGGGCAGGTTTGCACAGGGCGTTTCTCATTAAGGTGTCTCAGCTGCTGATGCCACTGATCCTCACGGCGTGCGGTGGAGCTAGTCGCGGCTAGTTCTACAGTTAGTACAGGACTAGTTACCTGTATTTGTTGATGGGCGGCCCCTGCGTGACCTGGTCCGGGAAGCAGCCCGGGATGTAGTCGAGCGGCGCCGCGCGCGACTCTAGGGTCTCTGTCAGCTGTTGCTGCCATTGGTCCACGCGACGTAGCGCGCCGTGGACAGTTGGGCTTGTTGTTGCCAGTTCTACAATTATACACACGTTTTTAATTTTTTAATGTTTTAATATTGTTTAAATAACGTTTAAATGGTCCTGCGGTCCTTTTGGTGGGCGGTATGATTAAGCTATCGAACGCATTTATATTTGTTTACCCCGCTAGTGTTAAAACAGTCGTAATACAAACCTGCAATCGACAAGACGTATTTGATTTTCCCCGAAACCCACAAAGAAAACTAAACCCTAACACCCTCACCAATGTTGTTTGTATGTTATGTGACAACACCCCTAAAAAATAAAGATTAACAAACAATATAGAAGCGAATGGCATAACCAACAAACATCAAGTAGTGGCTTACTATTATAAATGCTGATAAAGAAGTAAACGTGTTAAAGAATAAGAATAAATTTTATTGCTTATAACTGTGTGTATAAAGGTCTTAAAATTAAAATTTGTTGCAACAGTTTGTATCCATTTCGGATGTACAATATTATTTCCTTTAATTTTATTGTAATAAACATTAAAGTAATTATATAAATCTACTAGAGTTAGACATTATCAAAGAACTCGTTGAGACTATAATGGACTTTAGACATTAACCACTCTTTTAAACTTCTTTTGAATAAATTACCACTCAAACATTTTAGATGTGATGGCAGGTGATTGTAAATTCGAATGGCACTGATAAAGGAACTTTTGTAACTTTTGTTTTTAAACCACTCACCAGACATCTCGATCCCAGCGAGCTGCAAGAAGTGCTGCAGCTTGAGTTGCGCGAGTCTCAGCACGGCGACGCGCATCACGTACCACGAGTACGAGTCCGGGTCCGAGTGCTCCACGTTCGCGCCGCGGCGGCGCTTCTCTGGCCTGGGGGAAAAATCACATTAATAAGGTTTTATATTCTTACTAGCTGACTCGACAGACGTTGTCCTGTCAAAAGCCATTGCGTAACTATAGCAACCGTAGTATGTTGATGCTATAGTAAAAATTATCAGTATATATATAATTTGCAATAAATTAAAATTGCGACTATAATTTGAGATTTAAACTATCCTATCTCTCAAGCTGGATCGAACTGCACATGGTGTGCGAATTTTATTATAATCGGTTAAGTGGTTTAGGAGTCCATTGAGGACAAACATTGTGACACGAGATTTGAAAGCACAAGGGAGATGAGGCTTATACTCAACAGTGGTCGATACAGGCTGACGATACTGATAATGATTCTTATTTGACGAGGGCGATAAGTCCAGCACCTGCATCCCACCGATCCCAACTCAGTATATCGCTGGTTGTAAAGAATCAGCGCTTTGGGCTCGCGAATAGGATAATTACTTCCCTCTTGAGTCGTCTCTGTACCGTTCAGACAGGTCATCTGATTACGGTCATTACGGGTAGTAAGATTTTCTATAAGAAAAAACGCTGTACGTAGTATTTAGATCCTCATACCGAGTAAAGTGGGAAAACGCTACGTAGAATGTTATTGTGACGGACATGCCCGCTAGGCCGGAACACGTCTGTTCACGCTAGCTTTTGTTCTTAAAAACGAATGGTCTCTTACTTGGTAGTGCTCGTGTCGAAGATATCGTCATCATCGGGATCGCTTTCGCTGTCCTCGGCATCCTCGGCACCCGATTCCGCGGAATCGTAGTCGTAATTTTCCGGGTCTTGTTCCGCTGTCGGCTAAAATAATATGGTTTGGTTAATTAAAAAAAATATTAATAATATGTCGGACTGTCGGTGTCGATATCTTTTATAGTCGAAACATTTGATTTTAAAAATATGTCGGCGTATTGATTGCATTTTGAAGGCGAGAGTTTACTATCTATGACTATGATGACTAAGTTAGCAATAGATTTCACAGTCAGTTACCTTTGTGAGCAAGAAGGTGAGTATACTACAGTGAGGTGGCACGAACTGTTCTCTGTACGTCGGCCGACCTTCTTGTATGTTCTTGTGCGGCGCGGCGGGGCCAAGCCCGAGTAGCCTCATGTTGAGTAACGCGCGTTTTTCCCGTAGAGATGACCAAACGGACGTGCCTTCGGGTCGCTCCACGAGCTTGGGCTGGTTAGAAATAAACACGATTAGTATAGATTGAATGATACGATTTTGCAAGCGGTAAGAATTTATTTATTTGACAAAAACTAAAACAGCTACAAAAAAAAAAATATCTACTCAAAAAAAATCGGGAATTAAAATAAGTTAAAAATATATATATTCCAAAAATAGGTTTGAAAGCAAGCAATGTACTGTAAGCACAAAAAACGCTGAAAGCGCGAGCTTTCAGTCTAACAACGCTATAATGCTTTAGCTATACTAATATATAGCTGATTGTGGTACTATAGTTCTTACCTGCGGCGGCGCCGGTGCAGTAGTCAACAGCTTCCTAATCCCGCCGCCGTAGAGCCTCGAATGTGCCTTCCCATCGGCCACATGCGCCGCCAGCCGGTATAATAAGTGCGCGTCTCTCGCGGCCAACGCCCAGCCGAGTAAAGCGAGGTAGACGGCACAGAATGCCTCAGCGAGTAGCACGGGCAAGCGAGGCGCGTCGTCCTCTTCGGCCGCTCGTAATGCCAAGCCGCGCAGTGCTGATACACCTAAGTATAGGGCAGATCATTACTATTTTACAAAAGCAAAGATTAAAAAGGAGACGTATTGATATATACTTTTTAAATCTCCGATGAATGAATGACACATGTGCTATCCCAACGCCGGCTCCGTATGAAGTGTTCGAATCGAAAATAGTTTATTGTGCGAACTGTAAAATTATCAACCATTTTGAGTGTCTATGATCGAACGGTGGAGCGAAATAGACATAATGTTGTGGGCAAGCGAGTCTAGATTTTGTCTACATTTCGGAGAAGGAACGACAAACGTGAGACAATTATTTACAAAACAATAATGTAATAATGTATTGCCGTACCTGGCCATTTGTTGGGCGGAGTGCTGACCGACTGCTCCTCGGTGGAATGCCGCCGCGTGCGCGCAAGCATTTGACTAGTACCGGGAGTTTCGGCTATTACTCTGCAAAATTCATCCCACTGAGTTAGTTACACGAATACACACTTAGTTATTTAGTAACGTCCTACCCGAGTACCGCAGAAGTTCAAAATATATTTCATCAAATTTTATAGCGCTTAAAATACTCGGTTTTCGTTACCTCCTCGATTAGTGCTGCATCAGTTGTGACATGTTTATGGCGTGCTTGTAAGCATTTTTTAATTACCCTGTTTATCCCACTCAGCAAAGGTTTCCTCCAATTTCTTTTTTCTTTTCTTTCTTCCTAGGCTTCTGATTTATTCAAACTTCTAATTCGCTTCTAATTGAGATTCAGAACTGTTTCTTAAATTTACTTACTCGTGGTGGTGCGTGTGTTTCAAACTGAACGTATCAGAGTCGCAGAGGCTCTGGTAGATGCAGGCGGAGAGCGCGACGGCTAACTCGCGTAAGGTATGGAGCAGCCTAGTCGCGGAGCCGCCGGGGATGCCCAGCTCACCTATCGTGCCCAGCATGTCGTGGGCTACCGACTGAGAAAAAAGTAACAAAATGTTAGAGAAAATACACCCATCTGCTACACCAATTCCGGTATAGCAACCGTGAACTTCAAGTTGCTTTGCGACGACGGCTCGCGCTTTATTCGAAATGCTAACAAAATGTTAGGAAAATAGGGATATAGATTAGCGCGTAATGCTACTACAATGCAATTGCAACGAGTAGGCAATGCCTTTAGTATCAAAGTTGCGAACAACGGTGACTATCCTCAAAGAACTTTAGTTAAAAAATAAGACTTATTTCATACCTGTAAATGCCTGACAGGGTCAGCAACCACAGTGTTGTTAGTCGCCACAGCGGCCGCCAGCAGTGGTAGCGTTGTCGGGAACGGAAGCGGCGACAACAACTGCTGATGTTGCTTGTCTTGCCCCAACTCTTGTAAGAGTAAGACTAGCTCCATCCGGACTGAAGCTAGGCCTCCGCCGCCGGCGCCGTGCAGTGAGCAGTAGGAGAGTAACGTACGCAGGAGGGTTTCGTTGGCTAGAAAACAGATGCAATATTATAAAATCGATAATCGGTGTTTTTTAACCGCGCTTGCTTGCGTACCCACGAGACGACGCAGTTAGCGCAACCATCTTTCTTGCTTACCGTTTAGCCACTTCTTCCTGCTGACAGCCCTCTGCACCTTCGCTTCAAAGTCCGCCTTCTCTCTAACCAGGTAATGTAATGTCGCGTCGACTTGTCAGGTAGCGGCGGTGGCTCTGCTTCAGCACACACTCACTCCATATTATCCATACTTGTGAGTGTACCCAGAAGAGGACGCAGTTAGCGTAATCTCTCTTATTGCTTACCTTTCAGCCACTTCTTCCTGCTGACAGCCCTCTGCACCTTCGCTTCAAAGTCCGCCTTCTCTCTAACAAGCAGCTGGTGTAACGTCGGCCGGTCGGGCAGCGGCGGAGGCTCAGCTTCAGGGCACACTAACTCCCCACCGGCATTCTTGTCAGCGCCGGCGCCGCGAGTGCTTGCGTACCCGCAGAGACGACGTAAGGCTTCCACTTCGCGTTCGAGCCAGATGTATAGTTGGTAGCGGAGGTGGCCACCTACGCAAATAGCCTAGTAAGACTCTCCAAATTCACTCTGTATCACTTTCATTGTAACAGGCCAATACATATATGATTTTAATATTATCAGACCATTTCATTCTCGATCAACCTGAATTCCGCCATTCACCAAAATCATAAGACAACTCATAAGAGGCAGGAAATTTATATACGATAGGCTCTCTCACAAACTAAACTAAAACAAATGAATTTCACTAATACATTTATTAATGTACATAAACTTACCATCAACTTCGAACCCAGTTGCCAGCGTGCTCAGTTCCTCCATTAATATCTTCAAGCAGGCGACAAACTTCAACTGCTGCGCCATGATGTCGACAGATGGCGCTTCTTCGCTTTCCTTCTCTTTTTCCGGGAGACCGTTCACTAAAGGTTCTTCCTTGGATTTACCCATCTTCATTTCAAGCGGAGGCGTGGACGCTCCTGATGCATTGGAGCTAAAAAAGAAGCTATATTTAGTTACGTGCGTGGGGTTAAGTTTAGGATTCATTTAAAAAAAATTAAGGACTATTATCAAGGTACTTTTTTTCTTTTGGAAGTTTTAGAATAATATTTTGCATTTCCGTTTCCGCAAATTTTGTGTCAATTATGGTGCATTTAATTCTTTCCCCCTTAGTTTCTTGCCTTCGATTTGCACAGCTCATTTAGTAAGTGGACTATTTAATTTAAAATTGCGAACAATATAATAATCGGAGACGTCAGAGCAAGACGCCAAGATTCGATATTAATCTTCACACATATTTTACGTCCAAGCTTCGAATTTAGAAGCCTCCAAAACTACTTACTCCTTATCATCTTCATCGTTGCCCCAATCGAGCTGCAGCTCATCAGATTTCGTATTGGAAACTGGCGCGCCCCAGTCCAGATCCAACTCTTCAGTCTTAGGGGCGGCCGGCTCACTATAATCTATCGATGGTGCGCCCCAATCCACTGAAGCCGTTTCCTCTGCTGAAATGTTTATATGAAATAAGTATGGGAATTTGCAATGTGCGGACTAACTTGTCTGTAAGTTGGTCAAACTAAGAAACCAGTATTTTTGTTTATAAGTTGGTCAAAATAAAAGACCATCATTTTGGAGTTTTTCGGTTTCATTCGGAAAACATGGTCCCAGTTTAATCCTGTTACCTGACGTAGACAAGTTGGTCGCTTTGTATGTATGTTGTGCACGCTGTATAAGGAGACGAAGAGTAGAGAAAAAGTAAAAAACGTACCTCACTATGGAGTACTTACAAGCGTTTACAGCAGAAGTATTAGAAGAAAAACAGTATAAAATCTATAACCAGCGAAGATAATAATTAAGTAAATCAAAGACACATAAGTAACAGAAGAAGGACATGATTTTATGAGCGTGTCATTGACACAAACATTGTCTGAATGATTGAAGCATTTTGAAGCAGTAACTTTTACTCATTTATATTGTCGTTTATTGCCTTTATTTGACAACAAGATTTGCAAATCTCCCTGAAAAGCTGCCAATTTCCAAATCGACATAAAAGCAAACCCAGAACGCACACAAACAGTAAAACAAAAGCACATCGACGTACAAACTGAGAAGTTGTCGTACTTTTGGCTGTGTCCGTCAGTTGTCCTGTATGCACACCCTCGTGCGGCGACTCGACTGTCGCCTTCGGTCGCTCGTCTCTCACTCGCGCCGGCAGCTTCGAGAGTACTTCCAGGGCTAGAGCGGGACAGCCTGCTTTGAAGTGGCCGTGCGCTGTTTGGAAGTAGAGACGCCGCTCGAGACGGGTGATGCCTTCGTCGTCTTCTTTTTGAAGGAGGGCTAAGGTTCCGCCCTGGACGAATGGAGAAAAAAAATGTTAGAAGAGTTAAGACTTAAAATATTTATCATGGTTAATTATTGGCAGTTTTGAAATGCAGACATCATTCTAGGCAAATAATGCCTGCGTTGTCTTCTTTTTGAAGATAGATGGGTTAAAGTTTCACTCTTAAAGATAGTTCTAATAAGTTATTTAACTAAAAGTAAATGATTTTTTTTATCAAAAATTTAAATTATCACTTCTAAAATAGATCAAAGAGTACAAATAAAGTCCACAATTTACCTGGGTCGGCAAGTTGCTTCGCTTCAACCTCGGATGCGTACGTAGATACACGTAGAAGTTAAACACGCTTGGCATTGGGTCCGTGTTTTCCTTATTGTTTTCTCTGGACGCGTGTAATCTACAAGAAAAAAGTTTATTTATTTATTAGTGCACATACATACCACGTAAGTTTTATTCTTGTGTATAATAAAGTGGAAAGAAAGACTTGATGACAGCAGCCCGAGATCGTGAAAAGTTGAGGGAGGGTAGGCAGCCCTTTGCCCCGCAGTGGAACACTAATGGCTCAATATAACAATAAGAGTGACCATAGCGTACCGATAGTGATCTCAACCACAGGAGTGATACCTAACCATATTTTCTGGAGTTTAACAACATTAGTACTACACAAGCATACATACAACTGCAAAAAGCGGCAATACTCAACACTTGCCGCATCGTCCGAAAATTACTGCAACTGGACGCTGACAACACTGATTCAACTCGGCTCAAGAATTAGTAGAATAGCACTTGGTACCCGTGCTATTATAATTCACCAGATTTAATACCCTGAGAAACGAAAGTTTAAACTAAATAATAATAAAGTGACGCATAGTACCTTCCCGCAGGGCTCAGCAGCGTGTCTAACGCATGTCCGTACCGCTTCAGTTCCCACAGCGCCATGGAACGCACGAACGGATCAGGATGAGCTTGTTCCAGATCAATATCACCACCATCAACTTCGGCACCACTGAAAGATTTGATGAGATTCTCATTGAGGTAACATAGTACTGTGAATAAAGTGATATAGGTGTGATATAAAACGGGTGATATAGGTTATTATTCAGAACAGAATAGTTTTCTCAACATCGCGACATCGAATCAGGCAGGTAAAATAGGCCAAATAGCATTGGTAAAATAGGCCAAATAGCATTAGTAAAATAGCTCTGGCGTGTTGCCTGACTTTCTTATATCTTATTTGATGTCTGTGAGGTGGAAATTTGTGTCATACTCACCCCAATATTTCATCCATGATCAATTTCCTTAAGCTCGCCGGTAGCGCGCTGTCAGCTTCATACAGCCGGGCGACCACCATCGCCAGTTGTAAATCTCCTAGACGTGTGATGAGGACCTAAAACAATTTAGATTTTTAGACTCATCTACTTGGCGAAATTACCACAAAGTTAAATTGAGCGTCCGATGTCCGGTTGCGTAAATTTATAATCACGTGAATAATGTCCTTCTCACAAAGAAATATAAGTGGATATAGCGTGAAAGGCTGTCGATGGTGTATCCTTATTCTCGCGACCAAACACCTTAACATCTAAATGTCTATTGAGGAATTTTAAATTTTACAATCAATTCTCACCTCTAAAGCATCTTTGAGCGACCCTCCTAGCAAGAAGAAAGCGGCCGCGTGCTCGAACCGCTGCTTCCCGAGCAGCACGAACGCATTTTTCAACGCAGCCTTGCGCCATCGGTCCTCGGTGAAGTCGTTTGAGAAAAACTGTAGCAAATGGTCAATCAAAGCATTATCCGCACAGAATACAGAAATAGCAAATTCGGAGTAATCACCCAAAATTTAAAATCGTATAAAAAAGGAAAGCAAAATGGTATAGCAATATCATAATTCTGTGAAGTGGATATTTTGAGAAAGTCTTTGTTTTGAAGAGCAGTCGTCTGCGGAAAATAATAGGAAATGGTACATAATTGGAAAAAATGATTACATAACTAAAGATACATACCGCAGTCATTTTCTCGTTGCAGTTAGAGCGGAACAGCCCCCAGAGCAGCATACGTTTCTTCATGGCCAGGTAATAGAGCGCAGCGTCCATTGGATCTTGGTGGGCCTTGTATGAGGCTCGAGCGAGCTTCTCTACGCAAATCTTCAGTAGGTCGCCGCGGACCCACCATCCGACACCTTTGGGAAGGATAAAATTGATATCAGGCGGTTTTCTCGGCTCCATAGAGAATTTCAAGCGATCCATACAACCAAAAGTACTTAAATTGAAAGGTATGTGGCCGAAAATACAACACACTTTTGATTGCTGCCTAAACTAAATTACAAAAATATTCAGCAATTGCAATTGAGCTGCAAAAAGGGCAACTATTGAAAAAGTACTCAGATAGAATCGTATACGATCTATCTTTATATCATAGGGTTACCTCATACTATAAATTTTATCTACTACACACATAGTTTCGTTGAGCGTTAGCAGTTGTGCGTACCATTCCAAATGCTAAGCCCGTTACAAGTTTCCATACGCACTAATAAGCTTAACTGTCTTCTGTCTATGTTCTTTCAACGCAATAGCGCAGACAGAAGATAAGCAAGCATTCTGATTAATAGAATACTAACCTAGCTCTCTCATAGTGGCCCACTTCGGCTGTCCCTTCGCGTATCCCGGTATGAGCGCCAGCAGTTGTTCGTGCGACTCAGAATGGAAGGCCCACACAAGGTTGCAAGTCCCCACGCCGGTGCGTTGCAAGTTCGCGCGCTGAGCGAGCGGTAAACAGCGGAGTAGGTAGCCGTAGTGTTTCATGGCTAGTAGGAAGCGTAGACCGCAGTCGTCTAAGGAATCTGCGTTAGAATAATTTTTAAAATAAATTATAAAGATTTCAATTCCCAAAACGGATTTTACAATATCATCTACTGTAAATATAAAATCTAGATTTGTTATCGAGAATATTGATGCAATGCAATAGATTTCCAGACGCATTTTCTTTCCATAGAGGCTTAATTTGCCATCTGCATAGAAGCAATAATTCATCAGAATCCGTAAAAGCGGCTGGTTTTAGAAAATTGACCGTCTGGAAAGCTAGAGTCTGAAAAACTAGTCTAAATACTCGAATAATATTCGAAACGAAATAAACTAAACGTATTTAGCTCTCTTAAATACAACAATCCTTGTTATAAACAACGACCACTCTCTCCTTCCACTTACCAGGCAGTATTTCGCGCTGACTACCCTGCGTGACATCAACGCGGGCGCTGGTCGCGAGTCTCTCTGAGGCATCAGCATCGCAAGTCGATACAGTATCAGCTAACGCGAGTAAATGCATCTGGTCGAGCGAACTTAACCCGGGCAGGTGCGTATGGGTCAGAAGCCGGGAGAGAATGCGACCTGAAAGATATAAAATTTGTTATGCTTTTTTATCGCGAATAGGACAGCGTTTCACCACCAACTTGCCTATTGGTAAGCGACGATGTGGTCAAAAATGAAGCAGACTTTGAAGACAACACTTTACATATCTATCGAGTTTTGATATCATTACAGTACGAATTCATTAGCTGTTCTAGAATATGAATTGGTCTGGAGGTGGCTGTTGAAAAACTTTATTAATATTACATAGGTGAATGGGGTTGATATTTCTTCGAGCCGACTTCTCATCAGCTGTTATCGCAACAACGTATGGCGATTCCGTCTTTTAGTCCAATTACGACTCTAAAGCGATAGGTATTATAAATTATTTTACCTTGTCTAGGTCCAAAGTGTGAGAGCGGTTGTCTCTCAGGTATAGACGGCCTCCTATTGACAGTTTCTTCGTCGCCCAACAAAATGGCATCCAAATCGTCGTCTGGGTCTTGTATCGTGCCTTCGAATAGTTCGTTGTAATCCTGTAAATATTCAAGATCTTAAATACACAAAACTTCTCAATGATTTTTTTCTTAGCTATTTATTGGACAAATTATAATACTCTGATCTTGATCACTTCACATTGCTGAGGACAGGAAACGCTGGCGAAACATCGTTAGAGAGAGGCTACTTGGAG
Source organism: Alcis repandata (assembly GCA_949125135.1). Taxonomy (NCBI): domain Eukaryota; kingdom Metazoa; phylum Arthropoda; class Insecta; order Lepidoptera; family Geometridae; genus Alcis; species Alcis repandata. Next base: position 7,748,030 of record OX421238.1, read on the forward strand.
GTAGTGGTTACGACCCTCAGAAATGAGGAGCACGATTTTAGGAGGAGGGAATAATCTTATTTCTAGTAATTTAATAATATTATCATACTTATGTGGAAAGGTTACCTTAGCTTCCTGAATAGTGGACGGATGATGCGCGGACTCCTTGTCAGCTACCAACAAAGTCCATAACGGCAGCGGCGGCACCGATGTGATCTCTGCGTAGTCTAACTGGACGTCTTCGGTTATCTACATTACAAATATCAATCAATACGGCGTATGGATTCAGTATGTATGATTCATAAATTCTGACGTCAAATACGTAGCAACCTATTCGATAGAAAAGTACGCCGTTTACGCCAGTCACGGGAACTTCTGTCGGGCATAAATGGCGTACGCTTTTATATCCAATACTCGCTCCGTATTTTACGTCGGTTTATGCTAGGCATACTGTTTCATTATTGCCGGCGGTAATGACAAAATTCTCATTTTAGCTCACGCTAAATATCGCTATATTTTTTTAGTTTATCTCGATACCCGCAAACTCAAATCTGTTGTCTGAAAAGCTTTAAAATTGGTTTGAAGTTTAAACGATTTTAATAAATATGTAGGTTCATTTAGAATGGAATGAAATCGCGACAAATGAATAGTTAATCTAAGAACTGAGCTATGATTGGTCGCTTTTGACTATTATCGAGAAAGGATTTTGGTTGTGTTCTTAAGGTGCAATTTTATTAATAGCGGTCTATTACGTTAGGTTAGGGTGAAATGTGGATTGCTAAGTAAAATCTAATTAATATTTGCTTTTTGAAAACGCGTAATAACGTTAAAAATTACTTATTGTAACGAAATGTTGTACTGTCACAGATTTAACTACTTTAAATAATTTTAAAGAGTAACAAAAAAATACTAAAAAAAACTCTACAGTACGTATTAAATAAAGATGTGTAAATAAGTGTCTGATGGGCAAAGGTCTCCACAGAGTGGGTGCCCCCGGACAGTCGACCCCCAGGCCGCCCTCCGACGCGATGGCGCGACGAACTGGGGAAGTTTGAAAAGGACTGGACGGTGCTGGCCCAAGACCGGCAGTTATGGAAGAACTTGGGGGAGACCTTTGCCCAGCAGTGGGACATTACAGGTTAACTAAAAAAAAAAAGTGTCTCTAGGTGTGTGTATAGCCTTGTATTCATTAAAGGACAATAAATCAAGTAGCTTGTGTCACCAACCAATTCTCGCTATCCCGCACCACTTCCCATCCCAACCTTTCCCACATAAGTGAAATATATGTCCTTACACAAAAACAGAAAAATGTTGCGATGTCAAACAATGCAGGCGGTGTTGCCCGTTAACCAACTCTTTACGTCTTCGATTGTGACAAAGCGAGCAGCGAAGCGACAGTCACGACTTCATTTGCATGGAAACGCCTCGCAGTAGTAAAATATCAGGGTGTGGCTGTCGTGGACACGGCTGTGTTTTATGTAAATGAATATACGTACAAATTAATTGATCTTTTAGGTATCGAGTGGTGTAATAATATTTAAGATTTAGATGATAGATATGTAGCTGCATCACCAAACTGAATCTCTCTATTTTGTTTTCACCAGATTTCTAAATTGCCTCCCACTATAGATTGCATACGTCAAATGCACGTTAAAAACACGAATCCATACAAATGATTGCGTTGCATCATTGCACCTGTTTAACTCCGCTGCTCGCAGTTGAAAAGTCTTATGAATACAAAGCTTGATTGTTACCTGTGCAACGCCATCTATCGGCGAGGCGGCGCCAGCCGCGAAGGACACGGATAGCGTTCGTGAGCGCGACCAGCCGCGCTGTAACAACGTGCCACATGCAAGCAACAGCGAACCTCGCTCGCACAACTCGGACAAGGGCCTTCGAAACTGAACTGTAGCTAGTGCACAGAGGAAAGCTGCCAAGAGCGCAAAGTACGTAAGTTACTACATGCGCAGTTATGGGCGTTAGATGCTTCTGTAGGCCTATCATTACTTCTGACGTAAAATACGTAAGGAGTATTCGCTAGAAGTGTACGCCATTTACGCTCGTCAGAAACGTCCTTGACGGGCGTTAATGGCGTACACTTTTCTATCCAATTCTCGCTACGAATTTTACACCAGAAGTTATGCTAAGCATAATGTATCGAAGAAGTGGGTCTACTGTTATGGGCTCAAGATTATTTCGTCGGTAACTTTCAAGACATTTCTAATGAATAGACAGTAACCGTGCGCGCTTACTAACACTCAAGCGCGCACGATTTTAAATGTCGCTTTATAGTCAGGCATCATAGCTGCGTAGTGGTAAAGTACCTTCTGCTTTGAACTTTTATCAGCTGTCTTTCTGTTAACTATGTACTATAGCTGCTATTTTCTCTCCTTTTATTCCTTTTGTGAGTAGGGAGATAAGTGTGTTTACGCCTTTTCCTTGTCCGACTGTACTCATGTGCGAATACCTTTGTGGGTATACGGAAAGCTACACGTCACAATATGATTGCCCTAAATTTTATACTACACTTACTCTTAATTCGTGTTTATAATAAATAAATATTATATCGTCAACTACAATACCTTAAAAAAAATTAAAAAAAACTTTTTGCACTTTCTAGTGACTCTAGTGGTTGTGGTTTAATAGTGTTTCTAATGTAATCAAATAAAAATTCATGCTGATTGCAACTGTATAAATAAAACATATCTATTTGAGTCATCCAAACATACTTATTTGTATCTCTACTGACTTAGCTCGTCAGTGTGGTCGACGTAATATGACATAAGCCTAGTTTGTTTAGATTTTTGTTTGCTTTACTGCTTCAGTAGAAACAATATAGGTAAGTTGTATTGTATACAAAGATCTAAAATTTACCTACATTTATCTTTTTATTGTTTAGAAAAAACTGCTTGAATTTCGTAGACCATTTATCTCAAGCGGGCTTGTATGAAGCGAACGATATGGACATGCTGAAGTACAACACGAACACCATTGGCGACGATAGTTTGTACATTTTAAAATGCAAGATAATGAAGTTTCGATTTTCGATCAAATGTGGACTTTACTGCTTAGGTCATAAGCTTGATTCGTTTTCTTATATCTGAAATCTGAAGATAGAAAACGAGTATGTGCACATATTAGTCGCGTGTTTTCTGTGCACAATGAATTCAAAATGTCAAGATATGAGAATAAGAAGACGACACTCGCGACGACAAAATATTTATCCAGTGAGTGAAGGCATACAGTTAAACTCGTACATTTATTGACTTTTAGTCTGGTAATTGTGATTTTGTATGCCATTATTGACAATAAACTAAAATTTTATCAACGTTTCTTTTTATTACAACACGTATGTAAGAAAAGGTGGAAACCGCACTTGGCCAGCGTTTTTGAATATGGTCTAATCACCCTTCGAGGGTAGACCTGTATCCCAGCAGTGGGGGAATTAAAGGTTGAGAATAATGAAGATGATGTAATTTTTCACAATACCAAAAAATTGGTACCAAAGCCTCAAAAACAATGGCGTCGATTCTTGTTTCCGTCTCTTTTATTTCAATCACGTAAGAAAAGGATGGCAACAACTGTATGCGGTCACTCGACAAAAGACAAAACAATACCAATATGTATAAAATCCATCGATTATTATATAATTTTGTTTTACCTGTCTCGATAAGCTATCTTCGTCGCCTTGCGAACTGCGACCAGTGTAAGTACCCCCTATACATCTGATGACAAAGAAAACGATAAAACTGACATGACATTTCAAATAATATAATTATCGTATAATATTTAATGGTCAACATAGTCAACAGATGTTTACTGTGTTCATATGACAAAGTTTTCAAGGGTCGATAAGAAAAGACTGATGAAAACTGCCGTCACACAGAGCTATGCTTTGTGTGTAAGTTTTAACTTCCAGAGTAAACAGACTTCCGTTCGTTTGTCTAGAAGAGATCAGAGAACTCTTAGTTATAGGACTGCCTCTCTTTAAATTTAGTGTTCTTGTGTTATTTACCTCACAAGATGTGCCAAAATGGCTTTGACCCATCTAATCTTCCCGCTGTTGAGAAGCTCCATCAGCTGCTTGGGATGGTACTGAGGCAGCACGGGACACGCCATCTGAGATGCTTCAAACAGCCCATAGTCGGGCATGTAGTCTAGAAGTGGCTGAAACAAGACGATACATTTTAAACATCAGGACAGTATTATTAGAATCAGATACTAAGACATATTTTTCAGTAAAAAAACTTGCAGTCCAGTGAACGCAACTACGAGTATCACGGCTGAGAAGAAAAGACACATGTGATTCCACGATCGTGGAAAATAATAAAGGCTTCAATCATCTGAGTGAATAAATCACATAGGTATGGAAAAAGGTTGGGTTGTTTGGGACTTTGGGTATTTCAAAGGATATTTGGTAGAAATTGGGCAGAAAGCCCTAAGGGCGGTGGTCGCCTTTATTATACTTATTTTATTCTACTTACTTTCTGTTTTTTTGTTTTTGTTGGCGTTTGGAAAAGATAATGTATTTTGGCGTATAGTAATGCTGTAGTAAGATGGTACAACTCATTTTACTTGGACTGCGTGAGAAAGAGAGAGCATACCTGCGGCTGATCTGGCTGCGTCTTGGTCCGTCTTCTTGCGTCTCGCTCTAACAGCTGCAGGTTGATCGATGAGACGCGCTGCAGGTGCGGCGCAGAAACCCGCAGGTCGGAGTCGCGGAGTGCGCGAGATTCACTGCCCTCTTCCATGTCCTGTAGAATCAATTCATTGGTGAGAAAAGGATCTAAAGAAGAGTTTTGACAAATGATTATGTTCTTACCAGACAAGTCTTTACTAATATTATAAAAATGTAAAGTTTGTATGTATGTTTGATGAGGGTTGTAGAGGGGGGGGGTCGAAACTACCGATCCGATTAAAAAAATGATTCACCAATAGAAAGCTAGACTATCTCCGAGCGCTACAGGCTATAACCCCAGTCCTGCGAGGCAAAAGAGCGAGCAGCACTGGTTCCGAAGTTCTGAGTATCAGCTAGTATCTAATAACTTAATATCAAGGTTTTACTGTGGTGATCCGATCTGTTATTTAGTCCAAAAACAGTAACAAATATATGCCACTTAGAAAATACAATAAGACAATCAAATGCCTATTTGTTCTTACCTGTCCGCCCATCTGTCCAGTAGCCACCTGAGGATTCTCAGGCTTCCACTGCGAATATACGTGCATTTCCGAGTCCATTCCCACCACTAATATCCCGTCCCGAACCCAGGATATTTGCATAGGTAACGGCGGCAACCCATCCGCGGTCTTCAGTTCTATACGACGTAGTTGCATCCATCGGATTTCCTCGACGAATAGTGGCGCGGCGAGAGACGATGCCTTGCGGAGGATCGGACGGTTGTTGTTTATGGACTCTTTCATTGCCTGGGGAAGAAAATAGCTGATCAAACAAAATATTCATGAGAATACACTAGATCAAACGATTTTAAGGCCTTATGGCGCTGTAGTTAGATTTAAGTTGGTCTGCGCAATATCGCTGTAGACCAGTGGAGACAGATACAGGCGAGCCAATGACATTGGCAAGATTGTCAAAATAACAGTTGTCTTTTGACACTCAACTTAGTTTACGACGCGTAAACGGTTTAAAACTCTATACACAAATAGTTAACCTTTAGATTGGCCTGTGCAAGGTCGCTGGAGACGGGTGTAAACAGCAGGACACGTGACCCGACGGCTACGGTGAGAATGTGCGAACCGTCTTCTTTGGACACCCAGTCTAACTGTACGAGATGCTTCTGTGTGAGCGGACACGTGTTTCCATTTTCCATTATGCTCCTAGAACAGATATTGTATGTGGTATGAAAAGAAGACGACTTTTCAATGCGTAGTTTTAATATCAAAACGAACAAAAACATCAATTTCAGATTACACACAATAGATCTTTTTACTGCTATTCCGAAGAAAAGTGTTACTATACTCTTAATGTTTTTTTTTTATTACTAGCACACTAACAGGCAGTCATTTAGCCATAGTTATGTTAGGCAATATTGTACCTGCGTAACGACTGCAAAGTACTGAACGAGGGAACGGCGAGAAGACCCGCGGATTTGCCCGTGTCAGCCTCGCCATTGCGGTTGTTGCGGCTCTCGTCTGACGATAGAGTTTGTAGTACCTGACAAATTGATAAATATGAGAAGATGTGATAGAAAACTCATAATTGGTAACAGTTTCGACGAGTTTAAGATCAGAAATCATCTTCAAATAGGATAAAAAAGGCTGCGGATAATGATGACGAAGTCAAGGTGTTTTTTTTTGCTTTTTAACGGAATAATGTAGAGAGAATCTAATAAAAGACGATTTCAATTTTAATTACTAAAAGGAACCAGCTAGGCAAGCTATTAGTACAAACCTGATTAATCCTCTGTTTCTTAGCTATAAATGAAGTATCGTGTAGGTACGACAAATCTATCTGCGTATCAGCGCAAACTCCGACCCGAGGCAGGCTGACATTCCTCAAGGGTATCGTGTCTTCAAGCAGCCATTCCGCGCCGCCGGTGCTCTCACATTCGTAAACGCAAACGCACAAGTTGACGAAACGCGCGTCCGGGCTTATGTTGTTGGTGGATGCGCTAGCGCCCTTAGGTCTTGTGAAGGAGCGACCGCATTTGTACGCGCAAGCGATGCGGCCCGAGTAAGCCGCGCTTATGTGAAGCGGTTGGCCTGAAATATTGCGATAAGTCCATTTCAGTCCGAAGCGTTAATTATGTTTGTCGCTCGTGTTTTGTTTATTTACTCAAAGCCGTTGCGTGCCTTTTCTGGCTGCAAACTTATTTGAACGCACATATTATGGCAAGCTTTGAACAGTTCCCAAAAAACACTTCTTTTTCTATATCGTTTATGGGACTGAACTTGATGACACACGGAACTGTTTTATAAGATTTGGAAAAAAAACGTTACCAAATTCGATTGTATCACTGAGCCTCACTGCTTCACAAGCGATAAATGTCACAAGCTTTAAAAACTTTAAGAAAACACGATTGATCAGCCAAAAACATGTTTGATACTTTACCTGGAATGTCTATAGTAGATTCTTGATCCTTATTCATCATTTCCCATTCATTCCACGTGTATTCTATTTCGTTGTTATCCGTTTTGGTGACGTTACATTTCCAGAATCTCAGTGTGCTGTCCGAGCAGGCTGTTGCTAGGATGTAGGGCGCTAAACAAGCTGGGTAGATGGATGCGGAGCTGAGGTGGCCGGCGGCGGGAGTCGCGTGGATTACGTCTACGCCGTCGGGCAGGGCCAAAGGACATTCGCAGACCTGGAAGAAAAACATTATGTAAGGACCTTTTAACCATTTAGATTTGTAGATTTCAAATATTTTGAAGAACTAGTCGTTCTGTATAATATTATCGAATATTTCGAAACGTAAAGGTTTCGTTGTCCGAGCCCTCTCCAAAGAGTAGAAGAGGTTTATCGACTAAAAATAGTCTTAGAGTTTCTTATGACATGTCAGACTGCCTGAAAATATGATAATTAAGCTCGTAAGCCTCGCGAATTTTAAGTGACTGAGAGCTAAGAAATCGCAAGCCCGGCGTAATAACGTTAGCTGTCAATTGCAATTACGTCATCCCGCACAACGTCTTTTTGACTAAGCAGAAGAGCACGATTGCGTAACAGCTAACGCAATTTTGTTATGGCTATGGAACTGAGGCGTTGTTTTTTGTTGGAAGCCAAAACACACTTTGTGTCCGTTTGTTAAAGTAGTAAGTTTGTACCTTCTTAGTGGTGATGGACAGGTGCGAGTTGGGCGGCGAAGGCGGCGCGGCGCGTTCATTATCCATAGACATGGAATTCTTGCGAGATTCCATTCCCTCGTCCTCTTGTACTAACGCACTGTCTGGCACGTACATCATACTGTTTGTTAAATCATCTGGAAAGGAAAATAGCATTATAGGTCACTGTGAGCTGCTAAGAATCAAATGTAAAAAAAGAACTTGGATTTCAATGCTAAGAATCGGGATCCGCAATGATTAAATTTTATTTTTGAAAAACAGCAAATGGCCGAGGGTCGAGAAAGTCCCTAAAACATCTTTTTCGTGTTTTATTGACCAGGAGACGGCGTAAAAATCTTGTACGTAACCTTCGTTACCCGTGTTACTACCAGTCTTACTACCAATAGTAACATAAGTGTACCAATCTTACCATTAGGATCAGCCTGCGAAGAAACAGTCAACCGCCACATATGCACAGTCGATCCCCCGTCAGTCCTCTCCAGAACGACGATGTAAAACGGCTCGTTGAAAACAGCTGCTTTGCGCAAGTCGACTATAGCTTCGAGACCCGCCTCAGTAATGGTGTTGACGTCATAAGCGTCGATACCAGAGTCTGAGCTATCAGAGTCGGGAGGTGTTCTTTCACCTGAAAAATAGGAACCAGTTTTAGATATGTGCCATTTATATGATGATGAGTTGCTACAGTGTGTAAGTAAGTAATTTTGTATAGGCCAAGCAGCTAACTAGGGTTTAAGACCACTTTTAAGGGTTTAAGATCACCTTTTAAAATCAAATTTCAGAAGCAAGTTAAATAACGTAATGAGATTACAAAACCTTCGAATTTGCACCAGAATAGCCAATAATGTACTCGGACCTCCGAAAACGTCCGCTTGGCTCGAGCGCTGGCAATCGAATGAGCTTGGCTCCACATTTAAACTAAAACCAAGCCGTGCACTAAAACGTATCATAAATTGCTACAATACCCGTGATAAGTTGTTCCTGAAACACATGCAACAGCTGCGTGTTGTGCCAGTCGTGAGTCGCGTCTGCTATCGCGTGGAGCTGAATGATGGCGCCGGGACGAGCCGTGGACTGCTGTGACACGATGCGAATACGCTCGTGTAATGGCACGCCGCTGCTTTCTGACAGCGTCGATTCGGACGACATTGACAGCGTATCATGTGCGTGCTGTAAAAATCAAAGGAAATTGTATTTGTACTCCAAACTTTGAACGCGTTTTGAAAGCGTCAAGTCACTTTTCGCTTGACCACTCGCGTTGAGATGCAAAGGGCAATGTTTTTTTTTTTTTTTTATTTTATTTCAGTAAGGTACAAAAGTAATTGACAAACTAAAACTTAAATAACTAATCAAGAAATGTAACACTATAAATTTGCCAATCTAAATATTGTACACAGCATTCATATAAAGTTACACTGTTAAAGATACAACGCCAAACTAGTTAAACACTTTTAAAAAGAGTGTTCTTAAAGTTAAATAAGGTTTGATGAAAAATATCGAGGTCATCGCATACATCAGTGCTTAGGTCATTGTATGAGTGACACATACGATAAAGAGGGTTGTTTCCCCCAACGTTGTCAAATGTCGTTTGAAGTTTATTATTTGTTTTCAAGTTTACACCCCAATGTTAGTTCTGATTCTATCACCTCTACTTCTTGTTTACTTACATCTTTATGCCGTCTCTCCGAAGTAGCGATCTCAGCTAGTAGCGTCCTTGAGTCGATAACGGCTTGGAAAACTCGCAGGCTTTCACCGTCGCTCGCCACGAAACACGCCGATGGAGAGTTGGATAGGTTGCCGAGAGTTGTGCTGAAAAGAAATTATTTGATGAGTTGCTAAGTTCGTGGTTATAAATTATGTCGTAATCTATAATAAAAGAGCGATGGATACCTTAAATTGTGAACGAATTGTTCAATTACATGTCAGGGAACAATTTACAACATTTTGCAGTAATCACCACAACCCAGCCCAGTCACAGACGCAGATTGACACTGACACCGCAAGTTACCTCGGCAGTAGAGTAGGCAGCCAAGTCAAGTTAAGTTACCAAACGTAGAGGTGTGGCGAGTTGACACGCGCCAGTTTCGCCACATCACCAGATTTGCCGAAAAGGTTTACGAGCCACATGATTAGCACACCGAACGTTACCTCGGCAGCAGAGTAGGCAGCCAGGCCACGTTACTAAACGCGGAGAGGTGAGGCGAGTTGACCCGCGCTAGTTCCGCCACGCCCCCCGACTTGCCGAGCGGCCCCACGCACTCCACTCGCCACATAATCAGCTCGGAACAGAGCCCACCCGACGCCGTGTCGTCGTCGAACTTGGTATGGTCTCTTTCGTTATCTAGAAAGAAAGAAAGATATATATTTATCAGAGCATCAGAATGTTTCGATATTTTCTCGGACATATTTTGGGCGATATGTGGGTATTCGTAAAAATCATAAGGTTGTAGTTGTTCGAGAAACCGTTTAATCAAGTCACAGTAATTTTACACCGATTATAACAAGTGACACAAAGACGAAACGTAGGACAGTTACCAAAAGTTACTTTAAAAATTTGTAATTCAAACTCTAAACGCGACAATAAGTACCACTCAGAATATAAAATAACTAGCGACCTGCCCCGGCTTTGCACGGGTATAAAATATAGCCTATGTTACTCAGAGATAATGTAGCATTCTAATGGTGAAAGAATTTTTGAAGTCGGTCCAGTAGTTTGTGAGTTTATTCAACACAAACATACAAAAATACAAATCTTTCCTCTTTATAATATTAGTATAGATTACGTGTTGGCAAGGTGTAGACAGGTGTGTAAATGATTTAAAAATACATACCAGAAATGTTGTGGTGACTAGTTGTGAGTAGCAGCGGTAATACTGGATGGCAAGTGATGTCGTTTACTCTAAACCTATGACCGGAGGCTCGCGACGCGTGGCCTATTGATAACACCTGAAAATCGTATTCAGTGTTAGAACAAACTGCAAAAATGTTTAATAACAACAACTATTTTTACTTTACCAATAAAGATCAGTAGAAGAATAGTGCTATTTAGCGCCATCTAGTTTTGTACCTGCGTAAACTTGGACTTATCATCGAACGTGAGCTGCCAGAGATTTAGCGTGCCGTTAGTATGGTTCGTGACCATGGATATGACGGGTGCAGAGTCTAGGACGTCGCCCTCTTGGTTTTCCAGGTCTTCTGTCGCTATACTCAGCTTGCGCTGCATTTCGTTGTTGTTCTCTTCTCTTGCACCTACAAAAATTAACTGATTAAAATTAAGTTAACGCCATTGTCGCCTAAAAGGGGCCATAGTGAAGCTAGATCGCAATAATGAGCGTCCGCGTACCCGTATGCGAATATATACCCTAAACACCTCGCGTATAAAAATGCCGGAAAACTTTTGAGAACTTGTCGAGTTCTTACCATTTTCTTGAGGCTGAGTTTGTTCCTCATTTTGCGGCCACTCAGTCTCTTCCTTTTCCTCTTGGACGCTTGCTAGCGGAGTGGTCACCGTTTCAGGCTGCTGCTGATTTGCTAAAAAAAGAACACATTTCATAAATCAAACAACACACTACACCTTCACCTTCGTACAGATAATTCAAAAGTAATGTGCCACTGTTATACATCGTTATAAAGGTTTGCTGAGTAGCAGACTTGTAGTACTCAAAATTTACTCAAATCATGAACCATTTTAAGTTTGGGACTAAACCTGATATCGAGATAAAAACAACTATTTCATAGAAAAGTGTCAAACACAAGTTGTTTAAAATTATGAGTACTATTAGCCAAATGGGCTATGGGCTTAGCAAATCTTTTCTTTAAACTCTGTATAGTATCCAGTGACTAGATCTATGTTATACGAAACTATAGATTGTTGAGTTACTAGATTCTTATTCCACATACCAGGTGTGACGGGTTTCGTCCTGTGTCGCACGTACAGCGGTTGCGCCGCCGCGTGGTACAGAGCGGCCGGAGTGCACATCGTCGTGGCGTCTCCCAGCGGGAACGCGGAAGGAATACGAGCCGAGAAAGAGACTTGCGCCTGTCGCATCGCGCCCGCTTGGAGCTCGTCTAACCATTCGCAGACCCTGGGGAATATAATGATATTTAGATTTGCACTGCAATTAATGAAGATGAGATTTTGATATGGGGTTGTGAGCGCGATTGTAATTTTACCTTTAAGAATACTTAATAAATTATTATTGAATAATTACTACCTTTAAGTGAAAACTAGCATGTTGGCAAGGCCAGTCTTACCATATAAGAAAGCTGCCATCAACAGGGTGTATGGAGAACAGCAAGTCAGGACTCTGATGCCAGTCCCTCAGTAACGCGTCGATCTTAGCATCGAGGGAGTCTGGCAGGTGAGTGCACGTGACGTCGGTCGCTATGGAGTTTATTGAAGTGGTGTTGGAGAGGCTGGGGTGACTGTGGTTTCCGCTACCTGTAGGATACAGTAGTGTAAGAATTTTGCTTTTATGTGGATGTTATTGTATGGCGATTAGTCATGATCTTCTCTTGCTATGCTAGTATATTGGACCAAATTGGCCCAGTGCGTGTAAATAGACCTCTGCAGATCTCTATTTGTTTGATATTAATTGCAGAATCGCCATTGGTTTCGGAGTTGCCGCCCACTATACAAATTTAATCAGAAGTGCATGTTTTCGTACATGATTTTATACGTTTTTACAAGAACACTTACACTCTATACGTACATTTGTTATGTTTTTTAACACCAGACACAAAAACGACAGGGTGGGACAGGGGGTTATAAGTTTGACGTCTATGTGTGTGTGTGTCTGTCTGTGACATCGTAACTCCCGAACGGATGAACCAATTTTATTGTTTTTTTTTTGTTTGTTTGAAAGGTGAATTAGTCGGGAGTGTTCTTAGCTATGTTTGATGAAAATCGGTTCAGCCGTTTCAACGTTGAGGGTTTTTTTAATTTAATTTAAAAATTAAGACGCATTTTGCTTTGGAGATGTCGTAGATACTTTGATTCTGAGTTTCATGTGAAACAAAAAACGCGTAGTACAGCTGGTAGCTGGTAGTGTATATTTTGGTATTTTCCTTTTCAAATCTCTTCTTAAATTGTCTACTTCTGAAATCACTTTACCTGGTTGTTCGTCACTGTTGCTATTGTCCTCGGATTGAGCTTTAGTCAAATGCTGACTCGGCCTCCTATTCGCATGTCCTAAGCAGCATGGAATTACCGACAAAGCAATACTGCGTAAATAATAAGCTCAACTGTACCTAAATAGTTATTTATGCTGAAATAAATGTATATAATTAAGCATTACGATATTTCAAATCATATTTCAACGCATATGATACTCAAGAAGCCACGATATTATAAGTTTTGAATACTTTCAAGCTTAACATTGAATAAATCTTCAACAGCGTCTAAATGATTATACTCGCAATTTTTGCTAAGCATTTTTTTCGTTCATCCGATTTTCAACCTTACAGCACGTAATAATACAAACTATTTGTTTACCCACAGATACAAATGAACTTATCGAAGTTATGGTTTTACCTCTTGCTGTTTTTGGCGCTGACAAAAACAAATAATATGTTAATTTTGATATCGAATTTAGTATTTTTAATGTTTTTGTTAGTAAATAAAGCATAATTGTTATAAGTATTAGTACTTACTTCCGTCATTTTCTCCGTCCGGATGTGTTGTGTGTTCTGACCCTGATCCACCTTCGTCGGTCTCTTCTTTGTCTAATACCTAAAATAAAAGTAGTATTAAATCCCACCATATGGCTCCAGCAACATATCATAATAGACCACATAAATAAAATAGGAATATTTAAAAATCTTTTTCAAAACAATCTTTTATTGTATTGTCATCGGAGTTACACATGTGTACCAAATTTCAGCTCAATCGGACATTGGGAAGTGATTCAATAAAATTTGACCCACACATATACTAACACGGCAAGGTGAATAAAAGCAAAGAAAAACTCAAGCTCCTGCTTAAGTTTTTACAACATTACGATTACAAGATTTCCGATTCTTTAAATCCCACAAAATTAGGAAAACTAGAAAATTGCCAGTAACAAAGTACTATAAATTCAGTAGTATAATTTTCATACCTTTTTAGTTAGGTCGTGTAATATAGCTTCAGCTTGGCTGGTGAAGTACATCTCCTTGTTGTGTAACCAGTGTAAGATGAACCGGCCGCCGCCCGCTAGCGACGGGACTAGCGGGATGTCTGTTTCGGCGTTTATTGACGCCGCTAGGTGGAAGTGGAGACCTGGTGGTGATAAAAGTGTTGGAGCAATTGGGAATTTAGTACACTACTGCAGTAATACCTCAGAAATGTAGAGGTATTTGTATTTTAGTACAAATATAATTATTGTCTAGCCATTCGTGCTTCATCAGCCCTCCAATAACGTTGAAAAAAAAATCAAATTTCTGAATTTTTGAGACACTGCATAGTCTTGAAATCAGTTACTTTAAAGACTTTTCTGAGGCTGTGAACGGAGATAAAATACTTTAAATCCCAAAAACATATTGAAAACCCTAAAAAATTTTAGCTGGCGCACAAACTGCACAGTAAGTTTAAAAAGTCAGTATAATAAACAGTACAAACACTTTTTGTTATACACATTGTTACAGTTGTTATACACTGGAATATTCACGTAAATTACAGATATAACAAAATGTGTCAAAGCCACGTTAGTTTCCATGGTACAAAGACTCACCACCGGTGTAAGAAGTGGCGTGGTACGGGTTGTGAAAGTCGTGAGCGCTGTACGTGGAGGGCAGGGTGGGGATGGGAGCGCCCGGCTGCTTCGACGACTGCGCGTTCCTTCTGATGTGGAAACATGTCCTGAAGAATTACATTCGTTTTAAACATCAGGTTTAGTCCAATCTTGCGATTAGTCTAAACTCTAGTAAGGCAGTTTCAGTGACACAGTTTTAACCCACTTTAGTTTTACTTTTTGCCCAAGCAGGTATCATTTCTGAATTGCTCGTATGAGTATTGACATGCAAAGTTTCTGAATTGGAACAAAATCATATGGAAACTTCATTCGTAAAACAAAAACATACGGATACAAAAGATACAAAAATGGCCCCGAAGAACCCTCCTGTGAGTTCAACCTAATGCGTTTCCGATATATGTTTTCTGCATATGATGACGTCACTACTGCGTTACATACTCACTGACCATAGACCAGCATCGAATATGGTCTATTATTATCAGAATGATACCATAGCGTGGAGCATTTGTTCGCGCACTTCCAAGGTCAAAATTGGGTACTATAGCCACATGAAGACACACGAACGAAGACTCAATGTATCTTGACAGAAACGTTGGTCACCATGGCTGAAATGAGCTGGGAACCATATTACATACTCACTTCATATGCTTGAGCCGCTGCATGAACCGGTGCTTGTGTCGGTGCGTGGCGCGCTGGCGGCGCGGCGGCGAGCGCGAGTGTGACGTCACGCAGCCCCCGCCCCACTCGTCCTCCGGCAGCAGAGTCTCGGCCCACACGCGGCAGATGTTGTCCACCGATGACGTCACCAGCACGTTGCCAACGCTGCCCCTGTTATGTTACCACGTCAGTTCGACACGGACTAAGACACGTAAGCGTACACAAGCAACAGGGAAGTGCGGAAATATAGACCTTTATAACTTTGTAGGAGACAACTAAGGGTAACTAGGAGATAATTCTGTGTGTAGAATTTAGCAAGGACTTCTGTATCTTTTTAGGTGTTTTATAAAGACGTCCTGGAAGATAAACAAAAATAAGTAGACATTTGACTGGCATCACAATACAACGTTACAAAACGCACCAGTCACAAACTGGCGTCTTCCGAAATGGTAGTAACTTGGTTTCTAGCGAATCGAGTAAAGATTTTCTAAATTTAAAATGCGGATCCTTGCAATAAATGTAGTATAGAGCGCAGATACGCCTGCAGTTATAGCATAAAATATTTTTCAACCAGACTATTGTTTAACACATAATATGTCTACATGTCTAGGTATTAATCGATCTACGCCTATCAAGCCTTCCTACTTCATAGGCCACACTTTACGAACTGACACTTGGCGATATCACTCACTGAAGTACTTACGGCACTTAAAATAAATAAAATTGGTACGCTATCGTAAACATAGAGCGTATGTTTATACCTTCATACTAAATAGAGCGTTCGCAGTAAAATTAAAAATAAAATGCTCATCCGGCAGTTACTGCTGGATGTGTTTATTAGACAACCGCGAACATTTATTGGCCGATAGTAAGACGGTTAATTTCAACAGATTGGCAGTAAAGTTACTAAGGGAGGACTTTTCAAAATTAAATACATACATGAGACTTGGAGCCGTACCGCGAACTCTTAGCGCGAGCCTAAATTGGATCGTTCTCGCTTTCTTCTCGCTCTGTCAGTTAGAGAAAAAGCAAGACAAACGCCACTATCGACCTTATTCACTTTTCCTTGCGATAGGTACAGTAGGTAATTAGTGACCCAAATAAGACAGAAAAGATGGAACGCAATGCTGCTATGTATTTTATATCGACTAGTGAAAACGATAAGGTAGAGATTGCATTGAAGGTCTCCGCCCTACGCGACTCCTAAGGTTATAGGAGATATCCGCATGAAAGTTAATGCGGATATCTCCTCATCAATAGGGATTTGAGAACCCCATCAATAGGGATTTGAGAACTGTTTGTCCACTAATCCCCATTGGCGTCTCGTAGTGAAATGGGGATTTGATACACGAGTAAAAGAAATTCAATCCGTGGACATTTCTGTTCGATAGAAAGTAGTTATGTGCAAATTTAGTTGTTTTCTTCTTTCAGTTTGTTATTGACTCACTTGGGCATATATTTGCTGGTCTTCCGCCATGACAGGTGCGTGACGGCGCGCGGGTGAGCCACGTAAATAAACGTGTAGTTCAACTGAGGAGCGCAGTGGTCGCCTTGCGTTTGGGAGAGAACTGGAAATACAAAACGTTCGCTCATTATTCGATCAGACTTCTATTGTAGCGAATTTGAACAATGATTTTTGTTTCACATGTAAAAATTAGCACCAAAAACTAAAAATCAAAAGGTTTCAATCGTTTTGTTTAGCTTATTGCAAACATTAAAATCAGCGCTCTTTTACCGTACCCGCGCTAGACCAATCTATCGAAGGTGTCTCCTGGGATTTTGTGAGGTAATAAAACCAGGGGAGTTTTGCTGTCGCGTGGACTATTATATAGTTCGGTCTCATAACTTTTCTAACGACAGACAATTAACGAGATAACATAGAATAGGACCCCCACATGTTACACTTGGAGTGTGCTGTTCTTTTTCTTCTGCCAGTCACATTTAGGTTACTTCTTAAAGTAATAGAGACGTATTTTTTTCAGTTATTTATGATTATTTACTTGTGATTATTATCTTGATGGATGGCAAGACAGTTGATTAAATTATTATGTCTACCAAGCTGGAAAGTCAGAAATGGAAACATTCTTACAAGAATCGATAAGGTATCCAAAACTGAACCGATTTAATAAAAAAAAAAGTATTTGATAAACGTTCTAAACCTACATCTTATTTGAACATACCTTTGTTCTGATACCAGATTTTGACGAGTCTATCATTGACGCCGGACGTAGCAAACAGTACGCCGTCGGGGGAGAACGCTAGGTGATGCGCCGGAGTCGCGGTTTGACACTGCCACACGCATATCCAGCCCTGAAACAAAATGTATGCCATTCATTAGCTATATTATATTTGCCATTTTTGCTTATACTTAGCTCGCCCGATTCTGATTTTGATTCTACTTTTCTTTATTTTGCAGCAATTTTTTTTTAGACGTCAAATTCAGTATAAATTCTACAGCTGATGCTTCTGTGCTTTTCAGTATGTAGTTTTTTATCTTTAAATCGGTAAAGTATTTTACTCGTTCTGGCACTGCGAGTATGGTGTTTATCGGTAGACAATTTTGGTTTTTATCGAATATAAATGCCAAATACCATTCGACAAAACTCAGATGCTATAATATGGCGTTTTGGGCTTAATTTAACACATTTTGTCGACGACAGATGTATAATTTGTCGATTGATAGGACCCTGCAGTTGCATTGCTGCACCGAAGTTTTATAAGTCGCAGCCATTTTATACAAGTTCTATTTAACCAGAAAATATAACTCCAGTATGTAAATACTTCCAAATAAGTTTTCATAGATTCCTTTGCTCCACGGTGTTCGCCGCCTTAAGTATTCGTCAAAAGTACATACCATAAGTCTTAATTAAGATTAACTGCACCCCGCGGTTTCACCCTCGTTTTCCGGGATAAAAAGTAGCCTACATGTTAATCCCGAGTATAAGTTACTTTCGTACCAAATTTCATCCGAATCCGTTACCCCGGTTTTTCGTGATTGAGTAACAAATATATGTACCAACTTTCGCATTTATAATATTAGTAAGATAAATGGACTACGTGTTGTGCAATACGAATTGGATTTATCTAAATAAATCTGGAAAGGTGAACCCGAACGAAACGCTTTGACTCCACATTCATTTTGCGAACCGCACGAGTGTGGAATGTCCTGAATGGGTGTTCCCCGATGGTTATAATATGGGTATCTTCAAGTCGAGAGTGAATCGGTATCTTCTAGGCAAGCGTGCTCCATCGTAGGCCGCATCGTTGCTTCCCATCAGGCAGGATGGCGGTCAAACGCAAGCCTATTTTCGAATAAAAAAAAAAGGTAGTATCGAAGGTCCTTTGTTGGCTCTTCATATTTAAGCCGGCGACTGACCTGAGCATTTTGCCGTAACGTAGCATTCGAAGCGAGCGTGGTAGAGCACGCGCCGCTCGCAGCGAACGGATCGGCTCGCTGTACTGACCTGCAACATTTCGTCGTAACGTAACGTTACGACGAAATGTTACAGGTCAGTCGCCGGCTTTATAGATAACATTTTGTTACTAACCGAAATACCTTGCGGTGTAACCTTTACTAACGCGAATGTCAAGGTGATATCTCGTTATGATCTACTTGTATTAAAGTATAAATAAGCATATCTATTTATACAATAGTAGTATATTTAGACCCATAACAATATACTTGATCAAATAATCAAAACAATTAAATATCATCATCAGTTCCAACACATGGTTGTCTATAGCCTAACATAGGCCTTTTTCTTGTACAAGACTCATTCCTGTCTTGAGACCATCGTATTATTATTTTTTTAACTCAATGAAGTCCTTAATTTTTTGTGTAATATCATCACAATATGAGAACTCATACAACTATTTTGCCTCTCAAAATAGCAAACACTTTACCGTATCGTCAGTATTTCACGCGGCTGTCATGTCAAAGAAATCCTTCAATATATTCAAATTACGTGTACATTGTACGGCCAATCGTGCGAAACTAATTGTTTACACGTTGCGAAGGAGCGGTAGTTATCCAATTGAATAAATTACTCCTAATTATAGCCGAATATAATGATATACCATCGAGGAAGCGCCTCATTAGGGAGATACCGCTCGATAAACTCGGTTAATGTAACCGCGATCAGTGAAATATCATTTACGTGTTGCCAGTAAAATGGTTACACACTTCACGGCAATAAAAATGCGAAGGTAAACTTGTTTGTATGTTATTACTAGCTGACCCGACAAACGTTGTTTTGACAATTAAATTATTTCTAGTGACTATTAAAAAATAGGGGTTGGTGATAGAAGGGTGAAAATTTAGGGTTGTATGTATTTTTTAATGCCACATAAGCCACATAATAAAAAATATAAAAAATGTCCAAAAAATAAAAATAAATGTTAGGGGTGGACAACCCTTATCACTTAGGGGTATGAAAAATAGATAGTAGCCGATTCTCAGACTTACTGAATATGCATATAAAATTTCATCAAAATTGGTCAAGCCGTTTCGGAGGAGTACGGGAACGAACATTGTGACACGAGAATTTTATACTCGTATAATATATAAGATATATTGTCTGACTGTCTGTTACCTTTTGACGTCTAAACGGCAGGACCGATCGTTATAAAGGCGAGGTACGGCAATCAGTATCAAAAGTCGGACAAATAAGATATTTACTTTTATCACGGAAAAAAACAGCTAAACTGGTATATCGTGAATAAAACCTTTATGCAATACATGTTATGGTTCAAATTAGATTTTTATCAATTTATTAGCATAATCTTTTAAAACGCGATTCAGAGTTAATTATTTCCAGCATCCTAGTGTCAGCAACCACTGATGGTCTGATGGTCACACTGGTCTAGCCACTCGGCCTATATGAACTTAGTTTTTATACTATAGTTTTTAGAGCAAATTTACAACTTGTACTGTTTGTACACCCTATTAGACCTATTAGACCAATAATGGTTCTGATTGACCAGATAAAAAGGAGTCTTGAGCCCAAAAAAATAATTTTCCATTTTTCGCGTCTGTCGAATTACTTCAATGGTACCGCTTTAATTAGACAGGCTAGTGAATGGTATTTATTAGATACACACAACACTGCTATCAGCGAAGCAATTGTATCTGTTATCTTATCACGTATCGTATAAGTACATCGCCATTCCCGGACTCTACGATTAGAAAATCTTAGAGCAAAGAACGGCTTCCGTAACGAAAAATTAAAATAAATCTCAGTCCTTGTTTGAACAGTAACCCCGCTGTCTTACAAGAATCGTTATTTTTCCGGAATAATAAGCAGCCTTCGTGAGTCCATAGTATAAGCTATCTACGTTCGAAATTGCAGTCAAATATTTTGAGCTTTTTCAGCATGAAAAAGTTACAAACTTTCAAACACACTCATTAACTTTCGCATTTACGAGATTAGTGTGATGTAATGATAAGTACCTTCTAAAGAGTGATAAAAAGACGAGATCTACGTTTCTGAGTCGTATAGGCAAGGAATGGAACAGACCGCCGCGCCGGCTTCCTTGTTTCCTAAGATATAATCTTGGGCTTTTCAAGATCAGGGTGAATAGGTACGAGTATCTCCTAGGTCTGCGTGCTTTATCTTCGACCACATCGTCGCTTGCCATCAGGCGAGTTGGTGGTTAAACGCGGACTTATTCGCGATAAAAAAGACACTGGTCATACGGCAAACGCTGTTTGCCAATTTGTACTTGTACTGTGGGCCTAGCATAACTTTGACGTAAAAATACGTAGCGAGTATTCGATAGAAAAGTGTACGCCATTTACACCCGTCAGGAGCATACTTGACAGTCGTAAATGGCGTACACTTTTCCATCGAAAACTCGCTACGTATTTTTACGTCAAAGTTGTGCTAGGCCCACTGGTCAAATATTTTGAACACTACAGTAATACTCACTCATTAGTACTAATTATTACTCACAGGCTCTTCTTCATCAGGCTGCTTAGGTTTGTCATCTCGATCTCCGCCGATTTGGAATGTGACACCGGAACTAGCTGCAAAGAAACATTATCAAATTAAAAACAACGAACTAAGTACAAACTCTTATTTTCCATTTCTTTTGCTATCTCTACAATGAAAAGACATTGTAGTAGGCCCATTGGATGTTGGCGTTAGAGAAGTAAATAGTCATCCAATAGAAAAGAAATGGAGAAAGGTAGATAGATCTAGAGTTTAGACAATATCAAAGAGTTACTTTTTGTTTGCCATTTTTCTTGATAAATTAACAAAAACGAGTAAAATATGCAAACAGTGATATTGACAAATCCGAGGGAAAACTTGTTATCATCATAGGGATTATATTTGTACTACGAAATAACTTTTACTTATCTTGAATTCGCACGACATTTATTTTTAGATTTTACCAGTGCAACAAAATTAATCATTTAGACCAGAGTTGTTTAAATTAATTACCTACTGGATAGACTTTATTATGCATCTAATTGCCACAGCAGGCTAAAACTATGACAATCTATTTATACAAAAAATAATGTTACTATGTGTCTCTTATGCATAGCTAGACCATTCATTCAATTGAGTTGAAATTTTGTATTTGCGTCGCCGAAGGCCTGAGTCCCCCAAACCGGGGAGACCGAAAGCAGAGGAGCATCGCACCGAGTACAAAGTCCCGGGCATTACGTAGTACACAAAATTTATTTGCGAAAATGAGAGGTACAAGGTTTGCTCAGGTTAAAACAAAAGAGTGAGAAGGACAGAAAACTCTGCGGACTAAGTGTCTTTTGACACTATCTATTAGTAAACGAACAGTTTGATCAGCAAACGGTAACATACCAAGTTGAATAGCTTTATGTCAATAAAGCCACAAGATTATGCGATTAAGTACGAGATTATACCGTTTTGCATGCTTTATCTCAGGTACGGTTGATAAATAAGTGATAATAGATAAGAATTGGGAAATATGTATGTAAACAAGTTAGACAAAATCAAGGCAGCGTCCAAGCATCATCTTGTTACTTTGAGATTTGTTCTTATCGTATTGAGAACGTACAAACAATTCTCTCTCTCTACTTAATAGGGTCGAAGCGCATCAACGCACATCTTCGATCAAAACACATTTGTAAAAATTAACTTTCCTTGGTTCCTAACTAAGAGCTGTAACCAACTAACTAACTAACAGCTATAACTTCGAGATAGCCAATGGGGACGTTTGATCTCAGTACTTGTAGCACGCGCTCGAGTTTTGATCGCTCGATCGGAACTTCATTATGCGGTATCTTTAACGAGAAATCTGTGAGGCTGCCCAAGTGTCTGTTTTCAGGTCGTCTAAAGGCTACCTATATAGCTTAAACATTGTTGTTCCAAGTTAAAACAAATAGCCGCCATCAACAATTTAAGGCGTCATGCCACAGAATACTATGCTAACACCGTTAACGCTCAGTTGTGACACCTATGCCACCCACCTAAATAAACTAACCTAGCCCAACCGAAGACTTACAAGATCTTCGATTTATCTCAGTAGCACAATACTATTTCTTGGCAGACGACATTGGGTGGCGTCGCGACGGCTAGGAGTTTCAAGCCATCGTCTACGAGCTTGGCTTGTCGATAAGTGCGCGCGCATTCCTTAATATCGATATACGCAAGATCGTTAATATAAGCAGATTAAAACCGGTACTGGGCCAGCATGGCTAAGATTGACTGGCCATGCTATATAACGATATAGCACCGAACTCGTGGTCGACACATAACTATCTCCCTAGAAAATAAAGTTCTGTAGTCCCGAAGTATTCACGTGCGATTATAACAAAATCTTTCTAAGAAAGCTTTTGTGCTCGTATATCATCGAGATGTGCAGATGGGTGGTGACTTGAAGAGGACCTCCGCCTTTTTTGTCTGATAGCCTGACGTAGAGACTTGACACTTAGATGCCCAGCTGGATTGCTACCATCCTTCCGTCAAAAGTCTGCTGGTAAACTCTCCAAGCGATAGGTTTTCGGCTTGATTTGCCTTGTATGTTCATCTCACTTGAGTCAGTACTCATTCCAGCTAACGCAAGTTTACCACCTTCAATCACAACGTCAGATGACGTCGGGCAAAACGTCTTACTTACTTATCCGTCTTTTGAACTAATTAAAAAATCTTTATTTACCAAAATGTTTTGGAAAAAATGCGGGTGATGATTTATGACATTGCCCTAAAACTGATATCTAGCGTGATTTACTGATAAGGCATCATGGGTTCGTCTAAAGATAACGCTTGAATGCCGCGCCGATTCCAATTTTTGTATCAAATCAGTACAAGTGCAACTAATATCTGACCTAATCCCATAACCAAACAGTAACGCGAATTCGACGTTTTAAATTAATTCTGTTTATAGCCGAAAGCTTGGATAATCTTTCACTGAAATTGCGTTGTAAAATGAGGTGATAAAACCTGACTTAAAATGGCACAGTGTGACTTAGAAATAGGTTAACAGGTAGGTAGATCTTTACAACCATTAAAAATTAGTAACACGCGAAGTCACTTACTTTACTTTACTTCTAACCGATTCCAATAAAAGAATGTTCGCAAAACCAGTTTTTTTTTTGCGATATCGTTAACTGATTTCAAATTTTTTTATTGAATTCAGTAGGTACCTATTTAGTAATTCCGAGATTTTGTCCCGCACAAATCAAGAATCAAAATGCTATTACGGTTAAGAAGATAAACTTCAGGTAGACTCGTTATACACTATACACAATTCGAGTGAATCGGTTTCTTTTAGGCAAGCGTGCTCCATCGTAGACCGCATCGTTGCTTACCATCAGGCGAGATGGCGTTCAAACGCAAAAAAAACACGGCACGTCGCCGCGTCCAAGGTGTTTGAAATCGGTCACTCTGTTTTGGTCGCTAAAGAATCGACTGACGAAACTCCCATTAGAGTTACATAAGCCACTCCAATCACAACTGAAACAAAACACTTACGTTGGCTGTCGTCCTGGTACAAAGACGCCTGATGCCAGAGCTGCAATATCTTCCCGCCAGTCAGGAGCCTGGTGCCTTCAAGGTTCCACGACAGCGCCGTGATTGGCCCATCAGCCACAAGCTTTCCCGTCTGCACCCAACGGTACTCCAAACCCTGCGAACAATCCGTGAATTGGATAATGAACCGGATTCGCGGTTACAACGACCGGAATTGTAGATGAAGATTGGCCAATTGAAATCACGTGCTGAAATCGATGTATTAGGTTGAGACCTATTACTATCTGTTCGAGGACTAAAGGGACGTAACTGTTTACATTTGCTACGCTTATTAGTAAGTTTTGTGTGAGTATTATGAATATGAAATTATTTGTGAGACCGAACGACAGAATCGATTCTTGGAAAAACTTACT
This sequence comes from Alcis repandata, assembly GCA_949125135.1. NCBI lineage: Eukaryota > Metazoa > Arthropoda > Insecta > Lepidoptera > Geometridae > Alcis > Alcis repandata. The sequence goes on from OX421238.1 coordinate 7,772,555, forward strand.
AGAAGGTAGTGACTAGTAAGCATTATAAGGATCAATATGGGGAAGTCTTTATACTAACAAAATGTGTAGAAACTTTTAATTGCGGCTAAATACACGAGGTGCGTTACCTCTTTAAAGGTGTCCGAAATACGTCTTAGACGTTGATCATGACCTTCGTCACTAAATGATTCCACATTTCATCGATCAAGGCGACGGCTACATGTGTGCGTGTGTATATAGTTACGCCATAACTATTCCTTCGGCCGTATAATTTGGCTCATTACATAATTCCTCAGTATTGACGACCGACCGACCGACCGACGTTACAATTGATATTGTTTGACACACGTGTCGATCGTCCGTTTCGAGTAAAATGGAGCAGGGTTTTAAACGCTTTTCCAATCAGATTTGTGTTTAGTTCTACTTCGTTACATTGCATGCTTAAGTTGATGACGTAAACGTATATTCCGCATTGCTGGCGATAGCTTAGCGATTAAATCCTGTTCAGACTACGCTTCATAGCTTTATAACTTCACGAGCACTGAGCTCAGCTGCCTTTAATATGTCATAAAGTATTGCAAAGTGTATACAATACAAAGTTTATGAGAGCTCAGTTTTATTGTCGTTCTATGAGACAATGGTGCAAAACCGATGAAGAATACCAAGTTAGAATAAGCTAGATGTTGTAGTTTTTGAAGCCTCCTTATAACATGGTGTTAATGTAGTGTGGAAAACTATGCATTAATAATGTAAGAGTATTGAGTACATGTATAGCGTAGTCTGTAAAATGCGTGTCGGCATTGTACCATTCCATTACGAGTATAATCATTCAGATGTTATATCTGAAATATTAGATGTATTATGAATTACACCTCTATAACTCTATACAACATCATTAACTCTGTAAAACTGATGAAAATGAATAAGCATTTTACTTATAGTAATTGTCACGTAACTTCAGGCTAAACCTCGGAAAATAAGGGAAATATAAAAGCCGAAACAAACTCACGATGGATTTATTATGATGGCCTCATTAATTCAGCATTGTTGTAGTTAAAGTCGAGTTTGCGTGATTGTTGAGAACTTGCTATCGAATTCTTGCGCTACGAGCTACGACAGAATTCGTTCAAGTTTTTTCAGAAAGTATAGCCGTAAATCTCCGCACGTAATGTGAGTCTCTGTGCCACATTTCATATGAGAGTGATATCGAGAAATGCGTATTTTGGTAAGCGTTTAAGATCATTGACGTTCGCGCTGGCGACTGGAAACGTTACGAAAATAAACGACGACGGTATACCTAAATTATTTATTTGAACGTTTTCCATCTTATTCTCTTGAGGAACGAGAGAAGAGTAGTACAAGTACAACCCGGTCGCAATATCTGTGCACCTCGCTGGAATGCGTATGCGGGAGACGCCCCCGCTTCCCCTGTCACCTCTCCGCGCACTCCCCGGTGCGACAGTGCGACTATATAAGGCTATACGCATTCCAGCGAGGTGCACAGATATTGAGACCGGGTTATAAGTTTAGATTAGAGCCGATTCGAACTGGTAGATTGTAATCAATTGTAATTATTGTAATAAGCAAAATATTGTTTTTACATAACATTACTTTTTGAAATCCTATCCTCCTTTAATTCAATACATTTATTAGATTACTAAAATGTATGATAACATTATGTATTTGAAAACCTATTCTTAGGTTCCGATTTGGAAAAGATTTTCACGAAATACAGCTATCAAAGAACCAACAGAAGCAACCAATGACGAACTAGATTTCAATAAAAAACACATTATTATTAGTTAACAACACCACTCGTATCAACGTCAATGGTTAAAAATCCGAAAGCAACGCTCATTCATCGACTAAAGTTCAACTAAACGACTTAAACTTTTAATGAGGTCGACATCTGTTCTACGTTTAAAAAAAACAGAAGTAAATAAATCAGAACAAGGAATGGATTCTAGTGTGAGTATAACCAGTCGTAGTGAATGCTAGACACGTCACTTCACGAATGTTTGCTGATAAATAAGTGCAGTAATTTGCTCTGACAATACGTAGTAAAAGAGTCATTAAACAAACCACCCGACCATTTGTCCATTGCCTTGTCACGTGAATGTCTATCAGCCGATTATGATTGCCTAGTCCTTATTGTCATAATGAAATACATTTAGCAAAGTAGTGTTGACAATTTGGAATTGGCAGGGCATTGGCGTCAACCTGCATCCACTTTTCACTATAAAACTTTATTTATTTTAACAAAAAACTTACTTTAATTGAACCAGCCACCTGGTGGACAAGTATGAGTTATGACCTAAATAACGATGAAGGCCAAACTATTATAAAGTAACTGATAACCCAGATAGAACATCCTGGCGCTCATTAGATGAGCCAACCCGATCTAACATGGAAATAGGGAAAGAAGACTTAATTTAATAGAAAAAAGCTACTCGATGTTCTCAAACTCTGTGAAAGAAAAATCGTATCGTATTGATGAAAAAACCGTCCACTGAAATACCCGCTTGTGGATAGCATTCTAATATAAGCGGTCATCATTAATCTAAGGCCATTGACGATTGACAGTATCGAGTTCAGGGGCATGTCTGGGTTTGACAAATAACCTGAACAATTTGTTAGAGTCATTGATCGGAATTAACATTCTGATAATTAACTAATCATTATAGAAAGAATGCTGAATGAAAAAATAAATACAGAGAACAACGCATCAATTAAGATAACGAATGGATTATGTAAAAACAGGTTTCTGTTTACTATTGATAGATAATGAAATATATGAAACTCAATATCGGTGTGGGCGATTCTGGCTGTTCTACGTTAGTTACTAATTTGACCTGACATAGTATAGGAACGAGAACCAAAGAAAATTAAACCTAATTAAGTAAAGCTGTGTGTTAACGCAGCTACAATGGCGCTAGATATGGTCCGTACGTAATCGCTAGGATTACAGTTCCCTACAAAACCGGTGTTGGAAGTTAGTATCGGCGGAGTTAGTTCGAAAATGCAAACTTTTATGCCATAAGCAGGCGCGGCCGAGGTAACATCATTTTAAAAAACTTCAAAAATCGGACACTTGCCTAGCTCGCGTTTTTTTGCCTGTCCCATTGCCCCAGAACGAAATCCTGAATCCCCCCGGCCGTAAGCCGATTCTATCTTGGCAGTCGGCGTTAATCCAGAGATTAAATCCGGAAGTAACCATGATTACCGCCTCTTTATTTGGAAGCTAGAATTACTGTTAAGTACTTACATGACTGGTATTAGCAGTATGAATGAGAGGGGTCGGCTCAAAAATACACACTTCAGAGCCGTAAGCCGCTGCGATCTTGCCAGTATCCGTGCTGCAGTCCAGAGAGCCGATCCGGACGTAGCCGTGGATAGCACCGGGAATGATCTGAACCCGGTCGAAGTTGGACGCTAGGATTACTATGTTACATCCTGCTGCATAGGCCTGTGGGACACAATTAACCGTTAATGTACACCTATACAGATACAAGTGCTATGTCTTATTTCTATTCGGAATGTGGGCGATAGGTCCCGCACTTGGCGTCCCGCAAAGGGGTGCATTGTGCGTTTCCCCCTTGCCAGCGATTACCCGAGTCCACCCAGCTCCTTAAAATAACGGAGCGAGGCTCTAGGCCACTGGCACTACTGCTCAAGTGGCAAAGATGGTATTATTGCATGAAGGAATACACTTAAATTAGTGTTCATATACGGAGGTAAAAGCACTAGCAGAAGACTGCTGACCTTGGAAATCACTACACCAACAAGACTTATGCATGAATAAATGTTGAATGAAAGAATAAATCCATTTAGTGTTCATCTAGCAGTGAGATGCGTCAATAATGTTGCTAGAACCGCAGGTCGAACCTGGACCCCATTTGCACAGCACCGAGGCAGATTATCCAGTAATAGAAAGGTGCACCTAGCAGTGGGCTATAAAGACTGTGGATGACTATGATATACCTTTACCTATATGCATGTGTAAACTAAAAAAAACACAATTTAACAAAAGTATATTTCGACTACATTGAGCACTGAATTACATGCAACAGCTATGTATGTACAATTTACAGGGAAAAATACTAGAAGAATCTAATCTATTTTGAAAATAATATATACTCAGAAAAATAGCATGAATATTTTAACGATCCATATATCCATTGGAATAGGTTACTACAATGGAATCTCATGCATGAATAATGTTATTATCAATGAAGTATTACATAACTCAAGGTTCTTTTTATTTATCTACACATAAAATAGTAGCCATGTTGATAGCATTGGGGTGTTTTAAATATAATTAAAACACCCCAATGCTAATGCCAATGTTAAAATGTTGACATGGTACCTACTTGATATTAAAAAAAGTTGATAAATAAAATCACTAATTTTTTGTTTTAGTTTAGTGTTTTGTAAATAATTGATTGAGTTCATTAATTTTGTAATATTCAGGAATACCTCCTAATTAAAATATTTCAAGGGTAAATTATCATTACTACAGAATACAATAAAATAATAATATTTAAAACATAGTCTAATATAATAATTAATAAATAATTTTGTTTAATTAAAAATGCATGTACTTAAATAAAAGAAATTGGAAATAAAAAGGCTGCAGTTTCTGGGATAAAAAGTAAGCAATCCAGGGTATTTGCTACCTCCATAGAAAATTTCAGACAAACCCATACTATTTTTGGTATAATTTTAGTAGGACTATTTAAATACAACTCATTAAACAATGAGGTTGGCTGTGGGCCTAGCACAACTTTGACGTAAAAATACGTAGCGAGTATTCGATAGAAAAGTGTACCTACGCCATTTACACCCGTCAGGAGCACACTTGACAGTTGTAAATGGCGTACACTTTTCTATTGAAAACTCGCTACGTATTTTTACGTCAAAGTTGTGCTAGCCCCACTGTTGTTACGGATTAAGATAAAGAATGAATAAAAACATCTGAAGCAAAGATCTTTATAACTTAAATTCAACATTGATGCTCCAAGATACAAGTAGGTACTTAAATAGGCAGGAAACACACTGTTAGAAAATTAGTCTATAATGGTATAGCAACATGACTGGTTTTAAGGAATACTAGATGTGTTCAATCTATTGTTTCAAATATCTTTGATCTCAAGTATCAGGACTACTGCATTCCAAATATTTCACAAGTACCTATTTAAGTGTGTTTTATTGGCTTTAGAAAAATTTTCATAAAACATGGAAAAAATATTGTTTACCTACTTTTAAAATAAATTAAAATAAATTACCTACATTATAATTGCACAGAAATATAAATGTATTTGTTGGGTGACCTGGGTGAATTCTATACTTAATAATTTCATCTATTAAACAGATTATAATCTTAAAAACCTATATTGCAGACGACAGACGAGCTGAATAATTACAAATAAAACAAAGTAGATTAAACTGGTGCTATGTGCCGGTGGTTTCAAAAACCGACTGCGAAATGTAGCTCCACTTTTAAGACAATTTGAGTTCTTATGACACTAACAATCGGTCTAAGTGTTTAGGCAGTAAGCACATGCATACTTACACCAAAAAAAATACCTTCATGGGGTATCGGGTAAAGATATGTGGCTAATACTAAAAAATTTACAAAACAACATCAATATCTCAACAAGATTATTGAGACAGTAGATTACCAACAATTTTCATGTCCATGTTAGGTGGTTGTTGTTTGATAAACTATAAATGGATGATGCAAATTAGGTCTCAAGGAAACATAATTGTGTTTTATACCACTGTATCTAATTCAATGGAATGAGGTTAAATCCATAGACAAACAACTAAGATAGTAGTGTTTAGTGTCCAAACGAAAATGATTTTATGCTTATCAAGGTAGCCAAATTACGTTTTCCTGTTAGGGGCATAACTTTTCAATGACCACCTCAGACAATGAGCACCCTAGGTCACGAGACATGACTATCAACAACGGAAAGTCCTTGACTGTTATACTTACTGTAAAAGGAATTCCTTCTACGGAACCAACAGCAAAACATTGATCTCCTGAATTACAGGCACCACTCAGTACTTGGTGACAGTTCATATTGAACTATTAAAACAAAAAATACTTCGTTATATAAAATCCACGCAACCAAACTTCACTGACATTACTTTAGTAAAGTAGCACATTATAAACGAAATATTTAAAACTCTCAGAACATCCTTAGATTTGATTTTGATGATTTTATCGCGAATTAATTCTTTGACACCTCACATCGAACGTAAGAAAATGACGTAGAGTGAGAAAAAAAGAGACAAAAGACTTGCGCGATCTGTGTTCAAATATGTAATTTTTAGATCAAGATTCAAATAAATTGAAGAGAAAAGCTTTGGATCCAGGTAAATAGGACATAAAAATTATTTAAACAAAAGAAATTAAATTTATCACCAATTATTATTTGAGAAAAAAGCCAGTGAAGATAATAATTATTACAAATAAGAATAAATTAAAAATATATCGATAAAATACTTGAAAGTAAAAAAGTCTATTTTTATGTTTGGAACGCAACTTATTTATGGTATTGCCATTAAATGAAAATGTTTACTCCCATTTTTATCCGACTGTCAAAAAGGGGAGTGTTTTTGGGTTTACATAAAAAAGTATGTACAATGTATTAATATGTTTGTATGACTCTATGTAACCTTCTAAAAAGATATAAAAACAATTTAATTTGAATCCGAGTGCACATAATTTGAGAACAGCTTATTTGACTGGTTGTAAAAACAGCGCTTAAGAAATATTTGTTTATTTTTAAATATTTGCGTTAGTTCTCTGTCATAGGATAATTTTAAGATAAATGTAACGTGAAACAACTGGTAGGGTACATATATTATACTTAATATTTGAGGTTTTTAGCCCCCACAAACATCTAAGAAAGTACAAACATACAAACATACAAATCAAGACATGCAAGAACATTAAAAACCTGCGAGAAAATAACTATGTAAATATGCCTCAAACAGAAATATTTTTTATAAAACATGATTTTTTTTTACCTTATGTGTATAATTTTCGACAACGTAGTTGACATTGACTTTGACTTGACATTTTATTTAAATTTGACATTTCATGTTCATTCATTTCAATTTCATTTCCATGAATGTCTTTCTGTACGAAAGTTTGTTTTTTGTTTTGTGTATTGATCCGACAAATATTTTGTGAAAACATCATTCCCATTTGAAATTAATGAACTTTAGCCCATCGTGATTTGTGGTCTTAGAATTACTTTACAAGATTACACCAGCGAAGAGTGAAATTCTCTCTTGAGGCTCCAGGTAAGTTTTGTTTTTTGGATTTAAAGACTACAATTTCGTCGATACGTGGTTCACGTGTAAGCAGACTATCTGCTTACATGTGAACTGTACAGCACACTTATAAACTGCTAAAAGACACATTTTACTAATTATTGTTATTTGCTGATTTCTATCAATATAAGTAAATGAAAACGCACTGGGGGGGAGTAAAAGTGGTAGGTAGCTGAGTTAAATAATTAAGATTCCGATAGGGCAATTTATGCAGGGGTAAACTACAGTATATTTTAATAAAATAAGTGGCTAACAAACAACAGGCCACTGATGCTAAGTTGGTACCTCCACCAATGAACACCTATAACACAAGGTATTTTCTTTATGAACTATTATTTATCTTTAAGAACTCTATTCACACTCCCAATCCAAGATTATAATTTGGAGGAAAAACAAGTAAGCTGTTATATACAATTCAGGTATGCGATAGAAATAACACCAAACTGTAAATCCTTTTAACCAATCAACACATTTTTTTTATTTACACACCTTATTCTATAATCACTTTATTCTCTTCAACATACTAATTTAAAAAAAAAACTGAAATGAATATACATTTTACTGAAAATGGAATATTGGAATAAACATTTTATCTCAATAGTATCAATTCCCAGCTTGATAAAAAACTGCAAGCCTCTGAAATCTGTTGGAACATATACTTATAAAATTAAATGTAATTAACTTGTTTTGCCAATGTTACGTTATGATTTCTATGTATTTTTAACCGACTTCAAAAAAGGAGGAGGTTATCAATTCGTCTGTATGTATTTTTCTTTTATTTATTTTTTTTTGTTTATGTTTGTTACCTCATAACTTTTGACTGGGTGAATCGATTTTGATGATTCTTTTTTTATTAGAAAGCTGACGCTTCCCATTTGGTCCCATTTCAATTTAGTCCAGTTCTGATAATGGTATCCATGAGAAAACCATATAAGTCTTAAATTTGCATTAAGTATGTGCGCAACAAATAGATGAACAACTCAATAGTCGGTCTTTTGAAGTCGGTTTTTGTTTTTTGTTTTGTAAAAATAATGTTCTTGTTTGAATATTTAATTTATAGAAATTAAAGATTTTTCTCTACGGTACATTTGCTTATCATATGTAATTTAAACCCTTTTATATACTTAAAATATGGATAAACCGTCTATTGTGGCACACCAGAGTATAATATTTAACACTTTGACTGCTGAAAACACATGCCTTGTGTTTTCCTTTGTGTAATGCGATTAAGGCTGCACAGGTCAGGCGCGTGAAACACAACACATTTTATTATTAGCTGCAGTTTAAGCAAACTCATCTGATTATTAGCAGCAGTTAAAGTGTTAACATCTTAATATTAACCTTTACAAACATTTGAACCCAAGTCCAAAAATCTCCTAAAGGCCTGTTCACAAATGAAGTTGCTATTATTTTACTAAACACTCAGGCCTAATTGAAGCTAATTTAGCTTTGCAGATAGATGTATGAATTATCAAAATCTGGTGTAATCAAACAGATCACAACCTTATGCTTTAGAACACAGTAGATTTTTTAGATTGTACCTTATCATGGAAGGTGTTTTACTGCATGATGTCATGATTCCTGTCAGAAGTCAAGGTTGCATTGTAGTGATATGGAAATTTTTTGCTTGTCTAATTCATAGTCAAACATTGGGAAAATCTTTGACCAATTACATAAGATTTAAGAGGCTGGATAATTGGATAATGTTAAGGTATCTTTGTCTTGGGAGATCAGAGTATAAGTCACTGCCTGCTCTAACATTACCAAGCTGAACACCGGATGGATGGCATTGCACCGGATTATTATTTTGTCATTGAACCAATCACTGACGCAGTGTGTCATGTAGATTAGATTTTCTGAAAAAGCCTAAGAAACTCAGTAACTCGACAGAGTGTAGAAATCAGTTGGCAGTGTTTGGAGTCATGTTAAATAGAGGATTAAACTGAGTGCCTTGTTTAGGAAGATTCCCTGAATAGTCCTTTGAAATTGGTATGTGCCTTCTAGAGACAAGACATGCAGATAAAACTTGCTAAACTGGACCACTCTCTGTATTATACTGTATTCTCCATACAACATTCATATTTTTCTTATCAAAGTATGCATGTCATGATGTTGATAGCTATTTTAGAACTAAGCAGTTGATTTCAGTAGTGGACTTATCAGAGTTCAAACAGTTGCCTGTGCCTATCTACCGAGTATAGGAGATTAATGTTACTTGTCCATTATGCTTGTAATCTTTGAAATATATTTAGTTCTATAAATTTTGATAAGACATTGACTCGAAAGAAGATAATAGGGATTATGAATACTATAGTCTTGATTGTGTTGATAGCATAACTTAAGGTATACTAGATACCAGCGCCTAGACAGTATACCACAAAATAGTCATTATGAGTGACAAGTTTTTTTTGTCGAGTAATTTTGCTTTAAAATGTTCTTTGTATTTTCTCTTGTTGATGTTCTAGTAAATGTTTAAAGTCAGTCAATAGGTATCAAATTAAAACAACTTTGGAAATATATTTATAATGTGTAAAAGAGATGCTTGAATTATACATAGCATTTGTAAATACCTACTAGGGTTTGACCTCTTAAACTGTTTTGCCCTGCAGGACGGATCTGACATTTGAGGCATGCATTTATGGCGAAGCATCTACTTAGTTAGGGGGTGTAAAGCAGGGCTACCCAACCATATACATTTATACATACATACTTGCATGCCACAAAGTGGCAGACTAAAGTATGGAACTTTTTATCTATGCATAAGCATTAAGCAGGTTGGTTTATTGATTTTGAAATTCTATGGCTCCACAATTCAACATAGTTTCCTATAAGAGGTCTTATTGGTCCAAATAACCTATGACGAATTAAGCTATGTTTTATTTTAAATCCACCTTAAATGCAGTATAAACTGCCATAAGAAATTATAATTTTTTGCTGGCTCGCCAGTTAATCGTTGAGTTATTTGAAAAATTTCAATTACGTGAAGTAAAATGTATAATAACTAAATGAAAAAAGAGGCAGACACTGGCTCCCAAGACATGGGTGTCCCATACCTAGTTTGCAAGGCAGTGATTATAAAAGTAATGTACAATTTTTCTGTATAAAATATTTTGTATTTGAATCTGTATTTAATAGATTTTCGTTTCGGTCCTTCTCCAAAAATGATATAAGCACAAAGATTTAAGTCGAGGCTTGTAAGAGTCTAGGTCCTATTTTCGTGACTTATCGTAATATCGGTAAAAATATTATCAAGCTACAAGTTTCGGCATAAAAATATCGTAATAGACAATCTCTATGAGTACTGGCAAAATTGGAATTCTATTTACAGAGCTACATAAATAAATTACGTCGACATGAGTAAAGCTGAGACCCGATTCCTTTTCCAGTTCTGTTCGTCGAAAGGAATTGAGAGAGGAATATGAAAGTAGGGGCTCGATAGTCTCAGACCGATCAATATCAATATGTACTTGTCCCAACGTCGAGTATTGAAGCATTCTATCTTTATCCCTGGAGCGATGGTTGCACAAAGTGCATAATTAAAATCCCTGACATTGACGGCGCCGCCGCGGGGGTCCTTCTATAAATAGAGCGCGGCAAAGTTATCCGCAGCAGATGGCCAACGGATTGAATTAAAAGTTTCTGCTGCAGTGCTACGGTACTTCGGAAAATGCTATGGTGGCTCCGAAACACGTTTCTACAAATTAGTTGGTCGCGTTGTAGAGCTCGCCAGTCCTATTCAATTAACGCCTTGCCCGCTTCCCGGCTGGAAAACAACGTTTTTTATTCTCATTCAGTTCACTTCAAACTCTTATGATATTTGCTCAGTTTGTTTATACACAGACGCTGCGGTCATCCACCTCCGCTAAATGATTCGTTAGTAAAACTTTGTTTACAACAAAAATGGGAGTACGCCTTCATAAATTTCATTTGCAGAACAGTTTGTTGCGAAGGATATAACATTAAATGATAACACAATGAGATAACAATTACCTATAACACAATATAGTATCGACACAACAACATCCTAACGTAACATAACACACGTAACGAAACATTAAGTGGCCAATAAAAAATAATATAGAGGAAAATAATTGTAACATTTTACCATGAAAAGTAACGTGATTTTGACACGTGTTATTATAAACTGTCGAAGTCGGTATTGAGTCGGATTACTCTGATAGTTTTGATCATATTGGGTGATCTTTATCTCCATAATACACTGGGGTAATACTTAGTAGATAGATAGATAAACTCCTTATTGTTCACACTATAAATTACAAACAAAAGGATTATAACACCTAAAACCTATCACCTATTGGATTATTTTCCACCTTTACATTTTTTTAAGTTATTTGTTCAGGATCTTTGTAAAATGCCGGCTCATAAAATTAGCTTTGTTTCGTATACATTTTTAAAAGCACAAAGGTCAACTAAGGCCAACTTTTGTTTAGCAATGTTAAAGAGATTTATTTTAAAAATAAAATAAGCAGTTGTCGTTTATTCTGAGTATTATTTTAGTAATTATGTTTAGTAAAGATAAATCTGTTACGTTAAAACAAGATTACAAATTAAATCATTGTGGCAACTATGGGAGCGTTCAAGTATTACGTAACGCAATTTGGGGGGGCGCGGGGGTCTCGTAAAACGTTACGATGCGTTACAGGGGCGGGAGGGGGTCTTTCTTACAACACGTTACGTAACATTATTTCTTTTTTTATATACTCTCTTAACATGAATAAGTGAAAATTCACTTATTGTAAGTGAAAACCGAACCAAACGGTTCGGTTTTCAGATAACAATTAGTGAATAGTCACTTTATATTTAAGTGAATTTCCACTTATTCATGTTAAGAGAGTAAAAAATTAGGGAATTAAAACTCCCAAATTGGCAACCATTTTCGTTTACGTTTTACGGGGAATCCCTCGATTGTATTAGTCTGGTCGTCATTTTTAATCTGTTCTCGCATGTTGGCAAACCTTTTCGTTTATATTTCACGGGGAATCACTAGATTGTATTGTACGTCATTTAATGTTGTTTTGGTTGATTATTTTTTAATTTTGTTAAGAATACGATTTTATTTCGAGTAAAATGTTTAATTTCGGTTGGGTTTCTGTTTATAATTGCAATGCCAAAGGTTAAAATAAATGTATGTTATTTTATTTGAAGACTTTATTAGTAAAAAAAGCTAAAATACTTAGGAGAATGAAGGAGAAAAACAATTGTGTGTAAAGCCAAAAATTTATAAGAAAATAAACAAAATACGCAAGTGTTGCGAATTAAAAATCTCTTGTTTTATTATAAGGCAATTAAAACTATACCAAGAATAAAAACTATAAGTGCCTTTTCACACGTACCGGTTGCCGGGTAGCCGGCGCCGGTTACCCGGCAACCGGTACGTGTGAAAAGGCACTTCCACAACTTTTTGCGACTTCAGGGTAAAAATGATCACTTGAGAGTTACGTAACGTTTAGAGAGGGGGGTGGGGGGGTACAGAAAAACGTTACGAAGCGTTACAGTGGGGGGAGGGAGGGTCAAAAATCTTCAAAAATTGCGTTACGTTATACTTGAACGCTCCCATATGTTGGTACTTCAAGAGTATTTAAATTAAGTACCGAGATAAGTGATTAATTCGCCCGCTTTCTACGAAACTTCGAGATTTCTCGCTGAATAATTTCTTTGAATTTCAATATTTCTACGAGAGGCAAAAGTTTTTGAAAAACTTTTTTCTCTACCAAGATAAACTTTTCGAAACTGTTTTTTCATTACATTTAAAGTTACGATGATATATTGCGAAAAAATAAAACTATAACTCACCTATTCTGTTTTAGAAATGAGTTTGGTAATATTATCTCTGAAAGGACGTATGAAAGAAATTTGGCTACAAAAATCATAGAAAGAACGAAAAATGCTTAAAAAATAATAAGTCAAATAAGATAGGCAATTACGTAATACTTTCTTCTGTAGTCAAACACCGCATTGCGGATAAACTGGAGTCGGTATCTACGAGGTCCATCTTCACTTGGAGATGAAAGGCAATCGAGAAAATTATTTTTACACAGAAAATACTGCAGCGGACATCAATCGCCTACGTTTCCAAGAGTATTTCGTAAAGGTAACGTCGTACTACCAAATAGCTGAACCCAGATGATTTCGTCGTTTCATCTAGCAGTTAGATTTTGATATATATATTGTTTACTAGCTGCGCCCCGCGGTTTCACCCGCGTTTTCTGAGATGAAAAATAGCCTATGTTAATCCAGACCATGAACAACCTTCATTCAAATTTCATGTAAATCCGTTCAGCCTTTTCGGGTCAAAGAGTAACAAACATACAAACGCGTTTAAAAATATTTGTAGGATAGGAAGATTGATATGAGACCGTCTCAAACGTCTCAAATGATAGTTTCTACTTCAAGGGTAGCTTCTCGAAGTAGAAACTACTCTATATTGATTTTAGAAGCCTGAAACGCATTTTCATATCGACTTTATGCCCTGAGTTTATAGTCATGAAAGATCGAAGGGTACATACGTCCGTAGGTATCATATATTTATATGGGTTTTCATAACGCAAGAAAAGTAGAGACGACTCTACTTTTCCACTTCACTTTTTATATTCTGTTTCTTGGTTGTTTATTTATTTACAGTAATAAGAACGGCAGCGCCAATTACACTTATTATTCGCTTGTATTCGCTGAAATGATCCGATTTACAATTTTATCCCGAAAGAAAGAACTGTTGCACTTGACTTTACCTTTTTTTACGTTTGATGATAACTTAGCAGTAATACGGATTTCACTATCGAGCATGAATCCCAATAATGAGCCTATGCTGCCGGTGGAGTAAGTAAGAGAGTAAGAAACCATAGGATAAATAAATGTAGAATAAATAAATGTTGCCAGGGTACTTTCTAGTATTTGGCTGGCTACTAAAGCTAGCTATCAAGTTGAAAATCTATCGCTAAGTTTAAACAGTGTCAAAACAACCTAACTTTACCAGTAATTATTTAAAAACACCTTCAACCCTGGTGTATTTACCATCTGCGACCACACCGTCAATTAACATTAAGTGAGTTAAAATTGAAACCTATCAACCATAAAACACAGAAATAAATGTGTAACGATATTACTAATCCTATACCAGAATATTGCACACTTGCACTGCTACGATGATGCAAAAGTGCCAACTGAAACTACTGTTACTGAAGTTACTGTGTTACTGAAGTATTGAAAATTATGGGTAGATTACACGTAACCAGTACAATGGCGAGACAGTAAATGGGCACACTCGGCCGAGCAAACAAACCCTGGTTCTAGTGACTGTCTCGCCTCTTCAAACTGTTTATACTAACCGGGTCTCGGTCAAGGGCACTGTCTCGACACGTACTATAAAAATAATAAGCTAATAAAGAGTGCTAAATTAATGTGAACAATGCATTATCTCTGTAGTGATTATTTATTTATAATTTACCTAGTAATTGTTATTTTGTTTTTAATTATTATGTATTTTGTTTTTCTGCCCTATTAGTAATATATATATATATATATACTTATATATATATTAGTTTATTTTCGCTAATGTAGGTAGTTTTAGTATTAGAATGTATTTTATTTGAATGTATTTTAAGTATTTTTTACTTTTTTTTTTTTTATGTAGGTTTATATGACAGTTTTTTTTTTTCTTCTCAATATTGCACACCCCGTTTTTCTGTTTTTTGTCTATCCTCTCCATCCTAAGGTTGCCTGGAAGAGATCGCTCTTAGCGATAAGGCCGCCAGTTGTCGCACTAGTTTTATGTGTTATAATTCTTTTGTTTGTAATTTATGGTGTGAACAATAAAGAGTTTATCTATCTATCTATCATTAACTGCGAACAAACACGGACATTGTGATGTAATTCAATCAGATACGTCCAACACATGCCACAGCCACAGTGCAATAACACACATGCACGAATCAATTTTATTTGGTAGGTAGTAACCGTAACCTTCCTCCGAAAAACCAATTCGTCTCTCGCACAAGTCCCTTGACGGTACTTCCTCCTGACGAGAGAGGCCCATTTCTGTACCTGTCTGCTTGTAGACAAATTGGCTACTGCGACGTTTTTTACGCTTTTTATAGAGTTCAATTCAAAAAAGAATCTGAATATGTATCATCATTTGTCAAGTTGGTACTTTGGTACTCGAGAAGTATTTATTTTAAAACAGCTTCTGTAATAAAAAATGCGACCCATTGCGGCTTCATCCTATCTACTAAATGACACCGAGTGGCATTCTGCGTTTCTTATAAAAAAGTATAATTTAGTATAGTATCAGTAGAAGTGTAGTAGTAATAGTATCTTTCGTCCTTAAGGTGCACAATGCACAATTTGCACATTAATTTTAATTCAGCTGTTATTAGTCTTGAAAAGTTAATAAACAGGACAAACAGTGAGTGAGTTCTAGATTTAGTTTATCGGTTATGAATTATGAAGTTTGATAGAAAATAAAATATACGATTGTTAGGTATTAGGACGTAGCGTTGAGACAAGCAATTACAAAAACTAGTGCAGCAACTGGCGGCCATTTCGCTAATAACGATCTCTTCCAGGGTAGCAGTACTCGACATAAGCAATCTTACTTTCCACTTTCCAGCCTTTGAAGCTGCACCAAAACCTGCTCCACTTTTGTCTCATCTCTCTAAGGTCATGGTCGCATGACACTTAATTGAAGTGCCCGAAAGGTGGCAAGTTTTTTGGCTTATCGCCAGCCAACCGTTCGCAATAGGCACTGCTCAAGGAAAATGCATTCGATTTATCTCCACTTGAAATGAGTGCTTCAATAAACTAGGATTCGTTGTCAGCAGCTAACTGCTGATCGGTGGAAATGCAGTTCTTAAAGATAAAAAAAAAGTAAAGGTTTCACACTCATAGCTCCCCACTAGGACAATCCTGTGTCGGGGAACAAACGAACGATAGACAGATAACGTTGATGCTGCTTTATATCAGCTAGCTAGGTATCAGCTAGGCCAGGGCTGGCGAGGGGTGCTAGGTCGGGTAACCTCCACGTGGTGCACTCTGGGCAACAGCGTGCGGTAATACTGCAGCTTTTATGCAGTATTACCGCACGGTGACCAATAACCCGACACGGTGGGCCCTTCCGCGTGTCCCTCTGACTAGCAGAGGGCACAGCGTGAAGGCTTGGACGGTGGCATTGCTGCCACCAGGGGGGTTTTCCTTGTGCTCCTCGCCGCATGTGGGTTGCGGTCGGGAGTGCAAGGAAAGGAGGAGGGTGGACGCTGGAAGCATGTGCCGCATGGGGCCCCCCAGCGGCATACGCTTTCGGCCTACATAGGCCGGGATCTTTCGTTGCCGAGCGTGGTGAAAGCCGTGCTCGGCAGCGAGAGATCGTGGCAGGCCGGGGTCTCCTTCTGCGAAGAGGTGATGACGCAGAAGGAGGCCGCGGAGCGGGTCAGAGAGGACGACGCCCGATCTGACCCGCTCCGGCGCAGACGGGGGAGCGAGGAGGCGGTTCGCCCATCTCCTCGCTCTTCTGCAGTGGGGTTGCCGGGAGAGTCGGGGGACTCTCCCGGCCTGCACGACCCCACACTGACTGTCTGGGGGGTGATCCTGGGGAACAGGGTCACCCCTCCATAGGCGCGGGGGGCCCTAATCGGGCCCATCGCCGGGGCAAGGTGGCGATTGCTAACGCGACCCCACCTTGCCCCATCTCAGGTGGATGCCGAACACCCCAGTGGTTTTAGTGGGTATGCCGCCGCAGGGCGGAGACTCCCACATAACCACCCTGCCTCCCCCGGGGCGGGCGTGGTATCCATAAAGGATTTCCACTGGGTAAACAAAAAAAAAAAAAGGCCAGGGCTGGCGAACCTTTATGAATCAATATGCCAATTTTTCTAAAGAAATGTTTTATGAGGCTTGAGGCGTGCCGTTAAATAAGTTTGCCTAGTGATAGTTGGGTGGTGGCGTGCCTTAAATGTTTTGTCGCGTGCCATTGGTTTGCCATCCCTGGGCTAGGCTGTCGAGAGCAACTCGGTTTCTTCTAGGCATGAATGCTCCATCGTAGACCGCATTATTGCTCACCATCGGGCAAGATGGCGGTCAAACGCAAGCCTATTATCGAATAAAAAAACTTTCTGCATGTTAAAGCTTTACCGCCAGTTTTCCCGTTTTTCGTTACAAAATCCTATGTCGGTCTTTATTAAGTACTTCTCGCATATTTCGTAGAACTTGCTAATTAGATTTAGACCAATTCGAGCGAGTTCAGTAACTTACTTGTAGGTTCTCAAGTTATTTCTGCTTAACCCATATCGAGTAGATTAAGTTAGTAATTATAATAAAGCAATTTTATACGTAATTTGAGTTCATGTTTACCGATTTAATTAAACTGCTGTCTATAACAGGGCCCTCTTAGAATAGGTAGGTATCTATTCCTACAATATAAAGTAAAGTACGTATTCCAATTAAGTTCATTTTAACTACAGGCTAGCTCAAAGTCAAACGCTCAGGAGAATTCTAAACATATTTCGCTTTATGTTTTCTCGATATACTCGTAGTTACAATGTTAGGTCTGGTGTGGCAAATAAAAAGTATTTGCCTTTTATATCTGGCTAAACAGACAATAGACAATAGTTTATTTAAAACAAAAATATACGTGTATATACACACAAACATACTAAATACTTAAAAAAGAAAGAACACTATTTTTGCCTTAAACCAGTCTCAACTCAGCATAATGCCGGTCGTAAACAACCGGCGCTGGTCTTCTGTTGAGACTGGCGGGTGACGTAACGGACATTTATGTATGGATACAAAATAAAAAATAACAAAGAAAATACAACAAACAAACAAATAATTGAATTAAAATTAAAAAGTTAGTATTGATTTATAAAACAAATAAAAACACAAGAACATTATTTTTAAAAAACAAAAAAACCAAAAACCGACTTCAAAAGACCGACTATTGAGTTATTCATCTATTTGTCGCGCACGTACTTAATGCAAATTTAAGACTTATACTCGTATGGTTTTCTCATGGATAACATTATCAGAACTGGACTAAATTGAAATGGGACCAAATGGGAAGCGTCAGCTTTCTAATAAAAAAAGAATCATCAAAATCGATTCACCCAGTCAAAAGTTATGAGGTAACAAACATAAAAAAAAAAAAACAAAAAAAAAAACATACCGACGAATTGATAACCTCCTCCTTTTTTGAAGTCGGTTAAAAACATAACACAAAAGTGAAACAATTAACAAAAAATTCTGGCCTGCTACATGAAAATAAAAATAAAATAAATTGAGGTAAGTAATCTTAAATCTAGTATTAAATCAAATATTAAATTGCACTGGTGTCATGTTTTTGCAACTCTTCGCCCTTTTGATGCGCAACAAGAACATTATTTTACAAAACAAAAAACAAAAACCGACTTCAAGAGACCGACTATTGATAGTTATTCATCTATTTGTCGCGCACGTACCTTATGCAAATTTAAGACTTATATGGTTTTCTCATGGAAACCATTATCAGAACTGGACTAAATTGAAATGGGACCAAATGGGAAGCGTCAGCTTTCTAATAAAAAAAGAATCATCAAAATCGATTCACCCAGTCAAAAGTTATGAGGTAACAAACATAAAAAAAAAAAATGATAAAAAAAAAACATACAGTCGAATTGATAACCTCCTCCTTTTTTGAAGTCGGTTAAAAAGGAATTGTTTTAATTTAAATCTAAAACTGTATACTTTGCAGGTTTCTTATTGTTAAACAGGGTTTTAAGATAACGGTATGCCAAGCCGAAAAAAGCTCATAGTACTCATCATTATAAACAAGTTTTACTTTGGGACGAACCCTCAAATCCAGAAAAAAACAGCTGGTACAATAGAAAACCCTGTATGTAATTCACATAGTTATAGGTCAGCCTTATTTCTTCCACCTGGGTGCATTCTATTGGAATTATCGTGACCAGAATTCAACAAAACAAAGGTAGTTTGTTAAATTAGAACAAACTTTGTAGCAGCCCTATAAAATCAAACATTTAAACTAATCAACGTGCACTTTGATACCTCCACTTTCAAACGGTTGTCTAATGTTTGCCCGAAGAATATAAGCAATAATTCTCAAATGCCCGAATTTTACTTGCCCGAATTTCATTTGCCCGAATTGTTTGTTTACCATAAAAGTTATGTGACATACTCTTGTTTGCCCGTACATTAGATTTCATAATGATACGAGTGCCATACGTATTATTATCCATTTTATTAATTGCAATAATATTATTTATCAGAATATTTCAACGCCATACTAAATTAATTTCACAAAATTAATTGAAATTAATTTCAAAATCAATGAAATATTGTCTAATAAAGACGAATATACAAAAAAAGAGTTTTTGAATGCTTTAGCATCAAATTTGTATTTGCACTAAGTAAAAGGTGAATTGTAATAAATATATTATGACAGTATGATTACATTTTAAAATTGTTTTTATTTCTAATACCTACTTATCACTATAATCGATCCATGTCGCTTCCATAGAAATTAACCTAACGCTTTTGTCCTAAAAAGCGATTGGCTTTCTAGCACTTCGCCGGCCGCTGCCGCGGCACGCTCGCTACGCTCGCTCGGCTCGTGCGTTGTTTTTCATGTTCTAACATAACCTAACCTATTGATCATTTTTATTTCTAATACCTACTTATCACTATGATTGATCCAAGTCGCTTCCGTAGAAAATTAACCTAACGCCTTTGTCCTAAAAAGCGATTGGCTTTCTAGCACTTCGTCGGCCGCTGCCGCGGCACGCTCGCTACGCTCGCTCGGCTCGTGCGTTGTTTTTCATGTTCTAACATAACGTAACCTAACCTATTGATCGTTTTTATTTCTAATACCTACTTATCACTATGATTGATCCAAGTCGCTTCCGTAGAAAATTAACCTAACGCCTTTTCCTAAAAAGCGATTGGCTTTCTAGCACTTTGCCGGCCGCTGCCGCGGCACGCTCGCTACGCTCGCTCGGCTCGTGCGTTGTTTTTCATGTTCTAACATAACGTAACCTAACCTATTGATCGTTTTTATTTCTAATACCTACTTATCACTATGATTGATCCAAGTCGCTTCCGTAGAAAATTAACCTAACGCATTTTCCTAAAAAGCAATTGGCTTTCTAGCACTTCGCCGGCCGCTGCCGCGGCACGCTCGCTACGCTCGCTCGGCTCGTGCGTTGTTTTTCATGTTCTAACATAACCTAACCTAACCTATTGATCGTTTTTATTTCTAATACCTACTTATCACTATGATTGATCCAAGTCGCTTCCGTAGAAAATTAACCTAACGCCTTTTCCTAAAAAGCGATTGGCTTTCTAGCACTTCGCCGGCCGCTGCCGCGGCACGCTCGCTACGCTCGCTCGGCTCGTGCGTTGTTTTTCATGTTCTAACCTAACCTAACCTATTGATCGTTTAGTTTAAACCGATTTTATGGTTTTTTTCTAGAAGTAATTTCGATGGCAAATGATGTTATGGCATATGATAATTACGCCTTACAATGATGATAACAAATGATGTTATTGAAATTGACTTTATGGAAAACAAAGTTTCTAGCACGTGACTAATATAGTAAACAATGAGTATAACATATAAAATTATGAGAAACAATATTATGTCTGTTGACCAGTATAGCAGATAAAATTATGGCAAATGAAATTCTAGCAAATGGGTGTATACCCTTTCAAACCTGTGCTCACAAACCTAATACTTCATTAAAATCGTAGAGCAAAAAGTTATCTATACATTAATTATGGATTTCGTCAAGTCTACATAACGCTGGAAAAAAAACTTCGATTCCGTGTAATTTAAAAAGTTTCCCCTGCCATAACTCACCATTTATAACTTGAGTGTTCTTCCGTGTCGAGACATGATTACACCGAAATATGATACGACATTTTTCATCTCTTATTTTCCCCTTATTACACCAAGGAAATGAGGTTAATTTTAACTTCTACGAGTATACTCGTATCCGCTGTGCCGTGATGTAATCCTTATATCGTACTAGTATTATAAATGTGAATGTTTTTATGCTTGGATGTTTGTTTCTTAATCACGCAGAAACCGCTGATTAGTTTTCAATGAAGTTTTGTCATGGAAGTAGCTTTATACCCTTGATTTACATATTAGGCTTTATCCCGGAAAAATTAACAGTTTTCGCAAAGTAGTGCGTGTGATAACAGGCCGCAACTAGTATATCATATAATACGATTATGCAATATGCGGAAATAGTCAAAATTTTGAACAAGAAATGGTCAAAATTTTCTATTTTCTATTTTTTTCTATCATAGCCTTCACTACTGCGCACTACAGCAATCAAAGCTGAAATTTTCGTTAAACCATCTTGTACTGTTTTCGAACCATGTTAGGCTCGTGAACCCACAAAGTCAAGCATCACGATGGTGCCGTCTTGCCCCAACATTATTTAACCTATTTGGCCATGGAATCTAGGCCTGGGAGTTTGCCGCCAGACCTCCTGGCGCCGTCACAGCCTCCTTAACATAATAATGCCCCATCACTTGTAAATCACGTAAAGACTTTACCACGTGATTTCGGCGCAGGCCTACTTCTTTTTTCCAAAGAACTGAAGATATTGAAAATCTCTATAAAATCTTTGGTAAAAAATTCGTTCCCTACGTTCGACTTTCAAATGATGCCAATTTATATTAAGTACGTGATACGCGACTGTTCTACTCATGTAGGTCTCGTTCATATAGCGGCGTGCGCGTTTATACGGGTAAGAGGGTTTAGTAAGCTAGTACGCTAGCTTACGTACTGCCCGTGCCTAGATTATAGTGCGCCGCCCTAGAAACACATTTATGGAGCCCTATTTACTCGCTGACGAATCGCTTTGGCGACGTGCCTCATTCATGCTAAGCCGGTTAAGAGAGTGGCTATTTAATTGTGTTGTCCTAATGGATTAGGAAGGCGCTATTTACAATGAATTTAGAGTCTTTTGTGCGAGTTGAAAATATACTCAAAGAAGAACGTCGTGTTCCAAGAAAATCGTTTCACGTTTTATTAACAACATGTCATTTGAGTCAAGAGTTATAAAGTAGCCCATCGGGATCCCGGCCCACATTCCGCCACTATGCACGATTTACGCCCCTGACACGTTGACTCACATTCGGATCGCTCGACCTGTTTCTACTCACCGAACTTTAATGACTCGTGTTTAATCTTAATGACTTTTGTTTTCGGTGTATTTACATGGACGGAATACATAGAAACGATAGTCATTGAAAATGTTATACAATTTTTTTAAGTCATTTGAGCTGATTCGATAGCTAATTCTATTTTTGGCTTTTCACTCTATATTAAAGCATCGTATACGATCTTAATAACATGATAAAAGCTCCAATAACATCCTAGCTTCTTAGCTATAGCTAAAGACGTAATATCCTTCTAATCCCGCCAGCCTCGTTCCAAGCGGCATAAGTAGAAGACGCGACGTCTCGTCTGTACCTTTTAGCCAACGGCTTGATACCCCATAGACATAACATCAAACTTATTCGCAATGCTAAAAAAAGGTAACACAAGGGTTGAATAAATGATGACATCGATATTCGTGCCAATACGATGAGCATTCCTATGAATATGTTTGTGCCAATGTGTTGACTGAAAATGCTCTGTGCCGGTGTCCATGAGGTGGAAAGGCATTGCCTCTATCCTTGCGGACTTTACCGTACCGTAGTCGATGCGCGCGCAGTCTTCGATCGGAGTTTGTTCTGAATGAAAGATTGGTCACTCAATGTGCCGTTGGATGGTGGCAGCGGCACGTGTGCGCTCGCCTTTATTACCGTTTTTGCTGTTCTAGCGTCAAACCTATCATTTATTACATCCTACCGAGGTTTGTCCCATTTTGAGGACGGATATGAGTTTCTTTATCACTGTATTATGAGTATGAAACAAGTTTATTCAATTGTATTGTCAATAACTAACCAATAAATTAACAATTATTTTCAACTACATATAATACTTTTCTTATTCTTAACCATTGGATGATCACTAAGAAAGCTACTAGAACCTACCAGAATATATGAATGACTTAACATCTACGCTAGCCCAATTTGACACCTAGTCTAGCCATCATTCAATCAAATCATAACAGTTATAGACTAAATCGTAGGTCAAATGATTGAGCCATGAACTAGCGCCTTGGCGTGCTGAATTGCTCAGTGAGTCGAAGTAGAGTAATCCGCTTCATTGTGGCGATAATGAAGCTGAGTCACTCGTTTCTGTGATTAGTTATCGGTTACTAGGCTACGAACAGGGTGTATCTAGGAAATAGAAGTCCAAGTCTGTTTCGGAGTTTCTATTCAAATACAACAACTTGGCGTGCAAAAATCAATATTCTCTCTTTGGTTTACAGTTTTAAATGGAAAACTAAAACTTTCACCATAGCCACCAGTAGCGGCGACTTTTTTTTTCGGATGCCATCAGTGGCGGCGGAGATGGTGGCAATCGGGAACAAAAGAGAAACCACACCTCGCTGATCTTATAAATGTATTCTCTCTTTATGTTATCTAGGTTTTTACGACCAAACGGTTCCGTTGATACGATCTTTATGAAATTTGTCATAAAAATTGAGTATAATTATCATGCAATTTCTATCTATAAATGTGCAGCTTAAAACTATTAATCAAGAATACGCTACTCTCAAGCCACGTCAAAGTCTTCAGGCGGCCTAAAAACTTTCATACTAATCTAAATACTTAATAATTTTAATTATATTGTAATATTCATTTGTAATTTCATAATTTAAGTCTCTGTGAATAAATAAATAAAGATCTAAATACTAACTCTTAAAATGCTTGACTTTTATGGTATCTCCCTGATTCCACATTCTTGCTTAAGAATTAGTCTCCTCACTTTGCCATAACGATATGACTCAAAATCCTATGATATCCATCCAATATCCACTGCCGCAGCGTCATTAAGGTCGTCTAGAATGTAAAGTGCTTGTGTTACGGCACAATGAACACTCGAGCAAAAACTGGCTTGGAATCTGCGACCTATTTTTGTATGGGTTGAACTGCACGTCAGAAATAAATTTCTATCAGCAAAGCTATGGGTACAAGACAAATTATGTAGATTGTGAAATGAGTGAGCGAAAATGATGGCTGCATAGAGTGAGTGGGGAATATAAACGAGCTATACTGATCTCCTCTCTCTCCTATTGAGGATAAAGACAAAATGATGATAAGACTCAGATAGAAATTGGATAACGTAGATTTAGTCTTTCAGTTTTTTTTTTAATTTTACCTAATATTCTTCAGTCGTTTGGTTGTTGATGTGCGGATTGTATTTTTACCAGTTGTTCTTCTGGCGTGGCCACCCGAAGTAGGTCTTGGCTCCCGACACCAGAGAACGCCATTGATCTCGAAGCCTACATTTTGCAGTCGGTCTTTTCCAAATTAGCAAAACGAGTATTGGCGCAGCGACCCAAATTGTGACTTAGTCTCTATACTGAGAGGCGCCATTCGTTTCTATTTTAAACAAGTTCATGCCAAATTAGGTAACACATATCGAGTGTACAAAATATTATCTTTTATGTATCAAAACAGATACAACGTTTGTTTTACAAAGCCCCTCATGTAAAAATGTCTGCCGGAATTTAATACTTGCTTTTGATGTGGAAAGTATGACAAACACAAAGTCGCGACCGCTCGCGTACAACCTCGTCATTATCATAACGTTCATTGTCGTGCAAACCATTGTTTATCACTTTTATCTTACTATATAATGATTGTTCATTCACAGATAACTTGTTTTATATTTGTACTGTAACGATGATAACGAGTCGTGTTGTTTTTGGTGCGAAGATAAGTGTTTTTTCATAAACAACGGTATGAAAAACGTGTATCACTAAGTTTTTCACGTCCATTTTCTGTTCAAAATTTAAAAATAAATCGTTAAGCCTATTCGTCATCATTTACGGTATTCGTTATTCCATTTCTGAGTATATAGGCCTCTCTCTTGGTCTGCCGTCTACTTCAGTCCAGGATTTCGTTTTTAACACGCTTTTATTAGTTTCACCTGTATGTATGTATGTAACCACCTTTGAGCTCGATTTTGCCCTACTTTGAACGATCAGATTTAATTCAAACTTTGCACACCTGTCAAACACCGATGACAATGCGTGTTTTTTAGTTTTTCAAACTATTTTGAAGAAGTTTCAATAAAGATGATGGTCATGTAGTAATTTAGGAAAGTAAAAATTGACCCGTGTTGCTATTAGAGCAGTAAGTGGTAGCACGGGCAAAAAAAAAGCTCATGCTACTACTGGTAGTAAGACTGGTAGTAATACGGATAACGAAGGGTATTTTTATATTCTAGAATAGGCTTGTATTGACCGCTATCTTAGCTGATGGAAGAGTACTCGTAAGTTCGGCCCAAATTTCGAAGATATTTGTTACAAATGTATCAATATCAAAACTATCGGTTTTTGTGTACAGAAAACGGGCCTTGGACAGTCTCTCAGATATTTTCGCTTGTTTTTTTAATGAGGCTAGTTTTCTAAAAGTTTTCTTCGAAATAAGATTGCAGGTTCTAAAAACACAGCCCCTGTTATTTTTCTGGTAAATTGGTACAGGATGGCTCAGACGTCTCGTTATTTGCGTCGCAACATTGGTAGAGCTAGTAATTAGGTAGTTTTTTTATGGGAATAAATCTGCTTTGGCTGTTATCTCTCCTGATGGTAAGCGACAATGTGACCGGAGATAAAGCACACACGTCTAAAAGAAACTAATACAAGCCTTTGAAGGACCTGGATTATTTTTGAAGGCACAAAAAGCTGATGCGACAGTTTATGAAATCAATAAAACCGGCCAAGTGCGAGTCAGACTCGCGCACGAAAGGTTCCGTACCAATAAAAACGGCAAAAAAATCATGTCTGTTTTATATGAGCCTTAAATATTTATTTTATTGTGTTTTTTAGTATTTGTTGTTATAGCGGCAACAAAAATACATAACTTGTCTAACCATCACGGTTCATGAGATGCAGCCTGGTGACAGACGGATAGACGGACGGACGGACGGACAGCGGAGTCTTAGTAATAAAGGCCCGTTTTACCCTATGGGTACGGAACCCTAAAAAAAAATTGATTTCGTTTTTGTAAAGTCACGTGTGTATCTATTCTACTAAATGACAGCAACGGTATTTTTTCTAGCCTTGAACTGTTTCCATACTAACCGTTTTTATTAAGAGAAATAATTACTGCGCTGCCACGCGATAGCATTATCAGAAGGTCTTTAAACTAACATTTAATTTTGAAACAGCATGATCATGTTTGCTAGCTGAAAATAAATAACATTTAACCTGAAAATTAATAACCTTTGTTGTCTGCCCTAGTAAACTTCCAGCAAATGTGAATTTATAAATTGATTGTAGATATTCTCCGTAATTTTTGTGGTATGTTTTTTGGTTATACTCCATTAATTTTTTTAAAGAAAATAAGTATCCTTTCAACAAATCTTATCCACGTCTATAACCTTTCGATAACATAGTACTTATTTTTCTTCCAAATATTATTTTAGTCGTACCATATCATAACAATTTCTTTAAGGGTTATGATTTTCCCGGCAGTAATGACTCCTATAATAACAGTGTATGTTTTCCCAATTGTTTAAAGGCCGTGGAAAACAAGAAAATAGAATAACATAAACGAGGTAAGAGTATCATATCGACCTTATCCTTTGAAAACAAACGCCTCATTAATAGTCACTTTTGACCTTATGAACTGACCTTGGTAATAAAGCCCAAGCCACACCGAAAACGTGTGAAATATGGCGTGGGTCGGACTCACGACTCGCTGTTAAACTATGACGCAGAAGTTATTACCAAACTCCTAAACGCATGTTTGACCAAGCTTTCAATATAACATCATTATGATATTCGCGACATATATCATGAGACTTGCTATTTGCAGCTCGCCAATAGGCCAGCGTTAGTCTTGTTTCTTTTACAACTTCTTACATATTTCTCATTTCTTCAGCCCGCGAGGAAGTCGCGAACTCGCGCGGGGTCGACTGTCACCATCTGCAGATCTTTACGAGTATATGCTTGCGGTGTGGCTCGAGCCTTACGTTGAGCCCACGTGGGCGTAAGCAAGTATCTGTGGGCAAGCTTAATGACGGGTACGTAGGTACTACGTCTGCCATTTAGGTTAACTCGCTCAGATTTTCCTAAAGAGACGTTACGTTAGTATGAAGCCTGTATAAACTGTTTATGAACAACATGAATTTACAATGAGAACGTCTTCGGCTTTTCACCGTTATCCTTCAGGTAACTGCGACCCTGAATAAGTCACAACTTCGCCTTACAAGACCTCTACCTAATTTTGTCTAGGCTCGTTTTAGAACTTAGGACGTTTTATTAGCTGACCCATAACAGGCCTTGATTTGAACTTTTGCCATTAAAGCTGGTCACTAATCTTCTTTTCAGATAGACTAATGGTCTATCCGTAATAAAGTTCAGTGGCTACGTAATAGTTTTTCATAATCTCGCATGTTCTGCTTTCGTAGAGATGATGAAACAAACTTGCCGCAGTACGTAGAATTTGATTTCATTGTAATATGTTGGAAGTGACGATTTTTCGTAATAAAATATTTTAAAAGGTTTTTTTTGTGATGAATACTAAACACAAACACGCTAATGATCGTGACACACAAAGAGTAAATTATGTTTTGGAAGCACGTAAATGTAAATTAATTAATTTACTCAAATCACGTGTTGTATTCAAACCAGTAACTAAATTTTAGAGCTTAGTTTTTCTTTTGTATGCTAATCTAATTATTTCACTGTAGGTAATTATTGTTATTTCGCAATTAAACTGTTTGTTGTTCAAACAAAAAGCTTTTTATACAATATCAAATCTACCAGTTGTAATGCCTCAATAAAGTCTCTTTGAGGCTTAAAGCTTTCGAATTATCCTGATCCGACTAATTAATATTTAACGTCGAAATGAAAATGTCGTTTTTGTTTTCAGAAATAATTTTATTGAGGTTATAAATAGAGATTTACTCTTGGGCTGTTCGTCCCGAAGGCTATTTAAGTATCGGATCGAACTCGAGACTCGAAAAACACTCGAGAAACTCACGAAGACGAGAAGAGGCTCACGAGAACTCGCGTCGTCCCTATATGAGTCCCCAATTTGCTGATCTTTATACGAGCGGTTTTGATCGAGTAGGATTATCAGTAACAACTCAAAAAATAATTCTGCCCCCCTAGCCAAGTTGCGATTCTATAATCGAAACTTTATAGAAAACTAGCGGCCCGTCCCGGCTTCGCACGGGTAGACTTTGGGATAAACGTAGAGTAAATTGAAATCGGTCCAGTCGTTCACGCGTGATGGCCTGACCAAAGGTGTTGAGAATAATTATAGGAAGTCTTTGTTATAACCTCTATTCTCATGCTATTGCGTAACTATAGCAACCGTAGTTTGTTGATGCTAACTTGTCAATTTATAGTAAAAATTATCAGTATAAAACGCACACTGTTTTGATAGATATGATTGAATTTGAACTTTGTACAGAGGTAATAAAGTGCAAATTGACTCTTGGACGTTAGGAACATACCTACATTGCTTAAACAACAGTGAGTGCTTGCAATTCAATATGAACTTTATACAATAGCAATAAAGCTCGTTTTAGTTAGAAAATGTTTGTATGGGAAAAAGAAAAGGGCCGTTTTTCAATATTTCTGAGAGATTTTCTTAATATTTTTTTCCGTAAGAACCTTCTCCTAATAATAACAAATACAACAAAAAAAGAATTAGTGAAATCGGTCCAGCCATTCACGCGTGAGGCCGTGACCAAGGAAAACGGGTTTCATTTTTATATATATATAGATATATAGATATATAGATATAGATAGACTAGGAAAATGTATAGAAATGACATTTCTATCATAGAATATGGAATCTATAAATAGATTATATACGTTTCGATTATAGAATTGCAACTTGGCTAGGGGGGTAGGTTTTATCCCCATACTTTGAGCTGGTAGACTTTAGTTCCATACCAAGTAATTTTATCTATGCAAAAGTAATTTGGCTTAGTCAATTTATTTCTAAACAAGCTAGCATTCGGTCTAGCATTTGATTATGTCTAGTCAAGTGAAGTTCATTGCACTACGTCAGCGAACTTTGCGAGAAGCCTTTGTACGCAGCCTAACTCGGGCTTGCAGCTTGGATTAACTTTGAAAACTAAATATGTACAGAGAATGAAAATTCTAAAGCAATTTAAGGTAATTTGTGTTCGTCTCGCCCAATTATGCCAAGGTTCGGTCGAGACATCTGATAGATGTAAGTGGCAGAAAGCTAATTGCCTTGTGTGGGCTGATTTATCTTTTAATAATAACGGTGTTGTGTTTCTCCGTCATTCTGAACATTGTCTATTTACGAGAATTCTAAGAAATCAACAGAAGTTGTATCAAATTGATGAAAAGACGACCAAAATTAAGAGAAATTGGATCGCGCGTGGGTTGATTTTATTTTTATGTCATTACCATAGCTGCCGTTTTATGGCAAAAAAGTTTCGCTTTGTAAAGTGGACAAACAGGTACCTATTTCTGTTTCTAATATGCAATACAAACAAACGATAGTTTCCTCATTGTCGCTGTTGTTTTCAACAAGTTTAAATTAAAAAGTTGTCGTTGCCCATCGAGGTAGAAAATGAATTTAGTTAGCGCAGGACAAAGTCTATTATACTGCTCGGTTGTGTGCTAGGTACTATAGTCTATGTAACTAAGCGTACTTAATATAGGGTATAGGGTATACTATGGTCTAGGCTTACTTATTTAAGGCCGCGCTCTTCGAAAGAGCTCTCCTTTTTGCACGTGTTAAGTATTTTGAATGAAACAATACCAACCAGCACTTGGCCAGCTTGGTGGAAAACGGTCTTCAAGAGTAGACCTGGTATCGCATCTGTGAGATGATTAAAAGAAGAGTTGAGTAGATTCAACTGCGTGTGTTTCATCATCTTAATAAATATAAATCTCGTGTCACAATGTTTGTCCTCAATGGACTCCTAAACCACTTAACCGATTATAATAAAATTCGCACACCATGTGCAGTTCGATCCAACTTGAGAGATAGGATAGTTTAAATCTCAAATTATAGTCGCAATTTTAATTTATTGCAAATTATATATATACTGATAATTTTTACTATAAATTGACAAGTTAGCATCAACATACTACGGTTGCTATAGTTACGCAATATTTGACATAGAATTGACGCAATGGCTTTTGACAGGACAACGTCTGTCGAGTCAGCTAGTAGTCTTGTATTTTATATTTTGTACTAAGAATATGTGTAATACAAATATAGGTTTTCCTTCCCCTATCTCAAAATACAACATATCAAGTAACCTTAAAACATATTTTTTCCATTCTAGTGATATTCCTGTTGACTTTTTCAAATTTGAACATAGTTAAATTTTCAAAAACTTACATAAATGAGCGACCGAAACAGCTAATGGTCTCAACTTATGGTCTGAAATTTCTGCAAAATCTAACCAACAAATTAAGTGCTACCCACAGTCTTATCATTACGTAGACTTCATATCTGGGACCCTATTCTTAGGCGCTCGAGATTATCTCCGTCAGTCTCGCTCTCATGACATTTCTAATGGGAGTGACAGTGACCGAGATAATATTTCACTCGCCAGAATAGGGCCCTATTATATAGCTTGGTATTTTTCGTAGAAATAGTCCATTATACCAGTTATTAATTCACCGGTGTTGCCAAGTTCTTGCAGCTTGTTATTCACGATTTCTAGCTAACTGTGATACTTTGAACTAATATTAAATGTATTCTAAGAAAAACGAACATATTCATTAAATCCTAAAATATGCTTAGCTGGAAATCTGTTTGTATATTCATGAAAGGAATAATGAAATCGTAGATTTCAAAAGTAAAATAAAAAACATAATTCTAAAAATATGTTTTGAAACAAATGTAGAATTTCGTAAAGTAAATTCGGAGAGTGTTTGGTTAGATCACATAGATGCTTTCTTTGGGCATTGAATTTCTTTGATAATTTATTATTTTTATTTAATTTCTGTTCGACCTGTAATATGTATTACCAATAAACTGATTATGATTATGATTATGATTATGATTATGAATTGACCTCGCCGATACACTGACCGATTTGCCGACCCAATCTGCTGACAGAAGCGGTCAGTGTGAAAGATTAGTATCTTAACTCGCATTGCCTTGACTATCTTTGAGCGCGTTCGTACGAAACCCGATTTTTACTGTCACTCACGCACAGATCTGATTAACTACAAGAACATTATTTTTACAAAACAAAAAACAAAAACCGACTTCAAAAGACCGACTATTGAGTTATTCATCTATTTGTCGCGCACGTACTTAATGCAAATTTAAGACTTATATGGTTTTCTCATGGATACCATTATCAGAACTGGACTAAATTGAAATGGGACCAAATGGGAAGCGTCAGCTTTCTAATAAAAAAAGAATCATCAAAATCGATTCACCCAGTCAAAAGTTATGAGGTAACAAACATAAAAAAAAAAAAACAGGAGATTACAAGTGTGACGCGCTCGCGGTTGCGTTTCGCCTGGCAATAACACGGTAATATGGGTTATTATTAGCACGGGAATGCTCACGTAACATTAGAGCACCATGTACCTTCTTAAGCTCTTTATCAATACGAGTAAAAGCCCTGTCATCCGTTGTCTAGCCAAACATCAATTATGACATAAAATAGTAGTTAGTTAGTCCGTCAGTAAGAAATATATCGTACAATTTAATACGAATGAATTAGATTCGTTATCACGATAATTTGGTTTCAAATTGTATTGGAAAACGTCTGTCTGACGAGTTGACGACCTTATCTTTACAAATGGCTCGAAACTAGAAATAGAACTAAGATCAAAGAATCGTACATAATAATTATATTCTAGACGTTTTCGGGCTACCGGAATTCAGCAGACGCTGACTGTTCGTCTTTTCATCAAGAAAATACAGGTAACATTTTATATTAAATCTCTGTCTGACCTTATCTATACTAATATTATAAAGAGGAAAGATTTGTATTTTTGGATGTTTGTGTGGAATAAACTCAAAAACTACTGGACCGATTTCAAAAATTCTTTCACCATTCGAATGCTACATTATCCCAAAGTAACATAGGCTACTTTTTTTTATTTATTTTTTTACTTTATCCACAGCAAAGCGTGGCAGGGAACAGCTAGTTAGTTAGTAAGGGACGTAAGATGACGTCAGAATTAACATTTCACCGTGAAATAATTATACCTGAAAAAAATATGATCGATCGTGTTTGTCTTCAACAAATACCATGATGAAGCTTACCGATTACGGCTGACGTTTGGATTTGAATCTAATTTTCGGAAATCGCTTTGAAATTGTTTGGTAGTGAATTGATATCGGTCTCATTTCATATGTGAGGGCGAGGCTGCGCGCGCAACCCTACGCCTCCGTAGCGCTACGAGTCAGTCGCTAACGGGCTACGTAGCTACGAGACCGCTACGCCGTAGCAATCCATACTGACAGACTATCAGTGTATTTGTGACGCTGTGATCTCAAGAATCAAGGCTCAAACACCTTCAACTTAACACTCGGAAGGTAATTTCCATTTAATATTGCACGTTGGTATATTTTTCCCTACTATACTCGTTTTTTCCACGTAATATTGATGCGATGACAGCAAAATCCAGCCGAAGGATTCGCGCTCTTATATCTTTATGACATTAATACGATACGCTCGTAATGAGATGAAATAGGACGTCGTGAACCGTACCAAGGTCTGCGGACTCTGCGGCTATCGATGCATCGAAATATTTCACATGCATTGTGCAATTCTGCACCCTTTTTTCCTTTTATAGAAGACAAATTCGCTTGTAACCCGAGTAGCTACATTATTGGAGACATTAGACGCTCGAAGGCCTAACTATTGACGTTCTGTGACAAAGATTCTCATTACTTCCACCTCGTTTGCTCGTGAAGCATTGAAATCTAACAATAGAGAACAATTCAATAGTATTCTCAGAAACGTCACCGTTAATGAAACGTCAACGGTTTGATTCTAGCGCTTTCTAGATGAATGATTTAGAGAAGTTATGCGGGTCTTTCACTAATGTTTTTCGATATTCCTGTGATGTAACAAGGTATACCTTCGGAATAAGACAGGTCCCACGCACTGCAATATCTGTGGCCCTAAACAAACAATGTCGCACCTGCTACATTGTTGTGACTACCTGGATCGTCCCAGAACAGTTCCCCTTCGATTCAGTCCCTAGAACAGAATCGAAGGGAGTCTGACTTTCGGGAACCTTCGGGAGATGAAATTTGAATTTTAAAGTTCTGAATTAATATTTTACAACTTTTACTGTCATGTGGAATTGGTCGTATAATACTTTATTCTATACTCTCCCGGGGGACTAAAAAGGACAAACGCGGAGTGAAACGAATTAATTTACGTACGTACGTAATTAGAACTACACAGTTATAAGTACAAGCGCGTTTCTGTGCATCTGTTAGTGACATCGTAGCTCCTAAGCGGCTGAACCGATTTTGATTTTAAACTTTTGGTTAGATAGGTGATTCAGTTGACGGTTTACTTAGCTGGTTCAAGAAACTCGGTTCAGCCGTTTGAAGTTTGAACTCAACCTTTAATCATTCCACTGGGTTACCAACTGCTGGTTAGCCATCAATTGGTGGTTAGGCCGTATTCCACCAAACGGGCCAAGTTTTTTTTTATGCTATTGAGTGACGAGACGAGCAAATCGCTCGCCTGATGTTAAACATCACGTTTGCCCATAGCAGGTCTGCGTCACCCAGAATTTTGAACTGTAACAGTTCAAGACCCTGCGCGGCACAGCACTGCGCTCGTCTGAGAACCACCCGCTGTACTTGATGCGTTTTTAGTATTACTAGACCTAAAGGAAACGCCCTGTATATGTCAGTGTGGGTCAAATCTCGCAACTGAATTTGGAACCAGTTTCCGATGTCTGATTGTGCTGAAATTTGCTATACCTGTATAGTATAGTGTAACTTCTATGACGATGCAATAAAAGTTTGATTTTTTAGAATTTTTTTTTTTTACTTTACTTTTGATGTAAAACAATATAATACTTTTGAAACCTGCATACATCCGGAGAAGCAATTCAAAGGCGTATGTGAATCCACCAACCCGCACTTGGCCAGCGTGGTGGAATTCGGCCTAATCACCCTTCAAGGGTGGACCTGTATCCCAGCAGTGGGAGGATTAAAGGTTGCACAATTATGACTATATGACTATGAATTTTGATGTGTCAATAAAGTGTTATCATATCGTACAGACTACAAACGTTAAGAATTCTAATTATAACGGGGGCGTTATTACGATTCAAAGTCCCGTAAAGCCTCCGGAAGTCTGCGCTGCCCTATTAACGTAATTACGAATAATAGTCCAATGACAAGTAATATTGGGAGATTTCGAGCTTTTCTTTATTATCATATTTTTGATTACTTGGTATTTGGATGGTAGAGCTGTAAATTTTTAAAATAAATTGTTATTTTAAAAATATTTTTGATACACTATTTGCATATAATGTATTCTTCTAGGCAAGCGTGCTCTATCGTAGACAGCATGGTTCACCATCAGGAAAAATGATGATTTTATGAAAACCTATCATAGAATAAAGAAAAACTATTACAGGTATATTCAAAATTCATCGTATCTAAGATTTTTTGTGCTTGCTTAACATTTGCAAGTTAGTAATTCAACGAGACATTTCCGATAAAAAAAATAAAAAAAAAACAAGCGAGCATTTTTATGCCGCTCTTTTGATTTAAAAGTTAGATCAATATAAACTAGGTTGACCCTCGTGCGATATATAAACTCTTACACAAGGAATTACCAAACAATTTTGGCTATAGGTACTAAAAGTACACGATGACTTTTATATGATTTCGGTTACTAATTAGTTGAAAATTTGAGTAATCGTGACTAAATTAAATGATTAGTTGAATTTGTTAAATGTACAAGGAAATTTTTCGCAAAAGTTCGCTTATTCAGCGTGCTGAAGCCAATTTTTATGAATAATTAAGTTATCGTAAACTTTTTGTCATAAACATGAGTTTGCGTGTTTTATAAATGTACAGCACAAAAATATTACTCATTTCAATTCAAATAAAAATAAAATCTACACTTTCCGGAGCAAGATAAGAGACTCCTCGTAGCTTCGTAGCTGACGTCTACGACGTACCCCTTAGCGTGAAAAAGCTTTCATTATTGAACCAACCGCGTAGCAGTAGCGGTCGTAGCATTTCTTCGTAGTGGTACTATTGTTATTCTGTGATCCTGCAATCACGTGCGTAGACCTTTTGACCCAATTTAGCTGATGTCTGTGCCGTAACTCGTAGCGTAAAAAACATTCATTATTATCGTAGCAGACTGCTACGCGGACTGCTGTAATCGTAGCTGTACTGAACTTGCATGACTTTGGCCCGATGCGTCTCGTAGTGCAGTAATGATTTTTCGAAGCAACTCCTTACCAGTATAGCGATATTATCCATTGTAAGCTATATTTTAAACACATTTAAGTAGTCGTAACATCGATTGGTCTACTCGAATATATCCTACGAACATTTCCCTGTAACGATTCCTACGTGATTTTATAAATAGACGCTGCGAAATATCGTTCAGCGCAAATCTTTGTTCGCGTTTCTGCACATTTGTAAAAGAGTATTTTTGGAAAGTTCGTATTTCGTAAAATTTTCTTCACATAAATTTCAAATGAAGACGAACATTGCTGTTCTCAGTTTATTTTGGTAGAAAAGTGATTCTGTTTTGCGAAGTTGACTTTTATTATTTTAGGTTCAATTCCATAAAACTGTCAACTACTACATTGAATATGCTCTATTCGTCATTACTTATTTACACCTCTAGCGTAGCGACCTAAAATGGGTCGTGGTCTTGGCTGGCGCCAGAGAACGCTATTGATCTCGGCATTCATGTTTCATTTTTTTAGCTTGCATTAGTTTAGATTAGCAGACCGGACGAACTTCGCTAGCAAAAAATCGGAAAACGCGTTTCCCAGAGATTAAATCTAACTAGATCGATTTTGCCCCCAAAAACTATGACTCGTATGAAAACAAGAACCAAAATAGTTTGAGCTGTTTTTAGGATGTAATACAAATATAACATGTTCATAACAAACAAGTATATGTCACAAGTTCCAGTTACATGCACAATAATGGAACATGATGATTTATGGTACCGCCACGGTTTGCGTTCTCGGATATTGTAGGTATAAATCAAATGTGCAAGGAAATACCGTGCATTTTTGATGCAACGGAAACGTGCATTATACGGCTACACAACCGGGTCATAGTTCAAGCAGTCTGACCTTTAAATGTATTAATGGAATTGTATTACTACATATATACTGCGCACAGAAATAGACACTGAGACATGAAAGGTCATATCGACTTTTGAGCTGTGAATAAAATTTATTGGAGCGCGCCTGTACGACAAATAACGAAAAAGGAACAAGTATTATTATTAACTCACTTCCTACGCCTGTTTTTGCTAACAAGTACCACGGGGTTGTTTAAAAATAAAGTAAAAGATTTTTCCTAGGCAAGCGTGGTATATCTTTGACCACATCGTGGCTTTCCACCAGATGAGAACATGGTCAAACGCATGCCTAGTCCGATGTAAAAAAGGATGACTAAAAACTCCGGCTGCAAAACATAGCCTAAGATACTCCGTAAATAAATATCTTCCCTCTGGGCAGTTACGAAAAAATAGATACTCTACAATCTACATAAACATAGACAGAAGACAGAAGTAGCGGCCTCGCTTTAGGACTATCAAACTTTAGATTGTACAATATTTTTTGCGAGCTTCACCCGCGTTTTAACCCTTTTTGCCCTTAAGGAGCAGAGTCAGTAATACAACGCTATCGCCGAATCGCCCGCCACGACAAAGTAACATGTTTTCTAATATTACGAACATTGTTGTTTTTGAAACATGTTTCTTTGCCTCGAGGTTGTTTTCTCAACTCCAGTAACTAGGAATTATATGCTCCTTGGCTGGAACGTGTGCGAACGGAGGCGTTGGTTTTTTTTTATGTGATTAAGTGACGAAACGAGCATATCGCTCGCCTTATGTTAAACGTCGTCGTCGTCGTTTGTATTTGCAGTACTAGTACTAAGTTACGCCTACAGTCGCTCTGCTGCTCTAGCGATGGCAATATCTTGATAAATATGTTTCTACAGCTGTATTAAAGACAGAAAGTAGTCTATTTGCTGAAAAAACAACAGAAAAGATTAAAGGAAAAGATGAAAGAAAATATAAATAATTTGTTTTTGCTACAAATTGGATCCAGCTCACCGTTGGTGTAAGATGGTAACAGGCAGATGACGTCACGTACGATTAAGGTGCACGATGCATTTCATCTTAGGCCTTTTATTCTATGCATAATTATGTTTCGTTATAACGATGTTTACTGTATTGGCCAAAAACTGTCAATTAAAATTTAAAAAAAATGGTACGAGAGTTACTCATCGGATACCACAGAACCAGTCACTATTACAGATGATAATTATTTTGTTAAGATAAAAAAGTAAATAGAAGCACTGGCCTTGTAATAAAGTTTACCTTCTTGGTTTCCTCACAAAAAATTCAACAAACCCTTACTTATTTCATCGTGGAATTGTTAGAAAGTTTCCCTCAACGGCCTACGCGTTTCGATTCAAAGTTCTTTGCGAAGTGATCTATAATGAGACGGACGCGGTCAACCGTAACCGCCATTGTACCGCCCAATCCGCCCACGTACTTAGTACTTTACCTATAACTAGCTGATAATTTTGGGAAATGGTGATTATGAGATTTGTTCAATATGAGATCAGTACAATATAACAATCAGTCCTAACAGACTGGAAACATGCTAGGGACTTCGTGCTTGGTGCTGTAGCTTTCGCCCTCTCAGTTTTAGGGCTATTAAATATACCTAGTCTTATAGCTGTCAAGGATAGAGTAGCTTTTCATTGGTGAAATAAGTTATAGAAGGTCATTGCACTAATGCTGCTTCTGTTACGATGGGGCTGGAACTACAACCACTTGCAGTCTGAAGGTCCATAAAAACGTGGGCGATACAGGATATTTTATTGCCAAAACAAAACACGAAGTTTCGGGCATCAGCTAGTCAGTTATGTATAACTAGGAGCGACCTGCGGTTTCACCCGCTTTAATTTAACCGGTTTAAAAAGTAGGTTCTAAGCTGTACCTAAAAAAAAAGATATATATACTTAAAGATTTCACTGCTTCATCATGACCATGACGCTTTTGACTAAGAAGCAAATTGTGTAACGGTCAACACTTGAACTTTGCGGTAAATCTGCGGTAACTTTGCTGAGCTTTTCGCATTCATAATATTAGTGTGTAAGTAATAAGTATACGTTACTACACTGTAAGCGCGGTAATGTATGCTTTTTGTTGACGAACCTCTGTTACATAATTAAAATGTCGGGACAAAAGTTTATTTCCTCTGTAAATATTAAATCGGCTAAAAAGCTGATGCGCAACTGAAATCTCTCTTTGGAGCTGATTTTGTTTCGAAATGTTTGTAAGGAGGTAACGTTGTTTATAATTTGTTGGTATTATGTTACTGTTGCGAACTGAAAACAGTGGCGCTATTACGTAACTTTTCTGGTGATTCACTTTCATGAAGTTTCGGCTTTAAGAAACCCATAGCAGGTCCCACACTGACGTCTCTAGAATCGCATCAAATCTTGTAGTCACTATGATTACGATGACTAGACTCTGACCAGCACAAGACGTTGACAAATTAGCTTTCCATAGTTATTATCTACGTGTAGTGTATAGATGTGAACAAAGCTAAAATACACATATCCATTTGTCTGTTTCTTGCGGAATAAAAACGGCGGCAAGACATTTTGTCCAAGGCCTGCGCTAAGCGGGCAAAGTGCGATATTATCTCGGTTATTGTCACTCTCGAGACTTTTTAACGACAAATCGCACGCGCTAATATAAGGCTCCTGATGGTAAAGTCAGATATCAGTCAGACTTGCATATCTAGAAAAAAGTCTTCGATGGAGCACGCTTGCCTAGAAGGAACCGATTCACTCGCGACTTGAAGACACCCAAATTATATCTATCGGGAAACACCCACTCTGGCAGTGCGCACAATAAAAGTGGAATCAAAGCGTTTCGTACGAGTTTTTGGTATATCTACCACAAAACGATGTCGCTTTTTTTGTGCCCTTTGTGGTCCGACATACTTAGTATTTTAGTGCCACAAACTGTCAAGTGACCCATAATAAGACAGAGCGGTGCCCAATTATCCTTCCTAATGCACCCATTCCACGACCATTGTCGAACAGGCGGAAATTACGTAACAACCCATAGAAATTCTGTTGACCCCACAATGTGCTATAGCTACAGCTAAACGGGGTCGAGAGTGCTTGGGACTTTTCTACTTCATTCTGCTATTTCAAATGTGTCTTAAATTTAAACTTTGAAAATAGCAATAATTGAAATTTTTTTTTTTATTTTTTTTTTTATTTTTTTTTTTTCAAATGGAAAAAAAATATATTTACATCTTAAATTTAAAATATCAAACTGAACTAAATAGAACTAATACAAAAAATTAAAAATCAAAAAGTAGTTTTTGCCCGTGTGGCAAAGTACCAAGAACGCTGGCTGCATTCCCGCGCTGAATTGCCAGTGAAATTCTTTGCGCGAGGAATGAGCCAGCCCTCTTATCACCAGCGGCGTCAACTAAGCGCGGTGTGATTTGTTGAAAATTGCATATAACAAATACATTCCTACGTCCTGCAGTTTCCGCGTGGAAAATATTTTCCTGCGAAAACAGTGAAAACAGTTTTTCCTTGCACAATTGCACACCTATGCAAGTATGCATGCTACTTTCTTACCTTTATTAAGATATGTTCTGCGGTTTCTAAAAAGAATAAGAAACAAACTGAGATTATGTTACTTTCGCAAAATGGTATTAGGTGCTTGAAATAGCAAAATGAAATAACTGGAAATATTTATTTATTTCCAACGATACATTCCAATGTAATGCAGTTACGGCTATCCCATTACACCCACCTATGGATAAGAGTGTTTATACTAATTATCTTATAACTATAAAAGACCTACTCAACCATGCCCTTAAGTAAAGTGACCCATATTCACTGCACGAATGCCGGTTCAAACCGGACGGCTAAGTTCCTGAAACGTTCGAAGTGGGTTGGACCGCCAACACCCCATCGATTGCTTGAACCCTAATGCCACACTGATCCGTGCACTCTGCAGGTCCGTAATCAGGTTATTGTTGAACAAGCTCAGTTCACATTACGTAACATTACTTACGGCGCGGGTATCGATCCCACCCTGTGGCACTGTGCCAATAACAAACTCCACCGTACCTCTGGTAGAAGTGGGAACTTGTGCCCGTTCACAAGTTTCGGTGTTAAAACTGTTTTATTACAATAAGAACTTGTGATGTTGCGACTACGCGAGAAA
Source organism: Alcis repandata (assembly GCA_949125135.1). NCBI lineage: Eukaryota > Metazoa > Arthropoda > Insecta > Lepidoptera > Geometridae > Alcis > Alcis repandata. The sequence goes on from OX421238.1 coordinate 7,813,446, forward strand.
ATTGGGTGGAATTTTAAAGTGTGAAACATTTGGTTGCCTAGAAAAGTTAGAAGCTCTCCAGAAACGCTACCCTTGTTCTGTTACAATGCAATTTCATTTTGACCTGCCAATTATCACTATTAAAAAATCACGGGACACTTCTTTAGTCGGTATTGAATTGTATTCGGCGTGGTATAACAATAGACCATGGAACTCATTTTATTATAAAAACATACACTATCTGTATGAATGTTTCCTTTTCCGCTTCAAGTAATTTTATATTGTTTAGGGTCCAAATTGCTTCGTTCGAAAGGAAACCTCGCGCGGAATACTAATCGCGGTGAAAACACGGTCATTGTTATTAGCTGTAAACAGGAATGGCAGATGACCTATTTTCGAACTGGCTATCCTATAAAACCCTGCTTTTTAAGAGTGAAAATCGAAGTAACTTAGGTAATATAAGTCTTTGTATATCGAGGGCATCGTGCCAGAGAGATGTATAGAATTTTGCGTGCTACTTTTTAGGGGTCAAAAATACTGTCTAACTTTTTACTTAGATGTCGTAATACGAGTACATACTATGTTTTAATTAAATTATAGAATGTGCAGTCTGACTTTCTATAATTTAATTTTAAAAATCAGTTGTTAAATCTAAGAGAAAAGTTACAGTGTTTGGTCTCTTTCTGACTTCTTTCTTGAAAAATAGGATACTTTTATGTTCTCGATGTTTGTACTTAGATCTATTCAACTATAATCATATTATTTATTATTTACAGATTATCACTGCAAGCTGCTAGACTGACGTTCCCGCCATGGCATTCGCAGGTCTTAAGAAACAAATTAATAAAGCCAATCAGGTAAGAATTAATTCATCCACAATTTAATAAATCCAAAAGCAATTAAGCAAAAATCGTCGGGAATTAAGACTCTCGATAAAAGCAGTGGCGTATCCTTTAATCTAAATAAGAGAGCCGTGATTAAAAACTTTGAACGGAATCCAAGATAGCGTCGTTTTTCGTAGTCTGGATTTCAAAAACGATTTATACGATGGATGAGTGAGATTTCTAGTTTGATTATATCAGGGGCCTTATTCTGGCGAGTGAGATATCATCTCAGTCACTATCGCTCTCATGGGAAATGTCATGACAGTGAGAGTGACCCAGATAATCTCGATCAGCTCAGAATGTCCATCCGATGCCACTTGTCCATTTGAGAGTTTCATTCCTTAAATTTTCTTGGCTTTTCCATTCCGAATTTCAATTACCTGTAGTCGAGTTTTCAGAAACTGCTCGGTTAGTAGGTAACTCGGAGATTTATTTATAACTAGTTTTCTTACGTAGGTGATTTGTGATATTGCCTTGGAAATCTGTTTGAATGAAATATTTTGTTTTCGCGAGATCAATAAAATGTAGCTTATATTTTAGAAACGTATATGGCGTGAAAGCTACCGCCTACGGGTTAATAGAAGGGATCTGTTACTGAGTGGCTTAAGTACGGCGTGGGTAGTTACTGGGTAGTGTGGGTAGTAGGATAGGGTTTAAAGTGCTATTTTTACTATTTCACGCATACGATAAGAGCAAAAACTGATGGCAACCAGTGTAATACCATCAAAATAGATAGATAGATATACAAACTTTTAATTGTTCACACCAGAAATTACAAACAAAATGGATCATGATCATCATTAAATAGTAGCTCAACTTTATATATAGGTATTTATTTAGCTTTAGTCTCTTGAAAATTGCTTTTCTCATAACATCTCTTGACCATTGTAGGTCTTTGGCTTTATAAATAACCTTTTGTGTAAAAAGCCACAATAACTCAAATAAAAACATTATTTTTCACGAGAACCCGTGAAGCGTATAAAAAGCGCTACCCATCCATTTTGTTCAGGCGCGATGGGGTGTTGTACCGGCATCAGCATTTTACAGGACGATATGGCAACACTGACAGCAGTTCGCTTGAAATGTTTTCCAATTAAACGAATGGATACCCCCGGATTGTATTAAAGTTAATAACCGTAACTTCTCTGAAGCCATGTTTCGAACGTGCAAGATTTTCTGGGTTGCCAGATCAGCACTTTTCGCAGAACGTTAGAATTTCAAATGTGAATGTTCTTGTTCAGGAGTGTGGGTAGTGTGTTAGTTTCCACTCAACTCCGGAACGGCTGGACGGATATAGACTTTGGTACGTTTTAATAGAGTCAGTTTACCTTTAACTGTATTAATTTAACACACAAATGCAAGAATAATACGAGTAAGTATACATTTATCGTTTTCAATAGGTGAAAATCGCGAAAAGCAATTAGTTATGACATTAAAATAGAAGTAAAAAGATTTTACTCAGTTATAACCATTTCCTTAGTCGGAGAATTTACAAAAAGGCTGAAAGAATTCGTCCGTTTTTTCAGTCAGATACTTATGCGATGCCTTGAACTTGACTACTGCTCAAATTCTATTACCGCTTCGTCTCCGTCCCAAAGCTTTGTTTCCTCTTACTAAACTCGCACTTCCTCTCGCAAACGACACGTAGTGTGGGAGATGAGATTGAATTATTTATTCACTACCCTGACTCTGAAATTCATTGAAGTAAAGAAGCAAATCGTAGTTGAACATTTCACTGAGCAATCCGACTCTGTATTACTTCATTCATTTGCACACGTGGGTGTACATACGTTAGAAGGTACGCTACAGACTGTACGCTTGACGTTTGTATTTCCAAGAAGGCTTTCATTCGCTTTCTAGCTTCCTGATGTTTGCTTCACGTGTTGTAAGACCGATGTGATTAATAAGTTAAAACGATTCTGTGAAGTCGTACTGTAATCGATTTACCAATTTGAAATAGGTTATTAGTTCCAGAAAGCACTTGTTTATTTTCACGACAAGTTTTTCTTGAGAAACTTTAAAATGTATGGACTTCGAAGTAATTGGTGTACGAGTATATTGTAAGTCCGGCTATTTTGTGTAAGCGTGCGTTCGAAGGTAATTAGCATTATCTCGCTCGTATGGCGTGAGTCTGTTGGCGTGAGCGGGATGGCATGCGGCGACTATTTGCCACCACGGTTACACAATAACGCCCCTGGACTCGGTTAGATAAATAATTGCTGTAATGTACGGTCAAGTAGTGTTTCGAATTACTTACAACCTCACAAAAAACGAGCCTATTCAACTATCTATCTAGGAAATGCTGCAGGTCATTTTCAAATAATATTTTAAATCAGTCAAGAATATTGAACGATAAGTAGCTAATCTTTTCAGATGGAAGCCGTTTCTTCAATGTCGATATCACAATATCAGTGACTGCGTTCAGCCGCGAGAGCGGCGCGTGATTGATGGCCGAATAATGGCCCGCCCCTTTAGCCCTGTCTCGAGACAAGATCTGCCCTTTTCATAAATAATAAAAGGATCGACTAATAAGCTTTCTCGCCTTTGTTTTAAAAATGAATATCTGCTTTTATTTAAAAAAATTAAACAGAAAAAGCCGCTTTCAGGAAAGAAAAGATATGCCCGTCGATCACATAATCTTCCTTCTGATTTTTAAGAAACAAAATCATAAAGTTATCATAAGCCAGTACTCGTATTTCTCCACTGCTGGGATTTCCCTTGATGTACTTGTACGCCATTGAGTTCTGCGTCGATTTACAGAGCTTGTGACTTATCTTTGTCACAACTCGCATGGGATCCTACACTAATTGTCTCTTTTTCACTATAAAACTCGCTCGTTGTCTATTATTATAGAAAACTAGCTGTTCCCTGCCACGCTTTGCTGTGGATAAAAAAAATATAATAATATAGCCTATGTTACTTTGGGATAATGTAGCATTCGAATGGTGAAAGAATTTTTGAAATCGGTCCAGTTTTTGAGTTTATTCCACACAAACATACAAAAATACAAATCTTTCCTCTTTATAATATTAGTATAGATATCACGCCTTAATAAAGATTACGAAAAATATCGACTCAATAATTAATGTGTAATCTTGTAATTATAACAACATTTTTTTTTTAGCTCTTATGGTTCAGAAAGTAAGGCCTTAATTACTCACAAAACCTCAATGAATAATAAATCACCGTAGACGTTGATACCGACAAGATATTAGGCGGGTTCCGTATAATCCGCCCAACCCTAAACCCGACCGCTGAAAGAAAGCTCTCGAACCCATTATCTTTATCTCGGAATCCATAAAAAGATTTTAGGTCGTAATGTATTGTTGTACCATATTATTCGTCAATATCTTATAGAATTAGTATTTTTGAAAAACAAAATCATAAACTGTTTATCCGATTATATTTAAACTTTGTATTTCGTGAGGCCGAAAGCCAAGTAGCACTGCTATGCTAGTATACCTATAATATAAAAAAATCAATTCAAGGCTAAAAAGTCCAGATGCTAAAACTATCGGGGATACCCACCGAAGTTGGGTACACCTAGCTAACCTCAGTGACCGTCGAAACCTCTACTTATAGCCTAGTTTTACGATTTTGAGTTTCAAAATTTACTTCCATGTATGCTTAGGCCATATCTTGACCTTGTCCTTTACAAAAATCATATTTCGTCATATTTTTTTAAGATGTTTGACCATAATAGGCAGGGTTATAGTTTCGCAACTTTCATCCAACCAGTTTTGCTCGTAACTACTACGTGTGGAGGCCCCAAAAACTGTACTGTGGTTACTTGATAAATAATTATAATACAACAAATCAATTCCTTCCCTATCAGGTCGGCGCACCGGAGTGTTATTCAATACCTTGAAAAATTCACCTGTCCGTTGAAGTAGCGTCCTACCTCAAATTGAATTATTAAACCGGGAAGTTCGTTGTTTACGAAGATAATTTTGTTAATCAATTTATAAAGTGAAGCTGCCGACGTTGGGAAACTCGAGATTTATCGCTGATCATCGGCCGCTGATGCTTCAACTTCGCGGGTTCCTCTTTATGGCAGCTTCTGAAGTTTACCGGTGGGAGTTCACCAGTGAATTATCGTTCCTTACTTTATAATGGTCTTTTACGACGCCCACGGTGGCTAGTTAAACAAAATGTTTGTTTTGTAGCAAAAACATATTTCTGCTTTTGATGTCTGTTTCTTTGAAATTTTGTAAATTATATTTGAATAGTTTTAAAACTCAGGGAAAAAAATTATAGGCATGCTTATTTGGCAATTCATTATTTATTTTTAAGAGGTACCAAAAAAACTATTAAATTACTGTCCCGTCTTGTTAGCTATACGTACTGTACCAAATTATCGTGACGGGTTAAAATACCACACATCGCCGCTTCATTTCCAATGCACCTGTTTGTGTTTGTAAATCATAGTTTTTTGATGACGATTTTTATCATGTAGCTCTAAGTAAAAAAAAATTGAACCTCATCCCCTTAAATTGACTTGCAGCACTCTAATAGAAACGTAAACGCGATTTTTCGTTGTGTTGTGTTGTACAGCAGTTGTGTTGCCACCGAAATACCGACAAGTTTCCGCTATCGCAATATGGAACGTACTCAGTTTTGTGCAATTCTGTAGAAAATTGAAAATTCTGAATGCAAAACGCGCCCGTTTCCTCTCCGTGTTGCTATGACAAAGGAAATTCGAGATAAAGCTACACGCTACTATTGTTTCCAGTTAGTTACGACGGATTTTGTTGAGCGACATACAAATTGGGAAGCGATTTAAAAACCATCGTTAACTGTTTTGAAAAACCTTTAACAATGCTCCACTAAAGGAAAGGTTACTGGTTTGGATTTTAGCAATCGCTTTTTGTAAATTCATTCTGTTTTGCGAACTTTTTGTACGTTCCCTTATTTTTGTTTAAGTATTTAAAGATACTATCGTTTATTTCGGGCCTTCTTTGTAAAAAGTAAATGTGGGCGTAATTGACAGCCCAGAGGGGTTCTCGGAAAAATTGTGACGATGTACAATGTTATCTCCCTCGATTCTTGTAATAAGTTTATTTCCACTCATTTGAACGGTATCAAAATGTTGGGACGGCGGTTTCGAAGTTCAATATTGTGTTAACAATTTTAATGATCGACAATGCCGCCCTCTCTCAATTAACTGTAACGGTGTACCGGCACAGTTTGTGTATTTCACTCTATTGTGTTACAAGAAAAGGGCTTTGTTGAAGTCTTTGTCCTAACCGTAATTGCTAATACAGGGAATTCTGGCCCAAATCAATGACAACCCAATATGTTATGAAACATATTACAGCTTTTGTTTAGAATAGACTTGTTAATATCAATTCAGTGGTACGACCTTCCGATGTAGGGTTGTTATTCTTCATATTAATTTAGAAAACCCGCTGCTACACTAATTTATAAAAAGATAAATTGGCTTCAATATTAATGCCAAGTTTAATTTGGAATAGTTACCTACTCGGAATATTTTACGACAGTCCAAATAGCTACTTCCTCAGTAAATCTTATTTTACTACCGGAGATATTTTAGGACTAAAAGGGTCAAAACTCTGACCCATGTCCGAATTTATCGTTTTTCTACCATTAAAATAACTGGCAGGTAACCCTTAAATTTACTAAGAAAGAGATTTCTTTTACGTAATACATTGTTCAACAAGTAAATCTATACGCTTCACGTACTTTACCAATACATCGCTCGAGGGTATCTGTGCAATTCAAAAGGGCCCATTAGGGGTTGGGTAGCGACGGTGAAGGACCTTGACCCAGGGCTTGACCTATTTACTTCGAAATAATTACTTTTATCGGTAATTCAATAACACGCCTGCAAAATGGAGACTGAACAAGTTATTGATGGTTCCGTCTTTACAGTGACTTATAAAGGTACTTTAGCATGGGTCATTAGATAATTTTAATCACAATATTTGTCTTCATTTTCATAAAAATATAATTTGAAGCTTTTTAAATTATTACCGAGAAACTTTTAGGAAAGCGCGATTCCCTTTCGATTAAAAAAATTCTTGATCGAAGGCGGTACCTAATAATATTTTATTTTAATTATATCTAATCATAGTTATCTACTTGGATGAAACAAGACTCTGGTTACCTACTTACTGCTCTACTTTTTACTCTTAGTTTACCGCTTCGTCCAACCTATGACAAAAACAAACTTGAAATGAGTTACGTAATTCCGATTTAATAATCGAATCACGCGAACTCGTACCAACGATCACCAATCTTAATATATATAAATCTCGTGTCACAATGTTTGTCCTCAATGGACTCCTAAACCACTTAACCGATTATAATAAAATTCGCACACCACGTGCAGTTCGATCCAACTTGAGAGATAGGATAGTTTAAATCTCAAATTATAGTCGCAATTTTAATTTATTGCAAATTATATACATACTGATAATTTTTACTATAAATTGACAAGTTAGCATCAACATACTACGGTTGCTATAGTTACGCAATGGCTTTTGACAGGACAACGTCTGTCGAGTCAGCTAGTATTCCCTATATGAATTAGCACTTAAACACCTGATCGATCGGGACCGAGAACGAGTAACTCTCTATCCGCGCATCACAAAGGCTGCAATCGCGAGATGAACCTTGACCTACTTTCTACCGCTCTGCCCCAATTACTCCGGCCTTCGGTCCCCCTCGCGCCGAGGTCCTGCGGCATTGGAACTATGCGTCGAGACCTTGCAATTGCATCTCGTTTATTACTTCCTAGATTCAAATTGAATTCTGTAGAGTTAATTTTGTGGCCTCGCTTTGTTGCGATCCTGTAAATTGAAGTATTTGTGTGAACGTACGTAGTAATTAAGCAAGTATATGTTCTTGTGTTGTGCGTTTTATTTTCTAAATGACCCACACGAACATACATAGATACCTAGATACTAACTAACACGGCAAGTTAGTTATATAAGCTTGTAAAAATGCATTGCTTATTTGTTTGAAGGGATAAAATGGATTAATATTCGTCGGAAATATTCTGTCTATTACAGCTGGTTATGTAACAAAAATGTAGACGAAATCCAACGCAACTAGCCAAAGCTGGCTTGTTGCTTTTAGCTAATTAAAAAGGGGTTTGGTGTAACGAACTCGCTCTGGGTGGTTCAGCAACTAATTTTCCATCCGCTCCCTTCGCCGACCTCACTTTGAGGCTGTCGCGTTTCACACGAAATAACATTTTTTGCTTTATCTAAAACGTCGTAAAAACTTGATTTGAATCGCAAAGGACCTTAGCGAAAGGGGAACAGCAATCCCGTTTTTATGACCCTACTGCATGATAAAGACTATAAAGTGTTTCAACCGACGGCGACGAGTACAGGGGTTTCCATTTTAAAGGCTATTTCGCCCGATCCGTTTGTTGCCCGTTCTCCTTTCATAAAATAGCTCGGTAAACGTAAATAGCCTTCTTTAGACGGTACAGGAATAAATTATATTGTTCGCTCTTATTTAACGGAGATAAACGTGGACCGAGCTCCTATTTGCAAGGGAAAGCGCGATAACATTATCACGCCGTCGTGATTTCACTCACCTGAAACTAGGGAAGATTACTCGAAAGCCAAATTAAACTTAAATGGAAGCCACGACGTAATTTAATTGGCGGTAATTTAGTACCGAGACTCGCTAATTGTGGCCATTCATAGCAGAAGCTTTCAGCGTGATATTACAATTTCGATTTTGATAGTAAGAGCGAGCGCAATTCGGCCAAGGCTATAGACCTCGACCTGCGCTTTTGTGGCGGCGGCCTTCCCGGCGGTCCCGCGGTTTATCCTTTCTCTACAAACGTTTGAAAATAAAATCTATTAAATGTATCGGTGAAAAACGCAATTCTTCTAACTTATCGCTACCGATCCATTGACTGAAGTTTGCCCACGAAATTGCTTTTTCCACAGAAAGTTTGGGGTGTAACAAAAACAGAACTTTTCCGTTCTTTCGAGGCAAAGATATGGCCTGGCCAGTTTTAAGCTTTTGCTTCGGGTCTTTGTACTTGGTGCTTTCTTGTAAGCCTCTTTTTAATTTTAGTTATGTTAATAATATGTTAAGTTTATAATTAATGGTTTCAATACTTTAATGAAACGTTATAAAACATCGTATTATTTTATTGTTTCAGTATGTCACAGAAAAGATGGGAGGTGCCGAGGGCACAAAATTGGATTTGGACTTCGTGGAAATGGAAAGAGTAAGTACGGTTATTTTGGTTTCACTTATTACGTTACATGAAACAGATTTATCTAATAAACGAAGTCGTCTGCGTCTTCGTTGTTTCGTTTTGCGGTAACAAATTAGATCTTGAATAATTCATTCTTTTTGCAGAGATTGACCCTTATGAGTCTAGGATATTGGTTTAACTTAATAAAACACTTGAAATGATTTGAAAATCTACCAAGATAATTATGTCTTTGTATTGGTGCTTGATCGGCATATAAGGTAGAAAAAATTAGTTCAAGAATTTTAAACTGAGGATTTTTTCCAGGGACCTCTTATTAAGTCAATTTTGCTTTCAGAAAACCGACGTAACATGTGAACTCGTAGAAGAATTACAAACGAAAACAAAAGAGTTCCTTCAACCCAATCCCACGGCCCGCGCCAAGATGGCAGCAGTTAAAGGCATCAGCAAACTGAGCGGGCAAGCCAAGAGCAACACCTACCCACAACCGGAGGGCGTGCTCGGAGACTGCATGCTACTGTATGGAAGAAAACTCGGAGAGGATTCCATTTTCTGTAAGTTGTTTTTACTTCAGTCAGACTAGGCGTTCTTACAATTGGCGACGATGCGGTCAAAATGTCGTACTCATGTAGCATGGAATGCTTTTCATGTAGTGACGGTATTGGAACAAGCTTTTGGGCGCTTGGCGACAATTTTTGCTGCGTTTCTACTTACTAGTCTCAAGAGAAGCTGTACTGTAATTTTCCTACCCTGCTTCAACTAGTAGGTTCGGTATCCGCCGTTATCTGTACATTTACTGCACCAAGCCATATGTTACGGATAAGAAAAGCTACAAGTAACTTTGTATCCCATATGTCTTCGTAATTTGAAAGTTACGGCTTCACATCTCTAGTGAAGCAATTAATGTTATTAATGGGCAATGCTATGAATAACTAAACAGGCTGCCGGCACAAAATAATTAGATACAGAAGGCCAGGTTCGAACTTTGCGCTAGAATAGGCGCGTACGTACGAACTCTGATCAAGTAGGTCCAAGCTTTCGACATTTCGTTCGTACTATCTCGTATTATAGAGATGACTTTCTGTGCCTATTTATTTTGTGTCTTCGATAAGTTTTTTGATCTAAACATAGGCAAAACTATCCAACATATTACACCTGCCGAAGGGCACGGGGAATTCTAAACGAGGACAAATTGATTGTTGCTCTCATTTGTAAATGTCCCTTATCTTGTCACCTTTTATTCTAACACAATAGGTTAGATGACGGAACCAACTAAAAGTTACCCTGTCCTTGTCTAATAGATCGTAAACCGATACCTTCGAAATGGACGTCACTTATTATCTTGATTGATAAAAACTCAATGTCTGGTTCCGGCGTATATTGTTTTTAACAGTTTTGTTTAACAGACTGTTTATCGACGTAGGGTTAATTTTGACACTAGAGATAATCTTAAATTGTCAAAATTAGGCCGATTCCAATTACCAGGCAATTAAAAAATAAAGCTGCTGAAGTAAAATAAAAATAGCGTAGTAGATTGATTGATGAAAACCAGCTTCACATACCCTTTTCTTATAGGTAACTCTGTTTATGTATATCTAGAACTACTAAACATTTTCACAAATAACAATAAATGTTACGCGTGGAAGACATACAAAGAGAAATATCACAGCTATCATACTTCTAAGTTTGTAGAACGTTGTAACTTTATCCAACCGATACATCAAACTTTGCGTCCTCCAAACAATCAATCAATTTTGTCCTCTATCTTCAATACATTATGGTCTGTTTTCCCAGCACAATGCATGATCGAGATGGGTGAAGCGCTGAAGCAGATGGCCGACGTGAAGTATTCCCTGGACGACAACATCAAGCAGAGCTTCCTGGAGCCTCTGCATCATCTGCAGACCAAGGACCTTAAGGAGGTCATGGTGAGTATACTGAAATAATTGGGATGAAAAGTTCGCCGATGTCGTTTTTGACAATTTTATTAGCGCACTATTTGCCTTTCATAACTTTATTAAGAAACGCCCGTAGAGCATTTCTTACATTGAAACATTTTAGAGAGAGATAAAATAATAAACCAATGGAATTACTATGTACTTAACATGTGCTTTATTGTGTACGCGTGGTGGCAATGGTAATCGTGTCATCTGGCTTGTTCGTAGGGTGCGAGCGAGACCACATGCATTGGCTATTGCCACCACGGTTACACATTAAAGTCTCAGGATTTCACAGTGATACTTGTTTGAAATATTGGTCATTTCTTTTAGCATCACCGAAAGAAACTACAGGGACGCAGGCTCGACTTTGACTGCAAACGGCGAAGACAGGCCAAAGGTGATTATCATTACACCAAAATCCGCATGTTAATATAGAAAAATTACATTCATTAAGTTTCTTTCTTCACTTGTGGAACTATTCCTATTTTTTAGTTACAATTTCCTCAAAGATGTTTTCGGTTCGAAATTTGATTATGTCTTTTTCTTTTGTTCAAATCAAAGGCCCTGGTAGGGCCCCAAGTCCCTATATGAGCCCGAGTCACGGAGCAACAAGACAGGGTATGTAGGGACACAATATTATAGATGCTAGATCACACATTTACAATAAGCTGTAGGTCTTAACACATTCCATTACATCCATTTAGGCTAACATACATATGTAAATATAAGTTCTATAATAAGCGCTCACATTTTTTACATGATTTTGTTCCTGCCCCGCCTGCATCGGTCTTTCCATCACCCCTCATTACCTGCCTGAGTATTATTTCCGACGTTTGGTCTGTATATTTTTTTTGGTTATTTTTTGTTACTCATCCTTGTATCTCATATGTGTATGTATTAAAACTTGTGTTTAATTTGTACATGTGTGCATACAATTACCGTGCATGTGATTAATTTGTTTGTATGCGTACTTACGTGTTCGTAAATGGACGTGAACGATTGCTATGCTTGCTTACGTGCACGTAAATTAACGTTTACGATCCGCGTCCTTACGTATTCGTAAAACGTATATGACTTGTACGCATACTAACTTGGTTTGCCACTGACGTGTACGTGAAATGCCACGTGCATGTGTGCGTACGCGAGCCGTGGGTGTGTGCGTGTACATTTGTGAAGTATGCATACATCAGGTTCTCAAATTCCAGACGACGAGATCAGACAGGCGGAGGAGAAGTTCGCCGAGTCGCTTCAACTCGCGCAGATTGGCATGTTCAATCTACTCGACAACGACGTAAGCTGCACCTTACTGACTAAGTTTTAAGGTTCACTATTGTAGAATCAAAGGATCAAAGGATGTTAAATTTCAAAGCAACTACCGTGGTGCAACAGGATTGTTTTCTATACTTCAAAGATCTGTGGCACTGGAATTTTACCAAACATTTTTTCCGGTCTCGTCATCTATTTGTATAAAAAGTATTAACAATAGAAAGGTAAAGTCGTTATTTTTGATTCTTGCCCGAATTTTACTACTGTTTTATCCGACTGTTGAAAAGGAGAGTATTGCTTTTTACCTTAAATCTTATCATGTAAGTGTACTGAAATCAATTATAAAACTTTTCACTCATTATTTTCTTTTATTTTCACTCTTCTTAATCTCTCATATTTCTTTATGATTTTTGCTTGTTATCTATGTTTTAAAGGTCGAGCAAGTGGCGCAGCTAAGCTTCTTCGCTGAGGGGCTGTTGGAGTATCACCAGCAGTGCACGGAGATCCTTCAGGGGCTCGTAGCGCAGCTTATGGAGAAGTAAGTGATTTTTCAGTTTTATCAGTTTTTTTAAATATCTGCAAAAGAATATAACAGTGGCGCAACAATTATACATTGACCAATAAATTATAATAGTGGAACTAATAAGTTACATGGTGAGGCAAATTCTTACAATTTTATTGGCTAACATTTCCCCACTGTGCTTCAATGTCAATTAATCAATTAATATTTTTTCAATAATACAGATTATAATAGGTTTCTTACATAAGATACATTTAAATGAGATAGAAAGGTCTAAACTGAATATCGCTCAGATGCCTGTCACTGCCTGTGCTAGGTTAAAAACCTTTATTACAGGCGTCTTCCTTTTAGAGGTCTTGTAAATTATCTAATTATTGAATTTTAGTTGTTATTCTTATAATGAGTTCTTAATAAGGGCTGTTAATAGAATCTTAAAAGGTCGGCAGCGTATCTGTGATGCCTCCAGTGTTACAGGTATCCATAGGCGACGGTGATCGCTTACCATCAGGCGGCCCGTTTGCTTGTCTACCACCTATGGCATAAAAAAAATTACTTTACTAAGTAACCACACAATACCGCCCTCAACTTCCAGGAAGGAGGAGGCCGTCAACCGCCCGAAGCTGGAGTTCGTCCCGAAGACTCTCGCCGACCTGCACATCGAAGGCATCCATGACCTGAACCATGGTAGGCGCTACGGTTCCTCCCAGAGCCTCTCCCGCCCGCGCACCAACCTCCCCCCCTCCTCGTCTGTCGGCGATCTGTCCACTGTAGACCCTTTCAAGGCTTGGGAAGCACCCGTACAAACTAACAGAACGAAAATGCAAAGAACTGCGCCGAAACCGGGGTTCAAACCGCACCCGGCGCCACGGAACCAAAATCAACCAAATCACTTCAATGGATTGAGGGACCCCTGGTCAGGTATATTTTGTTTGCTGGTTCGATTTTTGTTTTCGGGTTTTGAGTGTGGACTGCTTCGGTGGTGGAATGTGGGGTGTGAAGGATCAGTGCGGTATGAGTATTTGTGTAGCTTTGAACAGGAGAAAGGGCCGACAAGGATTGTATAATTGGTACAATATAAAAATTTGTGCGACATTTTCGCTTGCGAAAAAGTACATTAATAAAGAATAAAAAAAATGATATGTACCTAACAAATTGTGATTTTGCAGTGTCGATACTGTTTGTAACAGCAATCTTTTATTTTTTTATTCATGAATAGGCTTGCGTTTGACCGCCATCTTGCCTGATGGGAAGCAATGATGCGGCCTACGATGGAGCACGCTTGCCTAGAAGAAACCGATTCACTCTCGACTTGAAGACACTCCTATTATATCCATCGGGAAACACCCATTCAGGCAGATCATTCCACACTCGTGCGGTTCGCAAAATGAATGTGGAGTCAAAGCGTTTCGTTCGGGTTTTAGGGTCACAATCGAATTTTAGAAAGAAAATGTATAAGGTAATAAGTATCTCCAAGCTTGTACTAGATTGATCCTTCTCAAGGGGCTTTGGTTCGTGGCAAATACGTTTGGTTAAGCAGTGCATAGTCAAAATCTATTCACCCTTCACAAGGTCACATCACTTTTCAAGTGCATTCGCACGCTTTTACACATTTTCATCACTTGTGCGGGATAGTTGAATGTTTCTTCGGTGCGCGGTCGCTTTGTATTACGATCAAAGGTTTAGGATAGTTATACTATACAGGGTTATAAGGAAAGGGTATGCTAAGCCGAAAAGGCTCAAAGTTCGCATCATTATGAACAACTTTTACCATGGGACTAACCCGGAAATTGCGAAAAAATCAGATGTTCCACACATTTTGTCGAGTGTCATTGACATTTTTCTGTGGAACAGCTGTTTTTTTCTCTATTTTAGGGTTGGTCCCGTAGTAAAAGTTGTTCATAACTCGAATAGTTTAAGCCCTTTTCGGCTTGGCATACCCTTTCCTTATAACTCCGTATTGTGTATTTATAAATATCTCTATCTATACCCTTATATTTATAAATACTTGATTATCTAATCGGTACTATAAATTATCTGTCAACTTTTCACTGACAAGAAGAATAAAACCCAACGCCCATTGAAGATTCAGAGCGTAGGCGTTGCGTACAAGTGGCCATGGAAAAATCAACTCTGACTAGTTTAGCGTAGGTCCAAAATTGTCCCGTCGCACCTGTCTGAAGCTCGGCGAAATGAAATACTATTTTGAGTCTAACGTAAAGCAGATAGAGTTGATTTTTCACTGTTTGTATGCTACAACTCGAATCCGTCATGTGTGAAAGCGAGATGAAATTATAGAACAGATTATTACCTTACCAAACGTTTTCGAAAAATTGGGTTTGTGAAATAAACTCTTTTAGTGTATGAATAGGTTACCTAGCAGTAATTTCACCTTGGTATAAACAAGAACATTATTTTTACAAAACAAAAAACAAAAACCGACCTCAAAAGACCGACTATTGAGTTATTCATCTATTTGTCGCGCACGTGCTTAATGCAAATTTAAGACTTATATGGTTTTCTCATGGATACCATTATCAGAACTGGACTAAATTGAAATGGGACCAAATGGGAAGCGTCAGCTTTCTAATAAAAAGAGAATCATCAAAATCGATTCACCCAGTCAAAAGTTATGAGGTAACAAATATAAAAAAAAAAAAAAACAAAAAAAAACACAGACGAATTGATAACCTCCTCCTTTTTTGAAGTCGGTTAAAAAAAAAACAAATAATACGATATGTTTTTCGAAATACATAAGTATTCACGTAGATAAATTAGGCACAACTTATTTTAGCCTACCTCTAAACGACGTAAATGTTGGAAAACAAAGCCCCACACATTTGCTTAGGTAACTACGAAAAACACTGTTATTACCTTCGAGTTGATACCCTAGAATTACCCTTGAGCTGGTAACACAAACAATTTAGTTTTACACACACATGTACATACCACGGCCGTAACATTTCATGAAATATAAGCTCTTATTAACAACACCAGCAAATATACGTAAGGTGCCTCTCTAGGTAATTGATCGACCTCGTTTGGCCTGGGCACGCTCTGACCAAATTACATCATTACCAGACCTATCCAGATTTAGTCGTAATGACGTGCTAACTACGATTTTTACGGCTTTGTAAAAATCGAAAGTTATGAAAGTTTTGTTTTATCGAGTGGGATAATCCGAGTTGAAAGTACAATAGAAATGGAGTATCCGAAACAATAGTGGCTGTGATTAGTAGTCGTGGGTGTTATTATAATATTTTTTTTCATAAACACTTAGTTTTCATTGTGTTTTTTAAAAGGGTCTGTGTCGAACTAAACATGTTAATAAAAACTGTTTGTTGTAAAACAAAACCGTTGTCAAAACCAAAAAGTATTTATCAGGAAGTTATTTCGTTATCGAGTTTAGACCAATATTGGTAATGATTTATTTGTATAGCTAAATCCCAGGTCAATCGGGTAATTGGAGAAAAATCTGTTAAAAGCCAACCTAAAAAAAAAAAGAAAAAAAGTAAAACATAAAAAGTAGAACGTTTTTAAACCTTTGATAGTTTAGACGTGTTTTGTTTCTAAGATCTATATTCTAAGATTTGGTTTTACTCATTATTACGAACAAATTTTACTATTGAACCAATCCATAGGAAACTGTTATTCACGAAATACGACCGAACGTACGGAGTCTAGACGAAATGTATGGAGCTGCTGATTTTTATTTAACGGTTTAGTAAAACTGGTCATAATAATGAGTAAAATTATATCTAGAATAAGTCAAGTGTCTAACTAGCTAGCTAACTAGCCACCTGATTATGTGAAATACAGGTGTGGAGCCACCTTTCTATGATATAAATAACAAAACAGTTTTCAACTAAACCAGGCTTAATTATTGTTTTAACGTTAGATGAGGAATAAGGCTAGCCAGTACTTAGTTTGTAATAACATTTTTAACTTTTATTTTAAGCTTTTTCTTTTGTGTTAATTCAAGGGAATAGGCTCGCACTGAGTGCAAATGTACAGTTATTTCACAGATTGCCGATGTTCCTTTCCATATATCCCTTACCTTTAGTATAAGTTTAAGTTAAAGATTTCGCAAAGGTTATGGGCCCGTTTCTTGTCTAATTAAGATCAGTAAAAGCCTAATTTTCAGCCTTCAAAATAAGGTAAAACGAAACAGATTTTAAACTCAATTAAATGATCTAGCTCTTATAAGTTTTGTCATGTTTTTCTAATAACAGAAGAGTTAAAAAGAGATGCCAATATTTTTATCGACACATCGAGTCATAGCTTAAGAGAAATCAGAATAAAACAAGAAATGGGCTCATAATTTTGCTCACATTTTAAATGTCGTATTTTAATAACTGTTCTTTATAAAATCCGTATGCTTGTCGTCTATTCCTATCTAAGTGTGAGTAGTCGATATTGATGTCTCTATCTCCTTCTAATGTTCAGTCACAGACGAACAAACTGACATGCATATCGTTGAGATTATTCGAACACTGTATTTCAAGGTTACACGAATGAATATTGAATGCAACTCGAATACGAACAAATACTCGAATAGTCCGTCCGGGTCGCGATTAGGTTATTGCAAAGATGATTCCCAAGTAGGTACGAAGTCCCCGTACGAGTTCCCCGTGAGGCGAAAATTCGGCGACCGTCGGAAAATTTACCGACTCCGGGTCGGGTAGGGTTTTAGTATTATCACAGAATTGAAATCGCACAGAACAACAGCTACCGAGTTTGAAAACTGTAGGTAGTTCATGTAGGTACTACATGCGTAGTAAGTACATGTGAACGTACAAAACCATTGGCAAGTTGACTGATTATTTATAATGCCCCATAACGACCTGAGGGCTGATCAAAATAAACAAAATTTCGGTTAAATAAATATGCTAGACGGAGAGCGCGTTATAGTGCGCCTTGCGATTGCACTCGTTATCCTACACGAATTTTATTTTAGTGAAATAAAAACTAGCTTTCGTTTTAATCCAGGGTATAAATTATGTCTCTTTCAAATTTAGTTTTAGTTTGAAATAACTTTCTTTATATAATTTTTTTATTAAGTACAAATAATAATTATTTTTCGACAAATAAATGGTCCACTTCATTACTATTCTGCGCTCTGGTGATTGTTGTTCTGTTCGTTTGAATTCCGTGACGTAGTAAATCCGTCGCATATAAAGAGTAGAGTAAAACCCCGTATACTGAGTGGATGTGTGTTGTTGCGACTGGAGAGAGCGACTCGCACGCCAGCTCGCCGGATCACAAGCCGCCTTCGCACCTGGAGCTGTTCCCAGGCGGCGGCAGCGGCGGCATGCAACGCTCCAACAACGGTAACACACACCCGCCTGAGCGTGCTTACCACACACAACAAAAATACACACAGCACAGACTCATTTGCTATAATCACCTAACCCCCCCCCCCCCCCCCCCCCCCCCTCCACCTAAAACTTACGCGTAAGAGGCTCTCTTCATGTATGAAACGAGTAAACTACATTAATAGAATACAATTAATTAAAATCGAACGAACGTGTTTCTTACAAAGATTAAAAAAAAACAATAGTGTAAAACACGTAAAGTGTTTCAATTTTCACGCGTGAAAAGTAACTGAACTGCTCGGTTAGATTTTTCAGAAAATTACATACCTGAGAACGTTGCTTTATGAGACTGAAAACTGAATTTGGATTATCAGGATATCAAGACTTCGGGGGGATTTGAAGGACATGCATACATACCACTCCCTACACATACACACCCAGACTTGGGTTTTTCAGTAAACATAGTTTTCTCAGAGGCTGCGGTAATTCAGTGCATGATGTCTCCTATGTCGCTCCCACACTACACATACTTGGACTCTCAACACCAATAACTACACAAACATACATCCACAATTACCCTATCACTAATCCGTGTAAGAGTATTTGTGTTTGTAAATACATAACATTACACAAAATCACATACACCAAAATTTGCCCATAGTTAGATTGAACGTAGATATCGTTTATGCATTTTTTGATTCAATTTTTGTTTAAAAAATTAAATCACAACACGAATTAAATATTAGGTCATTTTCTATTCTTTCTTCGAGTTTACGTTTTGCGTTTGATTCCGTTTGATAAAGTTGGCTTGTTTTGGTTTTGAGCGTGGTTGTACCGGTAATCATCATCATCATCTAAATACGACAGACGACTTGAAATCGTCGTGCATGAGTCAGTCATTCTCCAGAAAACTGAACATCTTTCAAATGACATCAATCATTGCAATATCATATTCTTTCGTCTTCTCCACCTATAACTTAATGGAATCCAAAATGACGCACGCCGCACTTTCTTCTATAAGTGCAACTTAAATGTGCCCAAAAGATTTTATAACAAAAAACAATTATCATTTGTGCCATAAGCAAAAATAAGAAAGCGTGGAGTGCGTCTTCATGGATTCAAATATTTCAATTGATTTATTTTAAACCTTAGTGTAACAAGAGTTTCATAGAACGAAACTTTTAAACCTGTTTTTACCCTTAGCTGCCATCTACTTTTGTGATTTGTTGTGTTACAGCTACTTTTGTTTAGTCTTTATAGTGTGATGCAATTCATTATTGTCACGATGTGTGTCACGCAATTCAGCTTTCATTGTTTTTCAACATTTACCCAGTTATTAATTAACGTAGAGTAGCTTTGGGAAAGTTGTTCCATCTTTTGTCATTTTCCATCGAGTTTCTAAATTTGGAAGAAAGACAAAGACAAAACACGGAGTAACTATTAGCTATTATTTCTCGTTAATCAATAAGGGGGTTAGAATTTAGTAGATACTATTCCGATTTAACATTTAAATTAATTATTTTTTGGAATTTTTACACTGTTTTTAGTGTTATTCTTGGCTGATTTTAGTGAATTATTTTCTAATATTTTTTTAGTTCTTACAAATCGCTATAGTATTTACTACGACTTGTGTCTTATTTTGTCAGCATTCGAAATAACGTAAAATTTGTCTTGATTACTTTACCGATTATAACTCCGGGCATTTAGTGAAAATGATAGCCCTAAATCGTACAACCCGGATAATTTATAAAGACGCGCGCCACACTGAAATTCATCATGGTACACATTCTTAAATTATCCATAGTATACGCTTTCGAGCTGTCTCGCCTTAATGCTGGGCCACCATAGCCGATATGCCGCAAAAATGTTGCTATCTCATTTCATTACACTGTATTTAAACGAGACAGCAACATTTATTTTCCAGCTTCTCGGCTTTAGTGTAGCCCCAGAGTTTGTTTCAAAACTGTATCCTTTTTTATAACAGTTTTCAACAAAAGTTCAAAACGCGGTTGTTAATTTGTCTCATTGGGACCAAATGCGTAGGTGCTCAACTCACGTAATTCGGTTTTACAAAACTGATATTAACCGACCTTACCAATTGCCAATTCACCTTTCAAATACTTTTTTTACAACCTTTTTTTTAAGCGAGTGCTGATAAATGAAGTCCAAGTTTACACCATTTTCCCCCAACGCCCTGTTAACCGTTTCCCCGGTTGTAGCGTCTCCACTGCCGTCGCCGGTTAACACGCCCGCGCGAACGCCTTCTGCGACGCCCTCCGGCCCGAAGGGGCCCTGCTGTACCGCTCTCTACGACTTCGATGCTGAGAACCAGGGCGAGCTGGGATTCAAGGTGAGATCACCATACCAAGGGTTAATAATACTCATCATTATGAATAACTTTTGCTATGAGACCAAAAAAATGCAGTAATTGGAAAAAAGGGAGACCTTTGCCCAGCAGTGGGACAGCATAGGTTAATTATAAAAAAAAATATATATGAGACCAACCCGAAATTCGCAAAAAAAACAGCTGTTCCATACATTTTCTCAAGTGTCATTGACATTTTTCTATGGGGCAGGTGATTTTTTTGCGAATTTCGGGTTGGCCCCGTAGTAAAAGTTGTTCATAATGATGAGTACTAATTAGCCCTTTTTCGGCTTTGCATACCCTTTCCTTATAACCATGTATAACAAATAAAACAATCAAAAAATAGCAATAGCTATTTTATGATGTGTTGTAATGTTTTTTTTTTGTTATAATGTCACTTACTCCTTGTGAATGTTTCAGGAGAACGACGTGATCACGCTGGTCAGCAAAGTGGACGACAACTGGTTCGAGGGCCAGGTGCACGGCAAGACGGGCTACTTCCCCATCAGCTACGTGCAGGTCACCGTGCCGCTGCCCAACATGTAAACTGACCTACCCTGACGTATTCATGCGTGTAATGCAACTTTGCGACAGAAACAGAAAAGAATTCAACGTTTAACAAATGAAAATCGACAGAAAAAGTTCGTGTAAACTTAGCCACTATGTTTTTCATTCACAGATTTAAAATTCGAAAATAGAAATAGCGATACTCAACTTATTTTCAATTTTTTTTAATCAATTTTCGTTGTTTCGATGTGCAATAAAGCTAAAAGCATTTATCACAATCGCTAAGAACCAACTACTATAATTGACTATTTTACCATCAAACAGAAACTGATAGATAAGAGTATATCACTGTTTTTCTGTTAGGCAGAACGATCTAACGGTGACAAAGCCTTCATTCAATTTTAGGTCCTTGATACATAAGGCGTAGGAAGTTTTAGATATTTGGTGACGAGCGTTGCGAGTGGTGATGCTTCTTGAGTCGCTGAGTAACAGATATTTTGATCGCCTTGTATTTTAACGGTCATAGTTGTGATTTTGTCAACATTGTAAAAGTACAATGAATAAGCGGTGAATCATCCCTTGAATTTGAACACCTTTTGTGTTCTGATAGAGATGCAATAGTGGCGCCGCGCCCGCGCCGGTGCGAATAAAGACGCGTGTTTTTAAGGAGCTGAATCAAAATTTTTACTAATGAATTTCACTAATTCAAATAATTCTGCGCTTTTTACTTTACAATGTACGACCGCGTATCGTGCGTTACGTTTTACCAATTTTTTTACATTCCAACACAAAGCATAAAAAATGATATGAGAAAATCAAAAAGTTGCGTTACACGCCACTCAAGATATGTATCGAGTTGATTGTCTACTTCACTATTTTACAGTATTACGTAAAATGTTATGTATTTTAAATTTTTGTCAAAGGCTCAAGATCAATGTAACGGGAACTGCCGGACGATTCCGATAAACGTCATTGTAGAATCGCAATCGAGCTGATGCGCGCGCGCGCTGCGATTTGCATTCCATTTCTAAATTATAGTCTACATTTACGAGGCTCGAGTGGGCTATCCCACTCACGCCTTTTATAAAATATCCACCTTATTTGTGTGGATATCCGATAGAGGGCGCTCTTGAACGAATAACGTCACTCTGATTGCGATTTAAAGTGACAGCGTGCGGAATCTGATTGCTAGTTCGTTTAATTACATAAAAGATACTGTAAAGGAATTGTTTATGAGATTTTCTTTTACTAAATGTGTAAAACAATCTGATCTTCCGGATCTCCTTGCCTAAAACCGCTACAAGAGTAGAAATGCCAAGTATTTGATGAATTAAAAAATAATGAAAATTCAAAAAAAATTAAAACATGTCTTTCTCTTTCATCTGTATTGTCAAAATTTGATTTAAAATTCAATTATAAATTTTCCCACTTTTGTAGCGGTTTAAAAAATTCAATTTTATCGCAATTAACTTTTAACAATATTGACCGTAAAACTCTACATGTTTTTTTTATGAATTACTGAATTTATTTACTTATAAATTAATTGCCAAATTATAAAGACGTAATTTTAGGTTTATTTTAATATAGTCGATAGTCATGTTGCCATGTTTTTTTGTGGTGAAGAATCATTATTCCAATTAGACTATTTTATTTTGTCGGTTTATATTCTAAAAAAAAAACGGTTAAAGAAACGTAAGTAAAATCGAGATCGCTAGCTGAAATAATACTTTGTCTCTTTTTCGCGTATGAAATATCTTGCGAGAGGTTGACAAAGATTTTTTAGCAGATACATCTTCCAACATTTGCTAGCTATAAAAAAAGACATTGAAATTAATACATATATTAATTTCAAAAACTTAGCTTATTTTAAAACCGTTGGATGCCGACAAAATAAAATAGTCCTTTATAACAATGTTATGAATTTGATGAGTTGGGAGCAAATAGTTATTTTAATTTTAGTTTCGTTTAGTTGAATCACTCGGATATGGACGAGATGTCAAGTTTGCGTAAGTTATAAGTGTGTACTGGGAAAAAGTATAACAACAGACTCATATTAATCTTTGACTCTTAGATTAATCACAATATACGATTGAATAAAACCTGTGCATTCGAATTTCAACCTTATTTACTTGTATTTAAGTAGATATTCATACGAGGCTCCAACGCAAAAATGTGTTCATTCCAATTATCTCGCCCTATATGAAATTCTACCGTATTGTTAGGTAATAAGATTGATTTTAGAATGGGTAGCTTTTCAGTCTATTTCGTTGGGATTCATCTATGATGCATAAGCCATAATCTGATGCCTGATCGAAAATGCGAAAGGGATAGCTAGAAGTGATTTTAGTGGGAGTAAAAGAAACAAACTTATAAGCTAATAGTTTATCTCTTTTACACTTATTAAATTTACTAGCCACCCTTTTCCAATATTTGATCAGGCATTAGATTTTGCTGTGTTAGTGATATGGTGACTGTTGTTATACGATTGTGTTCCCTATGATAGTGTTAATAGAGGACTAGCGGGTAAGATGTTGAAAGCTCCACTTGAGATTGTTGTAAATGGCTTCACGGCTCGGGCAGCATCAATTCTGAATGGTGATATTTTAAAATAAAACGTGTATCTATTTTTTGTAGATGCGCTCCGTGTTATCTATTATTAGTCCACCTATATAAAGTAGCTATCAGTTACCTTCCTTCATTAAAAGCACATTTATCTTTATTAGATATATTCATATAGTTTACGTATGAGATTAGAATTTTATAGTTGTAATCTGTGCGGGTAATTATTTATCTAAATGGAGAATGTATACCTACATTATAACGTATATTAAAAAGTAATAATTAATTTTGACGGAAGTGTAAAAGTTGTTATAATCTTGCCAGAAATCCATGGCGTTTAATGTTCGGTGTGTTATTGGCAAGCTATAATTATATAGATAAATATATTATGTCATTGTGATAATGATAACTAGTTGATATGCTACTGGTGCGTCGTCCTTCTACAACTCTAGTTTAGAATTTTTTTACTCTTTGGTTATTCTATTTTTTATTTAGTGTATTACATCGTAGTAATGAAACAGATACTTAGTCTTTCTTTTAGTTGTGTTATGAATATTATCGATACCAAAAATCATTAGTAATTTTACATGGCCTCTACTCAATAGTATTACAATTGTAATTGTTGTAATGCACTTATGCTAAGCTTTTTAAAATTGTCATTTGTGTAATTATCTTTGTCCAGTATCGGTGTTGCAGTAATATCGGACATAATTTTGAATCGCATTCGTTAGTAATATCAGAGCCCGTTGTAATCACGTTTCTGGCATACAAAGGACAATACCTAGATCTAATATTAGTCGTATGTAAGGTCATAAAGTAATTGTTCTATCTTCAAGTGTCTCTTAATGTAAGTTTTGAGTAATACAATCAATGTTACTACTCATTCAATGTTTTAAATGTGAAAGCTAAATGAAAATCGAGCCCACTGTGGCTTCGGCCGCCGTTTCGCTACTCTCTCATACAATTTAATTGTACGCCTAAAACTTCACTGTCCTATTGAGATGTTTTAGACTGTTGTTGTTTTAAAGTTTTCTAACGGCTTGGGGAAGTGTGAAAGCGTATTGAGAGGAGATATTTTATAGAGCAATTTATTGGTGAAGTGTTGCTATACGGTGCAAGGACTAGTTCGGTAGATAATGATGCTCGTGCTGACTCTGTTTTGTATGAGCGCATAGAGTTAAAGCGCTGTTATTTGGGGGCTCACGAAACTTGCCAGACAACACACTCGGTTTCTCAAACACTGAAAAAATAAACTTTACTAATCATCTGTTACATCTGGTATAGAAAATTTATGCAAGCTCACAAACATGTAAAAACCTATGGGAACTTGGCGTTAATAAAGACAGCATGAAAGGGTTTGAATTAAATATAAATGATTAAAACATTTCGACTTCTTTTCAATCTAACAATTACGCAGTGGTCTTGGTTGTAGATCAGATTTAATTAAACAAACGATTAGTAAATAAAGATGATCAGCGTTCGAGAAACCGCGCGTTAGTTAATTAACTAGCATTTATGAATTACTATTGAGCAACTATATTTAACTGTTCAGATTATTTTGTAGCATTAGCCGAAGTAAGATAGCGTCAGGGTTCGTGGATCTCTAGGTAACGGCTCTGACTACGGCGAGTAAATGTAATAATGCCCGTGATTAGGTCAAACAAGCACCAACTATGTGACGGCACTAAGCAACATTATCTATGTTAGCGCACTAAAGTATAGAAAGTAAAGTTTGTACCAGGTGTGATAATACCTATATTGGCTCTCAAATATTTTGCTATTGACACAGATGTCTGTTAAGATGTATTATTCTTGTTCATGTTACTGTAATCTTAAACTACTGTAATTTAATAGAATAACTTGACGATTTACGAGACGTAATGCAAATACCATTAATTTGTATTAAAATTTATCCCAAAACTTATTGCTCGTTTTCGCCTCCTAATAAAATGTTAACAATTAAACATTACCTGTGTAGTTTTATTTATACAATCTAATCCTACTAATATTATAAGTGTGAAAGTTTGTTATGTAGTTTAAACTACTGAACGAGTTTGGATGAAAGTTAGTAGGGCGAGGTAGCTTTATACTCGCATGAACGTAACATACGTAGGTACTTTAGTTTTTATCTCGAAAAAAATATTCTTCTAGGATGGTGGGTAAACCTACGTGGCGCAGCTAGTAGCATAGTATTATACAGGGTTATTCATAAAGGGTATGCTAAGCCGAAAAAGGCTTATAGTAGGTACTCATCATTTTGAACAACTTGCTATGGAACCAACCCGAAATTCGCGAAAAAAAAATCAGCTGTTCCATACATTTTGTCGAGTGTCTTAAAATTTTTCTAAAAGTAAAAAATGATAGTAAGTACTTAGTCACGCACAGCTACAGAATGTAACAAACAGACACGTCAAACTTATAACACCCCTCTTTTGCGTCGGGGGTTAAAAAGAACCTACAAAGTAAAAATTAAATATTTGTCCAACCAGTGGTATATGGTAGAAACTAGAAAGAGCTAGAATAATACTGGTCGTTTACAACCAGACATGTAAATAGGCAGGGAAGTACGTCTGGACACGTAACACAATACCCTCGTATACACGCACGGGCTGCCCGCAAGAGTACCTACCTACTGCCTGCCTTCCTAAATACCGAATGCGCTAAAACTATAGCCAAACCGTTTATCTGTCCTCGCCTGCTCGGTACAGAGGCGCGGGGGATTGAAAGGGCGGCGGCGCCGTACACGCTAAGTCCAATTTAGCTATCTGCTAAACAATAATTTCAGACATACGTAATGATTTTAAAATATGTACAAAAGTTTGTTTATTCTTGAATTTGGTCTCTAAATAGCATGAAAACCTGGATCTGGAGGAAAAACTAATAATTTCTGTGTAGGATATGGTGGGGGAAACGGCGCAGTGAGTTAAAAAAATAAGTTTTATCAGAAGCTACTTATTTATTGAGATTAGGAATGGAATGATTACACAAAGCAAGAGTGAAGATTGCTACAGATCAATATCCAATAATTATTTAATTTCCACCACGAAGACGAAGAACCAAGTGCAGAGTGGACTCTTTTTGAATGTTGTAGTCTGAGAGGGTTCGACCATCCTCAAGCTGCTTGCCAGCGAAGATGAGACGCTGCTGGTCTGGTGGGATGCCTTCCTTATCCTGGATCTTAGCTTTCACATTTTCGATGGTATCGGATGCTTCGACTTCCAGAGTTATGGTTTTTCCAGTGAGTGTCTTTACAAAGATCTGCATTCCACCTCTAAGACGCAGGACCAAGTGGAGAGTAGACTCCTTCTGGATATTGTAGTCCGAGAGGGTGCGTCCATCTTCCAGCTGCTTGCCGGCGAAGATGAGACGCTGCTGGTCTGGTGGGATGCCTTCCTTATCCTGGATCTTAGCTTTCACATTTTCAATGGTATCGGATGCTTCGACTTCCAGAGTTATGGTTTTTCCAGTGAGTGTCTTTACAAAGATCTGCATTCCACCTCTGAGACGCAGGACCAAGTGAAGCGTAGACTCCTTCTGGATGTTGTAGTCCGAGAGGGTGCGGCCATCTTCCAATTGCTTGCCAGCAAAGATCAAACGCTGCTGGTCTGGGGGGATACCTTCTTTATCTTGGATCTTGGCCTTCACATTTTCGATAGTGTCTGAAGCTTCAACTTCCAGAGTTATGGTTTTGCCAGTGAGTGTCTTTACGAAGATCTGCATTCCACCTCTGAGACGCAAGACCAGATGGAGAGTGGACTCCTTCTGGATGTTGTAGTCTGAGAGGGTGCGTCCATCCTCAAGCTGCTTGCCAGCGAAGATGAGACGTTGCTGGTCTGGTGGGATGCCTTCCTTATCCTGGATCTTAGCTTTCACATTTTCGATGGTATCGGATGCTTCGACTTCCAGAGTTATGGTTTTTCCAGTGAGTGTCTTTACAAAGATCTGCATTCCACCTCTGAGACGCAGGACCAAGTGGAGAGTGGACTCCTTCTGGATATTGTAGTCCGAGAGGGTGCGTCCATCTTCCAGCTGCTTGCCGGCGAAGATGAGACGCTGCTGGTCTGGTGGGATGCCTTCCTTATCCTGGATCTTAGCTTTCACATTTTCAATGGTATCGGATGCTTCGACTTCCAGAGTTATGGTTTTTCCAGTGAGTGTCTTTACAAAGATCTGCATTCCACCTCTGAGACGCAGGACCAAGTGAAGCGTAGACTCCTTCTGGATGTTGTAGTCCGAGAGGGTGCGGCCATCTTCCAATTGCTTGCCAGCAAAGATCAAACGCTGCTGGTCTGGGGGGATACCTTCTTTATCTTGGATCTTGGCCTTCACATTTTCGATAGTGTCTGAAGCTTCAACTTCCAGAGTTATGGTTTTGCCAGTGAGTGTCTTTACGAAGATCTGCATTCCACCTCTGAGACGCAAGACCAGATGGAGAGTGGACTCCTTCTGGATGTTGTAGTCTGAGAGGGTGCGTCCATCCTCAAGCTGCTTGCCAGCGAAGATGAGACGTTGCTGGTCTGGTGGGATGCCTTCCTTATCCTGGATCTTAGCTTTCACATTTTCGATGGTATCGGATGCTTCGACTTCCAGAGTTATGGTTTTTCCAGTGAGTGTCTTTACAAAGATCTGCATTCCACCTCTGAGACGCAGGACCAAGTGGAGAGTGGACTCCTTCTGGATATTGTAGTCCGAGAGGGTGCGTCCATCTTCCAGCTGCTTGCCGGCGAAGATGAGACGCTGCTGGTCTGGTGGGATGCCTTCCTTATCCTGGATCTTAGCTTTCACATTTTCAATGGTATCGGATGCTTCGACTTCCAGAGTTATGGTTTTTCCAGTGAGTGT
Source organism: Alcis repandata (assembly GCA_949125135.1). Taxonomy (NCBI): domain Eukaryota; kingdom Metazoa; phylum Arthropoda; class Insecta; order Lepidoptera; family Geometridae; genus Alcis; species Alcis repandata. Next base: position 7,841,826 of record OX421238.1, read on the forward strand.
CTTTACAAAGATCTGCATTCCACCTCTGAGACGCAGGACCAAGTGAAGCGTAGACTCCTTCTGGATGTTGTAGTCCGAGAGGGTGCGGCCATCTTCCAATTGCTTGCCAGCAAAGATCAAACGCTGCTGGTCTGGGGGGATACCTTCTTTATCTTGGATTTTGGCCTTCACATTTTCGATAGTGTCTGAAGCTTCAACTTCCAGAGTTATGGTTTTGCCAGTGAGTGTCTTTACGAAGATCTGCATTCCACCTCTGAGACGCAAGACCAGATGGAGAGTGGACTCCTTCTGGATGTTGTAGTCTGAGAGGGTGCGTCCATCCTCAAGCTGCTTGCCAGCGAAGATGAGACGTTGCTGGTCTGGTGGGATGCCTTCCTTATCCTGGATCTTAGCTTTCACATTTTCGATGGTATCGGATGCTTCGACTTCCAGAGTTATGGTTTTTCCAGTGAGTGTCTTTACAAAGATCTGCATTCCACCTCTGAGACGCAGGACCAAGTGGAGAGTGGACTCCTTCTGGATATTGTAGTCCGAGAGGGTGCGTCCATCTTCCAGCTGCTTGCCGGCGAAGATGAGACGCTGCTGGTCTGGTGGGATGCCTTCCTTATCCTGGATCTTAGCTTTCACATTTTCAATGGTATCGGATGCTTCGACTTCCAGAGTTATGGTTTTTCCAGTGAGTGTCTTTACAAAGATCTGCATTCCACCTCTGAGACGCAGGACCAAGTGAAGCGTAGACTCCTTCTGGATGTTGTAGTCCGAGAGGGTGCGGCCATCTTCCAATTGCTTGCCAGCAAAGATCAAACGCTGCTGGTCTGGGGGGATACCTTCCTTATCTTGGATCTTGGCCTTCACATTTTCGATAGTGTCTGAAGCTTCAACTTCCAGAGTTATGGTTTTTCCAGTGAGTGTCTTTACAAAGATCTGCATTCCACCTCTGAGACGCAGGACCAAGTGGAGAGTGGACTCCTTCTGGATATTGTAGTCCGAGAGAGTGCGTCCATCTTCCAGCTGCTTGCCAGCGAAGATGAGACGCTGCTGGTCTGGTGGGATGCCTTCCTTATCCTGGATCTTAGCTTTCACATTTTCAATGGTATCGGATGCTTCGACTTCCAGAGTTATGGTTTTTCCAGTGAGTGTCTTTACAAAGATCTGCATTCCACCTCTGAGACGCAGGACCAAGTGAAGCGTAGATTCCTTCTGGATGTTGTAGTCCGAGAGGGTGCGGCCATCTTCCAATTGTTTGCCAGCAAAGATCAAACGCTGCTGGTCTGGGGGGATACCTTCCTTATCCTGGATCTTAGCCTTTACATTTTCGATAGTGTCTGAAGCTTCCACTTCCAGAGTTATGGTTTTTCCAGTGAGTGTCTTTACGAAGATCTGCATTCCACCTCTGAGACGCAGGACCAAGTGGAGTGTGGATTCTTTTTGAATATTGTAGTCTGAGAGTGTGCGGCCATCCTCAAGCTGTTTGCCGGCGAAGATCAGGCGCTGCTGGTCTGGTGGGATGCCCTCTTTGTCTTGAATTTTGGCCTTCACATTTTCGATGGTGTCGGATGCTTCAACTTCAAGTGTGATTGTCTTGCCAGTTAGGGTTTTGACGAAAATCTGCATGCCTCCACGCAGACGCAGGACCAAGTGAAGGGTGGATTCCTTCTGGATGTTGTAGTCGGATAGTGTGCGTCCGTCTTCCAACTGCTTTCCGGCGAAGATCAGGCGCTGCTGATCTGGAGGAATGCCTTCTTTGTCTTGAATCTTAGCCTTAACGTTTTCGATGGTATCGGAGGCTTCGACCTCCAACGTAATGGTTTTCCCCGTTAGGGTCTTCACAAAAATCTGCATGATGAGATCTGTAACAATCGATTACAGAGCTTGAGGATGGTGTAATTAACTATTAATTTGGTTTCGTGTACCAGAAAATGCGATGGATCAAAAACTCAAGAACAAAGAAACTGAAAAGAACAAAGAAAGATCGCGAACACTACAAAATGGCGTCGTCGTATATGATGAAAGACAACGTCATAAGCGAATAACATGAATCCATTGTTTTTAAATAACGAAAAAGGTGATATGGGAAACAGGAATACGACTTACCAGTTTAAAATTACTATTCAATTACAAATTAAAACTTAATTCCACAAAACAAAAATCAGAGAAAATACGAACGCTTCTTCAACGCAAGAAATAAAATCAATGAATGAGTGAAAGAACGAAACTGGCGCTCTTATACCGATGCTAGTGAAGTGAAATTTACTGACTGATTGCAAAGGAATGCTCGCAAGCATCAAGTTTATATCAGTCTCTTCAATCTCGAACGAAAGAAGTGCACTGTGACCCTAAATTTGACAGGTTGTTTTGTTCATTCAAATCAGTCGATCAATCAATCCATTTTGTTATCTATAGTCAAACCCAGTGTGACCATTTTTGCCAGGTATTTGCAACTTGAGCACATTTGGTTTTAACGTGATACGTCATGTCGATTCGTAAATCGTGAAATGCAGACAAAACTTTAAAACTCATTGCTGTTTTGATTTATTATTATCATAAAATTATGAATAAAAAAAAATTTGATCATGCATTTGGCAATCTTTCATTTTTCGAATATATATAGGAATTTTCTTGAGCTTTTTTTGTAGTTATTTATAATGGTCACACTGTCATGGGCGACGGGCGTATCGAACGAAGACAAATTCGCGTATTTTCTGAAAATAGTTTCGTTAATTTTCTCTGCTGTCTATTTATTAGATTTTCGTATAGTTGTCTCAAATCATTAAACTTTTCCCTAGAATCTCGTTCTAAAAAATAATCGTATGTTATCGCCGTATTAATGGAAGAATCACCATCTTTTTGTTTCTATTGTAAACACGTTTGAGTTATTTTCTATAAATTTTATCTTTTTTGGTTTGTGTATGAACTATGAGTCACTCGTTTTTCTGTATCGAATCTATGTGAACTCTTTCGCTAGTGATTGTTTGTGAAACATGGCTGATATGATACGCGCTATGGGGGCGCCCATGGGACCCCCTGTAAAGGATAAGCTGGGCTCGCCTTCTACGGAATCAGAAGACGGTGGAGGTGACGTTGCCGAGCTGGCGGCTGACCTGGAGCTCGACGAAGCAGACGGACCTAGTACTAACGGTATTTTGCTCCTCAAATAGTTCCAACACCAAATAAATTTTATTATGACCAAAAGCTTACCAAGTGTTGTGTTGATAGGTGAAAGACAGGCGGTATTGGCCCCTCCTGAGACCGAATGGTACCACGGACGTCTCGACAGATACACGTCTGAAGAAAGGCTCTGGGCAGCTGGCAAACTTGGCAGTTACTTGGGTAAGTGCTTCATTTTGAATGTATATTTCTTTAGATATATGAAATCTTTTATAAGCTCACCAATATGCATGTATCCAGTGTATTTTAAAGGAACCATGTATGACTCTGTTGCTTCCTTCTCCAAAATCAAATAGGCTTGTTGATATTTGCAATTGAATAACAATTGATTCAATGAGATCCTCCTAGTTATAGGCACTTCAAGAATCACAAAGCAGCAGGATGCAGCCTAAACTAAAAATGATTACAAAGTTGTGAACATATATTATTAGATAATTAAAGGTCCGTAAGCTTATGCTACTTGCTTATTATCAAATAAATAATACTAATAGGTATAATATTTTCTATTCCATTTATATTTTTTTATTTGATGATAGACTAGCAGCAAAAGCTGATGTGCCTTTATCTCGCAGTGTTGAAATTTATTCATTATCATTTTATGTTTACTTTCGTTTACTAAAGAGATAATAATACCTAAAAGTAAAAAAAGTACGTAAAATTATCCACTGTATTTTAGTCTTCATTATTTGCATGGTAGGTAGTATAGAGAATGATTATGTTCAGTCAATAGTTTCCCTATTCATATAGTAAGTACCTAATTAAAAACAATTATAGGCAGTAACCGTTATTGTTGTTCAAGACAATGCTAAAAGAAACGCTTACAAAGCCAGGTTTTCCCATCGCCTTTTGTTTTGAATTGTATAATTCTGTGCCTCCTGTACAAAATGATACAACTCGAAAGTAGTGTCCTTCGACACTACAGGACAGGACAGGAGGCATAGAGTTATTTTCCTACTAGATGCGCCCTGCTGTTTAACCCACATTTACCGGGATAAAGTAGCCTATGTGTTAATCCAGACCATGAAAGATGTTCATTCCAAATGTCATTTAAATCAGTTCTGCTGTTTTAGCGTGAAGGAGTACCTTTCACTTTTATAATATTAGTGAAATACTATTTTTGTACCAACCTTTTATTAATTACTAATATCCCAAGGTTACCTGTGGCTGTATGAGTCTTTAATTTTCGTTTGAATATATTATTAAAAAACAGTGATAACAGAAAATATGTCTTGTTGTTCTAGTCAGAGAGAGTGATCGAAAACCAGGGTCCTACGTCTTGAGCTACTTGGGCAGGACTGGCATCAATCATTTCAGGTAAGTCACAATTTAATGTTGAAACTTCAATTTTATAGTTATAGGTTTATTCTATAGTAACAACAGTGGTAGCAACAGTTCTGGATTTACATTTTTAAAAGGGGGATGCATACTGCCAATTGCTGCCTTCTAAGAAAACATTTTAAAGAGTAAGGTACAAAACCTTACAAAATTGTTTACTATTGTAATCAAATTTTGTGCTATTCTGAACATATAATAATATGTATTTTTGTAGTCTGTGTATCTTTAGGATTGTAGCACTCAAAGGCAGAATTGATTTATATGTATGTTTTTTTTGTCTGAATGGTGACTCGATCGAGAGTGTCAGCCATGATTCAAGAGAATCTGTTCTGCCGTTTGAAGATTATCAGCTTTTTTCCAGCCCAGGGTTTTTAATTTGAAATTGATTTGTAGAATAACAGCAGTATGCGGTGACTATTACATCGGCGGTCGTCAGTTCGATTCCCTGACCGAGCTAGTCGGCTTCTACAGCCATTGCTCCGACTTGCTGAAGCGTGAGCGACTCGTCGAACCGGTCGCGCCGCCTGAACCTGTTAACGACAAAAAGGTATGCAAAATTGCTGTTAAAACTTTAGGTGATTCATATAATTGCAAAATTTACCTGTTCGTGTTAACCTATTGGCCGCCACAGGATAAAATAAATATAATCGACGTGACCTGTACGCCCAGGCATACCATAAAAAAATCTAAAATGCACGTAATATTGTTCCAATATTAATTGTATTTGTAAGTTTTGTATACGTCTATAGTACAAATACGCGGGGTGCGTAGCGACATCGTCGGCACACAAGGACGTAAGCACTTGACAACTTTATAGGTGACTTTGGCGGTCAAAAGGTTAAGGATGAAAATTTTTACAATGTAAGTCTGTATGTTGTATGTATAATTGTATAATTAATAAAAATTTAGAGCTAACAAATTTACTCGGAATACTCTTTTATTTTTAGACATAAAACGAAAATACCTTTGCATTGATTAATATTTGTTGAAAATTTTCCTTGGTTTTATATTGGTAGCTCAATTACAAACAATACTAAGGAAAAAGCGCCGAAAACATACTTTTACTAATATTTATTGTTGGTAGCACAATAATCTATACTAATCTATACTAATATTATAAAGAAGTAAAGTTTGTGTGTTTGTATATTTGTTAAATTGTAAGGGGTAATCTCGGGATCTACTGAACCGATTTTAAAAATTCTTTCACCTTTAGAAAGCCACATTATTGCTGAGTGTCATAGGTTATATAAAAAACCGAAAAATAAAAAGGCTTTTACGTGGTAGTCCGTTTTGCAAAGTGAATAGGAGAAAAAACGGTCCGGACGGCGCGCGATGGCTTCGGGTTTAATTAACATTATGCCCAACGAAGTGGGCAAGGGTCAGCTAGTGTATAAATACAATGGTGAAAACCTAAGTAAGAAATACCTAAACCAAATTAAAAAAGAATGTTCTTGTTTTGGATAATTTTTTTGTTTTGTTACCTTAGCATTCCGTAAACCGATTTTTAAACATCTTTCTTTTTATTAGAAAGAATATATTTTTCAGATTCATCCCATAGGAATGTCATTAAAATGGGATAAGTATTTATTTATTTATTTGATGATAGGCAAGTGCCTAAATCTTGCAGTGTCAAAATTTATTCATTTTATCAGACAGTATTTATTTTACTCGTAATCCACAAGTATAATTTGTTTTTTAAAGTAGTAGTAGTTTGGTTTTAAATCAAAATTAGTGGAAAATATATCTCATCCAAGCAATTCTAAAGTATTTTTTTAAAGTTTGTACTATTTTTGCATTCTGTTTAATTTTGTGCATTCTGCTCTAGAGGGTCGTAGCAATCTTGCCGTACACCAAGATGCCGGACACGGATGAGCTCACTTTCCAAAAGGGGGACATTTTCTTTGTCCACAACGACATGGGAGATGGCTGGCTGTGGGTCACTGCACACAGGTATGTTAACAATTGTCCTTTCTTACTCCTTTCATTAAACTATTATAACAGGGGTGGTTAACCTTTGTGAATCAACTTTATGCCAATTTTTGTATAGAAAAGTTTATTGAGGCTTTAGACGTGCCGTTAAATAATTTTGCCTAGTCATAATTGGATGGTGGCGTGCCTAAAATATTTTTCATCCCACCATCTCGGAAAGAGTATTTTTAATCTTCAATATCTGAGTGGAAAAGCCGTTTTTATTCTCTAGAGGATAAAGTAAATTGAATTTAGAACATCGTGTGCACTAAGTTTGTGAATTAAAAAAAAACATTAAACCTATTTACTGCTACCTCTATGGTGCCGAATATATCATACAACTTTTTTTAATTTGTGAAAAACTCAGACTCGGAACCTTCTTGGTGTTCTTTTTTCAATTTGCTTTGTACGCGGTTCTTTACGCGGCATTTTTTCACGTCATTGATAAACCTTATATTAAAAACAAGAAACTTGAAAACAAGTGAAAAAACTAAAATGAGAGATTCTAGCGACGAGGAAGTTTGTTTGACGCCAACAGAATTGACTGAAACTGTTAATAATGCGCAAATGAGCTTTTCCACTCAGATATTGAAGATTAAAAATACTCTTTCCTCGCTGAGGTGGAATGAAAAGTTACGTGTTGCACTCGAGTGCAAAGATTTTTCACCTCGTGCTCTTTTGATTACCTCGCTAACGCTCAGGATCCTAATTTTGAAATCCTTCGCTTGCTCGGTCATCAAAATTGAACACGTGGTTAAAAAGCAACTTTGCACTCTTGTATAACAAATAACTATTGTCGCGTGCCGTTGGTTCGAATCAAATTAGAATGTAGAATAACTTCTTTGACAGAAAATTAAAAAAAACTCTGCTACAAAACTTTCTTTGCCAGAATGAATTACAAACTCATTTAGCAAAATATGTATCTGGCAAAATGCACCTTCGGGAACGCGTGAATCTCACACAAGACAATTCTTAGTCGTAAAAAAGTGAGGTCGTAAAAGAGTACCTAAATAATTCTTTAATGAAGTATCTGGCGAAACAAGTCCTTAGAAAATGTACTTAATACTTTCCGAACACTTCTTTGATAAAAAATCTTTGTAAGGGTAAACATCTTACAAAATACTTCTCGTCTTGACCACGACCGTTCCTGATCATTGTCGTCATACAGTATTTAAATACTTATTTCATAGAATATCTGGCAAGTCAACTCCTTTGACAAATTGTTGATCACTTTTTCTCCCCACAGGACCGGTGAACAAGGCATGATCTTCCGAGAGCTGGTAGAAGACTTGGACCCCGCAATCGACCCCAACACGGTTTTCTCTTGGTTCCACCCAAACTGTACCAAGAGTGAGGCAGTCGATATGCTTGTGAAGGCAGGTCCGGGCAGTTTCCTCGTCAGGCCTTCGGATAACTCACCGGGGGACTATTCGCTGTTCTTTCATATTAATAATCAGATACAAAGGTAAGTACTAAGGTACACTTGATTCTACATTAAATAATGAGATTGTTTAAACGCGCTTAAGTATACGGTACGATTCGGTAGCTTTTCTTGCTTGTAAAAGAAAATGAAAAAATAAATCACCAGACATGATATCGACTATAATCGACTTATCCAACTCAATATTGTCATGTATTGTTCATGACATCAACATTTCCTTTTCAAACATGTATTTTTCAATCTTGTGATACTTTTGCTCTCTCTACAGAAGAGAGCAAGACAAAGTTCAATGTAAGTCAAGCAAAAAATGTAAGTCAAAGAATGCTGGAAGAAGACCTGCCCTACTAACCCATTCAATTCTAATTATTAACCGCTATTGACTCAGCTCTACTTCTAACAACGTGTAGACTAACAACGATCCGTCGATTTACAACAAAGTGTGGATTTTCAACAATCCGTCGACTTACAGCAAAGTGTGGACTTTCAACAATCTGTCGACTTACAACAAAATGTCGACACACCTTATACCCTATATGTGGAAATGTGGACGTGAAGTAAATATGCATACTGTTAACGCATTTTCATATTTAGGTATTCTCTTTATAAAGGTTCCGGATAGAGAAGAAAGGAGTACGGTACCTCATGGGAGGGCGCACGTTCGAGTGTCTTGACGCCGTCATCAACAGATACAGGAAGGAACAGATCGTCGAAGGACATACTTTAGGACAGCCGGTTAGTTGAATTACTTTATTTCCATGTATAATTTTCGGTTGTTTTAAAAGAAATTGAATAAAACTAATCGAAACTACATTATGTATTTGATCGAAACTAGTTGTAGAAAACGACTTAATTGTTACGTGAGTGGAGCACTCATGTTAGTTATGACAAAATTGAATAAATATGTTAAAATATGTTACAATAACGCATTTGAACTTGCGCTTAAAAACGTGTTTGATAATGTGGTTGAAAAATTACGCTAGAGAAATCAAAGTCATATTTGATATTGATAGTTATCTGACCTTGCAAGTAAAACAATAAGTTGATGCGCAAGCTGCCTTGAAGATAATTACATTATTTCCTGGTTACATCGGCACGTTATCATTTATTTCAAGGAAGGCATTGAACTATCAATTCAGTTAAATAATACTTTCGGTTCTTTACAGCCAAATGTAGGCCAAGTCTATCAAAATGGGCTTTCTTGATAAGATAAGAGATAGCCATCTTGTGATAGCATCGAATCCAATTTCAACGGGTTAGTCTGCGTTCGCGATGCCCAAGTGGACTATCTTTGAAATTGGGCCGTTTAAAAATCGGGCAAGTAAAATTCAAATTCAAAATATTTTATTTAGAAAAATTGTTCATTACTTTTATAATCAAAGGCTTTCAAACCCGTGTCTCGGAAGTCTTCCTTTTGGAATCTTATATATCAAAATGAATCGCTGTTCGTTTGTCTGGCTATCACTCGAGAACGGCTGTACCGATTTCGCTAATTTTGATCTTAAAATATTTGTGGAAGTTCAGGGAAGGTATAAAAGAAAAAAATATATAAATGAAAAAAAATAATAATAATAAAAATCTGCGTGTGCGCCGGGTACACTAGTAATAAATAAAATAGAAGACACGGAAATAATTCAGTTAGTGAGGGACAAAGTTTGCAGTGTTTTTCTAAGCACTTATAGATCGGTGCCATGTTGCGTTTCGGATGTCTTATCGTTGTTTTTATGATAAAGTTGTTTGTAAACACCAAAGTTCATTCAAAGATATAAGCTTCCTACTAAACAACAGATTGCGTAATCCAAATTACAGATAAGGGATAAGAAATAATAAATTGAATTTGACCGTTATAGAATACACCTGAAATTCCAACTTTTCAAGAAACATTTAATTTTACCCAACTGAAATTCTAAAGTGGAAACACACTTCAAATAGTAAGAGTCTGGTAACAGTATGCACTGCTGGTTGACTAGAGTTTTTTTCTTTCAGCTGATCGCCGAGGGTCACCAAATCGAGCCCCAGCAGAGCACAACAGGCGCTGCAGCAGAGAAAATCTACGCAACTCTTCGAGAGTGCCGCGACCAAATCGGCCTGAAGAAAACCAAGGGCATCAAGCACCAAGGCTACTTAAACAAGAAGTCTGATAAAGCGACGAAGAAATGGAAGGCGTTGTACTTTGTTCTGTTGCAAGAGGGCACGGATACGCATCTCTATTTCTACGATTCGCCGAAGAGGACCAAGCCTAAGGGCTTGATTGACTTGTCTTGCGCCTATCTTTATCAGGTAGGTGTTTATTTTTTATTTGATTTTGTCTCCAAAGGGATTTACTTATCTAGAATATCATAATTTCACAAGCCAAGCATACAGCATCACTATCATACTAAAACAGCCATTTTCTTATACTAACATATGTGGCAGGAATCCTAGAGTTCAGCTCGCTAAACTGCACAACACACTAAAGAGAAAATCGGAGCAGGTTTCAACACCCCTAAATCTAAAATTAATAAAATATCGAAAATCATTTTAGGAGTAGGTATAATCAAAGAATGAAGTGAAGTTGGCAAATATAATTAATTATACTGACAAGCGAATCCAAAACTGTCACCATGAATCTGACTACTAAGTTTTTCAACTTCCAGGTCCACGAGTCGCTATGGGAGCGCGAGTTCTGCTTCCAGCTGGTAGAGCGCGCGCTGCCGTGCCTGTCCACGCACACGTTCCTAGCGGCCAACAGCGCGGCCGAGGAGCGCGCCTGGCTCGACGCGCTGCGGCCGCTGTGCGTGCCGCAGCAGGCGCGCCACCAGTGCAAGGTGAGGCTTATGGAGCCAGGAAATAGGAGCTGGTTTAGATTGCACTATGTTCATATTAGGGTTCAGGTCGAAAAGCACGCGTGACTCGATGCGCTGCGGCCACTGCGTGCCTCTACTACTAATAGTAGCCGCAGCGCAGTGTCCGCAGTGCATCTCTCTTATTAAGAGTGTTTACTTCTCTTTCTACCGATCCGGTACGCTGTACAGGCCTCAGTGGCTAACAGAATTTAGTCATTAAAAAACTTTTCTCCTAATGAACTCTTCCATATTTTTTGTCTTTTTGATGAAATACATGTTGTTATTCGCAGGTCCCCCGCGTGGTGTGGCTGCGCGCGCTGCGCGTGCGCTGCCTGACGGCGCACCGGCTGCCGGCGCGGCTGGCCCCGCGGCCGCACCTGCGCCTGGCGCTGGGCGCGGCGCCGGTGGCGCGCACGCGGCCGCGGCCCTCGCCCGACCCGCACTGGGACGACGAGTTCGTCTTCGAGTGAGTAGTACGAGTAGCTCCCCTAGCCAGTCTATCTAGAACAACTTCGACGTGAACTTACGTAGCGAGTATTCGATACAAAAGTGTATGCCATTTACGCCTGTCAGGAGCGCCCCTGACGGGCGTAAATGGCGTGCACTTTGGCAGTGTAGCTACCGAGCTCGAGAAATATCTGAACAAGAAATGAAAGCCTCCTTTTTTGAAGCGAGCTAAAAATAAAAAAAAAATCCAACCTGATCAGGGAAAATAGATTGATTGATCACATTTGCGCAATAAAGACGAGTCTAACGACATGTATGTCTTCAAAATTGGTTCAGCTGTTTACGGGAACGTGAAAACGAAATCGGTCTAATCCCGGATGACGTCAAAACATGAAAACCTCTAATTTTGGCTTTTGTTACAGCGACGTGCCACCAGATGTGACCTCGTTCACGATCACCGTACACAACACAGGGAAGAGAGGCAAAGAGTCTGAAGTGAGTAAATAATATTACTAAAAAAACATTCAACGAATCTTAAATATTTTCAAGTGTAAAAATGACATCCCTATCAAAATCTGTTTTCATGTAATTTCACTGTCCTTGTTTATATTAATTGAGGTGTCGCAATTGACACTGTTTCTTTTGCACTACTGACTACTAATCTAATCTATTGTTTCCATCTAAAATTCTTTCCATTCTTTTCTCACACACGAAAATAAAAAGAGAGGCAAATCATTTTTTGCAGCTAATTTTTTCAGTGTTTTCTTTAGACAATGACGTCTTGTTAATCAATTTTCTAAATTCAGTTGTCTATATCAGGTAGCCGAGCTAACGATAGAGCTGGCGAACCTAGCCAACGGCGAGGAGATTGAAGAGTGGTACCCTCTCGCGGGGATGACGCCTATAGGGGAGTGGGGGTCACTGCGGCTGAGGATTAGGTAACTAATACGTTACTTACCCTTCTTACGCCTTGGCATCCGACATCAGAGAATAACATTGCTGGCTTGGAGTTCGGACGGATCGTACATAGACATTAAAAATATATAAATTAAGCAAAAAAAAAGAGACGTAAAGAAAGAAGATGAGAGATAATATTTTAGAAATAGCGTGTGAAGAATTATTTCGCAAATGTGGTGTTTAATTTTATTTGTTCATGATAAATTCCATCGATATTTTAAATGTGAAAGTTTGCGTATTTTATACTCAATCACGCAAAAACAGCCGGAATTCGGCTTATGCCCTAGATTTACTCAAACTTTTAATCTCTGGAAAAAAAAACGATTTTGGCAAGATAGCGAGTGAAGCCGGGGGCGCAGCAAGCTACTTTGATTTAGTAAAATTTATATTTTGCAGGTACATGCAAGAATTAGTGATGCCCCGTGAAGAGTACAGCCCGTTACGTCAATTATTGCTGGAGCCGGGGCTGCCGGCGGTGAAAGCGCTGTCGGAGCTTTGCCGCACTGACAGACAACCACTGGCCACATGTAAGTCATTTATTTACAGTAGTACAAGATAGAAATCAGATGAAAGAACAAAACAGATAAATAGAGCTACCTAGTAGATCTTCTCTTATATACAATATGTCCGGTTTCCGATGTCCGATACTTTAAGGGGTTAAAATGCAATTAATTTTATCGACAAATCACGGATTTTTTTTTATTTTTCTCATTATCTCTTATTTTATTTTTTTTGTTTTATTTCATTTGCTGGGGTATGCGCGCTTTTCAAGTACGTGTGTTTACACTGTCATAGCTCCTAAACTATCTAACTCACAGTTAAGATTTAAATGTACATTTATAGCAAATATCCTGTATTATTAAAAAAATTAATAAATAAAATTGGTTAACACATTGGTTTTTTTTTTAAACTAATAATCTGAAAAAAACATCAATTTGTTGTCCAATTTATTTTTTTCAAAAATTATTTTTAATAATACTGAAACATTAAAAAATTAAAATTTGAATCTAGATTTATTGTCTACACTATTAACTAACATTTGAGACCACTTTTGTGTTTGTAAGTCTTCTACTTGGGTAGATATTGTTAAATTAATACAAGCACCTATGCTTCGCTAACAATTTTTTTAAAGTGCTGCCATTTTTTTATTGATGGAGAAAAATAAAAAAATCCGTGATTTGTCGATAAAATTAATTGCATTTTAACCCCTTAAAGTATCGGACATCGGAAACCGGACATATTGTATAAAAATGAATCGCTGTTCGTTAGTCTCGCTAAAATTCGAGAATGGCTGGACCGATTTTGCTAATTTTGATCTTAAAATATTTGTAAAAGTTCAGGGAAGGTTTAAACGGTGAGAAACATGAATAATATACATAAGTAAAGAAAAATACTAAAATCGACAATTTAATTTTCCAATACAAACTGTTCCTACCTGTGAAACATTTGCAGTTCGTCCTATCGGTACGGTAAACTCGGGATGTCCGATCTCTTTTGTCTTTTTAGAAATAAAAAATAGTGTCACTTGGTTGTCAAATATTTATAGGTGTGTTCAGAAATTGGTCCGCTCCGATCCTTTTGGTCTGCTTTGTTGGATTTTTTTTTGTTTTGTTTGCTCTAATACAGGGAAGGTTAAAAAGTAAAAAAAAAAGCGGGTGAAACCGCCGGGAGTCAGCTAGTAATGTATAAAAATATTTAATTATAGATATTTTGATAGTTACATTCGTCAGGAAATACAATTAAATTGTAATTGTATTTTACAAAAACGATTGGCAAAAGTAATAGAGCATTTTAAAATTAAACTAACTTTGATGGCGCAGCGACCCAAAGTGTGTCTTGGTCTCCGGAAATCGATGCCAGGCAAGAACTGTTTTAAGATAGAGAAGGATTTTTCAATTAAAAACTCTTTTTTCAGCGGTACTCCATTCGTTCAGCGAGTGCGGCCGCGGTGCGGAGCTCGCTCGCGAGTTGGTTTGCGCGGAAGTTGCCAAAGAAATCGACCATCGAGCGATGTTCCGCGGCGCCTCGCTCGCCACCGCCGTCGTGGATGAGTTTATGCATGCGCAGTGCAAGCCGTTCTTACAGGCAAGTTGCTACATAACCTTTAATAATAAACACACACGCACACATACGTCATCCCTCTCGCATGTTACGATTGTAACTTATTTTCAATTATTGTGACATGCTTTTTTCAACCATTTTTTAACAAAAATTGTAAATTTGACGTTACCAAGTGTTTTATTTTCTTCGTATTATCTGAAATCAGAATTAAATTGGTTGTACACACATTACAGACACAGATACCCTTACAAAAGAATAATGACCATGTTCATACAAATTGAACCCAAAAACTTCATCATCGTAAATGTCTCTAATTTCTAAAGACTTCTCAACTATAGCTGATTATTTTGTCCTTATTTTTTTTATCTTTCACAGGCGGCGATCTCAGAGACAGTACAAAAGCTAATAGACGCGAAGCAATCTGCCGAGTTGAACCCCACGAAAATGGACTCGCCTGATGACGCTTGCAACAACGCAGAATTTTTGCTCCTAGTATTGGATCAGGTAACTATGAGGATTATTTTTAAACCTTCTTCCACTCTTTTTAAATTTATTAATAAATTTTTTTAGGTCCTAATTGTTCCATTCAAATAGTGGTATTATATTTAGTAGTTTAGTTTGTCTAAGCTGAATGGCCGGGTCTTTTGACGATTCCACAATAAAACCGTCAAAATTCCTTTTTAAACTATTGTAATAAATAATCTAAAAAGTATCATTATACCTAGCGACCAGCCCCAGCTTTACACGGGTATGAAACATAGTGTAACTCGCTTATAATGTAGCTTTATATTGGTGAAATAATTTTTAAAGTCGATTTAGTAGTTTTTGAGTTTATCCCTTACAAACATACAAATCTTTCATCTAGTGTAGATAAAACAAGTTTCGTTCTGCGCAGATCACGCTGTCAATCTTCACGTCCCCGGAGGCGTGTCCCCGGCCGGTGCGGTACCTGTGCGGCTGCTTGCAGCGCGCCGCCGTCGCCAAGTGGCCCACAGAGAGATTCGTGCGCACTAGGGTCGTCTCAGGTAACTTGGGAAACATTTCATAAATCTGTTATTTACGGTTGAATTCAATATTCAGTTATTTGATGTAACTCGTATAACACATGCTACTTTTGTGAAATTAGTAGTAGTTTGATACCTGGTGTTTTATAAACGATGGGCATATTCAAAGTCGTTGTAATTTGCTTGCACGGAGTATAAATAAATAAAAAATATTTACTCGGTGACCAAAAACATTGTTAAATGTGCCTAGACTCCGAAACTTATGAACATACAAACAATAGCTGATCGCCCTTGCACGACTTAGTCGTTGTTACGCTTCATTTATGTAAATACCATGGCCGACTATCCACGGCCCATCTCGCTTTTAAGATGTCCATCGCTCCGCCTACGAATCTTTTGCAACTCTTATTCCCTTCTACACAGGGTTCATTTTCCTCCGACTGATCTGCCCAGCGCTAGTAGAGCCGCGCGCTTGGGGCTTAGTTTCGAGCGCGCCGCCGCCGCACGCGCAGCGATCGCTTCTCATGGTCGCCAAGTGCCTGCAGAATCTGGCGAATCTCGTCGAATTTGGTGCTAAGGTAAGTTAGTTAAGTTTAATTTATTCTTTGTGGCACCCTTCTCAGATATTGGGCCCAAGTTTGAAGGTTTTGTTTGACAGATTTAATTTTTTCTAGAAGTATCGAGGTTCGTGGTCTAATATGTTGGAATTACAAACACAAACACGTTTTTAGTTAGTTTAGATCAGTGAAACAAAGCCTTCAAACTTGGGCCCATTGACTCGGTTGTTTGTACTAAATCAATGTTGTTGGGCTGGGTTCAAAACAAACACTTTCAAAAATGTGTACCGGGCCAAAACGAGGAGTTCCCACAAAAAGCTCTTCCAAAAAGGGATTTTGAAAACTGCACATTTTGCTAAACCATGTCGTGTAGTATCCCATGTTTTGATTCCCGTGTAGCATCTCGTATGCCCCGTGTACACATACTTATAGTTCTTGTTTATAATGTGTTCTTTTATTTCTTTGTTTATCCTTTTTTTATTCTTTGTTATTGTGTTATTTTATTTCTATTGAGAAAACAATAATTTCTAATAGCAATATTGATATTCCCAGGAGCCGTACATGGAGGTAGTGAATCCATTCATCCTGAAGAACAAGGAGCGAATGGTCGTGTTTCTAGATCAGCTCAGCAACGTGCCCGACCCGGGAAATACGCCGCCCATCCCTAACAACAACTTTGATATCGGTACGCAGTATATAACTAATCTAATCTTTTAAAAAATATATTTATAACTTGTCACACACATAGCTCCCCCACTAGGATAACCTGTGTCGGGGACCCAGAACCGACATTTAAATTCATCATTCAAACATCTGCGCGTCCGGGAATCGAACCTGGGACCTCTGGCTTATAAAGCGGATATATTACAACAATAACTGACTCGCTGTTTTGTTTGTTTTCAGCAATCTATTCATAATGTATTCGAAATTATTTCACACTCATTTTTTTTAAAAAGAAAGCCCTTCGCTTTTATATTTTACTATCCTAAGAAAACAAGTTTGAACAAAAAAAAAATGCAAGTAAGTGATGGTTACTCACAATAGTTTGAACATATGATATATTGATTAGATATGACGCACACTGCGACAGGCAGCGGTCGACAATTTTCATACATTTTGTTCAAAGCTCCGCACACTTTGCTTCGAGTTGCATAGATATAAACGACAACTCTGTATCGCTGTTTACTCTGGCAACTAGTCCTAAATCAATGACCATGCTTATCAACAGCGAAAGAGTTAGCCACGCTCCACCACATCTGCGTATCCCACCTCTCCGAACTGCAGATGCTGTCCAAGACTCAGCCGGGGATCCGGAAACTGGTCACCGTCACAGAGATGCTCACCAAACACAAGCACAAGTACCTCGAGATGATCAGATAAGCCTCGCCTTTTCAATATACAGGTAAGCTAGATAGATAGACGTTGACACGTCAAAATGTTGCCAAAAAAATGATTGCTTTTCAAATGTACGGGTATACTAAACTTATAGTAGTGATTATCTCTAATAAATCGATGAACGCCGGGTGCACGCACGAAAAAGTGTCCCGTTACGCTCATTGTAACGTTACGATTGGAGCGAGAAAAGTATGCAATAATTTTATCAATGTTTTGTTATGACCTTGTCACGTTAAACTATCGTCCGTAAACCGACTTTACAGACAAACATTTTTTTTCTGTATAACCTCTTACCATCTAGACAGCTTGGCCGATTTTAGAATCAATTCTTATACATTTTACATTCTAAAATACATTTTAAAGTTCGGTTATAGTTTTCTTTAAATAAACTTATCTGAAAAAATAATCCGGTAAATGTTTATTAAGAACTTACACTTTTTATATATTTGTATATATTTTTGCAGGGTAAAAGCAGTATAACACAATCGGAGCGGTAAGAAAAAAGTAAACAAACGCAGTAAGGATGAAGTTTCCGTTTGCACCGGGGTGTCGCGATCGATGTCACATGTCATGCTGTAACCAGCCTTATTGTAAGACTATTAGGGTCGATATTTGCGTTCGATCGCGCGACCCAACATCGGAATATCTCTAGAAGTAAGAATCCCCATAGTCGTACATACCGTAGTCATTGTTAGCTTTAGTTTATAGATTGTAAAGTACGCACTGAATTGAAATAGTTACGGGGTGCGACATTTGTGTGCGTTTTCAATGCGCATAGCATGCGACACGCTTTTTCGGCCCTATGATCTTCCATACACGGGGAACCAATAAAACTCAAAGTAAAGCATTGGAATCTGATCTCTATTTCATACCAAGTACAGCACTATTTCGAGTGCCAAAATACGCTTCGTCGCACACTCGATGTTCGTCACATGAAATGTAATCGTACTTCACACGAGTTAAAGTTCAAAATTCAATGTTTTTCTTTAATTTAAGCTGGATTTGAAATGCATGTCCCCGTGTGAAATTAAAGTAAAGACATAGCTTTAGAATAAGGTAATCAACCTATTAGCATTATTTGGGCGCACAATAAGTGTCTTATTACTTATTCAAGCTTCTTCGTGCCAAAATAGCGCATGTGCGTATTTATTTATATCTATAAACATTGTATTCGAATTATGTAGTAATTATACTAATTTAAAATGCCTAAATAATTTTATGAGAAAATGAAAAAGCTCTCTAGTTTGTAACGACGCAATTATTTATGTTACATGCATTTACTAAAGACCTTTAAAACTATAGATGCTACATTACTAACAAACGTGCAATGATTTTCAAATAGACAATCATTGTTATTTTGTTACGATTCATTTTTTTAATATGCAATTGTAAGTAACGGTGTGTTTCCGCACTCATTTAAGCAATGCATTTTGTAAATTTTGTTGCCGTTATTGGCGTGATGATGTTGAATCCATAGTTTTATAAGTCTTTGGCATTTACTTTAGATTTTAGATACAAGAGTAAAGGTTTCAAATCTAAGATATAGGGAACGAAATCATCACAAAGCATTTATCTGCGATCTTTTTTTATTGATTTGATAACTAAATGTGTGCCTTTAGAATTGGTCACAATGTTTGTAAGATTATAATTTAACTAGAGGTAATTTCTACGAAATTTATTTGGCGAATTTGGAAAAAGTATTGGAAATGACTGAAAGTATTACTAAAATTGCATCTGTCTCAAAACTAATATAAATTTAGGTAAAAAAAATCAAAATTAATAGAAATACCTCACTCTAAAATGCTTTAAAATCGTAACATCTAGACTAGACCTTAAATGTGAATGTTTATAGTTAAGGTTTATACTGAATTTCTCTTTTTATACTCTTCGACTATGTTTGAAATTTGTAAGTACTCGAGTGTTAGTCTCGATTTAGAATAAAATGTAACTAAATTAAGTTACACTGTAGCAATAACATGGCAACATTAAAAAAACAATTATTGTAACTACTATAATGTAATTATGGTACCACCTACGCAACATTGTGAGAGCCCAAATACATATATGAACAAAAAAGTACATACAGCGTGACTAGCATGTTTGTAGACGGCCAAATGAAGAAACTCAAAATTAAGCATTTTGTTCGTATCTATGCCGTGGTAGCTCAGTGGGAGAACCGCCGCTTCGCATTCTTGAGGTGGCGGGTTCAAACCCCGACTCGTACCAATGAGTTCTTTAGGACTTATGTACGAATTTACGAATTATTCCCGGCATGTCGATTCCCTATTACGACGATTCCCGCTTACGGCGCGTGGCTTAACGTCGAGTCTCGACACGCCGCGCCGGTTTTTGCGGACTTGACTCTTTACGTCGAGTTCCTTTAACGTCGATTCTCGTCACGAAACTCCCTTACTACGCTACCAGATCTTATGTACTGCTCAGAATTAAAGTATACGGTTTTAGGGATTGTTCCCACTACGCCGCTTCTCACTACGCCGCTTCTCACTACGTCGCTCCGCGCCTATGGATATATGGACTAGTGCCACGACGTCGCGCGTCGCATCTCCTATACATTTCTTCCCGCCACGCCGCTCGCAGCCTCAAAGGCTGTAAGGATTTGTAAGGAGCCCAAAGTAGTTGTAAAATTTTCACGGGTGCAAAATCATGAAGAGGTAAAAACACTTGTACATTTTTCAATTAAAATCTTTATTTAATTAACATTTTTACCTGACTGTCAGTTAAAAAAAATACGAGTTAATTTACCTCTTCTTGATGCTACACCCATGAAAATTTGACAACTATTTCGGGCTCCTAAAGCATATTGCACCTTTTAGTCAGTCAACAAGCGGCGTAGTGGGAACAATCCGATTTTAGTATAAGTAGAGGTTTAGTAAATATAACAAAATTTGATCGTTTATAATTTAATATCACAGTTCATTACAATCACAGATAAAATTACAATAAATTACATAGATCATGGTAAAAATAATCAAAAACTCATTTCAGAAATATAAAAAAATTGTATCAAAATCACAGTAGTTAAATCAATAATTAATCAAAATTAAAAAACATGTAAATAATAAAATTCAAAATAGTACACGTACATACATACATACCTACATGCACCGGTATACAATACATATATTTTGATAGTAGGAAAGTAAAAATCAACTTACTTTCTATTGTTGTATCTCACGGCTTCGATAACCAAAGGTAGTTCGCTAATTCGGAGATTTTCGCAATGATGTTTACCTAAAAGTCACAATAGAAAAATTAAAATAAGTACTTATGATTATTAGTAGCCGGAAATGAATTAAATATTTGTTATTATAATAAAAAAACCATTAGGTACGTTATGGAGTACTTACGAGTTTTTGGTAGCCGGAATTATTACGTGTGCATCAAAACAAAACAATGCACTCGCAGCAAGCTTCGATGCGCGTCTGGCGTTATCGTTGTTTACCTGCGAGCACTCCCGAGCTACGAAAGATCACAAAGGTAAACCCATTCAAGCGTATGATCGCTTTGTTTGACATTAATGTTTCTATTTTTTGTCTTGCGGCTGAAATGATGATGATGAAAACTACAAAACTTAATATTACGCTTTTGCAGTTCAAAGCAGATGTTTGTCATGAACTGTGATATCATCATCATCAATATAATTATAAAAATGAATGTCGTGACTGACTGACAGATCAACGCACAGCCTAAACCGCTTAAGCTACAAACGTCAAATTTGGACAAAAGTTTTATACTAAAAAGCGGACGCACACTAGGAAAGGAATTTGCCCAATTCAACCCCTAAGGGGGTGAAAAGGGGTGTTTAAGTTTGTATGAAAATTTTTTTTTTCATAATGCTACATTTATCAAACTTTGCGAATATACTAAAGTAAAAAAAATATTGACACCTGTTTCATCATTTTTGAAAAATCAACCCCTAAAGAGGTGAAATGGAGCAATGAAGTTTGTATGAAGAATTTTTGTGACGAATGAATTTTAATGCTGTGGTTACGAAACTTTGCAAATATACTAAGCTAAAAAAAATAATAAACACTTATTTTTTTATTTTTTGAAGATCAACCCCCGAAGGGGTTAAATGGAGTGTTGAAATTTGTATGAAAATATTTTTTCCCAATGCTATGATCATTTCATTTTGCAGATGTACTAAGCTAAAAAAATAATAGATACCGGTTTCATTATTTTTGGAAAATCAACCCCTAAAGGAGTGAAATGGCGTGGTAAAGATAGTACGGGGAAAAAAATTGTTTTGATGCTAACTCAATAAAACTTTACAGATGTACTAAACTTAAGGCGGGTAAACCACATCCGGAAAAAAATCCAAAAAAAAAATTTTTTGCTCTCAAAAAATAGGGTTAAATTAATTTCATCCCAGAAAAATTATCGGTTCCCGCCCTCGTCCACGCGGGCGAAGCCGTGGCGACATTCAGGTAAAAATGTTAATTAAATAAAGATTTTAATTGAAAAATGTACAAGTGTTTTTACCTCTTCATGATTTTGCACCCGTGAAAATTTTACAACTACTTTGGGCTCCTTACAAATCGCACAAAATTCATGAATCCAACCGCGAAGTCGCCTTAAATGAGCGAGCGACGTTATGGGACAGCCTTTGAGGCTGCGAGCGGCGTGGCGGGAAGAAATGTATAGGAGATGCGACGCGCGACGTCGTGGCACTAGTCCATAGGCGCGGAGCGAGCGACGTAGTGAGAAGCGGCGTAGTGGGAACAAAATCGTAAACTTTAATTCTCAGCAGTACATAAGATCTGGTAGCGTAGAAAGGGAGTTTCGTGACGAGAATCGACGTTAAAGGAACTCGACGTAAAGAGTCAGTCCGCACGAAACCGGCGCGGCGTGTCGAGACTCGACGTTAAGCCACGCGCCGTAAGCGGGAATCGTCGTAATAGGGAATCGACATGCCGGGAATGATTCGAATTTACATACCACTGGCTTTTCGGTGAAGGAAAACATCGTGAGGAAACCTGCATATGTAGTTCACGCAAAAAGGGCCGATTACCGGCCTAGTTGCGGAAAAAGAGCCCGCTCTTTTTTTCTTACTATTCGTATCTATGCTTTTTAGTTGGCATTGCCATAAACCAGCCTGTTTGTTTACACTTTTAAAAAGATTCTTTGGTGTTGCCATGTTGTGCTATGTATTTAGTTATAAAAATAACATCACTTATAAAGACACCAAAAATGATCTAGTAGAGTAATGAATGTGATAGGTGTGTGTAGGAATGGTGTTTAGGAATCGAACTTTTATATGACGACGCACCTAAAATTACGCGGTGCACCTCTATAAAATTAATACTCTGTGATAAAAAAAATATTCTGTTCATTCTTGTTGCATTTTTCTGTTGGTATATGTGTTAAATACTGAACTTGTTTCATACTTACATTTTGTAAAAAGTTCTAAACATGGTTGACATCAATGACAGTCAACTATAAACCAATTGAAATAGTGAGTTTCTTGGAGTTGTCAAAATTCATTTCAATTGATTCCCGCGCTGCTTACAGGCGTGGGTAGAAACTCTTACTGCCCACTTTAAAATTGACAGTTTAAAGAGACTTGATTGGTTTAATTGAGACCTAGATTTATACAAAATACAGTACCTATAAATAGCCAACACGATACGTGCTTTTGGTCGGCGAGTTGTCTTTTTTTCGGACTCGTGCGCAATCTCCTGCCTTCACTCTTGCTGAGGTTTCATACGTCCGCAAGTCTAAGTTCGTGGTGGTATGCTATGAAGTATGTAAGGTAAATGTACCGTTCACCGAACGCGTAAGACCTGCATGTACGTTTCTATTTAAAATAAGGTCCGGGATTTTTACACGATTATAATTAATAGTTTAGCGGTAACTTAGATAAACTAGTCTTCATTTAATTTTTTTTGGAAATTAATTACTCGTTAGAAATTTATTTAAAATATTTTTTAAGTTTTTACGTCCGTTTAGTCTCATTTGTACCGTTCACCGGACTAAGAAACGTGATTTGCACCTACTACCGGATCGGCCTGCCGTATTACCGGACTAGGAAAGAAAATGTATGGAGTTGCGTTGTTGAGTGGTGCTCAAACTTTCGTTGGTCTTACTGAAGAGTACTTTATATTAACAACCTAACTTCACTAGCTTTTTAACTTCAACTAATATTGACGGAATACTAAAAAAGTTTTAAAATAAAACGATAAGTTTACATTAAACGGAAATATCATTTATTTTTATCATCCATGTATTTGTATTTCATTAACTCAAATTAGTATTTATACAGGGTGTCTAACTAGTCAAAAACATTTCTTTAATCAATCCTATCACACTTGTTTTGAGGTAGGTAAGATATGGTTTGATAATTTTTAAACAGTCTTTATAGCACTTTTTATGCTTTTATATGTTAATTTTTAATCGGTTATACCTCCTCTACAAAAAACAAAATGACAACCAATTGAGTATAAAAAACCTTAAAATGTGCATATTGATATGTCAACGTTCTCAGAATTCATAAAAGACACTGTGTATTGACATCCTTTCGTCACCTTCCGAAACCATAACCAAAAAGCTCTAATGTATACAGGGTTATTCATAAAGGGTATGCTAAGCCGAAAAGGACTCATAGCACTCATCATTATGAACAACTTTTACTGTGGGACCAACCTAAAATTCGTCCTATAGTAAAAGTTGTTCATAATGATAAGTACTATTAGCCCTTTTCGGCTTAGCATACCCTTTATCAATAACCCTGTATAATATCCGATAAAAAAATAGAAAAACGGTTCCACACTCATCTTAAAATAACGTAGATACATTATACATATACATATACACACGCACATACACATATACACACACAAGCACACTCACATACATTACACACACACACACATACACATTATTTTATACATTTTTTGTTTTAACTTTTAGAAGCACTGGGCTTTACAAAAATCACTATAGAGAACACGTTTGAATATCGACCTAGTAGTCAATTCCGTAAGGATTATATTTCAATGAACACCGCATAATAAAATAGCTGAGATAATAAAAAATCCGGTAATAGAGCCCATGGATACCATTTACCGGTCACCCGTTCGGTAAATTGAACAGTCAAATTTAGTGGAACGTATCACCCGAACCGATTTTGAAAATAGTCTATAAATTGTAATCATTACAATGTAACTACAAATCTGACATCGTTACTGGTAATTAGAACTATTACAAATCCATGAATATATGTGGCTTTTGATATTATTGATGTAATATAACTATTATGGCATTTTCAAAATAGCCTTTCCAAAAAGCTTATTTTGATGCCAAAAACTTGTTAAAATGTTAAATTTCAATCACAGTTTAAAAAAAATTGGCTTGTATATTAATGTTCGGTAATTACTCACTAAGTTCTTAACACTTCTAGTTATTTAAATTGCAAAGAAATTTATTGAAATAATTCTTCATCAATCAGTACAAAATTAATTAAAAAAACATACGTTTTTCCTGATTCCGGACGCTGTTCGGCGAAACCTTCCAGTCAAAATATGCTTGAACCCACCACCGGATTTGTATTTTACTTAATTTCTGGAAATACCACTGAACCAAATTCACTTATTTAATCGGAACACAATAACTAATTGAGTAACGATACCGTAAAACCCTATTTTCGAACACTAAGCTATGCTTAAACGCCATAAAAACCTTAAGAAATACACGCGATTTCTTAACGATTTTCGTAAGGAGTTCCATACAAAACTGCGATCGACCGACTCGATCGATTATCACGGTCCCACTGATTCCCAAAATGGTCGGCTAGGTCACGTAAAGGAAGGGGAGGATATGTAGCTATCGGAGAAAAAAATCGTAACTTACTTTCAACCCTAAGTTTTTGACTTATAGCTTAAAATAGGACGTTTCCGGTGGTAGGGCACGTCCGGTGAAGGGTACTTTTACCTTACTACTCATTTGTAATGTCTTTATATTATTAGTATGTCCTAAATACTTCCTGTCTTGCTCAAGAAAAATTCTTAGTTAAAATTTCTAGTGCCATATACACTGTACTTATTGCACTCGCTTTGTACATCACAATTTTGCTATGCTGTATAAAAATGTATGTGTCGGCCAGTAATAGACCATAAAAACGGCATGATCAGTTATCGTGTGAAAGGTATACCAAGAGACGAATTGTATAGGAATGAAAGAGACAAAATTGTATGCTCATAGTTAGTCTCATTTACTCTTACGAAGTTCGTGTCTAGATGTCCCTTAAGCTTTGGTTTCCTAGGAAAGCGGTGCCGTCATATAGCGGCCGTAATACAGCGGTGAATGACGTCACTAGAACGTTGTCTATGTAAACAAGATGGCGCGGTTTCCTAGAGAGCGGTAACTGACACCGTAACGTCAAAAAGCGGTGCCGCCATTTGCATGACGGCCGTCTTGTCGGTGTCATATGGTTTTGGGAACGTTTCATTGATAGCGGTGAAGCTATTTTAAATACGTATTTGTGTTTTTTTCGTACAAAATGAGTTCCAACTCTTGGAGCAGCGAGGACGACGAAATTTACAGTAAACGGCGACGTACTAAAATCTCAAATGCACCTTCAGTACCACGAGATTTAAATAAATCGTCTTCCGCCATACGACTATTTTCCTCTTCTGATGATAGTTCATCCTCCAAGTAAATTACTAAAGCTAAATCAAGGTCGTCCATTTTCTATCTTGGATACTTTTCGTTTGACGTTTGTTTTAAAAAAATTACTGACGGTGCGTTAAAACGGCCGTGGAACTTTCCACATGTCGTCACCGTCAAGACGGCCGCCTTTTTACGTCCGTAATATTACGGCCGCTATATGACGGCACCGCTTTCCTAGGAAACCAAAGCTTTACACTAATAAGGCGTCAAATTATGTCGCGTGTAGATGTTTTGTATGTGAGGAACGGAAAATAGAGTAAGTCTGTACATTACGACTGAAATGCAAATGAAATGAAATGAAGATTCTAAAGGAGATTGGGCAAAGTAGTCTACTGACTCGACATGAATGAAACAATACATAAAATAATATATTGTTTTTCTTATGTTTATTTGGGCGCAATGTCGTGGTATCTAACTACCAAATAGATGAGAGAGAGCAGGAACAATAATACAATATTTTAAATAGCTCTTACTATGTCCATCTTTCCTGTTTCCTGCAAAGGTGCAGACCTGCCTGTCTTAAAATATTAGAAAGTAAGAAAATCAAAGAAAAGTTGCCCAAACATTTCAACATTCTCTTGATGTTTAAAAAATTTTGTACCCTTAATCTGAAATATAACAAGTTCGAATTGCTATAGATGGTGTTTCTCAAGTAGACCAACTTCATAATCATTATTTTGCCCACCCTCCTTTATTACCCACGACGGAACGGAGGAGGTATATGCGTTCTATAATATAATCTGATTCTCTAAAAAAAATGCTTCAACTTCTGCAGCTATTTATCACACTAGACTTCAAAAAGGATAAAGAGAGCTAAACTGATGGAAAAATCTAGAACCGTTTTGCTAGATCATTACAAAAATAGCCATTAAATTTTGTAAATCAATTATCTTAAACAATTGATTTGCCGTTCAGTGCATCGAAGTACATTTACAGTTAATGTTATTAAATTATAAAATAAACTAGTTAGACCTAGCAGTCTTCTCGTCACAGTATCTAAGTGTGAATTAGCTTGTATTAGAAGAAAAATCTAGACTGAACTAAGCTCCAATTAGATGTGTTATTACACACTAGATTTTTCACCAAAATTGTGACAAAAATGTGAGAAAATCTTGCAATATATTTGGCCCGTTGGATGAAGATTTTGTACTGAAATTTATGAGATTATATCCGTAATATGCATATATAGAATAGTATTTACCAGTTTAATTTCATAATTTTGTAGCACAATCTGAAATTGTATTATGTACAATAAGTTTAATACTTTATTTTGAGATTCATATATTATTTACAGTTAATATTTCAATGCAATATTAGTAAGAATAAGTGACCACATTCTTATTGTAAAGCACAGTTGTGTTGCGAGTGCACTTGTTATTGCTCGCATATCACACCACTGATGCTAGTACACGTAAATATACAATTTGTATACTTATGACTGTTTTTTATTTCCTGCAATAATTTTTCTCATCATAGTTTTTTCATTTAACCCATTCTTATCTTATTCTATCTAGAATTGAACGAGTTTCTCCCAATTTTCCTCGCCTTTCCACAATCATCCTCACATTTTCTGGTTTAATATAATTTGTAAATTGAGGGACTTAAGTTATCGCAAATAGTTCCACTTTGACAAAATTGTATTTTGTATTATTGTTTGGATACATAAAAAAGCTCTTTGTCTTTGTAAAGATTTACTTACATAAAAATAACAGTAAATATAGATTGGTCTCTTAAATGCAAAGTATTAACACTTTAACTGCTGAAACACCTTGTGTTTTCCTTTGTGCAATGCGAATGCGGTACACGCCAGGTGCATATAATACAACGCATTTGAGTATTAGCCACAGTTAAGGCAAACGCATGTGATTATTAGCAGCAGTTAAAGTGTTATATCTTATTATGTGAGGAATAGTATTGAGAAAGCCATTAAAACACAGCACACTGCAACATAGGGTGACTTCCGCTCTCCAATTCTTGCACATTTCCAGAAAGTTCCCAAAAATCTAAAATAATAAGCAAAAGTTACGATTGCGTGCAATCAGGATATGTACACTATCACAAAGATACATAGTACACACATGTAGTAATAAACATGAATTGAACAACTACCTACAAAATTGAAAATAAACAACACCTTTTAAAGTTTTGTACTAAGTTTTTTCAGTAATGACCAGCCGAGCATAGCCCTTTCAACTTTCACATCATATACTGCAGAAGTTTTTGCGACAATATGAATAGTAAATTTATGGCAGAATCCTAGGTAGTCTTAAAATTTGAAGGTTTATAGTGCATTGGAGTGGACAGTGGAAAAAGACATACATACCCAGTCTTATTCCGATCTAAGAAACTAGGGAAAAATGATCTTATATAAGCACAAGTGCATATAAGAAGAAGTATCACGGACAGCAAACTTTGGAAATTAAATATAGCGCTCTGAAACAAACATAAATGTGTTTAAATGGATCGTTTCAACCATTCCTTTAGTTTAATGCTTTATAGCTTGCATTCAAGATCTTACCATTTTGAATGAATAGAACTTAGTAATTTCATCCAGAAAACACTTGAGTGACGCGCCGATGAGGAATAAAGTTAAAAATGTTCCTAATTCAGGGGTTAAATTAGAAAAGATTTGTTTTGTTCCAACCAAATCTGGCTCTTCTGCCTACCTGCCACTTGACAGTTTTATCACAGCTGTGCAAATGTCAAATTGAAACTTGAAATCAGAAACATACGTCACCACATAGCTAGTGAGCGTCACCATCACTTTTTTTACTTTGGCTTTACCCGGTTTGTCTATTTAGCTACTCGCAATATTCTCTCAGGAAACGAAACAGAATTTGTCTGAAATTAAATGAAATGGAAATGGAAACTATGTACATAACTATTGTATTTTGATAATTTTACACGTAACTAAACTTCGCACTTTGTCCTCGAAATTAGTATTAGTAGATATTATATACACATGTAGTTTCGCTAGGTGACACCACTCTTTGCACTAATTGTTGAGAGAATGTAGGTAGAATTAAACAAGTTAAAATATCCGAGGGTACATATAACCCACCTCGCCATTTTGTCGTTCTTATTCTTCATTCGCAATTTAGTGCTCAACCACTCCGGACACTTTCAATTCAACAAAAGTATAATACTTAGTGTTCTTTTTGTTATTCAAAAAATACCTAAAAGAAAACGCTCGAAAGCTGTCAAAGAAAACCGCGGAATTTTAATGCGTAAAATTAAAAAATTAAAGTGAAAAATAAGTCGTATAAAAGTGACGTTTCTAGTAGTGATTCCGAGGACTCATTGGAGCAACGGATAATAGTACGAAGTACAGTAGGTACATCGACAAGGTATGTAGTGGTATTACTATGTATTCATTACCTTAATAATTATAAAGCAAAGTTCATAAGAATGCAACCGAGATCGCCAGCGGTGCTATTTCGCCGCATTCGATATTGTTATCAGTTGGAACTGATAACCTCTGGCACGGGGCAGCCTTAAAGCCCATTAATCTGTCAATGCAACCGAACTAACCATCAGGGTTTTTTCACCGCATACGACATTTTATCAGTTGAGACTGATAACCTTTTTCTCTTAGCTGGCACCGGGCAGCCTTAAAGCCCATTAATCTGTCAATGCAACCGAACTAACCATCAGGGTTCTTTCACCGCATACGACATCTGTCAATGCAACCGAACTAACCATCAGGGTTTTTTCACCGCATACGACATTTTATCAGTTGGGACTGATAACCTTTTTTCTTTTAGATGGCACTGGGCAGCCTTAAAGCCCATTAATCTGTCAATAAATGCAATCGAACTAACCATTGGGGTTTTTTCACCGCATACGACATTTTATCAGCCGGGACTGATAACCTTTTTTCTTTTAGCTGGCACTAGGGCAGCCTTAAAGTTCAATTATTATCTCAATGAATGCAACCGAACTAACCATTGGGGTTCTTTCACCGCATTCGACATTTTATCAGTTGGAACTGATAACCTTTTTGCTGACACTAGACAGCCTTAAAGTCCACTAATCTGTCAATGAATGTAACCGAACTAACCACCGCGTTCAAAATTTGATCAGTTACTCGAAACTGAAAACACAATAACTTTTAATCATTTACTTTGAGCAAAATTTTAAGACCTTTGGACTTGTTGTTATTATATAAACTAAACGTATATTATATAAGGTTAAAAACCTATACTTACAAGTCAATATCGACTCATTCCTGAGTCACCCCAACCAAACCTGGGCCCAGACGACTGAATCCCAGAGCCTCCAAATCACGTGACTGTATAGGACGTTGATAATTTCGGCGCAGATCTCGTCGACACTTATGGAGGTAAAGCGGCGACGGTCCCTATAGTTACCAGTAACTTAGTATAGTTAGTATTTGCGATCTCAGGACCGCAAATAATATCGCGGACATAATTGTCGACGATCCAACTTCATCGACAACAGAACCTTTAAAATTAGATGAAGAGGTACTGGAGGTTTTGGGCAAACACCCGATAATCACAATGAAAATTGCAAACGACACCCGTTCAGAGTTAGCAACCGCCTCAAATATATCGCGCCTGAAGGTTACAATATACAAATATTTTGACTAAGTACTCAATGCCTGCATGCTATGCCAGCAATTATGCTTGCACATCAATGCTCCACAGCTTAACCCTGAAACAAAAGCTGCCCTTCCAGAACGGCACTGAAACCGGACAAAGAAATCGAAGCCGAACAAAAACAAATGGCACGTGTTATATCATGCCTTGCTGAAGTTATCACTATTACTTGCTATATGGCGACTTAGCAACTTGCAACACAAAAAATAAAATAAAATAAAAATATACATTTTTGTTATAAGTAATTAAGAAACATTTAATAAATAAATAAAAAATTTACCGGTCAAACCTACACATACGAGCACATAAACCGCTCGGTCTGTAAAGCGCAATCAGTCGCGCGCTTTTTTGCGCTGATTTAAAAAAAAAAAAAAAAAAAAACTGAATACAGCATTTTTCTTCTTGTAATTTTTATTTTTTTTCTAAAATTTATTAAAAATTTATAAAAACAGGTAATGTTGCATATTTTACTTATGTTGATGCATATTTTACCAATTTCACGAATGTTTCACCAATTTATTATACATAATTATTATAAACTTTTTATGTTGCATATAATCCGGTTCTTATAAATTACAAATGACCATAGTACTATCCTCTCTTGGATAGCTGGAAGTTTTCCTCATCGGTCGTTCAGGAATCTGTTCCTAAACCAGGCATATATACAAATTCTGATAAACAATCGAAATACTTGTATTTAAATTAAAATAATAATAATATAATTAATAAGTTTACAAAAACTGAACATTTTAAACTTGGATGGGGACTTACGCACTGCAGTAAAATTATTTTCTCAGAAATGCTATATGGCACCTTTGATCTCAAAGATGCATATTTTCTTTTAAGATATCACAATGGCTTTATAAAAACCTTCGGTTAATTTTCAACGACAAATACGACTATTCCAATGTAACATTGTGCCGTTCGGCTTAAGTACTGCAAACTGCACCGTTTGCTTTTACAAACATTATGAATCTGTAATATAATATAATATAATAATCGATTGGCTACTAATAAGTCAGTGCCCTGAAATGCTACTGATAAATATTGAAATGACGAGAAAAACATTTACTTCTCTGAGTCTTACGAGGAGAAAAGTGTGTTGACACCTTCAATTACATGCTAATTTTTAGGCATGATCATAGACTCTTATCAGATGTCGCTAAGTCTAACCTCGGACAAAAAGTTACACATTAAAACTGAAATAGATAATTTTACTAAAAAGAGACGCTGTTGATTTAGGAAATTCACACAAATCAAAGGTTTATTAGTGTCGGCTTGTCCAGCCATTGAGTATGGGTATGGGCTTTATACTAAGGAAATAAAACGCTGCAAATATCTTAACTTATGATGTTGTGATAAGTTTATGAATGTACCCGACACTCTGTTGCCCGATATTAAGTGGTGGATTAGTGCCATAGGCCAATCAACACACCATATCAGAAACGACGTGCTGTGCACGTTACAGAAATTTATTCTGACGCCTCAACTACGGGGTGGGGGCGAACTGTAAAGGTCAAACTGCAAGTGCTCAATGGTCAAGTAGTAAACAAGAAAGGCATTGAAATTACCTCGAGCTGCTTTCATAGCTCTTAATTTTTTTCCAAGGATTTATACGGCTGTCTGATACTTTTGCGCATCGACAACACCACCGCAATTCTGCGATAGCTTACATTAACCGCATGGATGGAATTCTATTTCCAATCTTACTAAAACAGCAAAAGAAATTTGGCCTCACGGCTACAAAGATTTTTATCTTCACGTCCTATAGTAGATCATGTATCAATGTTCTCGCTGATTTTGAATCACGTAAAACACACCCAGATATCAAATAGGAGTTAGCTGATTGGGCTTCCCAATACTTAGCAGCATCTTTTGAGCTGCCTGAAATAGATTTGAAAGTCGAATCATCAATAAATGTAATAGATACATATCGTCACACAAAGATCTTGACGCAGTCGCTTTTAATTCATTTGCAGTCATGGTCAGACATCTTATTTTTATTTACACCTTCCCTTCATTTTCAATAGTCCTAAGAAGGCCGCGAAAAAACATTTCAAACAACGCATGTGGCATTGTGATTGTAGCAATGTTTCATTGTACCAATGTTCCTACACAAGCATGGTTCTCTTTGTTCAAATCCCTACTTGTGTCTGATATCGCTACGTTTACACCTAACGATAATATTTTGATATCGCATTACAAATCGCAGATATATTCCAATCTTACCCTGGCTGCAGGAGTGTTATCAGGCTTTATCAAGTCGAAGCCTACAAGTTGCCTCACTGACTAAAAGCTCCAATAAACAACATGACGGATTTCTCTGGAAGTGGTGGTCGTATTGCTTAAACAATTACAATGTTGTTCTATATAAGGCCTCAATCCCTAGCGTACCTAATTGTCTTTCTATCGAAAATGTTTAGCGACGGTAAACCTCCTTTACCTAAATACAATGCTACCTGGGGCACCAACAGTGTTTTAGGTCACTTATGCATAATTGACAATTGTCAATTGGTAATGAAAAGCTTGATATAAATAAACATTCCTGGTTTCAAGCAGTCAGTTTTCTTCTTACCTTTTTTCTACAGGCATACATAGACAAATGCGATATTTTATTCACTTAAACCAGTCGGCAAACTGCGACTGCCGCACGCTCGCTTGGTGTCAGTCTTGACACTATCCGCAACACTGCGGGATGGAGCCACAGCTCCACTACCTTCGTTCCGTTTTACAACAGGGTTGTTACCGATGCCTGTCACCTGTCCTTAGCTCGAGCAATTATTAATATAATAATAATACACCATCAGGCGAATAGATGCCTAGATACTGTTTAAGCTAAATATAACAATTAAGTTAAGTAATAAGGTAGTAACGTAAAATATGAATATTTTCACGTAAAATATACCTACAGTACCTATGGTTGTGCTTAATAAACATTAAGTTGATTTCACACGATTAACGTGTCATTGACAATACTTCTTTACATTACTCTCAAAGTCTACATGTGTATATAATATCTACTAATACTAATTTCGAGGACAAAGTGCGAAGTATAATTAGTGATTAAACGAACTTACCTTTGTGAAGTTCTATCATAATTATACGTAGCACTTTGTCCGAAGAAATTAGTATGTACTCCCGCCCCCCCAGGAGCAAACGCAACCCTTGAATATCATTAGAACTAAAGAAGCATGCCAATGACAAAGGTGTAATTAGGTGTGTAATATAAATATGTATATCTCTAAACTAAATGAAGAATAAGAACGACAAAATGGCGAGGTGGGTTATATGTACCCTCGGATATTTTAACTTGTTTAATTCTACCTACATTCTCTCAACAATTAGTGCAAAGAGTGGTGTCACCTAGCGAAACTACATGTGTATATAATATCTACTAATACTAATTTCTTCGGACAAAGTGCTACGTATAATTATGATAGAACTTCACAAAGGTAAGTTCGTTTAATCACTAATTATGATAAAATACGATGATCATTATGTACTTAGGTACTTAAGAAATGTGACTCCACAACTTTTATTTTTGTTTTTCGAAGTGTTTTTGCAATGGAAATGAGCACGAAGGCATTATTTGTTCGATGGAAGGTCGTGATTGTGACACCACAGTCGTGTTACACTTCCGAGGTGCTGGGAAGGAGTGAGAGCGAGTCAGACGTCTCGAGCGTAATGCGCTTATACAAACAGTCTTCAATTTATTTTATTTTTATTTATTTTATTATTTTTATTTTATTTTAGTCTAAGCCCGTACCCTATGTTTGTATAGTATAGGTATAAAATAATGTGCTCTGAATTTGTTACTTATTAGTGTTATTTGAGTGGAGTTGGAGTAATTTACATAAATCTTTTAAAGTGTAAGAAAATTCGTATATCACCCACTGACTTGTTTTTTATTTAGGTACTATTTAGCTACATATGTATTTTATTCCTTTTTTTCTATTTAGGCCTACTATTTTGCCGATTTCAACTGAAAAACTAGTTCAAAAGCATTTCTAAAGATTTAGCTTTCATATAATATCTGGCTTCGATACTGAATCAGACGCATTTTTATTTACCAAATCGTTTTTACTTAACTTTCCGTATTGCTATCATTGCTATGTCACCATGTCGTCGTAAAGTTTAAATATCAAATCTCATCGTTCGTAGTAATAATTAGTTAGGTATCTTATCTGTTACGTAGCATATAATTTTATAACCCATATAAGTAATTAAGTTCCCCCCTGCAGAGACATCGCCTTGTGCGGCCATGACATTACCGTCTTCTTGTGTGATGGGCCATGATAGCTTTCCCCGGTGCATGGCCGATTAATGAGTAAATTTATATAATTATAACAAAAGTTTTAGGTTTGAGTATTTATATTAGGGCACTCGTGACGTTTTAAAAATAATATAAGTTAGAATTAAAACTTAGTACCTACAATTCGTTGCCAATGCTTACTCATTCTGATCCGCCAGCTTTTTAGAATATTCACAATGATTTTACAAAACTATGAAAAATAAAAAAATTGGGTGCCTGGTAAGATATCTAGATATCTAATTATTTCTTATCACTTATTTACTAAGCTAAATCTATTTTGAATTGTTTTGTACATATATAAACGGTAGCAGCTTGCAAAAAGCCCAGTGTTGTCAGCAAAACTCTTTAGTGACCTACTATTTAGCAGCCCAGCCCAGCCATGGCGGTGTTTGATCCTCAGGGCAAAACTTTCGTAGTCACGGGGGGTGCTTCTGGCATGGGCGCCATCTACGTTGGGAAGTTTTTGGATCAGGGTGCGAAGGTCAGCTTAATTTTATTAGATAACATTTAGTATGACACTAAATGCTGTTTGTGAATCTATAAATATGTGTAAATTAAACAATCAATTTTTAATTACGTTGCGAAATTTAAATGTTCAAAATAAATAAGACACATAGCTTAAATTTTAAATTCATAAGAATACAATATTTATAACATATTTCAGGCTGTAGCCATCTTAGACGTAGCAGTGGAACCAGGCAAGGCCTTAGCCGAGCGCTACAACCAAAAATACCCCGGCAAAGCTATTTTCTTCAAATGTGATGTCTCCAAAGAAGACGAAATCGAGAAGACATTCAACGAGGTGGTCGTGAAGTTGAAACAAATCGATGTAATCATTAATAATGCTGGAATTATGGTGGACACGCCTAAAGTCTGGAGGGTAGCATCTGATGTCAACTGGGTAGGTACCTATTTGTTTTTAATTATGTTCATTTTTAGTGGGTTACTTTAAAAAATGTATACATAAAAGCTAAATTAAAATTCAAAGAAACTTAAAAAAATAAGTCTGTTTCGCGCTTTCTTTCGTGGCGCGAGACCGACTCTATTTACCTAACCTTGGTTTTTTATTTTTCAGCAAGGCGTGGTTTCTTTCACATTAAAAGGCATTAATCACATGAGCACGGGTGAAGGCGGCAAAGGTGGTACTATAATGAACATTGCCTCTACAGCGGCTTTGAGCAGAGGCCCTTACCTCCCCATCTATTCCGGCTCGAAGAGTGCCGTAATGCACTTCTGCCAGTGCCTCTCGGTAAGACAAAAACCAAAAAGGATAAAATTCTGTATGGGTATGGGTATAGTATAGGTACATTAATAATATATAGTAGGTACAAACATTACTAACACCTCAAAAATTACTTGAACAATGAATCACTTTTCTTTTTATTATTTCTTCCAGATGGACCCTTTCTACGCCACCACTGGCGTCAGAATCCTGTGCATGTGTTTCGGTCCAACGGATACGCCGCTGTTGCACAACTTGGCAGAGCGCTCTTTAGACCCAGAAATGGGAAAAACTTTGAGTCAATTCTTAGAAACTGGCATTGCTAATGCTTGTCAAAAGTAAGCATTCTACTACTGATTTATTTACTCTATATCTTACCAGTATACCTTATAATTTATACCATCTTTGCCACTTGAGCAATTGTGCCAGCGGCCCAGAGCCTCGCTCCGTTATTATAAGGACCTGAGTTGGCTCGGGTAATCTTCTTCACGGGGGAAACGCACAATGAACCTCTTTGTGGGACGCCAGTGCGGGACCTATCGCCCCCATTCCGAATAAGAATCTTACTGTTAAACAGTCTTAGAAAAAAAAGTTACAGGTTTATAAATAAAAATATCGTGAGCAAGTAATTTGCTTAGTAACGATAAGTAGTCCTGTGAGTATAATGTGTTAGCTGCTAAGTAGAATTAAATATTAAAAACCTTGTATTCTAATTCCAGGCCTGAATCTGCAGTAGCAGCAGTGGACTTCGCCATCAAAAACGGCGCAAACGGCTCAATCTGGCTGTCCACAGACGACAAGCCAGCTAGGAATATCACATCCGTCGTAGACGAAGCCTTTACACTCTACGAAAATTTGTTGGCTGACAATGCCAAGTGATATTTTAATAAGTTATTTTGTTATAGTTTGTTGTGTAAATAAATGTGCTCTATTGAAATTGTTTCTTATTTTTTTTCAATGGTATTATAAATATTATTCTAGATTGTGTCCGACGGAGGCCCAACAATATTCAAACAGCACATACTTATATATGTTTATTATCATATTTTTATAAAATAAGAAAAGGATGAAAAATTAGGTACCTAGGTACTTTACAATAAATGTATGAGACTGCCCTGGTTCGCACATTTTCCATATGTTTAATGATATAAAACATACTGTGTTTAAAACAAACAGCCAAAATTTTGAAGAAATAATGTTGCATATTACATTATTTTTAACACAAGTAATAAATCTATGGTTATTTATTGTTTTTCAGAGCTCGCATCTTAATCATACAAAGTTTGTTTATAATGTAACACTAAAAGGCGTGATCAAAGATAAATACTTAGAACATATTGATTATGTTTTTCAAGCAAGAAACAGACGATAATTATATGCAGACTAATCATGATTGTGTTTTTGTTTTGCCAAATATTTTTGCTTAGTCATTATGAGCTTGCGAATTCTGTTACCTACCTACCAGGGAAGATTGCTTAACAATCTTATGCATTCGGTATAAGACTCTAATTTCTACATACATAATACTAAAAGGGATCCTGGTAGATAAGATTCGAATTATAAATTAAAAAGAAAATATTCTTAAAATATAGTTTTATATCAAAGCTCAGACAAGCAACACAGTAAAAATGGCTTTTGAAGTGAATGACAAAACCTTTATTGTGACTGGAGGAGCATCTGGGATGGGTGCTTTATATTCTGAGAAATTCTTAGACCAAGGAGCCAAGGTAAGAAACTAAGAAGATTTAGATGCTAAGATTAAAGAGTGTAGAATCCATTTTAATTAACTTAAAACAAATTTAAAGAAACAATTGAGTCGAAACATCCAAACATGTATGTTCAATAATCTGTTCAATAATTTTATAGAACGCTTTTCCCCTCTACCGTGAAGGCAATAATTTCTTGGTTTTTTTATAGAATCAAATCATAGGTATATTCACTATGCTGAACAAAGCAAAGTTCTTAGCTTATACTGAATTTTCTAACTTTACCATTATAGGCCATAGCTATCCTCGATATAGCTGTAGATCAAGGTAAAGCGTTGGCCGAAAAACACAACAAGAGATACCCTGGGAAAGCTATTTTTATAAAATGCGACGTCTCAAGTGAAGAGGAGATTACCAAGGCTTTTGGTGCAGTAGTAGAGAAGTTCGGACAAGTGGATGTCATAGTCAACAATGCCGGTATCATGGTGGATGCCCCAGATATGTGGAGAACAGCTTGTAATGTCAACTGGGTGAGTTGGTCATTTTGTATCTAAATGTATCTAAATAAAACAAGGTTTCTGGATAATGTAAAGTTGACATGGCGCTGTGCCCCCCCAATACTCAAAACGCACTGTACATTGTTTCTTGAATATCTTCTTATCTTCTTCTATGAACATACTTATATGTAGACCTACCTATACCTATGCATATTTACATCATTTTTTTTGGCATATGCCTCAACTTCGACCTATTCTATAATACTTTTAGATACTTAACTACTCTTTATTTTTGATTACCTACATTATGAAGTTTAAATTTTTTAAAGTTTTATCCATTTTTAGCATGGCGTGGTGTCATTCACGTTGAAAGGCATCAAGCACATGAGTAAAGGCGAAGGAGGCGTGGGAGGCACAATAGTCAACATCGCTTCAATTGCTGGTATTACCAAAAATCCATTCTTGCCCATCTATTACGGATCCAAAAGTGCGGTCGTTCATTTTTCCCAGTGTCTTGCGGTACGTACCTAAAGCTAAGTTCTAGATTCTAAAGAGCAACGAGTGCAAGCGACAGATCCAAACAGCGATCCGTAGCGTCTGGTGTGGGCTGCCAATTACGAATGTTTGCTCCCACTTGGAAAAATCGTAGATTGAGCTGGAGCAGGTATCTATTGAATTGCTGCTGAAGTTTAAATTTCTGGGTGGCACTGAACTGTGTTAGATAAGCGTGGCGGAAAGTAACTTGCTCGAAGAGTTGTAAAAAAATTTTTCGGTGGTAAAAATAAGTTGAGTGCATTTTCATTTTATTTAACCTATGACGTTATTAAATCAACATTTTCAGATGGACCCATTCTACGCAACCACTGGCGTTAGAATTTTATGCATGTGTTTTGGTGCCACGGATACGCCATTATTGCAGAATTTGGACAAGCGTGCCTGGGATCCAAAGTTGGGTCAAGTCCTAGATGAT
This sequence comes from Alcis repandata, assembly GCA_949125135.1. Lineage (NCBI taxonomy): Eukaryota > Metazoa > Arthropoda > Insecta > Lepidoptera > Geometridae > Alcis > Alcis repandata. Next base: position 7,880,992 of record OX421238.1, read on the forward strand.
TCTGTTGCAGATACCCGCCAATATTTTCAAACGTAAGCTTATTTTGAAACCATCTATATTGAAAAATAATGTTGTTTAAAAGATTTAAACAAAATATGTTGAATTTTGTTATAGAAAGTATGTGGGGCTAGCACAACTTTGACGTAAAAATACGTAGCGAGTTTTCGATAGAAAAGTGTACGCCATTTACGACTGTCAAGTGTGCTCCTGACGGGTGTAAATGGCGTACACTTTTCTATCGAATACTCGCTACGTATTTTTACGTCAAAGTTGTGCTAGGCCCACTGTTGCTATTTTTAGGGCTGAATCCGCCGTTCAAGCTGTGGATTACATGATGAAGAACGGGAAAAATGGCTCCATTTGGCTGTCTACAGACAACAAGCCAGCTAAGGATATAACATCAGTCGTCGACCAGGCATTTCAAATGTTCGACAAAGTAGTGGCTGATAATGCTAAGTAATATGCATCTGGAAGTCGGAAGAAATTGAACCAATTTAGCTTGACGTTTTTTGTATGCTGCGACTGTGATGTAGTCTAAATGCACAGCTTACTAACTTATAATACTTAATAGCTACTACCTATAGATTAGTCATTTTTCAGGCCTAAAAAGCTTTACGTATAAATATTTGCTAAATGTACTTAATAGATAATTATACCTATATCTTTCTAATTTTATATAAAACTAGCTGTGGTTAAAAAAGAAAATATATATGTATATATAGCCTATGTTACTTTGGGATAATGTAGCATTCGAATGGTGAAAGAATTTTTGAAATCGGATCAGTAGTTTTTGAGTTTATTCCACACAAACATCCAAAAATACAAAAATACAAATCTTTCCTCTTTATAATATTAGATAGATATGCAAATAATTTTGTTTTTATGATTGATAATTGTTTTTCTTAAAAAAAACGTTGGTACCTAATACTTATGTAGGTACGTAAGTGTGAATTTGCTAAATATGTAGTTAAGTTGGTAAATGAGTAGGCACATGGCACATACCGCACGTAGACACGCGTAGGTACATGTATAGCGTGAAAACTCTTGACATCCTCACTCACATCTTCATGACTCACACTTAAAATAGTGTGATAAATATCCTTAAAAGTTTAGAAGTAAGTATTATAGGCAAGTTCAAGAACAATAAAACAAGAATGACAATAGAAAGAAGAAGCTTTAAATTACTTTTTACTTATGTAGATACCTATATAGGGTTATTCATAACGGGTGTGCTAAGCCGAAAAGGGCTCATAGTACCTACTCATCATTGTGAACAACTTTTACAATGGGACCAACCCGAAATTCGAGAAAAAAAAATCAGCTGTTCCATAGAAAAATGCAATGACACTCGACAAAATGTATAAAATGCAACAATACTATTTTTTATTGTGATGAAATTCTACTCACACATTTAAATACTGGAAATCGGAAAGCCTTTAAAATACCTATTCCTACGGTAACTTCACTATTTTGGATCGTGCTATGAGTTAACGTCAATAGTGTTATCAATTCATATCATATCAATAAACGCTTATAAAGAGTGATCATATAGATAAATGTCATTGTTTTGAACGGTTTATCGTAACACACACGAACACGATGGCACTCTGGGAGCCGAAGGGAAAAACTTTCGTTATAACAGGCGGAGCGTCTGGGTTGGGAGCGAGGTATCTTGGAACATTTATGGAACAGGGAGCCAAGGTTTGTTTTGTTGTCCTACTAATATATTGTAAATGCGAAAGGTTGACTGTGTAAATGTTTGTTACCACGTCCACGTATCTTCGTAATGTCTTAAGTGATTTCGATAAAATTTGGAATAAAGATAGCTTAGGTATGCCCTTTTTTTTTTTTTTTTGGTGGTGGGAAATCATCAAATGACCCCTCCCACTCTTGAGCAGAGCGGAAGGGAGTGTCAGACTTCTACTGACCAAAAACCACCCATGTTCCTTCTACGCCCTTGTGACGCCGAGGCCGCGGTAACTTCTACCCGCAGCCCCGACGGGAGCTTAGGTATGCCCTGGATTAACACATAAGTACTTTTATCATCGCGAGGGTGAAAGAACGAGTCTCATCTAGTATTGTGTAAATGTTTTCATACAGCATTACAAGCAAAGGGATAAGCTAAGCAGAAAAGAGCTTAAAGTACCTACTCATCATTATAAACAACTTTTACCGTGAAAACACCTTTTTATTGCATTGTTATCAGAGTAAAGCCTAGCCCAATCTGACTAAAGTTTAGCCCAATCTGACATCGGGGTGTGGTTCAAATTCAGTGGCAAGATTTGGCCTAAACAATCAATAAGTAGGTACTTACTAACAGATATTGTAATTAACTGCCATTATTTTATCTACAGAGTATTGCCATTCTGGATATTGCAGTGGACCAAGGGAATGCTTTAGCTGAACAATATGGCAAAACCCACCCTGGTCAAGTGATTTTCATCAAATGTGACATGTCTAAAGAAGAGGACATCGCCAAGGCATTTCAAGAGGTGGTGGAAAAGTTTCAGCAAGTAGACGTGATCATCAACAACGCTGGCATTATGGTTGACGCACCTGACGTCTGGAGGACTGCTGCTGATGTTAATTTTGTAGGTATTAAAACAAAAAAAAATGTATTACGAGAAGGTACCTATAAATATGTTTGTATCATATGTTACGAGATGTCTACCAATATCAAAAGACAAAAGACATGACAAAGACTTGACTTGACTTTGTCATGACAAAGTTAAAATATTTGTTGCTCAATCACGCAACAACGGCTATACAGGGTTATTCATACAGGGTATGCTAAGCCGAAAAGAGCTCATAGTACTCATCATTATGAACAACATTTGAAATTGGCGAAAAAAAACAGCTGTTCCATACAAAAATGTCAATGACACTCGACAAAATGTATGGAACAGCTGTTTTTTCTTTCGAGAATTTCGAGTTGGTCCCATAGTAAAAGTTGTTCATAATAAAGAGTATACTATGAGCCCTTTTCGGCTTAGCATACCCTTTCTGAATAACCCTGTATAGATTTGGATAAATCCTGGTATAAACGTAACTCATTCCCTGAATTAACACACGTGTTACTTTTTATCACGCAAAATGCGGGTGAAACCGCGGTGCGCACTTACTCGTAGTTTTGTTAGTTCTGTTTTTAACACGCTTTTATTAGCTTCACCTGTATGTTTGTATGTTTGTATGTTTGTATGTTTGTATGTTTGTATGTTTGTATGTTTGTATGTTTGTTTGTATGTAACCGACTCCTTTGAGCGCGTTTTTGACCCACTTTAAACGGTCAGATTTCTTTCAAACTTTGTAGATATATCGAGGACCGATGACAATACACTAAACAAATCGTGTTTTTTAGTTTTTTTAACTATTAATTTGTTTAACACGCTTTTTCTATAAAGTTTCTTTAACTTTTAATACCGTTTAACTTACAAATGGTAATTTCGTCATTCGTGTCAGAGAACAGAGTGGCGCAGTGGAAGCGTGCTGGGCTCATAACCCAGAGGTCCCTGGATCGAAACCACGCGCTAGAAATCTTTTTGCTCAATATTTTTTTGTTACGCATCAATTTTATTTTATGAGGTCTGAGGATCGAAACCACGCGGCTACAAATCTTTTTGCTCAATATTTTTTGTTACGCATCAATTTTATTTTTAATTTGCTTGAGCAGACGGCCAAAATCGGATAACACCAACACATTTGTACATAATAATATTAATAATGGTTAATAGTTAGCAAATCGAACTAAAAAGCGAAAAATAAATAATAGTTAAAAAAAAACTAAAAAAACACGCTTTTTAAAACCGAACTAAAAAAATAGAAAATAAAATTTTATAAATTTAAATTAAGAATAGGGTTGAAAATTTCAATAAATATAAATTAATAATAGTGTAAATAAATAAATATATGTATTTTATTTTTAAAAAAGCGTGGGGTGCTTTCTAAGATATTATCAAAATGCTAATCACTCTACTCATGTCTGTCAATACAAAATGTATCTACAAAATATATAATATCTATTGACCCATGCACCCCACGCTTTTTAAAAATAAAATACATATATTTATTTATTTACACTATTATTAATTTATATTTATTGAAATTTTCAACCCTATTCTTAATTTAAATTTATAAAATTTTATTTTCTATTTTTTTAGTTCGGTTTTAAAAAGCGTGTTTTTTTAGTTTTTTTTTAACTATTATATAATTATTGTTTTAAGATTTATGATATTTTTTCCTATGAAAGTCACGTAATAATCTATTTTATTTATATTTTCAGCAAGGCCTTGTGTCTCTAACAATGAAAGGTATTACGCACATGGATAAGAGCGAGGGTGGCGAGGGCGGCACTATTGTAAATATTGCGTCCACGGTGGCTCTGACTAGAGTGCCGTTCCTGCCTATCTACAGTGGTGCTAAAAGTGCTGTCATGCACTTTTGCAGGTGCATTGCGGTTCGTAAATCTACTACAACCCGGTCACATTATCTCGAGACCTCGCTGGAATGCGAACCTCCCGCCCCGTTCTCCTTTCACCTCCCCGCGCTCGCCACGGCGCGTCAGTACGGTTAGCACTTTCGTTGCCGATACGCGTCGACTTGTTTTCGTGGTATATTTTTAAACATTTCATTGTTACGCTTGTTTTGCGCACCATATCAGAGCGCCGACGCGACGTGACGTCATCGACGCCAGGTCTCGAGATAATGTGACCGGGTAGTAATAGTAAATCACACACACACACATACACCGTTCCTTTCATTCACGGAAGACCATAGTGAAATAATGCATTTACCGCAATTAACTAAAATTGACAGACAATTGGTGGAAAAAGCTATTAATAGGTATTTTCTACAGTTAGTGTTTGTCAAATAAGAAATATTTGACAATGCCACAAATAATTATATTGGCTTTGTTAACTTTTCCCTTCTCTACCTTACGTGCTACGTACAATCTTTGTAAAATGCTTAACAAAAATGACATGATAATCCAAGTAGATAAATATTGATCGTGGTACCTATAAAGATAAAGATTGTTTACACTGAGGAGGTAAGTACCTAATCACTATGTTAAGGGGCTTATGTGTTTGAGTCGATTAAATCATTGGGTTCTGTACTTAGGTCTATTTGAAAGAAAGAAAGAAAAAAAAAGATGGAAATTTATTAGATACGATAATAAGTGATTTTGAGTAAAAACAAAAGAGTATAAAAAATTCAGAAAATAAGTTCTAGAAGAAAAAATTATAACAAAAGATTGTATCAATAAAAAAATACCCATCTCTGCTGTAAATACTGGAAAAAAATAACTTTTTTTTTTGTCGGACTAGGCATGCCTTTGACCACAATCTCACCTGATGGGAAGCGATGATGTGGTCGAAGATGTAACACGCTTGCCTAGGATAAACACCCGGGATGTACTTTCTCGGAGAAACAGACGCGGGTAGTGAGTTCCATGCCTCTGCTGTAGGTACGAATGGAAGCGCTTAGTGCGGTTCCGTGGAATTTCCACTGTGCCTCTTTTTCGTGCGTCTGGTGCTATTGTAAAAGAACGGCGTGGGCAGGTCATGCAGTTCTTGTGCACACTCTCCATTTCATGTGATGATTCCTCTTCACTCTTGTGCATTTCATTTTCAGATGGACCCCTTCTATGCCACCACTGGCGTCAGGATTTTGTGCATCTGTTTTGGTCCCACGGATACGCCCTTGCTGCATAACTTGGACAAGCGGGTTTACAATCCCAAGTTAGGGGAGGAATTTGCGCAAGCTACTCCAGAAAATGGAGTTTGCTACCAAAAGTGAGTTCTATAGTTTAGTTTTTAACCGACTTCAAAAAAGGAGGAGGTTATCAATTCGACTGTATGTTTTTTTTTTTATGTTTGTTAAACTCATAACTTTTGACTGGGTGAATCGATTTTGATGATTCTTTTTTTATTAGAAAGCTGACGCTTCCCATTTGGTCCCATTTCAATTTAGTCCAGTTCTGAAAATGGTATCCATGAGAAAACCATATACCTAAGTCTTAAATTTACATTAGGTACGTGCGCGACAAATAGATGAATACCTAACTCAATAGTCGGTCTTTTGAAGTCGGTTTTTGTTTTTTGTTTTGTAAAAATAATGTTCTTGTTTTAACTTATAAAAGAAATTCGTGACTATTTAACAATATCTTTTTTGTATATTAGTAATCTTTGCTTACTTATACTTACGTAATCAATGTTTATTGCAATTTTACGTCTTTACCTTGTGACTTTGTTATCAGGGTTGACTCAGCAATATCAAGCGTGGAGCACATGTTGGCGAACGGTGACTGCGGCTCAGTCTGGCTCTCGAATAATGACAAACCAGTAAAGGACATAACTACAATTCTCAATCAAGCTTACGGACTTCTCGAAAAAGAAATGTACGGATCTGTTCCCTGAAATTAAAAATTTAAGACCACTTTTAAGCATTTTATTAAAAACCATTGTAAATACCAACTAGTGGGTAGGACGAGGACATAGTAATAAGTAATTATTACACTTAGTTGCGAAGTAAATCAGAACTAACAATGATAATTATGCCCTATGCAGTTTTATAAAATGGTACTTACTTACTTACTCCTCTGGCGCAGCGACCCAAAGTGGGTCTTGGCCTCCGATACCAGAGAACGCCATTGATCCCGATCTTGCGCTGTCTCTTGCCAGTCGCCGGCTTGGAGTTCGCAAAGGTCGGATCGCACTGCGTCAATCCAGCGGTATCTGGGCCGGCCGACGGGTCGGCGGCCACTTGCAACTCCAAGATACGCCTTCTTGACATTACGATCCTCCCCCATTCTAAGCAAGTGGCCTGCCCAGCAAAGTCTCTGTGCCTTGATTACCCCTATGATATTAGGCTCGGCAATCATCTCCACTATCTCGGTGTTCTTTCTCACTCTCCAACTCCCGTCATCTCTTTGGGTTGGGCCCAGGATTTTACGCATAATCTTCCGCTCTGCTACTAAGAGCTTGTATTCCTCCTTCAGAGTCTTGATAAAATGGTAAACAAGAATAAATAACATACCTACTATTTCAAAAAAATTATATGAAGCCCCGTAGTAAGCGATGGTGAAACACGGTGATGACGATAGTAATAAGAAGTCTTTGTTCTTTTTTATACCTCTGATAATCTATAGGTACATAATGCAAAATATTATGATGATCAGTTGAAAGGTTACAAGCTGAAAGCGGTGAAAACTCACTTTCAAATTAAAATTTTAGTTAGAATAACTTGCCTCACTCTCCCCACTACTTCAAAAATTTTCTAAATGTGAGTTATAAAATTAATGTAAAAATTTGGGAACACTATGGGTGCGTCCAAAACGATCAAAATGCTCCTTTAGTCGTTCCACCTATCGACCGCGGTTGTTGTGGTCGCGTGATCGTTGTGAACGCTTCGCAAACGCATCCTATAGAGGCATAGATTTATTACTTACTAGCTGCGCCCCGCGGCTTCACCCGCGTTTTCCGGGATAAAAAGTAGCCTATGTGTTAATCCAGACCATGAACAACCTTCATTCCAAATTTCATGTAAATCCGTTCAGCCGTTTTTGCGTGAAAGAGTAACAAACATCCATACATACATCCATACTTACAAACTTTCGCCTTTATAATAGTAGTAGGATAGATAGAGCCAAAGTGTAACCGCACATGCGACAGCTATATTCTTGAAATAATGCCAGGATAGGAATGCTTCCCCCATCTTCGAGGAAACAATTTCATAAAATATTTCTAATCTTTATACTTCACAAAATAAAACATTGTTACACAGGGTTATAAGGAAAGGATATACAAGCCGCAAATTGCTCATAGTAGGAAAAAGTCTAATATTAGGAAAATAACTACTAGTATATTAATCTACTCATAATTATGAACATCTTTTATTAAATAGGCAATCTTGCGATTGCGAAAATAATGTACCTTATCTTAGTTTTGGGTCAGCGGGAAATATGAAATAGTCTGTAGTGGGTCAAACTAAAGCGGAAGGCTATAATAAAACTCTGATTCCAATTGTCATCCAAATTCCACAAGTCCAAGAAATTAATTATTTATTAATTTATTGGGTACAATCCTGGGGAAACATAATTCACAACCTGGCAGCTACAAATCGTAGACGGCTCACGTAGTAACTATTATTCCTAATCTGTGGTTTGCCCACCTTGGCACGGTTACAGCGACGGGGACAAAAAATGAAAGGTCTGTCTCTCTTTTTCAACCGTGTTTTGGCACTTGCCATCTAGCTCTTTTTTACAAAGTAGCTGTTATGGTTCTGTCTGTTAGTCTGAGTCTAAAGGTCACTCTGCCACAGTGTAGCCAGCCCTATAGTTATTGCTGTAGATCTACAGATTTTTTTGCTGTGATTTCCGTTTTTTAAAAGCCGTCTTTGTTTTTTAGGAATGCTTTACAAGTACAATCTATATTTTTTTGTTATAATTTCATAGAAAACAGCAAAGTTAAATTTTAATTTAGCTTGGCTTGGCTATTTAGGAAAAACTAAATTTTTGCTTAGTTTTTTTAGAGCTAGTCTACAATTTTTGCTCATGGACAGAGTTGGCAACACTGCTGTCACTCGGTCAGTACTGTCAGACCAGTGGTCTCGAACCTACCGATTTTTCGGTATTTCTACCGATATGGGGTCTGTCCTACCGAAATACCGAAATACCGAAATGCAACGATTTTTCCACGATTTCAGATAAACAAGGAAATTATCCCGATTTTTCTACCGATTTTACATTTCTAAGTTGGCAACCCTTTTAATTTATGTTTTAGGATACGGGGAATCCCTCAATAGTAAGAATGGATGAATAGTTAGTTATTGCAGATTGCGGAATGTTCCATATATTTTGGGGAATACCCTTGAGTTCAGTCTTGAGAGAAGTGAGTTGAGTTGAATTATAAACAGTAATTCGGGTTTTATTTTTTCATTAATTTTCTTAACTTCGAAGATTGAGAAAGTTTTTAGATGTGAAGTGCCTACTAAAAATTAAAATGTCATCTAAATAATTTGGCTTAGTTTGTTTTTTGTTAAATGAACGTGTTTGACTGAATATTGTATTTTTTTTTGTCATATACCGATTTTGGGTACAATATACCGATTTTTAGTGGGCAGCTCTACCGATTTCGCTCTTTGACGTTCGAGACCACTGTGTCAGACTGTCACCAGTGGCCAGTGAGTCAATGCCACACAAGAAAGTAAATAAATGTGAGATTATTGTAAAGTTGGATTAAAATACAATTTTACAGGAATTATAAAAGTGAAAAGTGTTTGGGTAATATCTAATGAGAACATCTGTACTTTCTATTGTTTTGTGTTATTTTATAAACACATCCATAGGGAGGCTTAAGCGCAGTACTTACTTCAATTTTAAATAAATTTATTAGTCGCACGTTCACGTAGCTTAGAAAAACAATGGACTTTGATTGCACCATCTGTAATGATCGCATCACGAATCCGGAAAATATATCCGTAGCCAAATTATGTGGTCACATATTCCACCATAAGTGCTTGACTACGTTTGTAAAACGAAAAACTGTTGATTGTCCAGTTTGTAACAAAAAGATAGCGCTGGCCACCGTTTTAAAAATACAGCCCACTATTGTAGACAGGCAAGAGGAGGACCAGTGTGACCAAGATTCAAAGCTAGGTATATCTGATGATAATTCAGACAAAGCAAGCGGCCGCCAATCCCCGCTTTCTATAGATTACTATGAAAAAGAAATTACTAAACTTCAAAATAGATTGAAGGCGAAAGAGTGTGAAGTGACAAAGTTAAAACGTCAAAAAGAGCAGTACCACAAAATATACCAAAAACTGAGAAAGGGTCGTGAAAGTGCTCTGGATGAAGCAAATAATACCCTTGAATGCTATTCAAAACTACAAGAACAATATACACAGAACAATGAAGAAATCATAAAATTGACAGAAAGCAATACAAAATTACAGGAGGAATTACAGACATTGAAAACCAAGCTAGAAAACAGTGAGAAGCAATTAGACAGTGCATCTTTGAACAAAAATATTATTGACGAAAACTTAAATTTGGCAAAACTAAATGAAAATTTGACAAATGAAAATGAGAAAATGAAAAAAGTCTTAATAACATTGAAAGAAGAAATGGCTGTTTACGACATGGCTGTCACAAATCTCATGATGAAGCAACTCAGGCAGAGTTTAAGCAATAACAACCAAAACAATACTGAAAGTGTCATAAAAGAAGATAACCTTACCTGCTCAAGTGCAAAGAGGATCAAAACAGCATTGTATAGTCTTCAAGATACACAGGAGTAGAGCTGTAACTAAGTCACAGTATTGGTCAGGGGTGGCGAACCTTAATGAATCAACATGTCAATTTTTCTAAAAAAATAATTAATGAGGCTATAGAAATGCCGTTCAATAATTTTGCTTAGTGATAACAGGGTGGTGGCAGGCCCTAAATACTTTCTTATGTGCCACTGGTTCGCTATCTCTGGTAAAGGATGTCTGAAAAGGTTCTACTAAATATAAATTAACCATATGTACCTTAAATAACCATCTTCCAACCGAACCATACAAAAAGCATGCTCAGGAAACATGAAAATGAAAGAAAAATACTCAAAAGAAGACATACTTCTTGTGGAATCAACATAAGTTTGTAACCTGCTGGTCACAGGCACAAAGTGTGTGACAATAAAGTAAAAAAATATAATATCTTATGCCTAAAAATGTTTGTTAAGTTCGTTTGTCTGGCTATAACTCGAGAATGGTTGGACCAATTTCGCTAATTTTGGTCTTGAAATATGTATTTGCGAAAGTTCAGGGAAGGTTTAAAAAAAATTTAAAAAGCGGTGAAACCGCCGGGGGCAGCTAGTACATACTTAAAAATTGGATTGAATTAATTAGTTATTAATTTAAATATAAGATACTGAAAACAATGTTCTATTTTAAAATATATGAATTTATAATGTTGACTTGTTTATATCGTAATAAAAATCCTTTAATCTCTTTGACTAATTTAATAATACTAAGTAAGTATGTACTTCTTTTTTATCAGATAAGTTATTTAGAGTAAGAATGTAGGGAAAACACTAATGTGAGGCAGAGTGGTCAGCCCTGATGCCAGTGTTATGGCCGCCTGAAACATGAACATAGGGTGGGCCTGAAGTCTTCCTGACAAAAAGTATAAACTATACAAAAACATTTTTCTGTTTTTAGCGGTCTGAATCTGAATCATAATAGTGAAATAACCCGTATTCGTACCTACTTCGTAAAAGCTCTATGGCGTTTAGTAAGTAGTATGACTTGTATTGTATGACTATAGCGAGATACCTAGTTGAGATAAAAAAAAATATTTGACAGCTAACTGTTGATTGTTAACTGCTCTGTCAGTGTCATCTCCATCCAATTGTCATCCGTTAGGGATGAACATGAGACGTCAAAAATCCAATTTGTAATTGATCGAATTTCAAGCTGAGCAACAAAAAAAAAAACAATTTTTAGAAGAAAAAAATCGATTTTTAAGTAAAATCGGTTTTTGCATAGAAACTAAAATTAAATTTTATATTAACTACTACAGCTTAACTCTGACTTTTCCTTCAACACTACATGGTTTTTCTTCTCAGGGTTATAAGGAAAGGCTACGCTAAGTCGAATAGGGCTCATGGTACTCATCATAGCTCTACACCTTTTCAAAAACTTGAAGTACTGATGCTAACAACTTAATCGCATTTGGACTAAAACACCAAGAAAAATAACTCAAACAAACGCAATCCATATCCACATTATTCCAAACTTCTTACAATGATAAATGCGAAAGCTAATTTATTTGCTTGTTTGTTACGCTTTCACGAATTAACTACGCCACTGCTGCCGGTACTATTTTATCCAACTAAACCGTGGAGTGCTGCTGATAAAAATATAAAAAATAAACTAATAATTTCATGAAACTAAAATCGAAATAGGGCGTGACAAAAAATCGATTATTAGAAAATAAAAATCGGTCGCAAATAGTCTATTTTTCCATCCCTATCATCCCCCAACTGAATCGAATTAATTAAATCGCAAATTGCAAAATAAACATTTCTCCATCGATTTCTAATTTCTTAGTTCATGTTCATTGTAAAATGTGAGCAACAACTATAATAATTATCTCAAGACAGTATTTCATTAATTTTCCGCAATGGATGAAGATAAATTTGCCCTCGTGGAGAAGATTATCAAAGATATCGACAATATTATGTCGAAAAACGCTGAGTTGTAAATATCCATTGAATTTTGGCATGATTTCAATTACTATTGTGTTTGTTTGTGCTTCTTCTTACGCTAAATTTCATTAATTTTCAGATGCTCATTCGATATTGTACCGAAAGATAGTAATTTTAGAAATAAATCGCCAGTTCTACACCATGAGAATTGTCTGGGATTGGAGTCATGGTGCGTGAAACACGTCTTCATGTATTGCTACAACGAAGTAACGGACCAATACTTGGTGAAATCCAAACGAAAATACTTTAATTCATCGTCATTTAGCACTGAAAGACTCTCTAAGTTGCTGAATCTAACACTGTTAATAAATCCTGAATTGAGTTCTCTATGGAATAAGAAACGCGAGATGGTGCTGAAAAATACGGCTGTAAAGTCGTCAGAACTAAAGTTCTCAAAAATTGTGTTGTCTAGAAAGCCGAAGTGCAATGACGCTTTTGCATACAGAAGATGGTTACTAGAAGGAATATTGCAAGGTAAATATACGCCTGTAAGATTTTTAAGGTGACACTTAGTTACTCACTTAGTTCTTTTCAATATTCATACAGTACTTTACGTATGTACATACGTCAGCCTGTTTGGCTCAGCGGTAATATCCACCTTTTAAGCCAGAGGCCCCGGGTTTGATTCCCGGCCAGGCAGATGTTTGAATGATGAATTTAAATGTCTGCTCAGGGTCTGGGTGTTAGTTGTCCTTGTCTTTGTGTGTGTTCCGTGGCATCCCCGACACAGGATCATCCTAGTGGGGAGCTGGGAGTGTGAAACGTTTATCATACAAATAGTAAATGTGATAAGTGATAATTTGTCCCATAAAATTATTATATTAGGATAGGCACAAAGACACATTCATATTATGAAGAAATTATAATTTCATAAACTGAGGTTTGATATGATTTGATAATTTATGTTTTTGTGGAGAGCATAAATCAGCATAATGAAATTTCTAAATAGGAAGATGTAGTGATGATATACGGCTGTTGGTAATGATGTAAGTCATTTCATAGGTTGGCAAAGACTAGAAGTATAAAAATGAAAGATTGAGCTGAGCGGCATTCTTAGGAATAGGCCTATATTCAGCAGTGGATAAGTAGCCTAAAAAAATTACTAGCAGAGCATTATTATTTATGTGCAATTCTCGAAATATTGCAGACATTTTGATGTAGGTAATGAATATCACTGGTCTAAGCCAATTATTCAGCTTTCATGTTGTAATAGTTGTGGATTAGTTAGATCTTCCAGTAAGGATCTATGAAAAATACAACATATTGTCACAATTGCAGATTTTTGCATATCATACATACAGATGCTCTTAATGATGTCTTCAGTTTTTAGAGATTGTAGTGGATGTTTGGATATTAATATTATTGCGCTTAAATCATCTAATTTTTTCATAAATTCTGTGGATTTAATATAACCTATAACAGCATTTTTTTTTACACTAATTTTCAGATATGACTCTCCTGAACAATGATATAGAAAATTACATAAATGAAGAACTTAAGGTCTGTGGATTAGCATCGGATCAAAGTCCTAACAATTACCACAGTTGGAACCATCGGATGTGGCTCGTAAACACGATAAAAAACCACAAAGAATTCGATCGTAAGGCATTTCTCCTCATAAAAGAATATGACTTTTCCGCAAGATGGACAATAAGACATGTTTCAGACTTCAGTTGTTTTCACTATCGCCAATTTTGCATCAAAAATATTTTATCAATAGGCGAAGCTAGTTGGGAAACTTTCAAAGATTCAATAGATATAAATCTGCGGAAAAGTTTGGCACATACACTCGCTTCCAACTTTCCAGAAGATGTCAAAGTCTACTCAGACGAAGAAGACCTTTCATCATTCTCAGAAGACGACTTAGTAAACTTTCTGTTTAGATACACACTAAAAAACTGTAACTGCATGCAAAACACACACATTTGTCATAAACTTGAATTGTTATTTTACGAATTGGTAAAGAACAATGAATTGTTGCAATTTTATAAGTTTCATGAGACACTGTGGTATCATAGAAGATTCATTACTCATGAAATCCTTCAGGTTATGTATGATTACTTTGGACTTGTGAGGCAGACCGGATTGTTGGTTAGGAAGAGTTGTCAGAAATGTAATGCAGGTGATTTGAGACAGAAACAGGCGAAGATAGTTCGATATGACTGTAACCAGGTGTACTCCAGTGTCCTGTTCCAAGTACTGATTTGTCACGAGAAATCATTCGTGGAAGAAAGGACAAGTGATGGAGATAACTATGCAGACAGACACATTAAGTATTTGAAATTCGTTGAAGGTCTCAATAATGTAATTTAGAGCAAACTTTTACTCATGAATATTATTATTAGAGACTGGATTATATGCATTTGCATATTTCCCCCATTTTCAGCAATCATTGCATATTTTGTCTAAAATCTACTGATAATGCATATTTTCGCTATATTTGCTACATTTTGCGGTAGGTTACCGAACTGATAAGTGTAAAATTAACTGTAACAAAAAAATTTACCATATACCTTCTACACCAAAAATAAATTACGTTATTAAAAAAACTGACCGGTCAAATTTATACCAACCTAAACTGCATGGTTTGTCTATGGCACTTAGCCGCACATCTTTTGTGCTGATATAGAATTTAAAAAAATAATTGTATAGCACTTATTCCTTTTACTTTTTCTAAAACTTGTCATTTATGTTGCATTATTTTACCTATTATATTTGAGGGGTTCCCAACCAGTCACACCAAAACGAGTCACAGTGTGACTTTATATTTATGCATATTTTACCCCTTTTTCATGCATATTTCAACCTTTTTATGTTGCATATAATTCAGCCTCTAATTATTATCATATTAAATCATATTTTGTCTTTGTCATAAGATGACATTACCATGTAATTGTGTTACAGTTACATAGTTGTAGTGTGTGTCACAATAGGCGAGACGAAAGATTTTAAAATCCTCTTCCATAATGTGAGTAAACATTTACTATTTACAAAAAAGCCTTTATTTCGGTAATAAACTTAAATTTAACGAAGTTTGAAGCCATTATTCTCATATTTTTTCAATAGTGCCCGAAAACAGCTCGCATGTGTCATGGCGCCGGCTTGACGTCACGGTTAAGTAAACATGTCATTGTGTCTATGCGTGATGAGTGGCGGATGACCTATGATCAGCGGAGTTTACTTAAGCGTGACGTCTACGCTGTGATTGCTGTTTCAGTCAAAATGGCCGATTGCAGTATTTTGATGTTTTATTTTATTGAAAATCTTAATAATCTGTGTTTTTTTTAAATAAAACTAAACCTCTGTTTTAATTTTTTTAAAGCTGACCTCTCCCCTAAAATCATTGAATCGGCGATTTTTTGGTACTGTCGTCATGCCTATTGATCTCTTATGTTAAAATCTAAGTGTTTAGGTCCCGGTGTCAGAGTGTTTAGACCGCTTGAAAGGCCTCTGAAAACGCTTGGCGTTACGCTATAACAGGTTAGCAGACTTGAGTGAATTTAGAAATGAATCAGCTTGATAACTAAGATTAATAATAACTACATTTTATCACAATTAAAGGATAGCGAGATGTGTAACTATTTTTTTATGCTGTTGTGACAAGAGCAAATCGCTCGCCTGATTTTAAATATCTCATTTGCCACCCAGAATTTTGAACTCACCATGTGGCAAAGCTATACAGTAAAGAATAGTAATGATAGGTTGACATGAGTTACTTTTTTAAAGTTGTGATTGCAATTTATTTTAAACAGTCCAGTCGACGACATTCTCCTTCAACTATGAAGTGTAACTTTCAACTTAGGTGTTTTGTAATATAGGGTGCTTTATTGTAATAAATAAAAAAGTATTATAGAACGCTAATTTAAAACCTAATCTCTAATCATTGATGATGAATGATTAGCTTTAGAATTAAGGTGTTATGTGATACTTTTTTCGGAAAGCATGTCTTTCTTTTTAAATAAATTATGGATTTGTATAGACGAGTGCCAACTGCTACTATAAATTTTACATTGTACGAATAGTATTGCTATGATATTATCTGTGTTTATGTAATTGTTAAAATTTTAACACTTTAACTGCTGAAAACACATACCTTGTTTTCCTTGCGAATGCGGCTACACATGCCAGGCGCATAAAACACAACGCATTTGATTATTAGCCGCAGTTAAAGCAAACGCATGTGATTATTAGCAGCAGTTAGTGTTAACTAATATTATAAATGTAAATGAGTTCATCTGTTTGTTATGCTTTCACTACTCAACCTTGATATTATGTCTGAAGTACAGGAAATACAATAGATTAATTTGCATCATCTTCATCACCGTTTTCCGTCGTCTCGCGGGTGAAACCGGGGTGCGCAGCTAGTGTATTAATAATTTTAATTAATCATGTATATAAGCACTATGGCATTTTGAAACGTTTTTAAACATTTTGTTATAATTCGTATAAGAATGAAGCTAAATGGAATTCATATTTAACACTTTAACTGCTGAAAACGCCACACGTAAGGCCCTGGCCACGGGACATTCGCCGATGCGAATATTCGCGCGGTGCGAACGGCGAAGCGTACTTAGCACATTGCTATGAGTTTATTTCAGTCGCTAGACGCTTCGCCGTTCGCACCGCGCGAATATTCGCATCGGCGAATGTCCCGTGGCCAGGCGGTAAAGCCCAGTTTCAATACAACTGTACGGTAAAACACAAACGCATGTTAAGTGTTAAAGCAGTTAAAATGTTAATCATTACATAGTTTATAAATAAGTATGTAAGTTATTATGTATTTATGTATTACCAAATATATTTAAAAGTAGGAATATATTTAGTTAATTTTAAAGTAGGCTAGTATTCTGTAATTTAAGATTTGTTTATGAAAGACATTTTCTATTCCAATAAATATTTGTAATGTAATTTCCGGAATTTATACTGGTTTAATTTGCTTGTGATAATGAATGATCATTCCCTACTGCTAATGTTAGAGCTGCGCCGCGGTTAAAATTTAGCTATAGCATAAATAAAAGTAATTAAACTTAGGATCATGAATGTATAGAAATTATTAGATACATATTATACAGGGTTATTCATAAAGGGTATGCTAAGCCGAAAAGGGCTCCTAGTACTCATCATTATGAACAACTTTTACTATGGGACCAACCCGAAATTGGCGAAAAAATAATCAGCTGTTCCATAGAAAAATGTCAATGACACTCAATAAAATGTATGGAACAGCTGATTTTTTTTTCGCGAATTACGGGTTGGTCCCATAGTAAAAGTTGTTCATAATGATGAGTACTACGAGCCCTTTTCGGCTTAGCATACCCTTTATGAATAACCCTGTATACTGCGCTATATGGCCAATGATTTCGGTAATTTAAATACAAATTTCTTTTTGAGTTTTTGAAAAGAATTTTTGATGCGACTGATAAATTATCTCTAGATTTTGCCGAAACAAGAATTGTGGCCAAAATACGTTTTGAAATGGACGGCGACTACACAAAGCATTGGATAGGTAAACCTATAAAACAAAAATTACACAACGCCGACACGACGCGACGCGACTCTCGATCGAAATATAGTGCTCGTCTCTCTTCTGCCGACGAACCTATACTGCCGAGAAATTATCGGCAGAGAGTACAAAGTAATATCTTAAAGTGCCTTGATTACCTGCAACGGAAACAATGTAACTCAGACTTTATAACTAAATCTTAAAGTCAAGGCGTTGTCTAACTGATTAGCACGCCATCCTCTCGTTAAATACTCGTACATCATTAATCGTCACACGCTGCTCGTATTTACCGGCCAACACAGGTGCATACGCATTACGCATCATTGAAACGCGATGTGGGTCAGGAGGCTTGTGTCGCCCGCCACCCACAATACTAGCCAATAATAAAACAAAACAACCGCCTTTCTTTCGCTAACGCAAGCTTAACTTTATTAATGAAACGTAAGGTCGAATTTCGAAATGAGGGTAGGCAGCCGTTGTACGCTGTGGGTAGTGATGTCTCGGTGACGTCACAGCGTGTCGCGCGTTCGCGATCGATATTTGAATTTGGCTCGGCCGTTCCCGCGGTCGGTCGGCCCCGATCGCCACGTGCGCGTTACGTAATGATGAGCACAACGGCACAACTCATTGACAAAGATTTATTTGTGTAAGACTTGAGCTCAACAAGCGGAGGCGTGTGCCGGACAAGCGATCGTAGGGCTGCTCGTAAAACAGACAATTTGATGAAAATAACTGTTAGAACGCATAGGTTATACTCGTAAAGCCTTTGGCGTGAGCTCTAGATTTACGACTTTCAAAGAAAGGATAAAGAATTTTTTCTTAAGTAAGTAGGACCTTACCTAAGTTTAGGTGTAGGCACTTCAAATATAAACTTAGCTATACTCGTTTGGAAGTTATAATTTGTTTGTAGCCAACTTATTGCTGAAATCCACACCCGTTGAAGCTGATCTTTTGTTAATCCGGTACTGATTTTATTTTAAAATAATTTCTACTCTAGCAACCTAATATTCTTTAAATCTATTAGATACCGACTCATGTCGCACACCTCATCATTATTTCGTTAGAACTCTTATTAGCATTTATTAAGTACCTTCTCCAAGTTGGTCCCCGGAGTTCGATCCAAGTTAATCTACATTCGATCAAGTTTCAACTTGCTAAGCTTCTTGCCTTCACGAATTTGACAAAGGGTCGTATGGCGGGGTTCAGTAACAGGGAACTATACTCAAGTAGGTATAGGTAGGTCTACCTTACTAGCGCGACCTACTGCCACAGTGAATACGGAACTAAGTTTAGTTTTATGATTGCAGTTCGGCTTCTTGTTTATTAATAGCTTTTAGACGCTTTTAGAATCTCGAAAAGAAGAGAAAGTATGTAGGGTTGATTCTAATTATTTATATCTAGGCAGGCTTCGGACCTAGTTGCCAAGATACTATTAAAAAAAAATACAGGGTTATAAAGATAGGGTCATTGACATTCGTCTTTGGAACAACCGATATTTATTTAGCGAATTCTGTGTTAGTCCTGTAGTAAAAGTTGGTTATAATGATGAGTTTTATGAGAATTAGCACTTTCCTTATAACACTGTATACCTCTGCGAAAATCATGTTAGGAATAATTATAGGAGTGGTTCAGCGACGACCGGTGTTTCTTCGTACGCCGCTCAATAAGGTAGTCTGTGCTTTCTTATGAGCGAGTAGTTCCGGTCTGTCCTCTCATCCTGTCCCTACGACGGGGATAAACATAAATAAACATTCCTGTCCGTCCCCGAATGAAGATAACAGGTTCGATTCTCGTTCAACACATGTTTGATTGATAAATTTAAATATCAGCAATGGATCTAGAATTAATCGCCTCTGTTTAGGTGTTCCATGATATCATTGGTTCGGAAAGCCTTATTATTTTGAAGCGTTATTCTGTAGAGTATTTTGGATCAGCATTTTAATAGAATTGTTCAATTAATCTGAAGTTGTACCTAGTCATTACCATGATAAAAGCAAGCCTTTGTAAAACCAGACTGTGGCTACACTAAAGCCAACAAATCCTACTGCATTCATACCTACTTAGTTTTACAGGAACTACGGAAAGCAAGGATTCGCAGACGGAGTGCGCCGTGGAATGAATTGTTAACAACTGCACTCTGGGATCTGGAAACTTCTTTGTGCAATTTCAACTGCATCTTTCATTCTTCTTTTTCTTTTAAGGAGATTAGATTACTGTTGGTCATATTTTTCTTAGAGTTCGCGCAAAGAAGATTTAATTTGTAAAATAGAAAGAATTCCTTTGATTGTAGATTTTTAGGCTCTAGTGATCGTAATGGTAAGCAGTGCAGGCAGGCACTTATGCCCACAGTAGGTACCTTTATTTGGTTTTCGACATCACTGTTTCTTCAATGATTTAAAGTTTATATTTCAGAGCTGGTTTATGCTAGGCAAGTGAGCTCTATCGTCTACCATAGACCGCATCATCGCTTGACATCAGACGATATAAATTTACCGCAAGCTTCTAATGAAATAAATAATGTTGTTCAATGTCTTATTTTTGCATGATTTTGCTGAACTCATTTTGATGAAGTAAGTATAATAGATATCCTTTAGGTACCTACCTAGCCCTATTTACAAAACATAGCTGAGAATAAGTAGCGTAGCTTTCCATTAGTGAAAGAGTTTTCGAAATTGGACCAGTAGTCTCAGTAATTATCCACTGCAAACATATGTACAAACTTTACCTCTTTATAATAATATAGTATAGATAACCTAGCTTGACTAGTAACGTAATTTTGTATCTACTAATTCATAGGATAGTTTTAAATGCTTGAAGTCTTTATCCACACGCACGGCTGCAGGTAAATCAGTAGATATTATTCTAGTAGATAATTTGTTATTGTTGTTTAAAATAAAAGAAAAGCACAACTACTTTATACGGTTAGCTAATCAGACAAACTTAGCTTCATTGGTCTACATACACTAGTGAAAAATAGTGTAGAAACACGTCGATTTTTCTCGTAGTAGTTGGAAGTAGACCCGTAGCGTTCACCGTCGTGCAGAGAATCGTTAACAACTACTCTCAAATTGGAGGATTTTCTTCATGCAGTCACAGAATACATAATAGTGTACTATTTACTTTAGTTCGATTAAGTTGTAAATCTGTAGTTTGTAATTACCGACCACTTTAATTTAATTATTAGACTAACTGTGACACGCAGTTTTACTCTGTACCACGACTACTGTAGATTTTCTCGCGATAAATAAATAGACTTCCGGATGATTTGAATGAAATTTGATACATAAGTATACTGTAGATATTTTTATTAGGAAATGTGCGAGTTACTAGATGTCTGTTTGTTTGTTACTTTTTACCGAGCTTTATGAAAGTTGGCAAGAAGGTAACACGCGTTCCGACGAATAGCCATGTGATACTTTTCCCACAGAAACGTGGGTAAAATACTGTTACGTCAATTCATTAATTTAATTTTCGAAAAAATAAACACGTAAAATCGTAACCACAAAAGACACGTGTATCGTTTTTTCTACACAAAACAAATTAAAATATTATTTACATTAAATCCAAATGGAATAAAGAATAGAATTTAAAAACATTCTCCAGAACAAAGAAGATGTTAGTCATAATGAAATCCGTGGCGCTTTAAAAGATAATATTAAAAGATAAATAGGACTCAGGTGGCCACAAAATTGTCCTTGTTTTTCCTCAGTCATATTGCAAACAAATGATGAGCACGATATTATTAACAGCTGACCTAAAATAAGATTAAGTAAGTACCTTAGATTATTATAAGTATATGTACCAGGAAGAAAGGGTACCGTACGGACGACACAGGTAGTCTTCGGATGGGTGACCGCGTGTGGCTTATACAACTGAGGCTAAATGGTTGGTCCCATTTGCTTGTCTTCGCCAGAGCAATAACCGCCAAGCCAGCGTCCTTCAGGAGCCCTAAAAAACTCTAAAAAGAACACTAGGCTACCACCCACTCAGCCTATACGAATTACTTACATTACTTTCAGAACTTTAAGGTAGGTAAATTAGACTAGATAAATGGTTTATCATCACCGTTTTAAATATCATCATTTTCATTTTTGATACTAAAAATTGAATGTATGTTAAAAATCGAATGGCGCTAAAATAATGGTTCCTTTCTAATGGTTTCACGATGAATAAATAATCCCTCCGGATGAGATTACTAGGTAATTTTGTATTGTACAGATCTTGTTAAGCTGCTTACCGCGCCTTTGAACGAACCTTTCAGACCTTAGATTACGCTACTACGCTGAAATAAAATATATTCCCTCGAATATCAAGGATTATAAAGCTATAAAATATATATTTTGTTGGTTCCCCGTATTCCAGGCTCATGATAGAACGCTTTACTAATTAGGTACGTTCCCTCGTTTTACCTTTGTCCCTAGTTTTTTTTTAGATTTGAAATGTTTTTTTTACAAATCACAATTCAGTCAAACCAATTGAAACATAGGCACAAAATTTTGCATTTGTAATCATTATAATAATATTTTAGTGTTATTGTATAATGTGTGGAAGGGCAAGGCAAGGGACGGAGTCATAAGCTATAAATCTATAGCATACTCTGAAGAAGGCTTCACTTCCTTGTTGTGATTTTAGTAGGTATTTAACAAGCGCTTATAGGTTAAAAGATCTAAGAGACTTGGTAATAAGATCTACACGTGTATCGCTTGCTGCTAGCTGGTCTCAGTAGATACGCAAAGTTAAGTCATCTAAATCAGTCTACGTATGATAGTAAGTTTCAAAATCATAAAATGCAGCTACGACGTAGCTTGTGGTTTAGCTTATCTGCTACGATATATTGTAGCTAAGTTGCTACGAAATTGTGCTACGGGATGAACTGACAAATCAGATTTTTTACTTCTTTAAAACTTTTTATTGCGTTTCGTGGAAACAAAGCAATAAGCATTATTACCGAGCGCACTGCATTGCCTTAGGCCACGAGAGGTAAAACTACGTAGAAACAGTCTACGTTTATCGTAGCTCGTCTTACGAGGTAGCCGGCGATTGTAGCTTTAATAGTATACGTTTTATTTTCTATTCGCTTTGTGTTAAGGCGATTTCGCATTGCATTGCATTATATTATTACTTATAAAATGCATATTTTGACTTTGATATTCAAAATAATTTCTTTTCCCACAAGAACAAAAATTGTTATTTAAACATTTTGAAATAGCATAAGTCGTTTTTAATTTTCCAATAACTTCACAAACCTGAGTCTTAAGTGCTCCTTAACCAGTAACGACCAATAAAACTGCATCCAGGACTAGGGCAGTGCAATAATTGCATCAAGTTTAACCGGGCTCGATCAATGTGAGGGTATTTACCTCGCCGGGCGAAAATAATCCGGGTAGTGATGTCAGAAGGATGGCAACACGCATGCGCGGCGCGCGTTCTCTGGCTCTCTACCATCGTGCATGCTCACTGAAATGTTACTCCGTCCTTGTTTAGACCGCGAGGGTTGGAGGAGTAAGACGGGGATGAAAGATGGAAGAGGTTCGAAGTTTGAGTAGTGGTTGTAGGGAGTCGAGGCATCGGCCGGGCCGCGGGCGGCAGTCGGTCGCCGGCCGCGCGAAGAGCCGGGCGCGCGTGAAGATATGGCGCCCCGTGGCGGCCGGTGAGGCGGCGGCCCCGCCGACCGCCCCGGGTCGACGGGCCAGCCCAGACGGATGTCCCAACATGTCATTGCTCAGCGTCACAGGTAGTGTAGTGATAGTGTTTCAACCACCTTTGAGTTACCTCCGAGTTACGCAGTTTGTGGTCGTTATGGACGCCTATTGAATCTGCCGAGGTATTTGTGCTGGTCAGGTTTGAGACGACTTGAATAGCGTGCATTTAAAAGATAAAAGGTCTTTATTTCACGTTATCAAGATTGCATTAGCTTCCCGGTGAAAGCGTACTTACGTAGATAGGTGTAATAATTTTGTTCCTAGAACGTTCGCGTTTCTGATATCTGAGCGAAGTTTCATTTATCAATTTTGATAAGGCACACACACACGTATCTACACTTAAACGTATTAGTTGTACGTTTGTTTTGCGAAACTTATGAGTGAGTTCCGTGTTCTTGGCCTCCACGCCGACCTATAAGTAAGTACTGAAACAAAAGGTCAGCTACGGGCATTCGCGAAGCGATTTCAATACTCACGTAACCAATTTCGGAGG
This sequence comes from Alcis repandata, assembly GCA_949125135.1. NCBI lineage: Eukaryota > Metazoa > Arthropoda > Insecta > Lepidoptera > Geometridae > Alcis > Alcis repandata. Next base: position 7,904,938 of record OX421238.1, read on the forward strand.
CAATTTTTACGTTGATTACGACTGATTACGAGAATCAGGACAATCGGCAACAAAAGTAGAAGCATTTAATATTTACACATTCTTCACAAATCGTGTCTATGTATGTATATACTTATTTTTATAACCGGTCAAAGTCATGCACGAGGTCCGTGAGACCTAGTATTGGTGTCTATGTGTCAGTGCGGTGTGTCATACATTAATAAAACGGTAATGTTGCCGGCTAAACGCGGGTTTGCACCCTGGCGCGAGGGCTTGTACCCCGTAGAGTAATATGAGGCTAAAATACACCTCGCATGCTCACAAAACTTGTTCAACCTCTTCAGTATTTAATTTTATAGTAACAGTAAATTTTCCGAACTTTCTCTACTTTGTTAGGGCGAGAGAAAAACGAACTTTTGTTAAAAATAACTATGCAACCGTGTCAATCGAAAAGTGGCAGTTGGTAAGGAATTTGCTTTAACTTTTAACCGTTACTTAGTATGTTAGCTTACACTTTTGTACCCACCTATACCGTTTAGAAGAAATATTATATCACTTCATACTTTTCTCACAACACAAGTCTACTTTTACAGGTTTCCAGCGTCTAACATTTCGCAGAGGGCTGATCTTATCCTTATGTCAGGGGTTAGCCTCGCTATAAATATGTCATAACCCTTTCTGAATAATAAATCAAGGTAGTTCTTACGAAGATTTATCTCTAACTCTCTTGATACCTAGCCTAGAGCTGCCTCGGAATATTTTTCGTATTTTTAGGGTTCCGTACCCAAAGGGTAAAACGGGACCCTATTACTAAGACTCCGCTGTCCGTCCGTCTGTCTATCTGTCCGTCTGTCACTAGGCTGTATCTCATGAACCGTGATAGTTAGACAGTTGAAATTTTCTCAGATGTTTTCTGTTGCCACTATAACAATACATACTAAAAACAGAAAAAAATAAACATGTAAGGTTTTTATAGATAATGGTACGGAACCTTTCGTGCGCGAGTCCAACTTGCACTTGGCCGGTTTTTTGTATTTGTTATTTATTCTTACACGTTATTCTTGATAACGTCAACATCTAGTATATTATCATATCGAAGTATATAGAAGATAACATTAAAGTATTCTTTAAAATTCATCGCCTTCACTTCCATAGACGATCTTATGTACTGAATTTTGTAAGGCACTCCGCTAATTGAGCAAAAAGTAAATGTGAAAGAGTAGTAGCGGTGTCAAAAAACCCACGAGCAGGACAAAATGAATCCAATTTACAGATGAGGGTGTCGCTTTAGCGGTCGACGTGTTTCCCATCTGTACTATGCCATTTGAATTTCTACCCTAAAAAACTTACTATAGAGTTTATAATTCAATGTTATTTTGCTGCCGCAGCAAGGTTAGTCATGTCTTTGTCAGTCAAAGTCGTCCTAAAATCCTTTACATTACCGTTGCTATGATTCACAGTTACGAGCAGTGTCACAAACTCTGCCCGCAGTTTTAAATCCTACTCATAAACAAAGATGTATTCAGGAATACTGGCGCCCGTATAAAGCATCGCAATTGCACTCTGTATATACAGGGTTATAAGAAAAAGGTATGCCAACCCGAAAAGAGGTTATGGTAGTTTTCATTATGAACAACTTTTACTATGGGACCAAACCTGAAATCGCGAAAGAAATATCAGCTATTGCATTTAAAAATGTCAACTACACTCGGCAAAATCCATGGAACAGCAGATTTTTTTTTGCGATTTCAGGGTTGTTCTCATAGTAAAAGTTGTTCATAATGATAAGTACATACCATAACCTCTTTTCGGCTTAGCACACCTTTTCTTATTTTTTTTTTTTTATGTAATTGAGTGACGAGACGAGCAAATCGCTCGCCTGATTTTAAACGTCGCGTTTGCCCATAACAGGTCTGCGCCACCCAGAATTTTGAACTCGCAGAATTCAAGACCCTGCGCGGCACAGCACTGCGCTCGTCACCCTGAGATATAAGTTGATTAATCTCCCATTTGCCCTGTAATTTCTTATAGTATACGATACGAATATGTACCTACAACCACGAGAATCCAGGTGCCGACGCTGCGGGAAATTCAAAAGGTTTAAATACATCTGTGTGCAAAACTTGGCCCCCCAACCCTACCCCCATCGGTACGGCACTGCCCGCAAAAACGGACGAATTGCGTGTAATCAACGACTGTTAAAGTACTCTTAAAGTACTTCAGGACATGAACTCTACGAAGAAATCCACTTCCTTCGCGTGATTGAATAACAAGCCCACAAATCGACAAATATTGTTGTTTGCGACTCCTTCATTGGCTACATTCCTTCGTTTAAAAAAAAAGCTTTTATTAACTTGCAATATTTGTGTGTACTTAATTATGTTTGTTCAGATGGAATCTCGCAACTGAATTTTGAATCACTTCCCGACGTCCGATTGAGCTGAAATTTGGTATAACTACTAGGTACGTGTATAACTCCGATGACAATGCAATAATAACTTGTTAATAAAAATATGTTTGAAATTAACTTAATGTTCTTCTATTGTAATTTGTAACCCAACAGCCAGTTTTCCGACACCAAAAAAGAGGTTTCTTGCGATTTTGCCAACTCTCCTTAAATGTTCATCATCATCATCATCAGCCCGCTATCGCCCACTGCTGAGCATAGGCCTCTCTTCTTGTACGCCACTCATCCCGGTCCTGTGCCAATCTTGTCCAGGTTCGACCCGCGATTTTCGTAATGTCGTCGACCCAACGAGCTGGAGGTCGTCCGACACTTCGTTTACCAGTACGTTTTTGTCCACCTGCCATCACTCTGCCTAGCAACAAATGTAACGAAGCATTATTATCTTCAAATGATTTCTGTATTCGTTTTAAACGACACTACTTTTATCTTCTTCTTTCTAAGCTTATATTGTGTAAGTAACAGTAAAGTTATTATTTGGGGTTTTCGGCTGTTCGTTTGGGATTTAAAATTTTCTTCTTTTAAACCACCCCAGAATCTAGGCAACAAAACAAAAGCAAATCGGTCGATACATTTTCGACTTTTAACTTACGGCAATATATAAATATTTGTACATATGTATACGGGCTGACTGGTTAGACACTTGACATATCCTAGGTTATTCGCGAAAAAAATATCAGCTGTTCCATACATTTTGTCAAGTGTCATTGACATTTTTCTATGGAACAGCTGATTTTTTTTTTCGCGAATTTCGGGTTGGTCCCATAGTAAAAGTTGTTCATATTAATGAGTACTATGATAACCTAGAATATGTCAAGTGTCTAACCAGTCAGCCGGTATATAAAATAATTAATTAAATTGATACTATAAAAAAAACATACAGTCGAATTGAGAACCTCCTCTTTTTTTGAAGTAGGTTAAAAAACGATTGCAATAGGGTGGACATGCATTTGTAGGTAATTAAACTCGTTTCACACCTATTCGTCCAAAAACTTCGGTACAGCTTCTAAGCAATAAGTCTGAGCCTTGTCTAAGCAGTTTTAGACCAGTCTAAAGTTAGCTAACAAGCCGTCCCGAAGTTTATAAACGGAGTTCAGTCTCAACTTCTAAAGTTTTACCGGTGCTGCTCAATATCAGACTCGGTACCGGAAAATGCAATTTACGTGCAGACATCGATTAGATGCGATTTAGAATTTTATTTCCAAAGCGATAAAGGTCAAAATGATAGAGCATAAAGTTAGTTTGAAATTCATGTGGTGTTTTATATAAAGCAGGTGTGTTTAGCATAATTTCATAATGAGTTATTAAAGAAAATGATCAATATGACGATGAATACATAAATACTGCATAATTTTATATTCAGAATAAACAATTACAGTTTAAAAACAGTGCTCAAATCATTATCCGAAGGTAAAATAAGTACCCAAAACGTTTAGTAATTATATTCTGAATTATATTCTGTTCTATCTTCTTTTTTCTCAGATTCTTGCTCTTGTCGGTGGAGTAGTCTCCATCCTTACCTATTTTCAGACGGCACTTTGAGTTTCGTGTGGGACACTAATTGACATGATATAAGTTGTGTCCTTAAGGTGAAACGTTTTGCTCATGGCGCGAAATTTGAATTCCAAACTGTTTTTTTCGTTTTTAGAGCCAGGCCGGGTAACTAAATTAAGGAATCATAAAGTTTGCGCCAATTTTTAAGCATTCCTCACGGTATTTTGTAGAGCTAATAAACAGTAATGCATAAGATAACATAAAAAAGGCAATTAAGCGTTAAACTGGCGATCGGAGATGATATTGACATATTTGAATGATGTCATCATCATCTGTACATATACCTTTACAAAATTTCGTAAAAAATACTTAAAGATTGTCGCAAATTTCATCATTACTTAATTTAGTTACCCGGTCTAACTCTAAAAACGAAAAATCCGTTTGAAATTTAAATTTCGCGCCATAAGTGAAACGTTGCACCTTAATTCGCTATACGCACTTTGGGCTACCAACTCCTTGTTCTTAACTTTTTCAGAGGTAATTTTTACTAAAAAAAATTATTTTCCTGATGTCGCTAGTAGGTACCTGTCTACTTTTTCTTAAGTAGGTAAAAAATGTAGCCATACTTACGAGTACGTTAATTTTTTTACATTCTTTGATCGAAAACTAAAAATAAAATAAAATAAATTGAAATAAATACATATAACTAGAAAAACTGCAAAGCTGTATAAACGTACCTACGTTTTATTAGTTTCATAAACGAGTTACGATCGTGTATTCCGGATTTAATGAGTTTTCGTAGGCTATTAAGTTTTCTGTTGTCGGGATTCTTAAATTAATATCAAAGGGCAAGGTAGGGTATTAGATTTCTGAAGGAGCTTACGTAAGAAACATTGCATACTGGCAGTTTTATAACAGCGATTCTAGTGATTGAGCGTTTAAAATTTATGAACAACTGAATTTTATGCAACTATATTTACCCGACTAAAAATGTTTACTAACTCAGTTAGAGGTAGTTTAAATAAATAAATAAATAATAAACGTTTCACACTCATAGCTCCCCCACTAGGAATAAATCCTGTGTCGGGGATGCCATGGAACACACACAAAGACAAGGACAACTAACACCCAGACCCAGAACAGATATTTAAATTCATCATTCAAACATCTGCCCGGCCGGGAATCGAACCCGGGACCTCTAGCTTATAAGGCGGATACACTACCGCTGAGCTAAACAGGCCGACAAGGTAGTTAGGCAGTTTGTATTTTGAAAGAAGCTAAAATAAATTAATGGTTAGGTGAATTAGTCTATAATGAGTTGATTAAACGTATCGACGGGTACAGTGGCGAGACAATGCTCTCGGTGCCAAGTACTCGGTTTGTATAAAAAGCTTGCTTGAAGTCGCTAGGACCATAATTTGTTTGCTCGGCCAAGTGTGGGCACACTTAGCAGTGGCAAGTATGCCCATTTACTGTACTTGTTACGTGTAATCAACCCATTACGGACACTACGTTCAATAAACTTACGTATGGTTTGCAACTTAGAGTAGCTTGTATCTAGAAAAAAAGCTCAGGAAAATTAATGGTTAGGTGACTTTGCTTGCAAAACAGCAGGTAAGCGACGCGCAGCTAATAACAAAATATAATTTATTTTCACGTGTGACGTTTTCCAATCGTCGGCTCACTGGGCTCGTGTGGATATACGACCCTGACCTTTGAAAAGCCTTAAAGGGAATTGTGAAATAATATTACGATTTTCTCCGTATTTTCAAAGTCGTGGTAACCTTGGTTTTTTGTTTCGGGTATTGCTTGGTACCTATATTTATTTGGCAATATGAATCACAATAATATATTAACTGAACTTGATGAAATTTTACTACAAAAGTATTGTGCACTACGGAGAAGTTAAGGGTAAATGGGATATTGGGAAGGCGAAGGCCAAGCAAGCCCACAGCCGAAGCCGTGGGCATTAGTTTGCTAAATAAAGACATTGATATTTATAGATACGCTGTGACGTTTGAAACCGTTCTATAAAGATATAAAGAAAAGGTATGCTAAGCCGAAAAAAGCTCATAGTATTCATCGTTATGAACAACTTTTACTAGAGACCAGCCCGGAATTCGGAATTAGCAGTTCCATAGAATAATATAGAATAGTTTAAAAAACTAAAAAACACGCATTGTCATCGCTCTTTGACAAACGCGGCACGTAGCAGAATATGTACCAGTAGCCGTGGGGAACCACAGCTTAGCCGGCAGTAGTCACAGAACGCCCTATCCGTGGAAGACTGCCACACTGGCGGTTGTGGCTTTTTTCTTTTATTGCATTTTTGGAATCCTTAACCACACACGCATCTACTCACATTTTCAGAAAATCGGAAAATCCTGTATTTGATATAAAAAAACACGATTTAAAATTTTGACAAAAAGCCACGCTCCAAAATACTCCGTAGAATACAGCCACTAACGCCACTGCGTCCAAATTTATCCGGCGATTACGGCCACACTCGCCTGCGCGGCCGTGTTCGACGGTAAAAGTTGCTTGGGGAGTCGGCCGACAGGGTCGTAAGCGCATCTGTGCCATTACTTGACGGATTTACCGGGCGTGCGGGCGCGTTTGAGTAATTAAACGTTCCAGGAAATTGGTTAATATGTCACGGGAGGGTGAATAAAATTCAAATATTCTATATTTTGATCTTCATTCTTTATTTGTGCAATAACTTAATGGCTAAAAACAATGCTACTCACAGTAGATAAAATCGAAGAAAAACTTGTTTTTTAATGCTATTGGGAACTGGGTGTACATGAACTACAATTTTTAAAATATGTTACATTACAAGTCACGCGTCAGTCAGAATCAACGCTAAAGGACTAAACAAAAATAAACATCTTTGTATACCTACATTTATATATATAAAAAAAGACAATAAATTAAATAAATAAGTCTATATTTCTTCTACCTTATAAATACTACATAACATATAATTTTAATTAGTTTGTATCATAGAAGTGGCCTCTGCGGTGTAGGCCTCCCCTAAAACTCTCCACTCTTCTCTCTCTCTCTCTCGTCTTCCTCGTCTGGTCAGTATTGTTCCGTAAATAATATTATGTCTCTCCATCTGTTCTTTTGCTTTCCCTGGTTTCTTTTTTTATCTCTTGAAATACATTCCGTAACTATTTTTGTCCATCTGTTGCTTTCCATCCTACATAATTAGGTATGTAGCCTGCCCATTATCACAGACCACATATTTAAGTAGTGTTATCGTTGTTGTCTTACATCTTAACATACATCAGGTACTTTGATTTTGTTTTTACAAGTTATATTTAATCTGTCTGTTTTTTTTTAAAAACATGATAAACTGATAACTGATAAACTTTTCTGCATATTTCTCTTGTAGAACTTTTTCTTCATCCATTTAACTCAAATACCATGTTTGACACCCATATGTTAAGCATTTCTTTATGTCTTTATTTCATGATTTTTCCAGTCTGATGAAATTCTTATGTGTACCTCTTTTTCTGTACAATCATTAAAAGAAACCAAATGTCCGAGATAACATAGATGTTCTCATACTCAATTTTTACACCTTCAATGACATGAGACTCACGATTAGTAAGGTAACCTTTATTTTTGTTGCATTTATTTCTAGACCAACCTTCTTGCTCTCTATTACTAATTTGCTAACCATGGATTCCAAGTCTAATGCATTTTCAGCAAATACCACATTCAGCAAATCGTAAGTGGCTCAGGAAATATTCATCTATCTTCACTTTTTTGTTTTCCCATTTCAGACTTCTGGAAACACGCTCTATCACAGCCGAGAAGGTTTTTGATGAAATAGGGTCGCCTTGCCTATCTCATTTTTCCATTGGGAACTCCATGCTTTCCCGCTCTAATCACATTCTGGCTATGCCTTTAGAGTATAATTATGTTGCAGATCACGTTAATGTAGGGCTCTTTGCTGGTCAGTGCTTTGTTATTTTAGTGCAGTCCAGATCATGTTGTGGTCTACAGAATCGAATGCTTTTGTGTAGTCTTTAAAAAGCACATTAATAGCGGTTTCCCGTTTTCATTGGATTTTTTATCAATTGAAAGACTACCTGTATGTGGTTCATTGTTGAAAACATTTCGAAAACCTGCCTGCTCTCTCGGTTGGTTTTCGTCTAGAGTTATTGTCAACCGGTTGAGTAAAAAAATTGAGAATATTTTATACAAGTTTGTCATTAGGCTGATTGGTTTATAGTTTCTAATGTCACATTGGTCTCCTTTGTATGTACAAGTATAATAATAGACTTCGACCACTGTGCTGACGTTGTTTTTATTTCAATAACAATGTTAAATAGTTGCCGTAGTGGCTTTATCAACAGCATTCATAATGATTTTAAAATTTCGTTAACTATCTTGTCTTCGGAGGCTTTAATATCCCAGTACAAATTATGTTTCACGGCTTCATTCGACGCGATTTTGTTTTTGTTTACATATTGTAGTTGTGTCTCACGTACTGGCCCTCAACACGGATTGTTTAGAGATTTTATTCCCCGCTTTCAAAGTTTTTTATTCTGGTAACACTAGAGATCGTCCATAGTCGTTAAGTTCGTTACTATCGTACCCCCACCTCACTTCAGAGCCCAGAGGGGAGCCATCGGCCGGTCGAACTTCATTCCGTGTTTCCGTGCCGAGGCCTTCGCACGCAAACTAAAACAAGTTGCAATGGAGAAACCGAAAGCGGGTAGCGGGTAGCGGAAAAAAGCGACGAAGAAATAAAGGATTGGCGCGTCGAGAAATCATCGAAGTCTCATCTGACAGCGAGCCCTTTCTACATTGGATCGCAGCCTCAATCTGCACCGTACTGTTCCCATTTTTACATGGGTCTTGCGGATACTGTCCACCGTACTGTTCCCGTTTTACATGGGTCTTGCGGATACTGTCGCATAAAAATGACAACCTCTGTACTGCACCCTTTCTACATTGGGTCTTTACACAATGGCTTAAGTGTACCCTTTGGGTCGCAGCCTCACTCTGCACTATACCCCCTTTTACATGGGTCTTGCGGATACCGTCGCATCGGACCTGATCCCGTCGCATCAAAATGACGAAGAAGTGACGCGTATGTGTTTACACAGTGTGACTATGCCTGCTTTAAGAAAAGAAGGGCTGGTCCGCGTCTTCTTGCTTGTGAGAAAATGCGTCGCTGCAACATCGGAGCAGAGCATCGGAGCAGATATCGTCGCATCGGAGCAGATACCGTCGCATTGGAGCAGATACCATCTCATCGGAGCTGATACTGTCGCATCGGAGCATCGGAGCAGATACTGTCACACATGTTAACATGCATCATACGCAAAACCTCTGACTAAACGAAACTTTCTGAAAAGTAGGGTAGTTCGCATTTTCTTGCCTTGGGTAAAGAAATGCGTCACCGTTACGTCTGTGCTGATACTTTCACATCAAGAACCCTGAGTTTTTTTTTACTAAGCTACAGCTTAGCTTAGCCTTGGTTAGTTGCAAAGTGTTACAAGTTGCATATCCAAACGGAAAACTGACTAGTTATATTTTGTGCAGTGTATGCTAATTATTACAGGAAGTGTATATTATGTGCTCAAACCACCTTAAATATACTTATTACACTTACTTACTTTATTTTTATTTACTGTTGTGGCTGTACTTCTGTAATTTTGACTTCAAGTTGGGCTATTTAAACCTTTATGAAATATTAACGTTATTTTTGCTTAATCATAGCTTACGCTACACTCGGGATAATATATTGTCTAAAAATTATGTTATAAACAGCTAGTAGATGCAGGGACATGACAAGAGTATAAATATAATTATTATGTGCTTATACAACACATTCTACTATGCTAAGCCTTGCAAAGCTTTTGCTTTGCTCTTGTTTTTAAAGTATTTTTCACATTACGAACATGTTCTTACATTATAATTCTAGAATAACATTCTAGTTTATGCTATACATATACCTAGTAGGTATTATTACTGTGTAATACACTTCTTTAATTTGAGGCAATACAGTATTCTACGAGATACGACGTGTTTACTGTGCATTATAATTCTAGAACGAACATTCTAGTTTATGCTATACAGTATTACTGTGCAATATACTTCTTTAAGTTGCTGCAGAACAGTATCCTACGAGACGCGCCGTGTTTATGTTGTTTTATACTATGCATAACCTCACTAGTTGACGCAGTACAGTGTTCTACGGGATGCGACACACAATTATTAAATAAAAATTCATATCAATAAGTATACGTTTATTTAGGATTATCACATCCATAGGACTTAAAAGTAACAAAAATCAATAAATAAATAAGTCTGAATTACACTACGTTTTATGTAACTTTTGTAGGATGCAGTATTCTACGATGTGTGTCGCTATGAAAATTAACGAAGTTTTGACACGTTTTTTTTCTGCTAAATACGATATGGGTGTCTTACACCGCATTATAGGTACTATGCAAAAGTTGGGCAAACAGTTTACATTGTGCTATACTTCTCCAAGTCAGCAATTGTTATTTTTACTCCTTAATTTATTTTATTTTTAGGTACATTTATACCTCTAGTTATTAGTTATTATATGAACAAACAGTTTCTACAAAACCATAACTGTGTGCGTTTGCCACAAAAATTGATATACCTATTGATCATTATTTTAACACATTATTTTTGATTATCAATATCTTTAGGAGGATTGTCCGTATGATTCAAAATACCACCGAGCACCGAGCTATATGTTACTATTATTTTCAAGTTAGGAAACTGCTGGATACAAATTTTTCAAAAGTAAAGTAATGTGTCACTGACACTTCAGTCTTATACCATACTTTATTAAGTTAAAGAAGGGTAACACAAGAAAAAATATATTATGTATATTATATAAAAATTTATTCCTGAGTTCAGATCATACAAGGACACATATTTTGTCACATGGTCAGTTTTTTACGCTGTATGCTACTCTATGTATTCTTATACGACGAGAAACGTCTATCACGATGGGTCTCTTAAGTAAATGGTAAATGTCACATTTTCAATTATTCATTGCTGATACACATTAAGTAAAACAGAGATAAGCAGAGTTACAAAAATGCAAATACACTTGGTCCGATTAATCGATTCACTTCATAATTTGGTGTGACAGCCGCTCTCACTAGGCGACGGCTTTATATTAGGAGAGTTACCTTTGAACATTGGTAGACGCCCGCGCCACCAGGTTGGAGGAGCACAGTTTGTTAGCAGTAGAAAATAGAACCATCACTGCCACCGCCGTGTGACAGTTGCGGCTACTGAGAGGAGTAGAATTTGCGCAAATTCTTGTAGACCGGGTGCCTCATCCTAATTGCAAAAATGTTTTTTGTTTTTATTTTTATCGTAGCTGAAATTTAATTTACTTAAATAGAGACTCCAAGAAGATATGTAAGTTATGATAAAGTATCGCCATGATGACAACCAGAAATCGATATTAGTAATGCGAGCTAGTAATATAATTAAGGCTTAAGAATTCAAGAAAAATAAATGTTGGATTTTGTTTGAAAAAATCAAAGTACCTACACAATGTTTACTTAACTTAAAACTCATTGATGGATCATTAGTGTCACTGTCAAATGCTGATATCGTCATTTATTCAGTCAAATAAAATCAAGTTAACTTCAATAATTAAACAATTATATGTACAAAAACTTGGCTTAAACATTAAGCAATTCATTATTTTTAGATTAAAGATCCCTTGAGTTTTTTCAGTAATGTGATATACTCGCAAAATATTATGAATAATGCTAAAAGACAAAAAGAATTTATCCTAGTGCATGTAAGCATTATATTTCCTTTTTTTTTTGTGATTTATTTATTTTTTTTTTTGACATTGTAAGTTTTAACTTCAATTTCTACCAGCTTGAATGTCCTTGCTGATGTCTTATCACACGAACTCTGCACACCCATACATTGGTTTATATGACTCAAACAACGTAGTTGGTTAGCCAAGGACCCATTTCGTTGATTTTACAGAAATAATGTCACTAATACAATACAATAACTGATTATTATGTACTAAATCTTGGATTACATTTTCTGATATGACACATAGTCACAGTTATCAGCCAGAATTACAATTATTTTTTAATGCTATTAGTGGGAGAGGCTTTTGATTATTAATTTTATTAAGTTTTTCAATATTAGTATTAATAACTTTTTTAAATAGACTGTAAACCTAACCGTATCTAACGATAGACGGACTCCACCACTAAATCCAATAAAATAATATTTATCTTATTAGTTCTTCATTAGTTGGAGTTTTCTCGTGCTGGCGACACGTCGCAGTATCGTCCAGCACCTACACTGGGAATGTCTTCTGGGAATATTGTATCATCATACATTATGATTTTATGTACCTATATAGGTAGAAGAAGCAGCATAGATACAGATCCAGCTCTTAAATAAGTTATCATATTTTGTTAGCGTAGTATAAAAAATCTAACGGTTCGAAATTTATTTCAAAACTGACATGCTGGGATGGATGCTCAGAACATTTTAAGCTAAATGTTCACAACATGCCAACAGTCTGTGGCGGGATCGATTCGGTTATAAACATCATATAAAAGGATATACATAATTATGTATTTGTATTTTGTGAAAAATTTGTTTCACATTTCACTAATTTTCTCTGAACATCCTACAATATGTAAACAAAAACAAAATCGCGTCGAATGAAGCCGTGAAACATAATTAATGATCAAACGAACTTACCAAGTGAAGTTCGATCACAATTATGTGAACGGCTTCATTCGACGCGATTAATATATACACCCTCCCATAAATAGCTTAGCTAAGTAACCTACTTAGTACTTATATACAATGTATATAAATGCCCTAACCCTAATAATGAAATGTGAAATTGATAATTGGTAATCATAATCAATTTATGGGTAATTTTTTCCATTACCGGTCACAAAATAAGTAGTTACAGTGCCACAAGTTTAAGTTGGCGGTGGCGATTTGAGGAACTAAATCGGCAATCTTGAAAATTTACTTTGACACTTCCGAGTTCATAGTAAACATCGTTGCGAATATTTTTGCTACTATTATATTTGCTACTGTGCTATCATCATGCCTAAAGTGATAAAAAGTGGTACAAGAGAAGCAGTTATAAAAGTACACAGTGGCGCACAGCCGCGCCAAGTTATACTTGCCGGACTGTAGTAAAACTATTGCTCTAAACAGAATGAAGTTCGACCGGCCGATGGCTCCCCTCTGGGCTCTGAAGTGAGGTGGGGGTACGATAGTAACGAACTTAACGACTATGGACGATCTCTAGTGTTACCAGAATAAAAAACTTTGAAAGCGGGGAATAAAATCTCTAAACAATCCGTGTTGAGGGCCAGTACGTGAGACACAACTACAATATGTAAACAAAAACAAAATCGCGTCGAATGAAGCCGTTCACATAATTGTGATCGAACTTCACTTGGTAAGTTCGTTTGATCATTAATTATCTAATATTTTCGTTGGATGTCTTTATTTCCAGAGTTGTAGTTTTATCCAACACGGTTTTAAATTTTAAAATATTGTGTTTCAGAGGTTTTGTCATTAAGAACCCAACCTCGTTTCTTCCGTTTGTTCACTTTGTTCCAGGTGTGCGGAATAGAATAAAGTCCAAGTATTCTTCTATGGTTTTTTTTTATGTCTGTGGTCTTCTAGTTTCGCATATCCCTAGGATGTCCCAATTTATAGATTTTATAGAAAAACTTAGTTTGGTGATCTTACTGTCTACGATTAGAGTGTTTGCATTAAGAAAAGCCTGAGTCTTCCGGTCTGGTTTAGCGGGTGCTGGCTTACTCCTCTACGGTGACTAAGCGATTTGAAAGAGTCTTTTGGAAGAGCCTTTTGGTTTTTTCTTGGCTAGCAGTTGCTTGGGGGCTAAGCAGTCAAGGTCTTAAGGAACCTGTATGTCTTGCGTCTTATTTATTCTTTTTGGTAGTACTTTTGTGTTTCTTTCGATTGTTGCACTTCTAGCCCCTGCTTCTTCAGGAGATTCTGACATAAACCTCTTATTGAAGTATTTAGATCCCGTCGCGCGTCTTATTTGTTTGTGTGAGTCTAGTACCACTATTCGGTCATAACAAAGAGCTACTTTATACATCCACAATCAATATACATGCGTACATACACACATAAATACATACATATCCCTCTTTTTTAGCTTCGTTGCAGTTGGGTAAAAAATAAATCATCTCGCGGTCAGTCGACGCTACTTTATTGAAAACTAGCTTCGACCACGTGGACACTACTCTTTAAAAACCGTTTATATTTTGGGGTTAAATTTACTTAACCCTCCTTTTTTGAGAGTATGTCAAAAGCGTCATAATGGAATTAGGGACCTTTAAAACCCCCAGATACAATAAATCAGCCCCCTCGGACCATTTTGAATTTGTTATCTTGGATTTTCGTCGCCACCATTTAGTAGCTCTCGCAAACCCCTATAACATTTGGTCAAATACACTACCTTCAATAGTTTCGGGAATATAGACCCTCAAAGTTTGTTTGTTTTATTTTGTGTTGTTTGTTGTTTCAATTTTCCCAAAAAAGTTTAAGGTTTTGGAGTATTTTTAGTCTTGGCGCTTTGGTAAAAGCGTTTTGAATTTTCGAGATAATTAACAATTCCAGCTCGAGAGTGTGACTTTTCGAAAATTTTGGGATTCTATTATAAATTTAGTACATCTGTGTAAAGTTTCATTGACGTAGCATCAAAACAAATTTTCTCTTCTTGCCATATTTACCACGCCATTTCACCCTCATAGGGGTTGATTTCCAGAAAATGGTGAAATACGTGATCAATATTTTCTTAAGTCATATTGTAAAATTTTTAAATTCGTGGCATCAAAAAAACAAAACAAGCTTCTCCATATACACTTTTACACCCTATTCCACACCTTCAGGGGTTGAATTTCAAAAAATCCTTTCTTAGTACACACCTTTGCTCATCAAAACAAATACACCCTCCAAAAAATTTCTTCAACCTGTGGTTTGGCTTTAAGTCGTCTGTTAGTCAGTCAGTCAGGACTTGTTATTTATATTTAAAGATTAAAATATATTCTGATATAATTAACACGGGATTACTAACGTCAAATTAAGTCGTTTATAACGACTAGTTTTGATCATATTCGGTGATCTTCATCAGGAGATTACAAGCGTGACGTGCTCGCGGTCAGGTCAAAATAAAAAAAAGTCGCGCACAATTATAATATCTAACATCCAACCATTAACAAAAAAAAAAATACAAACATCCGAATTTTTCTCCTCCTTTTTTTGGAAGTCGGTTAAAACAACATTGTTTTTCATCTTTTGTACACGAACACTAAAAATTAAACCGCAAATTCTAATATTTTTGTCGTAAGAAGGCCACCACCCAGCTTTTTACGTGGAATAAAGGCGCAATGTCTCTTAAATTCACCGCGTTTCTTATTTCTCACTCGGAAAAAAGCCCTCATGGCGGTTAAGCCGACGTGATCTTGAGAAAATTCCGTGGAGTAAGGTATTAAGGGACAAAACACGTACAAATACTATCGTCAAAAATTAAAAAAAAATATGATTCACTGCCTGTTGTGTCAAGGAATTGTTTAGAATACTAAAAAACATACGTTGTCTAAGAAATTTCCGAGATAATCAGAAAAAACCGCCTCCTGGAAACCTAGGGTTTTGCAACTGTGGCTGTCTTCCACGGATACGACGAGAATTCGCGTACCGAGTCACAGCTTAGCTAACAGTAATCGTAGAAATCGCGTTCGGAGCAGACACAATTTATTAGCTTCATATAATTATTTTAATTTATTTATACGAGTAAGTATATTTTTTTTATTTTTTGTATAATAATTTATTGTCATCGATCCTCGATATATCTACAAAGTTTGAACGAAATCCGGCCGTTTAAAGTGGGTCAAAATCGCGCCCAAAGGAGTCGGTTACAAACATACAGGTGAAGCTAATATAAGCGTGTTAAAAAAGTCAATTGAAATTGAAATATGTTTCGCAACGTCCGGGTTTGTCCCATAGTAATCATTGTTCATAATGATGAGTACCTACTATTTGCCCTTTTCGGCTTATACATACCTTTTCCTTAAAGCCCGGTATTGTCCTATTTCTTCCTCCGCAGTTTAACTTTAGATACTCCACTTAACTAGTTTAGGTAATCAACGAGCTATCAATCAATAAAATGATAGTTGGATAGGTCTCTTTTATTACCAATAGCCAAGTCTTGACCTATTTATAAAACTTATTTCTTGTAGGCAGACCATTAATTACTTGGTATCTATTGAACTTGATAGAGGCGTCTTTTCGGACTACTGATGCTTATTTATTCATGGGAAGTTCGGCGTTTGGTCTATGGGTTTAAGGTTTTTAGTCGTCGAGGTTATGCCAAAGGTAGTATTCTAACAGTGTCTTTAAGAAGCGATTAAATTTCTTAAGGTCTTTATTATTAATTCATGAATTAGGTAGATACAGGTATTGGACATTTTTGCAATATTTAATCTGGTAAAAGATAACTCTTGTCAGTATTATTGTGGTAGGATAGTTTGTCAGTCAGTTTTTTGATAAGGTTTTTATAAAAGTTCTGTATAAGTACTCTGTAAAAAGAATTAAAGCAGAATGTTTTATATATAGGTATATCTAGAAAACAACAACTTTAGGTGATACAAAGTTTATCGGGCCATAGGTACAGTATTTAAATAAAGAAAATTTGGAGTTGAAAGCAGCTTGCAACGGTATAGTTTGGATAATTTAAGAAAACGCGTGCCACAATGCAATTTAGTAAGGCGCGAGCCTTCTTAAATTGTCCAGACTATACGGTTATGGGCTGTCTTGCCTAAGTATACAGGCGGTGTTAACTTTCCAATTAAAAAAGTAAATAGTGTAGAAGCTAAGTTAAAAAAGTAAGTTTAGGTAGCTAGTTGCGGTTGTGTGTATTTTATTTCATTTTATAAATGAAGACAATTGCAACAGTCAACACCAAAATAGGTGGGGTGGGGTGGTAAACGCGATCTTATTCGCGCTAAATAATAATTAATTTGAACTCCGAGAAGTCAGAGTGATCAGTTAGTTTTTTTTTTAAATTAAATTAATGATACCAGTTTAGATGTTTGTTCTTATACGTACGGTATTGTAACTTCCTTTTTTAACTACTTCATAAAAAGAGGAGACTCTATATTTAACTGTAAATAAAATATTTAGTTTATCGGGTACTAAATTCGGATTACTACCAACCTAGTAATCCCCATGCCCGTGTCGAACAAAGTTGGAAAATCCCACTTTAGTTTTGGTCACGCCTAATACCTCATTTTGCGTGTTCCGCTAGCATTGCTACCTGAGATTTATAGATATTGCCAAACAGGATTATGTAATACAGGCTAAGCTACGTGATTATAGTCGCAAGATTAACTTTACATCCCATTTTATCCTGTTACTAGCTACGCTCTGCGGCGTGAAGAAAAACGGGTATGATGACGATGATTAATTTTCAATTCATCTATAACACACGGAAAATATCTAAAACCTCTCTCGAAACTGCACACACAATATACAGAGGCACAGGCCTCATAACTTTTATTTGGTCTATACATTTTAGATTGATCCAAAATTCTACAAGTACGTAACTATCTAATATACAGGGTTATTTATAAAGGGTATGCTAAGCCGAAAAAGACTCAAAGTACTCATCATTATGAACAACTTTTACTATGGGACCAACCCGAAATTCGCGAAAAAATAATCAGCTGTTCCATAGAAAAATGTCAATGGCACTCGACAAAATGTATGGAACAGCTGATTTTTTTTTCGCGAATTTCGGGTTGGTCTCGTAGTAAAAGTTGTTTATGATGATGAGTACTATGAGCCCTTTTCGGCTTAGCATACCCTTTATGAATAACCCTGTAGAGGTATTGCTGTGCTGTACCCACATAATCAATAGATTCAAAATAAACTTGATATAAAAACCTAAAATTATTGTTTTACATAGTTCTTACAACTCCACTTGTTCTGTTTTTATGAGCACGTTTAGCCTTTTGCTTTTGGATCCTCGGTATCTAGAAATCAGTTTAATAATCATCGTCCATCAATCTAATATATATCCTTTGCTGGACATAGACCAAGAACTCCACATCGCAAGACTCTGCCTTACGCACCCATTTGCCACCAGACCGCCAGACTTACGCCGGTCATCACTCCACCTGACCGTAAGGCGCCCAATCTCCGTAAATCAGATATCAAATTAAACATTCACAAATAACAATGATATCAAAAGCCGTGGTAGCTAAAAGCCGTGGTAGCTCAGAGGGAGAACAGCCGCTGCGCATTTCTTGAGGTGGCGGGTTCAGACCCCAACTCGTACCAATGAGTTCTTTCGAGCTTATGACGAATTTACATACCACTGGCTTTTCAGTGAAGCAAAACATCGTGAGAAAACCTGCATACGTCCGGAGAAGAAATTCAATGGCGTATGTGAATCCACCAACCCGCACTTGGCCAGCGTGGTGGAATATGGCCTAATAACCCTTCGAGGCAGAGGATTAAAGATTGAAATGACAAAATAACAATAACAGTCTGATGATTTTTGAACATCACAAAGAGCCTAGAATATTAAACAAAACAGTTTTCATATCTATATCTTCTATCTTCTATAATCTATAATCCTACTACTATTATAAAGGCGAAAGTTTGTAAGTATGGATGTATGTATGGATGTTTGTTACTCTTTCACGTAAAAACGGCTGATCGGATTTAAATGAAATTTGGAATGAAGATTGTTCATGGTCTGGATTAACACATAGGCTACTTTTTATCCCGGAAAAAGCGGGTGAAACCGCGGGGCGCAGCTAGTTATATATAAAAATGAAACCCGTTTTCCTTGGTCACGGCCTCACGCGTGAATGACTGGACCGATTTCACTAATTCTTTTTTTGTTGTATTTGTTATTATTAGGAGAAGGTTTTTACGGAAAAAAATATTAAGAAAATCTCTCAGAAATATTGAAAAACCCTAAAAACAACCCTTTTATTTTTCCCATACAAACGTTTTCTAACTAAAACGAGCTTTATTGCTATTGTTTAAAGTTCATATTGAATTGCAAGCACTCACTGTTGTTTAAGCAATGTAGGTATGTTCCTAACGTCCAAGAGTCAATTTGCACTTTATTACCTCTGTACAAAGTTCAAATTCAATCATATCTATCAAAACAGTGTGCGTTTTATACTGATAATTTTTACTATAAATTGACAAGTTAGCATCAACAAACTACGGTTGCTATAGTTACGCAATAGCATGAGAATAGAGGTTATAACAAAGAGTTCCTATAATTATTCTCAACACCTTTGGTCACGCCATCACGCGTGAACGACTGGACCGATTTCAATAAAATTTACTCTCCGTTTATCCCAAAGTCTACCCGTGCGAAGCCGCGACGGGCCGCTAGTTGGCTTATAAATAGCCTACAGAAGTACGTATGAGTATAGGTACGCTTAGACTCACGATATACGTCAATTTGATATCAAAACTTCGTCTACCGATTACACAAGCATAGACAGTTAGACACTCCCACTAAATAGGTACACATAAAGCGTAGCATACGTTTTCGTTTCATTAATCGTACGAAATATTCGTAGTACCAGTTACGGGGCTCTACGAAATCCTGCGATCTAATCTCTGCTACGTTGGCCTACGTAATACTACAACACAACACTACTGGTAAACGTTTCCAGGTGTAAAGCTATTTATAGTCAAGTTGTTTTATAAGTAGGGCTCTTTAGGATTTATTCCCACTCGTAGGGGATTACTTAGGATTATAAGTTTATTTTAGAAAATCACAGCGAGTTAGTCACTTGTAAAATATTCCGAATGAACACAACGAAGCTAACTCGGTATTTATGCTTCAAGCATTAAAATAATTTTGTTGGTCAGTGTGTGTGGTCCCACTGTAATGTAGAGGCCTCCACTTTTAGAAATTGACACCAAAGAATCCCACTCAAACCTATCTTCAGTTTTAGGTTTCCAACTAAACATATAACCTGTTATACCTAGTTTCTGATGTATACATATTTTAAATTAATTATATTAATGATTTATTTTATATTAATTAATATTCATAAAGGATGTCAAAAAAATTACACTCGACAAAATGTATGGAACAGCTGATTTTTTTTAGCGAACTCTGGGTTGGTCCCATATTAAAAGTTGTTAATAATGATGAGTACCATGAACACTTTTCGGCTTAGCATACCCTTTATGAATAACCCTGTAGACAAATGTGTTCCCGGCATTTCCCCTTCACCTTTTAGTTTTTGCTTCAGAACACACCATTTTCTGACTTTAGATAATTCTTCTTTCTCCGACTGTACCGTGAGACTGTCACCTATATCCCGTATGAGCATAAGCTCGCATTGTCACACTAACGCCTGTGCCGACCGAGATAAAAGCGGGCGCGGGTGTAAAATGTTAATTGGGTATGCGTAAATATATTTCGCCATATTGAGGGCACGCACTGCGAGTAGGAGTTGATAAGTGATACTAGCTGTGCTTTGTTATTATATAGTTATTATATAGTTATTTTATACATTGATATTTTGACATTGCAATTATTTATATATTTTGTTTTGACATTCTAATAATATTATTTTCTTTGACATTTAATTTATTGTGTATTAATTTATTCGTAAAAATTGTATTTGACATTCATAAGTGTCTTGACTGATTATACCTACTATTGTAGTTATTTTATATCTTGATATTTTGACATTGCAATAATTTATATAATTTTTTTGACATTCTAATAATATTGTTTTCTTTGACATTTAATTTATTGTGTATTAATTTATTCGTAAAAATTGTATTTGACATTCATAAGTGTGCATTGATGTACCCATATTTGAATAAATTATTTTGAATTTGAATTTGAATTTGTGGTTCTATTCACTCGTCTCCCACTGGCTATTAACCCGCTCGTTCGCGTTTCGGGAACTGTGAAAACTCCCGTTCAAGTTTTAACTTACGCATTTTTGCTGGGGAAGTTTAAGATCAATCCTAATAATATTATAGGTATAAACGCAAGAAATTGTGAGTATGTTTGTTGCTCTTTCACGCAAAAACGGCTGAACGGATTTACATGAAATTTGGAATAAAGGTTGTTCATGAAACCACGGGGCGCAGCTAGTTTCTAATAAAATTGGAAATTCTACGAGGCCTATGCCCCGCAATGGGACACTAATGGATCATATATAATACTAGCTGACTCGACAGACGTTGTCCTGTCAAAAGCCATTGCGTAACTATAGCAACCGTAGTATGTTGATGCTAACTTGTCAATTTATAGTAAAAATTATCAGTATATATATAATTTGCAATAAATTAAAATTGCGACTATAATTTGAGATTTAAACTATCCTATCTCTCAAGTTGGATCGAACTGCACATGGTGTGCGAATTTTATTATAATCGGTTAAGTGGTTTAGGAGTCCATTGAGGACAAACATTGTGACACGAGATTTATATATATTAAGATTAAGATAATAATAATTCTGCCCCACAATTTACTTCACAGATCCGGCATAAAACATTATGAAATTTGAGAATTGGAGGCTAGACTGACGTTACATCGGGCTTAAAGAAAGCCAGATTGGCACATTTCCAATTTCATGAAGATATAATTGAACAGCTTAGAAGTTAGCCGATAGAGCCGCTGGTCTGGGTTAGACCCGATAAAATGATTTGTCAAACCCGATAAAACATGTACCTAAAACTGCAAAATTGAGGGTTTCAAGTTCACGGTTACGTTATCATAATTTTTACATCTCCTAAAAAAACTCTCGTAATATTTATTACAGGTACAATTTGAGGGGCGTGTCGGTGCTTCTTATAAATTCTTTAGGGATTGATCTCCAGCCCAGATGAGGGTCGTTTTCAAACTTTGTAATGTAGTCAGAATGGACCCTCATTTCGTAAATGTGTTATTTTTAAGCTCATCGCAATCATAACTTTGTCTTGAAATACGTGGACAAAAACGAAAAAGAAATATTGCGTAGGAATTTGAGTAGCAGCGGATCAGATTTTTGGGAAGTAACTGCGTGTGTTGTGGGCATTAATTTATAAATTATAAATGTTTGCCTATGGGTTTTTTATGCCTGCAATAAATGATTTTAATAAAGCAAGTGACACATTCGTCTCGTCACGTTATTGTTTAAAAAATATACTATGATTTTATTGCCGTGGAGGAGTAATGGTATAAGATGGATTCTAAAGATCTGTGACGAATTCGCATAACATTATATGCCTTCATATTACTTTTAATTATTTTTTTTTTGTTTTTTTTTTTGATAAAGACGATACCTATGTTTTTATCATTGTCACACTTGTAATATTATAAACATGTTGTATATGTTTACACAGGATCCTTTTAATCCAGGACAAAAAAAGTCTAATAGGTCAGCAGCTGAAATCGCAGAGCGCAGCCAGTTTTTATACATAACTTGATAAATTAAACTGTTAAATAATTATTTTTACAAAACAAAAAAAAAAAAACCTACTTCAAAAGACCGACTATTGAGTTATTCATCTAATGGGACCAAATGGGAAGCGTCAGCTTTCTAATAAAAAAAGAATCATCAAAATCGATTCACCCAGTCAAAAGTTATGAGGTAACAAACATAAAAAAATATATATATACAGTCGAATTGATAACCTCCTCCTTTTTTGAAGTCGGTTAAAAATAGATTTATTCGTGAGCTATCATAATGAATAATGAACTAACTTCATTATTTATTCAGCTATCATTCAAACATTAGCTTATCTGATACGCTACGTATTTACCTATCGATGATATTATTGTGTAAAAAACATACATTATCATAAATTAGCTTATTTTTAGATCATATCATGAGAAAATTCAACTGCAAAAACGTGTAGAGCTTCAAAGACATTGAACACACTCTGCTCTGATATTAATAATGCGAAGGTATCACTCTGTCTCTGTCTATTGGTTACCTAATCTCGACTGAGTGACTGAATCAATCTTGATGAAACTTGGGAATAGGGTGGCGTACGTAACGAGTACGTAGGTATTTAGTATTCATATTTTGATTTATAAATAACTAGCTGACTCGACAGACGTTGTCCTGTCAAAAGCCATTGCGTCAATTCTATGTCAAATGTTACATTAAAAAAGTTTACATTGTCCAAAGCGCTATATGGTTTAAGTATTTTTTTTTCAAATTTTCATGTTTTTCTATACTAATATTATAAAGAGGAAAGATTTGTATTTTTGGATGTTTGTGTGGAATAAACTCAAAAACTACTGGACCGATTTCAAAAATTCTTTCACCATTCGAATGCTACATTATCCTGACATAGGCTATTTTTTATTTATTTTTTTAATCCACAGCGAAGCGTGGCAGGGAACAGCTAGTTTTACTATAAATTGAGATGTGAGCTATCCTATCTCCTAACTTAGATCGAACTGCACCCGGTGTGCAAATTTGATTGAAATCGGCTAAGTAGTTTAGGAGTCTATAGCGGACAAATAACGTGACACGTAATTTATATATATTAAAGAAGATTATGTGGAAACACTGGATAATTGTAAAAAAAAATGCGAGACGCAGCTATTTGAAACAAGAATGTTTTGGAACTATTTAACCTACTCGGGCTTAATCAAAAAAATTATTTTTTGGGTACATAGTTTTAACGATGTTTTCTTAGTAGTTTGTTTTATCCTATTACATCCAAAAAAGTTAGTATTGTACGCAGCTGTCAGCACATTTGGAGCAAGCGAGATGTTCTCCGTTAATTCCGGTTTCATATTAAAAATAATACAAAACTTTAGCATGCTCTATAGAAAACTTTAAACCAAATTCAGGTTTTCGAGTCACATCCTTACTCATTATCAAAATAAGCTAAGTTTGAAATTAATGAGAACGTCAATGAATTATTCTTGGAGTTACTCAAGGAGGAAGATAGAAAATGCATGTAACAAAATAGAATATAAAGAACATTATTTTTACAAAACAAAAAACAAAAACCGACTTCAAAAGACCGACTATTGAGTTATTCATCTATTTGTCGCGCACGTACTTAATGCAAATTTAAGACTTATATGGTTTTCTCATGGATACCATTATCAGAACTGGACTAAATTGAAATGGGACCAAATGGGAAGCGTCAGCTTTCTAATAAAAAAAGAATCATCAAAATCGATTCACCCACATCAAAAGTTATGAGGTAAAAAACATAAAAAAAAAAAAAAACATACAGACGAAATGATAACCTCCTCCTTTTTTGAAGTCGGTTAATTAGCGGTTGCGATAATGTGAGCAGCTGATTTTTTACATCTTTCCCTTTAATCCATTATACAAATAAAAATCCAAACATAACTATATAATTGTGAGTGGTTGACCAAAAAGGGACCTGGAGAGATTGGAAACCGTTATTAATTTTTTTTTAATTTTTTAATCTGTGGTCTTTTAGCTTTGTTTTGGTCTAACCTGAATATTTTTAGGTGCCGTAGTGTTTTTTTTTGCGCCCGCGCACGAGTCGAAACTTGTTTCTACACGAAATTTCGATCTATGACTCGTGGTCCCACTAATTTGACCCACTGGTGGGACAGTGTGTCGATTTAATGGGCTCGTGGTCCCACTGTTTGGTGGGACCATCAGTCAACGTAATGCAGTCGCTCGTGGTCCCACTGATTTGGTCATAACACAAATATTTTTGTGAAATGAACAGAAAAGTGGAATTTATTATTAAATTATTTTATTTTATTATTAAAGTTTTTCCGCCTAAGGGGGGGATTCAAAACAGGAATAAGACGAAAATAAAAAGGCCAGCATAAAAACGTGAAGCAAAATATTTTTTTTTTCTCAACAATGAACTTAATGAACAAAACTTAGAGTTTGTTCTCTTTAAACTTATTTTAATTTTTATCTTAACTTTTCTAAAAAATAACCAACTGTGATCTCCTGGTTTATCAGCTGCATTTGTGACTGTATTATTAAGTATTTACTCTACGTATAAATTTGATGCAGTGGGGCCACGAACCTACGATTTTAACTATGACTTGTAGTCCCACTAAGCAGTGGGACCACGAACCCATGATTTCAGGGATAGTGGGACCACGAGTAATAGTGGTACAATCCCAGTGGGACCACGAGTCGTCACCCGAAATTTCAACCGCGATTTACTCGAAATCAATTATTTTCCCTTAAGGTCCCTTTTTGGTCAACCACTCACAATTAGATATTTCTATAGTCTATTTCAAATAGAGAGCGAAAAACGGACATTGACCTTTTAGTGTTGCGCAGGGAAGACCAACCTTCTTTGCATCAATAAATTGTTTTAATAGTTAACAACTATTTTGTCACTATCAAAATTCAGGTTTTCAGTTTTTACCTAACAATTATCATTACATTACTATTATCACTATTTAACTCAAAACTGTAGATCAAGTTTTTCGTGTAACTATCTACCTACACATTAGTAAATTAATCATCTGACATTGGCAGGTGTAATTAGTTTAAGATTTAAGTGTGTGCCAAATAAACTATTTATAATTATTATTACCTTATTATATCGGCAGTCTTTATTTTCATTTCCGTTTTGGACATATATTTGTCTGAAGGACACGTCTCTTTCACATATTTATAGACGTTAATTGTCATCATTTTTTCATTTTCCGACAGATGAGATAACTTGCGCTTCTTTCTAGGTGAGTTAAAACTTTTAAACGGTCTTGATGACGAGGAAGACGACTCCGATGATTCCATTATCACTCACAAACAAAAAACAACACAAAACAAATATATGTCCTAACAAAAACAGATATAACTAATTTAACTCAACAAAAAATAACAATTAACAACCAAACATTCAAATAGCACACTAAAACAATCCGAATCCAAGCGTATTCCAGAGCGGAATGTGGCCCCAGCCATATCTTACCGAAAAATGTCAAAACAGGTTTGCAATATCTGATGGACCTTGTCGCTCGCCTCGCCCGGTACCACGAAACACGGTAAATGCGTAAGCGACAGGGAAACGATACATAAATGTATGGATAACGATACGCATCGTTTGTTTTCGGTGCTCTCGTGGTACCGTGGCGTGAACGTACGTTTTTCGCTCTCTAGTTGAAATAGACTATAACTTGCTTTCCCGACGTGCCAACTTAGAAGCCGCTTGCTTTCAGTATTATATTTGGATGTCACTCCTTTAAAATTTGCTTAAGTCCTTGAGCTTTTATGAGCTTCTTTGTCATGTATCCGAAACTCCATTATGTTTATACCTCGACACGTTTTAGACAACTTATATTTGTTTCAAGTACAATAATGCGCACAATGTCACCTGCATCCTCTGATAAACCCAGAGGAAAGACGGAGCACTGTGTTCGATTTGGGTAAAGCTACTTTCGCGCATAAGTACAAAAGACGCAGACGTTGACATATCAATATTCCTCTACTCGCGGCACTGTAGAGCTTGTGCACGTACGCGTGAAAGTGGAGGAGCTCTTGGCTTCACCCAAATCTAATAAAGTGGTCCATCTTTCTCTTTAGGTTTGTCTGAGCTTGGATCATTAATATTAACAATGATATTCGTACGTCAGAATCGGAATATGATTTTGAAGTCCTCGTTTGGAATTCCAAGACGATATCAGATTTCCCCCGGGAAGGCCACGCATGGCAATATGCGAAGCGAATTCGTGACTCTTTGAGTGTCCGAAGCATACAGAGTCGGAGTCATGTAAAAATTTAGAATATGACATATCTGAAAAACATGACTTTGTAAGAAATCGTACGAAATACCAAAATACGTTTGGCTGATGGAATGTTTTTGCCGATGTAAGGTATGTAATATTACACAATAAACCTTTTCTTAAACTGTATTTAACTTCTTGTCACTATCCATCCAACTTCTCAGTACAATTTTTGAACGTGCCACCTGTCTCCGCTAACTGTGTCCTAATTTAACTCGCCATGATAACGATATGGTTGATCCATTTTGAAACTGGTCGGCCAATGTTTCGTTTACCTTTTCTGTCTCGAACTTCACCTGTCATCACTTCGCCAAGCCACTTTAGATTTATTACCACTATTGACGTCTCGTAACTTTTGTTTTCCCCGGAATCTTGGAGTGTGATGTAAATAAGTTAATTTTAAAAACATTTTACAGTACATGCTTTTGGTATACCAAATTTCAGCTCAATCGGACATTGGCAAGTGGTTCAAATTGAGTAGTAAGATTACACCCGAACAAACATAGTTGGGTACATATTAACATACATGCATTGCATACACATACATACTCGTATGTACATTGGAAATTGCTTTTATAATTAAAATTTAATTTTAACTTTTTTTGTGCTGTATAGTTGATAGTAATAATAGCTGCATGATCACTTGCAGCTTGTGACTTGCACCGTTTCAAAGATGTACTTCTGGAAGTATGTCAAGATGGACCATTTTAATCGCGGAGCACCGTCGACGCATTTGCAAGGCTTCTATTCCAAGAAGTTGAATCGGCTTATGACATACACTAGCTACTTTGCTCGTACGTTTTATTTCAATAGTAAACTAAGTATTACACTCGTAAGCTTCGGACATTTTGTTTCACTTTTCAGGCGTCAATTGTCGTTGTAAAAATAGAGTTTTAAATTTTACTATTAAAACTAACATGGGTTTGATAATTAACACGGGAATACTCACGTAAATATTAAGTCGTTTGCTACGACTAGTTTTGATCACATTTGGTGATCTTCATCAAGAGACTACAAGCGTAAGCGGAGTGTCATAACTTGTCGATGTCTAGGCAATCAAATGGAATTCACAGTGTCCTAAAAGTGGTTGTATTTGTGTTAAATAGAAACCTGCAAATTAATAAAATATGTTTTCATTTCCTAAAAACGTATACGTAACTCTAAAATTCTGGAGCAAAAATGCTGGTGAAATTTTTATTGTTACTTTTGTAATGAATTTTATAGAGGCCGGCAATAGCAATTAGGTTAAAATTAATGAGAATTAAATTTCTCATGATTGCCAAACTTTGTTGAGAGTTAGGTACTCAGTAATTTGTTGATATGCTCTAGTTTAAAACCAGGATGGAGTTCACTATCCTGTTGATGTTTATATTTTATTTAGCTGTTTAATTTTTAATGAAAATGGTTTACGTAGAGAAACTGACATCAATTACATGAAAATACTCACGTTTTATTGAGTCAAGTACTTTGAAAACATCTTCAACAGATGCGGTGATCTTTTCAAGAAATGATTTCATAATAATTTCTTGAAAAGATCAATTTTTGAAAAGCTTGCATGAGCGTGACGCGCGTGCGAACAAGCTTGTGTTTTTATCGTTGCCGAAGACACATTAGTAATAGTAAAATTGGCACTATTTTCTATTACGAAATATGTCTGTCGTATGATAGATGGATATGACTGATCTTATATCATCACATTGTCAAAAAAGTAGCTGCAGTCCACAACTGTATCCGCTATTCTGCCAAAATGATCGACTATGGTAATGATATATACAGATACTAGCGGCCCGTCCCGGTTTCGCACGGGTAGACACTATAAATTGAGATGTAAGCTATCCTATCTCCTAAGTTAGATCGAACTGCACACGGTGTGCAAATTTGATTGAAATCGGTTAAGTAGTTTAGGAGTCTATAGCGGACAAACAACGTGACACGTAATTTATATATATTAAGATATGCATGAAACACAAGGACAAATAAAACAAGTAATGAACCAACAAACATGTTTTCACAATACGCTTTAAACTAGCACAACAAAGGGCAGCTTTATCGTTAAGAGCGATCTCTTCCTAACAATCAAAAGATGGATAAGATACTTTTAAGAGACTTAAAACGGAGTGTGACATATCTACAACAATTCGAAAATACTTTTAAATTTAGCTAAAATTCAGGAAACAGGCCTTAATATGAAACTACCCGGGTGTGGCGTAAACAGTGGATACGATTGTACGACATCACGACTGTTCGGAAAATGACAATTTGGATTTAGTAAAAGTGTCACGGTTTTCGAGTTATTTATAGGACATTTTTGAAAATCTGAGAAAAAATCGGCTTCAGATTTGTCTAATAACTATGGTAAAGGATTATTCACTCTTTACGCCACACCCTGTATCCTATATACATAATATATTTATATAGGAACCTAGGTACATCTTCAACAAAACCTTTGGTATAATATAAAGTGCTGTTGACTCAGCATTTCGTATTCTACTCTCTTGCCATTATTTGCGCTGCGTATACATATACATATATACTCGTAGGTAGGTACGTTTCTTTGAAAGCCAAATGGGTCAACGGATTTTGCACTTACATCAACTAGATTGCACAATAGAACAGTAAGGACAGAGCGGATAGAGAAGGACAGACTGACGAATGACGGAGAGCAAAAGAAATTACAAAAATATACGAATAATTCTAGAGAATATAACTATTGTTGACACCAAAAAGAAATAATTACAAACTATAGAATTAATTTCATAAAATGTGATATTTTAGTGATAAATATTATTTCTAAACTTAATTTGGAGCTCAGAGATTTGGTGCGAAAATAATAAAAAGGACATGAGTCTAAGTTTATTTTAAGAAAAAAAACCTCGCCTGAATTTTCAAAGACAAAAGGTGTCCCGGATTTCCGTACCGTAAAGAGCTTCTTACTCCAACTCGTATCATACAGGATAAATTTTTACCCCATGTTTTCTAGTTTACTCACATTTTCTGGGTTAAAAAGCGTCCGGTAGCACTTGCTTGGCAAATTCTTTCATGATTATGTCCTTCCATTTTAGACTTGGAAATTCGACTAAAAATCCTAGCAACTCGATTGTAACACTTGATGAAAACATTCGATTCAGTTTAGATTTATGTTCAGTTTTTCAGTTTTGTGGGTTTAAATAGAATTAGATTAAAATTGTGGATTTTTGTGTTTGAAAATAAATAATAATTTTGACATTGAAAAATTATAAATATCAAAATCTAAATATAAAAGTTAAAGGGGTTAGTCTACTGTTTCCTAAAAAAAATAGGTAAAAAAAAATTTTAAGTTAAACGGTTTTATAAAACAATAAAAAAATGTACTAAAAACCAAAAAATAATAAAATAGATACAGTCGTGGGAATTATAAATATAAACATATGCATAGACTAGACCAAAATAAAACCGTGGGGCACGTCAATTGTCTACAAATTATCGACTTAATGTGCGATAGAAGAATTACCCCACGGTTTTATTTTAGTCTAGTCTATGCATATGTTTATAATTCCCACGACTGTATCTATTTTATTATTTTTTGGTTTTTAGTACATTTTTTTATTGTTTTATAAAACCGTTTAACTTAAATTTTTTTTTTACCTATTTTTATTTTCTAGTTTTTAGTTTTTATTTTATATAGTACATTGTATTATACTGGTTGAGCACTTTCATTTGATACCCATATTGATGGGATCGATAAAACCTACGTTATCCGCCATTTTGTAGCGGCCGCCATCTTGTATTTCAATTTTTTATAGTATATTGTATTCTGCTTGTTGAGCCCTTTCATTTGATACCCATATTGATGGGATCGATAAAACCTACGTTATCCGCCATTTTGTAGCGGCCGCCATCTTGAATTTCAATTTTTTATAGTATATTGTATTCTGCTTGTTGAGCCCTTTCATTTGATACCCATATTGATGGGATTGATAAAACCTACGTTATCCGCCATTTTGTAGCGGCGGCCATCTTGAATTTATAATGATAATGAATAAACATAATTGTATTGTCACCAAAATCCAAAGTGTATACAAAATTTCAGATTAATCGGTTGACAGGAAGAGGGTGAAATTTGAATTACTAAATTTGACCCAAGAAAAAAGAAAACGTGAGCTAAATAAAACCGTTTAATTAAAAATGGCTTCGGTTGTTAATGTAAGTTTATATGGCGCTAGTGGCTGGAACCATAAACTGTGTTTAGATATAGTTTAGTATAGTTGGTACCGAGTAAACACTTCTGGAGACACTTATCTTATGCGAATTCGACACAGTTTGTCTTCAAATGCTTTCTAAGCCACTAAGTGGCCGAGCGAGGTTTTATTTGAAGTCGAAATCGTACAATATTTTATTTTGAAACGAAAACGAAGCTTATGCCCGGGAGCCAGAGTTGATTGAGCAATTTACTCAAAAATAACAAACGATTTTGCTGTAATTATACTGAGAGTGGATAGACAATTTAATGATTGATATATCTCTTTTTAACAAGATTTTTACACAAATTAGACACAGCATTAAAAACTAACTGTAACTAATAAATATTTTTATTCACACCGACGTTATAGAATTATTAATCTACCAAAAATTCTGCTGAAATCATCATTTACCATGCACTGTATAACCACTGGTTACCAGAACACTGGCAGAACAACTGCCAATGCCTAAACTATGTGCTTGTTCAGTGATTCTCCGAGAAAAATACTGAAGTTGATTGCAAGCACAAATCTCTATTAGACAATTTTTTTTTGTGTACTCAATGAAAAAATTCTTTGTTTCACTTTATTTTTTATCCATTTTTACCAAAAAAAAATAAATTCTTAATAATGTCAGAGCATTACCTCAGACTTACGTTACCTATGGGTATACTACTATGGAGTTTCGGGGAATTATACACTAGAATCAGATACTCAATCGGTTTTATGGAAGCTACTCACAATTATAATAATATCACAGCACTTCACTATTCAAAATCACAATCAGAGGACAGGCGGCTTAGCCTTCCCAATCTTCCATCTTTTATATCGCCTCCGTATTATCCCCGGCACCGCCATCTTGTCGGTGCTCTCACGACTCGCCAGTCGTGAGAGTGACACACCATCCGCCAGCCAGCCGACAGTGGTGCCACCATCAAGACGTGGGGGTTGTCATGCTAACAATAATTAGTTAACTTAAAGGGAAGACCGTTTAAATCTTTAATGTATGTAAAGTAAGTTTAACTTAAAGCAGAATATTGCCATTTCGCTAAAACTTCTACGTACTTACGCAGTTAAAATTATACTCCAGCCCTCATATCAAAACTTGAGTTGTACGAACGATCACCAGACGTTGAAATCACCAAAACTTTTATGACATGAAAAGATCTGTCGCCGTTTTGAACTCAGAACTTAATTTGCAGATTTCCAATCTTCTCATTTAATTTTTCGCATATTTTGATTTGATTGACTCTAATCTAAAAAGTTGGAAATTCGTTTTCGTACAAGTTTGACTGCGTTCTCAGATTTTACTGAATTATTTTATGAATGTTACCCGTTGTGGTCTACAGTTATACCCGCTATTAAAAAAATGGCAATGTAATTTTAAGGCATGTAGAGTAGCACATTGCATAGCTAGATCCGTTGAGCAATAACAGACACATAGAGAGTTTACTGATGACAGATATTTTTATAGCGTTTGTCTTTTGTCCTAAGCTTTACGTATAAAGTTTGTTTAAAGTTAGTCACTATTTAAAAGCAAACCATTTTGTTTACACACGTGACACATCACATTAGCAAAAATGTGTGAGAGCATTTTAAGCAGTGACTAACTTTAAGCAGGCTTTAAAGTGAGATCCATAAAGTTTAGAGAGAACAAACAAATTACTACTTCACAGCTCCACACGTAGAAAACGCCCGCTGCCAAACCATACAGCACAGGTACGTCGTTTTATCGTAAACCTAAACTCTAGTGTGTAAAGCATATTTTCAATTGACAAATTTCAACTGGACTTTGGTCATTTGTCATATAGGTACGCTGTGATTTGTCATTTGAAATTATGCTGTAAGCTGACTAATTGTGGCTCATATTGCAACGAGTACAATTTGCTGCTACAGTTTTGTGGCAAAAAGTCATGGCACAGTAGTAAAAAATAGGCACTTTCGGGTTTACTTTATTTTTCTTTTTGAAATATCGGTCTTGGTCAAATAAAACAATACACGTGCCCTTTAATGTAGATATTAATATTCTCACCTTAATTAATTAATTTCAAGATTAATTTTACTGCCGCGTTGAGTTTCGATTTCCATAACCCTTTTGGAAGGTTATCTATTGTGCTAAATCTCTAAGCAACGTTATTATTATCTTGTAATTAAATTAAATGATTTCCTAGAATTTCTGAAAAGGATTTTAATGAAAAATTTCAGCGAAGAGCAGTATTTGTTTATACGCCTTGTTTTATTGTTTGGATTCTAAAAATCCAAAAATCTCTTAAAAATATAGTCGGTAAAAAATTGTAGATGGTATAATTTTGCTTTTGTTGAGAATAACTAGAATTTAAATAACATACCGTATACTTACTTTACTTACCGAGTTATTTACGTACAAGCTACAAGTTGATCTTTGTGTTTTCGATCAGCGAGAGTAGTTCAAACAAATTGAGAATAATCTTTAGTAAACATAAACAAACGGAGTATTAGCCCTGGATCAAATACGTACAGTGGGTACTAAAGTCAAACAGCTTCGTGAGAAACGATATTGCTAGACTTGCAGGTTATATATACAGAGATTACTAAATAGTTACTATGCGGATTGACTGAAAAGACAATAGACAATTGATATTATACTCGTAATTATGTAGATACTAGCTGACTCGACAGACGTTGTCCTGTCAAAAGCCATTGCGTCAATTCTATGTCAAATGTCAAAAGTTACATTAAAAAAGTTTACATTGTCCAAAGCGCTATATGGTTTAAGTATTTTTAAATTTTCTAATTTTTCATGTTTTCTTTACTATAAATTGAGATGTGAGCTATCCTATCTCCTAAGTTAGATCGAACTGCACCCGGTGTGCAAATTTGATTGAAATCGGTTAAGTAGTTTAGGAGTCTATAGCGGACAAACAACGTGACACGTAATTTATTTATATTATGAAGAAGATTATGGTTTAAGTTTTTTTAAAATCTCAAATAGGTACAGTTGTTCACATATTGAGATTACATAATGAGTAAAAGTAGGGCTACCAATGCGCAGCATGCTGACTTAAATCTATAAATTAATCTCTATTTCCCTTGATCATCGCATCACGCCTGAACGGATGGAACAATTTCGCTAATTCTTTCTTTGTTGTGTTTTCGTTGTTTTAATTATTGTCAGGAGAAGGTTCTTATGAAAGAAAAAAATAAGGAAGTTGAGCGGAACATTAGAAAATATAAGACTCTTCGAATTAAATATTCATAGTTAAGACAGGACAAAGTCTGTCGGGTCAGCTAGTCTATACTTTACTTAATAATAATTAATAATAATATTATAAAGAGGAAAGATTTGTATTTTTGTATTTTTGGATGTTTGTGTGGAATAAACTCAAAAACTACTGGACCGATTTCAGTAATTCTTTCACCATTCGAATGCTACATCATCCCAAAGTGACATAGGCTATATTTATTACCTGAAAAAAAATTAGGGATCCTTACTAAAACTTCAATAGTGTCCAGTGTCCACCCGTGCGAAGCCGGGACGAGCCGCTAGTACCTACAAACAAATTTATATTAACAAAAACATAAATGACAAACCAAACAATAAACGAAACAATTTTTCTTCTATTTAACCGACTTCAAAAAAGGAGGAGGTTATCAATTCGACTGTATGTTTTTTTTTATGATGTTACCTCATAACTTTTGACTGGGTGAATCAATTTTGATGATTCTTTTTTTATTAGAAAGCTGACGCTTCCCATTTGGTCCCATTTCAATTTAGTCCAGTTCTGATAATGGTATCCATGAGAAAACCATATAAGTCTTAAATTTGCATTAAGTACGTGCGCGACAAATAGATGAATAACTCAATAGTCGGTCTTTTGAAGTCGGTTTTTGTTTTTTGTTTTGTAAAAATAATCTTATTGTAAAAGACAGAATAATTAGAAATCAGTATTCGAGTCTACACTTAACAATATGCAAACAATATTTTTTTCGGAAATAACAACCATAGAAATCCATATGTTCGTTGGTTAGATACTTGACATTTTAGGATAGCATTGTACTCATAATTTACGCTTCTTACCCGTGGTACTACCGGTGGTACCACGGGTAAGAAGCGATAATTTAGACGTGGGTAGAAATAATTTTGGTAAAAAAATGAGCAAAAATGACGACGTAAGATATTTTAATAAATAAGGGAATTATATTTTGGTATTTTGTTAGTGGCCTTATATTGGCCGTACTTCGGTGGCCGTAGGCGAAAACGTGTTTAGTCGTAGGAAGTTCTAAGGTTTACTCGAAATATTGGTTAACTGATAAATTTTAATTGCTCTGGAGTTCGAATAATCTAGCTTTGATCTATTTAAATGTGACCTTTAAAAATATCGATATTACCTTTACTATTTCACTTAATTAAATCTGATGCGGGTAGTTTTCGTTGTTTTATATGTTCCTTGCTTTTATTTCATATAGACAATAGACAATTACAATATTTATTTATGACAAAAATATACGTACAAACATACTAAAAATTCAGCATAATGCCATAATATGGGGCATGGGGTATAATAAGTTTCCTTTCTGCACAAACTGTCGTTGACACCAGGACTAGCGACTTGGCATATATTTAAACTTACTATGATGCTTGCGACTTCATAGCCGGCGCTGCTTGGTATTCAGTCTCGCACGGTTGGACCTGTAAAATATGTAGCCTATACCTCTAGCACTTTTATACAAATCAGTCCGTTAGGAGTAAAATCAGCGCCTTCGTTGACGTTTCACAGGCAAGTGCGGTAGAGCGGAAGGGCAAAACTATGACAGGTATGCTTATAAGAAAACATTTTTAAGACGGCTCATTTTATTTTTATTATTTATTTATTCTATCATTTGTTGACATTGTATTAATTTTATTATTTATTTTGTTTGTAATTTTGAGAATTGAATTTGTATTTTTTGTAATTTGTCATTGTAATTCATTGTGAGGTAATTGTAAGTGCTCGTAGCGTTGTTACTTGAATAAATAAATAAATTAAATTAATTAGGTTAAAGCAGTCGTAAAATGGTGGATTCGGAACGGAAATCTAATACTGAGCACACCGTCGGTTCACTGGTCGGATGATATTGTAAAGGCGGCAAGACAGCAATGGATTAAGGCACAGGACTGGAAAAGATGGCGCGCCGTAAAAGGAACCACTCAGCAGTAGATAAAAGACGGTTGATTATGTTGATGATGGTATATTTTAGACTCTAACTGAAAATTTTAAACAAAGACTAATTTCAACTAAAAACTCCCTGAAAGATACATAGATAAGATAAACTCTTTATTGTTCACACCAGAAATTACAAGCAAAACAAGTGTAACATCGCGGCCTCATTGCTAAAAGCGATCTCCCTAAAACAAGATTCTCACCAAAGAGCAACCAAAAATCTTAGTCCAGTACACTCGCACTCATAAACTTATATTTCGTCGTGGAATACGGAGTCCGCAGCATTCTAAGCATGCTAATGCCGATAACATCATATCGGCATCCTCGACCCCCGCTAATAGTCTCTACGTGACTCGCTAAAGGAAGAGGAAACTAAAGTAGCTAAGTTTTTACGCTGCTTGTACTCGTACAGATAAGAACACGATATAAAATGCACCTGAATTTTAAAGGAAACTTTTGCTACACGCGATTTCATGGTTTTTAGGTACAAAGAAAGATTTCAAATTGACTCTATTATTTTAACACAATATTTTTATTGACTATGATCTAATATTAATCAATATTTTTTATGACTTCTAGAATAGAAGAACAAACACTTTTTCATTTCCAGAAGTTGCTCTTATTCTACCTATATAGGTTAGCATTCAACGTAATCCAATAGCCAGAGTTTTTATACCGAAAATAATTTCTGAATATTAACACATTATGTTATGAACTCGGTGTTCTATTGTTACATTTTTAATCATTCACTCACATTTTCCGGGACAAAGTCCTGAAATTCTTTCCAATACGCTTCTTTTCAAATAATCTCGTGTTTGTTCGACATCGTCCATTTTTCACGGAACGCTTCACAGCCAAATGATATTCTTCTATACAATGCCGTGTATATTAGACATGCTCGAAGAAATTGTCTCCTCGAATCGAGATTGCGTGCCATCTCTCGGCCTTTATTGAACGCCAATCATGTTTGCGTATGTCTGTTAAGTGAGCGTTTCCACATACAAATCAATATTGGCGTCAACTTGAAGCCCACACTAAAATTGTAAATGTGAAACTTGACTCGACTTTATACTCAACTTCCGTTTAGTCGTGATAATCTTTTCATGAACGGCTGAATTGATTCTGATACAATTTCACACAAAATACAATCGAGAGAACATAGGGATGGACACACACACGTATAACAAACAGGTCAAACACAAAAAAATGTGTAAAATAGGCAGTTATAGCAACATTTGAGGAAACCGCGTGGTTTTATCCGCTATTTTGTGAGAACCGGTAATATTTTCGGGTTAAAAAGTAAAACATTTCAGCAATGGCGACCACCGTTTATGTTATAACAATTTTGTTTATTAATTAAGGTTTTGCTCGTGTGCCTTCATATAGTACTCTATTTTATCTTTAAATGTTCAAATATATGTTACTGTTACGGGTATTGTCGACATAGCAAACATATTATTCAAAGGCGGTCTATTATACAAACTTTTATTTAACTTGCCTTGTTAGTTAGTGTGTCTGTGTGAGCCAAATCTTTCAAATTAATTTTAAACCTACCTGACATCCAATTAAGCTAAAATTTGGTGAAAAGTGTTTCTGTGTTACTCCGATGACAATACAATAAAATTTTGTTTAAAAAAAAACTAAGATTAACTTATTTAAGATCATCTCGTTTGGATGGTGTGTTAGAAGGATCAGTATGAGCTATGTACCCACGATATGTGGTTTGCACTGAGAAAAAATTCACCTAAAGTACGTACATACTGATAATCACCAAAAAGTGCGATGATTAGCACCAGTTTTTACGCAACGCAACTTTTTACGCAACTATCATATCTGGTTGTCACCGTAAAAACTAGTACTAGCACCAGTTTTGAGGGTGAGAACCATTAATAGTTGTTACCGTAAAAACTGGTGCTAATCATCGTACTTTTTGGTGATTGTCAGTATGCTCCGTACTTTAGGTGAATTTTTTCTCAGTGTAGATTGTGGTATAGAGTTGATAGATCACAGGCACTTAGGAAGGTGGTCACGTCGGTATTAGCGGGCCGCATCTGCACGAAAAACCTCAGATATTAAAAAGATGTTCCACTTTTCCTCACACGTGTACGTGTAGAAAACTCGACCCACGTTTATTATAGAGGTCAATGAAATTAAATATCGAATACTGCAATGCCCTCAGGCCGTTTAAATTCGATTCGATTTATTATTTGGACCATCTAAGTTAGTTTTCAATTCAATTCAATTCAATTAATTTATATTTCATACCGTAGCATATATAAGTTAGTAAAAACATTTCTTCTTTTTTAAGTGGGTTTCTATTAATAAAAGGTTGCTAGTCAGCTTCTCAAAGTGTTAACATCAAATACACAATCTTAACTATCTTCTCCTTCTTAATATATATAAATTACGTGTCACGTTGTTTGTCCGCTATAGACTCCTAAACTACTTAACCGATTTCAATCAAATTTGCACACCGGGTGCAGTTCGATCTAACTTAGGAGATAGGATAGCTCACATCTCAATTTATAGTAAAAAAACATGAAAAATTAGAAAATTTAAAAATACTTAAACCATAATTTAACTTTAGCGTTTTGGACAATGTAAACTTTTTTAATGTAACTTTTGACATTTGACATAAAATTGACGCAATGGCTTTTTTACCAATTCGAATTAAATAGTCATCGAGACAGGACAACGTCTGTCGAGTCAGCTAGTTACATATAAAATCTGTGTAAAGGTCCTGACACGGAGTTTTGGCGGGAACGTGAAAGAGACATGTTGCTTCATTTTGTTATTTTACTAAACTTGTGTAATTTTGAGCGTTAATGTTTATTTTAAGTGGGGAAAATAACCATTAAGTGCTTGAGGACGTGCACGAGTGTGGGCAAATCATAAAATGCAGTAAATCGTGTCATTCCGTGTTGCTTCCAAAACTCCTTATAAAAGCCTCTAGTAAAGTCTCCACTACTTTACTGGGGCACGTACCGTACCTACTCTATCCACTATCCACTTGACACTGGCTAAATTGTGGCAACCCCGCAGAAGCCATTTTTAAAAATTAAAAATTGAAGTTGAAGTTGGTCCTGACACCAGGGCCACTTGGCCTCTGGTCCCATATTTACTGCCAGTTTTGTACAATAACCCATGTCTAGACATTCAACAAAAACTTCTGCAGTCCAAATACTTTCAATATAAGTTAGAAAATGAATTAAATTCCTAAAAAATACTGAAGAAATTTCGACTCCATTTCAATACTTCTAACGATTTTATTTCAGGCCTAAAACTACGTTAGCAATACTTCGATGGCAAGGTTTATGCGTATTATTACTAGCTCATTCAAATTCTATGGTAAATAGCGTAAAGTCACAGAGTTTTGTTTTGATTGGCCGGCAATGTTGTTACTGAAAACCGGACTCTATTTGTTAGCTGATCTAGGTTTATTTTGACTTGATTAATTTGTTTCTTTATGCAAAATAACGTGTGGTAAGTTATGGATATTATAGCTGTAAGTTAATAACCCAGACATATTTTGCTTTTAACAGTTAAGTAAATTCTGCTCTTTAGTGACAAACCAAGGCATTAAGAAACATGAAAAAATTAAAAAAAAAAAATCAATTAGGTTGATTCGAGATTTAAAAAGCAACGTAAATATTTTCGTTAATATTTTTGTCACAATTTTGTTAAATTTTTAACTTTTAAAGTTTTCGCTTTTATTTATTTATTTATTTATTTATTTATATAGCACAGCCACATCACACACATTGACACATATTTCTAAGAGTATTGGCAAGGTACAATTCTGATGTGTACGACAAGTTTATTCATTTCCAAGTATATTTTCTTCCTTCTACATACTCATAAGTTGTAGCGACGTAACGTTAGAAAATCAGGTATTTAAAACGTGCTTTTTACTGTTTATCGAGACTCTTTCCTAACTTCGGCAACATGTACTATCGTTTTTCCTTAATTTGGAAATATATAGAGTTATAAGGAAAGGGTGTGGTA
Source organism: Alcis repandata (assembly GCA_949125135.1). NCBI lineage: Eukaryota > Metazoa > Arthropoda > Insecta > Lepidoptera > Geometridae > Alcis > Alcis repandata. The sequence goes on from OX421238.1 coordinate 7,945,066, forward strand.
AGCCGTAAAGGGCTCATAGTACTCATAATTTTGAACAACTTTTACTATGGCACCAATCCTAAAATCACGAAAAAAATCAGCTTTTCCATACATTCATTCGTTGACGTATTTCTAAAGAACAGCGGATTTTTTTTCTCATAAACAGTTTTGGTGCTATAGTAAAAGTTGTTCAGAATGAAAAGTACTATGGGCCCTTTCCAGGTTGGCATAGTGATTCCTTATACCCCTGTATAGTGCCCTTACTGCCATTTTTCTGTAGTCTCTCCGATGGGCCGAGTAATTACGCATGCCACCCGTGAGTAGCTCGAGCGAGCTCTGACCTTGCGATCAAATGGCTGCACTCAGGCTGGCGTGCATGCATTAATAATGTTAACATGCCATGAAACCTACAATTAAACGAGTTTTCTAACTATGTTATGATTGATATTTTGAGTTAGGGCTTTATTGCTATCAGTAGAAGTTAGTTAGAATGTTTTGTGCAATTATGCAATAATAATAATTTATTTGTGTCAGGCAACTAGGCCCATATTTTCAAATACCTGCTATTAGCCCTATTTGTTACTATGCAATGTTTTTAATTATTTTATCTGCGCCGTAATAATGATAAAAAGTAGCAAGTCTTTGTATTCCTGACAATGTGTATGGAATCATGATGTTTAATTGAATACTATAGATAGGGCATGAAATCGTAACAAACAAATAATTTCAGTTTCGCGTTTTTCATATTAGTTAGAATATTTAAAAAAGTTACTTGAAGTAACTTTTAAAAGTTACACTCGAGTTTTGAAATATAGGTAAATGTTGCTATATTTTTTATTTAAACTATATAACAAAATTATTATCAGGTATATATAAATTGAAATGAAAAAAAAAATGCAAGAAAAACCATTCAAGACAAAACAACAAATCATTTCTGTACGACTATTGGAAACTTGCAGCTTGTAGCTTGCTTGTATAGCAAACTTTCCCGTCAAGCTGAGAATTGGCGATCAAACACTCTGTATAAGCTGCAAGTAGACGTGAAATGAAAGAACTTTGCTTATTTATCTTATCGGGACTGCTTTGAAAGTCGTTATGCTACGAACTTGCTACGTGCTACGCCGTAGTGCCAATCTACAGCGACTACGACATACAGATGCTAAAGTCTAACAGATTTGTAAAAAGTTTACAGACTACTCAGAAGTATAAAATATGAGCTTACGAGTCAGTTTTGAAATGGCTGAATGAATTTGGATGTAATATTGAGGCAGAGAGAGAGAGAGAGAGAGAGAGGGAGAGGTAGAGCTTGGTAAGTTCTAAAAACAGCCATGTTTCTTCTCGATCAAAGTTTCAAAACTATTTATGATTCCATAAAGGTACTCGCATGTTTATAATAATAAGCCACTTACGCGGACTGGTTCTATTTATCACCACTTCAATGCGATAAAGAACAATCGATATAATAATATTAAAATAGAGATAACGATTTTTTCGAATCATTCGCGAAATGTAGGGTGACGACTCGTGGTCCCACTGGGATTGTACCACTATTACTCGTGGTCCCACTATCCCTGAAATCATGGGTTCGTGGTCCCACTGCTTAGTGGGACTACAAGTCATAGTTAAAATCGTAGGTTCGTGGCCCCACTGCATCAAATTTATACGTAGAGTAAATACTTAATAATACAGTCACAAATGCAGCTGATAAACCAGGAGATCACAGTTAGGTCTATTTTTTTTTTTTTTTTTTTTTTTTTTTATGCCATAGGTGGCAGACAAGCAAACGGGCCGCCTGATGGTAAGCGATCACCGTCGCCTATGGATACCTGTAACACTGGAGGCATCACAGATACGCTGCCGACCTTTTAAGATTCTATTAACAGCCCTTTTGAAGACCCCAATATTGTAGCTACTCGGGAATACAGGTGGAGGGAGCTCATTCCACATTTTGCAGGTGTGTGGCAAAAACGACCGTGTAAAACGCACAGTGTGCGATTTCCACTTATCGATAATGTGGGCATGAGCACCCAAACGGTGGCGGCTAGTGCGGTGGTAAAACCGCGACGCTGGAATTAGCTCGAATAATTCTTCAGAACACTCCCCATTGTAGATGCGATACAATTGTGATAATTGTAATTGTGATATTTGTGATTGTGCAATTGTGATTGTGATAGTACATTTCGCGATTCGAAAAAAATCGTTATCTGTTTGTGTTGCGTTTAGTGTTCTAGTTGTTTTATATTATAGAGCAAGTACAACTCGGGGTTGTATAAAAGAAATATAAAAATAAACTCTTAGGCAGGTTACATCTTTAAACCCATCGTTCCTTCCCATCATGTGAGATTGTTGAAAATTTAAAAAACTAGTTTAAATTATACTGTTTTATTCTGTTACTGTTTTAGTTTCTAATTTTCATTAGGGTAGCACCGTCTTGGTAAAAACAATCCTCATGATCATTATCATCATAATAGATAGATAGATAGATAAACTCTTTATTGTTCACACCATAAATTACAAACAAAGGGATTATAACACCTAAAACTAGTGCGACATGATCAACTGTTTTCCACCTACTGTTACTCGTAAGTATATAGGTTTTTTCATTAGCGCGCAATCTTTTTCTGTCCTATGTCAATCTCATTCATTGTCTTGCTACCTTCTTTACAAAGTCATTTGACCGATGATCGCTTAACAATAAAACAATATATCAAATTTGGAAACAACATAAAGCGTCACAGTCACACCGCAAGACCCCGAAGCACGTGGCTCACACAAGGCGGCCGCCGGTATGCGGTGACGCAAGCAACGCAACCGTGACCCTGCTTGAAGGTCGCTGCTGGCCCGCCCTTCTATCTGAATATGCGTAACAACAGCGAAGATTTCATAACTTATTTTTAGATATAGCCAACTGCGGGCCGCGGTTTCGCTGAAACCGTTCACCGTTCCGTTCTTTACGTTCGTTCTTTCAGGTTCCATAGGATCCTGTATTATACAGGATAAAAATAGCCTATGTGTTAATTCCACGGTATAAGCTATTTCTGTACCGAATTTCATCCAAATCCGTTTCGCCATTTTTTCGTGATTGAGTAACAAAAATCTAATCATACAAACTCTCATATTTATGATATTAGTAGGAAAACGTAGAAAGTAGAATAGTAGAATAGGATATATTGTAACCTACTTAAGTCAGTTTTGTCATGAGATGTTGGTACGAGTAGACATATAAATGTCTACAAGACAAAATGTAACTTGTTTAGGTAAAATTTACGGTCGTAAGCTTTGGTTAAGACCATCTCAGAGCGGACGTAGATATTACTTGGTAAAAAAAGTAGTTGCAGTCGTTTAAGAGTTAGCGGATAGCATATGGGCAAATTCAGAACTTCTTGGAAAATCGTACATTTCAGGCGGCCTAAAAACTTTTCTTACTCTACGTTAGCAGCTTCTCATTTACCCCGATTTTCTCTTCAGGCAAGAAACGTTCGCCCCAGTTACCGACTATCCATAAATCTCAATAGAGCATAGGTAATTAATCCTCCTCCACAATTGTACGTTTGCTTGAATAAAATATAACTCCAGATGGGTTTGTTCGAGTAACACGAACGCAGGTAGTTATTACGAATATCGGAGTACCTACGACATCAAATATTCACTCACTTGTATTTCATATCTTGGAATCAGATCGTTGATCATGTCATTGATGTTATATGCGAGTAAATACGAGCATGGATAGTATGTATTGAGAGGGTTTATCGTTTCATGTTTTGAGTAAAAGTAACTTCGTATAAGCTGAGTGGGTAGCCTGGTATAAACGCTATGACGAAGCGAGCACGTAAAGAGTACAGTGGCGAGACAGTGCTCTCGGCCGCGTACTCGGTTTATACCATCGATCTAGGGTTATACAAACATTTTGACGAGGCAAGACAGTCACTAGAATCACGATTTGTATTGGGTAAGTTACGCGTAACGAGAACAGTGGTGAGACAGCAAATGGGCGCATTCGGCCGAGTAAACAAATCATGATTTTAGTGACTGTCTTGCCTCATCAAAATGTTTGTACAAACCAAGTACGCGGCCGAGAGCACTGTCTCGCCGTTGTACTCGTTACGCTTAATCAGCACATTAGAATTTTTGACGTAATAGCGTCTGACTTAGCTTGTTTTATGTATTTCATTTGTCATAGCTTATTTTATTACTTTGGCTATGATTGACCAACTGAAGAGTAATAGTTATTTGTTATACAAGAGTGCAAAGTTGCTTTTTAACCGCGTGTTCAATTTTGATGACGGAGCAAGCGAAGGATTCTAAAATTGAATCACGAGCGCAGCGAGTGATTCAAAATTAGAATCCTGAGCATTAGCGAGGGAATCAAAAGAGCACGAGGTGAAAAATCTTTGCATTCGAGTGCAACACGTAACTTTTCATTCCACCTCAGCGAGGAAAGAGTATTTTTAATCTTCAATATCTGAGTGGAAAAGCTCATTTGCGCATTATTAACAGTTTCAGTCAATTCTGTTGGCGTCAAACAAACTTCCTCGTCGCTAGAATCACTCATTTTAGTTTTTTCACTTGTTTTCAAGTTTCTTGTTTTTAATATAAGGTTTAACAATGACGTGAAAAAATGCCGCGTAAAGAACCGCGTACAAAGCAAATTGAAAACAGAACACCAAGAAGGTTCCGAGTCTGAGTTTTTAACAAATTAAAAAAAAGTTGTATGATATATTCGGCACCATAGAGGTAGCAGTAAATAGGTTTAATGTTTTTTTTAATTCACAAACTTAGTGCACACGATGTTCTAAATTCAATTTACTTTATCCTCTAGAGAATAAAAACAGCTTTTCCACTCAGATATTGAAGATTAAAAATACTCTTTCCGAGATGGTGGGATGAAAAAGCTTTTTTCATACTTTCCGCTTTTCGCAGTTGAAGAACTTGTACGATCCGCTTCTATAGAAGTTGACAATACCTTTTAATAATATAACAGCAGTTACATAACATCTGTGGCTTATAAACAAACTTCTATGATAATAAAACTTTCACTGAATAATAGGTATACAAAATATGACAAGTAAATAAAATAGGTAAGCAGAAGCTAAAAATAAAAATAACAAATAGGTTCGCGTGCCTACCAGTCGTTAGAGCTTGCAGTTCTAGCACGCTCAGAAGCCGGCTGGAATCATATAAGTAGGAAATATTTATTTTAAAAAGTCTGGTATGACTTCAGGTTACTGAATATTGGAAAGCTAGAGTAACCACTGATCAGCTCCGTTGAAGTTCGTTGAAGCCCGTAGTTTTAATCTTTCTCCGCCGCATTTTCTTTATGCTATTTAGTGACTAGAAAAGCAAATCAATGTTCAATGGATGTTAAACGTCACGTTTGCTCATAACAGGTCTGCACCACCCAGAATTTTGAACTCTTATAATTCAAGACCCTATGCGGCACAGCACTGCGCTCGTCACCCTGAGATTTCAGATGTTTAATCTCCTATTTGCCCTGGAATTTCATACGTAAGCAGTAAGCAAGCACATAGCATGTCAGTGGGTAAATCTTTAAACTGAAGTTTGGAGGTCAGTTCCACTTTTCGAGATCCCATTTTGCGTTCTTTAAATACTCATAGCTCAGTCCGGTCCACTTCTGATATCGACCAGCCATTTCCGTCTCTGGCATCTTGGGCTTATTATACCTATACTTGCTACTAAACTTGTCGAAACCTTTGTTCTGTTCACCCTTCCTTTTTACAGAATTTAATTCCCTTGTTCCCTTTAAACAAAATAAAGAGCATTCGGAGCACAAGGTAGTTAAATCAGGTCCCTGAATTGATCGCGAGATAGAAAGATTAATTAAACACGGACCCGCGTTGATGTAATTAATGAAGTTTCCTCATCTTGCGCGGAAAACTTCCCGAGTGTGTGCCAACTGACAGTCGAGGCTCGTGAGGAATCTACTGCTTCTACTTGTGTGGCAGGAGGAACGCTTAATTTTGCAGGCTTGTTGATAAATTTCGCAGTATGTACTGTATGTACGATATTAAATGTTGGCGTCTGCGATTTTAGCCCCTGACGCAAACAGACGTTGTAAGATGAACATTTGAATCTGTGTTTGTTTGGGAGCTCGTATCGTTGCTTCTAAACAAAGAGATACACATGTTGAAATGTGTAATTGTGTATCGGTGTGTCTGTCTGGGAGCTACTCGTATAATGTGAGCTCACAAACCGCTGAATCTATTTCAATTTAGTTTTTTGTGTGTAAAAGGTGACATGAACAAGAGCATTCTTAGGCATACTTAGTTTAAAACCTCCCGATAGAGAATACCAGTTCAAACATAATTCAAAAACTTTTATCCAGTCGTTTGGATATTATTCAGTTCTTTTTTCGAACTGATAATCTGAATCGGATATATCTGATATAATATAATCGTTTGTATTTGATGCTTTCAGTGTGTTGTAAAGCCTTAAATAGATATATACTCGTAGTCACAAATATTTGATTGCTCGCTCACTACAAAAACATAATAACGCTTAGTTCGACGACTGGCAGTCTTGTATGTAAGAGTGATCTCTTCCAGATAAAGCAGGCAAAGGTTCTCAAAAGTGTAGGAGTGATCTCATTAGTGATTGACGGTAGCTTTTAATTAAAAAGTCCGGTCATTCAAAACGGTAAAATCGATCGTGATCAAAAGCTATGAAGTTATCTAGAGTATAAGGACGCAGACAGAATACTTTTAACTTTAAAAATGCTGAATAAGAATTTAGTAAAACGGTGGCAAGTGGTACAACACTGACCTGTTTTGTTCAAAAACTGCAGCTATTTATTAAACTCAACCTCATTTTCACTAGAAAACCAAAAGTAACAAGATATTTAAAAAATATGAACTAATTTTTATAATTTTGTTATATTTAGCTTTTTTAACTTTAGAGTTACATAAGTATACCAAATTCCAGCTTAGTTAGACGTGGAAGTGGTCCATCATCCAAGATTGCACCCACACAAACATACATATTAACACAAAAAAGTTAAAATAAAGCCTGTAAAAATGACAAGTGAAATGAAGATCACAAACAACGAAATATGTTTGCTTCATTCAATACTTTATATGGTAACTCGACAATAACAAAATAGTGGTTGGAGTGACGCCAACAGTTTCCCCGTTTATTACTATGTTTATCACGGAGAACATATCCCGTTTACCCTTTATGTGATCACGGGAATGGGTTAAAATTAATAGCTAACGGCCGAGTTTACCGAGTCGGGATCACTGAAACAGTGAGTGACCTCTGAAAGAAACGAGCGATTCGAGTATTACGTACCGAGTTAACTAAGTCTGGACAAGGATAAGTAATATAGGAAGTAAGTATGTGTAAGTGAAATAGAAGACTTGTGACTTGTGACTGTAGAGTGTAGACTGTAGAGTTTACTTAGTATCAAGATTTATTATTGTCAGTTATGAGTTTTATTATGTAAAGTTTGCTTGGTGTTTTTTTACCAAGCAAACTCTCAAACTCAAACTCAAAAAAGGTGACTTGGGATAGTGAATTTAAGCTTTTTCAAAATATTATACAAAAGTTCTGTAAATGTATAAGTAGGTATTTTGTTAACTAAAATTTATTCAATTTTCAGAGCTGTCGTTTGCTTTTTTCTGTTTTCATATTTTCTGTTCGCGGGCATTTGTTGATGAAATTATTGAATACAATTGAAGCTCTCGAAAATCTACAGTTGGTTAATTTGCTTTTACACTTTTCTGCAGTTAGCAAAGCTAATTGCTCCTTCCTTAAAAAGTTAAACCACAAAACTATTTCAAAGTATACGTTCTTGCCATAATTTCTTAAACTTGCAAAATATGGAAAGAACGAAGATTCCCGAACGTAAAAGAAGCACCCGTTGTTCCAAACGTGTAACAGCTTACAGGGTATTTTAGTTCTTAAAGTTGAATCGTTAAGGTTTAATATCGCAACAGTTGCTATCAGGAAGTTTTCGTAATATGGACGGTTAATGGCACAGAGCCAACAAAAATGGATACGCGCGAGCCTCTTTAAGATTAAACTTCTATTCATTGCAACTAATATTTATGTAGAAGTTATTCAGAGCCTGCGATTTACCTAAGATTCTTTAGTTTTATTAGCACCTGCTACAACTTATAACAAAGGGTAAAATCGATCAAAAGGTAAACGTCGCCGCGTCGCGTTGGGACAAACAAGTAGTCAAGCAAACTTGCGTCAAACATTTTTTCCGCTTGGCTAAGGATACGAACTAGTTTGCTAAGCGGACGGCCAACTTCCAATAGTGGAGAGGGGGGAGGGACCAGATGATAATGAAAACTTAGTTTACTTCTACTTTCAATTTTGAAATTATATTGTTCTTTCTCATAGCGCATTTATATTGTACTAGCTGACCCGGCAGACTTCGTACTGCCATACAGTACTTCTCTATGGTACATACTGCCTAATTAAATTGCAATAACTTTATAAACTTATTGTTGGCGCGGTTCTTGGACGTTAGGAACATACTCGTACCTACATTGCTTAAACAACAGTGAGTGCTTGCAATTCAATATGAACTTTATACAATAGCAATAAAGCTCGTTTTAGTTAGAAAACGTTTGTATGGGAAAAAGAAAAGGGCTGTTTTTAGGGTTTTTCAATATTTCTGAGAGATTTTCTTAATATTTTTTTCCGTAAGAACCTTCTCCTAATAATAACAAATACAACAAAAAAAGAATAAGTGAAATCGGTCCAGCCATTCACGCGTGATGCCGTGACCAAGGAAAACAGGTTTCATTTTTATATATATAGATTGCATTTATCATTACACTGTTCTTTCTCATAATCTTGTCTTAGTCAAATTTTGGGTCTATTTTTATCAGAACAAAGATTAAGTTATGTAGTATCTATGGGGTTTATCTTTGGCATGAACAAAGCTCGTGCTCGTAAAACAATCATAAAAGACACAATATGTAACACCGACACAAACCTGCCGGAAAGCAAATCTGTGTCTACAGTTCCTGTGGCGCGACCTTCAATAAATATTGACATAAACCTGAAAATTGAGACTCTTTGACGTACCGCGTAAGTTGCGTAACATTTATAATCTGTGTCTATACAGAGTGTTTGGTTAGATGAAGAACAAACTTTAGGAAATGATTTAGCACACAGGGCTATGAGGAAAGGGTTTGGTAAGCCGAAAAGGGCTTATAGTATGAATGTATAATAATAATTATAATTTTGAACAACTTTTACTACGACACCAAAACGGAAAACGCGAAAAAAAACTGCTGTTCCATAGAAAAATGTCAGAGACATTCAACAAAACGCATTGAACAGCTGATTTTTTTTAACAAATTTTGGTTTGGCCTCATAGTAAAAGTTGTTAATAACGATGAGTACCATGAGCTCATTTCAGATTAGCATGCTTTTTCCTTATAACCCTATACTTTTCTGAGCCATAATGAAATATGTGTGAATGTTGTATGACTCATCAGCTGAGATCAGTGGGTCGGTTATTCGATGTTTAAGTATTCGATCAGTTGACAGACCTTGGTAATTTGTTGATAGACGCAGTCGGTTGAGGTCAATTTATTCTTTCATTGCGATGGTTATGGTAGATACATAATTATATTCTTCAAGCTGACAATGCGTTTTCAACACCGCTAGTGTTAGAAGTTATATAAGGGCAGCTGTTTGCTCACCATCAGGTAGTTCATCTGCTTGTTTGGTGCTTTTATAAAAACCCTGTATCGCGTTTCTTTCGCGGCTTTAGCTCGCGTATATCCATGTTTTTTTATGTCACCCACAATTAACTTTGCTGACTATTCAATTTTAAGTTCATCGGTAAATATTTTATTAACTTTTTTAGTACAATAATAACGGCTATACTCAGAGCAGCAACATTGATCCACCCCTGAATATAACCCGGGTCATCCTCCTCTCATCTAATTTGGTAGTATTGCATAAATAATAAACCTTTTCCTAGTTTAGGCCAAGCTTATTCAGTCAGTATAACTTATTTTCAGTGTTGCCAATAGGTGTGTACTTATAATTATGCTTTTACTTCAGCTTTCCGAAGCTTGTTTGTGACATTCTGCGGTTACGCCTACGTTTTGAGCAATTTATGCCGGAAAACTGGAAACTAGACCAAACTGGCATTTTTGGGAATCGAACTGGAACTTTTGTCACGATTTTTAAAGTACCCCATAAATGTTAGGAATCTTTGGGATTATTTCTAAAGTATCCCATAAAGTCATGTGGACGGTTGTAAAATTTTGGCGACTGACAGGACTTGTATGTACCTGCATAAATGGGCAACGATCCAGGCTAGGTACTCTCCCGTTGCTACGCCAGTTCAATCGCAGACATCCTGAGTAACGTCGTAATATTTGAACTGCATATTGGCAGTCCAAGTAGAATGTTCTTGGACCATTTTTCTTAGAAGATCATAAAAGAGATAGCATATGTCATGTCGTACAAGGATATAAAATAACTAGAAATTATTCTGCTGACAAGAGCAACGCTCTTAATTGATTATGAGAATGAAGCGTTGGTAGCTCTATTTTTATAGCGATGAATAAAATTGGATGTGAACCGACTTCACAATCGATCGCTGCATTTGAATATTCTGTTCTTTGAACCCGTTAATTTCTTGACGTACCTACACGTACCTAACACTAGTTTTTGCTAAATTTCTTTCAAATCTGATCAGACGCAAAAAGTTATGAATTATTTATCAAAGAGACATATTAAATTCAGCTATCGTTATGCCGACTTTCGCATTTAATATTGTGATATTAATGTAGAAATCATGGTTCTATCGTAACAGGAAAAGATCACACTTTAGCTTAGTCAAATTTTAATCAAGAACCGACTTTTTTATTTCCCTCGCAATGTATTTTAACAGCAAAGTAAATATTTTTATTATTCATTAAGAGGAATTGTAATAGCGTTGTCTTTTACGCGATTCAGCGTTATGGGTCTCATTTACATTCTCTTCCAAATAACAACATTGATTTTACGGCCTTCCTAATGGGGTTTCGTAAAGGATTTTGAAATTTAACGCCATAGAAACAAGGTTTTTAATCGTTTTTTACTTCCCGTGAAAGATGTTAAAAGAAAAACTTCGCAAAGGTGTAATCTAACAACTTAACCGACTTAGCCTTTCAGATTACGTACCTACAGATCGTTGAACTTAAGGATAATTTCAAATTAAAAACGATTTGAAACCTTGTTCGTATATGGTTAAGTTTCAAAATCCTTACGCGAAACTGCCCAGTTTACAGAGAATACAGCATAATGGTATCGTGGCATCATTACCCCACGCTGAATGGAAGTGCTTATACGTTTACCTACTTAACTCTAACGCTAGGTCATTGCTCGATAGCGTGCCTACAATATACGGGCAAATCTCCTATACCTAGCTATAAATTCTTCAACAGTACAATTTGGCCATTCGACTTCGCACCCCGATATATTATTAGCCTTCTTTCGTCCTTTTTTTCTCGCATTTGGCGAATAAATAAACGCGACCCCTGATATTGTGTAAATCCTCGTAAAAAATGGGCCGATCTTTTTCAGAAAAAATGTCTACTGCTACAGGAAAAGTAGATCAATAAATACTTTGTACTTTGCATAGGAAGTTATGTAGCTCGACTAGATGTTCATAAACGATTATTTATAATATAATCAATGTTAAGCACCAGACGACACGGTCAGTCTTCGGATGGGTGACCGCGAGCATCAGTTTTAACAGAGCGCTACCTTGGTTCGGATGACTAGCATAATTGTATAGCTTGGTTGTTTGTCTTAATAACGACCGCCAAAGTATTACAAACTTCTTCAGGTGGCCTAAAATCTCTAACGTCGAACCTTTGCTGGGTTTGACGTTTACAACCTTTACAAAATTACTTACAGAAAGGAAACATAAATAAATATTTAAGAAAATTAAGTAAATAATTATACCGAATTAAATTGTCATCCAATTTTAAAAAAACATTAAAGTTTCATGTTCCTAACTCATCGAAAAGCTAAATTACGATTCGGTCGCAAAAACTATAACGAACATACCTACAAATAAATAATAATCCTTCATTTGAGTTACAAAGTGAATTTACTGGAAAATTAAAAAAATGTGAAGATTTACGCATAAATTTCTAGAACTAAAAATTCGTTCCAACATTAATTACTTTAACCACAGCTACACCTAGCAAATTAATATACAACTGAATTAAAATAATATTTTTTTTCGAACAACAACATACATATTTGTCTTTCAAGCTACGAGTAGGTACATTAGCAAGGCACGCCTGATCTCATAGTATAAAAATATCTTTAGGTAGGTGCCTAAAATCACAAACCACGTACTTATATTGTATTACATGTATAATATATATATCTGCTGCTACACCACAGTTGCGTGCTAAGCAGCTATTAATAACAAAAATACATGGCTGAACCAGTACACTAGTCATAATTTGTTAAATTTATCCATGTTCAAAACACAATGAGTATTATTCATCTACAGTGGGCTTTATTTTAATTAGAAGCTATACATATATTTCTTGAACACTAAGGTCATTTTTACAGGACTATATTTTGTACGTCTAACTTAACGAGTGTAAAAGAAGTAGAGCGATCATTCTGATCTTCTCGCACCCGTGATACTCACTTGTAGGCATATACCATATTTTTCTAAAGTATGTACTCTTTGCTGTGCGTGCGGAAATAAACTTTATTACTAGGAGTTAAAAGTCGCTATTTGTTTATCATCTCAGAGTGGACTTTCTGTACTTGTACTATTCTAGGTCAGCGCTTCGGTCCACATTTGTCACGTTCGTCTATCCATCATCTTTTTGTCTGTCGCAGTTTGTCCAGCTGTAGTTTTAAAACTCCATTATCTTTTACTAAGTTTTATTTTAAGTTGAACTCTGAAATCCTTTAATGGCCCGATAAACTCTTACAGTCGAAACGCTCGAGGCCATTATACTGATATAGCAGAAGCCCTTTTCTTGGGCAGTCGAGATTATCTCAGTTAGTCTCACTTTCATGGCATTTCTTATGGGAGCTACAGTGACCGATATTATGTCTCCTTCGCTAGAATAGGGCTCCAGCTCTTATTTGAAATTCGTGGCAACAGTTGCTTTTTGCCAGCGATCTGTGTTCCGCCCGTTCGTTTATCCGGTTACGGAAGTGTTGGAGCCGTAGTCCGGGAGTGATCGGGATACTCCTATTACTGGACGCTGTTGCTAAAATTATCTGTTATAGAAAAGTTTTTGTTGAAATAACGTGTGCATATTTTTATTACTTAAACTTAGCTTAGTTGTTTGTGTGCTCAGATGCTACGTGACAAAGTGTGCGGTAAAATATTTCCCCTAAGATAATCTGTTATTTGATTCCAAAAATCTTAAGTCTTTTTAAATATTTCAAGTGGTTTTCTGGGTTTGTCAGCCAAAGTTTGTAATATCTTTTCGATGTTTCAATGTAATTTTAACTCGTTACAACATTGTCCGGTAGCTTTCAAACTATTCCTTCTTGAGTGTTTCTTGCTGCCTCCAGTTTTGGTTAATAAACCCAGGGCGGAGTTAAATGACGTAACTAATTGTTCCGCGTTCGTGTTTTTATGTTTCCTTAATTTTTAGTTGAAGCGAGATGAGAATACACGTTTCTACATTAAAAGAGTCAAGAAAATGCATAGATATATTTCTGCCTCCGTAATCGTAAAGTGTAAAGGTATGTTCAAAATAATTGTCTGTTACCTTTTTGTCCAATATAACGTAAAATGTTGCCCTATTGATTTTTCTTGAAACGCCATGTTTATTTATTTCCAGGCACCCGGGAAACAGAATCGCTTATTAAAGACCTAGGTCTGACAAGAACTAACAAGCATTTCTCACTCGAACCATTAAACAAAAGCACTAAAAGATGTTGCCGATGACTCGAGGCGGGGCATTAACAAATTTTATTTTAACGATGTCCGACAATGTTAGGGCATTGTTGGGAGTAAAAATATTTGACATTCTTCTTTATATTCAAACTCCTCTGGTAGAACAAATTTACATACCTTATACTCCAGTCGGCGCTTCGCCTTTGTGACCGTTGCGGTAATTTTTATTTAGAAACATGCGACAGAGAATTCTGAAATATTTCAGGGGAAAGTTGGTGGAATCAAGGGTCTATTTATCACGGTTATCTTTTTTGGGGGAATCTTTACGATTGACGGATAAAATGAAAAATTATTATGCAGGTCTTAATTTGTTAGTTTTTTTTGTACCTTAATACAAAATATATTGATATACGTTTATTTTGTAATTGATAATACGATACTTACGTAAAAATTAAGTCGTTTACTACGACTAGTTTCGATCACATTCGGTGATCTTCATCAGGTGATTATAAGCGTGACGCGCTACATGATATACGTTTAGTCGCACCAGTTCATACATTTTGAGGTTTTTGTAAGGATTGTTGAGATTCAGTTCCGTAAATATTAATAGAATTAGTTACTTATTGATTCGAAAACGGAAAATGAATTGCATAGCAAAATTATTCTAGTTCAACTTTACGAAAACTTAAGTTTTTGCCACTGTCGGCAGGGGGCGGGATTCAATGAGCTAACCAAACTCCGAGATAAGGGCGGCCACGCGGTTGCCAAGGGTTGATAAATTGATACAGATTGCGGGTAGTTAAAGTTTTTGCATTATAGTGCCAGCCCACAGAGATTAGCTTTAACTATTTTGACTTGAATAATGAAACTACGCGGTTTGAATGCAAGTTTTGGACGAAGTAAATATATTTACATTTTAGATTAATTTGGGTACTGTCTGTGTACTGGTACAATCTATTTGACTGGAAGAGATTTTGCTTATAAGGTAAAGAGCTTGCTGTACATACTAGCTTCTTAAGATACCATTCTTACGTTTGCAATTTCTGGCTTGAAAATAAAGAGTTTATCTAGTAGTAGAGAGAGTTTCTATCTCTTTTTCTTTTTGTTTATCCATGAAGTTTTTATGCACAAAGTAATTACTTACGTAGCGTTCTTTATATATAACTCCCTTGAATGAACTCAATTTCTTTCAAACTTTCCTGAATACCGAATAAGCTACCGAATTGCCGTTTATCCAATCAGATAGTTAAAACCGTCGTTTCTTTTTCCTGCAAGTCACGAAGCAAAGTTGCGAAGTATTGTCCCAAACCGAGTCTGTCGTAGAATTTGTTGCTACAAACATGTTGGCAAGTCATTTCTCAACTTAATGATTAACGGCGCGGTTTGAAAGAAGTTAGAACTCAAACTGACTGCGTGCAGTAGAATAAACTGAACTTTTAAACTCGTTAAACTGTGTCTGAGAAAACGCTCTGTTTACTTTAGTAGTAACACGAGTACAATTAGTTTGTTATTAATAATAATATATATAATATCTTTATTGACAACACACAAAAAAAAAATGAAATTACAAACATAGTAAAATATAAAAGAAAAAAAAAAAAAAAAGGCACAAAAGGCGGTCTTATCGCTAAGATCGATCTCTTCCAGACAACCGTACCAATGATTATTCAATTGGAAAGGCTGAATGAAAACATATCGACCGTATATTCTATGGTAGAATGGTTTTTTAATCGTTAGCCTTATGAGTTTTGACACTTCATTTTTTTTTTTTTTTGTAAATTTAAGTGGGTGTTAGCATCCGAACAAGAAGAAAACTGAATCTCGGATGCTAACATCTTCCCAAGTTGAACTATATTGTATCGTAGTGTTATTATATCGTATTTGTACATTATATCATGTAGGCGTCCCTTGTCAGTAAATAGGTCCATTGCATTTGGTTTCTTTGGTGATTTGATATCTAAGGACTATTGTCAAAGTGTAGTGACCAAGTTCACGATTGATTGTACATTTGCAAACCTTTAGCGCCAACAACGTAATAAGTTGGTAATACAAGTTATTGGTAAACGTTAAAATTGATTGTCGAACGTCAAGAAAGTTGAGATTTTTGAGAAATTTGTATTTTATCACTTTTACCGCTCTTTTAATGTAATTCAATCTCCTTGCCAATGTTCTCTTTTAAAAAGTTAGTTCGTGTTTGTTTCGGCCAAGTGCATAGCCATGAAAGACCGCTGAAATGGCTTAGCGGTTGTTGTTATACATACCAAACAACCGGGGCATACAATTTTATGTGCCATACGTTCCAGGCAAAACTGCCTTGGAAAAGCAACAGAATCCTGAAGAAATTCACTCAACGTCAAATCAATTTTTTCGCAGCGTTCAACGTCCATACCGACCACAAAGCATTTTAGTATTTTTAAGTAAGTTACAGCAGCTCCATCGATTGTGCTACTATTTTTGTAGTTGACGTGTAGCACGCAAGCGGTGTGAAAGTGGCAGATTATAAAAAAGGCATTTTTGCCCATAACAGCCTTCTGTAACGTGCATAAATTTCAACGTATTAAAGTAGGCGGATTGATTGTGATTTTTAACCGTCGATTAATAAATGAGAGAGAAGGTTCTTTTGTGTTTGATCACTCAGGTTTTAGTAAATATGTTAATAAAATAGTATATAGTGTAGTTATAGTGTATAATGTATATGTTATGTAATGTAATAAGAAATATTTTTTGTTACAGTAAAAAAGGCGCGCTATGTTGGTATACAAGGTAAGAATCTATTTTTTTACTCAAAAGGCCTTAATGTTAAGTGACATTAGTCAATCTAAGTATTATTTATACGTTAATTCGAGAATATCCACATTTAAAAATTACTGTTAATCGCTTTACATCAAATCTTCACTCACTTTTTAGCTGTTCAAACAAGTCATAAATATCACCTCAAACAGTCAAATATACTTACACATGTTTGCTATCCGCATTAACACTTTTAACGATATCGTGTATAAAGCTTGTACATATTGTATACCAATTTACCCCATGTAGTGAGCAAATGGGGGAACTAAAAAAATTCGACGGGTGTTCTTAGTCTTGTTCAGGAAATACGGCAGTGGTTCCCCCACTCGACTCTACAAATAAGTTGGTTGTACTGTAACTTGACGCCGTAGCACGAGTTCTTTCATCCATTGTCACTCTTTTACACATTCTACTTTATGTAATTTGTACTTTATCGCCAAGTTAATAAGTGTTATTTTTGTTTGCAGCAACACAATTTAACACGTACGTGACACTCAAGCTACAGAATGTCAAGTCGACGACGGTGACAGTTAAGGGTCCCACCCCAAGCTGGGAGCAAGACTTCCTTTTGTGAGTATTTTTACACTGTTTTAAGGTAGGGCCGCGCTGGGTTACACTGCAGAAAGGGTTATGCACATGAACAACAATACAGGGTTATTCATAAAGGGTATGCTAAGCCGAAAAGGGCTCATAGTACTCATCATTATGAACAACTTTTATTATGGGACCAACTCGAAATTCGCGAAAAAAAAATTTGCTGTTCCATACATTTTGTCGAGTGTCATTGACATTTTTCTATGGAACAGCTAATTTTTTTTTCACGAATTTTGGGTTGGTCCCATAGCAAAAGTTGTTCATAATGATGAGTACTATGAGCCCTTTTCGGCTTAGCATACCCTTTATGAATAACCCTATATTAATACATACATAGTCGCAGCTTATAATAGTACTTACCTTTTATAGGACTGTAAGTTATGTATCTATTTTTACTTATCTTTCATATTTATTATTTAAAACCGGTTCTGTATTCGTCAACCTACGCTGTCCCAGTCCCGGGCAAAGGTATAAATCGGTTGAAATGATTTTATTAGAATATTCGGTACCTAATAATACGTATTTGGGGACAAATATCGATATAACTTGGTCTCATTTATAAGGTTCTCGTGAATTATTTCCATTCGAAAGAGCTTAAAGCTAGTGTGAGAAATTATGTGAACTATGGTGAAATCTTTGTTACTTATTCACTTTCGTGAAAACTGTTCTAAGTTTCTAAACTCATCTCTTCTTTGTGACGTAATGCAGCGTCCGAGTGTAGTCTCACCTTTACTCTGCTGGATAGGTTCAAGGTGAGGGCTTGTAGTGTCTGGCTCAGAATCTTCCGGGACGTAGACACTTGACCCGGCGGTTCAGATATGATGTGCAACGATCTTAAAATAAATATGACGTAGGTATGACGTAGGTATCGAGTTTTCTTTGGATGTTGATATGCTCGCTGCACCGTATTAGAGGGTAAACGCAACCTAAATATACAGGTGCTCTGTTATGTAATCCCCAATTTAACTACCTATTGTAAAATCTTCAATTAAACCTCACACCTTATTTTCTAAGTAGGTATCTAAAAATATTTAATCAAAAATTGTTTTTAACTATAAAAACTAATGTGGACGTAGGCTATAGTCGTATTATTAGACTCAATTATACGTGAGTGAGTAGTCTCGTGTATTTACACCACACCGTACACTACTTCAAGCCACTCTTGTGCTTATCATCGATGAGTTTTATACAGTTTGATGCAGAATTGGTAGCTACTAGCAGACTAATTTACCCGATCCAATCGATTAATCAAAGAAAAGTTCTGCAGACAAGATCCGATTTTTTCTCTCAATACGTGCCCGAGAAAAACACGGTAAATACGTCCCGTCCCGGCACGATTAGGAAGATAAATGAAGAGGCGATGTTCCGTGAAAGAGACGAGCGACGCCCGTCAAAGACATGCTTCAAGTACCTACACTTCTATTTACCAGGGTTATATTACGAAAATAAAATGTCATACCTTGGTTTTTGATTTATTATTCTGGCGTCTCACTTTTGTGTCTTAAAGCCACAGTAAGAGCTTATTTCATTTTTGATGTAAGTCTATGTTCCTATCTTATTGGTCTTTCCTGTCTTCAAAAAGCCAATGTTAAAATTAAATGGATCCGGCAACTGGGACCGGTGAATTGCGGTCCCAGCCACCGGAACCTTCAAAGATTTGATCTGATATTTTGAGAATGTCGTATATCTTTATATCTCTTTTGGACGAGCAAAGCTTCGTTTACCTTACATTGGTCTATGAAACAGAATAAAAAATAGTACGACGTTTTAGGCCTAAGGAGTAAAAATAATAGCTGGGTTCGACTACACAGTACTCTCTATTTATACTAGTTTCTGTGTCAAACAAGAAGTCAAGATACCGTTCTGGAAGCTGCTTTGGGAAAATCATCTCAATGGGAAAATTTTAGGAACCCACTTGATATTTATATCTCCTGTCACTCTCTTTGAGATGGGCATGAAAATGACGGAAACAAAACGATGTTGAGAGCCGCAAGACTTCCACGCTGTACCTTGCGTTATACTCAGCATTAGAGATTCAAAGAATCTTTGCACGTTACCTTTCCTTGTTTATTACGCACTAGCTGCGCCCCGTCACCCGCGTTTTCCGGGATAAAAAGTAGCCTATGTGTTAATCTAGACCAATAACAACCTTCATTCCAAATTTAGTGTAAATCCATTCAGCCGTTTTTGCGTGAAAGAGTAACAAACATACGTCGATGCATTCTTACATACTTTCGCGTTTATAATATTTATACGAGTATATAGTAGGATAGTAGGAAGTAAAAAGTAGGATAGAATAACAACACGTTGGCAACTTTTAATCCACCAAACAATTGTTCTGCTTTAGAGAACAGAAAGGGCTCCCAAAACAAACCAACCATTTAAGTTACGCTTCCCCTCTTCCATCTGTCGAATAAATCCATTTCCACCGTAGCTGTCGACGGTATCAATTATATTGCTTTTATGTTTTCATGCGGAAGGCTTTTGCGAGGAATACGTTTAGTAATTCTCGAGCCGGTTTTTGTTTCTAACTTTGGGATTGTAAGAATGTGGGGAGAATTAGAGTTGTTCATGATATTTTTAAGTACCTAGGTTAGTTTAGGGGATTTACCCTTCACAATATATTTTTCTGTAATATTACCATGAAATTTCATTAAAACCAGTTCAAACAGTACTACTTAGTAGTACTACTTATTTAAAAAAATATTTTATCACAAAATTTCAAAGAACTTTTTTTTTTCGTAATGAAATTAGAAGAGCCTTTAGTCAGTTTTTATAGTAAGTATCTTATTCTAATCCACTATCGATATAGTTGATGATTGTATTGTAAATTATTTTAAAATTACCGATATTATAAATTAAATTGTGATATTGTGTATCTGTGAATTTAGACAGGCGAGTTTCTGGTGAAGCGCAAAGTTTGTGGAAAAAAAAATCGCTCTCATTTCCCCACTAGGATACCCTAAAAAAGTTTAATTAATACCCTATAGTCCGATTACATTATTATTAAAATTTAACTAAGACCTCTATTACGTTTCTATATAAATTCCCTTCCCTATACACGAACATTCCTATACATATGAACATTTTCAATTTGATAAGCACGCTGAGACCCGAAACACGAATTCCTGAAACATGAATTTACTTTTATTAGATTCTACGTATGAGTAAGTTACTCGCTTACGTGCTATCTACACAATGATACATTTACTCGTATATCTCTACTCGTTTAAATCTGTTAGAATGTTTTTGGGTTGGAACCTGTATGGCTTAGTAATAGCGGTTGTTTTTTAAGTATCTCTGGTTCGATTCCCAGCATGAAAAAAAAATGGAGTAGTAAATTTATAAGCCTGCTATGGGGTCAGTTGTGTAATTGTGTATGTCTTTGTGTGTGTTCCAACTTACATGGCATTCTCGACACATCTAAGTTCTACAAGAGTCTGATAAGTTTAGTAAAGAGCGATAAGTGTGAAGAGTTATGTTAGTTGCAGACATCTTATTAGTATTTAGATTCTGGTCTGCTCCATTCTACTGGGCATAGACCTCTTTATCCTTTTACATGCAAACATATCTCTCTTCTTCTCTTATATATAAAAATGAATCGCTGTTCGTTAGTCTCGCTAAAACTCGAGAACGGCTGGACCGATTTCGCTAATTATGATCTTCAAATATTTGTATAAGTTCAGGGAAGGTTTAAACGGTGAGAAACATGAATAATAAGTAAAGAAAAATACTAAAATCGACAATTTTATTTTTCAATACAAACTGTTCCTACCTGTGAAACATTTGATGTTCGGTACGGGAAACTCGGAATGTCCGATCTCTTTTGTCTTTTTAGAAATAAAAAATAGTGTCACTTGGTTGTCAAATATTTATAGGTGTGTTCAGAAATTGGTCCGATCTTTTTGGTCTGTTTTGTTGTTTTTTTATGTTTTGTTTGCTCTAATACAGGGAAGGTTTAAAAGTAAAAAAAAAACAGCGCTGATACCGCCGGCTGCAGCTAGTTACTTATAAAAATCGTTGGTTTTACGAGTATGTTAGCTATAAATTATTGTATGATATTTTGAAGTGATGATTGTGTACTTTCTGTACCTTCGTAGACCGAACTAAAGACAAGATCGACTGCCTCTACGAACAGTATCGAAACTGCAAAATCAGGTTTTTTTTTATTGTACCAAACGAATATCTTCTTCTTAATCTTCTTAATATACATATATAAATCTCGTGTCACAATGTTTGTCCTCAATGGACTCCTAAACCACTTAACCGATTATAATAAAATTCGCACACCATGTGCAGTTCGATCCAACTTGAGAGATAGGATAGTTTAAATCTCAAATTATAGTCGCAATTTTAATTTATTGCAATTTATATATATACTGATAATTTTTACTATAAATTGACAAGTTAGCATCAACATGCTACGGTTGCTATAGTTACGCAATGGCTTTTGACAGGACAACGTCTGTCGAGTCAGCTAGTAGGTATATATAAATTATGTGTCACGTTGTTTGTCCCCTATAGACTCCTAAACTACTTAACCGATTTCAATCAAATTTGCACACCGTGTGCAGTTCGATCTAACTTAGGAGATAGGATAGCTCACATCTCAATTTATAGTAAAAAAACATGAAAAATTAGAAAATTTAAAAATACTTAAACCATATAGCGCTTTGGACAATGTAAACTTTTTTAATGTAACTTTTGACATTTGACATAGAATTGACGCAATGGCTTTTGACAGGACAACGTCTGTCGAGTCAGCTAGTTTAATATACTTTACTGTTAAGAAAACAAATAATTCTAAAACAAAACACATTTTTACATGTTTTAAATCGAACAAAATTGATACTACACATTTTAACTAATTAATTTAAGTCGAATGTTGACTTTAAATTGCTCCCCTGTAAAAAACGCCATTTGCAGTTTTGATACAGTTCGTATGGGCAGTCAAAATATTTTATCGTACCAAAAAAATTACAATTCCTTCAGGACGGCGGCTACAATCACGTGTTCAAGCCAGTCAGTAATGTGCAGCGTTGTGTCACGCTATCGCCACATTCCCTCACCGTCCATCGATCGCCTATGTCATAGATTGTTATCAGCGTGTGCAGGTCATTATGAATTCGCGATAGTGCAACACGATTTCAATTTCGCAAACGAGCTTTTGGTTGGGGTTGATATTGGATATTGATTTTTGTATAATAAAGTGGGTAAATTCGTATAAGCTTTGTTGACAGAGTCAGTATTATGGTAAATGTGTTAATGCTAAAAGAATATAGGCTTCGAGCACATTTTTTCTCGTTGTTATAAAAGTTTGTAATATGTGAAATAAGCTTTATAGAATTAACTTTTGTATAATCCTGTCCTAACTTCCTGATTAAAATAATAATATTGAGAATGCGAAAGTTTGTTATGATTATGAAAATTTGCATACACGTTAGCAGCAATATAAGAAAAAACATAAGTTCTTTTTCATCATCATCATCACAGCATGTAAAACCGCGGAGTGCAGCTAGTCAGAAGTAATTTGAAATAACTGATTTCTGTTTTCAATCACTATTAAGAAGGGTAAAACTTTTTTCAGGTTTAACTTGCAAGTACTAGCTTGGCTCAAATGTAATTTATTTCTCTAAAACCATATCAGGGCGAAGAAGTAACAAAAGTACAAAATAGATTCACTCACTTACAAACTTACGCATTTATAATAGAATTTTGGTATCCACTATGGTAAAATTATTATTTGAAATAACTGATTTCTGTTTTCAATCACTATTAAGAAGGGTAAAACTTTTTTCAGGTTTAACTTGCAAGTACTAGCTTGGCTCAAATGTAATTTATTTCCCTAAAACCATATCAGGGCGAAGAAGTAACAAAAGTACAAAATAGATTCACTCACTTACAAACTTACGCATTTATAATAGAATTTTGGTATCCACTATGGTAAAATTATTATGAGACAGTACTAAAAGTAATCGACGATAATAAAACTTCTCAGTCTCAGTTTTACTTTTAATTTGTTAGGAATTGTTTTGCGTTTTTGGCCTTTGACCATGCCTATTACCTATTTAAATACAAATTCCCGAGTCAGATGTCCTAGCAATTTTAAACTCTATCACAATGAACATTGTACCTTTCTAAAATTAACTCCAGAATATGCGCAGTTAACGTTATAATGGCCTATGAAGCCGTTGTCAGAGTATGAATGGTGCAATTAGTAGGAGGAGGAGGCTCGAGCCAAATCGTCGTCGTTCGGCCTCTGCTTGGATTAGCCCTGACTCACAGGTTACTACTATAGATACCGCATTAGAAGTGTGTCAAAAATGACACAAAGTTTGAGGAAAACTCGGGTGTCAGGAACTAAGACACGCCGCTTCTTTAACCCCCCTTTTTCTCCTCTTTTAGGTAACGCTACAGAATTTTTATTCTGATTTAAAAAATGTATCAACTTTTGGACAAAGCTCGGGAGGCAGAGAATGAGACAAGTCGTTTCATTTGGCTATTTCAAAGTGACGCTAAGCCGCGTGATACTATAAATCTCTGTAAGCTACGAGTATGTATCTGAGAGACTTGGACTTGGACTTTGGTCTGCATCTTAACCACAT
The DNA here is from genome assembly GCA_949125135.1 of Alcis repandata. NCBI lineage: Eukaryota > Metazoa > Arthropoda > Insecta > Lepidoptera > Geometridae > Alcis > Alcis repandata. Next base: position 7,968,898 of record OX421238.1, read on the forward strand.
CGTGGCTTACCAAGAGGCGAGTTGGTGGTCAAACGCGGATTTATTCGTTTTTAAAAAAGTAAGAAAAAAAAAGTAAGATAATTGTTTATTGGAGAATTTTTATCAATGTATATTTTTGATGGTTTTGTCTTTAGTACGAAATCTATAGAAAGTAATCTGTGGTCTGATTCTATTTAAATTCCTACTTTATAGGTTGGAAGGGTTAGTACGTATATTTACGTTTCGATTAGTGGGTTGATTGGTTTTATTTGTTCAGTTAATATCTGCCTAGTTAATATTCGACGTCAAATTCAGCGTGGTTTGTGAGCTGTCTAATAATGTTTTGTTCTTTTTGGATAATAAATATTGATAATTGTACTTTTGGTTACCATTTCACCTATTACATGCGATCCGATGAGTCTGATTCAAATAAATCTGATAAATCCAGCCTCAAAAATGCTTTTCCAAGAGTAATTAATTTACGTATAGCACAACGTGTGTTTACATGTGTCAATGACAAAGTATCAATGTTACAGTAGAAAGGTAGGTATGCTACAAACATGCTACAAACATGCTACAAACATGCTACAAACTATCACAACTGTAACAACGTAAAAAGCAGCGAATCAGCGAAGCTCATTGCTTTGGCGTGCCAAAAACGTAACAGCAAGTTTTTCTTTGCAAATTTTTGAATCGTTCACGACGAGTGTAGTTGTCCCAATTTTGCGTTTGATGTCGCTGAAAACATATTTCCTGCTAGGCTGTTATGTACTTAGATTTTTTTATCCATTTTTGTTAAAACTAACAAAACTACTTACGCCTGATGGTGGCGGATTCTCCGACTATAGAGGTAGTTTCAATCACTTCCGTTGATTTTTTTCTAGGATTGATTTAAGGGTGACCCCCGCACGACCACATCTTGTAGCGCATTGTTTTTTGGTCTCCTCTCCACCATGTTTGAGGTGTACAATGACATAAGATATTTCGGTTAAGGGATCATACAACCACGCTTGCCAGTAAAAGATAAACTCGAGCACAGAACTGAGAACTGTTTTGTTTGTGAAATGAGCGTCTATGCGTATTTAGTGGAAGTTTCTCTAAAGCAGTCGTAGGAAGTGGTCGCTGCTCCGTAACTTTGAGTAGAGCACTGCGTGTATTGTTTACTTCGACTCTCATGAAACCAGAATTTGGTTTCAATTGGGTTCATTATACTCGTATAACAAAGAGATAGTGGTCGTGGCGTAACATGACTATATAAAACTATCTTATGTAATAGCAAGGTAGGTTATATGAAGATATGTACATTGTACAGTACATACTTACACTACCACATACATTTGGTTTATCAGAAAATAAGTAAACTGGCGACCACAGGATCTCTGAATACAGAGTTTTAAGGAAAGGGTATACTATGCCAAAAAAGCTAATAGTACTCATCATTATGAACAACTTTTACTATGAGACCAACCCTGAAAACGCAAAAAAAACAGCTGTATAACACTGTATAAAGCAACGGTCAAAGTAGTTATCAGATGGGTGACCGTAAGTGGTATTTATTTAGTTGAGTGCTCTCATGCTATAGACGTTACCTTACGATTTATACCTACTTGTAGATTTCGTACGATAATTATTGCGATCTATTACGATACGTAACTTTTGATCTTCGTTTTTTGTTTAAAATAACAATGGCTAGCTTTGTCAGAAACCTAGGTGGCCCAAAAATTCTAATCTCTCTTTCAGGCTATCAAAATGACTCTCTAGGATTTTAGAACAAATATCTAGGAATGTATTTTAATATTTTGTTGAGTACTAAACTAAAATAATGTTAATGATTTATGTAAGTAAGTAAGTATTTCTTCAAAAATACCCAAAGTATCATCGAACAAACTGTTATTACCAAACTCCGTTTGATGGTGTTTGAAATAAAAACAATAACAAACGAGTTCGCCGACAAAGTATCAATGGTTCAGTATATCGTTTACCGCGAATTTCTATATTCAAAATATTTACGTTAGGGTGTTTGTTTGTTTTGATAACTTTGGGCGGGGGTTGTATTGGGTTGTTTGGGGGAGCGAGGTAGTAAATCGCACCTCATGGGAGTGGCAGTAGGTGTTGTAATTAAACGTAGCAGTTACGCAGCGTTGTATACTCAATGATGCGAACATAATCCGGTTTGAGTGTTGTTCTAAATTTGGGATCTGTCAGTTTTAATGCGTCAAACAAAATTACCTCATTGTGCGTTAATTTTCGTAGTTTATGTTGATTCTCGTTGCATTTCTGTTTAAATAAAACAGTAAACTACTTTTCCTGAACATTTACCAGGATGAAATGTTACTCTTAAGATATCTTCCTTGATAAGTATCAAGATTGATTGAGCTGTCTGTAGATGGAAATGTGAATCAGAGAGTTAGGAAGCCTAATACCCGCATAGAATACTTAATAAATATGCGAATAGAATACATAATAAATATGCGAATAGAGTACATAGAGAAAAATCAAAGCAAGAACGAAAGGTAGAAACAAAATTTAGAAAAGCAGAGACAATTAGGCCAAAGAAATGGAGCAAAAGAGCAAAAACCAAAACAGGCAAATAGAAGGAGTTATAATGTCCACGAAAGAAGAACAACCGATTAAAATACATTAGCATTTATAATCTAGGTGTCAGTGACTCAGTTATTACTAACATTGTCGCCTAGTGCGGTAAATTTTCCTCGAAACTTAATTCCAGTGCGATAGTACCCTAACTTCATGATCTGTAGACTTTACCGCTTACTAAAACCAAGATTACTGAGCTTGATTTGTTTACGCTCCAAGGGACGCAGTTGGTTAGATTTATATACTTTCTGCGAAGAAACTAAGGTTTTATGTGTTGGGGATGCGATTTTACTGGCTGTTTGTGCGAGAAGCGATTTGCTGGCTCCAGCAATCGCTCCAGTAGGTTGCGCTTGTTCCAGTGCGGGTTTTCTCGAGATTTGTGGGTAGTATTAGCTGTGGCATTGACTCGGGAAATTGAAAGATATGGTTTACGGTGACGTATTGTTTTGCGGAAGTTATTTTTCGGTTGTAAATAAACACCGAAGTGTAAATAAAGGTTTCTGTTACCTGGGGTAAGCAAAATATTTTTTTTAATATTACTTTTGAAATTGAGTTTCGATATCAAAAAGGAATACTAGCCATTTTTAGTGTAAGAGGTCAAAACTCAGAAGTTTTTTAAATTAATGCAAACTGTTTTAGGTATGTAGTAAAACATTTAAAGAAATTTAAAAGTAAGGTCGTTTTAATTTTGTTATTTCTTCAAGACTATACGACTAAATGGATTATTAGTGAAATTTAGCAATAAAGATTACCAAACTGACAAAATGCATCACAAATAATCTTTCTCACAAAATAATGCAAGAAACTAAAAATTGTACGTAACTAAGTAACTTATTACCTACTTACCTATTTATTACCTTACTAGGACTTAGTATTCGTGTATAGTACCTAAGCTTGTACTTGTACCTTTATATAAAACTTTAATGATGTTAGCTTTATAATAAACTAAGCACTGAGTAATGAGGTCACGCAGCCTGACCTCAATTTTTTAATTCTTTGCCATTTGCTTGTTAGCGTCGAGAGAAAAAGGTTGATTTATTTTATTTAATCTCTCAAATTAATTTAATGAAAGTGAAACAAGGAAATCTCTTGGGGCATCAATTACGGGTATGCCAAGGAGACGATAATTAAAAATTTGATGTCCCAATTTTTAAAGATCAAATTATGTTTAAAAGGTTTTAGCAAGTTAGGCTTTATTAATTTTCTTAACAAAGTGACTAAAAATGTTGACAATAATTGCTTATTGTTAACAAACGATTTTTTCTATTTTTGTTTCTGGATTAGCTGCGGGTTGTTTAACCGACATTGTTTTTTTCTGTCATTCATGACGGATCGTGACGTGAGTGAGATAATGTCTCACTCACCAGAATAGTGCAGTCAGCAAGTAAAACCAACTCTGTTTCACATCTTTCTAATATCTCTCCTCACGATATTTTACCTACATATTAAATATCTTCAAGTTTCTCTTCTTGAAATCTTCTAAAACGAATCTTTTTGTTTTCAGTGAGATCAACGATATCAACCTGGGCCTGCTGGTGGAGGTGTGGAACAAAGGAGTCATCTGGGACCGCGCGTTGGGCTACCACTATTTACCTCTCACTTCCGTCGCATACAACGAGGTGAGAAAGACATACCTTAAGACGACTCCCCATCGAAATGTAGCGGCAAAAATTTTACCAACTTGAATCGGGCACAAAAGAAATAAAATAGGTTAATTGAATTAATATAAGTTAATTTAAACCAGTTTTTATTGGATTGTCATCGGTATTGCACTCGTATATTAAATTTCAGTCCAATCAATCACCGGGAAGTGGATCAAAAATATGTTGCAAGATTAAACCCAACCATTATAAAACATTGTAAGTTAAATAAAAGCTTGTAAAAGTATATCAATGCAAGTGGTCGCGTTGAAATGATTTTGTTGACAAACCCCAAATGCCACAGAATCAGCCTACCAAATCCATATAAAAACAAACTTTTCCCAAACAAGTCACTCAGCCCGAATATCATAAAATAAATTATAGCAATAGTTTCTGCAACTAACGAACAAGAAGAAACGTACGAACAATTTCAACTTTTTCTGCACCGCGATCCCAGACAAAGGTAGTTAATTTTCATAGAAATCGTTCTTAATTTCACAGAACACGGTGAAAATTGTGGCTGAACTAAATTTGTTTGAGCAAAATGTTTCGAGTTATTATTAGTTTTATTATGATTCAGTTTTGTTTAAATAAAGCGCAAAGCCTTTTAGAATGCTTTGTTGTTTTTATACAAGTCTTTTTATGATACGAATGCGGCGTCTACATTTTGTTTTTAGGAATGGGAAATAAGTATAATAAAAATAAGTGGTAAAACCAAACTAAAGTAGAAACCTTGTTTTTTTTTTTGTTTACGACAGGGGAATCTTCACAAGATGCCCGGCTGTCATAGGGTGTAGCTGGGTTATATGGGATTATATCCACTAAACTCCCCCCCCCCCCCCCCCCCACGGTGACCAATGCCTTGATGCTTGACGGGGCGCACGGACGGTTCCAAGCTCTCCAGAAGAACTCAGAACTCACCGGAGTCCTCAGCACGGGCTTTAGGTCCTCCCGAGACAGCTTGTACTCGTACCTACAATCATTACAGTCCTTTGAATTTGGTGCTTTGTTTTTGGAATTTTTTCAAACAGCTGATAAAAGGTATCTATTTCTAAGCCTTTGAAATCTCTTTTTCTTGAGTCATATCTATCAATACAGCAATTCAAAATTCTAATCAAACGAATTACACTATCTATCAGCTAAAATAATCTAGCGGAGAGAATAGCGGAGATGCGAATGTTGAGATGGATGTGTGTGGTGTAACACGAATGGATAGAATTAGGAATGAGTATATTAGGGGAAGTCTGAAAGTAGCGCCAGTGACAGAAAAGTTGACAAGTAATCGTCTATCGTGGTACGGGCATATTATGTGAAGAGAGGAGGAGCACATCACAAAAAAGACGATGAACTTGAGTGGAATGGATATAGCTGTAGAGGACGACCAAAGAAAGTATGGATGAACTGTGTGAAAGATGATATGAAAAGGAAGGGAGTGTATTCAGATATGACGAATAATAGAGATGAATGGAAGAAGTACATACTGTACCGACCCCACGTAAGTGGGATAAGGCTAGGCAGATGATGATCAGCTAACATAATCTGACCAAAATATCTATTTGCATCCATTTTCAATGCAATATGCGAGACGTGGGATATAAATATTTATAGAGCTGTTAAATTTAGTTCGGTTAGCAAATGAAACAAAATTATTAACTCTATTTTTGACGCAACTATTACTAGATTGGGAAAATAGATCCTACCATAATATTATGAATATTGAAGTTTGGACGTCTGAGGCACAATTATGCAAAAATGGCTGAATGGATTTAGATGAATTAAGGTAGCTTTTACCCTAGATTAACATATAGACTACTTTTTATGTCACATAAACTGCGAATGGAACTGCGGGGCGCAGCTAGTTTTTTAATAAAATACTAGTGCTTACCTTGCTAGAGAATTGGCTATTCCACAAGGCAATATCACCAGCCTTTTGGGTACTTTATCCGCAGGTATCTTTGAGAAGCATTTATCTGAGACAGGCAGTGATTTGAGCTCGGTTTTTATTTGTAAACTTTTGTTTACGTTTATGTCGTTGTAAAATTTTGGAACATCCTTTTTACAAACTCTCATTTAATTTGTACAGTTTTAAGTAAGTATGTATGTATCTATGTTCGGGTCAAATCTTGCAACTGAATTTTGAACCACTTCCTGATGTCTAAATGAGCTGAAATTTGGTATATATATACATAACAACTCCGATGACCTTACAAAAAACGTATTTTTTAAAATATCATTCAAAATCAACTCATTAGATATATTGTATTTATAACACAAATTGGTCCAAACATTCATTTTATCATACATAACGAAGCCTCTGTACAAACGTACCCGCCCGTTATCCCAGAGAGTTTACCCGCACAAAATTAACTCCATTTACGCTGTTCGAGTTGAAATTGCACGTAATTGCCGCTGAAGCGGTCATCGCGCATCCGTAATTGATCAGATTACGTTGAAATATTCATGGGACGTCGACAATTTGTTGGTAAGCCAAGCTCTACTACCAGCGTAGCTGTACGCTGCGTTTTAGGTTAGTTTTGAATAGCATAATAAATCGGTTTCTAGATCTCGTTTAGTTTAGCTATCATCATAAATTGGTTTCGCTTTCCGACGGTTACAAATTCCAATTACATCAGTCTAGAAAGTCTTAGAGTAAGCGATAAGACCGCTTTCTATGTCTAACATTAAAGTTTATCAGTATTTGTAGTTTACTTTTGCGGTGGCAATGAGGTGTGTTATATTGTTGATGATGCGATGAAAAGACAAATTCAGTTAAAGTTCACTCAACTACTGTTCTGAAAAAGTTTTTTTTTATTAAATTTATTATGAAAACTTAGGACAATCGACGATCATGACATGACTCCGCTACACACGTGAAGAACAAGCCTTACTGAGATTATTAAATTGATTTGTAGCGAATTAACTTCAGTAAAGTGCAAATTCTAGAATAAGGAACTCGTGTCTTGCGTAATGAATTCTATACGATATAAAATAAAGGTATTCTCGGGATTCCTACTCATTCTATAAATGTAAGTATGTTAGTTGGTTCGTACCATTTCTTTTCTGCCCAAAAGATTTTTTAAAACTTTGAAACGTGTGTAAAAATTGTGGTCATGTTGTGTGTCAGATGATTAAATAAATCTCATCGACATGAAAAAAAAATCCTACATATCGATGATAAATCTATTCTTATTTCTTGATTCACACTAGAAATTATAGCAACGACTGGTGCTTTGTCAAAAAGCGATTTATTGCAGGAATTCCTACTGATCCTATTATAAACGCGAAAGATTGTGACAATGTATGGATGTATGTATGTTTGTTACTCTTTCACGCAAAGACGGTTGAACGAATTTACACGAAATTTGGAATGAAGGTTGTTCATGGTCTGGATTAACACATAGGCTACTTTTTATCCCGGAAAACGCGGGTGAAACCGCGGGGCGCAGCTGGTCTGATCCTAATACCCTCGACCCCCAGGAGTGCGGAGGCGGCGGCGGGCGTTGGGTGGAGCTGGAAGCACAGCTGATGATGCGAGGCGGTGCCGTCGTCGGCACCACCGGACCCACTGGCCATGCGCTGCTGCTCGACTGCAGATTCGAACCGCCTTTCGGTAAGTACACCTTTATTAACACTAACACTAGGTTTGCGTAGGCTATATCCTTGATGTTCTAGTTCCTGAACTTGGTGACTTGGTTCCTATAGGTTGGTGTACGTAGCAAGTAGTTTTTATATTTGTGAGATGTCTACAGGTTCACGGTTGGATTATTGACGTAAAGAAGATGATTATTGTTTCTTCTTTTCTAAGTGCCTCTTCACTAGTGAAGGTTGGCAGTCAGCGTCTTAAAAAAATATTTTTGTACAGCGCGAGTCTAAATTGTGAAATTAGGTAATTTTGAAGTTAAACATTTGTATCAGAACTCAATAAGGGATTAGTTGCTATGGGCTCGTCACGTGCAATGAATCCGACAGACTTTGTTTACCTTGAATGGATTACAGTAAAACAGTAAACAAACACTCTATTATCAGCCCGAAAGGTGAATGCTCTAAGATATTTAGGGATTATGTTTTAAGATAGACAGAAGAAAAAAACAAATTAGCAAAATTGACATACCTTTTTACATAACCAAAAACAATTATCCATACCTCAAACATAACATGCAAAAACCAACGTAAAAAAAAAGATAATCAAATACGCCAACCACTTTCAATTCCACTTTATCGACTTTCACCCTTCGCTATTGAAAACCCCATTGCCATTCCTCCCATATATCCCTTCATAAAAACGCTCGGCAATCGATACAAGGAGTCAGAGGAAAGCTGCCATTTGGCACAGGACTCAAGTGTGCCGCGGTGGCGCCCAACTGTCCAGAATAAAAGCTACGTATATCTAGGAGACCAAGGCATTGCCAAATGGAACGTCCTAGTTATCTGGTCTGGAATATTTGTCAGTTGGTGCGTGATGGCTGGACTATTTTTATGAGTCTACTGTTTAACTGTCAATATATTTTTACTTGGTGAAGCAAAACAATACTATCTATTTAGCAATTTTGATCTAGTTTCTAAGAGTTTTAATTTTGAATAAAATTATTGACTGTAAAGCAAGCAGTCGTAGCTAATCTAAGTTAACGGAGACAATAATGAATACAATTAAATTAATATGAAACAGCTTTTAAAATATAAGTATTTAAGTTTAAAAAAATAAGCGTCTTTGTTTTTAGCTCTTACTCTCTCTATTAGGTAAACATTATTGTACTTTCTAATCAATTTTTGAAATTACTATTTTCGTATGACTAAGCAATTTAATACCAAAAATAAAACTGTTTTTCTATAGCGCAAAAGGTGACGAAGACCTTGACACAATAACTCTGACACCAACGTCTTTACAGACCAAAAAAGGCTTTATTATACTAAAACATCCTCGAAGATGTCAGGACGCGTTACTGGGGCGGGCGGTTTTTTTAGTCATAATCAGACGATGCCTTGGCGCCGTCTGGGCGGGACTGGCTGTGGGCGGATTACCAAGGTCATCGTGTCACCATTCAACCACCACCGTGAATGGGGAGACTGTGCGTAAGTTGCTGGACAAGTAACAAAACCTATATTAGAGGTATGAATATTTAGGGACGTAATTAACTTACGTATCACTTTAAAAAAAACTTTGTAACTACGTTTGTCAGTGTTAGAATTACTCTCTTTCGGATGGGATAACATAATTATATCTGTACTAGCCGACCCGACAGACGTTGTCCTGTCTTAACTATGAAAATTGAATTTGAATAGTCTCAATTTTCTAATGTTCCGGTCAACTTCTTTAATTTTTTTTATTTCAGAACCTTCTCTTGACAGTAATTAACACAACAAAAAAAGAATTAGTGAAATCGGTCCAGCCGTTCACGCGTGATGCCGTGACCAAGGAAAACGGGTTTCATTTTTATATATATAGATACAGGGTGCCTGGTTAGACACTTTAGATATTCTAGATTATCATAGTACTCATCATTATGCACAACTTTTAAGAAATCTTCAGGTATTGAAACAGTCTTAAATACTAAATAGTTTATTTAGATAAGGATTAATACAAAGGTATGTAAAACATGGTCTGATTCTGATTTTAGTAGGCATTTTTATCAACTTTTAAAATGTAAAAAAGTAGTTATAGTGACGTAACTACAATAGTTGGACATATGGTATCGCGACGTTTTTTGTAGATATCAATTTGTTCTTTAATATTGTAGAACATTTTTCAGGTCTATCATCAATAGTTTCCGCAGCGTATGCGATGAAAGACATTTTATGGATAATTTTTTAACACTTTGGGTTACACTATTGAAGTTTTAGTAAGGATCCCTAATTTTTTCAGGTAATAAATATAGCCTATGACACTCAGCAATAATGTGGCTTTCTATTGGTGAAAGAATTTTTAAAATCGGTTCAGTAGATCCCGAGATTACCCCTTACAATTTAACAAACTTTACTTCTTTATAATATTAGTATAGATGTACTACACTGTGTACAGTGTACACCTACCATAAACATAAGTTAGTTAGCGACTGGTTTTTCATGTACTGTTTTTATTTGATTGTGGTTGTGCTTAATAAACTATTTTTCATTTTTTTTTCAATGACACTCGACAAAATGTACGCAAAACCTGTTTTTTTAGCGAATTCCAGGTTGAGCTCATAGTAAAACTTGTTCATAATGATGAATACAATGATAACCTAGAATATCTAAAGTGTCTAACCAGTAACCCTGTATATTATGAATCTAAGTACATACTACAAAATATAGTACTTAGATACATGCATACATAGCAATGTAAAGCAAAAAAGGTAATTTTAAGATACAAATTTGAATTTGACGTTGTTCGAGAAATCAGTTATTAAACGTAGATCGATATTCACTTGGGAAAACTTTCAAAATCTTCCAATCAGGTAGTCGTTTCCTATCAGATATGATATTGACAAACACGTCAAAAATACTGCAGACACAAAATTCTTCACATATCTGTTAAATACCGCACCTACAGCTCTACAAATGGGCAGATAAGAGTAACATTTGAGTCGATTCCGCCGGCAACAAAATGTAAAAACTCGATATCAACAATATCACATAAGTAAACGTGGTGCGAAGTACCAACGTAAAGGAGCCTACACATCCGCTGCCTGTCTCCGGTGTGAGACAGCTTCACAGAAATAGACCTTTGTAAATTGGGTGGAAAGTGAAACAGTATCTTACTTAGTGTTGAATTTTATAGACCGATGCCTATGAAGTCAAATAGCTTGTGTATACATAGCAGGTTGGTGGAAAGTGACTTAGAGCAATATGTTTTACTTTGAAGAAAATTAAAGTAAATGGCTTTTTTTTTACTGGTCGTCGACTTTTTTTTAAAATCATACTACATAATAGACCAGACTCTTCTATCAGAACGCACAAAGGGCCACGGGCTATGTGCATCTTGCGCCATAAAAAACATTAGTCTTTAGCTTAATCTTTATTAGTTGAAAAGTATCTACACCAACTAAATTTTGACCAGTCGAAGTTAAAGTTGACCAGTACACTGCTACTTCTGTTGGTATACCAGCCTTGCTACATATTTTTTCGTTACGCACAGTTTCGTTTAAATCTTCGTTTCTCTCTTTATATCTAGGCTCTTAGGTTTAATGTAAAAAGGGCCCAAGTGATTTCTAATCACTCCCTTAGGCTAGATGGATGTGAAGCCATTCACTGGTCAGTGAAATATGGGAAGGGAAGGTGGATATACGACTTCCATTTGTAAATGACATGTAGGTAGGAATTTACATTAATGTTTGTTATAGTTCATGATATTTACAATTACTATAGTCATTATGTCATTTTAATAATATCATATTTCTTAGATTTTGTTTTAGGTTGTAAGTTTTTAAATGCAAATAAAACGGTAACATATTTTTGAATAAAATAAAATAATATAAAATTAATAAAAGCTTGTATTGTCATCGGAGTTACATAGGTGCCAAAAATAACAATTAAACAAAATAACAAAAACATAATTGTTTTGCAGTTGCGATATACGATCTCTTAATTTGTTGGCAGTTAAAATGATAGTTTCTACCCCGTAAACGGCTGAATATTTAAGTGTGAAACAAAAAAAAAAAACTTTTGTTTTGTAGCTAACCATTATAAAATCACAGAGAGCAGCTTAAAACAAAAACTAACTTTAGAATGGAATGATGTAAAAACATTCACTTTACTTACGAATAAAAAGACCTTGTCATTTGAATGGACCAAAGACGCGACATCAATTGTAAGACACAAAACACGAGCCTAATGCGTTCGTGCCATTTGCCATGATCCTGCCATTTATTCAATAGCGACCAGCTGTTACCAACGATTTCTCTGCGCAATATTACGACAAACTCTTCTTATTTTATCCTCGAGGTATAAGGTTTCTATATCTGAGTTAAAATGCAGTTACGTGCAGAACCTTATTAACCAGATAGTTTCCGGTTTCACTCCGTGAACTTTCCTCCGGCGCACGATAAATTGTATTTTTTATTTTCTCGGCGGAGTCCTGTGGGAATACAATTATAATCTCGGCGCCACCTTTTCTCTAAATTGCACTGCATTTTCTTTCTTTGTGATGGCCGTGCTTGTAAAGTGACCTCGTTTCTAGATACACGAGTTTAATTTGTCAGGTCTGATTGTTTTCTATGATTGGTTGTTTCTACAACTCCTTTGTTACCTGTCGTCGTTGTTGTTACAAAAGGGTTTTCTACCCCTTCTGCCCCATTGCCCTTTTTCTGCTCTGTGTTTGAATATCAACGTTAATATGTTTCTGATTTATTCGGTTTTAAATACACTTCTATTAATGTTTCGAGTTTTTTTTGCATGACTTACCACAATGGATCAAAACATGTAAACCGTACAATATACATTAAGTTTACATCTAATAATAAATACAAAAAACGAATTTAGATCTTGTGCTGTCTAGGTTTCATCATTCATTCATATAAAAACATTTTGAGCGTTGCTCTTGTCGGTGGAGTAATTTCCAGGTTTGGCGGTTCTCTACTATGCTTTTATCTCCCTGTACGACATGACATCTGTCTAAGTTTACTAGAGTTGTATTTTTTTAACAATTACCTGCAGATGATTGGCAACGAAAGCGAGGTTCCCTTCATTTTGATGCTCTTTGATTGAGTTACTTTTATAATCTCACTAGCTGCGCCCCGCGGTTTCACCCGCGGTCAAAGATTAATATGGGTTTTCCGGGATAAAACTCCATTACTGGAATGCTATATGGCGTTGAATTTGAGATTTTTTGACAAACAATGTTTTTATCGTTTGTAATTTTTTTTTAAATAAGTATCGTATGTTACTTCTATACCTCCAAGAATATGTGAACAACTTTTCATGATGATCGGTAAAGTAGTTTTCGCGTGAAAGCGTAACAAACAAACTTACATTCACATTTATAATTTTAGTAGGGATTTTTATTTACTTTTCTAATCTAGTGAGTCTGTTTCTTGACGTGCTTGTAGACCACATCATTGCTTACCATCTGATAGGTTGACGGTCAAACGCAAGCCTTTGATTTTTTTTCGCAGATAATAGTAAAAATATTTCAAACATTTATCCTCTATCGCTGCCAATGCACCGTCATATAATATGTTTGCCCAGAGCCACAGGTCATGTCATTTAATGTGTTCACTTGAGCGTGGGACCGCCCTTTGATGTTTATCGAGCCTACAGTCTACACCCATCGCTCGTGTCGTCGTTTTGCTTCCATTTCAACCGCAGTCCTATTTATATTCCCTTTCAATGCTTAGAAGCTTTTGTACAAGCTGAATTTAATATCTGTCTCTATAATAAAGGTAGTATTGCTCAATTAGACGACTTAGTTAAATGTTTTGCACCAATATTTAACTATAGTTTGGTAGCATTTGCTACAGAGCCGTGGTAGCTCAGTGGGAGAAACGCCGCTTCGCATTCTTGAGGTGGCGGGTTCAAACCCCGACTCGTACCAATGAGTTCTTTAGGACTTATGTACGAATTTACATACCACTGGCTTTTCGGTGAAGGAAAACATCGTGAGGAAACCTGCATATGTAGTTCACGCAAAAAGGGCCGATTACCGGCCTAGTTGCGGAAAAAGAGCCCGCTCTTTATCTTATATTATCTTAGCATTTGCTTCTTTTAAATCGTTTAAAACTAGTTTGAAATTGGAATATTCGTCGCTCAATGATAGCGAGTTACAAATAAATTTAACATTTTCAAATTCAGACGCTTTCAGAATTGTATGTCGTTTTGCTAAAGTATCGTTTTCCTGTAGAAGATTTACTTTAATACGATTCTTTCGATGCCATATTGTATTTTATGATTTCTACTTTAACAATTTATATCGGAAATACGGGTCATTCCTATTTCATCACACAAACAACACACGCGTGATCAGTTAATTGAGCTCAAATTATAATGTTTTCAATTTTTTACACTCATATTATAACAACACTTCTCGATTTCATAATTGTAATTCAATTTCACTGTTGTCCCTCAACCAGTATTTATAAAAAAGGTTTTCCGTGGGAGTGACTATTTTTTTATCCATTTTTACATCTATTTTTGTCTCGGAAAGGATTACCTTCTATCCGAAATAGGATAATTGAGATCGACTTTGCTGAAGAAAAGATTACTCAATTCAATAAGGATTTGTGTTGTATCGCACAGTGGAAGGGTTAATGTATCGCAGTATCTTACTTTTTACAAGTTAAGGTTTTGTGCATAAGTTTGTTAGTTAGTATGTTTGTTTCTATGCATCTATATAGAATGTTAATATATCTAATCTATGTATAATATAATGTTAGAAATGTACCATTAAAGGTTTGGTAGCGGGTCAATTTCTCAATGACAAAATGTCATCAGTGTGACATAAAAATATTCTTTCGGGTACCTAACCGTTACGTTTCAGTAACTGCGTTTTGCGAGTTGAAATAACGTGGAATTTCGAAAGGTCGGTCCAAATTTCTCGTTGTAAGCTTAAAATAATTCAAAAGGAGTAGCGAAGGGATGTGAGCGTTCCAGTGTCTTATTTTTATATCGTTTGTAGAATGAGTGTCTATCGATTCTAGATGTTTTTTTAATTCTATTTCGACAATGCTTAATAATACTGAGAGGGAAAAATTATTTCAAAATAATTTTGCTTGAGTTTTTTTTTGTAAACGTCATTTATTTGAAAGTTTTTGAAACAATTTTCAATGATATAAGGTTCAATGATTCAATAGGTTTACTTAATTAAACTTGTAGAATTATGTTATTATGAGTCATTTTAAAACATATTATAGTAATGCAGGTGAACTATAAATGAAAACTTGTACAATAACAAGAACATTATTTTTACAAAACAAAAAAACAAAAACCGACTTCAAAAGACCGACTATTGAGTTATTCATCTATTTGTCGCGCACGTACTTAATGCAAATTTAAGACTTATGTAGTTTTCTCATGGATACCATTATCAGAACTGAACTAAATTGAAATGGGACCAAATGGAAAGCGTCAGCTTTCTAATAAAAAAAGAATCATCAAAATCGATTCACCCAGTCAAAAGTTATGAGGTAACAAACATAAAAAAACATACAGTCGAATTGATAACCTCCTCCTTTTTTGAAGTCGGTTAAAAAACTATAGCAAAGGATAAGAAAATGTCACATTATTATTGAATTACAAGAAAAACGTACTTAACACCTGAAGTTTCGTTTTGTTTCCAGTAAGAAGCAAATAAAAGGTCCTCGGAATTTCGAGAAAAAGTTGAGTTTAAGCTTATAGTTATCTCGAAAACATTTAGAAGTAGATTTAAAACTATTTTACAACTCAACTTAACAAATATCCGATGTCAAATCATATTTATTAAGTTTAGTCTTTGATTGTAGGTAGGTAAGTCATTTAATATTTCTATCCAAACCTTTTTTGGGCATCCATACTGTAGACAACTTTCTTCTTGTTTGTCTGTTATTCACTGAGCCACAATATCGATTACATGCTGTAGAAACGGGTTCTTATTGAGTTACATGCTTAAGAATCCGTATATCAAAACACACCGGTAATGGATGTAAGCGCGTGGATTATCTCGACATTTCATTACTTTACAATATCTTTCACGGGAAAAGAAAGGGAACATTTTATTTCAATGACGTAACTAGGTCACGAGATACACGCGGAAATAATATTATTTCACCATCACGCTTAAATGTGTGAAAAAGAGAGAGCCGATAAAGGCAGAGAGAGAGAGAAAGAAAGGAAGCGTCCTTTATTGCATTATGATTGCATAGAATGTTAATAGAATTAGCAATGTTATTCTAAGTTGATAAGTTAAGATAATTTTAACCCGCTTATAAATAAGTTAATACTACGAGTAATAATAATATTTTAAAAAACAAGTTTTTATAGCCTTGCCATCGGAGTTTCAAACGTTATACCAAATTTCAGCTCAATCGGACATCGGGAAGTGGTTCAAATTGAGTTGCAAGATTCTACCCTAACAAACATAGTTACATACATTGCAAGTTAAATAAAAGCTTGTAACTTGTTGATATAATCTGGGTGTCTTCAAACCGCGAGTGAATCGGTTTCTTCTAGGCAAGTGTGCTCCATCGTAGACCGTATGGTTGCTTACCATCAGGCAAGATGGCGGTCAAACGCAAGCCTATTACTGAATAAAAAAAATTGTAAATAAAACGAGAGACCCCCACTTTTGGATGTAGCATCCGCCATTAATTTTGTTCATGTAAAAGGTAGCTTATGTCACTCGGACCATAATGATGAATCGATTGACACCTCATTTATCAAATCGGATGAGTAGTTTAGGCGCTACGATGCGATATAAGTATAAACAGGCATACATAGAATGCTAACGGTCCAACACATAACCCTTTTTTAAAAAAAATACTAAAATTGGAAAAATAAAAGGGTCTTGCTTCAATGATTTTAGTCATATCATCTCAGTTCCGGAATTTGTACGTTATCGTGTTGATTTGTGATGTCTTGGATGCGATTTCAGGGTTCCGCGCTCGTTTAAAATACGAAAGTTCAGAACCCTCAACATACGAGTTTTCGCTTTGGCAGATTTATTTGACTTTGCCGCAGTCAGGCAAAAATGTAAGTTCTCCTTTTCGCTTCACCGTAGTCGTGGAAAAATGCAATTACCGTAACCACAGTGCTCGCACCTTTGCGCTTTGTGATATTTTACATACCAAGTCCCATACATATGAAAAATGCAATACAGTTATAAGAATAAGGAATTCTAAGCCGAGAAGGGGTCATAGATCTCATCATTATAAAAAACTTTTATTTTGAAACCAACCCTGAAAATTAAATCAAGAAACATAAAATCAGCTGTTCCATAGAAAAATGTTAATGACTGTCGACAAACTATGGGATAGTTTATTTTTTTTCCCCGATTTCCTAGTTGGTCATAGTAAAAGTTGTTCACAAAGATGACTACTATGAACCCTTTTCAGCTTAATATACCTTTTCCTTATAAACCTGTACATATTAAAAATGCAATATACATTGACATACTCGTAGCAACCAAAACATTTCAGTTATTAAGCATAGCATAGCATTCATTATTATTGCATAGATTCTATCGCGGGCCTTGAGCGTGGAGACCGAATCCAGAAATTCCGTAACGAAAATAACCTTACAAAAAAGGAAGATATAAAAACTTAAACATTTAAAAAAAAATAGAACTACTGGGGTACACTCGGAAGAGAGAGAGAGTCATGACGTTTGAAAAGTCAACGAAACCTTACACTCGACACCTAGAGGCGAGTTGCTGAACTAAAGAGACAAGCGTGATATTTCAAAAAGTCATTAAAAGTTCTGCTATTCATCGATAGATGGCAAAACTAAAAAGTATCACCGTATGCAATAGCTTTACCGCGGCAGTCCCCGAGTGCCACACGTCTTTTTTTTTAGTCTGTCAGCACTTAGCACGAATTTTAGTCCGGAAAACTACGAACCAAACTTTATCCTACAGCATTTCAGCTAAAAACTGAATAATATATTCAAAGTGGCTAATTGCCTCTCTCGTTTTCACGCAAAGCTTCTCTGAGATAAAAGCTCAGGTTTATTTATAAGTAATAATTATTACAGTGACGCTACTCGAGACCAATTTGTCTTTTAACTCCAATCGCTGTGAAGGGAATAAATTTACGAGCTCTAAGTTTTACGGAAAATATACAGGGTTATAAGGAAAGGGTGTGCTAAACTGAAAAGGGCTCATAGTACTCATCATCATGTAGTAAACAATTTTTATATTTCAGATCTATTAATCGTTTTTTGCAATTATAGACTTTAAACCTAACGTGATAAGATACAAATTCCGGAATTTAGATCACATGACATAGACCAGTGAAGACCCTTTTATTTTCATATTTTAGTAATTTTAAGAAAAACTATTAAGATGGGATACTTCGCAAAATTTTTCGTCTAGTTCACTTTATTACCTTGTTTACTTAGTTTACTTGAACTTTTTCGTCGATAAACTTCGTGGATAAGGAAGGTACGGTCATTTTTTTCACAGATTTTGAAATAAAAAATAGCCGTTCATGGTAAACAAAAATGGTTTTTAAATGTCCAAATTAATACCTTTCATGTGATATCCCATATTGCTTTGCTTTAAATTTTTAAGTTCCCATTTTAAGACACGATTTTCCGGTAAATACCTATTTCTCAGCATGTTTTTTTTTATAAAACTTGGAGCGGTTAACATTATCTAGCGTCATGCACTATATTAAGAGAGTTCACGAAGATAACATGTTTTTCAACCTTTTTGCTAGAAAAGCCTTTTTTCCTAAAATTAATTGTACATATTATACAACTCTCTCTCTCTCTCTTTCTACTTGAGTTTCAGCAACATCAGCACAGCATTACACCTACAGAAAAAAACACCAATGATCGATCTAAAATTAAATTTTCCGTAGCAACATTACCGTTCACCCTTATTTCTCACTAACCAACTCCCAGTTACATAAGTCTACCAAAATCGTTAAATGTTACGGCTATATTTTGATGTACAGCTGATTCGGTTTACTTGCGGTCCCGAAGGACAGCTTGGAAATTAGAACGGTCACTTATTAGCGAGAAAGGCTGAGGCTGTAACCCGTTTATCATATTAGAGCTATAGTGACCCATATATTACCTTTGCTGATTGCTAAACAGTAGGTGGGGATAATGTTCAATGTCTTTGAACAGTATTTGATAGGTTTCAAAAGCATATTTGTCGGTGTTTTGTAGAAGGGCCATTCACAAAAAAGGAGTAAAGTTGTAGAATAGATGGAACAGAAAACATAAAACTCATTTTACTATAAAAACGAACGCAGTTTTGTTTAATTGAAAAGAAAGTAGTAACTTATCATTTATCCATATTTTGAATACAATTTCGATCAAATCACATGAGAGGAAAAAGAACATGTGACGTGTCTTGATTTGTTCTACGGACTGCAGGAAAACTAAAATCGTAAAACTGCGACTCGAATTATTTATCAATCAGCATACCTACTCGTTTTTTGAACAGAATATTTTTCGTAAATATCAGATTTTTTTAACTTTATAACAATAAATGTTCCTTATGCTCTGATCATCTAAATGCTACTACATAGATGCGTTTAATACCTTTTTCCACTTGAGAGATTCGCAGAGCCGACGAAGCAGTTGTTACCGGCTGCAAAGAGAATTGGGCCAGCTGCATTAGGTGGAAAGGTACTCCACTCAACCTGAACTTAACTAATTTAAATTAGTCAGAAGTTAGTCAGAAGCCGCTTAGTGTAGAGGCCTGACCTATAAATGTTCTGCTGGGAAATACGCTCTATGTAGAGAGGAAACGGATTGTTTAGTCAACGTAGTTATATTATTTTATTCATAAAAATATCTTACGATTTTACGATTATGTTATGATTTTATCTCCATGATTTACCTATATTTTATGTTTGGATAACTGTGAATAAAAGTTACTATCCATTAAAAAACGTTTTAATAGCAAAACGTAAACAAACGATAAATTTTTGAGTAGTCATTGTTTACCAAAAATCCGATCTTCGCCGACTTGAATTCTTCTTCGTCAGTATGTTCGAAGAAAAAATGTGTTAGAAGAAAACAAAAACAAATAAACAATTTTCGACAAAAACTGTATGTACAAACAGTAAAAATTAAAAACAGAATAAGTAACATTTTAGTATAAGTCCAGTAGAGTAAAAAAGTAGGGTAAATCTCTTTCTATGCCTAGAGCGACTACGAATGTGGTTGTCTGAATATAACACTCAAACATAAGGTAACAAGTCTCTACCTCACTCAACCTCTGCGGCCTGCCTTCATTACACCGAGAATACGAGATCGCAATGAATTATAAATGCTCCAGGAAAGTCGTGTGACACAAAGTTATGAAACATTTCGCTCCAACAACACAAAACTCTCATTTGTTTCTCTTTTTGGTTAAAAAAGTTGTCCTGAACTGAATACCAGGGACATATAAGTGTCAGCGCAAACTTTGCGTCTTGTCGTTGAAACAAAACGCATAGTAAATTGTCGTGTACCCCTGAAACTCGGCGCCAAGTGTGCGCTTCGAACAAAAAGCGTGAAATTTTTCGGTTGCAGTCTGTAGTTGCGTTTAGTTGCAGTCTCATGTCGCAAGTGTGCGCTATATCTTAGAGTGCCTCAGGCTTTGGAACGTCGGAGATTACATCCCTCGCAGACGGCCCGTCCTTAAATGTAAATATTTCATATTGCCAACTGTATTTTCATTTTTCAAAGCGCTTTAAGAAATATGAGACTAGAATCTCTTTTAGCATAAAACTTTATTTGTCTGGCTTATTGAATTGATGTTTCAAGAAAAATATCATTAGTTATAGTTGTGAAGAAAGAAAAAGAAACGAGTACTATTGTTGAAAGAAATCTAAAATCCGACTGCAAATGTAGCCAACGACACTTTGGGTACAAAGACGAATGTAACAACACCTCGCAATTCAGAAAGTGGCCAAACATATTAAGCGTTAGAAGGTCATAAATGAACATCCTGAAAAACATTATAGGAGAAGTTAAGTTTACTCAACTGACATTGAAAACTAACGTGTAGCGGCTTCGTTTGTAATACACGTTAATACCTAAACAGTAGACGTTACGTGGCTTTACGCATAGCGATCTAGAAAAACTATTTGTGATTCGGCACAACTCTCAACCACGGTCCAGTTTTGCCAGATCCACCTGTTTTGAAAAATAGCTTCTATAGCTTGCAGCATAGAGGTCTTTATGTCAATTCTGTGAGTTCAAGTAAAATGGTTGGTGGTTTACGATGAAACGGGGGCATCTTCTGAGCTGTCATGATGACCCAGGTTCTAATAATAAATTTTAAGCCACACTGCAACATAGTTGGACGTCGTAATGTGTCTACGGCGTAACTGCTACGATCAGGAGCTACGAAGCTACGAGTATGTAGTTTTTACGATTATTAGGTAGGATATTGTTTTGGTATGCTTTGTGTAGTTACTCGTACCTAACTTGTTGCCAGTGTAGTTTATTGTTGGAGCATCCATTGTTAGAAACATGAATAAGCAGATTTAAGTGGATTACATGACGTTTGAGAAACACTTGGTTAAATGAAATCTCGCTACTTGCTATTTCATTTCAAACATAGGTTTGTAGCAGATGACTTAACAAAGGACACAAAAATTCTAACAAAGGACAATTACTAGAAAGTAAGTTATGGAATTACATGCAAACTGCTTTTGAGCAAAAACAAACACATAAAATTATTATATCTAAGCAGTTTTCCATCAGCTTTTTGATCACATTTTCTCAACGAAAACACTGTTAGTGTATCAAATAGACATAAGAACGTCTAAATAAGATGATTACTAAGCGGCGTCCTTCAAAGATGTTTACTACATAATAAAATATTTTCCTAAGAGATGTTTGTTCCATTTAATAAATGTTTTATTGCCGGCCCGTTACAAATGTTCTGTGATGTGACGAATGAGGTTGAGCTAACAATTTTGCTGAGTATTTCGCTAAAACGTTTTATTTTTATTAAAAACTAGCGAACTGCCCCGGCTTCGCGCTGGTATGAAATATAGTCTATGTTACTCGCTAATGATGTAGCTTTAGAGGTTTTTTTATGTAATTGAGTGACGAGACGAGCAAATCGCTCGCCTGATGTTAAACCCAGAATTTTGAACTCGCAGAATACAAGACCCTGCGCAGCACAGCACTGCGCTCGTCACCCTGAGATATATAAGTTGTTTAATCTCCCATTTGCCCTGTATATTGGTGAAAGAATATAATTTAAAGTCGGTCCAGTAGTTTTTGAGTTTATTCGTTACAAACATCTAAAACTACAAATCTTTCCTGTTTATAATATTATCATATTACGAGTATATTACATAAATATTTTGTTTTCATTTATGACTTTTTTTTAAATGTGTGCTTAGGCTCTGTGTGTTAGTTGTCCTTGTCTTTGTGTGGTTTCCATGACATTCCCGACACAGGGAATCCTAGTGGAAAGCTACTTATAGCTTTCGTGAAACTTTATTTTTATTATTTATTGCCATGGACGATTGACGCCTTCCTAGGGGTTGTCTTCGGAGTGAAACGCCAATTGATCAAAATAGGTGGACTGTAATCAATGGTTTGAATTAAGTATACGATGATTCTATATAAATGTGCTAATCTTGCGGCTCGCCTCCGTCAAGTGGAAAAATGGACATTTTACAATCGTGTTTTAAATCTGATGGCCGGCGCGCTGTCAACGTCACACGGATGCGAGTGCGCAGCTGTCAGTGGGCTAGGCTCGTGTCATCGGGGTATTCAGCCGTCTAGCGTGTGTGGCGACTGTCACAGATGCCTCGGCGTTAACAGCCATGTTTTGATAAAAGTTGTAAGATTTGATTACTTAAATATGATAATAGGATTCAAAGTATGTCCTCTTAAAGTTTGAAAAACACATTTAGATTAACTTATGGTATTGCTCTTATTCAATTCGGAAATTGATATTTCGAAAAACCTAAAAGTTAGTATTTGCAACTGAAAATCATGGCCTATGATTACGTTACTCGAAGATAGAAGTTCTAAGGATAACGTATTACAAAGTCATATCATTTTATCGTCGCACCAGGCGAGTTGATGGTCAAATGCAGTAATGATAAGTTCTATGAACTCTTTGGCTCATCCTTTCCTCGCGTGTATATTTTACCTTTTAAGAGCGTTCAAACCAAAGCTTGTTTTTAAACGCTTTTAAACCTGTAGTAACATGTAGTTGCGTCGAGTGTTGCAATTAGCCATTTATCAGCGCTGCGAACATGTGACTCATTCTTGAAACCTATCAAAGTATGTATGATTATTGACTCACTTTATGAGTCACAATGACACGAACCTACCAACGCATTTCTAGTAAATGCGTAGTTCGTTTATTAACTTACAATATTATGCTAGAATTCTGCATCGTAATCGTACTCACACTAATATTATACGTGTATCAGAGTGAGTGTGTGCGTGTTTGTTGTTTGTCCCAGAACCAGCCTAACTGATTTGGGTAGAATTAGGAATTAAAAAACGTTAGGTTCTTAATGAACAAAGGTTAATTTTCATCTCAGAAAAATGAGCGGTAAAGTAAAAAAATATTGCATAAAACTTTGAACAATCTTGGAATAAATTATGTTTAATGTAGTAATTGTTCCTATGAGATAATAGGGGCAACCGTGGGACACAGGTAGTAAAAATTGTAGTAGCTAATAATTATTTAGCCGCAAAGCCGAGTTTCCACTGACTGCCATTTAACAAAAATAAAACACCATAAATAATGCTTTTTTCAACCTAGCTCTATGGATTACCCGTGATTTGTCCCCCACAATATAATTTTGCTAATCGCCTACACGATACAATCGACTGCGCGACTAAAGCATTGTCATGAGATACTTGGATAGTTTTTTGGTGAGACCTAAGTACTTAAATGCTAAAAGACGGCATTGTTGATAAAAAAAACTCTTACTTGTAGTATCGATTTAAAAAAAAACGTTTAGTCTAAGTACCATACATAAAAACTAACGACTGAAAGGTGTGACGAAGCGACATAATATGTAAACTTTATGTCAATTGTTTCACAACTAATTTATTTTTTTATGGTTTTCGGATGGGTAACAAGCTAACAAGGCAGCAAATTAAAAAATGTTATCATTTTATCTGTTGCAGTTACATAAAAAAACTATGTATTCACAAAACTATGTATTCTGTTTGTACTATGTAGTCACATTAAATGCGTGGGTTTCTTTTTCTAATTAGATCGATCGGAGCATGAATCATTTTAGTAATTTAAGCGTGGTTATTGCTCACGTCACTCCAACCGTGGTTACCGGTGAGGCATGGGACATTTTATATGCAAATTTTGACCTCATGGGAAAATGTTGTGAAAAGTAAAGGTTCCGTGGCTGACTGCAGGCGGTAGCTGGCGCCGTGTCGCCGCGATACTGGTTTCTATGTATTTTTATGAAATATCTTCTATACACAAGCAAGCGACACGTAGGCTGACCGCAGATCAGTAGTACCGCCGACTTTTTTTGAATTTAAATTTAAGTTAGTGTTTGAAATTTGGGTATGTTTCAAATTAATGATAATAATTTATATAACGTTGTAAAACATAATTTTAGTTAGTGTTCAAAGAACATTTTTTGCATATCAGGGGTCAGGGATCATCTGTTAGCTAAAGATTGTAACACAACTTGCTTTTACTAAACCATCAGAGGTTTAGTACTCTTACTCGGCTCTTAGATTGTCAAAACTTGCAGATTTTCTAGCGAGAAACTGAAAAGTCTGAATCTATGAATTCACACCATTTGTATCCAATTTAGCCATTAATATTTAATATTTAGCCATTACATTCAGGCCCAAGATTGGATGTAGTATTTTCCTACCTTTTTTGTTTGCTTGTTGCTTCTGTGACGCCTGCAGTCAGGATCAGAATCACAACAACAGCGACATACCGCCTGCTGCTAGCCGCTTGCAGTCAGTTACGAAACCGCACCTTAATATCCAGCAACCTAGTTACTGATACGTTATTATGAGTACTACGGCATTAAGAGTAATAAAGCTATTTATGAAAGTCTACAATGTAGGAGTAGATGTCATTATGTGTGAGGCGTACGTAATCATAGTAGTAAAAATCGCTTATACTAAAATTGCATCACTCAACTTAATGTACAAAGTGTGCTTATTGCTTAATTTCAAAGCAAAGCTAAAGCTAGTTAAAAAAAAGAGCGCAGATTTAGGGCATGCTTAAAAATCTTACTTATAAAGCCTGCATAAACTTCATCATTCTTATAATTCTCGGATTTTTTTTCGCACGTGACATGTCACGTCAGCTAGAAATTGTTAGATAAACTTAGGCAGTGACTTTAAGCATTGTTTATGAGTGAGACTCTTAGTTTACGATTACTATTTTAGTAAGCTCAAAGGCCGTATTCAGACAGCAGGGTGTGGTCCATTTTCGATCCTTAATTTCAAGAAAATCAAATAATGATGTAAAACATCAACCTATGACATTTTACATCTCGCTGGAGTTAGCAACATCATAAAGTAATCATGTAATCATACATCAACTAGCAATATATGTATTTTAATTTATAACTCTGAATGTGTCGAAATATTTTTCTTACTAACGTGTTTTGAATGTATTTTTCTAACCTTTCTTCCGATATGAAGTGACGACAATCTAAGAGATCCACGAATGGTTTTTTCTCCCATTGGTCCCCCCCCAAAAGCATTTAATTTTACGACTTAAACTCCCATGATTACGTAGTAACTTTTGATGGCATTATGAGTTACGGAGTCTTTTTTATTTATGTTAGGACTTCGAGATTTGGCGACTGAGTTATATAACAGGGCCATGAGATTAGGACAGTAAAATTTTTATGGGGTCTGCTTTGGAAAATTTAGGTTTTTATGCCATTTTTTTGACGGACTGTTCGAAGTTTAATTTTGTTTTGTTAGGTAATTGATAAATGATGTTGGGTTGTCATTTAAGTGGTATAAATAATGGTCTGGTAGTATACAGGGTCGTAAGGAAAAGGTATATGTAAACAACTTTTACTATGGGACCAAAATAGACATCGCAAAAAAATCAGCTGATACATTTCCATACATTTTATTGGGTGTCATTGATATTTTTTTTATGAAACAGGTTTAATGGTTTAATTATTTATAATACAAAATGTATGGAGCAGCTGATGTTTTTTTGCGATGTCAGTGTTGGTCTCATAGTAAAAGTTGTTCATAATGAAATCAGAATGATCAGTACTTGAGCCATTATCGGCATATACCCTTTACTTATAACCCTGTATAAAATTCTAGCTGCAGGCTGTGGATTCGTGCAATTAATTTTTACTTGAATTAGTACAAGATTAATGGCATTAGACTCCGTCTTTATGATAATCACAAAACATAACTTTTTTGGCTTCGATATGGCAAACCATTTAGCCGTCTTAAAGCAACTGGCTAACCAACAGAGAAAGGGAGTTAAACTGTTACTTATCATTAATTAAATATCATAAAATTACTTGCAAAAAAAAATTTAAAAATTATAAAAAAAAACCGTTTGACAAACCCATAAAGATACCACTACAGAAATACGTCCCTTAACAAACTCAACTCACTTTGTACCGCACACGATAAAAAGTGATTAGCATTCAAGAACTATGCTCATAATACCCGGCGGTAATAATACCCGTGTGGAAGTCGCGGGAGAAATAAATTTAATCTTAGGAATTGGGTCGCAGGAAGACATTGTATTAACCGACCAAGATAGGCTGGTGATTGGGGCTTTACCAAGCGCTACTAAGCTGAAATCCCCAGTTTAATAACTAAATTCTAATGAAACTATGTCACTTACTTACTTATATTGCTGTAAATACGTTACTTGTATTAACGAAAGGGGTAGAGTCTATAATGAGGGCTCATTATAGACTACCCCGTTCTTAATAAGCGTAGAAGTAGCCTTGGAATAGTTATTCTGTCTTTTGTCTTTTCGAGTTGGAAATTTTAAAGGGAGAAAAAGACATACAGTTTAACACATAGAAAGTTATTACTAGTTTATTTTAAGGAGGTAGAGGAGGGCACTTTTGATTAAATTACTACTAAACTCTAAGTAAGCTGTAATTAAAAGTCTAGCCTGGTAGTCATTAAAAATGTACTGCTTATTAATTATTTTTAACCGACTTCAAAAAAGGAGGAGGTTATCAATTCGACTGTATGTTTTTTTTTTTTAATGTTTGTTACCTCATATCTTTTGACTGGGTGAATCGATTTTGATGATTCTTTTTTTATTAGAAAGCTGACGCTTCCCATTTGATCCCATTCCAGTTCTGATAATGGTATCCATGAGAAAACCATATAAGTCTTAAATTTACATTAAGTACGTGCGCGACAAATAGATGAATAACTTTACTCAATAGTCGGTCTTTTGAAATCGGTTTTTGTTTTTGTTTTGTAAAAATAATGTTGTTGTTAATAGAAACGATAATAGCGTTCAATTTAATGAAACCCTTATTTGTTTAATATTACTATATATATATACGTTCTGAAGATACGTGACGAGATAAGTGTTCCAGTATCTATGCCTAATTTAGTTTATATTTAGACGAGATAGGATATAAAAAGGTAGTTTGTCTTAGGGTTGGAGGGCAAGACGAATTTTGGGTCACTGTGTCAATTTCAAAATGTCACAGCCGCAGCAGGGGGCTGGTTATGTCTGTCGCAGAACCAATAACCGGATTATCGTATTTTAGAGTTGAGTCCACGAATCGGCAAACGTAGTGTGAACGTAGTTCGATCGTGCATGGAGTACTGTTCGCACCTTTGGGATGGATCGGCCAAATACCAGCTTGAGGCGTTGGAGTCCATTGAGAAACGTGCCAAGAGGCTCATTGGTAAAGACTCCCTTGTTTGGACTAAACTCCAAACTCTCGAACATCGGCGCAAAGTTGCTAGTCTGTCGGTCTTTTATCGGATACATTTCGCAGAGTCTGCTTCTGATCTGCATGATCTAATTCCCTCTAGCCCTTTCTACTATCGGTCTATCAAGGGCACTAATAAGCGTCACCGTTTTATGGTTGATATACCGAAAACTCGTACGAAACGCTTTGATTCCACCTTTATTGTGCGAATCGCTAGGGTGTGGAACGCTTTGCCTGAGTGGGTGTTTCCAGATAGATATAATCTAGGTGTCTTCACGTCGCGAGTGAATCGGTTTCTTCTAGGCAAGCATGCTCCATCGTAGACCGTATCGTTGCTTACCATTAGGCAAGATGACGGTCAAATGCAAGCCTATTACTGAAAAAAAAAACTGATTTTCACAACCACTAACTGACAGCTGTACTATGGTAGTGACCTACGAGTATGTCCATAGTAGCGCGTGAAAAATACACTGTTACCACGTTCTATAATTACGAGTAAATTCATATTTTACCCAGTAGACTAATAAAAATCTATCAAAAATACGCCACTAACAAGTACCTTATTTAAATTCCAGATGCAGAAGGGACCGGCGGAGCGGATCTCCAGCGCAAGCTGGACCTGCTCAACGGAACGCTCGCGGACGCAGAGCGCGCAGAGCAGGCTCGAAGGCAGATGCAGTACATTGCTCATTGTAAGTATTGACACTCACTAATATTATAAAAGCTAACGTTTGTGAGTACGTTTGTTAATTCTTTCCGCTAAAACGATTGAACAGATTTGGATGAAATTTGAGGCGAATGTAGCTTATACCCTGGATTATCATATAGGCTATAGCCAAACCGTTTATCTTAGTTCTCGCCTGCGCGGTACAGAGGCGCGGGGGTATGACGGCGCGGGGTACTGAGAGCCCTATCAGTAGCAGGCGAGGACTAAGTAAACGGTTTGGCTATATTTTTCATCTGGAAAAACGCGGGTAAAACCGCTGGGTGCAACTAGTTACTATATAAAGTACAACCCGAGGTTGTTTAAAAGAAGAGTGAATAGGTATTTATTACGCAAGTGTGCAACATCTTCGACCACATCGTCACTTCTCAATAGATGATGTGGTCAGACGTAAAGGTACGTTTTGTTGTATTATAAAAGACCGTAAAACTAAATGGAGGCTAGGTCGCGGGCGGTCATTGTTTTAGCATTTCCGGCTAAGTGTTTCTTAGTGATAAGTACCTACTTACACCTACTTCATCATTATCAATCATTCATTAAGACCATATTTTAAATCTACAGTGAAGAAACTCACTGTCCCCGCAGATTAGATGTAATGACTCTGTGTCCTCCTAAATTTTGTGGTTAATACGGCATCTGTCTGAGTTTGTCTCACCGCATTCCCACACCACATTCCACCACATTATTTCACCACATTTCCGCTTGAGTATTGCGATAGCGCCTTCGCACCGGACTTCTTCCCACATGTAGGAACTAGCACACCTGTAACTTAACTGACACTAAATCTACTATTTTCTATTTCCAGCGGGGTACTCTGAGGATTCAGACTACACGTCAGACCTCAACTACCCGGTGGGGCAGCATGCCAACTGCAGCGCCTCCCAGTTCCGGAGTGCAGCCCATCAGATGCACACACCGCAGGTAATAGGCTATTATATGATAGGACACAATTAAATCAAGCGTGAAAAAGCCTCGTCAACAGGTAGGTCTTACACAAATTCTCACGTAAAATATGTGTAATATGTGTGTCGTGTGTGTGTGTGTGTGTATGTGTGTGTGTGTATGTCGTGTGTGTGTGTATGTGTGTGTGTGTATGTATGTATGTAGTATATTATGTAGCGTGTGTGTGTGTGTGTGTATGTGTGTGTATGTATGTGTGTGTGTGTGTGTTTGATAGAAAAATGTATGAATATGCAGTTTCCATTTACGCCCGACAGGCTATCTCATTTTTCATACATTTGTCTATCTGATTCAATACTGATTGACACTGATACATTGTAAATTTGTAATATATTGAACACTCGCTACGTATTGCTCGTTAGAATTTATGCTAGGTCTACCTACAGTAGTTGAACGTAATTAAAAAGCCGTAGTTGACAGCTGACTGAAAGTGCTCACACTTACTTACCCATTATCAACATTACAAAACCAGTTTCGTACAATTATGTTGGTCCACTCCGCTTAGCTCAGTTTTGGGTGAAAACTAGGCGAAACGTATTAGAAATCAGAAATCAGAAATATTTACTGACCCTATGATTCAGATTCAGAAATATTTATTGAACAACTGATACATTGTAATTTATAGGCTAGATGTTAGTGCATTAGTTGAAATTGTCAGTTAAATAACATTCAATGTTACAGGTAAGTCACGTTTACAAAGTTTAGGTACATACAAGTGCCTAAGTAAGTAAGTCATAAATTTGTTTCCATTTTCAGAGATCGCTTGAAGTATCGAGAGAAAATTCGTACGAGAGAGAAGAGTACCAAATTCACGGCGACACCGACCCCCTTTACTACAATAGCCAGCCCAGAAGTAATAGGTAAACAAACACTTCAGATTGAATATGTCCTTACTTTCCTGTCGATTAAAGCGTAAATTTTAAAGTATCGATTCTTCAGATATGCATTATGTACATATATGAATCTAAAAAACAGCTCACAAAGAGTTACAAAATCATTATGAACTACTTTTACTTACTTTTATTTTGAAACTAACCGCAACTAATCGCAAAAAAGTCACCGATTTTACTATGACAACTAGCGTGGATATGAAACCGTTTGTTTTTTCTTGTAATCTCCTTGATAAAGATTACCGAATGTGATCGAAAGTAGCCAACTTAATACAACATGCGTGTTTCCGTATTAATTATAACATCAATATATATAAAAGTGAAGGTCTTGACTGACTGACAGATCAACGCACAGCCTAAACCGCTTAAGCTACAAACGTGAAATTTGGACAAAAGTTTTATATCAAAAAGCGGACGCACACTAAGAAAGGAATTTGCCCAATTCAACCCTTAAGAGGGTGAAAAGGGGTGTTTAAGTTTGTATGAAAAATTTTTTTTTCTTTATGCTACGATTATCAAACTTTGCGAATATACTAAAGTTAAAAAAATAATTGACACCTATTTCAACATTTTTTAAAAATCAACCCCTAAAGGGGTGAAAAGGGGTGTTTAAGTTTATATGAAAAAAATATTTTTCTTAATGCTACGATTATCAAACTTTGCGAATATACTAAAGTTAAAAAAATAATTGACACCTATTTCATCATTTTTGAAAAATCAACCCCTAAAGGGGTGAAACGGAGTATTGAAGTTTGTATGAAGAATTTTTTTTGATGCTGTGGTTACGAAACTTTGCCAATATACTAAGCTAAAAGAAATAATAGACATTTATTATTTTGGATTTTGAAAATCAACCCGTAAAGGGGTTAAACGGAGTGTTGAAGTTTGTATAAAAATATTTTTTTCCTAATACTTCGATTATTTAACTTTGCTATTGTAATAAGCTAAGAAAAATATTAGATACCTGTTTCATTATTTTTTGAAAATCCACCCCTGAAAGGGTTAAACAGAGTGTTGAATCAACGCATCAACATTAACAGATCAACGCACAGCCTAAACCGCTTAAGCTACAAACGTCAAATTTGGACAAAAGTTTTATACCAAAAAGCGGACGCACACTAAGAAAGGAATTTGCCCAGTTCAACCCCTAAAGGGGTGAAAAGGGGTGTTTAAGTTTGTATGAAAAAAATATTTTTCTTAATGCTACGATTATCAAACTTTGCGAATATACTAAAGTTAAAAAAATAATTGACACCTATTTCATCATTTTTGAAAAATCAACCCCTAAAGGGGTGAAACGGAGTATTGAAGTTTGTATGAAGAATTTTTTTTGATGCTGTGGTTACGAAACTTTGCCAATATACTAAGCTAAAAGAAATAATAGACATTTATTATTTTGGATTTTGAAAATCAACCCCCAAAGGGGTTAAATGGTGTGTTGAAGTTTGTATGAAATTATTTTTTTCCCTATGCTATTATTATTTAATTTTGCAGATGTACTAAGATAAAAAAATAATAGATTCCTGTTTCATTATTTTTGGACAATCAACCCTTAAAGGGGTGAAACGAGGTATTAAAGTTTGTATGGAAATATTTTTTTCTTAATGCTACTATTATTTAACTTTGCAAATTTACTAAGCTAAAAAAAATAATAGATACATGTTTCATTATTTTTGAAAAAACAACCCCTAAAGGGGTGAAATGGTGTAGTAAATATAGTACGGAGAGAGAATTGTAATGACTCACTGACAGACAACGCACAGCCTAAACCGCTGGCCGTAGACATTTGAAATATGGAGGGTGTGTTTGTCTTGATGAGTAAACGTGTACCAATAAAGAATTTTTTGAAATTCTACCTCTAAAGGGGTGAAATAGGGTGTTAAAGTTAGGATGGAGAAGCATTGTTTTTGACGTCACGGTATTGAAACTTTACAAATATACGAAGCTTAACAAAATAACGAACACCTATTTCACCATTTTTGGAAAATCAACCCCTGTGGGGGTGAAATGGCGTGGTAAAGATAGTACGGTGAAAGAATTTGTTTTGATGCTAACTCAATGAAACTTTACAGATGTACTAAACTTAAGGCGGGTAAACAACATCAGGAAAAAATCCAAAACCTTCGAAAAGTCATATCCTCGAGGTGGAACTGCTAATTATCTCGAAAATTAAAAACATTTTTACCAAAGCGCTGAGACTAAAAAGTCACCAAAATCTCGGACCTTTTTGGAGCCATTAAAAATAACATAGTCGCCTCAAAAACATGGCCGCCATAGAAACTTTGAGGGTCTATATCTCCGAAACGGTTGAAGATGGGTGGGTGTTTGACTAGATGTCATAGGAGTTAGCAAGGGCTACTTGATGGTTGTGGCAAAAATCCAAATGATTCAAAATGGCCGCCATTATTTTTTCTACATGATTCGAGGGGGCTGATTTAGCATCTGTTTTGGCATCTGGGGGTTTTTGGGGTCCCTGCTTCCATTGTATGACGCTTTTTACATGTTCTCAAAAAAGGAGGGTTAAATTAATTATCGGTTCCCGAGGTATAGTCCACGCGGGCGAAGCCGTGGGCGGAAGCTAGTCAAAATATAACATTAAAATCAGCTATTCCATACGACAAACTCAACAAAACAGCTGAACATTTTTACCTATTCCAGGGTTGGTAACTTGGTAAAATATTTACCATTCACAAATGTAGACCAAATGGGTCTATATAAAAATATATTGTTGTTATCTTTACCAGGATCGACACATGGTCTCAGTTGCATCAGGCGAGCGTTGAATCTGCTATATCATGGCGGACAGCTACAGATTGGCAGTCAGGAGGTAATAATAATACAAAATTATAAACATACGGCTGTAGAGTGGCAATAAAATAATGTTGTACTCGTATCTACTTAGTATCTCTAGAGAGGCTCGACGCAAATGAGCTGCCAACCGCAGCCACCCGTAGCTAAAGCACGCCACTGGTAGCTCTTCCAGGCAAATAAATATGATCCGTAGATTCAATAGAAAAATATACGCCATTTACGCTCGACAGGGGTGCCCTTAACGTGCGTAAATGGCATACATTTTCTATCGCACACTGGCTACGTATTTACGACATAGTTTTTGCCAGGCCTATATACAGGGGCCGTCACGAGTGGTAGGTGGTTGCCGGCGTTTTGTGTAGGGAGTGACTACTACCAGTGGACTCACGGACTACATGTGGGCTGCAAATCCATACAACACCCGTGTCCCGTGTTTAATTATAACAGAAATCCATACAAAACGTATGAAAAATCGTGTAAACTGCTTGTCTAGCTACCGGTGGCAATAGATAGTCAAAGACTAGTTTGTGTGAAGTCCTTTTCTTTTACAAAGAATCGTTAAGGCGTTAATCAAATAAAAGCTTTGTGGAGCTAGCCTGGGCCTAATGTGTCATCCTTTTACCGAGTTTCGTTCTTCTCTATATTTACCTGTATTTCCTAACAGAAATCCATACAAAACGTATGAAAAATCGTGTGAACTGCTTGTCTAGCTACCGGTGGCAATAGATATAGTCAAAGACTAGTTTGTGTGAAGTCCTTTTCTTTTACAAAGAATCGTTAAGGCGTTAATCAAATAAAAGCTTTGTGGAGCTAGCCTGGGCCTAATGTGTCATCCTTTTACCGAGTTTCGTTCTTCTCTATATTTACCTGTATTTCCAAAACTGAGTCACTTTAATCTAGGCTCGTTCCTTTTGCTCTCCCTTACTTGTGGCGCCATCTAGGTTTTCCACATTAAATTACTAAAGCTACGTCTAAAACAGCACTACAATGTACACAATACTTGGCTTTTGTCCTAATCTTAAAATTATAGCACAAAATAAGAGGCCCGTTTTGACTTTTGTCATCGCGACGTAACTAGTGATGTTACCATATGACTCGGCATTCGATACTCACGATAAATCAATTCAAGTTTGTTTGAGTATTTGATCGATTTCATTATGTATTGTAAGTTAATCGGATTAAGGTTTTGATTAGAAAATTTAACTTAAATATTGCATTAAATTCAGTAATTAATTGGTTACAACACTAATATTTGAAAAAAGAAGACTGAGTACGTAACTGTTTTTGAGAGTTTCGTTATAATTTGACATTGCATGCTACCATAAAGTATGCGCGAAAAGCGTTCCAAGTTACATTCTACGGTCTTTCTCTAGTGTCAAAACGGGCCTCTTATTTTGTGACGACTATAGCAGGTCCTTTCTGTAAGTAGCAAATTTTGTAGCTAACCCTAGTGCTGACGTTTTCATGTTGTTTCTCAGAAGAGCAGCGGCGACCGAGTCTTGAACGGCAGACGACGTTGTACGACGACAATATGGGATACGCATTCGACTCCTACACAACTAGCACGCACATTAGGTTTGTAATTACTGCGAATAGTTAAAAAAAAAAACAAATAAAAAAACATGGTCGATGACTTTTGTCTCGCTTTTTTTATACCTGACAGAGCTAAACGAAAGCCAGAGTGATTCAGCTCAGGCTCTCGCTAAGAGCTCACTGTGCGGGTCCACAGGGTTGCCATATGTTTAAAATATACGTGTATCTTTACATGTATAAACGAGCGATTTGCTCGTCTCGTCACTCAATTAAATAATAAATAAATAAACATCTGTTAGTACCAGTATGTGAGACATCGTCGTTTCCAACGGCTAAATTGATTTTGATTTAGTTTCTATTGATGGAAAGGGAATTTAATCGAGAGTGTTTTATGTTAAAAAATCTATTCTGTCGTTTGTAACAAATCGGAGGTTCATAAATTTTAAATTCTTGGTATTAGTTAATTCTTGAAACTTATTCTTAGTTCTTCATTAATTTATATCTAAAATATTTTCCAGGGACCATTCACAAGCACAGATCTCACAGCAGCAGAGCTACGAAGAGTACTACGACTCCAGTAGCTTTCCTTACCAAACTTCATACTTGGGGGATGAAACGAAGCAGTGGGACAGCGGGGGGACGGCGGTACCCGCGGGACAGTACTTCTTCGACGATGGCTATGGAATGACGCCGACGGAGTACGAGAACATTGTGAATAAACGACGCTCGTCCGTCGTGCAACTGCCTCAAGTGCCGCCTAAACATGTAAGAAGGCGCAATAGGAGTTTAAAACGAATTATCTAATAATTAATTATATTTCAGGCGAGATGGCGGTCAAACGCAAGCCGGTCAATTATTGAATTAAAAACAAATAAAAATAAAAAAATTACTACATTTCTTAAATATTCAAACGCTTGTGAGTTCGTCCGATCAGTCTCAGCATTCCAAAATTTACTGCACTGTTCTTGGCGATTGTTTATCTTTATCGTATAACAATTCCCGTCGACCCATGTCAGCAGCTTTCAGAGGGTCTAAAACTGAAATCCGGCTAGACTCTCAGTCTAAACGAACTTATTTACTTTTACTGCACTATTTTATTTTAGATTCGTATTGAACCAAAAAAGTAGTTTATGCAACTGTCATATAATGAAGGGTATTAAAACACGAGTGTGTTTATGAAACGAGCGCAGCGAGTTTCATAATAGTAACGAGTGTTTTAATACCTGTGTTATATGCAGTTGCATACACTACTTTATCTACACTAATGCTGTTACATTCTACTTATGTTTCCAATACTTGATAAAATACGTTTATCTTCACTAATAAAAACGTGTATTGTCACAGTGAACTTGGCGCGCAATCAGGAGCGAGCGCGCATGCGCGCGCAGGGCGGCGGAGCGAGCGCGCATGCGCGCGCAGGGCGGCCAATCAGGAGCGAGCGCGCGATGTTATAATGACTCATTACGACATCGATGTGGATATTATAACATCATGTGAAATTGCTTAAATGTTGTCTGTGCTATAACAGTAGTCATTATAACACAAGTATTGGAAACATAAGTAGAATGTTATAACATTAGTGTAGATAAAATATCTTTTTATAACCTAAGGAAACTAGGAAGTCTGAGATATTGCTTATAAGTAATTTGTTGACTTTTATTTTTTAGACGCCGTTATCATCTCGGTACTCGGACTACAACGAGATGGCTCCTTATAGACCGAGGCCGAGAAGGACGGCAGCTAGTCTTCCAGGTAAGCACACATTGCAATTCTATCTTTACTAATATTATAAAGCGATAAAGTTTGTGTGTTTGTTTGTTTGTAGAGGGTAATCCCCAAAATTACTGGTCCGATGACAAATACTTTTTCCCAAATGAAACTTGTACCTACTATCCTTGAGTGCTATGGGCTATATATCCATAATATATTTCGTAGCCCCAAATCAGTAAGGGCAAAGTCCAAGCAGCACCGGGTACGAAGTTCCGCGTACATATATATAATATATAAGCTAGTATATTATAAGACTAAAACCATAGCATCCAAAAAAAAATCTTCTCTATTACAATAACACCCAATTTCACCCCCGATGAACAAAGATGTGTACAAAGAAAAAACTTTTCTTTGAACATTTTTGCCCATCAAAACAAACACACCCTCCAAATTTCAAATCTCTACAACCAGCGGCTTAGGCTGTACTTTGTCCGTCAGTCAGTCAATCAGACAGGACCTGTTTCTTTATATTTATAGATATCGAAGAATAGGATCCTAAAGGCTAGACTAGGCCCGTCTAAACACGACATTCATTGGTATAGCTGAACAAACCTTCACAACACGACAGAGTCGTTGGATTAGTTTCTTAATACCTTTTGTTTTCCACTTTCAGCCACCCCATCGTCAACCCCGAAGCGAGGGCGCGCGCTGCCCGTGCCGCCGGGCGGCAGTGAGACGGGGTCGCTGCGCGGCGCGCGCGGGCGGCGCCTGCCGCAGCCCCCGCTCACCGCGCCGCTCGCGCCGCTCCCAGCGCCCGCGCACACGCATGTGCCTTACATACCTGGTAAGGGAACATTAAACGTTTCACATTCATAGCTCTCCACTAGGATAACCTTTTTTTTTTTTTTTTTTTGTTGACCCAGTGGAAATCCTTTATGGATACCCCTAACCCGGGGGAGCCGGGGTTATGTGGGAGTCTCCGCCCTGCGGCGGCATACCCACTAAAACCACTGGGAAGTTTACCTCATTCCCTTGTGGCCGGGGGCAGCGGGGTTCCCTTTCGGAGTCTCCGCCACCCTCAGCCAGGGTCGGCCCTTCGGCCCCGTCTTCCGAGCGTCAAGAGAGGGACGGCCCTGGTCACCCAAGGCCGCCCCCAGACGTGTGGAGCCAGTGCAAGCCAGCGGAGAGCCCCCCGACCCTCCGCCAGTGGCCCCACTACGGAGAGGGAAGGAGGCGATGATCGGATCGCCCCCTCCTCCCTCCCCGTCGTCTGCGCCGGAGCGGATCCTGCGGGAGTCGTCCTCCCCGATCCGCCCCGCGGCCCCTTCTGCGACATTACCTCTTCGCAGAAGGAGACCACGGCCTGCCACGATCTCTCGCCGCCGAGCATGGCTTTCACCACGCCCGGCAACGAGCGATCCCCTCCTCCTTCCCTTGCACTCCCGACCGCGACCCACACGCGGCGAGGAGCACAAGGAAAACCCCCCCTGGTGGTCCGAGCCATCGCTCAGACCCCGGCTCATCCGCTGTGCCCTCTGCTAATCAGCCCTCTGCTGCCAGAGGGACACGCGGAAGGGCCCACCGTGTCGGGTTATTAGCCACCGTGCGGTAATACTGCATAAATGCATATGTCCCTCTGACTGCATAAAAGCTGCAGTATTACCGCACGCTGTTGCCCAGGGTGCACCACGTGGAGGTTACCCGACCTAGCACCCCCCACTTTTTTTTTTTTTTTTTTTTTGACGCGGGGTAATGCACTTACGCATCCCCCACCCGCCGGGGGAGACGAGTGGGGGTATGTCGGACTCGACACCGGTGAAGATGGTGGGTACCGGTGCCCATACCGACTAAAACCCCCGCGGTGAGCAGTCCGCCGCCATTGTGGAGCGAGATGGGGGCGCTTTAGCAATCTCCATCTCGCTCCACGGCGGCAGGCCCGGATCAGAACCGGGCCCCAGTCGCCGAGGGAGGGGACGGCCTTGCTCACCAAGGCCGCCCCCCAGACGTGTGGAGCCGGTGCAAGCCGGCGGAGAGTCCCCCGACCCTCCGCCAGTGGCCCCACTACGGAGAGGTAAGGAGGCGAGCGAATCGCCCCCTTCTCCCTCCCCGTCGTCTGCGTCGGAGCGGATCAGAGCGGGGATCGTCCTCCCTGATCCGCTCCGCGGCCTCCTTCTGCGACATTACCGCCTCGCAGAAGGAGGCCACGGCCTGCCACGATCTCTCGTTGCGGAGCATCGCCCTAACAACGCTCGGCAACGAGAGATCTCCGCCCACGATTGCTGTAAGCGTGTGCCGCTGCGGGCCCCATGCGGCACACGCCTCCAGCGTGTGGAGCGCCGTATCCTCCGGCGCTCCACACTCGTGGCAGGCCGGAGTCGCCTCCCGTCTCGCGATCTGGTGCAGGTACTTTCCGAAGCACCCATGCCCGGAAAGCACCTGCACAAGTCGGAACGACAGCGACCCGAACCGCCGCCGCATCCACCCCCGGAGGACCGGTCGAATGGCCTCCACCGTCCGCTGACCTGGGACCGGTGGAGCCAGGTCCTCCGTCCACCGCCTCAACATGGTGGCCTGCGCCTGCCTCCGCATGCGCTTCACCTCCTCCCACGCTGGGGGCTCCCCGCGGGATCTCCTCGCCGCCACGAAGTGGTACACTTCGGCGAGGATCTCCGCTTGGAGCTCCCAGGGGGGATCCCCGGCTAGGACGCATGCGGCCGTCCAGGACACCGTCCGGTACCCGCGTATCGCCCTCGTCGCGATGACCCGCTGCGGACGTCGCAGCAGGGCCCTATTAGCACGACCGAGGGCGTCCGCCCAGACCGGTGCCCCGTACATGGCCATACTCCGGATGACCCCGGAGTACAGCCGACGGCATATGGCGCTAGGGCCACCCACGTTGGGCAGCAGCCTCCCCAAAGCGGCGGCGGCTCCCAGGACTTTTGGGGCAAGCTGGACGAAATGTGCCCCAAAAGTCCACCTCCCGTCCAGGACGAGGCCCAGGTACTTCATCTGGGCCCCGACCCGGACCGAGACCCCGTCCAGGTTTACCCGCGTACCTGGAGGGGGTCCCCCCCGAGGCCCGTGGAACAACAGGGCCTCGGTCTTGGAGAGGGCGACCTCCAGTCCCAGGGCACGGATACGGTCGACCACCAGGGCTGTTCCCATCGTGGCCAACCGCACCGTTTCCCCGAGGTCCCTCCCCTTGGCTACGACGAGGGTGTCGTCGGCGTAGCACGCGACCCTGATGTTGGCGGGAAGCGTGCCACGGAGCACCCAGTCGTAGCCCACGTTCCACAGGAGCGGTCCCAGCACCGACCCCTGTGGAACCCCGCAGGAGACGCGACGGCGCCTCAAGCCGTCGCGTCCTTCCACCAGGACCTCGCGGTCCTGGAGGTAGTCGGCCAGCAGCCTCCGCAGATACAGGGGCACTCCGTGGTACCGGAGCGCCTCCTGTATTGTTCCGTGCGGGAGGCTGTTGAAGGCGTTGGCGATGTCCAGCGAGACGGCCAACGCCTTACCCCCCTGGCCGACTGCATCCTGCGTCCACTCCTTGAGCCAGAGCAGGGCGTCTATCGTCGACCGCCCTGCCCTGAACCCATACTGGGCCTCGGATAAACCGGGCCCAGTCCCCTCCAGGTGCCGGATGACACGGGAAGCCACGACTCTCTCCAGCAGCTTTCCCGTGTCATCCAGCAGCACGATTGGCCTGTATGCGGAAGGCGACTCAACGGCACGTCCCTCCTTCCGCAACAGGCACAATCGGCCGTCCTTCCACAGCTTCGGGAACTGTCCTGACGTGAGGCACGCGTCGAACAGCTCCCGAAGCCGACCGCCCAACTCCCTGAGGGCGATCCTCAGGACCCGTCCCGGGATCCCGTCCGGACCCGGGGCCGTCTTGCCGCGCAAGTGGCTGACGGCAACCTCCATCTCCGCTTCCGACACAGGCGGGATGGAGGCCGGGTCCAACTCTTCCGTGGAGGACGGCTGCGCCATCGCCGGCGGGGTGTGGAGAGGGGGATCAGGAAATAGCCCCTCCAGCACCCTGCCTAGAAGCTCCGGCTCCAGGGACTCCGCGACTGGGGGCGTCTGGCCCCGGAACTTTTTCCGGGCCGCCAGGTACGGACGCCCCCACGGGTCCCTGTCGAGGCCCTCCAGGGCCTCCCCCCAGGCCTGGGACTTGGCCCGTCCTATGGCCAGCTGCAGCTCTTTCTTCGAAGCGCGGTACTGGCCATAGAGACGGGCCTCGACAGCCAGCGCCTCCGGCGACATCTGCTCGTCCGTCCGACCGTGCCGCCGCCTCCTGCAGCGGGCGTACGGCCGCCGCGCGCGCATGCAGGCCGCTCGGAGATCGGCAATCTCCGAGCTCCACCAGTAGACCTGGCGGCGACCACCGGGACGGCGACGGGACCGCAGCATGGCCGCGTCGCACACGGCCGTCACCGCCGCCCGAAGGTGACCCGCTGCGACGTCCACCTCCGGGTGCGCGGGGCCGGCAAACCACAGCTGGACGATGGCCGCCTCTTCAGCCAACTCGGCGTCGAGGCGACCGATCGTCCAGCGTGGGAAATCCCCCCGCACCACGTGCCGCGGCCCTCCCTGGATGTCGGAGGGGACGATCTCGAACCTAATATATTTGTGGTCCGAGAGCGTCTCCACCTCCGACATCACCCTCCAGGCCCGGACACGTGCGGCGACAGCTGGGGTGGCGAACGTCACGTCCACCACGGACCCCCCACGCTGTCGCACGCACGTGTGGGCTGACCCTCTGTTTAATAGGGTCAGCCCTGAGGCAACCGCCCACTCCCCGACTATCTCCCCGCGAGAGTCAGTGGAGGGGTTGCCCCATTCCCGGGCCTTGGCGTTCAGGTCCCCCATTAGGAGGACCTGACGTGGCGCCTGCCGTCTCACCGCCGCGGCCAGGAGGTCCGTGAAGGCCTCCAGCTCCGCGGCGGTTCTGTTGGGGGAGAAGTACGCGCCGATCACCGCGTACTCCTCCCACTTGGCCACCACGTACCCCGAACCCTTCTCCTCGACTGAGAGGGGGGGGCCGCCACCCGCCTTTCCCACAATGGCCACGGAGCCGTTCAGGTCCCCAGCCCAGTAGGGATGGGGGGGAACGTGATACGGCTCCGTGGCGACCGCCAGATCAATGTCCCACTGCGCCAGGGTCTGTATGAGCAGATCTTGTGCCCTGGCGCAGTGGTTTAGGTTCGTCTGGAGGAGGTTGCGATGTCTGACCTGATCCATTAGTCAGACATCACAACCACCTCCCCGCTTGCCGGCTGGCCTGCGGCCTCTGGAGCGGCACTATTTGCTGCCGCGGGGGCGGCCGTGGTCCCAGCGGCCTTCCCCTTCGTCTTGGGGGGGGCGCAGTTGCGTCCCCCCATTATGTGCCCGGAAGGCCTCCCCGACTCGGCGCATATTGCGCAGCGCGGGGCAGACCTTCCGCAGCTCGCCGCCTTGTGACCTGTGCTCCCACACCGGAAGCACAGGTCCCCCCTGTCGGTCGACGCCGGACACTGTGGGCGAGTGTGCCCCAACCCCATGCACTTGTAACAGCGCATGGGGCGCTCCCCCAGGGCCACGACGCGTGCCGAGATCCACCCGACCAGCAGCCTGCCGTTTCCAGCCAGCACCTTGGCTGCCGGGATCGGGCAGGACACAATGGTGGCGCCGGCGCCGTTAGGGCCGGGGCGTACCTCCCCGGCCTTTACGAGCCGCACGTCGCAGCCCCCCGCTCTTGCGACCGCCGCCGCCACTGCCTCTTTCGTGGCCGCATCGTCCAGGCCCGTAATCCTGAGGTCCGCGGATTTGACGGGCCTGGCGACGCTGGCCACTTCGGACAGGACAACGCGGAGCTTTTCCGCGAGCCTGTCCGCCCTTTCGCCTTGTTGGGAGCCAGGGATTTCCAGCATCCTGGCTCCCGTCGCCGTCTGGCGGAAGCGGATTTGGCCGGCGACCCCCAGCTCCTCCACATTTATTCTCTCCTGCGCCGACCTAATTATGTCGGCGTAGGTGACCCCCCGCTCTGCGGCCTCGGGACGCAGCGACAGAACGACTGCCGCAGACCTTGGGGGCCTCAGCGCCGTTTTCTTAGCCTTGGCGGCAGTGACGGCGCGAGGAGCAGGCGCAGCTGCCGACGCAGCACTAGGAAGGGAAGATTTTCCCTTCCCTTTGCCCTTCCCTTTGGGCTTCCTGGCCACCGTCGCCCAGGACTCAGCCTGAGGGGTGGCCGAGGTGGTGGCCTCATTAGCCCTGGAAGGGCCTGCAGCTGGTGCTGGTGAAGGGGCGGCGGCAGGCGTCGGGACCTGGCCGGCCCGCATGCCCGATTTAGTAACGGGGATGCGGACCGGCGTCGGTATCGGCCTGGGAGCAGCGGCGGCTGCCGCCGCTTTCTTGGCCGCCTGTAGGGGCGGGCGGACAGTCGGGGCAGGCGGGAGACGCTCCTCAACAGCCGCGAGTCGGGCATTCAACATCTGCCCGAACGTGACTGTCAAGGAGCGCTTCAGCTCCTCCACCAAACCCGCCATTGGCAGGAGGGCGGGAGCCACCGGCGTCTCGGCGCTGGCGACAACGGCAGCGGCGGTGGCGGCGGCGGTGTTTGCCGCGGCGGCCTCCGTTTTCGCCTCAGCGAAGCCGCGACGCAGCGCCTTCACCTGCGCCTTTAGGGAGTCAACCTCCATGCGCAGGCAGCCATTATTCGCGCGGAGACGCCTTGTCTCCTCCGCCTCGCTTCGGCTGGTCAAGGCCTCGACCACCTCCCTGATTGTCGACGCCGACCTTTTCAGGCGGCCGACAAATTCCCCCTTGAGGTTGCCAGATTTCCTGGCAACCTCCAAAATAGAGGCAAGCTGCTGGCCCGCCTGCGCCCTCAGCTCCTGCGCGTTTAATACGCTGAAGTCGTTGACCATCAAGGACGCTTCGGACTCACTTCCAGCGTCCGTCTCGAGGTCAACGACCACGGCAGCAGCAGCAGCAGTGCCTGCCGGCTTTTTCCTGAGGGTCCTGGCTCGCAGGACACCCTCTAGTTCGCCATCTGATGGCGCCGGCGACGGCATTGGCGATGCCCCTGGAGCCGGCTTCCTAAAACCAGCTGCAGGATTCGCCCTCGTGTCTCGCCCTCGGGCTCTCCCTCTCGCGGAGGTTGCCACCTTGGCGGCTGCCGTCCCCTCGGTCGGCGTGTCCGAGCCTGATTGCCCGGGCACTGCGAGCGAGGTAGCCGGGCGCTTCCGGAGGCCACCTCTCCCGTTCGCACTGACTGGTGACCCCGTCACCGTCAGCATTCCCTCTCTGGAGGAGTCGGACTCCTCACTGTCTCCAGGGCCAAGCCCTCTCCCTCCATCGTACTTTTGGTTTTTAGAATTATCCATGAATATTCCCACGAGTAGAGACGAAATAAAGGTCGACCCCCCGGGTGACGCTCATTCCGGGGGTAAGGGTACATACTGCGGAGGTCCCCAGGTATCCGCAGGTTTTAACGTGTTTTCTCACGGGTTTTTGTTTCAAGCTTTTCCTTGCTCTGGGGCCGGCCAATTAAGGCAAGCCCCCTTCGGCCCCCACACTGCCACAACGTACCCCTTACCGCAATACGGGGTCTTTGAAGTGTACAGTGGAGAGCCGGTGCAGGAGAGGGTGCGGAAACCTCCCCCCGACGACACTGGGCGATGGTTTTAATACCACCCAGGTCACCCGACCCGCGTCGCCGCTACTCAGCATAAGGCTGAGACGCCGACCGGGTCCCGCAGCCAATCAAGGCCGCCTAGGCTCAGACCGCCGCTTCCCGGAATGTCCAGGGCGCCGGCCCGAGCCT
The DNA here is from genome assembly GCA_949125135.1 of Alcis repandata. Lineage (NCBI taxonomy): Eukaryota > Metazoa > Arthropoda > Insecta > Lepidoptera > Geometridae > Alcis > Alcis repandata. The sequence goes on from OX421238.1 coordinate 8,013,021, forward strand.
CCACCTAACTTACTTCTGCGCCCGCTCCTCATAAAAGCTGAGGATCGCGCGCAGAAGTTCCCCCCCGTGTCGGATTATTAGCCAGCGTGCGGTAATACTGCATAAAAGCTGCAGCATTACCGCACGCTGTTGCCCAGGGTGCACCACGTGGAGGTTACCCGACCTAGCACCCCACCTAGCACTCCCCACTAGGATAACCTGTGTCAAGGACAACTAACACCCAGACCCAGAGCAGATATTTTAATTCATCATTCAACCACCTGCCCAGCCGGAAATCGACCCCGGGACCTCTGGGTAATTATTCGGATACACTACCACTGAACCAAACAGGTCGACAACATTATCAGTTGTTTGGCTCAGCAATAATATTTGCCTTAAAAGCCTGAGGTCCCGGGTTTGATTCCCGGCAGGACAGAAGTTTTAATGATGAATTTAAATATCTGTTCTAGACTGGGTGCTACTTGTCCTTGTCTTAGTGTATGTTCCATGGCATCCCCAACACAGGATTTATCCTAGTTGGGAGCTATGAGTGTGAAACGTTTATTTACTAGAGAGATAAATAGTAGTAATAACTAATATAATAGAGGCCTTTGCTCAGCACTAGGACACATCAGACTGAGAAAAAAAAATATTAGTCATTCTTAGCGAACTGCACCTCGCATCCCTATATCTCCTTAACCGTTTTTTTATATTAAAACTTCAAAACTAAATTGGTAAAATCTACTTACCTTAAATATAGAGGTATATGTGTACATACAAAAGCCGATTTGTCCATTTGATTTGTGTAGACTCTGAGACCTCACTTCACTCGGTCAAATATACAAAAGTAAAGCTCTGTCTTTGATCCTCAGTCCGTCTGTACCTTTGGTCCTCGTCCAACTGTCTTTATATGACGCTGTCTTTCTATCCCTGTGTCTCTATGTCCTTCTGTCTCTCTCTGTCCCTTGACGAAAGAAGTACAGTAAAAAGCAGAACACGAACAAGAAGTACAGTGGAGGCCAGATACTCGTAAATGAGCACAAAATGTAATGAAAAATTAATCACCTTTCTGTAGTCATCATTATTAAACAGTATGAAACTTACACGAGTATTTTTTGGTTCTTACAGAACCCGAAAAGATTGTTCCCGAAGTGAGTTACGGTTACGATAGTTACGGGTATCATCCTGAGTTCCGGGACACTGCCACTGAACATTATCAAGATAATAATTATAGTACTAGGTAAGTTTCTACACTAATTCAATTATTTATTAGATAAAGATATATAATTATGTATATAAAAATACCAATAAGAAAAAAGCAATCCATAAATCATGTCGACCATTTATTACTAGCCGGTAGACATCCTGCCCATTTGTTTCTCTTTATACATAAAATTTGGATATCTTTGAAGTTTTTTAAAAAAATTATACGAATATTCCTGAACACTTCATACAAAATTGTTTTTATGTTCCAGTTATGACGAGGATGGGATGCAACCTTTCTTCGACGAAACGCCACACGCCACTCCGCCTGCAGCCGGTAAAATTAACTGGACTTTTTCCTCATAATATTATTTTTATAATATACGACCCACATTATATGCCCTTGATACTTCAGATGAATAGCTATCAGTTCACATTAAAATACATTCATTGCATAAGCGATAACACCATCCGGTACAAGCATAAATATCTCACAGGATTGACATTGAAATCAGTACACATTGACACACGCAAATGGCGTGCCGTTTGCTTCACTCTTTATATGAAGATTTTACGTTTAATATATTCAGTGTTTTCTTTAAAATTTCAGCTCAAAAAACCCCATGGACTGAATCAGAAACCACCACACAGTTTTCATATCCAGTGACTAGTGAAGAAGACTCTTTATTACCTAAGTCAGTGCCATCAACCATTTCTTCATACTTACCCCAACCGCCTGTTACAAGCCAACAAGATACTTATCCCGATAAAAGTTATCAGCAGTACGATTTGCAATATGAGGACCAAAAATATCAATACGATCAACTCGACCAGTCGTATCAAGACACACAATATCAAGAAAAACAAGACTTTCAATATCAGTTTGATCAGCAATATCAAGATGATCAAAAAACTCAACAACGGTTACAGCAAGAACAACAATTCCAGTTTCAACAACAACCACTATATCAGCAACAAGAACAGCAATACCACCAGCAACAACAGAATTTATCACAGGACCTGCAAATCAAACAAGAACAGCCATATATTGATGATGAACAGCTTAAATTGCAACAGCAACAGTATCATCAGCAACAGCAGCTATTACAGCAGCAACAGCAACTTCAGCAGCAACAACAAGCAAAGCAAGCAGCGCCAACGCAGCAATTACAGACGACCGTTTTAAGTGGCGCTGCAACGCTAGGATCTTTTATGGCTGGTGGCGCGAAGAAACTAGGAAGTTTATTCGGAGCTGCTGCTGCTGCTGTAGCAGCGCCAACACCAAGCCAACCTGTACCAGGAACCGTAATACCGGTTCCTGGAAATCAGTTTTCAACATCAATAGCTCCCGTTACACCATTCTCAAGTACAACAATTTCCGCAGCATCCGTATCCGTCCCAGAAGTGACGGCCTCAGTGCCAGTGTCAACTGTGACTACATCTGCCCCAGTAATGTTACCCCGAACTCCTTCGCTCAGAAGACAGGAGTCGATACAGAGACCTCCGGTTCGTCGAACGCGGACGTTACCGGACGCGCCGGAGGACATGCAAGCGAGTTTCGACGAAAGTGCCTACGATGACGAGTATCATAAGACTGAATACGATCAATCTCAAGACAGGTCCTCTTTGGACAGGTATCGGGATGATGAATATCCCGAGACCATTCACGAAGAGGCCGTTGAAGAGAGAGATAGGCGTTTGTCAGAGTTATCTAGCCCTAATCTACAGAAGACTTCGCCGACACGGACGGTGGGGCCTACGAGAAAGCCCTCGGTGGATAGTTATCATAGCCACATAAGTCAAACGCCTTCTATAATAGATCGAAGAACGTCACAAAGTTCTTTTCATCCCGAAGAAAAACTTTCTGTTCCTACGACGCAAGAAGGTAAGACTTGTTGTTTCAGTTTTGTTTTCCCAACTATAAAAACTTCGAAAAAAATAAAAAAAACCTACTCTAATTTGGATAGGGATTTTGGCCCTAATAAATTAAAAGCTTTTATTTAGGTAGTAGTTAATACTAAAACTTGTCACCCTTCAGGGTTTCAACATGTTCCGTTATCTGTATCGGCTTTCAACAACATAATGTTTTAGATAAACCTTACAATCACTCCACAGAATCAATCGCAGAAAAAACAAAAGTTACCTTCAAAGAAGAACTCCGCACAACCTATCACGAAGTACCTGAGGAGCCAGCTCCAGAGCCGTACGACGACAATGAAGAATATCGAGACGATAATTACCAAGACGAGAGGGACGAGTTTAGGGAAGAGGAAAACGACGAACAGTTCGAGCAGAATGACGACCAATACCAAGAAGAGGTGTTTCAGGAAGAAGAGCGACCGGAAGAAGGAAGAGAAGAGTTCCAGGATCAGCCAAAGTTGACGCCGAGGCAGAGGTGGCATCGAGCGTACAATAAGATCGTGATGCAGCTTAACGTGAGTACTTTTGAATTTTGGCGATGAATTCAGATAATTTGAATTTTCTAATGGTTATTTTTGAAACTTACTTTGGAAACGACAACTTACCATATTATTTTTTACTTATCTTAATAATTTATATTACATTTTTTTTATTTTGTATATTATTTTACAGTATATATATATGTTTTTTTTTCTTTAGTTTATATTATTTTTTATTTCGTCATTTTTTTATTTTTTTATTTACTTTTATTGAATGTTCTTATTATTTTTTATTCTTAATTTTCAATTTTTTTATACGAGTAACATTAAATAATTCAAGTAAACAGTTTAATTAACTAAGAAGTTCTACTTGCAAAAATTGTTTTATTTTCATGAAATAGTTCTGAATTCACCGTTACTTTATTTTTACAGGGATATTGTTTTCTGAATTTGTGTACATTTAGTTTCTTTCGACTACTATGGAGAATTAATGCTTTCATTATGGAAACGGGTGAGTGTTATCTGACATAAATACTTAATTAAGCAATTTACATGCGGCAACATTAAGGTTAACTCTATTGATAAAACTCGTTAGCGGTATTTGACTCATGAAATGTTGAGGAAAAATTTACACCGTCCCATTCTGCGACTACTGTAGTAATATACAAATTGAAACATAGCTGATTGTGGCTATATTATATTTAGAGGTAGGTATAAGATTTTTTTATCGACTCAGACTTTTTTATAGGTTTTTAGGTGCAGATACAGATAAAATCGGTTTTCACTATTTTTATTCTCTGCATTGCCTTCCGAAATGAAAATATTTGTTCACTACAATAACATAAGCCTAATTTATACAGCAAGTAAAATATTTCAGGTAAAACATAGAGCTCAGGCTCTGTGGGTAACAGTACCCAAAATACAATTGAAAAAGTGGCTTTTTGAACAATCATTCTATCGAGTTTCTACCTTGAGTATAAGCTTATTTTATTTTATTGTTCCGAATTCATTATTTTTGTAATTGAATTTGACATGTGCTTTTTGGTATGAAAATAAAACTAAAACTAATAGAGTAGGCATGTACCCACAATTCAACACAGTAAATTATATCTATTCATAATAAAAACTTCTTCCCAGAACAATCACATAAACATGTATCTAAAAACAAGTATCTAAAGAATACGATACATTTCCTTAACTTTTTTCCATTATTGTGTTGAAGATGTAACAACCTTGGCGGTCGAAAAATATTATACTTTCATTTTTATTTCGACGGTTAGAAATTATCATATACGTTTGTTCGTTCCCCCAAATATTATAGCCTCGAGCGTTTTGCAAACAAATACATTTTCTTTAGCAAACTTTCTACTACGCATGTTATGTAAATTTTGAACTAACGTAAGATACAGATAATTCTCTCTCATTCCATTTGGGCGAACTCCACGTAGCATTTTTAATTTGTAAAGATTTTGTTTATTTCTATAATTGTGGTTGCATTTTTTTTTGTGTCTATCATGCCTAGGTATAGGTATGCACAGATTTTATAAATCTATAAATATCAATCATCATTTAAAAAAATAAACACATAGTTACTAATATAATCTCATTATATTAGAAATCGGCACCTGTACACCTCTAATATTGTATTACTGGCAACATTCCCTAGGTTCTTTTTCTACATTTTAGGTATTTCTCGAAACGACAGTAAAGCATCAAGCCGTCAAACACATTTTTACTTTTAGCCTTAATTTTATTATGTTTCTTTCTTAATACTCTGCACAATTTACGACTTTACCGAAAGCTTTTAAAGGAGTGAAAGTAGCAACAATTGCCAACGTCTGGCGCTGCAGGGTGCTAGATACCCCATGATTAGTGGTTTATGTAGGGATTTAATAGAAGAGTCTAGGTTTAATGGACGTGTGATTAAAACAATTTATCAGTAGCTAGTTGTTAGGTATTATATTCTCAAGTTGCAAAAAAACCGTAATTGTGTACGTGTTGTTACAGTTTGATAGTGAAGAAATTAATTGCAATATAAGAACGTGATACATGAGCGCTCCTCTCGTCTCGTAAACTTTATGTTCATTGAACTTAAGCTGTTTTCGTCTTTTGACAGAATCTTATTGAATTTTCTCAAAAATATGACTTGAGGTTTGTAAGACTTCATGTTAACTCTTTACGTTTTTATCAGTTTACTCAAGCTGTTTTTTCTCTCTCTCACAGTATCTGCTTCTGGTTAAGTGCTTATACAATATGTACATGTATTTGAAATATGAAATAATATTAGTTATTTTATTATCTTCCTAGCTATTATACAATATTTGAATGGTTCGTGGGATTTCAGTAAAAATATCCGTTATTTTTCTTTCAAGAGTGACTATATCAAATATGATGAGTATGTTATGTTGTTTTAGTATAAAAATATCAATGGATTCCTAAAATATTATGATAAGTATGGTTTCGAATGTTATGTATAAGAAGCTCCTAAATCTCTCTGTTTGACTATTATTTTAATGTTAAACGTCACGTCAGCCCATAACAAGTTTGAGCTATCCATAATTTTGAACGCTTAACTAATTAGTCTGGCAGGATTTAAATTATCTTCGTTTCTTTACGTTTCTGATTGTATTTAAGACTATTATAGTACATAAAATATATTTAATTGATTTTAATATATTTAATTTTCTGATTGATAATATTCGAGAAAATGATACCAACAATGATCGAGCTGTCAAATTTATTTAAATATAAATTTACTTAGTGCTACAGAATTAAAACTATTATATACCTAGACTATGGGATGGTACATTGATCGAATTTATACTTATCCTAGTAAACACTATTCGATTTTCCTGGCGCTATAATCTCAGCTGCTTTAAGACGTAAGACGAATATAGTCCTTAAAGGCAACGCACTACAGATGCCTTGATTGTTAGTGTCCATTGTTCAAATGTCTATGGCTGGCGATGATCACTTATCATCAGATGCCCCGTCGATTGGTTACCACCTTCCACTTATTAAAAAAACACTACAGTTTGAAATCATCTCCACAATACAACACATTCTTATTCTCCTCCAAAAATACATGTCTTAAAACTACAAGAGTTCAAATTAACTATTAACACTTGTATTCCAATGAACTCAGTCTCGTTATGTGGATATTGGCAGTATAACTAAACCATATACATTAAACAGCCAAAGCTAAGCAGCGAGATTCCCAGTGGGGTAACTTGGGCTACATAGCGTCCCGCTGCGTAAATGCGAGAATGCTGTTACCATGTCGTGTCCTGACCTTCTTGCCACCTCGCAATAAATGACGATATCGAAATGTTGAAGCATTGTTTTGCTACTTTAATGTGCTCAGACGAAAAGATCGAAGGATGTAAGTGAATTTAAGTGTTTATTTGATTAAGGATATTTTTATATTTTGTTAAAAGTCATTTTATGACTAATCGCGTATTACTTCTGGTTTTGTTTGGTAATGCACATTATTTTTGCGTGTAGGATATCGTGTAGATATATAGTTACTTACTTCTGCTTGATTTCAAGTAAGCTCTCAAATAAATACAGCTCATTTTTTTACAAATATTGTTGATTTATCACTTATGTCTAAATTGGGAACATGGAATTTAAGCGGGTTCTGTGTTTAAATCGCGCTAAAAGTGGTAGTCAACTGTCCCCGAGGGGTCATACGGCACAGCTCAATGTTTTATAGGTTTAGATTTAGTATGAACAATACAGGGTTAAAAGAAAAGGCTCATAGTACTCATTATTATGAACTTTTTTCTATTGGGCTAGCTCTAAAATCACAAAAAAACTGCTGTTCAACGGAAAAATGTCAATGACACTCGACAAAATGTATTGAACATATCTACCTATATATCATATCTTGTATAGTATCTTCATTCAAATAAAAATAAATACCCTACATTTTCAAATATTTGAGTATACTCGTAAAAGATAATAGTTATGAAGTAGCAAACATTGGTGCAAACCACGAAGTCCGTAGGAAGTTAACGCGCATTACGTAACTAAATTTCATGAAAACCCACACAATTACCATTCTCAAGTAGCCAAAGGGCAATTATTACACGCAACGGTCAAGCTTATACTTCACTGAGAGGTTTCCGATAATCCCGTACAAACAGAACTCTCCAGTTTCCATGTGGGATTATGTTACGATGTTAGAACTTACTTGTGGCTGGACTTTAATTGTTCCAGTTAGCCGTTAGTTCTAAGTCAGACTTGGAACTTTGAGAGCTTGTTGTTAAGAAGCTGATATTTAGGTGAATGCCCCAGTTATTTTCCAGTGAACTCAAAGCGAGTTTGTTCAAATTGGTTTGTTCTAAAAGTTTACATAGCAAATACAATAATAATTCAGGGCTGTAATATATCGAGATTGTTTTGGCTAACCTAAAAGTACCTTATTACGAGAATATCTTTTAACAAAACTGTAAAATATAATATTTTTAATGGAAATGAGCTAAAAAGCTTACAGCTCTTTTGCCTATAGCGGTTATTTGGATATTTTTTTTTGGCATGAGGTCGAAAAATACTTCGCAACAAAACATCGCTAATACAATATTAAAGTCGTATTAAACTGTAAAAAAAGTTTCAAACTCATAGCTCCCCACTAAGATACCATGTGTCGGTGTTGCCATGAAACATACACAAAGACAAGGATAACTAACACCCTAACCCAGAACATAATATTCAAATTCATCATTTAAACTTCTTCCCAGCCAGCAATCGACCCCGGGACCTCTGGCTTATAAGAATACAAAACCGCTGCGCCAAACAGGTCGTCATAAAGAGAATGGTTGTAGGTACTAATGTACCCGGAAATACTTGTTTATCCTCTCAACTTAGTCTTAATTGATTGAACACGCCTATACAACCTCTTTGCTCTCGTAAAATAACGCTTCATTAACTTTATGTCTTCTAAATTAACTACCAAGCTGCGTGTCCTTGTGTTATTAATAGGTATTTGTGATATAAATAATGTCGTGTTGTTTTCAAATTACACCTTTACCATAGCATTTTTTTTTATTTACTTACCAAAGTTTATTTGTAACTGTTAAAATTTCATAACTTAAAATTAAAGTTATCAGAATGCTTAGTGTACCTAATATTGTTTTAATTTTATCTCCAAAAACTAAATTATTAAAATAAAAAGTAAATAGGAAACGAAAACATAATGTTGGTAGTAGGAAAATACCTTTTTAGTTTTCATACCTACTGACATACTTAAAAAAGCATCAGTCGTCGTCGGTCGTCTCGAGCTAATCGAGGAAAAGGCTTCGCTACAATATAAAAAAACATTTTCTCTATACAGCACCCACTCTACCTCGATTTAATTATACACTTACCTACTTTATATCTTTTAGACGTTATTTGTTCCCTTTAACAAAGAACAGCGATCGGTTTTGTTTGTCAGAGTATTGTAATAGTATTTAGCTAAGTGGCGACCGCCTGCAGAGCCGCATAGCTTTGAACTCGATCACCTCATTAGTCCAGCTCACTGCTCCAGCCACACGCATACGAAACCACTCAGTCTGCGAACAGACATTGCTGCGTACGCACTCTTTTACGAGATCCCAGAAAAAGTTGTAATCCAACACGCTTAGGGTAAGAACTGAGAACGTTGCGCAAGCGATGGCGACGGAAATGCACGAGGACGCGATAGTGGCATCCTGCGGGCGACCGTGGCCCAATTGATACCGAACACCGAACATTTGTATGCAAATTTACTCCGCTTCAGGTGTGAACCATCAGTGTTTTTTCAACCGTTGAAGTGTTATGTTGTGAACATGTTTCGTAGTAGGAAGGGTCAAGCGATCAGCGAGGCGGATGTCCGTCGCGATCCGTCGTTTAAGAATCGCGTCGCGCCCACCGGCTCGCGGCTCCGCGTTCGTCGCGGTTCAAGCTTGACGGATTTGGACAAGTTGAGATGCGGCGGTGGGTCAAGTGGCGGCGGTTCGATTGGCGATTTGATGAACATTTTCAGTGGGAGCGTGAATTCGGTGGGCAGTGACACGCTGGTCGCTCGGACTGTGCCCTTAGAGACAGTGCGTCGCAATGTGCACCAGGTATCGAGTCCTCCGCCGCGGCCACCATCCTCGCCGCTCATCCACGTGTCCCGACCCGTAGGTCCCTTGACGATGGCCCAACGAACTCTCAGGTTCAGCAGGTTACTGAAATATCAGCCCTGTTCTACGGATGTAATCATCACACTGGTGAGTGAAAAGTTTTCGAGTTTGATTTACAGCCAATACCTTTATTTACCCTTTTCATGTGTCGGCGCGGAGGTCGGGTTCAGTAACCAACCATTGCCTAGAGCTGTTATAGGGTTTCTTATACCGTTATCTGTCGGTATACCTATGTACATAACTACATATATTACTATATTATTGTACTTATATGCCTGTTAGGTGCCGGCAAATGGCTCGTACAAAGCTCTCTTAATAGCCTCATAAAAGCTTGCAACGTTATCAGCACTCATATCGAAACCATATCACACTATTTAGTTAAGTACGTTGCTATTTTTGATATGACTTAATAATCTGTATAATTCGCACCTATATAATACGGGAATATAATTTAAACTTCTCTCTGTTTGACTTTGAGTCTCTAGAGATCAACCTTTAGCCTGTAAAACAAAAAAAAATACGCTTTATAAGCTAATCTGCTCCAGAAGTAGTATTAGCTGTCTCTTTATCACGCGTGACACTTTCCGTCAGTGAGAAAATGACAGATCATTTCACGATGGTTATACCTCTATAGTTTATGTATTAGGTACGTAAATGCACATACTATCTTGGCTAAGCAAACTTAGTAAGCAGACAGAGAGCTAGTAATGAGCCCCAGTTTTATGGCGACAGTTAGCCTAGTTGATAAGCCAAGCAATGTGACATGACAAGTTCTAGCTGAAGTGTTTTGATGTTTTCTAAAAAAAAGTTGCGTCTTTTACGTCTGCAATTTTTTTACTTTGATTTGAAGTGACTGACCAGAACGGGAATTATTTATTGTATAATATAAAACACATATAGGTAATTGTATTTTGTTGCATGACATTCTTCTACCGCCGAAACGAACACTATTATTGAATATAACTGGTAACAAAAAATGGGGAATTTTAAGACGTATACGAAAAACATATTCAAGGTATTTTGTAACGATTTTTGCTCTATTTCTACTCTTCTAGTTACTCAAGTCTTTCGAAACTTAAGCCGAAATTTAATGTAGGTATTTGAAGACTTATTTTAACTTTTCTAAACAGATTGGGTCCATTCACTTTGATCTAAAGCAAAGTTGCCAGACGCTACTTTTGATAAAACAGTTCATTTCGACTTGTATTTCACTAAATACAACTTAAAGGTTAAACTTGATACTACTCGTACCTACTATTTTAGTTATTCAAATAACTATGTTATGTAGCAACAAAACAAAACAACGGTTTAAACTTAGTTGAAGAATTTATTAAAAAATAAAACGAATATTATCTGTTTAATCATATTTCTATGAATGAAAAACCTTTTGCTTCGTTATTGTTTTAAACATAAAATATAAATTCGAACCTAATTTTATTATTTACATTACAAATACAACTAATTGATACTGTTTAGTCAACAAAATTTAGTATTAAAAACTTACTTATTTTATCATTTCGTCAAAAAAGCTATTTAAACGAGCAACAGAAAACTCCTATATTTTATCCTACTACTATTATAAAGGCGAAAGTTTGTAAGTATGGATGTATGTATGGATGTTTGTTACTCTTTCACGCAAAAACGGCTGAACGGATTTACATGAAATTTGGAATGAAGGTTGTTCATGGTCTGGATTAACACATAGGCTACTTTTTATCCCGGAAAACGCGGGTGAAGCCGCGGGGCGCAGCTAGTACAAAATAAATTTATAACCTAGCAAACTTCAAAACCGCTCAGCAAAATATTATGCTCATCTTTAACAAAATTCAAAATAGAGTGCAAAGTTTTTAAAACCAAATTATTATAAAACATAGCCCGGAACATCGGTTAGTTAATAACATGAGTAATTAAAATTATTTGCTGAGCACTTTAGTTTTTTCTGAGCGTTTAATTATATTCCAAAAACTAAACTATTTTGCATATTTCTTCATGAACTTAAGCAGGTATTTTAGTTTTGGCATTTCGATGTTGTGAATACACCTGTTGAAGTCACCAATGACCTTGACCGAGTGGGTCATCATTCGGGAAATGATGTCTTTGAGGCAAACGCTTAAATCTGACACTTCTTTGAATCCATGGATGGCTATTTCGGCCATAACCACTGGAAATGGTGACGTTTCGTAGAGGAACTGAAAAAAAAAGTGTCACATACTTTAAGATTTCTTTCTTGTCTTTGATAAGTTTGGGCGCAGAAGGAGTTGGGGTCATAAAAGACGGACCCGTACTTTACTTAATTTAAATTTCAGCAATACAGGGTTATTCATAAAGGGTATGTTAAGCTAAAAAGGGCTTATAAAACTCATCAATATGAAACCAACCCGGAATTTGCGAACAAAAATCAGCCGTTCCATAGAAAAATGTCAGTGACACTCGACAAAATGTGTGGAACAGCTTTTTTTTTTCGCGAATTCTGGGTTGGTCTCTTAGTAAAAGTTTTTCATAAAGATGAGTTCTATGTGCCCTTTTCGGCTTTTCGGCCCTTTCCTTATAACCCTGTATAATTTGTCAATTATAAATGTTCTTCTAAATTAATTTGACCATAATTTATCTTTTAAATGAAAGCAAACTTAACTAATAAGTTGAATTACGTTTTAAGTTGTTTTGGAAACGTTATTTTGTGTAAGTTTAATAGTTTTAAAAATTCCAATCTAAGCTAAGTTTGCTCATTAAAAGGTAAACATTTATATTTCTTATCGACGCGTTTGTTATTTAATACCTACTTAAAATAAAAACACATTTAGTTCTCTTAAATATTAAATCCAGAGGTTTGCCACGATATTACGTCCATATTGTTTTTCAAAGGCTGTGGGGAGTTAATCCGATAATTTTGTTGTCCGATAAATATATAGACCTATTTCGAGATATTGATTTATGCTACCAATTTCAATAAATATGTTAGTAATTGAACAATGAGTCTATTTGCTTGTACGTAAACATCTCTAGAGTATGAATTAAATATTGTTTGTTAATAAGAAAACTACTGAATAGCCCTGGTTAATTCTCTCTACAATTACAAGTAAAGCTAATACCGAAAAGGGCTCAAAGTACTCATCATTATGAACAACTTTTACTATAATGGGACCAACCCGAAATTCGCGAAAAATTAACATTTTTCAATGGAACAGCTTATAGCTATTAGCCTTATAACCGTGCAGGCAGGGCCAAAGGGCAAGCTTTGGATCTGATCCCCAAACCTACGGGGCCAAAGGCCGAGCAAAACCGCCCCGGGTGCGAAGTCCCGGTCAGCAGTAGTTATATAACTACTATTAATCGGGGCAAATTAGACCAAAAAATAGGAGTAACCTTACATTTATTCCCACCCAGCTGAAAATTGGTAGGATTGTTCAGAACACCATCATAAATGAAACCTAAAAAGTCCGAAGTAAGTTTAAGTATCCGATACGTGCAAAATTTTTTACTCCGGGTAGAAGGTCACCAAAACGGGTTTTTCGCGATTTTCTCTGAAACGGTTCAAGCTACGAGGATACTGTTCAAGACAAGTATGTTCACTATAACATTTTCTACAGTATTGCTCTTAAACGCATGTTGATAGAACTTATGGTTTTCGAGATATTATGTCGATATTCATTTCAGACCAGACCAAAAAATTGACAATGTCTCTTAAGATGCCTCAGTCAGCAGTAGATCATATAACAAGTTTGTAAACGAGTTTTCCCGAAGTTTTCTACATTGCTGAATCCGACAATCTCAAGAAACACTTTGAAAAATGACTCCTTGTGGCTCAAATCGGATAAATGATGATGATGGTTGACGAAAAATTGAACCCCTTGTATTATCTCAGAAACGGTAAGAGATAGAGGGGTACATCTGACTTTTAAAATATAGATCAAGTATGGACCTTTCTAGGGAAATGATAAAAAAAGATGGCCGCCATACAAAAAAGTTTGACAGTCATACAAATAAACAAAAAAAAAGGAAATGCTCATAGCTGTGGAACCGCTGTAGATGGATGGAGTGTGCTCGAAAAAATATTATAGAGATTCATAACGACAATCGAGATTCAGCAACAAAAATCCAAGATGGGAATTAATGTAAGGTCAGATGTCTAAATTGCCCCGGTTATATAAAGAGATGTCTTCGTCAAAGTTAAAGCACAACAAGGCAACAATTAATGTCACATTGATCATTTAAGTATAAACATTCTAGCTACATTTTATGCTTACGTCATCATCATCAGCCTATCATAATTATATTTGTCCACTGCTGAACATAAACCTCGTCTAGAGAATGCCATAAGGCACGACCTTCTGCCTTACGTCTTGCCTTGTGCAATTAAAAATTAAATTAATTAAAATTACTCTATTCTTATTCTTGCTGCATCCTTCGATATCTTGATGCAACAAAATAAACTTTTAAAAAAGTACTCACAACTGTCCGCTCGAGGTCCTGGCTCTCATGCGAGCAGTTCCCTCCGACCTGTTGCTGCTTCTGGCACTCGAACAGCTTCGAGGCCGAGTATTTCTTCAAATTCTCTAAGGTTTCGAAGTGGACTTGTAGCTTTTCTAGAATAATAATATTATTTTCCTCGTAAAATAGTAAAATTAGTTCCTTTAATTGCATTTTCCCATTGACTTGTTTTTTCAGCTGATTTATATTAGGTACAATAATTTATTTAGACGTACAACATATTCTGGATGATGATGACCGATGATCGATGATGATGATCGAGAATCTAAATGATTGGAATATAAGTTAACATTCAATTTATATCATCACATGTATATTAAGATTTTTAAACCTGACAAGTATTCTTTAAACAAAACTTATCAGAATAATGACGAATCGTATAACTAACGGGAAGTTAGTAATAACGGCTTTTATATAGTGTACGTTCCTTGGAATACTTGAAATAACTAGAAATGCTTTTGTGTCGAATCGCCCGCCTTTTAGTAAGAAAATATTTGGAAGATATTCTATTCACAAAGGAAAGACGTTGTCATTGTACGGAAATGACCTATTTGTCGTGGATCTTTATAGCTATCTTTCTGAAATAAATATGATTTGAAAATTCTCTTTGGTCGCTGTAAAATTTAAAACTTCTATATTTATGCATTTTCAAGTACTTTACATATATTAAAACTTGCTTTTGAATGTTTCAGTTTAGTAAACTGTTTGAAATAATTTAATTAATTGTTTTAGACCTTCTGTACTACAAAATGTAGGTAATTTTAGTAATCTACGCTGTCTACAATTGGCGTTTTGTGGAGTTTACCCCTAGGGAAAAAATCTTAGTAATATTCTTGGAAACTATTTTTCTCTGACTCTATCTGTTTGTACCTTTTCACGGTATTTTTTTTCTTTTTACGGTTAAACGTTTATACTAAGTAATTAAACAATCGAACCGAAAAATTGCGCACAAAAGTTGCATGTAGTTGTACAGACAGAGACGCCTAAATCTTATAGAAATATAATTATGTACATATTTGTCACATAGACACGGCCTACCACGCTAGTGATCAACACTGCCGTCCACTATCTATAATGCCGTTAAGCCTCAAAACCAAGTTTGGAGATATCAGCAAAAAACGCGGGAGATGTTTAAAATGAATGCTACTTTATAACGATAAACTTTATACGAGACTTCCTGATATAGAAATACATGTTTTTTATAGTACTTTCTAATAAATGTACTTTAAAATAAATACACTTGTTTATTTAAATGTAAAATACATTTTTTGCTTTATAGCTGTGCTTTAAATTTTGATAAAAGTGAAAACCAAACGCTAAAATGCAGTTAAGTTCACCGTAACGGCATTTTAGCTTAGTGTTTTTAGGTAACTGACTATTGAAATTTATGTTTCATAAAATTAACTTAAATTACGTAACTAAAATGCCGTTAATGTATTTTAGCCACATTCTTAACAAGCATTAAGGATAACTTATGTAAAAAAAAATATTTATGCCGTTAATTACATTCAAATACTTATCTTTAAAGCAGTTAAACATAAAACATCTGGGACATAGCCACTATTTAGTTAAGCATTTACTACTATTAATTGAGAATACCATTTCAAAATAAGCTAACTTGAAAATTACAACTACAATTATCTAACATAAAAGATATGTTTATTATTGAATTTTGCAATTCTAGTTAAAAAGAATGTAATATATACATACCCATAATATTCGGTTCTTGCTGTATATTAAAGAATAAATAAATATAATAATAAATTAATTAATTAATAAACCTTACAAATAATTTGGGGATTGGTTTAGTAATATTCTAACTCTTATCAGACTTTTTAAAATATGGCTTTGAGATCCTTATCAAGTAAGTTTACAAAACAAAAGTATACACACAATAAATCGCTCTTACATTACCTACAATTATAAACAGTTCAAGTGCTTCTTGTTTTCCTCGAGGTCTACCGCCTGCGCCCACACGCTTGAGGCATACATGATGATGGGTTCCACCACTGCGACGTAGATGGTTCTCGTGATCGCGCTCTTTAGACCCCAGGTCACTTTCGCCGCACGTGCAATCTGTTTGGAGATATCCGCCACCTTTTTACACTGGGCTTTCACGTGTCCTTTGAAATTGAGCCTACAGTCGATCAATAGGCCAAGCAGCTTGACTTCTTCGACGAGATTAAGCTGAATGCCAGACATGACCAGGTTTAGGGGCATCGCATTAGTCTTCTGCGCTGCAAAGTTGAGCTTGTTACGTTTTCCCCATTTCACGATCATGTCCAACGTGTTGTTGGCCTGCTGCTCGATGATGTTTGACTGTGAACACGAGAACGACGTCATCCGCGAAGGCTTGAGCACTACTCCCTCTGCTTCCAGCAGTCACAGCAGCGAGTCTAGGATTACGTTCCAGAAGGTGGGTCCGCCGATAGATCCTTGGACACACCCTTTGGTAGTTTCGCTCTCGTGTGCTGCTCCTGCATAGTTGACTTTGACTTTTCGGTCATTGAGGTATGAGTTTACCATCTCGTAGAGGTTTTTTGGGCACCTCTTCTGCGCTAGATTGTCTTTTAGGGCGGGCCACCATGCATTGTCGAATGCGCCCTCTATATCCAGGGAGACTAGGAGTACGATGTTTTTGCTGTTTACTCCTTTTTTAATGTGCTCTATCAGGTCATAGAGGGTGTCTTCGGTTCCTCGTTGGGGCATGAAACCGTACTGTTTCTGACTGATGGTCGGGAGGAGATGCCATTGGAGTCGGTTTACCAAAAGTTTTTTCCAGGGACGGACAGGAGACCTATAGGACGGTATGACTTCGGATGTGTGTAATCTGTTTTACCGGGTTTGCGTAGGATAATCACGTGCGCTGCTTTCCACTGCTTGGGGAAGTACCTCAGCAACAAGCATTTGTTTGCTATCGCTAAGAAGATTTCCCGTTCGCTTCAGATGGCTGCAGCGCAGATGTCAACGTCGGTCGGCCCGTCGGTTCCGGGTGCTTTTTTCGGGTTTGATGAAGTAATGAGTAAAATCATGAAGTAAAACGACAATAGCAAATATCAATAACACACTGGCGAAGATCTTAAATAAATTACTGCGTTGAAACCAGTGTTTATCTTGCAGAATAAAACGATAGACTCGCCATTACAAAGTAACACTAAAACCAGACATCTTTTTTGACGATTAACGCGGGAGTCACAAGCCTACCACTAACTAGATAATGATTATCAGATCTAGTTCTTTGTTCTACGGTGATAATATTAGTGTAACAAAAAAAAAATAAAGCGCGGGGTGATGGCAGATAACGGCGTTTTAATTAAGGAATGCTGCTTAACGTTTTTTTAGTTGAGGAAATATATAAAAAAATATACATTTTAATTTTCGAATTTCTTTTGACGACTTGCAAGTGTAGTAAATTGTATAATGGAATAAGGTGAATCCTTATCTAAAAAACGGTTAAGCGACCTTAACGTCTTTTATTCGAAGGTTTTTCTTGTAACTGTGTTTTAGTTAAGGAATTTTTCAATAAATTAAAACACACACCTCAACTTAAAAGTAATTAAAGTACTATAGCTGTGTTTTAGCATACAAAACACAATAAACGGCTTTATAGGTAAGCAATTATTTGATATTTTAATACATATTTATGTCGTTATGGGATTATAGCGGCTAGTTAGTTAGGTAATGTTATATGACGACTTTATAGACGTGTAATGTTGAAAAGAATTGTCATGTAGCGGCGTTTGTGCTATTTGTATCTTAGGACCTATGACAGATAGGAACACGTTTGTTAGACAGGTAGATAGAGAATTTTAAACTCTATCCTATCATGTTTAAAAGTAAAAATCGACCCCCTGTGGCTTAACGGCATTATAGTTAGTGGACGGCAGAACAGCTAGCCAATCATCGTGGCAAAAGCGGTTAAACCGAGAACGGTGATTGGGCGCCCGCTGTTCACCACCGCAGTCGCCACATGTCCCGGCCGTGTAGAAAAGGCTCAAATCTATTGCTATAAAACCTTTATACTCGGTAGCCTTTATACGTACCAGGTAATCTCTGTACCCGTTGGTAGCCCAGTGCCAGGCACAATGTGACATTTTCGTCGGCCAGCTGCAGATTTTCTCCAAGCAACTTTACTATGCTCTCCTTGCAGTACGTGCCGTTTCTTGGCTTCCGGTCGTGAATTATTACCTGTGGACAGATTAGGTGCCATTTTGTATGGGTGTTGGCAAGATAAATTTATTGACGGAATAAATCAATAGTAGTTGATAGTAAAAGTTGCTGGTTTCTTGGTAACAAAAGTGCCACTTTTGGCCAAGACAATTTGAATTGCGGCACCAATACAATTAGTTTTTAAAATCCAGACGTTTTGCTGCTCGAGAATTCAGCGTTCATCTCATTTTAGTAACTATGACGTTTTGATATCAAAACCATTCAACTGAATTGTCTGTCAGGGAAAAGGATGTTCTGGTAGAGACGCCTTATATTTTATAGAATATTAATAATAAATTCACCTGAAAATAAAGTGAAATCTGTTCTAAATAAACAGTCATGTAATTGATAGCCTTATCAGCTTCGTTCTTCATCAAGAGTTTTATTTGAGAGACCAGTGTGTCCATGTCCTCTCGAGATTTCTGTGTTCTGACTTGAATGTCAGCGATAAGGGCTCGGTAGCCATTTATTAGATTATCCTGGAAATCTGTTGTCTGAAAACATAATGCAATGGTTTATAATCTCATGCCTACATGTTTTATGAGGCGTAACATGAACACGAGACGTGAAATGTGATTAGAAATCGTGTTCCGCAAGAAATTTAATTAACTTCGATTCGATAACAGAGTTTGCATGCAGTAGGCCTAGCACGGTCTTTGCTCCGTTTTTATCTGCACGTCGATACGAAAAAGCTAGAATTTGGATATGTTTGTCTCCTTTGCGCAGCATTGAAACGGAGGAAACACTGTCTCTTCGCCGCGTGCTAGCCCTGCAAGTAGTATCATGTGGATTATGGAGATAAAGATATGCATTTGATTTCATTGTACACTTGTATTTTGATTGCAAGATTGATTTTAATGTGATTTCATCCATCTAACCCCAATGGGTACCTTCGAACTGTACGATTTTCATACTACTTGCTTTTTGGTTGTGGAAAACATCGTGAGGAAGCCTGTACGAGTATACGCTCGGAGAAGAATATCAATGGCGTATAAATGATTCTAGCAACCTCCACGGTCGAATACAGCCTAATTGCCCTTCCAGAAGTATCGGTAATTGGTATTCCAGCAGTAATGATTAAAGGTTGAGATGTATAGTCAGCTTAGTTGTTTCTGATTTGTTAGCTAATAATCTGTAGGCAGTTTTTAGGATAATGTTAAGGTATTATTATGAAGTTAACCTCGCGTTCAATTGGTCACTGGTGTGTTATTAAAAGTAAAATAATTTACCAAACAGTTTTTATTGTTTTTGTTACCAGCGTTCAGGTAGCTTGCAATTCGTTTCGGGAGTAGGTCAAATTATGTTAACGACACCTAGAGGATACATTAGGATAAACTTTATTCTGCAACTTAGCCTCGCACCCACGCAAAACTTAATACCTAGTCTTAATGCAAGTGCAAGTTTCTCTCTCCAAGTAATATAAACTTTAGTATGTTGCTTAAGTATGCGTAGGGGGAAGTAATAAAGAGCGGGTTGGTTTTGTAGAAAAAAATATTAAATAGAGACTTAAGAAAAAAAGCTTTATGATGAAAAGCGGCAAGATCGGACATGCAAATAAATGCTGTACGAAATATGAACACGCTATAATGTAAGATCCCGCAAATTATTATAATATAGTTAGGTATGATTCGTTAATTGTCAATTCTTAAAAATATAGTCTACAATAAGTGAAAGTTAAAAAACAGTGCGAGTAAAATTAGTTTAACATGCAATGGCTCTAGGATATAAAAGAATAACAAAACCGATACGAACCTGCAAACTGACGGCGATAAAGACCGCGAACAACACAAAAAGGATTCTACGACTCATTTCCGTTTTTTGCTTCACTCATAATCGACTATTTGAACTCGACATTTCTACACTTTTTCTTTTTATAATTTGACACGTTACTTTTTGTGTACTAATTGATAAATTTACTAAATTGTGATTCAAATTACGCGATGTAAGTTAACACGAGTGGTTATTTTTGTTTGGAAAGTTTTGTAATGAAATACTGTCTCGATTTTCTTTTATAAATCAACGCGGGAAAATGTTGCCTGGATGGTTATTGGTAACCTACTGAGTGTTTTGTGTCAGAATGTTTTGCTTGTCGATTGGTGTTTGTTTTGATTTTGGACAAAACTGAGTCGGTCGACGAGTTGATGACTAGTGCCGTGACTGACTGTTTATGATAACATTGTAGATTGATTTACTCCTCATTCAAGCTGTGCCAGAGTTGGTGCGGTGTGATAATGGAACGGAATATTTTATTGATTAGTGTTTTGCGTGAAGGCTCGAACCGCATGTCACCTAGGGGCGGTCTGATAGTCAATTTTAAATTATAGTACAGGTATTGTTCATTATTAAGTTTGATTACAAAAAAAATGGAGAGCAATAAAAAATGACCATCTAGATTTATTCGTTTTAAACCAGAACATAATAAACTTTGTTAATTTAAGTACATATTATAATTTGGCATTCAAATAGCTATACACTAACAAATATTCGACTGAAACTGATTTTGTAATAACATATGTATTTTATAAGTTACTTTCATACCTACGGAACCATTTATCGGAACCTCCGCGATCAAGCTTACCAACATTATTGTTGTTAAACATCCCCGTTGTGATAGGATGTTTATGAGATGGCGTTGATGTTTCCATCTGACACACATAAATAAATACGCTGGTTTTCACTTTCTATGCTTATTATGAATGGCAGCTATAAATTTTAAGTCAATTGCCTCTTTGTAAGCAGTTACTTTTTTGTTTATAAATTAAATTGTAAGGAAGTTATATTTTAGGTGTTTTAAGTGTGATTTCATGCAGATACATACATTATTTTCTATAAATGCTATAATAGTTATATTAGTTACGGTCTTACTAATATCTATTAATTTCTGGGGGATATAATGTATTTCTTAAATCTTACCATAATTTGATGGAAACCTCTTTTTATTTCTGCCGTATACAGCGCCATCTCTGAATAACCTTGCGTATTTTAATCATTCAAAGGCCCTTTAAACCTGTGAAACAAAAAGGCTTTCAGGACATTACGTGAGTTTACCGACACACCACATAGATGGCGCTACTAGTAGTATTTTAAAATTTTCCACAGAAAGCATTACGCAAAAAAATTGTCAAGTGGCGTGTCGTGACAACCTAGAGTTTCGTAGCTTTATCAGAAAATATTAATTATCATCATAGTAAGCCGAGTACTTCACATGCAAAAGTGTTTATTAATTTTATTGTATTTTCACGGTAAATGTGTCGGTCACTTAATTAGTATAGCGCCGCGATTTTTATAGTAACTGTATAAACGGATCGTAAAACACAGATCCGCATACAGACAGACAGAAACATGATAAAACTGTAAGAGCTCCTTAGTTTTGTATTGATTTCTAAAAAAAGGTATATTAAGCCTAACCACATTGTTTTTAAATAAAATGCTTTGTTCCGTGAGATAACAATCGAAAGTAAATTTTTTGCCATCGTCGAAGCATTGTAGAGTAGATTGTATTGAATGATACCAATGGAGTAGCTTAATACAATGTAATGGCGTGTTGTCAAGTAGTTAATGAAACGCGATTCTATCGGTGTAAGTTTAATACACGGAAAAATAGTAATTGCAATTTAGAAACAAAACAAGTAGTTAAGCACTTATTCAGCTCACACAGTTATTTTATATCCATTTTTTACTAAACTAATGTAATAGGACTAAAATTATATACGACTCTTTTAATTTCAGTATTAAGAAAAAGATGGATATTATAATTAGATCTGTCAAATTTAATTTAGTTTAGAATGGTACCATAAACTTTTAGCGTTTTACTTTTTGGTGTGTTGAGAAATTGAAATAAATCAATCATCTAACGGTAAACTAGGTATTACCTCAAATAAATAATTCTTATAAAGTTGAGTGATTATTTTTTTAACGTTTTGCGAAAGATCATGGTACAAAGCGAAATTTCCTTCTTTAGGTTCTTAATTACTTAGTTCTCACGATGAAGCGAAGGAGGATCAAATAAATTGAAACACTCAGTAAAATAACTTTCGCCGCTCAAAGTTAATTGGTAATAACCGTTGAATTAAATGAATAATTTACAGTTAAAAGTAACTTTCGCACCTTAAAAGGCCATTTTTAGTTACAATTTTTTGTCACAATTAAAAAGTATTGATTACTTGTAGGTAGTTATATTTTAACAAGAACATTATTTTTACAAAACAAAAAACAACAACCGACTTCAAAAGACCGACTATTGAGTTATTCATCTATTTGTCGCGCACGTAGGTATTTAATGCAAATTTAAGACTTATATAGTTTTCTCATGGATACCATTATCAGAACTGGACTAAATTGAAATGGGACCAAATGGGAAGCGTCAGCTTTCTAATAAAAAAAGAATCATCAAAATCGATTCACCCAGTCAAAAGTTATGAGGTAACAAATATAAAAAAAAAAAACATACAGTCGAATTGATAACCTCCTCCTTTTTTGAAGTCGGTTAAAAAGAAATATTTTTTTGTTTTCTTTCTTTAAATTTTACTTATCTTACGAAACAATAACTTACTGAAAACCAGCAGTCCCAAGAGAGTGAAGATGTAAAACTGTCGAATACAAGACTATCTCCTATGTCCACTTGCAGACCGAGGCGAAATCAGCTTTATACGTGACACGTCCAAGTTTTATACCGCTATTTATCTTTTTCAGGTTTTCTGCTGGGACCCAACCCTTTTAAAAAGCTTTTAAACTTTGTGTTCTAGCACATTAAATATAGACCTGAAAATCTTTTTAATTTATTCTTTCGGAGAATAATTTTATAAAACAAACAATTTCCTGTGACCGGAATATAATTATATATTTTTTACAGAATTAGCAACCATTCGGATAGATCTATTTAAAAGATTACAAATAAGCAAACGTTAGTTACGTAGAGGTTTCTTTAATGGAGTTTGAGGTTTAATAAATTAATTTAATGGTTGCGCTACGCCTGGCATTAATTTTAAAAGTAAATGTTTGACCGAACGGGCGTCTTTGGTAATCCTATTTCATAGAGCTGCAGCAGAAGACGGAGTTGCACTTTGGGGTAGGGCTGCTTTTTGGTGGTACTGGATAAAATAGGGTTGCCAACGATGTCACGATCTATGATTATGATGATACGAAGAGAGTGGAAATAAACCAATCAAGTTAGCGAGAAAGATAGAAGAAACGTATGTCTTGAACAGCACTATTTGAGAGCTGTTATTAATGACTTTTCATGATCAAATATAACAATTTGAACGTAGCAGTATTATTTAGGTACTTATTAGTATTATTAGGTACTTAGTAGTGTTAGTAGGGATGTAATATTGGTTTATTTTCACCATAGTAGTATTTTCCCACAAAATTATTTTGTGTTACCAAAATATTCATTGCTTACTAGCTGACTCGACAGACGTTGTCCTGTCAAAAGCCATTGCGTCAATTCTATGTCAAATATTGCGTAACTATAGCAACCGTAGTATGTTGATGCTAACTTGTCAATTTATAGTAAAAATTATCAGTATATATATAATTTGCAATAAATTAAAATTGCGACTATAATTTGAGATTTAAACTATCCTATCTCTCAAGTTGGATCGAACTGCACATGGTGTGCGAATTTTATTATAATCGGTTAAGTGGTTTAGGAGTCCATTGAGGACAAACATTGTGACACGAGATTTATATATATTAAGATAGAAGTCGCTGGAATTACACGGCCATTTAAACTGTTCGTAGTACGAGTATCTCTATTTGATATTTCCTTTGTCATTTCTGCTACGCTTTTATCTCTAACCAGCTGCCTCTTGTTCCATTAATTATTACATAACACTTGAGCGCGTTGCATTTGGAATCCTAGCAAATTGGAATTCTCGTAGATTGCGACCTCTAATCTTTAGAGTTGAGCGATGGAGCCACCATCGTTGTTTGCAAACAAAGCTGTGGCCCCCTGTGAGAAAGTCTTTGTTCTCTCATTTTGCCAACTGCATGTTTAAGTTGGTCGAGTAGTACATTCGTGTACAAAACGCTTCTAACGCAAGATGTGTTTTAGGCGTGGTTCAGATAACCTCGCATTGTTGATGCGATATTTCGCGTGAAGGCATCCACGTTTCAGCCGTAGCCAGATTATTCTCTACGAAATTATGACAAACACGCTTCCGTGTCGACTCCCGTCTCTACCTACTAATTTTAGAAATACAATGGAATAAATCGCAACCGAAAACAAAAATGTTTAGCCAATGTGGAATCAACGAATAGAGATGTAGGTATTGTAACCTAACCTGTTTTTATATCTCTAAAACTTTCTCATCCTTTTCTCAGATATTAGAACGAGAAAAGACGCAGCTAATTTTAGTCCGGTCTGATTAGTTTAATTTGTGTGCGAGGTAAAACAGAATTGACGCTATTAGATTACTATGCAAATCAAATAAGTTATAACCTGGTTTGGTTCGTATATAAGTGCGTTTCGATTTCAAATTACATTTTGATTTTGAATGAATTTCTATTAGCACAAATATGTCAGCTCTGGTCCATAAGGCCGTTCGTACACAGAGGCAATGAAAGTATTAGATACTTTGAGACTTGAGTAACGTGTAAATAGAATGATAAATAGAATAAATATAAAGATAAATAAAATGAACAGAAATTAAAATTAAAATTCTATAAATAGAATGATACACTGCAGTGTATCCAAATGGAAGTTTGTATACAGTGTCAACAAAATCGATAAGATTTTCCGTACTAGTTGGTTTTTACGCTACTCGAATAATTATAGCTTACTTCTGTAGCCTCGTGCACGAATGCCAAACCTCATTAGTTTACACAGATCGGATGGAATTAGCATTCGTCACGTATTTAGTTCAGCGGCTCTATCGGATAACTTCTACGATGTTCGACTCTGGCTTCATGCAGTTTGACATAGCTAATCTGGCTTTTCCAAAGCTCGAGATAAAGGCACTTTGGCTTTCGATTTTAAACTTGATGATTTTAATAGCCAGATGTCTGAACTAAATTGTACGTTATGACATAAAAACTCAACCTCATTTTATTTTGCTACTTTCGTGATTTAGCCATTCCACCATGCTGACTAAGTGCAGGTGGATACATTAACATATCCCATTGAACTTCTTCGGGCGTATGATGAATTTTATGCCAGTATGAACGTAGGTAGGGTGATGTGATAAAAAATTGTGTCGGCTAATTTAGATGACAACCTGAAGTTTGATCCCCAAACTTCGCAATTTAGCCAATAGACCCGCATGTTTGATTTCCACTGCGTTGTTTTGCTTATCGTCCGATTGCAACTCATGTTTTAGCAGCAATATATCGGCTTGATTGTTATTTAATTATCAATGACGGCAGCTCGATAAACCTCAATTGTTATTACCGTTTGAAATTGAATTGCTGACGTTATTTAATAGGTATGGTTAAAATATCGTGAATCGGTGCTGTTTGATTGAAATAAAGGCTTTATAATAATTTTCATTAATTTATATTTGTATTAAAACAAAGCTTTTATAATAATTTGTATTCATTTATGTTTGATAGCTCTGGAATTATTGTCGTGTTCCATTCGAATATTATAATGGTAAGAGTTAAGTATGGTAGTTACAAACACACACATAACTTTAAAAGTGTCGGTTTTATTAAATTAATCGCTAGTTCGTCTGTTATTAAAATCTCCTCAGCACCTAAACTCTTACTTTAATGTAGTCTTACTCTTACTTTCACGTTAACCACTCATTTTCATTCCAAAATTATTTTCTTTTCTAACTTTGAACCTTTAAAAACTATGCACGGACCAGATTTGTCTTAATAAATTGAAATCTTATATGTATATAAAAATGAATAGCTGTTCGTTGTGTCTGGCTAAAACTCGAGAATGGTTGGTTTGTGGAAGTTCAGGGACGGTTTAAAAGTAAAAAAAAAATTGCGGGTAAAACGGCCGGGTGCAGCTAGTAAGAAATATTTATTGACCTAAAATATTATAACATTGAATGTTACAGTTATGTTAATATTATAATTATGTATCTACGTTTAAATACGTTTTAAAATCTGATTTGGTTCGCAGTAGTACTTATCAGTGTTAGTAATAATTAGAAAGTATTTTGGCAGCATTTTATGCTAATCTTTGCATTTGAAGGATAAAACAAATTTTATAGCGTGACCGGATGATTAACTTTTACCTAGGTCCTAAAATTTTTTGTTGGCCGACTTTATGGTTTTACAAAACCGGTGTTTTAGTTTACAGCGTAATAAAGTTTAGCGGCCTGTCGAGCCTAAATTATTTTTTAGTGGTCAGCGGTAAAAGTAAATTTTAAATAATAACGCTTAGTCGAGATTTCGCTGTAAAATTGTTCGTAAAATTGCAATATTTTTACAAAGGTTTACCGTATCGTCTAGTAAATATTGAAGGAATGAAGCTAGATTTATTATTTGTTTTTTTATGCATTTATTGACGAGACGAGCCAATCGCTTGCCTTATATTAAATGTTAGTTATTGTTCGCATATTAGGCAGATGTGTTTTTACTCTTATGTCCAAGTCTTAACTAAATTTGTATTAAGTTTGGGTGATAATTGTCATCATTATTTAAGATTGGGATGTCAGAGCTGTAACTTGAAAGTAGCTTCTGTAAATGCTGGGAGAACGCATGAAGGCTTTTTATTTCCGTCTACGGCTGTTTTATCGTTGGTAGACTAGGCGTTTTACCAGACTCGTATCACTTAATGTTAAACGACATCGTTATCATCAGTTTCTTGAAATGACAAGAGGTTCTTAAGTGAGGCTTTCGAAATACACTGTCAGGTGCTTGGTAATACGTATAAAACAACATTTGCTTTTGATTCTACTCTACAAGTACCTACCTATTGGTTATTAAAAGTAAATTACAAATACTAATAAAAATGGCCTTTGTGCAAAGTTCAGAACCTATCTACTGAGAAAATTAAAGATAGAATATTCTTTAACATTTAAATACTAAAATATAAATGGTTATTAACATAGAAACAATATTATTTTAATGTACGTTATATCATTCTTATTTGAGAAAAACAGTATGAGTTTGCTGTAACGATAATTACCCATTGCCCGAGGCCTATACAAACATTTAAATAATATTATTAAAAAGATAAATACTTCAAAGAGTCCATTATAAATTATATGCTGCGTAGAGTCTATATGTACCTCTAATTTATAATGGGAACATTTCGTAGAATTTTATTAATTAGGGACGATGTAGTCCCTGATTGTATTTGGTTATTCTCATTCGTTTGCCAGGCTTTAATTGATTTTATTTAGCAAAGTAACTTTTATATGTAAAGGCATAAAGTTCAATTTCGTTTAGTTCATAAGAGCAAGTACAAATGCTGTGGGTATACGAGTATATACTCGTAGGTATAGATTTGATTTGAGAATGAGAAGTCTAACCAACATAATTCGTCACAAGTAAATGGCCAGTAACCAAATATTTGTTCCAATCTGTGTCTTAATTGTAAAGAATAGAGTTTTTTTTTTGCTTTTGCCGCTTTTTGTTCGCAGATAATAATTATCTTATTTTCTGAAACTGGCGTTCTGTTAGGATCAAGTGAAAATGGTTACCTAAGTGAAGGCTAAGTAAACAGTTTTAAGTGAAAACCGTCTACCTCAGCTTTAAGGTTCATAGAGCACAAACTTAGACCAAGGTACCCAGCATTCCATTAAGTATAACGACAACGGCAAAGTCAAGGAAAATATAGTTATTATAAAATACAGTCATTTCGGAGTTATGATCTTGAGTCACGCTGTTCATTTTATGTGTATTTCGCGGATTTACGTCCTCAAAACTTAATTTGTCTGCGGGCTGATTCTAGACCGATCGATATTTTGTTTATGTGTCATTTTTACACATTACAATCATTAGGACTGAAATTCTAAGCCGTTTTTCTAAAGTATTTGTAATCTAGGGGTATTAAGAAGTGTGGGGCACCAGTTATTAAGTTTTTCTATCCACTATAAGTAGCTATAATAGCTATACCTAGTAGCGGCTCGCGTAATCGCTGGCAAGAGGGAAACGCACACTGCACACTTTGCGGGACGCCAGTACGGGGCCTATCGCCCTCATTCCGAATTAGAATAAGAAGCTATAGCGTCAACTGACCGTTTAAAACCTTTTGAAACTTAATCGTTATTCGAGCTGTATTTTAAAATATCACAAACTCACCCGTCAAAGTCAAACCGATACAGTGAGCGATTCACCTGACCCGTAACCGGCGTTCAAAGGTAGCTCACACCTCGCGCCGTCACAAACCGTGCGTGTGACAGCTTTGACAACGTTGTGGGAATTTCATTGTACAAGCTGAATTTTATTGGGTAAATTGCCTTTAAAATTGTTGGTAATTTTCATTTTGAAATATCAAAGAGATGGGGATGTATAACGCATTGAAGCGTGGGTGGACTGTACTTGTAAAAATCTATTATAAGTGAGAGCAAGTTAAGAAAATAACGGTCTACTAAGTACAAATAGGGCCAAGAAATTATCATGAACCATTTGAAAGGAATTAAAAATCCTTTTTTTCCTAAGCCTTTTGTGTCCCAGTGCTGGGCAAAGACCCCCGTCTCCTCCACGTATCATAGGGAAAAATCACACGTATAAACATGTAAGTAACAAAAAAATAATGAAACATAGTTTAGCAATTGAAAGACATCCAAATTTTATAAGATGAAATCCAGAAACCGATTTAGTAATAAAAACCCCACACTTGCATCTTCGGGTTTACTATCCTAATACGACTTCGTAAATTCGTAAGCACTTTACTAAATAGAGCACCGAATATATCAACACTGCATATTACCGTACGTTTTAGTACCGATTCGGTATGAAACCATTTCGAAGGCTCCAATATTCAAAGTGTTTAAGCATGATAAGCATGAACCATCTCGAAGGATCTAAGACTCAAGTGTTTATAAAGGTAAACGTGGGAGTCTCAAGTTAATCCTAATCTATATCAGCACTTAGTTAAACCCCATAGCGCCGTAAAAAGGCTTTTAATGTTTCACAGCGGAACCCTGTTATTGGTAAAGGAGTGAAACAAAGAGATTAATTGTTGGATAGTTGAACTCGCTCTTGGAATTAGAGCGGTTTAGCTGTACGTTAGCAGAAGCGCTTGAAGTTTGCTTTTAAACATTATTTGCAGTAAAAGGCAACGCAATGCTTGGGGAAAGCGAGAATGTGGAATAGAGAGATTTACTAGTGTACTCAGATCAAGTAGAAAGGCAGAAATAGTCCCGCCTTAGATCCAAGTGAAGCCAAAAAAACTACCCTATAGACTACACTTCAAACACAAATAGACGCATGAAAACTACCCTTATTACTACTTATTTTTCTTGTCAACGTTCTCTGAGCAACTGACGTAAGAATTGACGATTGATTCGGGTAGTTTTTAGGCATCAAATGTGTGCTTGAAGTATATGTACACGGGCAGTAGGGTAGTTTTTTTGGGTTCACCTGGATCTAAGGCGGGACTATATCTGCCTTTCTACTTGATCTGCGCTAGTGTATTAGTGCTTCTCGTAAAAGTGCTTTTGCGTATAACCACGGCCATTAACGTAGATCAGTGCAGCCATCGAGTGCGGTAGTAAAGTGATGAGTGTGTAATCACCAATGGAAGTGGGATAAGCAGGAATTTGAGATAATTAAGTGCTATTGTTTTTAGCTGTACTGCAAAACTAGCTGCGCAGTGCGGTTGCAATAGCTATGCTATAGAATACTATAGATACTGTATACGGGGTTATTAGGAAAGGGTATGCTATAAGAAAATTACCAGTGCTAATAAAGAATGTAACTATCTTCATTCCTTTATTTCAATCAAAGTAGCAACGTCTCAAAGTAAAAATATAAAAAAACAACACATCTACACATTATTGTAATCATTCCTTCACTCCCTTACATTTGAAACAAAATAAAAATAAAACAATATTTGCGTGATCAAGATAAGTCCAAATCAACTAAAAATGTGTTTAAAAGGCAAGTTATTTAAATAACAAGTACACTTACGAGTAGTTCACTAACGAGTAAATAACACTAAACTTAAAAAAAGTTACAGTTGTGTTATTTAGATTCAACACATTCAGAATTAATTGTGTTAAATTATTATTATACATGCTTGCTTGTATGTCTATGTAGGTATGCTTTTTACTTAACTACTCAAGCAGAAGGGTATTTTTTCGGATGTAAAAGAGATTCCATCTTTATGTTTGGGATGTCACAGCTGGGCCACATTTTGCAGATTTTTTTAATTTTTTTCTTAACATACTTGGTTTTAGAAATAATCCTACAGATTCAGATTCAGAAGTACCTATTTATTGAACAACTGATACATTTTAATATATAAGCTAGATGTAAAACAATAAGCTTATATGTACAAAATATGGATAGAAAATAAAGGCAATGTTTTAATTTCTTCCTATATCTTTATTCTGTTTAACAAAGCTGCATTCAATGAGTTAAACTCGAGTTATTTTCTTTGAAGACGATGCTTCTGTAGAATAAACTTCAATATTGTTTCTGCGGTCAAAGCTTTGCGGCGTTCTGTGTACATTCCGCCGTACTGTTTGTTTGTATAAAATGGTACTTACGTGAAACCTACAAATAGGACTGTAGTACAGCCGAGGAATGAGACAGACTGCTAACTTCCTTGTGCCCTGAGAGAAATCTTGAGCTTTTCAAGGTAGGTCTTGGGCTTTTTTGGTTTCTTTTCAAGTGAGTAGGTATCTCTAGTTCTGTGTGCTTCATCTTCGACCGCATCGTCGCTTACCATCAGGCGAGTTGGCGATCAATCGCAGATTTATTCGCGTTAAAAAAACAAAGTAACAGGTCTATGGGATAATGCAATAGGGTAAGGTAATGGAATAGGCTTGGCCTTCTTCTCGGAAAAAGTAAGACAAAAGCCATCATTTCAGATCAGGCTAGTGTTAAGAGCTCATGGTAAGGGTTCTGTTCGTACGTCTCAGCTCAGCGTCTTGTATATCATTTATTTCAGTTTTATAGAGTAAGTTTTCAGAAGCCAAGACACATGGGTCGTGGCGCCGATAGAGTAAGCAAAATTTTAGCTAAAACCTGTTTACTTTAATCGTTTTGTAAACACTAATGAATATTTTTTTCTAAAATTTTTATCTGCCATCTCGCCCGATTGTATAATTTTCAAAAAAACTCAACCTACTTTTAAGTAGTCATGTAAAAATATAAAAAGAAGATAAAAAAGAAAAAAAAAATCGGAAAATTCATTAAACACTTATAGATAAATGACTAGGTACGTACTTTTTTGTGTTTTTAACTTAGTTCAAACGTGATTACTATGATATTTTTATGGTATTTAATATTCGTTGTGGGTAAACCACGTTATTAATTAATTATTATTTAATCATGAAATGACGCTAACGACGTTAATAGGGCTCCCGCTGACCTGGGACTTACATAATAGGTTTTAATTAAAAATATGCCTTGTTTAATGAAGTTGGATGATAAAGTAGCTTTAAACCTGCTGGTAATAAATATTTTATTTTCCTTCAATTGAGTGACGAAAAGAGCAAATCGCTCGCTGATATGAAACGTCACGTTAGCCCATAACAGGTCTGCGCCATCCAGAATTTTAAAATAATTATATACTTAAATTAAATTAGTTAAATAAGTTATTTTAT
This sequence comes from Alcis repandata, assembly GCA_949125135.1. Classification (NCBI taxonomy): domain Eukaryota; kingdom Metazoa; phylum Arthropoda; class Insecta; order Lepidoptera; family Geometridae; genus Alcis; species Alcis repandata. The sequence goes on from OX421238.1 coordinate 8,045,127, forward strand.
AATTAAAATTAAAAATAAAAATTAATTAGGTAATTTTAAATGAATATCACGAGTCAATGCAATTATTGTGGAAGCGACGGAACAGGAGCGAGCCCGTTTGTATTATGTAAGTCCCTTTCATTCTTATGGCTTTTTTAGTGAGAGAGACAGTGACCGAGATAACAAAACACACGCCAGTATTATATAGGAACCTGTGTAAGAACCTATACCTATCATTAGACAACGAAGAAAACAAGGTAAAACGCAAAATTCAAACTTTCTTGCGTTAATTTGCAAGTTAGAGCTCAATTACCCACCGTGACTGTGTGAAAATATAGGTCGAAATAATAAAGGATGTTACAGACATGACTTTGATTCAGGTATTTTCGACTCTAATTTCAACCTCATCCGATATATTTTTGTATGAGGTCACAGAAAATAGCATCTTTGTACTATACAAACAAAATATAACAATGCTTGAATATTAGTAAGTGAATGAGTAAATGAGCAGTAATGATGAAGGAATTTAATTATTATACTTACAAGAAGAGAAGTCGTCCCCGTTTCTTCCAGACGATTGTCGTTGTATTGTCTTCCCCGATTCTTTTGTCACCTCTCACGCCTCTACAATTTGTAAGGTTTTCCTTATTTATATCAAAGCGTCGTATCTTTCGGGAAACTCGATATGTTCTTATCATTGTAAATGTATTTCTTATTTTTCTTGAGGTTGAATATTTTTGTAGCAACCTTGGTTTATTAGCGGTTGTTTGGTAGCATGTTATTTTGAGATAGCTATATTTTATTTTTGTTATTTTAGTATCCAATATTTATAAAGAAGGTTACAAGCTAAATACGAATATGGTTTTTTGTATTGATTCTGATATCACCACCATCATGGTCCACAAACACTGTGGTATTCTATGTCCACTGCTGGTCAGCGGGTCGTAGAAAAATATGGATAGCCCAGTATAATATAGCTGCTAGATTTTTTATCAACCAAGTCTGCGCGGAGCCAGTCTTGCTTACATTGGTTATTTTACAAAATCAGTAAATATAATTTAGGAATAGTGGACTTAATATTGTCAGTTTCAAAAGCACTGAAACAGTAAGATTAAGCAGAACATTTAAGACCATAAAATAAAAGATAGATATCGTATCGTACAAGGAAATTAAAATACTAGCAGAAGTTAGTCAAACCTGAAAATTAATCCAACGACAAGAGCAACTCTTAAATACGGAATAAATAATTCTAAAACTTGCATGTTTCGCAAACATTCATTACGAAAACTTACTACAAACTAAAAACATAAATCCAAGTGCAAAATATGATCCTTCAGTTACAGCCAGGTCCTTGTTCTCGTCTCGAAAATGAATTTCTTTCAAAGAATATCAGCGATGTCATTCCGCGGGGGCCATTCAACCTTCCCGTTTTGTCTTCGCTCAATGGTGTACAATGTAAAGTCTGGATTGCGGTGTACAATGAATGGTCACGATTTGTACAATGAATGTCCCTTACTTTCATTGTACTAACCCGAAGCGTCGGGAATTTAATTTCTTTAGAATTCAGGCTAAAATTCGTTGAAGTCAGTCTTGGAACATCAGGTTTAGATAAGAGGCGTAGATGCAAATTACAAGTCATATTTTTTTAATTCTAACATATACATACTAACATATAGTATATATACCTTGATTTTGACCTTTAGTTTACCCTGTGTTTCACCGCCATCTCGCCTGATTGTAAGCAATAATGTGGTCTGCGATGGAGCATGCTTGTATAAAAGAAATCTATTCCCTTGCTACTCAAAAGATTCCAAGATTATATCCATCGGGAAAAGAATTCCACAGTCTAACAGTAGTCTTATCTAGATGATCTAGTCTCCTACCTTCTTGTCCAAATGAAACCGATTCACTAACAAGTTTACATACAGCAACTATCGAGAAACGCAGACTTTGTGTGTTATATTTCTCACAGTATTGGATGGAAGTCTAATTTTGAAGTTCATTGATATTATTGCAAAACAGAGCCAAAACGCGGCACCGGTCGATAGAGCCGCGAACTTTTGTTTCTCCCAGTTACTACCACAAATACATAAACACACACGTACACTTGCATTCATATTGTTCAGACGATTTGTGTAATTTACAAGTGGTAGCGGTGATATAGTATCAAACGATTTGTTTGAGATAGCGATTCGGTGTCGAGATTGAGGTACCTCCGTGGCATGGATTAATATGGCTCAATCAATCCAAATCATTTTCTTTCTTTTTACAAGCAGTTACTTATTCACGTGATTTATAAGAAGTGCAACTCTGATTTACTTTTGACGCAGGCGTCGCAGTGTAGAAAAGACATATTTATTTTAAAACTTTTATTACCCTTACCCTGTAACTCTTTTTGAATTGTGTAGATTGCAGGCTTCAAAAAATGTAGGCAAACAAAAGATAAGAAACCGCTTTTTCGTTTGACTTGGACCACCCTACCGCATAGGTATTCTACACGTGTTCCTTTCACATCCGTATAGCTTGTTTTCATACAGATGCAGTAGTTTGCCACTGTCTTCAGTTACGAAATTAAAAACGCTCTTATTTCTACTATGTTAAGCACATAATCGCTTAGCAAATGGCATCGAACAGTTAAAGACTTGGTGATTTGTAACGGTTAGAAAAGGTTTTCTTGAGCGGCTTGGGGAAGTTATAAACTAATGTAATTTTGTTAGCTAAGGGCCAGGGTTTTTTATGGACTGTTTTTATGGACTTAGTAACGTTTTTCTTTCATATTATCACCAATTTTATCAATAAAGGACATTACAAATACGAGTATATCAAAAATAAAAGTACTCGTTATGTCAACCAAAATTTTGGCTTAACAAAAATTAATTAGTTAATATTTCTGCGGCCTTTGAAAACTTAAGAAAAGTTTTAGTAAATGTTCTAGGTTCAGTATTTATTTATATCTATCTGGTATATTATCTATCATCATGTATAATATGTTTGTATATTTATATCTTTACGTGGGTATATCTATTTCATTTACAACATCCTTGTTATGAGTGACAACATGTGGTCATGTCCTTATTTCCTATCTACGTACGTCATATTTCCTGTTGAAATACATTTTCCGGTTATGTTGAAGAAAGTAGAACGTAATTGCTGTCAGTGATCTAATTAGAAGTCAAAGACTTGGATATTTTAGATTATGCATTTATTTTACTTTTAATGAAAAGTATTTGAGACGATAGAACAAAATATGAAGCAATCATAAGCACGGTTTTTTCTATTTTCATAAATACCATTCTTTCATAATGTATACCAGGTTTGTTATTCTTGTGTAACAAACGTTAATGTATTTTTTTTCTAAAATTCGTAGATAAACGTCGTTATGAAAATTTGAACTAACAAAGTAACAACATTTGGTGTCGCGGAATGCGGGTTCTGATTTTTGGATGGGAAAAAAGTTGCTGCGTTACACAAAACGAAAGAAGGCAGCCATAAGGACCGAGCACTAACCTTGCTTTGCCAACTAGCTTCCCTGGCGGCGGGCACTCCTACACCGGAATCCTGGATCGGTGATGTTGAAGACGGGCGGCTAACACACGAATATAACACACTCGAGCACGGGATGTTGCGGATGATGAAAATATTGATGTAGAAATTGTCCGTTGTAAATTTGGCGGTAAATCACTGCGGTACGGCGGGAGAACGTGTAATCGTTATAGTTCAAAAAAATGGAATGTGAAGTAAGACAGCGGGTGCGCGGCGGGCCGTGGCTATAGCGCGCGGAATGACCTTTTGTAGGTCGTGGCCGCAAACGGCCAATAGCAGCGCCGTGTGCTGCCGTTGGGTTGCGTCATCAGCGAGGCTTGGCGCGCGCTTCAGTTCTGATGGCGCGTGCCTTCGTATGTGTAACATTTTCAAAAAAACGGCGCAAACATACTCCCCGGCTTGAAAAACCGCAGGAGTTTCAAGAAAAAAAAAAAAAAAAAAGGTGTGCTATCGTTGCACTGAATAGGATAGGTTATGGTAAGGAAATATATAAATATGTGGATGATATATATGTGTCATAAGGATATAATAAATACAATTATAGATATTATAAATGCGAATATAACTGTATTTTATTTTCTTAAATGGATAAACTATTGCGATGGAAGAGGGCACAGCTTTACGACTGGTCGCTTGAAGGTTCCAGAGACTGTGCGAACTAGGGCAGCACGGGTGACTCCGTCTTTACCGGGATACACTTGCTCAATAATGCCAGTAGGCCAGTGAAGTGGTGGTGTGTTATCCTGATGGATGAGCACGAGAGTGCCTGGCTGGATTTGAACGTCGGGCGTGTTCCATTTTTGTCGCACTTGCAATGTGTGCAAATAGTCTAGGTGCCACCGCTTCCAATAGCTTTGGACTAGGCTGTCCAGTAGTTTTTTCCGGTTATAGATTGTTTTAGATGTGTCAACTTCCAGAGCCGGAAGCGATTGCAACGGGGTCGTGTTTAGGAAATGCGCAGGTGTTAGAATGGTATGCGGTTGATCAGACATTAAGCATAGCGGACGCGAGTTTAAGATGCATTCGATTTGCGTGAGCACCGTTAATAGTTCTTCATAGCATAGAAGTTGGCTTCCTATAGTGCGGTATAAATGTGATTTGACGCACTTAACGTTAGCCTCCCAGGCCCCAGCCCAGTGAGGAGCTCGAGGCACAATTGTCCGCCAGTCTATCCTACGGTTGTTCAGCTCGTTTCTTAAAGCCGTTGAGGTGGATTGAGCTGCTAAAAACGTATGCAGTTCATCCAGCTGCCTTTTTGCGCAAATAAAATTACCCGCGTTGTCGGAGTACATGCGTGACACGGGTCCTCGTCTTGCTAAAAACCGTTTGAAGGCATCTAAAAACGCTTCCGTTGAAAGATCAGATGCAATCTCCAGGTGTGTTGACCTAGTGGTCAAGCACGAGAAAAGAACAATGTATGCCCGTTGGCTTCGTGTACCGCGTTTCCGTGTAAGCGTAATACTTATCGGTCCAGCGTAGTCTACGCCGGTGTGAGCAAAAGGTTTGGCTTCTTGCACACGAGCGGGTATTAAGCTTGCCATCATAGGCGTTGGGTGAGAAGGCGCGACCTTAAAGCAGAAGTTGCATTTCCGTATGCGTTGGCGTATTATATTTCTGGCAGAGAGGATCCAGTAGCGCTGCCTCAGCAAAGACATGACCAGGTGGGATCCAGTATGGCAGTTGGAGCGATGACAGTCGTCAATGATCATGTCGACCAAATGGTCACGGCGGGGCAGTAATATTGGATGGCGGTTTTCGTAAGGTATGTTAGCGTTAGTCAATCGACCTCCTACTCGAAGTAGTCCGGCTTGATCGATGAAAGGATCAAGTTTCCTTAAAGCGGGTGACGGTAAGTTTCCTTTCTTGATGGTTTTTATTTCGTCTGAGAAGTATTTGCTTTGTAAATCTTTCAATAGCGTTACTTCGGCCGTTTCTAAGTCAGAAACTTGCACTTCTGATGCCAAAGGCAGCTTACGAGCAAAGCGTAGAACGTACACAACTATTCGTATTATTTTTTTCCAAGACGAGGTCCGGAGGGCGAGCTCTAGGAGCAGCGGGTTCTTTATAATCGAAATAGTTGTTAGGGTGACTGATGGCTTCGTTTCAGGAATCATGCCTTCCGCGCGAGACGGGTCAAATGGCACTACGGGCCATTCGACAATAGGACTGCTCATCCACGACGGACCGCGCCACCATAGCGGGTGGTTTACTAGTTGCGAGGGAAGTACTCCTCTTGACACTACATCACTCGGATTCGATACGCCTTCTATATGGAAGAACCGGTCAGGGGGAAGCATCTCCTGGATTTTGGTGACCCGGTTTGCTACAAAGGTCTGCCATCGGTGCGGGGACGCGTGGATCCAAGATAAAGCGACGGTGGAGTCTGAGAAGGCGAAAATGTCCTGAACTGGATAGCGGTCACTCAACGTGGTGTGAATTTGTTTAGCGAGTTTAGCAAGAAGAAGCGCGGCACACAGTTCGAGTCTCGCAAGCGATACAGTCTTCAATGGAGCCACTTTAGACTTTGAGCATACCAGATGAACGGATATGTCGTCATTCGGGTGTACCACGTGTAGGTATATAACGCAACCGAAGGCTTTGATGCTAGCGTCTCCGAACGCCACCAAATTAACAGTGCAGCCTGACACGATTCCTAAGTGGCGCGGTATTTGAAGAGCAGTAAGCAGCGGTAATTCTTCTTTAAACTTAATGAAGCGGTCGACAATATCCGAGGGGGGAACTTCATCCCATCCTATTTTAGCGGTCCACAGCTCCTGCATCAGGATTTTCGCGTAGAGCGTCACCGGCGCTACAAAGCCAAGCACGTCAAATAAACGAGCGATGGTTGAGAGGATAGCGCGCTTGGTATTGACTGCGGTCGTTGTGGAGGTTGTGAATGAGAAAGCGTCTGCAGTAGGTATCCATTTCAAACCTAAAATTTTCAGAGTGTCATTGTCGTCCGTGAACTCGATCGCCGCCCGGTGCGACTCTGGTAAGTGAGCGAGAAGTTCCGGTGAGTTAGTTGCCCATTTGACCAACTTAAACCCACCGGCTTCGAATAATGCGAGCAATTCATCGGCTAGACGGCTACCATCTTCGACCGTATGTACAGATGTCGTAAGGTCGTCCATGTACAGCTCTCTGCTAGCGACCTCCGCTGCGTAAGTGAAACGTTCGCGTTCATCATCTGCCAACTGGCGAACCGTTCGCATAGCCAGGAACGGGCTAGAACGTAGACCAAACGCCACAGAATTAAACTGTAGAATGCGCAACGGCTCGGCGTCGTTAAAGCGGTATAGTATTTTCTGATATTTGCGATCTTTCTCATTTAAAAGAATTCTAAGGTACATTTGCTGTACGTCCGCGGTAATGGCAATTTTGAAAAAGCGAAATTTCAAAAGGAGCGTAAACAAATCGGCCTGTAGATTAGGACCAGTGTGCAAAAGGTCATTTAATGATAAACCATTGTCAGTTTTAGCGCTTGCGTCTAAAACCACGCGAGTTTTTGTTGTCGATTTATCCGGACGCACTACAGCGTGATGGGGTATGAAATATCCACTTGCTGTCGCAGCCGGTGAGTATGGAATCTCTGTGAGATACCCTTTACCAATATAATCTGTGATGACGTCGTTATATGCTTGACGTAAGGCCGGAAGGACAACAAACTTGCGTTCAAGCGCGGCCAAACGGCGTTGAGCGGCAGTAAAAGAGTTACCTAGCCTGTCTGGATCACTCTTAAACGGTAGCGAGACTATGTAACGCCCACAAGAGTTTCTTGTGACCGTTGACTTGTACAATTGTTCACATACGTGATTTTCCGGACTTGTGATATTAACGGAAGGAACTTCTTCGAGTTCCCAGAATTTTTCAATGCTTTTATCAAGTTCATTCACAAGAGGACCGAAGGACCAGGACATATACTCAGGGTTATTGACTATTTCCCCCGTGATAATATATCCAAGCGATGTTTGTAGGGCGTATAAGCCAGATTTGGTTAAGTCCGAAGCATCAATATGTGGCATCATCATTTGCGGTATGCGGGGCTATTTTACTTCCGAGTAAAATAAGTGCGAATATTTGAGTGCCGAGAATTGCTTCTATACTCCCCGGCGAGCTCCAGTGTTCATCTGCCAATGGTATGTTTTGTAAGTGATCCAACATCGACATGGATATCGCTTTGGTAGGTAGGTTGTCTGTGATTTTATCTACTACTAGAAGTTTCACACAATAATGCGAGTCCGACACGCGCGATTGTATTGTCATAGTGACATAACCCTTAATGGCTGTTGACGATGACCCCACAGATTTTAAAGAAGAGTTAGCGAGCGGTTGAATTTTTAATTTTAATTTATGGCAACACTCCTGTGTAATTATATTATTCTGTGAAGCGCTATCGATCAGGCATCTTAAGGTATAACGCTTTTTTCCAATAGGAACGAATACCTCAGCGGTAGGTAAAACAATCGTCTTATCTAATTGGTTACGTGTGAACGCACCTTTATCATACGAATGCAGAGCGAGTGAGTGTACCGTCGATCCAGGTTCAGCCACTTTGGCAGTCTCACACGCTTCAGGTACACGCGGTACACTTATGTTATTATTATTATTATTACATGTGTACATACATACGGATTGAGAGTTCACTTCAAACGATTTATTAGCAGAGGAGCCAGTGCAATCGGAAGTGACGTCTTTGTTTGTAGATATAGCGGTTTTGCACAACAATGAATGATGACGCTTTGAACATATTTTACATGAATTACGGGATCCGCATTTCATTGTATTGTGAGATGCACTAAAGCAGTTTATGCACAAACGATTTTCCTTAATAAAAGCAAAGCGCTCATTTACAGCCGTTTTTTTAAAACCGGCGCATTCATATAAATGACTGTGGGTCGACGCTTTACAGAATAAGCAGCCGTGTTTGTTTACTTCGTTATCATCTGTCACAGCGAAGGTATGTGACACTTTAGGTTGCGCGGAGCTCTGCGATCGGGGTTGCGGAATATTATTATTTCGAGCGGGACCTGTCTGTTTTATACTATTATTATTACTACTGGTATTAGTTCGTTCTAGAATTTTTATGCGATGTCTCACAAAATCTACTAGGTCCGTGCTCGTTGGAAATTCTTTATCTCGAATAGATAATTCAAAACTTTGAACTACCCTCGAATCTATTTTTTTTAACGCTAAATGAGTGAAAATAAAGTCGGCTAAATCCGATATATCCAACTGTTTTAATGCGGCCCACGACGAATGTACTCGTTCCACGAAATTATTTAACTGAGCCGCTGAGTCGGCTGCCGGCTTAGCATCGAGTATTTCATTCAAGTACGTCGTGCCTAACAATCTTTTGTCCTGATATCTAGACACTAAAGAATCCCAAATAATTTTGTAATTTTGTTCGTTTGGAACTACCCCCGCAAACGTGTTTAATGCGGTACCACTTAGCTTCGAAATCAAATATTGAATTCTCATGTTATCGTTTAACTGACGGTTGTCGTGTACATTTGTTTTGAAGCTTTGATAAAATAATGGCCATGTACCTACATCGCCCGAAAATCCTTTTAACTCTAAAGGCGGCAGCCGGCACTTATATTCAAAATCATCACTGTTATGTTTATCGGTCGAGGTAGAAGCACTAGCACATCGGGACAATAACGTTTCCCGCGTATGCTGTATACTGGAGTGTAAATTTTCAAACGCAGACCAATTACTAAAGTTTAGCTTAAAATCTGGATCTTGTTTTAATAACAACGCATTATGCTGATCACACAAGTTATTGAAATTGACATATAGTTTATCACTATTGGCGGTTGAGGCTAAAAAGTCCTGCTTGCTCCGAGTGTTCGTGCTATCTGACGTCACTAATTTTTTAGACCAATTGTACAACTCGGTAACGTGAGCGAAAATAGCCTCCTTTTTAGCCACAACAAGCTTAATATCTGTTTGTAACGTCATTTTTTAACGTAAAATTTACTATTTATAATGTAAATAATACAACACTGAGTAGGTTAAAGACGAATAAGCGGTTTCGAAGCAAAAATATAGTTATGAAATAGATATTTATAATAATTTTATAAGGTAGGTATATAAAATATAGGTAATGTGTAAAACTAGGTTGAGGATTTATTTCCAACGATAGCTCACTAGTTCAATCCGGTCCGAAGTGACCAAAAATTATGGTGTCGCGGAATGCGGGTTCTGATTTTTGGATGGGAAAAAAGTTGCTGCGTTACACAAAACGAAAGAAGGCAGCCATAAGGACCGAGCACTAACCTTGCTTTGCCAACTAGCTTCCCTGGCGGCGGGCACTCCTACACCGGAATCCTGGATCGGTGATGTTGAAGACGGGCGGCTAACACACGAATATAACACACTCGAGCACGGGATGTTGCGGATGATGAAAATATTGATGTAGAAATTGTCCGTTGTAAATTTGGCGGTAAATCACTGCGGTACGGCGGGAGAACGTGTAATCGTTATAGTTCAAAAAAATGGAATGTGAAGTAAGACAGCGGGTGCGCGGCGGGCCGTGGCTATAGCGCGCGGAATGACCTTTTGTAGGTCGTGGCCGCAAACGGCCAATAGCAGCGCCGTGTGCTGCCGTTGGGTTGCGTCATCAGCGAGGCTTGGCGCGCGCTTCAGTTCTGATGGCGCGTGCCTTCGTATGTGTAACATTTTCAAAAAAACGGCGCAAACAACATTATTTCATCGATTATTTATTTATGTACCCTTTACCTATATGGATGATTGATCATCTTTGTATTGCATTGTAAAGAACACCGCGACCCACAAAATATCAGCGATTCTTTGGCCCTCACTATCATTTTACCAAATATCTGTGCTTATCAGGACAAACGGCGACATAAAGTGACTTCTAAGTATTTGAGATAGCAAAAATATATTCCCAGTCCTCCTTTATAGATGCTCAAATTGCTTTTTCGATGTAAATGCTCATGTGAGCATGTGATATTTGTCTCTTAGGAGTAAATGTGTTTCTCTGGCACCTAAGTATAAGACGTAAGGTCGTTTTACAGTTCGTAGTTGAATTTCGGATGCATTTTAGCTTCTAGAATGTGTTATTTTAGTTTCAAAAATGCATTGGTATACGAAGAGAATATGAAATAACTACAATAATTGCTGCTATAACGTGATGCTTTTATCATCAACTCCAATGAGAGTACATAATATATTTTATTAGTGTTCAAAATTACAATGAATATTTTTTGGACATAATTTATCTATGAAAACGAAAGTCTTTCTATATTTGAACGAATTGGCGCTTCGAAGTATGCTTGTATTTTTGCTCGACGATATAACTTGAGTAAGTATGGTAGATCTAAGCTTCATTAAAATGTAGACAATGTAATTCAAGAAAACATTATTTAGTTACATTTTAAATATGAGCGACACAAGTCAAGAGGTTGCTAATAAAGATTGCAGGTTCAGAGCAGACAACTAACTAATCATTTACTATAGGTTTTGTTATATATTTTGACATGTAAATATAATTGAAGTGACCGATATGATTTTATTTTTCTTATTTTTTTAACTGGAACATTTTATGTTTGTAGCCAGGCTGTAACAATTTTTAGTAAACATTTAATCGTTTGGAGCTTGTATTAAAACGTTTAGACTACCTCGGTTTAGCTTTCTGGGGAAATAGTCCGCTTGCCATTCCACACACGAAGCTAAATCATAACCAAGAGCGCGTGTAGCGGTTTTTATTTCCAACGAATTATTGTTTAAAGGCTGAATGTACATGAGTAATGAAATCACTGTGAGATTGTGTATCATTAATATTTTGATATTGAAATAAATAGCGGTGATAATGATGACGAAACGTAGTCTTTTTCTTTTTTATAGTTTGGGTATTAGTAGAAAGATTACTAACTGCTTTCTAAGGTGATATAATATTGCTATTATTTTGGACTATTACTTTTTGTCTGCAATCAACATGAAAATTTGAAATAATATTCACATGGAATTCTCTCTACTTAGTTTTATACTGGAAGTCACAAGCCGCGACAAAAAATTAAGCTACATTTTTACTGAGTCCAGTCGAGATGAAATCTAATGTGTGCACGCCTTTATCGTATGAAATAAATTTCGTTCCCTACACCCGAGGTAATTTGTTATATAAAATGGCGAACAATAAAAGAGTCTTTTTATTTCCGCGTGTGATAAGTATCGCACGTATATTCTTGACTTATCTTTATATTTTTATTTTACGAGATGAATCGGATCTCGTCAATATAATCAAAAGAATTGAGTAGGCATAGAAATTCATATTTGTAGTTTAAAATATTCTATAGTCGGGCCACTTTAATAGGTCACATTTGTCAATTCATCGAAATTCAACAACGTAACCTTGTATTATTGCATCTAGAGTCTTGTACGGGAGACTTGTCTCAACCGCCTGATACTCAACATTCCCTAAGGACAACTAAAACTAGTATATTTCACATCAACATACTCCGCGGTAAAACAAAGGCATATTGGCACGTACGCTAAACGGACGGTTCCATTGTACCAAATGGTATTCCATCACGAATCGATTTATTGCACGTCCGAGAATGGAATGCAAACAGATAACGTGGTTCTAATGCGTTTTGACGTTTGCAATGGTATAACAAATCGTTTTATTCAAAACGAGAATTTGGTATGGTCATAATAAAATAAAAATGTGTAATAAATTTACTGTACGAATCGTACTTATGTTGTACTAAAGGGAATTGAGATAAGGTTTATTTATGAAACAAAATAAATCTATGATCTCATACAGAGCTAAGCATGGTCTGGGCTAAGTGAAAGTTTAGTAAAATAATAATTATTAGACTTGGCTTGTGCTCAAAATTGTTTTTGTTTTTTTTTTTTCAACTTTGACGCATGAAAGTTGAACTAGCTATTGCAGTCGATTCTGTCATACCTACTTACTATGCTAAACGAATCTGACCTCACTAAAGTTATTCTCTATTTCTATTTATCAGACTTTTGAGAAAGGAGTGGCAAAAATTTAGAAAAAAGCACAACATAACTGACGATACTGTATAACAGACGCAAAATCAGTTTACTTTATTTATAGAAATTCCAATAATATAAAAACAATGCCAAGTCTAATATCGGAAACCCCTCAGACTATTTATTCAACTCAAACCTTTACTCACACTTAACTCTTAGTCCACACAAGTCCTTAACTTTTTCGTTTAAACACGCAGTAAAGTTTATGGCACATTAAACTAAGTTAAAGTTGCGTACCCACCTTGTTTATTGTATGGAAGTGTTGTAGGCATCTCATTTAATTATTATATAATTTTATACATACACTTATACATATTTATTTATAAGTATATAAACATTATATTTCATCTTTTCATTCACTAGCCTACATAAATAATTACATACATAAAATATTTTTACACATATATAAATATTAATTACATAAATACAAACACACATTACTATATATATTTAATTTCACCATAATAATATATTAATAAAATAAACAACACAAACTTATAATAACATAATAACGTTCGGTACGATTTTGCAATCATTGGAAACGCGCCGCTTGCACCGCGTCTATTGTCTCCGCGCCGGCAGGCGGCCGCAGTTTACGTACGAGTTAGTACGGCAGTTATCCAGTGGCAAAACTGGTTTCGCTCGGCGCGCGATGATGCCGCGCGCGCCATCTACGACTAGTGCGATATAGACGTCACGACCTGGCGTACCTCCGTTAATTTGCGACTACTTTTTATTCTGTTTTGTTTTGTCAAGTATTGTGTTCCAAATATATTTTATAAAGACTATAGTGCCTGCTGTTTCATATCTACAACTAGTAACTACCTACTAGTTACAAGTGGTTATACGACCCGACTTAAATGGTACATCGACCACCACTTGGTTTACCCACCAACGTGGTCACACTTACCATAACTGGTGACCCCTGGATTTCACGAAGAAAGAGAGAAAGAAGAAGAAGAAAGATGAGTGACAGCGGTGAGTCCGACAAAACATATAGAACAATTAAATCTCAAGGATCTGAATCCGAGAATGTTGCACGTCGTTGCAAAAAGGTGCGCGTGTCCACTGCACCCGTCCGGCAAATTAATATAAAAGTGCCACCGTTTTCACCGGACGACCCCGAGATTTGGTTTGCTCTGCTGGAAGGTCAATTCCACAATTTTGGAATAACTGATGATGCAATAAAATTTAATCATGTCATCATACACCTGGACATGCAATATGCCAAAGAGGTGAAAGAGATTATTATCAAGCCACCTGACCAAAATCGGTACGTCAAAATTAAGACGGAACTTATAAAACGTCTCTGCGCCTCCCAGGAGAAAAAGGTGAAGCAATTACTGACGCACGAGAAGCTGGGAGACAGAAAACCATCTCAGTTCCTGAGGCACCTCCAGGATTTGGCCGGTCCAGCGGTACCAGAGGAGTTTGTCAAGACGATCTGGATCAACCGTTTGTCCAGCAACATACAGACCGTGTTGGCGTCGCAGACCACTCAAAATCTGGAAGACCTCTCTGATCTGGCTGACCGGATCCACGAGATCACCACTCCAAGCAACGTCGCAGCAGCCTCATCTACCGCCGCACACTCACAGGCAAACAGTGAGATAGCGGAGCTGAAGCAGATGGTGGAGCGCCTTGCCGTGAAGCTCGACGAGCACACTCGTGCAGCATGCAGCTCCAACGATCGTTCCAGACCGCAGCAGCGCCGTTCTTCAGCTCGCCCGAGGTCCCGATCGAACTCCAGCTATCGAAAGTTTCCGTTATGCTGGTATCACTCGAGGCATGGTGTCAATGCTCGCCAGTGTATGAAGCCATGTGATTTTGGGAAGGCGGGAAACGCTCCGGGCGGTCGCTAATGGCGGCTGACGATTGCCCTGCGTCAACTGGTCGCCTCTTTGTTGCTGATCGCGGCTCCAACACCAAGTTCCTGGTGGACACCGGCAGTGATCTCTGCGTATACCCTCGATCTGCATTGCGAGAGAAGCGGAGCAAGACAGAGTACCAGCTATGTGCAGCGAACGGGACCAGCATCGATACGTACGGCTACATAGAACTTAGTCTTAATTTAGGCTTAAGGCGCAATTTTTCTTGGCGATTCACTGTAGCTGATGTTACTAAAGCTATAATCGGTGTTGATTTTCTGAGCCATTATAATTTAATTGTAGATTGTCGCAATCAGCGGTTAATTGATAACACTACTACATTAAGTTCAAGTGCTTCTATTGCTCACACTGATGTATTTTCGGTAAAAGCTTGGTCGGGCGACACGCGTTATCATGCGATTTTAAGTAATTTCCCTGAGATTACCCGCCCTTCTGGCACACCAATGGTTGCAAAACATACCACTAAACACCACATCAGAACAACACCAGGTCCACCCATTTCTTGCACTCCCCGCCGTTTAGCTCCGGATAAACTTAAGATAGCTAGGCGGGAATTCGAACTGATGCTCAATAACGGCACAGCGCGGCCTTCAGAAAGTCCATGGGCCTCCCCATTACATCTTGCTCCCAAAAAAGATAACGGCTGGAGACCTTGCGGCGACTATAGAATGCTCAATGCGCGTACTATCCCCGACCGTTATCCCATAAGGCACATACACGACTTCGCGCACAGCATTTCTGGCTGTACGGTCTTCTCAACAATAGACCTCGTGAAGGCCTATAACCAGATTCCCACGCACGAAGACGATATCCCAAAAACCGCCATCTCCACCCCATTTGGGTTATTTGAATTCCCATATATGACGTTTGGTTTGAGAAATGCGGGTCAAACCTTTCAGCGCTTTGTTGACGAGTTGACTAGAGGCTTCAATTTCTGCTACTGCTATCTAGACGATTTCTTGATATTTTCAAAATCAGAGCATGAACACGAGGCCCATCTCCATCAACTCTTCACACGCATGAAAGAATATGGTATTTTGCTCAATACTTCGAAGTGTACCTTCGGAGCCAGCGAAGTATCATTCTTAGGGTACCATATATCATCATCTGGCACGAAACCTTCAGATTCAAAGGTCGAAGCTATCAAGAATTTTCCCCCACCGAAGACTGTAAGAGAACTAAGACGCTTCTTAGGGATGCTTAATTTTTATAGGCGATTTCTACCGCATGCCGCAAAAATTCAAGCACCCCTAAACGCTTTGCTAACTGGCTCAGTAAAGGCGTCTCACCCAGTTCACCTTTCTGGCGAAACTCTTACTGCATTCGACCAATGCAAAGAAAACCTGGCCAATGCTGCATTACTTGCACACCCAGATTGTCAGGCCAAACTCGCTCTGGTAACAGACGCGTCTGATTTGGCAATGGGTGCAGTTTTGCAACAATTAGTGAACGACGTATGGCAACCACTTGCGTTCTTTTCGCGTAAGCTGAATCCAGCACAACAAAAGTACTCGCCATACGATCGTGAACTGTTGGCCATATACGAAAGTATCAGATACTTTCGCCACATGTTGGAGGCTCGACATTTTGTGGTGTACACCGACCACAAACCCCTCAGTTTTGCGTTTAGCGAAAGAAAGGCGAACTGTTCTCCGCGTCAATTCAGGCATCTAGATTATATCTCGCAGTTCACCACTGATATACGGCACATCTCTGGCAGCGACAATGTTGTTGCTGATACTCTGTCCAGAATCGAAGAACTGCAGATGCCAATTGACTGGGGCTTACTGGCCACTTCACAAGCCTCTGATTCTGAAATGGCACAACTTCTCGGTGGTGAATCTTCACTCCGCCTTGAGAAACTAAAATTACCGAACTGCCAAACGGAACTCTACTGTGACGTAAGCCTGACTTCACCAAGACCTTTCGTGACCAAACCATTTCGAAAACAAGTCTTCGACAGTCTCCACAACCTTAGCCACCCAGGCGCAAGCGCAACTGCTAAATTAGTTGCCGAGCGTTTCATATGGCCTGGGGCGCGCAAAGACTGTCGAGAATGGTCACGAAAATGCTTGGATTGTCAGCGAGCTAAAGTAAATCGTCACGTGTCATCTCCTTTGGGTACTTTCGATCTACCCCGCGCTCGATTTGCTTTCGTGCATATCGATATTATCGGACCACTACCGCTATCACAAGGCCAAAGATACTGCCTTACAGCAGTAGACCAATTTACACGCTGGCCTGAGGTCACGCCAATGCCAGACATAACAGCTGAAACTGTAGGCAAGGCGTTGATGTCCTGGATATCCAGATTTGGATCTCCAACCGACATCGTGACCGACCGCGGTGCTTAGTTTGAATCCGCACTTTTCCAATATCTTGGAAAAATGACTGGATTCAAACACCGCAGAACAACAGCGTATCATCCAGCGTGTAATGGCCTAGTGGAAAGATTTCACCGTCAGCTTAAGGCAGCAATAATGTGCCATGCCGACAGCAACTGGGTCGATATATTGCCTTTGGTGCTTCTGGGCATCAGAAGCTCATTTAAAGAGGATCTTAAAGCTTCCTCTGCAGAGCTGGTGTATGGCGAGACGTTACGTCTGCCGGGAGAGTTTTTCCAGCCGACACTCGCTGATAGTACCGACATTTCGGACTTCACGACTCGCTTACGCCGCTTTGCCGAAAAACTTCAACCCTCACCTGCTGCTCGCCACAATAGAAACAAAATCTTTATTTTTAAAGAACTTTTAACTTCAAGCCATGTATTTTTGCGGGACGATACAGTGCGAGGTGCATTAAAACCTCCCTATACCGGCCCCCATGAAGTGCTCGAGCGAGATGATAAAGTGTTTAAGCTAATGGTAAAAGGCAGAGTAGTTACCGTCTCAATTGACCGGCTTAAACCAGCTTATATTTTGATCGACTCATCTCCTAAACCGACTTCAACCCCTTATACCCCAACCCCACCGGATCCAATCCCGATACGGCAACAAGACGTACCAGTCCCAGACACAGTTTCGGTTCCAGTAACGGTACCAGTCCCGGTCCCTGCTCAAAGCCGTAAAAAGACGCGTTCTGGGCGTACGGTTCGATTTCCCGACTACTATCGACCGTAGTAACGGTCTGGGGGGGAGTGATGTAGGCATCTCATTTAATTATTATATAATTTTATACATACACTTATACATATTTATTTATAAGTATATAAACATTATATTTCATCTTTTCATTCACTAGCCTACATAAATAATTACATACATAAAATATTTTTACACATATATAAATATTAATTACATAAATACAAACACACATTACTATATATATTTAATTTCACCATAATAATATATTAATAAAATAAACAACACAAACTTATAATAACATAATAACGTTCGGTACGATTTTGCAATCATTGGAAACGCGCCGCTTGCACCGCGTCTATTGTCTCCGCGCCGGCAGGCGGCCGCAGTTTACGTACGAGTTAGTACGGCAGTTATCCAGTGGCAAAACTGGTTTCGCTCGGCGCGCGATGATGCCGCGCGCGCCATCTACGACTAGTGCGATATAGACGTCACGACCTGGCGTACCTCCGTTAATTTGCGACTACTTTTTATTCTGTTTTGTTTTGTCAAGTATTGTGTTCCAAATATATTTTATAAAGACTATAGTGCCTGCTGTTTCATATCTACAACTAGTAACTACCTACTAGTTACAAGTGGTTATACGACCCGACTTAAATGGTACATCGACCACCACTTGGTTTACCCACCAACGTGGTCACACTTACCATAGTGTTTCTTTAACTGAATGCTCGGATTGGGCGCTTTTGAAAGGTTTCTCTCGCATTGTTGTTTCGTCATTATTATTTTTGGCTGAAGTCTCCGAAGTCGGATTATGATCGATGGCTTAAGTAAAGATTTGACGGAAGTGTTTACCCGAAAATTGGTGTTAAATTGAAGTATTGGGAAAAGAAAATGATGGGAACAGCGATTAAAACAAAGTGACGCTCATGGAGTAGCTCGACTAGGTGTTAGTAACCGATCACCGATATCAAGCTACTTACTACAAGGTCAATCTTCGGATGGGTGACCGCGTGACATTTACAACTGAGCGCTACCGTGATTTGGGTTACTCGTGATGTTGTGGTTACTCATTGTTCGTTTTATAACAATATCCAAGCCCTTCTAGAGGCCTTTCGGCCGACCTTGACACCAGAACTACTCGGCTCATGCGAACTGAACTACGATCATATCAATACAAAGTCATTGCTTTAATTACGTGAGCATTCTGATGCCTCACATAACCTCCGCAATTTGGTGCATTTGACATTATCTGCATCACTGTTTCTCTAATTAGAAATTTAACGTAACATAACAGATAGTTCCGAGTGCTGCTGAATGCTTAAAATTAAGACAGCATTAATTCTCATTTAAACCAACCCAATCCCTACTCGCCAAAACTAGACTCGCACTGGAAAAAACCGCCTTAAACCAGTTTAAGCTGGCGGGGTTGATGAGATTTTCATTTAGCTCCTGAATTACAGCAAAGAGGAGCTCTATGATATTAACTTTGCGCTTCAGGCGAGACTGAGCGATGTTTAATCGCTCCGGTTTCAAATACAAGTGCAAGCGCTTCAAATACAAAGGTTGATTTGATAACGAAAGGGTTAGAAGCGAGACTTGGTTGAATAATTTGGTTAGTTTTTCATTTAGGTTCCAGATTGTTTCGTGTGGAGATTGAGTTTTTGATATATTTCGAGTAGATAAAAATCTCATGAGAAATAGTATTTTTTATTGATTTGAATGTTTTTTATCGCGTCGCGTTGTTGTACAAGTTTGGTTATTCTTCGGAATAAAGTAGAAACTGCCGAATTTGGTTGTAAACATGTGAATTAATGGAGAAAGCGAAAAACTGTCCGTTTGTATGAATTTTACAATGAAACCTATCGTGATGAAATTGGGGGAAAAACGTTTTAACCAATAATTTCACGATCACTTTTCCCGCACTTTTCGACAAGCGTTTACAAAACTGTTGACCGTACCTAGTCGAAATAAACGATCTCTTTAACTCGCGTAATAACTTCACATGGTAACAGGTTCTCATTCGAGCCGATTGAGCGTAGAATCGAAACATCGTTCGCCATTCGTACTCGATATAATCGTCGTCGCATCGTTTCACGCGATCGCTTTCCGATTAGAAAGGGGTGGAACACAGATCGAGGTATAAACGAGGTTGTGAAGGTAAAGCCAGACCAAGGCAGGTTGCATCCGAGTTTGCGTTCACGGCGGTTTAAAGGCGGTTATAAACGGCGGTTTAAAAACGGTTGTCAGTTATCTATTTTGCACATTTTTATTTTTTTATAGAAACAATGATTGAAACGTCGATGATGACGTCGTCATCGTTGATGTAGTGCTGAGAGACATGAATGAGTGCAATGTGTCCGAAGACGATGTCCAGGATAGAGCGAAGTGGAGAAGAAAAGTAAGGAAGGCTGACCCTACCACCACGAGGGACGCATAGCCAGGAAGACAGAGAGAGAGAGAGAGAGAGTGTAACGTCATTTCTTTAAATCACTATTTTCGTAATTATAATTGAGTGGCTCACCAAACTGCAGGACATCATACAGCTGGCTAAGTGACCTAAACGTTGCGTTCGTTAACAACGTACCCCAGTTTCTTTCAAATAAACGGCTTCATTATAATCGATTTTATTTGTTGATCTTTTTAATTCACGATCAGTAATTTGTACATTTTCATTGCGGTCAAGAGATAAAGTATTGAGTTGAACAACATGTCCTCGTGCGCACATTTTAACTCACGGACGGAACGAACATGGTATATGCGTGTAAATGAGAGATGGTTTGTGTGTGTGTTTCTTTGTTTGTTTAGTGTCAGAGAGAAAGTAATTTTTCTGTTGATTTGCTTCATCTTTGACTATTCCATCTTGTTTACGGCTTGCAGCTAACCTAAACTTGCATTCTATAATAATTGATTCAATAGCAGCCGACGTTGATTCTCGTTGCATCTGTACCGGATCCTTGGTTTAATGAAAGGCGATTGATATATTGCCTGAAGATTGTCGCAGCGGACGCAGATCGAGCGCTTAATTCTGATTTATTTTTAAATTATTTTCTGAAGTTTACTACTTAACTTAATGGACTTTTTAATATCTTTCTTCCTTATTAGTGATCTAAGATAAAGAATATTTTACGACGAAGATTATAATCAGCTTTTAAAATTGGACTTCATTTCTTTCTCACATGAGATATAAAACGTACCGTATGCGATATATTTGCAAAGTTACGTTCTGTTTTCAGTTCATGAGTTTGGGCAAAGTTCAATATTTGAGGGATTGTTCAATCGTATTATTTTGCCTTTGGGGTCCTATTTGATTGCACCTCTGGGAAATATCGTGCCGAGTTCACTCGACTATAAACCTTATTTCTGCGGCTTTGACTTCATTTTCCACTGGAATTCAAGTTTAGAGCTCCGGCATTCTAGATACAATTCTGGTTGCATAACCAACCACACCAACGTTAAATTCTAGTGTGAAATCTAGTTTGATTGCATATTGGCAACTAATAATAAACTGGGCAAACTATTAACTTTGCTGTATTGAACGATTTAGAAAGCAGTGTTTGGCTTTTGATATTAATTTGAAATTTTATTGATCGTCTGGATTTGGACAGTCGCGTTAAATGCTAAAGCTAATATGCTAAAGTAAGTTCGTGACTAGTACTGAAGAACTAAGGTTCTTAAGTTATAAGGACCCCCGAAGATTTCTAACATGGCTTTATTTTATGTAATTGAGTGACGAGACGAGCAAATCGCTCGCCTGATGTTAAACGTCACGTTTGCCCATAACAGGTCTGCACCACCCAGAATTAGTGATTAGTTTTTAAGACAAATTATGATGTATTGTGTTATTGTGTTATCTGACTTACGGTAGTACTGACTCAATTGAAAATGGGACTAACGGTCACCCATCTAAAGACGTATGCGACATCACTTAGGTACCTAATCCTATCTGTAGAGAGCAGTCAGTTAAATGAGCGCTTTTTGATAATTATTAACATTACAAAAATCGTATTTCGATCCAACTTCTTGCAGAACAATATACAGTACATTTTACATGAACATTTCGCTTACAACTATTTACATCATATCGAAGAAACTAACTTCTTTTCAAGTATGTCCGCTGGAAGGTGGAACTTTTCAAATAAAACACCGCTGTCGGCTGCAGCTTCGCGTCGACCGAGACAATACCTACTAGTTTTGATTATGTTTTGTTATAAAAGTTTATAATGGCTAAGGCGTAGGACCAAATCTTTGAAATTCTGTGTGATTTCAGCTGACGAAAGAGTGCCATGCCTTGTCAAAATTCGGACCGATATTCGGACCGTATTGCCTTATAATATAGGGCATTGGCGATATATTTGGCCTATATTATTGTAAGCGTTTGACCATACATTTCTTAGGTAGTTGAACATAGATGGGTATAATATAATGTGGGTGCATAAATAAATTAGTAATGGCTACTTAACTAGTTTAATTGATCTCGTTAATACTCGTAGACTCGTCTTAAATACTTTTATATTGATGTTAACACACGTTTCGTGTGTATTTTGACGCATAATATATTATAACCGCGCACGCACAAGTCTATCATGTGTGTTAGCTATTAGTGCATGGTACAGATGTTAGATAAAGGATAGATCGATATTAGTGCTAGAAAGCGTTAAACGATCATTTTAAGTTCCATTGCACCGCAACTTCGTGTATCTCTTCTAATGCTTCACAGCTTTATGTAAATTGCCTTATTAGTACGGGTCAAATCCTGCATCTCAATTTTGAACCACTTTCTGATGTCCAACTGAGATTAAGTTTGATTTTCCTGTGTAATTCAACAATGCAATCATAATCAGCCTATCTAATGTTTATAATGGACCACTGACCACTGACAGGACCACTGACAGGACCACTGCTGGACATTGGCCTCTTCTAAAGAATGCTACAAGCCACACATCTACCTGCCGCCTTACGCAGGTCGTCGTTCCACCTGGCCGCGCCTTACTCTACGTTTGCCGATCCGTAGTCCCCACTCTAGAACCCGTCTACCCCAACAATGCAATAAAATAATGTTTTTTAAAACTAAATATTTTGTTATTTTATAAGCTAAAATCTTACAGCTTAGCAAAAATGTCACTGCAGTAAAATGCCTAGCCTGACAACTAGATAGTAATAAGATATTTAAACTTTAAAAACAAGATTAGAGTAACCTGTATACCAATCAGACATCCGGAAGTGGTTCAAATTCGGTTCTCCACACGTACAAACATGGCAAGTTAAATAAAGGCCTGTAAATGGAATTCTATATTCAGTAGTTTCGTACGAAATAGACTGAATAGAACTGCAATAACCAGTCTCTCGGTAAAGTTTATCGTGTCTCTCGGGGGCCATTTATTATATCGAATATAGTGTAAAGAAAAATGCATACATTTTCTATAAAAGCATCTAGCACTTTGCCACTTTGTACGTTGTCCATTCGCAACGCTCCATGAGACGTCGACGTTATTACATTCAATGAGCGTGATATTGATATTTTGCGGGAAAAAGTGGTCTTCGAAGCTAGAATTTTCTGAAACATTTCTGCCATAAATCAACGAAAAATATAATAAATATCCTTCTTATCTTATCTTACTTCTTCCTATTAACGCTAAAGTTTATGTGAGTATGTGAATGTTTGTTACCATTTTATCTCTGTAACTAGTAAACCGATTTTGATAAAATTTTAGACAGGAGATAACTTTTGCCCTACATTGACATAAACTTTTTTCATCACCATTTTTCATTACCGTGCATCAATGAAAATGACTGACACATTCAGAAATATTATAAAGTCTCTCTATACAGAAAAAGCTTTTCATAAAAATATTAATACCAAAAAACAAACAACGACAAAATTAACAAACAGCCGTATCATTAGCAAAATAAATGGAAAAATAATAACATATTCCGTTTCTACATTTCCCAACCCAATTACTATGTTCCATGTAGGGGCGGTACTGTAGCCTTTGTTATTATATTCATTTATACGAGTACATAACATAGTTGTACCTACATGTATTTTCTGTCCTACTATGATTATAAATTTGAAAGTTTGACTGTCTGTTACTCAATCACGAAAAAACGGCCGAACGGATTCGGATGAAATTTGGTACGAAACAACGAAGTTGAGATCGATGGTACTAAAGTAGCTTTATACCCTGGATTACTCGTAATTAGAGGCTACTTTTGATTTCAGAAAACGCGAGTGAAACCGTTGAGCCCAACTAGTCTATACTAATATTATAAAGAAGTAAAGTTTGTGTTTGTATATTTGTTAAATTGTAAGGGGTAATCTCGGGATCTACTGAACCGATTTTAAAAATTCTTTCACCAATAGAAAGCCACATTATTGCTGAGTGCCATAGGCTATATTTATAACCTGAAAAAATTAGGGATCCTTACTAAAACTTCAATAGTGTAACCCAAGGTGTAAAAAAATTATCCATAAAATGTCTTTCATCGCATACGCTGCGGAAACTATTGATGATAGACCTGAAAAATGTTCTATATAAATAGTAATTTAAAAAAAACTACTTATCACCCGCATAAAGACGAATTTAATCTACGTTTATCCCAAAATGTTTAAAAAATGAATGTCCACCCGAGCGAAGCCGGGATGGGCCGCTAGTCTATTATAAATCCAAAAGTTTGTAAGTGTGTGTGTTTGTCAATTTTGTAAGCAGAGACAATGGCTCAATGGATTTGGATATGCCTTGATGTGGAGGTATATTCTCAAGTCAACCTTTACTTCAATCACTGCTGGGATACCATCACTCATCCCACTGCTGGGATACCAGGTTTACCCTCGAAGGGTGACTAGGCCATATTACACCACGCTAGCTAAGTGCGGGTTGGTGGATTCTCATGATGTAATTGAATTTATTTTCTGAACGTAAGCAGAATTATTTAAACAGGATGTTTTAGTTAATCGAAAACCTAGTGGTAAATCCATACATCAGTGCCAAAGAACCTACATACATTAAATTAACCTACATTTGATTAACAAAATAGGCTCTAATGATAACATAAGTTTTTTATCGTAAAAATTACGGTTTCGGTTGGATACTCGTAGCGGGTAAAATCGCGGGGCGCAGCTAAAATACTTAACCCCTTCAGGCCTTTTTACGAAACAAGTAAACATTAATAAAATAAGCTGCAGAGTTTTTCAAACATACTAAGAATAAATGCTAATGGATACAAAATTTATACACTTTTGCATTTTTATTAAAAACTTTGTTTTGACTCTAAAAGAAGGTACTTATTTTGGCTCAGTCTACGAAATAAATAGTAGTTTGAATTTGAGCAGAATTTATTTGCACCTAAATATTAAGCTAACTGAAAATTGCACCTTAAACGTCTCAGTATTGCGCTTTGTTTTTGAATGCAATAAAATTCATACTTTATTTTACAAGTACGATGTAAGTTATCCTGATCTGGATATGGCTGAACCCTTTTCAAGTCAGGAGCAAATTACTGGATAACTCGTACTTGCAAGATTAGTAATGTTAAGACGGCCCTAAGCTGGGCCATGGTTGCCTTTATGGTTTGGTATAAATTGTGAATAAGAGCGGGTCATGTCGTAAAGAAACAAAGTCATGCTAATCCGCAAGATGAGCTGCGGTTATTCTTTAGGAAATACGATGAGAGTTTATACAGTTAGCTCTTAGCTAGCTTAGCTTAGCAAGCTTAAAATTGAGTGGGCTTTTGTCTCGCCTTTTCTCTAGATGGCAGATGAGACGAAAACCAGGGCGATCCAGTTTAGGCTCGCGCTAAGAGTTCACAATAAGGCCTTTGTTTGCTGTCTAAAGATTAGTTTAGGTGTAGTATTGTTTTCTCAATTTATTGGTTGCAGCCTGTGACTATCTGGTTATCGGCTGTCCTATAGTAACCGTTAATTTTCCGGACCAAAAAGCTTATGTTTTAATTCAGGTCCATACGCTATATTTGAGCTACGGTCATATCTCCAGATATGTCCAGCCATTTTTTGATGAATCTAAAAATGCAAACTTTTACATTTCTAAAATAAGTAACACAAACATTATGGGTTACTTTTTTCCGGAGCAATGCGCAAAACTGAAACACTACGAGGAAAACATAAAGCATGATTCAGTGCAAGGCCGGGTGGGTCTTAGGTTAATTTATAAATGGTGTCTATACTTTAGGCCAAGCCCTATGACGCTTTTATGGATAAAACGGATTTTCGGCACAATATTTCCTATCAACGAGTCCTTCCAAGCGACAAATGGAACGTTTGGGCCGCGTTGAGATAAACTTTTACCCGCCGCGACCTAATTATTATTGGAGTACCTACATAACGGAATTCTGACACGTCGCTTACCGTAGATATTCGGGAATGTTATTAGTCGAAAATTTAAAAATGTTTGGATTGAAAATAATGGTTTGGTAGGAATTTTAGGCTGTGAGATGTGTTTCATGCAATTAGCAAAACTTAAGTAAAAAATCTAAAAGAATTTGTAATTATTTTAAGAGTTTTTCAGTTAAATTTAATGTTACTTCTAACTAATAAAGTAAGTTTTAACAAAAGCTTAATTATAAGTAAAATGTTTTTACTTTTAATTTAGAAAATACCAAGAGAAATAAAACTTATCTATCTATTTATAATTTTGTTCAGCTGAGACCAAAAAAATTACAGACAAAACAGATAACATTACTCTTGAGAGCTACAAGAGTTTGTCTACTAATTTAAGAGAGATACCGACAGAGTTTTACTATGGCTGTAGGCAAGTATCTAGCCCCTGATTTCATGCTATCTTCTTAAGCATTCTGATAAACCTATCCTAAATATTTCAGCAAATCTCTAAAGCGTAACACGTAAAACTCACGATCAACTCTTATCTGGTTTACTCGTATGATATCACACGTTGAATATTTAATACGCCAAGTAAATCTCGCTGTGTCTAAAAACGTAGGATGTCTCTGTTTACAGTTGTTTTCATTTTGTCGTGCTGTTTTAAATGCTCATATTTTGCTGAATTTTAGATATGAGTCATTTTGAGACTTTCTCTTTGGCTCGTTTGGAAACATTTTGTAATTTCGCGCTTCTGAAAAGCATTCGTTCGTAGTTTGGGGCGACATGCTGGAAATGTTTGTTGGTATTTACGTTTGTAAACATGTTGCGTTGTTCGCAACTTTTTTATTCAGATTTTTGTCCTACATTTGCTGTGGCGCTAATTTTGGTAATGATTTTGAGAATTTAAATAATATTTCAAATTTGCAGTAGTAACTTTTTACACAAATTATTAGGCAAAATGAGAAAGCAGGAGCATTTTGTGCACACACATAATTAAGAAAACTGCATACATCTATGGTGTTAAAAATCGCAATTTCTTTGAAGTACAATATTCAGTCCCAAAAACACCAAGTTAAATAAAATTATTGCGTTTCTGAAAAAATATAGCAAATTAGCATTCACGTTCGGAGATAAATTTCCATCAGGAATGACAACACGTATGATTGTGGCTCACAACGAACAGTGCAAACAAAATTATGCTCATGCCAGTCGCAATGTCAGATTATTTCGACAGATGCAATTTCTACTGCTCTTCGTAAAATAAATTATGATTAATCGTGACAAAGATGAAAAATAAACTTTTGTTTTCTTGAGTTAGGACTTTGTTTTAAAACCGTACATTTAAATAAATAGTTAAAACAGCAGTGCAAGATTGAACTTTGCTGATCGACAAACTGACGTTTAGTCTCCGCCACGTCATCGTATTTTTTCTTGATGTTGTTAAGTCCATAGATAATATCCTGGAAGCTCTTTGCGGTTTCAACTGCGCGGTGACAAGCATGTAAAGTTTCTGTACCTCTGATTTCATAAAAATCTACTGAATAGAACAGAAACTTGCTTTTGCATTTATAATATTAGACTAGAACAGAATACTTTATTAGCTTTATAACTATTTAGTTATTATGTAGACTTGTCTCTTATCTAACTTTTCAGTAAAGGTAATTTGAAAGCGTCTCCATTTCAATGTCATTCGTTTCTCCTGTCAATCGTCAGAACTCGACAGAATGGTCCTTGTTTCGTCCTTCGTCCTAAGACAATGACAAAGCGAAGTTGCCACTTGCTCTCGGAACGGGGACAGTGGGTCACTGTAACTTCAAACGTTAAACTGGTTTTGAATGATGCGTATTTTGGATTTAGTTAAATGTTAAATTTATAAGTGAACTACACGTTCTAAATAGACTCTAAAATAATAAAAAGTAAATTGATTTTTTATTAGACTTGAGTAGAAACTGGTTTGCAAATTCAGTAGTCTTAGACAAAACTGTGCGTATTACTGTCGTCGCAGGAAAATAAGGCGTTTGATGGACGAATGTGACTAATGAGCTCAGAGCAGAGGCAAAGCCAGGCATAGATATTATAAACACAATTCCACCGTCATAATACTATTTTTTGCAGTGATAACGTCAAATAATAATTTTCACTATATCGCTATTCGCGACGTCAATGTCCGAACCGTCTATCACGTTTCAGAAAAGTAAGCCTTAGCAAAAAAACTACAAAGTAACCATAATTTTCACCGACATTAATGCTAATAAATTTTACTTTACCTCGTTTCTTAATTAAAAAAGCATTAATTTCTGCGTTACCCCCAATTAGCCCTCGGGCGTCCAGTAACAAAGGCAGAGTATCAAACGTCTGCCAGTAGTTGAACAAAAGCGCTGGAGAGAAATCCAATTCCACTAATTGTAAACAGCAATCAAGCTCCCTTCGAATATTTATCGGTGGCTGACCACCTGGCATTCTACCTGGCGCGCGGTGTTGCCAGGCGCATCACGTACCCAACCTCATTGTCCCATCCAATCCGGCATCTCGCATGCATATTAATGGGGTTGCAGCCAAATAAAAGTATGGCTTACGTGCGAATCGTTTTCTGTAATGCGGGAAGTTAGATGTTTTTTTTGTTTGATGTGGTTTGGATAGATAACTAATTACTTTAACTCTAGTTAACTAAACTTCTTCAAGATTCAGTTTTCATTAAAATTACTTTCCCAAATTTATACTCGTATAACCATCTTCACAAACTTTATTCAACACTCCTCGTAACATTGTTATGTCATACAAAATTTACGAAGTCACAACCAAGTTTGCTTGCGAGAACTATTTAAGTAATCAGTGGGACCGCAAATAAAACAAACTTCATAAGATTTACTACGCTGAGTTGCCAAGTTCGAATCCTAATCTTGTAATAGCAAACAGCATTGTTTGCAATCTGTGAAGTGTATTTGCCGATTATATTAGACTATTGTCTCTCTAGGAGTTAGTACTATTGACTACTGTAGTGCAAAGTTATGTAGCTACAAAATTCTCAATATTCTAATATGCTCCACTTGGTGGGGGCATTTGGTGGGGCAAAGTGGAACTTCTCGCTTGAATACTCGGCCGAGGACATTGTCTCGCCACTGTACTCGTTACGTGTAATCAACCCATTACGAGCAGTAATGGTAAATGTTAAACCTAATAAAGTAAAGTTTTGTGAAAATATATTACCAATCCAATTTATACTAAAACTACTAAAATCTTGAATAATGCATACATTTAAAATGTTTGAGTTTCAATTAAATATTTGCCTTTTATTTGAATAACGCTGATATTTAAATAGAAAGAGTAGCTTTAAGTTTGCTACTCAAATATTATTTCGAAACCAAGTCTTTGAATATTTTTGTAATGGAAATTATTTTTCAATTGGTATCACTGTTCCTAAAAACGTTTAGATGTAAAGATATGAATAATTTAGTAAAAGGTACCTTGTAATTTAAGTAAAAAATGAAATAAACTTCTAAAAATGTAATAAATTTCTAGGTAAATATCTAATAGGAAAGCAAATAGGTTTTATTCAGTCCACGTTTAGATTTTCATACCAAGTTTGGACACACTACTGACTTGACTAGCTATTCTTGAAAGATCTCTCTTAGCGATAAGGACGTCAGTTGTCGCACAACTTTTTGGTGTCTTTATACCTTTGTTCTTTTGTCTACAAAAAATAGTTGATGTACTTAATAAAAAACAGGCCGTTTATATGGGCACAGACTTTGAAATATAAATCATTCGTTCCATATTTCAAGAAAAAAAATTGGCTATTATCATAGCCAAAATAATATTTTTTTAAAGCCTTGTTATAGTCAATCTCTTACGTATTTACAATTTAAATAAATAATAAACGTTTCACACTCATAGCTCCTACTAGGAAAAAGGGCTAATTTATAGGGCTTTGGTACATTATAAAAACAAAACCCAAAAGTAAGGCGTCCTGAAACAAAATAACCAACCGCTGTCATTAAAAGTACTAAGCCCCATATACATGTACGCGGTACTTAGTACGTACTAGGTAAGTACTGAAACCGTATTGTGTTGTTCATTTCGTTCCATCGTTTACAGCCCTGTAATGAAACGCTCGTTTCAACCGCGAATCGTCTCAATATAACGCTCTCGTGCTCCCTACATACTATAATTTAGGATTACATTAACCACATTTTCATTACCAAGCAAGATTCGTTTATATTCGAAATTTGTGTTAAGTTAATTATCTAAAAAATCTATTAAATTTATAATTTTTTTTTTTGGACATTTAAATATCATTCTTGTAACGTCTAAAAACACACACATAATATTTATCTCTATGGAAAACACAATAACATAAAAGTATAAATATAAATACCACTTAGACTCAATCGGTCAGCTATTTAAAATTATGATTACAAATCTGAAATCAAACCCAAGGTTCTATATGCCGAAGGTAGAGGGAGCTTAGTTGTAGTGACGTAGCAGTGAAGCTACGACTGCTACGAAATGGTTAACTGCCATTTCGTCGTATTTGCAGTATAAAAATATAAAAATATATACGGACTATACTATATACCTACTAAAATTTACTCCGAAAACTGCTTACACAGGACCAGCCACGCCGGCACTGTCGCAAAAGCGGATTTAGCGACGGCGGCGACAATCTCTATTATATATGTGTATATACAAATTAGGTTTAGCTATACTTTATTTTCTCATGGCTACGTTTCGTAGCATTTTTATTTAGCTCTACTGCTACGACACTATAACTATGCGTCGTAGTATGCTACGCAGGATTCGATAACTAACTTTTTGAGAGCTGGTTTTTAACACCTCACAACACATTTGGTCGTTTTGTTGCTGAATTCTGTTAAAACAAACGCAAGACAATGCTCAAGCATTTGCAATATTAATTCAGGCATGTAACATTTGCAAGGTCATAAGCGTGCCTACTACCTAGATTGTTCTGTGTATTGTTCATTTCGTTTTCTTTGTTTACAGCGTGCGTAATGAAACCCTCGTTCCGACCGCGAATTGTCTCGTTATTGCGCTCTTGTGAACGCTACATGTGTTCTTTTTTGCTGGTATATGGGAAATAACTTGACGGTAACTCATGAACATTTTTATGGTTTGGTTTTCAATTTCTTGCTTTATTGCGTAAGATGCGATGGTAATTAAATAGAGTAGGTTTTCTCATAAATTGATTTATCCCAATATTAATCGCGGTGCGCAGTTTTTCCTGCTTTCTCGGAAAACCTCACAGAATGGTGTCTTCAAGTCGCGAGTGAATCGGTTTCTTCTAGGCAAGTGTATTCCATAGTAAACGGCGGTCAAACGCAGGCTTATCTTAGAAAAAAAAACGTTATTTTATTCGGAAAAACGTAGCCTAATTGTTAGTCCAGGGTACAAGCTACCACTATACTTAATATGCTAATATATTAAATTATTAGTCGTTTTAGCGTGAAAATATACACACGCACTCACTCATAAAGTTTCGCGTATAATAAAAGTGTGATATGGTAGGTAATAATCTTATTGCTCTGAATGTAGGTACTAATTTTAATATTCTGTTATAACTTGGAATTCGCAATCTTTGACGTAGTCGTATCTGAAGCAAAAATGTGGCTACGTCAAACATTTTATAACTTTTTTACTAATAGATGTTCTTAAAGTCACTTTGAACAATTTTCATCGCAATAAAAACGTTTAAACTAAAAAGTTAAGCCTTATTTAAAACTTTCTTCTTGTCAGAAAATTCTTTAAATTCTATTAAAATATTTCACTAGTTGGGTAAGTGAAACTTAGAATTCAACAGTCCTCTTGTGAAGCATGATTTTCAGCATAAAATATAGAGTTCACTTGAGAAAACGTTGCAACCTCGAGAAGTTCGAAGTAAAATGACAGTGAATAGTAATCGTGAAAATGTTTTCGTGTTTTTTTTTACGATAAAGCTTTAAAGCAAAAACTAAGAAAAGATAGCGTACCTACCTAAGCGTAACTTTAAGAAAACATGAACATAAAGTCTTTTGGCGCGAATATACCCGTAAATTGACATTGACGTACCTTTTGACAGTCGAGATACGTGTTCTTTTTATTTATTTAGGGTTTTACACGGTTGAGGTATTCATCCACTGCAGATTACATAAGTTAGCAATCGTAATTTTTTTACTCTACTCGACCTAAATTCTGAAAGCCTGGGAAAGATTGCCTTTAGCGATAAAGCCATCAGTTCTTGTACAAATTTCAAAGCTATATTGTCATTTTGGTTTGTAATTTTTGATGTAAACAATAAAGAGTATTTCTATCTATTCATCTAAAATCTGCAAATTATTTGAAAACAAAATTACTACTCAACAATAAATTACTGAAAGTAACTGAAGCGCGATCCGTTTCAAGAACATTGATTAAACCAAGTGAGAATTTCTGAAACGATATTAAGTTGCCGGTTCCGGGAACTCCGAGCTTACATTTTGACGGAGGCGTTTCTGAATAAAGCCAGGTTCTGCACTTGCCAAGGACAGGTTCGTTAGGGATTTGCATCCAGCGGCAGAATTTGTATAAGCTTAAGTAGTTCAAGTCCAATGTGAAAAGTACCAAAGTTGCTTTCTTATTTAATTCTATAAGAGACTTGTTATTCAATTAAGACAAAGTAACTGACACAAAAAAATAGATTGAGTTAATACTATAGACAAGTTGTCTTGTTATGGTTTGATGACCGAAAATGTCACGTATCTGAATCTATCACTTAATTCAGGTACCTTAGTTTTATTATGCGATAAGGCTAAAAAATAAAGGTTTATAAAATCCTATTCCAAAAGGTTAGAAGTATAACTTCCATATGAAACACTGAAAAAGTTACTAAGTCGTATTCAAGGTTACGGTTTATTCTCACGTTTCGCATGCCAAAAACCTGGCTTCAAAAATATTACCCTAAACCATGTACGTTTTACGTTGAAGGGGATTAGCGGATATGTAGTTAGTGCTCCCACCGCTACCTGTGTTTTATGCTTCTGTAAGCTATGTCTGACCCATACCAGGGTTATTGTATAAGTAGTACCTATGATAGCTAGACTTTGCTTGATTTGAACAAAAAATGTTTATATTTGTGTTGTACAAAGACGCTTCGTAAAAACTTGTTTTGAGGTGGCCTTTAAACTTTTATAGTATGGACTTGATTTACGTACGAAACATTTTAACAACGTAAATCGTAGAATTTTTTAAATTTATTAATCTTAAAAAATAACAAGTAGGTAAATAATTAATTAGTTACATAGATACCTACTCGCCGATTGTTTCTAATGTTATGAATTTTAAATTTTGTTTTATTGCCCTATAAAATTGAGTGTACAGTTTATGAGTTTAATTTGTTTTTGTTATTTTATTTTTGTGATACTTGTTTCAGAAACGGCGCAAGAATTTTTTATCAACAAGTCAATGGAACACTGTAAGTATTTGAAAGCAATTCCGAATTCACTATTAATAAAACTATACGCATTAAGAAACATGCTTTAAAAATATATCACAGAAATTCAATCAGCAATAGAATTTAAAAAGGTGCATTTTCAAATAAAAAGTCAAGCAATAAAAATATCCTCTTCAACTGAATCCAGACTCGTCCTACTTTATACGGGACATGTGGAATAGATTGAATTTTATTTATATCTACTGTATGCGAGCGTAGTAACGGCTGCAGTCGCAGAAGCGCGAATAACCGGGTATGAAAACCCAAACAGGGTAGGTAGGTACCCGGACAGGGTATACTACACCCGGATAAAGTGCAAAACCGGATGGCGCGATGTGCGCAACGTAACCGGCTTCGAAATAAAAGCCGGATAATTTTGATAAATAATAGCCAGGTTTTCCGCTGAAACACAAAACCTAAATGTTTGTTTTCTGCGGTAGCGTTGTTTTATCATAGAAGCCAAGTTAGGTTGGTTTTTTTCGAAGCGCATTCTTTGCTGCACTATAATATTGCCAAACCACAAAACATCAAATTAGTTTTTATTTCTTTTTGCAACATTTTATAATATTATATACAAAAGTTTAAATGTACATGTTATGTATGTTATTTTTTAGTGTTATGTATGTACATTCTATGTACATTATTGTACATTTTAGTTATTTATGGAAATAAAATATTTCTACGACAAAAGTATTGATATATTTGCTACTAGCACAATACATTCAATTTATTCGTAGCTACAGTGCTGTGACGTAACAAACAAGTGCGCAGGTGTCTGGACAACCGGATAGAGTGCACAGTCGGATATGATATACTTGCTTTGCAAATAAAGAATTACTTCAGTGGAAAATAAAAGATAGCTTAGTAAAGTAAAACATATTATTTCTAAATAATACAGATTGCGCCTACAAATCTCATACATGAGAATAGTAATATTCTTATGTGTTTAAATATTATTATTTAATTATTAATATTGATTTTTAATTGAGTCTGCTTTGTACCCATCGATCATATAATCCGACTGCGATGTTTGTACCTCAAATTTGTGATAAATCTTAACTTTACGCGTAAGGATATAAGTAGCTATAGAAAACTTCTAAACGACCAAAAACAAAAATAAAGAAAATTAAGCCAAGTGAGTAAAATTACTCAAAAATGACGAAAATTCTTAGTCGCTTACTTTTACGACAATTTTAATATGTAGTTACAAGAAGTATGTAACTCAAATTTTTACCCTATTGCCCAGAAACCCGTCTCCTTCGATAACTCGAAGACTCGACATATTATATTGGATTGCTAAGTGACACGTCGTTAGATTCTTTAAGACTGGAATTTCTTGAGTCATATTCTGTGAGCAAATAAGGTCATTCAAACTTTATCTATCATCCGTTTTGTGGTTTCTGATTACAGTTAGTCATATCTCTCTCTACTCGGCTATGTGTCTTACAACATGGTGAATTGTTTAAGGTGATAAGGCATCGATTTTTTTCTACTTACTCTTAATTTGTAAGTACCTATTATATTTTTTGGTGTGCAATACAATTACCTATATATTGTTTTGTATGGTGTTGAGATCAGCCTTCTTTACTTCTCTTACTTGCTGATGATGTAGATATGATTTTATAATACCTACAAGTGATAGAAAACAAACTAATACCATCGTATTTTCAAAAGACACGTACGCATCGATTTATATTTTATTTCCCTTTATACCGAGCTGCAGAGGCGCCCAGATAACCGAGCCGCTACAGCTTTAAAATACAACCGGGTTCCAATGCAAATTTAATCAGTACGCTTTGAACAGACCTGTGATATTCAGCCTTATATGAGGGCAATTTACCTCAATTCGGTCGTAGAGGATATGCTCAAATGCGGTTTTTAGGTGCTGAATTTAAGTTTACGGCGTATAAAGATAGAGTTTAGACGCGACTCTGAGTAATGCTGAAAGCTTTAGCCTAGTTTCGGGTAGTTGGTTTTTGAAGGAAGCTTCTGTTTTAAGGCAGCGTTATGGGGCTCTAGTGTGATATATCAGTCTCTGAACTATGCTAATGTGAATCTAGTGAAATTATTTGCGTCTCTGTCATTTTAATATATGTGGATAAAGATGTCAACAGTTTAAGAGCTGTCAAAAAAATTGAAAAAATGGTACATTAGAATTCAAACTATTGTTTTTGTCTTACACAACTTTGACTCTGACAAATTTTGCTGTTAATTAGCCTACAATACTGCTCAGTCACCGAGTGACGAAATGATTTCATTGTATTCACCAATACAAGTGGAATCCTCACTAATTCGGTCGTTGATTGCTCGAGCCGCGTTTGTTTGTCCTCAACGAATACCTACCAAACCCCACCTTAATCCGACCCCAAAGTAATCGAATTGAACTGTATTTGTACATGTACTATGTCGGCTGTTAAGAATAAAAAGTCGAACAAATTTCAACTCTATTCACATTGAAATACGTATGGCGTATCGTTTTATAAAAGTGTTACGTATATTGTTATAGCAGAACAAAATTATGTCGTTAGGCAGAGACTAGCACCTGCTAATTTTTGCGAAATGATCGGTCAAATATTCAGTCTTATGAGAGTAATATACAATTGATACAAATATAAACAGTAGCGGCGCCCCGCGGTTTTACTTGCTATCTTTCTAAAACAGTTATTTTTTCATGAATAAATAGTAGTGTACACACATGTAGGATATAATCTACTGCCACACTAAATTATTCTAGGTATTTTTCATGATTAAAAAACAAAAATTCATACAGAAACATTCACAATATTACCAGGGATGGAAATTCATACATTTTTATGAAAATCGTGAATTTATTTTTACAACACATAAATCCGTGTAATAAAATTCAAAACTGCAAATATTATTAAAATTCTCACCGTGGGTTTTCGTTTCATGAAGATTTATCTGTAGTTGTGACGCCTATAAAACTGCGTGTTTACGAGTGCTACCACCCTTTTGACAGTAAACTAGATTTACGGTTAGTGCTGAGTACTCAAATAACTGTGAGATATTTAATTAACTCTTAATTTGAACTATGGGACGAATAAACTAAATCAGTTTTAATGGTATAACAGGTCCCTGAAGTTCGGCCGTTTTCATACAAACTTAGGCCATTGTGATTTGGTTTTGACTGTTTACTCGAAGGACGATTTTATTATTGCATACTCAAATCAAGTATAATAGGTATGTAATATCGAGTAGAAATAGTATAAACTAAACATAAACATAAGTAAAGTAATTTTGTAAGTTCAAATTCAATCCATGCAATCAAGTTTAACATTGTAATGTTGTAATTTTATCTAACAACTGTTTTTAGGGTTCTGAATCTACTACGGGGAAGAACCCTTGAGGCGACACATCGCTGTCAGTTTTTATGTTTTTTTAATTAAAAATCATGCAGTAGCATAGATTTGCTGACACTTGTATTAAAGCGTTGAAAATCGTAAACAACATGTAAAAATATCCAAACAATTTGAATTTATGTCTTGTCTGAGTTAGAATTGCTGTCAAAGAATTTCTAGCTAGAAAATACGCAAACGATAAAAATCTGATTCCAAAAATCATTAATATTTAAATCCACGGTTATGCCCTCCAATTTCCTAAGAAACGTCACGTTTCGGCCATTTCTGGCAACTTTTGCCATCTAATTAAGATTCTGCGATGGGAACCATGGAACTAAGGGGCTATTTTCTTGTTTCTTTGTTGGCTATACTTTTGTGTTGCCATAATGTACAAGTTTTACTGAAGAAAGGGGAGGTTCCTGTTTAATGAAATTGATCATGGCTTTGTTAATATTTTACATAATGAAGAATGGTTAAAAAGTGTTGGTTAAAAATTTAATCGTCTTGTCAAGCTTTGGGGTTTGGGTCCGAAATTTTTAAAAACCCTGGAGTTATGCTGTAAGTAGGTATATTCCACAAAACATTTTTTTTAATAATAAGACATTTGTCTTAGTCTATATTTTTATTGATAATTGCTATCACTAAAAGATGTATCTATCTACATGTCACAAAATTAGTTCGTTTATTTACTATTTTGTGGAAACAACTACTTAGTCGGATTCAAGTAAAATACAAAGTACATTGGGCCAAAGTTTGAAGGCTATATAATGACAGATCTAAACTAACTAAAAATATATCTTTTTTTGTCTTTACAAACTACTAGACAAGGACGTCAATGTTTAGAAATAAAAAAAAATAGATATTTTAACTATGGCCTTTCAAACTTGAGCCCACTGTTTCCTTATTTTAGAGCATCAGGAGATTTAAGATTTTCTGGCAACACAGTATACTATTTTACGTATAGGTACAAGTTTATTTTTTATACCCCAGGTAATCGAGTTCCCGTTACGCTGCAAAAATGTATTTTAACACAGTCATTCCGTGTGATTGTATTGCCAGTTTCGGTGTAATGAGCAATATAATATGTTAAATAATGTGGTGACGTCAATTTGTGCTTCCACGTACATGATATCGTGTATGTTAAGTATTATAAATTATTTTGAAATGAAGTAAGTTATTCATTTTCACATTTCAAAAAGTTTAACATACGTTTTATGGCGTTGTCTTTTATTTCTGAAAATATGAAATGTTTAAAGTTGCCTAAATGGTGAAAAACAAAAAAGTTTGCTTATAGTTTTCTGTACCTTCTAGTTTTTAAAACCAATTTCAGTACTGAAATTGACGGAATAACTTGGTAAAAAACCAAATGGTTTAATTACAGCAGTTGGTTTTGTAGACAGGTTTATAAGACGGTACACCTAGAGTCCTGCCTCTTTGAGCATAATAAATTGCATTGTCACCAAAGAAAGCGTAATAAGAAAGGCTTAGGTACGAAATACAGTACTACCTTTGTAGACAGAAAGAGTTTAAACTCGCAAAATGTTTTAAATTCGTGCTATTTTCAGATTTCGTTTAAGTTTACTTTACTTTAAAGTTGTTGCTTTATATTTCTTTTTTTCTTTTGACGTTATAATAACTGCAGAAAAGTAAGTCCATTATGAAGATAGTTATGTAAACACGTCTTGTTGTGGTGTTGATATTTAAAAACAAAAACTGAAAAAAAGCAAAGTACTTTTTTGCAAAAAACGTCTAACTTCTTCCCACGTCAAACGACTTCTACCTGGCTTTCAAAAACCAATAGAAGAAAACGATTCCACTTAGCTCTTTCATTAATCCAACAGGCCGGCAATTAGCTCGGGCGTAATTGATTCGATGCATATCTTACAGACGTCCGACGTAAATCAAGGTGGGCGTTAACGCGAGGTGAGGCCAGATTCACGTAGGTACCTAGATTGCAATCCTCGGGCCGCAAGCAGACGTGATATCTGGAGTTAGGTTAGGTATTATGTAAGCACGCGCTCCGCAGTGTCACTTGATTATACTGAATGACCGTTACCTTTTTTGTGGTAAAATAGTAGCCTATGTGATAATAGCCTATGTGTTTAATCGATCTATTCTGTATATGTATAATAATTAACCTCTATTTCCCTTCGTCATCGCAACGTAAAAAAGCAACAAACACACAAACACACACATTTTAAAACACACTCACACATCCTCTCGTCCTTACGCTCACAAACCTCCGCACTTAAAATATCAGTATGAAGTATACCAAGAAGAAAACACTGATAAATACTTAACATAGATTGAAAATTGTTTTATGCAGTGTAGGAAATTAAAATCTCATCCGGAATTCATCAAGTTTCCTTCATCCGCAATAATCCCGCTTTCCGCCGGTCATCGCCAATATTTTACGATACAAATTCTGTACAAAACGCTGTAAATGGGGCTCCATCAATATCCTGGTTTTAATATCACAAGACAAAACAAGCGGATAGTAAAAAGATACGGAGCGTTCGTGCATGAGGCGAGCAAAGTACCACAGTCCGGGTTACCGGGTGTCTGGATCGACCAGGGGACCGGGAATTAGATATTAATCGACAAAAATTACAGCGGTACTCTGCATGTATTGTGTCTTTCCAACGCGCGAAAAGAGTCGCGCACGTAGTATTCGTTTTGGGAGTTGCGCAGTGGCGTCACTTTGTGTACGAAAGGGCTTACTACCCATAAATTTTGAGTAGCATCGATAAATAGAATGCTATTCCGATAAATAGTTATATTGTTAACATTTGATTTTCCTTTTCCATACGTTTATTTTAAATTCATTTATCACAAAGAAGATAAAATCAAATACAGGTACTACTCGTATTTAGTACTCTTGACTAATGTATAAAGTTATTGTAGTGGAACCTCAATTTAAACAGTTACTGTTAATAAGAAGAAACTAGTAGTTACCATGCTCATGCTTATATATACTTAAATGAAAAGTACTACCGTGCATTAGCTGCCTAAGTTTTTACTTTCATCATCTACTCTTTATATTAAAACTTGTGTTAGGAAATATCGCAAATCGTAGCTTTTTATGAGAGACTCAGTTTATCGATAGAAATCAGTCAAAAATAACAAATCAATCTTGATTTACCTATAGTAAAACTTCACATCTCGAGCGTAAATACGTGAATATTTCAACAAGAACGAGGTATAAAAATGTACATTACATCGGCATTAGACCTGTAGTCTCCCAGAGGGACCTCGTCTGCTCCACTTTCTCTGATAAATATCTCCCGAGGAGGTTGCCCTGTTAGTATGAGGGACGACTTGGCCTAGCTGACAGAACTGATTTTTATTCGCGCACAAAAATATCTTGCGTTTTGGCTTGAAGGCTTTTTTGGGGATATCTGTTTAAGTTGGAAGCTATTGGTGGAAATAGAGAATTTATGTCATAGAGTCAGTCAAATAAAATTACTTCAAGAAGAACATATACCTACTTCTACTAAAATATGTTCATATTAAGTTAGATTTAAGCTAATAAGCCCATCATCGTTTTTTTCTTAATATCATTAGGAAGTTGTTTTATCTTACGACCTACTTACGTACTTACCTACCTACCATTGCCCACTCATAGCAATTCATCTTCGTTTTTCCTTTGGATCAAATTATACTTTGAAACCTGAGAAAGAAATATGTTATTCACATTCAAAGTTGTTACAATAAAACTTCAAAAAGCCCACGGCAATAAATGAGTTCGCGAAGTTAACAGTTAAAACACAGAATGTACCTAAGCTTAAAACTTTGAGTGCAACAAAACGTCGTGAATACAAAAGTGATTTTTTTCTTTGTTTCTATAAGCTACACGAGCAGTGTTTTGTAAACAAAGTTGTATCTTTTAATGTCTTTATTCATAAATTATAGCTGAAGAGAAATGCTGGAATTTAAGGCTGTTTTTCTTATCTTATAGCCTATGAAAAATATTATATATTGGCAGCAGCGAGGATCATTTTAATTCTTCTGATGCAAATGTCACCCTGCCATGGGTGCGTATCATAATGTTTGAAGTAGAAATTTAACGATTTCATGCTCACAATTAAAATTTGTTTTGGTAGAACTGCAGCAGACTGCCATAAAAACTACGGAATTAAACTGCCGTAATCGTAAAAATCGAGGCATTAATCTTTTAATTAAATAATTTGTTTGTTTAATTTAATGTTAGTATTTGTTTGTAAAAGAAACTTGCCTGTGTTATTCAATTTTATTTGTTAACAATAAATATTTCTGATGCTTTAAATTACCAACGCTGGTCCTTGACTACATAGTTTCACTTTCAACTAAAAACGAGAATAATCTCTGAATATCTTCTTCAGGCGGGGCAAAAAATCTGTCTATAGTGATGAAAACTTAATCTACCCATACAAGTTTAATTAGCAAATCCTTTTATCCATGCTAAACTGCTAAACTAAATAAAACTAAAATGCTAAACATTAACGCAGCCTGAAATATCTGACAGGAGGATTTGTC
Organism: Alcis repandata; assembly: GCA_949125135.1. Lineage (NCBI taxonomy): Eukaryota > Metazoa > Arthropoda > Insecta > Lepidoptera > Geometridae > Alcis > Alcis repandata. The sequence goes on from OX421238.1 coordinate 8,086,316, forward strand.
AGTTATCATATACAAACTTACCCAGATTTTTAGCCAGCTAGATTTTGGATGGTATAATTTTGTAAGCCATTGCTACCAACATTCTAGAGACTGTTAGACTAAGTCTAAACATGATTAATTACGTAACTTAGCATCCGAAGAAATAGTTCAACCAAGTGAAGAGATAGCGGCCATTGTAGCGGCCACATCCATTAGATTAGGAAAATAAGCCTTTTATCTACGGAGTTGTCACTGTCGTGCCAAAGATTTTTGGTTAATTACTTTGGTAAATGTTTCTGTTTAATTTATGAATGGCTTAGATTAGAAATGGAAGGATTAGATTCAGTAAATTCTTCTTGTTTCGGTTTTGATTTTAATCTCGGAGTTTGCCTTCTGATTAATCTCTCTCCACATTTTACTTTTGAAAACGCACGATTTTCATCTAATTTGTTTTAATGTTTCGGTTACATTCATTGCAATATTTTATTTTAACTTGAATAAGTCCCCGTTGACCACAGACAATATACAGATTATCGCGATGTATGTAGATTGTAGTCGTATTGAGAAGAATATGGAACTTAAACGAGTATGCTCTTAGAAAGATACTCTCACACCATGATGTGCAAGCCCCTATCATCATAGCCTCTGACACACACACAAAAAGAAGTAGAACCTACATGACATGTACCTACTTATACCAACTAAGGGCCTTCGTCGGCGTAACATGTACTCGTATGTTATACACGCTCGATATACACAGTACTGAACGCTTACCAAGCGCCTGAATAGCTATACTCGTATAAATATATTTCAACAAGCGCTATCTTATTGACACGGCATGCGCGAGACGGGCAAATGTTTTCGGCATACCGCGTCATATTCTAGATGCTACGTCGACAGATCAGTAAAAACCCTAAATAAAAAAATGCTATAATAATTTGGTATTCTCCCATAGCTCTGCGTAGAGTTTTTCATAGTCGCTCGGGGCGGAAACAAACGTCTCCAGAATAACTTTCAGAAAGTTTTATTTACTGTCTCAAGTAATTACGAGCCCCAGGTAGCACAAACCTTAAACCGGACAAGCGTTTTAAAAATGATATTAGATATGCTACTCAAACTTGGACCACTTAAAGTAAAGCTGGGTTCAAACGACTTTATTACGGTTGGGTTTTATCGAGACAACCTTGCTTTTGTTCGGTTGTTATGGAAGAGGCTGATTTTATTAAAAACAATGAAATTCGAACGTCTTTGTATTACTGTTTTTAGGATTACGAGTAAGTATCCATCAGGTAGCCTTTGTGGTGAGACTCCGGTATCAGGCTACCTGTATATCACAGCCAATTATTTCCTTTAATAGTAGTCTTAAAAACATGATATGTTTATGACAAAAAAATCGGTTGTCTGTAAAGTCGGTTTACTGACGGTAGTTGAACGTGACAACGTCATAAGAAAATACTGATGGAATGGTTTCATTTTTCAAAAGAAAATTTTAATTTTATTTGTTTGATAGATATTTTGTATGGATATAGAGAAGGAGGTAAATGAAAATCACAAAACTGAATTGATCAAGTTACATTTATTTGTACGCATAAATACAATTACGACAATATATCGCTGAACATATATTTAATATCGAAAAAATCATTACCTTTATCTCCGCATTTATCGTTGCTATAAACAATTGACACCACATTCACTTTTCACTGCACTTCATACTTGACGAAAACATGTAAATGTAGGTATTATTGTATAGCAGCTGTCCACGCGGACGCATTGCTCATTCAAGTAGGAGAGAGACAGATGTCGAACGCTGCCGAACGCGGAGGCCGATTGTGCCTATTTGTCGCTCGTTGCGCGCCCTCGCTTGCACTTCAAGCCTTAAATGGAACGCCTCAGAGCGAGGTAACGCCACATGCGTCATGTTTTTTCGTGCGTGCAGCCGGCTCCATCGAATTATAAGACGTTGTCACGTCAAAAGAAGGAGGAAAATAACTTTTAATGAGGTAGCTATAGGACTCTTTATCCTGAAACATTTTCCTCACGTACGCTTCAAAATAAATAAATTTAATGAACGCCTCAGCACAAATTAAAGCAGCTCTGTGTAACAATACGAAATAAGTCTAGCGATTAGCCCTACCTAGCTCCACTTAATCGGCTCCTAAATTCTTTATCGCGACCTTTTGTTTGTCAGTTTAATCTTACTCCCAAAGAACGAGAAAACACCCAAAGCCGCTACACTGACTCATAAATTTCACAATTAAAAGGCAGTTGGAAATTCTTTTACGAGATCACTGAACCTTAGTGTCTTTCTGTCTCCTTTTAATATTTTACGAGTCTTTTTATACATTTTTTTGGTATAAAAGTCGCGCCTCAAGGTCTTGTTCGACTAAGAGTGGATTCGGATTAGACGAACAAAAGGAAATGTTGAGGCGTCAACTTATTAAATTGTACTTAGATCTTTTTGTATGTTTGTTGAATAATTTAATTCTAAAATGTATGAGAATACGAGTAACTAAGGAAGCTTAGGATGGTAAAACGTTATAGCGATTTCTTTACAGGAAATACTCATTTAGGACCTAACTTATAAAGACTGCTTCAAGTTAGTCACTGGTTATTCTGTCTCGTTTTCGCAAATGACATTTCACGTCAGCAAGAAGTTGTCAGACCATTTTAAGCAGAGACTAACTTGAGGCAGGCTTTATAAGTAAGGTCCTTAAGACGTACCTGTCCAGCCAATTTAGTCAGGAGTTTAACACACTTATCAAAAATAAAAGATAGAAAAACCAATTCAGGGGTATAACCCTAAGATTAACTTTACTGTTAAAGTAACGGAAAAGTTTAAAAGTTGACTGAACTAAATATTTATAACCTGCGGATTGAAATCGCCCTAGTTACCAAACTTTGAATAATTTTATTGATCTTTTCAATTATAAAATATCTTCGCTTTTACCATCTCCAATGTTCATTATTTGTATCCGTTAAAACGTATTTGTGCTGCTAACATAATTAAGCCGTAATCAAGGTTGGGGAACTGCCTCCATAACGTACTTTGGATCGAGATTAGGAGACAAAACCTTATTAGTTAATAGATACCGATCAATCTCAATCTCGTTATAATTGCCTTGTCTATAATTAATATCTAAGCTTGGTTAAACCAAGGCCCCATTCTGGAACGTGCAAAATTATCTCGGTCACTGTCTCTATTATTAAAGAACGCATGTCAGTGAGAGTAACTGGTGTGTTACACACGCCAGAATAGGCCTGTTATTATTACCTGTCATTGAACTTGTGATAAATCGGTTGGTTACGTGTTTAGAACTAATAGAGCTATTACGATTACCAGTTGGGATAATTTTGTAGACCAGCAAAAGCCATTAAATAGTGTAATAGGGTATCAGGATAGGTGTTAGATTTCAGCTCATTTTATTTTGAAAAATGTGTTAGGAAAATATTAAACATGACGTCAAATACTTCGCCAATCAAAAAAAAAAACTAAACCCTTTTGCTTCGCCGTAGTTGGATAAAAACAGTACAACCACCATAAAATGCCAATTCTATTTTCTTTACCAAAAATATTTCATCGTTCGGATTTGAACTCGCACACTGTCGCATGGCATCTATGTACATTGTACACCCACCATTAAGCTGACAACGCTTATTAAATCATATATGTATGTATATATGTATGTGTATATTGTGTATATGTATATTGTGTATGTGTAAGATCTATTTCATTTGATGTATTCCAAAACAATATTCCTAAAGTGCATTAGATTAACTGTCACGCAACACCGTGCATTAATAACTGTTTGAGCTGCGGTGATCCCGTGAATATCGAACACAAATTACCGTCGTTCAGTTCAGCAGGCGCTGATTTAATTATAGTTAACTAGCTGACTCGACAGACGTTGTCCTCTCAAAAGCCATTGCGTCAATTCTATGTCAAATGTCAAAAGTTATGCTATTGCGTAACTATAGCAACCGTAGTATGTTGATGCTAACTTGTCAATTTATAGTAAAAATTATCAGTATATATATAATTTGCAATAAATTAAAATTGCGACTATAATTTGAGATTTAAACTATCCTATCTCTCAAGTTGGATCGAACTGCACATGGTGTGCGAATTTTATTATAATCGGTTAAGTGGTTTAGGAGTCCATTGAGGATAAACATTGTGACACGAGATTTATATATATTAAGAAGATAGAGAGGTTGTAAACGGTGAGTGGGGATAAATCCTACTAATATGGCTAATGTGAAAGTTTGCATATTTGGTTTATTGTTATGTTACTCAATCAAAAAAGAACACTAATCTCCCTTCGAGGGTAGATCTCTATCCCAGCTGTGGGGGAAATATGGTTCGAGAACCCTCACCCTTTTCTCCCCTTGAACAGTCCGAACGGGTTTGGATGAAATTTGGTATGGAGATATCTTATACCCAGGAATAACATAGGCTACTTTTTATCCCGGAGAAATCAACGGTTTGTGTAAAATAGCGGGTGAAATCGCGGGCAGCTAGTACGGAATAAACCGCTCGTGTTGAAGAAGAAATTACGTTGTGTTATAGTATTAGCAATTGTGGGTTTAGAATGCATGCATTTATGATAATAAGATACAAGAATCTCTCAACTGAAAATTAGTTTTCTTATTTGCAGAAGATATTTAGTTAGCATAAAGATTATTTTGTGTGATATAAGATGGTAAGGTAGATGGATAAAAACGCTTTACAGCATACACTATCTTATTTGATTAGATTTTTTTTACATTTTGTATTCTTAGATCGGCAAGTATTTAACCAACTAGAATTGCTTTCCACGAGTTTGAATAACAGCCGCTTATGGCATATACTCGTAAGTGGGACGTTGGTCATCCGGCAGCGTGATGGGTCAACGATATTGTTAACGTCACAGTTTGAACTATAACAGTACCTACATAACAGTATATTCTGCAAGCTAAGTAAAAAAACCGGTTGTCTGTAAAGTCGGTTTACTGACGAAAGTTGGACGTGACAACGTCATAAGAAAATACTGATAGAATGGTTTCATTTTTCAAAAGAAAATTTTAATTTGTACAAAAAGATCGTACCAATTTCTGAACAGACCTGAAAATATTTGACAACCAAATGACACTATATTTATTTCTAAAAAGACAAAAGAGATCGGACATCCCGAGTTCACCGTACCGATAGCGATAGCGGTAACGCCTCATCGAGGTAACGGCACATACGTCACACTTTTTTCGTACTTGCACCCGGCTCCATCGAATTATAAGACGTTATCACGTCAAAAATAAAAAAGTAAACGCGCAAATGAGGTGAAAACCTCATTACCTAAGTGTATTGTGTGATTTTACTTGCTATTACTGAAGATTAATGTAAAAACATTGGCACGATCCACGATCTCGCGCCACGCACAGAGCTAAATTGGCGCGAACGCACGTCAAATAGCATAATGGTGGCAAAAAAAAGCTTTGACAACGATGGCTCTATAATCTATTACAATTTAAAGCTTGTTGATAATTAATTCTAGCATAACTTTAAACTCTATTTGCATAAACTCAACAGCTTATATCAACACCTACCCTTATCAATCTCAGTGCCCTACTAACCCCTTTGTTGTCTCTTTCATAACCGCTTAACTCACCAACAAGGTTATTTGGTGTTAAAAGTAAAGTTCCCGTCAAAATCCATCAATGGAGGCAGTCTCAAAACTTCGCCCCTCTCAGCCTTGGAGCTTTCGAGCTGTAGGTACCTTTGTGCGGATCGCAAGTTTTAAACGATAGCTGCACGATTACAAATTAGTTTCGCAAGATTGTACTTAGTTGTACTAGTTTCAACCTTGTTAGCTTTTTGATAATAAAAATATTAGGTACCTACTTACAATGAAAACGCGAGAAAAACTGCGTCGTTTTATATGCCTTAATATAAATATTTTTATCATCAATATCATTTAGATTATAATACCAATCAGTATTTGATATGGATCATGTATGAAAAACGGGACATCGCTCTTATTACATATCATGTAAATGACAACTACATTTTCCTAAATATTACGCACTGCGAATTTTGGATAGAAATACGATAGGCGGACTGTAACTCTTACCTATCTTCACTCTTTTTCTTAAATCATCGTCTCGTTCTGTGTATCACTTTATTAGTCTACAACAGTAGTACAGTGGTTAACACAGTAACTGCTTTAACCACTTATAAGCCGTAATTGTATGACATAACTTACTTAGTACATACCTACAGACCGCACAGGAAATAGCTATGTACAGTTGTACACCTAAATGAACGGCGTGGTCTAGCCATTACGTATTACGGAACCCAAAAGGTCCGCCAGACTAGATATCTCTGTATTTATGACAGGATGTGAAAAGGGCCTCAACTACGGTTCAAAACATTTATACGGATAGATACCTATCTAGTTATTAATAGGAATGCTACGTGGGCACCTTTGATGATAGCAGAAATGGGTATAGTGCTAAATCATATCAATATCAATAAGTAATATCAAAAAAGTGGTGTAGTAGCTACTACTTGCTACATATTTCGAAAAATCTTAAATTATCCAAAGGGTGTTTGAGAGAGATCGCTCTTGGCGTTCTCCTTTTACACCTATCTTTAATGTTTGCTGTAATTTTGCTTGTCTTTTGTGGTGTCAATAAAGTGTTTGTGTATTGTTTTGGTATTCCTAGAAACAGAATCTAATTTTACACAAAAACAAAACTATTGAAAACAAGGTTCTAACTAAATTTTCCAGAAAAGTGAAATGCACGAATATTTTAGCATATTATTACAACTATTTTATATTTTATACTTTGTTTACGTTACTCATTTTAGTGCTTTTAATTAAGAATAAGTCAACAAAGTTAAAGGTAAACACATTATCCACCTCTAACAGTCATTACACATTCGCTAATAAAATCATAATTAAAACAAACGTTTATTACAACGGACTGAGACGTAAATGTACCGCAATTAAATGATAAAGGTCTCTGGGAAGCGAGCTAGTGTTTAAAAACTCGTAAATTGTAATTAGGTGCACTTACTCCAAGTGTGCTCTATGTTGTACTTAGATATGTTGGCTACCTGCTCTGGAATCAAATGGAGCTATTAAATTCAAGAGCTCTTGAGTTATATCGTCGCTTCGTGAGTGATACACTTACATATGTACCTACATTTACTCGTAATGAGAATTCTAGTCTGCAATCTGGGGCCCAACTCTGGTGACTGAGATATTATCTCCGTCACTGTCGCTCTCATTAGAAATGTTATGATAGTGAGAGTGACCGAAATAATTTCGAGAGCCCCAGAATGTTATCCTTTGATGAGTGTGCTCTTAGAGAGGCCTCTAGTTGTTGCAGCTTTAAATTTTATCTTTTTTTTGCTTGTAATTTCTGGTTTGAACCATAACGGGCTCTTGTATTCATTTCTCTAATACCAAATAGATAGTACTCGTAATACATTTTGATATCTGTAAGAAGAATACAAAACTTTAGAAATTAACGAAAACGCTTTGGACTTTTTGTCCAGTACCAAGTCAAGTCAATATTTGAAATGATCGATTTTTAATGAACTATTCTTATCGAGCGTGTTGATGAGAATGTTTCTATTTAGCTGTAAGTTTGATTTAATTGTTAAGGTCTGAAATTTGAAACGAAAAATCTACAATGTTCTGTTACAAGTGAATTCTCAGGGCCATCGACTTTATATCAAACGACAGTTTTTTTGGATAGAACAAAAAAAGGTTACCGGTTCGGTTCTGCTTTTAGTCCGCCTATTTTTCCACGTCCGAAATGCCCGAACATGAAAATCTTGCTGCGGTATTTCTCGGGCCTTTAGTGTGTTCTAAAAAGTGCTACTAATAACCTAAAAGGGCTGATTTATGTAGGTAGGTATCACACAGTAATTTTAGCTGGATTGAATTACTATGATGTAGGTATATTTGAAAAAAAAAAACGAACTAGAAGAGGTTGTACGTCGCACGTATCGTTATAGACATGAGAGAGTAAGGTCATTACATGCATCTTGCATTCGCACGCGTGCCTTAGTTACTTACAGCATGTAGAAGTACTCTGTAAAATACTGTCTAATAGTTAAATTTAAGTAGGGTGACAACAGGGAATGACCCCATTTAAGACAACCTGTGTAATGATTTCGAGCTAGTCCAAAAACATTTTATTCAATGAAAGTACCAATTTCTTGCTAAAATTGCTTTAGAAAAGGCGATTTATCCTATTTATCGGGAGCCGACGGTGCCGCCGTCCATTTGGACAGGGAAATGTGTCAATTTACGTGGATCTATACCGTGTCGTAGTGATTTATTTGCACTCGCGACGTCAAAATTTACAGGGAAAATCTGTAGCGAGTTTTCAAAACGGGTTCTTGTGGAGCACTAAATATGTGAACTACAGCGTAGATTGGAATTATTCAATACATTAGAAGTGGGAGCGACCGCATATTCGAAGCGTCGTATATTTTATGTTCGGCACTTGAAATTTTGGTGGAAGTACAGGGCTGATTTAGGACTTCAATTTTATAGCTTATTAAGCCATGTTTGTAAAATTTAGGTTTAAAAACAACTTTTTAATGTTTTGATTATTATTTCCTTATGAAAGAGTTAAATTTAAACCAGTATTTTATACATTTAAGTCAAGAGTAACTCGTCTTCTAGTTAAGAGTTAGTATCTAGAGAGATTTCAAGTTAGAAAATATAAAATAAATAAAGTGCATTTTCCCTGTAGCGTCGTCGGATTAAAATTTAAACTAAGTTCTGCAATATTTATTCATAAAAGTTCATCCTGAACTTCTCAGTAGCAAAGTTTCTACTTTAAAACTTTAGGTGGTAATATTTTTGTACTGATTTACATATTTTTTGCTTTCATTATATTAGTTTCAACAGCTTCTTGACGTTCTTAGCATTTATTTAAAATTTCCTTCGCCTTGAATATAAATTGTAAGATTATGTTTTTACTGGGCAAGTGTTTTGCCAAGATACAAAGAGTCTCAGAACAAAAACGAAAAAACAAAAGAAAATCCAAGTTTCAATATTATTTTAGCTAGATAGCGTCCAAAATTTAAACATTGTTTAAACGTTAAAAAGTGATTTATAGCTTTAAAATTGGACACTAGATTAATGATGAACGTGCCATAGTTGAACGGATATTTAACACCGTGTTTGATGTTTTCCAAAAGTCTATTAGACACTGGTTCTATGATTTTTATGGATTACTGGACTGCTAGTATCCGCTAGCAATAAAATAACTACGTAATAACTACGTCATAAGCGTAATAGTTGACTTTTACGTTTTCTTGGCGGAGAGAAGGTTTCTCGGGGCGATTTCTTCGTACTCAGTCCTCACTAAACTAGTTTTTTTAATCTGTCCACTAAAATAAGTAAATAAATCTAATTTAACCTTAACTCTAACCCCAATCTCTAAATTTTCTCAATTATGATTTTCCATAAGAATAAATAAATTTCCAACACCCCCGTAAAAATTCACAAACCATTGACTAAATTGTGAATAATCTTCATCCAAATCTAAAACCTTTTAAAGTTATTGAGGTGCAGAGCCGAATCCGTGATTAAAACCGCACGTGTAAGGTCCTTATAGGAAGTTCGGAAGTCAATGGGTCGATCATATATTTCACTAAGCCTTCCACTCGAAAAGCAGCTCTTTTATTAACGCGTTAAGAATTATTTTCGCAGAATAATCGCTGTGAACTTGTCGTTTCAATAATTCATGGTATGGGTTTTAAATTCGTATGGATTTTGGAGGTAGGTATTTTTGACGGCTTTGATTATTCTCTAGCTTCATTTTATTTTCACCATTCTGACATTCTATTTTCTTCTGTGGCGTTATAACCAAACCGTTTCTTCTTGTAATTATTATATTTTAACTCTAGATTCTGAACATAAAACTTTTCTAGTACCCCTTTGTTCAGACAGCAGGAAATGGAACAGAAAATTATGGCGCGCTTAGCAGTGGAAAATGGTTGATGATGATGATTTATATTCAGATATTATTTTGATATGCACATTTTCACATGTGGCACATGATTTTTATTGACTGCCAGTATTTGTTTTGGTTGAGCGCTTAGTCCTAGTGGTAATTTGAGCAAAGTTAAATATGTATTGAGCTTTAGCCAATTTTTTAGGTCTTTTAATCATAACCATTTTATTAAAAACCCTCTTATTGTTGTTCGGTACAGTGTAAGTTATGGCCCATTTTCTACAGGGGTTACGGTAGAGAAGAAGCTGTACTTACAAAGGTCGTGAATCATACAGCATTTATTTAGTTTCCCAACCTCGTCTTTTGAAATTGCCTTTGAACAATTGCTCTTGTTACGCTGTTAAAGTATTTCGTATTTTCTTTTATAATTCACTGAAGCTTGGAAATTTAAACTTGAAGACACTTTAAGATTCTTGAGATAATTATACTAATTTCTCTTGAAAGTTGAAAGTATCGCGACTGTTCTTCTGGTAAATTCTTAACTCAGAATAAATTAGGTCAAGCGTGTTTGAAAACACATTTGCCTATTTTTAATATATTTTTACCCGACTGACTAGAATGAAGGTCACGTGTTTTGTAACGATGGCAGTTACATATCACATCCCGTCATTAAATTTTAAACGCGATAAATAGCTTTCCCTGCAGGTACACGAGTAGGTATACCAAATTTCAGCTCGCCCAATTGAGCTGAATCGTTTACATCAAGAAGAGTTTTTTTTTAATGATTGAGTCACGAGACGCGTCTGATGTTAAACGTCACGTTTGTCCATAACAGGTCAGGTATGAAACTCAGTTTCTAAATTCGACTTTCTCAAACTAACAAAATTAGATAAAATAGCTCAGAAAACTTCTCTACAAACACATAGTTTCACATAGGTATAAAATTAGTAATAATACACTGCCAGCTATTACTTATTCTGTAACAATGGTAAGCTCTTCAGATAGTTGACCTTCAGACGCTGATTTATCAAACTGACGTTATCATCGTTTAGTTCTGACAGGAACCGGAAGCGAGTGTTTGTTGTTCGATCCAACTTGTAGCAGTTACTCTGTTATGATCGGAAAATAATTGAGGAAAACGCTCTCGGCAATACACCCACTTCTTCTTAGTAAGACGAACGTGAATTTGAATGTCCGGCTAGTTTTGCTCGGCGGTTTACCCAGTAAACAGCAGACAGTCTCTGTCAGTCGTTGGACGGTGAAAAAAGTAACATACCTACAAGTTTTCTAATGAGATTGTATATTTTTAAAATAATAAATGTATAATAAATAAATTAATATTCAATGAGTTTGTTAAAAACTTGATAAGCCTTTTGTGCCTTTTCTTTTATATTTTTCGGTTTCAATAAAGAATTATAGTATTGTATTGTGTAAAAAAATTATAACTTTACTATGATAAACAAAAATGGTTTAAAAAAGAAATACACTTAAGCTTAAGCGGATTATAAATTGTGACTCAGATTTTTCCCAGTTTAAGAATATATAGTATTCTACAAAGAAACAAAATTAAGTCGCCTAACAAAAACTGTCCAAAGCAATCCAATACATATTCCGGGCCGAGGTTCAGTAACAGGTTTACGGTGCAAAAGGGACATTTACGTGCAATAACCAGTGAATTATAATCATCCCTGGGCGAGCCATTGGATTCCTTCGCTTAATTTTTATGGTTCAGAATTTCAATGATTTTTTTAACCAAATCCTTCGTGAATTTAAAGTGTATGTTAGTTTTAAACTTCCGAAGAGCTGCTTGTAAGAATAAGTAAATTGTAGTTTCATTTAAAATTATTGTCACCATTAACAGCTTGAACATTAATTATAATACTGATTATCTGCTTGCAACATAGAAGGCGTGTACAGTGTACACTGTGTACATGACACTTGCTGAAACATACTTAGCGGGTATTCGATGTAAAGATATGTAAATGCAGTTTCTATTTACGCTTGAAACGGGCGCATACCCATCTTTTATACATTTATCTATCCAATACGGATCTATGTGTTATATTTTTACGCGAGTTTTCATATGTAACGTACATAAAGAATCTGAATCATAGGCATTTCCCAAGACACGCTACTTAGCCTCTTCTGCCTGGTGATTTATTAACCTGCCTTCAGCTCTACCTGTAACAATTTGTTCCAAAGGCTGCTAAGTTCTCGCAATGTAGTCTATCTTGTCAGATTTAGTAGCCGTAGGCATTACTAGGCATCTGTCTGAAACAATGCTTGTTAAGCTATCAGCGATGCCTCAGTTTGACCTTTATCAAGATAGCTAAATCACGGGTGCTTTCTGTGAGAAGGCTACGGGCTTTTCAAACGAATTTTATTAGAATGATTACTCTTTGGTTTATAATTCAAAGTGTCGAGGGCAAATTTAAAAACATAATCGTTGTATGGGCAGTTTAAAATTTTCGGCGGATTGTTGGATGTTTTAACTGCATGAGAGTTTGGCGAAATGGGCATTTACGAGTATAATATACAAAGTCAACCAATATTGATTTTTGGTGTGTAATTTAGTGTATGATATACTAACTGTGTGTATTGTGTGATGAATGTATAAAAAACCAAAAAAAACCTGGAGCGGTATAGATTTGAATCCAGTCAGTCGTTGAGTGTTTGAACATTTGAGTTTGCGTTTTTTTTAACCGACTTCAAAAAAGGAGGAGGTTATCAATTCGTCTGTATGTTTTTTTTTAACTAGAAATATACTTTTGTTTTAACACTAACTAACCTACGAGTAAATGGAGCATGTTAATCTGGCACAAATTTAACTTGTATACTTTTGTTTGAATTTTGATCTCAAACGCGTATTTTTATTTATGATTTTGTATCGAATATAGCAGCAACCAATCGATAGTTCAAGTTTGTGGCTGGTTGTTGAATCAATCTTCGCAAACAGCAATACCAATTTCCAAAATACGTTTCATATTGATTCCCCGGAAGCCACAACGTTTCGATTTGAAACTCTTTGACGTCCGCTGACCCACTGCCTCCCTAGATTGTGGTAATAACTACTATGTAACTTACATCACATCCATAGAAATGTTACGCACATTATACACTCAAACTGCTTTTGTAATAATAAGATAAAAGCAAAACAGAGCCGTTTTGCTGGTGACAATTTTCTTTAAAAATTTTCTTAGAATTTTGTAGCATGTTGCAAATAAAAATGAAACTGTCTTGTTATTGTACTGAAACATGATCTTATTTAGCAATAGTTTTACAGATAATCGGATAGTTTTCAGCAGAATTTAGTTGTGCAAGTGCTGCATTTTCATGCTTACATTGTATTTAGGGCACTTTGTACAATGCACTCTTGCGTGACCAAAATATTTTGTTGAATTTCAGTTGAAATATATTAGTTTGGTACTGTTGACGTGTGGTGTTACGTCAGTTTAGTTAATCTTCAACTGCAATTCAAAGGGCAATGTTAAACTACTTATGCTACTCATTATGACATCTGAATTCATAATGTAGATATGCATAACAATTATACTATGGTGGCAAAAGTTAAGCAACAGTTGAGGGATGCGTGCGGGACCGAGCGGGACGCGGGGCAAAATCAATAGAGGAACCCTCCCCGCCCGCCTAAACTCAGTCTGATGTGTGCTTGAGCCACAGTTTTTTATGTTGCGATTTTTGGCGGGCAACGTTATTATCTGGCTAGGATGATGTGATGTAAACGGATGAGGATCGGCGGGTCACGGGTGCGCTACAACTTTTTGTAGGTTATGTTTCGGGCGCATATTGGGTGTTTGTATGTGACAATTTCCCGAGATATGAGCCCAGAGAAAAGGAATAACATTGATGAAAATAAACGGATCTAGCTGAAGTTTGACATATTCCTAGCAATATCTTGGAGGTTATTTAATAGAATACGAACGTAGAATACCTAGCTGTCACTTAGTAAGAAACTGGGCCCTTGAAAATCGTTTTAGGTATTTACTAAACGCTTTAGATTACTGCGTAGTACGGTGTGTGAGGTGATCGCTTGATCGTTAAGGGAGTCGTATCGTCGCTCGGAAAATGTTTTGATAGGCCTGTCCAAGTTGTGATAGTGTGAATAGAGGATAAAGGCTTTGTGTCCAGTTTTGTTACGCAAATATTTAGTTCGGGAACGTATCCTCATGTCAAATAGTTACCTATTTCTTGTTGCTTGTGAGGTTGAAAATTAAAGGGGTTCGATAAATTATGATGGACTGATAGCCTGCTCAAAATATTTGTAAGGGAGTTCTTAATTGCTATACCGGAAATTGTATAGGTATTAGAAAACTAGGTCAACAACCAGCGGCTTTGTTTCCATTAAACCGACTTGACCTATACAGAGTGTACAATTGCTTCAACCTAATATTCTATGTCTGTAAAAAGCGAAGTGAATATATTTGGACCCAATTAATGGTTCAAATGTAAGAAGTGAATTCAGTAGCTGCAAATATCGGACTTGTGCAATAAATTGAAACTCACTCTCGGATTTGATGCAGTAAATTGAAATTCACTCTCTGATACGAATAGATTTATGGTCAAAATTCGGGCCTAAGCGACACCAGTCATTCATGCAGTTAATCTATTGGATTGACAAATTTAATCACTATGACCTAGAATAGAGCGTGTGAATTTGATTGGGATGTTTTACGTCGAAGTTTAGGTCGACTGACGAAACACCCGATATACCTACTTGTAATCGTTTTCCTATACTGAAAGCTATATATATATATATTCTATATCTTGAATTCCAGACGTCTTTAGCACTTTGATTTTATCCTCAGTGAAAGAGAACTTTGTCAAAAGCTAGCCTAAAGTGGATGAAAATCTCGTTTGACCTGAGTGGTTTTCCAAAGCTATTCTTGGACCTGTCTGTTGGATTTATTGATAACTTTCACTGTGGTTCTAATAAACGTATGTCAGAAGCATTTTTAAATTATCGGTCGCTATAAATTTCTCATCAGAAGCACCTTAACGTGACCCCGCGGATGCTAAGACCATTTTAATGCTATTTAGCGCAATTCTTCGTGAATTAATGCTAATTTATTTTTAATTTTATTCAAGGCTTTGCCGCTGTGGAGCATTGTGAAGGTCTTTATGACTTAGCGACATTGTTTTAAGCACAATAAGGTTTATTTGTCGTTTACACAGAGATTGTGAGCAACTTTCTGTACACAACTGTGTTTAATGTCAGGAGTTGCTATGGCTTCAAAAGTGAATAATAGTCTATTTACTTTATTATAACTATGGTACGGAAAAAGTAGTTCTAATCTGAAAGTATGTTTAGTTTTTTTACACATGTAAACACAATATTAGCTAATGAAAAGAATGACAATATTTAAGCTGTCACTCATATTATGAATGTGTAAGTTTTTTTAACATCCGTATCTATTATCATATCTTCTATTTTATGTACCTATTTTTGAGAGTTTCATTCATTTTTGATCATACAAAAACACGTTTTCAATTTTATTTTAAGGTTGATTAACAAAGAATAAGTGGGATTAAAGAACAATAGTGAAACAAACATTTTATTCCATGTACACGGAACATAATTGGGTCAATTAATAAGTAACTTTTTTTTAAAGATTATTTTAGGGAAGCGTACTCTATCGTAGACTGCATCATTGCTTACCATCAAGCAAAATAACGGAAGCTAATCATTGAATTAAAACATAAAGTATAAAAATAAATAGGTAGGTATATACCTACCTACATGTTTTTTGCAAAAGACTCGTTTTTTATACGTTTTGATATTGGCATTGAAAGCAAATACAGGCCGCCCTTTAAAATTCAATTTCATTGTTCAAATACACATATCGGCCGTACGTGTAACGATACGTATTGCTCGTCTCACGGGTTTACAGCCGTAATGTAAATGTTTAATTGCCAAAGACTTGATGCTGAACTCATATAATCATATATGTAAATTTAGCAAAGAAAGTAACTACTATCTTTGTTAAATTACGAACGCCGTGTCTAGAATTTTCTGTCTATATGTTTTTCCTCTGTTTCTTTTAACTGTTTCTGCCCATATGTTTGTTATAATTAAATTGCTGGGCCTAACTTGATGTCATTTTACTAAGTACTTACTGGATCTAAATGTTATCGCAAAATTGGTTACGGTGTGCCATTTACTGGCCGATTTTAAGAATATTTATTAAACAGAAACATTTGGTAATTCATTCTAAACAAGAAATTCGAATATGAGCAAAATAGGTCAAGAGACTTTGGACATAAAAAACAATGATTGTTGCAAAAGAATCTGCTTGCGAGTTCTACTGCTCGCAGAACTATATTGGTCATTCAAAATTACAATGTGCCTCTCGAAACAAGACAATACTCAGATTTCAATAATTTCAGATAGCTTCAGGCGGCTTAAACGAACTAACGATCATCCATCTAAAACTTACCAAAACATACAAACATTTCAGCTATTACCTGCAGCAGCTTTTAGCTGTTTTTAGACCGCCAAGCGCCTATATAGCACGTTAGTAGGTAGGTACGTTCCTACATAATAAGCAGAAAAGTTACCTATGCTTCTATTTTTATCTACGCCGTAGAGTCAAACTGCATCGATCGGTTTCAAGTTGCTGTAGGCTGGCAAGGCTCGCCGGTGAATTATTTATGTGAATCCAGGGAAACCGGAAGCGCACGCTGTAATCCTATTTTAAGACCCCGCTCCTCTATAGCTTTAAAGCATTATAATGGAGTCAAATTCTTTAGAATAACATTCAATACAGCTCTAAAGAAATTTCGTTTGGAAATTCTAAATTTTGCGAAGAATGCAAATATAATTTCTTTTTTTTTCTTTTCTGAAAGTACGTGAAAATTGGTTTAAAACATTCATATTAGTTTTTTTTTTAAGTTGACTCTTTATTTTCCTAATAAATGGGTACATGCTCAGTGATTTTATATCTTCTTTTTTATTACCCTAGCCGGAAACGTGGCCTTAACGTATACTCAACAGAACTCCCGCATGCCCCGGCAATAAATATTATAACGAGATTTCTAGAAATCGTGTTGATGGAGAATTCTTTGACTTTTTATTTGGGAACTTGAGTTTTTATTCATAAAAACCTTACTCGATGTCCTTTGGGTGGCGTTTGGACCCCCATATTTTTAGAGTAACCTACATTTCCTCCCCTTAACTCAACCCCGAAATGGTGTTTTGGCAAAAGCGGGTCATTCCACCATACGCATCTAAAATTCCTTTTTGCTTCCTTACCGCAACGTAATATTATGTTCTTTGTTTTTTTTCGGTCTGAACATTACATTAGAAGACATTACTACTCGTAAATTTATGAGCATAAAAATACAGGAAATCGCAATTCTCGATACGAAACCCAGAATATGCGAGTGTTCCGCATGGTCGCAGAATTAACGCGATACGCATACGTAACGAGTGCCTATGACAGGGCCGAAGTCAGGCGAAGGGGACTAGTTTGTTCTATGTACAAAAAAAAAGGAATTCGTATCAGTGGTTAACCACTCGCCTCGTTTTATCCTGGTTTTTTCGGATTCGTGTAATGGTGCGTGACGGATTTATTTTCCATACTCTATCAAAATCCTATAAGCCGCTGAAAACCCATCAAAAAACCCATAAGCGCCCGTTCCCTACTCTTTAAAGGTATTTTGTACTGCTTTCGAATTTTGTTATATTTGAGATATTTCTGTGCAAAAGTGATGCAGTAGCTTTGTTTTCATTGTTCCATGGACTAAAAAGTCAGTTTAACTATCTCTTTTACGAAGAATAAAAATATAGACTTAGCTTTCCCCCCTTAAAATTGAAGCCTTAATTCGTCCACGTTTGTTGACACAAGCTCACAAGCTCCACAAAACGACAACGTCTTTGATCATCTCGAAATGTGGCAACCCTATTAATTTTTTATGTTTCGGAAACCTTAGGACTGGGACATATCTGATACTCACGTATCGGATTTGGAGAATCGTATCTATGTACATCTGGTTTCTGCAAACACAAATAATAAAATAGATTTTAAATTTATCCAAACATACCTAGGTATCTACATTTTTTATGTGAAAGAGAAACACTCAGTAGGCATGTACATTGTTTGCTATAAAAAGCCTTTGCTCCACTATTTTAGATGGCAATTACAAAGCAAATTAAATTTGCTCCTTATCTTTAAAATGAAATTGTCGCTACAAAGCAGGAGAGGTATTTAAAATTTGGTTCAAGCGCGCTCTACTTCGTTCACAAACTTTGAGACATGAAAGTGCCGAGTAAGTTTTCATTTCATTGTTCAAAATTTACTAAGGGGCCAACATGTGCAAACTCCCCAACCCATTGGGAAGGCTTAAAAAATCCCATGACATCTATCAGACCTCCTTTAATGCCCGTCGGAGCCATCTGAGGCCCATAACTGACATAAATCATGTGACGTGACCTCATAAATATTAATATTTACTGATATACCCCATGGTCGGAGTCCGTACCTTTTTCTTGTTGCCTTTTTAATTTCCTTAAGAAATCTTTTCTGAAATGCTTGAGCTTGTTGTGAAAAATGTATTCAGTTGACAGGCAGTGGTCCAAAAGTTAATGGATTTTGTATAACAAAAGCAAAATCATGCCGCTTGTTGAATTTTTCGGTTGAATAATATAGAGCTTGCTAAGAACATCATTATGCAAGTGACTTCTAGCTACTTATAACTCCGTGAAATTGTGTACATTTTCTGGCCAACACATTATACGCTTTAATAATGTCTTTATGTCTATTTTGTCTTCCTTATAAGTACTTCATCATGCTACGTCACCGTAATAATCAGCCTGTACCTAATTGCTCACTGTATCGAGCATAAGCCTCACTTCTTGTAGTTACGATACTCATCAATACAATACAATATCACCACCTCACACCACATAAGCACACATGATCTCATCTCTTATCTCATTCATTCTCATTTCTCATCAGAAGATTGTCCACATAAACATGTTCCTTATTCAAATCGACTCATGTTATTTTCCTACACAACACTAGCTGTTTCTTTAATCTTGACACATTCTTTTCTAGATCTTTCCACATGAGATGTCTGGCGAATAGAATGGAGGAAGCGGAGTTTTCTGCCGATAATATGCCAGTTAAACTTTGAGCCCCGTTTTATTAGTGCTGGCTTGTAAGATAACTTTTATTGGACGGACATTCCTTTCCGTTTGGAATGATGTCCGTGCTTGTGCAGAGTGGAATTTCCTTTATGAAGTAAAGGGAAGTGTGAAAAGTTTTTCGTTTGTTTGTGAGTCGATTATTGAATTCTTTCATGTGCTGTAACTGTTATTCTTACTGTGGCATTTGGTTTTGAAATACTATACGTAAACGTGTAACGGTTCTCGAAATTCAGCACGATCGCGTAGTTTTCGCGCGGTAGTGATCAGCACGCACCCAATCAGTGTTCGCGGAATGATGACGTCACGGACTGTAACTGGACGTCCGTTGATCGTCACTCGTTGACAGCTACGTAATTGCTTCACACCGCTTTTGTTAGCCAAAACGATATGTTGTATGTTACGATATGTTGATGTATGATGATATGTTTTGATAATGTTTTTCTGACCTACGAAACCTCGATTTGTAAATTGATCAAGTTTGAGTACACCAACTTTTTAATGAAAAGAGTACTTTACAAGAAAATTATTTGTGAATGAAGAATTTGTTCTTGAAAAACGTAATTCTCTTCACAAGCCTGGTGTAAAAACTGTTGCCGGTGCCAAAGCACTTGTTGCCGCTGCCAGTTGGCCAATTCCCAACAAATTACCTTATACTTTAACTATTTTTATAATACCACCTTATTACTTCATTTGATAATAACGAACTCAAAAACATATTAACAAGTGGCCGTTCAAATTAGTCAATTTTACATGAATTTATATACTACTTGTTTTTCGGTGAAGGAAAACATCGAGAGGAAACCTGCAAACGTCCGTAGAAAACAATCAATGGCGTATGTAAATTCACCAACCCGCACTTGGCCAGCGTGGTGGAATACGGCCTATTCACCCTTCGGGGTGGACCTGTATTCCAGCAGTGGGAGGATTAAAGGTTGCGAATGAACACGTAACTACATATTTCTTAAAATACCTACCTATCTGTATGTATAGAAGATAACTAAGAAATATGCTGGGTCTAATAAGAACCAATGTTACGAAAACCAAATCCAATATAACAGACCGTTTATGCTAAATTTAATGATTATTATAACAAATAATCTCGTTGATTTCAAAACCATGTTCAAATTAAGAAAATACGAGTATGTATGTACAATTTAATTACCCGAGGGGTTTGTTATTTCAGGTTTGGTATTAACTACGTGAAAGCTATTCTTGTCTTGTACCTAAGAGAGTAAGTTTTTGGAGAAATATATTATTTTACTGGTATTCAATTAGATATTTTTTTGAATACATTTTATGAACACAACGGTAGTAAATGGTTTTTTCGATGTATTTTAGTGTTTCATGTCAACTTACAATGATCATTATTAAAGAAGTTGGACAATGACAAAGAAAGCTTCGCTATTATGCCATAAGCTGGTACATAAAAACCTTACGATATCATTTCAATTAAATGAAACACATTAAAAAACAAAAACCTATCTTTGAATTAATGCATTAGAGCGCTATTTGTGAAGCACCTTCACACCTAACAGGGTAAACGTAATATTCTCTAATTATTATAGAACTAGTTTTCAAACTTCTGAATACTGCAGGAATGTACAGCTTCAGAATTCCTACAAAATGCTAATTACAAAGATTGTACCTCACCTATTTCTGGGACTACTGCATAACGTTGCTAACTTCGCATTCAAAGAAAGTTTTCAGCACAATAGCTTATTTTAAAAGGTACGCATTCAAACTGGCACGGGGCTTTGTTTAAATATTTTTCTGAAAATAGTTGTCACTACAGCAAAAACGTCTCTTTGGTATAATATGAATTTAGTTAGCGTTCAAAAAAGTAAGCGCGCAGGATTTAAATTCTTGCAATGTTGCATATTATCAATTACACTTGTACGTTTGTTAGATTTTTTATTTAGATTTAGCGATCAGTGAAAAAGGAAGTTTGCGCTACTATTAATAATTTTCTTCGAATAAATTTCTTCTTCACCATGTACATTTTGATTTCGACAGCTTTAGTATGCGCGTTCAAATCTATAAATCTTTCATATTCATTGTTCCACGCTGTCAATATCGCTTTAACGAAACTCATGTGAAAAGTCGTAGAAGAACAAAATGGAATTTCATATTTATTTGACTGAAATATTATCCATGATTTATTCTGTTGAAATGCTTCTCTCAAAAATGTTTCATCTTGCTGAATAGTAAGCATGCCACTCTGGTTTGCCATTGGCTCCAAAATACTTTGGACATTAAGTTGGTTAATAAAAAATAATTTCTATAATAACTTTAAAAAATTTAAATATTTAATTTTGGCATATTTTTGCCAAGGCAAAAGCCTCGCTCTGCCTTCCCTGACTTTTATATGATTTATATGATCCAAAATGACGTACCCCCTCATTGTACCCGACGACCCCACATTCACACTAATCTCTTAAGTGTTCGGAGCTCAGCAATAACACTAGACAACAACGGCATAAGTGTTTCGTTTTCTCAAGTGCGAAGCCACTAAAAAGGCACTCGACGTACAGGCGAAGTTTTATGCTCGACCTATTTCCTTGTTGGATAACACTCAGTAACTTTATCTGTGGACGTAATTATTGGTGATTTGAGAAGACACCAAACAGAGTCACGCAGGGTTTTGGGATCAGTTGGCACGGACAGACTTTGTCAAATGGTTACGAGTATGTTGATGAGTTCGAAATAGGATTAACAGTGGACGCCAGTCACGGTGGACTGGGTCACGTATATGGCAATGTTTACAATGACACTTTATGGAACTTTTTTTTAATCTTTTTGGTTCGATTTTTTTTCCACAATATTTTTCGTAGATGTTTAAAATAAAAAAAAACTTAGTAGGTTGATAAGTGGTTGGGTTTGTGTATATTATATTTTAAAGATGCCACATAAAAAAGGTTAGAAAAATCTGTGAGAAAACACATGCGTTGTTTTATTGTGATAATTAATTCAATAAGCAGACTGACAATTATTATGTTAGTAAAAATAGTACTAGAACTCAAAGCTAATCCAGTTAGAATTAGAGTTTGAAACCTAAGCATTTTTTTCATTTAACTGCCTAGGCGAGTAGGCGTGTCATTGATCCTAATTTATTTTAAAAATCCCCACAATAATAGATGCTATAAACAAGACAAAGTACAAATATTTCACAGGCTTAAAATGCAAAGCCTCATTTTATGACGGTTATTAGGTTTATGGTAGAAAATGATAGTGTCACTCTAGTAAAATTTTACGACAATGGCACTGAATAAAATTAGCTAAAATGTGTCTGAGCTTAAATTTCTAATTATTAACAAAATTTAGGATGATTATGGTTGTGGAGACATCGTTGTGGCGCTGTTTGGGATAATGTTTTTGGCTTATACCAAATTAGGAAAGGAAATTGAATAATTTCATCTTCTTAAGGTTCATAGAAGGTTTAAATTTATCTGATGACTGTTGGCTATTAGGCATATGTATATAGTAGGTAAGTAAGTGCATAGAGGCCTACTGTTTGTGTCCCGCGCTTTACCCGCTATCCTATTATAGAAACAATACATTTTTCCGGTAAGCAAAATCGCCTATTTTTGTAAATCCAGGGCACTGCCTATTTGCAGTCTAATTTTACCCAAATCCGTACAACCGTCCTGAAGCTAAGTGGGTAAACATATTTAGACGTAAACTTTTGTGTTTATGATTTTATAAGTGTGATACAAATTTAGTTATTAGATAGATAGAAACCTTTTGTTGTGCACACTATAAAAAATAAAGTAAAAAAATAAAAAAAAGTTTTACAAAATATGGATGTATGTATGTATCAAAGCAAGGGTGAATCACTTTCAGGCAAGCGTGCTC
Organism: Alcis repandata; assembly: GCA_949125135.1. Classification (NCBI taxonomy): domain Eukaryota; kingdom Metazoa; phylum Arthropoda; class Insecta; order Lepidoptera; family Geometridae; genus Alcis; species Alcis repandata. Next base: position 8,109,270 of record OX421238.1, read on the forward strand.
TATTGTAGACCGTGTTGTCTACAAGCACGCTGTTTACCACGCGGCAAAGAGGTGGTCAAACAATTTTCATCGAAAATATAATTTATTATTTTGCTGCTTAAGCCATAATAAATCACATCCATATAAACATAATAAAACATGACGCTGTTACTCTAAAACTTCAAAGTGTCATAAGCTCATAACAAAGTAGTATGCAAACCAAGCAACATTGTCCCATTCTTATCACATAAACTGGCATCTTTTAAATTCATGACATCGTAAAATGAATCTTATATCAATCAAAGTAAGGAGTTTACTATGTACCAGCATATTGCAGGCATCAAGTCATCAACGGGATTTATAGGCGCAGTATCGGTTTGTAATAAACACTGTTTATCTATGTCAGTACAATAAAGTGAGCAGTAGTTGAGATAGCATACTTTTATAATTGTCCACCATTTTTGATCACACCTAGATGAAATATGACTTAGTAGATTACTTTAGTTCTTACTCTAATCGTTCGTTATTATTGTTGAAAATTCGTTTGCGAGCTTATTTTCGGGCAAAAGTTATTGTTTCAATATCTCAGCCCTGTCAAAGTCAACAAATTATATTTCTAGTGGACACAAAGATCGTTTTTGAACCAATACTGTTTTCTTCAGAATCACTGGTAAGACTCTAAACCAATTTGAAATCAGTGCGGCTCCCTATCTATTGCTTTCAATTTGTTAACTATTGCTTTCAATTTGCTCTAAAAGTATGAAAACAACTTTTTATAATTTTTTCATTTTTAAAGTAGGTTGACAATATTACCACAAAAACTTTAACCCTGCTAGCAAAACATTGATTCTATCATAAGCAATCGTTGCACAAAATGTCACACATATAGTTACATATACTAGAGGTATGTGCACACTGTTGTTTACATCTGAACATCTTTCTCGGAGATAAAACACTGGCTTACATTGTGTTCATGGTTTATCTTAGCTTTATTTCTTCGTGGTGCCCTTGTTTCTCGTTTTATGGACCAGCATTGAGCCTGGAGCGACGTATTTGGACCAAGCTTAATTATATCTCATGAATTCTACGACCTACCCTCGACCTTTCCAATGAAAAGCTCTCAATAAATAAAGGTCAATTTGGAGTAAATCTCGAGTTTGATGGAAAATAATTTTATTTGACTTTCGAGCTGTAATGCTGACTCTTCCGAATACGAGTTTTAAACAATTTTATAACATTGTATGGAGAATGTAAAATACTTGTTAGCTCGGATGTTTTTTTCTCTAACATAAAATTCTTATCATGTTTTTCAATAAAATAGATCTTGTATTATTTATTTTGATTGTTGTTGTAACTGTTCTTTTATACAACTGATAACATTGTAATCTATAGTATGGAAAGTTATTGGTTTCGATATTTTTTTGTGTATTTGAGTAAAATATTCTTATCATGTTTTTCGATAAAACCTATCTGACTGTACTTTTATTTTTATGTACACTGTAATAAAGTATGATAATTTTCAAATTTGTTAGAATAAAATAAATAAATAAAAAACTTTATTTTTGATATTTAAGGTTTGGTCTCACAGTAAAAGTTGTTAATAATGATGAGTATAATATTATATGGCCCTTTCTGCATAGCATACCCTTTCCTTGCAACCCTGTATAGCAAACGATTATTATCATGTCTTCTACTAAAATCGATCAGGCATTATTTCTTTTCTTATCTTGTTTTAGTAGGGAACTGTTGAGGAAATACCTGGAACAAGAGGCAACTTGTTTCGTTACGCAATAGCCGGGTGGTTTCCGAGGTTTCCTGCTCTTTGTCTAATGCTTCCGTGAATTCCGCCGTAGCTTCTAATTCCTACGAAAGTGTAGCCTTTTGTGGCTGAAAAGCTGTGGTAGTTTAATATTAGCTTGTGTAGGTGAACTTACTGCACTGAAAATAGACACGGAGGGGTAGACTACGTTTCTTAAATCCTAAAAATACACGTGTATGTAGCTATTTTCACGATTTTTGTTTTTTTTTTTTGAGTTTAAGTAATTATACAGGTTTATAAGGAAAGGGTATGCTAAACCGAAAAGGGCTTATAGCAGGTAATCTTCATTATAAGCAACTTTTACTATGGGACCAAACCGGAATTTGCAAAAATAAATAAGCTGTTCCGAACATTTTGTCGAGTGTCCTTGACATTTTTCTATGGAACAGCTGATTATTTTTTATCTTGGTCCCATAGTAACAGTCGTTTATTATAATTACGAGTACAATGAGCTTAGCCTACCCTTTCCTTATAACCCTGCATTGACTGCCACGGTCCAAAATATGAATCAAAGATGTCTAAGCTAAAGTAAGATTTACATACATACATACATATTATCACGCCTCTTTCCCATTGGGGTAGGCAGAGACTACATCCCTCCACTTGCTACGATCCTGACATATGTCTTTCGCTTCTTCTACTTTCATAAGTGTTTTCATACAAGCTCGTCGGTTGCGGGTACTTTTTACGTGGCCTTTACTGAGATAATACCTTTCTAGCTTATGTGTTGACCTTTCCCAGTCACCTTTTTGTGAAACCTATCCTCTGACCTAAATGTATTCAGGAAACTTGCATAAGTAGGCGAGATTCTGAAAATCTGTTTGCGTCAGCCAGGTCGGATCGAGATGCCGCTACTATCGATATCCTACGATACTTTGAGGAAACTTTAGTTTGTTGAGAGTATCAAGGTCTTTGGAATACGTTACCTTAGAATACTGCAGCTATTTAGTTTTAAATAAGTTTGCACAGTTACTTTAACTATAACCTTGGCCGCTTCAAACGAAGGGTTAATAGAGTCCTCAGAGGTAGGCAACGCACTCAAGATGCCTCGGGTATTGGAAGTGTCCATATCAGTCTAAGATCAGGACAAACTATTTTTGTACTACACGGAAATAAATCTGCTGTTCCACTCTAAAATTCCTCTGATCCGCGAAAACATGTTTAAGGGCAGATTTTTAAATCGTGAATTTAAAAAAGCCGCAAATCAAATTTGTTAATTTGGATGTGATAAGTCGACCTTATAATTGTGCGTAAGTCACAATTATCCCTCTATAGACGGAGCCTAAAGCTCTATCTATGTCATTAATTTTATAACCCTAAAACCCGGTGAATCTAAAATCCGGAAGGGTACGGGCCATATTCGGGTAGTTTAGGTATACTTTATAAGTAGCCTTCAGCGGATGAAAATCTAGGCATTAAAGATAATATGTAAAGTTGAGAGCGGCGTAGCAGCTGTGATCACCATCATGTATGATGATCACAGCTACTGCGCTTTGCATCTATGAATTACTAGTAGAATTGGAACTTAAACCCTGCTTAAAGTTAGTCACTGCTTAAAATGCTTTGACAAAAATCGCTGACGTGACAACTTCTCGCTGACGTGTAAAGTCACGTCCGAAAAAAAAGACAAAATATTTTAAGGAGTGATTAACTTTAAGCAGGCTTTATAAGTAAGGCCCATGACATATCATTTTTTTTCATAATTTTTGCAAAGACGTTCAAAGCGCGCGGGTTGGCGCATCTGCATAGCTCTGTCACTTTCATATTCGTAAGGTTAGATGTAAAATCGCTTTTTTGAAACGGAAAGACTATGTCCATAAGTTTAGAAACTTCGTAGTGAGCCAACGGCGATTGACTCAATTTCTCCGAGGTTGATGTTTACAGGCCCAGCGCTTCATCGAGACCGCATCATTGCTTACCATCAGAGATGGCGGTCAAACGCTAGCTTATCACTTAATTAAAAAATTATAGTACATCGAATATTATCAAGGTCATCGAACACCCCCATTCCGTTTGTCGGACTCTAGACCAATCACTCTGTATGTATAACTCAATGTTTGGAAAGAATGATTTAATACAAACATAATAGGATGTGCTTTTATCCAGAATTCTACTTCATTTCGTGATCATAAATTTAGAAGTATGTGGCTGAAAGGCTTATTACGTTGCCTGCGCTCATTAATTTTACCTTTTCGCATAAAGTTAGTACCGTGTTAAATTTAAAGTGCTTTTTACATGATAATTTTAGTTTTAATAATGCAATAAAGTGCATTTTACGGTTCGTGAGCTTTATGTTATTTGTTTATTGTTAGGATCTATAAAATTCAAGCGCTAAATGGATTTTTCGAGAAGATTATGATCCTCGGATTTTCATATTGAGGTGCTTTCACTTTTAGGTATTCTGAAGCTTATGTCCTTAATATTGAGAAAAGTTAAGACTTAATGCTAAAATATATTACGTATTTTTTGTATTATTGTCTTTTTTTTAAGTGGCCCTCTCAAAATAATTAGGTAAGTATACGAAAGTTTGTAAATCATTGTGTGGATATAGATACGAGTAGCTTCATTTCGCTAAAACAGTTTAACTGATAAAATCTAGAATTAAATCTAAATCCTTATTGATCTAAAAAAAAAACAGATTCTGTTGCGGCTTATTTCAAGTAGAATTGAAAACTGTTAATAAAATATCCATCTTCTTTTACAATAACTGTTTCCCCATTAATTGAGATTTAAAATTAGTTTGATACCTTCACTTCGAATTGAAAATTTAATCAGTTTAAAATTTAAATTCATGATATTCAGAACTTGGTTTCGAATAATCAAAAGGGATAAAGGCTTAAGAGATGTGTTTTCAATATTGCTACAGACCTATTTACAATTCACGTACGGTACAATTAATTTGTTGATATCATTGCAGCTTTTATATATTTGGAAAGGCGAAGTTTCGTGTGTCGGTGTTGGATCCCACTCAGGATCAAAATGGCCTTTATTTTGATGAAAGTGATACAATACACTTTATTGATACACATTGCCTGGACTGTAGTACGTAGGTAGGTGGGTGGGTTTCAGGTAGTACATAGTAGGTAAGGTAGGTTGATGTGCGGGTTGGCTGATTTACTAATTAATACAGTAATTACTACAAATTATTTATTCATCTAATAATCACTGATTAATCATATATCGTTATATACATATAGTTGATATGATACAATTTCCGTAGGAGCTAAAAATAGCAAAAACACAGAAATTAAAAAGCAGAATAGACTAAAAATATATTTAAAAAATTGGCTGTGACAAACAGATAGACATACACCGTCATACACCGCACTCTACAATAAGGGTTTATTTTTAGCATTTTGTTATAGAACCCTGAAAATGGTTAGTCCATTTAATTTAATAATCAGCTCCTGTTTGATAACCAAAAAACGTTATTCTAAGTCACAACAACAAAAAACGTTTGACAAAACCGGCCTTTGAACCTGTCTACCTACCTTTGAAAAATAAAGAAGGTTAAGTTTTACTTATTAAAGAGAACACTGTTTAAGCAAAAAAAATATTAACTTAATTCAACCATAATGAGAGTAGCTAATCAACTTCAAAGGCGAATAATCCCGGCGAGTACAATTTCACAATTTCACGTAATAATTATCTCGGTGCTAAGGTAAAATAATATTATGTTTATGTTTACATTTCTATTTAATTAATTACTTAAGACGCTTCTTTACCCTGGAGGAGTTTTAAGCTTTCATATTTTTTGTGTTTGAAATAAGTAGGTAGCTTATGGAAATGACTATTAATTTATTCGCTTTGTGTTGTAAGATAAGCAAATGGTACTTGTAAGTATTTTTTTGCTGTAAAATTTAAATGCTTCTTTGAGAACTACAAGCGTGACGATTCAACCACTTCATGCACTTAAAAACTAAAGATAAAAACATCTCTTTTAACTGTAAAATATTACAAATTACAATTCGAACCCATCTTGACTATCAATTCAGTTAGCTTGAAAAAATTGAGTTAGATATTCCGACTATAGTTTCGACCAAGTCCAGGACTTCTTCAAGTACTACACCTACAAGCGTGACGCGTTCAACCCCTTCATGCACTTAAAAACTACTGTCTTCTTCTTAGTGGTTCGCTCCTGGCTGAGTGGTCGAGGTTGTATTGTTACACGAAGGCTGTCGTCGACGTTTCCATTGCTGCCACACTCCTTTCTATTGCTGCTGCGCGTCTCGCAATGCTTCTCCATTTCTCGTGGTATGTTGCATCGCGAGCACACTGAAGCACGGTGGACTGCGTGGCTTTCTTTTAAAACTACTTATTATTATTCATTAATGAATTATCAGTCCTTTTTTCCTTATTTCCACCATCTTGGTTTATAGCTAACGCGGGCCAATCCCTCTCGAAAGCATCGTGTTCGTCCTTCCACCTCTTTCAGGGTGAAGTGATTTTTGTCCACCCATTTCTCCCCTCCATTTTTTAAAATAACGTCTGTTCTAATAGTCACACATTAGAAACATCCCAGTTCTCGAACGCATCTTGAGTAACAGTTCAGTTAGCGTGATAAAAAACCTCCTCCACCGAGGCTGTTCGTAATGGGCCCACTTAATCGTCCCACTACAAGAGCCATTGCAGCTGACTAATGGCCTATTTACATTCTCCACGATAATAAAGCTTGTAGAGCAGGAATGATCTCGGATCTTAGAGATTTCCTAATCTTGTGTAGATTGGGAAATCTCTTTAAGTGGCTGTTTTTCTGACTAACGCAGTGGATGGGTCAATAGATTTATAATTATGAAGTGACTTTTTCAAATCAAAATCTCGACATCTTACTACCAATCGCTCATAAAACCCAATTTAATATTTTAATTTTAATGTGAATTATAAAATATGAATACATGCACATTTTGGTTCAGATAAGTCGTGTCGGGTTTTCAGTTAAAATGTAAACACACTGACAAAATATGGTGCAAATAAGTAATGATCGCTTTCAAGTAATTTTAGACATAATTATGCTAAATTCAGATAATTAAATTGGTTGAACAACTAATACATTGATATTTACATTTTTGTCCTCAACGCTAACAGATTTTTCCTCATTCCCAAATAATAAAATTTTCACAATAATTACTTCCAAACATTCAGTTACCCTATTAAAACTCGGCGATGGGTCTCCAAACATCGTATTATGGTCGAGGTGAGTAATTTCTTCATTAACCCCTGAAGGGTACAAATTGGAAATATAATTCCGCCTAATTTCCTTTTGATACCAAGTGATTGGATGCCAAAAGTAAGTAGGTAAACTCAGTTTGAGTGGTTTACAAAAGCAAAGTTCACTGTAAAAGGGTAGAAAGTGCTATAGAAGGGAAATAATATACGGACATACTCGTAATGACAAATTCACTTAAACGATAAAATTATTATTAATTACTTCACCATCATCATCATCCATAGCTTTTTTATCCCACTGCTGGGTAAATGCCTCTCGCTTACTGTGCCATCTTTCTCGGTCCTGCGTCAATAGGATCCAGATTTGACTCGCTACTTTGACATTAATTACTTAAATACAGTTAATTATTGAAGCATATGTAGGTATAAGGTTGCTAATATTGATCAAGAAAAATAGAGGCCCTTTTTTAAATTTGCCTGCCCCCTAATGTCTCAGCATTTTTTCGCTGTTTATATATCCAAAAATCTATCCTAACAGCAGTTGAAATTTTCCTATCCCAACATTTTGCATTTCACTTTGACTTTACAAAGAGAGGCGTTCTAAATGATTTGTCTCAGGTCTCAGGTCAACTAAACTTAGTTTCTCATTAGTGCGCTTTCGGAAGACGAGAAGCAGCGCGTCATTAATTCTTTTCATTATTTTTAGTTTGCTACAGAAGCGAGCTTTCCGCGGAGAATTTGCCTACGAATTTTTATGTTTGGTCGTTTACGTTACATATTGTTTTTGAAAAACATGTTAAAGAAGTATATAGTAGATATTTTAGTCGTTAGTGATTATCAAGCTCTTCTTTGTCTCTTTTATTATTAACAAAATTACACATAAAATCTTCATGTCTTTTCTAACACTCAGATCAGGTATGTCTAATTAATTAATTAATTAATAATTTTGTCTAATTATCTAAGCAATAGGTTTCTGTCAAATAGGATCTTACATTACCTTGTCAAAAAGTATATGAAAAGCCTAAGATATACCTACAAAGGTATGCTACTGGTGAAACAAGTTTAAATATAGTTAGAGATTTTAGATTAGAATAACTAACCAAAATTACGAAAGTGCGGTCTCCAAAATACGTTACTTTCAATTAAGCTCCTAAACATAACATTTGTTATTATTAAATAAATTTCGAAAATTCAACTCGAATTTTACCAGTTATGAACTTATAACATTCTTCATGTTACGTAATATCCGGTTGCGAAAGATCCCGGTCAGAACACACCTTAATAACATGTGTAATAAAGGTTCAAATTGCACTGTTGTTTGCTGTCAAGAACATTTCCCACTCTGTACTGTTTATGGGTTTCTGTGTTCCATGTTTGTACTTTTTGTGGTGTTAATAAAATGATATTGTAGTGTGTTGTATTATTTTAGACGTCAGTTGAAGGGGTACTTGTGGTTAGTTTTTAGTCTACTTACTCGTAAAGTGATAGTTGATTTTATTATACGCATGTACTACTACTATAACTTGCGCTTATGGTGATTAGAATAGAATAACTATACAACAATCAAATTACAAAAAAACATGATTAAATAAAACTACATTTGATAGTACAAGAGTGGCCTTGTCGACCAATGCGATTTTTTTCAGACAAACTTTGGGTGGACATTAACTGAGAGCATATTACTTGAAAAAAGTATATGAAACCATTTTAATTTGTACAGTGAAGGGCTATTAAAACAACGCACCTAACTAATCAAGTTTTTGTGTTAAGTTTTTGCCCTTTAACTCCACAATGTCCAAAGAAATGAATGTTAAATACTTAATAGACGATTCAACAAAACACAGACATCGTAAACCTAGTATCGGATAATAAAAGATAAATACGCGATATTATTGCTCAGCAAAGCTTAATTTATCAGGCGTAACGTCGCACCGATAAAAAGCGGTGAACCAATCCGATAGATAAAACGGGGTGTCAAACAGCTAGCTTCAATTTATTGCTAAATTTCATGTAATTTGTCTACGTTTTTGCCTAGCTTAATTTAAAGTATTTTTCTTTGTAATGAATGTGGTCCTGACGAGTTTCAGACTTGGCCCTAACCTTTTTAAAAGGGACAACTGGCCTTTGGGCGGAATTTCAGATGAGGACGCGTTGAACGTCTAACCTATATTTTGGAGGTCAGGACGGGATTGTCAGTGACACTATGCAAAAAGCTATCTAATCTGTGAGAATTAATATTATCTTCAACTCTTTTTATTGCTAAGTGTGTGCAATTTTAGAGCTCACAAATTTAATTTAGAAAATGGTATCATAAAATCGATGCCATTGTTATAAAGGTTTGGAAAACGCTATAACTACAAATTTAAGCCAATTTAGTCGAATAAAAACTATTCAAAAACATTTAAACTTTTTGTATCATACCAGTCTATCTAACTATTCCCAGTTACCGAAACTAAAGATATTTATTCAGCAACAAAGGAATAACTGTCAAACATTTACACCGCGTAAAACTATTTCCTTTGTTAATCGAGCAAACTTTTTAAACTTGAGCGTTTGTTAACCGTTTTAGTTTCACGGCGAATCATAATATAAATCATTGGGTATACAGACCAGGATACTGAGCAGCTGGTTTTATTCCCGCCCTGACCCACTTTACCCGTGACTCGGGAGTATTCCTCCCTTGAAAGGTGGAATCACGCTGGGGCGAAATGGTGCGTCACGACCAGACGCGACTTTTGTATAGATCTGGATCGCAGTGTCGCAAAATCGATTTATTTTTTTAAAGTGGTTTATATGTTGTCACATTTTTTTCAAAAATAGTAATTAAAACCAATTAGATTAATTCATTACTTGAATTGCATTATATCAATCCGTGGAAAAATTCTTGTAAATGAATTGGACAAGGTTAAATGCACAGAGACGAGGAGCTTTATCTGATGGACACATGTTTAGTTTATGGTAGTAATGGCGTTAAACGAATGCTTCATCGATGAAAACCGATGGTTTGAGTCGTTTCAAAGCTTAGCATTTTCTGGTTAGTAAATTAATAGCGAAATGTTTGTGCGGCTTGACATTGAGCGTTATCCCTATTGATTTTGCGTAGCGTCGTGCATCATAGTGCGTTCCTACCCTTACCCCCGTATAGCAATAAAAGTGCATTCTCCCCAGTTTACTTTCTGAGATGCAATTACACAGCCCCTCCTCATTACGAGTGTATTGCTGTCTGTAAAAAATAAAATACTGTTTTTGTTAACTAGTAATCCTAAATCGGAAGAGATGCTTTTGTAGGCTTTGCAAAAACTACCTAAATACTCTGATAGGCACAATTGTAAATAGTCAGTCTTTGTTCAAATAAATATGTACACTGTGTATTACAGCACTTGTCAGTTTTACGTTCGAGCGATTTTAAATCGTGGTGTTAAACTGAAAAAACTGGATTGCGTTTTTTTAACGTAAACGCGAACAAATTGGGCAATTCACGTCTATCAGCGCGCAACATTTAGATTGCCTAGTTTGATGGTAATAATTTGTCTACTCAAACGTATATTTCTCACGAAATTTATTTTTTAGCGAATTTTTTGTCAGTAAAATGTTTCATACTTTGAACCTTTGGAATAACACGAAAACGTGCTGCTGATTTCTCTGATGTGACCACGTATAGATGACGTGCTGGCAATCAACAGACGCCCAATCAGCGCCCGTGACGTCATTGAACTGAGATCGGTGATTGGGCGCTTGCTGATCGCCACCGCATAATAATTAGGTACGTAGCGCGCCGATTTTCCCAGTTTCGAGGAGTTTTCAGTTACTTGATTTCTTTCCGGAAAATAAGTACCACGGTAAATTAAATTAATTTTACTTTGTTGCAACAGTTTGAGGTGAACTTTATTTAGCTTTTTCTCATTATAATAAGCTGCTTAACAGAATTTGTATTAATATATTTTCTTCAAAGAACAAAGTACTCGTATTGTGATACAATCGAGACATTTTTATTACATAGCCATAAACTTAATAAGTATTTTATACTGCGCTTTTATCTATCTCATTCAACGTTGAGATTTTGTGATACATAGGTGCTCGTGAATTATACATTCTTACTCGTATGTGGAAAGATAAATTTGACAGCCAATGGGTATCGATAACTAAAATGGTCATGGTTATATCTTTGTTTTACGTCGGCTCTTACATAAATTGTTAATAGCTGGTATTTACCGAGCCCCACCCGTAATTTTCGTTTCTGATATGTTACGGTATCAAAAGATGGCTTACTTTAACGTGGGTATATAATGTATATCTTGTGTTCGTTCCTTTTATTTTTCACATTAACTCCTACTTTCCAGACAAACTTCATGAAAAAAAATCAGCTGTTTCCTTAAGGTTATCTAGAAAAGGTAACTCTGACGTCATAGTCTTAGAGCTAATAAGAGTCATTGCTTAGATTGCGGACAGAGAGATGGCTCACATATAGAATAACAAAATTCATCACACTAGATGAATTTTGTATTTGAATATTATGAATTCAGCTCTTTTCTATAATAGGAAAATCATTCATTTTGTGAGCCTCAGGTTTTTATTTCTCTTTGTATAAACTGAAAGGGAACGGACGGTAACCGCCCGTATAAATTATTAGGTATATAGTAAGTTGCTTCTTTTATTACTTTCTTTGTCAGAAAAGTCTGAATTGAAAAAACTTTTATGTAACGCTGAATATTTGTTTACCTAACTAGTACAAAGCAGTAATAAATTATGGATATGGTGTATAAATTACCGGTATCTTTGTATCATTTTATTAAATAAAACAAATCGATGGGCTGTGTAAGTATGGATAACTTTGCTTCATTCCAGTCCGTATTAAGAAGAATTAAGATAAGAAACTAATGATTATGCTACCTTTGTAAAGTCAAAATTAATTAATTAATTAATTAATTTAATTTTAATCAGTGGGCAGGTTAGCAGATTAGACTTCAAATGAACCCCAGAATTTGAGTTGTATTTGATAAACTATTATTGTTGTTTTCAAACGTCTCTGAAATCTTGCCGGACCTTTAACTTTGATCGTAAATCTGAAGGATGTATTTGAGAGACCGCTATTTTGTAAACACAAAGTTTGTGGTGAAAACTTATAATCCTTGAAATCTAATCCCAACTACATTTTATTGGATCTAACATTATTAAAAACGCATTGAGATACATATTTTTACAAGTAGGTAACATACCTAGGCAGATCGCATAGGTTAAGCGGCTAGAGAGTTTAGGCCGTTTGAAAGCCTCCAACTTGGTTTTGCAGTTGATATTATACGATATTAAACTAGGACCTACAATTCGATTTTTCTTCTATCAAAACTTACAACAACATAATATGTATTTTTACGTAAGAAAGCTACGTCAGCTTAGAAGGGATTGCTCATAGTGATAAAGCCAGTTGAAGCAAGAGTTCAGGTTTTTGTTGTATGTAAGTAAGTTTTTTCTGGCACTCGCAGATTATAACTTAGTTAAACAGTTTACTCGCAAGTTTTCATAGAATACTCACCTACATTCTCGAGATCATGCTGAATAAACTTGTACAATCTAATAGAACGAGATGGTCTAGAAACTCGCTTGAAACTATCTTAGTTCTGTGTCGAAATGATGCACTAAATTCCTGTTGACCGCACTCAGAATTTAACTAACAACAGTAGCAGCAAACCGTCACCTAAACGTCTTCAAGAAGCGCCAAGGAACAATAAAGTTATGGAAAACCCAAAACTGTTTTATCAGCAAATATTGTAATGTCTGTGATGACCTTACATATTTCATCGATGGTGACGACAAAAAAATTACTAAAACGGTTTAAGAGGCTAAAATACTAGGCATACTCTCGCTAGTTAGCCCTCGCATGCTAAAAAGCAACATCTACATCTATTGAATCATTTAAATTTTAAATCGTTCATTTACATTTTACATCTTTTTTGCACTTCAGTGAAACAATATTAAACGAGGACATGAAACTTATAGCTATTCAAGATAAATGCTATGGTACTGTTTTATCAGGTAGAATTGATAGTAAAACTGATAACGCACTTGTAATCGTCGATCACAGGACAGGACCAAAGTTTACCGAAATTTGACAGGCCGATTAAACATTTAACCAGCTGTTTTTGACAACTCTCAATAAGTTAAATGTCAACCATAGACAGCTACGAGTAATTAAATAATAACCACATTAAATTAGAGGTACACATTAAACACGGGCTGTCAAACTTTACGTATATATACACAGTCAGCCTGTGCTAAATACGTACACATACGCTTGGCCGAAACTGTGTCAAACGTTTAGCGACAAGAATCTTCGCCGCATGACCCCTCCACGGAAAGTTGTTCCGAGGCACACCAAGGAAGTTCCGCATGGAAGCGAGGCGGGATAATTAACAAAGTTCAGAATGCTCCGTCGAGTTAATTCCTTTATAGATCATTGCTTAACTCCATTGCTGCCCGATTCGATGTTTGAAATTTTAACTTACAAACGATTTGAAAGAATTAACGTTGTTGATAAATAATGTCACAAGGTGCATTATGTAAAAAAATGGTAGAAAAAAATTACCGAAAAAACTATAGGTAATTACTATGTCAATTTCTTTGAATAATATATTAAAAATTAAGTAAGTTTGTAAAAGCTTCCAGATTGAAACTTGTACAAAATTAACCATTTACAGTTTTTAGCCGCGCACTGAAATGATTCATCCGAAATCGCCTTAGGGTTAAAATCGAATATCTAGACTTACTAGCTTACTACTACTTTTGAATCTATTTCAAATCGGTAAATCACAATTACTTTTTTTTCTTTTCTTTTGTTTACAAGAACTAAGAGACATTTTATTAAATTAACTAGTCTTGCTCGACGTGCATTGAAATATAAATTTTGCAACAGTTACAACGTGCCAAAGTTTTTCATTTTGAGATAAAGTCCGTCATTTTTCCATCAAAGTGAAGCCCACATTTAATAATTCTATTATACAAAAATCCATTTGAAACTCAGACAAAAGTAATTCTCATTCTTGTATTGTTAAAAAAGGGTTAAGCAAATGAAAGACAAGAGTTCTTTTATATTCCCAATGGGAATAAATCTAACTGCCGAGAGTTCCACAACGCCCTGTGGAACTCCAAAAACGTTTTAGGATGGTCGTAAAACGTTTCATGACAAATTGGCTGGTTTTTTAAACAAAAGTTTTCTTAAATCTTTTCAGCCATTGAAATACGAAATCATATCAGTAATGTAAAAATACAAAACGATTACGATTAGTGATAAAACGTCTCTCAAATGTGTTATAATATATAATTATAATTATCACTTTTAAAATTAAATGTCCTTACTTAAAGTGTCTGAAAAAAATCATACCTTGTTATGTGTACTATATCGCAATAGTATTAGCAAAACTGAGTATTAGAAGCAATATATTAATTACATAACACACACACTTATTCGGCTGAGTCAGTACAAAATTGTTATATAAAATAAATTAATAAATGAATAATATAACTAATATTGAGAAACTACTGCATGCGCTAGACTAACTTTTCAAACAGGCCTTATAAACACAGCCCAAATAATCGATGTCACGTCTCAAGTTCGTGCGAATTGCCGCACCATCGGAATGTCCCGATATCGAGTCATTTAGCTGAGTTATTATAGTCTCTGGAGGCCGAATCATGCCAAAATAACACTTTTCTGAATACAAATCGGTCGCTTAAAACCCTTGGTCGTTTTTCGTGTATTGACGTTTCTGAACAGTGAACACTTAGAAACTGTTAACTAGGTTTCTGGAGGTATTATATTTTATGATTTCTGTGCGCGTTTTTGTGATAGGTTGGCATAATTTAGTTTTATTTGTGCGTCTGTGTTGTTTATTAACTTCAATCACGTATTTAGTACAATTACAATCACTCACGTATTTAGTACAATCACGTATTTACAATGTAAAATACAGAATATAGTGTGATAGGTCGGGTCGACACATCTATCTAAAATATTTATCAAAAGTAAAGTTACAGAGAAATCCAAATTTTACAAAGTTACATTGCAAGATTTTACAAAATTTGCTTACTCTTATTTTGTTAAACGAAAAGATTGCTTCGCAACTCGGTAGACGCTAAACGAATAAACGCTTAATCTATGTAGATTAAACAAACCTACTCGTATCTGCATTTTATCAATTACAAAGCGTTAATTGAATTGCAAAGTAGCTGGAATACAATCTATTAGATGAAAGAATTAATCTTAACTGCTCAATGCAAATAAAAGATTAGTTCTATAGAACAGAGTGTGGCTATTGCAAAGTTTGTTTGATTCTATTGACTCATATAACATACTAGAGAATGGCCATTGTTACGGCTTCAGCGGCAGATGTTACGTAACGTTATTTTATATGGCACAAGTATTGCAATAAATGATCAAGTAACTGTAGGTAGGTATTATGTAACCAACTGATACAGTTACATACACTACACTTTTTCTTCGAAAAATAAGTGCCTTAAAAGTATTTGGACCTTTGTTTTTAACCCTTTTGCATAATACTACGGAAACTAAAGTAAATTGTAATAACGAAAAAATGAGAAATTCTGAAGCCGAATCCGAATATTTTACGAATTAGTTTTCATAATTTTAAATGAATATTCCCGTGTTAATTACAAAAAAATCTCCTACACGATGTTCTAATGGTGCAGCTTAATAAAAAGAAATAAACACCTAAATTCCCGTCACCAAATCCGTGAAGCAAGTTACATACGTAAATAAAATTAAAAGAACCTATCTCCAATCTGTCACGCCGCCAGCGAGTCACACTCGCGCGTCCCGCCGCCCAACCTTGCACAATGGATCACGCCGTCCCGCTGTCCCGCAATCACACTGCGAGCCAGCGAACATTGTCCCACGACTCACCCCACTGCAGTCTACATCCGACCAATTTAACCTTTTGCTATGAACCGGGAAAAGCGCAAGTGGACAATATGAAAGCGTAGAGAGCTTGAGGTCTGTCATTGTTAAAATTAAAACTCGATTCAATTTTGTGCTACGTCGAATGAAATTTTAATTAATTGAAACATATTGGAATTTTGTAAAAGAACACCGAATAATTATTGAATCCAGACTTAATTGATCGATCTATTAACTTTGACATGCTATAGTAAGTGAAGCAAAAGTAAAGTAAAGATCTTTATCGTGTAGCTTGTCACATGTCATACCCACATTTCGCGACCTTTTTACCGTGCATCCGTAGAAAAACATAAGTGTATTTGATTTGGCTGTATCTATTAAAACATATCATAACATATAACCTTAATCCAACACCATGCAAATTTATAGGTACCTATTACTCATAATTTTTTTTTAAGTAAGTTTAGGAACACTTAAAACCAAAACAAATAGGGAATGCACATGTTCAAAGTTAAATGCAATTTACTCATTCAATCAATCCTTTACTTTTCATTTCTTTGTCTCACGGTCTCGATATTTTCACTTTTTACTCGCATATCACTCCAGGAGACCGCACGCTCCGCCGGAGTGTCACGTCACCGCACAATGGGGCACGCCAACCCGCTATAATATTGCTACCCTTTTCTCATGACCTGTTCAACTGCAGTTCACATCCGACCATTTAAAAAGTAGAGTAGCAACTGGAAAAAATAGTTTTTTTATTCACAATGAATATTACAAAAATGTTGCTTTCGTCTATATCTGTTTGGGTCTAGCTGTGTATGGATAAAATGTTTATAGTTTTCCGATACGCGATATTTTATTTGCTCGTTATCGAAGATAAAGCTTTTAGATTTCTAGATACCTATATCTGTATTTTCTTGGCAAATAATATCGTAGAAAACACGCTTTACTGAATCTAGGTTGATATTTACCATCAGCGTATCTTTTGTACCAGATGTGGTTTTTCTATTTCAACCTCTATAGTGCTTGAAAAGGTTCCAATTTACCTTAGAAAGGGAAGGTTTTTGTAGGCTACCTTCTGCATTTTGTCACATTACGGGGCCAAGTGTTGAGCAAATAATTTTATCTAGTTAAGTATCACTCACTTTTCTAAGCGGATCTTCGTCCTGGAAGACTACCTGTCTGAAGCCAGTTTGAAGACTTTTCTTGTAGCTAGCAGAAAAAATGTAGGTCCACCAATAATAATGCACACCAACAAATATATTAATATGGTGTGGCTGTGTGCCACTGAACTCATTTGATAACTGTTTTTCTTACACTACTTTTTGTCACTTTAAGTATAATAATAATATATATCTCCATTTAAAAATATATACTAAACGATGTTTACAATATTTTTTTAAGTTTCAAAGTGACTGTTTCAGATATCCGTTTTGGTTCTTCGAAACACCATCGCCAACTTATACTAGTGGCACTGTAAGAACATTAAAAAGTACAGTATTTTATTTGGAAACTTGTGATAAAACCAAATGACTAGAAAACTCCATTACCGAATCTTTTTTCTTCGGATGCACCGACAAAGAGCTACGTTTTTATCGGCTTCTGGATTAAGGCTAAATCTGTACAGCTTTTCAAACGTTCGAGGATTTCGACTCAGCTTTATCCAACTTTCGTCACGTGGGCTTTTTTTCCGGACAGGAACAAGTCATATTAAGATGAATATTTGCGGCGTTTACACGACTTTATTTCATACTGTCGTAATCGTGTATTTCATACTATCGTTTTACGATAGGTATTTGCTAAAGTCATTTATCAAGAAACTTTATTGGTTTTCATATTTCGAATAAGAAAGTCTGTTAGAAAAATCTGGTCGATAGTTTCTCCATATGAATAGCTATATCAATAACTTACTGGAAATTGCATTGGCTACATACTACAGAGCGAAAGTGGAGGTATATCCGCAGGCTAACAGATTTATAGTTATTAGAATAGAGATAGTTTCTTCGACCTTACATTTATTTATGCTCCATTTTATACAGAAATTTCATTTTGTTTAAAATATATTTACTTTTGCACTAGACAAAGAATATGGTTAAAATATTCATTTTATGAAACAACAATATATAGAATTTAAGTTGCTGAAATTTGCTATTTTACTCAATTACTATAATCGAAGGGTCGTGAATTCTGCGAGTTTAAAATTCTGAGTGGCGCAGACCTGTTATGGGCAAACGTGACGTTTAACATCAGGCGAGCGATTTGCTCGTCTCGTCACTCAATTACATAAAAAAAAAGAAAAAAAAATAGTACAGTAGTATTGTAGCATTGTGAATTAATTTAAAGAGCCTATTAGAAGTGCCTTAAGCTGATTGTTTAAGTTTCTGCCAAATAAGGATTTTAGGAATTCGCCATTTACGTTTTTATTAACGTGATAGAGAACATTTAATAATGAGTGTTTAATTAGAAAGTGTAGGTTTACATCTTACTAGTTATAAAGGTGAAAATATATAATGTTTGTTACTAATTAGCACTGAAACGGCTGAACGGATTGACATGAAAGGAATGAAGGTCGTTCATGTTCTGGATTAACCGCGGGGCGCATCTAGTTAAAAATAATTGTTTAAATAACTTTTACCTGTCAACTAATATTATATTAAGTAGGTACTACGAGTAGGTCGAGTAGGAACGTAGTATACGATACTTTAGTTGCCAAGTTCGGTGGAAGAGAGACGTATTTGGGTAGTTTCGGCTTTGTATGGGTGTATAAATAGAATTCGCGTATCTCATGTATGTTCACAAAGTGTCAACTGAAAAGCGGCGTAATGGTTTCCGAACTGGGAGACAGAAGCTCGCATCGAGCTGGAGATTTTCTGGTTTTGCCGTGATTTAAATCCTTGACTTAATTTGGATACTGCCTAAAATTAGTCATTAGGACACTGACTGTACTCAAATAAGCTCAGAATATTTCACAGTTTATATTTTTAGTTTAAACATGAACATAACTTGTCTTTCAATTTACAGCCAAGTCTTTTTACCAAGAGAAAAATGCAATTTAATCTACATTTCGCAATAACCAAGTCTAGATAAGCAAGACAAGCTACCACTTCATATTGCACGACGACATAAAATATTTCACACTATTTGCCCTCATATTGCTATTCTGGGACTCTATTCTTGGCCATTCGAGATTATCTCCGTCACTCTCACTCTCGTGATATTTGTAATGAGAGCGACAGTGACCGAGGTAATATCTCACTTGCAAGAATAAGGCCCCTGACCCCAACTTGTTCGGATACATTAATATTACTGCAAAGTTATTACGTCAGAGCTGAACTTGCTGAAAGCACTCTCTTATGCATGGAGCTTGTCCTAGCACTAAGTGAACTTTATTATCACTACGTTTTAATTAAGCTGAATTAATGCTAGAGCGTGACGTCACTCGTCAAGTGTCAATGGTGTCGGACGTGACTCGGTTGCGAGTCGGGGCAATATCTCAGAGCTGTTTGGATAAGTTTGGTATGGCCATGAATAGCGGGCTTCAGCATGTGACGTCATTCTTCTGTGGAATCTGGGACTGAATTTTTATTGCGCTTCCATTGTCGTTCCAGGATTTTAATGTTGGTCTATTTTCTCTGTAAAAGAAAACTGGGAAATGGAGAATCGGGTTAGGTATAACGTTCAAACGGAATGTCCCGGTTTATACCTTTTCATTAACCCTTTTCTGGGTTAAGTTAACTGACAAGCTTTATTATTTATTTATTTTTTATTTATTATTTAGATATAGGTAGAGATGAATTCAATTGATTTCTACTTGACTGACGTCTTTTGTACAAAATTTGGTGATTGATGTTTTTTTTATATATTTTGTATGTAAATGTATGGTTTTTAGCTTAACTTTAGCACAAATTTAATTTTCCAACATTCATAATGTAGTAAAAAAAACTTTCTAGTATTTCTTTCTTTCATTAAAATTAAAAAAAACAACTATTCGTGCATGCTTTAATCAAATTTTTGCTGTGAAATACTCATTCTGAGAGATAAGATAAATTAAAGTATCTACTGTCTGGAAAATAAATGATACCTTCCATGCAATATGTTTCAAACTTTGCTGACTAACGAAGTACATCTCGTGGCTATTTCTGACTTTTGCAATTCAAAATTCGCAAGTTCTTGCTGATTTTGCCACTGCAATTGGCCTTTCACCTAACATGCTGCACTTTGCTAACATTTGTTTTTCTACGTTCATAACTTCAAATACCTCGGATTTTCGGTTCACGAAACAAATACTTGATGGTTGGAATCTGTATTAATCTGTAATTAAAGGCTATCTACGAGTAGGTATAATGCTTGTTTTGTAACCCATTGGTGAATTAGATTTTGCTATAACAAATAGGTATAGTGCAAAATGAGAACGGGGAACCTTTTACTCCAAATTTTTTTGAATGATAAATTGACGGATAAATTAGAAATTCTCTGCTGTAACCGCAGACATTCGCCGTTGAAACTACAGCATGAATAAATTATTCCACAAATTAGCAGAAATAGTGAACGAACCGCTAAGAAAATTAAAACAATTTATTACTGGCAGTAAAGGTTCGACTGCCAGTTATTGCAGATGATTAACAAATTATTCAGTGGCGTTAATCAATTATGAAATTACGAGCTTGGGTTTGGATTCAATTAGGGGAAACACCGAATAGTTCTAGGCAAACTTGTTATAAACAAAATTAAATCATCAAACAATTTGGAATTCGACAGGGTTTCTATACTACAAGTCAGTACCAAAGGTTTTTAAGACTATCACATTATGTGAAAAAAAAAATAACACACAGTTCGTAATTTTATCGATAATAATTATTACCTATTATTTCTTCTTTTGTTTTCTTTCGTTCGATAAACAAAACATGTTGATGTTTGGCCTGAAATCAACCTCTTAAAACCTCTTAAACCTTTATCGTCGCCCGTGATCACTAAACATGGAGACTAACGGCAAACTTGGGCCGTTCGTTTGCAACTTATTTATACAAATATTTGGAAAAATATGACATTTGCATTTGCAAGAAAGTTGGCAATAAGCTATCAGTTTTTTTTCAAAAAAGAAACAGCGAAAACCCTCACTTCCTTTTTCACTTCACACTATACAGATTACGCAATGCTACGCCTTTCTTAGGCAATATTTTTGTATGAACATTGAGCTCTGTCTCAAAGTGTAGCTTTCAATCGTTACAAATAAAGTAAAGCAGTTAGATAGGAAACAATAACCCGCCTTACCAACGTTCACTCCTTGATTGGTTGCCAATTACGACTGCTGCAGCCTTCCCTTCAATTAATTTCGTATCGAACCGAAGCTGACTTTCGAGTTTCTCGGAAACAATTTTATTGAAAGTGATTTGTTACTTTTGCTAACGAAAGTTAACTTTTGAGTAGATCTTAGCTTCTTCAGAATTTAAGAAAGACGATAGTTGCTTAATGTATAATAGTGATATCTGTACTAAGATTACAGTCAGGTATATATTTAGCTAGGTACTTAATAAGCCTGAGAAAACTATTTATAGACTTTTGGAAAAAAAAACAAGATTTTATTATTTATGAAAATTATAGTCTAACGGCCAGAATAACTTACAAACAATGTTTTTAGTTCTTCCAAAAAGGAATAAAAACTACTAGCTTTCCTATTAAAAGTGGTTGCAGATTTTAGATAATATTATTTCTTGTCTTCATTTCAATGTAATGTTCTCATAATTATTCTGAGTATTGCTGAGCGTCTTAGAATACCAAAGAAAATTGTCGGCCACAATGTTCAGTTCAGTGGTTCCAACGTTCGAGGAAATTCTAAGTGGAAAATGTTGAAAGCAACACTGCTACGAGTTTTGAAACCACAATGCTTATTGTATAAGTATATACCTGTTTTAATTTAAGTTCTGTTCTAAAGAGCAAGAAATAATCGCAACAAAATGGACAATTTTAGACAGTGCCAAGTAACATTACGTGACACTAGTGTGAAATCAATAATTAGGTCGTGTTCACTGAGAGTCTGAAAATATTTTAGTATGATTGGTTTTGTGGAATCCGATAGGAGCTGCTATTTTACATGAAA
The DNA here is from genome assembly GCA_949125135.1 of Alcis repandata. Taxonomy (NCBI): domain Eukaryota; kingdom Metazoa; phylum Arthropoda; class Insecta; order Lepidoptera; family Geometridae; genus Alcis; species Alcis repandata. Next base: position 8,131,242 of record OX421238.1, read on the forward strand.
CATTATTTTGAATGAGACATGTCCTTGTTTTTTATACGCTTTTTATTACAATAGCTTCACTTGTAGATATGTTTGTAACCGACTCCTTTGAGCGTGATTTTGACCCACAAAGCGTGTTTTTTAGTTTTTTTGAACTATTTATTATTTTAATATATAGCTAGTCTGGTTTTGTTTTTAATTAAAAAAAAACATTATAATAACTTCATAATCGTTAACGTTTCGTTTGCCGCCAATGTGGTCGCAACTGTGAATGCTATATTGGTTGGTCTATTAAGCCTATTATGAGCTATCGAGAAAATAAATGTGTTCTTACAGTTAATAAAAACCAACGCCGCTAAGACTACTTTTTGTGCCTATCCCTGATGTGTTATTGTGCTTGTTCTATTTTTAACCGACTTCAAAAAAGGAGGAGGTTATAAATTCGACTGTATGTTTTTTTTTATATGTTTGTTAACTCATAACTTTTGACTGGGTGAATCGATTTTGATGATTCTTTTTAACCGACTTTAGAAAGCTGACGCTTCCCGTGTGGTTCCATTTCAATTTAGTCCAGTTCTGATAATGGTATCCATGAGAAAACCATATAGGTAAGTCTTAAATTTGCATTAAGTACGTGCACGACAAATAGACGAATAACTCAATAGTCGGTCTTTTGAAGTCGGTTTTTGTTTTTTGTTTTGTAAAAATAATGTTCTTGTTGTTATGTAAAAATAATTATGTGTGTCAATAAACTTACAACTCTGGGCTAGCCACTCGGCTTAGCGTATTTTGTAAGCCAGGTTCGCTATTGACGGACACGTCAAGGAGGACGATATATACAAACTTTCATAATAAATTACATTAATAACTTTAATTTTAAATTCATTCAACATTTACTTTACTAAAATTTTATTGTGAAGCAAAAGCGTCTAAAATCCAGTGATGATGATGATAAATATATTTGAAAGAGTAACTTGACACCTAAAAAACATTCTGTAAATTCAAATTCATCGTCTTTGTCCAATTTGGTTACTTTTTCTTCCAAGAAAGAAATTCTCGACACTTCTCCTGCAAAAAACACTTGGAAACGGAAGCTTCGTTTGGAGAAAATTGTTCTCTCCATTGTTCGAATACACCTTATTATATGTCAAAAGAAAGTCATACTTCTACTCGTTTAAACTTTTCTGCAAAGAAACTTTTACGATTTCTCTGGTAATAATTAAGATGAATCAGTTATAACAACCATCAAGAGTTTTTGTATGAAACTTCTTGGGCTTGTTAAAATATATATTTAACTAGCGGCCCGTCCCGGTTTCGCACAGGTATAATAAAACTAAAACACGTATTCTTAACAAACGTATACTGTCTATTGATTTTAGGCGTCACTTTTGTGGCGTAGACCTCCCTTAAATCTCTCTACTATTTTTCCGTCTTCTTCATCTACCATTATTATCTTCTGTCTTCCTGGATTCTTTATATTTAACTAGCTGCACCCCGCGGTTTCACCCGCGTTTTCCGGGATAAAAAGTAACCTGTGTTAATCCAGACCATGAATTTCATGTAAATCCGTTCAGCGTGAAAGAGGAACAAACACTCTTATAAACTTTCGCGTTCATAATATTAGTAGGATTTGTACATACCTCTAGATATACGCAAATTGAAATGCGTCACGAAGAATTTCAAGGGTCTGACTCTGCTTAGAAGGCTCGGATTTTGTTGGGACGACGTAAATAGATAAGTACTTCTCAGAGTTTGTTCCGACGTCAGCTAAGGGACGCTTAATTTTAGCGAGTATTCATTCCAATTTCGCTTTTTGTCAGTAAACAAAACTGATTCAATTATAAATGAAAAAAAACTTTTTTGACTAAATGCAAAGGTCACAAGGGCACAATAAAACGACTTAGTTTTATAAATGATATACAAAAACTCGTACGAAACAAAAGTCTAAATATTTCAAAGGAACAAAATGTCATAATACACAAATTAGATTTGCAAAATGTCCTACAGCTATATTTATATATGAATTTGGAGCCATGTAATGTACCTCTATAAAATACTCTTACATTGCCCACAGGCTCTAAAATGTAATTATCCTACACATTTCCTTATTCACTAGAATTCACCGTGACTCCTCACCCTTACGTCAGAGTTTGTAGGCCGCCTGAAGGCCTCTGACATTGTTTGATGTTATACACTGAGAAAAATGTCCATCTAAATTCCGCTAAAATAATGATGAATTCACTTCACTTCACACAATTCATCAAAATTCCGATTAATTCACCTAAAGTACGGAGCATACCGATATCACTAAAAAGTACGATGATTAGCACCAGTTTTTACTTAAGCTTAAGTCGCTAGCACGCACACTCGTTTTAAATTTCACTAACATCAAACAAGGAAAAGTTTGTTGGTATTTTTGTTACTTCTTCATGCTGAAACAGCTTAACGGAATTGGATAAAATTTGGTGGAATTTAGAAAATGTATGTGAATGAATATATATATAGCCTATATCCTGGATCAGCACATAAGCTACTTTTCATTGTAAACATCGTCGTAGTCTTTCATCGCCGAGAGGAATAACCGCGGAACGTAGCTAGTCATCGCATATTTTGTCCCTCTGCAAAGGTATTAAAACAATTCTTTGGTCCGCGGTGAAAGATTTGTAGCTGCTACGTGATGCGGTTCACCTAATTGCTTTTGAAGAACTCTAAGACTTATGCAGGGTCGTGTAACTCTCGCATAAGGCCCTTACATTATATTTATGTGTTTGTAAGATTTAGAGTATTTTGAAAGATTTACGTAGGAGAAAAGGTAGAATGTACGCACTTACGTTTACGTAGAAACTTTTAGAGATCTTCTGGATGATGTAATTTTGTTTATAGTAGGAAAATAAATTAATAAAAAAAGATAGCGTCGAAATAGTTTTCACAAACTTTGCACGTTTTATATTTCGCTTCAAATTTTATGATTAAAATGTGGTCGTAATTATAAGTAAGATTTATGCCAACAAAATTTACATACCCTGCGATTAAAAAAAAATGCGTAAATAAATAAAGTTGCGTAATTTGTTCTCGAATAGTCCTCGCTTTGTGTCGTTCCCGTAAAGTAATTCGAAATCACCCGAAGTAAAGTGCAAAATTTGATGTATACTCTCTCTAGATAGACGTTATTTTCTTTCTCGTCCATATAACGTCTCTAGACGTCTCTCGTCCCCAAGACCCGATGGCAACTTGTTATGTTGATCCCAAATTAATTGAGGAAAACTGGGCGGCTCTGATGACTTTTGTAAAGTCCTCGGAGTGGGGAAACGGTCGAGTCTGGCAATAAACTTGTACCTACTAATAATAATATGAGTATAATACTTCCTTGATAGATTTTTGACCGCCGAAGTTGAAAAACGGGGCGTTAAAAGTTTGACGGGCTGTTTTTCCCTAAGGCAAAGTTTTGGCGGGTATATTCGTAGAATTTACCATAACTATATCATTTTTTATTTATCAATATGCATACATAAAAAGAAAATATTACTTAGAAACATTTCTTTTTTCATTTCGTTAAAAACCTACTGCAATGCGCAAATAGAACTACTAAATTTTCCGCCACCAAAAAGTTCTTTATACGAGTAACGGTTGTATTTTTACCGACCTCAAAATAAATATTCCAAGAAAGTAAAAAGCTGAGGCCTTAAATATAAATTGAGTACCGATCTGTGATTCTCCGAGAAATTGTTCAGGACATAATTTTTTCATGTTATTGAATGAGCTGTCTGTACTTTTATTCCCAAAGACTTCGCTTTACGGAAAAACGTATTTTTCTCGTAACAAGTTCATAAATAATTACCGTCTCTACCTACGCAGAGTTTCACAGTTATTATAGCAAATAAATAGCTTTGTTACAAAGGGAATCCTTTTTCTTTCTGCAATTATCTTCACTAATAAGGAATGCTGGCTCATATTTTCTGCGGAACCCTTTTGTGTTTTTTCGCAGAATAAGAATTTGCTTTGTGATTTAAATATTATGCTGATAAATTGTTCTTATTAAAGCTTTAGATCTAAGCTTCCTACTTTGTTTAGAAAATATAAAAACTGAGCTAATTTGTTTGAAATTAACTAGTGTAATAAAAACTAACTACGCCTTTTATCTAGATACTCTTTGCGAAAAACGAGGGATACTTTATAACTTTTCTAGACAATTTTTTTTCGTATTTGCCAATATTTTGGGTAATTCCACTTTGCCCTCCTACCAAGTGTTTTCTAAAAGTTTCTTTAGGTAAGGCAAATTACACTCATTATAAACTCTTGATTGATTTTGTTATTAGGGCTGGTAATATTTGATTTAGTTCTAGGTAGTGTTTAAAAAAAAAGACAAAATAGGTGATTTTTAATTTAGTCTCTGAAAACATGGTAGGTACTTTTTAAATTCGGCTAAATATATCAGTCGCTCGAGAGGTTCAGCCAAATAAATCGCCAAAAGCAAAACAGCTGTGAGTAAATCGAAAACCTTATTTTCATCCACCACACGACAAATGGGCTCATTTACTCCGGGTTCAGTTTATGCTGGCCTATGTTTTCTGTCACGCGATATCCGGATGTCCGCAGCCATGTCTTTGTTGTTCAGATTGCTTAATTAATTTGATTTTCAATTTAATTGTACGAAAGAGCCAGTAAATTGCAGTGTGGGTTGTTTTGGTCGAATGAAGGTCGTGATTTTGAGACTGCATTTTCTACCAGTTGGAAATCTGTTGTTAAGTCACAATGAAATTCAACCCATTGCTGTTTTATTTGTTCTCGTTCACACATAACTTTTTTATTAGAGACATGTAGCTTTGTCGGTCTACTTGGAATTGACGTTGTAACGTAAAACAAGCCTGTAAATGCTTGTTTTTAACAAGAAGAACAATGATACTGGTTTCTTTGAATTTGCCAAAGTTCTAAAATCACCAGCTACGAGTATGTCCTTTTTTTATTTTTCGCGAATAATGCCGCATGTTAGCGACGATGTATTGAAAACAGAAGCAAGCAAACTTAGAAGATACCAATTTGCTTCGACCATGAAAAACCCAGGATTATATCTCAAAAAACAAGGAAGCCGGCAGTCTGTTTTCAAAAACAAACCTCTCAACGTTGCCAGGGAATGGGCATTGTTGGGTGGTTTGTTGTTTTTGAGATCATTTTGTCTGTAGCTACTTGAAAAATAATGATAATATATCTGTGAATCTTTGAAAATCACACAATACTACTATATTTGCCTTTTTCATGTTTAACCAGTGCTTCCAATATTGAGCTCTGAATACCAGCTGTTCTTCCCAACTATTTGCCGAACTCTAGCTGACAAATTCTAAATGCTCTCGAAAAGTTGGCAGTTTTCATACATACATCTTCCTTGTTTCTACTTCATCTAACAAATAATAACTTGAACAAATGTTATTCCGCGCCTGTGCCAATAGCCAGCGACTGCATCTGGCAGGCAATTTCACTTGTTGCTTGCCACTGGCTGCCAAACACCAGGCTGTTGGCAAGACTATAATTTCTGCAGCCTTAGAATTGTACTGGTAAAGTTATTTATAGGTTAAAAACTTGTTTCTTTGAAACGGCTTTAGTACGTAGCATCACGGTTGAATTTACGTTGATTGCGTGTGTAAAACGGGTGCTAGAATGCAATATTCTGCTTCTAAAACGCTAGTTTATGCATTTCGCTAATAAGACAGTTGATGGTTTAGTTGTAAATAGTGTAATAAATATTTCGAAGTGTAATTGTGTGGTGTAGGTAACATATTATAGGTATGTATAATTGTTACCATTTCAGATTAATTCAGTCAACAGAGTAACCTCTTGCGTGTTAGAATATTATTTCTACCACCCTTGATAAAAATTCTGCCTTGCGCAGACCGGCGTTGATTCGCAATTCCTTTTTTGGCACGATTTTATTTTCCCCTTCCAATTTTTTTATTTGAATTTTTCCAATGGACTTAATTGGAATTCTCGCTGTACCGTATAGTATTACAAACACAATTATTTCCTTCGTATTTCAAATATTTGTGGTCAAAATATTGCCTTCTTTCATCTGGTTTTAAAATATTTGCTCTGGTCATAGTTCCTTAATTCATTTTAAGCAGCGATAGAATATCGGATGTTTATCCAAAAAAAAATGAATTAAATAGGCATTGACTTAACATTCATAGGGTTTGTTTGTACAAACAAGCTCTCAGCTCATAGTGTAGAAGAAGATTAAACAATTATTTTTAAATACCTACCAAATCTACGGTTTTATTAAATATGTCCGCATAAAGTAAATTAAATTATACACCATTCAATTAAAAAACTAAAGTCTCATTCAAGCTATTTATATCTTCCACTCTATCCAAAACCCATTTATTATGGAAAATCCCAAAGAAACAGTAGAAATAAATCCTAATATAAATTTAAAGTCTTAACTATGACCCGGGAACTTATTCACTGGGTCATCTAGTCAACACTACTAAACGGCGCACCAAAAACCATTATCAGTTTAACCTCGGCTCACATTCACCGCACGCTGACATCGAACACTAATTTCTATAGACTGTGTTTACCGTTTATCTCTCCATTCCAGATCTAGGAAACCAATATAATACGGCTTTTATCGATTATAGTTTACTCCGGGACGCTCTTAGCTATTAGTTATTTACAGCTCGGACTAAGAATATCTGTGGGGTACAAGTGAAGAGAAATCGACTGTACTTATTCGATTTTTATACTTAGTACATGAACCTTTGTTAAGGTTTTATAACGAATTAAATAATTTGTATTTGTATCTGTTTTATTTTACTAATCCGCACATGGCCAGAGTTGTGGAATACGGCCTAATCAGCCTTCGAAGGTAGACTTGTATCCCAAGAGTGGTGGGAGGATTAAAGATTGAGTAGTAAAAATATCTGTATTAGAAAACTGCTCATTATTTTTTTTTTGTTAATCTCCTTCGTTGTTGATGTTACAACTAACCTCACTACCTCAGTAGTAGCACGGGTTTTTTATGGCATGTGCCGTTACCAACCAATTTTACCCAAGTTGTAACATTGGCCATTTTTTCCATGTTACCACGGACTAAATGCTTTTAAAAACATATCGGTATTAAATCAAGACTTTAGGAGGTAGCTTTCAATTGAAATCATTCAACTATCAATGGTTCAAAAACAAGTAAAAATCGCTATTTCTCGTGACTTGAGTCGCAAAGTCAGCCAGAGCGTCGTTCTAGATAAGGACAGTAACCCTGCTTACTCTGCTAATTGAAACGTCATGTAACTTCTATTGGAGATGTCGAATGTTCTAGAAATGGACTGTTTTTCTTTGAGCTTCCTCGGTTTCTGTTGTTTTTGGTATTGATATGCTTCGGTACCGGCAGGTTCGAAATGTTTGATTTAAAATAATATAAATAAATGAATAGTAAAATGAACTCCGTTTGAAACACATGGATTTTTGATTTAGAATTTTTGAAATTAAAAAATAAATAACGATTTAACTTATTAAAATATTGCTGAAAACCGCTTATACTCGTACCTTGGATTAATGGATTACTTTTATTTCGAATATCTTAACGGTTCCTATACTATAACGCGTAAAACCGCGAAGCACAGCCAGTTTATAATATATTATATTCATAACTTGGTACATCTACACTTTTTACACAAACCCAGTTACTGAATAAACTAGAAAAAAGTTCCGAACTTCGAAAATGTAAAAGTTTTTTCAAACGAGGTGTCAAGTTTTCAGATTACTGGTGGGAAGCTCTACCGTAAATGTAAAATTTATAAAAAAAAACCTTTGAAGATTTTCAGCCCGTAGAAAAAGACAGAGATAGTTTTGTTTCAAATATATCAAATATTATATGTTTTCTTATTGTAGAAAAGTTCTTAATACGAAAACAATAAACTTATATGGCTTAAATATTACATCGAACTTATTGAGACAATCTAGGTTGGTTCGGTGGTCACAACATTGACCTTAGTGGAAGAAGCATTTATAACCCGGTCACATTATCTCGAGACCTGGCGTCGTCGTAAAAGTCCAAACGTAACAGTGAAATGTTTAAAAATATACTACGAAAATAAGTCGACGCGTATCGGCAACGAAAGTGCTAACCGTACTGACGCGCCGTGGCGAGCGCGGGGAGGTGAAAGGAGAACGGGGCGGAGGTTCGCATTCCAGCGAGGTCTCGAGATAATGTGACCGGGCTATAGGTGGAATTTGTGCTAATGTATTGACTGAAATAACTCGCCCTAAAGTCTATGGATCTATGGATCTATGGTCTATGGATGAAATGTCGTCGGTTGTTGTAACATTAGCAAGAATAATCGTAAAACGATAGAGTTTATGTTTCAGTAATGTGATGTTGTTTTATCGTCCGAGACTATGTTGTGTTTATAGCTTTGAATTCGTTTCATTACAATGGTGGGTATTTATTTTTTCTATCTTTGTAATGTTATTTGATGTGAGTTCACTAACCCGCATTTAACCAGCGTGATAGAATACGGCCTAGTTACCCTTAAAGGGTAGACCTGATATATCAGAAGCGGGATGATTGTAAGTTCAGTGCTTGCATATTACTGGTGAAAAGTTCGGAAGAAAACACTTTTATTAAAGTATTTAGCACTAGACGTGATTTAAGAACTACTGAAAATATAATTCAAAGAAATGTAAATTTATAACTTAAGAAAATATTAGGAACTGCTTAGTTTGTGAGCAAGTTAAGTCAAACTGAGAATATCATTAAAGTAATTTAAATAGTTTTTTTTTGGAAATGGGAGCGAATTTGATTTTTCCGGTTCTAAAACGCACGTACCAAATGTGCAAGAGTCGTAAACAACTCACGAGACACCGGCGATGCCGCGCAAATACCACGACATGTCTTCTTTGATGACAAATTACAATGGCTTGTCTGCAATACAAGGCTGCTAACATATGAATAGTGCTATACATCTCACTAAAGAAGCGGGGAAGGGATGCGTAACTCTTTGTTAGTTCGCCCGACATGTTTCTCTGACAGGTACGGTAGTAGTTGATTGATAGACCGTGATAAATCTCTGACGAAGTTTGGTAATACCCGTATTCAAGGTAATGGGTAGAGGGTAATTTTATATTTTTTTGGTTCCGAATTTTTTGCTATTTTTATCTAAGGCGTAATGTAGTTGCCGTTACTCCGTTCTATACTGATATGTCTACGTCTTTGGTAGAGAAAGTCTTATTATACTTTTGAATGCTTGTTTAAATTAGTAGGATTACTAATTTTATAAAGGCTTCTTTATAAAATCTATAATTATTCTTTATAAAATCTTTACACATGGGCTTCTTTATATTCCAGAAAATTGTGGATGACGCCGCGGGGCACAGATAGTTGTTAAATAAAATCATTTATTCAGTAACTCAGATTATAATGTGGTCAATTGATATTTTTTTACGTAGAAGTCTGTTTCAATTATAATTCTCATTGGCCGGAGGCTAGTGTTTACTTTTACTAAGAAATGGTTTTCTAACGTTTCCTAAAGAAACAAAATAAGGATAAATTATAATCTATTACTCAATGAAGAGGAGCTTTTTCCTAGAATTGACAGACATAACAAACTAGTGAAGTTATTATATTAGTTATTTGACTAACAAAATCTGTTTAGTTATTTTCTAAAAAATGTTTATTTATTCTTTTTAAAATCTAAATCCGTAACATATATCTCTCCTAAAAGCATCGTTTGGTTTTCCAATTTTAATAAAATATGAATGAAATGTTCATTCATGTAATGCAAGGTTTGAGTTTCACGTACAAATCTCGTAAAGCCGACGAAAAGGGCAAAATGAAGCCATGGAAATAATATTTTAAATACAAAGAACGTAACCCTTTCGTGTGATTTCAAGAACATCGACCCTTTTATGCGATTCCATCATGCGATACCTGTGTGGGTATTCGTATTAAGATTATATCAAACCAAAGAAATTACATAAACATTTTATAAATTTTGACTGCGGCGAAGTCAAAAGAGGAGGGTTACGTGTTTGACTTGTATGTATGTATGTACGTACGTCCCTATAACAAACAAAACGTACCTCGCTATATTTTTTATACCTAACTACTGAACGATTTAGATGAATGGCATGTTGTTAGATTTGTTTCTATTGCGCGAGTATCACTAGGTAAATAAAATGTTAATAAATAATTAATTGTTAAAAAAACTAAAAAACACGCTTTGTTTAGTGTATTGTCATCGGTCCTCGATATATCTACAAAGTTTGAAAGAAATCTGAATTTAAAGTGGGTCAAAACGCGCTCAAAGGAGTCGGTTACAAACATACATACAAACATACAGGTGAAGCTAATAAAAGCGTGTTAAAAAAGATAATTGACGGATTTTTGACGCCAAAATGTTTTTTTTCCCGTAGTCATGTCACATTTTTTTGAAATATAAAATATATTTTATAATTGAGTTGGAATTTTACTCGTTAACAATTAGACCTCGCAAAATATAATTTTAGGTGCAAAAAGTACTTTAAAAATTTTTGAACGTGTCTACCAAGTTTTTATGAAACATAAAACTTTACAGTACATTTTGAATTTAAATTTTTTAAACATTTAACTTTGCCTCTTACGACGCAGTTCGCAAGCTAGCAACATATAGCGTGACCTATTTCCAAAATGAGATCAGAGTTTATGCTAATTCGTTCTAGCTAACGCCTTTAATACGGCTTTTAACGCTGAAGTTTTAATATATTTTGGTTTACCTATGTCTGAATTTTTTGTTACTTAATTCTGGCAAAATGTAGGAGGGTTTTACGATTGTGGCAATAATATTAGTTTTAATTACCTATGTAGATAACTTCTTGAGAGTTGACTACGATAATATGTTTAATCTTAAATTATCGTATTTTATAATTTTGGTAATAATAAAAAATACTGCCTGAAATAGTGACTGAACAAAAAACACAAGATCAAAAAAAAGTATGCAATAGATTGACAAAATAGAGACTAAAATTACGAGGAACTAAAGCATTGATTGACTCGTTTTAACTTATTTTTATTTCACCACGAATTTAGCCAACAAATACGTAACCCGACCAAAAACCCTGTGGCAATATATCTATTGAATGTTAAAGCGTTCGCAAACTTCATCAAGTTGGTATCACTCCGTAATTCCTGGCGGATTGCTAGACAATTTAGCTTACCTTTGGGACGCTCAAAATTCAGTGCTCGATTCTCACATGATACCCGTATCACAGTTGCCGGAAATTGTGGCGAAACTAGGAGAAATTTGCAGGCGAATTGTTGAGATACGGTTTTCATATTCAAATTCAACGGCTTATCATACATAATGTGACTAATTTTGAAAGTACTGCCTGAATCTATAGTGATTTTGAATACACAGGGCTAAAAAGAAAAGGTATGCTATGCCGAAAAGAGTATTCATCATTATGAACAACTTTACTATAGAAGCAACCCTGAAATTGGGAAAAGAAAAATCAGGTATTCCACAGAAAAAATCTCAATGGCGTTCGACAAAACGTATGGAACAGCTGATTTCTCCGTGACTTTAGGGTTGGTCCCATAGTAAAAGTTGTTCATAATGATGACTATGAGCCCTTTTCGGCTTATCATACCCTTTTCTCATAACCCTGTACAGGCATATAGGTCAGTTAAGCACAGTTTGCTCGTCCAACTGTACCGAGTAAATACAGTGACAGCCGATGGAAATGGCGCAGGGCTGCGTTGACTGTTTATATTTTCAACTACGAATGCGTTGATGAAATTTTACTGCATTTTTTATAGGGGATATTTGTGCTAGGGTTACGCAAATATACACAAGCAATCGAGCTATCTGAACTTTACTTTTTCATTTTTTTATACAGCGCATTTTGCAATAAATAAAATAAATAAAAATAAATAATAAAATAAATAAATAAAATTTAAAAAAGTTCAAGAGTAAGAATCTGTAACTCAGTATGCCAAAGTGAATAAATAGGTCACCTAAAATAATCATAATAAAAATCTTAAGTGCTATAGTCTGTTAGCAAAAATATAAAAGTAGCAAATAAATACTGAAAAATGCAGTTCTAAGTAGAACTGATTTGATTATGTCAACATCTTTTGGAAAGTATCCAAATCCTCAAGAAAACGCAGTATTTCATTCTGACATTGAATTTTAAGACCAACTATATCAACTAATTTAATATGCTATGTGTTCTAATAATGACAATAACAGAAATACGAGATACTTCATAAAGTTATACTATACGCTTTAGACGACAAATCATACTCGATATAAGTACCATCTAAATAAATAAAAATCAATTGTCGTGAGTTAGTCCCATAATACACGAAATTGGCTCAACTGATTCGATTTGTTTTTTTTATTTATTTTGGCTTTAATACGTAGGTAGCTTAGAAAAAAACAAACAAAAAAAGCTAGTCATAATTAAAGATATTAAAAAGTTTTTTTATTTTAAGAAAATTCTAAATTTTATATCTTATTCAAATTTTATACAAAGATGTACTAAAAAATTAAATTGAAAACAAATAAATACGATACACAACACTTGTAAAAGAGTTTTTTGTTTGTAGGTACATACGACGCCGAATGAATAAATTATAATGGCTCGAAGCTCTGTGTCAGCTGCTCTTGACTGCAATGCGTTTTTTAACGAAAGAGCAATTTCACGGTTCAATAAAATGCTCAATCAATGAATTGTCAAACTGTCAATGTTCTAGAGAACATACGCCCCTGGGTTGTAGACAACCCAGGGGCTTTACTCTGTCCGGTCTTTGAAACTGTTACCGTGCTGTATATTTGAGTGGAATCTTCAAGAAAATATGTTAAATATACCAACTTCAAATTAGAAAATAAAAGAAAACTTTGCGTTTGAAAACCGTGTTTGTGTTTAAAACGTGTATGACGTCACAAGTTTACGGCAAGAGACCTCAGGTGCATCTGTGAATAAGGCCCCAGGTCAACTTATAGGTAACAGAATACTACGAGTATATCACATACTTATTTTTGTTAGACTAAATCCAGAAAATAATTTTCTTGTCTTTTCTTGTCCGTAACAATTAGAACTCATTTCTTTTAACCAACTAAAAAATAGAGGTTTTCTGTTCAGTTGATACTATTTTTTTAAATGTTTGTTACCTTAGAATTCCGACATTTATAAACCGATTTGATTTGTTTTATTTGAGAGGAAATAGTACTTACATATTGGTACCATAGATTTCATCGAAATCGGTTTTTAGTTTAGTTTGTAAATCAAAATAAACGGAAAAAACATCCTGCCAAGTAATGTTGAAGTCGTTCTTTTAATTTATAATTTATAAATAAATAATATTAAATACTTATAATTTTAAAGGTTCTTAATTTTTTAATCAATCCATCTATCTACTTATCTTCTACTAAAATGTTGTAAACAATTCACTTGTCACTCGTTTCTTTTATTGCTAGAACCCGTTTTGTAAGTATTCCTATTACCTAAGCAATACAGCTGGACTGACACTTGCCAATACTGTGTGCTGTGAGAAAAATGAAGAGCTCGTACAAGGTTAACGCAGTGCCTTCTAGAAATTTTCACTTTACTGCTCGACGTGAGACTGCATTGCGTTTGTCATTCTATTTTCTAAATGAAAAGCTAGAGAATTGCTTTCGTTTCGAGATGCGCTGTTACTGCTGGGTATGATTTTGATTCGAAATTATTATTGAAGAAGGAAAACATAGGAAAAAATAAGGAGGAAAAAATTGGAAAATTATAATATTTTTTTATCGATACAGGCTTATCATGTCTGATCATTATCCTGTCTGATTTTAAACTATGATGCGATCAGTCGTTTACGTAATAATATAGAAAACCTGTTTACTTGAAGATTTTGAGGAAGGAAAAGCTTACAGAAAGTACATTTAGTAGGTACATATCATTCACATATTTTCCAATTTGGCATTTGGGTTTTAAAAATTAATGTAGTTTGCTAAAATTATTTTACTTTAGAAATAGTTTTCCGTCTCCTTTCGCTAGTAAAACGCTTTCACGATTCTAGAATCTTCTCTAATTTATAAAAGCGAGGAATCTGCTGATTTTTCTCGTGTCGGTCGAACGACTTCAATGGTCGTTTAACTTGTTATCAACAGTTTCAGTGCTAGCAATCGTCGAACTGTCAGCGGGAACAAGATTTTTCAAGAGGTTATTATAAGACTTAGATTTTAGGTATTTCTTTCGATTTTCTGGAAATAAATGGGTCAAGATTTATGTCTTCTTTTAGGTTGTTTCTTTTCACTATGTTTAGATAGACTATGAGATAACGTTACCAGCTTACCAGCTAGTTACTGTTTTATTTTCTTAAGACTTATTTACATTCGGGAGTACCAGATTGGCTTTGTATTCGGCTATTTAATTTTAGTTTTCGGAGTGCTACTTGTGGACATACATATACATAAGTTGAATGTTTGTAAGGCTAGCTTTTATGGCGTCTAGTAGTCTATTAAAGAGAAGAGATAGATATATCTCTGTTATTGTCCGCACTAAAAATTTCAGATAAAAATAATCATAAAACTTAAAAGCTACAACTAGCGGCCTTATAACGCTAAGAGCGATCTCCTTCAGCAAGAATACGTGAGATTACTGGTGGGTGCATCATGTAACTTCTCACACTATACGCGTTCCAGACCACATTACGTTGTTTATTATCTTGTTGTTCAAGAAATCTCACACAATGAAAAGGATATGACCAACTATCAGTTTTTATTACTATGCATCAATTATTTTTGTCGCAAACTTGTACTAGCGCTAAATCCAATGCCAAGCCTACGCCTCCATGGCAGTACATGAATGCTCGGGTTAAGGAAATTATCCCTTCGGGTTGGCACGGAATTCTTATATTACATTATTTTGTGCCACGTTTGGGAATATGGCGCGCTTCTTTTATTAGATTAGCTGTTATTAACTTAGTCGCATAGCGGTATGCTGTAAAATTTGTAATTTAGTGACCGGAAATGGTCGATCCTAAGACATACTTTTTTCGTTTTTACAACATAAATTTTATAAACCTGTGTGAGATAACCTTTAAAAACTAGTGCAACGACTTTTTAGCCTTATCGCTTAAAGCGCCGTTTTACAGGAGGTTTGTGTGTTTTTTGCATGCTGTTGGTATCAGAATTTTAAACCTGTAAGTTGGTTTAAGGCCAAAAGAAAATCGATTTCTCTCTATCACATGTAAACCTTCTAGTCTATCTCAATGATAGTAACAGCATATAAAAAAAAACTTGGGAACAGCCAGAGAGTATGGTTGCCAAATAATACTTTTATTTTTCACTAGTTGCTCAGTTTAACCCCGTATTGCACAGTAAAAAGTAGCTAATGTTAGCAAAAATAATATAATATAAATTAAATTAATAAATAATATAATCAGATTTTTAAACTAACAAACATAGGTACACTCTTCACATTTACACACTCCTCATTCACAAAATTCCGACATAATTTTAGTGTGAAATATTAACAAACCGTATTTTCACAAGAACTTGAATAACGAACAGCTCTTTATTCAATTACCTTCGACTACTAAAGTTGAGTGTAAAATTAAATCTCTATTTCTGGCCGCAATAGCAGTGCTTTATTTCGCAGCTTGTTAAAGCGGCATTCTGTCGCGAACAGGGAAATTGCATTATTCTATGTCAATTCAGTGCCGTTAGTACTGCAGAGGCACAGAGTAGGGTCCACAGAAAACGAACTCCACTGATTACCTTCTACAGATTCCACACTTAGGATGATGAAATTGTATCGCGAAAAACACCGCACTTTAGATGATCAAAATGTGCCATGCAAACTTTTACTTATTGAAGAATTTACATATCGGTTTTTGCTTTATACGATTGGGCGCATCTTTGTGAAAGTGGGAAATCTTTGTTAAAGTCTATGCAGCTCGCGCTTTTGTCTAATTTTTGCTTGTTTTTGTCGAAAAAGAAATAACTCATGCAATGTATAATAAATAACAAAACACGACTTCTTTTTGACTTAATTGGAGGTAAAGTACCTCTTAATTTTGTTAGTAAATATCTCTTGATTAAGTGTTTTTTTTATTTCGAAAAAAATTGCCTGTCCCCACCAACTTGCCTGTAAGTAAGCAACGATGGGGTATCTTTAGAAGTTACCTATGGTTAACACCGAAGAAACAGAAAAGTGTATAAAAAGTTTAAGGAACATTTTCCTCCTTTCTATATTCATATTCAGGGGCCCTATTCTTGCGAGTCAGAAATTATCTCGGTCACTGTGTCTCTCTCACAAATGTCATGAGAGTGAGAGGGACGGAGATAATCTCGAGTACCTAAGGTATAATTTAAATGTCACACTATTTAATGCTGTTAGTAAGTATTCTCGGAGTTGAGTAAATTAAGGGGATACCTTACGTTTAAGGTGGTTTGTGCGTTAGAAGCTTTGCCCAGTAATTTTGTCCGTGCAGGCGATAACGTACTCGTAGGTAAATATTCCTGGATAAGGAAGTTTCTTAAATGGAATAGAAGTATAGAAATGAATATTAAATCGCTCATTATCATAAGCTTGCGACTGCTTATGCATTCATTAAGTTATAATATTATGAATGCATTAGCAAGAAATACAGTTATAAAGAAAGGGTCATCATTTTAATGAACTTTAACTAAAGGAATTCGTTAAAAAAGACCTGTTCCATAGAAAAATGTCAATGAGACTCGACAAAATGTATAGAACAGCTGATTGTTTTTCGCGATTTCCGGGTTGGTCCTATAGTAAAAGTTGTTCATAACGATGAGTACTATGAGGTTTTTTTGGCATTATTCTTTTTTTTTTTGGCGACCTTATTGCTAAGAGCAGTCTCTTCCAGATAACTTTAGGATGGTGAGGACACATCTGTCCCGAAGTAAAACATCTGCCTCGGTTTAGTAGTCTGTGGCGATGTCAATTTATATTGTGCTCACGTATTTACGTATCTGTTGGCTGCACTTTATGACTACTTCCGTGTGAGGGTAGTTTACGATTATTTCCGGTTAGTTGTGGTGCGTGGTTGTAATATTCGAGGGGTAACGTTTTTGTTGACATTAGTTTGCTTAGTTACAAACCCTACTCAAAAATTATGTACATATCTACTTAATTACTAACTTGTTTGACCATTTTTGACTTAACAAATATTGGTGTGTAATTGAAAATTCTGAGAGTCAAAACGTTATGAGTCAAATGTATCGTTAACATAATCATCATCATCATCGTTTTTTTCACAATGTGGGTAGAACCGCGGGGCGGAGTATCTAAAACACTAATAACCTTCTCATTAGTATTTTAATTTTAGACACCGAAATGGTTATACATAAAGTGGACGAGTTCTATTATGCTGAAAAACAACGATCGTAGTGGCACTAAAATACTCGTAGGATCTGCTACGAAAATACTTTTATCAAAACTTGTAACTTTTGTGAACGGTGCTGACGCTACGACGAGCTACGAGCTACGAGCACGGAAACAATTTGCAGTAATGTTTAATCTTTAGACATTATCTTTTGCGAAAATTTAGACTACGTGGCTAATCGAAAAACGTTACAGCATTAGAATACGTAATAATTTAATCAGTAACTTAAGCAGTAGACATTAAAAATAGCCGTTGTAAACAGTCAAGAGTAAAGCCATGGCTTTACCTTGAGAATTGAAAACCTTTTATAACACGCTTTGTTAGTCTACCACGCTAGAAAAGTACGGGTGTTTCATGCAAAATATCGTTCATAAACTCATTCGTAAACAGAATAAAACAAATATATTCTTAGTTTAGATTCATTAAACAAAATTATTAATAAACGCACAAAAAATAAATAAAGATATATTGTATAGTTACGCCTTACCGTGAAATACTAAAGTCTAAATGTAATAATAATATTATACTCGTATCGTATCGTAAAACACAAACATATTTCAATCCGAAACTTTGTCCTAAAACTCAAACTTCAAAACCGAAACCTCAAGTAAAGCAACAATATCTCAAGTGGAGCGTGAGCCAAGTAACCTTCCAGACAACCCCTATACTAAGTGACAAGTTGACAAGTGAAAACGTCCGAAAGGTCACAGTGCAGCTGGCACAATCGGCGATGGACGAATCACTAACTCGTAACTCGGAGCCTGGTTAATAGCCTCATAAAGTAGCGACGCTTTTATCTCCGCTGCACGGGAAATAACTTCTCGTGGCTCCATTTGGAGTAGAGTATCTGAGCCAGTTTTTATAATATAGTAATAGTAATGTAGTCTCTGAAAAGGGTCTCGAACTGATCACACTAGAACGTGTCACAGTGATATTTGTTGGGTTTTTTTCTTAACGAGTCACACTGTTACATGAGTGTGATTGTTTGGTTCCCAATAAGTCACTCTGAACAGTATACAGTACAGTAACTTTACAACTGTATAGTTAGGCAACGCACTGAGTATTGACGGTGAGAATAAACGCCGGGATCAATTTAAAAAGCCACATTTTGTTTTAACGCTTGTATTCTGCTTGAAATTTTTAGCGGGTGTGATCGAAACTCCGGCAAATCGGAGTTCCGGGCTTTGTAACACGTGTATGGTTCCATGTAATTATGCCAAAAATTACATCTTCTTACGAAGGATTTATGCATCAATCATCTTTAGTAAGCCGTCGCTTTCCTCGATCCCAAAACGCTTCTTTACTATCCTACTAATATTATAAACGCAAAAGTTTGTAAGTATGTTTGTTGCTCGTTCACGCAAACACGGCTGAACGCATTTACACGAAATTTGGAATAAAGGTTGTTCATGGTCTGGATTAACACATAGGCTATTTTATATCCCGGAAAACGCGGGTGATACTGCAGGGCGCAGCTAGTGAGTAATAAACGTTTAAAGGTAAAATAACTTCACAAACCAAATGATTACTGTACGCTTTTACAAACCTTCTATCATCTGTAGGCCTAGCACAAATTTTGACGTAAAATAATTATTTTTACAAAAAACAAAAACCGACTTCAAAAGACCGACTATTGAGTTATTCATCTATTTGTCGCGCACGTACTTAATGCAAATTTAAGACTTATATGGTTTTCTCATGAATACCATTATCACAACTGGACTAAATTGAAATGGGACCAAATGGGAAGCGTCAGCTTTCTAATAAAAAAAGAATCATCAAAATCGATTCACCCAGTCAAAAGTTATGAGGTAACAAACATAAAACAAAAAAAACATACAGTCGAATTGATAACCTCCTCCTTTTTTGAAGTCGGTTAATAAATAGCGAGTATTTGATAGATAATTGTATACAGAATGGGATAGCGATAGCAGATCCTGTCGGGCATAAATAGAAACAACATTGTCCAATGCCAATGTTAGGTATACCTACTAGAGCCACTCGGAACAAACAGGAAGTTATGTCATCTTAATGAGTCTTAAATATTTATCTTGCTTTTACACTAGGTAGCGTTATGCAATGAGAATAATTTAGATCATTTATACCATAGCGTGATCGTCATCAAAGGAGCGGAGGAAATGATTATTCTCATCCCAAAATAATATCCAACATTTTCCCGGTATAACGTCACTCATGTTTTCCTTACAGAAGCTAATTAGTTTTTACACGCTCTTTGAAACGTTACACGTAGAAAAATCTCTCTGAAAATTTGCTAAATATTCGTTAAGAAGAAAATGTTTCGTAAATGTACAGAAATAAGCTGGCAACATCAATTCGACCTGCGTACGGCGGCAGGTAGCAAGTGGACGCGTAAGAAGATCGTGCCTTGTGGCGTTCTTTAGGAAAGCCTATGTCCAGCAGTGGACAAACATTAGATAGGCTGATGATGATCTATTCACATGTCATATCATAACGAATTTCAAATAAACTACACTTATAAAGGCTAAGTGGCCAGCCCTAATGAATAAATTTTACTATTTTGCAATGAAAAAGCAACTGAAATTCCTTTTTTGATTCATCGTTCCGAAATAAGAAAAAACGGCTCAAATACGATATTGTTAGAGTGAATAAGTAATACACTTACTAAGCGAAGATTTCCACCTTAACCCAGTTTTTATCTTCCAGCTGTGATATATATAGACGTACTTTCATAGAAATGCTTTTAGGCATTCATATCTCAGGTACTTATTTGGTATTAAATATGCATAGGCTGTTGGCACCGACGTTACAGAGTTTAGTTATATTGAATCAGATTGACTTTTATTACCGGCAATATATACAAATCGTTACAATTTACTAGTTGAAAAGGTATTAAATTTGATTTTATGGTCCAATTTTTCAATAGGCATCGTATTGCGTTGTGAACTTTTTTTAGAAGTTGTTAGAATTGCCATGTTTGGAGCTCAGAATTTCAACCAGTGCCCTATACTCGTCCTATATTTACGTTTGAAGACGCAAATCCTTTTACGGGTAGCCAAACCACTCGCCTGGAATCAATAGAGGATGCTGTGATCTCATCGCTCTCTTAGATACGGAAGCTTTTGTTGAATCTTCTGAATTTTCCAGTTGATATTTTAGGGATACTTTGAAGCTAAATTTGGAGATAGAAAACTCTAGCCTTTGAATCCATCGGTTACTCTCACAAGTGAACCTGAAAATACCTTAATAGAAAATTAATTTTATATGAACACGAAACCAATTAATCAATGCCATAATGAAAGTGCTACGATTAAATATCTTCGTGTCGTAAGCTGACGTTACATTTAATCGCGAAGGCAAACAGTCGATGTTTACTACACACTGGGCAGTTAGCTGACTACGCTGACAACGCTGACAACAGTGACAACGCTGACAAAAACCATATCGTGGTGTTTTGACTGAGCGGTAGCGTACAGGTGGTATAATGGTTGTGTAGGGCGCGGCGTATCGAGCGAGCGGCGGCCGCGGGCGGGAGGACGGCGCGCGCACCAGTGCCTTGGGCGCGCGCGGCCAGGCAGCTCGTCTCGCATCCTCAGAGCTCCCTCGCGCCGGCTCTCATCACACGAGCGCGTGACACACTCGCATCACAAAAAATACAAACCCTTCCCACATAATCCCACCGGTAACCGAGCCCGAGTCCGAGCCCAAGCCCGAAGCGAAACTTCGGAATGCGACGAGTGTTGTGAAGTGACAAATTTTAATTGAACCACGTGACGTGACACGGGACCGCCGTTATATGTGTAGTGTAATTAGTTGATCAATTATGCAACTGTAGTAATGACGGAGGTTTCCAGTGGTTTACTATGTCGTGTATTATGTATGGGGATAGATGAGCGTACCGAAATATCCGCGTTATATCATGACGCGCCACCTAATCCTGAAAGCCGATTTTTGCGGTTTCTTTTTTGTGAATGATTCTACTTTAAAACAGCTTTAGGTTTATAAAACCTTAAAGATTTTAATGGTTATGATCATTTATGAAACGTGTTTCTTATTTATACCGGTATAATTTCTAGATGACTTAAATAGAAACCTTTTAAATAACCTAAGTGTCAGAACGAAGGCCGCGTTCTCTTTAGCACCATGAATAAAAGCAGTAGTCCGTAACTGAGTGTGATATAGTTTCGATAGTTTAATACTCGTAGTTACCAAACTACATTAGAACTGAAAGCGTAACTTCGTAGCACCTGCTACGAGCTACGTTAATGCTACGCTACGGATAATCTAATATTTATGTTATGTTCATTGCTTTCAAAAGTGTACTAACTACATCGTTATAGCGTTAGTTTTTAATGGACATTGAAAAAGAATAGATAAAGGAAAAGTAGAACAAAGGCAGAATCTTTACTTGACGTTCGACACCTAATAAAGAAACCGATATTTAGTAATGTCTCAAAGCCCTTCCCTTTAAAACAGGGTTTCTTAAAGTGGGGTCCACGGACCCCTTAGGGGTCCGTAGCATGTAAATCAGGGGTCCGCGGGCGCGAGCCAGGCGCGTGAGTTTTCGCCACTTCGCCCCCGCGCCACCCGCCTCTGGTGTCTTTATCGACTCTGGTGTCAATAAAGACAAAAAGTCGCAATCGATTGAACGTCGCAGATGACATGCGACTTGCCTTGTCGAAGACGGTCCCACAGTTTAACGTTCTCATTGAGGCCAAACAACAGCACCCTTCTCATTAAGTTACTCGTAGTAATAAGTGTAAGTAATTAAAGTTGAAATAAAAGTATTTTTATAAAACTAAGTTTTTTTTTACCAATTTTTTTTTGGCTGGGGTCCGTAGACTTGTTTAAATTTCGAAAGTGGTCCGTGACTCCAAAAAGTTTAAGAAACCCTGCTTTAAAACCTTCATAGGGTCCGAAAGACCTTCAGTAAATTGAACGCTTGGCGGCCGCCATTATGATTTTTGCCGAAATAATAGCTTTTAAGCTTTTCCCGGAAGGGCACTCAATATTTAGAGATATTGTTATCAATTTAACATTTCATCAAAGCCATAATACCTTATTCTTCCTATTCAATTGCTGACTGAATTGTTTCATAAAACTTGACTCGATTCTAAAATGTCTATGATATCGTTTAATTGCTATTCATCAATTATCAACCTATTATTATTGAATAGAGTTTGCACACTGTTTGGCATAAAGAGTCGTTGTTAATTACTCGCGTTATCGATTTAGCTAATAAAAGCGATTTCTCTACAACACGGATATAACTATAAGCGAAGTCATTGGCTCCCATAAATAGCTTCCAAATGACGACAAAATATTCGAAGCGGCTCTTCCAGGCCGTTATTTTCTAAGTTACTTTACCCAAAGTGTGAATATTAATAAAAGTTAGTCGGGTAGTTTCGGGAAAGGCACCCATGCGATATAGAAAGTTATGTTGGTGAAGTTCTCTCGGTTCTCGCTCAAGAAACAGTTTACGGCTTCAATCAGGCAGCTTTACTGCTACGTTTTATTCTCAAACCTTTCACTTATCTTGAATATGAATAAGGAACATATTGATTAATAAAGTTCAATGAATTGCAATTGATACTTTTTTGGTTTTCATTGGACTCAATACAAAATTATAAAATGTGTCATGATAATATTGACACTGTATTTTAGAGGTAATTTTTTAAACCCGTGAGTTTTAGTAACTTGAAAGGAAATATCTTGTAGTTTATTACTCTGCACCAATTTTTCAAAAAACGAGTCAATAAATGTTCGTGCCAAGCAATAACTGACTAAAACCTACAAAACTTGAGCTCCGTTCGCTTGCTTCACAATCGATTGATTCTACACAATTTTCAAGATCTAAAAAACTGTCGTCGTCAATCTGATAGTAAAATCGTAATTGAAAACGAACGATAGCCAGCTAGCTCAGACAGATTTTCAGTGTCGCAAAGAGCTGGGGCGCCTTACTGAAGAAATCTAGTTTCAGTTGCAGCTTGGATTTCAAAGGCACAGACTTCAGTGACAATGGTCTTACAGTCTTAAAGTAGAAATTTCTTGTATTTTTAGATGTTCTCTTA
Organism: Alcis repandata; assembly: GCA_949125135.1. Taxonomy (NCBI): domain Eukaryota; kingdom Metazoa; phylum Arthropoda; class Insecta; order Lepidoptera; family Geometridae; genus Alcis; species Alcis repandata. The sequence continues at coordinate 8,154,639 of OX421238.1, forward strand.
AATAGTTGAAATGTGCACTTTGGGTTAAAGGTACCTCCTTTTGCGGGTCGGATGACTCGTTAAATTGGAGACCTCGGGTGTTAGTCCCTTAACAACATCCGCCTAGACATGTCAGAGGTCTTCTAACGGCTTAAAAGTCTGACATAATGGCTATATACGAGCCTTCTTTACTTTCATGTGTGTATGTGTAGGTTTTAGGGTTTCAACTAAATATTAATAGACGCTACGCTAGAGTTAATTTTATTGTGCCAATTTTTTTTCGAAACTTACTTTGACAGCTATAAAAATTTGTTGCTACCTTGCTAATATTTGTTGTTGTGAGAAAAATATCACTTAACAAAATGATAAAAGATGCAGACAGTTTTAGCATTGTTGCATTAGTTTAGTTCAAAAAGTAGTATACCAGATATTTCGTACGACAAAACTAATACCATACTATCCAAAAGCTTTATCTTCGATGATATTTATAACTGTCAGGATTAATGTCATAAAAATACTTACTTTGTAACCGATCACTGAAATGAAGGAACGGACGACACGTCAGACTTCGGATGGGTGATCACGGGTGCCATTTACAACTGAGTGCCACCGTGGGTCGGATGACGTGAAATTGTAGGTCCTGGTTGTTTGTTCTTTAACAGCAACCGCCAAGCCATGTTAGAGGCCTTCAGGAGGCCTAAATCTCTGACACTAGGTCTATCCACTCGGCTTTTACGAGCTTATTACTTACTTATTCTTGGACAATACAGCGAATCCGATCCAATATCCTTTATTCATTTTCTTATTTGATCACAAATAAAATTGGTCCCCTTAATCTCCGATACACCTTTATGTCGTCTGCTCGAGGGTCTTCTGATACACCAATTGTTTAGAAAATTGTGCCCTTGAGCGAATTTTCCTTATTGGACCCTACATTCGTCTCGGCCGCAATTAGGTCAAGACAAATTTCGCATTATGACCCTTGCGCCCGAAAATATACGATACGATACAAAGAAACATATTACGGGTCGTTTAGAAATTTGAAACTTTTGCAAAAAGGCTATTTGCTAAATTCTGCTTTATTCAAAGATTCATCGATTTATTTTGTACTAAGTTTTTAGTTAGATGACAGACACGTTTTAGGTGAATAAATTGTACCTTTGCCCAGCAGTGGGACAGCATAGGTTAATTAAAAAAGATATTGTACACAAATTGTTTTTTTTTTATATTAATAAAAATGAACAGCATCATTTGAGAATGGCTAGACCGAGTTTTTTTTTTGTTGTTTTTTTTTATGTTTGCAATAGTCCAATTTATGTCATTAAGGGAAAGAAAAGTAGGAAAAACGAGGTCCTACAAACTGATACTCTTAATTTAATACTCTGAATTTTGAACACAAACCTTAAGGCCAAGGGCTGAGCGTTAGCCTATCCAGTATGAGTTTCTATTCCCGGCTAGTATTTTTTTATATTTTGTCATTTTTTTTTACGTAGAAGCGCTATATCATTCCACATTACCATAGCCTTAAATAAGTCAGTCGTTTATCCATAAACTCAGTATTATTGTGTAATTTACGAATTTTGGTCAGCAAATATAATAATATAATTATTCTATTCGCAATCTGCGGTGTCAGTAATAAAACCAGCGTTGTGCTGTTTCCGCAGAAAATGATCAATTTACACCGTCAATTTCATAAATAGGGCTGCTGGTTAGGAATTATAATAGCCATTAGCGGTTTAGACTGTGTTGATATTTCAGTAAAGGTTTTGAATTTTATATGTAACTAGTGACCTGCCCCGGCTTCACACGGATATGAAATATAGCCTGTTACTAAGGGATAATGTAGCATTCTAATGGTGAAAGAATTTCTGAAATCGGTCAAGTCGTTTTTGAGTTTAATCGTTACAAACGTACAAAAGTGGAAATCATTCGTCTGTATAATATTAGTGTAGTTTAGCTGTGGTCTCGTTTTATTTGCATTTTTCGAGAAAATAAGGAAAGGATATTTAGGGTATAAGCTACCTTCATACTCGTACCTTTCATCCAAACCAGTTCAGAAATTTTCGCGTGATTGAGTAACAAACACTCAAACGTCCAAACTTCCTTGTAACATTTAGAGGTATAATGTTAGCAAGATATTCATAGATTTGAGAGTGGAACACGTTTCTACCCATATTTTGTGGTTTCAATTTTCATAGAAAAAGTCACGTAAGAAATTATTTACGTGACTATTTCTACGCGGCTAATGTGGTGTTCTTTTGAGCTTCCAGAGGTAGAATCACCGAATATGCATGATTTCAATTTATATTTGTCTGGCTCCAATTTTATACGCCTGAATGTATTGTGAATAGATATTATCATACAAGCCTTACTTACTTGGATTTTTTTCAATATTACTAGAGCTTATCATACAGCAGAGTCAACAAAAAAGGTATTACAGATCAAAATCAGTTTGGCAAATAGAACAAATAGTATAGAATATTATATTTATAGTGTCATTGTATGTATATCAAACAAATAACATGCAATATGTGTAACGTATTTCCAGCGAAATTACAGTGCATAAACAGATTTAATAGGTAATTAGCATCTTAGAGTGCCTAGCGCAATGTAATTTCCCTTTTGAATTATTCTCGAGTGGCTGCTACTTGGACCTATTCTTGGAAGCTTGAGTTTATCTCCGTCAGCTTCATTCCCATGACAAATCTAATGAGAACGACAGTGACCGATATAATATCTCACTGGCATAAGCCTTTATTACTAGCTAACGTGACATTTATCATCAAACGCGTGACTTGCTTGTCATTACGTTGAATAAAACAAAGAAAGAAGTTCAAATGCGCAAACAAATTCAAGATACACGTAACCGGCGAAACTAAGCATTTCGCTTGACGTATAACAAACGGCCCTAGCTGTCCTGCCCAATTTTCCTGCAAAGTTTTTGTAGGTAGCCCTTCGTGACCTTATTATTCAGAACAGCCGCACACATATTAAAAAACAAACACGACGTGGTTACGGTCTAAAGCTTTCGCTAATGTTTGCCTTTCGTCTCTGAGGGAGGATGTTTTGCTAAATTGGAGCTTGTCTTATATTTTGGTTAAACAACATTGCGCTCGGTTACGCTGTTGAAAATCGTGTTAAATTATCCTAAAACCAAAAACGGTAAAAATATTTTGTGTATAGACATAAAATACTTTTAGATAAAAATATGACAGAAAAAAAAGTGACAAAGAGTTTACCTAACTATCCAATTAGGAAAAAATGGAGTTGAGTTAAGTTGTGGATGAAATCCAAATTTGGATGGTATCTATATATATAAAAATGAAACCCGTTTTCCTTGGTCACGGCATCACGCGTGAATGGCTGGACCGATTTCACTAATTCTTTTTTTGTTGTATTTGTTATTATTAGGAGAAGGTTCTTACGAAAGAAAAAATTGAGGAAGTTGAGCGGAACATAAAAAAAAATTAAGACAATTCGAATACAATACTCATAGTTAAGACAGGACAACGTGTGTCGGGTCAGCTAGTAATTAATAAAATTGTAATGAAAATGTTCGTTTCAGCTTTTGCTAACCATTATTTTCCCTGGTCGTTAATATGGAGATTCGATTACAAGTTTACAAGTATGAGTGGTTTCAGGCACAGCTTATTATTATAGACCATTTGCGGATATGACCGCTCTGAGTTGATTGTCTAGACATCTGGCAGCAATAGGGGAAGCGCCTCGTCAGATTCCAGCAGAATTTCTCATATCTATGATACGTTTCTTTTATGTTCTTTGAAAGTGCGACTTTGGTTGTAAAGATAAGTAAAAAGTAGCCTTTGCTCTAGTATATTTTTATGAGAGCTGTTACCGATCGTACTAGTGTGCTTGTGTGTGTTATTTCTTTATAGTGAAACGGCTTAGTGGATTTAGGTGAAATTTGGTATATTATTTGGTTGGAAGTACCTAATATTCTGCATTGACATATACGCCCATTTTCATCAATAAAAACTCCTAAAACTATTTACAGTTCTTGAAAAATAATGAGTTAAATAGCGTGACGGAACTAGCTAGTTATAATGAAACAGTATTTGTATCCTCTCTACTTCAAAACCGTTTTTATAAGCCGACACAAAAAAGTTTGCCATGTTCGATTCAAATCTGTAATTTTGCAGACATCTGGCCTTGTCGTAATGCTCAGACCCATCCCTGCATAATCTTGTCCAAAATTCTCATCAAATTACATCTTCTATTCATCCCTCTACCCTTTGAGTTACCTAATCTCTGTGATGTCATCATGCGAGACTTGCCTTGGAATAATTTTCCAGATTACAAATACAATTTGCTTAGCCAGCCAGACGCACATGTTATAAGCTAGACTGCCTACTCGTACATGCCTGTATTGCTAAGTTTTTGCGTTACCAACGTCATGTATTATCATCTCACTAGCTGTGCCCCGCGGTTTCACCTGCTATTCTATACAAAACATTTATTTCTCATGGGTAAAAAATAGCCTACATTTTAATCCAGGCTATAAATAACCTCCATGCCAAGCATACATAATTAACAGACATACACACATACAAACCTTTGCATTTGTTACATTATTGTTGTTGTTTTTTTGTTTAATTTGCACCCTAGCCTCAATGATTTCTTGTCCCATTTTATAGCAGTAATAACGAAAATGAAAACAATGCGATCAATCAACAGGCAACCTCTTTTTCTTTTTCAATCTTTTTCTTACGGAGCTGTCTAGACCAGCTTTTTTAATTAAACACTAGGTATAACTTATACGAGGCCAAGCAGTTCTATACAATTAATGTATCTATTAATTTGTAGACGGAACTTAATAATTCATTAGCGATGAAGGCTCTTACATAAATCTTGTAGGTAAATATACGAACACGTTCAATGTCGTTGGTTTCGGGTAACTCTCAGAATTAATGTACCATGCCTTTAATATTGTACTAATTGTTGGCTCAACCCTCGTCTACCATATATCTCATTTAACACAGTTCCTCTTCATTTCACGCACTATAAGGGAAAATGGCGAATGGTATATTCTCTGCGTATATTTTGTCACTACAATTGAGGTAGACAGAATATTTCGGTTTTAATACGAGTACTTAGGTTTTGCTTAAAGTTAAAAAATCGAATTATAAAAACCTTGAAAAACGATGGACAATTCGGCGTCGGGGTCGTTACATTTTACCACATATGAAAATAGTAAGAATTGAACTCTAGAGCAATGCGAATTAAGAATTTATACTTCATTAAAAAAATAACTACCAAAAACAACAATTGTAATACAGTCCAGAAAATAAGTCCAATATATTATGTAAACAAGCAATATTCTAGAGTGGTTTACCACAATTATGCTGAATTACATATTAGATAAAGCACTTAACGAAATTAACTTTAGATATCCTTGTTCATATTTTTCCTATACGACAAGGCATTAAATTATTTCACGAGAGTATTATTTAGTACCAAGAAACGGGAAACAAAAAGAAAACGCGAAGAATCCTATTCATCTCCGTTGTCACTCATAAAAACTTGACATGGTCAAATGAAAAAGAACTCCGGCCGATTAATCAATCCACAATAATAAGCTTGAAATAAAACTTTCGCCTTCTCGAAAAACGCCTTGAAGCGGTTATAAGATCAAGTTGACACTAATGGGTATTATTCCAAGTTGGAGCTGGGTAGAGGGAGGGGATGATTGATCGATTATCTTGAAGGTTCGTATAATTAATGTGCCCTGACCGATCCGTCTGCGGACAATTAGCCGGATTACGGCCATGACCGGATGTCTTTGCCAACACCGTACTAACACTATAATATGGTGTGAGCGTTGAATCGCTTTTGATCGAGTCTATTGTGATAGGGAATTAGTTCAGGGGCCCTATTCTGAGGGAAATATGTTCTTGGTCACTGTTGTTCTCATTAGAAACGTCATAAGAGTGAGACTGTCGAAGATAATCTCGAGCGTCCAAGAATAGAGTCCTAGGTATTAAAATGCTTGTCTATGTGGCGATACTATTGGCTACTTAATTCGAATTAACGTAATTACTGGTATTTCAACCAATGTCACTGTCGCTCCAGTCTGGTCATCATTTATTCTGCTGACTCACGTAATCGGCCACGACCGGTCAAAGCTAACACTTTGTCAATTACATAGAATGTCTGACATTATTCAAACGTGTTAAATAAAACTTTCATTATAATCATTGAGAACAAAGAAACAAACTCACAGCGAGTTTGTTTCTTTGTTTGTTTGTTATCGTTTCACGACTTAACGACTCAATTGATCACCACGAAACTTTTCATATACGTTGTCAGGAATACAAAAAAGGATATAAGATACTTTTTATCATCATCATCATAACCGTTTTTTCACGTGAGTGTAACTTCATGGCGTAGCTAGTAATCCAATAACATTCCACTCACTGCTGAGTATAGGTCTCTTCCTCAGCGCGTTATCCATTCTGGTCCTGTGCCAATCTCTTCCTTTGCCTTAACAGCGTCGTCGAATCATCACGGCCCATTCCATCGCCCGTTATGCCACCTGGATTTCTCCGAGGTTAAACTGTAAAAACTAAGCTGATTAAAGGTGTTTGTCGCTCAGTGTTCACATTGACTAAGTTAAGTTTAACTAGCTGGTAGTTGAGTGATTGGATTATAGGATAAATCTTAAACCTCGTATTTAGGTTAGCAATTAATTTAGCTCTATCTCTGTCGGACACTGAAGACTTATGAATTCAGTTTTGATTATCAGTTACTGAGTAAATTGGCAAAGTTGCGACTATAAATCTATCGTTGTCTGAGGAGATCATCGAAGTTATTATCTGCTGAATTAATTGAGCATAGGATACGGTAGAAAAACATAAATCCATGTTCTCTTATTCACTTCTGAAATAAATCACTCTGATTATTTTTGTTGTATTAGTAATGATTTGATTCTTGTGGATAAGAATGTGTCTATTTTTTTTACGATAGCATAATAGGCTATTTGACACTATTAAAAATATGCTACGAAATGTGGTCATTCTATTATGTAATAACATAAAAAAACATATTTATCTCTGTTTTATCCAAAAATATTTACAGATTTTTCAAAATAAACAAAATAAATTCAAATTATTTTTTAAAATTCTTCAGCCACAAGAACGCTCTTTGATTGGCTACGCCTCGCGTGACGTCACACGCAAGTAAACATTGTTTAATGACACTTTGTGTGATTTTATAATGTACACTTTGGTACAAGTTTGACGGTTGTCAAAGAATAAAGTTTGCTTACTTGCCTGTGACGTCACGCAAATCACATATCGTCCGCCATTACCGAAACAGCGTTTTTAGCGCGAATATTGTAATTTAAATTTTAACACAGTATTTTACGAAAAATACTGCAAATTTCGCAGAAATATACATGTGGTGTATTAATCATAAAATATGCCAACGAATAATTTAAAACAGTTTTTCAAAATCAGTCAAATAGCCTATTCCGTTGCTATTTTATACTCTCCAAAGTTTGCGTTTCCAAGTTTTTTCAAACAATTACCGAAGAGGTTCTGATGGATAATTGTTTTGTTTTGTGGTTGGAAAAATTATCTGTGTTGTTGTTTAGGAAACTGTTTATAATAATGTATTAATTCTTTTGATATTGTTTCATGAATGAGATTTTTTGGAAAAATTGGTTGCGTCACTAAAATTATTATTTTTATATTAAAGTTAGAGATCTACTTTGTTGTGCTGAACCAAAACATAATGTTATAAAATATTCCGGAATTGGTACTTACGGTTTTTATACGACGGAAGTTTCAAAGTTTACCGACCTGTCTCGGTTTTGGAATCTATCAAATGAGCATGAATTTTCGTTACGCTTAGTGAGCACATCTGGTAAAGTTTGACGCTATGAAAATACATTTTCACAGAATTTTATGTGTCTTTTCAATATTTTTTAAATGAGCTATTTTGTTTCTTCAATTATGTTTTCCTTAGGTACACATTTCAGTGTTGCCATTTCAATTTTGATAGTTCACCGTTCTTTAAAATTTATTATTTCTTTATAATCTATCTATCATCGTATGTAATCAAAAATATTTACTATTTCGAACTAAATTATTCGTATTATTTTTCTGTTAGAACGTATAATATTACCAACAATTTCTAATTCCATCGTAAAGGAATGTTAATGTTGGCAAAACACCCAAAAAAAACAAAAAAGAAACTAAGAAAACCAAAAAATAAACTAGAAAAGTAGATAAATAGACAATAACAAACATTAGGTTCTCTCTATACATTTGCACCAAGGTACTTTGCTCTTGCGTTCCAGCAATCGATGAATACGATTTTGATTATACGTTAATACATAAAACATTGAATGGGCTCCCCAGTCGTGAGATTTAATATTCCCCTAGATGTGAAACGTTTTATGAGCTACATTTCTTCACGCCTTTATCTCGTCGCCGGAAGTATTTCCGTGACACTAGCTGCGCTCCTTTTGCGTGAAATTCTTTTATTTCGGCTACATTTTCTTGGAATAAACTTCTGAGCGATGAGAAGACACATGGAAATAAATCTTGTTTTTCGGTTTCATTTGATATGTAAGCAGATAGAGCGAGATATGCTTACTTAGTATTGTTGTCGTATAATCTACTCTTTTTATTGAGAAAAAAAAAACACGTTCGGAAGATAAGTTTGGTTTTGCAATGAATTTATTTTTGCTTCTAAAACATCATTGCCACTAGCTACAGCTTTCTTTGTCACACCGTTTGGTATAGATCTGCCTCTCTTTCGATTTTCTCTATTTTTGATTCTAATCAACGAACGATGTCTAATTGATGTAGATTGTAGTTCAATTTTTCAACTTTGACTCTACCAAACATAAGTATGTAATAAAATACTTGCGAAATTTCATTCACAATGAATTAATCAGTTTAAAAAGTAGAAAACTGTTTAAAATGTTAAGAGTTGCCATGCAATAAAAATACTAGAGCTAATTTCTTGGACCGAACAGGATGAATTAAAAGTTACTTACTTCTTACCTTCTTCTCCTTTATTTAGTTAATGTCGAACTTGATATTTTAAAATGGTTTCGAAGCATTTTCGAAGTGTATAAATTGACAGAAAAGTGGCAGCATCCCAGCTGCCTGCCGTCCGGTCACGGCTGAGCTCTTGATGCTTTATAATACCTTTTCTTAGAACGCCTGGAACGGCTCAACGGTTCCCTTTTATCGCCATAAGAATTGTCCCATCACGAAGAAATTACGTACTCATAATAACTGAAACTCGAAATTAAATTCTGTTATAATTCCGCGAGAACGTTATTACATAACATTTTATTAGGCTCGAGGGATTTCGATTCGAAAAGGAACTCAATGTCTAAGGTGATAAGGACGAAATTGTGTTAGCTATGCTTATGTTGAAAGGATACTTGACATTGAAGCGGCTTCGCCTTTGCGATTTCTATATTGTATTTGTGTTCGTTGCTATCTGACAGAAACCGTCTCGTATTATTATCCTAATAAATATCGGAGTAAAAAGTAGCTAGTTTTTAAGCTTACAGGGCTATTTTTAAATTACCTAAAACCTCTTGCATATGGCTTTCCTAGATAATGCCTAAACACTTTAATTCCATCAATTTGTAAATAATTAAAAAATGTTTTTGTCCTTTTTTTTCTCCCAAAACATTAGTAAATAATCATTCACTTAAATTAGTTATCTAAATTACAATTGCTACGCGTTGTTACAAATGTTAAAGCACGCGGATCCTAGCTTAGAAACGGAAAATTTAGAATAAAAAGGAAAAATTTTCTTACACGAACGTAGACAATATTTTTTCATAATTTTTTTTTTATGTTTTATAAAAAATATTAAAATAAAAGTCGTTAAGTAATAATACGGGAAAAGTATAATCGTCGCTCACCAACAGGTGAGTTAGTGGTCAAACGCGGACTTATTTGCGATAAAAAACGTTCTTGCTGTAGATTTTTACCGAAAAAAAAATAGCCCTGAATGGTATGTATCGTTATTTACTCAGATCTTGTGCCGTCCTCGTGGATTAGCGTCGGATACTCGAAACGGCTTTTCTTTAAGGTCTAGAGATGGAGTATCGGTCACGTACAGCTGCGTAACAAACTGGAATAGGTATTTCCTACCCTGTCTTCTGTAGGCGTTTCGAGGAAGACGCCAATAAATTAAAGAGAGAGCGAACGTTGAGATGTAAATTAAGAATTTACTTCAAGTGTAATCAAATTGAGTTCGAATTGAGGTCGGTTTCACAACGATTGTGATAGGTATTTAGTTCGAAAATTAAATGAGAAATGGATTGTGTAGCAAACTACCCGTAAACTAAAAACTTTAATGGAGAAATGGAACTGGATTTGGGTGCAAATTATTCATACTCGTATTGAGTAGATTAATGATGTATGGTGCAATTTGGCTCAGCTCCGATGACCTGTTCTCATTGTTTACTGAATGGAGATAATAGATAGTAGGTGGTGTTTATTTGAGATTTTAGCTGCGCCCTGCGGTTTCATCCACTATTTTGCAGAAACCGTTATTTTACCAAAATAAAAATGTTATGTTAATCCAATCTAAAAATCCATCGTTTGGCTGTTTTTGCCTTGTCTTATGTTTGGTAATGAACATCCGAATATGTAAACATTTACATTTGTAATATTAATAGTCCGTGGGATAGTTGTATTAGCTAGAATCTTATAATGCAAATAACTCTCAACAAACATATATTTTATTCTCATTCAAAGTATTTCTGTTTACCGAGCTACGAATAAATAGAGTCAATATTTTACGAAACTTACTGTTACTATTACTGTACTTGTTGTTTAAGCAAACTGAGTTATTAAAAATTAAAAGTTCGTTTTTTGAAAAATTCTAGCCAGTACTCTAACATAAGTAGAAACTTCTTTGAGATGAAGTCCAGACTAGTCCTACAAAACGGGCGGAGAAATGTTTAAAAAGTTAAACGTTCCTTTTTTAAATTTTCTGGCCAGGATTCTAAGATGAGCAGAATTTCCTCCGAGATGAGGTCGAGGTTGGTCCTATAACAGCGGAGACAGCGCATTGATTGTGGACGTTTCGTGACGGCGCCTCATTAGAACCGGAGAGAGCCGGAATCCGCCAGTTACCGCCACAATGCTCCGGAGCCATTCTCTCGGGGCTCTAGGGCGGTAACGAGAAACCTGCCCGTTTCAATATCCACTGTTTTGTATTTAGAATTCGAATCTAAAGTTTACTCTTTATATTTTTTTCTCTTGCTATTGTCGCAATCGTGCTAAGTAGTTTGCGCAAAGTCGCCGTTTTGGATTTTTTCCGTTTTCTTTCAATTTGCAATTCTTAGTCTTTGATAACAAAATTTAGCTAAAATTTAAGGTAAATAATATTTTAAACTAAATAATCAACGTAATATATGCACTGAATATACACGCGATTTCCTTGCATAAAACAGTCTGCAAACTGGCCATATTTATGTCAGCCAATTTTATAAAAAACCTGCTTTCATAAAAAGTAATAAAAAACGCTTGACGTTTAATTATTGTTTTCAGCGAAATTGTACTTTCCAATATTGTTTAAAAGGCACAAGTAAAAACAATTTAACCCAATGCTGGTGGTAGAAAACGGTTCAACGTGCCCTGACCTAATAAAGGGTGTCAACGTGACCTGGATGAAAATTAAAAGTCATTTTTTATAAGTTATTGGACATTTACACGGACGGTTTGCTTTTAGATTTACGTGATTTAATTTGTTCTTGTAAATGTTTCGTTTTCGCTAATTTTGTTGTTTTAAACATGAGGTGAGGTTTGCCTTTTTGAGGTTTCGCTGTTTGGGTATCTTTTATAAACGAATAGAAGAGTTTTAAGTATTTTTATGAAAATTAGTATAGTTAGAAAAATATTTAAAAAAATCTAAACACGATAAGGTATATTCACTAAAATAGAACATGTTGTTTGTTTATTTAACCGTCACGTATAACACTAAGCTTATGACGCATTTGGTGACGTTAAACTTATTGAAGAGCTTGGCAAATACAGTTGGTTAAAGATTTAATCGCGTCGTCAAGTTTCAGTGAACTATGGCTTTGCTCGATAGTTTCACGGTTGGGGAAGATTAGATGGACCAGCGTTCGTGTGTATAAGCTTTTATAGTTTTAACTTCACATCTCAGTAGATGTAGGTTTATTTTAATGCTTAAATTTAGAAATGTATAGCCAGAGAAAAATACTATTTGTTCGCCTTGAACTATAATAACATGACCTCTAAGTATAATCTTAAGAATTCCTTGACTGATTTTACTCATATTTGGTTTTAAAAAAATATTTGTTTAAACTAAAGTTGCCTGTAAAAAATTATGAAAAGCTTAATTAATGGTACTCAAGCTATTGTTTAACAAAATTGTAAATTCACATTCAGTAGACTCTAAAACCTCTCTTTGTACTATTAATAAATTTTAACGCTTCTTTCGTCATATTAGGTAGTTTAATGTAATAATTAACTCTTGGTTAGATCCCAGAGTTATTATTTGCAGCGTTTATTTTACAACGGTTTTTTATACGGTTCTTACAATAACCGTATAAATAACTGTTGTAAAATGAAGTAATTTAAAAGCAGTCAAAATTACATCAACATTACAAAACTCCTCAAAAACCACTTCATAACAATGCAGAACATTTATTAAAACACAAATAGCAATTTGAAATATTCGCATTTTGAAATGCACAGTGAAGAAAACGCTGACCTAAATATACAGCAAACTAACCAAGAAAAAAGAAACACTCAACAACCGGCTTCATGCTTTTCATGACTGCACGTAACCTGCATTAACGCACGTTTATTTTTTTATTGTGGATAATGTATAAGTAACTGATGAAGCAGTGGTTTTCTTTCTTTAAAAAAGTCGGGATATTTTTCATGTGCTAAGGTTCTATTTCTGCATAACATACCTATGTAGATGAAAATAACTTATATCCCTTCTTTGACAAATATTAAGCAATAATAATTTTAGTCTTGGGCAGACTAAGTTTACCAAAAGTTTTTTAATAACTTTTTGCTATGAAATTTAATTAACCGACTCAATGTTAAGTGAGTAGTTACTTTTTAGTAACTTGTTTACTTCGGATTCAAAACCCACTATCTATCTGAAATGTTAGTTGCTTTTGACAGAAAACATAACGTTGACAAATTACATCACCTAACGAAACATTATATTTTAACAAATACATGAAACTAATTTCAAAACATCTGTTGGCTTTAAAAAAGTGTAATGCATTTTTCCCGACACAAAATAGCTGCCAACAACAGCAAACAACTGTGCTAAACTTTTCTGATGCTGGTTTATTGAAAACTTGAAAAATTGCATGTTATAAGTTTTAAATTCAAACTCGAGTCTTATTACGCACACATTTACGAAGAAGAAATTTAACTATCTAAGTCTTTTCTGGATCAGTGAATCTTTAAGTTCAAAGTAAATTCGCAGTCAGAATAATTTAACGCTAAGATTAAAGATAGTAAAATGTTTAAAGTGTTTATCTTAATCGATTGAAGTCGAAATGGAGGCGATGAGTCCCGCGCTGGCTTCTCGCAAAAGGTGCAAATATGCTTCCTCCTTGCAAGCGAAGCCAACCAACCCTACTCCTTAAAAACGGAGTGAGGCTCTGGGCCGCTAACACAACTGCTCCAGTGATAAAGATGGTTTGATTGATGATGAGCTACTGTCGAGCTGTAGTTATGATGCCATCACGCGAGATGGCGGGCAAACGCAAGCCTATTTACTGAATAAAAAAAAAGGTGATGATGTAAAGAGCTTGGTTTTTAATTGACGCTAGCCGAAAGCTCGTATTTCACCGGAGATACAATAAACAAGCCTCGGCTCACGTGTCGTGTATCCCATTCATAATGCATCGTATAACGGTTTAATTTATGAAATTGCTGCCGAGGAAACGAGCTGGGTGACGTCGTAAAGGACAAAGGTGTATAGACAGTAAATCAACTGCACACAACGTCTGTTCAAGTCGAGTTCTTTTAGGCAAGCGTGCTTCACGCTCCATCGTAGATCGCATCATTGTTTACCATCAGGCGACATGGCGGTCAAACGCAAGCTTACTGTCGAATCAAAAATTAACATAATGCTGACTCCATAATATTATGTGATTAGCAGTGCGTTCAAGTTTTACACTCGAATAAAGTTACTGCTTATGATTTGTATTAGACTCAAGGTATATTAGGAACCGCGCTGTAGCCAATCGAAAATGTACCCTTTGTCATCATTTATTAGGTGCTACATTACGTCGTCGGGTCAGGAAACAGACACCTGCCTTGAAGACTGTCTTTTGAATAAATTAACACTCCTTAGAATGAGCTCGAATTTAATATGGATGATTAATAGTGACGACCAATTTGAAAACAGAATTGTATTTCAAAACGTTTAATCCAAGCAAAGAAAATAACTATAACACTCTAAAAAAGTTTTAAATGATGGTACGAGTAATGAAAATGAATAACCGAGTGGTAAAATTTTGCTTTCCGGTATGTAACCCAAAATATCGTGTAATTTTCGTAGAAAGGCTACGTCCACAGGCAAAGGATTGTAGCTACGAATTTAGGTTTATAGTGCTACGTAATTTCGTGTAAACACTACGCGCGTAGCATATTTTGTTTTTTTAGTGCTACGTCACTTTTGTAGAGTCACTACGAGCGTAGAGTCGTAGCACGTCTACGAAAATTCTAATGGCTGCCAACGCTCAACGCTCTACCTCGAAGCGTAATGCGTTCGCAAACTATAAAACTGTTGTAAGGCGCGCCAATATAACCCAATAGTCCGATCACGTTCGCTCTATGCGGTATACGGATAACTTTCTTTACCGTATATATACGTATCTGTAACTAAATGTATGTGTAAGCATGGAGGTACGTTTGCTTACAGAAAGAGCGGAAATTAAAGAAAGAAACTGAATGTATAAAGGCGAATATTTACCGAAGCTACGGAGCCAGGTGGAACGAAATGTGTATTTTTGAAAAGAAAATAAATTTTAAATGTGTTCGTTTGGATCCGTTTCCTTTGGAAAAACAACGAAAATATCACCCACAGTTGCGCTAGATTTTTTCTTTAAACTGGTATCTAATCAAAGTATCTAAGAAAGTAGTATCTTATTAAATAATTGATTAATTTAAACCGTTTGCGTCACAATTATAAGTGAGTATAAAAACCATAAAAGTAGTTTTTTATCCAAAATTGCGAGATACACCTTTTTTGATCGGAAATATTTGAAATTGCGACATTAAACTTGACTAGCAATTAAAACAAAACTTACAAATAATTTAATCCATTATTTTATTTCCCTCCAACACAATACAAACCTGTTAATAAGATAAAAGAGCAGTCGGTAAATGGTCAACCGCTGGAGGCCGCTAATGGAACTTAATGATCATTCCGCCGGATGCAGATGCGACGGAAACACTCGTTCGCTGTGCAAATGTAGACCTTATGTCGTTTGGCGTAGCGCTATTTTAATGTTGTTGAAAATAGTGAGTGTAGTGTAATTAGTGTCCTATTTCTTTTTAGTATGTTTTTCACCTAAATGAGTTAATGCTCTTCGACATGACGGTTCATTGAGTTAATGTCATGAGTTTTATTCTATATGATTCAATTTTTTGATCCTTCTTGCATTACGGCTTTGTCGGGAAAGATTCGATCGTCGTGGTCGCGGCATTAGTACATAATTAAACTTCACTTCACTTCAATTCACCTAAATATTTATTCAAAACTCAAATTTTCAACCATTCATTCATAGACAAAATTACTTCTTAGCTTTTTGAGATAGGCAGTGGCTCCATCATTACATTGATATTTATTTAATAGAAATATTTTTAATATTGATTTCTTACAAAAATCAAATTGTCATCCATACGTCCATTAGGTACATAGCTGTCATTTGCGTTTTGTTATTCCAAGTCTGATTCTTTTTTGTTATACCACGTTTTATAGTGACTGATGTTTTATGTCAAGTCACACTTGAATGCTATCGAACGGAATAAATAGTATCCTATGTCCGTCTCCTGGCTCTAAGCTACCTCCTCACCAATTTTCAGCCATATCGGTAAAGCCGTTCTTGAGTTATAAATAGTGTACAGTAACTAACACGACTTTCTTTTATATACGAAAGTATATAGATGATTCAATTTTACGGTTCCTTTTCTCGAACGTAAATTAGAAATTAAATTAAGCTCTTAATACACCATTGATGAATGAAAATAAAATATTTCAATTTTACTTTCATTTGCATTAAGAGCAATGGAATTTTTAATGAAATGTAGAAATTAGTCTCGGGCTGTCTAGCATTTTTTAAATAGTTTTAATATTTTACTATGAAAGTTTCTATTTATTTTCCCATATTTTGATCAAAAACAAATCTTAATATATATAAATCTCGTGTCACAATGTTTGTCCTCAATGGACTCCTAAACCACTTAACCGATTATAATAAAATTCGCATACCATGTGCAGTTCGATCCAACTTGAGAGATAGGATAGTTTAAATCTCAAATTATAGTAGCAATTTTAATTTATTGCAAATTATATAAATACTGATAATTTTTACTATAAATTGACAAGTTAGCATCAACATACTACGGTTGCTATAGTTACGCAATGGCTTTTGACAGGACAACGTCTGTCGAGTCAGCTAGTAGCTATATGAAAACCAATGTGTGATAAAGGTATTCTAAATCAAAAGCTTGGACTTTCGATCCATTTAAGCAGCGTGCAAACTTCGTGTTAACTAAGCGCCATTAGCCTAAGCTTTTAGCGATCAGTCGTGTTGTGCCGTTCGTACACGAAGATAACCAAAGTACATATCCTCACGTAAAAGTTACCTACGCTGTAGGTCCATTTATGCAACAAAAAGACTCCCCTTTACAAGAGCTCTCGCCCTGTGAATTTTTACGCCCTCTCTCTCTGTAAAAATAAAATTAGGGAAAAAAGGTCGACGTAAAAAAATAAGGAGTGGTTAAAAAGTGAACATACAAGAGAGCCAAAAGATAAAATGATAACGTGCGAGCATAAGTTATAATGCTACTAAAGTCTCCAATTTGAGTCACTTTGTATACGAACGATCTTACGCTCTATCGCTAAACGAGTTAATAACAATATTTAGTGTTGTGTCGGTATTTAGTAGTGTAATGACCACGTATTTGGAAATTTGATATACGTGTGTTAAACGTCTCAATAATTGTTTCGACTTAGAAGCGTAACAGATATTTAATGGGCACGTATTTCTAATAGGTACGCGTAGTATTCAAGAATTCCTTTTACCACAAGTATTATCTGTGACAATTATAATAATAATTATAAGTGAAAGCTGCATGCACACCCATTATGAGGTTGCAAAGTGAGGTTCCTCACTCTGCAGCCTTAACCACCGGTATGCTTGGGCCCTGCCCCGCTGCCGGTGGAACTCTAAGTTTAAGTTTTTATAATGTTTTTAGGTTTTTATATAGAAATATTGTAAAAATTTAAATTTAAGAAAAATAATTATAATAAATAATAAATTATATTTTATCAATCATAATGTAATGATAAATTATAATTATAAATTAATAAAATAATAAATCATAAATTAAATAATCATTTATTTCAGACCAGGTCCATATTACACACATATTATTATACAAAATTGAAAAATTAAAACATTACAAAATTAAAAGGGAATTATTTGGATTGGTACATGTATGTCAATTATAAAATTAAGGAAATTAAATCAAATGTCAAAAAATAAAATAAAATAAAATCATAATCAAATCAAAGAAACATAAAATAATTAATAATAAAACAAAACTGCACTGTCCAACTAATTATTGCTATGATTGACATGTAGCCCAACCGCATGACATGACATGACAATTATAACTTTTATATGCTATGATGGTTTAAATGTTGCATAAAATAGTGAGATTAAAACACACAGAGAAGATATAATCCGGGTGTCTTCAAGTCGCGAGTGAATCGGTTTCTTATAGGCAAGCATGCTCCATCGACCGCGTCGTTGTTTACCTTCAGGCGAGATGACAATCAAACGCAAAAAGCCCATCAAAGAACCACCACCAATTAAAAGGATGTCAGTGCAAAGAACAAAAAAAGAAGTCTACAATTTAAAATCAAATCTTTTAGTCAAAAAATACAGTGAGATCAACATCAGTCGTTTTAGTTATTGACATGTCGCTTACAAAAAAGCAAGACTGGTTAAAATAATACCTGAAATAATCAACTTATTACCGCCATTTGTAAGGAAACATTATTCACATTGTTGTCGGCAGTACGAGTTGAATTGCAAGTCGGTTGACTTACATTCTACGATATTATACCTGAAACTTTAGCAATACCAATAAAACTTCGTCCAATTCCCGTTCAGTCGTGTTTCGAAACTTAAAATGTGACTTGATTTTCTATTCTAACATACTAGTTTTGGGGTTCGGATACATTAGTTACGAGTACACTATATTTCGGGCTCAGATGTTTTCCGGCGGTCATCAAACATGTATCCGAAAAAATTAGGTCATTTTGAACAATTGTTGACAGAGTCTGGTACGTTTGATGAAAACAAACGTAAGCGAAAGAAAGGGTCCAAACAGGTTTTTTAGAACAAGGGTTACGTTTTGACAGCCCCTTTACGAGGTTTACGACCTTTTACGTATACCTTTTAGGTTTTTTTTTAAATTTGTCACGGAATTATGGAGAAACGGGAGCAATTTGCATGCAAGCCGAGCGTGTGATAAGATTCTAATTATTTAGCATTGCTTTTAAACATTGCTATCACGTACGTCGTTTGTAACCCACTTCTGTAGAATTCCTATGTAAAGTATGTGATCGTGGAAAAAAAGTAATTTAGTGTTGTTACGCGTTGCTAGGTCTCGCTTGTGATATCGACATATTAATGCCCCGATTCTCGACTTACGTGATTCCATCGACTTGATGGTGGGAAATATATTTTTTCGTATCTGCAAAAATGGGGTGTGAAAAACGATCGCACTGAATGAAATGGTCATGACTAGGCGTGAAGGTGGACGAATGAAGGCACGCTCGAAATCGTTTTGTTGACGTCCCGCGAAAAACGTAGGTACTTCCCTAGCTGGACTCTTTCATTTGTATTTGCGTTTTCGACTCCCTTTTTTGTTTAGATAGCATTCATATTTTTGCTACGTTTGACGATTTTCGGGTCCCTCATCTCTCTGTTATTTGATGTCCAAACATTTTTTTTACCTTAATCGTTGGCATCTTTTTGTTTGCCAGTGTTTTCGCTCGTCTGAAGAATAAGACTTTTTTGATTTCTTTTCGAAGTAGATATTACGGTTTTTGTTCCTTATTGCTCTTAGTAATTTAAGGTGTGATTTTCAAATTATAAGTTTTCGCTCCATAATAAAAAAATATGTTAATATTGGTCAACAAAAAAAATCTTGCAAACTTTACAAATTTTCCTCCCCAAAAATTCATATCAGAAGTTTCTAATACCCCGGTAAGGTCGGATAGACTTGCTTAAAGTATGCATGTTATTTGAATTTACTTTAACTTTCGTCGTTTCTTAAATGTAACTACTACAGAAAATGAAAAGCAATTTAAATTTCGCTTCGAGAGCCCCCAACATTATTTGGGAAACGAAATATAGAGCTAGTCGTTCATTGACGGTTTTAATTTGAAAATGTTCCGCAAAGTTAAACTTGGCGAGTAATGTTAGTTGTTACATCCCAAAAGTTAGTGCTCGTTAGTGCTGGCAACAGCGGTTATTAATTAATTCATTATATTTTGCGATTTTGTCGTGTCTGTGTACTCAGAGATCGGATATACCTTTCATAACATCGAAGTCGGATTGATCGATGTTTCATAAAGATTTAAACAAAGGTCAGAGGTCTTCTGACCTATTTTCAGTTAAACTTATCCAATTAGCGTAACTCAGACTAAACCATACATTTTATCCAACGAGGACAGCGTTACATCTTTGAAATCTCAAAATTGTTACGTAAAAATTCATCGTCACTTGGCAGACAAAAAATAATACCGACAAAATTCAAACGTTCAAATGGAGTACTGAAACACCAATTTCAATCCAGAGCCAAACATTTTCAATTGTCTCAAATTCCATCTACGCGACGCGGAACATAAACACAAAATATAGTCTCATTAAAGCACAGATTGTTACGCAAAAATCGTCGAGGCACCCGTTCGAGCGGCATCTGGCCGGATTTGAACAATTGCCAACATCTGCATCCGCCTTTCGCTGCTTGCTTCCCTCGCATAATATTCTACGGTCCATTTGTACAGGAAGTCGACGCAGTGTCAAATTAGGCAGTGAGCTCGGTAGAATGTTAGATCAAAGTTAAGTGGGTGCTTCGAATAAACTAATTATAAATACATTAGGGAATAGTAAATATTAACCATACAGCCATACGTAAGACACTGTGTACCTCTATAATATAACCTTACATAACCTCGTAACATTACTACTCGTTATTACTCGTTATTTATTACTCGTAGCGCAGTCGTAGTCATATATCACTCGTAGCCATGTGGTAAGCCAGAGTTTTAGGCCACCCTTTTTTTTAAATATCGATAGTCTTTAAAATGTTCCTTTTGTTAGTATCTATAAATAATACAATATAAAAGACATATCAACAGTGTTACAGAGTACTTAATTAATACAAAAATACAAATACATAATCCTAAATTAAGCTTATTAAATTAAGTTTGTTTCGATAGCCAGACCGTCGTTTTTTGATCGGTTCAATTTTCTGATAACGCATCTATCGTTGCACGTCACAGCCCAATTTGTTCCGGAATTTATGTGACGCTTGCTGTTAGTTTTCAGCATAAAACGGAACGTAAAATACGAGAATAGTGACGACGTAAAAGTTTAATAACAACATTTACATTGTGTGTTGTCGTAAATCGGAAACTCTTAACTTGACGCTCGCAATTCCCTTCACGGAATTAAACTGGTTACAGTTATTGTTTACTTCTAATTTTGCGCCATCTGTACCGAGAAATGTTATCTTGTACGTTATGAATTTTGGGAAGTTTCAGCTGCTTTACTTCTGAACTGACAGTACGTTTCTCGTATATCATAACATACTCTAATGCTGCCAGTTGTTGCACTAGCTTTTAAGCGTTATAAAATAAAGCCTTTATTCGCTGAGTTTTTAGACTTTATTACAATATAGAAATACAAGTAAATAATAATCAGTTATTCGGGGATAACAAAATTATATAATCATTATATAGATCAGGTTATAAAATTGGAAAAGCCATTAGCCATAACCATAACAGACACGAAAATCATAATTTAGTAGGTACTTATAATTATTTAAAAAAATATTAACTTGAATTTTACTTCTCTTTGTAATTTCTAGTGTGAGTTAAACCTTGGTGAGAATATCCTTATAAAATCAGTTTTACCTACTATTATTTGCCACTAATAGTAAAACTACCTCCTTTGCTACTAGAAACTTCTACCATTTATTCTGTGCCAGCAAATTCGCCTCATTAGTTTCCAACGAAGATTACCAAATAATTTTTCATAAATATTTATTGCCTGCTTCTAGTTACAAATTAATAGAGTGCCGATGCCATAAATCTGACAAAACGCAACCCAATTTATGTTCGACCACGGACCCAAACCTCCGGACGGGAATTGAAAGTATCGCTGCAGGTAATCATCGACCCTTGTCTCCTAGCCCTTCTAGGTACGGGAAAGCTGTTTGATCGTGCCCTTTCAATTGTTTTTGAAGAGTGATAAAAGTGTTTTTTCCTGACGCGTTTATTGTTACGGTAAAGAGCTCACGGGGAGTTTATAAATGGATTTCTTTTCAAGTGCAAATTGACTGGATGAATTGTACGCGTGTGAAGATGCTCAAATATGTTGGGTCTAACTTATAAACCTTGCCTGCTGTGTTCCATGGTCAGGTATCATCGATACAGGGAATCCTAGTGGGTTAAAAATACCTTGCTAATCATTGCTTAAAATTATTCGTCCTGTTTTTGCACTTCACATTTCACGTCAACTAGAAAAATAGCATTTTAAGCAGGATTTCAAATCGAAACTAACGTTTGTTATTGAAACGATAATTTCTTATTTAAAATCCTACTATGTTCAATAAGGCAATAGTATTTTCCCCAAGGCAAAGATCCTCTGCTATTTATTACGATCTGTACCTCGATTAATCAATTCACTAGGATACACGCAGTAATCCATAGCACGGATGGGATCAGTGTGATAAATATTGAAGCATCCAACCTTAGCCTTAGGCATCCATTCACAGTATGACTCGCTCTATGTAATCTATTTAGGGCCAACATATTGGCCACAAATTGCCATGAATTACATTACACCACTAAAACTCACTAAGTCAATTATTATTGTAATGTTCTGAGAATTATTCAAGAACCTACTTCTTTACAATTTGTAACTTTTCCAATCTATGCCTTTATCTTTAATTCATGTAGTTTTTAAGAAATCGTTCCTTTCTTCACCCTCCTCATAGACCGTGGTCGGTAAATCCAATTAGTGTTAAGCAAAACTTCTGGTACATTTTGGCCAGTTTCCAACTGTTTCAATCGAGATTGCCGTTTCGAGGGACTCAGTTCCGCGATTCACAGTTCACTACTAGTGTGACTAACTTAGCCGTGGAGTTGTATAGGGGAGCCACCGTCGCAGTTTAGGAACAAAACGGAACGCTTCCCGTGGAAAAGTTTAGTTCGTTTATTTACCCAACTCCACGGGTAAAGCCGGTCGGATTGTAACTTAGTCCAGTTTCGTGAGAAGAAACACAATTTCGTGGTGATTACTTTGCATTCGGCTGTTAAAGCCGTTTATGGTATTGGAACTGTTATTGCTGGCAGTAAAAGGTTACTAATTGTTTTAGTGGAGAAGGGTGGTTACTTACTTTTACCTGAATTACTAATTGTGTTTGCCTCGAAATATTTACAATTACCAAGTATAGGTTTCTTATTTGGAGTAATTCAAAAGAAGAAATTCTCATTTTATTAGTGAAATTAAATGTAAATCTGTAGATATGTTTTGCTATAGCAAAAAATACTGGAGGATACACGTAGAATTGAAATAAGTAAACACAAGTACAAGTTTAGTTAATATAAACTTGGTAAGTGAAAGGTTAAAATAATATCCTATCCTTTGGGCTTAGGGCGCGTTCACTTTAGTTTCTTTGAAGAAGACTTAACCTAAATAATTCGAAGTCACCATTTTAGTAGAAAATTTATTGGAAACCGATATCTCCTAGACTTTAGTCTCAATTTTCAGAAATATACAAATCTAAAAAAGGGAATATAGCTATTTGGCATTATTTTTTATGACGCACTAAAATAGACAAAGAAACCAACAACCACGATTAGTGATCAGAGACCATGAGACCTAATAGTGTATTATTTTTAGGTACCTACAAGAGATTTAGGACTTTGGCTGATGAATATTAAATTTAGTTTTCAATGTTGTTAGTACTCTTTATTTATTTATTTATAACGCTGTGGTGAAATCCATGTACACGCAGTTTAATAACATGCTATTTCTTGAGCCGTGTTAAAATCATTTTAGAGTTGTCATTGTTTGAAAATTAGAAATATTTGAAACATTGAACGGTTTTCACTTTCATAAAAGATATACAATGAAAAAAATATTAATAATTACAACCAAAATCCAGGAAGTAATCTTTTAACTCTACAGCCAAGTTCAATTTGGTATGAAAATATGCCTATCGATTTAATTATTAAAAAGGGTCTTTTTATTGTCCTTAGGGGCGTGTAAGGGCGGATTATTAAATAACAAGTAGCCCTCGACGAATTTCTTATAAGGAAATTGTGTTTCTAAGAAATCACCTCGAGGTTTCTTTACGTTTTGATATGTGCCCTTGGAATAATAAATCAATATACTCTTTCGCCTTTTGAAAGGAAAGGTAGAATACCTTCATAAAAAGGACACAATTTTTGGCCTCGTTCTTTGCCACCGCGTGTCAACTTTGACCTTTTAATATGACGATTGCTAGACTGAAGAAACTTGAAGCTCAGTAAAGGTACTAAAACCAATATTATGGTTGAAATAAGTAGCAGTCATGATGATGGTTCTGTGTGGAATAATTTATGAAAATTAAATTAATATGATAATGATTTGTTATGCTTAAGGCTCATGTCTAGTTAGTTTTGGCTCTATATTACGTATTCTCTACCAAAGTTTTGTTTTGTCTATGCATAGCGACTTGGGTAAACGTACGCGTAGTAAAATATTTCTTCTGCAAACAATACCTTCATAAAGTATTTTACCCTCACGATCGCATAACACAGCGCTTGCTTACATTGTTTAGATAGGTATTCCTGCATGCCGCGCTATCTATGCTTCTCCAAGTATTCCTCTATATGGTGTCAAAGGCATTCTCTCCTTAAGAAGCCGGGCACGTTTCGCCTTATAGACATTTCTCATTTACGGGATAGGTGTTAAAGAAAGCGCGGTTTTGGCACGCACCTCTCGAACAAACAAATACGTAAACCACGTCGTCAATACAATAACACTCCGAAGTTTTTCTTCGGGCCTTCGAATCAATACAATCTATGGTTACTTTCCTAATCCGATAAACCCAAGGTCAATTTAAGCGAAGCGGTGGCGAAACTCGGCGTTAATTTCCTTTCGTTCATCCTATTTCCTCTCCCCGCCGTCGCCTTCCACCTCTGAGACACATGCTCATGTGGAATCGAGCTCGAACCGCTTAGCTGCCTCCCTGAGGGACACGTCAACTTTAATCAATCTCTCTCGCCCAATATTTTCAATACAACATTTTCCTGTCCGAAATTGGGTCGCTAAAGTCTCGAAGTTTACGTGTTCCGCTGAGGTATTCCTTTTAACCCCTGACACTGGAGTGAACATAAGCCCGCTTATGTCCAAACCAGTGGAGCCAAATACACACCTAACTATTGATTTTCGATTACAGTAAAGTGATAATATTCAAAGTACCTATATTTTTATGTGAAACTAATTAAAATTATTCCGTCGAAGTACAAAGTATAATAAAACGTTAAAAGTGAAAAATAAAAGTTATAGTGACAAAAGTGCTAAGAAAAAAACTAAATGAACATGACATTGTGTTGAAAAACTAAAGTGATAAAATGATTTTAGTAACCGTTAAACAAAAGAGACGGTTTTGTGAGAAGAGTGTTTACGATAAAACGATATGGGATGACTCATAGTGAAAAATGTTACGTGCAACCCTCTATCCGATCCGAAGATGATGCGCGATATTCACGACAATGGGGGGGCAAGCGCAAGCGGCGCGATGGAGGGAAGCGAGGGCGGCGGGAGTGGGGGTGCCGAGGCCGATATGGACGAGTGCGGCTCTCTCGCGCTGCCACCTGACTTGCCCCCCTACTCCGGCGACTACATCATCAGTGACTACATGGAGCGACTCGGCACGCGCCTCAATATCCTCGAGACGGAGCTCAAGTACGCCTGGCGAGCGCTCGACCTGCTCAGCCAGGAGTACGTCAGAATGTGGGAACGCCTCGAAAGGTTGGAGGCTCTCCTCGCAGATCAACAAGGCGTTATATCAACTTTACTTGATTTCTATACATGTCGCACCGTCACCGGTAGAGATCCGATGACAAGGTTAGAAGTGATTAGGGAAATTTTAGGGAATGGCAGCGTCGAAGATGGAATAGAGGAAGGCCTAGATATTGGACGAAGTTCTGTATTATTAGTTCCTCAAGATGAAGTAATGGAATCGAACGAAGCCTTCTACAAAAGTTTAAATCAAGCTTACCGTGATGACCTTGTATGTGAGGAAACCTCCAGACCACCTTCTCAATTAGACATGATTTGGGAAGCTCCTGAGGAGCCAGATTTAGAAATGGTATCGGCAGGCTCAAGGCAAGTGTATAGTGCAACGGATTACAAAGAGTATTGTGGAATACAAGGTGGCCCCGAAATAAGTGAAAGAGATTTGGTGCACTTGTCAACGTTAAGTACAATAGATCAAATAACTGTAGATAAATTACACGAATTAGATAGATTGACATCCCAGTTACACAAAGATTCCAGGGAACTGAAAGACTTGAAAACATTACTTCTTAGTCCTGAACCAAAACGATCAACCAAGCATGACAGAGACAGAGACATTGAAGCTAAAGCACTGGTCGAAGATGGTCATATTATAAATGAACAATTAAAAAGTGTTTACTCGGGTGGTGAAAACTGGGGCATAAACGAAATGATGAAAAGTTTCGATGATTTTATGTTAACAACTCCAAAAGAGTCAATTGCTAGAGAAAAGTCTCCTTCGCGGCTGTCTTTAACAGATAATACACTAGCGGATAGAAAAAATGAATATTTACAACCGAATTTATCTCCTCGAAGAAAGTTTGTACCAGAAAGAACATCAACGGAACCATATACTACAGTAACAGGACGTCTTGCATATAGTTCTGCTGTAGCAAATGCGGAAATAAACGCAGCAAAAGCTAATAAATCACCGAGCGCATTATCAAGAGAACGGTTTGAGTACAGTCCATCCTATCAAATACCAGAGTCTTCAAGACACGGTTATTATGTTAACAAGGGCATGGCACAGCCATTAAATGACATATATAAATCAAACGCAGATCAACCTCTTTCGTCTCCTTTATCTATACATGACATTTATAATGGACCAGCTGAAACCCGGCTTGAGCTAGCTTATGAGGAATGTAGATTACGTAAATCACCAAGCCCTCCTCCACCGGCTCCTCCAAATGGCGGTAACGGGTTCCCTTCAATTGAAAATAATAATTCTCATCAAACAATGTTAACTGCTAATAGTACGGCTCAGGCAGATAATATGCGGTTGAGTCCAAGGTCGCCTAAGTCACCAAAAACGTCGCCAAAACATTTGAAAAGGGATAGTGCAAATATTGTGGCCGCAAAATCAGACTCTGGTTTATCATCAATGAGCGGATGGTCAAGTTTAGAAAAAAGCCCCGGGTCGCCTAAGACGGGTAGAATTGCTCATGGAAGTCATGACCCTCATAAAGTAAGGATCGCTTCTCCACAATCTGTTCAGCGAATGTCATATGAGATAGAATCTAAGCCTTACTTAGAAACTTTGGTGGATTCTTATTTATATGATGGTAACAAGATTAAAAGTGATTACAATTTGATGAAAGAAAGTCTGACATCTCAAGAAATTCGTAGTTCAAGAGACTTAACGAAAATTCAAGGAAAAGTGGAAAGCGAATTTATGAAAACCGAAATGTCGTATTCGATTGCTGAAGAAAGCCAAGAAATTAGTAGCGTACCTGACTTTTACTACAGTAATGATGCTCCGTCAATTTATTCTGTTGCTGGAAATAGACAACCTATTTTCACTACCGTGTACAGTACGCCGAGAGGGGTGTTGTCCGAAGAGAGGAGTTTTTCCGATATATTAGATAGAAATGAAATTGCTGAATCTGCTGCCAGGCCTGCTGTAGATTCATACCCACCTGAACCTAGTTACCATGCACAAACTGTAGTTATGTCAGCGGCAAATACCAGCAAAAGGCCTCTGGTGAGAGCGAATACAATGGGAGCAAATGATCCTCACTTTTACCAGAACGGATACAAACCTACAGGACGAACAGCTGCCTATCCGCCGGGTAATCTTACTGATGCTCTTTCATATTATCCCACGTCTAGTAGGTACGACTCCCCAAAACGAACATCTCTCGAAGATCAAATTTCTTGGCAAGGTGGCAGGAGTTCTCCATCCAGTTCTATGGAAACGTCTAGTTTAAAATCGCATTCCCTAAGTATAACTGAAAGAAAACAGTTTCAAAACCAGCTTCAACAAGAATATTTTAAACAACAGCAATACGATCAACGGAATGGCAATCTTATGTATGAAGGCCCAAGTAATGAAAGATCAGAAAGAGCAGATCCGTCAAAAATGAGAAAAGAGCAATATGTAGATTCAAGTGGAGTGTTGGTATCTGAATCCGGTTATTTATCTATATCGGCTAATCTCAAGGGTAAAGCTCAAGATAGACAACCTAAGAAACCAAAACGTACATCTTCTTTGAAATCAGCAATGTCTTCCATGAGTCAGTGGTTACCGGATTTACATTTACCTAAAAAACACAGATCACATTCTTTACCATCTGGTGTAGATAACGTAGATCAGCCACAGCAAGAAAAATCATTAAAAGAAAGAATATTGTCAGCACAGCGAAGGAAAAAGAAATATCATTTGGTGGCATCAATGTCTGGCTTATTACAAAAAGCAAGACGGAAAAATCAAGCCAGTCATCAATCATTGTCAGACCCTGAAACGTCTGAAACAGAATGGTCAGGAGGACGATCAAGTGCTCAATCTGAAGACAGCGACAGCGTGTTTTCTGATTCAACTCATGAAAGTAATATGTTTGTCAAAGTGCCAGCAAAACCAAAGCAGCGTAAAATGAATAACCAAGATATTATTGAGCAGCAACAACTAATACAAGAGCTACAAGAACAAGGATTTCACGATGATCAAGACACTGACTGTATATTGGAGGAGAATGAATTAACACCTAACAACATACCGTTACCAAGAGATAAAAGTGACGATATTGACTTTCACTTCGCTCGTGTCAGTCAATTGAAGAAAGATAACATTCAAGAACTTGAGAAACTCGACATAGATACTGATATCTCAAATGTTGATCTTTTTGAAGATGAAGAAAAAGATGACAACCAATCTCCTCCGTCTCTGTTTGCAACTATTGGAGATGTAAAAAAAGCGTCTGCTCCATCTGATGATAGCCAAAGCGATAACAGCAAACCGTACAGCGGTAGTTCTCAAGAGTTTGCTGTGTCAAGAGCTTTAGGAAAGTACCGTCTTAGGAAATCTACTTCTGTTTCTGATGAACAAATTGATACATCTCCTCCAAGACACGACTCAGAAATTAATGAAGAACTAATTGACGAACCTAATAATCAAAAAGAGAAAAAGTCCAATAAAACTACTCCACCAACCCCTGAAATCACAAGCACTTCTGGTCCTGGAGAGCATTCAATATTACAAGAAAGAAGTCCATCAATGCAAAGTACTCGTACTTTACCAAACAAATTCCAACCAAGACATCAGCAAAGTCTAGATATACCAAATAAACATGACGACGACGATAGTAGAAGCACTCATTCGTGGAGAAGTGGCTCCAGAGTGTCATCGAGAAGGCAGAGTACAGAGGATAGCATAGATTCAGAAGATGAATGGTACTGCTACGAATTACGAAAGTTAGAAGAAATGGAACATCAGTCTCAACTTGAGACTGAGAGACAGCAAACACTACCTGAAGAGCCAGAATTTGAAGAAATAATCGAAGAACCTGAAGAAAACTTAAAAGAAAAAATGTCGTTTGTACTCAGAGAGCTAAAACTAAAAACAGCGACCGTTAAAACAAAATACGACACATCCCCGGTAAAGGATACTTGGAAAGAAATCACTACTTTTCCATCTATCGCTGAAACGAGAATTGACTCTAAAGACGATGAAGATTACGATGACGACAAATCATTTGCTGACTCGGGTTCCGGTGAAACATCTGGCCCAGATAGTCCAGTTATGAGTGGTGACGAGTATGATGATGACTACGACATGCCTCGAATTCATCATGACGATCCATCTCCAGTAAGGCATGCACCTCCTTCACAGCCGTCAGCTCAAGATGCACCTGTTGGAAGCAAATGGAAACTCCTTAAAGCATTGAAAGATAAGAAGGCAGAAGAAAAAACTCCGGAGACGCCGGCCTCTGAAGCGACGCCATCTTCTGAGAAAGACAAGGTTACATCTAGTGTAAGTTATCTGATGCAAAAGTTTCATGAAATTAGAGTTAAGAGCTAAGTAATCAAAATGTAGTCAATCTGCTAAATTATTAACGATTTCTCAGCAAAACTAGTTAGACTGATATACTCATTGCCATTGCAAAAATATTTAATCCGCTTTACAAAAATATACTAACCAGTAGAATAACCGTTAAATCATAGGTATTAAGTAATAACTATAATCATAGAAGTAGTGTGTGTTACTTATTATTTGAATATACTGTTGAATATGGTAGTATGGCAAGTTATTGTAAAATGGTTACGAAACCTGGAAATCAATTATATAACCCTTTATATATATATAACGTGGCAGCCCTTTTTCTGCCATGCAAGCTGTCGTGATGAGACCTTCTGCATTATTCATGTCCAAAAACTAACGAATACGAATTCTCAACTAAACTTAAACGAGGTTGTGAGAAATGAATCTTATTTTCAACCGTTTTTCACCTACAACTTATATATTAGTAAAATTATGACATAGAGTTAGGGTGCTCTTTTTAAAATATACTCAAATATACCTTGCTAATTATCCTTTCTATATGAGGCAATAAATTAGATAACCAACGCAATAGGACGTAAGTTTTATAATATACTATTATTGGATTTTATAAATCGATGATGACGAATTTCCTCAGTCACGTGCGGTTTATACCTACTATTTGTAACTCGCTTAGTAATGTTTATACCTATTCAAAATGTTTACATAATATATAGTATATTAGGACATAAATATTCAGTATTGTAGGAAATAATGTAAAGGTATTGGAAAGCTAGCAGTCTTCACGCGTTTATTTAAACTTAGTTGCGATGAGAATTCTCTTAAAATATATAATCATTTTTCAAAGCTAGTTATACAAGCTTTGAAAGCACTTCACGTACAAAAGTCATTCATTACCATATCGATTCATATCACACGAGATTCTTAATATATTACTGTCGATAACATTGACAAGTATTATTACCCGTAAATTATGTTTCTAAAATAGAGCTAAAAATTATATTCATATTACTTACTATCTATCACGATTTACAATAATATATTTGAATCGTTTGAATAGAGGTCAGATCAAATGTTAAAACATTTCAGGATTGCTTACTTTTTTCATATCATAATCAAATAATTATCATCTAAAGAGTACACTAAAGCATAATCATAAGTTAATATTAATGTTATATTAATATTACGTCATTTGGCTTAGATTTGACGTTAGCTGTTGTCACTCACGAAAAAAATTAGTTCGCACTTACTTAGCTGATTTTAGATGTTGAAATTAATAATCATTATGAATATACGGACATTATACGAATAGGGTATTTTATTTTAGCTGAAATTTAGTAAAATTAATTTAACGAAATGTTTGTCGTAGCAATGGGACAGTGTAATAGTGTTTTGCGTGAATTTAGGCTTATTTACAAGTAAATATAATTTGAAAACGAAAAAGCTATATTTTGTGATATGTTGTGTATACTCGTAATTATGAAAACAAGCAGTACATTTTCAAATGCGAAATATGTACTGCTGGTATTTGAAATTAATTCTCCATGGTATGATATTATTTTGTTAAATTGAGTTGATCGATGTTAATTCTAATCATGATACACTTTTACATCCTTTCGTCCTTAAGTCATGCATTTAATGGCTTACTAGTTTCCGAAGACAAGAAATTTCAAAAAATGAATTGACATAGAAATTAATTAATTGATCAACTCAATAATATTAATTATAGTAATGTGTTGTTATAATTGGTTTGAATAAAATGTTAGCGTTTTTTTTATTTGTTTGTTTCTGTTTTGTTAACCTTTTTTGTTTTTTTTTTTAGAATGGCTCCGGAGGCTTCAACGACCAAGGTGGCCGGGGCAATGGGTATGTAAAATAGTTTGTATTTATCTTGCGTATTTAAAAACTATCTCAAACGCTTTAATGCATCAAATTGAGTTTGTTGGCTTATGTTACTCAAAAATCAGTTAAACACAAAAATGTAAAAATTCGTCATGAAGGATTTTGATATTATCGTCGTAGCAAAAAAACTATTTTATAGCTAATATTAGTTGCAAAAATACTCGATGCTTAAACATATTATAACATAAATTGAATTCAATTTTTATTCTATTATACAAACACACAATTCATACCAACGCTTATAACTACTTTTACTTTCTTACTATCTATTTTCTGGTGTGAACAATAAAGAGTTTATCCATCAACCTTTTATAGGCATCCGGGAGACAACCCCTTCTACAGCAACATCGACAGTATGCCGGACATCAGGCCGAGAAGAAAGTCGATACCACTCGTATCAGAACTTGTAAGTAACTTTCTAGACCATTCGATAAGATTATCTACTAACTCTACGAAGTTTCTTACTCTGTATAACTATCTTTTTTGTTTTATGATCCGAGGGTATGCTATATCTGTGCTACAACAAAATTTCTTAACTTTTTATTCGCACCGAAAGATCAAAAAATTGAAAGATCAAATGAATGAATTATAATCTGTAATTAGCAATCAAAATTAAACAACGATGCCATTTCCGCTGAAATTAATGGTTATCTATGCAAATTTTATAACGGTCGCAGCACCTTTAGTACCAGGGCTTAATGAAATTCGATATCAATCGGGTGTAGTATACCCTTTCGGATCGTGGTGTTTATAAAGTCTCGGTCATGGGGTCGGATTCACCTTGGGGTGAGGTTTACTGGAGGCGGGAAGGTAGATATTTGGAATTGATCGTAAATGTTTACAGCTCGCATCGACGTTGCTTACTGAAGCTTAGTAATTTTAGGCGCATAATAAATGTTTTCTTCCATATGGTAAAATTTTATGTTTTGTACAATTTATGGAGAGACTTTTGTTAAGTGATATGAGTAAGTTTTTAACGATTTTTGCCGTCGTTTTGTCGTTGAAGTAATTATTTTACCGATATTTGTTGACTAACTGTAGACAAGTTTCGGTTTTTAAGTTGTAGTTTTTTTTTTTAAATTTATCGAATGCTCTCCATTGATTGTCAAAATTTGAAAACAGATCTTCAAAAGGTGTCTTTCCCTCTATTTATTGATGTGTTAATGTTACCTCTATCTGTGTTCTCTTCTAACCCTACTTAGATGGCCTCAACCTTTCTTAGACTATTTAGTAAACCCGATTAGGAATTTAGGGGTCACCGAAGCAACTTGTAGCGGACCAATATCCACGAAACCAATCTCTTATTCCTGATAAAAATTAATGATATCATTGCATTTTACCCCTAACCACGGACCTGCAGGTTCTCAAGGTATTTCTCTCCCAATAAAACTCTGTTTCTATGCATGCAAATCTATAGTGACAAACAAGATCAATGTTATTCAGTAATGAACTCTATTTCCTGAGACACGAATAACATTTTTCTCTTTTCACTAACTGTACATAGTTGCTTGCAATATAATGATTTTATCTAATGATTTGGCTTTGCCATTGCATGACTCGCTTTAAGCTCTTTGTAAAAAGATAAAAGAAGACTCCGGCAAATACTTTAGTGTCAAGTGCTACACGAGGATAACAAGACTGGGAAATGGATCAAATGGGAAGTGGCGGAACTTGCACGTGCTTGTCAATTTATTTCCCATCAAAAAGCTTTGAAACTACACGATTTTCTACTGTTACGTTTGAAAAGTATTTTGTGTCACAAAGTTACTAAAATTGAAGCCGTTTCACAATGTTTTACACATTCAACCTTTACACAGTTTTTATTGACAATTTATATTGGCACGTGTTACTGCAATTTCGTTGAAGTTAACATTTGTATACTAACTAACAATGCATTTTTATTTTATAAATTTAATTTGTAGATTATAATCACATTACACTAGGCTTTGAAACAGCTTATAAGGGCATGAGTAGATGTTAACAAAGAGATATAATTAAAGATATCTCGGTTGAGTCAGAACTTATACAAGTAGTCAAAGGGGCAGTTCAAACAGGCTTTGCTTTAGAATTCTCGCAAGCTAATGAACTTAGTTTGATACTTATACATTTTATTCTTTAGACCATGGCTGCTACGAAAAGGAATGCTGGTTTGACGTCGGCTGTACATCGAGCTACGTTGAACGATGAAGAACTGGTAAGTTACCTACATAAGGTATCATTTAAAAAAATTAAATAGGTACACAAACAAATTTAAAAAAACAATTAACTAGCATCTGGATCAATATGCTAGCACATGCAACCTTTTTTCCAAATATAATTGTTTGGAAAAACAGGTGACTTCATATTAATTTCTATTGTATTGGATTATGTGGTTTATTCCACTTTGTTTTCCTGGGTGATATTACCCAGGTGATCAAAGTACCTAACAACAACCTAAGGTAAAGTTTTAGTGGCTTCATTTCACATCGGAATCATAGCATCTAGATATCACTTAGGTGATTTTAGGCGTCTGTCATATTATAGATAGATACTGCTTCATTCATTTCTAGTAAGTCGACATAAGCGTCTTATTTACTAACATAAAAACGTAATGTGTAAAACCATAAATTCTTTCCTAACAAGTACAAGATAATTAATTACAGAACACTTTCCAGAAAATGCACGTGTATAAAAAGACCTTGCAAGCTCTCATCTACCCGATATCGTCGACCACCCCTCACAACTTCGTCCTGTGGACCGCCACTTCCCCTACCTATTGTTACGAGTGCGAAGGGCTTCTGTGGGGCATCGCCAGGCAAGGCGTCAGGTGTACTGAGTGCGGTGTCAAGTGCCACGAAAAGTGCAAAGATTTGCTCAACGCTGACTGCCTTCAGAGTAAGTGGGGTTTCTTGATGGAGGTTGGTGTTTTTGTGTTATGTTTAGTGAGAATTTTTGTACCTACTTATTAAAAAGAATTTAAGAATTTAATTTCATCAACCAAACAATTTTTTTGTATTTTTTTTTCCAATGTCTATTCATTTCGTTTTCCATAAAAAGAGATGTGCAAATACAGAAACGGAAAAGTGTAAGCATTTTATCCAAATAACATATTATGTAAAAAAAACTCTCACTAAACGACTCTTGTACCTAAGTATTGGAAATACGTAAGTTTCAAAACCGTCACTTTACCAAGCCACTGTTGCTAATCAATATTGTGTAAAGTTCAAACTTTGAAGTAGACAGCGAAGTGCATCTTCTTATTAAGCTGGAAAGCAGTCAAGTGGTACTTCGCAGGTCACTCATTGGCGACAAGCTCTCGAAATTCACAACTCTACCGAACAAAATCAATATTTAATGCAATCTTGAGATATCTCTTCCTTAAAGCAAAAGCATTTTCCTCGGTCTTGTTATCGACAAACTTGGACTGTTTTACTTTGGATAATTTAATTATTTAGGTACGTAATGTTGAGGCATCTGTCTTCAATCGAGTTAGCTCGAATCAGGGACGGTTAAAGGCTTTAGATTCACGGATATCCGAGTTTCACTTATCTTTTCTTTGAGTACCTATACCTATCCTTTGTTGCTTGAAAATTTACTTTAAATGAATACAATAAATTGAACTGTGTTATATATTAGTAGTGAAGTAAATATTCAGGTTTTTAAATAAAATATATAGACGATGACACAAAATGCTTTGAATGACACTTGTGTAGAGCCGTGGAGTTCTCAAGAGCTACATCCTTTTGTATTCGCGCTTTGACAAAGTCTCTTTTGGTATAGACTTAATAGTTGTACGAACTAAGCAGTTGCCATTACAATCTTCTATCTTAGTTTGAACTTTTACATTAGTTACGTAGATAAGGCGACGGTTTTTATTTCTAACATTTTGTCGGACCTTAAGATTATTATTATTAGCAATTAATGTTATTAGCATTTAAAGTGTTTCGATTCCACTATCTAGGTGATGTCTAAATTGAAAGGTAAATTGAAACAACATGTTGTTGTAGTAACAATAACTATTATTATTAGCTAAATTTATATGCATGTTAAATATTGCATGAATCGGTCGCTGTATATTGTAAACATGATTCACGTGTCACGAGAGACCATTGTTATTGGAAACAACTACACTGATAACGACATCAACAAGATTCACGTTATTTTCGAGATCAGTATCCATCATTTTCGACTAATTCCTTAATGTGTTATCATTATTTTCAGTGACTTTTGTTTTTTATCTACTCTTCGTGTTACTCTGACCTCATATAATATGCATGAGTTCCCTTGCCTTGTCAGTGATATGACCGTTGCTTCGTCGGTGTGCATGGCTATAATTGGTTTAAAATTTTGTACAGTATTCCAAATTATTATTCCAATGGTTTTGGATTATAGTGGACATTTGCACGATCATTTGGTGGGCAGTCTTTAGGCAAATTGACGTCTCTCGTACAGTAATGATATTATTGAAATAAATGTCATCGACTGCACACCGTTCTCATTTAAGTCTACACTTTGAAATGGCTAGGGATATTTTTTGATTTTGTGTATTAAATTTGAGTTTTTGTGTTTTTGAATAACTTGAAAACTTTGTTTACTAAAATATTATTTTTTATATTTTGCATTACGTTGGATGGTAAGAATTACTGTTTTACTACATATTACAATACATTTTTTTTAAAGTTTTGATCATTAATTGAACGATATTTTTTATGTTAAGTTCAGTTCAAAGAGAAATTATGAATTTTATGGTACTTTCGAAGTGTGGACTGTAGATCACGTATTCGTAACTAGGGACTTAGGTCTAGTTCATCCTCCGGGTCGCCCCGCCCAGCGCCGAACTAAAGCCACTTTTCAAAACTACTCGTTCTACTAGCTGTTCTAAAACATACCCAATTTTACATTCTACACTTTTTAACACACCTACCTGCCTTCTTACTAGCCGGTATGAAGCATCTGTAACACAAACAAATCCAACAAAAATCACAATGTGTGTCAAAATGTGCCTGTTTAGCGATGTGTGCACGCAGTCCAATGTTTGTCCACTTCAATATTATATGTGGTCCTTTACTTATATCTGTTCCATTTTTATTTTATAGATTTCCACATCCTGTATAATTTCACTATCTTTATGTTCTTTCTTATCTTCCCATCGGAAATACGAGCGTAGCTCGACCTACTATAAAGTCTTCGATATTAATAAATTAAATGGCAATTCGAATGCTTAATAAGCAGGTAAACGAATTAACTTACATTACCGAAACATACAGAACAGAGAGTATATTATATGCAAGTTGATGAATACATTCCAAGCGTTATGAAGATTTGGCGGCTTGTTGATAGGTCCGAAATTAATAATCCGCCATGAGCAAAAGAATTTATTAATAAAATGACTTGGAATGTATTAGATTTGGTCGACAGGCGCCGTGCTCAGATCCACTCCGGCTTGCGCCACTCGAGGTCAACGACTTGATCAGATCTGGCTTTGTTTCGTTTAGTCGTGTTAGTGGTTAAAAGAGTGTGGTTGGAGTCTAGTCAGGTTGTGGTTGAGAGTTGCCGAGGGTGGATGTGGGCGCGGGGCGGGGGCCCTTCCCGGCGCATCCCGCTACACCGAGAACAGTATTGGCACCGCCTGAGCAGTGTGTTTCGCAGGGGCTGCCGAGAAGTCTTCCAAACACGGTGCAGAAGACAAAGCCAACTCCATCATCACAGCAATGAAGGAAAGGATGAAGCAAAGAGAACGTGATATGCCGGAAATCTTTGAACTCATCAGGTAACGTTATGTCCAACACAAAATACTAATTGATGTTGAATAATTTAACCGTGAATTGCTTTTTAAAGGTCGGATGGAACAGGTATTGGTTGGTGATATATTTGTAGTGTTAGTCTTTTGCGCTATAACATTTATCGCACATATTTAATTCGTCAATTCGTAAAAAAATATCACTTTTCTTAGAAATACAATAACTAAGAATTGGCGAGTTAGTAAATAATTTTCATGTCATGCAATATTTAATCACATCTTTACCTTTAATATTAAGAAACTATATCACTCACTTCTTAAGCAAAATTTATGTCACATCAAAGAACAGTAGCAGACACGTGTGTGTATGTAACAGATGCGTGTTCAGCATCGAGGCAGAGGGGCACTCGGCACACATGAGCACCGTCAAGCAATCAGTCCTCGATGGCACGTCGAAATGGAGCGCCAAAATCGCAATCACAGGTTCGATGACTTAACGCGCTTCACCCATTCTCCCACACAGGACACAGGAGCTGCAGAACGAGAGGCGAGAAGGCTCAAGGGAAACACAGCACACTCACCACACTAAACTGCGTTCCGTCTTTCGTTTCATGTGGCGGCCAGGCGGACTTTTAACGTCGACCCAGACACTCACATAGACAGTCTTGAACAAGCTGAGCAAATCACTATAGAAGGGACTTCAAAGTGGTCTTGCAAGATCGCCATTACAGGTTTGCGGTGGTCTTTTGCGGCTCCGAACCGCACGCTCGCAACTTTGACTCTATTAGCCAAACTCTCTTCGCCTGAATTTCTTCAAACTGTATTTTGATATCTGCTTAAAGTTAGTAACAGGTTAAGGTCGAGCTTCGCTTTTTGCCGCTTATTAAGTACTAGCTTAATATAAAATTGTATAGCGAAGAGAGTTTAATGTTGTACTTTGATTCGATGTTGCAAACGTTTCAAAGGAAAGAAGCAGATGTCAAAAACACTCTATTGCATATCTTACTTCAAATACTAACCCGAAATCACGGTCGTTAATGCACCGCCTATGATCACTTGATAAGACGTAGCTTGGTTTTAACATTAACACGGAGGAAATTCCACGAATCTAACACTTCACTCGAATTAACCGTAATAACATACAGCGTCAATGATGCCTAGTCACGCACACAAGTTTTAATTCCCTGAACACTGAAATGACACAATTTACTCACCACGTTAATTAATTATTATTATTGATGATACCACTCGGCAGAGCACGTCTGCTGCATTGACACAGTTTGCATGTCGTCACCACAAATAAGGCAGTTCTGCAGAGGTACAACCCTACTACATCAATGACTGATAGTCTTTGCATTTATATCTTTTCAGAGCATACCTACAAGGAATAGAAAACTTTTTTCGTAGAGTTTTGTAAGGGAATGAATTAGACGGAATTAAAGCATGCCGAATGAAGGATCCCAATTATCCCAAAACTTCTCTATCTCTTCACTTCTGTCAATAAATTTTCGATTCGTGAAAATTCCAGTACCATTAGACTTGAATCCCGCGCATATCTTTACACTTCTTCTTTGAAACTTTCTTCTTGGTCGAAGTTTGCATTAGAGTTGCGATTATGTAGGCGCTATGTTCAAGTTGTTTTAGAAATCGAATTTGGGCATAGATAAAAAGTTTGGTAGTTTGAAGCTAGAGTCTTACTCTGACCCCAACCCGTTTGATCACACGATACCCTGTTCATAGATTCAAAAGGTTCTATTAGCGTTGATTGCTATTGGTAAGTATGGTAAAAGGTAAGCTTATGCAAAAGTTATAAGTACTAGAGTACTTATGCTTATGTTACAAGTATTCTTATGTATAAGTTACAAGTATTCTTATGCATAAGTTCCATAGTATTTTTATGCATAAGATACTTAGTACTGTACTCTACTCATATTATTTTTTTAAGCAATATTTACGCAGCAACGTAGAGTGTGGCGTACGAAAAATAATATTAAGAAATGAAGCAATAAAATAACCATAAATATGAAGGAATATTACTTTCGAGAGATTTAGCAGAATACGTTGGCCGATATTCATTGAACCATCGCAAGGTTTAGAAATGGACTTTTATATTTATCACTTTTTTCTTACGTGATATATTTTGAGATGTTTTTCGGCCAGTGTACTTTGCGTCTTAGTACCTAAGTATTTTGAGCGAATTTAGATTGTCTGAAATTTGTTAACATTTCAAGGTGTTCTACTGGTACTAATTAGCCCTTTTCGGGCAGTTATTTGTGCTCAAGGCCTGATAGCAAAAGACAAGAGTGGAACATCGGACCCGTACGTAACCGTCCAAGTAAGCAAAGTGAAGAAGCGGACGAGAACCATGCCCCAGGAGCTGAATCCTGTTTGGAACGAGAAGTTTTACTTGTGAGTATTTAATTAATTTTACTATGGAACTGGCTTTAACACATTTTGATAAAATTCAAACGGGAATATTCACTTAAAAATTTAGTCGCTTACTAGTTTTGATCACATTCGGTGATCTTCATCC
Organism: Alcis repandata; assembly: GCA_949125135.1. Taxonomy (NCBI): domain Eukaryota; kingdom Metazoa; phylum Arthropoda; class Insecta; order Lepidoptera; family Geometridae; genus Alcis; species Alcis repandata. The sequence goes on from OX421238.1 coordinate 8,194,630, forward strand.
GAAGATTCCAAGCGTGACGCGCTCGCCATTGTAGTCTCCTGATGAAGATCACTAAATGTGATTGAAACCAGTCGTAGTAAACTACTTAATTTTTACGTCACTATTCTCGTTTTGATTATAACAAAAAATAATTTATTTAACATACTCGTATTTCAGGTTTAGTCAAAAAACGCCAGCAAATTAACCATTTTGTCGGTGGTTTTACATTTTCTTTTAATTCAGTAACATTAGGTACATTGCACTATTAGGCTCACTTGAGCCGTACTAGGGTAGCGCAGCTAACTCGATGTTAATAATTAACTCAAAAAAAAAAAAAAAAAATTACGTAGGTTGCATATTTATATAGCTTGAATTAACATGGGTTACCTTTTAGTTCGATAAATTTCCGAGGTAGATTTAAATTTTTTCAAGGTTAGAGTGAATAGGTATCTTCCAAATATGCGTTTATCAACGTCGACCACATCGTCGTTTACCAACAGGAGAGTTGTTAATCAAACGCCGATTTATTCGTAATAAAAAACAATGAGTAGTGAGTCAAATCGCGAAACACTAATAGTAGGTACTAAATTCAGCAAATCTTCCCAATTAATGTAACAAAACTTTACTTTTCCTACGCAGCGAGTGCCACAACTCGTCCGATCGCATCAAAGTCCGAGTCTGGGATGAAGATAACGACCTGAAATCAAAATTGAGGCAAAAACTGACGAGGGAGTCGGACGACTTCTTGGGACAGACGATCATCGAGGTAAGGGAACACACATATAAAGAAATAAACAACTTAGTATAATGTTAATCAGTTGATCATAGTTAGTTGATCTGTCTTCAGTGGTTCATGCTAATGATGATTGTTCTTTTTACAAGCTTTTATTTAACTAGCAATGTAACATCTGAGGTATGTAACCATGCATGTTTGTTCGGGTGGAATCTTGCAACTCAATTTAGAACCACTTGCCGATGTCCGATTGAGCTGAAATTTTGTATACGTGTGTAACTCCGATGTCAATGCAGTAAAAAATTGTTTTTAAAAATATTTTTAATATTAACTTAGTTCTTTTTGTGTTTTATTTCATGTAATCTCTCAGGGTGTGAACGTCTGAACGTGTGTGTTTTAGGTTAAATTACAAGTAAAATGATAGATTTTCATCAAAACCACGAGTATTTATTGTCTATAACTGTTTCTTTAAGTCAAACCTCTTTCTGTGTCTCCTCTATTATTTTTAGTAAACTCAATTGTAATACATTCATTTTGTGAAGGTACGAACGCTGTCGGGTGAAATGGACGTGTGGTACAATCTGGAGAAGCGAACTGACAAGTCAGCCGTGTCTGGTGCCATCAGGCTACATATCAATGTCGAGATCAAAGGAGAAGAGAAGGTGGCACCGTACCATGTCCAAGTAAGTGGATCTATTATATAAGAAAATATTCAATTTTACTTTATACTTTGTACAGGTTAACTGGTTAGATACTTCAGTTATTTTAAATTATCATTTTTACTATTGGACCAACCCAAAATTCACGAAAACAAATCTGCAGTTCCACAGAAAAATCTCAACGATACTCGACAATATGTGAGGCGCAGCTGATTTTTTTTTTGCGAATGCCATGTTGTTCCTGTAGATAACCTAGAATATCTCAAGTGTCTAACCAGTGCATAAGAAAAAAAAAACAATTATTTCAAACTAGGTTTCATTCGCGGCAGCGCCCCTGTCAACAGTATTGTTATATACACGGCTATTTTTTTTATACTGACATTTTTATCCGCTCCACGGTAAAACCGTTGAGCAAGTATCGCATTTTTACTGTGAGCCTACATTATACATGAACAATTGAACATAATCTAAACTGCGGGATCAAGAAACTCGAAATTCGGAAATCACATCCCAGTATAGTCTATAGCCTTTACTCGGATATGTCAAGTAATATATTTTTATATACGTGTGTAGATACTGATTTCATATAAATATTTGAAATAATATTGAATGAATTTGTAATATCAAGTAGCTAATGTTACGGAAAATATTGAAAGCGAAAAGGTTAAAGAAAACAATCGGCTGGAAGTATATGAGAAAAATAAAACGTATCTCGATATCTTAACAGGAAAAAGGTTCTGAGTTTCATCAAATGGCTTACTCACGATTCCATCAAAATATATAATGAGGAGAAAATCTGATTCCAGAAATTGATAAAATACTACCTTAAGTCTATATCATTATAAAGATGCTGACAAATCTAAACGTCTTCTAATAAGAAAAGACATTAATCTTTGAGCGAGCAAGCCCTTTAAAATTTATATACGATACTCATTATTTTAAATCTATTAAAAACTTCTAAAGTTTGTTTATAGGTACACGCATTCTTTTACGGATCCAAAATAGAGTTGTGCTGGTGTGTAACTTTATTGATCGCCAAAATTCGATTTTGTTCTGACCATAAACAATTTTTGCAATTTTGTCGACTTAGATGTCAATTTTTCGATCAACAAAGTCTAACAGTTGCACTGCCGGTTTGGGATTATTACGTTTACACGTTTAAGCAAATGAACAAAATAAATATATTTGATTTTTAAAACGTTAAACAATTGTTCGAACAATTGGACATTATTTCTACCATGAATTTTACAATAGGCATCAATGAACTTGCCAATACCAGGTTTCAGGTACTCTATGGGTACCAGGATAGCAGAAACGGTGAAGAGATATTTCACTTTATACTCGTAGATTCGCAACGAGAATCATTCATAGAAGGCCCGTATTTCACTCTTACCAGTATAGTCAGAGGTACTCAGATACTGTCTGTCAGCGTTACATTTTGTGGTGAAAAAAAGAACATTGTTACCGATGTGCGATGCGATGGCGAATCAACAGGTCCCGAGACCTGGCACCATGCCTCTTGGACTAAGGCCAATAACCGTAATCACATGTTGTTTCACGCAATTACTTCCCTTGACAAATGTAATTGGATACGGCTTGTAATCATTTGTTTTATCGGTTTGCATTTTAGTGCGATGTGTTTAGGTGATCGTTGGTTTCAATTTTAGAGTTCTTGGTAAAGAGCAGAATGGGTAGTCATTTTTTTATAAAGATCTCACGTTTAAAAAAAAACATCTGTAGATTAAAAAGTTATACCTAAGTATAATATTTTAAATGTGAAAGTTTGCATATTTATTTGTTTGATTGTTTGTTATTTAATCACGTTAAAATTTATACGGATTTGGATAGAATTTTCCTGGTTTATACTCTTAACCCAAAATTAACACATATTATTATATTTTTATTACACACAGACTACTATAATAGATCCCGGAAAAAATAACAATTTCTACTAGAATGTGAGTAAAACTGCGGGTCATAGCTAGTTACAAGTAAAACTCAACAATAAATTAGCAAGTAACGTATTCTCAACAATAAAATTATACCACTTTCCAATTCCTCGAACTCGAAAGTCTATTTGAGAATTCTAGACTCATAATTAAACCGATGAAGTCCCAAAAGTTTGCGGAAAATCGGTCGAATCGTTATTTCAGAACAATGATTGGTACCTTTATATAACTAGACTCGATTGCTTATTCCAGACTCGTCCGTTCAAACAATCAAATCTGGTTATGGAATGTTTGAGAAGGAAGAGCCTATGCTCAACGGGTCTGCTCATTGGTTATGGAGATGCTAATACGTTCATTAGGCAACAAATTGGGCGGGAATAAACGGAGTTGGTGTTGCAGAAAACGTGGCTGCTTTTAGGAAAAACTGAAATACTTTTACGAAATCAGGAAAAAGGTAATTTGTAAAGACAAATTATTGAGGTTATGCATCCCATTTAGCTAATCAAGACGTTGTTTTCTTTTTTTATCATCACTAGCTGCGCCTCGCGGTTTTACTCGTCTATTTTCTTAAGCCCCGTGGATTGAAGCGAACAAAATAAAATAATACCAGACCAGACTACTGCACAGCAATTGTTTTTTTTACAAAATATATGAATAGGCACGCGTTTGCCTGTAATATTGTTCAAGATTCTCTGGAAGCAGATTTCTACGCCCATGCATAAGAAACTTCCCTCAACTTTTAGACTCATACATAACGAGCGCTAGGCATTTACCTAAAGAATAGCCGTCTCAGCTACAGGCACTACCGTCTACCGCCAAACCCCAGATGCGGGATAGACCAACTTTCAGAAATAAATGCGAAAAGTTTGTGGCTAACTAACTAACTAAGCGAAACTACTAGCTAATGCAAAAGTATAATTTCTTGGTCACATTCGGCCCCGGGGGAAGTACTCAGTGGGCAGTTTTGCGATGCAAATTATTCAGATGGTCTGGTTTATGTTTGTTGGTGCGACCTAAAATGTGGTGGGTTTGAAATGTTCTCGTGTTTATTTTGTAAGGGAAAGCTACTTTGGCTGTAGTACTGAATCTTAATGTCTTGATAAAGCTGTAAACTGATGAGATAAATAACGTTATCATCGTTTTGCGAGTTATTGTTGAATCACAAAGGATATTTTTATAACTATCGGTGATAACAAAGTATCTAACATAATCTTAAACGTCTTATCTGATTTTAGTCAGCCTGGTAGAATACGGCTTATCTTTCGAGAGCGGACTTATTTCGCACCAGTAGATTATAAAATTTTGTTCTGTATACAGCTATTGTTAAAACCAAAACGCCGTTAAATGAGTTGTTTTAAACATCGATAAAAAGTATTCAAGTTTACCCTCCCCAAAATTTTTCAACAAAAGAAGAAAAGTTCTTAAGAAAATTGACTACGCTAAGAAAATAATTGAGCCACGTTACCGATATTGAGACAACAATCTAGAGCAGAAATTCTACGAAATTCTATGCTTCTCTAATGTCTTGAGTGCTTCCATTGTATGCTGATTTTAAAGAACTAGACTTCGATTTAAATAATTGTTTTTCGATAGTAGATATTTATTTTTACTTGGAAATGAGAATTTGAATGACAATATTAAATACTTATAGCATTTTTTTCTATCTCGCCCAAAGGGTTAGCATCGCCATACAACGTGGTAATGGGCTTTTTGAAAACAATTCCCGCAGACAACGGTCTTTTAGATTAGATACATTTTATTGGTTTAGTTTTTAATTTAAGTAATTTTAATGTAATTTAATTTAATTTTACATTATAAATAAAACTTGACTCTTCCTTGATTCAAATCTTAGTTTCAACAAAATTTTATAGTTAGTTTGCTTCGAAATGTTTATTAAAAGTTTTTTTTTATTTTGTACTTAGTTTGCTCCGATGACTTTGGTCTGATATTTACAAAATACATCAAGTTAAAAGCTTAAGCTGACGCCAAGCGGCCTAAACAAACTAACTTAACTGAAAACGATTTCGGTTGCTAATAAATCATAGTTTTAAAATCTTTAATGGATACAGCAAACAGACACGGCTGAAATAACAGTAGAAAATTCGTAAATTCATACGAAATAATGTTAGCTCAGAGTTAGAGATTTAAACAATAAGTAGGTACAATGAGTTAAAACTAGTGGAAAATCTATGCAGAAAGTTTTGCTTGGACGTAGCGGCACTCGGCCGGCGAAGCAAGATTGTAGGTGATATGCAAGTATAATGTAGGAGTGCGTTGGGCAGCGAGAATTTCGCGTGTATTTCCGTCGCTTTTAGGTATTTGTTGAGCTTTGAATTTGAATTTTGTTCTTTACTGTTATAGAGTTATAGTGTAGTTTCAGTAACTATTTTATATTAGCAACTCTAGCCAGTGTTTGCTATTCAATGATGATAGTCCTCATCCTCTTGCATATGAGGCTGTTTTTGCAGGTGCATTTGTGTCCTTACTACTTCTAATAAAACGAAACATTTAAGTTAGAATGAATTTGAATCTTGTAAAATGTATTGAGCAAGAAATAAAATTTCAATGCACAGACTTACGTAATGTACTCGTATAGAGCCTTGATGCAAATTTCGTAAGCAATGATACAATTTACAGTGATCTCAGTAAAACAAGTCCCAATATCTATTACACAAACTCTCCAAAGCAAAAACAACGTAACATTTCCTCAGAGGAAAATTCCATTACTTGTACCCCTTCTTAAGCTAAATCCAATGTTATTAAATCTCACGCGAAGGGGCTAGCCTTCTTCAACTTTGTTTACTTTAACATTTTGCCGGCGCTTGAGTTCAGATTTTTAATAGAAAAAACTTCGCTGCGTCAGGTCAGGTCCCCAGAGATTTGTCCCACGAAATTTTGGTACTTCTGCGCTGCGATATCTCGTTGCATTATAATAATATGCCAAACTCGACTGTGGCGTAAAACCAACGGCCGGGTTGTTGCTTTTCACGTTTATGGCGATTTTATTATGGTTCTCATTTTTCGCGTGTCTTTGGGGATCAATGGAAACTCGGTTTGAGATATTGAATAAATTTTGGAGATGTAAAGTTTGGATAAGGTTTATGTTTCAATAAAAGTCGTGTTTGATATTGATATTGATTTTGATATTCGATTCTTATGGCTGAGATTAAACATATATTGATAAATTGCAACTATTGCACCCTGAGAGGCATTTTCGACTAACCGATTGTTTTTCCTGTAACAAAAACAGGCTAGCCATATCGGAGTTCTTCAGTTGTCTTGAGTTGTTGAGTCTTCAGTTGAAGTCGAACAATAGGACTGGCTACTCAACTCAGTCTATAAAAACTTACATACCTACTAAGTAATTTAACCTTTTGTTGAATATAGAATTATTTAATAAATTACGAGTAAAATTAGAGATTTTTAACTTTAAAATTAAGTAGAAATATCTCGTGCATTACAATTCACGTACATACGTCGTACAGTCAACGAAGAAAGTTTATCCCATTTATAAACATAGTGTATGGAACGGCACTTGGTACCTCAGGAGGTAGCTACAAATTACGTTCCATCCTGCAGACAGCAAGATTAGTTGGAAACTTTGTAATACCCCTGTGGCCAACGGGTCTTACGATGAGGAATTCTAAAATTACGCGGTTTTACAGTAATTCAGTTGGACAATGAGTTTTTCGCTTTAGATTAGCATTGGCACTGTGAGAGTATGCTGTTCAATTAACTGTAGAAACACTTCAACAAATAATGGGTAAAGAATTTCTCCTATTTTAGTATCCTGTCTCTCAAGCCAAGTTTCAATTCTAAAATGTAAACGCTATAGAAAACTAAGACAATGTATAGGAGTGATATTTCTGTCATAGCATATAGAATCTATAGGCCCAAGTTTGAAGGCTTTTTAAGACAGATCCAAATTTTCTAAAACTATTGGCATCCTTGTCTAATGGCTTGCAATGATAAAGACAGATATATTTTTAGTTAGTTAAGATCTGTCTTAAAATGCCTTCAAACTTGGGCCTTATAAGTAGATTAAAAATAAATCATTTCCAAACATTGTCGTAGTTTTCTATAGTGTTTCGATTATAAAATTGCAACTTGGCTAGGCAGAGTCGTTAACAAATTCAGTTGATTAAAATGTTTTTTGTTAAAGATTATCACTGGCACTGTGATAGTATGTTGTATAATTAACTGTTGAAACACACAACAGCTATTGTATATTTTTTCCTATTGTAGTCACCAGGTTCGTTGCTAAGCGTCTGGTTTAGAAGCTATTTTGTCGCCAATTGACACGGTGACATCACAAATGATGCCGAGATGTTTGACTATCGTTATAGGTTTGAAAGAAATATGCTATGGGTACCAATACTACATACTTTAACACACTAAGACTGATTGTATTTCTTTCCAATTTTTTTGCCTGTAACACGATATCGAAAATATCTTCTGGTGGAAATCGTAATGCTAAAATAACAAATATTATAATAGTTTAAAGCTACGGATACACTAGATGACAAATAGAGCGACATGTTGCAGAGCATGTCGCTCGACGAGTACATTAATGTCCCGAGAGACATGTCGCGGAACATTTTGCAGGCCACAGTACTGAGTGTTTGTAGAAATGTCAACATTTTCCGCGTCACGTAATGTATCTCAAGATGTTGCGACACAGGGAAACGTTGCAGCGTCACGTAGATTGAGCATTTCGCAACTTGTTTGCGACATTTTGCTTCGTTGTGTATTCATGGCTTTAAACTTACAAAGTTTAGCTAATTTTGGATAAATTATGAATGTTGCGAGCAGCAGGTGGCCTGAAAGTCGACTGAACAAAACATGCCGATTGACTTGAATCACGCACCATTTTCATTTTTCACTAGTTTTATTGTACAACCAACAACATAACTCACGTGCCTACTTATCCATTTGATCTTGAAACTGTAGCACCAATGCGTGCACAACATAGTAATTCGCAATTTTATATATTTTACTAAAATCACAATTTTAAAAGTATTTTACTATTTTAAACTGTACACTGCCCGAATAAAAAGCCATACATATCCATAATAGACGATTTAAGCAGCATATATGTGGGCTATTAAGGGCAACTGCGTTGGTGGCTGTACAATCCAATGCGGGAGTGGCGGGATCGTTCATATCTAGTGCAGAATGCTGATGTGTGTTTACTGAACAAATTAAAAATAAAATCGATACTTTGAAATGCAACGTGCCATCTGAAGCATGATATAGATGTTGCACGTTTCTATACCCTTTGAAATGCAATGTGTTTCCAAAACGCGGTACAAAATGTTGCATGGTTTTTTGGAGTCGCTGCGAACCACCTGCGAACAAACCTGACGGTTTATAATAAATCTTTATGAGTAAAACATTAGTTACAGAAACCTCTATTAAGGTCTTACGTACATCGTAAAAGTTACACGTGTGTTTTCATACTAGGAAAACTGAAAACACTGCTGGAAACTATAAAATTGCTCCTTCCACCCCGTGGTAGTAATGCAATTAAAAGTTTATTAAGGTCGAGGCTACATTGCACGCTCCTTGTTTTTTTACGTTTGTCAATTCAATTTGAAAATGGAAAATTGAACGCAAAAATATCTATGGTTGTTGATATAGTTCATTAGAGTCAACTGTTTCATAGAAAAATGACAATTTCGCTCGACACAATGTATGGAAACGATGATTTTTTCGAGATGTCAGGTTTAATCTTATAGTAAATAAAATTGCTAATAATTACGTACACTAAAAAAAGCTTCAAAAAAAAGACTATTAAGTTATTCATCTATTTGTCGCGCACGTACTTAATGCAAATTTAAGACTTATATAGTTTTCTCATGGATACCATTATCAGAAATGGACTAAATTAAAATGGGACCAAATGGGAAGCGTCAGCTTTCTAATAAAAAAAGAATCATCAAAATCGAATCACCCAGTCAAAATTTATGAGGTAACAAACATAAAAAAAAAAAAAAAACATACAGTCGAATTGATAACCTGCTCCTTTTTTGAAGTCGGTTAAAAATGACGATTTCGCTCGACACAATGTATGGAAACGATGATTTTTTCGAGATGTCAGGTTTAATCCCATAGTAAATGAAATTGCTAATAATTACGTACACTATAACAAGCTCTTATTGGCTTAACATACCCTTTTGTACAACCTTGTACCTCTAACTATAATGTCTAAATAGCAAAAAAACTAGTTAAAAACTTAGCGATAGGCCAAAACCACTGAATGTTTGTACAAAAGCTCTGCATTAACTACCATGTGGTTGCACCTTTACACTCATAGCATGCGACCTCTTACGTCAATTACAAGTATTACAGGTCACCATAATGCTTTTCATGCACGTGAAAAACATTACGTGGTCACATGTTGAGAGCGTAATTGGACATTTTACCTTATAATAGTGCGGAAAAGTTAAGCCTAATTGCGTAGTTTGATACGAGTGGCTTTAATGAGCATTATTTAGTAGAAGTGTGGGGTAATTAACTTAACAAACTTAGTAAAAGCCTCCCGTTTATGAGCAGGCGAACTTTGGTCATAAAATTATTATTTATACTCATTAAGAAAATTCTGGGTGAAAATTCTAGGGAAAATTGAGGAATCTTCTTAGTTATAAAAAAAAATAATGATGAAAAAATTTACTATTGAATAAATTACGTCTTAGAAAAGTAAAGTTAATAGGTATATACGATAGTAAACAAACAAGAATACGTCGACAAGATTTGTAGTAACCCAAAATTCAATATTTCGCCGTGTCTCGAAAAAAACAAAAGAAAAAAACAAAAAACAAACTTCAAACCGTACCTTTATGAGTACTCGACTACTCGTAGGCACGTTACAACCCACGCCGACGTCTCGACGGCTCGTCACAATACTACCATAACAAGCCAACGTATAATTTTTCCTTCAGCCCCATATCACTTCTTCCAATGATTCGCATGAATTTTTCATGACCCGCGCCGAGCTTCTGAAGTTTGACACTTGAAAATTGAGTTTCTAAATTGTTACGTAATTACGCACGGACGAAGTGACACGATGACCTAATTATGGCAACTTTAGGTGTGCGTGTACACTTGAACATTGATCGTGAGTTGCCTGATTTATGGTTTTGTTTTTGAATGTAGATTTTTGGTGTTATTATTGTTGTAAACGGTAAAAGTAAGTTCGTTAAGGTCGAGTGGCTAGACGGTGAAACGGACGTTTTTTGGCAGCGACTCCCTTAGATTTGTGATGCTAAACGTTTCAAATTAATAATGAGTAGGTCATAATCATTATCTTCCTATCTTATATCTCTCGTAACGGATTATCACTTTTTAATCGCTCCATTTAGTTTGTTATCTGACTCCTGATCTGCATTATTTTGGTAATATATAGATTCCTAGTTTTGCCATCAGCAAAAATACTGCAGAAATTTGTGATTCATTTGTTGTAGGTACTATTTATAAATAAAACGAGACAAAGATAATTTTAGTCATGCCAGATAAAACAATGGCCGAAAAGAATTCACACCAACTATTACAAATAATATGTAAAATTATATTATGAAGATGAAATTAATGTAGGCCAATTTACATCAGAAATATTCAATTGAAGAGCGAAAGGATAATTTTAAAATTCAAATTGTTTACTATCGAATCAGCTGCATTTTACACGTTTTCGAATGAGACATTGTTCGTCAGATAAACGGTATTTCGAAATATGAGCAGGCTCAGTAAATATTCAGATTATATATTAGATTATATTATTAATGAAACATCGCGCGAGTATTTAAAATGGAAAAGTAGGACTGTTTATTACCTTTTTATAATATCGAGCTTGACAAAATTCGTTTAAATATATTATACAGAGATACCTTGATTGTAAAATTTTGTGTATGACTTTTTGGACGCATATTAAAAAAAAATATATAAGTATTGATTTAACTAGCACAAAGTTCACCGGTTCTTCTTTTTTGTACACAAAAACCAATTGCAGTTCGTTAGTCTCGCAAAAACTCAAAAACGGCCTGACCTATTGGTTTTTTTTGTTCGCTCTAATTCAAGGGTAGTTTATGAAAAAAGTAAGCGAAACCGCAGTGCGCAGCTAGTTTAGGATATAAATAAGAGACAAAAATACTTTATTATAAAGAAACTGCGAGAGCTGAGTAGCAAATCCAAGGAGAGAAAATTCGAGTAATCCCAATTACCAACAGACGACAAAAAACTTATCCAACGAAAGTAGTCTTCCATTCTCTTATTTTCTCGACGTTTGATGCAAAAAAACCAGTAGCATTTACAAGAATGTGTGTTAGTTGGACCAGTGACGCTTACTACATCTGTCTTGCTTCGTGTAAAAGTCTGCCTGAGATTTTTTGTCGGTCCCTTGAAGAGTTTTGAATAGAATTGTACTTGTAAATTGGTGTAATGTTACATAGCTTATAGAAAAACTATTATAATTAACATAACATTAGACTGGAAATTAAAATTAAATTACATTAAAAGCGCAGTTTTGAAAAAAAATTAATCGATATCTAATAATTTTCATTTTTGAAACTCAAGTTTCAAAATACCTAAATCTAACTTCTCAAGTTATTTTCAGATTGGTACGTTACTTATACTAAATCGAACACTAATCTGGCACGTATCTAAATGAATAATACCCATGCTATTGGACGAACGCCATCGGTAAATATTTTGGCTTATAAAACCATAAAATTGCATTCCCGTTTTCTATTAAATCCTTAAAAAATTTAAAATAATAAAAATAAATTTTCGAGACGTGAAAATCAAAGAACCATTTTTCCATGATTATTTTCAATTCAGTTGCAATTTAAAAAAGAACTTCTTAAAGAAAAGCGTCTTTCAAATTCATTCCATAAAATAGTTCCAGATAATTTCCGTCTGAGATACCTCCATTCCTAACCTCCGTCCGACTTGCCCTACAGAACAAATCGCTCGCAATTAAGGCTCAGCGCATATTGAATCACCGTATATACGGCACTCGTTAATTACGGTACTATTGTCACTCCCCCTTAGATGGGAAGGCCCCTACGAATTTGCTTAATTAAACATTTTTTGCGTTTATTTGTTTGGGCTGCAATTAATGTAACTTAGTTGCTTTTTCTTCTTTGTTCCACGTATTAACAGCAGGGGAATGTGATTGTGCGGTCTTGTGGAAAAGGAAAACCCGCACGTAATTTAATGTGCTGGAAGGGATGGAGTTGCTCAGTTGGGTTAGATGTTTGATCACAGTTGATGCGACGAATTACAGAGATGTTGTAAGGTCTAAGGTAGATACATCTATACAAGGTGTAACAGAAAGGTAGTAGGTATCTAATACTTAGGGATGTTCTACACGACAAAGTGAACAACTTCTAGAACACAAGTTTGCTAAATTTGAAAAAGAAAATATCGAATCTTTATTGAAAGCTGATGACCTGACTAAATATTTTGTATGGAGACTCAATATTTTTCTTTTTGAATTCAGCAAACTTGTCCCAAAAGTTGTTTACTTTGACGTGTAGAAGAACATCCTTAAATATTACTAGACCTTTCCGTTACACCTTGTATAAGGTACGAGTAGCTACATCACGTCGGGCGCAATAATTAGTTTATTTTTCTGGGATTGCGTTCAGTCGTTTTTTCCTGATTAAGAAACGAACATAATGATTTAAAAATACAAACTTTCACGAATGAATTTTATTTATTGCTGTTACGAGATGTCGTGGCACTTTAAAAAAAGTTATGAGAGATAACTACATAAGTTCCTATTCACTAAGAAAAACGTTAAACTCATTACAAGGAAATTAAAAACAAACAACACGTGCTCGTGCTCCAAGACATTTAACTAGACTCTAGACAACACAATGAAAGTCTAACCTGTGTTACAACTTCAATACAAAATGTGTATTTATCTTCTTAATCTTAATATATATAAATCTCGTGTCACAATGTTTGTCCTCAATGGACTCCTAAACCACTTAACCGATTATAATAAAATTCGCACACCATGTGCAGTTCGATCCAACTTGAGAGATAGGATAGTTTAAATCTCAAATTATAGTCGCAATTTTAATTTATTGCAAATTATATATATACTGATAATTTTTACTATAAATTGACAAGTTAGCATCAACATACTACGGTTGCTATAGTTACGCAAATAGAATTGACGCAATGGCTTTTGACAGGACAACGTCTGTCGAGTCAGCTAGTAATATATATAAATTACGTGTCACGTTGTTTGTCCGCTATAGACTCCTAAACTACTTAACCGATTTCAATCATATTTGCACACCGTGTGCAGTTCGATCTAACTTAGGAGATAGGATAGCTCACATCTCAATTTATAGTAAAAAAAACATGAAAAATTAGCAAATTTAAAAAACTTAAACCATATAGCGCTTTGGACAATCTAAACTTTTTTAATGTAACTTTTGACATTTGACATAGAACTGACGCAATGGCTTTTGACAGGACAACGTCTGTCGAGTCAGCTAGTGTATGTATATATTGTAGGTTTAACTACACTCTAGACGACACAGGTAAAATGCAAGTCTAACCTGTATTACAACTTCTATACAAAATGTGTATGTTTGTAGGTATGTTTTTACTTAATTACTGAATTCTCATCACGGATCACTGAACACTGTTTAGCTCTACTTTATTGACAGCGCTGTAATTAAGCTCCGAAGCTTTAACAGCTTCTGTGCTAAATCTATATCATTTGCTAAATCGTATGCAACGTTGTAGCAAATTGATTTAGCTTTAGTGTTGGTGCTATTACAACCACAGTTGTTTATGAGATAATACCATACCATAATGATCTCGGTAATAATCGTTGTGAGCTTCCGAATTGAATATTATTGAATACTATAATATAATTGAATGATTACTCGTAGAAATGTAGGATTTTTCATTTTGAATATTACCTATTTTCCTTTTTAAACTATTTATGTTATTTTATAACGCTTTAGAAAACTTAATCATTGCTTTAAATTTTCGGTTTTGTTTTCACGTCAGCGAGAGGTTGTTAGAGCAGTGACTAACGACTAGTTAAATAAAGCAAGTTTTATAAGTATGACCCAATGTATGACAGTGAAAATAATCTTGTCATAAATTTAATTCTCGTGTCACCATGTTAGTTACCATACTCCTCCGAAACGGCTTGACCGATTTTTATGATATTTTATTTGCATATTCAGTAGGTCTGAGAATCGGCTACTATCTATTGTTCATACCCCTAAGTGATAAGGGTTGTCCACCCCCTAACATTTATTTTAATTTTTTGGACAATATTTTTATTTTGTACAATGTGGCTTATGTGGCATTAAAAAATACATACAACCTTAAATTTTCACCTTTCTATCACCAACCCCTATTTTTTAATAGTCACTATAAATAATTTATATGACAAAACAACGTTTTCCGGGTCAGCTAGTAATACATATAAAATAGTAATACTTTTTTACTTTTAATCAAAGAGTTTCGCAGTCAAACTGTCTAATTGGAGCAAACTGACTGCAAACAAGACAATACGGTGAAAATACCAACAGAATAAAACAACGAAGCGTGAAGCAATTCTTTGAAACTAAACCCCACTGGCGTTTGTACTGAGAACATAATCCAATTGTATACTCACCGGACTCAGTTACACAACATGTCTAGGTCTAAGATAAACTAAGAGAGAAAGATAGAGCACTGCGTTATGGGCGTAGTTAAGAACTACTTTCTAGCTACGTTCGCGCGTACGAACACAAGCTCTACAGTGCCGCGAGGGGAGTCTTCATATTGTCTTGTGTACGCACGAAAGATGAGTTTTTTTTATGTTATTGTGTGACGAGACAAGCAAATCGCTCGCCTGATGTAAAACGTCACGTTTGCCCGTAACAGTTTGTATGAGTTCTTGGCTTCACTTATGTCTATCGCAGTGCTCCATCTTTCCCGCTAAGTTTATCTGAGATCTAGGTTTCCTACTTTTCTAAGTACAAAGTAAGGTGGACTGTGCTATAATGCTACAACGGTAATCCTTCTTTCGTATTCTCTTTGTGTTCGTTTAGGCTTCCAAAATTATGCAGATTACTTTCCTAACAACAGCGCTGTGCCTAGCTGAATATAAAAATAATGAAGGAATTAGTTTGCTTCTGGGGCAAACTTTTCGGGTTGTATACTAGTAACGAGTACAGTGGCGAGACAGTGCTCGCGGCCGAGTACTCGGTTTGTATAAACAGTTTGACGAGGCGAGACAGTCACTAGAGCCATGATTTGTTTACTTGGCCGAGTAAACCCATTTACTGTCTCGCCACTGTACTCGTTACGTGTAATCAACCCATAACGCAAACAAACGACTGACGCAGCCCGTCCGCTGCAGCAGTACGAGTACATTCAGGCATCCCAATAAAAGTAAAACTGGATAATTGTCCAACACCCCGTTAAGGCATCCGTCAGTCGGAAAATTATACCGATTAAAGTTTTATACGGACGTGCGCTGGTACAAATTTTATTCTGTCAGGTATAAGTTTTATCTACATTTAAACCAGATAAATTTTCACCTGCTCTCTGATTGGTTGGCTATTTGTCACGTTCTACCGGCTGACTGGTTAGACACTTGACATATTCTAGGTTATCATAGTACTCATTATTATGAACAACTTTTACTATGGGACCAACCCGAAGTTCGCGAAAAAAAAATCAGCTGTTCCATAGAAAAATGTCAATGACACTTGACAAAATGTATGGAACAGCTGATTTTTTTTTCGTGAATTCCGGGTTGGTCCCATAGTAAAAGTTGTTCATAATAATGAGTACTTTAATAACCTAGGATATGTCAAGTGTCTAACCAGTCAGCCCGTATATGCTAATTGATTTCACAGCCCTGGACTAGTTGATTGTTTCGAAAGCTATGATTAGTTAGAGCAATTACTCCGTTCATGCAAGCCTCGCTTGTTTAATTTTTTTCTGGCTAAAAAATAATTTTGTCGCCTCAACGCAGTCCCGTCGTTTCATTATCGTATAGCGTATGTCAGTATAGCCACGCCGATGGAGCCAAGTTACTTAGAAATCTACTTTTACGAAACCATTTCCTTCTACATTATCAAGCTTCTTTAATATTTTCTTTTCTTAAAGTTAAAAAGTTACCTTTTAAATCCGGTTGATTCCCCACGAACGCCATACACTTTAGCCAAACGAAATCCTGTCCATCCATCCATTCGTGTATCTATATTTCACAGCCATTTATTGTATCAAAATTTCTCAATCCAAGCAACTAAACGTTTATAAGCGAAGCTGAAAGAGTTCAGATCCAAATATACCCATGTACATGCCTTTATTCGAAACTAAAGCCTCCTTTACATCACACGACCGGACTGACGGATGACCGGACGTGACACGTCGCCCGCCGTTGAACATGGCTTTAAATCAATCGAGTGTCACTCAGTAATTAGTGGCGGGTTTCACTTTGTCACTTGGATATGCAAATAGTTACAGTGAGCGCTGTAATTTACTGCTCAGTAAGTAGCAGGGGTTACTTATTAGGTAGGTACACTAACATTGCGGTAGACACAAAAAGTGTCGGAATACTCGAAAAGACGAATTCTAAAAATGTAGGCAAGGGTAAAGCCGAAGCATACAATACAGAGTTATTAAGAAAGGATATGCTATTCCGAAAGAAGCCAACTCATACTCGTGAAAAAAACTCAGCGGTTCCATCGAAAAATGTCAATGACGCTCGACAAAATGAATGGAATAGCTATTTTTAACCGACTTCAAAAAAGGAGGAGGTTATCAATTCGTCTGTATGTTTTTTTTTTTATTTTTTTTGTTTATGTTTGTTACCTCATAACTTTTGACTGGGTGAATCGATTTTGATGATTCTTTTTTTATTAGAAAGCTGACGCTTCCCATTTGGTCCCATTTCAATTTAGTCCAGTTCTGATAATGGTATCCATGAGAAAACCATATAAGTCTTAAATTTGCATTAAGTACGTGCGCGACAAATAGATGAATAACTCAATAGTCGGTCTTTTGAAGTCGGTTTTTGTTTTTTGTTTTGTAAAAATAATGTTCTTGTATTTTTTCTCTTTCGGCTTAGCATACCCTTTCCTTATATAGAATTTGAAATATGTAGGACATTGCAATGCTGAAATATACAGTTTAATTTGTTTATCAAACAAAACCACTTTGATTCAATATTCAATGCTTGTAAAATATGTACTTACTCTAGACAGATTTGTTATAAGAAAATCCTTACCATTATTATATAATTATTATATTTACCTATTTCGACAGGATCACTATAAATTGACTACCTTTATATTTTAATTCGAAATAGGGGCGATAGATCATGCACTGACGTCCCATTTGGGTGTTTTTTTTTTTTTTTTTTTTTTATGTAATTGAGTGACGAAACGAGCAAATCGCTCGCCTGATGTTAAACGTCACGTTTGCCCATAACAGGTCTGCACCACCCAGAATTTTGAACTCGCAGAATTCAAGACCCTGCGCGGCACAGCACTGCGCTCGTCACCCTGAGATATAAGTTGTTTAATCTCCCATTTGCCCTGTAATTTCACTGGAAACAATGCCCTTCCAACCGGAACACAGTAATGTTTGCACATTACTGCTTGGCGGTGGAATAACTGGCAAAGGTGTGGTACTTCCCCAGGCGGGCTCTGCAAAAGAGCCCTACAACTACAAAAGGTGTGTTGTGCATTTTCCCTTGCTAGAAACTACCCGAACCTTCTCAGCTTCTTGAAATATTGCCGGAGCAAGGCTTTGGGTTTCGGGCACAGTTGCTTTAACCGCATATACATAGAAGTTAAGTAGGTAGGTGATAGTGTGAGACAGTTCAACTGCTGTATTTCTAGCGAATATCTTCGTAGTTTCAATCTCTCTAAAGCCAAAGCAAGTTCAACGTTCTCTCAGCTCGTACACGAAGCGTCTCCAAGCGGTGCCTAAAGTAAATTCATGACAATTGTCGTGCGCTTATTTGCATTGCTGACGTTTTTCGTATCATGTACATATACTTTATGCAAGCGAGCTTTCTTCTCGGGTGACAATAGTAACCGAGTATCCAAGTATATAGATACTTTGGTCGATTTTAACAAGAGTGATGAACATTTAATAACACACTTGGTTAAGTATGTGGGTACGTATAGGCCGGGTGGCTAGCCCTGGTGTCAGAGTTTTAGACCGCGTGGTGACACGGCTTGATGGTTATTGTTAAGGACAAACAACCGGGACCTACAAGTTAACGTGTCATCCGAGCCACGGTAGCGCTCAGTTGTAAATGCCACCCGCGGTCACCCATCCGAAGACTGACCGTGTCGTCCGTTGACTACGCTGATTGGTTACAAACACCTTATCAAGCTACGCTAAGAACGACTTTGTTAATCATATGTGAGAATATAACAAGTAAAACCGTGTAATTTTAACAAGATGTATCAAAACCACATCAGCTCTTATACTAAGACAAGGAGAAACATGAGAATATTCTAAATTAGTCTTTGAAGTACGAGTATCTATTTTGAAATTAGTAACTTTCCATTAGTGACTTGACAACCTATTTACTTCCACGATAGCATCTTAATTACACATGAAACTAAGTTCATTTATTTATTACTTCAATTATCTTAATAACACCTTTACCTTTCGAAATATATTAAAATGAACGTGTAACAAGAAAACCCTTGGGGCTTACGTGCCCACCATTTCTCGGTACATTTTACATTCAATAGAAATTCGAGTGAGAAATTTTCAAAGGGTAAGCAAGACGTTCAAAGGGTACTTGGGTAGGCAAGAAATCATTTAAGGTAGCTTATCAAATCGTAAATAACGTGGCGTGAGGCGCCAGAGAACGTGTTTTCCGCACTTAAACCGTCGTATATTTTTACAATGTTGTGGGAATATTTATATGAAGAGCAATTCGAATGAAATTAAAATTGTAGCACGGCAGCGGCTGTCATTGTAAATTACGAAGATATTGCAGCCAATTCTGAAAGCTTTGGTTAACAGATTTAAACTTACAGCAAAAACTATCCAATCGAATGTAATTTGTCTTTGTTATTGCTGTCTATTTAGTGAGGACATCACAATACCTACTACATACCTACTAAAGTAGGTAAGTAGATTTGTCAACTAAAATCTTTTTAGAGTTAGCTTTCTGGAGACTTGAATTGAAAGATTCATTTTAGATAAAAATTAAAATCTTAAACTAATAAAAATGATGCTGGCATAATAACTGCATAATAATAAGGTTGATGCAGCGTTTAAAAGTAAGACTCTATTAAAATTAGGTTAGATGTTATGTTTTCTCTGAGTTAACTTTAAATCTCACCTATGATAACTGAAATCAGACTATCGATACCGATGATCTAGTTTTGGAACTGGCCATCAGCAAAGACCTTCAAAATTAGGTATTATGTTCCCTGTGAGTTAACTTTAATCTCATCTATGATCTAGTTTTGAAAGCCATTGGCTTCCACTATTGCTTTCCCCGTAATGATTATTGGGGCTTTCCGGCTAATTAGTGTTGTTAGTTTCAACACGTAATAGAACTGCACAGTCGGACTGCAATTCGGAGTTAAATAGGCAAACCGACCCAGTTGCGTGATGGCATTGGTTAATTGGATAATTACGAGTACACCTCGGTAAGAGTGTGTTGTTTGTTCGGAACTTTTCATCGGGTCGTTTTGTGGAACACCTAAGTTTAAGAGCACTTTGTTTTGTACTATCATATATGTAGTATATAGGTAGATAGATACATTTTTTTATTGTTCACACCAAAAATGTTTGAAAAATCAATAGTAATTTGGCCTTGATTGTGAAGTAATCTTTTCATAGCTTTTGAATTATGTCAATGTAAAAACAAAGTTTACGACTATTTTATGATTAGTTATTAAGTAATAGATAGAGTACAGTAGTAAATTAGTCACATATTTATAATTAGAGTATTTTAGTAACGTATACTGCTTTTTGAACTTTGTGTGTATGATGTATACGACATTAGCTGGGCGTCAATACTACTGAAATAAAAACTTGCAAGTTGATTTGAAAAAACTATAAATGGGTTCATTACTATTAATGTTTCATTACTTTGCTTTTAGCTTTTGATGAATCAAAAAGTTTTTCCATAAAATATTGTAGAGTTACCTACTATTAACTAAATCGATGGACACACGCGTCAATTCATTGATTGTTTTTGTTGTCAACGCGCGAACTTTGTCCTATCCTTTGTAGCCTAATCGACTGAATTTTGGTGTGTTAAGACTAACGGTGTACGATATAACGTAATAATAACCTGCAGAGTTAATAATTATGTAAATATTGACAATGTCGTAGTTTGAAAAGGAGACAGAGGTAAACACATCCGTACCTAAAATAGAGTTAGACGACTAAGTGTCAGCGCAAACTGAGCGTTTTGTCGCTGCAATAAGACGCAGAGTGGTTTGCATCTGCGCATTAATTGAGCGTGCAACTCTCTTAGCTGTTCGTTGCGACCCTAGAACTCAAAATGAAATTCATAAAGCTTTGAACAAATTGTATGAAAACTAGCTTCGCTTCACGGTTTCGTCTACGTGGTGATGAAAAACAATGATGATGAAAAATAGCTGTCGTTTTCTGTATTCTTAACAACGTGTGTACAAAATGTCACGATAGTCCGTTTATTAGTTTAAGCGTGAAAGAGTAACAAACAAACAAACTTTCGCAATTAGAAATATCAGTCAGGACTGTCAACCACAACTTGTCTTTGCGTCTAGTCGCCGAGCTGTCGGACTCGTATTTCACGTAGTGTGCGGGACGGGATACTTAAATACCGTGGGCTCGTGGCGTGCGTTCTACGTTCATGTTACCTGGAAATAACCTGATCCCAACATATTCAGAATTACTAGTCACAGTCAGACCCAGTCCTTTCACCTATTCTATTCTACATTTGCAACTTTCTTAACTCGTTTAGGGCGGGCTATATTTTGGGTCGCATTTAATTAAAGGTCCCCGTAATAAATCAAGGAAAGATAAATTGGTTTAAATGGAACCCTCCCTCCCACCTTTTCGTAGGTTTACAGACCAAGGTAATTTATACGTGCAAAGGATTAAGGGACCCGTGAAACTTTTCTTTTTGAAGTAAATGACGTCAAAGTATGGTTACTTAAAGCTTGTTTTAACGAGGTAATGATGCATGAACTTTTTGACAGGTTAAGGTTGAAATGCTGAAAAAAAAGAGTCGTTTGTTATTTTATTACTGACAAGCTAGATGTTTGTATAAAGTCACTATTGATATTAAGTGACGGTGTGGTCTATAAATAGGAATACGGTAAGTCTGAGTTATAATAAGAACCGTATTTGGTTTGAACATGGGTAATAACATGCCTTTATTATTTATTAAATTACACGTAGAAACGAACTCATCGAGTTGGACACTCTGACTAGAGTTTGGTTCACATGTTTATATCTTTTTCAAGGAGTGATTACAAGAAGTGGCGTGGGAGGCATCCTTTTTATATTTTATTGAGTTTGGTATCACTAAAGTCATAGACTTCATACTATTTATACCTATTAACCACATTAGGTGACCTTTAACCACATCCGCACTTACCAGCGTGGTGGAATACAGCCTAATCACCCTTCGAGGGTAGACCTATATTCCAGCAGTAGGAGGATTAAAGGTTCAATATGATGATATGATGAGGTGACCTTTAGAGAAAGGTACGCTGATAGACTCGTCTCTTCTTCCGCTAAAATGTCTGTGATAAATAGGGTTATACTATACAGGGTTACAGGCTACAGGGTTATAAAAAAGGGTGTGCTGAGTCGAAAATGGCTCGTATTACAAATCTTTATGTAGGTACAACTTTTACAGCTGTTTCAAACATTTTATCGAGAATCATTGACATTTTTCTATTGAACATATTTTTTTCTCGTATTCAGGGTTGGTCCCGTAGTAAAAGTTCTTCATAACAATAAGTACTATGAGCTCTTTTCGGCTTAGTATACCCTTTTCTGACCCTGTACAAATAAGCAAGATATCCCAACGTCATTAAAACGGATAGAGATTTTCAACATACATTATGCATCCATTGCACCCTGCTTCACATTTTATCTTTGCAATAAAACTGCATAACCCAGTTCCGGGAACTTTATAGCTAATATTCTGACTGGGTCGCACCTGCGATCGGCTATAAATACGGTCTGTCTATTCACAATGCAGATCCAATTTGGTCCAGATTTAGATCCAACTCCAGGGACTAATGCCGAGTTGGTCCAATACGGAGTTTGGGCCAACTTTGATGGCGAAACTTATGTGGCAGGAACGTGGGTTTGGTTTGAGTAATGTTTTATGGATTTCTATCGTAGTAAAACATTTATAATTCACACGGACGCACTCGTTATATTACGCTAGTAAATAAATTATACAGGCAAACATTTATTATGCATTTTGCTGCAAACTTCGATAAGTTGTATCGTTTTGCTCTTCCTTTTTTGCTTGAATATTTTTCATTTTGTGTCCAGAATGCTGCAATCCACGTATGTAAATTAAAACCTACAAAATTAGATAAACAGGCACAAAAAATATTATTTTGTCAGTCAGCCGGTTTAGACTGACATAGGATGGCAAACTTTTTTTATAAATAATTATGTAATTCAATATTCTATCTCAGTTAAAAAAAATAGTAATCCTAAACAATTTATAGTAGAAAAGAACACAAAATTCACAAAACGCCCTGTCGATATTTCGCGCTCATTTATCCAACCATTTTGGATTATCAACACAATATTTTTTGCTTAGCCTAAAAAATTGACGGCCATTATTCAGCACTCTTTATTATGCCTTCCGCTCTCGGGATGAGAGCTTTATAAAAAACAATTATTAAACAAAAAGTTTCCTCGACGCTCGCCTGAAAAAAGCTTTACGAAAAGGCTGGGGCACACGAAACCCGAGACGTAGAAAAAAAAAACTCAAAAACTTTTATGTACTCAGTTTGACTCTACTCAGTAGTGGCGATATATTGACCAATAGGAGACCGCAAAGGTATACACTAGTTGTTGTCACGTTAATTTGCTGCTATTTGATTGGTCAATATCACGCCGCTCCGCTTCGTTCAGCTTCGAACGTGTATAATTACTATTTTAGCAAATCACATGTTTGGCGAATTTAGTAGTTTTAGGTATATTAAATGCAAGAAACATTTTAAAAATATGATTTATAAAGCCGCAAAGTCGCAATTTGCAATTTAAGTTATGCTTTTCGTTTTGCACAGTAACATTTTTTTAATTAAAATGATAATAATTTAAATTATTTATTTTATTAATTAAAAATATGTTTCAATTTTTTTAACAGTGTATTCCAACCCTAAGCAAGCCCTCGAGTGGATTACCACAATTATGACTAAAATACTACTGAGCGAGTTTTAGCCGAAACAATTTTGACAATTTATTGCAATAATGGCTCCCTTGGAATAACGTGATCTATTACTATTTATCTAAGTAATCACACCAATTTTGTAAATGAGAAAGATTAAGAGTTTGTGTGAATATTTGTTTTTACATCTACATGCTGAAACGGCTTGACAGGTTTTGGAAGAGATAGCTTTTAACCTGAAAAACACCTTTCAAAACCATAAATCTCACTCATCCTCTAACTTATGTTTTTAAGGCAATTGTAAATGTTAAAAGAAGTGTATTATAATTTTGTATTAAATAGTAAATAAATCTGTAGGATAGTGACAGAAACCGCGAGCATGACAGTAAATAAAAATTTATTATTAGACTCGAATAAAATACACAGAATCTCGACATTTACTAAGCTGACAGTTTTCTAGCATGGTCTCGATCTCGGATATATTTTTATAAAATTTCAGCCGTCTCCTCATGTTTTATGCACTGTGAAAAATGGCCATCAAAATTCCGATGAATTCACCTAAAGTACGGAGCATACTGATATCACCGAAAAGTACGATGATTAGCACGTTTTTACGGTGACAATCATCATAATAATTATATGATTGTCACCCTAAATACTGGTGCTAGTAATAGGTACTAGTTATTACCGTGACAACAATATAATAATAGTTGTCACCGTAAAAACTGACAACAATATAATAATAGTTGTCACCGTAAAAACTGGTGCTAATCATCGTACTTTTTGGTGATATGAGTATGCTCCGCACTTTAGGTGAACTCATCGGAATTTTGATGAATCTTGTGAAGTGAAGTAAATTCATCATTCTTTTAGAAGAATTTAGATGGACATTTTTCTCAGTGTGTGTTTACAAAATAGGTCACTGTCTCGTGATTCCTGATAAATGGCACCAATTTTGAGCTAGGGCGTTTAGGAATCCTGTCATGTGAATCGACCACTTAACTAGATACATTTATTGATGCTTGAGAAGATTTATCGTTCGCCAACATTGTAATCAATCTTCGTGTCTTTACTTTTCTTACTACGTTTAGGTACGCGATAAAATAGAGTCTTAAAATATACGGGCTGTTGGATCTTCTTGAAGCTTGTAGAGTTTTTGTATGCCGGTGTAGACTGAAATTGAAATCTCTTGCTAACAACTTATTTAAATGAATGGGTATATTACTACTCGTATATTACCAGTAAAACATTTCTGGACCCAGCATAAATAAAATTAAAAAATTGACATGGCGATTTAATTTTTTACCAACTCTTTATTAAGTTGAATGTCAACAATGGGCCCAAGTTTGAAGGCTTTTTAAGACAGATCTAAACTAACTAAAAATATAGCTGTCTTTATCATTGCAAGCCATTAGACAAGGATGCACATAGTTTTAAAAAATTTAGATCTGTCTTAAAAAGCCTTCAAACTTGGGGCCTAATGGACCGTTAAACAAATGGTAGTATTAAAAGTCATGTTTAATTTTCATAAACACAGACCTTTAAATAACTCGTTTAACAGACAAATACTAGCCACACAAATTAGCACGCTATAAATCATAAAATAGTAGGTAAAATAACTTGTAAAATAACGTTATTGTTCACAGCCAACAGAGACAGTCTAAACAAACTTTTGATAAAACGTTAATCCGATATTTTAAACGAAATAACTCGCTATATCCGAATACTTTTATTCGAACAAATTGAATTTCCGAGAATTCCCGGAAGCGTTATAATAGAACAAAAGTCGACGGATTACGTTTTGTTTTTACAAACACAACTCGATTTGCGATTAGGGTCGCCCGTCCCGAGATGTCCTAAAGATAACGTATTGGCAGAGAGTGGTGGCGGAAACAGTGAATGAGGTCGGCCGATTTCAGATGATCGAACACTGTTAAATAGGAATACATTACTGGGAGATGAACCTTCTTTCTTTTGGAAATATATTGCGAGCGATTTGTTTTAAAAATACAGCTTTATAATCATGTTTTATGCTTGACAATTGATTAGTAACCTCTTTTTTATCTATATATATAAAAATGAAACCCGTTTTCCTTGGTCACGGCCTCACGCGTGAATGGCTGGACCGATTTCACTAATTATTTTTTTGTTGTATTTGTTATTATTAGGAGAAAGTTCTTACGGAAAAAAATATTAAGAAAATCTCTCAGAAATATTGAAAAACCCTAAAAACAGCCTTTTATTTTTCCCATACAAACGTTTTCTAACTAAAACGAGCTTTATTGCTATTGCATAAAGTTCATATTGAATTGCAAGCACTCACTGTTGTTTAAGCAATATAGGTATGTTCCTAACGTCCAAGAGTCAATTTGCACTTTATTACCTCTGTACAAAGTTCAAATTCAATCATATCTAAAAAAACAGTGTGCGTTTTATACTGATAATTTTTACTATAAATTGACAAGTTAGCATCAACAAACTACGGTTGCTATAGTTACGCAATAGCATGAGAATAGAGGTTATAACAAAGAGTTCCTATAATTATTCTCAACACCTTTGGTCACGCCATCACGCGTGAACGACTGGACCGATTTCAATTTACTCTACATTTATCCCAAAGTCTACCCGTGCGAAGCCGGGACGGGCCGCTAGTAATGAATATATCTGCATTTGACCACCAACTCGCCTGTTGGTAAGCGACGATGTGTTCGAAGATGAAGCACGCAGATAACGAAGCTATTACGTGTTTTGTGTTCTCTGTTAGGTCTTAAAGTGAGTACTAGTAGGTTGCAGTTTGCTTGATTGCGATTTCACAGATTTAACATAACTAAACATATTATGATACGAAACATATTGTTTACGAAAATTTAAGAAGACAACCTAACGGCAAGCATCTATTAACTGGTCATAGTTGACATTTAACGAACAGTTATCAAAAAGGGTTGCTAAAAATTGAATAGCCTTGTCAAGCATCGATGAACTTTGGTCTGAGCTTTTCAATTGCTTTTTATTATTCGCACTACATTTTGCAGTCGAATATTTCTACAAACTAAAAATATTGGTGGAAATGGTACTCACTGTAAATATTCTAATACAATTTGTGCTTTTTTAAACTCATTGTTAAGTTACTTGACCTTATATCTACAATTAATAGGCTACAAAATCGTTGAGTATCTAGGTTAATTAAATCCGCGACTCTGCGATAAACTACTTTCGTAACTTTTGCTGGTACTTAGTAGATCTTTTTTATCCACAATTTCAATAAAATAATATCGCATAGCTAAACAAGATATTACATCCGCTAGTTTCTCTCTTTAAGATTTATACGAGTACGATTAGGCACGAATCTAGGATTTCGTTCCAGAAAGACTAATTTAAGCAATTTTTGAGACCTACAGGATACGATATATGTATGGTTTGTCAACGGGCCTCGATCAGTAGTACATTAGTCACTGTATCGCAGCTTCTGCGATATTGGCGTAAACTCGCCCCATTTTCCCCGTGATTTCAATGCTAGCTCACCAAACATTTCACCGTATTCCCGTCCTGATGGAATGTACGGCATACATTCTATCATTGGTCCGTACACTATATTCTGTCATATATTTATCACTGTCAGTTCCCGGGTTAGATACAAGCTGGATTCAATTTATTTTCGGTTTGCTCTGCGATTTCCCAAGCGAGTTCGGTTTTGTTTATGTTTGAATTGAAAAAATGGAATAAACTGTTGCATTTTGTTGTAAAAGATTTGTGTGGGAAAGTCCGAGGTGTTGAATATATTTTACTATGAAAACTGACGTAGTTTTGTGAAAGACAGAGTTTGGTTGCATTTGCCAAGCCAGCTCCTTGAAAAAGCTCTTTGAAAAAGATCAGCCGATATGGCCAAAAATATAGTCGGAAAAGCTGACTCGATCAAGTATTGAGTACTCCTGTATCATATCGTATATCTTGTATAACAAAATATTTAAAATATATTAGGTATCTCATTACGATCCTTTTTTATTTGTAGGTACGGTCTGTTGTCATTGGAACTATAATGAGAGGCCCTGCTTGAACGTAATCACTGTTTTTTAACCGACTTCAAAAAAGGAGGAGGGTCTCAATTCGACTGTATGTTTCTTATTTTTGCAGGTGACATTAATTCACATCAGCGAAAAATTGTCAGAACATTTTAAGCAGTGTTACTTTAGGCAGGCTTTAAAAGTAGGGCGCCTAGTGTGCAGCATTAAACAGACAGAGGGTTCTTGCACTTAAAAAATCATAATATCCAATTAAAAATTAAAGGCAAAACCACGGGGCACAGAAATTGATTAATAATGATAACAATTACGGGAACGCGTCAAGTTTAAACGTGGAAAGTTTTGTAGGGTTTGATTAAAGCTACCTACAGTAAATCTATTCGTTTCCTGTTCCAAAGTTGCCTCGATTCTGGTAATTTGTTGAAAATTTATAATCTGGGCTCTTATTCACAAACTTCGTCCAGTTTTTGGGACGATTAGTTACAAATCCGTCAGTTATTTACAGAAAATGTGAGTTTTTACTTCTAGGATTCTACATTTGTTACGTTGACAGGTATCTGGTACTCTTTCACATTTTTTTTCTTCTTCGAGAATAATGGCGTGCAAAGTGCCAGTATGTCAAAGTATTTTAATTTTCTAGTAAAATATTGTAAGTACATAATAAACAAGTCGTACTCAGAATCCAAGTTAAGTAAGTCAAGGCCAAGTTCAAGTCATGCCTCAGTAAAGTGGTTACACTTTTTTACATGAATTTTTATTTTGACAGATTTGGTGTGACTAAACATTTCAGAAACCTTTACGACGTTTGTAAATTACGGCGCGGCTTTTGTTCTTATTTGAATCAATTAACATATCTACGTGTTTTAATGTTCCCAACGAAACGATAAAGTAAAACTCATAGTACTTTAGTATACTCGCATTACGTAATAAATGTGCGACGTTTCGGCAATCTTCTTACGTAGTACTTAACAGAATGGTTTGTCACCCTTATGTATGAATTTAGAAGGATTACAGCTTTCGCTCGTTTACATATGCGGCAATGGATTATTATTTGCAAACAATTAAAAACAATTATCGGTACCAAATTATATACCTAGACCTGTATTTTAGTGTTCAATTTAATTCTAATATTTGAAATATTTATTTTTTCTGAGGGAAATAAAATTATATATAAAATTTTTATCGTTTTTCATTTGGAATTTGTTAACGAACTCAACCTAAGTATCTAGGTCTATTACTCATAGTGAATAAAATAAATATTTTTTCTGCTAAATAAAATGCTACTAGTCCGCTTACGTTACCTATGTGACTTTGAAAGGAGGTTTCGGAGATTTAGAACTTAGTATAGGAATAGGCGTTTTGTTCTGCAATCTGGGCTAAGTCAAATCAAACCACCGCATTTAAGCAAACATTTCACTTTAAGAAATAGGTATGCCCGCAATATTATCTGTTATGTATTATGTATTTAGCTCACACCTCTTCCGTAATATAACGTTTATGCGTAATAAATATTTAAAATAAAGAAATAAATTAAACTTTTTGCCAGAAAAATTTGCAGTTGCCATAGATAAGAATTAAATCATTCAATTAAATATAGTTACTTAACCAAATTCACAGTGCTAATCCCAAAAACTCTCTAAAGCGTCAAAAACTAAAAAAGTTGGTATCTCTTTTCCAGTATACCTGTCTTCACGAGAACCTGTTCCACTACCTATGCGAGGAGAACGGAGGCGCGGTGACGTTACCAGCGGCGCGAGGCGACGACGCTTGGAAGGTGTACTTCAACGAGAACCCGGAGGAGATCGTCGACGAGTTCGCCATGAGATATGGCATCGAAGCTATTTATCAGGCTATGACGTAAGTGATTTACAAATTTAGAAACTTTTTTAATTGGAAACTGTATATTTTGACACGACGTGCACTCAGTTCCTACCAGAAAAAATTGCAATTTTTAAGAGGCAAGGTAGAGTCATAGTTTTTTTTTTAGACTTATAACCTGCGCTATAAATAATCCCTCTTGGATATTGTCTGTGCTGATTTTTATAATTTTTTTAAGACGATTACCCTTTTTTTTGGTATTCTTTAGACAACTGATTATCTTTCAGTGAAGTTTACGTAAGAAAACGTCCAAAATACAAAAAAAAACTCGATAATATCACGCGCGATCCTTTCGTTCTACAAGGAAATATAAAATGTAATGTAGCAGATTCAAACAAAGTCTTTGTATTTTCATCTATATACCTAATCCAGGGCAACATCCGATTCCCATTTACTTAGCCTCCGGATCGTTGTTCCGATCCCAGGAACACTAAGTCTGTCTGATACACATTGGGAACACGAAACCTAATCCGAAGCACTTCGGTTCTAGCTCCACGTGTAACTTCTTGTTACTCTTGTCTGGGATTAGTAACTTTGTACATGACCATAGAATTTAGTTGAGATGGTTCGATTTTGTTTTGTTTTGTTTTGTTGTGTTCTGTTTTAATTTTGATAGCCACTCAAACATCGCAGTCCCTAGAGAACAAAATTACAATTGCAAAAGTAAACTTTTCAGGAAAAATAAAAAACTGCATTTGTTATTTTCTCTTGAATCACTGGACATTATTAGACGTGAGATAGCTTAGACTAAAGTTATTTTTTCAAGGATTATTTTCATCATTTTCATTTTCATTTTTTAATAACATGTCATTTAAATATAGCGGTCGTTTATAGTAGGTTTTTTTATTCGATGATAGGCTTGCGCTATTTCTCATTATTGGTAAAAGGTTTTATTTACCAGCCTCTACGAAGGCTGCTAAGATTTTATGTGGAGGTTCCGGCATTTTTCTAGGTTTTTTTTTTGTGAATTTAAATATTTTTGTTTTGCAAGACAATAGATAGGTATAATTATACATACACATAACAAGTAGCCAAATCACATCATAATGTTTATCATTGCATGATAGAATCTTAAAATCTGTACAAGATGCTTTGCCTATAGAGCCGAAGCTCGTCTCTAGGTAAAAGTAAAGTATCGCATTTCCTCGACCGGCTTCAGCAGTGTCAGCACTCAAGTGTTTAGGTATCAAGTACCTAGGTTTATCTGCACTCGTTAAAAAGTCGTTAGCGCAGACGGACGGCTGATTTGAGTTTTTATTTTGATGTTGGCTTTTTATTAAGTTTTACATTACCGTTGGAAAGTTTTCCTTGTTTGAAAGTACATCTTAGGGTTTTATGGAGGAAGATTGAGGATGTTGTTTGATGTTTTTTACATTTCAACCTGCCGTGGACTGCGGTTTTACATGTGCCGTGTTGAATGAGATTGATAATGATGAAAAGTTGCCATTTCCTTTTCGGCACCTGTACTAAACTGATTTTGAAGAAATTTGGAATGAAGATAGTTTAGGTTCTAGAATAGTACTTTTACTTTTCATCATCAACTATGATTATCAAAAAAATTATCGTCTATCATTTTTGTTACCGCGCGGGTGAACCCGCTAATCGCAGCTAGAAAACATTTTTATCAAGTTTGTTACCAAACATTTAGTTTTTTGTCTTACTTCCAGGCATTTCCACTGCCTATCGACGAAGTACCTATGCGCAGGAGTCCCTGCGGTCATGTCGACGCTGCTCGCCAATATCAACGCGTACTACGCTCATACTACGGCTTCCTCTGCAGTGTCAGCTTCGGACCGATTTGCTGCTTCCAACTTTGGAGTAAGATGCGTTGATATTTATAAAAAAAGACGTAAAAAAATATACAAAAAAATGAAGTTCATCCTAATGGATTAACTTTTTATTTTGATAATAATTTGATTTGTTATATTAAAACGAAATAATTAAAATTAATAAAAT
The DNA here is from genome assembly GCA_949125135.1 of Alcis repandata. Classification (NCBI taxonomy): domain Eukaryota; kingdom Metazoa; phylum Arthropoda; class Insecta; order Lepidoptera; family Geometridae; genus Alcis; species Alcis repandata. Next base: position 8,226,168 of record OX421238.1, read on the forward strand.
GTAGTTTATTTTCATGGTATTTTTGTCTTATGACAACCCGCCAATGCACGTCAGAAGCGATCTAACGACTCGCACTCAAAGATCCATTCGACATATTCGTACTGACTTTACTCACTGTATTGTTTCTTATGATTAAGTTGTGATGGTGGTTTTCATGTGTCTTCTTTCTCGCTTTAACAGAAAGAGAAGTTCGTCAAGCTGCTAGATCAGCTGCACAACTCGCTCCGGATAGACCTGTCCATGTATCGGAACAACTTTCCAGCGTCGAGTGCTGAAAAGCTGATGGATCTGAAGTCTACCGTCGACTTGCTGACCAGTATCACATTCTTCAGGATGAAGGTATACTATAATATTTACTTTAGTGTTCAACATTCTAGAAAAACAAATGTAATCGTGAGTTTCTCTATTTGGACAAAATGAATACTTAAATATAGACAGATCTATGCACAAGATATTAGACGGGAATTGATGCTTTTGAGGCGTACAGAATTTTGAATTTTTGCGGCGGATTTTGTAGTATATGGCAATTCCTGGCCTTATTGTGTATACAGGGTTATTCATAAAGGGCATGCTAAGCCGCAAAAGGCTCATAGTACTCATCATTATGAACAACTTTTGCTATGAGACCAACCCAAAATAGAAAAACGTCAATGACACTAGACAAAATGTATGGAACAGCTGATTTTTTTTCGCGAATTCTGGGTTGGTCCCATAGTAAAAGTTGTTTCTAATGATAAGTACTATAAGCTCGTTTCGGCTTAGCATACCCTTTATGAATAAACCTGTATTTGTCTATCCTTATACCTATCTGATGACTTTCTTTTTAGTCAGATACTTCTAAAACACATGTATATCAAACATAATACTTATTCTCCAAAAACACTCAAAGTTCGTCAATAAAAGGTAATACAATAGGGAGCAGTTTCTGGGCTCCCGAAACTTTTAATGATGTCAGGTTTTAATACATGCAGGGTTATAGGCAAAGGAACAAGTATAATAAAGGAATAAGCCGAACAATATGGAACCAACTGTAAGATCAAGGAAAAAAAGTGATTCCAACGTCACAGACCCTCGACAAAATGTATGGAACGTCTGACTTTTTTGCAATTTCAGGTTTGGTTCCGTAGTAAGTTGTTCGTAATGATGAGTACCTACCATAAACACTTTTTGGCTCAGCATACCCTTTCATTGGCCCCAAGTTTGAAGGCTTTTTAAGACAGATCTAAATTTTCTAAAACTATTGGGATCCTTAATGGCTTGCAATGATAAAGATAGATATATTTTTAATTGTTTAAATCTGTCTTAAAATGCCTTCAAACTTGGGCCTATTGACCCTGTATAGACACACACAACGAATATAAAGTCGGATCAATGACAATTAATATCGAAGTTTATCGACAATTTTGGCTATTATTTTTATATTCTACTAAAATAAAAAATATGACTAATTTACTACGCTACAACTGAATAAATAATAATATATAGTTTTGAGTTAATTACAATGTTAAAGGTCGGCGAAGTGATTTTAGTGACAAATTGATGTGGAACATTGAGGGGCAGAAAGAATAGACTTCGGTAGGTGTTATTATATCTGAGTTGATATTTAGGTAGCCGATAGGTAGGTATTTAAATCAGGTGTTGTTTTAGTCGCGTCAATTATATTTCTAAGTAATTGGTTCGTAGGTACTTAGCTCAATTTCGAACTCAACTCTTTTATAGTATTATTTTTATTCTCGCCTTAGGTATACTGTAATAATAACAACCGGAACATTATCTGTCTCACTCTCTCTAGTGTCAACTTAGGTCTAACTTGCAAGGTAACTTCATAGTTTAAGGAAAAATAGAAGGATTAATGTGTCACTACATATTACGTTTAAACTATAGGAATCCGCAGAAATATACAGTGCCACAAACATTGTGTTCTTGTTTTGTAAGCGGTTCTTTGAAAATGACGAGAGGTTCAAGTTTCTGCATTGGCCTATTAATTTGTAACTAACCAATTCTGTCCAGGTCCAAGAGCTGAGCAGTCCGCCGCGCGCCAGTACGGTCGTCAAAGACTGCGTGAAGGCATGCCTTAGATCAACATATCAATTTTTGTTCGAGAACTGTTACGAGCTCTACAACAGGGAGTTTCAGGTAAACCCATGGGCTTTGATATTTGACTTCAGTTGTGTTGATACGTAGTGGGTTCTAGAGTGGAGACTGAGGATCGCCGAACGTAGAGTAGGGCGGCCTGCGAAAATGTCCATCTAAATTCCGCTAAAAGAATGATGAATTCACTTCACTTCACACAATTCATCAAAATTCCGATGAAGATCGTGCCATGTGGCGTTCCTTATGTAAAAGAGCCCTAGTAAGAGATTCCTAGCAATTGACAAACATTATATTTTATTGGGTTATATTTGCCTGAAATAAAAGATTTTTTTATTATTTTATTATTATTAGATACAACTGATGATGATAAATAAATAAGTATTTATTTAGATGATTCTAAATTTACTTTTGACTTTACTTACTCTTGTTATCAATCAGGTGGATCCAAACGAAGCGAAGCGCGACCCAGCCGACCACGGCCCTCAACTGGACTCGGTGGACTTCTGGCACAAGCTCATAGCACTCATCGTATCTGTGATAGAAGAAGATAAGAACAGTTACGCGCCTGTTCTCAATCAGTTTCCGCAGGAGTTGAATATTGGACAGGTATGCCATCTTCTTTGTTAGCCTGAAAATGAACTGGCAAAAATGCTTGTTGTTTTTCATGACTAAATGCAGTTTTCCTCTTCTACAGCGTACCAGGTGGTTTTCAAACGCGGATAACGTTAAGTCTTAGGTTTAAAAAAAACTGTAAATTTATCTTTATTTTTTTTATAGCTATCAGCAGCAACGATGTGGTCTCTTTTCGCCGTGGACATGAAGTATGCGTTAGAAGAGCACGAACAACATCGACTTTGCAAATCTTCTGCGTATATGAATCTTCATTTCAAGGTAACGCTTTTGCTAAAAAACTACGAATCCATTCTGCACAGCGAAGATCAGATCACGTGTTAATTCACTCTACGACTTTATAACTTGAAAAGTAGCTCTCAAATTGGAGTAATCTCTTATATGGATCTAATTAGTTCTAGTGAAGAATGAATAGGTATATTGTATATATATTATAGAATGAATAATGATAATGAATAGGTATATTCGTATTCCAACTATGTTCGTTCGCATCCTGGGACCCAGTGAGTTAAACCTAGTGTATTTGAAATTATATCTAGAGCATTTGAATTCAATTTAACGCTTTAATATTTGCTTCTATTTTCTATCAGCAAAGCAGGATATAACAATTATGATATTTTCCTTTTCCAGGTGAAATGGCTGAACGCACACTACGTGAAGGACGTCCCTCCATACTGCGGGGCGGTGCCGGAGTACCCCGCGTGGTTTGAGCCCTTCGTGATGCAGTGGCTCAACGAAAATGACGACGTCTCACTCGAATACCTTAACGGTGCTTTCAACAGGGATAAACGAGACGGGGTGAGTTATAAAAAAAATATGTATGCCCTTTATAAACTATTTTCTCCATATTCTTTATTTTGGTATATGGCTGATTTACCAACACGAAAGCCGATTCGCTAAGTACATTTTTCAAATATTTCGTAATTTTTTATTTTATCAGTCAAATCAAGTTTCTTAAACGTATGTGGAAGATGTATGTATAGATTTAATTTAAACCTTATATTTCGTTTCCAGTTCCAAAAATCAAGCGAGCACGCGCTCTTCAGTAACTCAGTAGTGGATGTCTTCACGCAACTGACCCAGTGCTTCGACGTTGTCTCGAAACTGGAGTGTCCCGATCCTGAGATCTGGAAGCGATACATGAAGAGATTCGCTAAGACCATCGTGAAGGTACTGGTGGCGTACGCGGATATCGTGAAGAAGGAATTCCCTGAGCATTTGAAGGAGGAACGAGTGGTAATTAGCCTTTTATATTGTTAGCCCAATGTAATGAGCCACAAGACACTAATTGAGCATGGTCCGTATCCCGATGTAGGTACTCGGAACGTAAACTGCAAAAATAATTTATCGAATCAGTGCCAAAATGACTCATTAATCATTATTAAACATCAACAGCTTATATTTAATTATATCTAATTTATCTTATTTAAATAGATAAGATAAAAAAATTAAAAGTAGATAGATAATCTATTTTATAGTTGACACCAGAAATTACAAGCATAAGAATTATAATACAACCCTAAACAACAATCTCGCAAGATGATGCTAATCTATCTATTACTGAAACATCTTCAAGTTTTTTATTGTATTACCACTACTACTAGTTTTTATTTAACATTTTTTGTATACCTATTAAAATAATTCCACAGGCATGTATATTGATGAACAACATCCAACAACTTCGTGTCCAACTAGAGAAAATGTTTGAAGCGATGGGCGGCACCAAGTTGGAGCGAGATGCAGCTGACATCTTGCACGATCTACAGCAGAGTCTCAACAGCACGTTGGACGAACTGGCTTCCATGTTTGCTATTAGGTAGATATGCTTTTGTTATTTTCATCGTCATCATCAACCATTTCTCACCCGCTGCCGATTATAGAGCTCCTCTTCAGCACGCCATCTTTTGCAGTCGTGTGCTAATCTCATCCACTACCTTCATGCTGCTCTAAACAATGTTATCCGACCAGCAAGCTGGTGGTTTTTTGTTAGTTTAATATCTTTAAATTCGTTTGTAGTTAGTCCTACTGATAGTAAGAAAGTATAGGTTGTCGGCCTGTTTGGTTCAGCGGTAATATATGCGCCTTGTAAGCCAGAGGTCCCGGGTTCGATTCCCGGCCGGGCAGATGTTTGAATGATGAATTTAAATATCTGTTCTGGGTCTGGGTGTTAGTTGTCCTTGTCTTTGTGTGTGCTCCATGGCATCCCCGACACAGGATTTACTAGTGGGGAGCTATGAGTGTGAAACGTTTTATAGGTACATTAAAATTCAGGTAATGGCTTGGCATTCTACAACTAGAGCTAGGTTTTGTACTCAAAAAAATAATCATTTTTTTAACAATTTAAATTCTCGTCTATTTAGCCTCGAAACAAGAATAACAGCGAGTGTGAAAGAGCTGGGTGAGCTGCTACAGAAAGTTGGAGGCGGCGGCGCTCCAGGACAGCCGCAGCCGCCCGCGCACCACGAGGCTGATGAGGTGCTGCGACCGCTAATGGACATTTTGGTAAGAACCTCTTTTAACGTCTATGTTTTTAGCAGGTTTTTATTTCATCCGAGGGTAATACTTCTATTGTTTGCAGTAGTAAACTCTCGAGATATTATGTTCTGGTATTTTCATGACATAGGTATACTTATCTATCTTCTACTATATAAAAATAAGTCGGGTTTTCCTTCCTGACGCTATAACTCCAGAACGCACGAACCGATTTCCACGGTTTTGCATTCGTTGGAAAGCTCGGGCTCTGTGAGGTTTATAGCAAAGAAAATTCTGAAAAAATTTCAACATAAAAGCGGGAAAATCTTTTTTCCTATACTATAACATTTTTAATCATGATAAAAATACTTTTTTTCAGGATGGTTCTCTTACGATGTATGCAGAGTCCTGTGAAAAGACTGTACTCAAACGACTGCTAAAGGAATTGTGGAAGATTGTGATGAAGATACTCGAAAAGACTGTTGTGCTTCCGCCTATGACTGATAAAACGGTAAGAGTGTTTTCATTCTTCTAATATATTTGACCCACACACAGATGTTTATAGGTATAATGACTTATATTTAAAACGTACTCGTACCTATGACTTTGGAAATCATGATGCTTTATACTCTTTTTAAAATGCAGATGATGTTGAAAAACCTCACCAACAATGCTAAGAACTTGGCAGCAAACGCTAAGATAGAGGATATGACGCAACTCTTCAAGAGCACCGTCGGGAAACAGGACGTCAAGCATGCACTGTCCGGTGTCATGGACATTTCTAAAGAGGTAACTTTTCCAACGCATGAAATACTCAATTAAAAAAAAAGATCTATGACCCGATTAATTATCTTTACCAGCCACAGAACAGAATACACAAGCAAGTACAGTGTATTTGTGTGTGACAAAAGAACTACAAAGAACATTGCTAGTAATAGGATTAGCTGTCCCGACAGACGTTTCTTAACTATGAATATTTAAATCGAATTGTCTTAAATTTTCTAATGTTCTAATGTTAATGTTACGCGAAATTGTTCCATCCGTTCACGCGTGATGCAATGACCAAGAGAAATAGAGATTAATTTTATGAATATACATTTAAATTACACTTGGATAAAGGCAATTTACGTCACTTTCAGCATCTGTCAGCCGAGAAATCGTTAACACCCAAGCAGTGCGCCGTCCTCGACGCAGCGCTTGACACCATCAAGCTTTACTTCCACGCGGGAGGCAACGGTCTCAAGAAGACCTTCCTAGAGAAGAGCCCAGAACTACAGTCGTTAAGATACGCACTCAGTCTGTACACGCAGACCACTGATACATTGATTAGGACTTTCGTCACTAGTCAATTGAATCAAGGTAACCGAAATTTCTTTGATGGATTCCAGTTATTTTCTAATTATTGTTTATCGAAAAGATACCTAATTATTAGCACTGGTTTTTTTTTTGCTTGATTCAGGTATAACCAAACTAAATACTCGTAGTTTTATTTCACTTTTAATTTCAATTAAAAAAAATATGAGTTGATATAGGTATAAATTTGACTAAAAATAAAGGTATTTAGGCGATTTACTAGTTTTGTGGATGACCTTTTAGTGATTTGATAGTTCTAGTTTCTACATGAAAGCACTAGCATTAATTTTTCGCATTTGTTTTTTAGCGTTAACGGAAGAAGAGGCAGAAGAACTGAATGTTGGAGAAGTATCTCTTCAAGTGGACTTGTTTACACATCCGGGTACCGGAGAACATAAGATCACTGTGAAAGGTGTGTATTAATTAACTTGTTTGTTGAAATATATTTTTTCAGGCCAATATCAACATAAGTGCGTATTTTTGTTATTTACAGATTCTGATATTGCATTTGTTTGTTTTTTGTATTTCATTTCGTCTCACATGACATTACTTCAGCATGTGCAAACAATTAATTTTCTCATTTCCAGTTCTGGCTTGCAACGACCTGAAGTGGGTAATAGCGAGTGGCATGTTCCGTCCGTTCGTCGAAGTGAACCTTATCGGCCCCCATCTCGCCGATAAAAAGAGGAAACACGCGACCAAATCCAAGAGCAACAACTGGAGCCCCAAGTTTAATGAAGTTTTTCATTTGTGAGTATTGTCATATTTTATTTCAGCACCAAGTTTTCTGCTTTCGTTATTATGGAAAACATTACCACGAACGAAACAGATACAAATAAAAAACTTAAAAGTTCCATTAGTCTATTTGGTTTGCCGTTTATAGAAGTTGAAAGTTAAGTCTTGAAAGTTTTCACACTTCGCAAAATGCACATTTTGGACAAACCCCAAATCCACTTTGAAGCGGTAGAAGATATTAATCAAATTTAACAAAGGGAACCTTTCTGTAAATTCCAGCATGGTGAGCGCGACGGAACAGCTGGAGCTGTTTGAACTTCATGTATGTGTCCGAGACTACTGCTTCGCCCGAGAAGATCGTCTAGTTGGGGTCACTCTAATGCGTCTGGCCGACATAGCTGAACAGGTAGATTTGAGTTTGAAAACAACTGTGAGTTTTGTCATTTTACTATGTAGTTTGTAACACTTAGCACCTTCTTCCTTGATTATTCGTCCTAATCTATTGTAAATACTCCGACTTTGGTTTGAGCATAACAGCATATTTCGAATTTTTCTTAGTATTTTTCTATTTTCAAATGTTTAATTGGGTTTTGTCCAGAAATCAAAAAATCTAGTTGGCATTTGACATTATTTAAATTTATAGTAACCAAAACCACGTTACTGGTTTCAAAGATTGGTTCAATTTACTAATTACAATATTGTTTGTTTCTTTATTAAACACGTATGCTCGAAACCAAATCGGACTATTTTAAACGTTGATTGTTTCTAAACTTCTCGCCCTTCTTGTGTAAGTGGTGGGTACTCGTACCTCTTTGCTCGTTTGCTTGATTATCACTGGTACTTTCTAAATCATTTATTTCATATCCATTATTCATAGCACTCCCATCACCACCATTACTATTTCCATTCCTAACATCCCATTGCTGTTGATAAGCCTTTATATTAATGTACCTCTATTATAAGTAATGTAGTTTTTATAAGTAATTGTTTATAACACGCTACTTGATCACGTCATGAGTCCCACGAGCACGAGCAAAATCAGTCGATGTTTTGGACACTATATTATCAATTGCTGCACCAATGCCATTTGACCAAAAACCAGTCAAGGTCATTAAAATCATATTTTCACTCCGGTTCCAGCTGCTAGTATGTCCAGTAATATTTATCACATACTAATACTTTTTATTCGGCCAGGGCTCTATTGCATGTTGGCGGCCTCTCGGTTCAAGGATCAGAATGGACGAGACTGGATGGACAATACTCCGGATTCTTTCACAGCGACATAGTGATGAGGTCGCTAGAGAGTTTGTCAAGCTCAAATCAGAAATGCGAGCGGAAGCGCCGGCTGGAGGCGGTCCCGGAGGACCTTCATGAACTGAATGAAACAAACTAACGTGTCACACAATTCAGCTAACGCTAGAAACAACCTACCAACTCGAGGGCTGCGGCCGGACTGACGATTCAAGCGCCATGGTCGCCAGGCCTCGTATTCCGAGTAGTACCACGTCACATATGTGTGAGCGACATAGATCGACGCGTTTTTTCGCGTGCAACAGAGAGAAGAGACGCTGTAACAGAAAACTGAATACGACATCCGGCGCTCCGGCAGTTTCCGGTCAGTGCTCGTCATTTCATTTTCGTATATTCATCTCGTTGTGGAGATGCATTTTGTAAATAAAATTTTAATGTCGTTAAGTTACGCGTATGGTAGAATATTTTGCACAAATTCGTAAACGTTAGCAGAAAAGACTGACCGTAGGCGGCCGCGGGCGCCGCAACATCGACCACTGTCTCTTGGGCATTCAGTAACTAAGCAATCACTATTATTACTAGATACGCCTTGTGCTCTTACTTCCGCCTATCTCTCATCATTTACTTCATGGTTTCATATTTTAATTTTGAAATTCTTCTCCTATACATAAACAACTTTTTGATTACATCTTCTGTATACTGAGAAGCCATCTTAACCCTTGCTGAATACCCAAAGAATGAAAGTGGGCCAATCGACACACGATTTATGTAATAATATTTATATGGACCAAAACTGTCGTAAATAACGGACGCATTAAAATCCTAATCCCTAATATTAATGCAACATTAATCTATTTAATCATCTACTCGTTATACGTGTACAGTAAATTAAATGGCCTTATGTAAATTATTTCCTTTGTTGGTATATTTTGCTTCTTTCGAAATGGAATTGTGTAAAATGTCACGAACGTTATGAATATTGGGAGAAAGCGTTTCCTTTCTTTTTTATGATGTATATTTGCGTGGTGTATAGAGTTATGCGAAGTTCGTAAAGCATGTTCGTTTAGGTGATGAGTGTTATATAAAATGGAATATAGTTATAGCTACAGTTTATTCTAAAGTACGATCTTGTCATCTTTTATAACGTTGTTTTTCTCGTCCCGTTTTGAGTGATCTACATTGTATCTGTGGTCCATTTGTTTATAATACAGAATGTAAATAAAAATGTTATTTAAATAATACATTGTATATCACGATCTTTGCTCTTACTTTATAAAGATTGTCCACAGAGAAAGCGGTCACGCGTTCAAGCGTTCGGTGCTAGGCGTTCGGCGTTCGGCGTTTGCGTTATCTAACGTACACTGAACCGCAAAACGCGAATGCTAAACGCTTGAACGCGTGACCGTCTTCTGTATAGACAATACCTTAATAAGCTTGGCCTGTTTATCATTGTAATCTATAAATCACCAATTTTGTATATTATTGAAAATTGTGATATTGTTATAAAAATTAAAATACATCATACTCGTAACTATCGTGAATATAATAAAAGTAATTCTGCATTTATCTGATTCATTATATTATCAGATATTTGTTGCTACTAATTTCGAGCCAATTTATTATTTAACAGAATTCGAAAATTTTTTTTCTAGGGTGTCAAGACTTTTTAATAGTTAAATGAGTTCAAAACGAAATAATTCAATTTTAAATTTTGCCGTTATACTTTTTCTATGTTAAGTTGTATGGTGTACGTAATTTGAGTCTTCTCACTTTGTATTAAGATACATTGTGATAAGACAAATTTTAATTCATGGATTATAAAAATTGTTGACGTTCCATTGTAAGGCCCATGTGCTCAAAAGTTGTTTGTTAAGACATAACAATAAATATATTGTTGATTTGTCTTTATATAAATTTTAAATATTATGGATTATTATTAAAACTTTATCACAGTCCAAACTACAAAACACAGTGTTTGACTTGTCACAATAATTTTAGTGTGTGTTTATTTTCAATTCTAGTTTGACTCTAAAAGTATTATCTTTCCAAATTATCTACAATACAACGTTACATTTCTAACGTAATATCATTCGCTTTAAATTCTTCAGATTAATAATTTAATCTAGAATTTGTGAGCGGTCAAGCAAAAAGGGTCCTGACGGGAAAATAATTCTGTTTCAAAATTATGTTTAAAATTATCGGAACACATCAAAAAAAGTTCCCTTTGCCGACTGGCCCTTTTTCGTTTGACTACTGACATTTGGTGTCTAATCCGACTAGGTTTGAAAATAAACACGATGTGTAGCAGCACATCACTATGACACGGGACTTAGATTTTCTAACTATTAGTATTTATCATGGATTACATATCTGTAGATAGAAGAATGTGGTTTGTCTAGTCCAAATCTCAATAATACTGGGTCATAAGGAAAGGGTATGCTAAGCCGAAAAGGGCTCATAGGACTCATCATTATGAACAATTTTTACTATAGGACTAACTCTGAAATCGTGAAAAAATCAGCTGTTCCACAGTACAATGTGAAATGACACACGAAAAAAATGTACAAAATAGCTGATTTTATTTCGTGATTACAGGGTTGGTCCTATAGTTCTAACTAGTCATAATAATACATACAATGAGCCCTTTTAGGCTTAGCATGCCCTTTCCTTATGACCCTGTATATATTAATAAATTAAAACATATTATATTATCTCGTCTTTCTAAATTACTAAGTCTTTTTTATTTTTAACTTGCAATTTTCCGAGTTGACTGAATCTGTGTATAATAGTGTAATAGGTAATTTCAATATTAAATCTTAATATTTACGTTGTGATAATTACCGACATCTATTCAATGTATTAATGTGCGCAATAAATTTGTGGAGAATAATTCATATTTGTATTAGATATAGTACATTCTTTGTCCACGGGGTTTATGTAGTCGAGGAATTGCAATGAGAATGTGGACCAAGACTTATTTTTTTTTTCTCAATCAGAAATTGTGATCAGAAAATTTACAGCAATGAGCCACATCGGGCGTGCAATTGAAGTTTTAACAATAATAATTAAATCAATGTGTTTTACGTCAAACTAACTTAGTGATTTCAAAAATAAATAAATATTCCAGTTTCTTATTTTCCACAATTACGAATCAATATCATGAAACTAATGATAAATTTCCTAAAATTTACTGGTTTTTTTTTAAACTGTATAAAGACAGTCTTCTGTAGGTATGTTTTAGAGCTATTCTGCGCTGTTAGAGACTATATCGAATACTCTCTGTCTTGACATATTTAATGAGAGCGACAGTGACCGAGAAAATATCTCACTCACCAGAATACAATTACGCCTGGTCTTATTTCACATTCTCAATACAATAAGTGCATTACTGCGTTGAATAGAGCTTCTATATCAATCTGATAATATTTGGCGAAATAGTAAAATCTTTTTACTAATCAATCATTTTTACTTTTACATAATTTAATTTTAATCTACATTATTAAATGTCCACAAATGATGATAATAATTCATGAAAATGATCATCCATTTGTAAATACTTACAAATCATTTTTCCATCGTATTGTGAAAGGGTGGCTGCCATGTCGTGAGGATCGTGTGATATCTACATAAACCAAACTGTCAGTATTACTTTAAATATGTGTTAATTTGATAGTTAATTCATTTTTGTAACCGTTAATGTCGTTTATGAAGATATTGCGATCGAGATAAGTATAAAAGAGAAGCGCACAGTATTCATATAAACTCATTTAACAATCGTACGGAACACAATCCTTAACCGTTTGACAATACTTGGTAAATATTATTTCGTAAGTGTAAAATGTGATCGTAAAACTCATATGGCATCGTTGTAAGTCTGTTACGCTCCGATTCTAGTATTAAATATCACTAAACATTGCATATATCTTTGTATAAATGCATATATGTAAATGTTACATGTTTAAACACATTATTGAATTTAGAATTTTTATGAAAAAATAAATAAATATCCGTATTTCAAATATATTTCGTTTCGTTTCATTCTGGTTTGTTTTCATGATATTTTTACCTCTATCGACTTGGCGATGGGATTTTCCTGTTGTAACCTTCACTCGGATAAATATTGCGATTGGATTGCAGGAGTAATATTTTTGAGACGTGGTATATTTTAGGAATCATATTTATGAAATTACTAGCTGCGCCCCGCGGCTTCACCCGCGTTTTCCGGGATAAAAAGTAGCCTATGTGTTAATCCAGACCATGAACAACCTTCATTCCAAGTTTCATGTAAATCCGTTCAGCCGTTTTTGCGTGAAAGAGTAACAAACATCCATACATTCTTACAAACTTTCGCGTTTATAATATTAGTAGGATGGCGTCATCTGACAGGAAGGAAGTCGTAAGCGGTCTCTAGAAAATCAGTGGATTCAAGGAAAATTGACATCAAAGCACGCAATATTGTCAATTTATTCGAATTCACAATGTAAACAGAGCAGCTGTTGCGTGACGTATTCTCAAGGCGCAATAGTTTGTTGTTTAGAGAGAGATAGTTAAATTTTCAGTAGATTTCCGTGGCCATTCAGCGCAAAAACGCTGCCAGTAGGTCAGGGCTCAGTTCGTAAGAAACTTTTAGCTAACGATGTACGAGTACCTACATGTATAATAATTGTAGACATTTCGAACTTTATTTCTAAATTATTTCTAACTAGCTGTGTCCCGCGGTTTTAGTCGCGTTTTTTTTTTTTTTGTAAAAAGTATCCTAGCATATTATTTTACTTCTAATACCTTCAAGAATATGTGTACAAAGTTTCATGATGATCGGTTAAGTAGTTTTGGCGTAAAAGCGTAACAAACAAACTTACATTCACATTAATAATATTAGCAGGAATTGCAGAGCTATTAACAATTGGATCCTTAGAGGTTTCTGAAATAATATGATTTTGATTTTTGAATAGCTAATTATTTGATAAAATTACAAACAACAATACCTTAATACCAAAATATGTTAGAGCACCACCACACTCGATTAGACAAAATTATTTGAAAAAGTGTTTTTTTTTTCATTTTTTAATCGTCTTGAGAGCGACCGCCATCCGCCTGATGGTAAGCAACGATGCGGTCGATGTAGCACGCTTGTTTAGAAGAACTTCACTCGCAACTGGAAGACATCAAGATTATTATCAGAAACCCACTCGGGCAGAGCATTCCACACTCTTATTGCTACGCTAAGATTCTCACATGACTGATTTGCTGAGTCTATTCTTAAATACACAATTAGATACAGCGATTTCAGCGAATTCAACCGATATAGATACATTCCGACATGGCTTCGACCTACTCAAATACGTTAATAACGTGGGTATTGCCATTGACCTTCTACCACGTACTCCGAAGCTCCAAACATCTGAATCACCAAGATCCTCTACAGCTGATACCTCCGAGTATTTCCGTAACAAACGGAACGCAGACGTAACGTGACGTCACAAGAGAGGGGAGGCTATTTAAAAACGTCACTCATTCATAAACTGTAATAGTGTTTGTGTGCGCCATTCTGCCACGAAATTCAGTCGCGTACGCACGCCCCAGAAACTCTATTTCTGAAACGGTGCAGGTCGCTTGTGTTTTCGTCTGTGTTGTCTAGCAGTGAAAATGAGCGGTAACTTTCTGATGGTGCCTGGGGAAGGAGCGATGAGGCGGTCACGGGTAAGGCTTCTTTTTTATGCGTTCTGTTATGTAAACAATGCAGTCAGACTGTCAGGGAAGTAGGAGCGAAGGTCGGGTTGATGACAATCATGTTAACGCAAGTGGGTGCAGCTCTAGTTTTGTGACATGAGATTGTTTATTTTTAGATGTAGCAGATTTCTTTGTGTGAATCATGATGCGATGTAATATTAAGTCGGTGTTTTGTAGGAAGGGCGAATACCGACGCCAATTACAAAAAATAACACAAGAGCATTTTTAGGTTTTTGTTACGATTATTTTTTTTATTAATTCACTTTTTAGTTGTTATTTTCTGATAGGACAGCATTTGAGCAAACATGAAACTATTTTAAATATTTTTTCAACTTTTCATAAATAACGTTTCTTTTGAATTCTATTTCTGATTGGCAAATTTGTCGTTCTACAAAACACCGATGAAGTATTAAAGTACTTGCCAAAGACATCAATCTTGTATCTACTTGTAAATCTACGCAACAACTACCTAGGTAGGTATCTATAAGAACTCTTCTAATCTAAGAAATACAATACGAGAGTAAGTAGGTAGGTACTTCATTCAAGAATGTCCGGAATATTGCAAGATTAAATCAGATAATAGGTACCTACTACTGCGTTCCGTTTGTTATTGATTTTATCAGATAATATTCTTACTACTGTTATTTGACTGACACAGATGATAAAAACCTCTAAAAAGAGCAAAAACAATAAATATAGACTGCATTTATAAATTGTAATTAGAATAAATTATTTACCCTCAAATAGACTGAGCGGGTAGGTCCCATTTGTTCTATGGAACATGACGTCATAGTACAAAATGACACATTTTCGTCCCTATTTTTTCCATGGAACTACATACTACCTTTTCACCCGAGTTTCATGTCATAGAACAAAATGAGAATCAGTTTTTCCCAAAACCTTCCATGATGTATAAGACGTGAATGACATTAATCACTGACGTTAATACCAGGTAGGTACAGTTCACTATAAAAAAAGAAACTACTCGCTACCTACATAATATTTTTATTTTGCAAAATAAAAACAAAACAGCAGTTATACTTATTTCTTAAACTACTTACAAACTAAAAACAATTTTTCTTATCGCTAATATATTCTTATATTAAACAGTCCGCGATAAAAACTAACTAAAACCATTCCTTCTTTTAGTTTTACATATCAACTTCAAGAAGTTTATATACCTATGTACTTAGTTTGTTCTATGGAACAATTTGAGACAAAAATTACAAACTGTTCTATAGTACAAATAGGGACAATATTTTCTCAAATTGTTCTATTACGTCATGTTCCATAGAACAAATGGGACCTACAGGACTGAGCTGCCTAAGTATCTATTAAATTAAAAATTAATATCATTAAATTCCTAAATAAATACTTCGAAATTCAACAAAGATACAAAGTACAACAACAAGCAACAAAGGAAAATCGACTTGATTTAAAATTAGAACGAAACCCTTGACCCTTTAAAAGATAAACGCCATCTATGCGATGCTGCAGAAACCTTTTTAAATAGAACGTACGTATTTACTGAATGAAAAAGCTTCCTTGCGTGCTACTAATAAGTTACCAGTTGGCATAAATCAGAACCCTGAACTAGTTTAGCGAAAGTGTCTCTTGTAAACGTGGGCTTAAATTTTTGACACACATTAGACACTGAAACAGTTCGCCTAAATTCCTGTAGATGACATTTCTTCTGTAACAAAACTTTGACGTGATAAAGTGGCTGAAATCTGAAAACAGCTGGTAAACGTCGCATTAGCTTCGTGGTCTCCTTTGGTCACGTAGTACCAAATTTACGAGTAAGTGCGTCATCACAATTTCTTAGAAATAATACTGGCTGCTTTTCACGGCTTTGCCGGGCTAAGCCGTGGCTTTATTGTCTAACTGAATGATCGGCATCAGCTTTGTTTTAGCGCTTAAAGCTTTTGCATTCAGCCTGCAAATGATGCAGGCTAAATCTGGCTTTATGGTAACGAAATAGAGTTTAAATTCGTTTGTCAGTATTTCTAAAATGCTTATAAACTATCGTTTATCTTCGAATACTCTTTACGTGAATTTTGTACTGGATTCCATTTCTATGTTTGTTCTGATTTCTTTGCTTTTTGGGATCCATTTATTTATACCCAAATAACTTATGCAGTTTTAGGTAAGTAGGGATCTATCTATACATGACCATCATTAGGCCGTTATCGCTCACTGCTGGAGCATAGGCCTCTCTTTTTTTACGCCACTCAACACGGTTCTGTGCCAATCGCTTGTCCAGGTTTAACCCGCGATTTTGGTTAAATCGTCGACCCAATACATCAAATAACGTATTTCCCATTCCCCCTCAATGTCCTAAATTTTCGCCCTAATTCATCAGTGTAAAAGAAAATGAGGATTAAGAGGATCCAGGCCGCAAATTGGCTTAAATGCTTATCATCCAGTGGATCAACCATTAGTCGCGTGTAGTGCGTACTCAAGCTACGTTAATCTTTATTAATGTAATGAAAACGCGGACTGAGTTTACGCAACGTAGGAAATTAATTCAAAGATTACATACGTAAATAATATTAAGTGACTTTTTTATAGGTAAACTTACTTGGTAAGGATTATTTTTTTATATTTATCAATACTTGATCATTATACTAGTAATAAAAGTTTCTTCACACTTTATTATCCCAATTGAAGCCATAACGATTATTAGGTCTCTGATAATAATTAAATAGTGGCTGAAAAAGGAAATGAGATGTGTCTACAGAAGACCTGAACTTTATTATGCAATAAAATAATTCTCTACATTATTTAGGAAAAACGGGAATACATTTGTATAGAGAATCACACACCTGCTTCCCTCTTAATAATTATGTTATTGTTAGCCTATTCTGTCCCACTGCTGGACAAAGGCCTCCCTATCCCCCTCCTCCATCACAATATAAAGCTTTTAGAGTTCAGTTGTGACAATTCATCAAAAGGAGTCCAATTCATCCCGCCACCTCCTCCTAGGCCTGACAAGTGGTCTAACAACCTGTGGAACCCACTGTGTAGCGAGCTTAGGTCACAGGTCGTCACACATGCGGCAGATATGTTCGGCCCAGTTCCACCTCAGTTCGGTGACTTTATGACTAACATCTATGATCTGATTTGGAGTGCAATATACTATTTCTGATGCGTTCTTAATATAATGGAATCACAATGTATTTTTATCTAAAATAAGTTTTATTGCCGTTTCATGAAAGAAAAACAAAAAAGCCGCTTGTAAAATCTTATAGTCTCAGGCGGAATGCAAAGACGAATCTAACAAATGCTTGTTTTAAAATAATTAGAAGAAAATGGTTCAATTCAAAATATGTAAAGCCGTTTAGGCGGCAAGATATTACAAAGAAATAGATGAACAAACACGCCAAAACCATTCCCTTCCCTCCTTTTGGCCAGTCGGGTAAAAGCAAAAAAGTATTATGCAATGTGAGACCAAACGCAAAATGCCGTTAATCCGCGATTAAGTGAGGCAAAACTGAAAATAGAACGAGTGCTAATAACAATAAAATAAGACCACAATACAAATAAGAGCTGTGCTAGAGTACGAGAATCTTGTTGGGAAATTATCATTTAAAATAACTAGAAGAGAATTCCTAGATTTAATAATACGATATAATGGCTTTGTTACGGCGTTATTGCTACCGTTAAGTAGAACCATCTGCTTCAATTATTTTGCAAACGTGTTGCCTTAGTAGATAACAATGCCGTGCTAGTTTCTCTTATGACCAATTGAATGTATTATAGAAGTATTATAGTTAAATTAATGCTTTTGTGAGAGCAATTTTTAAGCTATGATTTTAAGCAGGGCTTAAAGTAAAGCTTTTAATAGCAATCATAAAGCAAGTTTTGATCACACTCGTCTCAGTGTAGAAACATATAGGTAATAGTATATGGTTTCGTTCAACTAAAGTTGTTTTTTAAGTGAAACAAAAATACCTTAGCATGTTTACTTATACTTACTTCTTTTCACAACTAACTAGTTTAATTTTTTTATTGATTAATAGGCTTGCGTTTGACCACCATCTCGCCTGATGGTAAGCAACGATGCGATCTACGATGTAACACGCTTGCCTGGACAAAACCGTTTCATTCGCGAATTAAAGATTATAGCCACCCCACTGAGATTATAGCTATCGGGAAACACACTCGGACAGAGCGTTCCACAATAAAAGACGTATATTCATAGACGTTACCTTTTACTTTCCTTTTTCAAGGCTCTCCATGAAACCATATTTTGGCATTCATAGCCAATAAAATATCCTCGGTCTTTTGTGAGTTTCCCTGAACAAAGGAAATTTTGAAAGTCTTCTCTGGCCTACTTAGTTTAAAACTCGTTATTTCGTAATGAGACGTAGTGACTCACTTTGCGCTTCTAAAAGACGAAAAAGATTTTTAAATGTCGAATGTTATGATTCCGACATAAGTAAAAATAATATAGAATAGTTTAGAAAACTAAAAAACACGCATCGTCATCGCTCTTCGACAAACGCGGCACGTAGCAGAATATGTACCAGTAGCCGTGGGGAACCACAGCTTAGCCAGCAGTAGTCACAGAATTCGCGTACCGAGTCACAGCTTAGCTAACAGTAATCATAGAAATCGCGTTCGGAGCAAAAACACAATTTAGCTTCATATAATTATTTTAATTTATTTCTATGTATATTTTTTGTATAATAATTTATTGTCATCGATCCTCGATATTTCTACAAAGTTTGACCGAAATCCGGCCGTTTAAAGTGGGTCAAAATCGAGCCCAAAGGTTTCGGTTACAAACATACAGGTGAAGCTAATATAAGCGTGTTAAAAATGGATTCGATGGAAGAATTCTAGTGCACCTAGTTACGAGTACCTACGTTTAAGAATACCTACATTTACACGGCTATGTTACGTTATTGTTTAGATGTCTTTATTGTCAGGAGCGTAACGAGTGCAGTGGCGTGACAGTAAACAGGCATACGCGACCGTCAAACAAATCATATTTCAAGTGACTGTCTCGCCTCGTCAAATTGTACAAATCGAGCACTCGGCCGAGGGCACTGTCTCGCCCCTGTAGTAGGTAGAATTGGGGATTATTTCTTACCTCGCAAAAACATGACCACCGAAACAGCACAGATAAAGCTACATTTTGCAACCAGTTTTTTTAATAAGAATACATTCCAACAGAAATCATGGAACCGGCGTGTTTTATGTAATACTGTTTTCGTGACGCAATGTATGGAAAGAAGCCAAATATTTTTATCAATTATTCTACATTAATAAAAAGTGGAGACACTTTTGTTTATAAACATTACAGAATTCAAGACATTGTTTCAATGAATTATTAGGAATATTATACTTATGTCGTCGAATTCTCGACAGAATATTACAAGGAAAGACTATGCCAAGTTGAAAAGAACTCATAGTACTGACATTATGAACTTTCACCACGAGGCTAACACAAAAATCGCGTAAAACAATCAGTTGTTTCTTACATTTTGTCGAGTGTCATTGAGATTTTCTATGGAGATTGGAGCTGATTTTTTTTCGCTAATTCAGAGTTGGTCCCATAATAAAAGTTGTTTATACTAATGAGTATTGTGAATCCATTTCAGCTTATCATACCCTTTCCTTATAACCTTGTACTTACGTAGACTTTAGAATGATGTAATGTAGGGACTATGTTAGTAATGGGAAGGGTCCAATTCCGCTAATTTTCGGTGAATTTCTTAAATGCTTTACGAGTTTACACGAGCGTTGAAGTTCTGTTTAACTGTTTGTAAACACTGTGTTCCGGTTGGAAGGGTTTCCAGTGAAATTACAGGGCAAATGGGAGATTAATCAACTTATATCTCAGGGTGACGAGCGCAGTGCTGTGCCGCGCAGGGTCTTGAATTCTGCGAGTTCAAAATTCTGGGTGGCGCAGACCTGTTATGGGCAAACGTGCAACGTTCACTTATTTGTTTGTTTATTGCATTTTCTTTGTTATTTTTTATTTTGTATCGTGTTTTATTTAAATGTCCGTCACGTCACCCGCCAGTCTCAACGGAAGACCAGCGCCGGTTGTTTACGACCGGTATTATGCTGAGTTGAGACTGGTTTAAGGCAAAAATAGTGTTCTTTCTTTTTTTTTTAATATTTAGTATGTTTGTGAATATGTATATTTTTGTTTTAAATAAACTATTGTCTATTGACGTTTAACATCAGGCGAGCGATTTGCTCGTTTCGTCACTTAATCACATAAAAAAAAAACACGTTTAGTAATTTTGTTTGGTAGGTACTCACCTTGTAATGTATGTACAATGCTACTATGGAAACTAACGCGATATTCACATATTTTTGTTGTAATTAAACACGGGAATACTCACGTAAAAATTAAGTCGTCTACTACGACTAGTTTCGGTCACATTCGGTGACCTTCATCAGGCGAGTTTACAAACGTGACGCGCTCGTTTGCGTCTCGTTTGGCGTATTTTTACGTGAGTATTCTCGTGTTTAATTATAACAAAAATTTACAATGCTAGTACCAAATAATCTTTGTTGTAACAAAGAAAAAGAAATAAGAAAAGAAGATAGGTATATAATAAAAGATTAAGTATAGTTTTAGTAGTATGTTAAGTAATGTGTTATATATAGTTATAGTTGTATACAAGATAATCAAATATAAATTAGTTAAGGATATATATCTTTCTTTTCACATACACAAGTAGGTAAAACAAAATGCCTTCTTCCGAACAAAACGAGATTAAGTGAATAATATAGAATTGTTTAAAAAACTGAAAAACACGCATTGTCATCGCTCTTTGACAAACGCGGCACGTAGCAGAATATGTACCAGTAGCCGTGGGGAACCACAGCTTAGCCAGCAGTAGTCACAGAATTCGCGTATCGAGTCACAGCTTAGCTAAATAGAAATCGCGTTCGGAGCAAAAACACAATTTATTAGCTTCATTTAAGTAATTATTTTAATTTATTTATAAGCATATTTTTTTTTTTTTTTGTATAATATTTTATTGTCATCGATCCTCGATATACGAGTCCCTATCTACAAAGTTTGAACGAAATCCGGCCGTTTAAAGTGGGTCAAAATGAGTCGGTTACAAATATACAGGTGAAGCTAATATAAGCGTGTTAAAAAACTCCTTTGAACTCGAATTTGAAATTATTTTTTTTTTTTTATGTAATTGAGTGACGAGACGAGCAAATCGCTCGCCTGATATTAAACGTCACGTTTGCCCATAACAGGTCTGCACCACCCAGAATTTTGAACTCGCAGAATTCAAGACCCTGCGCGGCACAGCACTGCGCTCGTCACCCTGAGATATAAGTTGTTGTGTAAAATTGTCTCTAATAGAAAAACAACACTATCTTTGTTATTTCTTGGTGATCATTTTAAATAGATAAAACAGGAAGCCTTCCAAAGGTATTGGAAAATTTGTTTGCTATCTTGAGCTAAAATGCCGAAAATTCCAAACGCTTTCACAGTTACTACACATAGGTATAGTCGTCACAAAATAAGAGGCCCGTTTTGACATTTGTCATCGCGACGTAACTAGTGATGTTACCATATTGTCGGCCTGTTTGGCTCAGCGGTAGTGTAGCCGCCTTATAAGCCAGAGGTTCCGGGTTCGATTCCCGGCCGGGCAGATGTTTGAATGATGAATTTTAATATCTGTTCCAGGTCTGGGTGTTAGTTGTCCTTGTCTTTGTCTTTGTGTGTGTTCCATGGCATCCTCGACACAGGATTTATTCCTAGTGGGGAGCTATGAGTGTGAAAAATATGTAAAATGTAAAAATGTATATGACTCGGTATTCGATACTCACGATAAATCAATTCAAGTTTGTATGAGTATTTGATCGATTTCATTATGTATTGTAAGTTCATTGGATTAAGGTTTTGACATGTGATTTTGAAATGATACAAAATGGTACGAAAGGTCAATTTTTGTCTTTAATTTAAAATTTTTAGTTTTTAGTTTTAGTTTTGTTTTTTTTTTTTAATCACAAAAAAATAAGAAAAAGCGAAAGGTAGTAAACCACTCTGTGAATTTATTTGCGTCTTCGTGATTTTCTTTTGTACTTTTAGACTCAAATGCGAGTAAGACATCATTTACAAAACCTCCACTGGCTGATCCAGCTGATCAATATTTAGGTAATTACTATTAAAATCGAATAAAGCTGGTGAAATTCAGAAATTAATTGTTACAACACTAAGGGATTTGTGACAAATCCATAATATTTGAAAAAAGAAGACTGAGAACGTAACTGTTTTTGAGAGTTTCGTTATAATTTGACATTGCATGCTACTATAAAGTATGCGCGAAAAGCGTTCCAAGTTACATTCTAGGGTCTTTCTCAAGTGTCAAAACGGGCCTCTTATTTTGTATTGACTATAACTCGTTTCTTGTGTTTTTTTTTTCGTAAATACGAGAAATTCCTGCTTTAGAGCTTTATTTTCTAGCAAGTAAATTAGTAATTACAATGTTTTTATTCCGGATGAAGGCTAAAAAATAATTAGCTAACTAAAGCCGAAAAGACATCTCAATTGAGCTAGATAAAACACCTACGTAGGTACGTATCAGGTTTTAATACAATAATTTCTACAGCCCACTCAAAGATTTAAACTTTCAAACTCTTTAATTAATTCCTCCACCTACACTAAAATACAAACAATTATTCAAATGCAAAAGTGAGTTTGTCTATTTGTTACTCTTTCATGCCGTTACCACTCAACCGATCATCATTAAATTTTGCATACACTTTGTAGAAGGTAGATACAGAAAAGGCCATAGACAAAATTTACGGTTTACGTGTACGGTTTGGGTATTAACGGTTTACATTACCGCGTAGGTGAAACCGTAGGACGCAGCAAACAGACATTTAATGGAAAAATAAACGTACGCTGTAAATATTATTTAGGACGCGCAAATGCGCGTTAGCTTTTACGCACAAAGCTGTCATAACTTTAAACTTCTAAATGCCTTTGAAACGTTTCAAGCAGTCGGAAGTGAGTCATGAGTCATTGCGCACGTCAAAACAGCAATTACTCAAACACAACGAGCTGAAGCGCAGGTCTGAGTAGAGGATACTACAAAGAAACGGATCCATACAGTGCGACCGACTTATTTGTAGCGATAGAGAAATAAAAGAAACGATTCGATTTCTCTTATTGTTTAAACTGCTAGAGTGGGAAATGTTCTGCGCGAGTAGGTGTTTTCTGATAGATAATATAATATTTGAGTATCTTTAAGTCATGGGTAAATTAGTTTCTCCTATAGGTTAGTGTGCTCTATTGTAGAGTGCATCATTGCTATAATATAGCTAAGTACTTGGAACAACAACAGACGGCTATCTGGATGCCAATCCTTTAACTATAGATCTTCAAAGCGTATTTTATTACTCGTACTAATCGGCACCATAACATAGCTGCTGCTGCACTGTCTATCTATTTCTCTGTACGATTCCCTTATCCTCAACGTGCGCAAGGCCGCCCTGCGCACGCGCATGGCCAAGGCACATCCCGTCTGTTCACCCGCCTTATGACAAATATCGGGCTATTTCGGTCAGCGATGATGTCTCTTTGTTATTTAACGTTGTCACTAGAAGATGAGGTGAATATTTAAATTTAGCTAAAGAAATACCTGTCTGCAGTGTATAGGTATAGGTATGTTTGTGGACTGACGCTCTTGGAGATTAATTATATTAGGCGTTGACAATGCTGAGTATCTATGTCTAGGACAGTAGTATAGTATATCGGAGACAGTCATTTGCTGAGTCGGGATCGGCTGTGTTAATATACGTAAAAGGACCTATGTACTTATACTACAGGTATATAATTTTGGTATATATTATATTGTTTTTTTAAGCCATAAATAAACATTTATGCCTTTATGTATCTACTAAACAGTATTGCACTTAAGTACCTATCTATAATATCTAGTTTTTCCAAAAACCTAAAAAGACAAAAAAAAACTTAGCAACTCACTAGTTAGTTCGCAGTTAGTTTGTGGTATTAATTTAGCTTTTAAAGATGTAACGATTTTGTGTAATTTACCTTCATAGAAGCCCACGTCATACCTACTAAGTGTATGATACAACGAATACAGTAACTTAGATACCAGAGCGAATACTTGGTACGGTTAACCACATTGGAAAACCACGTTAGCACATTTGTGTCATAGCAATTTGAGTCATTCTATTTATACTTAGCTATTGTCCAAACTTGAGGTAGAAAATTTACAAGGAGATATATCATTTATGTACATTTTTATGTTAAAAATGTAGAAATCGTGTACTCAGTTTCATTATTCTACTCCAGTCTTTTAAAGTCTTACCATAACGTACGATATTCACTGGAATCGCCAACGATACATTCGAATTTCAGAATTTGACGTACCACAGCGTGGTAGCACTTTTAAAGACCGGACGGAATAATGCCCCTCGTTAAATTATTTGCTCAACTGTGCAACAACTCACCACATGCTAGGAAAAACAATTGAGAAATTCCGCGACTGTCTGCGTCACATTGCAAGAATGCGCCACAATTCTCGCATTGGAGACAGGTGGAGCATTGTCAGACGTACTAAGGAGGCGTTTGCACGGGTTGCGTTGTCGCCGACGACATTTACTTTAATGGCGTGACCAATTACTGATCTTCGGAGGAAGCTAAAGGTGAAGATATACAGGGCGCTTAGGGCGTTTTATTTAGAAATACTTAGTATTTGTATTGTTTAGTTGGTTTTCTTCAAGCCTTCACGAGAGTCGATGGCACTGTAAATGAATTTAAGAGCTAGCAACCTACTGATACTGTTATTGCTTTTTTTTGCTATCTATTTATTGTTCTTGTAAGACGAAATATTATCCACTGTTTCTGAGTTAATTTGTAGACCTTTTCAAATTAAATTCTGTATCAAATAATGGCTTCTTCCAATTTACCGAACAAAACATTAATTAACGGAGAGAGAGCAGAGTTGATTCTCAGATCGGTTGCTATGGAGTCATCTCACTGAGATGCTACCTTAGAATAAATCTAGAGTTTTAATTAGGGCACGAGTGCTACGTAAATCATGCTTACGTACCTACGCGTTATTACTTCCATTTGCATTTCAGACATTCCTATCAGAGTTTGCAGCCAAATGCCGCAAATGGACACCATTAAGAAGCTTTCAGACGCTGCGCTGTAATGTTGTTATAATTGTATAGCTTTTGCAAGTAAGATTTTAGGACAGGAAGAGGCAGTGCGGGGAGAGATTTGAAGCCTTTTTATTTATAGCATTCTTACTTAATCTAAGGGTTTATTCTTGACTTTGTCGCATCTCTTCACTTGCAAAGTCAAGAGTTTTTGCTAATTAATTATGTTGAAGTTAATTGACGAAAATCCATTAATTTAAAACTCTCTTGAGATGTATTTAAATTTAGTACATTGAATTTAGAATTAAATGTCTTTATGGTTCACAACTGCGCAATTTTTGAGCAATTTAAAGTTTCTACTTATCCATGTGAAAATGAAGCGAAGGAATAATCTAAAGGTTAATTGGGCAAGTTCAATCTAATGACGGCGAATGAAAAAACTTGAACTTCAAGAATTAACTTCTAATCAGTCCCTTGTGAAGTCTTGAATTAACTGAAAAAGACAGAAAAAGAGGATAAAACTGAAAGCCAAGTGTGTCTTTGATTGTTTAGTTTCAAAATGGAAAGATAAAAATGTGTGCGTCTTACCAAAGAAAACCTATTGTAAAGTCAAAGTCTCCTCTTCTTCCTAGATCTTCTATCATTCACGAGCTACTTTTTTCGACCTCACTTGTCCGTATTCTCTACCTTGCAATCCCTTCATGGTCTTGTGATATATCTGGCGTTATTGGGTTTCATTCAGGTCTTAATTGTAAAGTCTGTGTAGCGCTTTTAATTGCAGCTGATGGGTGCGTGAATTAATCGCTGTATGAATAAGAATCAAAGTCCGAGTCACGTTTCTGGTATTTGTTCTATTCAAAAGAAATGTTTATTCTCGGCGGCTCATAGATGTTTCGGATGCCAACGTGTTGGACGTCGTATCTGAAGCCACATCAACCTATAAACTATTTGACGAAATGTAGACTGTGCCAAATAGAAAGATACGTGAATGAAACTGCATTATTCATGTCTAGTCGAACAGTTTCTATAATTTAGAAGAAACAGGCCAAGGACCTTGATTCAAACTATTTTAATTTGGGGAATCATAAATATTGGATTTGTTTTAGTTTTGTCATATAAATAAATCAA
This sequence comes from Alcis repandata, assembly GCA_949125135.1. NCBI lineage: Eukaryota > Metazoa > Arthropoda > Insecta > Lepidoptera > Geometridae > Alcis > Alcis repandata. Next base: position 8,252,685 of record OX421238.1, read on the forward strand.
CGCAGCAAATGTCGAATCGCAGTTCCGCTGAAATAAAATATTTTTTAGTTTTAGCTGCCAAGTTTCGTTCCAGGTTAGACATATCATTGGCTTTACTGAACATCAATAAAAACGCTTAACCATTTTGTCCTAAGGTCTCTTATCCTGGCTACTTTTAAAGATCGAATCAAAGGTTGCTCAAAGGTAGACAATGGAATAACAATGACTCAAATAGTGTCACAGGCGGTGGAGACCACAACCAATAGGAAGCCCGTTGTTTGTTTCCCACTTTCTTTAAATAGTTTAGAGCAGACCAACAGTTAGATAAGTAGACTGTTTTAGAATGGCAAGTTATGTAGGTATAGTAAGTAAAATTCTAGCGTGGAAATAAACCACAATGGACTCAAAATGAATAGTGTAAGTTGTAATCCTACTAATATTATAAACGCGAAAGTTTGTGAGTATGTATGTTTGTTACTCTTTCACGCAAAAACGTCTTAACGGATTTACATGGAATTTGGAATTAAGGTTGTTCATGGTCTGGATTAACACATAGGCTACTTTTTATCCCGAAAAACGCGGGGCTCAGCTAGTTCAAATTAAAAATAAACAAATACAAAACTCTGCAGTTTCAAAACGGCGTACAGTTCTCACTACAGTTTTCAACAGTTTCAGTTAAACGTCGTGCAACATTGTAAAACAAACGCATCAGATCAGACACAGTTAAATAATTACAACTGCTGAGCGTTTCCACCTGGCTGAGTTTAAAAAGAGCAAACCTTGACGCTCCGTACATTTACATTTTACAAGTGTAATGTGTGCGAACTCTCAAACAATTAATTTCGCACCGTTTCTCTGGCAATAAAGCGAGATATTTTCAAGCTTCTGAAAATACGCCGTAGTATTTCGCAGCGAGTCTAAACAATGATGTAGAAGTTTGATGATTGTTTAAAATGTCTCGAATAGCTCGTTTAGTATTGTAATCGAGTGTTGGATGGCATAGTTAGCTTAAATACTTCTCATTCGTTAGATAGGTTGTCTAACTTAATACAGACGTTTATTCTGGCTAAATATATTTTGTCGTTTTATAATTAGGCAAAGAAACTACAAACAGTAGGCTCAAGAATTTGCTTTGTTTATTGAAAAGTAGAATTACCGAGTTATAGTTGAAATATAGGTAGTCAATGCATTAAAACTTTTATTTCTGAAAATACAATGCGTTTAAAACCATAGGATGTTCGTTGTTGTATTTATTTATTTTGTAGACAGACACAATTTGTCAAAAGCAAATAGTAGTAACGTAGAAATAACGTCATAACACGTCTATTCATCTTTAATTAGATGAAACCATAACATCTGTAATTCTGTAGGTAACTAGGCAGAAGTCGTTTGTAGGTATATTTTAGATTTTATATTCACGGTTCATTAAATATGTACTATGTTTGTTTTGACTTCCAGTCACATAATAATGTTATAATGTACCTACGTTTTCAGATCATGTTCTGTAAAAACAAACTTTATGATCGAAAAATTTCATAAAATAGTTATAAAAATGTTTTTTTGTAACTCTTCACATAGGAAACTTTAATCTGAAACGAATCAAAAGAGCTCATCATATACCTACTATTTTTGTTTAGCAATATTTAAAATATTTTTTTTTTTTTTTTTTATTTTTTTTTTTATATTTCATAAAACAGTAGAGCAAGATACAAAGAACTGGTGTTTCAGAAATTTCGAGTCCCGAGTAAATCGGTTTCTCTTAGGCCAGCGTGCTCCATCGTAGACCGCATTATTGCATCATCAGGCAAATTGGTGGTCAAACTCAAGGCTTTCTTAAAATAACTCTAATCTATGAATAAATAAAAAGAATCATCAAACATTATAGTACATACATTCTTCGTAAACGAAACACAAAGCATTTCGGCTTTAGTGAATGACTGTTAAAAATCAGATTTAGATTTTGGCTCACGTGTAACAAACGAATATCGTTTGTTTATACCCATCATTCACAAATCAAAAACGTTATACATAGGTAGCTAGAGGTAGTCCACCTAGAGCACCCGTCCGAAGAGCACCTGCGCGAAGAGCACCCAGCCTAGTCCAGGAAGAGCACCTATCCATTTTTTTGGCAGGTGCTCTTTGTGGATTCAAATACTACTAATCTTGCGTACGGACTCTTGCAAACGGGCGTATACATATTCTGGGGTATACATATTTGGCTTTAAACCAAACGCCGAGCAAAAGTATTAAATTACTGATTGAATGATAAAGTTTAAAAATACAAAAAGTATAGAAATTCTCAGATTGACTCAGTCATATTATACATAGTTCAGTCAGCTTTTAGTGCTGTGCTTTTGACATTATCTGCTAGTTTTGTCACTATTGCTTGACATTATAGTCAATTAAATATTTACACTAAAAATAGTTTTACAGCTGTAAATATAGGTTCATACAGGTCAAATTTAAATCGCGCGGCTGAAAAACGCGAGTGCTTCCGCTCTACAATACAAGATCGTAAATATTTGCTATGCGTATACGCAGAGTTGTTATGGTTTCATTAGAAGTAGTATTTTTTTTTTTTTATGTAATTGAGTGACGAGACGAGCAAATCGCTCGCCTGATGTTAAACGTCACGTTTGCCCATAACAGGTCTGCGTCACCCAGAATTTTGAACTCGCAGAATTCAAGACCCTGCGCGGCACAGCACTGCGCTCGTCACCCTGACATTTAAGTTGTTTAATCTATTATAGTATGTTTAGAATTAACAATAGTCTAGATATATGGCTGCTGAAAACTGTATTGGTTAAATAGAATCAATAGGAACAGCATATTAGATATAATAGTTTACCAGTTAGTTTAGTTTCGTTTTATAGTCTAGGATATCTATACATTTTCATTTCATTTCACACTCACACTCATAGCTCCCCACTAGGATAAATCTTGTGTCGGGGATGCCATGGAACACACACAAAGACAAGGACAACTAACACCCATACCCAGAACAGATATTTAAATTCATACATCTGCCCGGCCGGGAATCGAACCCGGAACCTCTGGCTTATAAGGCGGATATATGACCGCTGAGTCAAACAGATCGTTAATATAGGATATATTAGACAGATGGCAGTCACGCGTTCAAGCGTTCGTAGTTTGCGATCTGCGTTCGGTTTCGTCACGTCACGTTACAAACACATGTCCAAATAGCAAGCAATTTAGTGCGAGCCCGGATCGCTTGAACGCATGCCCGCTCTCTGTCTGGTAGAACCCTAAATTGTCTAGCCCTGACGCATGTAGACACATTCTCTTTACCTAACAACTCAAAGCTTCGGTTGTGGAAGGTACTTAAGTATACAATTGCCTACGATTGGATGGGTAAATTGCCGGGCAATCATAGACGACAGAATTTACAAGGGCGAAATAACTTCTGATCGTTAAATTTTCGTGAGAACAGTATAGATAGATTATGTTAACAGAAGTTACACAGTTGAAAGTTGGTTGAAGTTGGAAGTTGCAATTCCATAATCGCAAATGCTATAGAAAAGTAAGACAATGTATGGAGATGACATTTCTAAAATCAAAATTTCTAAAAAAATCTACTTAGAGGTAAAATACGACTAAAATGTCATTGTCTTGGTTTTCTATAACCTTTTCGATTAATTATGGAATTGCAACTTGGCTAGGGCGGGTTACATGGTCTGTGGAAATATCTCACAGTGACGAGTGGAGTGCAAAGTTTGGAGCTTAGTATGTCAGTAGAGTAGGTTTAATGGCTGGTCGTTAATTAAGAAATTACCAGAGTTACCAGCAATTAAAAAGCATAGCATAGCATCGCAAAAAGTTTGGCCTACCAGACCTCTAAACTTCAAGATGATAATAGCACTTGATGATAATGATGATTCTTAGATGTAGTTTTAAAAGTACAGTTGTTTAGAATAGATATATCTATACCGCTCCACACCAACATGCTCGTGATTCAACTGTCTTCTTACTCAGTTGTAAAAAGAGATTCTAAGTAGGTTTTCATTAATTTTTCAATACTTTTTTTATTCTAATAAAGAGCTTTTAAACTACCCGGAAATTTCAAAATAGAATAATGCCGGATGTTATAAATATCGGGTACTGAGCTTACTCTTATTTGGAAACTGAACTAAGGAAAAGTTTGGAAAAACATAAAGCTCCTTATACTGAACAAAAGTTATATTTTTGAATGAATTGATAAATTTGCCAAAGCTCATTCACATAAATATGAAGGTAGTTATTCATATACAACATACCTACGTGTACATACGTAGGTGTATTAATAGATGGCCTCTTTATTGTTCATCAAGCTTTGAAATTCCCAGCCATTACCATTCCATCGGCATTTATAAAACGATAAAATAAACATAAAACCTAAAAGGAACTTTAAGACTGATGTACGACATTGTTGGCGGATCGCCAAATTATACACGATGCAGGGTACCTTTATATCTTGCGAATATGTCACTCACGCTAATGCACTAATGCATCACTATTGACTTGCCGTCAATGACAAAGAGTTTTGGACTAAACTGCAATTGCTTTACATACACCAATAATGTATCTCTGAACTTTCTTGAAACAAATAAGTTAATTGAAAAATATGTCTATAAACTACGTTTTAAAACAAGTCGTCGAAATTACTCGCGTATACAAAATTTCAGCTCGGATGGACATCGGGAAGTGGTTTAAAATTGAGTATCAAGATTCTACCCGAACAAATATAGTTAATTACATAGTTACGTACAGTCGTACATACATTGCGAGATTTGCAAATTAAATAAAAGCTTTTAAAAAGATTACACAAAATGTGAAAAGCAGATTTTCTGCCGCGGTCTTTGCTCGGATCCACTCTAATATCGTTTTCAATTTCAGGACGCCGTAATTTGAAAAGAACTTACTTCGTCGTAGCGAACTATTACTGGTAGGTATTCTATTTGCTGTAGTAAACAAAAACCTTCTTATTAAGTAAGTTATCGAATTTGTCTCGACAATATTAGATACAAATTATATAATATTATGAAGAGGTTAAGTAGGTATAGTCAGTACTTCAATCTGAAAAGATCAAGTCAACATGTTATTGATATATTATTTGATTTTTTCAGCTTCAAGAGCATGGATAGATTTAGGATATATCATATAAGACATTATTTTGTTCATGTCGATACTCAAGAATCATAATTGCCCTAATATTGTCCAGCCTCCGATAGAGGCGAACTTAAAAAAAAAAAGAAAAATATAGTTGCTTGTGACTGCAGTAAAATAAATGAGCTTCACGCCCAAACATAATAAATAGTTGACGACAATGTATTGGTGCACATTATCTATCAAGTTTTATTTTAAAATAAAATTGATTTCGCTCCAACAGACAAAAACTCAAACGCAGACAAAGTTGTAGACATTATAATTAACGTTTATTACCGTCAATTAGTATAAAAACTACATTAGCTAAAAGCCCAGACGTAATCCGCACCCATTGTCTACTTATTTTATTTATAAAATTTGTCAGTAGCACGATGCCAAGTCTCGGATAGATATAACTAAGCGAGTGGAGCGACTGCTGTTACTGCGCATTGGTGTAAATTTTCCATCTATTTCGCCACCGATTCATTGACTCGGTATATGTCATCGATATAGGATGTAATAAACCCAATTTTTTTATTCATGTCGAAACATGCAAACTGCTTGAAAGTAGGTGTATAGATATCTCATATCAAATATCTCTATAACATATATAAATAATTAAACGATCTTTTTACAAGGAAATATTTCCCAAACAATCTTTCGCATAACCGTAAGTAACTACTTTTTTTTGATCGATTTTAGTAACCTTAAACTTTTGAAAATCATCCTAACTATATGTGAAAAAGTTATAAAGTGCTCATTTTGATTTAGATACAATCATGAATGAACCATATATGTACAGTACATTATACTTTAGTCACCTGTACGAAAAACATATTTTTAAAACATGATTTAAAACGAAAAATCTCATTTTTTTTTCTTTGCCGCTCCTCCGTTCGTGTAGGTGTGTTGATCTCAATTTTTTTACCTACTTTTATTAAAGCAACAGATTTTACGACTCATAAATATAATGAAAACCATATCATTATCTTTATTCGTATTTTGTGGGAAATTAAAAATTCTGCTTTTAAAACTTCGGGTAACCGCGTACTCGTAATCTACCTATCCATATCCATATTACGCAAACAGCCAAAATATTTTTGATCTGAACTTCAGAACTTTTAGTAGAATTTGTGTGTTTTCCTCCAAACCAGACTAAACAAGTCCTTGAAGTAATTTAATTAATTATAGCACAGCCGAATTGTTATTTTACCCAGGAAAAATTATAAAGTAGAATTTTTCCTTCGGAATTCGTTAGAGGGGGTCACTGGGAGTCTACATTTCGTTTTTCGAATTCCCAGTTATAACCATTTTTCGTGTAAAATTGAAAATAAACCAGTTATTTAAAAAACAAAAAACCACCCTTAAAATCAAGATGGCGGAAAATGCAAGACCACTGGGAATTCGAAAAACGAAATATAGATTCCCAGTGACCCCCTCTAACGAATTCCGAAGGAAAAATTCTACTTATAATTTTTCCTGGGTTTGGTTCGTTTTTCGTCCAATTCCACTGTGCTATTATAACTTTTTCGTATCTTTTTCCGTTTATATTATGGGTACCTCATGGTTGTATGAAAGCAAAGAGCAGGATAATGTTATCTTGCTCTATATATAACTGTAGGTACTAGTGTAGTGTAAGTCTAATGAGTGTAGATAAATCATCTGCTGCGAACACTATTGAAACTGCAAAATCATTTTTATTTTCATTATGCCAATTAAACGAATATTTGAGGTACTTTTAGGAAAACAAATAATTTAAACAAACCTAACATCTTTTAAATTGAATAAAATTGAAATTACGAGTTTTAACTTATCAATTTAGGTCAAATGTTGACTTTAAATTGCTCTCCTGAAAACACGCCTTTTGTAGTTTCGATAGTGACTGTTCGTCCCTACGAACAGTCGAAATACGTAGTAGGTACATCTTAATCTTAATATATATAAATCTCGTGTCACAATGTTTGTCCTCAATGGACTCCTAAACTACTTAACCGATTTCAATCAAATTTGCACACCGGGTGCAGTTCGATCTAACTTAGGAGATAGGACACATCTCAATTTATAGTAAAAAAACATGAAAAATTAGAAAATTTAAAAATACTTAAACCCTAGAGCGCTTTGGACAATGTAAACTTTTTTAATGTAACTTTTCACATTTGACATTTGACATAGAATTGACGCAATGGCTTTTGACAGGACAACGTCTGTCGAGTCAGCTAGTAATATATATAAATTACGTGTCACGTTGTTTGTCCGCTATAGACTCCTAAACTACTTAACCGATTTCAATCAAATTTGCACACCGTGTGCAGTTCGATCTAACTTAACAGATAGGATAGCTCACATCTCAATTTATAGTGTCTACCCGTGCGAAGCCGGGACGGGCCGCTAGTTTTGTTATAAATAAACAAGACTATTCAAATAAGATTGAGTCTACAGAATCGATCACATTCGGTGACCTTTTTCGGCGTAGTCCGTATGCGAATGTGATAGATGATGAATAAATGTATGAAAAATGAGATATCTAAAAGTGCTTTTCAAAATCAAAATCGTATTCTAACCTAGGTATCTGAAATAGAAACTGCGTTTTTCTATTTCAAAGTTGTGCTACGTATTTTTTGGCAAAAGAGCTGAAACAGTTACCTTTTTATTTGGATAGATAGACAGGTAGATAAACTCTTTATTTTATAATTTAGCTGTTTTTTTTTTTAATTTGATTTAAATTTAGCATATGAAAATATATATTACGCTTCAAACAGCTCAGTTGATTTCTGATTTATGCTTCAAAATGTTAACTAGCTGCGCTCCTCAGTTTTCAAGAATTGAACATTTGTTCCGAACCAATGGCGTACATAACAAAAAAAAAAAAAAAAAACAAATTAGTCCAGTCATTTTAAAGTTTTACAAGTTTAACGCACAGAAATTGATTTTTACACAAATAGAATTGATGTTTGTAAATTTCTGTAATTCGTTTGAAGTTAATTCAAAGCACTTTCTTATTGAACCAAAAAATTGGATTTCCGACAATTCGAAGATTCCACTGATCTTATTAATAAATCGTTTTTTTTTCTCAAAGCGTTATTCTCAGTACAAATAACCGAAGATGGACTAACGGGAAAATAAATCGATTGTAATCCGGCTGAAGCTGAAAGTATTCCGATTTCGAAAGCCGACCTTTTGCGCGCTGTTGGAATAAGGAATAAGACATTTAATTTTGTTTATAGCACAAATAATAGTATATTAATCTAAGAACGCGAATATAACATCATTAGTTTTTAGGCTGAGCGTATGCAGACGCAGGCGACGCAGCACAGCATAGAATAGGCAGGGCAGAGCAAGCGAGACAGACATAGGGCACAGAATGGATAGGCACATGTCTAGGTCGCGCGTGCCTATACCACAGCGTACGCAGCTCTCAGTACGTTTATTTATTACAAACCTGTTTTACCCCGAGAGCATAGTGAGAGTTTTTTTCACTATTCGATCGCGTTAAAGTAAATTACATTTTGTATGGAACTAGTTATAGTTCATATTATAAACACTAGGTAGCGCGGTTTTTATTCCATACAAATCGTAGTTTACGTTACCGCGATCGAATAGTGAAAATTAAATTAAAAATTTAAAAAACCCCCGACACACAAACCTACCTAAAAAAAGTACGAAATAAATAGCTAAGAACACCCTCGATTAAGTCTCCTTTCATCCAAAAAAAACTAAACTGAAATCGGTTCAGTGGTTCGGGCGCTATGATGCCACAGACAGACAGACAGACACACACACACACACACACACAGACAGACAAACAGACACGTCAAACTTATAACACCCCTCTTTTGCGTCGGGGGTTAAAAACTCGCACTAGGCACTCTGCTCTCCGTAGACTTATAACGTCACCTGTGTCTCTACATACGATTAGTCTTAAGCCCAGTTATGTATATCTACCAACCTACGAGCTGTAGCTGAAATGTCTCCATGAGTTTTATTTTCTTATATCTTAAGACTTTCATTTCTTATGAGATTTTTTATTAACATTTAAATGTGTTTTTTTTCTGTATTTTTTTTTTTGCTGTGCAAAGATGTAGGTATATTACGAATCTATATATATAAAAATGAATCCCTATTTCCCTTGGTCAAGCCATTACGCGTGAACGGCTGGACCGATTTCACTTTTTATTATTTTGTTGTGTTTGTTATTGTCAGGAGAAGGTTCATAGGAAAGAAAAAAAAAATTCGCCAAAAGATTGAGAACTTTGAGAACAAAAATAGGTTTATAATTTTAAAATAAATATAAATAGAAATAAAAAAATCTATCTATTTCCCGCATAAAGAAACATTTACTCTACGTTTATCCCAAAATGTTTAAAAAATGAATGTCTACCCGTGCGAAGCCGGGACGGGCCGCTAGTACATAATAAAAAAGCGTATGTCTCAAAGTTTAAAGCAAGAGTAAAGTAATAGCATTCTAAGAGCTGAGTTAAAGCTATTCGTAGATGATTTTTAAAATTATTTTTTTAATATTTCTTAAATAATTTTTGTTGTTACAGAGTTCCTCGCTGACAGACCTCATATCGGCATTCGACACAAAGGCCCAAACTCACAGCGATCTCCAAAAAGTCACAGCTTTCAGTGGAAGCTTCGACAAGAATCACAAGCCTACGTTTTCAAAAGATGAATATGGAAAGTAAGTATTTTTAAATTACTAAATTAACTTATGAGACGCCATTTATAACTTATTATGTAGTTTATAAGTAATTTATGTGTATTCTAGTGTGTATCGGAGGGACAGGTAAAAGCATCAGCAGAGGAATACCATGCCTAGAAATTAATCTTAACAAGAGCAACGGACTTAAATTTTAAATTATTGAATTAAGTAATGTAAGTTGCTGTGAAATATAATAGATACATATATTTTTGAAGATAAAACTTTTATTTCATTGTCATTCAAGTTACACAAGTAAGTTATTTTGTTATTTTAGCTTATTTTAATTTAAGATATAAAAAATGTCATCTCAATAGGACATCGGAAAGTGATTCAAAATTTAGTTGAAAGATTTCACCTAAATAAATAAACTAACACACATTGCAAATGAAAATAAAAGCTTGTAGAGAGTGCTGAGTTCACGATAAGAGAACATTCGAGAAGCGTATAACGAAGACTGTATTTCAAAATGTTTTATTTGTAGGACAACATCAATATGACAAAACGACGTATTATACCTACGCTACTCTAGGTATAATGTCTCGTTTTGTCGTCTAGGTTTCAACTTGAAAATACGTATCAGATTTCTTTTTCTAGTTTCGTTTCGCTACAAAGATATTCTGTAATATTATGGTCCTTGTGTATCTGCAGGGTTAGAAGGAAAGGGTATGCTAAGCCGAAAAGGGCTCATAGTACTCATAATCATGCACAACTTTTACTATGGGAGCAACCCGGAATTCGTGTAAAAACTGCTGTTCCATAGAAAAATGTCAATGTAGCTCGACAAAATGTATGGAACAGCTTTTTTTTTCGCGGTATCCGGGTTGGTCCAATTGAGTAAAAGTTGTTTATAATAATGAGTACTATGAGCCCCTTTCAGCTTAGCATATTCGTTTCTAACCATCGATCAAGTACTCTTATGTGACTTCGGTGCCCTGTACAGTCTATATAAGAACGCCTATAAAATCTTCACTTCGCTTGGAACATAAAACGCATCTCTTTCCCAAATACAGTACGTCGTCTCAGTGCTTGTTTGGTCTATCTGCCATTGGTTGTTTTTTACAGTAGACGAGTTTCTTTCTCTATTTTAAAAGAGAAGCTATAGTTATAGGATTTGAAAATCTTTCATAATACATTGGTAAAGGTAACCAATGTATTATGAAAGATTTTCAAGTCTTGTAAATTATTATAGCTTCTTTTTTAAAATAGAGAAAGAAACTCGTTTGCTGTAGAAAGTAGCCAATGGTAGATAGACCAAACAAGCACTGAGACGACGAGTAGGTATTAAAAACTGATAGTATGGTAAAAAGTTTCTTTTACATTTACATGATGTAAATAGTGGACCGAATGATCTCTGTTCACAGTTTCTACTCTCTGATTATGTCTAGTAGATTCACAATCATAAAATATCAAAATTACAAAGTTACACGTCAAAGGTAAATAGAAATAGGATTAAAAAATTTGGTTTTAATAATTTTGAATATTAAAAAATCTAGTTCACGAAATGTGGTATTTTTGGTTTTCAATTTGAAATCGTAACAAAATACCTCGCTGCGATGAGATGAAATATATGAAATACCAAGAAGTTTTAATAATTTGACTATATACGAAATTATCTATAATTTTGTTTTTATTATTTAATTAATTTTTTACTATCTTTATTTTCGTATTTGATGTAGTGTGGAACTCAATGTGTCACTTTCATAAAAAAAAATAGATAGCCTCTAAGAGGTTATTAAGCTAAGAATAAAATACAGGGTTATAAGGAAATAGTATGCTTAGCTGAAAAGGGCTCTAATACTTGTCCTCATCTTTATAAACAACTTTTACAATGGGACCAACCCGGAATTCGCGAAAAAAGTCAGCTGTGCCATATACATTGACTCGAGTGTCATTAATTTTTTGCTATGGAACAGCTGAAAGGTTTTAGTAATTATGAGTACTTTGAGCCCTTTTCGGCTTAGCATACCCTTTCCTAATAACCCTGTATATTACCTACCTATCATACCTTTCGAATTTCGAGGAAATACTCGTACCTACATTTTTTAAGCCAAACCAATACTCGAAAACTAAGTTTTAAAAGTTTGAACCTGATCCTAAGTAATAAGTTGACGAAGAGTTCTAAAGCAAGGCGCGAAGTTGACAAAGTGTGAAGATCCGACAGAATTTTTATGAGTAATTTATTTGGCCCTAGGCTGTAAAATAGCTATAACGTCGAAAATATTAATTGAAGCCTGGCGACCTATAAAGCTAGCTGTCTTTTATTAAAAGCTTTTATAACTTTCAAAGTGTATACAACTATGTTACTATGTTTGTTAGGATGGAATCTTGCAACTCTATTTTGAACCATTTCCCGACGTTTAATTAAGCTGAAATTTGGTATACGTACTCGTATATTATAACTCCGATGACAATCCAATAAAGGCTTGTTTTTAAAAATATTTTCTTACTATGTTCCTTGCCACGCTTTGCTGTGGATAAAAAAAAAAAAAAAAAAAAGAATAGCCTATGTTACTTTGGGATAATGTAGCATTCGAATGGTGAAAGAATTTTTGAAATCGGTCGAGTAGTTTTTGAGTTTATTCCACACAAACATCCAAAAATACAAAAATACAAATCTTTCCTCTTTATAATATTAGTATAGATAATTAATTTGTGTCAAATCTTTTAAGTTAGTAAAAGCTCGATATTTCTCCTTATCTTGGTAATATAAAAACAAATAAATGTTTACAAATAATTATAATTCAAGCATAACAATCCAAAATCCCATCCGAACTCTCGAGAGCTTCGAACGATCTGCCGCCTTTTCTTGTCTTCCTTTTTCAAAAACCTCAAGTTTATTTTACTCAACTGTTCCTGCCAACTATAAAGGAAAGAGGTCCTATTACATAAGATCTTAAAATGTCACATCCACTATGTGACTGTAGCGAATAAGCACAGGTTTGAAACAGCTTAAATTAAATAAACTCTGAGTGTTCATTCAAAAGGTTTAGATTAATACTATACTTAAGTACTAAGTAATCAGATAGTGTTAACAAAATATTACTATTCCTAACAGTCGGCCTTTCCTGATAATTTCCCGTCCCGGGAAAATCAACTACTTAACAAATTTGTATAAAAATTATTGTACGTTGTAACTTGTAACGTATATTATATATTATTATACACTCGTATTATATGATATATATATTGTTGTAATTGTGACACACTAAAATAAATAGACTTTATTTAACGAACATCACTGCACTTGCTATTAATTGAATTATGGAATAGTACAACAACATATATCATTACAATAAATAATAAACAAATAAGGTTACGTAAGATTATGAAATAAAACTTAAACAATTTAATAAAACATTATTCTTAAAACTTGTCAATTATCTTGTTGAGGCCCAGTCTATTGTTAGCCAAGTCAGTAATCTTGATCATGAATAATTATTCAAATATCTTGTTGAGACCTCTGCTATTCTCATCCAAGTAACCAAGCCTGACCGTAAATAATAATTATTCAAATATCTTGTTGAGACCCCTACTGTTCTCATCCAAGACCTTGTCGAGACCCTGTCACTTCTCATCCAAGTAATCAAGCCGATCGTAAATAATTATTCAAATATCTTGTTGAGACCCCTACTGTTCTCATCCAAGACCTTGTTGAGACCCTGTCACTTCTCATCCAAGTAACCAAGCTTAATCATAAATAGTCATTCAGAATCTTGTTGAGACCCCTACTGTTCTCATTCAAGTTAGTAAGCTTGATCATGAATAATTATTCGAAAATCTTGTTGAGACCCCTACCGTTCTCATCCAAGACCTTGTTGAGACCCTGTCACTTCTCATCCAAGTTACCAGGCTTGATCATGAATAATCACTAAAACTTGTTGAGACCCTGTCACTCCTCATCCAAGTAACCAGGCTTGATCATGAATAATCATTCAAACAACTTGTTGAGACCCCTTCACTTCTCATCCAAGTTAACGGATTATAACTGACTTATCTCAATAACACGGATACTAATAATATTTTATTCAATTGAATCTTTTAAACAACATTTAACATCTACATACATCGAGTCATTTGGAATAGACAAATGAGATAATTATAAAATGTAATGAAAAATAAAAATTCTTTGGCATTACTTGTTTGCGGTCAATAGACATAATTATTGACTATCATACTAAGTATTGCATACTATTTTATTGTACAGCCTGCTAATCATTAATAGAATCCTATCTAATTAACATCTTAATAATTATACCTACTCTCATAACTCCTTATGACAACAAATCAATCGCTATTAAATCAGAATCGTTATCACTGTTAGATTTCTGATTCGGTATGTTTTAACTTAAAATATTAAACTGAGAGGTAGTTTAGTTTTAAAATTTCTTTATTATGCATAAGTAAGTATACAAAAGTACGATTACCAGTGTACACTGTACATTAGTTAAACTAAACCGAGAAAATACTACTGAATTTCAGATTTACAATTATCCCAAGAGTTTTATGGTTTTTCAAAGTTTGTAGCTGTTAAAACCGACAACACCGCGTGGTTGTAGCGCTCTACTTGACCGTTGGCTCGTGGAGTTACTACAGCATTTTTAAAATATACCTACGTTTAACTCCGTGATAGTTCAGGAATTCTCGAAGACTCTTTGACATGAACAAAGTACCTACATCTGTCTGAAATCAGGCGTTCTGAGTCGCTGAATGTGCGAAAGTAAGTTCGCATTACTTTAAAGTAATTACTGCTGTTATTGCTTTTAATAGTACTACCATGACAAAATTAGTAAATGCGTCGATTATTAATTTTAAAATGTCTGCAAACGATACCCATGTTGGAACTAAAGATAAAAGTAATTTTTAATTTACAAGTTAAATCAAATAATGCTATTGGTTTGATTGTAATGTTATAATTCTCAATTAAGAAAAGTATTGTGATGCAGTCAGTACCTATCAGACTAGGTATTTTGAGTAATTCAACCGTATAGAAAATGTAATTTTAGGATTAACGTATTTGTTATACAATAAATAACACAATTAATCACACTGCTCACGTCGATAAATGGTGGATAAAAATGGCCAATGGAAATTATGCCCTGTTAAAACTTAGACCGTTATTAGATAAATAAACTCTCATAGCTGTAAGTACTTAAAATAAACATACATACATTCTGTCATAAGATACGCAATTACAATTTGGCGTAATGTTGTAAATGTCTAATAAAAAAAATGTTTAGATGTCAAGAAAAGCATTTAGAATAATCAACGAGTTAAAGAAACGTTGCTATACAAAAATACGTGAAGACTATCAAAATAATTAGGTACTGTGGTATCCCAATATAATAAGTAGGTTGCTTAAATTAAATGAGGCGAATTTGGAATCCGCACACAACCTTTATTTATTTTATTTATTGAATACATCAAGGACTTGACAAGAGCCCTAAAGAGATGCGTCAGAGCAATGTTTCATCTTCATAAGTCTGATAGCTGCAAGCCATATTTCAAAGAGCACATTTTGTTAACGTTACCATCATTGAAACTGTCACTTTTGTGTAATCAAATAAAGATCTGTTTGGAGGCTGAACTAAAATGCCGGTGTTTGTACTCGCACGCAGGATGAAATGAAACTTTGTCCACGCTGAGCTAGGACCGCACTGATGCAAAAGGTGTATTTTATTTGGCTTTATACTATTTTTTTTTTATGTAATTGAGTGACGAGACGAGTAAATCGCTCGCCTGATGTTAAACGTCACGTTTGCCCATAACAGGTCTGCACCACCCAGAATTTTGAACTCAAAGAATTCAAGACCCTGCGCGGCACAGCACTGCGCTCGTCACCCTGAGATATAAGCTAGACAAGTTATATACTAAAATTCCCAAAGACATTAGAGATTTGAATATTGGAATGTTTTTTTTTTTTTATTAATCAAAGACCATATTATCACAAAAATGTTAACTCGAAATTCCTTATTGACAAATATTTCCTGACATTTATTGATGATTAAACAATTGACATTCCTTCTCCAATATTTAATAAAGATTGACTGTAACATTAGAAATAATAATTGACATGTTGTCCTAATTCATTTATTTTAGTTTTAATAAATAAATTCTATTAATTTAACATTAGCGTAGACAATTTTTTTTTTTTTTTTCATTTATTTATATTATAGAATCTTCAATATACTAATGATACTAATATCTGTTCACCACATGTGGCAAGAACATGAGCATCTTATTTATTTCACACATTGTATGCAGGTTTGTTATTTTTTATACTACCATGCATTCTGACGAATAAAATATCTGAATCTGACCTGAACCTACGAAATAAAGAAAAACTGTAAGTAGGTACAAGCCAAGAGCTAGGTTAGCTAAATTTTAATAACCAGGCCGTAACACCAAAATATTAATGTACGATAAGTTACTTGTAAGTATAAGTATAACCGAACTCAAAAATAAATTCAAACGGGCACTTAAGTTTTTTTTTTTTAAACCAATTTACCCCAATTCTCTGTAGTGAAGAAACGACCGCTAACGACGTGTTTTTAAATCATACGATGTGTATTCGTTGTACCTACTTCTTCGTAAGAAAAATGCAACAGCGCTATGTGTACCTACCTACCTTTACTTGCTATGCCTATTTCGGAAGCGTCTGTAGATTTATGAGAATTCTCTACCGCTTGAATTTTTCTCAATCCAGGTTTTTGTTTTGCGATTTTGCTTAATCAGAACAGTCAGCAGTTTTAGGACTTAACTTACGACATGATTCATAGCGCTTGATTTGTAGTTTACATTGAAAAGAGAGGTGCCGTTCTTGTGAACAGTTGCAATATTTAATGGATTTACCTAACATTTTAATTTACAGGCTTTTAGGCCCATTTTCTGTTGTCGAAATTGCTTGGTTGGTTGGTTAGATTTGATTCTTTAGGTTTCTTTGTTACTTTCACATTCCTAAGGAAAACTAAAATTTTATCAGGTTCTGTAAATTGTAAAACTTCAGCACTCTCTTATGGATCTATATTTAATTCCGAAAAACACCTATGCAATCAGTTGTATTATTTTCATTTATATTATAACGACTCAGCAACACTATTTTCATGAAAGTATGCTTCTAATGATTCATCATATTTAACTCTGCAAGCAAGTTCGTCAAGTTTTCCATAGGTTTCGTCACTAGAGAAAGCTAATCTTAATTTTGTTTGATATTCAGATTATGAATAGTAAGTTAGGTCAATCTTGATACCATTTTTGAACAAGACCTGTTAATTTAGGAAAAGCGTATAGGATGATTTGGCTTTCTGACCAATTATAAATTGTGGCATATTCATTAACTTACTAATCCAATCGTCAACAGTTTGATTCTTTCGAGACGGATCGAATGCTGGTATGACATTAAAATAGGATAACGTTCATTACTTCCACCTTGCTTATGATCTGAATCAGCCCTCTTAAAGCTGTTATTTGTACATTGGTACTGCTGTCCGAATTAACTCGCCGCTCGCTCCTCGATTTCTGTGACCGTCGAGTCGTATCTGGGAAGCCTACTCCCGCTGTTCTCCGAGTCATCGGACATCTGAGCTCGTTACTCTCGCTTACGTTCGATGTTTTCTGAAATGCACAGGATTTCAAGCAGTAAATGTCCCTATAATATTTATTACCTTTGCCTTCAAAACATAAGTAAGAGTTTTCCCATATATTTATGTAAGTAGATTATAATACATAAAATTTTAAATTCTTAATTGCTGCGTACCAACTTCTCATTTAATATAGCATATCACTGCTTTTGAGTGTCTTGTTACTCGAGTAATTTATCTTGGTTACTAACATACACCATTCATAATCCAAAGATAAATAACATTAAAAAAAGTCTAATATATAAATTTAAATTTTTAATAACTATTACTGGACTTAAACCCGCATAAAATATTTTAATCAGTGCTTTACAGTTATTATTATTATTATTTTTTTATTATTAAATGTAGTTTTATTATTTAAAATCTGTTTTATAGTAAGTACAACCTCTTTGCTGAAACTTACTTCACACTTTACTTTTGTTACATGGATTATTGGCTGTATATTATTGCGGCAAACCCAAAGTGCTGTGCATTATCAGCCTACGTAATATGCACCCCAATCTCAATAAAAATAATTATAACCTAATTTAGAAGCTGATATTTTTTATGGTACTCTTATTGCACGCTAAAGCTTAATTTTAATGTAGAACAATCATTAGTATTCTATGTTGTTTAATGTAGTCAAGAAAATAATTATTACGAAAAATTTTCACCTTTTCTGGGCGTGTTTTCTTCACTGAGTGTGTTTTGCAGCACGATCTCAATTATATCCCACCTTCGGAACTAAAAGCTCGATATTTCTCCTTATCTTGGTAATATAAAAACAAATAAATGTTTACAAATAATTATAATTCAAGCATAACAATCCAAAATCCCATCCGAACTCTCGAGAGCTTCGAACGATCTGCCGCCTTTTCTTGTCTTCCTTTTTCAAAAACCTCAAGTTTATTTTACTCAACTGTTCCTGCCAACTATAAAGGAAAGAGGTCCTATTACATAAGATCTTAAAATGTCACATCCACTATGTGACTGTAGCGAATAAGCACAGGTTTGAAACAGCTTAAATTAAATAAACTCTGAGTGTTCATTCAAAAGGTTTAGATTAATACTATACTTAAGTACTAAGTAATCAGATAGTGTTAACAAAATATTACTATTCCTAACATTAGTTTACTAACTGACGGCTCTTTTAGACAAACTCGTACTCGTAGCCTTACTAAAACGTACATACATATTATCTTAATATATATAAATCTCGTGTCACAATGTTTGTCCTCAATGGACTTCTAAACCACTTAACCGATTATAATAAAATTCGCACACCATGTGCAGTTCGATCCAACTTGAGAGATAGGATAGTTTAAATCTCAAATTATAGTCGCAATTTTAATTTATTGCAAATTATATATATACTGATAATTTTTACTATAAATTGACAAGTTAGCATCAACATACTACCGTTGCTATAGTTACGCAATAGACGCAATGGCTTTTGACAGGACAACGTCTGTCGAGTCAGCTAGTAGTTACATATAATTATAGTTTTCCGTTCGTCCAAGATTATTTCAAGGTTTAGTTGCTCCTCTTAGATTTAAGTCTTTTTGCTTATTTATTTTTACAAAATCAAAAAAGTTTCCATTCTTCGCTAAAAGGTGTAAAATGTTACCTCCGAGTGCTACCTGATTGTCACTAACCAAAGTTGTTCGGGGACTTTTTTCTACTTAGCCCAAAGAAATAATATTCCCCAAAAGCCCCACAAATTTGTACACCCTAAAGTTTCATCAAAATTGCTCCTAACCGCTTTTTACCGTGTCATCGGCCTTTCGACCCCAAGCCGCGATAAATCGTAATTGTAAACGTTTTTAGGGGTAAATAAACCCGATAAATAAAATTATACTATTCCAGGCCGATTCCCGGATCGATGACGGAGTTCAGAGGGGCCGAAGCACAAGCGAGGGTTTGCACTGAAATGAAAGAGCTCTGTGAAATCATACACGATTACGGGAAGCCACCCTGTAAGGGATTACTTCCTCCTGAAATGCAGTGCGCTACGAAAGTTATATCATTCGGAGAACTATTTTCAGTGAGTATTACTTATACCTACTACTTTATACATATATTTGACTGATTACACGTAACGAATACAGTGACAAGACAGTAAATAGGCAAACTTGACCGACCAAACAAACCATGGTTGTAGTAGTGACTGTCTCGCCTCGTCACAATGTTTACACCGAGTACCTACTCGGTCGAAAGCATTATCTCGCCACTGTCCTCGTTACGTCTAATCAACCCATAACAAGCGGGGCTAGACAAACGGGATTCACTTCGTAGCGATTCTATTTTTTTAATTACAATCGCTCTAGTTCGTTGTTACGAAAACACGTTGTGGTGGATCACGTGACATTTCGATAGCTAGTATCAGTCCCATACATTTTGGGTTTTTCTACAATAGTAGCATTTTCGCTAATGGAACATCACTTTGTCTAGGCCAACTATATTTTCCTATATTTTTCTTTCTTCTTTATATAAGTTTCTAAAATTATACAGAAACGTTTCGTTTCTTTAACGTCATCCAAGCTTAAATAGATTGCTAACGATCACTTCGATTCAATTGATGTTTCTTTTCACTTTTTTTTTCCAATTCAAAACGTTTTACATTATTCATTCTCTCGAGTGATAGACCCATTTACTGTTTCTGGAAGCCCTTTTATTGATTCCTGATAGTGAACCCTTGGATTATAATAAATTACGACAGTGAAAGGTTACAGGTTTCTTAATTTAGTTTTTTTAGGATCTCTCATTTTCTATTTCACTAAACTTTTGGTTCTATAAATTCTGAGATCTTGTAGGAACCTTTGAGTGATATCCTTTGACAAGAGGTTGAAGTATTCCAAGTAGCAGTTCCTGTGATGCTTACTAGCATTAATCTGTTGGCTCATCGATACAGTTTCAGATCAAAGCAGTTCAAAGCATAATCAACCTTACCGTGGTCTTCATAAAGTTGAGATACACATAAACAAGTATTTGTAATTGGATTTTGTATCGATATCCAATAACAAGTCCCAAGAGGGCTATAAATCAGAAAACTTAGCTGAGGTGAAACTGTTGATAACAATTTCACCTTTATCCCTTAAAGCACGCTTGAAATAAAAAAAAATAAGATTTACTTCTTAAAAACTGAGTGTATTATTTTATAATAAAATAATTTAAAAATATCTAAGGTCCAAGCTGCACGCAGTTCTTATATTATAATAGATTATTTTCTAAATTGTGTTTGATTTGAAACAGCTAAAGAAATAAGCATAAGCAGCATTACAAAACGCTATCTAGTGCTGTTCGCTTCGAAATAAAACATACTTATAGTTGGTTGGTAATTTCTTACCAGCTATTTATAGGTATATATGCCAACTGTAAAAAAGTTACACATGAATATTTCTTTTAATCGAAAGACGTGGGTGCCGGATGCCAATAAACTCTTTAATTCAATTTCTGCCGGAGTATCCGTCTACTAATTGGACTCGTATAATTCAGTACATACGTAACATCATTGAATTTGCATGGAATATGATTTTAATTAACGTACAATATCTACTCTACAGATTTTGCCTTCGAATTTTGCTAATTATCCGGTTGGAGTGATTTTGAATGGATGATATTTTATGTTTAGGAAGGGTATTAAATATTACTAGTTGATGTTATTGATGACAGTTTGTGAATGAGATTTTGGTTTGGTTCCGACATTTCAATAAAACGAGGATAAATTGATAAGATCTTCGGAAATTCACGAGGAAAATCAGAAGTTATTAAAATTACTTACGATGGTATCAGTAACGACTATATAACTTAAAATACCTACAGAGTTATAAGGAAAAGGTATGCTAAGCCGAAAGGGTGTCATAGTAGGTACTCATCTTCATGAACAACTTTTACTATGGGACCATACCGGTAATCACGAAAAAATAATCAGTTGTTTCATAGATTTTGTCGAGTGTCATTCACATGTTTCTATGGAACAGCTGTTTTTGTTTTGTGATTTCTGGTTTGGTCCCATAGTAAAAGTTGTACATAATAATGAGTACTATATAACCTTGTACAGGTATTAAGTATTAGGGGAAAAGTAATACGCTAATAGCTAACTCCTTTCGTAAGCCATCTTGTTTCCGCTTTTTCTCCATTTTAAAACAAAAACATTACTGCAAGCAAACAAACAAACAATAAGCAGCAGTAATGTGCAAACATTATTGTGTTCCGGTTGGAAGGGCATTGTTTCCAGTGAAATTACAGGGCAATTGGGAGATGAAACAACTTATATCTCAGGGTGACGAGCGCAGTGCTGTGCCGCGCAGGATTTTGAATTCTGCGAGTTTAAAATTCTGGGTGACGCAGACCTGTTATGGGCAAACGTGACGTTTAACATCAGGCGAGCGATTTGCTCGTCTCGTCACTCAATTACATAAAAAAAAAAAAAACATTGAATTATCTTAATCCCCGGAGGACAAAATGACAATCGCCATTGTCATGTTGTTAATGTTATGCTTTATTTGACTTTAGTGAAGCTTAATACATCTATACATTTTTTTTCATATTTTTCTTGCGGTTATTTGTAAAGTTGTAAAACAATGTAATAATATTCGAAGCTTTTTATAACATATAAAATTACACGAATAAAATTACCAGACAATGTGGTCAATATTTCTCAACAATTATCAAAATGATAAAATCATTTGCCATAATATTCCCGTACAAAGAAGTCTGTAAAATAGCGTAATGTATTAAAACAATAAACAACAAAATTCGGTTTTTGAGTTTTCCTGGAAAGTGGACTTTTTGCAATTGTCATTTTGTTCTCCGGGGACAGCGTTATCCTCCTACTAATATTATAAATATAAAGTTTGTGTGTGTACTTATTCATTTTTTACACAAACGCGCATAACCAGCAAAACAGAATCACACAAAACAGCAGAACGGATTTGGATATTTGGTATCCCGGATATACCTATGGGTTACTTCTTATCCCAAAAATTTACGATTTCTAAATCGTTTTTTTGCGAGTTTTCTTATTCTATAGAAAGAATAGCTGATAAAATCGCGCGACGCAGCTTATTATAAAAAGAGTGTAGATTAATTAAAATAATGAACAGTCAAAATACGAAGCCTGGGATGACCTTCTAAACTCTCTGGCCGGTGAGGCGGCTTTGAAGGTTGATTGTTAGAAAAATTATTGTTTGCACAATTTGTCAGAATTCATAAGATTCAGAAAGAAAAACAAAACAAAGAGATTCAGAAACAGTACGATAATAAGTATGACCCGGTCACAATATCTGTGCACCTCGCTGGAATGCGTATAGCCTTATATAGTGGCACTGTCGCACCGGGGAGTGCGCGGAGAGGTGACACCTGTCACGGTGCGACAGTGCGACTATATAAGGCTATAGGCATTCCAGCGAGGTGCACAGATATTGTGACCGGGTTGTACTTATCGTGGGTTATAAGGAAAGGGTATGCTAAGCCGAAAAGGGCTCATAGTACTCATCATTATGAACTAGGGGTACTTTTACTATGAGACCAGCCCGGAATTCGCGAAAAAACGATGATGATAAAATTAAAACATTTTTTTCGATTGACATTGACATTTTTCTATGGACAGATTTTTTCGTCGTTTTTCGGTTGGTCTCTTACTAAAAATTGTTTACAACTACTATGAGCCTTTTCGGCTAATACCCTTTCATTTCAACAACGTATTTTCGTAATATTTAAATAGGAGATTGTAACGGAATAGCTCCAAATAAAGGCAGAAAGCGTACGAAAATAAGTATTTATCGTTTCAAATATACGTCTCAACCGTCTTCCACGTGTTAGCGTAAAGGTTTCTAATTCCAGCTCTCAAATAAACCTAGAGAATAGGATCGAGCACTTCAATAGATTTGGGTGAAGCCAAGAACTCTTCTACTTTTGCGGGTATTTACACAAGCTCTACAGTGCCGCGAGTCCCTACTCACGAGACGCACACATTGTCATTTTAATATTCTCCTGAATATTTCTCATTAAATTCATCTTGAATATTATGTCAACGTGTGGGTCTTGTGTACGTACGCGCGAAAGTATGAGAGGTTTTGGATTCACCCAAATCTAACGTAATGATTCATCTGTCTCTCTGCTTTTTACTGAGTTCCAACCAGACAAATAGCAAACAAATTACGTGAAGCGCATTGTTCCTGAATTAGCAGTTTTCAAGGCTAGCATTCGGAAACGTAAAACACGTAGGTAATTGTGAAACGCCCACTTAGCCTAAAGCTTTAACAGTAAATGTCTCATAAATTCGTCAAAGTACTAAGTAGTTTTCATTACAGTTTAAATATGATCGTCAATCATTTAAGAATGATTCTTCCTCTTAGCATGACATGCCATCGGCCCTGTATTTTATCTGGCTCAAAGATGCTGCTTGAAAATCGGTACCTAATAAATTAAAATTAAAGACGTAAAGATATTTAGTTATCTAAATGTATATTTTGACGGTAACATCTACATAGACAGGCAGGGCATTTCAGCAAAGTACACTAGAAGTAAATTTTGTATAAAAAAAAAAGTAAAGTAAAGTAAATTTTGTGTAAAAAAAAAAAAAAAAAAAAAAAAAAAAAATCTATCGACAGAGCTTTTGAATATTACAAATAAATAACGTTTCACACTCATAGCTCCCCACTAGGATAAATTCCTGTGTCGGGGATGCCATGGAACATACACAAAGACAAGGACAACTAACACCCAGACCCAGAACAGATATTTAAATTCATCATTCAAACATCTGCCCGACCGGGAATCGAACCCGGGACCTCTGGCTTATAAGGCGGATATTACTACCGCTGAGCCAAACAGGCCGTCAACCCAAACCAAACCAAACCGCCAAACCTTCGTAATCCACAATCAGATTTTGAGATTGATGGGGCACTTCAAAGATTCCTCATCGTATCACCATTGACTTATTGTTCGCAATTGTAGAAATCGAGGAGGAAATCAGAGAAATCCCTACACATTCCAGCCTTTGATCTTATTGATCTAATAGGAGATATAAGATTCATGAAAAAATATAGGCGAATTGTCTATCTTCCTTTGATGTTGGCGTCGAAATTCATAAATACAATACTGAGTAGGCACCTACCTATTCATATTTCAAACCTATCTTCCTTGTTCTCCACGACGATCCAAAGCAATTTGGCGGCAACGAGAGGTCGTCAATATTTCAGTTTCTGCGACGATGCAAACTTGGCAGCCTACAATAGGTGACACATGCAAAAGACATGCAAACGTCTTCCGCCTTTAAGCTCGATATCCAGCAAAACAAAGAAGCTGTTCTTCAAACAAACAGAATTGAAATTGACACTGTTGCTTTACTAGTTTTTAGTTACATACTAGTTTTACTACCCAATGGAATTGAACGTTACACACTCACACAAACAAACACGCACAAAGACAAGGACAACTAACACCCAGACATAGAGCAGACATTTAAATTCATCATTCAAACATCTGCCCGGCCCGGCCGGGAATCGAACCCGGGGCCTCTGGCTTAAAAGGCGGATATATTACCGCTGAGCCAAACATGTCGTAATTGTAGGAAATTTACATTGTAGTTTCACTACGCTATGTTATTGTACGATGTTGGTAATGGTTGGCATGTCACGTAGCGTGTGTGTTTGGGTCAATATGTAGCCGCAGCTTGCAGTTCAGGTCTGAATACGTGCTTTCACTGTGAAAATTGAGATAATTGGTACTAAGCTTTGTGTTACCGCTACCATTGGTGCCAATCATATTCCAATGTAGCGGTAATTTTGGTTCAACTTTAGCTACATTCACAGGGTGTCAGTTTTGGGACGCGTTGCAGTGCTTTAAATACGGCTTACGGCTCAAAATGCTTTGATAACTTCTTCAAGTACTTGACAAGTACAATTAAAAGCAGAAGTAACCATTTTTATTTCATTTTTGAAAATGTAAGTCAAACTGTGACTTTTTGTAGAATAAAAGATATTGTATTCTATTTCGTTAATTTTAAAATATTATTTAAATTACGTGCAAAACTTTGGTTCTGAAATAAATAACACAACTATCGAAGGAAAAAGGGAAAAATTTAAATCTGAACCATAGAAAAGGTAATCTTTATGGTAATTCCTCAACGGTTGATTCGATAAATTTAAACATGGAAAAAGATTTTCATTTCAAAGGGATGAAACCATTTCATTCGAATAGCAATTTTCACTATCTTTTTGGAACGATTGGTGAGTCGTGGTTTACGGCCTTGTTAAATGAATTATTCGGTGATATATTTGATTCGGCGTTCGAACAAATCGAAATGCTATGTTATTATGCTTTTGGGTTAGAAACAAAAGCATACTGCTGTAACAATTCACGTGTCACAGTGTTACTCATAGAGATTTTTCAAAAATTAATGCGAAATTTCTTTTTTTTTTCAAGACTGTACTGACCAGATTATTAAGTAGAATGCACGCACAATGTTAGTATTTTCTTTTTATCTCTGAAGTACTATAAAACTGTAAAATCGCTAGTAAACCGCAGAATTTACCAGTCTCGCTACGTTAAGCAAAAGTGTTCGATATACCTAGCACAAACGACGTAAATACGTAGCCAGTATTCGATAGAAAAATGTACGGAAAATGCAGTGTTAGTTTACGCCCGACGGAGCGCTGTTCGATCTTGCTATCGAAAACTCGCTACACATTTTGACTGCCCGATGCCCCTACGAATAGGTACTATCGAAACTGCAGATAGGATTTTTTTACAGGAGAGCAATTTAAAGTCAAGTCCTGAATTAATAAGTTAAAATGTGTAACATCAATTTTATTCGATTTAAAAATGACACTATTTTTTTTTGTGTTATTTGTTTTCTTAAAAATAAATTAAATGATCGTACAATTAGTTTCGATAGTGTTCGTAGCATCAATCGATTTTACGTCGAAATTCGTGCTAGGCATACAAATCAACAGGAGGTAATAGATCACCAGTACATCATAAATTGGACATGTGTGATACATCGAACTCGTCCGGTCCAAGATTGTGACGTCACACATTCCGCGTCCGGACCGTCACGGCCAAGATGTAAATTTAAATTTGGAATCTGTTTGCTAATGCCCTCAGTTCACTCGAGCGTAATTAGCAACATAAACACGCCGTCCGTGGCCCGATATGGAATCGGAAGACGGAGACGAAAATATCGGAGATATTTGTTTATATTATTCCAGTTTATTGGCGGATTGACGTGGAGCGCTTAAATCTATTTTGGAGCGATACTTATGCGTTGATTTCACGTAACGAGTATAGAGGTGAGACAGTGCTCTTAGTAGGTGCTTGTGTAAAAAATTTGACAATTTTTCAACAGTTACTAGAACCCTGATTTGTTTGCTTGCCCGAGTGTGCCCATTTATAGTCTCGCCACTGTATTCGTTACGTGTAGGTAATCAAGCCTAATGAGTTGAGATTAAAGGGTTAATGGGTTGGTCCGTCTAATGAGGGAGTAGCAACAAGCTTACATATACTAACTTATGGCTGTTATTTTTCCAGATATACACAATAATCAACGACAAGCTCGTCGGACTCCTAATTAGAACAAGGAAACACCAGCTGACTTACTTTGAGGGGGAAGTTTTATTCCAGGTGAGAATTTCAATCTTCTATCTCATGTTTTCGAGGAAAACCTTTCGATCGTTGAATTAAACGAACATTAGGTACGCTTGAAAACGAAAAAAACTTATAACCATATAGGTACCTACAAACCAATGAAAGATATGTGTTGAGAACTTGAGACAGAAAATGTGTTGTAGATTTTCTAGAATAAAACACTCCTAGCCATTTGACTTGAACTTACTTTTTAGTTCTTAATGTTAGGTATTAGAACAAGAAAATGTTATTCAACATAGGTACCGTACCTTTACCTAGGTACCTTAAGGTCAAATACTTACTCAATAATTATTTCTACCTACCGCAAAAGCCACGAAGAAAAGTTGAAGTCAAAGGTCAGTGAGACCTTTTTAAGGTTTCCTACAAAACGAAATGCCTCATCAGCATAAAAGTTTCATCAAAAGACGAGATAATGTTTACACTCGTTGATATCATTTATCATTATGGTCAGAAAAAGGTAAAATGACACATTTCTTCGAACACGATTCGATGTAAACGTCGTTTCACACCATTTATCAGCTTGACATTCGTGAAGGACTATTTTTTGCTTTCCCATACTTCTGGGAAACAGAATAAATTAATCCTCGACTTACTTTATTTTATTTTATTCAGTGTTCCTTTTATAGTTTTTGTAACTATCATAGGAGATTCGAGATTCAGAGAAAAAGGAATATTTTAGGAATAGTTATTGCGACATTCTTCTTATTAGTTTTTGTGAGGTTAAAAATCAAAAAGCATAACTTTTTGAGAAGGTTGAAAGACCGCACTTAAATCCATCCAAGTTTTCTAAGAACTTTAAGCTGATAGGTTAGAACTATTATGTATTCTGTGGTACGGCTGAAAGCTTACTTAACGTACTACCCCCTCCTGAATAGCGTATTCCCGTTATTCACATTGTTCAAATTCCCATTGTTGCGAACAAAATGTTACCAATGGATGAGGAAAGCGAGAAGGTAATATTTTTCTTACCTATAGATATGGGGAACTAAGGAGGTACATTTTTCTTATACCTACCGCAATAGAGTCTACCACAACTATTTCACATTATTTTACTATTTTTTTTTCTGTTATGTAATCATTGAAAATAGTGCCTAGGGTGGTAAGCGAGTTATTATTTCTATAACAGTCGCTCTCCTTAGAAATGTCATGACAGTGAGAGTAACCGCGATAGTCTCGAACGTTCCAAAATCTCCCTCTCCCCACCCCTCCCCTTCCTTGCTGCGCTCAATCTTAACTTATCTTATCTTTTTCTTCAGAAACGTGACGACGACGTTCCCGTGTTCCTCATGATGCCAATTGCCGATATCCGAGAGTACTGCAACAACAAAGCCCTTCAAGCCAGAAGATCCGTCTCGCCTATGCCTAATTAATTTTACAAATTCTTAGTTAGGTTAATTTGTCTTATTACCACCGTTTACGGCAAAACTTTTCGTTTATCAGCTTATTACAATACTAGCTGACCCGTGCCCACTTCGTTGGGCATAATGTTAATTAAACCCGAAGCCATCGCGCGCCGTCCGGACCGTTTTTTCTCCGATTCACTTTGCAAAACGGACTACCACGTAAAAGCCTTTTTATTTTTCGGTTTTTTAAATAACCTATGACACTCAGCAATAATGTGGCTTTCTATTGGTGAAAGAATTTTTAAAATCGGTTCAGTAGATCCCGAGATTACCCCTTACAATTTAACAAATATACAAACACACAAACTTTACTTCTTTATAATATTAGTATAGATAAATACCTACCTACGCATCTATAATAATAGTTAAGGATTTCAGAACCATGATTATTGCACTCTGCTCTACCAAGTATGCAATTTTTTTTGCCTACGTCTTGCCTGGTGATATAATATAATAGAATGAAAGTGAAAGTCAAAGTGCCAGCGATATAAGGTACAATAAAGCGGACTAAGGTAGAGCAAAGAAACCTAGAAAGCACCGATTGAAACTAAATTTGAGGACACTCTTATTAACAGACAAAACCTACTCGTATATTTCGTAAAATACAGCAGCGCGTAGTTTTGGTTAGGACGATTTTAATCACCAAGCTAACCAGGGGCTTTAGTGTATAAGCGTGGCATCGATCATCGCGTGCCATCCCGCTCAAGTCAACTTACTAGCACCACACGAGTGAGCGAGATGACATACGTTACTCGTGGCTCTGGTCTTTAACATATGGTACAACCATATATGTAGCTTCATATACGGTTGCGGAATTATTTCCCTAAATTCTGTGGAGATATCGAGGAATGTGATTTTTGCAAATTGAAAGGAGGAAGTCATGAGTGGCATGACAAGTGAAATTAGAAATATTTTCCCCCATTTTTCTCGTACATTTGAGATGAATACAAAGAGGTTATGCCTAATAAATACGACCTAAAATATTATTGTTACGACGTCGGTGAAAATTAGACCAGTCTTATGTAATATATTAATTATTTAGTTAAATCTATTTATTTTTAAGTTGAGAGTGAAATTATGTTTATGTTTTATTTTATACTTGGAATGTGATAATGAAAGTGTTACTTGTCGTCAATTGCTTTTTTCAAAGCCTATTACTACAATTTATGATACCTTTAATTGCAGACTCTGTAAACTAACAGTTGTTTGTTATAGGTAAGCCACAATTTTTTTTTTACATCGGACTTCGTTTGACCACAATCTCACCTGATGGGAAGCGACGATGCGGTTGAAGATGTAGCACGCTTGCCTAGAAAAAACCTATTCACTCTATTTTGTAGCTCTGTCAGACTCCTTTGAGTACTCTTAAAGTGAGTGAGTGAGTTAAAGTGAGTGAGTGGGTTGAGTGGTTAACCTGAATATCTACTCTGGTAGATATTCAGGTTAACCACTCAACCCATACAAGCTTATTTTTTTCATAACAAAATAGTCGTATATGTATAATTGTATATACATACCACACAACACACAACTCTCGTAGGCTTTGAGAAAAGCAAAAAGTAATTTACTAGGCAATTGAGCTTGAGCGATTGAATTTGAGCTACTTACATGATTACTGCGGTTACTCGTAAGAACTCCCAAGAATATACAGTAAAAAATATACAAACGATATTCTCAAGTCAAAGGAAAACTTATTGAAGAACTTTAATCTTACATTTTCATTAGGAGTTTTTGTTGAGTCTTTGAAATTAGAAGGTTAGAAGGTTTGCTTCAAGTATTTTTGAAAACATACAGTAAAAAGGCACTTCTATAAATCTAGAGAACTACCATAATCTGCGCAAGTAGTCAGATTTATAAAATACATAAGTACAATAATTCAGTCAAAATATTGGATAACCGAATTGTAGAGGTCGTTGTAAGGGTCGGAATATTGTAGTGTACATTTTCAGTATAAAAACCTTGAAATAATTTAATACAATGTTATG
This sequence comes from Alcis repandata, assembly GCA_949125135.1. Taxonomy (NCBI): domain Eukaryota; kingdom Metazoa; phylum Arthropoda; class Insecta; order Lepidoptera; family Geometridae; genus Alcis; species Alcis repandata. Next base: position 8,283,163 of record OX421238.1, read on the forward strand.
GGCAAACGTGACGTTTAACATCAGGCGAGCGATTTGCTCGTCTCGTCACTCAATTACATAAAAATAAAATAAATACAGCCTTCGCAGATTTATATATTTATTATATCAAAAAGCCAGACAGGCTTAGTTAGTTACCTATTCAAATATGCTTATTAAATGAACCAAGGAATATGTTTGATAGTTTCTTTACCTACTATGATTATATTGAAAATACTTTAAAAATAGATCAAAGGAATATAATTTTGCACTTACTATAATTGGATCTGTGGTACTTAATAGATTTTAATTTGATATGAAAATATTGCCTGTAGAATGTCAGTTTTGGTTCTATTAATTAATCTACTAATTTTAGATAGAAAATTGACTTGTTGTGCGAAAAGAGGGACCTAGATAGATATACCGACTTCATGATAAAAGTTTTAATAAATCAATATTAACTAATTGATAAGTTTATTTATTTAACGAGTTTTATAATGTTTATGTTTGTAAAAATTGTTAACATTAAACTTAGTCTAGTCATACTATATAATATTAATAAATGTGAAAATATTTGTGCGAAAGTTTATAAGTAACATACTTTTACTTCTTTACACTTCAAAGGAGATCTTTTGGAAGAAATTTATTATAGATTCTTATATCGTAGACTACTCAGGCTTTCTATTATCCAAAAAAAAAACAGCGGCTCTTTTGGCTCATTTTGGAAGATTTAGGATCGAACTTTATGTCATAAAAAGAAACCGATACGAATTTTTATGCCAAAAACACAGTTTAGTTACAAAGCTTCCAAATCATGAAGTTCAAAAATTGAAGGCCGGAGTGACATCATCTCGGGCTCAAAGAAAGCCAAATTGACCCATTTCAAATTTCGTGACGCCGGAACATCGTAGAAGTTTATTGATAGGGCCCACAGTTCATGTATGCTGGTGATGCTGTGGAGCGCATCTAGCAAGTACAAGTTTTTGTTACATTTAAAATATTTAGGCCCTGCGCTAAACCACAGGCGGGTGCCCGCTCCGTGCGCCTCTTGTAAGCCCCCGCCGGACGCGCGTGCTTTATAGTACTGCTCTAGTTCTAAGCGGTGACATTTTATTTATATATTTTTTTTATTTTTAATTTGTATTATTTATATTTTTCAAAACAGACACACAAGGCGTGCGCCCGTGCCAGGTTTAGCGCAAGCCCTTATGCAAACTCGTCTAAAGCCATCGATCTAGTACTTCGGTGTCTAAAGTGAATTATTGATTATTCTGTCTAGTCGTTTTGATTTTTATAAGATCTGTTGATTGAATTGTTATACAGCGTGTTACAGAAAAGTGTGATAAAACTGAAATATTGTCATATCGTCGTCTCAGTGCTTGTTTGGTCTATCTGCCATTGGTTGTCCAGTTATAGGATTTGAAAATCTTTCATAATACATTGGTAAAGGTAACCAATGTATTATGAAAGATTTTCAAGTCTTATAATTATAGCTTCTTTTTTAAAATAGAGAAAGAAACTCATCTGCTGTAGAAAGTAGCCAATGGTAGATAGACCAAACAAGCACTGAGACGACGATATCTAATTTGGAATCATAAAACTAATTATCAAAACCCAACTCACATTTTAGAAAAAAAAAATTGTTTTATTACAAACCCAACAGTAGAGATAAGTCATGTGTAAAGCATAGTCTTTTAAGTCACAGAACTAATGGGGAAAAAAATAAATCCCAGTAGTTCTGTCAGCAGAACTACTCAACACAACAGGTGGGAGTAAACGAACAAACAAACACTGTTCGTTCTTATCAATTCGCACATTTCGCACTCACACACGTGCACTTGTTACCTACGGTATCTAGGCCATACATCTGCCAATAAGTTACTGCGATTAAACGGAGTTAAGTTTGAAGCTCAAAGTTTGACTATTAATTATTCCTAATCTTAATTATTATTATGAGACCGTGTGCGATTCTTGTGTGCTTAATGCACTGTTTAAGTATTACCACATTTTCTGTTACACTTTGTATATAAAAAAAAAACCATAATATTGTAAGTAGTTTAGCGTAGTTAGATAAATGTAATGTATACCAATTAAGTTAATTTAAATAAAATACTGTTATTAAAAAAATCTTTTTTTTTTTTTATTTAGTGCCTTACTTATAACTGGCAGTACTTAAAAGGAAATCAGACATATTACAAATCTGCATCAAATTGAATAGATCGAACCTTTTTGGTGAAAAATTTCAACAGTCATACAAACAAACATACAGGGTGTGGTGCAATGAATGAATAACCTTATAGCTACCGATTGAGGATACCATGATGATCCAGGAAATGGAAAATTTTGTCATAGTCTTAAGACATTTTTAAAATTGTAATAACATTACACCCTTTTCGGTGCTAAGATTGCAAGATAAAGATAAGGAGGTAAATATTAAACCCAATTAAACACAGTTTCATAGACAATATATTATTTCACACTCAACAGTCAATTTCTTTGTAACAAACACATATATCATCAATCTACCTATATGTAAATCTAAATAAATTATAATTAAACCTTAAGAAACGTTTTCTTCAAGTGAATATCCAAGTTTACAGTTACTTCAAAGACATATCTCTAATGATTGTTATCATTACATAATGTTGGTAAAGCTTGTTAAATTCAAAATCATTAATTACGATAATTACATTTTGTTTCAAAAATCTTTTACATGTAAAGCTACATAAACTATGAGTATTTTCCTTACCTATAATTATGATGAAGTCCTGACTTACAAGCCAAGCAACCTAAGATGCTGGTCGTAGAGACTCAAGATGGTGTAATTATTATGTTTTGATACGCAGAAGTGAACCAAGAAAGGATTTTTTTGAAATCTAACCCCTAAAGGAGTAAAACTTTTGAGTGAGGATTGGTGAAACTTTTGTTCTAAAGCCATTGTTTTTGAACATGTTTCTAAAAGTTAGTCTGTGAATAGCTCATTAACTAAAGACCCAAGAAAACAAAACAACAACAAACTGGGCAAGCTAATTAAAACCGTATAAAACTAAAAATAAAATGTGTTTTCGAACGGGATGTGCCTACAGTGGAAACTGTAAAAAAAGTCCGTGAGTAATAGGGTCGTGGTGGAAGGAGGGGAGGGGGGGGGGCTTATAAGGCTTAAGGGGCTTATATATAATATAAAGAGCTCATAGGGACCTAAAGTTAAAAGTTTTCGGAAAGTTAAGTGACATTTCTTAGTACAGCGAACTACATTCTTGTATTGCGTATAAGTTAAATGACATTTGTCAATCTTAGCAACAGCCAAGAATCGTTTAAAAGTAAGTAGAAACTAGTTAATAGTAAAACAATTAGAAGTAGAAAAGAAAACGTACCGACGTAACGAAGCATAATAAACGTAACAAGATATTGTACAAAAGATTTCAATAACCTTTAGAAAGTAAATAAGAATACAAAGATTATGTACAGGGTGACCAACATTGAATAGACATTAGATAATCTCGCAATAGACGGGTCTACAAATGCTCAAAAATAAAAATAACCAACACCGCAAGAATGGGATAGCCGGTACATCGATTCAACATTTAACATCGATGCAATTGGTTTTTGTGGACAAAAAATGTCATTTATGGAGCTATGAATCAATCTTAACTGATTTTGTCGATGGCAGATGTCTTTGTCGATTGATAAAACGCCGTAATTGCACTGCAGTTTTTTAATTAGGTACATGATATGATTCTATTCAAATAAAGAAAAAAAAAATAGTACCATTAATCACATGTTTTATCTAATAACTAAGAATGCTGCAATGTTTTCTTGTTTTGTTCCAACCTTAAAACTATGAGTATAAAGTAATATACGAGTACCTCCATGTAATAAGTTATTCTAAACAAGTAAAGAAATATTGTTCCAATTATTTTTCTACGCTTTATTGGACACCCTGTAGGAAGATGGCGAAAACACAGGTTCACGGGAATTCACGGAATAAATCGAACAATAGATAGGATCTGAGGTTATAACCACCAGGTTATAACAATGGCGACTTAAGAAAATAGTCAAGAGCTTTTCTATGAATTCTATTTGGTATTTTAGTCTGGGTGTCCAGTTTGGGCCGACGACATTTTCAAGGTCGTGGGTCGAACCTGGATCCGATTGGCGCAGGACCGAGGCAGATGGCACAGTGAGAGAGAGGCCTATACCCAGCAGTGGGATAAAGAAGGCTGTGGATGATGATGATGATGATGATTTTAGTCTTGCTTACTTTGATAAACATGATAAGATAACTAAATACAATGAACTTAAGAAACCTGTAAAAACCATGATATGCCACCAAATTGAAGTTGTTTGGTTTGGTAATTTAAAAATGATGACACATAGGTACCTACGATTTAAAAAAGTGCATGATATTATAAGTGTAGGTAATGTTCTGGAAATTTAAATTTATTTAAATTAAGAATTTAAAACAAATTAAAATATTTTATTTTGTAATTTGTTAGCTTAACGTCTAAACACTACATAACTTTACCTATATGAATTTATATATCTGATATTTATAAGTACGAAATGAAGATACAAAAATATGAACAACATTATAAATACATACCTATGTGTACAATGTACATTTGTGTGCTGTTTTTAAACTAGATAGAAACATTTAGATTTATCTTAAACCCTATATGTAATACAACCGTGAGTATTTATGTTTTGTTTTTACAAAGACATTTTCATAATTATTATTTAAATGTACATAAATTAAATTTGTTTAGTTTTGCTACTTAACACAAAACAGTTTCCTGTAAAAAATATGAAGAACCCCATTATATCCTCTTATTAAAAAAAAGTTTTTTTTATTTTACCAAATAAATAGGTCTAAATAAAATATGTTTTATTCGTTCAATGACGCCTATGGGCTTAACTTCCAATGTCTTTTTTATCAATAGTATCTTTTTCCTTGTTTATCTTTACAGTACAGTCGAAAAACAGTAGGTTTTGGCAACGTTGTAATGTAATTCATAAAAAGTTGGCAAAGAAAAATAAAACATGTACCTACTCGTATGTATTTAGGCTACGAATGGTATAATACTACTTTTTACTACAAATAATATACAGGGCTGTAAGGAAAGCGTATGTTAAGTCGAAAAGACTTTATACTAATTATTAATAACTACTTTTACAGGATCAACCCTAAAATCATGAAAAAAAACAGGTATTTATTCCGTAGAAAAATAACACGACAATGACACGCGACAAAATTTATGGAACAGCTGATTTTATTTTCGTGATTTCTGCAGTTGTTCATAATGAGCCTTTTTCGACCGTAAAATACCGTTTCTTTATAACCCTGTATGACTATTTTACTTTTATATTTCATTTTTATTCATTTTAAAAAGAAGCGTCCATCAACTCGTAAAAGAAGATAAGAGCTGTATTAATTTACGTTCAACTACATTGTATTTTATCGATTTATCAATTTTATTGAAGCATAAAATCTGTAATGCATAAAATGAGAACCATGTTACTTTTTTAAATAAAAAATGAAAACAATTTAATTACTCTTACGTTTAAATTTTAACGTTATAATCTAAATAAATTAATGACAAACGGATTGAACTATTTATTAAACCAATCACAACACTGTTTCACAATAATCCTCAATGGCATCCAAGTCTTGTCTAACAGACGTTTTCACGGCCGTATTCTACAACGCACTTACGTTGAATGTCCTTTCTGGAGGTGAATGTAGCACGAAGACCTCACAGCTGTGAGCTTGTTTCAGGACCAGCTCTAGGGCATCGGTGCTGGGTTGGCCGTTCCAAATTGGGATAGGGTCTGAGTTGACGCTCGGTCGCACTGATGAGCACTCTTCGAATCGAGGGTAGCGACGACTTATTTGCCTCTGAAATTAAGAATCAAAGTAAATAGGCGACACCTAGACTGTGCGGAAAAAACAGTTCGAACATCTTATATCTCAGGGTGATCTAAGTGCTGTGCCGCGCAGTTTATAGAATTGTTAAGAATTCAAAATTCTGAGTGGCGCAGACTTGTTATGAGCAAACGTGACGTTTCACATCAGGCGAGCGATTTGCTCATTTCGTCACTCAATTAAAATAAACCCTAGATGGCAAATAAACTGAATGAACATGTTGAATTTAAAGACGTCGCAGTGTCGTTACTAGTGTTATGCAGCAACATAGCGTGATTTTATGTTTCGACCATAGTTTATGAAGTTTACCTACATTAAGATGGAGGACACTGAATGTCGGAACACAGGACTCTCCTAGTATGATATTCAGTATACATACCTACCTACATTCGAAGTTATTATTTATCTACGTAAAACTACTGAGCTATCTTAAATGCGTTGAGTAATAACTTTACAAGAACTCAATGGATGTTGCTTAAATGATTATTTGATTTCATAATTTGACAGTTAAAATTACGTAAAAGCTAACTTCAAAAAATGCTTACTACTTTTTTTTTTTTTTTTTTTTATCTAACCTATGCTGTCCCACTGCTGGGCAAAGGTCTCCCCCAATTTTTTCCAGTTCTGGCGGTCTTGGGCCAGCGCCGTCCAGTCTTTTTCAAACCGCCCGAGTTCGTCGCGCCATCGCGTCGGGGGGCGACCTGGGGGTCGACTGTCCGGGGGCACCCACTCTGTGGAGACCTTTGCCCACCTGTCCGGGTGCATTCGGCTCGTGTGACCCGCCCACTCCCATTTGAGCTTAGCAGATTTGCGTCCTACGTCTGTGATGCCTGTTATGGAACGCAGTATGGTGTTACGGACGCGGTCTTGTCGTTTGATTCCAAGAATACTGCGTTCCATTGCTCTTTGGCAAACCCCGAGACGGGACCTCTGAGATTTGGTAAGCGACCATGTTTGTGCACCGTAGGTTAGGACGGGCAAAATACACATGTCGATGAGTTTGCGCTTCAGGGAGATTGGAAGATCTCCCTTCATTAGCGTTTTCATGGACCAGTAGCTTTTCCAGGCGTTGTCTATACGACGACTTATCTCCTTATCTTGCCTGTTGTCGAAAGAAACTATCTGGCCCAAGTATGTGTACTCATCAACATAATGTATTGCTTGCCCGTCTACCTCGACCCTACGTTTCGTGCTGTTCGTCATTGCTTGCGTTTTAGACCAATTCATCAGAAGTCCAACCTCGAGGCTCGCCCTGCTCAGGTCTTGGAGCATGAGCTCTAGTTCAGGCGCTGATGAGGCAAAAAGCACGATGTTGTCCGCGAATCGGAGATTTGTTAATCGTTTACCACCGACATCTATTCCTTTTGTTTCCCAGCGTGTTGCCAGAGTTTTGAAGACCTCTTCGAGGGTGCTCGTAAATAGTTTGGGTGAGAGCGGGTCACCTTGCTTGACTCCTTTTGATATTTGAAATGATGGACCGGAAGAGTGTAGTTTCATATTGGCTGTGCTATGTGTATAAACTATTTTCAGAAGATCTATATATGTAGTTTCTATGTCTTGATTTTGCAATGCAGAGAATATGGCCGAGTGTTTTAAACTGTCAAAGGCCTTTGCATAGTCTACAAAAGCTAAATAAAGTGGTCTTTTATATTCTATGTGTTTTTCTATTATTTGATTTAGTGTTTGGAGATGGTCGGTTGTGGAAAAATGTGGGCGGAATCCAGCTTGTTCAGGAGGTTGGTGGCTATCAAGTATTCCAGCTATACGATTTTGTACAACTTTGATGAAAATTTTGTAGATGTGAGATACTAAGCTTATTGGTCTGTAGTTACTGATATTGGATACATCACCTTTCTTGTGGAGCAGAACAATATTTGAATGGCACATATTGTGAGGAATCTGTCCTGTGTCTAGAATGGAATTAAATAAGTTTGTTAGTGGAGGTATTAATGTTTGTGCTCCTATTTTTAGTTCTTCTGTGGTGATACCGTCTTCCCCGGGACTTTTTCCGTATTTCATGGATTTCAGGGCGTCGTTAACTTCTTTCCCCGAAATGAAGGGGATACTATCTGAGCGAGAATACTGTACAGTTCGATGGCTATTTTCCTCATCTGTATATAGGTTTTTATAAAAATTTGTGCAGATGTCCATTACTTTGTCTCGGCTATTGTGTTTGACTCCTGATTCATCTTGCAAACTGTTGATCCACCGTCTTCCTTTTGTTATTCCTTGTTTTGCTATTCTAAGTGAAGTGTTTCGTTCTATGGCCGCTTTTACTAGATCGCAGTTTTGTTTCCTTAAATCGTATCGTATGCTACGTTTTACTAGTTTATCAATTTTTCGATATTCTTCAGTGCCTATTTCATAATTTTGTCTATTTTCAATTAATTTCTTTGACTTTTCAGATAGTTTTGCTTTTTGTTTCTTGTTTGTTTTTATTTTCTTGCAGCTGTTCTTAATTTGACTTACTATTGTGTTATACTGTTCATCAACATTTTCAATCTCTCTCATGTTCAAGATTTGGAAGGAGTTAAAAAGTTCCAAGTTGAATTGGTCTGAATGATTTAATAGTGTAAGTTTAGAGTGGGTTTTCGTATTTTTTGTAAACAGTCTTGTGCGGTGAATTTTGAAATCAAATTTTATTTTTGCGCGGAGTGGTCTGTGGTCTGAACTAAATTTTAATTTGTTTAGGGAAGACACATCTTTTACTATTTGCATATCTGATGATGTAATGTAGTCTATTTCATTTTTAGTAACACCATTAGGTCCTTTCCAAGTCCAGCGCCTTTGTGGTTTTTTAAAGAAGTACGTGTTGGCGATTTGCAAGTTTTGTCCGAAGGCGAATTGGATTAGTCGAGCACCACGATCATTCCGGGTTCCAAGGCCATGTTGGCCAATCGTGTTGCTGTTATCCGTGTCGAGCCTTTTTCCGACCTTTGCATTGAAATCGCCAATACAGATGTTCCATGTACTTCGGTTCTCATCACAGACTTTATTTAGAAGTGTATAGAAGTCTTCAATTTCGTCATCGGGATGCGAACCTGTTGGCGCATACGCTTGTTTGATAGTAAGGGTTTTAGTAGGTGTTAAAAGAAATTTTAAGACTGCTATCCTTTCCGAACACCCTATGAATTCGACAATATTATTTTTCCACTTTTTGGCTACCAGAAATCCTACTCCATAAAGTCCTTTGGTTTCGCCGAAGTGGAAAAATATGTTGTCGTCCCGTTCTTCTGTTTGTTCGCCTAGTCTTCTAACTTCTGAAAGCCCGATTATGTCCCAGTTGATGTCCTTAAGACTGTTTTCCAGTTCGATTAAGCGACCATCTTCCATCAGTGTTTGTACATTATAGGTCACAACGTTAAGCAAATCGGTATCCTTTATAACACAAGCCGTATTCGTTTGACGGGTTAGCGATCTCGCCCGGGGATTCTTAGCACCCCTGACCCCAATGCTGGGCCAGCTTCCGTCACCACCAGCACAGCAGTTGGGGTCGCCGGGAACTTGGGGCCTTGGCTTATTGTTGTTGTTCATACTTGGGGGGTTTGGACCGAAACCCGCCGCGCTGGTCCAGTGCGTGTTGGCGGGTCGTCAGAGCCTCGTTTGTTATTAAGCAGGGTGTACCGCGTGCAGGTGAGGTTGACTTGGGCCACGTGAGATATTGGTTGTGACCCCTTACACCCCACTTACTACTTGCTTGCTTTACTTACTACTTGCTTACTACTTAACTTTAACTATTTATATTTTTAACCAGATCAACAATCAGATGATTAGTTTTCCCGGCAGCTTTTCCTTCAAGATTTTTCCATCCTCATTCAAATGTCAAAGCCAATCTACCTTTTCATAAACTAAAATAGTATAGATAATAAACTTTGCCGTGGGTTATTTTAGTTTTGGAATTGGAAATAAGGTATTGCCCAATCTTATAGTAATATTTTTTTATGTAAGCTTAGTCTTTCAAATACATCTTGATACCAAACACGTAAGTTATTTCGCCTCACGTCTTTATCAAGATATGACAGACATGTACCACAACAGCAATATAGTACACACAGTAACAACAGTAACATAGTTGTATATATTGAAATATTTATTAGTACTCGACTACTCGTATAATAATCCGTGTTTCATATTTTCAATGTGGAGTCAGAAACTTTTAAAGACGTGAGACTAGTTATTTTATTGTCGTACCGTTTCTCAGCTCTTTTGGTATTTAGCAAAAGTACTCATTCAACTGCTCTTGGTAATAAACGTAAACTGACTGACTTACAGGAGGGTAGCTAGCCTGAAAAGGTCACTTACACTTGACAGGGTTAAGACTAAAAGTATGCTAAGCCAAATAAAAATAATAATATAATAAAATAAATAAATAAAAATAAAATAAAAAATAGAGTAGCATGAGCCCTTTATGGCTTAGCATTACCTTTTCCTTCTAACCATCTAATAATGTAATTCTGTGACTAGCTACGAGAATAATTAAGAGCAAATAAATGTGTATTCAATAACTTCCAGCCCAACCCGAGGATTTCAGGCTCGGATTTGTAATATTCTAGAATATTCCATTTATGTTCAATTAGGTTTATGTAGTTCTGAAATATATGTAAATACTCAATCATTGTCGAATTATACGAATTGTGGCAATAACGCTTTTGTAACTAGGTGTACTAAATCCTATTATCCTACCAAATATTATAAACGTGAAGGTTTGTAAGAGTGTATGGATGTATGTTTGTTTCTTATTCACGTAAAAACAGCTGAACGGATTGACATGAAATTTAGAATGAAAGTTTTTCATGGTCTGGATTAACACATAGGCTACTTTTTATCTCGGAAAACGCGGGTGAAACCTCGGAGCTCTGCTAGTACAGTATAATCAGGATAATGGGACCAAAAGTAAGGCTACAGAACAATGTAAAGATAATACCCTAATAAGGGTAAAAACTCCCGTCCTTGCTCTACAAATGATCAAGAACAGCTGACACAGATCTTTGTAAGATATAGATAATGCCGTTTTGCTCGTCCTTTCTCTTAAACGAGTCTACTTCAAATTTATACATAGTTATAAGAAAAGGACATGCTAAGCCAAAAAGGGCTTATAGTACTCATAATTATGAACAACTTTTACTATGGAACCAAACCGGGATTGAAAAAAAAATCCGCCGTTCTATACATTTAGTCTGGTGTTATTGACATTTTTCTATGGAACAGCTGATTTTTCGCGAATTCATGGTTGGCCCCATAGTGTAAATTGTTCATAATGATGAGTACTATGAGCCCTTTTCGGCTTAGCATCCCTTTCCTTCGAGTAAGTATTGATTTACATGTGTTGGCTAGCAACTAAAATTTACCGACCGTTTTCAAATATTCCTCCTATTACATTGAGTTTGAAATTGCTTCATTGTATTATAGTTAAATGCTTGAAATAGAAAATTAGAAACACATACGGTTAAGTTTAATATCAGGCTAGCAACCTAACAATTTAATTATTTACCAGACCTGAATGTACAAAGATTTAAACATGTTTTTTATTTTGCAAACCAGAGTTAGGAATGCTCGGCCTGAGTGGATTTTACCCAAAAGATATAATCGGGGTGTCTTCAAGTCGAGAGTGAATCTGATTTTTTTAAGCGAGTGTTACCCACTATTATTGCTCATTATTACACTACGAGTAGATAGCGGTCAAACGCAAGCCGACAATAACATTAAAAAACAAACTATTTATTGCCACCTAAATTAAAAACCGTATTCAATCAATGTCTAAAGAAAGGCTTTGAAACAGGGCGCTAGGGATCGATCAATCCTTGTTACCGATTGCAATAAATCTATTTAGGTGCGTAAATCAAGGCCATAGGCAAATTCAATTCGATAATGCTAATAAAGTTATTTCGCAAAGGCAAAAGGTGAGCTTTAGAATCCTGATAAGTTAATTTTTTAAATATTTTTGAAAGCAAGCTTTTAATGCGTTGTTATCACGTATACATATATAAATATACATAATATATACACGTATACGTTTGGTTACACACGTGTACCAAATTTCAGCTCAATCGGAAATCGGGAAGTAGTTCAAAATAAAATTGCAAGATTCCACCCGAGCAAACATAGTTACATAATAATATATTGCAAGTTAAATAATATTATAGTTTAAAAAACTAAAAAACACGCATCGTCATCGGTCTTTGACAGGTGCAAAGTTTGGATTAAATCTGATCGTTTAAAGTAGGGCAAAATCGAGTCCAAAAGGGTCGGCTACAAACATACAGGTGAAACTAATAAAAGCGTGTTAATGAATGCTTGAAAGCTTCTATTAATGTTATTTTATTGTAATTGATACAATTACAAAGCACATGACTACTCTTCCCTTGTGTTCTAAGCTCAATTTATTTCAATGTGCCTCCCCTCAAATGAAACTCATGACAAATACAAGTTGTTATTGCCTAGCTTGAATACGGCATGTACACAAAACGCCCCAAAGCAAATAAAATAATGAGATATTAAGCCCTGTTACATAAAAACCAACTGAGACAATATATGTATATTACGAGTATATATGTAGTTTGCAAGTCTTGTTTAGAAACATGTATTTTTCCATTGGGTTCCAATAAGGAATTATAAATGGTAAGATCAAAAATGTAATATCTTTGCAACGACTGGCCAAATTTGCTTTCATCTGTCACATGTTTGTTTTTTTTTTATTGGGGGGGGGGGGGTATTTCCCCTAAAAAGGAGGAAATTTATCGACCAATTTTGATACAATTTGGCAGAAGTATATGGTACCCAATTCTAAACTAGAATTTTGAATATGAGTAAAACCAGTAACCAGAGATAAAGCACTGTGATTGTAGTATAAAAGTTCTCGCGAGGTCTACTGTTCGCAGAACTATGTACTATAATAGTAGGTAATAATGGTAAAATCAAACGTAGTGTATTATCTAATTGATGTCCGAGCAAGATGTTTTTTTTGAGGCCAATAAGTGTCATTATCCCACAGACTTGCAGGCTATTTTTAACATAATAGAAAAGTAAAACTTACATTACTATTAATGTTCTCCGAATCCATCATTGAAATCTTAGCCTTTATTGTACCATTTCCGTTGATACCTGAAAATAGAAAAAAGAGTGAATGAGTTGAAAACTACAAATGGATGCTGTTATGCAATAATGTGTCAACCCACAAAAAGTCAAATTCAAAGGTTTTGATATATTTTTATAATGCATCACGTATTTAACATTCTACAAAAGTGTTTCAAGTCATCTAAAACATAAAAGTACTTAAAAATGGATTTATAATACAGTTGCTGGAAATACCCTTGAAATATTATTTACACAAGACACACATACACACATATTGCTATATCAATACTCTACCCCACTCGCGGCACTGTAGAGTTTTTATACGAGTATGTAGGTACAAATCCACAAACTATATTTAGATCATTAAGTACTATGTAAATGATTAATAGTTACGTAATGGACACACACAAATGGAAGGGTTTTTTTTTATAAACTTCGTTTAGATTTACAAAAATCATTTAACTTTTGTGCCATCCAAAAATCAAGAGTCTTACTTATAAATGCTGCTTAGCAATTCCTTAGAATGGCAGTATCATTTAAGTTGTGCGCAATGTACGTGTGAAAGATGAAGAATTCTTGACTTCACCAAAATCAAACGCAGTACTCCATCTTCTCTCTAGGTTTATTTGAGACTTGCGACCTGCCTCGGCTTCGCATGGGTATAAAATATAGTCTATGTTAGTCGCTAATGATGTGGCTTTATATTAGTAAAAGATTATTTCAAATAGGTTAAGTAGTTTTTGATTTTATTCATTACAAACATCCATAAATACAAATCTTACCTCTTTACAACATTCGTGTAGATATAGTGCAGATTAAGTCTATCACATTTATTGGACGTGTTTTAATAGAAGCGGAATCATGGCAATTATCAAGAAGTCGTTTCATGAAAACCTTTCATTTAAATGTGTGACAAAAAATAAGTAACATAAATCTGCCGTCCTTACGAAAAGTGCAATAACTCGAGTTATGGGCCAAATTGAGAAGTACATATTCGAAATCAGCACAAAATTTTTCGTAACTATGTCTGAGCCAGTCACAGTTATTATTAATTAATTTATTGCACTAATTTGCATTGATTTATTATACTTAGTATAACTGCAATAAATAGGTCAATGCTTTATGATTTACCTACAATCTTTAACCGCGATTTTCTCAAAATTAGCTTCAACCTTTATTGCACTTTTCGTAAAGACCGCAGTAGAAATGCCATCTTAATACTAGCTTTTCTTTTAACCAGCAACTTCTCATTTTCAGCGTAAATATTTTCCACTTTCGGGACGCGTCAAAGTTTTGAGGGTTTCTTGGGACCATAATAAAGCTTATGAGATTTGAGATAAGCCGCTTTATGTGGGTATCTGACTAGTTACGTCTTGCGGTTTCACCCACGATATTAAGTTTTTCGTAAATTTTCTAAAAATAAGATATGATAGGGTAAAACATTACACTAATTTTACAAATTTGAAATAATTTAAGTCAGTGAATGTGTATGTTTCTAAATTCTTTAGAAGTGATTGTGTGTGTATTTTTTTTAATGAAATTGAGTGACGAGACAAGCAAATCGCTTGCCTGATGTTATGTATCCCTGTATCTATGCTTGAAACTGCTAAAAGAACAATTTAGTTAGTTTTGACGAAATTGGTTACAAAGGTAGTTTATACCCTGGATTAACACAGAAAAAGTAACTGAAACTGGGTGTAGCTCAGCCCTCCGCAGTTTCACTCACGCGGCAATGAAAAACGGTGCTAATGAAGTTATTTAAAAGTAGCTCATTTGTTAATCTACGGTATAAGCTATCTTTATTCCTAATTTCATCCAATTTTAATCAGCCATTTTAGTGTGAAAGAGTAACAAACACACATACAAACTTTTGCGTCTATAATATTATTAGTGAGATATATTAGCGTGAGTAAGATACACGCTATGTACTCGCTAAGTTTCCATAATTCCCTATTAAAGTTTTCCACCTTTTCGACGCTAAAAGTAAACTAACACAGACCGAGCTACTTCTACATTTGTTAGTGTTATACGATATGCGCCTGGAAGTGATATATTGTCGTCGATTTCCTTCTTCCATTTTGTTTTGCAACCTCACTTTGATTTTTATTGAGTGGCTTCCGTAAAACACAACCACAAAACACACACAACACAACACAAACAAAACACAAAACATAAAAAACACACATATACATCCACAAAATGCGTAGTGTAAATGCGTTTAGAGAATATTAGTTTCGTTTTTACCGTACCTACCAAAAATATTTTCATTAATTAAATAAGTTATAAAATTAATGATTGTAATAAAATAGAACAATGCATGTGTTTTTAGTTTACTTGCCATTCTGTTTTTTTATTGTGTTCTTATTTTAGAGATAATTAATTATATTTTACGATTACGTCTAAAATATTTTTAAGTAACTATTCCCCGCTTCGTTCGTTTTTCCAAGAAAATATAAATCAAAAACCGGCAATGTTTAATGTTGTAGTAATAGATTATTAATTAGGTAATTTATAGATAACTCAAGAAAATTAAAAAACTCCTACGAAAATCTTCGCACATTCAGCAAATCGTGATTTTCGCACATTCACCAAATCGGGCCACTTCGTGACCAAATGAGACAGAAAATGTATTCCTACCTTCTTTATCTAAGCCCCGAATAACATACTCGTACATTACTGAATCAATGTTTTTTTTCAGCAAACGAGCGTACATGGAAAATGGAATTTACATCACAAAGTCTCGAAGTAACAAATAAGGTAGAAACATAGCCTGGGACCCTATTTTTCTTCGCTCGAGATAGATAACCTCGTGAGACTGACGGAGATCCGTAATGGGTTGATCACACGTAGCGAGTATAGTGGCGAGACAGTGCCGTTAGTACTCGGTTAGTATAAACATGTTGATGACAGACAGTCACTAGAACTATTATTTGTTTTGCTCGGACGAGTATGCCTATTTACTGTCCCGCCACTCTACTCGTTAGGTACATGTAATCAACCAGTCCCACTGTCATGACGTTTCTAATGAGAGTAAAAAGAACCGAGATAATATCTCACTCGCAAGAATAAGGTCCCTAATACGTGTACATTTCAAAGTCTTTCGAGAGTTTTTAGGCTGAATGCTAAATAGCTTTCACACAAACTTTGCAGGGATTTTATTAAGGCTTTTAGAATTTAAAAGTATAGACCAGATCAAGTTTACAAGACTCAACAACTAATTTTCGGTCTCGATGTTAAATGAAACTTAGCTTTTATTGTGGGGAAGGTACAATTAGAATCTGTAATAGAATCTGCCAACAATCCTATTATGATTATGAAACTAAAAATTGTATCTATACTAATATTATAAAGAAGTAAAGTTTGTGTGTTTGTATATTTGTTAAATTGTAAGGGGTAATCTCGGGATCTACTGAACCGATTTTAAAAATTCTTTCACCAATAGAAAGCCACATTATTGCTGAGTGTCATAGGTTATATAAAAAACCGAAAAATAAAAAGGCTTTTACGTGGTAGTCCGTTTTGCAAAGTGAATAGGAGAAAAAACGGTCCGGACGGCGCGCGGTGGCTTTGGGTTTAATTAACATTACGCCCAACGAAGTGGGCAAGGGTCAGCTAGTTTTACAATAAACATGAAAGCGAAAATTACATAAAATAATATCATAAATGCGAAAGTTTGTCTGTATATTTGTTACTTCTTCACGCTAAAACGGATGGGCTTCGTTTCCACTGTATAATCAAAAGCATCACTACACGGGCAAAACCACGAGGCGCAGCCAGTGTATGTATAAAAACGATATAATTTTAGAGAAAAATCTTACGAAATCCTAACAACGAAGTGCTTTTGTCACGAAATTTCTTTTATCTGGGTTACTGGAAATAACAATTTCTATGAGTTTTAAAAATAGACAACACAATGTATCTGTAAATACACTTACTACACACATACACTACACATACTTTGCCCGAGTGGGTCTTTACCGATAGATATAATTTGGGTGTCTTCAAGTCGCGAGTGAATCGGTTCCTTCTAGGCAAGCGTGCTCCATCGTAGACCGCATCATTGCTTACCATCAGGCGAGATGGCGGTCAAACGCAAGCCTATAACTGAATAAAAAAAAAATAAAATAAAATAAAATAAAATGTAACAATGACTTGTGAATGTGAATAAAAGAAAATAAGACCAAAACTCAGTGTAACAATAGTTTTAAGTTAACACAAAAGAAAGAAACAAAAAGTTAGATTTGTCCATTACAACAGCATTTTGGGTAAAACAAAGTCGAACACAAAGGAAGAACGTAAGAACATAACGGAATAGTACGTGTAGAACACTAAATGTAGATACCTACAGGGTTCTTAGGCGCTCGAGATTATCTCCGTCACTCTCACTCTCATGGCATTTCTAATGAGAGCGACAGAGACCGAGATAATAATTATGTCACTCACAAAAAAAGGCCTAATTCTAAAGATTCAATAATCAGAGACGGATTTCAGAGAAATAACTGTGTTCGGCTTTTTCGCAGTATTATCAAATTTTATCAAATAACGCCCTCCAAAATGTCTTTCAGAATTTTCTTGTAATTCATGTGAATTGTCAATACACGTGAAACCAGATATACTCGTGTCAAAAGGCGTCTCTCTTTTTGTTCTGGATATTCGTTAAGGAAAATTGTTAATTTCCGTCGTTTACTGATCTAAACTGGTCAGTAATAAAATTCATAAAATATTTTGCGTCAGTAAAATTTATATGTTTCATTCAGTTTGTCACTGGAATTTGCAATTGTATGTAGAGCAAATTTGTGCCAAACTTTCGTCATGGTAAATTGGCCGCTGCGCTAAAATCAAATTTTGTTGAGTTTTTGGTAGGTGATAACTGAGAATGACCCAATTTTACAACCCAATGACTTTTATAGGTTCATGAAAACTAATTTCGCGAATAAAGAGGTAGTATCAACTATTTGAGATCAAAATGTCCTATTTTTGTCTATGTATCCTCTGCGTCCTAAGGTTGCCTGGAAGAGTTTTAAGTTTAATGATCCTTTTTGTCTGTAATTTTTGGTGTGTACAATAAAGAGTTTATCTATCTATCTCTTACCCGTTCGTAATTAGATTTTTGAATCAGGAACTAAAAGGCACAGACTGAAATTTAGATCGATGATTTGAGTTCTGTAATTCGTTAATACGTCCTATAATCTCATGGTGAATCTATTTTCTTGAATGAACGGTGAATAACTGAATAATTTAACTCTAATTGTCAGAAAACGCAATAAGTATTAAATTTGGCGCTCTAAGGTGACCCTCACAAGAAAGATCTCTTCTAAAATATAAATTATTTGTTTAATTCAAGGGATATTTTAATTAAACACAATCTGGCGCAGCCAATCTGGTTCAGCCCTATCGGTCAAATTTCATTTTAATAATGATAAATTAACTAAGTTATCAACTTTGACAAAAACAAGTAAATTCAACAAAAATTTAACAGCCCTTTAGCGCTATTGTGGGAATTAGCCAACCCTAACTCTTCCCAATGGAGACGTAAAATCTCATCTGCGCAAATTCTTCTTTTCCTAAGAATTCGTTAGTATATTTATTTCCTTAGAAAAGCCATAAATTTAGTTGGCGCATTGGAGCGTACTTACTGTTGAAATATTGAGGTCTAAATCATTCTTCTCCCCACCTCTTTGATGTCAGTACTCACTTAGATATTTACTTGATGCTCTTTCAGAAAACACTCGTATCAAAAAAAAAAGAAAAAAGAGACGAGAATCTAGATCTGTTTACACTTTACGGAAAAACCAGCGCTAACTGCAAGTTATAAGACTCAATTTCATTCTGCTCCTATTCGGTCATGTATTCTAATCTAGTCCTATCCCACAGTGTATTCCACAAATAGGTACTATTTTTTTATAAATTTATTTGCTGAATATTAATTTGTGGCTGATTTTTCGCGAATTCCTAGTTGTTCCCATAGTAAAGGTTGTTCATAATGATGAGTACTACGAGCCGTTTTCAGCTTTCCTACTTATTTTTTCCTACTTTGCTACCTTTAACCAAGACCGTTTATAATAATCGCACGGGTGAATCCGCAGGGCGTATCCAGTAGATAAATTTATGAAAAAACTATGACCTTTTGCCCACTAGTCACCACTTAGTTCCGGTTTTAGATTATTATAGGTAATGGGATTAAACATAAAGCTGCTTAAATCGGTAAGCCGTGAACTTGACGTGACTTCTATTATGAAATCAATAACGTGACTAAGATGATAAACAAAGATCAGTTCAGTTCAGTTCAGCTGGTACTAGTGGCACAGATTATATAATAGTTACTATTGTGGTTGCTGGTGCGAGCTGCATACCAAGCAAATAGACACCTAAAGGCAATGGCACACGATTATATTCATTTATTCGCACCATACGAGTAGGTAACTTCACTACGTACCTACACTTGTTAACATCAAATCAAATCTTGGCTGTTGTTTGTAATTACACTAATTATTAAAACGGCTGTAATCTATTTTTATAGCATTGTTAGAAGAAATTTACGTGTAGCCGTGGGTAATAAAGCAGGTAATCTTGATGAATAATTAATCCAATCCATCTGGACCAATTAATGTCAAACGGATGTCCTTAAAACTTTGCCGCATCCGAAATATAAAAAATACTTTGCCAAAAATTTCTTATTCTCGGAAAAATTAAAGATAATGAGAAATTGTGAGGTAAGCTAAGTGTGGCCTGTGGTTAAGTTGATAACTTGTAAATAGGTTTGCTCTTCCAAGTAATTATAAAGTTATGCCACTAGTCTGAGCCTTCGTAGGGTTAGGTACATAGTGTTTGAGTTTACTCGGGATAAACCAAACCAACTGATCCACTTTTGTGATAATTTTGCTCTTCATCTATGTAGGTAACTAAACTTAATTAATTTCCTGGCAGTTTTAATAAATAATGACTAGGCCTTGACGATGTGTCTGATGTGTAAGAGTATTGTGTTCAAAGTTTTAAGGCATCTAAAACTTTGGCTATGGAATCGCTCTCCGATTGCAAAAAGTTTTTTTGACCAAACGTGAATCGCTTGAAAGTAATCTCTTATGAAAGTAAATGGTTTTTATTACTCTATTTTCGATGTTTACCAAGCCCAAGTTCGGATGTTTGTTACTCAATCACATAAAAACCGCTGAACGTATTTAGATGAAATTTGGTATGGAAGTAGCTTAGAACTCTAATCGACGTTAGCAGAACAGGGCATTGATCTCAGACAAACAAAAACAAAATAATATATGCTTACTGATAACAAATATTCGTCGAGCGAAATATGAACGTGACAAGAGAAAATAATCTTAATATATATAAATTACGTGTCACGTTGTTTGTCCGCTATAGACTCCTAAACTACTTAACCGATTTCAATCAAATTTACACACCGGGTGCAGTTCGATCTAACTTAGGAGATAGGATAGCTCACATCTCAATTTAGGTATAGTAAAAAAACATGAAAAATTAGAAAATTTAAAAATACTTAAACCATATAGCGCTTTGGACAATGTAAACTTTTTTAATGTAACTTTTGACATTTGACATTGAATTGACGCAATGGCTTTTGACAGAACAACGTCTGTCGAGTCAGCTAGTATCCTATATTTACAAATGAGCAAAAATAATATTTGGGTATCATTCGGCTCGAGCTGCCCTTCTCCGAACGGCACGTGTAAATCTGTTTGGCATAATTCGGTTCTCGTTCGATTTCTTGTTGTTGTTTGTTTGGCATATCAGAAGCGCTTTGATTTGATTGATTATGGCCCGACCGCCATAAGTCGGTGGTTGATTTTTACCGCCTGACTTGGCTTTGCCGTACGATTTGTTTTCTCAATACATAAACTGCTGCACGGGTCCACTCCGGAGCGCAACGGACGGTTTACTCGCTTACGCGTCAGTGGATACAAAAATATAGGAAAAAAGCCTATAGTGCCTGGATTTCAGTATCCTTCGTATGCAAGCGCTGTAGTTATTTTTTTAGTGAAGCCAGCATTTTCGATTTAGTTCGACGATTTAGTTTCAAGCTGATCTTTTTTTAGAGTGCAGTTTTTCAATAAAACAGCTTTATTAAAATCCGATACATGCCGGTATTTGTTAAACCAGCTCTATATTTTTGGTCAACAAGGTAAATACACGCTCGGCATTTCTTCAGTTAGGGGAGGTCAGCTCAAAACGGGTAAGCTAAGGTTGGACGCAAAAAAAAACATGTTTTTAGTATATGCTGGTCTTTTATTATAGTTACATCTATTAATTACTAACTAAACATCAATTAATCAGTCTCAAACATATAATAAACTCTTTATTACAAAAAAAAAATATCAAAAAACTAAAACACTCCAAAAACCCGTTTTGCCCTGGGGGGCTGCCTAAAGCGGGTTAGGTCTTTTGGGCAAAACGGGTAGTAATTAAAATAGTGAGATCAATCAATCTTCTTAGCTAATTAGTGGCAGTTATGGTTGTATACCCGTTTCGTTTTGTTGATTCGGGTATAAGAGAAAACAAAAAAGGCTATTAAACCTTAACAAAAATCACTCCTGACACATGTCACAGTAATATGCACTTTAACCTCCTAGGAAGTGCAAGCTTCGTGTGCCCAGCTCCCACAGTTATCGCACTTGATCTTTGGCCATCTACTGGTGGATCTGTATACAGGATCTGTATACTGTATATCTGTATAGTATATTTTAATTTCAATTTGACATATTTTTTTTTTCTTCGGTTTTTCTTAAGGAAACGGTTACCCGTTTTACCCCTACCCGTTTTGACCAAAGTTCCACTCTCGTTTTGTTAATTCATGACCTTGAAACCAAAACAACCAGCAACAAATCACTGTTTTGATACGACAGTCCAAATACAACTAGATATTATTACCAAACTAATAAGAACCTTCACTCAGCCAAAATCGACTAATCAGTAATCAAAAACAGCTGAAAATGTTAGCAAAAACAGCAAAAATGTTTGATTCCAAATTATCTTGCAACCGCTTTAGACGTTGTTGAGAGCAGACTGTCTGTGATTGGTCGACGCCCGCGCCGTATTTTTGTATCCACAGATTTAAATTAAAGCCATAAGCACGAAATTCCAAGCGCTTACCCGATTTGGGAGGTATAAACGTTTTGAGCTTCCCTACACGTAATGAGTACAATGGCGAGACAGTGCCCTGAGCCGAGTACTCGACTTGTATAAACATTTTGACGTGGCGAGACAGTCACCAGACCATGATTAGATTGCTCGGCCTAGTATGCCTGCTGTCTCGCCACTGTACTCGTTACGTGTAGTGTAATCCCATAAGAAATACAGTGACATCAACACCGGACGTGTAAGTGGCTTCAGATAAATCCGTATACGCAGCTGTGAAATCAGCTTATTTATTTACAGTATACCATACAGAAAGGTTCACTTATTTAGTTTTGGTGTTGCCACATACTGAGGTTACTCGAGCATTTCTATTTATTCCGGCCTCGCTGGTCTTGCTAAAAGTAAATACAAATACCCGCATATAATGAAGTAGGAAGAGAAAATAAGGATAGAGAACGCTTTCCACGAGTGTAGTATTCTACTAATTAATATTATAATTAATGTGAAAGTGTGTTGTATTTTTAGGTATTTGTTATATTTGTTATATTTCACGCAAAAATTGCTGTTTTGGATCAACTTCAAGTAACATATACCTATCTTGGATTTACACATAGGCTAAATTTTTATCCTAGGTCCTCCATGATAACTGGTGGAAACACGGGCCGCAGCTAGTCATTACCGTACCTACGTAAAGTAGTAAGTTGTTGCTCTAGTTTATAACTCTAGTGTAAACAATAGGTACCTACAAGTAAATAAATAATAGTTAAAAAAAACTAAAAAAACACGCTTTTTATAAAAAACCGAACTAAAAAAATAGAAAATAAAATTTTATAAATTTAAATTAAGAATAGGGTTGAGAATTTCAATAAATATAAATTAATAATAGTGTAAATAAATAAATATATGTATTTTATTTTTAAAAAGCGTGGGGTGCTTTCTAAGATATTATCATTAACAATCCTTAATATGTACAAATGTGTTGGTGTTATCCGATTTTGGCCGTCTGCTCAAGCAAATTAAAAATAAAATTGATGCGTAACAAAAAATATTGAGCAAAAAGATTTGTAGCCGCGTGGTTTCGATCCTCAGACCTCTGGGTTATGGGCCCAGCACGCATCCACAAAAATATTGAGCAAAAAGATTTCTAGCGCGTGGTTTCGATCCAAGGACCTCAGGGTTATGAGCCTAGCACGCTTCCACTGCGCCACTCTGCTCTCTGACACGAGTGACGAAATTACAATTTGTAAATTAAACGGTCTTAAAAGTTAAAGAAACTTTATAGAAAAAGCGTGATAAAAAAATTAATAGTTAAGTTAAAAAAACTAAAAAACACGATTTGTTTAGTGTATTGTCATCGGTCCTCGATATTTATCTACAAAGTTTGAAAGAAATCTGACCGTTTAAAGTGGGTCAAAATCGAGCTCAAAGGAGTCGGTTACAAACATACATACAAACATACATACAAACATACATACAAACATACATACAAACATACATACAAACATACATACATACAGGTGAAGCTAATAAAAGCGTGTTAAAAAGCTTGCGTGTTTTCCAATAAGTGCGAAAATGAGTTTGTTCCTGATTCACGCCTAAGCTACTCGTACTATGCCTATCATCATGAAACGTCAGAGGCACAGAAAGAGTCATGGGTTTTTTTCATCATCATCATCATCATCACAGTTTTTATAACCGCACGGTTGAAACTGCGGAGCTCAACTAATCTTCTTATTTATAAAAATGAATCTTTGTTCGTTTGTCTGGCTAAAACTCGAGAACGGACCGCTTTGAGTAATTACAATATTTTTTTGTTTCGTTCGCTCTAATACAAGGAAGGTTTAAAAGTAAAATAAAACTCCGGGTGAAACTGCCGGGTGCAGCTAGTAATTTCATAAAACTTAACAAAGTTATCTTACCAGGTATCTCAGATGGCTTCGTGTGTATGCAGAAGATCTTCCTGAAAGTCCTGGTGATGGTCCTGGGGTCTATCGCGTATGAGCCGTAGACCAACGGGTCCATGCAAGAGTTAGAGACAGCCATGACGAAGAACAGGTCTTGGAGACGAGACGACACGTGCTCTGCTGACTTGCGGTCCACCATGTACCTGGTAATAGAAATTAACGCTAGTTAAGTCAGAGGTCCCGGGTGCGATTCCCAGCCGGGAGATGTTAGAATGATGAATTTAAATATCTATTCTGGGTGTCAACTGTTCTTGTCTTTGTGTGTTCTATGGCATCCCCAACACAGGGTATCCTTGTGGGGAGCTCTGAGTGCGAAAGGTTATTTATTTATAATGCTTATAAATATTCAATGATGTATCTACTACCAAACCTACTAAATCTACTTCCTGATAAGACCGCCTTTTGTGCCACTCTCTTACTCGTATCTATTATACTTTGTTTGGGACTTCCTTTTTGTGGCGTCAATTATAATAAAGAGTTATTGTATAGTATTGTATTGTACCTTGTGCCAGGCGTTAAAAAGAGACACCCTCTCACGGTGGTTATTCCGTTCAAACGCACTAAGCGTTTCCGTTCCACCTTTTTAATTCGAACGGCAGAGTTGTGGAACTCATTGCCGGCGTCTGTCTTCTCTTCCCGAAAAAGTACAACCCAGGGTTATGTAAAAGTAGAGTGAATAGGTATTTCCTAGGCAGGGTTGCGCTACATCTTCGACCACATCGTCACTTCCCATCAGGTGAGATTGTGGTCAAACGCATGAATAGTTTGTAGTAAAGAAAAAACCTACTTTATCATTCAATCTACTACAAATAAACAACGTTTCACACTCATAGCTCCCCACTAGCCTTCACTTGTGTCGGGGATGCCATGCAACACACACAAAGACAAGTACTACTAACTAGCGTAGGTATTTAAACTTATCATTCAAACATCTGGCCAGCTGGGGATCGAACCCGAGTCCTCATGCTAATAAAGCAGAGAGCTTAACTAGTCGTCGACAGACTGCAGAAATCCACTGAAAATAACCAAAATTTTATACAGGAGCATGTTTTCCAAAAGTACTCCAAAGTGGAATAAAGTTTGTTCTGAGTGTGTGAGAGTCTGCAAGAGTTTGTTGAATTTTGACTTCGTATTTCCACTCAATTTTATAACGATTGCCTAATCGTTGTAAAGTTGAGTGGAGTTGAGTTGGTTATTGGCATTGCTGATATCGTGGCAATAGGTGTGCCAATTTTAATGAGCTAGCAAAAAGCTAGCTGAATCGGTTTCTTCTAGGCAAGCATGCTCCATCGTAGACCGTATCGTTGCTTACCATCAGGCAAGATGACGGTCAAATGCAAGCCTATTGCTGAATAAAAAAAAATAAATAAAAAAGTAAAGTGATTTTAATTACCTCACCATCTCAAGTATTATGAAAACATGTAGACAAAACCGTGGAACTCTAATCGACGTTAGCAGAACAGGACATTGATCTCAGACAAACAAAAACAAAATAATATATGCTTACTGAAAACAAATATTCGTCGAGCGAAATATGAACGTGACAGGAGAAAATAATAAACTATATAATCTATCATGACTTGATACACTAACGACATCCCGCGGTTTTACTCGTTAACTACAGAATTGGAGTTTATTTCACTGAGATAATACAATTTCTGTAGGTGTTTTAATACATGTAATGTGTAAAATATATGTTTTGTATTTTTATAAATTGTTTGTATCTTATTTTACTCCACTGATCGACTTTTAACTCTCATAATCCTGTCCATCCTAAAGTTGTCTGCAACAAATTGTTGGAAGAGATAGAGCCACCGTTTATTTTGTTGGATATTTTGTAAGTATTTGCAAAGTTTTCTTAAGTTTCAACATGTAAAAAGGCGGTAAGTACTACATTGTATTTTGTGCTCTCTATTATTGACTGTGTATCTTTTCTTTAATGATTATATGAAAAGTTAAGTTGTTAAGTACGTGATAATTTATTCAGGCTATTAATTAAATTTTCTCGCAAACTCCGATTTTATCCAAACTCGGCCATTTTCCAAGCAGCTGTTACAGAGTCCCAAGTTAAACGAGGACAAACACACACAGACAAACTTCACATACGAAATATTAGTATATTATTGTTGAGCGATATGAAGGTACGAGTGTGGGAGTAGATTCAAGGAAAAACCTTACACCTGACCTCATAAGTAAAAGGTTTTATTCATTTACTCATATGGAGAAATACCAGTAAATCGGTTCCGAAAAATAATTCTGCGAAAACTTAGGAAGAGAACTATTTAGTATGAATTATTCTCTTAAGATAAATTTGAAATGATTATAAAATTTGTTACTTAGCGAGTTTTTTGTTTGTGAGAACAAGAAAATCTGTTCTTATGGATGCAGATAAGTTTAATTTGGATTACGAGTCCGATTTTTGGGCTATTTGTCAATTTTTTATCAATTCGGATCGATATTTCTATACTAATATATAAGAGGAAAGATTTGTATTTTTGTATGTTTGTGTTGAATAAACTCAAAAACTACTGGACCGATTTCAAAAATTCTTTTACCATTGGAATGCTACATTATCCCTGAGTAACATAGGCTATATTTTACCCGTGCAAAGCCGGGGCAGGTCGCTAGTATATAATATAATAAGAAGATAAAGTTTGTATGTAGGTAAGGCGTAATCCCTGGAAGTATTGGTCCGTTAAAAATATTTCACCAATAAAAAGCTACAATATCTGCAATGCACTATCTGAATGTTAGGTTATGTTTTATAGCCCCAAAACTGCAATGCGAAAGGCCGAGCAAATCTGGACACGAAATCTCAAGCCTCGCTTATAAGCTATCAGTAAATAAAAAAACGACGGGTTGCACTCCGGGAGTGCCGGCAGAAGTGAAAACTTAAGTATTAACGTTGTGCGTTTTGGATATTTTGGAATGGTTAGGGAATAATTTTGCACGAATTGCTTTAATTATTTTAATAGAAAAATGAATCGATATCGTGTCCACTATAATCACTAGGTCACAACACTATAACTGTCAAATTAGAACATTCGCGCAAGCGCCCTGCGCCGCCTAAACGAAACAGCCGGCGCAGGCATACATTTTCGCCGCGCCGTAGAAAGAGAGGGGGATACTAGCCGTCTACTCTCCATCCGTCTTACGAATTTTCGATCAGGTCACGTGACCCTGTCGCGAGTTTAACATTTTTTACCCATTCCAAAAAAGTGTACAACGCCGCTAAAGAAGTTTTCACTTCAATAATGACAACTAAAAAACAAACGAACTATCACAAATATAGTAACAACATATTATGGAATACGCAAGTTTTGCCCTACTGAGTTTAAGCAAACGTGGCGTTCATTATTAAGTTATTTATGTCTTCGTTACGCAATTGAATAAAACAACGAACCCTCCTCCAAATGAAGTAGACAAAGAGAATTAATAAAAGCCAATAGCTACATCGAGAGTTGTAAAAAACATAGAAATTAAAAGGAAAAAAACAAACAAAGTCAAGGGTCCCACTTTTCATCTTTGACCTTTTGCTATTGCATTTTTTACATTTAACTCTCACATCGCCGGCTCATAAATCTGTCGAGATAAAAAGAAACGAGAATTTCTACTTAATGTTTTCCCTGTGTCGGAATATAAGATAAAACCGGGTTTGAATTATCCCTTTTGTGATTTTCTGTGGATTCCATAGCAATTGTTAGAAGTAAATTGGCTCCCGTTACAGGAAATTGAAGTGATATTTTACACCTCAAGGGCGAAAGGTATTTTTAACTAATTGAAGTATTTAGGGGGGAAAGATTTTGGAGTTTTTGATTTGATGTTTATTAGACCAGGAATAGTCTAGGAAAACCAATAAACAGTCTTAGCTAATCCATATCCATTTTATCTATAGATTTTATTTTCATGTTTCATATTTTTTTACAATCAAAAGTTTTAATCATGCCTGCAATGTAATATAAATACAAATAGATACATATAATTTTACAAAAAATTATCCCTGAATTGATTTCAAAAATACCATTCAGTTTTAAAATATTATAGTTATAAAAAAAAATATTAAGGAAAAGCAATATTTATTCGTAATAACAAACAAGTTATGACAGCATACTATAAAAACCAAACAGCTTTAAAAACTTTCAAAACCAGAGAAGTTAAAGTGCTGTCAGACACAGTTTGGTTTTATGCCAACTGTGAGTACAAATTCTTGGCAGCCTTGGAACCATTTAAACACATTTTATTTCTTAAAACCAGAGGTTGAGGAAGCAAATGACAGTAAATAAAATTTTACTATTTGAAGCTCTACATTTCACAAGCACTGAGCAATGTCTTTTACAGTTTAACAGGATAAACATTGGTGATATATCACTTTGAGAATAGATATAATATGTTAGAGAAGAAATGAAATAAGCAAAGTTAGTACATCAAGTGATACAATTGGTATGCTAACCGCTTGAGGCACCCCCCGCGGTTTATTGCCGTTGAAGCACCTGCGCGTCATCGTTTGTTTATCTTATCGCGCGTGGCGGGCGGCCGACCATTTGAACAGTTTTTATGAGTAATTTACGAGATTTTCATTTAAAGTAATAATTGGAAAAAAGTTAAAAGATAAACTTTAGACAAATCTGACTTGACACATTAAATTGTAGGCCTTAATTTAATTGCCTTACTATTGGCCTTATTACAACAATAACCATCAAGCCATGTCAGAGAATATCAGGCGGCCTAAAAACTCTTACACAAACCACTCCGCCCATACAAACTAATTTGCCGTAAAAACACTAAACAGCTCTACTGTTAAGCGTTCGGTTATAGACTACTCCCGAAAGAAAGCACGTAACAAAAACATGGAAAGGCTGGCGCAAACGTGATCATACACATTACATCTAATATTCTAGCTGTCCTAAAGAAACACGATCTGTCACGTCTCGGGGCACTGGACGTGTTTGTGCAGATATGTTTTATGAGAAACAAACCGTCCTGGGTCCGTACCATGAGGTATTAGGGTTCGTTTAGGGAGACGCGGGGCGTTGCGCGGAGCATACAGCGTAGCATCGCGAGGTGCGGTGCACGTTTTATGAATTTACCGAGAGGAGGCACGTGAAGCAGCAGGCGGAGATTTTGGCGTTGTCCGTAGCCTCGCAAGCACAAAGACATAATATGACAATGTGTACTCGCGTTTATTACGCCACGAGGCGTCGAGCAGCGCGTGGAGAAGACATTTTTTTTTCATGTCTATGGGAGAACGACTGGATCTGCTGCGGCGACCACTTTTGATAGTTTTCTTTAGTTGTGCGGGACGGTCACGGGGGACATCATAGTCGTAACTGCGGTACACATGTCAGTGTTTATATACAGCGTACTACCGTAAAATATCAAGCAATACGCGCATGAACACATTTCTACGTAGACAGAACACTCTCATACATAGCATTTGTTTAATTAGCTCACGCAACGCAACGCTACACGCACCGCGCAACGCCTCGCGTTTCCCTAAACCCAGATCGCCTTGGCTTTCGTCTCGCTCTGGCAGCTATAGAATAAGCAAGACAAAAGCCAGCGATTCTCTTGAGGCTCGCGTTCATGGTCATGGTAGATATTATATTTTCCCTGCTTTATAATATTTCCTTCTCCGATCCGTTGTCACGGAAAAGTTGTCACATCGATGTGACTGAGGATAATTATAAGTGAGCCGTCACCACCGCTTTTCCCATACTTCCGTAGGTTGATACGTAAACGTGATTTGTAAATTTATGGAAAATAGCAATGCATGGGTTGGGTCGCATGGGATTGACGCCACAATACCTAAAGTAAACATTACTAGCTAAAATTGACTTTGACGAAGAAGAAAGCCACTGTTTCTTGCTACATTGAAAAACTTTTACGTCTTAATATTATGTTCATTTGGTTGGATGACTGGATGTACCTAACTCTAAGTATAATATGGACATAGGACATTTATATATCTATCTATATTATTTTAGTAGTCTTATCGAACATCACCTAACGATTATATAGGGTTATTCTTATGAATTAATAGACAAGCCTCTCGAATGCAGCAGTTTCCCTACATAATATATAATAATACCTCATAACTTTTTTCTATGTCCGTAACGGGAGCGTAAGTGAAGTGAATTGAACTCTACCGTAGTCTCTCAAAACATTTGGTTTAAAACTACACTACAATCAATCATTCCTAAAGCTCCTAGGTATTATAAACAATTACTCACCCGCACACTGAGTTGTTCAACTATTGGGTAGGGAGTTATTGTTTCAGAACATTACAAAACATAATGTTTTAGACCTCCGTTTTTAATTAAACGTTTAAATTTTAATTTAGAGATCCAGCGGGTAAATTAAACTCTATGTTAATTAAAATTAATCTTGTGTCAAGAAATTAAAGCCTTCATTTAGGAGGACAAGACGGTTTTTGCGCTACCTATTGTGAAATTGTTGAATAAGTCAGAGGGCAGACTTTAAGAGGTTTAGGGAAATGTTGTACCCACCTGAGTATTTACCAGCCCAAAGTTGGAATTGGGATTACCTTCTGACATTTTTGAATGATTTATAAGGCACGGGAGTTGTGAGGTATAATTTTGTTACTTGTTCGTGGCAATGAATTTGCGGAGTTTCATCCTAATTTGAATTTCAATATATCGTGATAATACTGATTTACTGATTACGTTATTCATTTTTATTACATATATAAGAGATCGATATGAAAAAAGTGTTAAAACGTACCTAAATATTATTGCTTGGTGGTCTTGTGTAGAAAGAAGACTGTATTGAAGATTTATATTATAAATGCGAAAGTTTGTTGGTTGGTGCAATAGAAATATAATAAGCAGCGTTCGCACTCAGTCGCCTAGTGGCTGAAATAATTTTGATGAAATTTACTGTGATTTAATTAACGCTAATTCAAAGTATTCACAATTAATTATGTAATTAAATTTACTGTGATTTAATTGACGCTAATTCACAGTTAATTAAATTATTAATCAGTTACATATTATTTAGTTAAATGAATTAACTAAAGTAGAAAAGCGGGTCAAGCCAGATTAAAGCTAATATGTAGTACTAATATTGTTAAAAGGTAAACTTTGTACGTATGTTTGTGTTTGTGGAGGGTAATCTCCGAAATTACTGGTCCAATTTTGAAAATTCTATGGTAAATGGGAAAGCTACTCTATTCCTGAGTGCTAAAGTCTATATTTAATAGCTAGGACACAGTTTGTTCTGTTCAGTTTAGACAAAGTTTGTTCTGCCAACTTATACCGTAACCTAAGAAATATAAAATCATTTTCAATAACTTAACTTTAACCAACAACTCCGCTTACCAACTTACCATAATAGTATAATAGTTTATGAAACTGTTGCATAATGAGAGGTATTAAAACACGTGTGTGGGTTTAAATACCGAGCCGTAGTCGAGGTTTTTAAAAAGTATCACACGAGTGTTTTAATATCGAGTTATGTGCAGTTTCATACACTACTTTATCTACTCTCATATCATAAAATGCGAATTACAAACTTCAATACGAATTTAAATTGACAAACTTCAAACACATTACTGAAATTTTAAAATGGAATCAATGACGGCGCCCTGAGATGGCGCCAAAACCAGGCTGTCACGCGCAGTTTAGGTAAAAGTTATCCCACCAAAAACATACATGTAAAAAAGGAGACACGGTGCTGCTCGCCAGTTCTGTCACTTGAACTTGGCTTGACACGCTACCGCGTGTCTAGATTACGTGCCAAAACTGTCAAGTGGGAAACTGTATTGTAATGACAAAAAAAGTTACATTTTAACACTATTTTGTTTGGGAAATAGTGTTATAATGAAACTTTTTTTTCCATTATGGTATTGTGTCTTATAAAGTAAGTATGTCATTATAGTTTCGTTTTGAAGTTCGTAATTTGTATTTTACGATATGAGAGGTAGATAAAGTCATTTTAGTGTACGGCAGCCAACACCAAGCAAAGTCTGTCACTATTAAACAACTTAACTTTAACCAATAACTCAATTCATCAACATACCATAAAGTCATGGTAGCGTACGGCAGCCAACAGCAAGCGAAGACTGTCACAATTGTGACGGTCATTCGAAGAGTTCGTCGCCTGGCGCGAGCGAGTGGTCTCTGGTCCGAGCGACGAAGCATGACTCGACTGTCGTGGGACGTGTGAGGCTTCTCTGAAAAACAAGCTCGCTGTTAGTGACACTCATTTGATATAACATTTAATTTAAAATAAAATATATATTAACATATACAGGGTTATTTCAAAAACACCAGCAACCTCGCAGGTCTAGATACCTAACATCATAAACAACAACCTTTGCTATATAACCCTCTCTATATAACTCTTATAACCCTGTGTATATATATTATGTGGCTAACCCTGGCTTTGTTTTTAACCCAGTATTTAAAATTAAAGATGTATGAACATAAAAGTCTGAAATGAAGATGTAAAGTTGACCGTGCGAGCGAAGCGTCTCTGCAACGACTGGCCAAATTGGCTTTCATCTGTCCGGATGTTTGCTTGCTTGCTTTTATGTTTGTATTGGTACTCGCGTACAGGTCGCATTTCTCAAGAAATCTCGACGAAACTTGGTATACAGGTTCAACGATTTAATATAATTTTTTTGTCGTCGGGACTTTTAATTTCGCCTCTTTTTGAGCGAAACACAATAATCAAAAAATTTTGGCTTCAAAAAATTAAATTCAATCGTAGGACCTATAATTATACCAAGTTTCATCAAGATTCGTTGATAGATACGCCCTGTATGCGAGTACCAACATACAAACAAATAAACAAACAAACATCTGGACAGATGAAAGAAAATTTTGCCAGTTATTGCAGAGACGCTTCGCTCGCTCGGTCGGTCAAAGAATTGAATTTGGTTCGAAATCCGTATTCAAACAGTAAAACACTGGACAGTATTTTTTGCCTTTTTTATGATTCTCCATTTTTTTAACATCGGTCGGATCGGTGAAGTAGGTGTCGAACAAAGCGTGCGAACGAAACTGCTCGCGCGTGAGGCCCTATTTGATTAGTTGCGCTGCCGGGGCCGCTGCACGTATTTAAGTTATCCATACCTACACGAGGACTGACACAGGCCTGGCAGAACAGACTAGGTTAACGTAGAACTTCAACGGCGTATGTGAATCCATCCGCAGTTGGTCAGCGTGGTGAAATATGACCTAACCACACGTTCGGGGGTGGGCCTGGTATCCCAGCAGTAGAATGTTTAAAGATTATGTCGGAGGTAAACTCAGCTATATGATTAGGTACATAAAGTCCTTGGTTTAACAATTAGATATTATGTGCTTGAACAACAAATTTTCACAACACTTTTTTTTTAAATAGCATCTCTATTTTTAGATGTAATTCAAATGGGAAATGGGAAATGGGAAAACTATTCAAAACAGTTATGATAGTTATCTAAATAATAGTAATCCTGATTCACTGACAGACAACGCACAGCCTAAACCGCTGGTCGTAGAAATTTGATTAACTAATCTGGCTGACATGTTTTCAAGCGCGTACTAGCCACACGTTCGAAATTTCGAAATAGCAAATAACTAAAAATCACGTCACGTAAATCTACACCGGGTTTAATACATAACTCGTAGCCAAAGAAATGTTTAAGATTTAAGGCGACAGACCTAGACTAAAACGGAAGTATTTCTACTTGCATCTCAAGTCTGCAACCAAAAATACTGCGAGTTTTTTACTCCTAGCTTGTCAGCTTAAACCTTCATTTCAGCCACCGCCAACCAAGAAACTAACAAAACTAACTATGTACCTACCTAACTAACTACTCCTTATTTACGATTCATTGACATTTTAACACAAAAACAAATAAAACTGAATCGAAACCAGAAGATTTAAAACCGTTCAAAAACAGACAATAACGTGATATTAGGCCCCAGTTTCAAACTGGGGCCTTAGTTGACAGATCTAATTATTCTAAAAGTATTGATGTCCTTGTCTAATAGATTGCAATGACTAAGATAAATATATTTTTAAGTGAGTTTAGATGTGTCAAACAAAGCTTCCTAAATTAAGCTCAATGATCCTTTTTAACAGCAAAAAAATATCATATTATATCATAGACCGAGCATAGAGCCTTCTTGGCAAAACTTGTTCGCTAATTTCTTCGCCCTGAAGAAACATTTCGCCATGTATCTTTGCCCTAGAAAATACAGAAGTGCTTTTGCAATGATTTATATTTGGTAAAGGCAATACATCACGTGGGCTTACTAACTTGTTTTCCGCCCTTCTGGTAATATAGAACTCCAAAGTTTCACAATTAAGGCAACTACGGACGTCGATTTTCTGAGATTGTAGAGATTCGTTAACGATTTTTTCTTGTACGTAATGGCTGAAATTCGGGAAGCAATTATCGAATTGAGACGTATGCAGCGGCGGCCTTAGGGGGTGGCGAACAGTGCAATAGCACGGGGCCTCGCTATTGTAGGGGCCTCGCGCAACAACACGACCAATTTAAAAAAATATATAATCTTTTAACTATATCTTTTTTTAGTCATAGGAAAGACCGGAAACATCAATTTTAAAATTTTATCATATCTGTATTTATTAATTTTGTAAATCTTTCATTGTAAAATATTTGAAAACTCAAATATT
The DNA here is from genome assembly GCA_949125135.1 of Alcis repandata. NCBI lineage: Eukaryota > Metazoa > Arthropoda > Insecta > Lepidoptera > Geometridae > Alcis > Alcis repandata. The sequence continues at coordinate 8,317,852 of OX421238.1, forward strand.
ATTTTATAAAAAAAAAATTGTATAACTAGCATTTCTCGTCAAACACGACAAATACCTAAACCAAACCACCAGGCCTACTTTCGCATCACATACTTTCCACGAAAGACAAAGGGCCTCGCAAAGACCTGCTGCTGCCAAGGGCCTCGCAATGGGTAAGGCCGCCGCTGGACGTATGTTTAAGATTTTGAAGAAATACTAATCAACGCAGCTACGAGTAGATTAGGCCTATCAGTTATACCTATTGTTCAGTGAGATAGGGATTGTCTTGTAGTTAAACATGAAAACATGAAAAATGTTTACTTAGCACAACCATAGTAAAATAAAAATAGTGCATGAAAAAGCAGTCGCTAACTAAATTATGTTTATACTCGTACGCATGGTATACTTGGTGTACACAGTGTAGTATATATATTATGATTACGGCGATCCCCGCACTAGGCTAAGGGATAAGGTACGAGATTCATAAAAATTTAATTGAATTGCTACAACTTATTGCTATACATACACAGAAAAACTCATATACAAATGTGTCAAAACTATGTTTCTTTTCATAATAAAATTTCTATTTTTCTTTTTATTTATTTTTTTTCTTTTTTTAATTTATTTCTTTTTTTCTAGTTGTTTACGAAGTTGAACAGCGAAAGTTCGTGTTTTGCCTTTTATTGTAAAACTAGTTCGAGCACGGAAATTGGAAAGTATTTTTCTCTTCTATCACAGCTTCAAATCTCGAGCGAATAAATTTAAACGCAAACATCGTATTGTTTGTACAACGGACAAAAGTAAGTACTTCTTGAGATAATCATCTTGTAAATGAGAAAGGTAGTCGTATTTTGTGAACTACAATGGAATCGGGCAACAAAAGGGCCTATGATTAATGAAACTCTTGACTTGAAAACGTAAAGTCAAAAATGGGTAGATAGTATAGATATACCTTTTTTTTTTTTTTACTTGACCTTTCGGGCCGCATTTTTTTAGCCAAAGCAAGGAAAGTTCAGAAGTTCAGAAGGAAATCTGCTTCTGAATCGAAATCGTAGTGATACTGAACGTTTCGATTTTGACAGCAAATATTGAAATTGTGTACCGGATGTTTTATTAAACCGGTATAGAAGATATGGAGCAGACAGACAGGAAATTCATTTAGGAAGTAAAAAGCCTATTTCCGTAGTTGTTTAGCAAAATTTTCAGTATCAGAAATCTTGTTAAATGAAAAAAAATCGCCAACAAATAGTCGGTCTTTCATCCGTGAAATATGAAATGTTTGATAAAAAATTATACTTTTGTATTTTTTTATACTTGAAAAATATCAAAACTTTCAAAGTATCTTCGCCATGATTCTACTTCGTATATCTGTCACACTCTAAATTAAAATGTGATAAAAAGCATTCTGTATAATCTTGGGCCAGCCGTAGTAACAACAAACAAGTACCAATCATGGCTCATGGCACATTGACTTTAGCTAAACGTCGTAATCAAATGGTAACGTTTCCTCAATCATTGGAAATGTTGCCAGAATGTTGTATTTCAGTCGGTATTTCCCATTTCGGCAAATGGGAGAGCAGCCCGTCGAACATGATCATTACACGTAATCATTGGATAAATTGAAACACGTTACAACCTAAATATTTGGCTTTAATATATTATAGCCAAATGACGGTTGTTCAAATGTTCTTTGAAATAAATTTCATTTCATGTAACAAGAAATTGGAAGTACAATTTCAGTTACATTTCATTTTAATATCACGTCATTTAGGTTTTATTGAGTCGAGTGTGCTTTATTATACGACCACGAGTCGAATACACCGACTGTCTTAGAAAGGGGAAAATTTTCTGCGCCGTCATATACCGGCCAATTTTAATAACATTTAGGTAACAGTTGCTGTTAATTTAAACAAGAATTTCGAATAAGAACAAAATAGGTCAAAAGGTTGTAATGATAACAAGCACGCTTCGTTTTGTTGGTTAATAAAATATGAGTCAGGTCTACGTCAGGTTTTATGGCACAACTGTTGTTTAGTTACAAAAAGTAAATTCATTTCTCATATTGGCCAATCAGTACTAGCTCAATTTCCGCTGAGTATAGTCGCGTTCCGCGACTTCCGCGATCGCGTAAACTGCAGAAAGTGCAAACTCACCACAACAACGGTCGTCGCGGCCGAACCGCGATGACCCAGTTTATCATTGCGTAAGGCTGACCAGTGACGGCGAATGTTATTGTTAAGGCGAAGCCTGCTTTAATAATGGATTCAAAAGAAAAAACTGAGAAGACAATAACATACATGGTTAAAACAGAAAGCGAGCGCCTGTTGCACGATGCTCTTCTCCGCGAACAAGCAAGCAGCGCAAAATTGTTATATCTCGTAGAGGATCTTAAAAGCCAGATCAAACTTTTACAAGAGCAAGTTCAATGTCTTGCTAACCCAAAACAAGCTGAGGCGGGTGCCATGGACACCTCCCACCCCCGCACAGAATCTCAACCGCAATATAACACGGACGAGGAAGAACTGGCCTATGAAACTGAGTGGATTCGGACGAAATCCAGAAAAAAAAGGAAATTGAATACGACTCCCACCCAGGACGGGCCTACTCCAGAAAAGCCTAAAAAAGCCATACAACTGCCTCCAATAATAGTAGATGGAATAAAAAACTACCAAACATTCTACGATTTTTTAGCCAAAGATCGTCAGGATAGTGATTTTACCATGAAAATGATGAGTGGTGAATCTGTTAAAGTCAATGCTTCAAACGATGAAACGTACAGAGCGTTAACCGAAGCTTTAACACAAAACAACTGCCTTTGGCACTCTTACGAAAACAAACAAGAGAGGCCAATAAGAGTTGTTGTAAAAAAATTGCATTACACCTGCAGGCCAGATAGAATTGTGAACGACTTAAAACACAAAGGGTTCAAAATTGTAGAAGCCGTGAGCAAATTAAGCTGGAAAACTGGTTTCAAAGTTGATGTATAGGCTCTTAAAACCAACAAGCTAGTACCTCAGTGCAAAAGGTGCCAAGCCTATGGCCATACACAAAAGTATTGCGCCAAAGAGCCCAGGTGCGTGAAGTGCACCGGAAACCATTATACTAAAGACTGTGTGACTGTGTCTCACCCTGCTAACTACAGGGGGTGTGCTATAGCAAAAGAAATACAATTAATTCGAAATAAAAATAGGACAAAACCTGCTGTAGTGCGTCATCACAGTACAGGTACAGCGAAACCAAATGGTCCAGCCAAAAAGCCAAATATGAACGTGACAGAGAGCATTGCAACAAAAAATGTATCATACGCCCAGGCAGCTGCAAAAAACCTTAAAAAGTCAGTTTAGCTACCTACATCTGAAAACCATAACAAAAAGTTGTATGACATATTAAAGCTTATGTTATCCTTCGACGAGCGACTTAAAAAGATTGAAAGTAGTACCAACAATACTACAAAGTATAAACCAAAATTATGAATAGAACACTTAAAATCATGATTTGGAACGCCAATGGATTAGCAAATCATGAAAATGAATTACAGCTAATCCTAGAAACAAAAAATATAGATGTGTGTTTAGTGTCTGAAACACACTTCACTAAACAATCATTTATACAATTCAGAGGGTATAAAACTTATCATGCTCTTCACCCAGACAACAAAGCTAAAGCTGGAAGTGCAGTTATCGTAAAAGAAACCTTACAACACCATGAGGAAATTAAATACGAAGAAAAGGAAATACAAGCTGTTGCCATAGAAATAAAAACAAAAAGGTTTCCTTTAAAAATATCATCCGTGTACTGTCCACCTCGACATAATCTGAAAAAAGAACAATATAAAAGTCTTTTGGAAAGTCTTGGTGATAGATTTGTAATCGGCGGAGACTTCAATGCTAAAAATACATATTGGGGCTCCAGACTTACAAACACTAAAGGTAAAGAACTACTCACTGCAATAAAAGAGACAAAATCTGATGCAATATCAGCAGGAAAACCAACTTACTGGCCATCAGACACTGCAAAGATTCCAGATCTAATAGATTTTTTCATTTATAAAAACTTATGTCCTAGCCATCTCCAAGCTGAACAAGGCTTTGATATGAGCTCGGATCACTCTCCAGTTTGTTTAGAAATAAGCGAGAGTGTTTTATATAAAGAGAAATCTCCAACTCTAGTAAATAAACTTACAGACTGGGAGAGCTTTAAAATAGAGGTAGATAGCTACATAGACCTCAAAGTTCCACTGAAAACAAAAGAACACTTAGACGTTGAACTAGAGCAATTTATAAAGCACATACAACGAGCAGCATGGAACAATACACCAGACGTAAATAAAACTACTAAGGGAAAAGTCTACCCCTTAAACATAAAACGGCTTCTATCTGAAAAACGACGGCAGAGAAGAGTTTGGCAACAATCAAGAAGTCCAGAAGATAAAAGAAAACTCAATAATATGACAAAAGAATTGAGTAACATGATCAAAAATTTCAACAATGCTTCAATGAATAGATACCTTCAGACACTAACTAGTGATAGCAGTACCGGCTATTCTCTATGGAAAGCTACAAAAAATCTAAAAAGACCCATAACCTACACTCCGCCAATAAAAATTGGTCCAGGGGGCATGGGCAAAAAACAACGAGCAAAAAGCTAAAAGATTTGCAGAACACTTAGAAGCTATATTCCAACCAAATGAGTGCGAGTCAAATGAAACTCCAACTTTGAATGATGACAACAACATAACAGAGGAAGAAAAAATCAAACTAGTAACCCCACGGGAAGTGATTAATGAAATCAGACGAAATATCAACTCACGAAAATCCCCTGGATATGATCTAATCTCAGGAGAAATTCTCAAAAATCTCCCTAAGAAGGCTTTAGTTAAATTAACAACCTTAATTAACGCCGCGTTAAGGTTAAAGCATGTACCAGATTCATGGAAGATTGCAGAGGTAATCATGATAGCAAAACCAGGGAAACCGCCTCATGAAACTTCATCATACAGACCTATATCCCTGCTGCCAATAATGTCAAAGCTTTTTGAAAAGTTATTTCTCAAAAGGTTAAAACCAGTTATAGAGAGACTAAATCTTATACCGGAACACCAGTTCGGTTTCCGAGAAAAGCATTCGACTATTGATCAAGTGCATAGAATAACAAATATGATAGAAAACAGTCTCGAAGATAAAAAAGTGTGCTCTACTGTTTTGCTAGACGTAGCACAAGCTTTTGATAAGGTATGGCATAAAGGCTTGTTAATTAAACTAAGAAATATGCTCCCCAGACATTATGTGGATATACTAGAGTCTTATATTACCAACAGACTATTCAGAGTTAGGCAAGAAGACTCCTACTCAGAATTGAAAGAAATAAAAGCTGGAGTACCACAAGGAAGTGTTTTAGGGCCGGTCCTGTACCTATTATACACCTGCGACATTCCAGAGCTAGAAAACAACACCATTGCTACCTTTGCTGACGACACTGCCATAATGGCCATAGGAAATAGCCATGAAGAAGCAGTTGAAAAGGTTCAAATGGCTGTAAACCAAGTCTATGAATGGACAAAAAAATGGAAGATTAAATGAAACAAAATCCATCCACATAGACTTCAGTAATAAGCAGCACAGGTATTCTCAGATTTTTATTAATAATCAAGTAATACCTTATGAGAATACAGCCAAATATCTAGGCATGACTCTTGACGCCAAACTTCGATGGAAAGCCCACGTCAAGAAGAAAAGAGATGAGCTGAACCTTAGGTTTAAGCAAATGTACTGGCTACTTGGAAGAAACTCCTCGCTGTCACTACAGAATAAACTATTAATATATAAACAAGTCCTAATGCCAGTCTGGACTTATGGTATCCAGCTATGGGGTTGTACCGCACAGAGCAATGTACTGATCATACAAAGGTTTCAAAATAAAGTACTGAGGGACATAACGAATGCACCATGGTACGTAAGAAACATAGAAACCGGGACCTTTAAGTAGAGTTTGTAGACAAAGTTATACAAAGGTATGCAGAAGCTCACGAAAACAGACTTCACCACCATGTGAATGTCGAGGCCATCCAGCTCCTCGATCACACAGATATAGTTAGAAGACTTAAGAGAACAAAACCGTTCGAGCTAGTGTAGTGTTAGTCATAAGTAGTCAAAGTGTAAAGTGTAGAGAACACGTGAACATTGTGTCTTCGCCTTAATAGAAACAATAAGAAAAGTGTTAATGGACACATTCTTAGTAATTAGTTACCTAGAAATTTAAGTTAGATTTAAATTACTTATTAGCCTGAGGCTAGATTGTAATTTTATTAAGAAATATTCTTTTGACACTTCTTAAATAATAGAAAAAAAAAAAAAAAAAATATTGGCCAATGAAAATAGTATTGCCTCATTCTGAATGGAATAGACGGAAACTGATGTTCAACGTGGATCAGCATTTAATCCTAAAGATATATCAATCACTTACAAATATCATTAAGCTTTAAGCTAGATATATAAATGATATTCCACTTCTCCACCTTACGCTTGTCAGTTTTTGTTAAAGCCTACAAGACGCGTCGTAGCAACTACGAACTACGAGCCGTAGACATCGCCTACGCAAAATTAGAGGCACGTGAAACAAAGATCTATAAACATAACTAGCTGTTCCCTGCCACGCTTCGCTGTGGATAAAAAAAAATGAAAACAATCCTTGATGCGGATTATATAATATAGTTATCATGCTAAAATTTCAGCTCGATCAGTGCAGAACTTTTTGAGTTTTTAAAGCGTACACAAACCAACATAACATTTTTATATATATAGAATGTAGGTACTAAATCCTTTTACGAACGAATAAATACGAGTACTTTTGAAAATTTTTTTCCAGTTGAAAACAGAAAGGCTTAATAATTTAATCAGACACCAATTTTGTTCGACGCTAAATTGTAAATTGCGAGTATTAGGTACATATTTTCAAGCCTGTCTAAGCATAATAGGAAGAGCTTTGGAACGTGTAGCACTAATATCTGGCCTGCCCCACTTTGTGGATTGTGATTGACGTAGACTAATGAAGGAGTCTTTAAGAGTGAGTGCGCATCCATCGTATTTAAGGGACCGCTCTTAACTCGACTCAAAATATAAAAATTAGCTTGTAGGCTTTCAAATCTGCGGGCGGACGTTTGTTACTGTTATTAGATTTGCAAAACAAATAACAACTACAGTAGCAAAATATACATTTGGAGTCTTACGAATAAACCCTACTTAGGCCTACTTAAAGTTCGTCAGAATTTCTTGCTGACGTGAAATGTCAGTCAATGTCAAACGTCTAGTGAAAATAAGACAGAACATTTTAAGCAGTGATTAAGTTTAAGCAGACTTTAGAAGTGAGGCCCTTGATCCTTAGCAAAATTATAGGTGGTTGCCGACAGTGCCAAAATAAACAATTTAAATACCACAGCTAAGGCTTATTCACGCTGGGTACATGTGTAATTTTTTACTACGAAAATAAAGAATTTTAAAAATATAATCTTTAATTGTAAATTAATGATTATATTCTATCACATTTATATTTACCTACAACTTAAATTAAAAATAAGCTAAAATAACAAACTAAAATAACTAAAACAAAAAAATTACAAAACAAAAAATCAACAAGAACATTATTTTTACAAAACAAAAAACAAAAACCGACTTCAAAAGACCGACTATTGAGTTATTCATCTATTTGTTGCGCACGTACTTAATGCAAATTTAAGACTTATATGGTTTTCTCGTGGATACCATTATCAGAACTGGACTAAATTGAAATGGGACCAAATGGGAAGCGTCAGCTTTCTAATAAAAAAAGAATCATCAAAATCGATTCACCCAGTCAAAAGTTATGAGGTAACAAACATAATTATTATAAAAAAAAATAAAAAAATAAAAAAAAAACATACAGTCGAATTGATAACCTCCTCCATTTTTGGAGTCGGTTAAAAAAGTAGGTTTTGCCCGTGTGGCAAGGTACCAAGAACGCTGGCTGCATTCCCGCGCTGAATGGCTGGTAAAGATCCATTGTCGAGTTTGTGCTAGTTAGATTATTTAATTTTTTTATTATGATAATATATAATCTTAATATATATAAATCTCGTGTCACAATGTTTGTCCTCAATGGACTCCTAAACCACTTAACCGATTATAATAAAATTCGCACACCATGTGCAGTTCGATCCAACTTGAGAGATAGGATAGTTTAAATCTCAATTTATAGCCGCAATATTATTTTATTGCAAATTATAAATATATATACTGATAATTTTTACTATAAATTGACAAGTTAGCATCAACATACAACGGTTGCTATAGTTACGCAATAGCATTAAATTTTGACATTTGACACAGAATTGACGCAATGGCTTTTGACAGGACAACGTCTGTCGAGTCAGCTAGTATTTTATATTATTTTGATTGTGGTTGATTGAGTTGGATAGCAGCGATATTTGTTAAGTTAAATAGCAAGGTCAACAGTTGCTTCGGTGTAGAAAATGGGTTAGGGAGCAACTCATCCTCGTCTAAAACTCGTCCAATGGACAAGTCACCCCATTTGGTGCGGACCTTAAACTAGAGGTATAAAAAGTAAATGCCTATTACAGAAGCTGACCGACAAAAACATCGTTTTAGCGGATTCGATTTCGTGCCGTTATTTAGCAGTATTTATTATGGTTCTCTGATTAAAACTGCTAAGCTAAAGAATATACATATTATCAGATTAGAATCCGAAACAATAACAGAATCGGAATAACAAATCAATTACGCAACAAAGTAGATGTTTATGTAGAGAATGTAGACACACCAAATTAATCATAAATTCTTGTCTTATAACATTTTTGTTGTTTTATCTTTATTGTAAGATGATATTGGTAAACTCCTAAACAGGGAAACAGATATAATAAATCGTGAATAAATCCTTTGTAAGCTAATTAAAAGTTGTTTGTTTTTAAGAACTACCGACTACTACTGAACGGCTGCACCAATTTTTTACTTGTTTCATTTATATTGAAGAAACAAACCCGAATAACAAAGAATAAATTAGACACATCCAATTTATGAACAGACAGTGAGCCGTTTAGAGCAAAATACCTCGAAAATACCATTAAAACTTATTTGTCACGTGAAGCAAAGCTTTCAGCCTTCACTTATTACAGTTGGCCACATCTGAGAGACTCCCCGCTTTAGTGACTCTCTAGTCTAGTCCCTGCCCTGCCTTAGCTCCTGTGACATCACAAGTTTTTCAATTTTATCAAAACTTAACCACCTCCCCCCCCCCCCACTTTACATGTGAAATAATTAATGTATAGCCCGCAATCTGTTGTGGCGTGCGAGTATATTGTCATTCCACATGTAGAGGCGCGTTTTAAACTACGTATTTAATCCCAGGCGCAAAAAGGGTAGTGTGGCGTGTTTCTCTGTCTGAGGCATTGTGGCTCTAAAACGGGTGAACCAATTTTTGTTTTTTTACGTTTGAAAGGTGACTCGATCGAAAGTGTTCTTAGCTATGGTTGAAAAACAGGAAAATAGAAAAGTAGAAAAGGACAGTAGAAAATCTATGATAGGCTTGCGTTTGACTGTCATCTTGCCTGATGGGAAACAATGATGCGGTCTACGACAGAGCACACTTGCCTAGAAAACACCGATTCACTCTCGACTTGAAGACATCCATATTATAACTATCGGGGAACACCCAATCAGGCAGAGCATTCCACACTGAGGCACAATTATGTGTCTTAGTTGTGCCCCGCGATTTCACCCGCGTTTTATGGGACAAAATTAGCCTATGTGTTAATCCAGGCCATGAATTTCATATAAATCCGTTCAGCCGTTTCAGCGTTAATTAGGTAGTAACAAACATACATACGAGTACTTTAACCATTAAAATATAGGGTTATTCATAAAGGGTATGCTAAGCCGAAAAAGGCTCATCATTATTAACAACTTTTAATCCGACCAATCCAAAATTCGCAAAAAAAACAGCTGTTCCATAGAAAAATGTCAATGACACTTGACAAAATGTATGGAACAGCTGATTTTTTATTCGCAAATTTCTTGTTGGTCCCATAGTAAAAGTTGTTCATAATGCTGAGTACTATGAGCCCTTTTCGGCATAGCATACCTTTTATGAATAACCCTGTATCAGTAAGATAAGATTGCTAAAATGCTTACCAGAATATTCCTTCGAATTCTTCGATATCTCGTAGAAGATGCAAACGTAGCAGACGCAAATGATCATCAGTGGTATGAAGTACATCGCGCAGAGGCAGAACACGTTGTAAGCCAACTCTTGCTGCTGGCTCGCGAACGCGTCAAACGAGACACACTGCTCGAACTCCGGTACTTGAGGATGCTGCATCACTTGGAAGACGAGACTCTGAAAAAAAAAGATTGTTAAGTACAAGAACATTATTTTTACAAAACAAAAGCCGACTTCAAAAGACCGACTATAGAGTTATTCATCTATTTGTCGCGCACGTACTTAATGCAAATTTAAGACTTATATGGTTTTCTCATGGATACCATTATCAGAACTGGACTAAATTGAAATGGGACCAAATGGGAAGCATCAGCTTTCTAATAAAAAAATAATCATCAAAATCGATTCACCCACTCAAAAGTTATGAGGTAACAAACATAAAAAAAAAAAAAAAATAATAACACCATCGAATTGATAACCTCCTCCTTTTTTGAAGTCATTTAAAAAGTAAGTAAGCTCGTATAGACCCAGTGGCTAGACCAGGGTGTCAGTTTTCGTTCTATGTTTAGTTTTTTTATGTAGGTATGTATGTTTGTTACTAATGAACGCTGAAACGCCTGAACGGATTAACATGAAATTTGGAATGAAGATCGTTCTTGGTCTGGATTAACACATGCTACTTTTTTCCCGGAAACGCGAGAGAAACCGCGGGCGCAGCTAGTACTCACATAAAAATTAAGTAGTTTACTACGAATAGTTTCGATCACATTCGGGAGAACGAAACTAGTCGTACTAAACGACTTAATTTAACGAGAGTATTTCCGTGTTATAGTCGTCACAAAATAAGAGGCCCGTTTTGACGTTTGTCATTGCGACGTAACTAGTGATGTAACCATACGACTCGGTACTCGATACTCACGATAAATCAATTCAAGTTTGTATGAGTATTTGATCGATTTGATTTTGTATTGTAAAGTACATTGGATTAAGGTTACGATTCGAAAATTTAACTTAAACTTGAATATTATAGGTATATTGAAATGATACGAAATGGTGCGAGAGGTCAATTTAACTTTAATTTAATATTTTTAGTTATATAACATTCATACAATCATAAAAAAAAACAAGAAAAAACGAAAGTGATTGAATCTTCATTCAAATAATTTTCTTCGGATGATGAGCCAAAATCGTCAGTTGAGCTATCGTCAATTCAATAATTAATTGGTTACAAGTTACAACACTAATATTTGAAAAAAGAAGACTGAGAACGTAACTGTTTTTGAGAGTTTCGTTATAATTTGACATTACATGCTACCATAAAGTATGCGCGAAAAGCGTTCCAAGTTACATTCTACGGTCTTTCTCAAGTGTCAAAACGGGCCTCTTATTTTGTGACGACTATAATTATCACAAAATGTATCAAAACCACGTTAGTTTCCAGAGTAAAATATTAAAACACTGCGAGATTATTAAATAAAGCCTAAATTATAAGTTACTAGCTGCGCCCCGCGGTTTCGCTCGCGTTTTCTGGGATAAAAAGTAGCTTATGTGTTAATTCAGACCATGAACAAGTTCAGCCGTTTTTGCGTAAAAGAGAAACAAACATACCTACCATCCATAAATTATTATGAACTTTCGCGTTTCTAATATTTAGTAGGTAGGAATAAAGCCCCAATATGAAAATCTGATCCTCTCTCGTGTTATTAGGTTTCGTAAGATAAAAGATTTACCATTAGACTCCATCTATAACCTACTCATAATAAAAGTGTGGATGAGCAAAATCCGTCTGTCCCTTTGGTTTTTTTTTAATAATCTCGCAGTGTTTTAATATTTTACTCTGAAAAACTAACGTGGTTTTGATACATTTTGTGATAATTATAGTCGTCACAAAATAAGAGGCCCGTTATGACACTTGGTAAAACGAGCTTAAACTATACAGGGTCATTAGGAAAGGGTAAGCTAAGCCGAAAGAGGCTCACAAAAGAATTTTTTTTTGAGATTTACGGGTTAATCTCGTAGTAAAAGTTGTTCATAATGATAAGTACGAGCCTTTAACTGCTTGGCAAACCCTTTCCATATAACCCTGTAGAATAGGTTGTGATAAAAGTTAGTATTGCATTTATGTTTGTCATGGAAGAACATATGTCTGAAATACATTATATTCTAAAATGAATATATAGATAGTTTTATACTCATATAATAAAGAGAACTATAGTTGAGAAAAACCTGTAAATATATATATTTTGTCACATCAAGCTAAAACTAGTGAACAAATTTAAATGAAATTTGTTATTGTAATTATTTATATTTTATCATGAATATAGGATACTTTTTATCCAATATAAATATCAATATCCATCCATCCATAAATCCCTGAGCGCAAATAGTTTTGAAATAAATATAGTGAAAAAAATATAATTTGAAGGAATTAAATATTCCCTAAGGGCGATGAAGGTAGTTACGTGGGCGAAGAAATAAGATTGTCACACATTTCCACCATAAAAAGAGAGACGATAATCTGGGATGATATCCTAGCGAGTGAGATATTATATCGGTCCTTGTCGCTCTCATTAGAAATGTCATTAGAGTGAGAGTGACGGAGATAATCTCGAGCACCCAAGAATAGAGCCCTTGATTAGAGATAAGTGTAGGCGTCTAGAAGCGTTAGGATGGTTATATGTAAGAGTATGTAATAATAAAAGGGTAGGAAGTTATTTTGAGAGGTTTTTCTTAGTAAAATATGCCATCATTATTTTTCTATTGTATGATAAAGAAAAAATATTTTATACCAGATAATATATTTAGCAATCCCGTTTGTAAATTCGGGTGTTCATAATTATCCAGCACCTATACAGGGTTACCAGAAAAGGGTATGGTGAATTGAAAAGAGCTCATAACATAGTATTCATCATTATGAACAACTTTTACTATGAGGCCAACCAAGGAATTGTTAAAAAATCAGCCGTTCCATAAAAAATGACAATGACTGGACAAAATGAATGGAACAGCAATTTTTTTTTTTTTTGCGATTTCAGTGCTGGTTCCATAGTAAAAGTTGTTCATAATGATGACTACATTAAGCCCTTTTAGGCTTAACATACCCTTTCCTCATAACCCTGTAATATGGATACCCCTAAAACGTATCAGTCAATGAAATACCTACCCTAACTTTCTTCACCAACGTATCAACATGAGTATCAAGTAACCATTTTATTGACACGTCAATATTTCTTTCTCCTAGGTAGGTACTTTATAAGCCACAGGTGAAAGTGTCAGAGAAGGAAAACCGTAGCACAAGGCTCAAAATTAAGTACCTATGCTTATTAATTATATATAACGGAAAGGGAGAACCCTGTTGCAACCCTCGTCAATGTCCGAGGTGCTAATATCTGTTATGTAGTTGGACTTACAGAAAGCAATTATGTATAGACAACAATAGTTAATACTTATTTACTAAGAAACCCTGAGTAAATATCACATAATCACTAATAAAATAAACGTGAAAGCTTGTTTGTGTGATTGTTACTTCTTTGCGCTGTACGGGCACTGGCTATCAAAAATGGCCATTAAAATTCCGATGAATTCACCTAAAATACGGAGCATACCTGATATCACCAAAAAGTACGATGATTAGCACGTTTTTACGGTGACAACCATCATAATAAATATGATTGTCACCCTAAAAACTGATGCTAGTACTAGTTTTTACGATGACGACCATATACCTATCATAATAGTTGTCAGATCATCGTACTTTTTAGTGATATGAGTATGCTCCGTACTTTAGGTGAATTCATCGGAATTTTGATGAATTGTGTGAAGTGACCATAGTTAGACCATAGTTAGTGAAACAGGTCAATAAGTTGACATGCTTGTTAAGATTTTATTTTGTACATTTATTGTATAATTTTATGTTTTGTATTTGGTAATGACTTGTAATGAATATTGCCAATAAAATGATTATGATTATGAAGTGAATTCATCATTCTTTTAGCGGAATTTAGATGGATATTTTTTTCAGTGGGTGGACGGAATTGGATGATATTTGGAACAGAGATGGCGTGAATCCTAGATAAAGTATTTATAACCCTGTATTTTAGCTTAGTCTCTTAGATTTAAGATTGTTTTATTTGTGGTAACTGTCAATGATTTCTATTTCTGAATATGAGTAGATAATTCTGCCAATTGAAAAGGCTTTGGCTGACAAATATTTCCCTAAGAGTGTTGTGAACCGCAATGGTTCGTAGATAGAATAACCTACAATGATAAGTTTAGATCAGTCAACTAAAAGCCTCCAGAATCGGCTTTATTAAACAGTTATTTTAGTACCAACACAACACCTTTCAAAAATGTTCTGAAATCTTAGCCATTTTCTAAAAGCTTTCTGCAAAGGTAGATGACGTCTCATATTTCGTACTAAAAATGTTTTTACTTTAAAAATAATTCAAAAAAGAATTTGCTCTGAAAGACTTTTGTTTTTGCAGTATTAATAATGTCCTGTCATCTTACGGAATTTTTTGTCCCTAATTTGTAATTCTGAGTAATTTTTAAACGTCGGAACAGCAAAAACAGTGGCTGCTTGACTCGCAAATTAATTATTGGCAAATTGAACAGAGCAAAGGATGAGATTTGTTATTGAGCAATGTTGAGTTTGTAAAAGTGAACACTCAGTGAATATTCATTCAATAATCATTCAACCATTATTTCCGTGAACATTTTAGGAAAATTTGTTCAGTTTTTCAAGGCTAAGGTAAACATTTAAACCGCTTGTAATGCAGTCATAATTTTGTTTCCAAATAGAATGACGAAAAGATTAGGGTTTTCAGAATATACCTGTATAGTTTCCTAATGTTGTACTTAAAATATAGATGGTAGACGACTGACTCTGCACTACATAAAAAGTTTTTTTTATTATTTCTTTGTACTACGAGTACTGCGTTCTGTGACAGGCGTCGCGGATGTAGGTAAAAGGTTTATGAAGCTCAAGTGGGAGTGGGCGGGCCGCACAAGCCAAATGCACCCGAACAGGTGGGCAAAGGTATCCACGGAGTGGGTGCCCCAGGACAGTCGACGCCGACGCGATGGCGTGACGAACTGGGGAAGTTTAAAAAAGACTGGACGGTGCTGGTCCAAGACTGGCAGGAATAGAAAAAAAATGGAGGAGACCTTTGCCCAGCAGTGGGACATTACAGGTTGACTATTTATTTTTTTTGTAGTTTGTAGTTTTCCTTTAATGATTATTATTTCCTAAACCACACTAATCGAAGCGAACAAAAAAAAATTAAATTAGCCCACGCAATCAATTTATATTTCATACATAAATCAAAACCTCTGATTTAATGTGTTTAATATTTGTCATAGGTAGAGGTACTGGTAGATACTAGAAAAATATGATGTTTTTTATTCGTGAGTATTTTGGGATTTTGCAATTAACAATTTAGATTTGCTAACATGTTTTAAGGCATGTCATTATCTGAGATAAAATGATCACATAAATATATACAAGAGTCTACAGTAAAGTAACAAACACAAAATTCTTACCTGTGGCAAACTGCATAATAGTGCCACAATCCAAGCACAGGACAGCATCATCTTACTTCTCTTTCTGGCAATTGCGAGCCTCAGCGGGTAAATTATAGCGAAAAACCTGAAATGAAAGGACAAATAAATACAAAATCGTCAGCTTACTGCAAGAAGTCATAAACTGCGAAATCAGTGCCAGCTGAATACGAGATAAAGCGCATCAGGCTTGTTACTCTTCGTAAAAGATTACCGAATGTAAATAATAATATAAAATATAATAAACTAGCTGACCCGTGCCCACTTCGTTGGGCATAATGTTAATTAAACCCGAAGCCATCGCGCGCCGTCCGGACCGTTTTTTCTCCGATTCACTTTGCAAAACGGACTACCACGTAAAAGCCTTTTTATTTTTCGGTTTTTTATATAACCTATGACACTCAGCAATAATGTGGCTTTCTATTGGTGAAAGAATTTTTAAAATCGGTTCGGTAGATCCCGAGATTACCCCTTACAATTTAACAAATATACAAACACACAAACTTTACTTCTTTATAATATTAGTATAGATAATAAAATATAAAAAAATAAAAATTTTCGAAGTATCAGACGCAACAAAACATGAACACTTTCGTGTAAATTTGTAACAAAAAAGTGTCATAACTACGTTAGTTTTCATAGTAAAACCAGTGCTGTAACTAGCTTTTTATGCACCCGGTGCGAGCTTTCAAAACTGCGCCCCTGACCTAACTAGCTACCATGCATGAGATAAAACTAGATACTAGTCTGGTCATTTCTGCGCCCCTCCAGGGTCATCGCCCTGTGCCTCGGCACTGCTGGCACCGCCCTAGTTACGCCACTGAGTAAAACAGTTATTGACTTTTTGCAGTTAATAACTTCTTTCACTAAGCCGATGATATGCAAATGTATTCTAATATGAAGCTATGTCAAAACTACCGAGTTGATTTATGAAAGCGTTTTAATAATAGCAATAGTAGTTAAAAAATTAAAATGTAACAGCAAAAACAGAAACAAAAGATCCCTTGATTACAAAGAAAAAATTTAACGTCAAATTCATTAAAATCCTTTTTCTGAGTTGGCTCCAAAAAACACGGTTTTCACAGCTTTAAAGCAGTTTCTACAACTCTAACTAATTCTGCGAACAATAGACCTCGAGAGAACTTTTTAGCGACAATCGCAGTCTTTTAACTCGACAACCCCTTTACTGATTTTACTCGTATTTGAAGTTGTTTTAAATTAGGTACGGAGTCTGTTTTTTTATCTGGCTTTTTTCTATTCTGTTTATGCCTATTTATGTTAGTTTAATAGAAATAAAATACTTTGAATTAGGTACCAAATATTTCTGCCAAAATCATCATAATTAGCGTGTTAAAGGCGCTGCAACTCCTGCCATTTTTGAGAGCAATACCTTCCAATAAAAAAAAAAAATCTTTGAAATCGAAGTATATACCTGTATACCAAGATTCGTCGAGATTATTTGAAAAATAAGTCCTGTATGCGAGTACCAAATCCATTCAAAAGCTTGCCAGTTAATGCAGAGGCGCTTTGATAGCTTCGCTCGCTCGTCAATGAATGCGAAAGTGAGATTTTCGTTTGTTTATGGCTATCGCTTTTGCCACTTCAACCGATCATCATAAAATTTAATAACGTTGCCAAGAGTATTTAAATGGACTTAGGCTAATGCTCATCACCATCAACATCACCGTATTTCATCACTACGCGTGTAAAACCGCGATGCGCAACTAGCATTAATACAGTACTTTCTCACCTTCTTAAAAAAAAATGAAACGCCGATTTCTTCCAGTAACATGGACTTGTCTACGCCAATAGCAATCTCATATATTTTGAAACGTATTAGGAAAGCACACCTGAGCGGTAAGAGTCATCAGTCATTCTGTCACTTCGAAAAATCGACTGGCATCAACGGGGTTTGAGTTTTATTTTTCTGTTCGTACTCGTATGTGGGTGGGTGTAGACCCGCCTTTTACTCGTACTCAGTCCACACTAGGATCAACTTTATAGCTGCTAAAGAACAATGGCGACGTCCCATACATTGATTTACCCAGCCTTTTTAACATTTGCAAGCTACGTTCATTAAATATACTTTTAGCAATGATAACTTATGCTACAAGAATACGTATATAAATAGTATTTAATGTACAGAAGTTGGGAGAAAATAATTGACAAAGGTTAAATTGTGTAGGTACTTAACCTATAATGTTATTATGATTATTACCAAAATAACTACATACCTACTGTAAACCCAGCTGTATTGTGATTGCGTCAGGTATAAATACGAGTATAAGTCTAAAAAATGCGTTTCACTAATAGCTTTATTTACATGATTAATGTTTTTGAATACGAGTTATGCGTAACCGGCAATTTATACCTACACCGCAGGGCCATTTTCAACAAAGATCAAATCACTTGCAAATCTTTAGTCCAGAGGGAATGCCGTGTGTCTCGTGAAAAGCAGAGTCGTCAGAGAGGAATATTATCAGGCCAAATCTTCGGTAAATCAACAAATAATGCAAACACTGCGGAAACTTCGTTCGGTTAGAATAAAGGCTACTACACACAGTGCCGGCGGCAGTGCCGCCGGGTTTTTGCCGAGCGGCCATGCCGTATAGCACCATTTAGCACCATTACACCCCGGCGGCCATGCCGGTGGGTCGTGTGTGCAGCAAGCTCGGCGGCTCGAATACCCGCCGGTCTGCCGGCGGCAGTGCCGGCGTCCCGGCCGCCGGCATTGCCGCCGGCACTGTGTGTAGTAGCCTTTACACGATTGATTAATTGACTACTGAAAATGACGTGACATTAGTTGACATTACTGATGACTGACGACAGAATGAAATAAAACGCAATACGCTGGTATTGCGTTTTATTTCACGAACCTGCAATAATTTGTTAAATAATTGAACTTTTGAGTCCCTACTTCTAAAAATATACGAGACCTATAAAATAATTAGAGAAATATTATCACTTAAAACAATCATAATAACATTAATGAACGGGGCCTGGTTTTTTTTTTTTATTCAACTGGGTCACGCGTCGCTATCCTTCTTTACAAAATGCCGAATTAAAACCGTGACGTCACCGTTTCTAGATTTTTCAACGTAAAGGTTCTCTTTCATCGCGAGCATTCGCCTGTAACAATCCAAGATTCGTTTTCATCATTACATTACAATACTGCCTCACTGATTGTAGAAGTGACTGTGGTATGCGCTGTAATATACGGCTCTCCTCATTTAATGCTGTAATGTTACACATTGTTTTATTACAGGTTACATGCGAACTGCAATATTCGGTTCTGCTCCATCATTGCTGTAATACCTAAATCTGAACATGCATTACGTGCGAATGCTCTCAGTGAGACTCTTTACGTAGTCGATATATTTTTGTTTGTTTTCAGCTTTCCACATTCTAAACTATATACTGTATCTTCTAGGCAAGCGTGCTCCATCGTAGGCCGCATCGTTGCTTCCCAATAGGCAGGATGGCGGTCAAACGCAAGCATATTTTTGAATTAAAAAAAAATAATAAAAAACTGCCAAACCCCGAATTGGTGCTCAAACGCGGATTTATTCGTTTTAAAAAAACTGCATCTGTCAGAGCCGGTCTGAGCTTGAAGAAGAATAGCATAAAAGTATGAAAGTATTATATATACCTATACCTATTGAAAGTACACAACAATCATGTAGATATAGGTAAGGAAAGCTTAGTTTAACACTATAAATTACAACATAATGAGGCTGGTAACAATTCCGGTACAATTGGATTTCACGGAACCAAACACATTCATAAACCGATTATAATGAATATTTGAATTTAAACAACGACCCATTACGTTCCATCCTTACTGTTTAATTTTCCTGGAACTGTAAACAAGTACAGAAATTTGAACTAAGCTTTGTGGGTTGAATCGTTGTTGTTATTCGAAAATTCTGCCCCAATTTTATGTTTTACAAGACATTAAGTAAAGTAAAAATGTATTGCATAAAACTGTGTACAATGGTGGGATAAATTTTGTTAAGTCTCAACAGTCTGTCCTAGCGGACATGCAATGTACTTTTTTATTGCGGAGTCTATTTTATGATGACCGCAATCATGACAGCACAACAACGGTTGCCGTAAAATGTAATGAACCACAGCACAGCTATAATTAGGTATTTATTGGAAAAGTGCTATTCAATTATTCAACGAATACAATTTTGATGCCACTTTTTTACATAATATATATTTTACAGTAGCTTTTGATAGCGTATTAGTAGTTTTAACGTCCGAATAAACAAATTTAACTGAATTAAAACACCTATACCTACGTTTATTTCAAAAGTTCAATAAAAAATATCAACAGAATTATTACAGTTTACGTTTCAGTCACGGTTTAAGTTTAAACTCTATAGTAAGAAATGCAACGCTTGAAAATGTAGTTTTTATTAAATAAAGAACAGCTAACTAATTTTCTTTGTGAACACAGAGGAATTCCTTGTTCGAAGTTGATAAGACTCGTTTTTGTGGGTTTCAACATTCCAGTTTTAATTTAAAATACTTTAGAGATGTTTTTGCACTTATCTGACCTATTGCACATTTTGTGCAATATTTTAGAGCTAAATTGGTTTCAAATACATTAAATAGTTCAAATAGTAAATTCAAATAATTACATTTGTCCAGATACTATATTATAGTATTTAGTTATTGCGTGTCCAGTACTGAGCTTTGATTTTTTTATGCAAACACACCTTTGACCGAGCAAGCGAAGCGTCTCTGCAACCGCTAGTAAAATTTGCTTTCATCTGTCCGGACGTTTATTTGTTTGTATGGATGTTGGTCCTCGCGCAAACTGTGTACAGGTCGCATTTTCAAGTAATTTTAACGAAACATTTAGTCGAACTAAAATCCAGACTAAAATCTAAGCAATATTTAGAATATGAGCGAAATAGGTCAAGAGATTATCGAGGTACAAGGTTGTGATTGTTGAAGAAGGTTTGTGTTCGCGATATCTACTATTCGAAGAACAGCTTGTAATATTCTTCTTCCATGAAATATAATATGGCAACGTACAGTATACCTAGATATTAATTTCTTTGTCAGCGAAAGTTTATGAACCATCGATGTAGGATGTAAATAGATCGACCCATAATAGCATCGTTGCGTAGCCGTTCCTAATAGAAAAATCTACTCTGTTGTCCCATTTATTACCCTATTTCTTTAAGTCAATGAAAAGAATACTAAGCAAGTAAATTTTTTTTTTTTTTATTTAAAGTTAAAATTTATGTTTTTACTCACCTATCAACTGATATGCACACCAACACGTTGGACGATAGATACAGACCAAAAGCTCTCAGCACAAGGAAGAATTTACACGCCAAATTGCCAGCCAGCCAAGCATTTGTTGTCCGCCAACCAATCTGTGGAAAGAGAATAAAGATTAATAATGACTTACCCTCTTTTCCTCCAAATGTCTTGGCTCTAAAATGTGGGCATTATTCTTTGCTTAAATCTGACGTTGGTAATGTTTTGAAGGCCAGTTTCTGTGATCCCTATCATGGAATTAAGTGCCAATATTATAGGTAAATGCAAAAGTGTGTGTGTGAGTGAATGTACGTTTCTACAATAGGTATATGACCTACTGAACCGATTTCAATAAAAATTGGAATGAAATAGCTAATTAACTTTTCTTCTTTTAATTATCGCCGCGCGCCGTTTAACAATGCACTATTGAACCGGGAGCACAACTTCTGCTTTATAATATTAACAAAAAGTTTATAGTACATTTTACATAAATAATACAGAACCTAGAATAAACCCGGCTTCAGCCCTCACAAAGAGTTTGGAAAACAATAGAAATAACAACAAAACCATTTAACAGTTACGTAGCTTGTCACCAAACCAAAACCACAAAGCGGCGAAACAACAAAAGTATTTCCACGAAACCTCCGGAGATTTTATAATAGACTACAGAAAAAACAGGAAAAAATGTCAAAAGCCATGCTAGTGTATAAAACAGGCTGTTAGGCCTAATGCGAGCCGTCCCTAAGCGGCGCTCTAATGCGATTCATGTGGCTGTACACAACCCTTTTTTCTAACGAAAGGTCACGTTCTCTGGTCGCCACATCCGCAATACCGTTTTCCAACTGAGTGAACTTACCTTGTTTCATTTTACAAAATACGAATGAGAAACTCGATAACCGAATCGCTAGCATTTCATGCAAAATAACCGAGTTTCGAACGAAATTTCAATTGAGAATTCGTTTGTTCGTGGTAAATACTCACGTGAATGTTCAATAAATCTGCGCAAGCGAAAAACTCGCATAATGAGGGTTCTGAACTATCGTATTTCAAACGAGCGCGGAACCCTAAAATTGCATCTACGACAATAGAAATCACAAATCAGTATATACGTTATGAAACAAATTACGGTACTCAGATGATATGACCAAAACTTGATGATTTAAATTTTTGTATTATAATTTCAATAAAAACTATTAAGTAGTAACGATTAAGTACATCTGCGTTCGTGGCTATAAATAAGCCAATGCGAGAGCCACAGATGCGGTCACACGGAATTATAGTGGTTAACATTATCTAGCGTCACGCCATATTTCAGACCGCTAGCTTTTATAGTTCCTGAGATAATTGGCTGTGATATACCGACAGACCGACACCGAAATCTCGCCTTAAGGGTTCTTTCCCGAACAAAGTTTATGTACCAGTGCAATCAAAGGCCAATTAGATGTAACACCTGATATCTTAGGGTAACAAGTACATTGCAGTGCCACGCAGAATTTAAAGTTTTAAACTCAATGTGCCAATGCAATTGGTATGGACAGGCGCGATGCTTTACATCAGGCTTCTTATTCCGCTACATAAAAAAAGTTCAGAACTCTAAAAAAATCAGGCTTAGTACAAATTCGTATCATATAAGTGACGTCACGTTCCCAACTTTGGCGTGTCAACAAAGTTTTGGGCCATATTGGCGTTGTTCCAACCCCTTCCGATGTTGTCCACTAATGGTGAAAGACCGGCAATTTCCGACTTGTTCACATGTATTGTGATATCATAAGCCTTCATTATTGAGATTACGCGAAAGATAAATATTGCTATGAGTATAAATAACAGATTAATTATATTGGTTAGGGCGGGTTTTGTTTTTATGAGATCATAGACTAGGTAGCTTATAGAAACTGTGTAGGTAGACACTACAGTGTGACTTTTCTTTCAAAACGTTAAAATTATGGGTTGACATGGATTTGAAGCGGTATAGTTTTGAATAAACAGCTTTCAAAATAATTTGTTGTGTGAAAAATCTTAAGTAAATTAAAACATAGAGAAGGTATAGAAAACTAAAACTCTGCTAAGTAACTTAGGTATGCCAGAGGCTTCTATAGTTTTGTACCTACTTATCACACAATTCTTCTTTATTTCACAAATTTTCAAAAATGCCAACTGTCATTTAAATCGTGGGTTAAATATAAATAGGCATCGATCAACTGACTTCTCGATTCTTCGATCTGACTTCGGTGTAAATAGGCCCACTGCCACGTGCCCAGGTATCAGGCGTAAGTGAAAATTGTATTCTTCATTTGTTTTTCTATTCAATACGCTTATACATTTTTAACCGACTTCAAAAAAGGAGGAGGTTCTCAATTCGACTGTATATTTTTTTTATGTTTGTTACCTCATAACTTTTGACTGGGTGAATCGATTTTAATGATTCTTTTTTTATTAGAAAGCTGACGCTTCCCGTGTGGTCCCATTTCAATTTAGTCCAGTTCTGATAATGGTATCCATGAGAAAACCATATAAGTCTTAAAAAGCGTTAAAAAGTACGCGCGCGACAAATAGATGAATAACTCAATAGTTGGTCTCTTGAAGTCGGTTTTTGTTTTTTTTTTTTTTTGTAAAAATAATTATTCGATAGACGCTTCGCTAACCGATATAATTTTCGCCCAGCGCGGTCAAAATCCACTTTCTAAATAAATTCAATATCACATAGGGATTACAATATCGATTAGTTGACATCCCTAACCCTGAGGGGCTTAAGGTCCATAAAAGGGTGTCATTTACGATTTGCTAGATCAGCAATGCGTAAAATTTAATAGGCTCTTTTGGACTATGAAATGATCCGGTAGGGTAATAAGTTGTAGGGTATAACTATAACTTGTAGGGTTATACAGGGATATAAGGAAAGGGCATGCTAAGCCGAAAAGTGCCATAGTTTTCATTATTATGAACAAATTTTACTATGGTATCAAACCGGAATTCGCGAAAAAAAAAATCAGGTGTTCTATACATTTTGTCGAGAGTCATTGACATTTTTCTATAGAACAGCTGATTTTTTTTCGCAATTTCTAGGTTGGGCCCATAGTAAAAATTGCTTATAATGATGAATTTAATAGGTAGTATGAGCCCTTTTAGGCATAGCATACCGATAACCCCGCATGAATTGATTGAATAAACTATGTAAGCGTGTCTAAATGGCGTCACACGTGGGGTTTTCTTCTTAGTAACACACTGTGCAAAGAAAAGAAAAAAGGAAAGATTGAACTGGCAATAATTTATGAAAAACTTTATTTCTAGCAGCGCTTCGCTATTTCACCCGCTATCGGGCACTGTTATTTCTTTCCGAGATGGAAAGTAAACTATCATTTGACTCAGCTAGAGTATAAGCTACTGCCTTGCCAAATTGTACCCAAATCTGTTTACCCGTTTCAGCATAAAGAAGTAGATGTGTATTACTCGTATGTCGTATCAATATTTCACATGCTCTCACACTCACAAACTTTTGCATATTTAATCTTGGTGTAGTCAAAGATTAGAAGACTTAAAACGGATACATTATTAGTAATTAGTTACTTAAAAATAATTTTATAAAAAAATACTCTTTAGGAGTTTCTTAATCGAAAAAATCTTGCTATAATATTTAGATTAGTGTGATGTGATGTAATGATTAAGCCGAGTAAAATCATTCATTCGCCAGAATATGTTTTTATAAGTTTTATATATGCTATGTTTTAAAATTATATTCAACTACCTCCGATGATGATAAAAAGTAGCCTATATGTTAATTCAGGATATAAGTTATCTCTATTCCAAATTTCATTCAATTCCGTCAAACCGTTTCTGAAAGAATAACAAATATACTAACAAACTTTTACTATTATAATATTAGTGAAATCTTCAAACAGACGTGTGTTACACTTTGAAATACATCACAAAACAGTTATCCAATACCATTAATTAGTAAGTGGATAACCTATTTAAATGCAATGACATTTCACTAGTGCTTCGTGAATAACCTTGAAACCTCTTGAAACGATGAATGAGCTAAAACATAATTTCTGCGTCAAAAGGGAAGCCAAGAAATAAAGAGAATGAGCTAAAACGGAATTTCTGCGTCAAAAGGGAAGCCAAGGAATAACGAAAACATTTATGAAGATGCCCGGGGCTTTACGATGCTTGTTGCCCTTATTATTGACAGAATATCATTATTAAACGTCTTTATTGAGAAGCAATTTCCCGTATGATAAATAATCAGAACGTCAGCTGTTTCAGAAGTAAACAATGGCTTAACTTAAACTGAAGTGGTAGGGCTCTTTTGCAGAGCCTGCCTGGGGCAGGACCACACCTTTGCCAGTTATTCTACCGCCAAGCAGTGTGCACTGTGTTCCGGTTGGAAGGGCATTGTTCCCAGTGAAATTACAGGGCAAATGGGAGATTAAACAACTTATATCTCAGGGTGACGAGCGCAGTGCTGTGCCGCGCAGGGTCTTGAATTCTGCCAGTTCAAAATTCTGGGTGGTGCAGACCTGTTATGGGCAAACGTGACCTTTAATATCAGGCGAGCGATTTGCTCGTCTCGTCACTGTGCAATTACATAAAAAAAAAGTTTAGGTAAAGAAGTTCGTATATGCCAACTGGCTAGCCCTCTACTAGTGTACGCCTAGCCTTTATTCTGGCGTAAAACTCGAATATTCGATAGAAAAATGTGTGAACATTTTATGCTGTTTTAATTTACTTACGCCTGTCACTGCAATATTTTTCATGCATTTAATTTTGTCAATCAATTAAAATTTTATTTTACGCCAGAATTTAGGCCACCTAAAGGCCTCTAACATGGCTAAGAAGAAAAATAATAATCAAAGGGTTATTATTATTAATCATTTAAATATTGTATTTTATAAAATATTATGGTAATTCATAATTTGCAATGCATAATATCATCAATGAATTAAATTCCTATTGATCTACTTCCAGAAACCTCATATTGATATTTGCTTACTGCGCTCATTGCATTACGTTAATTGAAAATTGGAATATTGGTTTCCAAATTAATGACAAGAATTTCCATCGACACGAAACAATTAACCGCAGCCGATATTAAAGTCCATCGATTGCAATTCTGGCGTTCTCGATACTGTTTCGGTCCCTGTTACTCTAAAGACACTTTAGTAACATAGTATATATAGTGATAAATATTATATTAATTGCTCGAGAATAGTACAAGCGAATGGAACTGTTCAACGGGGCTTCGGTCAGATTGATCTATTCAGTTTCTGCCGCTTCGGATCGTGTCTATTCATGCAGTGTTCTTTGTTCTTAAAAAGCCTGAAGCTTTACACGTGTATTGCAGTACTTGCAGTAATTTTGCTCGACTTCTGATCGCCAACGTGATTGACGATACGGTCAGTCTTCGGATAGGTGACCGCGAGTAGCATTTACAACAGAGCACTATGGCTCGGATGACTTGTCAAATTGTTGGCCATATTTGTTTTCCAATAATGTGTTATTTTTTTCTATGGTTTTAGTAGTGTGTATGTGATATGATTTTAAAAATCTATCATAGGCTTGCGTTTGACCGCTATGTTGTCTGATGGTACCTAAGCAATGCACGTCATTGCTTTACGATGGATCACGATACAACAACAAAAAAATAAGAAAATAAAGACGCTTAGCAGTGTCAAGCCTTCTGTCTGGCCTTAAAAAAATGACACAGGCTGTTGTAATTTTTTTAGATCTTTTTTTTTTGTTTTTTTTTTGTCACTGGCTGGTGCAATTCTTTGAGATTTTTTTTTCATCTGCTATCACTCTATACAAATACGAACTTTTACCTGATCAGATTATAACCTATTTGGAAACCAAAGGTGAATAATAACGGGTCGCGTCGCATTAAATCACCTCCATTCTACTATAATAATTGTTTACTAACAAGGAACCCTGGATTACTCGAGTAGAAGGCGACTTCTGTATGGCCCTTATGTTGTTCAGCTAATGAGTATTTGCTTGGAGATTACGTGGGTGGCGTTAATGATTTTACTGCGTGGGGTTAGTCGGATGGGGTATGCTAAGCGGAAAGGGTGTCGTATACGAACTTTACTTATAAACGTTGCTTTGTAACAAACAAACTGAAGAACATTTTTTTTAATCATAGTTTTGAAATCTTTTGACCAAGTGACTTTAAAAAAAAGCGGTTAAACCATCTGATGGCTACGATGCCACAGAGAGACACACAAAGGTATACATTTATATCACTCTTCTGTTTGCGTCGTACTCTAAAAAATGAACTCACAGCAAAACAACTGCATTCGTGGCCTCTGTGAAATTCCTGAATTCCTTATTATTTTCGAAATTGTAGAGATTATCCAGTTTTCGTAACGGTTGAGTGAAACGTTCTCCTTCTGCCTTCACTTTATCATACCTGTTTCGAGTAGCCCTAAATTTGCATAAACAGGTTGACTTGGGAGATAATTAAGTTTGTTTATTTACCTGCACGCTGGAAACTAGATGGAAACTGCCACGAAAGTAATTAAGGGGCAGACCTTGACGCGCCGTTATCTCGCTCGCTCATTTCAACATCTTTGAAGTTATAAAATCACTGAATATAATGACAGAAGGGGCGGTATTAATAAAACAATTATTTGACTTTTTCTGCGTCTATTCAATACGAGTATATATACAATACGAGTAGTATAGAGCGGATTGCCTATCTAACATCTTTCTTTGTTTATCTTAACTAATTTATAGTAACAATCTAGTATTCAGTGGCGCAGGGCACCATTCATCGATACTAATATTATAAAGAAGTAAAGTTTGTGTGTTTGTATATTTGTTAAATTGTAAGGGGTAATCTCGGGATCTACTGAACCGATTTTAAAAATTCTTTCACCAATAGAAAGCCACATTATTGCTGAGTGTCATAGGTTATATAAAAAACCGAAAAATAAAAAGGCTTTTACGTGGTAGTCCGTTTTGCAAAGTGAATCGGAGAAAAAACGGTCCGGACGGCGCGCGATGGCTTCGGGTTTAATTAACATTATGCCCAACGAAGTGGGCACAGGTCAGCTAGTATTTACTATTACGTATTGAGTGGCGCAAGGCGCTGTTTTATGTTATAGTAGGTTATGTTTTTAGGTATTTTTTAATTTTGTTTGAATCAAAATATTTTGTATAATGCTTTTTGATTATTTATTACTATTTTTGATAATTTTCTCAGCAACTGAACCGATTTCGATTTTCCACAACTACAAGTATATTTAGTGATGTTATAACTTCATAAATGTTAAAATGAGTGAGATAGCAGCGCATCAAGTTCTGCCCCTTATGCAGCAACACGTGTGACTGAATTTATATTTAAATTTAAAATGGTTCGGTCATTGAAAGGATGTTAGTTCTTCCGGGTTGAATACAATCTCGTAACTCTTTATTGACAATACAAAAAAATTACAAAAGTAGTAAAACACAAAAGAAATAGACACAAAAGGCGGTCTAAAAGCGATCTCTTCCAGACAATCTTTGGATGAGAGGTAAGACATTCCGGTGTTAAAACGGTTACAACGTGTTAAAACGGTGGTGTATAGAAAAATAAATATTTTTCTATACACCACCGTTTTAACACCGGAAAACATTAATAAGAACATAAGATATGACGAAAATTTATTTCACATTGTAATAACCCTCGTCCTGACTCGTGTTTTTTAGATTTATTAGACAAAACTAAATCTTTCTCAGCGCTGTGACCAGGTGCTGCAAACTGGCTACAGGGTGGCCAAGAGCTGGCTTTGCCAAGTTTGGGGTATGACGGAACATGTGTCTTACTTATGCCAATCGACCAATAACTTATATTACAAGTTTTTATTGAAAGTGGATTGTACGAGTATGTTAGTTGTTTTTAGGTAAAAATGTAAGTAAAATGTAAAAGTAGAAATTTGGTATCTAAGTAAAACAGAATTCCTATGACAATGCAATAAAAGCTTGTTTTATAACCATCAATAAATCAAATTCAACTCTATTTATGTGTTATTAAGTGAGACTAAAATCACTTGCAAGGTTGCAAGATATATTAGTTTTATTATATCGCATCTGTTATACGATATTATATAACTTCAGCGTTAAATCTCCCTATACTCCGTAGTTTCACTAAAAATATCGCTAAACTAATAACACTACAACTATAATTCGAAATTTTATAATTCACCCATTTGACAAACTTTTTAGTAAAATAGAAATAAATTTAACTTCAATTTCATTTAAATCTCGTTTACACTATCATCATAGCAGATAGAAATTGACCTACTTGAAACTACCATACCATTGTTTTTAAGGTTGAGTTGACATAAAACAGGAATGTGGTGGAAACAGGTGCTTTTTATGATCGTAAAAATACAATAAAATAAGTCGTACAAATGCACCCTAAGTTTTCGCCGTAAAACTGAACAAGAGTCTCACGCGGTCGAAAAACGCAAACAATACGTCTACTATGGAAACTAACGTGGTTTTGACACATTTTGTTATAATTAACAATGGAATACTCACGTAAAAATTAAGTCAACCAAGCCCCAAGCGAGACGCAACCGCGAGCGCGTCACGCTTGTAAACTTACCTCCGATGAAGGTCACCGAATGTGACCGAAACCAGTCGTAGTAGACGACTTAATTTTTACGTGAGTATTTCTAGTGTTAATAATTAACACTAGAAATACTAATTATTATAACAAAATGATATGTCACAATGAATCAATGATGATGATTTATGATGGTGCACTCCATGCAATCGCATGGAATGCATCAGATGTACCTACTCGTAAGTGTTAGATGTAAGTGACAAATAACATAAAATTATTTATGCTTATTTTAAAATTATTATTTTATTTCGACGATTGACGACGAACTATACATGTATACCTATATATATCTATCAACAGTGTTCATTTTTTTTTATGTAATTGAGTGACGAGACGAGCAAATCGCTCACTTGATGTTAAACGTCACGTTTGCCCATAACAGAGTGGCTAGCACAACTTTGACGTAAAAATACGTAGCGAGTATTCGATAGAAAAGTATACGCCATTTACACCCGTCAGAAGCACACTTGACAGGCGTAAATGGCGTACACTTTTCTATCGAAAACTCGCTACGTATTTTTACGTCAAAGTTGTGCTAGCCCCA
Source organism: Alcis repandata (assembly GCA_949125135.1). NCBI lineage: Eukaryota > Metazoa > Arthropoda > Insecta > Lepidoptera > Geometridae > Alcis > Alcis repandata. The sequence goes on from OX421238.1 coordinate 8,348,025, forward strand.
CAGTGGTCTGCGCCACCCAGAATTTTGAACTCGCAGAATTCAAGACCCTGCGCGGTACAGCACTGCGCTCGTCACCCTGAGATATAAGTTGTTTAATCTCCCATTTGCCCTGTAATTTCACTGGAAACAATGCCCTTCCAACCGGAACACAATAATGTTTGCACATTACTGCTTGGCGGTGGAATATCTGGCAAAGGTGTGGTACTTCCCCAGGCCCCAGGCGGGCTCTGCAAAAGAGCCCTACCACTACAGCAATGTAAGCGATGTTTATTTTAAATGAGAATTAAAAAATGTCTTCGAACTGATTTCGGTTGTGGCAACCAAATTTTCTATCGCTGATGCGTTCTCATATGGCTGATGTACTCAATTTCAGCAGTAAATGTCCTAGAACAGTTGCTAATCAATCTATACCTCTAGATTAGGCGAGCGATTTGCTCGTCTCGTCACTCAATCACATAATATAAAAAAAGAGGGTAACAAAATGTACTACGACTGCCACGACTGAGTGCGACCGTGATTTGGATGACACGTTAAATTGTGGTCCCTGATTGTTTGTCCTTTAATAACTGCCAAGCCATGTAAGCCAAGAAGCTTTCAGTAAGCCAATCACGAGCCGTGGATAATCTCGGGTTATCGCTGGCAAGGAGAAAACGTACAATGTACCCTTTGTGGGACGCCAGTGCGGGACCTATCGCTCCCATTCCGAATAAGAATAAGAGCCGAGGACAAATTATCTTTCCACCGTATTTATCTACGCGTAGATCTGTCTGCAAAATTCAGGCAAAATTCAAAATTCGGGCTTCGCGTTCGTTTTGGAATCGGTGGCAAAAATAACAGTTCAAAATGTCGTACTCGTAATCTTCTGAGTGTGTACCTACCTGTACACGTTCGTATGTCTTAAAAGAGTCTTAATATAGGTATCCGTGACGCCTCCAGTGTTACAGGTATTCACAGGCGACGGGGATCGCTTACCATAAGGTAGCCCGTTTGCTTGCTTGCCACTAAAGGCATTAAAGAGTAAAAATAATAAAAAATGGTTTTTACTGTATTCGTTCCCAAAACGAACGCAAGGACCGTCCTCCGAGGGAGATTGCTCCTAATGGAGAGCTGTGAGTATGAAACATTATTTATTTATACGAACGTGCTTACTTACTTTATCGAATAACGTTTCGTGTGTAAATAATAGTTGGGTTGGTTTAAAGTTGATGAGGATTAGCCGTGTTCTGACAAACCGAGCACGTTCACATTTATTATATTTATACGACGGAACCCTAGTCACCGCACTGAGAAAAATGGCCATCAAAATTCCGATGAATTCACCTATAGTACGGAGCATACTGATATCAGAAAAAGTACAAGATTAGCACGAGTTTTTACGGTGACAACTATTATGATTTATGGTTGTCACTGTAAAATCTAGTACAATATAGCGCCAGTTTTTAGGGTGACAATCACATATTATTATACAATAATTTTGATGAATTGTGTGAAGTGAAGTGAATTCATTATTCTTTTTTCTTTTAGGTGGACATTTTTCTCAGTGCGATATATAATTTATACATTTGCTTAAAATTAAATCTACCTAGTTTGATAAATAACGTTTTATCCAAATGATGTAAATAGCTCATAAAAACTTTTATTTATCTTGGAATGTATCTATGTCAGTTTGTTTGTTAAGATGAAATCGTGGAATAGAATTTTAAACCACTTTCCGATGTCAGATTCAACACAAACCAGTGTAACTCAGATGACAATGTAATAAGATCTATTCTTATTAAATTTAAACTAGGATAAAATTTATTTGAATTGAATTGATCGCAGTCTTCGAAAAACCAGTATCAATTCATATAGTAATAATAATAATAATTCCTTTCTGAATAACCCTGTATGTAAACTGTTTTTGTTCACACTAAAAAAAATATAAACTGAAAGATGAAAACAGATATTTAATAGCAGAGTAGGTATGTATGGTCCATAATAATTGTAAGGTATATTATAACTAAAAACTTAAGAAATGACGAATCGAAATATGAAAAGCAATATCGCAAAATATTACTTCGAAATTGCTTTTCCTTGGATTCGTACGAAACGTTTTGAATCTACGTTTCTGATCCATACAGCCAGGGAATGGAATAGATTGGCGGCTTCCTAGTTTCTTGAGAGATCCAATCTTGGGCTTTTCAATGTCAGAGTGAATAGATATCTTCTAGGTATGCGTGCATCTTCGACCACGTCATCGCTAACCAACAGGCGGGTTGCTGGTCAAACAAGGACTTAAGTTCACTGCCCACTGTTTCGTACCATACCATAAAAACAAGATATAAAGATGTGCTGAAGAGGCATATGAAGGGGTGTGGGATAGAGCCCTCATCATGGGAACTGCAAGCTGCCAGTCGCTTAGAGTGGAGACAACAAGTGCATACAAATGTGTATGCATTTGAGAGTCATCGAAGGCGTGATCTTGACTCAAAAAGAGAACACCTTAAAAACAAACCGCCTTCCAACATCCCTTATAATTATGTAAATGGAGTCCTCACATGTAGCAACTGTTCTTGGACATTTACAGCTAAAATTGGGTATATCAGCCATGTGAGGACGCATCAGTAACCTACCACCAACAGAAAATGTGGTCGCCGTAGCCGAAATCGGCATGGAATGCATCATAATCATGATCATCACCATAAAAACAATAGTGGGAAGAAACCTTTACTCTCGACTAGCTGCGCCCCGCGATTTAACCCGCATTTTACGGAAAAAATAACCTACATGTTGTCAATTCAGGGCATAAGCTACTTTCGTTCCAAATTTCATCCGAATCCGTTCAGCCGTTTTTTTGCTATTGTGTAACAAAAATACAAACTTTCACATTTAAAATATTAGTAAGATAAAAAAATATAGTAGCCAACTTAAAAAAATCTGTTTCTGTAGATAGTGCCAAACTGACCTCTAGCGGTATGACAATAAAGGTGACCATCAGATCAGCGACTACCAGATGCGTCATCAGTAAGTTGACTCTTGATTTGCGTCGCCTCGACCGCAGCAGAGACGCGAACACCCCAACATTCCCCACTGCACCGATCACTAGCAACGCACTATAGACTCCGATCACCAACCCCTGTTCCGGAGCTGGGACCGTGACGTCACGATCAGTCACGTTTAAATCACTCATTTCCATGTTGAAGTAATCCAAGAACTTTTCGTTTCCGTCGGAAGCTGTTGACTCGTTTTGTGACATTTCATTTGTCTTTTTCTCGAGGAGAAAAACAGGTTGTTATAGATAAACTATTCATGTTGAGTGAACAATTTTCTAATAGAGCAATTTTTGTCAACTCACAAAAAGTTTAGTGATTATAAGTTTAGGGTCAAACACCGTTTTAGGAAAAAAATATTTTAGTAAGACTGTTTTTTCAATATAATTTTTTAGTACTCATTAACTTTTAACAGTTTTAAAAGCGTCCAGGCCTAGTTTCCTGAACAATGATTTTCACAATAAATTTCGACACAATACACTGAACTTTAGTTCTTCGTCAACTAAGAAATTCCATTAGCGACATTGAGAAATTTAAGTTCTGAAGTTCATTAATCGTGCTTTCGTAGCGGGTCTACGCGGGCTCGTAGCGAATCTGTGTGATCGTAGCCGCGGCGCGAGTGCCGTAGCGCCGTAGCACGTCTACGTTGGGAGGCTTCTCGGGTCGTACTAGTAATATTTACGGAAGTTAGTGAAAACTGTCGCAGATTTCATAATAAATCAAATTGCTTAATTAAATTGGGCGATTTAAACAATATGCTTCAATCTTCTTTCGAGGAAAGCAATGAAGGGAAATTGGAAATTTCCTTTGTACTTTACAATAACGTAATAATGGTTTAATTTGATAGATTTAACTAAAAAAATAATTAATTGAATGTTATTTTGTATTTATTAACGTAGTCAAATTTAGTCTTCAGTAAATTCCCGCTTCTTATTATTTAATGCGTCGTAAAAATCTTTAAAATTTTAAACTCAACGCGCTCGAGAAAGATAATTGACAGATTACTATTACAAGCTACATTACTAATAAATTAATAAAAATGTCTTTAAGACGAGTTTGCAAACCACTTTCTGTACTATTGTAATAAGAATCATTACGAGGTATTGTGAGCCGTCCGAGATTATCTCGGTCATTCTCAGCACTGTCATAACATTTCTAATGATTTCTAATGATGATGACCGTGGGCCAGATTCTGGCGAATGAGTTACCATCTCGGTCTCTGTTGCTCGCATTAGAAACGTCATTACAGTCAGAGTGACGGAGATAATCTCGACCGCCCAAGAATACGGTCCCTGGTCAGTTTATTTTCGTATTTAGAAAAAAACGTATTTCAAAATAAATCGAAATTTATCAGGAAACTCATAACCTCATTAGCAATCAATGAATAATGAATGCGCAATAATCGCTCGATCTAATCAATTCTTAGCGGATTCCTTTAATGCCGCTATCTTATCAACTCTTTGGAATCCATCCAATCGGCACTTCACAGTACGTCACGATAAGAACTGGAACACAATATTTGTATAATTACTTCGAGGTTGAACAAAGTGAATTTATTAGTGCGAAAACTAAATATTGGGACAAAGAAATACAAAATATAGTGACAAAGCCTCCTTGTGTAGGTCTTAGTAAAAAGATTTTAGTTGATCTGTACGACCTCCTTGGTGTGTGTTCATGTTTCTTATCATTTACATTTTAATGTTGTGATTCAAAGGAGCAAAGAATCAACCAACAAGGTAACGTCGCTCGTCAGCCTTTTTAGATAATATACGAGTACCTACGAATAGTGACTCGAGCTCTTTTTAACACGCTTTTATTAGTTTCACCTGTATGTATGTATGTATGTATATATGTAACTGACTACTTTGGGCGCGTTTTTGACCCACTTTAAACGGTCAGATTTCTTTCAAACTTTGTAGATATATCGAGGACCGATGACAATACACTAAACAAAGCATGTGTTTTAGTTTTTTAACTATTAATTATTAAAAGCTTTTATTTAAAATGCTATGTACCTATGTATGTAACTTTGTTTGTTCGGGTGGAATCTTGCAACTCAATTTTGAAATACTTTCCGATGTCCGATTGAGCTGAAATTTGATATAGGTACGAGTAGGTACGTGTGTAACTCCGACAACAATGCAATAAAAGCTAATTTTTAAAAATATTTTTAGAATATCTTATGTTTATTCGACTACGGCGAAGCAAAATCTCTTTTGTTATGTTTTTGAACTGTACCTATGTATGTATGTTCATCTGTTCCCTTATAGCTTTTTAAGAACTTATTATTGGTAATATTCCATTTATGTCCATTATACATTTTAAGCTACATATTTATTTATTATTTTATTTAGTTATTTCGTGTCAAAGAAATCGTTTGTAAGTGCGTGTTAACTTTTTGATGCTTTCCATTTATTTTTTAACTAATTTAGTTTTCTTTCGAGGCGAAAATTTTAATTGTTGGAATTTAGTCTACACTATAAGTAATCGATTTGAAATCGAATTCATATTCGAACGAGCAATATGAGTGGAGCACTAAATCTCAAAGGATTATTTGATGTACGTTAGTAATGTGTTGCGAGTATTTTACTGGGCTCATGTTTAGGGTTGCCAACTTATTAAAGAAAATATGAAGGTGTAGAAGTGAAACGAAACATTTTTTTTTTTAATTTAAAAATTTTAGGGAGGTGGGGCTTTTGGCTTCGACCAGCCAGTGCTTTATAATTGACTGGCCGAACAACATTTTATACCGGTAATGAAACAAACAGTAATCTACAAACTTTTTGATGAACAGTTAACAGTATTAATGAATCAATAAATTAATTATTAATTTAGGTTAAGTTGGTATATACATATATCTTTTTTGTTTTATTAAGCTGTGTAAATTGTTTCACACACGTTTTGGTAAAGAACAAAGACAAAGGAAAAGTTGATAAATAAATAAATAAATAAATAACCGAATAAAACTAACTGTAACAGTATAGTTGGCAACCCTACTCGCGAAGTGAAAACTAGAGTACGGAGATAAATCTGTGCAGTACTTAGATTAAAGGTAGTGGTTGGTAAATACAGTGGTTGCGTTGGTAACAGCGTAGGTTGAAGCTGTAAGCAGTAGAACATCCTAACATCACTTTGAACTACATAGGTACATAGTCTTCATGTAGTCCTTTTGTAGTGGTAGGGCTCCTTTGCACACTGAGAAAAAAGTCCATGTACTCGTAAATTCCGCTAAAAGAATGATGAATTAAACTTAAGTACGGAGCATACTGATATCACCAAAAAGTACGATGATTAGCACCAGTTTTTACGGTGACAACTATCATAACCCTAAAACCTGGTGCTAGTACTAGTTTTATCATAATAATACATAGAGGTAAATATTATATATTTGTAAAAACTGGTGCTAATCATCGTACTTTTCGGTGATATTGATATCAAAGCTCCGTACTTTAGGTGAATTCATCGGAATTTTGATGGCCATTTTTCTCAATGCAGAGCCCGCCTGGGAAGCACCACACCATTGCCAGTCATTCTACCACCAAGTAGTAATATGCAAACATTACTGTGTTCCGGTTAGAAGGGAATTGTTTCCAGTGAAATTTTAAGGGTAAATAGGAGATTAAACATCTTAATATCTCAGGGTAACGATCGCATACCTGTGCCGCGCAGTCTTGAATTCTAAGAGTTCAATATTCTAGGTGGCGAAGTCGTTTTGGGCAAACGCGACATTTAACATCAGGGGAGCGATTTGCTGGTCTCGTTACTCAATAGCATAAAAAAGTGTTAACTGAGAAAGCACCCGTGACCACGCTATCTCATCAAGTAGTAGAAGAACGCTGTTCCTATTAGGAGAAAAAACAATTGTAACTTATTTTTCAAAGTTGTTCTCTCTTTAAGTGTCTTAGAATAAGTATATTTTAAAAGTATTTTTTGAAAACAAGCTTTTGTTGCATTGTCGTTGGAGTTACATACGTATACCAAATTTCAGCTCAATCGGCAAGTAGTTTAAAATTGAGTTGCAAGATTCCACCCGAACAAACATAGTTACATACATACATTGCAAGTTAAATTAGTTATAAATAAAAGCTTTTAAGAAGTCCTCTTTTAAACTGACTTCAAAGAGAAGACCTCAAAGAAAAAGAACGCTCCCAATTTGTTTCATACTTACTTTTAATTTCGTTTTGTTGCCTTATTTCGTGTGTGTATAAAACTGTTATTTGTTTATATATTGAATTAATTCATTTTTATTGTCGATTTAGTTTTGTTTAATTTATTTTATAATTGGGCAGAACTGGTTTTGACTGGGCAAGTTATTTAGATAATTATTTAAGCTATTTAAAAGTAATATTTGTTCTTCTGTTGGTACTCAATGAGATTGGCTTAACATTGACTGCTAAAATTGGTAATATCAGCCATTTAAGGACAAAATAAGTGACCTTAATTGAAATGGAAACGGCCTGCAACAATCATCATCAGAGTAAAGCCGATTAGAGACCGTACTGCGAACTCTTAGCGAGAGCTTGACCTAAATTCTGTTGTCTGTCATCTCACTCTATCAGCTAGATAAAAAGCGAGATAAAAGCCAACGCAGTTCTTTTCAGGCAACTGCTTGAATAGCTAGGTAGGTAGGTGTCATGCACGTTTGCAGTACCTACGTCTCCTGGCATGTAAGGCAGTATCAGATAAACATTTTTCAAAGGGTGCAGACTGAGTGTCGTGGAAACTTTTGTGGTACAGCTGCTTTTTTTCGCGGTTTCCAGTTCGGTCCAGTAGTAAAAATTGTTCATAATGCTCGTATAAGCCCTTGTCGGATTTATCCCTAGACATGAGTATATTTTTAGACTAAAACATATTGTCTAGTATAGTACAAACAGCGATAAGTCAGTCCTGGTGCTATTATGCTGCTTCTATTATTCCTAGTCCATCTGAAGCAAATGCGAATTCCCTAAGTCCGGGCCTGATGAAAGGCTTAATATTTTACATGAAACGAGGTCACAATGACACATAATCATGTGCCTGTTAACCGTACAATACAGTAATTCGCCTGTTCTTTAATTAACGCCATTCATTAACCTTTATAGCCTCGGATACTGCTGCGTACGAAACGGTGCCACAACACAATAAATTTTATAACCAACATTACACAGCGATTCCGCTAATTTAATAGAAATAAAATAGCTTAATCGTTTGTTGTCAAGACATTCTGGCTTTGTAGATTTCTGAGGAGAATTGATCTGATTTATTTACTCTTTTTTACGGCTGTGTATCCCACATTGTGGTGAAGTCAGACTTTATTTTTACAAACTTTTATTGAACTTGCAATGTTATATGTTAGTTTGTTTGTTTTGATCAAGTTTTGCAACTGAATCTTTAACCACTTTTCAATGTCGGATTGAGCTTGAATTTGGTATTTCTATGTGACCTTGAAGACAGTGCAATAAAAGCTTGTTATAAAAAAATCAAGTATCCTTGTTATTATATTTTAACAAATATGTAAATCTTATGGCTAGGTTAAGGTTTATCTCTTACTTCGCTTTAACCTTGACATTGTCTTTAATAACCTTACACTGTCTAATGTCTTTTAGCACATTTTGCCATCTAGCCTTGTGTGAACTAGCAACGTAGTTAGAATTATCAACAAGCTAAATGAAATTCTATGCCGTCATAACAATGACTAATTTCGGTCACAGGTCTATCTATAAGTGCTTCAGCATAGATAGTTGGGTTAGGTCTTAGTTTGTTTTCGGCTCGAACGTTTTTGAGCGTTGACTCAAAATCCACGTCTTTGTAAGTCATAATAGTCAAACGGATTTTATTAATTGATTTTATCTCATTAATTAGTTTCTAAATACTTTTAAATATTTACTTACTGTTTATCCTAAATTCACTAAAGTGTTTAGCCAAATCATAACAAAATCTTTAGGTTTTTAATAGTGCTTCTCTTTAAAATAGAATTAAGTAAGTAAGTTCGTATAGGCCGAATTACTAGCCTCTGTGTAATAGTTTTTAGGCCTCTTTAAGGCCTCTGATATGGCTTAAAAGTTATTGTTAAAGGACAAACAACCGTAGGCACCCGAACAACAATAGAGTTGAATGTGTTAATTTTTTAGGTGATGATATTTTCAGAGTCTAGAAATTCTTGGGAAAAACCGTCTTTTGTGCCTATCTGTTTTACTGTTTGTACTTTCATTTTATGCTGTCAATAAAGTATTGTTGTATTTTATTGTTCAAGGTTATTAATTTCTGTAACCTATTTTCAGGAACCTAAGTTGATAAACATATAAAAGATGATACCACACATGAACGATTCGAAAAATGAACTTGAAGATGTCGAATTACCGTTTAGCAAAGACAAAACCAAAAGTAAGTATAGATTTTACTTTGCTAGTACTCGTATTATTGTAGCAGGCTAGGCGCGTGCCCAAAGCTTTTTTTTTACTAAACTATATGCTTACGTTTGACCGCCATCTCGCCTGATGGTAAGCAATAATGCGGTCTACGATGGAGCACGCGCGCCTAGAAGAAACAGATTCACTCGCGACTTGAAGACAACCAAACGCTTAAGCATAACGGATGTGTAATGTGATAAACTTGTCTTGTCTGAAATGGGACCTGCCTCTTATGTGAAGTTGCCGGAACATACCATTAGGCTCTCGTCTTGGCCTAGAAAAGGGAATACGGTTATCCGTCCCAACAGGATACAGGGTCAACTCCAAAACACAGATCTTCCACAGGCAGCCTGAGATGCTTGAACCAAACAACTTTTGTTCTACAACTTTCAACAACTTACAAAAAAACAGCTGTTCCATACAAAAAGTTCATTGGACATGGTCATACACAGCTATGGCTGTCTTTGCTCTTTCACATTCCGAAATTCGTTATTTTATTTTCGCTTCTAAGTACATGCTAAATTGCTAATACTGGCACGTGTAAATTTTTTAGCGTTTAAACTAGGTCAACTCTAAAACACTGAAGACTTTTTGCAGGCCGCTTTTGTGCATTGATTCAAGCAACTTTTGTTCTACAATTTTCTAAAACTTGCAAAAAAACAGCTGTTCCATACAAAAAGTTCATCTGACCTTGGACAAAATGTATGGAGCAGCTGAATTTTCGAAAGTCGTAGAACAAAAGGGGCTTAAATTAATGCATAGAATTGACCTGAACAACGTCTTCAGTGTTTAGAGTTGACCTTGTATAAACGTAAAAGCGAAAAGAAAATAACTAAGTTCGAAATGTGGCAGAGCAATAGCTGTGTACATTTTGATCAAAGGTAAATCCGAATTTATTTGCTAGGTATTCCTTGGAACCAATATTCCGTCAATCAAGAAACTTTTTTAATCTTCACACACTAATTTAATCTGTCTTTGAATGTTTATATGTAAAGATTCAAAGACACATTTAATTTTATGTATGTAGGTTTGTACATGTGTATATAGTATGCTAGTTTATTAAACTCGTGTAAATATCGTGTAAGTTAGGCGAGAATTAGATATAGAATTATATTAGAAACTAGCTGCGCCCCGCGGTTTCACCCGCGTTTTCCGGGAAAAAAAATAACCTATGTGTTAATCCAGACTACAAACAACCTTCATTCCTAATTTCATGTAAATCCGTTCAGCCGTTTTTGCGTGAAAGAGTAACATAATTATATATCCATACATTCTTACAAACTTTCGCGTTTATAATATTTAGTAGGATTATTAGGATAGTATGTAGTAGGATAGTAAGAAGTAGGATAGTAGGACAGGATAGTAGGATTAGTAGGACAAAAAGGGCAGTACTTATAAATTCTGCTTAGGTATCTAAAGCGAAAAAGGATCTGACGGAGAAATAATTAGTTTTGAAACAAACGCTTTTATAGTACGGAGTGGCTGACAAACATGTTTAGGAAGTGTTTTGACTTTTGATATAGGTATTTAAAAGAACTAGTCGACTAAAAATATTCTGTTTACACTTAAATTAAGTTTAGAGAACACAAGATCATACAAACAAAGAAACCGTTTCCATTCCGTCAGATCCCTTTTTATTTAACCACTCTCATAATCTGTCTATTTTCTTGCAGATGTCAAATGGTATCACAAAGTATTACTGAACAGAACACTCAAGGTGGTCATATCGTTGATACTAGCGGCGATACTTACTCCAGTACTTTTGTACCATTTCATTTTCTTCGCTGGAGTCGACTTGACTTCCCCTGATGGGTATTCCCTGGGCTCATGTCTCGTGTCACGATCTTCGAGACTTCCCTGCGGGATCGGAAACGTGACCGAACAAGAATGCCACAACCAATGCTGCTACGATCACAACAACCTCATGTGCTTCCACAGATTCCCTTCACGATTCTCGTACATACTCGACCGGCAATGGAACGATGAAGTCTTATTAAAACCAAGAGTCGCCACCGTGCCTTTTAAACAGCAACACAGTTTGTCAAGCATACGACTTTCGATAGACGAAGTATCATCAACGCATCTGTCTTTAACCTTCTACAATTCAGAGGAGGTTATCGTTGGTCGAAAGCTTGACTACAGCGAATACGAATACATAATTGAATCGCCAGAGTTAAACGTCATAGTAAACTCAACGCAAGGAAGCATATTCAGCACAATTAGAGGCCCAGTGATAGCTTCGAAAAACATCTGGGAAATATCTTTAAAGTTGACTAACGAAACTATGTACGGCTTTGGCGAAATACCTATTACAGCCGGCACTGTAAAAGTGATTCACAATCACAGAGGCGGCTCGAGTTCCATCCCGCTAATATACGCTAAAACCAACGACTCCTATCACGGATTTCTAATAGATACAGTAAACCCAACAGAAGTGACTTTTAGGGAAGAAAATTTGATAACTATTCGAAGTATAACGAACTTTGGTGTGAAGTTTCACCTGTTTGTTGGTCCTAAACCAGCTGATGTCATGAAGGATGTTATGCGGCTCATCGGATTCGATAGACGCATCGAATATTGGATGCTGGGGGCACACGTATGCAGGTAACATTGTATTTTTTTTTATTCCAAGCTTTTATTTAGTTTGCCTTGTTTGTTGTTTGTTAAGGTCTAATGTCCGATGTCCAAATGTCCCGATGTTCAATGGATCTGAACTTTGTTATGCCTGTGTAAATCCAATGACGATAAAGCTAAATAAAGCTTATTTTCCAATATATTTTTACTCGTGAATTCGTCCGCGTTTGACCACCAAACTTCCTATTGGTAGTTGTCATTTATTAACTTGAATTTTAATTTCAAAGAACTTTGGTTAATTGTCATTATTATTCAGCCAGTAATCGCCCACTGCTGAGTATAGAGATCTCTTATAGGGATTTCTACTTTGGGATAGAAGAATTTACTTAGGATGGGATTTTTTGTTTACTTAGGAATTTGCAATAGTGTGAAGCGTGATAAAAAGATTTGTATGAAAAAAACAGCCTACGCTTTACCGTAAGCTACGCGGGCGAAAAGGCGAGCAAAATCTAGTTTGTAATAAGAAGTAACACAAGATAATACATACTAACTAAAGTAAAATATAATCTTGTAAGAGTTTCTAGGCTTTTACCCGCTTACTAAGTAAGTAATATGTATCTTTGTTCGTATGGGCTAAGTTACATACTCCAGGGGCCGTACCCCCAACTCTTAGCGTCAGCCTGAACTGAATCGTGCTTGGTTTCGTCACGTTCTGACAGCTAGAGGTTACATAAAAGCCAACGCGATATTGAGAGACCCTATTCTTGGGCGATCGAGATTATCTCCGTCGCTCTTTCTGCTATGACATTTCTAATGAGGGCGACCGTGACCGAGATAATATCTCGCTCGGCAGAATAGGGCCCTAAGTATGACCTAAGATGGACCTAAGTCTCGTTACGACCTCAGTTTCATAGTTTATAAGACACCTGAAGGCCTTTGACATTAGAACAACTTCAATTTCAACTCTTGTTTGTAATCTTGGTCTCCACAATACGGGCCTTGTGCCTAGTGAGTGTGGGCCCGCAGCCAAAGTTATGGAAATTTATTGTTTAACCTGATACGTATACGGGCTGACTGGTTAGACACTTGACATATCCTAGGTTATTATAGTACTCATCATTATGAGCAACTTTTACTATGGGACCAACCCGGAATTCGCGAAAAAAAAATCAGCTGTTCCATACATTTTGTCAAGTGTCATTGACATTTTTCTATGGAACAGCTGATTTTTTTTTCGCGAATTTCGGGTTGGTCCCATAGTAAAAGTTGTTCATAATAATGAGTACTATGATAACCTAGAATATGTCAAGTGTCTAACCAGTCAGCCGGTATAGGTAGTTAGTTTATTGTTATTATTTTAAGTTTTTAAGTTTCCATTGTCTGTACTTAATTTTTTGGTTAATAAATTATCTTATCTTATCAGTTCATAAGGAATTCTTCTTCTGAAGGATCTTCACTAAGAACTTCTTAGTGAAGATCCTTCAGAACTCCGCCAATGTCAAGTTAAATACTTAGGTCATCGAACACAGAGTTTGTATAGTGTGCCTAGCCTGACTTTGACGTAAAAATACGTAGCGAGTACGAATATTCGATAGAGATACATCGGTACTATGGAAACTAACGTGGTTTTCACACATTTTTAACCGACTTCAAAAAAGGAGGAGGTTATCAATTCGACTGTTTTTTTTTTTTTAATCTTTGTTACCTCATAACTTTTGACTGGGTGAATCGATTTTGATGATTCTTTTTTTTATTAGAAAGCTGACGCTTCCCATTTGGTCCCATTTCAATTTAGTCCAGTTCTGATAATTGTATCCATGAGAAAACCATATAAGTCTTAAATTTGCATTAAGTACGTGCGCGACAAATAGATGAATAACTCAATAGTCGGTCTTTTGAAGTCGGTTTTTTTTTTTTTAAATAATTATTGTTATACCTAATTAAACACGAGACGCAACCGCGAGCGCGTCACGTTTGTAAACTCACCTGATGGAGGTCACCGAATGTGACCGAAACTAGTCGTAGTAGACGATTTAATTTTTACGTGAGTATTTATTTATAACAAAAACATAGGTGCTAAAAATAAATGGTGTACACTTTTCTATCGAATATGTACTCGTACCGTATTTTTACGTCAAAGTAAAAATAGGCACACACAGTTTGAAATTGTTCGGGGACCGGTGAAAGTGAGTTGCAGCATTTTTCCTTCTTTTCTATTTTTCTTTTTTTCTTTTTTTTTTTTTTTTCTTTTCTTTTTTTTTTACTTTTCTTTTTTTTTTTTCTTTTCATTTTTTTTTTTTCCTTTTTTTTTTTTTTTTTTTACTCTGCGATAGAAGCTATACAATAGCTTACTATTGTATAGCTTCTATCGCGGGCCTTGAGCGTGGAGGTAGAATCCAGAAATTCCGTAACGAAAATAACCTAAGCCTAAGACCACCCACTCCGACCGGCACAGCGGTGATACTTTTTAGTTTTGCCATCTATCGATGAATAGCAGAACCTTTAATTACTTTTTGAAATATGACGCTTGTCTCTTTAGTTCAGCAACTCGCCTCTAGGTGGCATTGGTTAATGAAATAATTATAATTAGATATAATTGCATAAGTTGATATAAAATGCTATGCAATAGCTTTACCGCGGCAGTCCCCGAGTGCTACACATCTTTATTTTCGTTCACTCCATTCACCACTGAAACAAAGGCTTCTCGTTACGACCCCAGTTTCATAGCTTATGACCCTTTGACATTAGGACAAACAATAGATCCACTATAGTTTGACGACTCATCCGATCCCGAATCCTTTAATAAGAATATTTCAAGATTATTCACCTTTTTTGCGAGTACTTACTTATATTTCGAGGGTTTAAGCTAGAAGTATACCGAGTCGAAAACTTTTTATTCCGAAGTACGGACACTTTAAACAAACATTGGAGTCATAATACAAAACAAAATTAACACACACAAAGGACACAACACTCTATGGGAATAACTGTTTTTTTTTTTTGCTATTTCAGGGTTGGTTTCGTAGTGAAATACATGTTATTGGCTTGGTAAACCCTAAGCTTATAACCTTGTAAAGGCTATTTTCAATATCTCTATACACCTATCGGTTTTCTCTTTTTTGTGTAGGCAGGTCCTTGTGTGTAATGAATAAAACAGATAAGTAGTCGTATATAGACTAGGCATTCTATTCAAGAGGTAAATTAACTGAATGTAAAGAAATCATTTCTACAAGAAATATTATAGCTATTTCGGATTTGTACCTAAATACAAACCAAGATTTTATCTCGGATATTTATTCATGCGATCATTGACCTATTGGACATAAGGGTATCTACTTATAGACAGGTATAAGATAAGGTACCTATCTTTGTTGACACACAAATAAGAAAAAAACAATTTTTCATCCCGCAACTAAGTCTATTTTGATTTTGTGTTTGTTTTGTATTCTGAGTTTTTTTTGTTCTATTTTGAATATTCATCACGTGTTAATTATATTCACATCAACTTCCAGTGAACTTTCCGAAGAGCCAGAAAATGGGACAGACATAAGCACGTTCCTAGAAGAGGCAACCACGCAAAACATGCCTTTCGAAAGCCACTGTGTGACACCGATTGTTTTCGACAATCTGTGTGAAATGGACCGAATCGCGCATATCAATGAGAGCGCCACACTGCTACGAGATGCCGGGAAAAAGTTCGTGCCTCATGTTTCGCCTTATGTAAGTGCCTCATCATCATCTTCCTACCCTTATCCCACTTATGTCCACACACCAGGAATGTCTTACCTCTCATCCAAAAATTGTCTGGAAGAGATCGTTCTTAGTAAAAAGATCGCCTTGAGTGCTTTTCTCTTATTTTTTATACTGTTTGTAATTTTCTTTTTGCGGTGCCAATAAAGAGCCATTGTATTGTTGTTGTATTGTATTAAAGTTTATTGTATTATTAAAAAATTTGGTAGGTACAGTATGTACGTTTCGTCCATTATTCTCTATCATTCTTCATATCTACATTCAATCCCTTTTTACTAAAATCATCTTTTATTCCGTTTATCCATACTTTCTTTGCTCGCTTTACCGCGTGTCAAGCCAAGTTCAAGTGATTCAAGTGACAGAACTCGCGAGCAGCACCGTTATTACGTGTGTAATATTACACGAACCATTTGGAGCCACTTTTGACCTCCTCTTAACTCAAAAACTATTTCACATAAACGTGTCAAATTTCGCTCATATATTAAGACTTGCGGGATACATATGTGCTCCAAATTTTATAGACACATCTCAAACGGTTATTTAGATATTAACGTCCAAAAATCGTAATTTTTATCACTGACCTAACTATAGACTAAAACTCTAACCATGTTCCAGATGACCTAGAAAGTTCAAATTTGGCATACAGATATGTAATTAGGTGAATACAAAGGAACAAATCAGAAACTGGTAAATTTGTATCATTTTATTATAATTTTGGACCACTTAACTTATAGAGGTGTGCCTCAGCAATCAGCAATCAAAACTTATAACAGCCGGTCTTTATGTGGATTTTAAGGTCTTCACGTGAATATATAACGAGTTGAATATCATCCTTAATTTTTTTAATCCAAATATTTTCGTTTTAGTACTTGTAACTAAGAGTATTAGTCGACTTTCGTATTTATTACGTTCTAACTGGGATTTAGTATTAATGCATAAACAGGAAGCGTATTAAAATGGTAGCAGATAAGATAATGAATGGGCAATGCGCACTATTATCTCTAACATTCAAGAGAGTGTAGACAATAACATAAAAAGGAAAACCACGCAGCGGAAACGCAATAAAAACATTAAATCTCTATACCTGCCTAGTTTTCTTTACAAAAAGTAATGATATCCCACCAAAAACATAAATGTAAAAAAGGAGAGCCAAGTTTAATACAGAAATTATGTTTGGCTGTGGGCTTCGCCGCAAAAAGAATGGAGATCTAAATGAGTGCCAAGTTTGATGGTCAGTCCTGAAATTTATTTAAGACAACATAAAATATCATTTTTCTTATAACTTAGGATAATATATTGTAGCCTTAGGTTTGACTTGGCTAGTTTTCATATTTTCGTTCGTTTCGTTCACGCACATAATTATATACACATACACACACACACACGCACACACCCACTAACACACCTCCTCACTAACTTTAAATATCTTGATTTTTAATTTTCAGATTCTCTACGAAACCTTCGACACAAACAGTACAGACGCAAACGAAACCGAGACGACGCGTAAAGAAGAGCACCGTCATAATTCGAATTGTACCTACAATATCAAAGATTATTCAGATTTCATGCTTCAAGACGCAAACTCCACAGGAATGTACAAAGGCCTAGTTGGAAGCGAGCAAGTTGTGTACCCAAACTATGAAAATGACGCCATCGACTTCTTAGAACTTCTATGGGTTTACACTGCTGATTTAGACGGAGTTATTTTGGAAAATAGCTGGCCGTTGGATGAGTCTGAGAAGTTGGTGAACGAAACTCATCTGTTTTTACCGTATTTTAGCGAGGTGAGCAGGTATAATTTATATGTATGTTATATGTTTAAGCGTGTCGCCTGTATGACAAGATTAGGGTCATCTTTTGGAATTATCTTCATATTTTTTGCAAATGTTTTACAGCAAATTTCGCTTTGATATATCTATCGGAAAAGATCGAAAAAACGTTTCTGTCTTCAATATTCTTCACCAAAAAATGGAAATGTTCAGTTCACTGAGGGTTCATAAAGCGCGTGAAAGTTTTATACTGCTAGCTTGCTAGCTGAGTAAAGTGCAAAAATACTCTACGTTTTCTAGGATAAGCATTCATTGGCGTTTGGCAAAATATTTTCAATTTTAGAAATAATCAAGTTCTCCGGAAGGTAAACTAGCCAAGATTAGATTTTGGCAAAATATTTTCCCTTTTAGAAACAAACAAAGTTTGTTTGTTGGACTACATTAAATTAATTTAGAGTTACCTACTTTGAACTAGATTTTAATTAAAACCTATTTTCTATCACAACAGAAATAAATTACTCGCAAAATTTTGTTCTAATCATTGTTAACATGAAATTACTTTTCCAGAGTTTCGAGATGGCATTTAATCATACGCCAGCATGGAACGCGACCAGAGCTAACGGAGACAAATATTTATATAAACACAACGAATACGCCAACAGTTTATCGAAAGCCTTTAAGAGGAAAACGTCTAAACCCATTGGAGCCTCAAGCCAGTGGCTGAATGGAAATGTTTACGTCAGCAGACAAAATATCGCAACTTCTTGGACCAACCTTCAAAAGGAGTTAATTGAAGCAGCTTTAGGAGGAGTATCAGGGCACTGGCTTTGGTCGTCACCAATATGCGGCAACACAGACAATTTCGACAGCGAAACTCACGCCAGTCTTTGTGTCAAATGGTACATGGCAGCAACGTATATGCCAATGATTAAAATCCACTCAAAAGACACGCTCAGAGATCCACTTTCATTTGTCGGCACTCACAGAACTATAATGATCAACGCTCTCAGAGACAGACTAATGTTGGCACCATATTTCTACTCCACTCTCCAAGAAGGTCCTATCCTCAGACCTATGTTTTACCAGTTCCCGGAATCAGATGTTTTGAAAGACTTGACGAGTCAGTTTAGCGTGGGAAATGATTTGCTGATAGTTCCGAACCTACAGCCGATCCAAAGTATGGTGCATGTTATCATGCCACCAGGAGTGTGGTATGAAATGTGGAGTGGATTGAAGATAGATGCAGAGGAAGGTGAGGCAGTGACCATGGCTACGACAGAAGCAGACTTCTTGACTCTGATTCGAGGAGGATCTATCGTTGTTTTGCAAAAGGTACCTCTTTCTACTTTGTATTATGTATTATGTATCTATTGACCAATAGAGCATACCGGATTTACCGGATTGGAATCTGTGGAACTGCATGAGACAGCATACTGCTTTCGTAACGTCCAAGTGCACTGTAGTGCAGTGACGTATGCAACAAAGTAATACGTTTACGTGTACGGATCCGCTGTGTTCTGACCTTTATACTGCCTTTCCACTGAAACGGAGCTATGCAATATGAACTAATAAAATTGCATAAAAACCGTCATTCCGCCTTCCGAGCGGCGTTTGTATCCAATTCTATTACATAGTTAATATTGCTCAGCTCTGCTACAGTAGACAGGCTGCCTTAGGGGTACGCTTGCTTACGGAGCAAGGTCGACTACTGAAATTGCATTTTATGTTCCGCTTTTCAAAGAGAGTCTGTTATTTTTTTGTGGTTTTAACTTTTTTCTTTGTTATTCTGACGACTAGGTTAGGCATTAACAACAACAAATTATCTATAATACGCATCGATCTAATTCCGACTTCGGTGATAATACGTTAGTATTCTAGGAATTCATTGTTTACGGCTCGTACATATATTTTGTTACACAGACGACCTTACGTGTCTTGATGGCATATTATTTCGTAAGAAAGTTTCTAATTTAAATTCAGATACAAAACCTAACCTTTACATATTTTAACGAATATTTTAATAGCAACGGAAGCACTATTGAATTCGTAGACTGAGAACACATAGCAGCGGTTTGCTTTGTTTAGCGTTTAAAAGAAATATACTGTATCACAAACAACTAGGGCATATAACATAGAAACCAATTTGAAACCTTAGTAAAACAGACGTCGTATTGCGCCAACTAGTACAGCTCTTTCACGAATTTCGCAGATGAATTTCCAAGAAATGTTTGAGGTTGCTATTCAGAATTTCGCTGCTCGCCGCACCGGTGATTCTACCGATCGTAGCACATTTTTGTTTACCCGTAATACAGGTATTATTCAATATTTTCCAGGACGTCAGCCTCACGGCGGAAGCGACTCGATCTCAATCTGCCTTCTCATTGATAATCGCATTAGCATGCGAGACTATCACAAACGAAATGGAGCAGAAAAAATCCACTAAGTGCCTCGCATCTGGGACCCTGTACATGGCTCCAAGCACGAGCATCCATTTAGAAGCTGACGGTGAAAGATTACGGATCACCGCACATGGAGACTACCACGTATTCTGCGGCTCGTACCCATCGTGGGCTCATGTGATACGAGACATTAATATTTATGGATTAGAAGATGAAGTAAATAACTATGACGACATGAGATACGTCACTGCAGCGATAGATCTGTGCGTTTTGCAGACGGAGTCAGAAATTGTTTTTAATTTCGTTTCTTCAGAATAATGCGGCTAGAGGAAGTTTATCTTATTTATACAAAGAAAACGAGATTGATTTGAATAAACAGTGAGGGCCGGCTTTGTTTACCGACGAAGGGAACATAATTAAAATATATTTTTATGATTAAAAATACATACCTCGGTAAAAATATATTTGTGTTTGTTTTAGCGGAAATGTTTATTTAGGTTCTAATTGCATTTTACTCTTATTTATTTAAAAGCAAAAACAGTAGAATACAATTTTACACGAGATAAGTTCTAGCAGAGTACGACTCTGTTAAAAATACACCCAATTGTTTTTCTGCAAAAATTGTAACTGTTTTTTGAGGACTGGTTTAGCTTAGTGGTAGCACATCTGCTTATGACCAATAGGGTCCGGGTTCGATTCCAAGCCGGGCAAATGTTTTGATGAATTTCAAATATCTGCTCTGGGTCTCGGCGTTACTTGTCCATATATTTGAAGGTCTATGGCATCCCCGATACAAGACTTCTTATTACTAGGGAGCTATACGTGAGAAACGTTATTTATTTTATTTAAATTTTTCTCGATAAAAAGTATTTGCTGAATATTTAAGCCAACGCGAACGTGCAAAAAGCAAGAGCAATAAAAAACGATTAGTTTTATTCAACGTGAAATCGGTTCAATACCCCTCAAAAGTCACATCACATCAAACATTGAAGTTTAAGGTACTTAGATGAAATTTATTAGATTTGTTTGAAGGCAATTTTGAAATAATTGAACATGATTATATTTAATAGTGGACAGCAGTTTGGTAAAACGGCTGCTAAAGATAAATGGAGTCCATTTCTCCGGCACCCAAAAAGGGTAGCGACGTAATAATAGTTCTCGAGATTAACGAAGCCTATGGCAGATTTCTTGTATGAATTTCATGTGGCTTATGAAAAAATTCAGGATAAATCGTATTTCTCGCTTGGTTATTCCTACTCGCATCTGCTAAGATGTTTTTACCAGCATATTTATGTATATCTACTAATATTACAAATGTCAAAGTTGGAATGTTTGTTGCTCAATCACGCAAAAACGGCTAAACGGATTTCGAATTCTGGATTAACATTTATAAGTAGGTATATTGGCTTGTTATTCCGGAAAATATGAGTAAAATAGAGCGCAACGAGAATGTATGTATATACAAATCAATGTCTTAGTCCCAGAAAAACTATAAATGGCTCGATGATTTTTTTTTTTTTTTAATTACAATATACTTCATTAAATTAAAAAACTAAACCAATAAAACTAAACTAATCTAAAAGGCCGCTGCCTGCGGGAATTGTTCTCAAAATGCTGGCCCCATTTACCACGTTGTATGGCGATGCTCACCCTTTGGGCGAGATAAAGGCCAGCATTTTGGTCACGTGATGCTTCGACCAGAGGATTTTTTTAGATTTTTAATAATTTTTAAAATAAGAATTATTTTGAAAAAGAAAAATGCTGATCAAACCTCTAGTCTAACTAGTATATTAAATAATTAAAATACGTATCGTAGTCTTATGATAAATAATTCAGTCATACAGACATCGAAGTCTCACCAAAAGGGTCTTTTTACCATTTTGATACGGAACCCTGAAAAATTATGTACAAAATAATTTTCAGTACAATTTATTTCAACATTTAATTTTGTTAATGACTGATTTCTAAAAAAACTAAATTTCAGTTTTATTCGTCTCGTACGTTCGAACGATTTCTAAGAATAAATAATTATATTGTCTATCTACTTTTTCTTAATTCTTCAATCGGAACTAATTAAAGATAACTTTCTCATCCTCCCACAATTCTTAAAGAGTACAAAATTTTATATTTGTGAATTAAAGAAAATGATATTATATACAGGGTTATTCATAAAGGGTATGCTAAGCCGAAAAGGGCTCATACTCATCAAATTCTGAGACCAACCCAGAATTCGCGAAAAAAATCACCTGTTCCATACATTTTGTCGATTGTCATTGACAGTTTTCTATGGAACAGCTGATTTTTTTTCGCGAATTTCGATTTGGTCCCATAGTAAAAGTTGTTCATAGTGATGAGTACCTACTATGAGCCCTTTTCGGCTTAGGCATACCCTTTATGAATAACCCTGTAGAAGGAATAATACGTTAAAAGGTTCAGGTTACGTGTACATTTGTATCATCTGGAATTTAGATATTTATACAAGCTTAACTTGCTCAAAAAAAATTTGAGCAAGTTTGTAATGAAAGAGTTATCATTTTGTCAAGTGTCAAGTGTCAACTGTATTTTTTTAATGATATTTTTTTTTTTGTCGCGAATAAGTCGTCGTTTGACCACCAACTCGCCTGTTGGTAAGCGACAATGATATTATAATTGTGGCTAAGTGTACTTGTATTAACCTTTTATGAAACTCAGGAATTTGAAGTTTATAAACAAATCTGAATTTGAATTAGCAGACTCAGCTTCCGAGTTAACCCTAAACTTGACACAGTGGTTTAGTACACACTTAATTAGAAAGATACGTCGTAGAAGATGACAACTTCCCCAGAATTCAGATATGAACCCCAACATCTGTTTGTGCTAACTTTGCGGCTG
Organism: Alcis repandata; assembly: GCA_949125135.1. Taxonomy (NCBI): domain Eukaryota; kingdom Metazoa; phylum Arthropoda; class Insecta; order Lepidoptera; family Geometridae; genus Alcis; species Alcis repandata. The sequence continues at coordinate 8,370,806 of OX421238.1, forward strand.
CTGACTACTATCTGTAGGGTTTCCAGAACCGGTACTGTTTCAAAGAACCGGGATTTCGGTACTTTTGTTCGAAAGAACCGGGAAATCCCGGGATTTCCCGGTTCTTTTCAAAATTTTTTCCAGTGGCGCGAAAGTAAATCTTACATGCAGTAGTCATTCGTTTTATATTTGTCTGAGAGGGTTTGAAGTGCTCTGTGACTCTCAGCAATTACTTATAACCTTGTGACAGGTCTTCTGCGTGTGCAGATAGGTTTTTTTTATGTTATTGAGTGACGAGACGAGCAAAACGCTCGCCTGATGTTAAAAGTCACGTTTGCCCATAACAGGTCTGCACCACCCAGAATTTTGAATTCTTAGAATTCAAGATCCTGCGCGGCGCAGCACTGCGCTCGTCACCCTGAGATATAAGATGTTCAATCTTCTATTTGCCCTGAAATTTGACTCGAAACAATGCCCTTCCAACCGGAACACAGTAATGTTTGCACATTACTGCTGGGCGGTGGAATAACTGGCAAAGGTGTGGTATTTCCCCAGGTGGGCTCTGCAAAAGAGCCCAAAAGATAAAAAATAGTGATGCAATGTCGTTAGTGAACATGAAGATTTATTTTCCGCTCCGTCTCTAAAGGGTATGAGAAACTAACTAAGACTGCTTTTGCGGCCAATTAGTAGACCCATGGTTTTCTATCTGTAGCACTGTCGTGGTTTTCTTTGGACTCCTGGAGTCCTAGCTTCAGCGAGTAATAGCCGCAGCCTGTATCCTCCTTGTTCTTTGCTCCGCCTGTTTATATATTCCACCTGGACGATATAATCAGATATTTCCAAGTTGTTATCCTCTATGATCAGTACATACTTCTTACTTATTCGGAAATTATTCTCGATGCTCGATCGATTATTCTGCAGTGGTTTGTTATGGGACCCGTACTTTTCCACTAGTTCGTAGATTTGATCCTTAGAGCTGAAGCTATCGCCTCCTGCTGTATGTGCAGGTGTAGGAGAGTCAAGCTTATGATTATTTCAGGCGCAGGTGATGGTGTGCTACAACTTTGTGATTGCCATAGTGAAAATAGTGTTGAATCCATCACACTACGCTACCGTAACTTAAGACCGGTCTACACTATCACTGTGTAAAGTCTATTGTATATAGTGGCGGAGCTGTGACTTGAGTCCTCAGTCCTAACCCAAAGCAGTAGTTCACTGCCATTTTATGTTTTTTTCCTTCGCAGTGATGTGTTCTAGGTGTTTACTTACAAAAATTTGCTATCTAACCGACCTAGATATTTTACTTTCTTACTAAGTGTTCATTTTGAACCAAACAGCGTAAGAGTTTTGAGATGACTTCGGTTTTCATGTGAACAAAACCATGCCAAATCAACATGCCTCTCCACTTGGGGTGTTTTGTGCACTGCCCCCCAACTGTCAGCGTACCTAAACCAGCTGAGCCCTCTGAAATAGTGGAGCACGGCCTGAGATCGCCGATACTCATCTACTTGTATTGCGCCTCATAGCTCCTCCTTGTGGGCAGCATTTCGTAGCTCGACACCACTGTATGCCCTCTGTCTCACTGCTTAAAGTTCTGTCAGTGAGCAGTGCCGTAAACCAATAGACAGCTTAACAAGATACACAATGACAATAGAGTCGCCGAACGCCCATTCCTCCTCGTCAGTTTGATATGGAGTGTGTAGTTTCCATCCATTACTGTCATCTAATTGACAGTCTAGAAAGTGTGTCTGCAGCAGCCATTCAAATTGTAATAATGTAATGAAATATGATTTTTAAGCTTATAACTAATAAAATCTTCACATACATTATTTGGAAGGTGATGAGTTGCTAACTAATTAAAACTAAAAACTAACTTTTATTTGTGATATTCTATCATGTATATGCTTCTTTATGTTATCTTCTGTAAATAAAGTAGTTAATATTAGTTATTTTAGTTAATAAAACGCAGTAATCTGCGTGTTAGATTCTCTTTTGCGCCTTCAGAAAACTAGAAATAGCTAGTACCGAAAATCCCGAAAGAACCGGGAAAAGATTCAAAAATCCCGGTTCATTTTTGACCCCAAAAGAACCGGGAAATCCCGGTTCTTTTGGTACCGGGATTTCCCGGTTGGAAACCCTAACTATCTGTAACCATAATAGAGGCCATCTATTATTTATCTCACACAAATTTAATTATTTTTGACACAGTACCCACCGTTCTCCGTTCAGTTCTACCGTTTATGCCCAAGAGCGGTATCTCAAAAAAAAAACCAGTTTTTTTCATGCATCTTTTTTTCATTCTTTTCATCATTCAGCTTGTAAAGTTACGCATCTCATGCGTGAAAAAAAAGAAATCATTTTTTTTTAGATACCGCTCTTGGGCTTAGGACGGCATGCGGCAGCGTTAGTCACGCTTGTGACTATTTAGTGTGCCGTCACATTTTATGCAATTTAACGTCAAGAAATTATTTAATTAATAAAACTTGTTTTAATACTTTGATCAGATTTGAAGTGTGACGTCACAAAACTTAAGACCGTCCCACCCCCAAAAAAATTGTGGATGGCCCCCTACGGATTTACGGTTTCTGCAAGGTCTCGTTAAGTTAGGAGTTTAACCACATCCCACTATCCCTAAATACTATTAGTATATAACATCATTAGTGTTTCTGTTTTTGTTGATAAAGTGAATAAGCGTCACAAAAACTTCCAAGATATTTTTTATTTATGTGAAAGTTAGAAACTCTAAAAGATTTTCTTTGTAATAGTTTCACGGCATAATGCTCGAATACTTTCCTATCAAAAAAAAAGTTTTGGTTTTGGTCCTTTTGTAAAGCAATTTTACCAAAAAGTTACAAAAAAGTTTTTAGTTGTTTGAATAGAATAAATCCAATAGAAAATAACTGTAATAAAAACTAAAAGCCTGCTAATTTTTAATCTTCTAATATTTTTGAGATCGGTGTAGGTGTATTGTCATTTCTAAAATCGACGATAAGAAAAGTTAATCAAAATCCATGGTTAGTTAGTGGCTCTCCACCATCATTTTTGGCACGGCTGCTCTAACATAAATAATATTAGCCTTCGTACTACCCGACTAAAAAAGTTATATTATCTCTGAAAATTGGCTTGAAATATATTATAAGCCAATTTATATAAAGCTATCCAATTATGCATGTAGGTCAAGCCAATGAAAGGCCTTGGTTTGAACAACAAATAACTAGGCAAGGAGGATTTATTTCATCCTCCTAGCACAGATAGTTTTTTTGCAGTTAGGTACTTTTCATGGAGACTGCGATAAATTGCACAAGAGAGAGGAAACCTATACCTACCTACAGAAGGCAGATTTAGCTATCCGAACATCGAATGTATTTGACGACATCTTCGAAAAGTCTTCCGCCTTCGGAAAGAATATGTCAAATCTTTGACAAGATCAAGATTTGAAGACTTTTCGAAGATAATCGTCGAATACATTCGATGTTCGGATAGCGGAATCAGCCTACAGGTCTATACTCAGCAGTAATTCATAAGATATAGGCTGACGATGATGATAATGTGTCTATCATCCTAACCCATTCACACGTTTTTGCAACATCGAGTAACAAACAACCAAAAACCAAACTTCACATCTAAAATAATATCAGAATATCCGCCCATTGTATCCGCGGTATGGCATCCTTCATATCAAATTAAAGCCTCTTTCATTTAAATTATACTTAGATTTATTCGTCCACAGAGTATTCAGCGAGCGAGCGTCCCTCGAGAAATTCCCACCCGTTGAATTACATGCAAGAATCCACCCTTGGATCTGGGCCTTTCCCTTTAGTAGGTTTAAAATGTGTACCTACCTACTATAGAGGAGGCTGCGTGACAAATTGTTTGTTGCCATAAAAGCTGGCCTGAGTACCGTTTTATACCAATATCCCCGGCTCTACGATTAGGTAAGTACCTATTTAGAAATTGTAAGACTAAATCTTTAGAGAATTTAACGTTTAGGAATTAGTCGTTCATGGAATTAAGTTGTGGAGTGGAATGTAGTCAAATTGCTGACCAGATTTTCAAAGCAAGACCGGTTTATAGGAATAACGAAAGGGTAAACTTACCCGAAAAGGGCTTATAGAAAGTACTTATCATTGTGAACCACTTTTACTCTGGAATAAAATTGTGAAGTGGAATGTAGAGTCAAATTGCGGACCAGATTTTCAAAGAATATGGTTATTACGAAAGGGTAAGCAAAACCGATAAGGGTCCATAGTAGGTATGTACCTACACTTTTGTACAGATCACTACAAACAACTTTTACTATGGGGCCAAACCTGACGACAAAATGTCAGTATTAGCAAATTTTTATTCCGATTTCAGTGTTGATTTCATACTTTAAGTGGTCCATAATAATAAATACTACGAGCCCTTTTCGGCTAAACGTACCCTTTCCATATAACCCTGTAGGTATACTAACTAGCCTGAACCAACTCTTCCCTGCAGTGAAGGCGTACAGGACGGCGGCGGCACTCGCTCAGGCAGTTCTTAAAAAAAATACTCGTGCCGCAAACATAAATAAGGTGGCCCAAGGCCACCCCGCCGCACCATAACCTGTCTACAGTGTCTGTCAACAAACTGTTTGTATTTATTGTAATATTTTTTACCGCTAACTTATTTGAAATTTATATGAAATAAATAATATACTAAGTATTTGAACATTAACATAATCGTTGTTAGATCAAACAAATGTTATTGGAACCAAAAATTATGAGAATGCCCATTAAATAGACACACTGTCCCACCAGTGGGTCAAATTAGTGGGACCACGAGTCATTGATCACCCAAATTACACCAAACGATAGTTATATAAAACGTTGTTCGTCCAAATAAAAGTATATTAAAAGTTGTTATGTGAAACAAGGGAGAACTACTCAACTCTAGTATAGAATCGAATAGAAAACTGTCATGGGTGCCAAAGTGCCAACCCACGGAAAATAAGTACTAGACCGTCTGGCCTTACTGTCAACTATGTCTCAGTGAAGGAGGTTCCTTATCGTTTATTTGTCGTGACTTGTAATGATGCAAGTCTGGCTCAAAAACTGTTGAACCTTATCTTTGTTAGTAGCAAACAAATTCAGATAATTAAACTTTCCAGTCATTAGCAATTATTATTGTCTTTTAAATAAATATGTGTAGGTATTTAATGTACAAACTTAAAAAAAAATAACGGACTTCAAAATTAATTGGGTGAAATTTTTTCTAGTTAGTTTGACAAACGAAACTAATCAACTAATTTTGAATTAATTTGTATTGGACTAATCTGAATGTTATATTCTTCAAATAGAGAAATATTTTTGACAAAATTCAGTGGAAACAAGCAAAAAATAATAATACAAACAACGTGATAACCCCCTCCTTTTTTCCAAGTCGGTTAAAAGGCAATCTAAAGACATAATCTTAAGACACTTTTAGCAATGTTAAGTAAGCAACAATTATCATTGGGATGTTTACGAGTGTGTGCGAAGTAAATAGAGATAAGCGTACTCTTCCATTGCGGGGGATACAAAAACATTACATATATTACGTTATATTTAACTGACCCCTCGCTCTTGATCCGAGATAATTGTGTTTTAAACAAATAGCAAACAACAACTTATTTCATAACCCGCACTCGAACAGTGAAGTGGCTCTCTCGAAGTAGATACCTCTAATGAATAAAGACGTAAATCCAGATAACTTCACGGAAAATCTACAAAATAAACAAACCAAGAACTTTTTGAATCCAGGCCCAAGAATGCCGAACATTAGAGTTTATTCCGGGAGTTCTCATCCCGAAATTGCGAAGAAAATCGCTTCACGTCTCAATCTCAACTTGGGAACGGCCACCACTAAGAAGTTCAGCAACAAGGAAACGAACGTCGAGATTGGAGAGTCGGTGAGGGGTGAAGATGTTTACATCGTGCAGAGTGGCTGTGGAGAAATCAACGACAATCTTATGGAGCTTTTCATCATGATCAACGCTTGCAAAATTGCGGCAGCGTCACGAGTCACCGCCGTCATTCCTTGCTTTCCATACTCGAGGCAAGACAAGAAAGAGAAGAGCCGTGCGCCAATCACAGCCAAGCTCTTAGCTAACCTAGTCTCCGTAGCTGGCGCTGATCACGTCATTACCATCGACCTACACTCATCTCAAATCCAAGGATTCTTCAACATCCCAGTCGACAACTTGTACGCTGAGCCAGCCATCACGAAGTGGATCAAAGAGAACATTCCCGACTGGAAAAGCTCTGTGATGGTATCTCCCGACGCAGGCGGAGTGAAGAGAATGACTGCTATCGCAGATAGACTTGACATTGACTTTGCGATCATTCACAAGGAGGGACAGAGAGCGAACGATGGTGACTCGACCATCCTCGTTGGAGATGTGAAGAATAGGATAGCAATAATGGTGGACGATTTAGCTGATACTTGCGACACAATTGTCAAAGGAGCTGCGGCTTTGCGTGCAGCGGGTGCGAGTACCATCTATGCTTTTTGCACACATGGAGTCTTTGCTGGCAATGCTATAGAGAAGATAAACGGCTCCTGTTTGGAAGCTCTGGTGGTCACCAACACGATTCCTCAAGACTTAAACATGAAGAAGTGTCCGAAACTGCAAACCATTGACATTTCAGTGATGTTAGCCGAGGCGATCAGACGTACGCACTACGCAGAATCCGTTTCGTATCTATTCACGAATGTACCATATTAAATGAAAGTTAAGCTCAAATTAAACGTGATGTTTCTGCGTTAATAATGTGAAATTGTATTTTTCACTTTTTAATATCTTTTGCCATCTACTAAGTAATACGTTTTATAATTAAAACATGAGTTAATGTTGTCTTTTATCAAATTTAATCTTAAACAACAGAATATGTACATGGAAACTCTCTAAAGCGACTATAATCTAAATTCTAGAGTCAGGCATGCATCATCAAATATTATTCAGTTGCTTGGGCAAAATATAAATAGGCTAGAGCCTTTCGATATTATCTTTACCTACCTATATTGTAAGTCTGAAACAAGTAACCAACGACTACGGAATACACGCTCTTCCTATACTACCGGAAGTATAAGGTAGGTTCTAAGGTAAGGTAATAAGGTAATAATAATAAATAAGGTAATAAGGTAGGTTCTTCTTTACTAAAACCTTTCAAAAATACTTTCTCTTAGAAAGTTATTCTTTTCATGCGCCCTAAGTATAGAGGTAATCATCGTGTGATAAATCAATGACATAATAATTAACAACATGAAACAGATAATTCCACTTAGAATCATGTTGCAAACGTCTATCTCAATGATGTTCAAACTTTTTGCAGAACAAAACTTTTTACTTTTTCTGTTTAGTGTGGAGAAATATTTTGCGATCCTTCTACCTTCGTTTGTTTAACCTTTTAATCAAGGTTTTTCTTAATAAATACAACATTCTAAGCCAGAACCATATTTGTTACTTGACTGCAAAGCCGGTTCTTTAGGAATTTGCAGTAACTTTAAAATATAAAGTAGGTATCTACCTTAAACCTTACCTTGCGAACCCCTCAGGAGTTTCCAACTCACACCTTGTCACGACCCACACGTTCAAAAAAACTGATCTAGAATTCTATAAGTATTTAGGATCTCAAGCTTGTAGTGCTGCCATCTTACTGCAACCTGTCGAACTAGCTTATCAACGGACATGTTAAACCAAGCAGCAAACAAGCGAAAACAAAACCAACCAGTCCCTGGTTGACGTAGTATCAACATTGTTGTACTTTGGAACGGAACATTGACCTGATAAATAATAGTGTTTATTTTTAATAAAACTTGGTAGGTAACGAAGTTTACGAAAACAGTGTGGTGCTACGTAGCGTGGCTACTTGTATCTATCTGCTGGTAAAGTAAGTACATATGTAGGTACTGTATTTTAAATAAGAAATTACCATGAAATTACGACTTGTTTTCAAGGAGAAACTATCGGATTTTGACAGCTACGTCAACTAATTTCCCGCGTAGTTCAAAATTGTTGTTGTCACTTCATATAGAACAACAAAGATTTTACTTAAGTACATACACATTATGTTATATATGTCAGCGGAAGCTACAGAAAAGGTTAAACTCAGGGATACAGGTTAATTTTCATCCTCATCATAACCATCGTTTACGGATGAACCAAGGGGTTGCAGCTAGTTGGTAAATATAAACATTTAAATTGAAACAGACAAAAAAATCTACTTATTAAGTAAAGTAAAACAAATTAAGTCGTACAATCAAAAACAAACAGAACTAGGTACCTATCGAAATAACTGTAAACCCCTTTTACTTCTAGAAACTTCTCCCAGCGATGTCACCCCTCCCAATACTATACAAGTTGGACGGCAGTCCACCGGCGCGGGCTGTTATGATGGTGCTGGATATCCTCGGAGTAGAGGTGGAGAAGCGTGACGTGAACCCTGTTTTACGGGAACAAGACACGCCTGAATTAGTAAAGGTACGGTAAGGTACGGTACATTTTATATCTCAGGGTGAAGACCGCAGTGCCGTGCCGCGCAGGGTCTTGAATTCTAAGAATTCAACATTCTGGGTGATGCAGATCTGTTTATGGGCAAACGTGACGTAACATCAGGCGAGCGATTTGCTCGTCTTGTCACTCGATATCATAAAACATATTAAAATAAGGTACCTCCTTACTTGTGATTAAGTTACGCCCGGGATACACTAAACTAGGATGCTAAGATATGCTCGTAGGTAGGAACTTAGTATCAGAAAAAATTTGTGCCTTAGGCTTAAAAGTAAGCCTGCTTTATAATTATGGCCCATAAAGGTACTGGCACCAGTAGTCAGCCTTTTAGTGGTAAGTCTGAGTTCAAACTTATATAATTCACTAACAAAAAAATGGCGCGCGCGCCATTTAATGTGCTTCGCAGCCACTTAGCTAATATGTTTGGAATTAATTCTACCAATGAGAAATCACAGAACCAATTTAAAATTATTTGATTGGTTAGTTTCTATTATAGCGCTATTTCTAACGGTTTTAAACCGAAAAAGGCTGAGTACTGGTGCGGGGCCGACTACTAGTGCCCGTACCCTATTCAAGCCAAAACTACGCTAAATTGTAAACCGCGTGCGGGTTCAAATACACAATTATTAATATACTCATGAAATTAGTGATAACCTACTTAGTGATGCTTATTTGGATAATTGCATCCGTCCAAAACGGACGTGTGGTATAGCAAGGCGTGTACCTAATTGAATTTCCTATTATACGCCAGTGGCAATATGGGTGGCAACTAGAATAATACGCACTACAGGGTTATTAAGAAGGGTATGCTATGCCTAAAGGGGCTGATAGTACTCATCATTATGAACAAGCAATTTTCGGCTTAGCAGCAGGGTGGTAAGGAACCCTTTCCTTACCACCCTGTATGAGATAGCAATGCTTCAGCAACTGCCTCTGAAATTAAATTAATCCAATGTTTTATAAATTTCAGAAAAATCCTATGAGGACGATTCCTTTATTAGATGAGGGTGATTTTTCGATAGCCGACAGGTATGGTATGATAAAACAAATAACAGCTACGATTTAACATTAGATAGAATAAAAAAGTACTTAGCACCGTTCATGATAGCAAATCTCATAAGCAAGGCGAAATAAATCTGCATTTTTAGCCATACCTAAGTACCTATATAATATTTTTAAATGCTTGTTTTTCTTATTATGCTAAAACTTTCGCAGATACTAAATTACTAATAGGTATGTATTTTTAGCCACGCAATAATGATATACCTAATAGATAAATATGCGAAGCCAGAACATTCACAACTTTACCCCAAGGATATGAGGAAGCGGGCCAAGATTAATCAGCGGCTATTCTTCGACTGCGGAATACTTTTTCCGAGGCTACGAGCAGTTATGGTAAATTACTTTGGAAGAATAAATTAAAAATTACGAGAGCAAAACTTACCAGTAGATAGCAGAAAGTTAGTTTTATTTTCAAACTAGCTGCGCCCCGCGGTTTCACCCGCTGTCCTGCAAGAATAGCGGAAAGCCGTTCAATTTTCTGGGGTAAAAAGTAATCTACATATTACCTAGGGCTTAAGCTACCTTCGTACCAAAGGATGATGGGCACTTCGTCCCCGGTGTTGTATCAAGTCATGACATATGTCATTCGAAAGGGCATAACAATAGCATTATTTAATTATATGACACCAACCCTGAGTGACGTGCAGGGAAAAAGATATGACGGTTTTTAGATTCTAAAAAGTGCTGTTTTTTTTCGTTTTAAAAACTATTTTATCGAATTTTATTATCGTGTATGCATTTCCTGTGACTATTTTATCACTTCCTTATAACAATTAGATAATAATAGTTTGTTTATAAACGTTTATATAGTTGTAATTATTTTAATTTTATACTGGCACATCCCAAAATCCTTACATTGCTGATTATCGACAGTTTTTGTCTGAATAATGCCATAATATGATATCGATTTATTACCATTATCAATATTTGAAAAATTAAGCGAACTTACCTGTAAGTGAAGTCTGATTAAGATTATAAGTTGTCTTGTCGAAGGGTTAAAAGCCCGAACCTTTCGTCAAACTAGTTTGTTTTTTTTAATTATCTCTCCCTTTACCAAGACACTATAAAAGCGAGCGAGATGAACTTTAAATAATGGTTCCAGATAAGAGTAAAGGCATAGAGCAGAGAGCAATCATAGACTAAATGCAGAGAGTTTTACTTTTCAAATGCTTTTGACTTTAAAAATAGTGGTCAATTAGGCCTTCTTTGCAGAGCCAGCCATGAATTTGGCTCAAAACGTCACAATACTGCTAAGTACTATCGAGGTACTATTGAGGTACTATCGATAAAATCGGCTTGTTTCGACATTATTGATGTTCTAGAAAATAATTAAGAAATCTTATTGAGAACCGTATTTATTGAGAAGGGTAGTCGTGCTGAATCTGACTACATGCCTATCCCGATCATATTCATACTCGCTACGCTCCTGGCGTACCGAGAAGCTAATGACTTCGTAAGTGACTGGCAGTACGGATTTTGCTGAAACTGGTCTACTGGTGATCTTACCACTCACATCTTAGAGACTATCGAAAACATGATGAAGCGCTCATATCACCACCGACAGAGGATGGTAACAGAGGTAGTTTTAGTAGGTATAACCCCACAAAAAATCCCCTTGACCCGGTTGCCCCCCAACGCAGCCGGTTATTTTCTTAAGGTTTCCCCCAGTCTCAAAAAAACCTATCCATAACAGACTATCTATCAGTAACACTACTTTCGAACGTGTATCTTATACTATACCGATTGCAAAAACTCGTGTTTTAACTGTAGGTATTGCTTTATTATTCAATAAAATGTCATAGTGCGCATCAAACTTAACCAGGTTAGTACTGCCTCAATCGAAAACTGCCAAGAGACAAGCTTATGCGCTTGACCATGGCTTCTCTCGGAGGCTAGATTTTTCATCCGCTGAACCGCGCGTCGGATATGCAACGGCAACGGTTTGTCGTCTGCGTACCCAAAAACACCAGGCTTTAGCAGATAATTATAGTGAACAAGGAAAAGCGTTGTGGAGAGCACTGACCCCTGGAGAACACCAGCCTTGATATCTTTTAAATCAGATAAAGAACCACCGATGACCACTGCTCGAATCAAATAATCCCGCTGGAAGTTCGGTATCCATGCAAAAAACCAAGTGAACAAGCCAAACAAAGGGAGCTTGCTTATAAGGCTTTTATGCCAAACCCTGGTGAAAGCTTTGTAGGTGTTAATGGAAACGACTAGCTTTTTCATATGTTTTTCAGAGAGGGCATATTCAGGTACTGGATACATAGCGACTGACATAAAATGCCTTTTATCAGACAGCACTCTTAATACTCTTTATTTTTTGCAAACTATTGTCAAAATGACTTCTACGTGTTCCATACATTTTGTCGAGTGTCATTGACATTTTTCTATGGAACAGCTGAATTTTTCCCGAATTTCGGGTTGGTCCCATAGTAAAAGTTGTTCATAATGAAAATAATGCCTACTATGAGCCCTTTTCGGCTTAGCGTACCCTTTATGAATAACCCTGGATTCAATAATAAAAGTAATTTTTGACATACATGTTAATAAAATTCCTTATAATAGCTTTAGAGAGCAAAAAATCAGCAATTTTTTTTAAATCTAAAAACGATCATATCTTTTTCCCTGCACGTCATTCAAGGTTGAATCATACAATTAAATAAAGCTAATATTATCATCTTTCAAATGACATATGTCACGACTTGATACAACACGGGGACGGCGCCCATACAAAAGTGCCCATTCTCCTTTCGTCAAAATCTGTTTAGCTGTTAAATTGTTAAATCAAATTGTCATCCATACGTCCATTACATAGCTGTCATTTGCGCAAAGAGTATAATAAGTCGTTTTGTTATTCCAAGTCTGATTCTTTTTTGTTATACCTCGTTTTATAGTGACTGATGTTTTATGTCAATTCACACTTGAATGCTATCGAATTTATTTAATAGAAATAAATAGTATAATAGGAATAAATAGTATAATAGGAATAAATAGTATCCTATGTGCGTTTCCTGGCTCTAAGCTACCTCCTCACCAATTTTCAGCCATATCGGTAAAGCCGTTCTTGAGTTATAAGTAGTGTAACACGAACACGACTTTCTTTTATATATATAGATACTTGCATTTTGTCTGGTCCGGTCCAATCTAGCGCTGAATAAAATCGTAGAACAGTTGAAATATCTGGATTTTTTTGTCCATTTTGTTCTATCGCGGCGAGCATTAGAATTATCTGGGTTTGTTTTGTCTATTTTGGTCTATTGAAAAACTAAAAATTAAACGGAACTAGTCCACCAAAGGATAACAGAGTGGAATAAAGCTACACGTCAAACTCTAGAACGTATAATTTATACGGTATAAATAGGTCTTCGCGTGCACCTTAATAATATATATTGATAACGTGCACTGACTTGACTGACTTGTTAACTTTTTGATCCAGCCAATTACCTCAGCCAGAATTATTAGTTACAAGTTTGTGACATTTTTAGGCACCAACTTACGCCGGCAGACTTCCAGAAATGACGAAGTTCATGATTAAAAACATAGACGATGCTTATGCAATGCTCGAGATATATCTCGCAGACTCGATTTATTTGGCTGATGACGTGATGACGATTGCCGACATTAGTGTGTTGACCACGATTTCTTCTTTATGCGGACTACAGCCTATTGACGAGAAAAGGTATAATCCTCGACTAGTTATTTTAGTTTTAGAGATTCTTATATGGAATAGAAGCTAGCCAAGTGTCAATTCCATAATCAAAATTATGCTAAAGAAAACCAGGAAAATGTATGGGAATGACACTTTTATAATCTATTCATAGATACTATATTCTATGGCAGAAATGTCATTCCCGTACATTTTCCTAGTTTTCTACAGCGTTTTGATCAAATAGCTAGTATTTGTCCAAGGTTTCGATTATAGAGGTAGTTGGCTAGGGGGGCAGGAGTGGGGGGCCTTACCGTGTTTTGCCATACCGATCGAGCGTCCCGTCGGTAGATAACTAGAGCTTCATTAGAACAACCGGCTAAAGGAAGAGGTCTCTACTCAGCCACTGACAAATTTATGATGATGATTGAGAATTGAGCATGCTGGAAAACTTATGACCGAGTAGCCATTTTATGGAGCTGTTATGATTTTCTGCTCTGTTGAAAATAGTAAAAATGAATGTTTGTCAGTAAAGTTGTCTGGAAGAGATCTGTCTTACCGACAACACCGCTTTTTATACCTATTTAAACACTTTGACTGCGGAAAACACATACCTTGCTTTCCTTTGTGCGATGCGAATGCGGCTGCACACTCCAGGCGCGTAAAACAAAAACGCATTTGACTATTAGCCGCACCTAAGGCTAGCGCATGTGATTATTAGCCGCAGTCAAAGTGTAAAGGTCGATTCACACATATCAGTGAAGCCACAGTTCCGACACAGTACCGGCACAGTGCGAAATATTCTTTCATACATTCTCTATGAACGCATTGAGAGCACTGTGTCGTCACTGACACTGACAAGTGGGGATACGTTCATGTGTCGGAACTGTGGCTTCACTGATATGTGTGAATCGACCTTTAATCTCCTTATGTAATGTCAATGAAGTAATTGGTGTATTGAGTAATCAAAAAAAAATTTACTTTCAGATATCCAAAACTAAAACGCTGGTTGTCTACAATGAACGAAAAAGATGTATCCAAGAGAATCAACCAACCAGGCAGCGAATACCACGTTATATCGTTGAAGGCCCTGATGCAGCACAACAAGGAAAATTTAAAATCTAAGCTATAATGACTCTATGTATGAACATGATTATGGTGAAGCTGTATTGAAGTCTTGAAAAATAATGAAGATATGAAATATGAAAATACTGAGTTTTGATAAATGACACAACAGTTTAAGAATCACAGGTTTTCTTTTTAATTTCCATAACTAAAGAGAAATGCAAAGAATCTTTTCAACTTTACACTTCTGTAACGTCTAGGGCTACCATACAGATAACTTTATGAGAAAATCAATTGATTACAAAAAACGTTTACACATTTAAACATTTCCTATAAGTCTTGTAAAGTCTCTTTTTCAACGCCCGTACTTATGCTGAACATTTAAAGGCCTCGCCACACTGAAAGCGGATTAGGAGCGAAGCGGCGGCGGCGCGAAGACCGCTCACTAGCAGTATCACTTGTAACTTGCGTAGGCCAGCGTTCATAGCACGTAGCTTCTGATCTGCTTTCAATCTGGCGGGGCCTTGAAGTTCTCGTACAAACGCACCCACAAAATGTCCGTTCAGTCGTACCACACGCAATAACTGCCGTGTTCACGCGATCATTGGAATTATATTTTATACATTCACGCTTACTCCAAGGAGTCAGTCACTTGTCAGATTTAGTAGGTGTTTGGGCGTTCTTGTTGCACGTTAGTCTTAATGTTAACGGCGCGGCACGGCTCGCATTAGCCGTCCTCTTTGGGCGGTGTGAACCATCCTGGAAATGCGAGAAATGTTGTGTTAGATTACATAAAATAACTTATAAAGTCATCGTTAAAAGGTAAAAGCATATGCTTGTCTTTGGATGTGTCAGTCTCCTCGGACACTGCTACATGAAATAAGTAAAAATGTTAAAAAGTAATAAGTAGCAATAAAGTATAGTGCTATGAAAACGTTAGTCTTTTTCTAGTGGAAACCAAACATTGAAACTAAACGAAAGATCGAGCTAAACCTCGATACTATAGTAGGGGTATCCAACTTTATTACTGACCACTGGCCACTGAACACAGCGTGGTCGCGACCTGCATGATCACCGCCTCCACTGTGTAGTACACTACTAACCATTCTTCTCGTGTCTGCATGAGACACCATTCAATGACTAACACAATACTGACCATTTTTCTTATGTATCTGCATTAGACACCATTCAACTAGCAACATTTTACTGACCTTTCTTCTCATATTATATCTACACGAGACACTGTCAGATTACTATTTTTTCTTTACTGACCATTCTTCTCGTGTATCTACACAAGACACCATACTAGGTAGGTAGGTAGGTAACTTTAATGGTAGTTACTAGTAGTAACACTATACTGACCATTCTTCTCATGTATCTGCACGAGGCACTTGAAGCTCTGCTGCGCGCGCGCCAGGCTGTACTGCGACTGCGAGACCAGCTTGGTGGCGCCGAACTGGATGCGCGCCTTGCCCTTCACCAGCGTGGCCGCGATCTGCATGATGACCGCCTCCACCGTGTACGCGGACGACCAGCCCTGCTTCGTGAGCAGCTCCATGCAGATCGCGCCGCCCACCAGCACGTAGCCGCCTGGGAATTAGACAAATACCATTAATAGCTGTACACGACTGCATTCGAATGACCTAGAACAGAGGTGGCGAGCGCCTGCCAGCACGTAGCCGCCTGGAGCGAGACAAGTACCATAACTAACTGTGCTGAGACTAGTTCGTTATACTGTGAGAAGGACGAAACTACAGCTGACCAATCCATCTACAGCCACACACATCTGGGGCTTTATTCTATCAGATTCAGATTTATTTGTTGAACAACTGAGAAATTGTAATTTATAAGCTAGATATCAGTGCATTAATTGAAATTATCAGTTTACTCTCATCAAGCATTCAATATTAAAATGTACACAGTCAAATAAAGGTTTTAAAGTAATAATGATGAACAACTTCTTTTAACCGCGTTTGCATTTTAAACATGGTATGAGGTCACACATTTAAGGCAAGACATCTCAGGTACATCCGTGAATAAGGCCCCTGTATTTGATTTGAAGGAGGTTGCCACTCTCATTTTGGTTTATACAGCCACCAACAAAACTTAATGGCCGTCAGATGCTGTGAATAACCTTTCGTAGGCATATAAGGCCATGTATATGTTTAGCTGCGCTTAGGTGTCGGGCTCCAGCCGTGAGTAGTACCAATGGGTTCGGAACCTATGTACGAGATTCCATACCACTGGCTTTTCGGTGCAGAAAAACATCCTGATAAAACCTGCATACGTCCGGAGAAGACATTCAATGGCGTTTGTGAATCTATCAACCTGCACTTGGTGTGGTGGAATTATTACGGCCTAATCATCCTTCGAGCCGGTAGACCTATCTCAGCTGTGGATAACTGATGATTATGAAGGTGAAAATATGTATAGTGAAAGTTACATGAAGATGAACTCACATGATGTTACTCTAAGAATGTTCGCCTTGGTCTTCCTAGTCTTTTTGATGTGAAACATCTTTTGGCGCACGTAGGTAAAATCGATTTCTGGCGTGGCGACGCTTGCCGTGGCGACGCGTCGCCACGGCATGCAGTATTCAAGCAAATAACAGGGTTATTCGAAAATAAATGACGACGCGCGTACCTAATTGAGTTTCAATTTTCGAACGGTTTTGTGAAAATCTGTATGGCCATGGACAACGGGAGCATGAATGGATTAAAATGTTTCACATCTACCAGGCGTCCCGTGACGGCTCACGTTTTTTTTTATTGATTTAAGAGCTTTCTCATGCTCAAGTATGCAGCTCTATAATAGAATACAAAATATTTAGGTTCGTCACGGTCCACCAACTTAAACAACATGCTAGCTAAGTCCGAGAGAGGATCAGCCAGAATGCTGTTGCAGTAGTATTTTTTCTTTCAGTAGTATTTCACCTTACTTTTATTATTCGTTCTCAACCTTTATTCTTCCAACTGCTGGAATACAGGTCTACCCTCGAAGGGTGATTAGGCCGTATTCCACCACGCTGGCCAAGAGCGGATTGGTGGATTCACATACACCACTGAATTTCTTCTGTGGACGTATGCAGAATTTCTCACGATGTTTTCCTTTACCGAAAAGCCAGTGGCATGTAAATTCGTACATACGTTCGAAAGAACTCATTGGTACAAGTCGGGGTCTGTACCCTCAAATTTCAACTTACCTGATATAATCGGATATACGACTCGCACGAACGGCGGCTCGAATGGGTATGTCTCCTTGAACATTATGTTTAGTAAGATCGAGTCTTTTCCCTCTTTCTCCTTTAGCAGTACCAAGTCGTTGTGTAGAGGGCTGTCAGGGTCTACTGAACGCAGCCTGATGTTCCATTCGTATAATGAATCATTTATTAACTCTGTAAAAGGAAAAAGACTTTTATTTAAAAAAAGGAAAAGTAATTAAATTAGTTAATTATTTTAATTATTATTATTGTTTTTATCTACTATATAAAAATAAGTCGGGTTTTCCTTCCTGACGCTATAACTCCAGAACGCACGAACCGATTTCCACGGTTTTGCATTCGTTGGAAAGGTCTCGGGCTCCGTGAGGTTTATAGCAAAGAAAATTCAGAAAAAAATTCAACATAAAAGCGGGAAAATCTTTTTTCAGAACAATGTCCACCCGTGCGACGCCGGGATGGGCCGCTAGTTATTGATGAATTCAAGTATCTGAATCTGAGTGTTAAATGTCATCGTCTTGGAATGTATCATGACATCCCCAACACAAGGAAACCTGGGCTATGAGTGTATTCGAGATATTGTTGAAAAATTAAGACTCGGTATCAAAAAGGCGCTGCTCTGGATTAAATGCGGGTCTTTAAACACCCACGCAGAAAATACAGACCGATAAGTATGCTAATCTTTTTTAAGAACCCTTAAGGCCACTTTTTTCCGGAGGTTCATATTCAAATAATTTGAATATGAACCTCCGTGAAGATTCAATAAATTCACGCCTGATTCAATAAATTAGTGAAGACATTCTTCAATCCAATGCATGAATAGATTAATATATTGCCATCATTTGACACTATGGAAACTAACGTGGTACGGTGGTATTGACACATTTTGTTTTAATTAACATGGGAATACTCACGTAAAATTAAGTCGTTTGCTATGACTAGTTTAGGTCGGTTATTTTCCTTAATTTTTACGTGAGTATTCCCGTGTTAATTTTGACGAAGAACATGACACTCTGTCTCTTACCAATAGAGTACATGTTGTTCTTGAAAGAGCAGGAGCGGTATATGTCTCGCAACTCCTTCATGAGTCTGTCCGTGGCCTGCAGGCTACCCGACACGCTGCCCGCGAGGTAGTCCTGCCTCTGGTTCTGTCGGAGCCGTTCTAATGTCGCTAAATGTTCTGTTTCCATATCGTCCTGGAAATTGAGACCTATCGTTGTGAATATAAGGTTGAAGTTGAAATTGGTCTTAAAATATTTTGTAAAGTGAATTATACAAGATTATAGGCACGTCAGCCCCCTAGCCAAGTTGCAACCTATGGTCGATAACGCTATATAAAACTAAGACAATGTATAGGAATGACATTTCTGTAATCTTATACATAGAAATGTTCTTCTGACAATAATTAACACAACAAAAAAGAATTAGCGAAATTGTTCCAACCGTTCACGCGTGATGCGATGACCAAGTGAAATAGAGATTCATTTTTTATTTTTTATGGATGATAAGTAGGTACAGTGTGTAGTCACCTTATTGCTACGTCCAGCATCCTCGACCATCTCAAGTGGCAAATCGTCCTCTCCCTCGGAGTCGTCATCCTGCTCAGCCATCTCTTCATCCTCTTCAGTGCCAGATTCTGCTCCATTTGATGTCACGCTTGGTAGTCTGAAAATTAACCACCAAAGGAATATTAATATATGGGGTGACTGGTTAGACACTTTAGATTTTCTAGGTTATCATAGTACTCGTCATTATGAACAACTTTTACTATTGAACAACCCGGAATTTGCGAAAAAAAATCAGCTGCTCCATAGAAAATGTCCATGACACAAAATGTATGGAACAGCTGATTTTTTTTCGCGAATTCCAGGTTGGTCTCATAGTAATAGTTGTTCATAATGATGAGTACTATGATAACCTAGAATATCTAATCGGTCCCCAATAATTCCGGGACTGTACTTGGCTAATTTGGGGAGTTAATCTCGAGCGCTTTCAGTTGCTGCTTACGTTGGCAATAAACTACCAAGCAGGCTTAGAAGTCAAACATTGGATGCTTTAATATTTCTGCGATTGTATTTTCGAAACTCTTGTCAAACTTGTCATTTTGATTTCTTGCAAAAGTATAGTTTTATTTTATTTGTCTATTTTATTTTCTTACTGTATTGTGATTTGTGTTGTGCAATGATATTAGAAAAGTTTTTTAAGAAATTACTCAAGCTTTTTCATTCGAGCTCAATTAGAAACCCCGTGGTCTAATCCCGGGACCCGGGATCCCGGGATTATGTATCAAAAATCCTGTAATCCCGAGAGAGAAAAACATGCTCGGGATTGTATTCTGTACTTATTATATTCTTGTACTAACGCACACATAAGACATCGGTCACGGAAACGGCTCTCGGATCAATCGCCAGTGGCCTTGCGCGGGCGTTATTCCGAGTCTCGTGTCCGTGAACGGTATCAATGTGTGCTTTGGTCGAGCGCCCTTACTATGAAGCATAACATATACAACCCGGTCACAATATCTGTGCATCTGATCTCGTGACGTCATATGTCTAAACTTAACAATGAATATTAAAAAACAAAACAACAACAAAGCGAAAATATCTCAAAATTATCAGGACGTGTATCGGCAACGAAGATGCTAACCGTACTGTCGCACCGGGGAGTGCGCGGAGAGGTGACAGGGGAAGCGGGAGAGGCGCCGCATTCCAGCGAGGTGCACAGATATTGTGACCGGGTTGTACAGGCTGAACTTATGAAGGCTATAGAAAAATGTCAATGACACTCGACAGAATGTATGGAACAGCTAATTTTATTTCGCGAATTCCGGGTTGGTAAAAATGTTGTTCATAATGACGAGTACTTAGAATATTTATTTTGATGTGTCTAACCAGTCAGCCTGTATATTCTCAATTTCTTGTGGTTTCAATGTATTAAAAGCTTGAGCGGCCTCCGGAGACGTAAAGGTACGATTCCACCAAAATAGTGTTTAGCACATTAGTTTACAAACATTTTGTGCATAACTCCAGCATTGCACGTACTAAGCTTGTATCGAGTTTAGCTTCTGGCTCCACCGGCAAGACTGTGCGTAACTTTTGTAAACGCGCAGTGTGGCACACTTGTGCAAGAACATGTTCACTGAGAAGAGTTCTGTCTTCAGTTATTAATTTGGACGGGCGAGAAAACGTAGTGATTTGTGCTGCAGCTTGTGTTTTATTATGTAGCCAAAATAATTTTCCATTTTCTCATTACCTCAGTCGAGTCACAATTGAAACATTGAGCTAACTCTTGAGTGGCGTCGTGTTTTTTGTTTCTATTTTTATAATCATTGTGACTGGAATCCCATAATAGAGGATAAGTTTCAATCGCTTGAATAAATTTAATAATTTTATCATTCGTCCAATCCATATTTAACTCTGTTAAAACATGTGCGCGCACAAATAAATGTTTTCGCTTTGGTAGCGGAAGCAAGACTGAGTTTGCGAACAACGAGTGCGTACGCGTCGACACGAGTCCACTACTTGTACTGTGTACGCGCACACGAGTGCACAGCTGTGCGCAAACATTGCTAAAAGGTTCGCGCACAATTTGTTCTTGTTCGCTTGAGTGAGTCGACCAAAGCAAACATTTGTGCCGTACGCTGTGCAGCACTGTGCCGCACAGTTCCGCACACTGGTGGAATCGTACCTTAAGAGCCATCACTTTACACCTAATCTAACAAGAGCGAAAGTGACGGAGCGATAATTCTCGTCTTCACGCGAACATTGCACGGCTGTAATTATTTTTCGTGGGTAGTAAGGCTTCGCTCGCTTTTTTGCTGAAAACTTGTACATAACAAGTTTTTTTTTTTTTTATCAGAGTAACTAATTTACTTGTACTATAATTTATTGTGTTCTAAAACAGGGTTATAAATAAACAGGGGGTAACAGGGCGTTTCAGGGTTATAAAGAAAGGGCAAAATTAGAGAAAAAGTGCGCATAGTACTCATCATCACAAACCACTTTTACTATGATACCAACCCGGAATTCGCGAAAAATAAATCAGCTGTTCCATAGAAAAATGTCATTGACACAACAAAATCTATGGAACAGCTGATTTTTTTCCGCGAATTCCGGGCTGGTCCCATAGTAAAAGTTGTTCATAATGATGAGTACTATAAGCCCTTTTCGGCTTTGCATACCCTTTCCTTGTAATCCTGTAGATAGAGAGGAATATTCACCTATGTTGTGGTGCTGGATGCACGGGTAACGACAGGGAGTCCAAATCTGGAGGCTCGGGCACGCCGTGTAACTTGCATAGCTCTCGAAGCAATATCCCCACCTGAAAATCAGCATTATTGATTTTTAAGTTTCATAAGTGCGTCATTGCGTGAGACGTTTTTGAACCTTATTAGTAGGTTGTTAGAGTTTAATTTATAATTGCTAGTTTGCATATTCCTACTAATTTATAAATGCGATAGTGTTCGATCTCTTTTATGTAGCAATAGAATAACGGATCGATGTGATTTTTATTTATGGGTAATTGGGTATAGAATAGACCGTGAAAATAGGCGATTCTTGTCTCTAAAAAAAACGTGGTTGAAACCAAGAAGCGCAGTCGAGAACTATTTTGTACAATGATTTAAATATTGAACTTTATTTTTAGAAAACTAGAATTTAAACTTTTGGAATGTTGTTACATAAATATTAATCCGTATAAATGCGTAAGCATAATGAAAACCAAATTTTAAACATTTCATGTAAGCCTCAGATTAAACAGATGGAACTATAATTGCTACTTTGTCAAAAAGAGCAAGATGGCAAGTGCCAAACACGGTTGAAAAAGAGAGACAGACATTTCATTTTTTGTCCCCATCGCTGTAACCATGCCAAGGTGGGCAAACCACAGATTAGGAATAATAGTTACTATGTGACCCTTCTACGATTTGATGCTGCCAGGTTGTGAATTATGTTTGCCTAGGATTGTACCCAATAAATTAATAATATAATTAATTTATTGGACTATTTCATATTTCCTGCTGACCCAAAACTAAGATTAGGTAAGTACATTATTTTCGCGATCGCAAGATTGGCTTTTTAGTAAAAGATGTTCATAATTATGAGTAGATTAGTATACCAGTAGTTATTTTCCTACTATTAGACCTTTTCCTACTATGACCGATTTGCGGCTTGTATATCCTTTCCTTATAACCCTGTATAACAATGTTTTATTTTGTGAAGTACAAAGATTAGGAATATTTAATGAAATTTTTACCCTAAATTGGGGGAAGCATTTCTATCCTGGCATCATTTCAAGAATATGGCTGTCGCATGTGCGGTTACACTTTGGTTCCATCTTTAGGTAATATATCTATGATGTAAGCCTACGAAAAAGTTAATAACTTTATTAACAACCGTTTGTGACTGTGTCAATCCGTGGGACCAATTAACTTACAACAATGTACTTATGTGAAATAATTTTAGGAGGAACAATTATTCAATGTTACTGAACTTATTACAGATTACAATAAAACAAATGGGCAACCTACATCACCTAAACTACAAAAATCTAATTTTTTTGACATTATATTACACATAGCCTGATACACAAATACTATAATATGTCTCAGCCTGGACCCTGATATTGAAATGCGAGCCCTATGCTAAGCTTCATAGAGCATAATATTCAACGAGAAGTGAACTCTGAAATGTATGAAAACCCAAGCAAATCAATGAGCATTCAATGTTTATCATTCGAATATCGGCTGTAGGTGCATTATTATGAGGTTCACATTTCAGTGATTTTAGGTAGCATGTTGTATGGATGCAGACTTAGTTGCATCATTTCTCCAATATGGAATTATTACTCTGTGCATCTCTGATCTGTCATTTACAATTATAAGGAAGGTTCAATGCACTAGATACAATACAATTCAATGATTGAACCAATTGCCATGCATCAGCTAACGGTGAGCAATTTATTGCAGGACAGCAATATCACAAAACCTTGAGAAATTAATTTTGATAACATTTTCAATTGAAGAAAAATAAACTAAACAGGACATCCCTAATTCAACTGAGTACTGAGTAGGTGTAGCTTTTATTTAAATCTGAATGTGCGTTTAGCTTGTTTATATAGGTCTAATCTTGCAACTGAATTTTGTACCACTTCCCGATGTCCAATTGAGCTTAAATTGGTAATACCTGTGTAACTCCGAAAAAGGAAAAATCTCTAAGAACACTATGACCAAAACTTCAAAGCTTTTTTTAGTATGAGTATTTTGTTATCATTGAAAATAAACCTCTTAATCAAAACTTCGGTGTTTATGAAACCATAGGCGTCTGTATATATTATGTATATTGGATATTATATTGAGATGCCCTATTTATAAATCTAAATAGCAAACTGATATAGGAACTGATAAAGTCCAGATTAATAGGATTGCTGCATTATCGAGTTTGTATTGTAATTATGTTTATGTATAGTAAATGCTTGCTTCCTGATTTCCAAAATAGATTTCATTCAATGATAAGCAATGGCCTTGTTTACAAAATCAATCAATGTCGTAGTTGCGCTAATAGCATGTGATAAATATAGGTTAGGTAGTATTTAAAAGAAATTACCTAAATAAGTATGTACCTAATGAAATAAGTGTGTAAATCATGATTTAACAATAAAATGGTTTGATAATATGAATTTTTATATTGACAGCTTATTAATGTTGCAATATCATTAATCACTACACCACAAAATCAACATAATACTTAATTACACATTAAGTATAGATCTATCCTCAAAATTCAAACGTTCATAATTACTTTAAAATTATAAATGTGTGCGTGTTGTTTCCATCGACACCACAACTTTTAGATGGATTTCAACAAAGCTTTGTATGGATGTAGATTGTACATTATATTCTTGGTTCTTAAATAGGCTACTTTTAGCTTAAAAAAATCACTTGAGCTAGCAGCCGAGAGCCGCACTCTGATGCTTCAAGAATCTCAGTTGGCTCAGGTAACTTGTCAAGGGGCAAATACACAATGCGGGGTGGAACTGTTACCATCATGAAAGAATGCATCATTTACATTACATGGGCTCCAGGTTCAAGAATAAGCATTCATGTGTCAGCCTTTTATGTCATGTACAGTAGAATTACAAACAACAATATCTGAATACATGTAGTAAATCTTGTTGTATCTGTTAAATCTATTGTGTATCTGTTAATGTGGGCCTGGCTGCCAATGTCATATGAAATTCTGCCAAAAAGTCACAATTTAAGGTTCATATTTCAATCCTTCTGGCTCACCTGGGCTTGCCTTTCCATGAAACACTAATTTACTGAGAAAATTAACATTTTAGAGTTACTTACTTGATTTATAACATGATTGTCCCTGCCCTGTGTGTTGGTGAGGATCTGGACTGCATTTGTCACCATTAGGTCTTCACTCTCGGCAAACCAAACAGGAGGTGTGGTCGGGTAGGTTTCCTAAAAAGTGGTAAATGAAATTTTATCAATTAATAGATGTTATAGATTTAAGTTTCATGACCAGTAACTTAGATATATCAGAGACATTTGAGGTCTATTACAAAATTGACATGAATGTTTCCTGGTATTTGGTACATTTTATAAATAAATCGATAAATATTAAGGATGTTGATGTAACTTCTTAACAATTTCGTCTTTTTTTAACTACCATATTAACTATTCTAAGCATTAGCTTGGTCAATATAGAAAAAGATTACACCTATCAGAAGCCAAGAAACAATTTGGGTCACTGCGCCTTCAAAGTCACTTACACAAGACATCATAGTATGCCAATAATTTATGTTTTATTGTCAGTAAGTTTGTTAAATATTAAAATTACTACA
This sequence comes from Alcis repandata, assembly GCA_949125135.1. Taxonomy (NCBI): domain Eukaryota; kingdom Metazoa; phylum Arthropoda; class Insecta; order Lepidoptera; family Geometridae; genus Alcis; species Alcis repandata. The sequence continues at coordinate 8,396,141 of OX421238.1, forward strand.
TTTTAAAGAAAAGAATAGATTTTCCATCAAAAATAGAAAGTCAGAAAAGACAAAATTATTACATAAACAAAAATTTCAGTCTACGGCAACTATTTCTGTAATATCTTACTCAGCACTTGAAGTGATGATTTCAGAGAATTGCAAATCACAATTAATGCTTAGTGGTCAATTTTTAGTGACGTCTTTTAAGTATTATTAGTCATTAATTTCACAAGAGACATGATAAATTCATCGTCATGACCAGTGGAACGGGTTTTCCTGCTAGGTTAGATAACTTATAGCACATAGAATTGATCTAAATGCATAAAAAAATAGGCAAGGCACTTAAAACCTTTTCAAAGTCATTGAATGAGAAAAAAAACAAAGCAATATGCGGCACTGAGAAACACTTATACGTCTGAAAAATATTAGTCTCCTTTGAGCAGTCAGGCAAAAGTCCATACTTATGATTTCAAAATGTGCCTACTAATATAAGAAACACATGTTTTGTAAAGATATGAGTTAAGTTAAACAAACCAGCTGTGGAAACATATCTGGACAGATAATTTTACTATAGGTAGCTTCTTACTAAGTCTAAATGTTTTGAACAGTACTCTGTAGTCTTAGATCTCTACCTACCTAATATCAATAATATTATGTTTCAAATGCTCAGCATTCCATTAGCTACTTATTGATAAGGAGTAGTAACCATTTTTGATATCTATTTATCACTGTATTGCACTGCATTCCTTACCTACTTTATTACTGTGTTGTGTCAACAAAGTAAACTAATAATTAAGGAAGTAGATGTATCAAAGAAAATTACTACTACCAAATAGGCTCATTTGTCTTTTTATCAGTTATGGGTAAGGTGTCCATAAAATAAAAGAATAAGTTTAGGCAAAAAGGTTATTTTACATTATTGAGAGCAACAAAAAATATTGACAATAAAAACCAGGTAGAATGAGCCTTTGTCCCCAAAACGCGCCTGTATACCGTTACCCAAACAAAACAGATGTTAGTGTTACTCTCTCTTTACAATAGCTGTAATGATTCACGAGTGCAGAGTTCCTGACGTTCTGAAGACCGAAATTATCGATAGAATTCGTCACAGCCCCGCGCGATCAATGATTGCAAGTGATTAGCTGAAAACAGCAACGTTAGCACGGCGCTAGCTGTACATAACATATCTCAGATTGACCCGTACATATCAAGCTACCAAACCTGAAAAACTAGGAATACCACTAACCATAAGCCACAACTGGAAAATGTGAATTCGACTTCCGTAAATCCATTGTTGACAGCAGCCCTGCCCTCATAAACAACGACCCTTTGTCCAATCTCAGCTAATCAATAAACGCACTTAGAGGGTTAAAGGTTTGGTTAAACGTAGCTTTATTAATTTTTACTTATTACTTACCGTAATATTCGCGTGTATTTCATATTTCTTTCCACTTCTGCCAACGAATCTGCAGGTCAGTTCGTCGACACTAGCTGACATTATCTGAAACCTTTCATGGTTTTTTGGAAACACTTGTTCCAAAGTCTTAATTTCTAACTTGAGTGTATTTAAACAAGCCATTAGTGTTACTAAACACTAATATTAAAAGTAATTATTTGCTAAACACGGTAAAATACATGAGAACAAATTTTACATTCACTTGCGGAGAAGCAAAATGGCGGAACGCAATGGCGGAAAGAAAAGCATAGAGAAAACTATTATCAAAAAAGTTTCATAAAAATCTATGGATTAGTTGCAAGTCTATGGCAATCGATCAATAATTAAAGCGTCCCTGAGTTGATTTATTTCAAAATACAGGACACCATCAAACAAGAGAATAAGTATTTCCCTAACAAAAATATAAGTATAATAATAGGCCCAAGTTTGAAGGCTTTTTAAAACAGATCTAAATTTTCTAAAACTATTGGCATCCTTGTCTAATGGCTTGCAATGTTAAGGACATTTATATATATTTTTAGTTAGTATAAATGTCTTAAAATGCCTTCAAACTTGGGCCCAATGAATCATTAATATTATAGAGCGCTTTGGAAGTCTTAAGATACGGTTTTATAAGTTTCCGCTATTGCGGCCGGACGAAACAAATTAATTTTGACACATAAGTGTTCTCGTGAGCGTTTAATATTATCATGCATCTGCGTACTTGGTACACTCGGAAGCGTTTTGATGCCTCACGCATTGCTGTCTGACTGAAACAACACGAAAGAAATGGGATTTTCAGATGTTCAACTTTTATTGAAGACTGACTGACCGACTAGCATCTCTGTTTGATTGACGGACACAAGTGACATGGTTTTTAAACGGTTCTTTGCATAATCAATGTCACTGTCAAATAACATTTATTTTAAATGTAAAAAATTGTACTTTGTTTTGTTTGTTGAATTGAGATTTGAAGGTTATGTTTATATTTTTAACTTGAACAATAAACAAAAAATAATCAAATTGTAATTAATTTCACTTTTCTGGATTTCAATCTTGTATAATGGGGCGATCACCTAGTTCAAATATGAGAAAATATTCCAAACGTAAACGGTCACCCTCTCGCGAGCGGGATAGGCACAACATACGAAGAACCAATCCTACTCCTACAACTTCAAGGAATCTCAATGAAGAGTTCAGTTTTATTTATTATAAACGAGACCTAAACAAGATTATTCTCTACAGCAGTGAAAGTAACACAGTGGCTAATAGTTTGGATGACTTTTGGGTGTTTATGAAGAAATATGAAGCAACTATGAAGAAAGCTGGTAAACCGCTGGTAGATTCACAAACTAAAGACATTGAAACAAGCAAAAGATTCTCTAAGTTTGATTGTATAAATTTTACAACCCAAATAAAATACGTTGATGTAGTCCAAGATGACGGAGAAAGAAGAAAACTGGATAAAAATATATTTGATTCATTTCTCAATATTATTTCAATTTACATTGATTTTAAGAACAAAGAAAAGTTTGAGAAGCTCAAAAAGTTGCGGCAAGCACAAAGAGAATTACCTGTAGCTAAATATAGGTAAGTTTTTTCATTTGAGTTACATTTTAAAGTGCTATAAGTTTAACCACAGACCATATAACCTGACGACAGATCCTACCTATTCCTCTCGCAAAATAGTATGCTCAGAGGAGCATAATTTCGTATTTTTTTAAATCTATGTTAGTCAACACGGCAACATGAAGGGACTATTATAATGTACGGAGCTTTACGAAATGTTTGATTGTTTTCTAAAACTTATCAAAACTCAGACTAAGGCAAATCTATGATTATTTTTTTCAGAAATGAAATTGTATCTGCTGTGCAAAATGAGAGAGTTGTGGTGGTTGCTGGTGATACAGGATGTGGCAAATCAACTCAAGTGCCTCAGTATTTGCATGAGGCTGGGTTTGAAAACATTGGTAAGCAAAAAGAAAACAAACCAAAACAACTTTTCATTTATTGAAAGTGACATTATTTACCTACCGCAGTTAGACTGCCTCCTCTGACCTATAGACTTAAAATATACCTCTAGCTATAAAGATAATCCCCACAAAATACTGTAGAAGCATAGATTACAAAGATTGCTATTTTATAATTAGTAAACAGGGTGATAAGAAAACTGCTATGCTATAACTGGGTATGCTTAACTGAAAAGGATTCATAGTACTCATCATTCTGAATAACTTATAAGACCAACTCAAAAAATCAACAGTTCCATAGAAAAATTTCAATAACACTCAGCAAAATGTATGAAACAGCTGATTTTTTTCGAATTCCTGTTTGGTCCCATAGTAAAAGTTGATCATTATGATTAGTACTTACTACAACTCTTTTTTGGATTAGCATTCTCCCTTAAAACCCTGTTTATTTACAGATTTGCAGAGTAAGAAATCATTACATGACCTTATTAATAGTTTTAGGTATTTTTAACCGACTTCAAAAAAGGAGGAGGTTATCAATTCGTCTGTATGTTTTTTTTTTTTATTTTATTTTTTTATGTTTGTTACCTCATAACTTTTGACTGGGTGAATCGATTTTGATGATTCTTTTTTTATTAGAAAGCTGACGCTTCCCATTTGGTCCCATTTCAATTTAGTCCAGTTCTGATAATGGTATCCATTAGAAAACTATATAAGTCTTAAATTTGCATTAAGTATGAGCGCGACAAATAGATGAATAACTCAATAGTGGGTCTTTTGAAGTCGGTTTTTGTTTTTTGTTTTGTAAAAATAATGTTCTTGTTTTGCCTCTCCACAGAAGAATTAATGACTAGCCTTATTTTGTAGCTTGCACTCAACCAAGGCGAATAGCCTGTGTTTCTCTATCTAAGAGAGTTGCTTTTGAAATGCTGACACAGTTTGAGTCCAAAGTGGGCTACCAGATCAGGTTTGAGAAAAGCAAGACTGCTGATACCAAGATCTGCTTCATCACAGAAGGTCTTCTACTAAGACAGGTTAAAATAATGCCTTCATTTTTACTATATACTAATATATTAGCTGCACCGGCGGTTTCTCCCGCTGTTTTTTTACTTTTAAACCTTGCCTGTATTAGAGCAAACAAAACAAAAAAAGAAATATTCAAATTGGTTCAGCCGTTCTCGAGTTTTAGCCAGCCAAACAAACAGCGATTAATTTTTATATTTATATTCAAAAAATTTTAAGGATCAGTGTCAAAATAGTAAAATGGAACCCTCATAGTGAGACTTCAGTGTCTGTCAGAACGTCCGTCTATCTGTATGTCACGGTCATGACCAATTTATTTGTTACTGTGAAATATCACATCACACAGGTGCCAAATATAAGTGCCGTTAGATTAAAACTGCACTTCAGGTCCATTATTTTAAAGTCAACCTCTAAATGCTATTGAAGAACACGCATCAGTTACCAGCACTACAAAACAAACATATGTCTCATAGGTTAAGGGCAACATGTACACAACTAAAACTTGACCAAGGACCCATCGCTCCCCTCAAAACACGTTAGACCAACTCATCTAAGTCAAAATTCTCCCCTTCAATTAACATTAGACACTTACACCTAAGTCAATTCTCCAAAACAATTCCAGATGTCATCAGAAAACCTGCCCAGCTATGACGTGATAATCCTAGATGAAATCCACGAGCGCCACCTGATGGGAGACTTCCTGCTCGGTGTCCTGAAGTGCCTGATCCACAGCCGGACTGACATCAAGCTAGTACTGATGTCAGCCACTATAAACATCAAGCTGTTTGAAGATTACTTCAAAGCGGAGTCTGCTGTTGTTATTCAGGTGCCACTGACTTATTTAAAGTTCTTTCTGAAAAAGGCAAAATGTACACTGTTGATTCTTTATAATAGAAATGTGTGCCTATTTAAACAAAAGCTTCAGTGATGTAAAAGGCAGTATGTATAAGCTCAAACTGAATGGGTACGAAATTTCGGACTGACCAGCTAAAACAAAACAACGAAGCGCTAAAGGCCAAAAGGCCCGAAAAAGGTGAGGTTCTTGGTCTTTTCAGTTCAAATTCTATCTATGGTAACTCTAGCTGATATAGTTAAGCGCATAGATATTATAGGCACAACAATTAGAATATGTTTAAAGCGGTAACTACTTATCATGTTTTGCAGAAAGGAATTTTCCCTAAGACTTAAAAATATCTGCTCATTTTAGGTCCCAGGAAGATTGTACCCTATTGAGTTGAATTACAAGCCAATTTTCATTGAAGAGAAGCCGACACGAGACGACCGACTCGACCCGCAGCCCTACGTTCAGATATTGCAGCTGGTCGACAGCAAATATCCAAGTAAATACTGATAATTTTCCATGCAATTAGTAGACCATAAAGTATGAAGCCTGATTTGACGTTCGTCATTTGAAATGTAACTGTACGCTTCACGGAATAGAGCATTGAATGCTTTGTTTTTAGTGGAGTTGTAATACGGGTGTCTTCAAGTCGCAAGAGAATCGGTATCTTCTAGGCAAGCATGCTCCATCGTAGACCGTCATCTTACCTCATGGGAAGCAATGATAGTGTCGAATAAAAAAGTTAAAGTTAATTGAATAAATATGATATTTTTCCTGAAATACATGCAATACAAAAATCGATTTTCTTAATTATTTTAGCACCATAAAGGCACATTTTAATTGCGTTTTAGAACACGACGTACCTAATCATCTTTTAAATTATATTTGTATTATAATCTTGCATCTGTTATATTTCTTTACAGAGGAAGAAAGAGGCGACCTCCTGATATTCATGTCTGGAGTTCAAGAGATCACAGCGATATGCGACGCGGCACAGCAATACGCGGAGAAGTCGAAGAACTGGATAGTAATGCCGCTGCATAGCGGGCTGTCTCTTGCTGAACAGGATAAGGTGATCATCACGATTTATTATTATTATTGTTTATTACTTACTTGCATCTTGACTTACTTTGACGTAGCGACCTAAAGTGGGTCTTCTCTGGCACCAAAGAACGCCATCGATCTCAGTCTCGGTCTCGAGCTGTCTCTTGGCAGTCGTCATTGTAAAAGAAACAATTGTGAAGATAAGAATTGTTAAATTCAAATTAACTCCTTTATTATTTTAGCTATAAGGAGCTACTCACGTATTATTAAATCAAATACTTCTCGTATCCTGCTTTGAACATTTTCGTTTTGTTTTTCTTGGCTTTTATTACTACCGAATCAAAACTGGATTTTTTATCCGCCTACCTACCACCTACCTATCATTTACTGAGATAAAAGCTTATAATCATTCCCCATAGTATGAGGGTAGAAAGAGACGGTAATAACTTATTTTGCCTCTGTTTCAGGTTTTCGACTATCCACCAGAAGGTGTAAGAAAATGTATAATATCAACGAATATAGCGGAGACATCTGTCACCATTGATGGAATCAGATTTGTCGTTGATTCTGGCAAGGTAAATTTAAAATAATCTCCTTTTTTTGAAGTCGGTAAAAAGTCCGGATGATCGTTCTCAAACTACAAATTTTAAAGTTTGAAAAAATGGTAATTTACAGGTAAAAGAAATGAGCTACGATTCTACAACTAAAATGCAGAGGCTGAAGGAGTTTTGGATATCAAAAGCTAGCGCCGACCAGAGGAAGGGACGAGCTGGGAGAACTGGTAAAATATCATTTTAAAAAGTGCAAAACAATCGATTTCATTCGAATCGTGATTCACACCTGTGAATAGGCTAAGAAATATCTTATCACCACCATAACAATTATGTGGACCAGACTGGTTTCGTATTGTTATTTGTCCAAATATTCGTCGACTTCTGTGTAACGTTTTCGGTCACGCTCTCGCCAACGTTCATACCACGTTGAAAACACCGGTTCTCGTCCGATCACCGAAGTTAAGCAACGTCGGGCGCGGTCAGTACTTGGATGGGTGACCGCCTGGGAACACCGCGTAATGTTGGCTTTTTGCTTCGGCTTTTCATATTTTGTAATTTTTGGTGGTTTTGATTAAATTTTTTATCAGACTACCGACTGAAGAGAATATTTTTTCTAAAATTTTGTAGAAGACTCCATTTTGCAATCAAACTGATTTTTCTTGTATGACCAATACTCTATCAATACTATAACCATAGTAGAAGAACATTCAATACGTAAAAAAAATAAATTATCCCTAGCAGTGTGTGTGAAATAGCAACTTTTACTTTCGTCTTGCCTTAGTTTGACGTCATAAAGCTGATACAAACAGTTTTATTTGGATCATTTGTCGCCAACGTTCATACCACGTTGAAAACACCGGTTCTCGTCCGATCACCGAAGTTAAGCAACGTCGGGCGCGGTCAGTACTTGGATGGGTGACCGCCTGGGAACACCACGTAATGTTGGCTTTTTGCTGCTTCATCACAATTTTTCTATTTGCTGTTTTTATTTTTAATGATTTTCAATTCAAATTATTAAAGAAAAACATCTGGCTACATTTTTACTTCTCTGAAAGTGAAAAGTTCAGCGAAAACGAGTAAGTTTACGATAAAAAGTTTACGTTTAAAAGCACGTCGTCTGTTGTGTGCGATCCTTGTATTATTATTATTCCACATAATTATTTATTTGCTATCTTAATTTTTAAATTATCATTTATATATTATTACTAGCTTCCGCCCACGGCTTCGCCCGCGTGGACTTTACCTCGGGAACCAATAATTAATTTAACCCTTCTTTTTTGAGAGCATGTAAAAAGCGTCACAAAATTGAAGCACCAACCCCAAAAAACCCCAGATGCCAAAACAGATGCTAAATCAGCCCCCTCGAATCATGTAGAAAAAATAATGGCGGCCATTTTGAATCATTTGGATTTTTGCCACAACCATCAAGTAGCCCTTGCTAACTCCTATGACATCTAGTCAAACACCCACCCATCTTCAACCGTTTCGGAGATATAGACCCTCAAAGTTTGTATGGCGGCCATGTTTTTGAGGCGACTATGTTATTTTTAATGGCTCCAAAAAGGTCCGCGATTTTGGTGACTTTTTAGTCTCAGCGCTTTGGTAAAAATGTTTTTAATTTTCGAGATAATTAGCAGTTCCACCTCGAGGATATGACTTTTCGAAGGTTTTGGATTTTTTCCTGATGTTGTTTACCCGCCTTAAGTTTAGTACATCTGTAAAGTTTCATTGAGTTAGCATCAAAACAAATTCTTTCACCGTACTATATTTACCACGCCATTTCACCCCCACAGGGGTTGATTTTCCAAAAATGGTGAAATAGGTGTTCGTTATTTTGTTAAGCTTCGTATATTTGTAAAGTTTCAATACCGTGACGTCAAAAACAATGCTTCTCCATCCTAACTTTAACACCCTATTTCACCCCTTTAGAGGTAGAATTTCAAAAAATTCTTTATTGGTACACGTTTACTCATCAAGACAAACACACCCTCCATATTTCAAATTTCTACGGCCAGCGGTTTAGGCTGTGCGTTGTCTGTCAGTGAGTCATTACAATTCTCTCTCCGTACTATATTTACTACACCATTTCACCCCTTTAGGGGTTGTTTTTTCAAAAATAATGAAACATGTATCTATTATTTTTATAACTTAGTACATTTGCAAAGTTAAATAATCGTAGCATTGGGAAAAAAATATTTGTATACAAACTTCAATACTCCATTTCAGCCCTTTAGGGGTTGATTTTCAAAAACAAAAATATACTTAGGTGTCTATTATTTTTTTTAGCTTAGTAAATTTGCAAAGTTAAATAATAGTAGCATTAAGAAAAAAATATTTCCATACAAACTTTAATACCTCGTTTCACCCCGTTAAGGGTTGATTGTCCAAAAATAATGAAACAGGAATCTATTATTTTTTTATCTTAGTACATCTGCAAAATTAAATAATCGTAGCATAGGGAAAAAAATAATTTCATACAAACTTCAACACTCCATTTAACCCCTTTGGGGGTTGATTTTCAAAATCCAAAATAATAAATGTCCATTATTTCTTTTAGCTTAGTATATTGGCAAAGTTTCGTAACCACAGCATCAAAAAAAAATCTTCATTCAAACTTCAATACTCCGTTTCACCTATTTAGGGGTTGATTTTTCAAAAATGATGAAATAGGTGTCAATTATTTTTTAAACTTTAGTATATTCGCAAAGTTTGATAATCGTAGCATTAAGAAAAATATTTTTTTCATACAAACTTAAACACCCCTTTTCACCCCTTTAGGGGTTGAATTGGGCAAATTCCTTTCTTAGTGTGCGTCCGCTTTTTGGTATAAAACTTTTGTCCAAATTTGACGTTTGTAGCTTAAGCGGTTTAGGCTGTGCGTTGATCTGTTAATGTTGATGCGTTGATTCAACACTCTGTTTAACCCTTTCAGGGGTGGATTTTCAAAAAATAATGAAACAGGTATCTAATATTTTTTTTAGCTTATTACAATAGCAAAGTTAAATAATCGAAGTATTAGGAAAAAAATATTTTTATACAAACTTCAACACTCCGTTTAACCCCTTTAGGGGTTGATTTTCAGAAAACAAAAAAATAAGTGTCAATTATTTTTTTTAGCTTAGTATATCTGCAAAGTTTCGTAGCCACAGTATCAAAAAAAAAATCTCCATACAAACTTCAATACTCCGTTTCACCCCTTTAGGGGTTGATTTTCAAAAAACTAAAAAATAAGTGTCAATTATTTTCTTAAGCTTAGTATATTTGCAAAGTTTCATAACCACAGCATTAAAAAAAAATCTTCATACAAACTTTATTGCTCCGTTTCACCCCTTTAGGGGTTGATTTTTAAAAAATGTTGAAATAGGTGTCAATTATTTTTTTAACTTAAGTATATTCGCAAAGTTTGATAATCGTAGCATAAAGAAAAAAAATTTTTTCATACAAACTTAAACACCCCTTTTCACCCTCTTAAGGGTTGAATTGGGCAAATTCCTTTCTTAGTGTGCGTCCGCTTTTTGGTATAAAACTTTTGTCCAAATTTGAAGTTTGTAGCTTAAGCGGTTTAGGCTGTGCGTTGATCTGTCAGTCAGTCACGACCTTCACTTTTATATATATTTTATATATATTGATTATTTGTCGACTACCCAGAAAGAGGGTGTTTGTAGGCTACATTTTATACCCCTATTTTTTGCTCTTTTCTCAAAAACAATACACTTCAGTACCATAGATATATCCATTCTCTTACTTCCAGGTCCAGGCGTTTGCTACCGCATATACTCCGACAAGCAATACACCGAAATGGAGCCCTTCAGTACTCCCGAAGTGTCTCGCGTCCCGCTAGCCTCTCTTCTGTTGCAGATGAGCTCGCTCGGAGTCAACGATGTTCGGAGATTTCCCTTTCTAGACGCACCGCCTGAGGAGGCCGTTGAGAATGCTGTTTTAGAATTGAAACAACATGTAAGAAAAGATGAAATAATGAACTCTAAAAATATTTGTTGAAACATGCTTTTATTGCATTGTCGTTGGATTTACACACGTATACTAAATTTCAGCTCAATCGGACATCGGGAAATGGTTCTAAATTGAGTTGATTCCACCCGGACAAACAGTTACATACATTGCAAGTTGAATAAAAGCTTTGAAAAATACAGGGCTATAAGAATAGGGTCCAAGGCGAAAAGAGCTCACTCTCATCATTATGAACAACTTTTACTATGGGACCAACCCGAAATTCGCAAAAAAATCAGCTGTTCCATACATTTTGTCGAGTGTCATTGACATTTTTCTATGGAATAGCGGATTTTTTCGATTTCTGGGTAGGTCCCATAGTAAAAGTTTTTGACAATGATGTAGTATGAGCCCTTTTCCGATTATTATCATACCGATACATTGTTTATTGTAATATTGTGTCAGAATTTCTGTTTTTTGGGCTATTTTGTTTATTTTATACCTGGCTCTGAATAAAGGCAGCCAAAATATTTGTTAGGTGTTTGGCGACATGTTCACCTTGAAATAATAGGTAATCAAAGATAACTCAACAAAAATCACTTGGTTGAAGAAAAATAAAGTGCAAAAAGATCTCTCCGGCGGGGAATCGAACCCCGGTCTCCCGCGTGACAGGCGGGGATACTTACCACTATACTACCGAAGATATGGTAGGAGCTCCAAAATTACGTGTTAGTAAAACATTAAATATAACCAAGTGTTATAGTGACGTCATCACACGTGTGAAAATTACAGAAAATGTGACTTTATATTTTCTTTCTTTACGATTTCCATCCGTCGACAGATCAATAATTCCTTTCATTAGGGCTTTATTTAGGAAAAGTGCACTATTAGGAGTATTGTTTTATTTTTTAAAATTTTTTAAAATATTTTGTTAAAATAAAATAAGCTTAAGATTTTATATCAAGTAACGCTTTGGCGTCGGCTGTAAAGTTACTTGTAAAAAGTATAAAGAATTTGAATACCACAGACGGTAGGGTCATGTAACGAACCTATGGACATTTTCGACTACCTCAACTTTGAAATAGCCTATCTCTGTAAATAATTAAGTTATCTAAATAGCAAATACCTTATTTTGTGGGGCGTATGGTCTAAAATAGCTGGATTTTTTTTTATGTCTTTAGTGTTGCCACATTTGTTGTTATAAATTTAATATTAAAAATGGTAGTTTTGTCCACAGGTACGTTACTTGTTTGTACCTTTGGACAGCCCTGTGTGTACCTTGGGACAAAATAAAGTAAAACAGTCTTTGGTAAAATCAGTCATTTAATTACAATAAAATTAACGTATTGAATGTTTTTATACTACTTAAAAAATCTTTAGTTAACAATTAGTAATAGGAACATTTAAATTTAATCAGTAACCTTAATGGGGTGGTATTTATTTGGATGATTGAACTAGTCGATACCTATATCTCTTCTGCAGAAAGTTCATCATCACTGTCGTCCAATTTAAAACAATCTGCACACATGAACAATTCAGAATCGTCATTGTCTGGGATGTGTTCTTGGAATTTTTTTGGGCAACATCTTCTATGATAATAGAATTTGCACGAGCTGCACTGTAGAATTTTTTCTTTTAAATCTATTTTTTTAAATCTATTATTTTTTTCCATCTTTTAGTACTTTATCTAAAGCTTGTTTTAAACGCTCTGGGCTTACTCCCTTTCTCTTCACACCAGTTTTACTCCTTGGCACTGTAGACAAAAAATGTGAGATTTCATCAAATAGCGTCCATGGTTTGTCCATAGGTACAAACTTTGTTTGTATCTATGGTTTGTCCATAGGTACATACTTTGTTTGTACCTATGGACGTGTCCCAAGGTACAGACAGAGTTGTGTCCTAACGTACAAACAACACCATATTTAAAAAAAAGACAATTATTTTGATTTTAAGGTTAGAATTCGGTTTTAATAATTATTGAATTGGAGACGTAACTAGCCAAAGATACAAGAATAAAACCTATTTGTTCAGTTTATGCATGTATTTCATAAGTTAAACAGTCTTAAAAAACATCAAAAAACTTACTTTTGACCCCAAAAAACTTCACAACAACTTCACACTTCTCTCAGCGCCGCTATGGTCACGCCACTCACTGGTGTTGCCAAGTAAGAAAAATACTATCCATTTAGATGAACTTTATAATTTTAATGTGGACAGTTTTTTTAATATAATCGATGTCCTTAGGTACAAGCGTCCCAAGGTACGTTACATGACCCTATCAACCAAAAATAACTCCGTAAAACCTTTTTGTTTCAGGGTGCTCTAACAGCCAATGAGAAGTTAACGTCCCTAGGCCGAGCGTTATCAAACCTGCCCGTAGAAGTTTCTCTAGCCAAAGCAATAGTAATAGGCGCCGCGACGTTGCCGCCTCACAAGCGGGACTCTGCGCTGGCATTGACTGCCGCACTCGGTGTGCGATCTATTTACACTACGAGGGCGCATCGGGACTTCGAGTGTGAGGTTAGTGATATATCACTGATCTAAAGTTGACCATAGAATAATGCTACGTCTTGTGACGTAGATTGTGTGACGTAAGTGACTCATAAGCGGGATTCTGCGCTTGCATTGACTGCCGCACTCGGTGTGCGATCTATTTACACTACGAGGGCGCATCGGTACTTCGAGTGTGAGGTTAGTGATATATCACTGATCTAAAGTTGACCATAGAATAATGCTACGTCTTGTGACGTAGATTGTGTGACGTAAGTGACTCATAAGCGGGATTCTGCGCTTGCATTGACTGCGGCGCTCGGTGTGCGATCTATTTACACTACGAGGGCGCATCGGGACTTCGAGTGTGAGGTTAGTGATATATCACTGATCTAAAGTTGACCATAGAATAATGCTACGTCTTGTGACGTAGATTGTGTGACGTAAGTGACTCATAAGCGGGATTCTGCGCTTGCATTGACTGCCGCACTCGGTGTGCGATCTATTTACACTACGAGGGCGCATCGGGACTTCGAGTGTGAGGTTAGTGATATATCACTGATCTAAAGTTGACCATAGAATAATGCTACGTCTTGTGACGTAGATTGTGTGACGTAAGTGACTCATAAGCGGGATTCTGCGCTTGCATTGACTGCGGCGCTCGGTGTGCGATCTATTTACACTACGAGGGCGCATCGGTACTTCGAGTGTGAGGTTAGTGATATATCACTGATCTAAAGTTGACCATAGAATAATGCTACGTCTTGTGACGTAGATTGTGTGACGTAAGTGACTCATAAGCGGGATTCTGCGCTTGCATTGACTGCGGCGCTCGGTGTGCGATCTATTTACACTACGAGGGCGCATCGGGACTTCGAGTGTGAGGTTAGTGATATATCACTGATCTAAAGTTGACCATAGAATAATGCTACGTCTTGTGACGTAGATTGTGTGACGTAAGTGACTCATAAGCGGGATTCTGCGCTTGCATTGACTGCCGCACTCGGTGTGCGATCTATTTACACTACGAGGGCGCATCGGGACTTCGAGTGTGAGGTTAGTGATATATCACTGATCTAAAGTTGACCATAGAATAATGCTACGTCTTGTGACGTAGATTGTGTGACGTAAGTGACTCATAAGCGGGATTCTGCGCTTGCATTGACTGCGGCGCTCGGTGTGCGATCTATTTACACTACGAGGGCGCATCGGGACTTCGAGTGTGAGGTTAGTGATATATCACTGATCTAAAGTTGACCATAGAATAATGCTACGTCTTGTGACGTAGATTGTGTGACGTAAGTGACTCATAAGCGGGATTCTGCGCTTGCATTGACTGCCGCGCTCGGTGTGCGATCTATTTACACTACGAGGGCGCATCGGGACTTCGAGTGTGAGGCTAGTGATATATCACTGATCTAAAGTTGACCATAGAATAATGCTACGTCTTGTGACGTAGATTGTGTGACGTAAGTGACTCATAAGCGGGATTCTGCGCTTGCATTGACTGCGGCGCTCGGTGTGCGATCTATTTACACTACGAGGGCGCATCGGGACTTCGAGTGTGAGGTTAGTGATATTTTAGGCCCAAGTTTGAAGGCTTTTTAAGACAGATCTAAATTTTCTAAAACTGTTGGCATCCTTGTCTAATGGCTTGCAATGATAAAGACAGATATATTTTTAGTTAGTTTAGATCTGTCTTAAAATGCCTTCAAACTTGGGCCTATTACTGATGTAAAGGTGGCTTCGTTCTATGATAGTTAGATATCTATCTATCATAGAACGAAGCATGAAATTAAACTTTTCATTGTTCACACCATGAACTACAAACAAAAAGATAATTGCACTTAAAACTAGTGCTAAAGGCGCCATCTGGTTTCAACTTTTGCACCACCTAAATTCTAATATATTTTTAGGATGATAGCGCCATCTAGTTTCAACGTTTGTACTACTATCATCTTCCTACCCTTATCCCACCTACGTGGGGTCGGTACAGTACGTACACTTCTTCCATTCATCTCTATCACTCGTCATATCTGAATTAACTCCCTTCTTTTTAACACGCTTAATTAGCTTCACCTGTATGTTTTTGTAACCGACTCCTTTGGGCGCGATTTTGACCCACTTTAAACGGCCGGATTTCGTTCAAACTTTGTAGATATAATATATATCGAGGATCGATGACAATAAATTATTATAAAAAAAATAAAAAAAATATACTTATAAATAAATTAAAATAATTATATGAAGCTAATAAATTGTGTTTTTGCTCCGAACGCGATTTCTACGATTACTGTTAGCTAAGCTGTGACTCGGTACGCGAATTCTGTGACTACTGCCGGCTAAGCTGTGGTTCCCCACGGCTACTGGTACATATTCTGCTACGTGCCGCGTTTGTCAAAGAGCGATGACAATGCGTGTTTTTTAGTTTTTTAAACTATTCTACTATATTTATTTATATCATCTTTCACACAGTTCATCCATACTTTCTCTCGCCGTCTACTGTTACACCCATACACTTTATCCTAATATCTTTTTATTTATTTCTAGAATGCCAGGAAACCTGACGAATCTGACCACGGCGATCCTCTAACGCTGCTGTCTTTATACTGCGCTTGGTTAACAGTGAAATCTGAAAATAGAGGTGGAAAGGTGTGGTGTAAACGAAGAGGCATAGAGGAACAGCGACTGTACGAGCTGACCAAACTTGCGGCGCAATTGAGAAGCTTATTGCAGGTATGATAAAGTCTGTTTTAACGTGCACGCAATTTTGGCAGATCGTGGTTTACAGGGCTATAAGCAAAGGGTATGCTAAGCTGAAAAAAGCTCTTGCTATAGGACCAACCAGGAATCCGTGAAAAAAAACCATAGAAAAATGTTAATGACAATCGACAAAATGTATGGAAAAGCAGATTTTTTTTCGCGAGTTCCGGGCTTTTCCCATAGTAAAAGTTATTCATAATTATTAGTATTATGAGCCCTTTGCGGCTTAGCATTCCTTTGCTGTATAACCCTATATTTTGGGAAACATTTAAAAAAAATGCATATTATATAGGGTTATTCATAAAGGGTATTGTTTATTAGGTTAAACTTGTATTGAGACTGACTTAATTGACATTTCATTTCTTAAATCTAATGGTTTGACGGACAGGCGTATCTTGCTATGAAGTGGAGTGTAGGCGTAAACATCCTGCCCCGTTGAAAATCATCGGTTTTCAACCTTCTAATTCTTCTGCGGTGGGAAGTGCACACAGGCGGACTAATGGGCGGCGAAGGCATCCTCTGGAGGTGTTCACATCTGCTACTCGTGAAATTCCATCTTTAGGTCCGTAAAATAATTTAGAGATGCGTCCGAGTCTCCAGCAAAGTGGTGGGATGTCGTCCTCTTGGATCAGGACTAAATCTCCGACGTTTGGATTGGTAGAGCTCGTCTTCCATTTGCGGCGGTGATGCAGCTCAGCTATATATTCGCGTTGCCATCTCTTCCAGAAGTGCTGGTATATTCTTTGGACTCGCTCGTAGCGTTGAAGATAGTTTGGGTTGCAGTCATCCAAATCCGGTGAAGGCAAAGCAGTGAGCGCACGACCAATGAGAAAATTTCCAGGAGTTAGGCAAAGGAAGTCGTCGGGTGAGGAGGATAAAGGACATAGCGGACGACTGTTTAATATTGACTCTACTTGTGCAAATAACGTTGATAGTTCTTCGTAGGTTAAATGAGAAATGAGAACGCGTTTAATATGAAATTTAGCACTTTTAATAGCACTCTCGAAAATTCCGCCGAAGTGGGGTCCGGCGCTTGGTGAGAGCTTAAATGTGATCCCGTCTTTACTTGCGAAATCAGATATAGAGTTAGCATTGGTTTTCAAAAAATTACTTATCTCTTTAGCACCAGATACTAGGTTGGTTCCATTGTCACAGAACACTTCCGATGGCCGACCACGGCGTGACACGAATCTGCGAAACGTCATGACAAAAGCGTTTTTCGTTAGGTCGGAAACCGCTTCAAGATGGACGCATTTATAACGTAGACACACAAATATGCATAAATAGCATTTTTCTAGCTTAGCGCCTCGTCCTTTTCTATTTAAAATATGGAAGGCTCCGGAAAAATCTAGACCTACAGACGAAAATGGGAAATTCGGCGTGACGCGCTCGGAAGGTAAGTTACCCATTTTAGGTTTCATTGTTTTACCTTGAAGACGTCTACATTTAAAACAATTGCGATAGGTGCGTCGAGCTAACATTCTACCGTTGATAGGCCACACGAATTCACGAATCGTCGCTAGTAATAATTGCGGTCCAGCATGTAGGTTGTGTTCATGTTCATATTGGAATAAAATTTTAGTGAGATGATGATTAGCGTGCAAAAGGATCGGGTGTTTTTTGTCAAAATTAAAATCTGAGGCGTCTAAACGACCACCTACTCGAATAACTTTGTCATGGCTGTAAAATGGACTTAGTGATAGAAGCTGAGATTTGGGACTCAAACATTTGTTTTTGGAGAGCAGCTCATACTCTATCGGAAATGACTCTCGCTGTGAAAATTGACATAAGCGTAGAAAAGAGTCGTTCAATTCATTGACGGATAAAAGACCTGTAAGTCGAGATTTAGAGTTTTTAATATTGTATAAAAATCGTAGCATATAGGCTAATATTCTTTTTAGTTTAGTTAGGCTAGAGTAGTTTGTAAATTGTAAAATAGGTTCGTTGTTAGTCGTTAAGTTAGTTATAGTGATAGCTTTAGTTTCAGGTAAAATTTCATTTTCTATTTTAGCGTTTAGTATAGGCCAAGTACTTTCTGGTTCTGATAGGTACGACGGACCAGACCACCACAATTCCATCTTACTTAGTTGTTGTGGGTCAATGCCGCGAGAGATTAGATCAGCGGGGTTAGCAGTGGTAGGCACGTGACGCCATGAAGTAGAGTCAGTAAGCTCACTAATTTCTAGAACTCTATTTGCAGCAAATGTTTTTAAATTTTGAAAACTACTGTGTAGCCAGGCAAGTACAATGGTAGAGTCGCACCAGTGTACTTCTTCTTGTATATTGTATCGTAATGATTCCCTAACCGATTTGCATAATTTAGCTGCCAATAGAGCGGCACACAGCTCAAGTCGGGGAATCGTAGTAGCTTTAATTGGAGCTACCTTAGATTTAGAGCAAAGTAATCTAACCGTTACTTCGTGGTTTGAATTTACAGACCGTAAATAGATACAGGCTCCCATGGCCTTCTGACTTGCATCGCTAAATGAATGTAGAGAAACAGACACGGGTTCATCGCAAAGCACGCGTCGGGGTACTTCGAGAGTCAGAAGACTGGGCACGGCTGTAACAAATTTATTCCAATCTTTTTCAATATTATCGGGTACTGGATCGTCCCAGGCTAGCTTGTGCAACCATAACTGTTGCAACAACATTTTAGCTTTAATTATACACGGACTCAGCAAGCCCAAGGGATCGAAAATTTTAAATAGAGCTGAAAGAATAGATCGTTTAGTAGAAGCTGTATTATTGGTTAGTGACGGCATTTTAAATGGAAAATGTAGCTGATCGTTGGATGGATCCCAGCCCATTCCTAATGTGGATGTCGATTCGCTGACTATTAATTGATCATTTGAATTAATAGCTGCAGACTTTAGTAGAGCAGTTGAATTTGATTTGAATTTTCTTAAATTTAGTAATCTATTTTTAGCTAATGTATATGAGTCCCCGAGACAATCGGGTGAATCTTTGAGAGGGAGGCCAGTAGAGAACCTACCTGATTCTAAGCGGAAGGTGCGAGATAAAAAATTCGATTCACATGCCTTCTCGCTCTCACTAAGTTTTGATTTTAGTGGAACTTCCTCGAGCTCCCAGAACTTAGTGAGTTCTTGATGAATTTGAATATCGTCATCATTCGATTTATTCGAAATGATGGAATGGTTGCATTGTATAGTGTTGTTAGTTTGACTTGCCATCATAGGACCTGAAATAATCCAACCAAATTGGGAATTAATTAATTTCGGATTGTTAGGACCGAGAGTACGCTGCTCGTATGTCTTCTGACGATTTTTGATATGAAATTACGCAATTTGGACACTAATTAAACAATGAAATCAACATAAAATAACAATTTACGTGATATTTCTGCAAAATTGAACAAAATTTTCAAATATTTTTTTTAAATGCGGGTAGAAAAATAAAACTATTTTTCGATATTTTACAATAATTAATGAATTTTATGCGATAAAAATGTTAGATTCATCTATAAAAATGATATATCTAAGTAATTTGCACAAATAGTAGACAATATATAGCAGTAAATAGGTAAAAAGTGAATTGACGTGTTTGATTGTGAAATGGGTGTGGATGCACGGAAATGAAATTAGGAAGGAAACTTATCTGCATTGGCCTGTGCTGCGACACAAAACTATTGCGAATCGGCCGGCGGTGGCTGCAATGGATGAGGCTTCAGTATTCCCGTGGTTGTAATGGTTGAAGATGATTAAAATATTGCTTTAGTATTGTCACGGTCGCCAAGATGTTTATTTGGTTAAACTTGTATTGAGACTGACTTAATTGACATTTCATTTCTTAAATCTAATGGTTTGACGGACAGGCGTATCTTGCTATGAAGTGGAGTGTAGGCGTAAACAGGTATGCTAAGCCGAAAACAACTTATAGTACTCATCATTATGAACAACTTTTACTATGGGACCAACCCGAAATTCGCGAAAAAAAAATCAGCTGTTTCATAGAAAAATGTCAATGACTTTTGACAAAATGTATGGAACAGCTGATTTATTTTTCGATAATTCTGGGGTGGTCTTATAGTAAAAGTTGTTCATAATGATGAGTACTATGAGGCCTTTTCGGCTTAGCATACCCTTTATGAATAACCCTGTATTTATAGGATAACAATCTAATGGAGACAGTTGAACCTGAGACGATGTCATCATCCGAGAGAGCGGTCAGGCATGGGCAGTTGAAACAACTCAAGGATATGAGAAGGTAAGGACATTTAATAATGCCATTTGTCTAGTGGTGCTTCATCGCAAGATTCGCAAGGCATCTTGCTTGCACCAATCTATTCGTACCATTTGAGCGAAAGGGACGGCGATTACTGTCGCCACCATACCAAAATAAGGATCCAGATCGAACACATCGTATCATTTATATGACACGTTAATTTTTATTTTATTAACAGCATTTAAACTGTAACACCAGGACTATCTATTCAGCTTATGTGAACTTATTTTCCGTTAATTTAAAATTCCTTACTTTGTGTTAATTTTGTATTACTTATATGTTAATTCCCTTTTAGGCAATACAAACAAAAAGCGGCCGAAGATTCGAAACGCAAAAAGCGGCTCAAAGTCGACTCTTGGGAGATAGTCGACGAAAGCAAAGACGAAGATCAGACGTTAGACATAAAGGACATAGAGTTCAGAATGACGAACGACGCCCAGAGGATACAGGCGCTCATATCCGGGACTAGTGCGTCTAGCGGACGGGATTTAATCATGCTTAAGGTAATTTATTAAGCAGAATAACATAATTATATACATACTAGCTGCCCCCGGCGGTTTCACCCGCTGTTTTTTTTTTTACTTTAAAACCTGCCCTGAACTTCCACAAATATTTCAAGACCAAAATTAGCGAAATCGGTCCAACCATTCTCGAGTTCCAGACAAACGAACAGCGATTCATTTTTATATATTAGATAATACATAATTACATAGATAATACACGTATACACAGATATATATATACATACTAGCTGACCCTTGCCCACTTCGTTGGGCATAATGTTAATAAACCCGAAGCCATCGCGCGCCGTTCGGACCGTTTTTTCTCCGATTCACTTTGCAAAACGGACTACCACGTAAAAGCTTTTTTATTTTTCGGTTTTTTATATAACCTATGACACTCAGCAATAATGTGGCTTTCTATTGGTGAAAGAATTTTTAAAATCGGTTCAGTAGATCCCGAGATTACCCCTTACAATTTAACAAATATACAAACACACAAACTTTACTTCTTTATAATATTAGTATAGATATACAGTCGAATTGATAACCTCCTCCTTTTTTGAAGTCGGTTAAAAGTAAAAAAGCCTTTATTCAAGGTACCTACATTACAATTCTTACACTATAATTAAATCTAAAGTAGAGCTATGTCTCGGTAGCTGTTGCCTCTGCGGCATAGGCCTATTAGTCAGGATGACTAGTAAATCTGTTAATCGATAGTCTTTTAATCGATTTGTTCCAGGTAGTGCTGTGCCGAGCGTTGTATCCCCAGGTGGCGGTAGCTGATGAGTTCAACCACTGCAAGGCAGGTTGAAACGTTTTATATTTGCCAGTGCATGTAAAAGTATTATTAATGCAAAATTATTTGGTTTATTTTATAGTTACACTAGCTGACTCGACAGACGTTGTCCTGTCAAAAGCCATTGCGTAACTATAGCAACCGTAGTATGTTGATGCTAACTTGTCAATTTATAGTAAAAATTATCAGTATATATATAATTTGCAATAAATTAAAATTGCGACTATAATTTGAGATTTAAACTATCCTATCTCTCAAGTTGGATCGAACTGCACATGGTGTGCGAATTTTATTGTAATCGGTTAGGTGGTTTAGGAGTCCATTGAGGACAAACATTGTGACACGAGATTTATATATATTCAGATTTTTTCTTTATTTCAGTCAGTAGCAGAACAACTCTTCCATACTTGGAGCAAACCGTTCGTGTTTCTACATCCGACGTCTTACTTCGGCAAACATCCTCGGACGATACAACTGACAGAGACAGACATACACACTCACTGCGCGCACTACACTGGGAAACTAGCGCTGTCTCACTCGCATCAAATACTTTGTTATCTGTGAGTAGCTTGATTTAGTTACATATAAAGATATACGGGGTGAAGTCTAAATCACTGAATACCTTTTGTAGGTGGCTTCTATGCACCTAATAATCTATGTTAAATCTACAGGGTTATTCATAAAGGGTATGCTAAGCCGAAAAGGACTTATAGTACTCATCATTATGAACAACTTTTACTATATTTCTGAATCTGAATCTGATGAGACCACCCCAGAATTATCGAAAAATAAATCAGCTGTTCCATACATTTTGTCGAGTGTCATTGACATTTTTCTATGGAACAGCTGATTTTTAATGCTGCGTCATTGACATAGAAAAATTTCAATGACACTCGACAAAATGTATGGAACAGCTGATTTATTTTTCGCGTATTTCGGGTTGGTCTCATAGTAAAAGTTGTTCATAATGATGAGTACTAAAAGCCCTTCTCGGCTTAGCATACCCTTTATGAATAACCCTGTATATTGTAAAATTTGTAAAAATCCGCGATACAGTTTTTTAACTACTGCGGGGAGTATCGTTTTTTCCATTAAGTTATTGTACAATTAAAGAATTTGAATTTAGATTTGAAATATTTATTTTAAATAATTTATTTATTTTTATTAGTTTTTTTTTTCTATTTAATAGTTATCTATTCTGACTTATATAAGTCTTTCTTTCATTACAGGTCATTATTGGAAACCACTAAGCCGTACGTAGTAAATTCGATGCGAATGCCCGCCGCGCAAACATTACTGCTTCTAGCACATTCTATCGACACCAATATTGGATTTTCTAGGTAAGACTTGCAAATACTAATTTCTCCAAAGAAAGATTCTCTGCATTCTATTCTTTATCTATGGCAAATAAAACTTATTCTATTTCTGGAAGAGAAGAAATTTTATCGCCTTTTATTTTATATCTACCACTGTCCGCGTTCCGGGGATATCTTACCTCTTACACAAAGGTTGTCTGGAAGAGATCGCTCTTATTAATAAGATCACCTTTTGTACTTTTGTGTTTTTTACTGCGTTTGTGCTTATCTTTTTGTCGTGCCAATTAAGAATTATTGTGTTGTATTTATCAAAATTAAGAAGCAAATAATTTATAACCACACTGTGTCGAGTACCAGTTTGTTCTTTTCGTATCAAAAATCAATAAACGTGTTATGCTTTCTTAATAAATTGGGTACTGAAGGCGACAATTACCACTTACCATCAAGTGACCTGTCGCTTGTTTGCAACTTATTTTTATATACATGTAAAAATGAATCGCTGTTCGTTTGTCTGGCTAAAACTTGAGAATGGTGGAACCGATTTCGCGAATTTTGATCTTGAAATATTTGTCTAAGTTCAGGGAAGGTTTAACAGATAAAAAAAACAGCGAGTACAACCGCCGGGTACCTACAGCTAAAAAAATAATGATAAAAAAAATATTGATAATTTTTCTCCTTACAGGATAATTTGCGATTCTTGGCTGCTATTAGAGTTCCCATACCCTGGAGACGGACTAAACTTACTGCTAAAAGCTACGAAGCTGAGGCAGCGGTGGGATGCTCTCATCAATCGACGTCTAGCCGGTAATCTATATATATAAAAATGAAACCCGTTTTCCTTGGTCACGGCATCACGCTTGAATGGCTGGACCGATTTCACTAATTCTTTTTTTGTTGTATTTGTTATTATTAGGAGAAGGTTCTTACGGAAAAAAATATTAAGAAAATCTCTCGGAAATATTGAAAAACCCTAAAAACAGCCCTTTTCTTTTTCCCATACAAACGTATGGCAGTACGAAGTCTGCCGGGTCAGCTAGTTATATAATAATTATTAAAATCATTGTCATAGGATACGAAAAATAATTGTATCGTTAAACCTGTGTATATAGGGTTATAAGGAAAGGGTAAGCTAAGCCGAAAAAGGCTTATACTCGCAGTACTCATCATGAACAACTTTTACTATGGGACCAACTTTGCAAGAAAAAAAAAACAGCTGTTCCCAACATTTTGTCGGGTGTCGTTGACATTTTTCTATGGAACGGTTGATTTTTTTTCGCAATTTCAGTGTTAGTCCCATAGAAAAAGTTGTCCATACTGCCCTCCTAATCATAAGCAACGCACTTGCATCCCGAACGGTTTTGAGATATGGCGCCAAAAAGATTATTTTCGTTTTTGATGTGTAGTGAGAAAACTATTATAAATATAATAATTTTTACTTATTACTTTGCACACAACGTTTAACTTCACAGGATACAACTTTTTATTGTTCTTAGTATTGTTATTTAGTAATAAAATAAGAAAAACATTTTTTACCTAGTAAACATAAAAGAAACTTATGCATATTACTAGGCATAACCAACGCATTGCAATTGCGCGTTTTATAATTAAAAAACATGGAAGTTGTCAATATGTTTGTCTAGACATAAGCGACGCAAACGACGCAAATACGATTGTTATTCCTAAACTTATTGTATTTTGCGGTGCTAATGGCTAGTTAATCTGCTATTTATTTTTCCATGTCACTTATCATAAGCGTCGCAAGTACGCAAATGCGTTGGTTATGTTTAGTTCTTATTTTGATATATAAGTAGCTAAACCAAATCATAATCGTCGTAAGTGATTTTATGATATTTATGTTTAGTATTATATGATTTTTTGAGTGAAGAAGAGTGAAAAAATAAGCCGTAATAGCCATTACGACGGTTATCACTAGTAAGTCCTCTTATTTTTTGTCGATTGCGTTGGTTATGCTTAATAGAAATATGGGATGTAATTAATTTAAAAAAAAAAGAGTCGGTGATACTTGTAGATCTCATTACGCAGATTCTGGATATATATATATATAACTCAAATCACCCAAAAATGTCGATTACGTTGCTTATGATTAGGGGGGCAGAAATATTGCTCGTGAAATAGATTATTTTTAGATTAGATACTAATTAGTCTGTAAAATATTTATTTTAGGAAAGATAAAATCATAATTGTTTTAGTCAAAAAACTTAGTAATTCTTAACACGAGTAAGATAATGAGTTAATAATGTACTGAAAACGTAGATTATGTATAATACAAAATACGTAAATAACTGCATAATCTTGAATTACCTTAATTTGCATGTTAGACTTAGTAAAACAAAATAAATATTGGCGCGGATTCTGTTGTACCACTGACTAAACTAAAGTAGTAGTGGGGTTAAAGTTAAAACGAATCTAAAATCACTTCACATTTCAAAATTTAAATGGAAGAAAGACACAATGTACCATTTATTCATTTTTATTCAATAAAAGCTTGTTTTCAAAAGAAAGACCGCAATAACTGGAAAAAATTGGAAGAGACATTTGCTTGAGACAAAAAAAAGTTTGTTTTAAACACTTAATTAAAAAAATTAATTATATATATATTTTTTTTTAATTAATTTTTTTTTTTTTTTTTGTTAAAATATTTTGTTTTTCTTTCAGATGCAAATCCCAACAAATCTGTAGAAAGCGAGCTCGAAAAAGAGAAGCACAGCGGGACTTACGAAGAATTGCAGTATGAGTTGTCATGCGACATTAGCTCTTATATGAACTCTCAGGTGTACTACGCGATCAAGAGACTACTTCCAGGTAAAATACTGGGTTATAAAGAAAGGGTATGATAAGCCAAAAAGGAACATTATTAGGAACAACTTTTACTACGGAAACAACGAGGAAATCGCGAAAAAAACAGCTGTTTCATACATTTTGCCGAATGTCATTGACAGTTTTCTATGGAACAGCTGTTTTTTTTTTCGCGAATTCCGTGTTGGTCCCATAGTAAAAGTAAAAATAAATCAGTATTTGAAAAAAATATTAACCTTCGTCCTCAATTTTTCCAGCTGATTTGAAAGTACTATATCACGGTGGTGAAGAAGCGCACGGGACTATAGACCCTAACCCCTTCGATGAAGGTTTCAAATGCATTCCCAACGAGAGGAAAGGAGGCGTGCACGTTACGGATAATGTTGTTTTTAATTGGTAAGATTCATAAGATATTATATTATTAAATTTATGGAGTAAAATACCCTAAAACTGTCACATTTAATAAACAAATATCGTAAAAAAATATTTTGAAATGTGGCGTGAACTAGTCGTGAGAAATATTCTTATCGAATCCTGGGCGAAGCAAAAATACCAAACTATTATAGATAGATAGATACTACCTACCTACCTACCTATTATACTACCTTGTTTACTAAACGAACAAAGTTTGTTTTATAAATACCGAGATCTCTAATTTTATTTAAAAAAATCGGTTGTCTGTAAAGTCAGTTTACTGACGATAGTTGAACGTGACAACGTCATAAGAAAATACTGATGGAATGGTTTCATTTTTCAAAAGAAAATTTTAATTTTATTTTATATTATTTTATTTTAAGTAAGGTACAAAAGTAATTGACAAATAAGAAAATATAATAGAATATAGAAAATCACAATTTCACTCAGAGCGAGGTAACGCCTCATCGAGGTAACGGCACATATGTCACACTTTTTTCGTACTTGCACCCGGCTCCATCGAATTATAAGACGTTATCACGTCAAAAGTTTTTTAATTGCTGAAGACGACCGGCTTGTTCGTAAATAGCTTACACTTTTCTATCGAATACACGTTACGTATTTTACATCAAAATGTATGTTAGAAACAGTACATAAATTTCGCCGCTTGCATATTCAGGATACTAAAATATCCACGAACGTAAGACACCTTTTTGGATATTTTTGTGTCCACGGACGCGCGAATAGCTCTAGTATGCTCTTTTAGTTTGTTTACACCGGAAATCAGATCTTATTTTGTAGCAATAAAGTCTAAAACCTATTGTTTCAGTGTGGTGGACACAGAATGGAGTTACAACATTTATGAAGAAACTTCCAACCTACCCTGGACTTGCCCCAACTGTGAGCTCACAGTATGCCTGTCTCCTATAGAGAGATTACAACATAAGAACTTCACATGCTCCGCAAAACCAGAAGAAAAGGTTAAGCAAGAAGTGAAACCGACAAGGGAAAATAAACCTAATAGTAAAGAGTTTAAGTGTGAAACTTGCGGCGAAACCTTGTATTTGACGCCGGTAGAGATTTTGAGGCATAGGAAAGCGTGTAAAATGAAATAAAGAAGATTAACAGGATTATAAGTAAAGGGTATGCTAAGTCGAAAGGGCCTCATAGTACTTACTCATCATTATTAACTTTTACTGTGGGACCAACTCGGAATTCGCGAGAAAATTAACTGTTCCATACATTTTGTCGAATGTTACGTAGGTACCTATAACATTTTTCAACAGCCTTTTTTCGCTAATTCCGGTATTTTTGTAATAATTAAACACGGGAATACTCACGTAAAAATTAAGTCGTCTACTACGAGTAGTTTCGGTCACATTCAGTGACCTTCATCAGGTGAGTTTACAAACGTGACGCGCTCGCGGTTGCGTCTCGTTTGGTAATTCCGGATTGGTTCCATTGCAAAAGTTGGTTATAATAATGAGTACTATGAGCCTAAATCACACAATATTCGTAAAAAAGGAAATTGTACAAACCAAGGGTTAGAAAAACACGGCCGTCACGCCAAAATATTAATGTATGAAAATTACCTAATCGTATAACCGAGTAAAATCATAGCAAATTCAAACAGATACCTAAGATTTTTTTTCAAAACGATCCGCTCCACAAATGAAGACAATATATTATTATGTCAATCGATATCTCAGAATCCTCATTTTAGTCCAAACGGTCGTAATAATATTGTTCAATTATTAAATTCATTAGTTTACTTCAGTTTTTAACACTGACTGCGGCTACATCACATGCGCTTGCCTCGAGTGCGGCTAAATAGTCAAACGCGTTGTTTTACACGCCTGGCGTGTGCAGCCGCACTCGCGTCGCCGCGTCGCACAAAGGAAAACAAGGTACCTTGTTTTCCTGTGTGTTTCACCGCAGTCAAAGTGTTAAGTTTTAAATCTGCAATAATAAAATTCTTTGTAATTGTGACTTCCTGTAATATTCAATGTTGTTTAAGGTGAATAAATAACTTTTTATTATTTCTGATTTCTGCCTTTGTTTTCTTTCTTTTTTCTGCTTCTTTTGTGCCCTTTTCTTATAATCCTGTATACTTATATACGTGTTTTTTGGTATTTAGCTTTTTTGCTACCGTCGCCGTGTCGGTTGGTCTGTCTGTCTGTTCTACTTTTAAAGGAAAATCTTTCGAACCACAATAGGTAGAGTTTAATATTTCACAGTCAGAAGTCAGGTAAATTTTACATTAGGAATAAAAAAAGAAGTCCATAGATATTAATACGAAATATTATAGGTTAAACTGTAGTTCCCGATTGTTTGTCATTGAACGACCACTGCAAGCCATTTCAGAGGACTGGCTCACTGCCTTTATGAGCTTATTAACTTACTTAAATACTTTTTTGACATGTTAAATTAATTTATCATTATTTAATTTTGACTCAATGAATTTATATCTTCAAAGCTTACGCAAAAGAAAAAGCTGACGACCATTTTCCTCGCCTTTAACCATTGAATAAGATGAATTCTGCAATATCCTTCCTTAACATTATAATTATGAAAGTTTGTATGTTTGTTGCTCAATCACGAAAAAACGGCTTTGGAACGGATTCAGATGAAATTTGGTACGAAAGTAGCTTATACTAACCCTGGATTAGCATTTACTTAGGCTACTTTTTATCCTGGAAAACTCAGGTAAAACCGCGGGACGAAACTACTAGTGATTTCATATCTTCAATACTTACGGCGAAAGAAAGACCTGCAGGCTGATTCAGCTAATTTATCCGAACATCGTATGTATTCGACGACTATCTTCGAAAATTCTTCCGCCTTCGGAAAGAATTCGAATTTATGTCAAATCTTGGAAAGATTTGATATATTATATTCTTTCCGAAGGCGGAAGACTTTTCGAAGGTAATCGTCGAATTCATTCGATATTCGGATAGCTGAAACAGCCTGCTGACGACTATTTTCTCCGCTTTTAACCATTGAGGAAGACAATTATCTGCATAAAGAGTACCTAAGGACATTCGATCGTGACCTACCCGCGGCCGTCGTATACCTACTTAGGTACTGCGTGTACAATCGCACAATAACGCACAGCGACCGATATTGGGATCGCTTCATGGAAGTAACTACTGGGGCACAAAAGGCAACCATCAGGCGAGATGGCCTATCACAGTAAATGAAACGCAAGCCTATCATCACAGTAAATGAAAAAAAAGATGAATAAAAATTTTTATTTAAAACTACTTCTTTTTATCGTCATTACCGTTTTCCACCATCCCGCGGGTGAAAGGGTGGGCTAAGCCAAAAGGGACGCAATAGGTAGATAGATAAACATCATTATAAACTTTTACTATGGGACCAACCCAGAATTCGCGAAAAAAATCGGGTTAGTCCCATAGTAAAAGTTGTTTATAATGATGAGTACTATGAGCCCTTTTCGGCTTAGAATACCTTTTATGAATAACCCTGTATAATTATGGTTTACACGATTTTGCTTGCAATCAATTACAAAAGCAAACGGGTCTAGTCAGATCAACCCGTCAGATAAAACTAATTTTCTAATGATAGATAGGTAATAAAAATAATATCTATTCATTTATCTAATAGATTAGTTAGATAGGCAATAGATTATTAAGTAATTAATTACTTCAGCAAATCTAATGTTATTATTATTGACGTCATTTATTTTGGATGACTTCTAATGTATCCTGCTTATCTTTAACATACGGTGCCAAAATATGAACCCTTAATAAAAACCACGTACAAAATCCAAGTGGCAAAATGGATGATAGAACGGGCCATGTTAAGCATCTCTCTCTTACACCGTATCCAACGCAGAAATTCGACGAGGAACTAAGGTTCAAGATGTGGTTAAACGGATCACAGAACTCAAGTGGAGATGGGCCACACGGGAAGACGGAAGTTAGACCAATGCAGTCACAGAATGGTGGCCGCATAACGGAAAGCGATCACCGGACGGACCATCGCCCCGGTGGTCGGATGACAGTGTGACTGTCAAGTCAGCAGGAAGACAGTGGATGAGACTGGCACAGGACCGGAAAGGATGACGCGCAATAGAAGAGACCTACAGAACTCGTATAGCCTATATTCAGCAGTGTGTGGAAAAGGGTTAGATAAGGATGTTGATTATTTTTACTAGCTGATGTTCGGAACTTCGATACTGCTCGGCCTTCTGTTTGCAGGTTTGGGTCTATAAAATATCTAGCCTATACCTAGCAGTAGCGGCGTAGATTGGGGTGTTAAGGGCGGTCTGCCCCGGGTGCCAAGCACCAACGGGGTGACAATGACAACGAATAAGTTCTACTGCTACAGCCCCAGAGACTTACAGAAGTACTAGCTGACTCGACAGACATTGTCCTGTCAAAAGCCATTGCGTAACTAAGTATAGCAACCGTAGTATGTTGATGTTAACTTGTCAATTTATAGTAAAAATTATCAGTATATATATAATTTGCAATAAATTAAAATTGCGACTATAATTTGAGATGTGAGCTATCCTATCTCATAAGTTAGATCGAACTGCACATGGTGTGCGAATTTTATTATAATCGGTTAAGTGGTCCATTCCATGGAGTCCATTGAGGACAAACATTGTGACACGAGATTTATATATATTAAGATAAGATTAGGTAGGTTCTCCTTCCGCAAAGACATGCCAATAAAGAAATATTCACAGTTCTTTAGTAGGTATCTACCTCTCGCAGGACGACGTAGTGCAGGGATGGTGAACCAATGGCACGACGAAATGTTTTAGGCATGACCCAATTACTAGGCAAAATTATTTAACGGCACGTCTAAAGCTTCATTAAACAAAACAAAATAGCACGTTGATTCGAAAAGGTTCGCCACCCCTGACGTAAGGCATAGGGACATACGAGATAAGTAGGTATGTAGGTCTATCAGCTAGCTCGTTTACCTATCCTTATAATACAGGGTTATTCATAAAGGGTATGCTAAGGGTAGGGTAACAACTTTTACTATAAGACCACCCCAGAATTATCGAAAAATAAATCAGCTGTTCCATACATTTTGTCGAGTGTCATTGACATTTTTCTGTGGAACAGCTGATTTTTTTGTCGCGAATTTCGTGTTGGTCCCATAGTAGGTAAAAGTTGTTCATACTCGTAATGATGAGTACCTACTACTAGCCCTTTTCGGCTTAGCATACCCTTTATGAATAACCCTGTATATGAAATGTACCAAAACCAACATGATCGCGTAGAGCCTAGCAGATGGGCATGGTTAACTTTTAACCTCCAGTTTAACACTAGCACAAACTTAGATTTTCCATTTTCTTGAAGCTTATCTTCGAGGCATAAAGCTGTTATTTGCTGGGCTAAGGTTACTTAATTTTGGTTTAAACGCACAGACTTGGCCCGTCAACCTGTCAACGCGTAGGAAGCTGTTTATGTTTAATGAAATAATTTTGTGGGTAAATCAGGGCGGCTGATGGGTTATCTCGAGGAAGATCGAGTCGTGGTTTCGTGATGCGGACAAATTGCACCGACGCGAACGACTTACAAACGCAGTGCTTTGCACGTAGGTACGAGTAGCTCTACTTTTAATAATTATAGGGCAATGCTTGCTGCTGGAAGATAGGTGGAGTACCTACCTAGAGACTGAGAGATGATACCTACCTTTATTTTTTTAACCGTTTCCCGCAACCTCTCCCTTCCTCTGACTACGGAACTTGTAAGACGTAGAACCTAATATTTAAAGAAAGCCTGAGTAAAATGTAAATCGACCAATGAAGTGTTTTAATAAAAAGGCCCACGAACCCAAAGCACCAACAAAATTATAAAGTTGAATGTTACTAGATGTTAGTTTATTTTGTCGATTCTTGAATACCAACATTAAAATCTAAGCAGATGAACACTTCTGAAATAATTTCCACAAAATGACGTGAATTTATTGTATCATTTTGACTAAAATAAGACTGACTTCATTGTACAAATGACATTTTTTTTTAGTGTCATAGTTCTAGATGTTCCTTCTATCGTTTTGTTTAAGAATAGTAGGTACCTACATCATTGTAGAGACAAAACAAGCAATTTATTTCATCGCTGTCCCACAAGATTGATCTTGAACTTGCATTCTCAAGCCAGCGAACATTCGTGATCGTGTTGGTCACACCACAGATCAGATAGTAAAATCACACGACAGAGCTTACCTTACTGCACTTGGTCACGCTGACACTGCACTGTGGCCTGATATAGATATAGATAGGTGCCTGTTTGTAATTAATTAGGTGAATTTTGATAAATTCAAGATAACCATCATGATATCTACGTTGTATCTACCTTTGTTGTTCCAATTTTAACAGCCTGTGCCTGTGAGTGAACTTGATGCAAACTTCATAGAATGCGATGACTAAAAGATTAGCTATAGGTACTTAGTAACAGACAAACAAAAAAAAAAGCGGCGTAGTAGGAAAAATTTATACCTATTGGCGTTTGTAAATACCTATAGGTACGTAAGAGTCACCCCGTGCAACCAATGCTCCGCCAAAGAGGCCTAAAAATCGACTATCGTAGGCATTGTTTAAGTTATTTACATTTCTCTGTTCCTCTAGGTAACCTACCTTTCCTACATTTTTAGATTTAAAATACATTGAAGGACCTTTTTGTATAAGTCAAAAAAATACTGATAGATTTTAGTATTCAGGAAACAATGAAGATATACTTTACACAGTTTTTAAAATTTTACTAGCAATATTATAGGGGCTTGATTTTCGTACTGCTCACGTGAGTTGGTATTTACCCGAAAAATCATTAAAAAAAAACAAAAAAACGATACTCATGCATATGATACAAAAATACAAACCTAGGTTTCCCGCTGATATCATACTTGATTACCATCAGAAAACAACAGGAAAATGATGTATGATAATACTTACTCATTCCAGTTCCCTATCCCGAAGATAAACATCAAAATGCTATCATCCAATCGATGCGATCACTCTTTCCTTTGATTAGCACTTAACATTGTCTCTATCACCTCACTATCACTCTATCACCTTTATATCACTTAGCTACACCTATCACCGTATCTAGAAAGCTAAGGCCGGGCGCACGCTTGCGCGGTGGCTGGTCGTGCGATTTGTCGTCGCGATGGCATCTTGGCAGTAATTCGGTGCCGTGCGTGCTTGCACTGCTGTAGTCAACGATTGCACTTTGATAGGCTTGGGGTATACTGGATCCAAGCTCCCTTTGAGGAACAAACAAACTTCATCGCAAAAAATATTTCTTCATCATCATAGTCAACCGTTTTCCACCCACTGCTGAGTTATAGGTTTTCTCAATGTCGCAACACTTTTCGATTAACCATAGCACCATATGGCTTATCTCAGGGTGACGAGCGCAGTGCTGTGCCGCGCAGGGTCTTGAATTCTGCGAGTTCAAAATTATGAGTGGTGCAGACCTGTTATGGGCAAACGTGACGTTTAACATCAGGTGAGCGATTTGTTCGTCTCGTCACTCGATTACATAAAAAAAAATAGTTTTTCATAGAATTCGAGTCCAAGTAGTTGGCTGGCTTTGTATGGAAAATAGAGATAGAAGATAAAAGCAAAAGTAATAGTCCTGAGTAGATTCAGGTGCACAATAATTAATTTTACGCTGACTAAGTCATGCGGCCAAAATTAGAATACCTCAAATGCTTTATAAATGACTAAGCATCGCAATTACTTGTAAAATTTGCAGATATTTTTAAATTCCAGTCGGGTGCTATATTTGGCGATCATGTTATTTAAAATCGCCCAATTTGAATGAGGGCACGAGATAAAGTTCTCAGAGAATACTCAATGAAAGCCTGTGGCGAAAGTATCAGCCCTTTACCCATACCGCACGCAACTCCATGCATTTACAAAGAATTTTACATCGAGAATTTAACTAATTTCGTTCGTAAAATTGCTCGAATGTCTGATGGCAAAATTCCAGATTCGGTAGCTATTTTTAAATTGATCTTTTAGCCATTTGCATTGATAATCTGTCATGAATTTCAAAATTTTACGATTTGAATTTGGTTCTCACGAAAAATATGCTAAGTATATAAGTATTTTTTAGACGCGTGCGGAGTCACTAATAAATAAAATAATGGTTTGCATATGAAATCCTGTATAAATTGTGACCTGAGGTTTGGTAAGATATTCAAATAAGCTCATATTGACACGAAAGAAGGATCACGGAATTTTAAACGGAGCTTTAGGACATGGCAGGAACACGTTGGAATTTTTTTGGATTCTTTACTCTGCATTGAGGTACTTGGATTCCAGTCGAATTTAAATTAAACTTTATAAAAGCCTCGTATGTTTTCTTTTACCATTTTACCTCGGGGACCACGTGATTTCCACTCATCATTATCATGAATTACTATATAACTGCCCATACCTAATTGGCCACTGCTGAGCGGAGCGATTGAGCATAGCTTCTCTTCCTTTCCGATCCTTTGCTAGTCTCGTCGTTCCAGCTGCCTTTGCCGAGTGAGCGATCCGAGCTGAAGGTCTGCTCTTTTCGTGATTTCCGTTCTGCGGCCACCATTCTGTAACTAATTTCTTCATTCTTAATAAACATACGCCAAGTCCGCGGTGGACTTGCCGGCAGGCTGAGTAGGCTGGCTGGCTGAGTGGCAGTTTTTAGGAGCGGCAAAGTCAGGGCCAATCTCGGCCAATTTTTTTATGTTGAGTGGGGGTGCTAGAATGTATCGAATTGTAGGGCCTGCAAAATTTTGAATAGCCTACTAGCGGCAAATGTGTAAGTCCACCACTGTGCCAAGTTTGGGTATCGGTATTCGTTACCTTGAAGCTTAAAATGATTTAAGGTATCTAAGCTCGCTTTAATCGAAAACTGTTTCAACTTTACCCCTCCTACACCAGCAGCCTAACCCCAGTCCGAGCACCCACAGCACAGATAGCGACGGTTCGTGAGCGATGCCTCGCCAGATAACAATTGCTTTGTTTCGCTGTAAAACTCGAAAATTAACATCATTTGCCAACGCCCGATCGCGGAGGTGATAGCGACACTAGCGTGGAGCGAGACTAGCGATGAGGTTCGAGCGGGGTTCTGAATACTCGAGGAATGGTTTCGTAAACGCAGAACTTTGTGAATAGGTAGGTACTACTAGCGGTTTCATCCGCGTGGTGCTGAGAAACGATGATGATAAAAAGTAGCCTATGTGTTTAACTAGAGTTATAAGTATCTCTGTTTCAAATTTCATTAGATACTTCCACGCGTTTCAGCGTGAAGGAGTATCTAATAAACATAGAGACAAACATTCGCATATAAAATAATATCGTTATTCACACTATGGTATAGGTAGAGCTATGAGTAAAATATATCTAGCGATAGCTGTGTCCTATGAGAATAAGTCTAAAAAAAATTACAAATACTTTCAAAAGTTTTTTTACAACATAAGTCTGTAGCTTGGACCATCCAGCACAATAATATGGCGTTTAGTTTTAATAGTCGATATATTTCCCATTGCACCAACTAATGTCTCGTGTTTTTATCTCAAATTAAACTTGTGGGCCTTACCACTTTACACTTGCACATTGCTAAGGCTAAGTGGTGAAAGCACAACAATGTAAAGAAGCCTCTATTTCAACTGGGAAATTATCACAACATTACTTTGGATTTCGAAGTGTTAATCTGTAACTATGAGTTGGTAATTATATTGTTTATCGAATGTCAAAAATAAATTAAAACGGTGGAACTGCTTTTGATAAAAAATTAGGAAAGAGTGTGTTTTATGAAAATGAATGAAAAATAAAAATACTTTTTTCCCAATTTTGTGGATAATCTAAAAGGTCACTATCGCAGTTGGTGTTAATTTTTCTTTATTATAAGCGACAAAAATCATAGAATTGACTCTGTTTGGAAATACCATAAGGGCTATCCGACCCAATTTTTTTGAGTAGGTATGTACTATTGTTGTTTAGAAAAATATTAGACATCAAAATCGACTTCTGTTACAGCAATTATCCAAAATTATAATGCAATTATACATTTTGTGATGTTCACTGAACAGTGCTCTAGATATGACACGGTATGACAATTGGACCTCCCCGGTGCAAAAACTGAAATAACCAAATTATGCGTATGTTAGCAAAATTATCCTGAGCTTTTTGTAATTTGCATAAAGTTTATTTTTGCTAAACCTGTCAGCATGTATTGTGGTCGGTCGCTGACGTGCTTATCAATAAAGGTTTTGTAAAGTAAAACCAAATTTCACGCTACTTTGATCATTCTTCATGCTTCTATGAATGAAAATTAAAATAAAATCCTTTGTCCGCTTGCTTCTCATTTTACTGTATGTGTAGGTATATGACTCATTTTATTAAAGGAACTAATCTAATGAAGCAGCGTTAATTATGTCATCTCGCTCTAATAGTCGCACAATATTGCTAGTGCGACGGAGAAGATATGATTACCACCGCTTCGCTTAGATTCGTTTCTTTAATAATGCAGCCATCATACCTACTTTACTATAATTAAATCAAAGTCAGATTAATCAAATCATAATCATCTCCGTTATTACAGTACTACTCTATGCATAATCAGTTGGGAAGTTTATCGCATTTCGATGTCGACGAAAAAATACTGACACAACTGTTACACTTAATTCTCATGTCATGAGAATTAAGAGACAGAGATTGTGAGTGCGAGAGTTTATGATGTTTTTTTAATTTTGTACTTTAATATAAAATTTCGAATTCTTGCTCAAACTTGATTCATTTCCTCAAAAAATGCAGTGTACGAGGTAGAGTGACTATGTCTGCCATTGTTCTATAGAAGTTTAACCAAATAGGCCCCGATCTTGGTTTAACTCTTTAATTAACTAATGAAATGGTAGCAACAGAGTTCTGAAGCGTAGTTTAACAAGCTACAGGAATCTCGTCAGGCTAAATGCGCATTTGAAAGAACGGTTTGGTTACCGAATGGAGCTGATCTGTAGGTACAGTTGACAAAATAAGCGATTATTTTTGTATCGATTTGATTCGACTGACCTTTCTTGTCGAGTCGATTCTTTTTGTTGATGGGGAGAAATATTGCCAACTGAAAGTAAACGCTGACGCAGCGGTCACCGACGCATATGGATATCAGTAGCACTGAAGGCGTCACAGAAAAGTTGCCGATTTTTAAGACTATTAACAGCCTTTTTATAGATTGGTTTCAGTTTATTCAAGAATATAACAGCTTCGATTCTTTTTATAAAGTGAGTCAGTTTTAAATTTTCTTGCAGTCAGTACCGGGCAATTAGCGGCTAAGTACCGGCCGCGCCGATTGCGGTAGCTCTCGATACGCAAATTGCCTCGGGGCTGTTTACAGACCCCCCCCCCCTCCCTGGGGGACACTTAGCCTTGGAGGGGGCTTTCCCATGGTACATGACTTCGACTGATGCTGATTAAATTCAGCACCTACATTTCATACTGTTCTTTCCGAACTAGAAAACTATGTTCTGACAAAAATCACGGTAATGCGAAAAAAGTAAAGCTCAGGTTACCTACTTAATAAACGGTTTAACTTGTGGATTGCCGCCTTGACCACTGAAACTATTTTATTAGTACGGCTAGATAGTTCTAGATAGTTCATTGCTTACCATCGAAGTCGGATTTCCTTACCATCAGGCAAGATGGCGGTGAATCACAAGCCTATCATAAAAAAAAAAAATAATATTGTCGTAGAATAGTACGTGGATCGGAAAGCAAGCACCATCAGGCCATCAGCTTGCTGGTCGGATGACATTGTAAAGGCACAGGAAGGCAGTGGATGAGACTGGCAGGATCAGAAAATATAGCGTTCCAAAGAGGAGACCTATCTATGCTTAGCAGTGGGTGGAAAATTGTTAATGATGACCAGGGGCGGATCTACTTAAAGGCTTTTTGGGCTGCAGCCCAGGGCCCCGCGAATACAGAGGGCCCCCAACCGAACTGAAACCAATAGACGATTGACGATATTGTCAATAATAAAAATTATCTAGAATTAAAAAAAATCCGATCATAAGGTTGGCAACACTGCGATCAATCAACCCGTGTGCGCATCTATCAAACGGAACGGGGAATTCCCTGTCGCTTGTTCTCGGTCGGTGTATTCCGTGTATTGTCTATTACTGGGGACTTCTTTCCGCTTATCGCCCGACGCAATTTTGTTATTTTTCCGCACTTCTGCTATCGTCGACTATACAGGGTGTTTGGTCTAGGGTTAGACAAACAAAATGGGTGTGTTCGTTGACCCATTTAGAGAATACAAGTTGGCCAAAAAAAATCCCAGACGCCTAAATTTTTTTTTTTAGTGGTCTAGGTGTGTTTTTTTTTATTTTTACCGAAATTTAACCTATCACCACAACTTATAAAAAAACTGTTTTATACCGGTTCTTTTTATTTGAATTTGGTCTCTGATACATTTTCGTACTGTAAAAAGCAAAATTAGAAGCAATTAAGGACTAAATAATCCGTTCAGAGCTCATAGAGTGTAAAAATGAAAGAAAAATTGCCTAAAAGGTCAACTATGACTCGTCTATCGCTTTGTGAAAAAAAAATTGATGTTTGGGAAAATGAAACAAAAATAATACTGCAAAAAATAATCAGTTTTATTCAAAAACAGCTCCTCTATTCGCAATGCATGCCCGTCATCTTCGTCGGATTTTTACAGTCGTAGTTTTTAATTTCATCTCTTCTTTCATCTTCGCAAAAGCGGCATTGATTCGCTCAATAAGTTGCTCTTTGGTGCTTATTTGAACTTCGTACACTAATTCTTTGGCACGTCCCCAGACAAAGAAATCAAGTGGTGTAAGGTCTGGGGAACGTGCGGGCTTTCGATGAGGTCACGTCTTCCGATCCACGTGTTGGGGAACACATTGTCCAGGTACTCGCGTACAGACGTCGAGTAGTGCGCCGGGCAGCCGTCTTGCTGGAAAAACATGGGGCGTTCTTACTCGTATATCGGCTAGTCGCAAACCAGTTCAACTAGGTCGTTTTGGAGGAACTCCATGTAGTTATCCCCGTTAGGATAATCTAGCAAATAATGGTTAATAAACGTTAACCGAAAGTATCCCATCGAAAATAACCCCATTATTTGCCAGATTATCGGCGCACTACTCGGCGTCTGTACGCGAGTACCTGGACAATGTGTTCCCCAACACGTGGATCGGAAGAAGTGGCCCCATCGAGTGCCCGCACGTTCCCCAGACCTTACACCACTTGATTTCTTTGTCTGGGGACGTGCCAAAGAATTAGTGTACGAAGTTCAAATAAGCACCAAAGAGCAACTTATTGAGCGAATCAATTCCGCTTTTGCGAAGATGAAAGAAGAGATGAAATTAAAAACTACGACTGTAAAAATCCGACGAAGATGACGGGCATGCATTGCGAATAGAGGAGCTGTTTTTGAACAAAACTGATTATTTTTTTGCATTATTGTTTTTGTTTCATTTTCCCGAACATCAATTTTTTTTCACAAAGCGATAAAGTTTTGTACTCGTGTAGGATACTTTTGTAATAAGGGATAACAAGAGATGTTTTTAGAAGTGTTTGCTTGGATAATTTAGTTTTTTTTTTTAGATCGAGTCAAAGACCTACATCACTACAGAAAACAGTTTCTTGTCAAAATGGCAATTAGTTGAGTAATTAGGTAGGGCCCCTAAGCAGTATTAGCCCAGGGCCCCACAAATTCAAGATCCGCCCCTGATGATGACACCAAACAGTTCGTCGCGGCGTTCGGACGAGGTGAACGCGTCGACGGTTTTATAAATATTATTTACTATTATACTACGCGGAATCGTTGCTGATAAGCCGGCTACCTGTGAGTGCCGTTGGGTATTTACCTACGGGCGCCGCAGGCGTGCCATTAAGCTACGATGGACGAGATAAGATCT
This sequence comes from Alcis repandata, assembly GCA_949125135.1. Lineage (NCBI taxonomy): Eukaryota > Metazoa > Arthropoda > Insecta > Lepidoptera > Geometridae > Alcis > Alcis repandata. Next base: position 8,436,193 of record OX421238.1, read on the forward strand.
ATAATAGAAGATGAGGAGGTGATGGATGCGGTAAGCACCACCAGCGAGACTTATAGTGAACAGGAAAGAATTATAGAAGCATTGGAAAAAGAACAAAATTTATATGAAATTACAAAACAGCTAGAAGAGAAAACACAACAAAGCAAACAAGATACTAGAGTAAGAAAAGCAAATAAGAGAGAAAGGGATGAGGAAGATGCAGAAGAATGGAAAACGGTACAAAAGAAAGAAAAGATTTATAAGTCAGGAAATGGAGTGAGTAAGCAGGAAATATACATCTCGGCTAACGAGAAAATGCCTAAACAGTTTGCTTTGGCAAAGATTTTTAAAAATCTAGGCATACGAGATATAGACAAGGTCAAATACGTGAACCCCTTCAAAATAAGAGTCGACGTCCCGAACTTGTTGGCAGCCGAAGTATTGGAGACATGTCAAGAAATAATAGACCGTGGATGGCGAGTACAAAGAGCATTAGAAGTCAACCTGTCATATGGAGTGATCAAAGATGTAGATTTGGACTTAAAGGACGAAGAAATAGTGGAAAGTATATCGTGTCCAGATCCAGGGAAGCTCGCGTCAGTGACTAGACTCTTACGTCGAAAAGCAGGTGGCGAGGGTTGGGAACCTAGCGAGTCGGTCAGGCTTTGTTTTAAAGGTTCATTTCGTCCAGCATTTATATTCGTAGATGGGTTAAAAATAAGAGTTGACCCTTACATTTTCCCAGTGTCGCAGTGCAGCCATTGCTGGGCTTTAGGACATACCACGAAAAGATGCCCGTCAGCAAAGATCATCTGTCCTAAGTGTGGTGAGAACCATGCCAATTGCGAGACCACTTTATTTAAATGCGTAAACTGCGGTGGTAACCATATGGCGCTGTTACGATCGTGTCCGGTTTATCGGAAGGAAAAAAGATTAAGAGAATTAATGGCAGAATTCAACTGCACATACCGGCGCGCTTTGACCCTATATGTTCCAGCATCTCACATCAACCAAAGAACACACCCACCAGTAGTAGAACGAACAACTAAAGTTGCACCTGCAATGGAAGAGGAGGTATCTTTTACGACCAGCCAAAGACCGTCATACGCAGAAGTCGTCACACAGGCGATCATTCACAAAGAAGTGTCAAATACACCTACACCACCGCGACAACCTAAACAACAAAGAAAGAGAAATACAATTTCGGAGCCATTCATATTCGAGGATCCAGTAGCACCCTACGTCCCGCGGCAACCTGATAAGGGAGAAGAAAAGAAAGGAAAAGATATAAAGTTCAGCGAGTTAACGAAGAGATTACAAGAAATTTTTTATTTAAAAGGAGTTCCAATTCAAGAGAAAGTGCATCGAGCAATCAAGTGTTGCATAGAATGGATAATTTTAGTAGCAGTGGAGAATATCTCGGACTGGCCAGTATTGAAAGCAATACTGGAATTCATAGGTCTAGGATGAACACTAAGCACAACTTGTTGAAAATTAATGTTATTCAGTGGAATGCACGGAGCCTCCAACATAAATTAGAATCTTTAGAGCATATATTATACCGAGAGAAAATCCACATTGCTGTTATCTCCGAAACATGGCTGGACTCCAATAGTCGTTTAAAGGTAAATGGTTATAATATATACCGTAATGATAGATATGACTCATACGGCGGTGTCTTGATTCTAATACACAATTCAATCAAAGCGGCTTATTATGAGGTGAAATGTAGTAATCCGGATATACAAACAATAATGGTCGAAATTTTTAACTGCAATCATATCCAATTTGTTTTAGGTATATATTGTCCATCGTCGGTAGCCACTAAACAGGCGGAGTGGGAACAACTCTTTAACATCGTAGATAAAAAAACGGTAATTTTGGGAGATTTTAACGGACACCATACTAACTGGTCGTACAAGACTGACTCGCGAGGTACACAAATATACGACGCATTAGCTGAAAGTAAATTTATCAGCCTAAACGATAGTACCTGTCCAACACTCATAAGATTGGTACTTAATAAATTACAGCAAACTTCGCCCGATTTATCATTAGCTTCATCTGATATAGCGATGAAGTTTAACTGGGGAACTACCAATGAGAATTTAGGCAGCGATCATTTAATTATTAAGATAACTATGCATACAAAGAAAAATTCAGATTTACTTATAACTCGTCGTAATTATAAAAAAGCGGATTGGAACTCATATAAACAAGAATTAGAGACTCTTTTGGCTAGGTTTATATGTGATATAGACAACCCTCAAATCGCATACGATAATTTCATAACTTGTATAAATACAGCAGCGGACCGACATATACCATTTATTAAAATAAATAACAATCCTAATAATAATTTTACATCTAAACCTTATTGGCAAACTTCTATATCTAAATTAGTTGCTGAGCGTCGCCTAGCGCTCACCACATTTCGGCGTAACCCCACCCCTAGTAACTTACAGAAACTACAAGGAAAAATTAAAGAAACACAAAGATTACTACGGCAATTGCGTAATAAAGCATGGCGTGACCATTGTTCTTCGTTCGACGGTTCTATCAGTCAAAGTGAAATGTGGCGTAAAATAAAATGGATAAAAGGTTACAATACTTCTCGACCATATATCACTAAAGAGCGGGCCGCTGAATTATTACATAGTTTAACACCTGACTACGTACTTCAGCGTGAACCTATTTTCCCAGAAATAAGTACAAGCTTAGATACAGAAATTACCAGACACGAATTGGAATGTTGCATGCGTCGCAAAGATACCGTACCGGGAAACGACAAAATATCGTATTCAATGTTAGCGCATTTACCTGATAATGGAAAGGCTGTTCTTTTAATGTTGTACAACACATTTCACTCGTTAAGTTTTGTCCCAGTGCAATGGAGAGATATTAGCGTTATACCTATACCTAAACCGGGTCGTAGCCCCCAGTCCCCCGGATCACTCCGGCCTATTTCAATGATATCGTGCGTATGTAAAACTTTTCATAATATATTAAGCAAGCGGTTGGAATGGTACATGGAGAAAAATAATTTGTTATCACCTAACACTACAGGTTTTAGAAGATGTCGTTCTACAATGGATAATCTGTCTAGTTTAGTATCGAGAATTCAAACAGGTTTTTCACTGCACCAAAACACCATGGCAGCATTTATTGATATTGATAACGCTTACAATAACGTGGATTTGAGCTGTCTAATTAATGTCATGCAGAAGTTAGGAATTAGTTCTAAGATATGTAAGTATAGTTGGAATTTTTTGAAAGAAAGGCACTTAAAAATACAGACAGATACATATTGCTATTTCAGGAGTACATCCCGTGGGATTGCCCAGGGTGACCCGCTTTCATCGCATTATTTTAATATAATAACGGTCGATATTTGTAAGAATATAAATAATGTATTTATTTCACAATATGCAGACGATTTCGTTTTATATATAAGCTATTATGACATAAAAAAAGGCAAAACTAAATTACAAGAGGCCTTAAATAAATTTATTAAATTACTAGACGCTATTGGTCTACAAATATCAGCAACTAAAAGCAAGCTTTGTATTTTTAAAAGAGGTTATCATCAGGACTCATTAAATATAACTATTAACGGTATATCTTTACAAATAGTTGACCACGTTAAATATCTAGGGCTATGGCTTGACAGATCACTACGTTGGGCTAAACAAGTCAATCAGCTTAGGGAGAACGGCTTAAGATTAATAAATATATTTAAAGTTTTAGCCGGCGCGAGTTGGGGTATTCACCCGAGTCACTTGAGGCGTATTTACATAGCTATGATCCGCAGCAGGTTAGATTACGCGAGCGCATTGTACGGAAACAGCTGTAAAACACACTTAGGTAAGTTAGATAAGGTTCAAAACCAATGCATGCGCATTATCGGAGGTTTTATAAAAACCACTGCGATACACGTGATGGAATGTGAATTACACATTCAGCCCTTAAGTGTCCGTAGGTACTACCTCGCGGGGAAATATTGGTTAAAATGTAGGTCAGTGGCTGATAATGAAATAATTAAAATTATCGACAATTTAAATAACCTGTGCCACAGTGAATATACTGTATCTTGGGTATATTGGAGAAATAAAAGAAAACCATTGTTGTGTTTAGCTCATCAGCACCTTAAAAGCACAAATATTTATACCAGTAAACAACTAGAAATGTTCTCGCTAGATACGTGGATCAGCAATGTGGATATCTCGACGGTATTAGCTCCCAGTATAAACGACATTACCAAGCCAAAGCATAAATATCATAATGAGGAACTTAGACAGATTTGTGTACAGTTTTTAAGTAATAACTTTTCAGAATTTTACCAAATTTATACAGATGGGTCCAAAGAAGGTATAAATAGTGGATCAGCTGTTTTCGACCCACAAACAAATACGTCTATACAGGTTAAAATTAATACTAACATATCTATTATGAACACTGAGCTAATTGCCATATCGAAGGCCATTTCTTATGCGGATGCATTAAAAGTTGAAAATTGTATAATTCTGACAGACTCTAAAAGTGCTATTTATCATTTGGCTCGGTGCACCTCGAATGTTCGAGGCACTCCGATAGCCTACCGCATTTTAGAGTCGTTACGCAACAGAGATAATTATAATAAGATAATGAAAATCCAATGGATACCATCGCACGTCGGAATACCCGGCAACGAGGAGGCCGACCGCCTCGCCAAGGATGCTTTGATACACGGAACTCCTTTTTACTGCTTGCCTCTTTTCTCTGACTGTTTAAGTACAGTTAGGGATAGAAGTATGGAGATGTGGAAGGAGCACTTTGACGAGCGATCAATTTCGAAGGGCGTTTGGTATAAGACCATACAGCCGAGTATTTCACGGGCGCCATGGTATACCGGCGCTGATATGAGTAGGGCGGAGATGATTACGGCCATGAGGCTTCGGTCCGGTCACATTCCACTCAACAAATTTCTACATCTAATGGGGAAATCTGAATCACCAAACTGCACCGAGTGTGGGGTGGTCGAGGACTTGTATCATGTTGTGATGGAGTGTGTCCGAGCCGAAGCTGAGAGGTTTGAGTTTTATCAGCATGCTAACATAAAAGAAAGGGACGTTGGATGGTGCAACAGCATTCTGGCTGACCCCTTATCGGAGGAGGCCAGATTGCTGTACAAATTAGTTAATTTGTGCATGCTCAGACGATAAGTTTAGATATAAGGTATGACCAATTAGGGTGGCATGGTCATGTCTGACCAAACCCTATTTAATAAATAAAGATTTAAAAAAAAAAAAAAAATGACACCAAAAGGTAATTCGTCTCTCAAGAGAACAAAGTCGTAAATTGTTAAATTTTAGGTTTGAACTTATGCCTTTTTTGTTTTAGAATATCGCAGGAATAGGTAGGTATTTCTATATTTTGTACATATATTATATATAGGAAGGTACTAAAATGCCTGAAACCCATATTTACAAAGATAAAACGAAAATGGAAGTACAAGATTATAAAATATTACTAGATACTTATTTAACTTAATGATTTTCAGCAGGTGACGTATTTTTCTAGAAACGTCTTATCAAAAATCTACCTCAATATTTACTTCTTTTAATCGACATCTTTAATTATTCTTTTTCGTACTTACCCACTATTATCTATTTCAGATAAGTATAAAATAATGAATGGCTATCTACTTTAATTAAAACGTTTACTGAGAAAAAGATAAAAATCTTGTTTACACAATTTACACATTATATACAGGGTTTTATGGAAAGGGTATGCTAAGCTGAAAAGGGCTCAATGTTCTCAACATTATGAACAACTTATAGCTTTCTGTTCCATTAAAAAATGTCAATGTCACACGACAAAATGTAGGACAGCTGATTTTTTTTCTTAAGTTTAGGGTTGGCCCCATAGTAAAAGTTTTTCATAATGATGAGTACCTAGGTACCTACAAGAAGCCCTTTTCGGCTTAGTACATTGTTTCCTTATAACCCTGTATTAGGCCCAAGTTTCAAGGCATTTTAAGACATATCTAAACTAACTAAAAATATATCTGTCCTTATCATTGCAAGCCATTAGACAAGGATGCCAATAGTTTTAGAAAATTTAGATCTGTCTTAAAAAGCCTTCAAACTTGGGCCTATTGTGTGTTTAAATTGTTCGATAATTCTCCACTGTGTAAGTAATACTCCGTATTTTTTGAAGCCTTTGACAATGATTGCTTTTTTTAAATTTAATCTAATTTACTATTTTTTGAACAAATTTATATTTTTCACAATTTAGTCGACAATTTACTCCAAACGTCGCCGTCGATTGGTCGAACGAAAGAGTTCCATATTTACACTGCATAAAAAAAAAGAAAAATGAAAATGATGATCGGCTTTGTGCGTAAGTATATACTTACTTACTGTGGGCCTAGCACAACTTCTGACGTAAAGTACGTATCGAGTAATCGATTGAAAAGTACGACATTTACGCCTGTGACGGGCGCCCTTGACAGGTGTAAATGTTATACACTTTTCTATCGAATATTCGCTACATATTTTACGTCAAAGTTGTAGGATCTCGTACTTCCCGTAGATAGGCAAGGACGTGTGAGACAGTGACGGAGTGATGGCCGAGGCAAAGCAAGTGAAGCGTTGAGCGTCCGGCGCCACAGCAACGAAATGGTTCGACGATAACTTCTATTATGGCTTTATCTCTAATTAACAGTCAAAATCACTTTGACATTTGGACCTTACTTGAATTTTCGAAATAAGTTCGATTCCGATTGGACAATAAGGCCGTCGGACCCAATTGCCATTATCTGAGGCATTTATCAAACATAAGAGGCCTATGTATACCTAGCAGTGAAAACGAGAAGGTGAATGATGATGATAGCTGGTCAGTGGTCACCTGCCTTTCAAACGCCAAAAATAAACCAAACCAATTCTTTCAGCTTCTCTCCCACCCCCCCATTAAGTCCCTCTTAACATTGTGCCCAAATGATAGCATGGAACGTAAAATCAGTGCAAATTATGCGATCACTTACAAGCACCGGGTACACAGGGCTGCAGATTAAAAACATGCAGATTATCAACTTCGAATTAATTTGTAACTTTACATAATAAAAACCAAGACCGTGAAAAACTTTGTAAAAATTAAGAAAAGGTAATAAGTAGAAGCTTGCTTGCTTATATCTGTTATTTTCATTATGTTTAGATTATGTAAACCGCGTTATTCTGTAATCAAACCAACAGTGAGATTCTAGCTACTAAGTGACCCAAACGCCCTTTACCTATAACTTTTATTATAATTAGCTATTAACTTAGCTAGGTTCAAAACACGTCAACAAAAATAGTTTTTAAATTTTCCTTATCGATGTCTACAAACTGCTACGAAACGAGACTGATCCGCTAGGTTCCGTACCAGTATGTCGTGTCCAAAAGTTCACCTGTTAGTCCAAATAATCACCTGTCCAAAAGTTGAGTCTCTGCGTCTCTTATTTTATACGGAGTCAGTAATAACTAGTTTGCGTTTCCCACGGTCTGGAGGATTTTTACAACAATTAGTAAGACTTTCGTGATTTCAGTCGCAGGAGGCTTTAAAAAGCTGAACAGTAACTTACCTTACTTAACTGTTAGGTATATCTAATTATACAGGGCTATAGGGAAAGATTTTTTTTTTATAAAGAATAAATCCGCATTTGAGCATCAACTCGGCTGTTGGTAAGCGACGATGTGGTCGAAGATGGAGCACGCAGATTTAGAAGATACCTATTCACTCTGACCTTGAAAAGTCCAAGATTATATCTCTCAGGGAGCCGGAAGTCTGTTCCATTCCCGGGCTGTAGGGATTAGGAACGTGGACTCGAACCGTGTAGCTATATGATAAGCCGAAAAGGGTTTTTAGTTCTCATCACTAAGAACAATGATTACTATGGGACCAACCCTAAAATCTCGTTTTCTGTATCTTCCATACATCCCCTCCATTTTAAGGTTGCAAAAAAAACTTTTACACTTATTGCATAATTTAATATGATCTTACCGTAGGCCCTACGTTAAGATCATATTAATTATTAACCCTACGGCGTAGGGTTTGTCTAACTAAGTACATAATGCTAAAGAATTACAATGACTGGCAAAATCTATTCCTAAATAGATAATGTAAGTAACAAAACACAAATCAAACAACTGAATTACCTAATTAAACAACAGAGGTGATTCACTCGTAATTATGCCATCATTATTTCTGAAAACATTATCTACCATGGAATATTATTTTGTATGATGTTATAGATGAATAATAGTTTTTATAAGAAATCTTTACTAGATCTAGATAATAATAATTTACGCAAAAGTAAGTATATTAGTAGATACACAAGTGCCTAAAAATAGGTCTAGACAATTTATGGATTGACAATTTTTTAACAAAAACAATATAAAATATATATTATAAACAAAATATAAAAAAACTTAGAAACTGGCATAACAACTAAAGGCTTTATTTCTGAGAATAATCTTTTTCAGGATATAGGCTGAGTAAAGCTTCAAAATATTGGTTCTCAGATTTTCTCAAATTGCTACATTTCTTAGCGATTCATGATACGAGTAGGTACCTAGAGTAAACATAGCTACTGTCACCTACAGTTTAAAGTTAAAAACTTGGTAGAGCAGTCGTGGTCACTTAAACAAAGAATAACCACATACGAGTATGTTATCTCGTCGCCCTATTAGGTTTATAAGTAACATACTTACCATTAATATTTTCATACAAGTTTATACCACGAACACCGGTCCATTGGCCATTGACCATCTCGACTGAGATTACCGACAGCAATTTATTCCATCCATACAAAAAGACATTACATTCACGCCCTCAGGCTCAGCATATCGCACACCTCATTTCTTCGGCGAGTCGGTCACATTCTCCGACTACCCGCAAGAAAGACAAAAAATACAAAAACAGATCATTTGCCCTGAGGCAGCGGTCGCGAACAGACGTGCCTGTATGTCGCTTGATTGTGGGAACGGTTATGTGACCGTTTGTTACAATGTAGCGTAATGAACGTTGTTTGATTTCTATGATGACTTTTACTGTGAAATAGAAAAATCCAACATAGCATCACTCATGAAACAGGGAAGTCAGCAGTCTATTCTATTATCTGACTGTTACGGATCAGAAACTTTTTCACGTTTTAAAGGCAATCAACAGTGTAGTAGTGGTTGTAGGGCGTGTTTCTAAAATATCCTGTAGGAAAGGGTAGAAAAGGGGATGATTCGAGTATAGCTCTGAAGCAAATTCTCCGAAATTTGTCCTGTAGCAAATTGAAGCAGTGCGGTGTAATATACACACCTGATGCAAATGTCATGCGCGCATCGATAAAGCAGTTAACAATAGCGAGCGCCCTACGGCGTGCATTGTTGCGAATACACAAGTTTTCTAAATAACACCACATTTCGTTGGTTGCGTGCGATGAAGAATACCTCTACCAAACGCTTTTTGTAAGATTTCGTCTCAGAATTTGACCCCGAGCTGTATTTATATTTTCTGAGCACGCGTTGTTAAAAAAGATAATGATTTTGTTAATTTTATAATGATATCTTTTTGAAATTTTGGTTTTTAGTTGGTGTGGGTTAGGCGCCATATAGCACTGATCTCTACATAATAAGTATGATAAAAAAACTAGACGAGGGGTATCATATTACTACATCAGACTAAAACTACCACACGATTTTAATCAAACTTATAGTATAAATTCAACATAATATAGGATATGTTTTATCCGAAAAAAAAAATGAATCCTGTAGAATCGGATCAAACCGCCGGGAGCAGCTGGTACCTAACTTCTAATAATACTATCACTGTAATACCTTTGGTAAAACATTTGGCTCACAAAATACTTACCTAGTAGGTATGTATTGTATGACGACCTGTTTGGCTCTGTGGTAGTATATCCGCCTTATAAGCCAAAGGTCCCGGGTTCGATTCCCGCCGGACAGATGTTTGAATGATGAATTTAAATATCTGTTCTGGATCTGGGTGTTAGTTGTCCTTGTCTTTGTATGAGTTCCATGGCATCCCCGATACAGGATTATCATAGTGGAGAGCTATGAGTGTGAAACGTTATTTATTTATTTTTTTATTTCGTGCCCCAGTATTTTGAAATTCGACAGCACATTTTATTGTTATGTTTTAAGGTTACCCGAAAAAGATAATGTTTTTGTTTTGATTTATGTTACGCCTTAAAAAATTGCAAATGATAAATAAAGATAAAAAACGAGGTAGCATTCCATTGGATAATTTGTAAACATGTCATTGGTAAACATGTCTATACCCAGTACGCACAATATCATTAATTTGGATTATGCAACAAAAGATTTTATCTGATGACAAACAAAGCTGATTTGTAAAAATAATCAGAAATTTACGCGACCCATTCTTTTTATCTCCGTCATTATATAGTAGGTACTCGTATTACTAGAAAATATTTTAATTTCGATATTCATGTACCTATATTTTTTTTATTGATTCTATTTTTGCGTCGAATTTGATTCTTTCATTTCCACTATCTACCTAAACAGGGTAATAAGGAAAGCGTAGGTATGCTAAGGCGAAATAGGCTCATAGTATTTACTCATCATTAAGTACAATTTTACTTTAGACCAACCCGGAAAAAGCGAAAAAAAATCATCTGTTCCATACATTTTGTCAAGTGTCATTGACATTTTACAATGGAACAGCTCGCAAATTCCGGTTGGCCTCATACTAAAAATTATTCATAATGACGAGTACTATAATTTCTTTTTGGCTTAGCATACCCTTTCTTGTAAACCTGGACTTATAGTTACGAACGATTCAAAAATGACCCTTCTGCGTCACTCTTATCCATTGCCATTTATACTTCTGACCAACAAGAAATACCTTTTAGGTGCCTGAAAAGAAAAGTCATACGGAAGTCATTCAATATCAATTCCATTAGGTACTGTGATACAGATAACATCTAGGAAAATAACTCAAGCGCTAAATTTTGGATTAATAAGTACTTAGTACTACGCCTCATTGCACTGATTACCTGCGTTCTTGACGTACCTAAGCCTGTCGTACTGAGATAATTAATAATACTTAAACTAATTGTACAGGTATGGCGAGGAAAAAAATAATTTTTGTTTCTTCATGTATTATTTTTACATTGGTTTTTATTTTTTTGTTACTATGCAAAATTTTGGATTTAAGGCACTCGACGATGTTTGTTTGAGATAACTTAAATAAGATTAACAATAATTAATTTAAATTATCATCATTTTGATTTAAAATACACAACTTTACAATGTTTTTTTTTGATAACATTTTCTGGTACGAAATTTTGTTCACAGGTTGTTTTAAAATGACTCTAGGTATATTAAAAATATATGTATCTAGAATAATTATTATTTCAGAATTTAGTAGTTTTATTAAAAAATAGTATAGTTACCCAATAGTTTTGTATAAAATTAATATCTATCTTAATAAATAAATCTCGTGTCACAATGTTTGTCCTCAATGGACTCCTAAACCACTTAACCGATTATAATAAAATTCGCACACCATGTGCAGTTCGATCCAACTTGAGAGATAGGATAGTTTAAATCTCAAATTATAGTCGCAATTTTAATTTATTGCAAATTATTATATATACTGATAATTTTTACTATAAATTGACAAGTTAGCATCAACATACTACGGTTGCTATAGTTACGCAATATTTGACATAGAATTGACGCAATGGCTTTTGACAGGACAACGTCTGTCGAGTCAGCTAGTATAGTATATTGTATATAAAAATGAAACCCGTTTTCCTTGGTCACGGCCTCACGCGTGAATGGCTGGACCGATTTCACTAATTCTTTTTTTGTTGTATTTGTTATTATTAGGAGAAGGTTCTTACAGAAAAAAATATTAAGAAAATCTCTCAGAAATATTGAAAACCCCTAAAAACAGCCCTTTTATTTTTCCCATACAAACGTTTTCTAATTAAAACGAGCTTTATTGCTATTGTATAAAGTTCATATTGAATTGCAAGCACTCACTGTTGTTTAAGCAATGTAGGTATGTTCCTAACGTCCAAGAGTCAATTTGCACTTTATTACCTCTGTACAAAGTTCAAATTCAATCATATCTATCAAAACAGTGTGCGTTTTATACTGATAATTTTTACTATAAATTGACAAGTTAGCATCAACAAACTACGGTTGCTATAGTTACGCAATAGCATGAGAATAGAGGTTATAACAAAGAGTTCCTATAATTATTCTCAACACCTTTGGTCACGCCATCACGCGTGAACGAATGGACCGATTTCAATTTACTCTACGTTTATCCCAAAGTCTACCCGTGCGAAGCCGGGACGGGCCGCTAGTAATATAATAATTAAAATTGTTACCTGAAATATATATATTTTTTTTTTACTATTATTTTTTTGTTTAAGCGGTGAAACGTAAACGTTTCACACTCATAGCTCCCCACTAGGAATAAATCCTGTGTCGGGGATGCCACGGAACACACACAAAGACAAGGACAACTAACACCCAGACCCAGAACAGATATTTAAATTCATCATTCAAAGATCTGCCCGGCCGGGAATCGAACCCGGGACCTCTGGCTTATAAGGCGGATACGCTACCGCTGTGCCAAACAGGCCGACAAAGTACGTGTTTTCTATTTATTAAAGTTCCTACTTGATATATTTATTTAAAACAAGATGCACCCCTCAGTCTCCTTTGCACGATGATGAAAAACGGTGATGATAACCTTTTCTCTATTCAAAAATTATTAAAAACTGATTATACGTGGTAACAAACATTTACGCCCACACATACTGTCGCATTTATAATATTAGTAGAATGATCCAATCAATAAAAAATGAAAAATGAATTGCTAATTTTAATTAGGATCTATAAATACCTATTGTTTTCGATGTTCTTTATTGAAACACTGAGTAACGTAAAGAAAAGTTTTTACCAACCCAAGTGCGAGTCGGACTCGCGCACGAAGCTATCCGTAAATTATTTATTAAAACGGCAATAAAACACGTTTGTTGTATGTGATCCCCCTAAAATACTTATTTTATTCAGTTTTTTAGTATTTGTTGTTAGCGCAACAGAAATACATCATCTGTGAAAATTTCAAATGGAATGGAGATGTGAAACGGAGATGTGAAACTATCACGGTTCATAAGATACAGCCTGGTGACAGACGGACAGACAGACAGACGAACGGACAACAGAGTCTTAGTAATAGGGTCCCGTTTTACCCTTTGGTTACGGGACCCAAAAATAAGAAAAATTGCTATTTATCGCGGGTCTTTTTCCGCGCCAAGCGAAAAAAGATGATGATAGGGGCGCACCGAGATTTGCGACACTCATTTAGTACTACTACTACTATGACAATGTTTATATGAGTAACGAATCATAGATCAACGTCACAGCGTATCTGATATACTTATACCATAAATATTAAAATGTCCAGTACGGATATAAGAAATGGTAGTAGTAGCATAGCTGTCCATCAGGCTGAACGACTGATAGAATGGAAGCCTAACAAAATCTGAAATTAAATTAATCCTGAACATCATACAAATTTCAATTCAACTTCATATAAGTAAACAACCATCATTCAAGTCAGTGAAAGAAGTGATAAGTGCATTAAAAATCAGACAAAGTGTTTATACAGTATACACTCGGTTAAGGCAATCCTCAAAAGTTCTTGTGAAATTCGATGGCAATAAACCACTACACGAGATGACCTAATTTAAAAAGTGACGATGCTCTTTATCACATGAAATGATGAGGAAACTGGTAAAATATTGTGAACTCACGATCCGCGATCAAAAAGCTGAATGATGAAACAAAATGTTTGTGCATATGTGGTAGCAGAATTTCATAAATAAACGACTGTCAGGTCACACGAAGACATTGTTTATCGCTTTATTACTTACATTACGTCCTGTATAAAAGCTGAAAAGGATTTGTGTTGAATTAAACCCAAATCAAGCGACGCGGTTGAGTGAACGTTTTAATCTCAGAATAATTCGTAATTTACTGAGCGTGTGAGCGTGTGTCGCTTATCGGCGTTTTATCACAAATATAAGGACAGACCAACCACCACCACTTTCAATTATTGTTCTAACTTGGGCAAAGCAAAGCTGTGAAAATGATTCCGATATCGATTCTAGTAGCAGCCGTCTGCTTTTTATACTATTACTTCACACGGACATTCAATTATTGGCGAGATAAGAAAATTACAGGACCTAAGCCGATACCGTTTTTCGGGAACTTGATGGACAGCGCTCTTCGACGTAAGCACCTTGGGATTGTTTACAAAGAAATTTACGACCAATTTCCGAATGAAAACGTTATCGGGTTTTACCGTATGACCAATCCGACGCTTATAATCCGCGATTTAGATATTGTGAAGCAAATTCTCATCAAGGATTTTGACATTTTTCCGGAACGTGGAGTCGAATTCAGCAAAGAAGGTTTGGGAGATAACCTGTTCCATTGTGATAGTGTTACTTGGAAAGCGTTACGCAATCGACTCACTCCTCTATTCACATCGGGGAAATTAAGGAATACTATGGGTTTAATAGAGAAATATGCTGATCAAATGGTCAATTATTTGGAAACTACTAATGTTGGAAACAAAGAGTGTGAAATGCAAAATGTATTCCAGAAATACACGATGGCTTCAATCATGGCGGCTTCGTTCGGCCTAGATATCGATTTTTTTGAAGAATATCAAGACTTCATAGAAAAAGCCGGACATTGCATTTTTAGATCTACTTACGCTGCTGAAACGGATATGTTGCTGCCAAATATTTGGAGAAAAATTAATCTATCTTTGTATCCAAAGTTAGTGAACAAATTTAGTCATGAAGTTGTCCAGATGGCAATGAGTCAAAGGAATGGAGTGTCTACAATTCGAAATGATCTTATGGATGTGATGTTTGCGATGAAGAAAGAACAAGAAATAGAAATGACAGAAAAGGAAGACAAGTTCAAAATGACAGATCACGTCATGGCAGGACAAGTATTAATATTTTTTGGTGCTGGCTTTGGAAATAATTCTCTTAGTTTATCTTACGCATTGTTTCAACTAGCCAAACATCAGGACGCACAAGACAAATTAATAAAAGAAATCGATGAAGTACTTGCAAAATATGATGGCAAGCTAGAGTACGATGCGATAAAAGAAATGATATATCTAGATAAAGTCTTTTCAGAGATATTACGTATGAATACACTCACAAATTCAATCCAGAGATCAGCTAAAATGAACTACAGGATTCCTGAAACAGATATAGTAATAGAGAAAGGAACAACAGTTATAATATCACCGTATGCTATTCATCGAGACGGAAACTTGTTCCCTGATCCTGATAAGTTTGATCCTGAAAGATTCTCACGAGAAAATTCATCAAGCAGACATCCTTGTGCTTATCTTCCGTTCGGAGTTGGACCCAGATCTTGTCTTGGTAAGTTAAGAAATTATATTATTGTGATTAGATTTAAATGAAGCTGGACACGTGTCTAGGCGAAGTGATGACTGATGGAGTAAGGCAGTGACAGAGTGGCGGTCGAGGCAAGATAGAGCGTTGGTCTTCCAGCAATAAAATATGTCTATGATATTGTTAGAATTGGGCCAAACCTGACACAGGACTGAGGCAGTTGCCACAGCAAGAGAGAGGGGTACCAGAGGCATGGCAATGCCAGTGGTAAAGAAGACTGTGGATGATACCTAATATTGATAATTTTGATGAAAATTTAACTTAAATATTGTCTGAGAATCTGCCTCAATAGTGCGTTGGGAATGTTGGGATTTTTCCGTGTACTTTCAACAAAATTATGACTGTGATTGAAATCAAAAATTATACTAGATTAACACAGTAAAGAGCTTAAATTTAATATACTGTGATAGGGAATATGCTGCTAAAAATCTGGCTGATAATACGATAATCCGATAACATATAATTGTATCACCTAATAATTATAGATCATACTTAATCATTTTAGGAAATAAATTTCATCAAAACATAAGTAGCAAGAGATAGACAAAGCTGGAAAAACACTTTTTTATCGCCTTATCTCCGAAGATTTCGATCTTGATCCGCTTTATTATGTTTACTTACTTTATTTATTTTAAAAGCAAAAATAATTTAATTATTACGACTCAAAAAATATTATAGCAATTTTTCCTTTTTTTTATCGCGAATAAGTCCGCAATGGTTTCCACCAACTCGCTTGTTGGTAAGGGACGATATTATAGTCGCCGATTTAGAAGATACCGTTTCGCTCTGACCTTGAAACCCTCTTTTCGATTCCAAAACTTTTAGGTTTGTCAAATTCTAACCAGATTTCTCTATTGTAGGAAGACAGCTCGCGAAACTCCAGTTCTTTGCTGCTATGGCAAAGATATTTTCCAAATTCCGCGTCGAGCCTTCTGAGAAGACCAAAAAGATAGAAGACTACGAACCAATGAGTACACTTCTGGCTACCAAAGGAGGGATTTGGGTTAACATTGTGCCGAGAAAAATATAAGACTCTACTGAAAATCAATCTACCTACATACGTTTAAAAACTGCGAGACGCAACGGCGAGTGCATCACGTTTGAAACTCACCTGATAAAGGTCACCGAATGTGATCAAATTGACAAAAATTTTTACGTTAGTATTCCTGTGTTAATTATAATAAAATTTTCAAAACCATGTTAGTTTCCATAGTAGTATTAAAACTGTATTTATTAGAAGATAAAAATGCCTTAACATTTTAATGTTCACCATGTGGTAATCTCTTCTCTTGCTTGGACGATAAAGGGAATTAATTAAGAATGAATTGAGCTTATCTTGTGAAGTGATAATAAAATTGATGTTAATTATTTAAACTTCCTTGACGAAGGATTACAAGAGTGATGGTGCCTATTGCTTAAAATAGCACAATATTTGGCAAAATTGGACTAAATTGTGACGAAGCTAGAGAAAATGTATATGCACGTTTGAATATATGTATTTCGTCCCTAAATGTATAAGTTACATTCAATATTGAAATAATAATTTAATTTATTTTTTTATTTGATTTAATTTTTTAATTTAATGTAATTTTTTAATTTAATTCAATTTTTACTTTAGTTACTGCTATGAATAGATGTTAACGATCATTACCTACTATGTTTAAATTTTAAACTGGGCTTCGTAAGAAAAAAGTCTGAGAAAATGAAAGTATTACCTAAGCTAAGCCTAGTAGTACCTAGTTTCTTGTATTAGATATAAGCTGATTTTAAAATTATTGTATTAATTTTAATATTTGATACAATACCATTGTAATAAACTTATCTATTGCAAATATGATTACCGTTTATTTTATTTGGGTTCCTTAAAAAACTAAGAAAGTCTTTTAAGTTATTATTATGGCGCAATCGGTCACATTCTCACATTTATTATTTAACCTCTACCTTTATAAATTACCAAAATTATACAAAAAAGTACAATAATAATAAGTACATACAAAGGTTAAAATATTTTTATTTCAAGTGTGCTCTTAAAATAGTCTCAACGTATATATCAAAGGTATCAGCGCTAGCGCATCATCACGTACGCTTTTATCGGCCAATCACAAGCGGGGGTGGTACCAGCGAATATTGCCTTTTGAAAAAAGAACGCATATCTCCATTTATAAAGATTTATCACATGTTAGGTATCTATGACTTGTATCTATCTAATCAGCCGTCTTCACCCGCTAGGTTTTGTAGACGTTTTTTTGCAATTGTTTCTGGTCCTTTAGGCTTTACGAGACTTATCCATAATCCAATATTCTCTAGAAAAGTGTTGTGGTTTATTTCTATGTCGTTGCCTATTCCGTGTTTACAAGTGTATCACCATTAATAATGCTAAGAATGTAAAAACAACATTTATTTACCCTTTCTGCACTTATTATAGTTCGTCGATACTATAATACTATAATTATTAATGTAAAAACATCAAGGTAACGATCAAAATTATGAAATATTTTTATTCTCGTATATTGTAATAGCGTCAGAAATAGAAACAAGCATGGTGTGCCTAGTTCGAATCACGCATGTCCCTTTTTGTCCTATCAGCAATTTTAATGTCCCGTGTTTTTTTGAAATAGATACGGAACCCTAGGCAAGCGAGTTTTCGCTCTTTGCCGTAGCTAGGGATATAGATAAAAGGATAATAACGGATTTATTTAATATTTCTCTAGATCTAATCTGGGAAATAAGTACGAAATAGATGAGCGTGTACTGTGTAGACTATTTCTCATTTTTTAGGTCTGAGAACTTAAATACAATAGCAATGTTTAGAAAACCTTTGCGATTATTATTGAATGAACAATGAAGTGGAAAATGTTCTGAAACCATAACATGACCATAATACTGCGTTGTTAGTATGTGTAGGTATAGACTAGGTCTAAGTGGAGTAGATTTTTTAATTTCACAGTTTTAGCTCTCACTAGATCTCCCTGTGTCAGGAACGCCATGACACACTCATACACAAGGACATCTAACACCCAGACCCAGAGCATATCCTTGACTTCATCATTCAGTATCTGCTCGACCGGGAATCGAGCCCAGGACCTCTTGCGTAAGGCAGACATGCTACCACTGAGCTTAACCAGTCGTCATTATTAATGGCCCTTACTGATTACCGGGCTGATTATTGGTTCGCTGGTCGGATGACATTGTATAGACAGGAAAGCAATGTATGAGACTGGCACAGGACCGAAAAAGACGGAGCGCGAACAAGGTATCGATTCAGTTAACCGCCGCCGTTCCTAAACTGGAATATTGATGGTGCGTAACGGCTTTTTCCGCTGTCATTTCATTTTTGAGACGGACCAAAATCGCTATTTCGCCAAACGACAGACGGCTCAGATGTCCCAGTGTGACGTCACCGTCGCAACGGACGACTCGGTCAGATTTTGAATGAGCGCTAACATGGTCCGATGACACGAAAAATTGTGTCCGGTTGTTTGTCCTTTAACAATGATCTTGATTTTGAAAGCTTTAGTTGACAAAACACACACAATACACAAACACAATACGCACTCACACGGACACATACACAAATAGGTACAGGTACATAGGTATATGTGGGTGTCGCTGCGAACCCAACTCTTTCGAGGATGACGTTACGCAGCTCTACTCCACAAACATACACGCATCAATCTTTAAAAAAAGTCGTGGTAGCTCAGTGGGAGAACAGCCGCTTCACATTCTCGAGGTGGCGGGTTCAAACCCCGACTCGCACCAATGAGTTCTTTGGAACTTATGTACGAATTTACATACCACTGGCTTTTCGGTGAAGGAAAACATCGTGAGGAAACCTGCATACGTCCGGGGAACAAATTCAATGGCGTATGTGAATTCCAGCAATCCGCACTTGGCCAGCGTGGTGGAATACGGCCTAATCCACCCTTCGAGGGTAGAGCAGTATCCCAACAGTGGGAGGATTAAAGGTTGCATATGATGGTGACGACCAGTCTTTATATTTCAAAGTTGCAACGATCACCTGCAGCCTATTCACGTTAATTTCCAATCACACATAATTATATTATCAAAATCAATCACCAACCAAGTACGTACCTACAATCAATAGCTGCCAACGATTTGAAGCGTCGGGGTCATGTGTCAAAAATGCTAGATCTGACAGGTCAATCGTTTGATTTATTACGTAATAAGTTTAGGAGTTAGAAACACCCATTATTTTCCCCTTGACGAGGTAGACCTTGACATTTGGTCATTGAAACTTCCTGGAATATTCAATGGGCGTTGGTTGATAAAAACTGTAGCATCAATCAACGTCTTGTGGTCTCAATGACAGGTTGTGGATTGTAATTAAGAGGTAGGTACTGTTTATGTCAAGGCAGCTAGCTAGCTATGGCTGGGCTGTTCGTTTGGTGAAGAGAACGCTTCATACATAATTATTAGGTTTGTGTGTTTTTTAGGGTTCCGTACCCAAAGGGTAAAACAGGACCCTATTACTAAGACTCCGCTGTCCGTCCGTCTGCCTGTCTGCCTGTCCGTCTGTCGCCAGGCTGTATCTCATGAACCATGATAGTTAGATGGTTGAAATTTGCACATGTGATGTACCTATTTATGTTGCCGCTATAACAAAAAATACTAAAAAACAGCATAAAATTAATATTTATGGGGGCTCCCCTACAAAAAAACGTGTTTTTTGCCGTTTTATAAATAATGGTACGGAATCCTTTTTGCGCGAGTCCGACTCGCACCTGGCCGGTTTTTTTTTATTTGATGATAGGCTTTCGTTTGACTGCCATACCTGATGTCAGCAATGATGCGGTCTACGATGGAGCACGCTTGCATAGAAGAAATCGATTGACTCGCGACTTGAAAACATTCAGATTAAAGAAAGGGTATCTATGCTCCTACCACTAATCATTATGAACCACTTCCATACATTTTGTCGAGTGCTACTTAGTCTACTTACTGATTACTTTTCTATGGAATAGCTGATTGTTTTTTTCGCGATTTCAGGGTTGGTCCCATAGTAAAAGGTGTTCAGTGACTAGTAAAGGTGCCTACTATGACCTCTTTCCTTAAAACCCTGTATTTCCGATCAAGTGACATTCGGCCTGTATTCCTTAACTTTTTTTATCTTTGTGAATCATAGATTAATGAATGTAGATAATTTATACGTGATCAAATCATTAGATACTTATATCTTTACCAACCGAGTTTCACAGAGAGTATTGACTTCTTTTGAATAGAGTACCTACTTCTTAGAGTACCTACTTCTGAGAGTACCGACTTCTTAGAGTACCAACTTCTTTTGAATATACTCGACAGTCGACACGCACAAAAATCATTACTCAACAATATCCGGCAGATACACAACAGTTTATAAATCCCAACTGGTTTTTTAAATAATAGGGCAGTTAAGTCATATTATTTTTAAAAGGTTTTATTTTACTTGCAATGTATGTATCTAACTATGTTTGTTCGAGTGAATAAAACTTTCAAAAAGTAAATTAAATTAACAGCTAAGTAAGCTTTCGATTAAGTTATTTTTAACAAAAAAATTCAATAAAATTGTTTCAGTACTTTGGGAGCTACGATGCCATAGACGTACCAAAATTTGCAACACTCTATTTGCGCCAGTGGTTGAAAAATACAAAAACAGTCTGCTCTACTCTGAAATTATTGCTGAGGTAAAAATTTCAGGCGTAAATGTAAACTTTTTATGCCATAGGTGGCAAACAAGCAAACCGGCCGCCTGATGGTAAGCGATCACCGTCGCCTGGATACCTGTAACATTGGAGGCGTCGCGGATACGCTGCCGACCTTTTAAGACTCTAATAAGACTTTTAAGACTCTTACACCTATAACTGTTGCTATATTTTTAATCAAGTCGGTATAATAATGCTATTATGAACAATGCAAAAGAACTAAACGAATCGAAGTCATTTATAACTTACTCTCATAAAAATATAACTAAGTACTTATGTAAGAGTCCAAACAAGAAAAGGCTTAGAATTTTTTACAATTAAAATACTTTGTGCCTGTAACTTTTGTGCCAATAAATAATTTTCTATTCTATTATAATTTTTTAGGGATTATTAAAAATGTGACATAAATTTTTTTTACTACTTCTTACTTCACAGCACAAAATTATTGCAACATTTTATTTTTGTAAGTGTGATTGCGATGTCTTATTTTTCAAAATGTGATAGGTAAATATATTAAACCCTCGTAGTTATAAGAAGCGTTACTTGTTTACATACCAGCTTCCTGGTCCATGTGTTAATACGTTATAATTGATTTCCTACCGGCCACCCGCGTTGACTCACTATTTTTAACTTTTTAACTTAAGAAATGAGCATTAATTTGAAACTTTACGATGCTTCGTATATTTTTTTCTTTATTGAAAATGTGGGGGCACATGGTCATGTTTTATATTTATGCTTTAAATAAAAGGTCTTGTAAGTACGTAATTATATTTTGACAGAAGTATGCAACCTACTTACTAACACTTTTGTTTTTAACTTATAAGCTATCCAAAATTAAAAAAAAACCTGCCTAAAAACTGACCTACAGAGTTGTGTATGAAATGAAATAAGCTCTAACGATAACTTTTCATTATGTTTCACGGCTTCATTCGACGCGATTTTGTTTTTGTTTACATATTGTAGTTATGTCTCACGTACTGGCCCTCAACACGGATTGTTTAGAGATTTTATTCCCCGCTTTCAAAGTTTTTTATTCTGGTAACACTAGGGATCGTCCATAGTCGTTAAGTTCGTTACTATCGTACCCCCACCTCACTTCAGAGCCCAGAGGGGAGCCATCGGCCGGTCGAACTTCATTCCGTGTTTCCGTGCCGAGGCCTTCGCACGCAAACTAAAACAAGTTGCAATGGAGAAACCGAAAGCGGGTAGCGGGTAGCGGAAAAAAGCGACGAAGAAATAAAGGATTGGCGCGTCGAGAAATCATCGAAGTCTCATCTGACAGCGAGCCCTTTCTACATTGGATCGCAGCCTCAATCTGCACCGTACTGTTCCCGTTTTACATGGGTCTTGCGGATACTGTCCACCGTACTGTTCCCATTTTACATGGGTCTTGCGGATACTGTCGCATAAAAATGACAACCTCTGTACTGCACCCTTTCTACATTGGGTCTTTACACAATGGCTTAAGTGTACCCTTTGGGTCGCAGCCTCACTCTGCACTGTACCCCCCTTTTACATGGGTCTTGCGGATACCGTCGCATCGGACCTGATCCCGTCGCATCAAAATGACGAAGAAGTGACGCGTGTGTGTTTACACAGTGTGACTATGCCTGCTTTAAGAAAAGAAGGGCTGGTCCGCGTCTTCTTGCTTGTGAGAAAATGCGTCGCTGCAACATCGGAGCAGAGCATCGGAGCAGATATCGTCGCATCGGAGCAGATACCGTCGCATTGGAGCAGATACCATCTCATCGGAGCTGATACTGTCGCATCGGAGCATCGGAGCGGATACTGTCACACATGTTAACATGCATCATACGCAAAACCTCTGACTAAACGAAACTTTCTGAAAAGTAGGGTAGTTCGCATTTTCTTGCCTTGGGTAAAGAAATGCGTCACCGTTACGTCTGTGCTGATACTTTCACATCAAGAACCCTGAGTTTTTTACTAAGCTACAGCTTAGCTTAGCCTTGGTTAGTTGCAAAGTGTTACAAGTTGCATATCCAAACGGAAAACTGACTAGTTATATTTTGTGCAGTGTATGCTAATTATTACAGGAAGTGTATATTATGTGCTCAAACCACCTTAAATATACTTATTACACTTACTTACTTTATTTTTATTTACTGTTGTGGCTGTACTTCTGTAATTTTGACTTCAAGTTGGGCTATTTAAACCTTTATGAAATATTAACGTTATTTTTGCTTAATCATAGCTTACGCTACACTCGGGCTAATATATTGTCTAAAAATTATGTTATAAACAGCTAGTAGATGCAGGGACATGACAAGAGTATAAATATAATTTTTATGTGCTTATACAACACATTCTACTATGCTAAGCCTTGCAAAGCTTTTGCTTTGCTCTTGTTTTTTAAAGTATTTTTCACATTACGAACATGTTCTTACATTATAATTCTAGAATAACATTCTAGTTTATGCTATACATATACCTAGTAGGTATTATTACTGTGTAATACACTTCTTTAATTTGAGGCAATACAGTATTCTACGAGATACGACGTGTTTACTGTGCATTATAATTCTAGAACGAACATTCTAGTTTATGCTATACAGTATTACTGTGCAATATACTTCTTTAAGTTGCTGCAGAACAGTATCCTACGAGACGCGCCGTGTTTATGTTGTTTTATACTATGCATAACCTCACTAGTTGATGCAGTACAGTGTTCTACGGGATGCGACACACAATTATTAAATAAAAATTCATATCAATAAGTATACGTTTATTTAGGATTATCACATCCATAGGACTTAAAAGTAACAAAAATCAATAAATAAATAAGTCTGAATTACACTACGTTTTATGTAACTTTTGTAGGATGCAGTATTCTACGATGTGTGTCGCTATGAAAATTAACGAAGTTTTGACACGTTTTTTTCTGCTAAATACGATATGGGTGTCTTACACCGCATTATAGGTACTATGCAAAAGTTGGGCAAACAGTTTACATTGTGCTATACTTCTCCAAGTCAGCAATTGTTATTTTTACTCCTTAATTTATTTTATTTTTAGGTACATTTATACCTCTAGTTATTAGTTATTATATGAACAAACAGTTTCTACAAAACCATAACTGTGTGCGTTTGCCACATAAATTGATATACCTATTGATCATTATTTTAACACATTATTTTTGATAATTTCGTTATCAATATCTTTAGGAGGATTGTCCGTATGATTCAAAATACCACCGAGCACCGAGCTATATGTTACTATTATTTTCAAGTTAGGAAACTGCTGGATACAAATTTTTTCAAAAGTAAAGTAATGTGTCACTGACACTTCAGTCTTATACCATACTTTATTAAGTTAAAGAAGGGTAACACAAGAAAAAATATATTATGTATATTATATAAAAATTTATTCCTGAGTTCAGATCATACAAGGACACATATTTTGTCACATGGTTAGTTTTTTACGCTGTATGCTACTCTATGTATTCTTATACGACGAGAAACGTCTATCACGCTGGGTTTCTTAAGTAAATGGTAAATGTCACATTTTCAATTATTCATTGCTGATACACATTAAGTAAAACAGAGATAAGCAGAGTTACAAAAATGCAAATACACTTGGTCCGATTAATCGATTCACTTCATAATTTGGTGTGACAGCCGCTCTCACTAGGCGACGGCTTTATATTAGGAGAGTTAACTTTGAACATTGGTAGACGCCCGCGCCACCAGGTTGGAGGAGCACAGTTTGTTAGCAGTAGAAAATAGAACCATCACTGCCACCGCCGTGTGACAGTTGCGGCTACTGAGAGGAATTCAAAAAATTCAAAATTCAAAATAATTTATTCAAATATGGGTACATCAATGCACACTTATGAATGTCAAATACAGTTTTTACGAATAAATTAATACACAATAAATTAAATGTCAAAGAAAACAATATTATTAGAATGTCAAAAGGAGTAGAATTTGCGCAAATTCTTGTAGACCGGGTGCCTCATCCTAATTGCAAAAATGTTTTTTGTTTTTATTTTTATCGTAGCTGAAATTTAATTTACTTAAATAGAGACTCCAAGAAGATATGTAAGTTATGATAAAGTATCGCCATGATGACGACCAGAAATCGATATTAGTAATGCGAGCTAGTAATATAATTAAGGCTTAAGAATTCAAGAAAAATAAATGTTGGATTTTGTTTGAAAAAATCAAAGTACCTACACAATGTTTACTTAACTTAAAACTCATTGATGGATCATTAGTGTCACTGTCAAATGCTGATATCGTCATTTATTCAGTCAAATAAAATCAAGTTAACTTCAATAATTAAACAATTATATGTACAAAAACTTGGCTTAAACATTAAGCAATTCATTATTTTTAGATTAAAGATCCCTTGAGTTTTTTCAGTAATGTGATATACTCGCAAAATATTATGAATAATGCTAAAAGACAATAAGAATTTATCCTAGTGCATGTAAGCATTATATTTCTTTTTTTTTTGTGATTTATTTATTTTTTTTTTTTTTTTTTTGACATTGTAAGTTTTAACTTCAATTTCTACCAGCTTGAATGTCCTTGATGATGTCTTATCACACGAACTCTGCACACCCATACATTGGTTTATATGACTCAAACAACGTAGTTGGTTAGCCAAGGACCCATTTCGTTGATTTTACAGAAATAATGTCACTAATACAATACAATAACTGATTATTATGTACTAAATCTTGGATTACATTTTCTGATATGACACATAGTCACAGTTATCAGCCAGAATTACAATTATTTTTTAATGCTATTAGTGGGAGAGGCTTTTGATTATTAATTTTATTAAGTTTTTCAATATTAGTATTAATAACTTTTTTAAATAGACTGTAAACCTAACCGTATCTAACGATAGACGGACTCCACCACTAAATCCAATAAAATAATATTTATCTTATTAGTTCTTCATTAGTTGGAGTTTTCTCGTGCTGGCGACATGTCGCAGTATCGTCCAGCACCTACACTGGGAATGTCTTCTGGGAATATTGTATCATCATACATTATGATTTTATGTACCTATATAGGTAGAAGAAGCAGCATAGATACAGATCCAGCTCTCAAATAAGTTATCATATTTTGTTAGCGTAGTATAAAAAATCTAACGGTTCGAAATTTATTTCAAAACTGACATGCTGGGATGGATGCTCAGAACATTTTAAGCTAAATGTTCACAACATGCCAACAGTCTGTGGCGGGATCGATTCGGTGATAAACATCATATAAAAGGATATACATAATTATGTATTTGTATTTTGTGAAAAATTTGTTTCACATTTCACTAATTTTCTCTGAACATCCTACAATATGTAAACAAAAACAAAATCGCGTCGAATGAAGCCGTGAAACATAATTAATGATCAAACGAACTTACCAAGTGAAGTTCGATCACAATTATGTGAACGGCTTCATTCGACGCGATTAATATATACACCCTCCCATAAATAGCTTAGCTAAGTAACCTACTTAGTACTTATATACAATGTATATAAATGCCCTAACCCTAATAATGAAATGTGAAATTGATAATTGGTAATCATAATCAATTTATGGGTAATTTTTTCCATTACCGGTCACAAAATAAGTAGTTAGTAAAACTATTGCTCTAAACAGAATGAAGTTCGACCGGCCGATGGCTCCCCTCTGGGCTCTGAAGTGAGGTGGGGGTACGATAGTAACGAACTTAACGACTATGGACGATCCCTAGTGTTACCAGAATAAAAAACTTTGAAAGCGGGGAATAAAATCTCTAAACAATCCGTGTTGAGGGCCAGTACGTGAGACATAACTACAATATGTAAACAAAAACAAAATCGCGTCGAATGAAGCCGTTCACATAATTGTGATCGAACTTCACTTGGTAAGTTCGTTTGATCATTAATTTCAGCCAGTATCTGAGTACTGAAGTAAAAAAAACAAAATAATAAAAGAGAATCCAAACAATAATGACTGTTGTAAATGTTGCAACAGAAAAACAATAACTCACAATTCATGAAATCACCAATACCGCCTCCCTCGTTAGCGTTCTAAGTTCGAATTTTAAAATCATCTCGAGCCATTTGCCATCGTCGCTGCGCGGGACACATGACGTCATTAGTCAGCCAGGGTATGGATATAGACAATTTTGATACTTGGTGTATAACTTTGTTTCACTATTTTTTTTAATTGAAGTAACACCATATACCTCGAAAATGCGTCGCTGTTGTATGCTACTTTGGTTTCTTTCACACTTTCACCTATGTTTTAATTAGGTAAATAAGTTATGTTTTTTAGAGTTAAAGTTCTTGTCAATATTTGGTCACTTTAACTAAAGTTTCAAAAAGTATCGCGGCATTTACAGAGTGGATTCAATTTTTTTAGAGGATGTTTCGGAAAATCGTACTAACTTTTTAGTAATAAAAAAAAAAACATAACATTATAAAATGAAAACTTTGCTTTTTCCTATGCTTGCTCGTGTAGTCTCGGGATGCGAACGTCTGCAATAATTTTACAAAAGTACCAAAACCTATCAAGCCTCACACCGCGAAAGCTCGCGCAGTGTCGCTGGCTGGCATGGCGACGACGACATGACGAATGGCCGCGCTCGCTTCCAAATTTAAAATTTGCCGCGTAACGCCACCCACTAATGGCATTGTTTATGGAAGTGTTACCGCGAACCTGCCAGTGACTTACAGTTTGCACGCATCGGAGGAAAAAGCGGTGTATTCACTAGACTATTCATAAACAAACACTACGCAGGAAGCTTTGCCTAATGACTCTTTGAAGTGACGATTTACCTGTCGCATTAACCAGAAATTACATCCCGAGAGAGAGAAGTATACCGTACTGACTATGTACAAGACTACCATGTTGGGCAGTAGACTTTAAGACTGACCAATATGTTGAAATTAAATACGACTAATTCACTACGAAGGGGGACAGAAGTGGTGAAACGCCTATCGAAATTCGAATTTGACACTGCAGAATGTTACTCTAATATTCTTCGCTGACTTTTCCATCAATCGGAATCGGGCGACACAATAGACTCTGTCTATTTTGTCGGTCTCTGTCGCCTAGTGAATACAAGGCTTTATCCATAGATTGCTTTAAATGACGCTTGTAATTTTTAAGTGCTGTTTGGCAAAGAAGGGAATGTTATTCAGCCAAAAGCAAACTTACAATACAACTACTACTTGCCAGAAGTAGGAAATTCATGTTAAATGGCAAGCGCAAGTTTATTGCAAAGTTAGATGAAATTAGAAGATGCTCTTTGCACAAATTAAACTGTCTTCGTATGCAGGGAAGTACATTCGACTGACGCGGCAATGTAAGTACACTGCCAACTTGCGTAAGCTAACTGCTAACTAGTCTAATCCCGACAAAGATTATTTTAGACTTTAGGTTAGAGTTTTGTATACATACTAAGTGCACAGTCCTTTACTTCTAGCATAAAACTTCTGTAAAAAAAATGCATAAGTAGTACGAATTCGGTAGAAAAATGCAAAATTAATTTATGCCCGATAAGTGTCATAATTTTAATGAATTTAACCTGTAGGCCTACACAGTTTAAGCCGGAATTCGCGAAAAAATTCAGCTGTCCCATAGAAAAATGTCAATGACACTCAGTAAAATGTATGTACTTAACTGCTATTTTTTTTCGTGAATTGCAGTTCGGTCCCATAGTAAAAGTTATTCAAAAATATGAACCCATTTCGGCTTACCCCTTTTTGTAAAATCCTGTATAGGTACCTACATAATATAGTTCGTTTTGAATTTCCTTCACAGCGGGGTACAGTTTGCTACATTAAAATGGGTGAGTAGTCCGTCCAGAGCTAGACAGACAGACATACGAATTAAGAGCTCTCATGCATTAGACGCACTGAGACTTGCGTTTTACGTTTTAATTACAACGGTCTCACCTCTCTAGGTTGCAAGTTCTTAACGATAAATCTTAACGATAAGGCCACTTTTAATGATATTCTACTTTTGTTGGTAATTCTGGTATTCTTTTGGGGCAATTTTTTTTTTTTTTTTTTTTTGAGCCGTGGAAGCTCAGTGGGAGAACCGACGCTTCGCATTCTTGAGGTGGCGGGTTCAAACCCCGACTCGTACCAATGAGTTCTTTAGGACTTATGTACGAATTTATACGAATTTACATACCACTGGCTTTTCGGTGAAGGAAAACATCGTGAGGAAAACCCGCATATGTCACGCAAAAAGGGCCGATTACCGGCCTAGTTGCGGAAAAAGAGCCCGCTCTTTACCTTACCTGGGGCAATTTTTTGTCACGACTATCACTAATAGACGTAGGTCATGTCTAATTCTCCACACATTTCTCCACACCCAGTTTGGAAGGCTGCGATTATAAAAATAATGTACAATTTTCTCTGAATATAACATTTTGAATTTTTTTGACGTGACAACGTCTTATAATTCGATGGAGCCGGCTGCACGCACGAAAAAACATGACGCATGCGGCGTTACCTCGATGCGGCGTTACCTCGCTCTGAGGCGTTCCATTTAAGGCTTGAAGTGCAAGCGAGAGCGCGCAACGAGCGACAAAGAGACATAATCGGCCTCCGCGTTCGGCAGCGTTCCACATCTGTCTCTCTCCTACTTGAGTGAGCAATGCGTCCGCGTGGACAGCTGCTATCAATATATATAAAAGTGAAGGTCGTGACTGACTGACAGATCAACGCACAGCCTAAACCGCTTAAGCTACAAACGTGAAATTTGGACAAAAGTTTTATAACAAAAAGCGGACGCACACTAAGAAAGGAATTTGCCCAATTCAACCCTTAAGGGGGTGAAAAGGGGTGTTTAAGTTTGTATGAAAAATTTTTTTTTCTTTATGCTACGATTATCAAACTTTGCGAATATACTAAAGTTAAAAAAATAATTGACACCTATTTCAACATTTTTTTAAAATCAACCCCTAAAGGGGTGAAACGGAGCAATAAAGTTTGTATGAAGATTTTTTTTTTAATCCTGTGGTTATGAAACTTTGCAAATATACTAAGCTTAAGAAAATAATTGACACTTATTTTTTTGTTTTCTGAAAATCAACCCCTAAAGGGGTTAAACGGAGTGTTGAAGTTTGTATAAAATTATTTTTTTCCTAATACTTCGATTATTTAACTTTGCTATTGTAATAAGCTAAAAAAAATATTAGATACCTGTTTCATTATTTTTTGAAAATCAACCCCTAAAAGGGTTAAACAGGTAAAAGTGAATGTCGAGACTGGCTGACAGATCAACGCACAGCCTAAACCGCTTAAGCTACAAACGTCAAATTTGGACAAAAGTTTTATAACAAAAATCGAACGCACACTAAGAAAGGAATCTGCCCAATTCAACCCTTAAGAGGGTGAAAAATTGTGTTTAAGTTTGTATGAAAAAATTTTTTTTCTTAATGCTACGATTATCAAACTTTGCGAATATACTAAAGTTAAAAAAATAATCGACACCTATTTCATCATTTTTGAAAAATCAACCCATAAAGGGGTGAAACGGAGCAATAAAGTTTGTATGAAGATTTTTTTTAATGCTGTGGTTATGAAACTTTGCAAATATACTTACTAAGCTTAAGAAAATATTAGACACTTATTTTTTTGTTTTTTGAAAATCAACCCCTAAAGGGGTGATAATAAATGGAGTATCGAAGTTTGTTTAAAAATATTTTTTTCCTAATAATACGATAATTTAACTTTGCAATTGTACTAAACTAAAAAAAATATTAGATACCTGTTTCATTATTTTTGGAAAATCAACCCCTAAAGGGTTAAACAGAGTGTTGAATCAACGCATCAAAATCAACAGATCAACGCACAGCCTAAACCGCTTAAGCTACAAACGTCAAATATGGACAAAAGTTTTATAACAAAAAGCGGACGCACACTAAGAAAGGAATCTGCCCAATTCAACCCTTAAGAGGGTGAAAAATTGTGTTTAAGTTTGTATGAAAAAATTTTTTTTCTTAATGCTACGATTATCAAACTTTGCGAATATACTAAATTTAAAAAAATAATCGACACCTATTTCATCATTTTTGAAAAATCAACCCCTAAAGGGGTGAAACGGAGCAATAAAGTTTGTATGAAGATTTTTTTTAATGCTGTGGTTATGAAACTTTGCAAATATACTTACTAAGCTTAAGAAAATATTAGACACTTATTTTTTTGTTTTTTGAAAATCAACCCCTAAAGGGGTGAAATGGAGTATCGAAGTTTGTTTAAAAATATTTTTTTCCTAATAATACGATAATTTAACTTTGCAATTGTACTAAACTATAAAAAAAATTTAGATACCTGTTTCATTATTTTTGGAAAATCAACCCCTAAAAGGGTTAAACAGAGTGTTGAATGGTTGAATCAACGCATCAAAATCAACAGATCAACGCACAGCCTAAACCGCTTAAGCTACAAACGTCAAATTTGGACAAAAGTTTTATATCAAAAAGCGGACGCACACTAAGAAAGGAATTTACCCAATTCAACCCCTAAGGGGGTAAAAGGGGTGTTTTAGTTTGTATGAAAAAAATATTTTTCTTAATGCTACGATTATTAAACTTTGCGAATATACTAAATTTAAAAAAATAATCGACACCTATTTCATCATTTTTGAAAAACCAACCCCTAAAGGGGTGAAACGGAGTATTGAAGTTTGTATGAAGAATTTTTTTTTGGTGCTGTGGTTACGAAACTTTGCCAATATACTAAGCTAGAAAAAATAATAAACACTTATTTTTTTGGTTTTTGAAAATCAACCCCCGAAGGGGTTAAAATATGGAGTGTTAAAGTTTGTATGAAAATATTTTTTCCTAATGCTATGATCATTTAATTTTGCAGATGTACTAAGCTAAAAAAATAATAGATACATGTTTCATTATTTTTGGACAGTCAACCCTAAAAGGGGTGAAACGGGGTATTAAAGTTTGTATGGAAATATATTTTTTTAATGCTACGATTATTTAACTTTGCAAAACTAAGCTAAAAAAATAATAGATACCGGTTTCATTATTTTTGGAAAATCAACCCCTAAAGGGGTGAAATGGCGTGGTAAATATAGTACGGAGAGAGAATTGTAATGACTCACTGACAGACAACGCACAGCCTAGACCGCTGGTCGTAGAAATTAGAAATATGGAGTGTATAGTCTTGATGAGTAAACGTGTACCAAGAAAGGATTTTTTGTAATTCAACCTCTAAAGGGGTGAAATAGAGTGTTAAAGTTAGTATGGAGAAGCATTGTTTTTGACGCCACGGTATTGAAACTTTACAAATATACGAAGCTTAAAAAAATAACGAACACCTATTTCACCATTTTTGGAAAATCAACCCCAGTGGGGGTGAGATAGCGTGGTAAAGATAGTACGGAGAAAGAATTTGTTTTGATGCTAACTCAATGAAACTTTACAGATGTACTAAACTTAAGGCGGGTAAACAACATCCGGAAAAAATCCAAAACCTTCGAAAAGTCACATCCTCGAGGTGGAACTGCTAATTAACTCGAAAACTAAAAACATTTTTACCAAAGCGACTAAAAAGTCACCAAAACCTCGGACCTTTTTGGAGCCATTGAAAAAGAAGCAGGGATGCTTCCATTGTATGACGCTTTTTACATGCTCTCAAAAAAGAGGGATAAATTAATTTCATCCCGGAAAAATTATCGGTTCCCGAGGTATAGTCCACGCGGGCGAAGCCGTGGGCGGAAGCTAGTACAATAATACATTTACATGTTTTCGTCAAGTATGAAGTGCAGTGAAAAGTGAATGTGGTGTCAATTGTTTATAGCAACGATAATTGCGGCGATAAAGGTAATGATTCTTTCGATATTAAATATATATTATGTTCAGTGATATATTGTCGTAATTGTATTTATGCGTACAAATAAATGTAACTTGATCAATTCAATTGTGATTTCCTATATCCTATTTTCTATATCCATACAAAATATCTATCAAACAAATAAAATTAAAATTTTCTTTTGAAAAATGAAACCATTCCATCAGTATTTTCTTATGACGTTGTCACGTTCAACTATCGTCAGTAAACCGACTTTACAAACAACCGATTTTTTTAAATTTTTAATTATCCAATCTTCAGCATCTTTGAACATCAGGTTTAAGTAAAAGTTGTGTTCAAATCTCTAACTTATTTCTTTACAGACAGTAAGTAAGTCAAAATAGTAAGATCATACAGGCCGAGTAGCTAGCCCTAAAATGTCAGTCTTTCCATATGCAAGCAGAACAATCCGACAGTCACCCCTTTGCAAGGGTAAGTGGTAATGTCGCGTGAACGTCATACGCAAACCTTGGCGCTGATTTATTGACAGATATTAAAACAGTGACTTGCATTATCGTATTGTGTCAAACTTACTGGGAAATATAATGGGTCGTGTATTATCGCGGTCACTTTCGCTCTTGCGATTTTTGTGATGAGAGAAACAGTGAATTATTGCAACCATGCTTCTGGAGATATGTTTAAGTAATTCTGGTGGACTCTATTTGGTAGAGTCTATGTGGTTAACTCCAACAACAACAACAATACAATAAAAGGTTGTAATTTTTTTTTAAGAAACCAGTCTGGTCTGGTTACTGAATGTTGCTCCTTTTCTCGATATCCATTCGATATCCCATCGAGTAGAAATTTGGTTGACAACTCCGATGACAATCCAATAAAAAATTATCTGTTTTTTTTGTCTTGTATTTTGTTATAGCATTATTGCTGTAACCTTAACTGTCTGAGTGGGAGTTTCCCAATAGATAATAATCTGGGTGTTTTCAAGTCGAGAGTTAATCGGTTTCTTTTAGGCGTCCTCCATCGTAGACCGCATCATTGCTTACCATCAAGTGAGATGGCAGATAAACGCAAGTTCAAAGTTTGCGGGAAGTGGCAAACAAGTGGACCCGGCACAAGATGGCGGTCAAACGCAAGCCTATCACGAAAAATAAACCTTTTTTCACAACTACCCACTTTACTTTACTACCTACAGTCAAATTTGCATTCCATTTCATTTGGACGGCGGACACTTTATATGTTTTTTACTGTCGTTTTATTTCAAGGGTTGGGTGAGGCTAGTTTGTTTTTTGGGTTTATGAGAAGAGGGTTTACGTTTAGAGTCCATTTTGTTATACGCACGGCTTACAGGTAAATGGAATTGATTTGTGGAACGGTGTCGTAATTTTTGGGTTTGGAAGAAAAAGAAAAAAAAGTTTTTTGAATTAAGTACCTATTTAATTTAGGAATTTTCGAAACGTTATTTTTCTCGAATGAGTCTACGTTTGATTGTCAATTCGTCTGTCGGTACGCGATGATGTGGTCGTACGGTCGTAGGTACTCTGTTGGGTACATTGAATTTTAATATTTTTTTCAGATTAAAAAATCCCAAAAGCTCTCAAAATGAGGTCGCGTGTAAAAAGGATGTGAAACTTATGTACCTACCTATTTATTGTATAAATAGAAACCTTTAGACGACCAGAATACGTAGAGTAATGTTCATCGAGCAAGTATCTTTATACCTCTAGACATAAAGTTTTATTCGTTCTTGGTTACGTAGCCTTTCTCTACATTTTATGTAGAGTTAGATTAAAAAACTTCAGTAATCAAACGTGATTACCTGAGTCCTGAAACTTCAGCGGAGTAACGTGAAGTAGGGGCTTAATTAGGTAAAGTAAGGTAACATATTTTGGTAAGGGGTCATATTATACTTTGTATAACTAGCTTTATACATTACATCGTTAGATTTAGATGTTTTTCATCGTTTGAATTTTTGTTTGCGAAAACGGCAAGATGTTATAAGTTTGATATGTTTGTGTGTGTCTGTATGTGGCATCGTAGCTTCCGAACAGATGATTTGATTGTTTGATATGTGAATTAGTCGAGTGTTCTTGGCTATGTTTGATGAAAATAGGTTCAACCGTTTGACAATGGGGGTTTTTCAAATTTTTTAATTTGACGCTATTATCATTTTTTGAGTCGTGTTTTTTTTTTATTTTTATGTTGGCTTTAGGTGAATCTGTTTGTACAAGATCAACTTGTAAGGACTAAGAGCCCTTTTCAGGTTAGCATACATCTTATATATTTTTCCTAATTAATTTTGATAAAATTTAGAATAGCTAATGCCCTGGATTAACAAAATAGGCGTTTCATCATCACCATAGGTACAAGTGCAACCGGGTCACAGCTGAGCAGTTAGTAAATATAAATAGTTAACTTACCTTAAATTGGGACCATCGCAACTATGCACGGGTTAAAACCCCAATAACCCTAAAACGCGTAACGTATGTTATTATACCTGTTGATATCACCGGGGTCTTTATGACCTCGCGTAAAATTTTATTTGTGCCAACCGTTTGGTATCTAAGTACTTCACTATTGGAGTGTATTTTTTATGTAATTACTTAGTGTGTTATTCGATTTTATTATTACTATACTTACCTCCTTAGTAGACATAGGTACCTACTCGATGTTACATTTATATTAGATGATTTAATTTTATTTTCCGACAAGTGGCATCTCGCGGTTTTACTTGTTATTGAAAGAGGGACAAAGATAGTGAATTTGATTCTGTTGTAGGTAGATACTCTAAACCAAACTAAACTGATAGGACTATACAAAATCTTCGTCTCTTTTTATTTCAGTACCTACCCTGATATTGTTGCAGGTTCATTTTTACAGTAAAATCGATACGATTACCTGAAAAGGAAAAAATGAGTTCGTATAATGAGTAGGTTTTAGTTCGTCTGAAGGTCTAAGCTTGGCGGTTGTTGTTATTGACAGCTTCTATTATATTATTATTCTCCAAACTAAGATTTAATGTGATAAATCTCACAATTTATGATTGTGAGTAAAAGCATATCTAGACTATAACAAACCCACAAAAATCGCATTTTAAAGATAAAGTTTGCGTTCGTGGAAAAGCTCGTCAATTTTCCCTAATTCTCAATCACGAGTCCACTCGTCAACTTTTGAGATCGATTCGAATTCAAGTGCTAATTTTCGTTCTGGTTTGAAAATTAGGGATGATTTACACGATTTTATTTTAGTTGCAAACCTAATCTATATATATAAAAATGAAACCAGTTTTCCTTGGTCACGGCATCACGCGTGAATGGCTGGACCGATTTCACTAATTCTTTTTTTGTTGTATTTGTTATTATTAGGAGAAGGTTCTTACGGAAAAAAATATTAAGAAAATCTCTCAGAAATATTGAAAAACCCTAAAAACAGCCCTTTTCTTTTTCCCATACAAACGTATGGCAGTACGAAGTCTGCCGGGTCAGCTAGTATGTAATATTTTTGAAATGTTGGTACGGATGCAACTTTGTTCAATGTAAAGATTATTATACCTAACCCATTCTTGAAAACCATGTTAAATAATGAACATTTTTATAACAAAGAGGAAGGTGTTATTAGGTAGGTACTAGCACAGGTACTTACTAGTAATATTTATTCAATCCTATAAATCTATATCCTATACAGGGTTATTCATAAAGGGTATGCTAAGCCGAAAAGTGCTCATGGTACTCATCATTATGAACAACTTTTACTATAAGACCAACTCGAAATTCGCGAAAAAAAAATCAGCTGTTCCATACATTTTGTTGAGTGTCATTGACATTTTTCTATGGAACAGCTGATTTATTTTCGCGAATTTCGGGTTGGTCCCAAAGTAAAAGTTGTTCATAATGATGAGTACTATGAGCTCTTTTCGGCTTAGCATACCCTTTATGAATAACCCTATATATTTTACGTACTTTGATAGATACATAATACACCATTATATGCGTGCGTTGGACACCATTTATCTGCCCGGATAACCTGTTTATCTCTTTACATACCTATAATTCTAAGATTCGATGAAAATTACCTTTTCATTCGGTGCTATAGGTATTACGATATCACTGGTATAATATCCACCTCCTCACTAATCGTCATTATAGCAATTACTTTAATTATCATATTGCATTCATATTTAGGGCACAAGTTTGAAGGCTTTATGAGACAGATTTTTTTTTTTTTTTTTTTATGTAATTGAGTGACGAGACGAGCAAATCGCTCGCCTGATGTTAAACGTCACGTTTGCCCATAACAGGTCTGCACCACCCAGAATTTTGAACTTGCATAAATCAAGACCCTGCGTGGCACAGCACTGCGCTCGTCACCCTGAGATATAAGTTGTTTAATCTCCCATTTGCCCTGTAATTTCACTGGAAACAATGCCCTTCCAACCGGAACACAGTAATGTTTGCACATTACTGCTTGGCGGTGGAATAATTGGCAAAGGTGTGGTACTTCCCCAGGCGGGCTCTGCAAAAGAGCCCTACCACTACAATCTTGAAACTAACTAAAAATAAATGTGTCTTTGTCATTGAAACCTATAAGACAAGGACATCGATACTTTTAGAAAAAATACATCTGTCAACTAAAGCCATCAAAAGTGGGACCATAGTGCACGTACAGCCTTAATCCAGAACTCAGGAGAGTTGCAAAGTCCTCAGGTACTAATAAACTGAATTTTTGAACGAAACTCTTCGTTTTTGAACGAAACCTTCGTTTTTACGAAGTTTGTTAGTTAATTGGACTTTGAGTTTCGACCATTGAAAAGTTGGTTTCAATTACCGCGGCCTTAATGGCCACTCGTTTCATTAAGGGTGGAGTAGCCTTGACATGACAGAGTTTTATATCTATTTACCTACAACACAGCCCAACAAAGCAAACATTTTCTTTTTGTTACGTACCCTTTTTAATGAGAATAAATCTGCGTTTGACAAGCAACTCTCCTAATGTTAAGCGACGTTGTGGTCGAAGTTTAAAAAAAAAAATATCACTCTAAACTATCACTTAATCTGACCTTGAAAAGCCCTAGATTGCTTTGCTATAAATTTTACATAGTTTGCGATTATAAAATACTGAATGGACTTTTATTTAACGCGAATAAAAAGTCTATGCTATGACCACCAACTCCACTGTTGGTAAGTGTTGGTTTTCGATACTTTTCCCTTTTTTTCATACTTTTGGTGGTACATCGTGAAAATTAAAAAAACCAGTGTCAATATTCCTTAAGCCTAAGTAATTACCTAGATAAAGCCTC
Source organism: Alcis repandata (assembly GCA_949125135.1). Taxonomy (NCBI): domain Eukaryota; kingdom Metazoa; phylum Arthropoda; class Insecta; order Lepidoptera; family Geometridae; genus Alcis; species Alcis repandata. The sequence continues at coordinate 8,474,478 of OX421238.1, forward strand.
CAAGGTAAGTACCAACGCTTCAGGTCTATTAATCTAATTCCATCTGCCCATTAACCAGTATAATCCAGTTCCAGTCTAGATAATCAGGATATTGGACAGGGGCCATCATTTGTCACCTCGCCGAGACAAGTCCGGGCGTCGCCCCGCGTACAATCAATAGTTCCGCGCAAGCTCGGCATCTCGTTCTAGGAGACATCACACCTAACCTTCTTTCATAATATTAGGAATGGCATTTCAAATTTAGAAGTAAAAATAAAAAGTTGGAGTGTCATTTTGTAGAAGATTATTAGGTTGGTACTTACATAGTTAATTTTTTAAATAGGTTTTTAATTTTTAATTTTTGGCTTGTAAAGTTTCAATTTATATCTGGTCCTTTGTCGTACAAACTGTAGGTGAGCACCGTACGTGAGCTTTTTTTTATTTGATTGAATATTTTATTTCCAGCGTGCATGGGTATGCCAGCTATAATGGTTTCTTGGTTTTTATACTACACCTAAAATACTTACAAACCTTTTACATATCCTTTCAGATGTTTAATAGCAGTTAAAAGAAAAATGCCTACTGAAAAACCAAACTACACTTTTACAACAAAAACCTAACTACAATTTAATATAAGAAAAAACTTAAAACTCCTTACTTCATTCTAAAAAAGAAAACTAACTTTTTAATTTTACTTTTTCTATTTTCAGCCAGGGCGTGCCTCAGCTCTCGACCAATGGGAGATGTCACGCACTGCGACACTGTGACATTACCCGCCAATGCCACGGCGCCGTGCGTAGGTGGCGGTGACATTTTGAGCCAACCGTGTTGAGCCCGCCCACGATGTTAATGTTTGAATAGGATAGCTTTGAATTCCGAAGAAAAAATTAGATAGAGAAAAGTATCTCTTGTTTAGGAAAATTATATTCTTACTTCCATTTAGCTTTGATTGGGAATTCTTACGTAAACCGAACTAGTTTTTTTTATGGCATATCTAACCACCATCTAAACGTTTAGTAATAATACGCTAATATAATTCGTAACGCTGTTTATCGTAAAACATAATATGTATATTATCATTGCTTATCTTAGGCGAGATGGAGGTCGAACGCAACGCTATCGCTGAATAATAAAAAAAAATAAGCCAACAGTTATTTTTGGCAGGTAGGTTAGTACACATACCTAAGTATTTAGTTAAAAAAATACGTTCAAAAATAGTTTCTTTTCCGTATCACAAACTCTTTTAAAAGCTCTTTATTTAAAAGATTTCAGGACAATGCGACATTTCCCGCCAATAGACAAGGGGAAGGCTTTCATTGGCTCTCACTGTCGCCTAGATGTCATTGTCTGTCGCATATTCCGTTAGAAGAGGAAGACACTATAAGATTAGAGCGAACAAGTGAGCGAGATGGGAGATTTTAGAAGGTTTTACTGGAGAAAGGTTCCTTTTATGAGGTTGGCTGTAACATCCTTGTAGGTCGTAGGTATTATATATTTGTACTATTATATATATTGAGAAGCTAACGTTTTACTTAAAAGGGATAAGAAGTGAGTTAGTACCTAACGTATTGTTTAAATCCTCACGTTAAAAATCACCTGCTTCTGGAAAAAAGTCAGGAAAATCGAAATCAATCAATCAGAACGCATCAAAGCTACCTACAAATTAAGCCTGCGTGTTTAAAGTTAGAAGCGTGCCTCCGAGATATAATCGAAATAAAAAATCGAAATCTCGACACGAGCTTCTGAAAATCGAATAATTCGATTAATTTTGGCGGAGTTTTAGCCTTTGGCTTCCGTGGTCGGAGCGTTTTCAGTAGGTACTTTGGATGTTTTTCTTTTTCGCAGATGTGGATGGATGTGGATGTGTGTGTGTAATATAGGTATGATTGTATGGTATACAGTGAGACAGCTGATCGAGTAACTAAATCGATCGATGGCTGCCAACCTGTCTTGCGATCACGTTTTTTAACCATCTGTATTTCACGGTATTTGTAAAAGTGAATTGTCGAAAAATGTTGCTTTACTTACATATCTAATGGTCGTGCTTTTTGAAAATACTATATTGAAAATTATGTTTACCATTGGTACAGAAAAAATATTGCATTACTAGCTGCACCCGGCGGTTTTTTTTTTAACTCTTAAATCTCTCCTGAGCTTTTACAAATATTTCAAGATTAAAATAAGCGAAATCGGCCCAACCATTATCGAGTTATAGCCAGACAAACGAACAGCGATTCATTTTTATATAGGTACATAATATAAGAAGAAGAAGATAGAAAATAGATCATACCTAATACTTTAAAGTACGACCACAAAGGTCCCTCTTCGTCTGCCTTAGTTCCGGTTTTGTCTGTGCTAACTTGGGACTGATTACACGAAACAATATTAACACGAGTATAGTATAGATATTAAATGGCATAATACTTCAATCGCCTTGGCCTAGACAAGTCTATAAAAAAACCACGCTCCAAATTCAAATTATTTAATGACAGTCCTCGACATCGCGTGCAATATGGCAGCGATGGCGCCCCAAGCGATGCTTCCAAATTCAAAATTCATATTGTTATTTCGTTTGTTCGAAATTCGAAATTCGCACCCGCGGGCTTGTGGCCAGTCACTCGCGTGATCGAACGACCTCTTCGGAAACAATGAAGTCTTTGGACAATGGTATCTCAGAAATGTAGGTGCTTTATGATCTTTTATAAAGGTTGGTCTTTGTGCAGTATCGAAAGGAAGCAACTTTCGAAGTCAGATCGAGTACATTCAATTTTTTTTTTGCCTAAATGTTTAAAGTCCTTTCGTACATACCTAAAAATAATGTCCCTAAGAAATGTAACAAACCAGACCCTATTTGTTAAAAGTGTATGTATTCTTCATTATCAGTCTAGTGCTTACCTAATTAAATCTGTTTTTTATTTTATTTTTGACTGAAATTATAGAAGATATTTGGCAGGTACTCATTGAAGAAACTTTTCCTTCAATAAGAAAGAATAGGTAAGTACCTAAGTATGTAAGAATGTTTCTGCTTACTTTTAAACCTAGGTAGGTACTTCATTAACTCTCTGAATGGAAACAAGACTGATTTCCTCATTCATTCTTTTCCAGATCAAAACGAAACCGAAGATAAAAAGTAGAGTCAAAATGAAAAAAAAAAACAATAAAATGCAGCTCAAGTTAGGCAGATTGTTCCACTATAATAACCGCACTGGCTGGCTGATGGCTCCCTAAGAAGCCACACACTCATTAAAGAAAAAAAAAATAAAAAAAAACGCTCTAGAAAGCCCCCATTTCAAACTTTTGAAATTCAAATTCGGAACCTTCTAAAGGAGTGGTCACATGAACTAACTTTGACGCGCCAACTTTTTTATTGTCTCGTTTTGTATTGTAAAGATAAGTAGACAGATACAGAAAAGTATGATGGTTTTTAATAGAATTTAATAATTTAGATTTATCTGTAGATGTTTTTGATTTGGTTGGTTTGTACATAATTTGAAAATTTATTTCAATACACATCATACCATAATATCAATTAATGCGAGCGTTTGTGAGTGAGTAAGTGTTTTTGGCATTTCTTCACGCTAAATTCTTTTGTATAGGTATCCTTCTACATTTACTATCGCAAATCAGAATTATTTTTAGAAGTCGTACTTGTATTAATAAAATACACTGTTGTGAACTCCGCCTTATGGGTTGCGTGACGATTCTTTTTAAACATAGAACACTCGTTCTTTTTGCGAATTAGAAGTGTTCTCTTTTCAAAACAAATTGCTGACAAGCGGGACGTTTCGAGTTCTTATTTTGAATTCGGTAACCGCAATTCTAAACAGTATGTTTTGTTATTTTGAATCTTAGCTACTATAAAATAGAGTGCATTTTTAGCATGAGACTGAATTGTTTTATGATTATTTTGTATTGAAACAGAAATATAAGTAAGTAGGTAGGTAAGTAGAGTAGGTAGTTTGATGAGAGTTAATTTATGCAATACTTACAAATATAATCATCACGTTTTGTTATAAAATATATGAAAAGTACCTCTTGCTATTCAATTATTGAAATGGTCACAAAACTAGATAAATGTCAACGACTCCCGACATAATGTATGGAATAGAAATAGAATAGATGATATCCGCTTGCTTGCCCGTGTCAACTAGTAATTAACAAATCGAGAATTTAGAATTGACCATGTCAAGCAGTAGTTAACATAACCTTGAAGTCAGCTTTGCCCGTGTTAACTGGTAGTTGACATTGCATGTCACTCAGCTTTGCCCATGTCAACCTGTGGTTAACATCGCTCCCGCCGTCAAAAAAGCTGATTCTACCCGTCTTTATCGCTCCTGGGCCTAATTTGTATTATTTGTCCCGTTTCTTCGTGAAATTTCCCCTCCATTCAAGCATCCAAGCCACAGACAAAAGTAAACAAAAAAAAACAAAAAAATTCCGCTTCGCTCCAGTTCGGTTCATGCTCGTGTCGGTGAGTGATGTGATGGTGATGTGGTGCGATTTAGAGTGATTTTCTACTTAAATTCAGTGATAGATCTTGGAGATTTTTTCAGAACATCAAGGTAAGTCAATAACTAACACGTAGATATAAAAATTCCAGCATGAAACATAAGATTTAACCTTTTTTCGAGACCTAACAACATACGGTAGGTACCTACATGTAAACGCCCTACTTCTAAGTTCAGCGCAGCATAACTCCGCACCAAAGTCGTAATTTGATAAACAAAAGATAACATTGTTTAGTTAGTTTCATAACAAACATAAATCTAAATAACACTTGACACTTTTTTAAACAAATTGAGTCGCAAGAAACGATTGTGTGAAACCCGACCCGCGCGCTGGCGGCGCAAAAAATGGTGGGGCAAAGTAGGGTCGTCTCGTTTTTTTCGTGGGACATTTGAGATAGGCACGCGCTGAGGGCCCGGGCAAAGGCGCGTTGCGCGCGGACCCCCCCTGGGCAAGCAAGCGGATATTTTATTCGCAATTTCAGGTTAGTCTCATAGTAAAAATTGTTCAGAACCACGAGTACTTAGTTACCTTACTATCAATATTTATCGGCTAAGCATGAGTAGCGTAGTATAGTAGTCACTAGTCTAAACCATGCCTAAATGAGCTTACCTAGTCCACGAATCCTTCTGTCGGCGACACGTTTGTAGTGGAAAGGTTCTCATCCGGCAGAAAAACGTTTGACGAAGCTTTAGAATCGTTCTTTACTTAATATCCAGTAGAAATGAAGAATCCAGTACATTTCAGTACATCCAGAGGTTCCGGGTTCGATTCCCGGCCGGGCAGATGTTTGAGCGATGAATTAAGTTATCTGTTCTGGGTCAGGGTGTCAGTTGTCCTTGTCTTTGTGTGTGTTCCATGGCATCCCCGACACAGGTTATCCTAGTGGATCTATGAGTGTGAAAGTTATTTATTTATTTTATTGTGAAACCCAAGCAACTAACAATTAATTAAACAAAAGCGTCACGACTCCAAGACACGTAATCAAATATTCTATGTCAAAACACAAAATCAATTTGTCCGTCCCCTAACGAAGCTCGATAATGGAAAGTTTAAAAATTAACTAGAGTTGTGCACGCGATGTCACTCCGAGTGACAGCGAACTGTCGCGTGACGCGACGCGGAAATGTCAACGTGACAACGTGCTATCGAGGGAACGGACAACGCTATTGGTAAATATCGAAGTAAACAAGACGGTTACGAAGGTAAGGTAGTCCTAGAACTCTGATTTAGAATACGTATTAGATAGAAAAATCTTACCTTACCTACTTAACATAAATCCCTACTAATTATTATAAGTGTGAATATAAGTTTGTTTGTGACGCTTTCACGTGAAAACTACCTAATCAATCATTACGTAACTTTGTACACATATTCTTGGAGGTATTAGAAGTAACATAGGATTTAAAATAAAAAAAAAATACGAAAGATAAAAACATTGTTTGTCAAAAAATATGCGAGCAAAGAAAAAACTAATAAACGATGAAACGGCTGAACAGATCTACATGAAATTATGACTGAATATCGTTCGTGGTCTGGATTAACACATAGGCTAGGTACCTTTTATTCCGAAAAATTTAACAGTTCCTCTAGGATAGCTCGAAAACTATTTGACCGCGGGTGAAACCGCGGGGCGCAGCTATATACGAATATATGCAGATTCCATTTATGCCCGACTCTATTCTTATACATTTTTCGTATTTGAGCTATATAGGTTTCATTTTAAGATGCGTATTACATAATGTTTGTTTATATCGACAGTTTTTTTACAACAAACTAGACATGCGTTTGACCACAATCTCACCCGATGGGAAGCGACGATGTGGTCGAAGATGTAGCACGCTTGTCTAGGAAATACCTATTCACTCTACTGTTAATTTTAACCACAAGAATAAAGTTATAGTTATCTTATCTTATCTTATATATATATAAATCTCGTGTCACAATGTTTGTCCTCAATGGACTCCTAAACCACTTAACCGATTATAATAAAACTAGCTGCGCCCCGCGGCTTCACCCGCGTTTTCCGGGATAAAAAGTAGCGTATGTGTTAATCCAGACCATGAACAACCTTCATTCCAAATTTCATGTAAATCCGTTCAGCCGTTTTTGCGTGAAAGAGTAACAAACATCCATACATTCTTACAAACTTTCGCGTTTATAATATTAGTAGGATTCGCACACCATGTGCAGTTCGATCCAACTTGAGAGATAGGATAGTTTAAATCTCAAATTATAGTCGCAATTTTAATTTATTGCAAATTATACTAAACTGATAATTTTTACTATAAATTGACAAGTTAGCATCAACATACTACGGTTGCTATAGTTACGCAATAGCATAACTTTTGACATTTGACATAGAATTGACGCAATGGCTTTTGACAGGACAACGTCTGTCGAGTCAGCTAGTATACTTATAAGCATTTGAATTGAATTTAATACTTACGTAGGTATATAATATTGTTTTTAGTAAATTTTCCTATGACTGGTAATGTTCAGAATTCCATGCCCGGTGTTACTCGACTTTCGGTCACGCAAGTTAGGGGCTATACAATATAGCCAATAGCACTCAAGAATAGCGTAGTTTTCCATTTGTGAAATATATTTTTTAATTGGACCAGTAGCTTTGAGATTACCTTCGACCGACATATTACCTAAAGATTCACCTAAAATACGGAACATAATATATCTAATATACTAGCTGACCCGGCAGACGTTGTTTTGCCATATAAATTAATAGGGGTTGGTGATATGATGGTGAAAATTTAGGGTTGTATGTATTTTTAATGCCATATAAGCAACAATATAAGAAATACAAATTTTGTCCAAAAAATAAAAATAAATGTTTGGGGTGGACAACCCTTATCACTTAGGGGTATGAAAAATAGATAGTAACCGATTCTCAGACCTACTGAATATGCATATAAAGTTTCATGAGAATCGGTCAAGCCGTTTCGGAGGAGTACGGGAACGAACATTGTGACACGAGAATTTTATATCTATGATGATACGGAACATATAACATATATATTATGATAGTTGACACCGTAAAAACTAGTGCTCAATCATCGTATTTTTTGGTGATTATCAGTATGCTCCGTACTTAACGTGAATCCATCGGAATTTTGATGGCCATTTTTCTCAGTGTATACTAGCTTCAGGGAATAGGTACCCAGTCAAAATTCATTTCTAACTTTATTCAGATCTAAAAAATATTAAGCTATTAGGCATTTTAAGACAGATCTAAACTAACTAAAAATATATCTGTCTTTATCATTGCAAGCCATTAGACAAGGATGCCAATAGTTTTAGAGAATTTAGATCTGTCTTAAAAAGCCTTCAAACTTGGGCCTGATAAGTAGGTAGCTCTAGGATATAAATTATAAAAGTACCTAATAAATAACTAAAATTGCTACCTAACATATTCTGCTTCTGAAGATTCTTGTACCCCAAGGCTAAGTATATTTAAGTCAAATGAAACCTACCTGCTTAAAATTACAGGGTTATAAGGAAAGGGTATGCTAAGCCGAAAAAAGCTCATAGTACTTATCTTTATGGACAACTTTTACCATGAGACCAACCCGGAATTTGAGAATGATTGAACTATTATTAATTAAATTTTGTCGGGAGTCATTGACATTTTTGTATGGAACTGCTGATTTTTTGCGCAAAACTTGGGATAGTGCCTTAGTAAAAGTTGTTCATAATGATGAGTCCTATTAGCTTTTTTCGGATTGACATATTCTTTCATTATAACCTTGTAAAATACAATCTAAGACTACGGGCCGCTGGCCAGCTTAACTCGGCTTTTGTCTCGGTTTTTCTCAAGGTGACAGAGCGAGACAAAAGCCAGGGTGATCCAGTTAAAGTCGTGCTAAAGAGTTCGAGGTACGGCCTAGATAAATATAAATTGAGAAGTTAAGGTTAGATATTACAAGGAGGTTACAAGAAGTTAAAAACATATTACAAGGAGGTTACAAGAAGTTAAAAACATTAGTAGAAGATAGCCAAGTCTGAAAATTACTCTAACGACATTACTTTAAAAATAAGCTGAGTGGCTAGTCCTGGTGTAAGAATTTTAAGGCCGCCTGAATCCCTCTAACATTCGAATTCAAATAGTTTATTTCAATAAAAACAACTGAAAATAGTAGCTACGGGTATGGCTGGTGATGGAGAATAAAATAAAATTCAATAATTTTTAAACATTTTATTACATTTCGTTTATCGTTTGGCAAAAAGAAGTAATATTATAGAAATACGTACAGTAATATACAATTAACTTACACTACACAGTAATACTTTTTGGTTCTTATAATTATTATTTTAAACTGCTGACTAAATCCTAAACAGTCGCAAGAATGAATAATAGAATGGAATATTACAATTTGTCATATAATTAGCACCAAAATATAGACAAAATTACAAGTAAATAAGTTTTGGACGTAATATATAAAATAGAGCCCTTAAGAAGTACCTATCGATAAAACTTTGTACATTTAGCTTATTCACACAGATTATTGCACAAGTTATTTATTATGGAATGTTGAAAATTTTATACACTTAAATTTAAAACAAGTCAATTATTTAAACAGCGTTAATATTAATACTTAATAGCAGTTCAAATCACAATATTATACTTACGATTTACAATTTGCTTTAACAATGTAAACTGGCGGAAAGGATATTTACACAATACAAGGTACAGGCTGCTAATAACAGACTGATATTATGCTATAAAATTGAGAATTGAAAGGTACTGGTATTCTAAACAGCTTAACTAGGAGTTTTGGTAATCTACGAGACATCACAAATGCGTTGGATAACATCGTATTCAGTGAAGATAAAGCGGTCATGACGAAACGTGGATGCTTCTGCCGTTTTGTCTCCGAGTCATATGCGACTCATAATGGATGTTCCTTTTAGTTCTTGAGAAGAAAGCGGCGGTGCACCCATTGACTGAGCATCTATGCAAAGATTGCGCATGGACACTCTCACAATGGTGCTTTAAACCTGACAGGTCTTTGAAATTGTCCCTGCAACCCCGACATGGATAGCTACCATCTTTATTCGGTCTTGGAGCTTCCTCTTCAACGCAGTAGTTTATTTTTCGAGATAACGGAGGTGAGTAGTTTTGATTTTGACAGCCGAATGCGTTCAGACTGGGGGGAAGAAATCCGAGTGGTAATGGAGGAAAATTTGGGAGCATTCCGAAAGGTGCGAAGAGGAATGGATGCTGTGGAAACATGTCTCGATTGTTCAGGTAAGCTTCCGGCAATAAAGGTGGGTACGGGTTTCCAAAAGGCAGCTGACTCAGACTTTTAAGCTTTTCAGAATCCTTTACTCTGTAGTAGACATGTGATTCTACATACGGAACAGCTCGCTCTACTTCATCATATCTCGAGATGATCTCCATTTGATCCCGTATTTTGTCCAAAACCCTTGAAGATTCGTCTGATATCCGCACCTCTTCGGAGATTTTTCTATGAAGACTAGCGTTGGAACTGTGCCTATCTCTGATTTTCTTGGAAGAAAACGCTGCTCTACAGCCGTCTGCTGTACATTTATACATCAGTTTCAAATGAGCGTTTTGGTAGTGTGTCTTTAAAATGTAGATGTTCTGGAATATTTTTCCACAGACAGTGCATTTGTGAGGGTTTTCGTGATCTGTAGGAACTTCGCTGGTGCTAACAAAGAAACCACTGTCAAAATGCCCAAAGATTTGACCTTGGCTCTCCTCGGCTGAGTAATCGTAACTTGACACTGAAGACGACGGTGATCGATCAGAATAATCTATTGAATCATTCATTGATAAATTACAGGGGCCCATCAATTGGCCGTCTATTCTTTTAGGCATATGAGGGAAGTCGCCTTTTGATAAGCTTTCTAGACGTTTTAAGGCGTTTTCAGATGAAAATAGTTCCAAATTTGATGGTGTTTCTGTGCTATTGCAAGATTTAGTTTTTTCTTTAGGCTCTAAAGGCTCTTCCTTTACTCGTAAGTCTTGAATACCATGATTTGAGTCGTTTGGGTCATCAGTTTTGTTAATAATTTCTTGCTTGACTTTAATTTCATCAAACTTTTTAGGAGGCGTTGTGTAAAAGTTTTCATCTGGTTGATCGTTTTCTCTTTTTACCCTTTTTAGATCGATGGCAACTTCTTCGGTATCATCTTGATGATTTGGTTTGTCAGAGGAACCATTTTCAGTGACATAGTTATTTAGGCGGGTGGGATTTAAGTTCTTACGTTTTCGTTTCAGAACTTCAGGACTAGCAGTTCCGTCTTTTCTATGATCAGCATCATTATTGTCACTAACACTTCTCTGATCATAGTCAGTTTCCGAATCTTCAACAGATCCTGTAGATTTATTTATGTTTGAATAATAATCGCTGGTATCAATATGATCACCATCATCATCATCATCGTCTCCAGCGACAACAACTATTCCATCATCTTCGTCTGATTCGCCGTGAGTGTCATCTTTATTTTCTACTGAGTCAGATTCCCTGCGCATCGGTTGTCTTTGATCGTACGGAGAGAATCCCATATTCATGCTTTTGTAGTCTAATGACATATTAGATGAGAACTGTCTCATGCCTTGTGATGTGTTCAGTAGTGGATAGGAACCAAATGCGTGCATTGGATTCATTACAGGTGGTAACCCTAAGCCCGCAGCATGAGGTGGAATTAAAACTGGATGCGATTGTGAGCTTCTGCCATCATGAGGGGATATTTTTCTTCTCATATGAGGAGAGTGTAGTTTCGGATTCGGATTGGCACTATGTCTGTTCCTAGACCGTCGAGAGCTGAACATCATGCTGCATCCTTCTACAGTACATTTGTGCATTTCACGAAGATGTACCGCTGAGAAGTGAATCTTTAGTGCTCCCTTGTCACAAAACGTTTTCAGACAAACATTGCATTGTACTCGTTTCTTTCCTGTGGCTGGGTTAATGAAATGGGTACCAAGATTTAACGGTAATTGTGTTGCACCCCATTGTCTTTTTGGTGGGCTCAAGCATTTGTTCAGCATCATGTTTCGTGGATGTTGAGGAGGCTCGCAGTAAGCATCTTTGCTCAAGTTGAGAGCGTTTACGTCATCTGATCGCTGTTCTTCTGACCTCGGTTTACTGGGTAGGCTAGGCTTCTTTTCAGGAACTTCTACAGGCTTAGCTGACATTTGGGGTAGTAATGCCTGGAGTGATGCCAATCCCATAGGGTTCTGACTCAAAGCAGCCACCATTGCAGCTGGATGACTGAACGATGAAGGCATGGTCATCGGTGGCATCGGAAGATTTCCCGGCAGAGAAAAGTTGAAGAACTGACTTCTCATCAACTCCATCGTAGCTTTTTCAGCCGATGCCAAGTCATAGGACTTTCGCGCTTCTTCTTTTTCGGTTTGTTCGCTTAGCTTGCTTTTTCTAAAATCGAACGGCTGCATGTTTTGAAGGTGACTTAGTGGTGAAGAATTAATTGGACTAGTGGTTGAGAGAGGGCTAGATGAGGTAGATAGCCGTACACTGTGGTTTGGTGAGTCTTCAGCCGACGAAACTCTATTCTGCGGCGACTGGTTCCGAATAGGCGACGAGTTGAAGTTATGATTAGGTGAAAGCGTTTCCTTCTTTACGCTGACTCGATCTTCTGAATTATGTTTCGCTTCTCTTTCTTGCATATGTTTTAAATATTCGTAGTGATGTTTAGCTTCCATCATATGCTGTAAATACTTGAGAGACTCATCGGTGCGGTTGTCTCTACTTGATTGCTCCATAAGTTTTCTGAATTCCGTTTCGAGGTTGGATTCCACTCGAGGTTCTGGGTAGTCAGGTTTCTTCTTTGCGTCGTACTCTTGGCTGCCTCCTGGAGGTGACGGAAGACCATTCTTTTTGTAGATAGGTAGAAGAGACGTCTTGTGAAGAGCCCTGGCTTCTTGCAACTTCAGTATCTGTTGCAGAGCCATGTTGTGTTCTGGACCTCTCCCACTCCATCTCTCTGCACTGCTGGATTCCTGTAACAATAAAAAAACAATTTTAGGTCATTGTCTTTATTTGAGGTCACTCTTGGAATGCTTTGAAGTATTTATGTCATCGTTGTAGTTTATAGAGTTGTAAAGATGTGATGGTTAGTTTAGACCCTTGGTCAAGTAATGTCATTACTCTTAGCAAGCACTACATTAGCGCCTACTGACAAATAATTACTTATGCATATAATTAGCATATAACGAGTCAAACGTGTTCAATGTTGAAACTGTCCCGACTGACCTCAAACGGGCTGCGAACAATCTTACAAAACATTTAATAACAAATAAGTTTTAATTCTAAACGATTACCCAGTCTAGAGTTAAGCCCTAACCACGGGTTGTTGGATTGCCTCTTCAGTATAAATATAAGGCTATAACAAAACCACACCTTGCGTTTTCAAAGGCTAATATCAAATTAATTCCGAGAACGGAGAGCAATTCGGTAAAATTGTGTAAAATGACGGTTTCGACTTGACTCGAGAATAGAAAAGTGGTTTTGTCGCGTGTTCGGAACGATTTCATTCCGAAACTAAATTACTATTCATTTAGCTGTAGAGGGTGAGCCGCTGATGTCAAACTCAAAGTCGAGTTAATTCGGGCACTTAAGTGAACTCATTCAATGCGGGAGCAAAAAACCTTGATTTGTTATTGGGCTATTATAAATACGTAGTCATGTTAGATTCTCAGATAAGTATTAAGTACATAAATATTAAGACATAAATTATTGACCAAGATAAATTAGGGTTCGTTTTGATCTTAGTGACAACATAATCTTAGCGATATTTGTGGTGGCAATAATTTGGAACTTAAATAAATTAATATAAACCACTACCTGATTACTTATTTGTTTAATTTATAAGTAATATAACACAGTATTTCAGAAGAACAGGATAAAATGTTCAGATATGACGTGTAAGCACTAAGCATACTAAACTCAGTAAAAGAAAAATTCTAAAAAAATTATTTAAAAAATTGCTAGTTTTAGTTTTGGATTCCCAGCATACTTTTGAACTTAAAATTTATTTGTTATAGGTCTTAATTATACTTTAATCATTTTTTTGTGCCTAAGAAACCATTTGTTGCTAAAATGTTGTTGCGAAAAATCTTCATTATTTTTCTTCTTACCAAGATGTTGTCCAAAAACCTATCAAGATCTTAAATCATTTGACAGTAGGTATATAGTAAAATTTCAACTGAGTAGACCAACTTTCCCAACACTTCGAAACAATCAGTGCTCTAATCAAAGTTTATACGTCAGCGGCGCCGACCCTTCCTTTCGTGATACAATCGCTTTGATTACGGCTGTTTAAAACAGTTTGTCACTCGATTATGCCGTGTAACCGACGGGGTTGCCATATCATTACCCCATTTCTCGGGAAAATTAAATTGTCGTTTGGCGGCGCGGCGCGTCGGGGGCAATTTCGAAAACTCTGGCAATTATCCAAAAAATTGGGTTCTTTCGTTTCTAATGTTACTAAAACGGATAAACGCGGGATAATAAAGTGTCGTTTATGAAAAGTATACGTCTGGACATGGCATTATTATGGTTGAATGTAATTTTCTTGTGGTGCAGTTGTTCCTGATTTGGTTTTAAATTGTGACGTTTTTGTGACTGTTATTATGTGGAATGGTTATAAAAGGGTTATGTTAACTAAATGATGGGAATATGGGAACAAAATGTAACGTAATGATGAAGACATTGTTGTTGTTAAATGATTCTTTGAATGTACAAGACCGTTTGTGTTCTAAGTAACTGTAATTTTTAAATGTAATGTAATTTTACTGTTTAGCTTATTGAGAAGTGGCTTTGTCAAGTATATATAAACTTAGGTCAACTTTTACTTAACTTAGCCCTGAGTCTAAGTGGCCTAATTGTCGTAAAAGAGGTGCGAAATTCTCGAATTAGAAATATTAATATTCTACCTAAGTATAAACTAATAGATAAGGAAGTAAGAGCAAGCTACATGTGTATATTATGATGACAATAACAAAAAGTTTGATTTAACAACATTTAGTTCATTCAACATAATATATTGAAGGTGAAAGAAGGATGGCACTTTATAGTTTTTCACTGTAGGTAAGTATGCTGCGTAGACCCAGACGTTTTACAATTTGTTACCGTCGTCGTCTACCGTACCGTGTTGTCTGTAGAAGCACTAAACTTTAATTAAAGTCTCACCATTTTAACTAGTAATATTCCAGCAGGTTATCTAATCAAGCAAGGATGTGCGAAATTCTAACTCTTATTCTAACACGTCTTTGCGAAACGTGATAAAACGTGCAAAAGAACCTAAACAAGCTTCGTTAATGTAGAAACAAGCACCTTGTGATGTTGACTGTTTTGCTAAACATAGTTCTTTTAAGGAAAGATGCCAACAGCGACTGTGGGAATGTGACAAACAATTGTCAACAAGCAAAAAATAATCAAACAAAAAGTCTCGAGTATCAAGGAGGTCAAAGACCTACGAATTCGATGTCAGCATCAACAGTTACTCTTATTACATCTCAAAAGCGTAGCATTTTCGAATGGCTCAAGTGAAAAACATAAATTTGCGCACATATCTGACCCACGCCTACCAGCAATGGACAAGGCATATTTCATGGCATTTTTTTACTGTATTACCAAGTTGTGTCTTACGGCGTTGATATACGGTTTAATTTCAAAGTGGTCGGTGAGTTATTTTTAAAAATGTCCATTTTATGTTGATCGTTTTTCGCCGTCTCGGTGTCGTGACATGCCATATTGTTCAGGTATGATACATGAAGTAAGTAAACAGGTTTCGTACAGTGAAGCGCAAAATGCGTAGTCGTTTTGCTTAATGATCTTTAAAAGCGCTGGGAGCGAGACTTTGACTTTTTCTTATGGGAAATGTTTAATTTCTTTTATCCGGCGCGCCATGTGTAGGCGCATAATTATTTGGTAAGAGTAATCTGTTATCTTCTTATTGAGATTTATTTTTGTTCGTGTTTCTTTGGAGTTCATTTTACGTTAATTTTGGTTACAATTTTTTCGGGTAGACTGAAGATGGGAAGCTTTATGCACTTTTTTACGTAACTACACGTTTGATGTTCGCGAACACTAATAATTATGTTCGCCATGCTAACTAGTAAGGGCTTGACAACAAACAATTTATTTGTTAGTCGTTATTGACGGTTAAAGCGGTTACAGTAATAGTACTTTCGCGCACGACTGCACTAATTACAACTTTGTACAAAATGAGCAGTTAAGTATGAGTCTAAATACTTGCTACGATGGTTCGTAAGATGCTGGGTTTATAAATCACAAAATAAGATAATTAGCTATAGCTTTGTTTTAGGTATAGTGGCTACGAGTAAGTTACATAGGTACCTAGTATCTTTGTCTGTTCGTATAGCTATGAGAATGGAATTTTAAACCCCAAACGTGAAAAAAATATATTAAAACGTTTATAGGACAGCGGCTGTCACGGCCGGATAACTGTATTAAAGGGTGTGGTTAAAATCGCAACAGAGTAAGAAAATATCGTGACTTGTAAACGAAAATATCGACACGTTGGTTGACTACAATCTAAATCTAGTAGTTTCACTTTAACCCCTGGTATAGCATGGTCAAATGTTTAAGGCGACTTTGCCAAACTAAGCCGCTTAGATGCCGTAGCCAACATAATGAACACTGAACATGAAGTTAAACTAAAGATCTGACACCACCTTCTAGCCAAGTTGCAATTCTATAATCGAAACGCTATAGAAAAGTAGGAAAATGTATGGGAGAGACATTTCTGTCATAGTATATAGAGGTAGAATCTAGGTATAAATATGGTTGTTTTTTTTGTTGGTTGTTGTTGTTGTTTGCATAATGTCTCCGACCTGTGTCGGAGGAGACGTTATGCAATAAACAATATTACATCATGCGTACCTAATTGATGCTAATTCTCTTTAAAATTAATTGAGGCAATAAACTAGGTATAAGTATTGCTCGTCGGGATTTATTGGATCAAACTTTAAGAAACAGGTAGACGATTTTTTTTTGATTTTACTTAGATTATTAGAAATAGATCATAGAAATATCATTCTCTATTTCCTACTTTTCTATAGCGTTTCGATTATAGGATTGCAACTTGGCTAGGGGACTGGCCCCTAGCTCTACGTTCGGAAAGCACGGTAAAGCCTATCAAATGACATGACATTCGCGTAGCACAAGCGTATGCGCATCAATGTCGACTGTCTACAATGTCGACTATCGACATCAAACAAAGCGCATGTATCAATATTTGTCGTTCGCTTAACAATGGATCATGCCGCGTGGGTGGCCGTTTCGTGTATGTCTATTAATTTAATTATCATTGCAGTAGAGTCATGAATCAGTGGAGAAAGCTATGCCCTGATTTGGTGGACGATAAGAGTCGATGATGTGTCGTTGACTTTTTTAATCATTGGCATCAGTCGATGGATGTCGTCTGCTTGTTTAAGGCGAAGATAAAGGATAGCATTTTCTGCAGGCCGATTTTTTGGTAGCATGGAACTGTTGAGACGAAAAAGTTCTATCAGTACAGTTATAGGACTAATAAAATTAATTGGACTAGGTACTAAGACAAAACCGTGGCTTTTCAATATTGAATTTATTAAACTCATACAACAAAAAAAAAAAGGTCTGATCAGTTAAAATAGCCCTGTAAAGATCCTGTAACGTCGCAAAGTTTCAAAAGAATCCCAAATCTAATTCCCAAACCCAATAAATCCTAATAACAACTTACGCCAAATTTAATTAACTTACATGCCATCTAACAAACTTTTATACGCTCGCAAAGTTAACCATAGTAATCCGTTTACAGTCATTTCCTCCTGATTGTCCATTACATTAAATTATTGGCCAGAATATGATTATGGCGACACTGTAATCTGTCCACGAAACCTATTAAACGTTCAAATGGGTTTTTGATACAATTTAGATGCCGTAATCCTGTCGAAGATCGGTGCTCTTAAGTGTAATGATATGCTGCGGACACGCTGTAAAGGCTAAGGTACGGTGTACACTTGTGAGAACTAATTTTTTTTTTGAAAAATATTGTTATATACTAGCATAACCCTGCGGTTTCAACCGCGGTCATTTTTTTTTTAATAATTGTAGTAAGTATCCTATGTTACTTCTTACCTCCAAGAATATGTGTACAAAGTTTCATGGTGATCGGTCAAGTTGTTTTCGCGTGAAAGCGTAACAAACAAACTTACATTCACATTTATAATATTAGTAGTGATGGCCCGCTACTCTCCGAAGTTACATTTGCTATATCAAAACTAAATGTAACCAATCCGATGAAACATTGTGTTAATTTGGAGTAGGTATGAGCTTTCTGAATTCCAAGTTTCACATAAGTTCATTGGGCCGTCGAGTGGGAAAGACGCTGAAATCTCACACACACACACACTCTCTGCACTTAAGTATATTTAAACCTAATACCTATGCCTAATAATGTTTTTAAAGTAGCTTTTCAGATAGTGCTTGGCTTTTGACTTTGCACCCTCCCTTATTTTCCTCCTTAGCTCCTTAGCTTAGCATTTTCTATTTTTTTTTGCTAAAGTGAACCTCTTTAGTAGAGTGTAGCGTTTGTTTTCATAAACTGAGCTATTTTTTTATTTGTCCGACAGTTCATGCTTCCCCGACTCTCTAAGTGAACAAAATCGCAAAGAAAATTAGGAAACGTTCCATAGATGCATGTGACTGTACCCATACGGTGCAGTGCATACGATGTATGGTATATTATACACGGTGTTTTTAGCTTATCTTAATCTGAGGTAAGCCTGTCGGCGTCGTTATGGGTATTAAATAATAATTGGATAAGCCAGGGGTCAAATATCGATCGGAGATTTTGAAACGGGCGTGGCTTGTGGCGACTTTGATAAATGACAACAAAAAGGAGACAAAGCTTAAAATATCAAATAGGCTTATACAGATTAGAAAATCACAGATTAAAAAATAGACCTCAAGTCAGTATCCGCGGGTAAAGTGCACATAAGTCAATAATAAAAAGAAAAAAAAAGAGTCAATAAAGAGTTTATCTATCTATCTATCTAATAAAAAGCTATTAGACAGTTCACGTTATCGCAAATAAATATGACCAGCTTTTAAAAAGAAAAAAATTAGGTATGACATAATTCCTTAAGTCTTGTAGGTATTGTACGCAATTTTCCTCCAAAAAGATAATCCTATTATCCTACTAATATTATAAATGTGACAGTTTGTATGTCTGGGTTTTTGAACCTCTGGATGTTTTACCACTTTTACCACTTGTTACACGTTTACCACTTGGGTGAGCGTTGAGCGTGCTACATTTTCGAACATACGAGTAATATCGTCGCTTCTCATCAGATGACATGCTCGACATTATGATCAAACGCATGCCTAGTCTGTTTAAAAAACCTATTTGAAAAAGAAGATCCACAAACCTTGCAATAGTCATCTTCCCACCAACGCTTTACGAACTGAGTTAGATTTCTCAGATGACTCTCATTGAGGTCACCATCCTCCTCACACTCACTCACACTCTGGCACGTTTGCCAATACATATCACCAATCTCTTGTACTAAAACAACAGTCTCAATTCAAACATCGACCAAAAATCAAAATTAGAACACAAAAGTATCACAAAATCCAAAGGAAAAACCACTTCAATACTCTTCACTTCAGAACATGTCCAGAAACGTAGCAAAGGTGTCATCGGTAACATAACACGACCACGACTAAACTAATCCAGATAATCTCGTGACACAAGTGTTAAACCCCTAAAGAAGCCGCCGAGGTGGCGGGGGAAGACAGGCGTCACCAACCCTAATCTACCTGGGAAAAACAATTGAAGAAACCGACTGCTATCACTATACACCACAGAATCTATAGCAGTTACTACTAACTATATGACAGTCAAAGAGGTTTGTACTCAGAATTGGGTCACAAAAGATAGTAGGTATGTATGTAGATGCGGCGTTTGTCAGTAATAATAATTGTTGTAAATAGGACAATGGGCTTGTAATTGGGGGCGAATTCAGTGGTTTCTAATCCCCTGGGTGACGTTTTGATTGTTACGGAGGGATTTACTTGATTGCCACGTGCACGGGTTTCGTTTACGTTTGTTGGCTGTCCTAATTAAGTAATTACCTGCTTTGATTATTGAATATGTTCTGAGACTTTTTATGAGGCTATGTGTTGGCTACAAGCTATGAAAAAGAAGGTTACTAAAATACGAAATAAACAAGGTGACAACATCACCTTGTTTATTTATATCGTCAAATAAAAATGAGTGTACTCGTATCATAGATCTTAACATATATAAATTACGTGTCACGTTGTTTGTCCGCTATAGACTCCTAAACTACTTAACCGATTTCAATCAAATTTGCACACCGGGTGCAGTTCGATGTAACTTAGGGCATAGGATAGCTCACATCTCAATTTAAAGTAAAAAAAACATGAAAAATTAGAAAATTTAAAAATACTTAAACCATATAGCGCTTTGGACAATGTAAACTTTTTTAATGTAACTTTTGACATTTGACATTTGACATAGAATTGACGCAATGGCTTTTGACAGGACAACGTCTGTCGAGTCAGCTAGTATTTAAAAAATATATAAAAAAATAAAAAAAATATATAATAAAAATATATATATTATATTAAAGCCTAATTAATAAATGTGTAAGTGAGTTTACTCGTCACACTTTTACGCTTTGACTGCTCAAATAATTATCATAAACTGTGTATGCATGTTGTTAGTGTACAGAAAAGGACATAAGCTACTTTTTGTCATCTAAACCGCCCGGATAAAGCCATGCCACTGACTGGCCAGCCAGTTAATAATAGAAAAATATAGTTTTGAGACTGAAAATTTGTCTTTTGATCCAGAAAATAACTTACGTTTACCAAAACCTTTGTGAACATTAAAAAACCAAAGAATTGGGGCTGTAGAATTGCCTACATCCTATAATTTTTTTCTCTATATGTTTTCTAAATATGGATAACAAGACCAAGGCACAGTAGGTATCCCCTTCTAAGAACAGATTCTTGTACCAACTATTATACGAGTAGTATCTAGAAACACATTGGCAACTCGTTTCCAGCTTCTTCGTTTCAACAATGAAAAAAGTCCAAGTGTTCGTACAAAAGCTTCAAAATTTACAATACACATAATGAATGACAGTTCCTGTGAAATACTGTCGGCGTTTTTGAAGAAGACCGTGTGTGAGACACATAGAAACTATTTACTATTTTTTGCTTGAAAACAATAGTGTTTATTACACCCCAAGGCAAACAATGGATGGTTGCCCTGATAAGGCGTTGTGTGTAGCTAAAAATTTCGCTGTTCGCTAAAAAGGCATGCCATTATCATGTTCTTTGAATGTGGTCTAAGAAATGTTTTTAATTTGTTTTCTTAAAAATCTATGCATTCTTAACATAGTCCGTGTAGGTGTCTATTCCTAACTTGTATATTTGTGAACTAATTTTTGGTAACAAACGTAAAATGGTAATTGCGCGTGAAAATAAAAAAAATAAAATAAGTAACTTGACGAATAAATGTGAAGAACTTAAAAAATAAAACACTTGATTATAAATATTATTAATTAATTAATTATAAATTTTTTGTACCTTGCCTTAATTCACTAATGAGAGTTTTTCGATAGAGTTTGCTAATAGGATATAGGCACGCAAAAACTAATATTAGTGTTTGATACTTCAAAAAGTCGGTAAATCAGTCAGTCATTCACAGTCACAGTCATTTTAATGTTATTTTAGTATTTTTAATTGAACCAACGCTTGAGAACTGGTAGTTGCCAATAGCGAGTGTCAAGTATCGGATCGAACTAATTTCCACAAAACCCGCACAAAACAAAAGTACACTCACACTCAAAACCTAATTACAACTACCTTATGTCCTATACCTAAGCACGGCACAGGTACACTCGCCCACATAACTCATCTCCAATCACGCACCACTGTCAGCGAGTGATCAGATAGCCGCGCCCGCGGCTGCACTCGCCTCTTACGTTGCACCTAATAATTTCAGGCAATTATAATTTTGCTGTAATGCTAACTTTGGTTTAGTGTTGTAATTGAAAATAGCTTTGGTAGGGCTCTTTTGCAGAGCCCGCCTGGGGAAGTACCACACCTTTGCCAGTTATTCCACCGCCAAGCAGTAATGTGCAAACATTACTGTGTTCCGGTTGGAAGGGCAGTGAAATTTCAGGGCAAGTAGGTGCATTAAACATCTTATATCGCAGGGTGACGAATGCAGTGCTGTGCCACGCAGGGTCTTGAATTCTATGAATTGAAAATTCTGGGTGGTGCAGATCTGTTAAATGGGCAAACGTGACGTTTAACATCAGGCGGTTTGCTCGTCTCGTAACTCGGTAGCATAAAAAAATAGCTTTGCTTGGTTGTTGCAATAAGTTCGATTGTTCAGGATTTAACGGGTGCTGCGATCAAAGTGACAAGGAAATATAATTTTCTGAGCCACTGCTTTTAATTAATAAATAATTTATGTTGCAATGAAATTGGCATTTACAAGCTTTTTTTTAATTTGTAATGTGTACTCATAATAATATGTTAGGATTGCTTGTTTGCTTAGTTCAAATGATGCAATTGGATTTTGAATTGAACCACTTCCCGATGTCCAATTGAGCTAGTAATTACTAAACCGATTTTGATGAAAATTGGAATGTAGATTAGATTCTGAAATAACAAAATAGGTAAGACCGCCATTGTACTACCAAATATATATATATACCTACTATGAGATCAACACGGAAATCACGAAAAAAAGCAGCTGTTCCAGAGAAAAATGTAAGTGACACGCGACAAAATGTTTGGAACAGCTGATTTTTATTCGCGAATTTCGAGTTGGTCCCATAGTAAAAGTTGTTCATAATGATGAGTACTATGAGCCCTTTTCGGCTTAGCTTACCCTTTCTTTATAACCCTATATAGGTAACTTATTATCGACATCGCACGGATAAAACCGCGAGATGCAGCCAGTTTACAATAACTTACTTCAGTACGTTAATATTCATTTCGGTAACGCACTACTCCTACTTATTACACTATAGATATATAGGTTTGTATGTATGTATTAGGTGTATGTATCTGCGTGTATTGTAACAAAACAGAGGACGTAATTGATCGCGTTGTAGATTCGGTCTGAAAGCAGACGTAGGCGGGTCTACACACGGAGATTTGTTGGCCAATATTGTAGCAAACAGTATCGTAACCAATCCGAAACCGTACTGTACCTATTTGTAATGTTAGGCTGGTTGTACACGAGGCGATCCACGGCGGTCTTACCTATTTTGTTATTTCAGAATCTAATATACATTCCAAATTTCATCAAAATTGGTTTAGTATAATAATTAGTAGCTCAACATCTAGCCATCAACCAATAGTAATCAGTAGCTCGGACATCGGGATATGGTTCAAAATGTAGTAAATGGAGATTTGTCATTGTAAGAAATTAGTGAAAAAAAATTTACTTGATTGGAGCTGTTTAATACGAGATCAATTTTTTTTGAAATACATTAAATAATTCCGATTATTTGCTACTTCAAATGTTAAACAATCGCGCTACTTATACTTAATAATCAATAAATTTGAATTTTAACATGAATCAATCAATAGAAATTACTGATTCATGATTTATTTATAAAGGTACCATTGCAGTGCATAGTGGATCCATAACGGAATAAGAGATCTAAGATCATAAGATCTAAGAGTCATCAAGTATTCAAGTAAGTACTTTAGTCTCCTCATATACGAACGGTCCTAAACCATTGTAACCGAGACTCAGTCTAACAGTTTGATTGTAGATCGTTAGTCTAGAGAAGTATTGGTCTATTGAGGCTACCCCTTGTAAGTTTTAGGGGTCGTGAATCTTGGCACTTCAGCTATACCGATGCTAGACAAGTCTGGAGACTAGTCTAGCAACTAGTGTAGAAACTAGAGACTCGTTCTTCTAATATTCAACCTTCTATTCTATAATAAGAAGAAATAATGAATAGCTTGCTTCCTATGCTTGGCAAAAAGATAAAAAGTGAAAACTTGATAAAAAGTGAATTTACTTCACATAATAGTGTACTTTCTTAATTTTTTTTATGAATTTTAATTGACGTAGTCAGTAGAGAAAAGATATTCAGATAAATTCGCAAAATAAAATAGCATGGAATATTAAACAGCGCAATTTTTATGGCAGCTTTTATAATAATTATGTTGGCTTTTCTTTTAAAACCAGTCAATATATGATTTGCATTTATTCAAAGTTCAAATAATAAACAACTTTTTTACACTTTACTATATAAACGAAATTAACGGCATAACGAACGGCAAACTTTATTGTAAGTGCGTTAGTTCAGCACAGGAAAGATAGATGGCGTTAGGAGTTTGAAATTCGAACAACACAAACTTTTGCTACGAAACAACGCCAGATTTTGCTGCTTTTTTGCTTTTGGTAAGTACCTAGTTAATAATATTCTCTACTAATTTTTTTAAGTTTATTTATTTAATCTCGTCTATATTCTAAGAATAGATCACAGAAAAAATATTTAGGAAAACAAAACGAATAGATTTTTAAAAAATTCAATAACATAAATTGACATTTCTCACTGAATGTAGGTACTTTGGTAGTGTGATTATTTGGTGTTGGTTCTATTGTACTAGCCAACCTGATAGGGCTAAAATGTATTGCTGTCTTTTTTATTTTATTTATGCGAGAAAAGGAAAACAACAATTGAAGTGCTATATGATTTAGTTTAATTAAAATCGGTTTTATTTCTCAGCAATTATTTCAACAATAACAAAAAATGTTTATCTTTTTAATCGAAACTTAACAGATTGATAACAGATCTTAAAAACAGCTATCATTACCTGTTACTCAAGCACGACGTCTCAAGTAAACAATTTATTTGACCTTGAACTGGCTGGCCTTGGAGCCATCGATTTTATGTGGAAAGTGTACACTGAGTAGTCTAGATATATACCTTTAGGAAAGTAGGTATAGAAAAAGAGCTTTACTCGTTAATAATAAAAGTGATAAAAAAAATATAAATTGATGCTCTGAATTAATTCATTAATTAAGTACATTTATTCCATTGAAATCACATTATAATAACCACTATAAAAATCATGGTTTTTGGAATTCTACGACTAAAATAGGTTTGAAATGTAAAAGTCCCAGTACCAGGAATACATAAACAATGAAGAGGCTTTCCTCCTCGAGACCCATGATCACTGTTTGTGAATCTAAAGTGAAATCAATTCATAATGTTTTACGTCCAGTTTGACCAAGTTAGGAAACTAACGAGGTTTTGAAACATTTGTTATAATTGAAATTAACACGGGAATGCTCACGTAGTATTTAATGCTACGACAGTATTCCCGTGTTTGTTATAACAAAACGACATTTATGTAAGTAACTTGTTTTATTTTGTAGAGGGTGGGTTCGAATAGAAATAAAATGAAATAGTCGCTCAACGTCAAATCGGTTAGTTTTATAAAGCTCGCTGAGGGACATGATTGATCGAATCTGCAAGTGGCTAGACGTGGTTTGCAAATTTACCGTTTGATTTTACGTAGTGTGAAAATTTTTACTTTTATTTTTTTCTCAGTCTCTTTTTGTCCCAGTGCTGGGCAAAGCCGTCGCCCATCTCCTTCCACGTACCCCTATTTTCCGCCAAGGCGGGCCAATCGTGCTGGAAGCTGGTAAGATCGTAAGCAATAGTAAGCATGCATGTAAGCATGTATTCTTAATTCACAAAATCTTTCTACGTGTGGCAACTAATAAATTTGATTAGTTGTAACTGTTATAAACCTATTACAAACTTTTATTGAGGTGAGTTTCATTTTAATTAATACTTTATTTATTATAACCATGACACAATATCATAAATACAATACATTATATTTGTATATTAATAAACTAGCAAATAAGACACCGACTTAAAACCCCTTAACATAAATAAGTACCTAATCTTTCAATATCTTCAATAGAACTTTTCCTTGCAAGCTGGTAAAGTTCGTAAATTCCCAGGAATCCCAGGATATACCTAATCTGGCTAATGGTCCGCCAACTATGCATTTCAGTGATGAGACGCTATTTATTTCAATAATCCACCGCGGGTAATGGCGATGGGAAGGGCACCAATATTATATTGCATTAACTTTGATGCCTTAGAAACATAGTGTGCTGTTACTATACAGAGTTTTGTGGAAAGGGTGTGCTAATGCGAAAATACTGGTAGTACTCATCATTATAGGAAACCTTTACTATGGGACCAAAACTTAAATCGCGAAATATTAGTCAACGGTTCCAAATATTTAGTCGACTGTCATCGAGATATTACTGTGAAACAGGCCCATTTTTTCCATATTTCAGGGTTTTTTTTTTATGTAATTGAGTGACGAGACGAGCAAATCGCTCGCCTGATATTAAACGTCACGTTTGCCCATAACAGGTCTGTGCCACCCAGAATTTTGAACTCGCAGAATTCAAGACCCTGCGTGGCACAGCTCTACGCTCGTCACCCTGAGATATAAGTTGTTTAATCTCCTATTTGCCCTGTAATTTCACTGGAAACAATGCCCTACCAACCGGAACACAGTAATGTTTGCACATTACTGCTTGGCGGTGGAATAACTGGCAAAGGTGTGGTACTTCCCCAGGCTTGCTCTGCAAAAGAGCCCTACCACTACAACTACAACAACTACAACAAGGGTTAGTCCGATGGTTATAATGTACCCACATTATAACCACATTATAACCGACTTGAAGACACCCGTCTTCAAGTCGAGAGTGAATCGGTATCTTCTAGGCAAGCGTGCTCTATCGTGGGCCGCATCATTGCTTCTCATCGGACGGGATGGCGGCGGCCAAACGCAAGCCTATTTTTGAATTGAAAAACTAAATCCTGTAGTAAAAATTGTTCGTAATGATAAGTACTTTGAGCCCTTTTCAGCTTAGAATACAGTTTTCGTGAAACTCTTTATATCAGTATCTTCTGCCAGTAAGGAACTAGGTCAAATCTACAGAATAGTATCTTCTGGGGCAGTGAGCGCAGCTACTAATCGAATCAAGACAGCTACACGAAAACGGTCTTAGAAGGCAATTCATTGGCTTTTGAAGCAAAATAAATATATCTATCAAATTACAGCTTAATCGGAAATCAGAAAGAGGTTCAAAATTCTCGCGAGATTCGACTTAATCAAACAAATAAATTCACAAATAATTGCAAATCCAAAAAAGCTTTTAAAAGTCCCAAAAAACAATAGAAACTTTATTCATTTCTTAAGCTTTTTAAATCATTCAATTAAAATATTTAGTTACACAAGTAATGTTAACTGCCACCATTATCTCTATTCAATTATAGTTATACATATAAAATAAAATGTACCTATAAATTTCCACCCTGTATAAAGTAAAGCCTAGGTAGTCTCTAAAACCGGTAAGCTCGCTGATGCTTGAGCTTGCGGCTTATAATAAGGGTATAGTGTACACCTGCCTTTGGAACTGATTTTCTATACTATATATACTATTATACTATACTTTAAATACTATAATAATATTATAAAGAAGTAAAGTTTGTGTTTGTATATTTGTTAAATTGTAAGGGGTAATCTCGGGATCTACTGAACCGATTTTAAAAATTCTTTCACCAATAGAAAGCCACATTATTGCTAAGTGTCATAGGTTATATAAAACACCGAAAAATAAAAAGGCTTTTTTACGTGGTAGTCCGTTTTGCAAAGTGAATCGGAGAAAAAACGGTCCGGACGGCGCGCGATGGCTTCGGGTTTAATTAACATTATGCCCAACGAAGTGGGCACGGGTCAGCTAGTCTATACTAATATTATAAAGAGGAAAGATTTGTATTTTTGTAGTTTTGGATGTTTGTGTGGAATAAACTCAAAAACTACTGGACCGATTTCAAAAATTATTTCACCATTCGAATGCTACATTATCCCAAAGTAACATAGGCTATATTTTTTATTTATTAATTAATTTATTTTTTTTATCCACAGCGAAGCGTGGCAGGGAACAGCTAGTATTCTATAAAATAAGAGCAACAGCTCGTTTGTACCTACATACAAACGTATGTATTACGAGCTGTTATTATAATATTATAAATTTGACGGTTTTTTATTATATAAATTTGACGGTTATTTTCAATTTGAGTTATATAAGTACCTTGACGAGCTTGCAACCCAATTTTATTAAAATATCTTCTGTGTGTGCCAGAACTTAAAAATAAAGTAATTTTATTTTTGAATGAAGTCATTTATTGCAGCCGTAAAAAAATTATAGCTTATGTTTAGGCAGTCAATAAGTATAAGTTAAAGTATGTCAGTGTGACTTGTGTAGATTATTATGAAATAACTTTAGGTTTTTCTTCTTAACTTGTTAAATAAATAATTATCTTTGATTCTTTCTTTCTTAAGTACCTATCAACTCAAATTATGTTGTTTTTGTTACAACTAAACACGGGAATACTCACGTAAAAATTAAGTCGTCTACTACGACTACTTTCGGTCACATTCGGTGACCTTCATCAGGCGAGTTTACAAACGTGACGCGCTCGCGGTTGCGTCTCGTTTGGCACTCAAAATGTGTGAAAACCACGTTAGTTTCCATGGTAAAGTCAAATTATGTTCATACAAAAAGTACCTTTTACATTGCTTTTAGTAATCTTAATACCAGCTTATATTTGCGGTTTCGCCTGTTACAAACGATGTAATATTAATTAATACCCGCGGCAATTTTTTTCCGTAGAAACATAACACCCCATTTTGCAAATTACCTTCTTTAAATGAGCCTACATCATACCCTCAAAATTACATGTTTCTAGTATAAGCAGTTAAGGCTCTGCATTGATATGTCAATCCGGTAATGTCTTTTACAATATAGACAAAGAACCATAATAACATGTAAGTTAAATCTCAAAGCCTCACGTACAATTCAGGTATCTGTCTCGGCACAGCCCGCGGCGGTCGGCGGCTGAGCACGGAACTAACGTCACGCCACGGCATCTGTTGCCGAGCTTTCTGCTCCAATAAGGCAAGTAAGTACTACTGTAGAGCTTAAAGTAGGGAGTTTATTCTAGTTACCTAATTCTTATTTCATGTAATCCAAAAAATGTTGACTTTTTAGTAACAAATTGTATTGGGTGCGGTCGAGCTTTGTGGTCGCAAAACTTTATATGTTATTTTTAGATGGCAAACAAGCAAACAGGCTGCCTGATAGTAAGCGATCACCGTAGTTTATGGATACCTGTAACACTGGAAGCATCATGGATAGTGGATACGTTGCCGACATTTTAAGGCGCCTTTTTGAAGAACCCAATGTTGTAGGCACTCGGGAATACCGGCCAGTTATTACCCCGTATTATGAACATTTTAACTAATAAGGAACTGTAAATACTAATGTCGTGTTAAGGAATTATTCCCAAGTGTTTGTTATTGCCGAGTTTCTAAGACGCCCGCAGCAGTCACACCCGAGACAATGCATGCAACTGCATTACAGCTGCGTCGCACCTAGCACCAGGAGCGTCCAACCTTTACGATCGCGACCGCAATATACAAGTGGAGTAATGGATTAGAACAATCCATGGTTCTAACTCTATTAGAAAATGGAGTTAGAACAATCCGTAGTTCTAACTCCATTACATGTAAGTAATATAGGATATACTCGTATATGTTGGCTCATATATTGTACGTGAATTAAATTAGCGAGTTCTTAGCTATTTACTCTAAAACTCCATAAAGCTCAAGAAGCTTTCGACATCAAGTGTCTGCGCTGTTTTATGCATATCGCACCTCTATTTAGTCGCACGGCAGCATCCTAAAAAGTTCCTCTTACCTATACCGTCCTCAACTAACCCCATGTATAAACAACTCTCAACTCTACGAAACATTCGATGAGCTTATCTATTATATTTAAAAAAACATGCTTTCACGCGTGCCAGTTCTCATCAGCAAGAAGTTGAAATATCACTTTATAATTGGCATAAACTTAATAAGTATTCGAAGTATTATTGTGTTGAACTTCACCAAGCGTTAATGCATAAGATTCAAAATTAGAATAGAGCAAAACCTTGTCTGTATCTTCTGTACCCACAAGGTTTTCTCTGACGAATCAGTAGAGTTACTACGTACTCTAGTACCTAGCGTAGAGTAGGTTTTTTTAACCGACTTCAAAAAAGGAGGAGGTTATCAATTCGTCTGTATGTTTTTTTTTTATTTTTTTTTTATGTTTGTTACCTCATAACTTTTGACTGGTTGAATCGATTTTGATGATTCTTCTTTTATTAGAAAGCTGACGCTTCCCATTTGGTCCCATTTCAATTTAGTCCAGTTCTGATAATGGTATCCATGAGAAAACCATATAAGTCTTAAATTTGCATTAAGTACGTGCGCGACAAATAGATGAATAACTCAATAGTCGGTCTTTTGAAGTCGGTTTTTGTTTTTTTGTTTTGTAAAAATAATGTTCTTGTTATGCTATTGAGTGACGAGACGAGCAAAACGCTCGCCTAATGTTAAACGTCAACGTTGTCCATAACAGGTCTGACTCCCCCAGAATTGTGAACTTTTGGAATTCAAGACCCTGCGCGGCACAGTACCTACTGCGCTCGTCACCCTGAGATATTAGATGTTTAATATCCTATTGGCCCTGAAATTGGTGACTCTTTTGGTGACGAGAAAGAAATCATCAAAAGATACTCATTTATTAGGAATTTATAGTTCGAGTAGATACAACTACATACCAACATAAATTAAAGATGTTTATGTAGAGCATTCGTTACGGTCATTAATTTTGTCTGCCACCTTGTAAAAACTGTATTTATAACTAAACAAGAATTGCTTCATGTGCTCAGATATAAATTTAAAACAGATAGTTAGTTGATCATAACTTTTAATTACCTACTCCTTTTTCAAAACTCTACCAACTCTACTTAAGGCCGTCGAGTCGACCCACCAAATTAACCCTATGACAAAACAAAAATCTCACACAAAATACAAAAACGCACCAATCACCAAATCATCAAATCGGAGATAAAATATTGATCAATAGAAAAAAAGTAACTAATTAAAAATTAAAATCATTGAAATCGAAACATCTCACCCTTAACTGAAAAACTTCCTAAGTATTAAATAGATAATGTTAGCGCAGAGGAAAATCTGCATAAATATTCATGTAATCGTAAAATAATTACAAGTGATGAAAATCTCAATAGCGCACCGCGCTTGGTTCTATTCGGATGTGATCTAAGAAATTATTTATTTATTTAGTTGAGGAATTTAATGGGACTGAAAGCGAATACAAAAGAATTTAGCAGCAAATAAACTTGCTCGCTTTTAATTTTCTACCAAAAGTCCAATGAAAACCGCCACCGTATCATTATTAGAGATAGCATTCATCACTGTTAAAAGCAGAAAAGCACTGTTATTGCATCTAAATATGTAAAAATCCCAAAACCATCCTTTGACTTCGACACTTAGATATTTAAAATGCTAAGTAAGATTTCAAATTTCAGTATTTCAATTTTTATTATAGGTATTGTAAGGGAAATGTCTTACTAGATACAGCTTCTTTACGAAAGCTATCCAATGAGTTATTTTTAGAAGTTTAAAGAGCTTTCATTGTTGTAACAAAGTTACAAGATACCTGTAAAGTGTTAGACGAAAACCATGAATTTCGCGAACTAACCTGAATCATGGATGCGGCTGACAGGTGTCTTCCTCACAAACAAACATCAAACGACACTGAGCGTCACTTCACAGTACATTTCACATCTAATACCATCCGCTATACATGCGAGACATGTAAGTACATATACGACACAAATATTCGTGATTATATCGTGTGATAGAAGGCGCAACACGACCGCCTAACAGTCTGCGAGACCGGACACTGGGCTTCAGCCGCCGCAGAGCGGGATGAAAGATACGCGGGGGGACACATGCATGCTGAAGGATGCCAAAGGAGCCGGCCAGATGCGACAGGACTCCGGAGAAAAGAGACGACTACACTGCGTGACATTTGAAAACTGTGTCTTTACAACACCTTTTCCACTCATTTGTAGACCTCGCTCTTTTCGATCAGCTCTTAAGGTTCGGTTTCGTTTGAGCGAAATCTCACTTACGTCGTTTTGTTACTGAGTAGGAGATGTCCTCTAATGTGTCGCGCGATTCGGGGCGCTAGCTTTAAAACTAAGTTGTGTAGAGGTTAGTATTGCGCGCGCGAGACGCGTCGCTTCGGCCGTCTGGTGGCAAAAGTGTGTGTCGCGTTTTGTCGCTTTTGAAGCGACGGCGCGGGCGTGCGAGCGGGACAGGAACACGTGCCGCGTGGGGTGGGACGAGGACGGGGAGGTGTCACCACGGGCGCTTTTTAGGGACAAGCCGAGTCGGATGAGCCAGGAGCTGGCTGCGGTGCTGCGGATCTGTGTGACGTTTTGCGCAGATGTCGGTTTTTCAGTAGCGCACTTGTGCATTAGTAATGTAGAAGGAATGCTGAATACCGGGTACTGTTAGTCGTTTGTTCTGAAGCTGATGTATAAAAGAAATATGCTAACACATTATTCATCATAAATATCTTCAGAATGAAAATGATTAAGCTTATTCATATTTTTTTCGTAGTTTTCAGTACGCGGTAAAGAAAATATTTTCTTTCCGTCAGTTTAGCAAAACAACCTGTCCTATAATTTATAACTTGAATTTGCTACAATATTTTTTGCTCTATCAATAACAATACGAAATCCATTTTTAAAATCACTTGTCCTCTGTCACTTGTCATCTCGAGAACTATGAGCAAAAAATGACTTTTCCCGACAAAAGCTTCGTCCCGATTTTACACAAAGCGGTAGCGCCACCGCACAATTATTTGACAATGACAATTGTGACATTTCTGGCTTGTCATTTTTCTGCCCACAGGGGTTGCATTTGTGTCGCTTCGATTCGCAAATGTAAAAAAAAAACAAATGTTTTAACGAGAGTTTAATGCGTGCAAAAAGTTTGCACTAACTTTGCCGCCAAAAGATCATCCAATTGTCGAACAATTGGATAGCGCCACCGAACAATTACAGCACAATGGGATTGTGACATTTTCGGCTTGTCATTGTTCGGGCCACAGGGGCTGCATTTGTGCCGCTGGCCTGAATCAGAAACATTGCATTGTCGCTTTTGTGTTGAGACAAACTTATCTATATAACTGATTTGAAGAGCTACTAGCGCATTTTCTTAGCGCTTCTTATGAAAAATATTGGTTCACTCTTTTGGCGACTGCACAGATAACTTTGTTGCGCAGTAAATCCGTAATCTTGTAACTTTTTTTCAAATAAAGTAAAGATTGTAATGTCGCTGGCCACCCACATGGTTTTTTTTGGCGTGAAATAATCTATGGGATCATCTAGCGGCAGCCGATTAGAATAGTGAGTTTAAAAATGTGAAAATTATGCAAATTACGCGATTCGCTGGTTTCACATCTGTTTTGATGAATATTTTTTGACAGATTATGTAATTAATAGAGTTTGTATATAATTATTTATTCGAAATTATAATTATACACATCACATTCGGTATTCAGGTATTCGGTAGGTATAATAGATATGAAAGGTCACGTTTTTGTCAATAAACACCGGCTGTTTTACGTTTGAACGAATAAAAATAAAATTTGCGTGGATATAGCTTAAAAAATTTAATTCTTTTATTTTATGGAACATGGTTGGTTCCTGAAATAAAACTGCAGGTCACAGTGAGCTAATCAATAAATTGAATTTGTTTTGCTTAGGTATTATAATTAGCAATTGCAATTACAGGTAGGTACCTTCTCAACACTGAAAAACACAATTTAGCTAATAAATTAAACATTAAATATTTAGTACGGTTGGAATACGAGCTTTTCAAGGGTAGACCTGGTATCCCAGTAGTGCCATGGGATGATTGAAGGTTGAGCTTGAAATGCTTCATAAATATTTTATATAGGTTTTAAAATTCAATTTCTATGTTTCTTATTTTAAATTATACAAACTACATATTAAGTACCTACCTAGTGTACTACTACCAGTACTGCTTATATTTTTTACAATACAAATAAATTAATAGTTAAAAAAACTAAAAAACACGCTTTGTTTAGTGTATTGTCATCGATCCTCGATATATTATGTATCTACAAAGTTTGAAAGAAATCTGACCGTTTAAAGTGGGTCAAAAACGCGCTCAAAGGAGTCGGTTACAAACATACATGCAAACATACCTACAGGTGAAGCTAATAAAAGCGTGTTAAAAAAAATACACTACCAATAAATTCTTACATAACCAAAGCGATAATGATACTCTTTACAAGTCACCAACAATTCCAGAAGGTATAATCACGCAAGGACAACCGTACCCCATTACCACTGACAAAGCGTCTCCATTCGCAGTAAAAACCGACTAATGAAGTTGGACCCAAATTTTATTTCGCCGCTCATTCACATCGTAAATATCCGTCAGTCACAACGATTACCAAAAAAAAAGTATTGTCTTTGAAAAAAAAAACTAAAAACAAGTAAATTCTGCAGAGGAAACTGTTCCATATTTACTTGAGGCTAAGGGTGGTTTGCTTTTTGTTTCTTTGGTCGGCATAAGGGTATAAAGTCAAACTGTCATGGTACGAGGTCCCGGTCACTTTTGAGCGATTCCCTTTTTCTATTTCGTGTTTTCTTTTGGCGGTTCGTTTATTGGGACCAAATGACACGACAGGTGACGGTTTTTTTTTATTTTATTTTTTGTATGATTTGGGCTAGAGAATATTGTTATACATTTTATTGCGTGTCTGTCTGTATCGGAATCGTTTGGTATAATTTGCTCATTTCGTATTTTAGTGCAGATGTTACGATAAAGATGTCTTTTTAGTTTTAACTTTTTTTGGTGCGTGGTTTTATGGTGACTAGAATTACTAATTGTACGATTTGATTTTAAACGACCTTTTTTTAAT
The DNA here is from genome assembly GCA_949125135.1 of Alcis repandata. Taxonomy (NCBI): domain Eukaryota; kingdom Metazoa; phylum Arthropoda; class Insecta; order Lepidoptera; family Geometridae; genus Alcis; species Alcis repandata. Next base: position 8,508,960 of record OX421238.1, read on the forward strand.
ATTGAGTAATTGGCTAGTGTTTTGTCTATTTGGTAATTTTTATCAAGTTTTGTAATACTTCGTTGATATCTGACCCATCGCGGGTCATACGTGGTTAGTTATGTTCTAAACAGGGACCAATGATATTATAAAGAAGATGAGGCAAATACCCAACAGTAGGTCTATAAATATAGGCTGAAAATAATAAAAATTGTGATAAAGCTTACAAAAAAATACTAATAATAATTTATTTTAGTCAGCAAAACTTCAATTATCTTATTTGTAGGTAAACCGATATTTAAACAAAATTCAATTTCAAAAAATTACTCATTATAAGCACTTCATCACGCTTATAATACTTACATAATTCTAAAATCACCAAAAATCAGTGACCATGAAGGTTCCAAGCATTATGTAAATAAAAACTCATTTAAATTAAAACAAATGACACCCGATAATCTAAGGCCATTAGTACACATCAGTCATAACGAAACAATAGAGGTTGATGTAATAAATAACTACGACTCAACGATATTAGGTAAAGCACTTGTCTAAGCATGCTATTAAAACAACATTATGGAAACTAAGCTACGGTTGGGTAAAAAATGCTAAGTAAAGCAATTTGGGAACGTTTTGTTCAAGGTAGAGCCGTGTACAATCGAGTTAGAAGAACGAACTAAAGAACTTAAGTCAAACTTAAGTCAACGGTATACAAGTGGAAACTTACTGATGTATCTATTTAACTTAAACGTGATTTTTTTTCAACAAAATAGTAATAGGCAAGATAAACAAGAATACCAACTGAAATATTCAAAAAAATCCCGACCAGAACATACCTACTCGTAGCTAGAAAATCTTAATATATATAAATCTCGTGTCACAATGTTTGTCCTCAATGGACTCCTAAACCACTTAACCGATTATAATAAAATTCGCACACAATGTGCAGTTCGATCCAACTTGAGAGATAGGATAGTTTAAATCTCAAATTATAGTGGCAATTTTAATTTATTGCAAATTATATATACCTAAACTGATAATTTTTACTATAAATTGACAAGTTAGCATCAACATACTACGGTTGCTATAGTTACGCAATGGCTTTTGACAGGACAACGTCTGTCGAGTCAGCTAGTAAATTTATAAATACACAATTATGTAACATACTCGTATACTCGTATGTGTCATAAAGTTGAGAGTGAATCTGTTCCTTCTAGGGTAGCGTGCTCTATCATAGACCGCATCATTGCTCGCCATCAGGCCAAACGTGGTAAAACGTTATCGTGGTTCTAGTGACTGTTTCGCCTCGTCCAACTATTTATACAAACCGAGTACTCGACCGAGGCCATTTTCTCGCCACTGTACTTGTTATGTGTACCCATAAATAAGCCTATTACCGAATAAAAACCCTTTAAAACATACTAATACGAGGGCGGCACTGAAAATTTCAGGAATCAAGGAAGTGACACAACATTACTATTTAAAAATGTATTTATTGCCTTTCGAAGTATTCTCCGCGAAATTTGACACATTTTTCCATACGATGGAATCAATCATTGGAGCAACCATTCCATTCGGAAGTTGGGGTCTTGGGGTCTCCAAAATGGCCGTTTTGCCAATTTTTGTTGGCAAAATGATTGTCAGTAGGTGGGTAGGTTTACACAACTAACTTACAGTCTCTTGTTTTGATCACAAATAGATTGCACAAACTCTTAACTTAACCTGTGTCCCAATTACGCACCGATCATTTATTTTTATCTTACTGCGACTTAAAAAGCTTTTAGCGTAATTAAGGTTTATTAACAAAGCGATATTTAATTGAGGCGTCAAGATCCAATTCAATTGTGCTTTATCTAGCCCAATTGTAGGCTATTTGCTGTTATCGCTTCATTTGAGGCCGAGACGAATGTCCAAACGACTTCCTATAGTATCGGTTACGTGATCCGTTGATTAGTGACGGAGGCTGTGGGAATCTTTGAATGCTTTTGATTGGCAGATCATAGTTTTTTTACTAATGCAAAAGTCTAAGTAAAAAAAGTGTGAAAATGAAATGAAGTGTGTGTGTGGGGGGGGGGGGGGGGGTGAAATGTGGTAAATCATGAAAATGCATTCATAATCGTGCTTTTGAATATTGCTTTCTATATCTACTACCTACTCAAAGGTTATTTGATACAAAACATAAAAATACTATAGCTTTTGACACTTTCAAGAGCCCTAATCTTTTCAATTCCTGTTCCCACTTAGGTCTCTGTTCACCTTCTTCACGGCACCATAAGTAGGCTCGAGGCAATTGTTAGGGTGTGCAGACTGCAGCGATCGGTTATTGAAATCGCAATAGCGGATGAAAGCGTAATAAACTCGAGATCACTTTATCGATCTGGGGCCTTATTCTGGCGATTGAGATATTATCTCGGTCAGTCTTGCTCTCGCTAGAAATGTCATGGCATTGAGAGGCGCGCAGATAATCTCGAATGGCCCAGAATACGTGCATCGGGATAACAAGGAACGCTGAGATATTGTAGCGACTGAAAGGAACTTATTTAGAAGGTTCTGGTTTAGTTTTTTTTCGTTCCTGGAAAAGAAATGTTGGCGCATGATTTTGTATGAAAAATGTTTTTCATCAAAAGAGTTCTTCAATTTGACGATGACTTCATTATCTAGAAATCAACTACTAAAGTAACTTCTTTATAAACAGTAGACTAAGCTTTACCAATCCACATCTCAATAATCCAAACTTTTCCTCGTCCTCGTAACTAGAATTTAAGCCAGTTCTATTTCAGATTAAACGATTTGTAAATTAATGGACTGTCATGTCAAGACCAATCATAAGGCTAGGCATATGTGGAAACGCAGGTGACGCAGGTTCACGCAGTGGCAGAGCAGATTTTGTAATGCATGAAGCTGAGAGCTGCGTACGCTGTGGTGGGCACGTGCGACGGAAATATTTGTGTCTATTCTGAAGCCCTGCTCTGTTCTGTAAGGTGAGATATTACCTTGTCATTGTTGCTCTTATTATAAATGTCATGGCATTAAGAGTGATGGATATAATTACCAAATCTCAAGAATAGGATTCCTGGTCTGTGCCCTATGTCTGTCTCGCCTGCTCTACCCTGCAAAATCTGTGTTGAGCTGGTGCCCTATGTCTGTCTCGCCTGCTCTACCCTGCAAAATCTGTGTTGAGCTGGTGCCCTATGTCTGTCTCGCCTGCTCTACCCTGCAAAATCTGTGTTGAGCTGGTGCCCTATGTCTGTCTCGCCTGCTCTACCCTGCAAAATCTGTGTTGAGCTGGTGCCCTATGTCTGTCTCGCCTGCTCTACCCTGCAAAATCTGTGTTGAGCTGCGTCACTTGCGTCTTAGAATACGCTTAGCCTTACTTGAGAACACATCCGTATTGCAGTTCTAGGTATTAGTTCGGTGACTGATAATATAATAATAGAGTATTGCCAAAAGTGGTATTGTTGTCGTTAAGGTTTTTATTAGGACCTAAGTTAAGTTTAATTATAGAGATCTTAGTGGAATCCGGAACCACTGAGAAATAAATGTTGAGAATTAAGCCAAACAAATTAAGAATAAACATTGTTTAGGTCAAGCTACCGTTGAGTAGGTATAAAACTATCAACTAATTAATGAACTTAAAATAAAATTATAACATATTATAAAGCATAAATTAAATGTAGGTATTAGCACTATTTCTATGGAAGAATACCGTTCCATTCAGAAACGTTAGTCTTTGTCTGAAATAATCTATAGCCTAAATTGGCTTAAACAACGTTATGAGTAAGATAAATAAATAAATAAAAATATTTAAAATAAAAATAAATACCTATAACTGATAAATACTTCAAACATTCTAGAAGTTCACTGTAAATAAAAAAATAAAACAAATTGCTCTTAAATGTGCCACCATTTTGCGAGCTATCAATTTGCGATTCCATCTGCAATCCCCTGGATTCTCAATTGCAACAATAAGCTTCGCAATCACAAATAATTGAGTTTGAATCAGGAAAGTGTTGGCTGGAATGAGGCAATCTCACCTCGAGAATTTATTTATTTTCTTACTTTTGTATAACAATGACGTCGATCTTGCTTTACCATTATTTAATCTAAACTAATTTGAAAGCCTTATGATGATGACGTCTTTTTCTTATTCAAACGTAGGAAAGAGATGGAAACATTTTAATAGCAGTTTTGTTTAGTTTAGAAAACGAGTCACAAACAACTAACAAAAACAGACAAATAACAAAAATGTCAACAAAGCATAATGTCTAATTATAAAAGTAATGTATAAAAAGATAATGGTGTTAAAAAACTAAACCTGCTAGGAAGATAAATATAAGTTAGCTATATTATTTGGAGCCTCTTTTAAAAGTAGGTGGGTAGTATTCATAACAACAATTAAAAGAATAGGCGAAAGTAGCTTAGTTCTAATTACCAATTGATCTTAGTATCATGACGTGGTATAGGGAAATAAAAACTACGTCATTTAAATATAAATCTGCCTGAATTCAAGAAGACGTTAAAGATTCGGAAGGAAAGAGTTGATCTATAAGATATTCCAGGCTAAAAACCAAGAATCCTAAACCGCATTCGCGCAATTAAAAAGGGACTCTCAATTCTGTCATATAACCATAAAAATAACAAATCGCCCAAAGAACCAATAAACAAAAGATTACCCTTTCATTGTTTATAATCGAATAAATCTCCAAACAAGGAAGTTGTGACAGAAACGTAATTACTATAGTACGTTACAACTAAACTCGGAGCTTTCAATTAAAGATTCCACATAAATAAACATGGAATGAATTGTTGACAGGAAATATTGTCACAGCACGTGACCGGAGCAACAGTACGAGGGTTAACGCAGTAGATCAGCTCAAAAGTAATGACTACTTATGGAAGAGGTTTTCAGCCGTCCAACAAGAAGTCTTTGGGGCTTAGTAAAAGTTTGCGAAAGCTGTGGGAAGTATAGCTTGATGCCTATAATAGAGTCTATGAAACTTTAGGTGAGTTCGGCTGACTTGGGGGCGAAATTTCTGTTGCGTGGGGTCCGTCTAGTTTCGAAAATAGAATTGAAGACATTTAATCCTTCGTTGAATTACAATACGTGCCTTTTCACACGTACCGGTTGCCGGGTAGCCGGCGCCGGTTACCCGGCGGTGAAGTGTATGGGCACGGTACATAGCTTTCCCATGTACCGGCGTTATTTATCTGGCAGGCGGGTACATTTGACACCGGGTATCCGGCGCCGGCTACCCGGCAACCGGTACGTGTGAAAAGGCACTTACGCTTCTGATTCTGATAAGTACCTATATACAAGATTTATATTAAACTTATACATATATGATAACCGCCATCCTTTTTAGGTGCCTTTGAAAGCTTCGAAAGCATAGCTTCTGCTTATGATCTAATTTGATATACTGTATGTTTTATACTGCGGTAGTCCGGTGTATTAAAAGGTACTACATCAAGCCGCCCTTAGCCCTATATTAATGTCGTCACGTTACAGTAAATTATCGGGACATCCAATTGGGCCGTGTCGTGACAAAAGCGCATAAATACGGGGAAGTCGTAACGATCGCAGGTTAAATAATAGTCACTACGTTACGACCACGAGGAGACACGCAGGGCTTAGAACCGAGCCTTGTGCGACTCCGCGAATGTTTGCACGATGTGTTTATTACTCGCAGTGATATAGGAGATGGTTGTTTCCTTTTGTACTATGAGAAAGGTCTATTCACTTATGCTTAGATATATTAGACTTCTAAATACTTACTACGAGTAACATTTGCATATAACATAAGTCATCGCATCATCATCAGCAAATCGTGTGAGAATACAATTAATATGCTGTCAAAGTAAACTTAGGTGGGAAATATTGTTAAAAAAAAGTTAATAATCTCCAATTTAAATAGAGCTCAATAATGGTAACAAAACACGTTACAAGCAAGAAGAAAAAACTAACCTATCTATAACAACAACCAGAAACAAGCTAAAATTGAAACATAGATTTGGACATCCCACAAAACACACAATCATTTAAGAACCTCCTATTTTGCAGTCAGTAGAAGCTGCACAAGCTGTCCAAGCTGTCACCAGGTACTGTACCAGCGGGAGGCAGCCATCAGAGGTAAAGTGATACCGCTTGATGGCACCCGACTGATTCGCTATTAGAACCCTCCATGGTTTATTTGGTTTCGTATGGTACTTCATCAATTTCACCTTTGAGTACTGGAGAGACCGGTAATTGTTTTGGTTTGTGTGGTTTTATAATACCGACATGTTTGATCTCAGAAAAAATTTAAGTATTAGATTTAATTGTGATCAAATATATTTTATTGTGTATAATATACATAATCTTAATATACATAAATCTCGTGTCACAATGTTTGTCCTCAATGGACTCCTAAACCACTTAACCGATTATAATAAAATACGCACACCATGTGCAGTTCGATCCAACTTGAGAGATAGGATAGTTTAAATCTCAAATTATAGTCGCAATTTTAATTTATTGCAAATTATATATATACTGATAATATTTTCTATAAATTGACAAGTTAGCATCAACATACTACGGTTGCTATAGTTACGCAATGGCTTTTGACAGGACAACGTCTGTCGAGTCAGCTAGTTATTTATATATTTTGAAACGTGCTTTAATTTTCATCATACATATTCAACTCTTTGTTTTTAATACTTTTTAAGTTTCTATCAGTTGCATTTATGCGATTGAATTATCATTATGTGTATAACCAAAGAATATTGAAATTTAAAAAAACAAAGCATGAATAAAAAAATACATAACATGTACCTACCTAATTTATTTACAAATGCGTTGAAAAATTTACGTGACCAATTTCTACCTTTTTCACCTTTTTCGGTTTTCAGAATATTGAGTTTTCTTTATCTCACATTGATCATAGTATCAATTACATGTAAAACACTCTATCCAGCCCAAAAGCTGGCACTCGAACCCTTCCATCAAAGCAAAGGCCCATCGGCACATTATTCGCCCAGAGATCGCGGCATATCACACGGGTTCCCTGCGTCGACACATACCGTGTTGGTTTAGTGGAACACAGCACCGCTCGCCGGAGCACCGCAGGGATCCCATCATCCTCATTTTTTCCTTTATTTTTTCTTCCTCACATGCCACAAAGGACGGCGACTTTTGTTCTCTTGTCTCGCTTGTTAATGATTTTTACGAATTATTAATTGTGGGCTGATAAAAGGCGATTGAAAAATATCGATTTGTATTCGGTTATGAGATATTGTCTTGGTTTGGTGCCGGGTGGTGACTGTTTGGCATTTGTTTTATTGGGAGTTCTGGAACAGCGAGCATCACGTAATTACTTTTTTGTTTGTGATAAACAGTTTTAATTTACGTTTCCGTGTACTGTTGTTTATTCTGTGGTTTCTACCAAAACGATCAGAATCAAAGAAAATGTAGTGTCATTAGGTGAAGTATGTAGAAGGATAGATAATATCTACTTTTTTAAATATCTATTTGGCATCTCAGATTTCACGGTGCAATATCATCACCTGCTCTGATAGAGGTCTAGCTATTTGGTAATTATATTCAGTAAAAAAATGCAACATTCAAAGTTGTTCAAAAATATTTTGATGAATAAAACCTCATCAATTTCACCCCCACAATACCTCCTATCAACAACCACACATTGTCATCTTCCCAGAACACCAAATCATCGAAGGGTCGATTAATCAAAATTCCACCGTTCATCCTTAATTATTAGACACGAGTTTATTTAATTTATTTCGGTGTCCAATACGTTATGGGTCGTCCCGGTGTACGACCGGCGGTGTAGTGCTCCGCCCCGCTATTACCCAATGGACGGCCGCTCGTATATCATACTGTATCACGAACGCACTTATTACGCGTTTAAACAAAAGCAAAGGTTAATCTCGTACATCGTGAAAAGGTTCGGGAATATGAGGTTAGACGTGCAAGTTTAAAGTTCGAATTTGGAACTAAAAACTTTTGAGACGTTGAAGAAACTATGTTGAGGGTTAAGATGGTTCGAGATCGAAAGGTATCATGAAATCATTTTCAGCCTACAAAATGAATCCTGTAATTAATGGACTGTGTTAACATACACAGTCCATTAATTACAGGATTCATGTAATTAATGGACTGGATATGGATCGTAAAATTAAGGTAGTACAAAATTATTTTTGGTTTAGTTTCAATCATTCAAACATGTGGACCATTTTCCACGTCTCTACCTAAATCATTTTCCTTATATTATGAACTTTCAAAACGGAATAGTAAAAAAGCTTTAGGAGTAAGTCTTAGATACTACAACACGGAAGATATTGAAATAGTTTCCGTACAAATCCAATAAAGCAGGTGATGGAATATTAATGATTCTATTCAAGATTCAAACCTTTATAAAGCTGCAAAAGGTACAGCATAAGCAGAAACAGATGGCGCCACAGTTCATATAGCACAAGGTGAGATCCCACAGTACAGCTTATCGTTCATCATCTATAACACCACTACGCTGCGAGGAGCTAGAGTAGATGTATTTAGAGAAAGTTTTATATTAAAAATGATTTAAGAAGCTTGAAGCTGTGCGTACATTTGAATTAAGAAACAAATTGAGCTATGGACATGACAGTGACTCAAATGCAATAATTAATTATGATATCTATGACAGCCTGCTGTCGCCTGCTTTATGTAGGTGAGTCTGCTGCTTTGTGGCAGCTCTGGTATGGTTTTGTATGGCCTATTAAGACTTGTAGCAGACGTACAGATCTAGAGTATCTATTACATTCTATCCTTGGTTCTCCATCATTGGTTCAGAATTCAGATGTGTTGATATAAGAGATCCCACAGAAGTAAATAAGTAAATAGTAAGTAATAGTAATAGTAAGTATAACAATTTGGCAAAGATTTGCGGTTTTTTTCGACATAAAAATATTATTAAGCCACATTTTTGTTATAAATAACATGGGAATACTCACGTAAACATTAAGTCTTCTCTTGTCTCTCGTCTTTTTACGTGAGTATTCCCCTGTTATTTATAACAAAAATGTGACGTTAGTTTCCACAGTGTTATTAAACCAAGCAAAGAAATTAAATAAAAAAAACTGGAAAACGATATCCGAAGAAATTAAAACGAATTAATCACGAATAAAATGTCATGCGTACCGTTGTCTCTGAAATCGAACTGATCTGTAACCCTGACGAAGGACGTCGGCCGCGGCGGGCCGGGCGAAACATCAACCATTTTAATTATGTTCGGGACACCATTAACAATAAATCTGTTGTTCTATACACGCACACAGATGCAGTTCCATGACTGCCCCTCACACACACACACTCACACAGGGGAATAAGTACTCGTAATCACTAACTGAAAGAGGGACAGAAGGAAAACTTGAAAGCCAAAAACAAAAGAACGCACTCTTTGCTGTGCTTTGAAACTTGGAACTTGTCAAATTAACTTTCAACTGATGTTTGAATCAAATTTTGTATTACAAAAACAGTACATGGCCTTAATTTACGAGTATAACTTGCACGTCTATGACAGGGCTAATAACATTTAGCTATTGCAAATCTGTGTTATTGAAACTTATGTTATAGTTATGTTTGAATCAAAGTGCTGCAAAAGATTTACATATTTTAATGTCTCTTTTCTTCATAATTTTTTCATGATTCAACTTTTTGAGTTATTTGTAGCATTAACTATAAATGGTGTGGTGTGTGGAATAAAGTTGTCGTGTGGTGTTTTGGGTATCAGTCTGTCCTTTCATAATCTGCGTTATTATTGAGAATCGAGCCTCGGTCGCCACGGTCCGATTTATGACTAATTATAATTTTGTTTTAGCCATTCGCAATCGTAAACTACTCTGTGACCAATTTGCTAATTATTACGTTAATACCTTTTGAACTTCGAATGACACTTTAAATTAAGATTGGCATTTATGAAGCGCGATATTGGGGTAGGCGCTTGGAGAATGCTGTCTTTTTAACCGACTTCAAAAAAGGAGGAGGTTAACAATTCGTCTGTATGTTTTTTTTTTTTTTTTTTTTTTTTAATGTTTGTTACCTCATAACTTTTGACTGGGTGAATCGATTTTGATAATTCTTTTTTTATTAGAAAGCTGACGCTTCCCATTTGGTCCCATTTCAATTTAGTCCAGTTCTGATAATGGTATCCATGAGAAAACCATATAAGTCTTAAATTTGCATTAAGTACGTGCGCGACAAATAGATGAATAACTCAATAGTCGGTCTTTTGAAGTCGGTTTTTGTTTTTTGTTTTGTAAAAATAATGTTCTTGTTGATTCTTGCGGTTTCAATCGCCAATTTCCAGTTTTATTACCAGCCTTATGATTTTCACTACTTCCATGGTTGATTTCTCAAGGCAGGTTTATAGCTGTTTGGTCAAAATATACAAATAGAACACCACAAAAAATATGTTCAAACCTATGGTTTCAAATTTTTTGATTCAGCTGTGAACGAAAAATTAAAAGCTAGGCACGTATGCTCCACTGCAGCCTGCGTCATTGTTTACCATCAGGCTAGATGGTGATCAAACGCCAGCATTTCACAGAAAAAAAATAGCAGTTCATAAGTTTAGTTGAAAATGAAACAAAAAATATAACAAACTCAGAACTAGTTTATCAGAACAGAGTTGAAAGTGAAACAGAGTTGAGTGTTATTTTGGCATTATCAACCTCTCACTGTGATTTTACTGTTTTATCGATAAATGTACCGACAAGACCCATCAGGCCGTCTTCCTTAGATTGCTGACGGAGAAAACCCGTCAGAGGAAATATCCACGATTGGATGTGAAGTAGTAAAAATACTATATTAATAGTTCTCGTATGGCCACTAGTGTTAGATTGCGTTTTATCTGTGAGAATTCTTACCTCTAGCGTAGTCTTGTTACTATTAAAATGGTTTTACTCTGTGATTGCTTGTTGGTATTTTTTATATCTTGTTCTTTTTGTGTACTTACTTATTTTTTTCTTTTGTTTTTTATTTGTTTAACTTTGTGTTAGTTTCATTGTTGTTATTTGTTTGATGTGTGATAAAGTGATTTTATTTTAATTCTACTAATGTTTATGATGATATAATACATAATGATATTTCAAATCTAAAAGTTTGTTTAAATGTTTTGTTACTCAAACACGCAAAAACGGCTGAGAGCAATTGATTGTATTTGTAACTCAGGTAGGTAGGGCTTATAATAATAAAACATACACTGCTTTAAACAGTTATACTTAACGGTTCCTGTTGTAAATAGTGGAAACCACGCACGGGACGCTAGTTGTTTATAATTTTTACACCCAAAATAAATTTCCATAGGTCCAAAAGTTTATATCTAGGTACTACTAGTTCCAAAGTTTTTTAATTTGTCATGCTATTCATTCGTATTATCAAGTTCCTCGATTCATTTCATTTCATCTTATTATTACATTTCAAACTACATGATTTGGTGATCATTGTTTCATGGCTTCATATCTCCGATCAATTTCGACTTCAATTTATATCCCACAACATATAATTACGCCGTAGGCGATTCTCATATAATCATAAGTGGGTTGACTCAGGACATCCAGGAATCTTTATCGCGACATCTATTGGCATTTAGTTGTAAATAATTATTTTTACAAAAAAATAACAAAAACCGACTTCAAGAGACCGACTATTGAGTTATTCATCTATTTGTCGCGCACGTACTTAATGCAAATTTAAGACTTATATGGTTTTCTCATGGATGCCATTATCAGAACTGAACTAAATTGTAATGGGACCACACGGGAAGCGTCAGCTTTCTAATAAAAAAGAATCATCAAAATTGATTCACCCAGTCAAAAGTTATGAGGTAACAAACATAAAAAAAGCATACAGTCAAATTGAGAACCTCCTCCATTTTTGAAGTCGGTTAATAAATCACCTACTTTGTTCGATATTGGAGGAAACAGCTGACTTTTGACTGGGAACTCTGTGTGGTATGGTTTTAGGGTCGAAAGTAATTAATGTGCTGTTTGAGAACACTAAGCACATTTTTGTAATTTTAAATGTGAAAGGGCTTAAACAAAGTGGGCAAATACTATATTTAACTAATCTACATATTTCATAATATAGGTACAAATCAACCCTATGTTAGTCTAACAAAAACTCGAAAATGACTAGACCGATTTGTATTTTTTTTTTAATTTAATTTTTTTTTAAATAAAAATTTGGAATTTTGAAAGTTGCTTTCAAGATTTTATTTGTGAATTTTATTAGGGTTAACTTTGCTAAATGAAACGACTTCATTGAGTCTTTGGTGCTGTATTTAGAAATGATTACTACGTATTGTACTACGTATTCTACAAAGACATGTAAAATAATAATAGTGGTTTAAACGGTTTGTCTGTACGAGTCCGAGGTCCAAAAGCATGATCTCACTTGTTGTAGCTAGTGTGTCATTTCTGTCACTCAAAATAACAGCTAGATTTGAACGATGTCTGAGCGGGGAACTTCACAAGCGATTTCCAGCTAGACATATCGTGAAGTGACATTTCGATATCAATAACCTTATTGCGTCGATCAAACTGTTGACCCAAAGACACAATAAGGACCGACTTGTCGACCGACTGGTCGACCGATATGCGTATTCCGGTATTTATCGTCGTTATCGACGCAAATTGTAATAAATGGGCCGTTTTCTAGGAAATTGTAATTAATGTGTGATCGAATGATGTCATTCGTTAGTGATGTTTTCGTTTTGTTACTGTCACTTTAGAATTGCGTGACAGCTTGATCTTTTTCACGTCACAAAATGTTAAGGTATTCGTGTTATCTTATCTTTGAAATCGCCTTACGCTAAAAAATAGTTTACTTTTTAGATTAGCAAAGTTTTTGTAAAATTATAAGACTTGTAAAATTTTAATCAGAAAATTAATCATGTCTTTATCTACCTACTTCTAGATTTGTTTCTTTTATGTACCTACCTGTTACAATTTTATCACTTATTAAGTGTGTTTGTATGATGGGCTTTTTATTTCGGAAAATTTGGGACAAATTAAAAGCTTTAAAAAGTTAACTATTAAAAAAAAACCTTAAAGTCGATGTTCTATAAGTATTAATTTTTTTACCCTACAATACACACGTATTATATAATCTACATACATACATGATCTTACACATATCTATGTGACAAAAAACCCGATCTGTAGGCCATTAAGGACTACCTCGTTGATGGCTGTATTAATGAATACCTGTAATTATGTGCTTTTTATACACCTAATAAATCAACATACAGATACATAGTAGGTAAGTAGTTATTAGTAGTGCAACATACGTTACAATTGTAAGCATCATACAATCCAGCTTGTGAAGCGGTGCCTTTTGGCCTACCTCCAATAATATCATCAGACAAAGGACAAAACTTTCTATAGACATCCCTTTGTACATAATCAAACATTCGGGTAAAACATGGCCGCTCAATAGAAACATAATCCACATCCTAACAACGACAAAAGACGTAATTGGATTACTGAGCAGTTAATATCTCCTTTCTAATACATTTTTTCTAAAATATAATGACAAAATTTCAATAAATTTGACACGAATATTGGTCTTTTTGCTGTAGGGAATAAAGTTGCAATTAGTTTGTGTGGGTGTTGGTGAGTGAGTCTGTTTGGATCGTAGGGGATGTAAGGGCACATTCAGACGACAAAAAAATATCACCGGTAGAAAAGATGTCATATTAAGAAACATGTCAATCATATTTTTATGAAGCATTCAATAGAACGTTGTTCACTTGCGTAATTTTTTTCCATATTTCACGCACCGTTTAAGTTTTGGGTTTTTGTTCGATTTTTTTCGGTCGAGGGTCGTTTGGAAAATGTTTGGAAGTCCGATTATTTCTTTACAATCGAATTGGTACTCGAATCGAGTGGTTGTACAATGTTCGAGAGCTTGTTTCCTGTTTGCAAATATGGGTTGGTTTGGAATATTATTTTTTGTACACTTACCCACTCGTCTCTGCTTAAAAATTTGAGAAGTTAAATTGTTGATGAAAATATCGATTTGAAGTAATTTTTGCGGTTAGGTAGATAATTATCTACTTGAGTTTATGCTATGGTCAGTTTGATCAATGGTGATTTCTTTTTTTAATTTGGTAGTCTTTATTATAATAAATTACTTTTACCTCAAATGTCTGAAAGGAAAATATTATTACAAGCCTATCATTCAAATGGGCAGATAACTACAATACAAAACCATTAAGAGGGTCTACTTTACTATTATACGAGTCACTTTAAAAGATGAGTAAAAACAAAAAAAAAAGTAAATTATAATAATATATTTTATTCATAAAAAAAATATTTTTAAATAAATATCAGTGTGTCTTAAGACAAAATAAATAAGCAAGTTTGTTTAGAACAACGTTATTACTAAGTATAACATAATATGTATTTTTAAGAAAATTATCAGCGGCATCATCAGAGAGCGAGGAAGTGCAGCAGCCAGTGACAGCACGTGAAAGTGATTAGCGTCGGCGCACAGTGCTGCACTGTCGCGCACAATAGTGCCTTGTATGCCTGGGGAGAGTGGGATGAAGTCGGCTACACAACAGATTATCCATCTACCTACCTATAATAGTAGTAGGCACCTTCTAATAACTTAAGACAAAAAACATAGTGGCAAAAGATAGATAATATTCAAACAAAAGTATTAATAATCGAGGAACAAAATAAAAGCTTGTCTATGAGTGTTCAATCATCAGACAATGAAAACATTGAGTGTACAAACTTATTTCAAGCTAAGGAACTTTTCATAGGGTTGTTTCGGCAAAAATATATTAGATATTTTTGTAGTTAATAACAAATTAAACAATGCCACTTAGACTTGCATTAAAACTCATACGCATAGTCAGATTTATCCAGATTTTTTTTTAAATTTAAGAGGAGAATTCTTTTAGAAGAAGCATAATCTGTTTCTGTCAATGATTTCGTTTTTCGACAATTTAGATCTATTTTAATTTTATTCAATTGAAAACGTCTCTTAGCCCATCATCCCCTCGTTCGGCCGATGTCGCGTGCGATCGAATTTCAAGCACAACGGCTCTTTGTCCTTCCATAACATAACGAAGAACAAAAACAAAACGTGTTAGCGGCACTTCGCGATGCAATTCGTCGGGCCTTCCTGCTAATTACCCCTCTTTGGCGGCCAGTTTAACTTGAACCGTGTTTCAAAATGTAACTGTTCGAGTTTCTTACCTCTGATAAAACTCTACGAACGGCGAGGAACGTTTTTGTACCTACTTGTAGTTAAAAGACTGCAAACTGCACGCAGTAAACTTATCCAAAGGAAATTAACTTACCATTTCTTGATTTTATAAACCTTTTTTTTTCAGCACTACAAAATAGTATTTTACAGCTTCAGCGTTAAAATTATGGGTGATAATTATTGTTATAATTTTTTTTAACCAAATGTATCAAGTAGGCATGATAAAACACTTTGGAAAAGTTGGCAAATGTAGTACAAAATGATGGACAAAATTTTCTTATTTTGTATTACAGATCGAAACCGAATCCAAACCTTTGGATCTATTGTAATCTCTACAAGTACATGTAGCCCGGAGCTCTAGATATGCTGGTCGGAGCTCAGTGCCAAATTTTCTGAAACCTCCGGTAATTAGAAGACAATGCGATACGAGTCATAAACGTTTGACGTGGCCATGCGAAGGCACTTGGCACACAATGAGGTCACATTGTTCGAGAATTTTCTATTTACGGAGAATTAGGTTGGGTTGGTAGTTTCCTTTGATGCGTTTCAGAATCAGAACTAGAATAATCTTTAGTAACATATTAAAAATGCCCGGGACTTCGTGTCTAAAGATGCTATTTAAAAGTGGTACAGTTTAAAAGTAAGAAAGAAATGTGTTAGAGTCACAATCACAAAGTAAATCTCTACAAACCCCGACCAAAAAAGATAGGTACACAAAAGAACGAGGCAAAAAAATCTCTGTCTTTCACATAATTACCTATGTATGTAATATAAGCTTCAATAGTTCTGTATCCCACAACAGCCGCATTGGAAAACTAACCGCAAGAAAACTCAACATGAAAATTACGTTTTTGCGACATAATAAAGTGCCCTCTACACACTGGTAGAACATAGACGTCCGAGTCTAATGGGGTAATAGCACAGATCAGGAAAATCTAGATAGACAGTTTCAAAATAGACGGTAATAACACGGACCCATACCTATTTAGTTACTTAATAAACATAGCAAAGTATAGACGTTAACGCATCACATTTGAAATAGTAAATACTAAATAGGTCTGAGCGTTTTGGAAACAATTTCTACAGGCAGCGGTTTAGGAGATTAGTTTAGGTAATAATAGTTTCAATACAGTAATTTAAGTAATTTCAATATTTTAAGATAGTTTCTAATAGTTGTCTAAATGATGAAACTATGAAAGAGAAATAAAGAAGAGATGAATGAAAGATGATTATGTTGTATTATTTTTATTGACGGCTACTTATTTATATTTAAACTGAAAAGTTTTAGCTGATTTTTATTTATTGAAATCGCATACATTCTGCCACCTTTTCATTGTGTTTCGATTCAAAAAGCAGGTTCACCATATTCAGTTTCAGATTTTGTTGAACAACTGATACATCCATCTGTTTAGAGTTTTCCATCTGTAATTCTCTATTGTTGGCAAGTAATAGTGAGTGCTCAATAATTTCGTGTCGTGGCGAGTCGGGACTCGACCCAGCTACCCGTTCCCATGGCATTCCGAAAGGACATGGTGTTTGCAGTGATTGGAAGGGAGGCGCAGAGGGGATACTGTGAAACTGATAACCTACCTTTTGTTAGCTGAGTGTCAACTAATAGGGTTGGCTTATAGGGTTGGGAGTAACAGTGTTTCTCAATTTGAACATGATTTGTGATTTCTGAAAAATAATTATTTAACAAATAACAGTGTGACTCATTTGGTGTTACTGGTTGGGGGAACCCATCATTGGTACGATGTCATTTAGGTAAAACAAAGTATGAAATTAAAACTGACGATATCACATCCCCTTGAAGCTAGTACAATCCAGATGGTCTAGCTTTATCTGTCACAGCAATTTTGACAGATATAGTTAGGCCTAAGTTTTGACAGATTAAAATTAACAACTGCCTTCATTTCACACCTTTCAAAAACCCATATTTTCAACCACACTTTTACAACTGTCACTTCACACTTAAACACTCAACCAGATTCATTTACACTTCATTTTAACCCGATTTCTTTGTCTTTCACATTCCAGACTACCAAAACCCAGCTTTCACCGTTCTGTACACCGACTATTCTTGCCAATATTACGACGGGCACGTAAACAAAAGTAGACAAAGAGAGCAATCTACGCAAAAGGAGCAAGACAGGATAAAAGTAGCTGTCACGGGCGGTCACGACATGCGGGTATTATGAAAAAATGTGCACCTATGGGAACCTGGCGAAATGAGCGAGAAGGGTGTAATCAGCGAGTGAGGTGGACGCGGGCACTATGTATTATTTTTAGTATGGATAATGAATAGAAGGAAATTTAATTAGCTGTTCCTTTGCAGAAGTTCATCTTCAAAAAACTGTTTTTCAAATTTTGAAATGTAAGTTTTGATCATTCATGTTTTTTTTGTTAAAAGCTGTAATGAGCTTTATTGAGCTTTTGGATTTGAATTGTTTTTTTTTTGTAAACCTAAAAATAAATAAATAAATAATTTGTTTATTTCGAGATTTCGTATCTTGCAGCTTCTTATGTGATCTCAGAGAACCGATAAATAAGAAATCAAGGCTTTCATTTGTCTTGACCTGCTGCCAGTAAGTACCTATTAACTAGTATTTATTCTGTGCTTCACTGAGGAAGTAATCAATCAGTAAGTATCGTTGTGGTGTTAAAGGTACTCTTAAAACTCTTAGCAATCAAAGACTCGCGTAGTCTGGATTTACAGCTACTTTTTATTTCGGAAAATTTAACGGTTTCTCAAGTAATACATTACAGACATTACAGTACGGTCTGAACCTCTTCAGACTATGATACTGCAAACTCTTTAAAGTATTGTTGAAACAAAATATATTATTATATTGTATTGGTGTGTTGATTGTTTGTTAGTAGTTAGTTACTAGAGATACAAGCACTAAGCGACACCAGACGTCCGCACCGCATGAGAGACAGACTGATTAGACTAACGTTTTGGTCGCAACGTTTTGGTTTTTGTGCGTACTGCTAGAGAGTAGAATGCTCTGCCCGAGTGGGCATTTTCTGGTAGCTATAATTTGGGTGTCTTCAAGTCGCGAGTGAATTGGTTTTTTCTAGGCAAGCGTGCTCTATCGTAGACCGCATTGCTTACGAGGCAAGATGGCGGTCAAATGCAACACTATCTAAAAATTTCACCTGTTCGTTATCTGTGACAAATCACAAGTGGTTCCTTAATCTCCTATTAGCTCGAATCCGTGACCAGACTATCGTTACTATTTCAGATCAATCTGTCAAAATCTCACACGGTCACCAAGTAATAAAGCTTATGGTACAAAATACGGGGACGTCATAATTTATACGACTTGGTGACGTGATCTCACGTCCAGTAAAGAGATTAACTTATATTGGCTTAAATGGACACTTTGACCAAAGCACCGCCAAAGCCTGGCTGTAAAAGGCCACATAATAATGCTACAATATCAACATACCATCACCATAGAAAATCTACTAATTTAATAAATGCGAATCAAAAAGTTAAATGTAAAGAAGAGAGTTAAATAGGTTTATAATGTACAGTTCTAATTAACCTTTATTTTAGAAAATTATTTTAGGTAAATCAAACTGAATTCAGAACGATGAAAACTTACTGTATTCAGCTGTTGATTATTTTCTTCTGCATCCTAAAAAATAATAGGTAATTTAAAAGATAGCCTTGATGGTACTGTACCGAGACAGAAATAAATGAAAGAGATTGGGACTTTTGCCATGCAGTAGGATAAACTACATATGTTAATTTGAAAAATCTTATACTTTAAGAAGCCATTTCATAAAAAATACGACTTTTTTCTTACGCTACTACAAAGGCATCAGCGGAGGTGATGTTTGGGGCAATATAGTTCTAGAAACTCTTTAAATTGCCTGGTTATGGTTATATCAACCTACTTGCACTGTAATGTGTAGGTATGCACATAAAAGCTTCCAGTTTTCAACAAAGTATTGCTGTGGAAATAATTTCTCGTCTTTTTCAAAAGTCCAGCTGAATTCCAATCAAAAAGTCTCCATCTAAAATTGTGACTGCCATTTAAACCAACACCGGCATTTAAGCAGCCTATCTTTAAACTGTTCTACGGATGAGGTTACATTAAGTACTGGACGTCAGGTGCCTGGGACGGTCCGGTCACGATTCTTTGACCGATGTCTAGCTGAAGACTCCAACTCGTCCACAACGAAAACTATACTTTAGTCTCATTGAACTCTGGGTTCAATTTTCATAAGCAAAAGCCAAGATATCCGCATTGCGGTGTCAGTCAACTTTCGTCGTTGTTCCGAGACAGGTAAAGGCTATATTTGGGTGTGGTTTTGTGATGAAACTATGCGTTAGTTAATGCTCTACCTATGATCGTAATAAGTAGATGGTGTGTTGAAAAATTATCGGTGCGATCGGAGGCGCAATGGACGCGTGACTTTTTTGCCTGTTTATTATTGGGTTTGAGACTTTGGATGTAGAAGTTACTAGAAGAGGCAAGCAGCAGGTTCTTCGCTGTGTTAGAAGACAAGCCGCTAGCCTAAGGCAAGTGTAATATCTCACTTAGTTCTGAACTTTGATTTTCTGACGTCAACTGAGTTGAAAATATTGTTAATATATATATATATTTGTGTGTATATTGTAGCAAGCCCAATAACACATTGAATTGTGGATGGGCGGTGTGAAAGAGTCATATATCATATGCAACCTCTAATGCTCACACTGCTGCGATACAGGTCTACCCTCGAAGGGTGATTAGGCCGTATTCCACCACGCTGGCCAAGTGCGGGTTGGTGGATAAAGATAAGAGATGAAGATAAGAGTCATATGATTAATGTAAATCTATATACTTATATAAAAATGTTATGTTGGTTTGTGTACGCTTCAAAAACTCAAAAAGTTCTGCACCGATCGAGCTGAAATTTTAGCATGATATATAATACGCATCAAGGATTGTTTTTAACTATTTTTTTTTATCCACAGCGAAGCGTGGCAGGGAACAGCTAGTAGATAAATTATTCCACATGTAACCGTAATTTCTTCAAAACTAAAGTAAAGTAGGCGTAAATAGAGAAAAGGAGAGACCGCGCAGGTTTCATCAGCGACGTACTGATTAAAAACGGTAATTATGATAATGAAAACTATACCTATACCTAACCCATGTCTTTTTCTGTGCCTTTGTCAACGTGTACACTTGTGCCCTGTACACGAATTTTATATTCCGTTGAGTATTTAAAGCGTGAAACTGCAACAAACAAACAAACTCACTTTCACATCTATTAGAGTTTGGCAAGGATTTTGATAACATTTCCAGTAAACATCGAGCTCTTTGTAAATAACAAGTTTCTATTCCCGCTGCGAAGTAATAAATGTAAAGCAAATGCGGCGTCCACATCAAAATGTCATCAGTGTTTCGGTAAATAAGTGACAGGTTACACTGTTACGTTGGTATTTGTACAACCATAATGGACCTTAGGCCAATCTTGATTGAAAGCCTGAAGATGGGGACGCTTGGCCTTCGTGTAGACAAGTCATTAAATATTATCGGTATGGGCGATCGAGAAATTCAATTTACGGGTAGTACCTAAGTACCTTTTTTCATGGCTGACTGGCTAGGCGTTTGATAAAAGCAACGGTACCAGTCACCTTGTTTGGATATTATGCAACGAGGATTTTCATATGAATTCCCAGTTTGTTTCTTGAGGACAGGATTTTTGGGAAGACGACCCAAGACCGCCAGAGAAATGGCTGGATGATATCAAGAAGTGGACCAGACTGAGTCATCAGCATTTAAATAACGCATCAAGAGATCGCAAACAGTTAAATCTACTGAACTCCAAGCTTCAGTATGAAGATTTTTTTTATTTTTTTTTTTATGTAATCGAGTGACGAGACGAGCAAATCGCTCGCCTGATGTTAAACGTCACGTTTGCCCATAACAGGATTGCACCACCCAGAATTTTCAACTCGCAGAATTCAAGACCCCGCGCGGCACAGCACTGCGCTCGTCACCCTGAGATATAAGTTGTTTAATCTCCCATTTGCCCTGTAATTTCACTGGAAACAATGCCCTTCCAACCGGAACACAGTAATGTTTGCACATTACTGCTTGGCGGTGGAATAACTGGCAAAGGTGTGGTACTTCCCCAGGCGGGCTCTGCAAAAGAGCCCTACCACTACGAAAAAAGAAGATGGCATCTGATGATGATGACCTATGGACCCTATGGTACATTACCTGAATCCTGAAAGAAATAACTTTAAACCTTTTGATATTATAAAATAACACCTAGATTGCATAAAAAAAACATTAAAAAATTAGAACTAAGCAATTAGTCAAATTAGAAATTATTGATTTTATAACTAAAGACAAATTATCTGCTGCTACTCAACATTTGGGTCTAGATCTTAGTCATAAAAACTTATAAATCAATTTTTTACTAATTAATTATTAGTCTTTGGCTAATAAAATAGTGATCGACTAGCGACATTACTAAAAATACCGTTAGGTAATACGTAATCTCTTAGACAGCGTCTTTGATGGATGGGGGGTCAAAATACTGATTACCAGTTCGTGGACGTAATCAGACTTCCTAGGTAACCATGTGGGGAACACACATAATTAGAGTCGTCATATTAGAGTTCGACTTCAAAAAAGGAGGAGGTTATCAATTCGACTTTATGTTTTTTTTTTATGTTTGTTACCTCATAACTTTGACTGGGTGGGGTTTTCAATTTAGTCCAGTTCTGATAATGGTATCCATGAGAAAACCATATAAGTCTTAAATTTGCATAAAGTAAGTGCGCGACAAATAGATGAATAACTCAATAGTCGGTCTCTTGAAGTCGGTTTTTGTTTTTTTATTTTTGTAAAAATAATTTTTACACACAGCTTTTTGCTGCCTAATACATTCAGTCATTCTAGACCACAGCTGTCAGTTATTTAATAGCTTTCAATAATGATAATAAGTAAACGTAAAACAAACAGTACATTACGCGTACCTATACACTTTTACTTACAAGACTTGACAAGTTAATTAAAATGTGAAAAAGTGATAGAAATGACCTCCGCCTTCGTATTTATAATGATAAAATTATAAAGATTACTGAATCGATAATGCGCAGAAGAAAATATTTGTGTTTTTAGTTTTTTTGTAACACTTTTTTCTGCTGAAAGGCCAGTTTTTTCGTAGACTTTGAAATTGTTTTTATAGTTTTTTTTGGCAGTAGGCAGATAAAATTAATAACCAGTTTTAAAGTTAGTCACTCAGTCAAATTACCTATGTTTAAATACAATTTTTCCTAATTAACTGTAAATGTGAAAGTGAGTTTGTTTGTTACAGAACCGATTATGAAATTTTGCAAACACGTTGTCAAGGGGATTTTTTTTATTGATCCAATTATATGTATGATTAATAAATAATTGATAATTATACTTTTAGGAAAGCGAATAGTTCTAAAATAAAAATAAAAAATACATTTTATAAATGGAATAACTTTGATGTACTTATCACATTTTAACTTATTAATTGAAGTTCACTTCAAATTTTCACTTTTAATTGCTCTCCTGTAAAAAATGCCATTTGTGGTTTCTATAGTATTTGTAGAGGCAGTCGATTTAAGGAACAACAGCTTTCTATTTTATAAATCACACTACAATTGTAAATGAGAAAGTTTTTCTTGAAATAGGCTTGTTAACTGCAATAGATTGTAAAAATGGAAAATTTCCACTTTCGTAAAATGAAAGGCATAGAGAACGTTAAAGCTAGAAAAGGAAGAAGCCATAAAATTATGCAAAAAAAAAAAAACAAATGTACCTAGTAGTAAACTGTGACAGGCAGTAAAAATATAAATCGATAAATTAATTTGACAAATCCACGTTCATTAAAATACGAAGTACAGGCACGTCAAAAATGCTACGATAAAAGATATAAGAAAATTTAAACGTTTTTTTGTTGTAGATAGTAATTTTGAATTTAAATATGATCTTTAAAACGTAAGCTAAAATAGTTTGTATCTTAACAAAATTAATCTTATTATATATAAATTACGTGTCACGTTGTTTGTCCGCTATAGACTCCTAAACTAGGTAGATACTTAACCGATTTCAATCAAATTTGAACACCGTGTGCAGTTCGATCTAACCTAGGAGATAGGATAGCTCACATCTCAATTTATAGTAAAAAAACATGAAAAATTAGAAAATTTAAAAATACTTAAACCATAATTTAACTTTAGCGCTTTGGACAATGTAAACTTTTTTAATGTAACTTTTGACATTTGACATAGAATTGACGCAATGGCTTTTTTTACCAATTCGAATTAAATAGTCATCGTTAAGACAGGACAAAGTCTGTCGAGTCAGCTAGTTACAATATAAAAAGCGCTTTATGTTGTGATGATGCGAGCTCAAACGACGGCAATGATTGGCCAAATTTGCTTTTAACTGTCTGGATGTTTGTTTGTATGTTGGTACTCGCGTACAGGTCGCATTGCTCAACAAATCTCGACAAAACGGTATACGTTCAACGATTTAATAGTTTTTTTTGTCTTCGGGATTTTTTGATTGGGGGGTATTTCCCCAAAAAGGGGGGGGGGGGGTGGGAATTTTGCTGCAACGCCATTTTTATCGACCGATTTTGATAAAATTTAGTGGAAGTATAATTATGGTACCTGGTTGTAAACATTCACCACAATCTGTGTGTCAGTCATCACAGTGTTTTATTTTGACAACCTCTTGACCGATTTTACTCATATTTGAAATTATTGTTTAGAATTGGGTACCTACCATATACTTCTGGCGAATTTTGTCAAAATAGGTCGATAAATGGCGCTGCAGCGGGTTTCCCCCTTTTTGAAGGAAATACCCCCCAATAAAAAGGTCCCGACGACGAAAAAATTCTATTAAATCGTTGAGCCTGTATACCGGGTTTCGTAGAGATTTGTCGAGAAGTGCGATCTGTACGCGAGTACCAACATACAAACATCCGAGCTTTCGCGAGGTCTAGCGTACGCAGAACTACTTAACTAGTAAATAAGTCATCAAAAATGTATTACAAATATTACAATCATCACTATTGTTTTGACATTGACATAAGAACCTACTGTCTATATTAAATACTAGCTGCGCCCCGCGGTTTCACACGCGTTTACCGGCATAAAAATGTGTTAATCCAGACCTTGAACGACCTTCATTCCAAATTTCTTTAAAATCCGTTCAGCCGTTTCAGCGTTCATTATTAACAAACATACATACACACATACTTTCACCATTATAATATTTTTAATTTTAATATAATATTATTATTAGAAAGATAGGAAGATTAGTAAGATTGAATTATTTATTGAATAGACATTCGTTCGTGACTGTACCTGCGCGGGCGCAGCGGCGTGTAAATTGATGTCACGACGCTATCGTCCGGCTAATTAGGCGGACGCCGTCCATCATCAGAACAGGTTCAGGAGGTGAGAGGGCTACAGATGTTGCAAATACTGATGTTATTGCTAATGGAGAGTTTAACGCGAAACTCATAATTACCTGTTGGCCTAATGACATGACGAGTTTCGTAGAAAACGACCCTAATACATAGTAAACAAAATTCGCAAACGTTTTACTATCCCTTTTAAATAGTGCTAGCTGTGATCGGAGGTTTCACACGCTGTCTTATGGAAGCCGTTTTTGTTTTTAGGAAAAATAAATTACTCAACCTATGTGTTAACTTCGGGTATAAGCTATCTTTCAATAAAAAACAATCATAAATATGTGTTTAGCCCCTTTACGTGAAGAAATTACAGACACACACTTGAACTCAACACTCGGGCACAAATTTTGGTATTTAAAGATAATATTAGTGTGAAGTGTGATCTTTTCAACTTTAGTCTATTTTGCATACATTTTGTCGGCGACCTTCATAAATTACCTAAAACATAGTACTAGGACTACTAGGTATAAACATAAGTATAAAAATTGATGTACTGCAGATTTAATATCGGATGTCGAGGAAAAGAAACGCCTGATCAGCATTTTGTTTGTTTTTACGTCCAAACATTTCAAACTGCTGAGTTTGTTAAAAAGCCTGTTTTATGTTATTTTAATATACTTATGTTAGTTCAAAGATCGTTATGATTGCCTTGAAGCCCTACTTTTGAGCCATTTTATTTGTTAATTTATTTTCCATTTTGAAGTGAAAACTTCTTTATCGGCGTTGTACACTTTTTTGGAATGGGTAAAAAATGTTAAACTCGCGACAGGGTCACGTGACCTGATCGAAAATTCGTAAGACGGATGGAGAGTAGACAGCTAGTATCCCCCTCTCTTTCTACGGCGCGGCGAAAATGCATGCCTGCGCCGGCTGTTTCGTTTAGGCGGCGCAGGGCGCTTGCGCGAATTTTCTAATTTGACAGTTATAGTGTTGTGACCTAGTGATTATAGTGGACACGATATCGATTCATTTTTCTATTAAAATAATTAAAGCAATTCGTGCAAAATTATTCCCTAAATTCCAAAATATCCAAAACGCACAACGTTAATACTTAAGTTTTCACTTCTGCCGGCACTCCCGGAGTGCAACCCGTCGTTTTTTCTTTCTTAAGGTCGATTCACACATATCAGTGAAGCCACAGTTCCGGCACAGTGCGAAATATTCTTTCATACATTCTCTATGAACGCATTGAGAGCACTGTGTCGTCACTGACACTGACAAGTGGGGATGCGTTCATAGAGAATGTATGAAAGAATATTTCGCACTGTGCCGGTACTGTGTCGGAATTGTGGCTTCACTGATATGTGTGAATCGACCTTTAACAATGAAATTCAATAACACAAATAGCACAATTATAGGGTTTACAAAAAAAATATATTTTATTTGGTTTTAAATTTTATATCTATCAGATAGATCTAACAACCCGTACTCTACCGTACGTGACTTATTCCATCGAAGCGAGCTCATCATATTCAATCCCACCGTCCAATGTCCATATAATGTGATTATATGTCCTGTGTCCATATAATCTCTAATGGCCAGTTTGAACGAGAAAATTGTCCAACGTCCATCTGCAACTATGATTAGTTTGTACAAGAAAATTGCTTTAAATCGTGTTGAACAAATTGTCGCTTGGACATGTACAAAGTGTTTGTATGTGATAATGGGAAATGTAGTTGTAAGTGTGGATAAGAGATCCAACTACATTTAGAAATTGTGTAATTTGTAGTAAAAATAAATTGACGTACTATTTTAGTATAGGGTTTTGTTATAATTATGTAGTAGGCAGGTGGTGGTGGTAGGGTAGATGGGCCTTTGTGTGGATTAAACTAGGTATATATTAATTTTTATTATAATGTAGGTATTTTAATCTTAGTATCTTTTGTGTGTTGTCGAAGGCTGTCTTGAAATACGAGTTAATATTTTATATTCTGTGGATAAAAATAAATTATTAGATTTCTTTTAAATTGTTTGGTTTGGCGTAGGTGGAAAGTTTGTTTGTTGCATTGAAGGATGATAATAATTATAATATAAATTAAGCACTATCTACATAAATTATATTAATATTTAACATCATATTAGATAGTAGGAGTAAAGCTGTAGCACAACTAATAACTAGAAAAAAATAAAAAGAGTAAAAAAGAGAGAGTACAGTGTAGGTAAAAATAATATCTATCTATTTTCGTAGATACATGTTTATAATACCTATCACAATTAACCTGGGCTAAATATAGTCTAAACTATCACTAATCCACACTATATTCGCAGTTACACGATGTGACATGAAACTGACAGATCCCAGATAATCTCAAACTTTTAACCTTACCACAAGTGGGAAAATACATCCATCACGCCACATGCACAAAACCGACTCGTTCAAGTGTTATACTAACAAAAAGCGTGTCATTGTCTGTCTGTCTGTCGCTGTGACGTTCGCCAGAGACCTACGTGCCTCACGTCAAACCTGTCAAACATAGTGAAATTTCTTCTCAGCACGATATATTTAAATTTCGAACCGTGTGTCATTCGATACATTGTCTGACATCTTCATGATCCCCGTTTTAGTGCCATAAAAGTCTAAGTAACACGATGAAAAACACACAAAAATAATCTTTATGGCAAACAAATAGAGTACACTGTTAAAAAAAATATAATTATAGTTTTAATATCAGAAGAATTCGTTAAATGACCGTCCGTCACGGCTATTGTAAAAGGCCACGATTGACCAACTTACAGTTTCACTTTTCTCGACTCTATCTTGTTAGCATAAAGATCATTTTCCAATAGCATCAAAGCTTAACCCTAAAGCAGAAGGTGGTCCAAAAGACGCCATCAAAATGACGGCCGTCAAATGCGTTCAAAGCGGTCAAGTGTGATGACTTCTTGTTAGTTAGTGTTTAGTAGGTAAGTGACAAGATAATGCCGATGTTATGGAGTTTGTGAAGCGGAGTTTCTCGTAGTTTATACGGTTAACTGAAACTTCGTAATAAATTAAAAAGACGTGAAGACAAGCGTACTCAATGGTAAGACTTGGTTATTAATTATAATTTCGTTTCAAGCCTATAAAATAACAAGCTTAAAATTATATAAGGAATAAAATCAAACAATAACCTAGGAGTCTATTCAGAACATGTTTGTCCGTTCATCGTAACAAAACGAATAAAAAGTAAGCTCGTCAATGCCAACAAAGGTTAGCTCTGATGTCAAAGTTTTTAGGCTGTCTGAAAGCCAGAAATCGAAAAGCCTGAAAGTTTTTAGGCTCTTTGACAAAAACTAATCGAATTGACACTTGTCTTAATTGGATCTGCCAAAAATGACTTTCCATGCCATTTCACTTACTAGGTTTTACAATTTTCTTTGTCTTTTTAAACTTAAACCTTTTTTGCCTATTGCGTAACCCTACGGGCCAAGAGCTTACCCTATTTCTTTGCACGCATCCCTAGTCTCTGCTAAATTATTCTCCAAATTTTTTACCTACATCAGCGTACAGACGGTGATAGCCGCTCAGTCGACGGCGTCACTGGAAGTACTATCCGACTTGGCAGATCGAATCCAAGATATCGCGCCTGCCACACCGCAAGTAACAGCTGCAACCGCACCTGGTTCATCGCTAGACGCTATGACAATTGAAATAGCCGAGCTTCGCAGGCAGGTGAAGACACTGCTGGATCGTCAATCTCGCCCACAGACCCGCCAAAGAAGTCGCAGCCGCCCTGGAAGCAGATCTGATTCCAACTACAGAAAGTTCCCGAACTGTTGGTACCACTGGAAGTATGGATCGAAAGCAAAGACCTGCGTAAAGCCGTGTAATTATCAGGCGGGAAACTCTCAGGGAGGTCGGTAATGGCGACAAACGACCGTCCCAACTCGTCTGGTCGCCTGTTCGTCGTAGATCGTCGGTCGAAGATGCAATTTCTTGTCGATACAGGAAGCGACGTTTGTGTCTTTCCTCGACGTTCACTACAAGAGCGTCGTTCGAAATCTGACTTCGAACTTTCTGCTGCTAACGGTACTTCTATCAGCACGTACGGATACACTAACCTGGATTTAAACTTGGGATTACGACGCAATTTTCCATGGCGTTTCATCGTTGGTGACGTCACGAAGGCTATCATTGGAGCTGATTTCCTAAAGTTCTACGGTCTTCTAGTAGACATACGCAACCAACGCCTACTGGACAACACGACAACACTCTACGTTGTGGGTTCATCAGCACACTCGTCGACTGCGATATCTTCAATCAAGATACCAATCGGAGAGTCTCGCTACGATCAAATCCTGAAAGAATTTACAGAGATAACGAACCCATCCGGAAAGCAAGCTGAAGTCAAACACCGTACCGTTCACTTCATAAGAACTACGCCAGGACAGCCAATATCCTGCAACCCACGCCGCCTAGCGCCAGACAAACTTAAAATTGCGAAAGCTGAAATCGAGTCCATGCTGAAATCAGGTGTCGCACGGCCATCGGAGAGCTCCTGGGCCTCACCACTACATCTCGCACCTAAGAAAGACAGCGGATGGCGGCCTTGGGGAGATTACCGAATGCTAAATGCTCGCACCATACCTGATAGATATCCAATTAGACATGTGCATGACTTCACACACAGCATATCAGGCTGTAAAATATTTTCGACAATCGACCTTGTAAAAGCATTCCATCAAATTCCAATGAACCCTGAAGACATTCAGAAGACCGCAATCACGACACCGTTCGGATTATATGAATTTCCATTCATGACGTTTGGTTTGCGTAATGCCGGGCAAACGTTCCAGCGTTTTGTCGATGAAATGACACGTGGACTGGATTTTGTCTACCCATACATCGACGATTTTTTGGTCTTCTCAAGAAGTGAGGATATTCACGAAGAACACCTTCGTATACTCTTCACCAGACTAAGGGAACATGGGATCATCATCAACACATCTAAGTGCAACTTTGGAAAATCTGAAGTCAAATTCCTGGGCTACCACATATCAGCCAATGGAATCAAGCCTCTAGATGAGAAAGTGGAAGCAATTAAAACATTTCCACCTCCCAAGACCGTCAAAGAACTTCGCAGATTTTTGGGGATGCTGAATTTCTACAGGAGGTTTATTCCCAACGCTGCCGAAGTCCAAGTGCCACTGCACGATCTAATGACTGGCTCTGTAAAGGGTTCCCATCCTATTGATCTATGTGGGGATTCTCTGAAAGCCTTCGAGAATTGCAAAGAAAGCCTTTGCCGTGCTGCACTCCTTGCGCATCCAGATTGCCAATCTAAACTAGGCCTGGTCACAGATGCATCAGATACTGCAATTGGTGCCGCTTTACAACAGTACCAAGGTAATGCTTGGCAACCGCTTGCCTTCTTTTCACGCAAGTTGAGCCCAGCGCAGCGAAAATATTCTCCTTACGATCGAGAACTCCTCGCAATTTATGAAGCGTTGAAATACTTTAGACACATGGTCGAAGCTCGAGACTTCACAATTTACACCGACCAGAAACCTCTGTGTTTCGCCTTTCATCAGCGCAAAGACAAGTGTTCGCCGAGACAGTTTCGTCATCTGGACTTCATATCTCAGTTTACTACGGACTTGAGGCACATCTCAGGGAAAGATAACTTGGTCGCTGACACACTGAGCAGGGTTGAAGAGCTAGAGCTATCCATAGATTACTCACAGCTTGCTAAGTCACAGGCATCAGATCCAGAACTTAAGGAAATGCTGGAGAGAGGAACGTCATTACGACTAGAAAAGGTAAAGATACCTGGAACTCGTGCTGAATTATATTGCGACATCAGCACACTCATTTCAAGACCTTATGTCACGAAGGATATGCGAAAGCAAGTTTTCGATAGCTTGCACGCATTAAGCCATCCCGGAGCCAATGCAACAATTAGATTAGTAGCAGAACGCTACGTATGGCCCGGCGTAAAGAAAGACTGCAGAGAGTGGGCACGTTCATGTCTAGCTTGTCAACGTTCTAAGATATCTAGGCATGTATCTTCCCCGTTAGGCACCTACCAGCTGCCACGAGCACGCTTTATCCACGTGCATATTGACCTCATCGGACCGCTACCAATCTGTAATGGAAATCGTTATTGCCTCACCGCCATAGATCGCTTTACTCGATGGCCTGAGGTGATACCAATACCCGATGCGACGGCTGAAACAGTAGCAAAAGCCTTACTTACAGGATGGATATCGAGATTTGGATCCCCCGTGGACATTGTAACAGACCGCGGCAGACAGTTCGAATCGTCCTTATTCCAACATCTATCCAAAATAACAGGATTTCATCATAAAAAGACCACTGCATATCATCCTGCATGCAATGGAGCCATAGAGAGATTCCACAGACAACTAAAAACTGCAATTACCTGTCATGCCACTGATAACTGGATGGAAGCCTTACCTTTGGTGTTACTTGGTATTCGAAGCGCGTACAAGGAAGACATCCGAGCGAGCACTGCAGAACTTGTGTATGGAGAGCCGCTACGCTTACCGGGAGAATTTTTTGACCCAAGCAAAGCTGGAACAACAGATATCACAGAATACACTGCCAGATTACGCTCGTTCGCCAACGATCTGAAACCAACGCCTGCTTCGAGACACACTAAGCCATCCATATTTGTTTTCAAGGACTTACCCACTGCCAGCCATGTATTTTTGAGAGAAGACGCAGTACGACCTTCCTTGCAACCTGCATACACGGGTCCACATGCAGTCCTGGAGAGATCTGAAAAAGTGTACAAATTATTAGTAAAAGGCAAACCTGTCACAGTATCGGTAGATCGCTTGAAGCCGGCCTACATATTAGATGACAGCAACAAAACTCTAAATGAATCTCTCGATGACACACCTCCACCTGAAAACATACAGAGAAAGACTAGATCAGGACGTACAGTAAGATTCCCAGATTACTATCGACTGTAGGAACAGTCTCTGGAAGGGAGTAATGTGGGGTGTCCTAAGAGTCTATAAAACGCTCATCGCCTATGTGCAAACCGCTGCTGACAAGTCGGCCGCGCCGATGCGCGAGAGTACTACGCATGCGTCGTGGCCGCGTCAAGTTTGAACTAAGCGACTGGTGACGTGAAGATTGCTCCGCAACATTCTTTTATATTTATATTTTAATCCTTTATTTCAATACGTAATAAACATATAAACATAGTGAATATACTAACAATAATACCTACTTATCATTTACCCAGACTATGAACTACCTTCCCATACCTCACCTAACCACTAAACCTACCTACTTCAAGTTTTTTTACCACAGAATAAATAACAGTTCAAGTGCTATTATCTAAATTCTTTCTTGTAGACAAAATGATACCCATAGCCTTGTTACAGACCGATTTGCTCGCTAACACCGTAATCAAACAAACGACACTCACGTCCAGCCAACACGTAGCGTTTCTCAACATTT
This sequence comes from Alcis repandata, assembly GCA_949125135.1. Taxonomy (NCBI): domain Eukaryota; kingdom Metazoa; phylum Arthropoda; class Insecta; order Lepidoptera; family Geometridae; genus Alcis; species Alcis repandata. Next base: position 8,541,074 of record OX421238.1, read on the forward strand.
GACATACCGTCAAAATTGCTGGTTCGGTCCTCGATGGGCATGTAATGTTTTTCTCACACGATTCGAGAGCAAATAACTGGGTGGTGATAAGGTTGGAGCGCTCACGAGTCGAGTTAAGGTGTGGAGTGGTGGGCGATACGGGGAGGAAGGTTGGCGAGCTTGTACAACTTGGATTTCTGAGCGATTTTCGAGTTTCTAGTTTTTTAGATTAAGTTTGTTGGTAAGTGGTAACTTTGTAACGTTCCTAACTTAAGAATAGCTCTGTCGATTTGGCTAAAACTTCCTATATGCAAGGCCACAGAACGAACCTCTGTTGTAAGCCCCAAATCAGAGACAGACAGAGAACAGAGCAGCTACGCACCGTCTGTCAGCTAGTTGCATATGGAGTCTCAGAAACGTGGTCAAGTACCAGGTATCGTTAAGTTATTTAAAATCACCATATTGTTCATAATCACTATAAGAAAAACTGCTGAAAAGCTACGATTTGTGATACCTACCAGTAGCCAGGTTTACTTTGTGTGTCATTTTAAAGGTATCTATGTCTCGATAGTAAGTATAGCTCCGATCATACTATCATGGACATCCAATTTTCGCCTCTCATATTGGTAGCGTATAAGTACTCGATTGTATCATGATTTTGAAATTGAATTGGGTTCTGTCCTATTACCACAAGACTTTTCAACGAGAGTTCTGTCTCTCTCATTTGATACGAGTAAGAAAGAGACGGGGCATAAAAATTAGAATCGAATAGGTTGCCAGTGTCAATTTTGCCGGGTCGTGAGGTATCTAAGTGTCAATTTCTGCCTCTGTAGTGTTATTGTGGAAAATTCCTTGGGATCTTGCGCATCCTTTGTGGCATTCCTAGACTGATTGCGTATGTAATCATCGTGATGTTGCGTCTTTTGTTTTGGCTGGTTATGGGAAATCTAATTTGCTGCACTACGGGAGTATCATGAATCATTAGATGCATGATCTTGGTACGAGATGACGGACCACACAGTCGTAATAGAATTGATGACAGCTTTGTACTCGTATATACCAAATTGGTATTAATGTATAGGTAATCTCTGTCTCTTTCTTTCCCTCTCTCTTTCTCTCTCTCTGTGTGTATTTCTTTTAGTTTATCTATCTATCTATGAGGTAGATTGGCTAGATCTTTGATAATCAAGTTGCTTTAGTGTTTTAGTACACACGTTTTAAAATACCAAAATTACAATATCTTTTTATAAGATAAGGGTAGACACCTCTCTATCTTGCTCGCTTTGTATTTGTATAATTACCTATGTACCGAACTTATATTGAAATAAAACAAATATAGGGTCACTGGTCAGCTTTATTTTTTTTTTGTCCTTCCCGATATTATAAGTACCTATGTATTAATCTACTATATTTTATCTATACTAATATTATAAAGAGGAAAGATTTGTATTTTTGGATGTTTGTGTGGAATAAACTCAAAAACTACTGGACCGATTTCAAAAATTCTTTCACCATTCGAATGCTTCATTATCCCAAAGTGACATAGGCTATTTCTTTTTTATTTTTTTTTATCCACAGCGAAGCGTGGCAGGGAGGGAACAGCTAGTCATACATAAATCAATACAAAGTATTACAATTTCGAGACTTCGTATACGTTTTCCTCATTCTATTGTTTTTTGTGCGTGCTCCATTATAAAACGATTGGCTTGAAAGAATAATGTTGGTCGCTCGGAAAGCGGTGGCTGTTGGCCATTGTCTCATCATATTTGGTACAGCACTCCGCGCTACACGACAGTCGATTGAAAACGTGAGTACTGGTGAGAAGAGAATGCATTCGTATCTTTTAGAGTGGATTTTTGTAGGTCTTACGGTGCAACTTTGTGTTCAACTGCTTAATTTATGCTCAAAATAGAAAAAAAAAAACATAAATTTGTGTTTTTACTTAAAATATTTTTTTTATGTTTTTTTTTTTAGGTATATTTTTTTTTTTAATGTAACTGAGTGACGAGACGAGCAAATCGCTCGCCTGATGTAAACGTCACGTTTGCCCATAACAGGTCTGCACCACCCAGAATTTTGAACTCACAGAATTCAAGCCCCCGCGCGGCACAGCACTGCGCTCGTCACCCTGAGATATAAGTTGTTTAATCTCCCATTTGCCCTGTAATTTCACTGGAAACAATGCCCTTCCAACCGGAACACAGTAATGTTTGCACATTACTGCTTGGCGGTGGAATAACTGGCAAAGGTAGGTATGAAAACATGTATTGTTATAAATAAGAATGTTTCCTATTAATTTTTCATTAATTTACTGAACAAAGTACTCTTAAAAAGTAGTTTAGCTGAAATACAAAGAGATAATAAGAGTGCTACTTTTGAAATTAAAAAAATCTTTTTGGATTTACTAATTGAACATTACAATTTACTTCTTACAAAAATCCTTTGATTACAAAGTATTACAAATACTTTCGAGAAATTAAACGTTATTACAAAGTCACTTTTTGTCGCACCTGTACCCAATACAAGAGATGTCCAAGTAATGACAGCTCGTACGTGCGTCAATCGCGCGGTAGGTTAGGTACCGCACGTCGTCGCGTCGCGCTGCGTCCACGCAGCGTGCCGTTGTGTTTTCTGTGGCATCGTCACCAGTGTCGAGTCACCATGATGTGTCTACCAAAATTAGGATAAGCAAGAATTACAAACAACTTGCATTACTGCAAGCTTTGCCTCACGGTAGTATAATCTGTGTTATGTTAACCTGTTAACCCATGATTTATGATATCTCTATTCCAAACATTTATTAAAATTCGTTCAGCCGTTTCAGCGTGAAGGAGTAATCAATATCACAAATATACAATAATCAATTTATACAAGCTTTTGCATTTGCATGTATAAAAGGTACCAACTGCATAACGAGGTTTCAGCAGCGCGGTGATGAAAAACGGTGATGATGATGAAAAGATAGTCTGTTTTAAACCAGGTTATCTTACTTTAACTATCCTATCTATATAAACTGTCTTTAGCTATCTTTACTTTAACCCTGTTGAACCTTTCAAATCTTCTGCTAGTGCTTTTGCTTCCTTATCAGACATGCCATCTGCAAAAGCAATTTTTATTTTTTAATGCAATGCTATTTTCCCAACTTACAATGTTATCCGAAGTATGGACACCCAGCATCGGAACGTCGACGTGCGCAAACACGCCACTTTGGTACGCAATCGCGCACTAATGACAAAACGTAGGCTCGTACGTGAGCAAATCTGCGCGTAAATTGAGCCGCGATGTGCGCTACTGTCTTTGTGCATCGGGATTGGAATCAGCATACCGTGAGTAATATTCGCTGGGTGCAAAACGGGGAGTAGGGACAGACGAATCGATCGCAGCGCCCGCCGTGGCTAAAAAAGGAACTCGCGGCGGATGTCATCCTTGCGTATACATAGTGGAGTGTTGTTGTTTATTGTATTTCGTTAAAAATAAAGAAATATGGGTCACGATACATACCTGCTGTGTTGATAACTGTAAAAACACTGGCGTAAACAGTGGTTGTAAATTCTACAAATTTCCACAAGCACGTTGGAAACAAGAACAACGAATGAAATGGATAACAGCCGTCAAGAAGAAAAAGTAAGTTAACCTATAAAATAACACTTTTATTGTTTAATTATCCATGTAGTATGAGAATGTTAAGTGACTATAATTTATTTGTTGGTTTATTTCAGTGCTGATGGATCGCCGTGGTACCCAAAGCCCCATGACAAAATTTGCAGTGCACACTTCATTGGAGGCAAAAAAGCTGAAGAACAGGGCAGTCCTAGTTACGTCCCAAGAATATTTCAGACTACATCCACCTCCGCGAGGGTTAAGGCAAATTTAGCCATGTCAAGGTATAACCGATAACATGGAACGCAGAAACAAAAAAGAAAAAGAATTGTTGAGCAGAGCAGAAGAACCTAATATTCCTTACGAATCAAGAATTGAAATCATGGAAAATACTGCAAAAAAAATTGATAAAGGATGCCAAATAGAAATATTTTCGAGTGTTGAAAATGAAGGAAAAACATTTATATGTAATCGGTATATATACAGTGGCAAAGAAATATGTGATTCTGAAGTACAGACTGATATACCAAGTGACCCCAAGATTATTAAATATGACAAGAAGACGAAAGACCAAGGGTGTAACACTATTCAAAAGACTTTCGCTCATCAAGGAATTATGACAGAAAATAAATATTTTAATGGGTTTCGTTCAATTACTAAGGATGAAGAACTCATTGATCTTGCTGGTGTAACCCGTGACAATTTTCATTTTTAACACGCTTTTATTAGCTTCACCTGTATGTTTGTATGTTTGTATGTTTGTATGTTTGTATGTTTGTATGTTTGTATGTAACCGACTCCTTTGAGCGCGTTTTTGACCCACTTAACACGGTCAGATTTCTTTCAAACTTTGTAGATATATCGAGGACCGATGACAATACACTAAACAAATCGTGTTTTTTAGTTTTTTTAACTATTAATTTTTTTAACACGCTTTTTCTATAAAGTTTCTTTAACTTTTAATACCGTTTAACTTACAAATGGTAAAATTCGTCATTCGTGTCAGAGAACAGAGTGGCGCAGTGGAAGCGTGCTGGGCTCATAACCCAGAGGTCCCTGGATCGAAACCACGCGCTAGAAATCTTTTTGCTCAATATTTTTTGTTACGCATCAATTTTATTTTATGAGGTCTGAGGATCGAAACCACGCGGCTACAAATCTTTTTGCTCAATATTTTTTGTTACGCATCAATTTTATTTTTAATTTGCTAATAACCCAGAGGTCCCTGGATCGAAACCACGCGCTAGACATCTTTTTGCTCAATATTTTTTGTTACGCATCAATTTTATTTTATGAGGTCTGAGGATCGAAACCACGCGGCTACAAATCTTTTTGCTCAATATTTTTTGTTACGCATCAATTTTATTTTTAATTTGCTTGAGCAGACGGCCAAAATCGGATAACACCAACACATTTGTACATATTAAGGATGGTTAATAGTTAGCAAATCGAACTAAAAAGCGAAAAATAAATAATAGTTAAAAAAAAACTAAAAAAACACGCTTTTTATAAAAAACCGAACTAAAAAAATAGAAAATAAAATTTTATAAATTTAAATTAAGAATAGGGTTGAAAATTTCAATAAATATAAATTAATAATAGTGTAAATAAATAAATATATGTATTTTATTTTTAAAAAAGCGTGGGGTGCTTTCTAAGATATTATCAAAATGCTAATCACTCTACTCATGTCTGTCAATACAAAATGTATCTACAAAATATATAATATCTATTGACCCATGCACCCCACGCTTTTTAAAAATAAAATACATATATTTATTTATTTACACTATTATTAATTTATATTTATTGAAATTTTCAACCCTATTCTTAATTTAAATTTATAAAATTTTATTTTCTATTTTTTTAGTTCGGTTTTTTATAAAAAGCGTGTTTTTTTAGTTTTTTTTTAACTATTATTTATTTATTGAAACGAATAGTGGATAATCAGAAGTTTATGATTGCCAAAGAAGACAGACTTCTTATTTTTTTGATGAAAATGAAATTAGGAGTTACATTTTCAGCTCTAAGTTTGTATTAATAATTTGGCCATGTTTAACAAACAATCAGCAATAGGTCCGTGTGTACTACATAGAATTGGTTGAATTGTGCCAGTTTACACGGCAAATAAAAAAGGCCAACGTTACTATAGACGCTATACATTTACATGTTTTTAGTTTTACAATAAACGATTTTAAATACGACGTTTCATTGAAAATATTTCTTTGTTTATTTTACTATTCGTAATGACAACTCGCCATTTGACACTTCAGAGTCCGCCTAAAGTTCATCCGCTAGTTGGCGCTGCCGTCTCGCACCCAGCGAATAGTACATGGCATATGTGAGCATCTGTTATGAATTATACGATACTAGCTGTGCTCCGCGGTTTTACCCGTTATTCTACATGAACCGTTAACAATTTCGGTATCAAAAGTAAACTACATATATGTTAATCCTGAGTTTAAGATATATCTGTACCGAATATCATCTAAATCAGTTCATCCGTTTTTCCATGATAGAGTAACAAACATACAAACTTTAATACCTACTTAAAATATACAGGGTTATTCATAAAGGGTATGTTAAGCCGAAAAGGGCTCATAGTACTTATCATTATGAACAACTTTTACTATGGGACCAACCCGAAATTCGCAAAAAAAAATCAGCTGTTCCATACATTTTGTCGAGTGTCATTGACATTTTTCTATGGAACAGCTGATTTTTTTTTCGCGAATTTCGAGTTTGTCCCATAGTAAAAGTTGTTCATGATGATGGGTATTATGAGCTCTTTTCGGCTTAGCATACCCTTTATGAATAACCCTATATACCTATAGATGATGATGAAAAGTAGCCTATGACCTTATTTGTGCTTCTGATAATGTGTATGCAAAATTTCTTGATGATCGGTGGCTTGAAAGTGTAACAAACAAACTCTCTTTCGCATTAAAAAAATGAGTGAGATCAAAATTCTATGAGCGAGTGCTTTTATACTCTACCATAATTTTAACATTCAATTTCATAGAAGGAAAATCTAACATTTATCCATATTTTCGTTTGCTGTTGTAATAAGATACTAATGTTACAAAACAAAGCTAATTTGTCGCAAATCATCCCCCTCAAACAACATGAAACAATGTCATCAAAGTTAAACAAACCGCTTTGATTGCCCAAAAGCTTAATTCCGCTCCAATGATCTCATTTTGCATCTGATAAGTGACATACCGATTCGTTCAACCGTGGGCAATTCGGGGCAATCCGTAGCAATTCGGGCAATTCGGAAGTCAGTGACGCGTGCCCTAACCCTCTAACGCAATTGCACAGGCCTCCTCGATATGCACTGCTTTGGTAATGTTTGGCAACTGATTAAAAGTCAAAGCTGTCGTGCCCACAGGAAGTTGCGGAGTAGTGTGGGAGAGCTAGTGGGTTGTTTTATAACGAGTCTGTTGTGAGAAAAAATATTTTGTGCCTATGTTGAGTGTTTGAAAAGGATGATTTTGGAAACTTTTAAAGTCAAATAACGGTTTGAATTAAACTTGTTTATTTAATACAAAATCAAAAGAATGCAATTTAGAGCGTTTTTCTTGCCTGGCCTAAATAATATCTAAATAGACAATTCAATTAAAGTTTGTGCTTAGATTTCTAAGTTGTTTTTTTTTCTGCGAGTGGCAAGAAAAGCATGGTTCCACTTAAATTCTTGCCTATAACAGTTACTGAGTGAACCGGAATATCGAGCTCCAATGTTCCAAAATATTGTGCTGCGCTCGTTACCTTGGCATTGCTACACTAACCGTAAAAATCTATTTTAAGTTGAAAATAACCGTAATAAAACAATCCCTTATCTCCCGTACTAAACCGACTCGTGCCCGTAGGAGCAACGCTCTGATCTGAATAATATTAGTGTTGCGGATCACACGCGTCAGAGATCACAGGGACGGAGTACCCCGGGCGCCGCGGGTCCGGGCCGGGACGGAGCGACAACGGGTTACGTACGAAACGAACCTCTTGTTGTGTAGTAACAAATTATTTCGTGTGGCTTAGCTACTATTGCAAAGCTATGCCTTACCATCTTTTTTACCATGCTTATGATTTGAAGAACCCTTAAGGTGAGATTGCTTATGATTTGAAGAACCCTTAAAGCGAGATTCGTCCGTCTGTCCGTTTGTATGCCACAGTCAATTTTCTCAGGAACTATGAAAGCTAGAGGCCTCAAATTTAGCATGATGCCAGATAATGTTAATCGCTACAGTTTGTACGCGATTAACGATTTGAGGGTTCCGCACTCGTTCAAAATACGATAGTTCAAAACCCATGACCAGCGAATTTTCACTTCAGCAGATGTATATACTATATACTATACGAGTAGGACTAGACATGCGTTTAACCACAAAACCACGATCTCACCTGATGGGAAGCGATAAGAAGAGTGTCAATTTTTTTTTGTGACATGATGGTGATAGTAAACAAACGTTGAATTTGAATCATTCATTTTCATTCTATTCAAGACAACAAAAACAAAGAAAATTCATATATTATGAGTAGGTATTTGTATAAATATCACACCACCAAATGTGAGGAAAGGCTGTAGGTACGTAGTAGAAAGACGGCGTAACATGCAAACGCCATTTTCGGTCTCTAAGGGATTTCCTCTAATTTGTTTGCGCGTGCCTCCGACAAAATGTGTAGTTATTTTTTGTTGGTTTATCTTTCAGACGGGTGTTTTTCATGTAATTTTATGGATAGAACGGTGTATATTACTGTAATGTTATTATTTATGACATTTAGCCAATTTCAGCATCGTAACCGCGACTTTCAGTATGAAATCTATTCAGTTTATAACATAAATAAGTATCTATTAAACACTTTACATGCAAAAAGGTCTGGAAATTAATTAATCTGACTGTCATTTAAAAAATATTCCTGATTTTATGTCATTAACTTACTCATGTGTGCACTATTCCAACAATTTGCGTTATTACCTGATTTGGTTTTATTTTAGTGGATGCATACAAATAGCTAAGAAGTAGGGCTGATTAGTAATTAGATCGCAGGGTTAGTAATGATTAGTAACTAGACTCTAAGAAGGCATCGTAAGGAAGCCATAGCATGATGATAGGTTACTTTCTGGTGCTTGGTTGGCTAGCTACCACCAAAAGTTGAATATCTGTCACCAAGCACTTAATATTCCAATTGCCTCACTTGCAATCCGGTTCCCAAGTTCCCGTCCCTAGCAAAAGCGACCACAATTGATTCATAATGATGGCTAGCTAAGTTGATAATTAAGTATCTATCACCAAGCACTTAATGTTCCAATTGCCTCACTCAAAACACAAAATCCAGTTCCCATCCCTAGCAAAAGCGTCCACCACTAATCAAAAATAGGCACACCTAGCTAGAGAGGCAACTTTCAAATCATTGCCACCTGAACACACCGCCAATAGCTAGCTCATTTCTCTATGAATATCACACACACGTCCACAAAATCCAGTTCCCATCCCTAGCAAAAGCGTCCACCACTAATCAAAAATAGGCACACCTAGCTAGAGAGGCAACTTTCAAATCATTGCCACCTGAACACACCGCCAATAGCTAGCTCATTTCTCTATGAATATCACACACACGTCAATATGCCTGGCGGCAAAGACAATAGCACATTGTTCGACCACTCACCCTGTCAAAGGATGACCAGGAGGGGAAGTCGCAGATGTGTTCGAGTAGTGTAGGGGTGTTATACATCGCTGTCTATTGTTTTGGCTTGTAATTTAGTTTTATTGATCGGTTGTTGATAGTGTTACGTTCCAGGTGGCATTATGATTAAAACATGAAGGTAACTGCGACCGACGGTTTTACCAGCGCTTTGGTGAAATGTGGCCTATGTCGTTTTCTGGGCCCCCGATAACGTGTATGCAAAATTTTATGATGATCGGCGTGAAAGCGTCATAATAATCTCACTTTTCCATTTATGCAAACATCATCATTTAATCGTCATTATTTTATCTTTTACATCATTGCTTACCATCAGGCGAGATGGCTGCCAAACGCAAACCTATAGTTCAAGAAAAAAAAAATTAACCTCATTTTAATATACTTCGGTTGTAGATAAATATTTATGACTCATTGTTATGGTCTTGATAATTTTATGATAGATTTTTCTCAGATGCTACGGCTTTAGTAAGTTAGGGTAGATTATAAAGTACCAAAAGACAAAAAGACAGTGTGTGCGATGAACCTCTAAGGGCTACTTATTTTAATATTTTAACCGCAGAGATCACGATCAGTACTTCATGGCAACTTTGTAGATACTGGCCAGTGAGTTTTCGTCAGTGGTTCTGAATGCAGACTTAGGTAACTCCTTGATCGCTATAATCCAGTGTAACCACTCTACTGCTATACGTCTTGTTGTCTACTGTTATACATCTTGTCACCGCGTGTAATTCGATTATCATTTTATCATCATCTGATACAGCATCAAGATTTGTAAAACAGGTCCAAGATTTCTGTGACCATTCAAAATATTTACTGCGACTGGTTTAACAAGAACTTTGTCATAGTATATTTTTAATTCTATATTTTGGTCAAAATGCAAAAATAAATCCAATACGGTCTTTGACAAAGTGGTAGACTTTAATGTTATAGTGATCCTGCCGTTTGACATGTTTTTTCTTCTCTAAACTTTAGCAAGTTTGAAAGTATCTTTTCTAAATAAAAATTCGCATAATCCTTAGCCATAAAAATCAGTGACGCTATTTTTCTATCTTGCATGTTTGTTTAGGTCTAGCTACTGAATTTTGAACCACTTGCCGAGGTTCGATTGACCTGCAATTTTGTTTTGGTGTAACTCTTACAAAAACTTATTTTTTTTAATATTTCTCAAGTAACTTTTTGGTCCTGCCATTATTTATTTTGACAAAGGAATAAAATGGCAAGATGTTGAAGTAGCGTTCTCAACATTGCAAACTTTACATTTTAAGCTCTCGTAAGCGCCTTAAGAACCGGTCCCTGGTATTTATTATTTTATTAAGCTTTTTAATGTTTGCGGAGATGGTATTAAAGCAATCACCCGTCGAGGTGAATCGATTTACTGTTTATTGAGGAATATTTGCGCAATAACTCTTTCGGATTTAATTTGTGACGGCCGGAAGAGAAATGGGTATTTGCATCAAGGTTTTTTAATTTCCGACGCAAAAAGAATAGAATAGAACCAAATCAATTTCAAGAAGAAAGAACTGAGATTCAGTCGAACTAGGTAGGACAAGGGTGGCCTCGTTATTAGAAAAAATGGTGTTATAAGTTTCACATGACAATGTGTATCCATATGTCTGTCTGTGGCATCGTAGCTCTCACACAGCTGATCCAATATTGATTTAGGTTTTTTTTTGTTTGAAAGCTAAGAACACTCTCAAGCTAGTCAGCTTGAGTGTGTTCTTAGCTGTAATTAATTTTTTTTAGCCGTTTTAAGAATTTTCGTGCTTTTCTTGTCTGCGGGGGTTTTAAACTAAAAAAAAAATAATGTTTTTGGCTGAAGTTTATTGGATTTATCATCATAAGTCATACTTGAAAATACGAAAGCATTTTTGCATGTTTGTCTGTCTAGTAGGTACCTACAACAAAGCGACACCAACGATTGTAGATATTGTAGGTATTGTATAAATTACCAAAAAGAAAAAGCTTATCGCCACCGAACGCCACTTATTGCCAAAACAATGAACCAATTACCCCTGTCGCCGTCCCAGTGTTGCCGCACGTTGAGTTTCCCCAAAACACGGGTAATAGGAAGATAGGGGAGAAGGGGAGAAGTAATAAAAAAGCGCAGTCCCCGGGGGGTTGTGATAAAAGATTTTAGCGCGGGGGAGCCGGGATTATTCGTGTGATACTTTGTCTTTTTAAACGGTCGCTCTTTGTAGTAAGACGTTGTAATAGGAAGTTATGGTAAGCATTTCTCCCGTGGCGAAGGTACAAAGTTGTTTTATAAAGCTTCTTTATCGTTTCGGCTAAATTTTGTTATTATTCTTGGTTTTGGCTAGTTATTGTACGAAAAAAGCAGTACCTATTCAAATCTTTATCTTTTTTCAACATAATTTGAATTTCTAAATAAAAAAATATATTACACGTTTATGAAATAACTCAAATAACTAAACATAGTACCTACTCTATTCTTTACTCTACTCTCTAGTCTAGAAGATCTATCGAAAATAAGTTGGCACTTAAGTCTTTTCTTAAATTAGGTTTCCTTCTGATTCTTAAAAATACTCCAACACACAAACCCCTAAGCATTTCCAAAAGAGCACATTTTCCTCCCACTTAACTTCCACTTAAACAAACAATTGATAAATTAACAAGATCGACGACGTCCCTGTCCCCTCGTGTTTCTTTTTTTCCCAAAAAATAGGGGAGACAAGATTACCGGCCCCAGGCGTATCTAGATGTGACAGATTAACCGGTAATTTCCGGTAATTCTCCTAAATTGATATCTCAAGAGGAAAAGCTTATTTTTTCAAACTTTTTCTTTTTTTCCGCCCCTCGAACCTTTGAAAGATTGCCAGTCATTGCCGTAAATGTAAAAAGGTTATGAGATTGTTTGACGTGGATTGGGCAAAGTTGCTGGAGAGTGCTGGCCGTAATGAAGTTTTGGTTTACGGTCGAGAGTTATGATTTTAGTGAGTTTCAATCAGGGATGTTGGTTTTTGTTGCTTTCGTAAACCTACCTATCTAGGTGTTATAGACACAGTTTTATTAAATACTTACAATAAACCTGAATGTTTCATTCAATTTCATTCTAAAATTAAAAATAAGGCGAATAAATGTTTCTGACTTTGATTTTGGTCATGCTAGAACCCATAAAAATCTTTCTTGAGACATGGCAAGAGCGTTACCATATTAAATACACTCTTCTAAGATTTTATATTTAGTTTGTGAACTAAAAAACTGAGTAACTCAACACGCCTAGTATGCGAAAACGTGGTCGAAGACAAAGCACGCAGGTTTATAATACGTAGGTAGCTACTGTTATAGTTGTATGTTGAAGTACATAATAATGATTGTAATGTCAAAATTAGTTCCAAACCATTGCTCCTATTTCAAATTATCAACTACTTTGTTCAATCCACATACCCAAAGCGTTTCTTTGCTCATTTCTAAATAATAACTTAACAATCCTAACAAACATGACAGCGGCTACTTCAGCTCAATTTCAAAACATTTAATTGCACCTATTTGTCATAAACGTAGTTTATTTCGAAATGAAGCATTAGACGGGATCTTCTACCGCTTGTCATGTCATGAGGCAATTTTAGTATCACGTTCACTTAAAATTTACGCAACATCCTAACCAGATTACTTGACCTGTCTTGCTTGAGAACTAAAAGGATTTTCAAGTATCGGGAGAGGTCTAAGTAGGCTGGTTTAGGAAAAAAATCGCGCGTGCCGTGCTCGGTCGTGGCTTCGGTCTGTTTACCAGTAAGGTCGATACATCCTTTGAATTCGTATAATTTATCATTATCGCTGTGTAATTGGAGATTTTGATATCTGAGCTATTTATCTTGATGATTTTTGTGCCAATGTCGTTGCGGTAATTTCAGGTGCTTTAATTTTAGACGATGGTTTTACGATGATTGGTTTCACGGATAAACATTGTTAATGTTTTAGGCGTTAATTTGATTTGTTAAGTGACGTAATTTGTTGCATGTCACAGTTGCCAAATGGTTACATGTCATCATCATCAACATCATTAAGATGATTGCAATCAACGTATGAGATCATTAAAATCAGTATCCCTATATAGCTTGTTTTGTTATGGGTTGTAATAGTGTAACAAACTTATAAATGTGTGAAATTGTATAATAGTTAAATTCCGCATATAAATTTTGAAATTAGGTATTTTAGAAAAAAATCTCTATCCTCCCTCCACTTTTCACTATCTTGTATTTAATCATAGTATTTAATAATAAAATTCCTAAGACACTTAAATATGAAACTGACCGCAATCTCTGTGCTGAGTGTCGACTGTCGAGCAACCAGTCAGTCAGACCAATCTGGTCATCTTCTCTAGAAGATGACAAGATTGGTCTGACTGATTCTCGTCTACGAGACAAATCTATCTCTCTATCTCTCTCTCTCTCTATCCGAGTCTAGCCTAAAGTCTCCTAATCTATCGAGCTATATGGCACTCGTAACATGCATCTCAGATTGCTTCCCATGTTCGCCTACGCCAAGACTTATTTATTGACGACTCGAGGCTAGGATTTATGGTATAGGTAGCTGCTTGTCGCAATTAGCCCGGGGCTGTTGTTTAGTTAGCTTCAAGACGGATTGTTTTGAGATGGTTTATGGGAAGACGTATGGAGACTTGTCGATGGGAGATTGGCTGGTTAATTAAAGGTCAGAAGAAAGTTGGTCATTGGTATATTTTATTGAAATTCTTCATTATTATGTTGACAAGGGAAGACTCTTCTTAAGGAAGTATTCCCATGAATACTTAATCTTAATCTACTTAAACTAATTACTTAATCCTTGAATACAGGGAGTATTCCCGGTCAATAGTAACTTAAGTTTGTTGGTTAGAATGCTTTACTTCTTGTAAAGCGCTGAGAAGTGCGTTTTACAGGGTTATAAGGAAATATTATGCTAAGCCGAAAAGGGATCACAAGTCCCATAATTATGAACAACTTTTACTACGGAACCAACCCGAAATTCGCGAAAAAAAACAGCTGCTCAATACATTTTGTCGAATGTCATTGACATTTTTCTATGGGACAGCTGAGCTGTTTTTTCGCGTATTCCGGGTTGGTCCCATTATAAAAGTTGTTTAGAATTTTGTGTACTATGAGCCTTTATCGGCTAAGCGTACCTTTTCCTTATAACCCTGTATACCTTATCAATCAAGTACCAAATCGGTTTTGTTGAAAATACCTTTCAATTTCTCCTCTCTCATGTTCTAACTCAAACCACCGTGAAATTTTTACGGTGTACCTACATTGAAACTCTAACATCAACCAACTTGTCACAGACCCCCATTTTGATTGATACACGCGGCAACTGACAACGTTTGACTTCCGCCGCCCTATCCGTTTCCGGTAGTTTTTTCACTTTTCACGGCGAACGGGAAAACGTGTTTCCTGTTTGCTGTGTCACGTCACAGCAGTAAAATAGTATTGAAAGCTTAGAGTCGACGAATCAACATATCTTTTTATTTTTAGTTGAAAGGGTGCCGCTTTTTCCTGAAATGCGGTATTTAATTTTGATGGTAAAATTTTAACTTAATAAAGAAACAATATACTACTTACTGTGTATTTATCTATGACTCAAAGACTAAAATTAAAGCAGCCAGTGGTAGTAAGTGCCTGGATAGAATAAAAAAATATAGATAAAGTAATAAATTTGAACAATAAATTCAGTACCTAGTGTCTCTAAACGATCAATAAGAAACCTAATAATAAATAAGCACCATTTGTATTTGTATCATTGAACTCATTGTATTGATAGATAGTTTATATTTTAAGCATGGAGGTCTCGGTAAAAGTTGTTTTGCATCCACATCTCATAATATCGATGTGTAGCTATATATAGGTTAATTTAAAATAGGTTCAAGCATCAAGACATAAGCGTTTTACGCCGTTTTCTTGTGTTTGTATTGTATATTTATCGTTTTCGTGTCGTTGTTTGATCCTGAAAATTATTGATCGATGGTATATCCAGTATTGTAAAAATCTCAACAGAGACACATAGGTATATAATATATAACACAATTATAATTTTATAGGATTTTAAATTAATTTAAAACTTTTTTCAGGCAGTTTCGCTATATTTTACAAAATAAATTTTGTCTCTACAAAAATGAATACTTACGTTACAAATACATAATACAATAATTTTACAAATACCAAAAGAATAATTAAGGTTTATATAGAACAGCTAACATACTATACCTATATGAAATATAACTTTCCATTTCCGTCTTAAATTTTTAACGTTACACAATCAAAGCTACCAGCTCACACCTTAAACCGCGTCTCAACAGTGACCCCTTGACAGACAAGCTTCCAAATAGGTAGGTAGACACATTAATTTAGCCATCACGAATATGTGCGATCAAAACATTAATTCAATCGTTGACTCCGAATTAATTGCTAAATTGCTAATGCTACATCATGCGTTCAGTATGGAGGGTCATTATAAGCGTCAGAGATGGTAAAGGTTACAGTTTGTCAACGACCTAGTTTGTCTACAAAATTTTGGTGTGTATAATTTATTTTAATGTCTTTGTAAAATTAGGAAACTAGAATGTCGTAATATTATAATAATGATAAAAACATTTATGAAGATGTAAAATATAGAGTTTCCGTTTGATGGTCTATCTGAGATGATAGTTGCTAAGAGAAACTAGATTTTCGTGGTTACCTCTTTAACCATACAATGACTGCTGAATAAATATAATATTTATATATGTACATAGTTTGTAAATATATATTTACAAACTATGTATTCCCGCTACCTCTCACATGCTAAGCGAGCGCTCTACTATCTGAGCTACGCCCCTGTGGCAGTTAAACTTGTAATACCAATTGAATTTGGTCACCTACCAATAAAACTATGTATTTATATAACTATGTTTAGGTAACTTAATTTCGCTTACCTTCGTTCTTTCTTTTTGTTTCTACTTTGAGATGACCTTTCACTTCCATCTTTCAGACCACACAGAAAAATAATAAGTACCAAATATACGAGTATATTAACAGAATCGTTCGAAAATTAAACACGCAGATAAACAAAAACCAACAACTAGGCAGTGTCCATTAATTTAGAACAAACACCAATCACTGAACATTTTCAATCTAAAGTTAAGATGGTGACAGAAATATCACCTCTAAAATCTAAGCATGAAGTAAGTTTAACGCTCTATAAACACAACCATAAACGTCATTCTTAGTCTTCCTTTTCGATTCAAAGTGGCTTACATTACAAGTAAATTACATAGTACATTACTGAGATCAAAACAGGGACCGTTGTGCAACGCAAGTCATACGTGAGCCTACTGGGGACGCATATGCGAAATAACAAACCAAAACCACAAATCACATGAAGCACTCAAAAATAAACCCACTCGTCATAACAATAAGAAAGAAGAAGAAAGCAAAGGTAATGCTGCAATCAAAGAAGGCGATATCACTGTCATAGAATATGATGGCATAAGGAAAGAAGCTCTATTGCAATTCAATGAGGTTCATTGTTGGAAATGATTGCAGAATGAATCTGTTGAAAATACAAACTCAAAATTTCAATGCAAATATAGGAATATAAACCTTAAGGCTTTTGCAGAAAGGTTAAACGAAGTTGTAAATATAAAGTGGTTGAAAGAATATGCGCCTACGCTTGTCATCGTATCCGTAACGCGATCTCCGCGCCTTAGGTGCTTTAGCGTCGGTGCAGCTTGTGATTTTGTGATTTAAATGCGCTTTTAATGTTGAAAGTCTATGTTTTATTGTGATGGAATATGTTATTCAGAAAATAGATAATAATAACCTGAACGACAACAGGTTTGAAGCTCTATTGTCAATTTGTAATTTCACTATTGATTTGAAAGCTATTAAAGTTTTCTTACCCCAGTTTCCCCAGAAGATACCTGGATTAAGACATGAAGGTGTAAATTTTGTTTGTAATAAGTGTTGTTTAGTTAAATCAGTTTAAGATAAAATGGAAATCAATAGAAATAGATTAAAATGTGGTAGTCCTTTCAAGTGGTGGAATATTGTCCAAAGAAAGTGATGAATCTTGATTTAAAATGTTACCCAGTGTTGAGAATATGATTAGAAGAGGAGTTAAAGATGAGGTATGAAGTTTTGAAACAATTCTTAAAAATATACACTTATCTGAAAAGTGAAATAGAAACTAACACACAGATACAAAATATAACCCCTCAATAGACTGCAGTAACTGACCATCACTAACAACCATCGACTACAATATATAGACATCAACCTATCCCACTATTAATCCTCCGCAATCGACCATAAACCGACTAATTAACCGTCTAGTTGCCACTCTGTCATCTCCTTTTACAATCACTAATGACAAGTCCCGTCTAAAGTTCCCAGAAGTTGACAGCAACAATCTCAATAAAATCATAAAAGTCGATTGTGCTCGTAAAACTGAGAAGAATATTTACAACTGACCATTACTTGAAACTGTAGACTCTTATTCTGATGATGATAAAGTTGAGAATGGCGGTGATGTAGTTGGAGTGGAAAAGGTAGTGCTCGTTAGTGTGACAGGACGCGAATGCGTTTAAAGATCAGAGGTTAACCGCTGATTTAATTGATTTTCTATTGTAGCCGGCGGGAGATATTGATTGCACTTTCAGTTGGCTACTGGACACTAAAGACGTAGAAATTGATTAGTCATTGAAAACCAATTTATTGTTGTAGCAAAAGATATCATTTTTAGGGCCAGGTTTGAAGAAACGACAAATTGAAGATTAAATAACGGAGTCATGTTAAGAATAAAGTTTGTATTATATTGGTGACTAATCAGATTTAGATATATTTATTCAACAACTGATACATAATAAGTTTTGTGAAATTGCAAACGTATAATTTTCACACTCTTACGTACTTCAAACAGTGATTGAAGTAATTAAATCTGTGTTCAACAAACAAGTGTAGTTATATGCTGAAACTTTTCAAATTTCCAAATATATTTTAAAAGCAACTCTCGATTTAGCCACCTTTCAAACGAAAACAACTGAATCAGTATCGGTTCGGTTTCAGAGCTACGATGCCGTTGCTTCAAAGTGTTCAAAGAGACACGGAGAATGGACCGCATTGGAACGCAAAAGTCATACTGCTTTAGTACATTTGGCATGAACCATAGTACACACACTACAGCGGGGCGTAAAGCAAAAATTGGTAATGGAAATTTGCTGTGGTTGCCGTCCTAATGTGCAAAAGGGTTGCGCCCTTTTGTTTCCTTCCTTTTCCCTTTTTCTGCATGCTTCTGTTTCCGTCTCTCTTTTCTAAGAGATTAAAAATATTTGTAAACTCTTAGAAAATAAAGAATACCAGATACCACAAACAATCTCAATGTACCAATGACTCAACATCAAAAATGTCTAACAATCTCAAGAATTCAAGAGCCGAGTTCAACACCGCACGGTAATACCAAATCTAAACACTCATCCGACTATTTCTGTCATGTCTGTTTGTTCAGAGCTGTCCGCTGACATCGATTCAGAGCTATTTTATGATCGGAATGAACTTTGATATTCAGGGATCTGCAGGAATTCTGTATCCGGGAATATACTCCCACATAGGACGTGGGAGTATAATTAAAGCGAAATACGCTATCCTGTTTCTATCACTGTTTTTTATAGGGACATATTTGAGATAGAAGATACAATCAAACACTTATAATTTTCCTTTAGTTGGCTCTTTTCTAAAAGTATAAAATTTAGACGGTTATGAAATACTACCTCTATTTGGCATAGAATTTCTGTATAACCTTTCTGTACCTCTATAACTTAGATACTTTTAGTTACCACCCCAAAAAGTAATTTAGAAACAAAAAATGTAACAAAATCAAGTTAAAATTACGAAACAATATCTAGCTCCGAGCCTCCAAGG
The DNA here is from genome assembly GCA_949125135.1 of Alcis repandata. NCBI lineage: Eukaryota > Metazoa > Arthropoda > Insecta > Lepidoptera > Geometridae > Alcis > Alcis repandata. The sequence continues at coordinate 8,560,264 of OX421238.1, forward strand.
CTTGATGCGTAATTACACGCAAATTAATGTCTAAATAAGTAGCTCAAGACAAATGAACAAAGAGACGAGCCATTAATCATAGTCGGGATAGGTGTGACCCCGGCCTTATTAGTGGTTTTATTGTTACGTCGAATTACATCTCGGATTGAAGAGTTCTTAGCGGAAAAAATAATTGGTTTATACGGTTAAAATCAAGTTATCTGCATATTATTGTATGATTACTTGCTTAGTTTCGTAGATTTAACTAAATTATTATGTGCGTGTACTAACTCAGATTTCAAAGTTAAGACTTATCTAGGTAGGTACATATAATATATAATTAATAGATAAATAGGATAAGTATGAAAAACCCCTAATTATGCTAGTGATTAGCTCGGAGGCCGGGCCAAGCAGCGCCAGGACAGAAAAAAAAAAGACTAATCATCATCTACAGCCTTCTCTTATAGCCTACCTTGTACCTATAGGCTGTGGACAAATTGACTTTCTACTGCTTTAATCCACGAGTAGAGCAAAGTTTCAATAAGGATATGTTTTGCCACTTTCTCGCGGAATTTATCTGCCTTAGATTATGTTCAATGAATAGGTACCTACTTAGTTATATTTAAATTAAAAAAATAGAAAAAGTATAAAAAAAAAATTAAATAATAAAAAAAATATCTAACTCTAACCGAGATCATTAAAAAATAATTAAGAATATTTTGAAGAGTATGTATAAGTGCCTACTACATGGCCCTAAAGTGAGCACGCACGTAAAGCCCCGAGCACACCAGATGCCGTGTCCATAATGTATTATCCAAACAAACCGAAAATACTTCCACCCCGGTCATACACGCGGTTGACAATAGATAACCATAGTGTGCTATAAACAGAAGTGCAACTTTTGCTTGTCTATCTTAGCTGGCACAGAGACCATAATTACATGCATCAATATCAAGGTGTGTGTTTCTAAATGTTACACTTATGTCCGAATAATTTCTCGTCTTGAATTTTTATTTCTCTTTCTGACTGTTTAGCCCATTTTGTGTTGGGATCAGCTTTCCTAACTTTCCTTCTCCATTTTATTCCCTCGAGATTATTACCACGGCACTTAACATTATATCTTATTTAGTCTTGTTTAAGTTTATAAAATGGCGCTATTGCACACATCGCTGCCAATCATTCATAATTTATTTCGTAGGAGAGAAATAAGCTTTTAATTTTGTCTAGGCTTCTTCTTTTTAGGTCTTTTCTATTCAAGTCATCCAGATTCTATTCACGAATTTTGATTCTTGACCCATCGCGCTAATAGCGACCAACGCTCTGCAATCGGCATCACTCACTTAGCATCTCAGACTTTATTTACTGTATTACAGCCTCCACTATGACACCGCGCATCGCCCGCGACCGCTAGTGTAAACACGCGTTTATTATCGACGTCATAAAACGTCGCGTTTATCGGCGCAGTGTGGGTGGTCCCTTACGGAGTGTGAGAGCTTCCGTTGATTGCATAAATAATGTATATGCATTCCTTATCAATAAGTGGGGAAATTAAAGACGTCTAACATACCTACTAGGTCGCGGTGTTGCCAACATCAAATGTTGAATTAACCGAGAGTGGGGTAGAAAGGAATTTATAGCACTTGTAGTAAAACTGTGCATGACGATGATGAACTCACTGAAGCTCTATTATGGCTATACATATATATGATATACTATACATATATAGGATATACATGATTATAAGGTTACTGCTGGGTTGTATACTAAGCAGAAAAAGGCTTATAGCTCATAGTAACATTAGTAACCCTGTAGTATTCTTCTGCAGGTGTAATAAAATTCGAGTAAGTGAGTTGGTATACATTTTTCATCTATTAAACCGATTAATTATTTGTCAGAAAAAGGGACCTTTTCTCATGCCTTTATTTTGGTCACTTTCATGAGTTTCTAAAAAGAGACATGTAAACACAGCTGCGCTCATTTGGATGAAATTTGGCGTCGAAGTAGCTTATACCCTTGATTTATACTCAGCTATGTTTTGATTTTTATTTCGAAAAAAAAATACAATTCTTGCAGTATAGCGAGTAAAACCGTGGGGCGCAGTTACTAGGTACTCTAGTATGTTAAAGTCTCGCTATCAAACATTTCCTAGTTATCTACGGTTTAGATTCGACTAGTTAAGTACTTTGTCTAAATAAATATCTCAGCAACTTCCTTTCCAAGTCCAAAATAACTTTGGATTTCTTATAGTGAAGTGGTACTAAATTGCAAGCAGTGATGTGCTAATGGTTTGTATCAAGGTAGGGTAGTTAACTGCACGCTACTGATAAAACAATGAAAATTGCACAAATATTTCAGTCTCAAGGATTCGCCTGACATCTAGGGTGATGCACGGAACCTCACTTGTAACTTCAAGGCTGAAATTAATCTTTCTTTTAGATCGAATATTTCGTCTTCAATCGACACGATACCTACCTTTTTGGTCTCATCGTCGCGTTATTTCCACAAGAGTAACTTTCACTAGGATATTAATAGTTTTATTTACAGAGACTTAAATTATGCAAATACATGTGAATATTTAAATATACTTAAATTAAAAACTTAACAAATAAAACTAAACTAATCTAAAAGGCCGCTGCCTGTAGGAATTGTACCCTAAATAGTGGCCCTATTACCACGTTGTATGGCGATGCTCACTCTTTGGGCGAGAGGCCAGCATTTTGGTTTTGGTCACGTGTTGCTTCGACCAGACGAGAAGAAAGCTCTTTATATTTTTTTTCACATTAGTTAGATATAATTACATCATAATGTAGTGCCGCGTAGCTGGGCTAAATATTCGTTACCGATCACTGATGTTAAGCAATGGATGACTCGGTCAGTCTGCGGATGGGTGACCGCAGGTGACGTTTATAAACCACCACGTATAGCACTTTTTTAACCGACTTCAAAAAGGAGGAGGTTATCAATTCGACTGTATGTTTTTTTTTTATTTTCTTTTTTTTTTGTTTGTTACCTCATAACTTTTGACTGGGTGAATCGATTTTGATGATTATTTTTTTATTAGAAAGCTGACGCTTTCCATTTGGTCCCATTTCAATTTAGTCCAGTTCTGATAATGGTATCCATGAGAAAACCATATAAGTCTTAAATTTGCATTAAGTACGTGCGCGACAAATAGATGAATAACTCAATAGTCGGTCTTTAGAAGTCGGTTTTTGTTTTTTGTTTTGTAAAAATAATGTTCTTGTTTAGCACATAGGTAGACTTTAGACGCTTCAAACAACAACACCATAAGAGACTGAAACAACAAAAAAGAGCAAAAAAAGTTACAACAATATTTTGAATTTTGGACCTCTTAACAAAACACCAAGTTTTAAGGTTGATTAATTAAGTTTTGAATGCAAATAAAATAAGTTACAATTCTTGACTTCATAAAAGATCATCCATGCCAATCCTCTTAGGCATTTGGCAACCTCGAACAGTAGAGTGTAGAGTATTTCCGCAATAAATCTTAGTTTTTGAAACGCACACGTGTGGTGTTTTTCACGACAAATGACGTAAAACGTTTCCAGTAAAAAAGATTCCCTGTCAAAGTAACAATGAATCTACGCAAAGGTTTTTTAATCAACGTCATTGGTCTCTTGAGATAATATTTTTGAAACATCAAACGTGCCGGTCTATTATGATAGTTCTGTTAAGTATTAATACCAAAGAAAAAGATGGTTCAAGAAGTCGAATAAGCTAGGTGTTGAATAATAGACACGAATTTAAATTAAGCAAACAAGGTAAGTAGGTACATAGTCCTGTTATTGAAAAAAAGGCTGAGTGGGTTGTTCTACAATAGATTTAAAATGGGTGTCTTCAAGTCGAGTGAATCGGTTTCATGGTTACTCCATTGTAGTAAAACTGCAAGCACCATGAGGGAGGATGGCGGTGAAACAAAAGTCTATCATCGATTAAAATAGAAGGCTACTCTCTGGTTTAACATAACTGTAAAGGAAGGCACTTTATTAACACGTAGGTACACTGGAAATTAAATTTGACAAACCAGAAAAAGAGAAGATCAAGATCGAGTATACCGCTCTTATATATAAGCTAAATGAGGACCATCTACATATTTGATTAATAAATATTTTAAATTACCTAATTAGTATAGAAAAAAATTTCATCCATACCTACTGACTTATAACAGCATTCCGGTTGACCTTGAAATAAGATCAGCCACAATGCTACATACAGTAACCTAATTGAGCCCATATCTATAATCAGAATAGATCAGTCTTTTGTTATAATAATTCAGTCCTAAATAAATATCAATTACCATCAACAATTACAACACATTTTGTTCCACCCACTCGGACAGAAAGTCGCGCGCTGACTCACGCAGTGTCGCAAACGCAGCCGAGCCGCCATGTGGGTGGTGTGATAAGCATCTAATTATTATGTGTTTGTCGTCGCCTAGATCTATGCAGGCGGGAATAACGACCAACTTATCTTTGGAGTTGAATGAGGGCGCCACTATCGACAGTGCTGGGAACTCAAATAAAATAAGAGATTGAACATCTTAATCATATCTCAGGGTGACGAGCGCAGTGCTGTGCCGCGCAGGGTCTTGAATTCTAAGAGTTCAAATTCTGGTTGGCCCAGTCCTGATAAGGGCAAACGCGATGTTTATCATCAGGCCAGCGAATTTCTCGTCTCGTCACTCAAAAGCACAGAAAAAACTGCTGCACAAAACTGCTGGTCGTTAATAAAGATTTTAGTTTCCTCATTTTGTCACCTTTACATAGTGTTGGACTTGCTGTAGAGTCTGCGAACAAATTGTTATTCATTGTAGACTAGCGCCTTTAGTGTGGGTGGAGTATCGGAAAATCATATCATATCCTTCACTTTCTTTTCAGAGAATCTGCCTAGTAAAAAACATCTTCGGGCGTTTATTTTAATATGGTTACCTAGTTATTAGTTAGCATTTAATAAAACTTCTTGAACTTGTTTTGCTTACAAAAACAACAATTCTGTAGCTGGCAACCTTTTTCAGTTTTTTCCCAAAAAAAGTAATCAAAATGAAATCGAAAGCTAAATCTAAGTTCTATATTTATCTAGCTAGCTAAACTTAAATATACCCATTTTAGTCGCAAATCCGTCTGTCTCAAAACTGCCACATCTCAAAAACTCTTAACTTCTCTTACTCGATGGCTCGTTTGTTTAACGCCTTGCATTGACAACGACAATATCTATTCTCGATCGACGTTTGTTTATATTATAAACATTACAGTCATAACAGGACCATGATTTATTTACACCCGAATAAATACAGACCTCTCTTATGTCAATAACCTTAAAGTTCTCTCTTGCAAGTTTCACGTTTTCGTAATTGTTTTTGTATCTGTGATTCAAGTTGAGGACAGTCTTGTTATGAATAGAGGTCGAAGACTCGACTGAAGTATGTTTAATGTGAGAAAACGATCTTTTGAAACGTGTTATTTATCGGCTGTAAAGGAATTCTTAACATAATAATCAGTGTTAGTATCTTTTAGCGGATGCTTTTTGTGAAGTTTTAAAAAATAACTGGAGCATAAGACATATTAAGGTCGGGAGGTCATCGGACTCTTTATAAGGTTACTAGCTGTACCATGCAGTTTCACTCGTTTTTAGATAGAAAGATAAACTCTTTATTGTCCACACCACAAATTACAGACAATAAGGACTAGTGTAACAACAGGCGGCCTTATCGCTAAGAGCGATCTCTTCAAGCTTCGCTTTTCTTCTGGAACCCACAACCTTCCCGTTAAAAAAGTCTCCTATGTACCTACGTGTAATTCAGGGTATAAACTAACCTGTGTACCAAAATTTCATTCAAATCCGTGCAGCCGCTTTTCGCGATTGAGTAACAAACACTAAAAAGTACAAACTGTCTTATTTCAAATGTCTGAAGGTAATAAATTTGAAATGTTTAATAACAAAATTTCAAAAATGATGTTGAATTTTGTAATATTAATTTAAACATTTAAACACAATTTAAACATATTAACTTCTTTAATATTTTTGTATCTGCAATGGTTGGGCTGGGCATGTCTGCCGCATATCGGATGATCATTGGATCAGATTAGATAACTCCAGCGATAACCAGATCGCAAACGCCCTCCTAAGATCAAAGATGTGATGAAGGGACGATCTCGATAAGCACAAAAATAACTGCCAATATGCACCTCAGTTTTAGGCAACGTCAAATAAAAAGAATCCCACTACTGGATTAAGATCTATCCAGTAGTGGGATAGTTTAGCCTTAGAACTAAATTGTTGGGCGAAGAAAACCTGTTACTGTAAATTACGTAAGAAAATTATTAACGGCATCTATAGGTCCATATTTTCAATAACAAAACTGAGAAACAAGTCAATAAAGAAGTTAAAAAATCTCTAAAATTGGAAAACATTTCGACCTTTTTCATTTTTCCTTATCCAACGACACTCCCTATTAAGTCATAACCAATTTACACCCGACCGCAAACCGTATAATAAAAGTCCCCAACCAAAACACCGCAGCCTTCATTATTCAAATCACTACACCCATAAGGATATAATTACACCCTCGACGTTTATAAAAGCTATAAATTTCAGGTAATCACAACACTGGCCAGTTTCACATATTTCAGGTGACATAGCACTGAACGAGCGAGTTCCGGTGAAATTGGACCCATTGGGACCCGATTCTTTGCCGCACGAGATTGTCTCGGTCACTCTTACTGTCATGACGTTTCTGGTGAGTGCGACAGGGACCGAGATTTCTCGCTGGCTAGAATAGGGTCCTGTAACGGAAGTGCCACGGGCCGGAACGTGTATACAAAGTGCGAGCCTTCGTACCGTGACGGATACTATCAGAACGGGGTGGAATTAAGTGGACGTGGAAATTTATAGGGTTTTCCAACGCAAGTGTTTTTGAATATGGAAAAGTCGAAGAAAATTGGTGTGTCCAAATTTAATGTGGCGGAATAAAATTTTCTATTTTTTTATTTAGACGTGTGTTTTTTAACAGACCGGTGTTATGTAAATGTGGATACGTGTATCTGTGGCATCGTAGCTTACAAACGGTTGTACTATTTTTTTTAATGCGACTTAATCGACGGATTTAAGATATTTGGTTCAGCCGTTTAAAATTTTTGGGCATTTTTCATTTTGAGTTCAATGTTATCGTAAGTTATCTAAATGGTTAGATACTTACTTTCTCAAGTATAAAACTCATTGAATCTTCAATGGAAAATTCCACTGGACTGAATACTTAGAATTCTAGAAGTAAAAGTTCTTCACAAGTCATAAATTATAAGCTAGTCATGTGTTTCAAAGTTATATTAAGTTTCACAAGATCAAACACAGTTTATACTTGTTCTAGCCTAGAAATTAAAAAGAGAAGGAGGCCTCAGATTCTAGAGATTCTAAAAAAAGTTGGCGTTCTTTTGTTTTTACATTTATTTAACGAAAACTTGAGTAATTGAGTAAAACACACGCACTAGAAAAACACTAGAAATACATTGACGGCCTGTTTGGATCTGTTCTAGGTCTGGGTGTCAGTTGCCCTTGTCTTTGTGTATGTTGCATGGCATCTCCGACACAGGATTTATCCTAGTGAGGAGCTATGAGTGTGAAACGTTATTTTTTTACATTTGAAAACAGTTATTTTTTAATTGAGTATCGTTAATCCGATATTCATGAAATTTTGCTGAAAAGTAGTTGCTCATATTCGAACTGAAACTTGTATTGAAATGAGCTACTTCCTCACAAATTTTCTGAAGATCAGATTAACGATACTCAAGTTTTCGTCAAACAAAAACACACAACACAACACAACACAATAGCACAACAAACATCGGCATCATCATCACCGTTTTTCATCATCCGGTGAATATTTTATTATTTTTACCAACCCATTATCTCTTAATAATACACAATAACTATAATTATGAATACATGGGGTGCAGCTAGTATTCAACAATAATCTACCGGTTTTCGTTTTTTTCGGTTTTTTTCCGGTTTTTATATTGTTTTGGTTTCAAGCTGCACCCCGCGGTTTCACCCGCGTTTAAAAAAATAAAAAGTACACATATAACTATTATATTATTATAATTATATTAAGGATTAAAAAATATCCATAAATAAAGGAATTTATAATATGGCACGCAAATTTTCTGTAATTTAATGGGATTTCGCAATGTTTAGACATAGCATCGCAATAACTGACGCGTTGTTTGTTCCCATTCGAGATAACATGAGGATAAATTTAAATATTGTCATTAAATTGTGCAATTGAAATTAAACGAGGGTTCTGCATATTAAGTGTTATAAAACAATTAGAAATATTTCAGTAAATTAAAAAAATATTTTGAAATTGACACCTCAAACAAAATTACTTAAAATGCTAACAACAAGTTATGTGGGCTATTTTATCGTTAAAAGATATCTGTTTCTAGACATTTTTAGAAGTACTTTTATTTTAACAATATTAGCACACATTTTGGTTTATTTGTTGACCTTGCTGTGAGATTTCGATAAAATCGCGTGTAAAAACGCTTTATAAATAACTATTCGATAACCTTATCTCAGCTATTAAAATAATACGTACATGCAAGCCAACCAAAAATTCGACGTTTGCTTGTTTGTTAACGGAACCCTAATAATATACAAAACAATATAGTTTGTCAGAGCGGTAATTTTAATATTTGTTGCGGGGTTTTTCATATTTAGGTACTGAAGGAGGGATTCGATAAAAATTCGGGATCACTTTATTTACCGGCAGTTTGTTCGCTACTTTTGATAGCTCTACACGACAACTCAATTATTAAAATCATTATTTACTTAGATTAATGATTAGATTAATCTGAATAAATTAACATGTATCGTTACCAGAAATTCGTTCTGAAGTCGGATAAAATCAAAAAAATGGAAGATCAAAAGAAAAAGCAACAGAACAGTTCGGGAACATCATCCACTAAGGAGCAAGGAGTAAGCACTCAAGGTAAAGACTCCAAGGAACTAGGAGATAAAGAACTAGAAGGCATTAACGAGAAAAACGTAGAAACTGACCGTTCTAAGCCCAAAGATAACTCTATATCTAAGAAACTACAATCTGAGAAAGAAGATGCTTCTAAAAATGACATCAAAGATATCAAAACTATTGTAAACCAACTACCACAAAAAGTCGTCTCTACACTTCAACACCAGCTACCGAAAAAGCCAGAACCGTCTAAAAATGTTCCTAAATACCGATGGGTCAGTGTAAATAGTAAAAACAATTGTACAGCAACAACCGAGAGCCAAAAACCAAAACAATTGGATATTTGGGATTGGGATTATTATAAAACTACTGAAAACGATCATCCAAATTTCAACGAAGTGCACCAGCAACCAAAGAGATTGGAAACTCCAAATGTGGGTACAGAAAAAAATGTTGCTAATTTTAATCCAAAAACAAGAAACAATAAAACATCGTTGAATAAATCTAATAAGACGCCAGAAACTCTTAAAACTGTGAGCACACAAATACAGACAGAAATCAATACAAATGTAAGTACTAAATCAGATTCCTTAATAGGTGTAAGAAATGCATCAGAATGTATTTTAGATGCTCAAGTGAAACATAAAAACATTGAAGTTAAGCCCAAAGATACTGAAGTTAAATATAAAGATAATGAAAAACGTAAAAGAAAGCTAAAGGAGAAAAAAGCTCTCAAAATAGTCCCAATGCGGGAAGAGTCAAACCGCTTCAGCTGCCTCCAAATAGACACGGCCATTCCTGTGACATTTGAAGAAACTGTCCAGGCTAAGCCAAATAAACTAAGTCTACCTAAGAAACCTCCTAAAGCTATCCTAATAGGACTACCAAAAGCTTTTCACGAAACATTGCCTGAAGAATTGGCGTCGCTAGGCTATGGTGGAGTAATAATTTCCAAAATGAAGACAACATATCGAGACTTTCCCCCAGTTCTTGTTGAATTACCTATCGGAAATGATATAGGACAGTTTAAAAAGATAAATCGTCTGTCAAATTGTGCAGTGGAGATTCAAATATACACAGGAGCTCAATGTTTTAAGTGTAAAAGCTTTGGACACGCATTAAAGAATTGCAAGAGGCCACCAAGGTGTGATAAGTGTGGGTTAGAACATTTTATATGTGAATGTCATAAAGAAGAAACTGGAGGAAATTGTAGTGTGATGTAAAGTGATAAAGTGTTATCCAGTGTCTGTGACAATTTAAATAAAGATAAGCGTACAAAACCACGTAGAATTATTATTTCTCCCACTGAGTCACCAACCAACTTAATGTGAATTATATTAGAAATAAGGATGTGTGTCAGGAAAATCGTAATTATATTATATTTTTTTTTTTTTTTATGTAATTGAGTGACGAGACGAGCAAATCGTTCGCCTGATGTTAAACGTCACGTTTGCCCATAACAGGTCTGCACCACCCAGAATTTTGAACTCGCAGAATTCAAGACCCTTTTTTTTTTTTTTTTTGTGACCCAGGGAAAATCCTTTATGGATACCACGCCCGCCCCGGGGAGGGCAGGGTGGTTATGTGGGAGTCTCCGCCTTAGTGGCGGCATACCCACTAAAAACCCTGGGAAGTTCCTCCAGGCAATGGACGGAGCCGCGGGCCCATTAAATCACCGCAGCCCCGCCCAGCCTATGTCCGCCGTGAGGCAGACCCACCTCGGGTAGGGGGTAGCCACCCCCTCCCACTTCGTGGCGACGCGTCGGAACATCAGACGCGTCGACCACCCTGGAGGGCCCAATGCGAAGCAGCGGGTGTCCCCGCACCCGCCACTCCAGGCCCTCCTAGCGGAGACGGAGTGCGAGCCTTACTGGCCCCTCTGGCCTGACTCGCCCCCGTGTCCGCTCTTCTTTCTGCGGAGCGGGTGAGAGAAAGGGTCCCTCTCTCTCTCCCGCTCTCTCCCTCTCGGGGACTCGACCGCCGCTACCCGGACTGTCCAGGACGCCGGCCGAGTCTACCCCTCTGGAGGGCACAATGTGCCCCCCGTCATCGTCCGCAGACGACCCCGAGCCCTACCACGTTCCCTCTCCACGGAGAGGTATACGGGAGGGCTCCTAGGCCCAGACCGCCGCTTCCCGGAATGTCCAGGGCGCCGGCCCGAGCCTCCACCTTTAGGGTTCCTCTTAGTTTCACCGGGCAAGGCGGCCCGGCTACTTATCCCCCCCGCCACGGAAAGGCGGGAACCCAATTCGGAGGGGAGAATTCAAGACCCTGCGCGGCACAACACTGCGCTCGTCACCCTGAGATATAAGTTGTTTAATCTCCCATTTGCCCTGTAATTTCACTAGAAACAATGCCCTTCCAACCGGAACACGGTAATGTTTGCACATATACAACATCCGATTCTTTAAATATAAATTGTTGATCTAATTCGGTAATTGATAACAGTTTCACTTAATCCCATTATAAATACTTGATAACATCATACACAGTTAATAACACAAGTGAGTTAGAATCGTCGCGTCACTACGGAAAAGCTACGTGACTTTGAATAGTGTGAAACGTTAATATGTAGGTACCTACTGCTTATTTTAAACAGACTGCACTAACCTAGTTTTTTTTTAAATTAGCCTATGCTTTGCCACTGCTGGGCAAAGATCTCCCCCATATTTTTCCAGTCTCAAGAAACCTAGTAACAGTCAAAAACAAAAAGTACATTCAAAAAAGCAACCAAGATACCGTCAAAACCATTAGGTACAGTCAAAAACAAAACAATCAGCAAAAGTCGCGGCTTAAAACCTGAAAAGGTCTTGCCAACCCCTCGCGATAGCATCGGGGTCACTCGTTCCCCGGGCAATGCCGGGCTTGGGGCGGAGCTGGCATTGCGATAGTTATCACGAGGAATTGCCGGGATTGTCGCTCGGCTTTTAATTTATGCGAAGGTTGCATGACTGGGTAAGAACTACAGGATTTAGTGGATGGGTTAATTTTTGTGTTTTTAGTTTTGCTTTCGCTATTTTTGGCCGACTGCGGCTAAGCCAAAAATACTGTTACGAGTATGGGTTTGACTTGTTTAATGTCCGTCTCTATTGTTCTCTCAAGTTAGATGCGAGTAAGAATCGTATTTTCATTTCCGTTACAATTTTGTTTGGATTCTCATAAAACATTTATTTTGTCAGAACATTTTCTGAGTAGGTATGGTATTTTAAAACTTCGTTATTAAATTAAGAGACTACCACAAAAAGTCAGTTAACATTTTCCAACATTTCAGAACATTAGTCGTCTCACATAATGTATTATATTCACATTCAACACGGCTATAGAAATAAGATTACAAAATACACCTTATTGCCTCCATCCTAAGTACACTATTCATTACCAAGATATCAACCGTCGTGCAATTGCACTCAGTACATACACGCAAATGACACATGCAAAAGCATGTAAAATTGTCACCAATCCCTACTTCGCAAGTCTAATTATACCTAAAAACTTCACATGCCGAGACCGAAGAGTTTATAAAGCCCTAGCACCTTGTGATTAAGTAACATATGGCTGACGACCAACGTCGTGAATACGTCTTCATTACGACTTTATTTATCCAAACAAATGGAACCCACATGCCGCGACAGCCAGTGACAAGGTCTTGCGTAACCAACATAACTTGATCTCCCTATCTGATCTGGTTCCCTCAAAAAAGCCAGCATAAGATTGAATAAGACAAGGGTGAGAGCTCAGGACATTTTGGACGGAAAGAATAACCTGTGACACAATAAACATTGCGTTATTTATTTATTTACAATTACATAGCAGATGTGTTAATGTCGAAGTGGTGAACTGTGTTTCGCTTGTGGTTTTTAGTGTAAAATACGTTACAGGTTTGTTGTTAAACGGTTTGAGTGTTTTTGCAACACAGCATAATTGGTCAGGGGCGTAGCTACCGCCGTATCTGCCGTATCAATTATACGGGGCCCCCGGGCCACGGGGGCCCCGACGTGAGTAAGCAAAAATTAATATAAACTTCCCAATTTTTTTTTCTGAAATGACATCAGTCAAAAAAAGTAATTTCTTTTTTCCCGAGTAAAGCGTGCGTTCAAAAGTTGACAACACCCTACATCGGTTATTGCGACCAAAAAAAAGGCAAGGAGAGTGTATATTTAATTTGAATTGCTTGTTAAAATTTTGGAAAAAGTGACAGATAGATAATTATGACGAATAAATATTTCTTATAATTTTATTTATTTTTTCTATTGTGAGAAATCTTTCTTTACCCTTCAAAAGGGCCCCTAAACTAATTTTTATACGGGGCCCCGCCAAGGCACGCTACGCCACTGTAATTGGTAGACCACTTATTTTAATATTTTTAATTGGTAAGGTTAATTTATTGTTCAGTTTCCACTTATTAGCCACTTTTTAAAGGTGAGATACAATTGGCCCAGATTTTTAATGAACAAATCTTTGCCTTCAAGTATTTTGTATTAAATTAAGATCAAAAGTTTGTTCAAATCCTCTATGATCAAGACTATATAGCTAATCACTCTTCTTAAACGAACTTACTTACTTTTTGAATCTACAACTTCAAATAGACTTCCAAAACGATAGAAAACAAAATAAAAAGCCCCAACTCCTCCCTACGCGTAAAGATCCCAATTTAGATAACCCAGTGTCATTTGTTACATTTTCGTGTGTTGACACGAACCAGCTGAAGTAGCGGTGATAATGTTGATTGCAGTCATTATTCCTTACGATTGCGTCCGATAACCGACGTGAATGCCTTTTGGGAATATGAAAATAAGCAGTTTGTAGTTGTAATGATGGTAGTAATGTCGTTTTATGGTTTGGCAGTTTTGGCACGCTTGTTATGAGTTTGTATGATACTGCAGAGTGACTAGTTTTTTACTCTTTCTAGATAGATAGGTAATATATACACAGTATATTTATTTAAATTGGTGTCAATGCTGATGTATCGCAGACTAAACTAAATTTATCTGACAGGATTAAAATTATCTGCGTCTCTTTTCATTTTCAAACGCGGGAAAGTGATGCAAACAAATATTGAGCTGTTAAGTTTATTTAAATTTGGAAAATACTATTTACTTACTACAGAATCGGCGTAATTATGTCAAGTCGAAGCTCTTTCTGTACTTATTTTACCAACTTACTATTTGACATAGTAAGTAGTAATAATATTCATGATATGAAACTATGCTTCTTATAAAAAGTTAATTCTGTTCAAAAATACTATTTTTTTTGTCCAATGAAATTAGGTATGTAAGTAATTAAAATAGTATTTAGTATCCCAGCAGTCCGATAAAACAAAGTTGAGTTAATTAAAATAACATTTAATAAAATTATCGACTGAGCGAGCGAAGCAAGTCCAAACTTATCACAGAGTCTGTTTCCCTTCTAATCAGTGACCTCATTTCCATGATTACATTAGTACAGATTCCCTCATCGTACGGAACCACATCATTAACACTATCAAGGCGAGATCATGACTCATTATTCCCTAGTATTGTCTCAATGATTGACACTGAACACGGTCTAAAATTCTAAACAAATCGGTCCGACTCGATCCAAACTCGTCCGTCACGAAGCTATAATTAAATGGGCCATGTCTGTCCGTCTGTACGTCCGTAATGCTAATGATGGGCATCATGTGTTCACTAAGTGTTGGTAATGTTTGTGCAAACAAATCCCGGGTTTGTGGTAGTGATGGGATCTGTGGACTACGTAAGCTGTGGAACTCCGGCAACTTTACCGAAAAAATAGAAAAATACAATTTTTTTAATTTTTTTTCATGTATTATAACTTTCATCTTCCTCTTTTATCATATACACTGGCATGCCACAGCAGTCTTACAGTCTTAGTTCTATCATGAATAGGCGTGACGAAAGATTTTAAAATCCTCTTCCATAATGTGAGTACACATTTACTATTTACAAAAAAGCCTTTATTTCGGTAATAAACTTAAGTTTAACGAAGTTTGAAGCCATTTTTCACATATTTTTTCAACAGTGTCCGAAAACAGCTTGCTTGTGTCATGGCGTCGATTTGACGTCACGGCTAGTAAACATGTCATTGTGTCTATGCGTGATGAGCGGCGGGTGACCTGAGTTCACTGAGGCGTGACGTCATACGCTGTGATTGTTGTTTCTGACAAGATGGCCGATTGCTGTATTTTAATGTTTTAATTTATTGAAAATCTTAATAATCTGTTTTTTTTTAAATAAAACTAAACATGTGTTTTAAATTTTTTTAATCTGGCTAGTCCCCTGAAAGCATTGAATCGGCGATTTTTTGATACTGTCGTCATGCCTATTGTTAAATAAAATACCAAGATAAATAGTTCTCGAGTGCTTCACCCTGACTTAAATACCTATTACTAATGCTAAAGTTTGTTTATGTCGCTTTCACGCCCAAACTACTCCAACGACCATCATTTCACGCCCAAACTACTCCAACGACTCAGAGTTTTGCATACAAGTTGTGAGGGATACATAAAATGACATAGGCCACTTCTCATTTTCATTATCATCACCTTTTTTCTTTACCGCGTGGCGCAGGTAGTAACTATAAATTAGGTATTAATTGCCGCACCCCAACACCTAATTATTAATGCAATTTAGAATCAACAAACTAATTGCAAGCAACTAATCTTACCCAGCTATTTACGGATACGGCGTTTGCGCCCTGAACTTTGCCCTTCCGTAAAATAATCCGTAACCGTAGTACATACATCACTAGAGGTCTAATGTTATGACAGTCCCACGGAAATACCTGTTTGGTCATGTTTAGCGACTGCTCTTACATTCCATATCGGTTTCTGTAGCAGAGAAACTGGTAACGTGTGAAAATGATAAGACAAAGAGCTTTGAGGAGAAGGAAGTTCGTATTACTTCGTATAGGCCCGTCGGCCAAGCCGAGGCTTCTGACATTGCTTGGCGGTTTTTGTTATAGGATAAAGTCAAATATTGAATTTAAAAAAAAATAGGACAAACAATAAAACCGTGTCATGAGTGTCTAATCGTGTCATGAGACTCACGGTAACGATTATTTGTAAATGCCTTTCGCGGTCACTCTTCTGAAGATTGACCGTGTTTTCTCCCATTGGTTAGAATAGAATAGACGTTTTTCTTATTATGCCATTTGCTCCGGTCAAATGCCGAGCGGGTCCTGTACCATCTATTTTTTAAACACACAACAAACATAAAACATTCTAGAGATTCAGTTCAAATACAAATTTGAAGATGAGTTTCCTCAAAAACAACCTGATTGATTGAATCGGGTTGTCTACTAGGTAGGTATTTGTTAGGAAGTTTGTAATCAATTAATACCTATATGACAATTTTCACATCCATATCAATAGCGTAGCATTGGGCAGTTTAATCCAACGCCGGTAAAAAATATGCAAATTAGAATTAAAAGATCTTCAAAAAGCATTGTATTTTCAAAAAGCATATTATTATGTGTTTACCTACTTAGTTTGCATTGCAAATACTAAATGCCTACACGAGAACAGTAAGTAGATAATAAGCTAATAACAGGTCGTATTTTGAAGAACACTCATTTTAATTGGTATCGTTTTATAGAAATGACCTAACTGTAGCTTTAACCTTATAGCGTCAGTATATTGTATGGAAGACTAACTTATGCAAGCGGTTTTGCCTGCGTAGCCTATGATAAACAAAGATTATTTTCCGTAATTTTAAAGTAAATGATAAAACTTACGGACCGCGGACAAGAGGAATAAAAAAAAGTACCTACCTACTAACATTGTCACTTCATTTTGCTCCGTTAACGGTTGAACACCGCAAATTATTTTCTTAGTGGTTGTCCACAATATCGACATACCCTCAAAAATTCGTATTTCTAGGACCAACTGTTTAAGATGTCCGATGTTAATGATGTGTCAGTCCAGTCATATCATATCATTTTATATTTATAAAGCATTACTTAAATATATTATTAAAATTAAATGTAATATATTTAAAAATGATATGCCTACTTATAAACACATTATACGTAATAATAGCCTACACGTGTGTGTGTGTGTCACATAGAAAACTCTCTCCAACGGTGTACAATTCCAAATGACATCCTTGATTATTCACGCAACGTTATTTCGTCAGCGTTTCGTAAATCGGCTCTCCTATTGGCTGTTTCACGACTTTGTCGCCCATTTGTCACCAAACCCCGGCCAATGAGAGCGCTCGTTTTGAAATTGGAACGCAATTGAAAATGTCACCGCGTTGTCGTTGTCGCTCTATGTATTCAGTTTCTTTTGTGTTTGCAGCGTTCTTTGAATTTAATTTGTGGTTACAAGATGGCGGCTATTAAATTTGTATAGAGCATTTTGCGTGTTGTGTTGCGTTGGTTATTACATAAAGGAGTTTAAAATGGTGGCTACGTAGTTATTATACTTATAGGCTATGGTAGAGACTTTCAGGCGGCCTGAAATATCTGATACTAGGGCTCTATTTCGACTCATGCTACTATGTCCGTTACTCTCATTGCCAAGACTTTTCTAACGAGAAAGAAAGCACTGAGAAAATATCATACGCACTACGCACCTGAGTATTGCGTAAGTTTCTAAAGCCAATACAAGCTTACTTTTTTAAAGTAAATTATTACAAATTCGTGACAGCCGTGTAACAAAAAATGAAAGGGCAGAATTAAAATTGTAAGCAAAACGTGCGACGCGAGCATAATGCCATGGATTTTTACACTCATCACGGGGAATGAAACAACAAAAAGGACACAATTTCGCCCCAAATTAAGCGTGACTTTTAACAAAGGGCATCGCGTATGGCCCAGCCGATCACTATAACCCGGCCAAATACGAGAACCTTGAGGAAGGCCTACTACTGAAATGTTACAGGACTTTTTTGCGTGGTCGGTTAGGAGGCCAGCGCGACGATTGCCTCGGGTCGCTGGAAATAACATGGCTGTATCATTGTTATACAAAAGTGCAGCTGTTCTCTTCCCTAGGGGTAAAAAAGACGTTTTGTGTGTTTTTTATCGATACGTTGTGTCGGCCTTTTAGCGGTCACCGGGACAGCACGCCTCCCGTGTGTACTTTAGTACTTTTGATACAATGTGGAGTTTTAGATGTTTTTTTGAACAATAGTGGGTAAACGTACAGAAATGTTTGTTGAGTGTTGTCGGTATTTGCTTAGCTTAGTTTCAGTAGTAGGCCTCTATCTATTTCTACCATTTTTGCACAAATAATCCTATATAGTAAGTTTTGTGGATTAATAATGTTTACTACTCTGCAGTCCGATGTATCCTATATTACTATTTTGCTAATTCTACTATTCCGCTAATCACATCCTAGTGATATATTATACCTTCATTTTAAACTTTGTACGTTGGGCTATTTCGATGCTTGTATGTTTTTTTACTCAATAGCCCAAAAACAGCTTCACGGGTCTTAATGAAATTTGGGTTTGAAGATACTTTTTGTACGTCCCGATTTATAAGATTTTTATGCCTAAAACATTACATTTCCAGTAGGATAGGTGATACCGCAGGGCACAGCTAGTTTTTATAAAAATCTATCTGTCTAATATGGCGTTGGCATTTGTTTTCTTGACGCGAAAACATACATACGTCTTTTTAACAAAACATGATGAAGTAGCTTGTCTGGTAGTAGACCTAATTCCCAACCCATACGGTTCAAATTATATCCTCGGGCAGTTAAAGGGTTCATTTTTTTTTATCAACTGAGAACCAAGTCGCAATGCTTTACAAATCCAAGATTTGAATACCTATCCCACCCCAAGGTAAAGCACCCAACCCGCCATCTTGCTTCCATTATTCGCCATTTTGTTTTTTTTATTACTAAAGAGGTAAGTGCGTTATTAATCCTTTAAAGGTTTAAAGGCAAGGGACACGGCAGATGTGTGCCTGGCCTAAGGTGAAGTGCTTGAGTTTTATAAGATCCTGAGTGGAAGGATGTGATATTAAAGTGTGTTGTTTGTGTTTTGTGCTACGAGTAACTCGAGTCTGTGTAGTGTAGTGGTTGTAAAGAGATATTTGAATATTTGAATACGTTGTTTGAGATCTTAACATTTTTCTAAGTGTTAGGATCCTAAAGATTTTGTGGGTTTTTAACCTGTGAAATCGAGTCATAGTTATATTATCTATCGTGCCATTGAGCAGACCTAGATTAATTTCAAAACTGTTATTTCTAAAAAACTTAACCTCATTTTTTAATGATAGTGAATAAACATAATTATTTATTGTTTATCTACTTTACTGATTATAAATTATAATACATCGATATATGGGTAAGTACCAACTCTATCTATTAATTTGTTATGTATATAAATAACTTTTCATGTGTAAATGGATTACTTTTAATAATTAACCATTGTCGGATAATTAATTAATATTAAAATACGTAACTGTGAAAATTGGTTTCAATCGTAATTGCCTTGTAAAATATTGTAAACTTTGCTCTAAATCGATCTTTGACTCAGTATGCATTTTAATACATTTTTGAAATAATAGGTACCTACTTATAGACATCTTCAGTTTTTTCAAAATAAGATTGTATCACACAAAAATAATAAATAACAGCTTTGTGAATACGATCAACATAAATCATACGAAGCAGAGCAAAAAACCGAACAATATATCTCCAAACAAAAAGAGTGCATTTCATCACCCCAAGTAATAAGTCCTCGGTATCCCTCCAAATAGGTCAGTCGTGATCCCTCTGGAGGGCAGTAGGGCGCACACACACACATGTAGGTATACTATATAGATATGTATATAGACAGATGTGGGCTTGCGGATAGGGCTCGATTGTCTTGGAGAATACAGTTGGGTAGAGTTATCTGTTTTCCTGTTTTCGAAATGGTTTAAAAATTCTGGTCAAATTTTGTCGCAATTTTTGGTCTTTACCTATACGATGTGCTAAACAAATTATCACATTTGATTTATCCATTAACCGACAGCAATCAAAGTTTAGAGGAGCTTTTCATTAATTTTAATCACGTTAAACCTATTACCTACACTGTTTTGTTTAATATTTTCTGCGACTATCTTTTTTTTTTTTTAAGTCTTTTTTCATATTTAATTAAAGGATCAAACCTACGCCGCTAACTACGTCAGTCTCAGCAGCAAAAAAGGTGGCAATTAAAAAGAAAAAAAAAACAGTTAATATTGAAAGACTTTTCTCGACAATAGTCCAGGGCTGTCATTACACTTTCTCCCTGATTTATGTGCGGACATGCTGCGCAGCTGAAAATTTGATGTGGGTACGGTGACTGCCGGCGGTGGCAACCCTCGCTTTTGGACCAGGACTGTAAAAATGGTACTAATGTAGGGATGACGTTGCAAGAAATTTTTGGTTCAGGTACTAGGGTTTCAGCTTCAGTAGGAGTACAGAAGCTGGATAGTAAAGTAGAGAGCTCTCAATGTAGCAAAATCTACACTATTCTACTATAAAAACTAACTTGGTTTTGACACATCTGTGCATATAAAATTCAAAGATTTTACTGAAATATCAACGCGATAATATGAATAAAGAAATAAATATGAACTTCAAGTGGTCGTCAGAGTTATATGCTGTCAAGATAATATGACTTTTATGTCAAAACACACAATTTAGTTTACTCATCCAGCATCAAAATCATGTCACCTCGACCTTGTGAAAAGCCAGAATTTTCATTTCGAATTTCATTGCACTAGAATCGAACATCGGACAACCCAAAAGGGACCCCCTATAATAAAATATTGATAAAACCATTCTGAACGAATTTTTTCATCGATATCAAAATAGTAATTTGAAATGTCAAATAGCTCGCAGTGATTTATAAAAGCCAAGCCATTCCCACAGACGAAAACCGAGTACCAGTAGGCGAACTAGAGCAATCGTTCTTGGAGCGCTCAAACAAAATCCGCCACGGTTGCCTCACATCTAATTACCGAATTAAGAAATCGTGGCCGATATCTCTCGTTAAAGACAATAAACCTATCATTAATCATTAGGCATTAGCCCCGCAATCGTTAATGATGATATTAGGCGTTTTGTGCGTGCCGATTCTTGTGGGGGACAAGTTTTGAGCAGAAAGAGTTTAAATTGCACACGCACTGCTTGCGGTACACTGCTTTGTTTTAGAAAATAATATAAACATAGAAAACATTAGAAAAACCCATAATATGCATTTTCTAATGTAAAACTAAACAAAATTAAAGTTTAATTGAAAAATTACTTGCCAATTATGTGAAAGCTCATGTCTAAAAACACCTCTATTTTATTCTTATTGATTCATTGTTGACCATTTCAATTTTGGTAAGGTTTTGACCTTCTGGCAGCTATAAGAATACCTCACTTACAGCACGATTTTGTCCAAGCTTCTCTCCCTAGTGCCTTTAAAATAATATCTTCGAATAAAAAACAAGGTACAGAGATACAAAACATCAGTCATGATTACCAAGCAAGTATTTGTGTGACTAGTCTTTGTGTCACATTTTTTTGAATCTAGACCTCAAGGCGTCTAACATGGCTTAGCATTTGTAGAGTGATTTAGAAACGAATACTCCCAAAGCTTGTGCCTTACCCCACGTCCTGAAATCTCGATCCCATCTCCGCGCGGGGGCGGGTCGATCGTGATAGTCTGCACTCCTTACGTGTAGTAATTGCAGTCCATTCGATCGATTCAGAAGGGCGAAACAAGACCGACCTGTTGATCACTTTAATTGGGTTTGAAAAGAATTGGTTAGGTTCCTGTTATTGTTTGCGATGTAATGAAAGTAGCTTAATGATTTTGTCTAATTGCAATTTAGATAAACCTAGAGATATTTATCTGGGACTTGCAATGACTTGCTTGATAGTGCATAGAATTATCTGTGACTTTCGGAGTTTTCTTTTCGTTGTATTTATTTTTAAAAATCTTCATGGTTTTATAATATGTTAATTATCCTGTAGTAACTATTTTATAGAGCATAAAGATAAAGTTGCATGTCATTAGACGAATCGTAGAACTCCATTAACTTACCATGCATGTCCCAAAACTTGGTCCTGCAGGCTGATTCAGCTATCCGAACATCGAAAGTACTTATTCGACGATTATCTTCGAAAAGTCTTCCGTCTTCGGAAAGAATATGCCAAATCTTTGAAAGAATACGAGTATGTCAAATCTTTTATGCCTGAACATCGCTGGTATCGCCCTTCTTACGGCTCTAGCTATCTGGTAGAAGCTCTCTAGTTTCTAGACGATACCTACTCACGAAACCTATACCTACTTATAGGTATTTATATTTACACTTATCAATGCAACAAAGGAAGCCGTTTGAAGCTGTTTTATAAACAAAGCTTAGTAGTTATCACGTGTTTAAGAGTGTTCAATAATTATGCATATTTTTGAGGTGTGTTCAAGATGCAAAACAAAACTTGTACTAAAATAACGTAAATTCTACAAAAATATATTATAGCTAAATACCTAGGTATATAGAGCATGGTGTTCGGAAGATGAGTGTGAAATCACACATTTTCTTAAATGTCGCAAATGTGTGCTAATGATAGAAATTTATCTTAATTAGTAACACCACCCACTAACCTCTTTGGTAGATAAAATATCTAGTAGTTAAGATTTCTTTTTAATTCACGACATTTTTAAACGGTGAGAACATACTCGTAGGTTCACAGAAACAAAGCATTGGTAGCAAGTGAATGCGTAAGGCAGAAGATCGTGCCTTGTGGCGTTTTCTAAGAGAGAGGTTTTCCTAGGTCCAACAGTGGACGAACATAAGATTGCCTGATGATGATGATGATAACACATTAGAAAAGCTTTGTGTTTTTAATTAAATAAACAACAGAAACATGAATACGAATCCTAAATCCTGGGTGAATAGGTATCTTCTAGGTGTGTGTGCTTCATCTTCGGCCACATCGTTGCTCACCAACAGGCAAGTTGGTGGTGAAACGAAGACTAATACGCGATAATAAAATATAGTGATTAGTGACCCTGTGCAATATTTCTAGGTACCTAACCAAAGGCTTCAACGTAACCACGCTTTGATTAATAACATCAAGTCACAAGCTTTTAAGGCGTCCCTCTATAAATTACTCAATTAACTCGACCGTGTAATTAGCTAAGAACGAAACTTTAATAATCAATCTCCGAAAAGGAAAGTACAGTTAATCATAAAATTGTGGATAAAAAATAATGAGCATGTTAAACAAGTGAGGCGTGCTAGGTGCGATGGTCATTGGCTGTGGGGCCACTAAACTAGGGCTCTTGACAGTTTTGTACCTAAAAAGCTGGTTCATAACAAAAATAATTTAGAAATAATGTATTTTTTCTCATTATTAGGTACATAGATTTTACACTTACGGCAAAACGAAATCAACATAACACTAAATATACTTGGTTTTAACTTTTAAGTATTTGGTTAGTAATAGGTAATTAAAATTTCTGAAACAGTGCCAACCACGCTGTATAGTTACAAAACTTGATTCGCATGACGTATTACATTTACAGTTACAATTTACTTTTACGCCGCCGTCCCGTTTGTCATAGATTTTTCTAGCTTTTCGACAGTTTTTATGCTATCAATCGTTATTTTTATGATACACTATTGTACAGTTTTTATCTCGCTACCGCTTACGCTTATGCAACACGCTAACTTAGTGGATGTATCAGGACAAGTTGCGTATGTCGAAGATCGTGACAGATGCTCGGACACGATCGTGTGAATTTGATAGTGAAATATTATGTTTGGACGAAACTACTGGCGAGTAGCGTCTGCAAATCAGTCGAAGATGGACCTTCAAATTAATAAGCGAGGAAAACCCATACATACCAAATTAATTATCTAAAGACTTTTGCTAATTGACATTATTGCCTTCACCTTTACATTCGTATTTCGTTAACTAATTTCAGACCACTTTGCAAAAATACTTACACTGAGAAAAATTGCCATCAAAATTCCGATGGATTCACCTAAAGTACGGAGCATACTGATATCACCAAAAAGTACGATGATTTTACCACCAGTTTTTACGGAGACAACTATCTTACCTATATGGCCATTTTTCTCAGTGTAGGATACAACTATGTTTCTATAACATTATTTATTAAAATCTTGTCATAGTATTGAAACGACAGTCTTATTATAGATTCAGCATAAGCTGAATTGTATGTTCCTATAACATGTCTATGGAACTAAAACAAAGCGCAGCAGGTTCGCAGGTTCGCAGGCTTGTGGGCAAGGTGGTTGTGGACTTAGTAAGTAACTACGAAGGTGCTTTAAAGTTTTGTTATCTAGAGACTATCTATAGTTGTTATACACACATCGTACTTATCACATCGCCAATAAGCCAATATGTATCCATCTGGAAAAAGTAATTGCCATTTAACCACACGTATCTTCAACATAATCCGATGCCGCTACACTAAAGGTTGGCTGTTTTAAGAAATCTCTCCTTATCATTTAACGGAGAAGCTGTTCGACAATCTTCGTTTAAATTTCATAAAAATAGATAAGAGCATTTTATTTTTACACTAACCTTACAAAACCTTCGCTATCATTGCCGCCGTCGTGTGATGTCCAGCTCAGATCGTCTCTAGAGGCCACAGTCGTGTAACAACCCATGTTAATTATTGTACATGCTCGAAACACATGCGCTTTCTAATCACGAAGTAGAGCCACTGGACGTGTCGAAATTGGGAATTAGGTAGCTGAGATGTGAGATGTAATGAGATGATCGCGAACATTAGAGGATGGTAATCAATGGAAATTCAAAAGAACAGTTACTCTGGTCATTTGTAACATCCTTTTCTTACGATCTTTTTCCTTTTTATTATTTCAATATATAGATTTGATTTGATTCCGCCTTTATTGTGCGAACTGTTAAAGTGTAGAACGCTCTACCCAAGCGGGGGAAACACCCGCTCTGGTTTCTTCTAGGCAGGCGTGCTCCATCGTAGGCCACATCGTTGCTTACCATCAGGCGAGATGGCGGTCAAACGCAAGCCTATTACTGATTAAAAAGTAATAAGATAGAAGCCTTGTCAATTTGGTAGGTACCTACCTACATTATGGTCATAAGTATTTCTTCTTCAGTTAATAGGTTTCAGTTGTCATTATGTAGCTATTGAAGTAATTTTTTTTTAAATGATCCAAATTGTAGAGGTCATTTTCTGGCGCATGTGGCATTATTTCAATCACTGTATATGTCGTTGGAAAAATCATAAGCGCTAGAGAAAACAATGTATCAAACGCGCCCGAATACTTATAGATCCCCAGACCTATCATACTCGTACCTACAACAATTTGCTGTTAACTTCTACGAAAATCGTCTATTAACTAAGTACCTAGGTGCGTTCAAATAAAACATATAGTGTATATTGCTTGCTTGTGTCTATAGGATAATATTACGGAACTTCGAATCTCGTTCCTTCGAATACATTTTCCGAATACGCTAATAAATGATACCCCGTAACAGCTACAGTACTTTACCTCCCGATCAATATTTTCGAAACAACTCAAGGAATTTCGAAATAAAAGCAACCCTTAATCGCCGAGGGACCTGCTTAATTACATCGGAAGGCTGTAAAATATTAATGAAGTATCTGATACGGACATGTTGCGAGACTCGCTCGTTTGCTTTTATTAATTTACAAGCAAGGGTTAAGAGACAAAGGAGTTTTGCGGATCACAGGAAAAGTTTGTGTTACATTTTATATTATGTATACTGTATAGGTACTAGCTGCGTTTACAATTTCTCCCGCTATACGTTAACTTATTCGGATAAAAAGTTCAGCATCACTAAATCATCAAAGCAGCACCAAATCTGTTTAGCCGTTTTTCAAACAAGCAAACATACCAACTTTCACAAACACAATACGAGTATTAATGAAATGAAAGAAAATTTCTGAAAATAGGTGTATAATTTATATCTACCCAAAACTAAGGTAGGTATGCATATTCATAATCAAGCAGCGACAACATTGTAAATCGTAATATCTGAAAGAGATTGTTCTTAGCAATAATGCCGCCTTTTGTGCCTATCTCTACTCACTATACCTATAGACACCACAAAAAGAAAAGTAGGTGCAATCCACAACCCAATATAACACGTTTTGTACGAATTCAAATATGAAAGTCTACCATATAGTAGTATTGAGCTCATTTTGTCCTTACCTCAATTGAACAAAGTCAAAAAATACACAATTTCATTCAAACCGCGTCCTGCTAAAATGGCCGCTATTGTTTCCACCCAAAAAAGACAACAGCCCGTTCATAAATCTTTTAACATCACCCGACCACCCCACAAAGGCCTGTGCGCAATTTTGTCAAAATTTCACAAGCATTAATATCAATATGTAGAGTTAAAAAGGGCCGCAATATCCTTAGGGCCCCGTTGGTCCCTTTCGGTTTATTTATCAAAGCCGACCCTATATAACCCTTTCATCGTTACGCGAATTAAATTTCTTTTACCGTCATTTCCCGTACATTATCTCGGCTAAAATCATAATGGTGCGTCGCGGGCCACAATGGGCCTGTGGGGCCCGACTTCATTAATGTTTGCTGAAGAATTTTATTAAAATGTTACGTCGCTTAAGGGTTAAAGGACGAGCATCGTTTTATGAGTGCGTACTTGTATTGTAGGCACCCATTTACATATTTACTTAATAGCTGGGATACAATTTTAGAAGAATAATTATTTAAATACAGTATTCGTACGGCTAAGCATATAGCTAGTAGTTCTGCAAACAGTAGACCTCGCCTATAGAGGTAGAATGAACTCTATAAGAAAATTAGCGAATGAAGAACGCTAACTTCCACAAGTCTCTCTCAAATAGTTTTCCTCTATTGATTTCAGTTTTAGGAGACATGGAGACATAGGTATGTCCTTTGAGTAACTTTCATCGTCTTCAAAATGTTAGTAGGTAACCTGATCACCTCATTATCATCGTCTTGAATATTTAGGTCCTGGTTATTTATGTTACAACAAGTACCACGCTATGTCAAAGCAAAGGCCTTATCTTCTAACACTAGAGATCATCTCTCCACTTAGCCAATACAAAGTCACTTTGTTACCTCTTCGCTCTAAATTGAAAGCCTAAAATTGCCGTTAACTAGGCATAGTTTTTTGCGATTCTATACGACACTCTTACCCCTTCTTCGGTATCGTTTCTTCGTTATTTTTATTACCTACTAAAATTGTAAGCATTACTGTTTAGAGTACTTAATAGTATCCAAGTAAAGGTATTTTTGGATTTATCAAGATCACACCTGCTTATATTACCTCTCATAAATATATAAGCGCCGATATTGCGCTCCAGAGTACCTAAACTTAAATTACATTTTTCTAATTTATGCATCTAATTTTACATGCAAATTGTTACCTACATTACTTTACAAACATGGTGTTTAGCATGGAAAGTTAATAATAGATATACCACACATTTTCATTTTCTACTCTCGCTTTCTAGTTAAGTATTTTTAACAAGGTAGGTAGTTAAAGTTATTGGTTTTGTAATAAAAATTAAACATATAGGTTCCTTATCTTTTTGCATTTCTTCACGCCACTTGTATTCACTTTCGATGGATTTGTCTACTTGAAGTTAGATAGATAGATAAACTCTCTTTTTCTTTCTCTCTTTTTTTTTCTTTTTTTCCTACTTGATTCTATCGAAATACTGAAACTATACTTAATGTGAAGGACTCAAATTATCAAGTGTTTTTTTAACATATCAGAGATTTGTGACAATCGTTTTGGAACTGTTTTCTTTAATTTAACTTAGAAAATTACAAAACAGAAACGATGATTGTATCTCTTTCATAATTTTGCATAGCTTTTTTTTTAATAGTATTATTACATTCCGACTTCCAAAACATTGGTTTTAATTTATTACAAAATTAGAAGGTTATAGGTCAAGTATGGTCTTGACTTGTAGGTCTCTACAAGTCAAGTATCTATACACGAAGTAATTGGCTGTCACATGCAGCATTACAGACAGATACCGGACTCTCTCCATCAGGATTCACTTTCCCATTTTACGTTCGGACCCTAAAATGTTGCCACAAGTAATTTCTCCCACAAAACTGTTAAACAAGGTCATACATTAACAAAGTTAAGATTAAGATAAACCGCTTAGCCGCAATCTATTCAATAATGCATGCCGAACTTGGCCGGCCAAATGGCGACGCACATTATTGTAATGACTTGGCTGAACAACAAGCATTTTTTCTTCTCAAGTCGCATTAAAAGTACTAAAAACAAAAAAGGTTGGAATATGGACGCATAAATTGAGGGTAGGCGTAGCTTATGAGCAGTTGTAGGTAGATATAATGTTTTTTTAGCTCAAAAACCAATGTAGTAAATTGTATTTTTGCAATTTCGTTACAATATCATACAATCTTCTAAGCCTTAAAAATAATAGAACCAACCTCACAGACTTAAGAGCTTAAAAATTGTTTAAATATTAATGGAAGCGTCATATTGATGATTTCTTAAATGCCGTGTTAATTTAATATTTGGCAGAAAAATAAACTTTATATTGGTAAAACAGAAATGCTTAAAAACCAGTGTGACATCTAGTGGCTTCATTGCCATGAGCGATCATCTCTTCCAGGCAATAACGGCCGTATCGGCGGTTGTCATCACTGACGACAAATTGGAAATTATAACATTTTTAGTCAGAATGAAAAATTAGGAAAAAGTTACTGTGAAACTAGAAATTGTTGTAGTCATAAACTCGTAAGTATAAAATCATGGAAAGAAATCAATCGCCTACCCTAAAACATCCCTGAACAAGATAATGCTAACCCATCAAACAATTTCCAAAGAAAGCGAACATTGTTCAAATACTCGGAATTATTTTTCCTACAGTACGGAGATTTTCTCACCCCCTCTCCTTCAACACCCCCTTTTCATCCCCTTCACCCCTCCACCCCCTTGATCGTTAGCCACCGTCTACGATATTTGCATAACTCATTACGGTGCATCCATATTTAATTAGGGTATTTTCTTTGAGAGTTCTTTTTGAGTTTCGTTCGTGTGGCCACGTTCGATATGAACTTCTATTAGTCTTTTCTAAACTAACGTTCTTTTTGATGTATCTAATTTCATCGTTCACTCTAAATTATTTGTTGTATCTATCATCGTACTATCACGATAGAAATGAAACCGTTGTTACGAAATGACATAGAGTAGGTAGTACGACATACGAGTACAATTCGTTTGTCAGAAAATAGGCAAGTAAAGTCCGGCGGCCCCGGGATCTTGGACTACAATACCCAGTAGCTTTAGTTTTCAACGCATTTGCCTTTAGCAAGAAGTTCAATAAAGCTTAAATAGTTCACGATCTTTGATATACAACAGTATCTACTTATATTCAAGGAAACGAAATACGAAACATTTTTAAAACACGATGTACGAAATATTTTTCAAACATCAAAAATATTATACATAACTAGCTGACTCGACAGACGTTGTCCTGTCAAAAGCCATTGCGTAACTATAGCAACCGTAGTATGTTGATGCTAACTTGTCAATTTATAGTAAAAATTATCAGTATATATATAATTTGCAATAAATTAAAATTGCGACTATATTAGATTTAAACTATCCTATCTCTCAAGTTGGATCGAACTGCACATGGTGTGCAAATTTTATTATAATCGGTTAAGTGGTTTAGGAGTCCATTGAGGACAAACATTGTGAACGAGATTTATATATTATAAAGATGTAACGGATGGGTGTAGTAATTCTTAATAGTGATCTTCTACACGTCAAGTGAACAACTTTACTTTTGAAGACTGTCGTTTGATTTCAGAGGGCTCCAATAATTGTATTCCTTCATTAACGAGAAGTCTTCCCCAATATCAAGGGGGAGGAGGAGGGTGGGGGGGATACTTCGATTGCCATTTAATTCGCAAGTCGGAAGCCAAACATCTTTAATGGCAGTGCAAACCGTCTCCTTGTTTAATTTCCTTTTAATTTTGGTTAAGAATTCAGAAGCTCGAAACTTGCAAGTGAAAATTGAATTCAAAATCCAATTAGGTAAGAGAACGAGTTTTCGTTACGGCTTTAGCTAACACAATAGTCAAGCCTATTTCAAAGGTCTTAGTTGAGATCTAAGCTTAGTAATTAGAAAGCGGTTTTTGACATTATGGTTAACTAGCGATTACCTGCGGCTACGCTTGCATTATTTTTTTAAAAATAAAAAGTGTCCTATGCTATTTCTAATAGGTACCTCCATGAATATGGGTTACAAAGTTTCATGATGATCGGTTAAGTAGTTTTCGTGTGAAACAAACTTACATTCACATATATAATATTAGTAGGGATTAGATATATTATATTATTTATTATATTACATCATCAATTTGAGTTAATTTTTAAATATCAACTAAAACCTTCTGATGTCCTATTTTAGTTTATATTTTAAATTCAAATTTAATTCTGTGCTCGGGCTATGAATAGTTTATTTTATCCTAACTCTACTGCAAAAAGAAATGTTATTATTTTGTCTGCAAGCTGTTACAACATAACATACAAATACATACCATAGAGCTGTAATTACCCCTTCGTATTGACAAAGTGCACTTTAGCTCTTGGATTACAAAATGGCAGTCTGCGCCTGAACCGTCAAACTATTTGCACCAATTTAACTCTCCGTTACGAAAACAATTTCGACACAAAACTACTACTATTTTCTATGTCGTAAGGTTGAATTTGAGTTTTTGTTTCAATTTCGGTAAGCTTGTAAAGTGTGTGCGTATATTTGAATAGTTGGAAAGTGGAGAGATATAGAGCGGCGTATACCCCCGTGGACGTATTGACAAGAGCACTTAGTGCGTGGATTACATTGGGCAATGTGTGTGTTGGACGATGGTGTGCCAAAAATATTGACATATTTTTATCTTTCAAAGGTGGAAATATGTCAAAATCTATTTTTTTTTTCTTTTTTTTTTATGTACGTGTTTGAATATTGTTTGTGTTGACTTGTGTTTTTATCGGTATATTGTATTATCTTAATATATATAAATAACGTGTCACGTTGTTTGTCCACTATAGACTCCTAAACTACTTAACCGATTTCAATCAAATTTGCACACCGGGTGCAGTTCGATCTAACTTAGGAGATAGGATAGCTCACATCTCAATTTATAGTAAAAAAACATGAAAACTTAGAAAATTTAAAAATACTTAACTTTAGCGCTTTGGACAATGTAAACTTTTTTAATGTAACTTTTGACATTTGACATAGAATTGACGCAATGGCTTTTGACAGGACAATGTCTGTAAAGTCAGCTAGTATTATATTATATCACAATAAATGAAATGGTTTATTTAGATAAGGATTAATACAAAGGTATGTAAAACATGGTCTGGTTTTATATTATTTATAAGTATGTCTATTTATATCTATTACGATGTCTGGTAAAATAAATTGAAATTATATTTATAGTTCTTCGAAACTTAAAATTATCCAATACAATGCAACAATTTCATTACTGACACTACAAAAAGAAAAACATAAACACTGTTACCTACATATATGCATAAAAGAAAGGCACAAAAGGCGAATTATTAAGAGCAATCACTTAAAGACCTCCCGACTTCCTTTGAATAAGAGGCAAGGCAAGACATTCCCGGAAAGTGAACGTAACGTAGTTTAAGGAAAAATTATCTCTAAATTAGTTACCTGTAGAATATTGTTCTTGTTTTCACTATTTTCTGGTCAAGTGACGTTGTAAATAAAGCAGGAAAAGTAGTGGACGAGACTGGCACAAAACCAGAATATATAACACGCTATACCTACCTATAGGAGACCTTTACTCAAAAACTCAGCAAATAAAATAATAAATAAATAACGTTACACACTCATAGCTCCCCACTAAGATACCCTGTGTCGGGGACGCCATGGAACACACACAAAGGCAAGGACAAGTAACACCCAGACCCAGACCCAGTACAGATATTTAAATTCTTTATTCAAACATCTACCCGTCCGGGAATCGAACCCAGGACCTCTGGTTTATAAGGCCTACTCTGGTTTATAATACCTACTACCGCTGAGCCAAACAGGTCGAGCAGTCAAGAGATAATAGTTGATGATAATAATTAATATTGCTTATCTCCTCTTTACTTATTGTTTCACTCTCGCATCCCGTCATTCTCGACGACACAACGACGTCCGTGATTTTAATTCCTCCGGGGCGTGCCATGGGAACGATAGAATTACACCCCGCGATTGTTCGTCATCCCTTATGGGGCATTTTCATATAATGGTACGTAGGGGTAACAATAATGATTGCAATGATTTTGTCGATTTTGACAAGCATTTTCTAAATCAAATATGATATTTGGCAAGTTTGAAGGCTTTAGTTGATGTATCTAAACTAACTAAAAATTAATAACCTATTAGACAAGGAAATCAATACTTTTAGAAAAAAAAATCTATCGACAATTTACACTATAGCTACTCGTATAATAGTAGGTAATAACTAATAGTATTCTGTTTTTTAAGTGTTCGTCGAGCCGAATTCGGCTCATAGTACCTAGTATAGAGGTAATTATCAACAATTGATACGAGTATGACTAACTTTTAAACAGCACCAACCCTGAAGTCGGGAAAACTATCAACTGATCCATGAGTGTGAAACTTTTATTTATTTATATTATGTAGTGCCTATGGGCCTTACTTTTGAACGTGGCTTAGCAGTTGCTTACATTGAGAAATATGCTTGTGCGTAATACAAAATTGTATTGCGCAGTACTAACTAATATCACTTAAGTTTAAACAATCTTCTGTAAGACCCAAATTACCAGCAATTCAGGGGTTAAGGGTGTTTGATATCTGAAAAAAAATATTTTTTTTATTTACTTTCAAATTCTTGTTTATGCTCACAGCAAAGCCAACTCACACAGCGAGCCAAAATTACAAATTCAAAATCTTAAAATAAGTATTAAAATTAGTAAAAGAAACTAATACACACTTCACATAGAATACCAGACTAGGAAACTAAGTGTAGACTGGCTCAATGTAACTGGTCTATAATTCAAAGGAGTTATAGAAGACAAACGTGCGCTCGGTAATCTAAGATCACTCGTCCAGGATTGGGATGTATCGGTTTCCGTCTTACGGAATCATATCGAGCTGTTTGTTGTTGTGACAGATTACTTTACTGTGATAGTTGGTTGATGAACATTGTTTCGTAATTCTAAGATTGTAATTGCATTCCAATTAATAGCATAATAAATAATTAGTAATAAAAATATATGTATGATTGTTGATGTAGAATTGTAGATACATGTTTTTACTTCGTAGCGAATAGGCATGATGACAAATTTTGAAAAACTGGTTTTTCAGGTTCAGAAATAAATATTATATACAATGTATATCAAATTTCTGCTTAAAATGAGGAATCAATATGAAATAAAATACATTTTACTTTAAATTTTTTTCATTTCCGCCAAAACACTTCAATCTGTCATGGCGTCGCTTGTGACGTCACGTTCGACGTAAACATTGACGGCTAGTACGGCTACAGTATTAATTTTGCATTGTTTGTGTTTTAAAAGTTCTAAAATATGAGTTCGAGACCATATAGGTGTTGTGCAGTGCCTCTGTGTACTAATACCTACAGCTATAAAAAGCCCGGACAAGTTATTTATTTTCGTTCCCTATGATAAAACAATACGAAATAAGTGGCTTAAACTTGCAAGACGTGATATAAAAGGATAGGATCGTCGCCATATGATGCTCTGGAGGACCTAAAATAAAGAAAACCATGTTACAACTCAGATTACAACTATGTATTTGGTAGGTAAATATTAAAAGAATAATTGCAATATAACCTCTAAGCGTAATAATAGAAGTTTCATTGAAGGGTATATTGAAAAACAGACTTACTTACTTACTTACTCCTCTGGCGCAGCGACCCAAAGTGGGTCTTGGCCTCCGATACCAGAGAACGCCATTGATCCCGATCTTGCGCTGTCTCTTGCCAGTCGTCGGCTTGGAGTTCGCAAAGGTCGGATCGCACTGCGTCAATCCAGCGGTATCTGGGCCGGCCAACGGGTCGGCGGCCACTTGCAACTCCAAGATACGAGTACGCCTTCTTGACATTACGATCCTCCCCCATCCTAAGCAGGTGGCCTGCCCAGCAAAGTCTCTGTGCCTTGATCACCCCCTTGATTGAAAAACAGAAAGTATACATAATATTTTGAAACATTTTGTCTTATGTTTATTCATTTGTAAGTGATTTAATTGTATGATTTGTACTTACATGGAAGTTTTTACATTCCTAAATTCTGACGAACAAAAGTCTTTATTTGACCCTAGAAACGCTCCTAGAATCAACAAGTCGACTCTTGGCAAATTTGTGCTGGTTGCCTTTGTAAATCCTGGTTCCATTTTTGTATTTTCACTTTCTATTTTATTTAATATATTTATGAAAACAAACCAAATTATCCACTCGCTATAGAGGGAAACTAAGAAGAGCTGTCATTGTAGTCGAACGTGACGTAATTCGCTCTGATTGGCGTTCAACATAACATGGCGGATTGTCGTATTTTGTGGTTTTATTTTATTAAAATATTAAATAATCTCACTCATAATTAAAAAATAAATACGTTTTTTGCAATCCATAATTTACATTTCATTACATAGATGCATTACTTTAGTGACTTTTGTTTACTGTCATCATCCCTATTGATCTAGATGGTGCCTTTGATGCCTAACGCTATTTATTTATATCATAAACTTTTTTAAATCTTACATTATAATGGACCATACTAAACTTCACCTACTTACTGTACAGATCGCCTCTAACCAAACACTAGTCTTGTTTTTATATTTGATGACTTCAATATGTATCAGATAAACAAGGACATCAATAATTTCAGTAGCTTCTCAGCTCTATATCATATCTACAGTCATAACGACGCACTCACAGCAATAAGATTAAGGAGTGACGTCTTACCCGAGTGACTGAACCGTGGCTAAAATTAAACGTCGGATGGCGCCGCAAACGTCACGCAAACTATGTAGTGAAGAAGTGGGAACCATGAATAGATGTTCTGGGTGTTAGTTTAATAATAATAATAATAATATTTTATTTCACTTAAAGACAAAGTAACTAAGTAAGTAAGTATGAACATTCTAAACATAAGTTTACTCTAGGAAGAAATCGAAAAGAACATAACATAACTAAAAATAATTGTACAGTTAGATTTAAAAACAAGATTAATTTCCTACAAAGTTGGATAGGATGCGCAGTGATCTTCACACTAGGATACCCTGTGCTGTGAAGATCAAAGTCAAGTGCAAGGGTTATTGGAAATGTGATGGTACAGTGATCGGGATAGGACAAAAGGGAAATGAAAATAATAATAAATGGATATAGAAAGAAGGATATTATAATAATACTAAAGTGGGAATATATAATGTTGTAAACAGAAAAATTAAGATATTTTGTTTAGTTGTTATAAAGACTAAGGAACAGAAAATAATATATGTATCATAAAATATGTTTGAATGGTTGTGGAACAACCAAGGCAACACCTCGTGACTCCAGCCTCAAAAGAGTAGGGTTCGAGGAGATGCCCATGCGTGGATATAATATACTAACGACCTGCCCTGGCTTTGCACGGGTATAAAATATAGCCTATGTTACTCAGGGATAATGTAGCAATCTAATGGTGACAGAATTTTTGAAATCGGTCTAGTATTTTTGTGTTTATTCAACACAAACATACAAAAATACAAGTCTTTCCTCTTTATAATATTAGTATAGATATAGATATATTGTGAGGATAAATGTAAAGTTGCATGAGATAAACATAGATTATAATAGACACATAACACATAATTATAAGATGCGGGTTATTTAAATAAAGATGATTCATATTAATTTAATAAAAAAAAAATAAATAAAAACAATAATAATAATCGGGCTTGGTAATTATTTAAACTAAGCTATCTACATGACGATCTGAAGAAAACTCTCGGTCTCGTCGTTCGACATGTTAAGTAACCATTTGTGGAGTTTTGTTTTGCATTGATTCCTAAGCACGGGTAGAATGTTGAGCAAAGTGTCAGTTTTTTTATACAGGTAAGGTCCTGCCCACGTAAAGGTCCTTCTGAAGAACTCAGTCTTCCTGGGAGGAAGCTTCCACCGGATATGTCTATGAGAAATCATAAGAGTTTTTAGTGCTGTTTTGTGAAACCTCATTACTACAGCGAATATATAAAGCTGCCTCACTTGCAAGTGCCCACATTCCTCGTAGAGAGCTTTGGTGGGGTAGAGGAAAGGTTTCCTAAATGCCACTTTAAGAACAGCTCGCTGAGCCCGTTCAAGTTTCTCAAAATACGATTTAGCCGCTCCTCCCCACGCCACAATGCAATAACTGAGGATCGATTTGCAGAGAGAGTTGTATACTAAATTAATAATTTCCACGGATGCTGAAAGTTTAAGTTTCTTGAAGATATACAATAATTTTCTGACTCTACTAGCTAGTTTGATAATATGTAATTCCCAAGTGAGATGCTCGTCTAGGACAATACCTAGGTATTTAATAGACGGAACTTGCTCAAGGCCGCTACAGTCACATGTGTCCGATCTTGAAAGACGGCAATTATGAAATTTGACGGTTAAGGGTCTTATTGGTGCCGTACGAATGGAGATGCTAAAAGCGATAACTTTAGTTTTTGTGGCATTTAGTGTTAAGAGGTTGTTTTGGAGCCAGGTGCCAACAAGATTTACACCTTCCTGCACATTGGCTTGTAAAGATTTCCAACAATCGCCATAGAAAATTAAGGCAGTGTCATCAGCAAAAGTAAAAATTCGTCCTTGGCAGAGATTTAACGAGCACAAGTCGTTTATGTACACTAGAAATAAAGTCGGGCCTAGCACACTTCCCTGTGGCACACCAAAGTTAACGCTTTTGAAGTCACTGCTAAGATCACCCACACACACTTTCTGGATTCGGTTTTCAAGATAGGACTTGAACCACTGGAGTGGTGCTCCACGTATTCCTAAAAGTTCAAGCTTCCTAATTAAGATTGGACGGGATACTGTGTCAAAGGCTTTGGCAAGATCAAGGAAGACTCCGGCGCATCTGAAGCCTTCATCTATCCTGTCAGCCACATAGTCGGTTAGAGAAGTCACGGCGTCATCTGTGGATCTTTTAGGACGAAAACCAAACTGCTGTTCTGATAAGAGGTTTCGTGATTCTAAGAACCTTAGGAGTCGCGAGTTAACTACTTTTTCAATTAGTTTAGAAAGGCAACTGAGGAGAGAAATGGGCCTATAGTTGGAAGCCCTACTTTTGTCACCGTCTTTAAAGACTGGCGTCACATTTGCTCTTTTAAAACTATCTGGCATTATGCCGCTAGATAGACTCAGGTTGCATATAAATGTAATAGGGCCAGCTAAAAAGCATTTTGCTTTGATGAGGATCGCATTACTTATGCCATCGTGGCCAGGTGATGATCTAGGTTTTAAGCACCCAATAATTTTGAGGATTTCTGTTTCATTAGTGGGGTTAAAGAAGAAAGAGCTAGAATTTTTGTTAGTAGCGTGTAATTCTTTTATGTCAGCTGCTAGTTGGGTTTCGGGTTTTCCGAGTACTTGTAAAATATTATTAGCTAGATTTTCACCGACTGAGCTAAAATAATCATTCACTTTATTTAAAGACTCGTTGTGGCTAAGATTGCCTTGAAGCAGTTCAGTGCTAGGCGATTTCTGGTTACTCATGCCGCATATCTTTTTAAGCGTGGACCAAGTCTTTTTACTATCACCTTTACATTTAAGTAACTCGTTTCTTTCATAATCATTTTTTACGTTTTGGATAAGGTTGTTGCAGGTGTTACGATATAGCTTGTAATTCTTCGATAAAATGTGATCATCCGGATTTCTTCTTACTAATAAGTGCATGGTATCTCGACGTTGTGTACACTTTAAAAGGGATGGCGTGAACCAGGGAAGAAAGCAGTCCATTCGCTTTCGGAGTTTACGCGGTTCATCTTTGTGTTTATGGACCAGGTCTTGAATAATTTCCGTAAAGTCGGCAGCCGCCTCGTTGACATCTTTATGTAGATAAAAATTGGTCCAATCAGTGTTTTTAATGTCGTCGACTAGGCTTTTATAGTTAATTTTTTGGACCAGTCGAGCAGTAGAATGTGACCTAGTAGGTGTTTTGTTAACTGATGCTAGGATAGTGTCGTGATCGGTAACACCACCCTTACACACTACCACCATACTTTCAAACTTAGATTTAACAAGAAAATTGTCCTTGTCTTTGTGTGTGTTCCATGGCATCCCCGACACAGGATTTATCCTAGTGGGGAGCTCAGAGTGTGAAACGTTTATTATTATTTATTAGATTTCCACACACATTTCATGCTACATCCTCAGACCAAGTAGAAAGCATAGCCTTAGATCCAAGTGAAGCCAAAATCTAACCGACTGCCCGTGTACGTAAACTTCACGCACTTAGTGACGCATAAAAACAACCCGAATCAATCGTCAGTTCTTACGTCAGTTGCTCGTCAATTCAGTTTTCTCAGGAACAAAAAAGCTAGCGATCTGAAATTTCGCACGAGTGTAATGTTAGCCAACGCAATTCGTTTTCTTTTTACTGGTGGAAAATCAAAATTAATTCAAATAGATTAGATACATTGTTACCGATACCTGTGCCGATACACAATCAGATGAATTAACGCCAAATATATATATTTTTAATTCTGAAACCTGAACCTGAACATTCTGAAACCTAATGAAAACAATACCATAGAGAAACTTCCAATAGTATGAAATCCGACCCACGCATCGGTCCCCTTGTTTGCTATTCACATTCTCTGTTTGCGTTATCAAGGGCCAGTCAGCGTTTAAATAAAATGACGCTGTTCCAATTAAAATAGAAAACTGTAAAGAAACCTTTTAAATAACGTATTATATTTCTGCATAATATTGTATTGCTCTCTTCGTGGTATTGCTTGTGGTTTCCTAGTTTTCAGAAACCAAGAATCTGTCATTTGATTCTATTTAATTTATATTTGTGGTAAATTAACTGATAAAAGAATTAAGTGCTCTAAAATGACGACATTTTTTCTCACATATTAAAAAGGAATGTCGATATTATAACGCTACGAAATTAGTTAAACTTTGAGAATGTACCTAGCGAGAGCTTTCTTCTTCTTTTCTAATGTTCTTCATTTCTTCAACTTTTAAATCTATATATATAAAAATGAAACCCGTTTTCCTTGGTCACGGCATCACGCGTGAATGGCTGGACCGATTTCACTAATTCTTTTTTTGTTGTATTTGTTATTATTAGGAGAAGGTTCTTACGGAAAAAAATATTAAGAAAATCTCTCAGAAATATTGAAAAACCCTAAAAACAGCCCTTTTCTTTTTCCCATACAAACGTATGGCAGTACGAAGTCTGCCGGGTCAGCTAGTACAAAATAAGAATAATAAACGTTTTACACTCATAGCTCTTCACTAAGAATAAATCCTGTGTCGGGGATGCCACGGAACACACACAAAGACAAGGACAACTAACACTCAGACCAAGAACATATTTGAATTCATCATTCAAACATCTGCCTGGCCGGGAATCGAACCCGGACCTCTGGATTATAAGGCGGATACACTACCGCTGAGCCAAACAGGCCGACCAAATGATGAACCATACTTCCTCTATAAGAACACTCGGCAGGCTGCATACGATCTGCGCCTCATGGGTTGATTACACGTAACAGTGGCGAGACAGTAAATGGACACACTCGGCCGAGGGCACTGCCTCGCAACTGTACTCGTTATATGTAACCATCACGCAAAATACCTTTGCCATTTATTCTACCGCTACGCAGTATGCAAACACTACTGTGTTCCGGTTAGAAGAGCAATGTTTCCAGCAAAATTTGAGGGCAAATAGGAGATTAAACTTCTTATATTACTTGTCTCGTCGCTAAATTGCAAAAAAAATGAATTAGATCAGTATTTCGCGTTTCTCCGATTCTCTTTCGCCATCATCACAAATCGGCGTGATTAGAATGCCGTGTCTATAGTTCATTACGCTACCCCTGGACTCTTGGACCCCTGGACCAGCGTCCAATCGCGCCCCCGATGCAGGGTAGTTATTATTTTTAATCCCTTAATGGCGTCCCAGATTTCATTACGGGGGTTGAACTGATTAAAAGGGTGGGACGATTTTTTCGATGGTATTTTTGAGGGGTGACCACACACACGTGTCTACTTTGCTTATGTATATAAGTATCGGAGTATGTTGATAATCTCTTGGTTGTTTGCATCAGTTTGAATCATGCGTTTAGCAGAAGCCGGAAATCCAATCAAGTTATAAACCTACTAGCTGCGACCAGCGGTGTTACCCGCGGCTAAAAAGTATGTTTACGGGGATAAAAAGTAGCCTATTTACTATTCCAGACTATAAACTATCTCTGGGCCAAAAAATCATCCAGATCCGTTCAGCCATTATGGCGTGATTGAGTAACAAACCTTCATCCATCCATCCATCCAAACTTTCACGTTTATAATATTAGTGAGATGGGATTGTCAAGTGGCATATGATTACATATTTATGTGGGTTAAGAATGCTGTGGATGGTGATAATGATGAAATTAGACATCATCGTAGGTGGTCCCATAATTCAAGAAAATCTACACTCGAGATTCTAAGACACTTTCAACGACTCGTAAACACAAACGATATTTTCTTATATTTTTTCTTTGTGGCCAGTACCTACGTACAGTCGTACACACATTACAAGAACATTGTTATTTTAAATGCAGCCAGTACATTCATACACCACTAATCTGTGGAAGCAAGGAACAAACATACGGTGGTGGTCTCAGAAACTTGTGTCTAAACAACATTAGTCCTGGCCCAAAAAAAATGAAGACGAAAACGACGTAAGTTCAGTTTTAAAAAGGTTGACTTAAGACGTTCTATTTTTGGATGTGGGATAAGTTTTAAAGGAGTGTACATACAAGCGGTGCGGCAAAGGGTGACTGTATGTCAGACTGATTAGTGGAACCGATGGACCTCCGCTGTGTGGCGCTTCTGCACTCAGAATATGACGAAGAACATAAGAAAGAAAGTGTCTAGCTAAAATTTATAGATTTTCATCATAAACCGGTACAAAAAAAAATATTTTGCAAACAACTTTCTCATCACATCACACAACTTTAAAAAACAATCTTTTTATTGCGCTATTTTGCAAACGAAAA
The DNA here is from genome assembly GCA_949125135.1 of Alcis repandata. NCBI lineage: Eukaryota > Metazoa > Arthropoda > Insecta > Lepidoptera > Geometridae > Alcis > Alcis repandata. The sequence continues at coordinate 8,601,457 of OX421238.1, forward strand.
TGTCTCACAGGTTAAAAATTGTAATAATAAGTAATTGGAAGCAATTCTTTTGTTTTTCTGAATTTTTAACTTTAAAATAACTTAGTTGTACGTTTTGGTTGAACTCAAAATTTAACCGTAAAATAGTAGTAACTAAAGTAAAAAGAGTAGAGTAATATTTGTTCCCAAAGACTAATGTTCAGTTTTAAGACATTTTTCGAAAAGCTGATGACGACGACAAAACAAAAAATACTAAGTTACACTTTCGCTACAGTTCATTTTCGAAACATCTAGTCTTGTTTTAAGTTACACGCAAAAAGTAACACATCTCATCCCCCGGCTCAAGTCAATATCCAAAGCAAACATTGACCCAGCGAAGTCCGGTAGCTTTTAAACAGTTTGTTTAAACCCCGCTAATAGATGTCCCGCCATCTACCGGCGCAAACTTTGACGTATCATTTCAAATTTCGAACCACAAAAAACGCTTTGACGGCGGCAAAGTTTTGCCTTTAGCGACCGTGTGCGACATTCTTTATTTCAAAATGATAGCACGTTGACAGACAATGGGCAGGCAAAATGGGCAAAATGGGCAAAACGTTATAAAATCAGTTGAAACATCTAACACGATTTACGACATTTTGTATTTTTTTTCACATGATTGTTGTCAGCCACTTTATCTCCTTCCAACCATGGGAATGACAGATCACATGTAACAAAAACAACACAATAGTATATAAATTAAAATAATACCACTTAATGCCCAACTACCGCAATTATGATAAACTTTCAATTTCCTAAACATGGTTTTAGTAAAATAATGTTGATTACAGTTTTGGTTGGCACGAGTTAAGTCGTCAGGCCTTAATGAGGTTGTACTATTTTTTCGAAATTGCTTTGATTAAGAGTTTGCTTTTGATTTATATTAAGTTGTATTTGAATAAGCTGTCAGCATTTAATTTCACGCTTTCATCGTCTTACTTACATAGGTATTTAATATTTACCAACTTGCCACGTCACATCTTTTACTCGAAAGGACAGTGGGCAAAAATGTATGGGTTCTGGTCCAGTTGTTTTTGGTCTTGTGAACTACAATTAATGATTATTTGAGCTTGTCTTGTTGGCGGTGAACAGTTTGACTGTATTTGATCGCTTGTATACCATGTTTTAAATAAAATTTCCCAATATAATAAGTAAACCAAGACACGTACTTAATTCTCCCACGGATTTTCCTTAAGAAATTCCCGTATACTCGTACTTCGTAAAAACCGTTAATCTGGACTTTGCATAAACATTTTACTGCAGTTTTTGTCACTTTTAAGTCTACCAATAAAGAGATTGGTCACTTTTAGTGCTTTACCAAGCAAAAGTGCATCGACATTCTTGATTTGTAAAAGTGAACCGTAAGTACTAAGCTATAGAGGCGGTTTTAAGTGAGAAGCCGTTTATGGGTTGTGGTAAAAATCCAGTGAATCACTTTGACACATAAGACTCACGAATTAAAAAGGACAACACAGGACAAAGAAGCCATTTTGCATTGGACTGTGACAGTATTCCTTGTGGTGCCGCTTCCAAGAGTTACGAAATGGTAGAAGTTTCAAAGTTCTGAACAGTACTTTGAACTTTACATGCAGATAAATACATGCAAATGCGGTATAGAGCATAAAGAAATTGAAAAAAGAAAAAAAACTATGAATAAGTAAAAAAAGAAAAGTAAGCTGAAAATGCAAGTAAGATTTAATTTCCATCTATGCTTGCTCTTATTATAAAATTACAACCTCAAATAATTAAAAGCAAGTAATATAATTTTACTAAAACGTCCATAATAATATCTGCTATGGCAGAATTTTTTATATACATTATGCCGATTTATGCCCTATGCCCTATTTTTTATAAACTAAATTAAAATAATATATGCATGAGTACATGATTCTGAAAACAATAATTAAAACTTTTAGTCAAAGGAAAGCTCTATCTTCATTGATTGTCTGCTAAGGAAATTATTATTTTTCACAAGAATAAAATCCTCTTTAATAAAACCCTTCTTTACTGTCCCTGTCTATATCCATCGACCTCTACAAAACGCATCAAAGCCTTCTTTGTACACCGAAGTGTAAATTCGGCTTCTCAGTGTCGCCGCGGTCGTTTTCACACTGTGATGCTAATTGGGCACTTAAGACCGGGCTAAAGGGTTAAAACAGTTTTTATCCGAGGGACTGTGGGCCCGGCAGGCCCGGCATGCTGGCGGCGAGTTAAGTTAGCTCTCCGTAGAGAACTTCAAATGGACAGATTTTAGTTAATTTTCTGATAGTACTGATGTTTTGTGATTTTGGAAGAAGGCGATTCCAAGTATTATATCTCACGGTGGATATTCCGTTCAAACGCACTAAGCCTTTTCATACCAGCTTTTTTATTCAAACGGAAGATGTGTGGAACTCATTACCGGCGTACCTATGTCTTTCCGAAAAGGTAATAACCGGGGTTGTTTAAAAAGAAGAGTCTAAGAAAGTCTAAGTGCCTAGGAAATGTCTGAATAGGCACTTTAAGCACTCCAAGCTAGCCATAATCAACTTGAAGGTCTTGCCAGTAGTACCGTTCAATTACCTGAATTTCTAGTCAATCTAACTAACCCTAATGTTATTCGAGGTAGGTAGATACGGTATAAGCAGATACCTATAACTTTCCTTATGAAGATATGTATTTACACTTATATCTTATATTTGAGCTAAAGTTGACCTCTGCAATGACGCGACGATATAATAGTAGAAAATAAAGCAACGCTAAACATTCTTTATAAAATTGACATAAAACATTTGATTTTTTTTTTATTTAGTAGTTATCCTTAAGGTCTTCACACTTTTAATGGTGAACGATGAATACGCCTTTTAGGTGAACACTGACACTTGTAGATAGTGTAATAAATAAAAATAAATAAATAAACTGATGTCTAAACTTGGCTAACAATCTCGTAAGAGGGAAAAAGCTCGTCATGTCCTGCAGTAGGCCAAATAAGCTACCAAAAGCTGATCATGATGATTTATGTATTATTGAATCTATTGGAGTGGATTTTTTTTTTAATTTTGTGTCATGACGTGGCATGTATGAATATAATTTTTCTGAACTAAACGACTAACAATAATACCTACTTCAACGACAGCTCAGTCAGTGAGCTTCACGGTATCTAATGTGTTAAGAGTCCCATAAAGCTTTGGTTATTGATCCCTTTCCGTATCGATATTTATGGATCTGGGCATCTTAACGGCCACTTGCTTCTGAATAGAAATATTTTCCCATGGCCGAATAAGGCCGGTATTTATTTGTCACTTGAAGTGCTCTACATTTTGAACTAATAAGCTTGGAGTCGAACTAGCAAATAGGTATACAAAATGTTTGTTTGCTATATTAAAGGCTGCTAAAAGCTTATCCATATAATGTCCAAATAAAATAAAAAATAGGTATGTATCCAAATAAAATCACCTACTAGTTTTTAACCGTTTGAAATTCAACCAATTTTTTAAATATAGATGTATGTTCATTATTGTTCATCTTTATGTAGGTACGCACAGAAACAATACTATAACACAAGCCTACATTAAAAAATATAAATTGTTTTATATACATCGCTCAGTCTAGAAAAATATTATAATTAGACATATAAAAGCCAAAGGGATATAGCCCGACCGCTATTTTTTTATTTTCTTAGTTTTTTCACTTAATATAGAAGTATGAACTTAACTTCTCATTAGTAGTTTCATATAGGTATAAGGTATAAACTTGCATAAATCAATTCACTTTATTTAAACAATCTTTGTAAATTTAACTTTTTGTAAATTTCTTAGTTCTATTTAGTTTAGTTTGTTATTTTAAATTTAAGATGTAAATATATTTTATGTATTCTATTTAAATAAATTAATTAATTCTAAAAAAAAAAAAAAAAACAATCTGATAAAAATCGAATAACATGTTAATTCAACAATCATTACAATGATGGAATACGCATTGAGGCGATTATGTTACCAATTTAAACTATTTAGAACATATTTTTGTATCGACACGCTAAATGGAACATCACTATTCTTTGCGACAATCGAATTCTATTCCATGAATTATACAATTTTAATATTTTATTTTACATACGAATTTCTACTTTATTTTTAATGACGTAGAGTTGAAATTAGTGTAAGTACTTCGAACAATACTAATATTTGATATTTCTTGCAATTTTCGACTTAATTGTTAAGGTTGTAGAGTTGAAATCAGTGTGAGTGTTTTCTCAAGTATGTGCGTAATGTTGAATGACAATATTATCGTCACGATTTTTTCGCGTGGTCCTAATGAATAAGTATCGTTTTCGAATTATCGTACGTGTGATAGTGTCGTCTGTCGCTTGTTTGTGATTGGTATGAGTTTGAAGTATGATTGTAATGTCACGACTGTTCCTTTGTGTGCTTTGTGTGGCATTGTGGTCTTGTGACCGCATTGTAATATTACACATTAGGCAAATAGCGTTTTACATATTGATAAGAGCTAAGAAGATGTACCTATTTATCTAAAAGCCACCTATTTATCAGCATTTCAATACCTTTTCTACATTATGTTTGTCATGTCTTAAGTTTATGACGTTTTTTTAAATTCTATTATAGGCTTGCGTTTGACCATTATCTTGCCTGATGGTAAGCAATGATGCGGTCTACGATGGATTACAGTGCCTACTGTATTACAGTGTTTTAAAGAAAAGGTATGCTAAGCCGAAAGAAGCTCATAAAACTCTTAACTATGAACTACTTTGACTATGGAATCAACCCTGAAATCGCGAAAAATATAGCTGTTCCATACATTTTGGCGAGTGCCATCGACATGTTTCTATGGAACAACAGTTTTTTCACGATTTCAGGGTTGGTAACGTAGTAACAAAGTTCTTCAAACTCCTCAGTCACCTCACCTCGTTATTTCAATTTATCTATTGCATTCGTTTTTTCCTTGACAAACTCCTTTTGTGAGACTATCTCTTCAATTTTCATCAGAGTTGCTACTCAACTGATACTAATATTAAAATGACCAATTTAATACGACCTGCTAAATCTTTTTTTCCCTTTTGAGCTTTAGAAGAAGACATAGCTCAAAAGACAGTGGTTGAAACACTGTTGCAAGTATAGGCTATCGACACGCGAAACTAAGATTATGACTATTATGAGACATCGTTATGTCTCAAGTCGTGATGTTCAACCATTGTTAAGTACATTTTTATAAACAAGTGGCTGCGACCCGCGGTTTCTTTTTTTTATGCAAAGATAGGCTTGCGTTTGACCGCCATCTTGCCTGATGGTAAGCAATGATGAGGCCTAAGATGGAGCACGCCTGCCTAGAAGAAACCGATTCACTCTCGACTGTTCTCCTGCTGTTATACGATAACTGTTGATTCGTATCCGTATAACAGCAGGAGGAAAGAGTATGCTAAGAGCTCATAGTACTTATCATTATGAACAACTTTAATTATGTAGCCAACACTGAAATGGCGAACCAATATCAGCTGTTCCATTCACTTTGTCGAGTGTCATTGATGTCTATGAAACCACAGACTTTTTTTCTCGATTTCAGGGTTGATCCCATAGTAAAAGTTCTTTGGATGAGTACTATATATGAGCCTTATTCGGGTTAGCTTAGCATACCCTATCCGTACAACCCTGTATGCAGTATTTACTTTGTTGATATCACCATTCAAAGCAATACTAAAACAAATAAGGAATAGGCAAAAGTGTTATTAAAAATCAAATTACTCAGAAAGTATAATAGATTTTGTAAATTTTCACGTGAATTTATTTTTCCAGTCAACATTTAAATATATACCTACTCGTAGTTCCATTTTCTCTACCAGTTTCCTATCGATTCCGACATACGGTAACTGATAGGTACGGACGGGGTATATTTAGGTAAATCAACCCCTTCTTCGCACCCTCAATTTGCAAAACAAATTAGCGACTCCTTGGCGACGGAGGGTCGTATCACGATGACGAGACATGATAAAATTAATTTGAATAGGATTAAGGTAGATATCTGTATTATCTATATTTTTGATATAGTCCAAGATGAAATGTATATTAGTTGAAAAGTTGTAATGTGTTTAGTCGAGGTATATTTTTCATATAAAAGCAATTTATTGAATTGCAATTGCAAGGCATACCTTCCTACTACGAAACTTCAGGCTTTACATGTAAAACCTTAGTTAGCTTAGCTTAGTGCTTATAAATTATCAAAAAATGTCGTTTATCTTGTGCGCGATACAAAAACGCATGCACGGTAAGTACCTACTAACAAAAGTAAATTTTACTTTCACCAGTGTTTTCAAATAAGTCTCTCTATGTTTTGTTTCTTACTACATTAACCATGCCATCCAAAAAATCCTAGTTCCTTATTTTGTGTACACAATAAAGGCCATGATGCTCACATTGCTTCTTCCGTACGCATCGTATAGTAGGTAGGTACGTACAGTATCTATCTACCTACAAGTATTAAACTAAACACTTACATAAGTAAGTAAGTACCTATAAATAAGTAATGTAAGAAACCCCCACAAACATCATCATCCAAAGAACCAACAAAAGGTTATTCCTTGCCGTTATCATATCCGACAGCTGTGGATTCTCAGGACATGGGGACCATCGCTCACAGCTATCTCTTGCCTAACTTTTGGCAGCTCCATGGAGTTTAGGTACTTCTTATCTTTAAGCTTAGGCTTTTGCTTTGCTTTTGGCGGAAATGAGCTAACTCTGATTGTAAACTAACAATTATCAAAATAGTGTTTGAAGAAAGGAAGTAGAGGATACCTGGAAGAGATTGTTAAGGACTCCATTTGTGGCACTAGTTTGCAAGTCTTTTCTAATAGTATCTTTAGTTTTATAGTGTTCATAGCAAAGAGTTTATGTCTATCTTCAATTCTACATATACATACAATCCTATAGAAATTTAATTTGCGTTTGCGATCCGCATCCCCAGCTGAAGTGGTCCAAGTTCGCCATCGGATACGTTAATAGCGAACTTAACTTTTAAGGAGGACGATACCTATACAATCTAAGTAGGGACTTATACAGCGTTTGCTAAAGCAGTAATGGTGCTGGGTACCTAAAGGTGTAGTAGGTAATACTGAAAACACGCATCAGTTACATCATAACGATCAACTTTTACTATGGCACTAAGCCTGAAATCACGAAAAAAATCAGCTGTTTCATACATTTTGTCGAGAGCCAATGACCTTTTTTTGGAACAGCTGATTTTTCACGATTTTAGGCTCGGTCCCATAGTGAAAGTTGTTCATTATGACGTACCTGAGCCGTTTCAATATTACACCTAAAACGCCCTGTAGGTATAGGTTTAGTTACATATGTACCTATTAATAGAGATATGTTTAATGACGGAGCCATACATCACCTATTCACCTACCTATGGGTAGGTATTGATCACTAATAGGTAACACGATAGGCGATGCAATTTGCACTGAACCTATAATGAAGTCTCGTTAGGGGTGATATAGTATGCAAAGGGATGATAATAACATAGAACTAATGAGTTAGGGCTGTAGGGTGTGAGGTAGGGGCTAAGTGGAATATTTGATGACTTAAGTATGGGACTGGAAGTTGTTAAATTTTGCTTCGTGGCTAATTTATAAACTTATATTAGCGACGCTCGGCGGTTTCACACGACTCACAGTTGATTTTTCGGAATGAAAAGTAGCCGATGTGTTCAGAATTTATGCTACCCCTGTACAAAATTGTATCTGAATCTGTTTAGCCACGATTAAATATATATTGGACATTTCATTAGAAAAGAGGACATTATTTTGAGAGGAAAAATACTGAATTAAAATGAATTTTGAAAACTTCGAGACGACAATTTCGAATTTTGAGATAACGATAAAGACTGCTTAGGCTGCCTATCATCAAATAAATAAAAATAATTCCTCATTAAGCTGTAATGTAAAAAAAAACTCACACTCGTAGCTTCCCACTTGGATACCCTGTGATAGGGCTGCCATGGAACACACACTGGGACAACAGAACAGATATTTAAATTCATCATTGAGACATCTGCCCGGCCGGGAATCGAACCAGGGACCTCTGGATATACTACCGCTGAGCCAAACAGCTCGTCATGTATAAGCATCGTCACATATTTACAACTACATAACCCGTCTTCGCATATTTGCCGAGACAAACCGGCTTGATTAATAATCACCCCACAGCTAATAACGTCGTAATTGAGATGTTTGCATAGAAATCAGGGGTCGGATCCCTGTTTGAGCAAGGATTCGTATTTAGTCATCCGAAATTTTGATATTCGCTGAGTCGCTGAGATGCTCCTTTTAGTGGGGTTGTGGGTTGTGGGGCTTGAATCAGAATTAAAAGGAAATTGATGCGTTGACGGACTTATTTTTTCAAATTCAAAAAAGGGCTCATAGTACTTATCATTATAAACAACTTTTACTACGGGACCAACCCGAAATATGCGAAAAAAAATCAGCTTTTCCATACATTTTGTCGAATGTCATTAACATTTTTCTATGGATCAGCTGATATTTTTTTCGCTAATTTCGAGTTGGTTCCATAGTAAAAGTTGTTCATAATAATGAGTACTATAAAAAAAGAGAAAAAAGAGAAGAAAAAAAGAGCATTATAGAGTTTATCTATCTATCTATCTACTATGAGCCCCTTTCGGCTTAGCATACCCTTTTATGAATAACCCTGTATAAATTTATAAAATTTCAATAAAAGTAAGCTTGTATAGGCCGAAAATTACAAACTTTAGTGTTTACTTCATTCATTCAAAATGTAAGAGTGTTGCTCTTGTAGGTGGCGTAATTTACAGACTTGGTGGTCCTCTGCTAGTGAATTTACGTGTACGGCATGATTTAAAATCTGCATTATCTTTAATCTGGTATAAAAATGTTCTCCTTGGTCTTCCTGGTCCTCTTTTTCCTTCAACCTTTCCATTTATTCTCTGATGGTTGTCATTAGTACCTACTAGAGATACGCGCCGCGGCCCAAAAGGCCGGCGGCGGCGCGCCGGTCTTCGTACCCGGCGCGGCGCGGCGCAGCCGGCGTGGGGTCATTTTTTTTTACATTTTGGTGATTTGTTAAACAACTCTTTTAAAGCATGTATTCGGGTTATATTTTCTCTGATTAAAATAGTCATGAATAAAATTTATTTTATTCTAACCATTCTAACTGACCAACTCCAAAGAGTTATTGACACAGCGCAGTAGGTACATCCAGCTCATCAGTCATTGCACGGTGGATCCATTCCGCGCATTTAATCATTGTAAATAATAATTTCAATTATGTACTGCCAATGGTGCATGAGATAACCTACGGTACTCAGCTCGGGTGTTACAGTCAGCAGAAATGACGTAGAGTTCTGAGAAATAAAATATAATGTGAAGAGGCACTTCATGCGAACGACGATCAATTTTTTTTCTTAATTCCTTAGTTTTGAATCAGTAGGTACCAACCGCTTAAGCGAATTTTATGATAAATTAAAAATATTCAAATTACAAAAAAAAAAAAACAAATTGGACATAATTTCTCGTTCGATTGTCTAACATGTATTATGAACTGCTTCACTAGTGTCTATTAGATGGATAAACTTTTTAATTTTTCACTCCAGAAATTATTTATAAACAATAAATCGGTTCAAAACCAATACAATAATTCGCAGGCTTATTGCTAACAGCGATCTGTTACAGGAATACTTATTGCCAAGCAGTGTATGTTGCTAAGTTATATTACCTCTACTTACTAATTTTAAGCACTATAAACTCAAATGTCGTCTGAAAAAAAAATGAAATTTAATGTACACAAATCGCTGTGTAAAACTTTTTTCTAGACTTATCCTAGGTGTTTGTTTGCCACCGTTACAAGTAAGCGTAAGGCGTGTTCACACGGACGCCGCACGTCATGACGAGCTTGCGTGATCGCGATCAAGCGGCTGTCATTACGTGTCGGGGACAGTGCCGCTTTATGCACCACATAATACATCACATGATTTTTAAGAAAACCATGTAAATATACGAGTATATTATATTTATATATTTATCCAATAATAATTTAAAAAAATAAAAAGAATAGAAAAACATTTTTTCATCATTATAATTCTATTAGCACTTTACCAACACTATAGATTCAAAGGTATCCGTAAGAAATATAAATTATTTTGTTATTAAAATGAAGATTCCTTAATAAAACTTATTACAAGGCAATATATCTAAGTTTTATGTAAATACATTATATCTGTATAAGTTTTTGTCTGCCACCGTTACTCGTACTACCTAACAAGTAAAGTAAGGCGTGTTCACACGGGCGCCGCGCGCACGTCACGACGAGCTTGCGTGCTCGCGATCAAGCGGCTGTCATTACGAGACGGGGACAGGGCCGCTTGGTCAGGCTTACGTACGGTTTGTAAGATAATAATAATTAGAAGTAGAAAAAAGGTAAAGATATAGGTAGTTCATTGTTAACATCAAAAGTTTAACTTTAATAGATTAATTAACCTAAGTTTAGGCGTAGTCTTAGAAATAGTAATATAATATTTACACAAAAAACACAAAACTATAAATACTGTAGATATTTATTTCTACAGTGCAAAAAGAAATAGGTACATTTTTGAATAATTGTTCCAATGAAAAAATTTAGATGGCTCAAAAGCTTATGCGTAAGATTCTCACTTCCACGTTGAGCTTTTTGAATTGTTGTTAGTGTTTAATATACGTTCACATTAGAAACATGCGTATTTGACTTAACTCAACAGAAAAGGTACAAACGAAATTCAACCCGTCATGAAACTACCGTGTGTGTTTGGCTTTGGCAGAGCGATTATTTTGTATTGCTAATAAACTGAATGCAGGCGTTTTTCCTATTACTACTTTCAACTAAAAAATTAGCTAAATATTCAGTCTTAACGTTAAAAGGAATAAAAAAAGAGAAGCTAGTTTTGATTTAGGTATATTATTTAGAGTAGACATCTAATGGATAAGAGCAAATAATTAGATACCTGCTTAACAATATAGAATACTAGTCCTCTAAAAAACAATAGAAAGGTTTTTTCACAAAGCTTGATTGATTCCACGAAACAATACAAACAAACCCTACAAAACTAAATTACCACTTCAAACTATACAGTGCCCTCGAAGCAGAGTTAAAAAGATGCCTAAATGGCTGTCATTTTGATGGCAACCCCGTTATTACCACTTACAACCCCAGCAATTTCATGACGTCGAGTAAAAAAAAATGTAAAGCAAAATACACCCACTTTTTCTTTTCAATAAATGCTTCATTGATGACATTTTGACACAATGGGTAGAGTAGTAAAGGGTTAATAAAGGGCTGTGAACCGGCCCTGCAGAAGGGTTAATTGCTATGGGTGCAGGGTCGGTACATAAGTAGTTGAAAAAGTTCGTTTCAAAATGGCGGACTTTCTGACAGTTGGGTGAGCTTGTTTTTGTGTTCGAATTTTTGTAATGACATTTACTTACGTTTGAATATAAAATTGGAAACAGCGACTTCTAGTAATCTAGAAAAATTAAGTAAAGAGCTGATAAATATTATTTAAACAAAAGAACCAATTTTCTTGAGTCTACGTTACACGCTCGATCGGGTCACCTTTCAAACCAAAAAAAAAAAATCGCTTCTGGAGCTACGATGCAACCGAAAGATACCTAGGTCGTCACAAGCACCCACGGTGAATGTTATGTACGCCGTACTTGTCGTACACATCAGAATTGTACCTTGTCAATACTCATATAAATATGTGTCAATGTGTGTGATGTGGCTGTGCTATATAAATAAATAAAATAAAAAAAAAAGAATAAGTTAAACTTATAATCTCGTTTTGAGTCGTTCTGAGAATAAAACATAACATTGAGCAAAACAAAAAAAAAGTAACGAAAACGAACCATGAAAAATAAGTTAATTTAAAAAATATTTTTAGAAACCAGCTTTTATTGCATTGTCGTCGGAGTTACACACGTATACCAAATTTCAGCTCAATCAGACATCGGGAAGTGGTTTAATTGAGTTGCAAGATTCCACCCGAATTAACATAATTACATAGATACAACATACGTTGCAAGTTGAATAAAAGCTGTTAAAATGTAATGAATCGCGTGCGTGATCTTAATAAGTACCAAAATAACAGCAGATATTGTATTATCGTGTACAATTGATAAAATGCCGAAAATTGGAGTGAATTCGAACTTTGCGGTTTGAAATTACAATTAGTGGTCGACATTATGTCGCGAGGTATTGTGTGGTCGGGTCACATGTCGCAGTTTGTCGCACGCGCACGTGGGCACAATGCTTTATTTGGCAATTTATATGACCGTTAATGTGCGGTCGATTTTTTGGAAGTAATTTTGGAGTTTTGAGGGACACATGTTGTGAACGTTGGAAAACTTGGTTGTGCTGTTTTGTTTAATAAACCCAGTCCAGAGCATGTGATTATTATCAATATAAGTGATTATACATTAGGTAGATTGCTTTCACTAATATAGGCTTTGAAAAAGGAATGTTTATAATATTATCTACAATAATAAGTAGATAGGAAGTTAGAAACTTTTCCCCTTTGAAATATTGTCAACTAATACTTTTTTTAAATATTATATAGGTACCTAACCTATATATTTAAAAAAAGACGTATGGCACTCGGGGACTGCCGCGGTAAAGCTATTGCATACGGTACGTACTTTTTAGTTTTGCCATCTATCGATGAATAGCAGAACTTTTAAAGACTTTTTGAAATATCACGCTTGTCTCTTTAGTTCAGCAACTCGCCTCTGGGTGTCGAGTGTAAGGTTTCGTTGACTTTTCAAACGTTATGACTCTCTCTTCCGAGTGTACCCCCCGTTGTTCTATTTAAAAAAAATATGTTTAAGTTTTTATATCTTCCTTCTTTGTAAGGTTATTTTCGTTACGGAATTTCTGGATTCGGTCTCCACGCTCAAGGCCCGCGATAGAAGCTATGCAATAGCTTAAAATAAAAGATGTAAACAAGCAAAACTTACAAACTACTTAGTGCCATAAGTCTTATCACTTAGCACGACCTCTCTTAAGATCATCATTGAAGAATAATTTTAATTACCTTCAAAACAAGCCACCCATCATCAAAAACCTGCAAGACTTGGAATAATAATAAAACACTACATATTGCAAGACTAATGGCTTGAAAAGTGAATATTTAATTTAAAAACTTTCATTAAACTCATAATTCAGGCTCGCTGTTAGGCTGCGTCCACACTAAAGTGACGGCCGTAACGAGAAAATGTCTGAGTCGCAACACGATTGTGCGACAGTTGATTTAAAGTGAGTACATAAACTTATAGGGTCTTTATTACTTATAACACTGCTTATAGTGACATTCGCTTAATAGTACTGCGCACTTCGTTTTGGTTTGTGCAAGCATAACATTTTTGTTAATTTTTAAGTTACTAAAAAACATAAAAGTTGCTTACCATCAGGCGAGATGGCGGTTAAATACAAGCCTACTAATAGATTTAAAAAAAAGCAGAAAGCAACTTACTAAAAAACAACAGCTAAAGTCATTTCAGCGTGCGAAAGAGATCTTTGACCAACATTTTTTATGCCTAATCATCTTCTGCTTTCGTTTTCCCCTGCTTACGTAGACCTATCTCAACTTACTAAGCCATCATTATTTAGCTCCATCTTTAATTCTTTGCATCTAGCCAGCCACTTTACACAAGTTGTCTCACAGCCTGAAAAAATACGTAAGTTCAAATACTGTTTTTACCAATACCGTGTATACACGGGTCGCTCCAATGTGGCGTAATTTTGCTACTATGGCCAAAATTGTTCAATTATGTTCATCTAGCAAGCCACTTCACACAGGTTCTCTGTCAATGTATCTGAAAAAAAAACATAAGCCCAAATACTGTTTCCCCCAATACCGCGATTACACGGGTCGCTGCAATGTGGCGTAATTTTCCAGTAAATTTACATGATTGTCGAACAGGTGACGGCCGCGGGCGACGTCGGGTGACAATTACCGTGAGAGTGTTTGCACATACTATTAGTCAGGCTATTAATCAATTTGCGATGATTAAATTTGTCTCTTTTGCGAAAAAGTATAGTTGACATGAAGTATCTTAAAAATATTGTCGATGTTTTGCAGATAGAGCGAATCCAGTAAGGAGTAAGTCAATGCTTTGTAGAGCAAATGCGGTGATGACAAAACTTTTGAGGCGAGCATTTTTTATGAAAGGTTTTCTATGAAATATCTAGTTTTATGCCATAGTATGGTATGCTCAAATACTTTTCTATTATAAAAAACTTAAAAAGAAATCACAAGAGATTTTAATCGAAATAAAAACTAAGTAACGGCTTTCCTAAATAAGATTTTATTGACGTATTCGGCCTTTCTTCAAAACATTCGACGATATGAAAGATTACGCGAGGTAAGGTGACATCTGCACTAACAGATCCGCTGTTGTACACGCAGCTTTAGAGAGAAACGAGTTCTGCAATAATTTAATTTCAATTTTATGTATGTATTAATTGAAAATATGGATAAAAAGACATTCACAATTTAAAAGTATTAATATTCGAAATCATAATCTAGATAGTCGACCTACTTACCTATTTATAATTTACTAGCAGTAACACCCGCGGTTTTTTTTAACAAGTTTAATAGGTATCCTAATGTTACTTCTAATACCTTCAACAATATATGTACAAAGTTTCATGATGATCGGTTAAGTAGTTTTCGCGTGAAAGCGAAACAAACAAACATACATTCACATTTAAGTATAATATTAGTAGGGATTTCACTTATTCTTATACACATGCTTACTTAACTCAATTTTGGGACCGCTAGATCTGATAAAAAAATCGTCCAGTCAGCATGCATTTTTTTTACAAAACTATTTTATCTAATTGATCGATAAAATATTTCATCCAATTGACAGATAATTGGATGATTCAAAAATTTATTTATTACGTAATTACTAATAAAATTAGGTACGTAACTAATTACAACCGACAAATATTTCCATTAAACAAAACGATGGGAATTCCAATTTGTCGTTCACATGTCGCACTCCCCCGCTTTGTACTATTGTACCCATTGTCATTACAAACTGCTACCAATAAGTTATACAGAGTGTGTGACTGTTTTACACCTCTAGAAAAAAAATGGGGATGCAAAGATCAAAAAATAAATTAAGTAGGTAATGAAGTTAGTAGATGTGTTTCTTATCTGCCAATTTTACAACAACCGAACTAGTTTTTGTCTGTACCTACTTTGCCAACTGCTTCAATGTGAATTTGGCAGTAAATGTCTTGGTTCTGAAAAAATAAATACAGTGCAGTCAATTCTAAAAGTTTTGGTTGACTGGTCTTAATTTCCTAAAAGTGTTAATATAGTCGTCTTATAAACTGCTATGACAAGGACAGCCTTATTTTTAACCGACGAAAAAACGGAGGAGGTGCTCAAGTCGATGCATATTTTTTTTTGTCAGTGGGCCAGTTCTCGTTTTTTTTGTAAAAAGACATTACGTGAACTAAAAATTTGTAACACTCTGTATTGAACCATAAGGCAAAGTTCACACGTACCCTGGTACGCGACATCGCGACACCGCAATACAATTAATCAGTGTCGCGCGTCGCACGTTGTCGCCCCAAATTGCCCCATTGTGCCCTAAATTGGTGGAGCCAGGTGATTTGACGGGGAATTACCTTGCTTATTACTTGCTAGTACTGGAAAAGTTTCGGCTTGATGTGACACGATTTGGTGAAAGAAAGTTTGTAAGGTTGGTTAAAAAGTTGGTGACGGCTGTTTGTGGCAGTTTTTGTTGTGTTGCAAATGTTTTGCACGTCTTATATTTGACGCCTTTATAAATATGTGGTCTCAAAAGTCTACTTGCATATAAACACAACACTACTATTACTTCTCTTCAGATCTTCGTAACTAGTAATTTGAACTCTTATCTCTATAACATAAAAATTGTAAGATTGTAAGACGATCTAAAAAGCCAAAGGATAAGTTAGATTAAGTTAGTTCTGAAGGTCCAAACCAAAACAAAACCTATCAATCTGTCCCCTCAAATTTAGCAAGCATGCAATTAAAAAGCTCGTCTAATCAAGTGGCGGCCATTTTGGTCCCTCTCGGTTGATCGCATGACCAAACATTTGGAACCCTACCGAATTTGATCGGGGCAAATAAAAAAACGCACGCGAGCAAAATTGGTGCGCATATTAGGGATGTAGATGGGGTTAATCAACATAGAAGGGATTTCTAGTGTTTGAGATTGAAGGAATGTAGAAAAGTTTTTTGTTCTGCCTTGTTATTAATATGCACCAAAATTCCGATTCTATATCTCAATGAGTAATTAACTAACGCACCCACCCCTTTTGGTTGGACAATTTTTTGGAAAAGGCTTCCATCTACTTCGATGGTAAGCAATGATAGTACGATGGACCATGTTTGTCTAACAGAAACCGATTCACTGTGGACTGGAAGACATCAAAATTGCATCTACCAGGGTAAACCCACTCAGGCAGAGCATTCTTCAGAGCATGTTGTTGATGTTTCGCACAATAAAAGTGGCGTCTTTGTAAATGTTTGGTATGCCAATCATAAAACGATGCCAATCAATCAAATGTCAACCAGCGATGGATCAATCGCTTTTATTTCGAATAAGGATGCATTAATAACTTCCTCAAATCTCAATAATCAATTTTGCTTGATCCATCTCTTTACCTTGTAGGTAGATAGGTAGGCGTTTCTCTGTATGTACCTACCAGGAGATCATCGAGATAAGCAGTCCTCTTCTCGGAAGTTTGAATTGCGTCATGTTCACCTTGTTACGGTTTTTGGACGTTACTCGCTATGGCGTTGACAGTTGCAGGAATATCATTATAAAAACAGCGATGAAAAAGTTTTGGTCTTCTGCATTTTGGCGTACCTACATTTTGGTTGTACTTGTTAAACTTATACTGTTCGTCTGAATCTTCTTTGGCTGAGTCGGCTTAAAATTTTGTGGCTAGCTAATTGCCACAATTTAGCATTTTAGGATTTTCAGGAGTTCATAATTTTAACCTTGCTTTTACATTAGCGTCCAAGCAACATCTCGAATTTCTGTAGTAAATAAGTTCATAATACCTAATTAGAAAAAAAATAATTGTCTGCTTACTAAAAAATAATACGTTTGCTACTTAAAAAATTAAAGCCGATTTAATCTTGTTTCTCAATATGTTTTTGAATTCATAAGGCGCCTGCCGTTTATCGATTAAGGATTAAACAGCCCTTAATAGATAGCTTTGCAGCAAAAAAAGGAACCAAATCAAACGCACATGGCAACATTACTGCATCTGTCAGGCGCGCCCGCCGCGATTCGAAAAAAGAACGCACTTACAATACGTTCCGTTGATACACATTTGAAACAGCACCCAAAACATCTTGAGCCTTTGATAAATCATAATATAATATTATTACAAAATGCGAAGGTTCATTGTGTAAAAAATAAGCGTTTTAAATTGTTTGTAACCAGGAACTCCTACTGTAAAATTAATAGGTACAGTCAAAATCTGGGTTGTTTTTAGCCAGGTCGTTTTTGGTCAAAGTAGATAATACTCTAAATAGGTAGATAGACTTTTAATCCATAGTACTTGCAAAATAAGACGTAAATCCGCGGGACGTAACTAATATTTCCGTTGAAGGGTCATGTTATGATGGTGGTAAGATCGGCTGCGTCGGCAGCCCCGCGGGCGGCAGATGACCGCAACATGATTTATGACGGGGTGCTTTCCACCGCCACTTTATACCCTTTTCAAAATCAGAACAATACTAAAATGTTAATATTATAATCGAGAAAATATTAGGCAGTTATTGTGACATGGTAGTTTAAAGCGAAGTTTGTTTGTGTCATGGTACATTCGAGTGAATTTACATTCGTAAATGTGATCTGTATAATTATGCGTCTTGTTTCGGCCAGGGGCGCTTTGGAACAGCTTTGGAGACTGACTCAACCGCCTAAAGACTTCTGTGTTACGGTTTTTAAAACATGTATTTTTTGGCCTTAAAATGATTTAGATTAATTACTTTCCTAAAAAAACTTAAGTTTTTTTATCAGTTTTTCTATTATGCAATGTTTTAATGATCCATGACTTTAATTTGATTAGTAAAACTAGTTTTCAAACTAAAAGAGACAAACATTAATTAATTTCCCCTTTAAATTCAAAAGACACATCAACAAAAATAGCCAATTTGATCCCATATTGTTTGAAAATTCGATTATGTCCGCTGCTACGACAAACCGAAAAAAATCCTAAAAAACACACAATATGGCGATAGGAACGCATCCTTCGATTAAATGAGGATATAACGGAACGTTCCAAACTTAAATAAACTTTTTCTGGCGCTACAGTTTGAAAAAAGAACGGCCTCGTTTATTTTCCTGCGCTCCCGCGATGAACGAGGCGTGACATTCGAAATTTTCGGTGTTGTCAGCGCACAAAAAGGAGAAATAAATAGGGAATGTATAATAGTGTTGTTCGAGATATATTAATGCGTCTAACGGGTTCTTTTGTGTCGTGGAGGGTTGTATCTGTTACGTCGTCATTGCATTGGATTGAATAGATTAATATTTGGGGCAAAAAGGTTGAAATTGATTTTTTTTTCGATGATCATCCGGTATAGAACGTACGTCCGTAAGCAAAATTTAGAAAAATATATTTAATAATATTAACTGATATTCTAATAAATATTCGTTTTAGAAATTATCTACGAGTATGTTAAATAAGTTGTATGTAACTTTTTCTACTGAATCGGCTTAACACTTTTGAATTTAATTTGGCATGGAAGTAACTTAGCAAGTTGGCACATCTAACATAATGAAGACTACTTTTTGTCCCAAAAGTTAACGGTTTCTATAGAATAGCGGGTGAAACCGTGAGACCCAGCTAGAATATTTTAGTTCTTATTTTAAATGCCAAAAAACTCCAGTACTGCCGTGCTAAGCGCAAAAGCGGTATCTCAAGAAAAGCTAGTTTCGAGAAAATTGAGGTTTTGTAAATAGTGTTTTGTTTTTACATTACACATTGACTTTTTACTTAATAAATGGAATTTATACATTATATTGGTTACATTGTTTTTTCATATGGTCAAAATATCAAAAATGCTAGTGTATTACCCTTTTTCATGAGATACCGCCATCATGCTTAGTGTTTATAGAATTAAGTATTGAGTTACCGCTTTTTCGTTACCTCTTCTCATACATGCTTCCATACAAAACAAAATATTTTTTTTATGAAACAAAATTCTTATTATTTTAAAGAAAAATATTATTCAAACTATATTTTTTAAATCTTTTATTATACTTAATTACTATTACATAAGCAAATATCTAGAGAATAAACGTTTACTATGAACTCTTATTAGTTATAGGTAGGCAGTTCTGTCCAAAAGTACATTCCATTTTGTGGTATAATATTTTGAAGTGATTTCAAAATATTATCTTTTTTGTCTTTGGAAATGCCATGTGGTGAAGTTCTCTTCTTTGGTGGCGGTAAAACTTGGGTTTTCAGGATTTTATTTCCAATTATGCACGCAGTAATAGGGTCTTTGTTGAATCCGGTTTTGTACGAGTACGTGAGATCAAAACTGCCTCTATTGATTTCTACTTGGACCATTTCACTAATTTAAGGACGTGGGTTAATTCGTGAAAGTTTACTTAATATACTGTGTCGTGTAATCTTCCCAATTATAAAACAACCCACAGTGATACTTTTTTTATCTCGGTGAAAAATAAAAAAATGGTAATATGCACTAACGATTTCAATTCAATTCGTCATACTTGCCGCTTATTGGCTTAGAAAAGTTGCAATGAATTACCGTCGTATTTTTTGAGTTCGGTATTGTGTTTTGGCGGTATTCAAATATACGGCTATTTGCCTACGTATTAATGACTTACCTCTTATTCTCTTAGTGATTTGAGGTAAAACTGAGATAGAGAAAACTTTGTTAAGGGTTTTTTTTAATGTTTTAAATAAGATATCGCTGTTTGGCTTAGTTCATTGGATGCGTATTTCTTTAAGCTATCCGATGCCATAAAAATCGACTTTACGATTATTTTTGAGATACCTACCGCTTTTGCGCTTAGCACGGCAGAGTAGTAGGTACCTACACACTGGCCAATAAAAATAAGTCACGTAGAACCTTTTTTTGTATATTTTTTATTGCCGCGCATTTTCGGCCAGTACCCTGTCGGATATTTTATCGCGTCATTACAGTTAAACATTATGATTTAGTGCGATCGCCACGCGTTCCACTCAGGTGGTTCGTACGCATCTGCTTATTGTTAATAACCTATTGTTGGTGTTGCCATGTGTGCGTGTAAGTAGGGTGATTGTGTGGGTAACATCTGTAACGGGGAGCTTTTTTAATCTTGTTTGATGGGTGATTTTGATTAGTCGTGTGAGTCATACAGACCGCCTAGAACGATCCGTGGATAAAATATATCTTTCCTCCGTCTTTATCTGGGCATAGATTTGACAAAGTCAGGATATGGTTTTGTTTGTCTGTTTCTCGCAGGATAAAAACAAGGAAAGACTATCTCTCCCTCACTGCTGCCGCGTGTTTGGCAGACTAACGTTGCCTTGAAGTGGATAACATTTTCGAAATTAATTAATAATAATTAACTAGATGCGCCAGCGGTTTCACCCGCTACCCTACAGGGATCATAGATTTTTCCAAGATAAAAAGAAGGCTATATTTTAATCTAGAGTAGATACTTCCATACCTAATTGCACTCAAACCCGTTCAGCCATAACCTAAACGTACTCGTACAAACATTGACATATAAAATATTAGATAATTATATAATTATTTTAGTTAGTTAGACTAAGTATGTACTTAAAAATCAGAAAATAACCCTTCGTCCTTAAGTCTTTGAAAACTTCCGCTCGACTTAAACCTTTTAACAAACCATTAAATTTTTACCAATCAAATTCGCAATTACGCAACAAATTCAGATAAATTAGCACTCAAGGGATGGCTAATCGGTTAGTTCCGCGCGCCGCTGCGCCGCGTCGCCACCGTCGCGTCCTAGACTCGAACCAATCTGGTTTTATGGCCGGTTTTATGGTTTGAATCTTCGTCTTTTGGCTGGGTGTTACACCGTTGCGTATAATTTGGAATTTTCGGGAGGTGAAATTATGTTTGATTATGATATGAGACACAGCCTCAAAATACTTGACACAGATCCGCTGTGTGCGTGATAGAAAATATTCAGAAAAATCAGCTTCCATACATTTTGTCGATCATTTTGTCATTGACATTTTTCTGTGGAACAGCTGATTTTTTTTCGCGTAGGTATTCTGGGTTAGTCCCATAGTAAAAGAGTTTCATAATGATTAGTACTATGAGCTCTTTTCAGTATCTGCATCTTTCAGTATTTTCAGTATAAGCAAGCTAAGCTGAAATTCCGTATCCGAATTCCCTGTATTCCGAAGTAATTTTTGACACGTAAATACAAAATTATTTGACTATTTATTACTACACTGAATATCACACATAACCGATATCGTATTGATAGTTTGCGATATGAGGATATGACGTAAAAATAAGGGCCCCAAAATTCACAACGGTGTCACAGTCGGTCAGCATAGTCAGTTAAACAGCGTTACTAAAACCACTCAAAGATCCACCTTATAGCTAGAAGTGTAAAGTTCAAAATGGCTCGAATTAAGCCTTAATCTTGAAGACAAAAGTAATTAGCCCGTAGTTAAAGAGTGGTGACATAAAACTTGTGATGGTCATCACTCACTGCATCATCTCAACACCGATGACAAAAAAGCATTGAAATGTGGGCCTTGTATGTTTTTTTTTCTATTATTTAAGAAGTGCCAAAAGAACATTTCATAATAAAATTACAATCTAGCCTCAGGCTAATAAGTAATTTAAATCTAACTTAAATTTCTAGGTAACTGATTACATTAAATAATGTGTCCAATAACACTTTTCTTATTGTTTCTATTAAGGCGAAGACACAATGTTCACGTGTTCTCTACACTTTACACTTTCACTATAATCACTACACATGACTAACACTACACTAGCTCGAACGGTTTTGTTCTCATAAGTCTTCTAACTATATCTGTGTGATCAAGGAGCTGGATGGCCTCGACATTCACATGGTGGTGAAGTCTGTTTTCGTGAGCTTCTGCATAACTTTGTCTACAAACTCTACTTGAAGGTCCCGGTGGAGATCTGTTTCTTACGTACCATGGTGCATTCGTTATGTCCCTCAGTACTTTATTTTGAAACCTTTGTATGATCAGTATATTGCTCTGTGCGGTACAACCCATAAGTTCAGACTGGGTTTAGGACTTGTTTATATAATAATAGTTTGTTCTGTAGTGACAACGAGGAGTTTCTTCCAAGTAGCCAGTACATTTGCTTATACCTAAGGTTGAGCTCATCTCTTTTCTTCTTGACGTGGGCTTTCCAGCGAAGTTTGGCGTCAAGAGTCATGCCTACATATTTGGCTGTATTCTCGTAAGGTATTACTTGATTATTGATAAAAATCTGAGAATACCTGTGCTGCTTATTACTAAAGTCTATGTGGATGGATTTTGTTTCATTTAACATAATCTTCCATTTTTTTGTCCATTCATAGACTTGGTTCACAGCCATTTGAACTTTTTTAACTGCTTCTTTATGGCTATTTCCTATGGCCATTATGGCAGTGTCGTCAGCAAAGGTAGCAATGGTGTTGTTTTCTAGCTCTGGAATGTCACAGGTGTATAATAGGTAGAGGACCGGTCCTGAAACATTTCCTTGTGGTACTCCAGCTTTTATTTCTTTCAATTCTAAGTAGGAATCTTCTTGTCTAACTCTGAATAGTCTGTTGGTAATATAAGACTCTAGTATATCCATTATCCACATAATGTCTGGGGAGCATATTTCTTAGTTTAATTATCAAGCCTTCATGCCATACCTTATCGAAGGCTTGTGCTACGTCTAGAAAAACAGTAGAGCACACTTTTTTATCTTCGAGACTTTTTTCTATCATATTTGTGATTCTACGCACTTGATCGATAGTCGAATGCTTTTCTCGAAAACCGAACTGGTGTTCCGGTATAAGATGTAGTCTCTCTATAACTGGTTTTATCCTTTTGAGAAATAACTTTTCAAAAAGCTTTGACATTATTGGCAGCAGGGATATAGGTCTGTATGATGAAGTTTCATGAGGCGATTTCCCTGGTTTTGCTATCATGATTACCTCTACAATCTTCCATGAATCTGGTACATGCTTTAACCTTAGTGCGGCGTTAATTAAGGTTGTTAATTTAATTAAAGCCTTCTTAGAAAGATTTTTGAGAATTTCTCCTGAAATTACATCATATCCAGGTGATTTTCGTGAGTTGATATTTCGTCTGATTTCATTAATCACTTCCCGTGGGGTTACTAGTTTAATTTTTTTCTTCCTCTGATATGTTGTTGTTATCATTCAAAGTTGGAATTTCATTTGACTCGCACTCATTTGGTTGAAATATAGCTTCTAAGTGTTCTGCAAATCTTTTAGCTTTTTGCTCGTTGTTTTTTGCCCATGCCCCAGGACCAATTTTTATTGGCGGAGTGTAGGTTAGATATGGGTCTTTTTAGATTTTTTGTAGGCCTTGTATGTAATATTCGTAATCGTATCGTAATAATCGTAATTTATTTATAGCACAGTTAAAATTACATAAATATCCAAGACGCATTCTTAATATTTTTACCAAAATTTTTAATTTTTATTGTAGGTATCATTTTTTTGTAAACTCTCTTGTAACTTGTATGTGGGCCATTGTGGGCGCGTTACTCGAAAGCTTTAAGAGCTCCGTCGAGTCGTCGGACTATTGGACTGTAAATTTAATCTAGGAAGACGTGTATGTGTAATTGTGTATACAGAGTGAGTTATAAGGAGTGGATATGCTAAGCCAAAAAGGGCTCATAGTAGGTACTTATCATGATAAATACTTTTTACCGTGTGACCACACAAAAATCGCAAAAAAATTACACTCGACAATATATATCTGTAGTTGTCGTTTTGAAACCATGGTCTATAATAAATTTGTACCTACAAAATCATGACAGGCACCTAGATACCTAATACCGATACATTAGTACAAGGTTCACATTTCAACACCGAGCTTAACAGCCCGGTGCGCGGTGTCGGCTTGATCCAATGAGCGATGACCATAAACAAGTGCTGGTGCTATTTATGTGATTCCATTTGGATGCCAATGTGCAGTAGTTGTCGTAAATAATGTTATAGCTGAAAGTTAACGCTCGATCGATGTTAGAATTATTATTAAGACACGTTTTCACTTAGCTAGGTAAGTCCTAAGTAGGTACTTTATTTCTAAGACCATTAGTGCTGACTTCTGGGTTAACATTTACGCGTTCTTCTTCTTTTTTCCTTCTTCTATTTTTTGACACAAAAATCAAGAACAAATGTCGTTAAGTAACTACTAAGTATTTAACAACAATAGTAATTAGTTAACTTTTTTTTTGTTATGTCCTTTGTAGGTGTATCTACTAAAAAGATTTAGTACCTACTCTAAAATCACAAAAAAAAACCAGCTGCTTCATATAAAAATGTCAATGGCAACACTCGGCAGGATCAGCTTTTTCACGATTTCAGGATTGATATCAAAGTACAATAAACGTTCATAATGATGAGAGAGGGGGAGACCTTTGCCCAGCAGTGGGACAGCATAGGTAAGATAAAAACAATGATGAGAAGTTAAGTAGGTAGGTACAACTGTAAACCCTTCTGTCATAACATGCTTTTTCCTCAAAATCCCGTATTCAAGTTTTTGGGTTCTGCAGTAGCTTAAAAAATATCTACCTATGCCTGTAAACGATCACTAAAACCAAAACCGGCTTGACTGATTACATTTTGTGTTTTGCTCGCTCTAACACAGGAGTGGTTTTGAAAATAAAAAGCGGGTGAAACCTTTCAGCGCAGCTAGTCTACAGATAATTTTTGACACCAACCTCCTTCGTACTCCGCCATGTGCCATATTTTTCGGCAGAGGTCGCAGAGGCGCGGGGAGGGCGCGATCAATACCGCCGCCCCGCGCCCCGCCCGCCCCCAGACGACCCCCCGGGACCCGACACTTCTAGAAAAAACGATTAGCATAAGCTTCGCAGAGAGATAGATAGGTGTGGATGAACTTTTTGTTCATGCTAAAAATTGCAAGGAAAATAATAATAAAGCCTAAACAGAAGTAAGTAATAAGATATTAAAAATATATTTTTAATATCTTACTACTAAGCTAAGCTTTTATTGCATTGTTACTGGAGTTACTCAGGAATATCAAATTTAAGCTTAATTACATGTAATTACATGTAAGGAAGTAGTACCTACTAATTTAGCTTGCAAGATTTGACATCAACATGGCGCAGGAAGTTAAACAACAGCGTGTAAAAAGAGTTAGCAGAGCGAAAACCTTAGTGGTTTAGCATTTCAGTTTAAAATAAAAATACGCCCAAGTTTGAAGGCATTTTAAGACAGATCTAAACTAACTAAAAATATATCTGTCTTTGTCATTGCAAGCCATTAGACAAGGATGCCAATAGTTTTAGAAAATTTAGATCTGTCTTAAAAAGCCTTCAAACTTGGGCCTATTATCTACCGAATTATGGGGTAAATGTTTCACAAACTCGTAAAAAGGCAACATTAAGTTTAGTGTCAGTAATAATATTTTTTTACGAAAAAACTTGTGTGAAACTACAGTCAACACAAAATAAGAGGCCCGTTTTGACATTTGTCATCGCCACGTAACTAGTGATGTAACCATACGACTCGATGCTCGATACTCACGATAAATCGATTCAAGTTTGTATGAATATTTGACCGATTTGAGTATGTAAGTATGTATTGTAAAGTGCATTGGATTAGGATTCTGATTATAAAAATTAACTTAAACTTTAATATTGTAGGTATTTTTTTTAAATGATACGATGGTACGAAAGGTCAATTTGTTCACTCATTCACTCAATCACAAAAAAATCAAGAAAAAGCGAGAGTTAGTAAACCACCCGGTGAATTTATTTGCGTCCATTTCTTCGTGATATTCTTCTGTACTTTTAGACTCAAATGCGAGTAAGTCATCATTCACAAAACCTCCCCCGGCTGATCTAGCAAATCAATATTTAATTAGTGGTGAAATTCAATAATTAATTGGTTACAACACTAATAATTGAAAAAAGAAGACTGAGAACGTAAGTGTTTGTAAAAGATGCTACTACGAGTTTATAGTTTGCGCGAAAAGCGTTCCAAGTTACATTCTAGGGTCTCTCTCAAGTGTCAAAACGGGCCTCAGAAAAGTTTAAAAGAAAATTCCGTAGAGCCAATTGGTTGACAAGAATTTGAATCACCAGAAAAATTAATTCAACGAACCACGTGCTCATATCAATTTAAAAAAATTGGAGCACCTAAGCTCCACCCTGCGTATGACAAATTCGTCCAATCAGAGATGTCGCACGGCCGCCCGCGACAATCTCGACCAATAGGGGACGTCGCGCGCACCCAATGACATTCTGGTGACAACGGGACACGGGAGGTCAACGCCCGAAACGTCACGTGGTTGGTTGACAGTTCACGTGTAGATCTACTTTGGACCGTGAAAACGTAGTACGAAGGTTGAGTTTCCTACGCGGCAGATTTTCAGGTGATAGAGTTTGGCCCATCCTACTTTTCAGGAGTTTACTGAAAATATATATTTTTAAACAAAGGTATATAGTAGAGAAGTTAATGCTCTTTTTTTGTCTTTATTTTTGTTTGTACGTTAGTTTAACATTATTCTATTTTCAGAGAAAACAAACTTAGAGGGTTATAATTCTGTAGGTATCTAAGTACCTATTCTTTCTCAATAGAAAAACATTGAGAGTGAAAGTGACCGTGGTAAATTCTAAACCAAACTAATTTTGATAGCTCAAAAAAACCTTTGCTTTCAAATGATTTTATCAGTGTTTTTGTTCAGTCATAGATACCTATAATACGCTCCTTGCGTTTGGTTTGACCACAATCTTGCTTGATGGAAAGCAATGATGGACTTCTCTCATACTGAAATGAAATGTCATAGTTTTGGTCCTATCAGATTAGTTTAGTTTAAAACTGAATAGACACCACTATACGTGTGCCATTTTGAGTCAGCAATTTCATACTAACAACCCTGCTATTTTTACATTTTCAGTTAGGCATAAAATGCAAACACGGCAACTGATCCGACCGGAAGTGGTGTTAGCGGCCCGCGGCGTCGTACCGGAAGTGGCTGGCAGCCCAGCACAGGCAACCCCGCGGCCGCGATAGCATCGAGGATCATCTGTCAAACGAAATGATAGGTAAATATAGGTACTTATGGGTTAAACTTCCGTTATTTTATGTAGGTAGGTGGGTTATATCATGCAGGTAATTTTAAAGGTTTTAAGTTGATCGAAGTACTACACTTACCTACTAAAAATAACTATACTTACAAAAAAAAAGCGGCGGTACTCAGTCCAGTAAACATCTGTTGTTGTCGCTCCGGACAAATTAATTAAAATTCGATAGCATAGTGTATTAAACGGATCAATTTAGCATTAACATCTTAGTTTGATCATCAGTGAATACATTAAACTATACAAAAGTGTTGTAAAATAGCTGGTTATAGTGATATTTCTAAAATTAATGTTGTAATTTTTTCAACTCAGTGATTGAATTCTAATTCTACCCACAACCTCTTAATAAAAATAAACCTGAGTTTTTATCGTATGTTTACGTTGAAGTGTGATCAATAACACAATGGCCATCTGTTCAGCTTGCAATTCGAGTTTATTATCAACTCAGAAAAGGATTAAATGTTCCAATACTGGCTGTGGGCATCACTATCATCAAGATTGCGTTAAGTTCTCAAATGACTCGCCAGCCTCTCGGGCCAAGTGGATATGTCCGTTGTGTACATCTCAACGTCTTAAAGGAGGCGATAACAGCAATACGCCAGTCCACTTAAAAGTAACGAAACCTGACTTGACGTCAAAGGACTCGCAGGGCTCGCCTGATTTACCTTGCAGTGAGGATTCGCCAAATATTTTAGATGTCATAAAAAATGAGATTTCGAAAATGAAAACTGCACTTGAAGCATCGTTCAAGAACTACTTTCGGGAAGAAATCAGCACACTGAGGTCTGAAATTCAGGAAATAAAAACATCCATTGGTTTCATAAATGGACGCTATGAAGATGTATCTAAAAGGCTTGGTGTCGTGGAAAGTAAGCTGGGAACAATTGCATCATCAAAATCGGAGATGAAAGATGTTAATTCAGCTTTGCTGAATCTTCAGAATGGTGTAAACGTAAGGGAGCAGTGGGCTAGAAGATCCAACATTGAAATTATAGGAGTTCCTGAAAATAGGAGTGAAAATCTGGTCGATACATTTTGTAAATTAGCGGAAAAAGCAAAGTTTCCTATAAACCCTAACACCGACATTGACTTTATCACTCGTGTGGCGCCATTGAGAAGTGACGGCAAGAAATGTAAACCAATTGTGGTTCGATTCCTAGCTCGTTATAAAAAAGATGATTGTCTCAACTGCCTAAGGAAACTTAGACATTTGAAGGCTACGGACATTGGATTTCTGGATAACAATCAATCCATTTACTTTAATGATCACTTAACGAGCTCGAACAAGCAGCTGCTGCAACAAGCAAAGAAACTTGTGAAGGATCACAATTATAAGTACATCTGGGTTAAACATTGCTGTATACTGATCCGACGGGATGACGTCAGCCCCATCGTCCAGATCTCATCAGCGGAAGATTTAAAAAAAATCAAATAAGATATAACTTGTTATCAATAATTGCAACAACATATCTAATTATTTTTTCAGTGAATGAGGCGTCATTTGTTATTGTTTGTCTGCTTTGTGTGTTGTTTTTTTATTATATAATTATCACGGGAACCTTTAAAACTGGGCTCAGGATACCTACTCTTGTAATCATTATAATTGTAACGTTAGCGAAACGTTATTGTACAGTATTACTTCATATAATATATTTGTGTGAGTACGTTTTTTTCGTTTGGGTGAGTCAAATATATATTTGTTTATTTTTCAAAAGATCTTTTTTCATTATATTAAAATTGTTTCACTATAAAAATGGCTAATACGATGAAAATGTATTATCAGAATGTGCGTGGGCTTCGAACTAAAACTTCAATTTTTTTCAATAATGTGTTGAGTTGTGATTCTGACTTCATCTGCCTATCGGAAACATGGCTTCTTCCAGGAATTCTCGACTCGGAACTTTTCGATTCTCGTTATAATGTTTATAGATGTGATAGAAATTATGATTTGCGCGGAGATACTTTGGGAGGGGGTGTTTTAACCGCCGTTCGACGCGGAATTGAAGTGAAGGATATTACTTGTGTACCTTCTACTAATTCTATAGCTGATATTATATATTTAACTGTTATTATAAATAAGGGTAAGCAACCCCTTAACTTTCGTTTAGTTTGCTGCTATTTTCCTCCATGTAACTCGTTGTACAGTGCTGTGTTGGAATTTTTTGAATTTATATCTAATATTATGATAAAGGAACCAAACTTTAAATATATTTTAATAGGAGATTTTAATATAGGTCAAGCGCAATGGTCAATTTCTGTCGATTCTAATGCGGCCCGCCTATCCTGTAATGTTGACATTCCCTTGGTGGAAGCATTAAGTGCATTTTTGTCTTTTAATGGTTTGCAGCAGTATAACATGATACCTAACCATTGTGGAAAGCAATTGGACTTACTTATTTCTAATATTGACTGCGTAGTGTCTCGTGCTCTTACTCCTTTGGTAGCAGAAGATAAGTATCACCCAGCCTTGACTATTAATTTTAATAATATTTCTATGAATTATTTGCGTTCTCCTAAAAGGACCGTTATATTGTTTCATTTAGCAGATTATTCAGTCATTTGCCCCAAGCTTGATGATCTGGACTGGGACTCCATACTTGATCAGGATAATATAGATAAATCTGTTGCATCTTTTTATGGGACGGTTAATCACATAATTGCTGAACACATTCCTAGTAAAGTTGTCTACGATGATAGTCGATATCCTTTCTGGTACAGTAAAAGCTTAATTAAAATAATTAAAGAAAAATTAAAATACCACAAGAAATGGAAAATATATAACAATTTGGATGATTATGATAATTTTTCGAAAGCTCGTGATAGGCAAAAGTTGGTTCAAGCTCAGTGCTATGCATCTTATCTGAATTTGGCCGAATCCAAAATACAGGAGAACAGTAAGTATTTTTGGCGATTTGTTAAGTCCAAGAGGAGTCACTCGAACCTACCGGATACTATGTTTCTTGGTAGCGCCGCATCATCCGAAGGAAGTATAATCTGCGACCTTTTTAATAAACATTTTCATTCTGTATTTGAACCGGCAAAAACATCTATTGGACTCAGACCATCGAATCATCCTTGTTCTAGTGATAATTGTATTAACTTAAATTCATTGCAAATCTCGGTAGCCCAAGTGTCGAAATATTTAAAATCATTAGATGTTAGCAAAAGTGCAGGTCCTGATGGGATACCTCCCATATTTTTGCGTCAATGCTGCGAGGCTTTATCAAAACCTATATCAATTTTATTCAATTTTTCATTACAGTCGTGCTGTGTGCCGCTAGTTTGGAAGACGTCATATGTAGTCCCGATATTTAAATCAGGTGATAAGCACGATATTGGTAATTATCGTCCCATTTCTAAGCTTAGTACGATCCCAAAATTATTCGAGAAAATAATTTATGATGATATTTATCCCGTTATTAGGCCTTATATAGTACAGGAGCAACATGGTTTTGTGAATGGGAAGTCTACCGAGTCCAATCTATGTGAATTTGTTGATGTTTTGTTTAGGTCTATGGATGAAGGTTTTCAGGTGGATGCTGTGTATACTGATTACTCAAAAGCGTTCGATAAAATATCCCATGATATCTTGCTTCAGAAATTGTTGTCGATTGGTGTGCACGGGGATTTGCTTCGTTGGCTGGAATCTTACTTACGTGATCGTAGCCAGGCAGTTGCAATTAAGGGATTTTGTTCCTCTTTTATTCCAGTGACGTCAGGTGTGCCTCAAGGTTCTCACCTTGGGCCACTTCTTTTTAATATTTTTATTAATGATGTTATAAATTGTTTTAAGTTTTCGAACTGCTTACTCTATGCTGATGATAAAAAAATCTATAAAGTTATTAGATCTCCTGATGATTGCCGGAAGCTGCAAAGTGATCTAATCAGATTGAGTGGGTACTGCAGGCGCAATTTCCTATTTTTGAATGTTGCTAAATGTAGCTGCATATCTTTCTCAAGGAAGAAATCAACTATTACTTTTAATTATAGTTTGAATGATGAGCTTCTTAAAAGGGTAACCGTTGTAAAAGATTTAGGTGTTCTGTTAGATAATAAACTCATACTTAGCTCTCACATTGAAGATATTACTGTCCGTGCCTATCGTTTGTTAGGTTTTATTCTGAGAGTGGGTAAAGAGTTCAATAATGCTAAAACATTAATAATTCTATACAATTCTTTAGTCAGACCAATCCTGGAATACGCCTCTAATGTTTGGAACCCACAATATCAAATATATATTAACAGCCTGGAACGGATTCAAAACAAGTTTTTGAAACACCTTAATTTTAGAAATTCTTTTTCATATAACCCCATAACTTTTAAAATTGACACTCTTCAAAGCCGACGCACTATCAAAGATCAAATGTTGCTGTTCAAAATTTTAAGAAATGTTATTGACTCTCCATATCTTCTAAGTCAGATAGATTTAAGGTGTCCTCGTTTAAATGCCCGTTTTACAAATAAGTTATTTAATCTTCAGCCCTATAATACAAATTATGCATGTAATTCGTTTGTTCCCAGAGCATGTAAGTCGCACAACGACCAGTTTTCTGGTTGCGACATTTTGTCGTTGTCTAAATCCCAATTTAAACATCAAATTTCACTCTTATAATATTTACCTATTCGTTTCTTATTTGTTCAGAAGTAGTTTATTTTATATTGTTTTAATTTGTTTTTTTAATTTGTTTAAACTTATAATTTTATATATTTTGCTTCTTTGTTTTGTTTTCATTGTTTTGCTTCTGAGTACCTATCGTCCTGTTCTTTTTATTTTATATATTGCATATATTAGTGGCAGCTTGATTGGTGTGTGTATATTAATTGTGTCTATTATTTTAAGTTTATTGTAAACCGTTTGTGCCTTAATACAAATAAATAAATAAATACTTACATACCGAGAAAAGCTTCATAAAATTAATAGATTAAAAAAATGTTTTGTCATTGCGGTCTATTAGGACAAATCCATCAAACTTTTAATCAATTTTGATCTTCGAAGTCGGCTGTAATGTCTACATACAATTTATAGGTACTATACAATTAATAATAGTAAAACAAGAAATTTTGAATTTCCTAATGAATTTCTAACAAGAGATTTGAATAAAATGAGTCTTCTAAGAGCGATCTCTTCCAGAACCTACCTACCTATCTGTTTTTAACATTTAGGTACCTCCAAAGATATTTATTAAGTTTTTTATCCAGTCTATAATATTTTACATAAGCCGGTAGATCAAAGACACAGAATATCCACTACAAAAAACAGCTCTGTAAAAACAAAAAAAAACAACAACCACAGAATATCTAACAATAGATACCTCCTAGTTCCACTAAATAATAAAGCTGTTGTCATAGCAATTTACATTTTATACGTCCTTAGGATTTAATTAGAGGAGGCCGCGACACAATATTCCCCAATTAATTTTGTTGTGCTATAAACGTGACCAGTGTAAAGTGAGCTTTGGAATAAGGGTGCGCGGCGTTTGACGTCTAAAAATTGAGCTAAGCGTTTTGTGACGTCTAACGATTTCAGATATTTTTTTGACTTTGTCTTTTTTTGGCTTAGCTAGAAATGTTATTGTGCCATCGATATGAGATGTGAGCAATGTTTTTTTCATGTCGATGTTTTGCGCCAATTTCAGTATTTTTAAAGGTGACAGAGTAGGCGTTTGACAGCAGCTGATGTTAACGAATTAAGTATTCGTACATCAGCTGAATTCCGAAATGATTAGTTAACATAACATTTTCAAATCAGAGTACCTACTTAGTGAGTAAAAGTCTAATTGGACTACTAAATTAAATAATCCAATAGGTTAGCAAGTCTAACCAATTAGAATTTTTGTTCGTAAGACAAAGTTTATGTCGAAGAAGCTTTTAACATTATCATAAGTAATGTCATGACTGCAGTAATGAGTTCGTTTCCATTTCACGCCTTGACTAATCAACCGATTCTCATGCAAAACTATTTATTTCATTAAAATTAAATACCTACTTAATTCGCCGAATTTTAGGGGTTTAACCCGTTTAGGTATAATTAAGTTAAAGTCAAAAAATTAATAATTAATACGCTAACTTGAACTTAGATGATGCATGTCGATCTTTAAGAATAAAATAATAAAGATGCTGCGTCATAACTTAAAAAAATCATCATCATCTTAAAGCAACGATGCAATAATGAAAAAGCCTCTGTCGTTATCCCGAAAAAGTAATTTCATGCAAAATTAACATGCCATTCTTTTTTGTCACCATACGTGTGAGGGTGAGCCCTTTATTTAGTTTTTTTGCTAACGGTTCTTAAACTTAACAGTTTGGTGACAGCTGAAACAAACTTTACTTTGCAGTCGAAGGACAATGTGTTTATCGAAAAATAAACCTTAAAGTGATTGAAATAAAAGCGAAGGGATGTTTTGTGAGTAGAAGCATTAAAGTTGTTGTTTTAAATAAAAGTGTGAAAAAAATTGCAGTGTCATCGACTCGACAGTCTCAAGCATGGGTCTCAAGGAAATTGGAGCAGAATACAATAGGGTTTAAAAAAACTTCTTTTTATACAAATGTCACGTAAAAATAATAGTTTTTTGAAGTTTTTGCATGATGTTTCATTTTTAATCTTATTTTATAATTTACAAACTCGAAGAAAAATCTGAGTAGTGAGTTGTCTATATCTTTTAGAAGATTATTTTTTACAAGATCGAAAAATTAGCTACTCGCACTTGAAAGAGAGAATCAAAAACCATGCTTAGGTCTTTCGAAATGTCACATGGTTTATTTTTAAATTTTAAAACTGCCTTGAATACATAACCTTATATAACGAAAACCCGGTATACCTACTTAGCCGAAAAGGGCTCATAGCACTCATCATTATGAACAACGTTTACTATGGGACCAATCCTGGAAATATCGGTTGTTCCATAGTAAAATTTCAATGACGCTCGACGAAATCAATGGAACAGATCGGTGTCAGTGTCGGTCACATATTTAGAGTGACTCATAATGATAAGTACTATGAGCCTTTCCGGCTTAGAATATTTACCATTTTTTATTGTTTTACTATAAACAGTTACAAATATTACACCCAGGAACTTTTATTAGGTAAAACATGCCTGTGTTAAGAGTCCCTGTTCTTCCTAATATGAACTTTCCTTTCCCTTTCTTTCCTCTCACAACCTTTCCTTAAACCCTTAATTAGGTAGGTATGCTATATATTTTCTTTTCAGAAATAAACAAAAGAAAAAGAAGACCTCATCTAACTTGGACAAAACATCTATCTATCATACTTACTCGTAGTTCCTTCAGACTAAAAAGTTTTATTAAGTTTAAATTCTTACTTTGGACTAAAATATTGAAAAACGGTCCTACCTCCAGACTCCTCACCCAGCGTCACACTCACACCTCATCATTACTGCCGTCAAAGCGCCGCCAGCCGCCACACACCCGCCGGATGATACGCCACAACGACACAAAGGCCGCATCTCTTCATCAAACACCATGACGCAACATAAGTGCGCTTTTTGTGACACTAGATGACACTGTAGGGTGCGCATGAGTTGGGTTTTGTTTTGTTAATACAAGGTTATGAGGATAGGGTATGCTAAGCCGTAAAGGGCTCATAGTACTCATCATTATGAACAACTTTTAATATGGGACCAACCGGAATTCGCGAAAAAAAATCAGCTGTTCCATACGTTTTGTCGACAGTCATTGACATTTTTCTATGGAACAGCTGTTTTTTTTTCGCGATTTCCGTGTTAATATCATTGTAAAAAATATTAATAATGATCAGTACCTACTATGAGCCCATTTCGGTTTAGCATATGGGTATGCTAAGCCGAAATAACCCTGTATAAATTATAGCAGTTTGCTATTAAAATAGCAGCAGTTAATAGCAGTTTGTTGTGAGTTTGTTTTGTTGTTAATTTCCTAAACAAAAAGATTTTTCAGTATCCAGCAGGCCATTTTTTTAAGATCAACACGCTCGTTGCACGTTCCAGAATCCTCGTGTAAACAGAAACACAAAGAGATAGAGCTTTTTCCGAAGCTAGAGAACAATTTCCGTTTTCATAAAATAATTAGACCTTTCAGTTTTTTTTAAATAAGAATGTAAGAGATGAGAAAAAAAGCTTGTCGTCTTTATGTTTACTATAATTATAATCTACAAGCTGTGCGGTTTTACCCGCTATTGTAGGTACACGAATCGTTATTTTTTTCGGGATAAAAGCCTAGGAGTAAAGTTAATCCGGAGTGTAAGCTTCCTCTATTAAAATGTTTATTCAAGTCCGTCCAG
Source organism: Alcis repandata (assembly GCA_949125135.1). Lineage (NCBI taxonomy): Eukaryota > Metazoa > Arthropoda > Insecta > Lepidoptera > Geometridae > Alcis > Alcis repandata. Next base: position 8,637,137 of record OX421238.1, read on the forward strand.
TTGCTTCAGCATCAAGCATGCTTCAGCATGATGGAGTAACGAGCGCAGTGCTCTGTGCCACACAGGGTCTTGAATTCTAAGAGTTCAAAATTCTGAGTGGCGCAGACCACGGGCAAACGTGACGTTTAACATCAGGCGAGCGATTTGCTCGTCTCGTCACTCAATAGCATAAAAAAACGATCACACAGACAAACTTTCGCATTTATAACATTAGTGTGATGTTTAACTATAGTACCTATAGTAACGTATACAGATAATGGTATAATAGTTAAACTAGCATTTGCAGGCTACTGAATGAAATCAAATCAAAGACTCATGGTCACCCTATCACCGTGGCAACTCTTCACCAATCTGTGGCCACTGGCCAGGCCATTGTCAAACGGCCTGCAATTATAAAGGTCTAATGACGTTGATTAAGGCTCGAGTGACCCGGCGTATCAAAGGACGTGTGATTGATTTTTTTCAAGTTGACGGATGGTTAAAGGAAAGATCGGGTGTGTTATTAATATTTTATTGTCTGGTGATGGTCAAAATGTGGTGCTAGAATGTAATAAGTAGAGAGCAGAGATAGCAACTATGATAAGTAGATAGATACCAACCGAAATAAATACACGGAGAAAAATGCCCATCTAAATTCCGCTACAAGAACATTATTTTTACAAAACAAAAAACAAAGACCGACTTCAAAAGACCGACTATTGAGTTGTTCATCTATTTGTCGCGCACGTACTTAATGCAAATTTAAGACTTATATGGTTTTCTCATGGATACCATTATCAGAACTGGACTAAACTGAAATGGGACCAAATGGGAAGCGTCAGCTTTCTAATAAAAAAAGAATCATCAAAATCGATTCACCCAGTCAAAAGTTATGAGGTAAATAACAAACATAAAAAAAAAATTAAAAAAAAAAAAAAAAAAAAAACATGCAGACGAATTGATAACCTCCTCCTTTTTTGAAGTCGGTTAAAAAGAATGCTAAACGAACTGGTGCTAATCATCGTACTTTGAATGCTCCATAGTTATAAAGTGAATTCATCGGAATTTAGATGGCCATTTTTCTCAGTGTATATACCTACTCATAATTATGACTCTTATCGCCACTAAACTCTTAAGTGACCTAACCCTTATGTTTTACTTATATAGGTAAATATTGATGACCTAACTTAAAATCATTTTCAATGCAGTAGATTTAAAAAAAAAGAGCAGTTCTTTAGCAACCAAACATTAGTAAAATAATAAGCTTTCGTTGCTTGTTTTCCACAAACGCTGTTGTTTGATAGGCTTTGAAAACTCTTTACTTTCTTTACTCTACTTTCTTGTTTTAACTATGTGATTGATGATTAACATTTATCACTGAGAAGTTCGTAGTATTTAGGTATTCCACGGCGAAAAACATTAATACATTGCTGGATATAACATTAATACATTGTAATGGGGCCAGCGTTTTGGGAACAATTCCCGCAGGCAGCGGCCTTTTAGATTAGTTTAGTTTAGTTTTATTGGTTTAGTTTTTTATTTTAATTATATTGTAGGTAATATTCATTTGTAATTTCATAATTTAAGTCTCTGTGAATAAATAAATTTACTACATATACATTGCCTACACAGAAATATTGGGTTGTAAACATTTTTTTGCCTTTTTACATCTTTGTCAACTGCAATAACCATTTCGAATCGCGAACGTCAGGTCATTCGCACTTGTTCGCTAAGGGAATACAGCCAGACACCATGTCGGCGTTACAAATCGGAAAATCGGCGTTTTGCCGCCACCACGGTCCGGTTTGCCAACTGCTAACAAACTGTTAAGGATTACTTTTCAGTTAGTTAATAATAATTTTAGGCACTTTTTTTTTAAGTAGTTTCTTTTTTTTCAGATGTTTCCCTCGTGGTGATGATGTCCGCCTTCTTATTATTTTTTTGTTTATTTTTATATGATTTTTATGAAAGTTGGTTAAATAGGCTACAATTATGTTAAGGAAGCCCTATTAATGTATATTAATCATATTACTTACACCTAGTATGAAATTGTCAATCTTTTCTTAATCCAAAATCAAAGGTTTGTCAAACCCATGGTACCTAATGAAGTTTAAGTAAGGTACGTAGGAATGTACCTATAGATTCTATTTAGTATTCAAAAATATTCAATAAGTAAGATCAGAACATATTTCTTTCCATAACAAATCTATATGTTTTTTAATACATAGTTCCCAACCGTCAAAAAAGGTCAAAGTTCACCGTTTACCGACGCATCTCAAACTCCGTTTAATCGTCCGTTTAACACTAAGTCCGTCTTACCTCGTGCCACCCACATGCACCTAAATTAACCGTCTCCGACGGACGTCGATGTCAACTTGTCACTTCTGTCACTGTCACATTTAAAAGCTTTAGGGCACGACCACTGTACATCTACTAAGCAGTGCGACACAAAATAACACGATTAGAAATCTAGTTTGTTTGATAAAACACTTAACTAGCTAACATACAAGACAGTAATAATTTAGCTATTTTATTGAGCTGCACACTCCGATTATAGTTTCAATTATATGTGGAGATCTTTTTAGAGTCATATATTTCCACTCGTCACCAACAGCGTCGCCGACAGTGATTTTTGAACAAAACACTGAAAAAACCGCAACAAAGCTATCAGCAAACCCTAATACATTTACTAATCACCATTGTGTCGTATCGCGTCGCACATCTAAGTGTGACAGTACCTTAACCGGGACTTTCACCCGGTGTTGAATGACCGGCCCATTTTATCGAATTGCGTTTATTTTTTTAATTTACATTTGGCAACGTTAGTTGTGTCGCCGACGCAGCTGTAGGTAGAATAAATAAACGTTAAACGGCTGTTTAATAGGCGTTAGTTTGTTAACATTCGTTTCAATGGTATTGGATAGATTGATGATAGTTTTTAATCAGTGTTTTTTTGGCTAACATAATACTTTTACATTTTTTAAACTATTTTGTTATCATAATAATTATTGTTATCGTCTATTAATAGCTAGATAGTCTAGTACCTACAGTGGTTTAAAATGTAATTACTTGTTATTAAAAATTAATCTTGAAACAAATAATCAACAGCTTTTGATAATACACACACATAACTAAGTAAAAACAGAAAAAAATCAAAATAAAACAATATCACACAAAATATAATAATTACACTCAACAATATCAGAATATCATCCGTCACCTCAGCTCATTCCACCACTAGACAAGCATAAAAACAAAATTAAAAAATAAAATTAAAAGTAAAAATTAAAAAAGCACAAAGGTTGCGCCGGCGCCCGCGCCCCGCTGGTGAACTGCTCTTTAAACGCCCTCCCCTGCTGGCTTGATGCATGGACAGGACAGTTCTACATACAGGGGGATACTAAAACAAAATCAATCTTCGTTCATTCAAAATTTAAAAACGTATTTTACATCCATTGTTTACAGATATGCTACTTTTGATACCCCAAAATATAAACGGTTCTTGCAGGTTAGCGGGTTAAGCGCGGGGCGCTCTAATAGGTAATTAAACACTTATTATACGTATTAGACTTATCTGATACTTATTGCCTATATAATTATTTAAAGTTGATAATCTTATAAGATTATTGAAATTGACGGAAATCTTTAAACAATACATAGGTATCAACTTTAAATAATTATAACTCATTGAAGAGCATGAAGAAAACGAGCATTAAAACAGCGTTAAAAATTGTTGATTGGTAAATTTTGATCGCGGCCTTATGTTACGAAAAGTCTCTAAAAATATTTCAAGATAACTAGAACATCCTGTAGCTATTCCGATTTATGTATCGCCATCTATAATTCCATAATCCCATATTTCGTTCGCACACTCGCGTTTTTGTTCCTGATGAATGTCAGAGCATTACCTCCGACTTACGTAACCTATGGCTATACTACTATGGGGTGTCGGGGAATTATACACTAGAATCATATACTCAATCGGTTTTATGGAAGCTACTCACAATTTTAATAATATCACAGCACTTCACTTATTCACAATCACAATCAGAAGACAGGCGGCTTAGCCTTTCCCATCTTCCATCTTTTATATCGCCTTCGTATTATCACCGGCACCGCCATCTTGTCGGTGTTCTCACGACTCCCCAGTCGTGAGAGTGACGCACCATCCGTCAGCCAGCCGACAGTGGTGCCACCATCAAGACGTTGGGGGTTGCCATGCTAACATTCGGCCATCCGACCCATAAGTACGTCCTCGTACTTGATTACGCACGAACACTAGTTGCCGCCATTGCACCTGTGGACACTTCACAAATCGCCCACATCTACCAATACCAAGAATAATCTTGATAGATAGATAAACTCTTTATTGTTTACACCGGACATCACAAATAAAAGGATATTTAGACTTAAGAACCAGTGCAAGATCTGGCGACCCCATTGCCAAGAGCGATCTCTTCCAGGCAACCTTAGAAAGGAGGATACATATTGAATTGAAAAATGGGGTGTGCAGTATTAGATAAAAGTGATATGTAAACCTACATAAACTGTATATACTTAGACATACATTCAAAACAAACAACAATTTAATCAATCAGGAAGAATGATCAAAACAATTTTAAATAGGAATAAGCTTATGTTATAAAACTGATCGCGCCAATAAGAAAATAAAATGTGATACAACCTGACACCACAATTTGACTCAATTCGAATGTTTATTACAATCCACTCCCTGTTTGGCAGTTGTAACATATCCGTCCCATAAGCCAGAGCACCCGGGTTCGATTCCCGGTCGGGTAGATGTCATAATGATGAATTTAAATATTTGTTCTGGGTCTGGGTGCCAGATGTCCTTGTCCCTGTGCGTGTTCCATGGCATCCCCGACACAGAAGTCATCCTAGAAGGGAGCTATGAGTGTGAAACGTTTATTATTTATCAGTCAGTACGACATCTTCTGGCAATTTGTTCCAGTTATAGACCAGAGTTGTTGTCTTGTATAGGATGTGGTTTGTAGTGTTGGTCTGGGATAGTGCGGGCCATAGCAAGGTTTTATGGCGTCTGCTGTCTTCGACATCTTTGAATGTGAAATGTTTTGTATGTCCGTAAAATTATAGAACCCATTCAGCACTTTAACGGTTTCAATCAGGTCTCCGCCCAACTGCCGCTTCTCGAAGGTTGTGAGATGCAGTGCTTTTAATCTGTCTTCATAGGATTTGTGACATGGAGCATACGGTAGCTTTTTGTTGGGCACTTTTGAGGAGGATCTTTCTCAAAGTAGAGACTGCATACCGGGAACCCATACTTCAACAGTGGCTTTATATCCTATCGGATATATCAATCCTTCGTATCCGTAATAGTAGGTAGTTGTGTCGGAAGATTCAGATTAAGAAATATTTATTGAACTACTGATAAGTACCTTGTAATTCATAAGCTATTGGTTGAAATTGTCAGTTTACCCACATCGGGAATTCAATATGTAACTCGTACACAGTCAAATAATTTTAGTAGTTTTTAAAATAATAATAATTAACGATTTCCAATTCAATTTTAAATTCTATGCATAATATGTCAAATTATTTTAATGAAATGTCAATAGTACTATATACCTCGTAATATCATGTCAATAATAATTCCTCATTAAATGTCAAATTTTCAATTGTTTACTTAATAATATCATTTCCGTAGATTTATCTCTATGCACAGATTCATTCAAGTCTTAAAATACGTGATTTAATAGCCACTTCTTCAGATACATTTTGAACTGTTTATGACATGGTATATGTTTCCATAATAGGCATTATTATTATTTGTTTTTTTCAACTTCATTTGATGTGACATCGACCACCACTGAAAAGGCATATTGCTATGCTTATAATGACTGAAGATTTTACTGTCAACATTTGCCAGATGTGACTTCCAGTTTAGATTTGCATCCTTCCTCAGATTAAGCACATGGAACTAAGATTAAGATTAGGTAGTTACATTATTTTCGCAATTGCAAGATTGGCTTCATTATCAAAGTTGTATATAATTAGGAGTAGATTAGTTTACTATTAGACATTTTAGGCTTAGCATATGCTTTCCTTTTATCCCTGTATAATAATGTTTTATTTTGTGAAGTATAAAGATTTGGAATATTTTATGATATTTTCCCCCAAAATGGGGAAATATTTCTAACCAGGCATCATTTCAAGAGTATAGCTGTCGCATGTGCGGCTACGCTATGGCTCCATCTTTAGGTAATATACCTATCTATGACCTAGAGTTACTCCAAGAAAATCCATCTGACTAACTTCGACAAAATGCATTAGACTGATGCTTGGTTGATATATAAACTTGACATCCGTAAACAAGACTAATGATTATGAATAAATTTCAATACTGCAAGGTATAGGCACATCTGTCTATGCTGCTTGCCTATCTTCAAATATATTATACATGATAAACAACAGACACACGTTCCTTGTTTTGTTAAAATCACAGTATTACCAATCTGAAAATGTATTCCGGCACCTTATGCTTCAGTAACGTGATTACTGGGAAAGAGAAAAAAAAAGAAGAAATCTCGATGCTGCGAGCCACCACTTGAAATAAATAGGTATCGGCTTCTGTTAACGGCTCACATTATGACCACCAATTGTGCCCCAAAGTGACAGCCATTGTGCCCGATTCGACCCATGCAAGAGCACTATACGATTGATATGTTGAGTCCAGAGAAGAGACAGTTCACCACCTTGCGTACAAAATACACAACAGTTAACAGGTCCTCCAAGCAAGGGTTGTGCAACTGCTGACATCCAAGTCTAGTTGAAGAGACAAGTATATATTATAATTTGGTCGGAGGCAGCATACGATTATTGTTTCCGTACCTGAAAACTCAAGCATTAGGTGTACAATTCTGCTAATGCTGAAACTTTCATTCAGTCACTTTTGAGTTTCGATGGTAATTTCCGTCTATAGTGAGAACAAGTAGACCAAAGCACTACTTTAAAAGACATAACGATTTTTAATGGCATGAGTGGTGTAGGACCTCTTAATAGCGCGACAATCTGCAGTAAGAACAAACATTTTTAGAGATAAGTTAGTGTGACAGTACCAAACACACATGTAGGAATCCTTGTATATTATTTGACGCACAAATCATTATTATAATACGAGTATTTGCGTGCGGTACGCAACACGAAACATGAAATCGCTGAAATATCTACCCTAACATTATAAAAAGAAAGATTTGTGTGTATACTTATATGTAACGATTATACACAAAAACTAATAAACCGATTTAGAAACCACCATTAAAATTTTTTTCACCATTAAAATTCTACATTATCCCTGAGTACCCGAGTATACTTGACATCCGTGCAAAGCCAGGACAGGTCGCTAGTCAATTATAATAGACTTCAGCGCTTCAATGCTCTTATACAAACCCTTTTGTGTCCTCCTTTTAACTGCGTTGTTCTATCAAAGCAAAAAAAAAGTTTGATTTCTATTAAGTATTCGGTTCATAGAACAATAAAAAGCTATATGCGTGACCCTTTCAAAGTTTGGGCGTAGCCAAAGTCAGAAAAAAAAATGCGAAGAAAGAAGAAGAAAACCAACTATAACTTTAACCAATCGGCATCCCCTCTGAGCATATTATGTATCTTTGCCTCCATAGCAACTAAAATTTAAGAAAGACTAGAATACTCGCCGTCACGACGAGGAATATGTTTATCGAAATCACCTGAAAATATTTTAAAAACAAACTCGGTACAAGACTCGCTCACGACGGCGCTGGTCAACAAAAGTAAAATTATGTGAAGATCACCGCAGGCACCAAAAACCACAAAAACAACAATCTTGAAACGAAACGTTGATCTAAATAAGACGTGCGAGTGTAGCCCGATGCCGCGCGAGCGTCGCCCGGTGCTGCGCGAGCGTCGTGTTGCGCTGCGCGTGTGTCGCACCGTACTGTGCGGGCGTCCTGTTGCGCTGCGCGTGTGTCGCACCGTACTGTGCGGGCGTCCTGTTGCGCTGCGCGTGTGTCGCACCGTACTGTGCGGGCGTCCTGTTGCGCTGCGCGTGTGTCGCACCGTACTGTGCGGGCGTCCTGTTGCGCTGCGCGTGTGTCGCACCGTACTGTGCGGGCGTCGTTCCGCACTGTGTGAGTATCGCCCGGCGCCGCGCGAGCGCTGCCCGGCGCTGCGCGAGCATTGCCCAGCGCTGCGCGAGCGTTGCCCAGCGCTGCGCGAGCATCGCCTGGCGCTGAGTGTCACCCGGCACCATGCGAGCGTAACCCGGCACTGCGCGAGCATCGCCCGGCGCTGCGCGAGCGTCGCCCAGTGCTGCGCGAGCGTCGCTCTGAGGTGTGTGGGCTGCACGTGTGTCGCACTGTACTGTGCGGGCGTCGTTCCGCACTGTGTGAGTGTCGCCCGGCGCCATCCGAGCGCCACCTGGCGCCGCGCAAGCGTCGCTCCGCGCTGCGCGAGCGTAGACCAGCGCTGCACGAACGTGGTCCAGCTCTGCGCGAGCGTCGCCTCACACGGCACGAGCGTCGCCTCGCGCTGCACGAGCGTCGTCCGGCGCTGCGCGAGCGTGACTCGGCGCTGTGCGAGCTTCGGCCGGCGCTGCGCGAGCGTCGCTCTGAGGTGTGTGCGCGTCGCTCTGCGTCCCACGAAGACCACGCTGCGGTGTGTGTGCGTCGCTCTGCGTCCCGCGAAGACCACGCTGCGGTGTGTGCGCGTCGCTCTGCGTCCCACGAGGACCATGTTGCGGTGTGTCTGCGTCGCTCTGTGTCCCGCGAAGACCACGCTGCGGTGTGTGTGCGTCGCTCTGCGTCCCGCGAAGACCACGCTGCGGTGTGTGTGCATCGCTCTGCATCCCGCGAGCGGCGTGGCATGTCGTCGTATCGTTGTTTATATCATCGCAGTGTATCGTAGTATTTCATCGCGGTACAACATCGCAGTATATCGTCGCAGTATATTATCGCAGTATATCATCGCAGTATGTCGCCGTATTGTTGTGAGTGACTACGTTGATTGCTAAATAGTCGTGTTATTAAGGGAGGGAATTGGGTCGGGGTGCGGGGGGGGGGGGGGTCTTCGGAGTTTGCCTCTGGCAAACCTAGTTGGCTATAAGTTGAATATAAGGGACAGTTCAAGACTTTCTTCAGACGAGTCCATTGAAACTGAAACATATTTATTTATTTGCGCAGACTAGATTATCCATCTGGCTGTCACTTTAGTAAAACAAACAAATTACAACAAGCTGGCCCACATTAATGCAAACTTTTAAAACAAAAGGTTTAGTTATGAGGGAATTTTACAATCCGATTTGCAAAAATCACACTTCCACCAAACAATTGTGCGTTATAAGGAAGATCAGCGCCATCTGCTTTGCTTTAACAAGTATCTAGACACGCGGTAGCGTGTCAAGCCAAGTTCAAGTGACAGAATTGGCGAGCAGCACCGTGTGTATATTACACGAACCATTTGGAGGCACTTTTGACCTCGTTTATTTCTACAACTTTGTTTGTGACGTAGTTTTTCTCTTATTTATTTTGTTTCTAACATTGTTCAAGAGTGACAGTAGCGACAAAATGACAGTGACAGCATGATATAACTTTTAGTTTTTTATTTTTAGTAGACGGTAGGTGTAATTCATGCATGTCTTCAAATTTAAAATAATAACATCACTCGATCAGCCATATCGTGACCAAAAATGATTTCTATGCCAAAAAAATATAATTATGAGAGTTGGACAAGTGTTTTAGGTGATTATGAGCCGACAATTTGTATGCCCACTGGTGTATTTAACCGAAATACTATAAAAAGCTTCCACTGCAAAATTAGTGGAACAAGAAAGACAATATATGTACCTATATCGTCACGAAAAGAACTATAAAAGACAGATAGAGAGAAAACGATTATCTGCGTTTCGTCTCGTTGCGCTGCGTGCGCGTTGCTGTGCGTCAGACAGGTCGCCTTGCGTTGCAGTGCGCCCTCGCTCTGCGCCACCCGAGGGTCGCGTTCAGCTCGGTGCTCAGCGGGACTGAAACGCATATTTTTTTACGCAGACTAACTATTCAGGAGGAGAACTTTTATTCTTTGGGTCTAGTTGTGATCACTTAAAATAGACAAGGTACCCCACATTAGGAAAATAAACTTTGACAAGGCCATGTGGAATGTGAGAAACTGAGAACACAATACATAAATTGTTCGGGCACTATGTTAGGCCCTTTCACATAGTTTGTTTGTAATTGTTTACCCCATATTTTTTTTTTCTTCTTAAATTTTTACAAAAAATAAATAGTAGGTAAGTGAGCGTGGCAGGAACGAATTAGTAGGTTAAAAAAAAGAAAGAAAAAAAACCGCTCCTTTTTATCCCGGTTCTGAATTGTCAGAGCATTACCTCCGACTTACGTAACCTATGGCTATACTACTATGGGGTGTCGGGGAATTATACACTAGAATCATATACTCAATCGGTTTTATGGAAGCTACTCACAATTTTAATAATATCACAGCACTTCACTTATTCACAATCACAATCAGAAGACAGGCGGCTTAGCCTTTCCCATCTTCCATCTTTTATATCGCCTTCGTATTATCACCGGCACCGCCATCTTGTCGGTGTTCTCACGACTCCCCAGTCGTGAGAGTGACGCACCATCCGTCAGCCAGCCGACAGTGGTGCCACCATCAAGACGTTGGGGGTTGCCATGCTAACATGAAGAAATACCCATTGTTTGGGCACTTCATCGATTTGTTACGGGTGACACGAAACCCGAGTTATTGGATAATCGATTCGAATTATAATCGAGTCTCGTAATCGATTATGAGTTTTGTTGTTGGCCGGCGCTTTTGTGATTTTTTTGTTAGGCTTTAGGACAATTTGGCTGTGTTTTTTAGAGATATTGTTTTGGGATGACAATTTTGGAGTCTTCAGAGTTATCGATTCAAATAATTATGTTCTCTAAGGTTTTGAGAATAATTCTATTCGATAAGGTCTTAACAATTTCATTAGCCCAGTGTCTTTTAGGATTATGATAGTTTTTGTTGGTAGTTTTTCTTTGATCGGCCTTCTAAATATCATACGTTAGCAAAATAAAGCACTGCATCTGGGGAAAATGGGAAATCAAATAAGATACGTAAGAACTTTGTCAGCTTCAATCATTTTCCAAGGTGGATTAAATCAGTTTTGATTAAAAATCAAAATTGGATATCTTCTATTTGTTTTTTCTCATAAAAAAATATAGCTTTTTTGTGTACTTAGTTAGATGCATAAATAACACAATCTACGGAGAGTCCTTCCATTATAATTTTGTGGTATAAATCTTAAAGTTTATAAGAAAAATTATAATTTTCCTAAATGACGTCCGGAAATGATTTGAAAAACAAAGCACTTGCGCGACCACGCCTGTCGGAGTTTGGCTGCGTGTGCGCATACTGTTCTCACGTTTCTGTAGGGTGACAATCATGTTTCACGAAAAGGAACTATTACCTATACTTAATTTAAAATTATTATTTAAATAAAAAGCTTTTATTACATTGTACTTTAGCTCAATAAGACATAGGGAGTTGGTGCAAAAGCTTTTTAATATCTGACCACACACAAGATGGCGTGGCAAGACGGCAAGTTAAATATAAGCTTGTTAAAACAGACGTTACTTACAAAAGAAGCAGGAAATAAAAATATCTGGAGGTAAATAATTTAAATGTTATTTTATGGTTTAATAGAGCTAAAGCCGCCCATACACTTGCAGTGGATTTGTGTCCAGTAGGTACTGCACAGTAGGCCTAGCAAGATTTTTGCCGAAAAGTACGTAGCAGGTATTCGACTGATGAATGTGTCAACGCCCTATCGTACTTTTCATCAACACGGGCAAAACCGCGAGCGCAACTAGTATTACAACAAAAATTGTTAATACCCTACGTGTACCAGTGGGACCAAAATAGGACTGGTACTGTCAAAAATATCTCGTGACGTTGCCTCCAAACGAATTGTCACCCTACCAGGGAGCCGGTATAACGCGATGGGCGTCACCAGACTCCTCCGTCGATTATTGAGTCTCGCATCGGTTTTAATTTAACGGCCTCTTTGACATTAGCGGGACTGTCCGCTTAATAATATGAAAGGTGGGGTCACTAATGATAAACAGCTGATTTTTAAACAAGCGCTTATAATTAATAATACCTATAAAAATATAGATTGCACACGTAACCAGCCTTATGATTTAGTTCAAAGCAAAATAAACTAGATGGCGCTTTCTTCGCTTTTCAAATCTTCAACTTTTTCCAAACCAAACATAATAATATGTACGAGTATGTATACCATTATTTTCAGTGACTCAGGCGGCTCCGCGGGTGGCATGTAGCCCGAGCCCGAGCATGCAAAATACTAGTTCAATACTATAATTATAATTACTAGATAATTACAGAATTTTGTTTTGCTGACATGTTCAGAGCCGACGAAACTATTATCTAGATTCCTTTTCATGCCATGCGAACCCTGTTTTCTGTGGTACCTATAGACGCTGGTATACCTACTTACCATATATCAGGTATTACTTACACGTAGGTTCGCTTCTAAGCACTACGTAGGCCAGTGGCGTAACTATACCATCTGAGGCCCGTGGCAAATTCTTTGAATGGGGCCCTCCCAGTAAAAATCGTCACGTTATAATTTAATTTTAATAAATTATTTAGGCAAGTAGTTACTTCTAAAGAACATAGGTACAAAATTTTGTTTAAAAGTTAGGTTATTTCTGAGAATTGGGCCGAATTTAGCTTTTTGGGCTGGGGCCCTCTCGGGTCGAGGGCCCATGGCATTTTGCCAGGCCTGCCACCCTATAGTAGTAGCTCCAGAGTCTCGAGCATCGCCGCAAGGTTGGTAGTCTGTCGGTTTTCTATCGGATACATTTCGGGGAGTGTGCGTCAGACCTGCATGCCCTTATTCCCTCTAGCCCATTCTATTATCGGACCACAAAGGGCACAAAAAAGCGACATCGTTATATGGTAGAGATATACCAAAAACTCGTACGAAACGCTTTGATTCCACTTTTATTGTGCGCACTGCCAGAGTGTGGAATACTTTGCCCGAGTGGGTGTTTCCCGATAGATATAATTTGGGTGTCTTCAAGTCGCGAGTGAATCGGTTCCTTCTAGGCAAGCGTGCTCCATCGTAGACCGCATCGTTGCTTAACATCAGGCGAGATGGTGGTCAAACGCAAGCCTATAATTGAATAAAAAAAAAAAAAAAAAAAAAGTTACGCCACTGACGTGGGTACTTACTTTGTTGTAGGTACTTATAGGTACAATTAAAACGACGTCCGCTTAGTCTAACTTAGGAAACAACTTTTTTTTAACTTTTCACACTCATGGCTTCACACTAGGATAACCTGTGTCGGGGACGCCATGAAACACATACAGAGACAAGGACAACTAAAACCTAGACCCAGAGTAGATATTTTAAATTCATCTTTCAAACAACTGCCCGGTCGGGAATAGAACCCGGGACCTATGGCTTATGAGACAGATATACTACCGCTGAGCCAAACAGGTCAAAAACTATTTACCTACGCAAGAAGGAAGACAAAGTGGAAGACAAAGGAAAGTTTTCATACAGTTGATCCAGCGGCTTTGGATCAAAGTATTTCGATACAAGTGCGGCACACGGCCGGTTATTTATTTATTTTTACCGAAATAGAAACCGAACGGTCGTCGAGTGCGTCCGATTTTATAGAATGCCGTGAGGAACAGTCCATGAGCAATTTCAGAGGAATCCGATTAGAGATTGCGCGAAATAATCGAATAATATTGTGAGTAATTACAACAGTTATTACTCATTTGTTCGATTTATTAATTCGATTTTTTAATCGATATCAATTCTGTTTTCGAGTTATGTTTTTATTTTGAATTCGGATTTCTTTTTAATAAATACAAACTAAATCAAAAAAATTACATTCACGCAAATCGTCATAACTTGTGTAGGTACTGCCATTTTTGTATTCTTAATGATATGAAATACAAAAATGAGTAGGTACGTACCTACTTACAATTGATGGAAGTAACGAATAAGTACCTACAGTTGTAAAGCAGGTTACCTTAATCGCATAGGTACTAACATATCTATACCTGATATTTACAGAAAATGAACAAATATGATATAAATCATAAAAATACATCGTATTTTCACCACTAAGATGGACTTTTGTTACCCATTTTGTTAGCTAAAAGAAATTATAAAAACCTAAGTTAACAGAATAAAGATATTACTCAAATACCAATCACATAATATTAACTACCAGAATAGAACTTCATATTTTAAAACAAAATAATACTACATTAATTTCACAGTACAGCCAACAAAACTTACGAATGTGCTTGTACAATTAATCGGTATTAACCGATCGCTATCGATATTCATTCGAATAATCGAATAAATCGTATTCGCAATCGCCCATCCCTAGTTACTGTTATCAGACGCGTGGTTTATGTCTTAATGTAGTCGCTGAAATGGTACGCTCTGTTCAGGCTCAGCGTTTAGTGGAAAAACATGTTTTTATGTGTTGTCGAGAGAGGGTTACCGCAAGGTGATCGGAGACTAAACTCAATAGTCAACTTAGGTGTTGAATTGTTGATCTCGTTCTTAGTATGAAAACTGACGTGATTTCGACACATTTTGTTGTTATTGTTTACACGTACACACGTGTAGGTGCCACGCTTTGATTCCACCTTTATTTTGCGAACCGTTAGTGTGGAATACTTACTGCCCGAGTGGGTGTTTCCGGATAAATATGTAATCTGGGTGTCTGCAAATTGAGTGAATCGGTTTCTTCTAGGCAAGCTTGCTCCATTGTAGACCGCAACATTGCTTACCATCAGGCAAAACCTACTTGACAAAAAAATACGTAATAGTTCTGTATAGGAAATTATAACCAAATCCATTTTTTTTTTGTTTTTCCAAAGACTTATCTATGCTAAACATAAGCGTTCGTATCTCATCATACTCGCAATTTTTTTTAATTTGATCAAATTTGTGAGTATGTGTGATTTGTGTATTCTTTACACTAAATAAGCTTGACAGATTTGAGTAGTATTTTTTGTCTCAAAAAAAATATTATTCTCTAGATTAGTGGTTAAAAGCGCTGAGCTCTGCCAGTAAAAAATTAAAACTTGCCTACTTTTCAATCCACGCCTGAACGTAGAACAAGCACATAGCACTCAGTAGTACAACTCATGCGGATAGGTTGATAGGTGGGTGCAACAGTATAATGTAGGCCATCGCACTTCCGCGGACTAAATAAAGCGAACTAAAAGCACCTCGACGGATTTACAGCCGTTTAATTCGGCTAGATGTATAGCCGAGAGCTTTACTGCGAACGTTTTAGACGAGGTGACTTACTGCGCCCTACATATTGTGACGTGTTTGTGTTTGAGCATGAATTATGGGGATTGAGAAGGAAAAGTTTAGTGAAATCGGGTGGAGACTTGAAATAAATTTAAAGTTAATAAATTAGTAGGAAGTGGTCGGTTATATTATGTACATTTTTTAATTTGCAGGGTTTTCTTTGATGCAGTTTACTTAGGACGGATACGTTATCGACCTTTGAAAAGAACCCAATGTAGTGGTTAACTTACGCTGTAGCCAATTTTAAAGGCCTTTCTAAGCTTACGAAACTGATCAGAACTATCTTTATCATTACAGTCTATTAGAGGACTCCATTAAGTACTTTTTGTCAATTAGGATCTGTAAAAACTAAAGTTATTAAGTTGGCTGTAAAGTTTAAAAGCTTTATTTAACAGATCGAGCAAGAAGTAATTGACTTGAAAATAAAAAAAAATCCCAATTAAAAAACATAGCTAAGAACACAATTCACCTATCAAACAAAATAAATAATAGTTAAAAAAAACTAAAAAAACACGCTTTTTATAAAAAACCGAACTAAAAAAATAGAAAATAAAATTTTATAAATATAAATTAAGAATAGGGTTGAAAATTTCAATAAATATAAATTAATAATAGTGTAAATAAATAAATATATGTATTTTATTTTTAAAAAGCGTGGGGTGCATGGGTCAATAGATATTATATATTTTGTAGATACATTTTGTATTGACAGACATGAGTAGAGTGATTAGCATTTTGATAATATCTTAGAAAGCACCCCACGCTTTTTTAAAAATAAAATACATAATATTTATTTATTTACACTATTATTAATTTATATTTATTGAAATTTTCAACCCTATTCTTAATTTATATTTATAAAATTTTATTTTCTATTTTTTTAGTTCGGTTTTTTATAAAAAGCGTGTTTTTTTAGTTTTTTTTAACTATTATTTATTTTTCGCTTTTTAGTTCGATTTGCTAACTATTAACCATCCTTAATATGTACAAATGTGTTGGTGTTATCCGATTTTGGCCGTCTGCTCAAGCAAATTAAAAATAAAATTGATGTGTAACAAAAAATATTGAGCAAAAAGATTTGTAGCCGCGTGGTTTCGATCCTTAGACCTCATAAAATAAAATTGATGCGTTGTAACAAAAAATATTGAGCAAAAAGATTTCTAGCGCGTGGTTTCGATCCAGGGACCTCTGGGATAAGAGCCCAGCACGCTTCCACTGCGCCACTTTGTTCTCTGACACGAATGACGAAATTACCATTTGTAAGTTAAACGGTATTAAAAGTTAAAGAAACTTTATAGAAAAAGCGTGTTAAAAAAATTAATAGTTAAAAAAACTAAAAAACACGATTTGTTTAGTGTATTGTCATCGGTCCTCGATATATCTACAAAGTTTGAAAGAAATCTGACCGTTTAAAGTGGGTCAAAAACGCGCTCAAAGGAGTCGGTTACATACAAACATACAAACATACAAACATACAAACATACAAACATACAAACATACAAACATACAAACATACAGGTGAAGCTAATAAAAGCGTGTTAAAAAAAACAAAATCAGAATCGGTTCATCCGTTCGGGAGCTACGATGCCACAGAAAGACACGTCAAACTTATAACACCCCGTCGTTTTTGCGTCGAGAGTTAAAAATAAATCTGTCTTTGTCATCACAACCTACGAGTACATAATAGACAAGGACGTCAATATCTACTCAGTCAATATCTAGAAAAAAAATATCTGTCAACCTTCAACCTTCAAACTTAGGCCTACCTGCACTGTACCTATAGGTACGAGTAGTAGGTAGTTAGGTACTCAATATTAATCGTTATCTTTAATCTCTACTTACTGCCGTCATTTGTCACTGTTGTCACACGACATTCTATTGTTTCAATTGCATGGAACCTACGTAATCGTTTTTTATTATGCAAATTCTATCTTCATTTATTTTATTCTCATAAATACTCGTATCCCAGTATTTTATTTTAAACCCTAACTTGTGACAAATAAGGTGTTAGTTTGAGTTTGAACTAAATGGTGGGTTTATTTTTTCATCTGGTAACACCGTGACCTTTTACCGTGTTGTGATTGCAAAATTGTCATTGTAGCAATTATGCAAATAAATAATTGATTTGATTGGATCTAAATCGTTTTCGTCAATGGGAATAAAAGTATGCGTGGCGAATTTTAAATAATTTCATTAAAGTCGAATAAATTGTCAAGGAATCTTATACTTTTTCGCATAAAATGTTATTTTTTACTTAGGTACCAATTTTTTTGTCGAGATCAATTCAAATCTCCTATTTTTTTTTTGTCCTAAATACTTATTTATTTCGCAACAACGTAAACCTGAATAAACATACCTAAACGAAGAATTGCAGTCCAAAAATCCGAACTCTACTGAGTTTAAAAAATACTATTTTTTGTTTTGTTACAGGATCTACCTACGCAGCCACAAAACATCAGAGCTATTAGGTTTTGGCCAAAATAATTAAGTCGACTAAATTTCACGATTTTCCTCTTCCTATTGGAACTTAACAAAGTAACGCCATGCTAACAACAAAATTAGATAACTTCTCGAAGCGCATAAACAACACACCTCATTTTTCATAAAATCCATTAAATTTTTAATCTGTGGCGGTCAACTGTCACCTCCCAGATTCCGGCGACTGTTCCGACCCAACTCGGAGTCAATTTAATTTGGCTCCCAGACGAAAAAAGAAAGAGAACATGGGACGAAAACTCATAAGCGCCTGTCCCCGCCTATAGGACGACTAGCTTTGTCCCGCGGTTTCACACGCAAGCTTGTAAGAAATAATGAGAATCGTTACAAGATATTCGTAGCGTTCGATCGTAGCTCAGTTAAAGTTATATGTACTCGTACCTAGCTAGTTTTTGAATGGGTGACCGCGAGTAGCATTAAGGTACGAGGGTGCTCTCAAATGTTGTATGGTGAATATGCATAATGTTTGGTCTCTATTAGTTGTTGGTTTTGGAAAAAATATTAATATCTAGCCTATGCCAAAAAGCCATCAAGTGTCTTTTAAATAAAAAAAAATAGGGTTAGGTACTTGTTTTCAGATACTGCCACTGATTATACAATAGACTTGCGTAAGTACGAGTACAATCTATGCATCCAATTTCATCAAAATCCGTTCAACAGATAAAGCTGATTCGTACTGACACAAGACACACACAACTTTTGCATTGGTGTGATTCTATAAATCCACCGGTCAATTATTAACTTTTTTCGAGGCCTTTGGGGTCCCATATAAATGAAATTTGCCATAGGCTATGTCCAGGGCGACAACGGCTTTTGGTCCTGGTTTAGGGTTTCTGGGAACTCTCGGCAGTTATATTTCTTTTGTATTTAGACAGTTGGGTTTAATTCTGAGTGATGCGTTGAAGTCAAATTTTTTTTTTCTGAGTTGATCAGCGCCTTGAAATAATAGTATCGTTTCGTTCATGGGTTTCTTTTCAAAAGTGAATATGACGTACTATGACGCTTAAATTAAAAGAAATCGCACAAGCAAGAAATCCTGCAATCCTAAAAATAGCGAATAAATTGCCGTGAAATTGCATTGAGTTGTTACTTTCTTCCCATTAAACTGTTATTTGTTTATTTAACAGCCGTTAACGCAACCATCTCTGTTAACAGATTTGCTAAAACGGATCGTCACCGGATACAACGTCACGTCGGTTGGCGATGTTTTTGAAATTCGAACGTCCCGCAATTGGCTGTTTACAATGGTGGCACGCGCGTTGGCGCCAAAACCGGTGTCGCCATCTCGGCCGGTGGCAAGATGACAATGTTGCCAGAACTCAAAATAGATATCCTAATGTAGCGGATGCTGTGCAAATTTCTGCGTGACTGCAGGTAAAATATTGGGTATTGTTTTAAGTTTGGAAGGAAGTGGTTTTTGATAACATTTTGGCAGCACATCTGACGAAATACCAACTACTGTTTGGAACAAAATCTCAACAGTTAGCTTTGTTTGTCGGTGTTATATCGATAACCATAGTTTAGGAAACATTCATGGATAGGTATTTAATATATCACAGCACCGCACTATCATCATCGAAAGTCCACGACAGTTCTGTGACCAAGCCATGGCATCCAGGCCAATCTTGGTCTTTAATCTTCCGTCACAGCCAACTGCCTTTCTCATTCTCATATCGTGACTATCTCACAAAATTACTTTTAAATTAATTAAAAATTACATGCAAACAGTCTTTTACCTGCAAAAATTTCTCAGTACCCAAAAAACTAGCACGTCCAAGTTTTTCTCAGCTATCTTTACAGACTTAAACTTCATCGCCGTGACAAACAAAACAGGTAAATGATCGAAAATATTTGAAGTTATTAAAATAATCGTGGGACCCGCAGACTGATAGTCCATAGTCAATTAATTTCATGGCCTATTCTACGGTTCTGTGACATTTAGACACACCATAATTGAACATGAAACAGGCAAATTTGTACTTTAACCAGTTAGATTTTAGGTTGAGGTTTGTATGGCAGTTGTTATTCTGAATGAATTGTATGCAAATTCAGAATCAATGCGGTGCTATTAACCGGTTATTATTATAATTATTATAATAAGAGCGTGTACCGATGGCCCTTAATGTGTTAATTGATTCGCTGGCTTGTTAATGATGTGATTCAATTAGTAATTGAGTATTTTGAATAAACTTTGCATGAGAATGATTTAGGTTGACATCTTTTTCTGATCGTCTATGAATAGATTTGAATATTAATCAACGAAAATTTCTTTGGTGCGAGTGAGTGAAAATTATTTACATAAAACCATTGTTTTTTTTACAAGCTGCCGTAACTATGTTTGATACATTCCATAAACATTGTTTATTTCTGTTATTTTGTTTTCATTTTGTGGTGTCAAACAAAATAATCTAGACTACTCCTTAGTCTTCTTAAAACTATTTTTTATAATTAACACGGGAATAGGTACTCACGTAGTATAGAGTTGGCTACCCCGACTAGTTTAGACCACATTCAGTGATCTTTATCAAGGAGATTACAAGCGTGACGCTCGCTGTCGCGTCCAGCCTGACACTTCTTCTTATAAGTTAAGTTTACATTTTGTCTTCAAACAAACTATGTCTCCCCAGTACCTAATCTGTGTCACACGGTCGTCCTACCGTCATTATGCTATAAAATTATTTATGGCTTAATTACACCGACAGATTGCCCGAGAGCGGCACAAAATTTGCATATAATGAGTACAGTTGTCACTAGAGGCTGTTTTGTATAGGTGTAGATTGGAAAAACCCGCAAGAAAAAATTGTAATGCATCACAATTTTATGGAACCCGTGTAACAGTTTTGAATTGTGATGGGTTTTCCTCAAACCAGAGACTGTTTACATAATGTAATTTATCTTTTTAACCGACTTCAAAAAGGAGGAGGTTATCAATTCGTCTGTATGTTTTTTTTTTTATTTTATTTTATTTATTTGCACACAAAACAAATTACAATTATTAAAATATAAACAAGTATAGTACATAGTTACAATCTAGATTGCAATTCAACTATTGTGTAGTCAGAAAAACAATATTACTAGCGACGTTGAGGTCATCTACGTTATTAATATCTACTTATTTGTGAGATTACAGTATATAAAATAAATATAATATATATTTTATATATATATATTTATATAAGTGGCAGGTATGAAGAAAGCGCACACCCACGAACGTACCCATGGGCTCGACCGTAGGTGCACGCCCTCCCCAACCTCATCAATCAAGGGTAGTGTTTGGGACAGTCAGACTCGTACCGGAGGTAGAGTCTGAGCTGATGTGCTTTGGATAACAAATCTCCTTTACAGTTCGAATGTAAGACAAGAATTTTGGCGCAAATATGTCAATGTCTATTCCTTCTCCGAGAATCTCATTATACTGGCGTGCCATCCTTACCAGCGGATTATAAAACGAAATGTTATTATTGCAAACTAGTAACGAAAACAGATTAGTACGAATGGACCTACGTGCACTATATCTAATATTAAAATTTAATTGGGACAGAAGTTCCGGGGTATCTACAATAGAATGAATAATTTTGTAAAGATAAATGAAGTCGAAGAACTTACGACGAGCTTCCAATTTATGAACGTTGAATCTAGCCAATCTCGCCTCGTAGTTAAGCTTCGGACGCCCCAAATGCAGACGGTAACATAAAATTCTTAAACACTTATTCTGTACCCTCTCATGTCTGTACTTTTGTGCAAACAGTTGGTTTGGAACGATGTATTTACTCATTTTGTTTTTTTTTTTTAGAGAAACAGCTTGAATGTTTTTCAGCAAAGTTCACGAAGATGATGATTTCCCTCTATTGTAATTTTTACCGATTTTATATTTTTCGTTAAGAGTTGAAATCAGGTTAATTTAGCTGGTCTTGTTTATTTTACACCTAGAAAGACACAGATACAGATTTTGACACTATTTAGAAAACATAATTATTACTAGGAAATTAAACACATTTTGGAGCGCCCCCTTGCGCTCTCGCCTCTTATACCAAAGAACGACATTGATCTTGGTCTTAGCTATCTCTTGTCAGTCGTTGGCAAGTCAGATCTCACGGCATCAATTATGTCCCTAAAGTGCTGTGTGAGACTTGTGGGTGTTGAATTTACATTCACAGGACAAAATTCAAGTGACTCCTAAAAAAATTGTTTAAGCAACTGTCCATTCAATCTCCCATTGCACAATACGGTATGTGAACTGGCGATGGATATCGGCAACAGTGGCGCGACTGTCGCGCGTCCCCACGCACGTCTCTCACGGTTGCTGCTGATGTGGGGTAGACGGTTTTTGGAGGAGGCATTACAACTCTGAAATATCCAGCTAGAGAAATGAAAAAACTAAGAAAGAAACGCGTGTATCACAAGTACCTAAAAAGTTTAAAAAACTGTAATAGGGCTACGAAAACAATATTAATCAGAGTAATGATGGGTAGAAGAACCTCTCCTACTATAATAACTTTGCTCTTCTTAAGTGTTGTTTATTTTTGACCCCCTGTAACTTTGTTCTGGATAAAGCTAGAAGTCAGAATTTTTAATGACCAAGATTAATTCTGCAACAAGCAGTATTCTGCAAAGGTTATTCGAAATTATTTAAGAATCTGTGTTCCCAATTATAGTCTCTCCAATTACAGAGTGTCTCCAATTATTATGCCTCCACGACGATGTCAAATGACAGACAAGCAACGAATTAAGAGATAGGGTTCCCGCGGTTTGCATACAAATTGTTTTATGGGATCCGCTATTGTTGTCTTCTTATCGCGGCGACGATCGCGGGCGGTTGCTTTGAGTTCCGCGTTTGAGATTAATTTTATTTTTTTGTCAAGTTTTTTTCAATATTAATTGATAAAATGATGAATAAAATGATGACGCCTGTACTTTAGACTGTTTGTGAATGAGCAAATTCTAGTTACTTAATAAATAGGTCTTGAAGCTTATCGTTTGATTACAATGTTTTAATATTTTTTGTTTATCCACAGCTTCGGAGTTATCTCTCCAGGCATTATCGTATAGCTGTCTTTTGCTGAATTTTAGTTATCTCGATGGGTGACAAAACGATCATGAGGACAGCGTTTTCTTCAGGACCTTCCACTGCATATTTTGCATAGCAGACTTTTATGACCTAAATATGTTTTATCGAAATGAAGCCTGAAATAGGTATAGTTCAGCTACTTCTTTATTATTTGATTGACATAATAGGTATTACGCATGTCCACGTAAGCTTAAAAAAATAAATTGAAGATATCTTTGGACACCACCTTGTAGGTAACAGCATTTCGAAACCACAACCATAAAAAGCCTCGCCAGCCACCAGACAAATTGCCTCCTGACCCATTCGAGACGCACAAAATTAAAGACAAAAGCGAAAATCTTACCTTCCATTCGAATACCAAAAACTCTGAATCTAATTAACCAAGAGGCTCTTAATTAGTGTCCATTGTAACATGACAAGAGAACCGGCAATTTGGTGCAGCCTCCTTGGCGATACACACTGTCTGTTTGTTCTGAGAACAAGAGCCGTCATCATTAGATTGAGTCATCACAATCTGGAACTCTATTCTTGGACGCTCGTGATTATCTCAGTCACTCTCACTGCCACGACATTTCTAATGAGAGCGACAGTGATTGAGGTAATATCTCAGTCGCCGAGAATAGGCTATTCTAGTCACCATATCCTCATTGAGGTATCTTCGTCCGGCCGAGTCATTGTCATCTGTTCGAGTCAACATCATCTGGCCGAGTCCCAATTTTGTCACAAAAGTTTTTCAAAATGATTTGAGATGTTATTTAACTAAATTATGATGATCTTTTAGTGGGATTCCATAGTGTGCTTAATAAAAAAATATAGGCATTTAAAACCTTTCAACAAAAATTATTGTAACAATATTTTTGGCTTGTCACGTCATCATTTTTCATCCCAATGGCAGATGTTCGCTAACCTCCTTCCCCGCCAGTCCCTATAATGTTTGGGCAACAAATCAAAACACGGCTTAAAAAAACGTTTAACTAAATCATCGTTTCTCTCCGAAAATGGTTTCGCTTTAGATAATTATAGGCTTCTCTTTCACGTGAACATTCCGGGGAACTAATCAAATGAGGCTGTCTCTTTCGTGTTGCCTGGTAATTAAATTAATTTTAAGAAAGGGTATGTTGTCGCTCTGCGCTGTTGTTTTGCTGGACCCGTGTTGTATACATAGCGACCAACTTACCTGTGGTGATCAATGAGGGAGCCACTATTGCATATCCTTAACACAAGCGTTAGTCTCACATAGAAAATCTAGTTCTCTCATTTTGCCAATTTCACAGATAAGTTTGTCGTTCAACTTTGGCAGTAAACTCTGCTTTTGACGGTAGCTTTACAAGGGGCACAGTTTTAAATGGTGAAGTTTCAAGGTTCAGACCGATCTTCAAGTTGAAGATCGGTCTTGAGAATTAAGTATCGTCAAGTGTAAGTACTTACTTGAAGGAAAAAGAAACGCTTCAGCAAAATTATCTCTCCCCGTCTCTCGTTTTGAAGGCCTCTCTATGAATAAAGGTTGGCAGTTGGCTTCCTTAAGCTTTCTTGATCTATCGTGAGTCTCTAAGCAGTTGTTCCGCCATGTTTATTCCTGTCCGCTTCCTCATATTACGATACGATGACTCTTTTTGATCGTCTGTCATAATTTGTTAAAATGTTTCAGCGAGAATCATACACATTTGCACAAATACAAATTTTGCAATAAAAATTAGATATTTTGTAATCTCCACCTTAAACTACAAGTAAGTAGGTATAGAATACTAACGCTTAATAAATATTAACTTGACCTAATAAATATGCACAAAGTGGTCTCATTATCGGAGAACAGCTTAATTTGCATTCAGCCCTGGATCTGAAGCACTTAAGGCGATGATACCAGAAACGTGACAACCCTGACATATATCAATCTTGTCACTTGATTTGATAGGATAAAACAAAATTACCTCTTCACTACTTAGAAACTTAATGATCTTTATACTGTGAAGAATAAGGATGGGAATCGCAAGAAAATTTGTCGACGTCGACAAAATAAAGTAGTTGATCGTGGCGACATTCTCACACCTCATTTCATCGATATCGTTTATCTTGTTTGTTAGTTAGTACAAATGAAGTAATAAATTCCTGATTAAAAATAATAGGTACCTACTCCAATATTGTAAAGAGAATCCTATAAGAATTGAATTGATATATGATGGCAATTCTAAGGAAACTCAACACAACATACAACAAACTCAATATACAACAATAATTTAAAAGATCGTTTTGCAAAGCTTTAACCTAATACAAAACAAATAAATAACATAAACGTTTCAGAAATATTTCAGAGTACCTGCATAATTATATTGTATATCATGTTATTTTTCTGTCAATACGTAAATATTGATGCGATTCATGTCACGACATCAATTAGCGACGAGAACGCTGACTTACTTCCCTTAGATAGAAAGACTCGCATAAACTTACTTGCAAGTTTATGGTGTCTCTCGTCGATACGCGATAAAGTGACATTGAGACACGCAACTCGGCGATAGTCGATAAATCGCGTGAATTATATCGACAAGCTGTCGGTGGCACATCCTTATTTGAATACCTCGGTATCTTTACGTAACGGAATGAAAGGAATGTAAAAGCCAGTTTACTAATATTTTTTTTTTGTTTGAAGTTTTAAGAAATACAGCTAATAGTTAGCCAAATTGTTTGATTGCTTGTCGTGTAAACTAAATAGTTAAATCTAACTATCAGAGTTTGTGGAAAGCCTAAAAGCCTCTTACGTGATATCACTAACTGCAGACAGACTAACAAATGGCAAAGTTTCACAAAAAAAATCGTGTCATTGTCATAAACTCTTAAAAATTGCCTCACAAGTTTTACTACTAGAAATGTGAAGTGAAGTGAAATGGTAGAGTTGTAGGTATCTGTTTATTTTTTAAACGTTTTTATTTTTATTTTAACGGTACATCACTAAAACTACATTTGAGTTTGTTGAGGAACAGAATTCTGAAAATGAAGTCATTTTAGAATTGAAGCGTGGAATCCAGTCTATCTCGCTATTTCATATCAGGCAATTCCAGAGACATTGCGCTTTAACCCAACCCTCGTCTACAGCCATGCAGAATTAAAGACTTCGTGCTTCAAGCATTGCATAAAACACCTTTTTAATAGCAAACTGTTCGCAATTAAACGTCATGATCGTAAAAACAATCGCAGGAATCATACTAAAAAGATGATAACGATCATTTTAACCAGCATTTTCAGGGTCCTTAGCAGCTGGGCATACGACTAATTTGCTTAACAAACCACAAAATCTTAACAACCAAGGAATGACTACGCAAAAGAATATCCATAAAAATATTAATAGCGTCTGGCCACGATGATTAAAGAGTTGGTAAGGATTGGCTCGACTTCAAGGGTTTCTCGGACAATCGACAATGTTTCTGTCTTCGTCTTTCCCATCTCTAACTTAATAAGAGTGACAGGTGACAGGAATAATATCTATTGCCAGAGCATGAGGTTCGAGATATCATAAAACACCTGCCCCGAACATCTGCGGTCAGTTTATTGTCCGAAATGAATCAAAATCTAAAAGGGTTAAAAAGTGGAACTTTTGAGTACAAAAAATGTATAGTACTTTAGGGGTAGGGGCTAGGGACTGTGCCAGTATGGAGTTATTTGAATAAAAACCCAGTTTGGTAACTTGCGATGCCTTGCCTATATATATTTTTTAGATTTTCCTTATTGTTACAGTGTACAAAAGGTTATAAAAAAGTGATAATAGTATCAGAACTGTAGGTATGATACATAAATAAAGCTTTGTATATCAAACGATTTTTTATATCTACAATTTTACTTTGTTAGGGTTACTTTCCAAAACATGTCGTCGACAAAATTATATCGATATCGACAAGCTGAGCTCATCTCTACGAGCAGATGTAAAGAAGCCAATTTTGAGCGTCTTTAGACAGAAAAGATAATTCATTTCACGCCGTTTGTAGCTCGGCTATTGTAGAGAACGAGAGTCATCTAAGTTTTATTTTCCGAATGTATCTTTTAGTAATTTGTATGATATGCTTTTCAAGACAATAATGTCTAGTGCGATTTTCGTTAAACAAAGCCCCTATTCTGGCACAATAAGAGATACCTAGATAAAATTTATTTTTTGAAATGTAGGTCTTTGAAATAGACTTGAGATTGAGACAGAAATCGAGATATCGAAGTCTCTAAAAATAATATCAAAAACAACTAAAATGTTTTGATTGAGGAATAATAATCAAAATCGTATTTAACCACAAACAAACTGCCTTTAATTGATACAAAATTTAGAGTAAAAAAAAAACAAAACCACAGCCAACAAAACAAATGAAAAATATCCCTCATTAATTAACACAATTACCACCATTCTAAACATATTTGAACTGGATTAAAAGTCTATCAAAAGTACAATGAAAGTAAAAGCCATATACGAGACAAAGCGGCCTGCGGTACACTCGGTCGAATAAATGCCAACCCATTTACAAGAGTGTAAGATATGACGTGATATAGATCACTCACAGCGTAATAAATAAATAAATAACGTAAGAAAAATTACGGCGTAAAGCGAATGTTACCGGAGGCGCTATGGTGCGGGTAGGTTAGTGTGGATGTGGTTGTTCCTTTGTAGATAATCAATGACAAATTGTAGACACTTGACGTATACGAACTTATTTACTGTAGTGAATCAAAGTCAAAATAGGCTTGACGTGCGCGACTGTGCTTGTTTCAGAGTGTCGTTGAATTTGTTTATGTAGGTTTTGCTTTATTAATTGTAGTATGACTATTATTAAAATATTCTGAAGTGGATTAATTTATAAAACTTTAATAATTTTTTTTAATTTTAAGTATAATTTTAATAACACTAAGAAATGTTTTTAACTTTTTACTTTAATTTTTTGTAATGAATTCGATTGAACTAGGTACATTGACGGCACGCTACTGTCCTTCTCACTACGTGTCTGTCAACTTTTAGAAAAACTACCACGCTCTCTGCCGAAAGGCCACAACACGTAATAGTGTAGCTTGACTCTAAGCTACTATTGGCATAACAAGGTGTTATTTGCAATCATCCTTGTAGAGCAGATCTGAGTGTCTTTAAGCCGTGAGTGAATCGGTTTCTTCTAAGCGCGCGTGCTCCATCGTTGCTTACCCTCAGGCGAAATGACGGTCAAACATAAAATAAAATAAATACTACAATCATTGTGTAAAGCACTTACCTAATAAAATAAATGTTAAGTATTGTCTTATCCACAGGTAGTTGTCAGCTAGCGCCTGGCGCAAGGGAGCGACAGGGACGGATGATTTAGAAACCCCTCGGGAGGAGCGCGACGCGACCCGGTATTAATATTGTGACTCTGTACAGTACACTTGGAAAATACAGATTAAACTTTCAAGCTTAACTATGAAATCTATGAATACAGGGCCCCTGTACTGTGCTTTCAGGTTTTTATTTCGTTACTAGCTGTTCCTCTAAAGCAAATATCATTCATTCGTTCAGCCGTTTTCCGTGATTGAGTGACAAGCTTTCACACTTGTAATAAAAACAGGATTAATAGAATTCACGTAATGAGCGATGAACATAAATAAATAGGTAGATACCTAATAAAAATAAGCTTCAAATAACAAATAAAAATTAAAAGTAACGTAAAACTTAGCAACGGATAAGTTTGTATTAAATCCCGCCTTATCTGGAATTTTTGCATTTACAACACAGTTTCAACGACTCCTTTCCAGTACATTTTAGTGTCTGTCGCCTTGCACCGCGAGCTAAATTGGTACCCAAATTTCAAATTCAAATACAGTCCCGTGGGTGCCCCGAGGCAGGACTCCTTTATGGCAGTATTCTGAACTGAGCTTCCAACCACCGATGCTGTCGGCACGTGCAGCGAATGTGTGCAGTTGATCGGAACTGCAAGAATGGGTTGTGTACTTGTGAAATAACTTTCAAGCAGCAAGTGCAGTCGATGTTGGAAAACTGTCGCGGTGTTTGAAAGTCATTAGATAGAAATACTAGTTGTGCCTTGCGGTTACACCTGCGCGGTGAAGAAACTGTGATGATAAAAGGTAGCTTTTGCATTTTTGCTGGCCTTTAGCTATCTTTTTTTCTAATTTTATGTAGATCGGTTTAGTAATTACGGAAATACAACTAATACAATCAGAAACAGATCGGTTTAGTAATTACGGAAATACACTCATACAAACTTTCTCATTTTATAATATTAGTAAGACATACAACAAAGTCGTGTAGCTGCCACCGACTGCATGGACCATGCAGTCCCTGCAAATGTTATCGGCAGCTGCGGTTGGTAAATCGATCCAGAATAGTGCTTCAGCTCAATTTCCACGGTGTAATCGGTCGCAGGACTCGCAGGGTGCTTTGCCACATTCATTACGAAAGTCCTTTGATGTGCCTGATTGGTGTTGGTACAGTTTTGGTGAAACTGGTTGGTGTTGCCGGTGTTTTGGTTGGGTAAGGTCAGGGCTATCGATATTTTGAGTGACTTGAGCTATGAGCGAGTTTAGTTTTTTTTTGTGCTTTACGTATTAAAGTACTGAGCCCGCCTGGGCAAGTACCACACCTTTGCCAGTTATTCCACTGCCAAGCAGTACATAATGTGCAAACATTACTGTGTTTCGGTTGGAAGGTCATTGTTTCCAAGGAAATTATCTTTATAAATATACCTATAGGTATATATTTTAGAGAAATTGTTTGGAATCCTAAAAATTCAAAATTCTGGGTGGCGCATACCTCGTTATGGACAAACGTAGCGTTTAACATCAGGCGAGCGATTTGCTCGTCTCGTCTCTCATTATCATAAAAAAGTATGTACCTAATTGCAAACGGTAAATAGAAAAAATGCCTACTTATCTGAATAAAAAATTGTCAATAATAACAAAACAATTTTCGATATACAATTATTGCACATCAAACAAACTACACAAAAACGAAAACAAAGCTGTATTTTTGGTAATACAAGGGCTGCTATATTGCCTTTATTGATTTCTTTTAGACAACAAAGAGAGTTTTACTTTTACATTGTAAACTTTTCACTATTATTATGGACCAAAGTTAAGAATAACCCTTTAATAAAACCATTAAAACTATTGACAACAACATATCATTACTGCATAACCACTGCTCCATTCAAATTCAAATCAAAATTACAGAAAGTATACTCCAAAATTAAATTTCCATAAACCAAACGTTATATCAACCTTTTCGTACTTCGAAAACGTTAATTTCAATACTCTAATGACCTGTTCCATATTCAAATCGAATCTAAGAAATGTTGGACCCGCGGCTATGACATTTTCTTTACCTTAGAATTTATAATTTAATAGCTACCGATCATGTATCACTAAACCACCGACATAACCTGACCTCCAGCTGTAAGCGATTAGAGAAGAAGTGGATGTCTCGGTATAGTGGTCGGTTTAAACAGTTTTTAAACCTTCATAACAAATTACTGTGTTTAAGTTTTTAAGCTATTCTAAAAGAATTTGGAATCGTCGCTTATGGCAATTACGGTGTTAAGGGACATGGGTTACAAACTGGATGTGATTTGGCTCGTTTATCATAATTTTTATACGGTAATTTTCGAATTCTCCCATATTTTTAACTGTGTTGTTATAATCGAAATTAATCTTTGCTCGTGTATTCCAAATTAATTTGAACTGCTATTAAAATCTATCTTGACTTTCGTCTTTATTTATTTATTCGAAGATCTCTGTGACTAGGTGCGTCTCACAAATTTATACATAGCTTCCCGTTTCCTCTTTTTTTTTTAAGATTTTAGATTTAGATATTTTTACTTTTCGGATTAAAAAAACTTTAATTTTTTAATTTGTTGCATATTATTTTCCTGTCTAAAGTTCATTAATAAAAGTTCAGCCGTTTTTTTAACAAAAAAATTACCGCAAAGTAAAAGTAATATAAAATGATAGAGATAGACACCGACGGGTAATTACTTTCCCATAAAAAAGGTTAAGGTATCAAATAATTTTGTTTCATTAAAAAATAAATTACAATAAACAAAATAATGCAACTAATACATTTTCCTATTAGGGCAGAAAACGACGTTAAACGTCGGAAACTCCGCCTAACTCATCCGAGGGGACCGTGCCGTAACCGGTAACCCGTCGCGCCTTATTTCATTTAAAAACAGGTCTATTATTTCCCTTGGGAGGGTAAAAGTCGCGAAATTTCATAATTTAATATCTACCGGTCGCAGATTCGATATAATTAGATAGACGTGATTTGGTACGGCAAGGCGGAATTAATATCAATGTTCTTTGTTCTAGATGGGAAGTAGGGATGTATCGTGCAGAGTATAAAAACGTCGAACTATCGATAGATTTGATTATTAAATATTTTTGTGAATTAGTGATTTCTATTATATTAGAAATCCGTATGACACATACTTCCATTTCGAAGAGTTGACTAATAATTTTGTAGCATGTATAAGCTTATGGAGCTTTTATGAATAAAAAGATTAATTTAGAATGATGCCTTATAATCTCGGTTTGATGGGTTTATCTCAAAGATGACGCATATAACTAAAACTTTTCCTGTCCATTTCTAATTTAATGTTTCAATAATATCTTGAATAGGTAAATGTGGTAATTTCGAAATTCAGAAATATATTAAATTGTTGCAAAATATTTTAGGAATAAAAATGCAATAGACAGGTACTAATAAAATAAAAAATAACTAAAAAACACGCTTTGTTTAGTGTATTGTCATCGGTCCTCGATATATCTACAAAGTTTGAAAGAAATCTGACCGTTTAAAGTGGGTCAAAAACGCGCTCATAGGAGTCGGTTACAAACATATAAACATACAGGTGAAGCTAATAAAAGCGTGTTAAAAACATTTACCGAAACTTATAGGTATAGGTATTATATCATTATTGCTCATCAAAAAAGCCTACAACTTATCGTGGAACTTTACCGATACTTTTATTTCTTACCTTAGTTGTCTCATCCCTAAAGAGCCAAGAAAATGAAGACAAATGCTAACTCGGCTTAGGGTCCGGGCCCGATCAGACGGGACATGACAAACAATCTATGACATACATAATTTTGTAACGTACGCTTCGTAATTTAGTCATGAGAAGGGGAGAAAGACTGAGACAGACAATTAAGCTCAAGAAAAGCCCAAAAATATATCTATCCTACAAACAATTCGTATAGGAGTTCTTTCGAGCGTATGTACGAATTTACATAGGTATCACTGGCTTTTCGATGACAGAAAACATCGTGAGAAAACCTGCATACGTTCGGAGAAGAAATTTAATGGCGTATGTGAATCCACCGATCCGCATTTGGCCAGCGTGGTGGAATATGGCCTAACCCTTCGAGGGTATACCTGTATCCCAGCAGTGGGAGGATTAAAGGTTGAGAATGATGAAGATGATGATGACAAACAAGTTGTTGGTATCTTCCAATAATAATATGATTACTTATAAGAACCTATCAGATCATAGGCTCCTAAAGCTTTCATGTAGCTTTATTAACACATAAATACGTAGGTAGCGGCCGTCTATCTAGTCTAGAATATTATCAATTTCTCAGGCCTAAAAAATTAGGACAAGTTAATGAACACAGGGTTTACCGAACTCACGGCAAACAAACTCCTACATTTTTAAATGTTCGCTTACGTTTTAGGTTGAATTTATTATATTTGCAATCAAATTATAGAGTTTATAAGGTTCACATTCACGTACCTATGAAATGTTATATACGTAAATGTTGAGCCTATTTATGTTCCAGAAACTAGTACCTGACCTATGCTGATCTTCCCTAAAAAATTCTAGGCTATGAAAATGATGATAAGAATAGATTATTATTAGGGTATGTTTTTCCAGCTGGCGTTAAAAGCAATTATCCAACAGCGACCCGCAACCCCACAGAACTTCCAAAGTCACCTTCTAAATGAGTTTACGACACACCACCAAATGAGTTGAGGAGTGGGCGTGCAATCAAGATCGAACACCTGACGAACTCGTCCAACTTTTGTAATTGAATCGGGGAACTTACAGGGACAGACAAACTGTGTTATTTACTACAGACGCATGAAAAATAGGACCTTCTAATTGTCAGACTTTCGAAGTTTTCTATTTTTCAGTGAAAACACTTTGCAATACCAAAACACAACATAAGATGGTTGTTTTCAGGTCTTTTTAGAGATTCCAATGCAATTTATTTGTACCTTTTACGTTACAACTTTACAAGATACGCGCATCATTACTTACATCTATCCATTTTTTATTGAAAGTTCAAACACAAATCCGTCAACATAAAGCATCATCTTCATAAAGCAAAATAGAGAAGAAGACAGTAATAAGACTCCACTATTCCGAGACAGAGTCAACCCAAACGAATGTAATCTTACTAATCGTCCTACAACAAACTTCTCTTACTTGTAGAGACTATTATTTATTCTGCGGTCTTACTTAGTGATAGACAATTAGAAAGCTATTTTATTCCTAAAGACAATTCTAACCATTCCAAACTCTACGAGCGACGCCACGTATCAGAGGCCTAGGCCTAGGACAGAGTTGTTAATCGCGCCATCAGCGCGGTGACTCTCAGTGCCAGGCGCCTGGCGATCAATTAACGCTTATTTTAATGGCTTCTCAAGGTGAAGTGGTTGGATGTGGGGCGTGACGGACGATGACAATGATAAGAGAAGGTAGCACTGACAAGCAGCATTATCGGTTACTCTAATAGGTACCTAGATACCAGTACCACAGCCAAAAGGAAGTGTCCTGTTTTTTTGGGGTCTGATGATATAAAATGTTTGTTTTACGAGGTTTTTACGTATGTACCTATAGTAGGTATGTTCCATCATAGCGACTAAACTACTGATCCTTAGTTGGAGTTGGCCTTAGTTGTCACAGCAAAGAAAAGAAAATTGCAGAATAAACAACTGAGAAATCCGTAATATCTGCAGAAATAGAGTATACTGTAAAAAAAAGCAACAAACAGTCGAATTGAGAACCGTCTTCTTTTTGGAAGTCGGTTAATTACATATTGTCATAGTTAAAAAGTTAGAAACAAGCTTTTATTGCATTGTCGTCGGAGTTACACACGTATGACACGTATACCAAATTACAGCTCAATCGGACTTCGGGAAGTGGTTTAAAATTGAGTTGCAAGACCAGAACATAGATTACATAGTTACATACATACATACTTTAGGTACATTGCAAATTGCAAGTTAAATAAAAGCTTGTAAAAAGCATGACAAAACAACCAAAATCGCTCAGTAAGTAGATATCTACCTATCTATAACTTACATACTTATAAGTTAGCCAAGTCAATGACATTGCCTACCTACTTTCGGCGCTGGTCAAACGTATTTGGCTGCCAGAGGCGGTTACAATTGCTGTCATTATGATATTTTGTCTGATGGTCATGTGTGGTCTTGTATGGCTATTAATTTATTGTATATCTGTAACATGTCTTAGTAAGTGTAGTTTTATTTGTGTATCTATATTTCGAATACATACAATATGCCAGTGTAAGTAAGTTATACGTGAATAGATACTCGTACTCTAATTCAAAAGCTCGCTATCAGATACTTGAAATTTTTTTTTATCGTTAATTTTGTTTTGGAAAATATATTTGGGAACCAACAATTAACTTCTTGATAATAAAGTTGTTAAGTACATATAAAGTTTAAACCTTCCTTAATATTTTTTTACATTTCATTTCAGAAAATAATATCATCATCATCATCATCAAAATAAACCCACATCCACTGCTGAGTACTTATATCTAGGTATCCCTTGCAGCGCACCATCTTTTTCAGTCCTGTGCCAGTCTCATCCGATGCCTTCCTGCCTTTACAATGTCATCCGTGCGACCATACAACCCGAAGGTCAAAATTATTGTAATACAAAAAAAAAGGAAAAAATAAATTCGCGCGTTGAATTAACAACTAAGAATGCACTTTATAATCAAACAACATTAATGTAATATTTACGTAGTAAGCATGCAGTTACTTAAAAAATATCACTTAATTTCACTTAATATCACTCAATACAATTTGCCCGCAGGTGATATCAGGCTAGCACGTTCGCAGTTTCATTCAAATGTCAGCATCATTATGAGGATATTTTAGAGCTATGTCATGTAATTTCTCGTCGAATAGTCGAGAATTACTGAGATCGGTTTAATGAGACTCGATAAGTGGTAAAATAATCGATAAGATAAAAATAACTGAAGACGTGACGATGAGTGAAATTGATAGTTTACATTCGAGTTTACGTCTTTAAACGAAAATATATTTTATTTTACCGACTATATTTTAAAATTGTTGCGTATTCTAATATAAAAAATAATATTGTTATAAACCTACTTAAATACTCACAGCACTGCCCTCATAAGCCCAAGAGCGGTATCTCAAAAAAAAGATATCGGTTTTTTGCGAGAAAAAATTGAAATATTATTTTTTTTGAGATATCGCTCTTGGGCTTATGATGGCAGAGCATTGAGCATGAGTAAGTGTTAAAGATTCTCCGAGTAGAATTAATTAATTAATTAATTAATTAATTAATTAATTCTTATTCTATTTCTATTTAATCTTTTCATTAACTTCAGACATACCTAATTCCTTTCAAATTGCATATTTTCTACAACCTTTTCTTTACAACTTTTCCAGATACACTAAGAAGAGAAGAAGACATCTAAATAACCATTGCAATTCAGAATGCTGTTGTAGCAAGGCGCTACTTAACTACGCATCATGAGAAGGCCTGGAATTCAAATAGCCTCAACCCAAGATCACAAATAACAGAATTATTTTCCTCCATACTGCGACATCTAATTAACCGAACTACCAAATAGAAGACTAAAGCGACAGCGTTATTTATGTACCCACTATGTTTAGGGCTCTCGCTTATAATTATCGTCAAGAATCAAACCTGCGTTATGGCCAATAATTGGGAATGAACAGTGCGTAAGTATAGTGTTCAAGTCGTAATGTTGTTTTATGGGGTCCTTAAAAATAAATGAATGTCATTTCGCTGGTGACTGCGGATGCTTGGGCGTTTGGTTTTTGTCGTTGAGCTGATGATTATTGTGGCGGAATTGGCGTTTCTAACTCGTGTTTGGAGTGGAGTGTCACCTGCGTTCGTTTTATTGGGAAATAAATTAACGAGTTTTAAAAATTGAGTTTTGAAGGATGAATTGGAGCTTTGAAATTAACGAACTTGTTATGCTAGGAAAATTGAATACTGTCAGTTTTCTTGAGAGATGTGTCTTTTCTAGATTTGAGTGTTTGTATTATGACTTACCGTGCATAATAAATTATAATGATAGAAAAGCCCGGATTGTAATTTATAATACATATTGCCTTTACTATCAAACACAAAGTTTCGGATCACTAAAAAGTGTGAGATTGCGGTAGTTCTAGTATAAATTCTATCAAACATTTATATTTATTTAGCTAACAGTTATAATTTTTAAGTGTTCTAAGGAACACTTAAAAATTATGGGATAAGTCCCATAGAAAAATAACTACAATATTTCTGGTTTATAGTGAAACTTACAGCGACGCCAAAGCGTGTGGCGAGTCAGAATTTCAGAAAGAATACAGTATGGTATCGTACCAATACACACAGTATGTACAGAACAATATACGATAACCTTTGATATTAGGTTTTTTTTTAATATTGAAGAGACCGTCTAATCTCAAGAAAGCAATTTTTATGTCCATACACACGAAGACATGATTGTTCTAAAGCGAAAATGGATCAAGAGTTATGGCGGTCCAACACCGACAATAACGACTCTGGATAATTAATGCATGACTCGACATCACACGAGGTAGAGTAGTGATGCCACTCACATTATTATCGATAGTGAATACTTCAATTAATTTTCGTTAAATTCTTGGTGGTGGTGGCTGGAGTGATTTTCCCCGAAGACACTTAATTTCTGTTTGAATTGGGTAGATAAGATCCGGAGTGTGACTCACCTGAATTTTAGGTAAGCATAGTACCTAGATCTATAGCTTGAAAAAAGACAAACATCATAGAATGGTGCATAGAAATACAAGGAGCTAAGGAGCAAACTTAGTGGTGTAAGTACCATACGAATTAAGAAAACTAAGTCCAGACGACAAAAAATAGCTAAATATGATGACAAGATTGTTTTTTTTATAAAAGTAGCTAGATCTTATCTCCAAAATACTATTATACTAATTGTACTAAGTCTATTATACTCCAAAATGTAAACATTGTTTGTACACATAACCTAAAACCTTACCTATAACCTTGGCTCATAACCTTGGCCGCTTCAAACGAAGGGTTAATAGAGTCCTCAGAGGTAGGCAACGCACTGAAGATGCCTCGGGTATTGAAAGTGTCCAAGGGGCGGTAACCACTTACCACTAGGTGGCCCGTTGCTTGTTTGCCACTTATTTTTATTTAAAAAAACAAAAAAAAATCTTATTACATTGAAACAGTTCAACCAAAATGTTCAGTTCCAATATTAAAAAAAAAAAAAACATTTTATCGACAGTCGACAACCCCGTGTCCCATCACTAAGCTCCACCTGTACCAGCGCACGCGCACCCGTTCATTAGGTCCCCGCGCGTGATTGTCACTTGGCCCCGCCTCGCGCGCCTCTTAGACAATTATTATAATTCCTATGATTACTGTACCGGCCGTGTGGAATGTATGTCCGTCTTTTAGTAGGTTATGTAACATGTTTTGAATGGACAACTTTGATTTTAGACGTGAATGGAATTGCTATTTTAGGCATCAGCTTCTTTTGGTTTCCGCTTGAAATGTATGCTGAAATATAGACGAAGATCGTTTATTCGGTCGTTTATTTCTTCGTTGTATAAGGAAAACAAACTCACGAAATGGATGGGTAATGCAATGGACCATGGCATAAGGTTGATGACATCTGAGCAGGATGAAAATAACGGTGTGCTAATAATAATGGTGTGTGTGAAGAAGAGACCTGTCCAGCACCAATCGAAATGTTTAAGCTAGCTAATTAAATTAAGATGATTAGGTAGGTATCTATAGTTTATTGTTAGTAGCATTTCACAAAAGTAAAATCAAATATTTTGTATCAGAATGTAAATATATTATGTAATTATTATACATAAATACATAAAGTTCCATTACTTTCTACTTCTCTAGATGGTTTTCGGAGATGATTATGAAGTTTCCCAAGTAGGTACAAACATTGATATAACAGTACTCAAAATCACTGTAAATTCAACACATGCTCGTAATTTACCTAGTTGCCTCAAAGTAAACTCAACTTAAACGTGACCGTGATAAAATCTATTTTAAAACACACGCATATTCTAATGAGTAGCTAGAAAATTGTCCCCATTTTGTCACAGGAGGCGTGGTGAACGGGTGATCTACTAAGATTTAGAGACAAACATAACTAATGCTGACAAGTTCTGTCTTTTGGTTCAAGAAATAGATCACATTTTACCATGCAACCACCGTAAATATAAAACGGTCTATGTGAAAGGTGGTCAAAGCAATTTGGACGATCGCCATTAGAGTAGAGATGTATCAGTACATGTCATTATGTAGCTCACAGTGCGTGAATATAAAGTAGTGATGTACTGAACCAGTAGCAACATCACTGTCTTCTAGTTCGAATGATGATTTCCTCCTAGACGATCTTACGATTTTAGCCACATTAGGCATGACGACAGTATCAAAAAATCACCGATTCAATGATTTTAGGGGAGAAGTCAGATAAAAAAAATTTAAAACACTGGTTTAGTTTTATTTATAAAAACAGATTATTAAGATTTTCAATAAAATAAAAAATAAAAATAAAACAAACGGCACAAGACCGGAATCTATCACACATATCAGAGACCACCGTGAGCTTTTAGCGCTAGTGTAAGGGAAACGCGATGGTGTTTATTTTTTTTTTCGAGATATCAGAGCGAGACCAAAGTCAGCGTGATCCGGTTTTTCAATCTAAAGCTAAAGATCATGTCTACGGTACAGAACCTGATACACCTGAAGAATATACATTAGACGTAAAGTTCAAGACTAAGACTCTACCGTATTACGCACATCACTACTCCAAAATCACGCTTGTGCAACATAATGGGCCAGCTTTGTTCTTTTGTCTCGCGATCGTGAGGTGTCATTGGGAGATGGGTCATGGTGAAATCTTTACAATCAGGCTGTCTTTGATGCGGGCCTTTGAGGTGGTCGCAGAATTGATGTGTGATAAACTGATAGAGGCATTGTTTTAATCGAGAAGGTTCGGTGAGCACGTCGGCTGAAGTGGCGTAGTGGAAAATTGTAGAGGTTTAATTTCGATACATTTTGGGTAGTAAATGTACAAATTCTATAGATAAGTTATTTGGTAATCTACTTTATTACTGAGCATTGTATTGTAAGTTTGTGAAACAAATAACATAATGATCAAATCTTATTTAAGTATCTGAATATTATTGAGCTCTGCGATTTTATTATTCTGGGCACTTACCGTCCTTATCGTATCTTTATGCAACACACTGCTTCCTTGTAAAATTCAAACAAAATATAATTAGCCGTTTAGTTTCGTAGTAAAGTTAAACGAAGCAGAGACACAGACAGAAATACTTCATATAGCATTTAAAATTTTAAAGTGAAGTGTGATAGGACTAACTAGCTCGATAAAACAAAGTCATATAAAAGGCCTTAAGGTGGTCCAGTTCTAGGGTAGGGTGAGGCCACCCTACCCTAGAACTTACTTAGATACGGGTTGGTTACACGTAACGAGTCCAGTGGCAAGACGGTGCCCTCGGCCGTGTACTCAGTTTGAATAAACGGTTTGACGAAGCGAGACAATCACTAGAAATATGGTTTGTTTGCTCGGCCGAGTGTGCCCATTTACTGTCTCGCCAGCACTGTACCTATTCGTTACAGGTAATCAACCCATTACTTATCCGAAAGAGTATTGCTGTTCCATAAAATCGCCTACGAGTATATCAACTTACTCAGCCCAATAATTATGTTACTTTTGCACAATATCGTTTAATTCCATCATTTGCTGTAAACGGTAATTGTATTCACTCTTCAAGGTTCACAGACCCCTTTATTAAGCTACAAATCAGCCACAAATCCGATACCTCCGACCTTCCGACTGCCGGCGGCGAATCGATTGGAAATTGCTTTGACATTTCTGCCGCCACAAATGTCACGCCTTCTTTGCGACACGGCATGCTTGGAATAGCTGCGACGGTAGCACAATAGAATAGCTACGTTTGTAAATTGAACTCAATTTTAGATTCAACAAGTTGTTTTGCACTGATAGTAACAGTTGTTGTCGTATGAGTATTGTTGGTACAGAAAAATATGTGTAGTTTGAATGGTCTAGATGAGATCGCTCTTAACGATAAGATCGCCTTTTGTGCCTTTCTCTTATAAATATGTTTTGCTAAAATATGTTCATGATTTCTTTTTTGTGGTGACAACAAAAGGTAATTGTATTGTATAGTGTAATCAAATTTATAAATATATAAAGGAATAAAATATTATAATAGGAATAACATAATAACACAATAATAATATACTCAGCACAAAACGAAAGTACAAATACAGTAAAACATAAGATATGGGCACAAAAAACTAGCGGTCTTAATGCAAAAGCAATCTTTTCCAGACAGTGGAGTAGCCAGAGCCACCGCTATTGTAATCTGTAGGTATTAGGCATGTTTCTTTTTAAGTGAAACATGAGATTGAGCTAAACATCCTTTTTTTTTACAACAACCTAGACATGCGTTTGACCACAATCTCACCTCATGGGAAGCGACGATGTGGTCGAAAATGTAGCACGCTTGCCTAGAAAATACCTATTCACTCTACTTTTAAATATCCCAGGGTTGTACTTTTTCGGGAAGACAGACGCCGGCAATGAGTACCTACCGCACCTCTGCCCTCCGAGTTAAAAAGGTGGAATGGAAACGCTTAGTGCGTTTGAACGAAATATCCACCGTGAGACCTTTTTTTTTTTTTTTGTTTACCCAGTGGAAATCCTTTATGGATACCACGCCCGCCCCGGGGGAGGCAGGGTGGTTATGTGGGAGTCTCCGCCCTCCGGCGGCATACCCACTAAAACCACTGGGGTGTTTGGCATCCGCCTGAGATGGGGCAAGGTGGGGTCGCGTTAGCAATCGCCACCTCGCCCCGGCGATGTGCCTGATTAGGGCCCCCCCGCGTATATGGAGGGGTGACCCTGTTCCCCAGGATCACCCCCCAGACAGTCAGTGTGGGGTCGTGCAGGCCGGGAGAGTCCCCCGACTCTCTCGGCAACCCCACTGCAGAGGAGCGAGGATACGGGCGAACCGCCTCCTCGCTCCCTCGTCTGCGCCGGAGCGGGTCAGATCGGGCGTCGTCCTCTCTGACCCGCTCCGCGGCCTCCTTCTGCGTCATCACCTCTTCGCAGAAGGAGACCCCGGCCTGGCACGATCTCTCGCCGCCGAGCACGGCTTTCACCACGCTCGGCAACGAGAGATCCCGGCCTATGTAGGCCGAAAGCGTATGCCGCTGGGGGGCCCCATGCGGCACACGCTTCCAGCGTCCACCCTCCTCCTTTCCTTGCACTCCCGACCGCAACCCACATGCGGCGAGGAGCACAAGGAAAACCCCCCTGGTGGCAGCAACGCCACCGTCCAAGCCATCACGCTGTGCCCTCTGCTAGTCAGAGGGACACGCGGACGGGCCCACCGTGTCGGCTTATTTGCCACCGTGCGGTAATACTGCATGAAAGCTGCAGTATTACCGCACGCTGTTGCCCAGGGTGCACCACGAGGAGGTTACTCGACCTAGCACCCTATCCACCGTGAGACCTAGCCTAATGCAGTACAAGTATCTATAGAATTTTATCGATCGATTAGTTGACCTTTGGACAAATTCATTAAATTTCACGTGTCCTTCAGACCGTTGATGCGTTGGTGAATAAATCAAGTTTAACCGTCTCTATATCGATCGACAAAGTTCGACATGCACTGCTGTTGCGTCAGAATAAAATTAAATTGCCAAAAAGACCTAAAGTTTGAGGAGTTTAAGTAGTAGTGGAAAAATGAGAGCTATTAGTTGCATTTCCATAATAGAAACGCTATAGAAAAGTTGGAAAACGTATGGGAATGACATGTCTAAAATCTTATCTCATGTCATCTCTATTTGTAGATTCTATATTCTATGACAAAAATGTCATTCCCATACATTTTCCTATTCATATAGAGTTTCGATTATGGAATTGCAACATGGCTAGGGGGGCTGGCTGTGATGATGACAGTCCATAATGAAAAATGTTTGTAACCTAAACATTATATGACTTCACGCTCAAAGCGCCCAAGGTGTCGCGTCCTATATAATATTATACAGACAAGACATTCATAAATACGACCAACTTATCTTAAACCTCGATGATGGAGCCACCATCGCATTTCCCAAACAAAACCAACAGGCTCACGTCCAAAACTTTAGTTCTGTTTTTTAGTCAACTGGTACCTTTATGATGCTGGTCAGTTTGTAAGTACGGTATCTACATGTCGTCGAGTACCCGGACTAATAA
Organism: Alcis repandata; assembly: GCA_949125135.1. Classification (NCBI taxonomy): domain Eukaryota; kingdom Metazoa; phylum Arthropoda; class Insecta; order Lepidoptera; family Geometridae; genus Alcis; species Alcis repandata. The sequence goes on from OX421238.1 coordinate 8,679,649, forward strand.
CCATTTACCCGGTGCCTTAGGGCAGGCGCGCGCGCATCTGATTGATGCGATTATAATTATGGCTCGCTTTTGCGCCTTTTGCACGGGAAAATATCATTTGCATGCTTTAATGTTGTGTGAGTACTTAAGAAATTGCATGGTGGTTAAAACGTGGGACATTTTTAATGTAACAAAATGTCTACGTTTATTTTCATGGACTTTAGTTTCCGAGTGATGATTTCTTGATTTTGCTTTTGTTTTTAGGGACTCTTGAAACAAGAGTGGAATAGTAATCTGCTTCTTCCTCCTCATCTTTTTCCATTTGCTTTGGAACAGAGCTCCTTGCCCGCCTTCTCTATCACTCACGGATAGTCCCGTCTTGCGGTAGCTGGGCTCGTTCAGGGCTTTTGAGCCGTCATCCACCAATTGACGGGAAGTCTGAGAACACAAAGTCGATACAATAGATAATTAAAAAGAAATATAATCAGTCCTTTATAACCAGCATGCAACACTATCCAAAGTCATCTAACTTTCGACACAGCGCAGCATCCAGCAGTTACGAGGTAATCAAAACAAATCGCATTCCTTTCTACAACTAACCAACTTATTTGTACACATTAATGATGGAGCTATCATCACTTTTCCTAATGAAACCCAAAAGCTTCTCATAGAAAATTACAGTTGTATCATTTGGCAAAGAGTATAGTTATGTTGGTCGCTCTGAATCTCAATTATCACAAGGAACATCCATCAAAATTAAAGCAGACGTCTTTATTACTGGATCAAAGAGAGACCTTGCTTTAAATTACTATTACTTTTATATTACGTAGCACTGACAGTGCCAAATGGGAGGTATCAGCGTTTTAAAACGCATGAAGAGTAGATTAGCATGGGGTATTAATAACGGCTATTTCTGTATTAGCTTTGATATTTGACAGCGAAGTAATTTGGGAAGAACATTCACCTGGAAGATCGAATGCATAACTTTGAGACGATATTGAGAAAGGTTTCAATTTCGTAGAGATGAGAGCCACAAAGTAAAAGTGGAAGTAGGGAATTGAAAGTATTAGGACTAACCATCTGGTGAGATGATGGTCAAACGCAAGTCTATAATTCAATAAAAAAAATAAAAACCAACTGAAACCATCTGTGATGTATTGATCATCCGAGGTATGGTGGACATATTTTTGCAAATCTCCTGTAATCCCCCTTTCAAAGAGATCACTGGATGGAGATCTAACCTATTAATTGGAGTATTCGATCCAACTTCGACTAATACGTCAGTAATCAATAATATTTTGCTACCCATTTCCAGTAATTTTGTTTCTTTGGGCATTTTTTCTCCGTGTTCAAATAGAATAGGTATATACAAAATGGTATGGTGTTCCATGAATGAATAGTGCAGTTTTCGCACCACCACGCTACAGTATTCATAGTTTGAGCTGTGTACACACGCCGGGGGCGGGTGTTCGCGCGTTTCGATTATGCATAAAGCAGAGGTGTCGACGCGTTTCCCTATACCGCTATTGATAGGTGGCTGGTGCATGGTGGCATATGTTTTTTGGTGATGAATCATTTGATTAAACAAAAATCTATTGTCTTTTGCTATTCTGTTTCGGTTTTGATCTTACGAAGATCCACACAGAATCATGGTCATAATTTTCATAAAATCAAAAAGTGTGTTTACTAAAATTATACTAAGACAAAAACTATGTGATTCGTTTACGAGGAAGATGCAGTGAGAGAAAAACCTACACTTAAATAAACAGCAACGTAACTTCGAATCATGATAAAAATACAAAGATACCCAAATACTCTCGAGTACCTAAGGGATGTAAGTTAACCACTTTGTATATTTAAGAAAGCAAAAGCCAAAAAAACTTAAGGTTACACAGTTTGTTTTGAGAAACATCAATTGCGTCGCCTGTCACAACAAAGCGTTTTGCTAACCAAATATTTCTGAAGTCGTTACTCGAGATAGGGAAAAAGCGAATTAAAGAATGACCTTTCTTGCCATTGACATCATCATGGATGACAAGTCACCTTTCCATAATTGACTAAACATATAAAGGTAAATCAAATCAATTTGCTTCGCAATTCTCGGAACCGAAATCTGTAGAATATCATAATGTCAATCAACCGAGCATTGACATCGTTTTGGTTAGTTTAGCCAATAATTAGATGTGAATGTGTACACAGATATTACAGAGCCATGTGAAATTGCATTAAAAGAGAAACCTATACCTAGCAGTGTGATAATTCTAAACCGCTGACACTGTTGAACTTATTTTCTAAAAGTTTAATCTAAGAAAAACATTTTAAGAATTCAAATTTAAAATGCTCATGAAAATAGTAAAAGTAGAGCAACCTATGTATCGGTAGGACGTATTTATTAATGGTCTTTTATTTACCAAAACGTAGCATTTTTATATGTAAGTTTTTTTGGGTATATTATCTAAGTAACTCAATTAATAATATTCTCTATTATATCTATGAGACAAGAGATAAAAATAAATACAATAATAAATACAACAATCTATAAGAACTTGGGGGAGACCTTTGCCCAGCAGTGGGACATTACAGATTAACTAAAAAAAAAAAAAAAATATCTATGAGACAATGTCTATTTTCGAATATAAACTTAAAAAAACATATTATTGTAGATAGGTGTACTGCAAGCTGTGCAAGTATCAAATAGGTGTAAATGAACTCTCAGCTGTAAATATCCGGGTATCTACCCAGACCATTCATTAGCAAACCTGTCAAACCCCCGAATTCCCACTCAAACCACAACATAAACTTTTCAACCTTTTCCAACAAGCACTTCAAATTTTCAATAATCGAACCGGCGTATTGACAGGACACTCTCATCTTTGACGCGCCTTTTTTTCAACTCCGGCGCATCTTTTGATCGCAGTGATTTGACATTATGCTCGGCGAGCGCATGTTTGACACAAGCTCGTATCAAGAAATCTCCATTAACGAAAGGCGTGGAAAAAATTGACCACAAAAGACTGAATCGTCAATCGCGAGGGTGCTGGCTACTAATGGGAACTGGACTCTGGAGCAAGAGTGCAGTGGAGCGGGAGATGAAACTTTTTTTCAGTGCTAGTTTTTTTTATTTATTGAAGCTTGAGTCGCTTTGCAATTAATTCAGCTTCATTAATATTATGATGTCCTCACACAATTTGAACTTTGGGCTTGAATTTGTTACACAATTTTAAACAGCTCATATTCAAGAGACATAAATATGTGTAGGAAAACTTTTAGTTCATTATATAAACTAATTTTAGTTTTTTAGATATTAAATCAAATTAAAAATCTTAGTACTCTACGTACATAGATTAGTAAAAATAAAGAAAGATTTTGTTTCAAATTCTCGATAAGCCTCTCCACAGATTTCCATCAATCTATCAAACATCAGCGCTAGGACCTAATGAACTTCCAAATGGAAGCTGATACCGAGCTATAGACAGCAAGGTTTTTTATAAGCACATATCTACCATCAGATCTATCTGCCATCGGTTACATAATGCGCGTTAAAAGGCATTGTGATTCCCATGGCTTCTGGAGCCTTGCTACCATGGATTAAGAACTATGGGCGGAACTGTGACTGCACATAAGGATAGCTTTATGTACCTTCAACTTTTTGTAGCGATGCGCGATGCCTCGTTGTCGGGTGAGAGTTCAAACAATGGTGAAGATAAGCTTTCACTGAAAAATAACGTGGTACCTACTCGTATTGGCTTTAACCAAGTACCTACTTCTGCACAGCTGATAAGCTAGTTTTCATTAAAGAAGAAAATCTGACCTCTTGGGCTACGGGCTCAAGTCTTTTTCAAAAGCATCAAATACTAGTAAACTAGTTTTAGTTATTTTTTACCCTCAGCGCTGGCTATAACCAAAATTCTGAATCCGCCACTGCTTCACACTTCACACTTCACAGTTCCTGTTTTTTCCTTTTTGCTTTACTTGATTAGATCAATTTGTACACAATGTGTCAATAAACGATTTCTGATACTGATTCTAATTCCTACTTTAGTTAACAGTTTGAATTCCTAAGCTTCATTCCAGAAAATCCGTTGTTGACATTTAGATCAAACCCGGAACACAACAGTGAGTCGCACATTTAGACAAACGTAACTAATACATATTTCATGAATTCTCCCCCACACTGATGCGATGACAACGTGGTTTTCGGAGCTGCAGGATTTGTTTTTAATTACGATTGGTGGAAATGACAGCAGGAATCTGGTGATGATTGTCGTGACTGTGCTGATGTAAGGTGGTGATTTTCAAAACTTAATACTATGGTTGATGCGGCAATGGTGGAGAAACGTTGTTTTTTCTGTTCAGCGACTTTGACAAGATAGTATTCAAGAACTTAGTAGATAGATGTATAATCTCTTTATATTACCAGTTCTTATATACAATGACTAACTGCACCCAACGCTTAAAAACTAGCGCAACAACTCGCAGTATTGCCGCTAGGAGCACCGAAGTCGGATTACATACTTACTTGATCGATGGCTAGGAGTGATCTTTACCAGGCTTACGCCTTTTCCGATCCACAAGTACCTACCTTATATTTTTAAATAACAAGCAATAGGCATCCAAAAATTGGGCGAAGGACTTAAATCGCCTTTTCAAATTTCAATTCAGTATCTTTGAAGAGTTTAGACATCTTGCGTATCTCAATGAACAGCAGCTTTCCACCGAAAAGGGTCTAGGAAAAGCCACAGAATGTCATTATTCAGGGTACATATATGTAAACCTCGTACCCACAGATCCTCATTACCAACGTCGAACATACATCATAGTCAGCGGGATGCAAGTCATCGGCCGGGTTCCGTCACTGTGTCTACCGACCTGCCGCTGCTACGAGGGCAAGTGTGGAGACGGCTTCTGTAATAATAAGTGATTCTGTAATCATCCCCTTTAAAAATATCAATTTGAAAATTAAAACACGGTATGTTATAAACCTAAAAACAGGTGAATAGATTTTATATTAGATAGCTAAAGATCATGATCAAATTACGTTTAAAAAACAGTTTAACTGTTTGAAAGACACGTTGTGGACTTGTGATAGACAGATACTCGTACATTGATATATTATTATACAGTATATTTAAAATGTGCAAAATCTCTGTCCGCGTTAGCGATCAAAAATTATATTAAAATTTCTAACCTTTTCAAATATGTTTAATTTTCCCTGGGAAATTACCACAATCCTACAGATCCAACCCTTTCTTATCCAACATAAAATCGTGACCCACAAAGTTCCTTTTCCACACTTTTTCATCTGCAAACGACAACGGAATCAAAGCGGTGGCTTTTATAAAAATTATCATAACAGCCGTCAAAGCGGCCGTCCGATCATTACCACCGACTTGCTATCGTCATTCCACAATGCTTGATTAGACGACAATCCTAGAAAACTACCGTATCATTGCGGGGGCTTGTTATAACCATTTAAAAGGAGACTCTTAAGAATTTGAGAGAAAACTCTTAAGAAGCACAAGTACTGTACATTTTAAAAGAGAGGCTTATAGATTGGTTTGTTCGCAGCAACGAGGTAAACATGCTATAAAATATGAAAAAAAAAAAAATTAAATATGTGATTTTAAAACTGAAAAATATTTTTAAGTTGAAACCAAAATTTACAAAACACATTTCTTTATGAGCATTTCTGACGATTAAATAATACTTTTGTAAAATAAGCTGCAACCTGCAGCTTCCTTATACGCCTTATACAGGGTTATTCATTAAGGGTATGCTAAGCTGAAAAGGGCTTATAGTACTCATCATCATCATTATGAACAACTTTTACTATGAGACCAACCCGAAATTCGCGATAAAAAAAAAACAGCTGTTCCATAGAAAAATGTCAATGACACTCAACAAAATGTATGGAACAGCTGATTTTTTTTTCACGACTTCTGGGTTGGTCCCATAATAAAAGTTGTTCAAAATGATGAGTACTATGAGTCCTTTTCGGCTTAGCATACCCTTTATGAATAACACTGCAGAGGCGTATATCTACATACAGAATTGACTAATTTCCTTTAGAATCTTTACTAGAAATTAGTAAAAATTCTTAAGACTTTTTAATATGAGAATAAGTAAACAAAAATCTAGAGTAACTAGGCCATCCCAAACACAGGACAAACGAAAACAATCTCTTATTCGACTTTAGTAGTTTGGCTTTGCTAGTCCCAAATGAAAAAATCAAATTAACTGTAGGTAAATCTATTAATTTTCAAAGGACATGGCCACCCAAAACTTCTTTCATTACGCAAGTAATCTCGGTTTAATAACTACGTTTCACATCATTAGCTGCATCATTTGTCACGAGCTCCATTAGAGACGCAGTCGAGGATAAGTCACGATAAATATAGGCAAAGAAGTTTGTACTTTGGCTATAGGTTGAAATTTACCCTTGGAAAATGAATGAAAGATGCCTGTGAGTAAACCAAAATAAGAAGCCTAAAACATAATAGATACTAGCTGACTCGACAGACGTTGCCCTGTCAAAAGCCATTGCGTAACTATAGCAACCGTAGTATGTTGATGCTAACTTGTCAATTTATAGTAAAAATTATCAGTTTATATATAATTTGCAATAAATTAAAATTGCGACTATAATTTGAGATTTAAACTATCCTATCTCTCAAGTTGGATCGAACTGCACATGGTGTGCGAATTTTATTATAATCGGTTAAGTGGTTTAGGAGTCCATTGAGGACAAACATTGTGACACGAGATTTATATATATTAAGATATGCTTTCGGGCTTAAAAGAAACCGTAAGATAGTCAGAAAGAGAGTGTACTTAAATAAGAAAAATTGAATTCAATAGGAATGTGTAATTTATCTAAGAATGCGAAAATAAAATAAAAATGCTTAAGAAAAATAATTTATTGTATTGTGAAACCAATGTAAATTGAGTGAAGATAAAAACAAAACTTTCTGAAATAATCTAAAATTTACTCGAACAAGTTCAACTTTTTACTCGCACTATCTATAATATACTACCAGGTACGAACTACTGTATTTTATGTAACTCTTTATTCTGATAGTTTTTTTTCAAGTTTTCTTAATTGAAACGATAGTCTTTCACCTATTCAATTAACTAGAAGTAAAATCATCGAGTAAAATCTATGAGTAAAAAAAGATGGCGCGGTAAATATAGCACTTATTAAAACCTACTCTAGAATGGGTGGAAAATATTATATAATATAATATTTGGGTGGGTGATAATGATGAACCTATGGGAAGTGACTATGATATCAGTTCCGCAGCTCTATTATAACTACAGAACTTGTTATTTATAGAGATAGTCACAAAGATTTCAATATTTCACCCAACCAATCTCCTACACATAGAATATCATTACTCAGACCCCCATCAAAATTTAGATCCTGTTACGTCATCACTTCGCCAAGTGTACCGGGTGAATAGTGAAAAAGACATTATACCAAATTTGAACTGCAATTTATCAAGTTCTGATCCTCTCCTTTGACCCACCCTGTTATGACAAGATGAAATATATCCCGCGATGATATTTCAAATTGTAAGATACGTTTGTACTTTTTAATTTTTCTTTTTCGGCAGGGCGGGACAAAGGACAGCGGGCCATTAAGCCGTAGGTGATGTGACATCCGGGGTAACATTGTGTTGAGTGACGGTGGTCGAATGGCGGTGGTTGACTGTTTTTGGGGTGAAACGGTTGCTACTGCATGTCATCGGGATGTGATGATATGCATTGTGTACTGATGAAAAGAAAACTAAAATTTCGTCTCAGTAAAGGTGTGTTTGTATAGCCCTATCCGAGTCTTTAGGTCGCCTGAAGACCTCTAAGGAAAATGTCGTTTTATTTATTATTATATTTTACAGTATATTTAAAAAAATTAAAACCCTCATTGGGTCTATCTTGGGTTTGCTGTTTGTTTTGAACTACCCCATCAGAATTCACAAAGATTTTACTAAAATCAATAAAAAAAATTGTTTTGTGTCAGTTGAGAGTGACTCAATAATCTCAAAAAGAGTTAAGGTTAAATAGGTAGGTGATAAAGTAGTGTTTTTGAAACGAAATTAAAATGGCTTTGTTTACATGCGAAAAAGATTATCTATGCCAAATGGTCCAATCAATATTTTAAAGTATGACAAAACAAATGAATTTGGTTGATCGGTAATTTAAAAATAAAATATAGGTACCTAATTTATAGAAACACATAAAAACTAAAATCACACGAGTTGCCGATCCAATATTATCGGCCTACATCTAGTAGAGGAATGAGCGATAAGCGGTTACAGCTTTATTATTTGTAATTTCTCCAAGTGATAAAGGTATTAAAAAAAATAACCAATTTGAGTTTTTGTTTTTACTCAACTCCGTAACGGCTAGACGTAATAGCTGAATAGATATTAATTGTTCTCTATCTTTAAATGTAGTGTTTGTATATTAGTTTGTCCATGCATAATCGCATAGGCTATTTTATACCGGAAAAAAATATAGGTACATAATAGCCAGAAAAATCGCATGTCAAGTATAAAAACGCCACAGTTTATCCAATAGATCAAACTCTCAACGGCTAAATACAAAAGGAACCGCGATCATTTGTGGCGCGGCCTTCGTTGCTCAGGATGACATTCACAAAAACAATACATAGAACAGACTACGCTAGAACAGCAGATAAAGCATCAAACGAGAAACAATTGTTAGACAAGAACATTATTTTTACAAAACAAAAAAACAAAAACCGACTTCAAAAGACCGACTATTGAGTTATTCATCTATTTGTCGCGCACGTACTTCATGCAAATTTAAGACTTATATGGTTTTCTCATGGATACCATTATCAGAACTGGACTAAATTGAAATGGGACCAAATGGGAAGCGTCAGCTTTCTAATAAAAAAAGAATCATCAAAATCGATTCACCCAGTCAAAAGTTATGAGGTAACAAATATAAAAAAAAAATTAAAAAAAAACATACAGACGAAAATTGATAACCTCCTCCTTTTTTGAAGTCGGTTAAAAATATTATTTCATTTATTCTAAGGAAAGGGTATGCTAAGCCGAAAAGGGCACATAGTACTCATCATTATGAATATCTTGTACTATGGGACCTCCTTATAAGACTTGATATCTGTCTTTGCCTTTACCTGATCTATGATTGTTCTTCGTAGTCTTCCTGTTTCTCTTTTTTTACTTTGCCTCTTTGATGGGTTTTAATTAGTTTGTCACAGCCATACATAGTAGCCAAAAATTTATAGAAAACTAGCTGACTCGACAGACGTTGTCCTGTCAAAAGCCATTGCGTAACTATAGCAACCGTAGTATGTTGATGCTAACTTGTCAATTTATAGTAAAAATTATCAGTATATATATAATTTGCAATAAATTAAAATTGCGACTATAATTTGAGATTTAAACTATCCTATCTCTCAAGTTGGATCGAACTGCACATGGTGTGCGAATTTTATTATAATCGGTTAAGTGGTTTAGGAGTCCATTGAGGACAAACATTGTGACACGAGATTTATATATATTAAGATTAAAATTAGTCAGTAACTTACAGGTCTGGATCAACAGTTTTACTCCAGGCTTTTAGATTTTTCAGGTTTTTCAGTGTTTTTTATGAATTATCTTAAAACAATGAATATACTGTACCGACTCGTGAAATAAAAATCGAAATTGTAATTTCCTGGCAACGTCTGATCGAGGGACAACAATTTGCGGTCGAACGAGCTGATTACTAATACGAAAATACTACTCTACCTTACCATCACTTTCAACTCTACTGCAGTAAAATTAGAGCATGTTTTTGATTGGAATGTGATGTGGTGTTTAGGATATTTCGAGAAGTCGTTTAGTCGAAATTCGTCACGTCCGAAGACATCTGTCGCCAGTAATCGAATCGGTTCGAATCGACATCGGTTGCATAATTCGATTCGATGACAATACGTATATTTTGAGCCGTGATTATTCGTAATAATACCCCAATCAGGCGGATTGGTTTCTACGCAATTTGATGACATTTCGATTATGGGAATTCAATACAGTTTTTTTACTTTTTAGAACTTGACTCATTTTAGTTACACTGTTCTAAATTTATACTGCGATATGAGAAAACCTTCTCCAATTTATAATGATGGGTAAGATTGAGGATAAACAATGGGCGGAGAGAAGGAAGAGGTCATTGTTGCAAAATATCCAAGAGTAGACAAGCTCATAAAATCAGTGTAAAGACAAGTTCGCTTAGCTAACGACCCACTTTTAGTAGGCACCTAATGATGTTCTAAATTTAAATTTTACTCAAATTTTGACTTTATTTTGTGACAAAAAACTTCTGTCTGAGAATAGTAGAACGGCCTGGCTCAATTCCAATTCTGGAGCTTTCGATACTATCTCAGTCACTCTCACTGTCATGATTTTTCTAAAGACAGAGACAATGACCGGAATAATATCAGAATAGGGCCCTAAGAGTATAATTTCCAAGCAATTTCCAAGACTTTAAAGTCAATTTAAAACCAATTCCTCAAAGACACTTTAAACTTCCGCAATTTATTAAGTAAATAAAGGAGCATGCCCATTGAGGCGAGTAATTGGCACCCCTCTTGTTGATTAATAAGCCACAAATTGAATGAAGCTCCTTTGACAGCATCAATTTTCAGTCCCGTTGTGAAGGGACCCCTAAAAATCCACTTTGGCTCTATTTGAAATTTTGATCGACCCCTGACATGACACCACGCATCTATTTACGATGTAAATTGTCAAAGTGACGTTTGCGTTGGCTTACATGGGTTGAATTTGTAATGAAATAATATAAATTTTAAAGACTGATAAAGTTTTGAGTGTTAAAAATTTATAATTTTTGGTTTAAACGCACTCAAATTGATTCGTTGGCAATTTTGATTTTATTGTTTAACGAAACCATTTATTTTTTTAAAGAAAAAATAAGCTAATAAAATTATAGGATTAGAAATTAAACCATTAAGCTTATTATACGTTGTAAAAGTTTTTTAATTATTTTTTTTTGTTCATGTTAAAAATTACATCCCCTTATATGGGTATTACCAGTTACCTCAAGCCAAATAATAAAGTAACCTCTTGTCAGTTGATTTCTCTCTTTAAAAGCTATACTTATTGACCACTATGTAAACCTTACACCCAGCAATCTTCACCTCGCCCCCCGTTTTGCATGGGCCGGATTCTGGGCCGGATTGTCTCATACGTCAAATTGTCACGTCAGACGTTGATCGATGGACGCACCTGCTTCTGAGTTCAACCCTTGTAAACATCGTGTAAGAACTCTTTCGAATTAAGATTTTGACTCTCACCTTGCACTGCTAAAAGTGCAGAGGAAAATGTGATTGTGAAAAGGTACTATCAGTGACATTCTGAGGCTTAGAAATGTTGAGTGAATGATTTTGTGTAGGGGTTGTGCAAAATGTGATTTATATACTTCAAAGTATATCAAGTAAGAAAGTGAGATTGTAAGAAAAAGTGTTGGGATTTCTCAAGCCAAAATGAGCAAGTTGTTATTTCATTCTAAGTCATATAGTGCGAAGTGCATGTGCATGCCTGTTCGGTGCTTATAGGGCTATATACGCGAGCCTAAATACGAGTATCGAATGTTTGGCTACTTGGCCCTAAAACCAAATGTTTTAGAATTCTACTGACAAGGTAAAGCCTCAAACGCAGCCATCCGAGTGTTTTTAGCTATATTATTCAATGACCAAGAGCTTCAAAGGCTAAGCTAGCATCTCAACAGTGTTTATCTGTCCTAACTAGATTCAACGCTAATATTTCCTGTAGGTATCTTTTAAAGTATGTCATTCGTTTGTCGGCATCCAAAAAGCACCGAGTCACTTCACGACATGTCAATGTAATATTAAAAACATACTCGACGTATCGTCTCCGATGACGCGACAATTTCTTTTGTCAACTTATTTTGATATCTCAGTACCTTCTCTACTTCTCAAACATTCGAACAAACTATTTTCAACTTTATCATTAAGAAATTTGAATCTACTTTCCTGTCTTATTGGTTTTAAGCTAACGTTTGCGTTACAATGATAAGAATTCAATATTCATTGAGATGTGGGATTAAGACCACCCATGAATTGAAATTGCTGTATGTGATTAGAATTTATTGCATAATTTATGTTTGCTGAGTTCTTTAGTTCAGAATTGCAGCACAACAAGACAACAAGAGCCTCTAGCAATAGTTAAGGATTACCATTGGCATTTATCAATTCGAGTTTTTTAGAAGCTTATTAACATGAATGCAAAAAGAATAAAATGTAAAGTAATTTCCAAACTAGAGTAAACTCTTCACGACTAAACGCCTTAACCTACATCAATGCGATTTAGTAAGAAAATAGTATAAATTACAAGAACGTAAAAAACACAAAAATGCAGAAGCCCTGGAAAAAGGGAGTCGAATCACGCGACGCAGCTACTTAGAGATTATTATAATGTAAAGTAATAAAACGTCTAAGATATATCTGCTATCTCTTTCTATCATCTCTTCCCTATCAATGATGTCAGCAAAATCTCAAAGGACAATAGTAAATCAACGTCAAATGTCAACTTGCTCCCTTATTATACCGGCCACCATAACTAGACCTATAAGACCTCGTGTAAAAGCCTATATTTCACCAAACACACATTACTTGATAGGTCTTCGTGACTGGTTTTAGTCATGACTGGCGATTCTTCTGTCGCCTTACCACTTACTAGTAATGATAACATTAATGTTATCTCAGAAAGCAATCTTAATAAACGTGATATTTTTGAGTGATAATAAACGATCTGAAAATCAGACAGTGTTTTATACTCCTCACTCACTTCTCAGTTAGGTGTATCTACTCACTCACTTATTTGAAGATTTATTACATTTTTAGATACCGCAAAAATGCAAATTGTGCTAATAGTCGTTTTGCAGGGGGAAAGGGTGTTTAATGGACTGATATGAAAATATGAACCTGGGCAGAAAAATGTGTCACACAATCTGAACACTAAGTCACAACGTCTAAAGCCTGACTGCAGCTAAGCTTTGTGTATTATTTATTACCTACTTATTTCGAACATAGCAAGAATTTTATTGACAGAAATACGCCAAAACAATGAAACTCAAGAACTTTAAAAAATGCTTAATCCTTTAATACTTAAGTACATTTTGAAAACCGATACCAATAACCTAACCTATCCCAAAATTTAATCCCAAAAGCCTCCCCCGAGATGGCCCAGACTAATGCAAGACACGATCCAAAACTCTAACACCAGCGTATATTGAGACATAAATTTTTCATTTCGCCCACGGCCGCTTGTGATAACCTACTTGACCAGTGTGTCCCGTGGGATACATAAAGGACCTCGCTGTTATAAGGAATCGCATATTTCTTAACGCTTGGGTTAGGGATGAGATCGTCTATTACCTAGTTCTGTCGACATCGAAAATCGATATTCGATAAAAAAGACAATATTTTTGGAATGGAGTTTCCTTCTATACGCGAATTATTTATTTTAAAGTTTTTTTTCTTGTTTTAGACGAATACAAAGAAACGGATAGAATTTGCATTGTCCACCCCTGATGTTAAAAATGACGCACCCTACGATTTAGCATGCTTGATTGCTTACTACACCCCATATTTTACTTCAAACATTGACATACTAATAATTATTACCGATTCGATGACTACAAATAGCAAATTAATTTACTTAGTTTCGGAATATGTTAATAAATAAAAATGTATTACAATCGCGACGTAGAAAGATCGTGGTCGTGCTAGTATCGCCTTTCAAAAATATTACCGGATGTGATCGAAGCTATGATCAGAATATCAGACTCAATAATAAATGAGTAGCCCCATGTGTTACAAACGTGTCGTGATTTAATTCTGTTCAATAATGCCACAATTAACTATCGATAACTTTTTTGTCTCATCCCTAACCAAGCATACTCTGTTCACACCCCCGAATTTTTTCTTCCACAAAGGGCTGAAGGGCTACCGGACACAATAATAAATATTTTGACGATGGCACATAAATATTCTTCTTTTATGAATAACAAAACGGCAATGTGCCACTGGCTAAGGGCGATCATTTCGATGCCGTTCCAGCCGCTTTATGGTCATTCTCCTTTATAAATCGCATACTATTTATAAGTCGAGGGTCGGGCGATTCTTTAAGCCTCGTAAAATTTACTGGATAGGGTTGGAATTTATTTCGAAGAGGTAAGTATAAGAAATATTTCACAGAGTAAAAAACTCACTTAAAATTTGATTAATTTCAAAATTATAGCGTAGCTCGACTAGATGTTCTAAGAACGCCTACGAACGGCGACGTCAGTCTTCGGACGGATGATCGCGACTGGCATTCACATTTGAGCGTTATCGTGAATAGAAAGACACGTAACATTGTAGGCCTCGGTAGTTTGTCTTATAGTACCTAACATTTGCCAAGTCATACAAGATATCTTTTAGGCATTCTAACACTAGGGCTAGCAACTCGGCCTGGACAAACACGTATAAAACTAGTAAGAATATAACAAGTTTTATATGTAATTAATCACCCTTACAATTAAAACTAAAACAAATAGCCAGCTCGAAAATACAACTATAGAGAAATGGGATATGTACCATATATCTTTTATATATACTTAACTAACTGAAGCTATTTTAGTGTCACGAACAATTTTTCCACCAAAAAATGTGAACACCGTATAATGATTGATGTCAAAAAACAAAAACTGAATCAAAAACTTTGATCTTTTCACTTTTTGTACCACCTCAAGCCACGCCCCCCTTTTGAGTTGATGACGCTCTTTTCATAAATCCAAATTACGCTGACCTCTGCGTTTTCAACAAAACCATTCATTTTTTTCAAACGAAAGCAGTAGTGGAGCTCCACTTACAATGGTCGAAGGGTCATAATTGGTTCGTCTCGTTAAAAATTTTTAATCAGCCAACAAACTTTTATGAGCTTCTCGTGAAAAGGTTTCTTTGTTAAAGTCAATGGCAATTATGATTTTTAATTGTTGGATGTTGCTGAAGTTATGAGGTTAATACCTTATTAAAATGTATCTAAAGTTTGCCTTATCAGTATCTACTAAATAGGTATTTATCCAAGTATTTGAAAGCTGTTGAAGGTAAACCTGTGCGCCCCTAAATAATTATAGGATATATGCACTCGTTTACGTACTTAAATGCTATACGAGGTGTAACGGAAAGGTGTAGTAATACTAAAGGGTGTTCTTCTACACGTCAAAGTGAACTTCTAGAATACAAGTTTGCTAAATTCGAGAAAGAAAATATCGAATCTCGATGGAAAATTGATCAAGTGACTAAATATACCTCTACAGTGTGGACTCGATTTTTTTTTCTCGAATTTAGCAAACTTGGTGGAGGAACACCCTTAATTATTACTACACCTTTCCGTTACACCTTGTATAGGTAGGTACTTCTATTTGTTTATGTACCTATCCTTTATACTGGAAAGACAATATGTAACAATATGTTGTGCAATAATTATATGATATAACAAAATACATTGGTATATTGATGATATGACATACATACTCGTATATTGATTTCCCTATTTTACCTTAAAAAATCTCTATTTGAGCTTTAACTCGAAATTACTTTTTTTTATCATACAAACATAACTAATTACATCTAACAACTTAATGTAGGTACATACTTACTTATTATGCGATATCTTCATTGTATAAGTACCTACCTATTGCTTTTAGGTATGTCCCTACTCCCAATATCAAAATAGTCTTGCCTTTTTATACCTCCAATCAGTAAATTTTAAGTGAAATTGAAAATTTCCGCGCTCAAATATTACTGTTTTTGCTTTTTATTTTTTTACCTATGCGAAAGCATGACATGAAAGGACCAATCCGCTAAGTAGCCCTTTTAAGGTCCATCAAAAGGGTCAATCGTCCGAAGGGTATTTTTACTACAGAGGGATTTTCCAATCAAATTTATCATCTTTGATCTCAATATGGTAAATTACAGGGCAGGTTTTGGGAGAGAGAAAAGGTATGGAAAGAGATAAAAGATATGGCCATGGTAAAGCTTATCCATTACTAATCATACTTATTTACTAAAGTAGTTCTTATTACAACTCTGGAAATTAAAGTACCTAAGTGCCTGGAAATAATCGTTTTAAGGTCGCCTTTGTACTAACAAAGATTTTTTTTATTTACTTGTTGTTTTTAAATTACCGCAATCTACTAAATTTGAAGATAGTGTAATGATAAGAATGTACCTACAATTTTATGCGTCATTCAATCTTCGGTAGCGGTCATTTACAAATTCCATTCACGGTCACCCATCCGAAAACTAACCGAGTCGTCCGTTGCTTAACTAAGTTAATGACAGAACAGCGAAGGCTATCGAAAATCAAAACAAACTAAATAATTCACAAGACAAATCCCTCGCGGTCACCCATCCGAAAACTGACCGAGTCGTCCGTTGCTTAGCGTAAAGATTATCAAAAAGTAAAACATTGTACAAGGTAGGTACATGCTTCACAAGCTAAATGCAATTATGGTATCGCGTGCCTCCACGGCACCATGTCGTCGTCGCATCGCCATCGCAGCTTGAATTGCTGCAATTTCCGGCTTTGTCACAGCGGACATGCAAACTTCAACTGGATTCTTGAACAAGCTGAAAGAATGTACTCGTATAACATGGGTGGGTGTTTTTAAACAGTTAGGTACAGTCAAGTTGACTACCTGTTTGGCTCAGCGGTAATTTGGAAATATTAATATGAGCCAGAGGTCCCGGGTTCGTTTCCCGAGCGGCCAGATGTTTGAATGATGAATTTAAACAGCTGTTCTGGGTCTGGGAGTCAGTTGTAACGTTAGTAACGTATCGTAAAGAAAAGTAGTGAAATTTTCCTCAATGGTCATTGAAGTGTCCAAAACAAAATATTGTATCTCCTTCCTGCTCACCTACTTTCCGTGTTACATTATCATATAAGTACATTACTAACAGAAAGGAAGTGCTATTTCATTAATGCATTACTTACTTACTGTCAGGTAGGTAGGGTTGTCTTTATTAGAAAAATACGCACTGGACAGTATTTATATTTGGAAATAATGTAATCCGAAATAGCATTTTTTATTTTGGAAATACTTGATAGAAAAACGCGGACGTTGACACGCCTGTAATCACTCCTTGAAAAAGATCCCAGGTCTGATCAAAATAAAGACGGAGTATCCAACTTTATTGTACGAAAGAAATCCCGTGTATGGAAAACAAATTTAAAGAAACATTATTTCTTATAAATAACTACTTGTTCGTTTTATGTAAAACAAATTGTAAATACCAAAAAATCTTGATTTTACCCGACGCAATTTGAAGGCACTAGAAATACATTTGAAAACAGTTATTTGTATTTTACTTAGGTAGATATGTATAAGATGCTTTATATCTATCCAGGCGAAGACACAAAAACTAACTCGTGTTTAGAGACCTCTTGAAGATCTTTCGTTTTTCTGAAGAAGCTTAGAAATGGTCAGCTGTAACCTACATAAATCATGAACCGATGATGAACATTAGATAAAACAAAGATTTTTTACATCGGACTAGGCATGCGTTTGACCGCAATCTCACCTGATGAGAAGTGACGATGTGGTCGAAGCACGTTTGCCTAGGAAAAACCTATTCACTCTATTTTTTAACAAACCCGGGTTGTACTTTTTAGTAAAAACAGACCCTGGTAGTGAGTTCCATACCTCTGCTGTTCGGATTAAAAAAGACGAATGAAAACGCTTAGTGCGGCTACATGGAATTTCCACCGTAAGAGGGTGTCTCTTTTTCGTGCGTCTGGTGCTATTGTAAACAAGCAACACAAGCAACAAGCAGCACAAGGTCATGCAGTTCTTGTGAACACTCTCCATGGTGTATTATATAGAACGCCGACAGACTGGCCACTTCAGGCGACAGGCTCAGGAGCTTGGATTCCAACAACGAGTCGTTATTGACCTGATCGTGATATGAGACAGCCCTACACGTTCGCTACGACAGTTGCGTAGGCAATATTGTCACGCGATCATGCGATGCGACTACTGTCCTACTGACTGAAATGCCTACCAATAAATTATATTGACACACACCAGACCTCGTGTCACTGTAATAGGTACTAGCGTGCAATGTTTTTTTCAGTGTAGATATAAAGTAATTTTGGTACTACGATTTTAATAAAACCTATTAGTATGGTTAATTTATTTGAGTTCATAATACATAATAAGTATTCGAAGTTCCTGTACAGCAATGTTTTTTATTTTTGTGGTTCTCGGTCTAAAATCTAGATGGCGCTTCAAGAAGGAAATGAACCCGTAGCAGAATGAACCGAATCTTTCAATGCTCATAATTTATTCTCAAATGTCCGTTAAACTAAAACGGTTTTTGGGTTGATTTTTGTCTAAAAACTTTAATAGCTACCTGTGGAACTTCCTCATTATGTAAACACACTGACACAGAATATCTAGAAATAAGCTACGACATAACGTAAAAGTTAGATCAAAATTTTCACACAAACTGAAAAATCGGAGATTAAACGAAACCTAAGCTAATAATATCATAGAAGAGTATTTCTAATAGGGCATGTTTACTTGTTAGCATTACGATTCCATTAAGACGAGGGTGCGCGACGATGCATACATCGATGTTGGATTTGTCACGGTTCATAAATGTTGACATAAACAAGCTTCAGTGACAGGAAATAGTCGGAAAGGTGTATTTCTAATATATTTCTAGTCATTTGAAATAATAAGTCTATATTTGTAGTAATTCTTGCGTATACGTGTACGTGTAATGAGTATTGTATTATACAGGTAGGTAAGTAGGTACATAGGCGTGTTAAGTACATACTTTTTTGCGCATGAATAAAAAAAATTGACATTTTCAAGCATTTAAAGGAAACCTAACTTACCTATGTGTGAAATGACATTCATTTCAATTCTTCAAATATTATTAAATGTGAAATTATCAATATTCTGTAATTATCAAAAAACAACTAGCCTTAAATTTTATCAAATACAAAATAAGATTTTTTAATTCATTCAATAGACAGTCATCTTACATAGTTTTTTTGTTGTTGCACCCAGTAACCACTAGGTTTATCGTGGATTGAAAAAGCCGAACTAACTTTAAGTTTCTCACAAATCTCAAATCTCTATAGCCATTTACAACAAAAACTGTATCGCAGTCCAACCTACAACTTTTCTAGGAAAGACATCGCGTTCCTGATCACAGCTCCCTCGATGTGACCGCGCCGGCCGAGCGACTCATGAATAGTAATAATGTTATTATTACACTTGCGACCACGATACGATGTGCATGTCTGATATAGGTACCTTCTTAAATACCGCCTACAGTACTTGAGATATGGGAAAATATAATTTGTGGTCAATCGGTCTTTTTTGAAGTGAAAACTTCTTTAGCGGCGTTGTTCACTTTTTTGGAATGGGTAAAAAATGTTAAACTCGCGACAGGGTCACGTGACCTGATCGAAAATTCGTAAGACGGATGGAGAGTAGACAGCTAGTATCCCCCTCTCTTTCTACGGCGCGGCGAAAATGTATGCCTGCGCCGGCTGTTTCGTTTAGGCGGCGCAGGGCGCTTGCGCGAATGTTCTAATTTGACAGTTATAGTGTTGTGACCTAGTGATTATAGTGGACACGATATCGATTCATTTTTCTATTAAAATAATTAAAGCAATTCGTGCAAAATTATTCCCTAACCATTCCAAAATATCCAAAACGCACAACGTTAATACTTAAGTTTTCACTTCTGCCGGCACTCCCGGAGTGCAACCCGTCGTTTTTTTTTTATATAAAAGAGCTGGAAGCAGGCAGACGGTCAGCCTGATGCTAAGCAAATCTGCCGCCTATGAACATCTGCAGCCAGCCAGCAAGCCATCCCGGAGAAGTGCTTGTAGACTCCTTTTGAAGACTTTTAGACTCCTTTTGATCGATCCGAAGGTCAAGCAAATAGATACCCTCTGAAACCTCTGAAATGTCAGAGGTCTTCAGGTGGCCTAAAAACTTTGATACCAGGGCAGCCACTATGAAATTACTTTATTTAACCTCAAAAACAAGTTTAACGTTAACGTTTACAAAAACAACAAAAAAATAATAAAAAAAATTAAAACTGAAATGAAAGGAAAAACTCACCTTATGTTTTCCAAGACTTAAAAACTTTCCAGACTAGTCTTTTCAATCATGTCAAATAGGTACTATCTACTAACGTTCTAAAAAAGCTCTATGGTATGGCATAGCTTCTATTATTTCTCTGCTTGGATAAAGACCATCAGTGAATAGTTTTCACGAAGGCTGCATGGTGTGACCGTCATGGTGGAGAGACTCATGAATAATGAAAGATCTAACTATTATCACAGGAAAGTACTTGTGACCAACGACCAGCAAAAAGATAACAACTATACTTTACAGGGTTATTAGGTAAGGGTATGCTAAGCCGATAAGGTCTCGTTGAACTCATCAGAAACTTTTACTAAAACCTGGAAATAGCGAAAATAAATCAGCAGTTTCATACATCTATCTTGTCGAGTGTCATGGACATTTTTCTATGGAACCGATTTTTTTTTTATTTCTGTGTTGGTCCCATATTAAAAGTTGTTCGTAATGATGAGTACTATGAGCCATTTTTGGCTCAGCAACTTCGTTCAAGCGGTCAAATAAAATTAAAATATCAACTTGACTAAAATTCACAGAACAAATAGCTACAGAACAAAGTTTGACACATGATAATAAATTACTTGCGTATTTTCTTAATTCTAACCAGTTTTTTTTTTTCACTTTTAAAATTTCTTTATTTTTATTAACAAGTTTAATTGAATACTTTTTAAAATGCCTACGTCCGCAATCTTCACAATTACTCCTCGTGCAAGGCAGATAATTCGCAGTCAAATTTTGATACACTGAACATTGACCAGTCAACGTTAAAAAACGCTGTTCCTTAAAAAACCGCCAAAAAATATTTCATAACTCAGTAAATTCAAGACTGGTGATATAAAATTTGGCAAATATTCTTTGGCACCCACATGTGCGAATATAAACGTTGTTACAAAGACTCAGAGCTTAAAGTTAATTGGCTAGTTGAACATGTGTCCCTTTTTTTCGGTAAAAGGCTTTGACAGTTCGCAGTAGGGTTCGCAAAACGGTAGATTTCACAATTTCGATGCCTACGAAGAGATATGGTTTCGTTTTTGTCAAATGTCAACTTCTACGGTCGCCTCCGTTTATGTTTTGCCGATTTTTTGTCGTGTTTTTTATACTGTCAAAAAACTAATTTTACCTACCACACGCCGTTTAGTTCATCCTTCGGTGGGTTTTGTCAAGGTCTTAGAAACAAGATTATTTATGTGGACATCATATTAAGTTGTCATATTTCCACGTGATTGCACTGTAGATTTATCTAATGTTATTATAAGTAAAATCTAATATTAGTATTATAACTTGATTAATTGTATACCTAATAACATTTTAATAGTATTTTTTTAAAAACCAAATGTTCTCTAGACCGAAAAAAAATCGAGCACAGTTTTTTTTTGCTTAATGAAATCTACAATCAATTGATTATCCAAATTACTTTGATAAATGATATTGAGTAGAAAATAGAAGAAACTAGGTACTTAAATTTCAGTGTTTTTTTTATTCAACCTCGATCAACCGAACACATTTTGATCTCAAAAATAGAATCATTTAAAGCAATGTTTAATGTAACACTCTACTGACGTTACAAGGGACATTCCTGTAAGCCCATCAAAAGCATCACGTGGACATCAACCCCGGATTACTAAACACTTTTTGAACTTTTAGTGCTCGATTCGCTAGAAAGTTACTTCAAAGCCCTCTGTACTTGTTTATGACGTATGCGTTTTGAATGAACAGTATGGTAAGTTAGTGAAAATCTAGATACAATGCCACGCACACTAATACAGATTTTTTTGCGGATACAAAAAAGCATGTAAAAATTTGTTGATACTAAAATGAGTTAAATAGTATTTTCAAAAATTAGGGTTGATTTCAAAGCGAAGCGTAGTTCAATAAACTGTCAATCGTGTCACCTTTCAAACAAAAAAAAACTAAATCCAAATTGGCTCAGCTTCGAGCTACGACGCCACAGACAGACACACAGAGATACACTCGTTTAAACCTGAATGCAAAAAGATTGAGGTTTTTAGAAAAAAGGGCGCTTTCGATGCAACGTATCGTTCGCAGCACATCGTCGGCCGCTGGGCGGCTGCTTGTACCTATATTTATTATATCATACCCTTACTGTTTGTATATCGCAGTACGAGTGAATGTATGACATAACGAGGGACAAAGAATGTTAATTGTAAGACGCTGCTCTTTGATATGAAGCGTAAACAAAGGGGCGCTTTTTTAATTCGATCCTTCAACGATGGAGTTTTTAGAACGAAAATTAAAAATTTGTTTGCTTGCGATGTGTGTTCTAAGATAAAATAAATTTAATATTTTTCTTGTGAAGTCTTGAACAGCATATTTTGCGAATGTCATAAAGGAAAATTTCTGGTAATTTGGTGTGGGTAGGCTGACAATTAAATTACCTACTAAGCTTATTTAAAATTAGATTGGGAAAAAAAATATTTGTGAATAATTATTTAGAGAGCAAAAAAAACAAGCTAAATGCTGACTGGTTCTTAAATATACATATATTTTTTTAGATTTTTAAATTATTACCAGAAGACAGTTATTAATTAATTGTAGATTGGTCGTTTCACACTTTATGTCAATTTATAGGATTAGGAATATTAGGATAGGCGTAACAACGGTATTAAAGAAGCTGTAGATGAAACTAAAATGACAAGACATTAAATAAAGGCAAGTCGTCAAACATAAAATCATATGCTTTAAAAACAGTTGACGACAAAAAGCAATAGAAAACACGTGCAGTACTTACATGATAGTAACTAGTAATTAATCTGTGCCGGGTCAACGGCCGAGCTAATTTCGGTGCACTTCCTTAGCGTAATGCTGTAAGTATTGGGTTATTTCGGATTACGATTACTGGCTGGAAGGAAGATGTGTGATTTATGGGAAGGAATGCACCTTTGAAAGTGAGTACTTACAGTCCACTATTTTTAAGACGTTTATTAGACACCAAAGTTTTTAAATATTAGGTATATTACAAATTTTTACAACTTAATTTTCGTTAAACAGTGCAAGAAGAGGTACAGTCCACTTTTGTAGGTAGTGACTTATATAGATGCATTCCTTAATTCTCTGGATATGATCATGATATGATTGGCCATGCATAGAGTAAGGAATTGTTTTTGTTACTATGTGTTACTTATGTTTTATATGGCATGTGCTGAATATTTATGCAACCTTAATGATAGACGACTGCTAAATTGTAGAATATTTAAATTGAGAAAAAAAACTTTGACGTCGCCCAACAACTACTGTTTGCTGAACTGACAGATTTAATATGGTAATAGTATTTTATTAATGTATTCAAAATCACGAAAGAAGAAAAATGGCAATGAATAAATAAGTGATTGCTAACGTCTTAAATATCTGATGATTTTCCTGAAAGTATTTTTTTTAGTGATATTTTTTTATTCCGATTCTTATTATTCCTTTTTTAAAAATACTTTACTTTATATTCCTTCCATTTTTTCTCTTTGGGCGACATTGGCGCTGCAACTTGGCTGTGTTACCATTATTTTTGCTGTTACTATTTTTGACCTTCTATCAAAGCAAGCAAAAATCTATACGTTGAAAGATCCTTAAGCTTTTCAAACTCTTTGTCCATAAACAACTAAACATCACGAGTGTTAGTCAATATTCCCAAAAACCACTATTCTCAGCGCTTCAGAGTTAACGATGGCATCAATTGACGCGCGGGTGGTCTATCGTAAAACACGGGCAAAGTCTGGGACAGTCGCTGTATAAATATAGTTTTATGATCGGTTTAATAACTTGATGTTTGGAGGTCGGTTTTCACTTGTAGGTTAACGCCTGTTCAAGTCATGGTCAGTATCTGGTTGAGGGGGAACGGTAGATGTACAAGTAGTTACCTACTTAGTTTCTTTACTCGTTGTTATGTAATTTGTTTAAATACTCTTTTGTAACAGTAATAGCTTAGTGATTGGCGCGGTCTTGCGATGGGGATCGTGCTATGACTTTAGTAAGCTGAGATGCTACTGAAATTTTCTTCACCAGCATCCCAGCTTTCAGCTCATCTCATAATCATTAGAAGAAAGCGCAGTTTCCTTCAGTTTCAATTCGTCAGTATTCCCATTTTCGCCGAAGTAAAAAGTAGAATTTTTTATTATCAGTCATCTTTCTTGATGCACTTACATATTATACTTCAGGTCTTTTTACAATGAATTGATCTTGTACTTAGAAACGATAGTCCGTATTACTCGTGAACTTATAATATTTTGAATTGAATTTGCTTTAAGATCGTTTTTCAAAGTTAACATTGCCTTCATTTTGCAATATTATCATAATTTTAACGACTTATTTTAAATCATGCTATGATGGTCGATTTTGTTAATTTATAAATTCAATTTTTTTAAGATAAAATTAATTACCTATTTGTATTTGTAATTTAGTTACTAATTCAATGTTCGTTTCTTAAACCATTATCTACTAGAGTAGTTTTTTTCTCCTTGTGTGGTCCAACCAGAAAGTTTTGGTAAATTTTTTAACACTTTACGATCCGTCAAGTGGTATACTGTAACTGGCATTCAATTGCAGCGGTGACCACATCTAAGCAAACCATCCAAACAATACGATTTATGACGTTTATTTGGTACGACTGTTTGAAGCAAGAACCTTTAAACTGTGGATTTGTAGTTACACTTACACCTAGTGTCTTCGGCATAGCAGATTACGTGTACATTGGTACGAAATTAAAATGTATTTTTTTTTTTTTTTTTTTTTTTTTTTTTTTTTTTTTTTTATGTAATTGAGTGACGAGACGAGCAAATCGCTCGCCTGATGTTAAACGTCACGTTTGCCCATAACAGGTCTGCGCCACACAGAACCAAAACAACAAAATAAAAAACAACAAATGTATAAACAACAATGAATTTTTAATATTGTTTTTTTTTAGCTTATTGTGTCCCAGTGCTGGGCAAAGGCCTCCACCATCTCCCTCCAGTAAAATTGTTTTATTTTACAGAAATTGAATTTTGGATTTTTTAAGCTATTGCATAGCTTCTATCGCGGGCCTTGAGCGTGGAGACCGAATCCAGAAATTCCGTAACAAAAATAACCTAACACCCCCACTCCGACCGGCACAGCGGTGATACTTTTTAGTTTTGCCATCTATCTATGAATAACAGAACTTTATATGACTTTTTGAAATATCACGCTTGTCTCTTTAGTTCAGCAACTCGCCTCTAGGTGTCGAGTGTAAGGTTTCGTTGACTTTTCACGAATTTTATTTTATTTTGAACATAAGTTGATAAAAAATGCTATGCAATAGCTTTACCGCGGCAGTCCCCGAGTGCCACACGTCTTTTTTTTACCTAAAGATTAACTAGCCATTCTTACTTTGGCGCTTAGTTGTAAATATCACTTGTGGTCACCTATCCTATATCTAGCTATACCGTGCGTTAACCAACTTCAGTGATCTGTTAAACCCTAGTTGAAAATGTTGAAATAATAGTCTCATCAAAATCTCAAAACATGACCCAATACCCAAAAATATTTTCGAGCGAATTTAGAACAGGTCTACATACTCACTTAGATGAATCACGAAATCTTCATTTCAAACCTGAAAATACTGTTCAGACGTGACACGTAAACAAAAACACGTGTCTTTGAACAAAAGTCTAATTTTGTCACGTGTACAATGTCCCGTTTCTCAGCCACTGCATCAATAAACAGTATCTTTGAGATATTTCTGTCTGTCTGTCCGTACATCACGACCTCACAGAGACATCCGACGACAGCCTATCAATCTTACAATAAATACCAGAACAATAATAAATTTTATTGTAACATAAAAACGGCAATATACAAATAAAAACAGATCTGAAGCAAACATAATCTTTGTTTTCATTATATGTGACTTTTAGTAGAAGACAAACATTTTACGACTGTTTTTTTAATGTTTTTCACACTTTTTTTAATAGTAGCATGTGTTACTGTTGGCGTATAATGTTGGGTGCGTTATGACACCATTCGAGTCGTATTTAAGAACATTTTTAATGAGAAACGCTAAATAAACAATGATGAACTGGTTTGCGAAAAATACTCACAGAAAAATATTAGTCAGAAGAGCGCAGCGTAGCAAGTCTAATCTAATAGAAACTACCAATTCATAGTAAAATCTTGTTTGATTTTTGCTTCAACTACACGGATTCATACGTTGTGCTATTTTTCTAAAACTTTATTTTTTGTGGACATAAATTAGCCTACAAAATACGTTATTTCAGGATATCTCTATCACTAACTCACCCTCAGCTAAACATATGCATTTTTAGGGTTTCGTCTAGTGTATTATGAGACCTTTGGCCACAGCTTCATAAAAAACCTGATTTTTAAATGCTGGCTTAAATACTCGCTAATTATTATAATGTCTATGTATTATATTTATTTATTTTATTGGTATTGTTTATTCACACATTAAATAAATGGATAAACTAATCTTGATTTAATTTAAAATTGAAACATAGGACATAATGATAATGACATCCCGATCGACATAAGATTGAAAAATCTTATCATCGAAAAAATAACCGTTGTTCAAACGGTAACACATAAATTGTATGTAGAGCAAAGACGAAGTTGGTATAGAGTGTCTGTTACGAAAGCTCTACTTGCTACGCTGGCTATTTCATCGCTACAAGCAGTGGAGTCCAATCCTAAAGTCAAATAGGTTGGTCCACGTCAAACAAAGCTTGGCTCACGCTTTGACAAAAAGTTAATCACGTAATAAAAAAAAATGAAACGAGCAGCTTGTCGCAGTGTAACTAAACAGTAATAAAACTAGCGGCGTCATACTTTCAGTTCTGTCGGTTTTTTGCTTCGTTGCTACTGTTTGTTGGAGCTTACTGCATTCCAGAATTACCTGAGAATTTTAGCACAAAAAATGATTTTACGAAGCAATTACTTTTATATTTAGAAAAAAAAAGTATTTTATAAACCTAAGTACTGAACCTTATAACATAGTTAGTAAGAATATTAAAACTTGTAAAAATCAATTCTTTTTACTGAAATTCACCTAATAGCATAAGATAGATAACTAAACTATTTAACTACAGAGAAAGATAATTAAAAAAGAACAAACACCTAAATATTAAAAAAATAATTTTGACGGTCATATTTAGAAAAACAAATGTGAAAAATACGTCAATTTCATTCTTGACACCAAACAATATCTTTTTCTAAGCTCGCGATCTTTTAAAAATCATTCTACTAATCCAAAAAAATCACGAAACGTCCGCCATGTTTACGATGACACGAAATTAGAATCCCCATCATGTACGAGCATTGTCCTGGGGCGGTACGCATAAACACCGATCGAATTAAACTGGCAATCTACCAAATGGCACGTATGAGTTGTATGGGATGGATTGGGGCGACAGATCTTGTGGAGATGATCTAGCAAGGAAGAAGAAAGCAGCAGAGACGTAAGTTCCTGCAAAACGTGCAATGAAAATCTGTCGTCTTCTTCACAACCTCCCTCCCATAAGTTATTTTACTAAATATATTATATTTAGTATATTGGACAATGTACAGTACATTACATTTTCCCGATTTAAAATAGCAACTATCACCAAAACAAACTTTATCAAGCAAGTTTTCAGAGTTTACAGATTTGATTGAGAATAAACATTTTAAACATTCCAACAAACTTTTTTATTTTGACTTTTAGTACAGCAAGTTTGGCGTTTTTAAAACCAATTTTATATATCTAAATTATTTTTTTTAGGTCTAAAGATTTTTTAGAGTAGCTTTTTCTAAGTGTAAAGTTTTTCTCAGTGCAATTTTTGTTGTGCTTAGTTGTTACTCTGTTTTGTTTTAGTCTGTGATCTAGCTAAACGTACAATTATAAAGTGTCAGCAGGGTTTTATACGGATGTGAGTTGAGGCACAATTATTTAAAAGGTATGACGGGCAATGCTTTAGGCTACTCGTTGCCACTGAGAACTTGACTGGTAGTTTTTATTCATAGCTAATAATAATATAATGGTTTTAAGTAACAAAAATAATACGAGGAAGTCATTATAGAGTATAGACTAACATGAAATGTAATCTCGCGGATGATCCTCGAGGGCAGAATTTTGTAAAAGAAAAGCGTCTGATTAGCACATTTATATGACTAGACTAGTATACTAGTATCTTCCGTGGCGGGGCGTTCTGATAATACAGAGTATGATGCAATACTATATTTGTGTATGTTTAATATGAAAAAAAGCAGATTTTTTTCAATATACACCCTATCTAGCTTAATTTGCTTTGAGCTGAAACATAAAAGCTTTCTGATAATTTTCTCACCTGCCAAGTAATATTTTGCATTTATGTACTTATTTGAATCACCAAAAATTCTAACTCAATCAAAGCATTAAACAGTGGATCAAACTGAGCCCTGAGATCTAAACAACGCAGCGTAGAATTTCGGGAAGTTTTACCTACTATCCTTGAAATACCAATATGAAGATAGCATTGATGACGATGAAAATCTAATCATAGCTCATGAGAAATCAACAGTAGAAAACAATAGATTCTACTTCAAGATCATAAAGTCGCCGCGTGCGACAGCTCACGCTTTACTACAAGGTATTCCAATGGCGTCCTATTTTTGCCTAATTTATGGAGTAATAAACTTTTACTTGTCACTCATTGTGGATTTATGTCCTCGTCCCGAATGCGGTTTCTTCCGCTCACGTATTTCCTCGTGTCAACGTCTACTGTAAACAGAAGTCCATGCACCATTTGCTCTAACTCATCTGTTAAACGTAGGGGAAACAAAGGATTTTGTCTTTTGGGTTAGCGTAAACAAAGTCTAATTTCCTGGTTTTGTCTTTGATATTCCTTCTCATTGCTCCTCACCTAATTCCCACAACACTGACAAACCAATTTCAACCTTACATCTTCCATCTTGCAGTCTAAATTTCTCCATAATTTTGAGGGGGTTAGGTCGTATGTATACAGGCTGTAAAGTAAATCGGACAGGCGGCGCCGGCGATGTCGTCAGGACGCGACCGCTCACACAAACACCGTCGAAGCGTGTCGAGGAAGGATGCTTAACACTTGCACCTCTAATTATATCCCGGAACGCGGGAAACAAATACGGCTGATTGATTCGCTCAGGTTAGATTAAACTATTAGATGGTGAAGATTATCTTGGTCCCTCTCACTCTCAGGACGTTTCTAATGAGAGTGACAGTAAGCGAGATAATATCTTACTCGGAAGAGTAAAGTCCCAGGTTAGATTAGACTATTCGATTACGATGCATTTGGATTTTAACTCGATTTTGGGACGATTTGGAAATTGATGCTAATGCGTGGTTTGTCTTGATTTACGTATTTACGAATTGATTTACAAAAGAAGTCTAATTGATAGCTTGATTGCGTTTTATTTATAGATTCTGCCTTAATTGATTAGTAACAAGTTTATAAACAAATAAGAAAAC
This sequence comes from Alcis repandata, assembly GCA_949125135.1. NCBI lineage: Eukaryota > Metazoa > Arthropoda > Insecta > Lepidoptera > Geometridae > Alcis > Alcis repandata. The sequence continues at coordinate 8,709,296 of OX421238.1, forward strand.
ACGACTTCCTTACTTAACTAGAAAACATTTTAGGTAACCTTTTGAAATACTGAAGATGAGTATCATAAATTCCAAAATAAAATTATAGAGATCGAATCTTACACACACACACACACACACACACACACACACACACACACACACATATCCAGATCCACAGTATTTCTTCTTTGGTCTTTAAATAGCTAATCAGTAAAATCTGAAATCAATAAAATTACAAATTCAATCAATTTTAAAAATAAGTCCCAACAGTGACAACCACTATTTTTTACTTCAAAACATCATACAATCCGTCAACACCACATCCATTCGCAGAAGCGAACCGAGTAACACCCGCGAAAGCTTTTAAACGCCTAAAATAGATACAACAAAACGAGTGTACAAAAGTGTCTCCTGGAAAAAAGTTTTAAATGTTTAAAACCGCGTTAAAGTTTCCCAGAATCGAAACGGGCCATGTTTATGTTTCGTGGACGAGCAGATGTCATACGGACGGGGGGGGGGGGACTGTGGGGGGGACGTGATGAGTGGAAATAGACCAGCGATTTGAATTTCAGGTGAGATGGTTAAATACTGAGTAAACTTGCATATAGGCAGAGTGGAATTTGGCTCTTGATCAAAGTTTTTATGCCGCTTGAAAAAAATCTTACATACTCGTAGATAAGTAATGCTAAGCGACACATGCGTTGAAAATAGAAGGATCTGGTGTTAACTTATATTCTTCCACTGAAAAACGAACTATTAAGACTCTTTCTACTTACATTCGGCTTAAAAAATTGGGACTTATCAAGTCATGTAACTAAAATTTTATTGGGCATAAGGAATAAAATAACGCAAGTTGGGACGTTTTTAAATGCAAATTAATGGCAAAACAGTTTGTACCTACATATTATTATACACTAAGCCCACTACATTTTATACTCTATCTTTTGAGGACTAACAATTTCATTTCAATATTTCGTTGTGGCAGTAACTTCAATTTTAGTTTCAATCTTCAGAAATGTTTTTGAATTTAACACGAGCAAAAACGGGGAGCTTACTTGCTTAGAATAAATCCTACTTTAAGAAAGAAGCCAATACTTTATAGACTGATTTAATAGCAGCATTTACCTTTAATACCAGCATTGAGAAATCCTTCATATCATCATATGCAACCTTTAATCCTCCCACTGCTGGGATACAGGTCTACCCTCGAAGGGTGATTAGGCCATATTCCACCACACTAACCAAGTGCGGGCTGGTGGATTCACATACGCCATTGAATTTCTTCTCCGGACAAATGCAGGTTTCCTCACGATGTTTTCCTTCACCGAAAAGCCAATGGAATGTAAATTCGTACATAAGTACATGAGAAATCCTACTAGCTAAAAATTTGTTGGTTATTTCCGTTGGCGCCATAGTACTCTGTTATTCAATCGTAATAAAGTTTTTCTGCAATTCCGTTCGAGCTTGAATGGAAATCCGACCGCGTGGGAGTTATTTCCTCAAAACCATTTTTTTATTTTCTAACATTTTTCACGTGATTTCCTACGTGAAACATAACATCCGTACCACTAAACTCACCAATTTGTCTCTCCAAATGTAAACAGCCAACCACATCAAACGCTTACGAACGGGGGCAGGAGAACGAATGACAAAATCCATTAAAGCTACACAAAAACAAACTTATCTATGCAGTTGATTGAGGGAGCTCTCTTCAGAATTTCGGAAGGACATCAACAGCCTGACACGGGGAGTTTTAGTCTTCAAATTTGACCAACTCAATGAATAAGTTGGTCGGGATCTACTGCGATTACGGAACAATGTAAACAAATGAGGCGAGTGACAGATCGAGTTGGCATCGTGACAACGACGCCGGTGGCAGAACCAGATTTATAGTGATGTAGAGATGCCGTGACACCGATTAGAGATGTAAATTGGATGATATATGGGACAGTTTAATGATGTTTTTATAGCGGAGATTTGATGGGTTGGAATCATATTTTCTTATTGTTATCCTATTTTGTTGCTAGGTGGAGCGATGCCCTGCGGAAGGCGGCTGGTGGCAAGTGGATGCGACGAAGATGAAGGCGGAAGATTGTGACGTGTTGCGTTCTTGAGGAGAGACCTACGTCCAGCTGTGAACAGATATCAGATAGACTGATGGTGATAATTGAATAGTTGATAAATGAATTGATGATAATATCCTATTTTAAACCTAGTCTTAAGTAGCTGATTGTACAGCAATTTATGTTTATTATTTCTGCCTCATTTAGTCCTACACTAAATACTATCAATCCCCGATTATTCCCTGATAATCATATTTCAACTCTGACTTTAAAAATAAGTACCTAAAACGAAAACTTATTTAAAATTTCAAACAAATGTTGATTTTTACTATTAGTAAATACTTACGCACTTTAGAAAAAAGATCCAACGGACTAAAAGTTTGGCTATTATTTACTTTGATACTAGAATCCAACATAAAAATAACTTATCTCGCCCGTCCGTTAGAATCAAACCAAACCAAAAAATAGCTTCTATCACTTTATCATTCTAATTCGTTTGATTCTTACTTTATTTTTGGTGTTACAGTCTTCAAAGTGTTTACAGTTCAGCAATGAGACAGGTCCACCCACTAGCTTCAGCTCAACACATGCATCAACTCATCCTGGGGAGGTGTTCTAGGCTGTTCGAGACTATATCGATCCCTTTCTCTCTCATGACATCTCTAATGAGAGCGACAGTGACCTATGTAATATCTCACTCGTCAGAATAAGCCTCTGTAGCGGCGCCCGCGCCGGTGACAGCAGTGAAACATGTGTCCCGCTGTAAAAACATCACAATAAATTCACACGTTTACAACATTCTATTTCAGATTAATGACATTGTTGCCGGGATTAATGACAACGGACGGAATGGGATCCGGGTTTATAATGAGGTGCAATTTCGTTTGAAATGTAAATATTTTTGTTTTTCATGAAAGTTACAGGCATGGCTTTTAAGGGGCAATAACGAAAGGGCTCTTAACAACAATTTTTACTATTGAACCAATCCTGGAATTACAAAAAAAAAATCAGCAGTTCCTTATAAAAATGTCAATAACACTTGACAATTTGCAGCGATTTCAGGATTGATCCCTTAGTTAATAATTGCTCATAATGATAATTACTTACCTACTATGAGCCCATTTCGGCCGAATCCGTGCTTACCTATTTCTCCGAAACTCATTAATAACTTCATCGTAATTAAAATACCAGTAACGATATCAGTTAAAAGTAAAGTGTTAAAATATACGGTAATTACATAAAAATGCAAAATAACGTGTAACAAAATCACCCAATTTCATTATCAAAATTCGAAGTCCATTTAAACTTGAATCAAACTATTAAACCAATTTCAGCTCTATGTATTCGTAGTTAAGGTTCATCGCACTTGGTTTCAGAAAAGCGGAAGCGTGTCACCATTCCTCACTTTGAACGTTTCATGTTTGTCACATCTGATTGGAATCAATTAGCGCCTTTTAGTTTTCTTTAGCGGTCTTTTGAATGTAAATCAGTGACTTTACAGATGTTATGGTTTGTTAAACGGTTGTTAAGAGCTTGTAAATGTCACTTTCAATTTTTTAAAGTGACAAAATGTAATGGTGAGCTTATAAGTTCCACTTTTAGAACTATAACACTTTGAATTTAATTTAATAGTGATAAAATATGGTCTTTTGGTCGACGTGTTTTATTTGTCATGTATTATTTCACTTTTAAAATTCAAAGTGATAAAATAGGTACTGTTGTTAATTTGATCAATTTGCGTCGAGCATTTAATGACATTGAATGGACAAGATCCATGTTTTTAAGTCCCATGCGACCAAAAATTGACAATTCTATGAATGTTTGTTCAAATTCTGATATAATAAATGCGAAAGTAAAGTTTTATTGCTTGTTTGGTAGATACGCTTCCACTCATTAACTACTGAACCGATCATCATGAAATTTGACACGTTGCGCGTTGTCAGAGATTGAGAGAAGGACATACGCTACTTTTATTCATCACCATCACCTTATTTCACCACGTGGGTGAAACTACGGTACGCAGCTAGTCTATAATAAATGTCAGTTAGTAAATATACTCGCTAATGTGTTTTAATTTAATTCTCAGAGTTATTGTTCGAAGTTAATGAGGCGTGCAGCGCGTGTAGGTTTGACAAATGTTCGTGTTTTGTTGAAAATTGTAGATTTTGTGTTATTTATGGTAGCTTTGACGCATTGTCTAATATTGTGGCGTGGTTATTTATATTTTGCTACAGTTTGAAATCGGAACATGTTGTTGTGTAATTGCTTGAAAATTGAAAAGAAATTGGCTTTAGAGCACATTGGAGTGGTCCTGTGACCGTCAATCAATCTTAATTTTTGTTATAATTAAACACGGGAATACTTACGTAAAAACCACGTAGCCACGCCGCCACCGCGCGCCGCGCGCGTGGCGTACGTAACCACGTTAGTTTCTTTAGTAAAATCTTAATTTAAATTTATTATTCGACAGTAGATTAAAGATTTTTTTGTCTTTAAATAAGTCTCTTCTCGCGGTTTTTCTGTTTCTTTTTCTAAACCGCCGACGAGACGACGAAACAAAAAAAAAACAATCGGTCAAGCAATTATTAAGTTTTTTAGAAACTAACGCATGGCGCAGGTATGTTTTTTTTACACGTACCTATAAAAAAATATATTCAAGCGTTTTATACTATCTCGCTTGATCGCAAGCAGTGCTGCGGTTTATAATACCATATTCCAAAGCAGCTGCGGATTCCTATTCTTTGTAAACTACATACTGAATATTGGTACTTCAAGGAATACGACAAACAAAATCTCCAGTTCACGTACAAGTACAAATAAACACGCAAGCAGTGTCGTAACAAGCTCACTTTCTTCAGTAGTCGCGGTGCGTGAACGATATCCATACAGTTGGTAGCATTAATTGTTTCTGCTTCGCTTCTGCCTTGTTGCGCAAAACTTCCGCTTGCAGGCGGACGTTGTCAATAGACGTGATGTAGGACCGCTGCTGGATTTACATAATGATAGTGAAGAAGATGTAGACTTGAATAATACACGAGTGAAACAAGGATGAAACATATGTAAAATACATAACACGGCAAGAGGGCTGTACCTACTCAGAGCTATATGAAGGGCAGAGAAATATAACAAAAAAAGTGAATTAGGTACGAGATATGCGAGTACGTTCATATTTCTTTTTTTATAGAACAAGTAATCACACTTACTAACTAAACAGCCATGTGTAATGTAGTTATTACCCTTTTCTTCTTCCTTTCTCCTAATTTCTTCCAAATTCTAATTTTTAATCAAAAAGTCATAATTTCAAAGATTATAAGTACCTAATCCGGATTATTTTTACGCAAATTATGATTTTCACCAGAACAATAATTGTTGCCACTTTTTTGTTAAAACACTGGACTAAGTTTCTAATTTTGTCGAACTGCCAACATTTAGCTCACGGAGTAGGTATTCGTGTGCTATTGTGCTATCCAAAGTCATCTCCACAAACTCTCTATAATGATACATGACGGCAAACACATATGAATTCGACAGCTCCGCATGCACCTAACAAGAATTGACGTTGGATGGAGCAAACAAAACAATCTCGTATTATTAGAACACATCACGACTTGCAGCGATGAAAATAATGCTGAAGATAAACGCAAGAAAAATGATGACTTTTGTTTGTACGACGCAACAAAAATACGACAATCCGTGTCAAACAATGGAATGACAAAGCTCATCCAGAAAAACAGACCTGTCTACCAAATCGAAAAAGCAATTGTTCCCGAAACATTTTCACCGCAAGATGGTAGTTTAAAACCGGTCGGTTGTCAGCCCACCCCTGCGTGAGAGCAAGTATTTGTTTACGTTAATTTTTACAGCGACCACGACAGAAACCAGAGCAAGAGCTTGTACACTAATTATAGATTTGTTTTAACCTTACCACGTGGGGTCATTGACGCTGGTCGGCGTAACATCTCTTTGGACGTGGAGTGATTTTTCCTTAGCTGTCGATAGTCGTGTTTACATTGGGGCGATGGGAGGCGTGTGCCAAATATTCGGTGAGATAGGAAGAACAGATCACATTGTTTGGCATTCTGTTGCCGTTTAAAGATGGATCGTGATTTCTTAACTGCGAGCTTATTTATGAAACGTCTGAATAATTAATTGGTTCGCCAGTATCTAGTTATTTTCTAGTTCTTTTGATGTCTTCAAAAATCTAAAACAAACGTTTCTAAAACTAGAACATACTCGTATTTCTACGTAACACTAAAATTTCAATAATTAATACAACCTAAGATGGTTTATATGATTGCAACTATGTAAATAACTTCAGTAACAGTGCACAAAGAGGAGTGTCCTAAGACAACTCCAGTGACAATATTATCAGATTTCCCAGTAAACTCATTTCGCGACACGACCGGGAAAGGCGTGGCGTCGTTCCGGCGAATTTCGCGAATTCCCAATGAAGCTGACTGAATTCCCATTAAACTGACTACATTCGCATTAAACTGAGCGAATGTCCCGTTTAAGTGGCCGCGTGTGGCCGCCGGATGTGGATGAATGGGACATTGTCGGGTATTATGACACTGATGGGTATTACGGGCAAGTAAGGAAGGACAAGCGCAGTACAGAGATGTGGTATGTGATGATATTGGATTTCATTAATTTTATGCATGGATGTTAAGCAACAATACAAGCAATATCATATGTCATTAAAGATGCAACGGTATACCAGAACGTCGCAGTGAGACACCAGTGACGCACAGAGCTATAAACTGACAAGTTCCAAATTAAATTTGGCAAGCGTACCTCTAACCATCAGTACAGTGACTTTCTCCCCGCTGCGCTGTGATGTTTCAGTACTCAATTGCTCAAAAAATCCCAACAGCGCATACTTTGTCCATATCTCTTATTATTCTAATTAACGTTGCTTCACGAACCTTGAAAAACTTATAGGTTAAGCACCGTGTCGCAGGGGCACCTCAAGACAAAAGATTCAAAACAATCGTCACTCCACCTGAGCAAGTAGCCACAATAACTATAATTGAGTTTTTTCCCCGTCACGGTGGGGATGTCCACGGACGAATCTAGATCGTAATCTCCATAATTGGCTGGCTTTGTAACAAGTGCGGTAATTCAGTGTCCACGGAATTATTTTATGTTGTCACGGACTGTTTCACCTGTGGCAAGAATCTTAATGAAATGGCGACGATTTTCTGACGTTTAATGGTAATTTTAATGGTTTGAGCTGAGTGCTTTACGCCATATTATGAGCCCACTACGCTATTTTTAATTACAGTCTCAATAATGAAATTTCTTGTCTGTGATATAATTGTCAAATGACTGCACTTCAGTGACTTCTCTTCTATGCTCTACTCTACTCATATCATATCATTGAAATATATTATATCATTGAGAGCTGTGAGGAAACATGAAAAATACTTTTTCGACTAGCTAGGTATAAAGTTTTTCTTCTCCATTTTGTGAGCTATGTTTGTATTAATTACGATTCTAAGCTTTGAAATCATAGAATTACTAATCATTGATATAAAACAGTCTACTGATCCATATCGATTAAGGAAACATTTGTGACAGGTCGTGCGTGTGCGCAAATATAATGTAGCCGTGATCTCATCCTTCCTCATCTCCGTATCGGCTTCCATTAAACGATGACCAAAAAGGTGCGTCATGTCAATAACTTTGATCTCTTTTGAGTCACTTAATCTAAAGTGCCATTAATTAATTCCAAGATCAACAATCTCGAACAATTCCCTCAACAAGCACAATTAGAAGCTTCCATTACAAATCCCGAATAGCAGCAATGATCTTGATTTTTCCATGACGTCACTAATTCAAGTCCGTCTTGTTCAAAATATGCTTCAGTGACTTGAGTGACAGATTTAATTACTCAAATTATCATTTAATTACACATCTCAAACAAATGGCCAGTCTGAGGTCAACATACTGTCATTTTCGTCTAATTCTTTTCCCATCGTAACTATGACATCACATTCTTAAAGCCACTCTTTTGTTCTGTCAAAATTATCTCATCATCTTAATTGTTCGCAAAATTCAAGAACTGCTTTAGCGGCTACCGTAATATTACGAGTGTCGATTGTATTCATCAATTAAACTTGTACTTACAGAACGACCAACTTATCTTTCGAGTTGATCAAATTATGGAACCAAAGTGTTCCATGAGAACTTATCAGCTTCATTCAGAAAATACAGTAGTAGCTCTTTTTCCTCGACTCTGGAAATAAATTGGTCGTGGTGTAGCAAAAGTGATGTCGAAATTTGATGCAACTTCGTTAAAATAACCACTCGATCACTCAAAGAGATCTGTACCACATCTATTTAGATACGTGTTTAGATTATAATCTTTATTCTTACCGAAGCCATTCTTTTTATCATAATGGACTCTTACAATACGTTGCAGAGCCTTTACACTATTGTGAAATCAGAGTAATTATGCCCCATCTAGAACTGAAGTTTCGTCACCTTCGCGTGGCGGTCGACACTGTTCTAATGTCTTTTATTTTTCACGGACCATCTCTTTTGGTGTCACAACCTACCAATAATAAAATACCTCTATCTATTGGACCACTTATTTCCCTTAATCGTTTGAAATGCAAGAGGCGTAGTAGTGCAATATATTTTGGTTGAGTTATCTAATCAGGTCTTCTACTCTGCGAAGTAATGATTTGTCGTGTCGTGATTTTTTGAAGTTCGTTTTGCGTAACACAAAAATCGTGATCTCGTTTTGACGAATAATTGGTTAAACTGTGGGAGTTATATTTAACTGCAATTAGGCTTGAGACGCTCATTTACTAAATGGAAATACTCACCCAAAAAAACAGTATTCTGTAATTGTTTACACTATTTACACGTCAGTTATATACATAATACTGAATTATACAGGTATTAATATAGTACTGCACCATGAACTCTTTAGTTCGTAACAACTAATATTTTTTTAAATAAATAACTAAGTTTGTGTGGGCCGAATGCCTGATGTTAATGACGCCTGCCCATATAATTTGCAGTGCCACACTGAGCTTAAAACTTTAAATTCTGCGTGGCAATGCACTGTGCCACGAAGAAATAAATAAATTGCATAATAACTTTTAAATTATAATAGCTTTTAACGCTTGTCCATAACCCAAGCTTTAATACTATGGCATGTGCATTGTCAATGCTACAATGAACTTTAAAATCGACATCTATTCACGAACATCTGTCCTCAAAGCATCCGATTCACGTTCCAAACATTCAACAATTTCACTAATAAGTGTGTCATCTGCAATTAAGCAGCACCAAGTATCTCAAACTGCCACCTTACCAATGATTACTTGCATTAAATTTTCTAATTAATGAATACCAAAACACCGACTTTTATAAAAACTAGTCCCAACTGCCACATCGTACCCAGAAACTAGACAACTGTCACATATCTGTACGTACGAATTTAATCGTGGCGGCTCCCTTTGTGGGCGCTGTGCGGATGGACATCAAACGAGCCGCGTGTGTGAGACGTCCGCAGTGAAATGTCACCACGGTCGGTCAATTAACGGTTATCCAGTCTTTAATTCGTTATTGATATCGGAGTAACGCAGCGATCGGACAACTCGGAATGACCGTAGCTTATTCGATTTTTGTTGGGTGAAAGGAAGAGGAGCGAGCGATGACCTTTGTGTCAAAACTTGAGGTGCTGAAACATGTCAAATGAGATGGGTTTTCCTTAGTGGCTCACAGAAAAAATAACGCAGTGTCTGTAATTGAAGAGTAACAAAATATTTATTTTGGCAATTTACAATTCACCTCTTAGATTATTAAAAAAGGTATTTTGACAACTAGGTATTCAATGAGTTAAAAAATAATATGGTCTAAACAACAGTTCATCATTTCAAATATTGGTAATCATGGTTTAATATAACTTTTATTACAATTAAATCTGTAGAGTTTTTAAAGGCATTTTTTTTTCTAATTTTCTTGCATCCTTTTCCTGTAAGCGATCGAACATCCCACCACTTGCACCACACTCGCCACGTAGCTGTCCATAGTGGAAACTGGGCTTAATCGGTGCCGATGTACAAACTAATGCCCATAACAAATTGTTACAGATATACGCAGGTATACACATCGTGATGAAGCGAACTATTAACTTTATTAGTTGTTTTGAAACGTCCAAACATCGGCTTTGAACTGTTCTTAATTTTTGATTAATTAAAAAACTTGTTCTGCGGTTTGACATGACGTTAGTTAATTAGAATGTACGCAGTTGATTGGGATTGGTAATGACGTTTAAATATTTTGTCATGTGTCTTTGAATTGATGTTACAAAAAAATGCGTAATTTGAATCTTGTATAAATGTCAAATGATTTTTTGTGCGCAAGTGCCTGGTACGAGTAACTTAGATTTTATGTAGATATCTTGTTTAATTTGATCAAATGTTTTTGTTTTGGTACAAGCCTAGCTCTTTAGGTGCCAGATATAAAAATTATTTCATAATTAACATTATTAACTCGCTCCAAAAAAAAACAAAACTTTTTCGAATTTTTAAGTTACATTATTTATTTGTCAAGTGGAACTTTTAAATCAGCACGGATCTATGAGCAATTTCCGATTATTTTCTTAGTTTCTTTTTATCCGTGAACCTAAAACGGAACGCTGATAAAAAAAGGTCCTTTGAGCATACTTGATAAGGAAAGAGATAATTTGTATGATAGATAACTAAGGCTAAGTACGTATCTCAAAAAAAGTGTATAAACTTGCGTGATACAGCTAGTTTTTGGTCCTTTTAGTTATGCTGTTTGTTTTCTTTGAGTTAAATCAATAAATTTTCATTGCTTCGATTTTTTTACAGTTTTATCTGGCTGAAACAGTCATTAGGTCTTAACAACAGTTGTGCTCCAAAAATCCGTTCTTCAAAGACTTATTGGACCGCCGAGTCTGACAATGACGAAACCCATACCTCATGTGTAACAGCGGACAGTCGCGGCCATTAAATCTTGCCGCTCTGTTACCCGGTGTCCAGCATTGTAGCGGTCAATAACTGGACTCTGAATGGAGTACATTCGTATCTGTCTCGAGAAAATGAGGCTTTATACGTTGCGATTGTGTGGAAATATTATGGATGTGGAAAGTGTTTGGAAAAGTTTTGGTCGAAGAATTTAATTTGATGATTAAGGAGAAAATCGTCTGCTTCCTACAAAAATGTTTACTAGGCACTTAGTTATAGTTGATCTCTAAAATATGTAATTTCAGTTCGGAGTTATGTTTCTCCCGAAGTAAGCAATATATAGAGTGTATACCTATATACGTGGTCTTCCAGATATTTTGGTGTTTTGACAAGTAGGTAAGTATTTTGACTTCGATCCGATAATCTAATTGATCTGCTTCTATAATATTACTATGTACTTAATCACGGTTAATCGTGATAAATATTATAAATTCTTTAAAAAAATAACTGAAACTTCCCAAATATGACTACCATACTATTTAAATTATATTTGTGTCAAACTTTAAATTTAATTAACCACTTAAAAGTCCTTAATTATCGTGACACATCGTTAACCATCTGCCTGTCTGTTTATTCATTAACTACGAGTATGCCATATTTCTTTTTAAATCGAATTTCTTCTCTATGGAATCAGTAACAGAATCGTATGTTCTAAAACCCATTCGTAATTAAACTGTTACAGATAAGTTCGTCTCCCGTACACGACCAAAGCCATCAGTTACGAATTAGTTTTGTTTCTGAGGCCCCATTCTGGCGAGTGAGTTATTATCTCGGTCACTGTCGCTTCCATTAGAAATGTCATGAGAGTGAGACAGACGGAAATAATCTCGAGCGCCCAAGAATTGGGGTCTCTGATTCCATACACAACATTACTGGTAATTCAATGGACATCACATCACTGGCACAGTACGAACAAATTATCTTTAAAGTGGCTTGGAGGAGCCACTGTCGTATTTTCTCAATAAAACTGACCGCTACCAGTCAAACATTTTAGTTCCCGTATTTAGTCGACTCAGCAATTTTGTTGGTCACTAGATTGTACAGAGTTGATGACGTTTCGAATGCCTTTCATGGAGCTTAATGACAACTTGGTATGTGATATTTGGGCTTTGAAGTTCCGTGCGCTTTTAATTTGACGAATGTGTATTCTTTATTTTGGTATTAAATAATCATCTTCATCATCGACATTTATTAATCCTCTGCTGATTATAGGTCTTCTCCAGTCCTGTGCCAGTCTCGCCCACTGCTTTCCTGCCGCCATTACGATGTCATTTAACTACGTATTATAAATGTTAATAGTATGGTTATTAAATTAAATATTGAACCTTGTCTTTGAATAAAACTGAAATCTGCCAATTTAGTAAAAGAACTTCTGCTGAATATGTAACCTACTTAATAACAATCTATATATTGACGAAGATGATGACCGCAATCTGATCAACATAAATACAAATTGATTTACCAAATCCAACAGCAATCATGTTATCTGTCTGTCTATCTTAAGAATCGGATCCGATCACCCAAGTACTCTTTGACTTTTTACACAAAACAATCAAACTTGACCCTCTGACACCAACAAGACAAATAAAAGACATGCAAATGTACGTCTAATCATAATCATAAAAAACCTACAACGCCACAGAAAATATCAAGGTATACTATAATAATACAGGAAAACGAAACAATGGCCCGTAGTGACCTCTATCGGCACAAATCTATGTGTCTAACGTGTAGCATTTTGGGTGAGCGTTTTAAAGGGAAACTACGGCCGAATTAGATATTCAAGGTTAGGGTGTAAGTTATGAGAGGTGCCGATTTGGTAGACTGTAATAATTTGGGATTCTTCCAGTCGCGAGTGAATCGGTTAATTCTAGGCAAGCATGCTCCATCGTAGACTGCATCATTGATTTCCATCAGACAAGATTACGGTCAAACGCACAGACTAACTAACATACTAGAGATTAGGTTTCCTTATTTAGCAACTAAACATTAAAAAAATAGTCCACTGGTAAGGCAGTATTCGTAGAGAAAAATGGGATGTAAAATTACACACGGTGCTCGCCAGTTCTGTTAGCTTGAACTTGGCTACCGCGTATCTATATATCCCAATCTCACAATACAATAATTTACAATAGGTGATTCTATTTAGCCTTAATTGTTTTTGTTGTCTTACTTCTTTGGTTTTCAACAAACCTTCTCTATTCTCTCTCTAATTTTGATAGTAAAGCCAACCTCTCTCACAACTTGGGTCACCCGACTGACCGCACAAGGTGTTATTATGTAAATGATGAGAGCTTAGTTTCGGCCGAGTCAATACTCTGGCGGTAATTGGCGACACGTCCGTACGAAGCACCGCCTACCTAGGGCTGCCAAGATTGATGACCGTTTTAGATTATAGTACTTAGGTACAGTTATTTTGTAGACCAAATTGACAATGTGTTTTTTCAAACACTACAAAACTGTTTTCGAAAAAAGAGCTCAATCTCTTTATTTTTACTTATTTTCTTTATTGGGTTTCTCGGTAAGTTGTTTTTTTGATTTCAATAGAAATTTGAATAAGTCAGGCAGCGTATCTGATGGTAAGTGGTCATCTCTGTTTATGTACAGCGTAGTGTGCGTTGTTTTCTTTTCAAGGTAAACTCCTCCCATTTAGTTTGAAGTGACCCAAATACCTACTAGCACTGCAAAAAATTAAAATTAAAGATACTTATATTAAGATTTTATATAACAGTAACAATTGGCTAGTGTATTTAATTCCAATAAGATAATCTCATTCTAATTGTGAACTATATGAAAATTTACATTCTGTTTTTCTTAAACAATTACTCTAGTTTTAAAAAAAAAACTTTTTTCTACTAAAACTAAGTTAATAAGATATTTGTTTATAAAGTCACAAGTCAACACAAACAATATTCAAACACGTACATACAAAAATACGCTAGTCTAAAAACACAACAAACATTTACTAATTTTGAAATTTCAATATTACCGTTATCATCTGCAAATCCCCTATAAATTGATCTCTTGCCAGTTGCATCTATCGTTAAAACGTAAAATTTCACATCTCTAAACAATTCAAACACCTTAACAGCCAAAAACACAATCACTAATTCTTAGAACAATTATTGTTATTGTCACTATAGACTATTTCTATTTCTATACCTAACATTTCCATACGACTACTTACGACTAATCTATCACCGATATCTAATCCGAAGCTAGTTCACGGGGAGTCACAGCCGGCTCAGCCTTGACTTTATCCAGTCATGGTTTGTCAATTACGTCGCTATTGTGCGGTCCTGCGCCCGCGCCGATCTTATCGCGACAAAAAATATAGCTAACGTGGGGATATTAAGATTTCGGTTTGGTTTTAAATCTATTTTTGTTTTGTCATAAAAGTTTTAAAAGTTTCATCTTTATTTTTGTCTTTCACTTCTTATATACACATCAACTTATGAGTATACCGTCTAAGTATTTGCAACAGTAACTATTTCTCATCATATTAGTATCTATTTATTTCCTTTTTGTCTTCCTAAGAAAATATGGCTTAACCAATTTTGATAAACTTAAATAAAAATATAAATCTTGTTACAAGACTCCTAAACTTACCCAAGACTTTAATCCCGCAAAATAATTTAAAACTAAATAGCCGCGAGTAAAACCGTAAGGCAAAGCTAGTAATCATAAAATGACAAACCATCGACCACTCAATGATGAAGCAAAGATGGTCACAGCAGATTGTAAGTGATTATAGCAACGTCCATCTCCGATCTATCGAGACACATCGTCATTTGAACTATAATTATTGGACTGATTACATCTAAGAAACTAGTTGGAAAAATAGAAGTGACCAGTCGACAATCTTTCCATTAAATTGTATGCCAAAGTAGACAATACAATCTCAGCCTAAGCCAATAACTAAAAAGAGGTAAATAAAAGTAGGTACATTTTTGGAAAAGGTATCTCAGGATCTATTTCTAAAATTATTCATTAGTTAAGGAAACTTTTAAATACGCTATCCGTCACTGCTATGAGCTATATTTTAAAGTGCAAAAATGCAAAGAGCGCTAAGTGTAAATAGTATGTATTAAGCTAAACTTGTATTTTATACGTAGCTGCTATCTGAATTTTTAGCTCAGAGCTAAACTGCAATGGGGGTTGGCACTTTTTGTTACTCAACCTCAAAAAAAGCTTTGAAGACATTACATACAAATAAAGAATTATTTACAAAAATGCTTGCTGAATTAAATTTAAGACAAAAAAATCATGTCCCTAAAAAGATTGTGTCAAAACAATTGAAAGTGACATTCATGGGAGATACACAGCAAAAAGTTAATTATAACAAAAACACATCAAAAGACGAAAATTACGGAGATACCTCATTTAATTTTAATTGTCACATATCTCGGTAATTAATCTATGATTTTTATTGAAACCGGTCTTTGAGAATAAGGTAAATTAATTTGAATTTTAATGATGATGCACTTGACGAGTTTATGCATGATGTCATGTGTCTGGGTAATTTGATTCGTGACATCGTGACACTTATTCCGTAAGAGGTGGTCGATGACAATATCGCTATGAATAGATATTGATACTTCAAAAGAAGTGTTTTAGTACGTCGTCTCAGTGCTTGTTTGGTCTATCTGCCATTGGTTGTTTTTTACAGTAGACGAGTTTCTTTCTCTATTTTAAAAGAGAAGCTATAGTTATAGGATTTGAAAATCTTTCATAATACATTGGTAAAGGTAACCAATGTATTATGAAAGATTTTCAAGTCTTATAATTATAGCTTCTTTTTTAAAATAGAGAAAGAAACTCGTCTGCTGTAGAAAGTAGCCAATGGTTGATAGACCAAACAAGCACTTGTAGGTATTATTTGATTGGGTTTTGCCTTGGTTTTGCCATACATGGGTATTGCTGAACCTTACTATGTTTGCGATTTTGACTCATTTTTGATTTGGCGAATAAGGTATATTATACATTTGATTATTTTTAACGTTATATTCAACTTAATTTCACGGTGATATTGATATGGTTGAAAAGTCTCATTCTAATTCACGTCGGTCTTGACGAGATAGATATTTATCCATCAATGAGAAAAACAAGATTGCAGTGATGTCAATAATTGTATTCGTCATTTAAATCATATTAATTAAGTAATGTAAATTATACGCGCTATGCGGATTCCGGATGTCTTCTGTATCGGTCACTTGACCAATTTAACACCATGATAAAAAATCATTTACAATTTATGCATCTGTTTATAATTACATAGATACATAACTCTGTATAAATTAGCACACAAATTCCCGCTCACAAACAGATAAATAAACAGAACTATGAACTAGCTTGTTAATTGGTGGTCTTTTCATACTTTAGAGAATATACACTTTACTTACCTACCAAGAAATAACGATGTGTAATGTTCAAGACTTATTTATTTATTTATTTTATTTATTTATTAAAACTATACTACACTTGAACTATACTTTACTTGAAGTGAATACATTTCAGATTTACATGTTTCATCTTCAGCCATACTACTTTTTCAGTCGTCAGTTGTTTTTTTAATGGCTAGTTGGCTACTGACTCAATTTAAAAAGAACAGCTTTTGCCATGAAATCATCCTGTCTTTCTCTTTTAGATCTTACATCTCAATAACACTACTTACATTTTCAATATCCTCTCCATCACACACCTGCTGTCCAAGAAGTTCTAAGCTACTATTTAAAAGCCATCCAAGGGCAAAGTCATCATCTTCTATTATTAAGTTCGCCGCTTCCGCGTCAATCTACCGATAAATAGTGGTCACGGCGGTATCTGCCACACGATCTTGTCATAGGTTGTAATTTTATATGCTAGAACTTAACAGTAAGACCAACTAAGTTGTTATGCTCAGATACTGTTATGAATCTCTTTCAAACACACTAAAACACAGTATCTATGTCCTTCGTGTTTAGAAACCTTTTTGATAACCATACGTTAGATTTAGCTGTCTATGGATGGCGTCCCAGTACTTCTTATTTATATTTTTGTATGGATTTGTTATTGAAGTAACCACGTAATATATAGATCCGGGTTATATAACCAAAGTTATACTGACACCAAATACATTATTATCATCATTAACCATTTTGTTAATATTGTTGAGCATTAAACGTCTATTCACAAGGGCGCCAACTTTTTCAGTCTTGTGCCAGTCTCACCTATTGCTTTCCTAATATAATAATTAACCCTAAAATTGACCCTATTTATTTTAGTTTTTAAACTAGTATTTATTTAGTGAACGTTAAGGCATATATAGCCAATTAAAAATGTCATCAAGGCAAAGTTCTTCCACTGCATGACTATGTCCACTATGTAATGATCGTAAGATCATAGACTATAATTCAGTGCAACTGTCACTGCGCAGCTCTGATTATATTGCCTTCAAGTCGTGACGTGACGCCATGCGGTGGAATGCGCGGCTATCGATAAGGCAGCTCGGGCTTTTCAAGTGTCAGTTATGCGAATGTGGGAAAATCTACTTTTATGTGCAATTATGCGATACTAGGAACTATCATGACAGCTTTATTTATTTCCTTCTTCGGTATGCTTAATATATTTTTACCTATACCGTAGACATTCGATATTGAGATGATTGTTGGATGATGTTAGAGACTCTTAATACATACGTACTTTACGTCTTCTTTCTTTTTGTAATCTTATATCGATGTGCTAAAGAAGCTTACTATCTCAAAAACCTGTAAAATTCTTACAGCATACCAGGTCCCATGGCTACCAGGTCTACCCTAGAATGGTGATCAGAGTGTATTTGTTTTGGATACTTCATACTAAATTCAATGAATGCGAAACCAATCAGCATCACTTGTCTCCAACACGATTAATGATCTCTAATCGATAACCTTCACCACCCTTATCGTGTCCAACACATCGTCAAAATCAATATCTTCCGTCATATCAATACTTTGCTTCCGTCAGTGATTGCGAGTTGCGACCTCAGCATCGATTATTTAGATGTCACGATTGCTCGACGATTTTGATCACGACCGATAAAGGTCAGGGCTATGTAATAGAGCTTTTTGGTGTTATTGTCCACGTTAAATGTTGTTAATTTGTTCAATTTGGTATATCAAATTTAAAACACCCACTAATGTATCTACCTACTTCCTTCCATGTTGCTTAATTGTAGGTTAAATTAAAGAAATTTAAAGTTGGCAGAAGATTTTTATATTTTCTTAGTTAGGTATACTTATTATGACGCACATACTTTAAAGTAATAACAAAACGTCAAACTCGCTAAATGTATAGAAGAGGGAAGCATGTAACTGTTATACTCGTATCTGTAGATGTTAAAGATAAATCAACGAAAGATCATCTAATCATAGATTTATTACATAAAGTTGAAGGTACCTTCCCATTGCCAACGGAAACCAAACCAGTCGTTAACAAAATATCTAATTTTAATGTCATCCAAAATGAGTCAATTCTGTATGACTGACACATTCGTAATAAGCTTACCGTGCGGCGAAAATAGCGGAATAAAGACGGACGGTCTGACAGACTGTTCTTTTGTGATGACCACAGGTTGTGACCATCAATCACGTTTTTTTGTCACCCGATGTTAACATGACGAAGTCAGCGTCATGGGTGCTTCTTTACGGGCCTAGTCATCGGGACCCATAATTAGTTTTCAAATTGGATCTTAACAAAAAATTCAAAGTCCCCGCGAACACCACCGTTATTATGCTCTAACAGAAATTCTTATTTGGATTCTTTCGTGATTGGATTTGACAAATTACTGCGAACGGTCAGTCAATTTATTTTGTAGATTATGGTTTTTGAATTGGGGACCTGGAATCTGCTTGGAATTTCCCAAATGGCGGGTTGCGGTCACATTTAATAGTTTATTACATTTATCGACATCCTGATTAAATGGTTTATTGATTGATATCGATTACACTTCTTTTAAACATTAAAAATTTTATTCGTCTCTATATTAGGTTGATTTAAATAATAAAACTTTTAAAAATAGTGTATTTTATCTAGATACATCCAATTGCCACCATTATATTCAAAGTATTCTGAACAAGACGTCAATGCGATTTAAATACGTTTTTCTGGCATCCATGCTATGCTGGGCCATAAAACAGGCGTACAGAGATGATGCTGTCTTAAAGTAACTGTGCAATTCATTCTTTGGAGTAGAAATCTGAACAGATGCTACTTACATTTCACTCCCATTGAAAACTTGTTTAAAAAGAAAAACGATAGATTGTCGAACCTTTTTTTTCAATAATTGTGGTAAAAATATATCAGTAGCTAGCCTGTTTATAACTAATATTTTATTGATCATAAACTATAATAGTTTCGAGTGTAAGTTGATTATAGTTAGCAATGTTTCAAAGGATATAAGTAAATTACATTTAAAATAAAAAAGAAGAAGATAAGAATTTAAAAGATATCATATCAAAAGCTACTGGGTTTTAAAGAAAAAACCCACCAGTTCCCTGGCTCCAAACTTTCAGCCCAGAAACAATAACCCGGCCTCCACTGTACTGTCAATCGCATCATTAAGGCGATGCCATCCGCGGGTCGCATATCAACCAGTACACTTCATTAGCCACTCGCAAGGTCTACGTGAGACACATTCTGATGCTCCGTGACACCCCCTTAAGTGGAAGATTGATGTATAATGCTCGGAATTAAGCTACAGAATACTGAAGACTGATAACTTTTAGAACTAGCTCCATATTGTGACACCTGAACAGGCATATTATTATTTATTTTGGACATAGCAGTTATCTTCCTTTCTACCTTTATCTATTTCTATATTCTTCAGGTCAGTTTTCTTTATCTTTGACATCATCAGATACCTTCCACCCTTACACATCATCATCACTCTTAGATACTTTATTTCCGCTTACAACATAAACTTATAATTATCATTAACATTATTTTTTTATTTATTTATTCAATTTACATCAAGAACTTACAGTCTTAAGACCAAAACGTTTTTGCGTCAAATTATTGTTTTACTTAGTATATTTTAAGTATTGCTATTATTCATTTCCGATTTGTTTTAAGTCTGCCTTTGGATATTTGACTGCGGTTATAAAATAAAGAGCTAAAAGCAGCTTTGTTGGTCACGACAAAGCTTGCCTTTCTTCTTAAGTATACACAGTTTACAAATGTGATAATCCAAGTTGTGTTTCTCTTGCTTTCTATTCTGTGATTCAGCTTTATTCTCCTCTTATTCTCTTGGACGGATTGTGTCAAATGTGATGATAATTATACGGTGAGTTGGTGACTTTATAAAGGTTTCATTTCGTTAAGGTGGAGTGGTTGAGCTTCCGGAACTTTATAGCCCAACTCGGAGATTTATATCGAAACGGTATTTACAGTTTTGTCATCTCTAATTGATAATTAGAGAAAAGATGTTGGGATTAAAGATAAAAATTATATTACTTGGATATTACCATTAGTTGAACTGACAGATAAACATGTCCCGTTCAGTGGAATCATAGAAGCCCATTCATTTCAGTCATGTCATAGAAAAAGTAACAATAGTGTTAAGTCATACAAAAAAAATAGTAAATAAAAAAAATTAAAAATAAATAGTGAATGAAAAAATTGTATATACACAGGTGGCAAACAGGACTGCTCTATGTGATAAGTTATTTTTAACAAATGACGACCCGTACCAGTTTGAGTAAGAAAACTAATAAAACAAGATTTGTCATCTCCAGACGTGTTCCGAATGTAGAAAGTTTATAAACATTTAGTTTTACAGCTTAACGACGTGTTTCATGGCCCTATAAAAAATATTTGAATAATTTTGATGTTTCATGTCACTGGAATTGCGAATAAAATGAGCTCATGTCGTTCTATGATAGAACAAACCTATAAACAAGTAAAAAGCTTAGAAAACTATAACCCGACTATGAAAAAAATCTAGAAACCACTTTTTGGATGTAGCATCCACCATATTTATTTTGTTCGTATAAAATGTAGCCTTAGTCACCTGAACTTTTTCTGTGTTCAATTCAAGCTTCATGACATTTGAAATGGGCCATTCGGGCTTTCCTCAACCCCAAGGTGACGTAGCTTTAGCCCTCAATTATCGAACATCAAGCTTCTGATATTCGTTCTGGGTGAGAAAACTAAACTGTGAAAATCGTATCGGCAAATGCAGTCAGTTCAATCAATCCTCTAAAAGAACCCGACCCCCGGACCATAAGAACGAACCGATTGACACCATATTTAAATAGGTACAAATACTTGATAACAATTTAGCCCTTATTTTGCCTTTGCCGTAGTTGGGTAAACATAGGTAATCAAGGTATACCTACTTTACATGAGACATTGTGACAGTCGACTGTAATTTAAGCTTTTGAAACAATTTCAAGATCATTATTTTAACGATTTCTTTAGCAACCATTACATTTTATGTTTGCTTATAACAGTTATTTTAATTATTTTTTTCTCTGCTCCGCTAACATAAAAATAATCTTTCGCAAATATCTAGTTGTGAGACATGCGTTTATCGATAAACTATCGACTCCGTCTATAAAATACTCCATTAATTATCTATTAACGCTATTTCGTTGGAACATTATTTTCGACTTCTGTGCACTAAACTTTTTATTGATACTTCATTTATCATTTGACAGTTCGTTATAACACTTTCGTGTGACCCGATGACCAAACGTCAAACACTAAAATATGTTTTGGAAATCGTGAGTAATAATCGTTCAATATCTTCATATTGCATTATTCAAAATTGAAGTAAAAAAGTATGCTCTCACACTGGTGCGTTCGGGCCGTCTATCAACGTATGACGTACTGAGAAATATGATTTTCGGTTGTAAATACTTATTTTCATCTTAAATGAGTCGACTTAAGGTGTATGTTAGGTGTGTATGTAAAGTTGTTGGTATGTCGGGATGTCAAAGCGTCGCGAACGAGCGCGGACGGGACAGTATCGTGCTGAGAGTAATCTCAGGCGACCCCGTGGTTAGTGATGTGATTGAACAGGTGGAAATGTCGATACTTCGATAAAACTAACACAGGTAAATGTTATTATATTAGTTTTATGAAAATAGGTGCCATTAGATCTAATTCTGAACCCGGTTCATTGGTTTAAGTCATTTACAATTTATAAAACTTTTTTTTAATATTTTGTACGAGGATGAGATTCAAATCGACACTGATGACAAATACTTTTACACTTATTTTCCTTTTAACTATGTCAGAAATGTAAAAAAATTAAAATCATCGATGTCGATAAAACCCAGTGGTGTGACAACATCATTAGAGACTCGACGGGGTGCTCGGGTCAGAGAGTCGAGACAATCTGTCAAACGAAAGAATCACACGAGTCCAAGTCTCATCCCGCCGCCCTATTAATCATATTCCGACTTTTTTTACCATTTCCGAACGTGTGTTCTCTCCGATAATAGCTACTATTCTGACGCCGATTTCACAAACTATCTAAATCTACCCTCAAAAATGTCACATAAATCTTTATCAGTAGAGTCGAGTTTCGCAAAACCCGTGTGTGGTTTTGGTTTATTCGGGCGAGCGGTAAAAATCTTTTAGACAATACTTGTCGTTTGATTCAAGATGTCATGTTTTGAGATAGCATCTTGACGAAAATTCTTCTATGATGGGGTCACTGTGGAACATGTTCTTCAATTACATTTGACACAGTTGCGCCGTTTCGACGCCGTCCGTTCAATTTGTTTGGATATTTAGATCATCTATCTTTGTGATTAGTCTGCTTTCGAAATGTTTTGGTTGTGATTTGTGCGAAGTTTCTCGATTGTGAAAGAGCATAAAATGATAAACAAATAGCTAAATACAAGCTCTTTAGTTGCAAATGTTTCATATTTTTCTTACACATTTCTTTAAAGTGCTTTGTTAAGTTTTCTTGGAAGAAAATATTATTGTTTGACATTCCATGCGGAAAATTATGCAATACACATGATAATTTAACTAGCTTTTTTCTTTGATGTTAAAACCGTCAATGTTTGATGTAAACTAGTAAAAATAGAAGTAATGACGTCATGAGGTTCAAAGCACTATTGAGAGTTTTATTTAGAGACGCCAATCTATCTTTTTCTATAGATACATACGCGAACTGAACAATCATCATAAGATTATTAACGTCAAGGTCTTCAACATTAATATACTTATTTTATCACATCTCCTTTTTAAAACATGTGCTCTTTAAAACCTATAATTTGAATGTCCACGTCGCTTAATTAAAAGTCAAAACGCAAACACTTCATTAGGTAATCCACTAAGTGATAAGTGACATTGGCTTCTTGTGGAGTTACATCAAAAGCTCGTGACAATTCCTTAATAGGCGTACCTTCAAAAAGCTTACTCATCTGCTAAAATTATGGTCATTTTACCGTCCAATTCAACTTACTGGGGTCTTATTGTAATTGTTTTAAGATTGAGAATCTCTTAATGTTTGGTTTGCGAGTAAAGCTCGTTAAGTTGTGTGTATTGCTCTTGACATAGATTCTGGTTTGGACTATCTTTGCCCGAGGCGTTAGATTGTGGGCGATATTGATGACATTACGTATTATAGTAATTAATACTGTCTGCTTTATTTGACTCGCTTTGTAGAAAATGTTTGTCTGTGTCGTTTGATAAATGTTAATGTTTATCGTTTTAAATATGATTAAGTATTTGGTCATATTTTTTATTGCGTGAGAAAAAAATCGGGATTTGCTTTAGGTTTTTGGTTTGGCTTGTGTATTTTTCCGTGTTTTTGCTTTGTCTTTTGGAAGGACTAATTTTAGTTCCGTTTCAGTGTCATTAGTCATCACCAGCATAATAAATCTACTTTTGGACACAGGTCATACCAAAGTACGCACATCTGATATTCATACATTTTTCTATTGAAACTCTTTACTGATTTTTTGACAGCTCATGTTATATTAGTAGGCCAGCCAGCTGCCGTATCGTGAACTCTTAGCGCAAGCCTGAACTAAATCGCGTAAGCTTTTGTCCCGGTTTTTCTCTAACTGACAGAGCATTATGAAAGCCAAGGTATTCCAGCTTCAGCTCGCGCTGAAAGTCCTCGGTACGACTCAGGTCTAAACAGTATTGAATATCGATGTTAATCAATACCCAAGTTATAGGTACCCGTATGCATTTGAAGTAAAGTCTGAATCAATATATTTCAATTTGCGCACATATTTCACCAACAGTCGATCAGTTACCTTCAGCATCACACATCGAAACTAAAGATTGATGCACCGAACATGATGGCACTTGACCTGCGGTTCAAGCCATCCTTCTTACTCTTGGAGATACAATCGCACGATGTCACTACGATACCGGACTTGGAATTAAGAATGAAGATACTGTTGAGCTAATGTTACTTATATCACGAAACACTCGTACTTAACCAAAATAAAAATTTAGTACAAGAAAAAGAAAAGAGAAAGAACAAAGAGAGAGAAAAAATAAAGTAGCCGACATTGTGTTTATAAAGAATTTTCTATCTAGCGCTTTGATGTAATTTTGAGGATAAATTGTGCAAATTGAAGTCACAATAATATTTCTCGGAAAATGTTGGAAAATCGGAAATAGCTAGTGCAACCACAAAGCACACGGCAAGATTTGATTTACGTACTAACAGAATATACGTAATGTAAAAAATAAAAATAAAAACGAGCTGGAAATATTTCTATTTTAGATTTGATTATTTCCTAAACCTAAAACCTAGGATGTTCTGCTAGTACATGAATGAAATGATAACTATTATGTACCATGTTTTTATTTTTATTCAATGGAGGTTGTACAAGACCTTCTAATTGTGACATCATTGTTTCAATTCATCAGTCAAAGCTGACCTTCAAGCATCGTGATATTTAGGAAGGTTTAGGAACTTTAAGACAAAGAATAAAATAAAAAAGACGATGAAACAACTGTATGATGAAACACTCTATAATAAAGAAGTCAAAGAAACTTAAAAAAATAAAATTGGATTAGGTACTTACATTTTATAAATTGAACAAGTGGTCCTATGTACCTTTGATTCAAAAATACCAGTCAAGTAATAGATAGAAACCTGCAAAATTATATCAAGGTTCTTTACTTAATAAGGCAATCAATGCTTCAAAAACCTTGTCTTGTCTAATCATTACCTAACACTATGCTAGGAGCGTGTGTGTCCCTATCAAATCACATCGTGTGAAGCAATCAATTGATTTCTTATTAAACGCTATTCATTATATAGTTTTTGTACAACTTATATCACTTACTCGTACGTATTGAAGCTTTGTTTTTCACGATGAATAACAAATCGGTTTTATTTATGAGACGTTTTTGTAGTTACGAGCGGACTATTGTTACGAAAAATATAACAAAAAGTATGTAAGTTCGTCTGAGCCGAGTGGACCTGGTGTCAGAGTTCATAGGTTACCTCAAGGCCTCTGATATGACTTGGCGGTTGTTGTTAGAGGACCAACAATTTGACATTTTAGTCGATCCATGGCGATCCAGCGCTCAGTTGTAAGTGATCGATTACGAACACTTAGTCAAGCTACGCTACAAACGCTACAAAAAGGTTATGTCGTTATATTAAAAATGTATCAAAATTTAAGAAACAAAGAGTCCATTTAAATATCGTAAGACAAATAGCTCGATTACCAAATCTGCATATCAGAAATATTCTCAAGTAAAAACAATGGTACATTTAAAAGTACAAAAGTCCCTTTCTTATCTTCGTGAGTCGACATCAACGAAATCTGGACTGTCGCAACAATGGCCGTGCGAACGGGCGGCCGATGTTGCAAAAGAAAATTTTAAGAGGACAGGTGAAAAGTTTTTGTACAGGTTCTGTAGGAATTTGTCTTAAAACAAAAGTAATGTATTCAAAGTCGCGGGTCGGACCTGGATACGATTGGTTAAGGAACGAAGCAGATGGCATAGTAAGAGAGCGGCCTATTCCCAGCAGTGGCTTAAGGAAGGCTGTAGATGATGAATTTAAAGGTTTATTCGAGAATACCGAGAAAGATAACCCCTGAACGCAAGAGATGGAAATAACTGGAGCGGACTTCGTTACCAGCATTTAAAGACCGAATGAAATCGCAAAAAGTTTAGCCTAATGACCTCCAAACTTCGACATGAAGATGGCACTGACGATGATGACGAATGGATATGGCAAAATAGGAAACTGGGAGTATAGCTTGCTGCGGCGAAGTGTGGGGTGTCACTAAGTCACAATAAAACCAGTTGTCAATAATAAAACTAGGTATCATACAATATATTACTTGTTTTTCGCTTTACCCATGCTTATAATATGTAGGCATTCGGAAACGCAGATGTTATTTCGCGATAAAACAACGGAACCCCAACCAATACTATAGTTCGCTTTGTTCCAATTAAGAGCCATCACCCGATTTCAGAAATTGTCTCGCTTTAGGCAATAGAAGACTGTTATGACATGCATTGCGCAAAGCATTAGAGCGTTTCCAGATTATCCCATACGATATTGGTGCTGACGCCGATACGATATCGGTACAAGTAAAAGGTATGAATATGCTGATTTCCGATATCATGAACAATAATCATGAATTTTTCTTATCGCCGTCAAGAATACAAAAAAGGATTTTATCATCATCACAATTTCCGTTTTCATCACCTCACGGCTGAAACCGCGGGCCCATCTATAAACTCTTTCATATTGTTTGTTGTCTTTTGTGTCATTCTCTTACGTTTTTCACTGTATTTGTGTTTTATTTTTGGGATGACAAATAAAATTAATGTATTGTAATTTTAGTTGTTCCGATATCGTATCGGCGTCCGACACCGATATCGTATCGTATCTAGAAACAGCCTAACTTTTACCGTGGCCATCACGCGACCTCACCAATCGAGATGGACATTACGACAGTTCATACGGCACGGTATGTGCAATTACCATTATTACGTACAGTGCTCTATATTTCTGGGCATATCTTGAATTTTAGAGTGAGTTATGCATGCACGCCATGTGTAATGAAATTGAATGTTTTGTTTTGACGAAACGAGCAAGTTGTTGTCTGATGGTCAGCGCTTATCCTGCCAATGACTGTAACATTGCCACGTATCATTTTGAACTTCGAAAATAGGGACGTTCCGTTTGGATCCCTCTTTTCAATCCCGCAGAGGTATGCGAGTACGCAACACTTGCTTACTGTGGGGTTGTTCCCACAGTAAGCAAAAAAACATCAAAAAAGTAAGTACGTTCCACTGTAGTCAAAACTATGTCATAATTTTTCTTTTGATGTCCTTGCCTTGTGGCAATTCAAACTGTTTAAAAAAACACTATCTCTATTTTCCTTCGAAATATTTACCGTTTCACCTCATACCATTCAATATTTCCTCAGACAATGTCTCGGCTAATCTTGCGGTGGCGGCACGACAAAGTCCTGTGTTTATTTGTTGGCCATCCTTCACTTGCGGTCGGGAGTGTGGCGTGTAACTCATTTTCTAATACCGAACGCAGAAAGTTTAGACAGACTTTAGACGCAAACGCTGTTATGTTAGACGGAATGGAAAAACTTATGAAAATCTTTAGATTCATATTTTTCCATACCCATACCTATAATATGCCTCAGTCAGTCAAACAAAACTAGTATTGGGTTTCGTACGCAATGGGTAAAACGGAACGGGACTCTATTCGGGTTCCGTACCTAACAAACGTCAGACATTCAGACGTCAGATTTGTTTGCTGTTTTTATAGATATATTTTTATTTTATTGTTTGGACGGAATAACGGAACCCTTCGTGTGCGAGGCTGACTCGCACTTGACCGGTTTTATAGATAAAATTTTGAAAAAAAAAATAGTTTTTTGCTTTTTAAAAATGTGTACTAAAATCTAACTGAAAAATGAATACGACATGATAGCACCACTATAATATTGCAACGATATCTTAAAAACTTTCATACTCTTACAACACTAAAGTACCTTACTAGTTAAGTACTTACAGTTTCCACGTGAATTTCTCCGATATGGCATCTGCAGTTTTCCCTTATTTCATTTCGGCAGAGCACAATATTAATTTTGCGTGTCAACTGACAGTCAACACTTTCAAGACGGTGTAATTTTTGTGTTGGCCCAAGTCATAAGCATTGAAGAGGTACATTAAGTCCACTGATACAAGTATCAAAGGTTGACATTGACATCCTTTGATGTCAGTGGTTAAGTCATATTACGAAGAAGAGCAAACGAACTTATAAATGAAACGGAAAATCATTCAGCTGAAAATTCCAGTCTAAAGTATGTTTTCATGTTTTCAATAACTGACCAGCTCAAGGGCATCATTGTTATTGTGCGACCAATTAAATGAAGTACGTTATCAATGCTATTCAAATAATGTAATAGTTCCGAAAAAAATATCTACTTTTATTTAGTGCTTCGACCATTTCGGAGCTTAGATACTTTGTGGATGAAGACATTAAGTCAAAGACTTTAAAATTATATTTATTATTCACATGAAATCTTTGATACTAACTACCATAATGTATTTACATATACTACGTACACTAAACTATAAAAATAATTTTATTTTATTTATTTAGTTCTAAGTAAAGTTCGTGG
This sequence comes from Alcis repandata, assembly GCA_949125135.1. Taxonomy (NCBI): domain Eukaryota; kingdom Metazoa; phylum Arthropoda; class Insecta; order Lepidoptera; family Geometridae; genus Alcis; species Alcis repandata. Next base: position 8,737,961 of record OX421238.1, read on the forward strand.
TATTTAACTCTACCTCTTGTGTCTTAACCAGCCTTGCGAGTAAAGCCGGGGTGCGATTATTAACTGTCGTCTTCTCCTGCTTACAGCTGATCAATCATACACCCTTTAGTTATTAACGGAAGTATTGGGGATTCTTTTGTTTTTGTCACGATATCACTATCTTACTCGCACAATTTATGTTAAGCAAAGCATTTTGGTTATTTCTTGTTTGGAAACTGCGCTTGAGTTTTGTTAGTCAAAGAATTTCTGGAACTTTGAAAAAAGCCTTTATAAGCAGCTAACACTGTTCATCATCATCATCATCCGCAGTCTTCTCTCTCCCAATGGTGGGATAATTTGTCTTGTTATGCCATTTGGACCCACCATTGTTATAATTTGCCTTACCTACAATGTCTCTTATTTAAACTCGGTCCTGTTCTAATTAGGTCAAGGATCAACCACGGTTTTTATAGTACCAAATATTGTCAAATCATTTCGCAACTTGGTGATTGAATATTTGCTCACAGAAAGGCTAACTCAGAAGAAAGACCCGATTTAACCGAGTGCCGATTTAATTTTGATTTCAATCATAAGCAACTGTGTTGTTTTTTCAAAATAAACGTGCATTTTGATAACGTACTCACCTACAATTTGAGTTCATTTCGAGGGTTATTCAAACCAAAAAATGTATGTACCTATTTAGGTAGATAACTGTAAAAATATTAGGTGAAAAGAAGAGTTTGCTAATTTTATAGATAGCCAAAGCTCTAAATCCCCGTGCGAGGACGTCACGTGAAAACAACAAATCACGCAAAAAGCGATAACACTTGCAGATTTGGGTCTAATAGAAAAATCCTATCATTTCGTATCGTGGGAACTAAGCGTGATGTAAACTCAAGTGGACTGTGATTACAGTGATATTACGTGATAGTGATAGTGATCACTATATTAAATGACAACTAGTGCAGTAATCTCGCGCACTCCAGCTATATTAGGGTGATAAGCTAGTTATGAGCTTTTGCGACATTATCGATGATGACTTTGGACTGATATTATTGTGTGATGTTTTCCGATGTATTGAATAACAACGATGTAGGTACAAAAGTTAATAGTAGTAGTAAAGAGAGGGAGTCAGTCAAGTGACGTAGAAAGATTTGTTTATTTACACTTTTCAATGTTGTTCGTGCAATGTAGGTAGGTAAATACATTTTCTATAATTTTAACCAAATTTAAACGTTTATTTTAATAAATAAATATTAAAAAACAACGGCGTGTTTGTGATGATATTTAATTATCTATATTCAATAAAAGCCTTAATTATAAATCATTGCTTAAGATCGCTGACAACTTCTCTCCGAAATAAAATGCTACTTGCGAAAACAAGACGGGGAATTTTAGCTAGATTTGTAAGTAATAACCTGGTACTTACTTGTAACGTTTGGCTAGAATGTGTCTTGTATACAAGATAAGTGTCTAGACGTCCATTTCTCCGAGATCTAAGAAGTCTCTTACTCCCAGAAGACGTCTACAAACAAACGCTCCCCTGTGTCCGTGTCACGTCACGTGGCACGCTGTAATTAGCCTCATATAAGGGCTTGTCACGTCACTCAGTTGGACATTGATTGCGGTCCAAAGCGTTAGTGGAAGGTTATATTTTGGCTATTCGGTGAATACGAGTATTCGAGTATGCGGGAAATGGAATCTATTATAACAGCGCGCGGATAAAATGGGATGACGAAGAAATGCATGAGAAGGAGACTTTTGTGTACCTTATATTTGGGCAGGCAGAGTTCACTGATCATCCAATTGATTGCAATCAATAATGGGTCTCAATTTTAAACGCTGCCTAGCATTTGCAATGACAAATGTTATTTACTTGTGCGCAATACAAAAAAGGTACTAACTAATGTCACTAACTTTATGAAAACTAAGCCAATACTTACAATATAATCAAACAGGAATAAAAATTTACTCAAAATAAAACTGAGCGACTAAACAACTAAAATAACTTCAAACCTAAAATTGTCTTTAAGGCCAACTAAACTTAACATTTTATACCTAAATTAAGTTGCGAAAATTTGTACCTAGTAGTTAAAAAAATCCTGTAATTGTAAAAACTCGCGGACCGTGGAGTCTGTGGTGTCTCATAAACGTCTTAAAAAAACCTAAAACCAAAATCAATCAGATAACTAGATATACCAGCAATTATAAGGTACAATTTTTGACCGAAAACAAAAATTAATCAGATGGTATACATCAATAATATGAAGAATAATCCCCGCTGGCCGCTATTAAACGAAAGACAAAGAGAGCAAACTGATTGGCAGCGCCATTATCTTGCATTACACGTATAAGCTCTCCAGCCCACATGAGCCGGGATTACAGCCACCTTGATATTGACCGAGGTCAGGGGAGAGCTAATTACTGATCGTCTTTTATTTCTATTTCGATTCAAGTGATATTGCTGTCCTTTGTGTGAAAAGAGATAGATAGATAAAATTTTTAAATTGTTTAATATCTCTTTCAGATATTACAAACATGAGGACAATAACACTTAAAAACTAGTGAAACAACTGTGGCTTTTTCGCTAAGAGCGACTTACTCTACTCGTGAGGTGCTTAACTTAATATATATATCGTTTTTGAACATTCATACAATATAAGGAGTAAAAAGTTAATGTGACTTACGAGTAGAGTAACACTTAGGTACTTAATTCATTGTATTAAGAGTAAGAGGCTCAAATATAAATGTTAAACAATTTTGATTAACCCTTTGCTCTAGATAAAATGAGAGTTATCTATCATACTGAAAACTGATTTTATCGATTGGGACAACGTCACTCAATCCAATTCTTAAAAGTCCTATTTACATTTATCTTTGATCATAAAGCTTCACCACGTGCTATCCTTTGGTATTTCCTCAACTGAAAGCCCATTTAAAAGCCAAGTACTAATATCCTTAGAGTACCCAGAAATCTTATCTCACAATGACCATTTCATTTATTTTCGGAGACACAGGAGTCATACCACCTGCACTTGAGACGTGGATGGAGCTTTTAGAGGAGCATCAATAGATTCTGATTGTGCCACTTCAGATTAAACCTATCAACGCAAAATAAACCTTAACGGTACTGCTACTGAACTCAAATTGGAAGCACACGACAATGTTGCTGACAAATCCTGCAGTGTTAATGAAAATGGAAGCATTGCAAGCAATAATAAACTGTAAACTATAGAAGCTAAAGTTGATTTCGTCCTTAACGCTGATGATAACGTGGAAATTAATAACATTGGGTATGAATACCAGCTTAATATTAGTAAAGATAAGGTCTATTTTGGTGTGGGTGAAGGTGAAACTTTCCTGGCGCCACGCTTTGTCATGCCGATACAATCTATATCCGGTGCAGTTTCGGGATGAAAATATTTTTACTTATCTTAAGTGGTTGTATCTGCTTATTAATTAGCTTCAGAGGGTACGTAGTCGTATAGCTGTCAAATCAAACACTTTGTCGGCGTTTGGTGATCTCAAAACAGTAATAGACGATGATTCTTCCGAATATTGAAATGGATTTAATGGTGTGTCAAAGTTTGATGTGTTTATTACTTAGTTTTTTTATGAGACCTGTTAATGACCATAAAATGTTTTAAGTGCGGAGGAGTTTTTTAAGTCGTCAAGTGAACATCAAGTAATCAGCGCGCACCTGTCTAATATAGACATAGGCTTTTCCTAAGAAAAGCCACTTAACACGAACTTTAAAGTACTTTAAGTCAGCTTTAACTTTAAGTTTAAGTTAACGTTAAGTTTAAGTTAACTTTAAGTCCTTAAGCTGACTTGTTATTACTGAGTCATTACAGGTAATAAGATAATAACCTATAATTAAATGTCATGTTATGAGCCTATACAACTAAAATGAAGTTCTTAAACACTACCTATCCTTTAAAAACAGAACCAGAGCTTGATGTGTACTGAGCTGAAAACACGTATTGCTTCTATTAATTTTGAGCCACTTTTACCATGAGAAAAAATGAAAACAATGAGTAGTTCCATAGTATTGCTTGTAGTTGAATGTGAATGACATTTTTCAATGGAAGAATGGGTTTATTGATTCGCGTTCCAGAATTGATTCCTTACAAAAAGTTGTTCCGAATTATATATACGTTTTTTCGGGTCAGTACAATCGAAACTAATAATATTATAGACAACGTTGTAAAATCCACATCATTTATATTTTCAGAACAAATAGTAATCAACAGGAAAAGAACACGGTACTCCAAACAAAGAAATTCACAGGTTCACAGCAAAACGATCCACCAGATCGCAAGACACCAATTACTTCTCTATCACCAAATCAACGGACGAGCCAGGTGACCGTTAAGACAATCATCAAGTGCCGCCACTTCCTGCATTACACGGACAGATAATACATAGAAATTGTATATTAAAGTCACCTCATAAATATGTATATGTCTCGGTCTGTGGTCACAGAGAACGCTTGCACAATCTACGTGCGGATGGCCCCTGTGGACAGAGAAAGATGTGGAGACTTCTTGGTGCAAATAATACTATAGATAGTTGTTTATAGGATAGGACGTCTTGGTGCGTCAGTAATCGTATAGATAATTATGTACTTGTTTAGGAGATATAGTGGAAGAGAAGTCAACTGAGATGATTGAGATAATCAGTCAATAGACTTTCTTTTATAGAACCAATTTTTATTTTATTTATTTATTAGACACACAAACAGATTACAATCAATATTACATCAAAATACAATGAAGTATTATAGAAATCTGCATTCGAAACAAAAACATATCAAGAGCAAAACCGTCATGAGATATTTAGTACAACAATGGTGTTTTCAAAGTTAGCAACTATTGTCGAACATTCAGAGATGAAATTGGTTACATCAGTCATGTACGCACTCATCAAACAAGAGTCACTTTATTTCATTCAACATCAATATAGCGCTAACAGTATGTTGGTTTGACTCGGTACTTTTCCACCCCATCCCGAATCGGGGCAAAAGATAAACATGTTGTTACATCATATCACTTCCTTAGTTGTTTTATCATTTTATTTTAATGTCTCTCTCTTTCATTCTGCTTCACTCTTTTTGGGCCAGCCTTTCCTACTTTTCTCTTCAACGTTTACATCACACAACTCGTATCTATTCCAAGCTAAAAGCTCTAAACCAAGCGACTCCATACCTCCGCTACAACTCATAAACACCGGCCGTAATAGAAAAAGTGATACGCGGCTCACCGCACACACTCGACCTCAGCAAACAGCCCGACGACGGTATAGAGCAATACGACGGTATGTGGTAGCCTTTACGACGTCATACTTCAAGTGCTCTGTTTTTAGCTGGATATTGTTGCAACATTGTGTTTTGATCAACTGGGAAAAGGGTTTAGCGTGAGCGCATGACAAAATTGGCTTGTAACTTTTAGAGTTCTGAACCTCCTTCGGGAAAGATCCCTTAAGGTGAGACTTCGGTGTCCGCCTGTCACAGCCAATTATTCGTCATGCTCATACAGTAGGTACGAGTATATACCTACACACGCCTAAGGGGCTTACTTATAAAGAAGAAGCTTTAAGTTAATCATTGCTTAAAAGTTTTCCGCCTAGTTTTCGCACGTGATGACTTTCACGTCAGAAGTTCCTTTCAAAATGAAGTCCGAATCTTTGATTATTCTTAAAGACCAGTGGCTTCTGGCCAGTTCTGGCTTTGAGATAATGGCGCTGGACGCTCTAAGGTGACGCCTGTAATTGAAAAATAATTTTGAAAAGCCATTTTGTTAGAGTTTATATTCATATTTTGTTGCCCCGAGCCGTTCGATCGAGTTCCTGCTAATTAACTTTACTATAATCACAGTCATGTAGGTATCAATTACAATAAAAAACAGTACAAAATCGTTTCACATCCTCCCATCGTTATCCTCAGACTTGAAAAAAGCTACTTTTAATGGCATCTCGATAATTACATACTTTGCCAGTTCATTATTGGTCTAGTATAAGGCGGTGAGAGCAAAGGCTCTACAATGTCTAAGGTGACTCTAGTGACTACGTATCTCTACAATGTGTTGTGTGGAGAGTACACACTAGTTCAAACGACACAACCATTTTGGTCGCAATATCGAGAATTCTGTTAACTGTGCGCTTGCTGTGTGGTTGTTTCGTAACTTAGAACTGCGACAAAATCGGGTGTAAAAGTGTTTGTTAAAAATGTACTATTGTGTGGAGGTGGATTAAGTTCATAAAAGGTGGTAGGTAGGTACTTTGCATTACGGTCAGAATTATAAGACAAAAATACAATACGTTTTCGCTCCTCCAAATAAAAGGGTAACAGAGCAGACAGACGGATTGGATTGGACAGATGGATTACCAATTTTATACAAAACCAGAGCAACAATCTTCTAAATCTGCGTGCTCCATCTTCGACCGCATCGTCGCTTACCAACAGGCGAGTTGGTGGTCAAATGCGGATTTATCTTCTTCTTATATGTATATATAAAAATGGTTTAAGTATTTTTAAATTAGAAAATTTAAAAATACTTAAACCATTATAGCGCTTTGGACAATGAAAACTTTTTTAATGTAACTTTTGACATAGAATTGACGCAATGGCTTTTTTTACCAATTCGAAAAATAGTCATCGTTAAAACAGGACAACGTCTGTCGAGTCAGCTAGTATTTAAAAAAAAAAAAAAAGAAGATGCAACTTTGTACAAAATGATTCTTGCTAAAGAAAAATAAAAAATGAAAATTAATATCTTGTTATCAAGAGAAACTTTTACCAATGTACCCTAGACCCAAGCAAGAAATATTTAGCGCCGTCTCGTTGCGCATCATTAGCGACTGTCGTAGTTTTACAGCCAGGGGCCCCAGCGCGTGCGAAATTATCTCAGTTACTGTCTATCTCGTTAAAAAAGACATGAGTGTGAGATGGACGGAGATAATATCTCACGCGGTATAGGGCAGCTCGCAGATCTTTAGTCTCTACGGCTGATCGTTTGCCGTTAAACTTTATTGTACGCAGATCGATTATAATTCAACTAGTAGTTTTTAGTTATAATAGAATGTATTTTATTTGAATGTATTTCTAAGTATTTATTATTATTATGACAAGGCCACCAGTTGTCGCACTAGTTTTAGGTGCTATAATCCTTTTGTTTGTAATTTGTGGTGTGAACAACTGAACAATAAAGAGTTTATCTCTTATTATTACTCTTCGCTGCGTGCTAGCCCTGCTAGATAGAGCTGGTCCATACAAAAATGTCAATTACACTCGACAAAAAAATGGAACAGCTGATATTTTTTTCTCAATTTCAGGGTTGTTCCCATAATAAAAGTACCTAGTTCATTGTGATGTGTACTATGACCCCTTTCCGGCTTTGCATACCCTTTTGTTATAGCCCGGTATAGTCGAATAGTAACTTCTTTACACAGGTACAAGACATTAACATACCAGATCAATACTCTCGTAGCAACACAATTATTTTGCATAATCATTCTGATTCTCAAACTCTTTGCTTTCAAGTACACAAACAAAGTAGCTTGATTTCCACAATCAAATAAAAAGCATAAACAATCATTTACATAACGAATAAATCTATACAAAATCAATAAAACTAATTAACAGAATTTATGAATTTCACTTTGCAAATTTACTAAATTGACAGTGAATAGAAACCTATCAGAATTAACATGTTTGATTTGATTGATTAAACCATTGAAACACGCTGGAATTAGTTGCTACTGTGATTTATGGGCAGATAATTTTTCAATTATTTCTGACTTGTAACGTAAGTCGTGGCAAAAAGTTTAACCAGTACGTTTGTATGGAAAAGACCCAAAGACCGGGGTCACGTTAAGGGCGTTCGCTAATCACATCAGGCGTGGATCTATAATTTTAAATAAGATAAAGATTTCACACTCATAGCTCCCCACAAGGATAAATCCTGTGTCGGAGATGCCATGGAACACACACAAAGACAAGGACAACTAACACTCAGGCCCAGAACAGATAATTAAATTCATCATTCAAACATCTGCCCGACCGGGAATCGCACCCGGCACCTCTGGCTTATAAGGCGGATATGTTACCACTGAGCCATACAGGTCGTCGATACAAGTCGTCATTTTGTTTAACTAGTACGTTTGTATGGAAAATACCCGATAACAGGGGTCGCATTAGATCAGGTGTAGATCCAAGATTTCGTTCAGTTGACATCTTTTGCAAAGCCAACATTTGGAGATTTTATTATGTTTCAGTCGTGAATCAATTGCGCAGTATCTGCATCTGCATTAAATAATCCAAATATACCTATCTTTAAAATGTGAAAGTGTTTATGCGAATGCGTTTAAAAGTTTTATGAACCTATCTATTTATTACCTACTGTTACATTCCATGTAAGTCAACAAATATTTCTGATTTCTGATTAGTAAACCATTTTCGATGAAATTAGATAATTTACATCCTGGAACAACACATGGGCTATCTTATAAAATCATCATCAGCACCTCACGGGTGAAGCCGCGATTATAACTAGTTCCAATAAACACAAAGTAAACCCAACATCCAATAAGGCATAATAATATTATAATATTGTATTTGTAGCACTCGAAATCGCTCGTAACCCTGGTGGCGTGACCAGCCGACTGCCGACCAGGTTAGCTAACTTCCTCGGTTTCCTTCCGCTACCACCGGCGCGCGGCGTTACGACTATCGGCATCGGCAATCTGCGCCCTTCCTCGTTGCGAAACGACCTTATGTTAGGTACTTGTGTACGAGTACTCGTATCTACGACATAGCATGTAGCATAGAAAATAGATATACAGGGTATGCTATGCTGAAAAGGGCTCATAGTACTCATCATTATGAACAACTTTTACTATGTGACCAACTCGAAATTCGCGAAAAAAATCAGCTGTTCCATAGAAAAATGTCAATGACACTCAACAAAATGTATGGAACAGCTGATTTTTTTTCGCGAATTTGGAGTTGGCCCCATGGTAAAAGTTGTTCATAATGAAGAGTACTATGAGCCCTTTTCGGCTTAGCATACCTTTTATGAAAAACCCTGTAGATTGATTTTGCTCTAAATATTGTCAATGTTCATTACTGGATTGGGTGACCGCAAGAGACATTACGAACTGAATTAGTGAGAGTAAACTTCAAATCACTCACCTGCAAATCAAAGCTTCGCTTGTTCGTCATCCAATAGCTGCCAGGAGACATCATTCTAAAGTCAAAGCTGCCTCTTGTGGCAAAAGTTTGTGTCTTCATTATTATGGCAATAAAAAGTGTCTATCTCTACAAGTATGTATATTTAAGTGTGAATGCATCATTAACGTCAACGTACTTAAATGTCATACTTACTATTATTTCTTTATAAACACAATTACTCATGTATCGCACTCATAACCGCGCCGACCTCCACCTGACTCCGTTCCACCTGTAAGAACATCACTTTATAATGAAACTTTTAATGTTTGAAAGAATAATTATCCATATATTAGCATAAGTCTTCGTTGACCGGTGACATAGAGGGTTCCCAACGTGTCGCTCCGCTGACCAGCGAGACATTTCACTGGGATTTTTTATGCTACATGAGACCGGTTGTTTAGCTTTAACTGTTGGTTAAAAGATTAACCAAACTGACTTGGTTAGAAGTGAATGAATTGCAGGAATGTTCAAGATTTTACTGTTTATTTTAAATGATATACCTAATCGCGTAGAAACAGCTGTACGGATTTAGATGAAATGGTTCTCAGATAGTTTGTATTAACACATGGGCTACTTTATCCCGTGAAAAATAACGATACGTTTAGGATGGCAGGGGAAAGCACAGTTCGCAACTAGTCAAATTAGAAATGACTGTGTACCTATGTAACGATATGAGTATGAGAACAGGCAGTTGTTTATTTTAATCAACATTGCTTATTTTATAAGATAAAACCCAAATTAAATCGCAAAAAATATCATTTTTACAGAAATTTGTTATTCTCAAACACTAATCACGCTTTAAATTCTCGTTTAACTCATTCGAACACTCGCCCGTCTTACGTACGTTTTAATTAAATAAAATCAGGTGAGCTGAACTAATGAATTCAGTACGCTGCGACACACTAATCACGGGTAATTGTGTGACCGTTTTAATGCTAATGTGGTCACTGGGGGGAGCGTCTTTTCCTGTCCTTCGAGGTTAAACGCCGGTTAACTTTTTGTGGAGACGTTACACTCGGCGTTGCAGGGAAATGTTGAATATTCATGAAATGCATTTGAAATATTTCTAGACTTTACTATGAAATGAGGTTTTATAGACTTGCTGGTTATTGATTGTATTATGATTTTTTTAAGTGTGATATAAACTGAAAAATGATTTTATCAGACTGAAAATAAAGGTGTTGAGATTGCGGTTTAGATAATGACGTCTGTGAAATTCAGAGTTTTTATTAACGTAAAATTATAAAACAGTTATGAAGCAAGTTCACAAAAGTTTTTAACTTTTGTAAAATAATAAATAATAGATAAAACAGTGCAGTTGTTATGGTTGTGTTGTTGTTATGTTAAAAAGTACTCAAAAAATTATTTAATTTATGCATTTTATATATTTTCTAGTGTCTCATCCATTTAACGGAACAACTAGTTCTTTTCGCAATTTCAGATTCGGTTCCATATTTACAGCCGTTTGTAATAACTATTAACAATTAAGGGATTCTAATTTAATTAGTATCTTATTAATAATGAGTCAGTATTTTAGTTCAGTTTTCTACTATGCACTTACCTACTATTAGGAATTCATATTTTGTCACCAAAACCTCGCAAGGCGACACAAAACCATTTCTCACGCTCCGAAATAATCTCAACCATTAAAATCATCATCAAAACACGACTAAATGAGTTTCTCAAAGAATGTCACCCGCGCCCAGAGGGCGCTCATTGGAATCTTATTCTAGCAAGTGACATATTATCTCGGTCACTGTCGCTCACATTTAAAATGTCATGCGAGTGAGACTGACGGAGACAATCTCGAGCGTCCAAGAATAGTCGCTGGCAATGTGGTCACTTAATCACGCAGGTTCGGTGCAGGTCAGAGATCAGCTGCCGTGTGAAAGGCCTTAAGCGTACTGCAGTGCGTTTTACGATATGTTGTCATGTCATTTGATTATGAAAGATACACGTGTAAATGACATGGCGGCAATGGCGGTAGAGCATCGCGTTAATGGGTCGTGATTTATTCCGTATACGATATAGCATCATCATCATCAACATCATCGTCAGCCTGTATCGACACACTGCTGGGTATAGGCCTCCTCTCCCTTGTGCCATTTTTTCCTGTCTTGGGCCAATCTCATCCACGCATGGCCCGCGATGGGTCTGATGTCGTCGACACATCGGGCTGATGGTCTGCCAACTGAACGCTTGTCCGTAATCGGTAGCCACTCTGTCAGGGCTCTACTCCACCTGCCATCACCTCGCCTAGCCACGTGTCCTGCCCAGCGCCACTTGAGTCGTATAATACGGTGTCCGACATCTGCGACTTTTGTCCTTCGTCGGATTTTCGTATTACGGATTTTGTCTCTTAGGCTAATACCTAACATGCATTAATACGATATAGCATTAATACGTAACTACTAGACCAGGTCTTATGAGACACCTAGGATCCTAGATGTAAAATCTGCTTTAGATCTCAGTTGCTAAATTTGGACGATCTTTGTCGACTGCATTGAACTTTTCTCTAATCTTTTATGACTTTAACTTATAAACACAAACGCTGCTTAGATTAAGGGGTTCCCAACGAGTCACACCAAAACGAGTCACAGAGTTACTCGATGGGATTTTTTATTCCAACGAGTAACACTGTTACACGAGTGTGACTCGTTGTGAACAATTTTTAAATTAACAAATTTCATTTACCTACTTTCCTCGCAATATGAAAATTAAGTGCGCAGTAGGCAGGTACTTACTAATGTCACCCAGCTTTAAGCAGCAGAGTTTATAATTAAGACCCTTATTCTCCGTTTTTTTCTGACAATTAGTTCTTGGAGGCTATCTCATTGATCTACTCCACACAAAAAATATAGAAAGAAACCATTACGTACCAATAATAACTCATAATTAAGTAACTAAAAACAGCTATAAACGTTTATCGACATGACATCGTACCAAAACTAAGAACCAAACAAACAATACTACTCAGAATCGCCTGCAGGCACATTTTTCTCGGCCATAAATCGTTCTATTACTTATATTTGCGCCATGATAAATACGGGCGGGTATTATTTACGACATGTTTGATCGGATAAGGAGTGTCCACTAGTTCGGCTGGGGGCAGATTGGAGCGGTAAATCATGGGACGAGACGACGAGATATGGTGTGATGAGATGAGAGGAGTATGTGGGCCGCAGTTGATAATTAGGTTTTGCTGGCGCTGAGATTATATAGATCTTACTCCTTTTCTCTCTTGACTGATACGTCCTTTGCTATAGGACCTATAATATCTGAGGAATCTTGTACATATTAGGGTTTGCTAGCATTGAGATTACTGACGTAACGTTGCTACAGGAACTATAATGCCTGAAAAATTTGTATTAGGTTTTGCTGGAGGTGAGATTTTGTTTTGTAAATACTATAGGAATCTGATTAATTATGTCTGAATAAACATGTTAAGCTTACTCCTTTTTTTCCTTTTCCAGGTGATGTGTGTCCTTTGTAAGGGACGCCCTTATGGTGGTAACATCAATTGGTGACCTCGCTCACAATCGTTAAATAGAAGATTGCCATAAGACGGAATGCCGGCAGACGTCACTCCTGGTTGAAACACCTACAGAAGTGATTTGGCTGCGACACCACCTCGCTATTCAAAGCGGCAGCCTCGAAATAGTAGGTACCTAGTGTACCTACTGTCAAATAGAAGAGGAACTAGAAGAAGAAGTAGTGAATTGAAAAAGTGAAAAGAAAGACATTAAAGCAGTGCGATATACTATAATTAGAACTTGTCGAAGAAGAAATTGTATCTACCCACTCTACCCGCAATTATGCGGATCATCAATACGTATCACTAGATCACTACCTACAACACTTCATTTAAACGATAAATAAATCAACGTTTTTAATCAAATGGAATCGAATTGAACTAAGATATTCTGTCTGCTGCCAACCATTACTTATTCTATGCTGCAGCTAAATTCTGAAAAATGACAATATTTCCTCCAATTTCCCTCAGAAGGTGTGCACCATTTCCTGCGTTTCCCATCCCGTATACCATCAATAGCACTATCGTTATTAACTCCCCTCTCCCCAAAGACAATGCGACTAATGATCCTGTCAATATTGCTTAGCGCACGACACGGCATCGCTCGGTGTTGCAACTAAAGATTTTGATGTCGTTTGGTAAATGTTATTAATTTGTTGGTTAAGATTAGTGAGGATTACACAGTGTTTTTTTTATTTCAGATTCTGGTATCCTATTGGCGAGTGAGATATGAATTCAGTCACTGTCGCTCTTATTAGATATGTCATGACAGTGAGAGTCAAAGAGATAATCTCGGACGCCAAAGAATAGTGTTCCTCAGTGCTTATCACGACAGATTAGTTAAGATTATCTAGATACCTCCTATTTCGTTTTTGGTTTCAGAGTTTCGGTTCTGAATTAATAGTGTCGTTTGGTAGTATCATCAGGACTACGCGGAACATCTATAGGTAATTGCAAGACCGAAAATAATGGTTGGCAAAAAGGCATCATCTTGAAACGATCTTTGTCAGCAGTTAATCGAAAAGGCATGACGGAATATGATCGAAATCTTGTAAACTAATTTAATTTAAGCTTACGTTTTTTATGTCATAGGTTCAAAGTTTGAAACATATAGATGTAAGCAGATTTAAAAGTGTTTTTTGGTAAAAATATGCATTTCACAACCTTTAGAAAAAATGCATTGGAAAATAGATTAGTTTCATAAATAGTTATATTATAATTATATTACTAAGACAAAACGTCACTGATTTAGAAAAATATCCTTCACATTTCCTTGTCTTAACAAATCAAATCTCTTAGTCCTCAAACAATGCACAAGTGACCCGTGAACCGAAATCCGGCTGTCAAAATATCCATCGCAGTCAAAGGGACCTCATTTGTAAGGGAGCGCCAAAGGAACAATACACTTAATTCTTGTACAAAACTTGATTGATAGCCAATCTCGTTTTACTTGAACAGTTGACGTGTCAAGCAGATAATGGAGTTCGGGCTTAGAATGGAGTTTGGGAGTTATCAAGATTTGATGGTGAAAGGTTTTGGATAATATCTATTTTGCAGTCACTAAATCACTTTAAAAAATACTAAATTAATTTTTAGATAAGTAGATATTTTTCTATTTTATTAATGTAAAATTATTAGGCGTGAGTAAGTTATTATGCCCTTTCAAGAATAATCAACTATAATTACTATTAATTAGGAGTGTTTCAATTAAGAATAAAAATAAACAAAACAGCGCAAATTCATCGTTTTAAATTTATTTGATAAAATAACAGTTACAATTTAAATAAAAGCTTGGAAAGTTAACTAAACTGTCAAATTGTAGTCAAATATTAATATTAGAGACTTATTTCAAGAACTGTGTACACGAAACTAATTTGAGACCATCACGGTTGACTCATTTCACATTAACTCGTATTGACAAAGGATATTAATCTAAATAAAAATAAACGGGTGTATTACAAGCGATTTGAGGTGTAAATATTTAGATTAATCGAGACCGTAAGTAAAATACAAGTGATGAGAATTGATGTAAGATATGACCGAATATTTATTTGATCTTCCTATTGTTATGCTAATTTTATATATTAGATGAAATAAATCAAGATTATGACCCCTTAGTCTCCTCAATGATATAACAAACAGGGTTTTTTATTAACATTGATCATCACAACGATGATTTTGATGACGTCATAGAAGTCGGAGAGAATCTCGTTCTTAATCATAATTAATATTAAAACACTAGTACTACGAAGTTTTTCTGTAAGAAAGTTTTTATTGGTAAAATAAAGTTTATCATAACAAAGTTTGGTTAACTATGTTCCACAAAATATGATCTTTTAAAGATGTGTGATGCTGATGAAACTTATACCTGTAAATATCACACGTACATAGGTACTTAGACACGAAATCACGAATACGATGCCAGACTTTTGTTATCAAAACTGATCTCAAGCGAATTCGGCCTTCTTCATATGGCAACACTAAAAAGTGTCTCAAAATCTAATGGCTTTTTTTTTGACCAACTTAGACTATTTTAAATTCTAGCATGAAGACATGACGAAAACGCATCCAGGTAAGCAATTATTAACACCTGAATGTTACCACGTGAAATTTTGTTTTCCTCGTTTCCTTGTGAGTTGTGACAAGTTTCTGCACAATGACACCTTACAATAGACAAAGCCTGTTAAGCCATACAAAAACGACCACAACATAAGTGCACCAGTAGTAACCTACCTTCAAGCTAACCGACAAGCAACTAACAGTACAACTCGTAAACTACTTGCCGCATTAACCATAACGTATAAAGGCACTAAAAGCACGTCTGGCCGTCCCTTGACGCCGTTTCGGCTGTCAATGCGAAAATTTAAGTCCTCGCCACACCCATGCACTCTGAAGGGTCGACCTCCGTGCCCTTTGTCTTGATTGCTCCCTTTTTCCCGGACTCGTTTTGTCTGGAATCCGTCATGTGTTTAGCGGAATTGTTGTTCGGTCCCAGCCGTTGTTTGTCCATTATTCCTGGGCTTTCTGCGGTCTTTTTGAAAATTAGCTTTTCGTAATCTTGTGGAAGGCTTTTTGTTCTAAATGTTTGAAGCTTATAAATTACAAGGTTACGTTAAAGTAACATCGATCATCATCATTTGGTCGTAATTTGATTTTTGACATGAAATTCTTACAACAGTGTTTCCCACTTTTATCAAATATCGGAAAGACTTGCTAAATCCCAAAAACATAATAAAAATAATATATATTGCATTGCAATATTATATAAAATAATTTTCATTTGTAACTAGATGTCACAACAACATTTGCTAACTTGGTTAAACCTGGTTTCGAGAAAAACACGTTTAAAGATTTTGTTTTTATTCTGAAGGACGGTAAATCAGCAAAGCAAAATCATTGTATTTCTTAACGACTGGACCCAAATTTTTGCAAATTAATCGTAAAACTTTTTCTTCTATTGTGTTAACAAGGAGTCGTTAATTTTCCCTCGTAATTAAGAGCTATTCTAAAAACAACATTACAGCAAGATCTTAACAACGGTCATAACTAATTGCTTATACTTTGTAACTTACTGAACGCACCTCGTTTTAACCCTATACAAACCGACAAAACAGTTCCTTTCTAACACATGTTTACAAAACATCCACACTAATCTCTTTGAAGGAATGTGTTACCGTCGCGGCCATTCATCTTATATTAACGACAATATCTTGATATATTTTATCACATTTAGCTGTGGTCGAAATATTTACTACAACCGACCAAGTTGAAGCGAACTCCCTTTCCCTCTGCACTTCATAGTCAATCGTCTGTTCAAAAGGAAGTTGTGGGTAGTTGTGCAGGTCTTGTGATTTTGGTTAGTGTGCTGCTTTAGTCGTAGTGTGAACGTTCTTATTTGTCATCTGTCAATTTGGTCTATTTTCGGGGGTGATATGAAAGCTCGTTTTAACAGGGCTTGTCGCTCGTGTTTTGTCATCGTTATTTTCGGTTATAATGAGTATTGACAGCGATTTGATGTTGTTTTAGTTTAGCTTTCGTGTCTTCATGAATGGCTGTGATATTTTTAAGCTGGGGGCGTATTGTACACATTTTAGTTCTGACAGCCTTGTGGTGAAAATGCATTTTTTTTCTGAAAAATCTTTTTTTATAATCTAGATAGGATAATAATAATTACTATCAAAGTCCTTTTGCATCATTATATTTTTATTACTCTTCTAATTATGCATACATTTTGAGAACACAATAAATATTTTAATAATTTTTTAATAGATCCTTGATCCTTGATTGGTCTTAAAGTGTTATTCAAAATATTAAACAACTGCAGTGCTGTGTGCGGACTAGAAACATTGAACAAATTCAAAGTTTTTTTTTATATCTTCTCTTCTATTTGCATCACCGTAAACAAAATTAATGACCTTCAATCAGTACAGTAGATACAGCTTCGATTAAAAACTCTTTAATTTGTATCCACGGGACCACGCGTACCGTTTCGGTGCTATTAAAGGCCGGCTCGGGCCCATTACCTGGGCCCTGGGTCCCACCCTTAATCCCTATAATTAGAGTCCCACAAGGTGATTGATAGTTGCTGGAACACAATTCTGTGAGTCAAACGAGAATCTAATCAGTTTTTATAGGTTTTATTCTGTATGTGCGTCGCGCTTGTTGGTATGTAGCTGAGATGGGTGTGATCGTGAGGGATTAATAAGAAATAATATCGCATCAGAGGGTTTCAAAGGGAGCAAAGAGAGCTCAGTTTTCATAGGTCACAATGCTATGGTAACCGCGCGAAGGTTTCTGTTTGGAATTAGAAAGCATTAATACGTAAAAAAAATCAGTTCAATGTACAATGACTCGCTCCATCCTACATCTGGTGCCGTAAGCTTGTGCTGTCCCAATAATTTGGAAAAATTGTTTTTGTTTTCCCGCTATATTTTAGACAAAAGTAAACCCCCTTGAAAATTATTTCCATTGACGAGAATGAAAACGATACATATAACAAACATTTACACATAGTCCCCTACGCCATATTTTGTGTGTTAAAATATAATTAAATACCTTACATTTTAATTTTAGTTTTAGTAATTAGAACTTAGAACATTACACACTTTAGGTACATCTTATTTATCTTCCAAAGCGATTCGACTGAGGCTTTAAGTCGTAACAAACTTTCGCATTTCATAAATTATATTTTTAGTGTCAAAATTAAAATAAAATTACTCTAACAATGTTTAAGTCAGTTCAATAAATAAGTAAGTACATTATATGTCAGAACAACAAATTGCTCATTAGTACATAATTAGCTTAAATTCTAACGTTATTAGCCAACAAAATGAGAAATTGTTGACATAACAATGGCCCCACATTCTACAACTACATTCGCCCCACATGAGAATGACGGAAATATCTCTCTAATGTAAACGTTTTCTAACAACAGAAATTAGTGCACCGTTTTACTGTGGTTTAGAATAATTTACAGTACAACGATGATAGCCGGTCGTGTTTGTGAAGAATGAGACGTTGTGTCAAACGGTAAAACTCTAAACACAGGTTTATCAAGAAGTAAATAGAGCTCTACTAGTAAGCTTAGTATAGTAATATAAGTTCTTCCAATTTTAATACTAAAATAATATAGTTGCATTAAGAAGTAGGTATAGTAACGTACGTAGATACGTAAAGACGCTTGAAAATAAATTGAACCTTTGGATTAAACAAGAACATTATTTTTACAAAACAAAAAACAAAAACCGACTTCAAAACACCGACTATTGAGTTATTCATCTATTTGTCGCGCACGTACTTAATGCAAATTTAAGACTTATATGGTTTTCTCATGGATACCATTATCAGAACTGGACTAAATTGAAATGGGACCAAATGGGAAGCGTCAGCTTTCTAATAAAAAAAGAATCATCAAAATCGATTCACCCAGTCAAAAGTTATGAGGTAACAAACATAAAAAAAAAAAAAAAACATACAAACGAATTGATAACCTCCTCCTTTTTTGAAGTCGGTTAAAAAGAAAAGATTGACTTGATGGATAGATAAATACTGAATCACAATAGGTATTTCAACATTACGAAAAATAGGTTGTCTATCAAAAATATTTTTTTTAGTTACTTATAGTAATATAAGTAATATAGGTAATATAGGTACTTATAGTAGTTACTTAGTCTTGAAAATATGGTTGTAAAATCAGAAATAAAACTTTGTTATTTTATTTCAACATTGGTAAATTTGGTAACGCTCCATTTAAATTTCAATTCATTCGATAATAGAACGGATCGTTCGTTGCTCATCAGGGCCTTCGCCACTTTTTTAAGAAAATGAGAAACACACATACCTACCGTAATAGCTACCCCCGACCCCGGCTGCTGGTTCAACCCCCAAAGAATGAAGACTATTAGGAACGCCTATTGTTGCTCGGGACGCCATTAAAACCATGTAATTTTATTAAATTGGTAGCAATTTATCTAAGAAATCGTGCATCAGGCCTGCCTACTGCATTGTGTACCGTAAGTGCGTAGCCTCGGAAGATAACATCTTTTGATTTACACGTAAAGGCCTATTTACGAGTGCGCTGAGATTTGATTTTGAAATTGAGGTGGAAATGTAAAACAGAAAAGTTTCGTTTACACGGTTTGAATTCAAAATGTATCTATTTTACATCACATTAAATAGAAGGTAACACAGAGTACCTATTATTCTAGGTTAATTTTACGAATAACAAATGTCATTCAGTTTATACTGACTGAAGTTTACTTAAACAAAATCTAATAACTAAAAAATATTTCATATCTCTTAAGGGAATATATTTTTTAAGAAAACTGATCTTATTTTTATCTTGAGAAATATTTAATTTCTTTGCCTATTTTTTGCAGTCATCTTCATAACCAACTAAAAACGGTCGGTCACTTCAAAAATTGCATAAAAATATTTGAAATATTCGTCGTAAATTGGGTCTCTCGATTGTCTATTCGACTAAAAAAGTTTTATAAATCGATTTAGTCGCTGTAAAAAATAAGGGCATAATTACGGTCACAATGCGGTGGTTAGCGAGGCGGGACAATTAGATTTTGACGGGTCTGTGATAAATGGTCGTGGTGCCTTAACCGCAGGAGAGGCGTGGAGTCGACAACACTATATTGAGATTAAAAAATAAGAAAAGATGAATTTCCGCACTGGCCACACAGTTGGTTAGGTTTAAAAATACAAAGTTCTACGTGGTCTTTAACTATTTTAAGGTTAGTTTTGGCTAAACAGAACTAAGATTTTTTTATGCATAAGTGTTATACCTACGTAATATTTTTTTTTCAATTATTTTAAATTAAAAAAAAATATACAGTTTGGGATGCTATACTTAAAAATCAAATAGGTACTTTCAATATTTTTAGCGTAAAACCTCTCTATCGCACCTTTATTCTATAAATGATTCACTAACAATACGACCCAACTTATGATTAAAGCGATCGTTTCTAACCGCGAATTATCAAATTTCTTCTTCGCCCTAACATTATCACATAAGTCCAAATGTCTCAAGGTACCGCTTAACCATCAGCCACTTTTCATAGACCCCCATAAACCACACAAGCCCACCCTAGCTCTACGAAACTCGTCAAGTGATCAGAGCCAACGTAAACTGGCCAAGTTAAAAGTGAAGCGATTAAGAGAAAATTGCGAAAGATTACAGGCTGGATCGTAATCCACGGATCAGATGTAATTATCAGTCTACCTAACTTTAAATGTTATTAATTAGAACTGTGATTTAGGTGAACAATTTGGTAACGATTTCGGAAAGTCAAAAGTTAAACGCCGCAATTAAAACTACTGCGTTCGTCAAAATTGTGAGTAAATTAAGGGGATGATGCTGGAACCGACACTTATGAAGAAATAGCAACGCCTGCGGGTCCGCCTGCTGTATGCTATTATCCCCTTAACAATTTAAGGCTGATAATTTTAGTGCCTCTCTTATTGAAGGATTATATTATCAAGATAAGTAAATGCCACGTCATGATTTCTGAAATGCCTCCGGCTTCCATTCAGCAGCTTTTAGTCTCATGATTTCAACATCATCTGTTCAATTATCATATGTAGACATACGTACAAGTAACAAATAGGTACGCAAGTAAGAAGATTAAACGTTAAAATACCTACTTACCAGTCCTATTTTTAATCTACTCGTACATAGGTTGCCATAAAAATGGTAAACAAAGCAGTTTGTCGGTCAGTTTGCAGAACTACAATAATTGGTATGGTTATAAAAAAAGTGAGCATATTTTGCCCACTCTGGCTACTGCTTACCTACTTTTCGTAAATAGTTTAGAGAAAACCAAGGTTACAGGCATTAACATTAATTTGATATATTATAGCTTAAAAGAGCAAAAAAAAATTACCAAAACATCGAATAAATAGATCTAATTTTACAAAACTACCCACATCCTTTCACACACTCTCTTAATATGTTTTCATCTAACTTAATAAAACGTGAGCTCCTAGTCCAGTATAATTATAACAATTATACAAAATCTTTAAGAAAAACAGTCAAATTCTGCAAAATGGCTGTTACACACTTTCTAAATCTTAAAAGCGGCACCCAAAACCAAACCCCCCCAGTGACAACCTTAATTACTTTTAGAGAAACAACCATCTCGAGTGTTATCTACAATCTCAGCGATGTAATAAAACTTATAACGCGATGTACGGACCGACAAACTTAACTATGCAATCGGACAAACCAGGTAACCACAGATTTTCCTTGGGAGACTTTCAGTATTGTTCAGAGAATGCAACATTAGCTCTTTTTGTAACTGCACAGATAAGTTGGTCGGCTGTAGCGACTGTGGTGACCGCTACTTGCACTGTTCTGTGACCGTTCCACGTGGTAGACAACTGAATTATTCATACAATAACGAGAATCTAGAGTGTGGAGTAACACGATGGGACAGTTCGCAAGAAATCATTTTCAAACAACAATTCATTTTGTTTTAAAAATACCACAGACCCATAGTGCGAAGTGGGGATTACGAATTACAGGGCATTTTGGGGACAGACTGATACTAAAATATTTAAATTATCTCTAATGCTGATCTCTGAGAGTGCGAGATTGCTTTTAAACCAAAAACAATTTCAAGTCAAACGATCAATTTCGACTCTGACGCCGAAATTCTTTTTTGCATTTATAATGAACAGAATATTTGAAACAATCACATACTGAAACTGTTTCTTCAACACTTACAGAAAATACTTGAAATATTGAAACAAATTCTTCAAAATCTAAGAATGATTCATCTCCGTGATTATATTCATAAAGTCAGAATACATTTACGACGTTTTGTCCTCGGGCGAGTCTCCCACGACTCGAATTCGACTGCTGGTCACATTTCAGACGAAGAGCGAAATTTTTGACATTCCGTCAACGCCCTTAGAGTCCGGTGTAGCCTTGTAGACGTGATACTACGAGACTTTTTTTGCTCTCTACTAATAATTCGAATGATATAGACGGGTGAAAAATTACGCGGTTAAAAACTTGTGATGTGAGATCACATGGCTATGCCATGGCATATTGCTTAGAATATGTACTGTCTGTTACGTTCATATGGTTTTAGAATGTCCTGTAATATTTTTAAGACAAGTAGGTACGAGTATATCGTTATGTGACCGATATCATACCATACGGTAGACTAGCGTGACTTCCATCGAAAATTATGTAGTGTATATTCGATAAAAACGTGTAAAAAGAAATTTCAATTTACGGCGCGCTGTACATTTTTATTATATTTATCAACTAACTACCTAGGTTTTTTTTTTGACAGAAGTAATACCTAGGGTACAAATAAGTTCACATGACTAGCGTCCGTACCGTGAGTACCTACCTACTTATCGCGTTTTTATTGGATCGCCCTAGCTTTCGTCTGGCTCTGTAAGCTAAAGAAAAAGCAATTCAAAATCCAAGGCCATAAATATTTTAGGGTTGAACAGAATCTAAAAATTTCTAAGTCTCTGACTCGGTCCTTTGGCTATGACGACACATTTGCATAATAACACCGCCTTAGGGCAAACGCACCACTTTTCGGCGCATTCTTTACTTTAACGTTTTTGTATGGAATCTTTGAAGTCATCTCGTTGGCCTTGAATTTTCAATGATAACATTGTAGAACTGAATCCCATTTAAAAATAAAATATGGTCTAAAAAAGTAAATGTGCCTACTGCATACTGCACTCTTGCTGTACGTAACTAAAGATGCAAAATATAATGCAAACTTAAAAAAACCGCCTTCAACATTATTTGCGCGACATATTTATTCCAGTTATGTCGATTTTAAAGCCAAACTACCAGTAAAAAACCAAATTGTTTCCACAGCCACAGTCTTATTATACCTACATACGTAATACGTAAGACCCCTCAACAAAAATATAACTACTGCAATTAAATTGCAATGCGCAAACACTATGACTCCAGTCAAGTCTAAATACACATGGCGGTAATTGTTAATAATTTGCAATGTGTTCTTACATCGATTATTTCTGCCTCGTCGCTCTGTAACGTACTGAGTTCAAACACGACAAATAAATAAATATTCAGACAGTAATTTCCGCTGCAACATCCAATAATTAAACTCTTACGTAACAGACTAGCAGGAAGCACATCCAACTACACCTACCTAGCTACTTTATAGAAGCGTTAGTTCTTACACTCCAGTAAACCAGCGCAGTAACAGCAGTGCTGCAAAGAAAGAGAACAAAAAGATTGTTCAATACCGAGTCACGTAAAGAGACTCCGTTACACATATCAGTGTAATCATCACACACTGCATTATCTACGACAGCTTTTGCAACTTCGGACAAACGGTGGAGCAACAGTCACAAACCGTGACGACTGACAGTCACCGGCGAACAACCTTACGTTTACCTCATTCGAAAATCAAACTCGATCTAATGTCGTTTGCTATAGTGATCATTTTGAATTTCAAAGACAATCTTGCCGGCCAGTGCTATCCGCACCACAGAGTATGAAAGACAAAGATAATTGCGGACGTGAAAACGCTACCTACTGGATTCATACCATGTATTTGGTACATGGGACGTTCCGTTTTATGAATTTGTCGCTTCTAATTGGCCGTCGACCAATCGGCTCGAAGGAATCTCGGGACAATAGCCGCTGTAGGACGTACAGTCGCACACACTGCGTACACAGATTGTAAATAATGTTCTGTGTAATTTTCCGGTAAGTGACTGCAACAATAGACGTCTGCAAGTAAACAAAAGAAGATCTGAGCATTGTTCTCAATTTAAATAATTTAAAAGACAAAAGAACGATAATATCCGACGACGAAACCTTTTTCGTATGAAGACATGTAATCAGCCTTTTTCATTTCTCAATGAATTGAAAAATAATATAAATATTATGTAGATAAGTAAATAGTTTCTGCATAATAATTATGACGACTGTTAATTTTCCCCAATTTTTTTTACTAAAACCAATGTAGTCTATCTGAAAATGCAAACCAACCGCCTCAAATAACTAAAAATATCTAGGAATTCACAAAAGTGATTGGCAAATATTTCGCTATGTCGAATAAAAAATTACCTGGTTAAATCGCAATTGGCTTGTTTGTCAAGATATTTACTTTCAACTAATTGGCAAATACTGTTAAGTTTGCTTAATTGGCGTGTCTTCCTATGACATGTATGTAGATTGCACAACCATACGATTTCTACAAATTAAAACCGTATAAAAGTTTTGTGCAAAAAATCAGTTACGGCGTGTGGCTGCAGCCATCTTTGACGGACCGCTTGGCTATAGCTAGGTAGGTATAAGACTGCAAAAATCTAATAAGTCTTACTATGGAAACCAACGTGGTTTTGACACATTTTGTTATAATTAACACGGGAATACTAACGTAAAAAGTAAGTCAAAAAACAAAATCTAGTCGTAATAAGGGACTTCTTTTACGTGAGTAGGTATTCCCGTGTCAATTATTTAATAAGTCATCAAGACTTCAAACAAACAATTCTACAATTTAACTGTTACGAACAGAGGCCGTCTAGAAGTAACTTACCTAGTAAATAGTTACTAGGAAACTATGTACGATAGTATTTTATTTACTTTTAATTATATTGAGGCCATCTAGCCAGTATTTTGTTTACATGAATTCTGGGTGGCGCAGACCTGTTATGGCCAAACGTGACGTTTAACATCAGGCGAGCGATTTGCTCGTCTCGTAACTCAATTACATAAAAAAAAAATGACATTTTACGTTACGATAAGGTATAATATATCTTTTTTAAAACATGTAATTTTTTACTTTACTATAGTATGACCTATGATTATTCAATAGGTTTTAGAGTTGTTCCTTCTAGTAAATTTTATAAAGTTTTTTTTAATTGCAAATTTTGAGTATCATGTCAATGAGCTTGGTATTATTTTAGAGCCAGATTAATAACCGATTTATATACCTCCAAGCTCACAATCAAAATAGTAGAGGTGGATAGAGCTTTCTTAACAGTTTCTCCAACATTTAATTACCAACCAAAAATATTAAAATCGGCATCGGTATAAATAGTAACGATGGTCACTAATAAAAATCTTTAGTTACGCACTATTATATCGATAGTTATCGACGATAGGTATCGATTAAATGCTACTTAATTGCGCCCGCTCCGATTCGATAAAAAAGTTTTTGTCGTTCATCGAGACATTTTAATCGTTACGAATAGTTAACAGACATTCAGATTGGTTTAATCGAATGATTTTTGAAGACATTGAATTTTATTTTAACAAATAACAGCGTTTTGAATGAACCGGCACACTTCTGCGCCGCCGCGGCTTGTATTTGAGGCCAATGGACAAACAATACTTTTAATAAACACAATTATTTGAATACCAGCACAGCATACAATGCAAAATTTTTGTGAGAATTGACATACCTAAAGTAAATTGTAAAAGTAAATGTAAGCCTACGTTTATAAATAACTACACACATTTAAGCCAACTAACGTGAAATACCAATGGATTTTAGGTAGTTTTCCATTGAATATTTTTTTGCGCAATTTTTTGCTTTGCCTTCTATTTTTTGCTAACTTTTCTGATTTTTGTACAATTTTTTTTTACTTTTTTCTGTTCTTTTAACAACGTAAAATAATAATTCATCATCATAATCAACGTCTGTTTAGATGCAAAGCCCGCGTAGCACGGGCCGTAGATAAATGAGTCTTTCAACCGTTTTTTTTATCCACGCATAGATATTATTATGTCAAAGCTAGCATATGGATGTTTGTCTCATTTTCGCGGGATATAAACAAGGTAAAGACGATTTCTCCCCACGGCGTGCTAGGTGAGCTGCTGCAAATAGATCTCGTCTTTTTATGTACCTAATGTTAACTCTACGTCTTTCTTTCAATAAATATTTCATTACATAACAAGAACATTATTTTTACAAAACAAAAAACAAAAACCGACTTCAAAAGACCGACTATTGAGTTATTTATCTATTTGTCGCGCACGTACTTAATGCAAATATGACTTATATGGTTTTCTCATGGATACCATTACCTATCAGAATTGGACTAAATTTAAATGGGACCAAATGGGAAGCGTCAGCTTTCTAATAAAAAAAGAATCATCAAAATCGATTCACCCAGTCAAAAGTTATGAGGTAACAAAAAAAAAAAAAAACAAACAGACGAATTGATAACCTCCTCCTTTTTTGAAGTCGGTTAAAAAACGTTTCCATAGAATTATTTCCCAAAGCTCCAAGAGATCTAATACAATTACGCACCGACCGCAAGACTATCCATCGTCCATCGTATGAAACCAGTCGAGAGCAATTACAATTAATGAATTTGTCATCGCAATTAATTTTATAGGAATTAATATTCGGGCGGCGAACGCAAAGGGGCACTTTTTATGTTATTTTTTATGTAATAAATTGTCATAAAATGGACTCCGATGGTCTTGGGTGACTGTGAATTGATTGACGAATTGCGTGACCAATCCGAAATAGGTGGATTTCTTTTGAGAGCGTTTGGTGAGCGGGCCACGAAATGAACTGGTGGAGAGAATCGCGTGGTTTCAATGAGTTGGTTCGTTCTCATTGACATATAAATAACTGTATCTACCAGGTTATAATTATAGACAAGTAAACGAATCTAGCTCATAGAGTAGGGTAGTAGGTAGGTACCTTTCTAAACGTCGTAAAGCGTTGTTGTTGTCCTTAAATATTTAGTTTCTGTCTGCTCTTATGTTTAATTTTATCAATTTTTTTTAAACTTGAATTGGAATTTGATTTCATTATGATTTTAAATTAATCATATAATTTTAATCTTATTATGTAGCAGGTACGATACATTTTCTATTTTCCAAAATAAAATTCAATACGTATAAATATAAAAATAAACATATTAAAATACATAAAATACGTATTAAAATTTGAATTTAAACTACTAGGATACAATAAAAAATACCCAGCATTCAGTCCGTTATTCTCTTTCTCTCTAAACTGACGTTACAATAAGTTAAACGGTTTTATAAAACAATAAAAAAATGTACTAAAAACCAAAAAATAATAAAATAGATACAGTCGTGGGAATTATAAACATATGCATAGACTAGACCAAAATAAAACCGTGGGGTAATCACGGTTTTATTTTATTATGTCACACCAAAACGAGTCAGTGTGACTCGTTGGCACCACCCAGAATTTTGAACTCGCAGAATTCAAGACCCTGCGCGGCTCAGCACTGCGCTCGTCACCCTGAGATAAATATAAGTTGTTTAATCTCCCATTTGCCCTGTAATTTCACTGGAAACAATGTTAATGAATAAACATAATTGTATTGTCACCAAAATCCAAAGTGTATACAAAATTTCAGATTAATCGGTTGACATGAAGAGGGTGAAATTTGAATTACTAAATTTGACCCAAGAAAAAAGAAAACGTGAGCTAAATAAAACCGTTTAAAAATGTGAATAGATACCCTGAGACAGAAAGAAGCCTACCAGTGCTATTGCTTTTTAAAAGCTTTTATGCTTTTTAACTTGCATGTTTAATCTTGCAACTCTATTTTGAACCACTTCCCGATGTCCGATTAAGCTGAAATTTGGAATACGTGTGTAACTCCGATGACAATGTAACAAAAGCTTGTTTTTAAAAAAAAATTCAAACTAACTTATTATGGCAATAGTTTTTATATATCCAGCGAAGGGATAAAGAATACCGCGGACGTTGACGTAACGAAATCCGCTTTCTGTCTTCCCAAGCTGCCCGCTCGTTCCACCGCCTCGCTCCAAGTTGTAAAACTCTTAACGGTCAGAAGTTCTCACGACAGATCGCGCCGATTATCGAATCGTGTTCATTATTAGTCAATCTGTTTTATTGAAGCACCGCCTTTGATCGAGACGACTAT
This sequence comes from Alcis repandata, assembly GCA_949125135.1. Taxonomy (NCBI): domain Eukaryota; kingdom Metazoa; phylum Arthropoda; class Insecta; order Lepidoptera; family Geometridae; genus Alcis; species Alcis repandata. Next base: position 8,766,103 of record OX421238.1, read on the forward strand.
GTCAATTTCTTTACATCGATTATGATGTTAATCGAGTAATGTCTGCTCGATTGTTATTGTTTTTGGAAGTCGGCCTCTTCTAATCTATTTAATTAATTCGTTTCTGTAACGTAAGACTGGTTGGAAATAAAAAAGTTAACTTCAAAGCAAGTTGCGGAGAGTAACTAATTGTAGAGACACGTATTTTGCGGTTAACATTTATGACAGTGATGTGATTGAATTAAGTATCTTATATCCTTAAAATAGATAGGTAAATGCCACAAACATCCGCCAATAAAATACTAAATAACCTCAAGCTTTAATGACATCTAGATCCACTAAAACATCAACAGAACGATTCCTGATTGCATTTACAAAAACTCGTATTCGAATGAAACCACCGTCTCGACTCCGAGTAATCATAGAGCTATACATGACCACAGACTAAATAATAATTACGCATGACAGTTACGACATTGACATTCTAACTTTGTACTCACCGACGCTACCAAAAATCTTTTAATTTATTTAATTTGCGTCTCTAATTATGGACAATCAACACTGAACGTGATTTCTCGTGACGCCTCAGCCTTACAAGGTAGTCTTTTGTGCTATCGTCATTTGCTGTCAGGCATGTGTTTTGCCCGGTAACCTTTTCATACGTACCTTTAAAACCATCTCCGATAGACCCATGATTCCCCTCTCAAACACCCAGGTATCCACCAGCAAAGGGAGGCGAGGGAGACCTAGATTGATTTGCCAGTGATCACCATTATCGGAGACTAGTAATCACTCGTAATCACAGAACAACGAATGGTTTTTCGTCGTGACGCGTTTTTTTGTCAAATTATTTTGTAATATTTTTTTGTTCGTTTTATGAATGGATTTTTGATTCAATGTCAGAGAGCGTCGTACGTTCGATTGACATCAAATTATATGTGATTATGCCTTGTCTGGTTGTAATAAATAATGCTCGGACGTAACTAGATAAAAAGGTATAATGTCAGCATCCTGGTCCAATAGTCCAGTTGATCTTCTTCGGTGTAATTAGAAACAAGGATGCGCTGTAAGGAAAGTTATTTTGTTGTTATATTATGTCGTCGGAAAGGATTTTTTCATAGGGAGATAATTTGATCCAGTCATTTATATCAATACGAATGGTCAGTGTTAGGGCTTAATATTTTGAATTGCTTGTTACTGATTTGGCGTTTTGAGAGTCGTCAACAAAAAACTGGACGTAACTTTATGTTACCTATTCTCGTTTTTCGTAATAACGGTTTAACAACAAGTTTTGGCAATTTAACAAACAAATAAAAACTTATTTTGTAAAGAGCCCTACTTCTGCTTACTTTTACCAGTACCCTTTGCCTTATCAGACAGTTGGCGAATTTGCCTTAATCGCAGGTACGATATTTGAAGAACTAAAACATTTCAAATACTTAACGGCAGAATAAACCATTTCATTTTAAATTAATGTCTTTAATTTACAGTTCTGATTAAAAATTTAACAAATATCAACGAGCAATTTGCAAATATTCAAATTGTGTCATCAAGCATATAAACTTCGCAACACAGCCTTACCTCGACGTACCTCATAATATTCCTTCAAACGGCTTATTGAATTACATCCGCTTCACATTGTACCAGATAAATCCACATTCTAACCATCGGTGTTGGTCGGTAATGGGCAATTGTACGCATAACTGTGAGGAGGAGGATCAGCGATCGCTGGGGAACAATCGCCATTGTGGCCAGAGCCAGCGGCGACTGTCACTGCAATAGTGGCTGCAATAGAGCAGTCGGTAGAGGTGGACCAGTGGAAAAGAATATGATGTTCACGTAAATCAATTCTTTATGTTGATTTACCCACATAACTCTTAATTTCACTAAAATCACTACACTGAGAAAAATGGCCATCGAAATTCCGATGAATTCACCTAAAGTACGGAGCATACTGTACTAGTTTTTACAGTGACAACTATTAATATGGTTGTCACCGTAAAAACCGTGCTAATCATCGTTCTTCTATCAGTATGCTCCGTACTTTAGGCGAATTCATCAGAATTTTGATGAATTGTGTGAAGTGAAGTGAGTTCATCATATTTTTAGTGGAATTTAGATGGACATTTTTCTCAGTAAGTATAGTCAATTTATCACTTTGCGACTTTTACTAGACGAAGTAGCCGACTCAATAATACGGGCGAATTCCTGTGATAATTATAACAAAATCCTCAAAAAAAATTCAAAATTTTCTTAAATTTTCCAATGTTGTTAAATAATTCCAAAGTTTTTAATGTCAACATTTTACCTCTGTTGACCCAACTGCGATGAATCCAAAAAGGGGAATTATTTCGTTTTTATTTGCTATTTTGTCACCAACCAGTACTAACTGTAAAAAAAAAAACAAGTAAATCCTCATGCTGTTCATTCCAAAACACCTGCAAGACAAGTAGGCTTCCAACAGAACCTTTGACTTCTTATCGTTTCAAACACTTTACCAAGTCACCGTGACAAGTTTATCAGGAACTAACGTTTTGCAACTTAAGGCGGGTACAGTATAAATCCTAAGGTATCTTAAGTTGCGGACACATGGTGAAAGTTCACTCGCGTATCGCCGTCTGAGCCTGGAGGCTACAGCCTACGCGGGAGGGAGGTATTCTGGGAAGCGATTTTATGTTTCTAAGACGTAAGACGTCAGCAGGTAATTGTTACGTTTCATCATTATTAAAATTATACTAGTAAGACTGTTTTTCAACAATTTAATGCTGCGTATGCGTAAAAGTCAAAATATTCTTTGTTAGGTAATTAAATATTTCAAGTTGGTCTATTAGAAATCAGAGTAGAAAACGTTGCTGACAGGTCACAAAATGAAGATGGTGCGTTAAGATAGTACATGTAATGTAAAACGGTAGGTAGATGTGGCTCATAAATATTGGCTCTCATTGTAGGTAATGCTTTTTCATGTATTTTGCATGCGGTCAGGTGTATTTGTTCAGCTTTTAGCAAATCCATTTGCCATTCACTATTAAAAGTCCGGTCTCTTATTCTAAACACCGTCTGTTTCGATCCTGTGCACTGCTTACCCGCCGCCCTCGCGATATCAAAACAATTTGAATATACCTCCTCAAACTGACACTCAAATGGGCCTACACAAAAATCTAACTTTCATCCTTCAAGGTAATTCCTATCGCTTTCTTCACTTCGACTTAGCATTACCCAGAATAATCTCCGCACTGCATCACCCACAAGTGCGGTGGACACCCGATAGCCCATTACGGATTTATTGCCAGCAGATTGCTATCATTACGCCTCTCCACTGGATTATGTTGTTTGAATATGTTATTAGTGTGTGGAGTGTCGCGACGCTGGAGGCTAATGGAACGACTAGAATCGCAGTTTGTGGTCAATAGAAAATTGATTTCATAACCATCCTTACTAATATTATAAACGCGAAAGTTTGTGAGTACGAATGTATAGGTTTGTTGCACTTTCACGTAAAAACTATTGAATGGATTTGGATAAAATTTGGAATGAAGATAGCTTAACACCTAAACAATATACCACCTAATCCTACCCTGGATTAACACATGACTACTGTTTATCCTAGAAAATCGAGGTGAAACTGCGGGGCGCAGCTAGTAATTTAATACTTTGCTATGGCCACATTATGGGTTTCGGCGAAACGTTTCATAGCCACAAGTTTGGCTGAGTAGTTCGTCGAATCGCGATATATTCGAGCGAACATGAATGCATGTCACGTCACTGTCAATAAACTGGCAAACTGGTCAAAGGATTTCTAACAAGTTGAAATAAAATAAAAGGGTAGACAAAAGCATATAACCGAATACGAGTTTTCTTACGTGACAAGGCGACAGTCATTTTCGCGCAATAATGCGGCTCAAGCATTGTAGAGCTAATTTCCGAACGCTAATTATAGCAGGTTTTGTAGGTAATTATTACGTATAAATAAGAATAAGAATTCAGTTTTGGTTTACAAAAAAGGTGCCATACCATAATGCGTAGCGTAGCTCATATGTTAGTAAAGGGTTGATTACTCGTAACGAGTACAGTGGCGAGACAGTGCGCTCGACCAAGTCCTCGGTTTGTATAAAACATTTTGACAAGGCGTGACAGTCACTAGAACCATGATATGTTCGCTCGGCCGAGTTTTGTCATTTACTGTTTCGCGATTGTACTCGTTACGTGTAATCAGCCCATATCAAGTTCATTTTCATATTTCAGAGGATGCCTATATAGTACTACAAAGTCTTACTTATAAACCATTATTACCTATAGTGCGTAGGTATTTCATTTTTGTATTGTATGAAAGTTCAGTTCACACTGAAATAAAAGTAAATTCGTGCTGTAAACCGATTGGTTAGCCTTAGTGTCAGAATTTTTAATCCGCCGGCAAACCTCTGACCCGATGCTAATCCTTTAATCTATGTCTATTACTTTAGCAATTTGCCTAATAATCTCATTTCTAATTCTATCGCTATAAGGAACCTAAAAAAACATAGCTTGCTCCACGTAGACTAAATTAATATTTTACCTAAGCATTTTATTGGAAATCTGCCAGGTTAACGTTTTATATTTACAGAAAGAACCTCAAATAATTTCACCTTGTTTTGTGAAAGGTCTACATCTACCCTGCCGCTTATACAACCTTACCTACTTATACGAACTTACTTATACTTACGCTATTTGGTGACAACAACATTTATTTCCCAAAATAAAGCTCTATTCACTAAGTCCAAGGGAAGTCCATATCAGTACCCACAGCGGTCTTTTAATTGCGTTCCAATGAAGCGCCACTAATGCCCCCTGACCCCTGCCCCTGTTTCCCACTTGCCCCCTGTTCCCCACTTCCCTACTTTGGCAAGTTTTCGTCCCTTCAGATAACGCACTTACTACGAGGTCTAGTTAGGTGGTTGGGACGAGTTCAGAATGTATTTTTTGGCTGACACCAAAATAAAATTACAAAATTTTCTATTCCTAACAAAATGTATAAACTTACCTAAAAATCAAACTGTACTCGTTTATCGTTAGTCTCGCAAAAACTCGAAAATGGTCGACTGGTTTGAATATTTTTTTTCTGCACCTACGTCACAATACTGAGGTGTTATAGAAAAACATAAAAAAAAAATACCGAAGTATAAATTTTAGGTGATACAAAGTACCGGTGTGAAGTTGGCAGCCAACTCTAGCAGCCATATTATCCGACCAAATTAGGTAGTCGTTTTTGTGAAATAAGCAGCAATCGTTATAATAACCCTTTAAAACATTAAGCTTCGCTGAAAAACTATTTCCCATGCCTCGCTTAATGAGCAGGCTTTACAATAAACACACCTGAAGAGGTTGTAGAAAATCGAAAATTCTGTAATAAATAAAAATATTGCAGCACTAAGCTCACTGCAAGCTCAACAAATAAACATATTAAGTAAAACACAATGAAACAGTAGTAAATATATGAGGAGTATCGAATGAATCCTATTTCAGCCTGGCTACGCACCCGCTAAAGCCTATCGAGTTGTAAGAAAATAATTTGGAACTTGTTCAACTAGCGCAGTGAATTTCGACCAGTGTAACGGCTAGTAGGAGGACGAGTGATACCAAAAAACCTTCATTACTGTAAAGGCTTTCTGGAAAATGTAGTGACAAAGTGGCTAAATGATGCGAAAAGCCTGAAATGACTCGCTGAAAAATGTATGAAAAAAAATTGCTAACTTTTCGACGGAAGTCTGTCAGAAAAAGTATCAGTCACGGCTAAACTTCCGGCTGCAATGACATTTTCCGCTGTTTAATATATCCAGTCATGAAATAAAACTAGTCTCAGGGTGGCTAAACACCTGCCTCTGGGGAAAATCGGCCCCTGAAATCACAAAGTCGCAAATTTTTCCACACCGAAAGTTGGCTGCTGGTCGATCACGACTACGCTAGGCCATATTTCGCAACGAAACCTCCTAAAACGGCAAACCGAATGTCTACACTATCGAACGAAGCCTATTTCAGATTGGCTTTGCATCCGCTGAAGCCTTAGAATGACACGCGATTTGTAAGAAAATAATTTGGAACTTGTTCAACTAGCGCAGTGAATTTCGACCAGTCTAACGGCTAGTAGGAGGACGAGTGATACCAAAAAACCTTCGTTACTGTAAAGGCTTTCTGGAAAATGTAGTGAAAAAGTGGCTAAATGATGCGAAAAGCCTGAAATGACTCGCTGAAAAATGTATGAAAAAAAATTGCTAACTTTTCGACGGAAGTCTGTCAGAAAAAGTATCAGTCACGGCTAAACTTCCGGCTGCAATGACATTTTCCGCTGTTTAATATATCCAGTCATGAAATAAAACTAGTCTCAGGGTGGCTAAACACCTGCCTCTGGGGAAAATCGGCCCCTGAAATCACAAAGTCGCAAATTTTTCCACACCGAAAGTTGGCTGCTGGTCGATCACGACTACGCTAGGCCATATTTCGCAACGAAACCTCCTAAAACGGCAAACCGAATGTCTACACTATCGAACGAAGCCTATTTCAGATTGGCTTTGCATCCGCTGAAGCCTTAGAATGACACGCGATTTGTAAGAAAATAATTTGGAACTTGTTCAACTAGCGCAGTGAATTTCGACCAGTCTAACGGCTAGTAGGAGGACGAGTGATACCAAAAAACCTTCGTTACTGTAAAGGCTTTCTGGAAAATGTAGTGAAAAAGTGGCTAAATGATGCGAAAAGCCTGAAATGACTCGCTGAAAAATGTATGAAAAAAAATTGCTAACTTTTCGACGGAAGTCTGTCAGAAAAAGTATCAGTCACGGCTAAACTTCCGGCTGCAATGACATTTTCCGCTGTTTAATATATCCAGTCATGAAATAAAACTAGTCTCAGGGTGGCTAAACACCTGCCTCTGGGGAAAATCGGCCCCTGAAATCACAAAGTCGCAAATTTTTCCACACCGAAAGTTGGCTGCTGGTCGATCACGACTACGCTAGGCCATATTTCGCAACGAAACCTCCTAAAACGGCAAACCGAATGTCTACACTATCGAACGAAGCCTATTTCAGATTGGCTTTGCATCCGCTGAAGCCTTAGAATGACACGCGATTTGTAAGAAAATAATTTGGAACTTGTTCAACTAGCGCAGTGAATTTCGACCAGTCTAACGGCTAGTAGGAGGACGAGTGATACCAAAAAACCTTCGTTACTGTAAAGGCTTTCTGGAAAATGTAGTGAAAAAGTGGCTAAATGATGCGAAAAGCCTGAAATGACTCGCTGAAAAATGTATGAAAAAAAATTGCTAACTTTTCGACGGAAGTCTGTCAGAAAAAGTATCAGTCACGGCTAAACTTCCGGCTGCAATGACATTTTCCGCTGTTTAATATATCCAGTCATGAAATAAAACTAGTCTCAGGGTGGCTAAACACCTGCCTCTGGGGAAAATCGGCCCCTGAAATCACAAAGTCGCAAATTTTTCCACACCGAAAGTTGGCTGCTGGTCGATCACGACTACGCTAGGCCATATTTCGCAACGAAACCTCCTAAAACGGCAAACCGAATGTCTACACTATCGAACGAAGCCTATTTCAGATTGGCTTTGCATCCGCTGAAGCCTTAGAATGACACGCGATTTGTAAGAAAATAATTTGGAACTTGTTCAACTAGCGCAGTGAATTTCGACCAGTCTAACGGCTAGTAGGAGGACGAGTGATACCAAAAAACCTTCGTTACTGTAAAGGCTTTCTGGAAAATGTAGTGAAAAAGTGGCTAAATGATGCGAAAAGCCTGAAATGACTCGCTGAAAAATGTATGAAAAAAAATTGCTAACTTTTCGACGGAAGTCTGTCAGAAAAAGTATCAGTCACGGCTAAACTTCCGGCTGCAATGACATTTTCCGCTGTTTAATATATCCAGTCATGAAATAAAACTAGTCTCAGGGTGGCTAAAAAACACCTGCCTCTGGGGAAAATCGGCCCCTGAAATCACAAAGTCGCAAATTTTTCCACACCGAAAGTTGGCTGCTGGTCGATCACGACTACGCTAGGCCATATTTCGCAACGAAACCTCCTAAAACGGCAAACCGAATGTCTACACTATCGAACGAAGCCTATTTCAGATTGGCTTTGCATCCGCTGAAGCCTTAGAATGACACGCGATTTGTAAGAAAATAATTTGGAACTTGTTCAACTAGCGCAGTGAATTTCGACCAGTCTAACGGCTAGTAGGAGGACGAGTGATACCAAAAAACCTTCGTTACTGTAAAGGCTTTCTGGAAAATGTAGTGAAAAAGTGGCTAAATGATGCGAAAAGCCTGAAATGACTCGCTGAAAAATGTATGAAAAAAAATTGCTAACTTTTCGACGGAAGTCTGTCAGAAAAAGTATCAGTCACGGCTAAACTTCCGGCTGCAATGACATTTTCCGCTGTTTAATATATCCAGTCATGAAATAAAACTAGTCTCAGGGTGGCTAAACACCTGCCTCTGGGGAAAATCGGCCCCTGAAATCACAAAGTCGCAAATTTTTCCACACCGAAAGTTGGCTGCTGGTCGATCACGACTACGCTAGGCCATATTTCGCAACGAAACCTCCTAAAACGGCAAACCGAATGTCTACACTATCGAACGAAGCCTATTTCAGATTGGCTTTGCATCCGCTGAAGCCTTAGAATGACACGCGATTTGTAAGAAAATAATTTGGAACTTGTTCAACTAGCGCAGTGAATTTCGACCAGTCTAACGGCTAGTAGGAGGACGAGTGATACCAAAAAACCTTCGTTACTGTAAAGGCTTTCTGGAAAATGTAGTGAAAAAGTGGCTAAATGATGCGAAAAGCCTGAAATGACTCGCTGAAAAATGTATGAAAAAAAATTGCTAACTTTTCGACGGAAGTCTGTCAGAAAAAGTATCAGTCACGGCTAAACTTCCGGCTGCAATGACATTTTCCGCTGTTTAATATATCCAGTCATGAAATAAAACTAGTCTCAGGGTGGCTAAACACCTGCCTCTGGGGAAAATCGGCCCCTGAAATCACAAAGTCGCAAATTTTTCCACACCGAAAGTTGGCTGCTGGTCGATCACGACTACGCTAGGCCATATTTCGCAACGAAACCTCCTAAAACGGCAAACCGAATGTCTACACTATCGAACGAAGCCTATTTCAGATTGGCTTTGCATCCGCTGAAGCCTTAGAATGACACGCGATTTGTAAGAAAATAATTTGGAACTTGTTCAACTAGCGCAGTGAATTTCGACCAGTCTAACGGCTAGTAGGAGGACGAGTGATACCAAAAAACCTTCGTTACTGTAAAGGCTTTCTGGAAAATGTAGTGAAAAAGTGGCTAAATGATGCGAAAAGCCTGAAATGACTCGCTGAAAAATGTATGAAAAAAAATTGCTAACTTTTCGACGGAAGTCTGTCAGAAAAAGTATCAGTCACGGCTAAACTTCCGGCTGCAATGACATTTTCCGCTGTTTAATATATCCAGTCATGAAATAAAACTAGTCTCAGGGTGGCTAAACACCTGCCTCTGGGGAAAATCGGCCCCTGAAATCACAAAGTCGCAAATTTTTCCACACCGAAAGTTGGCTGCTGGTCGATCACGACTACGCTAGGCCATATTTCGCAACGAAACCTCCTAAAACGGCAAACCGAATGTCTACACTATCGAACGAAGCCTATTTCAGATTGGCTTTGCATCCGCTGAAGCCTTAGAATGACACGCGATTTGTAAGAAAATAATTTGGAACTTGTTCAACTAGCGCAGTGAATTTCGACCAGTCTAACGGCTAGTAGGAGGACGAGTGATACCAAAAAACCTTCGTTACTGTAAAGGCTTTCTGGAAAATGTAGTGAAAAAGTGGCTAAATGATGCGAAAAGCCTGAAATGACTCGCTGAAAAATGTATGAAAAAAAATTGCTAACTTTTCGACGGAAGTCTGTCAGAAAAAGTATCAGTCACGGCTAAACTTCCGGCTGCAATGACATTTTCCGCTGTTTAATATATCCAGTCATGAAATAAAACTAGTCTCAGGGTGGCTAAACACCTGCCTCTGGGGAAAATCGGCCCCTGAAATCACAAAGTCGCAAATTTTTCCACACCGAAAGTTGGCTGCTGGTCGATCACGACTACGCTAGGCCATATTTCGCAACGAAACCTCCTAAAACGGCAAACCGAATGTCTACACTATCGAACGAAGCCTATTTCAGATTGGCTTTGCATCCGCTGAAGCCTTAGAATGACACGCGATTTGTAAGAAAATAATTTGGAACTTGTTCAACTAGCGCAGTGAATTTCGACCAGTCTAACGGCTAGTAGGAGGACGAGTGATACCAAAAAACCTTCGTTACTGTAAAGGCTTTCTGGAAAATGTAGTGAAAAAGTGGCTAAATGATGCGAAAAGCCTGAAATGACTCGCTGAAAAATGTATGAAAAAAAATTGCTAACTTTTCGACGGAAGTCTGTCAGAAAAAGTATCAGTCACGGCTAAACTTCCGGCTGCAATGACATTTTCCGCTGTTTAATATATCCAGTCATGAAATAAAACTAGTCTCAGGGTGGCTAAACACCTGCCTCTGGGGAAAATCGGCCCCTGAAATCACAAAGTCGCAAATTTTTCCACACCGAAAGTTGGCTGCTGGTCGATCACGACTACGCTAGGCCATATTTCGCAACGAAACCTCCTAAAACGGCAAACCGAATGTCTACACTATCGAACGAAGCCTATTTCAGATTGGCTTTGCATCCGCTGAAGCCTTAGAATGACACGCGATTTGTAAGAAAATAATTTGGAACTTGTTCAACTAGCGCAGTGAATTTCGACCAGTCTAACGGCTAGTAGGAGGACGAGTGATACCAAAAAACCTTCGTTACTGTAAAGGCTTTCTGGAAAATGTAGTGAAAAAGTGGCTAAATGATGCGAAAAGCCTGAAATGACTCGCTGAAAAATGTATGAAAAAAAATTGCTAACTTTTCGACGGAAGTCTGTCAGAAAAAGTATCAGTCACGGCTAAACTTCCGGCTGCAATGACATTTTCCGCTGTTTAATATATCCAGTCATGAAATAAAACTAGTCTCAGGGTGGCTAAACACCTGCCTCTGGGGAAAATCGGCCCCTGAAATCACAAAGTCGCAAATTTTTCCACACCGAAAGTTGGCTGCTGGTCGATCACGACTACGCTAGGCCATATTTCGCAACGAAACCTCCTAAAACGGCAAACCGAATGTCTACACTATCGAACGAAGCCTATTTCAGATTGGCTTTGCATCCGCTGAAGCCTTAGAATGACACGCGATTTGTAAGAAAATAATTTGGAACTTGTTCAACTAGCGCAGTGAATTTCGACCAGTCTAACGGCTAGTAGGAGGACGAGTGATACCAAAAAACCTTCGTTACTGTAAAGGCTTTCTGGAAAATGTAGTGAAAAAGTGGCTAAATGATGCGAAAAGCCTGAAATGACTCGCTGAAAAATGTATGAAAAAAAATTGCTAACTTTTCGACGGAAGTCTGTCAGAAAAAGTATCAGTCACGGCTAAACTTCCGGCTGCAATGACATTTTCCGCTGTTTAATATATCCAGTCATGAAATAAAACTAGTCTCAGGGTGGCTAAACACCTGCCTCTGGGGAAAATCGGCCCCTGAAATCACAAAGTCGCAAATTTTTCCACACCGAAAGTTGGCTGCTGGTCGATCACGACTACGCTAGGCCATATTTCGCAACGAAACCTCCTAAAACGGCAAACCGAATGTCTACACTATCGAACGAAGCCTATTTCAGATTGGCTTTGCATCCGCTGAAGCCTTAGAATGACACGCGATTTGTAAGAAAATAATTTGGAACTTGTTCAACTAGCGCAGTGAATTTCGACCAGTCTAACGGCTAGTAGGAGGACGAGTGATACCAAAAAACCTTCGTTACTGTAAAGGCTTTCTGGAAAATGTAGTGAAAAAGTGGCTAAATGATGCGAAAAGCCTGAAATGACTCGCTGAAAAATGTATGAAAAAAAATTGCTAACTTTTCGACGGAAGTCTGTCAGAAAAAGTATCAGTCACGGCTAAACTTCCGGCTGCAATGACATTTTCCGCTGTTTAATATATCCAGTCATGAAATAAAACTAGTCTCAGGGTGGCTAAACACCTGCCTCTGGGGAAAATCGGCCCCTGAAATCACAAAGTCGCAAATTTTTCCACACCGAAAGTTGGCTGCTGGTCGATCACGACTACGCTAGGCCATATTTCGCAACGAAACCTCCTAAAACGGCAAACCGAATGTCTACACTATCGAACGAAGCCTATTTCAGATTGGCTTTGCATCCGCTGAAGCCTTAGAATGACACGCGATTTGTAAGAAAATAATTTGGAACTTGTTCAACTAGCGCAGTGAATTTCGACCAGTCTAACGGCTAGTAGGAGGACGAGTGATACCAAAAAACCTTCGTTACTGTAAAGGCTTTCTGGAAAATGTAGTGAAAAAGTGGCTAAATGATGCGAAAAGCCTGAAATGACTCGCTGAAAAATGTATGAAAAAAAATTGCTAACTTTTCGACGGAAGTCTGTCAGAAAAAGTATCAGTCACGGCTAAACTTCCGGCTGCAATGACATTTTCCGCTGTTTAATATATCCAGTCATGAAATAAAACTAGTCTCAGGGTGGCTAAACACCTGCCTCTGGGGAAAATCGGCCCCTGAAATCACAAAGTCGCAAATTTTTCCACACCGAAAGTTGGCTGCTGGTCGATCACGACTACGCTAGGCCATATTTCGCAACGAAACCTCCTAAAACGGCAAACCGAATGTCTACACTATCGAACGAAGCCTATTTCAGATTGGCTTTGCATCCGCTGAAGCCTTAGAATGACACGCGATTTGTAAGAAAATAATTTGGAACTTGTTCAACTAGCGCAGTGAATTTCGACCAGTCTAACGGCTAGTAGGAGGACGAGTGATACCAAAAAACCTTCGTTACTGTAAAGGCTTTCTGGAAAATGTAGTGAAAAAGTGGCTAAATGATGCGAAAAGCCTGAAATGACTCGCTGAAAAATGTATGAAAAAAAATTGCTAACTTTTCGACGGAAGTCTGTCAGAAAAAGTATCAGTCACGGCTAAACTTCCGGCTGCAATGACATTTTCCGCTGTTTAATATATCCAGTCATGAAATAAAACTAGTCTCAGGGTGGCTAAACACCTGCCTCTGGGGAAAATCGGCCCCTGAAATCACAAAGTCGCAAATTTTTCCACACCGAAAGTTGGCTGCTGGTCGATCACGACTACGCTAGGCCATATTTCGCAACGAAACCTCCTAAAACGGCAAACCGAATGTCTACACTATCGAACGAAGCCTATTTCAGATTGGCTTTGCATCCGCTGAAGCCTTAGAATGACACGCGATTTGTAAGAAAATAATTTGGAACTTGTTCAACTAGCGCAGTGAATTTCGACCAGTCTAACGGCTAGTAGGAGGACGAGTGATACCAAAAAACCTTCGTTACTGTAAAGGCTTTCTGGAAAATGTAGTGAAAAAGTGGCTAAATGATGCGAAAAGCCTGAAATGACTCGCTGAAAAATGTATGAAAAAAAATTGCTAACTTTTCGACGGAAGTCTGTCAGAAAAAGTATCAGTCACGGCTAAACTTCCGGCTGCAATGACATTTTCCGCTGTTTAATATATCCAGTCATGAAATAAAACTAGTCTCAGGGTGGCTAAACACCTGCCTCTGGGGAAAATCGGCCCCTGAAATCACAAAGTCGCAAATTTTTCCACACCGAAAGTTGGCTGCTGGTCGATCACGACTACGCTAGGCCATATTTCGCAACGAAACCTCCTAAAACGGCAAACCGAATGTCTACACTATCGAACGAAGCCTATTTCAGATTGGCTTTGCATCCGCTGAAGCCTTAGAATGACACGCGATTTGTAAGAAAATAATTTGGAACTTGTTCAACTAGCGCAGTGAATTTCGACCAGTCTAACGGCTAGTAGGAGGACGAGTGATACCAAAAAACCTTCGTTACTATAAAGGCTTTCTGGAAAATGTAGTGAAAAAGTGGCTAAATGATGCGAAAAGCCTGAAATGACTCGCTGAAAAATGTATGAAAAAAAATTGCTAACTTTTCGACGGAAGTCTGTCAGAAAAAGTATCAGTCACGGCTAAACTTCCGGCTGCAATGACATTTTCCGCTGTTTAATATATCCAGTCATGAAATAAAACTAGTCTCAGGGTGGCTAAACACCTGCCTCTGGGGAAAATCGGCCCCTGAAATCACAAAGTCGCAAATTTTTCCACACCGAAAGTTGGCTGCTGGTCGATCACGACTACGCTAGGCCATATTTCGCAACGAAACCTCCTAAAACGGCAAACCGAATGTCTACACTATCGAACGAAGCCTATTTCAGATTGGCTTTGCATCCGCTGAAGCCTTAGAATGACACGCGATTTGTAAGAAAATAATTTGGAACTTGTTCAACTAGCGCAGTGAATTTCGACCAGTCTAACGGCTAGTAGGAGGACGAGTGATACCAAAAAACCTTCGTTACTGTAAAGGCTTTCTGGAAAATGTAGTGAAAAAGTGGCTAAATGATGCGAAAAGCCTGAAATGACTCGCTGAAAAATGTATGAAAAAAAATTGCTAACTTTTCGACGGAAGTCTGTCAGAAAAAGTATCAGTCACGGCTAAACTTCCGGCTGCAATGACATTTTCCGCTGTTTAATATATCCAGTCATGAAATAAAACTAGTCTCAGGGTGGCTAAACACCTGCCTCTGGGGAAAATCGGCCCCTGAAATCACAAAGTCGCAAATTTTTCCACACCGAAAGTTGGCTGCTGGTCGATCACGACTACGCTAGGCCATATTTCGCAACGAAACCTCCTAAAACGGCAAACCGAATGTCTACACTATCGAACGAAGCCTATTTCAGATTGGCTTTGCATCCGCTGAAGCCTTAGAATGACACGCGATTTGTAAGAAAATAATTTGGAACTTGTTCAACTAGCGCAGTGAATTTCGACCAGTCTAACGGCTAGTAGGAGGACGAGTGATACCAAAAAACCTTCGTTACTGTAAAGGCTTTCTGGAAAATGTAGTGAAAAAGTGGCTAAATGATGCGAAAAGCCTGAAATGACTCGCTGAAAAATGTATGAAAAAAAATTGCTAACTTTTCGACGGAAGTCTGTCAGAAAAAGTATCAGTCACGGCTAAACTTCCGGCTGCAATGACATTTTCCGCTGTTTAATATATCCAGTCATGAAATAAAACTAGTCTCAGGGTGGCTAAACACCTGCCTCTGGGGAAAATCGGCCCCTGAAATCACAAAGTCGCAAATTTTTCCACACCGAAAGTTGGCTGCTGGTCGATCACGACTACGCTAGGCCATATTTCGCAACGAAACCTCCTAAAACGGCAAACCGAATGTCTACACTATCGAACGAAGCCTATTTCAGATTGGCTTTGCATCCGCTGAAGCCTTAGAATGACACGCGATTTGTAAGAAAATAATTTGGAACTTGTTCAACTAGCGCAGTGAATTTCGACCAGTCTAACGGCTAGTAGGAGGACGAGTGATACCAAAAAACCTTCGTTACTGTAAAGGCTTTCTGGAAAATGTAGTGAAAAAGTGGCTAAATGATGCGAAAAGCCTGAAATGACTCGCTGAAAAATGTATGAAAAAAAATTGCTAACTTTTCGACGGAAGTCTGTCAGAAAAAGTATCAGTCACGGCTAAACTTCTGGCTGCAATGACATTTTCCGCTGTTTAATATATCCAGTCATGAAATAAAACTAGTCTCAGGGTGGCTAAACACCTGCCTCTGGGGAAAATCGGCCCCTGAAATCACAAAGTCGCAAATTTTTCCACACCGAAAGTTGGCTGCTGGTCGATCACGACTACGCTAGGCCATATTTCGCAACGAAACCTCCTAAAACGGCAAACCGAATGTCTACACTATCGAACGAAGCCTATTTCAGATTGGCTTTGCATCCGCTGAAGCCTTAGAATGACACGCGATTTGTAAGAAAATAATTTGGAACTTGTTCAACTAGCGCAGTGAATTTCGACCAGTCTAACGGCTAGTAGGAGGACGAGTGATACCAAAAAACCTTCGTTACTGTAAAGGCTTTCTGGAAAATGTAGTGAAAAAGTGGCTAAATGATGCGAAAAGCCTGAAATGACTCGCTGAAAAATGTATGAAAAAAAATTGCTAACTTTTCGACGGAAGTCTGTCAGAAAAAGTATCAGTCACGGCTAAACTTCCGGCTGCAATGACATTTTCCGCTGTTTAATATATCCAGTCATGAAATAAAACTAGTCTCAGGGTGGCTAAACACCTGCCTCTGGGGAAAATCGGCCCCTGAAATCACAAAGTCGCAAATTTTTCCACACCGAAAGTTGGCTGCTGGTCGATCACGACTACGCTAGGCCATATTTCGCAACGAAACCTCCTAAAACGGCAAACCGAATGTCTACACTATCGAACGAAGCCTATTTCAGATTGGCTTTGCATCCGCTGAAGCCTTAGAATGACACGCGATTTGTAAGAAAATAATTTGGAACTTGTTCAACTAGCGCAGTGAATTTCGACCAGTCTAACGGCTAGTAGGAGGACGAGTGATACCAAAAAACCTTCGTTACTATAAAGGCTTTCTGGAAAATGTAGTGAAAAAGTGGCTAAATGATGCGAAAAGCCTGAAATGACTCGCTGAAAAATGTATGAAAAAAAAATTGCTAACTTTTCGACGGAAGTCTGTCAGAAAAAGTATCAGTCACGGCTAAACTTCCGGCTGCAATGACATTTTCCGCTGTTTAATATATCCAGTCATGAAATAAAACTAGTCTCAGGGTGGCTAAACACCTGCCTCTGGGGAAAATCGGCCCCTGAAATCACAAAGTCGCAAATTTTTCCACACCGAAAGTTGGCTGCTGGTCGATCACGACTACGCTAGGCCATATTTCGCAACGAAACCTCCTAAAACGGCAAACCGAATGTCTACACTATCGAACGAAGCCTATTTCAGATTGGCTTTGCATCCGCTGAAGCCTTAGAATGACACGCGATTTGTAAGAAAATAATTTGGAACTTGTTCAACTAGCGCAGTGAATTTCGACCAGTCTAACGGCTAGTAGGAGGACGAGTGATACCAAAAAACCTTCGTTACTGTAAAGGCTTTCTGGAAAATGTAGTGAAAAAGTGGCTAAATGATGCGAAAAGCCTGAAATGACCAGCCAACTTTCGGTGTGGAAAAATTTGCGACTTTGTGATTTCAGGGGCCGATTTTCCCCAGAGGCAGGTGTTTAGCCACCCTGAGACTAGTTTTATTTCATGACTGGATATATTAAACAGCGGAAAATGTCATTGCAGCCGGAAGTTTAGCCGTGACTGATACTTTTTCTGACAGACTTCCGTCGAAAAGTTAGCAATTTTTTTTCATACATTTTTCAGCGAGTCATTTCAGGCTTTTCGCATCATTTAGCCACTTTTTCACTACATTTTCCAGAAAGCCTTTACAGTAACGAAGGTTTTTTGGTATCACTCGTCCTCCTACTAGCCGTTAGACTGGTCGAAATTCACTGCGCTATTTGAACAAGTTCCAAATTATTTTCTTACAAATCGCGTGTCATTCTAAGGCTTCAGCGGATGCAAAGCCAATCTGAAATAGGCTTCGTTCGATAGTGTAGACATTCGGTTTGCCGTTTTAGGAGGTTTCGTTGCGAAATATGGCCTAGCGTAGTCGTGATCGACCAGCAGCCAACTTTCGGTGTGGAAAAATTTGCGACTTTGTGATTTCAGGGGCCGATTTTCCCCAGAGGCAGGTGTTTAGCCACCCTGAGACTAGTTTTATTTCATGACTGGATATATTAAACAGCGGAAAATGTCATTGCAGCCGGAAGTTTAGCCGTGACTGATACTTTTTCTGACAGACTTCCGTCGAAAAGTTAGCAATTTTTTTTCATACATTTTTCAGCGAGTCATTTCAGGCTTTTCGCATCATTTAGCCACTTTTTCACTACATTTTCCAGAAAGCCTTTACAGTAACGAAGGTTTTTTGGTATCACTCGTCCTCCTACTAGCCGTTACACTGGTCGAAATTCACTGCGCTAGTTGAACAAGTTCCAAATTATTTTCTTACAAATCGCGTGTCATTCTAAGGCTTCAGCGGATGCAAAGCCAATCTGAAATAGGCTTCGTTCGATAGTGTAGACATTCGGTTTGCCGTTTTAGGAGGTTTCGTTGCGAAATATGGCCTAGCGTAGTCGTGATCGACCAGCAGCCAACTTTCGGTGTGGAAAAATTTGCGACTTTGTGATTTCAGGGGCCGATTTTCCCCAGAGGCAGGTGTTTAGCCACCCTGAGACTAGTTTTATTTCATGACTGGATATATTAAACAGCGGAAAATGTCATTGCAGCCGGAAGTTTAGCCGTGACTGATACTTTTTCTGACAGACTTCCGTCGAAAAGTTAGCAATTTTTTTTCATACATTTTTCAGCGAGTCATTTCAGGCTTTTCGCATCATTTAGCCACTTTTTCACTACATTTTCCAGAAAGCCTTTACAGTAATGAAGGTTTTTTGGTATCACTCGTCCTCCTACTAGCCGTTACACTGGTCGAAATTCACTGCGCTAGTTGAACAAGTTCCAAATTATTTTCTTACAACTCGATAGGCTTTAGCGGGTGCGTAGCCAGGCTGAAATAGGATTCATTCGATACTCCTCATATATTTACTACTGTTTCATTGTGTTTTACTTAATATGTTTATTTGTTGAGCTTGCAGTGAGCTTAGTGCTGCAATATTTTTATTTATTACAGAATTTTCGATTTTCTACAACCTCTTCAGGTGTGTTTATTGTAAAGCCTGCTCATTAAGCGAGGCATGGGAAATAGTTTTTCAGCGAAGCTTAATGTTTTAAAGGGTTATTATAACGATTGCTGCTTATTTCACAAAAACGACTACCTAATTTGGTCGGATAATATGGCTGCTAGAGTTGGCTGCCAACTTCACACCGGTATACAAAGTTTACCGAGTGTCTAGTTAAGTAATGTAAAAAGTCGTTGTAATATGCAGTGATGGGAATAATTGCAAGCTTTGCGATTTATTATTGCATTTTTTATAATACTAACTCAACTTCGGGTATATTCTAAATTCATAAATTTACTATACTACATTCATAAAAATAAATTGACCTGTGTATATGACCGCCATTATTTTTAAGTGTGATCGTGCCCTTACTGTCCGGCCAATCAATAAGGACAAACCGAGTGCCAGAGGCCAAACGATGTTTACTTGAACGTGCGAACGTTATTGGTGTTTTTGTCTATTTATTGTATGTTGTTTATTGTTATAATAAAACTTTTTTGTATTGTGTTCGTTGTTACACAATTTCGATCAAAAATAATTACACATGTTACCTACTGAATCATGGTTTGTTTTCATGAATTTTGATTAGCATTACTTTGTCTCAATAAAAACATGAAAGCAATAGATAGTTTTACTGGTAAATGGTTAATCTTAACCTAATCTTATACTTGTAAAAATGAATGAAATAATAGAACTGAAAAAAATACAAGAAATATAAAATGAAAACGTTTTAGTTCCGGTCAGGCGAGTATACTTTACTTTTTTACTTTAAAACTTTACCTGTGGAAACATGAATTTCTACTAACTTGTGACGCACAGTTCAAACGCTTTCAGTTTCAATATTCAATCTTCCTAGAACTTGCTGTGTACCAGTATAAATAACAGTTACTACGCTGGTACAGCTATTCGAAGAATTCGGCAAGAGTCCTGCGAAATCTCAGGCGCTTCAGGAATTCCCGGAATCTATTCCTGACACATTTCCCGAAGGTTACTACGACAATACTCTGGGTCGCTCTGGGAATTGGGAATACTTAGATAATTATTTTCATTCATTCATTCACTCATGTTCATTCACGTCAAAATTTCAATGTTACATCACAACTAAATATCGAATACGCGAGAATACTTTAAAATAAGTTAAAATTAATTAAAACTAGTTATAACTAATGTTAAGTCTTGAGTAAGTTTTCTTCAGAAGCATTATTTTGTTTGTTTTAAGCAGAGTCGTTACCGTGGTTTAACCTAAAACTGCAATAAAATAATCGTACTTTTCTTTAGGTACCAGGTAGGTATTAATAACATTGTGTTAAAGTTCACAAAAATGCACCACAATCACATAAAGCCTCATGAAAGATCCTGACTTCAAAAAAAAACTTTTTTCTCTCAAACAAGACCCCAAACAAAATGATCTCCGGCAAATCGAGCAGCAATCGTGGGCACTTCCACACAATTTACCACAACGCGATATGTCCAGCGTTTGAGGAAAGTGGACCGTTTGCCTTTCCGTCGTTAACGAAATAGGTGGAAACTCTAGTGGGTGGTGGCGATGAGACGGGCGGATGGCGATTTGAAAAACGATTTATTATTTATTTTTATGGTATTTTTAAGTTCTATTTTGTTTTAAGTTTATTTAAAGACTGTCTTAATTTAGCAACTTCACTAGATAACGAACCACTTAGAACGTTTCACACTCAGAGCAAAAAGTAAGGCTATAATTTTATTTTTTAAGATATTTTTAGAAATACAAAAAACTCCGCATTGTTAAATCAGCATTGCTGTGAAATAAGCCAAAAATTATTTTTTTACGCCTTTAAAGCCAGAGGTCCCGGATTCGATTCCCAGCCGGGCAGATGCTTGAATGATAATTTAAATATCTGCTCTGGGTCTGTTTCGTTGTATTTGTCTTTGTGTGTGTTCCATGGCATTCCCGACATAGGTTATCTTAGTGGGGAGATTTGAGTACGAAACTTTTTTTTTTCATATAATTCAAAATCGCTTCCCGCTCTCACTGAGTCCGCACTCCAAAGGAAACTCAAGACGGCCTTCAAACATTACGGAGACAGCGCAGGGCCGGACTCTGACGTATCACATTATAAATCACGGGTATCGTCGCTACGTGACCGAGAGATGACAAACTGCCACAATCCTGTTGTTTTGTGGCTCAGGTGGTGCGTGTGTTATGAGCTCGTTTGTTGGGGTTGATATTGTGGCTGTTGTGACGTAATAGGTCGTGTAAGTTTCTTTGTCAAAACTCAGTCAAAGTTGTTCTTTGCTGGGTAACACAGAAGTGTGATGTAATTGTTTTATAACAATTATCTAAATTACTGGTACATGGGTACCAGTAAATTAGCTATCGATAAAAAATGGTTGTATAATTAGTCGTCTTTTGTTACCAATAAATAAGTTAAAAATGTGGTAATAGAAGAAGAAAAAGTTGTAGTCATGAGTATGACTACGAAGTAAGTCACTTTAAAAAAAATATTTTATGGTTACTTTTTTACTACTGCTACAAAATTGTACACAAATTTTATATATTATTGTAATTGCCTTACCTACAGGTTAAAATAGTATGAAAGTCGGTTTTATAGATATATGTACTTATTACGAACTATATTTTAAACCTTACACATTTACTGTTTTTTTCTGAATCCGTCCCCACTTCAGGGACATATGGCGTGACATAGAGAATTCGCCCGCTGCCAAGAAAGGTAATTACAACTCGCCTGTGACAGACAGTCCGACCCTTTCTGTTAGCTATAGCTACAACTTGCACTTTTCGTGTCTCAGTTGATTTGGCACGATAAATTCGGAGTTAATGGGTACGTGGAACTTGAAACCATGGTCCGTATTTATTTTTTTATTTTACTGACTATGATATCAACAAAAGAGAAGAATACCTATACCAATCACTCGACTTGAGAGTCTGAAAGGTAAGGGTTTGTCCAAAAAAAAAACAGGAAGTCTTTTGAATTGTTTTTAACTAGTCCAAAAAAAAAAACATTTTTCAAGTAACTGTATAATTAAATAAAATGCGATAAAATTACGTTATTATCAATATCACAAAAAGAAGTCGCCCGTATATAGTAAGTAGTCCTGTATTTTTTAACTACATATTTTGTTAGCACAGCTTTGTATGGTAACAAAGCTGTGCTAACAAAAATGCCGTTATGATCTAAAAAGACTAATAATTTGTCTGTACTGTAGAATTTCTTAACAGTATACTTAGTCCTTTCTCAGTGACCCTTTTACGTGACAACAGAAATATAAAGACTGTAAGAGCGTTCGTACACGAAGTGACGTAAGATCAGTTACTCGGTGACTTGGATCTATTGCAACATTTGCAACTCTTGTACGGAACGGAATTCTGTTGTCGAATCGGTCGAAAAAATGTTTCAAAAATTCCGTTTCTATTCTTGTCCAATTCTTTGATCGTTTCTCTATCAAATGCAAATTACGGAATTTTCAACAGAAGTTATACTAGAGTTACTTTCCATAAATTGACAAAACTAGGAAATCATTTCGCAAGTATGGCATTCAAGCGTTTGACGAGAACGCTGACCGATTCACCGACTTTCGTGGCCCTGTGTACGACAGGCCGTTCGCCCATCTTGCACTATCACGTCTCGACGAAATATGATGAGCATCAGAAATATAATAGAATCCATTTGCTACTTCAAGTGTTTCTCTGCCGAGTAATTATAGTCGTGATTTGGTTGAGGCTGCAGTTGCGAGAGATTTAGTCCCGTTCTGTAAAAATGACAAGCAAAATATGTTGAAAGATCTATTAAATATTTAAAACAATGCGATATAAAATGACATAAAACACATAAATAGAATAAGAAATCAAAAATAAAAAAACAGAGCTTAGGTCACTGTCCGAGGGCAAAAAAGTACCCAAAAGGCTGGCGCTATTCAACGAGGTAACGTTGAATAGCAATACCAATTTTCTGGCCGAGGTAAACACCAGCCCTATGGTCATTTGATCTTTCTATGAGATGATTCTTGCGAGTGCATATTGTTCAACAGTGGACCAATGTACTCATATACACTCTCGACGATCAAATTGGAAACTAGATGCCATCAAAATAAAATGCTAGTTAGTACGATGCTGGATGTAGATAATCTTCGCTATTATTGCAAAAGAAAAGTAGAAATGGAAAAATGTCTTATAACACATATAAAATGAGTACCTAAATCCTTATGTTTATTTAGCTAAAGTTTTGAGTCATTTAAGTTTACCTCAAAGTGGTGATTCAAACGACTCGAGTTTCCACTTCAACCAACAGAACAAATCCAATTACCTACATGTTTGTGCAGAATTGAACGTTGAAGCTTCTTTGCAACCCAATTGCGTCTACAAAGCAATCGTCAGTACCTCGTCCAATCTATTCTTGAAGATCTAAGTACAGTATTACTGTAATACAAAACAATAATTCCCTTCCCAGCGCATGACATTAAGAAATTATTAGGTTGGGCTGCATCCGCGTAAGGTTTATGCTTGCGGGGGCTAAGGTGTAGACAGATAGTAAGGTTTGTGAAATGAAAAGGCTTTAACGGTTTTAATTCTAAATTTAAAAAATATTATTGTAGAGCGTTATCGTTGAATTGATAAGGTTAGTTCAAACTCCGGGTTGGGGTTTTGAGATTTGGGTTCAGGTTTTTTAACGCCTGAATTTTCAAGCTTTTCCTAATAGAACATCTTCGGCAACTATCTAAGCGTAGGTATATTGAGAAGCAGGTGAAGCAGCACAGAACAGGTTTTGCAGGGCAGTGCAGGTGAGACAGACATAGGGCACCGAGCAGGACAGACACATGTCTACACGGAAAAAAAAGAGTCCTGTGATTTCTTTCCATCAAGACATTATGTTGTCTTAAACATATTTTCTTCTGACAAAGCAATGTGATTTAAAGTGAAATTGTAGAAAATTGAATGAAGTTTTTAATATTCTTACTTTGAGTTCACAATATTACTTTGACCTGAAGTAAACTTCGTTGTTCCAACACAATACATCGTACTTATCCTAAAATATCCTGAGTAATCAAACTAATGAACCGAATTTCTTGTTTCAAAAAAAAATACATTGTATCAAGTTATTTTTGACCTTATACGAATGTTGGTAGTGAAATTAAACGAAACTAATAAAATGTTATTTCAATGCAATATTTCTTTAACTAAAACAAAACTTATTTCTTGATTCAAACACATGATGTCTTTGTTTTAGAATTCTCATTATTTTTATAAAGAGTGTCCATTGCTCCAATACAATAAATTTTGTTTAACTGAAAGTATCGTAAATAATTGTTACAACAAATTTATATTCTTGTTTGAAATTAAATATGGCTTCAGATTAAGTATTTTTAATCTTCAATGAAAATGGCTGCCAACATTAAACTGAAGTAATATAATGTTCGTATAAAATTGATTTTTTTTTAAATAAGAAAACGGAGGTGTGGCTAACTAACTCCATGTCTTTGAACAAGACAACCGTTGTTTTGGTTCGAAATTTTCGAGAACACAAATAGCGAGAAGTGGGACGACTACGATAATAAACTACATGACGATAATCGATGTCACAAGTTTTTAGTTTTTAATTTAAGTATATTATAATTTTCGTAAGTACTTGAGTAATCTAAGTCTCTATTATTAAAAGCTTATTTTAATAAATTCAATAATGTAACAAGTATAGAGAACTTGAACATCACATATCTGTGTACATTATTGGCACAAAATATAGAGAGTATGTAAGGTAAAATACCCAATGGTCGACAGTAAACCAAAAGAAGACCAAATGTCACTTTCGAAAAATGAAAACGTATAAATTATGAATAATACCTACCATTGAAATAACTTTACTATAGTTGTAAAAAATATCTAGTGACATCTTTAACGCGTGGCCACAAACACACACACTTTCTTTCATAAAAAAACAAAATACGCGAATAAACAGTAAACAATGTGACAGAGTAAACGTATGCGCTGTAGTTGCTAAACATTAATTATAATACGAGTATAGATAACATTTTGCAGGCATGATTTTGTTTTGTCTCTTAGTTTTCGTAACACTTATTAAGTATGTCTACTATTGGGATCAAAAATCACCCAAAAGCCGACACGGGGTGTCATGTATTGGTTTTTGGGTTTTGGGTAATTTTTGGTGCCAAGACTTATAAGTGTGCTATAAAAACTAAAAGAAATAAAAAAATAAGGTCCATGTAAATAAATGTATACACTACTAGCGAGCTGCCCCGGCTTTGCACGAGTATAAAATAAAACTTATGCTACTCAGAGATAATGTAGCATCTAACAGTGAAATAATTTTTGAAATAGGTCCAGTAATTTTTGAGTTTAATCATCACCAACATATAAAAATCAAAAAATACAAATCTTTCCTCTTTCTAATACTCGTATTATTAGTGTAGATAAGTAAGCACTAAGTAGCACAAATCGTAAAAATACCTGCAAAATGTTACCTTCCTTTTAAATTTATGTTTAGTAACTACAGCGCACTCGTTCACTCTGTCACACTGTTTACTGTTGAGTTCCGTATTTTTTTTTTATATTTAAAGTGTATGTGTGTGTGTGTGTGTGTATTTTTTGACTACCTATGCGTTAAAGATGTCACTAGGTATCTTTCACAATAATAGTAAAATTATTTCAATGATGATTATTCTTATTATAATTTCTAAGTTTTTTTCGAAAGTGTCATCTTTGGTTCACTGTCTAGCATTGGAGGTTTTACCTCAGTACCAAAAAAAAAACTAAAAAAAAAAACGCTGCACTGAAAAGCAATTATTAGGAGGATGCCGTACAATATCATGCTGTAGATTATTTTTGTGTCGCTGCTTTACGTTTCCGTTTTCCGGACGGTTCACTTCGCTTTCGCTCACGGTTGACTTCGGTTTCGGCATTTCGGTGCAACTGCGAGGTGTCTAATTTGTTTTTGCGTTTTTATTAACTTGTTTCGTGCCTTTGGCATTTATAATTAACATTGTCGCATAATTCTACTCTGGTGATTGATGAAATCACCGTTCTATTGAATTCGTTGCAAATGCTGGAAGAAATAATCGAAGCATTTCACAGTGAGTACCTCAAATGTTGATTTATTTAGGTAATACATATCTTCAAATAGTTTTGTTTACTCAAAACAGTATGATGCTGTGACGAGCGACCTGTGTAAGTACAAGTAGGTATCTATAAATTTATACTCCTACGAAGTCCTATGCTGTCGTGAGAGGAAGAAAACATGTAGGCTCCACGCAAACGGGCCACCGACGACGACACCGGTGGTCAGCGGCAAGCAATTGACACTCTTATTCATACACTATGTAGGAACTCGCCGCACACGTGTGGCCGGTTACACTGCTTACTAGGACTGTAGGTACCTAACTTATGAATATGAACCGCAATGATAAATGTACACATTGTTTCAGAGAATGGCATAACATTAAACCAATTGGATCAACTCACTCAAGACCATTTGAAAGAGATTAGCCCACTACTAAGATATAGAATTGGGCTAACCAAAAATATTCATGAATATTTGGAGTCTAAGGTTTGTGACTAAGATTGGGTAGTACTGCATAATTATGTTCTGTACATTTAATTTTTAAATGTTCTAGAGACCCACCATGTTTTGTATCCTTTTATTTAATAAAAATTGGTATTTTTCCAGATTGAAGATGATTTTGCTGAATTATACCCTGTAGTAAAGCTCTTTAAAAGACAACTGGAAAAAGTTCATGCAAAATTCATGGAATTAAAAAACGAAGAAATTAATTCGGATGAACACAGGAAGGATTTGCGAAATTCGCTAAATACTTTTGATAGTGATGGTAACTATAACATTTTATATATTTTGTGTAATAAATTTCCAATTACTTCGCTGCTACAGTTTTCTTAGAAATGTGATATTGATATTACCTATTTGATTACTCAAATAATAACAAAAATTGTATTGTTACAGATGCACTACCAACAGAATTGACATTACTGGCTAATGTTGTGCCACTCAAAGGCTGTGTAAAAAAGCAAAGGTTTTCTACTCAACAGTGCTTAGAGAGAGTATTATATAGTAGAGGTAAGCTAGTTGTTTTTGTCTGTTGTGATACATAGCTAGAATAGTACAGTAAGTGCACACACTTTATTCCCGGCTTTAGTACTTCATATTAGTGCTGTCACTATTTAGTAACTGATACTATGGCATCTCTAAATATGTTAGGTCACATCTTATGTTTTTTTATTTCAGAATCCTGGTGACATAAACTCCACTATACAGAAACAAATTGGTAAAGCTGCCAAAAGCAAAACGCAAGTTCAACCCTATATATATGCATTTACTTCCATGACAGAAGCGTTTGACGTGTTATTCAAGTCATTTCATGTATTAATTGCACGTTTCCCTAAGCCAAGCGAACATATACATTTAATCATTCAGCAATGCGTCTACAAAATCCAAACCAGATTTGACAATCCAGTCCCATACATAATCCGTTGGTGATATTCTTGTATACGAATTAAATTGTGAAAGTTGTTTTTGCAAAATCGAGCAATTGTTAATACCCAAGGATAATTGTACTGATTTTTATTTGTATTCATGTATTATTTAAGACCTGCCAATATGATAATAATTTTCAATCTTTTGTTGTAGAAGAAATGGAAAACAATTTTAGTTTATTGTGTTTAGAGGATTGTTTTAATATAATTCCAATGAAAATGCACATAATTTTGGGGTCTATTAATATATATATTCATTATTATGGCTAATCAATGTTTTTTATTTTCGATCACTTTATTTACCAGTTTAGAAATCAAAAAGGAAACTAACAAAATGATGTAATAGTATGTTGTGCAATGCTTCTTGATCTTTAAATCTGTGATGTAATGTTTCAGGAGTGGTGAGATGTACACGTGTATCTTGACTCATTTGAACGAATTCATTCGAGCTCAACCCACTAAATAGGCGGCACGGCTCAGCATTCCCGCTTATTCTGAAAGTCTGCTTTTATGAATCATTGTCAGCCACCGGTTATACGAAAACCTGGTGTGAGTGACTATTTGTAAAACTTACTTTTAGTATGAGGGGGGAATCTGAACGAAGCTGCCTAGTGGGGTTTTGCCCGGATGAATTTATTCAATTGATTAAAGCTTCTGTCAGTTTCCTTAAAGATTTATAATATTTTAGACTAAGTAAATATTTTCTCAAAATAAAACTAAATGTCTTTGAGGCATGTGAAACACAATATTGCTTGAAATGCCTACATTTCAATCTGATTAATTTATATATTTGGATTAAAAGATTCAAAAACCTAGAAGAACCAGGTATTGCTTTGTATTAAAATATTAACGTTATTCAATGAACCAAATTATAGTTCAGGGCAACTCATCATTATTTTGGGAGAGTCGACCATATTATTCAACCAAATTACAACTTTTTTGCATAAACACATCGAAACTTTTCATAGATTACCTCTTAACTTTCGTTAAAAAAAATATTTACTTGAAATAAGATTTTATTTTCGTGCTGGAAAAATATGTCGACTTATTTCTAGCGCGCAAAGCTTAAGACAAGATATACGTTGTCTTGACTGAAACAAGCAATCATCTAAATAGAATATTTTAGAAATTAAATCGATTTGAACCAAGGCAGCGCTTACTTTAATCTAAAGATTTAGCACTGTTAATTTTAACAAAAACAATAATATTTCCTTAGTATAATCGACGCCAGAGCTTAGAGCAAGATTTTGGTAATTTTGATTGTAAAGAACAATCGTTTTATTAGTGTTTTAAAAAGGCATTTATCAGAACGAACACAATCATTATCTTCTATTAAGATTTTATTACATTAAATAAAAAGACAGCTTTATTTTGATTTAACATTGATTACATTAGTCCAAATTTATATTCTTTTGGAAATCAAAGAAATATATTTTCTTAGACCAAGACATTTTACTGCATTGTGCATATATATACGCATATTTGCTTGGATCAAAAGATTCTTTTTCACCGTGTACGTCACACGTGCCTACACCGCAGCGTACAGCTCTCAGGACGTCCATGCATTAGAAATCAGCTCTGCGCCCTACTCTGCGTGGACCTGCGACCTGCACACACTTAGTCTTATAAGTTATTAGCTGCGCCCCGCGGTTTCACCCCCCTTTTTAATATTAGTGTGACAAGATTTTTTGACAAAACTGGTACGTGGTAAGTGTACTGGTGAACTGGTGTGATCATGTCTTTAGTCCACCCCATGACCAGGCGGACAGGAGACGTATAAGCCCGTCTACATGTGGGCGCACGCCGCGGGCCGCTATTCTCTACATTTCACTCGAGCGCCCTTTTAGCGATGGCCCAAGGTGATTAAAGTGGAGTGAATATGGCTGAGCTGAACGATGATACTACTTGAGAGAAATGTAGGCACTATTAGGATTTAGTTGAAGTATTTTACTGACGAATCAGTACTAGTATATACTTAACGAAATTGTTGTACCTACCAATTTCTAAGCTATAGGTACTTAATGTAACACTAATGATTAACAGTAGTTAATTTATCTGACTTCGTTGACTGTGTAAACTTATCAAATAATGATTTACTTAATTTTAATGAAATAGATGATTTACTGCACTCATTGGTCTCAGAGGCTTGAGCTTTGTATCTACTGCAATCCTAAATATTACAAGTGTTATTGACGTGACAACGTCTTATAAATTGGTTTGCCGGGTGACACTTCAAGAAACTGCGTTACGCTCCGCTCACGTTATGCGCTCACAATGAGAGCGAGTGAGAGGCACGCGTCCCTTCCACTCGGGCATGGTTAGCCCGCCTAAGAGCGAGAGAGACAGACATAAAATTTTGTTAATATGAAATTCAGTGCGAGATTCTTTGTATAAATTAATGTTTTAAATATAATTCTTTGTATAAATAAATGTTTTAAATTGTTACTATTATTTCATCCTTCTTCCTACTATACGAATGAATATTCACATTAAAATTATTTTACCACTCAAAGTCGTTGTCACGTAAAACTTTCGCCCGTATACCGACTTTACAGGCAACCAATTTTTTTTGTACGTTACATACAAGTAGGTATTCAAAGCAAGCTTGACTTTCAAGTGTCAATAAAACCTGGTACAGTCTTTAAAGCAATACAGCTTGACTTCCAATAAAACCTCTACAGTTAGTAACCACGAACCATTCAGGAGTAGACACAGTTACTCGTAGCTAGCTACATGCTACTTCTCACACAATCCGAGACTGGTAAGTAAGCAATCAGCACATTACCCCACAGCCATACCATTAGCAAAACAATTCATCACTACATCACTTCGCAACATCATAAACAATAACGTTCAAAACCCATCATTGCAACAATAGTACGGTAACATTTAAAACATCGTGACGATTCGCTGTCGATATAACGAGTAAGGGCTAACATAAACGACGCACCGAGCCGAGCCAGATTTTTTGTGCGTGCAAGTACGTGGGTGCAGTAAAGTGAGCTTGACTTCAATCTTTTTGTGAACCTCAGTGCGCTATTTTCAACGTTTCGCACGACTAAAGAACTTTAAGCTGCACCACGTTGTGCTTGATTTTTTAAATACTGTTGCCTATTGCAATACAGTATGACAAGATATGACATCTAAAAAACATTCAGGCTTGCCAGATGCATAACACCATCTTCACACTCAAAGCAGAAAAATCTCGCAACCCAGTATCAGACAGTCTGCGTACGTCTCAAATTTTAACGTACCAAACATTATGCTATGCTCGGTGCGGTTCGGCGCGACGTCTGTAGTAACTCTTAATAGCACAGCTTTTAAATAACAATATAAACACGCCTACCGTTATTAAGTCGGTAATCGGCAAGATCTTTCTCAGGGATGGTATTAATATTAAGTATTAGCATGAAGGGAGTTCTTCAAGGCTGCGATTAGTTCTGGCTTGTAAAGGATCTAGTGGTCGTGAGCGGAATGGTGTTATAACTTCTATGAAGTCATCTCAATTTGTTAAATGAACTAACGATTCACGTCTTTACTGCATAAAAGAATTTTAAGAATTTTTAAATATAATTGACATTAGATAACTGGCAGGTTGGGCTTGTTTTACAGCTAATTTCTCGTGTAGTGATAATATAATTTATAAAGCAATCACGACTCATCACTAGACGACTGATACTGTAACAATTTAAAGCCCTCGCTTGGTGAACCTATTTTAGACATATTTTACAGGGGATTCGTCATGAAAAAGACTCTTGTCTCTCCGATGAAATCACTGCAAAAACCAACCAGAGAATTAAAAGGAAGACCTACGAGGTTTTAAGCAGGGTCCATACGTAATATCAAGAATAAGACAATTAATTCCTTAATCTGTGGTAGGTATAATGTAGTATGCATGTGGGTAGTGGGTTACTAAACATATCACGTATGGGTGCTCTATCAGCTCTTCGACCACTATAATTCTTAGCAGCATTAGCACGTACATCCCCAAGCGTGGCATTATTTAGCCAAAGTACGCCACATTATGGTATTTAACAATATCTAAATGCTGGCATTGTGTTTAACATTAGATACGGGCTGTGAAGATCATGTCTTGAGCCCTGTGTTGCGCGTAGGTGTGCCAAAGAATAGGAAGGTGCAAATTTTGCCTAAAACGCTCTGAAACGCTCTGGAACGTCCTCTGAAGCTGTGAAGCTTCAGAGGACGTTCCAAATAATCCGTTGCTATTTTTGCTGTTGGTACTTTAACTGTGTTAAGAAAAAAATTACGGCGTGCTTTAGCTTTGCCGGTAATTTTCCAGTTTTTCGCATTTTGGCTGAATGAAAAAGTAATTTGGGGCGCGATTATACTGAAAAACTACTACTACTGCAATTGTTCTACCAAGTTTGGTTTAGTCGTGAAAATACCGATATAGACAGAGAGAGATCCCACAGATAGAGTACAAAGCTTTATTTATATTAGATCAGTGTGATCATAATAAATATCTACCGAAACAATGGTAATCAAACGTTTGATGGGTGTACCTTATTTCTACGTGGAGCTCTTAAAGAAAACTTCAAAATATTAGGAACTTTTAATAACATAATTTGTAATTTTCACTTCTATTCTGTAGTAAGACATCTGTTCAACGTAATCTATGTCGTGCCTAGTCATAAGGTAGAGGGAACTCCGCCCGAGGCGGATACAAAATAGTCTCCAAGAACGATCACCGCAAAGATAACAATATAAGATTAATTTATGCTTCAACATAGTAATTGAAGGAACAACGAACAGAATACCAATAACGTCTAGTTTACAGAAACACACAACTTTCGAAACTGAGTTTTAGTCAAAAACGTCAAAATAAGAAGTCTAGTCTGAAATTTTGAGAGGAACAAAAGTTACTTGAAAAATTGTAACAAATCATTGTTGCCATTTTTAAAACCAAATTCTAATAAAATATCTAAAAAAGCTTAGCTTGGTATAGCTTCTAACATAAAGCTATTTTTGCTATTGCGTACTATTAGACAAGAACATCAAGGCTTCGATTAATTTATATCTGTTAACTACTGAATTAATAGTTTGTCTGTCTGTAATTGAATACCAAGTAAGTACTCTATTCCGTGTTTATTCCTTGTAGATACAATCACCGTTAACCATCATTTTTACATCCAACATAAACAATCTAACCCCACCCCTGATATTTCACGCACCTAATACAATTACGGGGTACGAAGGACAAGCAATAAAATAGCAAAGGAAACGGTCATTCGACACTCAAACTGAAGGGCTAAGTTAAAGGGTACCTCACTCCGTATTCTTCTCGCGGACTCAGGAGTCAAAGGAAAAAGGGCAAACACTTGGACGACCAAAATAGAGAGCGTATTGAGTCGAGAAATAAAATAGGGGAAGGAGTGGAAGTTTTTCGTATGTGATATTTTTATAGAGCTGTTTGTTCCGAAAACATTGAGGAAATTTTTTTACTTCGAGTTTTTAAAGCTATAGTAATATGTAGTTTGAAAAAACCTGAAGAGTGGTTGATTATTTGAAAAGTATGATATCAGAATACCACAATTTTAAATCGACGTACTTGTGCAAATGTTTGAAATTACAAAAATCCGGCTTTTGAGACATTACTTGTTCAAAAATGCAAAACATTTCAAACACGTCCACGACCATACCATTGTTTACTATCAGGCGAGTTGATGATCAGACAAAGATGTATTCTTTATAAAATGAAAACCATACACACACACAAAAATTTTATGCTTTAGGGTAAATTTTCTGGGAAAATAGGTAATGCATTTTTTTTATTCAATTATATAATCCTACTACTATTATAAAGGCGAAAGTTTGTAAGTATGGATGTATGTATGGATGTTTGTTACTCTTTCACGTAAAAACTACTGAACGGATTTACATGAAATTTGGAATGAAGGTTGTTCAGGGTCTGGATTAACACATAGGCTACTTTTTATCCCGGAAAACGCGGGTGAAACCGCGGGGCGCATCTAGTAGGCTTATAATTTAATTTTAATTGCAATTTCTCCAAAATTATAAAACCTTTATTCATTGCAAATGATTAATCAAGCATGACACTTAAGTTGGAGTTATGGTTTTGAAAACCATGTTAACTTTTGAAGGGGTTTCATGAGCTCTATACAATTCTACAATCAAGTGGACATACGTGGTGACCGCAGGTGCTCGGGCAACTTTTCAAATATTTGCTCTAGAGGCTTTCCCAGGGATTTGTCCGTTTTTCTCCCTAAACTCTAACTATAGCGACCGTAGATTTATTCAACTGAGGATCAAATAAGTATGCTTTGACACAACAAAAAGGGAAAATCCAGTTAAAAAATCTTTTGTTAGAATATTTGCTAGGGATCAACGAGGTTTTACTTATTTTTGACGGGCCCTTCCCTTATTTCGTTATTTGATGGAATGTTTTATTAAAGTTAGACTTTGTTTTATTAATTTATTATAATGAAGATTGACCCGATTGACACGAGACGGAGACAGATGACGTAGCGAGAGAAGGAGACCAGTAGTGGAATGAGTAAAGCTGTGGATGATAATGATGATTTTTTATTTAAGGCTTTTTGTCGACTTGTTAAAACTGCTTATATTTTAGAATATTTATAGAAAAAGAATAGGAGCGTTCGTCTGTTCGTAAATTGAATATGTTCTCTGAAAAAAAAAGAAACCTCATAAATGGCACTCAATATTTTTATATTTATTAATAAAACTGCATAAGCCAAAACTGTATAAAAAAATAGATAATGACATAAATGCTTCAACTTGTGTGTCACAAAAACTCTATCCAACTTTTTTCAAACATCTTTGCTTGTCTAAAAATGAATTGCTACTTGTAAAATCAAGGCAATGATAACATTTAGGTACTTTAAGTACCCGAGTAATTGAATAACTATAACCATAAAAACCGCGCACGATGCAGTAATTCACTAATGCACAAACCAAATTTATTGTCAATTACGCCCATAACGATATTACAGTAAACTTTTCTGAATCATGATGAACCTGACCTTTGTTTCATTTCCTAGTTTTGTTCGCGTTTTTAGATAACATTTGAATTAAATGGACAAGAGCGTGGATGACTCGTTTCAAGTTTGGTTCTATATGCAGATTAAGTTAAGTTGTAGGTATCTACTATGAAAACAGATGTGGTTTTGAGACATTCTCCTATAATTACAAGGGAACTAGGTACCCACGGGACTACGTAAGTAGCTGTGTAGGTTTAATAAAATAAATTCAAGTTACTTATTAGGCAAGCTAAAACAATTCGTAAGTATGTAAGAATCAAGGTCCTTTTTACGATTTTGTTTTCGTATTTTGCTTTTTTGTCATTAAAAACACTCTAGTTAAAAATCACATAATTTTGAAATAGTTGTATTTTAAGACTCAGATTGTCTATTTTATCCAGGGGTCTTACTGTGTGAGTGTGGTGGCAATGGTCATCGCATACCATCCTGCTCACGCCAACTTACATAAGTCATACGAGCGAGCGGGACGACACACGATTGCCATTGCTACCACTATTACACAATACAGGGACCTTATTCTGGCGAGTAACATATTATCTCGGTCCCTGTCACTCTCATTAGAAATGTCATGAGAGTAAGCCTGACGTAGATAATCTCGAG
Source organism: Alcis repandata (assembly GCA_949125135.1). Taxonomy (NCBI): domain Eukaryota; kingdom Metazoa; phylum Arthropoda; class Insecta; order Lepidoptera; family Geometridae; genus Alcis; species Alcis repandata. Next base: position 8,801,055 of record OX421238.1, read on the forward strand.
CGCTCAAGAATAGGGTCCCATCCCCTGGTCATAGTTTCTCGGCACACAGTATCTTTACATGCAATTTACAGAACCCTAAATTCGAATGGCAAATCGATCGCATTGAGTTAAATCGATTTCCTAGTGTGGTAGAAGTCGCAAATTGGACAAAAAACCAAACGTGCACAATTAGCACTCGGATAAAGCACTTGTCGTAATAGTCGTGGGAGACCACTTTTTGCTTGGTGGTGTAGGTGAAAAGATATCGCGTTTTAAAAAAGGTCGATTGCTAATTCGAATACTTGATTTCATAAATCAATACATTTTGTTGTAATTACAACGAGACAATCGCGTCATTTCAAATCAAATCAATACGTGACGATAAAATATAATACATGCAATAAAATAAGAAAATAGTAACCAATGTATGATATACATTTTGCCAGCACCAGTTTCTATCTAACAACGCGTGGTCTACGCTTGGTCTACGCATAGCGTTGCCAGGCGTCCGGATAAAGCCGGACATAGGTAGGCTTTTTGATTGCGTGTCCGGCCAAAATAAACGGTGTCCGTCTTGTCCGGCTTTTGTTAGGCTTTTTACATTTCGCAAACGATTTTCGCAAAATTTCTGAACACTAACAAAGAGAACGTTGATTTCAAGAAGCTAATTAGCACATAAGAAATGGGTAGCCTATTTTAAATCGATGATAAGTCAAGATTGCTTTTCAGAATTCCTAACTATTTGTCAGTATTACTTTGCTATCCCAGGACTTAGCGCAAACGTTGAAAGAGCTTTTTCCTTGATAGGTCAGCAATGGACGAAAGAACGCAACAGATAACATGTTGACACTGTTGCTAGAATTTAATTCAAAACATTTGACATAATATAAGGATTTTTACAACTACATTTTGAAAGAAACTGAGCTCTTAAAGCAGGTTTCGGCAAACCAAAAATATGAATAATTATTTTTATTGTGTAACTCATAGAGAAAAGTTTTTTTTTGTTTTATTGTTTATCTTAAAGAGAAGAAGTTTTTTTTTTTTTTTAGTTAAAAAAGCCTTTCGTGAATAGAGAAGTATACAAATATGCTGATAAATGTTTAAGTATCTAGAATTTAATTTTGACTGATGACTATTTGACTGATTAATAATAAAGTATCTACCTAAGACTGATTTGGCATTCAATTTTATTTATTATTTCACTAGAAATTAACAAGATTTATGATAATAATCAAAAAAGCTTGATTTTACACACAATTTTTTTGTCGTACCTATTAATACTGAGACAAAATAATCCTCAATAATATAGGGTGTCCGGCTTTTCTACCCAAATGTCCGGCCAAACTGGCTGGTCTGTCCGGCTATTAGGTTTGGCGACCTGGCAACCCTATCTACGCATGGTCTACGCGTGTTTGAATTGACTCTTAATATATCTACAGTGTAAGACGCACATTTCATTTCAATGTACTGTTATACCGGGTGACTGCTTAGACACTTTAGATATTCTCGATTATCATAGTCTCATCATCATAAACAACTTTTATTATGGGATCAACCCGGAATTGTCAATGGCACTCGACAAAATGTATGGAACAGCTGATTTTCTTCTCGAATTCCGGGTTGCCCATAGTAAAAGTTGTTCACAAAGATGAGTACTATGACAGCCTAGAAATCTAAAGTGTCTAACCAGTCAACCTGCATAACAAGGTCTTCTAATAAGCTATGGTATCTAAACTAAACACTTGATATAGTTTTATACAAAAAACTAAATCACGTTAGTGAAGTGAGGTCATGAAGGCTAATTAATCTCCGCGCACACCTCAAGCCTCGCACCCAACGATTGCATCGAACAATCTATAATAACAAGCGATAATCGTCGGACGGCAGTCGACGCGTTCGTGTCAAATCCGACAAAATGAATGTTGCCAATAACCGTTAGAGGCCGAAGACGAATTTCTCACGAGCAGCTTCGTGAGGTGCATTACGAATTTGTCGCATTTATGACGAGGACGCGATACGTAGTACTTGGGAATCGAGAATCGACTAACATTTAAAAAACAAATACAAAATACGCAAATATTTATGTGTAAACTAATAAACAATCTACAAATAACCAAAAAAATACAAAAACAAATAACGATTATGAAAACAAATGAAAAGGGGAATAAAAAATAATATAATAATAATTAATATTATATTTGGGTACCTACTGATTCTTATCTAGAGAAGGGACACTAACTATAAGTAGGTATCGATGTCGATGAGCCAGTCAGATCGTGAGTAGCAGTTTGAAATCGTAACAATACAAGAATTTAGCAATAAATAGTTAATTAGATGGGTAAGGATGTGAATGGACTTGATTCTTGGACAGTTATCGATAAAATAAAAATACAGATATAAAAATATGAATAGTGACAGCTAGTTGAAATAACTAGGAAGGGTTGGCTCACTGACCTGCCTAAAAATATAGAGTAGATTATTTTATATGATTTTTATATGATTTTATATGATTTAATCTCTTTATGATTATGTCATTTAATAAAATCAAATCTTTGTATCGTTTAACACTGTTCTGCTAAAGCCCAATTCGGTAACTAGGTTTATTTTAGTTTGCCTCCTATAAATTTCTAGAGGTCAAGCATCTGCCCATAACATTTTATTATTTATTCTATTAAAATGCCACGATATAACAGTTTGTCGGCACCCATAAATCTGCACATAAACAATCAACGCAACAATTATATATCGATAAATATTCATTTACGATAAATTTTAACCGTCATAAATCGATAAGTTAATAGGCTACGTTACTACGAGTATTTTATGGTTCGTGACAATGTACGTTTACAGCTCTACGCAAAGCCACAGATTAGCAATTTCGTTTAATTAAAAGTGTGATTTTGAAATTAGAAGGTGTCAAATGTAAGAATATTGTCTAGGCTACGAGTATGTCCGATGCGATAGGTGACCGTGACTGTAGATGGCATTTATAACTTAACTTTACTTTTTTGGCCGACTTAGGTTTTAAGGCAGTTATTATTTATAAAATACTGTAATACAGGGTTATCAGGAAAGGGTATGCTAAGACGAAAATAACTCAGAGTACTTATTATAAACAACTTTTACAATGGGAATGGGACCAACCCGGAATTCTTTTTAAAAAAAATATCTGATCCATAGACAAATGTCAATGACACTCGGCAAAATGTATTGTATCGCATTTATAAATTTAAAATAATTATTTTTACAAAAAAAAAAAAAAAAATCGACTTCAAGAGACCGACTTTTGAGTTATTCATCTATTTGTCGCGCACGTACCTAATGAAAATTTAAGACTTATATGATTTTCTCATAGATACCATTATCAGAACTGGACTAAATTGAAATGGGACCAAATGGGAAGCGTCAGCTTTCTAATAAAAAAAGAATCATCAAAATCGATTCACCCAGTCAAAAGTTACGAGGTAACAAACATTAAAAAAAAACATACAGTCGAATTGAGAACCTCCTCCTTTTTTGAAGTCGGTATAAAACCGAGCGCTACCATCACTCGGATGACGCGTTAAATACTCGTAGTAGGTCTCGCTTGCTTGACCTTCAACAACAACCGCCAAGCTATCTCAGAGGCTAAGGTAGTGTGGTAGCTTAAAAACTCTGACAACAAGCTAGCCACTCAGCTACTATACGAGCTTACTTATTAAAGTTATGTCGGGTAGTCATTTTGTATTTTTTACTTTTTTTTGCTTATGTAAAAAAAAGTAAAAAGTATGTACTCGTATGTTCAGGATTCAACGACTAAAAAAAAACTAAAATACTCCAAAATTTTTAAATTACCATAACTTAATCTATGAAATTACTTGACTACATTTTGTAGAGTTGAGTCATGCTCGATATAAGGTACATATTATATATTGCACTAGTAGGTACGAGTAGGTACATATCGATTAGAAGTAAAATGATTTGAAAAATTCTTGGTAATGTCCGTTTTTCTGTGGTGTCTTGCGATATGGAAAAACAGAGTTTTTCTAAATGTCTTTTACCTGGATAATTATTAGAAATATTATATTATTTGCCGTATGGAAATTCCAAACAACGCATTTATTGTCTCGTGATATCTTGATATGAACAAAATTTCCTGATAGATATTTTTAATCCAAATAAATGATGTTATTCCTTGTTGTGTTATGAAATTATGAAAAAGCTCAAAATTAAAAAAAAGACTGCAAAATCTTTATCAGAAAAATGAATAAAGAAAATATTCATTTTTTTATAATTATTTTGTTTATAACGACAACTTATAGAAAGGTTAAGTGATCAAAGGGCTTGCTAACCTTGATCAGAGATTTAGCATTGCCATTAAGAGCCGTGGTGGCTCAGTGGGAGAACCGCCGCTTCGCATTCTTTAGGTGGCGGGTTCAAACCCCGACTCGTACCAATGAGTTCTTTAGGACTTATGTACGAATTTACATACCACTGGCTTTTCGGTGAAGGAAAACATCGTGAGGAAACCTGCATATGTAGTTCACGCAAAAAGGGCCGATTACCGGCCTAGTTGCGGAAAAAGAGCCCGCTCTTTACTTTACTTTTAGCATTGCCATTCGACGCGGTAACGTTGCTTTTTGGTACATTACTCTTGGATTATTAAGTTTTTGTTTTTTTTTTTTTTATGGATGTTTTATCTCTATGTTATTTTTTAATATTTTGTCAATGTTTATTTAAGTTTTTGTACCTACTTTAGTTGTGAAGCATAGAATAAATAGATTCATTATGAATGCGAAATTGTCATTTCATTCTTGTCAGATACCTATAGATTCTTAAATAGCTACTTAAAAATAAATTTAGCTAAACAGGGTCATAAGGAAAGGGTATGCCAAGCAGAAAGGGGCTCATAGTACTTATCATAATGAACAACTTGTAATATTGGACCAACCCTGAAATTGCGAAAAAAATATCAGATGCTCCATACATTTTGTCGAGTGTCATTGACATTTTTCTAGAAACAACTGATTTTTTTCTCGTTTTCAGGGTTGGTCCCAGAGTAAAAGTTGTACATAATGATGTAGGTACTAAGAGCCCTTTCTGGCTCAGCATTCCTTGTAACCCTGTTTAACCTCCAGAAACAACTTTTAACCCATTAATAAATTGCACATCAACATTTAATTTTTAACCGACTTCAAAAAAGGAGGAGGTTATCAATTCGTCTGTATGTTTTTTTTTTATTTTTTTTTATGTTTTGTTACCTCATAACTTTGGACTGGGTGAATCGATTTTGATAATTCTTTTTTTATTAGAAAGCTGACGCTTCCAATTTGGTCCCATTCAAATTTAGTCCAGTTCTGATAATGGTATCCATGAGAAAACCATATAAGTCTTAAATTTGCATTAAGTACGTGCGCGACAAATAGATGAATAACTCAATAGTCGGTCTTTTGAAGTCGGTTTTTGTTTTTTGTTTTGTAAAAATAATGTTCTTGTAACGACAAGCCAACAGAAATACAATATCAAACATTACCAAAAGCGTGCAATTATAAAGGTATATTCACACGAAATATCGATAATACGATTCTAATAACTGAACGTGCTTAGTTCGCATTAAACGACGCGTGGGTGAAGTGCTTAGATTTTACGATTGTCAAGCTTTATGATTTGGCTCTATGGTATCTGACGGGACTGTCGCAACTCGGCATTAAAGATCGACTAACTTCCTGCGATAAAATTTAGTTACCTAACTCATATTAGTATCGAAATTACTTCAATTACTGGAGGTTTTTGCTTAGCAGTGGGAAGCTGTAAGTTTCGAAAATCCTAATATTGTGATTATGAATGTCAGAGTTGGTATGTTTGGATGTTTGTGGCTCAATCTCATAAAAATGTTCAGATTTGGATGAGGTATGAATTGAGATGAAGTTTAGTATGAACTTAGCTAATACCTTGGATTAGCATATAGAAAAAATGTGGGTGAAACCGTGGGGTGCTAGTAAAAAAAATAATCCCTTTACAACACCACCAACATTGAGCTATTATGTATTTTGGCACTAGAGATGACACCGTCAAACATTGTTGTGTCCCATTTACCAGTAGCACAAGTGCCACATTGCACTCTTTCGCTGCCTAGTAAATCAAAATAATTAAAATTCATATTCAGCTTCAGCGTGTCATGCCTCTCTCCCTAGCCCGTAGAAAACTCATTCGCAACGCAAAATATGATGTGATAATTATGTTTGGTATGTGTTAGTAACAATGCATAGGACAGTAAAACATATTCTAAGTATTAGCACATATACTATCACACAACAGTCCAGTATGTGACGCCGATCCCACATTACTGGTAATGCCGTGACCACGTCTTATTTGGCGGTAACTAACTATAGTTCAAGGTTTTACAGACCTTTTACAATGGTACAGGAAACGCTGCGATTTTGCTAATACATCTTTCCAAATTCTCCGTCTATGTATTTGTATAATAGGTACTTGCGTAAGTTTTATTTATTTAACTTTAATATAAAGCAGTTAATCTATATTGTTTTATTTACTTGTACCAAATATAAATGTTTCATGTCGAAATAAAATTGATACAATAAATCATTCGTAAAATTATACTTTTACATTCTTACTACATATGATTTTCTAAGTTATCATGAGGATCAATTAGATAATATTTCTGCAACAGCTACAACTGCTACATTGTTTTTTATAATCGTGCGTTGAGGCATCCAGTGTAAAGCCCACATTAGGTCTTTGCAATGTTAATGATGTCTCGCGGCGATGCTTAGTTTCGAAGAGACAATTACAAATGATTGTGCCCCTCGGTCACATGTGACTTACGGACACACTCGACTTCGTTTTTTGTCTGTGATTTATGTACAAATTGAAGTTTTATGAGATTTGCGTGCAGAGATGTTGAAATTTACAAAACAAGATGGTACTTACACGGTGATAATCATACTTTTCTATGCTATGCTAAGTACTGACTTACTTACTAACATTACCTTTTTTTGACGTTCGCGCATTGTTTTAATTTTAAAAAAATACCGCATTTTTTTTTGTTGTCACGACTTTTTTTAGATCTATTTCAGGTTTGATGTCCACTTTATTGTACAGACTTACAAATAAAGAATAGGTTATTACGAAAAAGGGCTTGTAGTCTTCATTATGAACAATTTTAACTGTAGGACCAACTCTGAAATCGCTAATAAATCAGCTGTTCCTTAGAAAGATGTCAATGACACTCCGCAAGATGTATGAAATGAACGTTAAAATCTGCAATTACTACAAAACTATACTTACATTATATTATACAAGACTGTGTGTGCCTTCTTATACAAGACGCAAGCCTCAATTCCCACTAAATCTTGTGAAATAAAGCGATTTGATCCCACAATGACATGAAATCCAATTTCAACAGCAATAAGTTAAACGTTAACTCAGAACTGTATCTGAGGTAATGAGACCCAATGAAGGGTTATTATCACCATGAGTCAACACCAACGCCCGTCGGTCGCGATCAGGCTTGCTTGTAAATAAACTTAGCAATCTTTGGCAATCTACTGTCAATGATTTTAGATTGAAATTGGGGAATAGGTTGATCTGTCTGCACTTCGACGTAACGCTCTTTTGTCTGCGCGGTGAAACCTAAAACAAAAGAAGCAAAGAAAGCGAAGCCGGAGAATAAAGATTTCCCTTCGGCCGCGTATGATACCAGAGTTTGGTAACCAGTATCTCTAGGTCAAGATCTTTATACTGTTCAGTTAACTGAAGTATAGCGTTTAGGTCAAGGAATTCTTAACTAGCTAATATTTAGTGCGACTCCGAACTGAATCACGTTGTCTTTTATTTCGCTTTTTCTTTAGCTGTCTGAGCGAGACGAAACCCAAGAGAATCCAGTTTAGGCTTTTTCAGTCAACCTAGGCGTTGTTAGTTGGTAAGTTTTGTGACTAAAAATATTATTCGTGACTACTTATTTTAATTTCAGTTACATTACATCTTTCAGAAAATTTAAAAAAGTAATTCTACTATAAGTTAAATTTTACTAATATCAAAGTAAACCAAAGCCGCAGACAAAAGCAACTACCGCTTGGCTATTCCTGTATTATCTAAGCATTAATTGTAAATAAGCTTTAATGCAATGCCGCCATTCAAGGAGTCTCAGCCGTTCTATCATTGTAATGAACTATCAGATAAGCGAGGATATAGTTTACACATAGTTAGAGACCATCTACTAGAAAAGTTCTGTCGTGTGGTTTTACAAATTTAAAAACCATTTTTGATTTTTAATCCGACTAAAAGAATGAATAGGTATTTCCTAGGCAAGCGTGCTACATCTTCGACCACATCGTAGCTTCCCATCAGGTGAGATTGTGATCAAACGCATGTCTATTTATGTAGTTTGTTGTAAAAATAAACCAATAAAATAAATCAAGGTATACCTAACCATGTAAGGGTTTTGGAACGTGTTTGCTGAGCCGAGAAGGGCTCATAGTACTCATCATTGTGTAGAACTTTTACTATGAGAAAAGCCCTGAAAAAAAAAACAGCTGTAACAAACACTTTCGTTCGACTTTCATAGATTTTTTTCAACAGACCATTAACAGATCTACAGTTTTTTTTTGCGATTTTAGAGTTGGTGTCATTGTAAAAATTATTCATAATGACGAGAACTATGAGCCCTTTTTGGCTTAGAGTTAATAATTTGGAAGCTTTTATAAATATTTTTTTAGTTAGCCCAAAAACTTCCAAAATATTCCAATGGCTGTGCGTCTAGAAGCGACAGCAGTATCAGATGTCGTGAGTTCACGGAGCGTAGGCGCGTTGACACGGGCGAGTCAAGTGGCACGTTACAACACCGAGCCCACAATCGCTGACTCAGCACTCGTATTGTGCAAACGAGGCTTCGACTTTGACATTGCGAATTTACAATGGTAGATGAGTAAGCAATATTGTGACCACTTAAACATAATAGATGTAGAATTGTCGATAGCAGGAAATATCGCATAAATGTCATTACATGTAGGTATCATTGTCATTAAGTACTGCCTGATGTTCGGATCTTCATACCCAGTGTCAGTAGCAGCAGTCGATCTCGCAGGCATGGGTCTGTAAATATAGCCTGTAGCAGTTTGGGATAGTTGATGACCTGTTTGGCTCAGTGGTGTTATATCTGCCTTAACAGCCAGAGGCCCCGGGTTCAATTCCTAGCCGGGCACATATTTCATTGATGAATTTAAATATCTGTCCTGGGTCTGGGTGTTAGTTGTCCTTGTCTTTCTGTGTGTTCCATGGCATACCTGACACAGGGTATCCTGGGGAGCTATGAGTGTGAAACGTTCATTTGTTTATTATTAATTGGTGTCCTAACTTTCCAATGACAAAATATTTTTTTGAATAGTTTACCTACAGTTTCGGAGATTACTCGCTACAAACACACTTACAAATTTTATTAGGTCTGTATAAAGCCTTTATAATATTAGTATGGATATTACATAAAAGTTACTCTGTGCATCTGTCCGTTATTTTCTTCCATTAATTACTTTAGATAACATTTTGATGTATAAAAAAGTTAGAATGAAAAGACGGTTTTTAGAAAAAATCGGAATGAGAAATCACAAGTATACCCGCTAGACGCAGGTTGTATGTAATAGACACGTTTTGAATGACAAAGGATGTTGTTTCGGTTACAGACTTCTTATCGAGAAGCTTAGAGCTTACAAGGTTGTAGGTGACCATCTGCATCAACAATATTAACGCTTTCAATATTAAATCGCCTTACGATTCTATACTTGAACAATGTTTAATTGATTTACCAAGTGTGGGCCAATTCTAGAACAATCGACATTGTTTTGTACCCTTCACGCATGAAAATACAAGTGAAAGAAATAACTTTTTAACTTTCTTTTACCTATTGTTTGAGAATAAGCTTAATGTTTATTTGAGTTCCACCGTGACCACGTTCAACTAAGATCATATAACAGGGTTATAAGGAAAGGGTATGCTAATCCGAAAGAGCATGGGTGCAACCCTGAAATCAAGAAAAAATCAGCTGTTTCATAGAAAAAATTTCAAGTACCTATATACACTAGACAAAACGTATGGAACAGCTGAGTTTTTTTTTTACAATTTCGCGGTTGGTCCCGTAGAAAAAAGGTGTTCATAACGATGAGTACTATGAGCCCTTTTCGGCTTAGCATGCCCTTTCCTTATAACCTTGTATAGATCTAACTCTGTCACCAGGGGTAACCACTTGGCCTATACAAACTTCCTCATTTCCCTACTTTAGATAGTTTCGAATAAAACCTATCAACAAGACCTCACAATACACTCGCCCGTGGAAACAGCTACTAAAATCACGCTTATCTTCAACTGATCAGAAATAATTACGAGTAGGTATCATGATAGTCATGATCAATAAAATATTTAACAAAAAGCCAAGCTCACGACGCGTGACATCATCTTAGTTTGACATTTTCAAACAAAAAGAAACGGAAAAAAACTAAACGCTTTTCCTCGTCTAACAAAAAATGTTTTTCCGTAATAACTTTAATGGTCTATAATAATTTTATATTATCGAGTGCCATGCGATTGTTACGTAGAATAACACATTGTTTTATTACTTGTGTGTGATATTGGAAATAACATCCGCTTGACATTGTGGTGTAGTAATTGTTGCAAATTCAGAATTGCTGGTGCCAAATGGAAAATCCAAAGGTTTCCTTTAATAAAAATGAAATAAATTTTTTGCTTTTACTTTTATTTCAGGAAACGAAATGATTTTTGTTTTCGTTCCTCTCTCTGCCTAAAAATTAGTTTTTAACATCGCGTTTTGTAAGTAATTATTTCAGAAGGTGAAATTTAACATATTAAAACAAGTTTCTTTCTGTAAGTAAGTTTTTGCTGCAAGATTCTTATGCGTTCTTCTTGGCTAAGCTCGATCACTGCAATTTGTTCGAGCCCTCTTAAGTTACTTTGTAAGGTCGATACAATCCATCGATGTTGTGATTTAATCGATTAAAAGTAGGTGTCAAATCAAAGCTATTTCCGTCCATTCATAAATGTTAATTCCATTTACTCAGCGGACAGTATAATGCAACAGTTACGCAACCACTATCTCGGCCCATAATCACTTACATTCTCCTATTTTCGAACAAATGCAAATCGCCTTGAATTCAAACCGCTTACTAAAAAAAACAATGGACAATCGGAGACATACGGTTTACGTAATGGCAAAGAAACAAAACGTACGCTCGAAAAAAAGATGTAACTTGCATCATTTTAAATGGTAGTTACGACTTTTTGAGTTGGGATAAAAAATAGTAACATTTGATCGATGGTATCCATTTTTAGATTCGCTCGGTGCAGTTTCAAAAGTGGGACTCTGTCATTAGAGGCTATTACCAAAGAGGTATGATTCATTGCGCGCTCATTGTCTTGGGTATGTTTGTTTTGGAGGTAGTGATGGGAACAATGATAATTGAAAATAGGGTCATGGGCCGATTTTTGGACCAAACTTTTGTTCATAATATAGAACGCTATCTATCTTTTCTCATTTAAATCTTAGGCCTATGCGGATCGTCCGTTACATGCTAGTGAGCTTATAAAATTAAATGAAAATACGAGAAGTATATAGGAGAGTAGCTGATACCTGAGATATCGTGCCCAGTGCGGTGCTTGACTTTCGAATGAGCAGCAATGTAAGTTTGTGGCTCAGAACTGAAACTGGGGCTCTGGCCTAACATATAGGAAGATTTGAGCAAAAAGCTTCAGCCGTTTTCAAGTGATGCGCTTACCAACAAAAAGCATTTAATTATTATTGTAGGGGTAAATAGTAGTTCTTAAATAAAAGAAGATATCCGCTAGACCTTGTACTAGAACTTCCATTTCATCCTTGAGAACGGTAAAGGGAATTGAATCTTGTTTTGATAGCGCTAGAGCCCTTATTAAATTAATCGAGTTATGAAAAAAACAAAACACTACTCGACTATTCTCCGATACTTGTTCTCTTACTCTCTCTCTAACTCTCTACCCAGCCTCTACAACATCACTAAGGGTACAGTATGACTGAGTTTTCGTTAACTTCACTTGTTTGCTAGACGATTAGAAGGTTCGGTGCTAACTGAGTGTGAATGGTGAACTAGATCCGCTGTGTGAAGAAAAGAAACACCATTTTGGTGCTGAACAACATGTGCAAAAGTATGGACGTTTTTCGAGTTAGGAAAAGATAGGGGAATTATTGACCAAGCAAACTGAAGTTTTCAAAATATTTTTTTTTTGTATTTTTATTAGACGATAACCTCTGTTTGGTTAATCCGATTTTCATGAAAATTGGCAGGCAAGTAGTACATTAGCTTTTTTTTAATGGAACATTTTTGGTAGAACAAGAGACAATAACAAACTAAAATTCCAAACACACACACACACACACACACACACACACACACACAGTCTAAACTTCCGCTCTTCGACTGCTGAAAGTTTTTAAATAATCAAAACTGTTCATACACGAGGCGATGCAAGTCGCCAATCAAGCGATAGCATCGCGATTCTCGTCATGCATTTGGTACCTAAGCTATGAGTGTGAAAAAAAAAAGTTTATTTATTTATTTCAATTACTAACTCGTGTCAATACTAATACCAAATACATACTTCTATTTAAGTGCTCTGCGAAAATCACGAAGCTGCTTGATTCAACGAGTACTACGAGTACAACGAGTACCTACAGGTAACCTAGTGCACGAGCGGCCTAGTCTTCAAATCTTGCAAAACATCACAATTTTTTCCAATCCACTTCTCATTCTAGACATTACATTAAAGCTTAATGACCCACTTTGACGACCGAACTAGATTTGTCCTTCGCCGTTCCATTATTTTTTATCAACGCACTAATGTGACCGCAGGCAATGTCGCCGGTCGCCGCAATTTGGCTCAAAATGTCGCAAGATGACAGCCATGAAGGTTGCATCTTGCACGTGACGTCAGACACTTGTAATTGTCATCAGGGAAGTAGGGTTGGCAAAAAAAGGAAAAAACTAAACAAAAATAGGAATCCGAAAAATTACATCTATCTATTCATAAGCTCATCAGATGATTTTTAACCTACTTCCGGAAAGGAGACGGTTCTCAATTGGACTGGTTGTTTTTGTTTTTGTTCTGGTCATTCTGATTTACCTACCAAAAGCTTAAAAGTTAAACAGTTTCATTGTTTCAAAATACTGAATGGTTTTGAAGCTAGAAAAATAATTGAACAAAACCGGGCGTATGGTTTTTAAAAACTTTGGTGGCCTTGCCTTGCCTGTTATTGATTTTTTGAACAGTGTTCATCGACTATGTGCCTTAAAAAGTTTCCTATGTTAATATAGTTTGGGTACGAAACTCTAAAAAGTAAAGACATACAAGCCGAATGACCATCCCTGGTTTCAACTAAAAATATACGTAGGTAACTGAACAATCTTCTTCTTATAAATAAAAATAAATCGCTGTTCGTTTGTCTCGCTAAACTCGAGAACGGCTGCACCGATTTCGCTAATTTTGGTCTTGAAATCATTGTATAAGTTTAGGGAAGGTTTAAAAGTAAAATAAAACAGCGGGTGAAATCGCCGGGTGCAGCTAGTCATCAATAAAGTCAATGATATAACCCTATTAAATTACATAATCATTAATCATCATTTGACATAAAACTAGTACCAATTCCTAGGCAGCCCTGAGGACACCTGATGATCGGCCTTGGGCACAGTCACGAGCGTTGACAAAACAACATCATCTTGGATTTGTTTAATTTTAGTGGAAAACCGACGGCGTCGTGAGCTGCCTAATCAGCCGATGGATTACCACTGCGTCGTGGTAGAGAACAAGGGACAAGCTGACGCGGTCACTTCCAAAACTACTCTTTACTCAAAAAACTACTTTACTCAAAAAAACATGAGCATAAAAGTCAAACGAGATTTCAAACGAAGCGAGAGTGAGTTTTTTTTTGTAAAAAGTGAAATGAAAAACAAAATTAAACAGGCATTTAAAAATAGGTAATTCCTGAAATAGATTTTGTACCTCACGTCATTTGACTAGAACTTCATTAAAATTGTATTTTATTTAAAATTGCTAATTAAAAAATAATTAGCAATAAAATAGCTTCTAAAAATAGGTCACTCCAAAAACAAAATAACAAATTTTGAGCTGAAAAACATACGATTTATTTATTTATTTATGACACATGAAATGCAGTAAAAATAAAACCCAAATCACTAACTATACTGATTTTGTCTGAATTTTACCAGCATAAACTCTGACTGCAATATTTTGTACCACACCAAATCACCATTTATAACACAGAGTCCGGTCGACACGCGCATTTTCTATGCAAATCTCGATTACTTTAATTGGAATGGCCTTTACAATAAGGTCTGTTTGTCATTGTACGCATAATATTTTATTTACGAACATTGCACATACCTATTTTATAACTGCCATAAATATACGATAACCAGAGTATCGTAAAACGTAAAATCAATGACAATTCAAAAATATAAGGCTTCATTTTCTAGCTAAAGACCAAAGCCAAAGCCAAATTTATTTCTACTGTTGTACTCTTACTGAAATGGGAACGGAAAATACCGTGACAAAATAATATCAATGAAATGGGTAGGTATAGAGGTATTAAGGGAGACACGGCGATAGAAAATAATGTTAATTGCTCTAGAATGCTGATCTACTACTAAAAAAATGTCTTTAAACAGTCCAAATCATTTTCACCGTTTTTTGAGACAGGTAGACGTAAAAAGCATAATGCATAATTATTGTCTTTTATATCATAAAAAGCAATGTCGTAAGTATTTCAGTTTCTTTACCAACTATTCATCAAACGTATTGGGGACAATTGTAATCTATCCATCATTTCCCATTCATATTGCGCATAAAAATCTCACCAATTAAAGTCATTAACAATAATTGTGTTGACAGTATCATTACGACGACAATTTTGTGTGAAAAACTAGTATCAGATGACTTTTGAATCACAAATCGTCGGATTTTATGTCAACTGACGATTATGTCGTATAAATTTCCATACTATAATTAGTTAATTACATTAATTTGATTTTATAATAAATTAAAATATTCATCAATGTTTATTTATTCACATTTTTAATTGATGTGACATCATAGTTTAAATCGAGGAGGAGTGTGACAAACTGTTTGCAACAGGATCTTAAAATAGGTAGTAAACACGTTTTATGGTGATCAATAAAATAATAAATAAGTCGTTTGGGATAATGTAATAAAATATTGCTGAACTTTATGGGTATTATTAGTAAACAATTTTACTTTTATCATTTTCCACTTGATAGAATTTTGTAAAACTTTAGTAGTAATTGATTGTAATGAAGCAAAATATTCGGTAAAAACATCCTATAAATATGACCCATTTATGACATGAATCAAAATCAAAGTGTGAAAAATCACACAAAATATCAAGAAAAAGTTGATGTTGTAAACACGGATATTAAACAAGAACATTATTTTTACAAAACAAAAAACAAAAACCGACTTCAAAAGACCGACTATTGAGTCATCTATTTGTCGCGCACGTACTTAATGCAAATTTAAGACTTATATGGTTTTCTCATGGATACCATTATCAGAACTGGACTAAATTGAAATGGGACCAAATGGGAAGCGTCAGCTTTCTAATAAAAAAAGAATCATCAAAATCAATTCACCCAGTCAAAAGTTATGAGGTAACAAACATAAAAAAAAAAAACATACAGACGAATTGATAACCTCCTCCTGTTTTGAAGTCGGTTAAAAAGCACAGATGACACAGGAAATATGTGAAGCCTCTTTGGTCCTACAAATTTGCTTGTCGTACGCGTGTTACACACATACAAACACATCAAGGTCGACTTGCACACAAAGAAATCAAACGAAATCGTAGGAAAAAATCAAAACAAGAAAAGCTTCAATTTATTTCAAACATTCACATTTCATTTTAATTATTTTTTCAAAAAACGCTATAGCTGTGTACTAAGCTTCTCACATTTTCCATACAAAACGTCATCCGTACTTTTAGAATCGTGACTGCCAATGACATTACTATTTATTATCACTAACATATAACAAGAACATTATTTTTACAAAACAAAAAACAAATACCGACTTCAAAAGACCGACTATTGAGTTATTCATCTATTTGTCGCGCACGTACTTAATGCAAATTTAATACTTATTTGGTTTTCTCATGGATACCATTATCAGAACTGGACTAAATTGAAATGGGACCAAATGGGAAGCGTCAGCTTTCTAATAAAATAAGAATCATCAAAATCGATTCACCCAGTCAAAAGTTATGAGGTAACAAACATTAAAAAAAAAAAAAAAAAAAACATACAGACGAATTGATAACCTCCTCCTTTTTTGAAGTCGGTTAAAAAATCGTTTACGACGCATCCAATATATTGGCTACTGTGAGAACTGGGTCGCGCCGCCTTTTTGTGACACGACTCTAGCGCCGGCTGATGACAAATGTGTGTGGTGTAAGTGTAAAGGAAACGCGATGTTGAACATGTTACTCTTTTTTTAGAAGAAATAAATTGAATTTAAAACAATTTATTGCCTTGTCATCGGAGTTACACGCACGAACACAAAATTTCAGCTTAATCCAACATCTGGAAGTAGTTTAAAATTGAGTTGCGAGATTCCACCCGAACAAACATACCTAGTTACAGACATCGCAAGTTAAATAAAAGCTTTAGAAGAGGACATTGTAAAACAATTTTTTAGTGATGATTTATTGATTTAGGGAATAAGCAAAAGTCATACACATTTGACTCAAATCCGTTAAACTGTTTAGCGAGGAAACAAAAACGTACACATACGAGTACACTCAATCACGAACTCTTTTTTTTTTAATGTTAGTGCAATTACTGTTGTCAAACATACGCTACAAATGTCAATTCAGAAGTTATCTTTTCTAAATTCTGGCTGTGATTTTTATTATGGAATTGAACCATCCTGCCAGTTATTTCTCGTGTCTCCTTTCCATTGTTCCACGCTGTACAATAGACTCTGCTTTTTTCTGTAATGTCGATTGCACTTGTGAACGCACTTAACGCATCATGTTACTAAAATCGCTCTCGCTTATGTCCTGCACCTCTGAAGGACGTTTGACAATAAATAGTTGATTAGAAAGAAGTTCCAATCCGAATTCGATACGTGACTCGATTTCGATTCCAAATTGTTTAATGACTCGACGATAGTTGATCGAGATTATGTCGATAAGGTATTCGAATGAGGTATCGATTCAGGAAATTGGTTACATCCTTTAACTAGAAGCTAGTTGGTGATGATTTATCTGAATTATTATAGCGAATATCATTTCATGTGGCCGACACAGAAAGCTGACCGTTATGTCAAAAAGTAATGGAATTTTTGAACAATTTTTAATATCTTGGCACAATATAAATAATAGTAAAATTAATAAACTATCTTGTTTACATCTACTCAACTTTTAATCATCTCAATGCTAGGATACCCGGTCTACCCTCAAAGGTTGTTTTTTTTAAATAGCACCTAGTAAAAAAAAACAGTTATCTAAAAAAAATTCATATATATAAGAGAAAGAAGTTGCCAACAAAAGAAAATCCTTACCCAAAAATAATTTTAATTACTTACATCTTGCAACGTCCATTAACTTAAACGAAAACTAAAACATGAAGAGTACCTCTGGCATAGGTAACAATGCACTGTCCAAGTGGGAAACCGAATTTAAAACTTGACCCCCGCTGCTAGCCACGTTACAACCAACCAACTTATCTCTACACTCAACTTGAAACGCCATAAACGTATTTCCCAAACCAAGCAAACATCCATCCGTCAAACTTTTTTAGTACCCTCATTTTTCCAACTGCATACATAAGTTGGTCGCGCTGTAGATTGATAGGCGATACCGCTGCTTTATCTTCAGATGACGAGCTTTTTTTCTTCGGGACCTTTGAGTGAGAATTGTCTTCCGATACATAATTGGATTTTTATCTCGTGTAGATTGAAACATGGCGTGTGACGGAGCTCGGGCTTTGTACAAGGCGATGTTAATTGCGGGCAAGTGATATTTTTTTAGTCTGTAAGCAAAACAGTCTTACAGTAACGTCAAATCCAACTAAAGTTTTGCTAAAGCAGTTGTGCTCCTTATTTCTTAAATTTTAATTTTTGTAGTGAACTTGTTTTTGACTAACATTTTTTTTTATTTCATTGAGTGACGAGACGAGCAAATCGCTCGCCTGATGTTAAGCGTCACGTTTGCCCATAACATGTCTGCGCCACCCTGAATTTTGAACTCACAGAATTCAAGACCCTGCGTGGCACAGCACAGCACTGCGCTGAGATATAGGTAAGTTGTTTAATCTCCCATTTGGCCTGTAATTTCACTGGAAACAATGCCCTTCCAACCGGAACATAATGTAAACACTGTTAAGCAGTTCATTATTATTTAGTCTTGAAAATTCAAAACGTCGAAACATCGACAAAGTTATCCTTTATAATTCTAAGAATGTTGATATGAGTTGATACACTCTCGACCACAGAACACTCTCGAGAACAAAACACAATCAAAAATTGATGAAAACGCTACAAAATTAGATCTTTTACGAGACCGCGCTATAAAATCATTCGATTCTTGAAAAACAAAATAAAAATCCATCCTAACAAGCTCTTAATTTATGTTTTTCACGCTTATTTTCTCGTTGTAAGGTTCATTATCCTTTACCGGTGCCGTTGAATGGTACAATTTGTTGGTCATTTGTCATACATTGGGTCAAAGGGTGATTCGTCGTCGGTTAATCAACGGACGGACGGACAAGATGATCAATCGTGATATGTAAAACGTGGAAAGGTTTTCTTAAGAGTGTGTTGACCTGTATGTAGATTTTAATAAGAAAGAATCAGATAAGTTTAGTTACTTTAAGTTTGGTAAACATATAAAGTAAGTAACGTACATTCAAGGCAAGTTATTTTTAAGTTCTTGCTGTTTTAAGCGTTCCTTTTGTTGGCTATTTCTGGTGCGAAAATTAAAGATTTTTTCTTCTACGACGGTTTTTAGTTCGTCGTGTTGTACAAGGTGGCCAAACATCTTGCGCCTTCTATTTTTCATGATAGTCAACTCACATACACTAATTTATGCTCGTGGTTTCGCTTGCGTAGCGTACAATTACAATAAACAACATAGGTAATATTGCCTACAGAGAATATGCTCTCCGAAAAAAATTGCATGTTTCTAAGACCAGTGCTTTAGGTTGTCCTTTGACATGTCCGTCAGGTAATACCTTTTATATTTATATTACATTATTTCTTCTAAACATTCCACCATTCCAGAAAGGTCAAAAGCTGGCAAATTAAAATTACATACCTCGTTCTCTATTTCCTAATTCCAAAACAAAATGAAGGAAGTTTGTGCAATCAATGCAAGCATATAAATATTTAATTACTGAACATTCGTAGTGAACATGACATGTAATAACGTATTCGATATGCAAATCAGCTGATGGGTATGACCGGCGACTCGACGTGCGAACGTCCTCGTTTGAGAGGATGGCACGGAGACGGCGCAGTTGCGTTGTCTCACGGCACTACTTTTTTAAAGCTTTAACTTGCAATGTATGTAATATGTTTATCTGTTTTTTTTTTTAACTATGCTTGTTTGGGTGTTGCAACTCAATTTTGAACTACTGCCTGATGTCCAATTGAGCTGAAATTTGGTAAATGTGTGTAACTCCGATGACAATGCAATGAAAGCGTATGATAGTGTCTAAGCATCTTTGATTAATTGGGAGATATAGGTAAAATTAAATTATCTAATTAAAAACGTAACTTATAAAATATACGAAAACATTACTTAATTATTATTTTTTTCGATAAATCAAAAGCCAAAGAAAATTCCTATAGGTAGAATAGGCAGCGAATCATTTGTTCCGAGCTTTTAAAAACCGGCTAACATTCACCAAGCACAACGAAAACGCGCCCGATTAGTCACACTTACAATCAGGTGTTTGCTCAAAACACTACCAGGAGTTCACGACTTCCCAGCAATTACCAGCTCCAGAGCTGGTGACGTCACCGACCCACCTTCTCATCACGACTGCAGTGACTAACAAACAGTTCCCATATAACATGTTTTATTGTAATCGGTTAAAAATAGACGTGCAGTTAAAAATCGTGTTGAATGAAAGGTTACTATTGGTGGAGCGTGAGATTGTGCGGAACCGAAGACTTTGAAACTAAGATTCAACGTGGACGCGAAAAAAGGTAGAAGAACGCCACTACTTACAATCACGCATTTGCAAAAGAAGTCCTAACTGTTTAGCAATATGGTTGGTTTTTATTGATCATTAAATTGCATATCATTGCTTTAGGTACATATGTATCTATAGTTCTGTAGATCTTTGTACGGAACAGTTACATGTAGTTGGTTCTAATTCTAATCTACGGATGCGGATATATTGCTATTAAAAAGTAATTTTTGTAGTTCTTAGTCGTTTCCCTGTCCCACGGTAGGTGGTTAAGTAAGTTCATCTAATTTGTCTTTAGTAATCAATATTTGGTAAGGTAAGAAGTAAGAGAGAACTAGGAAGACCAAGGAACACACTGCCAATGAGACCTAGTATTTATGTTTTTTTATGCTTTTTGATTTTTAAAACCAAAACAAATTACGAATAAAATCAATAAATGACTTATAAAAAAAAATGCACAAAAAAATAAAAAAATAAAATAATGAATAGAGAATTTATTCAAACGATTAGGTAAGATGTAGTAAGTTTCTGTAATTTATTTTCACACTATTCATATACATATTTAATTTTTGAAATAGGTACGTGCAGTAGTTTAGAAGTTTTCAAACATTAATATAGCTTATAATATCGCTTTAGTTGAGTAGAAATTATATATCTAATACTACGTATGTAATCTACGTACTACGTATTTATACGTATCTGATACTACGCAAATGTTGCCTACATGTTATCCAATAACCATAAAACATGCGGCCACTAACATGTTAAGTTGTAATCTTAACAACATACAAGTCATACAACCGATTTAATTAATACAGTTCAATTACAGAAACTATGGACTGTCACTGACGTCAATTAAAACGTTTCCCAAGTTCACGGACTATGAAATAAATCGGTCAATCTTAACTAATTAAAGTATATCGGTAACAGGAAACAATTAGATAGAGGTGCGTAATAAAACTTTTTAGCTTATAATAAAACGTTGGACATACCTGAGCGATAAAATATGGCTTATTCCCGGTGTACTCCAAAAAATGGTTTCAACTCCACGAATAAAATCGTCAAATTAATTAATAATAATTTTGGTTTCAAACTGCTCCACGGCATTCTCAAAGTACTCCACGCTACTGGTTTCGTGAAATTAAATAAGCCATACATCCATTCTCAATCAACTCCACGCAATTTTTATTCAATTAAAAATTATTATTTTTATGTTTCATTCTACTCCAAAAAGCTTCCGTACAGTCAGGTGCAAAAATTCTAACTATATTGTATTGTACTATATTATACTTGTAACATTTGTAATAAGTAAAAATGTTTTATCTTAGAACAAAAACTCAGCCTTTAATCATCCCACTGCTAGGATACCAGGTCTACTATCTAAGGGGAAGGTTGAGTTAAAAAAAAACACTACAGAAAAGCTATATCCGATCAGCTTTACACACACATTTGCGTCAGAGTCTATTTTGTAAGTTTTGAGTGTCTTCTGGGAGCTTTGGCAAATCAACTCGAATCAATTCGAATTCGAAGTCGAGCAGATGCGTAGCCGTTCCATTCTTGCCTCGATTATTACGAACTTCGTTTTCGATATTTTATTAACAAAATACTTAGCTTTCAGGTGTTGTCTTTGTGTGAGTCGAAAAAGGCATTAGTCATGTCTCAACAACAAAATAAATGGATTTTTTTCTTTTTAGGTTTCCTGCAGTCGCGGTTTTTGTCTAGATGTGTCCATATTTAATAGTAGTAAGATTCGAGTGGTAGGCAAGTTTAAGATATTAGAAACGTGACGAGATATAAACAATTACCTAGTCATGATTTTGATTACCAGTGATGGCTTTGTATGCAGCTATTATTAAAATTACAAGATTGAATATACTTAATCGATAAAAAACATTTGAATCTTGAATTCGCAGTGTCGTAGTTACTACAGCATAGTTAGTCATCCCATATCTTGTAAAATTTGCACAAGATAGAAAGAGATGGCGCTTCATAGTTTTTAATTGGAGGTTAAAACATATTTTAGGAGATTGCGCAAACAGAGTTAGTTAGACTAGTACCTAAGTGTAAATTATGAAACTTTATTAGGTTTATTATTTTCTTTTATATATCCTTTTTTTGGTTGAAATTTCTGGGGAGAATAGTAAAGAGTAACAAATCATAAACTATGCTTCTTGTTTGCGGTCTATGCATCTTGTACGAGTGTCCACGCGGTTATACCTACTGCAGGATGCATCTATGGCAAATAGGAGACAATTGACTAAAGTTTCCAATGAACTACTTACTTACAACATTTAAGTTACAGACTCATCATCATCACAATCAACCGTTTTCCCCCCACTGCTGAGTATACGAGGTAGGTCGTAGGTAACTAACTAGCTAGTAGCTTGTAGGTCTCCTCTTCAGCGCGCAATCTTTTTCAGTCCTACTCCAGTCTCATCCACCGCCTTCTTAACCTTTACATTACAGACTACTGGAAACAAGATGCAACGACACGTAGCTAAAATGATATCGACCCACCAAATCCACATGTCACCAATAACTTAAAACGTGTCCAAACTTTTATCCGAACTTCTTAGTGGAGTGATTGCGAGCTGCAACTTCATATCCTTCAAGGGGTTGGACAGAGATAGCTGCACATAAATCTACGTCGCCTAGGTGTATTTGCCACTAAAGTAGTCGCTATACAGAGTGTCTTAAAATAGGTAAGTAATATAATCACTATGGTCCAAAATATCTTTAAAATAACATAACAAACTGAAACTGAACTTCTGAAAGGTTAGTTATTGAGAAAAACGTTTTAATTTTCAGTCATCATCATCGTCATCCACAGCCTTCTATATCCCACTGCTGGGTATAGGCCTCTCTGTAATTTTCAGTAGTCAATAGTTTTCTAGTGTATTTTTTTAAGCTTCAGACCATAATTAATTGATGCTGCCACGTGGTAAAAGATTAATTACAGCCAGCGGACGGACGTGATCCATTGCATACCTATGCATATACCTAACTTCATATTTTCGTGCAAAAGAGCGTATATTGTATCAAGTTCCTTAGGTCTTTTATTAATTAAGATAGACTGTAAAATAAATGAAAAGAAACTTTACGCGTTTGTAACATAAAAACACTTTTACAAAAATAGAAAACTCTGCAACCATTTTTAAAGTAAACCTACCCTGTATAAACTGGACATTTCGGAAAGCAACAAAAAGCGTTAAATCTCCAGAGGTCGTGATTACCATCCGACGGACGGACCGCATTACTTATGTATAGAGACGGACCCCACCGCCGCTGCATATTTATCTTGCACCAATCTCATCTTGCATACTGCAACCCTTTTAGATAAAAGCTCTTTTTATTTTCTGAGCTCCTGGTAATTTTTTTATGTAGAAAATGGAAAATTAGCTGTTATTTTAAGAATTCTTACATTATTTTAGAGATATTCATATAATATTTATTATTTGTTTTATGGTTTTAGTTTACTTACCTAATTATTTTATTACCAATTCTAATTTTAATAATTTTTGTTTTGGTTTTGGATTTGGTCTCAACTAATCTACTATTTGTACCCGTCTCATCTTGAATACAATAACAGCTCTTGGATTTGTTGATCTCCTAGTACTTGTACTAGGCACGCGGCTTTTCCCATTCGAAAATCAACGACTTTTCATTTCATTTAAAAAAAAATGAATAAAATAGCTCGATACGCTACTTTCCATAATTGGAAATCCAGAAAATCGGTAGAAAACCTGAAGGTATATTCTGACTTGGCCGCTGTGCCTCTCGTTTAAAAATTCACGAACGTACGAGGAACTGAAAGAATATCACATGCGTTACAATACGGTACCTACAGAGCACTATTAAAAACAAAATTAATAGAAATAAATCATATGTTGTACCTATCTGAAAATAAATTATATTTGATTTGATTGAAAAAAAAAAACCAGCTCCAGAAAAGTACATGGCGGACGCACGTCGTCATTTCTATTTAAAACTTATAATATAAATCTGGGAAACAATTTGGGCAATGTGGTGGCGATCTGCTAATACCGATCGATCCATGAGGCATAGCCAGTATGTAACCCACATCGAAAATAGCTTTTTAAATCTACACAAACAGCGGCGCACTTGTTTACAGGACAATCGCGGGGCTAAGAGGTGGGGCTAGGGGGACCAGGAGATAGACATAACCTAGGACAATTCCAGTTTTGAAATAGATAAAGTGAAGTCCCGATATAGTGACGTCTCAATCAGTAAAAGTCGTACTTTACTAACCGGACGTCGTTATAGTCGAACTCATAATAGTCAGTTTCATAATTTTATACGAAAAACTACTTAGTATGCGTAACAGAGTTGATCATTACAAATTCAAAGGTTCGTTAAAACCGTTTCTTTCCCATACACTTAATGGTTATGCTTGAAATATATAACTACAAAATATAAATCAATCATCATCATCATTATGTGACTTGGCAAGTGCCAAGTCAAATCAATAAGCGCAATTTTTTAAGTATGCTTTTTACAATACAAAAATAGATAACAAACTTTTTATCCTAATTTAGTGTTAAAACTTTTTGGAGAGTATTTTTTTGTGGTTCTTGTGAAGATCGTCAAGCTTTATCTGATTGATAATCGTAGACAATCAGAGAGAGACAAAAAAAAAGACTAAACAACTTAAAGTTACCGTATCCCGAATTTCCAAATGATGGTGTCCCTACATAAAAGCGAAAGAGGCGCTCAAGAGAGGCGATGTATCGACTCGGGCGCACCGCAGTCGCACAGAAATAGCGCTTGACGTTTGTATCCGTGGCGGCGCCTGTTCACTGTCAACTTTACAGAGCACTCTGTCTGCAGAGGCTGAGCGGACGTGGCAACGAGCTTTATGCGTGACTCGATGCGAGAGTTACGTGAAGATGTTCTACGTAAGTGACTCGATAGAATTGCAGCGCGATATGGCGTTGTATGAAACGTCACCGTTGTAGCCGCACGTTTCTACACGTACCTAATCATAAAAATGCGAAACAAAATAAAACAATAACATGAGAGATGCTTGAAGCGTTTTGAGTGCTTAGAACAGTTGAGAAGCTTACAAATTTACAAGCTTTCATAATGTAGAGTGCATAAGAACTACATCACAGAAGGCTTTCAGACTGCCTTATATCAAAATTATCAGATCATACTACAACGAGAAAGTCAATGATGTAGGTATGCTAATTAAATACTAGCGGTATTTAATCATAATCTGACTTTGTAAAAAAATTAACATCCCCCAAAAACATCCCCCAAAAATCCAAAAACATAACAACGACGATAGCCTACATGTAATATACATGCAAAACGTGACCATATGGATTTTTTTTGTCTTAAGATTGACTGAATATGCGTACTCTCTACCTCACCCTACTCTATACAAGTAAGGAGGGCGCGTTAAAATTGAAAATAAATTCAATATCAATTTGAGCGCGAGCCAAGTGCTGTATCGCGTCCGCGTCGATACGTGTCGGGTATGGCCCACTCGACCCGATACAAGCGCACAAAAACGTTCAAACGCAGTTCTAATGGGCGTTTGATGAAACGGAGGTTGCGAATGGCAGAAACTAGGTACGTGAAATTTCAGGGCAAATGGGAGATTAAACATCATAGATCTCAGGGTGACGAGCGCAGTGCTGTACCGCGTATGGTTCTGTGTTCATAATTCTGGGTGGCGCAGACCTGTTATGGGCAAACGTTAAGTTTAACATCATGCGAACAATTTGCTCGTCTCGTCACTAATAGCATAAAAAACACGGTTTGATCTAAATGATTGTAACTTTGATCATTATCATTGATAATCTCGTAATCAGCACATACAGACAGGCATCTCTTCTTGTATGACATTCATCGAGATGAATGTCATACAATTCTTGTGCCAGTTTTGTCCAGCCGAAAAGAATCCAGGTCCAGGTAAATACGAAATTTTTATGGTGGGATTCTAACCAGTCACACCCAAACGTGTCAAATTGTTACTCGTTAGAATTTTTCCCTAAAAGTAACACTGTCACATGAGTTGCCTGATTGGAAATATTTTTGAAAAGATATGTCGTCAACCAAACGAGCCGTTTTGGCTAACAAAACCTCGTTTATTTGTTTGCATTTTAATTATCTTAGGTTCGTTTAATCTCCTTGGTTAGGTACATCTTTTGCATCTTCATTGATTCTTTAAATGCTTCAAAAGCTTGTTGATCATAGTTTTTGCATTTTGATACCTACCTATTATTTCAGTTGGTGAACTAAACTTATTTCACATGTGATTTGACCCGTTTGAAATCAATGAAAAACATTGAAAAAAGCGTCTTTATCTTCAACATTCTCTAAAGAAAACGTGTGTCATTCCAAGGCGCCGTTTTTCTTTCGTCAAGAATGCTCAAGTCGTTGTATACAGAGCGATTAAAATTTATCGGATTTCATTAACGTTTTGCCCCAACTGTCAAAATATTGGCACATCACCATTTGTCAATTGTCTCGGTGGCTGTGCCAAAACACCACTTTCATCGCAGAACAAGTTTTAGAGGAAGTTATGACACTGCGTCGTCTCAGTGCTTGTTTGGTCTATCTACCATTGGTTAGTTTTTACAGTAGACGAGTTTCTTTCTCTATTTTAAAAAAGAAGCTATAATTATAAGATTTGAAAATCTTTCATAATACATTGGTTACCTTTAAATTGATTTTTATAATTATCATCTATGGATGGTAATTAATTATACCTTATTTTACAGTTTTTATTTGGAGATAGGACAAACATGCACAAATATAATTACGAATGTGGAGTAAAACATTACCACATTAGAGATAGACCAAAATGACTGTTCTGTTTTTGCGTGCTTATTTATTCGATATGCCAGACGTATATAAAGGATGTATACATTTTTTTGCTATTCCTAAAAAAATATAGGTACGTTGCGCTTCGCTTAAGTTAGGAACTGACTTTTACTATAACTCACTAGAAGACAATTTACTATAACTAAACTACGTTTATTAATTGCTTTATGAATAATAATTACAAAGTAGGTAAAGAGCAGGGCATTCCCATCACAAATATCCTCTGATTATTTTCAGGGAAGTCCCGAGGTAACTAACTGAAATAAAACAAATTTTATTTAATAAAAAAAATAATAAAATAAAAAAAATAAATAAATAAAAAAAAAAAATAATAATAATAGTCTGGGTACTGGTCTGGGTACTGTTGGGTTCTTGTGAATGAAGCAGGTGAGTAATTTAGTAAGCTTGGTTTGTTTGTAGGCTTTAGAATGTTTGTAAATTTTCCTTTTTTCGGCACTGGGCGCGGCGCGGGCGTTAACGGGGTAAGCGAGGGGAGCGGGAAGCGTAGCGCCCGCTTGTTGCGTGTGTATGTCGTGTCACGTCCCGCAAAGGGTTGTGTAATTTTAAAACAGAAAAACAATTTTTGACTTTTGTATGAAAATCTAAATATGCTTATAATATATCTTAATGAAACTTTCAGGATGTAATGGTTACAATGGATACTTTAAGATATTTCCGGCTTAGCATACTCTTTCTGAATAACCCTGTATTTATACAATCAGTAAGTTGCCGAAATAACTACCTAATGCATTGGGATTATAATATTAGAACAGTGACACCATACCTTCAGATCATAGAAATTCAAACGGGAATCAATCCTATCTTTCTGCGTCTAGGATGACACATTGTGTAAAAAAAACAACACCCTGTTTCAAATTCATAACGGAATGGAGTGAAAATTAAAAAGTACTTACTGCTCAGTTTGCGGCTGCGTCTTTTTGTATTTTGTTTTGCCGCCAGTTGTAGACATGTTTAATAAAATTTTTTGTACAATTCAGGCACAAACAGTCAAACACACAGAGATTTATATGTTTTTTTCGAGAGCGACGAAGTGGTCCCTGTGATGACTTCTGACACAATAATAAATCAAAAAAAATGGCGGACATGGCGTCACGGACTGTGATTGGTTAATTGCGTGAACAAAGAACACTCAAGCACTTGAATTCTTTGACGAAGTAGGATATAAAGCAAATACTGGACAAAGAACAAACAAGCACAAAATTTTCATTGCGGTGTCGTGTCATAAATAAAATTTAAATTATTTTTTTGTTGTTCTTTATGAAAAAATTGTAAGTTTTTCTTAACTAACAGGATTGAAATTTAAGTCTTAACAAAACTGCATTTAAAGTTCATTTTCGGTAAATTTGGTCGATAGGCCAAACAAGCACTGGGACGACGACTGGGTAATGGTTGGCCAGATGTAACGGCATTGTCTAATGTACGAAAATAATAATTCAGGTGTGGTGATACATGACATAACCGAACATTTTTATGTTTTTGCATCTATATAAATAAAACTGAAAAGCCATTCGTCGGTAAGCGCATTACTCGAAAACGGCTGCACCGATTTGTTTTTTTTAATGTTCGCAAAAGTTTGATTGGGGTTTTTAGGAACAGGAAAAATGGTAATGCGGGAAGGAATTCCGAGTCGATACCGATTCCCAAATCCGCGAAGCTGAGAGTCGATCAGCGAAGTCTCGGGTTTCAGCTATATAGTTTTAAATATTAATAAATGGGTCCACGGGTAAAACTTCTGTAGATAAATACTAACCGTGCCAGTTAACTATTGAGTTCAGACGGTCTTTACGTTTACATTCCACCCTTAGACCATTAAGTCTTAGATCTCAGATTTATCTTCAGGTCGTGTAAGTATACCTACACAGTGCTTCAACGACTCCAAAAAGGTGCATCACAAAGTATGACTGCTATATGTAATGTTATATTATGTTTGGAGATTAGAAAAAATCCATAATTTTTATGACAAAAATAAAACCCCACTAAAAATTTTAAATCTCTTTATCTCTGCTAGTCGTTTTCAACACTCTAGTCTTAACAGTGAAAACCTACGAAGTTTCCAGCGATTCTCCCAAAAATTCCAAGATAAAGCTGTAGGACGTTCGCGATGCCAATAACGTATTTATAAAATATTTTGAATCCAATGAAAACAATCGTTTCTCTGAACGCATCGTCCGCACAAAATATGAAAACACAGAGACACAACTACACAAAATACAATAACGAGTAAGATAAAATAAGGATAAGATTGGCCATCTAATTTTTTTATCAAATATTTGGTAAGTTTGCAGATAAGAACTTTTTTCATAGGCACTTTACTTAGCTACTCGGAGAGCTATCTCAAGATTATTTTGCAGTTTATCATGTTATCGATTTTGTTATGGTCATCTGTATTGATCCTCTTCCGAGTATAAGTCCGGTAGTTTCCATTGTGTAATATCTTTGCAGTCAGTTATTCATCTGTTCCTTCCGAATCCGTCGACAGCGTGTTTCAGAATATGTCCGTTGTGCCTTGTTGTTCCACGTTTGATTGACGATAATTGCCGACGTGATCCCGGGACGCGGGATTTATACCCGGATTTCGAGGATGTAGCATTATTGAATTATTTTGGAAGCATACCAAACGGTACGTGTGTCCATGTCTTTATTTTAGAGCATGGTGTATTGACAGAGGGTTGACTAAAATGGCGGCGGTTTTGTTTTTCAGCTGTGCTGGTATTAAAAGTTATTGGAATAGTAAGATCGTTGATAACATTTCTAGCTTCGTTTACTTTCATGTAACTATTTCATCATCATCATCATCAGCAACCTTTTGTCCTCCCACTGCTGGGATACAGGTCTACCCTCGAAGAGTAATTAGGCCGTATTCCACCACGCTGACCAAGTGTGGATTGGTGGATTCACATACGTAACTACTGACCTACCTATTATTTTTTGCTTGCAAAAATCACTTGTACCTTGAATAAAGATGCACGTGAAAATGTGGGTGGTTTGTAGTTCAAAATTGAGATAGCTAGTTGTCATGCCTTTGAGTACCTTAAGATGTAAGACACTGAGCACATTTCACATCGAATAATAAAGGCGAGATATTTTTTGTTTGAGGAAAAGTCCTTATAAATAAAATACTAGCCAAAACATTGAACTTTTTGCTTCTTCTCTATACATACCTCTTGTCCTATACATTCCTTCAAAACTTCCACGGAAAATTTTACACAGATGACGTTCCTCATCAAAATATCGTGTAAACTTTTACGATTCAATATCGTCGATCGTATAAAAGACGTCATATCGCGGTCAAATAAATTACTAAGTGTTCTATACGAAAGTGTGTTTCTATTTCTGTCGCATTGGTGTATGCAGTGGTTTGGGCTGTGCCTTCACTTGCTTTTGATTTTTGTTCTGTTCTCAAAGACAGCACTTGGACATAAGTTAGAAGTCAAAAATGTGTGCGTAATTTTGTTTTCATATTAATTTCAGGATGTTTTTTACGAGTAAGTAAGTGAGTAAAGTTTACAGAGAGTACCTAACTAATAAAATACTGTTTTTTGAAGGAATTCGTAAATCTGTAAAGACACTTTTTCACTTCATTTCACATTTTCTTAAAAAGTATTTTTTTATTTGTAAAAATAAATTGGAAAAAATCCTAATTATTTCATAAACGATAAGTCCCGCAAGATATTCAAAAATACAGCAACAGATTAGAATCCTACAGACAGACACGCAGATCACAATTTTCACCACACGCTGAGATGTGTGGCATCAGTGAGGCGCCATCGTAACTTTTACGTCGATCGATTTAGGACGAAAATAATAAAGTCGTGGATCATCGATAAATCTGTTGACAACAGTCACTTTGGAAGCATTCGATTAGTAATTGGTGGAAAGCGTCGCGGTCCGGCTTTCAGTGTAGGTGTGAACTGAGCTTTTTCACTTATCAGTTGATACCTACGAGTACATTATATTTCTGCATCTGTATTTTTCCGGTACTTTTCTTCTGCCAAACTCTCTGTCAAACAAACGAACAGACAATAAGGAAAAAATCACTTAATTTAATTTCATATTTGAAATTATGTCAATTTACAGCAGGTGAAAACTAGCTAAAGTTTACCTAATCAAAGCAGATAATTCTGCAGTAAAAAGAAATGAAGGTAAAAAACAGCATTAAACAAAATCAAATACAGCAAAAACGCAGGAAAAAAAGTTATAGGAATAGGTAGTTGTTTCAAATTCTATACTACTAATATTATAAATGCGAAAGTTTGTGTGTGTATTTGTAAACTTATACCCTGGATTAACATATAGTTTTATTTACGTCAATATGTCATCCTTCTTAGGGTTCTACAGCAAAAGTCATTATCGAGCTTACAACATTCATATATAAAATAGGTAAGTTGTATACCGCGGAAGAAAATCTTCGCCGTAACAGTCCCGATCTGGGCTGTCTAAAATGTCTAATATCTAATGCACGTTATGCACGACGGTACATGGCTCCGGGTCCGACATTTGAATAAGATGTTATCGCACAGTCCAGTTGCTCGTCCCAGTCGTGTCGTGCCGGAGCCGGGGCGTGACAGATCGGAAGATATGAACGGAATTGACATAGAACTACATTACCACAAGTAAAGAGCGTTTTATTATATGACCACAAGTATGAGGTGGTGGTGTTTCGGAGAACTTAAACAGTTCTATATTTAAGGTGCTCTATTTTGAATCTTGAACAGTTTTAGTTCCTCACGGTAAAATAATATTTGGTTCCTTTCTCGTTCAATCTACCTACTAATTTTGCTTTGTCCCAGTTTTCTTTGTACCGAGAATTACACTTAATAGAGGTAATTATGATAATTAACAAGCACCATAACACTGAACCGACTGTAATTGAAAAAAACTGCTTTAACTTAAATAGTTTCTTTGCGTAAAATCAAAAATACTGATTGCTTTTCCAGACAATCTTCTTTATTCAAAATCATCGAATGAAAGCAATTAAGTCATTCAACTTCAACTTAATTTAAATATAAAGCAATCTATACGGAGCTTATTATTGTTTATTGCTTATCAAAAGACCGTAATTTGCAAATACGCTACAGATAATAAAACCAATACGTTATGGCCGTGCGAAGTCATTTTCAAAAGAGTGTTTATTCCTAAGCTTTTTGAATCTTTTTAGTGTACCCCAAATAAAATGTACACCGCTCAAACGGCAATAGAGAGTAAATATGTCAAAAATATCACTTCCGCGTGTCAGGGCTGCCTCTAATGCCAGCTGAATTTTGCATCTGAATGCTTCACGCGGGGGCGGTAATGTGACAAGAGACAACCCTACGCTTGTTTACAAAATGAAGGTTAGAAATGCATTGTTTTGTGCGCTTCGGCGTGAATAGGTTTTGTGTTCAAAATCGAGTTTAATATCATAAGTTTTGGTATGTCATATTTTCATTCAATCTAATCCGAATACGAGTATATTCGAGTATAAATAATTTAGGAAAAAACTCTAAATTTAATTTAAGGCTACGAGTTTTTAAAAATTATATGACTGCTTAAATGTACTGAGACAACATTTTTTTAATTCGTAGTAATATGACAGTGATTTCATTTTTTTTTAAATAGGCTCCTCCTATTAGATCTACGTAACTCTACCAAGTAGATGGTAAACACAACTAGCTCTAGAATAGTATCTGGCTCTAAAATAAGGCTGTTAATGCACTTCTACGTGGTTACTGACAGTTTTTTACCCCTTCGGCCGCGTATGATACCAGAGTTTGGTAACCAGTATCATACGAAGAAAAAATGATCGTCGTAGGATACTGGTATCCAAGTGATAGGATATAATTATTACTTATCTGATACCCTTCATCATGTTTGGTAACCAGTATCCAGTAAGGAATATAACATTCTGCCTATGAAACCAACTGCAACTGTGAAGATCGCATTCTGTACCTACGCTTATTGTAAAACCCTCGCTTACACCGTTATTAAATGCTACGATTTCTTTACGTGCTTACAGCTCAAGCTCATTGAAACTTTTCGAGAACGGGAGTTAAACTTACTTGGCGGAGTAATTGCTCCACAAACATACAAAAAAAACATTAAATCGAATTGAGAACCTGCTCTTTTTGAAGTCGGCTGAAAACTGTTTACTTGTACTTATACAGGTCCCGTAGTAAAAGTGATGAAAATGAGTACCTACTAAGAGGCTCTTTCGGCTTAGCATACCCTTTCCTTATAACCCTGTATTTTTCACAAACTTACACGACTAGCTACGGATGTTACCATAATCTTTACACCATAACGCGTCATGGTTTCCCTGCATGTGGGACATTACTAACGCTCTGCGCTATGGGGTTGACTCCCCTTGCCAGCTTTTATGGTTATCTGCATTTTATCGGCCGTTAGGTGTGATTATTTGAGATGTTACTGGGTTTTAAAGTAGTGTTTAGTTTTTTGTTTTGATTTGAGAGACGCCTTTTTTGGTCTTACCAATGTTCGCTTCAAAGCTATTATTTCTATTTGCTTGAGTATTTTTGTTTTTAGGTAGGTAGGTACTTTTGGTATGTTTTTTTATTTATTCAGTGATAGACTTTTTGAGCCCCATCTCGCCTGGTGGTAAACAATGATACGGTTTAAGATGACTCACGCATGCCTAAAGAAACCGATTCACTGGCGATTTGAAGACACCCAAATTATAATATCTTTCGGCAAAATAAAAAAGTAAAATAAAATAAACTTTATTGATCAAAACCACAATCAGCTCCGTATACTCGGGTAGTACACTATTTTTAGAGTACCCATGGTTGTTTTTATGGTATACGATGGCTCCTCGCTTTAGTCGCCTCTTCCCTGGACTGCTGCTCGTTCGGAACATTTCTCCATCTCTAGCGGTTGAGGTTATTGCAAGCACTAACGACTATGAATTTCGAGGTCGTCCAGTGATAAAAGCTATTCTAAAGTCTTGGACGCAAGTGCATCTGAGATAATAGCATGCTAATGCCTCCGTGGGAGCCAGGCAGGCAGCCAGGAGCCCTGTTATCAGCACACAAATCGACTGATAAGGGGTATAACCGGTTATCGGCACCGAGGTCGTCAATCGAGACGGGTACTATCTCCGCGGTGCGATCGACTAGACTTAGCACTTTCTGATTATTTAGAGTTTGTTTCGGTAGAAATTCTAGTTTTTTTAGCTAAGCTAGGTATGCACATAGGTATTCGAATGACTTCTAACTATTAAATTAAGTATGGAAATCTAGAAGAGATAGCTTTTAGAGGTAAGGGTACCACTCTTGTGCCTACGTAGGTATTAGACTTGACTGGATTGTTTAATGGCATCTGTCCAAAATATTATATAGTACATTAAAAAAAATCTTTTAAGTAAACCTGTTGGTTGGTTAGAGAAGATTAACAAATCGTTTTTTTTTAACAATTAGTGACTAAAAAAAACGAATTTATGTATTTTACTCGTACCTTCCGTAAATAATAAATATACACGAATACGATTAAACGTTTCAAGAATTCAGTTGTTAGTTAAATTAACCAATCGTGTTTCAAAGCTAATAGTGAGTAACTCACCTCGACATTTACACGACTAAATAATAATTGATCGGCAAAGTTAACTGTCAGTACAATGCGCGTGAGCAGAAACCGTATGATGGATCGCTGACTAATAGGTCAGGTGTTAAAACGGTAGGGGTGATAAAAAAATACCTAGTAGATACTGAATTTCTTTGATTTAAACGATTACGTAAACACTATCCAACCTTTTTTACTTTTTTTTTAATATGGCTGGATTGGATGTTGACGACGGTGCCATTAAACCGCTACACTTGTCTTGTATTTTTTTACCAAAAACCAAATAAACAAACTATGCGAAAATATCTTTGTTACACGGACACAAGACATACACGAAACTCACGTAAAATTAATTCAGTCACTCCAAAAAAATACCAAATGACCAACTGCGCCAAAACCACGTTATTTTTCGCACAAATAAATAGTTCCAATTTAGCATTAGACAAATAAAATAGACTATCCATGACCCAATAGACGCCTGCCTCGAAACATGTAAATCTCCCAACCAGACAGGGTGCCGTAAAAACCGTGACGGCACCCGGATCTCGACATTCTCGACGTCTCCATTGTCTTTGATCACAAATACGTGAATTATTCATCACATCACAGTCGACAGTGACGTAGAGTAAAAGATAGGGTACAGATGGGATGCGTGGCAGTTCGAAATAAATACTAGAGCAATATAAATGTTTAACATTCAAAATTCTGAAAGTTGTCACCATCATCCATCAGTCTTTTTTATCCTACAAGTCCAAAGTTGCAAATCAGAAATAAAATTTTCCTTATCGAAAAGGTTTAATTCGCTTCTAATTGTGGTTATAATTAAATTATACTTATACTTCTACTAGCTGACTCGACAGACGTTGTCCTGTCAAAAGCCATTGCGTCAATTCTATGTCAAATGTCAAAATTTAATGCTATTGCGTAACTATAGCAACCGTAGTATGTTGATGCTAACTTGTCAATTTATAGTAAAAATTATCAGTAGGTATATTTATATAATTTGCAATAAATTAAAATTGCGACTATAATTTGAGATTTTAACTATCCTATCTCTCAAGTTGGATCGAACTGCACATGGTGTGCGAATTTTATTATAATCGGTTAAGTGGTTTAGGAGTCCATTGAGGACAAACATTGTGACACGAGATTTATATATATTAAGATTGTAGGTATACGAGGTTTCAGTCTTTGATTTAGTATTGTTTCTGTTTTCAAAATTCTACCGACCCTTACCTCACCTTACATACGTCTACTTCCAAAAGTCATGAAATGAATTTAAAAAAAATATAAAGAAACCAGTGAATGAATTATAAGCGATTACATTTTTTTCAAAGTTTACAACGTTATGAACATTATTTCACCAAGATTAGAGATACGATGGAGCATTTCTTTCAAAGACTTGACATATCTATTTAACGACCTTACGAATCTTCTTTTCTTCTCGCTGCCATTGTTCTATAGATCGCCGGCCAGTGGCAAGTATGAAATGAAAATATCCTATATTTTAGTGTTCTATATAAAACTTTGCTACAATTCTCGTTTGCCCCCAAAGATGTCCCAACTGACAAGCTACGAACCTGCCTCAAATTTTTTTCATAAAATAATAATTAAAACAGTTATTTGCTTTTAAAAAACTTGAAGCACAGCTTTGGGCTAGTAATTTTCTTTGGCGTTTGAACTCCTTTAAGAATTTTTAAGGAGATTACCGAAATCATTAGGTATTCTCACTTAAGAATCTGTTTGAACAGTTTTGTAAGGGACAGGAAGATTAAAGTAGGCCCCCGGGTGGGGCTTTGCGTTGACTCGCGAATTGTTTCTTGGTATTTTCGGTGGATATTAAAATAGGATAAATTAGATTAGAACGGATAATTAAGTACACGTGCAAAATAAAATCATAAAACAAAAGTTCCTAATGAAGTGTAGGCAAGATTTTTTCTTTTATTGCAAATTTTTATCAACTTAAAATAAAGTAAACCTTAAAATTCTCGTAACGGCCTTAAGTTTATTTTACTGATTATGACCTTATAGAAAACTAGCTGCGCTCCGCGATTTCACCCGCATTTTCCGAGACAAAAAGTAGCTTTTGTGTTCCAGACGATGAACAACCTCAATTTCAAATTTTATGTAAATCCGTTCAGACGTTTTTGCGTAGAAGAGTTACAAACATACATTCTTACTAACTTTCGCGTTTATAATAATAGTAGGAAGAATAAGTAGGAAGGATATTACTATTTTCCAATTTAGTTTGCATCCAAGGATCTTAAATAAGTACGGATGTAATTTTAGACGGAAAGTTATAAAGTTCCTCGGTCCTACAATAACGCTTGTCAAACGCTATTATTGCAAGAATACATCAAGTTAATATCTCAAATAATATGGGAAATTGTAAGTGTTGAGTACAGTATTGTAATATTATAATTGAAATTATTATTATACTTTATCATCATCGTTGTCATCATTCATAATATTTTTTAACGCAAGATAGATTTATTCAGTCTGCCTTTGACCAGCAACTCGCCTGTCGGTAAGTTATTTTATTATTATTTTTGTTAGCTTTACACATTTAAAGTGTAACTTTACATCCATACTTTTAAGACTGTACTTTTTTTTTACAAAAATGAGTCCAGCATTTAGATCTATAAAATTAAATGATCTTTCTAAACCGCCTGCCAACAGAATATATCTCATAACCAAAGTTTCTGATAGTCCAGTCTAGTACATTTTAATAGTCTCTATGACGTGGTTTGCTGTAACAACCTCTATCGGAGACGCCATTAGCCGCAAGCTAACTCAATCAATCACTGCTAGCAATTAAAAATATCAAAAAACAAATGACATCTTAAACCCTGCAAAGCGTTTTGTCAAAGTTAACAGCGTGTTATTAAGTGTCAGACGAAAAAAATGGAACCGAAACCAAAACCAAGGTTTCTATGTATGGAACCTTGGCGGGTTGCTAAGTGAAGCAAAGTAGAATGCGTTAGAAATGAGCGTTTTTGGTGAATGTGTTTCTATTGGAAATATGGTAGTGTTTTTATTAGGTAGGTAAATTATTATCATGAAAAACCACGGTGATATTACAAAGTTGGTGAGCCAGTGCAAATGTTTGTTTGTTACTTCTTCACGCTGAAACGGCTGAAAAGATTTGGATGAAATTATGTGTGGGCTGTAGTAGACGTTATATTATGTGTTATCCCGACAAACAAGATAGGATAGTGAGTTAAACCGCGAAGCGCAGCTAGTTTCATTTTGAAGTGTGATATTTCAACTCAGTTTACTAACTTGCATCAGCTCTGACCGCAATTAAAAGCAATAAAATTAAAGTGGGTCAAAAACGCGCTCAAAGGAGTCGGTTACATACAAACATACAAACATACAAACATACAGGTGAAGCTAATAAAAGCGTGTTAAAAACTGACAGCAGGCAGCCCAAAACCTCAGACCTCAGGACTAGCAGCCACTCGGCCCATACGAACTTAATTACTTACTTACCGCAGTTAAAGTTTATATCTTCTTCTTCACTTCTTCTTCTTCTCACTTCTGAGGATCGTGGTCACAGGAGCCCCATAGCCGGGTAATCTGTCTCCACTCTCCATCTATTTCTGTTTAGTTCTGTTTGTTTCAGCGTTCGAAACGCGCGTTCCAACCGTCATCCGCAAGTTATTCCTTACTCACAGACTAAACAACAGTTACTACGCAAAGCGGTAATTTTTTACACCGGCGGTCGTCTTGGGAAAAATGGGTTCGTATTAGCATTTTGTCCGTCGCTCTGTTATTAAATCATAACAGGTATTACACGACAATTAGCGACTATTCTCACGGTGCAGGCGACGTGGAGTAATTACAGGCTTTTGCTTTTGGACGGTTTTTAGTTGAAGCTTTGGAGGTCAATTTTCAATGGCGTCATGGCTATTTGCTGCTGTTGCTGGTACAAGTGCGCTAGTTTGGTTAAATTGAATTTTATAATACTACTAGCTGCACCTAGCGGTTTCACCTGCTGTTTTTTTTACTTTTAAACCTTCCCATGTCACAAGTCTTCACCTGTCACAGCGAACAAAACAAAAAAATTAATATT
This sequence comes from Alcis repandata, assembly GCA_949125135.1. NCBI lineage: Eukaryota > Metazoa > Arthropoda > Insecta > Lepidoptera > Geometridae > Alcis > Alcis repandata. Next base: position 8,839,797 of record OX421238.1, read on the forward strand.
CAAATCAGTCCAGCCATTCATGAGTTTTAGCGAGACTAACGAACAGCGATTCATTTTTATATATAAGAAGAAGAAGACTAGCTGACTCGACAGACGTTGCCCTGTCAAAAGCCATTGCGTCAATTCTATGTCAAATGTCAAAAGTTACATTAAAAAAGTTTACATTGTTGACGGCCTGTTTGGCTCAGCGGTAGTAATATCCGCCTCATAAGCCAGAGGTCCCGGGTTCGATTCCCGGTCGGGCAGATGTTTGAATGATGAATTTAAATATCTGTTCTGGGTCTGGGTGTTAGTTGTCCTTGTCTTTGTGTATGTTCCATGGCATCCCCGACACAGGAATTTATCCTAGTGGGGAGCTATGAGTGTGAAACGTTATTTATTTTATTTTATTGTCCAAAGCGCTAAAGTTAAATTATGGTTTAAGTATTTTTAAATTTTCTAATTTTTCATGTTTTTTTACTATAAATTGAGATGTGAGCTATCCTATCTCCTAAGTTAGATCGAACTGCACCCGGTGAGCAAATTTGATTGAAATCGGTTAAGTAGTTTAGGAGTCTAAGGACAAACAACGTGACACGTAATTTATATATATTAAGATTATTATTTGGAGTTTTGTTGCTCTTGTTAAAAGAAACGGCCAATTTTAAGATATGAAGCAATTACAGTTAGCTGATGTCTTTGACTAAGTATGAAAGATTTCGTGGTTTTAGTGTAAATCTCATAGTAAAAATTGTTGTCTGTAACATTCAATGTTATTTAAGGTCAATAAATATTTCTGATTTCAGATTTATGTTGATAATTATGAGTAGGTACTATTTTTTGCTTTCCCTATAATCCTGCATAGGTACTCATATTTTTCGGGCGGGGCAAGATTTTGTGAATATTAACTGCTGAGCTACCTAAGCATTAGGAGCTTCAAAAAAAAACCACACACTAAACAAATACAATACCTACATAGAGTGGGTATCTGCTAATACCTAGGTACATTTTCATATCACCTTCATCTCATAATTTCACATCACAAAATGTCTGCATTATACACACAAACTGAATAATTAACGCCGAGATCCCACAACCAAAAAGACCAAAGATTTGCTTTAACATCTTCAAAGATCCACGTCTAAGGATTACGTACAGACATACAAACTGTTTAAACATAATATCTTCATTAAGGCTTGACAAAATGTACAAAGACGGTGTTCGCCTAAGGCTTCAGGGTTGTGAAGGGATGGCAAAAATTGGATTATGTTTATTAATTAATTATTTGGCTCTATTAAGCAGGTTATTTTAATAATTAGGTATAATAAACAAGTTAGTTATAGATATAGCGATGTTGCATATTGTACATGATACGGGTTTGTCTCATCGATATGGGATGTAATAATGCATTTGAAAATGTTGGGTAATAGTGACCTAATAATAATGACTTTACCTCCCCGAATACTAAAAGCTTAGAAACTGAAGCACTTTTTTTAATGCTATTGAGTGACGAGCAAATCGTGCGCCTGGTGTTAAACGGCACGTTTGCCCATACAGGTTTACGCCACCCAGAATCTTGAATTCTTTGATTCAAGACCCTGCGTAGCACAGCACTGCGCTTTTCACCCTGACATTTAAAATGTTTAATCTCCCATTTGCCCTGAATTCTAAATCGGTTTTTACACTTTACTTACCTGACCCTTAGTTTACCACACCCCATTTCTAAAGACTATTAGTAGAATCGTTGCATAATTAATTTGGTAAAAAATGTCGCCAAAAAATTAAAGACATACAAAAGTCGCCAAAACTTCCAAAGTTAAGTAATTCGTGTCTTTCTAAGTAGCAATTAATTTGGATAAATAGATAGATTAACTCTTTATTATACACACCAGAAATTACATACAAAAGTATTTATAATAACACTTAAAACTAGCGCAACAACTGACGGCCTTATCGCTAAGAGCGATCTCTTCCAGGCAACCTTAGGTAGGAGAGGATACGTAGAATGAATACAAAACGGAGTGTGCAATATTGGAGAAAACTGTGTCATATATAAACCTACATAAATAAAATTTAGCTAAGTTCCCCAATCTCTGTGAATACGACTAGGTACTTAATCATCAACTAAGTTAAACTAAATTCGATAACTACAGAAACATCAAGCTTCCGCAGTAAATAGTAACGCAGACGTAACTCCTTGCGGAGCGATAGAGGGCGACGCAGTATGAAATAGAGAGTATGGACATTAGCCACAAACTTGATTAAGCATCAAGTTTGTGAATTACAAAAAAAAAACAATAAGTAATTAATTAATGCTTTATTCTCGTTTTTCTTGTATGATATTTAGTAAATATAGAAACATGTACCTATCTGTAACTTTTTCGTAATAGTAACTCAAACTGTCAACACTGAATAATCCTGTTTCTTACCCATTTGCTTGTAATTTCCCGAGTGAACAATAAAGAGTTTATCTATTATACATACTCGTACCTAATACAGCGCGCTAAGTCAAGCCCCCGAATAAAAATTGTCATAAACATCTAACATTATCTGTAAACAGTGTAAAATACTAAAACTACAACCTTTTTTTTCTGTTGTGGCATTCTCGCAATTTTGAATGCAGAACTGCCCCTACTGTTTATCCTACCCCACAAAGCTAGACAAACCCGGAGGGCACGGGTTAAGTCAGTTTCCTTCTGCAGGCAGTTAGTTTATTAATTAGGCTTTGACAAACTGCGTTACAATGGAACCCTCTGTTTGAGAATCTGATTTGTATTCAAATTAATGAACTATCATATCGTAGATTGTTGTTAGACGACAAACCAAGGAAGTTAATTAAATCTGCTGAAACTGTTTTGAATCTGCGTTTCTCATTTCTAGTCTTTGAATGGAACAGAATTGGTCTTAAGGCGGGTTGGTTTTAAGGCATTGGCATTTTCTAGATCTTTGTGCTTCATTTTCACTTATCATCAGAAAAGTGGGAGAAAACAGCAAGTCTTTAGTTCGTACTAGTAGTGTAGTTCGTCCGTTAGTCGTTGTAAGAAAAAATCAATAAATAATAGAATTGAAGTCAGATAAAGCGTAGAATTGCGATAGATACAAGATGCAAGGAACTGACGACTGAATTCAAGAGCTCGATAAGTACCTAGTATCTACATTACAATGATCAATGATGATAATGGAAAATGCTAATCTCTAAACTACCGTAAGCTAGAACTCCTAATAAACGTAATGAATCGTATTCAGTTTAGTCTAAAAAAACTTACAAAATACAAAATTAGATTTTGTTTTGTTTATTATTTTGTTCTTAACCAATAAATAGTAATAAGTTGGATCTCAGTCTTGCAGCAGTAAAATTAAGGCTTTTGACAACTATGCGGTTTAACCCCTGTTTGGTTTTGGGATCAGCATGAGAGCGAATTAATAATTCAATCTAAGGGTCTTGTTTTTGGTAGAAACAAATATAACCAGGTATGTTATATCTGGTAGGTGTATTATTCAGCTCGATGGTCCGATGACATTGTAAAGGCGACTGGAAGGCAGTGTATGAGACTAGTACCTACCTACAGGACCGGAAAAGATGGCACGTTGAAGAATAAAATTACACTCAGCAGTGTGTTCAAAAATCAGAAATATTAATATTATATAAAAAAATATGAATAGTCATAACTAGGTGTATCTTGTAGGTGTATTTTTCAGCTCGTTGGTTGGATTACATTGTAAAGGCGGCAGCAAGACAGTATATAAGATAAGTACCTACTTACACGACCGAAAAAATGGCACGCTACGAGTAAAGAATAAAATTATACTTAGCAGTGGGTAGAAAATTCAGAAATATTTATTGACCTTACCTTATTTCAAAAAAATATGAATATTTAATGATGAATATATCTTGTCGAGATTACTTCAGTAGTGATCTGTAGTTGGTTTAAGTTAAGACAATACCTAGTTGTCTAAAACGTAAAATGTTTTCAGGGTTTTCCTAAAAGCTACACGATGCGATTCAAACACGGATGTATCAAATATTCATCAGCTTTATTGCTGTGAAATTAGTCGATGATTTTCAAGTTTGTCAAACCAATAAGTCGTGCGGGTAATTACATTTATCCTTGACATTTCCAGATATTTGAATCAACATCTTCATGCTTCGTTATATTTTTATGGATTCTCATTGAAATGTTTATTATTAATTTAAATTCATATTCCGTGCTGAGTAATCTAACAGCTTGCTTTACCCGTAGGAACTATTTCCCAAGATCTTCGTGTAACTAGTCAGTTACTACTGAATTAGTAATTACTTTCTCTGGATAATAAAACACTAATGAATTCATAATCGTATTCAAATAGCTACTGTAAATTAAGATATACCGTAAGAACTAGTTTATTGATTATTCATAGTTCTAAATTGAATGCCAAAATTATTTTCTTAATGTTCGACTTGATATATTCGGTCGGGTTTTTTTATTAGACATCTCAATTTGGTTCGTTTGCGTGAAACACCTTGTAAATTAATGGAAATTATAGCTTTTTAGTCGGATAATAAATATCATATAGAGTTAAATGCTCAAAAGCTCGGTGAGTAAAGCAATAACTGAGTTAACGGCAAAAACGTGTAGGCAGATGCTTATTATGTTTCCGCTCGAACGACTCCCCACAAAACCTCGTAACTTTGACTTTTACATTGTTATTTTATAAGCCGTAACCAGATTATCTGCTCGCTAATTCGGCATACCACTTACCGGCTCGCAGGCGGAAATAAAAACAATTGTAGATTTTTTCCTCAATGAGTTTATTGCGCCAGAACAATAAATGAAGCTGATCATAACGTTTACTTTCAACATCGATTACGAATCTACACGATACCATATCGCACGAGTCCATTAATATTTATAATATTCGAGTCAGTATTGCACACATCGCTTCAACGCCAACTCAATACCCAAGCGGTATACTATCCCTAATAACTTACAGTTCGTGGGATCGATTATGATAATATTTGTCTAAATATCACAAGAAAATACAAAACGAAATACGATAGAATTAACACAATTAAAATTATTAACAATTAAATACACAAGAGTCTATCGCTCGGAAGTTTTGGGGAGGAAGTCACCAGTGCGAGCGAGGGTAGCGGCTGCGTCATGACACCGGGACGTGGTGCTGGTAGAGTTGCTCCTGGCGCTCGCACAGAGACGTCATCTTCTTGAACGACTCGGAGGTCTCGCGAAAAAGCAGCTTGGCGTCGTCTCTAGGCCTGGCGTGGGCCGCATCGAGCCTCCCTGGAGAGATCACAGGAGGCGACGATGCTGACAGCGGAGACAGCGACTCTCGCACCGACTGAGCCCCCGCCGGTGCCCCATAAGGCCCTCCTGGCTGCGGCACTCCATTACCCATCAGAAATGGCGCCGGAAAAAACCCCCGGTCACCGAATTGCGGAAACAGCCCCGCTTGCAACGCGCTCAAATTTCTACTATAAAATTTCATAGTCTCAGTCACGTAATTGGGAACCTGCGCTGCATCTTCGTTGCCTCCGTATCGCAAGCTCTCGAGTGTCGTCGCTAGCCCTTTGATGTCGGCATACAACTTGTTGAGTATCTCGGCGTTTACTTCTAACGGGGGTTTCGCTTCTCGAGAGTCGGGAGAGTTTGTAGACAGGAGGCGTCGATGCAAGTCGACGTTTGAGCTGTGTCGGTCGCGACTACGCCGTGAAGGAAAGGCGGCGTCGCAACCGTTCACGTCGCAAGGGTGGAGTAGCTTCAAGTGATCGTTTCTGTAATGCATTCGCAGGGTGAAGTGGTTTTGAAATACTTTGCCGCAAGCGGTGCACCGGTCGGGATTCTCGTCGTCTATTGGTATTTCTAATTCGTTGATATCAGTTCTGTCGTCGGTCCGATCGCTGCTTGCTGAAGGAGAACGCGCCCTTGCGAGTCGCTCTTCTATCGCGTGTAAGTCGCTTCCGCTGTCACTGGGGGTGTACAAATCTGAACGCAGCCTCAACCCTTCTCGCACAACGCTCGGTGCACTGGATTCATCGTCCGATTCGCTCTCGGCCTTCACTCGCGATACCGGTTCCGAGTCCACAGTAGCCTCTTCTCCGTTCTGAAATGGCTTCCATTTTTCAGGTTTCTGTTTTTTGAGGGACAAAGGTTCATCGTCCGTACGGCTCGAACCGGGAGTCGAAAGATTTCTAAATAAATCCGGATTACATTCTTCATCGGAGACGTTATATTCATTGCTTTGAGAACACCGAGTCGGATTGCCACTTTTTCTCTTACGCTTATTTGGAACTAGCGATGATTTATCTTCTGGGGCGGTGGGTTCAGTACGGCCGCTGATACTTTCGGGTCGTTCAGAGGCAGTTTTGGTATCATCTTTGTTTTTATTTACACTCAAGTCCTCCGGTTCATCGTCATAATTTAGTCTTTCCACTACCGAAGACTCACTCCTGTGTTCGATATGCTCCTTGATATCATCATCATCAGAAACGTCATAATTTTCACTACAATTATTAAACTCCTCTTCCTGCATCACCGGAGGTTTCACAAGATCTAGCGCACTACGAGACGGCTCCTGCGGTGGCGGCATCTTTCTATACATTTTTTCAATCTCGTTGAAATTGCGGAGGTCGTCGAGGGGCACCCTTGGTGGCAGCGGCGCATGTGAAGTAGGGCCGATGTGCGGTGGCGGCAGGCGCGCCGCCAGCTCGGGCGGTAGGAGCGCAGGTGGCGGAAGCGGGAGCCGCGCCAGCGCCGGTAGCAGTCCGAAAGGCTGTGCCGACCGCCCGTCATGCGCGGATATCTTGCGTCTCACATGTGGCGAATGTAACTTTGGATTCGGGTTAGCACTGTGTCGGTTCCTGGAACGGCGCGAACTGAACATCATCGTGCACCCTTCGACCGTACACTTGTGCATCTCTCGCAGGTGCACCGCCGAAAAATGTATCTTGAGGGCGCCCTTGTCGCAGAACGTCTTGAAGCACACGTTGCACTGCACTCTCTTCTTCCCGGTGGCGGGGTTGACGAACTGGACGCCGAGGCCGAGAGGCCAGGGCGCCGGCGGCGGGTCGCGCCTGTCCGTCCCGTACTCCGGCGACCGGCGCTCGTCGCTCTTCTCATCGTCGCGCCCGCTGAAACTAGCACCAAGTTTTCTGAAGTCGAACTGAGGCGCAGGCTGGCTCACGCGGGGCATCATAAAATAGTCCAGACCGGCCGGCAGGCCGGGAACCACACCGAACTCTTTACCGTCCATCACGTCACTGTCATAATAGATTAGGCGCGCGTAATGCGAAGCGGGTGGCGCGCGACGCGGCCGCTTTGCGACTGAGGACGTGCGACACAGGTGACCGCGCGCGGGCGGCGCGCGACACCGGGATCGCGCGGGCGGGAGCGGGGTGCGGGGCGGGGGCGGGTGGCGGGCGGGGGGGCAGGTGGGAGGAGCTCGCGCTGGGCGGAGCGGATCGATGCTCGGTGGGGACAGGCGACACTCGCGGCGTCGCTCGCACCGACCACTGTAAACACTCCACACGAGCGTTCTACCTTGCCTTACGTAACTAGACACACGCGCGCACCCGCGCCCGGTGCCAGCGGCCAGCGGCCAGCGGCCACTGCACGCGGACGTGACTGCCTGTCTCGGTTAGATGAGCCGACCACGACCACACTTCACTGCAATGCAACCAAACGACTCTACTCGTACTTCAAGTATACCTACGATAATGTAGAAATAGAAAATTTAATAATCACTGCCCTAGCGAGAGCTTCAACACAAGATGAAAGACAACTTCATATACCAAAATGACTTAACTAAACAATGTAAGATCAACACAAATAGATGAAATAACCCCTTTTACCTAAACTAGAGACAATAACACTAAATCTTGCCACAACAAACGCGGCCTTATCTTGAAGCTATCACAAAACACTTTAACGCTCACGTTAAACTATAATAGGAACTTACGATAGCGCTCTTTCGCAAAATTAACTAAAACTTTAAAATTAGCTCGCACTTCGCGTGAAAATTTATTCGTAAGTTTGTAAGGAAAATACGATAACGTGTTCTAAGAAACAGTTTGTGGAGAGCTGGTTTATCAGGTATAAACAAACCATCCCTGTGGGAGGAATAGCGAATTCGTTACAAAGAACAACAAACTAGCGACTGCCTGATGAAGCGATGAAAGGTTTTTGGACAATTAATTTTAATTATCTAAGTAGGTGCTTCTTCGACGGAAACTTCGTTTTTGAGAACCACTGGCTAGGTACAAATATGTATGAGAATATATGAAATACGTGAGTACGTATAAATCGTGATTTAGTTTTTCTTGGACAAATTTGACTTCCAAAAAAATCTCAGGACAATGGGATGAGATGAGACACAATGAAATTCCTGGAATAAAACGGTGGAATGTAGTTTTTCCCATCTTTTTATGAAGGACAAACATTACGAGCAGAAAGTAACTTACGTACCGAAATAACGGACCCTAACGATTTTCAATTCGAAGCTACTAACGCCATCTACATGTGTGTAAAAGAAATAATGCCCGTGCATGCTTTAACCTAACTTACGTACTAACTATTATATTTTGATCTGTGGTTTTACTCTTAGGATTCTATTATATTATAATATGTAGGGATTCAATGTTGTACAGTTTTTCTGCATTTTTCGAAAGAAATAGTATGGGCTACTCGTTCTGGTTTGGTGCCATTCTTGCCAAATTAAATTAGCTAGATTCCCAAGGTCGTTTCTATAGCTATAAAAAGGTAACAAACAGAGAAACATAATTAATTTCTCATATTTAGAAGAGGATAGAGAAAGAATGCACTGCTTAGTATCGGAAACCCAGACAAGAAATATACTAAGATGTTAAGTATTTTATTAAAGTAATTCTTGCGATAAAGATAATAACAACAACAACAACAAATAACAACAACAAGAAAATCAACATTTTGTAATGACAATTTTGTAATTAAACATTTAAAGCTTAACAAATTTCGTCACTGCTGACAACTGGGAACACCAAAATATGGTGCGAATTTTAAAAACGATTCCCGATTGTCACCCTTTTAGTCAAATAAGGGGACAACTGGGAAGGATCCCCCGACATAATTTGGGTCGCTACGCCAACAAAAATAGTAAGTTGGAGTCCTTAACAACCTTCTCCCTTCCTTGCCTCTTTCTTATTTTTACCTAAGGTATGTTTATTAATCTTCAAATTAAATTTGTTGAACTAAAAAGTAATACCTATGTTTAAAACCACAAGAAACAAGAGAGACCATTGACCGAACACGTGTTGTGGTCTGCAGTTAATGACAAGTCAATAAAAATGAGGTAAATATTAAACTTATAGACAGGTGATCACAAATTGGACCAACCGCGAATTGGACCACTTGCAAATTGAACTACGATTTCGTAAATTGGACCAAGTGCGACTTGACTTGACTTTTTTTGGAAACTGAAAATTTTGTTATACTTTATTAAAATTACAAGGTATTATAAAAAATAACACCACAAAAAATTACAAAAAGTGTCAAAACCACAATTTTCATTGTACTCGACTTTCTTTAAACTCTCCTGTTTTGGTCTCTGGATGTAAGCTTGGCGTTTTTCCTAGGTTTGTTTTCCTTATTACTAACCCAAACAAATCTAAACCAAATAACCATTCCCAGCGTCATTAAACTTATATATTTCTGTTTTTATAAGTAAATAGATGTTTTGTTTACGCAGAAAACAGCTCGCTTTTTAGATTTACTTATAACAAAGTTAGCACCAATTTTTCTTCAAAATGGAGATGGACGCTTGCCATCGATTCCCGTCAGCCGACTCTGTTCGATGTCGGATCGCACGCAATAATCGAGCGCGATTATTTTCGACTTCGGAAACGGTTACAATTACGTACGGCTACTCCACCGACGCGTAAACAACTTCTCTTGAAATTTGTGGTGTGGGGGAGAGGTGGAGGCGGTTTGAACAGTCCTTTTACTTACTACCGTAATACAGGGTTATGCAGAAAGGGTATACTCAGCCGAAAAGGTCTCATAGTAAAAACAAATCAGCTGTTCCATAGAAAAATGTCAATGGCACTCAACAAAATGTATGGAACGGTCGGTTTTTTTTTTGCGAATTTTGCGAATTCCTGTTTGTCCCATATTAGTTGTTCATAACTATAACTAGTACTATGAGCCCTTTTCGGCTTAGCATACACTTTCTGTATAACCCTGTATAGCTTATTCTTGTCACTTTTTTTTTCTGGCTTAGTAGAGAGCGTATTGTGGACCCGCTTATTTGTTCTATAAACTGCCAATCCATTGCAGATAGCTTCGGCGGCCTAAAAACTCCGACTTCAGGGCCTCTCGATCTGCCTTATACTTAGTGTACTTTTTACTTTTATTCACAAGTTTTCACGTGTTGCTACAATTAGACATTAAAAAATATTGCACAAGTTTTCATATACTTAGTAGAAATTCTATTTAACAATTAATGCACAATACATGCTTGATTGGTGTGTGTATATTAATTGTGTCTATTATTTTAAGTTTATTGTAAACCGTTTGTGCCTTAATACAAATAAATAAATAAATAAATAATACATCTTAAATTAAAGAAGCTAAAAAAATAATTGAAAAACAAAAAAAAACAGAAAACAAAAAAAAAACACTAAAAATTAAACATCTAAATTTTATTTTCTAGTAATAGTTTTCATAGCAGGTACATTTTTCCGCTACCCGCTCTTAACTTACACAGCATCCCAGTCACCCATATTATACTCTTAGTTTCGCGGTACGTAACATAAACATGCTCTCTTTTTGTCCTAAGTGATCTGGCTCTGGTCAACGTTGATTTTTATATCAGACTAGAGCTGCCTTCACACTGGTTTTACTTCATAAGTATGAAAAATATTTAACTCCACTGAGTCATCTATACTCGTAGGTACATATAAAAATGAATCTCTATTTCCCTTGGTCATCGCATCACGCGTGAACGGATGAAGAATTTAGTTAATAATTTTTTTGTAAATTATTGTCAGGAGAAGGTTCTTGCGAACGAAAAAATTAAGAAAGTTGAGCGGAACATTTTTTTAAATTTAATTTAAACTTTAAGACCATTCGAATTCAATATTCATAGTTAAGACAGGACAACGTTTGTCGGGTCTTCTGAGTCATCTGATTTCATTTAAAGTCCTGTTTTCTACCGAATGAATAATACTTAAGCTACAGACTTATAATTCTAGCGCCATTTCGAATGATTAGTTGATCGAAGTCGTCGAATTAAGTCCCTATCACGACTTTTTTTTTTGTATTTGACATTCTAAGTGTACATTGATGTACCCATATTTGAATAAATTATTTTGAATTTTTTGACTAACTTTCTAAGGTCGACTTTGTTTTATTACATTTCATGTTGGCACTTCACATCGTGATTTTTGTTTGTTTATTTGCCAAATAAAAAGGGATGCAGCTATACAGGCTGCATAGCTGCGTCTCTTATTATTTGGCGAATACGCAAATACGAATAGCCAAGTGAAGTGCCAACATCAGACAACAACAGCGGTATTGATACGGGACGAGTAGGCTTCAATTATTGGCTATTATTATTGTTGTTGAAATTTATAAATAGGAAAACATAATGTTGTGGAATTTAAATAACTTAGTGCTGTGAATATCTAATACAAAAGTTACGGGTAGGCTAGTTTAGGTCAATTAAATTATTTGAAATCTAAAAAAAATGTTTTGGTTTGTACTCTTTTAAAAATTACTAAAACTTTTTGACTGTGTACATATTGAATGCCCGATGTGGGTGAACTGACACTGACAATTTCAACTAATGCACTAACATGTAGCTTATAAATTACAATGTATCAGTTGTTCAATAAATATTTCTGAATCTGAATCTGACTACGTATTTTGCAATGGAGTCACTTTTCGCAAAAAAGAAACTGACGTTGCTCTACCATCGAAATTAAAACAGATTCGTTCGTGATTCTTCCTTAGTAATTAACCATAGGCATTATTTAAACTGCTACACAACTTTAAAAAAGCTTCTCCAAGATTTGTTATAAAATATAATGTACATTCTATTTTCATTTTACGCCCGCATTACATTACCTAAATCATAATATTATCTACCATGTCAAAGAGTAGTTTTATTACCAACTCAACTCAACAAGTTCGGCGTATCGTCCGCTTAAAACTAAAACAACAAATAAATCTGCCCCAGATATGAAACCATAAAATATTATAGACAATTACAATATCAGCCATCATAATGTATAAGTTTCTTAATACAACGCCCGACATATTTATTTTAAAGAGCGTCCGCATAATGTTTAGATTAAAAATATTTTTGGATACTTGCACACGACACTGTAAAAAGACTAAGAAAGCATTGGTACATACTGCTATATAACCTGCGTCATTTTACTATGTCTCAATCTGTACCTTCTCCTATACATACTACTTATCTATCTGTGTCTTCAGACCTGACCGCTTCATAATAACTATTTGGTAGTCTATGTCACACTTCTGATAGATTCACGAACTAATTCTCATTGTATCTTCTCAGTAACTGCTACGTATGCTGCGTCAAATAGGAACTTCTGGTAAAAATGAAGCACGTGGCTTAGTGCGTTGCCTTCTGATCGAAATAGAACAGAATTCAGTTTGGCCACTTGAACACCTGATTGGTACGGCGAGACTTGACTTTATGTGAAAAGTATATTAGTTAACATAAAATTTGGTTTATACTTAGGTACTAGTTAAATCCGCATTGGTTTTTCAGATGTTTCATACCTTTATTCAGGTAAAATTATTGTTATTTTCAAGTTAATTACGTCAAGTTCAGCCAACGGTAGTGAGTTGCCTTATGAGTAAGAAGTCCTGGGTTCGATTCCCGGCCTCGCAGATGTTTGACTTTCAATATCTGCCCTGCGTCAGAGTATTAGTTATGTACATATACAGGGTTCCAAGGAAGGGGTATCCGAAAAGGGCTCATTGTACTCATCATTTTGAACAACTTTTACGATGGGACCAACCCGCAAAACGAGAAAAAAGTCTGCTGTTCCATAGAAAAATGTCAACGACACTCGACAAAGAGGACAGCTAACTTTTTTTCGTGATTTCCAAGTTGGTCCCGAAGTAAAAGTTGTTCATAACGATGAGTAGGTACTATGAGCCCTTTTCGACTTGTCCCTTTCGACCCTTGTCCCTTGTTCCTTTCCTTTTGTCTTTCCTTGTTGACCCTTTCGTTTTTAGCATGTATAGAAACAGAACTAAAACGAAACAATATTCCCAATACTAAACCTCGTGAAAAAAAACTTTGGCTTTAACCAATACCAAAGAAATACAAACCTAAGTAATAGATACTTTTCAGGTATGTCTTCCGGCGTGCGGGCGGATGCGCGGGCGCACATGCGCGTCCGACCGTGCCGATCGAAAGTGTTACGCGGTGATTGATCGAAACTATTGGAAGGGGTCGATTCATACTCAAATAGTGAAGCTGAAATTCATTTTATAATGATCCTACTATCCTAATTTTTTTTTACTCTTTCACGCAAAAACGACTGAACGGATTTACATGAAATTTTGAATGAAGGATAGATTACGACATAGGCTACTTTTTATCCCGAAAAACGCAGGTGAAACCGCGGGGCGCAGCTTACTCAAATTATAAAACTGGAACGTACTGGAAATATTAGAATGTCTTGACCTAATATATCTTACTCGGTAAGGCTACTGGGATTTGGCGGTCAAACTTCCCAGTCCATGTCTATTGAAGGAAATTCTCAGGAGTTCGAAGGGTTCTCTCTTAGCGATGAGACCGCTTTTTGTTCCTTTCTCTTACGTATTTTACTGTTTGTGATTTTTTAAATTAAAAAATCCTTTAAAGTCCGAAAGCATGCATCGACCGAGTGGCTAGCTCCGAAGATGTTTTAACCAGTAGCTTTGTCAGATTTTTAGGCCGCCTGAAGACCTGGCCTAACTGAAGAATGGCCTGGCTTAACGGTTGTTGTAAAAAATATTTGACACGAAATTATGATTAATTCTCGTACCAACTCATTTTAATTTTAATGAGAATCGTAAACAGAGCGTTTCTTAAAGTGAGTTATGATCAAAATAAGTGATTGTGATCATGCAAGGATGTGTTAAGTACCTACACTACAAGTAATTGTATACAAGGTTACAAGGAAAGGGTATGCTAGGCTAAGGTTTATTGTAGAGACATGTGAACTTCGAATCATTTTCTATAGCTATATGTATACTACCGCAATAATATAGTTGGTGTTAAGGTATAAGAAAAGGTCAAAGAGGACTCATATAACTCATCGTTATGTTCAGTTATTATTTAAATGAGACCAACCCTAAAATCGCGTAAAAAAACCGGCTGTTCCAAAGAAAAATGTCAATAACACAGCTTCCTTTGCTCTTAAATTCCTTTGCGCGATTTCAGAATTAGTCATACCTATTCTATTCTAAAAATTGTTCACAATGTTGAGTACTATGAACCCTTTTCTTTAGCATACCCTTTCCTTATAACCTCGTACAATAAACATGCCATCAGCCTTGACAGAGTTTTGTGAACAAAGATTGTAATCTAGAACGCACATCGTGTGCTTAATTGGTTTAAAACTGCTAGGGCTGGTACTTACCTCGGCCAGATAAAATTTGCATTGATATTTACCGAGGTAAAGTCACTAGTCGCTTTTGGTACTTTATCCGCGGATAGTGACTTAAATTAGATCATATCTTATACCTACTTCTATACTAATATATAAAGAGGAAAGATTTGTATTTTTGTATGTTTGTGTGGAATAAACTCAAAAACTACTGGACCGATTTCAAAAATTATATCACCATTCGAATGCTACATTATCCCAAAGTAACATAGGCTATTTTTTTTTATCCACAGCGAAGCGTGGCAGGGAACAGCTAGTATATTATAAGCTTCTATATTTTTAGATGGTCAACGCCAGTGCAAAAAAATAATTGTTATTTAACCAATAATGATTTCGATAAGATCTAGATTGTATTTAGAAAACTTACAGTACTCTACTTATTAACATGGTCTTCATTGGTTGTTTTTGTTGCTAACATTTTCAATATTTAGCTCGCAAGTTGTATTGTGGAAAAGGCTTAGGGTTGCCTGGTGTCCAATGAGGCAGTAAACTTTTGTCTCTGGTTTATTGCCTCAACATCTACATATATATTAAACGATGTCAGAGACTTCATTTTGAGCTACTGTGCCACTGACAGACACACACACATAGTATAGCGATCTTATAACGCCCTCTTTTTGCGTCGAGGGTTAAAAATAGAACAGATAGGTAAGATGATGTACAAAGTGAGATGGGATGGGAGAAGAAGAGTGATCTCTCTTCTTCTGCTCTCTTAGGCTGTTTTGAAATCAAGGTAACAACCAAAACAAACAAACAACAAAGCGTGATCGTTTTATGGTTGACATACCTAAAACCCGAACGAAACGCTTTGACTCCACATTCATTTTGCGAACCGCACGAGTGTGGAATGCTCTGTCTGCATGGGTGTTCCCCGATGGTTATAATCTGGGTGTCTTCAAGTCGAGAGTGAATCGGTTTCTTCTAGGCAAGCGTGCTCCATCGTAGGCCATTGCTTCCCATCGGGCAAGATGGCGGTCAAACGCAAGCCTATTTTTGAATAAAAAAAAAAGGTTAAAAATAGCCCAAAACTTGACGTCAGGGTTGTCCTTGCTGTGACTTAAGTACCTGCTTATTACCTTGTAAGTAGGTAATTAAGCAACATGCAAACATCCAATCTGACTACACCAGTTGTGAAATCTAGCGGTAATTAAAATCGGTGGCAAATGAAATCGCATCCTCTGCCTTCCGTCCTCCAAATGCGATGAGTAAGGACAGGGCACAATGAAACCGATAGCTGTCAGTGGTTTTAATTTGAACGTTGTGTGTAGTTGAGATATGGTTGAATTTGGATTGGTTTCTTTTATGTGTTAGGCTGTTTTGATACTTGTATACAATACTGAATTTGGTCCAAGAGCGGCTTTAATTTTCTAGTACCTACTTAGCTATCTACAAAGCCTACAATTAGGGAATTAAGTGATGTACCGCAAATCATAAAAAATCTTTTATTTCTAGGCTTCTTCGTTTTTTTGGAGGTAAATTTTAGCCTGCCATTTTCCTTGCAGTTTGACACTGAAAGACTGAACGGATTTTCATAAAATAATAGTTGATTTTCATAATTTTAGTGGGATAACAGGTCAAACCGCAGGCGCTAATATTGAATTGCTGTTGTATCAATAATAAGAAAGATTTATTTTTCACTTGAAACTGTAAAAAAACCGAATCAATTTTCAGCTCAATCGGACATCGGGAAGTGGTTCAAAATTGAGTTGCAAGATTCCCAACGAACATAATTACGTACGAGTACATTGCAAGTTAAATAAAAGCTTTTAGAAATAATCGGCGCTCGTTTGATATTTGACTTATTCATCGATCACGAGTAAAACCAAGAGACTCGACTAGTCTCAAACAAAAAAACCAGCGGCAACTGGCACCCACATCTTACAAGGCGAGGACGTGTGTTGTGTTGTGTACAGAGGAAGTGATACAGGCGGCGCGGCCCGCTTGCGCGCTGAAGCGGCGCGCTTGCGCAACTCGAGCACGCGATCAACGTCGAGGTTACTGTGCGGATTACTCGAGTTACTGCTGAGTATCGAGGTTTTACCCGCTATTCTACATCAACTGTACAGGATGTACCACATCGTGGCTGCATGGAGTTTGGAACTTTGACGCCCCAAGGGCGCAAGGGCGCCCCGACAGGCGTAAATACACTTTTGTATCGAATACACGCTACGTATTTTTACGTCAAAGACGATGTGACCGAAACAGATGGCATAAAAAGTAAGAGAGCTATAATAGAGCGAGAGATAGCTGTGGATGATGATGATGAGACCTTGCAGTTTCACTCTCTTCTTCCGGAATAAAAAGTAGCCTGTGTGCTAATCCAGAATCAATGCTACCTTTGTCTCAAAGTAACTACGGTACAACTGATCATCTAGATTATTTTATAAACTGACGCAATTCTCAGTAACTCAAGTCACGATCTTTCATTTTCGTGTTTGTGATATCATAGGTACTCTAAATTCGTTGAGCTAGAAGAAGCTCGTGAAGAAATTTTTCGAACGAAGACGTATTAAAACCTACCTACACACACCCTCACAGACTTTCGCTCAATATAATGTGATCCCTAATATCTAACATCAATTGCTACTGATGAAAACTTGTCACCCTACACTTTGAAGTAAACCATTTCTAAAAGTGCTCCACTCTACAATATTTCAACAAATTAACACGCTAGAAAATGGGCGCGTGTGGCGATGGGACCGTGAAAATTTATAGCCCTCACTCCGAGTTTTTAAGAGGTTTCTGTAATACCGCGCCATCTATTTCAGCATTAGTTTCCGGTAGAAAAAATAGACGTTTTGATGTAATTTTAACGTCTTATTTTACTTGTTTTAAGTATACAACAGCCTACATTGAAGGAAAATCGAGTTAAGTGACCGTTAGAATTATTTCTTCTCATTATGAAGGTATAAAAGAATTGTAAAAGATAAAAGAATTGTTTAGAAATTGAGAAGTATGAGATAAGTAAACAAAAACTGTGAAATCGTTAAACTTGATCCCAGCAAGCGCTTGAAAACTACGAAGTTTAATTTTTTTTAAGCTAGCAACTAGCTGGCTGTTTGTAATATAGAATTAAAAGTATGTTTATTATCTTTCACCACTAAACAGGTGATCCCGTATTAATATTTTTGTAAGAAACTAATATAAGTATTTCAAAACGATTAATCTATACTAATATTATAAAGAAGTAAAGTTTGTGTGTTTGTATATTTGTTAAATTGTAAGGGGTAATCTCGGGATCTACTGAACCGATTTTAAAAATTCTTTCACGAATAGAAAGCCACATTATTGCTGAGTGTCATAGGTTATATAAAAAACCGAAAAATAAAAAGGCTTTTACGTGGTAGTCCGTTTTGCAAAGTGAATAGGAGAAAAAACGGTCCGGACGGCGCGCGATGGATTCGGGTTTAATTAACATTACGCCCAACAAAGTGGGCAAGGGTCAGCTAGTATAGGATATTTTTATATCCCTGAAGAACCAAAAACCTTTAACTAGAACACATTAAATTTAAAATTTAAAAAACTCCCATCGTTGAAACGGCTGAACCGGTTTTCATTAAACGTAGCTAAGAACACTCCCGACTTATTCACCATTCAAACAAAAAAAAAACAAAATCGGTTCATCCGTTCGGGAGCTACGATGCCACAGACAGACACACACACAGACACGTCAAACTTGTAACACCCTGTCGTTTTTGCGTCGGGGGTTAACAAGAACATTATTTTTACAAAACAAAATACAAAAACCGACTTCAAAAGACCGACTATTGAGTTATTTATCTATTTGTCGCGCACGTACTTAATGCAAATTTAAGACTTATATGGTTTTCTCATGAATACCATTTATCAGAACTGGACTAAATTGAAATGGGACCAAATGGGAAGCATCAGCTTTCTAATAAAAAAAGAATCATCAAAATCGATTCACCCAGTCAAAAGTTATGAGGTAACAAACACAAAAAAAAAAAAAAAATAAAAAAAAACATACAGACGAATTGATAACCTCCTCCATTTTTGAAGTCGGTTAAAAAATAGTTAACACTTGAGCGCCAAACTAGTCTTCCTTAAAATTCCGAATGGTGGCGCCACTCACCCCACACGGCTAAAGCCAGGGAAAACCTCTAGTCACGGCCATCATTTGTCACAGCGCGACTTTTCATTTAGCAGCGAGTGACGGTGACGCACTCATTTAGTCGCGTCATTAACGAAATGAAGCAAGATTTATTATGCACAGTTAGAAATGAGTACTTTGGTTGACTGGGAGACAAATATACGAGCGTTTAAAAATGGTTGTGTAAAAAAAATGGCGTAAAAAAATGGTTTGTGTACAATTTTTTTTTTAAACAAAAAGTCATGATGTATAGAATTTAGGTAACTTTTTTGCTAAAAGTTCAAAAACAGCTAGAGATTTTAGACTTTAGGAAAAAAAAATAGAAAAAAGTGCCAAAAAACTCCGGTATTCAGCAAATCAGGTAGGTATCTAGGCAGGTATCGGTTTTAATAATTATGTTAGTAGATACTACAAGCACAAAAATTCAAAATATATCAGAATTATTTATGATTTAAATACCCAGACTACAAAAAAACAAATTCTTAGTCAATATGGATAAACGGCACGAACAAAACAAATTAATTAGACTACGTTTTTATTCCTTGAAAATGGTTTAATAAGGCTTGTATATTCAGCCAATGTCAGTAGTAAAAAACCTTAGCAAACTTAGCAAGCGTGCATGCAGCGCATAATATTGTAACTCTATTTTCACTCCGTTATTTTTTTCTCCAAAAAGCCGTTCCGAAAGATTGAACCTTTCCTAATAATTTACTATTACCGCGGCAATATTAGTGAGAAAATGTCTTCGTTTAAGGGCAAGCCAGCGGCGCGTAATAATGTTTTAATGACTAACATTATGCAAACGCATTAAGGGTATCACCCTCGCTGTGATCGGATTTGTACTAAGTATGGTAGAATTCGGTAAATTCGTTTGTTGAATGAAAGATCTATTTAAACTATTTTTGTTCTAAAAATAGTTTTTTTCATTTTTCTTAAATCATTTTGCTTATAGAATAAATTAATATGTCTAGTCTAATAGACGAAGATGATAAAATTAAATTATAACAGGAAACAATAAGTTAATAACAATTTTCAGTTGCGTTTCACAAAAATGATGTTTAATGTACGAACGTGAAAAATTCTGTCTAAGGCGAAGCTCAGGCATATAGTACATACGAATAATGTGAGGAGTTCATCAATGCCAATTACAGAAAAAGAATGTTGTTTAACTAAAGCAGATTTCCGACTTCTCTAAGTTATTTAGTACGAGTTACTAAATTAAAATACAAAAAAAAACTTAAAAAGCCAGGAAAATCACCTACCCTAATTTACGTCCATTTTCCCGTTTATTTTCCCACTGCCTGTATCCGTCACTTACGACACAAAACACTATTGTTAGCTGACTTGTTCACAAAACTGGACAATGTCAACAATTTTGTTCAACAAGTTGTTACCGACTTGTCACGTCACCTTATTGGAAAACACATTTATCTGCATTGTGAGTTTTATTGCTTTTGGAATAAAGCACATATCCAAATGACAACTACAGTGAACTATAAAGATTACAGATAAATTGTATGAAATTATTTCATATGTTAAAAGTGACAGAATGAAATTATTTTTGTAGGAGAAAATTTAGTCTGTGACAAAGCTAGCCCCTCGGTTGCAACGGGCCATTTCCGAGGGGTGCGTAAAAGCTCCTACGAAAAAATAATAACACGGACTTATCGCCTTTTTTAACGTAGATCCTTACATAAATAATGATAAAGGGAAATTAAATCAAAGTCTTATTAGAATATTAAAAGTTTCGAAGGCGTTTTTTAATGTCTTTGGCGGTGTTTAGGGACGCATATTTCACTCAATTTAGTAAATGGAAAGACTTGTTATGTTAGACCGGGACCGCTATTAGAGGGTTGGTTGTTTTAATAATATTTTCTCGGTTATTAAACGCGTTTATTAATTACATTGTATGGCAGTTATTGTTTTTATGTGATTTATAGAGTTGGAATAATAATTTAGTGTAAGTCACTACTGGTGTAGGGTAACTGATACATAACAATAATTGGAATAGCTTTTTTACTAAACAAAACATTTGTCAAAGATAATAATCATCATCATCGTCAGTCTGTATCGACCCACTGCTGGGGATAGGCCTCCTCTTCCTTAACTTCTTCTACACGTCAAAGTAACCAACTTCTAGAACACAAGTTTGCTAAATTCGAGAAAGAAAGTATCGAATCTTCATAGAAAATTGATCACGTGACTAAATATTTTGTATGGAGACTCGATATTTTATAGCGAATAGGATCGTATACACAGTTGGTTGACGCAATTGCAGTAATTATAAATACCCGTTATACAAAGAGCTCTACACTTCTGCAAGAAAGTTTCAACCATCTAAGCTACTTTAAACCACGTAAAACATGCCTCGCGAGCTCGCCACTAATTCGGCCGAGGCCGCTTCCAAAGGCATAAATTAAGGCAGAATCGCCGCAGTGACCACAGAACCGATAGTTTAAGAATATTCACGAGTATAAATTAAACAGCATTTGCTGCTGTGCAGATTTCCCTAATGGTTGACCGTCAGGAGTAGGCGGCTTGAGATGTTTTGGTACTTGGGACATGACTTAAGAGTTAAATAATTTGAACGATATTTAAGTAAGTGTGTGTGTAATTTTGTATCTAGATAGCAGTGTATACTCGTACATATATTATTAGGTCTTATTTAAAGATATTGAGAAAACAGAAAAGCTTTAAGAAGCTTTCCTGTTGTTGTTGTAACCCTCATCAATAGTTGAGCACAACGGGCGCGGTATCCCTTGAGAGACTAGTGCTGGCCATGTGTCCTGTCTTTACAGCATAACGGAGCTTTTCTGTTTTCACAATCTTACCATTTATGACGTTTTCGTACCTAAGAGCTTATTAACACCTGTCATATTTAAGAACTTTTTTGAACACAAAAATTGTATGAAAATCTGAGCAGTTTACAAGGACCAAAACGTCTCAGTCCTAACAACCACGACATGAAACATCCGGGGCGCGGTCAGGCTGTAAAGACAAGACACATGGCCAGCACTAGTCTCTCCCGGGATACCGCGCCCGTTGTGCTCAACTATTGATGGGGGTTACATAATACCTGGTTACATTTTGGTATTGCTTTTAGAAAGTTATTTGAAAAAATGTGTGGATAGTATTCTCACAGATTGGTTGGCATTGTTGGTTGTAGTTGGTGTATTGTGTATTGCTCTTAATAAAATTCTTGATGTCAATTTATAAATACGAATTATTAATTAATTAATTATATTGAAATTTATTGCGTTTATCCATGTCAATTAACCTTTGGATACCTTTAGGATGAGCTTCTCCCAAGGCATGCAATAATGCTCAATTTTTATCAAATTTCACCAGTAGCCGTTTTTAAACTCTGCGTCACTGCATCGATTCTAAAGACACCAAATCGCAGTATATTTTGTAGGTGATTATTTCTTACACTATACTTATTTAGTCAGTAAAGAAAATGTTCGTGAGAAACAAGATTACCACATGAATTGGCTGATTTATGCTTAACGCAGAAAAAATAGTTTAAATTTTTGCAAACTGATTCTATAATATAACACCCCTCTTTTGCGTCGGGGGTTAAAAATGGTAACTACCGATCAAACCATAACTAAAAGAACGGTCGCAAAAATTCTCAGACCATAATAGGCGTGACGAATGATTTTAAAATCCTCTTCCATAATGTGAGTACACATTTACTATTTACAAAAAAGCCTTTATTTCGGTAATAAACTTAAGTTTAACGAAGTTTGAAGCCATTTTTCACATATTTTTTCAACAGTGCCCGAAAACAGCTTGCATGTGTCATGGCGTCGATTTGACGTCACGGGCCACGGCTAGTGTTACATGTCATTGTGTCTATGCGTGATGAGCGGCGGATGACCTGAGTTCACTGAAGCGTGACGTCATACGCTGTGATTGTTGTTTCTGACAAGATGGCCGATTGCTGTATTTTAATGTTTTCATTTATATTGAAAATCTTAATAATCTGTTTTTTAATAAAACTAAACATGTGTTTTAATTTTTTTTAATCTGGCTAGTCCCCTGAAAGCATTAAATCGGCGATTTTTTGATACTGTCGTCATGCCTATTATGGGCCCAAAAGACATTTGGCAAATTATCGTCATAGACATATTATTAGCCACCAAAAGGGGCAAAGCTATTAAGCCTTTGCCACTCATATTATCATTCCAATTTACACATTTCGGTCACAATTTATCCTACACATGGCATAAAAAACCAATTTCGTCGGAAAAAATGTGGCGTAAAAGCCAAAGTGTAACATACGAGCTTTTGTAATATCAATTTGCCTCTCATACATATATTCATGACGCATCGCGGCAGGTCATATAATTTATATGTTAGAAGTTAGGAGCGAGTGGAAACAATCGTATGTATTCACGAACGATTTGACTGTGGAAAGTGGCGGAATATATTTAGGGAGGGAGTAAGTAGGCGGTTTAGTTCACGAGTAGAGTGCTGTGTAAAATTCATAGATTTTTACTGAAGCTAGCTTAATAATTAGGTTTGATTATGATTTGATGAGATGTTAGCAAAACCTAGATTTTATATGAGACAAACTGAAAAGCCTCAAATATTTTAGGTAGGTATACATAAGGTCAGAGAGGTTTCTAACTTATTTATTTGAAACTGATTTAATTATGTTTTTTTTTTATTTATCAGACTTTTACTTAAAAAGACACGCTAGGTAAGTAGGTACTGCACTTTAGTATTCAACGATAAAACTCTAACAGATTTCTCAAAACACCGATTTTTTCTTAACTTTTTCAGCCTATCTCGTAATTAAACTGTGCAGTATCTCGCATACTAGCTCAAGCACCGCGGTCTGTCGGTCGGCTAGAGGTGAAGAGCATTATGCATGCGAATTGTATGCCACTCTAGGGGGCAGTTACTTATGCTACGTCTTTGCGAATAACTTACAGGATTGGAACTTGGAAACTTGTGATGTATCATTTTTGGGTTTCATAGTTTCACCCTCATCTTGTGGAAGGGGTAACCTTTTGCGGTATCAAAAAAGAGGATTTAGGTCAATTAGCTATAGATAATGATGTTGTTAAAAAATACCTACGTAAAGTAAAGCTCTTGCCTATACACATTGCTTTAAATTAAGTATTGCATGAAATGCGAAAGTGAAGTGTTAGTTTTTTTTTCACGCTGATGTGAAATGTCAAGTGCGAGAACAAAACGGATAATTTTAAGCAGTACTTAACTTTAAGAAATGTTTGTAAGTAAGGCCCTATAACTTTATCTATACTAAAACTGACTGTTAGAAAATCCTATCATAAGGTTTTCTAAAATAAAAATATAATACTTTAAGAACTTTTGTATCTACTACTTTTTCTAAAATGTGCGAATATTCTTTTAGAAGTCGAAACTGTGACAGCTGTTTTCAAACATTGAACAGCGAAATAGAGTTGCAATATTTCTCGTGTCATCCGGACACGCCGTGAATTTTCGTTCGTATGACATCTTGACACTCTTGAAACATTAAACGAGGAGTATCGCAGGAATTCTGGAGCTGTTTAGGAAAATTTTACTTTGAGAAATACTATGAAGCCACCGTATGAAGCCTTACTATACTTTGTACTGTGGAAATGCTTTTTGTTCATTAAGATACACTTTAATACACTGTGTATCTTTTGCATTTTTTCACATAAATAAAGGAAAAATGAATATGGTGAATGGAAAATGAAATATTTATTGACCTTCATTAATATTGAATGTTACAGGTATTTATGTCACGTTTACAAAGAGTTACAATTTTTTAGAATTAAATTAAACGAAGTTAAGTAAAGCTTAATTATACAAGATTTAAAAAAAAACATGGAAGGTTTATATCTATCTAAATTGGATATTACATAAACACCAACAAAAGTAACAATATTATAAGTACTTACCTTCAAATATGATTTTTTTCATCTTATTTACAAATCGAAAAAACGTTTCCTTTTAAATTACCAACCAAGCGTATACATTACAAAATCGAAAGCACAAAATTGCGGTCAATATTTGCAATGATCGGAATCAAAATAACCGGTTGATTAATATTTCGGTTACAGATTGATCCCGGAGCCCGCGGGCGTTCATTTGCTGGACAAACAGTGACCGGTCTTTGACATGAGTTGGTAAACACCCGGTTAATTAACCAGCTGTAAACAGGAGATAAAGGAGTTTATGGGGAAATTCGGCTATATCTATACAGGGGCTTATGAAAAGGGTATGCTATGCCGAAAAAGACTCGTAGTAGGTACTTATCATTATAAACAACTTTTAATATGGACTAATACTGAAGTCGTGAAAAAGTCTGCTGTTTTATGCATGTCGCGTTTCATTGTAAGTTTTTTTATGAAACACCTGATTTCAGGTCCCATAATAGAAATTGTTAACAGTGATGAGTCTTATAAATGCGGTATTTTTGCACAGTTTTCTAGCCTTTTTGAGGGCAATGACGTCTTATAATAAATATACTAAATACAGTAGGTACAAGTAAAGTACAGATACTTTTTCTTACCTACAAATACTCAGGTCCTTTAACAAAAAAAGTCAATACTCTTCTTGTGTTTATTTTACCGAAATCGGTATCCGTATTTCGGCTAAATGGATATTTCCGTACATTGACTCGGGTTTCATTTAAAATTAAACCTCAATGTTTATGTTTCTGCAATTTTCAGTCCCTATTTTCTTTTCCTCGGGTGTGGAGTCTATAAATAAATAACACTGTATAGTAAACTGTGATAGACAATACCCCACGGTTTCACTCGCGTGCTGATCAAAAACGGTGATAATAAAAAGTAGCCTGTGTTAATCCAGAGCTACCTCTACAGTGTTCTAAGGAAAGGCAGCTAAGCCGAAAAGGACTCATAAGATTCATCATTATGAACCACTTTTACTATGAGACCAACTCGAAATTAATTTCTTTGAATGAATTTTGAATAGGGCTCCAGGTTAGTAATTTCTCACTAATCAGTTGTATTCACAATTATTACGCCTGGGGAACATGAGTTAAGACCAGTAGGTATGGTGGTGGTGGTTTTTATTTAATTTCTGTTGCGACCTGTAATGAAAATTACTAATAAATTGATTATGATTATGGCAAACACAAATTTTGACGTAGGTAGATACAATAAATAAAAAAATATACTTATACAAAATAAATAAATAAATAATATAGGTATACAGGGTTATTCATAAAGGGTATGCCAAGCCGAAAAGGGCTCATAGTACTCATCATTATGAACAACTTTTACTATGGGACCAACTCGAAATTCGCGAAAAAAAATCAGCTGTTCCATACATTTTGTTGAGTGTCATTGACATTTTTCTAAGAAACAGCTGATTTTTTTTTCGCGAATTTCGGTTTGGTCCCTTAGTAAAAGTTGTTCATAATGATGAGTACTATAAGCCCTTTTCGGCTTAGCATACCCTTTATGAATAACCCTGTATATAAATAGGCTGATGATGATGATGATGAGATACAATACGTAGCGAGTATTCGATAGATAAATGCAAAATGGGATAACGCCCCTGTCGGTCGTAAACTAAAACTGCATTTTCCATACATTTTTCTTCACGTTTTTTACGTATTTTACATCATTAAAATTTGTGCTATGTCCACTGATACAAGTTACAACTAATAGTGAATTCTGAAGCATCACCCTCATTTCCTACGGACCACGTTGCAACTAGTTCACGCTAGCGTTAATTAATAAACACGGGCTGACTGAAATTTTCACCAGAGTTAAAGGACATTCGCTATGTTTAGGTGTCACTTTTACAGGGAATTTTGGTTTTACCATCAAGTGTTTTGTGCTAATCTTGAAGATGAAAATAGGCAGCTTCTTCTTTGCCTGACAGACTGTGAATGTTTTCTATAAGACATTGATCTTTAAATGTGAGTAGATATAACACAAAACCATACTGGGCTTCTAGTTCCTAAAACGAACTGATTTTTTTTAAATAACTACAAAATATTACTATCGGAGAGTTCGATAAATAATGGGCACTAACAGTTGGACGACGAAATCCGGTATGAGGCATAACCTAGGTATTCTACATAAACCTACTTATACAAAATGCTTGTTAGTTATTGCTTAAAATGCTCTGATAACTTCTCGCTGACGTGAAATGTCACGTTGCAATAACAAGACAGAGACTTTACGCAATAACTAACTTTAAGCAGTCTTTATAAGTAAGGCCCATTGTATCAATGTCTATTGTGTAATTAATTCACAGTGTTATTAATTAAATACTGTGTTATTAATTAATTATACGTGAGACTAGGTATCGTGATAATTAAGGGGGCACCAGTGTGAGTTCGTCAGAGACCCTGGTGTCCCCTGTCAAGCACAGAGGCTGGCCACCGAGGGGGTTTAAGTGAGTGTAACCTCACATAACCCGGTTGCTCCCCAAAGCAGCCAGGTATCTTTCTAAGATTTCCACCCCGTCAAAAAAGAAAAAAGGTATAAACTTTGTTCAGAAAAAGCGATGGTAGCTTCCTGCTGTGCTGTGCTATTTTCAAAATTTATATCAACCAATTATTCAGTTATCACAACGGTACCCTTAGTACGAGTTTTAATAGTTTTCGAAACGACCAAACGTTTTTTAAGGGTCTATGCATTACAGTAAAGCTCCCCTGGCGGAAAAATGAAGGAATTAACATATGGCTTTACGAAACGTTTGATCGTTTACGAAAGCAATCAAAACTCGTACTAAGGGTACAGATGACACCACATTCGTTCGCGTAGACTTCTCCGTATCTGCCAAGGGTCGCCCTGAATAAACCATGTGATTCATTCCCCAAGGGCCTGCGGACTGCGTGTTTAATGGCAACACTGAGTTTTCTTATTAGCGGTAAATACACGTCATTCTTATTTCAGGCGCACGTTAAACAACGTGTTTAGTGTTGCTAGTTGTAACCTGCCTAAATTTGGAAGAAAATCTCGGGATTTACCATGAAATCAAATTAAAATTTATTTATTGCGACACTACAAAAAGATCGTTTCAACAGTAGACCCACATCGGGCCTATGATAAAGGGCATAGTTTGTTTGTAATAATTTGCAATTGTATAGTTAACTAACTGCACCCACGGTTGAACTCGCGGTGGTGAAAACCGAGGACGGTTATAGTGGTGAAAAATAAGCTATACCTTTTTACTCGTATATATCCTTGGCAACGTGTATGCAAAATTTCATTATGATCACTTGAGTTTAAGGTGGAAAGCCTAAAGAAATATTAGGTAACATATTGAAGCGGCTTTTATAAGAAAACGCGTGAAAAATAAAACATCGAAACAAGAACATTATTTTTACAAAACAAAAAACAAAAACCGACTTCAAAAGACCGACTATTGAGTTATTCATCTATTTGTCGCGCACGTACTTAATGCAAATTTAAGACTTATATGGTTTTCTCATGGATACCATTATCAGAACTGGACTAAATTGAAATGGGACCAAATGGGAAGCGTCAGCTTTCTAATAAAAAAAGAATCATCAAAATCGATTCACCCAGTCAAAAGTTATGAGGTAACATAAAAAACATAAAAAAAATAAAAACATACAGACGAATTGATAACCTCCTCCTTTTTTGAAGTCGGTTAAAAAAGAGGCCATGATAAAATTATTACAGTCTGTTTCAATGTGTAGCACGAATAAACACAAATATGAGTACGATAAAGTACGTTTTTGCTCACACATGGTCGTCAAAAACGTCTAAAACCTTTTCTTAATCTAGCTACTACCCGATGAGTTTTAAAACTAATTTAGTCAATTTTTTTTTGCCCCTAATTATACAGGGTTATACAGGGTCATAAAGGGTATGCTAAGCCGAAAAGGGCTCATAGTACTCATCATTATGAACAACTTTTACTATGGGAGCAACTCGAAATTCGCGAAAAAAAAATCAGCTGTTCCATACATTTTGTCGAGTGTCATTGACATTTTACTATGGAACAGCTGATTTAATTTCGGGTTGGTCCCATAGTAAAAGTTGTTCATAATGATGAGTACTATAGCCTTTTTCGGCTTAGCATACCCTTTGTGAATAACCCTATATTAACAACAGATCCAAAGGTTTCCTATAATTATTTACAAGTAGCACTTTTAACCCCACGCTCAGTAATTATTTCCAATGAGTGAGCACAATCGTAGCACCGCGTAGGCCGGAGCTACGAATATTCGTAGCAAGTGCTTCCGACATTTTTTCTATTATTTTTTATAAAATCGGTAACCGTTTTAACAAACTTGGTAAATAGTTTATGAATAAAAATTGGTAAATAGGGCTCATTTCCTATCTTTTAAATTTTTTTTAATGCAAGTGGCAAGCCCTAGCGTAAGTTAGCCTTGTGCCCTGAGGTAGTGCCCTAGTTAAAATGATCTAACAAATTCTCACTGTCGTAAAATGCTCCGTGTAAAAACAAGAAAGAGATTTTCCGCAGTGATTCAGCTTAAGCTGGGTTTATAAATAAGACTCTTTGCTTTCATCATTATTCTCGGAAATTGACATAAACTCATGTCAGTAAAAACCGGTTATGTCTTGAGAATAAATACTGGTTATTTTAGCTCTGCTATGAACACTTAATATTCGTAGATTCAAGTTAGTGGACCACAGTTGAAACATGTTTGGGCACATTTCACATTAGGGTCCGAGGTTGACCGCGGCGGGAACAAACGAGCTTTTGTAGAACAATAGGCTTTACACATTGTAACTTAATTTAGAACATAGTTAAATACTGTATTGTAGTGTTAAGTTCAAGAAGATTTTTAAGCTATTGCATAGATTTTATCGCGGGCCTTGAGCGTGGAATGCAGAAATTCCGTTCCAAAAAAACCTGACACCCCCCACCGAAGTCAAAAAATAGTTCAATGAAGGCGCCACTATTGCACTTCCAAAACAAAAATGACAGTCTTTCTTAGAAAAAAATAGTTCCTCCATTTATCCACCTATGACAGTAAAGTATGCTGGCTGGAATAATAAAAAAGTAATCTAATTTGACATTCGGTAGCTTTTTAATGGGTACTAGCTGGCAAGGTTTCAGTATATTGGGATAGGGCGGGGTCTAACGTGTTTGCAATTAAATTTGGAATAATTTAATTAAGTATGCATGACTTTAATTATGGAACCTTCTTCATTATTGGCTCGTAAGATATTTCTTCACATAAAGAAGGCAGCGACTAAGGATAGGCTTAAGTAGGTCGCACGCGCCGCTAGCAGCGGCCCGCGCGACTTACTCAAACCAAAACGCTGATGTGTTCGGAATTAACCGAACATGGTAGAGAAATCTCTAGGTTGAATTTTGCTACTTTTCAGGAGAGAAAAAATACTGTCTTACTTTTTACTCATTTGCAGTACGATCAGTATTTTTAAACTATTGCATAGCTTCTATCTTCTTCTATCTATTTGCAAAAAATATGCTATGCTATGCAATAGCATATTTTTTGCAAATACCGCGGCAGTCCCCGAGTGCCACACGTCTTTTTATTTTTTGTTTCTCTCTCTCTCTCTCTGTCCTTCTTTCTCTCTTACTCTGTCTATGTGTATGTATGTGTGTTTGTCTAGTTATCTATACTGAGTTTCAAGCTTGGGGTATTAGTAAGCTGAAAACAGGTATGTTCGTATAGACAAGTTTTTACGTTTCATTTGCTTTTTTCTTTCTGTTTTAGACGACTTTTATAAACCCTGAAATCCATTCCATAGATTTTATTTAATCTCAACGTACATTATTTAATGTACCAGCGAACAAATGTTGCACGTTAGGTTAGTTAGTACTAATGCCTGTAATAACCCTGTAAATCTATAATGTTCTCTTCACTATTAATTTCCCCATACAATCGATGTCATCATCCTATGTTACCTACACTTAAAACTGCATAACAGCTTTAGTAAATACTATCATAAACTCCTTGCTTTGCATAAACGCCTATAACTGCAACCTGCGACAACCGATCATACCGATAACAATCATTCGTTCAATACATTTACGACTCGAATGAATGAATGAATGAACAAGTGAGAACGCCTCAATGAATGCACCGATTAAGACGTTAGCACTCTGCTGGGAGAGCGTGGCAATGTTTATGTGCTACTAACTTATAAACCGAGACGGCTAAACGAGTGAACTAATGTTGTCAAAGAAGGGCCGTGAGTTTTGTTGAGAGTTGCGATGGTGGCGTCCTCAATGGAATGTTCAGATAAGTTGGTATAATACTGTGGGTGCATTATCTCTTTATCGCCATTGTTGATTATTTTATTGAAATGTGCCAGAACATTCAGTGGGATGGACCTTTGTTTGGGTTTGTAAATAAGTGTTTTGTACTGATGGTGCGGGCAATTAAAGGATTGCTGGAAATTTGAAGAGTATTGTGGGAAACTGAAAGCCAAATTGTGTATATTCAAAATCTTCAAGCTTACCTGTAGTAAAAACAGTTGAACCTTTTATCTTTGGATGTATAATGTGTTAGGTACTTGATCACGCAAAAACAGCTGAACAGATTTAAATAAAATTTGCTACGAAAGTAATTTTGTATTCTAGATTAAAGATTACTTTTTGTCTCGGATATAATAATTTTGCATGATATTGGGTAAAACTACAGATTAAAGTTTTTTTTAGTTCTGCAGCACTTTACTCTGATGTTAATAACGAAGCGTAGAATACCTAAGTAATACCTAATCATAAGCATAGCTGAGACACTATTTCTGGCCGCTGTATAGGCCTCAGTACGCTGTAGAGGCCTCAATAAGCTGTAGAGACCTCAGTACGCTGTAGAGGCCTCAGCACGCTGTAGATTCCTCAGTGCCCAACAGCATAATTATACTTCCAAAAAAACACTATTTCTGAAACTTCATGAGATCAATTTCGTGTTGCAATAAATTCTACTTTATCTCTCACAAAAGTTCCCGTAATCACCTGCAACAGCCGAAATTAGCCATTCAAAACTCAACTGCAGCGAGATACCAACAATGGAGAGAAAAAACAAAAAGTTTTTTCGAATCGATTAATTCCACCCACAATTTAATTGAGACATTACTTAGGGATGTGTCTCAAATATCATAATTACCGTTATTAACCATTAACAAAGTGTATTGATATCGATGCGAAACAAAAGCGATGGTGAGTCACTCGTGAGATCGACTATATAAAACGCTAATGAAATGTGAATTTCTATATTGGTATATGAAAGTATGGAATATCTATCTATCCACAATTCTACACTGATATTATAAAGAGGAAAGATTTGTATTTTCGATTGTTTGTCAAGTAATGAATAAACTCAAAAACTACTCGACCGACTTCAAAAATTATTTCACCATTAGAATGCTACATTATTCCTGAGTTTCATACTCGTGCAAAGCCGCTAGTCACTAGTCTTACATAACATTAAAATAAGTAGAAGTACATTATTTAGACTACTTAAAAATCCAATATATTATTTATTCTTAAATAAAATATTTTCAATGATTTACCATCTTACAATACATTCTGGGCACCTAAAGCACTCAGCCACCCACTCATTACTCGCTTAGACCTCTCCTATATTTTTTCGGCTTTTCCTAACCTACCTGTAGTAGGTATTGGGGAAACCGATAAATCAAACAGCCTCGTTTACAGTAAGAAGACAACTAACTCTATTAGGACTACCCACATATTCCACCGCCAAGCAGTAATGTGCAAACATTACTGTGTTCCGGTTGGAAGGGCATTGTTTCCAGTGAAATTACAGGGCAAATGGGAGATTAAACAACTTATATTTCAGGGTGACGAGCGCAGTGCTGTGCCGCGCAGGGTCTTGAATTCTGCGAGTTCAAAATTCTGGGTGGCGCAGACCTGTAATGGGCAAACGTGACGTTTAACATCAGGCGAGCGATTTGCTCGTCTCGTCACTCAATTAAATATTAAAAAAAAAAAAAATTAAAATGCTATATTTAGATCTACCTACATCTCCCTCGTCTCTAAATTAAATTAATATATTATTTTCCAGATATTGTGCACAGGGCATCCTATGCTATGGATTCCGACAAACAACACAGAACCACGAACATAGTACCATGTTAGCAGAATCACGTTAGTTTCCATAGTAACACAGAACGAGTAAATCTTAATATATATAAATCTCGTGTCACAATGTTTGTCCTCAATGGACTCCTAAACCACTTAACCGATTATAATAAAATTCGCACACCATGTGCAGTTCGATCCAACTTGAGAGATAGGATAGTTTAAATCTCAAATTATAGTCGCAATTTTAATTTATTGCAAATTATATATATACTGATAATTTTTACTATAAATTGACAAGTTAGCATCAACATACTACGGTTGCTATAGTTACGCAATGGCTTTTAGTAGTTTTAGTAGTAGCTAGTATTATATATAATTACTAGCTGACTCGACAGACGTTGTCCTGTCTTAACGATGACTATTTATCGAATTGGTAAAAAAAAGCCATTGCGTCAATTCTATGTCAAATGTCAAAAGTTACATTGAAAAAGTTTACATTGTCCAAAGCGCTAAAGTTAAATTATGGTTTAAGTATTTTTAAATTTTCTAATTTTTCATGTTTTTTTACTATAAATTGAGATGTGAGCTATCCTATCTCCTAAGTTAGATCGAACTGCACACGGTGTGCAAATTTGATTGAAATCGGTTAAGTAGTTTAGGAGTCTATAGCGGACAAACAACGTGACACGTAATTTATATATATTAAGAAGATAAGATTATAAATATCAAAGATTCAAAATCTTCAAAAGCAATCCAACTTAAAAATATGTCGAAAATTCATTTCCAAATCGTCTCAAAGTTCCAAACTCGAAAACACTTAACCCTTCGCTTCCGGATTTTTTCACCCTCCCCATAAAATAACCCTTCCTTAACTAAGAGCTGTAAAATCTCGAAAAACTCCCCGAAGACACCGAAGACACAGTCAAGGACATAATTCATGATGAAAAAGTTAATTTTCACGGGGCAAAATCTCATTTGCATATTTTTGTGTACAATGTTCAATTATTTGAGTGCGTATAACGGCTCACTTTTCCTACTGAACCCTAATAAAGGTCCTCGGGGCGTCGTTTCGGATACGGAACCCTTTCTGGGAATTAATTTTTCTTAGGCAATTAGCGAGAGATGTAAAGAGGATGTTCCGTTATTGATCTGCATCTTTATGCAGGAGAGTCCTTGAGACTACGCTATGAATTGTAGTTTATTCTTGAATTGCTCTTCGCCTGTTTTGCGTTTTAAAGTATGACACAGATACACAATCAGAACTGTTGTGATATTGAGACATTATACATAAGGCTACAGAGGATGTCAACTGCGAGAGAGAGTGTTTGCGAATATAATATTAGATATAAAATCTTGGATCAGTGGCAATATGGCTGCTGGAGAAGTCACAAAATAAATTGAAGCATTATTAATTAAATAAAATAAGAAGACATTTTTGCGATTTAAGGCTTTATGCCACTGTTAAATCGGCATAACGGTCTTCTATAACCCGGTTACCACTAATCGCTAAAACATACTGTATATTTTTACAACTTATACCATGGAACACTTATGTAATTATACGTCTAAATATTCGTCTATATTATAGCGTCGTCTGAAGAGACTTTAAACTTGGGGTCAGGCGTTCGCTCTTTACTTATTTCTCGTGAAGGGTGTATTAGATGGTATTGTTGAAAACGATGAAACTTGGAAACAATTGCGAAATTTTGCGTAAGATAATCAAATAGATCTGAATTGTGTTGTTATTATGAAATAGTAGCATTGTTATTGATAATAAATAAGACTATGAAACTCTATGCAGGGTTATAATGAAAGGATATGCTAAGTCAAAAAGCTTGCCTTAAGTGCGGCTAATAGTCAAATGCGTTGTGTTTGCGTTGCGCCTGGCGTGTGTAGCCGCATTCGCGTCGCACAAAGGAAAACATAAGGTATGTGTTTTCCGCAGTCAAAGTGTTAAAAGATATAACGTTAGGTTTAAATTACTGTTAGTTGCATATTGAAATTGTGAGTTCCGTGTTACTAAAGCAGAATCTGTCAAAACCACATCAATTTTCATAGCTACAGCGTTATGGTTACCGGTTGAACTAATGCAGCTCTGAGCAGTGTTAAATACCATAATTACAAGCTGTTTTGTCAAACCACAGTGGTCTATTATATGCCAATATCCTGATTTTGCACGGCCATATCATGCGAGACAATGGCCGTTAATGTTCTAGAAGGGGCTTGTTAGTTTAATGATGGTGTATTCGTGCAAACTAGGGTAGTGCTGTTCTTCAGGCGTAGTCGGAAAGGTGTGGCAAATCTACGTGGCATCGAAAATAGGCCTGGTTTTGCTCGTATTCTAGAAACGTCTAAATTTAAAAAAGCATCACTATTATAGAAAGAGCCATCATTATCATCATTATTAGCCCACATTTAATATTGTTTGTTGTTGTCAATCGCAATTGTCGTCACTGGTGACAAATGGGTCTAACTAATTCCATGCTGTCTACAATTGGGTAAAAAAGTAGTAAAGATATTTCACTGATGCCACAAGCACCTTTTAAGATACCATCGTGCTGAATTCTCGGTTTGTCATCTCTAGACTCTTTAAATATGGATAATATGGATATACAGGATTAATAAATCTTTAATTCTCCCCTCCTTATAAGCTACTAGAAGGAATAGGTCCAATAACTTCCCCCCCCCCCCCCCCTGTGCCCCTGTTACCCTGTATAGTCACTCTATGAAGTCTAAAGTTCTTAACTATGGTTTCCGATCTAGTATTCACTTCATTGCGTAGTAGGTAAATAAGAGCATGACGATGTGCTTCCGCACGAGTATTTTAAGACTAAAGTCACTGCAAAATAGTTTTGGCTGTCACTCGCAATTGTAACTCATAAAAAAAAGAAAATAAATAATCTGGAGAATGCCAAAGAGTGGATGGGCCACTCTAACAAAATATACTAAAACAGAACCTACGTTATGCCATCCACACATCCTTTTCAAAGTAAAAAGACTCATCAAAAAGAGCAAACCAAATACACATTCAAAAATTACTCGCAACCCTGAATACGTAGGGTCCTTTTGACCAAACACAAGCCATACTAGACTTTGTATACCTATGGAAGTACTTAGTTACCTTTTCTTTTGTATATAAGTACTCTAATTGAGACCAAAACGACCCACTCAGACGTTATTCAAGACATGTATACATTTTAATAAATGTATCGCCGGTGAAAAAGCTTTTTATCAAAAAAGAAGCTCCGGTGAGTATAGAGTGGCCGTGTTTTTTAACATATTTGTGGACATAAGATTTTTAAGTATAATATTATACAATTTCATTAACTGTTCAAATAATCGTTATTTAACTATGAAAATAACGTGATGTTAATAAATTTTATTACAAGTAGGTATTATTTCCGTCAAATTATAACAAAGATATATATGCTTTCTTAATAAACAGAAAACTATTATAATATACCTAATGTGCGGATATTTCATAGGAATAACTATAGAAAAAGCTAAACATAATCTCTAAATCCACCTTCAGTATCAAGTTTGGATCTGAATACATTAACAGTTAAGATTGGATGCATAATTTAAAACTTTTTGCCATAATTTTTAAATAAAAGCATGGTCACTCTTCTCTTACATAACGTAAAAAATATACAAATTAAGTGTAGGTGGCTGAATAGGCCCGGAGCGAATATAAATGAACGCGCAGTGTACTTTAGGGTTAAGTATACAATATCGCTGGATTGAGATGTTGCTTGATAAATAACGGAATAATGAGATTCGTTTGCGTCATCCTTTCAAATTATGGTTATTAATTTCACTTGAAAAGGTTGTAGGTTTTCGCTGCTAAAGAGAAACAAGGAGGTCGGGTGGTTTCATTCAAAGAACAAACGCACAAGGATTAGTGATACGGCGGCTACCTACTTGTGCACTGGTTTGTATCTAAGACTTTTCTGTTTTATAACTTGAACTCGAACGAAACTCTTTGCACTTTTACTCCACTTCTATTTTGCGCATTGCAAGAGTGTGGTTGCCCGAGTAAATGTTTCCCAATAGACATACTCGTAATCTGGGTGTCTGCAAGTCGCGAGTGAATCGGTTCCTTCTAGGCAAGCGTGCTCCACCGTCGACCGCATCGTTGCTTACCATCAGGCAAAATGGCGGTCAAACGCAAGCTTATAGTTGAGTAAAAAAAAACAATAATTAACTAACTAGCTAACACAGAAATAACTTGAATAATTATAGTCTACTTTTCACAATTCTTCTTTTCAGCTCTTAAAATCGCAATCTCTTTAAAAATTATTAAACTGAACAATAACTCTCTTAGCAGTGTTTTAATAACATTTCCATTAACTTCCAAACATCATTATTCCATTCTCAACCTTACGACTTCAACAATAGTTGTCTTATTACTCTGTCTCCAAGATTCAAAATCCTGACCCAATGACTTCTAACAAATAAAAGAGGGAACTTTAACTTCTTTTTTCAGGAGGTCGGAACAAAGGATCCGGAGCGGAATAAAAGGAGTGCCGGAAGGCCCCCCCTGACCCCTCTGACCCGGGCGGTGGGGTGGGGTGTCGTACGTCATCTGTTTTATCAGAGGATGTATGCTCTGAGGCAGTGATGTGGTGGCGTAAGGTAGAGGGTAGACTTTAGTGTGTAACTTTAAATCAGAACTGAGTTTCTAAGTAGGTAATTTACCTATCTGAATAGAATTGGTTTTGGAGCAAGTCTTAGAGCATTAGCTTTTTATCCTATGTTTTTATTTGCAACGAATATCTTTAAACGACTAACATAACAGCTTTAGTAAAAGGGATAAGCACTACTGTTTTTTTTTTTTATTTAACTAATTTTTCGTTTCAAAATGCGCCACAAACACTACGACTATTTCACCACAAATCTTTAACAATTAAGGACATATTAGATCTAGAAAATTGTAAATAGACGAGCCTTGTTTTATTGTTAGCTAAACAAAGCGATTCAGATCGACGACTGACGAAACTTACTTACAAAAAACCCACTGATTTCTTTCCATAGAATCTAAGGCCTTCACTTTACGCAGTCAATAAGCACTACAAAGACCAAAAGTTAATACCACAAAATACTCTGCACGAACTTCGCATAACCCTAAACCGCCCACACAACCACATCCTACCTTTATTCCAGTTTATTCTTAAAGAAAACCCGCCCAGAGACCTGCATTAAAGTTTTCACATCCCAAGATTACATGAGCTATAAAAAACCGCCCGCCCATGATTGGTGAAAAATGTCGCGATGGGCGTGGCTTAAGGCTTTGTCGCCAAAGGGCGTGGCAGAAAGAGACAGCTCGGTTTTGTCACTGTTTAAAAAGCCTTGAGTTACGTAGTAACTATTATCTAAACTGTGCCTTGGGTGGGACCGCGGTGTATACACTTCTTTATGACGTAAGGTTGGGTAAGTATTGGTTAGGTAAGTACCCATCTACCTACTCGTAGAAGTTCTTATATGTATGTAATTCTTACCTGGTTCAGTTTTGTATGTTACCTACTAAAGTAGCTATTATTAGGCGATTCTCCCTAGAGTCGATTAATGGTTCGCTATGGCACAGCACTACGGCGCCGGCACAACACTACGCTGCTGGCAAGCGAGCGAGAGAGACGATTCCCGCGCGATCAAGGAAGATGGCGTGCCTCCTTTGCGATAACATTGTTGATAATTAATCGGTACCTGACCTAAAGTAAATGAATACGAGTTAAAGTAAAAACAGTGTTTAATTTATAATTAGCATCTACAATAATGTTGGAGCAAGAAAGCATCTAACAGTTTTCAGAATTGGGATCTGAGCAAAATCGCCCGGCGTTCGCGAGTTTGATTGTTTCAGCTTTTAGGTTAAAAGCAAAGTAACGAGAGAAAGCTAATTGGAAGTCGTCATGTGCTGTGATTATTGCTTTAGTCGTGCAAAGAAAGTACGCATCGAAGTATTCGCAGTAAACTATCTACAATACTACAGAAACACGTCGTAACATGACGCTACTGTACTGCGTAGTCGGATTTGACAAAGTTAGTACAAGCCCGGAATACATACAAGTTTGTAGTATCTTCTAATTTCACCAAGGATATTCAGAGGTAACACTAAATAACCGTGCTTTGGTGAGTCCATCATATCATTTTGTATTCAAATGAACAAAAACGAGATGAAACACAAAATGCCCAAAGTTGTACCTACTCAAGTAATCACACGTAAGTTAAGTACATTTGTACCTGTTGCATTTTGGTTTATTGTGTGAGAGTGAATCTGGAATCTGGCATTAGTTTCTTCCCTATTATCTGGTGCTAAGGAATCACATCAAATTATAACCTGAAATACTTGTAAAATTGTGATGATGATTATATGGGGCAATGATTTTATGTTTTGGGCACCAAGCTAGTCGCTTAATACCTTGACTGTTAAAGTAATTACCTTATCGAAATGTTCTGAAACTTACAATCTTGGTAATTCAAGAATGCATTATACATGTTATATTATATGTTCACACCGACCAAGTTAGTACAATTTAAAGTGGAGTCTGGAACACACTACCACTATAACTGTTCAGTGTGATAATGGTAAGCCTACAGAATCTATAACAAATACATAATAATCTTTACTCGCAGAACTTACTATGAAAACAACAAAAGTTAAATCAACTTTACCGGAGTCAGTTGTTTAAAGTCAGAGTTAGTTAGTACAAATACAATTTACCAAGTTTGTTGTACAATAACAATTATATTACTGCATTAATGAAAACCATGACACACTCATAAATAGCATGATATGAATAATAATAGTAAGCAATACTTACAAAATAAGTAGATTGAAACCAAGCGATACTAAATACTACCTATTATAGATTCTATGCGAGTAAGTTAATAAAGTCACTTACAATTACAATATAAAGCAACTACTATGTCAGTCAAAGAGGCATTTTAAAGTTCATAACTGGTTAATATTCATAAATTGGACAGAATTAATGGATGGAGGAACGATCCACTCAATATTACCTATATGGGATGTTCTCTCAAGTTGTTATCAATGAATAAAATGGTTGTGCAAAAATAATATGTGTACCCACTCACACACATAATAAATAATTAATTCACATGTTATAAGATTATTAAAAACTCATAATTACTCTCAATCGGTCACAAATTCACAATAAGTGATATTTGTTGCAAATCCTGTTGCGTTGATTGTACCTTGCACAAAGGTATACATAAAAGCTAAGTGTGTATTGATCACCTGAGTCCCAGCCTCTGAACTCAAATATACACAGAGGAGTGGAGTATTTATTACAAGTACAGTAATTCATTATGATACTCTTTCATCGGTTAAAATAAAATATTTGAGTAGCAACTTCTTCAAATACTGATGGGTTATTTATCAATTACCACTTACAAGTAGACAACCTATTATTTCAGTAAAAGGTGATTTTACTGATGATGACTTAGTGCTAGTTTGTTTCTACTAGTTGTTTGAATGAATAAGGTGGAATAATATACAACACCTAATATTCTACTTGTGCATTTATTACATAATATGCTATCATGAAACTATGGGCAATACAAAGACCTTTTCAGTAAGGACATGCTCTTCCATACATTTACCTATGTCTAGTCCAGGCCTTGTCCTTGCAAAATAATGTATGAGTCAATGGATTTTGAATAATATTATAATAAAAAATGTTTTATGATTATTTATAAATATGGACCTAGTTGGCTGAAGTTAATAAATTATTATTTTTGGATATGAAAATGTACTCCTGTAATATTTGAAATTGCCTTTCTGACATGAAAGCAGAGTAACTGTAAATCATTAACTCAACTTTACTGTTCTGTTGGTGAGCAACTTTAACAATGAGGCATGTTTCACTAAGTTAATCAGTCGATTATATCTAAACATTTGTTCAAGTAACAAAATGGCACCTATGACATCATGTTATATTATATGTGAGAGAAAATAAGTACACAGTCATACAGTTAGAATACCAAACCAAGTAATATAAATTGACTCATTTCTTCAGTGCCATAGTAAACAATTATTCTGAGGCTAACTAAATAAATTCCAACTAAATTAATTTGTGTAGTACTGCTACTGTACTGCTAGAAGCAGTGTATTGTCAGCCAAATGTCATAAATGATCTTATGTGTATATGATTGGTTACTGAACTAGAGTTGACCCTGTTTTCCAGTAGTTAACAGTGGAGTTAGGTAAACCAGATGTTACAGTTTCTTTTGCAGAGTTGGTTTATACAAGAGTCAAGACCATAAATTGAGATGAGCATACACATGAAAGATTTGCAAAGCAAAGCTGCAAATACACCAAGATATGGCACAGAGCTATTCAAATGTTGGAATACGAATGAGTTAACATTGTTCCCAGTGGTTGACGGTTGAGTTTGGTAAACCCGGAACAACAATTTCTTTTGCAGAGTTGGTTTATACAAGAGTCAAGACCATAAATTGAGATGAGCATACACATGAAAGATTTGCAAAGCAAAGCTGCAAATGCACCAGGATATGACACGGAGCTATTCAAATGTTGGAATATGAATGAGTTAACATTGTTCCCAGTGGTTGACGGTTGAGTTTGGTAAACCCGGAACAACAATTTCTTTTGCAGAGTTGGTTTATACAAGACCATAAATTGAGATGAGCATACACATGAAAGATTTGCAAAGCATAGCTGCTGATACACCAAAATATGACACGGAGCTATTCAAATGTTGATTAATATGAATGATGCAGATCAAACAAAACTTCTGGTCTTAATTGCATATACTATTATCTTATGTGTTCAAGATTGGTTGTTAAACTAAAGTTAACCTTGTTCCTAGTGGTTGACGGTTGAGTTTGGTAAACACGGAACAACAATTTCTTTTGCAGAGTTGGTTTCTACAAGACCGTAAATTGAGATGAGCATTTATACATGAAAGATTTGCGAAGTATAACTGCTGACACTCCAAAATATGACAGAGAGCTATTCAAATGTTGGAATATAAATGATGAAGATCACGCAATAGCTCCTGCTTTTAATTGCATATATTTATCTTATGTTATTGGTTGTTAAACTAAGGTTAACCCTGTTCCCAGTGGTTGACGGTTGAGTTAAGTAAACTTGGAATAACAATTTCTTTTGCAGAATTGGTTTGTAAAATACCACGAATTATGATGAGACTACACATGAAGATTTTGGAAAGTAAGGTTGCTGATATATAAAATATTACAAGAACCAGTAAAATGTTGCAACGTTATGATGGAGATGTGGTGACTGTCTCTAGTCTTATTTGCAAATTTCTAAAGTTACCACTAGAGGGCGCTGGTATGTAGTGTGTGAGTATAACCGCATGCGATCTTCGGACACGCATGTCCATTAGGGACCTCATCGGAGTATAACCGCATGCGATCTTCGGACACGCATGTCCATTAGGGACCTCATCGGGGTATAACCGCATGCGATCTTCGGACACGCATGTCCATTAGGGACCTCATCGGGGTATAACCGCATGCGATCTTCGGACACGCATGTCCATTAGGGACCTCATCGGAGTATAACCGCATGCGATCTTCGGACACGCATGTCCATTAGGGACCTAATCGGGGTATAACCGCATGCGATCGTCGGACACGCATGTCCATTAGGGACCTCATCGGAGTATAACCGCATGCGATCTTCGGACACGCATGTCCATTAGGGACCTCATCGGAGTATAACCGTATGTTAGCTTTGAATAAACAGGTCTATTTTCGAAATTCATCGGCGTGTGACCGTATGTTAGCTTTGAATAAATAGGTCTATTTTCGAAATTCATCGGCGTGTGACCGTATGTTAGCTTTGAATAAACAGGTCTATTTTCGAAATTCATCGGCGTGTGACCGTATGTTAGCTTTGAATAAACAGGTCTATTTTCGAAATTCATCGGCGTGTGACCGTATGTTAGCTTTGAATAAACAGGTCTATTCTCGAAATTCATCGGCGTGTGACCGTATGTTAGCTTTGAATAAACAGGTCTATTTTCGAAATTCATCGGCGTGTGACCGTATGTTAGCCTTGAATAAACAGGTCTATTTTCGAAATTCATCGGCGTGTGACCGTATGTTAGCTTTGAATAAACAGGTCTATTTTCGAAATTCATCGGCGTGTAACCGTATGTTAGCTTTGAATAAACAGGTCTATTCTCGAAATTCATCGGCGTGTGACCGTATGTTAGCTTTGAATAAACAGGTCTATTTTCGAAATTCATCGGCGTGTAACCGTATGTTAGCTCTGAATAAACAGGTCTATTTTCGAAATTCATCGGAGTGTGACAGCATGCGATCTTTGGATACGCATGTCCTTTAGGAAACTCTTCGGAGTGAACCGCACCGAGAGATGTCTACAACATTGGGTGCACGAGTTCTACGAGCAGCATGGTGTGAGCTGCTACTGGGTGAACTTGCTGCTGAAAATGAAGCATGCAGCACTGCACCCGATGAGCCGCACAGCCCGTCTGCTGATGGTGCTGTTCGAGTATGGTTGCCAATGACGGCGACATCTGCATGAAAATGCACCATGCCGTCACTACCTGGAGCAAGACGGTGATATTATTCTGGATTGTACGGTAACATGAACAAATGGGTCTGTAAATGACTTTCCTTATAGAAGTATTATTGTTGATCTGTCAATTGAATATAGACTCATAAATGTTTGATCTTATTATGGCTTAATGACACCAAGTCTTACCTGAGGATGCTATGATGATCCATGTCTTATAGAATTGTTTTCCAACTGTCACCATTATGCAATATCTAATTGAATTATCATGTACACTAACATAACGAGTATCGACCTCAACAAAGTTCTGGTGGTACAACGCATGGTTGCGGTCGAGTAAGTTGTCAACTTCTATGCAACAGAAGTTGAAGTTAACATTGGCTATGTCTGTGAACAGTGAGTCCGTGGCTTGGCTGCTGAATATGAAGCAAGCAGCACTGCACCGGAATGAGCTGCACAGCCCGTTGGCCGATGGTGCTGCTCCAGCATGGTTGCCAGCGAGGGCGACATCTGGACGAGAATGCATCATGCCATCGACATTTGAAACGATACGGTGACATTAATCTGGATTGGTAATATTCACCCATGGGTCTGTAAATCACTGTTTTCCTATGAAAGTCTTATTCTTAGCTCTCAATTGAATTTGGACACACATGTGTCTGATGATATAATAATTTTTAACTTATGAAAACTATATTTTATTTGATACTATATGATCTATGTCTCATGGCATTAATTCACCTGATGTTGCCATGACATAAGTAATATCTATAATAAAATTTCAGATCTAACTGAATTTTCATAACAATAACTGAACCATTTACGACCAACAGAATCACGAGTTTGATGCGACACCACATGGTCATGGTTGAGTAAGTTGTCAACTTCTGTGCAACAGAAGCTGAAGTTTAACATTAGTTATGTTTGTGAACAGTTGCTTCTGGCGCTATGGTGGTCCATCGTCCAGAAGACAGGCTTCTTATCCCGCGAGGGCGCGTGATGTGCAGGATGGCCGAACTATTAGGCGATTCTCCCTAGAGTCGATTAATGGTTCGCTATGGCACAGCACTACGGCGCCGGCACAA
The DNA here is from genome assembly GCA_949125135.1 of Alcis repandata. Lineage (NCBI taxonomy): Eukaryota > Metazoa > Arthropoda > Insecta > Lepidoptera > Geometridae > Alcis > Alcis repandata. The sequence continues at coordinate 8,884,196 of OX421238.1, forward strand.
CACTACGCTGCTGGCAAGCGAGCGAGAGAGACGATTCCCGCGCGATCAAGGAAGATGGCGTGCCTCCTTTGCGATAACATTGTTGATAATTAATCGGTACCTGACCTAAAGTAAATGAATACGAGTTAAAGTAAAAACAGTGTTTAATTTATAATTAGCATCTACAATAATGTTGGAGCAAGAAAGCATCTAACACTATGAATCTAATGTGACAAAATAACCAAAAGATAAGATATAGCAGTTTGTAACGCTCTATGTAATTATTTTGTTTCTCCTGTCAAAAGGGAAATACGATTAAATCATCATTTCTCGTTATAAAACTAAAATAGGAATCCAAAGTAGTCTGGTAAGCTGATCGTCTAACTGCAAGATAAACGACAAAACTGTGAAAATGTCGAGTCGAGTCTGGACTAAGGCGAGTCAGATGGCATAGCTTTCACACAGCAACGTGCTAAGAAAAGCTGTGGAAAATGATGATGACTCTAAGAACCGTATTTAGCAAGTAATTATTAGGTATTGGCAAGCCTCATTTTCCAGTAAATAATTTTTATCCGATGGTGAGAATAATCTAAATCGAAAAAAAAAAGATATGCATGTACTCCAGAAACTACTCTCAAGCCATTTTATTAACTGATTTCAAAGTAATATCAATCTACTTTTCCTCTTTTCCCACATCCTTTACTTAGCTACATTCAACAAAGGCAGCTAATTCACTTACGTTTTTCCGAATAAAACTGAAATAAACATAAAAACGGCAACATAACATCTCCGCCCAAGACTGGGGGTTGGGGGAAAGGTCCCTGGTAGGTCCCCCTAAGGTCCCCCTTAGGGGTGGGGGTGGGGGTAGCAAAAAGCTCAAGTGCAGGAGGCTGTATCGATCGCAGCGACCGGCGACATGGCCGGGTCACATGGAGGGGAGCGGGCTTGCTGATAAGAGGAGCGATTTTAGGAGCATCTCTATGATGGTTTTCTTTATTTTCTGACTAGGCTCTATTTACTGCCTAGGCGTTCGTCCACAGCTTATTTGATCATGTAAAAGTATGCACTATGAAAAAATAATCTCATTGTGGCTGCATTTGCAGTTTCTTGCAAACTTTTCAATCAAAAAAGTAAATTTTATTTAATTTCCAAAATGGGTCATATTTCTTTGCTGAAGTATATCATATCAATTCAGCCACTTAAACAAAAAACAAGTAAATATAACTGTCTGATGATTTAGTTTCTCTAAATTTTCACAGTGATAAAGTTGTATTCAGAAGAAACACCAATACTCGCATCTTTGTTCTACAACTCACTCTATTTCAACATTCACTCACACAGATACAGATTGTTCACAGAAAATGTAGCAGAAACGGAAACTGGTTTTCACAATGAGCGACTCGAGATTACTCCACCATTACCATTTGCGAATTGTATCACAACCATATCTTTGAAAGTAATTTCTTTGCATAACCAATATAAATACACGTACTTAGGTTACCTATTACATAATATATATTGTCCAGTGTCCTCCCTGACGAATCCGTCAATGGCGAACCTTTATTTCTAGTAATTTCTAAATCTACACTATAGTTTCACAAAGTAAATGTGCCTTACCTCGATAGTAAACCTACCCTTTGTAATTAAGTTATTATAACAAGCAGTGTGTTTTATTTGACCCTTTATTACGATAAAACGCGGCAGGTGAAAAATAAAAAACAAAAAGCAACAAATTTTCGCCAAACCAATCAAAATTTTACCAACGACAACAAAAACAATAGACTGTCTTCAAACGCTTCCCCAGGGTCACAAATGAAATATTAAGTTGAAATTGGAGTTAATACCTACCGGGACAGAACGGTGTCTTGTAAATCATTGAGCATCGCGTTATGGAAGCGCGAACGGAATTAATATCACTTTTCTTCGTCTCGACTCGACGGCAATTACTGTGTTGTCCGTATCACTGCGATGCAAAGAATAGGTAGAAATGGACAGAAGCGCATGATTCTCTGATTTTTTTTACCAACTGGATCGCCCTGGTTTTCGTTTCGGTTTGGTCGCTAGAGAAAAAGCGAGATTAAAGCCAATGCGATTCAGTTCACACTCGCGCTAAGAGTTAGCAGTACGGCCCCTGATTAGTCGAGACGGTCTAGTTGAAATAAAGCACGACAGCTACTATTACAAGCTTTATTTAATTTGCCGTCTTAGTATGTAAATAATTATCTGTATGGGTTAAATATTGCAACTGAGTTTCGAACCCTTTCCCGATGTCTGATTGAGCTGAAGTAACGCCAATGACAATGCAATAAAAGCTTGTTTAAAAAAATGTTTTTAATACTAATTTATTCGTTTCAAAAATTTTCGTTGTAAACAAAGCTACCTAATACTGAACTGTCACCTCTGTACCCTCGTTCTTCTACAGCATTCCCCGAAGAGAGGCTAATTCGACGCGCGACACCGCCCGATTAAATTTTAATATTTGAAGCGAAGGAGACTGCTCCGGAGACGATTGCGAGGGAGTGTCTCTGTTGTGTTGTTTTTATGTAGATTGGCTACGTTTTTGGTACATTTTTGTTTTAGGAAAGTAGAGGCAGTAGCGATGTTTTTTGCATGCTTCTTTGACGCGGTCAAACGCGAAACTGTCGTAAAATTAGACAAAAAAAAACACAAACGAAAAAAAGAGGAAAAACTTGCCTGCGCCTTTGATGAAAGTTTTTACAAGTTTTTTTTTTTTGTTTTTGCTTTTGTCATAGATAACAGTTTTGCAAATAAGAAACATTAACAGGACAGACGTAGTAGGTATGTATACCAGTATGAACCTATTTCATTTATCTCAAAAAATGTAACAGTATAAAAATCGAGGTGAACTTTGAATGAAATCCTCGTTTCGCTCTAAAAATCTTAAACAGTTTAAATTGTAATTCATCTTCCAAAGCTTAGTAGAACATTGTCTATTCAACCCACACATTGTCCTACCAAACAGTAAAAAGCAAAAGATCAACCAAACATCGTCAAACACGCAGTTACACAATTAAAGTCTAACAGTACTCTACAATTTCCGAACATTGCAGTCTCTTACTATGTTTAGCTTCCCAATTAAGAGGGCTGCGTGATGAACCGACTCTTTCTTCTTAACTTCACTAATGCATGCAAAACAATACCTTTGTTCCCTAACGAAGGAAAGTAAGTATTGCACAAGTAGCCACAAAGGCATCACACACCTGCGAATTAGCATACGAAATTAGCATTTATATGCGTGTAATTAGAGGCCAGATTGGTCTAAACCGTTAATTTTGTATCGATATCCCGGCATTATTCTAGAAGGGTTTTTGTTAGTTGCCATTAGTCTGATCTGTAGAGCATTGGGCACCGGATGTCCTATTAAAATAATGGCCGTATTTCAATAAACAACCATTATATCTGTAGCTGCATTATTTTGGATACTTGTATCCAAATTTGAGTGAAATTTGACCGATGAGTGTAATTTGATACTTGAGAAAGCATTATCGATATTGAAAAAGTGTTTTGGTAGTCTCGTGGATTTTGGTTTAGATAAAAGTATGCTTGTATGAATTTGAAATATAGTATTCAATTCTCAATTAATACTTTATTTTAAACCGAAAGTTCTTCGTGTTGATGTGAAATGAATGTTATTTATGCCAAAAACGCAAAAAAGTATCATCTGTACTTTAGAAAAATATCAATGACATGCCACAAATGTATGGAACAGCTGATTTATTTAACGATTTTAGGGTTGGTTCTGTAGCTTTTCCTGTCTTACTTTTTCCTTATAATCTTGTACAATTACAGGGGCCTTATTATGTCCGGTCTTTTAAACTCGTGCCGAGCCGTGGTAAGATACCACGTGGAATCTTCAAGAAATCGTGTTCTATATGCCAACTCCAATTAGAAAACAAAAGAAAACTTCGCGCTAGAAATTTGCGTTTAATGCGTGGTATAGCGTCACACGTTTATGACAAGATATCTCACTTAAGCATCTGTAAATAAGGCCCCTTTGAGCAATAAACGTAATCTTTCCTTTTCAAGTATCAAGACTTTTGGTCCACTCCACAGACGACGTAATGGCTTGATCGCTGGCTACCTGTTTTACGCCTGGAGGATATATTTTATTTTGTCTGCCATCGCATCGCATGCGAACTCTAAGCTCGCGGTTTACGGAAAGTCTTTTTATTCTTCAAGTTTGGCCTTGGAAGTATGCATTGTTGCCTCTTGACTGAGTTAAGATGAATATAAGTAAGATTCTTAAAACTTTAACAAGCTACGTTTCTCATCGTCATTCAGTTCTGAACCATATTTAAGTATTCAAGTCAAAATTTAGTGAGTTTTTTTTTTTTTTTTTTTACATCGGACTAGGCGTGCGTTTGACTGCAATCTCACCTGATGGGAAGTGACGATGTGGTCGAAGATGTAGCACGCTTGCCTAGGAAAAACCTATTCACTCTATTTTTGAACACCCCCGGGTTGTACTTTCTAGGAAAAACAGACGCGGGCAGTGAGTTCCATACCTCTGCCGTTCGGATTAAAAAAGACGAATGAAAACGCTTAGTACGGTTACATGGAATTTCCACCGTATGAGGGTGCCTCTTTTGTTTTTTCAAATCGATTGTAAAATTCGTATTGAACAGACTGACAAGAAAACGAGTTAATAATAACGCAAAGTCAGCTTCCGTGTGCTAGTGTAACAGCACTAGCTGTCGTAAATCGTGGTGCCTTTCAATAAAAAAAACTATTCAGAACATTATGACTGTGTCATGTCTTCAACAAAATTGACTGTGACATCCAGGCAGAGAAACATACACCTGAGTCTCAACAATACTCAACATTATGTAGGAGTTATATTTTACCATTCGGCACAAAACTCTAAGAGATAATAATAAGATGCATATAGAGAACAAAAGAAGAGAAAGAACCACTTCCGAAGGCTAATAAGCTTCAACGAAGCTATGGGTCAGCTATTTGCCTAATTGGAAAAACGGTAAATCTATCGGATCACCCCTTCCTGAGGTCGCCCCCTCCCTAGGGATGCGCCGATCGTTGTAAACAAGTCTTCGGTGTTGCTTGTAATAAAATATTGCTGGCCGGTTAGCAGCTTTTATACACGGCGCACGTTCTAAGCTTGAATCTATGAATATTTTTGTAATGTTGAGTATCGATTCTGTTTTTGAATCGGATACGATTATCTCGATTTTACTTTTCGGGGTAGTAGAAATTGTTGCAGTAAAAAGATTAACCTCTGAAAGATGATCGATTGAGGTTGTAAGATAAATTAGGCCACATTTTTAAAGGTCGGATCATAAACAAAATTAAGAAATTTTAGCGTTCATTATGTCAATTTGACGATCGATAAAGCTAGGGTACCAACCTACCTACTTTGCTTATATGGTGCTGATTTTCTGGTTGATGAACGTAAAAAATCTGTGCTTTCCATACTTTACTACAAGGCTAAACCAAAAGTTTATTTTGTAACTTATAATGATTTATAAAAACGCTTTCCTCAAGTAAATGTAAAGGAATTTCTCACAAGTCCAATCCTTGTAAAGCAGCTCACCTCAGCGTCCGGAGAATTCTTCAAATCCCAAGGCGCTCCCGGGATCCCTTGCTTGAGGGCAACACAGACCCTTTGTCTTTTGACACACGAGCTGTAAAATAAAAGAGCATTTTGACTTTGCGAATACGTGTGCATGTTCTTTTGACTATTATATATTATAGCTTTTTTTTACTCTATATGACAGCAAGCGAGTGTTGTTTCCGACATTACGTGAGATCGTGTTCAAACGGGTGTCTAATACGCGAATAAACTCAGATTAAAGTAAGCTCGTAATAAGTAAAAGCTAATGACTCTGTTATCAGACATTTCAGGTCGCCTAAAAGGCATCTAACATGTCTTGGCGGCTGTTGTGAGAGTTATTATAGTCAGCTAATTCACGCGCGTTTGAGTTGGTTGTCCAAATAATAAGAACATCACAAAACTTTAAGCATTTTGTTAAACTAGAGTTTGATAAATCTACACTACTAATTCAACTTATCATAGGTTAACCTTACGTCACCTTACGGTCCTCCAAAAACGACTTCAGCAGTATCGCATCAATCCGTTCTAAACAAAAGCTCTTCATCTATTCACGCCGTGTGTCCCAAAGTTTTATCAAAGGTCCCACACGCCACCCTCCGCCACGTATGTGTCACACGTCATTTCGATTGTCGCATTTCATCACGCGTCCGAAGGGGACAATTCTAGAGCAAGTGTGTAAGGAGCTAGTGTTTTGGAAGAGTGTTGCAATTTTTTTGTGGAAAATCAGGTAATATTTAAAATCGAAATATTTGTAACATTAAAAAAAAATAGAATGTCAATATTACTCAAAAAGTCACAGTTTCACATACATTAAAAATTATCAAAAAAAAAAATCGAATCCTTAGTTTTTTACTTTAGGTACTCTCATTTTAAAGTTCAATCTGACTTTTGAAATTAATTACCAACAAAACCATGTTTCTAAATAAACTATTTTTACCTTACGTTTTGCCACCACGATCGTTATTCTCCCACCATTATGACAAAACTTGGACTGACCCCCCAGACTAGCCGTTTTAGTTATGGCCCATTATTTTTTCCTTCCCATAAAGGTTATGGTAATGTTAAGGGGTTACATCGAGACTTCCGTAGGGATTGGGGTGTATATGTACGACAGATGTATAGTGCTTCTTTACACTTTAGAGTTAGTATGAGTGACGTAAAGGATGTCACAAGACGTTTTAAATGTAATCATGTAAACACCTCTGTAACTCATATTTCCCGGTCACCATACAATTTTTTAACTATACAAATTTTCCCCGTTTGATGGTCTACTCGTATTTAACGTGTCACTGGCGGAGTTGTGAACAATCTTTACAAGAGCCAAAACAAGAGTTGAAGTTGAAATTAAACACCTAAGTTCAAATCTTTAGCAAAATTTAAAAAAAAGTTTAACAAAATTAAGTTTGAACAAATCGGAGCTTTGAACTTGGTTCAACATGTGATTTGAGCTTAGGCTGAACCGATCGCGTTTATCTAAGTTGAAATCGGTCCTTAGTAATGATTTTCTGACTAACAGTAATGAAAAGTCATCCCTTTTAGCCATTGTAAAACCAGCAGCATTTTAAATTTTCAATTGTTTTGGTAGATTTTTCTAACATAAAATTCAAATTCAATTCCATTTTAATTCAATACAAAATACAATTATTTTAATTTCTTATAGATTTATTATGATGATAAGTTTGTACAACTCACCTTCATAAGAAATCTATAAAACATCATAAAAATAAAAACTTTCTTTTCATCATCTATATATTAAAAAAAAATTACCTTACCGATTTATCTTAAATCTTAAGGACAAGCCTACGACGTAGATCTTAGATGTTCCTTACATCTAGATTTCAGTAGATAAGTACTTATCTATGCGGTCCTTACCCCCAAGGTAAGTACCACGAGTATTGTAAGAACTTATCTCTTGCATAATGGATACGCCCTGATAGGTTTCCGTAAGTGATTGATAGAGGCCGTCTTGTAAAAGCATTCGCGTTAATGGCGAAGCGTTTGATATTGGGATATTTGCAATAAACTTTAAGTATCGGATTTATTATTTTATTGGATTTAGTGCCGCAAATTTTTAGTAGCTCTTTCAGTAGATAGTAAATAGGTTTTTAGACCTATTTACTGGAGAAAGACGCGACTTCTCAATATGTTTATATTTGTGGTAGAAAATACACATTTCATTGTTTCCGTTAATTTTCGTCAAATGTATTATATGTTACATTTATTTTGTATTCTGACTTATGATAAATTAATTTTGTAGATAAATCAGCATTCGAGTCAATCTACAGATATGAAATACTGAACCCCAAATTCGAATGAATGACATACATCAAAAAGTATCAAACCCAAAATCCTCACCGCGAAATCCAAACCCGGACAAAACTACATCTCCATTAAAATATATCAGTAGTCATACGATGACGGATCGCCGGAGTATTGTTGTGCTAATGTTGCCAGCGGTCCAGTGTTGCCAACAGAAACTTTTTAATGTGCCCACGTCATCCGCCCACCCCTGGGACTGACGAGATTCCAATGATATATTCGTGTTCCGAGTTCTGCGATAAATCAATAAGTTATGAAGGTAAGATAGTTGTTTACCGTTGTTTGTTGGTCGCTATGCAAAGATTTGGCTTAGTATCGGAAGATTCTTAATTTGAAAATAAAAACAAAAGAGTATATATACCGCTGACCTCACGGGCCGAGGACGTGTTGTCTTTCTACTGTTTTTATCCAAGCGTTGATATGACTAAGCTAAAATACGGATAGAATAGAAAGTTTGTCACTTTCAGGACGGATTAACACCGGGGAAAGACTATTTCTCCGCGCCACGTGCTAGCCTTTCTGGACCAATATGCAAATGACTCTACTTTTGACTTAATAAATAAAATGTACTATAAGTTACATTATTTTTCTATAAGTGGCAATACATGTCACTATTTCCGTTAATGAATCGCATTAATTTCCGAATTTCCCAGAACGCTATCGTTTTCCCGCGTCCCCTTACGACGGACTATCCATCATTTCACGATAACTGTTGTCCCTACAAGATGCAGTGTGGGGCGACTACACGACTGTACGTTTGAGATAAAGTGCATTTCAGAGAAATCGTTGTAATGGAAGTCAAAATTAAAGCTCAAAATGAAATACTTATCTATGTCCTACTAATATAAATGCTAATTTTAATTATTTAGTATATTTAGATGTTTGTTGATCAATCACCTCAAAAACAGCTATTCTGATTTAGATGACAGGTATGAAGGTAGCTTATACTCTGGATTAACATACAAGTTACTTTTTTATCTCAGGGTACCTACATCAAAAGTAACCCTTTCTGTTTAGCATAAAGCGCCAAGTCGAAAAGCATTCTAAGAACTCGCATTGTAAAGAAACAGCAACACATATCAAATTACATTACAACACACTTGCCAAATCTATTACACATTCAGTTAGAGTTTACGACACCAGTAGACATTTCCTCTACCCTTCTAATCCAGAAAATTGCCTTCAGTGAGTATTCAAACCCAATAACAATTGATAAATTGACACCCACCGCTGCAAACAAACGACCAAAGCCGCAGCATGCAAAAACAGATTCCAAAAGTCAATTTCTAAATTGCCCGACGACTATAAAGTCAACCCTCCTTAATCCAATCACACCCCGTCCTTGTCAACGTTTTGTTTCCTGTTTTGCAAGCCACCACCTAAACAAGACCTCCTCAACCATAGACAAACCCTAACTGTCATACTTGAAACAAGAGACAAGAGAGGTCTATCCGAAGTGGGTACAACGCATAAAGGAATCAACAGCGCCACCAAAAAGACCCAAATCGCTTCACAAAAAAGAACACACGAAGAAAATAATCCATTAGTTGCGTGCCGCGCAAATGCCTCGGTCGTTAAGGGGATACAACACGCGAAAAAGATCAAAAAGGATTTGTATTTCGAACACGGGGATTCTATTATTTCGTCCAGTCAAAGCCGGGAGTTCGGAATTTAAAACGTACGTACTTAAATTCAATTCCTATTTTCAGTTCCGTATTTCTTTTTAATTTTCATTCGGGGTCCATGCGAGCTTGTTTTCGGCCATTCATAGTTAACGTGAGTGATCTTTTGTAGGGGCTCTCTGTGAAATTGGAGAGGGCAATGTTTTTGCCTTTTTGTGAGATCAAAATTGCCTTTCTGTCGCGTTTGTGCACAAAATCGTTCCAACCTTCGTACTTCCGAACTGTTTTTTGCGCAAAGAGACTTTAAACCATCGACCTTTTTTACATTTTTTTTTCTTGTTTGATTATTCAAGTCACACGCTCAACTTTTATCGGTGCTTACTTATCTGCTTCAAAAACCAATTCGCACAAGTCAAAGCTATCGAATACTTTAAAATCCACTGGAGACGTGCCCCCTCGTTTTGGGGTGAAATGTGGCCTCTCAGGGGCCCGTGACATACATTCTAATAGTTTTATTGGGGAGGTTTACTTAGGGAACTGCAAGAGCCACTTACAAAATAAGTATTGGGGAACTTGAATTGATGCCACTTTGAAAGTTGTGGTAGATGTTAAGAAATGTTAGGATATTTTCTTCTTTAACTTATGCTCTATGTTTTTGTACCACTCGTGGATGCATTTTTCTTTGATAAAAACTGTTTTTTGCAAATACTTACGGTTTAAACACTTTTTAAACTTAATCAGTGTTTAAAACTATGTCTCGTTTTGCATGCGACATTTCACGTCAGTTGGAAGGGTCAGAGAATTTTAATTATAAATTAAGTTCAAGCCGCATTTATAAATGAGAACCATTGTTATCTAGTAGTTTTTAATTAATGGTCCTTGTACTGCATAGCAATTGGTAACAAAAATAAGGACACTTACTAAAATCTCAAAGTAAAAAAAAGTTTTAGTGTTTTCCTTAACTACTTACAAACTAACTTTCCAAGTTATAACAAAACTTTCGAAGTTATTTTTTTTTTATTTACTGAAGCTCTTCTAAAAACTTATTTATTAACTGAGATGACTTTATATATTTAGGCTTCAGGAGGCCTAAAAACTTTGACAACAGGACCAGCCACTCGCCTCTACGAACTTACTTTTTATCCATTAACTTCAATGCTATCTAATAACGCAACTCAACACGAACCTAATCTACCAAGAACATCCAAAAACATCTCTTAAAGAATTTCCCCTAGAGCGGAACCGGAAAAATCCGGTTTCCAATTGAATTTAACGTCAGAGCGACGTGTCCTCACGGTAGATTAACCGCGCCCGGTCAAGTGTACGTACTGTTGGACAGACGTAACTCGTGTGTGGATTGATAGCCCTTACATTTTTGAACGACGAATGGAATGGGGTGAGTGGTTCATTTTTCTAACCTACAGAGGTTGTAATAAAAAAAACTTTTTTTTTTAATTTCATGATGGAGAAATGCACTGTCCGCACAAAGCCATTTAAGCCAACAATCTGACATCTTCTGTTTTTCTTATAAAAATCCATCGCAGTAACTCGAAAAAGTTTTGACCGGTTTTCAATAAAAAAATTGTTTTGTTCGCCTTAATACAGGTAGGTGGTAGGTATGTATGTATGACTTTCACAAAACAATAACAAGTAAAACTGAGAGACGAAGCTAGTAAGTGAATAAAATTTTAGTAACCTGACATTTAACAACGACAACAAACCGTCGTAAAATAAATTTTGTGTCTTCGATATAAAAAATTTGAAATATGAATGTTGATCAAACAATTTTTTTCTAAAACACGAAAAAATTTGAACTCTATTTCAAAAAGGAGAATGATAAAAATCGATTGACATTGTTAAATTTTTGGCGGTAAACAGAATAGGGTAAGTCGTCGCGGCTATGGTTTCATCATCGCGACAAGAGGCAATTTTCAGAGGCTTCCCCGCAGAAATGAAAATCTAATATTTAATATTTCCCTATATAATATTTGTGAAATGTAAATAGACAAGAACATTATTTTTACAAAACAAAAAACAAAAACCGACTTTAAGAGACCGACTATTGAGTTATTCATCTATTTGTCGCGCACGTACTTAATGCAAATTTAAGACTTATATGGTTTTCTCATGGATACCATTATCAGAACTGGACTAAATTGAAATGGGACCAAATGGGAAGCGTCAGCTTTCTAATAAAAAAAGAATCATCAAAATCGATTCACCCAGTCAAAAGTTATGAGGTAACAAACATAAAAAAAAAACATACAGCCGAATTGATAACTTCCTCCTTTTTTGAAGTCGGTTAAAAATGAAGATATTTTCCGTTATGGTCTATGATGGAGCACGCTTGCCTAAAAGAAACCTACTTACCTACGCGTCTCGACACGCTTTTGTCAACTTTTTGATTTAAACGTAAGTATTATTTAGCTTTTATTTACGTTATAATATCTACTTTTGTTTGAATAATTAATTATTTTCCGCATCGTAAAGAAGTCACTCATAACCACCTTATGACGTAAAAGGTCCCAGTTTTCGTCAAATTTAAATTTCCAGCTGGTACCCTATTCTGTCGAGTGAGATATATCCTCGGTCACTGTCGCTCTCATTAGAAATGTCATGGCAGCGAGAGTGACTGCGATAATCTCGTACGCCCAAGAATAAGGTCCCTGGCATCCCGCAAATGTCTCGTGGTTTGAAACGTCGAAATTTCCAGAAACTTTTCCGGTGTAATATTTCAGCGCTACTAATATTCTGCCGGAATAGCTTCCTGTCTTTGTTCTTTGTTCTGTGGGAATTCTTTTACAGGGAGAGAGCTTTGTGGCCATCAGTTATTTTAATAATCTTTGTCGCTGCAGGTTTTTGTTCTTTGATTTTGGATGCTTTGTCAGATTTTATAATAAGTAAAACAAATGACTGTTTGTGGTATTTTCTAAGTTTGAATCGTAGGGAGACAGATTTAACGATGAAAGATTTTAATAATGATTTTTTATAGCACTCAAAAGTTTACATATCGATTGCCCCTGATCGATTTTACAAATAGGTAGGTAGGTGCAGTGTTTTCAATAATATAACCACTCCTTATAAATTATATATCGGTTTAAAATCTTCTTTACTGTGAGATACAAATCTGAAATCGCGAAAAAAAATTAGCTGTTTCATACTCTTTTAATTATTAACATTTTTCTACAAACCTTTTTTTAAATCAGCTGTTTTGCGATTTTAGGGTTGGTCCCAGACATTTTCATAAGGATGAGTACCTACTATGAGCGCTTTTCGGCTTAGCATAAATCTAATAGTAGGATTAATAAATCCTACTAGTTTTATACCCCTAAATAAAAATGTTATCCAGCAAGCTTAACATGACCTGTGGATAAATTATCTTTCCACCGTTTTCAACCCGCAAGAAAGAGACAATCATAACCATGTTCTAGCTTCGTCATCTATGCGCCTGCAACACACATCCCGGCCATAGATTAGATGATAGTTACTACGTACTCGACGCTGCCGCGACATCCGGGTCGCACAGCGTCATTTCCGCTGCGAGATAAATCGGGCGGGAATACGCGCTCGATTTGTTTGTCTAAAGACGGCTGCAAGCACTTCGTACAGTATACATATATAGACATAGACAAAGACAAGAATAGATAAAATAGACAAGAATTGATTTAGACAAGAATAATAGAAATAGAGACAAGGATTAGAATATGATGATATTTTTATTTTTGGTTTATGATTTCTAATTCATTTACCTATTTTATGGATTGGCAAGTAGTACTAAGTTGTTATGGGAAAACCATACTTTAAAAATATTTCCTTATATATTTATTTATATTAGTTTTGAAAACCAAGCATCGTGTAGAAAGCTAATGAAATCGTTTCTGAAATATTTTCATAGAAATGAATTATGTATGGTATTATGTATGGTATGGTATTGAGTTTAGATAATAAACTCATTGCAATCGACAGAATGCTTGAGGACAACAACGACCGAGGATTATTTATTTATGATATGTTGTATACTCTTAGCATGCCGCAAACATCGGTCGTTGTTGTCTTCTAATAGTCGGTTAGCTAATAATTATTCCACGAAGTTGTCTACAAAAATAAACAATCAACAAGAAGTCCGAAACAACAGTCCGTCCGGGTCCGTTCATTTCCTCATTTGTTGTGCAAGATTGGACACCATTCCATCACCGCGGGGGTAAAACAGGCCGCAGTGTGTCCCCCGGCAGGGTCGTTAGCCGAAATGGCTAATGAAGCACGAATTGGCAGGGAGTGACCAACTGGCGACGCTCCGGGAATTAGAGCTGGATGGCGCAATGGAAAACTGGAAGTAATTGAGTTTATAATATACCTAAGGTGAGTGGAAAATCTTAGTATCACAGTTTTAAGCCATCCCAGGGCCTTCTAGTGGTTGGAACTCAGGGCAGTTTTCTATCGTTGTTATTTTAGGTTACATCAGAAGATAATCCTTAAAATTATATCAATGCCAAAACTCCTGGCGCACTCCATTTATTTAATTTTACTTTTATCATTTTGTTTCTGTAAATAATTTAAGTAAATAATTGTTTTTTATAATTTTTTAATATTTTTCGTCTACATAACCTCTTCAAGCTAACTAAGAAGGTCGTACGACGAGTTGTCAATTTTAACGCACGTGGCGCTAGACGCCATATCAATTTTTTGCCGCGTAAAACCAAAATTCGTTTTCTACCATTATTATCATCTCTTTGATTTTCAGTTCTAGATGTGCCTACCTAATTATTAATAAATTCATGTCGATTAATTATATTCCTTCTTTCTATTAGGTGTGTGCTAAGATTTCACCCTATGTATCATCTAGTTTTCAGATCTTGAAAGAAAGTACCTACAAAGCTATAGATAATATATTTTTAAGACTAATAAGGTTCAGTTCAGTCTTATCTAGTAGATCTATCGTTGTGGCCTCGGAGACGGCGGACATTGGTTAATTACGTGCGATAGTCGAAGCTCACGAGAGAATGATTGCAGCGCCGTAACGACTCTCGGACTTACGCCGAGTGGCCACTACATTGGCGGACATCATTCCATGAAAATGAACCTAAACTCAATCTTTAATCATCCCACCACTGGGATTTGTTTTTCATATCTAAATTGATGCTGGCTGGATTAAACATGAACTGCTGCTGAACATGAACATATCAACTGATTCAAATTCGTAAGTAGGTATATTTGACACTTACTTTAAAAAAAATGTACTTATTAGTGGCTATTTTTAGGCATTGCTAGTGATAGCAAGCTTTGTCTGCTTACTTACTTTTTCTATTAAACTTTTTTTTACTTTTAAACTTTTTACTGTTCGATGCAAAAATACTGCACTTGTTTGAATCTTGCTTATATTGTACGAACTATACCAGGCAGAAACTTCCATCTTGAGATATACCTAAGCTGCCACATCTCTATCCTGGAATTTCAGTAAAAATACCAAGCTTTAGATATTGCATAGTTTCCGTCGACTTCATAGCCTACTGAAGTAAGCACGTACTCGGTAATGTCATTCGGCAGCGAGCGTACAACAACTTGTTTATGGACGCATTTCGCTGTTCGCACACTAACAGAAACAATTCTTACTCTATCTACACACACACACATGCACACATACACACATACTCGTAGCTACAATCAAAGAGCTTGTACGTTACTCTAACATTAAAACAACGTAGTTTTCTGTCGTTTTAGCTCAACGTGAAGCTGAACCAGCATTGGATGGCTTGAAAATTCAGGACAAAACTGAAAAAAACCATAATTAATCTCGGGACTATCGATTGCTTTGCAGCAATCTGTCCGGTTTATCTCTGTTTAAATATAAATAAATAAATAAATAACGTTTCACACTCATAGCTCCCCACTAGGATAAATTCCTGTGTCGGGGATGCCATGGAACATACACAAAGACAAGGACAACTAACACCCAGACCCAACAGATATTTAAATTCATCATTCAAACATCTGCCCGACCGGGAATCGAACCCGGGACCTCTGGCTTATAAGGCGGATATTATTACCGCTGAGCCAAACAGGCCGTCAATTATTGTATTCTCTTTATGTTCAAAACTATTATTATGCCAAGTAATTATGTGTGGGGATGTGTGGGTGTGGAGATGTATTGACTCCCAGTATCACATTTTACAGTTCATGTTTTCTTACTAATATATATTCATAATATCTAAATTTATACTTCTGGGTATCGCACCGAACCCACATGGCAACACGGGACATACCAGCTACTCAGGTTAAGTACATCACTGTACTTGGCCTAGAGATGTACTAGGTAATGACCGTTCCTCACTTCAAATGCACAAGACTGGAGGTAGACTCTCTTAATTATAGAAGGAACATTAACTTTAGAGCTGCTGTTAAGATGGGAAAGCGTCGGTTGGGAGCTTTCTGTCTCTATCCAATTTCACGGTACTGGCTAATTGCAAGAGCTATCTTGTCTATTTGCATTAAAAGCCTAATACAAATAATATGTAAAAATTGTGTAATTTTTTGAGGTAAAGAATATTTATTTTCAGGTGTAGCTTGATATATGTTGGGTACTATCTCAAAAAAGGAAGTTTAAAGTAAAAAGTATACTTGTTTGTTCTATCATATGATAGACTTTCATTTGATCGCATAAACAATGTAGGGACAAAAGACATATAAGGGTTATTACGAAAGGGTATGCTAAGTAAAAAGTGCTCATAGTATACTTATCATTTTAAACAACTTTTACTATGGGACCAAACCGGAAAGCGCAATTAAAAATCAGCTGTTTTATACATTTCGTCGAGTTGACACTTTTTTTTAACAGCTGATATTATTCTCGTGCATACCTTATACCCTGTATTATATATTACTAGCTGACTCGACAGACATTGTCTTGTCAAAAGCCATTGCGTCAATTCTATGTCAAATGTCAAATGTCAAAAGTTACAGTAAAAAAGTTTACATTGTCCAAAACGCTAAAGTTAAATGGTTTAAGTATTTTTAAATTTTCTAATTTTTCATGTTTTTTTACTATAAATTGAGATGTGGGCTATCCTATCTCCTAAGTTAAATCGAACTGCACACGGTGTGCAAATTTGATTGAAATCGGTTAAGTAGTTTAGGAGTCTATAGCGGACAAACAACGTGACACGTAATTTATAAATATTAAGATAAAATGATACCTTGGCCGATTTTTTTTAGGCTATAAAAGTTCTAGAACAACATCAATCGAACCCCACAATCAAGCTTACCTCACGGTCTCCACACCCCGAGCTCTCAGAACAACTGCATTATTATCCCCTCGGTCCTCAAGTGACAAACTCATAAACATTTGTCACTGGACCGTCCAAGTAATTGCGCCCATTCGACCAGCATAACCAGACCCCTTATTTTCTTCTTTACCCCCGTCCTTTCAAAGAAGTTAATCGCGATGAAGGGGACAAGGAAGGTCTTGATATACTAGTGAGTTCATTACTTATTGGTGGCCCGAAACGTTTAACCGATCCTGTTCTAAATTTGAACAAATAATTTACGGACGGTCACTCTTGACACCGCTTTGTCTTAGGGCTGGCAAAATTTTTGAACGGCTTGTTCATCCGTAGGAACAAAATATCATAGACAAAGATAGCCCTGGATTCCCTAGGAAAAGATAAATAACTAAACAATATCAATAAATTCACCAAACCAAGCTAGCAGTACAAATATCTAAATAATGAAAAAGATCATACAAAGTTATTCCTACCAACTTGTTTTTCTACGCCATAGGTAAAGCAAAGGGGCTGCCTGATGGTAAGCGATCACCGTTGCCTATAGATACCTGTAATACGAAGGCAAAGGCGGATACTTTTCCAAACGCTTTTAAGAACTTCCAAACTAAACATAATATATGAAGGGGTGTTTACACAGATGACTTCTCACATCACAGCAATGTCTTGCTAGATCTGTTTCAATTTCTTCGATCCTTTGTGCCAACCCTGCGTTAAATAATGGTCCGAATGTCCCGAGCAGCGCCTCGGGCTGCCATTGATGAGCACCGTCCGCATAAACTCCGACAACACGACACCGTGACTGTGACGTCACATGCCATGAATAATTTTCTCGCTTAAAGACAGACTAGCTGCGGCTCGTGGTTTCACCCGCTAACCTGAAAAAGCTGTTATTTTTTCGGGTTACAAAGTAGCCTGTGTTAATCTAAGATAAGCTACTTCCATAACAAATTGTGTCCAAATCCGTTTAGCCGGTTTTTCGTGATTGAGTAACATACAAATTTTCACTTTCAATATTATTTTGTACCTACACAAATGTAGATACGTCATAAAAATTTAAAAGACAAAACAGAAAGGACTTACAAACTAGTATTACAAGTAACGGCTTTATTGCTAAGAGTGGGATCTTCCAAACTCCCAGACCCTTCTTTTCTTATTTTTTGCATTTCTTACTTACTTTTTATGTAAAGGTCACAAAATACCTGAACCAGTTTATGTAGAACTCCTGCTTATACCAAGACCAATCCAGTCAGAATTCCCGGTTTACCACTAATATTTAGTAGAAAATGAAACCTCCCAAATTATGATAATCGTACAGGACTGTATGTCCATCATAACCGTCATAATCTGATAATGCGTATAATTTCCGCTCCTCAAAACGTTCCAAAGTGGGACATGACACGGACCTCGCCATAAATATTTATGAAGATTTTATTAATTTCGGAAGTGGTCTTCATCTTACTAAAGAGACATAAAAAAACGACATGATGCTGAAAAATGGATAAACTTTTTAAATAACATGCATAAAGTTGATAAAAACATGAAATTTCATGTTCTAGGAACTTCAGAAAAACAAGAAGTAGAAGAAAAAAACAACTAAGAACAACGTCTCCTTTGTCAAAAAGGCAAGTTGGCCTTTGGAATTCAAATCCCTATAGGTCTTCTCCATCATACATGTCAATGGGGTGGGTAGAAATTTGAATTTGAAACTACCTCATTAATGGGGAGGTCAATTATAATGTACAACTAGCTGACTCGACAGACGTTGTCCTGTCAAAAGCCATTGCGTAACTATAGCAACCGTAGTATGTTGATGCTAACTTGTCAATTTATAGTAAAAATTATCAGTATATATATATAATTTGCAATAAATTAAAATTGCGACTATAATTTGAGATTTAAACTATCCTATCTCTCAAGTTGGATCGAACTGCACATGGTGTGCGAATTTTATTATAATCGATTAAGTGGTTTAGGAGTCCATTGAGGACAAACATCGTGACACGAGATTTATATATATTAAGATTGTTACTACTGTTGCTTTTTTACACGCTTTTTATTCAGTTCACTTGTATGTTTGTAACCGATTCCTTTGGGCGCGATTTTGACCCACTTTGAACGGTCAGATTTCGTTCAAAGCGTGTTTTTTAGTTTTTTTGAACTATTAATTATTCCCATTTGACTCAATTTAGAATAAGTCGAGGCATGTAGGAAGAATTTTAGTTCTACTTCACTAAATTTCAGAATACATGCTCACATTCTTATATATTTTACTATCCGTACATTGGCATACGCAAAAGCTCACACATCGACTTGATCATACATATACTATAGTACTCCTGCCAAGAAACTCACGGCAAAGTTACTGAACCATCATCCGTGCGCGAACTGAACAAACAGTAAGATTCACAAGAATCCGAAGTTGGCAATCAGTGGTTAGTCTTTGAGATAATTAATGTCGGGACGTCTTTACCCTCTGTTCCCCTCGCCTCCCTTCTGAGTGACCACATTGTGTTGAAAGGTTAGTGAAAAGAGACATGTTTTAAAGCTCTTTTGGAGTAGAAGTAGGTATTTTTTCTATTGCTATTCCATTTCATTGACCACTGACTTTAAAACAGTGGTAAATACATACAGTAGCGTCGATTGCCCCCAGGGTGGTTTGCCGTCAGGTCACTTGACCGCCAGATTTACAAGAAATGGTTTACCTACTTATTCTGAAATCTACACTTTTAAATATTTCATCATCATCATCATCATCCACAGCCCTCTCTCTCTCCCACTACTGGGTATATCTCTCCCTTTATGCCATCTGCCTCGGTCAACTGCTAATCGGGTCCAGGTTCGACCCGCGACTCTGACTATGTTGTCGACCCATCTCGTCGCCGGACGACCAACGCTCCGCTTGCCTTGCGTTAAATATTTACTAATACCAAAATCATGACTTCATATTCCATGAGTAAATTCATAATGCCCTCGTACTGCGTGATTGTCACTCCGCAGGGAGCCCCGCGCCGGCTCCAGGACACTTCCAGGTAATTACTGCGACCGTCGACCGTTGTCTTGCAACAGCGATAAATAAAACGATATTTATTTGGGGACGTGACAAAATTATTTGCGTGTTTAGACGATCTTTTTCGTGTTGGTGATTTCGAGTTGTATTCGATAGCGTTTTATTTTGGTTGTTGGTTTATTTGATCAATGAGGGATTTTGCTTTCTTGTACACTGGCCAGTGTCTTGGTCTGCATCTCGGTCTGAGTTACTACCTTGCGAACACCTTAAGGTTGTCTAGAACATGCTGCTCTTAGCGATAAGGCATTTGTTGCACTATTATTTTATTTGTAATTAAATTTCTGGTATGAACAATAAAATTTATCTAAAAGAGTTTTTGTTTTATTATAGACTCAAAATAAAAACCTAACTATTTAAGTATAGGTACCATTTACGGTAGAGTTCTCAACTTTCAAACTAATAGGTTGATCTTTTCTTCAAACACGTCTTCATATATCAAACTATCTTTACACGCCATACAAGTAAATGTCCCAGAAGTCCATACAGTACACACGCAACAAAAGGTGCACTAACAAATGTCTCAGAAAACGAGAATTATGACGCTCCATTGGCAACTCCTCAAGGTGGCGTTAATGTTAAATTAGGTGATCCATCCAGGGGCAAAGGGCGTTAAGGGCCCAATAAATTAGTTGGGGACAGCGAGGCTAATAAACACGGCAGTGAAATGGCAGCGCCAAATAACTTGTTAC
This sequence comes from Alcis repandata, assembly GCA_949125135.1. NCBI lineage: Eukaryota > Metazoa > Arthropoda > Insecta > Lepidoptera > Geometridae > Alcis > Alcis repandata. The sequence goes on from OX421238.1 coordinate 8,904,739, forward strand.
GACTTGCCCCAACTTCCCCTATTGACTAATTACTGTACTTTGTTTTGTGAACACCCAGTCCGAAAATGTAAGTACACGTCCAAACTTAAAAGGGCTGTTGCTTCGGCTTAAAAAACACTTCACACCCGTTATTGTCGTCGTGTATAACTTGTACAAGGCTTACAGGTAAGTAGAAAAGGATTTTTAAATAGGTAATTGAAAAAAAAAATTAAAAATACTAGTTGACTCGACAGACGTTGTCCTGTCAAAAGCCATTGCGTCAATTCTATGTCAAATGTCAAATGTCAAAAGTTACATTAAAAAAGTTTACATTGTCCAAAGCGCTAAAGTTAAATTATGGTTTAAGTATTTTTAAATTTTCTAATTTTTCATGGTTTTTTTACTATAAATTGAGATGTGAGGTGAGCTATCCTATCTCCTAAGTTAGATCGAACTGCACCCGGTGTGCAAATTTGATTGAAATCGGTTGAGTAGTTTAGGAGTCTATAGCGGACAAACAACGTGACACGTAATTTATATATATTAAGAAGATTAATCATGAACTTAATTAAATTTTAACTATTATAATAAAATGTTTAATTTGTATTTGCTTATGCCTTAGATTAGACTGGCTACTTTTCACCATCCCCGCACGAGTGAAACCGCAGAGCACAACTAGTGCTCAGAATAAACCATAGCAAATCTCCAACTCCAGCGCTATTTTGTCAACGCTCGCAGTACAAGTCGCGTCGCTCGCGCACAAAGCGTCGCGATCCCACATCGATCAGGCTAATCTACGCGGACGGGTGCGCGTGCGCATAAATCGACAGGCGGCCGGCGGTAAAGCACTCGAACGCCTTATAGTCACTTAGAACAGTACTTTGAAGCTGGTCGATACTGGTTAAAACAGCTTTGATAGCCGTGCCAGAGAAAGAATAGGAAAAAGACAGAAAAACACAAGAAAAAATTAGTTTCCTTTGACCTCAATAAAATCTATTTGTTAAATGTTTCCTCCTTCATCTCATAATAATAGCTGGTTAGCTGTGTAGGTTAAAAACCCAAAGAGTGAGTTTCCGGCGTTTCGGTAAAGGTAAACATCGCGTGGAAAGTATTGTATGGTGGAAGGCAGTTTCTATTGCTGACAAGCCACCACTTCCTTAAAACCACCAAGCCATTGACGGTCTGTTCCTTACTTGATAACCAAGTTCTTATTCCAATTTAAGGTTAAATAAAAATCACTTTCTCTAAGATTGCCTGGAAGAGATCGCTCTTAGCGATAAGGCCACCAGTTGTTGCACAAGTTTTAAGTTTTGTGATCCTTTTTTTCTGTAATTTTTGGTGTGAACAATAAAGAGTTTTTCTATGTAGGTATCTCTATCACTTTTGACTTGATCATACATCATCACATATCATCGTCATTTTCAGCCCGTAATAGCCCACTGCTGATCATAAGCCTCTCTTTTTAACCGACTTCAAAAAAGGAGGAGGTTATCAATTCGTCTGTATGTTTTTTTTTTTTTTTTTTTTTAATGTTTGTTACCTCATAACTTTTGACTGGGTGAATCGATTTTGATAATTCTTTTTTTATTAGAAAGCTGACGCTTCCCATTTGGTCCCATTTCAATTTAGTCCAGTTCTGATAATGGCATCCATGAGAAAACCATATAAGTCTTAAATTTGCATTAAGTACGTGCGCGACAAATAGATGAATAACTCAATAGTCGGTCTTTTGAAGTCGGTTTTTGTTTTTTGTTTTGTAAAAATAATGTTCTTGTTGTTCGGTAGGTACTCGTTCCAGTCCTAAGCCAATCTTATCCATGTTCTCCAGACTAGAAAGAAGAATCATCAGAAAACCTGAGATTAAACAGTGGTAGTCTGATTTATAACTATACTAGCTACTTCTCACCTGGGGTTTCGCTCGCATTGATTTTTTTTAATAAAAAGTAACTCGTATTTTACTTCTAATACCTCCAAGAATATGTGTACGAAGTTCATGATGATCGGTTAAGTAGTTTTTGTGTGAAAACGTAACAAACAAACTTACATTCACATTTATAATATTAGTAGGGACCAACCTTGTACCTACGAGTAAATGGGTATTTTCTTTTTATTCGGTCTGAAAAAAATGGGTTCAACAAATCTTAATTCATGTGACCTTTAGTACTGTATCCAAGGTTTCCTCGGCCGGTCGGTGTCCAAGGCAGGCGTACAAGGATGCCCACTCAGAGATATCAGCGAGGAGTTTATCAGGCGACAATACGCTCGATAGCGAGATTCATTGTTATCGGAGATAACCCGTGTTTACCTAGTGCTAAAGGATGTTACGAGAAAAACGGAGGGGAAATAATCCTACCCTACTATATTATAAATGCGAAAGTGTTTGTGAATGTTTCCTGCCACGTATCTCCGTAATTACTGAACCAATTTTGATATAATTTAAGAATATAGATAGCTAATGCCCTAGATTAGCACATAAGTTTCCGTTTTCCACGTGGTGTTCAACTAGTCTAAATATAAAAAGCACTGAAGAAATTATATTCAATTCATTTTTTGGGCCATTTCATGTTAGTCAATTCTGGGGGGTATTCTGGGTCTTCGAGATTATTTTGGTCATAACACTCACCAGAAAAGGGCTCTAAGAGGCTTTTTTTGGCATGTTCGGCAATGTCTCGGTAACTCATTCTTTTAACCTTTTCTAAGGAGAGTGACACTGGTCGAGATAATATTCAACGAGCTATAATCGGACCCCAGGTGCCTTATTCAAGCGCCTTCGATAATATCTCAATGACAATCGCTCTCATGACATTTCTAACAAGAGAGAAAGTCGACATTGACCATGACTAACACGTGGAAGTCACCGAGATAATATCGAACGCTCCAGAATAGGCCCCCAGGTTACGCGCATATCTCACAGGTGACAATATTCCCCGCGGCCACGTTATCGAATTTCGATTTACGGCGCTGCCGATATCTGTCCAAGCTCATGTCGCGCTCGCTTTTTATCTTTTGCCTTACATTGTCCGCAGAAATATTTGTCGCCCCACGATATTTATTATGAGATTGGATGGCGACAACTGGGAGGTATTCTGGGCCGGTCGAGATTGTCTCGGTCACTCTCACTGCCATGACGTTTCTAATGAGAATGACAGTGACTGATAAAATATCGATTGTGCCAGAATTATATCCCTGTTTTGTTTTATTTTCGAGAAGTTTATGCGTTTGGTTTTGTAGACGGTTATTGGAGTTGTCAATGTAAGTTACGATCCCATATAGTTTTTAACGTTACTGTTTTGTTTTCTTTTCTTGTTACTTACCTACTTAGCAAGAATGGTGATGTTAAAGCCATACTTGGTCTTGCTTCTTACATATTGTGTCGTTCAGTGTGGTTTCTTTTCCCTTCTTATTCTGCATAGATTTCCTGTAAAAGTGCCTATATCAAATTTCATCAAGATTGGTTCAGCCGTATAGTCGGAAAAAGGAAACAGACGCAAGGATAAAGCGTTGAAATAGGACAGGTAAAAACTTTTTGCAAATTAATATCAGCTCGATTGAAATCACTGCTCCCTATAATGTTTGTGATTTCTAAGATTCTGAAAAAAAAACGAAATAAAAATCAGTGCGGTATATTTTTTCAATCTTTGAAAGTCGACAAAAACGGATACGAACAAACATACAATAAAACAGTCGAATTGGAAGCGTCTCCTTTTGGAAGTCGGTTAAAAAGAGTAGCGACATCCAAGTTAAACGTACCTACCTCTAGTAAAAGCTTGTTCAATCATATCATACAGATCATGCAGTAACATAACTTGCAGTCGTTACGGAAGGTTTGCTTGTATCTCTGCTGTGTTCCGTATGTTTTTGCAGGGCTGGATTAAGTTTGCCAAAAAACCTGTTATCAAATTGCCTTATTACCAAATTACCTACCTGCTACAGTTTGGAACTGAAATTGATACAGTAAAACCAATGCAATTATTTTGGTCACAAAAGCTATTTTTAACCGACTTCAAAAAAGGAGGAGGTTATCAATTCGCCTGTATGTTTTTTTTTTTTTTATGTTTGTTACCTCATAACTTTTGACTGGGTGAAGCGATTTTGATGATTCTTTTTTTATTAGAAAGCTGACGCTTCCCATTTGGTCCCATTTCAATTTAGTCCAGTTCTGATTATGGTATCCATGAGAAAACCACATAAGTCTTAAATTTGCATTAAGTACGTGCGCGACAAATAGATGAATAACTCAATAGTCGGTCCTTTGAAGTCGGTTTTTGTTTTTTGTTTTGTAAAAATAATGTTCTTTTTGCGATGAAATTCAAAAATGTAAATATTTCAAAGAATGAATGGGATGTTGATATTCAAAAATATTTAATAATCACCATGATTGATGAAAGTTTTTTTTTTCGTTTCGTTTAGGCAGTCATCATATAACCAATTTTTATGTCCAAATGAAATTCGAAATACTCCTCCCACTCTTTACACCAAACAATTCGGGAGCCAATGAAAATGTGATCACTTACTTATACCTCGACTTATCAAAAGTTTAAAGTAAAAATCAAATCTCTCAAATCCTAAATCCGTCACCATTCGGCCATCAATACTAACGGTGGCGCCCCCGAGAGTCGTACTCAGTCGCGGAAATGATTCCTCCGAAATATCAATAAAACAAACGCGGTTCGCCGCTGGGAGCCGTTCGCGTCGCCCCCGCATTACAAATGGCCGCAAATACGGCCCTGGCCTTTCGATGGGACACTTTATTTTGCGGGTAGATTTTAGTATTTTAATGTGGACTTATAAAAAGCAAAAAAATAAAAGTAGCCAAAAGATTTAAAATTTTCCACCACTTTCTTATAACACCTGTTACGCAGTGCTTTATTAAAAGTTTTGAAAATGCAACAGTAACGAGGTTGTCTTGCGTCTTAGTCGCTACCACAGAACTTGAAGTCTAAGGGTCGATACACATCTGACGGAAAATGCGTCGCGTACTATCGCATACTATACTCGACGCACTAGCGCATCATCGGTTGAGTGTGAAAGGTTGGATGTTTTATTATACATTTCTCTGTTCTGGCGTTACGCGACCGATAATACGCGACGCATTTTCCGTCAGATGTGTATCGACCCTTATAATTATTGTCGTTTGTCACTCTGCAATTTGATGCCAAGTGTCAAAGCTTTGAACACTATTTAAGAAAATTGTGAGAAAACAGACGAACATTCATGCATACGATACATACATATTACATACATACCGGTCGAAATCATAATCAAGGAGGATTTGCTTCAACGTAGTCAAGTAAAAAGTAGGCTGCTATATGTCAAATCTCGGAAAGATTTGTCGAATTCTTTCCGAAGGCGGAAGACTTTTCGAAGATAATCGTCGAATGCATCCGATGTTCGGATAGCTGAATCAGCCTGCTGAACTTCACTTCATCATAAAATCTACTCTCCCGACGAGTCCCAACCAAGTGCTATTTTTTCACGTCCATTGCGACCGCAACCTGACGTTTCGCTCCAGCATTATGAGATTTACATTTAGTAATGTCGTTTTATTGCCGCCATAACGTTAAGGTATCGCCATAATCGGTAATGTTGGAGGGAAAATCACTTTGGCTCTGTGAAAAATTCAGTAAGTACCCGGAATGGCGGCGTATTGGTTTTATGAATGTCATGCGGATAGTGAACCAAGTGTTATGGCTGCGGAACGTAGGTAGAGGGTTTGAAAATGGGTATATAAGTATACTGGATGTGCCATGCGATTTCACCAGCATTTTCCGGTTTAAATATTAGCCTATTATATTAATCCGGGGTATAAACTTCATCCAAACACACAACTCCGTTCAGCCGGTTTTGCGTTATTATGCAACAAACACCCAAACTTTGACATTAGTAGGATATGTAGTTGGGTCAGGGACTTTCGGAAAACGGTTTAATGTTTTTGACTGCTTTAGTTTTTTTTTTCAACATGTCATGCTCGTCATGCTGAAAGAGAGTTCCAGCAAGTACGAGGATAACGATGTGAATGGGGAAAACCGAACTGTTAGGTTTTTTCCCATTGAAGCACACTCATTGGGTTTGGGAACGACAATTACTATACAATAATTATATATACTACGGCCCGGGCTGACGCGGTTTTGATACATTTCGTTACGATTACACGCATCCACTTACATATTTCAACTGCGGCTACGTTACATACGAGTACAGGAACTGCTAAATCACGATTTTATTTTCATTGTACTCAATTATACGAAAATTTTAAATACATACTTACTATAGCAAATCAAATAGATATTTAAAAAATATAAATTTCGTGATTTAATAAATCGAATAAAATTGATGCTACACAATTTAATTTTAATTATTTAGGTTAATTTTTTTACTTTAAACTGGTCTTCTGTAAAAAATGCTATTTAGTTTTGGTTTCGATACTGTACGTAGAGGTAGTTGATTTGTCCAAATTGTAACAACATGAAGTGCCTAAATACAGTTTTCTATCCCCTACACCTTACACAAATCAGCAGGTCAAAGCTTTGCCATCATTCAACACCCGAGTGAAATCAAATATAAGCGTGACCAGCCGTCCTATAAAGTCAGTTCGTGCCTTCAGTACTGCGGTAAATCGATCGGGACACTTGAGAGATCGAGTTTAGAATCGAACGGAGACCTAATTCTGGCAAGTGAGATATTATCTCGGTCACTGTCGCTCTCATTAGAATTTTCATGACAGTGGGAGTAAGGGAAATAATTTCGAGCGCCCAAGAATAACCCAGTGTCCATAATGATAGGCAACGGGAAGACTTACCTATACCTAATTTCCTCTAAAACCCTGAAGAAATTTGGTTAAACACTACTAAAATACTAAACAGCAAATTGTTGAACATGCAAGGTTTATTAATATTTCACTTTTTTGGATTCTACCTATATGTACGAGTATAGGTGGCAAACAGGCCGCATGTCAAAAAAAAAAATCTGGGTGGCGCAGACCTGTTATGGGCAAACGTGACATTAGGCGAGCGATTTGCTCGTCTCGTCACTCAAATACATAAAAAAAATGTATGGCGTATGAGTGTCAAGTCAGTTTTTATACCTTGTCGGAGGTGACAACGACGATGAGTATCTTCTCCAAATGAAAATACACAAAAAAAGTGCGTAATTGGATGACGGATTTAATTTAGGAATCCCGAAAACTGTAAAATAATATGCAGGTTTCTTCATGATGTTTTATTTTACCTTAAAACCCAAGGCTATAAATATTGGTACATAAGTAAGTACCTATACAAATTCGTTTCACTTAACACTGTTCTAAAGTAATAGAAAAAGTCCGCAAAGTCCATCTATCGAACACCAAGTGTGACCACAAGCCACCTCGCACTCCCCAAGGAAATCGATCAGTACACCGACCCCCATCTTAAAGAGACTCGCAAGAGGGTATTTATTGACCGTAATTAAAAAGAAAACAGACTAAGGCTCGCAGCTGATCAGGACGTGCTCGGAAACACGAAGATTTAGAGATGGGACAGATTTATTGATATCGATTCGAGATCTAATGGAAGTTTACGATATAAATTCTACGTGACAATGTTTGAAAAAGTCAAATTAAGTTAGTTTGATATTTTGTAGTGGTACCTATTCTAGCTAATGCCTAATACTTCGCGCCCAATACTTCGCTACGTGTCAAAAGCTATAAAATATGAGCCTTTATTCATTGACGCTTTTCATTAATGAAATAAAAGTACTTTTCTCCTACAAACTTTAACTCATTAAAGTAGAGATTTAAGTTCATATATATAACATAATTCAGTGACGTTTCTCGTATAAATAAAAAGTTTTTCACAGCATTTTATTGCACAGTTTATTAAAAGTATGCAAAACAGGGGTAAGGTAGTAAGTATCGAATGGCTGCAAAGCTGGCTATCTAAACTCCAGTAGTATTGATTGCGACTCTTAAATTGCTATCGTAATAGAGGTCGGCTGACTTCTTACTCTTATCTTTCCTGTAAGTATCCTTTTATGTTTATTATAAATTTCCTATTATGCTGCAAACTTACTTGAACGATTTCTTTTATGTTCGGTTCTGTGTTCCAAGTCGATATTGCTGGATCTTTACAAAATCAAAAACAAACTTTTTTTGTTTTTTGGCTAACGTTTAGTTTTTGTCATGTGTTTTCATTTTATAAAACTCCTCTTCACTTTTTTTGTCAACATACGAGTATGTTGTCTCACACCTGGACCATGGTCTCTCATAGAGAAAACTCATCCGAACAAAAGTTACCTAAAAAAATAAATTTTATTTGTAAATTTTTACATACGATTTTACAAAACAGTAGTAGAAAATTAGTCAGCAAAACTTGTATATATTGCAGGCAAACTGTCTCGCTGTCAATTGAATACAACAGTAGAAAATATAAACAGGAAGAGCTTATGCTATCTGCAATATTATCGATAAATCGCGACCGCAAGACAACACTAATGAAAGATCACAGGCCGGTCGTGCAAAAGAGGACTTTTATCAGTGACCGATACGAATACTCCTAGATTCTGAAGCTTAATTTATTGCCACCCTACTTTTACCACTTTCACCTTACATCAAAGCCCACCTTTATTCCAAAGACAACAAAGTCCATTTTTATTTGAACAAGGTAATAGAAATCTTTGTTTGAATAACGTTGACGTGTTCGAGTCTTATTTTGATTCTTATCTCGAGGCATTAGAGTTCAAACTGAAGTTTGATGTTTTCCTTGTAATTTATCGCAACCCCTTTTGGTGAAAAACGATTGACAAATAACTTTCGGGCACTCCGTTAAATGATAGCTGTTGACCAATGATTGATTTATTTTTTAACAGCTGATTAAACTTTGGCTTTCATCAAACGGATCTGTAAATAAATGGTTTTAAAAATGATTAAAACGAATTGTTTGCTTTTTATTTTGCTTGGTTTAGTTTAACGTTTTTTCTCATCATCTAGTAATTGAATGAACTAGATTCGAGTTGATTTTTGTAAAATGTTTCGTCTACGTTTAGCCTAGATTAATTTTAGGTACATTTAATTGAAAACAGTTAGTAATGGACCCTAAAGATAATTGGTAGTTAAGTAGTTATGATAAATAACCAATTGGGTACTCACCTTAAGTAATTCCCTATTAATACTCTTCATCGTTCAATTTTAGTTAATTTATTCAAAAAAAAAACTTATCAAAATTTTAGGTAGAGGTTTTACGAGTACTGTCCATTTCAATCCGTTCAAAATTAAAATGTCATAACTCCCAACCCCTTCGCGTCGTTTCAATATCGGTAAGAGATCAAGATTCGAGATAAAATCGCTTATCAACCTCACGTCGTCAATAAATAACTGAATATTTCTTTATAATATGAGCATTGTGCAAATCATACTTTTATGGTCGAAAAATCGAACCAATTCTGAAAGCTTTGAGACAGGGGTAGTAATAACATAGATACATAGTTTTGTTTTTGTTTTCAGCTATTTTTAGTACCTTTACATCTAACTTTAATCTGCCAACTAAATTAGAATTAGCTTTTAATTAAATTAGCCTTTAGAATTGACTTGAATGTTTCGGTAAAAAACATTATAAATATGTACATCTACCTAGACAGGTAAGTATTCATTGTAAAATTAAAGTACTGGAATGACATTTACATAATCTATTTATATTCAATTCAATTCAATTTATTTATTTCGGATTACAATGTCCATAGCTATAATAAATCATATTAAAAATTAGGTACACATACATACATATTATAATAAAATAGATTCTATATAATATATTTATGATTTACCTATTCTATATTCAGATATGTCATTCCCATACATTGTCATAGTTTTCTATAGAGTTTCAAATTATGGAATTGCAACTGGGCTGGGGGGGGTCAGGTTCGCCTCGCGATTTTGACGATTAACAATACAACAGATCAACAAAATTAGAACAGCTAACCACCTATTTGACGATAACTGCTTTATAATCCGTCGGCTCCAGACTCCACAATCAGGTTCGAAATCCCATACAAAAACGCAGACGCACCGGCGTGTAATGTGCAATGATCGCCGTAATGCGTGTGCGCCGTACGGTGCGAAATATTGCAGGACGCCCATCGACTGGAAGTATGCTCTACGGCTCTACGCAATCACTAGATAACAATAAACATGATGAAGGAACATATCGTAAAGACACTCATATAACCTCTTTAGTTACTTTCTTGTGCTCGACTAGGCAGTTACCACCTTCAAATGGAAAAGTTTTTCGCAAAGCTTAAGAGTTGTCGCTATTTTCTTGTTCTAACCACAATTTGTGTGATATCCACATTGTATGCGATCAAAATTATAGTCGGAGTCTACAGCTTGTTAAATATACGTGAGTAGTCCCATGTATAATGAGACTGGCGTAGGACCAGAAAAGGTGGCGTGCTGAAGAGGCGACATACACTCAGCCGATAGTGGAAAATGGTTGGTGATTAAGATGAAAATGATAAAAACTTGTAATCCAAGCCACCAAGTAGAGCATCTCACCCACCTTCGCACGTCATCATCGCACAGTAAGCGCTACTTTATAGTCGTGTCGTATAGTTTAATGGGGTCTTTGTCGCGCGGCGGCCGCTGCGTTCATCATGCGTATCGCTGCGACGCCGCGCGGTGACGTGCGACAAGCCACGGCCAACGGAAGAGCTTTATGCTTGTTTCGCGGCCAATAATCGTAAATATGAATGATGGATGACTTAATTTTGTAATGTTCGATAAATGGATCCTTTCTACGACCGAGCTTCAGTATTTGGGTTATTTGAAAACTTCAGTGGTTTGTTCTGAAGAGAAAGACAGTTTTGCGAATGCGACTCTTGTCTTTGGGGAAAGTAGGCAGATTAGTAAATCTGCCTATTTTCCTGCGTATTTTGGTATTGTGCTACCAATTTCTTATTCCTTCCGTGCTGCCGATTTCGACTTTTTATTCACAATCACAACATATAACTGATTTGATATAGCTGAAAAAAATAGTGATAAAAGGGAGCACTTTAGATGTAAGATAGAGCTCGGGAAACACGAGGTTAGTTCACAATCTAGCATAGCAAGCTACAAGTAATAAGCTGGTAAGCTTCTTGTAACTAACTTTATGCGTAAGTAAACAGAACCTAGATACCACCCTACCTCAGAACCGACACGTGTATCTAAGATACTATAAAGATTTTGAGGAAGTGGCCTACATTTAGGTGCCAACACGTGGCAACCCTATTACACGTGTAGACAATGGTGACGGTTATTTTATTCTATTTTCTAAACTTAACCAAATTCAAAAATATTCTGATTCAAAATTGTTGCCAATGTTGCCATCTTGATATCACATGGCAATATAAAAAGAAATGCATGTAATTTTAATGCTCTCATCTATGTAGTTTAGAAAATGATACAACAGAACCGAACTTATTAGCTAGGTATCTTACCAACCAAGCTATTTATAGAGCTAACTAAGGGGAGACACCGACGTTCTTTCTCAACCAAAGCAACACTCATTCTTTGAAAATTTTTAGTTCCATCTTTTGGCCAACTCTACTAAATAAGTTTGTCGCTTATTTAGCTTTGAGCGTTAAAGTGATTCCAGCAGTTTAAAGAAATGTTGAAAGTTATTTAAGCATAGTAAGTATTGAAGTTTTACCACAGCTCTGTCAGAGAACTTCTCAAGTTTTGTAATTTACAAAGTTGCCACCTGCTTAACATAGCAAAAAGGTAGTCCTACAATAAATTTCAGGTGTAAGTTTATTGTAGAATTGCTTTTGTGTGAATTTTCAGCCGACTGCTCAATCCTCAAGTTTTGTGGGTGTGACATAATGCAAATGAGTATGTTTGTGTCTATGTGATCTACTACCGCCTAAACAGCTTTACCAATTTTGGATTGCAATGTGGTTGAACTTGTATTTTTTTATTTTACACAATACACAATACTAACCGCCTGGCCACGGGACATAGCGTCTAGCGACTGAAATAAACTCATAGCAATGTACTTAGTACATCATCGCATCGGCGAATGTCCCGTGGCCAGGCGGTAATATAGTATTGTGTTTTAGCGTCACTAAAACAAAAACGAAGATGTAAAGAGCCACTTCTTACTTCTTTTTATTCTGGAAGCTTCTCGCTGTCGTCAACGCCACTTCCCATGGCTGCAATGCAACGCAATGCTTTTCCATTTCTGGCGGCTGGTCATCGCGATCACACTTAACCACGGTTGACTATGTCGCCTTTTTGAACTCGATCCAGCGAGTTAGTAATCGAGCTAGCTATCAACACCACATCTCCAGTGTATTGCCAGGTGGGTATAAAATAGTAACTGTATAAATCGGTATGTTATAGGTACATATATATATGTGAAATATTAATAGCCTAGTTAGGCTTTTAATAACTTCGCCGCCGGTCGCTAAACCACACCGACTCATCGCTAAATACTTCATCATAAATTCCGATCAGCAACATAGTAGGACGAGTTTATTTTTTAAAGTATGTAGGTATATTATTCATATTTATGTCTCATACGCGGACAAAAATTCTTCTAAGAAACGTCTTTTGTCATTTTAAATACTTAATAAAGTGTCACATAAAGTAAAGTAAGCAAGATCGTTTGGTTGTGAAATATGGAGGTTTTAAGGCTTTCGCGGAAATTGATACTTTGTCGCTTATTTTATGTCGAATGACACACGAGAATTTTATTTATTTATGAGATTGGTATTTTTCTGATTCATGGCCATATCTAAATAAACTTGAAAGCGGTTTATCGAGTCTAAGAAGTAGGCACTTAAGTCTTTTTGCTTAAAACTTCTTCATTTTATATCTAAAATCATGATTGTAAAAAGCGCACTTAATCCTAAATACCTACAACGTCATTGTAAGACCGTCCGATCCACTAATCCCAAACAAAAGCCAAATAAGGGAAATCCCCAAACTAATTAGCCAACACGCCAAAACTATCCAAATCCCCATTTCACTAAACAATCATAACTATTAACGTGACCTGGGAACAATTCCCGAATTAATTTAAAGTCCCGGGACAAGGGACAACCGGGAATAAATATTAATTTGGAATACCGGGATCATATCTCCGGTAGTGAATAAGTGATGTAACGGTTATGTTATTAGGGAGCAGAAAATTATCAATTTAACGGAGTCTCTGGGACGACCCTTGACTCGGGGTCTCCGGGACAGAGTTGACTTGGTAATAGGGTTGGCAATGTGTCTAACTAAAACCAACACATTAATAGTTTACTATTTATAGATAGATAGATAGATAGATAAACTCTCTGTTGTTCAGACCAGAAATTACAGACAGAAAGGATCATAACACTTAAAACTATTGCAACAAGCGGCGACCTTATCGCTAAGAGCGATCTCTTCTTATGATAGTTAGGTCTCTTTGTTTTCGTTTGTCCTTTCACAACGGAAGATTGCATTTTACATATAATTTACTTGGTGTGTTTGAAATGAATTAAGCATGTTCCGGAAAAATATAGTCTACTAGCTGACTCGACAGACGTTGTCCTGTCAAAAGCCATTGCGTAACTATAGCAACCGTAGTATGTTGATGCTAACTTGTCAATTTATAGTAAAAATTATCAGTATATATATAATTTGCAATAAATTAAAATTGCGACTATAATTTGAGATTTAAACTATCCTATCTCTCAAGTTGGATCGAACTGCACATGGTGTGCAAATTTTATTATAATCGGTTAAGTGGTTTAGGAGTCCATTGAGGACAAACATTGTGACACGAGATTTATATATATTAAGATGAAACATTAAAAGGTACCTACGTAACTACATGCGTCTCAGATACAAATGGAATGCGTAGATAAATTATATAGATATTTTCTAGCAATGGAACAAGTTAAAACGCTGCGCCAACCCTAAAATCACCCCTTTACAAGCAGTCATACCAAGCACACACCCACACATGCACTCTAGATACGGTACCATGCACACTCATAAAAGCAATTCGCCAAATTGTTATTGACATGTTAATGGACATACCGTAGTAATAACCAGTTACCAATACAGTTTGTTACGGTGACTTTATGGCCTCGTTTTGGATAGCTTTATGACTATTTCAAGGACTTTGTAGCTGTTTAAAGGGTTAAGTTTTGGGTTAAACCATGACGTGTGGGTTGTAGAGACTTTAATAAATTGTTGGATGTAATTCCATAAATTGTTAGTATGTAGGTAATTAGATAAATGGTCAAGTTAATAATTTTTTGAATTTTTAGATTATTGAGATTTATAATACTTAGATTAGACTTTATTTCATTTTACTAACAAACATACCTGCTCTACATTCACACTGAATTTAAAGATTTAACTAATTAAATAAAGAGGTCGTTTTTTTTTACTTGGTTTTGACTACTTGACCGGTTTAACTGTTGAAGTTAATCAGCTTAGACTCAGTTTAGGCGTTGGACCAAATTCAATACTCCAAAGTTCAAATGTGTAGAGCAGAACTAAGTTTTATTAAACTCAGTTGGTTATAAGATCGGTAAAATCGGCCCTAGTCTGAAAATGATTTAACCGCCTCGAATGGCACAAACAAGTTGTAGGCATATTAGGGTACTACATCAACACAGGCAAAAGCTGGCTAAAGCTAGTCTTTGAAAATTTGTTCCATTTCATCTACTTAAAAATTAAAGAGAAACCGACTTCTTGTTATGTTATGTTAAGTTATGTTTTCTTTTCGCAGAATTTTCATTATATGTCAAATTACATTTTCCCGGTTTTTCTCCCAGATATAATAATCAAGCCGCACAATGGCACAGGTACACAATAACCCTTTATTCGGTTACCGCAACAAGGGCCCAATTAGCTACGGAACCCTTTGTTAGAGACGTCTCACGTAATGCTTACTAACCCTTGAATATGCTTGCGGATGCGTCGAAAGGTTTTCTGTATTTTTCTTTGGTTGAACCCTGACCTTATATTTAGGCTGTGCGTGTGCAGCTGTTAGATCTATAGGGTTATGAGAAAACGGTATGCTATGCTGAAAAGGGCTCTTAGTACTTATCATTATGTTTTTTTATTATTGGACCAACCTTGAAATCGCGAAAGAAAAACAGCTGTGCCATAATAAATGTCAATGACTCTCGACAAATCTCTTTTATACTTATGTAAAAAAATGTCGACAGTTTTTTTTGCGAATTTAGGGTTGGCGCCTTAATAACATAAAAAATATTTGGGCATAATGAGTAGGTAGATATTGTTAGCCCTTTTTCGGCTTACCATACCTTTTTCTTATAACCCTATAGGTAATACATAAGTACCTACCTACTAGTTCCGCATTACTACGTTTATAAGTCAGTAAGATTGCTTATGATAATAAATTAACCGTCCTAAGCTGTATTTAAGCAAACACTCGACATACTCGTAAGTGACTCACGACTCAAGGAAGGCACTTTCTCGATAAAATATTCTTAATGACGTCCTCTAGTTGATAGAGTCCACGGAACTTGAATGTACAGTGTATTTAGTTAATCAAGCCCCGATTGTGGTCTTCCGAAGCTTGAGGTGTTTACATAAAGTATTGTACCTCAGTCCAGTGCTACCAATTTATCTGCAGTTGAGTGAGCCAGGATCGCTTCTCTCATTGCCTGACGTCGAAATTTTTTAGTTCCGTATTTGACCACTCTCGAAATAAGTTGGTCGTACTGCAGTTGTGTTTGGGTGAGCTTTTTGGCTTGGTGTCAATGGGATATCAACTCTTCCAAAAGTCGAATAATAGTTCCTCTAGAGATCAGTTATGTGGTTGATAGATTAGATAGACGTAAGTGCCAATAACAATTTAAACTTTCCCGATTACCTCCTCACTTAACTCGTAGGAAAATAAAAAATAATTGGTATCGAACCTAGCCATGAAAATCAAATAGAAAGGTGTACAAGAGAGATATCAATACAAAACCAAACATTGACTAAAAATTAAAATGATAGTCTTTCTTAAAAAGATTTCATAATTTCTTAATTTGGCAGATTGTTTCCACTTAATTCTTCTGTTCCAAAGACACAAGCTAAAATATGACAGGTAATTTTAATGAAAAGTTAATTTAACCGCGGTAACAGCTCTGCAACATTAGTAGGTAAAGACAGCTATTAGTTGCCAAATCTCGCCGAAATGATTTAAGCCCGACTCTCGTTGCAGACTCGGCGGGCCCTTCAGTTGAGACATTTAATTACTGCCTAATTTATAGCCCTCGCATTAATCCGCAAACCGCTCAAGCCCCAACATTAAAAACTCAAAAAAACACCGAATCTATCCCCTTGATTACAAGCTGTCACATCGTAGGATTTTTCTAAGCCCTCAATTCTAATTAGCCACGTCGGTTTGTACGTCCTCGGAGCATCTATTTTCTTAAACGCCAGCATAATCGGCCCCCACCTCGGATGCTGCCGCAAAATTTATTGCTTAATTACCTCAAGAAAACTCGTCGCGCCACGCCGACAGATGTTTTTTATTCACGCGGAAAAACAGGCTTAAGAATGACATTAATTAATTCTTAATGAAATTCATCTTCACCCTCGGCTTGTTTTAAATTAAACGGCCGATTTATTGCTTGTACAATTTGTCGTGGAATAATTAAAACAGAGGTTCGCTATTACGTTTATTCGCGACAGGTTCGGACACCTCGTGAAATGTTTACAAATGAAGTCTATTAATAAATACTACGTTACACGATGTTGTTAGCTTCGAGTTATTTCTTGATTGAAAAACAAGCCAATAACTGGGTTTCTTTAGATCAATATTTCCTTTGATAGGGGTCATCGACTGGAGTTTGGAAAAGCGGTTCCTCAAACCTCAGATATCCTTCATCAGACCTCATTGAGTTATGGTACGCTTTCGCAGCATCGGTATAGCTATCGCCACTGTCGTGATACTGATGGCTGTTGATCAGATTCCTATTTACGTTCACTCTATTAGCAATGTTCCTGGTTTTATCTTCTTTTTGCGGCAACACTGGAGTAGGGGTCACTTTGTCTTCAATTTTCTTATCTTTAGGAACGGTAGCGGCTGGAGCAAGATCTCTGTAATTCCTCTCCTCTTTCCTTAGAGCAGCATACGGATTTCTACTCCGGAACCTGTAATCGTAGCGTCCATTTCTTGCGTACACGTCATCATCGAACCGCCTGTAAGGGTCGACGGAGTAGCGGTATCGAAGATCAACACTCGGTGGAGTTCGGACCACTTCAGGTAAGTGAGCATAGTAGATGATTCTCTTAGGTTTCCTCGGCACAATGTTATCGTACGGCTCATCGTATCTATCGACTCTTGGCGCTCCTGCTTGATAAGCGGGGTAGAAGCGTCTCTGATCATAGACAGGGTAGTAAGGATCAGCGCGTCTGTAAATATCGTCCATAGGATAGTAGCGGTCATCGTAAATCGGTCTTCGAGATTCATCAGGGTAGAAAACAGCCTGTCTCGGATATACTGGCTTGTACTTCGCTCTGTCTTCTTCTTCGGGTCTAACGAATTCAGTCCTCAGTTCTTCCGTCCTTGTCGCTCGTTGAATTGCTTCTTTGTCGTTGCGAGATTCTGATGCTTCTAGTACTTTGTTTTGAGTGACGAAGTTGACGCGAGGCATTCTAGAGTTGATCAGTTCTCCTGAAGGCTGTGGAGGACTGAGGATGTCTCCCGACTGAGAGTCATCACGATTGGCAAATGGAAGTTTTATCCAGTTTTCGTTGGAAGCTCTGGCACCTCGTCCGGTTGGTTTGTCTGTCACTCTTTCAGTAGTCTGATACAATGGCAAAGCTTCCTTGATGTCGTTGGTGAGAGATATCTTGGTAGTGGGGTCCTCTGGTGGCAGAGGGCCGGGGATCCAGGGCGTGGGTTGGTTCATTTGTAGCCTGTGGTCGGAGTGGACGTTGAAGTACTTCTCCTCTTCGATGACGCCGCGACGGTCTCTCACAGGGTCGGAATCTACGTCGATCTGAAGTTAAGGAGATTGAGTTTGGTCAAAAGATGCTATTTTGAAAAGAACCTAGTCATTTTTGGGAAGTTGAATGATTCTTTTATGAAAAGCTAATGTCAAGTGCGTTTGTTCGAACAGCTCGAAGTAAAAGCTGTATTATTTTTGGAAAGTAAGTAAAGTAGAAACGTTTACGTGTTTTGACAGTAGACCTTTTAGGAAAGTTCAAATAGTTCTCGATATAACCCGCTTTATTCACTATAAATTCTATAGCCATATCAGAACATATCAAGAAGGCTCCGCTGATTTGGACATAAAAGCTGTTATCGCAACCGGATGACAGTATTATATTTTGTATAGAAAAGTTCAAAAAGATTAGCACAACATACCTCAGTCTGTGCCTCGAATCCATGCTGCAGCTCAATACATACTGCAGCCGGAATGAGGAAGCCCCACCACAAAATCATTGCTCTTGGATTTTTCATGTCTTCAAAAAACTTCTGAAACGTTAAAATATTTTTTGTGATACTAGCCGTTAAAACAATGTGACATACCTATTTCGCGTTACTAGATAACTTATTAGTTATAAGCCTACTTAGGCTAAATTATAATTAAATTATGGAGTGTTTTCTTCTAGTTTTTTTTTTAAAGCAAGGCTATCTGTTGACAAGGGTTTAAAATTTCGCAACTTTGATATTTAAGCTTTTGTTAAGCTAAAAAATATACAGGAAATAATTTATAATTTCTCTTCTATCAACCTGGTAGCCAGTCGGTGCCGTGTTGGTGACGGAAACATGATGAAATCAAACGGAAGCGGGCAAGCGACAGACCATGAACGTTATCTGTTTATATTGTAATTACTCCAGCCTCGCTTTTACCTAATATTTGGAGTAATAACTACCATTATGTGCGAGGTGATCCGATGGTAGAACTTGCCAAATTTGCTTTCAATGTTTCTGTAAATGTTGATGGTTTGCGAAAGGGAAAATATTAGAATTGACTTCAAGTTAAATGAAACCAAACACAGACATTTCTTCCAGCCAGCTAATTGTGCAGCCAGCCTGTTTATCAGCCAACAAATTGGCCTTGTCAGCATGCAGTAGGTATAGAACCTAAAGACTGAAGATAAATTTGCCTCAGCAAGAAACCAGAACACCGTACAACTAACAACTCGACACCATTAACAGGAGTAAGTACCTAAGTATAGAACCTAAAGACCGAAGGCAATCTTACTCCAACAAGAAACTTCAATATAAACTGCTGACTTCAACCTGTTTTACTGGAACCAAACCTTAACATACCGAACTCCCAGCCAAGCCAACTACGAGTAACAACTTGATATCGATAACAGTCTAGATCGAAGATAATTTCAACCGGCGGCGACTTCAAGCTGTCCTGTATCACGAACCTACCGACACTGACCACTACTGACTATTGTCAGAGCATTACCTCCGACTTACGTAACCTATGGCTATACTACTATGGGGTTTCGGGGAATTATACACTAGAATCATATACTCAATCGGTTTTATGGAAGCTACTCACAATTTTAATAATATCACAGCACTTCACTTATTCACAATCACAATCAGAAGACAGGCGGCTTAGCCTTTCCCATCTTCCATCTTTTATATCGCCTTCGTATTATCACCGGCACCGCCATCTTGTCGGTGTTCTCACGACCCCCCAGTCGTGAGAGTCACGCACCATCCGTCAGCCAGCCGACAGTGGTGCCACCATCAAGACGTTGGGGGTTGCCATGCTAACATTCGGCCATCCGACCCATAAGTACGTCCTCGTACTTGATTACGCACGAACACTAGTTGCCGCCATTGCACCTGTGGACACTTCACAAATCGCCCACATCTACCAATACCAAGAATAATCTTGATAGATAGATAAACTCTTTATTGTTTACACCGGACATCACAAATAAAAGGATATTTAGACTTAAGAACCAGTGCAAGATCTGGCGACCCCATTGCCAAGAGCGATCTCTTCCAGGCAACCTTAGAAAGGAGGATACATATTGAATTGAAAAATGGGGTGTGCAGTATTAGATAAAAGTGATATGTAAACCTACATAAACTGTATATACTTAGACATACATTCAAAACAAACAACAATTTAATCAATCAGGAAGAATGATCAAAACAATTTTAAATAGGAATAAGCTTATGTTATAAAACTGATCGCGCCAATAAGAAAATAAAATGTGATACAACCTGACACCACAATTTGACTCAATTCGAATGTTTATTACAATCCACTCCCTGTTTGGCAGTTGTAACATATCCGTCCCATAAGCCAGAGCACCCGGGTTCGATTCCCGGTCGGGTAGATGTCATAATGATGAATTTAAATATTTGTTCTGGGTCTGGGTGCCAGATGTCCTTGTCCCTGTGCGTGTTCCATGGCATCCCCGACACAGAAGTCATCCTAGAAGGGAGCTATGAGTGTGAAACGTTTTTTTATTATTTATCAGTCAGTACGACATCTTCTGGCAATTTGTTCCAGTTATAGACCAGAGTTGTTGTCTTGTATAGGATGTGGTTTGTAGTGTTGGTCTGGGATAGTGCGGGCCATAGCAAGGTTTTATGGCGTCTGCTGTCTTCGACATCTTTGAATGTGAAATGTTTTGTATGTCCGTAAAATTATAGAACCCATTCAGCACTTTAACGGTTTCAATCAGGTCTCCGCCCAACTGCCGCTTCTCGAAGGTTGTGAGATGCAGTGCTTTTAATCTGTCTTCATAGGATTTGTGACATGGAGCATACGGTAGCTTTTTGTTGGGCACTTTTGAGGAGGATCTTTCTCAAAGTAGAGACTGCATACTGGGAACCCATACTTCAACAGTGGCTTTATATCCTATCGGATATATCAATCCTTCGTATCCGTAATAGTAGGTAGTTGTGTCGGAAGATTCAGATTAAGAAATATTTATTGAACTACTGATAAGTACCTTGTAATTCATAAGCTATTGGTTGAAATTGTCAGTTTACCCACATCGGGAATTCAATATGTAACTCGTACACAGTCAAATAATTTTAGTAGTTTTTAAAATAATAATAATTAACGATTTCCAATTCAATTTTAAATTCTATGCATAATATGTCAAATTATTTTAATGAAATGTCAATAGTATATACCTCGTAATATCATGTCAATAATAATTCCTCATTAAATGTCAAATTATCAATTGTTTACTTAATAATATCATTTCCGTAGATTTATCTCTATTCACAGATTCATTCAAGTCTTAAAATACGTGATTTAATAGCCACTTCTTCAGATACATTTTGAACTGTTTATGACATGGTATATGTTTCCATAATAGGCATTATTATTATTTGTTTTTTTCAACTTCATTTGATGTGACATCGACCACCACTGAAAAGGCATATTGCTATGCTTATAATGACTGAAGATTTTACTGTCAACATTTGCCAGATGTGACTTCCAGTTTAGATTTGCATCCTTCCTCAGATTAAGCACATGGAACCATAATTGCTATTTGCAATTCAAATATCCTTCTGACTCAAAACTAAGATTAGGTAGTTACATTATTTTCGCAATTGCAAGATTGGCTTCATTATCAAAGTTGTATATAATTAGGAGTAGATTAGTTTACTATTAGACATTTTAGGCTTAGCATATGCTTTCCTTTTATCCCTGTATAATAATGTTTTATTTTGTGAAGTATAAAGATTTGGAATATTTTATGATATTTTCCCCCAAAATGGGGAAATATTTCTAACCAGGCATCATTTCAAGAGTATAGCTGTCGCATGTGCGGCTACGCTATGGCTCCATCTTTAGGTAATATACCTATCTATGACCTAGAGTTACTCCAAGAAAATCCATCTGACTAACTTCGACAAAATGCATTAGACTGATGCTTGGTTGATATATAAACTTGACATCCGTAAACAAGACTAATGATTATGAATAAATTTCAATACTGCAAGGTATAGGCACATCTGTCTATGCTGCTTGCCTATCTTCAAATATATTATACATGATAAATAACAGACACACGTTCCTTGTTTTGTTAAAATCACAGTATTACCAATCTGAAAATGTATTCCGGCACCTTATGCTTCAGTTACGTGATTACTGGGAAATAGAAAAAAAAAAGAAGAAATCTCGATGCTGCGAGCCACCACCAAATAAATATCGGCTTCTGTTAACGGCTCACATTATGACCACAAATTGTGCCCCAAAGTGACAGCCATTGTGCCCGATTCGACCCATGCAAGAGCACTATACGATTGATATGTTGAGTCCAGAGAAGAGACAGTTCACCACCTTGCGTACAAAATACACAACAGTTAACAGGTCCTCCAAGCAAGGGTTGTGCAACTGCTGACATCCAAGTCTAGTTGAAGAGACAAGTATATATTATAATTTGGTCGGAGGCAGCATACGATTATTGTTTCCGTACCTGAAAACTCAAGCATTAGGTGTACAATTCTGCTAATGCTGAAACTTTCATTCAGTCACTTTTGAGTTTCGATGGTAATTTCCGTCTATATAGTGAGAACAAGTAGACCAAAGCACTACTTTAAAAGACATAACGATTTTTAATGGCATGAGTGGTGTAGGACCTCTTAATAGCGCGACAATCTGCAGTAAGAACAAACATTTTTAGAGATAAGTTAGTGTGACAGTACCAAACACACATGTAGGAATCCTTGTATATTATTTGACGCACAAATCATTATTATAATACGAGTATTTGCGTGTGGTACGCAACACGAAACATGAAATCGCTGAAATATCTACCCTAACATTATAAAAAGAAAGATTTGTGTGTATACTTATATGTAACGATTATACACAAAAACTAATAAACCGATTTAGAAACCACCATTAAAATTTTTTTCACCATTAAAATTCTACATTATCCCTGAGTACCCGAGTATACTTGACATCCGTGCAAAGCCAGGACAGGTCGCTAGTCAATTATAATAGACTTCAGCGCTTCAATGCTCTTATACAAACCCTTTTGTGTCTTCCTTTTAACTGCGTTGTTCTATCAAAGCAAAAAAAAAGTTTGATTTCTATTAAGTATTCGGTTCATAGAACAATAAAAAGCTATATGCGTGACCCTTTCAAAGTTTGGGCGTAGCCAAAGTCAGAAAAAAAAATGCGAAGAAAGAAGAAGAAAACCAACTATAACTTTAACCAATCGGCATCCCCTCTGAGCATATTATGTATCTTTGCCTCCATAGCAACTAAAATTTAAGAAAGACTAGAATACTCGCCGTCACGACGAGGAATATGTTTATCGAAATTACCTGAAAATTTTTAAAAACGAACTCGGTACAAGACTCGCTCACGACGGCGCTGGTCAACAAAAGTAAAATTATGTGAAGATCACCGCAGGCACCAAAAACCACAAAAACAACAATCTTGAAACGAAACGTTGATCTAAATAAGACGTGCGAGTGTAGCCCGATGCCGCGCGAGCGTCGCCCGGTGCTGCGCGAGCGTCGTGTTGCGCTGCGCGTGTGTCGCACCGTACTGTGCGGGCGTCCTGTTGCGCTGCGCGTGTGTCGCACCGTACTGTGCGGGCGTCCTGTTGCGCTGCGCGTGTGTCGCACCGTACTGTGCGGGCGTCCTGTTGCGCTGCGCGTGTGTCGCACCGTACTGTGCGGGCGTCCTGTTGCGCTGCGCGTGTGCCGCACCGTACTGTGCGGGCGTCCTGTTGCGCTGCGCGTGTGTCGCACCGTACTGTGCGGGCGTCCTGTTGCGCTGCGCGTGTGTCGCACCGTACTGTGCGGGCGTCCTGTTGCGCTGCGCGTGTGTCGCACCGTACTGTGCGGGCGTCGTTCCGCACTGTGTGAGTATCGCCCGGCGCCGCGCGAGCGCTGCCCGGCGCTGCGCGAGCATTGCCCAGCGCTGCGCGAGCGTTGCCCAGCGCTGCGCGAGCGTCGCTCTGAGGTGTGTGGGCTGCACGTGTGTCGCACTGTACTGTGCGGGCGTCGTTCCGCACTGTGTGAGTGTCGCCCGGCGCCATCCGAGCGCCACCTGGCGCCGCGCAAGCGTCGCTCCGCGCTGCGCGAGCGTAGACCAGCGCTGCATGAACGTGGTCCAGCTCTGCGCGAGCGTCGCCTCACGCGGCACGAGCGTCGCCTCGCGCTGCACGAGCGTCGTCCGGCGCTGCGCGAGCGTGACTCGGCGCTGTGCGAGCTTCGGCCGGCGCTGCGCGAGCGTCGCTCTGAGGTGTGTGCGCGTCGCTCTGCGTCCCACGAAGACCACGCTGCGGTGTGTGTGCGTCGCTCTGCGTCCCGCAAAGACCACGCTGCGGTGTGTGCGCGTCGCTCTGCGTCCCACGAGGACCATGCTGCGGTGTGTCTGCGTCGCTCTGTGTCCCGCGAAGACCACGCTGCGGTGTGTGCGCGTCGCTCTGCGTCCCACGAAGACCATGCTGCGGTGTGTGCGCGTCGCTCTGCGTCCCACGAGGACCATGTTGCGGTGTGTCTGCGTCGCTCTGTGCCCCGCGAAGACCACGCTGCGGTGTGTGTGCGTCGCTCTGCGTCCCGCGAAGACCACGCTGCGGTGTGTGTGCGTCGCTCTGCATCCCGCGAGCGGCGTGGCATGTCGTCGTATCGTTGTTTATATCATCGCAGTGTATCGTAGTATTTCATCGCGGTACAACATCGCAGTATATCGTCGCAGTATATTATCGCAGTATATCATCGCAGTATGTCGCCGTATTGTTGTGAGTGACTACGTTGATTGCTAAATAGTCGTGTTATTAAGGGAGGGAATTGGGTCGGGGTGCGGGGGGGGGGGGGGTCTTCGGAGTTTGCCTCTGGCAAACCTAGTTGGCTATAAGTTGAATATAAGGGACAGTTCAAGACTTTCTTCAGACGAGTCCATTGAAACTGAAACATATTTATTTATTTGCGCAGACTAGATTATCCATCTGGCTGTCACTTTAGTAAAACAAACAAATTACAACAAGCTGGCCCACATTAATGCAAACTTTTAAAACAAAAGGTTTAGTTATGAGGGGATTTTACAATCCGATTTGCAAAAATCACACTTCCACCAAACAATTGTGCGTTATAAGGAAGATCAGCGCCATCTGCTTTGCTTTAACAAGTATCTAGACACGCGGTAGCGTGTCAAGCCAAGTTCAAGTGACAGAATTGGCGAGCAGCACCGTGTGTATATTACACGAACCATTTGGAGGCACTTTTGACCTCGTTTATTTCTACAACTTTGTTTGTGACGTAGTTTTTCTCTTATTTATTTTGTTTCTAACATTGTTCAAGAGTGACAGTAGCGACAAAATGACAGTGACAGCATGATATAACTTTTAGTTTTTTATTTTTAGTAGACGGTAGGTGTAATTCATGCATGTCTTCAAATTTAAAATAATAACATCACTCGATCAGCCATATCGTGACCAAAAATGATTTCTATGCCAAAAAAATATAATTATGAGAGTTGGACAAGTGTTTTAGGTGATTATGAGCCGACAATTTGTATGCCCACTGGTGTATTTAACCGAAATACTATAAAAAGCTTCCACTGCAAAATTAGTGGAACAAGAAAGACAATATATGTACCTATATCGTCACGAAAAGAACTATAAAAGACAGATAGAGAGAAAACGATTATCTGCGTTTCGTCTCGTTGCGCTGCGTGCGCGTTGCTGTGCGTCAGACAGGTCGCCTTGCGTTGCAGTGCGCCCTCGCTCTGCGCCACCCGAGGGTCGCGTTCAGCTCGGTGCTCAGCGGGACTGAAACGCATATTTTTTTACGCAGACTAACTATTCAGGAGGAGAACTTTTATTCTTTGGGTCTAGTTGTGATCACTTAAAATAGACAAGGTACCCCACATTAGGAAAATAAACTTTGACAAGGCCATGTGGAATGTGAGAAACTGAGAACACAATACATAAATTGTTCGGGCACTATGTTAGGCCCTTTCACATAGTTTGTTTGTAATTGTTTACCCCATATTTTTTTTTTTTCTTCTTAAATTTTTACAAAAAATAAATAGTAGGTAAGTGAGCGTGGCAGGAACGAATTAGTAGGTTAAAAAAAGAAAGAAAAAAAAACCGCTCCTTTTTATCCCGGTTCTGAATTGTCAGAGCATTACCTCCGACTTACGTAACCTATGGCTATACTACTATGGGGTTTCGGGGAATTATACACTAGAATCATATACTCAATCGGTTTTATGGAAGCTACTCACAATTTTAATAATATCACAGCACTTCACTTATTCACAATCACAATCAGAAGACAGGCGGCTTAGCCTTTCCCATCTTCCATCTTTTATATCGCCTTCGTATTATCACCGGCACCGCCATCTTGTCGGTGTTCTCACGACCCCCCAGTCGTGAGAGTCACGCACCATCCGTCAGCCAGCCGACAGTGGTGCCACCATCAAGACGTTGGGGGTTGCCATGCTAACACTACTGTTTAAACAGACTCGATATTGCTGAAGTGCTGACACTATTTAAAACTACAAAGCCGGAATACTCCCACGGGTTCGGCGATAGTTCGACTAGCCGTCACGCTCCACATAGTCAGCTATTGAGCTATTGACAATTATCTATTTACTATCAATCACCGTTATGCGAGTTTGTTCAGCCCTGTTGAAGGCGAATGGCCTATAGTTATAGGTGCAGCCAGTGCCGGGTCGTTGGACAGTGGACAGTTTGCAACGTCACCTAACTAGGTTGCATGCCCTATTGATGTTTTTGGGTGAATTCTAATGGATATAAATTCGCAAGAACTAATCTCGTAGACTGTCGAACGAAATGGCGCCACTTCCGCATTATCCTCTTATTGCAACAGTGCGCTAAACCATCATGGTGTGAAGCGCTTGGTTGAGGCCTGGGTGATCGTGGAGGTTGGTAGTTATCTAATAATAACGTTTCACACTCATATCTCCCCAATAGAATAACCTGTGTCGGGGATGCCATGGAACACACAAAGACAAAGACAACTAACACCCAGACCTAGAGCAGATATTTAAACTCATCACTCAAACATCTGCCCGGCCGGGAATCGAACCCGGGACCTCTGGCTTAAAACGCGGATATACCTACAACCGCTGAGCCAAACAGGTCGTCATTTGGTTTTCATTTCATTTCGTTCAAACAGTTGGGATTTCATTTCACTTACGTAGCATAAGCTTACCCTATGTAAAGCGGAGCGATAATCTACTCTGTAATAGGTACTAGATGTGACAGGAATTAGAGGCTGGTGGACGAGTATTATTTTCATCTGCAAACGGAGCATTGTGACATCTGTGGTCATACCAATGTGAGTAGAAAGGTACAGGCTGAGTAAGTGAGTAGTCTCATAAGCGACAATTTCGCGAAGTAATAAGAGGAAAAATCATACAGCTTTGGTAAATATAAAACTGGTAGTAGGTACCTATAATTATAGGTATTATTCGAAGTGTGAATGCCTATTGCCTAATGATACCTCCTATGTTCGAATTTAAGCTAAACAAATGTTTAATTTGATTTTAACCAAGGTAATGATAGCCAGGCACAGATCAGTCAGAAGAATCACGGTAGCTTAAAGAGATACCTTCGGTAGAAGGCCTTCAAATAGCCTGAACCGCCAGTAACAAGGCCAGAAAGCTAAATCGCTACAAAGAGCTAGACGGTTCTAGACCCACCGTAGATTTGGTACTACCTACTACTTTCTTGACACAGGTTAAAAAAGAAGGTGACGTAAACCGTGTGAAACAAATATAATCACCTGAATAAAAGCAAACCTAAAACTAAAAAAAACATTTGCATGCGTTCTAAAAAATCTACTTTGGCATCATTTGTAAAATAACACAGAAGCCCTTACGAACGAAAGTTAGGTAACCGTTTTCAAATTACAAAAATATACGCGTCGACTTGAGAACCTCCTCCGTTTTTTCGTCGGTTAAAAACAAGCTACACACACGGCCTATGTTACCAAAGACGAACCTCTAGTCCTACCCACAAAAGAACAAAACACCATAATTATAAAATGTCCCTAACCACGAGAGCACTAATAGCGGACTCATGTCCCAACCATAGTAAAGTAAGTTAATTACAAGCTAAACCGTTTTTAAAAGCTTTATTTTACTTGCAATATGGGCCCAAGTTTGAAGGCATTTTAAGACGGATCTAAACTAACTAAAAATATATCTGTCTTTATCATTGCAAGCCATTAGACAAGGATGCCAATAGTTTTAGAAAATTTAGATCCTTCTTAAAAAGCCTTCAAACTTGGGCCTTATATGTAACTGTTTGGGTGGAATCTTACAACTCAATTTTAAACCACTTCCCGATGTCCGATTGAGCTGATGAAACTTGGTATACCTACGTGTGTACCTCCGATGACAACGCAATCAAAGCTTGTTTTTAAAATTAACTTATTTACAATATTAAATCGGTCTTACCTGGACATAATCCAGGAGCAGCCAGCGCGGGGTTCACCTCCACAATGGCAGTGAAGTCCCATGGCGCAGTGGTCACGCCGCGCGAGCGTATTGTTTGTCCACACAATCAGACACTGTGTCCACTAGGTATTTGATTTCGTGATTTCTATCATTGATTCTGTATTCTGATGCATCAGAGGTGCCTAATGGTGACTGATGTTTGGAAAATATTGCAAAATTACAGATATTTTTAGGCGTTCATTTGTTAATCACTGATCGATTGATTGATCGGTTTTGTGACATCAACGTTCAACGCACTCCGAGACTGATAAAATACGGAGGCAGAAGGCAAGATAGCCGTAGGAATAAAATTAAATCTCTTTATCGTTCCTGTAGGGCCTCATAGTCTTACAAAGCCATTATAAATTATACCTACATTTCTAACAAGTGGCGACTTATAACAGTTCAGCATTGTTTATGACTGTTCAAGTGTCCAGCATTGATTCTATGGCATTGCATGCAAACACATGTTACGGCTTCAAAATATTGCTACAAAAGCTAATTACCTACTCATTTCAACAGATTTGTGAAGCACAAAATAACTACACGAACAAGCATCAATTAAAAAAAAATACGTTTTACAAAATTCCTTCTCAAAACCGTACAACACAGATAATGGAAACGAGCCCAAATAACTGTTCTATCCAATTTTTGGTGTAGGTTTTCAAACAATGCGATTTATAAGCGTGTCGCCTGTCGCGGAATAAACGATAAATAAATGATTAGGTTTATCCGAGCATCTGATGAATTCATAGAGTTTAATAAACTCTGCAAAATGGAAATATGAAGCTTTTGCTTTTATGTGAATTTAGGCAGATTGCGTTTTGTTGTCCTTTGAACGAGGAAGCGCTATTTTCCGAAGTTTTATAGTCATATAAGATCACGTTAATTTTTTTTGTAAATATAAAGATTACTTCAGTTAAGTCATTTATACCTAGTAAGATGCTATTCAAATAATCCTTTCATAGTTTTCTAATAAATTAAGTGTGTCCTTTTTTAGTTTATTACAGAACCCTAAAATAAAATCTTGTCGCCTGAAGACATCAGTCATTTACGTTGTAGACATATTTTTTCGCTCATAATAATTACATTTTGAAACTTAGTGTAGTTCAGACGAGCAAGAACTTCTCGCAATATAGTTAATATGATCGAAATTCTACCTAAATAACTCTATTGAATATTATATCGAAAGTCTATGATATAATTATTTAGCAAATTAACAAATAAAACAACCCTTTGGTGAGTTTATATAAAATTTTATTTAATACTATTATTGTTCATTAAAACATCTCGACAACTTAAATGCACTCCTGTGTTCGAATTATGTGACCATAAATAGATGACAAACAAAAAAATGTTACTTTTAGTAAAATACCAAGTTCATTTAGAACTATAAATAAGGCATCGTAAGCGCTAAGGTTAAGAAAGCTTGTATTGAAATGATATCAGTTAACTAGGTATCTAAATTATTACTCAAGCTCGACTGATCACTCAATACGTAAGCTGGGTTTTATTTTATTTTAATACATTCTGCTGTTTGGGGACGAAATCAAGAATTCCTACTTTTATATGCGAATTTTGTTACTACGACTTCGTTATTACGACTATGGGACCAACCCGAAATTCGGAAAAAAAATCAGCTGTTCCATACATTTTGTCAAAAGTCATTGACATTTTTCTATGGAACAGCTGATTTTTTTTTCCGAATTTCGGGTTGGTCCCATAGTTAAAGTTGTTCCTTGATGAGTACTATGAGCTGTTTTTGGCTTAGCGTACCCTTTATGAATAACCCTATATGTTTGTTTGTAGAGGGTTGATCTCTGCAACTACCGGCCTGATTTCAAAAACTCTTTCACCAAAGCTACACTATCTTGAGTGCTATAGGTTTTAATTTATAGCTCCAAACCTGTGAGGCTACGAAGTTCTGAACAAAACCTAGTACGTAAATACAGATATAACTTTAACTCTACGGCTTTGGTAAATAAACTTCACATCTCCGCCAATATCAAGTATGATGACCACACAGCACTCAAATGGAGAGATTAATCAAAACATCAAAACATTACGATCGATTTTAACTTTGAACGGGATGGGTCTAAACCGTTTGATAAAAATCTGCCAACTGTTTAAAAATATGAGCTCAATTCCTAATTGAAATGTTTTCTGTGTCTAGATTTTATCAATTTTTAATTTCGTTTTATTATGGTCTCTCATTAATTTCCTCGCCAAACAGCAACATTAAAGTCAATTAGTTATTCTAGCATATCCTAGTGCTTTCTAGTCTTCCGCACGTTCTAGCACATCCGAGAATGTTCTAGCGCGCCCGAGAATGTTCTAGCGCCTTCGAGAATGTTCTAGAATGTTCTATTCATGCTGGGCCATGGCCGCGGGCGCGTTAGGCTCGTTGCCTCCCTTCTTCTTGGATCCGGAGACGATATCATCAATTCGCAGCAGGAGGATCGCTGTTTCTACCGCTGTTTTGTACACCTAGAAAGGAATAAATGTTACTTAAGAAACAGATTTAGATTTTTATTGCATATAATCAGTGTAGAGCAAACTCTTAGTCTTTTTCAGTTTTAGTATTTTCTTGAAATTTGTGTGCATAAAAGTAATATTCAATTCTATTTTATTTTATTTATGCAATGAGCATGCCGTTTGATAGCGAGCTGCAATAACCTGCAATTCGACCTTGAAGGGGCATTTCTGCAGTTTGACAGCTAGTAGATCCTTTACAGTATCATTAGTTGCACATTTTGCAGCTAGCAGTTCTCCAGGTCATAACCTGCGGTTTGACAGCTAACAACTCCCAACAACACATTTCCTGCAGTTTGACGGCGAGTGGCTCCCACACAGTATGACATCGACATCACCTGCAGTTTAACAACTAGCGACTCCCCCACAGCACATTACCTGCAGTTTGACCGCTAGCAACTCCCAGATAGTATGGCATTACTTCTAGTTTGACAACTAGCGACTCCCCTAGTCCTACAGCGGTATATACCTGCAGTTTGACCGCGAGCGGCTCCCAGATCCCCTTGACGGCCATGTCGACGATCTCCCCGGTGTCCCCGTCGATGCCGGCGCTGCTCCCGCCGGCCGCGTGTCTCGCACGCAGCGCCGTCAGCGTGCGGATCGTGTTGGCACCGCAGTTCTGGGCGAGCGTGCGCGGGATTATCTCTGTGGGGAAAGAGCGTTGACGTTTATACAAAGAATCTTAAGTTACAAATGTATTTTCTTAACAGAAATCTCGAGACCCGGCTATAATGTGAATAAGCAGCAAGTCATTGTACTCTATTGTTTTTTTTAATAGTAAAAATGTGCGAATAAACGACACTTGATATCACAGGCCGCGTAGGCGGCGCGCGGTATACCGCACCACAAGCCCTCATAACAGACTCAGCGCGGCGCGGCAAAGTTTGTATGGGTCGGTTTTCTAGCCACAGATCTAAGGCGCCCTTAAGTGCGTTTACTAAGTCCG
Organism: Alcis repandata; assembly: GCA_949125135.1. Classification (NCBI taxonomy): domain Eukaryota; kingdom Metazoa; phylum Arthropoda; class Insecta; order Lepidoptera; family Geometridae; genus Alcis; species Alcis repandata. The sequence goes on from OX421238.1 coordinate 8,936,585, forward strand.
TCGGCGCACTTAGTAAACGCATTTACTTTAAAAGCAATGGCATATTGTATAGAAACCCAATATCGACGGAGTGCACTACGCGGTTTTCTAATTAGCATATCAAAAGAAAGCAAGAAGTACTCGGGTAATTGAAAGGCGCGTACTAAACAATTGTTAGCACACTTGAGAAGTGAGAAAGCAGCATTTATCCCACCCATTTCAATCCTCTGTGACAAAATTACACTAATTTTATTTACCATTGCCGATAATATCAATTGAACCGATAAGTCAATGACAAAAAACCTAACAATAATATTGAGGTGCAGTTCAATAATTGTGCAATATTCCCATAAGCAGATAACAAAGCATCTTCGTATAGAAATACAACTGGCTTCTGAATTTCAGTATAATCGGGGCCGTGAGAGTGTTGCAAGTGTTTGCACAACCGAGCCTCAAACGCAGGCGCGGCGGCTTTATACCCAAATGGACGAGAACAAAAATTACTACTCGAAATTGATACTTGACGACCTGTTTGGCTCAGCGGTAGTGTATTCGTCTTATAAGCCAGAGGTCCCGGGTTCGATTCCCGGCCGGGCAGATGTTTGAATGATGAATTTAAATATCTGTTCTGCGTCTGGGTGTTAGTTGTCCTTGTCTTTGTGTGTGTTCCATGGCATCCCCGACACAGGTCATCCTAGTGGGGAGCTATGAGTGTGAAACGTTTACTTTATTATTAATTGTGTAGCAATATTTTTATGAGCGTGGTTACATGAGTTTTAACTTTTATTTGAATTTTAATGTTTGCCTGAGTTTTTTTTTACTATTAAATTAACTACTGCAACTAGCGTTTCGTGGTATCAACCGTATTTCCGAAATGAAAAATATCCTATTATTTAGCTAATCCGGGATATAAGCTAACTTTTTTTTCTTTTTTTCTTTTGGGGCGTGGGAAATCATCAAATGACCCCTCCCACTCTTGGGCAGAGCGGAAAGGAGTGTCAGACTTCTACTGACTAAAAACCACCCATGTTCCTTCTACGCCCTTGTGCCGCCGAGGCCGCAGTAACTTCTGAACGACCCGCAGCCCCGACGGGCAAATAAGCTACCTTCATACCGAATTTCATCCAAATCCATTCATTTGCGTTTTTGCGTGATTGAGTAACATTAATACACAAAAATTCCAACCATCAAAACAATTCAAAATTTAATTTATTGTGCTTGTGGGCCTGGGTTACAAAGTTGTTTGGGTAAATGATAAAAGATCTCCAGACCCCGCTTGTCAGCGTCCCCGCATCCTAACTCATAAACGGCTAAAGTTTGACATTTATCATATTAGAGTATACTATGTAGTATACTTTGTAGTGGTAGGGCTCTTTTGCAGAGCCCGCCTGGGGAAGTACCACACCTCTGCCAGTTATTCCACCGCCAAGCAGTAATGTGCAAACATTACTGTGTTCCGGTTGGAAGGGCATTGTTTCCAGTGAAATTACAGGGCAAATGGGAGATTAAACAACTTATATCTCAGGGTGACGAGCGCAGTGCTGTGCCACGCAGGGTCTTGAATTCTGCGAGTTCAAAATTCTGGGCGGCGCAGACCTGTTATGGGCAAACGTGACGTTTAACATCAGGCGAGTGATTTGCTCGTTTCGTCACTTGAATCACATAAAAAAAAAGTAGGATTTTTTTTTACGACGTAAGTTACCTAATGCCTGCGCGACTGCACGGTAGGGCGTGTTGTGCGCCGCGTTGACTCCAAGCAGCTGGGAGACGGCCATTTCTACGGCGCCGCCGCCGGCCACTAGGCGAGGGTTCAGCACCTGGAAAACAAACGTGGTTATTATTGAACAACACAAAACTTGAATAGCAAAGACTTAAAATATACGTGGTTCTAAAGAAAAGGTATGCTGTGGCGAAAAGGGCACTTAGTGCTCATCATTATGAACGATTTTTACAATGTGGCCAACCCTGAAATCATGAAAATCAAATCAGCTATTCTTGATATCAATGACGCTCTACAAAATGTATGAAACCGCTGGTTTTTTCTCGATTTCAGGGTTGGTCCCATAGTAAAAGTTGTTTATAATGATGAGCACAATGAACCTTTTCCGGCTTAGCATACCCATTCCTTATAACTCTGTACATAGTTAAATTCAAGGCCGAAAGAGCTTATTCTTTAACTTAGAATGTAGTTTATTTAAAGGACATCTCTAAAAGCATCTTTGAGAAAAATTGTGCACTAGGATTCTGGCGGGCAGTTACGATTTTACAAAGCCGAGGCATATTTTGTCAAAAATTAATAACCTTGAACTTTTTATTTACGCGTTTGAGCACCAGCTCGCCTGTTGGAAAGCAACAATGTGATGGAAAAATAATTGGCTGCGACATACATACAGACAACACCAAAGTCTCGTCTTAAAGGTTCTTCCGCGAAGGAGGTTCAGATCCTTAACAGAACATTATTTTTACAAAACAAAAAACAAAAACCGACTTCAAAAGACCGACTATTGAGTTATTCATCTATTTGTCGCGCACGTACTTAATGCAAATTTAAGACTTATATGGTTTTCTTATGGATACCATTATCAGAACTGGACTAAACTGGACGGGACCAAATGGGAAGCGTCAACTTCTAATAAAAAAAATCATCAAAATCGATTCACCCAGTCAAAAGTTATGAGGTAACCAACATAAAAAAAAATAAATAAAAAAAACATACAGTCGAATTGATAACGTCCTCCTTTTTTGAAGTCGGTTAAAAAGCATGAACTAACTGTTGAAAAATCTTACCAAATTCTTGGCAACATGAAGAGCATCCTGCAGATTCCTCTCGATCTCATTGAGGACATCTTTGGAAGCGCCTCGAAGCAGGATCGTACAGGCCTTGGGGTTCTTGCATTCAGTCACGAAGGTGAAATACTCGTCGCCGAACTTCTTGATCTCGAACTTTCCTGCGAGAGTGCCGACGTCGGACTCTTTGAGCTCCTCGGTGCGGTTGACGATAGTAGCGCCGCAGGCGCGGGCGAGGCGGTTGTTGTCTGTCTTACGCAGTCTGGGAAAATGGGAAATAGGTTAAGATCTCTTGGATCCTAAATTTTAGTTAGTTTTTGTCATGGTAAGTAATGATATTGTCTACAATGTTTCTTCACAAATAGGACTATTTCATTCAAGTCCCTGTTATCATAGGACCGAAGTGTTTAGGGTGGTTTCTTTGCACTAATACTGCTATGTTCTTCAATAATAAATAGATAGTAATTAGTACAAAAATATAATTTATCTGCAAAATCATACTTTATTTCGAGCTTTCAAGGAAAATCTATTCAACTATGCTACTTAATATACAGTATGCTAAGACGAAATAGACTCATAGTTCTCATCATTATGAACAACTTTTACTATGGGACCAACCCGGAATTTGCAAAAAAAATCAGCTGCTCCATAGAAAAATAGCCTTAGTGTCATTAGTACCATTGATTTGTACCATTGATGGTACAAGTGACACAACTTGACAAAATGTATGGATCAGCTGATTTTCTTTTGTGAATTCCGGGTTGGTCCCATAGTAAAAGTTGTTCATAATGATAAGTACAATGAGCCTTTTTCGGCTTACCTTATAACCGTGTTTTAATCATTCAATAGGAAAATTGTCATGAGAGGTCAATACTAACCTGCGAATAGCAGTAATGCCAGCCTTCACCAAGTAATGCTGCGCCAAGTCGGAGACTCCCTTCTCAGTGAACACGATGTCAGGTTTGAGCGCGATGATGTCCTCGCACTGCCTCTGTACGTGCTCCTCTTCCAGTTGCAGGAGTTTTGTGAAGTCCTGGAGGAAACAAAAAATTACAACTTTGATTTGATTTCTGATTAAATGTTGGGTAAACTATAGTAAACCGTTTATCTTAGTCCTCGCGTGCGCGGTACAGAGGCGCGGGGGTATGACGGCGCGGGGGACTGAGGGCGGCGCGCACTACCGCGCGGGGGAGGACTAAGATTGTCCGGTTGACCGGTTTGGCTATACGTGTTATATTGATTCAAACAGCTTATATCTTGCAATTTTTTGCCATGTCAGAAACCTTTGCCTTTGGAAATGGGGGTCTTCGACCAGCTATGAAACGCAATAGGCTGAGAAACCCCTCTGAAAGCTAAGACCGTGTACGTGCCTGTTCGTCGAGTATCTCGATGTTGGTCTGGCTCTCCCCCTTCTTGTACTCGAGCGGGCAGTCGAGCAGCACGATGCGCGGCCGCTCGATGTAGCGCCGCATCTTGGGGTGCGTCACGTCCTTGTTGAACATGACGCCGCTCAGCACGCGGGACTCCTCCACCGAGCCGCCGGGGACCTTCTCGATCTTCGCGTAGCTGGGGACAGTGTGGGTTAATTGTGGTTGTTTTGTAGCCGGTCAGCACGGAGATTCTTCAACTGAGCTACCAGGGATTTTCTCGATTTTCTTGTAGCTAGGAAGAAAATGTAGTTTTATAGTGTCACGCGAGACTCTTCCACGGACCCAGCAGGGATTTTCTCGATTATCATGTAGCTGTGGAAAAATAGTGGTTTAATAGTGTCTTGCGACTCTATGGACTCAGCAGGGACTTTCTCGATTTTCGCGTAGCTGGGGAGTGTGATATAATATTGGAGGTGTTTTGTAGTAAGAGAGAATTGGCGAATGACCAAACTTTAGGAGTTATCTATTTACTTGTTAAGCCAATATGATAAAACCAAAAAAAAACGTAAATTAAAAGTTGTGAAAAGTTTTCTATGAAATAGTTTCATGCCATAGTATTTATGCTTTAGTTACTAGAGTCTAGATTACTAGATACTAGAGTAGACTCTAGTATGAGGCATTAAACAAACTTCTAATTTTTTTAAACTAAAGTTACTAAAATATAAGTATAAAATCAATACACAGATTTAAAATGAATGTCTGCAAAGTAATGCCAGATTTAATCAAGTGGTATCTAGTTCATTTTATGATGTAAGCTCATACTGCTTCATGACCTCCCCCAATAGCGAAAGAAAGGCTATGTGAAACAAAATTTTATGATGTGGTCAAAATTTGAAATGCTAAAGTGACTGTGTTTGTCTGTTTCATAGTAAGATTACATTACATTACAGAGTATTTTTACAGCTAGACAAAACTTGATGAAATTTGTCAAGGGATGGAGAGATTACTGTTTGTACATAGAAAACTTTTTGTTTCCTTGAAATGTGTTAAAATGCAAATTTCCAGGCAAACCTGGGCTACAATCAAAATGTTAAATGTTGCCTTCAACTTACTTCTTGATGTCAACCTCAACCCTGCCATTTTCGTTGATGGTGACAGTGTTGACAGCGTCCAGGGAGATGTCCACAGCCAGGTCAGCCCAGCGCCCGATGTATTTGGTGCCCACACATGAACGGATCTAAAATGTTGTCATTTACAATATAAAATGATGCGAAAGGAGAAAGGTTGTCCTTCTTCTACTGAGTGAATCTAATGGGTGAAGTTTTGAATATGTTGTGGCCATTTAGGGCACATAGTTGTGAAAAATAAATACCAGATAGAACAAGGTGAATTTTAGAAATTTAAGTGTACAAGAAAACAATTATTTAACAAATATTTTGATCATATTAACACGCTTTTAGTAGCTTCACCTGTATGTTTGTAACCGACTCCTTTGAGCGCGTTTTTGACCCACTTTAAACGGTCAGATTTCTTTCAAACTTTGTAGATATATCGAGGACCGATGACAATATTCTAAACAAAGCGTGTTTTTTAGTTTTTTTAACTATTAATTATTTTAGTGCAAAATCAATTAAATAGATTACAGCCATGTCAGTGTTGTTGTTGCATTTTAACTATCAGCTTTCAAAGGCAATGAAATGTATTTAAATTTCAGATATTTTGACTCATATGGTTGTGTACAAACAATTGGACAAATGCAATACAAATGTACATAATTGCTTTTGCAACTATGAAGTTCATGAAGTTTGTATAGTTTTGAAGTTCTGACTAATCTGTAAGCACTATATTTGGATATCTCATTCAATTATTGCGGGATAGTGAGAATATTGGAGCATACACAGTTAGAAAATCTTCCAACAGAATGAATGTGATAAGAGCCTAAACTACTACAGTAGAACTCCACTTATCCGAATTAATGGGGACCGGGACCCATTCGGATAATCAAATATTCGGATAATCGGATTTTACATGATGAAAACAATACAGTATTGTACACGCACAAACAAAAGTAAGCCGTAGCGAAAGAGTAGTGTCCTCGAGCAAGGTCAATAGCACACTGGCTAATCAAAACAAACAATGACAGGTGCGCCGTGACTGCAATGCGCCGGAACTTGTCTTAACTTGCCATTGTGCCTACACACGTGGGGGTTTTTTGTGATTCGGATAATCGGCGATTCGGATAGTCGGAGTTCGGATAATTGGAGTTCTACTGTATAAGTACTTACAACTTCTTTCAGCTTATCTCTGTCATTCAGATCAACTGGTACGGAGATCTTATCTTGCAGTAGTTTAACTGCATCTTCCAAAGCCTGTCGGTACTCCCTGATGATGACCGTCGGGTGAATGTTTTGTTGGAGGAAGGGCTCGGCGACAGCGAGTATTTCTCCTGCTAGAACAATGACTGATGTGGTTCCATCGCCAACCTGGAATTCAATTTTTTGTTGATGTTAAAACTTGTTTGTCTTATTTTTTAAGGGCTCTTCAATTTTTTTATCTGGTTCGAATTAGCTTTAGAAACCAACAATAGTCAAGTTAGCACTCAATAAATAACTCTCAATGGAAAGAAAAGTTTTAGTATCACCTATGAATCATTTTACTCAAAATTACTAAATTAAATTACTATTTTACATAAAAGACTTCAAATTCTAACCTCTTCATCTTGAGTTCTGGCGATTTCGATCATTGTTTTAGCTGCTGGGTGCTGTACTGTGATCTCACGGAGAATAGCGTTGCCATCGTTAGTCATCACGATACCGCCCATGGGGTCCATCAGCATTTTCAACATAGCCTGTGGCCCGAGGCATGTTCGAATAACGTCGGCTATTGTCTAAAATACACACAAAACAATATAAATTGCGACTGAATTAGATCAACTTTAGTGGAAATATTAAGTTTAGTACAAATTTATAGCAAAATTACCTTTCCAGCGTTTATATTTTCCAGTTGAACTTTCCGGCCGAACTCGCGTTTTGTGTTTTGGCCTGTAATGATATCACCGTTGTAGAAAAAAACTTTTATTCAACAAATACTATATTTAAATAGGTGAAATACTCACTCAGCACTAATACAGGTTGTTGTCCGTACATTTTGATGGATTTTCAAGCAATTATTTCCGTGAATCGAGCAATTCTTCGAAAAGAGTTTTTCAAAAGAAAAGAACTTCACGAGAATCGCGTGGTGACTGGTCTTGCCAGATTTCTGTACATAACTTACTACCAATTCTACCAAATGCTACTATAATTTATTTTTTTTTGCATTTGTTTTGTTTGTGAATTTGATTATTTTGTACACAATAAAACTCGTTAAGGTTAACATAACGAGATAATACATACTTATACTTCTACTAAATGATTAAAATGTCATAAATGTATAATTGGTGATCAAACGAACTTACCTGTAAGTGATGTTCGATCATAATTATATGAAGACCTCATCCTTCCATGATTTACTATGTAGTATCGTGCCGTCATACGCGCCATACACGAATTTCAAAGCCAAAACTTAATGTTGTAAGCTTTTTTACTCTATGGGGAGAGTATGTCACTGTCACCGTCACTCAGCTAGGCAGCCCCTTGACTGTTCCAATCATTTAGTTCAAAGCTTCCAAATTTATATAATCTCCCTTGGGGTAATGCGACTCTGAGTTACATGGGGTGAAAAACGAAAAAATCTGGGTGGGACCGATCATGGAAGGATGAAGTCTTCATATAATTATGATCGAACATCACTTACAGGTAAGTTCGTTTGATCACCAATTATATTTCAGACCTCATCCTTCCATGATTTACTATGTAGGATGTTTAAAGCATAAGGAATTATAGGAGTTATAGAAATTTATTATATATTATTCATACATAATTAATTCTTAACTGAATGTATCAACATTAGTTACATTTTATAAGTTTAATTTTTTAAGTATACTACTTAGTAACACTTATCTATTTTGTAAGTTTAGCTCTTATCTATTTAATATTAGTATCACATATCTTCTAGGTATGTATTTGTTTAATCACAATGCTATATTAATCAGATCAAACTCTTAGTTACATAAAAACTATAGAGCATAGAGATTGTTGCATAAAACACATTATATTGAATGCAGTGCTTAATAATTATAATAACAATCTAGTTTTTTGGTAACAATAATCATATCTTAGAGGTAGTAGTTAAATATTATTTCTCGTTAACTTTACTCCTTCACTCCAGCAACTATTGCTGCAAAGTTACAATTTATAATGGGGCGATTATAGAATCGAGCAAAGGTTACAGAATTCTTAGTCCAACCTGCCATTTTTCTAATAGTATCTATATCAACACCTCTCTTATAAGCTGCAGAAGTAGCGGCATGCCTTGTACTATGTGCAGTAAACATATCTGTATCAATGCCGCTTGCTTTCAAGGTTTCCTTAATCCAACGACTTAAGGTAGAAATTGATGCTCTTTGAAAAGGAGCTCTAGAAGTTAAAAATAAAAACTCAACGCCATTTCGTAAGGGGTTGGTTTCATTAATATATGCGCATAGTGTACTTGCTGGGCAGATATTAGGTTGATCTTTGAAAAAAGGGATTTCTAATACTGGTTGGTATCTACCTGGGCCTGAAGTCTTTATCATATCAGGGATTTTAATCTTTAAGCTCTGTTTATCTCCATTAATGTTAGGAACTCTTATCAGAGATAAGGTTTGCATTCTGTGCCCTGTTATTAATGCTAAAAGGGTAATAGTCTTTCTACTAAGTTCAGGTAGCAGGGCATTGTTATCTATAGAAGACAAATGTTTGAATACTAAAGAGACATCCCATGTTTCTTGGTATTTAGGTTTTGATGGTCTTAGTCTAGCTATTCCTCTAAAAAATCGTTTGACACTATTATTACTACAAATCTGCTGACCTATAATTAGAGTCATAGCTGATTTTAGGCTGTTAAGGGTACCATATGCTGCCCCACTTCTGTAAGTTTCAGTTAAGAAATGTAAGAAGATAGGTACAGTTGTTTCAAAGTAATCTAATTTTTGTAAGTTACAAAATTTTATCCAGCCTGAGATACCTGATTTATATTGCCTTAAGGTATTACTTGAAATAGATGCCAGCATGATTTCTGATGTTTCCTCTGACAGTCCTTGCCTCAAAAATGCTTCCCGGATAATATTCCTGCAGTCAGGCATAGGTTTTTGTGCAGTGGGTGAGGTACTCCGGAACCTGATAAGAGCAAGGTTTTATTAGGGGGCAGGATAACTAACTTTGATTTTAGTAAGGATCTAAACAATGGAAACCAAGGTTGCGCTTCCCAGTAAGGGACAACCATTATGCCAGTTGCTTCTTCGTTTATGATTTTTCTTAAACTCTTCAGTATCATGCTAAAGGGTGGAAAGGCATAAAAGTAAAAGGTTGACCATTTCACTGTAAATGCGTCTATTGCCCAAGCTCCCGGATCTCTGTGCCATGCTATATATTTCCCACATTTGAAGTTAACTCTAGATGCAAAAAGGTCTATTTCAGGCATGCCAAATGCTTGTGTGATAGTTTTAAAGGCTCTCAGACATAATGTCCACTCTGACTCTGTTGGACTTAGTCGTGATTGAAAGTCCGCCTCAAAATTGTCTTTTGAAGAAATGTAGGATGCATATAACCATAATTTTCTTTCTTCACTCCATTGCCAAATACTTTTAGCAATAAAGTGAAGATGTGGAAATTGAACACCACCCAACCTATTGATATAAGAAATGGCAGTGGTGTTATCTATTCTTAGTAAAATCTCTGTATTCCTACTGTTATTTGCAAAACATTTTAATGCAAAGAAAGCAGCTAGTAATTCTTTCATAGTAATATGTAACTTTTGTTCCTCTTTTTTCCATGTACCATTTGCAATCTCTTGTCCACAGCACGCTCCCCAACCCACATTTGAAGCATCTGAGAAGATTTCTAGGGAAAATTCATTTTGTCTTATTGGACTAAATGAATTATCTATATGGTCCCTCCACCATTTCAAATCTCTTAGGCAAGAGGGTGGAGTATCTATTAGCGTTTCATAGTTTCCATCATGATGTAATAGGGATAAAAATTTATGTCTCTCTAATTGTTTTGTGTAAAGAAGTCCATATAATACAGCTGGACATGCCGATGTCAGTATGCCTAAAACTTTTGCCATGAACCTAATGCTATAAGACTTGGGTTTTAATAGCTGCTCCACATATTGTTTAATTGAGTTCTTCTTTTCCTGTGGGAGTTTAATGTTCATACTTGTTGAATTTAATATGAAACCTAAGAATGTGCATTTGTTTGATGGTACTAAACAACATTTTTCTTCATTTAAAATGAACCCTAGTTGCTCCAGTAGTTGTCGAGTGTGTCTAATGTTATCCATGCAACCCGTATATGAGTTTGATAGTAACAAAAAATCATCTAAATATTGAACAGACAAAAAACCTCTTTTCCGTAACTCTGACACTACTGGTTTCAATATCTTTGTAAAAACAAAGGGAGCTGAACACAGGCCAAAAGGTAAGACATTAAATTGGTAGGTTTTTCCTTCAAACCGAAATCGTAAATACTTTTTATGTTGTTCACATATAGGAATCATATAGTATGCATCTTTAAGGTCAATCTTAGCTAGGAAACAATGTGGAGTCATCAGTTTACAAGCCGTACGTATATCTTCTAATTTAAAATGTTGTGTATTTATGAATTTATTCAACTGTTTTAAGTTTAAAATAAACCTATAAGATCCATTAGGCTTTTTTATAAAAAACATGCTAGAAATGAACTGATCTTTACTGTCTTTGCATTGTTCAATAGCACCTAAAGCAGTCAGTCTATTTATCTCCTTACTGAACATGTCAATTTCTGTGTGGGATACAATATAGTTTGCAGGTTCGCTAAGTTGGAAAGGTTTTTTATCAAATGGTATTTTGTAACCTGTAACCCATGATAGAATAATTGCATCATTATTAGCTATGTTAAGCCATGAGTTGAAAAAATACCTTAGTCTAGCAACCTGCGGTGGGTGTAGGTGCGACGATGGTCCTGAGGAGGTGGATTTCCTCTCGATCTGTTTACATTCTGTCGGGGATGAGGTTGATTGCGAGAAGACATTTGCCGAGCGGCCCGCTCGTTGTTGCGCCTCTGTTGTGGTTGGCGTGCAGTGGTGTTTTTGAGGTGACGAGGCGGGCCTTTGTAGTTTAAAGGCTTGGGAGCCTGAGGTTGTTTTTGAGTCCTAAGATCTTGGCCAGCTCTTGCTACTGCTTTTGCTGTTTTTATTCCTTCAGTCAAATTATTACCAAAAAGAAATCTTTCTGGCTCCTGTTCTTGGAGAGAAGATCTCAATTCTTTGCTTACACTTGCTAGGACCATCATTCTTCTGTTCTTGGTTTCTGAGTAGTGGAGGTCGCACAGCAACCTCGCTGCGTCACTGATCTTACTTACAATCGATATGTCTGATATTTTGATCAAATCTGACAGGGCTTCCCCAAGGGCAGCTAATGCCGCAGCCATCAGTTTTTGTTTGTGAAAGATACTCATGTCTCTTTTTTGAGCAGTATCAGTTAGAGCTAATGCTGCTTCTGGGTTTAATTTTGGTGTCCACATTCGTGGCACATTCTCGTTAGGAGGATATTTTTCTCCTAGTTTTAGTCTTTCCTCTTTTTCTAACCCAGAATGAAGGATATTCTCCCATCTTTTTGCTATTTCGACATGGATTTTGTTTCCAGTTTCTGGAGGTTTTTCAGCCTCTTTACCGAGTACATTTAATATGTTACCATCTAGCTTGTCTTCTATGATTATTACCTCTTGAGAATCTTCAGGGTGTGGTTCTTCTTTCCTCACTTTTTGATCTAGAGAAAAAACAAAGGGATGCATAGTTATTCATAGGTAGGCACCTTATTTTTGTCAAACTTATGGTCTGACTGCGGAGTAATATTAGTTTAGTAACAGATGGATATGGTCCATGTTTGTCGTGACAGACAAAACACAGATTTGTGTAACTATTTGGTTCCATCCTGCAATTGTTTGTCTCGGATGTACCTTGGCTGACCTTTCGTGAAAGCTCTGGTCAAGGAAATAAATCACTGGGAGCCCCCACAGGACAACTCTCGGATTGAACCAGATTCAGGTTGATCTTGAAAAATGCTTGTCTCGGAAGTACCTTAGACATGGCTGACCCCTCGTGAAAGCTCTTAGTCAAGGAAAAAATAAATCACTGGGAGCCCCCACAGGACAACTCTCGGATTAGACAAGATTGATATTTGCTAAAGGCCAATATTAACCATCAATTTCTTCAAAAATTTCATCCTCCAGGTATTCTTCATCTTCGTAATAGGACGGCGTTGGAGTCGGCGTTTGAGAGTCGCGCTGAAATCGTTCCACATCGTCGTCCACTCTTCTTCTCTTGTTCCAAAAACTTAAGAATTCCTCGAACAATTCATTGTTGCTCTCCTTCCTCTTCTTATTTTCCATTTTCCTTTCCTGGTGATAAAAAATAAAAAATTTTCTATAAAATACTACGTGCTTTGGCGCGCACGAAAAAACGAATGATTGGAACAGTCAAGGGGCTGCCTAGCTGAGTGACGGTGACAGTGACATACTCTCCCCATAGAGTAAAAAAGCTTACAACATTAAGTTTTGGCTTTGAAATTCGTGTATGGCGCGTATGACGGCACGATACTACATAGTAAATCATGGAAGGATGAGGTCTGAAATATAATTATAATAAATGCTATTTCCGTCAAAAGTACTGCTAAAAATTCACAAACATTTGCGTTTTTGTTTGCTGGCAATCTTTATCAACTTTTTATCATTTGTCAAAATATGTCAATGTCAAATCAATTATTTTTTTAAAGCGCCATCTGTACAATATTGGGAAGACTTTTTGTATTTCTCAAATCATAGACCACAAAATGGTTAAGTTTAATAGTCACAGATGGCGTTGAACTACGTATTTCTTTTAAAATTTTATTTTCGCACTTGGAGAGAAAGGCAAAGGTGGCACCCAGTACAATAATAAACGGTCGATTTCGAACAAAAAAAGTCAGTATCTTGAATTATTTATAGTTGAGGAACATTCCCCTCTTTCCTTTGCATGCGTCTGATCAGAGGTACGGATTTTCGAGTTTCTAAGCCTCTTGTAGCCTAGTTTAAAATCTAGCACAGGTATCTCTATCTAAAGTACCTACCAGATACACTAGTAATATTTTTCAGTTTATAGATAGACCTAGAGTCCTAAGCCTAGACTTAGTACTTACTCCTTACCTCTAGGATGGACGGTGACTTCGCTTCGTTCATAAGTAGTAAATAAAACAATTTCGGTAAGTGAATAGGTACTTACCTACATATTTAATATTTTTATAATGTAAGTAAGTACTACCTAAGTTATAATCTTAGAAAGCAGGTAAGTAGACAAAGATATTGACATATAGGTATAACATTGATTACACATAATAGCTTGCACTTATATAAATGTAAGTGTAGGTAAGCAATTACCTACTTGTCTTTGGCATTAGGTATATTTTCGACTAGAGCTTAAATAAATGAGATCAGACAAAACTTTATTAATATCTTAGGTACTAACAGGTAGGTATTTATAGATGCGATATATTGCGTAAAGTATGTAGGCGAAAGCTTGGATATTTGGTGTTAGGTAATTTGTCCTAATTTTAGGTGTAATAAGTAGAAATGTAGGTATATTCATACTACACCCTACCTACGAGTATAATGAATTTCGGAATCGTATTTCACATTTCTAAACTTATTTAATTATAATATTAGAAAGCTAATCAATAATATCTTCATCGTCTACATCCGAGGATTCCACCTTCGTATCCTCATCTTTACTGGCTTCTTCTTTGGCATCTTGAGACGTGTGTAGTTCTTGATACACACGTTTTAAATTCCTCATTACGTACGAAGTTCCGTTAACCATCCCAGATTTGGTATCAAAGAACTTTTCTGCACCATCAGGTGGGCTGCCCCGAACTGGCACGGAAAAAGCAGAAACGTGCCGAGGTCGCTGTCCAAAATCTCTCCCCAAACGTTTGTCCAGCCCAATATCGGCCGGCGGAACCTCTGGACCATTCGTATCGCCCTCTGCCATGCGTTTTCTATCGTAAATATGTCCAGAAACGCGTAAATCAATGAAGAAGTTTAGGGGGTCCACTCCGAATTGTGGATTGTATAGTGGTGGGTACCACATCGGCGGCGGTGGGGGTAAGATCAAATTGGGCTGCGGAATAGAATTGTCTTGAAGATTTCTTGCTATAGGCGATGGTTTTGGCAGCTCCTCCGTCCCAACATCGACGTATGAAGAGTGTCGCCCGGGGCCTGGACTGCTCGGCTTCACGTGCTCCGTCTTCGGTGATAGCCCCCTCGGCGACGGCTCGCGGATTCTAGGATGTTTCTCCACAGTCAGTTCTAAAGGAACTTCTGGACGAATTTCCTCTTTTTTCTCCTCTTCTTGTTTCGGCCAGTCTCGTCGCCAATCGTTTTCGTTCTCCGCGAAGTATTTGTGCGTTCTTCGTTTGAATCTGCGCTGGTAATGAGGCGGTCGGCATCCGTGGCGAGCGCTGACGAAGGACCTTAGCATTTCGCTGAAGAAAAATGCATGAGGTTGAAGAGGTAGAGCGCTGTATAGATACGGTGGTGTAGCCGCTAAAAGCCGGGAGACAAGCTCAGTGTTTCTGATGTCTCGGACGCTGGTTTTCTGAACTTCCGTCGGTGGTTTTTCTTCCTGAACGGAGCTCATCTGCAACAAAAGGGTAAACGTAAATCAATCAGCAAATGAGCGAGCGGCGGTTTTCATGTGAATGGAACGCTCGAATGAATGGGGTGTCTTGTCTGAAGAGTCTTTAGACATGCCGATATTTAGTAGGCTTTTTAGAAGGAATGTGCATTTGTATTGATTGTCGTTTTTTGCTAACATGTGTTAACATAAATATGAAGGCTAAATGCCTGTGAAAACTGTACAAAATTAGTATTTCAGATAGTCCATATTTTCTTACTAGGTTATTTACATTTTGCATTTAGAGTTTATCAGAATTTTGTTGCAGATAACTAGGTACGTATGTAGCGTTTCATCATCATTGTCGTAAGTAGTCCACTGCTGGACACAGCTAAGCCTCTCCCAAAGCACGTTGCTCAGCCCAATGGGGATTGGGCTGAGCATTTCCATTTCAATGATTACGACAAACCGTAACAGTGAAGATAACGATTCCCTCTCGGTTTGAAGACAAGTTTCAAAATCGTACACAAATGTCGTACGATATAAATGCAGCAAGCCAGTCGTGGGTGATTATCACCGCGAACAATACGCCCATTGTGTAACGAGAGCTGCACTCGCCGGGACTTATCTCTCACGAGGTATGAATGACTCAGGAATTGTCATCTAGAGAGTCTTATGGGTTGATTGCACGTAACGAGTACAGTGGCGAGACAGCGCCCTCGGCCGCGTACTCGGTTTGTATAAATAGTTAGACGAGGCGAGACAGTCACTAGAGCACTATTTTTTTATCTATCCTCTCTATCCAAAGGTTGTCTGGAAGAGATCGCTCTTAGTGATCTATAGAGTTATAATCCTTTTGTTTGTAAATTATGGTGTGAACAAAAAAGATTTTTTCTATCTATCTATACTTAATATCTATCTAGCCGTGATTTGTTACTGTCTGTTGATCTACCACACTAGTTTCAGGGCAACTGTTGCTATTGCATTCTGTAAAACCTTTTGCGAATTCAAAGGATTTATCAAACTACAAAAACAGACACAAAAGAGACATCGGTTTTAAAATGCAAAACACGACGTTGCGTTGCCGTTACCCATCGACATGAAAAAATTGGGGATACAGGGCTATAAGGAAAGGGTACGCAGGTTATGATTTTTTTTAAACGGTTTTATTTAGCTCACCCCGTTTGTTTTATTCTTTCTTGGGTCAACTTTAGTAATTCAAATTTCACCCTCTTCCTGTCAACCGATTAATCTGAAATTTTGTATACACTTTGGATTTTGGTGACAATACAATTATGTTTATTCATTATCATTATAAATTCAAGATGGCCGCCGCTACAAAATGGCGGATAATTTATGTTTTATTAATCCCATCAATATGGGTATCAAATGAAAGGGCTCAACAAGCAGAATACAATATACTATAAAAAATTGAAATCCAAGATGGCAGCCGCTACAAAATGGCGGATAACGTAGGTTTTATCAATCCCATCAATATGGGGATCAAATGAAAGGGCTCAACAAGCAGAATACAATATACTATAAAAAATTGAAATACAAGATGGCGGCCGCTACAAAATGGCGGATAACGTAGATTTTATCGATCCCATCAATATGGGTATCAAATGAAAGTGCTCAACCAGTATAATACAATGTACTATATAAAATAAAAACTAAAAACTAGAAAATAAAAATAGGTAAAAAAAAATTTTAAGTTAAACGGTTTTATGTTAAAAAAAAACATACATTGCAATGTTTAAGATAAATGTACTAAAAACCAAAAAATAGACTATACAGTCGTGGGAATCATATGCATAGACTTAGACTAGACTAAAATAAAACCGTGGGGCACGTCCCGGTTTTCTTGCCCCACGGTTTTATTTTAGTCTAGTAATGTATGTTTTTTTTTTAACATAAAACCGTTTAACTTAAAATTTTTTTTTACCTTTTTTATTTGCTATGTTACCAAAAAATGATGTTCTATCCATCCATGTCATTACCATTTTAGTTTAATTATTTTCTTTCATATTTTTTTCGTGTTTCAGGATTGATGATCTCATAGCAAAAATCCTATTATTAATGTGAAAGTTACTTTTATACAATAATTAGCTTTAATTTTACCTTGTTTGTAATTTTTTTTTTTACCTTTTCAAGCCAGAACGGCTGGATGGAATTGAATCTAGTAGTTTATAATGACGAATAGGTACTATGAGCCCTTTTCGACTAAGCATACCCTTTCCTTACAGCCCTGTAGAGAATACGTAACACCGAACACGAGCGATGCTATAGAAAGCGATACCCCGCGATGCGTTCGTCTGTCGACATCGATTTTTCAGCTCACCGCTGTTTTATTGGCAATATTCGAGTGACGGGGCGCATATCCGACTACGAGGCTTTCAAAGCGGATTTTCGGCTTTTTTTTATTCGATACCATGCGCGATATATACACTCGATATAGGTACCAATGGATACGTTAGTATCCACGCTGTGTAAAAGTAGAATACGGAATTCACCCGTACACTGAGAAAAATGGCCACCTTATTGACTCAAAGTAGGTACGGAGTATACTGATATTACCAAAAAGTGCTTAGTACCAGTTTTTACTGTGACAACTATCATAATATGGCATCATTCCCCAAAGAACTCGATTACATCTTCACTCACACATTGCAGTTATAGAGTGATATTTACCTATTATCGCTTAATTTTAAGACAATGTACCTTATTTAAACCAATGTCACGATATTTTTCTCAGTGTATAGAGTAAAATACCGACCTCACAGCGTTATTAGTTTGAAAATCTGTGCACTGTAATGTAATGTATATAGAGTTATTCATAAAGGGTATGTTAAACCGAAAAGGGCTCATAGTACTCATCATTATGAACAACTTTTACTATGGGACCATCCCGAAATTCGCGAAAAAAAAATCAGCTGTTCCATAGAAAAATGTCAATGACACTCAACAAAATGTATGGACCAGCTGATTTTTTTTTCGCGAATTTCGAGTTGGTCCCATAGTAAAAGTTGTTCATAATGATGAGTACTTTAAGCCTTTTTCGGCTTAGCATACCCTTTATGAATAACCCTGTATAACCTTTACATGTTCAGAGGGTTAGATATGGGATAGTAGTCATCAGTCTCTGATAATTATTTTTACAAAACAAAAAACAAAAACCGACTTCAAAAGACCGACTATTGAGTTATTAATCTATTTGTCGCGCACGTACTTAATGCAAATTTAAGACTTATATGGTTTTCTCATGGATACCATTATCAGAACTGGACTAAATTGAAATGGGACCAAATGGGAAGCGTCAGCTTTCTAATAAATAAAGAATCATCAAAATCGATTCACCCAGTCAAAAGTTATGAGGTAACATAAAAAAAAAACTTACAGTCGAATTGATAACCTCCTCCTTTTTTGAAGTCGGTTAAAAAGTAACTTAGTAACTAAGTACTCTGGGTAGCTCGCCGTGAAACCGGCACCTAAGGCGGAGCGAAATCATTTCTAATCCGAAAAGTAGACAACTAATAAGTAGGTAGGTTACACACTATTTTGAAAACAGTGTGCAAAATGTGATTATTGTGATTATTTCGTAGAATCTCGTTGTTTCAGACTCGTCAAGTCTTTGAAAAAAGAAAATAACAGTGAAACAGTCCGTTATCGAGTAGGTAGGTAAGTTATTTTGTCAGGAGTCGGGAATACGGCTGCCAACATTCCAAAACTTACATTTATATTTCTACTAGCTGACTCGACAGACGTTGTCCTGTCAAAAGCCATTGCGTCAATTCTATGTCAAATGTCAAAAGTTACATTAAAAAAGTTTACATTGTCCAAAGCGCTATATGGTTTAAGTATTTTTAAATTTTCTAATTTTTCATGTTTTTTACTAATAAATTGAGATGTGAGCTATCCTATCTCCTAAGTTAGATCGAACTGCACCCGGTGTGCAAATTTGATTGAAATCGGTTAAGTAGTTTAGGAGTCTATAGCGGACAAACAACGTGACACGTATTTTATATATATTAAGATTTATAGTATATAGTCATAGCAGTTTATTATAGCTACCTCGTTACCCAAACTCCTTCAAGTCACCCAACAAAGGCTTCTCACTCACACCATCTTAGATCTCATAAACATCACAGGGCTGTCACGCACACACAGAACCTATACAAACGCATGTTAATACGGTATCTCTGAATGATAGGAATTAAATGTCACATTAACATATCGCCGAGTTTGAAGTGAAAGCGATACATCGGATTTGTGGGACAATAAATGGGGGTGGAGAGGGGTAGGATGGGAGATAGGGCTGTACGTACAAAAACGTTTATCTGTTTTTGAAAATTTCTGTGTTCTTATTTTCAGTTTTGTATCATTTCAATATTCGATAGGAATTACGGAAATAATTTTTGTACTTTACGACTATCCGTTGACGTAGACAATTGTGTGATATAATGACTGTGGTTACACCCCATTTAGATTGTTCAGCTGTTTTAATTATTAATCAGATTTAATTTTACGTTAATTTTTATGTTGCCTCTCAAGTTGATAAATAGTATCATTACTATGATATTACCCGTTATCTATTTTTTATGTTATTTTAACAGCTTCAAATATCTCATATTACTAAAAGCAAAAAGTACGTGACAGCCCTACCGTCTCAGTTGTTCACAATAAATCCAGAGCGGCGTATCTCTATTCAAACAGTTGATACGTGAACGAGTCTTGCTTGCAAACATGACGAGCTACTACCCTACGTCTGCGAGATAGATAAGTGGGTGACAACCCTAGCTGGGTTTTTAATCGGCGGGAGATGTAGCGACCTACTTACTCGTATATTGTGGAGAGATGAGAATCAATGTGTGAAGCCAAAAAAAATTGTGAAGTGTATGTGGCTTAAGCTTTTCCGGCGATTGGAGTAGGTGATTGAAAAATAACTGGGCTGAACTAAAGGTTTTTTGATACTTCTTCTTTTTTTAACTTTGAAGTGTTTTCTTTTATCTAAAACGAACATTAGAGCTGACTCTTGCTTATTCACACGACATTTCTGCCCTTATAGAGATTTTTTTTTCCAAAAAAAAAAATCTGTTTTTTTTTTTCAGATTTATGGTAACAAATTTTAGTTCCAGTAGAAAATACTAAAACAGAAATAAAAGTATGGTACAGAAATAAAATCTTTTCAATTCTATCAAATAGAAATTCTATGAATATCACACAAAAAATAATCAACATAACCATACGTGCTACGAATATTCGTAGTAGCGCTACGAATCTACAAATTCTGTAGCACTGTAGCATTTCTGTAGCATCTATGTAACATTCACAAACAAAATGCACAGATGTAAAAGAGATCGTTATCTGGATGTGTCCTTTGATACCGCTTCCCGGTACCGGAATACCGAGATAAAAATAAAATTAAAAGAAATGTTCCGACCGAGCGGCGGCTATCTTTTAATTATTGGGTATTCTACACGGTTAACTGAAGTATGAAATGGGAGAGGATATATTTTCATAGTTTTGACGTAATAATAATATACTGTAAAGCAAGGCAGTTTCAACTTTTGACGAAAGTTGATGCGTTATTTGGGTTTTTACCAAAAACATTTTGAACGATAGGTAAATATAATATGTATGGTATTTATAGACAACTCATGGTAGGTACGTACCTAATTATTCCAAAACTATGCTGAACTTATGTTTTTATATATTTTTTTGGAAAATAACCCTTCGCAATCCTACATAGCAAATCTCTTTTTTTTAAATGATATACAGATTTTTTTTTTATTAATTAATGACTGGTATGAAGTGATATGGTAACAAAAACTATTACGGCTAACTCTAAAACTCATAAAAATAGCCACAAAACAATTCCAAAAACGTATTTAAACGTCTGCTACAATTCAAAGCGCTTTCACAAAAGCCCACAAAACATTTAACGAAAAAACCGCTGTTAAAGTACATAAAAAATTCAATTAGGTGGCTCCGACACGGATTTTAGCGACAAATTCGTTCCAAGCGAGATTTAGCACCTGTCTGGTATTTTTTGTGGGATTTTCAACCGTATGGTGTGGATTTAAAGGTGGTGGGAAGTACAATGGTTGCTGTCGCCGAGGCTCACGGCAAACGTTAATTTCCATATTAAAACCGTCACAAAGGAAGCAGATTCAAAAACCACATCGTCGCGTCGGGGAACAAATTGATCGTTTTAATAATTTGGATGTGGTTGAGAAATAAAAAATCAGAAATATTTTTTGGCCAATAATATTGAATGTTACTGGAAGTTAGTAGTCGAAATAGTTTTAGTATTGATCGTTTGTTCTTCAAATAGCGTAATTTTAATTTTTATACCAAATATGAGATGTTATATCTTGGGGTCACTTAACCATAGATAAAGAAAAGTAAAAATAAACTCTTTCATGAATGATTACAATTTCGTAACCTATAATTATTTACCTTTTTCATTTCTTCTCCTCACTTAGCGAATAAAAGTATGCGAGCTTCTAAAATTGTGTTGATATTTTTCCCTCTCAGTAAATCAGCCTAGCATACTTTACTCATTATAAAGATCTTCCAAATTAGGGTATCTTAAACTCTATTAAAAATTGTCATTTTATTGGTTTGTTATAAAAAATACCACCTATACAGCTCTCAAAGAGAGAACTCAACTGAAATACTCGTAATTTGGTATTGTAAATTTACAAGGGTGTCATTGTAATAAAACCCTGTTTAAATTAATAAAAGATTTAAAACAAATACCACCTCCAAGATACCGCTTTCCAACATCCCAACTCAAACAATATTGCGCTCAGATACCGAGCGGTATGATAATCGCGTCAAAACGCACGTGAAGTGCTACCGTTGGGGGGAGCCCCCCGGCAGGGGGTTCTAGGGGGTCCGGGGGCTGGGGGGCTGGGGGCGTAGGGGTGCTAAGCCGATGACGGCTTTAAAACGTACCCGATTATCCGAGGTACTTGCGAAGTATGATTTATAACGGTCTACTGATTTGAGCTGATATGGTAGGTTTGATTAGTTGTTGTGATGACTATGAAGTTTGAAGGTATCATAAACAGAAAAATGCTTGAGCGTATAATGTGTTCTGGAGTGTGTTTCTCAAAAGATAAATAAAAAATACCTAGGTATCATCGATCTAATCCGACTTCGGTGCTAGGTATATATAAAACTACACCAAATCTTGATCTTTTTTTTTGTATTTCTTTATAAAAGATTATAAGTTATTATGGAATCGATTTCTCCAGGATAGGTGTAGTCTGTCGCAGATAGCACCATCTCATCAGAGCAGAAAAACGTTGAGAAAGCTTAATGTGAAAAAAAAAAAATAGGAATAGTAAAAAGTAATGAGAAAAATTATGAGTAGAGATTGTTGTTGCTACTGTAACAAAAGACATACACAGCTGGGCTCAAAGTGTTGTACAGATAGATATGGGCGTGTATTTCATTTTTCTGTAAAAAAAATTTATGAATTATAGGTATGTTAGGTTTCCAAAAACATAAACGTTAACATAGGTTAACACAGGCGTTGGCACGAGCGGCTATAAATATTGATGCAAAAAATTCTAAAATTGTACTCCGTCGTGAAATGTGAAAAAAGTAATCCTCTTTTTTTTAATCCCGGCTCGGGAGTTGAGCTTTTTGTAGAGTGCATTAGTTTTTAGGGATCCGCATCATGAAAAACCCCTCTGGATTTTTCAAGTTTTTGTTGAATTTCTGCTAAACAATAGAGAAGTTAAAATGGAATGAATGGACACGTTAAAATTGTTAAAGAACAGTTTTACTTCTCACTTCAATTTTATTTTGTTTTGTAGACTTACTTGTCACTAAAGAATTTACTAAAAAACGTTACATAGATGACAGACAAGATGATCTCACATGACAAGATGTCATCTTGAAACATAAAAAATCGATCAATCTCAGTAGATCTTAACCCTTTGACGACCACGGGGACAAATGCGTCCCAAGCCAAAAAATAAAAAAAAACTACATTTTAACTACGCCATTACAAACGATTTTGCTTTAAATTCATTTTTGAACGTATCTCTCGCATTATTATTGCTGAAAACACAGCGTAAGAGACGCCATTCTTGGTTTATGGGTTATTGAAAACTGACATATCATTTGGCGCGCTAATCTCAAACTTTGTCAAAGTAATTTTTGGTGTAAAAGTTTTTATTATTATTTTTGAGTGTAAAATAAACCTTGCCTGGTAAGTGAATTCTCATTCTATGTAATTAGCTAACCGATATTTATTTTTTGTACCTTGTTATTAGATCGTAAACACGAAGGGACAGCGGTGTCCCTATGGCCGTAAAGAGGTACTTTTTATATGAAAAAGTTTACTTACTGTAGTGATGTTTTTTTTTCAGATACCCTCATTTTTATTCATTTTGTTGTAGGATATGTCTCGTAAAAGACGTGGAGTATTCGAACTCAGGGAAGATGAAATTCTTCAAATTTTGATGGGTGATAATAGTGATAATGAAGATGACTTGCTGCTTGACGAAGAAGACCAAAGACTTTTATATGAAAAAGTTTACTTACTGTAGTGATGTTTTTTTTTCAGATACCCTCATTTTTTATTCATTTTGTTGTAGGATATGTCTCGTAAAAGACGTGGAGTATTCGAACTCAGGGAAGATGAAATTCTTCAAATTTTGATGGGTGATAATAGTGATAATGAAGATGACTTGCTGCTTGACGAAGAAGACCAAAGACTTCTGACAGAGGATGTACTGTACTGATCAGGAATCTACAAGACAGTCGCCTGAACCTTTACCGTCGACAGTAGAGCCCGTCACCAAATCTCATTGCAACAATCAACCGGTTTTCAAGTGGAGCCAAAGAACATTGTTTTCCGTGAGGTCGATTATGAGTTTGGAAAGGTGAGAGTATGTCAAGCCGATACATTGGCTCCTTTTGACTTCTTCTGTTCAACAACTAATTTTGATGTCTTGCAGTGCGATACGCTCATCAAAATGGACGGGAATTTACTACTGAAGTGGATGAAATGAAAGCATTTCTTGGGATGAATTTAGTTATGGGGTATCATATCTTGCCATCACTGAGAGACAAGTACAGTACGCAAATCCGTGAAACGACCATTGGCCTCTCACCCCATGGAAAGATCAAATAACAGAAAGAGATGTGTAAACTGTGCCAAAATCAAGATAGAAAACCGCACAAATAACACTTGCGTTATATGTAAAGTTCACCTTTGCTACACCAATGAAAGAAATTGTTTCGCTGAGTACCACTGAGTATAAATATTAATGTAATTTTTTAGAAAATAAACATAACTTCAATAATAACAAAGGAATTTTGCTGAAATAACTCCCAAAATCCTATGTAAACTTAGTAATTGTAAAGACTTAATTTTCAGGAGAAAAGTCTCTTAGCGACCATAGGGACACATTTGTCCCAAGAATTTCCAAATAAACCAAAATAGTATTTTTTTGTTTTGTTTTATAAATATGTTTTTTAACGTCCAAAGAATCGTTCTAAATAGCTTAACTGAATCTAGTGGCTCCCATAGTCTTATGGTCCTGAAAGGGTTAAACAAGCAGTAGAAATTTTAAATTTTCTCGTAATTTTTGGTGTGAAAAATAAAGAGCTCATCTATCTATCTACTAATGTCATTCACCAGACCCTAAAAGCCATTAAATAGTATGTTCTCGGAGGTATGCAGTACCTACAGAGAATTATACGGAACACTGACGAAATTTTGAAGAATTCCCTTGCCTAGTTTTCGTACAATTTGTACAGGAAAAACACACCAGCACATCTGTCTATTTAATGACTGACACAGGCTTTTACCTCGAAACGTTATAGCGGGCCATGTTGCATCCTTTTATAAAGTTTGGCATGAAAGCCTTTTATGCTCTCTAACATTTCTCTTTGTATTATTTCGTATGAATGAAACATAGAAAGGAATTCATCGAAACAAACAAAAGAAAAAAACACTATAAAATAACTGCTATGGATGCTTGTTTCCATCCTTAAAAATGATAGTTATGTTGGCTATATGTACCTACTCGTATATGTCTGTTTGAATCTAATTGTGATCAAGTGTGAACGGGAAAGCATGGTGCAAGTAGGTTGGCGCGAACGAGATAGCATGCGATCGATTATGACCAATGATTGTCTCATTATTGTAATCAAATTGTCATACTTGTCCGAATCCAATCTAGTCTCTATCTTTGTCCAATCTTAAGACAGTGAAGTCAGTAATGCGGGAATTATACCCCTTCTAGGTTATTCTGGCTCAAAGCCTACTTCTGCAATTTTCACGGGAAATGTAGGTACTCGTAGTTTTAACAATGCGGTAGTAAAATTACAAATTGAAATACAAATAAAAAAACAGCCATCATAATACGGAACCTGAACCCGGAACACTACAGATCAACAAACTTATCTACAAAGCCGGCGAAACAACAAAACAATTGCCTGCCATTGGAAATTTTTGATTTGGTTCAGTAAAAACGATTTTAGCTCCCCACTCAACTACATAGATAAATTGGTCCCTCCGCAATCAAGCCACTCACTCGACCAGAAATCTGAATGCAGCCAATTTCCTAACGAGATCTATCACAGATAACCACATATAGCGAGTGAACGAAAAGAACGAATGAGCGAAGTAATGACGCTTGAATGAACGATGCTTTCCAGTATTCGCCGACGCAGGAAAATGAGTCGTAAGTGAAAAATAGCAGGTAAGTTAAATTGAAATGATAAATCATGTTACTTATTTCACATTTGATTCGAAAATCACATCTCATCTCTTTTCATTTTAGTATGCGAAAAAAAGAGAGCTGTATAAATGTTTTATGGAACAAAATACAACAAAATCCATGTTTGTAACTAATTAATAACACATACCTCTATTCAATTAATTAATAAACATCGTTTTATTCAATAACATCTTCCACAAAGACACGAGAGAGAGATGTAACGATATAAGACATCATGTTTGTTAATCAAAGACGTGTTACGATCGCAGCGTAATTTATGTTGTTTTACAGCATTTTGGTTATGAGTTCCATTAATTATTCGAACGCTTTGAGGGTGTGCTAAATATTTGCTTCATAAAGGTAAGGTATAGTTATTATAATCACACTGATATTGTAAATGCATTTTATGAAATAATAGAATGACCAAGTGGCATATCGTTTCTTTGCCACATTTTTAGAAAAAAAAATGCTGTTCCTGCTATAGCATTTGAATTTAGAAATTCTTTTACACTTTTACATCCTAAATATATGACAAAGCAAAAGGAGAGTTTTGATTTATGTATAATTCTAGATAATATGACTGATGCAGATTTTATTTTTTTACACACAGCAAGTATTTCCAACTCTATTTAAAAGCCATTACTCCGAAGCATCTCATTCAAGCCGCCATTCCACGTTGAAGTACAGACTACGTACTTTTACGACGCAAAACGCTTCTTACTTCTTATTCGCAGCTTATTTCTCCCTCGCTAGTAATAATAAAAGCGTTATCGTATCGCTCGGTAGAGTCGGTACACAATGCCATATTGTCGTTTACATTCCGTCAAAGCGCGGGCTGTGATCTACGAATTTTTAAAATTGAAATATAAAGATAAATTGTTTTTTTTTTTTAAATGATTATCAACATTTTAAGAAAATTTCAGTTTCATGAAACAAATTTAGCTGAATATCTCACTTTATTTTATTTCTGTAGTTTACGCAAAACACCTACGTATTTTATACTTGTGTTCTACATTGATCAAATGTATCAATAAATAGATTTTGTTTGTTGTGTTTACGTAATTGTTAAACTCGAAAGATCTGTTATATAATTTTGTACCGTATTCTACATATATTCGCTATTTGCAGCATCTTCGCTACCGAACTAACCCCCGAATTAAAGCGGTATTTCTATACCACATTCTCTTGCCGTATCCATCGATTCACACCTCTATGACAAAACCACGTCTCGGTTTCTTTGTGTCGTAGTATGTCGTAGGCAATAATGGTGCTACGCTTCTACGGAAACTCTACAATGGGCGCGGTGGCGTAGACCGCAAAGAACGTATAACTATACCTCTACAAAATACCTATAGTCAAATGTAGGGAAATTCTTCAACCAAATAAAGAAACTCCTCACTCATAAACTATCGCTTAATATTAGTTAGATGAGACAGTGCGATTCTCTGAGGTAATCACTAGGCTAACACAAATTAAGTGAGATTAACAAAAGTATTTTTCCACACCTATAAGCACTCAATAATAATGAAACTTTCCATTAATCAGACTATTAGTTCCGCAGAACTCTACAACACACAAACTTTACGTATCATAAAACTGCTGGTGCTCGGGACTTGCATATGCAGATGCGCGTTTGCTGTTCGGCTATCGGTCTCGCAGGTTCGAGGCTAAAAATAAAACTAGCACTCAGGAATAGTCTTGAATTCCATTACTGAAAATCTATTTTTTTCATTCCATTCCATTACTCAAAATCGGACCAGTAGTCATCAGGCGAGCGATTTGCTCGTCTCGTCACTCAATTACATAAAAAAAAAGTTCCAAAGATTACCCTCTACTCTACAGACATACACACTTTACCTCTTTATAAGTTTACTAGTTGCGCCCCGCCGTTTCACTCGCGGTCAAAAGTTAACATGAGTTTTCCGGGATAAAAAGTAGCCTATGTGTTAATCCTGACCATGAACAACCTTAAACAAACATACATAACAAACAACATTCTTACATACTTTCACGTTTATAATATAAGTAGGATAGCATTGATTTGATGGTAGGTCTGTATGTGAGCACTGCGGGAGTATCACATTCCGACAGCACATTCTCGCGACAAGCAAACTCACTCATGTATTTATTTTCCGACCCGATACCCGATTCCCATCTGATTTCACGCGCGCCCGATATGCTAATTCGTAAGTAGGTAATTCTATGTTTTGAATCCGTTTACGTCAGATTTAGGTAAGCGAAACTTTACGTTTTGTGTATCTAAGTGGCAGTAAGTCTGTAAAAAAATACAAAAAAAATGTATTTGCAAATACATATGTCTAGAGGTCCGTGAAAAGATTGATAGGCTTTGAGATAAACTCTTCAGGGATGATTTTATTTTAGTTGTTGTTTTAATTCCTGACGCCAAGCCTGACGCAAACAGAGAGTATTTTTATTTTAACGTTACATCTGTTTATCTATCTGTTACATCGTAGCTCCCACTCACTCACTCACTCTCTCACTACAAACGATTAAGATTTAATATTTTTTTTTGCTTTTATGATTTTTTATCGTGACTGTTCTTAGCTATCATTCACGTAAATCTGTTCAGTAATTTAAAGATCACCAACTCATTTACAGGTGTATTAACATTTTTAATTTAATTTCTTGTTAAAAACTGGGCTTATATTAAACAAAGTCACACGTATCCTAAACTGAATTAAACGTTCACTCGAGACGGAACGCTTATCAAGTATGCCCAGGGGCGGATCTTGAATTTGTGGGGCCCTGGGCTAATACTGCGTAGGGGCCCTACCTAATTACTCAACTAATTGCCATTTTGACATGTAACTGTTTTCTGTAGTGATGTAGGTATATGTAATATATGAACCAGATTCAGCATCGGAACCAGACCCTGCAGTGGAACCGGATAGGAAGAAAATAGGAAAACAAAATATTTTATTTATTTGTTAAAACATTATTTATTGCAAAATAAATAACTTTTAAGTTATCTATCACTTAGTAAACTAAACACGCACTAAACACATTTCTAGCAATAAAAAAGTCAATTCGTTAATACAGGGTGTTTGGTCTAGGGTTAGACAAACTAAATGGGTGTGTTCGTTGACCCATTTAGAGAATACAAGTTGGCCAAAAAAAATCCCAGACGCCTCAATTTTTTTTTAATGGTCTAGTGTGTGTTTTTTTATTTTTACTGAAATTTAACCTATTAATTAAGCACCACAACTTTTTAAAAAACTGTTTTAGACCGGTTCTTCTTATTTGAATTTGGTCTCTGATACATTTTCGTACTGTACAAAGCAAAATTAGAAGCAAATAAGGACTAAATAATTCGTTCAGAGCTCATAGAGTGTAAAAATGAAAGAAAAATTGCCCAAAAGTCAACTTTGACTCGATCTAAAGAAAAACTAAATTATCCATGAAATTCAAACACTTCTAAAAACATCTCTTGTTATCCCTTATTACAAAAGTATCCTACACGAGTACAAAACTTTATCGCTTTGTGAAAAAAAAATGATGTTTGGGAAAATGAAACAAAAACAATAATGCAAAAAATAATCAGTTTTGTTCAAAAACAGCTCCTCTATTCGCAATGCATGCCCGTCATCTTCGTCGGATTTTTACAGTCGTAGTTTTTAATTTCATCTCTTCTTTCATCTTCGCAGAAGCGGCATTGATTCGCTCAATAAGTTGCTCTTTGGTGCTTATTTGAACTTCGTACACTAATTCTTTGGCACGTCCCCAGACAAAGAAATCAAGTGGTGTAAGGTCTGGGGAACGTGCGGGCACTCGATGGGGCCACGTCTTCCGATCCATGTGTTGGGGAACACATTGTCCAGGAACTCGCGTACAGACGCCGAGTAGTGCGCCGGGCAGCCGTCTTGCTGGAAAATCATGGGGCGTTCTTTCAAAAATTTTTCTTTCATTTTTACACTTTATGAGCTCTGAACGAATTATTTAGTCCTTATTTGCTTCTAATTTTGCTTTGTACAGTACGAAAATGTATCAGAGACCAAATTCAATTAAAAAGAACCGGTCTAAAACAGTTTTTTTAAAAGTTGTGGTGATAGGTTAAATTTCGGTAAAAATAAAAAAACACACCTAGACCACTAAAAAAAAATTTAGGCGTCTGGGATTTTTTTTGGCCAACTTGTATTCTCTAAATGGGTCAACGAACACACCCATTTAGTTTGTCTAACCCTAGACCAAACATCCTGTATAGTCGACGATAGCAGAAGTGCGGAACAATAACAAAATTGCGTCGGGTGATAAGCGGAAAGAAGTCCCCAGTAATAGACAATACACGGAATACACCAACCGAAAACAAGCGACAGGGAATTCCCCGTTCCGTTTGATAAATGCGCACACGGATTGGTTGATCGCAGTGTTGCCAACCTTATGATCGGATTTTTTTTAATTCTAGATAATTTTTACTATTGACAATATCGTCTATTGGTTTCAGTTCGGTTGGGGGCCCTCTGTATTCGCGGGGCCCTGGGCTGCAGCCCAAAAAGCCTTTAAGTAGATCCGCCCCTGAGTATGCCGGCTCCCAATCTAATGAGCAAACAGAGACGACGCGACGGATTGAGACTAAAGTCTACATTGCACAGGTTTTACCTCCACGGATCTGTGCATATGGATAGGGATGATACAGAGGGATAGGATAGCTTTTACCTCTTTGTTTACGATTTTGAAATCGATCTAGTCCAATTTGTTCAATCATCTGTATCAAATGTTTTGAATTTGAATTTTGAATTTTGATAAAACAGTTGAACATAATGAACCACTTTCTTCCAATTAGTTCAACTGTAAAAAAAATAGTGGAAATAATTGCACTGAAAATTCCAACATTCACAAAATTTTTTTATCGTATGGAGTCGTCGAATGTTTATTTTGGGTGGTAAAACCGCATAAAAGCGGGGCTCATTATAATCGGGGCAAATTAGACCAAAAATAGGAGTAAGCTTACATTAATTCACACCCAGCTGAAAATTGGTAGGATTGTTCAGAACACCATCATAAATGAAACCTAAAAAGTCCTCATCGATCCGATACGTGCAAAAATTTTTACTCCAGGTAGAAGGTCACCAAAACGGGTATTTCGTGGTTTTCTCAAAAACGGTACAAGCTACGAGGATACTGTTCAAGACAAGTATGTTCACTATAACATTTTCTACAGTATTGCTCTTAAACGCATGTTGATAGAACTTATGGTTTTCGAGATATGTCGATATGCATTTCAGACCAGACCAAAAAATTGACAATTTCTCTTAAGATGCCTCAGTCAGCAGTAGATCATATAACAAGTTTGTAAATGAGTTTTCCAGAAGTTTTAAACATTGTTGAATCCGACAATCTTAAGAAACACTTTGAAAAATTACTCCTTGTATCTCAAATCGGATAAATGATGACGATGGTTGACGGAAAATTGAACCCCTCGTATCTCGGAAACGGAAAGAGATAGAGGGGTACACCTGACTTTTAAAATTTAGATCAAGTATGGACCTTTCTAGGGAAATGATAAAAAAAGATAGCCGCCATACAAAAAAGTTTGACAGTCATACAAATAAACAAAAATAAATAATAGTTAAAAAAAACTAAAAAAACACGCTTTTTATAAAAAACCGAACTAAAAAAATAGAAAATAAAATTTTATAAATTTAAATTAAGAATAGGGTTGAAAATTTCAATAAATATAAATTAATAATAGTGTAAATAAATAAATATACGTATTTTATTTTTAAAAAGCGTGGGGTGTATGGGTCAATAGATATTATATATTTTGTAGATACATTTTGTATTGACAGACATGAGTAGAGTGATTAGCATTTTGATAATATCTTAGAAAGCACCCCACGCTTTTTTAAAAATAAAATACATATATTTATTTATTTACACTATTATTAATTTATATTTATTGAAATTTTCAACCCTATTCTTAATTTAAATTTATAAAATTTTATTTTCTATTTTTTTAGTTCGGTTTTTTATAAAAAGCATGTTTTTTTAGTTTTTTTTAACTATTATTTATTTTTCGCTTTTTAGTTCGATTTGCTAACTATTAACCATCCTTAATATGTACAAATGTGTTGGTGTTATCCATTTTTGGCAAGCAAATTAAAAATAAAATTGATGCGTAACAAAAAATATTGAGCAAAAAGATTTGTAGCCGCGTGGTTTCGATCCTCAGACCTCATAAAATAAAATTGATGCGTAACAAAAAATATTGAGCAAAAAGATTTCTAGCGCGTGGTTTCGATCCTCAGACCTCATAAAATAAAATTGATGCGTAACAAAAAATATTGAGCAAAAAGATTTCTAGCGCGTGGTTTCGATCCAGGGACCTCTGGGTTATGAGCCCAGCACGCTTGCACTGCGCCACTCTGTTCTCTGACACAAATGACGAAATTACCATTTGTAAGTTAAACGGTATTAAAAGTTAAAGAAACTTTATAGAAAAAGCGTGTTAAAAAAATTAATAGTTAAAAAAACTAAAAAACACGATTTGTTTAGTGTATTGTCATCGGTCCTCGATATATCTACAAAGTTTGAAAGAAATCTGACCGTTTAAAGTGGGTCAAAAACGCGCTCAAAGGAGTCGGTTACATACAAACATACAAACATACAAACATACAAACATACAAACATACAGGTGAAGCTAATAAAAGCGTGTTAAAAAAGGAAATGCTCATAGCTGTGGAACCGCTGTAGATGGATGGAGTGAGCTCGAAGAAATATTATAGAGATTCATAACGACAATCGAGATTCAGCAACAAAAATCCAAGATTTTCAATTTTCAATTTTCAATTTTCCGTCAACCATCATCATCATTTATCCGATTTGAGATACAAGGAGTCATTTTTCAAAGTGTTTCTTGAGATTGTCGGATTCAACAATGTTTAAAACTTCGGGAAAACTCATTTACAAACTTGTTATAATGATCTACTGCTGACTGAGGCATCTTAAGAGAAATTGTCAATTTTTTGGTCTGGTCTGAAATTAATATCGACATATCTCGAAAACCATAAGTTCTATCAACATGCGTTTAAGAGCAATACTGTAGAAAATGTTATAGTGAACATACTTGTCTTGAACAGTATCCTCGTAGCTTGTACCGTTTTTGAGAAAATCACGAAATACCCGTTTTGGTGACCTTCTACCTGAAGTAAAAATTTTTGCACGTATCGGATCGATGAGGACTTTTTAGGTTTCATTTATGATGGTGTTCTGAACAATCCTACCAATTTTCAGCTGGGTGTGAATTAATGTAAGCTCGGATGTCTAAATTGCCCCGGTTATTACCTGCTCAAAATTGAGCTCAAAGTAAGCGCACAAGCGCCGAATCGCCAGCATTTTAGATTACAAGTCATCACAAGTTAAACTTTACATAAACTTATTCAGGTGCAACTCTAAAAGAATCAGCAGTCGAGCGTCATTGATAAAGGCGTCGAATGTCAGATGTCACGTATGAATGAATTAATAATATCGTGTGCCAAGCACAGTCAGTGGGTACCTACTGATCAGGGTTGTCAAAAAATTATAATACAATTTTATTTTCATTAATTTTCGTGCATATATGCAACCTTTAATCCTCCCACTGCTGGGATACAGGTCTACCCTCGAAGGGTGATTAGGCCGTATTCCACCACGCTGGCCAAGTGCGTTGGTGGATTCACATACGCCATTGAATTTCTTCTTCGGACATATTTATGCACTATATGCAGGTTTCCTTACGATGTTTTCCTTCACCGAAAAGCCAGTGGTATGTAAATTCGTACAGAAGTCCCAAAGAACTCATTGGTACAAGTCGGGGTTTGAACCTGCAACCTCAAGAATGTGAAGCGGCTGTTCTCCCACTGAGCTACCACGGCTTTTGATTTTCGTGCATAGTCAAATAAAGTTTTGATAGATTGGATTTTGATATTTCGGTATAAGAATCAGAATTGAAATACATTCAACATACAGATACACCTTTCCTTAACACTTTGTATATCAAAACGCAGAGCTACAGAACGACAACAGCCATGCGATTAGAGACATTTTTGCCTACCGTTGCATAAAGCCACGTGCACAATGGGCGTCGGGACGCGCGCGACAATGGCGACGAGCGCTGAAAGGTTTATTGTTTACGGATGACGCGCATGTGGACGCGCCTTTACAACGGGCTGATACCTCGACGGGAGACGGGTGTAGTGACACTGGATGTGGTTATCATTACTTCAGTTAAAAATAGTAAAAATACAGCCGTGGATAATTAACCGATGTTTGGAATTTTTTTCGAAAGCTCAATGCCGAATTAGCATGTGATTTAATGTTACACAACTTATCTTAGCTCTTCCTTTTATTTTGTTTTTAATTTGAGTCGGCTTACACACATGGTGGTTGGTGGCACATGATGGCTCATGGCTCACTACTTCACAAGCCATGAATCACATAATAATACATTATTAAAAAAAAATCTTTATTTATACCAAATCGCGTTATTTTACAATTAAAGTTTCGCCCACATACACGGACCGCAGCGCAATGGTACGGGTACGGTATTGCAATACAAATTTTGGTGAAGTGGTCCGCTGTAGTGGTCCTCGCTTAATACAAAATATACCAAAGTGATTTTTGCGTGGCGATGCGCCGGTCCTAATGTACGCAAATCTTACTTTGAAACCAAATGAAATGTGTTATTAAAACTTGTTTCCAGCTTAAAAACACAAAAAAACATGAAGCTGCGCTATCCAGCACCAACATCTCTGTATCTGTGTAAAATCACAGCGTGCCACATAATGAGTGACAGAGGGAAGTCTCCTTCGCCCGCGGTGACTCAACGGAATGATATTATCTCTGGGAATTGAAACTGAGACCATTTTAGGGGAACATTTTTTTTACAACTAAAATTCGGTTCGAAAATGTTGATACAATCTCTTCGAAATGATTGTTTTTCTTATAGTGAGGTTTTAAAAAGTCGTGCTTTGCGTTTCGTTTACGCGTCAACTTACGCGTAGCTTTTTTTGTAGCGTTTGACGACCTGTTTGGCTCAGTGGTAACATATCCGCCTTACAAGTCAGAGGCCCCGGGTTCGATTCCCGGTCAGGCAGATGTTTGAATGATGAATTTAAATATCTGCTCTGGGTCTGGGTGTTAGTTGTCCTTGTCTTTGTGTGTGTTCCATGGCATCCCCGACATAGGATTTATCCTAGTGGGGAGCTATGAGTGTGAAACGTTTATTTATTTATTTATTTTATAGCTAAATACTACGGCTTTTTTTAATTTCGTAGCGTGTTCGTAGCTTGTGCATATTTTATAGACTGCATAACTCTACACTCAAGCTACGAAACCGCTACGGCATTCCAAAAAATTGGTGGAGCTCTACTTTTTGGAATGCCGTAGCGGTTTCGTAGCTTGAGCGCTGCATGCTATGGTTATTTCAACGCTAGGGTATTTTGAAAATGTCGTAGCTTGTGCGTAGATATTTTACCGCTAACTAAATAATTGTGTCCCGGACCAAATATTTGACCACCTTAATAAGTACTTATTTTGCCCAGCAGTGGGACAGCATAGGTTAGACAAAAAAAACTAACTGGGCTCTCAAATAACGCTATAAAAAATAAGAAAGGTGTTTTGGACACATTCTTGGAAATTAGTTAACTAAAAATTATTATTAGCCTGGCTAGATTGTAATTTCATTAAGAAATCCTCTTTAAAAATAAAATAAAAATATCGCTATCCTGACAACCCATAACAGTTCTGAGCCATTTCAAATCAGGTAGATAATATACCTATAGAGTATCATTCTCAAACAATGAACTCCCCTTAAAATATAATCTGAGCGATGGAAGTCCGTCTTTTAACGGAATTAGCCGCCGCCCGGCGCCATTCAAACAATGGGGTACGGAGCCCGTCGCCAAATATCTCGGTTGAATCTTAATCTGAGAGTAAATCTCGGGACTCTAAACCACTACGCTGGAAAATATTTAAGTTTAAAAATATTTTTATTACAAAAGCTAGAGGATCTCAAAAGTTGATATTTCAGAAGAGCTCATAAAAAGCTGAAAATTGCGTTTAGGACTACCATGTCGATTTTGTTTTCATGCTACGTAAGTAAAGGATATCCTAGTCCTTGATCATTAACTACTACTTACACCAGATTTTTCTAGCCATTTTTAAAACTTTTTTTTTACGTTTTAGGTCTGAAATAATTTGTGATATTTTCCTCAACCTCCCGTCAGGCTTATCTCTACAAAAAAAAATGTTTCCCACTTCTGAATTCGATACTTATTCTTCTATGGCGGTGGGTTTTGACCCTAATTCCAGCAGCCGTCTGCTACTCGTGGTCCTCAGCTAATAATATGATTGTCCTGGAGTTTCACAGTGAGGTACATTAAACGCGCGACTTTACGGCTTTTCCGTTGCGTTTTGGTACGAGTACAACAAAACGTGTAAAATTATGTTCCAAAACCTTCGAGACTACCTATTTTTTTTCGCGTGAATTAGATAAATACATAATAGTAAGCTTATATAGACCACCTTCTAGCAATTTTAATATTTTTGAGTCAGTAACCGATGAAGTATTAAGTAAAGTTTGCAACAAAACAAAACAAGTTATAGTACTTGGTGACTTTAACATAAATCTGCTGAAGGATTCAAATAGTAGAGATAATTTACTTGCCCTGTTTCAAAGTTACAATTTATTTCCTCAATTTAACGAGCCCACGCGTATTACTAATACAACTGCCACTTGTATTGACAATGTTTTCTGTGAACACAAGGTATTATACAAATCTATCTTTAAATGCCTCACTTCGGATCATACTGGTCAATTTATTACTGTCCCGCTTAATAGACGTAACCCTAAAATACAAATTCGTAAAAGGCACATTACCTCAGAAAAAGTTAATCAGTTTCAAAATAATATAGAACATGACTTTTTATCTGAATTACAAATTAGCAATAATCCAAATGAATCTTTCAATAATTTATTCCAAATTCTAATACGAAACTTTAATTCCACATTCCCCATTATTTGCAAAAAACTTGACGTCAATTTAGTCTTCAATCAATGGGCAACTCCAGGTATAAGAATTAGTCGAGATAAAATGTATGAACTTTACAATCAAAAGTCAGGGAGCAATGATGAACGTTTGATAAATTATGTGCGCAAATACAGTAAAACTTTTAAAAAGATATGCAAATATGCAAAAACCTTGTATATACTTAACAAAATAAAGCAGTCAAAAAATACCTCAAAAACTGTTTGGTCTATCATAAAAACGGAAACTGCTAAAACCAAAAGTCGAGAATCGGAATACAAGCTTAAGAAAAATAATGAAATAATTAGTGATAAAAAAGATATTGCAAATCATTTTTTAGGCTTTTTTGGGGATATACCTTATAAAACCACTAAATCACTGGCAACCAATTGTAAGGAAGCTGCTCATTTATTAGTTGAAAATGTTGCTGCCAGCCCAAACCAATTTAAATTCCACGAAGTCTCAAGTGACACTATTATCAAAACATTCAAATCGATCAAAGCAAAGAAATCGGAAGATCTCTGGGGATTATCAGTCTGTTTCGTTGCTGAAATAATATATAACTTAGCTCCTTATTTAGCCCATATATTTAACTGCAGTGTCGACAGTAATGAGTTCCCCGATCTTATGAAGTGTAGCAAGATTATACCTTTGTTCAAAAGTGGTAGTAAGAAATACCCTAGTAATTTCAGACCGATATCTATCTTACCATGTCTTAGCAAAATATTTGAAAAAATAATGTTAAATCAGTTAGCTTCATTCTTTTGTATTAATAATTTATTATTTAATAAGCAATTTGGTTTTTCTAAGGGCTGTTCAACTGTGGACGCAGCCTCGAATCTCGTAGAGAGCATCTACGAGGCTTGGGAGTCTCAGCATGATTCTTTGGGTATCTTTTGCGATTTGTCGAAAGCGTTTGATTGTGTGAACCATGAAATTCTATTATGTAAACTTTCACACTATGGTGTGACAGGTGATGCGTTAATGTTGATGAAATCATATCTGTGTGGTAGAACCCAAAATGTTGACATAAATGGGGTTCGATCGGAGTCGGCTAACGTTTCAATCGGGGTCCCTCAGGGCTCAATTCTTGGCCCATTCCTCTTTCTAGTCTATATCAATGACCTGCCTTTCTTAGCGCGTAAGCATTGTGAAATTATTTTGTTTGCCGACGATACATCTCTGTTATTTAGAATCAATAGGAAAAACTATGATATATCCAAAATCAATTTGTCGCTTAGTTTAATTAATAGGTGGTTTAGCGTCAATAACTTAATGCTTAATGCCAAGAAAACGAAAGCTATTAAATTCACATTGACTAATAATCCTTCCTTGCCTAGTATAGTTATTGACGACGATCAACTTACTTTGTCGAAGGATGCTAGGTTTCTTGGTCTTATCGTTGACAGCAAACTTCAATGGGGAGCACATATCAAGGAACTGTCTAACAAATTGAGTTCCGCAGCATTTGCAGTGCGGAAAATAAGAGAACTATCAGACATTAAAACTGCAAGAATTGTTTATTTCAGTTACTTCCACTCTGTTATGTCGTATGGATTATTGCTTTGGGGTAATGCAGCAGACGTAAATAGCATCTTTATTTTACAAAAACGTGCTGTTAGGGCTATTTATAGGCTAGGTTATAGAGAATCTCTTAGACAAGTTTTTGCGCAGGTGAAAATTTTGACGTTACCATGTTTGTATATTTTCTTGAACATAATGTATGTGCGTAAAAATATTCATAAATATCATAAACGAAGTGAATATACTAGCATAACAAGGAACAGGTTTAAACTTGTTCTACCTAAAATTAGATTAGCCAAAACTGGCAACTCTTTTGTAAGGAACGGCGTACTATTTTATAACTTGTTGCCTGTTACTCTAGTAAATAAGAAAGACACAGATTTTCAAAGAATTTTAAAAGACTTTTTAATTGAAAGGGCTTACTATAAAATTGAAGACTTCGTCTGTGATAAAGTCTCTTTACGTAAATTGTATTTAGACTGTAATAATAATACTTGATTGATTATACCTACTATTGTAGTTATTTTATACATTGATATTTTGACATTGCAATAATTTATATAATTTTTTTGACATTCTAATAATATTGTTTTCTTTGACATTTAATTTATTGTGTATTAATTTATTCGTAAAAATTGTATTAGACATTCATAAGTGTCTTGACTGATTATACCTACTATTGTAGTTATTTTATACCTTGATATTTTGACATTGCAATAATTTATATAATTTTTTTGACATTCTAATAATATTGTTTTCTTTGACATTTAATTTATTGTGTATTAATTTATTCGTAAAAATTGTATTTGACATTCATAAGTGTGCATTGATGTACCCATATTTGAATAAATTATTTTGAATTTGAATTTGAATTTGAATTCGCTTCCGACCCGTGGTCCAATCCAAATGTCCAACTGGTTGTACCGCGAGTAAGTAAAACTATCAATGGTCCAACTTTACTGTGAGAATTTTTTTTTCTTCGAAACTCGAATTGGACACGTAATGCCCGAAGAATGTACGTGTAGGTACTGCTACCAAAAATGCCATAATCCTACAAAACAAAAACTCATCATTCGAAATCTCCTGGGCTTCTATTTAATGTGCTTCTGAATTTATTCGTTTATTAAGTATGTGTGTAGGTACGCGTACAGCTTGACCAACTAGTCCGTAGAGTGGTAAAATTTGGAACTATTATTTTTCACTGACTTTATCACTTTTATGTGGGATATGACATGTGATAGTGGTTGAACTATAAATAAATTTGGTTCTAAACGGCGAAGATGTTTGTTTTCGATTCGTGCTAGCTACGTACGTACGTAGCTACTGCAGTGTTGCCAGGTAGAAGAATTCATCCCTATTGCGAGCAAAAATAATGCGATAGCGGCCTTAATTGGCTTCTCCATTTTGCCCCAATAGGTAAGTGGTCCTCTCCATGAGCTCTTAGAGCGCGCTTAAACTGAATTCCTCTAGCTTTCGTCTCACTGTGTCAGGTAGAAAAAATCGACATACTTATACTAATGCAATATACCAATGCGACTCGATCCACTTTATTTTATTTTTAACCGACTTCAAAAAAGGAGGAGGTTATCAATTCGACTATATGTTTTTTTTTTGTGTGTTTGTTACCTCATAACTTTTGACTGGGTGAATCGATTTTGATAATTCTTTTTTTATTAGAAAGTTGACGCTTCCCATTTGGTCCCATTTCAATTTAGTCCAGTTCTGATAATGGTATCCATGAGAAAACCATATAAGTCTTAAATTTGCATTAAGTACGTGCGCGACAAATAGATGAATAACTAAATAGTCGGTCTTTTGAAGTCGGTTTTTGTTTTTTGTTTTGTAAAAATAATGTTCTTGTTAATTTTAATTATCAGTAATTTTTACTAAAGCTAAAGTAATGAGTAATTTTTTAGAGTTATTACAAAAATCACAACTTTTAGAAGTAGGACCACATTATTTGTTGAGATCCAAGATACGTGTGGCAACCATTTACGAAGTTCTATTTCTGCGCTCTGCCTATGCGTCACTGGTCAAATACTCGTACAAACTAACCGTGGCTTCCGTGATCTTTGACAGAGTGTCAACAAAAGAATTAAGGTGCTTCGAGTGTGGTGTGATACCCGCCTCCTCAAACTCATACATCTTTAACCCTTTGAACGCCACAGTCATCCAATCGTGACAGCCAACGAAGAGGTGGCACGCCAAAGTCTACTTGGCCATATCTACTTGACAACAAGATTGGCACAGGACTGGGATGAGTGGCGTACAAGAAGAGAGGCTTATGCTGAGCTGTGGGCGATAACAGGCTAGTAATAATAATGCTGATTAATAAATAAACGTTTCACACTCATAGCTCCCCACAGGAATAAATCCTGTGTCGGGGATGCCACAGAACACACACAAAGACAAGGACAACTGACACCCAGACCCAGAACCGAACAGATATTTCTGCCCAGCCGGGACGCGAACCCAAGACCTCTGGCTTTTAAGGCGGTTATGTTACCACTGAGCCAAACAGGCCGAATATAAGACAAGTGTGAGAAAGAGAGTACGTATGACAATGAGATAACAACCGAACTTTTTGTTGTTTTTAGGTGCATAAAATGATGCGGTACTATGTCAAGCAACCTAGAAGTCTTTACGATTTTGCTTTTAAGAAGCTTACACGTTCGATTGCTTCAGAAGATAAAGCACAAACTCTAGCAAAATCAAAACTAATTCAACACAACTACACAGAGGCCGAAGCTATGTTCTCTCGACAGTTTCAAATAATACATTCTTTTTTAGATCGTTACGTGCCTAAGATTTTACATGTTCCCATTTTAGGAGAAATAATTGGACTGATAGAAAATCAGTTAGACAGCGTTTTGGTACCATTTACACGCTACTCGTGTGATGATCAAAGAAAGGAACGTCGATATCAACAGATCAACCACAAACGAATGATAATGTATTTAAAAGAAACTACCGTCGCCATTTATAGCAATAGCTCATAGTTCTTCTATTGTGTTTGTTACTTTAATTTTCTTATGCAGATACACAATTAAAGTTTATATGTAAGTTTCTATACATGCTGACTGTTTAGACACTTTAAATATTGTAGGTTATCATATTACCTACTCATAATTATGAACAACTTGAACTAGGGGACCAACCCGGAATTGGAGAAAAGAAATCAGCTGTTCTATACATTTTGTCGAGTGTCATCAATATTTTTCTATGGAACAGCTGATTTTTTTTCGCAAATTCCTGAAACTAACATACTCGTACCTACCTAGTAATAAGCATAATTTATAACTTATCAAAAATGTGGCCAATAAGTAACGTGTTTTATCGCTTTATAAGGCTTATTCTAAGGTAATACTTTAAATTTAAATAAAAAATTAAAATCAGTCATTCAAGTTTCTTTTAAATCAATCAACGGCTTTTTTAATAAGTTGAAATTATAGAACAGTATTCTACAAATAAACGCAGTGTGAAATCCGCCCCAATGTGAAAGCCAAATCAGCAGACCTGCAGATAATATAGGACATCGCTCCAAGACATTTCTAAGTGCGGAGGGTAGACCGCTGACATACTGTGTATGATTAATAGTGGGCCAGGATGACAATCGGATAATTCAATTACGATTTGAATAACTGGGGCAAGCTCTCGAGAAAATTAGAAATTTAGGGTCGTTAGTCAGTAACTGGTGAAACTTTGACAAATAAGTACCTATGAATCACACTTATTTAACTGTCTAGTCAAAATTTAAAAAAGTACGAAATCGACTGACGGGCTACCTAATGGTAATCACAGAAAATGCGACTACATTATCACAAAGAAAAACCAGATCGCTTATGACTGTTAATGCTAAAAGACTAAAACCGTTTATGGTAGGTACCTTCTCTTGTATATACGCTACAAAGCTTTTAAAATTACCAAACCAAAAACAATATTGACTAACCTACTTGTTGATTTCCCGAAACCACCCCAAGGAGGAAATCAACCCTATCCCCCACAAACTCGTCGCCAAGAATTTATTACCCGCCATAAATATTAAAAAGTTGTTCCCATAAATCTCTGCAATATTAATAAATGCAAAGAAACTTATGGCATGTGCGGAGGGAATATTCTTGTTGGCTCAACCTCTTTGGTAAGTGCTTACATCGGGTTGTTTAGTAATAAGAAGGGATAGCTTGGAACAGGTGGAGCGTTTTGATTTAAGGCCAACTTTATGAATATCATAAGGCGAAGACTGACTTGTATCTGTTTGTAATGTATCATTCCAGGAGAGCGTGCTACAAAACAGCGATACACAAGACGGGGTGAACGCTCGCATTCGTTCTACTTACTTCTTGTTACAAAACGAAATAAGATGGAGAATAGAAAAATAAAAAGATGGCCGGCTAGTAAATATTTGGCAATCTCCGTACCTAGAGCCCCAATTGCTCAGGATAGAATTCGCAATGTGTACGACGGTTCGTATTTACTCAAATTTTACAGCTGAAAAAGTTCGTAAAAACATTTAAGGTGCATCAATCTAAATCAAGATCAATAATGAACATCAAAGAGATGTATTGGGGCCTTTACTGTCAAGTGTAAAGAGCTAACAACTAGCGTGCAAGTTTTCTAAAATAAAGGATCGATGAAACGTCAAAATAAACCGAAAAACAAATCCTACTCTTTTCATCGTCACTCAGCTAAGTCGTAAAACTTGTAACGAGCAAATTAATAAACGTAAATTAATCCTTCCCTGCCACCGGATATGTCCCAATATAAAATGGCTCCGTCGCCATATTGTTTTCCAAGTTAAGGCGTCTGTCGTCAGCGTAGCTTCACTGGGTAGAAAATTCTGCAGAGTAACAACTCTCTCTGATGGGTTGATTACGCGTAACGTGTACAATGGCGAGATAGTAAATGAACACACTCGACCGAGCAAACAAACCATGGTTCTAGTGACTGTCTCGCCTTGTTAGACTGTTTATACAAACCGAGTTCTCCACCAACGACATTGTCTCGCCACTGACCTCGTTACGTGTAATCAACCTATAAGCTACTAATTGACTTGAAAAAAACGGGTTTTTATCAAAGCCCGCTCGGTAATTATGATAATGACGAAAAGTAGCCTAGGTTCTTTTCTTTACCCCTGACCTGACACCGTGTATGGAAAATTCAATGATGATCGGTAGAATATTTAAGGCATGCAAGTGCAGGGTTAAATATAAAGGGAATGCTAAGCCAAAAACGGATCACAGTAGATACTAATCAATTATCATTATGAAGAACTTTTATTATACCAACTCTGCAATAGCGAAACAAAATCAAATGTTTTCTGTGTTCATACGTTATTCTTGTAGCCAATAAAGTATGTAGTAATTTTGATTTTTAATTTGTATTTGGACGTTTGTAATAATATTGTAAAGTAGTACTATGGATCTCCTATTACCCGAAATAAATTTATTTAAAATTAAATTTGTATACAAAGTGTTTTTCTGTAGA
Organism: Alcis repandata; assembly: GCA_949125135.1. NCBI lineage: Eukaryota > Metazoa > Arthropoda > Insecta > Lepidoptera > Geometridae > Alcis > Alcis repandata. The sequence continues at coordinate 8,980,265 of OX421238.1, forward strand.
TTTTCTACTCGTGTGTCGTCTTCGAAAGAATAGGGCTAATTAATCAAAACTCGCCTTTTCCCTGATTTCCATGGAGACTATGACCACCCGCGACTCTGCCCGCTAATGGCTTCTTTTGTGGCCTGACAATTTAGGGATTGAATTCTTGTTTGCAGACTCTCGTTTCGTTTTTATTGTGAGACTCCTCGCGTCGTACTTGTAATCCAGCGGTGATTAATATTTGCTCGGATATTGAAACTCTTTAGAGTATTTTGGTTTTAGATGAGGTATGAAGGTAATTAAAGCTACGGTGATATTGGTTGGTGATTAAGATCCTTGGATACCACCGAAGTCGGATTAGATCGATGTTGGATACCTATACTCATGGAGAGTTAAAAATTAATTAGAAATGCGTAGAATTGATAAATTGTATTCTTTAAGAAAATTTAGAGTGAAGCTAAGCTTAAGGTCATATCAGGTGGTGATTGGAACTTGGATAAGGCAGTTGAAAATTAGTAAATTAAAAAAATAATAATCTAATGGTTTTAAATGTATTTCTAGAGTATTTCCACCTTCAAATCGTGTCGGGTATAATCTAGAATTTTTGGTATTTACAATTTGTTTTGTATAATATTTTAAGTAACAATAATGTAATTTAATCTTTTTTGAATAATTTTTCAATTACTTTTTTTTATTTTAAATACCAAAAATTCTTGATTAAACCCGACGCGATTTGAATGGGGAAATACATTTGAAAAAAATTTTTGAAGATGAACTTCCGCGAAGGAAAGCCTGATTCAATAAATTAAAAAATAAAATATCAAAGCCGTTTCAGTTTTCGTTGTAAAATTTATTACCGCGGCTAGTCTAGATGGCTCTCTATACTATCATAGCATCAAACTGTTCTGATTTAACTGTCGAAATCAAAGTTTTATTTGTTGAAAGCGACACTTCGGGAGCCAACGATCTGGGGCCCTATTCTGGCGAGTGAAATATTATATCGGTCCCTCTCGCTCTCATTAAAATGTCATGACAGTGAGAGTGACGGAGATAACCTCGATCGGCCCAGAATATCTCTGAGGGGAATTAATGGCTACAGGAGACGTCTTCGCAGCTTCATTGCTAATTAATGCCGTCTTCCCCCGGATACCTTTTATTATTGCTCGATTGTTTTTAAAACAAGTCTTGATTATTGTTTGAAATTATAGCAGGAGATTTCTTTACAAAACGGTGAATGAAAGAAAATTATTAGACCACTTAGAAATGTATTGTTGATGTGTATTGTTCATTTATTCCGAGTTGAAAGTATTTAAAGAGCATTTAAGATTAGTATGGAAACTAACGTGGTTTTGACACAGTTTGACACATCACACAAATTACATGTTTACTAGTATTCCCGTATCAATTATTACAAATGCATTTAAGATAAGGTTGATCTTCGTAAAACGTGATCTAAAAATGTAACTAACAATTTCTTAACTCACCTCCAACTCTGGTGCGATGTGGATGATTTAACACTTGGTTAGTTTATGCTCAACTCTTTTCCGAAAAGAATTAGAGTACAGACTGAACGACGTCAAACAATCACCATCATTTTAAGCCTCACTACTGGAGATTGTCCTCATCCTGAGCCAAGTAGAAAGCTGTCCGATGCTGGCTATTTAAACATACTTGTCCACTCTCGGTACTAAGGAAGCAGAACTACTAACTTTTGGTACTAAGCATTCAGATTAACTCTCTCTTGGTTTAACTGAGACTAAACGATAGTGACCGAAAAATTCAACATCACCACACTATATTTGTCACTTCACTGGTTATAAACTCGACACTACTCTCCCATACAACGACCAAAACAAAACAGAACTCATTCTGTACGAGTGAATACATTGTTAACAGAAATCGGACACGTTTTATTGAATGAAATTATTGGTTGTAGAACAAAGCCGGTAAAAAGAAGGGTGAGTGCAGTGCAGCCCTCGCAATAATGAAATTAGTTCGTAACCTCGTATTAAGTAGGGATGAGGGCACCCTAGTTGTAGTATAAGAGCTATTTCGAAACTAAAGAATGATGTGCATCACTTGAGAAAAATCTACAGGGCTATTCTGTAGGGCATGGCTATGAAAAACAATAACGCCACAGGGACTGTACTGTCCCAAAACCAATTAAATAGAAAAAAATATGTAGGCAAAGCATGGATAAAAAGAAAACCGCTTTAGGTACCGATTGTATATTGCCACCTATAATTATTAAAAAATTGCCTTAAACAATTACTTATACCTTTGAGAGCACACACAAAATTTGTATTTTAAAACGCGTAAAGTCCGTCGTACATATTTCATTTAGTTTCTATAAAAAAAAATATGCCTGTGAATTTCCTTGTACACTAATTTAAACACTGGCTCTTAAACTATGCCACAAAACACAAAAAAACGCTTATAAAGACGTTGGCACACTGGCAGGTCACAAAGGGGAGAAATGTCCGCTAAATGCCACAGACGCGGTAATTTCGGTAACGGGCAAGATTTGTCACGGCATTATTGCGAGGCGACGGAAATGTCACATTATCGGCCATTTATCATGTTCTATTTTATAGTCGTTACTCGTTGCTAAGTATCAACATATGTAATTAATTTGTTACATCCGTGATCTGTTTCCACAAATCCAACTGCAGAAATATGTAACCTCTCAAACACTCATTTTAAAAGACGCAAAACATACACAATGCATTTTGAAATTTCAGGAAAATAATATAAGTTTTCTGTTTTCGACACTTAACTGCCACATTATGTTGTTAAATAATTTAGTATCAGCTTAAATTGCTCAAACTTGTGTTGATTTTCGGTTATTATAAATTGATTTAGATTGTGTTGATATTTGAGTGCTTGAATTGCTTATCCTTTATAATGATTTTGAGTTTCAAACAATTTTATTCGTACCTACAAGAGCGCTTGAATTATTCTAAGCAAACCATAAAGCAGTTCAAATTGTATTTTACGTGCGTTGATATGAAAAATTGATGTTTAATTTAGTGTAGATCACAGAAGGTGTCGAGGGAGGACAATATTGTGTCCGCTAAATGTCACAAACACGGTAATTCCGATAACGAGCTGGATTTGTCACGCTGTTATTGCAACACTGCGGAAATGTCGTACATTATTTATTTTACGCCCCTTGCCCGGTAGATACGAGTACAAAGTTTTTGTGTCTGTCTGTAGTGTTTCTTTTAAGTGGATGGTCGACTTTAATTTTGTTTTTTATTTTGTAAAGATCTTTAAGTTAAGTTTATTGATAATCTATTCAGTTGTTAGAAGTAATGAGCTTTTCCGCATTGCATATATTCGCTCCACGTGTCTAGAGATAACAATGTTTCTAGGCTAGTTATATTTTCAGATATCTATTACCTAAGTAATTCATTCCAAATAATTATTACCTATATATGTATATCATTTCAATATATGTACAATGAGACATCAAATGACGAGCGGTCAATCCAAACCAAACGAACAAAGAAAATAAACCAAAACATACTCGAAGGACCAAATGATACCAACTTTTTGACCAAAAACTCCCCGATTCCAAATACGAATACGACAAAACCAAACAACCAAACATATACCACATATTTAGTGACACCAAATATTTCATCATCCATATAAATATCACATCGGCTGCTAAAATGTAAATTCCGAAATGATTGACACATCAGGGTCGAGCGGAGTGCTCGAGGGGAGCAACAATACAGCGCTGTGCACGCTGGATGGAGTGCACTCGCCTCTTTGCATTTATGTGACGATAAAAGGATTACAACTTCTGATACGTATTTCGATTGGATATGAAGTATTACGAGAATTTTAAATATATTTTTTTGTTTAATGTTTTCATGGTGTTATTTTATTTTATAAACATTCGTAGATTATTTACATAAACACTAACACACCTTATTTGATTGCTTATTTGATATCAAAGAAGGAACAAAAGAAAAGCAAAAGTATTTTCCTACATAGCAATTTGTTAGTCAGTCACTGATTCCATCATTTCCTCCGTCTTTGTTTATGTAGTATTTTACAAAGAACAAGCTAACAGCCACTCGAGAAGATGAGAAAAAGAATTAAAAAGTAATAAAAATACAAATGAGGAGCTTTCAATCATCCCTCTGACGTCGAGGGGGGAGGGAGGGGGAACGTCACATGAGATTAAAAACTTTGACGGTTCTCCCACGGAAATTAGCATTTCGCTCCTGGCCGCATTTGCATACGGGCCGGCCAAATTTTTGGCTTTTGTTATTTTTAGCGGTGGGAATGATTTGATATGATAGGTAGGTATCCCAAGTTTGGTACATTGGCCGAGGTAAATCCGGGGGTTCAACAGCCAAAAAGCCAAAAACAAAAAAATATATATACCTAGGTAGAATACCTACTATTTAAACTACTTAAAAACGTTAACATATTTTATTTCGCTGCCACATAAAACCCGAGCGTATGGTCACTTTGCGACTGATTTGTAGTCAATACAATACACATCTGTTTAATACACATTGCATTCGATACTAAAATGTGAACCGTCTCGCGTAATTTTCAGTATTTCTACAGTTCTTTAGCAGGGATATCGCGACAAGCGAACCATGAAACATTCATTAAATTCCAATGGTCTCTTGAAAACAAAAACTTTAATTTCAGAGAAAGAAAAAACGGTATACTTGCATTAAATAATACAATTTTCTACCAATGTGCATAAGGGTGTATTCTTTCAAAACAATTGTTTTACTCAATGGGTTTTGTACTTCTAAAAATTCAGAAATATACCTGGTGACTTCAAATATTGCACGTAATCAAAATATACCGAAGCCTAATAAAATTGTAAAATGAGAAGCGACGTCTATTGTTAAGTAGTCGCTGACAAAAAATTCGAAAAGTTCTCTCTGCTCTTTGAAAAAGCAAATAAGAATACGCTTCTGTAGCTTCACTCGGACATGTAAAATGGAAAATGAAATGGTGATTATTTAAAAAAAGACACAGAGTTATATTCATTTACGGTCCAAATAAACTATAAATCTACGACTTTTTTCAATGAAGGAACCAAATAATTTAATTAGTAACAATTGCAATAAATGTCAGGTGCATTTCGAGACACTCAGCGTGTCTCAAAATGCAGCAAAGCCTTTTCAGCAAAGGCTTCGTAGATGTTAGCACTTAGCAGAAAACAAACATCACAAGCCGAAAAAAAACTAACGTAGTAAAACAAAAAATATTAGAATATGACTCCATTTGCTCCAAAAACATATTTTCTTTGTTTTCGGTTAGGCCTACGGTTTTCAAAATCAAAATATGTATTTCTGACACTAAGTATAAACTGCAAATTCGACCTGCCTATTGCCTCCTCGATGTCTATAGTCTAATAGTCGCTTTTAAATTTTGCCTTCTGCACTATTTTTATTTGGTAACTTTAAAAATCGAAGCACCTACCGCCCAATTCACACAACCACCAAGCCACTGCGTTTCCCCGCAGCTGTCACTTAATAATTTAATTGTACATTTCCCTCCCCGCGGCACTTTCCGCCCGCTCTTGAAACTCTATTATTGTCGGTAAAAAGTGGTTAAAAGTGGTAAAAAGGCAGCTCTACTGTGCTTTTAAAAAGCTTTACAGTTTTTGTAAAGAGTCTTCAGAAGGAATCTCGTAGAGCTCAGGTAGAGTGAATCAAGAAGCTGGCTTTTCCATATATTTTTACTAGTTACGCCCCGTGGTTTTGACCACGTTTTCCGAAATAAAAAAATAGCCTATGCTAATCCCGGTTATAAGCTGCCTAGCTCATAGCTCATCCAAATAGTTTTTGTGTGATTGTGCAACAAACATTCAAATACTTTTATCCTACTAATATTAAGTATAAATGCGAAAGTCAGGATTTTTGTCCGTTATGATTTCGATGAACTTTCGTACAGAAGTGACTGATAGTCCGGATTACTCCGGATTAACGGATAGGCTACTTTTTATTGCGGAGAAAATAATTTCTCACGAGTCACATTCTCACAAACTAATTTTGCGTCATGACGCATGACAGTGGTTAAAGCCATCTACTTCTTAATAATAAAGTAAAACAAAGACAAGACGACGAGACGACGTCAAGACGAGATACGTTTATGTTTCGTGTCAGAATAAGAGCAACATATCAAGCTTTTAAATCACTGGCTCTATGTTTTAATAGGTAAGTAGATGCAGTCTACAAATGATAAGACTAAGTCGTAAGACGCCTAGATTCCTGCGGCAATGAGACTGGGTCTCAACAACCCCGCTGCAAAACGGCCCCTGTAGCGGCAGTAGCGGGGCCGTTTTGCAAAAGTGTTTCAAAAACAAACACTTTGCCAAAACGGCCCAGTCGGCAATGGGCACTATATTAAACAAGGTGTAGTAATACTAAGGTGTCTGTTCTTCTACACGTCAAAGTGAACCACTACTAGAACACAAGTTGGCTAAATTCGAGAATGAAAATGTCGAATTTCCATAGAAAATTGATCACAAGACTAAATATTTTTTATGGAGACTCGATATCTTTTTTCTCGAATTTAGCAAATTTGTGTCACAAAAGTTATTCACTTTGACGTGTAGAAGAGCACCCTTGAGTATTACTACACCTTTCCGTTACACCTTGTATATGTATATGCATACAGAGATACCTACCTACGAGTATATCAGAAAATACAACAAAGCTGCTTGAGTGAGACTTTTGATAAATCAAAAATTATATTATATTTTTTTTTTTTAGTTATTATAAAATTTTGAATTTCTTCCGTTTTTCAAAATTGATCACAGCATTCAACAGGCACATTTTAGTAAGACTATAATTTTAAACAGTTTCAAGTAGGTCGATAAAAAATGCAGTAAAATTCTTACCTTGAATTTCCGCTACACCAAGCTCCGAGAAGACGTTCGAAATTCGAAACAACAGTCACAGCTAAAATATTAAGACACCGAGCGCTCAGTTCAAAGGTCTAGCGCACACTGGCTCCAAAATTCGACTCCAAGGTACAAAGCCGCCCAGCCGCGGTGGGCGGGGACTGGGCTGGGCGGGCCGGGATCCAGCAAATCAGCTCAGCTCCTGAAACTTCTTTTCTTAGATCGGGTAGAAGACTGGCCGGCTACGAAGTGGGATTAGCCATTGGAGAGTTAAACTTCAAGTTTTCGGTTGTCGCCAAATAAAGAGAAATCAACGGAATGCGAACTTAGTAGGTAAGGCAGATCTGAAAGATGGCAAATGGCTCTTATCTTAGAGCTATTATAATGTCATATCAAGGTATACATTGTTATGTTTTGTACTTAATACATTATATTTAATACTAGCTGCGCTCCGCGGTTTCTTCCGCGTTTTCTGGAAAAAAAAGTAGCCTATGTACTAATCCAGACCAGGAACAACCTTCATTCCAAATTTCATTTAAATCCGTTCGGCCATTTTTGCGTGAAAATGGAATAAACATACTTACAAACTTTCGCGTTCACAATATTAGTAGGATCTTCACAAAATTTTCTTCCCTCAAGTTACTGGACAACAACAACAAAAAAAAAATTGTCATATTCATTTTTAGGGTTCAGAACCTCCTTCGTGGAAGAACCCTTATGGCGAGACTTCGGTGTCTGTCTATCTGTATGACACAGCTAATATCTTAAAAGCTATAAAAGCTAGCGGGCTGCAATTTGGCATGGCGCTAGATAATGTTAAACCACTAACTACAATTTGTAGAAAAAAATGCTGAGAAATAGATCTTTACTTGAAAATTGAGTCCAGAAATGGGGATCTAAAATTTTAAAGCTAAGCGACGTTGTAACTAGTCATGTGGTGTATCAAATGAAGGTGAACATTAAATATTAAAAGGCGCATGGGCGGAACTGGCATGTTTTCCAATGGTTTCCAAGGTATGCGACCACTTAAAAAATGTGTTATTCAAAAGATCTATTTAAAACAAATAATTTTTAATTAGACAGTAAATATCTAAATCATTCAGGAGCTGATATTTGATTCCAAAAATCTTCGAAAAAATGTCCACAACATTCACAAATAAGATTTATCAAAACGTTATCTTCATGTACCTACATGGCACAAGTCTTAGTACCTACATGTGATAAACACACGTCACACCACATCTATTCCTTTCTCAATTCTCACAATATAAAGCGTTTAGAAAGAATCCTAGAAACAAAAATAAAATTATAACCTACTAGCTGCCTAGCTGCACCCCGCGGTTTCACCCGCTTTAATTTTTTTTTAGTAAAAAGTATCCCATGTTACTTCTAATACCTCCTAGAATATGTGTACAAAGTTTCATGATGATCGGTTAAGTAATTTTCGCGTGAAAGCGTAACAAACAAACTTACATTCACATTTATAATATTATTAGTAGGGACTAGGGATATCGTCGATGATTGGCTATAGTGTGGTACCTTAATTCCAAGTAAAACGAATTAATTATTTAAACAATATCACAACAACGAATGTTGTTATTATTCATTTATGCCATCAACATTATTTAACTAATTTTGCTTTTCATAGATTTTTTGCCCACGACGGAACTGAGCAGGTATATGCGTTTAGGGTGAGAGATGTTTGTGCGTTTGTGCAAAGTAATGTTCCCACCTATCTTCTAAACTAATGATCCGATTTTGATGCGGTTTTCAATAACGGGTTTGTGTTTGATGAGTTCAATGTTCTTAGACAGGTGTCATGGCTGTGACTCACTAGGGGGCGCCACAATATTAGTGCAAAACAATGTTGCAATATAATCAAAACGAAATGTCCGATTACAATTCTATTTTCAGCAATGTCTACGTGGTAGCTTAATGCATGTTCCCAAATAATAAAAATTACATCTGTAACTCACTAGAGGGCGCTACAATATTAGTGCAAAATAATATTGCAATAATATTAAAACGAACTGTCCGATTTCAATGCGGTTTTCAGCAATGGGTTCGTAGTTAATTGGTGGAGACCCGTGGAGGTACTCCCTGCTTATGTCATCGTTGAATTCAGAGTTCAAATACAAATATTATAGTCTCAAGAGTATTGACACCAATTCTGAACAAAAACCAACAGAAAGCAACTGTATAATATTTAATAAGGAACTTAATATTATGTGGTAGGATGAATCACACTTATTGTTTTGCGAGATCTTACCTACACATTATATAGATTATAATTCAATTCGTATATGCTCTCTAAAAAGTCTGAAATAAAATTAGGCAAAATTAAAAATTTTGAAAAAAACCCACGACGGTAAAAATCTCATCGAAAAAGAATAAAATAACTCAAAACCCCCGACATAACCCAATTATTATGTAATGAAATATTATAAAAGACGTAAAAATACTTTCTAAAAAAGAGTTGATATCTCGAGAAATCGGTAATAGATATACTTAAGTACCTAAACAATGAATATCGATGTTTATAGTTTTTTCCTAACGTGTCTGTTTCTCGAGATGTAGCGATAATAATTTTACCTTATTACATAACCGAGGAATATCTGTCGGGGGCTGCCTTTCCTATATGAAATTTTAACAAAAATTTAATCATACTCATATACCTAATTATGTGTATTTTATGTCGTCGTTAAACATCTACAATTCTTCAATAATTGTATTCACGTCACTAGAAAAACTTTACTGAGTTAATGGCAGCCCCCGACGGATATTCCTCGGTTTTAATTAAATCTGATCGTTCAAAGTAGGGCATAACCAAGCTCAAGGGACTCGGTTACATACATACATACAGGTGAAACTAATAAAAGCGTGTTAAAAAGAAAAATCTCTATCCCCATAGGTAAGTAATCATAGGACCCTTTGATTACTTTTTTGGGGTCTCAACCTCCTTCGGGGTAGAACCCTTAAGGCGAGACTTCGGTGTCTATCTGTAGGTATGCCAATTATCTCAGCAACTATAAAAACGGTCTGAAAGACATGACGCCAGGTAATGTTAGCCACTACAATTCGTAAAGAAAAACATGCTCCGAAATAGCTTTTTACCTGAAAATTGGGTCCTGAAATGAAGAGCTAAAATTTTAAAGCATTTCAAAACATATTTTTACCATGCCTGGTTTTTTTTATATTAAAATCTTTATGAAAAATGACCGTTTTGAAGTGGGAAGACCGCTCCCCACTTTTAAACGGTCATTTTTTCCCGCTTATCTCCGAAATTTACCGACAAAAAAAATATTCAATAATCATTTTCTACGTTTACTATAAATAGACGGTCAAAATTAGTTTTAAAGTTTTGTTCTCAAAAACGATAGTGGCTCCCCCCCGCTCAATTTTCTGAAGAAGTATAAATTATGGATAGCAACCGTGCTAGTATTTAAACCAATTCATACTACTATTTGAACCATTGAGATTGCCGTTAATATTATTATTTGTATAATAACGCCATCTACTGGTTGTAAGTTTCAACAGTATGTAATCGACTTAGTGTTTTCCGTGTCCATTTTTCATCTAGATAACTATTTCAAATATGTAGTTGGTAGATAAGAATAAGTAAGTATTGTTAACAAAATGTTAAGATGGCGTTAATACTATTCTAACATTATGAAAGATGTAGGTAACTGTTACTACGATGATGATTCGTCATCATCATTAGCATCCCATTACCGCCCACCCCACTCCCGATCCTATTAACTTAATTTGATATTTTTTATTTCTTTTTTTAAATCAAAAAATTGTTTTGGAGATTGTTCAGAGCGGAAAAGGTACGCTAAGTAAGTACCTAACTGTCAGCCAAGTAGACGAAGAAGAAGATTTTTTTTACCTTTTTTATTTTATTAGGTACTAGCTGCACCCGGCGGTTTCACCCGCTGTTTTTGTTTACTTTTAGACCTCTGAACTTCCACACATATTTCAAGATCAAAATTAGCGAAATCGGCGAAATCGCTCCAGCCATTCTCGAGTTATAGCCAGACAAACGAACAGCGATTCATTTTTAAATATGAAAAAGAGAGAAAAAACACCTCGTGGTAGATGATATATTATGGAATATATAATTTTTAGGCATCATTTTCTTTAGCAGAGCCATCTATTGTTTGATATTACACCTGTGTAAAGTATGACACCAAAATAGCTACCCCGTTGAAATGCGACATTCGATACATAGCCACTTTTATTTGTAAAATTAGAACGCGTCCGATCAATAGTTCTCGCTTTCATTGATCTGAGAAGATGGCGCAGGTGTAGCAGCAAAGCAGTAAATGATTTTACTTTTCAAGCGAATGAAATAAATATTTAAAACAATACGAGCTAATATGTAATCCAATCCAAAAAAATAATATAAACCAAGCACTGCAGTATTTTAAATATTTTTTAATTATTATTTTCAAAATGAAAGTTGAGATTATGACTGCGTAGTACTGCCTAAGCAAGCGGCTGCTAGCGGTCGGCGTCAAAATGAGGTCGATGAACACCGCCATCTTGCGTGCTCCGTGTCATTCAAGTTGAATGGCGAGACGTCGAGTTGGTGCAGTAATTTTGTGTTTGGTGGTGATTCTCATTGCGACGAGTCCAAGTTACTCAAATTGAAATACGAACTATACGAAGTGCTGGATTCACTAATCGTAAGTACTTCAACCCAAACGCTAACAATGTGGCGGAAGATTCAAGATAAATATACCGTGGTTAGAAATTTCTTCTTTAGCGTCACCGCGTCCGCGTCCCCAATATATTCCGGACACATTCACCTGTCCGGCAATCGTTTTTTGCCATATTTATTGATACAATAATGTTTAAATGTACGAAATTACAATGGAAGCTCTTATGTGTTTTTCAGGTGAACGTACTAAAATTGCTGCGAAAAATTTATATTATGATACGATAAAATAACGAGGATGGGCGACGACGTGAAGCAAGTGAAAGTAGACAACTGGGGAATATATTTCCTCCAAAGATTGAAGAACTTTTTCAATCGCACAGACTATTGTGACTTGACACTACAATTTCAAGACAATGCCCAGTTGAAAGTGCACCGCTTAGTGCTCAGTGCTTGCACCGAGTACTTCGAGCTCCTGGAAAGAACATGCGAAATGTATGAAGACTGTTTAGTCATGCCGGATGACCTGCAGGCCGACATCGTTGTACCAATCGTGAATTTCATGTACACAGGTCAGTTAGAATTCAGAATGGATCTTCTTGAAAGATTATACCAATGTTCCGAGATAATGAACATGCCTGTGTTAACTAAACTGCTTGACTCACACCGGCCAAAGCCTAAAGTCATACAAAGCTACACTGCTCCTGCTAAAAAATCTGTGAAGCATGTTGAAGGTGTCAAACAAATTGTCAAAAGCATCAGCGCTACAGAAGTAGTCACCACTTCCCCTATAACCTACAAGCGGACTCATAACAAAGCTTTTCCAGCAGAAAAGACTACAATATACAGGGACAAAAAAGTTTATTTGCCTGTGAACAAGGCTGTAAACAATGGTGCTCGTGCATTCCGTGACCCATCGCCAATACCATTTGATCAGAGATATTCCAAAAAGGTTGTTATGGGTGAACCTCGCCCCACTCGATATGAGCTACCTGAAGAACTGGATACAGAAAACATTTTTGAAAGCTCTTTCTGTAATATTTCATACACTTCCCAGCCTTTGCAAGTACATCCAGAAACTAGAAAACAATATACAAAGCGCCCAAAACTTGGTGAAGCTTCAACTTCTAAGAAGTTTGGAGGGACTCTAGACATACTACAGTGTAAGAAGCAAAATAAGCCACCACAAGATCCTTTATTCGAAGATACTACAATAGCAGACGAAGCAGATATGTTTTCAGAACAATTTACTAGTAAACCAGGACCTTCCAGAGACACCAATCAGTTGTTTGATCAAATTTTAGAAAAAAATCCAGATAACAAATTGACAATTGAAACAAAGAATACAAAGTCACCTACTACCTTAGATCATGCTAAGATTATAAGTGAGGTACTTAAAAAGTATCCCCACTTGGCGAAGAGCAACAAAAATATAAAACTAAAAATTTTGAACACTCCAAGTAAAGCCCCTAAGAAACAAAAAACGTCACCAGTACCGGCTGTGGCTAAAACAATCAAAATTGAAAAGGATGTAGATTTCACTTTCGAAACTGATGTTTTGGACTCTATGCAAGCTGCAAAACTGATTGCTTTAGGAGCAGAAAATATTGAAGGTCCGTGGATATGCCTCATATGTGGTACACCTGGAAAAGCAATGAATTTTACCAGCTATTATAAATTTAGACGTCATCTTGTTGATGTGCATAATGAGAAACCGGTCTTAAACATTTGTGAATTCTGTGGACAGAAATCTACAAAAAGAAACTTCTTACTGCACCACTTGTACACCAAACATGGTGTGGAACCACCACCACAATATCGGTTTCCAAAATGTAATAACTGCAGTTACATTGCCCTAACAGAAGCTCTGCTTGTTAAACATAAGTTAACCCATGCTGAAACTAAAAGGTTCCGCTGCAATGGTTGCTCTGCTGCTTTCCATTCATCTGCACAGCTGCTGGTGCATATTCAGAGCACTGGACATAAGTACACTGCAGAAAGAAAATCAAACTTCCAATGCATTTACTGCCAAAAGAACTTCTTGAGAGAAACCAACCTGTGCGCTCATTTAAAAACAAATCATAGAGTTGAAGCAATACAAGATGGCATCATCGATGATTCTGATGATGACACAGAATATGAGAAACCTGATGTAAAATCTGAGCCAATATTAAATGAATTCCAAGAAATGGATATTCAATACCAGATTCAACAGAGGCCTGATGGAAATATAAATATTGTCACTAAAACAACACCTGAGAAGACACAGAATGCAAAGCAAACAATTCTCAATTCAGGTTTAGCTGGACAAGTATCAGGAAAAACGCACAAAAATAAAACTGAAAAGAGACCACAGACTGCTGAAATTGAATATATTCAAGATGTAAATCTGACAGCAGACAATGAGACACATGAAGAAATTGTTATGATAGATAACACTGAATATATTATGAGAGACAACCAACTCATTCCTAGAAAAACGAAGGAAATTACTCAGGAATATGTTTTGTCTGATCATAACCTTCAGTCTGTGACACCCACAACATCAATAGAATTTACAAATCAAGATAATATACAACATGCTAACATTTATCTCAAGAATTCAGATGACATAGCTGAGTCTATACCTATTTATGTATCAAATGAAGAAGAATACAAAGCTTTAATGGCTTCTAATCAGCCAATTATATTTGATAGTGGAGATTCAAACAAAACTCTAACTATGCTGACTCCTCACACATCAACTTTAGCCACTACTACAATGGATTTGGATACTACTCAACAAAATGAAATGATGATTATTCAAGATAATTATCCTGAAAATGTTTCAGATGCAGTTACTTCAAATAACTCAAACATAGTAGTTGTGTACAGTCACCAAGTTCCTGGTGATAATAAGCAATATCAGCTTCTCACTACACAAGGCTTAGGCGCACAGTTTGTCCAGTCATCAGCAATCATTACACAAAATTTTGAAACAGTCACTACAACCACTCCAATTTTAAATACTCAGGCTTTACAAAAACAAGTTGAAGAAGTTTGGCAAAGAGATCTTCATCAAATTGTAAATAGTGACCAAATTGAAATTACACAGGTGCCAGTTAATCAAGTAGTTGAAAAACCACCTCAAGAAATGCAAGCATCAAATATTATAGAATCCAACAACGAAATAAGTGACCTTCCTCATGTAGAGCTACCATCAAATGCTAAGGAAACTCCCGATAATACCATGGATATTGCTTCTGCTAATCAGAGTCAAGAAGACATGATGACAGAAGAAATAATGCGGCCTTTGATAGACGAAGACAATGTGCAAAATACATCTGTCAGCAATGAAGCTCTGATAGAACATGAAGTACAAGAAACAGTAGATTCAAATGACGCACCTGAAATTGGGATCGAAAATGTGGTAGAGCAAGAAGAGACTGATCCTAAAAGTGATACTGTTGAAGATACAGAACTACTTGAGTCACAGACATACACACAGCCCGACATGGAGTCACACTCATATTTACAAACTGGAGCAACCATAGAACCTGTGGTAGAAAATATGGAAGTACCTGAGCAGCATCAATCTGATCAAATTATCAATGATATTCAAACTGCAGAAGATGAAATTGTTAAGAGAGATAATGAAGTACTGGCCTCTTGTAAAGATCCTGACAATACTGAGCAAATAGGCGAAGATGGTTCTGAAAAAGCTCCTATAAATTCTAAATGGTCAGAAAAAATTGTTCAAGGCCTACAGGACGAGAATCTTCCAGAAATAACTTCTCGAGATGACAACTGTGCACAAGTTGTAAATGAACAAAAAAAAAATACAGTAGCATGTGAAATAGAAGAATCAATTGAGAACATTCAAGAAGAAGTAAATAAACAAATGGCGGCGGTACGATCAGAACAAGAAATTCCAGCGGAAGTAACAGAAAATGAGATCACAGATGAAGGCGACGTAATAAATTCTTCACAAGATGAATCAGACTATGTTCAAGACAATTCTAATGTTGACCCTGTTGTTGCACAAGAAAAAATATCTTCTTTACTAAATGATTGGGATGATTTGGATTCACAGGATTCTACAAAAGAGAATCCAGTTACTGGGAAAGATGAAAATGATGATGTCAAAGATAACCCAACTGAAACTAAAACCCCAGAGAAGCAAGACAAAATCAAAAGTCTA
The DNA here is from genome assembly GCA_949125135.1 of Alcis repandata. Lineage (NCBI taxonomy): Eukaryota > Metazoa > Arthropoda > Insecta > Lepidoptera > Geometridae > Alcis > Alcis repandata. Next base: position 8,995,973 of record OX421238.1, read on the forward strand.
GTTAGTGATTGGGATGAAGACGAGGAAGAGATAAAAAATGAAACCTAATCGAAAGATTTAGAACATCCTAAGATAAGAGAGACAACCTCCATAGATGTAGTAATTAGATTAAGCAAAACTGTATCATTAAATTATGAAATATACTTCATAAGTATGAATATTTTTATGTTGTAAAGTTAATATGCTAGTAGAAAGCATACTTAGATAATAAGGGTATGAGTTTTCATTTTATTTGTGAATTGTGTATAGTTTAGTGTTTATACTGGTCTAGAATGTAAAGAATAAAGTTCACAAATCATAAAAGTTACTAATCAGTGCTTTAGCTACATTGTAATGACGAACTGTCATAGATAACACTAGATATTACATGAACCTGTAGCTTTTTATCAAAAACAGCCTTGAAATCTTTTAACCAACAGTCCGTTTCAGACAGACCGATATATATTATGTAAAAACTATCTGTGGTAAAATCAGCCTGATGTATCGCGCAAAAACCAACACCCAGACAGGTGTTGTGTGTGTGCCATGGCATCCCCAACACAGGTTATCTTAGTGGGAAAGCTATGAGTGTGAAACATTTTTTTTTTACTAATACATATCTGAATTCCTCGCAAATAATAAAAATGGAAATAATATTAACATTCTTAATATTTATTCATATAACCTTATAAATAGATATTAGGCCCAAGTTTGAAGGCATTTTAAGACAGATCTAAACTAACTAAAAATATATCTGTCTTTATCATTGCATTTGTCATTGCCATAAGACAAGGATAATTTAAATCTGTTTTAAAAAGCCTTCAAACTTGGGCCTATTTTGGATCTATGTAACTAAATTCTAGTAATTTTATACAACTCATTTGATATTGTATAATCATTACCAAATATCCATATTTTGACCTGAAAATTGTCAGCGGTTAATCCATTTTATTTTATTCAGTAGGATATCCTAGTGAATAAAAGTACTATGGTATGAATTTTAGTCGTATGAATTTTATTCTAAGCTTTAGGTGATTATTTTACACCTTTATATAGTAGCAAAAATAGATTTTACTTTAATAAATTGTAAGCTAACATATGAGTTTCCATTCTATGGTCTAAGAAGTAGGTACCTCTAGGCTTAGTTATGAAAGGGTCTTGGTACTCTAAGATACTAAGAAGGGATTTTACCCTGCAGCTACTTTATCCCTTAGTTTTGACCCAAATATAATAGAGTACTATCACCCGCCATCTATAAATAAATAGTCGTGAATTAAACACTATTTTTCCTTTATAAAAATAACTTTATTTACTAAAATAGTCAAAGATGCAATTCAATGTGCTAGGAATAAATAGATTAGAATACTTGAATATTAGGCACTTGCCGTTCATATTTGATTACCTATAATCAGATAATACTCATGAATAATATTCGACTTTCCATTCAAAGAAATAAAGAATGGCTAATTGAGTTTCCCTAAATCAATCTATAATATCATGGGTAGAATGCTGCTGGCTGCCACCAATTTCCTGAACGGAAGTAGCCAATGTAAAGTTTTAGTTTCCTCATTTGGTTGCATCTACTACAATTAAGCTGGTCATACTGTACAGTATAATCAGGTTTTATTGTCCTTTCATAATGAAAACAATCTTTTTGTAACATAAATGCCTCATACCATAGATATTACGCCCGAGCTGCAATACTGTCTTAGCTTTTTACAAACATTTTTGCAGTTGACAGAATGTTTCTTAGCGCTGCTAGGGTATAGTATCTTTCTTACACATCTACAGGTAGATACTAAAAACAAAACTTGGAATACATTTTATTGGAATATACATTTCAAAATCTGATAACTGTAATCACAGAAATATATTCAAATAATAATCACAATTTTAATGGTAACACTCAAGAGATAATAAAATGAAGTTATAGGCATAATGTACATAATAATAACAATTAAAAATTATAAGTAAAGTCCTTGAACGAGTACATACTTGATGGAAGGTACAAGTCAACAAGTGGTACAGTTTTATACATAAATGCGAGAAAAAAGAAATAGATTTATGTACAACAGAATGTATTAAGTATAACTATGTACAATTAGAAATATATAGAGAACATAATCACTAGGAACAAATGTGTAGCCAAGAGTTCAAAACTTTCTTCCATACTACTGCATTCCTAAATGTAGAGTAGGTAAGTGCAATGTGCGAGTTCTAAAATATTTTAAATTTACTTTGTTAAGCTTTACAAACTCTTTCATAGCAAGAAAATATGTAAATGTGTGTAGTATGTTAATATGAACATTATTTATTATTGTTGACAGAACACAAGCTCTGTAGTTTTGTCTCAAGAACAGAATAAACACAGAACTGCTTCTTAAACAGAATCACAATCTGCACATCAATATTAAGTATACACTCTTATAAATTGCCTGAAATATCTTACAGTGCTATGGTAATGTAATTGATCTGATGGTAAATAACTGTACAGTGTAGTAAATTCATATACTTCCTATAAAACTGATGTCTACCTGAAAATTTAACAACTTAGTTTCTAGGAAATGTTATAATATTATGGCTATTAATGTTCCTCCGTGCCAAAACTCCTATATCCATTGCATAACTGTTGTCTCACTATTTGGCTCATGAACTTAAATTTGCATTTTAAGTAAACAACATAATATAATTCTACAAACATTATTTACAAAAATAAATTACAATATTTACATTTTAACACATGGACCAGTTTATTTTTTAATCGGATATGGAGACTACTACATATTTGACCATATAAGAGAGAAAAACGAAACCTACAAGCACAAATAAGTTTGTCAGAATGGAGTGCATGTTGGACTGGTGGTCTGATGTTATCTCTCCCTCAGGGGCTGGTGGCTCGGCCTGCAGCATGGCTTCTTGCCTCTGCTTCAACAGCAACTCAATCTCTTCCACATAGTCAGGAAACAATTCGCAGAACATCTTATTCTTGAGGTTTATCTCTAACGACTCGACTGCAAAACATCGCTTCTGGTAATCTGAAGTTTCCATCGAGCCGAGCGTGGGTGTCTTTTCCAGCATAAAGCTCAGCAAGCCAGTGAGGATGGTAGAGATAGACCACGCCGGATTCCACGTGTCTGGGTGGAAGTCGGTGATGCTGAGGCACAGCCGTGTGTTTGTCTTGAACCTGCCATTCGGTGTGATCATGTAAATAGACGGCGGTTTGAAGGGAAACTCCCTAGGAAACATAATCTTTCCATGATAGTATCCGCCTTCGTATGGACTCTTTTCGGGCCCTTTCACAACATAATGCCATTCTAATATGTTGGAAGGCACTGGCTCTGCTGTTACATATGGAACGGGGTCGTTTTTTAGCCGTAGATAGTCCTGCTTCAGTCTACTCGTGGCTCCAGTTACTTTTGTTTTTGCCATGCTAATGCATGTAACTCGGCACGAAGAATTATTTATGAGTCTTGATAATAGAAAGAAAAGAGAACAGTTCAATAATATATTTACACTTTTATTAGTTAGGTAATTAGTTTTGAATCATCGAACAAATCACGAAAAAATAATAGAATAGAATTACGTCAATTTGCTTGGTTGCATGCAATCAAACGTAATGTTGCCGCTGTTGCCAAAGATTGAAAAGTTTGGGGAAAAATACTCAACAGCTGTCATCGTATCTGCTTATCACAACTTTATGAGACTAATGAAGTAACAAACTAAAACGAAATAATTGAAACTAAACGAAAGGAACCTCTCTTTCTATAATAAAAAAAGTGTTTTATCTCAAAATTGGTAAAATTTAAAAGTTATACCTAGAAACATTGAGGTGTCATAGATGTCAACATTGATACTGACACTGACATTAGACACATTGTTTTTTTAATACATTTTGGCTTAGCACTAAAATAAATATTAGTACACAATAGAAATCGACTATAACATCATTGAAGTTAGAAATAATTCTAGATGGATTTACACTAATGTAATCATAGTTCAACACACTAAAATACACTCAAATAAAATGGGCGTGGTAACTCTTTGATGTAAGTCACATTATTCGTCAACCTTTAGTAAAAAATAAGGACAGAAAATTACCAAATAAAACAGTCGTAAATTATTTATTGCCAACAAACGAAAATAACATCACAATAGCCAAGATTCTATTTAGTCTTTTAAAACATTTGCTAAAAATACGTATAGTCTAACGACACCTCGCAATTAAAAATCAATCAAATCGTGTACTAGCATAGAAATACACAAACATACATACAAACTTACAAACTACTTCAATATTGTTTTCATTTGGCCAACTCTACAGGGTTATAAGAAAAGGGTATGCTAAGCCGAAAAAGGCGCATAGTATTTATCATTTTTATGAACAACTTTTACTATGGCACCACACCAGAAATTGCAAAAAAAACAGCTGTTCCATACATTTTGTCGAGTGTCATTGACATTTTTCTATGGAACAGCTGAATTTTTTTCGCGATAGACCTATACTATAGGTCCAATCATGAGTACAAAGCCCTTTTGGGCTTAGCATGCCGTTTTCTTGTAACCTTGTATAGTTGATTGTACCGTGATGCCATACTATTGGGTGCTTTTATAATTTACCGTCGCACGGCACGGCACGGCACGTTTTTATCGTCACGGTAAAGTAGGAAAGCAAAATGTATGCATTTGTATGCAAACGCTTTTAATTTACCGTCCACGGCAACGGCACGCCGTGAACAGCAACGATCTACCGTGCCGTTGCCGTAGCATACTGCGCTCCCTATCAAATCGTCGCGGCATTGTTGAGAGTGTAGTGTGTGCGTACAAGAAATTTGTATGTGTGCGTGCGTAGCCAAAAGGCGCGGGTGCAGTGTTGCAAAAGTTCCCGATTTATCGGGAGATCTACTGATTTTGGACATCGTCTCCCGATATCCCGATTTAGCGACAAAACAAAGGAATAAACTTTCCTCTGATTCGATAGTAGGGCTTCTTCACACAAAAAGATTTGTGGAAGAAAACTATCAAAATTGTTTTAATTTCCAAATTGATGACAAAATGTTTTCCAAAATAGCGAGCAAGGGGTGGTACGAAGATGCAAATAAATAAAAAAAAAATATTTATTGTTGGTATTAGTTATTACCTAAGTGATTTTATTCATAATAATATATATATTTATATTATATATATTATATATGTATATATATATATATATATATTTTATATTATATTATATTTAAGTACCTATATTTATTTTTTACCCTAAAATAGGGCGAAATCCCTAAAAGTGGAAACACTGGCGCAAAGCGTAATAATTTCACGGCGAATTATAAAATCACCCTACGGCACGGCATGCCGTCCACTGCCACGAAACTTCTATCACGTCCACGGTAATATCGTGCCGTGCCGTGCCACGATAAATTATAAAAGCACCCATTGTATCATTTTCTGAGCAAATCTTAATTTGTCAGATCCAAAATTGACGCCATCCTTATCTCACAAATCGAAATAACCGAGACTACAGTGCCACAAGTTTAAGTTGGCGGTGGCGATTTGAGGAACTAAATCGGCCATCTTGAAAATTCACTTTGACACTTCCGAGTTCATAGTAAACATCGTTGCGAATATTTTTGCTACTATTATATTTGCTACTGTGCTATCATCATGCCTAAAGTGATAAAAAGTGGTACAAGAGAAGCAGTTATAAAAGTACATTCGTTTTGTACACAAGAATGTGAAAAGAACGAACCGATTATACCATTAAAATCCGTAAATGCAAGGGTGGCGGCAATGACTGGTGAGTGTTGTCAACATTACACGTAAATATTACCCGTGGGTATAACAAAATGTTTATGTCTAATATGTGGTTAAATAAAATGTGGTTGTGTTTATGTAATGATGAATTATAATTATAATACTATGGTAAAGAAAAGGTAAAGAGCGGGCTCTTTTTCCGCAACTAGGCCGGTAATCGGCCCTTTTTGCGTGACTTCTTCTTCACATACGCCATTGAATTTCTTCTCCGGACGTATGCAGGTTTCCTCACGATGTTTTCCTTCACCGAAAAGCCAGTGGTATGTAAATTCGTACATAAGTCCCAAAGAACTCATTGGTACGAGTCGGGGTTTGAACCCGCCACCTCAAGAATGTGATGCGGCTGTTCTCCCACTGAGCTACCACGGCTTCTATAATACTATGCTAACTTATTAATTTACCTACCTAATCTAATTGCATGGTTACATTTATACATATTTATTTCAGGTGTTTCTGAACGTTCTGTTCAAAGAATTGTTGCAGAAGGCAAACAAGCGGAAGCTACCTCGTCAAAAATTGTTACACCAGGAAAAAAAAAGAAAAAGACTGGAAACCAAGTGTAATTTGGATGACTTTGATTTGGGTGTATTTCGGAGAAAGATACATCAATTTTATACCGTAAAAAAAGAAATTCCGACATTACCGAAGCTTTTGGTGGAACTAAGAAATGATATTCAATTTGATGGTAGCCGTGAAACTTTGAGAAAAATTATATTAAGGTTATATTGCGACCTGAACCCGATAGAGCTAGTTTGGGCGTCGGTAAAGCGCAAGGTGGCAGAATTTAACCCTCTGACTCGGAAACGTACACATTTGTCCTCGACAAACTCGACCACGGCTGGCTCGGAAACGTACACATTTGTACGTACGCGCTACCCTCTTTAAAAAGGTGTATAGATCGGTTTTGAACGAACTAAATAGGCGTGGTTTGTATAGAAACAAAGAGATGAATAAACCCTCCTTATTTTGGTGTATAATAATAGCGATATTTCAAAGCGCAGTCGTCGACTCGGCCATTTCGAAAAACGCCATTTTCGTGCTGTCGTGACGCAAAGTTTTGTGAGTGATTATCAATTGTTTTCTTGTAAAAGGTAAGTAAAACCTATTATAATTTTGATCATGGCATATGTGTAGACCTTTTCACTACAATAATGAAGCAGTGAATACAATATTATGTTAGTTTTTTTGGATACAAATGAGATGAATGAAATGAAATTTGAAAAACGAATTTTTTTTTGTTTCCATGTTTTTGTATAAATTAAAATTGTTTGAAATTTAAATCTTGTTGAATTTAACGTTAAAATGTAGCAGCGTTATCATATAATGGACTGCTTTTTACATAAATTAAAAATATTTGATAGTTTTTAAAGATTCGTAATTTTTCTAAACGTCTGCTATGAAGGCGGTTTTCCCGCCAAAACGCGTCCGAGCTTACCGGTGTAGAGTTTAACAGGTGTCACCCGAGTCAAAGGGTTTAATGTGGGTCGATCGAAATCGGAAATATTGGGTCTGGCACAAGATGCTTTTCAGACTATAACGGCTGCTACATGGAAAACGCATTGCGATCACGTTGAGCGGTTAGAAGATGAATATCACAATGATGATGTCGGCTTAGAAAGTTTTAATATATGTCTTGCTAGCGACAGTGATACCTCATCTGACAGTTCTGCGTCGGACTTGGAAGATCTAGAAGATCATTTATTAGATCACACATATTCCAGTAATAAATAATTTACTAACAAAAACTGTTTTATTTTGGTCGAACCCCAACACACTCACCTCTAATTCTAACTTAGTTAAAAACATATCAGTATTCGTCTATGTTTTAATATTTCTATTAATACAAAGACAGGCAAGTAAATTAAATAAATACTACAAATAATAAAATGACGAAGGTTTGGCGTCCATGGGCTCTCGGTCTGTCATAATACTCCTCTAGTAAATCCGTAAATCATTGAACTAAATTTAATTTTTTTCCCAATTTTCGCGTCATCTTCTGTGCAGTGGCAACACTGACATTGAACACAGTGGCGCACAGCCGCGCCAAGTTATACTTGCCGGACTGTAGCTCGCGTTCGTTTCGGAATCGATGACAAAAATAACGGTTAAAAATGATAAAATCGTTTTCATGTGTACACGTTTTGACTGGGAGCAAAAGTGGCGCCTTTAACTGTTTTCGATCCCAAAACGAACGCGAGGTAAGATGATAACCATCTTGGTTGCGTCCATTTTTAAACCAACACTAAAATTATTTCTATCCCTTTTTCACATAGCGTATGAAAAAGGGACGCGGAGATTTTTTAGTGCTGCCAGGCTAGTTCAGTGTGTGTTCTATAAGAATCTACGTAGCTAGATATTATTCAGTTGCCGCAGTTAAGCAGTAGGTTCCTAATTTCGTGGTTGAGTTGCTTCAGAATATCTTCGTCCGGGTTGTCTTGCTGGATCAGCCTGTCTCGCTGCGATATGAGCTCGTTTATTTTTTCATTCATTGGGTTTTTACGAGCATTCCTGAAAGAAGGTAAAAATACGTTCAACTTGTTTAAACACATTTTAAAAGTAGAATGGGAAGGTCCTATAGGTAATTATTAATGTTTGAATATTTGTTATTTGCTAACAAATAAATATTTAAAAAATGCTAAGAGTTCTTTTTATAAAAATTGGGACTTACTTCAAGTCGAACATATCTAATCCCTCAGGCCCGGAATTGCCTGAAATAAAGAATGTAGGCTATATTAATTTATCGTCAGCTTTTAATAAATCCATGTTAAAAATATTTTTAAAAACATAACAAACTTATAATTGCATTGTTATCGGAGTTACAGTTACATCTATTATTGAACTTACTGATCATTGAGTGCGTTTCCAAAGCGGGCGTGTTCGCGAGCAGGTCGACGTAGAAGTCGTCCTTCAGCTTGTTTATATCGACCGGACTCTTTTCTTGCTCACTGTCTTCTATGGGGTCCAACCTGGAAAATACCACCAAAATATTAAATAACTAGCTGACCCTTGCCCACTTCGTTGGGCATAATGTTAATTAAACCCGAAACCATCGCGCGCCGTCCGGACCGTTTTTTCTCCGATTCACTTTGCAAAACGGACTACCACGTAAAAGCCTTTTCATTTTTCGGTTTTTTATATAACCTTATGACACTCAGCAATAATGTGGCTTTCTATTGGTGAAAGAATTTTTAAAATCGGTTCAGTAGATCCCGAGATTACCCCTTACAATTTAACAAATATACAAACACACAAACTTTACTTCTTTATAATATTAGTATAGATAGTATAGATAATTTAAAAAAAATATAATTATGTCATTTGGTCTTATTCTGGAGCTTGAAGTTTATTTCGTCTTCTGACAGTTGAAGAAATAAAACCGTAAACGAATTACAGAAACCGCATGGAAACGGTGTTTAAAAAGGGAGTCTACAAGCACCTCTCCGGGCTTGCAAAGCATTATCAACGCCGCTAGTGTTGCAGGTGTTCATAGGCGATGGTTTTGCTTCCCATCAGGCCGATCGGCTCTTTTGATGACCTATTTGGCTCAGCGGTAGTATATCCGCCTTATAAGCCAGAGGTCCCGGGTTCGATTCTCAGCAGGGCAGATAAAATAACGTTTCACACTCATAGCTCCCCCCCACAACATACACAAAGACAAGGATAACTAACACCCAGAACCAGAACAGATACAAAAAGCAGAATATTGCAGACGATGAAACGACGACGACGACGATGACGTTGTTGTTGTTGTGGCGTTGTTGTTGTTGTTGGATGTTGTTGTTGTTGTTGATGATGTTGTTGTTGATGTTGCAGATGTTTGAATGATGAATTTAAATATCTGCTCTTGGTCTGGGTGTTAGTTGTCCTTGTCTTTCTGTGTGTTCCATGGGATCCCCGACAGAAGTTTCCTATTGGGGTGCTATGAGTTTGAAACGTTATTATTACTTTTTTTTTAATTAAAAAAATACATACGTGTCTCCGATCTCCCGCCGCCGCTGCTTCAGTTGCGTGAGCAGACGGCGTCGGTCGCTGAGTTTGATCAGGTGTAGCTCCCTCACGGCGCGGCCCCACTGCTCTTTGAAGAACGCTTTGGACTGCACCGCGCTGTCTAACTTCTCTTCGAGGCAACGCTGGAATTATAAAACCGTACAATGTCAATTAATTTTGGTTCGTAATTTCACCAGCTATACTTAAAATTAAATGAAATATATTTTATTTTAGATAAATCATCCGTATAATAAATAATTTGAGTATGAGAATAAAAATAGAAAAATAAAAATAGATAAAAAGTACAAATTAACTATAACTACCTTTGATAAAGCAGACACCCAAATAGTGTCTTGGTCAAGGCAAAAAAGTACAAACTAAATAGTAACAAGAACATTATTTTTACAAAACAAAAAACAAAAACCGACTTCAAAAGACCGACTATTGAGTTATTCATCTATTTGTCGCGCACGTACTTAATGCAAATTTAAGACATATATGGTTTTCTCATGGATACCATTATCAGAACTGGACTAAATTGAAATGGGACCAAATGGGAAGCGTCAGCTTTCTAATAAAAAAAGAATCATCAAAATCGATTCACCCAGTCAAACGTTATGAGGTAACAAACATAAAAAATAAAATAAAAATAAAAACATACAGACGAATTGATAACCTCCTCCTTTTTTGAAGTCGGTTAAAAAAGTAAGTAAAATTACACCCAATGACTAGTGTACAGACAAGTAATTCGTATATTACCAATTCTTGAATAAGGCTCGCCGTTTGATCCTTCGTCAGTCCGGAATACTTGCTGTCGGCTTCCTTTTCAGTATTCTTCAGATTATTCTGAAAACGCAAAATTATCACTAATTCAGCATTGATGTAATGGTTAAGACGAAAACGAGCGAAGACTATTCGTCTCGCTCTCGCTGGTAAACACATAAATCGTTCGCTTTCGTCCCGTCTTGTGTGCCCACCAAAAATGTTTACGGATTCGTCTTCTGGAAACTTTGTAACCAAGTACTTTATAATATAATAAACAACTTTTGCGTTTAAATAGGAGCTTAATTGATCAAGAGGTTGTAAAAATGTAGTGGTTGCGTAGACAAGACATATTTGGGAGTGAACCATTAGTGTATCTTATTTAGTAATTAATAAGGTGTAAAATTGAACATCATATCTAGAAATTAACCTTCAGAGTGTCGACTTGTTTCTCCAACTGCATGATTTTAAGATCCAACTCCTCAATGGCCATGTCCTTCATTTTGATCCTATGGTTCATATCGTCCTCCATTTTCTGAGACGCCTCCCTTAGTTCTTGGTATTTGGCCGTGTAGTGACCTTCTAGACCTTTCTTTGCTTCTAGCAACTGGAACAATAAAATGATTAGTTAACATAATTGCGTCTGAAAAAAAAAAATTGGAAGGAAAAGGAAATAAAATTTCGTGAAACGTTTTTCTTGTTAGTATTTTTTCAATATTGCATGTTGGGATTTTTGTCAATAGAACGTGACAGCCCCAGTGTATTTTCTAAAGCTGTGGATGATAAATAAATAAATAAATAAATAACGTTTCACACTCATACCTCCCCCCCCCCCACTAAGATAAATCCTGTGTCGAGGATGCCATGGAACACACACAAAGACAAGGACAGCTACTTAACACCCAGACCCAGAACAGATATTTAAATTAATCATTCAAACATCTGCCCGGCCGGGAATCGAACCCGGGACCTCTGGCTCATAAGGCGGATATTATTACCGCTGAGCCAAACAAGATGCTGATATGTTCGATTTTTTTTCCGCTCACTTACTTTCTTCTCTCGCTCCGTATTCCTATATCCTCTTAGCCGGAAGTCGTCAGTGGCTCGGCTGAGATCAGCCGCTAAGTTGCGACACTGTTCTATACCCTTACTCAGTTTAGATTCTAGTTCTAGACGCTTCTTTATCCATTCCCGAGATAGGAGATCTAGGTGGTAGTCTTCTTTGCGTTTTAGCTGAAAAGAGAGGAAGATTAGATTAGCTGCGGATCGCGGTTAGTCCGGTCATTCTATAGGTTCTATAGAAAAAAAAAACCAAGGTGAATAGTAAGAATGAATTATTGAATGATTTTTACTATGGAAATAACCCATAAATTGCTAAAAAAATGCTGTTCCATACATTTTTTCGAGTGTCACATTGCAGTAGTAGCCATCGTGAAAGCAAATCGGATGTAAATATGGATTGTGCAATTTTGTTATAATTAGTAAAAATTATAAGATGTTGTAATTACTTGATATTTGTAGAGCTCCTGTTGTTTCTCCTTCCAGTCTTCGAGCTCGTCGACAAACTTCTGCATTATTTGATCGCGGTTTTCGAACGATAGGACTTGCTTTACTTTTTCTGAAATTAAATTAAATATTTACATTTAAAAAGTTAATTAGACAACGAAAACAAAAAGATTTTTTATTTTTATTTTCAAGTGGCTTAATGTGTTTGTTTAATTAGCCTAATTTGTCCCACTGCTGGTAAAAGGTCTCCTCTATTTTCCTCTATTTCTTTCTGTTTTGAGCTAGTATCGTTCAATATTCAAAGCAAATAATTTTACCTTTTCCTTGGCATATGCAAGTGTCACTCTTGCTGTACTCCATTTTAGGTTCTCTGTAATATTGAAACCACATTTTTAAATTTTACTTTTGAAACCAACTGCTAAAGTAGCCTATATTCCGGATACATGGACGAATTTGAATACACCTCAGAATCCGAAATCGGTCAAGCCGTTTAGGCGGTAGGTCATAAATAATCTTATACATAAAATTCTCGTGTCACAATGTTCGTTCCCGTACTCCTCCGAAACGGCTTGACCGATTTTTATGAAATTTTATATGATTATTCAGTAGGTCTGAGAATCGGCTACTATCTATTTTTCATACCCCTAAATGATAAGGGTTGTCCACCCCAAACATTTATTTTTATTTTTTGGACAAAATTTTTATTTCTTATATTGTTGCATATTTTATGTGGCATTAAAAAATACATACAACCCTAAATTTTCACCCTTCTATCACCAACCCCTATTAATTTATATGGCAAAACAACGTTTGCCGGGTCAGCTAGTAATAAATAAATAAACGTTTCACACTCATAGCTCCCCACTAGGATAAATCCTGTGCCGGGGACGCCATGGAACACACACAAAGACAAGGACAACTGAGGGGTATAGAATCAAACATAGCTATAATATCCAGAACTCAGACCCAGAACAGATATTTAAATTCATCATTCAAACATCTGCCCGGTTGGGAATCGAACCCGGGGCCTCTGGCATAAAAGGCTTTTATTAAATTTCAGCTCAATCGGATATCGGGAAGTGGTTCAAAATTCAGTTGCAAGATCTAAACAACACAATCATTGCAAGTGAAACAAAACCTTTAAAAAATCAGATGAAATCAATGTTACTCATATAAGATACAAATTTTTCAGAGCTCTTTGGTTTTCTTAACAAAACAATGTACCTCGGCGAATCTTTATCACTCTTCTCGCTCATTACATCCCCGTCTCGCTCCGGCTCGCACTGAACCTGCATGTCGCTAGTATCGGGCCGCAGTTTCGACGCGAGCAACTTCTCTTGACTCTCAGCAAACGAATCGCACATCTTCTTGATTAGTTCTGCTATTTCGTTGGTCTGGATAACTTGGTCGCCGGACGCGTTTTTGTACCTGTTAATTTATGGTAACATTTTATCACAAATCACATTATTTATGTGAGATTATATAGCTGGTTGATTTTAACACTTTGACTGCGGAAAACACATGCTTTGTGGTTTCCTTTGTGCGACGCGAATGCGGCTAAAACAACGCATTTGACTACTAGCCGCACTCAAGGCAAGCGCATCTGATTATTAGCCGCAGTCAGTGTTAAAAACAAACCTTTGATTTAGTAAAGTGCTGATATTAATCTTCAGCGGCGGCCTTACCCATTGCGAGGCCCCTGGCAGCAGCAGATCTTTGCGAGGCCCTTTGTCCTTCGTGAAAAGTATGTGATGCGAAAGTAGATCTGGTGGTTCGGTTTAGGTATTTGTCGTGTTTGACGAGAAATGCTAGTTATACAATTTTTTTTTAAAATAAAATTTGAGTTTTCAAATATTTTATAATGAAAGATTTACAAAATTAACAAATACAGATGTAATAAAATTTTAAAATTGATGTTTGCGGCTTTCCTAAGACTAAAAAAAGATAAACTTACATAGTTAAAAGAGTATATATTTTTTTTAATTTGCTCGGGTTGTTGCGCGAGGCCCCTGCAAGAGCGAGGCCCCGTGCGATTGCCCTGTTGGCCACCCCCTAAAGCCGCCGCTGTTAATCTTCAAACGACTAAACACATTTTCCTGAATCATAGACCAAGAACACTCTCGATAGTCACCTATCAAACTAAGTAACGTCTAAATCGAAATAGCTTCAACCGTTTCGGAGCTACGACTTTACCCACTTTAGCACTTTACCTACTTTTGTAGTGGTAGGGCTCTTTTGCAGAGGCCGCCTGGGGAAGTACCACACCTTTGCCAGTTATTCCACCGCCAAGCAGTAATGTGCAAACATTACTGTGTTCCGGTTGGAAGGGCATTGTTTCCAGTGAAATTACAGGGCAAATGGGAGATTAAACAACTTATATCTCAGGGTGACGAGCGCAGTGCTGAGCCGCGCAGGGTTTTGAATTCTGCGAGTTCAAAATTCTGGGTAGCGCAGACCTGTTATGGGCAAACGTGACGTTTAACATCAGGCGAGCGATTTACTCGTCTCGTCACTCAATTACTTAAAAAAAAAAAAAAAAAAAAAACGACGGAACCAGACCGACTCACAAGTATACGTTAAAGCTTATAGCTTTAACGTTTACTTGTCGCCTCTCTAACCTAACCCCTCTTTTTGCCTCAGAGGTTAATAAGTAAGATCGTATAGGCCGATTAGCTAGCTCTAGTATCGGAGTTTCAGGCCGCCTATAGGCCTCTAACATGGCTTAGCGGTTGTTGTTATAGGGCAAACAACCGGGACCAATAACTTAACGTTTCATCCGATCCACAGTAAATGCTTCGGGGGTTAAAAACACAGTTACCTAGCAGTATTAGCAGCCGCCATGCCAGTATACCCGCCGGCCACTTCCGGTCGCAGTTCAGTGCAGCTTCCGCTCCGGTACTCTAATATATCAGGTTTGGAGGTAGACTCGAGTCGGCGGCCGCTCGCCAGCTGAGTGGCGCTGCGAGCTGTTAGCACTGAGGACTTCTGGGAAACAGATAACCATAAATCTATACTTCTATACTAATATTATAAAGAAGTAAAGTTTGTGTGTTTGTATATTTGTTAAATTGTAAGGGGTAATCTCGGGATCTACTGAACCGATTTTAAAAATTCTTTCACCAATAGAAAGCCACATTATTGTTGAGTGTCATAGGTTATATAAAAAACCGAAAAATAAAAAGGCTTTTACGTGGTAGTCCGTTTTGCAAAGTGAATCGGAGAAAAAACGGTCCGGACGGCGCGCGATGGCTTCGGGTTTAATTAACATTATGCCCAACGAAGTGGGCACGGGTCAGCTAGTTAATAATAATTTATTAGGCAACTAGGCTCATATTAACAAATACCTTACAGACTAACATACGAGTACATAAATCTTAAACAACTTAACTAAAAATATATTATTATTATTATTTCTAGAATTTTGCGTTTCGGGCCGTCAAATACAAGGTTTTAAGGAAAGGGTATGCGAACCCGAAAAAGGCTCGTAGCTCGTAGCACTCATCATTATAAACAACTTTTACTGTGGGACCCGGAAATTGAAAAAACACAATGACCATAGTGTTTTTTCAATTTCGTTAGTTAGTTAGTTCGTGTTTTTTCAAAAGTTAGTAGTCCCATAGAAAAACGACAATGACTCTCGACAAAATGTATGGTTTTTTTTTTCTTGATTTCCGGATTAGACCCATTGTAAAAGTTGTTCATAATGTTGAGCTTGAGTACTATGAGCTCTTTTCGCATACTAACATCTTAGTATACCCTTTCCTTATAACCCTGTACCTGTATAGTATATAATATAAATGGAAATCATCTAATGTTACCTGTGTTTCTTTAGGTCCGATATATTTCAGACTCATCTCCACATCGACGTGCGGCCTTCGCGTCGCGTCGCCTCCTCTCCCAGCGTCGCACGGCAGTATGAAGCTTCGCTCGTGGATGGTGAGCGCTCGGTCCGCGTTGCAGAACTTCTCGAGGAAGTGTCGCGGGTCGTCTGTGGGGACTAGTTTACGGAGATCCATGCTGCATATGCCTGGGGATTGAAGAGAGATTTGGTTCATATGTGGCTTGTCTGAAAATAACTGTTATGGGACAACTTGAATTTTTTAAATCTGGTTTAATCGGAGCTATCAGAGGGTTGCTCGTTTAGTTTTAGTCGTCAAAGTTATTTTACACAATTGATTTGAATTGTATATGTAGTATATAAACGTTAATATATGTTTTAAAAAACTTCAATAAAAGAAGAAATTAGAACATATAGAAATTGAGTATAGCACAAAATGAAATATAATAAAAAATCCGAAGTTTTCCTTGTGGATTTTTTTATATCCTTTAGCCAGAAGTAAAATATCAAGTTTTCTATTGATATTTGATCTAAACATCACCCTGATGCTTAGCTAAAATTAATCAAGTTAACTTACCAACTTCTCGGTCCCCAGCGCATATTTTGGCGACGACATATGGACACTCAGTGAAGTACCGGCCCAGGGTTGCCAGCCGCGCCGCGAGCCGCAGCGACGTGCGCTGGTTGAACTGGGCGCACACGCCGGGAGTTGATGCGGTTATGCCAACCCTATAGTAACGGTGAAACAAGTTGATAAGGGCACTTTTGGGTGGCTTTTTTTTGTCACACTGTTCGCAGTGAGGACTGTGTGTCCTTAGATAAACAAAACTCTATATTGTAAAAAAAAATACAGGTAAAACATATCTTATTCTTATTTTGTAACTCAATGGGCCTAAGTTTGCAGGCCCATTGGGTTTGGGTAGTTGACAGATCTAAATTTCCTAAAAGTATTGATGACCTTGTCTAATAAGTTGCAATGACAAAGACCAATATATTTGAAGTTAATTTAGATCTCTCTCAAATGGGAGTGGGCGGGTCACACGAGCCGAATGCACCCGGACAGATGGGCAAAGGTCTCCACAGAGTGGGCGCCCCCGGACAGTCGACCCCCAGGTCGCCCGCCGACGCGATGGCGCGACGAACTCGGGCGGTTTGAAAAAGACTGGACGGCGCTGGCCCAAGACCGCAGTAACTGGGAAAAATTGGGGGAGACCTTTGCCCAGCAGTGGGACAGCATAGGTTAATTAAAAAAAAACTTGCCTTCAAACTTGGGCCCATTGTACCTAAATAGGTTTTGGATTTTTTTTAAGGAAAATATCTCAAGATGCCGGAGGCCTAGACCCACTTTGAGTAGGTAAATAAGTATAAATACCTGTCAGTCATTATGTTGTGCGTGAAAACTGAGTATGTGACGTAGCAATCGATTTCTTTGCTTGTACTGGTTTCTGGAAGCAGCTGCAAAAAAACACATACGTAATGAAAACTGCCAAAGTTTGAGGAACTCAAAATTGTTGTCTTCTCTTTCTTAAACATTGAAAAAATAAATAGGAACTTAATGTTCATGTCGTATTATTTATACTTTTTCTTTCTCGTGTAGATCAAGTGGCTTACCGAGCCAAAAACCAGCTTAGAAAAAGAAAAACAAAAAAAAAAAATAAAGAAAGGTCACAAAGAATGTCACAAGAAAGTTACAAACCAAATCTAGATTCTCAACGGATCCTATGATGAAGCCGAGTATGAACTGGTGGGTGCCGCTACCGATCTGAATCAGCCCCTCTTCACAGAGGAGCTTCGGTTGGAGGTCGGGAGATGATACGGTCTTAGTGCTTTCGGCTATGTATTCATCTGGAAAATTAGAAAATTGGAGCTGGAAAAATTGGTAAATTTGGACTTTAAAAGTTGGCATATTTGGACTTTGAAGATTGGCATATTTACTATACGAAAATTGTGATATTACACAAGAAAAAAAATGTGTGCCTACTTGAACTAAGAAAATTGGTATACTTCAATAATAATCTTTTTTAATGTTTAATTGGCACATTTCATGCTTCGATATAGGCACAAGCTATCTCAATGTAGTTGCACCATTTTTATCAAGTAAATAGGGAGAATTAGAGGTAGGAATAGTGACCACATACAGTCACTCATATTAGAATTAGAGGTAGGAATAGTGACCACATAGTCACTCATATTAGAATTAGAGGTAGGAATAGTGACCACATACAGTCACTCATATTAGAATTAGAGGTAGGAATAGTGACCACATAGTCACTCATATTAGAATTAGAGGTAGGAATAGTGACCACATAGTCACTCATATTAGAATTAGAGGTAGGAATAGTGACCACATAGTCACTCATATTAGA
Organism: Alcis repandata; assembly: GCA_949125135.1. NCBI lineage: Eukaryota > Metazoa > Arthropoda > Insecta > Lepidoptera > Geometridae > Alcis > Alcis repandata. Next base: position 9,014,219 of record OX421238.1, read on the forward strand.
ATTAGAGGTAGGAATAGTCGAATAGTGACCACATAGTCACTCATATTAGAATTAGAGGTAGGAATAGTCGAATAGTGACTACATAGTCACTCATATTAGAATTAGTGGTAGGAATAGTGACCACATACAGTCAATCATATTAGAATTAGAGGTAGGAATAGTGACCACATAGTCACTCATATTAGAATTAGAGGTAGGAATAGTGACCACATACAGTCAATCATATTAGAATTAGAGGTAGGAATAGTGACCACATAGTCACTCATATTAGAATTAGAGGTAGGAATAGTCGAATAGTGACTACATAGTCACTCATATTAGAATTAGTGGTAGGAATAGTGACCACATACAGTCAATCATATTAGAATTAGAGGTAGGAATAGTGACCACATAGTCACTCATATTAGAATTAGAGGTAGGAATAGTGACCACATACAGTCAATCATATTAGAATTAGAGGTAGGAATAGTGACCACATAGTCACTCATATTAGAATTAGAGGTAGGAATAGTGACCACATACAGTCAATCATATTAGAATTAGAGGTAGGAATAGTGACCACATAGTCACTCATATTAGAATTAGAGGTAGGAATAGTGACCACATAGTCACTCATATTAGAATTAGAGGTAGGAATAGTGACCACATACAGTCAATCATATTAGAATTAGAGGTAGGAATAGTGACCACATACAGTCAATCATATTAGAATTAGAGGTAGGAATAGTGACCACATAGTCACTCATATTAGAATTAGAGGTAGGAATAGTGACCACATACAGTCAATCATATTAGAATCAGGTAGCAGGTTAAATTTAATTTTAAAATTAAATTAAATTTAAGTATCAGCTAATTTTTTTTTGTTCTAAGCCTAATGTTGCACTCACACACAAATAAATACAGCCTAAAAATATATGTAGTATGGACAGAGTTTTTGAATATGGTTTTTTGACAAAATGTGGTTTGAACAGTGTACTTACTCAAAGTCATAAGCATGCTCTTAGCAGTCGGTGGATTGCTACCACCCGAGGGGTATGCAATCTCATTGCAGTGGAACATGCGCAGTTCATTTCTCTAAAACAAAATGAAGATACATACACAGGATGCAGATCATGCCCTGACGAGGCTAGATTATTTTAGAAGAGTACACACAAATACTATTCCCTTATTATTATCACTAGACAAAATAATTTGGATGCAGTAATAAACATAGGTTAAAATTGATTTAAATGCAATAATAAACAGAGCCTCACTCCGTTATTTTAAGGAGCTGGGTTGGCTCGGGTATTCGCTGGCAAGGGGGAAACGCACAATGCACCCCTTTGCGGGATGCCAGTGTGGAACCTATCGCCCCCATTCTGAATAAGAATGAGAAACGTAGTAGCTCAAAGAATGATAGTTATAAAGAGGTAAAACATGATTTAATTTTAAATATTTCGCACTGGCAACCTGCCCCGGCTTCGCACGGGTATGAAGTGAAGTATATAACCTATGTTATTCAAGGATAATGTAGCATTCCAATGGTGAAAGAATTTTTGAACTTGGTCCAGTAGTAAAAGGTAAAGGTAAAGAGCGGGCTCTTTTTCCGCAACTAGGCCGGTAATCGGCCATTTTTGCGTGAACTACATATGCAGGTTTCCTCACGATGTTTTCCTTCACCGAAAAGCCAGTGGTAACCCAGAGGCGTCTCTAGCCCATGTAGCGCCCGTGTGCAAACATTACCCGAGCGCCCCCTAGTAAGCGCGTGCGCGTGGTCAAAATGGAATGGATACAAAGTACAAGTAACAGCACATCAAGTTGCCACAAACTGTCAAATTTCCCCAATGGATAAAAAAATCTAAGATCTATGCCGCCCCCGCTCACTTATATTCATTTTTACCTTTATCATCTATATTAGGGGTCGGCAACCTTTTGGCAGACGCGGGCCGCATAGTGACAATTTCAAATAGTGGCGGGCCGCATTTGTTCATTAATCAAATAAAAACGTGTTTTTTTTTTTCAATAAACCAAATACATAATTCAATTTTGGAGAGCTTTGTGAATCAAGTACCCACATCACAGTGCTTGATTAAGTAACTTCAAATCTCATAGTAGTTTTTATCAATCGGCATTTGGATGTTATGCGCAGCAAGTTTAAAAGGACAAATAAATAAATGCGCGAGCGCAGCAAACGCGAAACTTTTCGAGATGGTTCATTAATTCAAAACATAGAATTTTCACGAATTAAACTTATAACACAAATTAAACACCATGAATACGCGAGCGCATCGAGCGCGAAAATTTGAGATTTTTAAATCAATTTACGATAGATTTAACGAAAATTACACAACACTCGCGTCGGGTAAAAAACTTGAGATATTTTCAATCAATTCGGAAATAGTTGTGGCCTTTATAAAATAATAGTAATACGCGAATGAAGCGAGCACAGAGATTTTAAGATCTTTTGTTTTTAGGACGGGCTATTACGTAACGGTGTGTATAATTTAATAGATATCAGAAATCAAGAATACGCGAGCGCAGCGAGCGCGAAATTTTGAGCTATATTCTGTCATTTTGAAACTAAAATTCACGCGCTAGGTCATACGAAACACTAAATAATAAAGATGTGGAAATGATTTAAGACGTATTTTTAGCAATTCAGAATATATTTATTATACAAGAGGCTGTTTACAAACGAAATTACACTTAGTAATGCGTAAACAGAGCTGAAATAATGCATCCATCGCTGTTCTTTCTGTATTAAGCTTATTTATTAAAAAAAAACCGTTGAAATTTGACAAATCAATTAACTCCGTTTTGGATAGCTTTGTGTATTAAGTTTTGATTTAAAAATTGAAAAATAAAAATGTTTTTGCAAAAATTTGCTCTGCCCAAAAACAGTATTCGATTAATAAGCGGAAACTACAAAAAGCCTTTGTATGTCGTACGCAGCATGTCTAAAAGCACAAATAATCATATTAGGTAATAAAAAATTATTAGGCATTTTTGATAAATTCAGAACAGATCGATCATATTTGACAAGCTATGCACTGCACAACGGGAATTAAACAACAAGAAAACGCGAGCGCAGCGAGCGCAAAAAATTGGGACGTTTTTAGAAATTTAGGACAGGCTGTTTACAAAGGAAACTACTACTAAGTCTTACTCCGCGCTCTGGGTATTGGTCGAGTTGATATGGACATGACTGTACTTGTACTATTATTTATTCCGTGGTCAAAGTTTAGTAAATGATGAGATGTCTATTCGTCTGTAAAGTGTGAATTTGGCGCCCCCTGAACTTGACGCCCGGGGCATGGGCCCCGGCTCGCCCCCCCCCCCCCCCCCCTAGATCCGGGGCTGAGCTACAGATGCTATACAAAATGTATGCAGAGCGGAGCTCTTTTTACGTTGGTCATTGAAAGTGCCGCGACCGCGCGGCCAACGCGCCCGCCGAGTGGGGCTCCGTAGCGAGCGGCGCTCGGCGCCCCCTAGGACCGCTGCGCCCGTGTGCAACGCACACCCTGCACAATAGGTAAAGACGCCGCTGGTGGTACCTATGTAAAATCGTACATAAGTCCTAAAGAACTCATTGGTACGAGTCGGGGTTTGAACCCGCCACCTCAAAAATGCGAAGCGGCGGTTCTCCCACTGAGCTACCACGGCTCTCTTGGTCCAGTAGTTTCGAGTTTAATCATTATAAAGATACAAAAATACAATTCTTTCCTCTATACTAGGACATACGTCTGACTCGACAGACGTTGTCCTGTCAAAAGCCATTGCGTCAATTCTATGTCAAATGTCAAAAGTTACATTAAAAAAGTTTACATTGTCCAAAACGCTAAAGTTAAATTATGGTGTATTTTTAAATTTTCTAATTTTTCATGTTTTTTTACTATAAATTGTGATGTGAGCTATCCTAACTCCTAAGTTAGATCGAACTGCACCCGGTGTGCAAATTTGATTGAAATTGGTTAAGTAGTTTAGGAGTCTATAGCGGACAAACAACGTAACACGTAATTTAAATAAATTAAGATTAGTGTAGATTGAGAAAATAGGATACCTACAGGTGTAGGAGTGTTGATCCTGTCTTCGATGGAGAGGCTCATCATCAGCTGTGGATGGCAGCATTTCCCCTCTGACCTGACACCAAGCAGTCTCTGCCATGTGTACTTGACCTGTAAAAGAATACACTTTAATCAACTTTTCAATAATTTGGATATAAATTTTAATATAATACATGATCTGGAGCTATTTAATCTAAATACCTATTAATCGCCTGTACAGTAAGACATGCTTTCAACAGTATAGTTTTACCAACTCTATAAAAATTTTGTCAGGTAGCCAATAAATAACCTTCACAGCAGAAAAAAAGCTTGATGGTCAATACGATATTTCTAGCAATTGTTAAGTAGCAATGAAGTCGGCTTCTGTGATTTTTCAAGCATTTCTTCATTATGCATATGTTCAAAATGCAGGTAAAACAACTAATTGAATGTGATTGTACTCGTAGTATGAAAAACTAATATCTTACATCAGTAATCTTGTTGGAGGGACACGGTTGAGCCCCGAGCAGGCTGAGGAGCAGGTAGCCAATCTTGTCTTTCCGCCCCTGTGTGCCCATAGAGTACACTTCCACCTTGATAGGGACATTTTGTACTCGTAGACTGAAATACAATTTTAAAAGAGATATTTATTACAATTAAGTCCTACAGACTGACTATAAAGTAACAAATACCTTTTAGTGACAAAAATTAATACATATTGCGCCGTGCATTCTGTATTTTGTTTTATTTACATTCATTACATTCATTTTGCGCCTTTTGAATACATTTTCATACCTTCGGAACCTTCTTTTGTCAGCTTCCCAAACTAACTCGGCATCGAAAACTGGAGCATGACTGGGTACTACGGGGTCTGTCTCTAGCATATACCCGTTTAAAGAGCCGCTAACTATAAAGGGAGACCTCAGAAAACCAAAACCTAAACCTGTAACCATAGAAAATAGAAATAATAAATTGCACCACTGAAACAAAATACAGATGTTTTGTAATGCGTAGTTTACCTTCTTTAATATGTAAAACTATCTGAATATTAGGCCCTCGAAGCTCTTCCATGAATACTTTCAGTATAAAACCCAGGAAAACGTATTAAAATGTACAAACTGAATCAAACGAAACTGTAAACAGTTTTCCAAAATCAAAACAAGTTTGACTTGACGCTGACAGACAATGACAACCACATTGACAATTATTGTTCAATGTTGCTAATCTTTAAAAAACTGTAGTGATGTACTGTGGAAAGAATTTAAATAGTCGATTTTAGTATGTAGCGAAATCGATTTATGAATCATCAGACCGTCTGGTTTTTTTGTGCGTCGCAGTCTGCTTTACTGGTATCACCACGCACGACTTATGATGAAAACTGGAACTATTTGTTCGAATCGTAGCGGGAAAATTAAAATATTCGCCCAAGGTTGTGCGGACCCGCCTGAAGTCCCTACGTTGCGAAGATTTGTTCAACAGGTATAATTAGTGATTAAACGAACTTACCTTTGTGAAGTTCTATCATAATTATACGTAGCACTTTGTCCGAAGAAATTAGTATTAGTAGATATTATATACACATGTAGTTTCGCTAGGTGACACCACTCTTTGCACTAATTGTTGAGAGAATGTAGGTAGAATTAAACAAGTTAAAATATCCGAGGGTAGATATAACCCACCTCGCCATTTTGTCGTTCTTATTCTTCATTTAGTTTAGAGATATACATATTTATATTACACACCTAATTACACCTTTGTCATTGGCATGCTTCTTTAGTTCTAATGATATTCAAGGGTTGCGTTTGCTCCTGGGGGGGCGGGAGTACATACTAATTTCTTCGGACAAAGTGCTACGTATAATTATGATAGAACTTCACAAAGGTAAGTTCGTTTAATCACTAATTATACTTCGCACTTTGTCCTCGAAATTAGTATAAGTAGATATTATATACACATGTAGACTTTGAGAGTAATGTAAAGAAGTATTGTCAATGACACGTTAATCGTGTGAAATCAACTTAATGTTTATTAAGCACAACCATAGGTACTGTAGGTGTATTTTACGTGAAAATATTCATATTTTACGTTACTACCTTATTACTTAACTTAATTGTTATATTTAGCTTAAACAGTATCTAGGCATCTATTCGCCTGATGGTGTATTATTATTATATTAATAATTGCTCGAGCTAAGGACAGGTGACAGGCATCGGTAACAACCCTGTTGTAAAACGGAACGAAGGTAGTGGAGCTGTGGCTCCATCCCGCAGTGTTGCGGATAGTGTCAAGACTGACACCAAGCGAGCGTGCGGCAGTCGCAGTTTGCCGACTGGTTTAAGTGAATAAAATATCGCATTTGTCTATGTATGCCTGTAGTATTTTTGCTGGGTTTTCGTAGAAAAAAGGTAAGAAGAAGACTGACTGCTTGAAACCAGGAATGTTTATTTATATCAAGCTTTTCATTACCAATTGACAATTGTCAATTATGCATAAGTGACCTAAAACACTGTTGGTGCCCCAGGTAGCATTGTATTTAGGTAAAGGAGGTTTACCGTCGCTAAACATTTTCGATAGAAAGACAATTAGGTACGCTAGGGATTGAGGCCTTATATAGAACAACATTGTAATTGTTTAAGCAATACGACCACCACTTCCAGAGAAATCCGTCATGTTGTTTATTGGAGCTTTTAGTCAGTGAGGCAACTTGTAGGCTTCGACTTGATAAAGCCTGATAACACTCCTGCAGCCAGGGTAAGATTGGAATATATCTGCGATTTGTAATGCGATATCAAAATATTATCGTTAGGTGTAAACGTAGCGATATCAGACACAAGTAGGGATTTGAACAAAGAGAACCATGCTTGTGTAGGAACATTGGTACAATGAAACATTGCTACAATCACAATGCCACATGCGTTGTTTGAAATGTTTTTTCGCAGCCTTCTTAGGACTATTGAAAATGAAGGGAAGGTGTAAATAAAAATAAGATGTCTGACCATGACTGCAAATGAATTAAAAGCGACTGCGTCAAGCTCTTTGTGTGACGATATGTATCTATTACATTTATTGATGATTCGACTTTCAAATCTATTTCAGGCAGCTCAAAAGATGCTGCTAAGTATTGGGAAGCCCAATCAGCTAACTCCTATTTGATATCTGGGTGTGTTTTACGTGATTCAAAATCAGCGAGAACATTGATACATGATCTACTATAGGACGTGAAGATAAAAATCTTTGTAGCCGTGAGGCCAAATTTCTTTTGCTGTTTTAGTAAGATTGGAAATAGAATTCCATCCATGCGGTTAATGTAAGCTATCGCAGAATTGCGGTGGTGTTGTCGATGCGCAAAAGTATCAGACAGCCGTATAAATCCTTGGAAAAAAATTAAGAGCTATGAAAGCAGCTCGAGGTAATTTCAATGCCTTTCTTGTTTACTACTTGACCATTGAGCACTTGCAGTTTGACCTTTACAGTTCGCCCCCACCCCGTAGTTGAGGCGTCAGAATAAATTTCTGTAACGTGCACAGCACGTCGTTTCTGATATGGTGTGTTGATTGGCCTATGGCACTAATCCACCACTTAATATCGGGCAACAGGGTGTCGGGTACATTCATAAACTTATCACAACATCATAAGTTAAGATATTTGCAGCGTTTTATTTCCTTAGTATAAAGCCCATACCCATACTCAATGGCTGGACAAGCCGACACTAATAAACCTTTGATTTGTGTGAATTTCCTAAATCAACAGCGTCTCTTTTTAGTAAAATTATCTATTTCAGTTTTAATGTGTAACTTTTTGTCCGAGGTTAGACTTAGCGACATCTGATAAGAGTCTATGATCATGCCTAAAAATTAGCATGTAATTGAAGGTGTCAACACACTTTTCTCCTCGTAAGACTCAGAGAAGTAAATGTTTTTCTCGTCATTTCAATATTTATCAGTAGCATTTCAGGGCACTGACTTATTAGTAGCCAATCGACTAAATACAGATTCATAATGTTTGTAAAAGCAAACGGTGCAGTTTGCAGTACTTAAGCCGAACGGCACAATGTTACATTGGAATAGTCGTATTTGTCGTTGAAAATTAACCGAAGGTTTTTATAAAGCCATTGTGATATCTTAAAAGAAAATATGCATCTTTGAGATCAAAGGTGCCATATAGCATTTCTGAGAAAATAATTTTACTGCAGTGCGTAAGTCCCCATCCAAGTTTAAAATGTTCAGTTTTTGTAAACTTATTAGTTATATTATTATTATTTTAATTTAAATACAATTATTTCGATTGTTTATCAGAATTTGTATATATGCGTGGTTTAGGAACAGATTCCTGAACGACCGATGAGGAAAACTTCCAGCTATCCAAGAGAGGATAGTACTATGGTCATTTGTAATTTATAAGAACCGGATTATATGCAACATAAAAAGTTTATAATAATTATGTATAATAAATTGGTGAAACATTCGTGAAATTGGTAAAATATGCATCAACATAAGTAAAATATGCAACATTACCTGTTTTTATAAATTTTTAATAAATTTTAGAAAAAAAAATAAAAATTACAAGAAGAAAAAGTTTTTTTTTTTATTTATTATTTTTTTTTTTTTTTTAAATCAGCGCAAAAAAGCGCGCGACTGATTGCGCTTTACAGACCGAGCGGTTTATGTGCTCGTATGTGTAGGTTTGACCGGTAAATTTTTTATTTATTTATTAAATGTTTCTTAATTACTTATAACAAAAATGTATATTTTTATTTTATTTTATTTTTTGTGTTGCAAGTTGCTAAGTCGCCATATAGCAAGTAATAGTAATAACTTCAGCAAGGCATGATATAACACGTGCCATTTGTTTTTGTTCGGCTTCGATTTCTTTGTCCGGTTTCAGTGCCGTTCTGGAAGGGCAGCTTTTGTTTCAGGGTTAAGCTGTGGAGCATTGATGTGCAAGCATAATTGCTGGCATAGCATGCAGGCATTGAGTATTTAGTCAAAATATTTGTATATTGTAACCTTCAGGCGCGATATATTTGAGGCGGTTGCTAACTCTGAACGGGTGTCGTTTGCAATTTTCATTGTGATTATCGGGTGTTTGCCCAAAACCTCCAGTACCTCTTCATCTAATTTTAAAGGTTCTGTTGTCGATGAAGTTGGATCGTCGACAATTATGTCCGCGATATTATTTGCGGTCCTGAGATCGCAAATACTAACTATACTAAGTTACTGGTAACTATAGGGACCGTCGCCGCTTTACCTCCATAAGTGTCGACGAGATCTGCGCCGAAATTATCAACGTCCTATACAGTCACGTGATTTGGAGGCTCTGGGATTCAGTCGTCTGGGCCCAGGTTTGGTTGGGGTGACTCAGGAATGAGTCGATATTGACTTGTAAGTATAGGTTTTTATATAATATACGTTTAGTTTATATAATAACAACAAGTCCAAAGGTCTTAAAATTTTGCTCAAAGTAAATGATTAAAAGTTATTGTGTTTTCAGTTTCGAGTAACTGATCAAATTTTGAACGCGGTGGTTAGTTCGGTTACATTCATTGACAGATTAGTGGACTTTAAGGCTGTCTAGTGTCAGCAAAAAGGTTATCAGTTCCAACTGATAAAATGTCGAATGCGGTGAAAGAACCCCAATGGTTAGTTCGGTTGCATTCATTGAGATAATAATTGAACTTTAAGGCTGCCCTAGTGCCAGCTAAAAGAAAAAAGGTTATCAGTCCCGGCTGATAAAATGTCGTATGCGGTGAAAAAACCCCAATGGTTAGTTCGATTGCATTTATTGACAGATTAATGGGCTTTAAGGCTGCCCAGTGCCATCTAAAAGAAAAAAGGTTATCAGTCCCAACTGATAAAATGTCGTATGCGGTGAAAAAACCCTGATGGTTAGTTCGGTTGCATTGACAGATGTCGTATGCGGTGAAAAAACCCTGATGGTTAGTTCGGTTGCATTGACAGATTAATGGGCTTTAAGGCTGCCCGGTGCCAGCTAAGAGAAAAAGGTTATCAGTCTCAACTGATAAAATGTCGTATGCGGTGAAAAAACCCTGATGGTTAGTTCGGTTGCATTGACAGATTAATGGGCTTTAAGGCTGCCCCGTGCCAGAGGTTATCAGTTCCAACTGATAACAATATCGAATGCGGCGAAATAGCACCGCTGGCGATCTCGGTTGCATTCTTATGAACTTTGCTTTATAATTATTAAGGTAATGAATACATAGTAATACCACTACATACCTTGTCGATGTACCTACTGTACTTCGTACTATTATCCGTTGCTCCAATGAGTCCTCGGAATCACTACTAGAAACGTCACTTTTATACGACTTATTTTTCACTTTAATTTTTTAATTTTACGCATTAAAATTCCGCGGTTTTCTTTGACAGCTTTCGAGCGTTTTCTTTTAGGTATTTTTTGAATAACAAAAAGAACACTAAGTATTATACTTTTGTTGAATTGAAAGTGTCCGGAGTGGTTGAGCACTAAATTGCGAATGAAGAATAAGAACGACAAAATGGCGAGGTGGGTTATATCTACCCTCGGATATTTTAACTTGTTTAATTCTACCTACATTCTCTCAACAATTAGTGCAAAGAGTGGTGTCACCTAGCGAAACTACATGTGTATATAATATCTACTAATACTAATTTCGAGGACAAAGTGCGAAGTATAATGTATATTAATAATAATATTAAAAAACCGCTGACACCTATCAGTCGACTTTTGTTGTGTTATTTTATTTTAATTGTTTTATCCATTGCCCCGCTGCCGGTGGAACTTTGGGTTTAAGTTTTTATGTTTTTAGGTTTTTATATAAAAATATTGTAAAAAATTAAATTTAAGAAAATTGAATAAATGAGTGAATAATAATAATAATTATCTCAGTTAATACAGTACTACTCTATGATGTATATGAACAGATGTGCTGGAAGCGTCTTACTTGCTTTCGGACAGGAACTGTTTATTTTAAGTTCGGAGTACAAAGCCAGTGCATCCCGGACATAAATTACTAAGAAGATTATTGTGTTCTGGGTTAACTTACAAAGTTGAGTTTCAAAACTCGAATTATGTACCAACACTACATACATGTGTGTATGTAATACCGATTTTGATGCGTTTCTGTTTATCAACGCTTAATGCTAATCTAATTAAACAATAATATAATTAAATAAAACGGGTGAATCTGTTCCAAATTGTTGATCAAAATTTGAAATCTACAATGCTAATTCTGTAGCTTCTGAAATTTCTACTTGTCCCATATTTTTGAAAACCATCGTCACCTTATGTTTTTTAAGATTTCACCGGAAATGACCTAGACACGTTATACTTATAATTTTTTTTCAATTTTACGGAACAAGGACACTATGTCGTGATTAATTTGCAAATGCATTGTTTATTATTTCAATTGGTCGTTGCACTTAATCGGATTTGAATTAAATTAATAATGCATTTTTGATGAATATTCAATGAAATGAATGAACAGAACTAGGCCATGAATGAACAGAATGAAAGGTAAAAAAAAATAATTGACGAGTTATTTTGTGTGATCATGTGATGTGACGTAAATCAAAAATAAACAAAGGGATTTTGCATGTAAAAACTAAGAAAGCATTACATACTAGAGTGAAAGCTTAGTTATCATAAAAAGTTAATGTTGTCGAATAGAGTATCTTAATTTACAATGAAGAAGTTTTTAAACGAATACAAAGCCACAAAAGTTAAAAAATCCAAGTCGGAAGAGGGTTCGCTAGGGTAAGTACCTACCTACCTACCTACTACGACATTCGTTGATTGTTTCTTTTCTCATAACTTTTACAAACTACCCTGAAAGTGGTCATAAAAATAGCGGAATAAAATAATGGAGGTGGTCGGTGCACTACACGGTTGACGAGTCGCCTGTGACCGCGGCAAACTAGACTCAAGCGAGGCCCAACGCGCGACGACCGTTCCGCGACCAGTGGATCACCGGACCGAAACGAAAAGTAATTTGTACAAAAAACCAAATTCAAGTCATTGCGAGCGGCGCGTTGTTCGTGATGTTTTGTCCGACCGCACAATATATCGGTGCTCATTGTTGGTAGCAGTTTTTGTAACGAACGGAGTCGTAATGCGCCGGTAATGTTTCGCGTGCTATTCGCATCGTCGGGCTTTCGGTTTTACATCGAAAAAAGTTACTTTTTGTAGAGTAAACACTGTTAAATGCAGACGGCTTTTATACAGTCCTATATTTGAGGAAAAAGGTGGATGAAGCAGGACATGGGAGTGTTCAAGTGGTTGCGTCGGTAAGTAGGACTTGGAATGTATTTCATGCGTAAATAAGTACCTATCTAGAGATCTATTCAGCCTACATGTTCGACAGTCCATCACTAAAAATTGTGAAAACTCTGCTCAGAAAACAGAAATTCGATACAATGTAATAGTATGATATTCTTCCAGTCAGTAAACCAAAGTTCATACTTCTTCCCTTTTAAAAAGAGATGGCGCTATCTTCCTTTCCCTTCCAGAATATTTTTTTACTTTCAACCCATTTCTTCTGTGCACCTACATTAAAATTTCTAAAATAAGACCTGCTATTTACCTGCACTGCTATTTGCAAAAGTGAGAGCTGAAATTGAAATTGCTTTGTAAAATTACCTACATTCCTAGATAACAATGGAGGCTTTGCATGATGTAATGCCTCCACCTAGCTGAATCATCAGCTGTAAACTCTTTTGACTCAAATTCAATGGCCCATCGGAGCCAATCATTGTGAAAAGGCCAGCACAGAATAAATAAAAGTTTCTATGCCCCAAGTACATTTTCAATTGAGAATACCATCTATTGTGACACATGATTGCAGTTTAATTGCACAAATCTAATCACAGTCCACCTTCAAATCGTCCAGGATTGACATGTTCTACTAAATTTAACACTTTTTAGCAGATTGAAATTTTTTTCTGACTACCCACAAGTGGTTTGGTATTTGTTTTTAGTTTGATAGTTTAAAGGAGAAGGAAACTGAGAAAGGTGAGAGTAGATAATAATAAAAGAATTGAAATAAAAGTCTGGTTAAAACGGGGGGCTATTTATAGACATTATTTATGTTATAATTAGTTTGATTGTGTTACTGTTATTCTAATTAGAATGTCTACCAATTTCTTAAATACTAATTCATTTAATTCCAATTAGATCAATATTTATTGTGCCTTTTTAATTTGGTTAATAGTTGTAAAAATAAAAAACATTGTTTGCAGACCGTTAGTCATAAATTTAATAAGCTTGGTGGTTTCTTGTTAGAAATTGTGAGTCTTATAAGAAACATAAATCTTAATTTTCCGATTTGAAACCGGCTTGCAATACAAAACTGCTTGATAAGGAAATAAATTTAACTGAACAGTTTAATTAACTGTTTGTGGGGTTGCGTGTGAACAGGCGCGGATGCGATTCCGCATGGACACATTCTATTTTTTTTAATTTGTTTTTTATGATTCAGTTTAAATTAGACTGAACTTCACCCTTGCAATTTGAACATAAATCGCGAAATAACAAATTTTGATTTTGATATGCGGAGATCTTTGGCGGTTGGTGAAGATGACCTGGGGCTTGTGGGTGATAATAATAACCTTTACTTTGACTTTAAAAAATGGAGTTTATTTTGGTTTAAGATTTTTTCAATTTGAGTTGATTGTCAGACGTTCGCGTGATAGGTTTCGTTTTTGGTTGAACGACGTCATGAGGAGCCAGTGTCGTACTAAGGTCGTGTACAGAAGAAGACGGGTGTCGTGCAGGCAGAGCCGGATTTACCAGTAGGCTGGAGTGGTGGAGCCTAGAGTGGTAGATTTTAGGGGCGGCAAATTCAGGGCCAATTTTTTTATGTCGAACATTACCTAAAAGTATTGATGTGAGTACGGGTGCTAGTGTATCGAATTGTTAAGGGCGGTAAGGGCGACAAAATGTTTAATATTCTACTTTCGGCAAATGTGTAAATCCGCCACTACGTGCAGGTCTGTTACTGCGCCTCCTTTAGAGTTAGCGCCCTCTCGGCCAGCTCCTAGCTATGACGCTGGTGATGTCGACTCGGGATACAGTGGATAGACTGGCATAGGAGACTTATGCTATCCCCTGATCATTGCTGATTGCAAGCATAGGACGCGAACAGTAAATTTATGTCGATTCTTTGTCCCGCGAAAACGAATATGGATCCATATTCAAACTCGCACGTTTACGCGAAGAAAGCACGATGAAGTACCAGACGGTCGTACAAGGCCTGACTAGCGGTAAATAAAAAATCGATAAAAATATTTCGATAAAGATAATGATAATCACCGAATTTGCGCTGTTTATTGAGTTAATTTTTTTACTATAACTTTTTTCTGTAATCCGTGTCTTCAGTAGACAAACCTCTCACAAGACGTATCCTATGAATACGAGGCTGTAATGTTCATGAAATTGAGTTCATTTCAATGCCTTTTGGCGGCTCTTCTTGGTCAATCGTCGCCGTTGCGAACATTCAAACGCCTGCAATCCCATTCAAAGTTGAATGGTTGGAATGGACACGTTTTGCACTTTCAGAAGCCATTGATTCCCGCGGCGGCACACAAAACAATTCCGCTGGCTCTGCACTCAGTTTCGTAATCAGAACCGCCACAAAGGAATAAAGCTTGATTTACACTGCAAGCTAGTTTAGCTTTGTTTAGTTCGCATAGTGGCGGCTTCGCTTCGAGTTTCGGTTCACACGAACTATGTTCGGATACGGACTAACGGAACTGTGTGCACTGACTTTGTATACAGTTTTATTTTTGCGTCGAAAGAGAGTACTCGGGGTTTTATAATAGTAAACATAGAAAGCTCAGCTAGGAGTATTCCCGTGTTTAATTATAACTTAAATTCTGCTTTGAAAATTCTCCGTCTTGTTTTTTCACGTGAGATTTTACGTCAGCGAGAAGTTGTTAGAGCATTAAATGACTAACTCTAAGCAGTATTTTATAAGTAATGTTTAACATTTACTGGTTTTTGATTGTTTACGCATACTTTACGCCTCTAAGTATTGCGATATTTTGTCTGAAATTGTTTGATTTTTTTTTTATAGGTAAATGTGTTTTTGTAATTGCACGTAGTGTAGGAGAACTTGAATAAATAAATAAGTAAGGCCTCTTGCGTCCTGACTATAACTTAGCTAAGTTATCTAGCAGTGTGTATCACACCTTACTCCAAAACAGCAAAATCGTGACTGACGTCTTATAATTACCTCAGATTGAGCCTTTTGACTTCAAATACATTATAAAACAGTGTTTGCTATTGAAATTTCACTTTCACCTATTTGTTGATCGGCTCCGCTAATATCATTCTATTATTGCTATCAAAATTGATGGGCAGATGTTTTATTTATGAGCATTATCGTGACACCCGAAACGTGAAGACTTGAGCTTATCTATTCGAGATGCTTTCTACTTTAATTAGTAATTACGTAAGGTATTGTTTGTACTTTGTGTAATAACTTCCGGCCGGCGATGACTTATGATCGAGCTTAGAAGAAATAACTGGCTGTAAGATTATAAAATGGTGTTATCATCAATCGGCCGATCTCATTTATTTCGCGACTTATCTCGGATCGACGAGGCTGATCTGTTCTCGGTCTTAGCTAACCATTCGTTGTTTAGGCGTTTATAAATTGAATTCATGAAGGAGCATTCTAGCGAATGATATTGCAAGTTAAAAGTAAGGGCTTAGACGGTATGATATTAAATTGGTCGAACAGGAGCAATGTTTTTAGTACGTCTACTGAAATTTTAGACTACACAGAGATGTAGCGTATGTAGATATCAGTAGCGTAGCTTGCCTCAGACGGGCCCTGTTTCAAAATTTGCTAGGGGCCCAATTGGATAACATTTTACGAATTTTTGCTCGCACACGTTCGGGTCTATAGCCCGGGGGGCCCGTATCATTGATACGGCTCATACGGCGGTAGCTACGCCCCTGGCAGATATAGAGATGTAGAGTAGTGAGTGGGATTTGTGTGGTTACATGGGTACTCCGTACTCCCGTACTGATTTTGGAAAAAAAAACAGCTTTGTCGAGCGCAAAACTAAAGACTCATCTATACTAATATTATAAAGAGGAAAGATTTGTATTTTTGTATGTTTGTGTTGAATAAACACAAAAACTACTACACCGATTTCAAAAACTCTTTCACCATTAGAATGCTACATTATCCCTGAGTAACATAGGCTATATTTTATACCCGTGCAAAGCCGGGGCAGGTCGCTAGTACTTTAATAAAATAATAGGCTTTTGACGAGCGTTCGCAAGAATGATCGACGATATGCTATCGACTTTTGAGTTTGACTAATTCGTTCAGCTTCCAGCGAATTCTCAGCTATTACAAGACAAGTAAATGTCAGTTCTATCACCGCCATAATCTCAGCCCAAACGCCTTTGTTCTTGCTAAGATTTATGCCGATTTCTAGAGTCTAGAACAATAAGGCACGTATTACCCGTCTCTAGCTGCTGTCACTCAGGCTGGGAACGTTTTTTTACGAACCCAGAAGCCTATCAAATCGGTAATCGGTAAAAGTGTATCGAAGTTCTGAACCGACCATTTGTCATGATCGCAATCGTTTCTTTCCTGAAATAAAAAGCTCGTTTAATCATTGTTATCTCTATGATAGACATGTTATGTAATTATGAACCTAAAGTCTTTGAATTAAGAGCTAGAAACTATTCGGTTTTGAATGTGTCACTTATAAAACCTGGGTTAGCTAAAGATAGTAACTTGCACTTTCTTGAGTTTTGCTTTTAATTGAGCCCGATTTCACCAGCTAATTTTAGTGGCTGATGAGATTTTATCGTTGTTTCTTTGTCAACCACTTACCTCGTAGTTGGAACTCGGTTTTCATTATGTAGATCTAAACGCCTCAGTTGATAGAAGGTTGACTGCCTGGGTAATTGTACACATAACACGTTTTTATTTTAAAACTGAATGACGTCAGCGAGTAGTAATAGTTTAGAGACGCACTTATTCGAATGACCTATCGCCAACGTTCATACCACGTTGAAAACACCGGTTCTCGTCCGATCACCGAAGTTAAGCAACGTCGGGCGCGGTCAGTACTTGGATGGGTGACCGCCTGGGAACACCGCGTAATGTTGGCTTTTTGCTGCTGCTCTTTGTTATTTATATTTTTCTGTGTTAGTGAAAAAAATGTCGTAATAATGTTTTTTATTTAACGTATCTTTTTTTTAATTCATTTTTTGTAGGGACAGTACGTCACAGTGTGAAAATCGAGGTTCTTTTTCGATCCCTCTCTCGCCAACGTTCATACCACGTTGAAAACACCGGTTCTCGTCCGATCACCGAAGTTAAGCAACGTCGGGCGCGGTCAGTACTTGGATGGGTGACCGCCTGGGAACACCGCGTAATGTTGGCTTTTTGCTTCAGTTTCTCATATTTTGATTTCGCATCAGGTACAAACTAAAAATCCGTTACAAACGACTAGTTTCTGCTGCCGCTTGTTTTTATTTGAAACTATCACGCATATTTTTTTAAGAAAGTGTTCGTAAAATACGATTGTGGCGCCTGAGATAAGTTGGTCGAACCCATAAAGGCCGTCAAGTGTACCACGCCACTGACCCGCGACGGCCAGCGTCCCACGGTCTAGTCTCTACTGGCCATCTACAAAATCTGTTACCATTTCACTACTTTGTCGCTATAAATAGTACCTGAGGCCCTATTTTGTAGTGGTAGGGCTCTTTTGCAGAGCCCGCCTGGGGAAGTACCACACCTTTGCCAGTTATTCCACCGCCAAGCAGTAATGTGCAAACATTACTGTGTTCCGGTTGGAAGGGCATTGTTTCCAGTGAAATTACAGGGCAAATGGGAGATTAAACAACTTATATCTCAGGGTGACGAGCGCAGTGCTGTGCCGCGCAGGGTCTTGAATTTTGCGAGTTCAAAATTCTGGGCGGCGCAGACCTGTTTTGGGCAAACGTGACGTTTAACATCAGGCGAGCGATCTGCTCGTCTCGTCACTCAATTACATAAAAAAAAAAAAAAAAAAAAAAAAAAAAAAAAAAAAAAAAAAAAAAAAAATTCTGGTGAGTGAGATATTTTCGACTGCTCCTACGAATAGTATCGAAATCGAAACTGCAAAGGCACGATTTTTTTTCGTTGTACCAATTTTACTGGTATGCTATGTATGTAATATGATTTTTGAAAATCAAATATTAAAAATAATCTTTTTTAGACGTACATCAAATAAAATTAATACTGCACATTTTAACTTAATAAACTAGGTCAAATTTTGACTTTAAATTGCTCTCCTGTTAAAAATGCCTTTTGCGGTTTCGATACTGTTTACAGGAGCAGTCGTTTTGTCGTTAACTGTCGCTCTCATTAATAATGTGATGACAGTAGACTGAGATAATCTCATACGAACCAGAATACTCACCCTGGGGCGACCTTTCTTCAAAAAACTCGGAAACTCAGTTTCCTAGAGATGAGACCTAGAAACATTGATTTTTGGCTACCAAAACTAACGTTTTGCCAATTTCATGAAAATTACAGCCGTTTACGAGGTCTCAAAACAAACAGAATATTGCCACAAAATAACCAATATAATATATATTATCTGCTGTAATAAGCATCACAAATAAAAAGGTTGATACAAAAAAAATATCCGTTTAAAAAAATTGGGTAGGCGAAAATAGCTTCTAATGCTAAACGAAAAGTTTTACTTACTGTGACAAAGTACTAAACAATTTACCAAGATTTCTATTTGTACTTCTCTGACTACCATTTTGTCGCATGTCACTCGGATTTGTATTGTTAAAGCGTTTTTTCTCGGTCCATTGTTGGATATTAAAATAATTTACTTAGTTGAATGCGTAAGTTTGTTTTTAAAGCGTGCGTGTTACGGAACGACATTATGTATATTGCTGCATAAAAAACGTCTTCTGACTTCGCATTTTCTCATAAAGTATGTTATAAATGTTTCCGAGAATTTGGATACATTAGCTAAGAAAGTTACTTAGGCCATGATAATAATGGATGACATTTATGTATCTATTTATAGGATGGTTATCAAAATGTACTAAATACGTAATCGTGATTTTGAGCTTTGATTGTTTCCACTAGCTATTGTAGACGCGATTGTTACCTTGTGTTTTAGTACACTAAGATAATTATTTTTGAAATTGGTCTAATCTGTGTTTAAAAGGAACTTTAACGTTATAAACAAATTACAAGACAACTATTGTTTTGTTCATAATATAATGTACTATTTCGAAGATTCTATCGCCAACGTTCATACCACGTTGAAAACACCGGTTCTCGTCCGATCACCGAAGTTAAGCAACGTCGGGCGCGGTCAGTACTTGGATGGGTGACCGCCTGGGAACACCGCGTAATGTTGGCTTTTTGCTGCGGCTATCATTTTCGTCCTCAACGTACTTATAAAATATGTCTAATATTAGATTCCGAGTTTACATAACTTTTTGAAGATTTGGCAGCTACACTATAACACTACCAATTTCTATACTAAGTTACCTTATAAAACATTCTTTGGACTAAGTTTTAAATAAGATTTTTAAAGAACCTGAAGCTGTCATAGTTTCACCGGCGTAATATCCTTTTTTCTTACTTCCTAAGGCTTTAGCGGGGAAGGCTGTACAAGTGAACACGTCCAAGGGGCTCATTTGAAATATCGAAATTCTATTCCAGATTTAACATTGAGCCATCTCGCCCGATGATAAGCAACGACGTGGTCTACGATCACGCACGCTTGCCTAAAAAAAGATTCACTCGTGATTTTAAAACACCCAGATTATATCTAAATCATTGCTTACCATCAGGCGAGATGGTGCTCAAACGCAATCCTATCACAGAAAAAAAATACATTGAGCCCTGAATTTTACGATTTCAATCTTGTTCCTCCACATAAATGTCCTCAATCGTTTTTAATTCTTCTCTTGTCCTCAGAGAGCGTGTGACGGTGACAACCCGTCGCAACGCCACTCCCGACGACGCCACAACCGACGTCCACCAATCACAGAGCGCCACTGAGATATCTATTGGCGCCCAAATCGGCACCATACGCACCGAAGAGTACAAGCGAGACTTAGCGGAGTTCCAAGCTAGACGATCCACTGGCCCGAAAGATCCAGAAGCTTTAGAAATCCAATCGAAGCGATCTTTGGACGCCAAGGAGACTCAAGAAACCCAAACCAAGCGAACCACTAGATCCAAAGATTTAGAAGTCACTCCAGGGAAAAAGAAATGCGGACGACATTCGTTACCAATAAGCTGTACGAATTGCGCGACGGATCATGATAACACGTTCAACTATGAAAAGAAGTCCGCGGTTAAGTACAAGAAGCATAAACGTGCTCGCAGCAATACTCCAGATAAATTACACGAAAGGGTCCCTAATATACAGTTCCTGTTTCAAAATCAGGTATGAAACTATTTCATTACTGCGACCAGCTTAATATCTATGGGGAGCCACCATCGTGTTTTTGATACAATACAAGTGACCGACCTCTTCCAAACAAATTTAGTTCTCGCATTTAGCCACTACTATAGATAGGCAAAAGTAGGTCGCACAATTTTAGGTGATTGTTCCATTATCGTTGTTCCATAGATTACCTTTGATTTGAAAATACTCTTGCTACGTCAAGACCTGAAAATTATGTGAAATAGAAGTACTTATTCGAATTGTACATTGCCAACGTTCATACCACGTTGAAAACACCGGTTCTCGTCCGATCACCGAAGTTAAGCAACGTCGGGCGCGGTCAGTACTTGGATGGGTGACCGCCTGGGAACACCGCGTAATGTTGGCTTTTTGCTGCAGCTTCTCTTGTGTTATTGTATATCAATGCTCCTAATTGTTTCAAGTAATAATAAGCGAATGTTGTTTTTTTGCTTTTCAAATTCCTTTTTTGACCTCTGAACTGTATAATAGGTAGAAAATAAATCGGCAACGAATGTGTGAAAAAGCAAGCTATGCTGTTGTCTCGCTTTAGTCTGGGTCTGGTGACGTCATGACATTATTAGAAATGATTTTGTTTGGAAGATCTCTCGCCAACGTTCATACCACGTTGAAAACACCGGTTCTCGTCCGATCACCGAAGTTAAGCAACGTCGGGCGCGGTCAGTACTTGGATGGGTGACCGCCTGGGAACACCGCGTAATGTTGGCTTTTTGCTGCAGCTTCTCTTGTGTTATTGTATATCAATACTCCTAATTGTTTCAAGTAATAATAAGCGAATGTTGTTTTTTTGCTTTTCAAATTCCTTTTTTGACCTCTGAACTGTATAATAGGTAGAAAATAAATCGGCAACGAATGTGTGAAAAAGCAAGCTATGCTGTTGTCTCGCTTTAGTCTGGGTCTGGTGACGTCATGACATTATTAGAAATGATTTTGTTTGGAAGATCTCTCGCCAACGTTCATACCACGTTGAAAACACCGGTTCTCGTCCGATCACCGAAGTTAAGCAACGTCGGGCACGGTCAGTACTTGGATGGGTGACCGCCTGGGAACACCGCGTAATGTTGGCTTTTTGCTTCAACTCCTCATGATACCACGTCACAGGTCGCATCACAACCCATAAAAACTTGAATCAAGTATCCTACTCAGCTCTCATATTGGCTGATTAGTTTTCTTTTGATGTTGAAACTGTAGAATCGTCACTAAAACCTTAAGGTACCTACAGCTATCTTATACTTTTCTTAATTTGCAGGTGTTTATGCCAGGAGGGAACATGTTCACGGCCTCTACCTTTTCCGAACCTCACAAATCGAAACGCCATTCGAAGCGAAGCACTCGATCGCCCGACTTCATAGTACAAAAGCACATCGACTTCAAAGAGACCGACGAAGCGGAATCCCCGCCTGAATTTTTCAAAAACAACTCTCTGTCTTTCGACGTAAAGACGTTTTTAGAAGGATCTCCACCCGAAGAGGAGGTTGATGGATTGAACGCGCACGGAGATGTGAAGACTAGTCATTCGAATAAGGATCTTACTGCTTGTATTAATAAGGAGCAAAGCGGTGATGATAACCTCTGGGAGGTGATGAGCGAGTTGAAGCATTTTGACCAATGGGCAGATGAGCAGTTGCTCACGAAGTCGCCTAGTGCCAGCAAGTCTGATGACAGTAAAGTAAGTATCCTTTACTCTTTAACCCTTAACCACCTGACGGCGGTCACAGTGACTCCGGCAGTTTTGTTTTTCAAATAACTCGGCTACGATGCACACTACGCCACTGTCTATCCATGTACTTTATCCTGTCCTACTAACGCGTCGTTTATTCAGTAGTTTAAAAAATACTCGCATTTAAAAATTATTGGTGTTTATATTTTGCGCGCGGTCTCTGTGACCGACGTCAGGTGGTTACGCTACTTTTTTGTCAAAAATTTTTTGGTGTGAAGGCTTATAAAGTCTGATACATACATATTACTATGGCTATAAACAGCTTATTCAGACTCGGAAAACTTGTGGAATGTAATAGAACTTCCAAATAAAGTTTACTATGACTTTAGAAGATGTTTTGGTAGATATCATTATTGCAAGGGATTTTTAGACTATAAAAGAAGTAGGAGACGATTCTTAGCTTTTCTTTCATAAAAATGAATACGACACCACGCCTCCAATGGAAGATTCATCTTCTGGCTACGATATTTCATTGGAAAGGCATAGAAACTATGGGTCTGAAAAGCTGTATTGTGAAACGCGTGTTTGAAAACTGCAACGCACTATTCGCCTCAAGTTAGGAAACTTAGTGGGTTGTAATTTTGCAATAATTATGGCTTGATTGTGGCAGAAATGATTTTATGGTATAAATTATTTACGGAACTTGTCGTAAATAAGTAGAAACTATTATGTCATAGTGAAATTTTCTACTCAAATCTCAGGTTTACGAAGCTACTAGCTATTTTCCTGAAAAATAGTATATTTGTGTTCTGTGTTGATTTTTAACATGTAAATGGATGCAAAAACATAGTTTAAACACATATGACGAACAAAGATATAATGAAATTACAAATACGACTTTAATTTAACGCAATATTTTAAATAATGTTTATCAAACATGGAAAATACGCAAGCGGTCTCCAGGACCGACGGCAGGTGGTAGTGTAACTGAAATAGACGTCAGGTGGCTAAGGGTTAATATAATTTATGCCACCTATTAACAACTCCCTTTTTTCTAAACCAAGATAAAACATAATGCTTGCTGAATATGTGCCTGTCGAAAAACTGAAAATCCCTGTGGAGTCATGTATAACTAAATTATCTCTCATTTTATCTTTAGGCGCTTTTGCTTAACTATTTTTTCCACAAAGTTCAAAACCTAAATGAGCAGACTTTGTAAACGGAGTTCAGCGTAATGTCAGTTCAGCACTTTAGAAGTTAAGACTGACTTTCTAAACTGGTTATTATTTTTCTCTATAAATACATACAATCAGTCAGATGTGGAATCCATAAACTATTCCATGCATTGGTTGCCTGTATTTTTTCTAGACTGTACAGGTTTTGTTATAATTAGAACGGGTATACTTACGTTAAAATAAAGTCGTTTCTACAACTAAGTAGTTTCGATCACATTTG
The DNA here is from genome assembly GCA_949125135.1 of Alcis repandata. Classification (NCBI taxonomy): domain Eukaryota; kingdom Metazoa; phylum Arthropoda; class Insecta; order Lepidoptera; family Geometridae; genus Alcis; species Alcis repandata. The sequence continues at coordinate 9,037,825 of OX421238.1, forward strand.
GTGATCTTTAGTGTTTTATTGTTTTTTCTTCAAAATGTGTGAGTGGTCTTAGCACAACTTATGACGTAAAAACGTATTCAATAGAAAAGTATACGCTGATTACGTTTGTTTATAACAAAATGTTTCAAAACCATGTTAGTTTTCATAGTAATAAGAGTAGAGAAATCTAAGGAACTCTTTTAAATACTTCATTTTCCCCACCGAAGTCAGATTGTATTTTCCCTTTACATTTTCAGAGCGACTGCAGCGCCTACGGTTTGCCGATAGCAAGCGCGCGAAACCTCGATATAAGCGCGGACCGGCAAAAGATTTGGAACCACGGCCGCTGGGGCGTCGTCCCGGTGCAGTTGAAGAAACTAGGGAGCGTCACCGTCGACCATGTTAGAAAGAAACGGAACACTGAGATTAATATACTTAGGTTTGATTTTTTTTACTATGCACTTTATCTAATTTGGCAAAGCGTAGATTATTTTTAAACGCTTGCATTTTACTTGCAATTTATGTAATTATGTTTGTTCGGGTGGAATCTTGCAACTTAATTTTGAACGACTTCTTGACGTCCGTTTGAGCTGAATTTTGGTATGTGTGTAACTCCGATGACAATGCAAAAAAAGCTTACTGTTAAAAATATCTTTAATATTAATTTATTGAAATATTAGCCTCGAAGACATTCAAGTTTTTTAGTTTTAATTGCGTGACGTCACGTGATTATATGATAAAATAGAAGTCCTATTTCTTAACGACTATCGCCAACGTTCATACCACGTTGAAAACACCGGTTCTCGTCCGATCACCGAAGTTAAGCAACGTCGGGCGCGGTCAGTACTTGGATGGGTGACCGCCTGGGAACACCGCGTAATGTTGGCTTTTTGCTGCAGCTTCTCTTGTACAGTTATAAGAAAAGGGTATGCCAAGCCAAAAAGGGCGCATAGTACTAATCATTATAAACAACTTTTACTATGGGTCCTCCGACCCGGAAATCTAGAAAAAGAAAATTTTAATGACCCTACAAAATGTATGGAACAGCTGATTTTGTTTTTCGTTTTCTGGTTTGGTTTGGTAATTTATTCATAAAATGATGAGTACTAGCAGCCCTTTTCGGTTTAGCATACCCTTTCCTTATAACCCTGTATTATTTTGTGTATCTTCAAACAATTAGATACTTTTGCGACCACTATAATTCTTAATAGGTGAAAAAAAGGTCTGAAAAAAATGTGTGAAAGAGCGAGCTATGCTTTTGTCTCGCTTTAGTCTGGGTCTGGTGACGTCATGACATTTCTACAAATGATTTTGTTTGGAAAGTTTCTCGCCAACGTTCATACCACGTTGAAATCACCGGTTCTCGTCCGATCACCGAAGTTAAGCAACGTCGGGCGCGGTCAGTACTTGGATGGGTGACCGCCTGGGAACACCGTGTAATGTTGGCTTTTTGCTGCAGCTTCTCTTGTGTTATTGTATATCAATGCTCCTTCATTTTCTTAATTGTTTCAAGTAATAATAAGCGAATGTTGTTTGTTTGCTTTTCAAATTCCTTTTTTGACCTCTGAACTGTATAATAGGTAGAAAATAAATCGGCAACGAATGTGTGAAAAAGCAAGCTATGCTGTTGTCTCGCTTTAGTCTGGGTCTGGTGACGTCATGACATTATTAGAAATGATTTTGTTTGGAAGATCTCTCGCCAACGTTCATACCACGTTGAAAACACCGGTTCTCGTCCGATCACCGAAGTTAAGCAACGTCGGGCGCGGTCAGTACTTGGATGGGTGACCGCCTGGGAACACCGCGTAATGTTGGCTTTTTGCTCCAGAATACTTTTTAGAATTATGACTGTAATAAACTAAAAAAAAAAAAAACAAAATACACAGAACATTCATTTACAAAAAAAAAAATTATGTTGTTTATTATTTTAGAAAATGCCGCCATCCAAACATTATTCTTCTAATGGGGCTGTATCCAGATGTCAACAACAACGTGCACATTATTTGCGAGAGATGCGTGGATTCCCTATTCGGTGTACTTCATGTTCAGGTAAAAAGGGCTTTACTATCAGTGTTAGAAATCTTACTTACCTACTTATCTGGCCCCGTACCATGACCTCTAAAAACGATGGTTACGTTTTGTATCCGACGCTGCGCGACCATGAACCTTATTGCGTGGCGATACGATTCGCGGTCGCGCAGCGTCAGAAACAAAAAGTAACTATCATAATTTTAAGAGATCATGGTACGGGCCCAGATTTCTTTTCATTAAAAAGTAAAAGTCTCCAAAACAATTATGGATGTAGGTACCTTTTCATAATCTACAACTATGGCTTTCTTTAAGAGAGGCCTATGTCCAGCAGTGGAGAAACATAAGATAGGCTGATGATGATGAACTTGTATGCCGTGTCTAAGTGACAAAAAATTGAAATATGTAAAATAAAAATCTAATAAAATAAATTCAATTTTATTGTAAAATTAAAAAAAATTGACATTTAGAGTTGATTTGCTCTGTTTTTCTTTTCAGGGACGTATTCTAAGCGCACAAACCGCCGTCCAATACACCCTAGACATTGCAAACGCAATGGCGTTCCTACAAATGCAGGGTTACATACACACCGAACTCAATAGCATGGCCGTCATGATAACCAGCCACGACACGGCCAAGCTCGCCGATTTAGGACCTTGTGTCAAGGTTGGGAAGGACTATAAACGCTTGAAAGCAATTGATAAGGGATACGAAGTGTACTCGCCCGAGCCGCACTATGTGAATATCGATGGTTAGTAATTTGGACCTTATTTTGTTGAAGTTAAAGTATAAATTGGTGTTAGTGTTTTACAACACATGAGTCTCTTCTCTAGTAAAGATATTAAATTTGTATGTATGACGTAACGATCTCAAAATAGAAGTTCTTTTTCGGTTAAGCGTTTGCCAACGTTCATACCACGTTGAAAACACCGGTTCTCGTCCGATCACCGAAGTTAAGCAACGTCGGGCGCGGTCAGTACTTGGATGGGTGACCGCCTGGGAACACCGCGTAATGTTGGCTTTTTGCTGCAGTGTCTCTTGTATTTTTGTGTATCTTTGCTCCTTGTAACCTTTTTCTCAATTGAATAACGTCAAAATGAGGAAATAGAAGCGCTTTTTCGACCGCTATTAAAGGACAGTAGATTTAATTTTTTTTGCAAGGAATATGTGAAAGAGTACACTATGCTTTTGTCTCGCTTTAGTTTGGTGACGTCACGAAGGTTTATTTAAACAAGTTACTTTGTTTGGGATTTCTATCGCCAACGTTCATACCACGTTGAAAACACCGGTTCTCGTCCGATCACCGAAGTTAAGCAACGTCGGGCGCGGTCAGTACTTGGATGGGTGACCGCCTGGGAACACCGCGTAATGTTGGCTTTTTGCTTATTTTTGCAGATGCTCGCGAAGGAAAATTTTCTGATAACGAACCTTTGCTATCGGCCAATCCGTCGGAGACGTATATAAATTCGAATGCAGTAGCGAAACCGTATGAAAGCTTTCAAAACAGCGAGTTGTATCGCTGGCAGGCTCCTGAGCTGTTCACGCCTTGTGAGGACGGCTTGGTGTATCCTTGTACGAAAAGCGATGTCTACTCGCTTTGCTTGATACTGTGGGAGAGCTGTAATGGTAAGGATTTTATTCTAATGAAATATAGTTTTATTTTGAAAATGGCGATGGCTACCTCGCCAAGACTGGTCAATTGGTCTGGTTTTTTTTTTTTTTTTTTCTTTTATTTTTAGTCTTTTGTCTATTATAGCACAGGACAGAGACAGTGGAAAGGGGGTTTAATTATAATTTCTATGAAAACTAACCATTATATTATAAGTACTCTGAAATGCACTTTACATTAAGTAGGTTCATAGATTGGCTAATAACAGGTTCCTAATTTTTATTTATTTAACAGATAGGTCTTTGACAACTCGTGACCCTATCATCATCCTAATTTTTATTTCCTAGCAAATCATGCTACAATTACCATAACGTTTTATGGTGCTGAATATTTACCTTGCCGATGCCAATAAATGAATGAAAAAGCTCTTGCCAAGTATTACCATCTCGGATAATTTAAGTCCTGGATACTTGTAAAAAAAAATCATGCATGAAAATCTTATTCACAGCTTCCATACCATGGAAAAGACTGACCTACGAGGCTCTGAAAGAACACTACACTCTGTGGCAAACTGGAGTTCCATTGCCTCAAGACGGAACCTACCCTGGCTGCTTGCTGTCCTTGCTGCAATCCGGGCTCAGACTGGATAGAGGCACGAGAATTGACCTGGAAACGCTGCAGAGAACACTTCAAACAGTGAAGGTACAATACAGGGTTATAAGGATAGGGTATGCTCAGCCGAAAGCTTGTAGTACTCATCATCATTAACCACTTTTAGTATGGGACAAACTCGAAATTCGCGAAAACAAGCTTTTCCATTGTAAAATGTTAATGACACTTGACAAAATGTATTTGAAAAGTTGTTAGTAACGATGAGTACTACGAGAGTACGAGCCCTTTTCGGCTTAGCATACCCTTTCCAACACGGCATTATTATGAAATTTGTAATAGCGCCATCTAGCTGTATAAGAACGAACTACGTGCAAGATGAGTTTTAAATTTGCCTGTGGCTAGCTTATTGAGTGAGCCTTGTTCAAGACAGCATTTATTTACTCTCGTTAATAATGGTGTTATGATTTAGTGTTGATATACATAGAGGAGCCACCATCGTATTTCCGAATGATCACTTGCGAACTCTACAGTTTGTTATGTGTGCAGATTAGGGCGCCGATTGGTCGCTTGTGCTGTTTATTCCTGAGTACAATTAGACTGCAAAGAGAAAAAAATAAGGACAGTTTTAGTTCTACTTTGATTGCATTTATAATGCAAGCCTTGCTATGTGGTCAGTTCGTAGATTTTGACGTCTCGGTTTTAGTTTATAATACTCGTAGCAACTTCTTGCAGTTTTAATGGCTTCTAGTTTAAAAGATGGTGTTTTTTTGTAATGTTTGGATAAACTATTAAATTGAATGTTGCTTGTCTCGATGATGACAATGACGTCATAACATTAATTTAAATACGTGATGGTGTGAGATCAGAGATGATATTTTTCGATCTGTCTATCGCCAACGTTCATACCACGTTGAAAACACCGGTTCTCGTCCGATCACCGAAGTTAAGCAACGTCGGGCGCGGTCAGTACTTGGATGGGTGACCGCCTGGGAACACCGCGTAATGTTGGCTTTTTGCTGCAGCTTCTCTTATACAGGGTTACAAGAAAAGGGTTTGACCAGCCAAAAAGGGCGCATAGTATGAACAATGATGCATTATGAACAATTTTTACTAAGGGTCCAACCCATACATAAAAAAAAATAATATGTCAATGGCACTCGACAAAAAATGTATGGAACAGCTGTTTTTGTTTTCTTGTTTGGTCCTATTATAAAATTTATTCATAAATGATGAGTACTATATAGGAGTCCTTTTCTGCGTAGCATACCCTTTCCTTGTAACCGTGTATTATTGTGTATCTTCGAACAAATATCTTTTTCGACCACTACAATAGGTGAATAAAATGTGTGAAAGAGCAAGCTATGCTTTATTTGTCCCGCTTTACTCTGGGTCTGGTGACGTCATGAAATATCTAGAAATGATTTTATTCGGGTGTCCTGTCGCCAACGTTCATACCACGTTGAAAACACCGGTTCTCGTCCGATCACCGAAGTTAAGCAACGTCGGGCGCGGTCAGTACTTGGATGGGTGACCGCCTGGGAACACCGCGTAATGTTGGCTTTTTGCTGCAGATTCTCAGAAATCAACTATGGATTGTAGTTTTCAACTCTCCTTTTGTTTTTTGTATGAATATAAAAGTACTAATTCTTGTTTACTTTTTTGTTATTCAGTTCTACAATGTGTCCGATGGAGGCCCAACAATATTCAAACAGCACATACTTACGTATATCTAGAAGCCCTCCCCAGAGGTCTTTTACTCCTTAATCTTTTATTTTACGAGTTATTGAAGATCAAACTTTGGCATTAATTTGGACAGGTACAACCCTAAAAAGGTGAATAACCGACCTACGACCACGACTGTCAAAGACTAATTAGTGTACAGAAGGTTATGTTTTTACAGAATGCCTATTTCAATTCTTAACAAAATTTAACCAACTACATAAATTAGGTTTTTTTCAATTCATTACAGGAATTAGAAATTATACTTCAAAATCGACCTACCTTCATTATTTCGAACCCTATTATTTGAATTTCTCTGTAAAATATGGCAATTAGCGTATTGCTTTATGCGATTAATTTCGGGCAATTTTTATTCAGAAATAAATTCTAATTGTGCCCTATTTTTATCAAATAAAGCGCATTACATGGCAAGATAACAAATAAAGTCAGCTGAGCTCGGTTCACAAACAAGATTCTAATCATTGTAAATGATCGAAGTAGTACTTGGAAACGAACAATTTTATTTTATTTTCAATTTTGCAAAACTTTGAATAAACTAAAAAGATTGAGTTACACATCTGTGTTTGTGTTAGTCTTTGCGGAATCGTCGGCTTCGGTCCTAGCCGACAAAGAAACTCTAACGCTTGCCGATCGCCAATAGCGCGCTAAGCCGATTCTCAGAACAATGCCGCTAGCCAATAATATCACCGCGCTGTTATTCAAAGACAGCCGCAGCCAATCGTGCACGGCCGGCCGTTGTTCGCCCATTTTTAGCTAAATTAGTTAACTTTGTTGTTTCGGGTTCCGTCATAATTATTTTTGTTGATAGTTTTTATTTTTATTTTCCTTAGTTTGGCTGTCGAAGATTAAATGAATGGTAATAAAAATATCCTACGGGATGTCATTATTTCAAAAATACAAACTTTTATTTTTCAAAATATCCTTCGATGAAAACTGTACAAAATGTTTTTATTTTTTTATTTTTTTACTATCTCACAAAGGCTATTCAAAAAACAAAGCGTGATACACTGTAACACGTGACATCAGGTGAGTTGAGATTGAGAGTTGAGAGTCAAGAGCATAATGAATTTTTAAATAAAACAAATGCTTGAGTTAACTTGATAAAAATGTAATCTTAAAAAAAACCGTGCTCTAGTGTAAACTGCAACTCAACAACACAATCAATTGCAAAACAATAAAAATGATGTTGTACCTAAATAATAATGATGTTATACCATAACTGAAAACGTATTGAGTGTACATGGTGAAATTGTTTTAAGAATAAAAATGGAACCCTAAATGCATTCGCTTTGACTAAGCCGCAGTGTCGCTTTCTGTTTTTGAAAATCGCCACTCGGCTTTCATCATTCGAACTTCGAGGTCGTGTATTGTCACGAATTATCATTTCGATTTTTTTATCCAAATCACGATGTCTTATTCAAACGCAGAGTATTACGACATGATACTTTGCGTCGGAGCTGCGAACGGGAGTTGCAACGGGGCGCGTGAGCTGTACCGTCAACGGTTCGTCGACGACAGGCCGCTTCCGGAACAAAGACGTCTGCCTTCATACTCGTGCTTCCGTGGACTCTGCTTACGTCTGCACAGTACCGGAAGTTTTCATGGAGCAGCAACCGAAAGACCCGGCACAAACATCAGTGCAAACCTGGAAACACAAATCCTGCAGCATTTTGCCGAAGACCCGCGTACTAGCACGCGTCGAGCGGGCGCGCGGCTGCGCGTCGATCACAGAATAGTTTGGAGGACTCTGCATGAAGACGGCCAGCATCCATATCACTTCCGTCGAACACAAGAACTGCTGCAATCAGACCACAGTGCAAGAGTGGATTTTTGCGAGTGGATAGAAGAAAAAGTAGCTGTGGATTCTGCCTTCGTCGAGAAAGTGTTGTGGACTGACGAAGCGACTTTCACCAGAAGTGGACTCTCCAACATACATAATGAGCACGTATGGGCACATGTAAATCCGCATGCGTCTACCGAGAGCTGTTTCCAACATAAGTGGCGGATTAATGTCTGGGCGGGCATAATCGGAGACCGATTAATCGGCCCTATCTTCTTGCCTGTCACCTTGAATGCCGCAGGCTACTTGGAGCTGCTACAAGGTGAGCTGGAGGACCAAATGGAAAACTTGCCGTTGGCTGTGGAGCGGGACATGTGGTACCAACACGCAGGGCCGGTCCTAGGGCGGTGCGAGCGGTGCGACCGCACCGGGCGCCTTCAAGGGGGGGGCGCCAAAATGAACCAAAACGTGAAACAAAAGACGCTCGACCGAGCGCGCGAGTCGCGTAACACGCACGAACAAAATTGCGGGGGAACGGGCCGCGGGGTGAACTTTCGTCCGTCACTTGTTTCACTAGGCAGGCATCGTCTATTATAGTCAGGCCATTTTAATATGTCACATTTGACAATTCATCAAAATTCAACAACGTAACCTTGTAACGGCGGGCATAAAATATTTTTTTTTTCGTTTTGTTAGAACTACAGAATTGCTAAACTTTTTTCAATAACGATTACATATTTATTGTAATAATGACCGATGCGAGTTATTTTATGACTTGTTTTTTTAATAAACCGTTTTAAACATAATAAACAATTAGTGATTTACGAGATAATCTACGATCTCGTAAAGAACTGAACGTTGTTACAATGTTGCGTCAGTTAACCCCTTTTTCTTTTTAAACACTAGGGATGTTACTCTAATTTACAATTTCTATAATAACAATCCATTATAATTAACTTAACTAATATTTTAGCAACTTTGTTAATATTTACTTATTTATTTATATTTATTTAAAATAAGTAAGTATATATGTAATTATAAAGCTGGAATATTTTTTTTTAATTTATTCGAAATTTATTTTTACAGATAAAAAACATGTCACCGCCTTCAAAAAAATTATCTGGTGCACAAAACTTAAAAACTGTGATTTTCTATTCTATTTGTGTGTAATTTAGTGTCCGACCGAATGTTCGGTTTCGGTTTCGTTTTCGGTTGAGTTTCGGCAAAAACACGAGTTTCGGTTTAGTTTCGTTTTCGGCGGCAAACTTGCCGAAACTACGACCGAAACCGAATGTGCATTCGGGAGTTTTCGCGCTGTGATCGGTCGTGTTCGGCGCGTTAAATGAATTAAATATGTAATGAATCCCATCAGAGCCAATGTCGTGATTCGCTTACTACCTCGTGTGTTCATAAGTTTTGAGACAAACTTTGTACTTAAAAAATAAAATAAAATATTACTGGCTGCTATTTATTTCTTTTTCCAATTTTGAATTTGGAATGTTAACTTTTGTTTTCTTTGATTTTCAAATTAATTTCTTTCAATTTTCTGGTGATGATTTCGCTATTTAAGCGGAAAAAAAATCAATGGAGATTTTCCGTGAGGTGAATACTTCGTGTATTACACTATCAAACGATACAAGGAGACAAGTTCTTTGCAAGATCACCAAAGGAGTGGTCGGCCACGCTCTGTGAGGACGCCTGCGAACATCAAAATCATCCGAGAGCAACTTCGCCGAAATCCATGTCGCACTCAGAAGAAAGTCGCTCTGCAGACTAATATTTCCCGCGTTTCAGTCAACAGAATACTGAAATATGATCTTAAGGTAAAGGCGTATAGCCGTAGGAAAGTTCACTTTTTAAACGAACGTCTTCGTAAATTGCGACGCGAACGTTGTCCAATACTGCTTAGGAGGCACGATGCGAGGAAAATACTTTTCACCGACGAGAAAGTCTTTACTGTCGAAGAAAAGTTTAACCGACAAAACAATAAAGTGTATGCCAAAAGCAGCAAGGACGTCCCAGCTTCAGCACGGAATGTCTCGCGTACGCATCATCCGGCTAGTGTGATGGTATGGTGGGGAGTTTCATATGAAGGTGTCACTCCGCTCTATTTCTGTCAACAAGGCGTCAAGGTGAAAGCCAAGAATTACCAAAGTGACATCTTAGAGCCTGTTGTGAAACCCCTGTCTCAAACTTTATTTCACAGCAAGGATTGGGTTTTCCAGCAAGACTCAGCGCCATCCTGACTCCTGTAAGGCAAAAACCACCCAAGCTTGGTTGAGGGAAAATGTGCCGGCCTTTATCGCGGCGAACGAATAGCCCCCCTCTAGCCCTGACCTCAACCCGCTGGATTATTCTTTATGGCTTGAATTAGAGCTCAGGGCCTGTCGAAAGTCCCACCCAAACTTGGAGTCACTGTAGCGAGCCCTTATCCGAGAAGCAAAGCGAATTCCGCTGGAAAAGATTCGTGCCGCTATTGATGACTGGCCAAATCGTCTAAGGGCCTGTATTAAAAATAAAGGTGGTCATTTTGAATCACAATTATATTTTACTGTTGATTATTATTAACTTAATGTGTACTGAAAATTTTAGAAATATAAGTTAATTATATTTAAAAGTTATACAACTTTTATTTCGTCTCAAAACTTATGCACACACGAGGTATGTTGATTATTAATAAATGAAAATGTCGAAGACTGCAGTCATGATTTTAATAACGTTTTCTTTATTATTCCCTCAAAATATGATCCTTGTAAGGAAGTTTCGGTTTCGGCCGAAACAGAGACCGTTACCGAAATTCGTTTTCGGTTTCGGTTTCGGACGTAAAACTAGTTTCGGTCGGACACTTGTGTGTATTATGTTATTTTGTTTTTTTTATTGACAAAACAAATTAAAATAGTTAAATCTATTTCTTTGTATTTTAATTTAAAAAATATTAAATCAAAATATGATTAATAATATAAGATAATTTTAATTAAATAAAAATGAAGAATTTTAAATTAATTAATTATAGTAAATTAAATATTTTTTTAAATAAATTTTTAATGTTTTTATAATTTTGAAATTTTTATAATAATTTTTTTTTATTATTAAAAAAATGTATTTTTTTTTTTTAATTTTAATTTTTAAATATATATGTATTTTTTTTTTTAAGTACATTATTTAAATTATACTTTTATTTATATTTTATTTCATTATTTATTTTATTATTATAATATATTTTTTATTATATTTTAATTTATTTCCTCCCAATCGATGTGAAAAGTCGAGTGTAAAACTCGGGCATAAAACCCATTTTATCCTCGACTTTATATCCGCCCTCGCCTTCGGCTCGGGCTAGCTAAACGTCTCCTATACAAGAACATTATTTTTATAAAACAAAAAACAAAAACCGACTTCAAAAGACCGACTATTGAGTTATTCATCTATTTGTCGCGCACGTACTTAATGCAAATTTAAGGCTTATATGGTATACTCATGATTATCAGAACTGGACTAAATTGAAGTGGGACCAAATGGGAAGCGTCATAAAAAAATAATCATCAAAATCGATATACCCAGTCAAAAGTTATGAGGTAACAAACATAAAAAAAAAAACATACAGTCGAATTGATAACCTCCTCCTTTTTTGAAGTCGGTTAAAATGGCTTGTTTTATGCCCTCGTTATACAATCTACTATTTCAGTTGTCCACCACTTCACTTATTCGCGCAAATTACGTATTCGCACAAACTGGTTAAACGAACTTTTGACAGCTGAATAATCTGAAGCCACTGCTTTTTTTCTGATGGAAAATAAAGCAACTGCAGAAACATTTTTTTTTAGAGGGGCGCCATTTTTGGTCCTCGCACCAGTTAAAAATGTTAATAGGACCGGCACCCAACACGACGGAGCGCCAGCGCATTTTGCTCGACGCGTTCGCCAAAACCTACATGCTCGGTTTCCCGGCCGCTGGATCGGCCGCGGCCAAGATGCGCCGAGACAGTGGCCTCCGCGCTCGCCGGACCTGACGCCCTTGGATTTCTTTTTGTGGGGCTACATCAAAAATATTGTGTATTCGAAGCCGTGCAGCACACGAGAAGAAATGATACCGCGTATCACAGAGGCTTTCAGCAATGTAACCCCACACATGTTGAAAAACGTGATGGGCTCGATTTCTCGTCGAGCTCGGCTCTGCATCGAGAAGGGAGGCCAGCACTTTGAGCCTTTCCTTTAAATTAAATTAAAGCAAAAGTGAAATACTTAATCAGTGAAACCTAGTGGTTTAAAAAAAGTGAAACGTATGACGTCTGTCGTAAGTACTCTAACTATTTTGTTAAAATTGTTGTGAATAATAAACCAATCATGTATGTAATATTAAACATAATTAATTGAAGTACTGGTGTTTTTAATTATTCTCACAACCTATCCTATGATAAGCAATGTAGGTACCTAGATATTATTAGGGTATACGATAACGATAGGAGAGTAAAATTAGAATTTGACATTAATCTATCCAGGTTAGAATCATAACATGAAACATAAGTTACATTTTGGATAAATCATTTTCCCATCATAATGAGGTTCATAGGTACGAATAGGTTACACAGTTAGGGCTAGGCAGATGCTAATTTAGGCCACAGAGTAGGTTAGGGTGACGTTCGAAAGTAGATTAGTTGCGCTAGCGCCAGGAGTGGCACGTGCAGGTGAGGGGAAGGGGTAATCGGCGCGCGGGGGTGGCGATGCGGCGGCGAGCGAGACGCGGGCGCGCGGGGAATTCATGCGCGCGCAGCGCGCGGCACTCTCAAAGACAGCGGCCCGCGTTTATTGTACCATGTGTAGTTAGGGTTGCCAAAAAAAACACAAATAAAATATTTTTTAATTTTGTATGGAAAAAAAAAAATTCGTTTGCATTGCTAACATTTACGTCAACGACTCCAAACATGATGTAGATAAGTACCTCTAAATATTGTTGGGCCTACCTCGGACACCCTGTATAATAGTCTAAAAACGTAAGTTCAATCTTACCATTGAATAATTATGTACCAAAAATATCATGTATGTCTGACTAGATTTGACCCGCGATTTCAAGCGCTGACCCATCTCGCTGCCAGATCTACATAAAAACTTCTAAATAAAAACATTTTTTTCCAGTGTGATCTCGACGGCCTCGCCTACATCATAATCCCAGCTCGCCTGTCCACCAAGAAATCCAACTTCAGCTCAGTCGGCTGGGACACCACTTCCCCCACTGACTCCGACCTAAGCCCGAAAAACGACCAACACAAAGTCGTCATACACAAACCAAAAGAAACAAATGAAGCGGAAAGCACCTCAGACAGCAGTGAAAAAGATAACAGCAAAAGCGACAACCCTGTCTACGAATCTATCAAGAAAACGTATTCAACTACCTATGCTACTGCACAGAAATGCTACATCGATGATGAAGATGAAAAGGATAACGTTTCTTTGTCCAAATATCGGCTTTTACCTGAGAAGGAGTCTTCAAGCGCCTGTTCGACTCCAATATCAAAAGTCAAGGCGAGAATCAAGTTCGATACGCCAGGCGCCTTGCATCGAAGCGATTCTACGGAATACTGTAGCATTCTAAGCCCGAATCGTACAACCAATTTTGCGCCGAATGATGATAGCCATAAAGATCAAAGTTGTGAAAAGCCTACGACGCAGCTGCTAAGTAGAAGCTTCACGCCGAAATCTTACAAACCTTTGCATATCAAAGTACCGGAATACAATTTGGACTCTATAAAGCCGTTGCTGAAGAAGCAAAATGGCATGGAGCGGTCGTCTTATAACTTTGATATAAAGAACTATAGCTTGCCGAGTACTCCTATAGCTCGTAGCAATAAACTGAGGAAGAATGCTTGGCTCTCCGGAGATGTGACAGCAAATAAACAGAGTTCAGAGAGTAACAACCCAGAAGAAAAAAATAAAATGCCAAATAAACCAAATGTTGATGAAGGTAAGAATTCATGTCTTGATTATTAACCGACTTCAAAAAAGGAGGAGGTTATCAATTCGTCTGTATGTTTTTTTTTTTTTTTATATGTTTGTTACCTCATAACTTTTGACTGGGTGAATCGATTTTGATGATTCTTTTTTTATTAGAAAGCTGACGCTTCCCATTTGGTTCCATTTCAATTTAGTCCAGTTCTGATAATGGTATCCATGAGAAAACAATATAAGTCATAAATTTGCATTAAGTACGTGCGCGACAAATAGATGAATAACTCAATAGTCGGTCTTTTGAAGTCGGTTTTTGTTTTTTGTTTTGTAAAAATAATGTTCTTGTTATTTTATACGTACGTCACGTAGTTATTGGACGTAGAATGGGTTGCAAAATTTTTAACTTGCTATCGCCAACGTTCATACCACGTTGAAAACACCGGTTCTCGTCCGATCACCGAAGTTAAGCAACGTCGGGCGCGGTCAGTACTTGGATGGGTGACCGCCTGGGAACACCGCGTAATGTTGGCTTTTTGCTCCTTTTTGCAGATTGTGTACAGCATGAAATACGATCACCGGAAAGTCCAGAAACGATTCCAAAATCGAGTAGTTGCTCGCCTGAAATTCGAGCTAAGTCTGGATATACCACGGCGCAAGACGCCAGTTTGGAGCCATCCCCTGAGAGTGAGGATATTGTGACTGTGACGGTCGGTGATACTGGACTTAAAAGGTTAGAGACATCGCTACACGTTTTTTACGCTATAAACAACGAAAATACATCAAGGACTAGACTCTAGTCGTTAATGTATTTTCGTTGTTCCCAAAGCCCATTCATGTAGGACACACATGAATAGGTTAGCAACAAAACTGTTTCTTATGTGCCTACATTGTAGTACGTTACGAACGTTTTATTTTATTTTTATTTTTTAACTTATGATTTTTTTATGCACTTGAATGAAAGAAATGTTTGTTGTTGTGTATGTGCACTCCATTGATCTCGAGATCAGTTCGACCGATTCCGATGCGGTTTTTTTGTAAAATCGTTTTTGTTTTTATCTGCGATGGTTCTAAGAAAAGTGTTCCGGCGCCAACTCGCCAAGGGCGTTGCAGTAAACATTTTTAATTATTGTTCGCTCGTTAAGATTTGATTTCTTAGCATTGACTTTGCAGTCTATTATATCTATTATTATATTATAATGTTATTAGCTCCTTCCTCTATAATAAACTAAACAAATATTTATCTTTTTACCCACTCCCTACTTATAAATGCAAACTAAAATGTGTTGAATGTCTCCTATCTATGTCATACCAAGATACTGAGGATTTCATCACAGTTTCTACTTAAGTCACCACACGCACACACACACACACATACACACACACACACGCACACACACACACACCTACATGCACACCTATATATACACACCACACATACACCACACAAACACTACTTGTCACAGAGTCTTTAAGCTTTCTTTCGTTTTTATGTGTTTTTTATTTTTTGCTTCTAAATTTATCAATTTGTTTATTTAAAATAAGTTTAATTTTGTAAATTCTTACATCGGAGGTGGGCGTTGCTACCCGCGACACAGTTATTTAACTACTGCAGGTAGCATCGTTTCTTCTTGTTTTTAGCCAGTAAGTTTTTGCACGAATAAAGAATTTGAATTTGAATTCTTAGCATCAGTTTGGCTCAGCGGTTGTATATCCGCTGTAGCCAAACCGTTTATGTTAGTCCTCCCCCGCGCGGTAGTGCGCGCCGCCCTCAGTCCCCCGCGCCGTCATCCCCCCGCGCCTCTGTACCGCGCACGCGAGGACTAACATAAACGATTTGGCTATAGTTGTCTTTGTCTTTGTGTATGTTCCATGGCATCCCCGATACAGGTTATTCTAGTCCTTGCCATGAGTGAAACCTTACAAGCTGCGTCACAAAAAGTTTCCTTCTCTGATTTCAGAAGGACAATTAAAGTTATCAAAATAGTCTAACATACTAACTAAACTACCCTTTTATGTACTCTAGACCCGTCCCAGCCTCCGACTGTGACCCTCAAGACAGCATCAAGTGTTCAGAGCGCGCGCGGCGCAGCGCCGCCGACGAGGAGCTGGCCGGAGTGTACGTGAGGCCTCTTGTGGCGATACACGAGCGCTGGATAACCGAGGCCAACAGGAAGGCGGGCCGGTCGATGTCGCTGCCGGAGGAGAATAGGTAAATAGTGAAAGTAATTTCAAAAAAAATGTTAAACTAAAAAAATATTTTCAAGAACAAGCTTTTGTTGCATTGTCATCGGGGTTATACAGTTATACCAAATTTGAGTTAATTCAACATCGAAAAGTTGTTCAAAATTTTGTAGCATAATTTGACCCGAACATAGTAATTTTGTAGTGGTAGGGCTCTTTTGCAGAGCCCGCCTGGGGAAGTACCACACCTTTGCCAGTTATTCCACCGCCAAGCAGTAATGTGCAAACATTACTGTGTTCCGGTTGGAAGGGCATTGTTTCCAGTGAAATTACAGGGCAAATGGGAGATTAAACAACTTATACGAATATCTCAGGGTGACGAGCGCAGTGCTGTGCCACGCAGGGTTTTGAATTCTGCGAGTTCAAAATTCTGGGTAGCGCAGACCTGTTATGGGCAAACGTGACGTTTAACATCAGGCGAGCGATTTGCTCGTCTCGTCACTCAATTACATAAAAAAAATTACAAATTAAATTTAAAAAACCGACTTGAAAAGAGCTCAAATTTCAACGTCAATGTAAAGCCACAAACCACTTATGGGAACGGTGGATACATGAGGCTTACTTGGCCGGTGGATGTCACCGCCGAAGGAAAATGGGTAAACTACGATGACGTCATAGAGTGAGGATGGTCTAGTTTGAGATTGGATGAACTACCGCCAACGTTCATACCACGTTGAAAACACCGGTTCTCGTCCGATCACCGAAGTTAAGCAACGTCGGGCGCGGTCAGTACTTGGATGGGTGACCGCCTGGGAACACCGCGTAATGTTGGCTTTTTGCTGCAGCTTCTCTTAAACAGGGTTATAAGGAAAGAGTATGCCAAGCCGAAAAGGGCGCATGAACACCTTTCATTATACTAAGACTTACTATGAGACCAACCCGGAAATCAAGAAATAAATAATCAGAAAAATGTCAGACACTTGACAAAATGTATGGAACAGCTGATTTTGTTTATCGTTTTCTATTCTGGTTTCGTCCCATAATAAAAGTTGTTTATAATGATGAGTACCATGAGCTCTTCTCGGCTTATTGTGTATCTTCATACACCTTTTTTTCGACCACTGTAATAGGTAAAATAAAAGTCTGCAAAAAATCTGTGAAAGAGCAAGCTATGCATTCGTTTCACTTTACTCTGGGTCTGGTGACGTCATGACACATAAAGAAATGATTTTGTTTGGATGTCCTATCGCCAACGTTCATACCACGTTGAAAACACCGGTTCTCGTCCGATCACCGAAGTTAAGCAACGTCGGGCGCGGTCAGTACTTGGATGGGTGACCGCCTGGGAACACCGCGTAATGTTGGCTTTTTGCTCCATCAAAACATTTATGACTTCATATAAAATTAAATGCAAAAATAACATAACTATTGTATTGTATGTCTTTTTGACAGTTTCAGATCTCAAATATCCGCCGTGAAGCCAGCCTCACACTGCGTAGACACTTTGCAGCAATCTCTGCCCCAACTCAACTCGAAACCTCTGAAACGAACGCCGACTTCTACGAACAATGGTAATTTAAGGCTTAATCGGACCCAATAAGGTCTATTTAGGCATACACTAGGCCCAAGTTTGAAGGCATTTTAAGACAGATCTAAAGTAACTAAAAATATATCTGTCTTTATCATTGCAAGCCATTAGACAAGGATGCCAATAGTTTTAGAAAAATTAGATCTGTCTTAAAAAGCCTTCAAACTTGGGCCTACTGTACTTTCTAAACAGCTCATTTTCAAAGGTTTCAAAATAAACCATAAAAAGATGATAAGAGACACGTATTTGTTCATAAATAGGGTGCAAAAAAGTTCTTATAATTGTATGCCTTTCTAACCTTAATTTTAAAGAATACTTTTACTTTACTTTTCTTGTAATATGTAATTATAGAATTTAATTTTGTTTAGTTTAAGAAATGCCTAGTTTGGGCATTGACTTCTAAACTACGGTTTGGTTAGTGAAATTTAATATTATGTATGTACATGGTACAAGTATCATTTTGACTGTAATTTAACAATAATTATTGTGGTGATTGGTACTTCAAACCTACTTAACACTTTGGCTGCGGGAAATACATACCTTGTGTTTTCCTTTGTCCGACGCGAGTGCGGCTGCACACGCCAGGCGCGTAAAACAACGCGTTTGACTATTAGCCGCCCTTAACACTTTGACTGCGGCTAATAATCACATGCGCTAGTCTTAGGTGCGGCTAATAGTCAAATGCGTTGTATGTTACGCGCCTGGCGTGTGTAGCCGCACTCGCGTCGCACAAAGGAAAACACATGGTGTGTGTTTTCCACTGTCAATGCGTTAAGGCAAGCGCATGTGATCATTAGCCGCAGTCAAAAGTGTTAATGTAACTAATAATTTTTTTTTCCTATGATGTCTGATCTTTTTAAAAAGGTCTCAACTTGTAAAACCGCTACTTTTCAACAATTTTTTTTAGCTTTATGCTGGTGACCGAAATAAACTCACTCTTGTATCGTATTAACACGCATGTTGCTTTTTATTGTCTCTAGCTAACCTTATCACGGCTATTGATAACGAGGTAAGTTATCATTTTATTGATCACTAACTGCGTTCCGCGGTTTCACCCGCTGACGTACTTGGACCGCAAAATTTTCCGAAACAAATAGTTATTAAAAAAATTATTAGCCTATAATAATATGTTAGTCTAGGATAGGGGTGGCGAACCTTTCTGAATCAACGTGCCAATTTTACTAAACAAATGTTTAATGAGGCTTTAGATATTTTTGCCTGGTGATAATTAAGTGGTGGAGAGCCAAAATTATCGAGTGCCATTGTTCGCCATCCCTGACCTAGGATATAAGCTACCTCCATTCTTCATTTCATCTAAATAAAAAAGGTAATTGACTTGTCCTATTTAAGTCATGGCATGTATGACGTCACAGATTTCGTCAGAAGTTTGTCATTGATTTTCTTTTTAGATTCTCGCTACGGTTTTTCTAACTTACAAACAGATCAATAACTCTTAAACTAAAGTTCTGAACGGCTTTGGGACTGTCGAAGACCTTTTTGATAGCTTCTTTGTATTTGTTTTTTACTATCTAGCAAACTTTCTTCAATGCAATGATATCAAACACTAGATTAAAACATAACATTACAGATGGGCACTGGGAACAATTCTGCCAAGCGCGAGACAACATAGCTAAAGGGCTCAACTTCACAGCCGGCAGCCCCGACCGCTGCAATGAGTCGAGAAAAATTGATAGAGGGTGAGTGAATGAGAAAACAACTTTTGTCTCGCTTCTGTCTATGACGTCATGACGCTGATACCGGCGGATTTATTCAGACGTTCTGTCGCCAACGTTCATACCACGTTGAAAACACCGGTTCTCGTCCGATCACCGAAGTTAAGCAACGTCGGGCGCGGTCAGTACTTGGATGGGTGACCGCCTGGGAACACCGCGTAATGTTGGCTTTTTGCTGCGTGTGTCGACTAACCTGTGTCTCAAGCTATATTTTAATCACTGTAACTCGTTAGATATGAATACATAGTTAAAAATATTTATTATTCCTTTTTGTTTCAGAATTGCAACCGAAGACGGTAACGAAACAAAGGCAGACCAATGCACCGACACAAATGGCATAGAAGATTTCATTCGAGATTTGATCCGAAAAGAATTCCAACATTTAATTCACAAGATATCCGACGACTCCTCGACTGTAACGTCTCAGAAAAACGAAGATTTGCTTACCAAAGGAGTGTCCAAAGTAATAGAAAATTTGAACAGCGACGATGCAGAAAGGACCTTCAAGAAAGACCCTGTAAAGTCGTTTTCGAGAGTCAAAATCAATGGGAACAATAAACCATTGTTGCAAATTACCTTCAATCGTTCAGGGGAGAATAGTCTCCAAGTTTTGGACAACTGTGTGAATGTGACCATTTGCGATAATACCAAGGAAAAACTCAATGTGTCTATGGAAGACACTTTGACGGAGGATATACATTCCGGTGGTTTGAAGAGATGCCAGGCTTTCAATGCTATTCAGGTAAAACAAAACGCGTAATATAGATATGTACATATAATATGTATGGAGCATTATATTAAAATGTACTGGAGATTATTACAGACTATTAACACGTAAAAAAAAATCGTATCCAATTGCCCTCATCCACCGTTTTTAGAGAAAAAAATGTCTTAATTAAATTACTGAACCTCGCAACTACAAAACCACTCGAACAAAACTTACCGTAACTCTTTTTTGTCAGCAAACTTTAAAACATACGAAGTATGTATTCAAGAAAACTCTCAAAGACAAGCTTCCATTGCATTATCACGAGATTTACACAGGTATACCGAATTTCAGCTCAACAGGACATCAGGAAGTGGTTCTAATTTAGCTTTCAAAATTTGACCTACACATACTAACACGACAAGTTATATAAAAGCTTATAAAAATAAACCTTTATTTGTGTACGTTCGCAGGAAGCCAGAAGCACCGAAGACCTCTACATAGACGACGACCTCTCCACCCAGATGCAGGAGAACTTCGGCGGCCGAGTGAAGCTCATCCCGCTCCACGGGTCGCTGCACGAGATACTGTGCGAGAAGGAGGACGACTGCTGTCTCATCAAAGTGAAGCAGGAGAACGGATGCGACACCATCTACTTCAGGTCAGAGAATAGCTATTGTTCCTTCCAACCCTTGCGCGTCCGTGGATACAAAAGTATCCAAAAAATAATGGGCCCAAGTTTAAAGGCTTTAGTTGACAGATCTACTTTTTCTAAAAGCCTTGATGTCCTTGTCTAATAGGTTGCAATGACAAAGACATATATTTCAGACTATGGCATGCATGTATCTTCTATTATGTACTAGCTGCACCCGGCTGTTTCACCGCTGTTTTTTTACTTTTAAACCTTCCCTGCATTAGAGCGAACAAAACGAAAAAAGATATATTATATCGGTCTAGCCGTTCTCGAATTTTAGCAAGACAAACGAACAGCGATTCATTTAATTATTACAAACTAGCTGACTCCCGGCGGTTTCACCCGCTTTTTTTTTACTTTTTAACCTTCCCTGTATTAGAGCAAACAAAACAACAAAAAAAAAAACAACAAAACAGACTAAAAAGATCGGACCAATTTCTGAACACACCTATAAATATTTGACAACCAAGTGACACTATTTTTTATTTCTAAAAAGACAAAAGAGATCGGACATTCCGAGTTTCCCGTACCGAACATCAAATGTTTCTCAGGTAGGAGAACAGTTTGTATTGAAAAATAACATTGTCGATTTTAGTATTTTTCTTTACTTATTATTCATGTTTCTCACCGTTTAAACCTTCCTTGAACTTTTACAAATATATCAAGATCAAAATTAGCAAAATCGGTCCAGCCGTTCCCGAGTTTTAGCGAGACTAACGAACAGCGATTCATTTTTAATAAGAGAAGAAGATTTCCGTTTTTATTTCTATTTCATTTCTTCCAGATGTGACAACTCGGACACCGAATCCAGAGACGCTATCGACGGCTGCGAGCTGTCTCAAGACACCGTCGTCTTCAAACGGAGCATATCCTTGGTCGAAGAGAGGATCCAACGCGTCGTTCCCAAAGACAAACGCGCACCCACCCCCAACCTACAACGGAAGAACAACGCCAAAACCAGACCAAAATCGGAAATATTCGCTCCAATCAAAAGAGAAACCAGAGTCCTTAGCAACAGCAGCCCGTCTCTTATAACCAATGAAAGAAGCGAAGTCGAATTGAATATAGAAAACGTGATGCCCTATCAGGATTCCTCGTCGGACGAATGTCTGAAATGCTTGACGGATAATGACGAGTTCGAGCTGCTTGAGAGGAAAATTGAAGAGAAACTGATGCAGGATAGTGCGCACAGCATCCCAACGCTGAGATGCGGCTGCTTGGATAAGATTTCTGAAGAAAATTTGGCGTCTTTGAATGAGGATGCCGAGAAATAGTGGTATATTTTGATTGTGTTGATTGATTCAGATATTTCTTTAGCAGTTGCCGTTTTGATAAAAAAAAAAGTAATGAAGCAAGTTCTATTCAGAGTGTATTTTGAGTGGTGGATTAACGGCAGTTGAACGATAGAGGATCTCATATGTCCTTTTAATACGCAAGAAAATATAGATCTTCACCACATCTTTATTCTTTCTACACATTAACTAATATTTCTCTATAGTATTTTGATAAAAATATCTTCAACCCTAAAAATTGTGATTTTGTTATGCATTTATTTTTTAAGTTTATTACTTTGAAAAACCTGTATTATTTGGGATTTCAGTTGAATGAAAAATATTGAGGTTCTCTATAACGCGACTGCCACAAATCCTGTCAAAATACACTTTATACAGCTCAAAACATAAAGCTTCATAGAGGGTATGCTAAGCCGAAAAGGGCTCATAGTACTCATCATTATGAACAACTTTTACTATGGGACCAACTCGAAATTCGCGAAAAAAATATCAGCTGTTCCATACATTTTGTCGAGTGTCATTGACATTTTTCTATAGAACAGCTGATTTTTTTGCGCGAATTTCGGATTGGTCCCATAGCAAAAGTTGTTCATAATGATGAGTGCTATGAGCCCTTTTATAATAATTCTGATTGGCGACGGAAGCTTGTTATAGCTTGTTATATCTTCGTTGATTGTAGTTTAAGATATTGTACTTGACTAATCAAAAGCAATTGTGTTACTACGACCAAGGGGGAGCGGTCTGAAATACGCTAACAACAGTACAAGTGTAAAAAATATATCGATCGTGTCATTGTCAAACTACTAAATCGTATTTGTATGTTTTAAGTCAGAACAAATTAATTGTAAAATTTTAACGATCTTGTCCTCTAATTTATCGATCTCAAAGTTCCGTACTTGAACTGCAGTGCCAACGACTGCGAGCCATCACTGCACAAATAAATATTCTTCGTGCTTTGTTGCTTCTTGTTTGTGCGGTTGGTGTTGTTAGCTTATTCCGGACCGCTCCCAAGGTGTAGCTTGCCATAGTTTAACGACACTACCGTCCAATAAAATTGTCCTCGCATTTATTTTAGAAAACCCAAAGATACTTTCATAGGTTTTCGTACACTTGTTTTAGATTAGCTACGTTTTATAATTTGTAAGAATTTAGTTGTTTAGTGAAAGGCTATGTGATTTTTAGAATAAGTGGCACTAATACATTCCACTGTTTGTGATTTTTTAGATTAGACAGAGATTACCTTCTATAGATTCCATAATTAGGAGTTCAGTTTTTTAATCTTTCGCTAGCCTATTTTTCGACAACAAAATCCTCTAAAGATAGCGTTTGAAAGTCGCACCAAGAATCACAAAATTGATAAACGATAACTTTTACTAAGGCGCCGCGGTTAGACATAACCTTGAGAATTTTGAGACAGAAAATGAGAATACTTTATTTGTCTCCTCAACCCACGCTTTCCTCAAACATTAGCGATTTTGCGCGGAATAAACGGTATCTGTAGGAGGTAATCCATGTTTAGATAGCACCTTTAAAAGGTTTTGTCATAATACTCACTTTATTTGAAATGTTTCACGTATTTTTAATTAAACTAAGGTAGAAACCAAAGTTAATTATTTCCTCCATTTGGTAGATATTTTGATATTTTGTAGAATAAACTTATCAGGTTGATTTTTTATTGTATGCTTGTTTAGAGTTGCAATTTTAAAGTATTGTTGATGTGTGGTCGAGTAGAGGTTCTGTTGAAAATAAAACTTATTATTTTGAATCGAGTTTGTTTTTTATTCAACAAAATACTTTTCACCTTATAGATTAGAAATGTTCAGTTTTTGGCATCGATTGTTTTGTAATTACACTGCATTTTTTAAACTAAATTTGAATTTACAGTGCCGTTAAATACGAAAAATCAGATTGAAAGGAATGGTAGAACAGTACACTCGTATTGGTCTTGACTTTGTTGTGCCAATCGTTTATTGTACCAAATAAATTTGAGAGCCCTAAAATTATTGCTATCCTTTTTCCACATGTAGAATTATTTATTACATAACTTTAGTCCTGTCTGTAAAATAGTAGAAAGAATAGGCGTGACGAAAGATTTTAAAATCATCTTCCATAATGTGAGTACACATTTACTATTTACAAAAAAGCCTTTATTTCGGTAATAAACTTAAGTTTAACGAAGTTTGAAGCCATTTTTCACATATTTTTTCAACAGTGCCCGAAAACAGCTTGCTTGTGTCATGGCGTCGATTTGACGTCACGGCTAGTAAACATGTCATTGTGTCTATGCGTGATGAGCGGCGGATGACCTGAGTTCACTGAAGCGTGACGTCATACGCTGTGATTGTTGTTTCTGACAAGATGGCCGATTGCTGTATTTTATTGTTTTAATTTATTGAAAATCTTAATAATCTGTTCTTTTAAATTAAAACTAAACATGTGTTTTAAATTTTTTTGATCTGGCTAGTCCCCTGAAAGCATTGAATCGGCGATTTTTTGATACTGTCGTCATGCCTATTGTGCTTGTTAGACTAGTTCAGCGAGTAGTAAAACATAAATCGACGCCATATTGGTAGCCTTAGTAAGTAAGTTTCGATAGATCTAGAAAATGTTTAAACGTTTCGTAAAGCTCCATAGATTGTAATGGTTCCTTCACGTTTCTGCCAAGGGCGCTTTACTGTATTGTATGGATCCTTACGAAACATTTGATCATCTCAAAAACTATCAAAACTCATACTAAGGGTAAGCCTAGTGCGAGTTTTTTTTTCACTTTTAGATAATTTGTATGGGACTAGTAGGTACTCGTAGTATGTAGTTCATATTGTGGCGCGGTCTAAACGTTAATATTGAAAAAAACTCGCGCTAGGCACTCTGATTAGAATTTCTTAAATTCCGATTAAGTAAGTAGTTTTCAGTCCGAGGTCTCTGCATCAGATTCCGGCTCTAATATTTCCTCGGGCGGCGGACACCACACCACATTCCGCTTGGCGCATATATTTTTCTTCTTCTGCTCACTTAGCAGTCTCCTCAACAGCACCACTTTCTTTCGCAGCTGTTTATTTGAAGCCTGCAGACGCTCTATGTCTATATTTTCTTGTGTTATCGACCCTTTGTTCTTTAATTTCTCTAAAGAACCCATCAATGTATTTAACTTCTTCTTCAAAAGTCTGTTCTTATCTTGAAGTTTTTTAACATTAAGCTGTGATTGTCTGAGTCTCATTTTAAGGTCCTCGACTCTTCTGCAGAGTGATTTTTCTGTTATAGAAGCTGTGGAATTCAATTGTAAGTCGCTTTTTATATTGTCAGTAGATTCTACTTTTATGTGAGGTTCTAAAGTATTTCGAGTGATTGAGGAAGTGGTCGGATCTTCGTGAGTGCTCGTTTCTTCTTCGTTGACCTAAAATAATGATCAATGTGTTAATTTTGTACAAAAAAAGTTGCGGGAATCATTGTTTTAGAAAAAAGTTAATGGCGGGAATCACGGAACAGAAAAAACAGTGGAAGTGCAATGCAACAACGTTACTATAGGAACCGCTGTCGCCAAACACACACAACTAAAACTGTAATCATACAGTGCACTACAATTATACAATCATTTTGATTTGTCGTTTTAATTATAGTAAAATTTAGCCTATGTCACAAAAATCTTACATGGAAATAAAAGATAGGATTAATTTTACTTTAGCAAAAAATATTTGAGACGTTTTACAATCTTAAATTAAAAAGGAAAGTAAATTTCGTTACCCGACCATAGATGGCGCTATTCTCAGAGGCAGCAATTTTAAATTTTATTTCCTTTGTCATATGGCTGACAGTCGAGTAGCAATAAGTATAGGTCGATACTTACAATAGTGCACATATTATATTTTTAATTACATTATCGATATCGATAGATACCCGATTACTTGTTTAATTCGTTTTAATTTAATATAAAAAGGCCTTGCTTGTCCTACATGAGCGGCACGGCACGAACAAAATGAAACGTCAGTCAAATGCCAATTTGAACTTTATTTGTTCGAACCGCGGCTGCGCGTCCCGTCACCCACGTAGAACAACGGGCAAGACGTGTGTTTGTGAATTATTTTTATGTGATAAAAATAAAACATCTTAACATACTTGCTTGAAAAACTTAACGATTTTTATAGTTGGAATCGCTGTAGGTTTCAAGTATCTATATCCTTTATTTGATACTAAAAAATCAACTTCTAAAAAATGTTCCGAACATATAGTGCTTGATATGGATGGCATCCAATTAACTCGACCCGTTGCATCTATCCATTTCTCTTTGACACTACCGTCTTTGGGAAACCTATAAATATTTTAAATAAAAATTAGCATTCTACTGACTTATAGGGTAGTAATATACTTTTTTTCTTATTCTAATATAATAAAAAATGGCTTTGTTGGTTTCAAACGTCTGAAAATTGACGAAGTTTTAAGCAAAACATTTTTCATTTTCATACATTTGAAACCAACAAATCCATTTTTTTTATATTAGAATAAGAAAAATACTACCTTATTATTTAATGTTTTAACATATCCTACTTACCTACTTATTATCAAAAATCCACAAAAAAAATCTCAAAAATCTTATGAAAGGGGAGCACCGCGCCATCATCGCGCCACTGGGCAGCGGCTTCGACCGCGTAAAGTTCGAAAATTATCCCTCGAGAACTAACCACGCAAAAGTATCTTTTATGTTATTCCAGACTACAGTCTATTTCTTTTCTGTCCCAATTTTCATCCCAATCCATTTAGTAGTTTTTGCATGAAAGAGAAACAAACATCCATATATCCTCCCATACTTTCAGTCTTTGAATATTTATTGAAATATTTGATTTGAAATTTTTATGTTTCTTACATTATTTTGTATCGATATCTATCAATAAAACTATCGAGTTTAACATCACTAATTGAGTAGCGAAGAACTTTCTAGAACGAAATGGTGAATACAGTCAATTCAAAATAAACTTTGTTTCATTTACCTAAGGTTGATTTTAATATGACATTCTATTAAATTATTAGTAAATTGAAAATTTCCAAGATACTATGATACGAAACACCTCCATTTTTAAGATTTTTTCTCCTACTATCATTTTTGCACTCCAAAATGGAACAATACGGCATTGCAGTGGAAAAATGGACTTGTCGCGAGACTACCAACTCGATGCGATGTTAGAACACGATTGAGACCAAGTAAGCGTAACAACGCATAATTGTGGCACGCTTGCCACGCCTACTTAGCATTTCTACTGTTTTTTCTGTTCCGTGGCGGGAATCATAATAAATTATGGCCTTGAGACTCGCGCAGGCGCCAGGTGCGGGGGAAGGGGACGCGCGAGCGCGGTCGAGTCATGAAATAGTGATGCGGTAATAAATACCTAGATCGATAACACGTCACTACAAATTTTGTCATGTCATTCATAATACCAATAAACGATTATAGTAATGGACAAACGATAATGAAACAAAGAAACGTTTCAGCGTAAAATTAGTATCATAATAGTTAGGTAGGTATATTAGATGTGGCTGAGAATAAAACAATTATTTTACACAAATACCAATATTTAATTTACCTTTTTATTGTAATTATATTACTTCTGGTATATTATTTGGAATTTTTAGGCAGGTATTTTTTTGCACCTGACAGTTAAAATCACGTTATCGTGATTTATAAAAAACTTACTGGTAGAACATATTGATGTGAAGAACCGGGTACACTATGGTTGTACACGACCAAATTAGATGTATCATTTAGTGATGCCTGAAAATAAAAACTGGTAAAATAATTTGTTTATTTGCGAGTCATCATTATTTTACTTACACACTTTACTTTACTTGTTGATGTAAAGAGCCGTTTAAACGGTGGGGTTTTATTCTACACATCATTACTCTAACTCACTCTTATAGTCAAATAATTATTTTATCAACTAATACAACAACAAATGCCTAGTGTTAAATTTCAACGTTCAACTCCAAATAACAACGTTGCTAAATAAATTATAGGTTCGTATTTTGAATAATCCTGGAATATCAACTACCGAATATTGTCTAAATAAAATGTGTCAAAACCATGTCTGTTTCCGTAGTACAATATACGTATGTACTTACCAAAACTGGTAAACACTGCGTTGGTACTGCTGAACTAAATAAACGACGGATTTTCTTTGACTCATCCAAACAATCAGGGGTGAAGTGTCTTGAACAGATGACGCTAGTTTCTTGTGGATACCAATTTTCCCTCTGAGTTGCTTTAATCCACTTTTCTTTAATATCTGGAATCTTTGGAAATCTACAAAAACCAGTGCACATGGAGTTTTGAGAACTTTACTGTTACAATGTCTACTTTAATGATGCCTTACTCGCATTCGAGTCTAAAAGTACAAAAGAATTTCACAAAGAAATAGACGCAAATAATTTTACCGAGCGGTTTACTAACTTTCGCTTTTTCTTATTTTTTTGTGATTGAGTGAATGTTATTGTAACTAAAAATATTAAATTAAAGACAAATTGACCTTTCGCACCATTGTATAATTTCAAAATATCTACAATATTAAAGTTAAATTTTCTAATCAAAACCTTAATCCAATGAACTTACAGTACATAATCAAATCAATGAAATACTCATACAAACTTGAATCGATTTATCGTGAGTATCGAATACCGAGTCGTATGGTAACATCACTAGTTACGTCGCGATGACAAATGTCAAAACGGGCCTCTTATTTTGTGTTGACTGTAGAGTGACACGAAAGCACGTAAGTCATACTCATACCTAATCACAAAAAAAAATGCTGAATAGCTATCGATATGTTATTATAAGTCAGGTGGTAACTGCACTAGTTGACACACGGAGTAAGTTTTGAAGCACAAAAGCAGGACGGAGCTACGTTAAGCTGTATGAAACAGAACGGGAGGGCAAGAAAATAGACGCCTTCTCTCATTAATTATTTCAAAACTTAGCTTACCTGTGAAATGAAATCCCATCTTTTGTGTAGCCAGATATCTTCGTGTTGTTCTTGCACCATTTTATTGCACAAGTTGGCATTTTTGGTAATGTTTTTGATTTTTTTCCGCAGTATATTCTCAGCTCATATACCAACGCGTACTAAATGTAGTTTCACGACATTGTGCCCTAACAAACGGAGTGTTTGCGTGAAGAGGGGGGGCGAGCTGTCAAGCGGATAGTCATTGGCTGTTTCATTATCGTTGCCATTCGGTGAAATAGCATATAGCATGGTTATAGCCTGTACTATTCCTGTACCTATTCGGTGGCAATGGGTTGTATTTCAAAGAATAAATAATTATACAAATACTTACGGGTAAATAAAATTTTACTTTAGTCAGATCCGCGTAGGGTTACCATATCTCAGGATTTGTCCTGAGATATCAGGATTTTTTGACTTTTCTCAGGATTGCGGCCGGATCTAGCAAATCTCAGGATTTTCCATAAAACACAGGTTAGATCTTAAAGATCTCTTTAATTAAAAGTTAAACCAACTAAAAATAATCTGTGCGGGGCGACGGGCGGTGCCGCTGCCACCCCCCGCCCCGCCGTTTTGAGTGCGATGTGCAATTTGCAACGCGTGAGCTAGATCCGCAGTGTATAAAACGTGATAATGTGATAATAATACGTTTTTGAGAGAAAATTCTCAAACTGTATAAAATCTCAGGACTTTTCCATGGAAATCAGGCCATTTCTCCGGTCTTTTGATTTTTTCATCTGGTAACCCTAGATCCGCGACACAAATCATTTCGAAAAAAATTGAGTATAAATCATCTTTCTTACACCACGAAACAAGTTCTGGAGATGCGTCGCTGCATTCGCGAAATAATCTCGCTTAACTTTCATCAAATCTTGCTGGATGTTTGATAAATATGTAATATAATTTAAGAATAATCCATACAAAGAATCCAAACCTTACCAATTGGGGCAACAAAAGCGTAGGAACGGCCGAAGTGTACAATCTTCTCCTGTTTCCTTTGAGCTGTTCAAAGCAGTCCACTGAAAAATGTCTCGAACATATCACACTGTAAATCGCTGGAAACCAATTTTCTTTCCTAGTTGCAGTTATCCACGCGTCTTTTATGTTTGGATCTTTCGGAAACCTGCAGGATAAGATACAAGACTAAATAGTTTATCAAATTATGAAAGCATATATTTTCTATGGATTTGTGTTTGATTTGATCAGATATACGAGGACATTTTTAGTCACAAATAAGTTTACAGCCGCATGCTGTAAGGAACAAGAACATCGCGTAATTACCAAATAGACAGGAAATGGAAGTGGCGCTCAATGCTCATGTATATTTCACCATAGCACCGTCCATACTCTATAAATAAGAGGTAATTTTGCTTACTACTCATACAAATATTGTTTGGAAGAGCGATAAAACTGTTCTTTGTAAGTATCTATCTCAAATTAATTTATAGAAAAGAATATACACGAAGTGGCTAGCCCTGCCCGGATAATGGTCCTTTTACGGAGTCAAAGTATCTACTTATAGTATTTTAAGAAGGGCACCGATACTACAAAGCGAGATAAACATAGATGATTTTTGTGCAAAGGGCTGTCCGTGGCGTGCTTATTTTGGTACCAATAATGCCGTCACCCTCACCCCCAACCCGCGGTAAATCTATAATTAACTTACCGGTGAAAAGTTATACCATCTTTTTTGTAATTCGAATTTTTGCTGTTTTTTCCACACCATTTAATGGAACAGGAAGACATTTTTATTAATTTCCAAAGTTATTTTTTTTATTAATCCATTTTTAAATACGTGCGCCCGGGTCTGACTGCTAGGCAATACTGACGTGCCGCCCGCATGCGCAGAATCTGTTCTGTGATGTTTCACTGACTAATTGACAGATTCCGCCTCTTTGTTAGGCAGCACAGACAATACAACCTCACTGTGACCGTGCCTGACACATGACACGTTTTTGTTAAGCGTTTGTATTTGTATGTAAGTCGTTCCTGAGATTCAGATTTTTATATATAAGATTGCTCGTTGAAAAGTATTAGATTACATAATATATTCAAAATGCACTGCCATACAAAACATAGACACAGTTGATCCCTTTTGAAGAATTCATTAAAATAAATATGAAGCAGTTAAGAAACGTATTTAACACCCTGTAATTAAAATGTTATCGATAACTTGTTGTGTATGTCAACCTACATTGTGTCTAGTCACTAGAACCACGTGTCAATATCAGACTTATCAGAGCGAGATGACGTTATACGAATTTTACTATGAAAGAAGGAGATGTGAATAAAGACATCAACGCGAGCTATTCTGTTTGTCTTTCATAGAATCAAGGAACTTCTGTATAAGTTCCTTGCATAGAATTAACTTTGGTAATGAAGTATTTCAATGATTTATCAATAGAATAATGGCTTACCGGTGAAATGTCACTCCATCTTTTGTGAGACTAGACGTTGTGCTACACTTTCCACACCATTTCACCGAACAATACGGCATTATTAGCTAACAATTTTTTCTTGGGACGGTCTTGGGAGTCTGACGTTTGGCGGCGGAATGACGAGCGAAAAGGGGCGGGGCCCGCTCTTATGCAGTGTCACTGCCTAACGTTGGGCGAATGCATATCTCTGGCAAAGCGTGGTCTTTTAGGTTGTATTGTCTGTGGTAGGCAGGGTCGAAGAAAATAATAGGTACAGTGTGACACTGATTGATTATGCATTGTATGTCATGTTGAGAGCGCTGTTGTTTTACGTTTCTTTGTCTAATCTAATCGAAAAGGACATTCTGATAGACTCAAATGTAACAGTTAAAATAGCTTTTTAACCAACTTCAAAAAAGGAGGAGGTTATCAATTCGTCTGTATGTTTTTTTTTTAATTTTTTTTTTTATGTTTGTTACCTCGTAACTTTTGACTGGGTGAAGCGATTTTGATGATTCTTTTTTTATTAGAAAGCTGACGTTTCCCATTTGGTCCCATTTCAATTTAGTCCCGTTCTGATAATGGTATCCATGAGAAAACCACATAAGTCTTAAATTTGTATTAAGTACGTGCGCGACAAATGATGAATAACTCAATAGTCGGTCTTTTGAAGTCGGTTTTTGTTTTTTGTTTTGTAAAAATAATGTTCTTGTTGACGTGAATAGACCTTTAAAGTTTTCATAGGGAGAGGTAAGCTACTTATCTGTAAGGTTCGCTCGAGAATTTTAGGAATAAATAAAACAAGGAAGCCTATAAAACTATTTTATTTTATTTAAGTTCTAAGTATTAGTAGTTAGTAGACAGCCATAGAAATAAAATTTATCTATGGTAGACGAAATAGGTTACCGGGTTTTAATAAAAATCTCAGTATTTGTAAAATAGAAGTTTATTAAAAAAAGTTTGTGTGAAACACGATGGCAACAAATGTAACAAATAAGGTAAGTGATACAAATAAGGCCTATGCTCAAATAAGGCCTATAGTGCGAAAAAGTCGTTTAATGTATTTACATCAAATATTATATTGCACGAACGTGTAGACTACACCTCCACAACTCGGCAAATAGTGCGCGAGAGGCCCGCTCACGCTCCAAGCGCCAGTGTTCGTCGGTCGTTCGTGGACGACGGCCGTTTTCATTGCGTGTTATAAATTTGTCGTAATTTCTATCGGATTTTATTGCGGTATTTTTTAGAGTTTTATTTCAAATTATGTACACGGTTTTCATTATAACTCATCGAAAAGGTAACTATGACTTTATTTTGTATTATTTAGGATATGTGAATTAATTATTGCGTAAAACATGTATGAGGTATATGGTACGAAATAAGGCCTACTTTTTTAATAGGCCTTATTTGTAACCCTAGGCCATGTTAGAAATTCTGTTGAATTTTAGCTTTATTGTGTTTTTTACAGATTGATTCCTGTCAGTATGTCTCCTCGAAAACGGGCTACGTGGTCTGATGAAAGCTTGAGAGCGGCAGTGCTACTATTTTATATTACGTTCCTTATAACTCTCTTATAAGTAGATTACGCTATAGGTGTTATTTTCTGAGGCCTTATTTTGTTACCTTGTTTAAATAAGGCCTACAAAAAATAATTCATTTTTAAATATTTAATCATATTTTTGAGAAAATATGTTCATTTTCTAATATTTGTTTGAATAGATATGTTGTTTTTTATAGTATTCTTTATTTCTTGTTAATATACGACTTCAAGTCTGACTAGCAATTTAAGTATAATATTTAGTCACGTAAATTAAAAAGCTGTACAAGGATCTCATGAAAACGTGATAAAAAACCCAGAAATACATAATTTTATAATGATTGATAGTTTAATAACAATATTCCTATAATTTAAATATGTAGGCTTAATTAAGTCACTAGTTTTTAAAAAGGCCTAAAGCTAAGGTTTTACAATTATCTCATTTTAGTTGATTTTTGATTGAAGATTATATAATCTTTACTTAATTCATAATAAAATATTAACCAAAAAAGAAGTCCACGCTTTTATTTATCACCTTTTTCGAATAATTTATCAAATTTTGAGTGTTTGAAATTAGGTAGGCCTTATTTGTATCACTTACCTTAGAAATAAAAACAAATGGCACAGAAGATATAAAAGCAATGAGTATGTAAGTAAACACTGAATAATATCAAATTATAACAGTGGTGTATGGCTTAGGTATTAATATATATAATACATATAATTATCATCATTTTATAATGTAGATCATCTAATCTTAAAAAGTACGCCCTCAACTCAACACTTTACTTATGTGCGTGCAGTGACTGAACGACCAATGACGACGAACAATTTGTGTATTGCATCTAAATATGCTTTGCATGTGAGCGTAAACACATAGAAGGGTTGTGCAGTTTTAGACTATTAGATCTCTATGTATGCTATGTATGTACCTAACTATAAAATTATGTATTCTAAATCTATAGCTCTCTTATACTAATGATTATTGTGCCCAAGTTTGAAGGCTCTAGTTGACAGATTTATTTTTCTAAAAGTATTGATGTCCTTGTCTAATAGGTTGCATTGATAAAGACAGAGCAACTTCATTTTCAACTCTTGTTTGTGGCTGTTGTGAAGATTTTTCACAACTCCGCCAATGGGCCCAGCCCAAGTTTGAAGGCATTTTAAGACAGATCTAAACTAACTAAAAATATATCTGTCTTTATCACTGCAAGCCATTAGACAAGGATGCCAATAGTTTTAGAAAATTTAGATCTGTCTTAAAATTCAAACTTGGGCCTAAAGTCACGTTAAATCCTACTACAAACGTGAAAGTTTATGAGTATGTTTGTTGCTCTTTCACGCAAAAACGGCTGAACGGATTTACATGATATTTGGAGTGATGGTTGTTCATGGTCTGGATTAACACATAGGCTTTTTATCCCGGAAAACGCGGGTGAAACCGCGGGGCGCAGCTAGTAGACCATAAAAGCATTTAAAATTGTTCGGTGACCGGTAAATGTGAGTTGTAGAGTTTTCCTTTATTTGTTAACTCCATTCACCACTAAAACAAAATAATAATATTTAAAGAAACCTAAAAAACACGCTTTGTTTTGTGTATTGTCATCGGTCCTCGATATATCTACAGTTTGAACGAAATCTGACCGTTTAAAGTGGGTCAAAATCGCGCCCAAAGGAGTCGGTTACAAACATACAAGTGAAGCTAATATAAAACGTGTAAAAAAACTAAATACAAGATAAAGACAGATATATTTTTAGTTACTTTTGATCTGTCAAATAGTCTTCAAACTTGGGCCCTTTGTGCGTTTATTTTGAATAAATTGCACACCAACTTTGAAACATTTCATTTATAATGAGAGTAATGTAAAACATATTTTTTTTTAATATTTTAATTTTAACTTTTTCAACCATTTGATGGCTAACAAAAGCACACGTATTTAGAAATCAGTGTGCCTGTTTAGTAATTTTCAAAATTCAGTCTCCGAAAATCTTGAAATGCTAATCCAAAGGATATTATACATCTTTTAACGGTATTTGGAAACGATATAAGCCGAAAGGAGGTAATTGTATATGTCATCATAAATATTTTAATAATCATCCGTAACATTTCGAAAAAAAAATAATAAACAGCTGTCCCATACATTATGTCGAGTGTAGGCTATTTTACCGCCCTGGGCCAGATTTCAGGTTTAGTCCCATAATAAAAGTTGTTTATGATAAGTACAAGGACCTCTTTTGGCTTAACATATCCATTTCAAGCAACTGTACAGTTGTTTATTGCCACAGATTATCTCCTGCAGATTCCGCACTCGACACGATCAACGTTCAAAGAGTACCAAGCATCGGTAAAAACGCACCTATAAAATTAACTTATGGATTCATTGCTAAGTAATCGCAAGGTAGATTTAGACGTAACCTTGAGATAACCATAAGGTATGGATATATATGTATATTGGGTATGTTCTGCCTTAGTTCCTGCAAAGCGCGCTTTCTTTTAATTTTGAAGCCTTTTTGTTAGAACAAAAAGATCTTATAATGCGGTTTCCATAGGTGGTAATCTGTGTAATGAGAGTATGCGTTCGATTACAGCTCACCTGGTGTTCAGTAAAGCTAAACTAAGTCTAAATATAGTAAGTACGTCCATCCATTCCTGAAAATTAAGTCTGATAGTTGGCTGGTGAAACCGTGGGTCGAAGCTACAAGCTATAGTTTTAAGCTGTAAGTTACCTATAGCTAGGTATAGCTAGCTACCTCTAGCTAGCTTTAACACTTTAACTGCTGAAAACACATACCTTGTTTTTTCTTGTGCAACGCGAATGCGGCTACACACGCCAGGCTATACAGCGCGTAAAGCACACTTTCAAAACAACTGTGCGGTAAAACACAAACGCATGTTATGTGTTAACACTTTAACTACTGCTAATAATCACATGCGTTTGCTTAAACTGCGGCTAATAATAAAATGCTAATAATAAAAAAAAGTTTTACGCGCCTGGCGTGTGAAGCCGCATTTGCGTTGCACAAAGGAAAACACAAGGTATGTTTTTTTAACGTGAAGAAGTCCGCGTTTGACCACCAACTCGCCTGATGGTAAGCGACGATGTGGTCGAAGATGAAGCACGCAGACTTAGAAGATACCTATTCACTCTGACCTTGAAAAGCCCAAGATTGTATCTCTCACTCTCAGGGAACAAGGAAGCCGGCAGTATGTTCCATTCCGTGTTTTCAGCAGTTATAAGTGTTAAGCTACTTTTAGTGCTATGTTTACGAGTTCTTGTCAGTGAGTTTGACGACGACCGCCTTGACTTCGGTGTAGTTCTTGATTCCGTAGGGCCCGTTCTCGCGGCCGACGCCCGACTGCTTGAATCCTCCGAACGGAATCTGGTTTCCGAACACGTTGTAATCGTTCACCCATACTGTGCCTGCGCGGATTTTCTACGAAAGAAACAGGATTTTTAGAATACTATAAAATAATTATCTAACAAACAAGTTATAACACAGTAGGTAAGTTGCAGTGTGACTAGTCTGTAGT
This sequence comes from Alcis repandata, assembly GCA_949125135.1. Lineage (NCBI taxonomy): Eukaryota > Metazoa > Arthropoda > Insecta > Lepidoptera > Geometridae > Alcis > Alcis repandata. The sequence continues at coordinate 9,074,181 of OX421238.1, forward strand.
TTATTCATCTTGTCGAGTACAGTTACTGGGTACAATATTTTTTCAAAAAAAATGACAATGAGTCAGACTTCTGTAATACTGTGACACGTTAGGTGACTGGTTGAGAGTCCACCAAACTATGTTTTTTTATGTTATTGAGTGACGAGACGAGCAAATCGCTCGCCTATATTAAACGGCACGTTTGCCCATAACAGGTCTGCACGATCCAGAATTTGAATTTTATGCGAGTTTGAGTTTGACATACCTACACGAAAAAATCACCGTATGTGATTAAAACAATAGTAGAGTATCCGACTCAATAAAACCTGAGTGTTCTCGTGTAATTTTTTTTTTAGCCGTGGTAGCTCAGTGGGAGAACCGACGCTTCGCATTCTTGAGGTGGCGGGTTCAAACCCCGACTCGTACCAATGAGTTCTTTAGGACTTATGTACGAATTTACATACCACTGGCTTTTCGGTGAAGGAAAACATCGTGAGGAAACCCGCATATGTCACGCAAAAAGGGCCGATTACCGGCCTAGTTGCGGAAAAAGAGCCCGCTCTTTATCTTTTATCTTTATCTCGTGTAATTTTAAAGTATTCAGCTGGTATGTCAGGAAAAAGAGTAATTTACCAGATACTGTACTTTTAGCTCAGCTTAGGTTTTTGAATTCGCCACGTTACTTCTTATAATATGATCAGGTTAAATTAAGGATTGTTGTTTTTTCATAATAATACAGTACCTGTACAAGATAGTTGGCATTATCGAGGTCCTTAGTGAAGACTGCGGCGGCGAGTCCGTACACAGTATTGTTGGCGCGCTCCACGACCTCGTCCAGTTTGGAAAACTTGATGATTTGCTGGACGGGCCCGAAGATCTGGAATGTAACTTGAGTTTAGACCAACAGATACGATAGACAATGGAGAGAATTCGGTAACAACCTACTTTCTCAACATAGTGATTATATATATCAGTATATAAGTATTAGTTTCATTATTCATTGTACACAAAACTATTTCATAAAACGCAATTTCTATAGGTCTCTCTATATTAGGTAAACTATTGGGGTCGTTCCTGTGTTATTATTTTCTATACTCAACCAATCAAATAATGACTAAAATTGTCGGCGTCTCTTTTCATTGAAATAAGTAAAATATGAGAATACAATATTAGAGATATGAAATTTTACATAATGTCATTACTAGTTACGATTAAGTTAGAGGTTTTGAGAGATTCTGGGATCCCGATCGTTTGGGCACGCTCGAGAGGAATGGGTTGAAAACTATTCTTACCTCCGTGGTAGCGATGTCCATATCATCAGTAACGTTCGCGAACACAGTAGGCTGCACGAAGTACCCCTCCCCCCCGTGCCGCGCCCCCCCCGCCACACATTTCGCGCCTTGTTGCTTCCCGCGCTCAATCAGACCAAGGATCTTGCCGTGTTGCTCTGCGTCGATCTAATACAGATTTTTTATACATTAGTTAGTAAGTTTGTATTAGGCTGTAGGCCCAGTAGTTTTAGGTCGCCTTAAGGCCAGCAGATTATAATTGACGGAGTAGTATAACTGAAATCCATAATTAAATAAAAAAAAACTATAAATAATTCGTTATAAAAATTAAAAGATTCAAGATGATTTTTTTGCAGAATAAAAGTTAAGTTAGTATATTTAGTTAGGGATTCCCACTTTTTGGATGTAATTATCGTATTGTTTGTTTGTTGTTTTATATATGTTTTATTTTGCTCGCACAAACTGTAGCTTATGCCACCCATACAATGCGTTATCGATTGACATTTCATTAATCGAAATCGGATTAGTAGTTTAGCCAGGTGGATACATAAATACAACACTCCATTTTTATGGATGGCCCCTTACAAAGTACAAATCAGTATACCTGTGGTCCGGACTCCACGTCCGCCCGGAAGGGGTCCCCGACGACCCTCTTCTTGGCGCGTTCAGCCGATAGTTCCACAAACTTGTCGTAGATCTTATCTTCTACGAACGTGCGGGATCCTGTAAAAAAGAAGTTTCAATACAAAACCTATTGAATCAGATGTTACTTCGCGGAAGTCAAAATCGTCGAAAGTCGAATCTGTTTGAAGAACTGTTTTTCTAATATTATTGTATCCAGTTTTATTATACTGGAGTAAGTTTCAAATAAAACACATTAGTCAGCTGTCAGCTCGGTAAAAATCAAAATAAATAAGCTTATAAAAAACGTGCTAAAGGTTATTTGAATGAACTATCATGTTTTATTTGAATTATTTTTATTATTAGAAATGAAACGACGTGAATCATTATGAAACTAGAGATGCAATGCTGTAGCTCGGTCAGAGTCAACTATTATATTTCCATAATTCCACATATTCGGAGTCGATTCATAGCCAAATATGTCGTTCGTTGGCATAACTTATTTATACTATTTGCTGGCTTTACTCACCAGCAGTGCAACATTGGCCCATGTTGTAAAACAGCGCGGTGTGCGCCGCCTCGACGGCTGTTTCCAAATCAACGTCTCCGAGGATGATGTTGGGGGATTTCCCTCCCAGCTCCAAAGTGATCCTCTTCAGAGTGCCGGCTGCGTTGCGTTGGATCAGCTTGCCAACTTCCGTTGAACCTGCATAGATTAAAGAGTTAGTAATTTGGTTTTAAAATTAACACTTTGACTGCGGCTAATAATCAGATGCGTTTGCCTTAAGTGCGGCTAATAGTCAAATGCTTTGTATTTTACGCGCCTGGCGTAAACTTAAACAACAACAACTCAGCAACTTCAACTCATATCTTTGGGTGACGAGCGCAGTGCTGTGCCGCGCAGGGTCTTGAATTCTGCGAGTTCAAAATTCTGAGTGGCGCAGACCTGTTATGGGCAAACGAGACGTTTAACATCAGGCGAGTGATTTGCTCGTCTCGTGACTCAATTACATAAAAAAAAAAACACTTTATTTTGTAATTTTCAGTCTGAGAGCCACTTCAGTGAACTCTGCCAGATTGCACTTAGAAATATAGATAAACTCTTTATTGCACACCAGAAATTACAGACAAAAGGGATCATAACTTTTAAAACTAGTGTAAAGAGGTAGGTAGAGGCTCTTCCAGGCAAAAATATCTGTATCTTCCGACATTTAATTTAATAGTTCTATAGCGCGTGACGTAGAAAAAAACTTAAGCGGGTAGTTGAACAAATAATAGACACTTACCGGTGAAAGCGATCTTGTCTACATCTGGATGATCGACGAGAGCCGCGCCCGCGTCTCCGTACCCGGGCAGCATGTTCACCACGCCGGGGGGGAAACCGGCCTCCTGGGATAGAACTAACTTCGTATAGCCTCAGTACCTCTGGTTTCACGGATCAAATACGCCGGGTCTAGCCCCCGAGTTGTTTCTTTTTCGAAAAGGTACGACCCAGGTGAATAAGAGGAGTGAATAGGTATTTCCTAGACAAGCGTGCTACATTTTCGACTACATCGTCGCTTCCCATCAGGTGTGATTGTGGTCAAACGCATGCCTAGTTTGTTGTTAATAAAAACTGGATGTAGGTACAGCTAAATTGTATAGGAAGGGGGAATAGCACAATTCAAGAAGAACGTCGGTGCAGGGTTCGTATAGCAAAATAAGTTTGATGTAATTAGGTCTATAGGATACTAATTATCATTTGATTTAGGTTTGTCTTTAGAGTACTAATAAATCAAGTTTTTTTTATTCAGTAATACGATGGTGTTTGACCGCCATCTTGCCTAATGGTAAGCAACGATGCGGTCTACGATGGAGCACGCTTGCCTAGAAGAAACTGATTCAGTATTAAAGTTATTGTATGTGTACGTGTTTACATTACCTTGACAAGCTGCGCGACGTAGAGCGCGGTGAGCGGGGTCTGCTCGGCCGGCTTCATGACGAGCGTGCAGCCCGCGGCCAGCGCCGGGCCCAGCTTCCACGCCGCCATCAGCAGCGGGAAGTTCCACGGGATTATCTGCCCGCACACGCCTGCGGAACCAACACTACTGTCAAAGGCATGTGGAATTGTGGAGTAGGTACCACAATCTGATGCGGGAAGTTCCACGGGATTATCTGCCCGCACAGGTTTGGAGATCTAGACAACTGACAAAGCAAAGGCATGTAGGGTTAATACTCTACATGCTCTCTCTTTGACAGTTTTGACAAGAACCTCAATTTCACATGCCTTTGACAGTCGTCTAATTGTGGAGTACCACAGTCTGATGCGGGAAGTTCCACGGGATTATCTGCCCGCACACGCCTGGGGATTATACACTACTGTCAAAGCCGTGTGGAATTGTGGTTCTTGTCGAACATTATTTTTCTGAATTAGTTTTTTTATGAGTACCACTAGTATTTCGCTGATACCTCATGGGCAGAGTGTTGTTTCTACTAATAGGTCTTTGATGTCCCGCCAATGTGTAGTTTATCAGATCTAGGTCACTTAGGTCTAAGCTCGAGGCGAATTAAAAATTTTCAATATTTTTTATGAATGCAAAAAAACAAGTAAACAAGCCGCCTGATGTTTAACGATCACCGTATTCAAGCCAAGTTCATCACGTTACACCGTTATCTTGCCGACCGATACCCCTATAACGGTGCTCAAGGACATGCTGACCTTTTAATTTGAGATTCAAAAGATTCTTCGATGCATTATGTAAATTCAGAAATAAGGGTAATCCTCTGCAAAAAGAAACTTGCTACTAACTTTAATACGTTTGTACATAATTATGTATATTTAATATGATATTCATAATATAAGGAAAAGATTCATGTAACCACCGAACACATTTGGCCTCAAATCGAATTCATAAGAAACGGTCACGTTTCGCTACACCATACGGTTGTTTGTTTTCTCCAGTAGCAAGGCAAACTGCACTTTCCTTATCTTATCGTATGTTATATACTTGAAAATAGATATGGCGTTGGTTAACATTGATTCAATATCGAATTGCAAGCAGTTAATTATTAAATGCAGTTAGCATGAGCTGTTAGCGAGATGGGTCAACGATATTAAAATTGTTGCACTGGGCCTTGTTCTGATATTTCGAAGCCTAATTAGGGCAGATGGCGTATTCAAATTCAAAAATCTAATTCTTGATTCGTACAAAAACTTACTGGCTAAAAACATGAAAAAACTGTGCTACCCGCAGTAGTTAAAAAACTGTGTCGCGGGTAGCAACGCCGACCTCCGATATAAGAATTAGAAAATAAAAATGTATTACAAGCCGTTAGTCAGAACTCAGAAGTGGGATACAGGGTTTACAGAACAGTTTACAGAACAGTACAGAAGTGGGCTCTGGATAATGATAATCTTACTAATTTTATATAGGTGAAAGTATGTATGTTTTGTTACTAATGGACGCTAAAACGACTGAACGGATTTACATGAAATTTGGATTGAAGGTCTTTCATGATCTGGATTAACACATAGGCTACTTTCTACCGCGGGTAAAGCGAGTGAAACCGCGGGGCACAGCTAGTAATGGTAATAATATAATAGTGACAATGGTAGTAAAGTATTCAGAATATAGAAGTAGCCTAAGCAATACAATTGAATTTGACTGACATCTTTAATATATATAAATCTCGTGTCACAATGTTTGTCCTCAATGGACTCCTAAACCACTTAACCGATTATAATAAAATTCGCACACCATGTGCAGTTCGATCCAACTTGAGAGATAGGATAGTTTAAATCTCAAATTATAGTCGCAATTTTAATTTATTGCAAATTATATATATACTGATAATTTTTACTATAAATTGACAAGTTAGCATCAACATACTACGGTTGCTATAGTTACGCAATGGCTTTTGACAGGACAACGTCTGTCGAGTCAGCTAGTATAATTATATGTCCGACTGTCCGTGCATTTTTTTAAAGTTATAAAATATGTAGTCTATTTTAAAAATAAGTTCGAAAGTGCAAAATCATTTTTGTTATAATTAAACACGGGAATACACTCACGTAAAAAATTAAGTCGTCTACTACCTTCTACATTCGGTCACATGACGCGCTCGCGGTTGTAAACTCGCCTGATGAAGGTCACCGAATGTGACCGAAACTAGTCGTAGTAGAAGACTTAATTTTTACGTGAGTATTCCCGTGTTTAATTATAACAAAAATGTGTGAAAACCACGTTAGTTTCCATAGTAAAATTGCAAAATCATTGTGTTTCGTCTGATTAAATTAACATCGTTTATTTATGTAACATCTATATACACAAATTTTAGCCTTGAATCGAATCCGCATGCGTACCGGCGCGCGGCGGCAGCAATTATACATATAACAATAACAACTATGGAAACTTGTTTCACACTTTTAACTGCTTTAACACTTAACATGCCTTTGTGTTTTACCGCACAGTTGTATTGAAAGTGGGCTTTTCGCGCCTGCCGTGTGTAGCATTCGTGTTGCACAAAGGAAAACACAAGGTATGTGTTTTCAGTAGTTAAAGTGTTAACACTTTAGTGGATTGGATAATTATCAGAAACATGTTAAGATAACGTCGACACAATAATGATATGCAAAATATCATACCATACCAAAGCAGAAACGTGACAAGCATGTTAGTAAATACGAGTATCTACTGCCTCATCACCGTGGTGGACATTTGCGTTGTATCAAGACTTAGTTGAAAAATACTATTTGTTCAAATCCCATAAGACGATAGATACAAAAGCAAAGATTACAAAGACTACGCCAGGCCTTTATCTTACTAATTACTTTTTTAAACCATATAGACCAGGGGTGGCGAACCTTTATGTTATTATGTATCAACGTGCCAATTTTTCGAAAGGAATGTTTAATGAGGCTTTAGATTAGACGTTAAATAATTTCGCCGTTAATAATTGGGTGGTGGCGTGCCTAAAATATTTCATCGCGTGCCATTGTTTCGCCATCTCTGATAATTATAGACTATTAAAAATTAAGCCAGTATCATCTACACAGCTTTACAAACCAGAAGCATGTTTTATGACTATCTTGGACCCATCGAGGGAATTATTATTAGCTACAAAACAACACACAACATCACAGCCAGAACGGTGGTAACTTGTATTACCAGGCAAATAATTTAAAATGCACAACTTACCCACAGGCTCATGTCGAGTGTAAGCGAAGTACTTCCCATCGGTGGGCACGACTACGCCGTGGTTCTTGTCCGCCCAACCCGCGTAGTATCTCAGGTTTTTGACCACAGCCGCTACGTCGCCGTAATATGCCGCCGTGAAAGGCTTGCCGTTGTCGAGCGTTTCTAAACTCTGTACAGATAGACACAAGAATGGTTTTAGCTTGATTCACTGAGTCATTATAGAAGATGGATTTTCAATTCTCGAGAGAATAAAAATTCTATGAGACGGGAGATATATTCTGTGCGAGTTTGAGAGAAGACTCTGTCGACTAAAACTTCCGGCGCCTGTGGTGACTTATGATGTATTGCATAGTCACAGAAAATTACTTTTAATTTTAGTAGGTTTAATAGAAAGCTTCACGAAAAAAACATTTGTTTTAGCAGCATGCACTAAGTACAATCGTTTGCAAATTTTATCATTAGTGGATTAGTTTTATCAAGCATTCTTGATTGTTCTTGATTCTTGACAGTATTGGCTTGGCTCTTTAATGTTTACAAGGTGTAACGGAAAGGTTTAGTAATACTTAAGGGTATTCTCTAAGGTAGGTAATTGTCTAAAGCAAAGGTAAACCTTAACTGCAGTGTCATTCAAGCGTTTCAAAATTTATGTAAACAAGTGTTTACAAGTTTCAGACCACTTTGTCTTACTCTTACGGTGTGTGGTAAGAACGGGGTATATAAGTCAACAAGATAATGTTATCTGCTATTTCCATTCCGTCAGGTCCACAACACATGCATGCTTATCAAAACAATAACAGTTGTAGGTTGTAGGTGCTCTATCTTTCGTACAGTTATCTTGGATTATATAACTTTATCACTTGAACATTGAACATTATGCAAAATTAAGGAGAAAGTGAATCATGTCATGGGACCAAGCTTCCCCACTGACAATCAAGGATCTTACATTTAATATATCTATCTATTAAATATATCTTAATATATATAAATTACGTGTCACGTTGTTTGTCCGCTATAGACTCCTAAACTACTTAACCGATTTCAATCAAATTTGCACACCGTGTGCAGTTCGATCTAACTTAGGAGATAGGATGATAGCTCACATCTCAATTTATAGTAAAACTAGCTGACCCGTGCCCACTTCGTTGGGCATAATGTTAATTAAACCCGAAGCCATCGCGCGCCGTCCGGACCGTTTTTTCTCCGATTCACTTTGCAAAACGGACTACCACGTAAAAGCCTTTTTATTTTTCGGTTTTTTATATAACCTATGACACTCAGCAATAATGTGGCTTTCTATTGGTGAAAGAATTTTTAAAATCGGTTCAGTAGATCCCGAGATTACCCCTTACAATTTAACAAATATACAAACACACAAACTTTACTTCTTTATAATATTAGTATAGAAGTATAGAAAACATGAAAAATTAGAAAATTTTAAAATACTTAAACCATAGCGTTTTGGACAATGTAAACTTTTTTAATGTAACTTTTGACATAAAAATTGACATATTCAAAAAATTCAAAAAAAAAAAATTTAAAATTAATTTATTTCAGGTTAAATGTACCCATAATCAAAAACATAACTCAAATTAAAATTAAAATTATTACACAGTCAAATACAAACCACCAAAATTACATTAAATTAAATTAGAATTAAAAACATCATGTCAAAAATAAAATAAAATAATCAGACAAAAATAATAATAATAAAACAAAAATTGAAATGTTACAGTGCTAATTCTAGTACTTTCGCTCCGGCATCGGTACCGATAGGTGTCTATGGCAACAACGCCGGATGAAAGTACAGTCAAACCTAGCCGCGATCATACTCAGCACGGTGTTCGAGCTGGCCCGCACTCTGCGCACCAAGGACGCTGCCCGCAACCTCATGGTGGCATGAAAACAGGTAGTGTGGGCGTCCGCGAACATACCCGAAGCGCTACAGAATCGGGGCAGCCCCAACAACGCCCTGAACGCATTGTTGTAGAGAACGCGGAGGTCACTGTATCTCTTTTGAGTGTAGTCAGCCCACAGGCTGCACGTGTAGAGGGACATAGAATTGACGCAATGGCTTTTGACAGGACAACGTCTGTCGAGTCAGCTAGTATATATATATATATACATTATGTGTTTACGTATGTATCTCCAATGCTACGCAGAGGGCTTTGTTAAAACTGGTAGACCAAATTTGGCGCGTTGAATTGGAGACCTACTCAACAGTTGGTATAAATTATTGTAAAACTATAGACATAGTATTCCATAGTACGCAAAAAAATAAGTGAATGGCATAATCAAAAGGCGTCTCTTTGGTACAAACCCAAGAGAGGCCTCCAAGCAGCCTAAAAACTGACACCAGGGCTACTCACCCACTCAGCCTATTCAAGCTTACTTACTTTACTTAGTGGAATTTTAAAGGCTGCTGATGATTATAGGATCTCACCGCTAAGTATGTCCTGTCTCGTTCAATGAGGTCAGCCAGCCTGTTGATCAATACTCCCCTCTCGGAGGCATCCATCGATCGCCACGGTGAACCCAGTCTGGGGACAAAAATGACTAAATATATTTGTTGAAAGGAACCTGCATAATGATAGTCTAACTAAGTACTGAAGACTTTAACTGCGGCTAATAATAAAATGCATTACTGGTGTGCGTAGCCGCATTCGCGTTGCACAAAGCAAAACACAAGTTATGTGTTTTCAGCAGTCAAAGTGTTGAAATGGTCTAAAAATTTGCTATCAGTAAAAGGATATGCCCTAATGAATTAAATAAATTATTTAGCTATCTGAACTTTTTTTATGATACAGAAACAAATAGATTTAGAAACAATCCATGGTGTAATTGGTGGTGGAAATTAGACCATCCAAACTCCATACATTTTCGCCAGTTGTCCTTATCATTTTGATTTTCCTTATCCTGTTTGATTTGTATCAGTTAGCTGTGTGCACATTTTGCACACATTTTATTTGTATCTTATCCTTACATCACTGTTAGATTAGCATCTCTGACGATCAAAGATAATATCTCAGCTTATTTTAATTTTATGATCTTATTATATGTTTACTAGCGACCTGCCCCGGCTTTGCACGGGTATAAAATATAGCCTATGTTACTCCGGGATAATGTAGCAATCTAATGGTCTAATCTAATGGTGAAAGAATTTTTGAAATCGGTCTTGTAGTTTTTGTGTTTATTCAACACAAACATATAAAAATACAAATCTTTCCTCTTTATAATATTAGTATAGATATAGATAAGTTGTAAGTACTTGTCAGATAAATCATTGAACATACTTAACAATACCACAGCGGATAAAATGATACACATTTTATCCCAAATTATACACAAAACACAAGGAAAATCGCGTGACGAAATTAGTATCATTATTTTGCTGAGTTATTACAGCTATTTAATCTGACCTTACTTATCTGTCTGATAACTTCTATAAGTTATTATTAGATTACCTACAAGTTATGATAAACTAAGTACACTTTACAATTTTCCATTTTTCCTGATTTTTCTGGTATTTAATTTACCATACAATACATAAAGTACATTTTAATTTTATATGAAATGAAAAATATTTTTGTTACATTTTAGAATCAAAAATAAGAAAATGCAAAAAAGTCGAAAAATATTATTCATATTGTACATTACTCGTTTAAGGCATAGAATTAACTTACTTAAAGGCATCTTTAGCAGCTTGCACCGCTTTGTCTACATCAGCTTTTCCGGACTGTTGGACTTCAGTGATCACAGCCTCTGTGGCTGGGTTCACCGTCTTGAAGGTTTTGCCATCTGAAGACTTCACCCACTCATTGTTGATGAATAGCTGTAACAAGACAGATAATGGTCAATTCTGTAGTAAAAAAAGTCAAATCTACCCAAGTTTGTGTATGATTTGTTTTGTGTGTTTTGGTAGTATTTTGTATTTCTTAACTAATCTTACAGCACTTTTATTTTTCCAGAAACACATTAAATAGGACAAAATAAAACTTAAAAAAAAAAATAAAAAAAATGGCAGACAGAAAAATAACTTTGGCTGAATCTATTAATACGGGTACTGTACGAACAATTCGAAGTGACTATTTGTACGGGTACTGGACGAATAAATTATATTTATTGGCTGAGTCTATTAATACGGGTACTGTACCGAACAATTTATGATTATTAATACGGTTATCATATTTAAAAAAAAAAAAAAACCTAATAACCTAACCGGACACGATTAGTACAATTTTTTGGAAATAACATCAATTTTCTTCAAAATTTTTGCAAACTGAAAAATAGTAGCGTCTTCTAAATTTCAAATTGAATTTTTATATTATTTATTTTTATTCCTATTTTTAAGATTCCTATTATTAGCTTGTTACCATAATTATATTAGCTAATCATCCAATTCATTCTTAATTTAAAAGAAAAATTGAATTACTGGACGAATAAATTATATTTATTCGTCCAGTAATTCAATTTTTTTTTACCCGTACAAATAGTCACTTCCAATAACTTTTACTTCTTTTCTAGAAAAACTACTTCTTTATCTGTTTGAGACTTTCTCTTTTTCTTTTTGAAGGTACAAAGGTAAACTTACCCCAGAATACAGAACTTCCGGATTGTTTTGTGGCACCGGGGCGGTGGCAAACCTCGCTTTTTGCACCTGCACCACTCTGCTCAAGTTTCTAAGCATTTTACTACTTTGAAATTATGAAAACTATCACAAGTAAATAAAGAAAAACTGATAAACAAAGATCAGCCGGCACAAGTTGTGTGAAACCTAGTGGCTCTATGGGTTCCACTCAACTTTTATTGAAGTTTTATAGGAGACGTGCGCACGAAATACCGCCAATCCGATATTTAAAATTCTGCCGCATGAGTTTTTATCTGCTCGCGACCCGGCCGGCACCAAATAGTGGGTATGATAAAACTTGTCAACTTGCATAAAAATACAATACGTAACGCACTGAGTAGGCTAACTGCTACTGTGTTTTATATGTTATTTCCTAGGACTTCTATCAGCCAGAACTTCACGATAACAACAAAATTACAGAGCTGAAAATCGTAGAACTAACTAACGTACAAACGAAATAGGTAATAAAAGTTTGCGTTTCGTTTTACAACTTTTTCTTGTGGAAAATGTGGTGGGTGGGGGGATAGTACACCGAGTCCCTATATTGTACGGCCCATAATGTACAGCCCGATAATGTACAAAACCACGGATATTAAAATGACCATGGAAGTAGGATCATAGTGGAAGGAGCTTGGATGAAAAATCATACTGGATAGAGCCATAGAGAGACGTTGCCAGCCCGCTCGTCATGTCAACGCATTGTCTTGTTTCCTTATCTATATCATTGATAGCCACGTTGAGTAAAAGAGAAAGCTATTGGAAGCTTGGCAACCCCGCACTGTATGTGTAATTCGAGTCCACTTTTGACCGACTAGTCGGCCACAACATTGCGACTCGTGTGCCTAAAAGGCTAAAAATATACTGAAAGATTGATACTACAAACGAATATTGTTATGTATTAGGAAAGAAGTCGTGTTGTGCTGCGTTCTGTACATCAAGAACAACCAAAGGTGGCGTAAAAGACCCGGATTTATCATTTCACACGTAAGTTTTTTTGGCAAAAATATCTTAATTAATGAAGTTTTAAAGCGATATATGTATTTCACATTAAAGATATACGCCCCTGACATCATATAATTACCAAGTAGTCAAAGTTAACTGTGGATTTAAAGCTTTAATTCATGTTATTTAGATACATAGTTTGACGCCTCCCGGCTAGTGATGTGCCTGCAGCGTCCTTAAGATTTTATCGATATTTACAACGATGTTTATTTATCCTTTGTTTATATTTAACCCTTGTTTGTGTTTTTCCAGGGTGTAAAACCACTATGTTACTAAAGAATAGGTACAGACTACAAAAAATTAAATGACAACTATAGAGTTCATACAACGCTTATATATGTGATGTAATATGAGCGCCCAAATTCAAATTAGTATATATAAGTCGTAACCTGTCTCATTTGAATTATGATTGTGAATTTATTAAATAAAATTTTATCATAAACTGTTTTCTTAATTGCCATGATCTGCAACCCATTTGATAAAACGTGTATGCAAGCATTTTTTATCGATAAATTTCGTAATAGTTCCCTTCCCTACTCACGCACACTAATGGAGACTTAGAAACTCACACCAACATAAAAGTGACACGCTACCAAAGCTTTCACTCCTTCCACTATGATCCTACTTCCATGGGAAGGAATTAAGAGGGATACGTTCCGGAAAAAATCGCGTTATCTGAATTTCGCGTACATGGAGGTTTATAATTAAACACAGTCAAAATTTAATACAAAACAATACAAATCATTTTAACTCTAAGAACACTATGCAGTACATACCTACTATTAATTATTTTTTACGGAAAAATACATCTATTGTCCATTGGGTAGCGTTTATTTTACGTTCTTGTAAAATACGTTCATAACACCCAACACTTTTTTGTTTGACACACAGTCAAGACACGGTCATCATTTGTTATACCTACTCTGCAATATGTCCGTTTTGTATTCCCCTTACGCCTTCAGTACACCTACGCAATCGCATGCGGCAGCGAAACGACGAAAAAACTGTAAGTTGTATGGCAACGTTTCGCATGTGTTATGTCTCGCTCTACTATATAGCTAGATGAAATAGTTGCGTCCTTGTCGGTATTGTTTCGCAACTAACTGCGAAATGGCCGTTACACAGACGCAGCAGTTTCGCTAGTGGAGTTTCGCATCGCAAGGCGTCACCACGCGTTCTGTCGGTGAGGGCAGAATTTCGCACAATGGAAGCCGAAAATATTGAAATATTATTGAATTTGATTCGAAATTATCCCGAGTTATATTTAGTTGGGCATGTTGATTACAAAAATGCATACAAAAAAGAGGTGGCATGGAGGAAAATTCAAGAGAAGACGGGGATAGTTTCATGCACCCAGATTCTACGCTTTCTCTTTAATACCGACGCCAGCAACAACAATTCTTCCTCTTCAGAATCTGAAAGCGACGACTGGGACGACTCAGATGACATTCTGAAACGACATCTGCACCTACAGCCCACAAAAGCTACAATGACATTTCCTTGCGAAAGAACTGCAGTGTACTAACGTTCCGCAGATGTTTCGCTACCGCATTATTTCGCAAAGACTCGCAGCCGCATACGAACGCGTAGGTGTACTAAGGGCATTAGAGATAAGGCAGAATGCGAAATTTAAAATTCGCGTTATAGTGAAACTGCGTATAACGGGGTCGCGTAAAGCGGGGTATTACTGTATTTCATAAAATGTACATCATCGATCAGTGCAAATGTTGGTTTTCAATATTATGTCGAGGGGGGAAACTCGTGGCTGGGCGTAATCGGGCTGTGTATTATTGGTCGTACAATACAGGGACTCACTAAGGGGATCAAGGGTTGTCAGATTAAGGGTTTTTCTCGCTATTTTGAGGAAAAAAAAGCGTGTTAAAAATGACTTTTGGGGTAATAACAATATGGGAAATGGAACAATATGTCATATAATGATCTTTTCTCAAATCCATAATACTCTAGACGTTGTTTTTCCTATGTAACAATCAAGAAACAACACTTATTACGTTCGTTTAGTTATTTTTGGTCTTATATAATGTTATTATGAACTTTAAAGTGAATGTGTAATGTTATGCTCTAAACACAATACCAAAATTTAAAAAAAATCATTAAAACACTTTTTCCCAAACAAAATAGTGTTATTATTGTAATTAATTTCGGGGGAAAAAATTTATATATGGGGAAAAAATTAAAATGTGAACTGGCTACATACTTCAAGTATTTTGTTGTTTATTTTCAGAACTTTGAAATTTTGAATTCAACATTTTATTTTTCACGGATTTTCACGATAGATTTCGTTTCAGAAAACAATTATAACAAAATCTCAGTCACAAGATCTAAAGTGTGAGGTGAAAATGAGTAAAATTGACAAGGATCAGAAATTATTACAGTCTCTAAATGAGCATGTAAACAAAAACTATCTAGTGTTTTTAAATTTGAATGATCGCCTTATAACTCGTAATCTACGCGAAGCTCGCATAGAAACAAGGTATTTGTAGCTTCTAGTCTTACGATTTAATTCCTGTAATATTTATAGTGGCAGTTTCCTCAAATTACCTATCGTTTTCCTGACCGGCTAGAAGTGAACTTTGGCCACGCTTATCTACAGTACAACACAACATAAAATGTGTTATTTAGAGCTCGAGTGTCCAAAAAACTCAAAGTCATCCGTACACATCAAAATTACAGCTTACAGTAGAATTATTTTGATGTTAGAACAATTATTTATTCCAAAGTTTAAAAATCTATTTTGTTTTTCAGAGAAGCGAGCAGCAATGGACTGTGGTGTTGTATCTTATTACCTGCAATTCTAATGATCAACAATTTCATGTACAAAGACGTATCACAAGCATACAGTATAGTTGCATACACATCATTAGGATTGCTCTTCTACTGCATACTGTTTATAGCTTTTTTGACGGTATCATGTTTAGTACTCCAGGAGCAGGTGTACGGTGGCTGTGTAGCATCAAGCCTCGTGTCAGCATTGTTGCTGTACACATTTGTTGTAAAAGGTAAACTGTTTGTAGCTTCTTTTTGTGAAATGTACAAAAATATGAGACCATAAGAAAAAAAGACCAGGATGAGCATACAAGAAGAGAGGTCTATGCTTCTCCCCAACTTTTATAAAAAGTAATTTGTACATTTTTATTTTCAGATCTCACAATATCATTAGCAATCACTCTGCCAGCAATATTTTTGTTCAGCACTCTATTGAGGGTTTCTTTGACGAAGTTCCCTAAGACATTTACTATTGGGGAAGCAATGGTTGTATCTCAGAGCATTGTGTTGTACATTGTGATGACAATGGTGCAGATATATGATGATGATGATGATAAAGACTATGAATTAATCACAAATATAGTCAATGTAAGTCTTATTCTCACCATTTTCCAGTTTCGATCTACCTAATAAAAGCTTCGACTAGCTTGCACAAAAGTTAGAGATTCAGTTAGTTAGATAAAGCAGCTTATTTATGTTTGCATTACATTGTTACACATATTGTGTTGGTGTGGAAATCATGAGAAAAACCATAGAATGTAGCCCGACTATTGTTTTTAGAGCTAAGAACCATTATTGTTTCTCTGTCTGGCTGTTTGATTTCCCGATTCTAACCCCTAAATCATGAGCCTCCCAGTACACCTTCCTTAGAGCTTGTACACAAAACTGCGGTGCGACGTCGCATCGCATAAATCTGCGAGCACGCACGACGCGAATTTCTGCGATACGGCATCGCATCGCATCGCATCGCATCGCAGATTTGTGTACAAGCCCTTAAACCAAACTAACAGTTAACAATAGCGATACAATTGGCTGTTTTCAGACATTGTTGTCAAGCGTGGCTATGATTGTTACAGCGTTGACCGTCACCTCTCCTGGAAAGAGGAATCTGGATTACCTAAGGAACGTAATCTTGGGTGCTGGAATATTTGCACTTGTTACTCTACATTTTTTGCAAGGAAAACGATGCGTTTTAGAAACATTTGAGTTTGTTTTCGGGACTAAGAAAAGAGTAAGTAAAAACTGAATAACATATTAAAGTTGGTCAGCTAAATTTTGATATAGAGGACACTTATAATCTAAAGTGAAACATAATAATTTGCCGAGATAAAAAGACCTATGCCCATCATTCATTCTCAAATCTTAACCTTTAATCTTGTTACTGCTGGAATATTGGTCTACCCTCGAAGGGTGATTAGGCCGTATAGCCGTATTCCACCACGCTGGCCAAGTCCGGATTGGTGGATTCACATACAGCATTGAATTTCTTCTACCTATGCCCAGCTGTGGGTTAATTAAAAAAAAGGTTACTTTTTATGTTGAGAAAAATAAAAAAATTCTGTAGGATAGTGAGGGAAACAGCAGGATGCAGACAGTTCATGATAAACCTTTATCTTACAAACCAACTTCACAAAGGACAGCTCTCAATTCAACTGTTTGTTTTTTCCCAGATCTATCTGTTCCTTTTCTGGGTAGCCGTGCTCATGGTAGCCGTAGCAGTGCTTCTAGTGCGAACTAAGCTCGCCGTGAAAGCTGACACGGTGACTCGCAAGTCGTTCCACATTCTAGCTTCGATTGTGTTCCTATCTGGAATCATTTACGACCTGGAACTGATGTTGCTGGCCTCGGGGGTTGGACTTGGACTGCTTATATTGGTTGAGGTAAGGTCGTATGTAAGACGCACATCTGCCAAGCTCAAATGGGAGTGGGCGGGTCACACGAGCCGAATGCACCCGGACAGATGGGCAAAGGTCTCCACAGAGTGGGCGCCCCCGGACAGTCGACCCCCAGGTCGCTCTCCGACGCGATGGCGCGACGAACTCGGGCGGTTTGAAAAGACTGGATGGCGCTGACCCAAGACCGCAGTAACTGGAAAAAATTGGGGGAGACCTTTGCCCAGCAGTGGGACAGCATAGGTTAATTAAAAAAAAAAAAAAAGGTCGTAACTTGACTGGGAGTAGAAGTTTTAGACTGATAGCAGTAGTATTAGCCTGGTAACAGTGATATTGATTTCAATCCTGTTTAGCAGTTAATGGTTGCCAGATTGGGCAGTTGTACTTGTTTAAATTAATTTATAAGTACATACTATCTTTTATGCAAAATATTGACATGTTGGCATAAACCATCTGATATTATGTGAAGGTTTGAATGAAAAATGGCAAAAATTATTATAAGATATACCCAAGGGTTTTGCTCTCTGTATAGTTTCATTTTTACCACTATCAATATAAAATTTTCAGGCTCTAAGAAAATCCGGCATCGACCCAATTTCGTCGTGGCTCCAATCTGCCTTCCTTGTCTACTGTGATGAAAAGGTAATCATTTAATAAGGTGTTAAAACTACAACCAAATATGCGTGTCAATACCGCAGAAGCGCGAGAATTCACGACGTAACAGACTGGAAGTTTGTTCAGCGTAACCTAGAAGGCCGAAGGCACCATATCGTGGCCATGGCCAGCGTCTTCGCTTCCCGCGACTCTGAAGCACAGATCAGGCTAAAGTCATACATACATAATTCCATAAATAAGACTGTTTCAGATCCTTGCAAGACCCATTGATTGAACTACATTGCTCTTGACGATAAGACCACCTTTTGTGCTTATCCTGTTACAGTTGTATTGTCTTATTGTGGTATCAATAAATTATCTACATCTACACTAATATTATAAAGAGGAAAGTTTTGCATTTTTGTATTTTTGCAAAGAATAAACTCAAAAAGTACTGGACCGATTTTAAAAATTTCACTAATATAGAGCTATATTATTAGCGAGTAACATAGGCTATATTTCATAGCCGGGGCAAGTTGATAGTTACATTATAAAAGTAAAAAGACCACATTGTCGCTTCCCAGGTGAGATTGTGGTCATCGCATGTCTAGTCCGATTAAAAAAAGTTCATGACGATTCTGAGCTATTTTTTCAGACCCCTGAATAATCATATGGTCCCCCAGGATAGCGGCTCGTTCGCCATGACCCCGATGTACCTGTTCTGCGGGCTGGCGGGCCCGGCGCTGCTGGCTCCGGGTGGCGCGCTGCCGCGGCTGGGCGGGGTGCTGGCGGTGGGCGTGGGGGACAGCGCCGCCAGCTGGCTGGGCGCGCGCTGCGGCCGGGCCAAGTGGCCGGGTGAGGACAAGGATACACTGCAATCCTTGTCTAGTCTAAGTCAATCTAATGAAATTACAGGGCGAATGGAAGATTAAACGACTTATACCTCAGGCTGACGAGCGCAGTGCTGGGCCACGCAGGGAATTCTGCGAGTTCAAAATTCTGGGTGGCGCAGACCTGTTATGGGCAAACGTGACGTTTAACATCAGGCGAGCGATTTGCTCGTTTCGTCACTCAATCACATAAAAAAATCACAATAACAACAACAAACGCAATCAATTACAATAACTATTATTGTCTATTACAATAATAGTTGTAATAAACGCGAGAAGTAGTAATCATTACGGCTCGCATACACCTCCGTTTTCGGTCGAAGTATGCTCGGCCTCTATGCTAAACTCGGCCGATCCAATCAGACGTATGAAGAATAAGAAAGCGCTTACACTAGTACAACCGCCATCGCGGCATCGGCCAGTTTTCATGTTTGATTCGATCGACCGAGTTTAGTCAAAGATGCCAGAGCATACTTCAGGCGAAAAAGAGATTGATGTACGCAAAATGTTACTAATTTATAAGAGACAGAGTACTCATGTTGACAACGCACGACGCGCCACGGTCCGTAGTGCGAAGCTAGACGCGACCGCGTTGCGCTTGTAATCACTCCTTGAAAAAGATCACCGAATGTGATTGTAACTTGTACAACGTATTGAGTCTGGTAAAAAAAATACAAAAAATATAAGTACATATTAAAATAATACGTCTAATTTTTGTTATTTTAGGTAGCAGCAAATCCATTGAAGGCACAGCGTTCAATGTCTTCTCCCAGGTGTCGACGGTATACGCGTTGCAAGTTTTCGGTGAGAA
Organism: Alcis repandata; assembly: GCA_949125135.1. Taxonomy (NCBI): domain Eukaryota; kingdom Metazoa; phylum Arthropoda; class Insecta; order Lepidoptera; family Geometridae; genus Alcis; species Alcis repandata. Next base: position 9,093,844 of record OX421238.1, read on the forward strand.
TTATTGTTGAAATACGTAACGAAACTTTATTCGATAGTTATTCTTTAGTAGTAATTACGCACTTGTTTTTTTAAACGGTTTTATTTAGCTCACGTTTTCTTTTTTCTTTCTTGGGTCAAATTTAGTAATTCAAATTTCACCCTCTTCCTGTCAACCGATTAATCTGAAATTTTGTATACACTTTGGATTTTGGTGACAATACTTTATTTATTTATTTATTTATTTATTTAAGTTCACCAACACTACGTACACTAACACATTCAAATAAATATGTTAATAACAAACAAAAACATATACAAAATGTCGCAGTTTTTAGAGGTGAAGACAGCATGCGATTAAGAAAAATACATAAAACATAATTAATTATTAAAAGTAAAAAAAAAAAAAATAATGGTAAAATATTAAAGTCGAGAACAAAAATACATAGCAAAAATTAAAATGTCAAAAATTGATTACATTAGAACAAATTGAATAAAATTAAAACATGTTCAAATAACACAATATACCTACATGACAAACAAAATTAAAAATTTAAATTGAAAGAGAAAAAAAAAAAATAAAAAATTAAAATTAACTGTTAGCATAATCATCAAATAGTCAGAGCTCTTAAAAACTTTCTAAAATTAAAAATGCTATCGCCAAAAATATCGGCGTCGGAAGTCTTCGAGAAAGCATTATACTGGCGAACTAGCCGAGCCAAAGGTGCATTGAATCCTAAATTAGATCGCGAATTAAGGGACGAAAAAATATTAAAACGAGATGCTCTTGGCAACGATCGAGGACTGGTCAAAAATAGTTCGGAAAGTAAATCCGGAGTATCGGAAATTCCGTTAGCGAGCTTGTAGAGGAACAAAAGGTCTAATGTGTGCCTGCGATGTGTAAGCGATTCCATCTTAAAGTACTTAAGTCTATCGTCATAACTCTTAAGTTCTCTTCCCAGGTAGCATGAATAGGTCAAGTGCCACATGAACCTTTTTTGCACACTTTCCAGTCTCTTTTTGTGAACGTCGTAGAATGGATTCCAAACAACACTGCAATACTCCAAACCACTACGCACTAAAGAGTTGTAAAGCATAATCTTTGTACTGGCTAATTTAAATTCCCTACTGTTACGCAGAACAAAACCTAGGCATTTGAACCCAGTAGAAGCAATATTGTCCACATGCCGATGGAGGCGAAGCTTACTATCAAGCGTGACACCTAGGTCTCTGATTTGATCGACATTGGAGATGGCCGTGTTTTTGATTAGAAAAGTAGGGCGGTCCATTGGTTTTATTTTTCTAGTGAAACACATAGCAAAACATTTAGACACGTTGAGGCTCATGGAGTTTTCTTCGCACCAGGCGTCCAATCTATGAATGTCTTCCTGTATCTTGTCCGCATCATTGCTAGAGTCCATGGCACGGAAAAATTTCAAGTCGTCAGCAAAAAGAAGAAATTTAGAGTGTCTGAAACACTGGTCTATGTCGTTTATAAAAACATTAAAGAATTCAGGACCAAAATGTGAACCTTGTGGTACACCTGAGCTAACCTCAAATGGATCAGACGAGTCACCATTCACAACCACAACTGATGATCTGCCCCCAAGGTATGATCCACACCAGGTCAGCAGAGGACCTGCAATACCGTACCTGGAGAACTTGCGAAGAAGAATCTGGTGGTCGACTTTGTCAAACGCCTTACTGAAGTCAGTATAAATTGCTCCCACTGTAGAACGTTGGTCGAGGATACGAGACACTTCATTAGTGAATGTGACAAGGTTTGTTACTGTGGACCTCGATTTGGTAAATCCGTGTTGTTTCGTGGTGATCATACTCTTGAAATGACAAGAAAGAATAGGGAGTATTATTTTTTCAAAGACTTTAGCAAAAGCAGGCAGTATTGAAATAGGCCTGTAATTGGTAATGGCATCCTTGTCGCCGCTTTTGTGCAGTGGTACAACTAAGGTCTTCTTCCATATCAAAGGGAAGGTACCAGAAGAAAGAGATTTGTTGAAGATCAAGCACAAGGGATGAGCCAGAGCAGGAGCACATTTGACCACAAATCTAGAAGGAATACCATCAGTACCAGCGCCTTTAGAGGGGTCAAGTCTTTTTAATATTTTAAGAACTTGATCGTCTTTGAACATGATGGTTGTCAGAAAATTGTTAGTAGGAACCGGTGCTTCGCAACTGGCGTGTGACAAGATAGTGTCAGTATCACTTTTATTGTACACTGAAGCAAAGTTTTCAGCGAAAAGGTTGCAAATATCCTTACTGCCCACAGCTAATTTATCACCTAAAAGCATCTGAGCAGGATAGTGGCTTGTGTTGTTACGCTTACTCTTAACAAAGGACCAAAAAAGTTTCGGGTTAGAGCGTAAGTTGCACTCAAGACGAATCAAATACTTTTTGTAACATATGGCTTTTAGCTTATTGGAGCGGGATTTAGCTAAATCAAATGCTAATCTGTCGCGTGGATTGTTATTAAATTTTCGTAACTTTTTATGATATTTGTATTTTTCTCGCAAGAGGTTGATGAGGTCTCGAGAAAACCACATCGGATATTTTTTTGATCGAGGCTTTGATTTAGGGACATGTTTTGCAATAGCTTCGCGTAGTAGCTTGTAAAAGACAGATACCATATCGTCCACTGTGACGCAACAAGAAAATTCTTTTTCCCAGTCGACGTCGTTCAAGTCATTAACTAAATTTGTATAGTCGGCTTTGTAGAAACAGAAGCGCGCTTGGTTATTGGCAGGTAAAGACATACTGGCAGCAAAAGAAAAAGAAAACTCAATAGGAGGGTGAAAACGATCAATCTTTGACAGCGGAGAAAGACATTCTGTTACATGAATAACCGGTTGCGAGCTTAATACCAAATCCAAGATCTTATCCTGGAAATTTGGAACACAATTATATTGTTTCAAGTCATTTAGTAGAACGAATTCTATAAACTTATTAGCCATTTCACTGTTTGACTCGGTTTTAGCTTGAGAAAACTCGTCTAGGGAGTTCCAAGGTATAGATCCCATATTAAAATCCCCCAAGAAGACGACGTCCTCGATAGCGTTTTGTTCGATGACTTGATTAGTGTTTTTAATAAACTCGAGAAGAACGTCTCTTCTTAGTGGAGATGGGAGATAAGCAGTGCAGATATGCACTTTGCGTAGTTTGCCTTCAGTATCCTTAATATCCAAACTGATCCACAAGTCGTCACATCTTGATTCGAGAGACGACAGGCGTTTAGAGCTTAAATGTTTGGAGACAGCTATGAGAACACCACCTCCGATTTTTTTATGAGTATGAAAACCAGTACCACTACCTATCTCTCTGTCTCTTCTATATACTACATAACGATCATCGAAAAGCTCAGCATCGTGGAAAGAGTCGTTCAACCATGTCTCAGTCAACACGACAATATCATAAGCACTACAGGCCACATTGTTAAAAAGATCTTCCGTTTTTAGTCTAATACAATTATGTTTATTCATTATCATTATAAATTCAAGATGGCCGCCGCTACAAAATGGCGGATAACGTAGGTTTTATCAATCCCATCAATATGGGTATCAAATGAAAGGGCTCAACAAGCAGAATACAATATACTATAAAAAATTGAAATTCAAGATGGCGGCCGCTACAAAATGGCGGATAACGTAGGTTTTATCGATCCCATCAATATGGGTATCAAATGAAAGGGCTCAACAAGCAGAACACAATATACTATAAAAAATTGAAATACAAGATGGCGGCCGCTACAAAATGGCGGATAACGTAGGTTTTATCGATCCCATCAATATGGGTATCAAATGAAAGTGCTCAACCAGTATAATACAATGTACTATATAAAATAAAAACTAAAAACTAGAAAATAAAAATAGGTAAAAAAAAATTTTAAGTTAAACGGTTTTATAAAACAATAAAAAAATAAAAAAAAATGTACTAAAAACCAAAAAATAATAAAATAGATACAGTCGTGGGAATTATAAACATATGCATAGACTAGACTAAAATAAAACCGTGGGGCAAGAAAGTGGGACGTGCCCGTGAATTTTTAAATTCAAAATAGGCTTGCGTTTGACCGCAATGATGCGGCTTGGCTTACGATGGAGCACGCTTGCCTAGAAGGAACCGATTCACTTGTGTAACAACAACAATGCATTAAAAGCTTGTTTTCAAAATATATTTTTAATATCTCGTTTTCTATTGTTTTGTAGGTCTGTTGAATGTGAATAACGCTTTGCTCCGGACGGCCATCGCGGCAAGTATATCCGGGCTGGCGGAGGCTCTCACCGTACAAGTGGACAACCTGGTACTGCCGCTCATCACGCTTCTAGCCTTCCAGCTCACTTGGCCTATTAGCTAGACTGCTCTCTTGGTTTAATACAATATATCTGATAGTTGATCTGGTCATGTGATGCCATGCCATGTTAATTCGTACTTCGACTGCTGCTACAAACACTATCGAAACTGCAAAATTACGTTTTTTTCATTGTACCAATTATACGAGTATTTAATATACTTTAGACAAACAAATAAAATTCTTTTGACTTTTTTTAAATCGAATAACATTGATATTACGTCTTTTGACTTTTTAATTTAGGTCAAATTTTGCGTTTAAATTGCTCTTTTGTTCAAAATGCTATTTGTAGTTCCGATACTGTTGTTAGGGGCAGTCGAATTATGTAAGTTATTAAGTACCAATATAATTGATAGAGAAACGAAACTGTTTTACCTACCTAAAATGTGATTTGTTAATAAAACTATTTTTGTGATTTCTATGACATTCCTATGTAATTTACCAAAGGGCTTTTTCTGAGAGATTTTTATATAGTCAATAAAATGTTTTTTTTTCTTACAACAAATTGCTTAATATTTATTAATCAATAACTAATAAAATATTTACATTATAAGCATTGATTGCATTTACATTTTTGCTTAAAAATTAATTATTAAAAACTAGTACCGGTATGATTTTGATCAGAGATCACAATGATCATTATTGGTATATTTGTAGACAAAATCATGACATCATGGTAATGTTGAAAGTAACATTTCTTCAGCTTAAATATTCTGCAAGATGTCCTGAAAGATGCATTATGTAATTCTTGCTGTTTTCCTTTATCCCATACACATTTCATATAGTATAAGTACAGAAGATTCATTGAATTCACAATTTATACACATTAGGTTGCTTAGTACTGGTCTTTGTGACCACAGCGACAAAACTTGACTTAGAAGTATCTAATCAAATTTTTGTATCATTTGGATCACCTATACTTCTTCATTTGCACAATTCAAATTATCTTTCACTGTTTCAGTCTTTACATTGTTTATAATATTTGTTTCATCTGAATTAATATTATTAGTATTTTCGTCTTTTATTTCCAGTTTAATTACTTCAGTCTTCCCGTTGAATGGTTGACTTAAACTACCTTCAGATTTACGTTTAGTCTTTGCTCTGGTTTGCTCGACTAATTCTGAGCTATGTCTCTTACTTTTGATTATGTTACGTTTTTTCTTCACTCCCTTACATTTGGCCTTGAATAATTTCTCCAAGGCGAGGACATCTTTTCGATGAATAGTCCAGTCAATGATAGCTGTTTCTGCACATTTGGTAGGATTTTCTTCAACGTTATATTCTGGTATGTCTATGCCGAGAATGTCCATTACTTTCTCTAGTATGTCGTCTACATAGTAGTGTATTAATAAATCTGCTTTGTTGTCCTGTAAAAAATAAGAAATTTGGTTTAAAAATTTTTAAGATTTAGCTTTTGGTAGTGTACTGAAAAATATCACTAAGGGATAAGTTAGGGGTTTAGTCTCCAACAGTATAAGTATATTCAGCACTGTCTTCAGTGCTTCGAGCAAAGCATCAGTCCTAGATATTTACTTTTTGTAAATGTTTACTTGAGTCTTACAATTTGCAACACAGTGGCAGAATTTTACCTTCATGCTGCTAACTTACATGTTTTGTTGGCTGTAAATTGCATATAACTAGCTTTCCTCCATATTTGGCAGTCTCTAGCGGAAGGTTCCCACTTGGAATGATTTGAAGAGTTGTCCCTAAACATATGCTCAGGTCCGCAATGCTGAAAATAACAAAACAAAGTAAGATCACTATTTTTAAATTTATCAGAATAGAGGAGCAACTACAGCTCTTAAAAGAAAACTGGTATGTAAGTTATGGTTACTTCTCATAGCAAAGTTTAGATAAAATAACCATAATTTTTGTTTGAAGCACAATCTTGAGGCTAGTTGCGTGATTGGTTATTGTATCTTGTGATCGGTTATAGTTACCTTGAATGCCAATCGGCCATGGTCAGGTCGTTCTCCGGCAGACTGTGCTCCCAGTCCAGCACCCCATCATACAGCCGGCCTCGGCAGGGCCGCCCTGTGACATGCTCCGACGCACATGGCACTCCGCTGCACTTCTTACCCACTGTTTCAACAGGACCACTACGGACAAACTGTCTGGAAATTACGGAAAATTAGCTGTTGTAATAATGCAGTTTTAACTTTTTTAAATTATTTAATAAATTGAGTTAACAGAGGTTAGGAAGCGAGTTAACAACACCTAGAATTTTACCCTAGTTTCACAAGGTGCTTAATTGGTAGGTATTGTATTAGTAATAAAACATTATCTTTTATAATAATATATTGTTGAGTGTCTTTAATGCAATTGTGATAGTTTTTTTAAGAATTAAAAAGAGCACAGTACCTTTTACACACATTACACTCGTCTACAAACATGTTTCCATGCAATTCTGACAAATATTTCCTCGGCAGTCCTGACTTTAAATGCAACCCATCTATGTTCTGGCTGACAATGTAGTGCACTTTGTTGGTTTCCACCAGTTTCTTCAGTATCATATGGGTTTTGGTTGGCAGGGCTTCAGCAAAAGACACATCAGTGGTAGGTTTCTTTCCTTGTTTCTCTAAAGTCCAGACTCCATTGGGGCCCCTGAAAAGATGTTGTCAGGAGATTAAGCAACAGTGAGTGTTGTGAAAAGAACACACGGGTCGGAAGCAGGTCGTCCCATTCGCAACTCGTCCAAATCTCAACTCGTCCCACTCGCAGCCCGTCCCACTCGCAGCTCGTCCCATTCGCAACTCGTCCTGTTCTCTATTTTTTTTCGCAACTCGTCCCATTCGCTACTTGTACCGTTCTTGGCTCGCCATTGGGTATATAACTAACTCAACTCAACTTAGATCATCATTTATCAAAATACAACAAAATTCTCAATAGGTCCCCATGCTTACACAATATTTTATAAAAAAAGAATATTCAAATTCTTTTATTCATAAAAAAGTATTAAGCCGCTTCATGTGGGTCAGAAGCAGATGTGGCTTAGTCCTATTCTTTTTAAAATGTGTATAAATCTAAATAAACTATAATAATGTCATATACAAACATGTCTAATCAAAATCAAGTAAGTGGTTTCACTATCCTTCACAAAAAAAAAAAAATTCACATTCTTTGATTTATAATCAGTCAATCTTAAATAATAAATGAATTACCACGAATAATTATCATAAAATAGGTAAAATATTAAAATACAACAAAATAATAAAGAGTCACATATCTTGCCTGCTGTTAAGCGACGATGCGGTCTAAGATGGAGCACTAGCTCGACTAGAAAAATAATATACTGAAATCACCCCCTAACTAACTTATGGCATGCATTCAAATTAACATCCTGGTAATCTTTATCGATACCACGAGTTGTAAAAAAAATAATAATAATAATATAAAATAATAATAATTATAAATGGGACGAGCTGCGAATTGGACAAGTTGCGAACGGGACGAGCAGCGAATGGGACGAGCTGAGAATGGGACAAGTTGCGAATGGGACAAGCTGCGAATGGGTGACGAGTTGCGAATGGGACGACCTGCTTTCGACCCGAACACACTAAATGTTGATTTAGTTATATTTTATGAATGAAACCTATAATTTATTTATGAATTGAACATCGTTAGACTTACCTGAAGTCTGGAATTCCAGCAGAGGTACTAATTCCAGCGCCAGTGTGCACGACAACATGTTTACTTTCGCTGAGCAACTGAGCGAGAACCTCGCACTTTTCCTTGAATTTATCAATCGGCTCAAACTTCTGCAATGTAAGGTAAGAGACTTGGTAGATTTAATAGGCGATAAAAAACATGAGAAAAAATGGATGTGTACCTCTGGAATACCAAGCACACCCTTGTGTGCATATGGCGATAGACCTTCAGCATAGTTGCAAGACATGACTGTTCTTGATTATTCCATAATATTAAGCAAATTTAGCAGGAAATTTTGCGCATTTCTCTTTCCTTAATCAACAAATTCGCGTTTGTTCTTCTATTTTTTTTCTATGGCCGTGACAATGTCAAGTCAAATCTTCTTCTCTTCATAATAAATCACTGCTTTTTATGACAGAATGGCAACATTGCAAAAAACTAAAAGTCAATTATTATTTTCATTCATACGATTTTTAAATTACATCACTAGTGTCTCAGACTAACAGACAGAACCATAACAGCTACTTTGTAAAAAAGAGCAAGATGGCAAGTGCCAAAACACGGTTGAAAAAGAGAGACAGACCTTTCATTTTTTGTCCCTGTCGCTGTAACCGTGCCAAGGTGGGCAAACCACAGATTAGGAATAATAGTTACTACGTGAGCCGTCTACGATTTGTAGCTGCCAGGTTGTGAATTATGTTTCCCCAGGATTGTACCCAATAAATTAATAAATAATTAATAATTAATTAATAAATAATTAATTTATTGGACTATTTCATATTTCCTGCTAACCCAAAACTACGATAAGGTACATTATTTTCGCAATCGCAAGATCGCCTATTTAATAAAAGATGTTCATAATTATGAGTAGATTAGTATATTATTAGTTATTTTCCTACTATTAGACTTTTTCCTACTATGAGCAATTTGCGGCTTGTATATCCTTTCCATAAAACCCTGTATAACAATGTTTTATTTTGTGAAGTTTAAAGATTAGAAATATTTTATGAAATTTTTCCTCTAAGATGGGGGAAGCATTCCTATCCTGGCATTATTTCAAGAATATAGCTGTCGCATGTGCGGTTACACTTTGGCTCTATCTTTAAGTAATAAATCTATGACTAGTGTAGTACAAACGAAGCAATCTCTATGTCATAGAACTATGTCTCAGCAAAAGCAAATCAACTGTCATGTCAAGTGTCAACTGTCAAGTAGCAAAGTAAACTGAACTCAGTTGAACGAACTGATTGAAGTGAAAATTGTAGTTTGTTGGCAATAAAATAATTTGTTATTAACGTATATTCACAAAAGTTCTACAAAAACTTCAAGCTGGAGCCTGTAGCTATGAACCGGAGGAGAGGGCATGATGATGACGAAGGCTACGGTAAGGCAAAACTTCTCTTTGTATTTTAGGTTAAGTTCCAACAAAAATCAAATCTGCATCTACATTTCTTCATTATAATTTCAGAGCGCTTACATAGAAAAAGACGTCGTGTATCTGAAAACCAAGAGATCGAAGATAGATTGGAATCCCTCATATTGAGGGTTGGAGAGAAAAGCAGCTCCAGCTTGGAGAGCAACCTCGAAGGCTTGGCTAGCGTCCTGGAAGCTGACTTGAGCACCTTCCGCGTCAAAATCCTGCGAATTCTCACCGACTGCGCCATACGGATGCCTGAGAAGTGCACCATTTACGCTACTTTGGTGGGCTTACTCAATGCAAAGAACTACAACTTTGGCGGTGAATTTGTCGAGTACATCGTGAAAACATTTAAAGACAACTTAAAAATCGGGAAATGGAACGCTGCAAGGTACTGCCTAAGGTTCATAGCTGATTTGGTCAACTGCCACGTTTTGGCTGCATCCTCTCTGTTGACACTGCTGGAGACATTGGTTGACTGTGCCAATGAAGATAATGTGCCCCAAGTGAGACGAGATTGGTTTGTGTTTGCCGTGTTATCTGCTCTGCCTTGGGTAGGCCGTGAGCTGTATGAAAAGAAGGAATCTCAACTTGACCACTTGCTGGTCACTATTGAAGTGTTTCTGAATAAACGCAGTAAGAAGCACTGGCATGCTCTAAAAGTTTGGTCGGCAGACGCCCCACATTTACAAGAGGAGTACTTGGATTGTCTCTGGGCTCAGATTAAGAAGCTCAAGACAGATAATTGGTCAGAAAAGCACATCCCAAGGCCATACCTTGCCTTTGATTCTATTCTCTGTGAAGCTTTGCAGCACACTCTCCCTGCTATTCAGGTAATTTGCTATTTTTTCTTATCTATGCAAAGATTTATTGTTTTTTTGAAGTTTGATCATGATCCATCCTGACATTTGTAAGATAACTCACAGACAGAAGGACAGACAGTAACTTTTACTTTTGCATTTATGATATCATCAACTCGGAATGAATGCATGAATGTAGGTGCTTTTTAGTTTATGTATAGCAAAATAATAGAAAATATTACAAAATGAGTGATACCATTCACAAATAATTCTTATTAAATTACAGCCGCCACCACACAATGACAACGACACCTACCCAATGCCTCGAGTCATCTTTCGCATGTTTGACTACACCGACTGTCCTGACGGCCCGGTACTCCCCGGAGCTCACTCCATCGAGAGATTCCTTATTGAAGAGCATCTCCATAACATTCTTGAAGCCCATCATTCGGAGAGAAAAGAATGCGCCGCTCAACTCCTCTGCTTTCCGTACAAAGCAAAAATACCGTTAGAGTATTGCATCGTAGAGGTTATATTCGCGGAGCTGTTCAATCTACCGCGTCCAAGATACTTGGAGATTTGCTATGGATCGATTTTGATTGAGCTGTGCAAGCTACAGCCATCGACGATGCCTCAAGTACTGGCGCAGGCAACAGAGATATTGTTCATGAGGATTGACACTATGAATGTGGCTTGCTTTGATAGGTAAGATTGATTTGATAAGGTTACCAATGGTGCCGTCTGTCAACTAGAATGGCTAGCAGTCATCTAATATCTTTGCTTATTGTAGTTCACTATAGGTTTGTATAACAGATGTCATAATGGTGTATTAAATGCAAGGCAAGTTTGCATAGACCCAATGGCTAGCCATGGTGTTGAAATTTTAGTGTGTTGAATATTTCACCTATGATAATTAAGTTTTAGATAAGTCTATTTGAATATTAGAACAGATTTATAATTTCTGGTAGGCAATAGAAAACTCAAAATTAAAAACCGTAAATAGTAATATTACTTATGTAGTTTCATTTTTTTTTATTTGCAGGTTCGTGAACTGGTTTTCGTACCATCTGAGTAACTTCCAGTACCGGTGGTCGTGGGAGGACTGGGAGGGATGCACGCAGCTGGACGCTGACCACCCCAAGCCCAGGTTCATAAGGGAGGTGCTGGGGAAGTGTCTCAGGTATGTTTCAGGGGAATATGTAGTGTAAACAATAACACTTTGGCCTGTTATTCAATTGTGAAATAATAGTGTGCAAACATTACTGTGGTCTAAATTAACGGGTTAAATTCAAAGAAAAAAGTGTATAACCGTTTAATATTTTGATTAGCACTGAACTAATGCTGAACCATTAAATGTTTGCCATCAGGTAACAATCTCATGTCAACATGTCACAGTTTTATCTCTGAACTAGATGTAAAATGCAGTGCGGAAACTAATTACTGTGCTGTGTCTGTTCGTCGCAAAATTCCAATAGTAAGCTTTGTCCAGAATGTCTATATTGAAACTTATTTTTCTGTACTTGCAGGTTGTCCTACCATCAGAGAATAAAAGACATAACACCGGAATCCTTCGCATCCTTTGTGCCACTAAAACCGGAGCCGATCTACAAATACTCCATGGAAGGCGCAGGTAAGACGAAACTAGAATTAATATTAAAATAAAAAATAATTTATTTATTAAAAACATATTTCTTAAATTAAACTTAATGATAATGAACGTAGAAATATTTACACTTGGATGATGCGTCTGAAAAAGGGATGTGCGTTTTGAATAAGCTATAACTGGCGTATATTAAATGCCTTATTCAGGGCGGTGATCCACCGGCGCTGGGCTTGGCTAGGCCAAGTTGAAATTTTTAATGTTTTTTAAGATTTTATTACAATAAAAAAATTAACAAAATTTTTTGAAACCTAGGGCTATACTTTAAGCAGGGTTCCTTAAAGATAAGTTAAGCAGTGTTTGTAAGTAGCCTTGTTGATTTCTTAAAAACAGTTTCATTTCAACTCAGCCTAGCTCAACAGCTTCGGTGGATAACCAGCCTTAACTTTGTATTTGAACCTCACACTATACAATATCTTGTCTATTGAACACAACGACTTCCCATCCCATAGACAATTTTAGACAACTAAACTTTCAGTCAAAACATTAGCAGATAGCGCTCATTTAACAATGACCAATGACAGCTTAGAACCATGGTCGTGATTTTGAATAGACCAATAATAAGCGTTCAGTATGGCGTTACTTTGCGCCTTTGCTGTTTTCTGAATAGTTAACATTGCAAACTTGTACAGGATGATAAGTCATTGATTGGACGAGATCATATCGGAAATAATAAATTAAAGCTGCGAAATTGGGATTTAAACTAAGAAAATTCAGTCTATTCCATGGCCATTAGTTCTAGAAAGCTGTACGAACGGTCTTGGTAGTCTTCATATGAAGATTCGGCGTTTCTTGGGAATCTATTATCTTCGTCGTTGTTGAATGGAGAGTTCTCAGTTTCGTCTTTATCGTCGTCGTCATATTCGGTTTCATCATTCGTCTCATTACTATCTTTCTTTTCATTAATTGAATGTAAAAATTCTTCTAAATCTTCATCATTGTCCACGTATTTAGATTCCATCTGTTTACCGTCTGTTTCATTTTGATCTACTGTCAACCCGAATATTTGGTTAAAAAAATCCGCCGTCGATAACTTTTCTGTTGTAGTTTCGATAGGAGCTACTGACATTTCATTTTCACTTTCGCTTGCAGCTGTTGGCGTTTGGTTATTTTTCTTCTTTTTACACTTTGTTTTGTTTTTGGCCACTGAATGTGATGTGACGATGGTCTCTTCTGTGACTGTCTCTATTTCTGGATCAACTTCGTTAGATTTATCGCCAGAATCGGAGTTTTGTGGTTTTGATGAAGTGTCGAATATAAATTCGCTGTGGTCTTTTGTCTCCTGTACATCACCTTCGTTTGAAGAGTCTTGTTCCTCTGTGTCATTTTCATTTTCTGGTTCTTCGGTAACGCTGGGATAGTCAAACTCACTCTGTTCATTTTCTTCTGCAGATTCTTCATTCGTAGCTTGTGTCGTTGTTGTTGTTGTTGTTGTTAATGTTACAGCTTCAGTCGTAGCCTCAGTGCTGAGGCTAATGACATTCAGTTTTGAGTTAAAAACATGATCTACATGATCTTCTCTGTTGCGTTCATCTATTAACTTTGGAGTTGATGCCACGTAGCCCTGAAAATTGGATCCTTTTCTTCTCGGAAATTTCCCAGATACAAGCGCCACAGGCTTCGCCCTTTCTACGGTTTTATTCTTCTCCATTAATAGAGGCGAACTCCATTTGTCATGTTTCACTGAAGTGCCTTTTATGATCAATGTTGATTGTCTGGATCTATTATTCTTTGGGGGTGCTGTTGAAACTGTTGTCATCTTTTCTGTTGTTGTCGTCGGTGCTTGTGTAGTAGTTATTTTTTGTCGAGTAGTTGTAACAGCTCTGTAGGTTGTTGGCGCAATATTCGTAGTTGTTGAGGGTTCAGGAGTAGATACCGTAGTAATGTTTGAATCGTTCACGCTCATCGGTGTAGTTGAAACAGTACCGTTTTGTGTTTTATTCGATGTTTGCCAGCTAGATTTTGTGGTGCCAGTAGAAGCAGAGGTCGCCTGCGGTGTCAAGTCGGGCAATGGTTTTCTATGGTGCGGCTTTTCCGTGGTCGTCGTCGTTGTCGAAGTGGTCGTTGTAGTGGTGACTCGTTTGTGTTTTTTCACTTTTTCTGGTATTGAAAACTTGGGCGGAGGGCGCGTGCGACGGGGCTTTTGCGAGACGGTTGTCGTTGCCTCGGTGGTGCTCGGTGTCGACTGAACAGTTGTCGTTGATGAAGCCGTAGTGGATGGCATGGGCGTAGTCGTCTCGCTCAGATTCAGTTTATGTGACACCATTGGAGTAGTCTTAACGAACGCTCCTAAAATATTAGCCCAGTGCATCTCATCCAACACGTCGCTGTGTGCAGTGATTATTTCAGGTGCGCTCGTGGTGTGTCGGTGCGGTTTAATTTTATCGTGTTTTTTCGGAGGCTTAGATTTCCTGATTGGCTTTCGTCTCTCTCCATCGGCTTGTTCGTGTGAGTCGGTAGCGTTCGAGCCGTAGCTCATTGCTATGGGGCGGAAAGAGTCCGATAGCGGGTCCGGGTCTGAGAACTGGACGTCCAGGACCTGCGGGCTCGGCCGGAAATCTACGGGCTTGTTCTTATTCTGCTTAAATGAGTGCACGTATTTAAGCGGCGGCATCGGCTTAAAAGGTTTTTTGTCCATAGTCACGAATACTCCAGGCGGCGCGTTAAACACCGGTGGCCGAACGTGGTCCGGGAAGTAGCTCATCTTAGTCGGGGGTGGCTTGGGCTTGGAGTACATTGTGAAACCAGTTATTGTTTCTGGGTCTTTAGTTGTAGTGGTCTCTGTTATGTTGAAACTTTGGCTTAGGTCCATGGTAATGTTCAGAGGTTCGTATGTAATTGGCGGCGTAGGTAACACCCCTGGCTTCGTAGTCTTGACTACGTTCGATGATTGATATTTGATTTCCGGCGGTGGAGGCGGCGTGAATTGGGTCGGATGTCGAATCGCGTCCAAGTCGATGTAATGTTGCTGGTTGTGGGGATGGGATACTGCTGGCGGCCCGAGCGGTGGGCCAAGAGGAGGACGGGAGTATTTGTACGAGTTTGATTGTACATTTTGCTGTGATTTGTAAGGATATGGCGCCTGTCCGTGTTTCTGATGGTACTGCTCTGTTGGAGCACCCACGTGCCCTACTTTAGAGTGCTGCGGGTAACCCTGAGGTACGTAAGGCATTTGTTTGTATCGTTTTGGTGGTTCCTCATCTGAAAACCACGACGAGAACAGCCTATCCAACCCTTGTTCTGGTTTGCTTTGACGGGGTGGAGTTGGGACAATATTTTTGTGGAACCAAACCGCTCGTTGCGGACGGGGCATGTGACCAGGCGGCTCGCGGGGTCGATATTGTGGCTTTTCAACTGGAGTTCCCTCCCGGACAGTGAACGTCCTTACCGGGTTCTCATACGGCTTCTTTTGCTTCTTCGGAGTTTGCGAACTGACGGAAAACGTGAGCTCGTAGTGATATTTCCCTGATGCTGTCTCCGCGTCTCTTTGCCGGACTCTTTTCACAGACCAGTAAGCTTTGACACCTTCGTTGCATTTCTCTTCGTTGCACTTCTCTGTCGAAATTTCGTCTTCGGTGAATCTCAGTCCATCCTTTTCTTCGAAAAGACGTCCTTTTGACATGATGGTGACATCGCCTAAGATGGCTGGCTCTTCGGTTTTGAGTCTGTCGAATGGGGCTGTCTTTATCTTTTCCCATAGATTGTGGTCATCGTCCTTTTGATCTGGTTTGCTATCAGGATTTGTGGAGCCTTTAGCGATGAGTTTGTCGATCTTGTCTCGGACTAGAGTGAGGTAGACGCTATGCCTGAGTGCGTCCTCCCAGTAGTGTGCGGGTACGGCGTCAAAATGTGGAGGCGCGTCCGTCGCGATAATCTCTTGCAGCGTGCCTGCGGCGCCGCCCGCGCCTCGCGCGCTGCTGTTCCATTCGTTGAGCGGGATCGGCGTCGGCTTGAAGTCTTCATCCGCTGCTAAACTAACTTCTTTGTGCACCTGAAAATAACAATAACTTATTTCAAGTCGTTGTATCGAGTGAATTTAATTTAAAAATAACAGTGCCCAAATCGTAGTGGCCTGATTTTGACCTCGCAGAATAGCCAAAGGGGTTGTAAATCATGTATCGGTATTACTCATTAATCAGTGTCGTTAAAAAATGAGGATGTATTAGTATGCGCTTGAAAGTAAAATGGCGCTGGGCGGGAAAGTGCGGCGGGTGGCGTGCGCGCGTCGCGTGCGCGCGTCGCGTGCGCGCTTCCCGCGCCGCGCGAGTTTCCAATCGAATAATTATTTCGATGTTTTTCAAATTGTTATTCGACTGGTGGCTTTTCTTTTGTCGTACATGTTTGGGGTTCCGTCTTCCGAGAGCATGAATTAATTGCATATATGGGGTCTTTTTAGAAGAGCTAAATATTTTAATGAAGTATCTACTTATAAGGATTTGAATTTGACGAGGCTTATGAGTTTTATCTATATATTATAAGTATATTCTTTTACTCAATAAAATTAATATACAACAAAGCTAGTTGGAACCAAATTTTGTTCTAAATTTTTCTTGTTCCATACTGTAGAACCAATTTTGTTGTACTCTTTCTTCAACCTGTCTTTAGAAATCATCTAACCATTTATTCGTTTATCTAGCGATCTGATATAATTGTTCCGAAGTTTTCGACCGCGTAGCTCAACAATTGAAGGCCGCGCTATCAAGATTTGATCTATTGATTAGCAGACATTTCCCAATGTCCAATTTCTTTGTTGTACTTTCAACAATACAAGTGTAATGTGTAGATCATTTAATAGTATCTAGCCAAGTTTGATCTAGACCCAAATGCCCGTGTACCGTGGCAGCGGATATCTGTAATATCTCGTAAGATAATTTCTAGTGGAGTTGAAAGGACATTGTCCAAAGTCGGCTTGGCGTGAACAGGATGCTCATAAAAAAATGATGTTGTCGATAAATCTTTTATTTTTTTTAAATAATTATTCTCGTATGTTTTTGTATCAAGGTGAACAGAAAAAAAGTAGATTTAATTAGTATTTATACTGAGTAAACCCACAGAAGATTAGGTTTCAAATCTTGTGTTGCCATTGAAAATTATTTTATTTTATATCGTTGATCTATTTTATATCGATTATTATTATTCGATATTTGGTACAGAATATAATGATGAATGATGTCGACCGCGTCGCATCCGATGATGGCGATCTTGGCAATTTGGCGTGTGCTCGTAAATGGTGAACTTCGTCTTGAACACCCGGTCCCAAGACTTGTAACTTACTGGAATGTCTATCAGGCATTTTACGTTTCCGCACTTGTCTTATGCATATTGCACCGCTAACCGATTCAATTGGACAATTTTATTTTTTTAAACATGGCGGATATTAATCTTGACTTTTCCTATTCTCGAAACATTATGCTCGATATTGCACTATTAGTGCATCACAGTGCGTTTGCATTTTCCACTACACAAAAGAAACCTTTGTCAAATATTTTTAATGCCATTTGATATTCATATTGACTGTTACATTCGAAGTTTTCGTAATATTTTCGGTCGAAATGCATCACTAGTTTTGTTATATATACATATATATATTTAACTTGATGTTTTTATCACATGAACCGAGCATTACTCTCTAGGTTGTATTTATTTCATAATATCGATGAAAACACAGAAACGAAATCGATTAGTTTATCGATTTTTTTTTTGTAGTATGGTAACTCCGCATTCGTCATGTCCTGTTACTAACGTCAAATTGTTTTCATTTCATCAGTCGTCTCTCTCGACGTTCTGGTCTGGATTGTTTGTGATTGGAACAGCTTAATTATTCTGTTCACACACCTGCATGCCGAGAGGAAGGTGAAACTCAGTTATCAACACTTGCAGCTAACCAGTCAAGAACTGTGACAATATAGGCTGCAAAACATTATTGCTGCAATTGCATTGTGGGCCGAAAGACTGTGGGTTGTTGCGCTCACATTATGACCGTCATTTGGTACTTAAGCTGGGCAAGGTACGAAGACAACATAAATCCACCTGCCCAGTTTCTGGATACTGTATTAATTACATAAGATTCTGATTAGAAATAAAAATAAGCTTGTTTTATTTCAAAAGCTCTCCGCTGACCTCAGATGTTTTACATGTAGGAAAGAGGTCTTACCAAACCTTTGCTACAAAGTTATTATAATATTTTGTTAGCCACTGACATAAGGTACTTGGCCTATGTAATAATTATACCAAAACTCACTGTTCACTCTAAGCCAAAATCCCCTTACAAGTGGACATTGTCCTTTATGAATATTACCTCACTCTGAATACATTTTCAAATTTTAATGTACGTAATGTATAGTATTTATGTAGTAATAATAGTATTTTTTATCGTGTCAAAAATCTAACTTACTTTCTTTTTTTAATTTCATATAAAATTTAAATTAAAAAAAATAATTTAATAATAAAATTAAATCAATTTAATTATTTTATTTTTATTATTATATTTTTAATTTAAATTGAATTAAAAATAATTCTCAAAATTACATTTTTGACGTCACAGATTTTAATTTCACGACCTTTACCTCCGATGCTAGGTACTTACAAGGATACATCGTCAAGTGAGTATTTGATAGTTGTAATTGATATCTAATTTGAATGCAGCAGATACAGTGGTAAGCTTTATAGGTAGATGCATTTTCGTATACAGGGTTATTCATAAAGGGTATGCTAAGCTGTAAAGGGCTCATAATACTCATCATTATGAACAACCTTTACTATAAGACCAACCCGAAATTCGCGAAAAAAAAAACAGCTGTTCCATAAAAAATGTCAATGACACTCGACAAAATGTATGGAACAGCTGATTTTTTTTCGCGAATTCTGGGTTGGTCCCATACTAAAAGTTGTTCATAATGATGAGTACTATGAGACCTTTTCGACTTGGCATACCCTATATAGCATGAGTATTTGTTATGACATAGATAAAATCTATTTAATGATCTATAGCTGCTTCTAGTTCTATCCTACTGCTGATATTTAGAGGCCTTTCTCTAGCTGTGACATCTGCCTAGGTTCTGGGTTTATCAAGTACAGCCCCCTGAGCCAAGTTGAAATATATAATTACAAACGCTATAGAAAACTAAGACAATGTATGGGAATGACATTTTTTAAATCTATTTATAGATTCTATTTATTCTATTTTTTTTTTGACAACCTGTTTGGCTCAGCGGTAATATATCCGCCTTTTAAGCCAGAGGCCCCGGGTTCGATTCCTGGCCGGGTAGATGTTTGAATGATGAATTTAAATGTCTGTTCTGGGTCTGGGTGTTAGTTGTCCTTGTCTTTATGTGTGTTCCATGGCATCCCCGACACAGGATCATCCTAGTGCGGAGCTGTGAGTGTGAAACGTTTGTTTGTTGTTTGTTTTTATTACAGAAATGTAATTTCCATACATTATCTTAGTTTTCTATATCGTTTGCGATTATGGAATTGCAACTTGGCTAGGGGGGCAGCAGGCTGATTCAGCCATCCGAACATCGAATGTATTCGACGATTATCTTCGAAAAGTCGAATACATTCGATGTTCGGATAGCTGAATCAGCCTGCAGGTTTGAACCGTGTCTTTAACGATTACAATATGATTTGTTCTAGAATGTGATGGATTTTAGAGAGTTGACATCCGTCTACATCTACAATATGCCATGTAGTTGTATGGTGTTGTATTTGCTTTGCATGTTAAGTTCTTTAGATAAAATTATATTAATTAGAACAGCCCTAAATATTGGATATATTGAGGAGTCGATGCAGGGTTATTCATAAACGGTATGCTAAGCTGAAAAGAGCTCATCAGATTCAGAAATATTTATTGAACAACTGATAAATTGTAATTTATAAGTTAGATGCTAGTGCATTAGCACATACATAATCATCATCATTGATTGGTCATAGTACTCATCATAATGAACAACTTTTACTATGGGACCAAACCAAAATTCGAGGAAAAAAATGAGCTGTTCTATACATTTTGTCGACAGCCATTGACATTTTACTATGAAACAGCTGATTTTTTTTTCGCGATATCCAGGTTGGTCCCGTAGTAAAAGTTGTTTACAATGATGAGTACTATGAGCCCTTTTCGGCTTAGCATACCCTTTCTGTGTAACCCTGTAAGTGTATGTACAGTGCTTATTACTTCTATAAACAATAGAGCATAGATTCCAACACTCAGTCCATACATCAATTAGTTAACTTATATCCGAACAAGATAAACAATCACGTCCTAATCCCAGGCATCCCACGCTTACAGTCGGTAACTGATATTCCATCTGCATAATGTTGCATTATTTCTTTTGGTTTTTCACGCAACATCGGGCGTGTGTAGGGTTGCCACTCCTAATTTACTCAAAGACTTCCACAAGTAAACACTCACTTATAACCGGGTCACAATATCTGTGCACCTCGCTGGAATGCGTATAGCCTTATATAGTCGCTTATATTAGGGAAGCGGGAGAGGCTCCTGCTTCCCCTGTCACCTCTCCGCGCACTCCCCGGTGCGACAGTGCGACTATATAAGGCTATACGCATTCCAGCGAGGTGCACAGATATTGTGACCGGGTTGTACTTTACACAGTCATACACACACTCTCACCCTGTTTGACCTGTTCGGGATCCTCAGGGATCTTATCTGGGTTATATTTTATGAAGCTCGAATAAATGATTTGTATTTACCCTACTAGCTGACTCGACAGACGTTGTCCTGTCAAAAGCCATTGCGTCAATTCTATGTCAAATGTCAAAAGTTACATTAAAAAAGTTTACATTGTCCAAAGCGCTAAATGGTTTAAGTATTTTTAAATTTTCTAATTTTTCATGTTTTTTTTACTATAAATTGAGATGTGAGCTATCCTATATCCTAAGTTAGATCGAACTGCACACGGTGTGCAAATTTGATTGAAATCGGTTAAATAGTTTAGGGAGTCTATAGCGGACAAACAACGTGACACGTAATTTATATATATTAAGATGTGACAATCCAGAGAATAAACCACCAAAATTCATTCAAATCCATTCAGCTGTTTCAGAGTGAAGAAGCAACAAACATACACACATTCATTCACAAACTTTCGTTTTTATTTAACAGCTGCACCCCGCGGTTTTCACCGCATTTTAGGGTATAAAAAGTAGCCTATATGTTAATCTAATTAAGCTTCCTTTATACCAAATTTTAAAAGGCTTTCAAAGTCCCCCAAAACCTAGAGGAACCCTAGCAAACTTAGTTCACCACCGCTCCACTTGCCAGCTTGCCACATGAGAAAATCTCATCGTTCACAATAGTGAAGAATGAAACAAGGTCGCCGTACTTGTTGATTATTACGAATTATGTTATTGTTGTAAATAACATTACTTTGGTGCAGATATGGACGAGCCTTGAACTTTTAATTCATGGGAATTTCATTAAGTTAGCTAAAATTCTAAGCATTCGTTTAATTGTGTTCTTGTTTCAAAGTTATCATTGTTATTTCGTTTATGCATGTTTAAGTCAATGAATGAAATCTAAAGTTGCATTTAGTAAAATTAATGCCACAGACCACTTCATCACTTCTTCCCGCCCTTATCCATACGTCGTTACAGCATATTTTATGCTTTCTTTATTAGTCCCAAATTCCCAATGATGCTATCCTATTTAGTTTACGGAAAGACATCTTCGAAAATTATACTTTCCCTGTCTCTTTCTAACTCTACAATATTTACTTACACATATTTAAGTTTGTCAAAAATCAGAATTAAAAAATAATTTACTGAGTTAAATGATACCAACGCTATTGTTATCTTTAGGGATTGTATACAAGTTTTATAAAAAAACCAGCAGCTGAACCACCCCTTCAAATGAAAGTACTCTGTACCACAGCACGAGATAACAAAATATTTTAAAAAGTCCCACAAAACATCCTCAAAAAAAGCAAAAAATAACTGCAATGGAAACTCACAATGATCGCGTAGAAAACGCATAGCAACGCTGATCTCATCTTTATCACTGCACCACACTGCACGACCAGTCTATCCACCGGAGATAAAAAATGTTTGTTAGTGACGCGTGCGCTCCTACCGCATCGTGGTGGGCTCACTGCCGTGGAAACGTGGAAACTGGCTACCGACTACCACCCCTCGGTTTCGCAGCTCTGCGCGATTGTCTTTTCGCGGATTTTCGCGGATATGGACTTACGCGCAAATGGTTATTGTGACAATTTTATGTTGTGTTAGTTGTGGCTGGTCTGGTGCGTTTTGTTATGTGTAGCGCTGTTTGGGTGGAGTGTGATGGGATGTGATGGGATGTGTAGTTGATGACATGACTGTAGTTTTGTTTGTAGAATAGATTGTAAAATGATTTTCCACTGGTTGCGCATCTGTTAGTTTGCGTAAAACATAATTTTGTGTTCTGTAGCCAATTTTGAGGTCGAACCTGGATCCTATAGGTGCAGGACCGAGGCAGATGGCACAGAGAGAAGCCTATTATTAGCAGTGATATAAAGAAGGCTGTGGATGATGATGAACCAATTTTACAATCTCTTCAAGGATCTGTCGTCTTACACGTTAATGATTTAATTATTTAATCTATTCTCTATTATTTTTTAATGTAAAATATTAAAAAAAATATTTTTGCATTTTTTACCTAATTTAGTACCTATGTCTAATTAAAATAAATTTGTATTAGTCTCATTAATACTGCTTTATTCAAATTAACTAATTAACATTACCCAACGCACGTAATATGACATGTAACGTTACATGTTCCAACACCGACGACCCGGCAGTCATAGTACCGTAATGGAAAGCAATGTCAGTTTTTGTGTATAGTAAATACTAAGTAATGTTTGTATTACGGCACGGCAGTTACATTAAATTAACATTATTGGCACGCTAGTAGTTAGAACTTACAACAATGTTTTAATACGATTATAACTGGTTGACGTTTGGATTCCGCGTCGCGACGGGCCTATGGCGTGTTCAAATCTTACTATGAAAACCAACGGGGTTTGAAACGGTGTCGCATTTTGTTGTTAATATCCGACGTGGCGTGATTACTTGAGTAGTTTTATTTTATTTTTTTATTTGATTAAATGACGAAACGAGCAAATCGCTCGCCTGATGTTAAACGTCACGTTTGCCCATAACAGGTCTGCGCCACCCAAAATTTTTAACTCGCAGATTTCAAGACCTTGCGCGGCACAGCACTGGGCTCGTCACCCTGAGATATAAGTTGATTAATCTCCCACTTGCCCTGTAATTTCACTGGAAACAATGCCCTTCCAACCGGAACACAGTAATGTTTGCACATTACTGCTTGGCGGTGGAATAACTGGCAAAGGTGGTACTTCCCCAGGCGGGGTCTGCAAAAGAGCCCTACCACTACAATAAGTCCTGTGTAGTCCTGTGTAATTAAAACAAAATGTGTTCAAAACCCTAACAGTGAGCAGAGCTTGTTCCCACGTAGAAGATAAACTAACTCCGAAAAGAAAAACATCGCTGTCTTACTAGCACATACTAGCATATTTAGCCACTTCTCTCATGTAAAAAAATTGTCTCTAACTCATGTGTTGTCGGATTCCTCATTGAAGAGCCAGTAATTTAAGTTTTTTTTAATCACTGATGTCTTGGGTAATAATAAAAGAGATTTCAGACTTTACTTAAGCTTTTGCTTTAATCAGAGACTTAAAGCGACAAAAGAAAAGCATTTGCTACAAGAAATAAATAAGTTCGTATAGACCGAGTGCAGTCACATTGTTACTGTAGTTCCTAATGATATAAGAAACAATGCTTCAACTAAATGCGTTACTGCGCTAGACATAACGCAATCAACATCTCTGCAATAACGAGTTTTTAAATATATTATGATGTTGCTTTATTTCAAAGGAAATTACATATACGTTCTTGGCGCCTAGTAGTTTTACTTTAGCTATATATTTTTTGGTAGAAATTTCTACAGATCGTCATTATTATCAGCCCAGTGCACTGGCACTGCTGGTAATCTTCTCCTACAGCGCATTATTTAGCCTGTTCTTGGCTTTTCGTTCGAATAAGTAATAATTTAGTGAGCTCAAATTAATCCAATACATATTTCCCCATGTTTTTGATGTACTCGTATCATCTTACTCTCTCACTCTCTGGGTAACGAGCGCAGTGCTGTGCCGCGCTGGGTTGTTATTAGTGAACGTTACGTGACGTGACGTGACGTGACGTTTAACATCAGGCGAGCAATACGCTCGTCTCGTCCCTCAATTGTTTAAAAAAGTGATGATAATGATGTGATATGACTTGTGTTGATATGATCTTTATTTATGGATCTTTGATATATATTTATGGATCCGTTGTTGTCCGAAATAAAAATATTTGAATTTGAATTTGATAATGTTTATTGTTTTTGTATTTTTTTCAAGTTCTTTTAAATAAATAATTATCTTCAATATCCTTACCAAACGGTAACCATTCATCAGATGAATATACGATGTCCGCCGCAAAAACCAATTCTTCCACGGCGGCCGCCTCAGCGAAATTCCGAGATCGCGTGCGCACTTTCCATCTCGCGGACAGTTTTTGCCGGCTCCTACGGCACGAATTGTATGCAGTTTTATTTGTGACTTTAGAATTGCATCTGGGAAGGGTTACTTTTAAGAATGGAACTAGCTCAATTTAAATCCCTACGCCAACAAAGTTAGTTAAAAAGACTTAGAAAAATAAAAAGAAAGAAATAGATACCTATCTCCTTACCTTTTATTTTGCGTGTCGGACACTAGACCTAAAAAAATCGTAACTCCAACTCTTTGGCTACATTTTTTTTTATTTTGTCACTCCAACACGCTACAAATATTTAAAATAAATTACATTGTATTTTACACTTTATTTCCAACTGCATACGGTTCTACACCAATATTGTTAACATTCGATATCACCAATACAGCTATTAAACATTAAAATAACATAGCAATAGCATGTATTGGTAATGATTTATTCTAATGTTTGCCGATGAGATGCCGATTTAAAGGCAGTTGTACATGCTCTCGCCACCGAACCGTTGACTTATTTGGAGTATGCTTCACGCGTGAGCGGGCTGGAATTTATCCGCTTTCCTTGCTTACTATACTCAATTACCTATCGTCTATCCACGTAATATAAGCTCGATATATGTTCTAATAAGTTTAGATAAATACTGTGACTGTCGTTAATTAGAGTAGTTACTTTCTTTCATCTATCTTAATTTCTATTATTTTGTGCAGCAGATGTTTAGTCGCATTTAGATTTAGGTGTCAAGGTCTAATGCGTCTAAATTGTTAATATGTACTATATCATAGGTTCTTTCTATTATAATCATAGGTCTCTCCCAAAGCGAGACACATATCCCGATCTTCAGCATGTTCAGGGACCCTATTCTTGGTCTCAAGATTATCTCAATCATTCTCACTTATAGCATTTTTAAAGAGAGCAATAGTGACCGAGATAATATCTCATTTGCAAGAATACGGCCTCAGTAGTAACCAGCTGCCTTCATATAGAGTCTATAAGTTATAGATATGGAGTAATGCCATCGAGTCGCAGGGAGTCCTACACTTAGTCGACATGTGTAGTCTTTCTAAAAACAAAGTATGACAAACAACACAAAATACTAGACTTAAGTAATGTAAAATAAAATTGCCAAATGAACCGTACAATTGAAAAGTTGATAGTGTGAAATAGTAACTTATTCTCAAGTAATCAAGTATCTTTTGACGCAACCGCTCCGGTATTGTTCCGAAGAATAAAGTTATCTAAGTCGGAATCAGCGTTAATTACTCCAATTAATTCTTGGTGTTTAACGCCTCGCGCGTTAGCTTGCCAACCGTTTGGTATGTACATTGGAGTAAATTCCAATAACTTATACATGGTACCCAAAATTCTTAGAAGTCTGATGTATGTTAAATAGTTAATAGTTTATACTAAGTACAAAAAAACGAACATAATAGGTACAAAGATTTTGTCATAGATAATGTTTCTAGCCATAGCTCTATCTAATATTAAATAATACTTAATCTTTTTTTTAATACGTCATAAGTCTTAGGACACTCATAACAATCAAAACTATCTATCTGTGCTTCAATTTTTTTTCTTTTATTTTACCTCTTAGATATTTTCCATGTTCTACTCATATACCTCAACAGTAGCTAGTGCAGCCAGGTACAGTAGACTGCCGAATAAGGCGTCGATAGATGCATGAAGATCCAAATAATGCTATTAGGTACATAATTACATATACTACAAAAAAGTTTATTCTTCGTATAGACAATACACATAACATTTTTTAGTGTACTTACTTACTTATTTTTATTAGCTTCATTGATTGTTTTTATTATAATATGTATGTGTACCTAATTTTTAATATGATTTATTATAGCTATGGACATTGTAATCCGAAATAAATGAATTGAATTGAATTAGCATAAAACTGTACTCTCCCACAATTGTTTCCAGCATCCCTCCCCGGCACAGAAGCGGCTCACCAGCTCGTGGTCTGCGTCCGCAACAAATGCACCGCCGAAGAGGCCCTGAACGTGCTCCGCGACCTGCCCAACCCGCTGCGCGAAGGAGAACCCGCCTCCACCGCGCAGTCCGCGCCGCACAACCCCCTCAAAATAGACGTGTTCGTGCAAACGCTGCTCAATTTGGGAAGCAAGAGTATTTCTCATAGCTTTGCTGCTATATCCAAGTTCCACTATGTGTTTAAGGTTAGTCACATACGGACGTAGTTTGTAATTTCAATAGGAATGCGAGAATATATAATATTTTACAAAGGTTCAGTGCGGTCATTACAGCATTTGCTTTTGAATACCACAATTATACGATACTCTATTCAGCTTCCAATAGCATGTTAAGTGCAGTAATCTTCCCATTACAACTATTTGCGGAATTCGGTTGCGATGACGGTCAAAGTTATTACTCTTACTTTCCAGATTTTCGTTCCATATTTCCAGCACATCGTTACTCGTATTTTCCAGATCCTTGCAGAATCCGAAGAGGCCCAAATCTGCATCCTCCGCAACGTATGGGAGCTGTGGCAACGTCACCCGCAGATGGTCTGCGTGCTCGTCGACAAAATGCTCAAGACGCAAATAGTGGAGTGCAGCGCGGTCGCCACATGGCTGTTCTCTAAGGAAATGTCGCCGTTCTTCACCGGCGGCTACCTGTGGGAGCTGCTGCATTTGACCATAGACAAAATGAACAAGCACGTCTCGAAACTGAGTAAGTACTGTCTAAATGCCTTTGTCATGTGTTGGAGAGTGCAGTGGTTATTTAAAGCTGTCAAAATGGTCACCGTCCATCACCTTCTAAACTTAGTGCAGTTTCCAGAACACAGCAACAGCAGGGGTAAGACTTAGACAGCTGAAGGGTACTATGTTATAATATTCTTAAAACCTTTTCTTGCTTTGTGTCATTTATTCATTTTGTCCAAAAAGTTGATGTCCATTATCTTCGCTTACAGGCGCTGAGTTGCAAGAAGCCAGAGAAGCGTTAGCGCGCGCCGACTCCAGCAGTTCAGATTCGGAAGACGATACCAATAGCAAGAAAAAGAAAGACCAGGACAAGCCCACGGAAGAGGTGACAATTTATTATTAAATTTTATTAATGATCTGCGCCTCCTGGTTTCCTTCTACTTGCGGAAACCTGCAAAGCTGTTTAAAAACGATGAGCCTATTTTCAAAACTTTAATTTTTCAGTTTGCAACTCGTTGATTCTCTTCATCGCTGATCGGTAAACCTTAACTTTAATTTAATTTTTTTATTCAGTAATAAGCTTGCATTTGACCGCCATGTTGCCTGATGGTAAGCAACGATACGGTGTACGATGGAGTATGCTCGCCTAGAAGAAACTGATTCACTCGCGACTTGAAGACACCTAGATTATATCTATCGGGAAACCCCCACTCAGGCAAAGAGTTCCACACCCTAGCGGTTCGAACTATAAAGGTGGAATCAACGCGTTTCGCACGAGTTTGTATTAGGCTCACAAAAGTTAAAACTGTTCGGAATTTTTTTTTTTTTTTTTATGTCATAGAGTGACGAGACAGAGCAAATCGCTCGCCTGATGTTAAACGTCACGTTTGCCCATAACAGGTCTGCGCCACCCAGAATTTGAGATCAATTTGTGTTCCAGGCGGTGGAGCGCATGGAGGAGCGGCTGGAGGCTGCGCACATGGACCAGAAGCGTCTGTTCCTCATCGTGTTCCAGCGGTTCATCATGATCCTGTCGGAGCACCTCGTGCGCGCCGACACGGACGCGCGCGACCCCGCCACGCACTGGTACACGGCCACCTGCGGCCGGCTGCGGCAGGTCTTCCTCGTCGTGAGTATCTATATATATAAAAATGAAACCCGTTTTCCTTGGTCACGGCATCACGCGTGAATGGCTGGACCGATTTCACTAATTCTTTTTTTGTTGTATTTGTTATTATTAGGAGAAGGTTCTTACGGAAAAAAAAAATATTAAGAAAATCTCTCAGAAATATTGAAAAACCCTAAAAACAGCCCTTTTCTTTGTGCAGTGTTTATATTTAATTAGGCAGTACCATAGAGAAGTACTGTATGGCAGTACCATAGAGAAGTACTGTATGGCAGTACGAAGTCTGCCGGGTCAGCTAGTAAAAAAATAAAAAATAAAGAAAATATCTCGAAAAAAAAATCAGCTAGTCCGTAGAAAATGTTAATGAAACACTACAAAGTGTATGGGAAAGCTGATTTCTTTTCTCGATATCCGGGTTTGTCCCATAGTAAAAGTTGTTCATAATGATGAGTAGTATGAGCCCTCTATGGCTTAGCATACCCTGTATATGTAAGAGACATGTATAGTAGCTGAAGCGGAGAAGCTTTTTTTACCCTGTATTTTTACTGTACATATAATTAAATCATCCTATTATCCTACATTCCACCTGCATGCTATCAACCTACTGACTACAAAACACTTCGATATCTGATCACAATAATTATATTCCAGCACCACGAACAAGTCCAGAAGTACAGCAGCACGCTGGAAACCCTGCTCTTCACTCAAGACCTGGATCCTCACATCCTCGACGTGTTCCACCAATTCGTGGCGCTCACTGCGTAACTACCACCTCATACGCATGAAAAAAAAAATGTGCTCCTACGGCAAAGATACCTATTATTGGTAGTAATATTATAATACAGTATAAAATATAACTCAATTGTTTAAACAACAATGACGGATGGGTAACCAATAATAACTAAGACCACCTTTTTGCTTTAATGTTGACGTGGAATGGAGGAACTAAAATAAAGTGGCCAATACAGTTGTTTAACTTCAACGAAGTTTAAGGCTTGTGAAGATGCTTTATATTTCCGCCAATCACGTAACATAGGCAATCAAAGGCAAAAAAAATGTTTGGTTTAATTTAGTTTACTTATTGACCGGTGATTACGAGTTGCAACTGGTTATTACTGGTTATCAGTCCGCCATGTTTGTTTACATAGCTAGGTAATTTTTTTTTCAGAAGAGTGATGCTTGCTAGAATGTAGTGGATCGGAATAAACAACATGATGTATAAGTTCCTTAGATATTGCTAGACTACGTTGGATACAGTTTAAACATCTTATTCATAACGCTCGAATTAAATGCATTCTAAAATTAAGTCTCGTTTGCACGTCTGACGTTTCTCATAAGCGAGGAGGTGACAGATTTTACAGCATAGATTAAGTTATTGAGTTTGTATGCTTAAATAATTAATTAGGTTATAATATATTATAGTCCTTTAATTGACTTTTGTTTAATGTAGTTGTTTGTACATTGTACTTACACAAATTTATAAAAAATATGAAGAGATTGCTGCATAGAAACTGCTAGATAAATTCGAATAGTCTAACTTCATAATGATTTCAAATTGATACATAAATAATGGAAATAAGAAACTTTTAAGATAAATTATTATGAGTAATTTCATATAGGCTGAGTGGTTAGACCTAATGTCAGAGTTTATGCCGCCCGAACTGTCCTCATAAGGCCGGTAGATACCTCTTTTTTTCCATTTTTTCATGCATCTGATAGCTTGAAAAATTACGTATCTTATGCGTGAAAAAACATTTTTTTTAAATACTGTTTTTGGGCTTATGAGGGCCGCGAAGGCTTCTTAGATAAATAAAAGTGTGTTGAAAGTTATTTCTTATTAATGCTACTTCAGTTTGACAAAAGTATTTAGTTTGGGAAGCATGTTACGTGAACTATGAGTATTTTTCATGTAAATATATAAGGTCATGTTCAAAATAACTTTTGTTTTATTATTAAGAGTGGAGACACGATATGGTTTCGATAAGAAAGGTTAAAACGACGGAGTAAAGACAGGACATGAACAACTTATCATTTGGGTTCAAAGTTCGTACACACGTCATCTTTTGTAGTGCAGTTAAATATTCAACAAAGGATGGCGCCACATTCTCTGTGTTAAGCCGTAGTAAATGTGCCTTTATTATGCCAGAGTGGCAAACAAGCAAACGGGCAGTCTGATGGTAAACGATACTGTCGCCTCTTTTACTGCAACTATAAAAGGTGGCGCCACATTATGTGTGATAAACCGAGCCACCCGTCTATTTTAGAGTAGATAATGCGGAGTAACCGCCTCATTTCGCGCATGTTACAGCTATCTATGACGCTTTAAAATGATACAGCTCTTTATAGGTGGGATATGGAGCCTAGGCTTCGTAAAAGGAACCTGTTGATACTCCAGGATACGAAACTCTAAAAACCACAAAATCAGACCAGAAATTAGACTTTATTTTTTGTAACTTAAATCTAGCAGTCGACAGTAATTTCAGCCTTATTTTAACAGGATAAAGCTCATTTTAAGTACACCAACAGTTCTTCTATGTCTTTCTTAGAGCCGAGGTAGCACGGCGCCCGCTGGTGGATGGAAGTGGGTTCGATGTCTAGGATAGGGATTTTCCCGTTTGTCGCGAGACCACCCGCCTCTGTGACTATGAAGGCCATGGGGTTGCATTCGTAGAGGAGACGTAACTGAAACAAAAAGATCAAGGTCCTTATTCTGGTAAGTGATATATTTTGACCAAGTTTGAAGGCTTTATTTGACAGATTCTAAACCAACCCAAACGAATGCGGAAGGACGTGGGAGCCCACCGTGATTAGTTTCCCAAGAAAACCCCACCTACCATGAACACAGAAATAACAGAATGCAAAACATCGTTAGAGAGAAGCTACTTGGAGGTGGTGGTCACGACCCTCAGACATGAGGAACACGATTTTAGGAGGAGGAAACCAACCAAAAATATATCTGCCTTTGTCATTGCTACATAATAGACAAAGCCATCAATTCTTTTAGAAAAATTAGATCTGTTAACTAAAGCCTTCAAACGTAAGTCTACGTGAAGAATTATTATCTAGGTGACTGTTGATCTCACGAGAAGGAGACTGACGGAGATAATCTCGAGCGCCTAAGAATAGGGTCACATTATTAGCGGAAAAATAAAACAAAAAAGGTACACTAGAATATTATAGATATCATAGGTCAATCACAGGTCAGCTTTTGACGTCAATTCTATTGCAAAATTTTCCAAACTAAATTTTACAGCTCAAAAATGTTTCCCTTTTCCCACTTACTAAAATAAAAAGAGATAAAGATAATTGTCCTCTCCCGTAATCGACAAATAATGGTTTTTCCTTACTTTGGATATTTATGTCAATTGAAGAAAAAAATAATATAAAGAGCAGAAAAAAGTAGCTAATTTTCTTAACTTTTTTAATTTGTGCTCTGAAATTACATTATTTTACCTAACTCATGCGAATTCACATATACGTTACAGTTCCTGTTATGTTTGCTTCGTCATGGCCCAATATCAATAAATCAGATATTCTCTGATTGAGGCACTTCGAGTCATTATTCTTTATCGCCTTGATTTGATACGATTTGTACGTGACACGCCCCCGTCGGATATTATCATAACCTGTTGATTAGATAACTGCCTCGTTGTCACTGAGTCGAAAATAGCAACGAAAATGTTATGAACATGTCTATATTATAGATTCCAATTCAATTTACTTGTTAGATTTTTTATCTAAAAATATCATCTACAGATAAACTCTTTTTGTTAAACTGACATTACAAGCCAAAGGATCTAACGCGAAATTGGTAGGTACTTATAAGCTAATTTGATGACATCCTGAAGTTCCTCGAACTAGACGATAGGGCCACTTGACAGGACACTGGCAATCTTATCTAAACCTGATTTTACATGGTAATTGTACATTCTTATAATTTGAGTTACTTCCCCCATTGACCCCATTTTGTCCCCACTTTGTCCCCACGTTATCCCTAACTTTCCCAGACATACTTTCCCGTTCGGCGCAGACTTGGTAGCCGGGTACATGAATATCCCGCCATACTTGATAGTCCGGTGCACGTCGGCCACCATGGAGCCCACGTACCGCGCTCCGTACGCTTTACCGGACTTGGGACGCTTCTTGTCTTCTATATAGTTTCTTAGGCCTTCTTCCCATTCCGCTGCGTAACCTGGAACGAAAAGTTGGGATAATGTTCGAGTGAATGTTGCCCGATCGGCGCAGGACCGAGATAGATACCAAGAGGTTAACACTTTAACTGCTGAAAACACATACCTACTTAGCCTACCTTATGTTTTCCTTTGTGCAACGCGAATGCGGCTACACACGCCAGGCGCGTAAAACAACGCATTTGGTTATTAGGTTTGGTTAAGCAGTTAAAACTGTAAATCTATACTCAGCAGTGGATATGATGATGATGCTTATTAAAATAGAGAAAAAAAAATTGATGGTTTTTTTTTAAGTTTTTTGGCGATTTTCTACCCTATAAGTAAGCATGGTCATGTTTATGTCCGCTCCATTTAGGTTTAGGGTAAAGTATAACAAAAACGATGTAGATTGTACATATTTTGTTTTTACTCTTTACTTCTGTCTGTTCTCAGTATAATTCCATAAATAATTTAATTGATTCCGACATTATCATAAGTAGCGCTGCAAGACGACTTTCAGTGCCCTTTCGATCAAACGAGTATTTCCAGTCTAGGTGGTATATATAGCTTTACAAATTGGAAAACTGACTGTTTGTGACGCGGTAGAACATGATTACAGTCAGTTTCTTATCGGATAGTCTGACTTGCAAAAATCTTCGTTATCTGGTATTTATCATCGGATCGAAAATGAATCCATTGCATCTCTTGTCCCTATCTAGAGTTAGCACCATCATTATAAGTTTCCGAGCAACGATAGAGAAGATTTAATTTTTCATGTCGTTTTCAGGACTAAAAAAGTATTATTGGTACATAATTCAATGTACAATTTTCCATAACCATTCAAGAATCATCATCATAGTAGCCGAACCATGATTATCTACTCGTAAGTCATCAGATTTCCAAGTATCTTACCTTCATTGATAGAAAAGATATTCCCCTTCTCAGGTATCTTCATATTGGGGTCCGTAAGTATAAACTCTCCAATAGAAGGGTCGTACATGAACCCATTGACCCCTTTGCCCTTCCCTACGGACAGCACTATCATAGTAGCTGATCCATAGAGTGCATATCCTGCAGCCACCAGGTCGCGGCCGGGTTGGAAGGCGTCTGACTCTGTTGGCTCTCCGGGAGTCTTCTTTCTGTAATTAGAATAATTCTGTAAGAGTTTTTAAAGATTTTTTTTAGTAGGTAAATCGATTGCTTGAGAGATACCATCAATGTCGTTTTGCTTTCTGCGCTTAAAAAGCGTGCTTAAAATGTTCTGACAAGTGCTCACTGACGTGAAATGTCTCGTGCAAGAACAAATTGGAGAACTTTAAGCAACCCAATAGAAATGTTTTATGGTTTTAGCTGTCAGCTAGTTGTGGACTACCCAGGTGGACTCTCGACTGACTGAGACTCGTGCTATGATAACTAGTACTAAGTATAGGTACTTACTTGAAAATAGCAAATATAGATCCGACAGACACGAGGCAGTCGATGTTAGAGGAGCCGTCGAGAGGGTCGAAGCACACTACGTACTTGCCGCGCCTTTCTGTCTCCACCTATGGCACCATACAATACATAAGCTATTCGTTAACTGTGTATTTGTATTTTGATAACTGGATATGAGTATTGGGGAGACCTAATCTAAACTCTTACAGAGTCAGTACGTTTGCTGCGACTGAGTAAAATAATTGTGTTATATCCTAAGTAGATACTACGGAATCACGCAAAAGTTTGTGTGGTACGAGTAAGTACAATGTGTGTCTATTACCAATGACTAAACGGATTCCAATAAAAGCGAAGACAAGAAGTTACAATTTACTACTTTAACTAAGCAGTAGGCAGGCACTAAGCATCCACAAAATAGCGGGTAAAAAAGGTTCATTCAACTTGAACAATATTGTGTAACACTCACATGTCTAGTGAAAGCGGATCTTATTATCAAGGGTTACGTTATTGCCTGACCTCAGGCGGGATTGGTATGCGACCGATGCGAAAAAATAAATAAAAGATGGACCACGCAAAAAAAAAAAAAACAGAAGCTGCAGGCTGATTCAGCTATCCGAACATCGAATGTATTCGACGATTACTTATCTTCAAAAAGTCTTCTGCCTTCGGAAAGAATTTGGGTTTATATGTCTAATTGTATAATCTCGGAAAGATTTGACATAAACATTCGATGTTCGGATAGCTGAATCAGCCTGCTGAACTAAGTAGAGAATGCGCACAAGGTGGTCGACGGGCCGTTTTTATCTTGATTGCCTTCGATTCTTATTTAATTCAAGTAGACCTATTATACTTAGCAGTGGAAAAGAGATAGCTATGGATGATGATGATGATGACGACGCTGTTGGATTACCCATTCTGAAATTTTGGATATCCATGATTTTACTGGGTAGCCACTACCCACCCACCAAGATCCCCCGCAACTTGTTTCACCGGTTCAATGAGAAGATTGTGAAAGTGTGAGTTTTGTGGTTTTCAGACAATATGAGATCCAGATATAAAAAGAGTAGGTAGCTAAAATAAAGACACCCATTTTATTTTAATGAAAATATAGTGGCAAACAAACGACGCTCCACCTCCAATACCCACGGCATCTTCAGTGCGTTGCCCGTACTGAAATAACGACATGAAATAGTACGAACCTCGTCTAAAACTCTTGAACTGTTTTCCTCACTTACCTCTATAGCGGTAGGATTCTCCTCCGAAACCAGCAGCGCGGCGGTGAAGGAAGACTTCAACATGTTGATGAACAGGTCGTTGGACAGGACGTCCAACTTCTTCACCTGCTCGCCTTGTACGTTGGTCTCGCCTGAGATGCCGTGCCTAGAAGCAGGATGAGAAACAATTTTGTATTATAAAAAATGTAATGATGATTGCCTACTATGTGCCTCTTTCGGCTTAACATGCCCTTTTTAATAGCCCTGTATAAAGCCACGGTGTAGAGAGCTAAGTGTGGGTATCTGTCCAGTGATATCTAGTAGCTCTTATTTTTTCGAGATTAAAGGTAGTGGGTAGGTAGTTAGGTACTCGTGGATAGAAATTGTAGCTCTGATTTAAACTTAGTTTAATTTGCGTTACGTACTGTCCTCGACCAAACTGTCTATAAAATGTTGTGATCAACGTTTGCCAAAAATAAAACAAAATCATTCATCAATGGTTTCCTTTCTCTATTTAGCGGCCTTGCGAGAAATAAAGTAACAAGTGATTTGACTTGAAATTCTTATCATTATTATAATACTAGGTTTGTTATGATGTTGAATGGAATCGTTTGGTTTTTTCAACAAGATAATTAAATTACACAAAAACAACAAGTAGATAATTCTTATTTGATTTGGAATGTTTCAAAAACTTTTAACATAATTATTGTGCAATGAGAATTTTAGCTTTATTCAAATGTAGGTAGATAGGTATATTTTTTTATTCACCCATCTATATTTAACTTTCAAATAGGCGGTTTCATTAAAATCGTAGTGTCGTGATTACTCGATAATAAAACCATAAAACATTATGGCGATGCACTTCAGAAACTTTTCCATGGTTAATGAATCGATACTTACTTTGTTCGATTTTTATGGTGTCAACACATTCCTCTATAAAAAAGTCAGTTTGGTGCATACCTACCTACCTATTTACCATTTTGTATAAAGTGTTGGTTCTGTCGTGGTTGTACCTAGGTATATGGTAATCAATTGCACATATAAATACTTACCTACTACCTACTTACTTACTAGTGGGGAGCTATGAGTGTGAAACGTAATTTTTTTTATGTATATGACTGTGACTTTAATTAAAGTGTACTAACAGTTTAGCGATGCCGGCTTTCCTGACGGCCGACTGGATGGCCTTGACCGCCGTCTGGATGGAATTGAGCAGCTGCGTGAGGTCTCCGGTGGCCGTGGCGGCGGTGCGCTGCTGGTGGAGCACCCACCGAGTCAGCGTCATAGCGTTCACGTCGAACGCCGGCCCTTGCTGGGACATCTCGATTTTTATTCGAATACGAACGCTAGAAAACGTCTGGCCTCGACGGGTGCCGGCTCGTCACTAAACACTATATAAACTAGTTAGCATTTACTAGTTGAGTTGTTGGAGGCGCGGCACCGGCCGAAGGTCATTCGCTTCCATTTTATCAGTTGTTTTCTAGTTGAGGCGTGAATATCGTGATGATGTAACTAAATGTAAATTTTTCGTACGATTGTCTCGCGTAAACAAGTTTGGAGATTAGTCCAACGATACGTAAGTTCTAAGTTACCTTTAGAGCAAGTGGTGAGGGTGTATGTGTTTGTTTGTAGAAGATATTATTCCTATATTCTTATAGAAGTAGTTTACTAGATAAATATACAACGACACGATATTTAATTTTGTAGTATTTTCAGTGAGTAGTAGTACCAACCTATATAACCTACCAATATAAAGTAATGTTTTTGCTATAAACGTTGATATTACGAATAAAGCCGACCAGATATTCCGTGCTTAGTAGGTAAATTACTATTAAAGCTAATTATGCACTACCTATCTATTTAAGAATTAAAAGTAAAGGTATGTACATTAGAGTACCCACATTTATCTCATCCCTAAGATATTCTATGTGCTCGTCTATTTCTCAGAGTCACAAGTGTCATTAATATACTGACTAACATTTACTTATCGGTCGAAGCAGCTATCAAAAACGACTTTTACTGTTCGGATTGGGTGGTACAGTGCTACGTACGTATCCTATAATCTAGTAGCAAACAAGAAATATTGTTTTCTTATTTCGTTTCATTCGTGTTTCCCGCCAAACGGCTGTTGTTTTTTTTTAAGGGTGGAATGTAGCCAGAAGAGAATTTGCAAAAAAATCGACTTAATTCGAATCGATTTGTAGTTTTGTTAAAATATTTGAGCCAATCCCTAGGTGTCAATGTTTTCGAAACAGTCATTGTCAATGTCATTCAACATTCATTCAATCATTCGTTCTTTCTTTCAATCAATTCATAGAGGAAAGAGGAAAGGACGCCATTTTATAATTAAAAAAAAATAAAAAGTAAACATGGCTCCAAAGCAGAAGTTCGCCGATGGTATTATTAATTCCTTTTGCTCATTTAAATACCTACTTTATTATTGCTAGTCATACTAAAGGTGATGTGGTTAAATAAATCTTTGTGATACTTAATTTGTTTAAACACAACAAAACCTCTTTTCAGGTGAAAAGGTGTTGTGTTTTCACGGCCCTTTAATTTACGAGGCAAAATGTCTCAAAAATAATGTTACAAAGGATAAGCACATTCGTTACCTCATACATTATGCTGGGTGGAACAAAAAGTAAGCATTCAACTGTTAATACAGAATATTACGTCTCTCAAATTTCTAACACTATTAAATTTCCAATTTGTTGGTTTTCAGTTGGGACGAGTGGGTCCCAGAAAGCCGTGTCCTCAAGTATAATGAAGCTAACGTGCAGCGCCAAAAAGAAGTGTTGAGGTCGCACACCGCACAGCCGGCAAAGAGTAAAAAAAGTAAGATACAGTCACAATCTTTAGTCCTGGACTTCTATCATCGTTAATTAGGGCAAATAAAGTGTTTATGTAATCCCTGCATCACTTAAAATTCAACTTATGTATGTCGCATTCCAGCCCCTGCTAAAGGGAGAAAGTCCGAGGCAGCAGCGGCTTCAACTACTACTACTCCAGCCCGTGAAGAGTCACGCGCGTCTACACCTGCTGGTGAGTTCATAATTATTCCCCACGCTGTTACATCTGGCCCTTAGGAGGCTAGGATAATGTCTTCATGCTCATGAGTGTGGATGTAGCTCTAGAGAGTTGATGATGATAATAAGGTGGTGTGTTATGTACAGTCAGTTAGATTATATGATGCCATGACTTAAGTTGCCAGTATCATCAAGCTAAGAGATCCTTATTAATTCCTCAATATAATAGATCTGCCGGATACCAACTGGTATTGGAGGTATCTATGGGCGGCATTGTTCACTTGCTATCAAGTAGCCAGTTTGCTTGTAGGTTCCATTTGGCATAATAAAGTCAATCGAGTCTCTAATTTGATTCCAGCGAAAGAACCTGAGCCAACACCGACTCCGGCCAAGGCAGCTAAGACCCAGAGCAAAGACGCACCCACTGACTCGGGCTCCGATCAACACAAGTAAGTGCTGTTTACTTTTCTGTGCAGTATTTTATCGCATCCCGTATTTGCATAAGTGCTATGGTTTTCAATGGTGCTATGTTTGCACAATATAATCTGCTTACAACTATTTATTGATTCAGGCTTTACTTCATGGAAGTTCATCTTCAAATAACTGTTTTCAATTGTATTTCTGGTGTATTTCCACCTTCTAAGCAAAAAAATCCGTCTTGAATTGATGGCTTCCTAGAAATACAGTTGAAAACAGTTATCTGCTTATAATGATTTTGCTACTAAGTACCAGTTAAAGTATTACATAAATCATGAACTACTAACGAAATACAATTAGTACACAATGTAGGTAAACTATTTGTCCCTGCATGTTATATTCTACTTTTTAAAAAGAGGTAAATGTAAATGATAAAAAGCACAATACGTTTTAACAGGGTTTGGGTTGATTTTTGATAACAATACATATTATCATAAGCTTTATCCCCTTTCCCTTCCCTTACCGTTTTATTCTTTAACGTAGGTTGTGAAATATGTTCATTCCAAATTTAGGTGTTTGAGAATAGCTAGAAGGAGTCTGTTATGTTTAAAGCAATTAATGGGTTGTGGTGGTGGAAGCACAAGTTTTTAGTTATATATGTTCTCACTGGTGTCATATATGTTTTGTTATAATTAACACAGGAATACTCATATAAAAATTAAGTTGTTTGCTATGACTACATACACACATACGGCTTCGTAATGTTTGCTTATATGTTTGGTTTGTGTCTGCAAGTTCAAAATTCTGGGTGGCGCAGACTTGTTTATGGGCAAACGTGACGTTTAACATCAGGCGAGCGATTTGCTCGTCTCGTCACTCAATTACATAAAAAAATAAATAATAATTATTGTTAAACAAATATTTTTCATTATTTTTTGCTATTAACCAATAATAATTAACAACTTTTTTTAATTATATATTTATTTTTTATTTAATAACAATTCATATTTCAAGTTCTACTTAATTTTGTGTGTTGATGGAAAATAAAGTGAAAGGAGATTTCATACATATTTTTATTTTGTTTAATTACGGATTTGTTTTGGAGAATAATGAGAAATTTTTGATGAGAAGTGCATGATTTTGAACTAAAGCTTCTGGTATTATAATCGCTTGATGTTAGCATGCTATTATGAAATGATAAATTGCTTTATTTATGCATGCAAAACCTTTTACAGATAGCTTTTTATAATACACGTCTGTGAGATCCATTTCACATGAGCAGTTAATGGTTCAGCAGCAAGATCTAGTCACCAATGCTACGCACTGTGGAAAATTACTACAATTTTTTTTTTGTGTGTACATTTTAAGTTTCAATATAGGCAGTTTGACATCTACTAACAAGTTGTTACTACGAAGATCTATGCTTTTCTGGAAAATACCGAATCACTTACCCAAACCTTTCATATTCGCAACTATATCTTTTTTTTGCCCGACAAAAATAATTGCTGAGTTGTTAAACTTCGTCAAGACATAACACCCACCATTGACCAAGTAACTCTTTTTAAAATGAAAGCTGACGTGGTTTTAATTATCTTAATACACGGGAATACTCCTGTTTCATAGAGTCAGAGCGTCAAAGATACGTTAGTTGTCTGTATAAAACAAAACATGCACCAAAAATCTTGTCAAAGGAACTAAAAATACTCTACTTAACTTTGCAGAAAGAAACGCGGCCGCCTAGATTTATCCATCGAATCGGAGGAGCAGTATCTAGCAAAGGTAGAAGTCAAGATCAAAATCCCCGAAGAACTGAAAGTATGGCTAGTCGACGACTGGGATGTCATCACTCGCCAGCAAAAACTGGCTTTACTACCCGCCAAGCTGACCGTCAACCAAATCGTGGATAACTATCTAGCTTTCAAGAAATCAAGCAAAGCACACAACCAAGCTAAGGAGTCTGTCTTACTCGACGTGACGAACGGCATAAAGGAGTATTTCAATGTGACGTTAGGCGCGCAGCTGTTGTATAAGTTCGAAAGGCCGCAGTACAGCGAGGTTTTGCAAGACTACCCCGACACGCCGATGGCCCAGATATACGGGGCCATACATCTGTTGCGGTTGTTCGCCAAAATGGGGCAAATGCTCGCATATACGGCTCTAGATGAAAAGTCGTTACAACATGTCCTCACGCATATTCAAGACTTCTTGAAGTACATGATGACGAATAGATCGACGTTGTTCAATCTGCAAGACTACGGGAATGCGACGCCGGAATATCATAGGAAAGTTCAGTAGAGGATTTTAGTTTGTAGGAAGTTTTAAGTCAATAAAATGTTTACAATTATGACCTTATTGCAAGCCTGGTTTTATTTTTAGTTTTTATAGCAGTGTTGCTCGGTGGATTCACAAACATCGGGACGAAGTCGTGCTTTGAGATTTTTAGGTCAAAAATGTTAGCATTAATACTGCACATTCCGTAAATAATTTGTAATTGAGATTGTGTAGATCGCATGATCTTTGAAACCAAGAGGAAAAAAAGCAAAAAGCCAACATTACGCGGTGTTCCCAGGCGGTCACCCATCCAAGTACTGACCGCGCCCGACGTTGCTTAACTTCGGTGATCGGACGAGAACCGGTGTTTTCAACGTGGTATGAACGTTGGCGATAGACAATCCAAACCAAATCGTTAGTTTCAGCTTCATGACGTCAAATCATTGTCTTAAAAATAAACAGTTACGTCAACAAGAGAAGATAATAGAGTTGCTTGAATGTCGCACGAAGATAAACAGACGCAAATGTGTACTCTAGTTTACCTAATATGAAGGCCTAAGATCACCAAACCTTGACTAATAGGCGTTTAAATTTTTAACCAACTCTTTTTGACAACTCTTCAATAACTTAAATGTCAACAATGGTCGATGAAGTAAATAATCGCCAAGTAAAACATTGGTGAACACGAGCCTAAACATAATACAAATAAAAAAAAAGTAACGATTAGGTGATGCTCAGATTTTCGTACTCGGAGCTATTCGGCTTTCTGTCTCGCAGGTTTGGGGGCTATAAAATATAACCTCAGGGATAGGATAGCTTTCTATTTGCAATTTTTTTATCAGACCAATAGTTTCAGACATTACCTAACCTATACAGGGTTATTCATAAAGGGTATGCTAAGCCGAAAAGGTGTCATAGTACTCATCATTATGAACAACTTTTACTATGGGACCAACTCGAAATTCTTAGCATACCCTTTATGAATAACCCTATATAATATCAGTATAAGGTATAAATATAGCCTTTACAGAGGTAAAGGAATTGTTGGAACGTATTTTTTTTCTTGCAAGTGTAGATTCTATGTATTTCACGGCAAAAAAATTGGGTTTAGCTGCAGATAGCTGCAGCAAAAAGCCAACATTACGCGGTGTTCCCAGGCGGTCACCCATCCAAGTACTGACCGCGCCCGACGTTGCTTAACTTCGGTGATCGGACGAGAACCGGTGTTTTCAACGTGGTATGAACGTTGGCGATAGAAATCCCAAAAAATAATTTCTGTTTCACAGTAACATGTGACGTCACACGTTTTTATCACGTTTTTTACGTGATGGGCCTTGGTGAAAGGACAAAAAACTTGAAAGGACGCTTTCTAGAAGAATTTGCCCGCATTAGCAAGAACATAGCTAGACATTGCGTGGAAGGAGGGAAGGGAAGCCTCCAATAATAAGACAAGCTGGGCTGAATAATAAAAAATATTCTTATCAGTTGGGAGTCTGATAAAAAGTAAA
The DNA here is from genome assembly GCA_949125135.1 of Alcis repandata. Classification (NCBI taxonomy): domain Eukaryota; kingdom Metazoa; phylum Arthropoda; class Insecta; order Lepidoptera; family Geometridae; genus Alcis; species Alcis repandata. Next base: position 9,136,099 of record OX421238.1, read on the forward strand.
TGAAGCAAAACGTATCGAAAATTACAGAATAAAAGAATCTGCAGCAAAAAGCCAACATTACGCGGTGTTCCCAGGCGGTCACCCATCCAAGTACTGACCGCGCCCGACGTTGCTTAACTTCGGTGATCGGACGAGAACCGGTGTTTTCAACGTGGTATGAACGTTGGCGATTGCGATACTGAAAAATAATTTCTGTTTTCACGAGGCTTTCACATAATGACGTCATACTATTGATCAAACACAAAAATATGCGTCACATCACAACTTTACAAGATAATAGAGAAAAAGATAGGTATAGTATACGTTTCGCGCGCAGATAAAAGAGACAATTACGAGCTCTGGCTTAACACTAACAAACAGCACACCAATAAAAGTAATTTTATTCATAACTAGCTTATGCTCGGGATTTCATACCCGATGCGCCTCGGCCTTCTGCCTCGCAGGCATGGGACTATAAAATTCAACCTATAGCACTCTGGAATAGTGTAGCTTTCTAATTGGTAAAAGATTTTTTTTACCAGTAGATTCGGATATTGCCTACCCAATATGAACAAACAAAAGGTGTAGTCTGTAGAGAATAAGTAATAGTAGGATTTCCGAATGGCTTCCGAAAATCCACAGCAAAAAAGCCAACATTACGTGGTGTTCCCAGGCGGTCACCCATCCAAGTACTGACCGCGCCCGACGTTGCTTAACTTCGGTGATCGGACGAGAACCGGTGTTTTCAACGTGGTATGAACGTTGGCGATAGAAATCCCAAAAAATAATTTCTGTTTCACAGTAACATGTGACGTCACACGTTTTTATCGCCATCTCAATAGACATGCCGCCATAATAAGTATGACACATGGAAATGTAAAAGCATGTTTAGTTCTAGTTTTGATCGCAGATGGCGCGACCTACCGAAACCTCTGGTCTCTACTACGCTCTTTGCCTCTAGTTCTAGTAGTATCGTACTTCCTACTAATATTATAAACGCGATAGTTTGTGCGTATGTTTGTTGCCCTTTACGCAAAAATGGCTGAACGGATTTACATGAAGTTTGGAATGAAGGTTGTTCATGGTCTGGAATTCTGGATTAAGCTACTTTTTATCCCGGAATAGCGGGTGAAACTGCGGGGCGCGGCTAGTGTACTTAAGTTTATTTTATTACAGACTACATCATCCAAGACGACCAACACTCGAAGTAAGTACATAAACCTGCATAGTAAACTGGCCTACTCAACCGCCTTGACAGTCCCTTGAAATGGTCCTTATTACAAATCTGCCGGTCAGCCTGCAATGCCGCGACACGCTGACACACTTGTGGAGTGACTCACTCGTGTATGCGGGGAAAAACTTGATCGACCATAACTTACTGAGGCCGTGTGTGTACTACTTTAGGCACAGAAACAGTTATAGTTCCAAACTACACCGAGACACATCAGACTACATAACAGGGTTTTAAGGAAAGGAAAGGATAGTTATGCTAAGTTGAAAAGGGCCCATATGCTCATTATGAACAACTTTTGCTGTGGAACTAACCCGGAATTCGAGAGAAAAAAATCAGTTGTTCCTTACATTTTGTCGAGTGATCTTTTTTCGGCTTACCCTTTGCTTATAACCCTGTATAAAATATTGTCTACCCAAGCACGTAATACTTTTGTCTTTTCTATGTCTTGTGGAGCTTGTGATTTTAATGTTTGACTAATGGTGTGACGTCATAATGTGAATATGGAATGTGAAATCATTTTTCAGCCTCTCTATCGCCAACGTTCATACCACGTTGAAAACACCGGTTCTCGTCCGATCACCGAAGTTAAGCAACGTCGGGCGCGGTCAGTACTTGGATGGGTGACCGCCTGGGAACACCGCGTAATGTTGGCTTTTTGCTTCGACTTTTCTTATACTGTACTGTGTATTTATGTTCGTTTTACTTTTTTACCTAAATGCCCATGTTAGTAACTTAAATTTTTATTTAGTAATTTTTGTACAACTTTGATTGTAGGTACAACTTCAAATTTGCATTCGATGTTAGGTACTATCTCTTTTCGGTACAAAACTAGTCATAGCTAGGTAGCTAGTCATTCTACCTGTACGAACACGAACAGTATAAAACTCGGTGCCGATACTTTGTTTGATTAATTTTGTATTCGCTGACATAAAATCAACAGCACCAGCAACAAAGACAACAGCAGAAACTATTCAAAGAGCTGAAAGACCACATTGGCCTTCATTATAAGATCTCCATCTAGTACATAAGTTGTTGATCCTGCCGATGAAAATAAGTCGTAAGAAAGTAAGATCAGGTGCATAAGTAAGGATCTCCTGTAAGAAGTACTTATTGCGTCACAAAAGACAAACAAAAACTAACCTTCACCGTCACAAAACAAATTCAAGAAAACACAAAAGAAGGCATTAAAGAATCATCTTCTTTATACTATTATTTATGGGTACAAAATATGACCGACCAGTAAGGTAGTTCAGTGAAATCGAGTTTAGTTTGAACTAAGTACCGTACCTACATAAAAACTAGGTACCTTATAAGATGAACCATGGATCTATTATACCGCCAGATGTTACATTCAAACATATCTAAGAAATATCAATAACTGACTGACACGTACTCATAACCAGGACGAATGTGAAAAAATACAATACCAAATTAGTTTTATAAAGGCCACAGAAGGCTGGACATATGGTCGTCCACTTATAAAGCCAGGGTCACACCGCACGCAAGCTAAGCTGAACAGCTTGGCTCACGTAGGTACAAAAGCTTGGCTCACGCTAAAGCGACTTATTTAAGTTCAGAAAAAAAAATGGAGATGTAATCAATATGCAACGGTTATCTAATTTATTTGTTTCAAAGCCTACCGGCTTGCACTCTTGTACACTCTACAGGTGCTTGCCATACGTAATTTAAAATATAGCCACCATTGTAATTTTCTATGGCATTAAATGGTGACATCGCTCTGCCTCCAAACAAACATTTTATTGCTCAGTTTGTAAGTCTAAAATGCTATAATTAACTAACGTTTCACACTCACAGCTCATTAGGATAACTGTGTCGGGGATGCCATGGAATCCACAAAGACAAGGACAACTACTCGTAACACCACACTGACAGTGACACTGCTACTTATGTGGCACCATCACTGCTAGGAATCCCAAGCCATCTAACAGGCATAAACAATTTGAACAATGCATTCGATCGCAGTGTGAATCGCGCTTTATTAAAACGCTGCCTGTGCACACTATCTTGCCAATTTAGGTAAATCAACAGGACACTGTATTGTTATTAATTATGATGAATAATATTTTGATTTCATTGCGCAGTGACATTGTATTGGATACCTATACCTATTATACAATGCAGTGCTTGCCAAGATATGTGGAACGTAAGCGATCAAGATCTATAATTATATATAGATAGCCAGCCAATACGTGGTCATGCTGGGATGGGACGGTTTTGTGATAAAAACAAATGAGTTCTGGTTTTATTTTCTATTATCCATTAATTTTTTGCAAAATTAACTATTGCGTATTGTCCATTGATATCATAATGTTATTGATTTAACATGATTAGGATTAAGTACATGGGATCATGGACTCATGGAGTAACTGTTTGTTTTATGAAACTGGAAGATTTATATTCTTTTTATTAGGTACATAATGAAATAAATAGATAAAAGCGATTGCAGTGCTCCATCTGAGGCGCTGCAATCGCATTTAACACGTTCGGTGCCACCGACACGCCCGGAGAGTTCACGTAAATCTTATTCCAGTGCCGACGACACGAATGGCGAGTTCAACCGTCAATAAAATTTGGCGGCATCGGAGAAGACATCATGAAAATCGTAGTGGTACTGAACGTGTTAAGCAACATAAAAATAATAAAATTAACATGGGTTTTCTTTCTCTCACCTGCCAAAACAATTTCTTCAGTGCTCCAATCATAGCTCCAACATGCCAAGTAGCTTGCCAGCGACTGTATGCATGCACTTGCAGACTTGCTTGTTTGTCAGGGTAACTGCCTTGTATGGTGAAAATACCTGACGGTAATGTCTGAGGCCGGCGACGAGACGGCGTCAGTAGTACCAACTTATACGTGCGGGTGGGGAAATATGAGACTATTTTCCTTGAGCAATAGCGGCACTGTCAACTAAATAGCGAGCAATTGGTAATCTCGAAATTTCTGCTCTGTTGCTGACTCTTTTATTAATAACTAGCTTCGAAGCATAACTAGCTGCAACCTGCCCTGTATTAGTAGAGCAAACGAAATAAAAATATATATTCAAATCGGTCCAGCCGTTCTCGAGTTTTAGCCAGACAAACGAACAGCGATTCATTTTTATATTTAAGATGTCATGAGTACAAGAATCATAGAGATATCATCTGGCGTCCTAGAATATCAAGCTAGATACATAGATATAGATAGATAAATTCATTATTGTTTACACCAGAAATTACAAAAAAAAAGATTATAACACTTGAAACTAGTGCGACAACTGGCGGCTATCGCTAAGAACGATCTCTTCCAGGCAGTAAAGATCTACTCTGTACCTACTTATGATCAATAGCAGGATAAAATTAGAACTAAAATCCTCCTTCAATTAACCACATACATTTGCGGATGAATTAGGAACTAAAATTTACCTTGGCCACGCGCGGCGCTCTCAACTGAACAGAAAAGATGGTACCTAGGCATTGCTGTAATGTGTCGTTGCGACACTGATGAGTTATTGTGCGGCGGCCAGGATGCCAATGAAGTTGTTTTGAGGTTGATTACTGATTCGTGCAAAATGATAAGACATTCCATCGGGACAAGCTCTATCGGGTCTTTCCATACATTTCGATCGTTTTCTTGTAAACAACAACTTTACTGTTATCGTACTTATATCTTAGTTTTTGTTAGTATGTATGACGTCACAGTCTGAAACCAGATTTTCTTTTTCTTGCATATCATCGCCAACGTTCATACCACGTTGAAAACACCGGTTCTCGTCCGATCACCGAAGTTAAGCAACGTCGGGCGTGGTCAGTACTTGGATGGGTGACCGCCTGGGAACACCGCGTAATGTTGGCTTTTTGCTGCGGATTTTCTGAAACCAAACCATTTTTTGTCTTAAAATGCTAAAAATTTCAATCTATTAAAAAATAAATCACACACAAGGAATCATTTTACAATTGGATCCAACTATTACTTATTCTCTACTGACTACACCTATTACTCAAATTTTATAGAGGTTTGTTTGCAATTTGCATAGGCAACGTCCGAATCTACTGGTCTGATTAAAAACAATATTTTACCAATAGAAAGCTACACTATCCCTGAATCCCTGAGTGCTATAGGTTATATTTGAAAAGCCCCGAGCCTGCGAGACACAAGGCCGAGTACAGAAATTCTGAGTTTTTTTTGTTAGCATTGCTGGAGCACGCAATTGTCTCCTTTTATCTTTACGCGAAATTGCAACTCAATTGTCTCGTTGATGTAACGATGTCGTGTCTTTATTTTAGTATTAGACTAATGGTTTGACGTCATAATACATGAAAACGAAAAATATTTTTCAGTTTCACTCTCGCCAACGTTCATACCACGTTGAAAACACCGGTTCTCGTCCGATCACCGAAGTTAAGCAACGTCGGGCGCGGTCAGTACTTGGATGGGTGACCGCCTGGGAACACCGCGTAATGTTGGCTTTTTGCTGGGATTTTTCTGAAAGCAAACCATTTGCCATAAAAGACTAAAACTACCAAAATTAAAAAAATATATCATTGACAAGTTAACTTTTATAATTGATTCTACTGATTATTATTTATTCTCTACGGAATACATCTTTTACTGGTACTATATATAAGGAGGTATTTGTATAGGGTAGATAATCTCCGAAACTTACTGGTCAGATTAGAAAAATATTTTACCAATAGAAAGACACACTATCCCGTAACGCTATAAGTTATAAATTTTATAACACCACACCTGCGAGACAAGGCCGAGTAGTATCTGGTATGAAATCCCGAACGTCAGCTAGTTATGAAAAAGATATTATTTTATTGGTGTGTGTTAAGTATTAAGTTAGAGCACGTAAATGTCTTTTTAACCGACTTCAAAAAAGGAGGAGGTTATCAATTCGACCATGTTTTTTTTTATGTTTGTTACCTCATAACTTTTGACTGGGTGAATCGATTTTGATGATTCTTTTTTATTAGAAAGCTGACGCTTCCCATTTGGTCCCATTTCAATTTAGTCCAGTTCTGATAATGGTATCCATGAAAAAACCATATAAGTCCTAATTTGCATTAAGTACGTGCGCGACAAATAGATGAATAACTCAATAGTCGGTCTTTTGAAGTCGGTTTTTGTTTTTTGTTTTGTAAAAATAATGTTCTTGTTTATCTGCGTGTTATACGTGTCGACACAGGAGGCTCTTCATCAAAAGACATGAGTAATTAATGTAACTGAGATCAACTTTTATTAAAAACAATTATGTAAGCGATTCGCCGCTATTGTACGCTGCGCTGACGTCCATCTTGTAACCATCCTTGTTACCATATGGCCGCCCCGCTTCCATAGCCAACGGCGCTTCGCTAGAGTGGCCAGAGACAGCCAACTCTCTAATTTTGACAGTAACATTATCGAATTATGTCCAAGCGCCGTCACGGCCGGACTGACATACGCCCGTCCTCGGGCGTTAATTGTTATTTGCTGAGGTTAATGGATCTTCTTCTTCTTAGTCGTTCACTCTTGGCAGAGTGGTTGTGGTTGCAATGTTACACGGAGGCTCTTCGCCGTCGTCGACGCCCCATTCCATTGCTGCTGCACGTTTCGCAATGCTTCTCCATTTAGTTAATTGGCATCGCTCAAGTTCTCGTTCCAAAATAGGAAGCTTCCTGTAGTCTAGAAGACCTCTGACGTTCCAAGTACCGAAACGATAGTATTTTCGTAAATTGAAGCTTTTTCCAGTAGCATATTTTCCATGGGATGCCTGGTTGCCCGCATCTCCATGGCCAGTAGTCCATTTTCCACTCCCAGCCCCGGAAAGCTCGGAGCGCCGGTCGCTACGCGGGTTGCCAGGCAAACTTGTTCTGCCTATTTGTGCCTTCATCATTACAACTCTCATGGGATTGATAATGTAGTAGTTTCCCCTTGCTTTCTACATCGCGGAGGTTAATGGATATCTGAGGTTAATCTGGAACAAACAATTTTTCAATCAGTCGGATATCCGCTCGTCCATCCTGCTCATAACACGGACTAGAACTTGAACACTGAGTGGATTATGGTTATCAACTCCCAACACAATATTTGAATTAAGACCCCAGTCCCCTCAACCAGTCAACACAGAAATCATCTGGACCAAGCGAGTGCGCCCTTTCAACCAACCCACCACACATGGGTATGGCCCGGATGTCACCCCTTGACCAGGCTCGACATTCATCTGGACCAAGCGAGTGCGCCCTTTCAACCAACCCACCACACATGGGTATGGCCCGGATGTCACCCCTTGACCAGGCTCGACATTCATCTGGACCAAGCGAGTGCGCCCTTTCAACCAACCCACCACACATGGGTATGGCCCGGATGTCACCCCTTGACCAGGCTCGACCTTCATCTGGACCAAGCGAGTGCGCCCTTTCGACCAACCCACCACACATGGGTATGGCCCGGATGTCACCCCTTGACCAGGCTCGACATTCATCTGGACCAAGCGAGTGCGCCCTTTCAACCAACCCACCACACATGGGTATGGCCCGGATGTCACCCCTTGACCAGGCTCGACATTCATCTGGACCAAGCGAGTGCGCCCTTTCAACCAACCCACCACACATGGGTATGGCCCGGAAGCACCCCTTGACCAGGATCGACAACCCAAGAAACACATTACGGGACAAATATAAAAAGACATCAAACCATGACCATCATCATCACATGCTACTCCACTTCAGTCAGCTTAGCAAACTTCTCTTTATTCTGAGCCAAGCGGAAAAGCCATACCACGCTTGGTATGCTTCTTCATTCTGGGATATTTCCCAATTATGACTTCTTCCTTCTCCCAGCACATTGTAAACCTAAAACCATAGAAACATGTAACACAAAACCATGACATTTGTATGATAGCTAGGGCTTGCAATTCGAAATCCGGTTATCCGAATAATAAATTTGAACAGATAATGCAAACCCTTAAACCCTGATAGTTGATTGTTTTTTTGTTTTTTTTTTTTGTTCTTTTGTTTGTAATGTGTCTCAGGATAACGGTCAGTACTAATAGTCCTAGAATCATCATGTTTTAGTGCCGTCACAGCCTCCTGATAGCTGAAGTAGTTAGCCGTCATTACAAGTAAGCCACTTAATCCACTAAACAAGACTCTCACACACAGCACCCTCAAATGTAACAAGGGCAGGGCAAAATACATGCTTTGCTTTAATTGAAATACAAATGACAAAATAAGTAATCTAGACCAGCCTGAAAAGTAGAATACTATTATAGATTTTTATCCTTTCATGAACACTAGATTTTTATATGTACAGCCAGATAAACAGCCTCTTGTTAGAGTGAATAAAACCTGCTAAAGAAAACAATCTTTCTACAGGTCCTGATAAGCATAAACTTGTGTTAAATTGTATGAACACATTTTTTATATTTGAATAGAATTGAATTGAAAGCTCTTTGCTTTTATCATTTAGGAAGCTGACCAACTCTAACTCCATTTTAGATGTCTGTGATTGATTACTGTCTCTGTTCTCAAAAAGCGTTAAATGTATTTTGAAGTTTCAAGTATTTGAAATACTAATTACAAAATACCTCAGCGTCAGGTATTTGAAATTACAAATTACATTTTAATGAAGTAATTGAAATACTGCCCAACCCTGAATGTAACACATAACTTTTCTTTTAAATATGGACCGGCAATTCACAATGAAATTAAAATAAAAGGATACTGGTTCACCGGACAATGTCCTTAGAGTACCCCTGGAAGGGCGGTCCCAACATTGTGCAGTTGCTTGACCTCAGATTTACTATAGTTCTTCCTGACAGTGAATATCTGCGTCAGCATGTAACTTCTTCAAACATCATTCATCATTCTGATCCTTTTGTATTCCTTGCATTAACATTTCTTCAGTGTTCATCTTCCATTCAAACTGCAAAAACAAAATACACCTGGTAGACTTTTCTACAGATACTTGTTTCTCACTGACACATACTTTGAGTCTGATAACTGCAAAATAAAATCTCAGGATACATCCAATATAGTCTTACAAGTCAAATCAGTCAAAATCATATCTCAAAATAAATTAAAATAATAAATCAGGTCACACATTAGCTAAGAGCAGACAACCACTCCCGGATTCCTTAGGTAATATGAGAATTTATCTTAATGACTGCCAAAAATTACAAAAAGACCTAGATGTAGTCTCAGAGTGGTGTGCGGGTAATTACATGCATCAAAACATTAGTAAATGTTTCCTTTTATCATTCACTAATGAGCGAAATTAAATAAATCAATGATTGTGTGATTAACAGACACATCTTGACACGCTCCTACATTGCTAAAGATCTTGGCATTCTTTTCAATGATAAGTTAACTTTCAGGCCACACAATGTTCATATCAATAACAAAGCTTCTTGGTTTTGTATTAAGACCCACAAAAGGTTTCAAAAAGCCTAACAGTCTCTTATACCTGTACTACTTGCTTAAGTGTTTAGGAATATGGCAGTGTGATTTGGTCTCCACATTATCAAGTGCACAGACAATATCTGGACCTGGGATACTTGTACAAAATTGTTATTTCTTTAATAGATTCCCCTGACCTATTGTAGCATATTTCTTTCAATATTAAATTCAGTCATCGTAGAGCCAAAGTTACCACTCTTTGAGCTTCAAGTTTATAAGAATAGTTTTTAATCCCATAGTAAGAATATCCCATCAATTTAACAATTTATTAAAAAGTAAAGAAACGAGCTCTCCAGATAATGTGGTCAAGCTACACGAGGGTCCAGGAGGAGGATAATTATTGTACATGTACGATCATTTCATAACTATGTACTATGTACGATGGTACACGACTATCGTACGCAGATTATACGATAATTTTCATTATGATGTAAAATTTGATAATTACACCGATAGTCGATAGCCCAATAACAATTATAGTTGTTTTTTTTTTTACTGTCAGCACCATCTATTGGCTCATTTCTTTCTTAGGAACACATTATGAACACATGCTGCTGCTTCATGGTGCAATCCTTTCATTGGTTGCCACTGTCTTCCAATCAGCGATCGATATCGATATCGATTTATAAAGCATTTGCAAATTTGTCACGTTTCATATGATTTTTAATGTAATTAGCTATTTTCCTGATGGATACGATGATTTTAATCCATATTATTCCATAAACGATAATTTTACGGCCCTGGTACGATAGCTGCCTGGCTTCAGGTTGTGAATGTGAACACTGGGTTAGTCTAAGTCCACAACGTGAACCTTTCAATAGCCCAGTACTACTCTATGCAATAGCCGCTGCACTGCTCCTTCATGTCCACCTAGACACGGCTGTTGGAAGTTGTCATGACTTTCCACATGCAAATCATTGCTTTAATCCGACATTTATTTCGATGTCTTCTCTGTGGCAATATTATTTTCTCGTCGTCGTCTCGTAGACATTTGTCAGATCCGGCATCCACATGACCAAATCCGATCGGTCGTATTGCGGTATTTGCAGTTTTGAGGCAAAATCTCGATGCACACGATGCAAATGCTTTCACACTATGCAAAACAATTCGGCACAAATCGTTCAATGAATTCTGGATGTTTTATTGCGGCGCAACGGGCTCATCCCACTTCTGATGTCGACACAGGAGGCTCTTCATCAAAAGACATGAGTAATTAATGTAACTGAGATCAACTTTTATTAAAAACAATTATGTAAGCGATTCGCCGCTATTGTACGCTGCGCTGACGTCCATCTTGTAACCATCCTTGTTACCATATGGCCGCCCCGCTTCCATAGCCAACGGCGCTTCGCTAGAGTGGCCAGAGACAGCCAACTCTCTAATTTTGACAGTAACATTATCGAATTATGTCCAAGCGCCGTCATACGTATAGCGATATCATATTTTCTATTTCTATTATCTTTTGAAGTTGTGACGCTATATATATTAATTTGTGCTTGATCAATGGTATGACATCATTATGCGAAAGCCTCGTGAAAACAGAAACTATTTTTCAGTCTCTAATTCGCCAACGTTCATACCACGTTGAAAACACCGGTTCTCGTCCGATCACCGAAGTTAAGCAACGTCGGGCGCGGTCAGTACTTGGATGGGTGACCGCCTGGGAACACCGCGTAATGTTGGCTTTTTGCTGCAGCTATCTGCAGCCAAACCATTTTTTTCTTGAAACCAAAAAATCTTAAAACTATCAAAAGAAAAAAAAAATCATTGACAAGGAAAACTAAATTTACAATTGCTTCTAACAATTATTATTTATTTTCTACAGAATACATTCTATACTAATTACTGATGCTATAAAGAGGTAAAATTTGTATAGGGCAGATAATCTCCAAAACTATTACAATACTGATTTTAATAATTATTTTACTAAATGAAGAATTACACTATCTCTGAGTGCTACAGGCCTATAGTATTTGTAGCCCTAAGCCTGCGAGATAGAAGATCGAGTAGCATCGGGTACGAAATCCCGAGCATCACCTAGTTTTGCATAAAACCTTTTTTCATTAGTGTAAGTATTAAGTTAGAGCACGTAAATGTATTTTGACGTGACAACGTCTTATAAATTGGTTTGCCGGGTGACACTTCAAGAAACTGCGTTACGCTCCGCTCACGTTATGCGCTCACAATGAGAGCGAGTGAGAGGCACGCGTCCCTTCCACTCGGGCATGGTTAGCCCGCCTAAGAGCGAGAGAGACAGACATAAGTCGTTGTCACGTAAAACTTTCGCCCGTATACCGACTTTACAGGCAACCAATTTTTTTATCTGTGAGCGAAACGTGTATAAACGTGTATTGTTTACGAGACTGTATAGTCGTGTCTTCCCAAACTTTACTTACAGTGTGTCCTGAAAAAAAAAACCTATGTCAATTTTTCGTTTAACAAACAACATCACAATCATGTCAGATTAATGCCAATCGTTGTTTAAAGTCGACAGTAAAATAAATTCAAGTAAATACATTCAACAGGAAAATTATAGAATCGTTATTAATTTGTAAACAAAAAAATATGTACCTGCATTGACCCACGTTTCGTCCAAATAATATATCGGTCTTTGTTCTTTTCTAAACTTCATAATTGTTTTCAAGTACTTTATGCGCCACAATACAATATCGTGTCTCTCGATTAAGGCACTGTTTCTTTTTCTTTTAAGATATTTGAATTTCAAATGTTTTAATAACCGCCACAGCGCCGTACGGCTAATATTTGGCAGCATTTCGTCAGAATTAACTGCTTCCAAAATTTTATTTAATGTCGGGACCTCGCTGTTCAAATAAAATTCATGAACTTTTTTTCTAATGCATGACTTGTCAAACTCGTCAATCTTTTCAATTATATTCGGACCACGTTTTGGTGATGCAGGCGGCCTTATTGTATCCATTTCTTTATATTCTTTTAAAACACGATATACAGTTGCCTTGTTTATTCCCAGAATATCGGCAGTCTTTATTTTCATTTCCGTTTTGGACATATATTTGTCTGAAGGACACGTCTCTTTCACATATTTATAGACGTTAATTGTCATCATTTTTTCATTTTCCGACAGATGAGATAACTTGCGCTTCTTTCTAGGTGAGTTAAAACTTTTAAACGGTCTTGATGACGAGGAAGACGACTCCGATGATTCCATTATCACTCACAAACAAAAAACAACACAAAACAAATATATGTCCTAACAAAAACAGATATAACTAATTTAACTCAACAAAAAATAACAATTAACAACCAAACATTCAAATAGCACACTAAAACAATCCGAATCCAAGCGTATTCCAGAGCGGAATGTGGGCCCCAGCCATATCTTACCGAAAAATGTCAAAACAGGTTTGCAATATCTGATGGACCTTGTCGCTCGCCTCGCCCGGTACCACGAAACACGGTAAATGCGTAAGCGACAGGGAAACGATACATAAATGTATGGATAACGATACGCATCGTTTGTTTTCGGTGCTCTCGTGGTACCGTGGCGTGAACGTACGTTTTTCGCTCTCTAGTTGAAATAGACTATAGCAATATCTTTTTCTCTATTTTTATTATCTTTTCACGTGATGCTTGTGTATGATGTATGTTTGTATCAAGTTTGATCAATGGTATGAACGTCATAATGTAAAGGCTTCGTGAAGACAGAAATTATTTTTCAGCTTCTCTCTCGCCAACGTTCATACCACGTTGAAAACACCGGTTCTCGTCCGATCACCGAAGTTAAGCAACGTCGGGCGCGGTCAGTACTTGGATGGGTGACCGCCTGGGAACACCGCGTAATGTTGGCTTTTTGTTGCAGGTTAGAATACCCTTATACAGGATTTTTTTCAATTAACTACACTTTTCCCGCCATTCTTGAATAAATTTTACAAAATTACTCATGCAAGGTATTCCTTGTTTTACAATGCCATCTCAAGTTGCCTCAAGGCTGCCCGAGAACCGGTTAATTTACGACCTTTGATAAAATAAACTACAGCACCAAGCAGTCATCGGTTGCGGCGTAATATTTCACCGACTTTCTACGTTATATTTTAGTTGATTATGTCGGTGAATTCTGCGGGTTGTTATGTCATCTGCTACTGATTTAACTGATATCAGAGAGAGAGAGAGAGAGATGACGATGGATTTAGTATCATACTTACGAGTAGGTATGTCTCAAAAATTGTTTAATGCTAAATGAGTCGCGCCTCTCATCGCGCCTTTCATGCACATGCAGCTTTACTCAGGGTAGATAGATAAACACGCTAGAAATTAAACATTTAAGCCAAATGAAAACAACGAATATAAACTTGTGCAATAACTATCAGCTATATCGCTAAGTTATCTTTGCCATGTATTGTATTTCATTTTTGAAATAAAAGTAACAATGCACTTTTCCGCCATGCCAGATTTCGGAAATAAGTTCCGCTTTGTTTCTAAACTGTGCTAAGCTGAGCGATTGAAAAAATATTGAGCCGAATATTTTTCGCATTCATCAATTGCTAGATACAACGAGCTAGATTCAAGTAGGTACATAATTATACCTTTTATCTATGGTGTTAATCGAATTTTCAGAGAAAACAACTATGTTGTGTACAATATAAAAAGTCATCTTTTAAGTCTTTGGTAATGCAAGCACATGTTGCGTATAGAGCTTAAACTTTAGGTTTATATCTTCTGGGTCGTACCGTGTACCGGCTATTGAGAGTGAAAATAAAACAGAAAGAAGGCGGCTGTGACGAAACGCAGTTATTTCAGGCATGTAGCCGCGCACAGAAATAGCTGGGGCAGCGCGCGCGCATCGCTCTGAACATAGCTTTTACACAAACTACGCTGGGAACAATTCATTGAAATCTTTAGCTCTATGGAAATTTCGCTCTATGTCTGCAAGCATTTTTTATAATTTTAAAAGGATTTGTAAACTTTACATACTCAACAAGGTAAAGGATTATCCATAAGGCGGATTAGGCAACTGCCTATGGGCCCCGCACCGACTAGGGGCCCACGGGGGCCTAGTGGATGCGGGCCACGCACCAAAAAAAAAAAAACGTTTCAACTAACAATTTTTTTTGAGAATTTGTATACATCCTCAATATTATACCTTCTTCTTTTCAAAACTCGACGAGATGCGAAGTTGAGAGGAACATTAGAAAATCACAGCGCGGGTAAAACCGTGGGGCCCAGTTTGTCTAATTGCATTGCCTAGGGGCCCCGATAGGGTTAATCCGGCCCTGAGCTTAAGAGAGGCTTGCACTAAGCAGTGGGAATAAGAAGTCTGCGCTGCCGATGATGATGATGATTCGAAGTCAGCATTTTTGCTCGCGTATAAGTTAGAGACTAGCCTAGACTTGCCTATCCACATACATTTTATGCAAAAAAAAAAAATGCATAGCCTGTAAAATATGCATTCAAGTAATATTTTTAGAAATGTGAAATCTAAGAAATCACAAAATAAAATTAACACAATGGATTTCGCGATTCTGTTTCATTTTTCCTGCAATCGATGAATACCTTTTTGAGTTCAATGTATCTTCCGCTGTCCTGACATCCTTCATCCTTGTGATTCACCGCGGAAACATTTACCTGGCGTAACACATGAGGTGTTTTACATTTCGTTGAGACGTGTGCGTGATAGACAAGGCTTTGCGTAATCAGTTTTATGAAATGTTTTAAGTTTATCATCATCATTAATTAATTATCATTCATTCAAATGTTAATATTGGACGAAGAAGTTATCAACGAAGAAAAATATCGTGAGAAAAGTCTACCATGATGGGCATTGAGCATTGACTAGCTAGGTAAGATACCCGAGTTCACAATCTGTCACCAACCACCTAACATAATGGTGTGATCAGTATGTCTTATTTGATAGTTAGTTCTCATTCCAGGCCGTCGGGGACCTGCGGACAAACAGTACAAGTACATATGTCTACTCGTAGGATGTGAAATGGATCTATTGATATTTACTGAATGATTAATTTGCCACAAATGCTGTATATTTGTAGCAAATTCACCAAGGGCTGAAAACAGGCACTGTTGATACAATGTAAGTACCTTCTTAGGTAATTAGGTATCTAAGCAAGGTCTAGTTGCCTAGTCTACTAACGTTTGCGATAAAGCTTAAATGGTCTAGTTTGCCATGAAGTCTATCATTGGCGATGATAATAAGGGGTTAGGAACAGCTGTGAGCGCCGTGGATACCCGAGTACTTATTACAATACTTTAATGTTTTAGTAAGTATAGAGAACGAAATACGAAATGTATTTCGGAAATTTAAAGAAAGTTCATCTTTGAACCTTTTCAAAAAACCGCATCTCTTATGTTGCAAATTATTCTTAAAATACTCTCATTCACAGTTTTTGGCATAAAAAAATCATTACTATCCCGTCGCTTACTTTGGTTTCAGTTTTTCTTCTCTGTTGAAAAAAAAATGAACTTACAAATAAGCGCCATCCTTCACCTTTAGGAGTTCATGCCAGGCATCTACTTCAAGTTAAAAGGTTTTTAGCCCCTCGACAGCTTTAGTGGACGTAAATCATAAGCCTTTCTGATAATAGACAAAAAGTGAAATCAGGTCCTCGAAAAAGTTGAAAACCAAGTTGAAACAAGAACATTATTTTTACAAAACAAAAAACAAAAACCGACTTCAAAAGACCGACTATTGAGTTATTCATCTATTTGTCGCGCACGTACTTAATGCAAATTTAAGACTTATATAGTTTTCTCATGGATACAATTATCAGAACTGGACTAAATTGAAATGGGACCAAATGGGAAGCGTCAGCTTTCTAATAAAAAAAGAATCATCAAAATCGATTCACCCAGTCAAAAGTTATGAGGTAGGTAACAAACAAAAAAAAATAAAAAAAAACATACAGTCGAATTGATAACCTCCTCCTTTTTTGAAGTCGGTTAAAAATAAAGAAGTTCTACATTATCAGATGTAAATGTACGTATCTAAATCAGAATATCGTACTCGGCGAGTAATGACAATCACAGTTCACAAAGAAAACAACCAACGTAACATCATTACGTGGTTGTTGCGTTCGACATCGCACGTTGTTTTTCTATTTCTAAGCTAGATTATGATCGTGAGAAAAACGACAATAATACGACAACAATAGTTTGACGCTTTGGCCTAATTTATATTCACGTAGCATTTGTTTGTGAATTATATTTATGTATAGCATTATAGTTAGGTGCCTAAGTGCCTCAAAGGATCAAAGTATTTGTTTCAGTACCCTTTCATCAAGTTTTTGTTTCGGTACTCCTAACACAAAAGGTACCACAAAAACATTTGTATGATCAAACCCTTTGTCCTTATTTTAAATGCGTCACGTACTCTTTCTTTCCAAATATGGTAAATTTCTATAACCATTTGCCACGGTTGCTTTTGTCACAACCGCGCTGCGGTGTAATTGGACGCATTTCGAATCCCGTTTGTTGAACAACTCCATATTGTTAATGATAAAATACAGTAGCTTTTTTATGCCCTAGGTGGCAAACAAGCAAACGGGCTGCCTGATAGTAAGCGATCACCATCGCCTGGATACCTGTAACACTCCAGGTGTCACGGATACGCTGCCGACCTTTTAAGACTACCTCTATAAACAGCCCTCTTGAAGAACCCAATGTTGTATAGGTAACACCGGAAGCGTCACGGATACGCTGCCGACCTTTTAAGACTATTAAACTCCCGAAATGTTGTAGTTACTCGAGAATACCGGTGGAGGGAGCTCGTTCCACATTTTGCTATGACCATATTGTCGTACCTATAAGCAGGTACTTGGACTAAGGTATGGAACACCTTAAATAACCATCTGGGTCAACTGTTTACTTAAATGACACGCACTGTTGAGTCATCGACGCGATGAAACATTTATTTCGAAATTACAATCGCTCATGTTAACTACGTCAGTAATGAAACTTTTTAATGATTTTCAGAACCTGTTTGACGGTGTTTTAGTTAGAATCTGTTGTTATGAGGATTTATTCTTAGAGTTCAAAGAGTTAGATAAAAGTATGTACCATTATTAAGAGCCTAAGGGCTGCTTGCGGTTAAAAATGACGTTAGTAGAGTTTAATTATGGTTTTTCCTTTTATAGGTAAAGTAGAATAACATATTGACCTAATTTGGATTGTATGAAGTTGAAATGCATTTATTAAGTTAAATTTATTAGTTTATTACTCTGACTAAGCGTAGTTAGGTAAACGAAGGTTGATCCTGCTGACGAGGCAATAGAAAATGCCGTCGTTAAACTTGTACTTAATAGAGAATCGGGGTTTGGCAGTGGTAGGGCCGCTAAATATCCATCCAACCGCTTAGGACGCTTAGGACGCGCCACTTATAGGTGATCTGGTGGTCTTAAACATGATCTGCGCTATCGTTAAGTTAAGGTACAGTAGGTAAGTTCCTATAGGCTTAGTGGCTGGCCCTGGTTCCATTTTGTAGGCCGCCTAAAGGTCTCTAACATGGCAGATGGCAGATGTTCCTCTGGAGATGCCGCGTATCGGGGGCGTAGTGGGTTTTAGCTATATGCTTCGTACCCGTTGATATTCGGTAAGTTCTGCACAAGATTTTTGTTTCTGCGGTTCTGAAAGGTCGTTGTTATCAATAAGAAGGTTCTACATGAAAGAAATAAAAAATGCTATAAAAGAGTAGAAGTTCAAAGTAGAATGTTAAGTTTTACTTATAGCAGTGGCCACACAACTAAATTTTAAAAGTCGGAAGTTGAACTATCTGAAAGAAAATATAGAGGGCACTACAAGATAAAGAAAAGTCTAGACTAAAATGTTTCAAAAATTTTAAGAACAAGACCAATAATTATAAGACCAATAATTTTTGACAGTTGTAAGATCTCGGGTAAGTACCTACTGCCAAATTGTTTTTACAATACAATGTTTTAAAATGTAATTAAAAACTTTTTTTTCTCTATCCGCTATCTAGAAAACCACTTTTTGAGTAACATTTATAAGATTTTAAACTTTCTCAAGAGAGCTTTAAAATCTTCGAAAAATTCTGTAAATTCTTCAGTACCATGCACAGGTCCTTTAATGTTCAAAAAGTGATACTGAAGGATTTCCTCATGGAACCGCAGAAGCAGCGGGGCGGGCGACTATCCTCATCTCCTTTCGCGGCCGTAAGGCGACACCGAACGAACTCCCGCGACTCTCGCCAGTCGCACCACAGCTCGCGTCGACTCGACATGTAAGTAACACACGCTCTCAAGTGCTCATAGTGTCAGTGAAAAAAAATAGTGATTTTTTAATAACAAGGTGCATTGATCTCGGTAAGTAGATGCGTTAAGTGCAGCGAGGATCAAGGTGATTTACGGATTGATTGCGACGAGTTGTAAATCGATTTGGTTTCTTGAATGAGGATTTTGTAAGATTGATTAGTCAATTAGTGTTAGCTGATTAGTGTAATTAAAGTGCAGGGCTAATTGATTTTAATTTAAACATGACCAAATTTTTTTTAAACTAAATCAGTTTCATTTGTTTATGCTCTAATTTTCAATCAGAAACGGTGCCAGTAACTTTGTAATCGCATTACGAATCTATTTTTGAATATCGCGGTGCTCGGTTACAATTTCGGCGGCCAATAGTAGCTCTCTATTCTGAAGTTTTCCCGCGGTTTTGGCAAGTTGCCAGCGTTTGACCAATAGCGAGATAGCGGGATGTGGGGGCGGCTAAAGCATGCGCCTGCCGCCTGTCAGATTTTTCATTTTTCAGCTGATAAATTTAGACTGGACATTGCAGCTGGTCTCTGGCCCTATTCTGGCGTGTGCGAATCTCGGTCACTCTCACTCTAATGACTTTTCTGACGAGAGAAACAGTGACCGAGATATGAATAGGGCGGCTAGTGTCCTGTTAACTTAGTCTCGAGCTAGAAATTCTATAAGAAGGCAAGTTAATGCTGATCAATGAACAACACCATTGATGATTGAATAATATGGTCGACTATTTTCTATTCAAACATACCCACCTAGAAACTTTCGATAATTACTGCGAAAAATAAGTTAACTATACCAACCTATCTATTTTATGTTAATTTGGACACATTTTTACAATAAACATTGAAATACTTGAAATACCGGAAAATTGGAGCCCACCTTGAAAACGTACCAATTGTAAAGAAAGCCAAGGTTATGACGAATTTAAGTAATAAATATGTCTGAAAGTTAATTTAAATTGTCGATTTTATTTGGGTTAACAGTTTAATTAAAAGGAAGGATATGTGACCGATGACATTTTTAAAAACCTGCCTTAAGAAAAGTTGCAATGAAAAAATTTAAAGTGACCTCATTCTTCAAAATACTTAGTAAAGTTTTCGGTCTTTCAGCAGGCTAAATACTGACAACAGAGGTGACTACTGGCTTCGATGTGAGAGATCACTAGGTGCATTCTCTCATTATATTCTAATATACACTCGTACAGTTCAGGTCTTTGGAATAGTCCGTCACAAATAAGGGTCATATTGAAAGATAAAAAAATAAGAATTAAATTCATTAGAACCAAGTACCTAGTTTTCCAGTAACATCCAATAGGTCAGTTAGGGGAAAATTGGTCTTATTTTCGCCATTTATCTTTCCTGCTTGCAGAAAAGGGTAAATTATTCATTTGGTATAATTTTGTGAAAAAGAAAATAGCTTTTACTGAAAGATCGAGAGAGAAAGACTTCTGGCACGAAGCCAAAATCTGAGCGCAGCGTCTGACGTCGTCGACTTTGAAACAATAGACCTCTGAATTTAAAATTATTTAGCACACAATGCTAAATGTTTTATTGTCAATGCCGGCAATGGATATAATAATGAGATGAATTAAAAAAAAAATTGAAAAGCCAAGTGCAAGAAATTATTTTATGTTGAGACCTTTATTAGTCTGAAATTAATATACCAGTAAATACTTAAGATAGTATAAGATGTCCACCAATGAGGGCCTTACCTACGACCAGGTTTTTCACATGTGACAATAAAATTGACTTTCAAAATCAATCTCAAAATGTTTATTTAAGACATAGAAGTCCATAATCAATCAAATAAAATTACAAGAAACAAAACAATACAACATTAAAAATAGCTACTTTATTTATTCAAAAACTATGAAAGTTTACGAGTATAAAACTTTTAACTGATAGGTGGAAAACCCTACGTATAAATGTGTACCTAATATTTCTCATTCAGTGGCCTGAAGAGCTTCATTTATCAATTAGCAATGTTAAGAAGAAGGCGTATAGTTGACAGATGTAACACAAGTTGTAAACAACATTTGGCTCGTGTAACAATAGGTGTTGAAATTGAAATACAATTGAACACGGTGCCAACAAACTGGATACGCAGTCATGGCTTAAGTATTCAGTTCATTAGTGTCACTAACCATCCTTCATTGCGAGTTGAGACGAACAAGTCTGTAAACAGATAAGCGGAACAACTATTATCCTTTTGTTATAATTAACAAGAGTCACTTCCAATAAAAAAAAACATGAAAAAAGGTTCCAAAACCACGTAAGGTTACAACTACTTACGTATTTTCTGAATACAACTGACAGTTTTGGAAATACGTTTGTTTCTACTAGATAAGTTGTTTGCTCGACTCATTCTTGTAGTTATTAAACTCGAATTGATGATAGATTCAGCTTTTCAGGTAACAAAACTCAAAAATCTAGAAGATTCAAATTATGATTATCACTCTTAAATCTTCTAGGCAAACGTGCTCCGTCGTAGACCGCATCATAGCTTACCATCAGGCGAGATGGCGGTGAAATTTAACCGCATAAGGGAATTAAAAAAATACGCAATAATGGCTCAATAAATTAGTAACGTACAAGAATAATACCATAGTTTTGTTGAGTCTGTTAGTCCGAAATCGTGGCTAAATGTCGGAAATTTTAAGGAAATTCGTGGTAAACATCACGTTCTTTTTGTAAGGAGCGTTACACTGATTGCTGGAAAGAATCGATAGTAGTTATCGACAGATTCGACAAAGTCACGATTTAAACTTAAGAAATATCAACTGAATCTAAGATAACTAGTATGAAAATAATTAATAAGTACGAAATGTCAGTTAAATTAAACATATTTTATATTTTCATTCATTTTTCTAGAATATGATGAGAGTCCAGCCATTGGTAGATAAAATAAAAATAATTAACATAAAACCAAACCAATATGCAAAGAATAAGTCCTGAGTTTCCATCAAAATAAACTGCTTCATTTAAAATGATAGATCCAAAGATCCAAAAGTTTTATCGAAACACAAAACTCATTATCATCCCGTAATCGCCCACTTCTGATGTTAGGCCTCTTTTGTACGCCACTCATCCTGGCCCTGTACCTATCTTGTCCAAGTCTGATCCTCGAGAGCAGAGGCGTCTCTAGCCCATGTAGCGCCCGTGTGCAAACATTACCCGAGCGCCCCCTAGTAAGCGCGTGCGCGTGGTCAAAATGGAATGGATACAAAGTACAAGTAACAGCACATCAAGTTGCCACAAACTGTCAAATTTCCCCAATGGATTAAAAAATCTAAGATCTATGCCGCCCCCGCTCACTTATATTCATTTTTACCTTTATCATCTATATTAGGGGTCGGCAACCTTTTGGCAGACGCGGGCCGCATAGTGACAATTTCAAATAGTGGCGGGCCGCATTTGTTCATTAATCAAATAAAAACGTGTTTTTTTTTTCAATAAACCAAATACATAATTCAATTTTGGAGAGCTTTGTGAATCAAGTACCCACATCACAGTGCTTGATTAAGTAACTTCAAATCTCATAGTAGTTTTTATCAATCGGCATTTGGATGTTATGCGCAGCAAGTTTAAAAGGACAAATAAGTAAATGCGCGAGCGCAGCGAGCGCGAAACTTTTCGAGATGGTTCATTAATTCAAAACATAGAATTTTCACGAATTAAACTTATAACACAAATTAAACACCATGAATACGCGAGCGCATCGAGCGCGAAAATTTGAGATTTTTAAATCAATTTACAATAGATTTAACGAAAATTACACAACACTCGCGTCGGGTAAAAAACTTGAGATATTTTCAATCAATTCGGAAATAGTTGTGGCCTTTATAAAATAATAGTAATACGCGAATGAAGCGAGCACAGACATTTTAAGATCTTTTGTTTTTAGGACGGGCTATTACGTAACGGTGTGTATTTAATAGATATCATAAATCAAGAATACGCGAGCGCAGCGAGCGCGAAATTTTGAGCTATATTCTGTCATTTTAAAACTAAAATTCACGCGCTAGGTCATACGAAACACTAAATAGTAAAGATGTGGAAATGATTTAGGACGTATTTTTAGCAATTCAGAATATATTTATTGTACAAGAGGCTGTTTACAAACGAAATTACACTTAGTAATGCGTAAACAGAGCTGAAATAATGCATCCATCGCTGTTCTTTCTGTATTAAGCTTATTTATTAAAATAAAACCGTTGAAATTTGACAAATCAATTAACTCCGTTTTGGATAGCTTTGTGTATTAAGTTTTGATTTAAAAATTGAAAAATAAAAATGTTTTTGCAAAAATTTGCTCTGCCCAAAAACAGTATTCGATTAATAAACGGAAACTACAAAAAGCCTTTGTATGTCGTACGCAGCATGTCTAAAAGCACAAATAATCATATTAGGTAATAAAAAATTATTAGGCATTTTTGATCAATTCAGAACAGATCGATCATATTTGACAAGCTATGCACATAATGCACAACGGGAATTAAACAACAAGAAAACGCGAGCGCAGCGAGCGCAAAAAATTGGGACGTTTTTAGAAATTTAGGACAGGCTGTTTACAAAGGAAACTACTACTAAGTCTTACTCCGCGCTTTGGGTATTGGTCGAGTTGATATGGACATGACTGTACTTGTACTATTATTTATTCCGTGGTCAAAGTTTAGTAAATGATGAGATGTCTATTCGTCTGTAAAGTGTGAATTTGGCGCCCCCTGCGCGGCCAACGCGCCCGCCGAGTGGGGCTCCGTAGCGAGCGGCGCTCGGCGCCCCCTAGGACCGCTGCGCCCGTGTGCAACGCACACCCTGCACAATAGGTAAAGACGCCGCTGCTCGAGAGATAGACATCGGCTCATTTGAATAAAAGTTACAACAAATTCTAAAGAACTAGGCATTCATTGCTTAGAATTACACACAATTAAAATACTAATAAACGGCTAGACAACCCAGCGCTCTAACATCATATGCCATAACATTTATACTTGCCTAATAATCATGAAATCATTATAAGTATAAACAAAGATCATAATGACCAAGACAATAAAGCCTCGCAGTTGCAGTAAAATAAACGTTATTTTGATGGCGACGCGTGGAATGCGTTTATTTGTTTTGCGAATCATCGCAGGCGCATTCTCAGATAAGCGAAGATGAGCATTTTGATGCTTTATGTATGAGACATAATTTAGAAATTTAGATAGGAATGCAAAATTATCAAATACGAGTACTACATACATAGAAAATACATACTAAAAAGTGCATATAATAACCATGAAACAATTATACTATATTGATCATTTAATAATGATAAATTAATTGATTATTGTTTAATATTTATACTTATTATTATTTTTCGCTTGACGCAATATTCGAGCAAAAAGCCTAGAGCTTTAATTTAGACACAGATTTAAAGATGAACTTCCGCAAAGTAACGCCTGATTCACACACCTATTAAATCATCACTTTCATTTCGTAATATCACAAAAAAAAACTTTTGTTGAAATAAAATACATTCAATCTTAGCGAAAATAAATTATTGAAGTGTCAGAAAAAGGGTTTGTCTCTTGACAGTTAACGATTTCGGGTCTCAATAAACATTAGGGGCCTTATTCTGGCGAGTGAGATATCTCGGTTACTCTCGCTCTTATTAGAAATATTATGAGGGTGAAGCTGACGGAGATAATCTCAACCGCCCACGAATAGGGTCCTTCCTGACTTGTGCGAGAATTTGCGAACATTGACCGCTCGGTCCTTTGAAATTATCGCCAATGAGTCACAAGGTATGTCCTTTGATTCATCCGCGATGGCACAGAGTGCATAATAGTTACTACTGGCTCAATTCTGCATACAATCCAGGTTTTTGCACGCAGGTAACTTTTAGCTGAGTAATGCAAGAATGCAAATGCCGCCTGAGACATGCGCCTCTTGATGGCTGTATTGTCAACGCAATACCCTTTTCAAGTTTGGTTGTATTGTTAGTTTTGTAAATTGTGCAGATCGTCAAGATAAACGAAAATCTTCAAGAAGAATATAAGGATTATGCTGAACAAGATATAGATAGGTATAGTAATTAACTATTATATCAAAGCTGATAAACCGTAACGTTGCCAATGACAGTTACTAGACCACGACAGGATCGAGTTAACCGATAGTAAGCTACATAAAGCCTTCTTTTGGTACAGAATAAATAATAGTGATAGCTTTAGGCTTTCGTTGTAAAGCGAACGATGACCCACTAATGGACATCGGAGAAAGAGTTAGACAAAGGGATCCAGGCACTTTACAATTAAAAACACGCGTTTGAAATTTCTTTAAAATTTAAAAAGAGAATAGTCCTCTTCGAAAGAGGTACAAACAATCACACTTATAGTATAAAAACTTAATTGATCAATAACAATAAATCAACAAACAATATCAACAAAATTAATAAATTTTAGGCATTGTTTCCAATCATATTAGGTACTTAGATAATAACAAAAACTTCAAATGTCAAAATGCTAATGAGAAAGACTATAATTCAAATTGCAGGCCTGTGCAATGGCTTTAGAGAGAAAACACATGCATTCTATAAATAAACCATAGATAGTAATTACTGTTCCATAGTCAGAGGTTCTTAACCTTTTAAGCTACCAAAGAAAAGAAAAAAGTGAATCGCTCGCTCTATGACTGCTTGTAATAAACACAAGAAATAGCACTTCTCAGTGAGTTACTGCATGGCTGTTAAATTACCGTAAATGGCATTTTAACTTTATGTGTGCATTTTGCTATGGTGCTATAATAAAGAAGTAAAACCTTATTGCAATGCAGCTTATGATTATGACACTTCAGATAAAAAGTCGAACTTAACGACAATTTGCAATCCAAAATCGGTCAAGCCGTTTAGGCGGTGGAATTCACTCGTGGTGACATACGAGTATACCCGTGACATATTACCCTTGTCCTGAGCATTCGGGTAAAAAGTAGATATCTAAAAAGATAGAAACGTTAATTAAAAAAGAAATGAAAAGCTCTTGCATTACAAACTTTATCCTTGTCAGTCTAGAAATGCATATGAATACACTGACCCCACAAAGAGCGGTCTGGAGTTCTCAGTTTATTTTAAAATAACTTCTAGTTTAATTTTTCAGCTTATTTTTTTGCAAAAACATATAAGTTACAATTGGTTCCTACAAATTCTGAGATCCTCACTACGGTAAAAAAGTCTAATACGAGACTACAAAGATCCTCGCTGCCTTTTATTTTAGTACTGTTTCGGTTCAATAAGTTTGAACCCTCGGTTTATAAGATCAATGCACCTTCGGTTCCACAAATAGCATGGCATCGCTGTTATAAAACCTCACACATTTTTACTACAATGGCTTTGACTTTCACTGATACTCTGTTTTTGCGTTTGTATTTTCACCCATAGAAAAGACATCAACGAGATCCCAATTTTTCAATTTGACCATGGTCATAAAAAAAAGACTTCAACAATATCCCAATTATTCGATTTGACTACGGCCACAGAAAAGATTTCAAAGAGACGTTGAAAAGGTCTTCAATTTATTGAACTGTTTGTTGATTCTGTTACGTCATCTCTTAACCAAAGATATGACCAGTAGATCGCCCATGCAAAAACAAAAGTAAAAACATAGTGTTATTGAATGCCTAAAGTTTTAATCAGCCTATTTCCACTCACCGCTGGGAGAAGGCCTTTAGTCCAGGCCTTCCTTTTCCTGTCAAGCCTCACCCACTGCCTTCCAAAATGCTTGACAACGTCCTTTCTAAGAGTAACTTCCTTTACAGATATACATCTAGGGCAGTAGACAAAACAAATCTTTCACCATGGACGCGATTAAGAAGAAGATGCAGGCGATGAAGCTGGAGAAGGACAACGCGCTGGACCGCGCCGCTCAGTGCGAGCAGCAGGCCAAGGACGCCAACCTCCGCGCCGAGAAGGTAACAACAACCATAGACAACACGTACAAACTTTTTAGCCTATAACGAAAAAAAGAAAAATAAAAAGAAAGAAGTTTTTTTTTCAAATTCAAGCCTATAGTAAAATCAAATGTGTGTTATAAGTTCGATGTGTGTATTTGTGTCTGTCTGTAGCGTCGTAGCACCGAAACAGCATTTTTGATATAATATGACCACAAACAACACATGCGTACTTTTATCCCCCGACGCAGAAAAGGGTGCTATAAGTATAACGTGTCGTGTATCTACGTGTCAGTGTATGTGTGTAGGTATGTCGTAGTTCTATAGTATCGTTGCTCCGAAACAGAACTGAATGTTATTTTTTTTTGTTTTTAGGTCTACTCGATTGAGTAAGAACACTCGATAGAGTGAGCGAGTCGAGAGCTATGATTTAAAAAAAAGATCGGTGTTTTTTCAATTCTGAATTTGATTAAGTACTTGGTAATATGTATGTACATACTTCATAGATTTAAAACACATTGATTATGTCTAGGTATACTCGTATCATAGAGCAATCAAGTCAACTGTTTCCTTATTAGTATCATTTGTGTTCTATAAATATTCATAGATTTGCGGTAACTAATAAAGGAATAGTGTTTTAATCGAGAACAAGATTGCTTAAAGTTACGATTAATATCTAAGTTGGTATTAGTTGCAGGTTATTGTGTTTTACCTACATGCACGTCTAAGTGTGTTCATATAATTTTTTATGAATTTAAAGCTAATAACTTAAAAGCGATTATCTTAAAAAATATGTTTTCGTAATTTAAAATGACATAAAAAAAGTATAAATTACAAAATCGAAATAAGTTCAAAACCAAAAGGCGCGCTAGGCGTTTCGCAACGGTCGAGAGAGCACGGCCATGACCACGGCGACGTTTGAAGGCTAAGGCCGCCAACCTTACACTATCCTCAATGCCTGTAGGCTTTGTCGAGTTCCTGGCTGGAAACACGGAGAAAACA
Source organism: Alcis repandata (assembly GCA_949125135.1). NCBI lineage: Eukaryota > Metazoa > Arthropoda > Insecta > Lepidoptera > Geometridae > Alcis > Alcis repandata. The sequence continues at coordinate 9,163,925 of OX421238.1, forward strand.
AAAAGTTACTAAGAAGTCGAGTCGGGAACTCGACTTCTTAGTAACTTTTTGTTTTGGCTGGTAAGACGAAGAAAAGAAAAATAAAAAAGTTACTGAGAAGCTAATGAGTAGACGCAAAGCGTACAGGGCGTCTAATTTATTTAAAAAGTTGTCCAAGGGCACCGCTTTTTTACAAAAAAAAATGTCAGTACGTTTGAAAAAATACATCCCTCATTTGGCCAATTTAACAGACAAATTGCTCGCGTCATAATTTGGACACATTTAGATAGTTGCTACATCTTCACAATCTTAAAAAATAATTGGATTATTCACTTAATTTTAAAGTAAACGGAACAGGGTTACAGATTAGACTACCCTAGTAATTTCCTCTACTGTATATGCCTTTGCATTTGATTTGATCTAGTATCAAAGATTATGGAGTTATTAAATAACAAAGTAGAGCATGTGCGTTGCGTAGAGATGCAGAATAGTGCATCATTATGGAAAAGTTGATTTCTGGCTTTCAGATTATCTGCAATTAAAACTTCATCTTGTTAGCAAAATGAAATTACATACCTACGCTATAAGTTAGGTTGGTTTTTTCTAGGTTAATTTTGAATTGCAATCCAATTCCATCAAAACTGTCGAAAAAAGTAAAATGGGTTGTAATTTTATTACGTAAAACAGACTTACAAAAAAGCGTATTAAAAAAGCAAAATTCCACCATAATATATATGAACAAAATAGGGGCTTTGAATCCAGTTTTAACCACCTTATGTATCCTCCAGGCGGAAGAGGAGGCGAGACAGCTGCAAAAGAAGATCCAGACCATCGAGAATGACCTCGACCAGACCCAGGAGAGTCTTATGCAGGTCAACGGCAAGCTCGAGGAGAAGGAGAAGGCTCTGCAGAACGTGAGTAACTAAATTACGTTACAGAGATCAATGATGAGATACTATAGGTACTATAACTGTTATACTCGTAAGTTACTACTGACGCTAGTAATCTTGAATTCAATATTTTCGTTTTCAATTTCTATAATTTGTTATACCTACGTCAGAAGAAGAAATTCAATGGCGGATGTGACTTCGCCAACCTGCACTTTACCAGCGTGGTGGAATACGGCCTAATCACCCTTCGTGGACCTGTTATCTCAACAGTGGGCTGATTGATTGGATTGAGAATTTTATACAAATAACTGTTATTTTTTTTGCAACTCTTGAATTTTGGGTACGTGTATTCGTTGATAATATTATCAAAATATTTATATTTATGTTAGCTTTGGCGATAGAGATTTTTCATCCATTGTTTTTCAAAAGTGGTTCTCCTAAAGGCTTTTAGCCTTTTAAGTGGTTCTCCGCCGATTGAACGTGTTTGATATTTATTTTAATTGTAAGTCGAAAAATATTGCTTGAGCCGAAACAGCAGTTGAACCAATATTTATTCAGTATTTTAGTACAAATACCAGACAGGAAATTTTATGTGAACACAGCAAGACCGAGGTATACGTTTTGCATGTTGGTTTTAATTTTGGTACTTTTTCATCAGCAATTTTGTTTTTTCATCAGTATCATTGTCACCAGTAATTTTTATTTTGTAATTTTCTTTCTCTGATTGTAGAAATAAACTCTAACGAAATGTTGATAGAGGTTATTTTCCATTGAGTCCAGCGCGGCTTCGTTTTTCTCTTCATTACAGCTTCAGTTGCAAGAAGCAATATTAATTGTTATAATATCTTAAACTTTTTCAACAGTAGTCATTCAAGTATCGAATAGCTATTTTAACTGTATCTGCGGTTCATGATCTTCTTTAAAGCACATATAAAGAGCTCAAAGCATTATCATATACCGCTATGTTGTCGTTTCTCGAGTATTGTGATACTTCACATAATGCGTTTTATTGTTTAATCTGTAGCTCATTCTCACGGACTATTGCATGTCAAAAAACACCCATTTCCAATTATAAAACCACATTATACCTGTGAGATGACGTCATTAAAACGGTAAATCGCATCTTAAATTATAAAACGTGTGTCAGCGCGAAACAATGTCCGATCGGCCGAAGCCAAAGTATAAATTCTGTTACGCCAGCCTTGGCCTATCGACATCTGGCGACCAACCGCTGCGCCAAGAAAATAGAACTAATCAACGTGAGCAATTAGTTTGTCAGCGAAATCTGAGGATATTAATTATAATTTGGTTTATTAATGACATTCTAATAAATCATGCGCGTTGAAGGGTTATTTGTTTGTCAACGCATTAATGGCGCCTGTGTTCAATCTGTCTGCCAGTCTGCTAATGACAGCGTTCGGCGGTAATATTTACTTTTAAACGCGCTAGAATGATCTTAAATAAAAAACTTGGAAATGTAAATATTATTTATCTGTAAATTCCTATTGAAAGCTACAAACATCCGCTTCCGTTTGTTTATATGTGACGTCACGTAGTCGGTAGTTAAGAAACAAAGCTCTGCGTACTGAAAGCAAGCCCACGCAGTCGGGTATGTGGCGCTGTAGGGGGCTGCGGGGCTATTTCGGGCGCGACACCTAATATGGGCCCGGTGCCCGGTGTTTCGGCGAAAATAGATCCGGGATCGCGCGCGTCATCAACGTTCGTTACAGCTCGTGTAGGGAATTTCCATAACCTAATTAAAATACGTAATATGTAATTTATTGTTACGGGTTAGTTATCGATAGTATGTGAAATTAGCAGAGATGGAAGTATATCTGAATTATGTAAAGTACACAAATGAAAATAGCACGATTACTGACGATGATCGCATGTAAAAAAATAGAAATGACTAACTTTGTTGGGATTGGAATGGAATTCAAAATTTCCCGCTTTGCTGAAACAATGACTCAGTCGGTAAAGCAGACTGAAAACAAAGATGGCGACGTCTAATACGCGACTGCAGCGCCGCAGTGTTGTTAGTTTCCGTGACAGACAGTCAATATGGCCGCCGGCGCTGCGCGGCCGGACGGACCGCGCGTAGTGTAGTAATGTCCGCGCCCGCGCCCCACGCCCACGGGCGCACCCCCGTGCGGCGCAGGGGGCACCAACACCACCCGCGGCTGAGGGGCGACCGCCTGCCCGCCCCCAGTGCCCCCCAAACAACTGATCCGTCCAAACAAGTGACCTTACACTCTCAGACAGACGTTGTTGTGCCTTGTGTCAATAGTGTTAGTGAATCTCAAGAAGTGACAAGGACAAATAGTGACGATGCACTTTCGAATCGAAGCACGATCGAGGACGCGGCGAATATCGATGAAGAAATCGAAGATAATAGAATTAAGGATGCGGACTTATTAGATATGTCAGACGATGATTTCTCGTTTAGAGAAGAGAGATCGGCGGGTGACGGGGCCGAATTTACGCCCGCGCCGTCGGAGACGATATCCGATGATGACCCTGAGACGGCCGAACTGGCGAAGCTGAGGTGCACGAGCGAGTGCACCGAGGTGCTGGCGGAGCGAGAGAGCCGGCGGAGAAGACGCTGCGCCGACTACCCCGGCCTGGCGTTCGGCAGCTCCATATTTTCCTCGGATACTATGATGAAATTTGCGTTGATCAAGAACGAGTTGCAGAATATAAAGAACACGGCACTAAGAAGGGTAACGTCCTTAGTTATTTGAGCTAGCGTACGGTTTTGTGAGTGAAGCAGGCGTGGGCCAAATGCGCACAGTATTTAAACTATTTTTAATCGCGCTGAGACGGGAGAGTGTTGATGCTGGGAGCACTTCGCGCGCGTGGCGATCAGCTGAGCCACTGACTGACAGCCGCTTGACATGTTTACTCGCACGACCGCACTCTGGCTCGGTAGATGTCGCTTGCAACGCCGCTAGCACGTGGCCCTACTGGGCACTAGCCCTTCCCCTAATCTATTGTTAACATTTTATTGCCGTCTATTTATTTTCATCAACGTTTGGTTTTATATTCATGGAATTCTAAATAAACGACTCAACGTTATTAAAATCTTAATTGACGTTCATTACAACATTATTGCTAGATACAAATTGGCATGAATAGCAATAAATAGTAAAACCTACGTAATTTTATCTCGTTTGCTATCTGTAGAAGTTTACCTGTTGACGAAATATTTGACTTGGCTGATAGCAATCTTTGTAAGATCTTCCATACACACAATCTAGAAGCTACTAGACTAAGCGCGTCCTACGCAATGAGTTCTTATTCTTTGTAATTGGTCGACTTGCACCAGTGATAATGCTTATTAGCTGCCTAGATATGCAAGTGGGTTTCTGCACTTTCTAAAATTTTCACAAACAATAAGTGACGTGGAACTAATGTATTTTATTTTGCGTGCATAACAACGCTAAAAATACCTAATGAATAGTTTTAATAATCTGCAAATACGTTTCACAAATAAATAACGAGCCTTAAAGTAACAATTTAAGTTACAAGTTCTAATATAGAATGCATGTTGCTGCCACGCAAAATAGAAACTTTACACGTAACTATACCTACTGCCAAGCTGATTCATTTGGAAAAAGTAAGCTGTATTGCATAACAGCTGAAAACTGGCAGTGATATTGTAATGCACACTATTGTATGAATATCCGTGAACGTGTTACGGACATCAACTTGAAGCCAAACAGGAATTTAATGATTCGATGTTGACTATTGTTGATGTCTCAATCTCAACTACTTCGAGTTTTTAATCACCTATTATATTTTGGCGCTTAGTTTTACTAGGTTAGCTATAAATTGTAATTATTATTTAGTTAAGAACCAATGAGTATAATCAATTTTATTAGCAGGTTCTTGTAAAACTTTCCGTCAATTAGTAACACAGAATTCTTGTGAAAATATTACTCTAAATCTATTTATCACTTAAATAACCAATCATCTTGTCATGTAATAAACTGAACTGAATAGGTACATAATTATAGTGTCATAAAATATAAGCCAAAACTTTTTTTACGTAAAATTAGAACGATTTATACTTGCAATATTGCGTAAGTTAAAACCGAACGTTGTTGCTAGAAACAAAAGAGCTATGAAACTATAAAATAACCAACAGTATAAAATCTATGTAATGGTATGCTATCATCCGCCAACCATCAAAACAGATGACTGCCGATATAAATGCAAACGACGATGGCTCCAAAATAGCTGACGGACAATGCTCCATTATAGACATTAGTTCCTATATCGTTGCTATCGTTCTAAATCGATTTGCAAATTCTTCAATTGTTCCTACAAACATTTAGTCTTGGTTACGATCATTCGTTCCAGGTTATCCTCTGACTTGTAGTAGGCGTAGCACAGAATAAATGATAGTACGGGTTGTGGTACTGGTAGGTTTTCTTGACTAGTTAATCTATTTTCTTACATAGCATAGTAATATAATATTAGCATCTATACATATTGTACGTATCCTGCAATCTTGTTAGACGCGTAGTAGGTCAATGTAGAATCACTGGAGGTCATGATGCTTGTACTATAGTTAGGCACTTTGCCAATTTCCTTCTACAAATACAATTCTTATGAGCAAATTGCGGCTACAATAGGTTTAGATTGCAAGCCATCTTCAAATGTAAAACTTATAGAATCACCAGCAAATTCTTACAAAACAAGGCAGACGTGTAAGATAGCTCCTATGGTTTGACGTCATCTTGTTTCAGTCTGGTAAAGTACATTAATTAGTACGTAAACACGTCATCCATTGCCAGATGGCCGTCAGTTTCTCGTGGACATATTTCTAAAGGTGACCACTCATTATCGCTGTTGCGCTCGTGACCGTGGATTATATCAATGCATTGAAGCATTCGGTCTGTCTGACCATTTATGGAATACCTTCGAACCAACCATCTGGTGCAGATATCGCAGAGCAAAATATTGTGTTGCAATGAGATATCCTTCATTGCATCAAAGACAGTTAATTGGACGATTACAATATGAATGAGGATATTTATGAACTTGCGGACAAGTCATATGCTATAGATAACACAAGTACCTAAATACTGTATGCCTGGAAGAGAAATAATGTCTGAACAATCATAGAATATAAAAATACACGTATCAGGTACATCAAAATGGTTTATCTAGTTCCAGATAATGATCATAATAATATTGAACTCGAATTAGTATCAGATTCTTTGCTTTGATTCCATTTCCAATTATCATCAAATGATTTCTTTTACATCAACATATTATTATATCGCAGACATTTATGAATATGCATGTTCTAATACGTGTACACGTGGATACCAGTTATCAAGGCCAATAAAATTAGTGCAAATTTTCTGTTCGTTTAGATGTGAAACGAAATGAGTCAACTTTTCAGAGGTGAGTGATCAGATAATGCCATTTGAGGCTACAGTAGATAAAAAATATACAAAAAACTACAATACAAGTGAGCGTTGCGTCGCCTGCCTAAATCTTTTATCGGATAAAAAGTTGTAGCACCAAGTTACGCTTTTACGAGTATAAATTGAAAATGATTCTTGAATTGGACAATTTTAAAACTTTGCTTATTGAAAGTATTGCATTGCATTCTACAAACTCATGTAAACCTAGTTCATATGACTAATATGAATATCTCAAAATAGCACTGGAATTTTAATTACTTTTAATTACATTTATTTGAGCAATTTTTTTTTTCGTAGTTATTTGGTCGAAGACAGTGTAAGCAAACAATATTAATATTCCAAGAGTTTGCAATTTAAAATTACAAGTCTTCATAATTATATTCCATAAATCGTTGTCGTGTGGCCGTGTTCTGTTTTACCGACAGGCTGAGACAAGGCGATTTTTTGCTGTCCGTGTAGTAACATAGCGGAATTTTAAACAGGTAACGTTGCATACTTTCCAAACGACGTCATAATAAATTCGGCGGTTCTTGTAATTCTTGCTCGCTTGGGCTTGGGCGCCGTCGCGTCGCACTCAATGACTTGTCATTCGAAAGGAGGAATGCGGTTTTCGTAGTTTCTCGCTGTTTGGATAGATGGCGTTAGTGCTTTGTCAGCTTTGCTTTTAATGTATTTTCTATTTGCATTTTATTATTTATAATTTCATTAATTGTATTTTTATGTTATTTAGTTGTATTAAATTAACGGTTGGTAAGTTTCCAACTTAATTTACATATTTTGAAAACGGATAATTTGCTCACATTTGTGATTCTTTAATGGTTTTCGGACACAAATTCCCATGATTGTTACACAACGCTCGGTAATAGCCCTTCACTGTGTCCAAACAGCTCCACTTCCGTAGTTTTTATTATGCACGGTCACTCTACCGTTTCGACCATCCCATATTTCGGGCTTCTTTCCGAGCATCGCTTTTGACCCTACAGGATGTAGTTTTGAGCGACAGCGTGTAGGTGGAGCCACTCGGCTACAGTCGGTCGAGTCGATTGTGCTTATCGCGGTCCGTACGTGTGACGTTTGTGTCGTGTCTCGCTGTCAAAGTCACTCTGAAATTATTAAATAGTGCAAAAACTATTTTTATATATTCAGATAATTATCGATTTTATCTCCGAAAGTTCCTCCCTGTTCGCATTACGACACACGGTGCAATCAGTGGAATTTCAAGTGAAGTGGAGGCACTTAAGCTCGGCGGCGGCCATTTTATTTATTCGCCGGCTGTGTTCATTCGTGCCGAGCCCATCTCGGCGATACGGAGCAATAACGAGCGCGGCACTCAGTTAGCATTTTCGCGACTAGGGCGAAGGTGTCTCTAGTTTCTATAGTTAAGGAAGTCAATTTAAACACAAAAGTGCATCAAAATGACGATGAACATGCAGCAAGGAACGATCCTGGACGTTCTCAAGAAGAAAATGCGTCAGACAAAAGAGGAAATGGAGAAATATAAGGACGAATGTGAGGAATATCACAAACGATTACAAGTGGAAATTATGCGGAGAGAAGAAGTAAGAAAACGTGTTTTGTAATTGTGTTATGTGCTTTGTGAAATATCAGTTCCGACGTGTACCTGTGATCGTTAATAACGGGTCAAAATATGGGAGTTATCAGCCTAGCGCTATCTACCTATAGTGAGTAATGTCCGGCCATACTTAGGTGTGCAGGCAACGTACGCATATTCACGTCTCTTTCGGATTCATCTCGGCCTTATCTCACAGAAAGAGATGGCAAATAGTAATTCTTTTCGAGTACCTTGTTCTGTCCATTGAATTCGGAGTTGTTCCCGAAAAGTGATAAATGTTGTTCCCTAATCTGGGTGGGTGAAGGGTTGAGTAGAATGAGGTAGGTACGTGGTCGGCCGGCGGTTCGTGTTACACGTAACAGGTTTGGTTGCGTCGGAGGTCGAGTACCGGTCTAGTGGCACATGTAGAGCGAGGAGTGGAGCGGCTGGAGCCCGACTCGGTCCCTCCGCTGTAGGTACATTCCTGGCGCGGCCGTCCTCGAGGGCCGCCGCCGCCGCGAGGCGTGTCCGCGCCTCAGCCGTTATCGTCACATGACGTAACTCCTGCTCTATGCGACCGAACATAAACACCTGCAATAACTGACAATTCTAAAATTAAAACTTTCCTTAATTTCATCAAGCATAACCGTTGATTCATGTTCTAGCTCGTGTAATCTTTGCCTTCCCTTGTATGTCATATCTTAAAAAACATCGCATGCCTTATCGCCTTGCGTGTATCAAAGCCGATAAGAAGTAAGTCCTACCTATTGAGGTAGATAATGCGAAAGTAAAAATATAATTATTATTTATCAATGTTATTAATATTGATGATGACCGTGAAACGAAACGTAATAGGATATAGAAAGATGTTCGAGAGACCTCAATAAAAGATGTACCAAATGTAACAGAATGAGTTAAATTGTGGGCGTGTATCAACATTAACAGTCAACATGATGTTTAAACAGCTATTGTTGAGGTCAACTTTAAACATGTCATTTATAGTCAAAGGAAACAGTTATCCACTTGAAGATACCTACTAAATAAAACGGTAAATGTTTAACTGGAATGCGCACTAATTGGAGCAATTAAATGTATCTATCTGCAATTTAATACGAAACTGATAACGTCAGGTGTAAAACAACTGAAGCTACTCGAAATATCGTTAAATTAGCGCTTGTTTGTTCCTTTCGAAATTCTAAACACAATTTCTGGGAAACATTCTAAATACGTAATCCGAGGACAAAATCTAATATATTCTAAACAAATTAAAGGAGAATGGGGCGGTGTACACCATCAAAATTTAGTGTACGTTCGCGTGACCAGCATTGTGTTACAATTTATTGGAATAGCTAGGGCTCGCTTTTGTGCAGGGGCATTGAATCGACACAATGCTCGAGCCCTAGCCGATCCCACAAAAATTAAACAATGTACATCTACTCCCGACGAAAGTACAGGTGCATAAAGCAACCAACCTCTGAATGGAACCTCCGAAAGGAGTAAAATACAACTTTTTGTTAGAACACCGCTGTCCTCAAGATAAAGGTCTTTGACCTATCATAAGAGGCTTAACTCAACATAAGAATAGCCTTAAACCTCAATTCAAATCATGCTCAAAGAGTTCAAGGCGATTACGAGCAGACGCTATAAATCATACATCTACCTAACGAGTTTGGTGACAAAAAACCACCATTACATTTCACGATTTAATTACTTAGGCTCTTGTTAGAAATGCTGGTCGTCTTGGTCGTGAGAGTGTTACACCTAGTGGACGAGTTAATTGCCGCAAATGTGTTTTAAAAGAATTTATTACGGGCGCTGTGATTGGTATCGCGGGTCTCGTCACGAATATTATTAGCATCCACGCTCGGTGACGACACAGGATAGGAGCAACAGAAACTAGGACTGTTGAAGTGTCGAGTGCTTCCTCGCCGCAAGGACGCGTGATGTCATCGACATGTGCACAGGGAATATAAATAACTACCGCGAAATGAACGTCGCGGTTAATTCTTCACACGTATATTTAACTTACTGTTTAACAAGTTCTGCACAACGGCTAAACCTTATTTACGCTAAGTAGTCGATGAACATACATATAAAGTAAATATCGATAAAAGTAACGGGAAAGTAATGCATTGCGCACATCACTAATTTTCGGTCAAGAGCCCCGCGGCGAGTAGCCGTTGTTTGTTACCTGTCTGGCATCCGTGTCCTGTTGCTTTAATCTGTGTTTATTCTTAACTATTTTACGACCACATTAAATATTGAACTTGGTGGTTTCTTTACAATTGTAGTTGCCCTAATTGTCGTTCTAGTTGGTTAATTACAAAAAAAGCATCATTCTTACCTTGCGAGTACACGGTTTCCGATTGTTTCCTTCATGGTCATGGTATTTACTTCATCTATGGCGGATTTACGATTACAATTTTACGCTCACGCATGCGGGGCCTCGTTTTATGTGGTATCTTGTACCTGGTCATGCTCTTCTATACCAAAGTGCCTTAAGGCTATGAGTAATTCTTAACGCAAGCTTATTAACAAGCTGAGCGCGGTCGTAACACTATTTGGTGTTAAAATTCCTATGAGCAGCGGAGTAAATTGGAAGATTTTTGGCGATAGATATTCTACACGAGTAGTCTTTGCTGTGTGTCCCAGTTTTTTTTTTTGTGTTTTGAGTTTTGATTAGGCAGATTCAAGCTTGTTTTGTACCTTTTAATACTTTGTTGTCAGAACTGATAGCCTTTCTTTCAGTGTGTTGGTTAAATTATTGCAGTATTCGTAATTCTGCCCTATCTATTGATTAGATTAATAATTATGACATTGGGAATTAGTCCTTTAAATAGCATTTGTTTCGCTCATCATCGTGATCTATAAATCTACCTTATCCCCTTTTCGTGTCTCTCTCTTGCTAAGACCTTGCCTAGCAACATGCTGATCGGTCCAGGTGTTCCATGAGGTCAACAATATCATCGACCATATTGTAGGCAACCAACGTACTATTACTCACACGGTATATTAAATCAACTTTTTCCAGGTTTGTCCCTCAGTCTTTTGACACATCTCTAAATTTTAAGCTACATTACCTTACCTGACTGTCCTTGTCCGCAGGCCGAGTCCGAAGTGGCTGCTCTCAACAGACGCATCCAGCTTTTGGAAGAGGACCTCGAGAGGTCCGAGGAGCGTCTCGCTACCGCCACCGCCAAGCTGTCCGAGGCCAGCCAGGCTGCCGATGAGTCTGAACGGTGAGTCCACACCGGTTTAGATGGGGTAGCTTCATATTAGGAAGGGGTAAATTAAAGAGTTATTAAACTCTACTAGTGCTTGAAATCGCTCTTTTAGAAAGATATAACCTTAAGGGGCTTAATATATTAGAGCTATTACTTTATTAGATTCCTGGAGAGATTTTCTACTGGATAGTAGGATATAAAATAAATAGAATTGTGAAATAAGTCGATTTCAACTTTAACATTAGTTTTTTAGTTTATTTTCTTACTGTGTATTTTCATAATAATGCCCTTTACCACAAACTATTTCCATTTATATAAGTGAGTAGGTATGTAGTCACTATACCAGGCCACGTTGCTTTCCATCAAGTGGGTGTTGGAAATGGTTAAACTTCATTGATGGCCGAGCACATGGTAGTCAATAGGTAAATGATAGAACAAAATGAGTCACTATGTGTCGATACCAGTTACCTATGGTCACTTGGTCAGAAACAACTCATACTAGACCAAATATGCAGATTCTATTCAGGAATTCCATGTCTTAACTGTACGCGTTATGAATGACAAAATCGAAATGCGTCCGTACACATGCGAAGCTAAGCATTTCCATGTTTAGACCAGAACTGGACTTGAGGTCGACTCCATATGGCCAAGTTCCAGGGCCAAGCTGACTCACGTCAAACTTACTAAATCGATTACAAATATAGTCGAATTTAAAGAATCGTATTGTTTGAATCTCACCTGTAAATATTACGGATTTCGCAAGTTTATTGCTCACTTCAGATGACGTTAGTAAAGCCGTCTGAGATTGCTCTATTTAGACCTGACATTGAGACTGTATTACAATACGGCTTCTTCAAATTCAACGCTAAATTGGATTACTTCATACTTTAAAATACTACGTTTATTTTTATATCTTTACTTTATTAACAGTGTGCATGAATGTTTTTCTGTTTATTTATCTGCCCTTAACCACCATATTTTTAGACATTCTGATATCTGTGTAACAATTCTTGTTTTACCTCAATTAGTTTACTTGTTAAGATCTTCGCCTGTTCACAATACATTATGTGAAAATACGATTAATTTTATTTGGACAGGTGAAAGATTCTCTTTGCCATTTTCATTTGAGTATAGCCACAACTATTTATCAAAGATAACGCAAGTCATAGCTCGTCCCGGCTCTTTAGAACGGTATAAAGCTTTGCTAACATCGGCGATTGATCGACCGAGAAAGCTGTGACGGGGCTCAACACTAGGCCCCGATTAACCGATTAAGTTTCACGATTTATCAAATTTCTTTGTTCGACATTAAAGTTTACCACATAATTTAATTGTATCAATTTCGATACATTGAAATTTGACAAATCGTAATATCACTGGTGCTGGGGAGCGATGAATTACGATATCGAGTGTTTCTTCGTTTTATCGTTGTTATAACACGCATGTGTTTGGCCCCGCACTAACCAGAATACGCAAGGCGCTGGAGAACAGAACCAATATGGAGGACGATCGCGTCGCCATCTTGGAGGCCCAGCTGTCCCAGGCCAAACTCATCGCCGAGGAGTCTGACAAGAAATACGAAGAGGTGACAGCTTCATTATGACGTCAATATGTTACTAGGTTACTGAGCCCGAGGAATATGGCACGCCGAGGTGACAACCAAAAAAAAACTAGCTTGACACTTACTCGTAGTTTGCTGTTTCGTTAAAACTGTTTAAATCTTGGAAAATTGTTCCGATTCTTACATTCATAAAACATGTCAAAATATTTATTTCATACTTGATGTGTCATATTTCCACGGCTAGGCATTGTACGTGCTGTACCGAGGGCTTACTAAGCATAATGTCGGTCGATGAAGTCCTGCGCTTGCAAATAGGTCTATTGTTTAACGATTTGATTGCGTGCCAATGTTCCCCATGATTATACAAACGTGTGCATATCGACTCGTGTACTTAAAATAAGCGCTGAGTCATCAACTATCAAATATTGAAGTTGTATTTCGAATGAATTTTGTCAATATTTCAAAACGGGTTATCTGATACTTAGCAAAACAAATTAGGCACCTTTTAGGCACAGTTTAGAGTTTTAGATTAATTTGATCATTAATTTTAACGTCAATATTATGCTATAAATAAATCCTCGAAACAGCACTGAATGCATTAGATTTACGACATTCAAAAACTTGATCGTCCAGTTTTGCGACATCATTTAGTCTGGATTGACTGGACTATTACGCTTTTGAGGTAATCCAAAGTTTGCACAAAACACGAATTTAAAACAAAATGAAATATTCGGTAATTTCTTAATAAGTTAGAGATAATTTAAACGTATCGCTTCATCAAAAGCGTATATAGCAGTAAAACTTGTGCAATCTTTAAAATCATTACAATGAACTGTTAAGCAAATTAAGAGGCGGAAGCTCTTTAGTTTCGCTTTTGTTCTCTAAAAGCACGCATTCGAGACCACCGAAACGCATTAACAAAGTAATTAGTACATCGGCGGTGTCGAATGCGGTTCTCTCCACAGCAGTATCCAGCCCGACGAGTTTGTCGCTTTGTGTGTTCCTTGCGATCGTAGTGTCTCCTTGCATGTCTTCTAACCGTGGGTCACCCTTGACGAAACTAGTTTGAGTACGAGTAGGTAATAAAGTGTTGATTGTGGCGCGCAGTGCCCGCAAGGTGCTCGAGAACAGGTCGCTGGCCGATGAGGAGCGCATGGACGCGCTTGAGAACCAGCTCAAGGAGGCCAGGTTCCTCGCCGAAGAAGCCGACAAGAAATACGACGAGGTCTTTATACACGAGTGTCCATGTCGTGTGGTTTGCCGCTTTACTCTCTACCGCGTGTCTTGTTCTGCCATATTTGTGAGCCCGTTCCGTTTATCATGAACAGTGTGTACCGTGTCTCGAGTGTCGTCGATCCGGAATGCGGATTCAGTCTAATATTTGCAGTCGTAAAAGTTTGCCCTTCCCCACTGACAATTCTTAACATACCTTTGTTACTTTCGAATACCTCTACTGACTCGAGTTTCTTGGAATTCCCACTAATCTTTTGACTTCTTACATGTGAATTTCGACGTAATAACAATACCCGCGATGTTAACCAGTGTGAGCTTCGAATTCGTAATAAAAGAACTGTGTTACTGTTACTACTCCGATGCAGCGATGATTCTCGAATGTTGACGAAGCATATCGCATCAAGATTAGATATCACTTTTATACATCTTTGATGCCATTCGCAGTTCATATAAAAAATATTCGTATGCTCGCCACCATATGGTTAGCAATAATAATGTCCTAATTCCCCTGACATATGACCCTGCGCAGTGAAGGCAGTCGTAAAAGTCAGCGTCCCAAGAAGGAGTCGCGCCGGGCCCGATCTTGGTCCGTTCGCCTTTTACGGCGGCGCGGTCTCCTTCGTGCGTTACATAACTACGCTGCCTTATACGAGGAGTGTACAGAGTACTCGTTGATTTAACCGACGGCTGATGTTATATGAGCGTGTGCAGTAACGCGTGTGGTATGTTCAGGTCGCTCGTAAGCTGGCCATGGTCGAGGCTGACTTGGAGCGTGCGGAGGAGCGCGCAGAGACCGGCGAATCGTAGGTCTCATGCCGGAGGGCCGCCGCTCGGCTCGCTGTTGACCCGAGCCGTGTTGCGGGTGCCATTACCTCTCGTGAAAGTAGCTCACTTGAGCGACGGTCAATACCGATCCTTAGAGCAGCGGTCCCGAGGCCTCGTTTTGCAAGTTTCCGCCACCGTTCTGCATGGTTGTTCATTTTGCATTCTTAACATCGCACAGTAACCCGATTTACCTACGTAGGTATTTCTAACATAGGTTTCTGCTGTTTTTTATTTCGCATGTTCGAAATCTAGGTCGTCGAGCGGAGCTGCTACAGGTCATAGTTTTAAGTCTTTTTATTTTTATTTGCCATTTAGTTAATCGGGTGTTATCGTTTTAATCTGTATTAAATCGGCAACACCTTTAGATTGTAAGTACAAAGGGTAGCGTCACTTACACCTGTGGTAAAGTAAGTGCCGGTACCCTGTATAACTGCTGTCAGACTAAACAAGGGTTGCCCCATCTCATGGATATTTCTTACGTAAATGTTAACTATCATGTCCATGTGTCGACTAAACTTCTGTCCTTACTGTATGTGATCGACTGTAGCTAGGCTGTCAGGAAATATGTGTGGTATAGGGCAATTTTCGTTTTCAGATATGCACCGCATTACACCAGAATTACTGGCCGTATGCGTGCCGCACATATGCAACCGCACACATCACATAACGAATACGATAATGCACTAGATAGCACTTAGATAATAATAATTTTCTTTGCAACAAAAGTAACTTTTAGAGCTAAAATGTTTTGGGACAACCCTCGTTTATATATTTTTAATTAGTGTGAGTTCTGACGCCGCCCTCGACCTCCCGCTTCGACGCTCGAGTTTTTGATGTTTGTGTTTTTCTGCTTTTTGCCTCGCTTTTGATTTCTTTTGAACACCTTTCATTATGTAGAACCACAGCGACGTTAATGTCAGCACTGAAACTGCGGCATAACGTTGCTCATTAACAGAAAGAAAGCCACGTCCTGGCGGACTGCAAAAGTGTTTTCACAAACATGGACTGTATCTTCAAACACTTAAAACACCTTTTGTCAATTTTGTGACAGTAGTATTTGTGTTTAGAACCTAACCTTTGCCACCATTTTGAACCCTGTTCACGTTACTCAATTTCCTGTACCATCACATCATACCCTATCCTACAAGTCCTGCACAGCCCGCGTAGTGTGTGCACAGCGGGAGCGAAGCGAGCGGTTGAGCGCGGCGTGGGAGCGCTAGAGTTAGTGTGTGTTGTGCGTGTGTGCGTGTGTGCGTGTGGGCGTGTACTAACGCTCGGCCGGCGGTAGGTGGCGAGAAAGCTGGTGCTCATGGAGCAGGACCTCGAGCGCGCGGAGGAGCGATCTGAGCAGAGCGATTGGTAAGTACTATTTGCCAGTAACTGGAGATCACAGCAACAGAGTCCCGTGTCACTTCGTATTTTGGACTTGGGCAGAGACGATTTTGCTGATAAAAATAGCAAATCTACAAAAATTAGGACACAACAATTTTAAGGTTTTGGATGAAACTGCAGATTTGTGACTGCTTAAAAAAGAATAGCGTTACTTGAAAATCTTTTTATAAGGCTAAAAACTTACTAGTTATCTTCCTATCTCGCAATATCTAGCCTGGTTTAGGCAGTACCTACGAGTATCAAACAAATTTCAGAAGTTTTTGAATGCCTGACCGGAAAACCTATGGGAGTACTTTACCTAAAATATTGCCTTTGACAAGTTTGATTTTATCTCCTACGCAAAAATAGTAGTGATTCTCCAATTACGTCAAGCTGACTAATACATAGATATTACTGTATGGCAACATCTCTGTATTTTCAGCTATTCTTAGATTTCTTAGCATGATGTCACGCGCAGTGCGGCGTGTCAGTGAAAACGAGAAAGTCTCGCTGCGTTTAATTGGAAATGTTAATGTTATCCGTTCTTGGCAGCAGTTTTCGCTGCGCACGCCGACCGCCGCGTATCTCAGTTGCCTTGACAAGATATTAACACCGATAGCAATTTTAAAAACCGCCGGTGACGCCATTTAAAGTTAACACATAATAAAAGTGGAAATGTCAAACTTAAGTTCCACGTAAGTATTAAAGCGTCTCGTAATCCGTTAGTTCTACATAATTTTATTTTTAACTCCAAATGTGTTAATTAATAGAAGTGAAGTAATTTTGAATAATTTAAATGTCATAGACACGCGTATTTTGATAAGTTTTTGATAAAATCTGTCAAGGCAACTTTGCATGAATTTTATTAATAGTTGCTGTTTATTTTACACACCTTGTAATATATTTGCTTCGCTGTAAAATGAATATGCAACCGTATAAGTTAAGCTACAGTAAAACGACTAGAACACGCACAATAATATATATAACCCTTAACATAAAAGCACAATACATATAATTATAATTCCACCGCCCGGAGCCCAAATATCCCGGCCATTGTTTATACCAGACCAGATAATTGATATTGATTGAAAGCCCTTTATTTTTTAAATAGAAGTACTTAGTAATGAAATGACATTCCAATAAGAGTGGGTCGTGATCAAATTTTAATCGAAACAATGCAAGAAATGTAGCTAACGAATGATCAATCAGTTGGAGGTTATAGAACTAAATTTAATGAGTGCTATGTGGAGTAAAAATTAATAAACAAACCATCATAGACTATTGTTGATATAAAACGTAGGGATTTGTAAAATACGAGTATAGAAAATTAGTTTTCCGACATAGAGTTGTTTCAATTTCAATTAAAATTTAGAACTCGA
Source organism: Alcis repandata (assembly GCA_949125135.1). Taxonomy (NCBI): domain Eukaryota; kingdom Metazoa; phylum Arthropoda; class Insecta; order Lepidoptera; family Geometridae; genus Alcis; species Alcis repandata. The sequence continues at coordinate 9,181,377 of OX421238.1, forward strand.
TAAGCGAGCTTCTAAAACATTTTAATAGCATTCCAACCAAAATTTAGCCAATTTCAAAGTTCAGTAGAAATTGATTGGTTCCTTTGAAATTTCCAGCAAAATCGTCGAGCTTGAGGAGGAGCTCCGCGTCGTTGGTAACAACCTGAAGTCCCTGGAAGTCTCTGAGGAGAAGGTATGTGTCACTCCACTTGATACTTTAACTTTAATCTACAATTTAACTAAATATTTTTATAGGAATTTGAAGGATGTCGAAATTTAAAGTTTGAAATCTCTTCGAGAAAATTAAGTGCAGAAGAAGCGTTTTGAACATCTGCTTGAAATTATGGTACGACATGCACTTTGGGATTTTAATTTGAATATAAGTAAATAAATAAATACAGGGTATTATCTAGTAATACCAAATTCATAGGTAACCTTTAGCTGTACCATCAGGTGGGGTTTCTGATAAAATATATAGTTTGTCAAAAAAATGTACCTATACTTGAATATTCAAAAGAATGATGCACCAACCAAATCAGAACAACTCCATATTATTTACGTAGGTTCTTTCGTTTGTTTTCATCATAGTAACATAGTGTGTACCATTTCACACAGGCCAACCAACGCGAAGAGGAGTACAAAAACCAAATCAAAACCCTCACCACCCGCCTAAAGGAGGTGTGAATTGTCGATCGGTTTAACGAGTGTTTCCGTTCGCTTACCTAACTGCATCTACCGCACAGATACTTTACCTTATCTATGCCCGATTTACCGCAACAAATAATGGTAAAAACGGCACAGAGAGTAGCGTTCTGTAACAGTGTTCTCCTCAGTTTATTTTTGACTGTTGTGTTTAATATAACATAGAAACTAACAGAGCTGTCTTCGAACGTATAACTCGAAGCAGCGCTGTTTGCATGATCTTCCGTTTTCGCTGTTGTGTTTATTTTTTGTTTTTCGTTAACAAAATGATCGCAGGCGACACAAAGAGAAGAAACATATGAGGGCCAAGTAAAACTGCTGGACGCACAACTCAGAGAGGTAAAATTAAAGGACAGCGAGGCGGACGCAACCCGTAGATAGCGCTCGGTTACGGTTGTACTTCTACTCCATAGAATCATTCATCGCCATTTGTTTGGGGGTAGTGTTGTGCTGATGTCGATTGTAAATATGGTCGATAATTGCATCGAGGGTATGGCTTGTCGTAATTAAGCTGTGTCCGGTGTAGGCCCCTCGTCGCTGGCGGTTGGTGCTTCATCTATGTATCTATGACGTTTCTCTATCCTATCTGTACTGTGTTATAATTGTTTCTATGTATTATTTGTATATTGTCGTCTGTGTTGTGACTGTACGCTACGTGTTAGAGGTTTTGTATTTTACCTTATCATTTAGTTTCCTTAATTACCTTCCCGGTGTTGACAACAACTCGTTTACAATAAATTAATTTATCTATTTTGTCCTCATTTCATACAAATGCCTTAGTATGTTCACAATATCACTTATTAGGTATTCTAACTGTCTCTGCTCACATGTCCCTGTTCTCTTGACTGAACATTATGTAATTAAACTAGTAGTCCTTTGACAGAGGTCATGTATTGTGAAAAACACAATTACTTTTATAAACTCCAGTAAAATTTAAATGCTCAATCTCTTTATCAAAATTGTATTGTATTCTAATCTTTATAATATTAGAATTCTATCCTTTCATAATGCTCCATCCATTGCAAAACACTTCAAGTTTGTTCTATCTTTAGATATTTTGTGAACTCCATAGAGCATTTGCCTATCCTTTCACTAAGCGTCCATTTCTTTACCCTATCCTAATTTCCTATATGTTTTCAAACTGTCAATACATCTTTGTACATGTTGCCTTGGGCCGTGCGTACATTCCCAACACAGCGACGACGGGCGGCATGTCGCTTGCCGTCAGTAATGCTCATGTGTGGCTAGGCGATGGCGACCCGCGATCACGTCGAGGATAAGATCCACAGTCTCTCGCAGAAACTGACGCAAGTAAGTTGTGCTCACGCCAAAGGGTGCTTTGCTCGACCAATAAAGAGAACAAACAGCCGTTACAACTATCGCTAACTGAACTATTGAGTCATTTGTTAATCAAACGTTTAGCTTTATGCCACCTAGTGGCTGTAGCAGAGAAGCACTGGCACAAAAGTATAATTACACTTTTTTTCACTTGCAATTTAAATGAGTCATCCACGCACTTTCTAATGTTGCCAGATGCCTTCTCATTAATATCAGCTACCTATTACATACACTATTAAACGGAATTGACGGCATCGATCAAAGCACCCTAAATTCTCCACCCTCATTCTTTAAGTAATTCTAGCCTGGGTAACGGTATTATTATACAGTGTTGTAGTGTCGCCACACAGCACTTAGCAGCTTTCGGTGAAGGTAAATGCATGCTTGTGCCGCTTAGCATGTGTAACCTAGTTTGGTGTTTTTCGTTTTTATTTCGTTTTGGAACTCACAATTTTTGTTTAAAATGTACATTTCATATTTTGTTTTTTGTTGAAAGTCTTTTTATGTTAAAGTCAAATATGTTTCATAAAACTAAAATCAAATTGCATGCTTTTCTAATTTAAACAGTCTATTTTCTGAAGGCAATTAATATTAATAAAATATTAATTCCAAAAAAAGGTTTATTTTGTAACTTTTAATAAGTTTAAAGTTTTGAAGTACAGATACAGAAAATAGGCTGTTTTCAAAAGTGCCAAAGTTTAACATTTTCCTATGAAATTTCAGGCTGAGGCGCGCGCCGAGTTCGCTGAGCGCTCTGTGCAGAAACTCCAGAAGGAGGTCGACAGGCTTGAAGGTAATATAACCATAGAAAATCCCAAAAAAATTACATACTCGTATAAAAGTATATTTACAAGAAACAAGATCTGGCTAGTAGGTCTCTAGGAATATCTAGCTAAAAAGCCAAAACATTTTTCACACTGGTAATAATGACATTTTCAAATGCTAGTTTTCAAGGTCCTGTATTACACCGACGTACAGCAAGTTTGGTTAATCCAAATATCTCTGAAGTCAAGTATAACAATAACGTTTGAAATAACCAAAGCTTTGCTCTTCGAGTGGCACAACCCATCCAGCCGTCATTGGCTTGAGTTTGATGCTGTACAATAGATGTGAAAGCTTCTTTTTCTTTCATTTTCGCTATCAATTAAAGCTTAATTTTTCTTTTTTCATAGTAACAGTTTTAAATAGATTTAAATAGTTAATATTGTATAAGTTCACGGAATTGATACACAATACTCACCTTTTAAATAAAATATCTATTTCTTTGATATTTCAATGTGATCTCAAATATTGTATCAATTCTGCGAACGATCTATATTTTTGTTGGCATGTTTTTCTAAATGTGGCCCAATAGAGTGCTCGATCCTTCGATGTTTTTATTTTATGTTGTTTAGCATGTTTTTATTTTGCCTGTACTAATCGATTCAAATATTTCAGTATCAGTGACTTTGTGGTATTTTAGATTAGTTCTATTTAAAAATCGTCCGGATTCGGTTTTGCTATACTATCTTTTTTGCCTCGGATTCGCACGTAACAATATTAATTGTTAGTGTGAAAATGACAAAGCATATTTTAAGAAATGAGAGCATTTCCGAAATTTCTGAATTTCGAAAAATAAGTTTTTTGCAAAATAGTTTTTGTTAAAATAATGTTCAAGGCACTGATGAAAATATTTGTACCGAGTAGTGTTGTGTTGTGTGAGACTGACCGCGGCCACGTCCACCCTTGCAGACGATCTGGTGGCTGAGCGCGAAAAGAGCAAACTTCTGCAGGACGAAATGGAGGCAACTCTCCACGACATCCAGAATATGTGAAACACCACCCTCCCCACACGCTCGCCCGCTCGGCTCATCGACAACTCGCCTCGATCTATCGATACAATACCTCATCACTAGCGACCCGCTACAACTAAAATCAGGGTTGTCGCGCGAAAAATCAATATGGGAAAATATTTATTTTATTCATTGACTATTGAGTGAGCGGTTACAAGTGAGGCGAGCGGGCGATTAGATGTTATTAGTTTTAGAGTAATTGCCAGCCGCTTTTTTTCTTAATGTAACGTCAAAATCGAGTGTTTGCTGACGACACTGCCATGTGCAATTTTTTTGTTTTGAAACACAATCTGCCTAAAGATATTTTCCGTATAATTGTCGAGAAATGTATTAGTCCTCAGATATGTTAGTCATTATTTAACGAGAGTGTCTGTTTATATCGGTTTCGATGGATAAGATGTTTGCAGCTTTTATAGCACTTTTAGTTTAGGACAAAATGTCGACATTCCAAGTTGGGGACCAAGATGCTTTAGCATTTATACACTCAATGTAAAAAGACATTTAGCACTAGTATTTAAAAAATTGCACATTATTTTGCATAATTTTGAATTCGAATTCCATTCCATGTCACGCCAATTATATACAATGATGGCTTTATTTTCTGCTTTCGTAATTCACGAACGGTTCTGGAGACGAGTGCACTATGCAATATTATGAACTCTATTTACTTAATGATTAGTTGAGAGATTAGATATTTTTATTTAATGAGTGATGGCAACAAATAATGATATTTATAAGAATATACTTACTATGAAGTATGGATTATTGCATATTCTATTTTATTTCGAGTACCTATGATTTATCTCGTGTCATAATTTGAGTTCGTTGTTATTTATTTAAATTAATCGATGAGTAAATGATCGCCATTGAACCGCTGCAGATGTATAATCACGCCGCGTTTCGTTTGACACGTTATCTGCTGGCAATTAGTTGCGTGGGCCGCGAGTCGAGTAGTGTGCACTGTGCACGGCAACCGAACTAACTACTGTCATGTGAAAGCTTTCGAACGAACGATGGACTCCCGTCTTTCCATGTTGTCGATTAATAAAACGGTAGATAAGTATGTTCGTGAGGAATAAATTAATGATTTTTAAGATTATTCTAACAAGTGTTTATAAAATATAATATTATTATTTTTAACTGGTGTTCTTCATTTACTAATCCGAGTGACCCCTCATCGTCCCGATTCGCTAACAACCGTCGATTCTATCAGCTATCACGTAAAACGTATACATAAATATCATCACCATCACCGTTCCGAGTTCGATCGTTCGATGCGGTTCACCGAGAGGCCAAATTAAAAGAAGTGCACGAAAATAAATTGGAGAAATATCGCGCGCACTGTACATAACCATCGTCGAAGCATGAGAAAGAGGGGCATGAGAAGAACCCTCGTCAGCCCTCCCGTAGAGTAGCGACAGTGGGTCCCGTGTTAACGCATGCACCGAGCCGCGGCGCCCCGCCCCGCGCTGCCCCCGCGGCGCCCCCGCCCCGCGCTCACCCCGCCGCCGCCCGCAGATGACCTGATCGGCGAGATCGAGAAGTTCAACGACATCGAGTACGACATCGACGACTCGTTCGTGGAGCTCATCCCGGGCGTGGACCCGACGCAGCGGCAGGCGGAGGCGGCGCGCCGCGAGTACGAGCGTCTGCACCCGCGCGTGCCCACGCCGCCACCGCCCAAGGAGCCCACGCCGCCGCCCAAGGAGCCCACCCCGCCCCCACCCGCCCCCGAACCCACCCCCGTGCCGGCCCCGGCCGAGGGCGCACCGCCGGCGGAAGGCGCGCCTCCCGCCGAGGGAGCCGCGCCGCCGGCGGACGGCGCCGCCCCGCCCGCGGAGGGCGCACCGGTCGCGCCTCCCGCGGACGGTGCCGCGCCCCCGGCGGAAGGTGTCGTGCCCCCGGTGGATGGCGCCGCTCCGGCGGCTCCACCGGCCGAAGGAGCTGCTCCACCGGCCGACGGAGCCGCTCCGGCCGCGCCGCCAGCCGAAGGAGTCGCGCCTCCGGCTGATGGCGCGGCACCGGCCGCTCCGCCAGCCGATGGCGCCGCTCCAGCGGCTCCACCGGCCGAGGGCGCCGCGCCGGCTCCGGCCGAAGGCGCCCCCGCGCCAGCGCCGGCTGCCGACGCGGCCGCCGCTCCCGCCCCCGCAGCTCCAGCTGAAGCGGCCCCCGCGGCTCCTGCTGAAGCCGCCCCGGCCGCGGCCGCCCCTGCGCCGGAGGCCGCGGCTCCCGCTTCCGCAGCCGACGCTGCCCCCGCCCCCGCCCCCGCCCCCGCCCCTGCCCCCGCTCCTGCCGAAGCCGCTCCTCCTTCTTAAATTACCGAGACCTCCCCGGACGAATCGTCCACCCACGGCTCGCGTTTCGGACTGAAACTCAAATGACCGGACTGTCGAAAAAGAAAATACGATTGAAATGTTTTATTTTTTAACTTATGAATAAAAAAAAAATCTAATATAGCTGATGGAATAGTATTTCAATGAGAACTTACGAATAAAGTCGTGGCTAATGGAAGTAACGAGAGCGCATGCCCCGTGAGCGTAGAGGGTAGGAGGGTAGGGAGAGTGTGCCGCGAGTGACGAGCCGGTTTCCGCAGACGATCTGATCGCGAGCAAGGAGATGTTCCACGAGATCGGCGGCGAGCTCAACACCGCCTTCGAGGACATGGGGCTGCAGGCCCCCGCGGCGGCGGCGCTCGGCCGCGCCTGCGAGCGCTGCACCTGCTGCCACTGACGACGTCGCGCGCCGCCCGCCGCCCGCTCGAGCCGCGACAAAACTCACTTGCATTTAATCAAACAACCCTAGCTGTCTTAGGCAGGACGACGAACGCTTTCTAACTGAAACCGCATGCTAAACTAAATTAAATCGAAGCGCAACCTTACGATACCTATCATTTCTCCGCCGACCTACAAGCTTTAAGGTAACACGAAGGCGAGGCATGGCTTCAGAATAACAAGGATCGCAACATGTAAGCATTCATTTAATTTACTTATTTTTACACGACTCGCTGAACGGTTGTAGACGAAACGATTTTCGCTTGCTTTCGGCTGCTGCGACCATTTACGTGGCACGTCTGTAACCGACTACGCTGCTGCACTAAAAGCTACTTGACTTGAAGGAGAAATTAGAAAAATACAATTTTAGTACCTACTATTTAAATACTTTAATAGATTTTCATTTCCGAATACATATTATTAGTAAATATTTAACAGAATGCGCCACTGAATTAAAACCTTGGAACTAATTTTGGACATCTTCCTACATACCAACTATAAAATGCTAGGTGCAAACAACAAATATCAAGTGTGCAAAAAATTTCATGCAGCGGCCATTTAAACTCAAATTCATAGTCGCCTGTTGTCTTTTTCGAAAGAGCTGACGAAGTCACTCAAATATTGCTCATTAGTGATCACAATACTGAAAATAAAGACGCCTACGTAAAAACTAGGTCTATTCACACATCAATACTTTTGTTACGATTATTTTGTATGTGGCGCAGTCTGGAGCCTGTTCTGGTAGAAAATCTTTCAGTATATCAGAAAGTAGTAATTTTGTAGGTCGACTGGAATCTTATAGCACAAAAAACTGATATTGACACAAACACGTAAAAACACGTAAACACGTAAAAAAATTGTTGGTGATTTTTTTTTGCTATGAGATTTTCGACATCAATAAATTGGTCACCATGTAATGCTAACCTAATGTACAGACGAGCTGGTCGCCGAGAAGGAGAAGTACAAGGACATCGGAGACGACCTCGACACCGCCTTCGTGGAGCTCATCCTCAAGGAATAACGTCCCCGGTCGCGGGTCATTCCATCCAGCGCAGCTGTGCGATTCACACGCATACCGAACACATATTTAATATAATTTTATACTTTCGGTTAAAGTATTACTATCTTATAGCTTTATTGCCGTATTTATTATTTTCAAATAATATAATAAATTAATTTATTACTACTTAAATTTTTTGTTTTACTTTTAAGACTCTATCCTACCTATCCTACAAAAAGCTAAATAGATGACCTAGAATAAATAAAAGAATTAGTTAGTTAGTAGATAGTAATTAGTATACAACTAGTATAGTATTTCAAAGAAGACCAAATAGAAAATCCATTAATCTCTCAGGTATATATCGACTTAGGAATTTAGGGTAAATGAGCAAAATTTTAAACAAGGAATTTTGCGAATTTACAAATTGTTTTGAGAACAAAATATTTAAAATACATAGCCTTTCTATATACATGTGCCTATAAACGTGATGTACTTTGTTCTCGGAAGGATAATAAATTAAGGTTGTTAAAACCTTGTTTGCAACCTGCTTCGCCTAGTCCTAGAACTTCTAGATGACCGCTTTTATTAGTTTTATTTGCCAGCATGAATAGAAGTTTTAGTTATAGCAATGCCTACAGGTATGTGTATTTTGCTTTTCTTAGTAGTATATTTATTGCAATTGAACTTAGTGGAAAAGAAAATTTAAATTCAAAATAGTTAGAAAAATGAAATAATTGAAAAAAAAAAACAATTAGATTAACTTGTTGAACTGGAGAAATTAGTGGAATAGAGGGCCAACGATCTTGTAGAGCTAGATGGTAGGTATTTGTTTTTAGAACATTCTAAAACTATGTTTACCCACGTGATTTAGGAAATATGCAATATGCAACAGCTTTTGATCCGAACCGATTACTGTGGTCCTTAACTTGCAATTTTTTCAACATATTTTTTTTTCGATAGGGGGTAGTTATGTATCAATCAATGGTAGGTATTTATCAAGTCATAGTTTTACAGAGTTACCTAAGTACAGTGCCACAAGTTTAAGTTGGCGGTGGCGATTTGAGGAACTAAATCGGCCACCTTGAAAATTCACTTTGACACTTCCGAGTTCATAGTAAACATCGTTGCGAATATTTTTGCTACTATTATATTTGCTACTGACACTGACATTGAACACAGTGGCGCACAGCCGCGCCAAGTTATACTTGCCGGACTGTAACTTATTTGAGCGACTTTTTAACCCCCGACGCAAAAAGAGGGGTGTTATAAGTTTGCCCGCTATGTGCGTTTGCCTGTGGCACCGTAGCTCGTAAACGGGTGAACCGATTTGGATACGCTTTTTTTAGGGTTTTTTTTAGCGATAGCCTTCGACAAGGTTTATCAAAATCTACAGCCGTTTCAACGTTGGGGGTCTTTAATTTTACTGTTTTGATATGCAGATACATACCTACCTACTAACTTATAATACAATACTAAACCTAATAAAATATAGTAACCTATTTAAACCTTTTTTTTTGTGCCAAGAAGTTTTTATACATGGTACAGTAACTACAGATTTCAGTGTCCCAAAATGTTGACTCGAGAACTATCCTTAACTAGATACATAAAAGGGAAAGCTTCAATCTGTAAAAACGCGTATGTTTAAAAATGATTAGTTAGAACCTGAATCTACCTACTTACCAACTAATCACTTACCTACTAATAAACTAACATCCCTGGCAGATGAGGTGGTGGAAGAGCGCAATAAATACAAGGCTATCGCAGAAGAAGTGGACCAGACATTCGCAGACCTATCCGGGTACTAACTCCGACGGCAGCCATCTTGTGTTGTGGCCGCCATCTTGAACAAAATGGTGGTGGAGTGAGCGCGGTGCTGCGGGCGTGAATGTTCTATGCTTGAAACTTCTTTGCACGTCTGAATAAGGACACAACGCTTTGAATTTTCAGTTGTTGTGAATGAAAATAGCCTTTAAACAAAAACTAGACTGGCTAGTATTGAATATGTGATAGCTAGTACCTACATACCTATCATATTAAGGTACTTGCCTATAGGTAAAGGCATAACACAATGTAGCCTACTTATATAGGTAGTCTAAGACATCTATCACGGAACGAAAGCTGCCTGAATTCAAAGCTTCCGTGTAAATTCTTTACTAGGTACTTACCTATTGTTTAAATGTGGAACTACAAGGAGCAAAACTTATTAAATTCCGTTTTCTTAAGGACTTATATGCGGGTCTGACTGAGAAAGTTGTAAAAGTAGGAGTATCTTACTTAAGAAAAATGTTTTTAGTTTCGAGATCGACGATTCTATGAGTTCTATGATGTGATGTGATTCTATGAGTTAGAGATGGTGCCTAGAAGACATCTATGCAATGCTTCAGCTCCACCGCGACGCGTAGTCGTAACCCTACAGAATCGTTGGCATTGGCCTTTTTTTTTAAGTGCCTCTAGAAATTACTTGAGATAAACAAACATTTATGAAAGAACAGTTATGGCTAACGTTATGATGCCAACTTTCGTAATCATACATTTTCCTCCTTGTCGAAATACTCTAGATTCTCAAGCCTTATTGGTCTACCAATGTTGTTATGAATGAATACTAATGAAGATGTTTGGGAGATTCAAAATTGTCTATGTACCTCAAATGTACCTAACTGTTAATTATTAATAGGTAAACGTATATTTTGAGACGTACTCGTACTTACCTTAACGTGGCCCCGGGCATTTGTTATTTCACTATTTTTCATACAATCGAAACTACAATAGATACAAATTAAACTGTGTATGTATCTATATTTAAATTGGCAACGTAATTAATTACCTAGTATGTATGATTGTGTGATATATGGTTTTGAATAACCGAAATTTTTTTAATTTCAAAAAACTAAGTTTTAACACAATCTGACGTATACTTTCCGAAATATTAAGTTAGGTTTGTATGAAAATTACCCATTGTCCGGGTACCGTAGTTAATAGAATGTGTTTAAAGAAAATTGTCTGTCCATGAAATGAAAACAATAAAAACAAAAAATAACTGTAAAAACCCGTTGGAAAATGTGTAAAAAAATTAAACCTAAGTTGATAAAAATAATATACCTACCTACCTAAATGTTTTTATAAAAGTATTCTGCACTGCCAGGTTTATTTGTACTGAATCAAAACAATCTTATGAAATATGTATCGATGTAATTATTATTGTGTTTTGGAATGTAAGTATTGAAATAGAATATGCGAAGTTTTATACGTACTTTGGACTCATTTAGCCTTAGATTTTGTACGTTTTGATTACTGTAAGATTTTATAGTTGTCTACTACATTTACAGTGCCTGGACAAATTATGGCACATCGGCGACGATGGCAAATTAAGGCTGCTCAGTTGATATGTCGGGAAAATAATTGTTTTTCTGAAAAATATTTAGTAATATTGGTTTTTGTATGGCGTTATCTAGTCTATTGCTGTAAATCGTGATAGCGGTATCGGTGGTAGAGATTGTAAATGTTAAATTTGGCGATCAATAATGGATAGTGGAAATATAGACTGACAGCAATGTGCGACAGAAAAACGCTCTACAAAACACAAGTTTGCCAATTTTAGTCAACTTGCCAAATAAAAAGCCGCGTATTATGCAAATACCTATATTTGTTCTAAAATCATGATAAATTAAAATTGGCACCCCTCAATTAGGTGTATTTAAATGTTAATTTCCCGATGTGCTACATTTTTGTCTTGGCACTGTACATTTCTAAAATGTACCCGTAATCCATTCCTTCAGTCGTATTTTCAAATAATACTTTACTGGTCTAGCTTTTCCATATGACATCGCTTTATGTATTGTTCGACAATCCTAACAAATAAATTTATATTTAATACAATTATATTGCGGGTTTTTTATTCAACTGAAAAACTGGACATTTGAACTAGGTAGGTACGTAGTAAATTAATTAAAATTAGTAGAAATTATAGGGTTAGACATACTTAGAGATAGAGTGATGGGTAGGTACACTTTATCAAATTTCTGAAAGTTGAAAACGATAAGCTTTTTTAACACAACTTTCTAAAAAGCTTCAATAGAAATTGTACCTACATAAACGTGAGAAACATACTTCCGAGCTTTAGATGATGTTTATGCGATGAAAGCTCCGTTTCATCAATGAACTCAGACATTGCTCTAAATATAGTGTAGATCGCTAACAACTTGCCACCGGATGTGATCAGAAACTTGAGCTAGAGTGCAGCGCGAGACGAGCATCTGCGAAGGAAGAAGCCGCCCAGCTGCAGCTGCGGCGGCTCGCGCACGCTGCCTCAGCTGAATTAGCCGGCATTGACAGCGGCGTGTTTGGATACCACCGACCCGCTGATTAAAGCGACATCCGCAGGTCGCCTGCGCCGCCGACGTCGCGAAATGTGCGCTCCAGCGGCGCGTGCGAGCGTGACGGGTGCTGATTGCCGTGTTGCGATCTCGATCGCCGCGGGATCGGAATCCTGGATTTTTGGCACCGAAAATAGTCGGGCGGGCGCGCGGTTTGGCCCCGAGGGCGGGCGGCGCGCAGTGCGTGTCGCTCCGCCGTTCGAACAGCCCGCTCGTGAGGTGAGTGAAGCGCCCGCGCACCGCTCGCGCCAGCTTGGATACTCCACGGACCCCGGACCCCCTGGACCTGCTGCGGATACCGTGCAGTGCCCGTGATACAGTGACTCGTGACGTGGAGTATCCAAGCTGCTGGTGCCTCCAGCGGCTTATTTGGTGATGTCTTTCTGTGCTCGCAAATTTGGCGAACGGATGCTCGCAGTGAATGCGTAACGGGAGTCGGCTCGGTGTGTACGTGAGAAAGTGTCGATTTCGGAAGTGTGATGGTGTGAAAGTCGTTGCGCGCGCTTCTCGTTTTCTATGGATGTGACTCGGGTTTCAGTAATCGGTCGTCCTCGCTGAAAATAGTGGTCGCCCGCGCCGCCCACGCCCCGCGCGCCGCTCGCCCCCCGCTCCCTCCTGTAACCTATTTGCGGCATGCTCGAACATCAGTATTTATTTAGCGAGATGAGGAAACTCGTCTCAATTTTTATTTAGACTGAGACGTGGCCCACATCTCGCGTAATTAGGACGTTGCTACGTGGGACGGCCGCTCACGATCGGTTTCCAATTTCAATAGAACCAAACTGAATGTTAAATCAAGAACAAGACTACAGCACTCCTAAATTTTCATTATTTTAACCGACGTGACCCATTTGACACAACGCAATTTTTAACAATCATTCAGCAATCTTAATTAATTTTTGCAGACCATTTTGCATGCTGCAATTCCAATCAACAAGAATAAATAGTTTTGTCATGAAAAACATACATATTTTAGTAACTAATCTAGGGTAAGCTAACTAAGAAAGTTGGCACACCATCAAAGTGGCTACCTGTGCTCTCAGCACACGAGGCGAGACTAACTCAAATATTTAGACCAGAAATACTCACTCGTAGGCATATAGATAAATTATTTTAAATACGTGGACCAGATTCCACTTCCTTCACTAGATACCTGTCTACCTACTTATGAATATAATCAAATAGTTTCCAACCAAATACATACTAACAATGATTAACTATCGATCGACTATGGCGTCTGCATACTCAGGCCATACAAATTTAACTAGGTACTTTACGTATTACAACAATTCGAAAAGATGTACATATTTTTAACGTCATGTAGCAGGTACGTACGATTGTACGTACCTGCTACATGACGTTAAAAATTTAAAACAAAAGATTTGAACGCGTGTCTCTTTCGGCAAGTCTATGATTGAACTGATACCGATCGATGACATTGGTACTGGCTGATCGGGATGCAGATCTAGGCCTGGTTCAAGGTTGACTCTATCTGTGGACAGATACTATAATTAATTTAACGTGCTTATAGGACATCAATTAACGAAATTATTTAATAAAATTAATTCACGTTTACGTATCGTTGAAGTATTATGAATTTGTCATCTTAAACACGCGCTACTTAAATAATTTTGTCCAATTATTTTTTTATATAAAAAAATAATAAAATGTTACAATTTTAGTCTGACAGCTCTTTATTTTAACTACATATTAGATAACTGCCTTCAATGCGAATTTATGATTTTGTATTAGAAAAGGCACGATTTAGTTCAAAGACCCTAATGTTTAATTTACACCTTATAAATAATAATAAAATATTCGTATTCTTTTAGTAGATTTGAGAGTTTTTTTTATATATTTATAGCCCAAAAGACTTAACTACTAAGTAGGTATACCTATATAAAAAAAACTGATCGATAAGTTCGTTCGTCCCTCAAGAGACCCATTAGTTAGCGTTTATATTTGGCAAACTTTCCAAGCAACAGCTGTTAGCAAATATCTGAAAAGCGGTTTATTTCTGAACAATATATCGGCGAGAGCTCACTGCCGCCAGAAATACTTACATCGCGTCATCCCACGTTATTTTCGCGGAGCTCAAAACACCGGGTTAGTTTCACTTTACTGCAGTTTTATGGCTCCAGGGAAACTGTAATGTTTTTATAACGCATAAAACTCACCCTTTATGGGTGGAACAAATAGTAATGATATCAAATTCTTGTAGCAGGTCGTCTGAAGAAATTTGCGACGTCTTATTAAACTACTGTTTGACACGCCAACGTCGAATTTCAGGTTCTAGTTAATTTATCTAATGTAAGCTTATAGGTACGAGTATGTACCTACAATTGTACATTAGGTACATTTATTTTGTTTAAGTTTACGAGAAGGAAGTTTTCGTTCTGTCTATGTTACTCATTTATTAGCTAAATAGAACTCTTTATTGTGCACACCAGGACATTAAAGTTACAAACAAGGTTCACTGAGAAATGAGTACCACAAGTGGCGTCCTTATCGCCAAAAGCAATCTAAAGTATTGGTGGAAAAGCTTTAGTTTTACACAGTTTTCTTTGAGCGAGAAAACTTACCTAATGCGTCAAAGCGTTTATATTATATTAGATAGCTAATACATAGTTAGTTGTATCTGGTAGCTCTACTTTTTTCTGTTTACTTAATTGTAGCCATACCTACCTACAGCAGAATCAAAGTACGTTACGTAGCAATAGATAATTCAGTCTAGAGTACCTACAGAAATACCCACGTTTTGATTCCTGTTTTTCTGTAGTTGAATTTTTAAAAATGATTTATGAAGAAAGAGTTATTATGATTTTCTACTAAGCCATTCAGCTGTCCTAAAATAAACAAGTCACCCAGAGAAACTCGCAGAAAAGTGTGGGTAGAACCCCACATAGTGTGAATATTGCACTAACTTACTTTCAGTGGTGTATGTAGGAACTGAACAAGGCGTGGGAGTCGATGACGTTTCTCTAATAAACATTAACGCCTCTCAGAAAAATATCAATCAACGAATTAAGAATAGCTCTACATCAGCAGCGCGCGAACATCTTGTGACGTTTGTAAATTGTAATTATTGTAGTTGATTGCCAGATTAGCTAGATTTAGTTATCATCATAATGATTAATCTAGTATGTGTTTGTATTAACTATAACTTACTAATTTGCTATTCCGTTTAGAAAAAGAAATGAAAAGATAGATACTTTTTCGAGACGACAACAAGTACGGAGACAATTTAGAACAATAAAAACTTATATTATAGTAAGCAGAAAGAAACATAAATAATTATTAATAAAGGACGTTAAAAGCAAGTTTAGTTCTTTTTAACAGACTAACTAAATTGTAACTCTAAACTTTTCCAATTCATGACAGGTCAAACATCGGACATGATCACAGGCCTATCTTTCCCGACAGATATTTGCATCTGCGACCGCATCCAAATTTACACCCAGTACATACATACATTAATGCCGACACTACGTCAATCGCTGGATTGTAATGTAAACATTCTCTAGCATAATATAGCGGTGCTCTCATCGAAAACTCGCGAATATTTGGGAATAGATCGCAAACTTTATGGAATATGGAATGCAGCTTTGTATCTATACTAATATTATAAAGAGGAAAGATTTGTATTTTTGTATTTTTGGATGTTTATGTGGAATAAACTCGAAAACTACTGGACCGATTTCAAAAATTCTTTCACCATTCGAATGCTACATTATCCCAAAGAGACATATTTATTACCTGAAAAAATTAGAGATCCTTACTAAAACTTCAATAGTGTCCACCCGTGCGAAGCCGGGACAAGCCGCTAGTATCTTATAAAAACGAAAGATTTAGGCACGTACAATGTTACAAAATAGATACAGGCTCGTGGGCACGAGCCTGTTTCTATTTAGGTTTAGGTGTAGCGGTAGAGGAAGATACTTAATGTGGGTATCTAATGTCTGACATTGAAACCTCAGTAATTTAATTTAAGTGAAAGTTACAACTTATAACTGCTAGCACAACAAGCACCTGCATTGTATGCTACGTGGAAATGAAAAAGAGCCAGATATGTCTTAATCGGTTGATTTTCTCTGCAAATCTACACTAATAATATGAAGATGAAAGATTTGTACTTTTGGATGTTTGTAACTTATAAACTCAAAAACTAATGGACCGATTTCAAAAATTCTTTCACTAAGTATTAGAATGCTACGTTATTCTTGTAACATAGGCTATATTTCATACCCGTGCAAAGACGGGGCAGGTCGCTAGTACACTATATATAGATTGGTACAGGTGTGGCGCAAAGGGTTTACTAACAAAACACATCCTGTACCTATTAATAAATAATCAAAATAAAAACTTATCTATATTAATTTAGGCATCTAATATCAGTCCTATCAATATGATTGTTAATCTAATTAATACCTAGAAATACAGAAGAAATACAAAAAGTAATCAGCAGAAAGTCCTACAGCTTTCCTCTCATAGCAGTAGTTAGTTATTAGTTACACCAAAGACTATGAGACTCAACTTCCGAAAAACGTAACAAGATAAAACAATATCTATTTCTGGAGCAAGCAACATTGAACTGACCCGAAAAGTTGTAATTCAATCAAGTTAATCCAGAAAAAGCGGCGGTATCTAACAAAAGTAGTGGGAAAAATAGAGGTGATCTACCTTTGGATAAAAGTCTTATGAAACAAATAGTCGGATATTTTTATTGGAATTTCTTATTAGATGGCAACAGACCTTTAAATTGATGTACAAAACCGTTTGTTGAAGAAATATTTGCGAGAAAATTTGCTTTATGCCCTATCATTTATTTTGTCCATGGCTACCCTGAGGTCACTTTTGAGATGCCTTGAGGTTTCTAAGCGCTTAAACCCAATCCTAAGCGGCCTCCGGTTTCCTTTTTCCTGTCGCTGTCAATTGCTTCCGTATAAATAAATCACTCAACAGGCAAACAATCAACACAATTGCTTTCAACAGCGCATTCAAAATAGCGACACTGATAGTAATGTTCATACATACCAAACAGATGTATCATGTCCCAAACAGAGATAGCTATAAATCTGATTCTAAAATTAATTGGGTCGAAATATATTTCAGCTCTATGACCCAAAAGCCCCAATTCTGGCGCGCGCAATATTATGTCGGTCACTTACTCGTTAGAAAAGTCGTACAAGTGAGAGTGACCGACATAATATCGTGCGTGCGAGAATAGGGCCCCAGTTATGCACCCGAGTAGCTGGCAGCGCGCCAGGAGTCTGTAACTAACGTACGAGCCTGAATAGTTTCATATTGTGTGATGCTTGTTTACAGCAGCGATAAAACAAAATTATTATACGCGGGATCAATTATGTCGAAAATCTAAAGAATACAGAAAAAAATGGGGACTTGAGCTTGGTGCAGGTTGGTGCAGTCTGGGCAGCCGTAAATAGGATCAGGCGCCAATGACTTTTATTAAAAACCAAAATCTTATCAAACCTATACTGCCCTCATAAGCCCAAGAGCGGTATCTAAAAAAACGTTTTCTGTTTTTTTCACGCATCAGATGCGTAATTTTTCAAGCTATCAGATGCCTGAAAAAACAGAAATCTGTTTTTGTTACCATATGCTTATGAGGGCAGTATAAGCACACATTCAACGCGACACCAACGACTATTAAAACAAAAACTTGTTTTATTCCATGATAGACTTGCATTAAAAGTAGGTATGGTGGTAATAAGATAGGTGCATCTACCACCGCGCACCGTCATGATTTTATTGTTCCTTGTCGATTTCATCATTTTAATATTTTTGCATGCCGTGTGAATACAGGCTTACGTTTGTTTTTCATCACGATTGCGGAGGATGGGTGAAGTTATTGTAACAAATGAAGGGCGTGCGTTGTTTCGTCTGGAATGAATGTGGAATGTATGTTGCCGGTTAAAATGAATATTTTGGGAGTCACGTAAGAGATACGAGGTGTTTTCTAAGAAATTGTTTTGTGGTGTAGATAAAAGTTTATTGAATCTTTTAAATCAGTAGGTAGGTATATAAAATAAAGAATGATGATACGGATGATGATTGAGCAGGACTATGCACATAAAAATAAAGTTATGCTAAGTATACTTAAGTAAAATATCGTTTTTATTTAAATTAATAAATAAATAACGTTTCACACTCATAGCTCACTAGGATAAATCTTGTATCGGGGATGCCACGGAACACACACAAAGACAAGGACTAACTAATAAAATATATTAAATAAAATATAAAAAATATATATAAAAATTAATTAAATCAGGTAACATTTATATATTTATTGACTATTAGAATACATGTAAAATAAAATAAAAATAATAATATAATATATAAAATTATACATATTATACATAACGGGTACGATGGTTATTGCTTTGAATTGCCGAGCCAATACTTCCAATTACTTTAAATATACAGATATATACCTACCTAGTCTGTAGATAAATATATATTTCTACTAGCTGACTCGACAGACGTTGTCCTGTCAAAAGCCATTGCGTCAATTCTATGTCAAATGTCAAAAGTTACATTAAAAAAGTTTACATTGTCCAAAGCGCTATACGGTTTAAGTATTTTTAAATTTTCTAATTTTTCATGTTTTTTTACTATAAATTGAGATGTGAGCTATCCTATCTCCTAAGTTAGATCGAACTGCACCCGGTGTGCAAATTTGATTGAAATCGGTTAAGTAGTTTAGGAGTCTATAGCGGACAAACAATGTGACACGTAATTTATATATATTAAGAATAACGGATAATTCCCCTGAAAGTGTAGTGTAGACCCAATATTTTAAATGTAGCTAATTTACTAACTATCCTATTGTCCTTTTTGCAGGCCGTAAGTGGCGTATTTTATTCGACCGGAACGTAAAGACAAAAACCCGCCACCATGGACGCGATTAAGAAGAAGATGCAGGCGATGAAGCTGGAGAAGGACAACGCCATGGACAAGGCCGACACCTGTGAACAGCAGGCTAGGGACGCCAACCTCCGCGCCGAGAAGGTACCTTCTTTATCCTTAACATCCTTGATAAATTCACCATTGCTGAAATTTATATAGACTTGCGACCTACCCCGGATTCGCACGGGTATGAAACTGTTTATGGTCTTTGTTACTCGCTTATAATGTAGCTTTGATATTAGTGAATTTTTTTTAATCGGGCCAGCAGTTTTGTATTTTGTTCATTACAAACATAGGTACAAAAATCGAAATGTAAAAAAATACAAATATTTCCTGTTTCTTTATGTCTGAGAGTCCACAAGCTACAATAAATTAGTGTTTTGATTTAATTTAGAAGTTTAGTCTAATTTTGCGTTTAGGGAGTTTCTTCTGCCCAATTACAAAACATAACTACTTACCTGTTTAACTGCATTATCGATTAAGTTCTTCCGATTTTACATACCCAAATTTTTATCTGACTACATTGTGAATTAAAAAAAACAAACATTTTTTTACTCTTGTAAAGTATCTTCAGTTTTTTTTCTGCAATACTAATGTTTCACGTAAAGTTTCCTTTCAATCTAAACTCAAAATTACTCTAAAAATTTCGTTCTCCATTCCAGGTCAACGAGGAAGTCCGTGAGCTCCAGAAGAAGCTCACCCAGGTGGAGGAAGACCTGGTTCTCAACAAGAACAAGCTGGAGCAGGCCAACAAGGACCTGGAGGAGCGGGAGAAGCAGCTCACCGCCACCGAGGCCGAGGTCGCGTCACAGAACAGGAAGGTGCAGCAGATTGAGGAGGATCTGGAGAAGTCCGAGGAGAGGTCCGGCACTGCCCAGCAGAAACTGCTCGAGGCCCAGCAGTCCGCTGATGAGAACAACCGGTCAGTTACACAAAAAATATATGTATCTTATTAATATGGTCACAAAAATAAAAGAGTGCTAAAATGTGGGAAAAACATAAGATTCTTGTAAATTTTAAAATAACAAAATTAAAAAAATATAAAATTAGTATATAATTAGAATCTGTTAACTTGCTGTATGGTAATGAAGAATATTTTTTCCTGTCTCTAAGATTTAACTGTATAGGTTTTGTTTAGTTAAAAGTTAACCCATAAAGACCTCGAACTTAAATTTACTTTCAAGCAAAAAATTAGTTCTTGTGCAAGAAAAGAGATGCACAAGTTGCACTTCAGTTACTAATATTATAATGTTCTTGTTCCAGTATGTGCAAAGTACTGGAGAACAGGGCACAGCAAGACGAGGAGCGTATGGACCAGCTCACCAACCAGCTCAAGGAGGCCCGTCTCCTGGCTGAGGACGCCGACGGCAAATCCGACGAGGTAATTATCATTTTAAAGTCATATCCAAGCAGTTCCGATGAGATAGTTTATGTTAAATATCAACCGGAAACCTAATTTATTTTCAAAATTTTGGCTATTTTGAAATAAAGTAAAAGGCGCTGAATAAATAAACATTTTGCTAATACACTGCCTAGAAGGTATTCTTATCTAACTTTTGCTATTCGGTCAAGGGTCTTCTCAATCAGTATCAAAATACTTCTTTTCAGTATTATTAAAGTTGTATGGTAAATGTGCAGGTATCACGCAAACTGGCCTTCGTTGAAGACGAGCTCGAAGTCGCTGAGGACCGTGTCAAGTCTGGGGACGCCAAGATCTCAGAACTTGAGGAGGAATTAAAGGTAACGTACTTTCACATGCCTTTGTATCACGTTTGTAGTTGGTCGACAATTTTAATAAAGGTTGCCTTTAAAAGTCCGACGAGTTTAATTGCAGTATTTCTATCATATATCAGAATATATGTGGTCTGTAATGATTTCCTGTGTTTATGTTTTCATTTTGTATTGGACTCCGTAGACTATCCATTTATGCATATCTTGCAGAGATGTTAGATCATACCTGCTATCTAGTCATATTGAGATGTAGGCGTAGTAGAGAGATGTAGCTTCTTAACCGATATTTTTATACTTTTATCAAACACTCATGAACGTTTCACCCCCAGGTCGTAGGTAACTCCCTCAAATCCCTGGAAGTATCAGAAGAGAAGGCCAACCAGCGCGTAGAAGAGTTCAAAAAGCAGCTGAAGACCCTCACTACCAAACTGAAGGAGGCGGAAGCACGCGCCGAATTCGCTGAGAAGACTGTCAAGAAACTGCAGAAGGAAGTCGACAGGCTCGAAGGTATGACTTCCGACACTATAGACACATTTATCTAAAATTACTTACTTAAAAAAAATGAAATTTCACATAAAATATATTCGGTAATACGATTAAACTTCATTTGTTATATTATGCAATTTAAAAAAATTACTGACGAATTTACCGATGGCTGATGACCATGACTAGTTTTGGCACTTGACCAAAGCTATTTAAAAGATCGTGTGACGTGTTGCGATGTTATAAGACACGCTTGGGGTTGCAAAACCAAATTAGTATTGATAAGTTATTTTGAGCCATCGTTAAATACGAAACTAAATTTGAACTGACAAAATTTTAATCAACGATAACAGAATCTTTACACATCTAACAAAAAGAGAATTCTATGGCTTCTCTCTGCCAGCTTTTTAATCAAACTCGAAACTTCGAAATAGGCTTCAGGGCAATTGTCTTCGAGACTTATTATCTCATGGCAATGTTTACAGACACATTATTCAGCGAGAAGGAGAAATACAAGGCGATATGCGATGACTTGGACGGCACTTTCGCCGAGCTGACAGGATACTAACCAACCTTAGCAGCACCTAGTATAAGACAAAACCGTCCGTGTCTCACTCTGCATAAAGTCCATTTTGTTTATACACCCAACGACATTCGTCCCTGCACACAATCCTCAAAAATCTCCACCGCTACTGTTATATATGATCATGTCCCGGTGTTATTTATTGTCCACGTCCAAAGTTACAAACGGCCACTGGTGACCTCGACGACTGCTTCCCTCGAACGAACATTACGTCGACCCTGTACTTCGTTAACGCATTCTAATCTAACTCTAATCTATGTTTATGGATCGTCACTAATAAGTCGTAGACACTAAGTATGATATTCGTAGAACTGAGAAAACTCTTCAGTCAATTGTTAAAACAATCAAAACCTTGTAATAAGTTTTTCAACAATTTCACTATGAAAACTAACATGGGTTTGAAACATTTTGTAATAACAAAAAAGTAAAGAAGTAAATTAAGTCTTTAAACAGTTTGACTGATTAGTTTTGTCAGAGTTTCGAGTATCAATGAATCTGGCTGACGATCCTTTAGAAGTCTTAGTCTAAGCCCTGCTTTCTGTATTGTGAATAACAAGTCTTTGCTTTGCTGCTACCGTGGCGGACCAATGCTTTCAAGGTACTATTTATTCTTTTAATAATTTACTAGCCATAATTTTTCCGATTAAGAATTTCATAAAGCATATGCTTGCGCAATAAAGTGTTAAACTGACAAGGTTAATAAAGTAACTATCTTTAAAGTAACATTCATTGCTTTATAACAAATAACAAAATTAAGTAGATAGAATCACATTCCCTTCAAAAGTAAAGAACGTAGATATTTAATATGAATATAACTTCTCTTGAACTCTATTAATCATTCTTTACTTTCCTTTCTTAACTTTGTATTCCACGTTTAACTTTCTTAAAAAGAATATTTTTATTTCTGTTCAACAAAGTAGATATAATATCCAATTTTAGGCACTTCTTTGGCACACAATTTATTTTGGGTTTTAAAATAATTTATAGCAAATCATATTGTACAACATAGCGTTCATTAGCCTAAGTTACATTTACATCGTTTGTTATATAGACTTAAAACGCCTTTAAAACTTTGAGCTATTAAATATTAGGTTAATAGAATATTTATTTCGTCTTAATTACTCTTTCTTTTCTTTTCACATTTTAAGAACTGTATTCTACTCTAAGCGTTTCATTTCACGTTTTCTGTGGTTAAATAACTATTAAATTTCATAATAGTACTTCTGTAGGTGATTACATCGACACAGCTAAGTGTCAATTGACTTGGTTCTGGTATAATATGGTTTAACGTATCCTCAGACGAGCTCGGCATCAACAAGGACAGATACAAGAGCTTGGCCGACGAGATGGACTCGACGTTCGCCGAGCTGGCTGGCTACTAGACCCGCACTCCCCACCAACCACCAACATTCACACATCCACACTGCACACATACGTACCTACACACACGCAGCCCGCCTGCCACCAACACAACAACACTACACAAGCAAATACGTTTGTACACGTGATGTAATATTTATTAATATTATGTAAATTTATTTACGATTTTCAATAAAAATTAATTTATAACATGTATTAGTATTATTTACAAAGAAACCCTACATTTTCAGTGCAATCCAACTGATTTCCAATATTTGTCAATACATTGTCGATGAAAAGATTATAAATCCAGTAAATACAAAAATTACAAGTAAAAAGCAGAGGTACAGAACCCTGCCCCCTAATTCTAATTCCTATGAGTAACGTAAAACAAAGCAAAGCAATTTGTAATTATTAAAGTTAGCGACAAGATTTCTTAGTTCAGTCAAGACATCAGCTAGCTAATGTAACATGATTAATATTTGAGTTAACACTCGTTTGTAAAGTAACAATACATGACGCAAAATCCATTACCTTAATTGTTACTTCCCCTAATATCCATTAAGGGTAGATCAACATCAAATTAGTCATCGGAAAATTGAGACGACGTCATTTTAGCGAAAACCGGAAGCACGTCGTTAAACCGGCTGTCAAATGACGTTCTTCCGGGGAAATATGATAGGATTGGGCATGCGCGGAAAAGTAGGGAGAACGCATGCGCGACTACCCTCGCTTAATCAATAGTGCAATGTATGTAGAAAGACGAGAAACAGCCTGTTGGGCTCGCGACGTTTTCTCCTAATTTCGTATAATTTGGGAGATATTTCTCGGGAAGGAGTGAAGTAATTCGCCAAGGTGTCGGTGGTCAGCAGCGTCCTCCCCGGAGCCATCACCATGAAGATCAGAGCCCCCCAGGAGGGGCCCGACATAGCGCCAGTCGACTCATGTAAGTACAACAACATTTTGTCCGCGATGGGGCCTAATTACGCACAATTTGAAATGAAATTAAACCCTCATCAAATGATTTTTAGAAATGTTTTTGACATGCTTTTGCTTGGTTTTCTGTATTAAAAAGATCAACTCTTGTGGATTTCATTCGCAATTTCAGTTTTTCCGTCTCTGGGATGAGACAGGAATAGTAAAGGATCCAGTTATTTTTCACAAATCATGCACTACTATTATATAATAAAGATAAGTAAAATAGCTTTCATGCATTTATTGAACATTTAACTTGACTTTTACAAACGGTTGACCTTTGTGAAAGCAAAATATTGAAGCGACCCTACCTACGTATTATTATTTTCGCTTCATCTAAAATTCATTGATCATTACGGCGATATTGTACTTTTGTTTGGCTTTTGGTATTGATTTATTATAGGTGTTCCTAATTGGATTCGGGTAGAATAATATCACCTAATAACGATCTCACAGGGCCTAGAGCTTTCAAAGCTATTTCGAAAATGCCTTGGAGCACACAAAGATATTGACGAAAAACATGGAAACCCCGAGCAGATATTTAAATTCATCTTTCTCATTTCTCATATAATACCTGACCTGGCTGGGAATCGAACATGGAACCTTTTGTTTATAAAACAGTCGCACTGCCACTGAGTCATACATTCTTAAACGTCTTAAAGCGACAAAAAGACTTGACAGTTTTTAATACCACTAGCTCCTTTGTTAACGTTAAAAACTAGCTAAATAAAATACATTTTAATTTTATAGATCTAGCAATTTCTGAAAAATACATATTTTTACGATATATTTTGACAACAATCATAAATACCAGAATAACACAAATTGGCATTTATGGCTTATCTTTCGTCGATAAAAAAGCAGAGCCACTTGAGATAATCGCCCAACACCGCCGCGACAATCTCGTTAGACGATTGTTTGGGCTCAATAAAAATGTAGCTGTGAAAATTGTGTTTTACAAGCTTTTGTTTAACTTGGAATGTACGTACTCGTGTGTATATGAAGAAATGTGAATCCACCAATACGCACTAGGCCAGCGTGGTGATATGGCCTAATCACTATAAAGGTAGACCTGTATCCCAGCAGCGGGAAGATTAAACGTTGAAGTAGTAGTAGTATGTATGTTTGTCTGTACGAGTATGCAACTACTATGTTTGTTCGGTTGGAATCTTGGAACTCAATTTTGAACCACTACCCGATGTCCGATTGAGCTGAAACTTGGTATTCGTGTGTAACTCCGATGACAATGCAATAAAAGGTTGTTTTTCAAAATATGTATTTTTAAAATTATCTTATTAGTTATCATTTTCTTCTGCAACCAGCTACGCCACGCGTTATAGCTTGGACTTGGTTTTTGCTACAAGAACTCTAAACTTTTCCGGGATAAACATAAACAAGTCGGTTGACGGATTTTAAAGATACTGGAGTCGCGAGTAAGAAGCAACAATAAGTTATTCTGAAATATTGTACTAATATGGAAAAATTGGTAGCACGGTAGCATTGTATATGCTAATAACTTTGTTAATACACACTTCGTTTAAAAATTATATGCTGCTCCATAATTACGAGATTGCACGTTTCGTTACAAAGCGTAGCACTTAAAAATTATTGCTTTTTAATCACTTACGTACTATGCATTTATACATTTTTTCAAGCAAGAACAGCTACTGCCTACATATAATATATCACATGTCGAGTTTTAATTTCATTAAAGAGCTCCTTTTAAAAGCCTACGAGTTTAGTTTACGTCGTAGCAGCTACGAGCTACAGGAGTAGACATCGCCTACGCGCAGTAGGTTAGCATTCTTTATTAGAGTTCCGTACCCAAAGGGTAAAACGGGACCCTATTACTAAGACTTCGCTGTCCGTCCATCCGTCCGTCTGTCACCAGGCTGTATCTCATGAACCGTGATAGTTAGGCAGTTGATCACAGATGATGTATTTCTATTGCCGCTATAACAAAGAATACTAAAAAATAGAATAGAATGAATATTTAAGGGGCCTCTCATACAACAAACGTGATGTTTTTGCCGTTTGATAGATAATGGTACGGTACCCTTCGTGCGCGAGTCCGACTCGCACTTTGCCGGTTTTTTTTATAAAATATTCGAACATTTCGAACTAAAACTTTACAAATAGTAGTGGTGCCTCAGGAACAAAGGAGTTCTTTGTTGAATATCATTTGCAGGTTTCACTTGGCAAGCCTGAAGTGAAATTAATAATAAGGAAGGACGTGGCATTGTTTCCACTTAACAAAGAACTTTCTAGAAAATTACCTACCTATGGTTTTCTTTTACAATTTTTATTATTGAACTGAACTAATTGTGGACAGTTACTTGAGTTCTGTATTGGGTTGTACAAAACACAAAGCTGCTTGATATTCTTTCAATTTGAACTACTTGACTACTAACCACATCTTATAGTAGAGGTGAGTTATAATAAGGTCACAACCTAAATTCTTCAAGACATGAAAATGTTAAATGTAAATGTAGATAATGATGTAAGATTCGAGATGCTATATGAGTGATATGAGTGTATTTTTCCCTATATAAACAGTCGTGATTGTGACATTTCACTATAATTAAATGGGTGGTGTTAGGGACTACTTATCTTACGTATAACTAGTAGTTCTGCGAACAGTAGACCGCGCGAGAGTCCCTATGTTTGCATGTTGGTACTCCGTACAGGTCGCACTTCTCAACAAATCTCGACGTAACCCGGTATACAGGCTCAACAATTTAATACATTTTTTTCGTCGTCGGGACCTTTTCATTGGTGGGGTTACTCAAAAGGGGATAACCTGCTGCAGCGCCATTTAACGACCGATTTTGACAAAATTTGGCATAAGTTAATGGTACCCAATTATAAACAAGAATATCAAATATGAGTAAAATCAGTCAAGAGGCTGTTGAGATACAACACTATTATTCACCACATTCTGTGTGTCACCACATCTATTAAATCGTTGAACCTGTATACAAAGTTTCGTCGAGATTTGTTGAGAAATGCGACCTGTACGGGAGTACCAATATACTGAACATACAAACAAACAAACAAACATCCGGACAGATGGAAGCAAATTTGGCCAGTCGTTGCAGAGACGCTTCGCTCGCTCGGTCAATAATAAATACAAAATAACACGTGAGTAGCCAATTTGAGCTCAACCTTTAATCATTCCACTGCTGAGAAACCAGGTCAGGGGGGTTTAATCCGTATTCCACCACGTTGGCCAAATGCGCGAATCGGTAGACATCAAAATCCCGATGTAGCTATAAAAAATTGGTATATTTTTGTTGTTTCATTTTCAATTTGTCGTAATCAAAATGACGTAACTTTTCATCAACACTAAAATCAATTTACCAAACAAATTTGGGTAACAATCCTCCGAGTACCGCGATCTATTCGCGAACACTTCCAGGAATAATGAGTTTTCCCAAAAACAAGAGCTAGCAATTTTAATATTCAAAGCCTATCGAAATCGAATTTCTCGGAAACCTGCTCGAAATTTTATTGAAATTGGTAGAAGCCAGACAAACTGCTGACCTAATTTACAATTAATATTGGCTTGTTTCTTTAACTTTATGTACAGTAAAGTATAGAGGGTATAGGTAGTTATTAGTCGTAATTATAATAAGTTTCTTGAAACCTTTATTAAGTACGAGTAATAAAACCTTTCTTTCAACTTCATTTTTCTTTTATATTTCAATTCGTTATAAAGTAAAAGTATAAAAATTCCTATTTTCCGATATTTTTCGGTTCCATTCAAAATCTCGTATTATGTCATGCATGATTTTTGAGATGTTCGATTCACGTCGTATAAAAGTTTGGGACATAGTTTCACTTCTGAGTGGCGGCAGCGGGGGTGGACAGCTGGACACAGGCCGGCGCGTGATGGTCGACTCCTGCAGGTTCCAGCTCGTATCTCAGCCGAGGGCTCGCTTTACGACTTACTTACACAACTTTGCCATTTAGCCGGACTTGTCTTCTTGTACGTATAGGATGTATAGAGTCTGTTAGATAGCGCGCTGTTAGTACTTCAAATAATTTGTTAAACAGAATCCAAAACAATCTCAACTAATTACAATGTAATTGAAATTCAATTTGTCAACACATACAGATTTTTGTTACAATTAAACACGGGAATACTCACGTAAAAAAAAAAAACACAAAAAAGAAAACGATAAAATGTGTGAAAACCACGTTGGTTTCCATACATACAGATTTGTCAAGTCATTATCTGCGGGTAGTTTAGGTACCCAAAAGGCTGGTGACCGACTTAACCTTGTTGAATAGCAATAGCAATGCTAATTCTTTGGCCGAGGTAAGCCCCAGCTCTGTGGTCGCTTGTTCTGTTAGCTAATCTGTTTTAATTTTTTTGGTGATTCCTCAGCGCTTACCTCAAATGTTCGGAGATTTAAGTGAGTAACTTTAGTCCTTGTGATTTATATTTTCTTGCCTAACATTAGGATCGCGCCAACCGTTCAATCTTGAAAGGGTAAATACAGAGTGGATACGGAAGGGCGCGTGATGGATAAGGTTCAGCAGGTTTCCGGGTCGAATCTCAGTTGGATAAGAGCTTGCTTTACGACCAACTTACACAAGTTTGCCATTTAGCTGGACTTGTTTACTTGTCTTACAAGGCTTACAAGTAGAGCGATGTTACTCGATCATTGACGATTGAAAAAAAATATCATTGAGACGTGGATTTAATATGTAGGGCGCCAATGGGTGGTGTTATCAGTGATTAATGAATCTTCTGATTGATTCATAGTTGGCAGCGTATTCTATTGAGCAGGAAATGGCAGATTTGATTTCCGGATGAACAGATATTTTGAAGATGATTTGTCTTTGTATGTGATCTAGGTATAGCTTCCTCGACACAAATAAAATACAAGCGTGAAGCGTTAAAACAAAAATTTAAATTATTTATTAATTTATTTTTCAGTTTCATTACTTTGTCTGAATTAACAATTCCATGTCAATCTCGTGACGCACACAAACATCCGAAATTCGTTTAAACGTCGCGACCTAAACGACCTAACACCCCCACGCATTTTCAAACAAACAACCGAACAAATATTCGCAGTTACGCCATGTAATTGTCAAAGTCTGTTTCAATGAAACGTTTTCCATTTGAAGAGTACTAATAAAACACTTGTAAACAACCAAATATAAGTTCCCAGTCCTCTGAGTATCAGTAATACCTATTACTTTCGATGTCACGAACGATGCTAAACGATATTACCAATTCAAGTTCCATTTAACATCAAAATTCATGTATTCCGTTCACTTTATTGGCTTTGTCAGGACGATATCGAAAGACAGACCGATTCAGTATTTTTTATTTATTTTCTACCCGTGTTTACATGGGAAAAGAATGAGATTAGAATACGATTAATTAAATCGTTTTTAATTAATTCAATAAGCTCAATTAGTGTTTTTTATAAATTATCTACCACGTGATTACCAGTGAAAAATATATTTTTCTGCTGATATGGCACCAGCATATAGATCAATAGATTTTACTGGAGTTTGTGAAAAACAAGATAAGCCTACTAGAGCCCTCTTTACCCTTGGCTTCCATTAATTTTCTCTATTTCGTCACTATAATCCGCTTTTCTGATCGAAGATATACTTATCAATGCAATATAAATATTCAGAAGGTTTATCTTCCCGCCTATTACAAGTACAAACGTTTTGGTGTCCAAAATGATGGAAACCTAACATCGTATAGAGGCTATAGACCTCCAAAGTCGATTAATTTCGCTAACCCGGCTTCACTCAAGGGTTTCAGAATAACTTTTGGAAGCCGTGTTACTTTTTATGGAAATGAAATTCATATCCATATTAGATGTAATATACATATTCTCTTTGAGGTTTGCTGACGGGATAAAAATAACAAGTTGTATCAAAATGTTTCTTTTTAACTGACTGCTCAGAGATGATGTGCTGTTTTTCAGTTTTTTTTTTTGGTATATGTTAAGTCACCTAGACTAAAAGGCTGAAAGATTTTTGATTGCCAGACGTCTTAAGTTGTATTATTATAAATAAGTTAACATTCTTAAAAAGGTAAAATAAAAATACCGTTAAGGTTTACAGTTTGATACATTTCACCCTGGCAAATAGCAGGAAAACCAAAAAATCCTGAAATAGTACACCAGAGAGCAAACAACATTATATAATCTGGTACCATTAAAAACATTTAGATCCACCAACCGGATTTTCCGGGCATTAAGTTTGTACGTAATTTTACACTATAGAATAATAAAACGGTCGCGCCTACCCTCATCCCAGCCCCGGATTATGTCGACAGACGGCGTGGTTCACCATAATGTGTTTTGCTATTTTCGGCGACGATGTCCCGTGAGGATGCTGTATCGAGATGATAACTACTTATTATAAGAAGATCGATGGATATAGCCAGGTAGAATGGAAGTATTCAATTGGAAATAAGGATGTTCTAATGATAGCCTTAGAGCAGCTTAGTATATAATGGGATGACTTATTAATACATGCACATAATACGCACATACACATCCTACACACATTGTAGTTAATATACGAGTATAAAGATCATAAAGTAATCGTAGATAAGTACTAATAATATTGTAGCGTTTAATAATATCGACCTCCGTTGGAGGAAAATACTGGACAACTAACAAACAAACATTTGCAAATGTGAGATATTTAAGATGTTTAACCTAAACCGATTGTTATCGAATTTAATTTAAGATATTTCTTATATCTTGGAAAATTCGTAACATTAAAATACTTATTAATAAAACATTTTAAAGTAAAAGTGTGTTAATTTAAGTTATCATTGTTACTAATGATTTAGTTATCGGAGAAAATCACAGCGTAATTACTTTTGGCGAGAATTGAAATTGCTGTTACGTTAACATGATTAACGTTTCCGCGTACAAGTTTACAATAGCATTGTCGAGAGCACATTGTTAGAGAACTTGTGTATTTGAAAGCCGCTGGAAATGGGTCGACTTATTAAACTTTGATGAAACTCGTCAGGTTTCGACTAGGTTAACTATTGTTCTGGTTTGACTATCGATTACTTAATCGATCATAATTTATTTATTAATCGAATAATAATTGCTCGAATCATTATTGGTAGCTAGACATGATGACGTCATAACTTCGTTAGATTTTAGAAACACACACATATAGTAGTACTCAACTCACAAAATACAAAGTCCAGTTCCAGTTTTTGTTTTTTGAAATTAAGTGACGAGACGAGAAAATCGCTCGTCTGATGTTAAACGTCACGTTTGCCTATAACAGATCTGCACCACTTTTATATGTAACTACCATAGATATATGTATCTACTCTACATTTACCTAATTGCTTTCCAAAATTAGCATAGAAACGGTTGCATTAAAATTCATTAAACTATTCACAGTTGACAATAGAATTTGCAATTCGGAATGCTTTTTTGCTCACTTAGCAAAATTTACTTTACAACGCTTTTATACGAATAGACATTTTTCTCAAAAAGCGTGGCAATCGGTGCCCTGTTCCTATTTTTAACCATTTGAAAAATCTTAGAAAATTGAAAATGAATCCGACCTCATACTTAGGGCCTTCAAGCCGCTTGGGCCTATTCACGTTATTAGCGTTATTATTCTTAGATTATCACCATAATTAACAACTCGTAATCGCCTACTGCTTATACCATAGGTCTCTCTTGTACACCAATCGTCCCAGTCCTGTTCCAATCTTGTCAAACCTGGATTATCATTGTTACCGAAACAGTATACTTAGAAGCTGTCATTACCGTTCTCAGAAATCTATTTTGGTCGTAAACACCTGTCTGTTATCACTTTCTTTCAGGGGCGGATCTACTTAAAGGCTTTTTGGGCTGCAGCCCAGGGCCCCGCGAATACAGAGGGCCCCCAACCGAACTGAAACCAATAGACGATATTGTCAATAATAAAAATTATCTAGAATTAAAAAAAATCCGATCATAAGGTTGGCAACACTGCGATCAATCAACCCGTGTGCGCATCTATCAAACGGAACGGGGAATTCCCTGTCGCTTGTTTTCGGTCGGTGTATTCCGTGTATATTTGTCTATTACTGGGGACTTCTTTCCGCTTATCGCCCGACGCAATTTTGTTATTTTTCCGCACTTCTGCTATCGTCGACTATACAGGGTGTTTGGTCTAGGGTTAAAACTAAATGGGTGTGTTCGTAGACCCTATTAGAGAATACAAGTTGGCCAAAAAAAATCCCAGACGCCTAAATTTTTTTTAGTGGCTTAGGTGTGTTTTTTTTATTTTTACCGAAATTTTACCTATCACCACAACTTTAAAAAAAACTGTTTTAGACCGGTTCTTTGTATTTGAATTTGGTCTCTGATACATTTTCGTACTGTACAAAGCAAAATTAGAAGCAAATAAGGACTAAATAATTCGTTCAGAGCTCATAGAGTGTAAAAATGAAAGAAAAATTGCCTAAAAGGTCAACTTTGACTCGATCTAAAAAAAAAAAAAAATTATCCATGAAATTCAACACTTCTAAAAACATCCCTTGTTATCCCTTATTACAAAAGTATCCTACACGAGTACAAAACTCTATCGCTTTGTGAAAAAAAAATGATGTTTGGGAAAATGAAACAAAAATAATAATGCAAAAAATAATCAGTTTTGTTCAAAAACAGCTCCTCTATTCGCAATGCATGCCCGTCATCTTCGTCGGATTTTTACAGTCGTAGTTTTTAATTTCATCTCTTCTTTCATCTTCGCAAAAGCGGCATTGATTCGCTTAATAAGTTGCTCTTTGGTGCTTATTTGAACTTCGTACACTAATTCTTTGGCACGTCCCCAGACAAAGAAATCAAGTGGTGTAAGGTCTGGGGAACGTACTTAACCTAAATTATATTACATATACCTACTACAGAAAACAGTTTCTTGTCAAAATGGCAATTAGTTGAGTAATTAGGTAGGGCCCCTAAACAGTATTAGCCCAGGGCCCCACAAATTCAAGATCCGCCCCTGCTTTCTTTAATCAAGTTATAAAAGATGACGTTAACAGGAAAGCTTCTTGAAAATAATTGTTTTGTTTCTGTAGAAAAGATTGAACGCTCAGAACAGCGTTATTATTCTATGTTAAGAACGATATTTTACAAAAGATGTTTTCCTTCGTCAAATTAGAAATAAAATTACGTTTTCGACGAGTTCGTACTCTCTTATTTATCTCTAATGTTTTATAAGGGTCCTGGGTAAATAGACGACGGTCCTGGTATACAGTAAGCAATGAAAAATATTGCCCGGGTCGCTTGCGGTAATCAACATGGAGCAAGTTAGCGTAAAATGCTACAATTTTTTATGGGTTTCGCTCTCGAGTTGAGGCTATAAAACTGCGGGCTACATACTAGTGTACTAATATCTACGATACCTATACCTAAACTTAACCAAACAGCGTTTTAACATTGTTTTAGTTAGAAACGTAAAAAAAGGCAAGTCAAGTGCATGAGATACGAGATTGATAATATTATATTATATTATAATATTGATAATATTATATATATTATATCTTTTGAAAGCAGGTGAATGATTTTCCGAAAAATTTGCTACAATTTAAAATGAATTCATAAATGGGCTTAGAGCTCCATTTCATAATATGTAATAAGATCAAATTAATTAACAAACAGGTAAAATAAAGTCCAGACTACCTAGTTTGAAGGCCGTTGGAAGTTTTCTTTTTGGGCATTTTATAATTTAGTTACTAGCAAAATTGTTTGCTTTTTTAATTTATTTTTACCTACTTGTGATTATCGGGTAGTGAAACTATTAGACATTATATTTATTTAGTTTTGCCACCGAATAAATAACATATTTTTACTTGCGATTTTCAAAGTTATTCGCGTATTTCTTTAGGATGAAACATTCTACGTCCGTTCTCAATTCTCAAGAGGCGTGCTACTTTCATGTAACAATGTCAGCTTTTACCTTGTGGAATATAACAAAAATGTGGATAGACTAACAAACATACAGATACCAAATATAAAGAACATTTGGATTTGTAAAAAAGTCACGGCCCATAGTTTTACCCTCTATTCTACATTTTTTTTTAGAAAAGTGTAGCTTGTTTTGGAATCTATGCTACCTAAAAGCCTTCTCTGTTCTGAATTTCATGCAAACCCATTGCAAACCTTTTGCATAATTGATAATTGAGTGATAAATTAAGAAACATACACAATAATACACAAACCTTTGCAGTGAAAAACCTTTGATAATACGAGTACCAGCGAGAAGTGAAATGATATTGTGTGTTTTACAAGTATGCAAGTATTGTTGCTAATGAACGCTGAAATTGAAATTTGGAATGAATGAATGAATGAATGAATGAATGAAATTTTATCTCACAAAACGCGGGTGAAACCGCGGGGCACAGCTAGTAGTCGCATAAAATAATGTAGCAAGTGGTAGCGAGTTCAGTGCCGAGTCACGAGGGCGACCCACTCGAGAGAGAGTGCTTCGAAGGACGTCGGCCGAGGGCGCCCTTCGGCAAGGGCTTCTCAAGATTTACGATGAACACTGGCTTCTTCTAGATTGCTTCATGTTGCAGTATTTTACAAGGCGCTTTATGACAGACGTCTCGTCTTTCACGTAAACCTAGATTTCGTTCAGGTCTCGATGGTAGGGAGGTAGGAGCGTTAAATTTTTATTAGTCACGCGAGGCTCGAGAGAGGGGAGGGGAGGGGGCTCAGAAAATATAACGAAATTTCACAAGGGGGGAGGGGGTGTACCTACCGGGATAGTAAGATATCACCTGTATTTATTTTTTCGTGAAAATTTTAAGGACAAAAACCAAAAAAAAAATACACGTAATATTGGCGGGGGGAGGGTTTTTTTTTTATTCAAAGATAGGCTTGCGTTTGACCGCCATCCTGCCTGTTGGGAAGCAACGATGCGGCCTACGATGGAGCACGCTTGCCTAGAAGATACCGATTCACTCTCGACTTGAAGACACCCAAATTATAACCATCGGGGAACACCCATTCAGGCAGAACATTCCACACTCGTGCGGTTCGCAAAATGAATGTGGAGTCAAAGCGTTTCGTTCGGGTTTTTGGTATGTCAACCATAAAACGATGACGCCTTTTTGTGCCCTTGGTGGTCCGATAGAAGAACGGGCAAGAGGGTAATTATTAATATTATTATTAATTAGGGTTGGTAATTTATAACCTCACTGTCAATCACCAGAAGAGGGTTGATGAAAAAGTTTCTAAAAACGTCACGTGATTAATAGGCGGCCCCTTGACAGACAATAAAGACAAACGAAATACCAAATTAACCTGCTTTGTTTACGTCGATTTGGTTTTAACAAGCTATGAAACTTATTGTACTCGTACTCAACTTCAACATCATACTCATAACAAAATGTCTTTTACTTTTAACTTTATCACTATCTATGGCACAACTGAAACGACTCAGGGCCTCTTACATTGCTTCGCGGTTGTTGTTATAGGACAAACTTTAATTGCATTGTCATCAGAGTTACACAGGTGTACTACTAAATTTCAGCTCAATCGGATATCGGGAAGTGGTTCAAAATACAGTTGCAAGATGTGACCCAAACAAACCAACCAAGATACATTGCAAGTGACATGAAATGAAATCTTTTACCAGATAATAAGATTATGCAAATAAAATATCCCTCGGCGAATGTCAACATGTTCTATCGGGAAATATCTCGCCGTTATTACCATCCTTTGACATAATTATAATAATCCTGGGACCTGGGAATAATTCTTGGACGCTCGAGATTATTTCGCTCACTCTCACTGTCATGCCATTTCTTATAAGAGCGACAATAATCGAGATAATATCTCACTCGCCAGAATATGCACAGTCATCTCTGGCGTGATACGAGTATGTCTGGCAAATAGAATCGCGACATGGCCGCCGTGGAAACGTGCGGATCGAAATAGACTTCACGTAAGCCCGGTATTGTGTTTCATGTCAGGCGGTGCAGGGGCTTTCCTTTGTATGGACGGGCTGGGTTAACAAGCTATACGACAGTTAAACAATGTAAATGGATACTGCTGGATAATGCTATATTAAAATTAAACTAAAAATAAACAGATAAACTGGTAAACTTAAGAAAATTTGTATGGTGCTGTAAAAGCCAACGTGGTTTTGACACTAGGTACATGTAGTTTGTGTTTTGTTACTCTCATGTTAATTTTAGAAAGATGTTTGTTACTAAGTCATGCAAAATGGCTGATAGGATTTGGATATTGGAGCTTATACCATGGATTAACACTTGGATTACTTTCTATCGCGAAAAAATAACGATTTCTGAAAGATAGAATCGATACCCATAACAACTTTTAAAAGAACCTTGTTATTTTACCCAAAAGATTGCTTTCAAATATATTTCAGGTTAAAAACTAAAGAAAAGGCATAATAAAGCCGTCCGGAGTGTCGCCGGTACCCTTCTCCAATCTATTGATAGGACGAGTCTGTTCGATGAGATTTCCTCCCCATCACTGCAGGTAAGCCAGCCTCAGTTTACTCTCCAAACAACCACGATACGAGTCTAGGGAATGTCAACTTTATTTCGAACAGGCTAGGTTTCAATTTGCGTTTTAGTCCGATTTTTAGGTTGACGTATTTTATGGATAGGGTTGTGTTCTGTCGCAAACTCATCTCACCTTGTCTCAAGGTTGTAGGAATGGGATTCCGTGGTATAATATATGTCGGTCTGACTTTTATGTTGGCGTATTTTGTCTGAATTTATGGAGGACGGAAAGAATAGATTTCTAGATAGAATTTAGAGAAAGATAAGGGTATTTTAATTTGTAACTTTGTCACGAACAATAATTACACCATTTTCATCTTCATCAACCATTTTCCACTCACTGGTCAGTTTTGTAGGTCTACTGTCTTTTAAGAGGTCATAGCCTCTCCCTATGTAGCTAATCAATTAGTCAAATTATGCCAGATGGCAGTTTATAAATGAAATAAACAAAACTAAAAAACACTAAATAAAAACTATATATTAAATTAAAATTGATTTATTGTCCGAAATTATACGAGTCCGAAATTTAATGGTGTTTTGAAACCATTGACGATAACACGAGGTCATTGATCTTGAAAAACGTTGAACAACAAAAATATTTTTATACGACTTCTATCTATCCAGACAGATTGAATGTCCGCTGTTTAGAGCTACTAATATTGGAAAAAAGGTTGCGTACAGCAATCAATTTAAGCTTATGAAATTACATCCAAACATTACTAAGTTTATCGAACTGATCCCCGCTCTATCTACTTGCTGTGGATCAATATAACTACTCCAAGCCACAGACGCGCTCTTCAGCTCTCCAATATTGATTTATTTGCAGTGAAGTTGGAAACAAACACTATATTGTGAACCTAGTTACGTAATCTATCTCGTGGCAAAGGTCTCGGGGTGTGTATAAAAGTGGTATTAGCGACTACAGCTATCAGCTGTTTCAATTTAGACTTACAAACATGCTGAAGTTTATTCTTCTGTCTCTTTTGTTCGTCTCCGGTGGTGCTGAGATCGCAGACTGGTTCACCGGGAGATGGCTGCCTGTAGTCATATATCCGAACATAATTTACGATCCCATGTGCCACTGGCACGACGTGTCCTTCAACCGCGATGTTGTGTGCAGCTGCGGTGATAGAGGCAATGTGGAAGTCATGGATTTCAAGAACGCAGCGAAAAATGAAACAGACACACAACCAGTTATTGTCGTCGAAAGCGCAGATGAAATAGAAAACGTGATCGCTCTAAAATGTGAATGTACTGGCGCTGATGGAGGTGTTAAAAAGAAGAAAGTGGTCGCTTTGCAGAAGTTAAATGACAACACCTACGCGACTTTCGAGGCTGTACATTTAAGGAGTATGACTGGGGAAAGGGAAACGAACATGGCGTTCGTTACTGTAAGCAAAGTGCCGAAACTGACAGAGCTGCGTGACCTTCTGTTCTCTCTGGATCATCTGAAGTCGAGGAAACCGGGCTTGTTGTGTGAACCGAGCACGTTTAACACAAATTCTTCTAGCACTCAGTAGGCGCCTGTTACGAGTACAGCCGAAAGTTCCACGTCAGAGTTAAAAATGAAAAAAGTGTTAACTTATTATTACATAATATATTATGAAACAATCAAATACGTAACTGTTTATAGTAAAAATAGACGTTAAAAAATACGTTAAAGCTTATTACCAAAAACCAATTTTATTAATACGTAGTGGTCTAGTGGTGTTAGTGGCTAAACTCAACTGGCTTTTAAATTATTGGGATCTTATTCGTTTTAATGTTTAAAATTATGGTAGGTACCAATTTTAGAGCGTCAGAATTAG
Organism: Alcis repandata; assembly: GCA_949125135.1. Classification (NCBI taxonomy): domain Eukaryota; kingdom Metazoa; phylum Arthropoda; class Insecta; order Lepidoptera; family Geometridae; genus Alcis; species Alcis repandata. Next base: position 9,219,782 of record OX421238.1, read on the forward strand.
AATGAAACGATACAACAGAATCAACATCAATGTATTTTTCTATCCCAGAGTCACTCAGTTCTTACATGTAGGTACTCAATTTTAACTGTAAACTAATTGTGTGATATCAATAAAAACAATAAATTGCAACGCTATTGATTTTTCATTTCAAAGACATTCTCTGCGTATATAGACAAAAGGTTCCGGATGATTTTTATATATATTAATAATGCAGAGATAATTTGTTATCAAGTTGTATCACGAGAGGTCAACGCCAAAATTTCTTGTATAACGTGTCATCTGCATACATTTCACCGACTATTGCAGTGGAGAGCAGTGCGCAATCATGCTTAAATATTTAATTCTCTCGCTTCTGTTCGTCGCAGCTCAGGCCGATTTAGACTGGTTCACAGGACAGTGGCACCCTGTGGTCGCTTTCCCGGATATATTCGACCAGCCAATGTGTCATGACCACGTTGTCACCAAGAGCAACGCTGAATGCGTTTGCGGAGAGAAAACTGACGTTCCAGTATTGATTTTCGACAACCTCGTACAGAACCACACTGAAACGCATGCCGTCCTTTTCGCTGAGAATGCTGGTGAAATCGCACAAATAATAGCTTCGACCTGTACCTGTGATGGAGAAGACAAGACGCCTATAGCTGTGCAGAAATTTAACGACAAAACGTTTGCAATTTTTGAATTCAGCGAGCATATAACTGATCACGGCCAGTTTGAGACAAATCTGTGCATTGTATATGTAAAGAAAGCACCCAAAGTAAACCAGCTGCATGACTTCATCAAATCTGTGGAACATTTCAAGCTGAGAAAGTCGTGCTTACTGTGCGAACCTGAATGGTTTGACAAAGATGACTCTTCTTAGACGCATCGTTTTTGGGTCGAAGCTAATTTTCGAAATATGGAAAGGAGAGTCAAGTCTTAAAAATGATATAACCCACATGAAAATCATAATAGTTTTTTACATAACTGTTTGGATTTAGATTAAAGCCATGTGATTGAAATCACTCTTCTTTTTATTTCAGAATATGTAAATTAGTAGGTTTGTTTACATTAAACTGAGTGATGAGACTCGCCTGATGGTAAGCGTCACGCTAGCCTGAATTCAATGTCACTCTGTGTTTTGAACTCCTCCAGGTCAAAACCCCGCGCGGTAATGTACCTACTGCGCTCGTCGCCTTAGATGTTTAATATCTTCATTTATAATATTTAAATGATTATCAGGAACTTTTAAGGCCCGTATAAAAGAGGTACTGTCTGCATACCTGGGATCATTTTTATCACAGTGCAAACATGTGGAAACATTTATACGCGTCGCTTTTGCTTATACGAGTAGCAGCAACTCTAGCTGATGATTTGACTGGTTCACTATTTAAAGATGGAGGGAGATTGGTACCAGCTGTTGACCTGAATTTGTTTTTCGGAATCATAATATAATTATGTCACTGATATATTGTTACTAAAAGCGGTGTGGAATGTGTTTGCGGACGGAAGATAACCGTGCCTGGAATGCAAAAAATATCGAGTCCAACCTCACTGTTTAAAATTTCCTCATCATTGAAAGCGAAGATAATATAGGTATCTGTCCTGTCTTATCTTCATGCACAGGCGATAGAAAAGAAATAGATCCCGGGGCGCTACTAAACCTAAATGATATAACATTTGCTGAGAATTGATTGACTTTGAACCAACTTAAACAATTTGATTAGATTAAGCCGACTTTACGTACGATTTATGTACCTACAGAACAAAGACAATTAATCCAAGCTAAAGAAAATACGGAAATTAAAAGAGCCTCGGGTTAGTATTATAGAATACTGTCTGCGTGGGAAGATTTGATATCCCAGCCGTGGGATGATTAAGGTTAAGTTCAGTAGGATTGGAAAGGAGCTTTGGGATCTTATCAACGCTTTTAAACGGCGAAGCTGGAAAACCCAGGATTGGTGTTTGCATGTGTTAATAATGTTCCTTACATTTACAATTCGTACGGAATATTATAGCGGATGAGATTGCGGAGTGATGGTTGTACTATATATCTTCTTCTTCTTCTCTTATATTATATAATATGTACCTAAAAATGAATGGCTATTCGTTTGTCTGGCTATAACTCGAGAATGGTTGAACCGATTTCGTTAATTTAGATTTCGAAATATTTGTGGAAGTTCAGGGAAGCTTTAAAAGTAAAAAAAAAAACGGCGTGTGAAACCGCCGGGCATCTAGTGTATTATAAAATATTGCTATTATTTCTGCCAGTTTATCAGTTTGCTTATAGGCGGTAAAGGTCAAAGTTATCTCGTTGTTTTGTATTCACCTTGCTCCGTGATCTATACTTAACGTTGGATAAGCTGTTATCTTTTCGTGTTATTTCTATAAACATAGAAATAACACAATATAGCTTCAAGAAACTTTGTATGTAGGTAACTCCCTAATTAAATGGTATGGTAATTATTTACACCGTCTTCTACTAAGCTTGTTTTACAACAACCTAACTTTTTATTTACAAGTATGATGAAGTAGATTTTTAGCAGGAAGATGTGTATAGATTTTTTAGAGTTCTGTAGTTAATTAATTAACCGAATTACAATTTTTAACCGACTTCGAAAAGGAGTTGTTGTTGTTTTTCTGTTTATTATCTAGCTATAGGTAATCGCAAATAGCCATTTTATTAAACAATTGTTAGGTTTCATGATCATCCACAGCCTTATATATCCCACAGCCACTACTGGGTCTATGCTATACTTACTGTTTGGTGTGAAATAAAGTTATACCTACTATTCTATTTTAGATATTCACCTCGCTCTAAATATGCCAACTATCTCAGTTCTTCGCCAATCGGATCCAGGTTCAACCCGTGATAGGTATAGGTACCTACTTCATACTTATCCTTGTCGTGTCGGTATGCCTACTCCATGATATAAAATATTGAATCCATCAATTCTGTCTTTCCCATAAAGGTACGGATTAGACAATAACATAAATATACCTGCAATGATTACAATACCGACCGATCAAAACATGTCGTCATAATGTTACAATACGATATTTCCTTTAATGACCAGATTTAGTTCAGATAGTTATGTATGGCCACAGGTAGAGCATTGAACTTTAGTAATCGATAAATAATCGGTAAACTAGTGTGGAACAAGGATTTAGTGTCATTTGGAATTTTGGTGTAGTTATAATGAATCGTAAGTATTTGGTTAGGTTTATAAACAAATGTAGAAAGGAAATTAAATAGCTTGTTTGATAAACCCTTTTTCAAATAGTCTGAGTTAGTAAAATATATTATTTATTTAAGATCTGCATACAAATTGTCACTATTTGCAATAAGTTACTTTAGCATATTTTTAACCTTTTCTATTAACCTATGGTGTTCCGCTCCTGAGCAAAGGTCTCCCTCATCTCTTTCCAAACAGTACAATCACCCCATAAATTATTTTCTCATGTCGATGAATCACCCGCTAGTTACAGTGAATATTCGAAGTACTGAAAATGCTAGTTCTTTTCCCCGGAGTGTGACCTCATTGTCCGTACATTGATCGCAATCGCAACCCCTTGACCGATTTTGCTTGTACTCGCATTCAAAATTATTTCACATGTTCGGTTTTCTCGTAGCTCGCACCAACAACATTTATTTATTATCGGATAAATAATAATTGCACGCAAAGACATACGTAACATCGAACCAACACATGTATACTAGGCCCAAGTTTGAAGGCTTTTTAAGACAGATCTAAATTTTCTAAAACTATTGGCATCCTTGTCTAATGGCTTGCAATGATAAAGACACATATATTTTTAGTTAGTTTAGATCTGTCTTAAAATGCCTTCAAACTTGGGCGTACTGTATAGGTAAATGCGAGTACGTAACAGTGATTTAAACTTCATGAAACTAATTAAGGCGCGATTTCGTGGATTCAATAGGCTTAATTAAGGGGGATTCTACATCAAAACCACCTTTCTAAGCTCAGATGAAGTATAACTTTATTTTGGATAGGTTTTTGGATAATTCTCCAAGTAAAGTGAACGGAACTTTTTTTGACACATTTAGATAACTAGATGTTTTGATAGTTATCTGTTAAAATTGGCAGAAACAATGCCACCAAATCACTTAACTAATGTACTGTCCAATATGCTGCAGCCAAGTTATATTAGCTTACCTATAACTTTTTTACAAATTCGTTTCATCTGCAGAGTACAAATTGGCTGTAGAAACAAAAAACAAACTGACAATGGACTAGAGATCTGTTCAGTTATGCGAGTCATCTTAAGGTGCCACTGGTTTGTTTATACCTACCGTCTTGTCACAGTAAAACATTACGTCTCGTTCAGAGGTCGAGTGCGAATACGATGGGACTGTCGTAGTTAATATAGAAGCAATAGAAGTCTCAAATGACGATGGAACTCTGCAACTCATACTTACCGGCCCCCGAATAATTTTAAACTCTACAAATTCTCTGCGTTCGTGTCTATTTGAACATGGCATTGGCGGAGTTGTGAAGAATCTTCACAAGAGCCACTAACAAAAGTTGAAGTTAAATGACGATGGATGATATACGTGTCGTGTTGTTGTTGCAGCCGGCGACTGGCACAGCACCGTGTTCTGGGTGTTCGTATGCGGCGCCGTGGGGCTGGTCTCGCTCGGCCTCGCCGCCGTGGCCTGCTGGATCGGCCGGCGCAGGAACTCGCTTGAGCGTAAGCTGGGTAAGTTGGAACAGCCGGGCTTAGTAAGGGAATAGTTTGTATGGGAAAGTGAGGATATGAATATAATCGGAAGTTTGTGCAGGATGTTTGTAGCAAGACTATCGAGATCAAGTTTGGAATATTTAAGATAGGTGTTGTCGGTGATTGATTGAGTGACCTGGCATACGTTCTGACAACTCGTCGGATATGGATAGAACATTTTTGACATGTTCGCCTCCTACTGTGTTTGCTTAATCAATTCTGTTCATCAGACGATATTGGCGTGCCCTTTTATACACTTTCGTAGTTCGAGTTCCTAGTTCCAATTCACTTTCAGGAATACATTGAGTAGAATTCTTGTAATAACACTAATGCTGTTAAGAGACGCTTGTGTATTGTAATGATTATCAATTACATTTTGTTATACCTTTCGTACCTCCTTAGAAAACCCAATGTATATTGGTGCAGGCAACAAGCGCGGTCCGGACAAAGCGCTGGTGTTCCAGCCGCCGCGCCGCACCACGGCGGTGCGCTCGCCGGGCTCCGCCACGCACTACCTGCGCAAGTCGCCGTCGCCGACCGCGCCTGCGCCGCCCGCGCCCACCGCCACTACGCCGTCGCAGCCGCTGCCGCCGCCGAACCCGGTATATTTCACCATCACGATACATTACAGGCCTCAATACAGCCCTAAAAGCCTTAAGTGTGTTGAGTTATCACCATCATAGCTGACGTTAGTAGGTAGAAGCATAAACTGGGAATGAAATAACATAAGTGCCCAAGGAGGTCTATGATAGTTTGGGGCAACTCGTTATTACTCTCTGATCGTTCTCGTTTAACCTTATGTTTTTAATTCCAGTATTTTAAGTAGACATGTATATTGATTTTGTAAATAAATGACTTATGATTATTATTTTTATTTTATTTTTGATTTATAAAACTTTTCTACAAAAAGTAAGTTAATACAAACTGAGCGTAAAAATTAATCTTGTAACAAAAATAATTTGATCAAATGAATAAATAAAATAAATAAAAACTTAGTACGAGTTGTAATGAACAGATTAGTATATTGTATATTGTACAATACAATATACTAATCAGAATAATATGTAGCTTTGTCCTCCTACCAACCTTACATCAAATAAAAATAGATGTATTGTCAGAGTAATGATACATTTTACCATTTCATTGTATCTAGCGAATCATCTATATTTTATCTATCTGAGTGTTGGCCTCGCACTAGAAAATATCGCAGTATCTGATCTATGTTCTTGCACCTCTATCAGACTACGACTTGAGTTCTCTCTAATGGGTTCTTCAAAAGGGCAGTTAATAGAGTTTTAAAAGGTCGGCAGCGTATCTGTGACGCCTCCGGTGCTAGATTTCCATAGGCGACGGTGATTGCTTACCATCAGGCGGCCCGTTTGCTACCTATGGCATAAAAATGTCAGTTTTCCAAAGTGATATTATTAATAAAACATCAATAAAAGTTAATAAAGTAAATTGTAAGTTTCATATATTACCAGTACTTCAATAGGTATTTTAAACCCTTATCAAGATATCTAAAAAGATAAATAATAAAATTCATTGTAAACGTGACTTACCTGTAAACATTCATTGTTATTTAAGGTCAATAAATATTCCTGATTTCTGATGTTGTAAATTGTTGCTCAGCCATCGATCCACACGAGCCCCAGCACGCCGACGGCGCCCGAGGCGGCTCCGCTCAGCAAGGAGCTGGCCGACGCCAACGCCACCGAGAAGACTAAGACCGAGCCGGAACCAACAAATGACGGGAAGCTGGGTGATCTGCACTTCAAACTGCGGTGAGTATTCTTACTATGTCATACTTACCTATTTGCTTTCGGTGAAGGAAAACATAGTGGGAAAACCAATGAGCTCATTGGGGAAAACCTACATACGTTCAGAGAAGAAATTCAATGGCGTATGTGAATCCACCAATCCGCACTTGGCCAGCGTGGTGGAATACGGCCTTATCACCTTTCGAAGGTAGACCTGAATCCCAGTAGTGGGAGGATTAAAGGTCGGTTATGATGAATGAATGAACTTACCTACTTACTTACTCCTGAGGCACAGCGACCCAAAGTGGGTCTTGGCCTCAGACATTAGAGAACGTCATTGATATTCCCTGTCATATCACACTCTGAGGTTTTAACGAAATGTACGATATGCCATTTTAGGACCTTTTAAAAGTCATAAAAGATCTAAACTTACGTCGAAAAGTTTTAGTCCTTTTAGTCAAATTGCTAATTGTAATGTATGTATAGGTAAATGAGTTAAATAATCGTCGTAAAATTGTTTTGACACTGCCGATACTTTGCTACCAGTATCTACTTCGAATGAAACATTTCTACTTTCAACCTTAAGCTCTAAATAGTATGGATCGTCCTTACGGTTTGCTCCCGCTGCCACCGACAAATGATATAATCCGTCACTCGCATCACTTTCAGTATCACTTTGATCGATGTAATTTTGGGATTTTGACACACCGCTATTGTAATATTTTGCACTTTTTTGACATTTTAGAGCCAGATGCCCCTTTTCATTACACTTATTACACGAATAAAACTTATAGCGACACTTGTTAGGCGCGTGATTAGCTTTTCCACAACGCCAGCAAGCGGTACTGCGCCCTCGCACGTAGCCCGCGGTCTCGGCCGCCGCCACCCGATGCACCTCGTTCCCGCCCTGCCTGAGTCCCGAGTCTCCCGCGCCCGCCGCTTCGAGGCCGGCCCCGCTCGCGGCCGCGGTCTCCGCGTGCCGCTCGGCCGCCTCCAGCGCCAGCGCCAGCTCCACTGCCTTCTGGTAGTTCAGCGTAGGTTCAGCGAACAAGCGAGATCGCATCTCCTCGCTGCGTAAGCCCGACACAAATTGATCCCTGAGGTTCTCCTCCAGCGACCCTCCGAAGTTGCAATGAGTCGCGAGGTGTTTCAGCGTTTGTAGAAATGTGCCGACATTTTCGTTCTCCGCTTGTCGCCGCTGTCGAAATATGTGCCGCTCGGCGATCTCGGACCGCTTCGGTTCAAGATGATTGCGAACCAACTCCACCAGGTCCTTGAATTCCTTGGTTTCCGGATAATTCGGTGAACACAGGTCGCACATGAGGTCGTACGTGGCGGTGCCGACATGCGTCACCAACGTGGCGACTTTTAGCTCCGTATTTATATCATTCAGCAAAATGAACTGTTCAACGAGTCGCACGTAGGCACTCCAATTCGCCCGGCCATGGATATCAAATTCATGTAGTTTTCCGTACGGCATCTTCCAATATTTCGACGTAATTCCTATTTAACTGCGCCAATGTAAATAAGTAATGAAACCACCATTGCAGTGAAATAACGACTGATTTATTTCGTATGTAGGTAGACACAACTAACATTTCTCTAACTACCCTATACATACATTACACTAATTACTAAATGTCTTTATAATAAATACCTACTACAGTTTTGGTTTAAACTGCTCTATAGCTTAAATTACTAGCAAATTAATTGCCTACTTGAAAATCGTATGGAAAACGTGACTGCGAGCGCCGTAAGGGTTGAGACAATTAGTTGGCTTAATTGCTAAGGCTTCGGTAGGTACGAATAATGGTTGGGAAAACACGTTTTGGCAAATGTGACCTTCTAACGTGGAGACTAAAATACGTCAAATAGCTCGCATATGACAGGCGAAAGTATGGCAGTAGTCGATCAAACTTGACATTGACAAATTTGACATTTAGGATCGTCAAAAATGGCTTTTGCCGACGAAAAATACCAAATACATTTGACTTTTAACTTTTAAACTTTTAAACTTTTAAATGTCATCAGACCCATCGCGGGCCATGCGTGGATGAGATTGGCCCAAGACAGGGAAAAATTGGGTTAAGGGAGAAGAGGCCTATACCCAACAGTAGGTAAATACAGACTGACGATGATGATGACGACAAAATGTTAAATTTAGCGATCGATAAAATGCAAGCATCGCATTTCTGTGCAATAATTCTGTACTTTTTTACCGGACACGGTTCCTCTACGCCCGAGGCTCCTGCTCTATAAATAGGTGCAAACAAAACGGTCCAGTGAATCACTCGACATAATTAATTTACTTTTTGTATAACCAAGAGTTATAAAGATGAAACGAGCTATAAAGGTCCGGTGGAACGATGAAAAATGAAGTCTCATGTTTTCTACTCTTATTTTTTTGTTTACATTTTTGTGGCCTTTTATGGTATGAATAAGAGTAAACGGTAGCTATTTATTTTATTTCATAAGGCAGTGTTTAATAAAATGTTTTATAAGGATAACGGGAAAAAGTTTAATATGTACCTACGGTTTTTTAGATGATAAAAAACGTACTTATTTATATCACTCTTGAAAGTTTGATGTATTTCTTAGTAATTCAATTTTAATTAGAGAAACCGCTGGGACAGACTCCGTCTCTAACTAATTAGGGGCCTCTAGAATCTAATTTGCAGTTGAACTTGTTTTATGTCTGATTATTTATTTATTTATTCAAGTCCAAGATGATGATTTTGATGTAAAATATAAAAAAAATATTATTATGTAGATTTAGATTATGTACATACAAAATAAATGCGTGAAATAATGTATGTTTTAAGTGCTCCGATGTACACTACTACATTTTTGTAAAGGGGCCGTTCAAGTATTACGTAAGCAGATTTATTACATTTATTTACCCCCCCATCACCCTTGTCAGCAAAAGTAAGCAAAGCTCTTACCCCTCCCCCCCTCCCCATACGTAAACATTTTTCTATTACCTACTTAATGTATTGTTTTTTTACTGATTCATGAGCAGAAGTTATAATTCTAGAAATAAGAAAATAGATTTAGGATATTGGACTATAAGTTATAAATAACGTACTTACAAAATACTCAATTAAACAAATTTAACAGACGGTATTCAACAAATCAACAGAGTCACAGGTACAAAAATATTTATTATAATCCCGAAAATGCGTTTCGTTTTTAAGCATAGACAATGTGTTAGTTGCCATATGTGTAAAAAGTAAATAGCTACGGATGACGTAATCATCATCTAAACCCCCCTACCCCCCATGTCATCAAAAATAAGCAAAGCAAAGACCCGCTACGTAATACTTGAACAGCCCCAAATCCATGTAAACACATAAGTGACATTCAATTGTCTTCGTGGTAATAAAATTCTTAAGCCTAAGTAGTAAGTACCTAAAAAAATATATGTATGGTAAATAGTGGTAATGTTATTGTATGGTCTTATGCAACCTTTAATCCTCCCACTGCTGGGATACAGGTCTACCCTCGAAGGGTGATTAGGCCGTATTCCACCACGCTGGCCAAGTGCGGGTTGGTGGATTCACATACGCCATTGAATTTCTTCTCCGGACCTATGCAGGTTTCCTCACGATGTTTTCCTTCACCGAAAAGCCAGTGGTAGGTATGTATTGTATGGATCGTCGTATAAAACCTAAAGCGGATTAGTCATTACCGGTAGTGCGAAAGGTTACCATGCCGTGAGCAAGTGTGGGGCTTGATATGCAATTAAGTAATTGTGATGTTAACAGCATACCTACCGTTAGGTGACGTGAAGACACGCCATTACACTTGCTCGTGACACAAAATCGATAGACATACTCGTACGAGTACATCCATCAAAGGAAAAAGTTAAAGTTAAGTTAAGTTTGTAAGTAGTTCATATTAGTGATTTTGATAGCTCATAAAAATTATTTATGATTTCTTTTAAAAAATGTCCATAGGAATTTGAAGAATTTGGCTGTTTAGGCAGTCTTATCACATAAATAGGAATGTAGTTTATTAATGATTTCGCAAGTTAGCGATTTGTTCAAGGCTGATTAAAGGGTTAAAAATTAACTCTTGACCCATATACGCAGGACAATAAAATATATATAACTACTTTTGCATCGGCAATTTTGAACTGAAAAATCGCGACTTTGTTACCAAAGTCTCATAATGTAACGACGGCTCAAAGGCACAACTCTAGTTAGACATACACTTTTAGGCCACTCCAACATTTTCAACTACTTACCGGAATTGGGAAATCCCAAATTCAAATTCCAGTTACATGCTAGCACAAATTCGTTACGTGTACTTTGTCATTACGTACGTGTAATTGCATTTGAGGCCAGAGTGCTGGTTCGTGGCAGGAAACCGCAGCAATCGATAACCTTTGTCGGTCGTCCTTTGCCCGCAAGCTGTAGGCACCCACGTACCACGAGACTACTTGTAGGCTTCAAACTGTTGAGGCACCCACGTACCACGAGACTTGTAGGCATCAAACTCTTTGAGGCTTTATCTTGACTTGAACTTTGGCTAAAAGCTTCGACAATTTGATTTTGCGGCACGTAACTAGTTTGATAGGCACAGAGAGGCTTTGATAATTCATCCGAAAATAGGCACATGTCTCGTATAGCGTCACAGAATAAATAGCATTACCTGCTATTATTTTGAAAGTGTCTTCGTAATTTCGTTCAATTTCTTTGATGTAAGCCGTTATGACACTTAAACCTCCGCGTCGATATTTAAAGGTACCTACAGCAGTCTAAGGTTAACTTTACCTATTTTCCATCGGTATTAAGACTAAATATAAAGACAATGTAACCTGTTTAAGTCTGATTTTATCTAATAAACCCAGTTTTGGAACGAGATGATATCTTAATGTTTTGCTGAATCGTGAAGCCTTGAAGCTTTAATGTTACCTTTTCTGTATGCTTCAAGTTCGACTCGCCGTGGGCGAGATAACTTTTAGACGTATTTTCTTATGTAAAGTAATTTATGTTAACATCGGAATGTTTTACTTGAGCAAAGTTAAAACAAGTTGAATCTAAGAATTTTCATATTCTGGTAAGACTAACTTTACCAGAAACAAATTAGCAGGGAGCTACCGTACGTAGATATGTCTACGAATGTCTACGGACCTAAATGTATGCTTTACAATTTTATTTTCGTAGCACTGTCTACGAAGCGTAGGCTTTGCTTAGTGTTCAGGTAAAAGTCAGACGTTAATCGCCGTTAATTTTGACAACAAAGACGGTTTGCCTTTGTTCTTTAAGTAGCACTTTAAAATATTAAAAACAATGAAAACGGTGACCTTTAGGAGCCACTCAATACCTGCTTTTCAGACAACCTAGAGAACTTTGTAAATGTAATTTTTTCTTTCGATTTTTTTGTTTGTTTTCAGTGGTTCATTACTAAAATTTGAATGGAAACTACTTTCAGAAATCAGCAATACTAAGTCTTAGTTCTGAATGTACTCGTACTAACTCGTCAATCATCTTTCGGCTTCGAAATTGATCCCTAAACTTTATAGTAGTTACGCAATTCACGCAACAAAACCGCGCCGTGCTGACGTTTCGCTTGTCCAGACTGACTGAGCACCAGCCCCGAAGCCTTTTAGTGCTGTTTAATACGTCGTTAAGGGCGTCTGGTGTAGGCTATAAAACCAATAAGCACATCATATGTACCTTCTAGTTATAGAGGTAGTTTTATAGCTGCGACATTGAGCGAGCAGATCGAAAGCCCTGAGGTACCTGTCGCTATGTACTAGTACGCTAGGTTGCTTATACTTAAAACCGATCGTCTTGGCCGGATTTTAAAATTTTTGGAAAATAATTAGGAAAATACTTTATTATAGAAGCCAAAATCATCATCATCCACAGCTTTCACTCTTCGACTGCTTGGTATAGACTTCTCTCTCCTGTTGTGCCATCTGACATGTTCAAATTGGTGTTTCGTTAACGAGTATGTTACCAATAATATATTTTAGTTTGTGATTAAAATATTGATAATAAATTAATGTGTATTTTTTTTTTATAGCCTCACAAATAATCTTAATATATATAAATCTCGTGTCACAATGTTTGTCCTCAATGGACTCCTAAACCACTTAACCGATTATAATAAAATTCGCAAACCATGTGCAGTTCGATCCAACTTGAGAGATAGGATAGTTTAAATCTCAAATTATAGTCGCAATTTTAATTTATTGCAAATTATATATATACTGATAATTTTTACTATAAATTGACAAGTTAGCATCAACATACTACGGTTGCTATAGTTACGCAATGGCTTTTAACAGGACAACGTCTGTCGAGTCAGCTAGTAAAATTATAAAACTCTCATAATTATCTATCAATTATGTAGACCAAGTAAATTATTACATAAAAACTTATTTAGACGCAGTTTTTTGTTGAATTCCCAAAATTTTAATAACAATACGAATTCCAAATTACTTGATTAAATATAAACAAAGAATACTAACGCTAAGCGAGGTTGTAATGAATTTTGTAGCCCACTGAGTAATTAGCATCCGAACTGACGGCCTACTGAATAACTAACGACTTATCAAGCCGGGCGGCTACAACTAGTTCAACTGCCATCATGGAAGTTGAAACTAGCTCGTCAAACAACAGTCACACAACTGCCACAAGAGCCACAAGTTTTGCCACAAGTATAATTTGGCGGTGGCGTTTTGAAGAACCAAAACGGCCGTCTAAAAAAGTCACAATTTTCTTATTACATTTTTTTACTGGTCTGTTTGTGTTTAATACCAAACGTTATCATCAACCATTTTCCATCCACTTGGATTATCAATAAACCCATATATGTTAAAAATTTAATTATTTATTATATTTGTGGGAGTAAATTTAACAACACTTCTTAGGATTAGCTGGAATACCATGATGATAATATTTTAAATTTAAAAATAAAATTAAATCAAATCAAGATGTAGATTATAATTAAGAATATAATGGATTACAATAAATTTATTTAAATGAATTTTAATTTGTAATAATTAAATGGAGTATAAGTCTTCTCTTCAGTGCACCATTTTTTATGGTCATGAGCCAGTCCTATAAACTGCATCGTGTTTTGCAAATGTTTTGCATCTGCATTTACAATGTGTTATTTTCATCCAATACTCGATAAGACATAAAATATTTGTACACTGAAATTTTATTCAAACATAAACGCGATTTTTTATTTTCTCAATAAGGATAGGTACTTACAGATATAGACAAATTTAATAACAGAGTCAAATTCTAATCTAAACTAGAAGTTCATTGTAGACGTTATGTATATATATTTTGTAAGTTATTGAACTGTAATTATGACTAAAAAGTGATAAAAAATGTTGGAAGAGAGTCAGTAATAAAAGTAGGTACATGCGTTGTAGAACAGTGACGCACTTTATACTTTTATTAATCTCTAGAGTGTAATTTATTTTACTGGCATAATTTTATATTGCTACTCGCGTTTTCTCTTTTATAAATGGTTTCTATAACTTCTATGACGTCTTTATTGTCGGCCATATCCTTTTTTGTTTCTCTGGGACTATAGGTAAGACTCTCTCGCTATAAAAAAAAAACTTGGGTAAATATAACCTATCTCCATTCCGCATTAAATTCAAACTCATTAACTCATTTCAATATAAAGAAGCAATAAAGATACATACGAGTACATTCTCTCACAAAATATCACGCTTATAGTATCAGTGTCATTTGATTCGAATAAGTCTAAAGACATCGTAACATCCACTTACGTAAGCTGTTGTTTTGAAAATTACATAAAGCCACAGACTTTGCGTCATCATGAACATGATCCTTTTACGGTAAGTGGTTGGAAGCCTTTTTGATGTGCCCGAATTTCACCCCAACAGTTACGTAATAGAGATCAAATTCAATGTATCAGTTGTTCAATAAATATTTCTGAATCTGATTAAGTTGGCGTTTGAAAATGTCGCTTAATAGTAGATAATGGGCCTTACAAAGTTTTTTAAAGTTAAGTTACATTACTATAATGCTGAGCTCTACTATTTTGAATTGCGCACAAGTTAAATGACATTTGTCAATCCAAGCAATTGCTAAGAAACGTTTATAAGTAAGTCGCAATGTGTACTGAATGTTGCTGAAAAGCCAGTATCTACTCTAGGCCGGTGCCTACTCTTGTGGTATATATTATAAGCGTAACTCATTTCAGGTAGATTTAATAAAACGTTTAGCATCTCGGTCGAACATAAAGTGGGCAGGTTTACGTTTATCGTAGGTACATACGCCAAAATTGCCCTACGCTTGTCCCATATATGTAATTATATCTTTACTAGTATTGTAAAGAGGTTATGGTTGTTTTTGTGTTGTAGAGGCTTGCTTGTAATCTTCAGAATTTGGTTCGATTATATAAAAAGATTTCATTATTCACATCTTATATTGTTCCACGAAAGATATACTTATCTCTGAGCCCGAAACTTGCGGGGTATCACCGGGCACGAAGTTCTGGGAATTCGTCTATAAGATATTAATCTGGTACAAGAGATTTTTGTGACCCAATATCCGCGAATTTGGGCTTTGTTTGCTTTGAAACAGATTGAATACAAGAGATTCTGAGACCTGCCTACGCAATCCAGCCTTTTGATTAGTGAGGTACAACATATCTACGGTTCTACGTAGTTCACATGCTCTCCGAACTTCGAGGGTCGTATATAATCCTCTTATAAATAAGAGGTAGGTAGGACTTTTTCATGGGACCAAATTCTTCGGTTCACCTTGTTTCTGTTGGAATGTAGGGTATTTTTCCTCTGTTTGTAAATGGATAGGTTATATACCATATGACCAGCACGTGTTACGACCATACTCGTATATGTAAAACGTATTGCAATATTATCAACATTTTGGATATTTTGGTTACATTTTCTACCATAAGTTCTTTGCAACAACGCACCTAAATTATCGACACAAAAAATTGGAACATTGATGACCTAAATGTGTATAAGTAGATACGAGTATCTAATTCTTTCTATGTAGGGTTATGAAAACTAGCTGTAAAATAATTAAAAAAAATTGACCAATTTGTATTATCTTCGAAATATAAAGTAGCCTAATATCTAGCCTAAACATACAGAAAATGAATACCTAATTGATACGCAGTTTCCTTCGCGACGCGAAATCTTGCCCGTGGCGTCCCCTGAGCCGTCAATGTTCGCTAAATATTTAAAGGAATTCCTGTGCCCATTCGTCACCATGTTATGAAAAAAAATACAAATAAATTTATGTCATGTCTGTGCGTATGAAACGGCTGGAAAAGCAAGTCCCTCCGGCCCTTGTGAAGAGGATTTATGTTTACAATTGCGCATGTTTGACGCGAGAGCACCGCCCCTCCGGGCTTAATATCATAAATTCAGCTCAAACATTCATCTGCTTGTAGGTAAACCTCTAGAGTTCATAAAGCCCTAAACATATTTCTAGGCGATCACCGTGTTTGTTTTTAACACACACGAAACAACCTACCAAGCCTATCTAATCTAATCTAATCACTTTAAGTTGAATCTTGGAGAGTATGGTTTTAAAACGAACTTTTTTCAATTCCTACCTAGCTTTCTTTTTCTGGTTTCTCTCCAGAAATCTTGTAACTTTATTTGGACAATGTATTTAATGTACCTAGTGGTTCCTTTTTAAAAGCGGTTGCTTGTTTTGTCTGAGCCACAACCACACAGTTCGCTCACGTGAGTCCGAATCTTTACGACTCTACCTTCTGACCTCTATCCTAGGTTTTATTTGAGAACAGTTCTGCGGTCAGACGTTCTATTTTATGTATTTTTAGCTGCCCACACAAATTCTGTACTGTGGCAACATCTTTATATCGTGTACATCTTTATAGGCTTTTTACTCGAAACAGTGGGGGTCGGTCACGAGTTCCCAACTGATATAACAAAGAAAGTTTGCGAGATTGGGAAATTGCGTTATAAACTTGTAACGTTACGGCCACCTATAGACGTTTGTAGCTTTTTCAACGGCCTACGCCTATATTATTAGCGCCAGTTATGGTTATGATTACGGTAATTGGATATCATCGAACATACGTTTTTTAGATAGAAATTTTACTTAGGTATTTGCTATTATGTGACTAAGTGCCTATAGCCCAAAGATTCAACGTTATTTTTTAACTTTTCAAGTATTTTTTTCTATCGTGTCGGTTTAGAAAAATTGATTTAGGTAGTAGATAGTTTTTAGGCTGGGATTTTAAGGATTACATTATACATTCAAGCTAAAGCATTTGATCACAGGTCACCTGATGGGCCATACTTGGTCGATTTTAAACACATATAGCACTAAAGCCGTAAGACCTGGCATTTTTTTTAAACTTAACTTAACCATGTTTGTTCGGGTGGAATCTTGCAACTCAATTTTGAAACACTTCCCGAACTCGATTATGAGCAGAAATTTGGTATGCCTACTACGTGTGCAACTCCGATGACAATGCAATAAAAGCTTATTATTTTCAAAAATGTTTTTCTTAAATAATATTTTGTTAATTGTTGATTGATTTCTTGGTAACTAACCCCACAACTATCTCCCCAGGTATGAGAACGAGAAGAGCGCACTGGTGGTGTCTGTGGTCTCGTGCCAGGGGCTGCCGGGCCGCGAGCCCGCGGGCCCCGACCCCTACGTCAAGCTGCAGCTGCTGCCCGACAAGCAGCACAAGGTCAAGACCAGGTCAGTCTGAGAAAACCATACCTACATTATCTACCTATAGGCAAAACAATCGATGGTAGCGCTTCATACTGCAGCTTCATACTAAGCCGTGATAGCTCAGTGGGAGAGCAGCCGCTTCGCATTCTTGTGGTGGCGGGTTCAGACCCCGACTTACACCAAAGAGTTTTATCGAAGCTTTGTAGATACAAATTAACATACCACAGGCTGATCTGTTTACACGCTTTCTCCTGATGTGTGTACAATGACCTTATTTATTTTCTATTGACCTTATTAATGACCTTTATTGGCCTGATCCATAGAAATAAAGTTACGGATCGTAAATACAGTTTTATTTACTTTATAAACTAAGTTACTCAAAGTCTAACCAACAGAAAGATAAAGTTAAAATTACCACAGAACAAAACGATATGAATTTTAAATGATCAGGTTAATTCCTACATATGTATTTCATTGCTATTTTCCTAGGGTTGTCCGCAAGACCCGCTGCCCCGTGTACGATGAAGACTTCACGTTCTACGGCATCGCTCCGCATCAGATCACCGCCATCACGCTCCACTTCGTCGTGCTCAGCTTTGACAGGTACTTACAATACGGGCTTTGACAGATTTTATAATAGCACAGTTGTTGGCGCATTTGACTGTCATGCTCCAGGTTGTAGGTTCATATCCAAGCTCGAGCTTACCGTGTAACCGTAACAAAATAGTGGCATGTTCGACTTGGCTAGTTTAGTAACTGGAACACGCCCGATAGCTTCATTTAAGAGCCAGTTTCATTTCAGTATCGGTGTGTTCATTATCTTTTACCACACTTCTTATTCGTACAACAGCTGAGCTGGAATCTGAAAGTAGTAAAAATAAAATTCCATTGCAATTTGGATAGTGTTAGTAGCAGTTTGTGAAGCAAAATTAATGTTTATTTACAGATATTCCCGTGACGAAATAATCGGCGAGGTGGTGTCTCCGCTATCGAACCTGCAGCTGCAATGCGGGGAAGCCATGGCTCTGTGCCGCGAGATCCAGCCGCGCAGCCTGAAGGTAATTCTTCAATAAGGCTTGCACTGTCTTGTTACTTTACTACATTTCACACAGCTCTAAAGTTAACTAAATGTCATACCTTAATAAATAATTTAAAGAGATTGAGTTTGAAGGCAGAGAAAAGTAAAAGAAATAATCCCAGGAGAAATGTCAACCATTGTCACAAGAACTATGTAGCCTAAAAACCTGAATAAACTCATCATCGCCTTAATCAGCCTATCTAATGTCTACTCACTGCTGGACATAGGCCTCTCCTAAATAATCTTCTCCTGAATCATCTGAATATAGTCAAACTAAAACGCAGCTTCTAATTTAATGAACAGGGATGGCAAAATTGATAAAACAGAGAGTTTATCAAACCAAACCACATCTGCGAGCAAAAAAGCTTGTAGTGGCTATTGAAGAAAACGTCTTCAATAATCAGATTCAGATTTATATTTTTATTGCTCATATATTTCTCACTTAGGTATAATTCCACACTGTTTTTGCAGATGCGCACCGTGGGTCGCGGCGAAGTGCTGGTTTCGCTGTGCTGGCAGCCGGCGGCGGCGCGCCTCACTGTCGTACTGCTCAAGGCGCGCAACCTGCCCAAGATGGACGTCACCGGACTCGCTGACCCGTACGTGTTCAATATGTTTAACAGATCAGGGAGTTGGGACTGAATTATGCCCTATGGAGTATTCTGGAGACTAGAGTAATCCCATGTCGAGCAAGCACATAGGTTGCCGAGCCAATATGATGATATGTTTAATATTATGCAATAAAATGTCTGCCAGCGTTTCTACATCACCACTGTCCTTTTCCCAAGGCATAAGATATTCCTTATTTCAGCGACAAGTGTTAAGTGGTAATCGATGGGCATTATCATAATTTGTTCAAACTACAAAAGCCTTTTTTCAATAATCATTGCTTATTCGGCAGCTACGTGAAAATGTACCTGCTATACAACGGGCAGCGCATCGCTAAGAAGAAGACCCACGTGAAGAAGCGCACTCTGAACCCGGTGTTCAACGAGTCGTTCGTGTTCGAGGTGCCGGCCGCGCCCAACGCCACGCTCGACCACGTGTCGCTCGAGCTGCTCGTGCTCGACTGGGACCGCCTCACCAAGAACGAGGTCAGTTTACACTTACTAATAAGAACGCACAAGGGAAAAAACGCTTCCTAGGGCATCTCTATTCACAATTTTCGGTAATGCCTGCCCAAGTGTCCACATTCTAAGCGTTCCCAAGTCCCAGCTAACAACTAATAATCGTACGGGTAGCCTAAACAGGGTTTATATGTACAGTCCATATAAATGTACCTAAATGTACGGTAAGGCGCCCTACAGTCAAACGAAGCAACGATCTGAATAAGGCGGCTGGTGGCAAGTGGATGCGTAAGGCAGAAGATTGTACCATGTGGTGTTCGTTAAAACAGGGCACCAGTTTACCAGTGGACAAACATTGGATACGCTGATGATGAAGTGTCCATAGACGAACCAATTTTTTTACAGCGTTCAGCGTTAGAATTAAAATTAAATTAATTATTAATTATTTTAATTTTAATTCAAAATTTCAAAATAAAAATTAAATTAATTATTAATTATTTTAATTTTAATTCAAAATTTAAAAATTAAAATTAAATTGAAAAAAAAATTAAAATTATTAAAAAAAAATAATTAAATTACCAAAAATTACTCAAAATTACCACCAAATCCCTCTCGCTCCAGGTTATTGGCCGGCTGGAGCTGGGTGCCAACGGGTCCGGCAGCGCGCGGCACCACTGGCGCGAGGTGCAGGCCGCACCGCGCCGTCAGATCGCCGACTGGCACAAATTGAAGGAGTAGGCCTTTCAAACGCGTTAGTCTTCTGCGAGAAAGGGAATTTTGAGTACGAGTGTCTGGTTAGGTATCATAAAGTTTTTAATTAAAAGTAAATGGTTGGATGCACATGGTCGTAGTGGTTTTGTATTAGGTGTAACGTTATACAGGATTCTATAATTAATTAATGGTTTTCCTTCTACATGATCTATTTTACTCACAATTGCACAATTCGTCGTCATTTGGAATTTTCCCATGAGTGTTTCTAGCATAATATCACATCTGTTTAGATCTGTTATGTTATGTAGTTTCACTTTTGGGATATAATTACGAAGCATGTAGAAATAAGACTTATCTAATTAAGTTTTGATTCTGTCTGACTGCTTTGATAAAGTTTATATTTAGAACCATTCCTAGACAAGTTTTCAGTCTACTAATTATACGCCATGCCAGGCCAGGCCGCGATAAAAGTTGTCATCTTTTGTCGTGCGAGGATTTGTCAAAACGCCGATTATGTATTCGTTTCTGTCACTTATTCGCACGTCAAAAGTAGGCAATTTTTCTCGCAGCGCACATTACCTATATCTATTGTACAAACTAAGTACAACGACGAATTATTTTGCAAATTATTTCCGGATTTCATAAATCTTCGACAGGCATCTGACAATACGCACGGAATGGAGGCACTATCTAAAAGCGTTATTTGAGGACCACAACAACTTGTTATGTTTCAGATAAATAAGTATATATTTGAATTATGATATAGCAGCCCGGTGGTGGGACCTAACCGGTTGTGTGGCTCGGAAGGTGCAGCTTTTGATTCTGCCTTTGCGCCCACTGTTCCGCCGCAAAATTGTCAGCATGCTCTAGAATTTTTTGAGAACCGAACAATTTATATAATTTTCATCAGTGTTTGAAAAAGGCTTCACCTACAGGATCCCACAGGAATCGTTTTTTTATCTGAACAAAAAGTAGTGTATGATTATGTTAATTCAATTAATGCCTTCATGCTTCATCTGCTCTACTGTTTTTTCGTTATTTAGTAACAAATATCCAATCAACCTAATATTCTCATCTATAATATTTATAAGATGACCAGACATTCATACTCAAACTATTCATAGAGAGGCGTAACAGAGTAAGCACATAAAGTAGTACCTATATTTCAGAAGACCCGTTGAGGAACTAATGGGAATATGCTCTCTATAGCACCGCAACGGAACTTTTGGTAATAAACGATAATATCTATTCATTTTATTGGTGTCATTTGAATGATCTGTGTACGAAAGTGTCCGAGCTATTTTTAATTGCTAACAAATCATACTGTTCAACATTTATGATAAATTAATTTTAAATGAATATATATTATAAAAGTCGTCATTCTGTTTCGTCGGTCACTTTAAATATAATATCATTGTAGGACTTTAATCTAACTAAAATATAGTAAATGGATATGATATTTTTATTGATAGGTAGACCAAATTTTGTGTCACTGAATAAGAATTCAG
Organism: Alcis repandata; assembly: GCA_949125135.1. Taxonomy (NCBI): domain Eukaryota; kingdom Metazoa; phylum Arthropoda; class Insecta; order Lepidoptera; family Geometridae; genus Alcis; species Alcis repandata. The sequence continues at coordinate 9,241,310 of OX421238.1, forward strand.
CAATTTGTTTAAGTAAAATCAATTAAAACTTGTATGAATATAAAAACCAGATCTACATTAGATATTACTTCATAAAAGTATTAGTTTATATAAAATATATATCCCTTTAATATCACGCAGTAGGTATATTTATTAACTTATTTATATGTGATTTAAACGCACAGTTTCATTCCACTTTTTGATCCCGTTATTTACAGCAACGTCTATAAACTTAATAATGTCATGATTATATAATAGTTATAATAATATATAAATGATCATATATGAAACCTACTATGTATATGATAATAACTGGCATTTAGTGTTTGTAGATTATCTTAATTTGGGAGTGAGAGACACAACGTAATGTTACAAAGATAATTAAGAGACACGAAATAATACTTAAAAAAACTATTATCGGTAGAGATAGGAAAAATATCTATAAACATATATTACTAATATATAAAGTCCTTTAGTAGACGGCCTGTCATTTGTTACCCTTTTAGCAAAAAAAAAACTTAAACATCTCGGCGTCGAATAGAAAGGTGAATCTTTTTGTACCTACTCTAAAATTAAAACAAGATAGTCGTATTCTGCATTACTTGCTTAAATTCTTCTTAACATATCTAATACTAATTAGGTAGGTAATACTTGCCAAAAACTTACAGCGAAGTTAAATACCAGCCTTTAAATTGATTTAGTTTTTCTATTTATATTTTGTTTTGTTAATTAGTACGAGTACGTCGAATTAGTAAGGCTTTTTTAGATGATGTTTTTGTTTTATTTTTATGTGAGTTGATTTTGTATTAAGTTATTTTTCTTTTTTTTTTAATTTTACGTAAAGCACTACTAGTAATACTAATGTAACTGTCCCTATTAACTCAATAGTATAGGAATAATATTCTTAACCATTTTTCTCATTCAAAAGTACATCATCCTGTAGATAGAATTCAATAATGTTTATGCTTTAATGGACAGCTATGTATGGAAATAAATCGTTTGAAGTAATGAAAGTATTAAGGTATAGTATTAAAGCATAAACAACGTTGGAATAAGTGTAATACTCGTATTTATAATGTATAGTATTAGAATAGGATGACGAATAAATCTATTTTATACTAATTAGCTGTTACATTTTTAGATATAATTTATAGATTCTAAGCAAAGCTTTTTCTTCCTAGTGTCACGTGTGTCTCATAGATGGCGCTTTCTTAAATAACCTTAAACTCGGAAAATATCTTCAATCCTTTATTATTTCTACTATTATTGTTAGCCCCAGATATCATTTAAGGCAAATTAATTTGTATCCTTAAAATCGTGCAGGTAGCAGTAGTAGTAGTCAAGATATAACGAATTTTGAAACTACGGATATAGTTGAGTTTATAAAAATTTGACATACTAAAGTACCTAACTAAACGTTAGTGTTGCTTGGTTATAAGACCTTCATAGTACAACCTAGGTGTCAAATATTTATGAACTACGCTTTACCCATAGCTATGCTTAAGAGATAAGAGTGTATTAACGTACGATGTCGTGAATGAATGTATAGTTAGACAAACTAAAAATAAAAATCGATGTAACAAAAATATATCTTTTCTCTCGTGTTACTAAAAAAATAAAAGTAAGAATCTAAAGCGTATTAATTAGGTAACTCCATACTTCTACATTCCATTCAGTAGATAAATTGTAAATAAACCAAGCTTCGGTCATCGATATGGCTTTTCATTCTGGATGTTAAACTTAAGGCGTTGAAGTAACTAGTATAGAATAATACTAATTCCAGGTCTCTGTATTTACTAACGGATCATTATGTCTACCAATAGGAAAGTTTAGAGACATTTTCTTTTTGGTAGACAAAACGATAGGTACCTAAGTGTTTACCGGTTTACGAATATAGAAACCTGGTGTAGGTACGTAAATGTTTTAGTTATGTTCAAAATCGTGTTTTTGAATTTCTTAATGGTAATGTTCCATGAGTGTTGTAATTGCAAAGCACATACAAACATAAATGAGACAGAGCAATTGATCGAATTTTCAATTCGATTCAAACCAAAGTTAAATTTTGTTCATAAAATGTCATTCAATTCCAATAAAAGCACTAGAAACATAATCATAGATCAGATAAACATATGTAATTGTAGAAGTAGTCACAGGTCTAAAGTGATGTGTACCTACCTCCTCATCATTCGAGAAGCTCGCGAACCTCCCACTAGGCATGAAGTTTAATCGTAAGAGTATAACCTGTGTGAAATTAATATTCTACTTTATTTTAAAATATCAAAAACCTCCCACAGTAAGCTTCCCTACATAGTTTTTAATGACGATTTAAAACTTACATAAAATAAAAAATGTGTTATTTTTTTATTGTCTATTGTATGTCCAAAAGTTTTGTAGTCGGACTCCTAAATTTCTTGTAGACTATCGTTCCTTTTCATTTAAACAAGGCAAATTTCAACGAGGAAACAAACATTGCTAATTTGGCATTTCCGTAAACTACCCCGAATAAGATAGATAGCTTTAACGATATCAGGCTCTAAAGGAAACCATTCTTCAAACACTTCGCGTACATAAATATCTAATTAAGTGAACGCGAAATATACTTATTAAGGTCAGTTTTGCATTAAGCTTCAAGTTAAAGGAGCCCAATAATCAATATGAACCCGCCAATACTTATACATATATATGCATGGTTAGGTACACGTTACTTTCATTCACGTCAAAACCAAAACAGCACATCCAGATTTAGCCAATTTGTATACAAACAGAATTTTAGTGAATAAAAGATTACTGACTGGTGCTTTCACAATAATTGTTCGTTTTATTTAATTTCCTTATCACATTAGGAATGGTTACCTAGTCACTGATAACCCACAAAACTACGAGGTTGAGAGTGCAGACAAAGAAGATCCACACCAAGTAAAAGAAAGAAGTTAGCTTTCCAATGAGATCATTCTACCTAACTGCCGCAATAACAATCGATGAAGTTCTAAACGTAACCCAAAAGTTAGTATGAGCACGGTGATAGCATGAACAGAATTCGTTAAGAATAATGACTTTGGATTGGAAAGGAACACTAACACAAGAAAAGAAACATCGAGTTTATTCAATTGTATATTTTGATATCAAATCTTAATAACTAATTACAATAACACAGCTTAACGAACATAAATAAATAAACAGGCGGTTAACTCCATCAAATTATATTGCCAAAATGGCACAATCTTGTAAGTAAAATGGAGAAGTTGTTAATTTCGAAGTTACAGCATACGGTCTCTAGATTTAGTCGTCTAGTCTTTTCGTTTTTACAAATAGCGTTACTCGTATATGTATGTGTTAAAACATTCGTAGCTGATGTTCCCGATGTTTTGATATCATTTGTGCGCATTAGATAATTATCAAAATTAACCGCTTCACAAATAAACTCTAGATCTAATGTCATGTTAAAGTGCCTTACGGTGCTCAGTTCAAATCATTTTTGTTAAATGTACACACGCAAAATTCTGATAAAATCTGTAAATGAACATGACTGTTTGTTTTTAAACTCCGCTGTCATCAAAAAACACATAAAATTTAATTAACTTTATCAATATAAAACCTGCTGATATACCTATCTAAATACACAAATCAGCGTCCAAATTCGAATAAAACTAACATCAAAATTCTAAACAAATAGACTAAAAAGTTTAAATCACAATTATTAACATTTAGTTCTTATGACATCAAACCAGAAACACCTCGCAGAGAGTCGTGAAAAACATTTAGTTACATATAAACAACACACACATTTATATTGTCTTTTTAATACAATCCCTACTTGGACGTTTCTTTGATTTCATCTAGCTATAAATCATGTTTGCCGCCTTGAGATTGTCATAAAAAATGTAGTGTAGTGTTCATCTACAAACATTATAGGTATTCTCCATGGTAGTAGTGTGGTGGTCAGCTGTTTTGCTTCCTTTCTCTAATTCACTCAGTCAGTGTCAGTGACTGAGTGATATGAGTGAATTGAATTGAATGAGTGAAATGAGTGAGATCCTATAGCATTACTTTACAATGTTATGGGTCTTCATTTAAATTTATCTTGACTAATATGATTGAAGTCGATTTAGATGTAAGAGTTAGTATAGGAAAGAACATATTTTAATTGATCTGCTATATTGAGATGGTAAATTATCTAAAGGTGGGAATGAAATAGTAGCACAGTATGAATTAACGGAAGCGTAGCCAGCGCGGAACGGAGGTCAAGAGATTGCAAGGTAGACCAGTCGCTGAATATGGATGCATTATATCGGATCCTTACATCGGAACGCGATGAATGAGAAGTGCACACGACCGGAACTAATAGAGCGGGAGGTACACTGAATAAACCGTCGACCTAAGATAAAAGCGATTGATTGTACAAATACGATGGAATCTCTAAAAAGAGGAAAATATGAGACGACGAAACATTTATCTAAAAGTATGTACTCGTATGTGTGTTATTAATAATAATCATACGACGATACAAAAGATGCTTAATCGCGTATCGAACCTGGACACGATTAGTTTGGACTCAGGAAGGTGATAAACAAGCTACAAATACACCTAGTATTCGCTACAGATATATTGCAGTAGAATTAATTACAAACATTTAAATTCAAAATTCTCAAGACAGCAAACACTGAACACCGAACACAAATAGACAAGTAAACGGACACGAGACAAGATTAGGCAAAATCGAAATATGTGCGTACGACAGAGATTAACACTACAAGGGTCGAGCCACCAGAATTAGTTATACAAGAGCAGGCTAAACAAGACATCATTTCAATTTTGTGTTTATTCGTCTCTAGTTCTTGAATTGCACTGCAAAGCTCGGTGGTCGACCGATATACATTTACAAAACAATTATTACACACTATCCAATTATTGCTAGTAAAATAAGATATGAATCAACATCAGATATGTTCGAACTGTATAGATATTTTACATTTTGGTCCGAAGTTCTGTAAACGTCGAAAATTTTTACACAGAATTTTTTTATGGTTAAAGTACTAATTAATATCCAACAAAAGTTAAGTTACAACAAATTGTTACAATTTTTTTGTTAAATATTGATATTATGTATTTTTGAAAGTAGATACATAAATATTTATAGGTATAGGTTTCTGAAAAGATGAAGTTATATTGTAGTTTACCCAAAGACATGTCGTAAGTGACTCATGTCGTACATTGTATATTGATATTGTAGATAATAAAATGTATATAAAGACTTACATAGAAGCTAGCATATTCACTAGATTATCCAAGACCTTAATTATTGATAGGTATTATTCGAAATGTGTTGACTATTGGTAACGGTGTATTAAATTCAATAGGTAGTTATATTATAAACGTGTAAATACATGTATTAGTAGAAGTTAATGTATAGTTGGCGAAAACCGTTATAAAATAAAGTACAAAAATAATATTTACAAACTACTAAATGCAGTGTTAACTGAACGCTGTGATAAATCGGCATCAACTCAGGCAAGATCTTATACTCGACATAGATCTGTTCACCACTACATAAAATTATTAATATACTCGTACGTCATACAATAGTGGCAAAACGGCAAGCGTTCGATAAAATAACCTTATAAATAACTCATAAGCCAACAGCACTGGTAGATTTGATTGATTTGATTATAGTAAATGGCAAATTTATATCCATAACTAAAATTCGATTGAGTATTCATGAGTATATAGTCTTTTTGATATATTCGAGTCTTAGTTTTAAGAAAATTAAACGAAACCTTCTCGATAATAATATTAATGTGAAAGACAATAAACAATTTTCTACTCGAAGTGAATATTGAAAAAGTGAAAAGCGTGTGAAATTAAAATGGATTAATTCAATAAGCTAAGTTAAACATTGACTTAAAAATATGATAGGAGCTACATTTAGTATGTTTCCATTAAACTGAAATATGTTCTGACGTTTTATTCCGATGTTAGCACACAAGGTACAAGACTAGCTATAGCAAGAAAAACGAATTCACATTTCATGGTTTGCCCGTCTTCATATGTTAAGATCTTTTGTCATCACTTACGAAGACACTACAATCAAAATACGCAGTGCAAAATGTATTTACATCTTATTATTATGTTTGATACCTTATGAATATAAATTCAAATCTTCATTTGTGAAGATAACGATATCGTAAGTGTTCCCATAGTCGGTCTTTGTTCCATCGACTACTGCTACATCTCTTTGGATGCATCTAAGATTTGGTTTGGGACAAAAAATATTGGCCCTTCGTATTTCAGAACATTTTGACTTTTACCACTTCATTCGACACGACGAGAATCTACAGATATTCATCTCTACTCTGTGCCAGTAAACACAAAATGAAAGTGCTAAGCATTGCAATCATATTCTTTCTCATAGATTTCTTCAAAAACAAGAAATCTAAATCATAAATATCATAGAGAGTCCGCAAATAGAGAGCACAACAGAGTGACAGATATCTCGTGTCAGAAGTGGGATCGCAAGTGATCGCGTAAACGCGACAACGGGCCCTAGGACGGTTCTCAGGACAAACCTGACTCATTTATAGCAGGCCTCGGTCCAGCTCCTTGCGGAGCATACGGGACAATTTGAGGACGTCCTCGTCCACCTGGCCGGCGAACAGGGAGTCCAGGAGCTCGCCTCTCGAAGCGAGCGCGAACACGCCGGCGAGGCGGGACACTGACTTGTCGGACAGGTGACGCTCGACCACTGACCTGAAACGTTCAAGGAAAATGTGGTTAATATAGGTATTTAAACAGGATACAGAAATATTCCATTTAAGGTAGTAAAAATATTATTTCCTTAAATTTAATAGAGTACGTTTTCAAACTAAACTCAACTAGAAGGTGCCACAGGATGAACAGAATTATAATGTGTTTTACAAAAGTAAAACTCACTTGAGTGATTGGTGAGATTCGCGTAAAGCGTCTTGAAGAAAACCGCGGTCATACGAAAAGTCCACCTCGCAGAAAGATACCACGGCCATCAGCACGGTCTGAAATTTACAAATCATAGATTATTATCAATCAATCATCACCCGGCAAGATGGGCGAAGATCGTTACTCAATGGGAGCTAGACGGCCGACGACCTCCTGATCAGCCCCGAACAAGGTGGCACTTGGTACTTGGTGAGCGGGCTCTTTTCCGCAACTAGGCCGGTGATCGGCCCTTTTTGCGTGAACTCACAAGGTGGCACATGGCGTAACGATTTTCGTAGCTTCCAGCCCGATTGGCCCACTTTGGCCGAGAATAGGAATGCGTGGAGGGAGATGGGGGAGGCCTTTGCCCAGCATTGGGACACAATAGGCTGAGAAAAAAAATCCTACTTGTTTTAACTTCAAAATCAATCTTGCACTATTTTCTCACATCTTCATTGTTAATTCAAATCAAACACAGCTTTGATTTATTGTTTACAACCAAACTGTCTTCAGTGTCTCTTCACTCCAACAAGTCGCAAGATGTACTTCACTATTTACTCGTATGTTTTGTGGTCTTTGCTCCCGAAGTCGACTATCCAAACGGTTATCAGGCCTGAGACAGATTTAACCGCCTTACTGCTTTATTCTTACAGCTTTCTATGTTGTCACTATTTATAGGTAGAAGATAGAAAGAACTGCAGCCCTTTGAAATGTGGTGTCAATTATAAAAACTTACATGGAACTTAGACCGGAAGGCGGCCAGTTGCCTCTCATCAGCCGCCGACAGCTGATTGTGTCGCCGGAGTACGCCCAGCTTCACCGCGGACTTGATCACATGTTTCACCAGCTTCTCTGCCTCCCGCTTCTCCACGCGCTCACGGAGCACTGTTAAGAACTATAAAGAAGATGATAATAATAATAATATTTTTATTTCTCGAAATGTTTTTACATGTGTGGTAAATAGTAATTAAACTTAAAATTAAACTAATTTTGAGAATGACATGTATCACCTACACTAAGGATTAATCCTTGTGTCGTACGTAGGTGCCTACAAACCTTCATATTTTACACAAAAAAATGACTAAGTTAGTATCATAGTCAAATGTTTGCGCAAATTGTCTGACTGATAGTTTAATGAAATCTTAGACAATTTTGTTGTGATTACCATTTGAAAAAGAAATAGGCAACTGGCGATCAACACACGACCAAGAAGTCTCTCGAAGTGATTGGCTTTTGATTTTATGTCACGCACGCCGGCTATGATAATAACAATAGAGATATCGTAAAAGTTATAGAGACCTAGACGCTGCTGGAGAACAGGAATATCATTTTTTTTCTTTGTTGTCTTGATAGAATGAATGTACGGCTAATTTTCAAGAGCCACTTTTCTTTTTTGTATCTTTTTCTCTGTCTTTTTCACTGATCTGCAATTCTTCTCAATTTTTGCCTGTTTAGCGAATACAGGGCTATTCATAAAGGGTATGCTAACCCGAAAAAGGGCTCATAGTACTCATCATTATGAACAACTTTTACTATGGGACCAACCCAGAATTCGCGAAAAAAAAATCAGCTGTTTTATACATTTTGTCGAGTGTCATTGACATTTTTCTATGGAACAGCTGATTTTTTTTTTCGGGAATTTCGAGTTTATTCCATAGTAAAAGTTGTTCATAATGATGAGTACTATGAGCTCTTTTCGGCTTAGCATACCCTTTATGAATAACCCTATATAGTCACGGAAACTCGAAAACTATTGTCTAGGTATGAAAGGAGAATGTGACAGAAGATCTACCTGGTCGAAGAGCTTGGCGGCGTGCTCATCAAGCACGAGAGCGCGCGCGCTGGCCGCGCCTCCCACCCGCGAGAGGAACTTCTTCTGCGCACGCAGCGAGATGTCGCGGGCGCACCACGTGCCGCCCTCCATCGCTGGAAACAAGGGAAATTCTAACGTCACAAGAAGCCTTTAAAAACATTTACGCCTTTCTACCACCCTTACACCATAGATTTTCCTTGGATTCGTACAAAACGTTTCGAATCTACGTTTCTGATTCGTACAGCCAAGGAATGGAACAGACTGCCGGCGTGCTTGTTTCCTCAGAGAACAATCTTGAACTTTTCAAGGTCAGAGTGAATAGGTATCTTTTATTGCGTGTTTTGTTTTCGGCCACATTGTCGCTTACCAACAGGCGAGTTGGTGATCAAAAACCACTCATTCGTGTTTAAAAAAGCGACGATGATCCCTATTGAAATAATTATACATATATCTTTTCTGTACTCTTATTTTGTTTATGTTAGTAACCTTTTTTATGCCCCTTTTATATTAAAAGCTTTTATTTAACTTGCAATACAATGTATGTAGGTATGTAACTATGTTCGATCGGGTGAAATCTTCCAAGTCAATTTTGAACCACTTCTCGATGTTCGATTGAGCTGAAATTTGGTATTTACTTGCGTAACAATGACAATGCAATATGCTTCTAGCTCTGTGTTTCATCTTCAACCACATCGTCGCTTGCCATCAGCCAAAAGTAACCTTAAAGGCTTCGCGTTAAATACTGTATTGTCATGAGTTTTGATCGCATTAATGTGATAACATGATTTGAAAATGAGTACATTTTTTTTTTTTTTTTGCTTTTATTTTATTGTCATCATGGAGTTACACACGTATACCAAATTTCATCTCAATCGGACATCGGGAAGTGGTTCACAATTAAGTTGCAAGATTCCACCCGTGCAAATATAGTTACATACATAATTACATAAGCAAGTAAGAAAAGCTTTTTATTATGTAACCACAACACCTGTCAACAAGGAATCTTCTACAGGTACCTACTAACTATTAAAATATTTCTCGTCTTTCCTGTAAACATCAGATGTACAGCAGGTGGATATTTCAATTTCCTTCAAACCTGTCGAGTACAGGCTATTACGATTCAGCGCACCGCAGCCGCGTGAGACCCGAGGAGCTTAATCGAGTTTCCTTTAAAAATAAATAAAAACCGAGCTACTAACTCTTTCCAAGAACTGTGGGGGTTCTAGGAGCGTGAGGGTTTCCCGTGGGGATTCACGCCCCACCCGCGTTGTCACGGAACGGTTCCCAGAATCATTAATTCCAGCTAAAATACTACGAGATTACTGTATTTACCTACCTTTTACTTATTCAGTAGCCCGGTGGTTTCTAAAACGTGATATTGATTGGAACGGAACAATTGAAATGAAATGTGGGGAATTTGTCCTTTGATTAGAATAACTGGGGGTGGAGAAAGTTTTCAGTTTGGCCTCCACGTTTTAATTAAAATGCTTTGAATACATACGAGTAAATAAGTCAATTCAAAATGTGAAAAAAATCAGCGCTAGTTCAGTAGCATTTTTTTAGTTCTATATTTTTATATTACAAATATATAGATATATAGAAGATAATTCGTCAAATCACCATTAGACAAAGCCTGTCTCAAGACACGCGTGTCTTCTTATTTCTCGTTATTCATTTCTCATTTCTTGATACATTAATTCGCTCTGGATAAGCTGGCGACCGTTTTATCTCCGTCCTAAACATTGTTGATGAAAGTCCTGTGGGCAAACAACAACCTCTTTATTACATTCTTGTCTTCTTCGCTCGCTTTCTCTTCCGTCGATAGAGCTAAACCTTCACTTGCTCTTTCTTTCTACTTAAAATAGAGCAAGAGCAGAGCAAAATATATGAATATCAAATGCTACTATGAGTAGAAGTAGGCCTGTAGCATTTAACTGCATTTGATAAACGTTAACTCGGGTTGAGTCAGAGCACTCATCGCGGCCCAGTTTACAGAGATTCAATTGAAAGCACGGTGCAATTGTTTCATTGTGTGCGTTGAAATTGAAACAAATGACCAATTGAATCGAATTGTAAACATTTCGATGTTTGTAATAATAGCTATGACCAAGTAAAATGTTATGTTGAATGTAAATTGTGAAAGGTTTCACTTATGTATGAAGTACGAGTAGGTAGATTCTTAAATTTTGCAGTGTTGGCAGTATTGGTAATCGCTTTCGATTTCGATTCGATTTTTTGCTATTTCATTTGCATTAAATAATATGCTTACTTCTAATGAATTCTGCACTGCATTGCAGATATATTTTACGGAGAACGAAATTTGAGTCGTGGCTAAACCTAATAAAAACAAAATCCGAAATAACTGTGAATTTAAATCAATATTTGAATGGAAAATATCATGTTTTATAATGATCTCCGGTTAACAAATATTTACTTTAGGCGCAAATCGAAATGTCCAAATGATTTATTCCAAGAACAGAGTAAACCGAAGAGTAAAGGCTGTACAACAATATCCTCCGAGTAAACATTCTGAGAACTTTGTTCAGTTGAAATCTACATTGCGATGGGTTTTATTTATTTATTATTAAATACATGCTGAATTTACAGCAACGCCAAGGCGTGCGACATGTCCAACACAAAAAAAAAATGAAAAAAGGGGTTTTGGTAAAGGAACTATTTCCAACATAACAAAAAAAAAACTCTGGATGTAAATGCAAATAACAACCTTCGAAAATGCTTTGGAATGCAAACTTTCATAATAAACTTCCATGTCTAACAGGGCCATAAACTGTGAGGATTACACTCGTTAGAGTTTAACGGGCTTGTGTTATGCCAGTTAGACCATAACTTAAATATTAGCAAGCCCTAAAACTACCATGAAAATTCTCTAGCCTTAACTAAGAAATGTCGCGACGTAGTCGCTTAAAAGTTTCAGTAAAAGCAAGTCATCTAATAGTGATTAGTTTCAGCAAAAACGTACGGTCATTCCGAGGAGGTCGATTAAGGCTATTCTTTCACGGCCATTCAGGGGGTCGAGTGTTCAATGTCAACGGTTTTCGACCTTTGAATAAATAATATATCTACTCGTATTACTCATAAGTCGGGCCGAAGATTGATTTCTTTGAAATTTTAATGAGGCTCGCCAGCGTCGTGACGTGACGTGGATGCTTGGTAATTATTTATGGAGGAATTGAGTACTAGTTTTCAATATTTTAACCTTAAGTTGCTGTTTTGTAAACTTGATTATTTTCTCTGACAAATTATAGGAAACAGTGCAATTAATTTAGATATTTTTCTAGTAGGATTTTCAGTTGTTGGTTTGTGAAAGATCCGTTGGCCAAAGAGTCACTGTAAAAAATAAAGACTAGTTGAAATAAGAAGCTGAATAAAGAACTAAGGCATCAAGGCACTTTCGTAAAAATCATATGGGCTCACAATAAAATCTAAGCTACTTATATGCTTCAGCTACAAGCTACATGTGATGTACCGCGGCAGGTGAATCGATTCCCTCTACTCATAAAAACGTACACAAAAGTCGACAAGTCAGGCAATTTTTCGTCCACACGCCTACCAGCATAGCTCATTCCGCCGGAACTAGATATCGGGATATTGCCATATCGCGTGTCGGGCTAACCTTGGCAGAAACAGTGCGTACCCCTGGGCACAGTCAGGGCCACGACAATGTCAATGTTCCGAACCCCTGCCTCGGAATAAGGTGGAAACATCTCGATAAGAGCCTAAACGATTTTGAATAGCATTCTGATTGCACAGGTAGGGCTTTTACGAAACCTCTGAGACCTTCGACTATTTGATTCGATAGTGTCTATTTCAATAGACGACTGTGACTTTCAATAAGGCTCGTATTACTGATTTTCTTGGTATTTTTTCATAATACTAACACTAGCAAATTAGATTATGTTATATCTAGTAGGGGTGTAGTCTGTAGGTCTGTATGAGATCCTTATATTCGAGGAAGGATGTAGATTCAATTACGTACTCGGATTATTGCGAAGCTACGTGAGATGTAGCTTTGTAGGCATTATAATACGTTCTACGTCGTGGGATATTACAGGATGAGAGTGAGCAATATTAATTGGATTAACCAAGATTGGATCTCACTATAATTTTAGTTATAGTCTTGTTTAAATCTATGGCACTGATATTGTTTAAGTCATCGGAATAGTAAATATAGAGTTCACGAATTCTACACGAAATTGCTTCCTGTATTTCTTTTATACCTAAGCCATTAGGAAAACCATTATTTAAATAAGGCCGGAGCAATAATTAAGTTATTACTGCTGGTACTAATCCTACTAATATTAGAAACGTGAAAGTTTGTGAGTATGTTTGTTGCTCTTTCACGCAAAAACGGCTGAACGGATATAAATGAAATTTGAAAAAAAGGTTGTTCATGGTCTGGATTAACACATAGGCTACTTCTTATCCCGGAAAACGGGGGTGAAACAGGGGCCGCAGCTAGTAGCTTATATATAAGGATTGCGTGAAAAACAAATTGTTTTTCTCGTATATAATACATATTTTGTTATTTCTCTTCACAACCACTCTCTCTACTCTATATACACGTGGCAAGCCCCAGCAACAACACAATTAAATCATTTCGTGAACACACGCGTATTCAGGACATTGGGTCCTAATGTACACACCTGTAGTGTCGGCAGAATAAACAAAACGGAAGGTTCATTAGTTCACCGTCCGCCGCGCAGTCGTTATCGTGGACCAAAGACAACATAATCTTCTAGACGAGAAAAAATATCCGAACATTACTTAATCTATGTCGTTCTTTGACTTTTTGCTTTTACTATGTTCCATTGGGCTATGCCGTCACTTACCATCAGATATTCTGAAAGTAAATCCTTTCACGTACAATGATTTGATTTAGAACTATCTAGTAAGTAGTCATTCTACAATATATTACTCACGCACAAAAGGAATTAATTACAATAGAGTACTTGAAGATTTTTGTAATCACATCAGTGACATAGCACTGACGCTGAAAGTGTCGTACGTCGTACCGCAGTTTCGAATGTCTTGTCGTAACATGGCTGCGTGTTCCCCGCTCGTAACCATAAAGGGCTGAATCAATATTATAGCGGCTATCCCGACGGCATGCAAACTTTGTAGACATGACATACTTAAGTGAGCCTTTTACTATGTCACCCACCGCTTTACATTGTTGTCATACGAATAAGTTATGTGCGTTGGTCACACATGACATACTTCAGTGAGAGCAACTCAACTATGTCACTAAATTAAGTTATAGTTTACGCATAAGTTATGGTTATGAAGTTATATGGGCTCTATCTGCCTGAAGCTTGATGTCTTTACAATAAGGCGGATTAGTAAGTCTTTTTAGTAACTAAAACTACTTATTAGACTGGCTGTCTGCTTGGTCATAGCTACACATGATATTTAAAGACCAGATCTGGCCTACCTATTATTTCCGAATATCAGTCAATGTTTAATCGTACCTATTATATTGTTAAGTTTAGAATGATAAAAAAAGGAACATATGATAAAGAATTCAAGATCCATTATAGCAGACACTTCACTTTGTTTTCCTGTCATGTCAAATGCAATTTACCCCTTGCGTACAACGTTAAAAGGTACATTTGCCATTGTCACCGGCCTCACCCTTTTGACCGAGCTTTCACACCGTGACACTTAATTTTTCACCTCAGCCGTAATTTGGCTTCATCCAACCACTCAACGTTCATTTTTTCGCGCCGAAGCGAATACACGGTTCAGGAAGTGACGTTCATTATGCTAAAGGACGTAATCAGGGCTTGGGGGCAAAATAATACATCAGAACAAAATGACAAACAAAACAATATCAAAACAACAAAAAAAAAATGGAAAAAATCAAAAACAAACACCAAATCAAAACAACATAACAAATAGTTTCTAAACCACGTTAGTTTCCATAAAATAATATAATACATCAGAACTTGTGGTCTTTTGCTTCAATAACGACCCTAATCTGACAGTTGACACTGATTAATATAATAGATGCGAATGTAAATTTACTAAGCTCAATCATGCCGAAGCTTGCCCCCCTACCTTGACTAACTACATCCCTGTAGCGACCTTCACAGGCAGCGGAAATTGCCCCCGTGGGCCATAGTTAACCCTTAATAGCTCCACTATCTGTTGCCTGCAAGGCACAATAGTGCTGTGCTTTTGTATTTGTTTGTAGCCTCTGAATAAATACTCGTACTGACGCTTTATTAACTTTCACTAATGGGCCCATGTTGAAATTCTCAGACTTTTATCAAACAGGCAAGTAAAAAGCAGTTTTCTCGTCATTAGTCGCGATCAAAAATATCGATCGCCTTATGCCGGCCGATATTACCTTATGCCGTCACACAAATTAAAAGTCAACTTTTGTAAACAATCCACGTCAAAAGTGGTAATCGCTAATGCGGCAGCGGTGTGAGGTATTTTAACCGACTTCAAAAAAGGAGGAGGTTATCAATTCGACTGTATGTTTTTTTTTAAACTTAAAAATTATTTTTAAAAAGTTCTTTCAAGGTCTTTTTAGAATTAATCTTAAATATATTTCATTGAAATGAACCTATCATCAGCTCAGGTCAACCGATCTAGGTTTGTATGAGATCGTCAGCCATATATTTTTAACAAAGCTTGTAATAATAATGACTCAACATCACTTTCGTTATTGCTTTTTCTTTGCTCCAATACTCGAACAACATTCCAAGGTTGCCCGACAACACATGAAAAATGATGGAGCCTAATCAAAATTGATGGATCTCCGATGTCGCATCGTTTGCAACTTGTTATCGTTGGAACGGAGCCTGAAGATAACATACATGAGAACCTAGTAGGTATACAGGGTTATTCATAAAGGGTATGCTAAGCCGAAAAGGGCTCATAGTACTCATCATTATGAACAACTTTTACTATTGGACCAATCCGAAATTTGCGAAAAAAATCAGCTGTTCCATAGAAAAATGTCAATGACACTTGACAAAATGTGTGTGTACAATGTATCAGTTGTTCAATAAATATTTCTGAATCTGAATCTGTATAGGTAGTAGGTACTGCTAGTATAATGTTATGTAAGAAAATTCACGTCGCAGTATCCGGTGAAGAATGATGGGAAAACGATACGGTGCGGTTTGAGGTGAGCTGCTTGTGTGATGGATCGTCGCTATATCTCTAAGAAACAAGTATAAAAGATTTAAATACATACTTAGGTATTATATCTGTTCCCTACATGTGACGTACTTATAATCTTAACTGTACGAAATAATTGCCTAAGAAACATCCTTGAATCGTCATCACGAGTTTAATATCTGAGCTTTAAGCGGTTAGGATGAGGCGGTTAATTTCTACCGACTTCATATGTGTACTAAAATACTCGTTACATTGGTTGGTCACATTACTCGTATTTATAGTACTACTAGCTGACTCGACAGACGTTGTCCTGTCAAAAGCCATTGCGTAACTATAGCAACCGTAGTATGTTGATGCTAACTTGTCAATTTATAGTAAAAATTATCAGTATATATATAATTTGCAATAAATTAAAATTGCGACTATAATTTGAGATTTAAACTATCCTATCTCTCAAGTTGGATCGAACTGCACATGGTGTGCGAATTTTATTATAATCGGTTAAGTGGTTTAGGAGTCCATTGAGGACAAACATTGTGACACGAGATTTATATATATTAAGATTAAGATTATTGATCGTATTGTTATTGTTATTACGACGCCTTCGGAAAGTTTAAAAGCGGCTGCTACGACTTCTATGGATATTGCCGAGTTGAAAGCTGGCATGTCTTCATGACATGTGTGTGACATGCATGTGTGTTGTGTTTTGTTGTCATGTCATTTGTTTGGTCTGCAATAAAGCTATATTATAGTCTACTAGCTGCGCGCCGCAGTTTTACTCGCGTTTCCGGGATAAAAAGTAGCCTATGTGTTAATCCAGACCATGAACAACCTTCATTCCAAATTTCTTGTAAATCTGTTCAGCCGTTTTTGCGTGAAAAAGCAACAAACATACTCAAACTTTCGCGTTTATAATATTAGTTGGATTCTATGTCATAGAAAGTAAGTTCGTATGGGCCGAGTACCTTAGTGTTAGAGATCTTAGGCCGCCTGAGATACTTTTGACAAGGCTTGGCAGTTCTTATAATAAGCGAAAAACTCCCACGACATTCAGTTTCTTACTCATATTTCAGAATAAAACAAACTTTTCGGATTTTCTGAAAGAAACATACAATAATTCTCTTTTCACTTTGGAGACTGAAACGCGTACAACAAAAGGGCACTTACACGTTTTCCGCATTACTCTTTCCCAGACACTTTCAGCTGCAGATTTCACTGAAAATGTTGTAATTTCAACATTCAACAGCAGTGCACAGTGCACACTGACAGCTTTGATTTGTGGTCACTGGACCCGTTTGCGCTTAAATATTCGGGATTGGTTCAATTTAAGTTGGAATATTACGCCGCTGTTTGCAATTTAACCGGGCTCAGGGTTGTCAGTAATAAATAAAAGATATTTTTGCAGCGCTAGTGCGCGAGCCGCAATAAAGTTTTGTATACTTTTTTATTGGAGCAAACGTGACAAATCTGAAATATGAATAGTTGTCGTATCGTCTGTCCCATTCTCGAGGAAAAAGAGTAGGAAAAGTTGTACTGCAGATGAGAACTAGAACTGCAGCTTGGATCTTGGAGTATGGCTTTGTGTAGAATATTAAAATTTTGAGAGAAGCTGTAAGGCAAGCTCTTGCTTTATGTAAGCTAGTTACTGGATAGATAAACTCTTTATTGTTTACGCCAGAAATTATAGACAAAAAGGCTCATAACACTCAAAATTTGTGCGACAACAAACTGGATGGGATTAAAAACGAATTACGACAGGTTTAGGCAAAACTATAGTTAGTCATGACAAGATTTGTAGATTTCTAGTTTCGTATCTATTTACTTAACCACTAAGCTTTATAAATAAAGTCAATGTATGCCCGGCATCAAGCTTTTAATAGTTTTGTTTTCTTTCATGCTAATAAAAAGCGTGATAAATATATCATAAACACATTTTTAAGCGCTTTACTCCAATTGAGTCGCTGAACAAGTATCGAAAAGGAAGAAAATATAATAAAACTAGCTGACTCGACAGACGTTGTCCTGTCAAAAGCCATTGCGTAACTATAGCAACCGTAGTATGTTGATGCTAACTTGTCAATTTATAGTAAAAATTATCAGTATATATATAATTTGCAATAAATTAAAATTGCGACTATAATTTGAGATTTAAACTATCCTATCTCTCAAGTTGGATCGAACTGCACATGGTGTGCGAATTTTATTATAATCGGTTAAGTGGTTTAGGAGTCCATTGAGGACAAACATTGTGACACGAGATTTAGATAAAATAATTAAGATTTATATCTGTCTGTCTATATTAGTGGAAGGATATTGCAAATGCATTAGAGAATGCATCTAATGGATACGAGAGGATTAATGGCTTCAACCTGTTTGTTCGCATTCTGATTGTGAGCTTTCGAGATAACCGAACACGCCGGATTGATCTCCGGTTTAATTCAATCCGGGTTTACTGCGTTGTTTGCTCTGGTTTGAAAATTAGAGATTATTTCTATAACTAGACCACGGGATTAGGTTGTCCAGGAACTATACGTTCCTTTGTGCTATTGCGTACGATGATTTAACCCTAATTAATTACGAATCGCAAATAGCCATAATTCATTATTAACACATCATTCACCGTAATTATTTATAATGACCTTTTGTACCTTATCAAGTTAAAAATTTGCATATTTCAAAGGTGACATCAATTCGTTGCTCTGTTAAATAAACTCAATTTCGCATTTATAGCGTATTGATGTGACTAATATTAAAATTTATCATTACATTTCACGCTAATTATTACAAATGCGAATTAATTATAAATACTTCCAATTACAGAATAATCGGAATAAAACTAAACGGAGCGCAGTTATTAGTAGTTTATTTTATACCTATAAGTGTAACACTAACAATACAACGTAGCGATAAACTTAGTGAAACGTAAAAGTCTTTTTGTACAGAAATTAACTTTTTCCCAGACTCGTTCCAAGTTTATCTCTCCAATTATCGCGTAGAGTTTTGACATTGTTACATTTCTGAAGCAGCCCTAGATATCTGATCGCAGGACAGAGGGCGACGACCGCCGTCCTAGTTGGACAATTAACAAGGATCTACACTTAATTGAAGGCGGCAAGAGGAAAGAGCATGATTGATGTATGTAGATTATGATTTGATGCGATGATATTTTCTTGGACATGTTGGTTTTTCCTTGTGGTTAACGGCGCGTGTCATGTAACTACCTATTCTCAGTAGGTGTGTCATTGCAGATACTTTTATAAATAGGTGCTCATATGTGCCGTTGACTACAAGGAAAGACCGAGTTGTCCAAGAAAGTATGTGCAGGGTTATTTTGAATTAATTAAATACCTCATGCTTGCAGCTTGCATACTCAATAACTTTTGTACCAAGACCATTAAATTTTTTATGTGGTTTTATGTAATGATATTGAAACTAATAAGTTGCCTCTGCAACAGGCCGTTGTGTTCTCCCGGCCGGGCAGGTGGTTGAATGATGAATTTAAATATCTGGTATGGGTCTGGGTATCCTAGTTGTCCTGGTCCTTGTGTGTGTTCCATGGCATCCCCGACACAGGGTATCCTAGTGGGGAGGTGTGAGTGTCAAACGTTTTATAATAGGGCAATATATAATAGTAGAGAGGTGTCTGTACTAAGTAGGTCTATATACTCGTAGGTATATAGAGTTAGAGATGTAAATTATTATTTACATACTTTCCTCTCGTTTCTATACGAATTTTAAGTTCCAAAAAAACTTTCCAAAGCCGAGCGAGGACGACGTTACAGTTAGCTACAGTTTAAACCAAAGTTGTTGGCAACTTTACGAAATATGGTCATGTTGACTTTGCATAACATCTGAAATAGCAAGTAGCACGAACATCTGCCGAGAAACTTCGGATGAACTTATAACATCAGACAATACAAATGTGTGTCGAAAAGATAAGAAAAGCTCGATTTATACTGAGATAATAGTGATAAAACTTCACATTAAAGTAAAGAAAACAGAGAATATAAAGTAAAATTACTAAAGATAAAGTTCAAAGGAGCGTGTGCGATGGCGTGTTTTTTAGTTTGGTGAGAATTGAGCTTAAATATTTGACAGAAAGACAAATGAGCCATGAAAACAAAAGCACCTCCTTTTTTTTTTAAATTCATGATTGAAAATTGGTAAGAAAGAAGCTTCCAAGCTTCTTATGTCTTCCATTATCAAACTAAATAGTATACACCTACAAATAGCATGCATCAATTTATCCAAAAATATTTATCTTAACATATAGATGGATAGATAGAGGTACTATCTAATAGAGAAACTACTTTAATTCCGAAATCGATAGAAACAAACCTTGAGTTGACAAAAAACCTTCAGACGGGTGACATCAGGTGAAGTATTTATGACTCCGGGAAGGTGTGCCGGCACCTATTGACGTTTGGGCCGTCCCTGCTGAATTATAAACACCTACCACCCTTTATACAGGGTTATACAGAAAGGGTATGCTAAGCCGAAAAGGGCTCATAGTAGGTACTCATCATTATAAACAACTTTTACTATGTGACCAACCCGGGAATCGCTAAAAAATACGCTGTTCCATACATTTTGTTGAGTGTCGTTGTCATTTTTCTATGGAACTGCTGATCTTTCGTTCGCGATTTCAAGCTTGTTCCCATAATGATGAACTTAGCATACCCTTTCCTAATAACCTTGTATACTCGTTCCTAAACAGAGACACATTTACACCTCAAAGAGTTCGAACACGCTAAAAAGCGAACTTTTGTTCCGAAACTTTAACAATTTATTCAGAAGTAGGAATATCGTTCTTCGCTTGGAATTTATGCCCACCGCGTAAAATAAATTGAAAGAAGAAAATAGGACTTGAGTTTTAGACTGGGATGCCTATGGACCATGAATGATTCACTGAAACTGAAATCGCACGAAGAAAAACTACGCCAGTTTTTGTGGTATCCTCATTTCAAGCCTTGGAAACTTCCAGCCTTTGTTGTAAATGTCTATTACGAAGTCTCCCATTTTTCTTTTAATTTTCTGTTTTGTCAGTGGTTTGAACTTAATTTGTAGCTAGTACTTACATTTCCCCAACCCACCTTTTATTAATTTGAAGCAAGCTGGGAATTGCAGTGTTTTTTCTGTGGAATATTTCTCTGGAAATATTGAGGTTGAGATAAACTTGGGTTTTTATGACGGTTTAAACAAGCTGCTTCCGTGGGTTGATCTGCAAATTTTAATTTTTCCGCTATTCTAAACCTTAGGGTTTCTTTGGTTTGGTATGAAATAAAATCTTACTCTATTATTATTATATTCTCTGAAACTGAAATCAATAGCCATCCTCATGACTTTGTCGTCAAATTTCATCAATAATGTGTAAGCTTTTAAGGTGAAACGTTTTGCTCATGGCGCGGAATTCCAAACCGTTTTTTTCGTTTTTAGAGCCAGGCCGGGTAACTAAATTAAGGAATCATAAAGTTTGCGCCAATTTTTAAGCATTCCTTACGGTATTTTGTAGAGCTAATAAACAGTAATGCATAAGATAACACAAAAAAGGCAATTAAGCGTTAAACTGGCGATCGGAGATGATATTGACATATTTGAAAGATGTCATCATCATCTGTACATATACCTTTACAAAATATCGTAAAAAATACTTAAAGATTGTCGCAAATTTCATCATTACTTAATTTAGTTACCCGGTCTAACTCTAAAAACGAAAAATCCGTTTGAAATTTAAATTTCGCGCCATAAGTGAAACGTTGCACCTTAATATCCTTATCCCTACTAATATTATAAATGTGAATGTTAGTTTGTTTGTTACGCTTTCACGCGAAAACCACTTAACCGATCATCATGAACATTGTACACATATTCTTGGAGGTATTAGAAGTAACATAGGACACTTTTTATGAAAAAAAAAATCAATGCGAGCGAAGCCGCAGGTAAAAGCTAGTATACATATAAGATACAACAAAAACAGGTAAAAAGTTATAGTGGACAAGACAGTTAGGTATTATATTTTTGCAAAGTAGTATCAGTGTCCACATCGGAATTTTAAAAACCGTGTCGACCTTATTTCTATAGAAATCCCAGCATAGTGAGACAGTATCCTACCGTACGACACCACAGCACCGTCGCGTGTGTCACGCCATCCTATCGATCCACTCATCCACGCGTGCTCTGCACTTCACCGCACTCTACTGGCTACAGGCTACTTATTTATACGTAAATTACTTCAATTTCACATCTTTATTGCAGTATGAAATATGAAAGATAAGAGTTTCTCCTTGTAATTGGTAGTCATGGGAAAAATCGTTTTGCGTTGAAGGTGTCCATCAGGCGGCAGTTTGCTTACCATGGGGCGGATTATCAGATTTGCCGCTCTTTTTTTCGATAAATAAGTCCAAAGTGACAAAGGAAAAAGATTGGTTGCGAACATGCGAAATGTGGATAACTATAATTGCACTCAATTGGTCATTGAATTCCAAAGAAGGGAAAGGAGAATAATCACGTCAATTCGAAATAAGATTAGGTTTATATCCCGATTTTCGATAAGCAAGATCTAATATAAAGGGATCGTTTCAAACAGCGCAATAAAACCCTATGTGGCCTGCCTTTCTGTAGACTATCGTAAAAGCAGTATTATCAGATCATTCGTATCTAATAAAACTTATACAATACCTACCACTTATTTGGGGCAAGATCGGATATTAAAACATTGTTATTAGTTTTCCACCGGATCCGGTTTTTCTATGACCTTCTTTTGAAATTATGCGGACTCCTTGCGATAAAATAACTGGCAATACCTTTACCTATAGTGACTATTTTTTGGGAGAGAGGCGTCTATGAAACCATTTTTTGTAATTTTATCTATAATAGGTGGTTTTAAGTTTGTTTTAACTACGCGTACTACTTGATTTTTTTACCTTTGATTTGGTTTACTTTGACTTTTTAAAACAACGCACAACACAAACAAAACACTTATATTAGTATTAGTTTAATTTGTTAAGTGTCTAAAAAAAATGTGTGTGTGTGTGTTAAATTGTTTTTTTTTTGTGATAGGTATACGAGCTATAATTGTAAAAAATAAATAAGATTTTTCACACTCATCTTTACACACACGATGTCAGACATAACATGACAGACGTCAGGTCGCTACAAACTTTTCTGTAAAGCACCTGACGCAACTAACTAATAAAATATTTATAGAGCTTCGAAACAAACACTGTAGCAAACAAAAAGGTACTAACATGGTTCAATAAAACTTATTTTAATTGGATCTAAAAATAGAAAATTTTAATTGTCACGATCTATAAATAATTACGGCTTCAAAATTAATGTTTTCGTAGAAAAAACTACGACACCGTAACTTGTTAAATTATAAAATAAAGGAGCGACGTAGTTAAAATTTATTAAAACTTAGTAAAGTAGGGCACGATGAGTCGCCGCAGCATGACTGCCGTGCCTTATAAATATTACCTGCACGTACCTTTTGCTTTAAAGTACCGAGGTTGAATTAACTCGAGGTTTTGAATTTAGCTTTAATCTTTTAGCACTCCTTGAACTATGACATGGATTGCCTTAAATAAAAGCATTGATTTAGTTACCTATTTAACCCGCAGGGAAGTGTGTTACATAAGTTAGGTACCGTGTGTATACTCGTATCGATCAACCGACTTCGGTGTGTATCTGTGTGCATGTCTGTAGCATCGTAGATCCGAAACGACTGAACCGACTGTTATTTAATTATTTTTATTTGAAAGGTCACAGAGACACAGTCACAGAGAGCGTTTCTATTTATGGTTTAGGAAAATCTGGTAAGCTGTTGAAAGCTTATAGCAGGCGTTTTGAACATAATAGTAATACTCTTTCCTAAAGAGTTTTATTTAGGTACATGTTTGTATTTTACTACTGGCTGTTGCTTAAGATTTTAGGTGTTTCGTTACTGTTGAAACTGTAGTTGTTTGTAAAGCAAAGGAAAAATATAATCTACAAAAAGCCAGCTAGATGGGCGCGTCGTATTGTGGCGGGCAGATGTCGTGACACACCTGCAATGTCAAATGTCAAGTCGCTCGTTATTCTGAGCCTCCACGAGCACTGGTAATGAGGGCCACATGTAGCCCTGTTGTGTGGAAAAACTGGGAACGGATCTCTAGGAATAGCGATACAAAAGAACTCAGAAATAATGGGAAGTGTGAAAATGGAAATAAAATCGCGGGTGAAACTGGAGAAGGTTGGCAGAGGATCGAGTGGCGTAGAAGAGTAACTGAACTGAAGGAGGTGATTATGGAACGATGATAATGATGTAGGTACATGTGGAAATAAAATTGGACGTGAATTCGTACTTCGTGCTGACTTGAACTGTTCAGCCTACGCTGACACGTCGACACACTCTTTTTTATAAATAACCACTCTTTTCAAGTGGTTTAAAAACTCAGACACCAGGGTTTGTTACTCGTACTTACTCACTCACAGTATAATACAAGTGTCTCATGTGCTGCTGGTGAACTTACCTATATGTTTACCTATAAGTATGTATTGCACACATGCACTGTTATCCATTAGATACGAGTATTATTAGAAGAAAAGTTGGGAGCGCCTTTGCATTTTGAACAAGGTGTTAAGTACAATATTACGTACTCCTATGTACTCGTACACTATATATAAATCCTCATATATATCATGAAATTATATGTATGTAGGTATAGTATCGTCATACTTGATTCGAGTTATTCAATTTCATAAACAAAAGGTTCGTTCTCACTAACGCTGTTCTACTAGGCAGTGATATCGAACCAACATCATAACAGCGCTCAATGTTAAACACTGCAGCTGCACAAATATTATTGGAATTAACCAAACACGAGTCATTGGACTCCGTCAGTCACAGTTACAATGCTTGCAAAGTTATAAACAATATTAGGCAGGCATTGCACTTATTGGAGTATCTTTGGAGGTGGGTTGATAAACACATCATATCAGAGACATCATTTTGCAATATCCTACTTCCTACTAAAATTATAAATGAGAAATTTTGTACGTAAAAGTAATCTAAACCTTGCCTAAAATCTCCGTCTTTTCGCACTAGACATTTCACGTCAGCGAGAAATTACCAGAGCAATTTAAGCAATGGTCTTTAACATTTTGACTGCGGCTAATTATCACATGCGCTTGCCTTAAGTACGGCTAAGGGTCGGAACATATCTGACGGAAAATGCGTCGCGTATTATCCGGTCGCGTAACGCCAGAACAGAGAAATGTATAATAAAACATCCAACCTTTCACACTCAACCGATGATGCGCTAGTGCGTCGAATGCGTCGTTTACGCGCCTGGCGTATGCAGCCGCACTCGCGTCGCACAAAGGAAAACACAAGGTATGTGTTACCCGCAGTCAAAGTGTTAAGCAGTGTTTTAAAGAAAACTTAGCACATCAAAACCAAATTTCAAACAAAAATTACTTATACATTTCAACCCAGCGCTACACAGCTTTGGTAAATAAACGTTTGTATATATGTATTTGTTAGATAAGAAAACCAACATTCTAATGGAGCTGTCGCCCGTCCGTGCAGACTGCAAGGCGGCAATACCC
Source organism: Alcis repandata (assembly GCA_949125135.1). Classification (NCBI taxonomy): domain Eukaryota; kingdom Metazoa; phylum Arthropoda; class Insecta; order Lepidoptera; family Geometridae; genus Alcis; species Alcis repandata. Next base: position 9,266,790 of record OX421238.1, read on the forward strand.
TCAGATCAGACCGTGTACACTGTACAGACAGTACTAGCACACCGACAACTTATCGTAGTGGTGGCTAAATGGTGAATTAAACATTTTTTGACTGGGCGAAGTGAGGTGTCAGAATCTTAGGGCGTTTGCTTGAATATTTATCCAACTCGCGTGCGGTGTTTACGATATATTCATAGTCATATTTGTTTCAGAATTCCACAATTTATGTATTTATGTGGTAAAGGATTAAGCTTAATTTTACTAGTAAAGAATATGTTAGAGTGAAATAAATAAAACACAAGTAGTTCAATCTATAGTTTTTAAGTTCAATCATGTCCAGAATCTGTTAAAGGGTTCAGAAAATATAAAGTCTCGAGACCACAGCAGGCTTAGCATAAATTGTGACGTAACATACGTAGCGAGTTTTCGATAGACAATTGTATGACAAATGGGACAGCACCCCATACCAAGCGTAAATGGAAACTGCATATGTTCATGTTCATGCATTTATCTATCGAATAATCGCTCCGTATTTTACGTCAGAATTTACGGTAGGCCTACAGTTCGCCGCAGACTAGGTCTAAGAATAGTTGATAGATTTTACAGCTCGGCACCACAGCTTCTCTAGACTACCAACTGTTTTGAGAAGACGGTACTACTATGAATACTTCATGCGCCACAAATAGGATACCTAATAACTCGTGTTGTGCTTCCAGTGTACTCAGCACATTCCCCTGCAAGTTGGATGAAGGAACATTTGGAACCCACCTGACCTTTTAGGGCTCTACATTTTTAACAGTTTCTTTTGAGTCCCTTCACGTAACTTTAGACTTAGGCTTGTGAGAAACTAGCTACGCCACGCGGTTTCATCCGCTATTCTACAGAAACCGATAATATTTTCAGGATAAAAAGTAACTCACATGTTAATGTAAGGTACACGTCTATACCAAATTTTATCTAGATCCGCTTAGCCGCTTTTGCGTGATTATTAACAAACATTCTACCTCGCGTTCGTTTTGGAATCGGTGGCTAAAATAACAGTTTAAAATGACACAATTGTTCGTTCGTATGTCACACATGCGAACGATTGTGAGCAAAAGTGGCGTTTTAACTGTTTTCGTTTTCAAAACGAACGCGAGGTATTTATACAAACTTTGGCATTTATAATAATAGTAAGATATGTAAATATGTCAAAACTGTTAACTCTGGAAAAATTTGACTTTCCTAATTAATTAAGAAAGTAGCTAGACTACGAGGATCGCTCACTTGTTACACTACTTATCAGAAAACGAATTTTCCTTTTTTTACAGACAATTTTCTCGAAATCATTAGAGCTGTTTTTGAGAAAATTATTGCAAATAAATATTGCTCATTTAATAGTAAATAAATAGGGATATTTACGCTATGAGTAGAAAAAAATGCAAAGCTTTGTGTTTCACAACCTCTCTGTGGAACGTAAAATGTTGAAAAAAAACTGCTGTTTGGTCTATACGCAAGTGCTACTGAAAACAGCTATTTTATTGAGTAACAAAAACGACCTAATAAAACAAGTGGGTCACACACGATGGCCGTAAAGATTTGACGTAAATGGAAGCCCGGTGTTTGTTACCTGTCCACTATTGACCACCTAGCACAGGTTACCTCCTACATATTCCGTATTTCAAACAAACTATACTTATAACGAAATATACTAATAAAATTTCCTTTTTAGTGGTGCTTGGCTGCGTTGAAACCATTGTTGGTTAATAAAAATTGTGAAATTTCTGTAAATTAATAACTTGACAGAAATCAGAACAACTAACGGTTTCAATAAAAACCTATCATTTTTACATTTCTATAAATATTTTTTATGTTATTGAGTGACGATAAAATCGCTCGCCCGATGTTAAACGTCACGTTTGCCCATAACAAGTCTGCGCCACCCAGAATTTTCAAGCCAGTCTTGCCTAAAAAATTTTAATCTCTAGAGTTACCCACCTCTAGCTCGTCCAACATGCAAGCAAGCATTTCAAACAAAAAGTCAGCCAGTTGGTAAAAAACCAATCTCAACAATGCTAACCTCGTCAAGGCTGGGCCATGGCCGGTCCGTGAAGTGACATGTCACCTCGACATGTATGACATCCTTGAAATGTTCAAATTAACAGTCCCTGACATGCTGGACGTGCATATGTGCCAAGGACTGACTGACTGTGTACTTTATGATTGAAGCAATTTATACTATTGACTATTCACTTCGTTCGTACTTAGAAACGCTGGTAAAACTGGATCGCTGCTTAAAAATCTCTATCTTGTTTTCCCACGTGCTATTTTTTTACGAAAAGTTTTTAGAGCATTTTAAGCAATGATTAAGTGTAAGTAGACTTTAGGATGCAAGACTCTATACTTTCAATATCTGTGCAATGAGTATCGTTCTGAATACGGAGATAATGGTCATCAGCTTATCACTTTGGCTCATTAAACAAATAAAATCTCTAAGTGGGAATTACGAAAAGTCAATGGAATGTTTTTATATTATTAACAAATGAACACTAAATATATTTTACAGAATGAATTATTTTTAATTTGACAGAAGAATTTTGAGACAAACTTTTGCATTTATAAAATACAATTTTGTTAAGTGTGCCACCTCAAAATATTTTACTGAAATATGGGTAAATATGCCCATCGGTGGACCTATTTTTTTTAATTAATAAAATGCTCATTATGGCTGTTGTACATGTATCCTTGACATGATATCATGGCGCACCTGTGTGATATATGTGCCAAGGGAAAAATCGTGGATTGTGCCCAACCCAATTTTCATGACCTTGCACATATTTGAAGAAAAAATGTTTTGGATAATTTAAAACATTTTTTATACCTACCACAGAATTTTAAAATAGTTGGCATCCTTTTCTCAAATATCGATATGAAAACGATTTTCACACTAATAATGTACATGTGACAGTGTGTGTTTGTGTGTAAGTGAAAAACTGAGCCAATCTAGCGTTAATAATTCTCATTGAACTGAAATTTTGTGTCGAATAGCTTATTTATGTGCTCAGATCAAATAGAAAAACTTGATCTGAGTTTATGCGTAGTAGATTGGACACACACTAAATTTCGTGGCCAATAAACTAACAAGTGAAGCTTTTATCCCTGAAAAGCTCAAAAGCACTCGTAATGTATAACCAGAAAATGAAATTGTGGCAGCGTGGACTGAGTCAAAAAGTACAAAGGTAAATATTGGCGGTTCCGTCGTTATAATAAAACTCTTGTGCACACAAGCACTCGCCCAGCTGCGCTACAACTCTCATATAAAGTTACGAAGCGAGATAAAGCGGCTACATTTTATGTCGATGGTTTTTAAATTGTCAAACAAATTGTCAAAATATTTTCAGGCTACGATAGCTTTGTAGTTGGCGTGGATTCAAATCCACCAATGAGCTTGTGGGATGAATGAAATCATCATGAAAAAATTATAGCATTATGAGAGCATTTTGTAATATTGGCATGGCTACCACTAACACCACCTATATAATATTTTGTATAGGTTATAAGCAAAGCGGTATGTTAAGCCGAAAACGGCTAAACGGAAATAATCGGAAAAAAATCAGTACTATAGGAAAATTTCAATAACACTCGACAAAATGAATGGAACGGCCGATTTCCGGGTTGACACCCAAAATAAAAGTTGTTCATAGTGTTCTATGAGCCCTTTTCAGTTTAGCATATCCTTTCCTTATAACCCTGTAGATCCATGTGACCATACAACTAGAAGCACTAGCAGTCTAGCAATAACCTTTAAATCGAAGGTCTCCAACACCGAGCAACGTGACTCAGAAACACACCTATCCCGGAATGACTTGAGTGACGCAAGACGCTGCTAAGAATCTGGTCTTGAGTGAGGCTGCGGGAAGCCTGGTTTGAGTGACACTGCAGGTAGTCTGGCTTTGCTTTGTCATATCCAGATTCACATTTTTATTGACGTCCTATCGTTATCGCACTTGAACAACGACTGACAAACCGTCACATAGGTAGTGTGCGACAGAGATAATGCTCTACGAAGCCGAAATTAGCCGATTGTCTCTTTCCAAAGGTCGATGTGCAATTTTTATCTCCGGGTACTGTAAGTTGTTTGGGGCGGCTAGGAGTTATACTTCGAATATATTTTATGTTCATGTCTTTATGTTCAGATGTATGAATGATGAATTTAAATACATGTTCTGGGTCTGGGTGCTAGTTGTCCTTGTCTTTGTGTGTTCCATGGTGTCGCTACTGTTGTCTCTACTCTTGAGTCATCTACATATCACTGAGGGTTGCAGTAGCGGTTCTACATATCACTACGGGGAAAGGTGAATGTAAACACGTGTTTCCAAATGCATGTTATATTCCGACTATGTCCGAAGGATGACTGCGGGTGGCAAGTGTCGGCGGGGCGACCTGGATGCGCCGCGAGCGCAAACTGCTGACGCCGACATTCCTTGCCCCCACACATGGCATCCCCGACACAGGGTAACCTAGTGGCTATGTGTGTGTGAATATGGCTGCTGGAAGTCTGGGACCCTATTCCTGGGCGCTCGAGATGGTTTGCGTCACTCTCATTCTTATGACATTTCTAAGGAGTGACAGTGATCGAGATATTATATCCCTTGCAAGAATAGGGACTGGCTTTTAGTAACGCTACTACTGGAAGTCTAGTTTTAAGTTAGGGTGCTGAAATTTTAGCTTTAGTGAGACAGCTAGTTTGTCTGAAAGCAAGGCAGCTAAGAGTCCCCGTTCTCATTACGAGCTAAGCGTGTTTGAATTACTTTCAAGAAATATCGTTAGGTACTTCGAAGTTGACATTAGGGAGTTCTTTTTAATAAAAGAGAAATTCGAGTAGGAACGCGCTTAGTATGCGCAGAGGAGAGGCCATAAATTGACGTCCGATATAAAACACTGAGTGCGAGAAATATGAATTTTTGGCGATATTAATGGTGTTTTATATTCTGGCAGCTGGGGGATATTAAATTACTGATAATATATAATATACCGTTTATCCATGATGCCCCTTTTTACTTTGTGTTCTTACTGCTCACAGTAAAAAAATCTAACGAAATTTTATGGTGAGCAGGCTAGGCGTTTGACCGCGGTTCACCGAGTGTTAGGCGTTAGATGTGACCAAAAATGGTTTTGATACTGGTCCTTGCGCTATCGAATGTTATTCTACATAATCTGTTGTATGTATGTTTTTAATGTATTTTTTCTAGTCTATTCCAAAATATCAATATCTTGGTATACGTATGAAAATATGCCATATTAAAAACTCTTGGCAGCCAACGGGAATATTACGATCGAAAATCTTTTTATAACCCTTCGTGTCAATCACCTGCTACATATCTATATACCTATAGGTACCTACTCGTCTACTCTACATATCCCCTTTCCCACGTCAACGACCTCGGGGCCTCGCGATCGTTCATGGAAAATCAAACATCCTAATTTGACTAAAGAAACGGGATTTCCTTCGGTTTCCGCTTACATGGCATTAAGTACTTATTCTCGAGAGCTTTGGGTAATTTAGTTGAAGCCTAAAAATGTTGTAAGGTCTGGCAATGTCTTGGATCGTTATTTTTTTTTGTCGTTTAAAGGTTTATTTTAAATTTTGATTATACCGAACGACCGTGATTCAATGAAGCGAATATTGTAGGTAATTAATAAAGGGTAGGTAAGTATTTTAGAAGTATTGATAGTGAAACTCAGCGCTTGGTTTTTTATAGCAAATACATAGGGTATAGGTACATTTATCAACCATTTATTAAATTTAAAAACATCATCATCATCATCGTCAGCCTGTGTCGACCCACTGTTGGGTATAGGCCTCCTCTCCCTTGTGCCATTTTTCCCTGTCTTGGGCCGATCTCATCCATGCATGGCCCGCGATGGGTCTGATGTCGTCGACCCATCGGGCTGATGGTCTGCCAACAAAGAACATAGTTACTCTAAAAATATTTTTAAAGAGAAAGATTTTTCCACTAACCGTAAATACTTTAATTCATACTGTAGTAGCGCCCCACGAGTTCACCATTAAACCGTAGGAAGTTATTTTTCATCATAAAAGTAGCTTGTATAAGGTACAAGCTTTCTAAATTCCAAATATCACTAAACTACGTTTTACCATTACAGCGTGAAGAAATTTTACACACACTTTTTACTCACTCACTCGCAAACTAAAAACTGACATTATGCCTAAACGAACTGACAAACTTTCACATTTAATATATTATGTAATTTTTAGCGTGAAAAATAAAGAGTTTATCTATATATCCAACCATATGCAGTATAATAAACAATATATATTTTTCTAAGGCGTAAGGTACGAGTATGGCGTTGATTGGAATCTAGTGTTTTTATGTTTTAGTAGGTACAAAACTAGTTTTAGGAAAAAGTAGCATGTAACCTGTTAAAAATCAGTCTGGAACAAAAGACTCATAATAATGTAACATAATTTATCTGTACTTATAGATAACTATACTAATTTTAAGTTTAAAAATATTAATTAAATCTTATATCTTATCTTATATCTTATATATATATATATATTCTTATATAAAAATGAAACCCGTTTTCCTTGGTCACGGCCTCACGCGTGAATGGCTGGACCGATTTCACTAATTCTTTTTTTGTTGTATTTGTTATTATTAGGAGAAGGTTCTTACGGAAAAAAATATTAAGAATATCTCTCAGAAATATTGAAAAACCCTAAAAACAGCCCTTTTATTTTTCCCATACAAACGTTTTCTAACTAAAACGAGCTTTATTGCTATTGTATAAAGTTCATATTGAATTGCAAGCACTCACTGTTGTTTAAGCAATGTAGGTATGTTCCTAACGTCCAAGAGTCAATTTGCACTTTATTACCTCTGTACAAAGTTCAAATTCAATCATATCTATCAAAACAGTGTGCGTTTTATACTGATAATTTTTACTATAAATTGACAAGTTAGCATCAACAAACTACGGTTGCTATAGTTACGCAATAGCATGAGAATAGAGGTTATAACAAAGAGTTCCTATAATTATTCTCAACACCTTTGGTCACGCCATCACGCGTGAACGACTGGACCGATTTCAATTTACTCTACGTTTATCCCAAAGTCTACCCGTGCGAAGCCGGGACGGGCCGCTAGTATCTAATAAAAACCCAACATACCATTGTTTACAGACTAATAGAGGCGTCCTTAGCCTGTCAAGTCAAATTAAATTTAAGTAAATTATATTATGTGACTGTGTCTATTTTTATAAGTTAAATATTATTATGTTAAATAAAGATCTTAAGATCTTAGAATTAAAAATCAAAAACCAAACTCACTCGCAAACTAAAAACTGACATTATGCCTAAATGAACTTGTGTGAAGTATATACTCGTACTATTGAGATTTTCGTAAGGGCCGTCTCATTGCCACAACATTCACTAGCGCCTGATATTCTTGGTAATATCAAAGCAAGTATCCAAGGTGTCTCTTTACCTGTAAGCTTTACTGAGCGCGTTGTCATAGCAACTAACTGTGAGATCAAAAGATCTGGGACTTGAGGCGCGTTCCAGCAGCCATAGCAACTATCTCTCGAGGAATCTCGACTCGGATTGCTGTTTGAAACTAAGCAACTTACGAACTTCATTGCGAAATTGCGTTTGTTGCTATCTATTGTCTTTTGTACTGATTCTTAACTTCGTCTTTATCTTCTGATTTTCTTAACAGTTTTGCTGCGCAATACTTGGAAAAATCGCTTGTAAAATTGTGAGTTAGGTTTCAGATCACCCTCAAAAAGAGACACCCTCTTACGGTGGAAATTCCATGTAACTGCACTAAGCGTTTCCATTCGTCTTTTTTAATCCAAACAGCAGAGGTATGGAACTCACTACCTGTGTCTGTTTTCCTAGAAAGTACAACCCGGGTTGTTCGAATATAGAGTGAATAGGTTTTTCCTAGACAAGCGCGCTACATCGTCGCGTTGACAACCTCGTCGCTTCCCATCAGGTGTGATTGTGGTTAAATGCCTATGCCGACGCCGATGATAAAAAACAAAGATCAGTAATGTCAAGCAATGGGCAATACGGTCAGTTTTGGGATGGGTGACCGCATAAAAATGCTGCCATGTTTTACACGTTGTTTTACGATGTTCTACAAGAGACGAACGCATCTACGTTTTGCATAATTTCGTCTTGACACTCGTTTAACAATAAACAATGAAAACAAATTTTAAACTTAATTAACTCTCTACATAAATCCTCTGCATTCCAGAGAAATAACCACTGAGGCGAGAAAGCTCGATGTCTGGCTGGAACGCGTTGTCATGACAACCGCCTTGCAGCCGGCGGGGTCGATTGCATATCGTGGTACTGCAATACCTATAGAGCTATACTACCTATTATATTACTACATGGAATTCACAAATCAGTGAGTAGAAAGAAATGTAAAACGACATTTTAATATTTTGTACTAGAGGCAAATTCCTCTACTCGTTACTCGTCTCGTTTATTTTACTTTTTTACTCAATGATATAGGCTTGCGTTTGACCGCCATCTTGCATGATGGGAACCAATAATGCGGCCTACGATGGCCATCTTATTCTCATTTTTAAGGGTCGTGACGAGTACTATCAAAAAGCCTTTCTCTAACAATCTTGCTACAGCAAAATCGAATGAAGCGCTTCGTGGAATAAGGTGTCAAGAGTGGAGCTAATCTCATCGCATTTCAATTTAAGCCAAATTAATTCATCCATAAAATATAGTCCTATATTTTTTCTGATATAAGTACACTACCATACTTACGAGCGCACAAATACGTTGAAGTAAAGCCAATATTAACAATATTGCGAAACAAAGGTAAACTATAGATAATAATGAAAATAAATGTTATTTCTATATTTTTCCCAAATCCGCAGGCAAAAAACATTTGGGAAGGATGTCCCGTATTCACGAAATCCCTCAATCGCATCAGTACGGGCTTACGGGATTACGTTTACGGGGGTGGTGGGGCTCCGGTACTAACCGGAAAGTACGGTAAATTGAATCTTTTGCCCGGCCCGGACAGGATCCGACTGATTTAGCGCGAATATGGAAAAATGCCTGTAAGGAAATTTTTATTTCACGGCTAGCTTGCTTTAGGTACCTTACGTCGGCCTTTTGCAGAAATGGTCAATGGGCGTTGTAGCTTTATGTTTGTCGAAATGGTCTTATTTATGCGTATGTTTCGTAATGTTCATAAAAGGGTACCTACATTGTAGATTAGTTAAAAAAAATCAATAAGGTTCACTAAGACATAAGGCATTTTGCAATCTAGTTATGCTTTTTAAAGTTTATCAAGTCTGTAAATAAGAGGGTTAGTTTTGCACATAAGGAAATAATAAATTAGTGAAGGTAATAAAAATAAATTAAAAAATAATAAACCAAAATAAACTCACATGTAGATACCATGAAGAAAAGTTAAAATAAACGCGATGAAACAAAAGTGGACGAGGCGGCTCCTGAAAAGAAAAATAAAATAAATTAAACCAAAATAAAGCAAAACCAAATTAAACTCAACAAAAACCAAGGTATTGTAATTTGTAACTCAATTATTCAAATTCAAATATGTATGTACCTATATACTTTTATTTCGGACCACAGAGGATCCATACCCAGTTAAACACAGGAAAACGACTTTTATACTAATGTTAGGAGACATTATTATTAATTGTAATTATTATTAGTTGTAATTTAGAGTAAAATTATCGGCGTGACTTCACATACAAAATGAGCGCGTTGGTAAGATTCGGTGGCGGGCGCAAATTTGCTGTACAAATTACTAAGTAAGTAAGTAACCATTTTAGTCAACTTTAACCTGAGTCATTTTGAGTATGCGAGCGACGTAATAACTTAGCATACTGGCCACATAGGCACAACAGAATAAAACGTAAACAGGCGTTTAGCGCTTTGCGGTTATGTTTTCCTCGTTCTAAATTTAAAACCGTTTTAACTTTTATTTCTCGGCGGCCAGTGCGGTCTGAATGGCTCCGGATACGACGGTCACATGGCTAAAAGAAATAAAAAACTTCTTTCCTAGTTGAAAGGAGTTTCTTGTTTTAGAGTTCAGTTTTTGTCTGGAATAGCGAAAACAAATTATAGCAAAATAAAATAGAAACATAAAACGAGGTTAAAACATCTTCCATGGTCAAAATGAAAGAAAACTGATCATGAATTCATGAGTATGAACTTAAGAAGGTCTATTATAAATAAAAGCCTATTTTTCGGAAAGTTTCAACTGACTTGTACGTTAGTAACATAATAATCCGTAATGCCTACTAATAATAGCAACTAACTAAACCAAGAATAACTTGTAATAAGAAATTATGTCGTACAGTACTTAGTGGAGATTGCGTATTAAGGAACAGAACCAAATCTTTTGCAAATAAGCCTACTGGCCATTCAGTCACTGTGACTCATAATGATTCTTCTTGACTTGTTTGTTTTACTGTGACTTAAATATAGTGCCGGATATCGTGTCACCGACTTTTATTTTTAACTTTTACATGCGGGGTGGCGAGATATTAATATAGTAACATTATAGTCTCTAAGTCTCTATACAGGCCTACAGGGTTATTAGGACAGGGAATGCTAAGCCGAAAAGGAGTTTCTAGTACTGATCATTATAAACAACTTTTGCTACGGAACCAATAATGGTCGCAAAAAAAACCAACTCTACTCTTTTGGCGAGTGTCATTGACATTTTTCTTTGGAATGGCTGATTATTAAAACCTTTTATTTAACTTGCAATGTTTGTTCGGGTGGAATCTTGCAACTCAATTTTGAACCAACCCGACATCCGATTGAGCTGAAATTTTGTATACATGCGTTGTGTAATTTCGACAACAATGGAATAAAAGCTTGTTTTCAGGGTTGGTCCCTCAGTAATAGTTGTTCATAATGATGAGTACTATGCGCCCCTCTCGTCTCAGCATTCCCTTGCCTTATAACTCTGTAGTTATACTTATGTACTGGTTTAGTGGTTTTTATATCCAGCTACTGGCATATCGTTGGACACAGTATCACGAGTGTCAAGTGGCGCTGGGCGGGACACGTGGCCGTCCTTATGACAAGAGTAAATCCTTGGGAATCTGGCTTCTACGTACAGTATCGAAACTGCAAAATCACAAACTTTTTCAGTGTAAGTACTAATTATGCGAATCTTTAATTTTAGTATAAGAAGTAAAAAAAATTTTTTTCGTCATTATTTAAATCGAATAAAATTCTCGTCTCATCACTCAATAGCATAAAAACATGTTAACTTATTAATTTAGGTCAAATTTGACTTTAAATTGCTCTCGTGTAAGAAATGCCACTTGTGGTTTCGATTTTCCATACTGTAGGTAGGGGCAGTCGATTAGTGTTCCGTCGCGTCGGCAGACTGGCCGCCCGACAGGTCGACGATATCAGACCCGTTGAGGGTCACACGTGGATAAGATTCGCCCGAGACAAGGAACAATGACAAGGGAGAGGAGGCCTATACCCCTAGTAGGTCGATAATAATAATAAAGCCTTTATTACCTGAAATGTCTACATTTTTTCTAATTTAAATAGTTGTAAATTAAGGTTTTAAAAAAAATACTGACATAGTGCAGTTTACACTAAACTTTGTCTGTTATAAAACTGTTATCTCTTATTTCTGTAAGCCTAACGACAAAGGCCTAAGGTAGGTCGATACAAGCTGGCAATGATAACCTAGAGAAGCTAGGCTGTTTTAAAACGTCAGTGTAAATAGTATTAGATAAGTTCCGGGGTAAACGAGGCGTTAGTTGGAGCTCGTTGGGTCGACGACATAATAAAATTCGCGGGTCGAACCTGGACAGGATCGGCCCAGGATCGGAGTGGCGTACAAGAAGAGAGGCATATGTTCAGCAGTGGGCGATAACAGGCTGATGAAGATGATGATAAAGTTCCTAGGGCTACTAGCGGAACTATTAGCGTGGGACTGAACTGGATCGCGTTAGCTATTGTTTCTTTTTTACTTTAGCTGACAGAGTGAGACAAAGGAGAGGGCGTTGCAGCCTCGGCTCACACTAAGAGTTCACGGTAAGCCCCTGAACTCCTAAATTATTGCCACAACGGATGTAAACATTATTTTATACCAAAGCGGTAAAAACCTTTGAGGTCACCAAACCATTAATACACGATTAACGTCGTAAAACAACGGGGTAAAAACGTCGTAAAGAAAAAACTAAAGAATCTGTTTTAGAAATCTTGATAGCGTCCCTTTTTGCAATAATAATTACAATTCTATTATGAAGTCTCGTCACTTATCCTCTCTTACCTCAAAATGACTCTACGATGTTATAGTTAAGTTAACTATTAACTTTGACAGTTCTGGTGACTACATAACGACGATGTTTCTAACTCTAGAAAGAGCGAATACGCAAATCACAAAATTTAGGAGAGCAGTTTTTGTTTTAGTTTTTGTTACGATTGCTTACTATTATATTCGTAATTTTGGTTTTAGTTTTTTTTAATAGGAAAATATTCAAGGATAATATATTATGGAGTTAAACTTTATCATAGAAAATATTTCAATCTCTCAGAAACACTCAAATATTTTTATATACGCTATTTCTACAAAACACCGAAAATAGAACAAAACTCTTTTACAATGTGTATTTGTACATCTTGGCGCTTAGCATCAGACAAGTCTGTCCGTAGCTGTTGCCGTTCTCAATTTTATTACAGCTCTATGAAAAAAGTAGATCTTCCCGGAATACAAATGCGTGTGCCAATAAAAGATCTAGAGCCTTAGAGTCTCAGATCAAGTAAAAAGTAGATATAGTGCTGCCTTAGATCCAGATGAAGCCAAAAAAACTACCCTACTGCCCGTGTACGTATACTTCAAGCACATAAACGCATAAAAATACCCGCATCGATCGTCAATTCTTACGTCAGTTGCTCAGAGAAAATGGACAAGAAAAAAGTGGTAATAAGGGTAGTTTTTATGCGTCAATATGTGCCTGAAGTATACGTACACGGGAAGTAGGGTAGTTTTTTTGGCTTCACCTGTATCTAAGGCGGAACTCTTATCTGCCTTTCTACTTGATCTGAGCGTAGAGTAAGGCTCCTATTTCGGTAACGACGTGACTCTACCACCAAGCAGTTAGAAGGGAGAGCAAATACATTTCGAATCTAGAGCACCAATACTCGTATGTAAATATAGAGCTAGTAAAAACTCGATCGGTGTAAAAAGCTTTCGCAAATCACTCGTCTGACTATTTGCATAGGTTTGCGATGTTTGGATGTTTGTTGGTATTTTTAACCGACTTCAAAAAAGGAGGAGGTTATCAATTCGTCTGTGTGTTTTTTTTTTATGTTTGTTACCTCATAACTTTTGACTGGGTGAATCGATTTTGATGATTCTTTTTTTATTAGAAAGCTGACGCTACCCATTTGGTCCCATTTCAATTTAGTCCAGTTCTGATAATGGTATCCATGAGAAAACCATATAAGTCTTAAATTTGCATTAAGTACGTGCGCGACAAATAGATGAATAACTCAATAGTCGGTCTTTTGAAGTCGGTTTTTGTTTTTTGTTTTGTAAAAATAATGTTCTTGTTCTTGTTTTTTATAGCTAAATAGCTGATGCTGGGAAGTTTCTACCCGTAGCTGGTGTAGCTTTCCATTAGGGAACATTTTTTTTAAATCGGACTAGTAGTTTCGGAGATTATATACTTCTCTACAAACATACATATCGATACCTTAATTTATTAACTAGAAAAAATCTAGTTTCTGCCGGTATCAAAATGTAATTTTCGTGAAAAAGTGGAGTTATTAGGTTTGCAAATTAAGGTATCGATATATCTATACCTCCATTACCTCCATACAGGGTTATTCATAAAGGGTATGCTAAGCCAAAAAGGGCTCATAGTAGATACTCATTATAATGAACAACTTTTACTATGGGACCAACCCAGAATTCGCAAAAAAAATCAGCTGTTCATTTTGTCGAGTGACATTGACATTTTTCTATGGCACAGCTGATTTTTTTTTCGAACTATTCTCAGCTTAAATTTATTTACAATTTAGGTAAAAATTAACTAAAACTAATTTAAAAAATCTAACTTAAACAGGTAAGCGCGTACTGACGCACAAATCCAAAAATAATGATTATCGAGTATCAAACATCACTGTCAACAACCTTCAAATGAGCATTTCGCAAATGATCAAACAGGTTTTAAAATTACACATTAACGTGCTCCGAAACCGAATCGTTAAGTTAGTCATTGGCCAGACGTGTTGGAAAACATTCTCGATTCTCGACTGCAAGGCATGTAATATTTAATGTTTGTACGAATGTAGATCGCATTTCACTAATATTAGTAGGTATAATTAAATGGGAATGTTACGAGGACTCTTTCTTACTGAATCACGGAAATCGATTGCTTTCGGAAATGACAGTTTCAAAGCAAAAGGAGACTAGAGCTTTATAGTTGAAACTAACTGTTAGAGACCTCTTATCAGCAAGGCAAGTTACATTTTAGTAATGAATGTTACATGTGTCCTGTGATACGACGGACGATCCTGTTAATCAGGTTTTGATCACCGCGCCCTCAGTTCGTTTAAAAGTTTTCTAACTAAACTTCTATAGAAAGACACCGCATGTATCAAAACTATAATCAGACTATCTAACTGGATAATACGTGAGTAGTCCTGTGAAGTTATTACAATGTCTATTGAATAGGTACCTCAAAATAATCGCGTAAATGTTATTTTCATGTGAGAAAAATAAAATGTACCTATTCAATGTTTACCCAGCCTCTTTCATAAACTCGTAAGCAACGCCAACGTTAATGGCAGCGTCTGCCGGAAGCCGCGGATGGGGTTGCACGTGAACAGGCAGGTATCCTGACTCCTTTGATCGTCCCCCTTGTTAAATTGTGGATGGTTCGCAGCTTGATACCGAAGTGGGTGTTTGACATCAATTTTAAAGCTTTTAAAACTGCTGCGTAGAAAGTGAAGAGACGATAAAGATTTGACGTCGTATTGTTATATTTTTTTAGACTAATTACCGCTGCGTACATGTAACTGACAAAAAAGCACCTTAAAACTGCTACTTTACCTAATAAAACGTAAAATCCAATTTTGTATAATAGATAAGTTGGACAATCAAACCACAACCTCCCGAAATCACGACCTCCCGAAATTATTTGTAGTTTTCACGTGTTTAAATAATAATATAATTAAGTCGAGTCTCAAATCAACTATCAAAATAATTGCCGTAAATATAACTGTTATTCAAGTACTTTATTTTTTTTAGTTCAAATGTTTACATTACAAATGCATAATGAGAGCAATTACACATATGCGTGAGAATATTCCATACTCCGGACCAGTTGCTTACCGTTCCGGTTTCTGAGTCCACATCCGACTGACTGCAAATATATGACCTGCGCCTTGCGGTTTCACCCGCAGTGATGAAAAATGGTGAGGTTGACGATGATGAAAAGTAGCTTATGTCTTTTTCTGTATTCCTGACAACGAGTATGCAAAATTTCATTATGATCTGTTGAGTAGTGAAGGCGTGAAAGCGTACCAAACAGACTCAATATAGCTAATTTTAAAGTCGATATCTAAGCTGGCGCTCAATTGTTTCTGCATACTGCATACTTAATTAGGACCAGTCTGGCGTTTAGTCACGATCAGCTTGACGGTTCTATTAGAATGTATTTTGAAATATAGGTTTGGTGGAGATTTTCGTTAGGTAAGGTAAGGTTAGGTTAGACGGGGAACCGAGGCCCTGTTGTTCCACGGGCCTCGGGGAGGACCCCCTCCAGGTACGCGGGTAAACCTGGACGGGGTCTCGGTCCGGGTCGGGGCCCAGATGAAGTACCTGGGCCTCGTCCTGGACGGGAGGTGGACTTTTGGGGCACATTTCGTCCAGCTTGCCCCAAAAGTCCTGGGAGCCGCCGCCGCTTTGGGGAGGCTGCTGCCCAACGTGGGTGGCCCTAGCGCCATATGCCGTCGGCTGTACTCCGGGGTCATCCGGAGTATGGCCATGTACGGGGCACCGGTCTGGGCGGACGCCCTCGGTCGTGCTAATAAGGCCCTGCTGCGACGTCCGCAGCGGGTCATCGCGACGAGGGCGATACGCGGGTACCGGACGGTGTCCTGGACGGCCGCATGCGTCCTAGCCGGGGATCCCCCCTGGGAGCTCCAAGCGGAGATCCTCGCCGAAGTGTACCACTTCGTAGCGGCGAGGAGATCCCGCGGGGAGCCCCCAGCGTGGGAGGAGGTGAAGCGCATGCGGAGGCAGGCGCAGGCCACCATGTTGAGGCGGTGGACGGAGGACCTGGCTCCACCGGTCCCAGGGAAGCGGACGGTGGAGGCCATTCGACCGGTCCTCCGGGGGTGGATGCGGCGGCGGTTCGGGTCGCTGTCGTTCCGACTTGTGCAGGTGCTTTCCGGGCACGGGTGCTTCGGAAAGTACCTGCACGAGATCGCGAGACGGGAGGCGACGCCGGCCTGCCACGAGTGTGGAGCGCCGGAGGATACGGCGCTCCACACGCTGGAGGCGTGTGCCGCATGGGGCCCGCAGCGGCACACGCTTACAGCAATCGTGGGCGGAGATCTCTCGTTGCCGAGCGTTGTTAGGGCGATGCTCCGCAACGAGAGATCGTGGCAGGCCGTGGCCTCCTTCTGCGAGGCGGTAATGTCGCAGAAGGAGGCCGCGGAGCGGATCAGGGAGGACGATCCCCGCTCTGATCCGCTCCGACGCAGACGACGGGGAGGGAGGAGGGGGCGATTCGCTCGCCTCCTTCACTCTCCGTAGTGGGGCCACTGGCGGAGGGTCGGGGGACTCTCCGCCGGCTTGCACCGGCTCCACACGTCTGGGGGGCGGCCTTGGTGAGCAAGGCCGTCCCTCCCTCGGCGACTGGGGCCCGGTTCCGATCCGGGCCTGCCGCCGTGGCGCGAGATGGAGATTGCTAAAGCGCCCCCATCTCGCTCCACAATGGCGGCGGACTGCTCACCGCGGGGGTTTTAGTCGGTATGGGCACCGGTACCCACCATCTTCACCGGTGTCGAGTCCGACATACCCCCACTCGTCTCCCCCGGCGGGTGGGGGATGCGTAAGTGCATTACCCCGCGTCAAAAAAAAAAAAAAAAAAAAAGGTTAGACGGGGAAATGGGGTAGATTTATCCACAGCTTTATTTATCTAGAAGCGTCTATCTTGCTGTGTCATCTGTCTCGACCCTAGGGTAGATATGGGTAGAAATATGAGGAGCCTAAAAACATTATGGCTCCATAGAATGACAAAAAAATCCGCCATTATGATGATTTTCTGTCTTGAAAAGCTCAAGCTCACAGTGGGCGCAAACCGCCAAGTCTGCCGCAACACCCGACCTTGTTTATCAACGTCTCCAAAAGGTATAGACAAACTACTGTGTAATCTGTGGTTTTTGAGCTAACCATACCATCTAGGTATTAGTCATTGTCTAAAGCCTTGCTCTATCTCGCTGCATACCTAATTAGGACTTACTCGTATCATCGACCTAGGTCGAGTTAGAATATTGTAGTAGGAAGCGAATTGAGGTCTCGTGCCTCTGCTCTTAGGTACAGCCAACAAAAAAGTTTCTTAACAAGCTTAACTGGGGTTAACTATCTCTTTTTAAGTTTAAACCTTAAATCTAGGTCAATTTTCAAAAAAGACAGTTCTCAACCCGACTGTATCTTTTTTATTTCTTTTTAGTTTTAAATAAAAGAGCTATGTTATAATTTTTTTTTTTTAGTTAACCTGTAATGTCGCACTGCTGGGCAAAGGTCTCCCCCAAGTTCTTCCATACCTGCCGGTCTTGGGCCAGCACCGTCCATGTTATAATAAGTTAGTAAATATAATTAGTTTCTCTATGTGTTTTTAACAAGCTCAAAAGGTGCTACTTTTTCTGCCGATGTTACTGTTTGTTAAAGTAGACCTTCAAAGATACTTTTTTGAATGCCTAATTGGTACTTATCTTATATTCTGATGGCACGTACTCAAAAGTACTAACAATCGAATTGTGTAGGTAGAAAGAGTTCGCGCTTATGGTTATGCCTTTACTAGTATTCTGTGCCTTTACTAAGTAGCAAAATATTCTAGAGTAGTTAAGTTCTATTCAAAAACCTTTTGGTATTTAAATAAACAAGCCCATTTTGAAAGCGAATCACAACCGAGAGATATAAATGAACTAAAAGTGTCAAAATCCTCATTAGATCGGAATGACAAAAACAGCTGCTTTTAATAAGCTTAGCTTGACTCTATACTTTATATTTTTTTCAATTTACTTGCGAGAGTGGGTGACCCAACAATCATTCTTAAGCAAGTACAAAACATCGCAATCACACAGAAACAATACAAGAACATTATTTTACAAAACAAAAAACAAAAACCGACTTCAAGAGACCGACTATTGATAGTTATTCATCTATTTGTCGCGCACGTACCTTATGCAAATTTAAGACTTATATGGTTTTCTCATGGATACCATTATCAGAACTGGACTAAATTGAAATGGGACCAAATGGGAAGCGTCAGCTTTCTAATAAAAAAAGAATCATCAAAATCGATTCACCCAGTCAAAAGTTATGAGGTAACAAACATAAAAAAAGAAAGATAAAAAAAAAACATACAGTCGAATTGATAACCTCCTCCTTTTTTGAAGTCGGTTAAAAACAAATTAGACAAAACGAGACAAAGGTTGCGTTCGAATCCAATTGTCAAGAAGGAGGGAGGTATTCAATTAACCACGGCGGAAACACTTCACTTACTCGAGATATAACAAAATGAATCATATCCACTTTCGAGCGAGTAAAATCGTGAGAGACGGCGGAACAATAACCGCGATGGCTGTGTTATTACCACGATATTACGCTGCCGTTACAGCTGTAGTGAAAATATTACAAATACCTCTCGTTTTGGTAGAATCTCGTGAGCATATGCAGTTATGGTCGTTATTGAGCGGAGCGTGTGGACTTGATATTGCATTTTTTCTGACTTCGATACCGTATTGCGCAAAGCAAAAAGTTCACGCTTCTAGGTTAAATATAGCCGGGTCTAACAGGGTAAGTCATAATAACAGCTAGAAATGCTATGCCTCCAATTAGAAATTTGATCGTGAATATTCAATGGAGTGGGACATATAACAGCCCAATGGATATTTCGAATAACAGATGAATTTTACGATTATGTCTTTTTGGGTTTGTTTATAATTATTTCGCATACAATGGAGCCAATTCTGAAGACTTTGGTTGACACGTCCGAATTGACTAAAAGAGTTGATGTTCTCGTCTAATAATAGATCTTAATGACAAACACAACTTTTAGCAAATTTAACTGTCAAGTAAAGCCAGAATTAGAATGAGGATCTTACTTATAAACCCAGCTTTAACTAAATCACTGCTTGAAATTCTCCGTCTTGTTTTCGCACATGACATAATATTTTCACGGCAGTGAGAAGTTATCAGTGGGGCTAGCACAACTTTGACGTAAAAATACGTAGCGAGTTTTCGATGGAAAAGTGTACGCCATTTACGCCTGTCAAGTGTGCTCCTGACGGGTGTAAATGGCGTACACTTTTCTATCGAATACTCGCTACGTATTTTTACGTCAAAGTTGTGCTAGCCCCACAGCGCATTTTACGCAGGGATTAAAAAGAATGTACATATAAGAAAATTGCGGTACCGCCTTATACACAAAGACTCAAAGATATTTGGTATCATAGTGTGGTAAATAATATGGGTATAATTTGTCTAACTCTCTACCGAAAGCTTCCGGGCTCCGATCCTTAGCGCAGCTTTTGTCACGTCCTGCGTAAGTCCTCTTGCTCTCTCGAGCATCATAACATAAGACAAAGCCCTTCAGATATAATATTACTCGTGTAGTCCATAACATGACACGTGTTTTGAGTATTACGACAAAGGAAACATTATTCCGGGAAAGCGAAGGAGGAAATGAAACCAGGAAACTGACATCAAACATGATAGCAAATTTCTTTGGCTGTTAATGGTATGATTACCAATATAGAGGCACTGCCATTATTATTAGTTGCACTTAAAGTGCTTTTAATGTAAGAAGCAAGTGAATCATTTACATGAAGGAAAAATAAAGCAGGAAAAGGAAAACACGCCAAATAGGAAAATAGGTTAAACATCCTCCTAAATGATACTCGTATTATTTAATGTAATACGATATTACTAATTTCAATTTAATTACAAGTAGGTATGTAGCTAAGTTCAGATCAATATAGAAGTTCAAATGTCAGTGAATTTATTGTAAATGTAATTATTACCTATGCGTTCTATTGTGTTCCTAATTACTCTGTCGGTATAGTTTTATTTGTGTTGTGTTGTGGTGGAAATTATAAAGTTTTCGGCGCCCGACAGTACTTGAACCTGCATACGAGCAACGATCCGAGTTTACGCCCCCGGTGTCTGGCCAATAAAGCTGCACTCAACCAGTGCAGTGACTCACTTCGTACATTTGCAGCTGTCTATATCAAATTATTAACCAACAAAGCATTGACAATGTCAATACATGTTTCTCTGAAAGACTCCAATGATCAAGATCAGTCGGGAAAGACAATATCAATTGACTCAATTGCCTTCAATAAAATCTCTAATATTCACAAACAATACAACGATAAAAATCATTGCTACAAATTGACAATGAATCCGAGACAAAAGGTAATTCAATTCTGCGGAAAACAAACAGAGGCAACACAAACAAACGAAGATCTAATTTAATTGGAAAACAAAGCAAAGAAGATAAATCTGCAAGAGGAATATCGATAGGAAAGCTGAGAGTTGGAATACGAAGCCTGATATATGAAGCGATAACTCAAACAGCCAGTTAGCGACCGAGGCGGATATATGGGAAATGTTTTAGGCATTCGAGAATTTAGATGCGGCTTACTGGAGTTCGGTAGAATTCCACAAAACCCAACAAACTTTGTGAATATTCGAAATATTCTGTAATCCTTGAAAGAATTTATATTTTTGTACGAGGAATATGTATTTCTTGGCCGTGTTTGTGACTTAGTATAGCATACATTTGTTATATCTTGTCACGGTCGAGCAACAGTGCATAGCGTAGCAAGCTTGCATGACTTACCGCAAGCACAATTTGAAGGACAAGGATCGTTTGTCCTCCTCCTCCTTCAAACAAACAAAGTAATAATATAGCAGTAGTAACAGTGTTGTTAGTTTTAGTGATAGAGAACGCAATAAGTTACGAGAAGATAAAATCTTTGAGCCTCAAAGCAAAAATGTTATCACGGACCGTCCAAAAAAATGGCGAGAGAATCTTGACACTCGCATGATTAAGTGTAAAATAAGAAAAGGTTGTAGTTAGATGGAGGTGGGTAGCTTGCAGGAAAATGTAGTGACGTAATGTCGTTACTTATACAGCCTGCTTAAAGGTAGTCAATGCTTTGAAAACTTTTCGCTGACGTGAAATATCACGTGCGAAAACAAGACGGAGAATTTCAAGCAATAATTAACTTTAAGCAGGCTTTATAAGTAAGGCCAGATAAGTCCAAGCCAAGTTAAAACAATATCGCAGTTGAGTGCACTAACCAGACAACGCGGAATAACTTGAAGCTTCAAGAAGTAACGTAATATCCTTGGACAAAGGACGTCAGTGCGGTCATAATATCCCATATCGGGTGTCGGCGTGCACGTCGCGGACAATGACTGGAATTTATTGTTTACTGAAGTTTAGACAATTATAGCTACTGTTTTGCAGCGGAATCTACGTTTATAATACAAAGAGCTAAAAGGTGTACTCATAGTTAAGTAACAATTTTGTAACAGAAATAGCGATTCGATTCCCAAGATTTTTACACTGGTCAAATGCTTATAGAAGCTACGCCATAATTTGCATGATCAAGTCTGCTTCATCCGTTATCAAGATTACTATCTTTGCTAAAAATATCAGTTCCGCCACATCGGCGTAAAAGGTCACAAAAATACAGAGGACAGAATACATAATACTTGTAATATTAATTATAAGCCCATGGCTTGTCTTTAAAAATAACTTGTCGATATGGCACAATCACATGCATTCATTAGTAAAGCGGATCATGATAAGAATAGGAATGAGCCACGTGCATTACGTTGATGTTTGAAGCAGAGTGTTAAAGATAAATGTTAAGGTTTCTTGCTCTGAAGAGTACTCTTCTAAATTGCTATACAACTATGGCGTTTTAGGTTCTAACTTATGCTATGTCTTCAATATGACGACAAACAAAAAGTAGGTAAATAATTCTGAATGAGCGGTCACTGTCATATTTAAACCAATTAAAAACTTATTAATGAAGCGAAACATGACGTCAGTAAGACAGTCGACCCAATTACTTTCGAGTAAAATGAACCATAGTGCTTAAAACTTAGGGTATATGTATGAATGATCAGTGTTATGGTCACGGCCGCGTTGAAGCGGAATAACCAATTAAAAGTGGCGCGGGCGCATCGCAGACCAAAATATACCCGTTATGATTACTGTTACAGTTTGCATCTAATATGGGGATAGACTGTTAGTACGTATCTATAGGCATACCTACCTATTTGTTATGAGGACACTTGAAAGCATCCTGTTATTTCAATAGTGAGCAGATTTGAAATGAACATGATTGGTACATAACAAATACTATAAAATACGTATGTAGGTAAAGGAACCTATTATTACTAAGGGGACATAGGGAAAAACAATATTTGCTTCTAATAATAAACTAGCAGATGATAAAATTATTGTACATATTTTATTCTATAAATAATGCTACATTTAACTGTAACCGATTTATATTTAACGGAAACCTCGACTTACTTGCCTATAACAGATCAGAATCTACACATACAATAAAACTGTTGACGCGGAAAAACTGTCTGTCCCTTTTTCGGCACGTTACACTAAATCTGCTGAACGGATTTTTATGAAACTTGGTATTGTAATTATTTCTATCATGGATCAACATATAGGATACTCTTTCAAGGATTTTTTTTTAGTTCCTGTAGAATAGTGGATTGAACCGCGGTAGCCGCAGCTAGTACACGATAACTGTTTATTACAACTTTACCTAGTGGCAAAAAACTAAGTGTATCTACCACATATAAAACTTGCTATACCTACATATAAGCTACAAGCTAACATAATGATTCATTGAAAGAACAAGCTCCTACAAATGCATTTTTCAACGGTCGTGTATAATGAATCAGCCTTGAGAATGACTATAGCAACATTGAACTCTAATAAAAAAATACATACTCACAGTAATGTTAAAACTTGTTATGAACACACATGTTAGGTGAATAATGCAAGCTTGTCAAAGGGAGAGATGAAGGCAAAACGTATTTGACAAAGTATGGATGGTAATTATGGTGATGGTAATGTTTTAAACTTTGGTGATGATGTCTCAATCAATTCAATAAATTCAGCCTAGTTAAATTGGGAATTTTATGTAGGCTACTAAAGTAAGAATGACATGGTAAGAGAAGTTAATGTAGATATGAATGCTGACAGAGCAAAACGGAGGAATATGCTCGGACATCATATATCGCGATTAGAAGAGAAAAATGTATGAACTTGCCAAATTCAAACAGTCAGAAAAAAAATGTTTGAAATTTTGCTCATTTCACAAGCAAGAAAGTGCTATTTCAAATAATCACGATTAAAATAAGATTTCTCTTTTACCTGTTCGGTCACGACACTTAATACCCAGCAACAAAATAAAACCAACACAAATTTGCGAAATCAATTGAACTGTTAAGCCAATGTTCCGCGAAACGATGTGTAGGTAATGAAAATATAAAAATGCAAACGAAGTTAACGGTCATTCGAAACCAGTCGGATAGGATGCCTTAACAGCTGGTAGTCTTGTGAGTCACGCAACCGCAGGCGTCGGATGTTCTCTGGGCTAAACGATTTGGTTAACAAAGTAGGTAAAACTTAACTAATCGGTGTATGGCATTACTGTGTGATGTCCATTCATTGTTCACTTTTTATACATATAGGTTTAGGTGTGTATAACTGGTGGCGCCCCGCGATTTAACCCAGGTAATGTTAATCCAGGGATTAGGCTGTGAGCTGTTTTAGCGTGACTGAGGAACAAACATACAAAACGTTGAAAATCATATATTTTTTCCTTTTTATTATATTTCCCTATACTTATTATATCTCTATTATTTTCGTTGTGCGCTACATCCTTTTGCAAGCCTTAATCCCCATCTACATGTACCTAGCTATTGTTTAGTAGGTAAATATTGATTATATTATATACTAGCTGTTCCCTGCCACGCTTTGCTGTGGATAAAAAAAAAGAAAAAATAAAAAAAAATAGCCTATGTTACTTTGGGATAATGTAGCATTCGAATGGTGAAAGAATTTTTGAAATCGGTCCAGTAGTTTTTGAGTTTATTCCACACAAACATCCAAAAATACAAAAATACAAATCTTTCCTCTTTATAATATTAGTATAGATTATAGACTAAATTACTAATATATCAATGTAAAAGCTCGAAAACGCGACATTTTTATAGTTACGCAAACTCAAACGATTACAGATTTTGATGTGTTTTCTCCAGTCCTTCGAGTTTCAAATTCAATCAAACTTTTTGAAAACTACGATGAAAATATTTCTTTGCGAAAATGCAAGGTAAAAGAGACAGAAAACTTGTGCAGAAATAAAAATATTTACTGTTCAGTTTAAAATCAATTAAACTTAACTTTTTCAAATCTTTGATACCTTCTAAAGTTTTAACGTCTTTTGCACGAAACGCAATAGTGTCCAGTACAGTTGTCCACAGGATTTCGGGATGCTGTTTGAAGAAATCTTGAACGGAAGTCGTCTACTTCTCTCAAACGGCCTTGCGTATGACGTTGTCTTGTAAAATCTGCATTTTCGCTAACGCCTCCAAGAATAGTCTGCTATGAATATCAGTTCCTCATTCGTTACGAAATGCTGGACGTGCCGGCGCGTGACAGGGAATTCAATGTCGTATAGAACAGTACCTACATACACTTTTATATTAATATTGATAACCGCACGCCTCGCTCCCTACGGATTTATCATTTGTACTTGTTTGCTAACAAATGACGTTGTTTATGTGACTGTTAGCGGAGTACCTTAACTTTGTTTAATCTTTGGTACAATCTACCGCCTTCAGGAAATTACTCATGAGTCCACGCATGATTACCCAGGTACCTCACCTATAAAGCGTTAGTCAACGGGCCTAGGTTAAAATTTACCTACCACTTAGCTGGAAAAGTGATAACGAGTCATAGTTTGAGTATTAATAAATAGGTAACCTAAACCAAAATAAAATAGAAGTTTAATTCTTATTTTTATTTGGGAAAGAAAAAGTAATTTTGGCAAATTTCCAACTAAATAATTATTTTTTACGTATTACGATTAAGTTCTAAGTAGGTAATATATTCAGTAACTAAATTATGTTTCGAATAAATACAAGCGTAATAGGTTTTGTTATTTTAAAACCTTTGTGTAAAAGGCCAAGCAGGATCGCACGCGCCGACGACCGTTACACGACAGCTGCACTCGCACCTGCCTGTGGGAATGCCAAGGAACTAACAATGAAGCTGTTAACTGCCTAGGGGAGCGTCTTGAACTTTCTATAAACTGGTATAGAGACGAAATTACGAGACTTGAAATTCAAATCATGGTAAGTAAAGGTAGCGACAAAGAGTCGGCGAAACATTTGAGACGAGTTCCAGTACGATTCTGACAACAATTTATCACTCCTTTTATTTAGAATGATATGGCTTGCCCGTGCTTAAACTACTAAATCTTATTTCTAGATGTAAGTTTAAGTATTCGTATAATCTACAATTCATGACGCTTTTAAGTCCGACTTAGCGAAATTCTAATCTCAAACGCAAACTTTGAAAGCAGTTTGAATCGAAAGCAAGGATTTAATTGTGACATCAAGTCGACAATCTCAATGTTATTCCAAGAGACTATTTATTTATTCGTAAAGCAAACAATATGACGACGACAAACTCATTTCGGACCGCTCCTAAATGTAAATCTCTCGGCATTTAGAGTGTTTGCGAACATGCTCCAAATTTCGGACCCCGGGACCTCAGCGAGATGGTTTGTGCTGGGGCGAGTCCCGACGTCCCGAGGGTCAGCATTCCAATCAAATTAATTCTTCGGCCATTAGCAAAGCGTCTCCATAATTGATGTTTTACTCTCGAATGGCTCACGCTTTGAAAGTAATTTTAGATATAATTTTCCGAGATAATTAATTATGGTAGGTGTAGGTTTCCCTCGCCCTCTAATTAGCATATTGCGGAATGAGTCTCCGTATAACTTACTAACTTGATATTCGCCTCTAATATTCATATTCGATCAAGCAAGAGCCTATTCAAGTGATATTGCTTTTATAACAGAATTTTGTAAAGTGCTTTCAGCGTTAAATTTGGGACCTTGTAACCTCCTCATTCTTTACAATTTAAAGATTAAGGGCTTTGCTAACATTCTAGAGGCATTTTCCTTTTAGAAATACGAGCGAAGGCAATTTGACAGCTGGACATTAGAGATACATGCTTTTGCATAAATAAGTAATAATATATCTGATTATGGGTTTCTAATTTTTTTATTCCATTTATTGTGATGATGGCGCTCATAAAATGCGGCAATAACAAATTTCGCAGCAGAATTTCGAAGCAGCCCCAGTGTTGTATCGCCTTGGATTCCAAGGAATGCGATCAAGAACAAGGTCGGGGCTCGCCCTTATTCACATATCGACTTGTCCTTCCCTCCACACAACTGATGGGGAGCGAGTTTACTGAGTAGATATGAGTACGTATGTCTTTGTCTTATGCATATGGGGAATTGGATTCAGAACACGTCTCAAAATGTCCACTGGACCAAAATTTGCATTTCATAATTGGTGCGCTTCCCAAAACGTGCTTTTGTCACAAAAAGCATTTCAAAAAACTAGCTCAATGAGCACAACCCAAAGTGAATATGCATTTTTTGGTGATTAATAAAACAATTTCTAAAATGTTTTTATTTTGTGATTATTAAAATACAATTGTTTAAAAATAGCAATACGAAATAGTCACCTACGCGTTTTTGGTATGTATATTTTTGCTTTAATCACTAAATCACTTTACTGACTTCATTTACTCAATAGCTATACATAATTTAAGTCTGAAAACTGTTGATTCGAATCGACCTCATTTCGTTTGCCGAAATGACGTCGATTCGAATCAGTTCGAAACAGTCAGTTTATTACAGAAAGCTGAAAGAAGCTGCTAACGACCGGAATCGTCTGCCGTATTTTACCACCTGGCAGCTAATGTTCGGGACTAGGTCAAGACGGGATGTGCTCGTATGAAGCTGGGCCGGCTTCGGTTTATAGACCATTCAGAGATACGAGGAGCATTGTTTACGAGGAGCCTCTGATTAATGTCGGCAGTCGGTCCGGTCAAGGGCTCGGAGAGCTGCTAAAGTAGTGGGAACCATTCGACTCATTTTTAGTAAGTGTAAAAGGAGAGTTTTATGAGTATGAAGTTGAGGTAAAGAGGTAGCTGTGTTTTTTTATACTAACATGGTGGTTCTGTACGACCGCACTTGTTTTTATTCAAAAATAGGCTTGCGTTTGACCGCCATCTTGCCTGATGGGAAGCAATGATGCGGCTTACGATGGAGCACGCTTGCCTAGAAGATACCGATTCACTCTCGACTTGAAGACACCCATATTATAACCATCCGGGAACACCCATTTCGAAGTATGTATTTTGAAATTACTTACACGATTACAGTTGATAAATAAAGGTTTTGCAAGTGTGTAGAAATATTTTTCAGGCTACTGAAGACTATGCAGGATTCATTCACTAAGTTTTAGGTGTGGCTTTTAATTTACTCAACTAACTCGAGGTTTCAGGAGCGCATAGTTAAATGATGTATTGACATTAGATATTGAGGTTATAGTGACTGGTTTTCCCATAGAAAATATGTATTACGAGCACAACAAGTTAATTTGGCGATTTAATAAATGAAAATTGGAATTCTATGTTTTTATTGCGAGCCCTTTCCAATATCGATTCATTCGATTCTAACCCTGCTATCTCCGACTCGTTGGCATCCCTCCACTTAGCTCGGGGACGTCTCAATTGCCCACAAATCGATTACGAGTTGTCAACCGCACAATCGGCTGTTTCCTTTAAGATTTTTTATTAAAGAAGAAAATGTTATTTAGGTTTTTACTTATTTTTTAGAATAGACGATACGGGGCTTCGATAATTTCTACGATTGTCACTCGTTACTAAAATTTTATTAATCACTAAATTTTACTCTACCGTCTCTAGTACTCTACTCTTGGTATAAATAAAACAAATAAAGTATCTAGTTGCTGAAATATAATGCTGTTCTTGTTTCTTCCGATATCTACTTTACCTGAAATGTTTATAATCAAAACCAAAATTCGGACTTTTTCTTTAAACATTTGATACGCAGGTTTAACACTATTTTATACACATACAGCGCCGAGCTACAGTGTGTTATATGCTCTTATATTACTAGTTATATCAAGAACATCTGCAGCAGTGAACGGTCGAGTGGAGTCTCTAATTAGAGTTAATAGTTATGAATGGTTAGCACTCTGACCGTATTCATTTACAGAGAACCTACCCACTTAACTACTGTACCTAAAGTACGTATAGTACATATCTATCTACATACAGGGTGTGGCGTAAAGAGTGGATGGTCTTAGGGCTGGAGGGACATCACGACTGTTCGGAAAAAGTCTATTTGTATTCCGTAAAAGTGTCACGGGTTTCGAGTTATTGGACATATTTGAAGTCTAATTTTCCTCAAATTTTCTAAAATATCTAATTTTAACTCGAAAACCGTGACTCTTTTACTGAATACAAATTGTCATTTTCCGAACAGTCCTGCATCCTGATTCCTGATGTCTCCCAGCCGCAGATGATTATCCACTCTTTACGCCACACCCTGTATACACAATTACATATCACCTACATATCGGACAACCATGGTCACAAAAAACGACGTAATGTTGTGGTTGACATACCATAAACCCGCACGAAAAGTTTTTGTTCTACATTTATGGTGCAAACAAATAGAGTTAGAATGTAAAATGTTCTACCTGAAGCCTGAATAGGTATTCTCTTATAGGTATAATCGAAGTGTCTTCGAGTCGAGACTGCATCGGTTTTTTAGCTCAGCCTCAGCCGAGATGGTCGAACCATTTCTTGTATTAAAAAAAATGAGATCTATAATAGCACGTAATTTCTGACTTAGGAACCTATATACCTGTTGTACTGCTGTTAAAATTAGTCACATTACCATTAGCCAGTCATGATTTACTAGATAAGATAAACTATGTAAAACGAAATCAGCTCGTACTAACAATTTTATGAAAGCTTCGTGACGTGTTTGATGAATGTGCTTTTGTGTCGATGAAATTTGCGTAAATTTAAACGCAGAATAAATAATAGTACCTCAGCAGTGTTAGTCAGAATCAGAAAGCTACTTCTGTTAGCCTTGATTCCGTAAAACATATTTGAATGATATACCTAATGTCTAGAATAATATTTTTAAGATAGGTGATAAAATCATGCGTTACTTTGCGGAAGTTTATCTTCAAACATAAAGATCTAGTTTTTCCGCTGCGTTCCGTGCACTAATGTTTTTCGCTGCCGAGGTTAAATACTTATTAACCCAGGAAATGGGGTATACATATATTATAAACTACTTTGATGTAGTGGGATTGGTAGTAAATAATTAGTACTTCTGGTACAATTGTTTATTCTGTGGTTTCACAAAAAAAATGCAGTTTAAAAACTGTTAAAAAGTTACATCTTTAAAGAGAAAAACAAAGAAAATATAACTTCCTGAGTGTTCGGCTTCCCTGTCAACTACGGAAACGGTATTACCTAATTATGATGAATGGTCTCTCGGTCACCTATCTGCTTCCTAATTTAGCGGAAAGTATCGAGAAAATTATGAACCGACTGAAATCCCCTGAGCAGCGGCAGAAGCGTCGCAAAAAGTTTTCAAAAAATCAATCGACCTTTTTGAATAATAAAAATGTTCAGTGCTTTACAACTGCAAAAAATTTTTGTTAATATTTAATGTGCGATAATATTTTTTTTTTTTTTTATGTAATTGAGTGACGAGACGAGCAAATCGCTCGCCTGATATTAAACGTCACGTTTGCCCATAACAGGTCTGCGCCACCCAGAATTTTGAACTCGCAGAATTCAAGACCCTGCGCGGCACAGCACTGCGCTCGTCACCCTGAGATATAAGTTGTTTAATCTCCCATTTGCCCTGTAATAATAATAACTACGCTAAAATAGTGTCGTATACAACTTATACAAGGCAATGTTTATGATAAGATTGAAAAAATGTATGTTATGTTAGTTATAGACTCTACTACCATCACTATCTTATAGCAGTAAAATATTATAAATCGATGTCATATGTAGGCACAATGATATCGGTTTTTTTCTTATTTATAAAACGTTCGAGACCATACACAAATGAAAGAACAGTCTCTCACCCTAAACTTATACCTTCCCCGTTCCGTCGTGCTCGTGGGTAAAAAGGGTTGTCTAAAGCGTCGAACGAAATGTTAGTGCTTTTTTTCCTTAGCAAAAGTTTAGCCCCGCAAAAGTTGGACTGCCTTCCTGATTTAAAAAGTAAGCGGAGAGCTCTTTGTAATAAAATTTGTAGTCGCGTCTCACGTAAGAAATAAGACCGAGGTAATTCGAAAGCTGTCGTATTAGTTTCAATTTAGGAAATGGCCCGAAGAAGACGCTTCTATCTGCGGTAATTTAATTAACCTGATATTGAGTCAAATAGACTGGCTTATTCGTTCGATTATGGACTTTAATCCATGGGAATAGAGAGAAATGTTGGTGAGCGTGAAATCGATGGAGACAGGATTTTGTAAGGATACGACTTTTGGGCAAACAACCCTGTGACTACTAGATAAGTTTTTCGTCTTCATGAACCATTTTCAATTACTTCAAATTTGTAGGAAAATTTATAAATGTATTTCTAACTAGTTGCAAAACTAATTAAATTCTCACTACTAATTCACTGGCAGTTTCTCAGTTTCAAAAAAAGGAAGTAACATTAGAAATTTGTAGAGCTGACTTCCCGCTACTTAAATGTAAGCTACTTACTTTCTACCAAATTTTTATTATTACTTTATCGGCAATTTTCAGCTTTCCTGACACGATTGAATTAAATTAGGATGTTGGAAGAATACTTTTACATCTCAAGTATTGATTCAGGCTATGATGGTTTAGTAACAGGATTAATTTAAATACAAACACATTTTTTTTCTGTTTCTTTTGAAGTAAATAACGTAATTAACTATACCTACTTACCTACTTTAACTTAATTGCCGCAAATAATTGTACGAATCATGGACGTTTCTTTTCCTCGTGTGTTACCTACGACTTACTTACGTATTTCACGTAGTTAGTTTATTAGTTAAATTAACTTATGAAGGTACTCAGAATCTGCGCCACGAAAGAAGTCATGCCGCTAAACAGTGGACAAAAATTGATTTACGGATTTAATGATCCATAACTTCTTGTACATTTATTTTCGAAAATATAAAACCTGTAAGATTCAGGTACACTAAGGACAGGCAACCTGTTAAAAAATATATTTAAAACTTATAGCAAATTTAAAATAAGAAACCTACATATTTCAAATTTCGATTTGCTTAGCGTCTTCGGAACTTCATTGGTGACGCGACTTTACCTTTAACTTTTTTAAAGGAGCGTCGTTTTTTTCTTTCTTTTTGTAAAATTAAAATACGTGTAGTTTTTACAAAGAGTTCTCATTATGCGATTCAACGAGGTCTACTACCCTAATGCGCTAATGGATTTTATTTTCTAAATATACATTCCTACTGCGCTCACGCAACGGATTTCCAAATAAATATTCTTGTCAAATACGGCCTAGTTGATAAAAAAAAAAAAAACTACGGCTATTTCATACAAAATATTGTAAAAGAATGGCAAAAGATTTTAAAAGACATTCTTACTTGATAAACCAGGCAGGTTTTAAATAGTAGGTACTTGTCATTTTTTTTATATACATTTACAGTAAGTATATCTAATCATAAAATCGTTAAAAGAAACTTTCCAACTTCTATGTAGGTACCTAGTTCCTCAATTAGAATGTACCCTAGCGTTTGTTTACTAAGGTAGAGAAATAAAATCTTAATTTTTTAAATATTTTTTTTGGCAGATATGCTGTAGATTTACTTAGGAACCAGAGCTTAAGTAGAGCTTAAGTATACCACGTAATTAGTTAATGAAAAAATAAAAAAATAAAGGTACGAAGGAAATTGTAGATATAAGTTATTATACTTACAAGAGTTAAATAAAGGTATTTAGTTTAGTAAAAGCCAAAATCGTTTTGCGTTACTAGGAACAAAAATAAATAAATACGTAAAGCGAAATTGCAGAGCTTTCACCGCATCAATAACATTTCCGAATATTCATGAAATAAAAATACTTACAGCTGCTGGAGACATGGCATTCATTCAGGACACACTGGTAGATGATCCAGGATTCCAGTTCAATCATCGTAGAAGCCGTCATTTTCACAATATTTATACAAAAATCCACTAAGTCAATAAATGAAGTCGTGTTTTCTATTCCACTTCTTTCACTGCGTCTCTATTTTCTTTAAGTATTGTTCTATTCTGCTGACACTGGCTAGTGAAGAATATTTTCTAAATTTAAATAGAGTAAATAATTCGCGCAATTTTAAACGCGGAACGTTGTTTTGATGCTGTCGCCCACGGCTTCCGAGCTGAATGATTTGATTGGGTTTCCGAGCTATATCGGCGCGCCCGACAGAAACCCGGAAATTGAGTGAAGTGCCAGTGCTGCCATCATACTTTAAAATCTCCCGAGTTGCCAAGAGCTAAAGAACTTTTTACATGCATTGTTACAAGTTACGTTGGATTGTAAAATATATCTACTTGTCTAACTTTCGATAAATTTGGAATATAAAGGTAATAGAGTTGATTACGCTGCATCGATTGGAAAAAAGAAAAAGGGACTTAGCCGATGATTTGAAAGAAATATTTGGAAGTTGACGAAATCGAACTAAAATGATAAAAAAGTACATGTATCTTAATCAATGCACGGCCAAAAAAAGGATTTTCAGAAACTTCATACATTTTTTAATTTTTTCACGAAAAAAAAATCACTGTTGCCAATGTCGTTTACCTATTCGTGGTTAATTTTTGACGGGACAGAAATAAAATTATTTGATTGGCTCACCTTGTTTTCGGCCACAAATATCAAATTGCGTATTAATTTTATTAAAAATCGTAAACTATTAATCAAAATGACATAATTTTTTCATGACAAATTATAAAATGCGAACAGAAATGATTGGGCATTGACATTTCCACATGAAAATGAACCTTAAAAACAAAATAGATGTACTATGGATTTGACTTTACATACATCCATAAGTTAAAAAAAAAACAAAATTAATAATTAAATCACTTTTATTTTCATTAAATAGAATATTCACGTTCTTCATTTTCATAAATATTTATGTTATAGTAACCAATAAAAATAATAATAATTAGTCCTTCGCAACATTGCTTAGTTTATAGAATATTTTAGTAATATTTATATATTTACTACGCTCTAACATAGGTACCTACCCTTCATTTAATTATTAATGTACTTCTTATTGATTGAAATGGTTTTATTTGTACTTTCTATGGTGTGTATTTTAATACACTCATATGGGGAGAAATTTAATTACTGGCTACATTTTTCATAGACAGAGACAGCCACAAACGTATTATATTGCCATAAAAAAAATGTATAGTGTTGTGCATAAGTTGAAAGAAAATCATTTAAAAGTTATCGAAATCGAAGAAAAACACTTAATGTCCTTTACATTCTCAAAATGAAAATATTTATTTATTATGTTTAATTTCAAGCAAAGTCTGACCAACTTAACTAAACCCGCTGAGTTCATGAATTATTAATTAGTTAGTGGCTATAGTTGTAAAACAATTTAAAACAATAAAAAACCTTTCTAAACCTGAAAACAACCGTTTAAAACGGTTGATTACCCGACTCTGCCGAAAAGAGGAGTTATCATTTTATACATTGACTAACTTATAAAATACATATCTGTATAATGGTATTTGGTGAAGTTCCTAAATTTATATTGTTATTCATCAACATCAGGATTGAGACAGCGCCATACTAAGAAATGAAAGGTTCAATGTCAGTTACATTTGGGGTTGCATTTGTCAGAGAATGAAATTTTAGTTTTTTAGATTTTAAGGACTTTTACTTTACACTAACCCCAATATATAAATAAATATTCCCCGACAACGAGGAATATTCATTTTATATCGGCATGTGAGTTATATCAATATGCTAGCAAATTAAACTATGAGTTCAGCTATAAAGATCGATTATTTTTAATTATTAATTACCACATCACTAGCAGTGTCAAACTGTCAATGACAGCTGGAGGTGCTGCCAGGTTTAGCAAATGCCATGCCAATGTCATTCGATTCGAAACTGAGTTGATAACTTCACTTCAGTTTGGTTTGGTTTCAACTTTCGAGTTTTCGTGGTCGCTTGTCTTTGAAATTCACAAGTGCTTCGCTCAGTAGAAAGTGGTTTTATTTGTAAATATTGTAAAATTGTAAATAATCTGCATTTCTTGCTAAATAACGATTTTTAGGTACTTTTTTACTGTTTGTGGAAGTGTTTTATGGATAAAACATCTTCTAGTGGATATCTGGTTCCCTGTTTATAGGTAAGTTTATTTACGTTGCTATATTCAAAACACCTGTCCATTGAGACGTAATTTTTCTGCAAATGAAACACGTAGGTGAATATTTAGGTGCTTATAAACGCATTTGTGTTTCGTAATGTTTCGTTAGATTGTTTTGGAGCTGGTACCGTGAAACTTTGGCGTGCTGCGCTATTTCGCGTAACCTTGGACGAGCATCAGAGTGTCATCGTCTAAATTGGCCTTACGCCCCAACACTGTTTATACGGCCACCAAGATTTTCTTTGTGTACTAAAATGGGGCGACTATACGTGTACCTGATTAAATATTCCGCTTGTAAACATCGCCTTCAGTGGGTAGTACAGGTAGGCGTTTTCTTAAGTTTTACCTACCCACTACTTTAATCACTGAGAAATTGGAGCGATACATATCTTTTTCTTGTGTGATATGTTTTATTTGGTAGTACCTACCTACAAAATTGTTTATAAAATAAATAAACTTCAAGCATAAAATTAACAGAAAACTATTAACCCTAGCAGTTGATGGAAATATTTTTTTTAATGACTTTCAAGATAAATGATGTAGTGGTCTGTGCATACCAAGTCTGGTGACATGTTTCACTTCATTTATTCTTGCTCGCTCCAATAATTTGGCCTATCACTCTATTCTTATCTTTCAAGACGAGCCAATTCAAGACAAAACCCACGCCATATTTTGCTGAAGTATAATATCAACTCAATTAAACTTGAGTATTTCCATATTATTAAAACAAAATACAAGTTACTATTCGACCAACAACTATCTTTGTATTTGTAGTCACTGATAACAGTAATCAGGCGTTGATATGGTGCGTCACATAAATACAACACCATTTATAGAATTACTCACGTATATCATAAACAAAAAAAAACTAGTTCAAAAGCATCTGTGATGATAAGATTGGAGATAATCTGACAATATTTTATTTTGGAAATCTTGGTTTGTCTCCGATACTTTTGAAATCCAAACCGGTCCTTGCGTTGCATTGTGCAACCCTAAACAAGGCATCTATGCACACCATCTTAAAAAAATTACTAGATAACTTTACATTTAAAATTGTACCCAGCTGTATCAAATTGATCATCGACTTCATCACATTCAACCATTTCCCACCCACTGCAGATTATCCCCGATCCCCGTATCACAGGAGTACTTGTCTCCTCTTCAGCATGCTCTCTTTGTTCAGTTCTGTGCCAGTCTCATCCACTGCCTTTACAATGAAAAACAAAATTAAAAGAACCAAACTGGCATGACACCTGTTTGTTATTTCGGTCCATGTGTAGGCAGATGTTGTTTGAAATACATATTAATTACCTATATGCAGTAAAGTGCAGCTGCACGAAATATCTGCTGCATCCAAATATGGTATTAATACCAGTGTTTCGCCAATCATTATCATTCAAGATGCAGTCCTCTTATCTAACTATCAACATAAATTACAATATGCACTTGACAACTTGGCGTGTTTTGACGATTTGATACTGGTACTACCTTTATTTTATAAACTGATAGCAAGTTTATTTAAAGGACTTCAAGTGAACTAAGACTGATAGCATGATACAAGCAATGAAGACTGCTCAAAATACCTTTAAATGGGTACTAGCACTCCTTTGGGAAATATGCATAATTATAATAATGGAGTAAAGGTTTTATTTAGAAATGTCCAACTATGTAAACAAATATAGCAGACATGGAAGGATAAGTGAGAAAATTCTAGACTGTAATTAGTTGTAAAATACTAGATCTTTCTTATTTGAAATGGGGTAGAAAAGTCCTGCACTGATGTCTTACATGGGGCACAAAACATAGAGAGGCCCTCAGTGTTTTGTGGTATGGATATGGGACATATTGTACACTGTACGAGTATGTACAGTTCCCTTAATAAGCATCTACCGAAATCAACCTAGCTCCTTGTAATACCGATGCAAGGCTGAGCTGCTGACACAATTGCTGCAGTAACAGATGTTAAATTTAATTTTGATAAACAGTCAAGTTGTTGTGGTGTTGGCCATGTTTGTTTAAATATTGGACATATAACTGTGAAGGAGTGTGTAGTAATCTTTTGAAGATCTCTACAACCTTGCTACCAAACTTCCTACCTCGCATAAAAACTGAAGCCATTGATCTATAAAACAATAACAGTTCAATGAAATAACAACCGCATGCCGATAGCCAATCAAACAGCTACTTTCTCCCACTTGCCAATCGCGTCGCGTCGTGAGCGTACAACTTACTGACAATACATAATTACAATTATAAAAGTGGCTGTGGTACGGTATTATATATTTTAGGAAGCGTGAAGTATTCTGTTGTTCAAGTACACAATAGGAAGGTGGGACGTAGACCTGACTAGAATGCAGGAATTTTAGGATTCTGAACCTCCTTCGGTGAAGAATACTTAAGGCGAAACTTCGGTGTTTGTATGTCTGTATGTACTGTTTGTATCACAGCAAATAATTTCATTTGAAAAATCAATTGTTAAACCTTCAGCCTCATATTCTGTGCTTATTAAAGCAATTTTCTATCGTGAATTAATAATAATCGGATCTGACTTTATTAATAAACGTAACAATAAA
The DNA here is from genome assembly GCA_949125135.1 of Alcis repandata. Lineage (NCBI taxonomy): Eukaryota > Metazoa > Arthropoda > Insecta > Lepidoptera > Geometridae > Alcis > Alcis repandata. Next base: position 9,304,191 of record OX421238.1, read on the forward strand.
CTCGTAAGTTCTTGGAACATACATAAGCTTATCAAGAGGTTATAGAATTACTATACTCACTAGAATTCATGAAACGTTACGCCCGACGTGGTCTTGAAAGTTAGAAGGCTTCGGACAAGTCCTGTAATTCTCTTGGCTACCTTAACGTATTATGAGACGCTTGAATTATTAAAGATCATGAGATCGGGATTTCTTAAATAAACGCCACAAGGGCGATAATCTTTAGCAATACCACAAAATTCTACGGAGTCGCAAGTAAAACAGCTGTGCGAGCGACTCTAAAAGTGTCCTCAAGTTATCATTCTCATTGCACATAAAGTCAGAATTAGAAAAGCCATCCATCCAAGAGCCCTGTCGTAACGTTTCGTTATCTTTCAAATTCACATTCGAATGTAGGTTCTCTTTGGCGTAAAAAATCACGACTAGACGGTCGGTCATGTCTAAAAGCCGTAAGCCTCCTTCCCTAACGTCTCACTCACGACTTGAAGTCGTATAGTATGTAACAAACGTTTATTTGAAATCGATATCCGTAGCTCTACTCGTTTCGCTAAGTGAAATCGAAGTTCCGCACGTTTTTTAAAAGCGAAACCTGATAGATTCTTCGCCGCTGTGTTTTGGATGAGATTTTCGGTGAGTACTTAACAACCTTAAGAACTTTATACCTTCGAGATAAAAGTAAACGTATACGCGTCAATTTAATCTCGATTAACCTATTTGCCAGTTATGAATTAGCATACGAGTAAAAAGGGTTATTAACTTATTCCACACGCAATATTGCAATACGTCTACCACATAGTTATATTAATTAAAGTAAACTACAATAAGCCAGGCCAGCCTAAGGGCCAGGCAATACTTGACACTCTAGCAGACTTGAAAACCTCCAAGCCCAACACAATAGGAAAAGCCCTGTGCTCACATGACGCAAGCAAAGCGTGTAATGTCTCTCGAACACGCGTGGAAAGCCGGCTCGTTCCGCAATACATCATGACGTACAACCATCTTAACTTAACATAACAGACAATTAGGATCTTTAACACGCACGTAAAATGTTTTAAAGATAACTTACAACAGTCGTGTCAAAAATTTTGTAATAATTTGTAGGTACTCAGTATTAGCTACTAAAAACGTTGGTCTTAAAGTTAACCTTGGAGTACTCCAATGCATAAGCAATGCGCAAGTGTAAATCGCTGGAAATTTGAAGTATTTTTGCCTATGCTTTAAACGTAACTAATTAAGGAATTCTTATACCTAAGGACCGATACGTTAGAGAAACCAGCAGTTCCCTTAGATAAATGAAGGAAACCGTATTGAATGCCGTCTCCGGTTCGAATCAAATGCTTTGGAAATCTCGTTCCTATCAAAGAGTTTACCGAGTTTACCGTTGTTTGAGCCTTGATACCATAAAAGGTGAGTCGTGATATCGTATTACTCGTGCTTGTTGTTGTGAATTAATTGATCGAGGATCAAGGTCATTTCCATGAATGGATGGTGACCCCTCGAGACTCCTGACGTGTTGTTGTTCGCGTCATTGCATATTTTACGTCAAGATCGTCTGACCCTGGCAAAACGTGCGTAGGAAAGTAAAGGTACAAAGAGGACTGACAACTTTTTGTTTTACTATTAGTGATGTAACAGAAAAAGAAAGATCGGTCCATAACTCCAACTTTGAACTCGATAAAGTTTCGTAAGACAAATATTGGACAGGCAGAAGATTGTACTTGTTCACAAAATTGAATTGTGTTCTGTGAAATAAGTCTCTTTCCGCGATACCACAAAAATCTAATAGAATACCTAGAAATATCTAAGACTTAAACAAAGGCCGGAAAAAGTAACATTCAGTGTTGCTAATCGGATAATCTAATGACGTCGGTTTAATAAGATTTCGAGTGATAAATAGTGAGTTGTATCATTTTCAGAACTTGTTTATTTTGAATTGAAATATGAATGGAAAGACTAACACTAAACTCACTTAACAGTTTCGAGGTTACTTTTTGTATAGTTCCCACAGATCTCGCAAAACTCTGAATGCTCGAAACATTACTTTCTTTCACCAGACTCAAGGCCTTTCAAGTAAAAACCTCATCGCTCCCAAAACACGAATTCAGCCTAATGTACGTCTGGTTTCTTGACCTTTCTGTTTATTACAAGGAAAATTTACGTTGCGAACGCCTAATCTAGTTTATTTCCGTGTTTTTGTTAGACTTTGATGGTTGTAAATATTATGAATATCGTGAGTTAGGATTCTTGAGACGGGCTGGCATTGGTCTTATCTTTCGGATCGGAATGTGTCATCGGAGAGAGATAAATTGACTTGTGACTATTTACTATAGTCACCGCGTTACCAACTGAGTCGTAGGGCCTTCGTCGTAGTCGTCGTAGTCGTTAGTCGTATGTTTCTCTCTGATTTTATTCTTATCGAAATGCGCCTATAATCATCTTACGCACATCACTATGCGGCTCCATAAGACCCACAAGTGCGAGCGAGATAGACATAGAGAAATGATTTATGGCCGCACGACTCAGTTGGTAACGCGGTGACTATAGTTGAAATCAGCTAACTATCGGTAGACCAAACACTACGCTCTACATTCGTGCTAATGGTTATGACGAAACTATAATTGAGCGCTTCCATCGACATAAACAAATCTTATATTGACGAGCGCTCTCGTAGGTCGGTTGTTAGGTTGTTACGATAAATTCACTGACGATGATTATTCCATCTTTCGTCAAATATTACGTATCTTTGAGGAACTAGATGTCAGATCAATTTAAAAAAAAAATACAATATTTCTATAGCTCCGGGAAGGCAAAGACATTTATTTTCAAGCGAAAGCTGGCTAAACAAACTGAAAAAGTCAGTGAGATTTGATCAATACCACCTTACGTATTTTTACACAATCATAATGCGAAAGTCTCATAATTCTTCCTATTGTGTAGCCGGGTTTATGGCAAAAATGAAGCGTAGAGTTCGTACCGTAGCACGACTAGGTGTTTATAACCGATTACCGATGTTACGCAACGGACGACAAAGTCAGCCTTCGCTTGGTTGAACGCAAGTGCCATTTGCAACTAAGCGCTGCCGTGGTTCGGATTTCACGTTAAGTTGTAGGCCCCAGTCGTTGGTTCTCTAACAACAACCGTAAAATCATGGCCGGCCTTCAAGCGTCCTAAAAACTATGATACTCGTTGCTAGCCAGTCGTCCTATACGAACTTCTCTACTTTTAATGCGGAAAGAGATCATAAGTACGAACAACTTTTACTACGGAATCAACCCTGTATTCACTATCAAAAATCAGTACAATAATAGCACTGTTACAACCGGCAGACCACACTCATAGTGAAATATGTATTTCTATTCTATAGAAGATATTACGTTTACAGTTATACAATCTTATTATACATATATAAATTACGTGTTACGTTGTTTGTCCGCTATAGACTGCTAAACTACTTAAACGCACACCGTGTGCAGTTCTATATAGACTGCACACGGTGTGCAAATTTGATTGAAATCGTTTAAGTAGTTTAGGAGTCTATAGCGGACAAACAACGTAACACGTAATTTATTAGCTCACATCTCAATTTATAGTGTCTACCCGTGCGAAGCCGGGACGGACCGCTAGTATATTATATGAAGTGAGACTGAAATCGATTCTATCCTCAGTGTTCCTCAGACAATGAGTCATCAGCGGTTATCGCGTGCAATCGGATCATAAAGTGAATTGCATTATTTACGTGTATTTCCTCGTTTTAAATTGAAAAGTAGGAAACCTTGAGTTTTCATTATCCCTCAGTTGTACGTAAGAATTTTTGTTACGGTATTTGATGGAAAAACAGAAATCGATAACACGATTTTGACTAGTCGCCTTGAAACATCAAAGCTTACACCTGAGACGCTGTAGAGATCTTCAAGAGGTGGTTGACAACGTAGGTGTCTTGTTTAAAAAAATTTGGTAAAGTAAATTTTTAATATGCTTTAACATAAAAACCTAAAAATTATAATTTTAACCTTGAGAAAGTCACTTTTCGTGGTAATTTTTGCGTCTAATTAACTTCGTCAAACGTTAAAGTTTTAACCAGGTTTTATAGCCAGTAATAAACATTGCTGATAAGTTGATAAGAATCCTTTTATCGATGACAAACCAACCATGTGCCAAACCACAAATTAAATTATCTAATAGTTAGCAATCGAACGAATTTTATTTATCACAAACACAAATAAGGACTCAATTGAAACACGTACGATAATTTTATGTCCAAACACTTGAACAAGCCCAAAGCAACTTAAATGTACAGTTAAGTCGGAGCCACTATCGACTTTTTGAACAAAAATGACAGTCACACAATGGAACATTTTTTAGTTTCACTATTTGGCCAAATTTGCACATAAGTTGGGCGACTTACACTTGTAAAAGTGAAGATTCTCTGAAAACAATCACAAGATCACACCAGAGTCGATTATTCAGACAACTGAAAATAAATTAACGCTTCAAACGTCTAAGATTTAAAGTAACTACGCCGCCATGTTTCATTTGATTAGGTATTCTAATTAGTACATGTACTGTTGTTCATATTTGCGTCATTTTAAAAACGCGTCACCACATTATCAAGATCTCTCCGATAACTATCTTGACATGAAATAACGTCTCCACTAAACTGGACAAATCGAGAAAATCTATTTAAAACCCTACGTGGGTGTGCGACGTGTCATTATTCCTCACACTTGTATTTCTGGTTTTAATTCGTCATTTTAGTTTGTTGGCAAGTATTGATGTAAACAGTGAGTGTTTTTTGTACGGCGAACAAGTAAGATCATCGCGTTTGGCGCAGTATTACCAGTAAAGGCTTTTTGCCGCACCCCTTAGAAAGAGCTTCATTGCTTCATTGTTGGATAGCTGTGAGTGTGACGCTATTCTTTCCATAACATTTTACTGCTCGGGTCCCAAATGCCAACGTCGCTTGAAATCTGTTTACTCCGTTAGTAATATAGTCAGTACCAAGTTATTCTGTTCCTTCATCATTATTATTAGTAGTAGTATATCGTTGTCTTGATAAAACTTGTCTTTTGTTTCAAGGTGAGGAGCCGTGATGGTTATGGAAGCCGACCCTATATCCGGCAAGCGGGATGGTGAGTCTACATTTTGAAAATCAGGACCCGTATCATGACCACTTAGTGCGAGTATGAATTGAATCGCATTGGCTTTTGTCTTGCTTTTTCTCTAGCTGTGAGAGCGAGATGAAAGCCAGGGTGATCCAGTCTAGGCTCGCGATAGGAGTTCATAGTACGGACCCTGTTCTCTTAGTTTGAGAGCAATAGAGAATAGCTTGTTACTATTTACTCAGTCTTTATACTTTTGTGTCTTTATACATCCATTAGATCTGCAGCTACACAAAGGTCGTTGACATAGCTCTGTATTTCCCTCTGTGAACTTTCCAAATATGCCTATTGTCAGAGCATTACCTCCGACTTACGTAACCTATGGCTATACTACTATGGGGTTTCGGGGAATTATACACTAGAATCATATACTCAATCGGTTTTATGGAAGCTACTCACAATTTTAATAATATCACAGCACTTCACTTATTCACAATCACAATCAGAAGACAGGCGGCTTAGCCTTTCCCATCTTCCATCTTTTATATCGCCTTCGTATTATCACCGGCACCGCCATCTTGTCGGTGTTCTCACGACTCCCCAGTCGTGAGAGTCACGCACCATCCGTCAGCCAGCCGACAGTGGTGCCACCATCAAGACGTTGGGGGTTGCCATGCTAACATTCGGCCATCCGACCCATAAGTACGTCCTCGTACTTGATTACGCACGAACACTAGTTGCCGCCATTGCACCTGTGGACACTTCACAAATCGCCCACATCTACCAATACCAAGAATAATCTTGATAGATAGATAAACTCTTTATTGTTTACACCGGACATCACAAATAAAAGGATATTTAGACTTAAGAACCAGTGCAAGATCTGGCGACCCCATTGCCAAGAGCGATCTCTTCCAGGCAACCTTAGAAAGGAGGATACATATTGAATTGAAAAATGGGGTGTGCAGTATTAGATAAAAGTGATATGTAAACCTACATGAACTGTATATACTTAGACATACATTCAAAACAAACAACAATTTAATCAATCAGGAAGAATGATCAAAACAATTTTAAATAGGAATAAGCTTATGTTATAAAACTGATCGCGCCAATAAGAAAATAAAATGTGATACAACCTGACACCACAATTTGACTCAATTCGAATGTTTATTACAATCCACTCCCTGTTTGGCAGTTGTAACATATCCGTCCCATAAGCCAGAGCACCCGGGTTCGATTCCCGGTCGGGTAGATGTCATAATGATGAATTTAAATATTTGTTCTGGGTCTGGGTGCCAGATGTCCTTGTCCCTGTGCGTGTTCCATGGCATCCCCGACACAGAAGTCACCCTAGAAGGGAGCTATGAGTGTGAAACGTTTTTTTATTATTTATCAGTCAGTACGACATCTTCTGGCAATTTGTTCCAGTTATAGACTAGAGTTGTTGTCTTGTATAGGATGTGGTTTGTAGTGTTGGTCTGGGATAGTGCGGGCCATAGCAAGGTTTTATGGCGTCTGCTGTCTTCGACATCTTTGAATGTGAAATGTTTTGTATGTCCGTAAAATTATAGAACCCATTCAGCACTTTAACGGTTTCAATCAGGTCTCCTCCCAACTGCCGCTTCTCGAAGGTTGTGAGATGCAGTGCTTTTAATCTGTCTTCATAGGATTTGTGACATGGAGCATACGGTAGCTTTTTGTTGGGCACTTTTGAGGAGGATCTTTCTCAAAGTAGAGACTGCATACTGGGAACCCATACTTCAACAGTGGCTTTATATCCTATCGGATATATCAATCCTTCGTATCCGTAATAGTAGGTAGTTGTGTCGGAAGATTCAGATTAAGAAATATTTATTGAACTACTGATAAGTACCTTGTAATTCATAAGCTATTGGTTGAAATTGTCAGTTTACCCACATCGGGAATTCAATATGTAACTCGTACACAGTCAAATAATTTTAGTAGTTTTTAAAATAATAATAATTAACGATTTCCAATTCAATTTTAAATTCTATGCATAATATGTCAAATTATTTTAATGAAATGTCAATAGTATATACCTCGTAATATCATGTCAATAATAATTCCTTATTAAATGTCAAATTTTCAATTGTTTACTTAATAATATCATTTCCGTAGATTTATCTCTATTCACAGATTCATTCAAGTCTTAAAATACGTGATTTAATTAATAGCCACTTCTTCAGATAAATTTTGAACTGTATAGGACATGGTATATGTTTCCATAATAGGCATTATTATTATTTGTTTTTTTTTCAACTTCATTTGATGTGACATCGACCACCACTGAAAAGGCATATTGCTATGCTTATAATGACTGAAGATTTTACTGTCAACATTTGCCAGATGTGACTTCCAGTTTAGATTTGCATCCTTCCTCAGATTAAGCACATAGAACCATAATTGCTATTTGCAATTCAAATATCCTTCTGACTCAAAACTAAGATTAGGTAGTTACATTATTTTCGCAATTGCAAGATTGGCTTCATTATCACAGTTGTATATAATTAGGAGTAGATTAGTTTACTATTAGACATTTTAGGCTTAGCATATGCTTTCCTTTTATCCCTGTATAATAATGTTTTATTTTGTGAAGTATAAAGATTTGGAATATTTTATGATATTTTCCCCCAAAATGGGGAAATATTTCTAACCAGGCATCATTTCAAGAGTATAGCTGTCGCATGTGCGGCTACGCTATGGCTCCATCTTTAGGTAATATACCTATCTATGACCTAGAGTTACTCCAAGAAAATCCATCTGACTAACTTCGACAAAATGCATTAGACTGATGCTTGGTTGATATATAAACTTGACATCCGTAAACAAGACTAATGATTATGAATAAATTTCAATACTGCAAGGTATAGACACATCTGTCTATGCTGCTTGCCTATCTTCAAATATATTATACATGATAAACAACAGACACACGTTCCTTGTTTTGTTAAAATCACAGTATTACCAATCTGAAAATGTATTCCGGCACCTTATGCTTCAGTTACGTGATTACTGGGAAAGAGAAAAAAAAGAAGAAATCTCGATGCTGCGAGCCACCACTTGAAATAAATATCGGCTTCTGTTAACGGCTCACATTATGACCACAAATTGTGCCCCAAAGTGACAGCCATTGTGCCCGATTCGACCCATGCAAGAGCACTATACGATTGATATGTTGAGTCCAGAGAAGAGACAGTTCACCACCTTGCGTACAAAATACACAACAGTTAACAGGTCCTCCAAGCAAGGGTTGTGCAACTGCTGACATCCAAGTCTAGTTGAAGAGACAAGTATATATTATAATTTGGTCGGAGGCAGCATACGATTATTGTTTCCGTACCTGAAAACTCAAGCATTAGGTGTACAATTCTGCTAATGCTGAAACTTTCATTCAGTCACTTTTGAGTTTCGATGGTAATTTCCGTCTATAGTGAGAACAAGTAGACCAAAGCACTACTTTAAAAGACATAACGATTTTTAATGGCATGAGTGGTGTAGGACCTCTTAATAGCGCGACAATCTGCAGTAAGAACAAACATTTTTAGAGATAAGTTAGTGTGACAGTACCAAACACACATGTAGGAATCCTTGTATATTATTTGACGCACAAATCATTATTATAATACGAGTATTTGCGTGTGGTACGCAACACGAAACATGAAATCGCTGAAATATCTACCCTAACATTATAAAAAGAAAGATTTGTGTGTATACTTATATGTAACGATTATACACAAAAACTAATAAACCGATTTAGAAACCACCATTAAAATTTTTTTCACCATTAAAATTCTACATTATCCCTGAGTACCCGAGTATACTTGACATCCGTGCAAAGCCAGGACAGGTCGCTAGTCAATTATAATAGACTTCAGCGCTTCAATGCTCTTATACAAACCCTTTTGTGTCCTCCTTTTAACTGCGTTGTTCTATCAAAGCAAAAAAAAAGTTTGATTTCTATTAAGTATTCGGTTCATAGAACAATAAAAAGCTATATGCGTGACCCTTTCAAAGTTTGGGCGTAGCCAAAGTCAGCGTAGCCAAAGTCAGAAAAAGAAAGAAGAAGAAAACCAACTATAACTTTAACCAATCGGCATCCCCTCTGAGCATATTATGTATCTTTGCCTCCATAGCAACTAAAATTTAAGAAAGACTAGAATACTCGCCGTCACGACGAGGAATATGTTTATCGAAATCACCTGAAAATATTTTAAAAACGAACTCGGTACAAGACTCGCTCACGACGGCGCTGGTCAACAAAAGTAAAATTATGTGAAGATCACCGCAGGCACCAAAAACCACAAAAACAACAATCTTGAAACGAAACGTTGATCTAAATAAGACGTGCGAGTGTAGCCCGATGCCGCGCGAGCGTCGCCCGGTGCTGCGCGAGCGTCGTGTTGCGCTGCGCGTGTGTCGCACCGTACTGTGCGGGCGTCCTGTTGCGCTGCGCGTGTGTCGCACCGTACTGTGCGGGCGTCCTGTTGCGCTGCGCGTGTGTCGCACCGTACTGTGCGGGCGTCCTGTTGCGCTGCGCGTGTGTCGCACCGTACTGTGCGGGCGTCCTGTTGCGCTGCGCGTGTGCCGCACCGTACTGTGCGGGCGTCCTGTTGCGCTGCGCGTGTGTCGCACCGTACTGTGCGGGCGTCCTGTTGCGCTGCGCATGTGTCGCACCGTACTGTGCGGGCGTTCTGTTGCGCTGCGCGTGTGTCGCACCGTACTGTGCGGGCGTCGTTCCGCACTGTGTGAGTATCGCCCGGCGCCGCGCGAGCGCTGCCCGGCGCTGCGCGAGCATTGCCCAGCGCTGCGCGAGCGTTGCCCAGCGCTGCGCGAGCATCGCCTGGCGCTGAGTGTCACCCGGCGCCATGCGAGCGTAACCCGGCACTGCGCGAGCATCGCCCGGCGCTGCGCGAGCGTCGCCCAGTGCTGCGCGAGCGTCGCTCTGAGGTGTGTGGGCTGCACGTGTGTCGCACTGTACTGTGCGGGCGTCGTTCCGCACTGTGTGAGTGTCGCCCGGCGCCATCCGAGCGCCACCTGGCGCCGCGCAAGCGTCGCTCCGCGCTGCGCGAGCGTAGACCAGCGCTGCACGAACGTGGTCCAGCTCTGCGCGAGCGTCGCCTCACGCGGCACGAGCGTCGCCTCGCGCTGCACGAGCGTCGTCCGGCGCTGCGCGAGCGTGACTCGGCGCTGTGCGAGCTTCGGCCGGCGCTGCGCGAGCGTCGCTCTGAGGTGTGTGCGCGTCGCTCTGCGTCCCACGAAGACCACGCTGCGGTGTGTGTGCGTCGCTCTGCGTCCCGCGAAGACCACGCTGCGGTGTGTGCGCGTCGCTCTGCGTCCCACGAGGACCATGCTGCGGTGTGTCTGCGTCGCTCTGTGTCCCGCGAAGACCACGCTGCGGTGTGTGCGCGTCGCTCTGCGTCCCACGAGGACCATGCTGCGGTGTGTCTGCGTCGCTCTGCGTCCCACGAAGACCACGCTGCGGTGTATGCGCGTCGCTCTGCGTCCCACGAGGACCATGTTGCGGTGTGTCTGCGTCGCTCTGTGCCCCGCGAAGACCACGCTGCGGTGTGTGTGCGTCGCTCTGCGTCCCGCGAAGACCACGCTGCGGTGTGTGTGCGTCGCTCTGCATCCCGCGAGCGGCGTGGCATGTCGTCGTATCGTTGTTTATATCATCGCAGTGTATCGTAGTATTTCATCGCGGTACAACATCGCAGTATATCGTCGCAGTATATTATCGCAGTATATCATCGCAGTATGTCGCCGTATTGTTGTGAGTGACTACGTTGATTGCTAAATAGTCGTGTTATTAAGGGAGGGAATTGGGACGGGGTGCGGGGGGGGGGGGGGGTCTTCGGAGTTTGCCTCTGGCAAACCTAGTTGGCTATAAGTTGAATATAAGGGACAGTTCAAGACTTTCTTCAGACGAGTCCATTGAAACTGAAACATATTTATTTATTTGCGCAGACTAGATTATCCATCTGGCTGTCACTTTAGTAAAACAAACAAATTACAACAAGCTGGCCCACATTAATGCAAACTTTTAAAACAAAAGGTTTAGTTATGAGGGGATTTTACAATCCGATTTGCAAAAATCACACTTCCACCAAACAATTGTGCGTTATAAGGAAGATCAGCGCCATCTGCTTTGCTTTAACAAGTATCTAGACACGCGGTAGCGTGTCAAGCCAAGTTCAAGTGACAGAATTGGCGAGCAGCACCGTGTGTATATTACACGAACCATTTGGAGGCACTTTTGACCTCGTTTATTTCTACAACTTTGTTTGTGACGTAGTTTTTCTCTTATTTATTTGGTTTCTAACATTGTTCAAGAGTGACAGTAGTGACAAAATGACAGTGACAGCATGATATAACTTTTAGTTTTTTATTTTTAGTAGACGGTAGGTGTAATTCATGCATGTCTTCAAATTTAAAATAATAACATCACTCGATCAGCCATATCGTGACCAAAAATGATTTCTAAGCCAAAAAAATATAATTATGAGAGTTGGACAAGTGTTTTAGGTGATTATGAGCCGACAATTTGTATGCCCACTGGTGTATTTAACCGAAATACTATAAAAAGCTTCCACTGCAAAATTAGTGGAACAAGAAAGACAATATATGTACCTATATCGTCACGAAAAGAACTATAAAAGACAGATAGAGAGAAAACGATTATCTGCGTTTCGTCTCGTTGCGCTGCGTGCGCGTTGCTGTGCGTCAGACAGGTCGCCTTGCGCTGCAGTGCGCCCTCGCTCTGCGCCACCCGAGGGTCGCGTTCAGCTCGGTGCTCAGCGGGACTGAAACGCATATTTTTTTACGCAGACTAACTATTCAGGAGGAGAACTTTTATTCTTTGGGTCTAGTTGTGATCACTTAAAATAGACAAGGTACCCCACATTAGGAAAATAACCTTTGACAAGGCCATGTGGAATGTGAGAAACTGAGAACACAATACATAAATTGTTCGGGCACTATGTTAGGCCCTTTCACATAGTTTGTTTGTAATTGTTTATCCCATATTTTTTTTTTCTTCTTAAATTTTTACAAAAAATAAATAGTAGGTAAGTGAGCGTGGCAGGAACGAATTAGTAGGTTAAAAAAAAAAAGAAAAAAAAAAACCGCTCCTTTTTATCCCGGTTCTGAATTGTCAGAGCATTACCTCCGACTTACGTAACCTATGGCTATACTACTATGGGGTTTCGGGGAATTATACACTAGAATCATATACTCAATCGGTTTTATGGAAGCTACTCACAATTTTAATAATATCACAGCACTTCACTTATTCACAATCACAATCAGAAGACAGGCGGCTTAGCCTTTCCCATCTTCCATCTTTTATATCGCCTTCGTATTATCACCGGCACCGCCATCTTGTCGGTGTTCTCACGACTCCCCAGTCGTGAGAGTCACGCACCATCCGTCAGCCAGCCGACAGTGGTGCCACCATCAAGACGTTGGGGGTTGCCATGCTAACACTAGCTACTTAAAATAACGAAGCCTTAACTCGCTCGTATGGCTGTTCCACATACATTACATAAAAAGCTGTAGCTTCATTGGATATTTTACTCGTAGTTCTCTGTGGCGATTGCTTATTTTTACTTATGCATATTTCTCCTATTTATAGTTTTGTTTTGTTCGTATATTGTTCTTATTGGCTACTGTTTACCTCTACGTAAGACCTTACATGTTTTCCGATAAGGTTTAACGGGTCTTTTACCTACATCAATTAACCTTGTTCGTATTTACATTACTATGCCTCATGTTTTAAATATTTGTCATTTAAATATTTGCTTTGGTACTACTAATTGTATGTATCTTGATAAATACGCAGTCTATAGTTCGTTCTTTTGTGTATTATGTTGTTGTGAGTATGACCAAATCTTAATCTTATTTGGATGCGGTTTAAACTTCCTGATTGACGATTGTCATTAAACTTTGTTGTTGTTTGTATGAGGTCCTACTAATAAGGTATACATAACATAAATAACTTTAAGGCAAACCTGTATTATAAGAAATACAAAAATCTAACAAAATCTGAGCGGAACGCTCCATCTAATCCCTCAGACAAATAATAAAGTATTACAATAAACAGCGGAGTATCCAATGACGCAAGTAAATAGATCCTTCAAGCGTTCAATTTCAAAGCTACAATAGACGATAAACCTTTATGTATCTAGTTTATTTATACAAAATCCTATTTCTTCTATATTTGCTCGGTTTAGGCAAATCCCAGTTCTCGCCCACGCTCGCCGAGTCGTTGCCCCAAATTCGATTTGATGCTGACGGGAGGCTAAAAATGTTACTCGCCTGTTACATTTGAGATGTTTGGTCCATGTTATGGTATTATGAGAATTGAAAGACTTATTTACTTGTACAATGTAAATATATTGAATCGTGGACAGATTTCGAAATAAGAGTTTAGGAATATCTCATTGTCGTTAAGCTGGACGCTGCTAAATCTATTTATGAGTTTTAGTCAATTATTGTGGTTGCATTTAATATTAATGCTTGAAATGGTTCTTAGTTTGAGATTTCGTTAGATTATGTAACTTGCTTTGTTTTCCTGTGGTTTTCCTATTGTTATTTCTTCAACAACCGAAACGTAAACTGATTGTAGATACTTTGCATAGTGAAGACTGGCCTATTCACTGCATGTTCCCTTTTCTTGATCAGTTCAATGTACCTAATTATGTTGTCAAATAATGCAACTCACTAAAGCTAATAATTTGGACTCCAACAAGGGGATGTCAGCGGCTAAGAAGACAAATTGTCTGGAGTGTAGCGAACGCTCCTTTGATCTTTTATCATTGATCGATGCTTCTTCTTGTACTCGTATCTAGTAAACTACATCACAAAATATCAAAGAGATTGTCTTAAGATATCGCTAAAATAATTAAAAACGCTTCAATTTTTATAGACAGCCCTGTTGGCTTCAGTCGTTATGAAATTGGCTTAGTGAGTCATGTTCCTATATTTGAATGTTTATGTTCTACTTTATTATGAACTGTGAGTCGATATTGATGTCTGATGATTGTTTTCTTAGCTCAGTTAACTGAACGCTAATATCGATAGTATTCGATAGCCTGGTTTAGGTATCTTTAATGCCTTTTTTGATAAAATATGCGTAATGTGGTGCAAGTGGATGAGTGGGGCAGAAAGTTGTGTCATGTGGCGTTCCTTAGGAAATACCTATGTTCAGTAGTGTTGACAAATATACTCGTATTATGATGCGATCAAAATATAGAGTATAGTGTGATAAAGATATATTAAAGATTATGCTGTTTATTCGTGCAGACTTTATTTTGGTTCGATAGCAGATAGACTTTATCAATATGAATAAAACAATGTATAAATAAACAAGGAGCGTAGTCGTGACATCATTTATTTATTTCAGTACGTTTGTCATCAGTGTCTGCAAATCATCTCAATGCATCACACTAAGCTATCTAATCAGCTAACGGAGAAATAAAGTTGACACAAATGAGTAAGTTATCAGCAAAATATGTGATTCCAATTTTGTGCAGCAGAGCTGTGCTGTTGGAACAACATTGTTAGTTGTTCCAACTTGGTTAATCTGAGCTGAAGCTTTGACAGATTCGTTCTTTACGCAATCCTTTGCCTTTAGCCTTTTCTGCTGATTGTGAAATCGACTATTCTAATTCATTCATGGTTAATGCATTCCGGAAACCGAATGTAGGTTTAGTTTCCTGTAGTGCGCCATTGACTGGGTTCGCTATTGTCATTGCCGCGTCTCGCTCCATCGGTATCGTTGTATGGATGTCGCTTTCGTAGCGAATCTAAGATGGTTGTGTCTGGATATGTTCATTACATACTAGCAGATAATTGTTTGTTATAGATGGGATTACAAAATTGTGAGAAACTGTATTCTTCAAAGGCGCAGCTGAACCAAAATACCTCCGCCAGTTTTCTAAGGTTTTATTTATCAGTACAGCAAATTGTGTGATACGATTATATCGATCAGTGGTACACGAAGTTGCAATTACTTTTCGTGGCATTCATGGAACAAGACTCTTTTTGTGTTGCTTATAATTTAACATTTTATGCATATGACGCGGTTATTTATTTTTAGTTTATTCGTTTTGTCGATTTCGTTTGTTTTCTGATCACGCTTCAAGTTTGTAGGTATCATGTAGCTTATTACTCTTATTACAATGAGTTTATTCTTATCAGCCAATATTCTGTGCTCTTCCTTACATATTTGGATAGATAACCACGTCATGCTCTTAAACATAGTTTCTTTGCAGAGTCATGCGATTAAAAGGAGTATTGAATGTGGGAGGATTGCACATTAATACGCTTTTCGTGATCTATCTATTGTCGGATCGTGTTGCAACTGGGTTTTGTTACTTTTGTTCCACTTCTTAATACACAGACAGATAACGCAAGTCTATATCCAGTCCAGACACGCTCTGACTTGCTTGCTAATTGAGTTTTTATAGCGGACTGAAGAGAAAATACCACCTTTTCAAACCACATTAATAAAGGGATACTTACTAAAAGTTTACAACTTTGTATTTCAGCTATTCCATGGGAAATCAAAGCCATACTTGGCGAGTAGTCTCCAGTATATATATCATGCCAGACTTTTTGTAATATGTGAGAGGCTTTGGTTTCGGAAACTTATGGCAATCTGCTGCCACCTTCTTGAGGGGGCAATGTTAAAAAAGTCCTCAGTAATGAATATAGATAAATAGACATTGGATCGTCATTGGTGATGACCTTCGGAAGTGATGGGTGGCACAAATGACATAATGCACTGATCAATTGAATGTAATCGGGCACTGCGTAAATCTAGAAGTACGTGAATCTCGAGATTCTTAAATCAAGTCATCAAATAAAAATATGTTTTTTTTCAATGTCATTGTAATTCCTCATGTTTATGCCGTCAATTCTGACTAATTAGTTATGGCTTTACCGAAACGCACATGCGATAAATACCGCCATGAAATACAATAGATGAGAGCACTGCGACATAATTAGGTATGTAGGTATATTGTATAAGTAGGTAGTTAGATTCATGCTTCAGTGATATCCATGTTTGGACAAAATTTGGTGCGTAGGTAGACATGTAATGAATATTTGATGCAAGGACTTGAGCTTGTAGACAATCTATAGGTAGATAATATCGTCCTGTATTTTAAACCTTTTTTTATGCATACGTGAAAGTTCGGTTTGTGTCTTAAATGATGTCACAAGGAAAACTCCACACTCTTTGTTCAAAACATTCCAGATCTCGTCACATAACGTCCTGTGCCCAAAATAGATCCCCACGCAACCACCAAAATATTAACTGAATCAGTGCATCCAAAAATAAATCTTATGCACGTCGGGTAAAGTGCGTGTTTTTCAGTGTCACAAAGTAATGTAAGAAATAAATTTGTATTCAAAAATAGTTCTTATGACTGTTGAGTAAAGTCTAAAATGTCTTACAATGTAAAATGTAAAGTCTTACAGTAAAATGTGTTTCTTTTGTTACAGACAGAGTGCATAGTGCAGCGCTGAAAGCGCGGGCAGGCGGTGACGTCATACCAGAGCGATCAGTGAGCACCATGGACCTCAACAGTTACTCAGCACCTTCAAATCTGGTGTTGACTCCTGCACCCGAATGTGAGTCTTCTGTATAACGCTGTTAGGTTCATGGTCTTATGATAGGCAACGATTTACATTTAATTTTAGTACACTCTATTTTTTACTAACCGACTTCAAAAAAGGAGGAGGTTATCAATTCGTCTGTATGTTTTTTTTTTTATGTTTGTTAACCTCATAACTTTTGACTGGGTGAATCGATTTTGATGATTCTTTTTTTATTAGAAAGCTGACGCTTCCCATTTGGTCCCATTTCAATTTAGTCCAGTTCTGATAATGGTATCCATGAGAAAACCATATAAGTCTTAAATTTGCATTAAGTACGTGCGCGACAAATAGATGAATAACTCAATAGTCGGTCTTTTGAAGTCGGTTTTTGTTTTTTGTTTTGTAAAAATAATGTTCTTGTTTAAAAAAACAGATAAGTACTAAATACCAGATTCAAAAGAATCATACAAATCATTAAACTTAAAAATATTGGTTTAGTTGATTTTACCTAAACAAAACATGTATGTACCTACCTAATCAAAATACAAGGAAATAGTTGGATTACAGTTCTTGGAAGTTCAGTACACATCCACAACCTATCACTATTTTATTCAAATTGTATTATCTTATCAATTAATGGTACTCCGAAATCGAAGTAAAATATTTGCGAAACGATAAGCTAACAAACATGTTCTGATGTGTAACTTCCGACAAAGAGACTTGATATGCCTCCTGTCGTTCACCTTGCCAGCCACCTCAAACAATACCACTACCAATATGCTAGAAAACGCTCTTTACTTCGTGAGCCTAAAGTCTCCACTCTGCGTCTAGTTATCACACAAATATTTTTAAAACAAAAGTTTGTGAGAGGGTCGTGTATGTATTTTTATTACTTTTCACGCTAAAACAGCTCAACGGCTATAAATGAAATTCAGTGTGAAAATAGATAGATAAACTCTTTATTGTTCACACCAGGAATTGCAGACAAAAAGGATTATCAAACTTAAAACTAGTGCAACAACAGGCGGGCTTATCGCTAAGAGCGATCTCTTCAAGGTAGCTTAGAACCTGGATTAGCACATAGGCTACTTTTTACTCTCAAAGATGTAATCATTCCTATAAGATATCAGATGAAACCTCGCGGCGAAGCTACTAGTTTTCAAAGGCAAATGTGAACATTTCCAGGTCGCAAGCTCTCCCGCGGTATATCCCGCGCGACAGACAACGAAGGCCTAGTGTGGGCGCTCCGCAGCAACACAGACCCCGAACCGAGCACGCTCAGTTCAGACCACATTTTACTGCTGCCGGACATATCAGTCTACCCGCCGGACTTCAGGTAATTATGTAGCCTAACTGTCATCTGCTATGCGAATTACCTGTCTTATTTTGATGTGTATACAGGGTTATAAGGATAGGGTATGCTAAGCCAAAAAGGGCTCATAGTACTCATCATTACGAACAACTTTTAATATGGGGCCAACCCGAAATTCGCTCAAAAAATATCAGCTGTTCCATATATTTTTTCGAAAGTTACTGACATTTTTCTGATGATGACTACTATGAGCCCTTTTCGGCTTAGCATACCCTTTCCTTATAACCTTGGATGCTACGCGATTTTCCCGTCTTTTCTTTTTGATGTCTTAAAGTTGCTGCCATAGTAGGGAAGTTAATTCAGAAAGCTGATGACAAAAACGGAGGATACAATTTGATGTTGCAGCTACATATCTACCATCTAAAATTTAATTACACCACTCGATAGCTAAAGGATCAAAGAATCCGTAAACATATACAGGTTCATCTTCGACCACATCGTTGCTTACCATCAGGCGAGTTGGTGGTCAAACGCGGACTAGTCCACGTTAAAAAAAAAGTTTTTTGGTAATAGAAATACGTCGGGCCACTGACTCTGTTAATAAGCAATGGTGTAACTGACGAAGGACCGTACATCTATATACTCGTACGTTTCCATTTTAGAGATGATAAATCGATACTACGTCAAAGTCGATAAACCAGCCCAAATACGATACATATTAATATTACATCAGCGATCAGAGATAGCAGTTGATAGTACCCAAACGCAAGTCGTATCGTTGAAAGAAAAGTCATATCACTTACCTATATCAAAAACCAGTTTTTCTATCTTATCTTAATTAAACATTAAACAGGTAACAATTAGTCAAACATCGTTTAATAATACAACAAAGAAATGATGACAGTTTCTACAACAGACCGATCACTAAATCTAAAAGATTTGGGTCAAACTTTAAGGTCTTTGTCCCCAAGCTTTTGTTTACTCAACACAATAAGCAATCAAAATAATATTTTTTTACCACCGCGTGTGTCGGTGAAAAGCCAATTTTTATTATTTATTCACATGCGAGTCGGATTATTGAACTTTGTTGTTGTTTACGTTGTAATTCAACCTTTACGAGACGAGGGTTCGTCCTTGGGCTTGGCTAATTTATTAACCAGCTCCGAATGGCGATAAAATTTGCATAGAAATGGGAAAAAAAATTACAAACTTCTTCTAACAATCAATTTGTTTTTGACATAATTAGTCATTTCCTTTAAATTATTAAATCAGAACAGTAACGTTAAAAATGTGATTCATTTCATGATATCTAAGTAGGCTAGAGTTTTTTACGATTTCCTCTATAAAGCGATTTGTACATTGTAGGTTAAATAGAGTTAGTTATTTAACTGATTGTTGGGAACCTATTGCCTGGACGACCCGAATGTAGGACAACAACAACATAACAAGAATTGTAGAATAGTGTTAGTTTAATTACTTGGACCTGTTTATTTTAAAATGTTTCACTATATTATAGATTGTTTGGGTCTAGGCATAATAATCTTTATTCGAACCCTCCAATCTTATAGTTTAGGTACCTAATAAATGGGCCGTTTTGGTCGTGTGATTTGTCAATTTTCAATACTACGAGTAGGTCGTAGGCTTTTAGCTGGGTTGAAAAACATTAAATTTATTCAGGGGCTGGATCCTCGGGATTATGTGTAAACACTAAACATCGATCAAGTATGAATGCGACTTCGGTGTGTGTAAACTTGTGTACACATTTGTATCCCGAGTTTGAATTTAAATATATGCTCTGGGTCTGTGTTAGTTGTCCTTGTCTTGGTGTGTGATCCGTGGCATCCCTGACACAGGCTATCCTAGTGGGTGAGCTATGAGTGTGAAACGTTAGTATTATTTTTATAAATTTTTGTACTAAATTAAAATTAACCTTTTATACGTCTTTATTCCAGAACATTCTTAGAAAAAGATCTCCTCGAAACCGCCACATTAGTGACTCTAGAATCTGCGAACATCCTAAACTGGTGGCGCCACGGCCGCGTCCCGGGGGCGCCACGGCTGCTTCCACTTGCCACATCTGGTGATGGGAACTGCTTGCCTCATGCTGCTTCGCTGGCTGCTTACGGATTCCATGACAGGCTATTGGCATTGAGGACCAAAGTGCAAGCTTTGCTGTCGGGAGAAATGGGTGAAGATATTGCAAGTAAGTGTTTTTTTCAGCTGGAAATTGTTCACGTGTCTGTATTTCATGTTATTTTTACAAAAAACTATTGATTAGCTTCAAAACTTCCTAACAAAGACGTTTTCCAGGGTAACAAAGGCTGTTTCAAGGGTTCACTACTACATTTTAGCTAATAGCAACACTTGCTCACACTTACAAACTTATCAAATCACATATTAAAAGTTACTAAAATCTCGTTGTGTCTAAAGATATCCACATTTATTTTGCGAACCGCACGAATGCCGAATGTGGAATGCTCTGCCTGACTGGGTGCTCAGTGTTCCCCGATGATTATAATATGGGTGTCTTGAAGTCGAGAGTGAATCGGTATCTTCTATTCTTCATTGCTACCCATCGGGCAAGAGCAAGATGGCGGTCAAACGCAAGATCATTGATGACAAAAAACAGAGTGGTACAATTTACTAACTCAGCTAATTGTAATTCCAGAAGCGATAAAACGGCGCTGGCGCTGGTCCGAGAGCATATCCCTCCGGTCAGCAGGCCTCTCTCCTTCCGAGGCGGAGTGGGAGCGCGAGTGGGAGGACTGCGTGCGAGCGGCGAGCGCGGAGCCCCACCGCCGGGCCGCCGCCGCCGCCGCGCCGCACTACCCGGGGCTGGAGACGCTGCACGTGTTCGCGCTGGCTCATGTTATGAGGCGGCCGGTCATTGTGTTCGCTGACGTCGCGCTTAGAGTGAGTAGATTCTTGAAGGTAGAGGATGGAGCATGATTTATGCTCAATATTTGATTTTTTTTTATTGCATTTAAAGAGTTTTGTAGGATTTGTTTCGTATCTATTAAAGTAAAATATTGTAACAAAAATTGTAACCAATAAGCAATAACGAATGCTGAAATGCTGGACAATATTAATTTCATTTCGATCATTTTAAAATAGATGCTTTTCTTTTTAAATCAAAATCAGAATTTGTTTATTGCAACACTGGACAAAACGATCTTAAATTGGGAATTCCAACAGTAGCCTTTCCATTCATTCTCGCTTCTTTCGCGTTCAATACATTCGCGCTTTTCTACAAGCAGTCAATGTTCCAGGACTTCCGCGGCGAAGCCCTGGCCCCGATCCCGTTCGGCGGCATCTACCCGCCGCTAGCGCTGCCGCCGGCCGCCTGCAGCCGCGCGCCCATCCTGCTCGCGTACGACGCGGGACACTTCTCGGCGCTCGTGCCGTGCGAGCCGCTGCCCAGCGGCGGGGCCAGGGTGCCCTTACAGGACGCGGACCAGCGGGATATGCCCATCAGGTGGGTCTGAGACACGACAAAAGAAAAGATTGCCCTTTTTAATAATCGTGTCTCAGTAAATCACGTGTTAAGTAGCGAAAGGCTTCGCGCTCTCTTTATTCGCACCCGTCCTTATTTTGAAATAGCAGTCATAAACATGTCGAGGATAGAGCGAAGTGGAGAAGAAAAGTAAGGAAGGCTAACCCCACCACATGTGGGATACATAGCCAGGAAGAGAGACAGAGAGAGAGTCATCTATATATATAAAAATGAAACCCGTTTTCCTTGGTCACGGCATCACGCGTGAATGGCTGGACCGATTTCACTAATTCTTTTTTTGTTGTATTTGTTATTATTAGGAGAAGGTTCTTACGGAAAAAAATATTAAGAAAATCTCTCAGAAATATTGAAAAACCCTAAAAACAGCCCTTTTCTTTTTCCCACACAAACGTTTTCTAACTAAAACGAGCTTTATTGCTATTGTATAAAGTTCATATTGAATTGCAAGCACTCACTGTTGTTTAAGCAATGTAGGTATGTTCCTAACGTCCAAGAACCGCGCCAACAATAAGTTTATAAGGTTATTGCAATTTAATTAGGCAGTACCATAGAGAAGTACTGTATGGCAGTACGAAGTCTGCCGGGTCAGCTAGTAAATAGATAAAAATTTTGAACAATTAAAATTTTTGGCGTTTAATTTGTTGCGCTCGTTCCGCTCACGCTCCTTTACGTGCAAGGTCGGATTATTCGCGTTCGCTTCATTCGCGGTACAGTTCCTTCTAATTTCTTGAATGCCTTATATTAAGTAGGTTATCTTGCTCACGGAAATAACCGTCATTTGTTTTTCAGATTCAACGTAGACCCCGGCGAAGATTACCAGTGGGAAGCGGAACCGGACCAGAAAACAATAAACAGTCTTCTCCCGGACGAGTACGAACGGTCGGCCATGCTCGATGCATACTTAGACCTAGAACGAGTCGAGTGTCTCTCCACGAGCCAACCATCCGAAGAACTACGACGAAGCCTCGACGCACTCTCAACAAAAAGCTCGAAGCAAATGAATTCCGTAGCGAAGCAGTTCGGAAGCATCGGGAAGTCGATGAGCAGCAAAATCAAGAAGAACTTCGGGTCGATGGCGAAGTTGACAGGGAAAAGCAGCGGGAGTCAGAGTAATCCAGAGGAAGGGTTCGCTCGGAGGCAGTCGACTTGTGAAGTGCTGTGCTGCAGAGTGCTGGCGGCGCGCGCGCCCGTGCAGGAGGAGATGGTGAAGAATTACCTGAACGAGGCTTGGATCGGGTGAGTCTCGTACCAAATGTAACCAAAATTTGTTAAGCCGTAACGTAATTAAGTAAGAATAAACATACTTTAAGGCACTCATAGGTTGAGGTGTTGCCAATTATCAGAAGTTAGGTATTGTTGTTCTATGTTCATAATGTGGGCATGTAGTTAGCTTCAATTAGACAAACGGGCGTGGATAATCAGGCGAGAGGAATAAAACCATTACTTGCGACACACGTAGATTATAATCTTGAATGATGTCAGTCCATTAATGTTATAATGATCCGTTCAACTATGATCTCCAATGAATATTCCAAGATACACAATACAACTCATTTAAAATAACTTTTTTACTGTTGTATCTTGTCATGACGTGTACAACATAAAGTTCCTATCTCTATATTTGTAATTTAATGTAAATTAATCTTCCAGCTACACAACAGAAAAGAACCGCAAAGAAAACGCCGCCGCCCCCTCCCAGCCGCGCTACGGCACAGGCCGCTCCCAGTTCTACACTGAAGCCGACCGCGCCGCGCACGACTCCGCCCGTGACCTCGACTCCCGGGCCGCGCGTGACCCCGACACCCGGGCCGTGAGGCCGGCGCGCCCCGCCACCGACCGGACGCTGTACCTTTCCAAGTCTACGTTCTATGACGACCGCCCACCATCCCCGAAGCCCTGCCGAGCCCCGCTGTGCATGTACTACGGTAGTGCGGCGAATAATGATTATTGCTCGAGGTGTGCGCGGCTGCAGTGAGTGCTTCCAATCCAGTGTGATATCCTAACTGTTGTGCCATTATTTTCCTAACTAGTTAAAAAAACTGGTTGGTTAACTGAACTGTCTTCCGGCTAAGTAGGCTTCCTGTCATTCGACTGAATTGACTTTCTGCGAAAACTTAATTCTAATAGAGACCCGGTACGCGTCTCTTTCTATTTTCATACGTGAGAAGTGATAACTTTACCGCTATTAAAATATTATTAATGAGACAGCACTGAATGTCTCTTTCTGTTTTTATGTGTGGGAAAGGAATGACAATATTACAGCTGTTAAAAGATTAGACACTAATCTTGCAGCGTGTCTCTTTCTATTATCCTGTGTGAGAAATATATGGCAACTATAGCTTTTAAATTAAGGTAATGGTGCAACAGAATGGGAAAGTTATTTGTGTTTAGGGGTTTTTGTTTGTGGCAATTGTTTATGTGATTTTGTAATGGCAGCCAACAATGTCTTGCGAGACGAATCAACACTCTTACTTTTGTCATTTTCATTAAAAATGTGGTGAGATAAAGGTTTTACCATAAAAAAGATAAAATCAACGCAAGATGTATTTTGCTTGAGAAGTAGCTTCAATCGGCTGGCAGCAATATCTACTTAATTATTTGTTTAAAAGAAAATGGTAAAAGTATTAAAACACATGATGCGCGGTAGCTTGCGAAATTACCAATTTCATTGTGTTGGATCTTAAATTTTTTATTTCCTTTGTAAGTTTTATGACGCTAATAAAAATTAATTTGTAAGTTAACAAGTAGCAATCAAAAACCCTAAACACAAACCAAAAAAAAAGTCAATACAAACCTGATATTTTTTACTGAATCAAAAAATATTTTTCTTAATCTTATTACACTAACGCAAGTATCGAGTTAAGTATTAACTTAGGCTAAGCACGTTCTTAAATTAGTTCAAGTTTGTTTTGGTAATAACTTAATTGTTATTTAGTTATACTTCACGTAGGTTTAACCCACCACTTAGTATTAAGCTTTGCACCAGGCTGTTTGTCTCCAGTTTGTAGGAATGGCTATTCGCGATTTTAGAGTATAGTACTATAGACTATAGACGGAGGACTTTTGACAGCGGGCAAAAAGTTTGCGATAAAAGAGGTTGGAATCCTGTTCTGAGCTTTCACTAGAAATTCTATTCAAGTGATCGTGATCGGACGTACCAGAATAGGGCCAAAGAGGAAATACCGAGTGAATTTTCGTGAATCAAATAAGTATGCCGACTAAAGTCCGGCGTTTGTGGTGGTTACAAGATTGATAAATCAGAGTCTGTGATGGCAGATGTATTTACACAATCCTATGTACGTATTAAAACGACTGTTATATAACGAGTGCCAAAAGTGGCTTCTTATTGTATGTGAACGTATAGGTATGTAACAAATGTGTTCAAAATTTAGTGCCAGGATTTTAAAGCGGTAAAATTTTGGGACAATACGAAGCGAGCTATCGATATAATTTATTTCATACATTTTTGTAAGAGACAAAATGTTACGAATGTCATGAAACAGGGTTTATTGTAACAAGAGTTATTGTTTGGAGTCGGCGGTTAGGATCGTATTATAGCGAATACTTGTGCAACTATCTTATGGAATTGTGATGATAAAAGTTACTAAAGAAATATTTATTTTTTCATAATCATCCCGACTACCTCACGCAAAGCAGTCAAACGAGAAACTATGTTGAAAATTGTAACATTTGAAATGTATATTTTTGGACTCAGGGTAAATAACTATTTATCGTGCACTAAAATATTAATTCTTCACTTAATGTTCGAGCTTGGAGTAGTCTCCGTCCTTAATTTGCGTTTGGATTAAAATATTAACATTTTTGATCTTTCTAGTCCCATATTTTTAAAACTAGTTTAGAATTAAGAAATAAGTATTATGATACGATTTTAAAAATCATTTGCATGAGACGCATACATCTTAAAATACTACATGTACTTATAGTTTTAACGATACATTTTTAATGTATAGCCTTTTAAAGATCTGTAAAATATTATGTAAAAGATATTAATGATAATACATGACAAAATATATATTGTTAGAACCGATGTTGAGATGTTCTATTTTTTCATGTACTTAACAATATTATAGAGACAGCATGTTTTGTAGAAATATATGGTTATATGCAATTTGAATGAAGCAGTTTTGATTTTAAAACCTTTAGTTACCTGTGTACCTACCTGTTCTTTTGACCTGATCTATTAAGAGATAAGCACGTAAAGTTGTTGGTATTTTCGACTCGAACGGAGAAAGTTTATTTAATCGTTCGAACCCATTTTATTGATACGAGAATTATAAACGCTACAGTTGTTCTACATAGGTAGTGCCTTACTCCCAAACTATCTTAATATATATAAATCTCGTGTCACAATGTTTGTCCTCAATGGACTCCTAAACCACTTAACCGATTATAATAAAATTCGCACACCATGTGCAGTTCGATCCAACTTGAGAGATAGGATAGTTTAAATCTCAAATTATAGTCGCAATTTTAATTTATTGCAAATTATATATAGACTGATAATTTTTACTATAAATTGACAAGTTAGCATCAACATAATACGGTTGCTATAGTTACGCAATGGCTTTTGACAGGACAACGTCTGTCGAGTCAGCTAAAATAAAATCATTCAAATATTCCCTCTGATTACTCATTCGTAATGTTGGTAGCGCGACAGTAATTTTATTTAGTCGATTATTTTATTTGGCAAAATCGATCTCTGGAACATCTCTAATCTATTTCGATTCGTTCAAAATCAAGTGTTGTCTATGGTGCTCTAGCTTGACTTTTGTTTTCGAACGAGAAAAATGTTAAATGTCAAATTTTGCTTTTGTCTCACTGTTGTGGTAAAAGATGCTTGCGATAAAAAATTGGAAAATACAGTGAAATATCGTGAAATAACAGCTTAAACTATGTCAGGTGGTCTTGTAGATAAAGTGTATATCGGTCTGGATAACGCCCCGGCCGCGTTTGATATAAAAGGACGAATTTTGGGACCAGTAAGTAATCGCAACATAACGATCCCAATTCAACACTTTCCTACAAGATTTCTTTAAATTACGCTTCAATTTCAGAATGGAACTAACTTGGAGTACATCCAATCAGAAACGGAAGTGGTAGCTGTGTTAAAATCTGACAAATTGGAGCCATTGCACTTGGCTTTGCATCACACGAGATCCGAAGCGTTGGCAGCTGCTAGATCACTCGCACAGAATCTTATAGAGACCATACGTGCGGAGCTGGCGCAATGGAGCGCCGCGCAGGCGGGGGGGCCCCCGCCTGCGTTAAACGTACCGCCGCCTAGTTTGACCACAACTAGCGCCCCACCGCCCGTGCAGCCTCCAGTCGCATCGGCAGCTATTTCAACGCCACCAACACTCACATCGACAGCGCAGCCATCTATAATGCCGCCCGTAGTAAGCGTCGCACCCGCCACCACACCACTCATGACTGTTCGACAGCCCACTGTTTTACAACTGCTCCCTCAACAGCAGCAATATGTGTTAAATCAGGAGAATGGGCAGCTAATACCTATTGTGCAACCGGGGATGCAAATGTCTAACACAAACTTCACATCTCTTCCTCTTGGACTACAACAGCCTAATTATGGTGGCACGCAAATTGTAGATATATCTAACATGCAACCTGTTAACGTCACTCAGTTACGACTAAGTGGAGTCCCTTCGTCAATGTCGATGTTACTGCCAAATGGTTTGACAATACCTCAAGGTAGTTTAACATCAAATGATACGACCACAGTAAGCTCGGCAACTTCAACCCCAGTTGTTTGTGCAGCACAAAGCACAAATGCATCTCATAAGATCTTGTACAGTACAGATAAAGTGGATAAAGAAGTTAAATATCATATTCAAACGCCTGAGACAATGCAGTGGACAATGCCGGGGTCGCAGACTATGTTGATTCCCTATCAACAGCTACAAGATTTAGCCGGGAACCAGCAGGGCTTAGCTAATCTGCAGCCACAACAGTATGTTTCTGTAAGTTGATGAAAAAATCAAATGATCTTGTGTACTTTTTTTTGGCATATTTGTGTTGTTTCAGAGTTCAACAATTATAAAATGTTAATTTAAATATTTCATAATAAAGTATGGTTAAAAAATCATTGTCATGGTGCTTAAAAATGGATTATGTGAAATAGAATTTCAGGTCATGCAACTGGCCTGATTTTTATTTGAACCTGCAAAACACTAAGATTATAAACATGAAAGTTTGTCTGTATGTTTGTTACTCCTTCACACTAAAATGATTGAATAGAATAGGCGTGACGAAAGATTTTAAAATCCTCTTCCATAATGTGAGTACACATTTACTATTTACAAAAAAGCCTTTATTTTGGTAATAAATTTAAGTTTAACGAAGTTTTAAGCCATTTTTCACATATTTTTTCAACAGTGCCCGAAAACAGCTTGCTTGTGTCATGTCGTCGATTTGACGTCACGGCTAGTAAACATGTCATTGTGTCTATGCATGATTTGCGGCGGATGATCTGAGTTCACTGAAGCGTGACGTCATACGCTGTGATTGTTGTTTCTGACAAGATGGCCGATTGCTGTATTTTAATGTTTTAATTTATTGAAAATTTTAATAATCTGTTTTTTAAAAATAAAACTAAAGATTTGTTTTAAATTTTTTTAATCTGGCTAGTCCCCTGAAAGCATTGAATCGGCGATTTTTTGATACTGTCGTCATGCCTATTGTTTAAAATTTGGAATGGAGCTAACTTTGACCCTGGGTTGATACATAAGCTACTATTTATCATTATCATATCACTGTTTTCACCACAATGCAACTGACACCGCAGGCCGCACATTATCAAATGATTTACTTAACATTAGTTGGAATCTTTTTGTGCACACTAAACTAATTCCTCTTGAGAACAATTAGGTATCAACTCCATTTTGTTTAAAAGATTTCATGAATTTGTAAAATTAAGCATAAAAGTTTGACCTCGATTCAACTATTTTTATTGCAATGTTACAGATAGCCCCGGCAGGGGGCTTGCAGCAGACTTCACTCCCCTTAACAGCATCACAACTACAGCAGCTCCAAGCAACAGGGACTATCATGCACCTTAATCAAAAGGTAATTAATAACAACACTATTCTTAGATGCAGAAGTGTTAATTCAGTTGTATCATTTACTAAGACAAACAAATGTAACAAGAAAAAAGTTATCTATATCACTTTAAATTTCAATATGTGCGGAAGGATGGCTACACTTAACAAGTTTTCTCTAATTTCGTTTTAGAAAATGGTACAACAGAATACCAACCATTTTTTGAAAGTTTTGTTGCTAAACATCTGGAAAATATTGACCCAATATGTAAATCTTTTGCAGAAGATCCTTTTGTCTTGTAAGATGTGAATCAAACTATAGATGATAATGATGGCAGTGGATTTTCGAGTAAATACAGAAGTGATGGGTTATTGAAATATTAATTATCTTAATAATCATTAAAAATTAAGATTAGTTTTCAACCATTAACTTGCATAATTTTAAATTAAATTTTTGCAATTATTTTTTTCATGCAGTTTTAAAAATTCACTAGAATATTGTTTAATCTTTATATTATTCACTAATGTTAATGTTTAAAATACGACAAAAGTTTAAATAATGAAATAAAAACGAATAAATTTTTCATGCTTTCCCAATCCAGATTCAAAATGTTCAATTTATTGAAGTGAGTATAACAGTTTGTACCTAATTTAAAATACACTACATAAGTACTCCGAATTTTAAGCTATATGTTAAATTTCTTCAACAGCCAATGGCAAGCAGTGGGTCTTTGATCAATATAATATCGACGGGGCAAGCGTCGTCGCCACAGATTATTTCAGTGAGCATTAGGTTTAGAACTCACATTAAAAACTCACTAATGCTTGTTTAATTATTTCCGAGGCTGTGGCACTGTGGTTCCTTATTTCAGGCTTCATTTTATATTTCACAGGTGGTTTTGTGGTTCTTTTGCTGCTTTAACTGTTGAGCTATGTACAGACTTAGTGTGCGAACAATTTGTGCTGTGTCTCGGTTCATTTTAATACAATTGAAAGAGATGCAGCGCATTTGGTTGTTTAAGTTTGTATTTAGCAACTAAACATTCATATATTTTAATTTTTGTAGATACTCAATGATTTAATCACACCTTTAACTCTTAATTTCTACATTTTCTAGTCTAGTCTAGTTAGTCATTCATAATAATTATGTTAATCAATACACATCCTATGTTTGTCATCCATTCTTCACATACATTTTAGCTTTTACCTCACAAAATAGTCAACAACATCTTATTCTGTAAATCAGATTAATTTGTCAAGTTGACAACTATCTGGGATGTGTGGGAGAATGGTACTGAATGTTGATTGGTCCGCTCAAGGTCACGGCCGTGGTACTTGCACGTCATTGGTGGACATGATTTTAAATGAGCGTCATTCCACTAATATTCTGACTGAAGTTCAACTGTACGAAACCAGAAGGCCTAGCTAAGTTGCAAAAACGCTGTAGTTTCTAAAGCATTTACTATCATAGGATTGCAACTTGGCTAGGGCCTGAAGTATCTACAGAATAAGAAGTTATTGTTAACAATTAACCTAATTCAAAACCAAATTAACGAAACTTCTATAAATCAGATAGTAAATATTGTTCAAAATAATGTTACAGAATGCGTCGACACCTACTAAAAACGTGAGCCAAGAAGCGAGAGGACAGAAACGTCTGTCTGATGGCACTCCCAGCCAACTTCAACTGCGACCTATTGCTCCCGCCGGGTAAGCACTTTAAACTTTAAGACAAGGGCTACAAAGGTTATTTTCACAGATGCTGATTGAAGTCGGGGTATAAAATATAGTGGACAAAATCGCCACTGGCAGGTTTAGACGCGCAATAGTGCGTCGAGCCAAGTTCGAACAAACTGGAGGCGCCAGCCGTGCTATTCTTCGGATCCTGTTTGAAATTAAAAGCTAAAATAGACTTTAATATCTGTAGAGTAGAGGAAAAAATTGAAGTAAAATTGGCGGTCGTCACTCGTCGAGTGTTCATACAGTGACACTGCAGTGATATTTATTAGCAATTGGCGTGATAAGAAAACAAAAGTACAGTAACTACTCTGTGGCTATTAAAAATACTAGACTCCGGCAGCAACAGGGACAGTTTTTAAACGAAATTTTATTGAAAAATAAAATTACACTAATAGATTTCTAAAATTTTGTTCTTTTACTTTTTTGTATCAGTTTGTTTTTTACAATAACTTTCTTTACAATAGAAAAAATAGTCACATTTTTTTTAGTAATATTATTTTTATTATTTTTTCTTAACTAGTGTAACAAAAAGTGAATAAGCAAAATTTTACTCATCATTATTCCATACACAGAAATATCAGCTAAGTCTAACCTTGACTGACGGTAGTGCCTCGAGCCAAGTCTAGCGAAACAATGACCGCACAAACCGTGCTACACGAGCTATTTGAACAAGTTTTATTTTCTCCAGCTTTTTATTTGTTTTTCGCCTGTTTTCGACTGAAATGTAACCATTGACGAGTTGTGATGAGTGGTGTGTGTGATTGTACGATATGCCGCAGGTCGAATGTAAGCCAAGACAAGGGGGCGCGGGACGCGCGCGCCTGGAGCGCCGCCGGACCAGGTACATCGAAGACCTATATCTGTGTTGTCTGTGCACTTGCTTTTGTAGCTAAGATAATTCGTCATTCGTCACTCAATTGTATAAAAAAATGTTTGATAAAAGTATTCAAAGTAAAGGCTTGTACAGACCAAAACAACGGCATTGAAACCTGAACCCTTGTTTAAACAGAACAAAAAAACAACGATCATGGTGGCGTTTACAGAATTAAAGCAGCGGTAGCGTAACTTGCGTTTAGTAATACAATTTACTGTATGAACCAGCACACCAATTCAGTATGCCAACAGCAACCTGAGCAGCGCAGCCGAGGAGCAGTTCCTACGGTGTACGGTTCACACAGTTCCATGTATTAAACCACACAGTCCTGAGTTTAAGCCGTTCTTGTTAGTCTTGGTCTATGGAAGCCAAAATTTGATTAGGCAAAAAAAAAACAACTTGGTTTAACTTTAATTTCATCTGTAAATATTATCTCAGCTATAAAACTCACAAAGCAATATTTTTACACTAACCCTGCATATAACCAGGCGTAGTAAATGCGTATTTAAATAAGTGTCCAAAGCTTTTAATTTTTAAACTTTTTCCACTGCTTTAAATGTCACTTTAAAATATATATAACACGCGTAGTTAAAATAAAAAATAATTAAGTAATAGTTTTAAAACACTAAAATATTTATGTAGCAAAGCGTAATATATTTGTTTCAGTTGTACTGTACCTACGCCTGATCTTATGCCAGCAATCTGGAGGCACGGCAGTGCCCACCGCCAAGTCTAGCATTAAATATTTCAGCAACCTCGAGTTAAACTCAACGTCTTCCTCAAAATGGTGTAATTGGATTGCATTGGGCTTTTTTTTCAGCTGGGTTAGATTGTCATTTCAAAAGCTACAGTGACAGATGGAGCTAAATCAACTGATTCTCTTTTATGGCTCAACTATGGCATACCATCAAATTCTTTGTTAGTAGTCACTGTTCACAGACCCCTATAAATACTGTATCGCAACTTTTTTCCGACAAAAATGCACCTCAGACGTCAGACGTCAAGCTCAAGTTACTGGGACTGGAAAGAAACATCCCTGTTAGCCATCTCAAGGTTACTGGCCACGCCCACAGAATTTCTAGTGACGACTTATGCGTGGTGCACTTTAAACATCCTAAATTCGGTCTAATGGGGTATTCTGAGCCTTTGTCTTCTTCTATACGTTATTGGACCTAGCACAAGCGATCTCTACCAGACGTTGTTCAAGGTTTTGCGGCTTTTTGTAAGCAATAGAGAGCGAAAAAGCGTAAACTTAAATACCCTACGTTTTCACAAGAGACAAAACTAAAGCACGAAGAACTCTCCTTAGAAGACTCTGTAAACTCTGGTCGATTAAAGCGAAAGCAGTAGCATCAAAACAGTCATCCCGATAAATGCTACTAGGCGTTTCTGGGCTAAGCGTAATTGATTTCTACAAAAGAATTTAAGCGCAGAGCGTAAAATTTACAATGATTTAGGCAAATTTTGTATATAAAAGCCTTGCGTAGGTCGATGCTTGCTACCAGCGGTCAAGATCTTTCTCAACGGAATTTACTAAACCCAATTCACAGCTACAAACATGTTCAGGCTGTTCTTGCTTCGCTGCGCTTGCTGCTACAAATCTAGGGTCTGCGTTTACACAGACATCATCATTACACAGGAAGGAGCTATTTAAAAAAAATAGTCCTTGTTCAGAGCTGGTCTGGTGCTTAGGGGGTAAATACAGGCGCTATTTTTTTTCCCCTCTAGCTGGAGACGTCGAAAGCAGTTGCAAGATTTGGCATTCCATTTAATCTTCTTGTTTTTTAATAGGCTGGATGGATACATATTTCGTCAGCTGCTGCACGCTCTAATGCCATTTTCATTTCAGGTCTGCATTAACTTGCCGAAGGCTGCATCGAGGCAAATCAATCGTCGTGAAATGCTGAATTTACTTTAGTTTAATGCGTAGTAGATGTTCGGGCTTAGCTAAGACTTAATTTCATTACAAAAGACAATGTAGCCATCAATTCAAATATTGCCAAAATCTATACAACCAACCTTGCGTAGATTATTATAAAATATCCCTATTGGGTGTTTACAACTCTTCCTAGTCCTAGTTACGCCCTAGTGTAAGCTCAAGCGTAACTTCAGCAGCGCGTATCCATCACAGTCATGACTGTTTTCAAAACGTATGTTCGCTTCACAGGTAGGGACGCTGTCAGCAGCATGGGTATGAAGATTAACCCACATGGGACTATCATCCACGTGTCCTCTGGACAGCAGACAAAGTAAGCAGATTCGAATAATTTTATTTCAAAGTTTTATAAATTTCGTCACGAAATTTCACAGCTTTTTGCATATGCGGATTAAAAAAGGTTTTATGTGTTCTCATGACACTACCCCCAATGACATACTCTGCTACTAGGGTAAGGTACTCGACCTATATGAACTCTCTATCTTTTTACTAAATTGTCAGTATCGGATTAGCCGTTTTTTTTTTTTTTAAAGGTAGCAGAAACAGTAGTAACAGACAGATATAATTATGTATATAGAATGGCCTCCTAATTCAAAATACATATCGATAGGAGTGTTACTGGGTAAAGTCCTATCTCCTTATAAATCCAGCTCTAACTGATGTTTCTCGTCAACAGCGTATCAGCAACGGGTATGGCATCCGACGGTACAGGCATGTACATCCGCCAAATCGACCGCAACTCCATACAAATACAAAGCAAAGACCAGAAACAGGACCTAAGCAAAATACAGAACACCCAAAACTTGCAGATGATCACTGTTCCGCAAGGCATGACCGTACTTCAAAACCCTTTGAACATAAGTCAGATGCCCACAGTTCTCGGACAGCCAAACAGTCAAGTGTATATGATACCGACGAATCAGAATCTGGTCCAAGGCGGTCTACCCCAAGGATTGATTGGCCAGCAGATGCTTCAAAATCAAAACGTGACCGTCATGCAGCCAAATCAGTTGGGTATGCCCGGCGGCGTGCAATACAACATGCCTTTGATGCATACGATGAACATGCAAGGAAATTCCCAGTACATGCCCACGGGGATCAATTTGAACACGTCCTTGTCAGCGCAGCAGTTAAACGCAGCTTTAGGACATCAGCTGGCTAACCAGAACTTGGGAAGTATCCCGATAGTCCAAGCGCCTCAAGGGTCATCTCCACTGACTGGAGCTCAAATACCCGTCTCTCAAGCACAAGTTCACCAACTACTGCAACAGAACTCGTTTTTGACACCCACTTCGTACGCTAGCATGCCTCAGCAATACATGATGCCGAGCAACCCTGGAGCTATAACAGTCCCAGCCAACCAAAACATCCAGTACAGCATGTCCGCTACTCAAAACACGACCACTTCCAACAACGGGAACGGCGACACTGCGGCGACTGAGAATGAAAACTCGAACGGGGCGACCAACCAAGCGAACTATATAACTTCCTCGTCCCAGGATGGGAACGGGTATACAATTCCAGCAGCGCAAAACCCGTCGCAAACATTCACAGACGGGTCTCCGACTCAAACTAATTTTACCCAGCAGCCAACGCAGGCCGTTACTCCTAGCTACGGGAACGGAAACGGCAGCACGCCTAACTCCGGCTACACCAATCAGAACACATCCCAGCCTCCTCCGAATTACTCGGCCAACAACGGGTCGAATCAAGCCGGGAACGGCTACGGCTCGACCCCGCCTGCCAGCGGTCAAACTACGCAGCAAACTTTTTCCCCATCGACCACTCCGGCGCCGAACCAAACGTACCAAACGCAGAGTCTTCCGAACTTGCCCAACGTGGCTTACCCGCCGAACCAGAACCCGTATCCGAACGCCACGGGGCAGAACTTGGCAGCTTACGCCAGCAACCAGTACCAGTACAACAGCCGGCCGTGGTTCCGGCCGCGCTACGGCTCGCCGCAGGGCTCCCCGTACAGCGCGGGCACGGGGCCCCCGCCCGCCGGGCCCCCCATGCCGGTGCCTCCGCCCTCTGGGAACTACAACTACTGGCAGGACAGCTGAGACCTGGAGACCTTCATCGGTAGTATACTGGACCAGTGATACAGTTTTAGGCTAGTGGTTAAAGAGAGACTGCTTTATTCATAGTTACATTTATGAAATGTGAAGTTTACTAGAAATAATTATATGGTAATAAGTGTACTTTGAGATTTTTTATTTTTATGCGCTATGTGGCAAACGAGCACCCCATGTTGTAGTTACTAGGAAACCCGTTATAATCTTAGTTGATCTTTAGTCAGATGCGCATTCATATTTTTTTGGAAAATGTAGTGGCTCCTCCTTTCGTGTTTTATACCAGTTGTCACAATAACGTCTGTCAATTTTGTCATAATTAAATAATTTGCCAAACCAGTGAAAAAATCCTCAAACTTGACTTTCAAAACGCCGAAACTGAGCGCTGAAAATACTTCGAAAATGAATTCCGAAAACCGGTACCCAGTCACAGCATCTCTGTTCATGCTGAAAGAGATAAAGTCTCGCCACGAGCGTGTGAACCGAGGCTACCAGCTCCTGAAGCGGAAGGTAGAGGCCCTGCGGTTCAGGGGGCGGCAAGCCGCGGGGGAGCTGGCCGCCACGCAGGGCATCTTGGGGCATACGCTTAAAGAGGCCTACATATCGCTGGCGGCGGTCAAGTTTACGAACGGAGAGTCTAATGCGATGGTGCTGGAGAATGTTGGAGAGGTAGGTAACTGTTATACTAAAAGCTTTAGTGTACTGTTTAGTTCTTCTAGGTACTGTACCTAGAAGAACTAAACAGAAATAAAGAACTAAACAGAAAATTGTACCTAAGGTACAATTTTCTCTACTCAAACGATTATATTTATCATGAAATTTGGCATACCTACACGTTGCCAAAATTTACAGAAAAAGACATAGGCTCCTATATCATCATAACTGTCACTGATTTCCATCAATACGCGGATTAAACCGTGAGACGTAGTACAGGTTTTCCATACTATAATACTTTCTACTTTATTTTGTCATCATTCTACTCTACATAAATAATCTCTAATTCTGAGTGGCGCAGACCTGTTATGGGCAAACGTGACGTTTAACATCAGGCGAGCGATTTGCTCGTCTCGTCACTCAATTACATAAAAAATAAAACAACCTTGGGTTAACACAGGCCCAAGTGCGCGTATTACGCGTACCCGAGAACATATCGGGCGTGTCTACCGTCACCCTGCAGCCTGTCGAGGAGACGGGCGAAGGCGCCGGCGACACCCTGAGGTATGCTGGCCTGGGCGCCGGCGGCCACCGCACTGGCGAGGCGAAGAAGTCATTTAGAGCGGCCATAAAGTTGCTAATCAAGTTCGCTTCACTGAGGAATACTTGTATTTTGTTAGATGAGGCTGTTAAGACTACTTTGAGGTGAGATAATTCTTATAATTAGCTACAAACAATATCTGTTCAGTTCAGGCGAACTTAGTAAAATAAACCAAAAATTAGATCCTAGACGCTCTCAGACTTTTTTTATATGGAATAAATTCGCATTTGACCACCAACTCCCCTCGTCAAGAGGAAATCGATGTGTGTCGGAATATTCGGCAATACAATATTACTTTTATCCATTGTTTGTATACCTTTTGCTCTTGATTCCTATTTTTTGCCGGGTTTGCATTACATTTTCTCGATCTGAATTTATATTTGGTTTTCAGAAAAGTAAACGGTATCGAAAAAGTTATAATGCCGAAATTGCAAAACACGGAAGCCTACATTCTGATGGAAATGGATGAAAGGGTAAATAATTTATCTATGTAACGATACCTAGAAAGTAGATCATTTAATGACTGCGAACTCTTTATAGGAAAGAGAAGATTTTCATCGTTTAAAAATGGTGAAAGCCAAGAAAGTTAGAAGGCAAAGATTGGCTCTGTTGCACCATGAACAGGAAGAAAACGATGGTCGAGATGGTTACGTATTAGTTACTTTCACTAAATACTTAGTCTTTATATTTTAGAGATCAAATCTCAAAGTTAGGTATAGCTTAGGTACTTAAGGGGGGGGGGGGGGGGGGGGTAGGGTTTTAAAGGCGAAAAAAATAGTTAAGTATTTGTTATACAAGAGTGCAAAGTTGCTTTTTAACCGCGTGTTCAATTTTGATGACCGAGCAAGCGAAGGATTCAAAATTAGAATCCTGAGCGTTAGCGAGGGAATCAAAAGAGCACGAGGTGAAAAATCTTTGCACTCGAGTGCAACACGTAACTTTTCATTCCACCTCAGCGAGGAAAGAGTATTTTTAATCTTCAATATCTGAGTGGAAAAGCTCATTTGCGCATTATTAACAGTTTCAGTCAATTCTGTTGGCGTCATACAAACTTTCTCGTCGCTAGAATCACTCATTTTAGTTTTTTCACTAGTTTTCAAGTTTCTTGTTTTTAATATAGGGTTTATCAATGACGTGAAAAAATGCCGCGTAAAGAACCGCGTACAAAGCAAATTGAAAAAAGAACACCAAGAAGGTTCCGAGTCTCGAGTTTTTAACAAATTAAAAAAAAGTTGTATGATATATTCGGCACCATAGAGGTAGCAGTAAATAGGTTTAATGTTTTTTTTAATTCACAAACTTAGTGCACACGATGTTCTAAATTCAATTTACTTTATCCTATATAGAATAAAAACGGATTTTCCACTCAGATATTGAAGATTAAAAATACTCTTTCCGAGATGGTGGGATGAAAAGGATATTTTTATGAATTTTTTTGCGGCGACATGAGTAGTATAATTTTATTAAATTGAATTACATATTATTCTACAACTATTGAAGTATCTCAGAAAAAAATTCAATGAGAAATATTGATAAATAAGCCGGTGATGTTGAATCTCCAGAGGCGCCTTTGAAAAAAAGTGGTTTTGCGGTAAACATTACCGGATCATCTGAAACAAAACAATTGTCGCCGCAAAAAATCTTAAAAATATGCTTTTTTTACGCCTTTAAAACCCTACCCCCCCCCCCCCCCCCCCCCTTAAGTACGTCAATCTATATCATTGACAAAATTCAGCGCGCGTTTGTAATCCTCTCAGCACTTTCACTAGTTAAGTATAGGTGTGTATGTAATATCTAATTGCTCGCAGATGTGTCCCAATGTCCCACACATAGGTACTAGCTAAAAACACCCGTAGCACATGCATAGTGCACACCACCATTAGGTTTAATCCTATCGCAATTTGAAACTCTAATATGTCACCAAGTTCAACGAGTTGAACTAATAATACTAGCTCAACTTTCAGACGGGTCAATTTTCCAAGAGCTGGAGTTGCCATACTGCCGCTACCCAGACGTGATGACGAGCATCATCGACACGTACTACCCGCGGCACCCGCGAGCGCACGCGGGGGACTCGCAGCTGCACCCCGTCTGCTTCAATAACGAGGATGAGGATGTACTGTTTTAACTAGCCTCAAAAAAAATGACGCTAGGGCTAGCTTGGCTTATACGAGCCTACTATACAGGGTTCTATGGAAAGATATACTAAAGGTGAACGCTGACTTGGGCCGCACCGCACGCGCCGCAGTCCCCGCATTCGAATTCTTTATATGAAGTTCTATGCAACCTCGCATACCTACCCGCACCGCAGTCGCCGCAATACCTGACGCGGCCGAATTCCCCGAGC
The DNA here is from genome assembly GCA_949125135.1 of Alcis repandata. Taxonomy (NCBI): domain Eukaryota; kingdom Metazoa; phylum Arthropoda; class Insecta; order Lepidoptera; family Geometridae; genus Alcis; species Alcis repandata. Next base: position 9,343,041 of record OX421238.1, read on the forward strand.
CGCTGCTGATGACGTCACTAACGCCGGCCCGCCCGCATCGGACGCTGCGGCGCATTGATTAAAAATTGAAACTGAATGAAAGAACTCCAGTGCGATGCGTGCGGCGACTGCGGCGCGTGCGGCGCGGATAGGTGTGCGAGGTCAATAACAAATGCGATGCGTGCGGAGACTGCGGCGCGTGCGGTGCGGCCAAGTCAGCGTTCACCTTTAGCCGAAAAATACTCGTAGTACTTACCTACTCATAATTATGAACAACATACTGTCGAGTTCCATTGAAATTATTCAATGGAACAGCTGTTTTTTTTTCTGCTGTTTCAGGGTTGGATCCATAGTAAAAGTTGTTCATAATAATAAGTAGTTACCTCTACTCCTTAAAACCCTGTATACGCCCCCTTTCTTGGTTTTTTTTCTATATTCGTCACAGACCAATGGAACCTCACTTTCAAAGTTAGGACAGGAGGTTAATTACTTTAACTCTTCGACTGACTCATACTTTAAAACAATATATTATGTTATTTATTTATTTAAAAATAAAACGTCCAATGAAGGAAACACTACAAGCTTTTATTGAATACCACACAAAAGCAGACAAAAATCTAAGTTACAAAACCCAGCCGTCATCCAGCCTTTCTGACATCGGTGTCGTAAAGTCCTGACATCGACGGAACTTCTCCAATATTTCCCCCTGGAAATTAAAAGATAATTCGTACTGAACAGCAGAGCCGATACCTACTTTAGTAAATAGACATTTCCGAAGTCTCCATAAAAAAACGACGGGTTGCACTCCGGGAGTGCCGGCAGAAGTGAAAACTTAAGTATTAACGTTGTGCGTTTTGGATATTTTGGAATGGTTAGGGAATAATTTTGCACGAATTGCTTTAATTATTTTAATAGAAAAATGAATCGATATCGTGTCCACTATAATCACTAGGTCACAACACTATAACTGTCAAATTAGAACATTCGCGCAAGCGCCCTGCGCCGCCTAAACGAAACAGCCGGCGCAGGCATGCATTTTCGCCGCGCCGTAGAAAGAGAAGGGGATACTAGCTGTCTACTCTCCATCCGTCTTACGAATTTTCGATCACGTCACGTGACCCTGTCGCGAGTTTAACATTTTTTACCCATTCCAAAAAAGTGTACAACGCCGCTAAAGAAGTTTTCACTTCAAAATACCCTGGCTATACTAAACGCTATAGAAAACTAGGAAAATGTATGCAGTTTTCTATACCGTTTCGATTTTAGAAATGCAACTTGGCTAAGAGGGCTGATATGTATTAGCAAGGTCCTGTCATGTCATGTAGAACTCCAACTTACCGGGCCCTGTTTTTGAATGGTCTCGCTATAAAAGGTGATGGCGCTCGATCCGGTCCCATAGAGGGGATATTTCAGATGCAACTGAAAATAAAATATTTTTTTTTTATGTAATTGGGTGACGAGACGAGCAAATCGCTCGCCTGATGTTAAACGTCACGTTTGCCCATAACAGGTCTGCGCCACCCAGAATTTTGAACTCGCAGAATTCAAGATCCTGCGCGGCACAGCACTCAGCACTGCACTCGTCACCCTGAGATATAAGTTGTTTAATCTCCCATTTGCCCTGTAATTTCACTGGAAACAATGCCCTTCCAACCGGAACAGAATACCAGAGCGAAATATTTAAAGACTGCAACATGGCTTGTGATGTGATGAGTGCACAACAGTAACGAATTTACCAGCAGGCTGAGTAAGCTGGAGCCTAGGGCGGCAAATTCAGGGCTAATTTTATTTACATCGACCATGATTTCCTAAGATAAAGTATTGATGTGAGCAGGGGAGCTATCAGTGTAGCAGTGTATCGAATTGTAGGGGTCGGTAGGGGCGGCAACATTTTGAACAGCTTACAGGCGGCAAATGTGTAAATCCGCCGCTAGCGTACAATGCTCATTTCCCACACTTGCGGTAAGTACTTGTGGTACATGTGCGGCGTAGCGCCTGAAAGTATCGTGTGACCATGCCTTCACACAGCTAGGTTAAGGATTAAGAACCAGGCGCATACAATTGAAAGATCGGCAATGGACTCAAGTTAATAGAACCTATCTAGCTAGTCGTTTGCTTACATTCTTATCAGCCGTGACACACAGATCGCGCGGCGCAAAGTTCTCCTTGACGTAGTTGGCGTTCATTTCCGTGCAGTACTCGGCAACCGGCTGCGACGTGGCCAGCTCCTCGACCACTTCATCCAGCATCTGCTCCCAGAAGAAGTCAGTCAGCATTCTCTTGCGAATACCTGAACAAAAATATGGTGCACACTATACTATATAGTAAAACATACTTATATGCAGAGGTGGCTTAATGGGGATTTAGGGACTATGCTAGTGCACATAGGTGCGATAGTAGCTCCCTCATTAAACTCTAGCACACGTACCACAAAGTCACAACCCTATTATATTGGATTAACTGACCAATGAGGAGATTAATCCAAACGCAACTCCTATAAAAGTGAATAATAAAACGCACCTGTAAGATTTCCTGGTTTTTTAGGACATTTGTATTTAGCGCGCATCTCACTGCCCATTTCAGGAGGCTTTCTACCATCCTGCAAGATCCACGAACGACTGTAGCTCTTATGTTTTCCATACGCAGATGGTTCGATCGGAACCTTTGGGTAGAGTTTGATACGCTCGTACGCTCTAAGTTTCAGGTCCGAAGGATCCCGCAACTCATCGTGCTCTGGTTCTGGTATATCAGCCTGAACTTCAACGGTAGTCATGTTTCAGGAAAAGAAAGCCTAAAAAACAAGTGCGCTAAAATATAAAATCGACAATAAGTACTTCAGAAATTCTAAGACTTGGTTGATTATCAAAGAAACTAGGCGTTGGGCGCACTTTGGGCGTTGTCATGGTGACGAATTATTTCAAAGAGTACCTACCTACCTACTATAATTATTGGCCGTACCCACAGTATAGGCACTCTTTTTCCCAATTATCGACCAAACATTTGGAATTTTTGGAAATACCGATAAATTTTGCATGGCCGTACTATTATTATTATGAACCAAAGTATAAAATAGTATTTATCCAATTCAAATTCAAATTTTAGCCAAAGGTGAGGGCGGATATAAAAGTCGAGGATAAAGTGGGTTCTATTCTAGGCCTCCTATTCGTTCCAGGCACGTTCATTTTTAACGGCAGTTTGAAAGTGATTTTAGATGAAGGTAGTTTTATCTATTTGACTTGGTTTACATCCTTCCGCCTTAAAATATTGCAATTTTGTCAGTAATAGGTGAACGTAAAGTATAGGTATCAGCAAAACCCTGGATAGACATAAGCTAATGCATTGCACTTCTCTGTCCCGTCTGTCCCATGGAAAAAAAAAAGCTGTTATTGGGAATTTTCTCTTAATTTTGGGGAAAATATAGTTTTTGGGTCTGGATGAAATTTGGTTATTGTCTGGAAAATATAATAATAATGTATATTAGCTAAATACATAGTTGTATGTACGAAATACGTGACGGAAAATGTTATAGATGGTCGGCTCAAGGGTGAACACGAAAACTAACGTGGTTTTTAAAAAAAAAAAAACAAAAAATATCTGATTTATTTATTGTGCACTTACTCAATAATATTAAGTCGTATTTTTGAAAAAAATTACGTTTTCCGGCGAAGAAAAGTTTCAGTTCGTGAATAATTCTGGCCATTTCTGGCAGCCCTGTATTTTTTTTTCTAGTGGCACTGATGCCAGATTGGGGGGAATTCCCAAAAAATGGGGGGTTTTTATAGCTATGGGGGGGACAATATTTTTGGGGGGATGTTTGGAGAATAAAATTGGGCTTGGAGGGAATTTGGGGTTTTTTTTCAGTACAATGCCGGTGAAAAAGCCGTGATGATAAAAATATAACAATGATGCAAAGAATTCCTTAAAGAAATATGTAAGCAAATACAGAAAAGACTACCCAATGACATGAAAACTTCAGAGAATTGCAAGTTAATGAGCCCGAAGAATGCAACATCGCAAATAAAACCTGTTATTACAAAAGCCAATGCCTAAAATTGGTGCCTTTTTTTTTTCAAGCGGCCAACAACCAAACATTGATATTCGGTTTCTTGACATCCTATCAAACAATACTTTGTAGGGTTTGTAACCTCTATGTACAGTCCGAAAAAAGTTATTGATGTTTAAAGTTTTTTACAATATTTCAGGTAATATTCTAAAAACAATACGTGATTGACCACTTTTTTGCCACTCGTTTTTTGCTGATGACTAGGAACATAAAAACCAAATCTAAATATATTTTGTATTACGTATAGGTACCTATATGTAGTTAGAAATATTTTTCTTCTTAGTTTTTTGTCTTTTATTAACATTTAAGCTTAACATTAAATCACTTCGACTTCTAAATAAAAACTATTAATTCTAGTCTTGGTCATTTTCTTCTTCAACCTCGTTTTCCACGTCGTGCCTTATTATAATATTATCAAGCAGAAGTGCTGGTGGGGTTAGATTTGGTTGGTGTCGTCCCCAACCCAAATACCATATTATGGACATGATGTGGGAACAGCAGCCCAATGTTCGTTTCCCAACAATGCAGGTGCAGTAATGGGCGTTAATTGCTTCTCTTCCTTCCTTGGCAGCGTCTAATAAAATATATGTGTAATACTGCCGTGATTGCCTATGTCGTGATTGAATTCGGCCTCTCAAAATCCACGGGTTTGACAAGATAATGTCGTTTTGCTCGAGGTCTGTCAGATTCATTTCTTGACAAACATATATCTTGTATGAGCCATCTTCTTTAATATGCTCTCCGTAGTAGCTACGGGCCTGTTTTAGTTGATAAGTCCCGAGAGCGTAAACAATTAGGTCATCAAGTGACAAGAGTGGAAAATCGTCTATTGATAAGTCGTTTGCTGTCATTAGCTGAAATATCGCTCTGCGTGAATTCATATTCGTCTGAATAATATAGTTTCCGAAGTGATTTTCACGATCAGAGTTTTCGCGAATTTCTTGTAGAATTTCTGCCACTAATCTGTGGTCTGTCAGAGGGCGACCGTAAGCATTAATCAAAGCACCTGCTATTTTAATTTCATCAAATAGATGGCCCATCGCTCTGTTATTTGCTGTGTGTCTCAGTAGTTTGAATTGGTTTTTCAAACGACCGTTTATCGTCTCAACCACCCAACGACACATAGTTACTTTACGGGACTCGTTAGCTTCCCGAGTACTCAGCTGTTGGTGACCAGTTTTTCGTGTCGTTGGCATTTTAACTATGAACCCCGCTTGTTCCATAGCGGGCACAGCATCTCTTAATCCTCTATCAAGAATAAATACATCATTGGGTCCAAAAAACCAATTTAATGGATCTTGGTGACGCTGTAACATTCCGTTCAATATGGTCGCATCAGATGTAGTGGCGTCATAAGGGCCAATTATATCTATTATATGCCCGTCAGGACAAACCAATAAATATGGTTTGTATAACTGCCGCCATTTATGTAAGCTGTATGATTTTCTTTGAAAATAGTAATTGGTACTCCGTTGTAAATATATATAAGTGCCATCATGGATAGTGATGGCTCTTCTTTCATCTTGTTCACCACCAAATAAAGCATTCGGTATTGATAGACATCTAGATATCACTTCATTTCGTGTAATATGGTCGTATCCCATGTGAATCGGCACAAACTCCAGCATTAAATCTTCTCTGACACTTTTCATTTTTGCTTCAAAAGTAGCTCGAGACATTTTAAATAGCTTACACAATCTTTCATTAGGTTCTCCTGTGTGTAACTTCACTAAAAACGTAGCCAAAGCAGTTGCAGGTCTTTTTTCATTGTGTCGCGTAATCAACGGTGTGGTATGTAATATTTCTGTAAATTGGTCTTTTGAAAAACCAATATAATAATGAAAAAGGTCATCTTGAATCGATGAGAGTCTTTCAAAATCTAAAAAATTATTTTTTTTCGTTTGTAATAATCGCAGCATATCGCTTATATGCCTTGAAGAAAAACGCGTGTACACGTGTCGTACAGCAGCAGCTAACTCTTGCCATCCGTGGTCCAATCTGTGCTCTTCACATACACGTGCACCCAGCGGTATGTAAAAGCTATACTGCTGAAGTATAACTGCTCTTAATTGTTTGTTTATCCTCTCGAGGCTTCGACTTTCACAAGATTGAAAAATGCACATTCTATTGTTATGAGGAGCTCGTGTAAAACCATGTACAGGGATCATTACACTATTCCGAGGAGCATCCGCTCTCTGCTGCTCTCCTGCTTCTTCTATCACTGCTATTTGTGGATCAGAAGCACCAGCTGTAGTTTCGTCTACGTCACGACTTTCTTGCGAGTCGCGGTGACGAATGTGACGCTGTGCTTGTTGAAAACAGGCTCTGCAAAGCCTGTCCCCCTCGGCAATCTGTGAAAATGTCACATTATGTATTATCATGTAAATGTTCACAAATAAACGGGAGATTTGTAAACAATACGAACAGAATGATATGAACAGTTGGTATTATGTGGATGTATTATTATTTATTTACATATTATAAAAAGAAACAAAACATAACAATCTGCTTGCTATCACCAACAAACCTCGCCGAGGCTTATTCTCCTCAGCGAGAGGTCCTCAGCTATAAGGTACAATATGTATACATAAATACGATTTAAAAGTAAACTAAAGTAAAAAACGACGCGTGACGTAAAGAACCGAACACACCGAACGATCACTGAGAGCAGGCCCGGTGCCACTTCGGCTTGCTACCTGCAGTGACGTTGACAGTGGAACAATACACTCGGCCTCATTTAACTAGTTCCAGCGAAACGCGTGCAAATCCCATGCAGGTACTTATACTCTATTTATACAACACTATTATGTTAATAGAGTTTTAAACTCTTGGATAGACATAAAACTATGATGTGTTTCACTGTTATTGATGAAAACGATTAATTAATATTTTATAGTACCTAATTCTTCATTTCGCAAAATGTCTTTAATGTGGGTACAATAATCAACATTTCGATATCTTTCTGCAAGTAGGTAACATGCGGGTGAAGCATGTAAACATTTCATCGCTAAACAAACCTCTTTAATGTTTGGGTAGCGCTGTGCCAGCTTTCTTTATTATTACGATCATTTTAATGATCTTATCGGTTTGTTGCTGACTGATGCCAAACGCACCCAATTTTTATGCTTAAAAAGTTGATTTTGATTTCTTAAAAAACGTATTTACGTATTATAATTATGTTCTTTGGTAATATTCATCTATTAAAAACTTGATTGGGCATCTTAAGCACCATTCATATTTTCTTTAATCAGAAAACATTGCGATCTAAGTTTGTTCTGTGATAAAACATAAACATATAATATCTATATAAAACAAGCATAGAGTATGTAAAAGTATAGCAAAGCTAATGATAAAACCCAATTCCTTACCTGTCTGATATTTCTGGATTCGACTAAATAGTCCATTATAAATGGATGTTGTTCTATATATTCTGGCGTCAGAACAGAAGATCTTCGTAGGCGATTATTGCTTTGATTGACGCTGCGGTCACAAGAAATACACTGTCTTCTTTCCATTTTGTTTTAAACGTTTCAAAACACTATAGTATTTATAAAGTTTTTGCACAATCCGAAATTCAAGCACAAGTCAGGTACAGATAAGCAGAATTCACAGTCCAAGAAACAAGCCAAGTCGCAATAATTGTTTATTCACTAATAATCTAAAAACACACGCAAACTACACAAAGGAAGAAGTGTGAGTAACTCCTTAAGTCCTTCTTTATCATCAGTAAAAGTTGAAACAATAGCTATGAGACAGAAAGACATGCCATCTCACTTGTTTATGGCACCTATTTGGGTATTAGGTGCTATTTTTAGAAAAAATATTGTTTTGTCTTGTATAACTTCTATTGTACGAGCGCGCCAAGTCCTTCGAGATTAGTACTGCAGTTAGTTATTAACACTGTAGTAACGCATAGTTTTCACCACTCTTAATGCTACTGCTACACTAATCGTTCAGATTTTTTTTTTGTGATAGTAGGTAGGTAGGTAGGTGCTGCACGGTTCCTTTATTAGCCGTGCGCCGCTGACCGCTAGTCATTAAGTTTAGAGCTAACTCAGATCCTTAAGATCATTGATGTATTACCGGCTTAAACACGGGTGCATGTTGTACCTACTCGTAGATACAACGTTGGGAGGGCGGGATGTACTAATCTCTTCGGACTCGGCGCTGTACAATTATGATAGAACTTCACGTACAGGTAAGTTCGTTTAATAATTAAAACTCTATTACTTCGTCCGTACTGTGTCCAGGGGTGTATAACATACTAAGACGTGTTTGATAGGATGTCAAAAAGTCAAATATCGGTGTTTGGTTGTTGGCCGCTAGAAAAAAAAAGGCACCATTTGTCATACAAAAACTGGCATTGTCTTTTAGCTAAATCTTTTAAGACCGTCTGCAATGATATCGACTCAGTGGTACAAGAATGGAATGCTTCGCATCGTGCAACATGGAAAACCACGCAACACACTGAAGAGTTCTGGATTGAAGTTTATAATTTCAGAAACGCTGTTGGTGACAGAACTTCTGGTCATGTTAGCAAGTTGGTATTAGCTATAATTATGTCGCTGCCATTTTAGAACGCAGTTGTTGAAAGAGCAGTCCCTCAGGTTGCTATCAATGCTATCATCAAAGATAAAATAAGAAATAGGTTAGCTATCCGCACTGCCAAATCCATTTTAAGAATAAGGTACACATTGCTAGACTCATTTTAGACCTACCTATAAAATGCTAAACATATTCAACTCGGAAAAAATTTACGGGACTGCAGACGACGGATGTGAAGGTGTTGTAGTAATGGAAGCGATTGCTGAAATAGTCCTAAATTAATTCCATTCTGATTGAAGTCACCCACATTAATTGTATTTAATTAATAAATATCCCCACAATATGCAATTGTGGGGGTTTTTTTCTTTAAAACCTATGTTTTGGGGGGATTTTGGGTAAGATTAGGGGAGAATACAAAGCCGTAATCTGGCATCACTGTCTAGTGGCCTGTCACATCATAGTGACATCACAGCACTGACAGCCCAATTTACAAACAACAAATAAATCGAAAATGTCTGGGGCTTGCGTAGTTCCAAAACAAGATTTGCCCCCTCCGGGGGGCTACAGGCCAATTCCGTTTAAAAGAATACCCGCTAAACAATTTTTCAGTGGTATGTATAATATTACTTTTAATATTTTTGACCTGGAAGATGTTATATAACTTTTGTATATAGGTTAGGGTTGTTTATTAATTTTTATATTTTCAGGATCTTTGACGGCTCTATTAGTATTTTTTTATCAAAACATGTATAAAACCATTTCTATTATACTGTCTCTATCGTCTTATTATGTCCAAATGATAAGTTAAAATTGAAATTTGTAAACATAACAGTAACAGTACAGTAACTTAACGTAACAGTCAAAGAAAAATACAAGCACATCATTTGTTCACTGTAAAAACCCTAATTTCACGACAGCCATGAACTAAGAGTCGAAGTAAATACTAAATATATATGTGCAATTTTAACCTTTGCAACACTGCACAGCAACCCTGGACATTGGGTTGCTATACCTTTCAATTAGGTACTACATTGTCTCAAACTCCTTGAACTTATCACCACATATTCTTTTTCAGGGTATACTATTTTCGCTGGCTACCTCGGCATGACTGCAGGAGCCATTTATCTGTACTACCTAAACTACAAGCAAATCCTGCGGGACGAAATCGAGATGCGCTCAGCCAAGATGGCCATTTACCCAATGCTGCTTGCGGAGCGTGACCGCGAGTTCTTGAAGCAATTACGAAGGAATAGGAATGCCGAGGCTGATCTCATGCGTGATGTGCCTGGTTGGAAGGTAATTTCATCACAATGCTAAGCCAACTCAGCTCCTTAAATACTGTGTCTCTGGTTGCTGATTTATTCACATAAATTAACACTTCACAGGTGGGCACCTACTACGGCGAGCGTGTCTACAAGCTTGTCCCTGAAGACAAGCTCGTTGAGCCGATTTTCCATGAGTTCTATGCTCACTCCTCCCCAAAAGCGTGGTACGACCGTACCTACATCAAGTTCCGTTCTTAAGGTGCTAAGCAGCCCATTTTCATACAATTTAGACTGGCCAAGACTTGAAAACTTACGTTTTTATTATTCATTTCAAGAAAATCAAAGGCATGCAGTAATAATAATTTATTTCTATCTTCATTAATTTTTTTGAGTTAATGGCAAGTGCTTGTATATGATTACTAGATAATAATAAAATAAAACAAGAAAGTAATCCTTAAGTTACTGCTAGTCAAAATGGTCTGAAAATGAGGTGCTAAGAAGACCTGAGTGCATATTGGTAGGTTTTTCTAAAGGCCGGTTTCTCTCTGTGAGAATTATCATAATTTAATGGTCAGATTGCTAATAAAATATCATGGAATCCATGGCCAAAGGACAAGCGACTTTGTACTTACCTGATCTACATTCATTCATGGTACATAGTTTTATGAATTAATAGAGAATTATTAATGTCTACAGAAATAAAGTAATAGGTATGCTAAGCTGAAAAGAGCACTTAATACATTATGAACAACTTTTACTATGGGACCAACCAAGAATTCAGGAAAAAAGTTGGCTGTTCCATAGAAAAATGTCAATAACACGCAATAAAATGTATGGAAGTTGTTTTTGAGTACTATGAGCCTTTTTGGCTTAGCTTGTGGAAGTGGGTGGTATGTGGAGTCTGTGGAGAAAAATCTACATGTCTCAGTGTGATATTTGAAAGAGAATGTGACGTGACTGAAAATATTTCATTGAAAGCATTAATAAAATTGATGTACTCATGTTAACACTTTCACAGTCCACGGTATCCACATGGATACGAAAACAGGGTTACCGTGGAGTCCATGTATCCAAAAGGATGCATGGGATAATGAATGCATGCACAATGAATATTGGAGTGGACTCGAGGGACTAGATTTTGTTTTTGTAAGGTGGACTGTGAAAGTGTTAAATATGATCAGATAAGTTTCATGAAATCACATTGATTTGATAAAGCATTACAGGGACAAACTTGCATTGAGAAAAATCTCTCAAAATTGGCACAGTCTGTGTTAACCCAAGAACATAAAGGGAAATACAGCATTTCATTGTTGCTTACTCCAAACGGTGATTTAATTTAAGTAGGTAAAATTATGTTGTAGTTTCATATTGTAATTATAGAATTTACAATCATAACTGTTGTTTTTATAATGAAATCACGATATATTAAAACAAAACATTTATTGCTTTCACCAAGGTATAAAAATGTAAACGTAATCTAGGGTTTAAATTAATTTTTAAACCATACAATAACAAGAAAAAATATAGTGTTTTGTCAACTTCTTGCTTGCAGAAAGTATCACTAAATTCCCTTCCATTAAGGCGTCAGCTGACTGGGGTTTGACAGTTTGAAGGGACTCTTTATTTTAGTCGAGTCGACCCATAAGATTAGTAATTATTTTCCCTAAATCAGGAAGGGAAGATTTGTTCTAAATTGAGCAAAAACGTGTCAAAATGCCTGCACTCTTTACGCTCGCGCATTATTTTGTTCTTTTTTACATCACGCAAAAATTGGTATTGGTAGAATTGGTGGTGGTGGTATTATATTATACCCAATCTACTTTAGTAGTACATCAACAATATTAATTAACCACTCACCAAGCTTTCGGTGGTATTGTGCGAGCTCTAATGACACTCGAGAAGTCCCAGATAAAGATGTCTTAAAAATAAGACTAAACCGAAACTCGACAATGCAATTAAATTTTTAACTAACTATTCTTGAGAACTAGTCCATAAGTTAAATGCCAACTATAGAGGGTTAAATAAATAAATACAAATGAAACTTGGGTATACTAGCTTGCTCTACATAGTCACAACATCAATTTTATATAATAATACTCTACGCCAACATACCAGAATATATTGACGTCGATTCTAATATACCGGTTTCTCATCTAAACGAAACAGTTGTCATCTTTTTCTCCTATTAAAATAAAAAGAAATACAGATAATTTTAGTCCTGGTGTAGTGAGTAGCGCTGCAAAATTAACGCCATTGTGAGATTTGGGATCTTCGGCGCAATTAACTTTTATTATTTACTTTATGTATCTACAACAGTATAGTTAATAATTGTATCACTCAGTCTCGTGTACGACTTGCGCAGACGGTAGACCAGTCAGCAGAATTTCTCTCACATTTCGTTCGTTTTGGAACCGGCGGCAAAAATAACAGTTAAAAATGTCAAAATCGTTTGCATGTTTAAATGTACGTATCATACATGCGATCATACATGCCTATGCCGCAGAGGCAAAAAGCTACCGAGACATAGCTATCTACTTTAGATTTAATTATAGTGTAAGAATTGTAATGTAGGTACCTTGAATAAAGGCTTTTTTATTTTATTTATCATACATGCGAACGATTGGGAGCAAAAGTGGCGTTTTAACTGTTTTCCAAAACGAACGCGAGGACAGTTATATATCATTTTCTGAGTCACAGACTAAAATCTGACATCAGTACAGGCAGTCAACTCAAACTAAATACAAAATCCACCAATTATATATCTAACACGTTTCGTTCCTACTTAGACTTCTTAATAATTATCTTAGGTTTTAACTTTATGGTCCTGAGTCTGTGCATATGTGACATTACAAAGTACATTCCAGGGAAAGTAAGCAACAGTAAGTAAACTCTAAGGAAAGTCGGTAAATGGAAGGCGAAGTTCCACTCGTTTGGTAAAGAGACGGTGAACCGTTGTGTTTCTTCAAAATATGGGATGTTACGGAGGATGACTATGGATTCACAGACGATGCCGAACGGGTAGAGGGGGATCCACATCGTGTAACGAAGCCAGGTTAGGATGTAGAACTCCTTTTTGTAAAGCTGGGAGATGTAGAATGGGTACCTGAAATACGGAACGGCTATTATTATACCATAGAAAAATCATAGAATATATTATTAGAGTTCAAAGTTTGCACCCAGGTAGCGTCATCAGTCGTGGTGCCCAATTCAGTTAGAAAATTTGTCTTTTCACCGTTCATCCGCGCGTAGTCGTGACAGCTATATGGATGTTTGTCTCACCTAACAACTTCGATGATGCTCCACATAATGATCAGGTAGAAAACAAGACTATTTATCATTTGGAGCATAAGCTACTCATCACTTGAGTGCAAAATTTGAAGACAGTATCGTCATTTCGCGTCGTAGACCTGTTGCAATTCCATAATCGCAAACGCTATAAAAATATAAGACAATGCATGGGAGTGACATTTCTGTAATAAAATCGATTATTGCAGAAACGTCATTCCTATACAGTCTTAGTTTTCTATACCTTTTGCGGTCATAGATTGCAACTTGGCTAGGGGGGCAGGACAGGCTTCCCTAGAAAAGTAGGGTGAGATCTGTAAACATGCAGGTTAATATTCCCCTCACCTAACAACTTCGATGGTGCTCCACATGATGAACAGGTAGAACACGACGGGCTTGGTCTGCATGCGCGGCTCGGCCTCCAACATCACGAACAGCACGAAGGCTCGCCCGCTCACCTGCAGGAACGGGACCAGCGGGGACCCCTGCGACAAATATTACATTTTAACAGAGAAAAAATAAAAATACAAACAAAAAGATGAAAGAGATTCTAAAAAGGAAAAGTACTACCAGTCTTAAATTTACTTAATAAACTATGGAATTTAGCATAAGTATGATGATGAATGAATGTAGCCTAAAGAGTAAGTTAAACAAGGGCAAAATAATCCAAATTTTATCATAATCGGTTTAGTAGTTATGGAGATTAGGGAAAAAAATACACGCGGTATCTCTTGAGCGAAGTGAGTACTAAAATGCTTTGCTTTTTCTGAGCTCTTAAGATCTTTGCGTGGCGTTCAAAGGTTTAGTTATGTAAACGCAACCTAGGACATAGTAATATTTGTGCACAGTCAAACCGTGAAACAGTTTCCATTACCGTCAGGTCCTTTTTTGAAACAAGAGGAAGACACTTATTTCCTAGAGCGGGTTTTCCACACCCACTTTGGAAGGCAGTGTTTATAAAAGTAATGTAATTTATAATTCTGAATATATATTTTTTTTATTTTGAACTACTAATACCCTTTTCTTTTGACCATTCACATTTAGTTTGGAAGTAGGTGCGAGCTGTAGAGCGACATAGGAGCCAACCAGAGCCATGCGATTTTGTGTGCATCAAGACTAAAATAGTCGAAATGCAACTCTATTGTCTGTCACTTTAAAAGTCATATTGGTACTAGTCATATGCCTGTGGCGTTATTATTGCACATAAAGTAGGTTGACAAGATCAAAGGTGAGCAACATTGACTTCAATTGTTAAACTTGCATTGTTATCACTTAGCACTGAGACTCTTCTTTTATTCTTGTAATAAACTTGGTCCACACCACGGATAATTTATCAAGAGAAAATTGTTCTGATGGCTAAATTAAATAGTAAAAACTGACTAAAAATTAAAAAATTAATTGATTATGAATTCATTTAGCTTATACCCAACAGTGGGTCGATACAGGCTGACACTGTAACGATGATGAAATTTCGAGACTGCGAGTTAGGCACATCAGCTTTTGCTGGTCGTCTATCATCAAATCTCACTAACATTTCAAAAGTGAAAGTTTGTATGATTATTACCACTAAACACTGAAACAGTCAACGAATTTACATGAAATTTGGAACAAATGTCTTCCATGGTCTGGATTAACACATACGCTACTTTTTAAGAAAACTCATGTTAACCCTTTGACCGAGGATGAAACCAACGGGGGCATCTAGAAAATAATGCTTCCACTTTGAAAACTTACCTTAGTATACCCAAACATGGGATGCATAACTTCCAAATATTGCATAAGTTGCAAAAACTTCATGGCCGAGCCCACATGTTCATACGTATCTGCCACGGAGTCGTACTCGAGCTTCGTGTAGCGAACAGCTATCACTGTCAGGATGTACATGTAGCCAACGAATTGGAACAGGTTGTAGAGTACCAGGTATACTTTCTTGATGTCTTCTGGAATTCAGAGGACATGATTTGTTATTTGCTGTAGACAGATGCTAATACAAAATTAAATGAAAAAACAACAAAAAGAAGGAAGAAAAAGAACAAAAAAACACCCCTAACATGGAAACGGCTGAACCAATTTTGATAAAACATGTCTAAGAACCACCAGCTAGAAAACTTGCTTTAAAATAAAAACTGAATCCAAATCGGTTCACTCGTTTAACAGCTATGGTGCCATCGACAGACACATAATATGTATAGCCGTGGAACTTATTATATAACAACTATCTTTTTGCGTCAGGGCTTAAAAAACAGAGACAGGAGTAAATCGTCGACCCTTTGCCACAGTGTAGCTAGTTAGTACAACATGGGGCGTTATAAAAAGAGTCTGCAAGCACCTCTCCGGGCTGGCAAAGCATCATCAACGCCGCTAGTGTTGCAGGTGTTCATAGATGGCGGTTGAGCTTACCATCAGGCTGACCGTCGGCCTGTTTGCCGCGCTTTCATATAAATGGTAGTAGTTGTAGGTTGTAGACTATAGGGTCTCTGGCTGTTTTGGCGAGAATGTACTAATACAATATTTTATTGATTTCACATAATAGAAGTCACAAACATAGTAAAAAAACATAAGAGAAAGGCACAAATGCCGGTATAATCGCTAAGAGCGATTTTTTCCAGACAAAGATGAGTGATAAGACAGTAAGTACACAGTGCTGTACAGTACAGTGTGTTAGGGCAGAAGGTAATGTCAAATTCAAATATATTGCACCCATAATATTGCACTGTGCTGTGGTATTAGAGGGTATTTCTCGGCAAAAACCAGAAAAATTATAAATTCATACTGTTTTTTATACCTTTTCTGTAACCCATTTCTTCTTTATGCAGTCTATCGTACATTCCAGGATAGTCTCTCATCACGTCACGCTTTTCTTCCTCACTGTCCTGACCGTCTTCTGACTTCCACAGGTCAAAGTTGATCTGAACAAGTTGATTTTAAAAATACAGTAGAATTCGTTTATAATGACATCGAAGGGAATTGACAAACACGTCATAATAAGCGGAAGTCATACAAAGCGTTTTGTGAAAAAAAAAAACTTTTATGTAAATATGTATATGTACTTAAGTATTTTATTAGAGAAACATATTATACATACTAAATCAAAATTAAAATTGCACGTAATAGGTAAGTAAGTACTTACGATACAATGTATGTACTATTTTTCATTTTTTGATGTAAGTAATCTGTAATTTTTGTTTGCTTTTGTTTTTTCATTTTATTGTATTAACAATCTCTGATACTATTGTGTCTATAAGACGTCAAATTATCATTTTCAATATAGCTATGAACAAATCGTGTTAGTAATTCTGCAGCCTTTTTCTCCATTTTCTAATCTGCATATTATTGCACCTTTTTCCTCAATCGTAAATACTTTACGGCGTTGAGATGACATTTTTTTCACAGGATATCACTTAAAACAATGCGTGACCCTCACATGTCAATTACTGACTGAGATTTAAAACAAAAACAAACAAACAAACATGTGACGTTCGGCACATGGCTCGTTTTGACGACGCGTCGTCGGGAATCAACGAACGTTACCGAAGGTGTAAAGAATCATGTCGGTCACTATAACCGGACATAATTTATTAAAAATGGGTCATAATAAGCGACATGTCACTGTAAAGGAAGTCATTATATCCGACTATTTACAACGAATTTTATATGAAAACCAAACTTCGTAGTGTAATTACGTCATTATAAACGGTTGGTCAATATAGGCGGAGTCATAATAAACGGATTCTACTGTATGTATTTTTAAACAAGCTTTATTACATTGTCATCGGAGTTACACACATATTCAAAATTTCAGCTCAATGTATTTTACAAGAACGTAAAAAAAACGCTACCCAAAAGACAATAGATGTATTTTTCCGTAAAAATAGTTAATAGTATGTTCTGCATAAAGTGTTTTTGGAATAAAAGTGATTAATTAAAATGACTCGTATTTTTTTCTATTAAATTTTGACTTATGAATTTTGATTTTACTAATCCTATACCAATACGTAAATAATATAATAATAATAAATAATATGTACGCGAATTTCAGTTAAAGCGATTTTTTCTGGAACATATCCCTCGCGTAAAGCGTATTACTGTATTTCAAAACATCACTTGATACATATTCATTCTGTTATCATAACTACTGAGTATGTAATTAACACGAGAATACTTGTGTAAAAATTAAGTTCTTTACTACAACTAAAAAAATAACAAACAAAAAAAATAACAAAATGTGTCAAAACCACGTTAGTTTTCATAGTAATACTGAGTATGTTTTAGACGTTACCTTCAGCCAAGCCGGCTTCTGTGGCTGAGCTGTGATTCTGGGCCACCAAGCAGCCTCCTTCTTCGGTATTGTGATGTCTACTCTATTCTCATGAATGCGCACTGTAGCTTGCTCACTTTCTGACTCTTCCTGGAAATAAGTCAATATTGGAAAATATTTTTAAAACAAGCCTTTATTGCATTGCAATGAGTTTATTAGAATAATATTGTTGCATTGTTATAGGAGTTACACAGGTATACCAAATTTCAGCTCAATTGAATATTGGTAAATGGTTTAAAATTCAATTGCAAGATTTGACCAGAACATGCATCCTGACAAACATTGCAAGTATTAGCTGCAACTTTGCTTGTAATTTGCTTGAATATTTTAGAAAAAAGTATTCTCTCTTGTACCTTGTGAAATACACTATGTCTTGCCTTATTTTATTAAGATTGCTTCAGTTATTTTAAAGTGAAAATGTAACAAACATAGAGAGGAGCTACTTCACAAATTATAATATTAAAATTAAATTATAGATGGCAATAAAACACTTAATATTAAAATAAATGTTATGATAATTAGCATTATAATGTTAGATCAGAGAGTAACAAAAACGTGTACATAATATCCTTTTAAAGGTATGGGCACTGAACACTGACCTTTGTACCTACTCGATTATGACATGAATCTTTGGCACTTAAATGTTGCTTTTCAATAAATAACTATTAGATAAGTTTGCTTTTAGTGACAGAAATTTATTATCCATAAGAACCAAATGGGTATAGCTATCATGGCGTGACATAACTGAGATAAGCTGCAGATTACAGCTGTAAGCTGATAAAACCTTATGATAGGGAGAGCTGCTTGCTGTTTAATCATCATCAAATAAATATACAATAAATGTAATGCTAAAGTCTTGACTAAGTGAATCAATTGTTGTTTGTCTTACTGAGATACTGAAGAATAACCGAGGGCTTTGTTTTATGTACATAAGTAGTGTAAGGGTTGCATTAGGCCTCTGTAAAGCTTCTCATGTGTCCTTTGTTGTATTGAGAAACATAATCAATAGAAAACTATCCTCTTTACACGAGAGGCAAGCTTGTAGCTTTAGATACAGTCAATTTCCTCTTTGTGGTAAAAGAACATCTAAGAAGTTTGTATGAATAAATGCTGTACGTAGAAAATACGTCCGGCAACTTACGGCTTTAACAGAATTAAATAAATCCAGGCTGAATTCATACTGACAAACTCCTCGGGCGCCGGTTCCTTCGGCGGAAAACTTGACATTATTTTCCAGAACCTTCACATCGGGATTGTTTACATTCTTCAAGTCAACTCGTAGGGTAATTACATTTTCGGTCTGAGCCCAATACACAAAAGGACTTGGAATCACCATTTTAATTATACCAATAAAAAGGCACACCTAACTAAACTAAAAGTAACTACATAAAGTAAAACCCTGTTATTGCATCGATAATTTAAAAAAAAACTTTACTCCACACCCCTGGAAGATCCTTTTCATTTCAATGATTTGATTTGACAATGACTTTTATGATTAAATTTTGTTTTCTGAAAGTTGTTACAAAATAGAGATAGATTACAACCGCTTCCGAGAAACATGAACATCGATTGGTCGCAATAATCGACTAAAAGTTTTTTTTTTTTGGCTATCCTAGCCTAAGTCGTTGAGGATCTTAACTTTGGGTACTTAGACCGCTTTACATTGTCTTTGAAACCTCGTTGTTCAATAATGTTGCCAAAACATTACTTTTGCAGTGAATATCGTTACCTAAGTTAAATTCACGTGGTTCCATTTAGTTGACATATTATATACATTTACACTCGCTGTTCTATTATAAGCTCAGACATATTAAATCGTCGGTGTTTAGAAATTAAAATCAAAATTCAAATGATTTACTTTAAATATGGGTAAGTGTCACAAAAACCAAAAAAAAGCTTTTTAAAACTACATTTTTTTTCCAGAACAATCAATGAAAAAATGTACCTGACGTTTATGGTATTATCTCGGCCATTTTCAGGCTCATGACTTCTTTCAAGAAAGACAGAGGCCGAGATTATTTCTCAAATCATACCAAATTAATAGGGCCTCTGACTGGCACTCAAACTTCTTAATTTGCTGATAGGATTTTTCGCAATCGAGCTCTGGCAGCACCGTCTCTCACTCCTGTCAAAAAGCCGTTTGCATCGAGGATTTCTAAAAAATCCAAATAATTTAAATTTTCTCGTTGTTCGTTACTTATTCTATCTACGCAAAATGGTTTAAGCAACGTGAAGTGCTTCAAAAATCATAAAGTGGTCCCACACTGATTGTAGAAAAAGTTGTAAACAAATCCAAAATGTCCGTTCCGACGACAGGATTGAGTAAACTAAAAAAGAAACACATTCGCGTGAAGCATCAAAAAGTGAAATTGTTTCGTGCAAATGAACCATTACTGTCTGTGTTTATGTGGGGTGTGAATCATACGGTGAGTTCTTTGTACTGTGCGGATTTGATGTAACGATGAAGGGGGCCGTGCGTAATCCTATTTAGAGGCGATAAATCGCATTCCTGTAGTACCATTATGTCATTGCCCGCCGCTGGTTTGTTGTCATTCTCGCGTTAACCCGCCTTTTCGTTTGTTTACACCTAAATTCCGTCCCACTTTACTACACATTTGAAACTCTTCATCTTTGGCACAATTTCAAATTGTCTCGCTATCAACCTCGCTGTTGAATAAAAATAGATCGCAATTTTATTACAACGCACATCAGACCATATAAAACTTGCCAAAAAGTACCGTAGAAAAACAACAATCAAGTAATGTTAATTATAAAACAATAGGCACCAGTAGTGGCAGTTTCTTGTTGCCACAGAACCTCTGATTCCTATTCAATTACTACTATTTAACAAAATTTTTATCATACTATGAAACACAAAAAACAAAAAAAGTAATACAAAAAATGAACAATACAGCTACATTAGGCTTTAATTTTTAGATGGAAATATGTTAAAATAAAGCTGCGATTGAGTTTCCAGTCAATTCAGTCTATTAGACGAGGACATCAGAACTTAGTCAATTTTCTTAGATTCTAGATTTAGATCCATCAATGAAAAGCTTTCAGTACTGGCTAATTAAATAAAAATCAATTGCGATGTGTTAATCTCTCAATAACTAGAAAATTGCTCAATCAATTTATACATATTTTTGTTTTGTTACCATCAATATTGAGGTGTTTTAACAGAAAAAACTGCAAGGCGCAGGTAGTTCACAGTAAAAAGCTATAATTTTGTATTCATATTACACTAGCTGCGCTCTGCGATTTCACCCGTGTTTTCTAAGATAAAAAGTAGCCTGTGTGTTAATCCAGACCATGAACAGCCTTCATTCCAAATTTCATGTGAATCCTCTCAGCCGTTTTTGCATAAAAGAGTAACAAACATACATCCATACATTCTTCCACACTTTCATGTTTATAAAATTACACCCCGTAGTTTATAATCACCCCATTTTACTGATATCTGAGATAACATTTTCATTTTCAGATAAATGAGCTAAGTCATGTCACAATACCAGTCATGCTGCTACCCGATGACTTCAGAGCCTACTCCAAGCTCAAAGTTGATAACCATCTATTCAATAAGTAAGATTTTATGCCAATATACATTTATGCTTTTACTTATAAACTTCTGCTTTTTGTCTTGCCTGGAAGGAGTCTAATTGGCCCAAATATACATACTCAAGGACATATTCAATGGTCTACCGCATGATCTTTGGGCCAAAACTACCACCCAGTCGATGCCAGATCTCAAATGCGCATGTGGCAGGCCAAGGAAGCAATGTCGGGACAACCTCGACAACAATCGGGAGGACTGGCCAATTCTAGTACAGGATAGAGACTTATGAAAGAAGGGTAGGGAGACCTTTGCCGAACATTGGGACACAATAGGCTCATAATAATAATAATAACTTGTAAACATTGCTTAGATAAATAAATCTTATTGGACTTTTGCGCAATACAAAAGTGAAGTGCGCAGCTAAGTTAATTGCATTAGTTAGTTGCTGCATTACTTAGCTAACTTTAAGCAGCCTTTATAAATTAGGTCTTTGGACTTACCAATGCCTCTCTTTACTAGTGGAAAGCTTTTTTCCATGAACCCACTGAGGTGGGAAGGTTTTATATCTAACTTCACAAGTATGAAAATGATAAATCAAGCTCTCTCACCTTCTCGCATAGCACATCTATAGGTAGCTATGCTTCACTGTTCCTACTAAAATTAACTTTACTGTGGCATAGCAAGGGTAGGGTAGTTTTAATTTCATACTAAAGCCAGTCTTCTGTATTGTACTATTAAATTAATTAATGCCTCTGTTTCTCTCCGATTTGGTGGATACCTACTGTTAGTATAAATTTGGGCCTAATTCACTAATATAAAAACTATAGTAAAGATCAAGTTATGCAAAAAACAATAATTTAATATGGACCTAACTTTTGTTATCAAGAATTCTAGGTATTTCGAATAGGAAATGATATTGTTATTAATACCTACCAAACTCCAAAAGTAAAGATAAAATCAAGGAAAATACTTTGAAATACTTTTTTTTTGCTTTCTGGGTATTTTAGTAATAAAACATAGATAATACAAGGCTTATAAATGTATTATATGGCATGTTAGGTAAAATAACTCACTGAGCTGCCTTTCAAATGTATTTCCAATAAAAAATATATTTTTACCAAAAAAGGACTTTAAACAATTTTATTTTTTTATTTTTTTATAAATACTTAATAGTTTTTATTAATAAGGCTGCATACTCGTATTACATTTTTGAAAACGTAAAATACTTGTTGCAGAGAAAACATGCCATCTCACTTCAAGGTGAAGGAATACTGCCCGCTAGTGTTCAGAAACCTGAGAGAGAGGTTTGGAATCGACGACCTCGACTACAAAGAATCTCTGACAAGGTAAGTACCTCCCAAATAATCACACGCAAATTCTATATTACCTCCTACCTAATTTACTTCGGCACGTGTGATATTCTAAAAATCAAAGATTGTATAAATCCAATTTCCATATCTATTGATAATGTTATTTATGTTTATTTCTATTTGTTATCCCCATATAAATCCGGACTGGTTTCGCGGCCCCCCTTAGATTTAGGAAGCCAGAGAAGTACCTCTGCTCGCGCGCGGTGAAGCGGCCAAGCTCGCTGCGGCGCTCCGCCACCGCCCCGTCCGGCGTCGCCGACCTCCAAAGCCATCAAGACAGCATTTTCCACGATGCGAGCGCTTTCGTCAAGCGCGGCCTGACGATAAAACGCCTGAGGTCAGCGGAGTTTTTCCCAGCTGTACGATTTATTTTATTTTTCTCGATAACAGTATGTATAGTGTGCTGACTGACACGGCATTCATTACATCCCACCAAACCAAAGCCGGAGTCCCGGAGTCATGTCCCAGTTCTAACCGCTTGTGAGACGAGAAGAATAAGGTTTTTTGAGTGTTAATTGGTTCAATTCGTCCCGGGTCTCCCAGATTTGAGTCATTATGACGGCGCCGGCGAATCACCCGCTCCTTGATTGTCCGTGACCTCCATTAAGCTCCTGGCTCCATTCACGTGTATTCCACATGCTTCCACCTAAAGGTGCGTGCAAACATTCTGTAACACAGCAAAAAATACTCAGGAAAAACAACAAAAAAATTGAGATAATGTAAAGTTCGCCACGCTTGTCGCTGACACGAGTGACTCATTCTCACCGAGCTATTGCGTGCGAAGTAAAAGCTTCTTATTATTTTACTATGAAATTTCTTAACCGATCTTGGTTTAATTTGGCAAATAAATGTTTATCAAAAAGTCAGGCAAA
Source organism: Alcis repandata (assembly GCA_949125135.1). Lineage (NCBI taxonomy): Eukaryota > Metazoa > Arthropoda > Insecta > Lepidoptera > Geometridae > Alcis > Alcis repandata. The sequence goes on from OX421238.1 coordinate 9,366,294, forward strand.
AGATATATTTATTAAATCCCGGAAAAATGACTAAGCTGGAAATGGTGGGGAAATCACAAAGTTTCCTCGAGATCGGTTCAGCTAGTTTTGCTTTCACAGATATCTCTTATCTATTGCGTGCGTTACATGTTGTGTTACAGGATGTAAGTGCGGAGCATAATATTCGTAAATATTTTCCAGTTTTATTTTACACTAACACATGCACAATGTAAAGACACTACCACGATTGTGCACTCCCACAGGAGGTGAGTATTTTGAGAATCATTGCACTTGGAAGAAATAGACGAAGATGGGTTTTTGGGATTGGTGCCTTTGAAATTGTAAACTAAAGCATGATGGTTTTCTGATTTTTTTTGACCTTACGAAATGTACTATGAAATATCTATTACAGAAGTAAGTTTGTGGGAATTTGAGGTAAAGGAAGAAGTGGATAAATATTAGAATACACTTTGAACAACAGGAAGAACATTTATTTCTGTTGATAGATAATGTTGCAAAGGCGAAAAAAAAAGGCATCGGAATATGACCTTTTTATTGTGTGCTATAAAGTAGAAATTAAAATAAAATAAAACCCGCTTCAGCGTCTTCTTTACACGCTTTGAAGAGTTTACCTTTTTGGAAAATTCAGCTCTATTTAACACGTTCACACGCACGATACGACCGCCACGGTCGCGCCACCAAAAAGGTTCCTATTGCACAAAAATCACTTATAGTTTACAACATACCTATTAAACGTAGATGGACAGTGGACACGTTTAGTTTGATAAGAGATTTTGTAATGTCCATCTTACTTGCTAAAAGTCTTCGCCCAATAGACCCTCAACACCTGGCTAAAAGCAAAGCTTTGATATGTGAATCCTAAATATTTCAATTGACGAATACCACATTCGGAGGCCAAGGCAATATTTTAGGTCATCACACTAGCTTAGTAAGTAATAAGGCGTGGTTACGCGCTGTTCACGCGCTGTTCACGCGTCGTACACTCTTCGTCACTTGGAATATATACCGTACGACCCAGAATACAGGGCTTACATTCGAATGCTTTACTCTTAGCGGACTAAGGGCTCGAGAGATTGTTTTTCGTCTTTAAATCCAAAGATGAATAAATCGAGCCTTTGTTGTGGAGTCGGTCTTTTAGGCGGTGGCCTTAAAAATTTCCACAAGCACTTGACCTACTTAAAAACACTGCAGTACCAAAACAAACGTATGATTAATTTTATTGTATGGTTAACGATAGCGTGACTGGAAAGATTAGGTGCTCATTAAAGTTCTTAATAGCTTTAAGTATTAATAGAAAATCATTAATTCAATAGGGTTTTCCTGGTGGCAGTAAAGTTGTGTAATTTTTGTTATGGCTTGTCGAGATATGAATAGGTTTGAATTCAAATAGTGCCTATAGTGTCTAACAGACCTACGTTTACGGGATATGTAGATTTCCTACTTTAATATTTAATGGTTTGAGTGCAGTAAATACGTAAGGAGATTCAAATAAGAAACGTATTTGACGAAAAGACCATGATACAAAAAAATAGTTAGGTATTGATTAAAATATAAATGCAAAAGTCAGTGAGTGAGTGTTTATTAGATACTATTTTGGCCTTTTTCGTTCAATTGCTGGGCAAAAGCCTCCTTATTCTCTTACGATTGGATTTCCTTGGAACGTTTTAATAAAAGTTATTGCAGAGCGAAAACAGTCACAAGTCTTTGTTCTTGCATATTAGTTTGCAGATCGAGTCACAATGCTCTCATAGTTTATTCAGTACGCCTTTTCGAGGTGGTTATCACCTTTTGGTACTTTTTAGGAAGATGGTCGTGTATGCTTGAACTATTAGCGATATGACAAGATACGTTAGCACAGTTTTATATTTGGTATTCATTCCGAGAACTGTTTTTTAAATATATGTAAGACTGAGCTATAAATACTTTAAATATAAGAAACAGACTGTAAGAACCATAGATAAAGATGTTATTTGGAGGGAAGTAGTCTTATTGAATGTATTTGTGTATGTAATGGCATATTTATGCGTCAAGTGTGTGTCAGTTCTTTACCAATGAGTTTTGATATTTTCCCACCCTTAGAGTGGATTAACATTACAAGAGTGTCCTTATTGCACAAGTCTGGTGCGATGGTAATTGTTGATGTTTGCCATTCCGCTCGCTCAAATGGTGAGAGTAGCTTGGTGCAAGAGGGATGCCATGCGATGACCACCGCTGCCAGACTCACAATAATGTCGTAGCTTTAGACACGGGTTTATAGATATAAATGAAAAGAAAGAATGATAGACATTATTTTCACATGAAAAAGGGTATACAACGGCCTATTTAATAATGTAACTGCAACACGCCAATACTACAACTGGGTGAACTACGGGTACAAAAAGGTACCCTTGCAACACCTAGATAAACCATATATATAGAACACGGGTATGAAATGAAGAAAATGACTAAAGTAAACGAAAATAACAGAAAAAAATATGAAATTTATAAAAGCCCTTTGTCGTGTCATCCTGTCATTATCCTTTGAAAGCAAGTCGTGTGTAATATTTAAGAGGAGCTATAGCAATCTCTCGGTATCTTGTCTGCAGATCGCAGCCGATCCCGGACGACTCGTCCGGCAAGTCGGGCGCCAAGTTCTACCAGAGCTACGACCGCCTCTTCATACTCAAGACCCTGACTTCCGAGGAGGTGGAGCGGATGCATTCCTTCCTCAAGCATTACCATTCGGTATGTATTTGGTTCCTAAAGTAGAGTAGTACTTATAAAGGCTTATTCATAAAGGGAAAAAAAATCAGCTGTTTTTTTTCGCGAATTTCGGGTTGGTCCCGTAGTAAAAGTGTTCATAATGATGAGTACTATGAGCCCTTTTCGACTTAGCATACCCTTTACGAATAACCCTGTATACAAGGTGTAACGGAAAGGTGTAGTAATACTTAAGGGTGTTCTTCTTCACGTAAAAGTGAACAACTTTTGTGACAAGTTGGCTAAATTCGAGAAAATAAATATCGAGTCTCCATCCAGAATATTTAGTCACGTGAGTGTTCTATGGAAATTCGATATTTTCTTTCTCTAATTTAGCAAAGTGTTCTAGAATTGTTCGCTTTGACGTGTGGAACACCCTTAAGTATTACTACACCTTTCCGTTACACCTTGTATACAAATAAAATTAAGGTATGGGTACCCTGTTACTAGTAAACTAAAACGGCCGTATTCTTTGATCATAAATACAATAGATACAAAATCCACGCAAAAATGGTGCTTTGAAAACACGTTATCGTAGAGCGATAAGGTTGAAATTCAAACGAAGATATTAGATGGAGAATTATTTTTAATAGAACGTAAATATACATCAACAATGTAACATAAGTGTCGATGCGACGGCGCTTTTTAAAATTTATTTTGATGGAACCATCTATTGTTTCTATTATTGGTATTAATTGTATTTATGATCAAAGTCCACTTAAATTTCTTCATAGTGTCTGTAGCTACGTAATACCTTCTTGAACATGTTTTGTTGCTACTGATTTTGTAGAAGAAGAAATGTCACGTAGAAAAAAACTATCGCCGTGCAGTCTCCCAAAAACTCGAAAATGGATCGAACGATTCGTTTTTTTTGTTGTCTTTGCTTCTCATCGTAAGGATAGGAAAAGTTGCTGCAAGATAGCGAGTCAAATCGCGAGCCGAGGCTGGTATTAAATAAAAATAAATTTGGACCGTAACACAAACCAATTTTCTAAGCTATCAGTAATAATAATTTACGATACTTAGTAATAATTCACGATTCCTGAAATACATAGCGATAAAAACCCAGCGTTTCGTTTATCAGTCTAGTTAACAATTAAAAACATGCAATATTTGTAAATGGCTTCCTTAGAAGCTATATCTAAACAGGCAACATTCCTTTAATTTCTAAGCCCGCTCGAGGGAGATAAAAATCATTATCATCGACATTTATCAATTTATATGTAAACGCACGATAACCTGTCATTTAGTATTAAAGCTATCTTATTTATTTATCTTATCGAGGAAAGACGCATGTAGACAGCTATCTAATGTACAACAACAAAGATAATACCTGAAAGTAAATCACGGTGTTTAAAGAAATAAATGCGAAAGTTTATCTGTATGTTTGTTAGTCCTCGCTGAAACGGCGGGATGGAATAGGATGAATTTTGAAATACGAGTACAAAATTAGAAAGAAAGAAAATTAAAATAAATATTAAAAAAAAAAACTAATCCAAGTAAATAACAATTCTAATTTAATATAATTATTCTGATTTAATAAAATTATACTAAACTAGCTGACCCTTGCCCACTTCGTTGGGCATAATGTTAATTAAACCCGAAGCCATCGCGCGCCGTCCGGACCGTTTTTTCTCCGATTCACTTTGCAAAACGGACTACCACGTAAAAGCCTTTTTATTTTTCGGTTTTTTATATAACCTATGACACTCAGCAATAATGTGGCTTTCTATTAGTGAAAGAATTTTTAAAATCGGTTCAGTAGATCCCGAGATTACCCCTTACAATTTAACAAATATACAAACACACAAACTTTACTTCTTTATAATATTAGTATAGAAGTATAGATTAGAATTTGGATTTATTTTATTCCTTGGATTGATACAATGCCTACTTTTTATTGTCATCATAATTACCGTGTAGTTAAACCGCGGCGCGGGTAGTAAGTACCTCAATCGGAATATCTGACTATCGTAGAATAGGCATGACGACAGTATCAAAAAATCGCCGATTCAATGCTTTCAGGGGACTAGCCAGATTAAAAAAATTTAAAACACATGTTTAGTTTTACTTTTAAAAAACAGATTATTAAGATTTTCAATAAATTAAAACATTAAAATACAGCAATCGGCCATCTTGTCAGAAACAACAATCACAGCGTATGACGTCACGCCTCAGTGAACTCAGGTCATCCGCCGCTCATCACGCATAGACACAATGACATGTTCACTAGCCGTGACGTCAAATCGACGCCATGACACAAGCAAGCTGTTTTCGGGCACTGTTGAAAAAATATGTGAAAAATGACTTCAAACTTCGTTAAACTTAAGTTTATTACCGAAATCAAGGCTTTTTTGTAAGTAGTAAATGTGTACTCACATTATGGAAGAGGATTTTAAAATCTTTCGTCACGCCTATTCTAAGTATTTAGTGCTGGTGTACTAAAACTATGCAGGTTTTTGATACTGGCGTCGTTCGGTTATACAACTCACTAATTTGATAGAACTGAAATTTATCTGCGTCTCTTTTCAAATATGCATATAAATAAGGCATTAAGAATACGGACGAGTAATGCAACAAAAAAAAAATACCAAAAAGATAGATTGAAACGGAAATTTCTAGGTCTTTAGTTGAGAATGTTTTATTCGTTTGAAAAAAAGCCGACTACTACCCCAAAAAAGGGACGAGAAGAGAAATGTTGCAATGAATCCCAAGATGTGTGACTGGGTATTTTCATCACTAACAAAGGCTTAAACACTGGATTCCTATCGTAATATTTATTCAGCAAACACTGAATCATGATTGCGAATAATGAAGCCATAAGCCCACAGCTGTAAATCTGAATGCAATCTACATGTTTTATGACGCGCCGGCGACGGCGGTGCCTGAAATAAATTATACGAGCACTATTTGACGTTACAACTTATTTCTAGACTTGATAACTGTTTCTAGGAATAGTTTTTTAAATCAGCTCTTCGGGTTATGAGGAACCGGTATGCTAAGCCGAAAAGGGCTCATGGTACTCAGCATTATGATTAAGAACGATTAAACTTTGTAACCAATCCTGGAATGTGAAATAAAATCCCAACAATAGAGATTTTTGCTACAAAAATGATAGAAAGATAAATTCTGTAAATGGTATATCAATTCAACTCATCACCACTCCAGTTTCTTGCAGTTCACGTTGACTTTTTGTTCATAAGAAAGAGTGACTCTTTCTCATGAACAAAACGTCAAAATGATGGATGGCAGTCAATAGGAAGTATTAGGAAGCGCAAGCCTATCGTACAAATAAAACTGGTACAACTATGAACAAATTTGGCTGCACTTGGCCTGCCAAGAGATCGCTCTTAACGATAATTTCTGGTGTGAACAATAAAGAGTATCTGCGCTGTAGTTTAGCCTAAAATAAACAATATCCTCAACGGCTCGGTCGTGTATTGGGCCGCAGTACATCGTGGAGCGGCACGGCAAGACGCTGCTGCCGCAGTACCTGGGGATGTACCGGCTCACGGTGGACGGCATCGAGCACTACCTCGTGGCCACCAGGAACGTGTTCTCCAACCATCTCAATATACACAGGTACTACACTACACAACACAACACAAAATAGGTTCCCAGCTGGTTCCAGCGATGGTGACTACTGTTTCTGTTATATTAAACAGCAGAATAACACCCAACGCTTTGTCGAACAGTTTTAAAGATTCTTACTGGTTGAGCGCAGTCTTTTGCGTCCCCGACACTACAGAACGCGTCGAGAATGATTCGAAGCTTGGAGTTCGCGCTGATCGGATCGCGCGGCCACGGCGTCAATCGTCAATCGTCAATCGTCAAATCCTCTAACTCGCTAAGAGTTAGAGTATAGCTGGCTGTTGATTTTGTTGTACCAAAACAACTATTAATGCCTATCGTTTAAAATGCTTTTGTTTCTGTAATGTGTAAGAGGCCATCTTTTAAATAGGAACAACTATTAAAACGATAATTAATGCCATGAGTCAATCTATTTTAATTTTAAGCATACAGGCTGTATGATGGCGTTGTCGCTAACACAAAACTCATCGTTCCCAGGAAGTACGACCTGAAAGGTTCGACGGTGGACCGCGAGGCGTCTGAAAAGGAACTCGAGAAGGAGCTGCCCACGCTCAAGGACAACGACTTCATCAAGCAGGGCGTGCGCGTCGACATCGGGGACGCGGCTAAAGATAAACTGTTGGAGACGCTTACTGCGGACGTGGATGTAAGGATGTTGTTAAGTTATTTTAAACTGTATTATTAGTTAGAATTAGGTACCTATTTTGTTCGTGCGAGTCGACATCGAGGATGGCTAAGGATAAACTGTTGGAGACGCTCACTGCGGACGTGGATGTGAGGGTATTGTTACGTTACTTTGAACTCTAATCTTAGTTTTTATTTTATGTAGTTGAGTGACGAGACGAGCAAATCGCTCGCCTGATGTTTAACGTCACGTTTGCCCATAATAGGTCTGCGCCACCCAGAATTTTGAACTCGCAGACTTCAAGACCCTGCGCGGCACAGCACTGCGCTCGTCACCCTGAGATATAAGTTGTTTAATCTCCCATATGCCCTGTAATTTCACTGGAAACAATGTCCTTCCAACCGGAACACAGTACCTAACGTTTGTTTTTACTGCTTGGCGGTGGAATAACTGGCAAAGGTGTGGTACTTCCCCAGGCGGGCTTTGCAAAAAAGCACTACAATTAGGTAGAATTAGGTATCCATTTTGATAGTGCGCGTCGAGATCGGGGATTTTTGAACGGTTTTATTTAGCTTGCCCTGTTTGTTGTTGTTTTGGTTTAGTGAGAATAATTGGGTGTTCTGTCTCAGTTCCTGACGAAGCTCCACCTGATGGACTACTCGCTGCTGCTGGGCGTGCACGAGTGCGGGCGCGGCGAGGCGGAGGCCGAGGCGGCGCGCACGCGGGACCTGGAGCCCGACTCGGGGGACGGGGACTCCGACTCCGACTCCGATACCGACAACCGGCACCGGGACAGGTATACTGACTCGCTGGTGGAGGCCGAGACAAGTCTGCGCAGAGCCTACAATCGCACTGCTCTTTTGGTGTAAATGATAAAAAACGTCAGAAATTATGGTGATAAAAGTTTCCCATGGTAAAAAACATTATAAAAACGTTTTTAGGATTCTAAATATTCTTCGGGGAAGAACCCTTAGGCGAGACTTCGGTGTTTGTCTGTATCACAGCACAGCCAATTATTTTTCTGTCAGATAGGGCTACTTACGCCGCCGCGCCGGACAGCCCCCAACGCAAAAACCATAGGGTTATAAGTTTTACGTGACTGTGTGTCTGTCTGTGGCAGCATAGCTCCCGAACGGATGAACCTATTTTAATTTTCTTTTTTTTTGTATGTTTTTCTTTTAAGGTGAATTAGTTGGGAGTGTCTTTAGCTAAGTTTTTTTTATTTTCAATTGAATGAGTTGTTCCCCAGATGGGGCTACAACACGCCGCCGGACTCCCCGCGCGGCCTGACGCGGCAGTCCTCGCTGCGCTACGAGGGCATCATCCCCGAGCTCGACATCTACGCCATCCCGAGCCGCGACTCCGCCGCCAAGCGAGAGATATACTTCGTGGCGCTTATTGACGTGCTCACGCATTATGGGGTCAAGAAACAGGTTAATATTGTTTAGTTTTGTATAATCTAGAATGTCGATATAACATTAGCAATTCAGGGTTATACAGAAAGGCTATGCTAAGCCGAAAAGGGCTCATAATAGTACTCATAATTATGAACAACTTTTACTACGGGGCCTACCCGGAATTCGCGAAAAATATCTGTCAATCATAATCATAGTAATAGTTGTTCATAATGATGAGTACCATGAGGCCTTTTCGGCTTAGTATACCCTTCCTGTATAACCCTGTATAACTGCAATAAGATTACGGATTACATAAATAGGGAATATGCATTTGGTTTAACTTTAATTGTTTTTTTTTCCCCTTAATCTATTTTGTCCTAAAATTGTATCTGAACCATTATTTTCTTATTTAGTATGTTTTTAATTGCAAAAAATATTAATTAAAAAATGCAAAATAAGCGCGCGAAATTGAAATTTGGGAAACGCATCACCATTGGTAGAACCGAAACGTGACGTCACATACCATGTTATCGGATTTAGAGACGTTGCTGTTTGTATGGTGTCTGAAAAAAATTTGTTTTTATTTGTGTTTCTGTAGTGTTTTTCATTTAGTGCAACTTCTGGACTTCTGGTAGCATTAAATCATCTAGGACGATGACTGAAAGTGGCTTTGTCAAAGCACAATCGGATAATCTACCAAAAATAGATGCATTCATGATGACAGCATATTTTAAATCAAATCAAGATTTTACGTGCCTACTTACTAACCTACTTCGGATCAATTCTAACCATGCTAACTATCCAAATAATTATTATAATATACTTACGTTAAAGTGATCTTCACAACAATACAAACACGATAATGAAGATACAATATCTCTTCTCATAACCTTTGTTTTCGTATTTTTGCATCTTTTGGAACAGGAAAAAACACTTTTTCAGGTGTACTTATAATAGTGTTTTTGCACATTGGTACAAGACAATATCTATAAAATGGTTTTTTAGCTTTTTCCATGGTGTGAATAGCTTTTAAAATTGAAAATCTGTTTATAGCAACCAAAAGTAACTGTCAAGCTTATTAGTCAACAAACATACCACTACATACCACTACCACTACCATACCACTACCACTACCAGTGGGTAGTGGTATGTGACGTCATTCAAGGCCCGCGAAAAATGGCGGCGTTCAAACAGATAAAATTTTAGCGATGTTTTAAATATCATTTTAAAAAATAATTAGAGCGTTTCCAACAGTATTTATATTTTTTACTATTTTATAACGATGTAAGAAGTGAATTAAAAATTAAAAAAAAATACATGCATATTCCCTATTACTTTTATTTAGAAAAGAAATAAACTTGCTTTTACACATCCCAAGCGAGACGTCGTCGGTACAGGACTTATCGCCCCCACTTAGAATTAGAAAATAAATAAATAAGAAAATTAGTTGGTTTCATCTAAATTAATCGCACATACGAAAAACTTGCGCGTCTATTATTTAATGCTGAGAGATGATTGAATAATGGAAATATTTTAAGAAAAATGTTACGCGCGTCCGTGAAATAAATTTACTGATTAATAATATAAACAAATCCCTATTTCTACCCAGAAACTGCAACTACTTCTTACCCTCCAATAAACATCCATCTAAAATCTTTTACTTACCCTTCGAAATTCCAGGCGGCGAAAGCAGCGAAGACCGTGAAATACGGAAGCAACGTCGACGGCATATCGACCTGCGACCCCGAACAATACGGGAAGCGGTTCATCGAGTTCGTGGCCAAAGCTATCGAGGGCTAGAACTCTGCGAACTCTGGTCGGCGGGCCACCCGACCAGACACGCGCCGCGCGGCCATGGTCGGACGGACCAGACTTTGGTCTGAGGGATCTATAGAGCCAGGATTTGGGATTTCGTAAAATCCACTCTTGATTTTTTTCGTGTCAATTTTTGGTCGATTTTAGACAATCTATTGAAACGATTTTGTCGATTAAACGTACAACAATTTAATAACAACGAGAATAGAAAGAGGTTCCCTGATGTAGGGTTAAAAAAGCCCAAAATCCATTGAAACAATCCTTGAAATATTCGGGATTCGGGCACGAAATATAATAATTGTACTCTATTTGATCAAATGTTATCTGGTCCGTGCGACTATTGGTCGTGATCGGTTAGTGCGTCAGTGTTTTTCATAGTTGTGAGGCGATCGGTGTGGTTTTTGATGGAAATGTGTTTGAACATGGTGAGTATTTGCTGACTGGTCTGTAGTATTTTCGGCTGTTTTGATTTTTGATTAGTGCGCGATGACCTCAGTGTCGTAATCAAAATGAATACGCGCGTGCGTTTAATTTTTTAAAGTCAAATACCTACATAGTTTTACTATGATAACTGACGAAGTTTTGCCAATTTTGCTATATCGAAAAGTACATAGTCCTTTGCAGTCGAAAAAAAATTGTTGAAATCCTGTCCAATGACTGGCGGCATTTACAAGAAAAACCTCTAAAAGTTTTCTTAGCATATTATGATTGATTATGTACTCAGCGCTCACTGAATGTTTTTTCACATTCAATTCTTATAATAATTATTGTAGTTTGTAAACTCACCTGATGAAGGTCACCGAATGTGACCGAAACTAGACTTAATTTTTACGTGAGTATTTCCGTGTTTAATTATAACAAAAATTTTAGTTCTTCAGTATAGATTTGGCATCAACGATTGGAGACCGATCGCCTCAGAGCTTTGTCACGAAATGTGAACGCGACACTTCTTCCGATAGCTACGGAACGTGATTTTAATGGTTATTGGTGGTGTGGGGTTTTGTGTCTGTTTGTGGATGTTCTACGATACTTTGGTAGTGAAATGTGGCAGTGGTGGAGTACTTTGATTGAGAAGTTAGCGCAGTGATTTGATAATCAAATAAACTGCTAAAAGTTTCTGATTGCTCTTTGAAGATATTCAAATAAATTCAATAGTCAAGAACGAGGGAAATTGATGTGAGTTAGAAGGGAATGGAATGCTAGATTTTTGTATTACAAAATTGTAAGCATTGACCAAATACCTCAGTGAGACTCTAATTTATATCGTCTAACTCTAGATTTTAGTTTAACACGATTCTGAGCTAGCTGTTTAGAGAAAAGGAATTAACAGGGTGTCGTAGATGTAAAATAAAGAACGGTAGTTTTTTTATACATTCATTTTGATATTAAAAATCGATATCGGAAGAAGCGTCGCGTTACAATGTTGTTATCCTTGTCTAAGACAAGTCGCAAGATACGTTAGTATAAGTCTTATAAAAATGCAAATAAAATTCGTATGTTAAAGTAGATTGACGGTTTAAAATTAGCATTATTGGCGGAACGAGCGGGCGGTCTGTTTGTCGTTTGGACTATATCGCTTCTGTGCGATTTTGATCACTTTATTATTATGAGAAGTATGAACTTAGTCAAGTCAACAAAATGGCAATTATTATGGCCAACACACGGGATTTGTGTGTCAAAAGTATACATTCGATGGGTGAAACGCACACGGCAGACTTATAAGTACAAAATCAAGTCCGCCGAAGTCCGTTGTAGCGGATTGTGGCGTACCGAGACGCACAAAAAGTACGCGGGAATTTGAGATAAAATAGAACCAAGGTGCGTTAACCTTACCAATGGTACTGTATTTAAAGTTCAGCTTAGTGTTCCACGGGCTTTTAACTTGTATAGAAATTGTGTGCGTACTCTCGCCGACTTTCGCAGACTTTTTGTCGGCCGCAGACTCGCCCGCACAAAAAGTCTGTCGCGTGTGTTGTCATAATGCTACTAACGCATAAAAAAGGGACTTGTTTTTTAATTCCGTCTTTTAATGAATCGACTATGGTTCCACAGATTTATTAGCACAGCGAAACTGCTATTTTCGACATTTTATTGAACACCGAAACACTTTGAAGTGATATTTGCAGCACCGCCTTTATTTCAAATTGTATAGTAATTATATTACTAAACGACGTTCAGCTAACGTAGTATTATGAAACGAAATGTTGATATCATTAGATTGTTCTTGTTATGAAAAGCGGCGGTTACATTGCGTGTAATGGTACCGATTTTAAGCCTCGGCACATAGACCTGCGGTGGAGGCCAAGGTAGTTGGACAGCCAATCACCGCTCTCGATTTAAACGTCTCGACCGCTATGATTGGGCGTCTGCTGATCACTACCGTGTCCGCTTCTGTGCGGGACAGGTTTCACCTTCACTTTCCTGAGATATTTCCACATATTTTTGAGTAATAAAAATAGCTAACAACAGGGCGTCACATAACGTCAGTAAAATATGGATGAGGTACATAATTATTACTATAGCAGCCATTCAGCGAGCGGTGTAGAGTTCTGAATTTAGGGTTGTCGCCAGTGTCTTTAGAAAGCTAGTTTGGCAGCTATTATGTATGATAGGATATAAGCCTTCCCATACATTACAGTGAACGCAGAACTCAACTCTAGAACGCTCGCTGTGAGGCCTATGTTTTAACATGTAAAAAGCATTGGGAACTTTATGAATCCATGAAAAACTTGTACCTTACACTGAATGTAAAGTCGCTCGTCGGCCGCCGAATTGTCAAATTATTATATTGTATTATTAATTACAATCTGATGTTAATATCGGCCTTACGAAATTATGTACTGCCTTGAACTGTACGGAATCTTGACTAACTGTTGTTAGAGTTGAATTTCGCTTGGGCAAACAAGTGAAAATCGTCGTGAATCCTGATGCATTTTAGTAAGGTTTTGCAGGCAATTTATTTCATCAAAATCAGCAAGTTTTTATGCTGTGGAATTCTATTATCATTGTGGAATTTTGGCTCATCTAGCTACAACATATAAAATATAATATTTTAGCCCACCTGTCATGCAAAGACAGCTACATTTTTAGGCCTTGAAATTTTCGCTACAAAATAGTACAGAACTAGCACCAATTCCTGCAAAGAAAGCTACAATGAGGATTTACGATGGTTATAGAGTGAATATGAGTTTTCCTCGATAAAGTTGATGTACTAACATCGGTTTTGGCAATATACCCGTACCTAGCTCGCTTAGTCTCGACTCAATATAGAGTTTAGCCTCTTTATAATAATATTACGATATAAGATTTTGTTATTTATTAATCTATTTCGAATAAGACTTCTATTGTTACAAGTCTTTGTGATGACGTGTTTTATGGAAATAATGCTAGCCAATACAAAATAATAATGTTAATTTGAAGGTTTTGTATTTTGGGTACCTATAGTTATTTCTAATGTATGATACCTTTGAATTTTCCTCGTACTTTTTATCTTTTGACTGAATATCTAAACTTCTAAAGAATCATACTGAAGTCAGTATTCAAGGCTCCACCGGCGAGTCTTACTATTGAGAATGTCATCAAAGTATAGGATTTGTGATAGATATTGTTTACTTTTAGATGTTAATTTTTATTTTACTTCTAGATACGGGCTGATGAATGTGAAATGTCTCGAAGAAACTTTGTTATTTAGTGGCATTGAGTTGCTGTAACGTTGTACATACTAAGACAGCGTCTGGGTTTTTAGTGGCGGTAGGGCAGTTGAAATTTGTTGCAGAAACCAGTGAATAACAAGTATGCGTAATAAAGGTTCGCACACATTAGGATGGAGCGTAGCAGCATTTCAATACCATTACTTTTCCTCTGCGGCCCGCGGTAGTGTGTACAAGATTCAGGATGACTTTCGTTTCGACGCGATCCGTCTCCAATGTGTGCGAACCTTAATTTACCTGTTGTTACTTTTTCACGAATTGGCTGAGCCGATCTTGATGAGTTTGGTAAAGAAATAGTGTCCATTATGACGACTGGGCTTCCTTTGCCGAACAACGCGGGCAAACCAGAAAAACACGGAGCGCAGTTATGGACTTATGGACAGTTTTTCCATCTTCTATACCAAGCTTCCTTCAGGATGAGTTTTACAAATTCTACATTTATTTGAAACTGTTCCCTGCGTCGCGTCGATCGTATTTCTATTCCAGCCATAAGGCGCGGTTCGAAATAATGCCAACAGCGCTGATAAGAAACAACAAGCCTCGATTTTGTTCCTCATTTGTGCAGTCTCATTTGTCAGCTCAAAAGACCGCGAGCCTGAATGAGTCGACAGAGCAAGACGACAACCAGGGCCATCCAGCCTCCTAGCCAAGTTGCAATCCCATAATCGAAACGCTATAGAAAACTAGAAAAATGTATGGGAATATTTCTATCACAGAATAGAGTTTCTATAAATAGATTTTAGAAATGTCATTCCTATAAATTTTCCTAAATCGTTTCGATTAGAGAAATGCAACTTGGCTAGGGGGGCAGTTTAGGCTCGCCTTAAGGCCACTGTTGGCTCTTTGGCGATATAAAAGCAATTGAAATCCGCCATCTCATCAATTTGTCTTATTGAAGCCACTGTTATTTCCTGTGTCGACATATTCCTGAGCAATGTGTTAGTCATGAAATGATTTGAGATGTTGTCAATGTTGCCATTGTTTAGGTCGGTAATCGTAATGTTTAGTTGTATTTGTTTCGATAGGTCTTTATTCTTGTTACGGTGAAGGCGAGTGGAAGCCCCTGATGATTGTGGCGCGTATATTATAATAGCTTCGCTAAAACTTTAATCCATATTCGGCATGTAAGCAACACGGTTGAAATGTTAATTCTCTAGTCTACTACTCTTGTAAAGACAAATGTGTATGGAAATTAATAAAACTTAATTTTTTGAAATTCGGTTTATAAAGTTTCTGCAAAATGTGTTTTATTTTATTATCATAGCCAAAACTATAGGATTTCAATTCACCACACAAGCACACCTTGTATGTCTTTCTCAAGTCGGCAGAAACGAGATAATTCATTTTAATTGAAAAAAAGCCCTATAATGATATTTTTATTCAATGAAACTAAACTTAAATTATAAGAAATACTTTTATTATAAACCCCCGCTTAAACTTAACTAATCCATCCTTGTCTTGACATGCTTCTCTGTGATTTTGTCTTTTTCAATAATGTAGACAACTGCACCCCAACCAGAGATCGCGTCGCGGTCAGCTGCGTTCACGAGAGCCTGACGAAAAAAATGATGGTAACGATTAAAAACTAGTGCAATCGCTATGACTGATCTCTCCGAGGCAATATTAGGAATGGAGAAGATACAGGATAAAAGGTATAAATAAAAAGCCTTTGTTTCTTTCTCTAGCTTGTTCAGTTGTATACACAATTACACATTGCACAATACAAAAGAAGCTCTTTATCAATCAGCATTTTATTTCCATACTGGAGACCATGAGAATCAGACCTACAAGGTAATCATAATTATTGTGCCAGACCTTGGTAATATTTTCCCTCAAACCAGAACAACAAAAAAGGGTGATATTTTAACATGTGAATCTGTGGCACATTTTAGCACCCAAAAGGCAAAACCGGTAGTTTTTTATTCATTCGAAAGGTGACCGGATTTGATAGAGTATTCTGAACTGACTAAAGAAAATAAGTTCAGTCATTTGTTTATTTCTTTTGAGCTCTTTTCTAGGTGGCATGGGGATTTTCTGAAATCTAATTTTAATAGTAGTTTACCTGTGAAATAGTTTCAAACAGCTCATCTGGCTTCAAGTTGGGCTCCCACAAGGCTTCACACATACCATAGAGTTGCTCGGAACATGTGCCTGACACAACAAAGTCTTCAGGCTCGTTGGGGCAGCCAATCTGTTGGAAAAATGGAAATGTTTTTATAACAAATCATACACTTACCCAGTGTAAAGGTAGGTCTAAAGGAGGTATCTGACTTTATGCAATGTGGACAGCATGAGTAAAGTCATTGTCAGTCTTGTCACACATGATAAGTTTTTAAGAATGTGCAAGATATGAATATGAATTGTGTAAAGCAACCTGGCTTAAATAAAAATAAATAAAATCAAAAAGAAGTAATTTCTTAAAATTAGTAGCTATGGACATGTAGTTGCCTAAAAATCGACAATATCGTCAAAGCAAACACTTTCTTCGCTTTGACCTGACCGCAGAACGCATCCAGTGTGACAAATCCATAAAGCTATTGTATCTATATTAATTTAGGAATTATTTTATAAAATCTTACCAGATCCATATTGCAAACATAAGGCTGGCTAGTAACAGGGTCTAAGCCGGCAATCACGGGCTCAATGAAGTACGGTCCGAAGCGCTTTTCATACAGCAGGTTGGAAAGCATAGCCGAGAAAGTTTTGGGTTGCATTATTCTGTTCTCTTTCAGCTCATAAAGGTTCATTCTGAAATATGTAATAATTTATAATTAGTGTAAGTTATGCGAGTTGTTGTACCCCTGCAGTATTTAATAAAAGACAATGGGAAAACTAATTCAAGTATAGCACAAACTTAATCTGACACTGGAACCAAAAAAATTGAAGCAGGTGTTCTGTGTAGATATTAAGTAGTAAAATAAGAACCAACCTGAATTTTAGCCTTTGGAACACAGTCTGTGTGTCAGTGGCAAGGCCCGGCAAGCCGACAAACAGGGTAGGTCCCATTTGGTACACCTTGGGAAAGTTAGTGGACACGGTCTGGGCCTGGATACCGAAGCGCTTGTCCGTCGCTATCGCTACGCAGTCCTGGCCTTTCATTGCCACCACGGCACCTCCATTGTACGCCAAAATTGACTGAAAACATCATTCGTGATGGGAATAATAACAAAATAAATACGATTTAATTGTCTGAATTTGAGAGGGAATATCATCTAATATAGTCAGAAGAGCCTAGTAGATGGATGAAAACAATGTAAATATTAAAATTAACTGAGTTGTTGTAAAGTTATTAGTGAAAATCTGCATTGTAATGATCGTGATGCTATCATAACCAACCATATTAAAAACAAGGTGAATTTGATAGAGGCTTTTAAATATAAGAAAAATACTTACCATTCTGCTCTAATTCAATGGTTTTAAGTAAAAACTAGTAGTAAATTCAATTTGATTTGATGCAAAAATCGGAAACCGAAAAATGACAATTCATGCGGTGACAGTTTGGCACCATAGACAAACACAGACTATAAAAAACGAAGGTGACGGATAGAGTATACAGTAAAACTTATTTCCAAAGACAATGAATGAGTGCTTAGATGCCATAGCCTAAATAATTAAGGTTCGTTCTTTTTACCCGACTCAGGGTGATAAAAAGGCGGGGTTAAAAGCGAAATATTTACTGACATAACTATTTTATTAACTGATACATACTAGATAAAAAAGTTTAGATTTTCAAATTCTGTAGTTCTTTTGCATATAAATCTAAACGAGATGTCATATTAAATCCCCACTGGTCTTGTACTTGGCGGCAAAGATTCAAATCCACTTCAGCAACGAGTAACCCGTCTTTAGTCTTTGATAGACCAGGGGTTCTGCAACCATTGGGAGCGCTCACGTAGCTGGATCCGTAGTAGCTTCTTGTTACCATACTGCCGTCTTTTCGGACAAATTCTTCGTGCCCAACTCTATTTAAACTGCACGTAAAGTAGCTATTAGCGATTGCTGCACTGCGAGCTTCGATGCCCCAGAACGATTCTCCAAATTCAGAAATCGTTGCTGCAGGATTAAAAACAATTTCCGCACCGTTTAATCCAAACATGAGCCAGTTTAAAGCATGGTGACGCCCGTAGCAGATGTTCACGGCGAATTTGGCAAATTTTGTCTCAAAAACGGGGTGGCCAGTGTCGCCAGGAGCGTAAAAAGACGTTTCATTGAAACTGCCAACACTAGGCAAATGATTTTTGCGGTGTTTTCCAAGGTAATTCCCATTCTCGTCAATCACCACTGCTGAGTTCCACCACGTCCCAAGATCATCTTTTTCAAGAATAGGAGAGATAATGACCATCTTATATTTTTGAGCTAAGCTGCTGACGAACTTCGTACTGGGACCATCAGTGGCTGACTCCGCAAACTCGGACCATTCTTCTTTTTCCTTAGTGCACAAAAAGAAGGGCATAGACCACGTTTCCTGTAAACACAATATTTGGACGCCCTCCGTAGCCGCTATGTCAATTATCTTTTCAACTTTATCAAATATGGCTTCCCTTTGTTCCCTGATAGGCTTATCAGTCGGTAAAACAATCGAGTGTTGCACTAGCCCTATCTTCACTGTCCTCGGCTTCCTGCCTTCCTTTGCCGCTTCGAAAGAGTAGGCGGTCACCTCAAAATTATTCATTTCACTTGAGGTTAGAGTTGATTTCTTCAAGTCAATAAAACTGTGATCTTCTCTTCCATAGTAGATTCGGTTAAACTGCTTCCGCTGGTCTTCATTTAGCTTCTGTTGTATAATTTCTTCTAGATTTTCCACCGCGCTCATTTTAATTAAATCAAGGTAAAGTTACGACGTAGTTTTTCAATGACTTGCGAGGAATAATGGTTATATAACCAGTTTGCGCGGTAAATAAAGCGTGCTATGTATACATATCGGGTGTTTAAAATGCCGGCCGGCTTTATCTGTTGATTGACACTTTTGTGCCATTAACATTCGTTAGCTTAGCTCGTTTACAATCGTAACTCGTACGAGATACGAAATCATTTGCTTAGGTCCTTGGTGGTAAATATTATGAGCTCAGATGAAACAAGCAAGTTTAGATAGATGAGTATATCATCTGTAAGTGCCAAATGAATATTTGTCTAAGTACTGCTTATTTGAACAAAAAATATTTGAACGTATAATAGTTGGGTATCTACTTGAACTGAGTTTAAGAATCAGCTTATACGAAATAGACAATATTATTATGATCCTACAACAGACTTTGCAAACAGAATTAAAACAGGGGAAAACCTATGTTAGTTTCTATCGCAAAGCCTCAGGTACTTAAATACTAATTGTGGTAAAAATGTAAGAACCTACCTACTTCATAAACCAATAAAGTTTATCAAAATAATGAGTAGGCTGCCTAGGACCTAACGATGCAGATATTGATACCGGTCGTCAATCATCCTAGATACTTAAACTTTTAGGTATAGGTTAAATACAAAAAAAAATACTAAATACTTTCAATGATATTCAATTACACAATAGATACTCAGCCTATAATTATGCTATCTGGGAAACTAATCCATAGACCACTGACCGCAGCAACCGCTGTAATTCTATTATCTAGGAGAGGTCCCATTCTGGTAGCATTTAGATATTCGATTACTTATGAAGTTGTATCGCCTAGAGTATCAAATTATTAAAAAAAACTCGCGCATCGAGGGTTCCGCACAAACCTACTCGTACCTATAAGTAAAACTTGTGGTATTTTTTTATTTTTAAGATTCTGAGCTCACAGGAAGTACACACAGGGTTTGAGGTTTTGATTCCCTTGCGAGTATCGAAAATTTGCGGTATAACGGCTGTATCTTTTGGTTGCGTTAGCTTAGAAGTATGATTTTTTCATAGCTCTAAGAGACTTGAGTATTTGATATGAATTTCAGCTTGATACCTTTACGCGTTCCTGAGAAAAAGTGTCTTGAGAGACAGACGGACAACAAAGTGATCCTAAAAGGGTTCCGTTTTTCTTTTAGGGTACGGAACCCTAAAAATAAAATAAATGCAAATACTGATAGGTACCCCATGAGGTAAAACGTAGGCACTATTTTCACTACGGTTTCAAAATTAAAGTTTATGTAGAGCAAGCCAGAGTTAAAAAGTTAGTAGGTAGGTACTTCATACTTAAGTGTGGCGATTTTTTTATGTTTTACCCGGATCGTTGACACTTTTTATCAATTAACTAACTTTAAAATAACAATCAATTTCACAGTCTCCAACCGGTCACTTAGACAAATAAGATAAGCCAAATATTTTTCTCCCGGCACTATCATTGCGGGTCGAAGGCCGCTCGCGCCACATACACAGCGTCCGTCGATGCATCGTCAGTGCAGTACGGTATATAAGCGCCGGCGTCCGACGACAAACGACAGTCACTCACGGCTAAGGAAACTACAAGCATCAACAATGGAAAACGAAACCCAGAGCCTCGAGTCCATCATCAACAACAACCTCAGTGGTCGCGACCTCGAGGAGTTCAACAGGATCTACTACGGAAGAAAGAACAACATCGAAGTTTCGATTAAGGACTCGTCCCTCGCAGCTGCCAAGGAAGCTAACTTCGATATTGCGGCTTATGCCTTCCCCGCTAAGAAGGAACAGACCAGACCACCCAGGATCGTGAAGGTCGGCATCATCCAGCACTCGATTGCCGCTCCGACTGACCGCCCCATCAACGAGCAGAAGAAAGCTATCTTCGATAAAGTCAAGAGGATCATCGATGTCGCCGGCCAGGAAGGAGTTAACATTATCTGCTTCCAAGAATTATGGAACATGCCTTTCGCTTTCTGCACGAGAGAGAAGCAACCCTGGTGTGAATTCGCAGAGTCTGCCGAGGATGGCGAAACTACGAGATTTTTGAAAGAACTGGCTGTCAAGTATGCCATGGTGATCGTCTCTTCTATCCTCGAAAGAGATGATAAGCACGCAGAAATTCTGTGGAATACTGCTGTCGTTATCAGCGACACAGGAAACGTTATCGGCAAGCAGAGGAAGAACCACATCCCCAGAGTTGGTGACTTCAACGAGTCAAACTACTACATGGAAGGCAACACCGGCCACCCCGTCTTCGCCACCAGATATGGTAAGATTGCCATCAACATTTGCTTCGGACGTCACCATGTCCTTAACTGGATGATGTTCGGTCAGAACGGAGCCGAGATCGTGTTTAACCCATCTGCCACAATCGCTGCTGAGGCTGGAAGCGAGTACATGTGGAATATCGAAGCTAGAAACGCCGCAATCACGAACTGCTACTTCACGGCTGCCATCAACAGAGTTGGGTATGAGGAGTTCCCTAATGAGTTCACTTCCGCTGATGGAAACCCTGCTCATAAAGATTTGGGGCTGTTCTATGGATCGAGCTACTTTACCGGTCCAGATGGAGTCAGATGCCCAGGTCTGTCGCGTACTAGGGATGGTCTTTTGATTGGAGTGCTGGACTTGAACCAGAACAGGCAGATCAAGGACCGCCGTTGTTACTACATGACCCAGCGTCTTGACATGTACGTGAACAGCCTGAGCAAGGTTCTGGAGCTGGACTTCGAGCCTCAAGTTGTCCGCGAGAACGACAAGTAAACGATGATGAGGCAACTCGTCGACGCACCTACCTACCTGCGCTTGGAGTTCGGAATTGATTTATAGAGCATTAAAGCGCTTTTTAGAATTAATTTAGCCATACCTTATGTTCATCATCGAGATGCATAAAATTAGGAGCTATCCCGCCATGGAATTGTTATGCTTTAATAATATTTAAGCTTTGAGATTAATAAACACTCATCCCAGAATTTAATAAAGTATTCTTTCATTTCTAATTTTATAATTTATGCAGAATTGCAGAGCAAACACAACGAAGCGACATTTTACACATTGTCAAAGATACTGAAAAAGACACAGTAAGTACCTATATTTTTCATCAAAATCATCACCGTTTTATATCACCACGCGGGCAAAACCGCGGGACACAGACAGCTAGGGCCGCTAGTATTTATATAAATACCAACCTATAGGTACTTAGTGTTCTATTAATTTTGCAAAATCATATATTTGTTACTAGTAAAAAGCATTGTGTAAGGTGACAATAATTGTAAAATTGGCAATCGTGTGCTAAATAAATTTGTATTGATATCTATTATCACCTAGGTACCTAATTTAATTACGTATAGGTGTCACACGAGCATCGCTAAATGGTCTTGTTATTGTTTAAATTTTTAGTAAATATGATAAACGTGCAAATCATCTTTTACATTGAGTTATTTTCCTAAAAACAAAATATTTTTAGAACTGGCCTATCTGGTCACCGATAGTGTTGCTTGTTAACTTATAACTACCTACCTTAGTAACTAGGTGCTTATAAATTTATCTCCAGGAACCCTGAAAAAGAAATAGAACCCACCTACCATCTTCGACTACCGTTACATGGTTGTAAGAGTGCATGCATATCTAATCTACGAGTACATTTGGTAGTGTCATTGATATTTTTCAATGGAAGAGTCATTGAGCTATATTGCTCAGTGGGAAGAGCTGATTTTTTTTCGCGATTTTAGAGTTTGTCCCACAGTAAAAATTTCATCTATACTAATATACTAATAATAATATAATAATAATAATCTATACTTCTATACTAATATTATAAAGAAGTAAAGTTTGTGTGTTTGTATATTTGTTAAATTGTAAGGGGTAATCTCGGGATCTACTGAACCGATTTTAAAAATTCTTTCACCAATAGAAAGCCACATTATTGCTGAGTGTCATAGGTTATATAAAAAACCGAAAAATAAAAAGGCTTTTACGTGGTAGTCCGTTTTGCAAAGTGAATCGGAGAAAAAACGGTCCGGACGGCGCGCGATGGCTTCGGGTTTAATTAACATTATGCCCAACGAAGTGGGCACGGGTCAGCTAGTTTTCTTATAATTCTGTATACTTAGGTAGTATATAAGTATCAAATAATTTCAGGACTAATTAGAGATTAGAAGTCAGGACACGACATAAATTATCATCATCTTATATCTATGCGCGACGACTGACGAGCGTACTTCCCTCAAGTGCCCTCCTTATAACAAATGCAGTACCTAAGTAGGTACTTGCAAAATGGCGGTTTCGAGAAAAACGCGGCAAACATATTTTTAGATATCTAAACAACATGTCTATGTTTTATAACATTTTAAATGTATCTAAAGAACACGAAAAACAGTCCCATTTTAATACGATGCGGCTTACTGCGTTTCTATCTACCATCTGGGTCTGTGATCATTACAGGGTCAATACGGCCAAATGCACCATTTATGTTTATTACTGTGTTTACACCTAGTACCTAATACTGTGTTTTTTTGGAAATTATTTCATTTGTTAATGCTTGGTACTAGTTAAAAATGAGGTATCTATGTAGTAACTTCAGATAAATAAATGGTTAAATAACAAAATAAAACAGTATAACAAGTAGCATTATTTTATATTTTCAAAAATTAACAATGACAGACTTACATTACAAATAATCACAATCAATAAGGAAATAATATTTATTAGTAATTAAAATCAGTCAGATTTTAATTTAGTACGAATATTGACTTTCGTTCTCACTATTACTTACTTAATATTTTAATCAGAAATATCTGCAGGTAAAGCCAACTTTAAAAAAAACTTACATTTATAATTAGAAGTTTACAATTCTTTATTATTAATCAGTCTTAACGTCATGTTTGGCAAACAAAGTAAGTTTTTATCGAAGCAAAAATAATTATTATTTTAAAACAACAGTAGTATTTTTTTCCTCGTTCTACATTTATAATATCAAAAAGCGTTAAACATTAGGCGGGCGATTTGCTCCATAGTATCAAAAAAACATGTTTGTAAATAAGAAGCGACCACCCACGACTTATCAGTCTTATCAGCCTCATTATCATCTCACAAATAGAACTATAAAATCATTGATGATTATGATTGGCTTTGTAATAAGAAACATATAAAACTTGACTTGCGATTATCAGAGACTTGACCTGATCACACACTTAGAAGCAAAGCAAAAATCTTTACATATCTTTGCTATACATATAATTACTGACTATGAACTAATGGGGCTAAATCTAGACTGTCGTCTTTTCGCTTTTGGGGTTTTGAAGCACTCTCCTCAAATATTTTATTTTAGATTTTTTGATATTTAGCCTTTTAATTGATAATTTGTAATAACGTCTAGGTATAGACGAAAGCAATGCCTGAAGTAAAGTTTTTTTATTTATTTCATAAAGATTGTAGCGCAAAATACTCAACGAACCTACATCCACAAAGTCAAACGCGAGTCAAAATCGCTACTAAAGTTTACGTTCATCTAGTCCCAGCCTTACAGCAATTTACTCAAATACATTCATCAATGCAGTATAACTGGTAGCCCAGACGGTGAGCTCGCTTTGGAATCTAGTTAAGTACGTGGGTATCACCTAGGCGTCCTAGGTATTTACTCGTACTCAGTCACTAACTAGGACGAAGTGTAAAGGCTGGTTTACATGATGCAAGTTTCTTGTACATTCAAGTGAAATTATTGAATGCAATAAATCAAGTGCGTTAATTGCCCTTCAAGAATTGTACGCAACTGTTTACACGTGGATACAAGTAAAAAAATTGAAGAAGAACACCAAGAAAATTTTGGCAAGCAAAACTTGCGCAAAAGATCTAAATGTTACGTTCTGTTTAGACCATGCAGGTAATTTATTGCTTCAATTTTATTGTATGCAACAGGCTAGAAACTTGCATCATGTAAACCAGCCTTTAATGACAGTTGACATGGTTTAAGTTAAATTCAATTTATTTTATTTTGGCAACATTTCTGAAACTCGGTTCATTAAGAACCCGTCTAATAGTCGAAAAGAGTTTCCCCTCTCATTTTACTATATCATATTATTAGCTATTTAATTTTAAAAGCTGAAGCTGAAGCTTGTTCCGTTCTTCTGCGGTACATCTCCGACTCCGGTACTTCTCGCCCCGGGAGTGCCGCAGGGCGCACCGCCGACGGCCGTGTCCTCCTCCCGCTCATCTACGCCGCGTTTCGATCGAGAGCTAGGTATATTTCCGACTCCTGTACCTCTCGCCTTGGGAGCGCCGCAGGGCGCGACGCCGACGGCTATGCCCTCCTCCCGCTCATCCACGCCGCGTTTCGATCGAGACCTAGGTACATTTCCGACTCCTGTACCTCTCGCCTCAGGAGTGCCGCAGGGCGAGCCACTGACGGCTGTGCCCTCCTCCCCCTCGCCCGCGCCGCGTTATTATCAAGACCTAGGTACATATCCGACTCTTATACCTCTCGCCCCGAGGGCGACGATACCTGCAGACAAACCAATCTCAAGAAAGTCTAAGCGACACGCACAGCGACTAGTACGAGCAGCACACACTAGAGAAGCAAACATTTGCGCCCGATTTGAAGCCGAACTCACCGCCGCCCGCATGTTGACCTTAGATGCAGAGGCGCAAGCTGAAGATGAAGAAGAGGCACGCACAACACTCTCAGATGAAAACAATGAAACAGCCAAGTCCCAGCACGTCGACACTTGGCTGAGCCAGCAACACATTGTGGCACTCAACAACGACGACCAACGCGAATTCACAATCCCGCCGCTCATGTCACCGCCACCGACTAGGATGTCGGCTACCACCGGGCGACTATCGCTACCGGCCCCCACGCAACGCCTCGCCGACATATTTTGGAGTCGGTGGCTTCGAGAGTATCTCCCCGAACTTCAATACCGGCGGGAGCCACACTACCGCGAGCCCACGGTAAAGCCCAGCGACGTAGTTATCATCGCCGACGGCACACTTCCGCGCATCACATGGCCACGCGGGATCGTTGAGACTTAGCGACGCCGATCTCATCGGGCGCGCGCACTGGCGCGCCGCGCAACGCCTCGCCGACATATTTTGGAGTCGGTGGCTTCGAGAGTATCTCCCCGAACTTCAATACCGGCGGGAGCCACACTACCGCGGGCCCACGGTAAAGCCCGGCGACGTAGTTATCATCGCCGACGGCACACTTCCGCGCAGCACATGGCCACGCGGTATCGTCGAGACCGTCCACCCTGGAACCGACGGCATTGCAAGAGTTGCCGACGTACGCACCATCGGAGGTAGGTACCCTACGAAGACCCGTGAAGAAGTTGGTGATCCTGCCTACAGAGCCCGCCGCTCAACCAGAAGATGCAGCGCCCTGGACGACGCTGCACGGCGGGAGAATGTTTGCGACGGACTACAATAATACGCGTATATTAAGAATGCATGATAGATTTAGGAATTCAAATACTATATTTGAAAGCTCAATATTAGACATATTCTTTTCATATTGTTTGTCAGTTAGGAATAAGGTTTAAATAAATAATAGTCCTCGTGGTGTTTTGTTTGGCGGGACCCCCTGAGAGCGAGAAAGTTAACAAATATGGCCACTAAAATATTACACTGTCATTCCACAAAACAATAGACGTAGCATAGGCCATCAGCCTTCGGCAGATTCTTTGTAAGAATATTTCATAAGAATTCTTCATAATAGAAATTGCCTTCTTTCTATGAAGCCGACTAAAACTGCATGAGGTATAATGGCACAAAGGGTAATAAAGTCATTGCTGGTCGCACTCTATAGACTTCGCCGAACCCCAGCTGCACTTTATTAGTCTCCTAGCGTGAGACCGGGAATTCGCTGGGTGCAAAACGGGGAGTAGGGACAGACGAATCGATCGCAGCGCCCGCCGTGGCTAAAAAAGGAACTCGCGGCGGATGTCATCCTTGCGTATACACAGTGGAGTGTTGTTGTTTATTGTATTTCGTTAAAAATAAAGAAATATGGGTCACGATACCTGCTGTGTTGATAACTGTAAAAACACTGGCGTAAACAGTGCTTGTAAATTCTACAAATTTCCACAAGCACGTTGGAAACAAGAACAACGAATGAAATGGATAACAGCCGTCAAGAAGAAAAAGTAAGTTAACCTATAAAATAACACTTTTATTGTTTAATTATCCATGTAGTATGAGAATGTTAAGTAACTATAATTTATTTGTTGGTTTATTTCAGTGCTGATGGATCGCCGTGGTACCCAAAGCCCCATGACAAAATTTGCAGTGCACACTTCATTGGAGGCAAAAAAGCTGAAGAACAGGGCAGTCCTAGTTACGTCCCAAGAATATTTCAGACTACATCCACCTCCGCGAGGGTTAAGGCAAATTTAGCCATGTCAAGGTATAACCGATACATGGAACGCAGAAACAAAAAAGAAAAAGAATTGTTGAGCAGAGCAGAAGAACCTAATATTCCTTACGAATCAAGAATTGAAATCATGGAAAATACTGCAAAAAAAATTGATAAAGGATGCCAAATAGAAATATTTTCGAGTGTTGAAAATGAAGGAAAAACATTTATATGTAATCGGTATATATACAGTGGCAAAGAAATATGTGATTCTGAAGTACAGACTGATATACCAAGTGACCCCAAGATTATTAAATATGACAAGAAGACGAAAGACCAAGGGTGTAACACTATTCAAAAGACTTTCGCTCATCAAGGAATTATGACAGAAAATAAATATTTTAATGGGTTTCGTTCAATTACTAAGGATGAAGAACTCATTGATCTTGCTGGTGTAACCCGTGACAATTTTCATTTTTTATTGAAACGAATAGTGGATAATCATAAGTTTATGATTGCCAAAGAAGACTGACTTCTTATTTTTTTGTTGAAAATGAAATTAGGAGTTACATTTTCAGCTCTAAGTGTCTTGTTTGGTGTACACAGAACGACAGTATCAAGAATATTTTATTCATATCTAGTAGATTTAGCCTCTGCAACATCCAATTTGATTTTTTGGCCCAGTAAAAATGTTGTACAAAAGACAATGCCGGACTGCTTTCATCCAAATTACAGTAACACTCGGGTAATCATTGATTGTACAGAGTTTCAAATAGAAGTGCCATCTACAGTTGATAATCGTGTGTGGTGCTATTCACATTACAAAAAGGGTTTTACTGCAAAGGTGCTCATTGGTATTACACCAGGGGGCTTCATATCATTTAAATCTAAAGTAGCCGGTGGAAGGAAAAGTGATTCACAAATTACTGTTGAATCAGGATTGATTGACTATTTAGAAAATGGAGACATTGTTTTGGCTGACAAAGGATTTCCACAAATAAAAAAAATTATAGATGAAAGTGGAAAAGAAATAGGAATTGTTATGCCACCTTTTCTGCAGAATAATTCGGAATTTTCACGAGATGAGACAGATGCTACATATATACGCTATACATTTACATGTTTTTAGTTTTACAATAAACGATTTTAAATACGACGTTTCATTGAAAATATTTCTTTGTTTATTTTACTATTCGTAATGACAACTCGCCATTTGACACTTCAGAGTCCGCCTAAAGTTCATCCGCTAGTTGGCGCTGCCGTCGCGCACCCAGTAGAAACAATAAAAATAGGACGCGTGAGTGAGAAAGCGCGCCGATCGTTCTTTCTCACTCATAAATGCCGTTAGAGCGGGAACGCTTGCGGCGTCCCCTGCCTTTCTGCCGGCAATGCCGCGAACAATCGCGATTGGCTACTCGAGGCCGACGTAAAATATACCTGCGCCGCCGCTATCGCGGCGCAGGGGTCCGCTGGCCAGCTGAACGCCGAATATAGTACACGTCTCCAACTACTCGCTCTCAGGCCCTTCTTGACTAAGCCCCAAGAACTGTATCACACCAAGTCTAGTGTTTTCTTCAATCCCAGCAACGTTCCCTCGACACACGGCCGCCGTTTCGTGTGTTCAGTCACTTAGCCGATTCGCCACCATACAGTCCACTACATCGAACAAGTGGCTGACAGCGAGGCGGTGGTCCGGAACACTGCGAAATAGCTGCTTGTACCAAATCTTGGTCCGTTTTCTTTCGATGGGGTACATAGCCAACATTTGGTCTTTTTTGTCGACCCCACCCATCATAACATTGTAGTCCGAGATCAGAATTGGTTTACATTTACCTTCGACGACGCTGACCGCGTTGCCGTGGTAAGTCGAGATAGTAGTTTTGATCTCGCCAAACCATCAGATCAACGTCGCCAGAGGTAAATCCGATAATCTGACCTGGACGCATGTCTTTTTTAGATAGGTTGGTCAGGGCATCTGGCACAAATTGCCTGTTCGTCCTCAATGTACCGACGCATCAAATCCTTTTGATTTTAGTGTTCTGGCTAGAGCTGGGGAATTATAATAATTGTCCATCCATAAAGTATGGCCCTTATTTTCCAGACCCTGGGTCAGTCTTATTACAATGGACGGTGTGGAAGCACTCACCGGATCTCTTACTGAGCCTGGCTGTTGTGGAGCTTGTTTTTGATGCGTGTGTATTTCAAATCGCCATAAATAGCCGGATTTGGACTCGCATATCTCATAGCTCTTTATCCCGATTCTAGCTTTTTTATTAGGAATAAATTGGTTAATATTTAAGCAACTCTTCCACTGCAAAAGAGACTCGTCGAGGGCGATGTTTTGGTCCAAGTTATAAAGTGATTGAAATTTGTAGTTTATATGAGACAGGATTGGTTCTATCTTAAACAATTTTGCCTGTGCCGCATTTAGTTCTAGGGCGCTCATTTTGGCGTTCCTATTGAAGTGAAGACATTTGCTCAACAGCTGGAAGCGCCTGATCGACATGAGTACCCTAAAACCAGGGGTCACAAACACGTCGTTGGCAACATTCCAATACTCGTCAATTCGGCTTTTTACAACCATTCCCATCGCCAGTATTATGGCGAAATACGTGTATAGTTCGTCTATACACGTATTTCGCCATTCAAAAATTTGACTCTGCGGCTGGAGAGTGTTGCTTTGGATCATTTTGGTTGCCACTTCTTAGCGTATTGGTTTGTTTCCGTCACTATGTCTTCCATAATTTGGCGATCCCATATGCCAATGAAAACGTCACTAAAGGGGAAAGTTGGCCCTACATCACTATTGGAAAATGTTTCCCTCCTTGATTCAGGTGGAACTGGGGTATCAGAAAACGACTTCCACACAAAATCGAAAATATCTCTAGGCTGGTGTACCTCTACCTCCACTTCTTCGACGACGGTTTCGAAGACGGTCTTCGGGTCTTCTGGGCCCTCAACATCCTCAGGAGTGTCCATAATGGTCTTAATAACTCTTGGGCACACCAGGGGTTGAAGATATGTCCTCGATGTCGTCATCGCTGTCGCTCGATTCCGATTCACTTCCTGATTGAACAAATAATTGGATTATTACCGATATATAAATTGTACTCCTACCTCGCTAAAGTTAAAAAATAATAATATACGCACCAGAATTAACCTGAAATAAAATTTCTGCTTTGGTGAGCCTACGGTGACGAGACGATATAGTTGAGGGCCCAGCTAGGCCAATCCCACTACATTCATCAATCCTAAAATATTAAAAAAAAAACTATTAATATTCAATTCACTAAGATATAAACGTAGCATAAAAAATAGAAAGTAACTTGCATTGCCGGTGATGGAGGGACGGCTGGCGATTCCACTGGCGTCCCCAAATGTGAACGTTTGATGGCAGGACTCTCACTGGTGCCACCACATTCTATAAACCTAAAAAATAAGGATTTATTATTGTTCCATTCATCTATACTAATATTATAAAGAGGAAAGATTTGTATTTTTGTATTTTTCGATGTTTGTGTGGAATAAACTCAAAAAATACTGGATCGATTTCAAAAATTCTTTCACCATTCGAATGCTACATTATTCCAAAGTGACATAGGCTACATTTATTACCTGAAAAAAATAGGATCCTTACTAAAACTTTAATAATGTAACCCACCTTGGGTTATAAAAACCTTGGGAAAAAAAAAATCCATAAAATGGCTTTCATCGCATACGCTGCGGAAACTGTTGATGATAGAACTAAAAAATGTTCTACAATTTTAAAGAACAAATTGATATCTGCAAAAAACGTCGCGATACTATATGTCCAACTATTGTAGTTACGTCACTATAACTACTTTTTTAGATTTTAAAAGTTGATAAAAATGCCGACCAAAATCAGACCATGTTTTACATAGTAAAAGCTCGATATTTCTCCTTATCTTGGTAATATAAAAACAAATAAATGTTTACAAATAATTATAATTCAAGCTTAACAATCTAAAATCCCATCCGAACTCTCGAGAGCTTCGAACGATCTGCCGCCTTTTCTTGTCTTCCTTTTTCAAAAACCTCAAGTTTATTTTACTCAACTGTTCCTGCCAACTATAAAGGAAAGAGGTCCTATTACATAAGATCTTAAATGTCACATCCAATATGTGACTGTAGCGAATAAGCACAGGTTTGAAACAGCTTAAATTAAATAAACTCTGAGTGTTCATTCAAAAGGTTTAGATTAATACAATACTTAAGTACTAAGTAATCAGATAGTGTTAACAAAATATTACTATTCCTAACAATAGATTGTATTAATCCTTATCTAAATAAACTATTTCGTATTTAATACTGTTTCAATGGTTTAATTTTTTCGTTCCCATATGAAAAAGCAAGCCTAGAAAAATCCGCATTTCCTCAAAGTTAATATCCTGCCAGCCATCGATTCTACTATGAGTGTAACTATGGTTGGACTCTAATAAAACTTGCATCGCGTGAGTGTTAACACTCAAAACCAAAATCGCCTTAAACGTGGTGTTAAAAAATAACAGAAAGAAATCGAAGGGGCTTTCTGCTGGACCAACACTCAGACTACCGACATTGCTGAAAGGAAAAGACTGAAGCTCACCACTCTCCGCCCAGTCGGGGTCCTCCTGGAGCCCGTCCACCTCCTCCTCGACCTCTGCTTCCTCTTCAGATGAAGAAGAGGAGGCAGAGGAAGAAGAAGCAATGTCCTCTTCATCCCTCAAGATAAAACTAACATAATTCCGCTGATTTTTACGATGATGAATGCTATAATTCTGAATGCTATGATGTCACTATCTAAAATCAAGTTACATACAAAATAATGAAAATAGTACTTACATATCTGAATCTCCAAACATAGCAGAAAGCTCTCGTTTAACGCCGTCAGCAGACATGGTGAAAGCACGACACTAAACAGCACAACCGTTCACTACGAATGTCGAAAACCAACTGGCGCCTTTGGATATCTATTACCACAGAAGGTTGTTTTGAATTACCGACGGCTTTAAGCCGTTTGTGACCCTAAACCTCAGTTTTATATAACATATTACAAAAACAATAGAAAACGACAGAGCGTGAGAAATACTTTCGCGGAATATTCTTTTGTTGATAAATGCACGCCGCCGCCGCGCCCGCGCCCCTAATTCTAGTAAGCCGGCTGTAAAACACGTGGGCGAACAATAGATGTTTTTAAGAATTTGAACTTAAAAATTTAGACTTATCCCTTGATAATAACAGTGACGGTGCCGAAAGCCGAAAGTCGTAAACAATGGGTTAGAGTAAAAATATTTGGTCGCTATGGTTGTTTATCATGTGTATCAATGTTGAATTTTTATTAAGATAAGTATTATTTTTATACCAGGTGATCATAGAAAACATATTTGGTTGCATCGGTAGGACAAATTAATATTAAAATGCCAAGATTAATAATTTTTATTTTAATCGTTTTAAAATCGATGAGTAGTTTTTTAGTTTAATTTTATGGTGTTTACTTACTGCACTTATTAGATGATCAAACGAATTTGCCTGAAGTGAAGTTCAATCCTAAATTGTTCTGTCTTCGTCGAAGATATTTATTTATTAGATATAGGTACTTATCATAAATAAATCTCGATAGGTACCTATACATTTTTTTTTCGGTGTTTAATGTATAGTTATGAGTAGACATTGTCCCTTACCACCAGGGCATTGTCTAGCTCGTTAAAATATATAAAAAACGAAAAAAAAAAACAGATAACACGCCTTGCGCGTTTGGCCGCACTGGCGTTACGTCTGAAATAAACACACACGTTTGTGTTTTCCCGCACCGTTGTATCGAAAGTGGGCTTAACACGCCTGGCGTGTGTAGCCGCACTCGCGTTTGGTCGAGGAAAACACAGACGTGTGTGTTTTCAGCAGCCAAATTGTTAATTTTATTTTAGTAGGGTCGACCGTCATGCGCCAGCCGAGTGCCGAGTAAACGCTGCCACCGAAGTCGGATTATACATATTATACTAGATCGATGAACGCTGCGTAATATTAATGTTACACGTTGCTTATTTAAATAAAAAATATATAAAATATATAGCACTGATTATATTTATTGTTACTGAGTTTTTTTAGTTTTCATAACTTAAGATAGTTCTGGGTACGTCACTTTCTCACTTTCAAACAGAGCGATCAACTGTGATCAACAGAACTATAATAGATCCTATTATTTTATATGGACCACTAAATTATGAACAATGAACATCCTACTACTATTATAAACGCGAAAGTTTTTGTGTGAAAATTTGTAACTAAGTGTCTTCGTAATGACCAAACCGATTTTGATAAAATTAAGGATAAGTAGAGATAACTTTTCGGCTAGATCAAGTGAAACTGGAGGGCGCAACTAGTCGTAAATAGTCGTATGTAGAGTATAGACTAGCCTCATGAATGTCCATTCATCACTGGCTTAATTATCATCTCAGTTGATACGCTATGAACATAAGCATAACTAACTAGTCCAATTAAATTAAACCAAAGACTACTCCCTAACAGAGTGCCCGCAGACCTCGTAGTTGCCGCCTAAAGTAGGTATAGTAAGAATAGGTACTCTAAAAAGAGTCTTAAAAGTCTTGAGCATCCGCCTTCCACAAGAACCTGAAAGCTCCGAACACTCAACATTATAATTCCTGTGTAATTTTCTCACTCGCCGAGAGATGTCGCTAATGTGTTGCTCTCAGCGATTGTCGCGCCATCTATACTGTGAAACTGTAACTTTTACCTGCAGACTGCGTAGACCGTATGACACTCTATTTTAAGGGTGGTTTTGCTATGTATTTGTACGGGGCGTGGTGTCGCCACTACTTTTAAGAGTACTCGTGAAGTTGCAGCCCGTGACATCCATTATCATAATGATGTCTTTGCTTTAGGGTTGTCTCTAAAGTTAAAAAAAAAACCTAGTACTCTAACTCTTTATAATGTCGAAAATGTGAAAAATAAAAATTGTAGTACGGTAGGTAATAAAAGCTCTTTAAGACTTTTAAGCAGCCTGTCAAGTCGACTCAACAAAATTACCTAACGGAAAACAAAAAAGTCAACAAAATTTTCTTATGGAAGAAAATATGGAGTTAAAATAATCGCAAAAGTCGCCTACTTTCTACATAAGCCAACAATATAATTTGATAAAATCATAGTATAGATCATATAAACAAATACTTATTATTGTTAAAGAAAACTTCAAATCTATGGTCCTCTTGTCCTCTACTAAAAGAAACAGATTCTACTATAGTCAACACAAAATAAGATGCCCGTTTTGACACTTGAGAAAGACCCTAGAATGTAACTTGGAACGCTTTTCGCGCATACTTTATAGTAGCATGCAATGTCAAATTATAACGAAACTGTCAGAAACAGTTACGTTCTCAGTCTTCTTTTTTCAAATATTTGTGTTGTAACCAATTAATTGCTGAATTTCACCAACTTCATTCCATTTTAATAGTAATTAAATATTGATCAGCTGGATCAGCCGGGGGAGGTTTTGATAATGATGCCTTACTGATTCGAGTCTAAAAGTACAAAAGAATATCACGAATAAATGGACGCAAATAAATTCACAGAGTGGTTTACTAACTTTAGCTTTTTGTGATTGAGTGAATGTTATTGTAACTAAAAATATTAAATTAAAGACAAATTGACCTTTCGTACCACTCTCATTTCAAAATACCTACAATATTAAAGTTTAAGTTAAATTTTCTAATCAAAACCTTAATCCAATGAACTTACACACAATACATAATGAAATCGATCAAATACTCATACAAACTTGAATTGATTTATCGTGAGTATCGAATACCGAGTCGTATGGTAACATCACTAGGTAGTACGTCGCGATGACAATTGTCAAAACGGGCCTCTTATTTTGTAATGACTATATATTGAACTGGCTTTTTAGAACGTAAGTAAAGAGATCTATTATTATTTTTGCTAAGGGGCAACCCTGTATTATGGATGTATGACATAGCGCGTGGTGTCATCGCGCCGGAAGTCACGCTGCACTCGCGACATCTCGCGCAAATAATTATGCAAAAAGTGCGTTTACAGCTACCCACATTTCGTCACAATTTTTAAAACTAGCTGCACTTCGCCTTTTCATCCGATGTTTCTTGCAAAATGCATATTTTTGGTAAAGTTAAAGAAGTCTTATACCTAGGTATTCCCTTAGACTAAAATAAAATGAATGGACGGGCCTAAACCGTTGATCGCGTTCAGTTGAAATAAATAAGTCAAAAACTGTTCGACTATATATCTATACCTAATCATAGGCATGTGTGTACCTACATTTTTACAAAAAAAGAGACCGCGAATAGAAAATACCATGCGAAAAAAAGAAATAGCCTGTGTTTGTCTGTTGCGCTTGAGAATTTCGTCAATCCAGACGAGTAGCGTTAGCAAAACCGATAGCGCCACACACTTCCCGTGACGACGAACAACGATTAATACGAACGTGTTGTTTAGTGTTAAGATAGAAGTTGTAATCTAAACCAACAAGTACAGGTAAATATTTATGATCTCAAACATCAAATATAAATAACAAGTAAGTAAGTGAATCTCGAAATTACCATTATAATCACAATCTAAAAATTTTTAAAGGAGGTTTTGTCCATGTTTCAAATGTTTTATATTGTTTGTATTGTAATTAATTATATTCTAAATAATTATTTGTATGATTTCAAAAATGGGTGCATACTTACATCACTTTCGGAAAAATGAATCATAAATAAATCACTTGAAAATCTACAGTTAGTAAATAGAAGATAACTTTTAGAAAAAAAAAAAATTCAGACTTTGTATACCACTAAGCGTATTTTTTTCTGTCAAGAAGAAGAAAAAGCGGGCGAAAAAACACCCTTAGTGTGAACGAACGTAGTAACTAATTTAATAATTTGTTATCAGAAAATTATTTTGCTGACGGTACTTGCGTTCGGTGTTTCTCGCTGGGCTTGTCGGTGTTTGCCGACGTAAACCGAATAGGTACTCCCGAACAAAGAGAGGTCATCCTTGTTGCACTAAGCACAAGCCTATATTTCTGTCCCTCAACGGTAGAAAAACAACAACAAAATGAAAATGGAAACTAAGTATCGATTGTATTTTGATAATTTTACACGTAATTATGATAAAATGCGATGATCAATTATGTACTTACTTATGAAATGTGACTCCACAACTTTTCTTTTTGTTTTTCGAAGTGTTTTGGCATAATGGAAATGAGCACGAAGGCATTATTTGTTCGATGGAAGGTCGTGATTGTGTAGCTCCACAGTCGTGTTACACTTCCGAGATGCTGGGAAGGAATGAGAGCGAGTCAGACGTATCGAGCGCCAGGCGCTTATATAAACAGTCTTCAATAGTGCGCTTCTTTTAGGCCCGTCCTTTTATTTTAGTCTAAGGGTATTCTAGGGTTTTTTGTATCGTGGTACAAAGTAATCACCAATCACCATAGAAGATACACAGGTACCACCATACAAATGACAAAAAAAAGTTCTAAATTCAAAATTCTGGGTGGCGCAGACCTGTTATGGGCAAACGTGACGTTTAATATCAGGCGAGCGATTTGCTCGTCTCGTCACTCAATTACATAAAAAAAAAAATGCTTTACAAAATACCAAGATCAAGACGAAGACGCAGCGAGCAGCAGCTGTTAGATAAAAATAAATATCAATATCTCTACATCATTACATTCATTACATTAATCGCTTATGTCCTTAACAAAGATAAATAACCACAAATGTATTTACAAATTAAAGTTTACCTATAAAATACACGTAGAGTACCAAAACGTGCGTTGGCTATTTTCAAGACCTGTTACATTTTATCTCAGTCGGACGTCTCCAATAGCAAAATGAAGATGTTGTGGGCAGTTTGTTTTCTAGGGTTGATATCTTTGTCAATGGCTGGGCAGAGACGTAAGTATTTTTGATACTGTTATATAAATTTCCGAGATCTACAACAACACTGTTAAAAGTAAAACATTTAAATATGAGTCCTGTTTCCGTATGTCCATTGCAGAATTTCAAGAGTTAAAAACATCAAGTTCTTCACCTGAAATGAGTCTATATGTGTCATGATAATCAATGTCTTGCTTTATCCGGGTTTGAATAACCAGTGACGACCTAGTTTGAAACCTAGACGTATATACTTATCCTAGAAAAAAAATGTAAAGAAATTTATTTAACATCAGGTAAATTCATCGAATGTTTTGTTTTAGATGATTGTCCGCCAGGCCAAGTGAACGCGTTGGTGCCAATTTCTTATGGCTCTTATGTGGCAAATTACTGCGTCACCCCTGGGCCGACTTGCGATGACCCGATCCCTATCAGGAGGGAGCTATTCAGATGCGGCGGCTTCGAAACCTGCGAATGCTCGTATCCCACAGTGTTGAATACGAAGACCAACAGATGCGTGCGTCGGGAACAATGCCCGAACTATGAGCCTTGAAAACATGTGAATTAAAACATAAGTGACCGCGTCATAGCATCAGACAAGATGGCGGTCAAATGAAAGTCTAACAAATTAAAGTAAAATAAAAAATGTAAGTACCTATTGTTGTTTTTTTTTTTTGTTAAAAGAATCTTGGCTGGGCCCTTATTCGCTATCTACCATCATATTCCACGCCAAAAACGCGTGACGTCATCACACGCACGTAACGTGAACGCGGCTCAGAGTCTTAGCGTGGCATCGCGTTTTAAATTTTGACATTGGCATACGGAATACCATTCCGTGTCGATTCCATGGATTTGACGTAACGCGGCGCGTTACGTGCTCGTGTGCTCATAGCGAATAAAGGCCAAGGTCGTGTGTTGAAAGTCCTGCTAAGCGTTATCTTGCAATTGCAACCCTTCACACTAATCTATTCCTGATTTTCATGCTGATGGAGTCCCAAGCAATAATCTTTCTTACCTTCTCTCCTCTACTATTTACGCTTTGTGTACTCTCGACATCGTCTGCGGATACCGAATAATAAATTGTTTCTCTTTAGTTTTAATTTTAATGAATGTAGTGCGCAACGCACATCTAAAATCGAGTAAGAATCTATTTATTGGTAATCGTGTAAAATATTTGAACGTTTACTCACATTTTCAAGTTTAAAGTTATTTAGGTAGGTATTTGACCATAAAACAATATATTTATACGTCAAGTTTTGAATACTAGAATACCTAGAATACCGTAGCCGACCGAGAGATAACGAAGCATGTTTCAAATTGCTTTGCTTTACTTTCCTATAAAACGATGGGTTTTTAGAGCGTAGTTACAATTACTTCGTATTGCAATAATCAATAGGTGAAGTAAACAAATAATCATGTTCTTGTTTCTATATTTTATCGCGTGCTTGTTCGGATCCTTAGCTACAGAAGTAGAGAGACCGAACTACAACATAAGCAACGCCGAAGAATATTTTGAAGAATTCATAATCACGCACGGGAAGAGTTACAAGCATAATGAAGAAAAACAAAGGCGATTCGAGATATTCAAGGAAAATTTGTTCTATATAAACTATTTAAACACATTCAGTAGTAGCGTCCATGGGGTCACCCAATTTACAGATATGAAGAAAGAAGAATTTGCTGAACAATACAACTCGTGTTTGGTACAGCCTGAGGAAGGCTTTGGATCCTCATGCAAAGTTATCAGGGACGCTGATCTCTCCACTCGAGCACCCTCCACTTTAGATTACAGACAGAAGAACGCTGTCACTCGGGTTAAGAATCAGGCTAATTGCAAGTGTTGCTGGGCCTTTTCCGTTACCGGTTGCCTTGAAGGCGCGTACGCATTAAAATATGGACAGCTACAGAGCTTCTCGGAACAACAGTTAATGGACTGTCTGCGATCGAGTGGACACTGCGCACGTGGAAGCTTCATGACCCATGCGTTGTCAGAACTAACGACCACTGCAGGGGTAGAAACAGACAAAGACTACCCGTACGTCGCACGCGATCTGCAATGTCGGTTCCAGCCAGCGAAAGCGCAAGTTAAAGTCTTGAGCTGCTATAACTTCCAACTGCATAGCGAAGAGAAGCTTAAAGCGGCTCTGGCTGCGTATGGGCCGATAGCTATTGGGATTAATGCTGAACCGATTCAGAATTTTGTGGGGAGTGTCGTCGATGCCGCAGCTTGCCCGCCTGCGACACCAGGGCACGCGGTGTTGCTGGTTGGGTACGAGACAGAAGGCGGACGAGACTACTGGATTATTAAGAACTCGTGGGGAACAAAATGGGGCGATCAGGGCTATGTCAGATTTGTTCGAGGACAAAACGTGTGTGGAATGATGAATAATGATGCCGCGTCTGGTGGTGTAGCTTAATTTCACATTAGGTCTTATACGCTTCTTAAACTTAAACTATGTCTAATATTTTTGTCTTGCTTTTGCATGCCTACCTTTAAAACTTAGACATCAAACTCCTTAAACAATTTTTTTGTCGTCACAATAATTATACTTATAACTAAAAATTAACGAATAAATTGTAATGACAAAAATGCTCACAGTTAGATCACCCCATAACATACTTTTTGAAAGAAATCTGAAGCCATAGAACATTTTAGTTGGTACTAGGTAGGTAAAATATTATTTCGGAAGCTATGATAAGTCAGTCAGTCTGTAAAATAAAATTATTTAAATTTTTCTGGCCAAAAATGGGTGTTCATTCTAGAAATTTGTTGGCAAGAAATTTGTTGAAGAATTTGTTGTTTGTTGTTGGAAATTTGTACCTATTATTCGAAGGACTACCAAATAGAAGGGTTTGATATAAAAATGGAAAGTTACGTTCTCAATCCAATATTCCAAATTTAATTTGTGACACGCACCTGCGTTCCCTTTTCGATTTTGTTCCGCTGCTGATATTTTTTTTCTAAATTCACGCCACGTTTGAAAAGAGTCGTTACGTTCAGAAACGTGTTTTTCGCGACAATAGTTCGGTGGACGATTTCATCGACACATGCTCCGTTTCATTTCCGCTGCACTCTAGCGGTGCGAGGTTTTTGAACAGATCCCTTTGTATAAAAAGTTTCACTATTACACGAACTTGATTTGACCAAGAACAGAGAGCTACGTGGAGAAGCATTTTTTTTAATGTAATTGAGTAACGAGACGAGCAAATCGCTCGCCTGATGTTAAACGTCACGTTTGCCCAAAACAGGTCTGCGCCGCCCAGAATTTTGAACTCGCAAAATTCAAGACCCTGCGCGGCACAGCACTGCGCTCGTCACTCTGAGATATTAGATGTGTAATCTCCTATTTGCCCTGTAATTTCACTGGAAACAATGCCCTTCCAACCGGAACACAGTAATGTTTGCACATTAGGTACTGCTTGGCGGTGGAATAACTAGCAAAGGTGTGGTACTTCCCCAAGCGGCCTCTGCAAAAGAGCCCTACCACTACAAGGTACTACACAAGTACATACTACAAGTGCATAGGTACTGCACTTATTTTTAAGGTCCGACGTGAGAGGGGGTCACATAAGTTTAAAATAATGTATCTGTGACTCTGTCTATCTATCCTGTCGTATGGTTGCTAGCAGTCTAAATATTTTTTTTTGCTTAAGGTGATTTGGTCGAGAATGTTTATTTAAAAAAATCTGTTCAGCCGTTTGAAGATTTTATTAACTTTTTTCCAGACAAGAGTTGATTCGTATGTCACGTAAAACTATGGACTCTCGTTGTTTGTTTGTGCTAGAAAAACAACCGCCAAGTAATAATCAGAGGCTTTTAAGGTGGCCTAAAAACGGATACCAGGATACAAAACATGAATTCTGTAAAAAAATACGTAGCAATATTCGGTACGGTCTTGTACTATTATTTATTTTGTGCTACAATACAACAGATAAATGTATGAAAAATGAGACAGTAGCGCCCTAACGAGCGTAAACGGAAACTGCATTTACTCATACGTTTATTCAAATACATATACAATATGTCCGGTTTCCGATGTCCGATACTTTAAGGGGTTAAAATGCAATTAATTTTATCGACAAATCACGGATTTTTTTTATTTTTCTCATTATCTCTTATTATTTTTTTTGTTTTATTTCATTTGCTGGGGTATGCGCGCTTTTCAAGTACGTATGTTTACACTGTCATAGCTCCTAAACTATCTAACTCACAGTTAAGATTTAAATGTACATTTATAGCAAATATCCTGTATTATTAAAAAAATAAATAAATAAAATTGGTTAACACATTGGTTTTTTTTTTAAACTAATAAACTGGAAAAAAACATCAATTTGTTGTCCAATTTATTTTTTTCAAAAATTATTTTTAATAATACTGAAACATTAAAAAATTAAAATTTGAATCTAGATTTATTGTCTACACTATTAACTAACATTTGTGACCACTTTTGTGTTTGTAAGTCTTCTACTTGGGTAGATATTGTTAAATTAATACAAGCACCTATGCTTCGCTGACAATTTTTTTTAAAGTGCTGCCATTTTTTTATTGATGGAGAAAAATAAAAAAAAATCCGTGATTTGTCGTTAAAATTAATTGCATTTTAACCCCTTAAAGTATCGGACATCGGAAACCGGACATATTGTATAATAATAAATAAGTTTAAGTTTTTATAATGTTTTTAGGTTTTAATATAAAAATATTGTAAAAATTTAAATTTAAGAAAAATGAATAAATTAGTGTATAATAATGATAATAATATAGCCATCCATTTCCTTTCCTTATAAAACATGCATTCCGAATCTTAAAATATAATGAATCTATTCTAGTTTTTACTAATACTATTCTTAAGTTTTAAATATTCTATTCACTATCACTATTTTCAGGGATAGGAACCCCTCTTTGGGTAAAGGCCTCCTCTAGATTTTTCCATTTATCTCTGTCTTGCGCTTTTGTTTTCCAGTCTATTCCCCCAGTCGCTCTTACATCATCAGTCCACCTTTTCCTAGGTCTTCCTCTTCCTTTCTTGCCAACTGGCCCATGCCACCTTGTCGCTTCTATTGTCCACCTTTTGTCATCATACCTCGCTATGTGTCCTGCCCAACTCCGTTTTAATTTTAGACTATAATGTAGTGCGTCTATTAGTTTAGTTTTCCTTCTAATATTTTCACTTTTTATTTTGTGTAACTTTCTTATTTTCAGTATGCCTCTCTCCATCGCTTTTTGACACATGACCAATTTAGATTTTACTTTTGTGCTATTTGTCCATGTTTGGCATCCGTATGTGAGTGTTGGTAGAATACATGTATCTAGCACTGTCTTTTTTAGATGGAGAGAGAAGTTACCTTACATTATCTCTTTGAACGACCAATATTTTTTCCAACTCATGTTGACTCGACGTTTTACTTCTTCCTCTTCGTGGTTATCTGCTAGCGATATTTGTTTCCCCAAGTATATATAGTTGTCTACGTATTCTTTCCATTAAGGTTAATTGTGTTTGTATGGCTATTTATCATTATCTGAGTCTTCTGCTCATTCATTAGCAGCAGACCTACTTTCTCGCTTTCCTCGCTTAATGAGCAGCGCATATTTCAAATACTCGCTACGTATTTATCGACAGAAACTCCTGTTCGAGAAATTCCTAGTCTAGCCAATTGTTCTGTACGAACTACTACGAACTTGCTCATTCAAAAAGTTTCGTTCACATCGACTCCACGCCTCCCTAGTGCCACTCCACACGAGCCAAATTGAAAAGCACACTCGAAAACCCCTTTAGTGTCATGTGAAGGCAACACAATGGGTACGTGCGAACGCGGCATCACGATTTTATCATTTTAAAAATGTCATCGCGAGTTTTCCTGCTCTTGATTTGTAGTGAAATAAATACTAGATACATTCCAACTGCACATACATATTTGCCCACACAATTGTAGCTTTTCATACATACATAAAAAATAAGTTAAATCCATAAATACAAGGTGTAACGAAAATATTATATCAATACTTAAGGGTATTCTACTACACGTCAAAGTGAATAACTTTTGTGACACAAGTTTGCTAAACTCGACAAAAAAATTATCGAGTCTCATTACAAAATATTTAGTCACGTGATCAATTTTCAATGGAGATTCATTATTTTCTTTCATGAATTTAGCAAACTTTTGTTCTAGAAGTGGTTAACTTTGACGTGTAGAAAAACACCCTTAAGTATTTATTAATACACTTTCCTGTTAGGCCTTGTATAAGTGAATTCCTCCGATTTTATCTCTCTATCTAGCTTATGACACCTAATAACCGCAGTGAAAAAGCAATAATTACAATTAGAGTAGTAATAATTGTCCGGGCCGCAGTGGCAGGCAGGCAGGGGCTCTAACTCAATAACAACTTGTGATGGATAGCGCCGCAACGCGCCGGGTCAGGGGACGCGGTGCGTGCGGAATGTTGGTACCTACCTATTAATATGTCATCATCTATCTATATAGGGTTATTCAAAAAGGGTATGCTAAACCGAAAAGGGCTCATAGTACTTATCATTATGAACAACTTTTACTATGGGACCAACCCGAAATTCAGCTGTTCCATAGAAAAATGTTAATGACACTCGACAATATGTATGGAACAGTTGATTTTTTTTCGCGAATTCTGGTTTGATCCCATAGTAAAAGTTGTTCATAATGATGAGCACTATGAGCTCTTTTCGGCTTAGCATACCCTTTATGAATAACCCTGTATATTATGTACATAAGAGACATTAAGCTACATTTTTGTCTATTATATTTCTACATAACAAAAGTGTCATATTTTATGGTAATAATATAAATACATCGCATGCAAATAAGAAAAACCCTACGTTTACAAACATTTGTGGTTGAACTATGGGACCTAATGAGCGCACATGATTTGCGTAACTCTTTTTGAAGAGATTTTTTTATTCAGTGACATCAATAGTGCTAACTGGCATGGCAATTACGCGGGCTAAGATGGAGCATGCTTACCGTTACACTGAAGAAACCGTTGCACTTGCGACTCAAAGTCACCCAGACTATATCTATCAGGGAACACCCACTTAAACATTTATTTTAATTTGGTTTATTTTTTTATTTATTTAAAGTAAATTACACTTGTTAGATGAAAACAATCCTTTGTAGGTACGTACATGTATATAGACTTACCTTATAGAAGTCAACCCACAGCAGTGTGAAGTTGATCACCCTTCAGGGTGCAATACATCATCGAAGCAAGGGTCGCTATTGGACAGTTTACATTTGGAATTACACGCATTCCATTTACAAAATTGTGAATTAAAAAATATTGAATGAGCGGGATGAACAATAGACCGGCCATTGTTTTAGAATCTTTTGATAGAACTTTCAACAACATTTTTCTATATCACTTTTTGGTGGTGACGAAAAAACTGATGTTTGTTATGTTTTGCTACTGATTTTGTTAGACTGTGTTTTTGTATTAACAAGGCATAAACGTAAATTCGTAAAAAATCAATATTTATGTAACGTATTTTTTGGATTTTCTTACATATATCTTTTAAATACGGTAAGTGGCCTTGGCATTAATTTTATGTCCGCAGAAAGTACTCCATTCACACCGTAAACCTGAAAAAATAATATGCAAATGGTAAAGAAAAATGTCACCCTCATAAAAACAAACGGACACATTTTTATATAGTTTACGCCCTTTGCGAAACCAGCGGCATATCGTATAGAAAGGTCGCGACCCAGGCCAAATGCCGTGCCCTTTGGCCTGCCCCGTAGGAACCATTAGCATCTGTGGCATTTCTATAAAAGTCTATTGCAAAATTCTGAAATATTTTTGGTATTTTTAGACAAAAAAAAAAACATAGAGACCAAATAAAAGTCTTATGCATGTGTGGATAAAGCTGGTTTTTATTTAGCAAATCTCGTAGGT
Organism: Alcis repandata; assembly: GCA_949125135.1. Classification (NCBI taxonomy): domain Eukaryota; kingdom Metazoa; phylum Arthropoda; class Insecta; order Lepidoptera; family Geometridae; genus Alcis; species Alcis repandata. Next base: position 9,411,196 of record OX421238.1, read on the forward strand.
GTGATTTGCTATTATTATTAAGGAAGGAATTGTAAGAATCAGTAACAAGATGACAATGAACTAGAAATTAATGTTCCGGGCAGTTCATTGGCTCGCTGGTCAGATGATATTGTAAAGGCGGCAAGAAAGCAATGGATGAGACTGACTGACTGACTGAAAAAGATTGCGAGCTGAAAAGCAGAGCTAAACTCAGAACTCAACAGTAGGCGAAAAAGGGTTGATGATTATTAATAAAAGTCGAAAAAACTGGAATAACAAAACCAAATCGTTAGATAAAGAGTCATCGAATTAATTCAGATTATTAAGTACTATTTCAGCCATAATTTCCTCCCATTAACTTCCAATTTGTTACATCAATCCAAACCATCGTAACATAAACTTTACTAAACTCCCCAATCTTTCTAGACAGTTAAAATAACAAAGGTCTTGCTTTGTTGGTTAACCTGATGATTAGCAAAAATATAGCTAAGATATATTTACTAATTACTCAAAAGAAAATGAGTCTTATGTTGTAAAGAATAGGGTCTGTATAGAGGGGTGAAAGTTAGCACTTACTTTATGTCATGGCTCATGAAACAACCCTTTCAAAGTTCGACGAGAATTAAAGGCACCTGTGCCAAAGTCAGGAAAATTACTTGATTCATTTACGTCGTTATGGTATATTAAAATCCCGCGTTTTTACTCACTATTTTTAAGTTTAATTTACCGGAAAAAATATCTTAGTGTTTCTTAACCCGTACCTAATACGTGACCGAGCTTTGATTGCGAAACTCGAAAATCACGTTTTTCAAAAGATAAGATAAGATAGATAAGATAATACAAAAAATTGCCCGTTTAATTCTGACTGAAATTATTAACTCACCTTTTGTATCAATTACACGGGGCTACTCATGTTTTCATAGTATTACTAATATTATACCTTATCAAAAAGAAATAAAACGGAAAATATTGCATTCATAAAATTAACTGTTATCCAAGCAGCCACCTTATCCGTACACAAAGGGGTAACTTACTATCACCCACTCTGTGGCAAGGGGTGGCAGCAAATCGCCCACTCGGCTGTGAATATCTGAGCATTGCCGCAAAACGAGAGTGCAGAAGTAAAGCTCCTGTATGTGCTTGTATTACCAACGCACACATAGAACATCGTTAACGGACACGAGTGTCGAAGCAACCAGGAAGGATGGGGTCCTTGGGCGATCGAGATTATCTCGGTTACTCTCACAACAAAAAAAAAAAAAATATCATATCATGATATTTCTAATAAGAGTAACAGTGACCGAGATAGACCTTAACTAACTAAAAATATATCTGTCTTTGTCATTGCATCCTTTTAAGTTAGGGCATCAATACTTTTAGGACAATTCGATCTGTCAACTAAAGCCTTTAAACTTGGGCCTACACCGAGAAAAATGGCCACCTAAAAACTGGTGCTATAATTTTAGTCCTAGTTTTTACGGTAACAGCCATATATTATGATAGTTGTCACCGTAAAAACTGGTGCTAATCTACGTACTTTTTGTTGATTATCAATATGCTCCGTACTTTAGGTGAATCCTTCGGAATTTTGATGGCCATTTTTCTCAGTATATTATGGTTATCCTTTGCTACAATAGAGCCTCTGTGGCACAGAGACTGCACGAAGTCTGTGTTCACGCGGCGATTGATCCGAGACTCGTATCTATCAGCAATGTCTATGTGTGGGCGTTGCTCAAACGCACTTATTTGAAGCTTAACTACTGCACTCTTGACTTGCACCGCCGACTTGTTAAAACACGAAATATCGCTTCTGAGGGGACAACTCGAAGGAAATGCAGAGCTATTCGACTTTATTTATTAACATTTTCTTTTGATAAGATGTGATACTTTTTTGTGTTACGAATGGTTTTTTACTACTTTTATTCTAATAAAATTCTGTACAAACCCGATTCGGGTTTAAGGCAATTATTGTTTAAACATATACTGTAAAAATACTGTAATAAATACATACCTATGTTAAACTAAAAAAAATATATATATATATTTTGCTACAGCAAAACAGCAATGTTGTAAAACTATGATTTTTGACAAAAAGGGTTTTCATTATGTTTGTTATTTTCGTAATTTATTTAATAATAAAGCGCTCTGCTTAAATTAGATACAATATTATAACGCTAAAGAATCCGTGAAGTAATTTTTGTGCTTTTTACCTTTTCATGTTTAAAGGCTTTGTCCTTGAAAGCTCAATCGTAGCATTCGTAGAACAGTAGTAATTACCGTAGCGACTGCCATAATACGTCCAATTTTCCAAAGAAACGACTGCTTATTTGGAAAATTGCACCAATTGCTACGACCTTCCTTTTATGTAGGAAAAAGCTGAGTAGCCAGTCTTTAACTGACATGACTTAACTAATTATTGTTTAGCCATTAATAAAAAAAAACCTGAATTTACATTTATAATAATTTATAAAAAATTGGTGTTGCCATGGCGAAGCATAACCTAAAAGGTTGTAATTTTTAGTTTGTATTGATATAAAATTTAATAAGGTTTCAGCACGAAACTATGTTTATGCTATTAGTAAAATAAAAGCCTTTTTTGCTGTAGGTACTTTAAAAAGTTTTACATTTCAATTTTTTTTATGTTTTTTCGATAAACTTAGGTATGTATGCCTTGTTAAATTTGGGTTGTCTCCAGACACAGACACGCTGTCTCTTATCATATCTCACAAGGCTAGCGAGTCAAGCTATGTACAGTGAGTTACGAGCTCTCGAGCTACAAGCTACTGTAGCTACAGCTAGCTCTACGAAGGTAAATAAAAATCCAAGAAAAAGAAAAGAGAAACGTCAATTGCCTTAAGTAAAAGGACCATTCCGCAATGAAGAGTGACAGAAGGAGTGTCGCATAAAAATATACTGAATAAAAACCCAGTTCCGGCACGTAGAGGCGTTCACTCCGGACGACTTCGTCAAGCTTTCGGGAAAATCATGGAAATGTCATGTAGCTGCGGCGAACGAGCGGTTTTGGTACTTGAGAGTAAAATGTGAAAAAAAATATAATTGTTTTTTTTTTTGTAAGAATGATTCCATATATTTTTGTTGAGTTGAATTATGTATGTTTGTTAAAGATTGTGGTGAAAGTGAGGTTACATAAGCCTCATGCTCGAATTTGTTTATTCATTTAGATGTCGCATCATCAACACCATCATAAAAACACACAGACGGTTATGTTTTTGTTATAAAAAACAAACTAGGTATAGCTGCGGCATAGGACCGTAAAAATGGTACGCTGAAGAGGAGAAAAGCAGAGCAGACATAAAATGGTAAATGATGATGAAAGATACATGTGGCTAATTTGAAACGTAGGGCATTACTGTTATAAATATTGATGGTAATTTTTTTCTACGGCGTTTCGTACTTAATAATGTTGATTATTTTTTACTGTATGCTACGCGGGCGTAGCTCCGAGCATAAGCCAGTTTAAAGTATCAAATCCACTACATCCAATACTCTGTAATGCAAATACTACGAACAATAATCACGAAAGTAAGCGATACGAATAAAAATATCACCTCCCTCCCCCGGGGTAAGGATTTAACATATCTAATGCGGTTTACGTGTTACCCCACCACCCTCGATGGTAATCGGTTTGAGACGTCGCGTTGCGCAGGTACGAGTTGCTTGCGTTTGTTAGACTTTTTTATTTGGAGAATTTCGAAGATTTGGTTTGATGGTTGTTTATTTGTAACTTAAAAAATAGGTTAAAGTAAGAAACTAGAGCAAGGCCTATGCGATCTTAGGTACTTTACTTCAGGGCATTTAAATTGTCTTAGTAAATTATGCAGCACTTTTAACTTCCAGTATTTGTTAGACAGACAGGGCAAATGCTCTATTTTGCAAACAATCTTTTGCCCTATTTCTTACTTTCTTAGTAAGAGTTAGACTTAGTAGTCTTATTCTTATCATGAATCAAATGTAAAGGTTTTCTTCCCTAGTAAATTGAATTTATCATATTGTATAAATTCAATGAAATAAATATAAAACTTATATCGCCTTGTCGCGTCAAATTATTCACATTTCTCTATGTCGATACAATAGACGCTATCTAAATGACTGAATGATGACTGAATTAATGAATGGCTATCTAAATGAATGAATGTGAGTGCGTAGACTCACAAGACGCATCCATGTGCTACAAAGAGTCATCGCGTAACTTTTGTCATTCAAAAACAAAAGAACTTAAGTAAGTAGGTTTTACCCACTCACTTAAATCCTACCACCAGCCACAAAGACGCACTTGGTAACAAATTGCTTGCTAATTCTGCTCTCGCCGTATTCCACTAAAAGTTAATGTTGAGAGCATCTGAAGAGTTGCGATGAGATGCCTAGAGTAACTAGTGTGTTATCCATGTCTTGGGATCAAAATGCATCAAGCAGCTTATCAAGAAAATATCAAGGTTGGATAGAAATCACTAAAAAAATACGGCGACCGACATAATAATCGATAAATCGATCTATAGCGATACAGATGTCGTTGTTGAGTCAAAGTTGGTTGTATGTTGTATTGCAGTGAACTATTCAAGTTTTTCGAAGATTAGCCTGAAACGATCTTAGTTGGAAAAGCAATTAATCATGAAAATAAAGTTACAGGTTTAAATCAAAATCAGCTGGCCGCAATTGCAGGGCGTCAAATTTTGGTGGTGGGTTTTGGTCCTAAAGCTAAGTACTGCTAGGTAATCTGTGTCGAGGGCGCGAATTAAGTGATGCATTCACATGTGGACAATGCAGGTAGGATGCATACCCTTAAGTAATTGGCCTCATCGTAGGGCTGGCACATGAATAAAATTACATTAGTATTTAGTATCACAGTTAAATGCAAAAGTAACTCAACCTGTCAGCCTGTGTGTTACCTACCTTTTTCCTTTACATTATTTGGCAAGCAATAGAAACAAGACGTACAAGTACGTTGTTGAAATAAAAACGAAAATCTGACATTGAATGTAGCATTAAGTTGTCTGTTCATCTAACTTTACCTACAGAAGCTCATTTAGCACACACGGAAACCAATCACTCTCTTTCTTGGGCATTCAGGTAAAAGAAATCGATTTCATGAGCTCAACTATTTGTCTCAATTATGCAATACTAGCTGCGCCCCGAGGTTTCACCCGCGTTTTCCGGGATAAAAAGTAGCTTATTTGTTAATCCAGACCATGAACGACCTTCATTAAAAATTTCATGTAAATCCCTTCAGCCGTTTCAGCCTTCATTAGTAACAAAGATACATACTATCACCATTATAATATTAGTAAGATATAGCTGTAAATTCATTTCAGTGCCAACCCTAACTAGTTAACTCGTCAATGAGACGGAACGAGACTTCCATCACAATGAGTGGCGTCAACATTATTTACAAATGAGCGAATAAATCTCTAAGTGCGACACTGGAAATTATAGCACCTTCTCTTTCTTACTCTATTATTGCCAGTAAGTTAGAAAGAGAGAAGTACTAATAGATAGTGTTAAAACCTGCACTTAAGGCGATATCTTGTCATTGATGTTTTTGCATTCATGTGTGGACAATAAGTTTATTGTTAGTCTTGATAGTCCTTTGTGTCGATTGGAATGTAGATCATAGATTGATTGGATGAAGTCCTTTTCTTCCTTCTTCCTGTTTATGCTGACCTTTGCATACGTGCTTAGGGCACACTATACAGGGTTACAAGGAAAGGGTATGCTAAGCCAAAAAAGCAGTCAACAACTTTTACAGTGGTATCAACCCTGAAATCGAGAAAATAAGATTAGGTGTTCCATAAAGATACTCCAGGGTCATTAACATCCCGTCGGGGCTGCGGGTAGAAGTTACCGCGGCCTCGGCGTCACAAGGGCGTAGAAGGAACATGGGTGGTTTTTGGTCAGTAGAAGTCTGACACTCCCTTCCGCTCTGCCCAAAGAGTGGGAGGGGTCATTTGATGATTTCCCACCCCCCAAAAAAAAAAAAAAAAAAAAAAAAAAAAGGGTCATTTTTCTATGGAACAGCTATTTTTTCTCAATTTTAGAGTTGGTCCCATTGTAAAAGTGGTCCTTAATATTAAGCATACTCTATTCTTATAAGTCTTATATATAACCCTTTGTTATAAAATTCTGTTTTGTGTTTCTTTCTACCAATACCTATAGATACTCATTGACAGAGACTACGTTTTCAAAATATATTTTTTGTATTGGTAAAACCACGGAACTTCGCTAGTTATTTATCATCGTGTTTCATTTCTACAAGAAATTAATACATGTATTAAAATAAAGCCAACTGACTAAGTATCAGATAAACTTCAAAGCCACAAATGCCACAATCTGTGTACGTGACCAGTAAGTGGCCATAAATTATCCGACTGGGAGATAAACAAATTAGTAGCGATAAGGCCGCAGAAGACGTCATAATAATTCACTTTAGATAACGCCAGAACTCCAGAGCAGCTTTTACTTTGTGTTTTTCTAACTTTGTGATAAGGGACTGAAATACGTAGTTAGTTGGGGATTCGGAGCCGTGTGCAAACGGTTGTTTTAATGTTTTAAACTTCTGTAACTATCTAGCCATGGTCTTAATTTTAAAATTATGTACAGGGTTATAAGGAAAGGGTATGCTAAGTTTCTATGGGCCTCTGTAACTTGCATTGTATGCAAGTTATATTGCCTGAAATAAACGCATTATTATTATTATTTATTAATTTTCTTAAATTTAAATTTTAGATAGATAGATAAACTCTTTATTGAACTCTTTTTCTTTTCTCTTTAATTATTATTAAGCCTAAAAAAGCTCATAGTACTCATAATTATGAACATACTGTAATTTGAGAACAATGCGAGAAAAAAAATCAGCTGCTCCATAGAAAAATGTTAATAACAAAATATATAGAGCTTCTATTTTTATTTATTTTGAATAAAATCCTCCTCCTCCTTTTAAGGTCAGCTAAAACACAATTATTAATTGCAATCTTAACTACCAGATAGTATTGCATTGCTTCCAAACAGTGATGACACAAGCGACCGCGCCCGGGGCCGCCCGTGTTGGAATTTCATTACTGGACGAGCACTCCACTATTGTGCATTGAGTTATGGAGGTTGGAGACTCGCCATGCTGCGGGTAGTTCGAAATTCGGGCTGATGACGTAGTGGCTAAGGACGGTGACGATTTCGGGAGATTTTTAATTTTAAATTGATGATGGAGTTGCGTTGGAATGAAATCTTGCTTGATGGTAAGCAATGATGCGGTCTACGATGGAGCACGTTTGCTTGGAAGAAACCGATTTATACTCGACTTGAAGACACCACTATTATATCGTCGGGGAACACCCTCTCCGGCAGAGCATTCCACTCTGGCGGTTCACACAATTAAAAGTGGAATCTAACTATGTATTTAAATTTCGATCTGTCCATTAAAGTTTTCAGTTCATTTCTATTGGCCTGTTTATAAGCGTAAAGGCTTTTATTTAAATTTAAAATGCGCGAGTTATAAAGCACTAAAAATCTAACTAAGTTCAAGTTCATGTCCAAAAACTATAATAAGTATATGATCTAGGCGTTTTTCCAAAATGCCATACTAGCAAGCTTTGGCTGCAGCATGGGACTTTGTGAAGGTTCAAATTGGCCACGATTGGGCCGTCTAATTGTTTGAAATATGCGCTCGGCCGCCGCAGACACCGCCCAGCCACTCCGAAGAATAGTTTAATAGCCTACACTGATAACACTGCCTGAAACAGACGTACAAAAGCTAGGGATCAGTATTTCGTTAGAGTCTATAGGACTCAGAACTTATGAAAAAGAGGATGTATAGTGCTAGAATTCAATCAAAATAAGAGCGGTATGATGCGGGCGCGTCACGAAAGGCTGCCGCGGTGTCATTGCTTTTCCGCTACAAAGAACACAGAACTCTGAACTCAGAATTCTTGGAAACAGAAAGATTTCGGCCGTTCTGAGTTACGTGGTTTTTGGTAATATGTGCAACTATACCACCATGCAGACAACAGGCAGTCGAAGACAGATCACTATCGAATAAAATTTCTGTAACATAGCAGGCAAGGGTTACGACAGCTTAAAAGTTATGTAGCCGTAGACGTGCTGAGTCTACAAAATACTCATAGAGCTAATTGTAAGTAATTTCTTCAATAGTAATATAATTACGTTTTCCTGCGACTCCCACACTGCAGAATACGTCATCGTAGTCATTATAGGGCTCAATATTACATATACAGGGTGGGTTCAAAGGTTATCCTGACCAATAGCGCGATCGGAAGCGGCAAGCGGAGCGGAACGGACTTCCGGTCTATTGTTTTTTAAATTGTTGTAATGGTCAAGGTGGGCGTGAGTTCCGCCAGGTGTGTAGAGGGTGGGTTGCATGTTGTACATAATGTCATTTATTTATAATTCAATGTAATTTCACATTTACCTTGAATTTTTCCATAAATAAGGTTCACTACGGCAAAAAGTTCGCGATTGATAAAATAAGAAAACTGTTCTTAATTCTTTACATTACTTTACAGACATGTCTGCACTACATTTGCACTTATTTTATAATACGATCGTTATAAAAAGTAAAATTATCTGTTTGATAGGTATAATATGAATATGATAAAGTGGCTTATTCATACACTACAGGATATTTAAATTAAGACAGTCGTAACAATTAATTTATGAAATGGTTTAGCGCAGAACAAGTGTGCGGAAGTGTCTTGTTATTCTGTTTCTTTACGTTGACTACTTGGTCAATTTGTTTCGCTAGCCAGCCAGGAGTTGAGAGTCCTACGAGGTTTATTATTATTTTGTTTTTTTTTTTACTATGACAGTGGGTTGTATAAAGGTCGCGCTTGACCACCAACTCGCATTTTGGTCAACGAAGACGTGGTCAAAGATGATGTTAAAGCCTTTGCCTACAATAAATAATTTCCTGATAAAATTACTGATTTTATTCTTGCACTTTCCCGCAAAACGCACGGTAAATACCTACTTATAATTAATTCCACCTCCCTAGTAGATACATCACCGTATACACTTCACAATAACAAAATACTATCATTCCACCCACGAAACCCCGCATTGTTTTCCACCAAATTGGACCCCGTGATTAATTTGTTTAACTCCCCTACTCTGTAATTTGTCATTACCAAATGTAAGTAGAACTCCTCTTCCCTTCTCAGACCTTACAAACTGTACCACAAAACGAAGTCAGGTCATCATTTGAAAGCTCAAGGTTGGCTGGTTAAATTTGTCATCGCCAATTATAACTAGACCTCTCCTTCCCTTCTCATGCTTCACAAACTGGACAAGAAAAGGGTAGCTGATCATAGTTTGAAGGGTCAAGGTAAGCTGGTGGTGCAGTAGGGAAAATTTGCCGGTTATTTGGTTAGTTGACATCGGGAGCTCAATAAATAGTGAGATTCCTTGAGGTTTGCTTGAGTGACTATTGTGTTTGCTTGTATGCTTGGTTGTCTTCAAAGGGTGAGTTTAATTTATAGCTTGAAATAATATGTAACTAACTAGCCACACCCCGTGGGTTTACGACTTACGTACCTAAATCCTTCTGAAATTATAAATATTTCCAGACATAAAATAAAATTGTTTATAAGCTTTTCACAGATTATGAGGAAAGATTAAGCTAAGCCTTATAACCCTATAGAGTTTATAACAAACATAAACCTACAATTTTACGTGTCATTTGATTCGGGGTAGCGCACTTTTAATAATAGTCAAAAGTGCGTCTAAAACAATCAAAATGCCTCGGGTATTATAGGCAGCGGCGGCCTTAGGGGGTGGCGAACAGTGCAGTGGCACGGGGCCTCGCTCTTGCAGGGGCCTCGCGCAACAACCCGAGCAAATAAAAAAGAAACTCTTTTTACTATGTACCTATATCTTTTTTTAGTCTTAGGAAAGACCACAAACATCAGTTTTAAAATTTTATCATATTTGTATTTGTTAATTTTGTAAATCTTTCATTGTAAAATATTTGAAAACTCAAATTTTATTTTATAATAAAAAATTGTATAACTAGCATTTCTCGTCAAACACGATAAATACCTAAACCAAACCACCAGGCCTACTTTCGCATCACATACTTTCCACGAAAGACAAAGGGCCTCGCAAAGACCTGCTGCTGCCAGGGGCCTCGCAATGGGTAAGGCCGCCGCTATTAAGAAGTCAGACCAGGCCCGCCGTAACCACTTTTCACTCGCTTAAAAAAAAATACTGAAAGCCCTCGAATTGTACAACCACCTGAGCAGACAAGGAGGTACCTAATTGGTAAGAGCTGTCGTCGCTTGTGAGGCTATAATTTAAACAACCTCCCCCTGTTTGCTCGAAACCCAAGATTTTACACTGATATCTCTAGTAACCCCTTATCTTGAGAGTTGTCTTGGATGGGGTGGTTTTGGATGTGCTAAAAATTTTGTCGTACAATTCTACAATTTTACGTACAGTTTACGTACGGATTACGTACATTTTTTTAAGTAAAGGTAATGGTATGTTTAAATAGTGAAAAGTAATAATCATGCAAGCAAAATTTAGTCACATTATATCTTCCCCATAAATGGAGCGACCGTGGCATTAATTTTGTCTTGTACTGTTTCTTTTCAACTTTTAAGTAGGTAGTATAAAATATAAAAAATCCATACAGTCAAATAATATACAAAAACATTTTAAATGGCACATCCACTTATATTATTATACAAGCTAAGTCACCGAACCTACCACACAAATCAGAGTGCCGCTCACACCGTCTCGCCGGCCGCCGTTTCTAAACAAACAACCCGTTTTCTAATTGAACCAGATAGGTGCGCCAGTAATTATTGCGGTGTAACGAGTTCCCTAGGGACAGCAACTTGAGAGCTCAGCTACGCGACCGGAGATATTATGGTGCTGCTAACTTAGGTGGGGAGTCGTTCAAATTGAGGAACTAAAATTTTACTAAGAATGTTGTTCAGAAAAACGATGGTGGCTCCCCCATTGACTTAAACAGATAAATTGTTAGCACGAGACCCTTTCGCCAGACGGTGAAAAACGAATAGATAAAGTGGGCAGACGGTTCGGTTGAGTTAGGTGGTTATAAATTTTAGGAAAGATTTCAGGAAAGGACTTGTTTTTAAAGTTTTGGTTGGTAGAAGACTGTGGCAAAATTTCAGTGTGTCAGTATTTCTGAATCGGAACTTAAATTCAGAATTCTAATAATATGCAAAGCTATACTTTTGAGATAATCTCAATTTTTGATGTGTTCTTTGAATTAATTATTTTGTATTACTAGGTATCATTTTAACTATGTTTTCTATATATATTATAACTAGCTGTTCCCTGCCACGCTTTGCTGTGGTTAAAAAAAAAAAAAAAATTAAAAAAAAATTGCCTATGTTACTTTGGGATAATGTAGCATTCGAATGGTGAAAGAATTTTTGAAATCGGTCCAGTAGTTTTTGAGTTTATTCCACACAAACATACAAAAATACAAATCTTTCCTCTTTATAATATTATTAGTATAGATTAAGTATATCTTTTGCTGTGCAATTTGTGTAGGTAATTGTCTATACTTTTTATGCAGGTTCTTTCTAAACAGCCTTGTCGCTAAGAATGATCTGTTTCAGCCACCACTACAATAGAAAGAATACATCGTAGAAGTACGAAGCGGAGGTCCATCAGTAAAAAAAAACTCATACTGGATTAGGTTCTATTCACAAGAAAAGCAAGACCACCTAGTTCATAATGTTACTTCTTTCATAGGTTTTTGGTGACCACAATACCAAATGTAGCACGCCCGATACGGCTCAACTGTTGGGCCTACCTACTTAATTTTAAATAAATACATTTAGATTTAGATTTTGACCAGGCCTTATTTAAGACGAAAAACAGGGCCAACCGACTCTAGCAGTCACAGTTGGTCCGATAATCCAGCGCCGGCATTGTTCGATAAATCTCCGGTGAACTCCAACCCCTGGACTGCGGATTTATGCTCATTTAATTTACCAGGATTTGTAAGGACTTCATGATTTGTTGTCGGCCGAAATTAATTTGGTAGGATTATTTTATGCCGGACTTTAGTTTGATTAGGGAATGTTAACGTGGTTTGGGAGATATATTGAGGCCTCGGCTGTATGGGCATGGAAAATCGTTTCTGTTGAATCTACGCCCTGGCGCCACACAAAGAATTTTCCACTTGGTGATGTTTCTGTCTAGTATTATGTGCCAACTGCCAAGCCATGTCAAAAGCTTTTATGTTGCAAACATCTGTCACAAACGTTGTTTACTTTGACGTTTAGAAGAACTTCCTTGTATTACCACATCTTTCCGTTACACCTTGTATAGATGATGGTAATAGATCAGTACCAAGTGTTCAATATATCTATTACACCTATGTCTAAGATCTATCTAGTAGGGTGACCAGCCCCCAATAAATAGCCGGCCTCCAGATTGGACCAATGTTGTGGGACAGCGGCCAATTGTCCCGGATAATCCCCGATTGACACGGGATTAGTGGACAAATTGTCCGCATTCTTACGTAATTTATGGTCATAGTTACGGGTTCCGCTGACGGGGTTTAGGACATGTGGGCGAACTAATTTTGGGAATTACGAAAGTGGCGAAAAACATTACGGAGAAAAATATTCATTGGCTAAATAAAAGAAGAAGAAAAGTAATGTAGTCGGTAACATAGAAACTTGCTGAAAGAACAAAACGCTGGTAGAGGATAGAGAGATAAAGAAACTAATCTACCAACAAAGTAAAACAACTAAGAAAAAGTTTGAAGATCTGATTTCTTTGATTCGAAATTAAATTGTGAATTTATGTGAGCCATTGAGCCATTCTGTTCTACGCGAGATCGAAGACCAAGTCTCTACTAAGCCTGACACAGAGTTCGTAACACGCTAAAGGTCAGCACTTTATACTGTAAAAGAAATAAAAAATACCACCATCCAAAATGGATGAAAAATGGGGCGTAGCACGAGTAGGTAAACATATGAATATAAGATCGTAACCTTTTCAAAAATGCGGCTACAGTCCGCGCAATCAGCTAAGTGCCGGACTCCATAATGACAGATTAGCGGAACTGAGCGCCACCTGCGCTCACCGGGTGAGCGCCGTAACTCACGGCGGCGCTAGCCCGGGCATGAATCACACGGATCGGGACCAATAAATTCGTCAGCGTGATTAGCGAACCGGCTACATTGTGTGGAATACCTTTGCCTACTTAGTTCTTTTTTCAAGCTTTTTTTTAAGTATGTAGGTACCTATGTATGTATGTTCGGATCAAACCTTGCAACTGAATTTTGAACCACTTCCCGATCTCTGAAGACAATGCTTGCTTTAAAAAAATATATATGTGTAGGTTTTTCAAAACTTTTAGTTTGGTTGAATATAATTATGTACTTATATAATATGTATTTGTTAGACAGTACCTACATACAAGTATAGACTTTAACTGACAAGTAGAAAAACGAAAATGAAAACTATAATAGTAAAATTGATTTATTTTATTATCAAATTCAACTAAGTAATAAATAATATACCTACCTATTTATAAAGTCACATTTAATTTACACGAATCAGTGGACTTCTTTCTCTGGACCACAAAGTCATCTTCAGTCATATGCATTTTCCGCTGAGGAATCAAGCTTTTGCGAGAACTGTCGCTTGTCTTTATTCGTTTCACCTGTGTCATGGTAGTTGTAAAGAATCTCTTTGGAATCTTACTAGCTTTAGGCGATTTGGAGGGGCTTTCCGGAGTGCTACAGGGTAAAGTTCTGTCAATGGTGATCTGTAGCAATGGCTTGCTTGTTCTCAAATCTTTCTTACTAGTACTTGTCATAATTTGCGAGCCGCTAACAGCACATATCATTGTCTCCTTAGATGCCTTCTCTATTGCGATGCTCTGCATTTGTTTATTCGGCAGTCTCTTTGGTTTCTTCGACGCTCGGGTCATTTCTTGCGAAGAACTCAAAGTCGCAATTTTCACACATTTTTTACTTTGTTTTTCTAGTTTGGTGCAATTATCTATGTTGTAGTTATGTAACGTGTCGTGATTATCTGGTTTGTTGCAATACGTTTCTTGTTCTGCGGTGTTTCTGATCAATTCTTGTGAAGAACCCACCTTAGGAATCGTTACAGTTTTCTTTAAACCTTTGAAATATTGGTCTTTTCTATTTTCCGAACTAGCAAACTGAATGTAGCTGGATATTTTAGTATTATTTACACTTGACACACTGTCTTGTAGAAGCGTCTTGGTTTCAGTGGGTTGTAGGTTTTGGACAGTGATTACGCTGCCAGTCGTGCTCGCTATATCTTCTTCAGGTATACAAATGAAACAATCACAATTGGAGTCGCTACAAGAAGCCTTGATAAATGACGAAGATTTCGTCCTGCAGTTACAGTTACAGCAAGTAGGTTTCATGAGTGATGACGCTGAGCCTGTCTTGGGGAGTGACAAGTCTTTTTTGGTGAGTGACGTAGAGTCGTTATTGCTTGCTAGTGAGCTGTCTATGGTAAAAGAGGAACGCTGGACGAAGGAAGTAGACGGTCTATTACAGTCACACCAAGAGCCCTTGATCGTTGATGAATATCGCTTCTTACAGCAACAAGTACCGCTGAGAAATGATGAAGATGCTTTCTTAATATTGTAGCGCGTGAAACTGTTAGCCGATATCTTACTATGTGAAGAATCGTAAGCCGGCGTTAAATGTCGCCTGGTACTGCTTAATGACGTCTTATCAGACAAAGAATGTTTGGAAATTTTAATAGATACCGACTTGCCGAGTGGTGGAATTTTCCTGGAAGAATTTCGATAGACTGCTTGATCCTTCATCATAACTTGTGGTGGCTGCAATTGACATATGAAATTAGATCGAGTGGCTGTTCCGGTAGTGTTTTGTGATACTTGAGGGAAACAGGTTTCGACGTCGACATCGAAGCTCCTCTTCTCTTTGCTAAGACATGCACAAGACTGCGTGCTGGGCGAGGCACTTACTTGCTTCGATGACATCTGCGCCGGCTTGGTGATAGTACAAGCACTGCACTGCCATGCTCCTCCTTCACCGTTTTCATTACCATTTTCTGTTTGTTCGGTATTAAACTTGATCTTACTTTTCTTGTTTTTCATTCTAGTAAACATCAAATAACACAACGTAGGGATGCACCAAGCTATCTCTAGAATGATAATAACTGTTATGACCACCATCTTCTTTGATGATAGATCTACTGGAATTCCGCCGATATAGTATTTATTCAGTGTAGGCGGATATAAGTTATCAGAAGTGTCAAATATCTTCGATTTATTAACGAGTGATAGGACGCTCCGTAATGCCGGGTATAATTTATCATCATTGAGGTGTGGGATTACATTAAAATCTAGCCATTTCTGGAATCTTTCATCGAAATTGTCTAAGTCCTCCAAATTACTTGTTATGCTACAATATCTTGCAATATTAAAGTATTTCATAAGACTATTAGAGGCATTAACGCAATGAAGAGAGACGGGGCTCTGATATTTGATCGGAAAGAACATACATTCAGAACCTTTTTCCCAGCTAATGCTAGGCATAGGAACTGCTAAACCGTTCTTAGTCTTTTCGAAGTATGCGATATCTTCACAAGGAAACTGAGTATTTCTCGGGTAATCCTGACAGATAGGAGCAATGTTAACGGCCATGGAGTAGAGGAAGTCGGCTTTAGGGCTGCGCCAGCCTTTACCATCTGTCTGTAAATATTTCATTAAGTTGTCTTGAAATTCATAAAGCCTGAAAGCATCGTCTTTCGCCACAGTTCCTCCGTAATATGCGAATTTAGTTATCGGTAATACCCACATTTTAAGGTATCCTCCAACAGCATCCGAAAGTGCTAACGTCAGCACTTTATCAGTTTCAAAATCATTGGCTTCTTTTTTTACTTCTGCGAATGATTCTTGAAAATAGGCGAGCATGTTGCCCGTGAAGTCCTCGTTTTGAGTGTTGAAAACGTGTATCGGTGGTATCAGTTCGATGAAATGTTTTCTGGCTCGTAATACTGCTATTTGGGAGGGAGTCCAGCATCTATTGTTCAACGTGGTCGGAGAGAACAAAACCGTGCCGACGTCGCTGTGGTCCATTTGCTCCTCAAGAGCAATCGCTTTACTTATCAAAGCAAATATAAAAATGTACGCGTTCATTACTAAAACATCTGTAAAAATTAATAGAAATATGTTTACAAGAATGGTTTCATAAATAAACGCGAAACAGTTTTGACACTTGGCTTTGACTTTTTGCTGTCAAAAGGGAGCAGAAATGGGAAAGAGTTTTGAGCTTGATTTGACAAACTTCTTTACTTCAAGTTGATTCTCTGTTCTACCACCTCAAAATATTGGTGTTTGCATGCTTTAGTGCTTGCTTTGTTTGTACAAGGTTAGAATGATTAAAGTTATCTTCTTCTTCTTAAATATAAAAATGAGTCGCTGTTCGTTTGTCCGGCTAAAACTCGAAAACGGCTGGATCGATTTGAATATTTATTTTTTTGTTTTGTTTGCTCTAATACAGTGAAGGTTTAAAAGTAAAAAAAAAACATTCTATAGATCCACTAGTACCACTACGAATCTACTATCTGTCGCAGATAATAAACGTACAAGTTCTAACCAAATTCTATTCAAACCACAAACCCTTTTCCACACCATGCAACCTTACTAGCACAGCATCATTGTATTCTATAACAATCATACACGTCATTTGTTCTGGGATCTCGTACGTATGTTACGGGAAATATACGGAATTCGTCATCACATTAAATATCTAGTTCCCTTTAAAAATAAGGTAAACGATAAATAATGACTAATGATAAAAAATAAGGAAAAGGTAACACTAAAAATTAAACCATAATTGAAAATAACAAAAACGGATAGTGAAAAATTAATCAATGGAAAAATATCTGAAAATCACGTCAGTTTTCGTAAGAATAACACCTTGGTATTTATTCTATACGTTTTCTAGCATATTTCTGAAATAAAAAAAAAATTACTCATTGCCTAAATCTGGCTTAAATTGGAATGGACTGGAATACCTGTGATATCTACGAGTATCATCATGTATTCCTTACCTAGGCATTGTACACAATTACATATTTTCATACATTTCCGGTAACAGACATACGTCACCGTATTCAGGTGGGTCGTGTGAAGTCGGGGTGAATTGTTTAATTACAACAACTGCTTCCGAACAGGATTACAAAGTTATGATTCAAGTGACACCTGTAATGTAGGCCTACTGCTTTGCGGTTGTATCGCAATCATATTGTAACAAATTAATCATAGATACAATTTTCCATGTAGTTGTTATCAGATGTAGAAAAGTTCACATAGTCCGATGGATCTGTTCACGTGGCCACAGGCAGATAGACTAGTAGTTTTGATAGACTAGTTTGGGCAAAAACCTTGTGAGCTCAACCTTTTTGCAACAATCACAACCTTCTCGACTACGAATACCTCTTGACCGATATTTCACTTACTAATTCCGAAATTCTTGCTTAAAAATATACCGCGTTTATGTACTATCTATCTTAGATTTAGGTTCTATTAAAATGTGATCCCGTCAAACTCTTAGACTATAGTCTAAATAGTTTAAGGTCAAACTTCGTACTCTCAATATTTTTGTTTGAATTTTATTTTTACTAAACAAACATTGACCAAACTAACCAAACAAAACCAAAAAAAAAAAACAACGAAATGGTCATGCGAGCTTTTGCAAGACTGACGCATATCAATCGAGTTTTACTTATATAAAACTAGCGACCTGCCCCGGCTTTGCACGGGTATAAAATATAGCCTATGTTACTCAGGGATAATGTAGCAATCTAATGGTGAAAGAATTTTTGAAATCGGTCTAGTAGTTTTTGTGTTTATTCAACACAAACATACAAAAATACAAATCTTTCCTCTTTATAATATTAGTATAGACTACTTTAGCTATACTTGACAATGACAATACTTTCATGAATGTTTTTATACTCATAGATAGAATTATTTATATCTATGTTTTCTGAATAAGTACTCATCGACAATTGCCGTGTTAACACGTAGCGTGACAACGTTAACACATGTCGCGAGTGTCACCGTTAATTACGTGCTACCGTTAATTGTCCACTGTGTTATTGTGACAAATTACTACGAGGGGAGTTCTGTGGACGCTTGGAATTAGCTCAAGACAGCGCAAGTGATGATTAAGTATACCTTTGTTTATGATATTTATTAATATTAGTGTTTTATTTAGGGCGAGGACCGCTTTTGACATATTCTGGCAGATTACTGCCTTAATTTCTTCATTTTTAATCCATTAGGATTCAAAATGAAGAAATTGAGAGGATTGAGTAAGCAATCTGTCTAGTTTTCACTTCAAACTAATTTTGTCACCAATCAAGTCGAGAGTAAATCGGGTTATTCTAGATTCAAGCGTGCTCCAACGGAGACCAATGCCATCAGGCAAGGTGGCGCTCAAACAGTAAAAAAAATTTACAAAATCGTCTTTACTAAGATTTCAACTCACCGTTTATTTTTGTATGTGTTAAGGGCACGTCAATTTTCATAGTAAAGCTTATAATTAGGTATTTTCTGTATTCACACATTTTACCTATTAAATACCAGCTCCACAAGTAACGAGCACATGAAGGGATATCCCTTCCTGTCCTCAGCACTGGCTGCTAATGGCGTGTTCAGTAACGCGATACCGTTGATCCTTGCTACTTCCTTAGATACGTGATAAAATCATAACATAGCTGCTATGTGATGTATGGATTTGTAACGGTATGGCTTTTGTATCGCTTGGTGAAAATTACAATTATTTTGTTTCTATTAAATTGACCTCTTTTTATTTTTTATACTTTTATGTTTCAAGATTCATGAGTACCTACATGTATTTTCGGCTAAGTACACTCCAAAAAATGTTTTTAAACAAAAATTCTAAGTTTTTAACCGACTTCAAAAAAGGAGGAGGTTATCAATTCGTCTGTATGTTTTTTTTTTTTTTTTATGTTTGTTACCTCATAACTTTTGACTGGGTGAATCAATTTTGATGATTCTTTTTTTATTAGAAAGCTGACGCTTTCCATTTGGTCCCATTTCAATTTAGTCCAGTTCTGATAATGGTATCCATGAGAAAACCATATAAGTCTTAAATTTGCATTAAGTACGTGCGCGACAAATGAATAACTCAATAGTCGGTCTTTTGAAGTCGGTTTTTGTTTTGTAAAAATAATGTTCTTGTAAAACTAAAAAAAAACGCATCAGTGCCGAAAAAGACGGCGCGCTGAAGTGGATAACTAATAATCAGTAGGTGAAAAACGTTTGATTATGATGATGATGATGGCTATTTAAAGTGTTGGGCCACTAAAACAACGTATTGGACATTTAAAAACACAAATCACAATGGCACGTTTTGCCTACTCCAACATGAAATACAAAATAATACAATAATTTCTAGACAGCATCCTATGCGTATAAATGTATATTGAATACCTTCTAGTCTAAAAGATGAAACACATGTTTCCAAGTGACCCGTCGAGGTTAATTATTTTTACGCCATAATAATTAGGGGGCCTGCACACTGAGTGCGCAATAACTTATTGCCGGGGTCTAAGATTTATCGCCTTTTACCTAATCGCTCGCCTTATGATTAGTGAAGAGGATATACCACAGATGTCCAGTGGTAGGGGCACTGGAAGTGTTAACTATCTTTCTTTTAATGAGAAAACTAACGAGGTCTTGAAATATTTTGTCTCAGTATACGACTGAATAAAACTTAAGTACCTACTCCCATTTTAATAATAACAAAGTATCTTTCTTTTACTTAATTTTTATCTTTATTCACTAATAAAAATGCGAAAATGTGTAGGTATGTTTGTATTTTCTTCGAGCTGAAACTGCTGTACAGATTTGGATGAATTTAATTTAATATTTTTATTTATCTCTCAGATTTATTAAAAACATGTAAAAATTTTCTTTTCTAAAAATCAGTCGCTCATCTAAATATTGCCTATTTCTTTTCTAGATCAGCGTTTCCAGCACAACACAGCTCTATATCAACGTACATCATTATTATCTCTAGTATATTCGAGTAAAAAGCTCTTCCGAGCTAATGGGGATGATCATTAATATTTTATGCGGCAGATAGCAGCTATTCATTCATTTATAAATATTTTCAGCCGTATTTTGCTATCGCTTTACGATCGAAAATGGCATCTTGGTTTTCTAGTTTCTAAAACTAGATTCGGGTTCTATACAGCGTCAGATTCTGAGAATATATTCTCAGGACAAGCCAAATTTTGAAGGCTTTAAGTTGATAGGTGAATATTAACTCAATAAAACAAAGCGGTCTTTGTCATTGCGGTCTATATTAAACGATAACATGAATTTTTGTTTAAAAATTGATTTTAAAGTAATTTTTTTTTAATAGAGATTATTGGCGAAAACCAGAAATTTAGGACATTAAACAACTGATCAATAACAATAACTACTTCAAAGAAAACCGCCGCAGGATTTAAAGTATCTGACGATTATTCAGAAAATTAATTAAACTTAACATCAAATTCAAACGAAACACCCGAACTGGACTGCCATAGTTCTACTTCCTAAAATAACCATACAACTTTAGACAACTCCTAGCAAAATATTAATTGCAATCACCTCAATGAGCATTGCTTTGCTTTATTCCACATTTTATTCCACAGCTCAATCGTCGTGGTTTCCATGACTTCGCCGCTATGGGGGACAAATTGTCCCGCCCCATGGGAAATCTTATGTTATTAGCTGTCAATCATGGGACGGCTCACCCTATATTGGAAATGTGGAAGAGTCGTGATTTTCTTGACGGTGTGAATGGTGTGTCAAAAATATTGACATGAACTGGGTTATTCAGTTATTCAGGAATTTGTGTTTTACGGTTTTCTAGTAAAATAAATAGAACTCCGAAAAAATAATTCTACTCATATTATAAATGCGAAAGTTTGTATGTTTGTTTGTTACTCAATCACAAAAAAACGGCTGATGGCCGAAAATACACGGTTCCTGTAAAATAGCGGGCACAACCGCAGACACAAAGGGTGACGAATCAACATCGAGCTGTGCTGCGCTGTACTGCGCTGTGCTGTGCTGTGTTTCTTAAGCTACGTTTTTTTAAGAATCAACATCAAGCTGTGCTGCGCTTTGCTAAGCTCAGTATGAAGCCGAAAGTCCACCGCCGGCTAAACTAAATGAAAACTAAACTCACTGAACTAAGCTAAGCTAAACTAGAACTACGTTATCCGTCTATATATATACCAAAAAAGTAATCAGCACAAAAAAATCCATAAAAAACATAGCACAGTTCGGCACAGCGCGGCTCAGCACGGCGGGTAGCGCGCCTCGCTCGAGACTGCTGCGTTTTTAAACAGAGCGTAGCCTCACACAGCGCAGCACAGCATGGTTTGTTTCTATCCTCATTGAAATATTAGACGAGCGAGTTGACCAAACATAGCACAGCGCAGTACAGCGCAGCACAGCTCGATGTTCATTCGTCACCCAAAAACCAGCTAAGTGCGAGTCGAGCATCACTTTATTTAGGTTCCGTTTTACGCTGTTTTTGAAGCATTGGGAAGGATGAGACCTAGTCGGAGGAGGTTACATATCCAAAAACATTATTGGATTATGAATGTCTGAGGATGTTTTGAAACTTTTCGTTTCATCGCTACTACAAAAGTAACGTAAAAAATCTATTCTACTCGGAACACAAGTAAGAAAAAAATGCCTATAGAAAATACCTGTAGATTTCTCTTAATATGTAGAGGTAGTATGATATGCAACTCCTGTGATATTTATTTTAATTGACTTGTAATTAAAATAATTTAGGTCGACAGTTTACACGAATAATACAAAATGTATGTCTCAAAGCACTTAAGAGCTACAAACTCGTGACATTTAAACAGATAGCAGAGTGACAGCAATCGAGTTCCCTTTCGCCTTTCGAGTACGGAATCCCAAAAACCCGAAGACTCGATAGCGTACAGCCAAGGCACCGCGTTCAGGAAATTAAGTCGCGATCCATTTCCAGCCCGTAATCCGGTATCTGCGCCGTATCGGGGCCTTTTGCCCATTGTGCGGGAAAACACGGGAATGGTGAAAAATACGATTTATTTAAAAAAAGTTCATAGGTATCGAGTGGCTAGCCCTGGTGTGAGAGTTTTAAGTCTACCTGGCGGTTGTTTACATGGCTTGGCAGTTGTTGTTAAGGACAAACAACCGGGGTCTACATTTTGACGCTTTTTCCTTTTTAAACCACCCCTATAAAAAAAAAAAAAACTTATTCAAATCGGTCCAGCTTTTCTCGAGTTTTAGAGAGACTAAAGATTCATTTTTATATTTAAGAGAAGAAAAAGAAGAAGAAAGAAAGAAGAAAAAGAAGAACGAAAGAAGAAGATTTAGGTCGGCCTTCAGAAACAGATTTGAGTCAATAATTAAACCATAGTATAAGGGCCCGAAATTTTCCAGTATTTTCCGCCTTTCCTTTTCAAACCGAACCACAATTACTGATCAATTTTTTGCGTTTAGTTTGAAACAAAAGTGGGATACTGGAAAATCTCGGGTAAAACCTTTAAGGCTAACTAGTATAGTTACCCAAACGACCTTTACCCAGGTGGATATTTTTAAAGGTAAAGTCGATTACTGGCTCAAACGAAATGAATCGTTGATAGCGTCCAAATGTCAGGACAAATGGAATAACTGATGAGGACTGCTTTATCAAGGGCATGTAATATTTACCGAGGGGCTTCCTAGTGCGGAGGTCGAATATTATGTGCCTATAAATATAGTACCTTCATCGAGCTCACTGAACTTACACCTAGCTAGCTTACTCGCTAGTTTGGTTCAGCGGTAGTATATCCGCCTTATAAGCCAGAGGTCACGGGTTTGAATGTCTGTTAAAGTTGTCCTTACCTAAAACTTGAAGACTAATACTGAACGCTTTCAATTTTTATCTGTTTTTTTCAGCTTTTTGTGGCGGGTATTTTGGCCTTAAAGACCTTCAGAACTGGCTGCAGTCACTTTTTATAGTAAAAAAGGGCGCGTTTATGACTTACTTTTTTTTAATTTTACTATTTATACGGAACTAGCGGCCCGTCCCGGCTTCGCACGGGTAGACTTTGGGATAAACGTAGAGTAAATTGAAATCGGTCCAGTCGTTCACGCGTGATGGCGTGACCAAAGGTGTTGAGAATAATTATAGGAACTATTTGTTATAACCTCTATTCTCATGCTATTGCGTAACTATAGCAACCGTAGATTGTTGATGCTAACTTGTCAATTTATAGTAAAAATTATCAGTATAAAACGCACACTGTTTTGATAGATATGATTGAATTTGAACTTTGTACAGAGGTTATAAAGTGCAAATTGACTCTTGGACGTTAGGAACATACCTACATTGCTTAAACAACAGTGAGTGCTTGCAATTCAATATGAACTTTATACAATAGCAATAAAGCTCGTTTTAGTTAGAAAACGTTTGTATGGGAAAATTAAAAGGGCTGTTTTTAGGGTTTTTCAATATTTCTGAGAGATTTTCTTAATATTTTTTTCTGTAAGAACCTTCTCCTAATAATAACAAATACAACAAAAAAAGAATTAGTGAAATCGGTCCAGCCATTCACGCGTGAGGCCGTGACCAAGGAAAACGGGTTTCATTTTTATATATATATAGACTACTCACGTACTCGTAAGTATTACGTTGTCGGCCTGTTTGGCTCAGCGGTAGTGTAGCCGCCTTATATGCCAGAGGTCCCGGGTTCAATTCCCGGCCGGGCAGATGATTGAATGATGAATTTAAATATCTGTTCTGGGTCTGGGTGTTAGTTGTCCTTGTCTCTTTGTGTGTGTTCCATGGCATCCCCGACACAGGATTTATTCCTAGTCCCGGAGCTATGAGTGTGAAACGTTTATTTATTTTATTTATTTATTATAAGTCATTTCGGGGCAGTGATCCAACTACTCAGTCCAACTACTTAGTTGCATGACGGGCTTTCCTTCGGTAAGGGTAGTTATCTAAATCACATTCAAATGTCAACAGTACCTACAATCTAAATACCTACTTATTAAATCCTTACAAAACAGTCGATTGTCCCCCAGCCCAGGTGGTTGTCAATCAGAACAAAGCGATACAAGTATGGAATAGTAACAATTTATTACTCGAGGCACGTGCAGGCTATACGCTCTATTGGTTCGAGAAATTGTTAGTTGGTTAAAATTTTTTAATAAAAAGCAGGTAGTGAGTAAAGTTTGAAGCCGATTTTTGAAATATAAACGGCTACATTTTATGGAAAATACAATCGATCAAGTCACCTTTATACAAAAAAAAAACAATAAAAAAAAGTTTGGCTGTTTAGGAGTTACGAATGAAATACACGGACACGTTAATAAAATACAAGTTAAACTTATAAGTCAGTGGTTAAATCAAGCTAATCAATCAATCAATCGAGTTTCATTGATTAAGGTCTTAGAAGTTAGAGGTCTTTAAAACCACATAAAACAGTAAAATAATTAATATCCTATTTATTTATTCAAAAATAAAAATAACTTTGGAGATGCTGGGATTTGAACCCAGGACTTTCAGCATGCGAAGCAGACACTCTACCACTGAGTTACATCCCCGGTTGGTTAAGGGGTGAAATTGACTGATACCAGGTAACGGTGCAATTGCAAAAAATTACAAAAATTAATTACTGTGTAGTGTGTAGTACCTACCTTAAAAAAACATTAATTTAAAAGAGACTTTTTGCAGTTTTTATTCACAGTTGCAGTTTAATTTCAACATTACTTCATAATTAGCGATTTTATTTTGCACAACTCAGTTCCATTGTCCTTTCGAAACTCCTGAAATTTTGAAAACAAATCAGACATATAAATTGAATTAAAATAGTACAAACATTTTCAATCCGCTACCCCATAACAATAGTTCCGCGATAATCCGCTAGATGATGTTGAATTTATGAACCGCGCGTTTCGATACGATTTATCAAGGAATTGTTTTTACAGTTGCCCCTTTTAATTAACTAGTGAAAATGTATTGTCGGGTGAAACTCAACGTGTTTAAATGCTTGCTGATGCAAAACTATGGTTTGAGATTAATTTATATCTTTTTTGGGATGGTGTGTTATTAATGGTATTTTATTAAACGTACGGATTGAACGATTTGGTTTTTTTCGAATCTTATTTCATTACTGTTAAACACTTTTAAGCATAATTGCTGTCCCACGGCTCTAGTGACAATCGGGTCTAGTCTAGATTAGATCTACTATTTTTACAATATCTTCGACCCATCTCACCGCTGGATGACCTACATTTCACTTCCCTAGGGCCACTTACTCTGTCCGGTCACTCAGTTAATTAGGTAAAAAACCATTTATTATATTAATTATTTTTTATAAGTTCCAGTCGTAAGTTGTTGTGACGTCATAAGCTATATATTATGTATGTATGTGTAGAATGTGTATGTCAGCGAGTGTATGTAATTAGTATTCAGTAAGCATTTTATAAGACCGCAAGGATTGTTCAATGAGCTTAGAAATTTCTGTATGACTTTACTGTATGTACCAGTCGGAGCGCAATTCTGAGGATACCCGGATCCACGCGCCTTGATACCATCGTGCACCCAGAGGAGGACAGCAACATCGGGGTTATCCTGGTTCGAGCGAGAGGGACGACGTCGCGAGATGACCAACAGCAGTTAGGGGTCAGGGGTGAACGCTCTTGGGTGAGATGTTAAACTAATTGCTACGTGAACTGTGGCCGGCTGCATGACCACTATGTGATACATGTCATAGGTTCGGTGCAACATAAATGTTCAGATTAAAAGTTGAAACACCCAATTTGGTTTTAAATCTGTAGGTAGGTTTTTTTTTAATTTCATTGCACGAAGGGAGATTTTAAGGTTCATGTATGTTCAACTTATGGGGGTTTCTTAGCTTTACAATAAAATCCCGAATACCTTGACCGATTTCGATGTAAATAAAAGGTTCATTTTCCTTTTGTTCCTTGCTATTATCCCGATTGTCATTAGCTACATTTTGGAGTCGTATTTTTCTGTTCTTTTAATTATACATTAATTAAATTGTATACATTTTAAATATAGTTTCGGCGTGCATGCATTATGCCGAGATGCAAAATTAACTATATCTTCTCTCTACAGTATAAGTAATAATTATTTATAGTATGACCAAGCTACTATGCCTTAGGCTAGCTTCAGGCTTTGAAATCTCAATCAATAGTGAATAGGCAATGTCCATTCTATGATACAATAGTAGCTTATAATTAAATCTTGGGAGATCACCTTAGAATTGACTAAAGAAGTCTGTTTAATGCACCTCTATAATTTAGAGCCTGTTTCGTTCCACTGTTGAGCAAAGGCTTCTAATTATTATCATTACATTATTTTGAGCTCACTTAGATATATTTTTTCTTGCACCTTTCAGTTACGATTTACCTTAGGTTTTAGTTATGCGAATTCTCCTTGTTTCGACTTAAGTAATAATCTTGATGCATTATAAAGTAATAATAAAGTAATTTTTACACAAATATTATGCATGCCATCTAGTCTAAATAAAAGAAACTAAACAATGATGCAAACTGTCACAACAAAAACTATTCACAAGATATAATTTTGGAGGTTTTAAATTTTTAGCTGAGATTTCTAGTTACTTTTAATAAAATAAAGATTGAATGTTAAGATTTTTGCAACTACAATTACATATACAATAAAAGCTAAGACCACCAGCAACTTGTAAACATGAAAAAAAGCTTCATCCTGTAATTCCAGATGCATTAACAAGTGTGGCGATCCGTGAAATTCGTTGTTACATATATGACATTAGCAGCCGAATGATTTATAGTCGCCACGCCGCGCCGGTCGCCGGTCGTCGGTTCGATTCCCGTGTTGAAACAAAAAGACGAATCAAATTCCAGCTTTTGGATTATTGGCTCAGATTTTATAGAAATGCTGAAGATTTATTGTGACGGAAAGATAAGAAAGTGTAAAAGAATTCAATGCTCTTTAAAATACTTTTCTAAAATTACCTACCTAAAAAAAAAAAAAATAATCTGTTTCTTATTTAATTTCGTTTGGACATAATGCAAATTTAAGACTTATATGGTTTTCTCATGGATACCATTATCAGAACTGGACTAAATTGAAATGGGACCAAATGGGAAGCGTCAGCTTTCTAATAAAAAAAGAATCATCAAAATCGATTCACCCAGTCAAAAGTTATGAGGTAACAAACATAAAAAAAAATAAAAAAAAACATACAGACGAATTGATAACCTCCTCCTTTTTTAAAAAAGCAAACGTACACATTTTTTGACACAGCAACACTGGTGATCAAGTTACAGTATTATATCACCAGCAAATAAAATCTAAATTTTATCACCAGTCTGAGTGAATTTTCTCGCCATCCAGTTCCATACATTGTCAAAGGAAATCTGTTCACGTAACACTCACGTTACTCGTATCTATTGCGATGTAAATTTGCAACTCGTTTCCCCGTCTCCAACGAACAGACAGACGACCCCGTTGTTTATTTTCTTACTAGATTAGGCCGCTACAAAAGATACTGAAAGCCATTCGTTCAAGAAAATGATAAACTACTCATTCGTGCGTGCGACGGTGCATTTCCACAAACTTTTTTATCCAAGAACTTCCATTTTTACTCTAGTTTATGTATCATATTCCCTTGTGATAAAGCTTAGAATTGTGTAGCAAAATTGTGGATAGAAAATAGAAAAAAGTGGGCAAAAAGAAAGCCTCAGTAAACGACGAAAAGAGAATAAAATATGACGGGAAAATGGACCCCGGACGCAATAAAATATCAATTTTTTACATGTCCCCTTCGAGTGTGGTTCTGTTTCGGTTCGGTTTGCGAATAACTATGCATTAATAGATATTTCTAACTTGTGTAGTTAGAAACAATATCACTGTTGGTGGAGTTATGTCGTGAACTAAAGAACTACCCTTATTTATGTTTTTTTTAATATTTAAATTTTATTTATTGGAGATAAATCTACGTTTAGTCACTAACTCGCTTGCAACTCGTTATTATATGTACTGCAATAAATGTTTTAAGTCATGTCAATATTTTTTCTGCATATTCGCTACTTTCATATGGCTGAATGGATTATGATCTATTAGTGCGCATTATGAGGACGGACTATAAATGATTTTTGATAAAAAATCTAAAAAATCTAAAAAAATTAGTGTAGAACTGCGAAATTGGTTAGAAAATTGATACTTTAATAAAATCCTAAAAAGTAGGTGTAAATCAGCAGTCAGTTCTCATACTTTGACGAAAATCCTCACAGTTCCAGAATTGCAGCCGCAGTACATCAAGTGCAAATATTGCACATTGACACAGGATGAATAATTCAGTTCCGTATCACGGTACAATTATTGGGGCAAACAGGAATCAATTAGCTGGCCGCATCGAGGCGGGTTGTTGCATATGGATGTTGGATGCTTCACACTTTATGAAAGTGATTCTGTGCAATCCATACTTTAATCGAAAGTGAAATTAAATTTTGAAGTAGATACATAGACATATAGATAGATAAACTCTTTATTGTTCACACCAGAAAATGCAGATAAAAAGAATTATAAAACTGAAAACTAGTGCAATAACGGCCTTAAGTATTGCTAAGAGCGATCTCTTCTTGGCAACCTTAGGATGGAGAGGATACATAGACAAAAATAGAAAAATGGGGTGTGAAACAAGGGAGAAAAACATATAAACCTACGTAAAAAGAATATACGAACATACATTCAAATAAAAGTACTTAGATACTAATTAATAAGTAGAAAAATATATTAGGACTAAGGCGCTTCAGCAATCTACTAACATACTCGATATTTGTTCTATGAAAAGTTTAGTAAGGGTTGTTATTTGTGGTGTTACCAATCTACAAATTATAAATATCTTGGAACTAGATATTTATAATTTGAACTAGAAGAGAAGCACTATTTTTCGAAATTAGTGGGAGTATAATACGTTATTTTTAGAAAAACACTGATGTCTGAGTGATAGCCGAAAACCATTAGGTAGGTACTACATTGCATATCCTCTAGGATAGACTGTTGAGACTTAACATAATTTATGTACGAGTACCTACACAGTTTTATGCAATACATTTTTACTTTACTTTACAGTACCTTACTTTACGTAGATGATAATTATGCATACCTAGTTGAAATCATCAGTCAGCTTTTTGTAATCGAGGTTTTTTATCTACATTTAGTCCATAGCATTAACTACTGAGATAGTCGGACAATATAAGATTACAAATGATAAAAAAAGTTACTCGTATCCATAAATTTTCAGCGTGTGTTCTAAAAAAAAACTTACTATTCTTTATCTTTTTTTGTTAAAACTGGTTCAAAGAGATTAAAATAAAAAAACATGTAAAGAGCACAAAATAAATAAAACACTAAGTACACAAAATACAAAAAAAAAAAAATACATTCACAATTTCAGAAATTAAGTTTTGTCTACCGATGTAAATTATGTATTTTTTTAGTAAATTGTTACTACTGTCCGAATCACGGGGGACAGTCTCTAACCCTCCAAACAATGACGTTTGTTTTGAAATACATCAACCATTTCGACCCATTTAACAAGATATTAATACACATCGTATGACCACACAATGTACCACATGATCCTATAGCAATTTTCTCACGATTCTCAAGAGTTCGTTTAAATCTCAAAATCAATCAAATAATAGTTATTCTCACCCACACCATGTTATGGCCAATAAATAGCGGTGAACCGAAGACTGACCCTTGTCTTTGAAATAATACCTTCGACCATGTTTGGGCTGCTCTACACTTTTGCGACAAAAGCCTTTTGTGTCTTACAAAATTATTCGTTCAGCTAAACATTTCGATGTTTGAACCATTTTTAACTTTATATTCAAATAGCTAAGAAATTAGTATGGTTTGTTAGTGGTGGCGTATGTTGGCAAATTTTGACAGTATTTTTGTTACACTTTCAATTGTTTCGGTACAACATTTCGTGGGAATGTAGGAGTTTTTTTTTGGTTTAGTAGTTGGTATAGTAGTGGACAATGTCGGTTAGTCTATAACTTGGTATTTAGTGGATTTAAGAGTAAATAGAGTGTGCTATTAGTTTTGATACTTGATTTAAATATTTCACAAGTAAAAAAATGCAATTTTTTCAACTTAAAGGATGAAATAGGAATGATGGCGAACATTGCGTCTTCAATACAACGTCAACAATAATACTTGTACAACACAATACAATGCACTGTCAATTGCCCTAGAATTAGCTTAAAGTTTTTAATTAGGTATCTATGAAACAAATTAGGTGCTAATTGAAGCGCATTGAACATAGTCCAATAAAAAATATTTTAATTTGAGTCCAGATTAGATTTATTAAAGTTTTTGCATTTAGATTTTCTTACTATTATTCCCAGTAATTTAATTTAAGTATCAAGACTAATAATACCTACATGCTAGATGTTGTTTAAATATTTTTTTGACACCAAGTATCAAAACACCTCCATCCCATACGCTGCGCAAGCGCCGCGCCGCGGTCCTCGGTGCTTTGTTCCCCACGAGCCATGATAAACAGCCGTAACGCATTATTGCGTGTATTGTCTGGATATTCGGAGATATATTCACTGATACTACGGAATTTCAGACTTGAGATACATATTTTGCACATTTGTTAAAGTCTGTTCAGTGTGCACTATAAATGCTGTTATAATATGTAGATATGTTGTTGTTGTCCCAATTTTGCCAATAGGTCTAAAAAGGTATTATGTTTTTATTCAGTTCAATGATAGGCTTGCGATTGTTTGCATTCTCGTCTGATTTTTTACTATTAATTACATCCCAGTCAGTTGAGTGTGTGTGTCTCATTGAGTCCTAGTATCAGGGGCGCAAACTAGAGTCGGAGGTAAACACGGTGTTGTGTTTTTATACGTCTAAACCAATATTTAAAAAAATGTATTATTCTTTTAAAATTCTGTAATCAAAATTGACACTTATACACAGGTAACTAATACCAATGCTTATTAAAACACTTTCTTTGTTTTACCAAACGCGTTTTTCCATTAAACTTTTAATTACAACTCAGTCAATCGGGTGTGAATCATTGAGTCCTGTACCAGGGGCGCAGAGCAGACAGGAGTCAGAGGTAATCGCGCGGTGCCGTGTTTTTCATTACCCTCCCTTCCCGTTCCATGTCGAACAAAACCATCGGTTCCATTGTCTTCTAACCACCGTGCTGGCACTCTCGGTTAGGACGGTGTAATCTATACTATAACATAATACTCTTCATCACTTCATACTCATTTAGGGGTTTGTTTATTTTGAGTAATTGGTTTTTGTTTTTTAGCAACTCGGTTTTGTATGAGTCAGCAACTTCTTTACTATTTCTTTTTGGTTTAAAAAAATAATTTAACGACGAACCAAACAACGACAAAACATATCTTTTTTTAACACTACGGCATTACATTGGTTATATTATTTATACCAACAATTCGAAAGCTAGATACCTAATCACAAGTGCTCTACTCCCAAATATCCATCAATATAGAATCTAAGTGGAAAAATAAGTATCTACGTAATGCATAAAGCCAAATTTTCTTTTCATGTAAATGAAAGCATCCAATGCGTTCACATCAACTCGCGATCAACCTACCCAGAAAATAAAGTTTTCCCCGCGATTAGGAACGAGTTCAAAGTAGGAGTTTTGTCATCGAGGCATTGTCCCGAGATGGGTTCTTTAATAACGCGGTTTGAGTAATAAACAGCGTTTGGAGCGGGGCGGTGAGTCGGTGAGTCGGTGAGGGATGCTATCAAAGGGAATAAGCTTTGCAAAAAGTCAGGCAATGAGGTACTTGGACTAATACTTACTACCAAATACAGGGTTATTCATAAAGGGTATGCTAAGCTAAGAGTGTTCATAATGATGGGTACTATGAGCTCTTTTCGGCTTAGCAACCCTTTTTGAATAACCCTGTATACTTGGTACAAAGTATACGCGTCGAAAAGTGAAAAGCAACTTTGACTATTTTATAAGTCTGTTTATTGGATGAGACTGGCATAGGACCGGAAAGGATGGCGCGCTGAAAAGAAGACTATACTATACTCTGCAGTGGGTAGAAAAAAGTTGATGATGATGATATTAAAAAGCATGCAATGAGTGATATCGTAAATGTGAAAGGTTGTGTAAAGGTTTTACGTATATTTATTAGGAAAACATTTGATTGTTTGTTAAGGAGTATTTTTGAACCGTCGATCAATGAATAGGCTAGTTTTTCTCAAAAAAAGTAAGTTTATTTTTGTACGGCGGAAAGAACCGCCGGGCGCAACTATTTTTTTTTATGTAATTGAGTGACGAGACGAGCAAATCGCTCGCCTCATGTTAAACGTCACGTTTGCCCAAACAACAAACTAGTGATAAGATAAATAAAAGGAAATATTTTTCACTTGCCAGTTTGCCATATTTTTCACACGTCGACTCGACACACCACTCGACACGTATATTTTTTTCATTTTCACGATAAAACCGAATTCCATGAAAAAATACGATCAATTCTGAAAATTCCGGATAATGCTACGAGGCACCTTTTTTGATACGTCTATTGATATTTGTGTAACAAGAGGAATAAGATTTGCCTCTTTTACATAAACACTCGATAAGAAAGATAGAGTGTGGAATGCTTTGCCCGAATGCATATTTCGAAACAGATACAATCTGGGTGTCTCCAAGTCGCGAGCGAATCGGTTCCTTCTAGGCAAGTGTGCTCCATGGTAGACGGTAGACCGCATCATTGCTTACCATCAGGCGAGAAGGCAGTAAAACGCAAGCATATACGAGTAGTTAAACAAAAAAAAAATATGATGCTGATAAAATAGCTTTTCTATAGCTTAGATTAAAATGGACAGTACTTAATTATATATAGTTCAATACTTTTAAATTGCAACGAGTCCCCCATGTTTAGTTGCTTACGTGATTATCTCTTCAGTGGTCTCACATGTTTCTAATCCATACATCAAGGCAGAGGATCCCCTAAGACCAACTCAAAGAGAGAAAGAAGCCCAAATTAAAATTTCCTCAAGAATAATCCGTACACAACACAATATCAAAATTTAATATCATTTTAATCTTAATTCTCCTTATTAATGTTGCCAAGGAGGGTTCTTGACATGAAATTGTGCACCTTAGCTTATAACCTCCACGAGGGAAATTCAACTGTACTTTCTAGTAAATAAAGTTTAATTTCCTAACGATAAATAAAAGTGTTTTTGTATGAAAATTCGATGGAACAGCTTGAAAGCAGGTAAGTTCAAAGATAACGTTGTCTATACAGAAATATGGTTTAATTAGGCCTTCATTGTGATTTGCATAGAATTTTAGGACGGTTGTTAAATGTAACGGAAGTTAAAGATTTTAGCGGATTTGAAGAAATCAAAGCTTTCTCATCCGAACTTTAAAAGTTTAAAAGTAAAGTTGTTGCGCCTGTTAGGTTTTGGAGGAAAATACACAATTTCGCTCGTTGCGACAACGAAGTAATATCGTATTTTATTTAATTTTTTTAATTTACTCGTATCCCAAAATATACCAAAAATCTAATCAGCAAACCTTCAAATGAATGAATAATTAAAAGCTCGTCGATCAGTCATTTACGCGGACGCGTATGGCGAGCGAGTTCTTTAATTAGAGCTGGCGGCTGATGGATGGTCAGCGCCCTTAATTGATGAGGTACATGCATTCAATAATTTGCGATGGCTTTTTTTGCTAAAATTTATTGTGCTGGTAGCAACCCCCTGCGGTTGCATCAGGATATCTTGGTTGTATTCTTTAAAAAAGTCTTATTTTAGTTTACCACTGCAAGCTTAGTGCCTCAGTACCTTAGTTATGATACGCCAGTACCAGTACCATACGTAATGATAATCTAATCCACGTATCTAATCTAATAATTTAATCTACAATTTTCTCTAAATAATTTTAACAACTTTATACAGTCAAAATTCTGAAGGCTTTGTTCGGTTGACTGATCCAAATTGACTAAAAGTATTAATATCCTTATCTTATGCACTTTAATGATAGCTACAGCTATATTTTAGTAAGTTTTTGGATCTGTCACGAAAATAATCGCGTAGCAAACATACAAAAAAAGCAACAAACAGTCGAATTGAGAACTGTCTCCTTTTTGGAAGTCGGTTAAAAAAATTAAAGAAAAAAGTCTTCAGAATTGGTTTGTATATAGTTCAAATTTATTTTGACTGAACAGATAAATCTCGATTCTCCTTCCTTGATTTTCTTGATAAAATCTGAAGGAAAGTCCGCAAACAATGCGTGGTAACAAGTGGTGGAAACCCAGCGCGCGGTGACGACACTTTCAGAATAATTAATTTAACGGAAGGGTCATTCGTCGCACACCAAAACCAGACACAGACAACGCTATTTGATAGAGAGACATAGGTACATGTTTTACTTTCATTCAGAAATTTTGTTTTTGGGTCACAAAAACATAGTCTTATGCAGCCACATGTCAATCAAATTACGCCAACATGATTGGATTGTAATCAAAACTGCACCAATGCAGTTTCTAAGTTTTAAGTAGATACTAGGCCCAAGTTTGAAGGCATTTTAAGACAGATCCAAACTAACTAAAAATATATCTGTCTTTATCATTGCAAGCCATTAGACAAGGATGCCAATAGTTTAAAAAAATTTAGATCTGTCTTAAAAAGCCTTCAAACTTGGGCCTACTATTCGTACGATTATTATAGTTTCGATTATTATTGGATTTTCGTGTGTACCGGTGAATCTAACACGAAATCAAACATGTAAATACAAACCACAAATGTAGCAAAGAAAAATATAACAAGGAAAGTTTTGCCTTTGTAACGAAATTACAGACATATAAATGTCCCTCCAGACAACTCAAGCGCCATATCTCAATAGTTCAATCGCTCGGTGCTGCAGTGTTTCAAATTTAGCGTGGTCTATTCTTCCATGTCGATGGTAAAGCGATTCCCCGCGAGCGGCCAATCGCGCCAATCAGATCCTATTGAGACGATGAACTTTTATTATGCATACTAAGAAATTATTTGTGAGCTCATCAAATGAAACCGATGAAAAAACTATTTTAAAATTTATAAAGACAACTAACTAACCAATTTTTTTTCTTTCCTCAGTCTTGTCCATCCAAAGTTTGTGTGGAAGAAACCACTGAACGATAAAGTCGCCCTTATACTATCGAATGTAGGTACTTGATTCTACTTAATCTTATTTTTTTATTGTGTTTGGGGTACAAAAAAGTTAAAATAAAAAAAAAACTAAGAAAAAATTAACTAAGTTTTTTTTATTTTCTTTTTTAATGAAATATTGTATTGTAATTTGTACTCAACCAACTCACTCTCCTTTCCTCTAAAAAACTTCCTACCTCTGCTTTTCAGGAACCTACTCATCACCACCAACCCATCTAAAACCCGAGCTGAAATGTGAGCCATACTGATGCTTGTCATACTGTATGCGAATTTGTGGTACATCATTCAGCCATTTATTACTACAAAGCCGAAAATATATCATCACGGTTAGCCATCTATCTCTAGGTTGACCACACTAGTGCAAGCGAAACACTACTGTAACTCATGGTAGTCTAGGTGCATGGTGACTGGATGACTATTTCGCCAAAGTGCTGACCACTGCTTGGTCCTTGCACTAACAGTTAGTGCAAGGACCAAGCAGTTAGTGACTAACTAACTAGGTCAAACGCATCTGGCCCAATTGTTTATTAAACAGTGATAAAGTGATTGATGGTAATATAAAAGTTAGGCTGATTTTTCCTGTTTTTTCTATTCGATGAATGTTGACTAAGATGTGTTAGTAGGTAATAATGCTACCTACTACGCTATTGTGTCATCATCTCATCACTATGTTTTGGTATGTGACAAGAGAATGACCTTAGCTTATTGTAGTTGAAATCCACAACCAGTAGCGCAACGTCTCGGGGCGGAATTCTCAACATTCGCACTACTGACAAATCATCGAAAAATGACTACTTATCAATCGATTTTGTTGTAAAATCACTATTGCAAATGTTGAGCTTGCGCCCCAGAACGTGAATTCAAAACCGCTAAAAAATAAGTCGAAAAAAAATATTTTTAAATATAAAAGTTTTATTGCATTGTCATCGGAGTTATATACCTACACGTAAAGTATACCAAATTTCCACTCAATCGGACATCGGGAACTGGTTCAAAATTGAGTTGCAAGTTTCCACCCGAACAAACACAGTTACATACATTGCAAGTTAAATAAGAGCTTGTAATAAGTTAGTAAGGATGATTGGATTAAAACACCCACCGAAAGCAATGTACACCACATTCAGGAATACTCTCACGATCAACTAAACTCGGCGACACGTTGACTGCACTATTAATCTGCTACACGACTTGTATTTATACCTACTGTAATTTAATCCGAGTAATAAACCTGAACTGAACAGGTTTAACGCAAAATGTTACGTGTGCTTGTAATTACAACTCATTAGTTTATTGGTTGCTCAGATTTTATTTGAGACTTATTTGCATGAATTAGAAATGTGCTAAGTTTGGTTCGGTCCCTCCGGAGTTTTAAGGCCGTCGCATGTTACACCAACCCATATTACTAATATAACCCGATTAAACCCCAAGCACTTGTTTAAAAAGTCAACGAAGTAAAAAAAAATAAAGGACCGATAAATTCAATAAAACAA
This sequence comes from Alcis repandata, assembly GCA_949125135.1. NCBI lineage: Eukaryota > Metazoa > Arthropoda > Insecta > Lepidoptera > Geometridae > Alcis > Alcis repandata. The sequence goes on from OX421238.1 coordinate 9,447,959, forward strand.
AATGAATGTATGTTAAATGTGAATTGAATAACCTAATATATTATTATTTATTACGTTCGGCTAAAAAAAAAATGCGATATCTTTTAGGAAAGTGGACGAAACCGCGGGGCGCAGCTAGTTTATAATAATAAAATTTACCAATCACCTCGACCACGCTTAGTTAATTGCACAAGTTATCACAAACAAAAGACCAAAATGTAGCTTTAAAACACAAGCTTCAAATAATCACGACTGCCTCACCGCCTTCCTGATCAGATTAACATTTCAATTTACATTTTTTGCGGTCACACGAGGCGATCGGGGTAATATGACCCTCCACCATTAATTAGGTTACCAGGAGGGCTGCACCTCAGGGGAGTGAAGGGTTACTCCTCAGGGAGAGCCACAATTGATTGAGATGGATCCTGTCACCGGACAAATTTGCGAGACGAGTTTTTCATCTTTTTAACTTTACCCCATTCTCCCCTCAGCCATTGTTTTTTTTAAAGGGTGACTTTAATCAGTCGGTTACCGGAGCTAATTGTTTGTCATTGTTTTTAACTTTCTGAGAGCTTTTTTGATTAGATGTTTATTACTTGAGTTGCAGTTATAAATGCTAATAAAACTTTTTTCGTTTTTTAATTATTGTCAGTTACGATTTTCATTTTTGTTTCTGAGACTTAATTGATAAGTCCTGTTCTAATTTTTCTTTTGTAGAATTCATAAATAGATATTTTTAATTGCGTATTTTTAGCAACAACTGAGCATTCGGTTTATTGCTGTTTTGATGGAGTGAAGTGCTGTCACATAGATTTTTGAATATAGTCCAGGCGCTAGAGGTAGTTGAGTATGCATAATGTGAGTACCGAATTTCGCCAACGGATTTAAGTGAAGAAAAGGTCAAAGAATAATAATGTGGATCTTGCCGGTCAATTTTTTGGTCCATTTTTTTTTTACCCCCTCTTCTCTTATTCGTAAAGGGAATGTATTGAGTACATGATATAAAATCATTTTAATGATTATTTTCGTAATGATTTATAGTTTTTTCTAATGGTAAAAGTCAGGATGGATTCTTAAATGGTAAGAAAAAAACAAAAATGAAAGTAATAATTTTTTTTTATTAATAAAAAAATTAATGTTAAGTACATATGAAAAACTAGCGAATTCAAGCATAAATGTATTTAGTAGGTAAAAAATTACTCATTTTTATTTTGACATTTGTTATTGATGCATTTACAATATACAAAACAATTCTGATTTTTTGCAATTACAAGACATTGTGCGACAATTTGCAGTACATTTACATGGTGGAATTAATAACTCTGGTAAAGACGGCTTCGTCATTTGTCGTGGATGGACGTAAGTCACCGTTGAGCTTTTCGTAACCAAATGCACAATAATCAATGGGTGGTAATTATGTTTGATGAGCATTCTTCCATATAAATGTTTGTACTGTAGCCCTTAATAAATGCAAATGCAAAGCATCTGAAGTGCATATCACTCTCATCAAATTGAAATTAAAACCTATATTTTGAGATATCAGTATAAATCTGAGTTCATCAGCAGTTAATTTTTTCTTCGAAAATAAATTATATGTGCAAACTGCTTCTAACTCTTTGAATTGCTGATTATTTAGGTCAAGGTTTCCCAAAGGCATGAGAGCTGTTTGTACGAAAAGGTTACGAAAAGCTCAACGGTGACTTACGTCCATCCACGACAAATGACGAAGCCGTCTTTACCAGAGTTATTAATTCCACCATGTAAATGTACTGCAAATTGTCGCACAGTGTCTTGTAATTGCAAAAAATCAGAATTGTTTTGTATTTCATTATGTAAATGCATCAATAACAAATGTCAAAATAAAAATGAGTAATTTTTTACCTACTTTAAATACATTTTTATGCTTGAATTCGCTAGTTTTTCATATGTAACTTTAATTTTTTTATTAAAAAAAAAAAAAATTTACTTTCATTTTTGTTTTTTTCTTATTATTTAAGAATCCATCCTGACTTTTACCATTAGAAAAAACTATAAATCATTACGAAAATAATCATTAAAATGATTTTATATCATGTACTCCATACATTCCCTTTACGAATAAGAGAAGAGGGGGTAAAAAAAAAATGGACCAAAAAATTGACCGGCAAGATCCACATTAATAATCTTTGACCTTTTCTTCACTTAAATCCGTTGGCGAAATTCGGTACTCACATTATGCATACTCACTTACTTCTAGCGCCCGGTCTAATACGAAATGCGTCAAAAAATCGTGCCAAGTAAGTAAGTAGTTTTCTCCACCATCATAATTCCAAACGCGTTTGACGAAATGATAACAAAATGTTGTCTAAAACCGGCAGCTGGTAACAAAAGCCACAATCGAACTCAGTCCACAATGCCAATATTTACTGAAAATTGTCCTCGGCTAACCGTTTAGATCCTACCCGAGATACGGTAAGAAACTCTTGTTTACTCTTCCGAGCTGAGACCGAGAAACCTCGGATACCTGGGAGAATATTCTGGACCGTTCGAGATTTTCTCGGTCATTCTTATTGTTATGACATTTCGAACTAGAACGACAGTGACCGAGATAGTATCTCAGACAGAATTAGAATCCCTGATATAACCGAATTGGTCAGAATCAAAATTTCACCCACCTACGTCATTTTTCCGCTAAGGGGCCAGCAGCGGTGAAGTTTGATAACTCGAAGAATTTAAAGAATCAACTTACTATTTCTATAAACTACTGCCACTACTGCATGCAACCTCGATGTGACTCATCGAAGCTATATTAAAAATGTAGCCCAGTAACTTTACTTTGTGGCTGAGGCTATAGAGATCCGATAGAATTAATTGACTTCAATCAATATTATAAAGTACTGGCAAAATAGAAGATCTTAGAATTATTTGTTTTTGTTGTTTCTTGAACCTGTTTCGGATGGTGCGTATAACTGAAGACCTAGTTGTTTGTTTAGATTTTTGAATGAGATCGTTAAGGGTAAACATTTTAGGGTAATGATAGCACGCCAATATTTTTATTTTAGCCATTCTATTTAACGGGAATTTATTTACCCAAGAAATAACGGCCCGAATTCGGCTCGGACAGAGTGCAAAGTCGCCCAAGATTTTACATAAATACCTTATGTAATCTCGATCACGCTCCTGTTCCCGTACCTTCTCAATATTTACCAAAAGCTTCACCAAATACTGTTTAACTACATCATTCAAAAACCATTGCGTGTTACGTTAAAGTTTCCACTTTACTAAGCGTTGGAATCCCGCAATGGATATGTAATAAAGACGTATCGTCGTCTCGTGAAAGCTAATTTATTGGAGAGTAGTAAAAGTACAGATGTGCGATAACCTCAGATAATCCTAGGATAAAATCTCGTGCGATTTGCCTTACTATGCGGTAGCATGAAATTTTACATCCCCCTGTTGGTACGGAATCAATATTGTCTTTTCAGTAGTGAGAGAAATTTCCTTATCTAAGAAGGAAATTCAAGCTGTTTTTGGGAAGAGTTTGGGTCATGGGCTTTAACTATGACCACGGTAATAATGTGCTGTCTGGTTTTAAAGGCGAAGGTGAAAGTGATCGGTTAAATTGTATGGGTACCAAAAATTTTATGTTGTTAAAAAGAAATTATATTATGTATTTAAAATATCCACTTGCACTTGGCACTTGGAGAAGAAGAAGAAGATTTAAAATATAAATATTTATTTATATATATTACTAGCGGCTCGTCCCGGCTTCGCACGGGTAGACACTATAAATTGAGATCTTAAAAAAAAATTTAAAAACTATCCTATCTGCTAAGTTAGATCGAACTGCACACGGTGTGCAAATTTGATTGAAATCGGTTAAGTAGTTTAGGAGTCTTTATCGGACAAACAACGTGACACGTAATTTATATATATTAAGAAGATATATATTATATACTAGCGACCTGCCCCGGCTTTGCACGGGTATAAAATATAGCCAATGCTACTCAGGGATAATGTAGCAATCTAATGGTGAAAGAATTTTTGAAATCGGTCTAGTAGTTTTTGTGTTTATCCAACACAAACATACAAAAATGCAAATCTTTTCTCTTTATAATATTAGTATACTAGCGGCTCGTCCCGGCTTCGCACGGGTGGACACTATTGAAGTTTTAGTAAGGATCCCTAATTTTTTCAGGTAATAAATAATTATAGCCAATGCTACTCAGGGATAATGTAGCAATCTAATGGTGAAAGAATTTTTGAAATCGGTCTAGTAGTTTTTGTGTTTATCCAACACAAAAATACAAAAATACAAATCTTTCCTCTTTATAATATTAGTATTAGTATATAAACGATTTTTTTATTTTGTAAGAAACGACGCTTATAGAGCATTTCTTAGTGAAACTTACTCGTACAATCTAGCCTCAATTAAAATAAAATGGATGAATGAAATTAAATGTTGTCGTCCTATGAAAACTAAAATAGTTTTGACTATTACATATGTTATTGTTGTTTTGGCATGCGTTGTTATTTTATTGTTCCAAAAATTCTAATGAAAATCTGCAGTCTACCAATGCAATCAAAGAAAGAGCCAGACTGATTCCATAATAGTTAATGACCTTACACTTCGAAGTAACACTTGACAAATGACTTGAACGACGCGGGACAGTGCTAATGAAAGTATTATACGGCTGTAGAGCGTACATACATTACCTACTCGTACTTATTCGATACGTATTTCTATTAATGAGAAGTTTGTTCCTAGATAAGCTATCATTAGACCAGTGAAGACAACAAAATACAACGTAGTGCACAGACCCGCACAGATTAGGTCATAGTCATACTTTATTCGGTTATATCGCAAGGGCGATCAGCCGCCGCTAAAACAAAGAGCATCGAAGTCTCGCCAATAGAAAACTTTTCCAATTTCCATCCACCCGAAAGCCCTCAAAGAGATTTGCATGTGAGGTCCGAACAATGAGCTTGTATTTCGCAATATTTTCAATACCCCAGCATGGGTCCGCGCAACTTAGGGGTACGTCTTTTGTCCCCGACTTTAATATCTGTGGGAATGGACATACCGACTCCATTTAGGTAATTTATCATTCTTAAACGAGTGTAGACTATCCACTATTATCCTCAACCGTGTTCCTTCAAAGGACCAAGACTGCGCCCTTTGTGCATGCATGTCCAAATTAATGAAGGATTTGCCCCAACGGGTTTTGGTCTTAGCTATTCGAGGACCGGACCAGCAGCCAATGTCCGAAGCTTATGAATTATTATCTTTAAGGGTTCCTATAAAATGTATTGGCAATGGCCAGTTCAGGGGTCGCCGTACGAAATAATAGTTATGATTTATTTTTCTAAAATTCTTGCTTGGCTATAAAATACAAAAATCGGGATATTGCTGCGTTATAAATATTTTACAACGCTATTTTGAGGTCAGAAAGCCACTTCTATGCTTCTATGGAGAAGATTATCGGTTTGAAATTTATAACGATAGCTTCGTATATTTTAAATATTGATAAATTAAAGTTGTAAAGGCTTGTCAGCTACTTTTGATATAGATGGTAAAGCACGTGTCTGTATAATACCGAAATTAAATCTACATTATAATGCAAGTTCATAAAAGCAAGATGACCGATGGTCCAGCATCCCCTAAGGTGACACAGGTCAATTCTAACAATTTTTTACATTTTTAAGGCCACGAGCACGACACACTTCTTTGGAATTAAAAAATGGAAACAAGAATGAATTGAGATGAAATCATTACAATAATGTTCGAGGGAGACGTGGACACGGGGTGGAATTGTCAAAAATAGGGACTCAAGTAAGGAGACATTTGAAAGTATGCAAAATGATTGATATGACATATTTTCAATATTTTGTATGGCAACATTAACAACGGTTGGTTTATTTTTATTGTGTTTTTTATTGAAAATATACCGATACATCTTAATATTTTGTCAAACAAAGTTGGGTCAGAGCAAGCGTTTCCAAAAATATTTGTTTTGATTAATTTTATTTCCGTCGTAAATTTTAAGAATTCGACTTATCTAAATTTAAATGAACGTGTCAAACAAACAAGAGTTAAGAATGACCGTTAACAACGAACTATCAAACTAACTGAGTGATATAAATAAAGAAAAAATACCGGCTAAAGTAAAACCGTCAAATTACTGCTCAAGAATGCAGATAAATGAATTTAAATGTGTACGATACCTTATTGCGTTACACAGGTCGTAGGTTAAGGTATTAAACATCTGGTTAGGAAAGTCGGGTCAGGCCCAGTTGCACGACGTCCGGTTATAGAAAAATTTTCCACCAAGTAAACTATGCTACTTTTTTTTTAACATAGAAATTTAATAATGTTTTCGGTGAATATAATTTTGGCAAGTTCCGTCTCGCGCGTTTACCCGCTATTATTTTTATACAATAATACAGCACGATTATGTTTAACTGGAATTGGCCGACACCTGAAGTAGTAACAAAACTTCTTCAGTAGCCGATAAAATTTCCGGGATAAAAATTACCTCTGTGTAATTCCCGGGTTGCTATCTTCATACTTAATTTTGTCTAAATCCGTTCAGTCGTTTTTGTATGATTACGTAACAAACAGCTAAATACGAACTTTCACATGTAATTTGTAGGAAAGTAGAATTGTCAGAGATGGTGAAACGAACCAGTGAGCATGCCTTGTGAATTGAATGTTTGTAATCTGTTCCGGAGTTTATGACTCGGTATGCTTATGTTGTAGCGTCATTAGGGTTTCTTTACGATATTGGTTTAATTCTGTTTGGTTAATAAAATGACACTGAGTAACGGCATGTGTGTTATTTTTATGTGATAAATACTAGTAGGTAAGAAAAAGTGAGGTTAAGGCTAAGCGGCTAAACCTGGTGTCAACATTTTTAGCCCGTTTTAAGGCCTTTAACCAATATTTTGTTAAAATTTTAGACTGCCAATAAAAAAGATAGATTTTGATACAATTAAGTAGGTGTCAAAGTTTATTTTACTACTACTAAGCTTTACTATTTAATATCTAATGCGTTTTATCCTTACCTAACAAAACAAACGTATTAAATAGTAAGGAAAAATCATTATCATCCACAGCCTTCTCTCTCCCACTGCTGGGTATATAGACCTCTCTCTCGTTATAAATAAGTAAAGAGGAATAGTAAGGTTTAATAATAGGTTAGTTTTGAATGAGTTTTAATAAAAACGGATTAAATAGTATCCAACTCACCACCTCAATGTGCCCCTCATTTATACCTTTTATCTCTAAGCCCATTATTACCGCAATCATCCACAATATAACACCTGAGCGACTCCGATCATAATGAGAACTACCCTTTGTCCCTTTCAGCCACCGATTTTAATAAAAAAGGGATAGTGACTAGACCCTTTGTATATGCTTGTTTACTTGACGGAATGACATGAATGCTTAGGAGCAAAAAAGCGAGAGATGTAACGGAGTACCAAAATAAAGATGACGATGCGGTTGGTAAAGTTAATTTTTATCTTAACGCTACGAGTTTAAACTTAGTTTAGGTTGATAGATAATTTAGTTGGGAGTATAGGAAGGTGGTTTTGGTGGTAGAGTATGATGATCGGTGACCTCTGGCATCTAGTTGTGTGGTACCATGATTGACGTTTGTATGACGCGGGCGCAGCGAGAGAAATTTTGAGAATTTCGGAGACGAAAGGATTTCTAATTGTTTTGGGAACGACACTTCCTAAAATGTTGTGCAGCAGATTATAATTTTGTGACTTGTGGCCTCCTGTGGTTTTACCAGTGATTTATAGAATTCCCATGTTTCCAATATAAAACGTATCTTGTGCTTTCAATATGATTTGTGCTATTTCATCGCTTTTTTCTTTAAAACATGACAAATTCAATCGGGTGATAATGATGATAACAGATCCAAAAAGTTTCCTTAAAGTGATGACCTACCATTGAGTTTTTTTCGGAAATTATCGTCAAATTAAAAACAAACACGAAATTCAAGAAAATAAGTGACAATGCTAAATCAGTAGCCACCAAACGGGCTATTCAGCTAATACCGCGTAACAAAACGGAGCAAAAAACAATGACAAAGGACACAAAAGTGACAATACTGACAATAATGACAATAGTCTATGGGAAAGCAACAAAAGTCGTCCTTATTTATGCATTGTTTGTATAACAGCTAAGAAAGGTGACGGCAGGAGACAAATAACCCTTCTTTAAAATGCAAGAGCAACCCCATCTTACAAGCATCCATTCTAATTTGATACGCCCAAGGTTATAAAGAAGAAGAAAAGACGGATCATCTTATGGTGGATTTGTCTATGTTTTTCATAGTTCTAATTGCCTATTATAATGATACTTGATACGAGCCTGGGTGTTTGAAATAGCTAATAATATCAGGCGACTAAGAAAATAAAATGGATGCAAAAATGTCATGCGTTGCTTGTGGTCCTACCGCTGCTGCTGTTAGTGGCGAAATAATAGTTAAAGAAAAAAATTGCTATCAATAATTAATTTTAACCGACTTCAAAAAAGGAGGAGGTTATCAATTCGACTGCATGTTTTTTTTTAATATTTTTTTTTTATGTTTGTTACCTCATAACTTTTGACTGGGTGAATCGATTTTGATGATTTTTTTTTGATTAGAAAGCTGACGCTTCCCATTTGGTCCCATTTCAATTTAGTCCAGTTCTGATAATGGTATCCATGAGAAAACCATATAAGTCTTAAATTTGCATTAAGTACGTCCGCGACAAATAGATGAATAACTCAATAGTCGGTTTGAAGTCGGTTTTTGTTTTTTTGTTTTTTGTAAAAATAATTTTATTGTCTATCAATAATTTTATGGGTAACGAGAATCCACTTTGGTAGTAATATTACTGAGAGACTTAAATACCTGTGATATGTACTGCTAGTAAAATAAAGCAGTTGAACTAAGGACAACGCATAAAGCATGTTACTAGAAAGGTTTACATAATTTCTACAATTATATTATAGTAGGTACTCGTACGTAGAGTGTATCGCAGTCTTTTCGTTTTCCTAACAAATTTTCCAAATCAAAACTCTGTGTTTGACCTTTTTTGCTAATGGTAAAACACTAAAAGAGAAGTTATAATTATTTTTAGAAGAAACTAAACAAGATTTAAACTCCCCTGTAACTCTCCTAATTTGGCATATCAACGTAAATCTTTTTTTTTATCAAAACCTACTCTATCCAAAACTCAAACAATACTTACAATACCAAAACTCACACTTTAATAGACTAACCTGTAACTAGCCACGACCGGTCTAACGGACCCCGATGATGCATCTACGTCATTAATACACCTTTTCATACAAACTCCTTTGTTTAACCCTTTTGTGTAAAAGTATGAAATTATTCATACCGTCCATTAACTTCTTCAGTTGAGTATTGTTATTTTTGCGTATGCTAATCCTGGTCCCGGAAGGTGACTGTGACTGATTGGATTTGCGTTTCTCAGGGACGGTCATCTAATGTCCTATGGACCCCCGGCCCTGTGAGAAAGTGACTTGCTTTTTTAGGTTGTTATTATAATGGCTAATCATTAATTTTATCGGCGGGTATTTTTAACGTCTCCGTCTGTAACTCCGTCACTTAATAGCCAGTTCCTATTTCAAGCAAAAAGTTTTTTATAATTTTTAACTTAAGAATAAGATAAACAGTAGTCAAACTTATAGCCTGGTAAATCTGAAGAATGTGTTAACCTATTGACCTAGATATTATAATCGAACTTAAAGCAAAAAAAACCCTTAAAAAATATTAATATTCATATAGTTAATTCATTGAAAGGTTCAGGAAGCACCATACATCACTGTATGCACTTACACATCAGCATAACACAGGGAAAGCTAAAATTTCTAATAACATAATCTGTCCCCAACCCTTCCGCAACCCGACCGCGGCCCTTAATAATGCATCGCCCATTAGTTAACCCGCAGATGCCCGCCATCTTCGCCTCTAATTCTAATTGCGCAGAAAGGATGAAAGGATTACACCCACCGGCCGTCTACTCTCACTTTACCAGAATTAATCAGTCTCACAGTCTCAGGCTTCCTCGTTTATGGAAATCCAAAATATATGCAACCTTTTTAAGATGTTAATGAAAGAAAAATATGGCAGAGTTTGACGCTGGCAAAACCATTAGCCTCAATTCTCCTTTTTAGCGCAGAGCATAATTAATATTTGATCTGAAAGAGTGGCTTTTTAAAAAGTTGAGTCGCAGGAGGTGTTCGGTCGCAGCTGTGGTCGTATTACGCTAATCTCCGGCGTCGTACTTGTTAAATATTAACGCAGTCTAATTACAGCCCCTGCGCCCCGTCCTCTAATGGCTTTTAAAACTGATTCCCGCCCCAGAAGGATGCGTATTTGATGACAACTCTCGTCATTTTGGTGTTTTAGAACAAGGGAGCAAGTGTGTGCTTCTTTGGTATTTTTGAAATATTTCCATTTAAACCACTAGATCGATGATTTAAACCCTTAGTAGCTCTGCAGAAATATGCTGTGCATGTTGATTTTTGCTAAGAAATGTTCTCAACCCATAAAAACAGTTAGACGCCATTGTCGTAGAATACAGCTGATTTTCCTGCGACAAATAACCTGAAAAAGATTACATACGCACACAATAAAACTGTTTAATTATCATAAATCTGCGCTAAACGGACGGACGCCTTAGCGACAATCATTACCTCCGTGCGAATATCCGTTAACAATGCCCATAATTAATGATGTCACGACACTCGTTTATTTGTCCAACTGGCCATCCCAGAGCAAACAGGTCATTCTTACCTCAAATAGGACGCTTTTAACGGTGCCTCCGCACCGCTAATGGTTTTAGATGCAATTATTCTGCACCATTAGGTGTATCATTAGCCTTTTATTTGCTGTTTGTTTTCTTAAGGTCTCACAGACCGAGTGCCGCGTTGCAGGGTTGATATCATTAATCAAAGAGACGTGGATTTCGGACCGTGTCTTGACTTGACAAAAGTTTTTGATTAACGGTAAGCAAATATGGGAATGGGATGCGGTGGTGTAACCGTGACAGTTATGTATGATATTCTGTTTTTCAAATGATTCTGATCTCTGAACTCGGGATGTTTAAGATCGAATTTGGAATGCCACAGTCTCTAGAGTTGGTATTTGTTTTTCATTCTGATCGAAAAATGCCGTACGATTTGATTTTCTAAAAGGTGGTATTGATATCTTAGATCTTGTGTCATAGAAAGATTGATGAATTATATTACATAACTATACAATTAGTTATTTACCTATTTTTTTTCTCCATTCTTGGTAACCAAACACAGTACGTAAAACATCGTTTTTCAAGACTTCAACAAATAATTTATTCAGCCAACAAAAAGGGGCGCAAAAACAAAGCGCAGTCACATAACAAGTGACAATCTCTTGTTTTACGCGCAGCAAACGTCAACGACATCTGTCAACCGGTGACACGTCTTATCTTTGGGGGTAAAAAAATCCCCTGGGGTGACTTTCCACCCCAGAACCAAGACAATGTTGGACTGTCGCGCGAATCAAATGTATTTATGACTATGTAAATTGGTTCAATTCGGTCGGAATTGGGAATTTGCTAAAAGGTTGGGAAAATTTACTTTTCTCCGCGACAGATGTTTTCGAGTGGGGATCTTTGATTGTTCGGGTTCGAATATTGTTTTTGGAGGTGGATTGACACTTCAAAAGTTCGGTTTTGACAATATCATTTATTGGGAATACGTAATTGAAGGTAGTAAACTGAAGAAATGTGGTTAAAACACTATAATTTACATAATTAAATATTAAGTTATTTTTGAAACTTGGATCAAACAAATGATTTACTTAAACTTAATTGATATTGAATAGGATACATTGAAATAATGAATTGAATTGAATACCAAAGAAAAAAAGTCATAATAATCATTAAAATCGACTTTTATCCTGACCTATAAATATAAATAAAAATATATTATATTCCTTAGTGAATGGAAACAGAATTAAAGGGCTTTATTGGCTGGAATCCATTTTAATTATGTTTACAATACCAAAAGACTAATTTTTTTTCTTTCTTACGTAGTTTTTCCTTTCACTTTTTCGAATTTTGTCAGCAAACTGCCCCATCACGTCCAAGTTGTAAGTAATCGCGTCTAGAGACGTCACTCGGCCACGTTCCGAAAGTGCGGATACGCGGCGCTCTGGGGACGCGAGGCCCGCTTGAGACTATTCGTTGATGGGTGGACTGGTATACACGGGATCGAAGACTTTTAGCCGACTTATTTTTTTTTATCACGATAATAATGATAATTATCACTAATGATCCCGCTTGAAATTATAAACGGTCTTACGTTTTACTTTTGTCTTACTTTCAACTGTCTGACTAGTTTTTTTTGTCAAAGTGATTTACTTTTCGTAACTTTGGATTATATTAAAATATGATATTCCTATTTTACAAGAGACTATAATATTATTCTTACCTTATTTTATAAAAATCATCAAATAAATGGGGACATCACGGTCGGTAGGTACATACTTAGGTACATAAACGATATACCTACTCGAATTGTTAGCCCCTTATCTTTTTAGTAAGCTGAATAAACTTAAAAAACCTCTACGACAATTGAGTCTTAAACATACAGTAACACACAAAATTTCATATCCTCAGATATATCCTCGAACCCATCTTACCATCTGTAGCGCTGAAGTCGTCAATTTCATTAGGGTTGGTAGATACCTTCAGTAAAACAAAGCGCGGAGGGCGGCCGCCGATATATTGTCACTCTCAATCGACGCTCGTCCTCGCCACCTACAGTGGATTACCTTTTTTATGGCCTGAAGTTGTTTATTGTTTTTAGCCAACTAGGCAAAAAGAGGTTTTTTTATTTTTTTCTTTTGTTTTTTTTTTGTATCGCGATTAAGACCACGTTTGACCACCAGCTCGCCTGATTGTAAGCGACGATGTGGTCGAAGATGAAGCACGCAGACCTAGAAGATACCTATTCTGACCTTTAAAAGCCCAAGATTGTATCTCTCGAGAAACAAGGAAGCCGGCAGTTAGTGTTTTTGTGGTGTTTGTTTGTTTGTGTTTGTCGTTTTATTTTCGTATCTTTCTAATAGGGCTTCTACTCGTATTTAGAGCTTTGTCATTATCGGTCTTATTAACGCTTTAGGCCTACTAGTTTAAAAGTGTATATACTTAACACATCGATTTTGGTGGGTTAAACATACCTAGAGTTAATAATTAATACTGAAGTTAACTGCGCTAACCTAGTATGACGAATATAGGCCTTAGTTGTAAAGTAAGAAAATGATAAGAGTAGTAAAGTACGTAAGTAAGTAGTGGTCTTTTGATGAACGATGTTCATGGTTGACGTCCGAGTCGTCAGAAACTCATAATTTGTACTCATTAACCGTAATAAGATTAAGTCAGACCTTATTTAAATGAATTCGTTTCATAGTTAAAACTATGAAACGAATTCATTCTTCATTCAGAACCTACTATGAAAAAGCCATGAAATAAGCGTATTGACTCTTAATCATACTAAATCATAGAAGTCAACTTACCTATTCTTTGTTTGCAGCGCTGTATCAATCTACGTCTCGCGTCGGACTTCACACTGGCCTGTCACTCCGTACATTACTACACACATACATATACATACAACACATACATTACACTTGGAACATTCAAACATTCAAAAGTCACATTTGAAAGCCTCCATACGAGACAACCCTTAGCAAAACGACTGTACAAACAATTCCCTGATCAACCATTGCTCGTTTGCTCTACATGTTTTATTCAAGCTAGGTAGTAAAACGGTAATGGTTGGCGTTTTTTGAGATGATGTATAGAGCTAGGGATGTGAATGCGTTGCTGTGACGCGAAGCTGTCAATCACAATCAGGAACGACCACCCGCGCGATTAGGCGCAGGTTAAGAAACTGGGAAGGTGTGGAGATATATCGTAACTAAATGTTTTTGAAAAAAAAAATCTTGGAACTACAATATGTATTTACTGCATGTAACAATATTTTGCACCTTAAGGCGATCTGCACGCGTAGGAAATTTGAGCTACCTCTTGCGGCAACTCGCAGCTCGTAAGTACCAGTTTAACAATTTTCATTTATTTTTGAGATCCTGCGCAATTGCGCATACATAAACAGAGCATATTTGTTGCCTCAACTGGCTACCACATTAGTTGACAGTTGCGTCAAAACATAAACTATTGTTTAATGATCCGCAAAGATACATCAAAATGTGTAAAAATCACGTAAGGTAAATTTTCATCGTAACAAATTGTTTATCTATCCATTTAACAAACCACAAATTCTCGAACTCTGTTTTAACGCAACTGTCGTGAGTCTCTCAATACAGGTTAGCCTAGTGCAAGACTCCCAGTAGAGCACTCTATTTATTTTTACATGTTTTCTTTAACTAGTTTTTTAGACAAGGCTAGTTTTAGTTTAGTTCCTAAGGTTAAATGTTACTGTGATTTCTTCTGTATGGCAAATAAAACTATTTCTTTTATTTTCTATTTTATTTGGGACACTTAGTAATGTTTCGAGATATTAAGTGAATGTTATCGATTCCACGTCTCTGCTGTGCAATCCTCGCAGCAATCATCTAGGTGTACAGCTATCTCCACGTTTACCAGATATCTGTCAGTCCACCTTATCGCTCCATCTCTACACGCATTCACAGCGCCACGAAATAATAATATTTAATAGTGTTTCTATTGACTAAAGCTCGTAGGTATCAATATACCTACTAGCACTAATAGGTATACTTTTACCTACTTTTTAAAAGCTTTTATTTAAATAACTGTATTTCTAGTGAATTTCCGCCTCGAAATCGCGTAGCCGTCGGGCATAATCAAGAAATTTTGTTAATTACAATTTTACATAAGTTGTCATTGAACTTGCAATGTATATATTATAATGTAGGGTTTATTCGGGTGGAATCTTACAATTCAATTTTGAACCACTTCTCGAAATGGATCTGAAAAAAAAAGCTTGATTTTAAAAACATTTTGAAAATTAATTTATTGGGCTCCCCTACTATTAAAGGTCGATTCACACATATCAGTGAAGCCACAGTTCCGACACAGTACCGGCACAGTGCGAAATATTCTTTCATACATTCTCTATGAACGCATTGAGAGCACTGTGTCGTCACTGACACTGACAAGTGGGAATGCGTTCGCACTGTGCCGGTACTGTGTCGGAACTGTGGCTTCACTGATATGTGTGAATCGACCTTTAGATAGATTTTAGACAGCTCTCTCTTTCGCTGCTTGATGTATACAACGCAATGCGGAAACTAGAAAAGTAGTGTCTTCAATTTTTTCTTTTAAATGTGTGAGAAAATGATGGCGAGATTTTATAGCTGTCAAATTTTTACCTACTTATATAGCTTAGAAAATGGAAATCAGAAATGATGTAATGGGTTACTGATTGGGAGTTATTAATTTTTTTTCAGGATTAATTTAGTTTGATGTGATTTTGATAGATAAAATTGGTAAGATTTCGAACTGTGAGATACGCTTTAATATTATTGGGAACGTTTAAAAATATTTATTTTATAGTCTTACAGATGAAGTTCCTGAAATTCAGGGGCGTCCAACTTTTGGGCTGTGGATCAACCGAACGCAAGGAGCTTGCGCGTTTACCTATAACTGGTACGACCCCGCGGCGGGTCGCGACCTGTGACCCCATTGGGCGACCTCTGCCCCGCCCACCTCCCACAAGCCTGCTGAAACTCCTGAATGGCACTGAAACCTCGAAAAGGATGGCATG
The DNA here is from genome assembly GCA_949125135.1 of Alcis repandata. Lineage (NCBI taxonomy): Eukaryota > Metazoa > Arthropoda > Insecta > Lepidoptera > Geometridae > Alcis > Alcis repandata. The sequence goes on from OX421238.1 coordinate 9,463,731, forward strand.
AGGAAGCCGCGTGAGGTTGAGGACAAAGAGTTGTTATTGGGTATCCAGTATTGCATTGTATTCAATTAAATACAAAACTCGTTTTTAGTCAAGGTTTTATTATTAACAACTTGATTAGTTACTAATTATGTAGCGACAATCAATGTAACTAATAATAAAAATATATTTAATATTTTATTGATTAGTAATATGGGACGTTGTCACGCTGATATTTTATGCACCGATTGAAGCTTAACTTGGAGGAAAAGTTCTTGTAAAGTCCTTTTTAATAAATAAAAAACTCGTTAAAATAGTTATCTTTAGTCACTAATAAAATAGCTTACTATACAAATAAAGATAAAATATGTACTCGTACCCTTTATCAATCAACCATTTACCCTACTTCCTTGGACCTCGTTCTATACTAGTACATAGCAGTTGCAAACACTCTTCGATATCGCCAAGTCATCAGGCAGCTGGTAGACATTAAAAATAAAAATTAAATAATAAAAACATTTTCAAACTGTCAGTAAAATCAGGACGTCCGTTAAACCACTGCCAAAGTAGTCGTAATTGCTGTCACCGGGCGGCTGTGGTGACCGCACAAAAGGAGCACCGCGCGTGACCGACCGTTGACGATCTCTGACCTTAACTGCACTGATTGTGCACCTGCCCACGTGTACTGTACAGTAATAGTGACTTCACTTTTGGAAGCAAAAGGTCAAGGTAACAAACTTAGATGGAAGCAAGAGCTTCTTGTAGTAACGTTTCTTGCGAAGGCCAACAAAGGAAGTGCCTGTTTTGCTTAGATTATTATTTGTGTTCTTCACCTATCATTCTGTGTTCTTCATCATTTTCTTTAACTGATTCACTAATTATAAGTTACTAGTAAAGGGAAAATTTAAATTTCCAACATTACTTATTTTTAAGTAAAGGGTTGCTTAGCGTGGTTTCCAATATATTTTTACTTACACTTAACCCTCTGGTTTTCGTGGGCTTGTGGTCACGCCGCCTGCTCCATAGCGTGACGGGCGCGGGACGTGATTGACCGGAACCACATTCCGGCGGTAACAACCCTACGCAGGTGCTGCCGAGTTATAGGGTTGTTTCCGTGATTTGGTGGGAATTTGTTTTAATGAAGTTTTGAATGTTGTATCATCGATCGTGATGGTTGCTCGATTGAGTGATTTATGATTGATATTTATCAAAATAATAAATTTAAACTAATGGTGGATATGTTTTAACTGTTTCATTAGTAGTAATTAGTTTTCTCAAATTTCACCCTGGGATACAAGTTGTTTAATCTCCCATTTGCCCTGTAATTTCACTGGAAACAATGCCCTTCAACCGGAACACAGTAATGTTTGCACATTACAAAAGTATGTATTCTATTTCTCCTAATATGCTCTTAACTTCCTTAGAGTATTTCATCAAGATTGGTTTAGCCCCTAAGTCGTAAAACTAACAAAAGGATAAATAAATATGTAGCTTTTAGAATGTATTATAAGTGACAGATGTCTACAAAGTTACTTTTACTTTTGGACACTAACTTACCTGATCATCATCAGCAATCAACAGGTTCGCTGCATATCCAATTATCCATATTTCAATCTTTGCATATATGTATTTTTATACTTACTGAAATTCACTCTGCACCCATACTTACTATTGACCCATACTATCTGCTATTTTCATGTAATGACATTTAACTAACATCCCAGCAATCCCACGCCAAAATCCCTCAGTCCCTAATTACAGCAACAAGTCCCACGTCCCGCAGGTTCCCACGTCGCTGCGCGTGGGTGCGAACAAATCACGCTACACCTGTTCTAATCTGCACACGCGAACTTACTTCCTAGTGCTGGTATGTACATATGGTAACTTATGTTTTAGCTATTACGTTTATTAGTATTAGTATTTTTAGAAAAAATGACTGGACGGTGCTGGCCTAAGACCGGCAAAAATTAAAAAAAAATGGGGGAGACCTTTGCCCAACCGTGAGACATTATAGGTATATTAAAAAAAAAGTAAAAAAAAATATTTTAAGATTTTGATTAGGAGTTGTTCTAATAGTTTTACTTTATGAATTTTAAGTTATGTTATGCCTGTTATGGGCAAACGTGATGTTTAATATCAGGTGAGCGATTAGTTTGTCTCGTCACTCAATTGCATAAGAAAAAAAAATATTCCGTGCAGTTAATTCCAAAGGCCAAAGTTGATAGATTTTAAATGTTTTGTCAGCCTTCTATGTGAATTGTGTCCCAGTGTTAGGTTGCCGGATTTAACCTTATTAAAAAAAAGCTGTCTTCTTAATTTCGGTCTATTGGACTAAGACATCAATACTTTAGTAAATTAAGATCTGTTCACTTAAAAAAAACTTCAAAACTTCAAATAAGTACCTATGATATGTTTTTTTTGTTGTTGTAGGTTTGATCTGATTCAAGTTTAAATTTTTACTTATTATATTTATGTAAGGACAATAAAACAAAATCTTCAATTCCAGAGAGACATCTTTAATTTGTCATATCATCGTTACTTTATACATTTCCATACATTTCTCATACACACACTGAGTCTATGTCACATACACTCCTCCACTGTACAAGGTATTGCGAATAAATACATTGTTCTTTAAATAACGCCTTTTAGTACCAGTTGGCAAAAAAATTGATGTAACATCGAAACAACAAAATAAAAAATTAAAATATGAAATGCAAAATTTTTGGTTTACAATTTCAGCATCAAACAAATTAAAATAATTGACATCTTTTTTTTGATTTTTTTTAGATAAAATTTACAGTATTTTAGGAAAGCAAGCGAGTTTTCAATTATTTTCATAATTTGCGAGGAATAAATGCTGGTAAGGAATATTTTTTATTTATAAAAGTGGACATTACAAATAAAATAATTTGAGTATAGAGCAGCACCAGTGAAAAAGTATAAAAACCACACAAAACTTGTTTTGTTTGAGTGAAAACTTCTGCCTGCTTTTTAGATGAAAACTTATAAAAACTCACTTGGGATTTGCCTAGTTTTCAACTAAAGAACAACCAGTAGATTTTATACAAAAGTGTACATCAAACAACATATATATTTTACACCTAAATAGATCTACACACCAACATTGCACGATGAATTTACGCTATTTTATTGCGATTCCAATCCAAGATTGCTTTTCACAACGTCTCACACCTTATCTACACTAATGTCAGGTTTTATCAATTTCCTTTACATACAAGAAAGCTTTGTTGTAGGACTGATAATTTTCATCAAGAAAACTAGCCACTAATCACGATCGTGAATCGACAAAAATAATAATAGCATTTATCATTCAGAGTAGAAAACAGCGTCTCTTGCACTATCCATATCATTTACATAATAATAAAAACATTTTATTTACATTAAATATTAAGATCTATGCCTAATTATTTTTACAGAGGAACAAAAACTTGAACTAATAGACTACTGACCCCGCACTTAACCCTAAGAAAGTCTATTCTGGCACAGAACACGAATCCTGACACCCTTGGCTGCGAATGTTCAATAGATCGTCGATCATCAAGGAGTTCTTCTGAGCGGTCTTCGTTTCGCTGGACGTCGTGGCAGCGTCAAAGTTGTCGTGCTCGGTAGTTTTTGGAGGGTAGAACGCCGACTCGAATGTCGGTCCGGCTCTCTCGCTGTCCCTGCTCCTGGCGAAGTAGTCCTCGGTTCCCTCGGTAGTCTCGTGGAACTCGCTGGAGGACGTCACTGCGTCGTCCGGTTGCGAGATCTCACGCGGGTACCGCTGGAAGTCGAAGCGCTGGCTGGACAGGTACGGCGAGAAGCCGTAGGGCGTCGATCAGGCAGCTGCCAGGTGTCGCCACATCGTATGTCACATGGTCGCCATGTAAGGCCATGAGAATGAACTCCCGGAGAGCAGCATGTCCCTTATCAGGGTCTCTATCGGCGTCTTGCCTACTAGTCTCACGAAGAAGAGTTGTTCTATGACTTGAGAGCTGACTGTCCGGAGCGAGGGCAGTCGGAGGAGGAGTTTCCCGAACCGCGTGGGCTGGTTGGGGTACTGACTCCGGCAGTACTCCTCAAGGGCGCACTGGGACTTCTCTTGCAGGCTCTCTATGTGTGGCACGTCGGATAGACCACATGCATCTGGAAAAGGAGAAATACATTTTAAAACCTTGTATTTACCACTACGCTAAAAAAAAGGAAACAACTACGTAAATGCTCATCAAAAATAAAAAAAGATTAATATCTCTATCAATGAAGTCGTAAAGTTTGCGCTTGTTCGTGCAATTAGCAATTTTGTTGCTACATTTAGCATAACAAGTTTTTTTGTTGCACAATTAAATAGCGCAAGAGCTCATAAATTGAGTCTTATATTAGGTACCAACTACATTACATTACATTACGTCGGTACTAGTCAGCTATCTACGCGCAATCTAGCTTGGTAGCGATTAATTCAATTCCGTGGCCATGAAATTTATTATCATTTTTTCCAGATGAAGTGGTTACGAGCCTGTTTTATTTTCGCGTTTTAGACCAGTTTACGGCGTTAATGTTTTTCGTGACCCATTTTACTGTCATAATGGTAAATGTTTAATGGCTCAGTTAAAATAAAACCAATTTATTTGCAACGAAATTACTGGTAATAATCAGTAAAATTTTTCAGCAATTCATGGAAGGTACTATAATAGGGTAACATAATAGCGCGGTATACACTCAATCTGCGAAATTCAGCGAATTCAGGGCACAAGGGCGAATCCACGGTTTCAAATCAGCTCGCTGAAGCCATCGATTCAGTTTATATCAATTTTGTAAAATAGGATTTGTTTGAGTTTCAGGACAGTGTAGAGGATTAATAAATAATTGATTGCCCGCATTGTCCCGCTGCCGGCGGCGGCACCCTAGATTTAAGTTTTTATAATGTTCTTAGGTTTTTTTAAAAAAATATTGTAAAAATTTAAATTTAAGAAAATCAATAAATAAGTGAATAAATAATAATAATAATAATGTAGATACTATTAAATGTTGTAGGACTAATTAGGAAACGTAGAGATAAAGCACAAAGTGCGGTTATAATTAAAAAGTCGTTTAGTTTTAGCATAATTAATATTCTGAGTAACACGCCCTCTCTAAACAATTCAAACCTCAAACAGTGGGCACATAGCGGCATTCTCATCCTCAACATTATTTGCAATATTTAGTTAAATCATTTAAAACTTCTTCAATAATGTAGGCACTAGGCAGGTAGCCATAAAAATGTCACACCTCGGCAAGTAACACCACTACACTTGTGTAACAGGCATAATACGTCTATAAACACTTGCTTAGTCTCGCTAAGTGATAATTAGCACTTACTTGCCAAGTTATTAACCCAATAGCACGTATTGGGCAAAGGTTACCGTTTCATATCATCACCTCTGCTACAATTTTATGATTTTATTTCGTCATTTTAGCGCTAATTATGAATTTAGACGTGTTTCTTTACTTTAGTTGCTGGATAAGTTTTAGTTGTAAATAGTATGGTAGCGTATCTAACCAACTCTACGTTTTGCGAATTGAAATCAGTCATCGATAAAAACAAAATCTGTTTTTGAAATCAAAGTGAAATCGCTCGAGTAAGATTTTTGTGCCTTGTCACCAATGTATGAATGTACAGAGATTGCGTTTATAAGACAAAATAATATACCAATACGAAAGACTAAAAAGTGACCCATTGGTTCTTGTAGGTGGTTTTAAGTCAAACATTTGACTTGAAGTCAGATCTAGTCCAATATTTAGATTCGATTGTTCTAAATTAGAAAATAAAGTCTATACAGTGGTAATAGTAGTTATAAAATAAGACTAAGCAAAAAAAATAGTAGTTCTAAAGTAGACTACCACTTCGGTTCGCTGCGCCAGAAAAGTAAGTAAGTAAAGTAGCCACTCGTGTGGCAGACGTTTTTTTTTTTCCGAAATTGCCGTGCGCTTCTAAAATCAAGATTTCTGTATAATTTTCTATGAAACCCACATAAGATACTTATGTCATAAGAATTGTCTTGAATGCAGCTATCTGATTATAAAACAACTAATAAAGTTTTGTTGTCTTATGTATTGTCCAGCCTTGGCCTAAGTTAGAGGAACCGATAAATTAGAAAATAAAGTCTATACAGTGGTAATAGTAGTTATAAAATAAGACTATGCAGACTACCACTTCGGTTCGCTGCGCCAGAAAAGTAAGTAAGTAAAGTAGTCCAAAATCTAAACAAAAAAATTGCAAAAACAACGTAAATATTCCTTGCTGTTCGGTCGTTCCGACCCCAAAATAAAAACGAACAAACATAATAACCCGTGAAGTCGCAGGCCTTCTTAATGCGATTAGGGTCCCGGTACATTTGGCAAGATGCGTCCAGAGAAACATTAATATTTTTTATTGTTGTGCGCAATTGTAATAATGGTAAACAATGGCGTCATTAGGAAATGAGACCTCATCCCCTTGCCGGATGTAGGCGTAATGGACAATTTGGACATGCTTTTAAAGCTGAGATAGTGTTTTGAGATTTGCAAACTGAAAGAATCTCGAAAAGGGTAAGAAATGTGCTACTTTACGGGGACTAGCTTGAGTTTATCATGATGCAAGGCATTCTTACGAAACTTTTTTACTAACAGTATTGGTGAAAATGTATTTTTTTGTCTACTTTGATTATTACAACGGTTACCTTTTCTAGCTCCAGTTAGTCGTAAAAAGATTGTAATTTGTCAATAACGGAAATAAATTTTCACAAAATTCTGAAAAAGTGGCTGAGGAAACTTATGATTGGTCAACTTTTTTTAACTTATACATAATGCATGATTTCTTAAGTTTCCTTCAAAACCTACTTCAGTCTACGCAATAATTCTCAAGAATTATCATTACAGTTTAAAAAGTTAAGCAATTGAAATCCTCAGAAACTTGTTTATCAAAAAGAGCTGAATTCATTTATAAGCGCTTAATAAACAATTCTCAATGCCTTTCATTATACAGATACACTTGATAGATAATAGTCATCTTAATATCTTTCAATTGAAAGAGCTCGACCACTCTAGCTACATTAAAACTGACAGTTTGACCAGTCTACGTGTAATTAAAAATTAACCTACTTAGCCGGAGGCGATTTTAACACGAATCACAATTAAGTTTTCAAGGGTTCAAAGCGTTATTGTTTTATGTTTTAATTTTGCTTGATAGATTGTATGATTTATTTCTTTACAGGACGAAGCCTTTTGATCTTCATCATTAGCCTATCTTATGTCTGTTAACTGGACACACTCGTATGCCTCTCGTAAAGAACGCCACAAGGCACGATGTTCTGCCTTACGCATCCATTTGCTACCAGCCATCTCACGCAAGTCGTCGCTCCACCTGGCCGCAGGGCGCCCTACTCTACGTTTGCCGATCCGTGGTCTCCACTCTGGAACCCGTCTACCTCAACGGTTATCGGTTCTTCTACAGATTGTATTTGGATGGTTTAGTAAAATTTATTTTATCAAATTGGCTATTACCATGTTTGGGTTAAAAGTTCCCAACACATAAATTAGCTATGTAAAAATGTGAAGATGGTTTAATTATTATAATTATGTTGATCACAGAGTCTTTATCTCTACACCGTTTTTAGTGGTTGGAAAAGCAGATGGCGTTGGAACACACATACATAAAGTAAATAAGTGATGCGATGTAGTTAAAAATTGGTTTACAAGAGTAAACCAAAATTTCTTTCTACTTAATAAATTCAAGTACCTTCTTATTCCTGTTGAATAACAATAGATATAACCTACATTTCCATTCGACTTCTATTAATTTTAATTCGTCGTCTTGGCTCGGTGACGCAATCGACAATTGTGGTCACTTGCTCTAATTGCGCCTGCGACGTTAAATGGTGACAGCTGCTTGATAAAAACGGATAATTGATACGTATTACGATGTTTTTAAATTAGGCATACCTAGTTGTTAGACGTATGTAAAGTACCTAACTAATGGCCGAAAAGCCAGCTCCAAAAAAGAATGAGCTAATGAAGATCAAAATGAGCGCGCGTGCACAAAAACTAGGTTGTGCGAACCGAACTATTCAACCGAGCATCGAGAAATTTTGAAAACACGATGTCACGGGAAGTACAGAAAAGGAAGTGCACTTTTCATCATTATCATTATTACAGTGCGAGTTAATAAAAATTAAAACTAGTTAATAAAAATTGTATGTGAAATAAAGAAATAAAAGTTCATGTGTTAACATCGTGTCAGGGCATCGTTTTAGCAGTGCCAAAAAGTGCGTTTCACAAGAAACCAAAAACGTTCCATAAAGAGAATGAATGATGTTCCAATTTATTTGATATCGGAGCAAGATTACCCCAGTAACGTAATCAAACCACATTCTACCTCTAGTTTGTTTCTCGTAGAATAATTATAATATAAATAGATAGATAAATCTAATTAAGATCAGGTGGATTTGTTAAGCTAATTGAGTTATCCCACTTTCCAAATTAGAGTTATAAGGTCTACAGAATTTGTTAGATTGGTAGATAAATACAGGGCTATATAGAAAGGGTATTTAAAGCCTTAAAGAGCTCATAGTACTCATGATTATAAATAACTTGTACTATAAGACCAAACCCCGAGATCGGAAATAAAAAATAGCTTTCGTTTTTATTTTTTTCGCGATTTTAGGGTTGGCCTCATAGAAAAAATAGTATCCAGTAGTAGTAATAATAGTAGTGATTTGATTCATCAAATCAATAATAATTATATAAATACTATGAGCCCTTTTCGGCTCAGCATACCCTTTCCACATAACCCTGTATAGTTAGCATTACAAACTAATGCACATACTTAATTCCAAATTTATCTGATTCCACTTCAAGACTTCATTAAGAATGTGGTATAGATAATGTTAACACGCTTAAATTATGTTTTTTAAGAGCAACATGAGAATATACACTGCTTTGGTGGTTTTGACAGATACAACTTCCGGGCCACCAATTTTGGTTTGGGAACGAGAAACAACCGGATTTTTTTAACATGTAATAGCGTTGATTATCATGCTTTCTGAATATTTTGTCTATTCTAAAATTATCATATTTTTTTGACAAATATCTATTAAATGTAGAAATGAGCCAATAATTGTAGAGTGGTATAATTATGTTACATTCGTTTAGGTAAAATAATAGTTAAATCGGTTCTACAAAATCGACATAAATAATAAAACAATTAGATTTTTCCGTTGTGAAAACTATGCAAAAGAAAATTTACATGAATAACCATTCCTTTACGGGCATGAAACGACGTAGTAACGGTTTTCTCAGGCAATCTACTTGAAAATTGTAGCCAAATTAAAAAGCTACCCAACAAAAGTCGTACTAAAGATTCTGAATCTTAACCTGTAGAGACAAAGTCGAAAATCCAAGTAAACAGAACTGAAGGATGTGTTAGTAAAGAAAAGGATGTTGACCATTTGTTTTGTCAGCTGGACGGTATCAAGCTTAATTTGTATTTCCGTGCAGAATTAATAGAAGCACGACAAGGGGATTTGTCTTAAGCAGCTAAATTGTCAACAGCGAATGAGCCGGAGAAAAAAGACATAATTATGCATGCTAAATTAATAAGAATAGAAAGAGAAAGATAATAAAATGGAAACGAATTTTCATACAGAAAACTAACGAGTAAATCAAATCAGTCAAAGTAATTATAGTCTCAGGTGAGTACGAGCTTTAATTTGAGCGTACGTCATTCAGACCTGGTAGAATCAATAAAAGCAGTAAATCTAAGATATTGTAATCTGTAACTTTAAGGCCGTCAAAAGTTCATCTCCGTTGTCCTTACATAGACATCTGCGACAGCGGCAGAGAAAAAAACCCCCGGTGAAAAAAAAGGAAAACGGTGAGAACAGTGAAAAGACCCGCGTAGATGTGACAAAGCTAGAATAAAGATAATTTGATATGTTGCTTTTGCTGGATAAAAATGATAGAAAGATAATTCGTCCACGGTCCATGCTTAAACCTGCTGATTTCTGTTAATTTTTTGAGCTTGTCTAGTCTAACAATTCATAAAACGCCGTGAGCAAAACGTCGTAGCAATTCGCAATCAACGCGAAGGAACAACTAATTAAGTCCAATAAAGCATTATTCTTCGGACTCATTCATACGTTCCATTCAATTATAGCATCGGGACGATGTTTACCGCATCGGGGTCGTTTCAATTAAACAATATTACATTGTTACGATGTCCGGCTGTATAGGGTTAATTACTATTTGGCCGTCTTGCTTGATCTTTGGTCGCTTAGACCTGTGTTGGGCACCTTTCGATTCCTTTGCCGGGTTAGCGATGCTGATCTGGTGACCCATCTGATGGTACTTAATGAGAAATGAGCAGAAAAGTTAAGTTAAGTTAGTTGCATTTGGTATTTTTGGTACTGATTAAATAAGCGAAATCTGAATAATGATGAACGAGTAAATGTTATGGTAATATGTAAGTAGTCTTAATAATATTATATGTAAGGAGCAACTCAACCAGTTAAGTGGTTTTTGACTATTATTTTCTCTACGTTCTCAATGATAATGGGTGAATTAAAAACCATTAGGTATAACGTAGTTAAAAATAAAGTCATACTGACTTTGTAGCCAGTTTTAAAACCCAAAACTAACAAAGGAAATATGGAGGTTCCTGTTTGCTTTTCCATAGCAAACCTAAGTCCAAAACTTTGTCAACCCCAATTTTATTTTTATGTTTAGACAATTTATCAAAATGCTAAGTGATCAAGATGAAACTCCCCAGATTGAAGAGGCCGATGTTTAAATAGTATTGATGGTGGAGTCAACAGAATTGACCCGTGAATCAATGCCGATGCGCACTAATGGTGGCTTGGCTGGTGGCGCCACTGGGCCGGACGAGACCGTTATGAGTATGTGGTTCTTGAGAAAACTTCTTGATTCCATTCAAAATAGATTTCAAGACGAAGAAGATTTCAAGGATTATTATGATTTTTCACTATTATATTTTATTATATTATTAAAATGTTATTGTTTTATGAATCACTTTCAAATGAGATGATGAAAGCAATTTTCTTGAATTTTATGGAGTTTGGAGACTTTGGTAGAGATATATAATTATTGTAATTATGATAAAGGTAAGGTATGTTGTGTATGCCGGTGACTTAGAAGACGATTTGGTTTTTTCAGCCAATTGCCTATTGAAGAGTGAGTCTTTGGATGTTCCAATTTACGGATCTGATCAACCAAGCAAGTACAAAAAAGTCCACGGTGTGGCTTTCCATTAGAGGTCAGAAACGTGAGAGCAAGACATAAATTAAGAGTGTAAAGAAGCAAGAAGATAAATATAAGGATGGTAACAGACTAACAGTCCAAAAGAAAAAGAAAAGCTTAGTTTTGGTTCATAAATAGAATATGAAGCGACGCCAGTAGTACAGTATATCTCAATTGCAATCGATGTCGTCAAGAATCGAATAACCGTATCGAATCTCATCAAACATTATTAAACAGTAAAGGGTGTGATATCCGAGCGAGTTAAATCGATGGCCCGCATTCACTCGCTTTATTTATCTTTTATGAAAATAAACTAATAATTGTCGCTTATTAAACGATGTAGATGCGGGTGTTTATTGTGCTTTTAAATCAAGGGTTTTTGACTTTGGTTGGTAGAAGTATTTTAATAGGTGAACTGTGTCTTCAATTTTAAAGTCAGTTTATAATTAAGGATGTATGAGAGATGGAGGATCCTGTTTATATATTTAAAGAAAAACATAAATGGAAACCTTGATTTGAACTATGCATTATTAATTTATTATCTACATTCAAGACTATCACAAACACAAAAAAATCAAAAGAGAAATGTGATTAAAGATTTTTTTGGGAACAAATTAATAACAAGCAGAGCAAAGATTAAGTAAAAGATTTAGCGATTTTTCAAATTTGTGGCACGCGTTAAAAAAAAAGTTTAGGGTGTTTTTTACCTCAATATCTAATGAAAAAACGCCACGTCAATAATGTCGAAGACGTCAAACCATCAAAATTTCCAACAAACACTTTTAAATCCATTTCACAATGTATAAAAGAGGCGTTCGACAAACATTGAAGGTGCAGCAGATGTTTGCTCAAACACAGGATGATCTCAAATGAACGAACAGAACGAACAAGAGTGAACGCAGAAGAATGAACCGCATTAGACGAACAAAGAGCGAACGGACATAATAGCTCTTTATGCCGACCGAATCTTATTATAACTGACGCTTACATGAGTGTCGACAATGGGGTTTTGAATTTAGAGCCTTTTATACATGGTGTTTGGGTTTTTAAGATCGGCTTTATCTAACACTTACAAAAAACGAAGTGTTGGTAAAAGTATCTTGAAACAAATCAGACAATAATCACCATTTTAGGCAACGAACGAATAGGTTCTCCGAACTCTATCGAATCTACTCAAAATTTTTTGACTTGAAAGTGCTCGGCAGAAAATTCTTCACATTTTTTTTCACAACTAGCTAGATAAAAGAGGCTGATAGTGTAAGAATTTAATTCCAACGTACCTATAGTTCAATAAAATGCTCGTTGCAAGAATGTTTTGGTTTAAAACCAGTTTTTAGAAAAGCTAAGAAAAATAACTGCACATATTTTCGTTTAACCGACATCCTACGCGACATTTGTACAAAGTACAGTATCAAAACACAAAGTAAGATCAAACACGCTCTACGTTACATCGATTTAATCTAACAACGTTACAACAAGTAATCTTCGAAGCACATCGGAAATAGCGAAACAAATTTAGCTGCTACAATAGGCCGTGTTGTGCCGATCCAATCTTCGGCTTTACCACCCTTTCTTATCACAAGATGTTTATTTATGTCTCCAAGTAAGGATTTTGGAACGGATCGCGGAGATTACGACTTCGGTTGGGAAATTATTAGGGAAGATCGTGTTTTGTTTCTATGAAAACAAGACGTCGCTGAAGAAGTGCGGTTAAGATAAAACTTTCGTGCAGTGCTATCAACTTTTGCATCGTAACTTCGATTTCAATTTTGAATCGTAATAAATTCAAAAGATTTTCAACAATAGAATCAATAGACACAAATTGGACGTCCATAAACACGTGTCCGAACAAAAACATGACAGAAACGGCCAGCGTTATCGACAACGATGGAATTCGAATCCGAAAAAAATATTTTTCGTTATGGCTCGGGAATAAGACCAATATTCAGCCAGTAAGAATTCCTGACAGCGGAAACATAAAGGTGCGTCCTAATGGTACGAAATAGCATTAAATGGCGCGAAAAGTGAAAAAATGCGACATTCGTATTGTGTTGCGAAATTTTTAAATAAACACCTTTTGAGTGGGCGGGCGCGCGAGTATTTGTAAATACGTTTTTGTTGTTAGATCACAATGGGTATTATTATTTGTTATTTTTTCTACGGAACCCTGTGGGGGTGTTGCAGAACAGTTGCCACGTGCCTTTGCAATCTGTAACGGACCGACTTTGTGTTTAAAAGGTGAAAATTAGGGAAGAGCTTTTGTGATATTTGAAGGTTTGTCATAAATTAGGGAGTAAAAGTATCACATGACATTAAAAAGAAGATATACTTTTATCACAAGACTACACAAGAAGATAATACAAATTACGCCCACTAACGCGGAAGGAAATCAGAAAGCAAAATCACACATGAACTTGAACATAATAAAATATCACAATACACCGTAGAAACTTCAATAAAACCAGGCAACTCGAATTAGACTTTACCTAAAATGGATTAAAAGGAACAAATTCGAATGCTCTCATCAGAGCTTGTATGGCGCGAAATCTTATACCGCGTGCACTGTAAAGGTGCGTGCATACAATATGGCGCTATCGCAAGATCGCGCGACATAAACCACGCCGCGGGTGGCGCTACCGACGCGCGACTCTCGCCGCTACTTTACGATCTTACAAAAATACTTGTTAGCTACCGCGTCGGCTAGAATTACGCGAAATAAACTAGATAGAATGTACTCAGGTTATATTGTGCAATAAAGCTAATTATTAAGGGGCTGCGTTGAAACCTGTTGCCGGTTTATATGGTTCTATAAACTTAATGTCATGGCCATAAAACTACAGCCAACAAAAAGAAAAAATAATAAACTAAATAATAAATACAAAAAGCAATAGACAATTTAGACGGTCAATGAAAGGTAAACCGATAATAAAATAAAGATCGAATCTGTAATCGTGACATTAACCACCCACTGGAACGGTCATCAATACAAACGTGGTACAACTTCGAACAGCGATCCGATTCATAACAAACAATGCGTTGTCGAAGTAGGTCACAGTGTCACCGCGAACAGAGGCTCAAGTGTCGGAGTGTCGCCGAGTGTCGCGGAGTGCCGCGATAGCGGGGTCCGAGTTCACTCGCATAATAACGCCAGTCAGGTGTCACCGCTGCGTCGCGCGCCAATCGGAATGCGGCCATACCGCCCGTCGTGTGCACTCTACTTTATAAACCGATTATGAAAATGGCGGCGAATTAAATCGATCATAAAAATTCATTTTTATTTCATTTACTCTGCGTATAGAAATCCCTGCTGTGGGTTTGGATTTACGCAGCGGGTGATTGGTTAGTTTTATGGAAATTGTTTAATCATTGTAACAGGAACCTGTGATTTGATTAGGCTACACCTACTAATTTGCAAATTCGATGTTTGAACTGAAAACAATATTAACAATTGTTGGTAGCTCGATAATTGAAATCGAAAATTAGATTAGACGACTTCTTCTTAACGTTTTATGTCTATTTTTTTATTGTTTTCTCTTGATTTTAACTCTTAGACTTTGTGATCATAATTTAGACCATAAAGCCTTAACTAGGTAAATAATAGTACCTAAAAGTCCAGGGACGTCAAAATGGAAAATAAACTAGCTCGACATATCGAGTTAATACATGCTACGACGAAGTGAACAGTCCATCAAAGTTTGCACATCTGAAACTTTAGGACGTTACAGGAACTTTTCCTAGTATTAAAGCCCGGTTCATATTACTCCAGTGACCAGGCCCATTCTGCCCTGACATTGAAATATGACCCCTACTCAGTTACATAAAGTACATTTTTATGTTTTTTTAATTCTAAACTTTTATTAAATATCGTTCAAAGTACAATTTCCTATAATCGACTTTGAAAATGACTGTAGCTATGTTTCGTGTTTCAACAAAAGTTTTTCAATCACACGATGTGTTAATTTACCGTTATCATGAAAACATCATAATTCTGACACAAGTGAAAAGCTGTGCTTATATTTTAATGCTAGTATCCGTCTGGGCCCGGATGGGGCTCGAATGTGATTCTAGCTTAATTCACCACAAATTCACTATTCAAATACCGTCATCTATTCAATTTTAAACCCTACTCCTTTCGCATAAGGTACATTTCCAAAACCAAGAGCAAAGTTTAAGGAGACTGTACATCGTAGTGATAGCGGTAATGACGTCGTAAGTAAGTATTATCTATTCTGTGGTAGAGCCTCGCGAGAGGGAGATAGAAAGTCGGATAGGCTAGACACTGAGTAGAATACTGACAGAGAAACAACAAAGAGCGCAAAACTGTACCTGTACACTGTAAAAATAAATCCCGTCAATTTATAACAAGATATGTCAAAACCACGTCAGTTTTCATGGTAAACTGGTGAGAGAAGTAAGTTTGTAAACAATACATATATGAATCGCGTTCACGGTCTGCTGAGTACATTAGCTGTTTATATTATATCCCTTATCTAAGTGCTTTCAAACCACTAATAATGTTTACCCGACGATCATGCAGTAAAAAAAGTCCAGTTGCAGAGCTAACTGTAGTTGTCTCTCTGTATTTTTTCTTTCGTAGTCTAGGAACGCGGAAGAATTAGTCAGACACTAACGATGGAGTAAATCACCTGTTAGACTCTCTTTACAGTGCCTAAGATTAAATTTAAAGTACTCTTAAATCACTGATGTGTGTGAAAGGAAGACCGAGCTGTTTTGAATATTATAATATCGACTTGCAAACTTTGATTTGTATTTCTTCAGTTTGTTTGGTAATCGAGTACAGTTATCGAGATGAGATCATTGCATTCAGTTTACAGGGCTATAAGCAAAGGGTATGCTTAGTCGAAAAGGGCTTGTAGTACTCAACATTTACCATGGGACCACCATTTTAACAACTTTTACCATGGGACCAACCTGGAATTCGTGAAAAAAATCAGCTGTTCTATAGAAAAATGCATTTTGATATTTTTTTCGTGATTTTAGGGTTGGTCCCATAGTAAAAGTTGTTCATGATGATGAGTACTATGAGATCTTTTCGGCTTAGCATACCCAATCCTTATAACCCTATACAATCACAAAGCTTTTCCTTTTATAGTTTTTAAGTCATGCGTAAAATATCTTTGTTTATTTATTAAGAGCTCACTTTATCCCGTAAAGAGCATTTCCCTTTATTAAAATCTCCATCATAATTATTCGGGCGGCCATCTGTCCACATTTGAATAACAAAGCGCTGACCGCACGCGCGCGGAAAAATCGCAGATTGACACTTGGACAGGCTGCGGGCGTTCTTCGGTGTTTCGACGTTTTACATTAATTACGTCTTTTCAGTTTAATATTAGAACAAAAAACTGGCTAGGACTTAGTTATTGATAGATGGAGTTTATTTAATTAACTTTTTTTTAAATTTTGGTTCTTGGCAGGTAGTAATGGTGTGACGTGGGTTGGCTAATAATATTTTTGGAAAAACAAAATATTTATGTCAAAGTCAGGAATGATTGTCACAGTCTAGTCCACAAAGTCAACTATAGTCGTCACAAAATAAGAAGCCCGTTTGGACGTTTGTCATTGCGACGTAACTAGTGATGTCACCATACGACTCGGTATTCGATACTCACGATAAATCAATTCAAGTTTTTTTTTTTTTTTTTTTTATAAAGTTTATTAAACACCACAGACTCCACGGTCCGTGAGTTTTACTAGTACAATTTAATTTATTAACATTTACAAATTTTAACAACTTAATTTAATTTAGGCAGTGCGACAAGAAGAGTTATTTATATAATTAAATATTTACAACTACAAAAGAATTGTGTGTTTGCCTCGAGCAGACCAGCGACCCGCAAGCAGCACCCGGTCACGAGTGTGACGCATGTGCCAGCCATCGCCCTCCTCAACCATATTTGAGGGAAGAGAACGACCCGGCACATGACGCCGCCGCATGAAGGAGCCTTCGATGGTGAGCATGAATGCTCGGGGCATACACACAATCCTCGCATTTTAACGCTATGATTACAATTTTTTATTTTTACACATTTACTAAGTCCTATTAATCAGTTATCGCCTCCTCTCGGCCCAAGGCCTCCACCACCGCCGCGTTCCGATCTTTGATGGCCATCTGCAGATTGTAGTCTTTGATGGTCTTCGGAGACGCAGCCGATGCACGCCGGACAAATCGACTGATGGCGTCGTTCTCTGTGTCGTCAGCGTAGTAGATGAAGGTCCTGGTGTGCCGTGATACCGCTACGACCGCGTGTGGAACGCTTTCATGGAGCTTCATATTGGCTTTGGTCTTAATGGCGATTACCGACTCGTATGTTAATCAATTCAAGTTTGTATGAGTATTTGATCGATTTGATTTTGTATTGTTTAGTACATTGGATAGATAAAGAAAATTAGAAGAATAGATTCGAAAATTTAACTTAAACTAGAATATTATAGGTATATTGAAATGATACGAAATGGTGCGAGAGGTCAATTTATCTTTAATTTAATATTTTTAGTTACAATAACATTCATTTATTCACAAAAAAACAAGAAAAAACGAAAGTGATTGAATCTTCATTCAATAATTTTCTTCAGATGATGAGCCAAAATCGTCAGTTGAGTTATCGTCAATTCAATAATTAATTGGTTACAAGTTACAACACTAATATTTGAAAAAAGAAGACTGAGAACGTAACTGTTATTGAGAGTTTCGTTATAATTTGACATTACATGCTACCATAAAGTATGCGCGAAAAGCGTTCCAAGTAACATTCTACGGTCTTTCTCAAGTGTCCCAACGGGCCTCTTATTTTGTGACGACTATAATCCACATTTAATTTTCCATGAAGATTTAGAATAGACATGAAAAGACGTTTCATTGTTTCACTACATTTCACACACTGCATCGCTGAAAGCATGAAAGACCACTCTAAAAACTTATCTTTAATTGCAATCAAATTACAACACTTTCTTTACTCTACAAAAAAAAACACAGTAAAACATACGCACACAGCAAACGCACAAAAGGTGCCAAAAAGTCTTACAGCTGGGCGATCTCCTCCAGACTTTTTAATTAATTTGAATGGCAGTAGTTTTAACAATAATTCTTTCGTTACACGCCACACACGCCGGAAGCGCAATCCTGATGAATGAACACATCAACCCAGCCAGCATTGAGTGATAGCATCTCAAGAGCGAGGCACTACAAAGACCCGATCTTTGCACTTTGACATTTCGCGGTTTAATCACGTACTAAACCCGGTAGAGGGCGGCAGATCAGTGCGCACTTGACATCGGCTGTACTACTTGAGCTCGTGGAGGATTTTTAAGAGGTTTATGAGGCGTCGAGGCTTTATCAACGGTATTGATCGTTATCGGGACAAATAGCTATCTTGAACAGTTTAAGGTTTTAAAAGAATACTGGGATTTAACGGCTCTTTGATGATGGTTTAGTTTAGAGAGTTTTGTGTTTTTGATGCAGATTTTGTTGTAGAAATATTGATACAACTAGTGGCGAGACGAGCAGGTAACTCGCCTGATAATATGCGCTAAGTTTACCCTAAAAAACTACAGTGTCATCCAAAATTTCGATCACAACCCTGAGCCGTACAACGTCAGGTTAAAAAAAGTTGTTTGCTTTGTTCATTGGTCGGTCTTTACTTGTCAGTTGCGACCACAGATAACTAAACCACGTGGCTTCCATTTTCAAACCGCACGAGAGCGATGGACGTTTAGCATTTATACACGAGTGTACACGGAACGGGAGGACGAGACTGTCCGAGTTGGAAACTAATATGGTGTAAGGGTTGTCACAACGTCCTATGACGTAATATAAGACTAGAAAAAAAAAGAAGAACATGAGTCAAAACTACGTTAGCTTTCATTGTAAGAGTGCTGCGACTTCATAATAAAATGGTAAAGATTTTTTTTTTAATAAATCAAAACCGAAATAGAACACACGGACTCAGGCTAATTTTAGGAGCTAACTATTGCACATAAAATATTTTTTAAATTACTAAGTTTTGGTCATGTAGGTATTCTTACTGAAAACAAATTAATTTTAATTAGGTAAGTAAGTTACAGGAAAATATACATTTTTGATATATGTATCTAGAAGTTTCACGCGAGCATGAGCATAAACAACAGTAGACCAGCCATTAATACGATGTGAAAATCCCAAACCCGACCTAAACTCCTACCCAAAAACAATAGCACGAAAACGTCTATCAACCCTGCGCTGACGGGGTGAAATAAAGGCCCGTGCACTCCAGCGAATGGAGTGAAAAAATCCCGGTTCAAAAAGCCACGGCGAGCGATGGCAAAAAGTCGAGCCATTGTACGCTCGTGATATACTGGTTTTACAGACGGACGCCTTTGTTTCGGATCCCATTGCGATTCAAGGCTAGATAATGGTCATGATGTTGATACAAGAGTACGTTTAGTTCATGTGGAAAATAAAAAAAAGTTGT
Organism: Alcis repandata; assembly: GCA_949125135.1. Taxonomy (NCBI): domain Eukaryota; kingdom Metazoa; phylum Arthropoda; class Insecta; order Lepidoptera; family Geometridae; genus Alcis; species Alcis repandata. The sequence goes on from OX421238.1 coordinate 9,483,449, forward strand.
TTGAAAAGTCTCGAGCAGAGTTATAAAGTTCTAGGTGTTATGCGTCTGGGTGTTTTGAAATTATTACGTTTTGTAGACCATAATGAAGGGATCGTCAGACCTACTTATAAGACTATTTTATTAAAACTTTGTCAATGAATTTATATGTTCATTTATGCATTTTTAGACTGATTTCAGTAGAGTTTGAAATAGAGTAGTATTTGTGTCAACTCAGGATGTCCATAATATATTACTTTTTTGGTAGCTGGATGGGTCGTAGGTAACATATCAAAAATATTGTTTTTGAATGAGTATACGTTGCACCCGATCACGGCCTATTTAATCGCAGATGAGATGCCACGATATTTTAATAAAATAATCCCCATTGTTCCTCTTGTAAAACGATACAACACTGATAAAAATCAATGTTCGGTGGACAACAACAGTCGGGTCTCTCAGACCCCTCAGTTAAGCCGAATAATCTTTTGTGAGTCGCGTGTCGAAACACGACACCTCAGCACCCTCATTATGCTGGCTATTTAGAAAAAAAAAACGTCAAAAAAGATTAAAAAATAAACGATCGATTTTCAAATTAATAAAAATGTCGAGCGTGGCTAACCGTAATGACGTCAGTCAATGCGGGCAGGCATTAACAGGCCGTAATAGAATTGCAGTGCCGTGAAAAAAGAAAATGGCCGACACCCTCCGGCCGCGTAGGGTGTCAGTGCAATTCAGCACTTTCACAGAATAAGCTTAAACGTTGAAAACCCAATTTGACGGCTCGATTAGCACAGGCAGTTTTTTGCGGGGCAGTGATTGATTTTTGTTGTAGTGGAACTAACCGGAATTAGGCAGTGATTTTACAATTTTACTAGTCCCAGTGGTGTTCAAAGCTAAATAACATTATTGGTGCCCCGTAGGGACAGTAAAACTAAGGAAAACGTATATCTTTTCAAGGACAGTTGTTGCAAATTACCAGAACATTCTCAAAGTTAATAATTTTTAATTAATTTAGCTCAAGCTATTTCGTCAGTCAATATCATGTCAGTCTAGTTACTCTAGTTGATTCACGACATACTCATCAATACGGTATGTCAGTCAGTATTTTCATCTCCCAGTTCAATCGGTCGTCAAAAGTAGGAAGCTCATTACAGAATTAATTTTCGCAAATCGGACGAGCGTAAAGAGACTCTTCCGGTGTCCGCACTATGGAGTAAGTACAGTCATAAACATAACAATTTGAATTAGGTACAGAATTTATTGTCATATTTCTATAATAATTTGAAAGTATTAAAAAGAAATTCGATATTCTGTAAAAGACAGAGAAATTCTAGAGATATTTTAATTTCGTTCTGAATTAATACAAAATAATCTATTTTTTACTTTTTTGATACCAAGTAATATTATTTTTTTACTTTTAATTTCGTTTTAAGAACTTCACCTTCCTTTTTTTATAAATTTTACAGAATAACAGTCAGTCTTTACACAGTGCAGCGGGCTGTTCCACCGCAAGTTTACCTAAGCTCGCTTAAAAGGGAGATTCCACCGCATTCCCATACGGCCCGTAACCCGTATCTAAGCATTTACTGGCAAGTCGTGCCGAATGCGAGCATTGTGCTCAATTCGCCCGTTAATTGTTTTTAATTCCCGACCGTGTATTGTAAGTCTTTTAATTACGCCCACGGCTCTCGTGAACGGTGTGCCTTCTATTTAATCTGTGACTGGTGTACAGAGTGTTCTTTGGACCAGGGATTGGACCTTTTTTACACGGCCTCCTTACTTTGGAAAAGAGTTTTGTGTGTTTTCTACCTTTTCTATGACTCGACCTCCTTATTATGAAAAAACATTTCGTGATACTCTTCGCTGTTTCTAAAGAGGTTTTGCGACTCCAAATATCAACTGAACTGTTCTGTAACTACATTACCTCTATAAACCTGCAAGCAGATCAGTCAGTGGATATTTCCCGCGAAAATTATCGTCCTATTTTGAAACTTATTTGGTTTTGAAATCATGTGATGCTCAACCAAACATCCTGTATAATTTAAGATTTAGAACGTAGCGACTATTATTTTAATCTGTGGCCAGGTGCACACTAACTACTACTTATTCTGTGGTCAGACCCATAGCGACTAGCTACTATTCTGTGGCCGTGCGCGTGAGTCGAGATGCTTTTGTTTAATTGTACAGTGGGCTGCGATGCGATGTGCTGGCGAGAGATTAGAATGCTAATTGTATACCTAGAGGTTCTAAATAGGCTGTAGAGCTAATAAGGAGAACGAATCAGAAAAAGGCAAGACGTCCTTGCTGGGCGTAATTTTTTATCTGCGAATTTAAGATGAATCTAGGTCGGTTTTTACCTTAAGGTATTCAAATGGTAATGGTTATATGGCTTATGGTAAAATGGTTGGTTAGTAAAAAGAAAGATAAGATAGTTGCAAAACAGATGCAAAAGAAATAAAAATATTATATTACTTGTAGTAAGTAACAATATCTTCCGATAAAAGAACAGCCAAATTTTTAATTCAAATTCAATAAAAAAAAAAAAAAAAAAAACTATCCTAAAACAATGAGCTACCTTTAAAACTCAAAAACGCAACATTTTCACAATTTTAACATTTTTTTTTTATCATTTTCCCGCCCGCCAGTACTTCAGAAAAGGTAGGCACTACGTCGCCCTCATTTGGTTAATACAGGCTGCGAGATCCACACCACAATTAAACAGGCACAAAAGAAGAAGTTGGACCGCGGGAAATCACGACTGAAATTAACGAGACCAACTAACTTTTTAATGAGCTTTTTTCGCTAATATTCTCATTTGCGGCCAGTGTTGAGTGGCTTGAAATTTTTAATTGTTTGTTCAAAAAGTTTGACATACAATATGGTGAGTAGGAGGGAAATGTTTGACAGCAATATTTATTTGGTTCGTACGTCTTGTGTTGGTCAAAGAGGTCCTCTTATTTTATCATTTTTATCGTCACGTCTTATTGAGCGATTAATAACCGATTTGAGATAGCTATTAAATTATTTTAAAATAAGTTGGTAATCATGGTTAAGATATCTGTAACGTGATATTAAATTATTTAAATTATACAGCTAGCCAATGTTCACACAATACTATAATATTTCGTTTACTGATTGAAGTTGCATTTTACTTAACACATCTAACCACTCCATCAGTTATCAGATGAGCTGTGGTCAAACGCCAAGCCACCAAAATAAAGAAAAGAAAGCAAATATCATAAACATACAAACACTAATCCTTGTGACAAACCACAGACATCTCGTTGTAACCCTAAAGTGCGGGGTGCGACCCTCGCGCGCCGGGTCGCGGTTCGCGGTCTGCCAGGCCCGCGCTAACAACCGCGACTTTTGGCTTTATGCAACCCACAATCATGACGTGTCGGTGAACGGGATTTGAAGGGGATGAATTGGATGATATGCTCTGATTTGTTTGTGGAAAAGTACGGATATTAATAAAAATACTATAATGAGCTTAAATTATTGCTAAGTCTTTACTGAAACTGTTTCAAAGCAAACGGAGTGCGTAACCTATGACCTAGATACCTACTACTACATTGTTTAAATAATCGAGAAATGTTTCTTTAATCTTTGTGAATGTGAATGTATGATTTATTGTTGTTTATAAATTCCGTGAATCTAGACTTTCAAGTATTTTATTAGGTATAGGTTTATTCGAATATGTTTGTACTGAAATACTTATACAAAAAAAAACTCATATAGGTATATCTACTATTGAACTTTACAAAATCCATTTAATTCCCACCCTAGCAAATTTTCAAATGTCAAAAAAGTAATCGAATATATCCGCGACCTCGCTACATGCACTTTTTATCTGACATTCCCTAGGGGTGCGGATAATCGTATCTCACTCGCGTCACCGCGACGGGTTGACACCCCTAGCCCCTGACCACTAATCAATGATCAAAAAGTCACTTTTAACACGTCACTGTGATTTTGGAAACCCGTTATTACGATTTCGGAAATATAGTAATAGAAGTTCCAAAAAATTGGGTAACATATACTGACAACAAAAACCTCGAAAGCTTCAACCCTCCGTGTACTGCGCGTGTCAAAACGACCGACAGTTAAAAAGAAAATGACTACTCTTCATACACCGTTGATTACACGACAAAAGCTATACGAGTACGTGATTATTTTCTTGTTGCAAAAAGAGTGTTATTTGTACAAGGAATTAATAGAGGACGTCAAACGCGTGGTTAGCTTTTTATATTTTATATGGCAAAGGAGTGATTAAGTTATAAATCCTGCGTAATTGCGGAGGTGACAGATGTCGCTCTCGGCGGCGCCACCGAACGCGGGCGCACGTGTATCATTATAATTTGGTTCCGATCAACTCCGCCTACGCTTTCCACTGTTATTTTGATACCGCATTGTGATGTTAATAAAATATTGGATTTTAAACTATTTATCGTCGGAGAAATGTTAAAATATTTGACATAACGACTTAATTTAAAAACAGTTTGTGAAACTTATGATTTTAAATGTTCTGGCACAGTTTATACTTTCATTCGTTTTTAATTTGCCGTAAAATTTGACATCGAATTTATGATAATTTTATAAATTTACAATGTCCAAATTTTTTGTCTTTTTTGTCTCCAAAACAAAGCATTCGTCAACGTGAAAAGATATTTAAAATAAAAATTAAATAAGAAAAAAAATTGGTGAGCAAACTAACATTTACAACACTATTCTCGTTCGACAATCAACTTAAAGTGTTCCCTTATAAAGCTTTATGCAAAACGCTATAAGTCCTCGAAAGCCGAAAGTCGTTCTCGAGTCAGGCCAAAACGAATTAAAACATAATCTTGTTACCCATGACGTCACCTCGCTGCCACCGGTGCGAATAATTAGCAATTCCCTTACAAAGTAAAGCCGTCGAAGATAACTGAATCTGTTTAACAAGTTGTGAGATAACCCCCTGCTAGAATGCTTACGATAAAGGCTATAGAGATAAGCTATAAGTTTAGCGTTGGAATAGAAAAAGTAAGATAAGTCTCTGCTGGTGTGGTCACGATTTCAATGTGAAATGTACTTTTTTTGATAGCTTCATTGAACGCCATTGTATGGTATTTTTAATTGAGAAAATCGAGAACATAAGACTAATCAAATACGATTACAGGAATAGTGATTTGATCTAGTAGAGAAATATGTATTTCATTATTAAAATGGCTCCAGTAGTCAAATTCATAAAAAGACCGAGATTGACAAAGATGGTTTAAAACGTTTAGTCCTAAAGTAATAATTCAATAGAATTGTTCAACAAATTTTCAATAGATCATTCATTTATCTTTCAATTATTTTCAAGTTAGACATTAACATCTTTACATGTTATAATTATTTGATTTTACTGGTAAAGTTTATTTACAATAACCATTGGGAAACGCTTCTATTAACCGTTTAAGCACGTCAAAACAGCCTGGAATACACCAGATCATTTTAGCAAAACATCAAACGATCAAAACAGTAGTCTCTACACATACTACGTCATAACACTGATCTATCATCGCCAACATGATACCCCGCTGCTCCCTTCGTGTCCACTAATGAGCAAACATGATCAGAGACACGGAACATGCCACCCGCTCGGTCTACCGCGTGCGTGTTTGCTCTTGCTGCGTATATTTGCACTGACAGTGATAGGTCGGTGTCATCGTTGTGTCATGAAATTCAATGTTTATGTAATTGCTCAAAATAATATTTCACATATGAGTAAGGGCTCGTCTACATCAAAGACAAATTGACTATGCCAGAGATTTCTACATAGTCTAAAATACTTAACGCAATATTATAAAAAGCAAGATAGCACATAAAAACAAATATGAACTACGAAAACCAAATAAATAGTAAGACAAATGATTAAAAAACCACCTCTCATTGATATTTGAATCCCGACGACAGATTGTTAATACTGACCGTGCCGGCGACCTAACGAGCTGTGACCACATGAATATGCAAGCCGGGGTCTTTTGTACCCCGTTACAAGGAATTCATTAATTTTATACACACCTCACTTTTGGAAGCATTTTATGAATTAATAGAGGATTTAGAGCTTATTGTCAGTCAAAAGAATATTTATATCAGATCTCGATGGTTTACACATATCTTTTGAGAAAAATAATTATAGATGTGCGTAATTATTGACCCTAATTTAGAAGCACCCTATGTAATTTTTGTTAATTAGTTCACAACGATACGTTAGAAAATAAGAAAGGCTTCTAATTTAGCGTTTACAAACAAATAAAAATTTCATATTTATTTAGTGGCAAAGTCCGACGGAGAAAAAGTTATCGAGACACCGTACGAAATAATTACGGCCGTCATATCCTGACAGTTGGACAAACAGTCCCCTGAGGGACCCGCGTCTTTTTATCGCTGAGGGACCGCAAATTTCTATTTGCATATCTGCGAGCTCATAAATCTCTGTTTCACTTATTAGCCCCTTTTCCCTGTAGGGTCGGGGAGACCCAACGCGCCCGGTGCAGGGTTACATTTTTGGTTTGGTTAGTAAAGTTTGATACCATAAAACACATAAAAATTAGACTACTTAAAAATAGATTAAGTAATTTTTGCTAAACCTAATTAATCAAAGACAAAAGTAGTTGACCGTTGAGAGTTAAACAAAGGTTCGAATATAATTTGAATGACCAGCAATATTTTTTCATTCGGCATTTAAAAATGCACAATCATTTTTGTATGTAAAAGATAAAAAACATTACAATGGCCATTTACTTTTGTCGTTCAAAAATAAAATAAAAAAAAAAAGAAGTGGGTTAAATACTTACATTGGTTAGTACTCGACGGTGAAGATGACGATGATCCCCATTAGGCAGTTAGTGACAGTGATAGGTGCATAGTGATACGTGATAGGTGACAGTAGTTACTGGTTACTATGGGTGAATATACTCGGAACAGAAAAAAGTGGTTAGTTCACGGTTACACACTGAGAAAAATGGCCATCAAAATTCCGATGAATTTCACCTAAAGTACGGAGCATAGTGATAATCACCAAAAAATACGATGATAAGCACCAATTTTTACGGTGACAACTAACATAATATAATATATGGTTGTCATCGTTAAAACTAGTACTAGCGCCAGTTTTTAGGGTGAGAACCATATATAAATAAATAAATAAATAAACGTTTCACACTCATAGCTCCCCCCCACTAGGAATAAATCCTGTGTCGGGGATGCCATGGAACACACACAAAGACAAGGACAACTAACACCCAGACCCAGAACAGATATTTAAATTCATCATTCAAACATCTGCCTGGCCGGGAATCGAACCCGGGACCTCTGGCTTATAAGGCGGATACACTACCGCTCAGCCAAACAGGTCGACAAATATAGTATTATGATAGTTGTCAAAGTAAAAATTGGTGCTTATCATCCACCGAAGTACTAGATCGATGTTATCATCGTACTTTTTGGTGATTATAACTTGACTATGCTCCGTACTTTAGGTGAAATTTTTCTCAGTGCAACATTAGAGTACCGACACCAAGAGTAACCATCAACCACCGGAAAAAATGCATGCTGAACATCAAACAAAATACAAATAAATTGTGAATTTCAAAATTCGACTTTTACTTCGGTTTTCTGCGGTGTTGCCGCAATTTTGCGAATATCTTCATCGTTAGAATCAAAGTGACATAAAAAACATGCAAGCCAATAAATCCATGCAAATATTAATTACTTAAAACACGGCTTTAATTTAATAGTATCTCTATAATACCATTTTATAAATCAAATTAGATTTACCGAGACTAGATTGATTAAAAAAAAAAATTCGGTTCCGTCTAATAATTATTTATTTAAAATAGATTCGAGATAATCAGAAATATGGTCCAAATCAGATATTTCGCAAGCGACCATCGCAGACCATATTTGCACATCACAGTTTATTTAAATGTTGTAATAGGTTGAATAAAAAAAAGATTTTCCACAAAAAACAATGCAAAGACGGAAAAATAAATACTATAGGTACACATTTTAGAAATATCACGAATAAAGTTGACGACCGGCGATGATTTTAATTTCCACGAAAAATGGTTACGGTAATTATTTACGTCACTAAAGTACAATAAAAATACGTCGATCATGACTAAAATATCGTGACTATCTACTCGTAACATTTCGGTATACGATTCGATAGAGTTCAATCGATTAGCTTTTCCGGACACATCTTGCTGAATCCCGATTAAATGGCTTACTTTAACGAATTACTTACTTTACTTAACTTTGAAATCAAGTGTTTTTTGTTTGAGAAGTTAAAGATGAATAGGTACGCGGATGCATTCATTTATCCCGTCGCCAAAATGATGTTGAAAGAAAACAGTTGATAATTGGATAGACCAATTAAAAATACACTGGAGTTCACCCATGGTTCTACTACCCACTGGTGGATCCAATGCTCGAAAAAGTATAGTGTCTTGAGTATTGAGTATTTCTAATTCTAATATCTATTTTTTTTAATATCTGCCAAAACTAGCAGCGCTATATTTTGCATACAGACAGAGAAGACGATTTTCAACAATACATTTTTAACAGTGTTTAACTTACACAGAAAATATCTACGAGTACAACAAACTACAGTACCATCTTCATCAAAACAATTTAAGAAAACCATTCACATTCCTCCGCTTTCTCGATCTCATAAGAGTTGCGTAACCCGTTATCTAGTACGACAAACACGTTACACATAACTTGCAAATTGGTGAGCATAGTTATGCTAATTAATTATATTATACCGTATCGTTATAATATCGGTTTGGTTCGGGTCGTATCGTATTTCACTTGGTGACGCCCCGTTGCCGCCTTCCTTGTGTCTATGGGTTATCTTTCGGTACATCTTTGGTTGAGATTATAGGAACTAAGAGGTGGAGTGAGTTGTTCTTGTGGTGTAGGTACAAGTTTTGGTATTAATTTGATTAAAACTTTATTATTAATGCGAAAGTGTGTGTGCTTCTCTGCTGTCGCTCTGGTAGTGGTATTTTTCAAGAATATGCGGTTGGTTTTGATTTTGATACAATTTAGCAAAGAGTTAGGATACCTGTATTATAAGGATTGGCCTTTGCTGCTTGAAGAATACGGGAAAACTGGGATATCACGTCTGTATGGTATTTTGAAATAATTCGGTAGCAATTCGTAAATAATTTTAAAATTATGAACGGTTTAGGTGCGGTTCTTGTGAGCCCACAAACTGCCAACTAAAGGTAATTTTTAGTAATGTTGGTTAAAAAACAGTTTAGTAAATGTTTTTTGAAAAAAACTTGTTTGCTCATTTTATCAAAAATTGTAAAGTCAGGAAAAAGAAAAAAAAGTAAAGTTACTAGGCTCAAATTTCACCACTTTCGCTGACAGCCTGATAGTAAATTCAATTCCCGTTTTTTGCCGACCCTTGCTGACCATTCGACTAATAATATTCTTCAAGCAATTGGCACCAGAAGTTCATGCGACCAAAGTGTCTGCGGTCAAAGTTATGACCATTTTCATAAGGTCTCCACTTCATATCTGATTAAATAAGTCCTGAGTTCTGGAAATACTGGACATCTTAAGGACAACCACCGTAGTATAACAAGATTTGCGGGAAAATGAGCTTTGTTGTAAAGCAATAAGAGGTATATGGAGTGCATAGTAATGTAGTGATGTGTATCAATTTCAGAAATGGCTCGGCGACAACTGGGGGCGAACGTGACGAGAATGACTATTGCTGAACCTTTTTATTGTTATTGATTGACCGCGTACGGCCACTTGAATGCTATGGTGCAATGGAGTTCATATGACTTTGTAAGTACTGTAGAACTGTACTATACTAGAAATGCCTTTAGTTCTTCATAGTATGTTGCAACTACCAGGAAAATGCAATCAAGCTCAATTGAGAAAATTAACGAAACAACAATCAATTGGTGAGATTTTCTGATAGTTACAGTTTGTATGGCCTTAAGCTCTAGCTAGGCATTTGCGAGGGGTTCCCAACGAGTCACACCAAAACGAGTCACAGTGTGACTCGTTGGGAATTTTTTTCCCAACCAGTAACACTGTGACTCGTTGGCATATAAAGAAAAATGTAACTAATTAACAGATTTCGTGTATTTTTTTCTTCCCACGCTACATTAGCCTCGCTGCCTTTAATAAAACGTAAATTGTGAAATATTTTTTTCCTTTACTTTTAAACTGAGGATTTTAACAGATACAAATTATTTTTGTCTTTTTTAATAGATTAAAAGTTTATCTGTTCTCCATTCCTTTTAGTCTAGAAAAATAACATAATCATTTCAAACCAAAAAGTTCTGCAACTATTAGGTATAAATTTCTGTCTCAGTGGAAAAATAAATATCCATACGTAATCTTTTCGAAACAAAATTAATGTCTATGAATGAATACTAATTTTTTTATATAGTTGTGCAGAGTTATAAATAATATTAAAAAGTGTACGTCTCATAAGTCGTAAAACATGACACATAAAAATAATATACAGAGAAGTGTCGACTAGCTCGAAAGCTTTATCAAAAGCCCAATTTCAAGCAATAAAACCAAATTAAACATTCAAATCTCAGTTTCACGAGTCAAAAGGCAAATCACCGATAATTTATTGGATTAATTGAGCAATAAAAATCTGTAGCGGCATTACAGGAAACCGTCTAAAAAGAGGGTAGGGGGAAACACTTCATTTCACGCGGTTTATACGAAGAGGGCGCAAGAGATCCAATAAATCTTAGACAGGAAATATTTTTTTGTTCGACAAAAATAGTTTCCTCTGTTTTGGGGTAGTTGTGGGGGCGACATTATGGGTATTTTCACTTAACGTGACTATTTTATATTGACCTCCCAACCGCGACTATGCTCGTACAAACTCTTCTTCATTCTGTGACTTTTTAGTACTTTTTTCGGAAGTTTTGAAATTTAACGCGGCCATGGTAAAATTGCTGGAGTTTAGATATTAATGTTGTGGTATTGCTGTTTTTAGTGCAGTGTTATTTGAGAAATTGCCAATGGGGCGGGTCATTTGTCATCTGCGTCGGCAGTTCCGATTTTCATTATGACTTTTTCTATTTTAATGTTTTATAGGAAATAGACCTACACAATATATCCATGTGTATTGTGTAATGTTTAACTAAAATTAACATTAAGAAACTTAAACGCGAGAATACTGCTTATTTTTAATATTTAACTGTGTTTTTACTTTCTTTTCATGGTGTTTTGAGTATACAATACTGTAGCCCTTGGTTTTAAACATCATTCGTGATCACCCATCTTAATTCAGAGTAAGTCGAAGGTTAGCTAGATGAACACCTCAAATCCAACATCTGAGTAATTCATAAACAAATGCTAAACATATATCTATCTATATTTTTATATGCAATTCATAAAACCGATTTTGAAAGAAGCCAAAACTACGGAAGTATTTCGAAACTTATTTGCTTCCTCAAAAATATCCTCATAAAAGACCTTCCTCGAGGCTACAGGATAGCCCTAAATCTTCCATTTACCATAAAGGATAGAGACAAATGGCCAGCCCATAGCAGTACTTCTTTATTCATTCCGAGGGACGCACCCGATAAATCAAGGGCTCGCGTCAATGCCATTGGTGTATAAGAAATGGCTGAAATATAGGGAAGATGTATGAAAAATTGACTTGCTTGTTAATGTTGCTAGAAAAAAGTGTTTAGAGGCAGTAAGTACCTTTTACTTCTTGTCAAGTTTAATGTAAATATTTTGTGTGAATTGATCGTTAAATCTGTATAAAAGATATCAACAAACTACAGACTGACCATTGAAAAATCCACAAAAAAGCACGCGTTTCTTCGTGCCTCACGTTCTTCTAATAGCTTTTAATTTAAGTATTTAATAAAGCAAATCGGTGTAATCTCTTTCTTTTCCTTGTTTTTATTAGCAATATGTTTGTATAGAGTTATGAATAAAACAGTGAACTCTTCATTCAAAACAACTTAATATACTACGCTAGAAAACAATAAACGGAATCAGAAGAAAAGAAACAGATTTCATATATCAAACATTCAATTAACACAATCTTTGACCTCATATTATACGCTTTAAAGGATTACATCACAACGACCACAATAAACTATTCTACGAGACCACTGTGAAGATAAAAAACAGATTTCTGAATTCTGATCATTTTCGAAAACGATTAAGTTGTGACTATTGAGTGAGCATAGTAACAGGATCAAATTGTCATATAAATAAACTATTTTAATGACAAACTGACAGACCACCCATATTTGCCACAAAAATACAGAGTGTGGCGCAAATAGTAGATAATATTTTACTTACGGCTGGGGGACATCACGCCTGTTCGGAAAATGACAATTTGTTTTCGGTAAAAGTGTCATGATTTCGAGTTATTGGACATACTTGAAGTCTAATTTTCCTCAAAATTTAAAAAAATTCTAATTTGAACTAGAAAATCTTAACACTTTTACTGAACAAACCGTAATGTTCCGAACAGTCATGATGTGTCCCAGTCCTAGGTAAAGGAGTATCCACTCTTTACGCCACATCCTGTATACGAAGCTGTGTAAATATAAAGGCGAAGATAATGTATCATATCCATGCTAATGTGTAGATAAGAATGCTAAGAAAATAAGAAGGAAGTGTCATATCATTGGCGTTTGTTAAAATTTAGCGATGATCTAAATGAAATTAGCATTGGGAACTGATTTAAAATATAATAAGATAATAGTTGTGTTAACACAAAAAATATTGACAGTTTTTTTAAATATCACCATATCGATAACAAAACATGCATTGATATGTGAGCCTGTGGGGCTAGCACAACTTTGACGTAAAAATACGTAGCGAGTTTTCGATAGAAAAGTGTACGCCATTTACGACTGTCAAGTGTGCTTCTGACGGGTGGAAATGGTGTACACTTTTCTATCGAATCTCGCTACGTATTTTTACGTCAAAGTTGTGCTAGGCCCACAGGTCAGTTATACGTAAAGAATTTCATATGACGTTTCAAAGAATTTGCAGTTCTGTATGACTTGTCCTTTATTCGCCCCACTTATTTGAAATTCGAATTCAGTTTTATCATTTAATTCCGTCAACAAAATCCATATTGGCCACTCAAATCTGTCAATAAGCGTATAAAGAAACATATAATCCAAAATTTTTTAGAGACGAATTCTCACGAACCTGAATATCTCCCAGACTCTCAGCATTCATCTCTCAACAGGAAACTTACGTAGACGCTAGACAAGATACATTTACTCATGTCGGAGTTAATTCTAAATTCATAACTAGTACCTACTCAATGGAGTCGAAAGTTTACAACTCGGTAAAGATCAAATTAAAAGTAAAAGTCAAAAGGTAAAAGCTGGTTCGCCGACCGGTATCGTTCTGACTGAGACTAATTGATTAATTATTTGTAATAGTTTTATTTAAATTCTAATTGCTATTTAGTTGCAAGTGAACATTCACATGATGAGTCAAAAGTTGATCGTCGATTTATTTTATTATTGTAATTAATAAATTATTAATTCGTTTAACGGAATGATAGATCTGCTTATCGGTTAGTTTCAAGGAATAAAATGAACGGCTTAAAGTAGTATTTGGTATATTAGAGTAATAATTTTATGTTACGAATAAAATTCGCGTTACTTGTTTTGTTATTAAATAGGTACCAAAGAATACTCATATCCTTTTATCACTTATACTTTTTTATCAGTAATTTAAGCTTAGGTAGGTACGTATAGAAAGCTAAAAAAAAATTGAGTTTTTTTGAGGATGGACTATAATACATGTATATGAATATATTATGTACTTAGTTTGACAGGTTGACTAAAATGTCAGGAGTAATATTTGGAATGTATTTTATTAGTTTTGAATATTTACTCTCATTCTGTATTTCTGTTTCAAATTGGTTGAAATTGAGATGAAATATATAATCTAGACTAGTTTCTCGAAATCTTGTTGTTAAGCGATGAAAGAGTGGAATTAAAATATGATACGAGGTATTAGCTTATTTGGTAAATAGCCGATATTTATTGGTAGTGTTAAGAGCGCCATATTTTTTTGTAATTCAAATTCATATATTTTAGTGGGTAGGTATTTTATACTGTTGTATAGACGATTAAATTAAATTCAGAGACTACACAATTTTAATTCTTTTAATTTTGTAGATTTCTTTTAACGCAGAATAATTTATTACGTATTTTAGACAGATTTTAGCTACTTCGTGATCGTTGAAGTCTTTTCTATGAAAGTTCTGAATAAATTATTAAAACTAACCTTCTTGTTAAGATTATTTGTCAAAATGACATTTAAGCTCTAAAATCTCTATAAATTTATGAAGACAGTGAAATTTGAGAATACAAAAAATTTTTTGATAATTGAAATGTCTATTTTAGATTTTTTTTTTTTTTTTTTTTTATGTAATTGAGTGACGAGACGAGCAAATCGCTCGCCTGATATTAAACGTCACGTTTGCCCATAACAGGTCTGCGCCACCCAGAATTTTGAACTCGCATAATTCAAGCCCCTGCGCGGCACAGCACTGCGCTCGTCACCCTGAGATATAAGTTGTTTAATCTCCCATTTGCCCTGTAATTTCACTGGAAACAATGCCCTAATATGTAATATGAATATGTAAGATTCATCTAAATGACCATTTTAATGGACTTTTTACTACTTTATATCTGAAACAAAAGTAAGATCATGTTCTAACGGTTAATAAAACGCAACTCGTTAGGTGTTAATTTCTTTTACGACATCTCAATTTAATTGTGCAAGAAAAATGGGTTTATAGCTATATCTCGGTGTTTCTGATTAATTTTCATATTTAAGTTGAATTAATTAAAGGTTATTTTATGTTAATTTGTGGTGTAATGATGTATTAAAAAGCCATAAGAGTTGACGTCGCCATTAATTTGGTAAAGAGTAATTTGAAACTTTTATTTCGTGTCGTTAGTTAGGTAGGCGCCGTCGTCCGCTTGTTTCTGAATAAACGATGTCGTCAACGTGTCGTCAAGATGAAATTTACAATTTATATTTATTCGTAGACGTAAAATTTTTTGTAGGACAATTTTGTTTGTAACTTTTTAAATTGGCATTCGCTGTTGAAATGAAATTTTCTTACCTTCTGAATTAGATAATAAGGCTGTTAGTCGAGTACCTATGTGTTGCTGAATAACGTATCCGAACTTTGCCGGAGGAGCTGAACATACAAAAAAAAACTTGTTCTTGTGGTTTTCAATAAGACGTGAGTACTTCTCACGTTAACTAAAACAAAACTATTTCCTTGTGTTGTTATATTTTCGTATCAAATTCCATCTCACACCACAAACGCATTTTTATTACATCTAGCTGACCCCACACATAAATAACCGCAAAACTCGCCAAAGTAAAACACGTTCGTAAAAAGTAAGGGTGCATAAGGAATTAGGCTTTTAGTTAAGTGCATTTTCACACTACGTTTCTGTGACAGATGGAGAAAAACTGTGCATCAAGAATATTGGATGAGGTCGAATGTTTTGTTAAAGTTTGGGTGCCTGTTCGTGGATAGTTCGTGGTGTAGTGGAATTAGATTATAAATGAAAATATAAAATAAAATGAATGATGATGATGATGAAATGAACGATTATGATGTGGATTTGGGTGACTATTGAGATTATTTGTTTTTAGGATGGTTTTTAGGTACGACTTTAGAAACGCACCAATCGATTTAAGGGGGGGGAGGGGTGGCAGGGGGAGGGGGAGGAGGGGTAGACCCCTCCCCTAAAGGGTGGAGTTGCGGAAACCCCCCCTTCCGGAGATATGAGTGTTTTTGTGTACCAAAATAACCTAACTTTTTTCGCTTCCGTAGAAATTAACCTAACGCCTTTGTCCTAAAAAGCGATTGGCTTTCTAGCACTTCGCCGGCCGCTGCCGCGGCACGCTCGCTACGCTCGCTCGGCTCGTGCGTTGTTTTTCATGTTCTAACATAACCTAACCTATTGGTCGTTTGCTTCCGTAGAAAATGAACCTAACGATCATAATAACAACAACAACAACTACATAGCGTCGATTACGTTCCTTTTTTACAAGTTCGTTAAGTCATAATATAAAAGTAATAATTTTTTTTTTGTTAATGTAGATTAAATAAATATTTTTTGAAAAAGAAAACATTCGTAACAGTAAATAATATAATATAACACATAAATAAAAAATAAATAGTCGTATTTAATTTTTTTGTGAAGTGCGACAAGTTTTTCAACGTTCGTAGAACGTATAACGGAACGCCCAGTTTTGAAACATAACCTATATTGTGTGAAAATGTAAGGTGAATTTCTCGATTTTCAAAAATTAATATCTCGAAAAGTATACGTTTCCGCAAGTTAGCAGTTTACAGGAAGCCTTCTTATAATAAGAGCTATCTATGAAAAAAGTCTGAAACCTGAAATCGATTGGTGCGTTTCTAAAGTTGAGCCGGTTTTTATTGTTTGGTTTATTATTTTATTTTTTAGATAAGTGGATTTTGTTTTTTTTAGTGGTGCTGCTAGAAATAAAACTAGCTGTCGTTCCAGCTTTTGAGCGTTATTTATATTTTTTGCAATTTCCAGTGTGCTCGAAATACTACAAATTACAAATAATTTAGTAATCTCTCTATTTATTTTTGTAATTATGGCATTATTTACTATCAAATCTATTTATTAATGTTATTTATGCACACCGTCGACTGTATTATATCCCGTTAGTTTTGACTAATTAAAAGTTGCCTGAAAGAAATCGATTTACGATAAGCTGAGAGCCAGAAAATCCGGATCCAAAAATTGAGTGCGAAACAGACTAGAATCAGTCAGCACTGAATATCTAGAACAAAACAGATTATAGTCACGTATCGATAAAAGTCACGGTCAAACAGCGAGTATCTTCTACAAGTTTTTCCCAATAGGTTCCCACATATAACACGGAAGAAAGTGGTCCAGAATTGGCATGAAGCTCGTTGTGAGTGGAAACATTTTGCAGTAATGATGGCTGCTTTAATTGACTCGTTGTGAAATTCATCTGAGCACGTCCCTTGCTTGAACTCGGGTGGTGTGAGGTGTAGGCGGCAGCGGGGGAGAATGGCACCATTTAAGTTTTTTTTGTTTGAAAATGTACGAAATATGGTGGTTAAATTAATAGGGCTTTGGCAAAGAAGCCTCTTAAGAGGTTTCTTCCTGGTTTGGGCTAAAATTGCAATTGACTTGCATGGTATTCACGTTTTTTTGTTAGGTATATATCACATGGTGATTGCACAACATTTTTTATGCCAGAGATAGCTAATAAGCGGACTGGTCGCCTGGTGATAAACTTCGTAGTCATCAATATGAGATGTTTGTTTTATTTATTATAGAGCTTGTTTTATTTCTTCTACCTAGGTAAGTTTACTGATTTATTGATCGCAGTTTTATGATCATTAGATTTAACGCATGCGCCAGCTATTTTATTCGCTCATTAGACTTCGAATATTAATATCTCCTGTTCAAATCTGATAATTGCTGAAGGTTCGTCTAATTAAACTTCGTAAATTCTTTAACAGCTATTTTTATGAGAGTAATAAATTGTATTCCCGCGCCAAACTCGTGACCTGAAGCACTTGTTACAAACCTTCTAGACAAGCGCGCGCACATGCCAGCCGACACAAATTTATAGGTAAAAGTTCGCGACCGCACGAACCGGTTCGCGAGTCGCCAGACACAAAACGTACCTTAACCCCTGTTAATAAAGTCCTGATTTAAAACGTCCTTATCGATACTTTCTTAATTGTACTCTTAAGCAGCGACCGTGGGAATGTTGACCTTATTACGTGTTGTTAGGTTCTATTTCGAATTGATCTGCATCCCTGGCCTTGCCGCCGGTGGATCTCTCTCACCTATTCACGTGTGAATCTGCATTATGCTGCTATATTAAATAGGTGTGACAGGTGCGTAAAAGCTTGCTTTTTAATGGCATTTTCAATCGATGGCGTAAACTTTAAAGATAGATTGGGCGTGCGGCGTCTAACTCCTTACCGTGGTTATATGATTATTCATATCGGGTCACGCCTTTGATTCTGCGGTCCTAGTCTATAATTAAAACTGTTTTTGTCGATCTCTTTATAATATACCTATTCAAACTATTCAACTAAAAAGTATTTAATAGCGTCATTCATAGTGCGAGTAAGAGCTTTGCACTTTGTATGGGTTTCTTGTACAATTACTAAGATACAAATACAACGGTACGGTGTCCTCAGAGAGAGCCGATGTTTCTTCGTATCTTGTGACAGACAGACAGACGAGCATCGTAATACATATACGGAGGACATTGATTTAATAGGAAACCAGTGAGAATGGATGTTCCTTAGGTTATGCTCATTTGATATACTCTACGGCGTACCGTTACTTTGAATAGGTTTATAATATTACTCTAAAGCCGGAGACTGACTTGTAACGTTTGCTTGTAGTTCAAGTATTTGTTACGCGTAACAGTAGTCAATGAAGCGAGCCGCTCGATGCGAGTGATTTACCAAGAAGTCAGTACAACAGTTTCGGAACAAGAAATGGAGCGCGTTTGAGTTTGTGCTCAAAGCAACCGTTCGCTGCGTCTTGTGTCACCGTTTTGTAACAAGTTGCCTCGTTCGCTCGTCGTTCGTTTTGTTACAAACAAACGATACAAGTCAGTCTAGGCCTTAAAGACTTTACATTAATATGTAAAATGATGGTTTTAGTAGATGTGGAGGGTTGTAGATGGATACTAAAAGCGCGCTGGAGTTTTTAATGTGGCCGTAAACATTGGTATTAGTTATTTAGTAGGTAGTTAATATGAACGTGGTACTCCTGGCAATAAAGTAAGTTCGTATAGGCAGCGTGCTAGCCCTGGTGTCAGAACTTTGGGCCGCCTGAAGACCTATAATATAATATGGTTGTTTTTAGTGGACAGAAAAACTGGAGCCTTCAATTTTTACGTGTTATCTAATAAACGTGATTCAGCAGTATACGCGGTCACCCATCCGA
The DNA here is from genome assembly GCA_949125135.1 of Alcis repandata. Classification (NCBI taxonomy): domain Eukaryota; kingdom Metazoa; phylum Arthropoda; class Insecta; order Lepidoptera; family Geometridae; genus Alcis; species Alcis repandata. Next base: position 9,502,453 of record OX421238.1, read on the forward strand.
AAGCTGACCGAATCATCCGTTGTTTGAAATCGGCGATCAGTTATGAACACCCAGTCGAGCTATGCTACGTAGCAATGGAAGTGTATACAAACAATTACAATAAGACAGAGGTTTTTCGAAGAGGAGGTGTGCTACTCACGTAAGGGCCTGCGCACATGTACATGTTACGGCAACGTAAGGCTAAAGTCGGTGTTGTCACGGTTGAATGTTCTTGAAACGCGCTTCGCCGCAAGTCAGATTTTAGCGTTGCGTTGCTGTAACGTGCTTTTGTCTGTCTACTCTATTAATCCTTAGATAACTTTAATTTGCAGTTACCTTGTCTACGCAATTAAGTGATGTTCAGAACTTTTCGATTGAATGTGAGAGACTTTATAGTTTTTAATTAATTAGATTGAAAGAACCCGCGTAGTTACATATTAAGTACTTTGTAATAAGGTTGTAACTACCTGATAACGTCTTTAATCAGATTTTATCTTAGGTTTAGAAATAGCTAATCAGGATTATGAGAGCGATCGAGCGAAATGGTAACTAAAGGGTTGATTTCACGTAACGAGTACAGTGGCGAGATAGTAAATGAGTACACTCGGCCGAGCAAACCAACAATGGTTATAGTGACTGTCTCGCCTCGTCAAAATGTTTCTACAAACCGAGTACTCGGCCGTGGGCACTGTCTCGCCACTGGTACTCGTTACGTGTAATCAACCCATAACGGGAATAGAAAAGTTTTTCTTTGTTTTTTACGATTTTGAATACGTGGTATTGTTAGCTTCTTTTTGGCGCAAATAACAATGTGTAAAGTTTTTCTTTTATTGCTTCAAAACACTTTCTGAACATATTTGTAGTAATTTCAAACTTTGAACGCGTCTATCTGGAAACTACTCGTAATTATAATTTCTCATCAAGTTCCTTTTCGCTTAACCGCTGACATAATATTTTATGGTAGACATTCAGTTATGATTCGGTTTAAAATCGTAAATATTACGGAATACCGAGGCTGCCAATCCCATAATGAATATTATTTCTCGAGCACAGACCGCTGTTTCCACATCGGAGCACTGTTATTACACTGTCTAAATCAATCTAGCTGCTATGGGAATTTTTGGAATGGATTTTGTGCAATAAAGTCACTTTAAAGAACCGCATTACTTCTTTGGTTATTCGAAAGAAAATGTTTGGTAAGTTTTTCTATTTCTTAAATCGCAAGTAGAAACATAGCTAATAATAAATCCTGCATTTATGATTATTTGAGGCGGTCTTTAAGATAATATAGAGAACGCAAGGCTGTGCTGACCCAAACTCGACAACACAACGACGACGACGACGACAAGATCGAGATCAATCGCGTTCAACATTCGATAAAACATTTATTTTTTTAAGTCATTGGTTCTATGTTCCAAGTTCATACAAAGCCGAATGTCATAGTAAATCACGTAACACTTAGTCGTGAGTCAACTAATTACGCTGCGTGCGCGCACGTCGCTCGCGCGGGTTAACACCTGTCAGCGGACTGACGGCCGGCGGCGAGGTGGGATGCCGGTATGATGGCTTGGTATTATTGTGGTGATATATTAAATATTTTAGTATAATAACTAGCTGTTTCAACCGCTTTTAAAACCACCCCTGTGTTGTGAACCAAAAAAACAAAAATAATATTTGAATCGGTCCAGCCGTTTCCGCGCTTTAGCGAGAATGACGAACAGCGATTTATTTTGAAATATAAGAAAATAAACACAGGAGTAGTGTTGTGAACCAAAAAAAAAACAAAAATAATATTTCCGTTCTCGAGTTTTAGCGAGAATTACGAACAGCGATTTATTATTAAATATTAGATAATACATTTTTAATGACAATATTTATTTACAATCATTTCTAAGATTATTTTGTTTTGAATGTCTAGAAAAGCTTACACATTTGGTGATTGATGAGTGAATTATGTCAAACTAGGCTTATTGCCTGAGAGATTAATGGAAGACTATCTATTGAAAAGGGGTAAAAGTATAGAAATTAATTAAAGTCTCGATAAAAACGGGGTCCGATGGCATTATAGTCTGACAGGTATTCATAAGCAGCTTTATTTAAAACTTCAAGTGTCAACATGAAGCCAATTTCGACTTCATCATTAGACAGTAACGCCGCAAATTACTAGTTCTTATCATATCCCTATTTAGACTGACTTTTAACATATGTTAGGTATGGGTAAATACTTCTTGCACACGGTACTTAAAGCTTGCACAATTCGAGGAGGATTCACGTATAATTGCATACGTGCAGTCGTGCATCCTGCTTTTGCAAGTGCATCCTTGTTGCACCGCTACTTGAACCGTATGTTCATTTCACTAGTTCACTATTCTAATCTGAACCCAATTTAAAATTTTCTGAAATCCGGAATATGTATTTACGTTTATTTTGGCATTGTAAAAAAATCTCAAAATTTCTTTAACTTAACCTTAGCAGTAATTTAAGTTATTGCTACGTTTTTGTTAGAACTACTTTAATAAGTAATAAGCTGATATAAAAAAATTAATAGTTAAAAAAACTAAAAAACACGATTTGTTTAGTGTATTGTCATCGGTCCTCGATATATCTACAAAGTTTGAAAGAAATCTGACCGTTTAAAGTGGGTCAAAAACGCGCTCAAAGGAGTCGGTTACATACAAACAAACATACAAACATACAGGTGAAGCTAATAAAAGCGTGTTAAAAATGTAGGAATATATCTGCATTCTGCAATTATACCTACCCCATTGAATGAAGAAATAATTTAAATCGGTTCATAATAATTGACCGTTTAAGAGTTGATATAAAAATACTGATTACGCAAAAATACAGAATATAAACCGTATAAAATATAAACCTATTACCTACCTTTATAAAATATAATATTCTACTAAATCCTATTTTAAAATTGGTAAATAGAAAACCACTACCGGAAATTCCGGGCTAATGAACCCGAAGTAATACCTAGTAACTTTTACCTGTTAGTAAAGTAACTACCAAAGGTTAATAACATTTCACGTAAGATGAAACCGAGCCATATTTGTCCCGTACAGCACATTCGTGACAAATGCTATATCGATAGTGTATCGATACAACCGAGTACTCGATAAACGTGAATCGAGAGATTAGATCGATATCTCGCTCCCGCGTAACGTATGGCCGAGATAGAGTTTACTTACAAATTAGATTTTACTTCGGTAATAAATGGAGGCTTCCATTACAGCCGTGTTAAGTTTAAATTTGGAATGGATTTGAAATGAGAAGGTTAAGGTGATTCGAAGTTTAATCATTTTGGTGACACTTCAAATCGAACACGATACGGTGTTGACTTGATTTAGGTGCAGTTTGAATGTTAATAATATTCGATTGCTAGTTTTATCGATTGGAGTCTCTTAAAGGGATTACTGAATGCAATCAACGGAGCAGTTTACGCATAAATCGTATTAACAGATATTGGACGTGATGTACTGTTTATTCTGTGGAAACGGTTTATGATCATGGTCATTAAGTGGTTTTAGCTAGAAGTCTTGTTTGTACCTTGTGTATTAAATAAATTAGGCTTCGTACTTGTGGCTCATAACTAGCGTCCTTTGTATTTTTGATGTCATTCATTACTGACATTCATAAGTGTGCATAAATGTGGATACATAAATGAACACTTATGAATAAATATTAAAATAGATGATTTGATTTGAATTGTCATGGAATATAGACCAAAACAATGACAATGACCCAAAGTAGATTTATATAATTTATTTTTTATCAAACCGCTGCCCGGTCGGGAATCGAACTCCTGGTCATAAGGTAGCCATAAAGCACTAAGCCATATCACACACGAAAGCTACTTATTTCGCGATTTAATATCTGTGTCTACTTAAGAAGCCTCTGGGATCTATTCCAAAGTGTAAATGTAATACGCCTGAATAAATGATTGGTATTAATGCCTTATCGTAGTTATAAAAAGTTCTTGTTTATTATAACACTTTTTAAATTTCGAAAACTCATTAGCTCAAGAATAACAGAAACTAATCATTTTAAAATTAAATTAAAGCATCACATTGTAACTGAAACCGATAACAAAGACATTTCCTAAATACTTTACAAAACCAAACGCAACTATAAACCTTGTCTCTTTACGATAGAGCTCAAAATTACTCAGATATTTGTTCAGTTAAGGGGTGGTGGAAAACTGCAATAAACTGATAAGAGCCCTAATTTGAATAATTACAACACACGGCAATAAGTCTTCCGAAGATGAATGTGACGAGGCGCCTTAAGAAAGCTCCGCGGAACAAAGCTTGTAATTAATATCTTACTTGAATAAAAGGGAATATTTGCAGTTAAGGGTACTCCCCGTTCAATTACCATACGATTTTGTTGTGGCAAAACTCAAAAAGAATAACTAGAATTTTTATTACTTTCAACTGAATAATTAAATATCAATGTCATAGATAAACAAAATAAAAAAGAAATGACAAAACGATACAAAGTTTATTAATTTGATTGAAATAATATAAATAACGGTAGGTATCTCAATTAATATGTCCATTGCTTGAACAGACACTCTGTTATAGTATATGTGTTTTTACTACAAAACTACTTTAGTTTCCATACTTGCTCAGATAAGCACATGTTCTATCATTTCCATAAAAGGTCAATGTAGCATAATTGCTATTTAACATAAATAAAATCAATAATAGATTTTATTTTCGAATACCTAATGTATTTAAAACATTTTTTTCCTGTTTATGAGACACTCCCATAGATAGGGACTTAAAACCCATTTTTATCTTTAACTCACGGTACCTAGGTTGTTAGTTTATTTTTAATTAGTGATATTATTGTTTTTTATAGGTATCATGTAACCTGGCGTGTATTGACACATTTTATTTTTACGTATGACGCGCAGAACGAAAGGGACTACTAAAGTCGGAGCGTGTAACAAAACGAGTTTATTGAGTCGGATTTTCCGACTATAGGGGTACTCGTAGTCTAGTGACTAGTGACTATAGTGACTAGACTATAGTCAGTCTTGGTAGTGAAAATGTAAGTAATATTTAGGTACATGTAAGTAGAGGTAAGAGTTTGTAGTTTGTATTTTAAAGCGAAAAGGTCTACGTTGAGATGGTGTTTGTAAAATTGTATACTTTACTATTATGCAATATTATACATACTTATTTAGTGAATATATATGAATTAATGTGTAATTGTGTATGTCTGTTACTTTTTTTTTTTTTTTTTTTTTTTCAAGTTGAAACAGCACAACAGACTTGAATGTTTGGAATGGATATAACTTATACCTCGAATAATACATGGACTTTTTAGTAAAAAAAACACTAACAAAAAAACAGTCAAAATAAGAACCGTCTCCTTTTGAAACTCGGTTAAAAATAGCGAGAGAAACCCCAACTGGAGCCAGTTATAAAGAAAGGGTATGCTAAACCGAGAAAAACTTATGAAGTACTACGGCTACTAGGACGGTTATGGGTACGGCTTACTATGGTACTCATCAATATGAACAACTTACGGGACTAAACCTGAATTCGCGAAATAAAATCAGCTGTTTCAAAGACAAGAACATTATTTTTACAAAACAAAAAACAAAAACCGACTTCAAAAGACCGACTATTGAGTTATTCATCTATTTGTCGCGCACGTACATAATGCAAATTTAAGACTTATATGGTTTTCTAATGGATGCCATTATCAGAACTGGACTAAATTGAAATGGGACCAAATGGGAAGCGTCAGCTTTCTAATAAAAAAAGAATCATCAAAATCGATTCACCCAGTCAAAAGTTATGAGGTAACAAACATAAAAAAAAAATTAAAAAAAAAAACATACAGACGAATTGATAACCTCCTCCTTTTTTGAAATCGGTTAAAAAATGTCAATGACACGTCAAAATAAATAGAAAAGCTCTTTTTTTTCCGAGTTCCGGGTTGGTTCCATACTAAAAGTTATTTATAATGAGTATCTAATATGAGTCCTTTTCGGCTTAGCATAAGCTTTCCTAATAACCCTGTATACATAATAACATACATAAAATTAAGTACCACATTAATTGAGTCTTCATCGCCTATAAAATACATAACAACATAATAAAGGTCGTTAACCCTATTATCAGCAAACGCTGACCATTCCAGCAGATAACTGCAAAGGTAAGTGTAAGGGCTAACAACAAGAAAGCTTACAAATCAAGCAGATATTCAATCTGTGGCACAATAACATTAGATTATCGCGCTGATATAACACGGAGCTGAGGGGATTTAGCGACATTACGCTAGGGGGTTGGAGATGTAGAGAGGCTGGCGCTGGAAGAGGAGACGGGAATTTCGTGGTACATTTTTTTAGAGAGTGGTGAAGCAAAGCTGTGCTCTTTGATCGATCAACGGCATTTTATGTAGTTTACGAGCCCGGTTTTCTAAGGGGTTCGTTGATTATTCCGGAATAAAAAGTACCCGATATATGTTTTGACCCATGACATAAATAATTACAGTAACAAGTTTCATTAAAATCCGTTCTGTGGTTTTAGCGGGACAAAGAGTTTTTTCTTCCACAGTTTTATTCCAAATAAGACTTAATAAAGTAGGTTTTTAACTTTCTATAAAATAAATGCAGCACGTTAAAAACCAATGTTTTAAAAGAGCCTTCACGCTGAGTCGCTGATGTGTTTAAAAAGATCAAGTATGAAATGTAACATTTGTATGTTTAGCCGCGTGTTCAATATTAAAACTTTTTTCACAAAACTTAGCTTCGTTCATACAATATTTAGTATCGCAATGTCTTTCACGTAGTCCAATTTCATGACGATTATTACCAATAAAGCTACTCAAGCTAGTTTACTCGCAAACGGACCACATCCAGCATCTCTAAGCCGTCCGCTAACGATCTGCAAAGGGATACGGAAGGGATAGGTGAAGGGCCCAGCGAACAAATTAAGGGATCCTAATGGTTATCGGCCGATCTAACGTTAGTCGTGTTTAACTGGCCCTCAGTGTCTTCGGGATGAATTTTAATGGGTACGCAAGATGCTGCATGAATTTGTATGGAGTGTAAAGGGTTATGGGTGTGTTACGGTGTTTCATGCAGCTTAACAATATGTATTTGTCATGTTTACTCTCTTGTTGTCTTATCTCTGATTACGACTTTTTGTGGTGTCAATAAAGAATTATTTGTTTGTTTTTATTATTGATTACACCAATCTGCACTTAGTCGGCGTGGTAGAATACGGCCTAATCACCTTTCGAGGGTAGACCTACATCCCAGCAGTGAGAGAGTTCAAGGTTGAGTGTAAAAAAAGTATTGACTTTACCGAGTACAAAAGTCTTTTTATCAGTCTAACAGATTCAAAGCGTACTTATCTACGTGGTACGGATATTTCAATGAGCAATATTTACTGTTTGATAAAAAATATAAATCGTCAAAGTTTTGTAAAAACTATAAAACTCATGGATACTAGCCATAGCCGACCGCGAGCTACTAGATTCTCTTCCGATTTTAATAAAAGAGTTTCACGCCATAATATTGTTTGCTCAAATTCTTTATCTTTGCAAAAACAACTTAATAATGAAAAATATTAGAAAAAAACTATATCAAAAAATGTATGATCACAAAACATAAAATTACTAGCGGCTCGTCCCGGCTTCGCACGGGGAGACACAATAAATTGAGATTTAAAAAAAAAAAATCTAAAAACTATCCTATCTGTTAAGTTAGATCGAACTGCACACGGTGTGCAAATTTGATTGAAATCGGTTAAGTAGTTTAGGAGTCTATAGCGGACAAACAACGTGAGATTTGAATCAAAGATTCTATATCCTACCAGAATTTAATCAATTGAAGTACCGATTACTATTCACGGTAGTTTATAATGTTTCATTACGGGTTAATAGTCTGTTAAGGTGCTCTAGTAACACAAATCAATTAAGGGTTGGCTCACCGACCTCTGCAAACAATGCTGTGTTGCAACTAAACCGCCGATGGACGATTTAAAATGATTTACTCCTAAAGTAGAGTTTAATTCTAATAAGGTGGTATATCCATACGGATGTGACACTATATATTCGTAAGAATAAAATTATATAAATGAAATAAATAGGCGAAGCTTATAAGTTTGAAGGAGGTTTAAAAAATAATAATCTTATTCCGACAATTCATCATTTTGATCAATTTAATCAATAAAAATACATAAATTAATTATTTTTAAAAAACCTGACAAAAATTTAGAGTATCATAATCTATGTTTTATAACTCGGGTGAAACTAAGATTCTGTGTATAGTAATAACGTATTAATTTTATTTATTTTATTAATTTAAATGTTATGAAAATTTTGAAATCAATATAAAAGACATCAACGCGCTCAATATTTATTTTTACCCATATTTAAAAAAAGTCAGTTTTAGGATTATTTATTTGTTCATTGTACAATAGCTAAAGAACATTTGTTAAATTTTCAGGCAAACCAAAGAGCAAACGTTTTTAATGTCGACCCGATATACACTTTAAACGTAGTTTAAACACATAAAAGGTCAGTCGTTCCGTATAATGTATGTAAAATGTAATCTGTTCAAATACACGGCAAGATAATAATATTAATGTGGGTGCTAGTGCAAATCCGGAGTGTCAGCGGGGTTTAACCGGAAGAGGACCGGTGAGTTGATTCTAAGACAATCGATATAGTTTTAACTCTGTCGTTGCGTGTGTCAATTTTAGTTAAAGTGATGAGGAGTCGAAATAATATCTATTGGCTGAGAATAAACACTTACTATCAAAGTGAGGGGCAAACGTTCTAAGGTTTTGAATATTTCTGAAAAAATTGTAATTTTTTATATTTGAAATTATCGCTACTGAAGTTCATTCTAAGGTTCGTCTTAATTTTGCTAAACCAAACTGACAGAACTAATATTGTCAACATCTGTTCTTATTCCAATTTGTCAGAAAAGGAAAAATTAATTCTAATGCCGTCAATTCAGATTAGAAAACGATACAACAGAATTAGAGCTTTTGATAACCAATAAAGTGTTTTGTGACCACTATGAGAGTTACCTATGTCTTCATATTTATTATGAGAAATGTGAATAGAACCCCAGAAAGGTAAACACGTCTTTAAAGACTGATACAGAACCCTCGAACAACTAAACCATACTATCATCTTTTCCGGTCTCATCCAAACATTTCGCATTTCATCCTCAAAATTCATCTCAAAATAATCGCCACAAGAAACGCCGAACAAAGCTACGTCGTCCAACGAACCGGCTTTTCAAATCCCCATGTTCGCAGGACTTGGGACCTATCCATTGTACCGCCTTATCTGGCGCCCGAACTTTAGCTACTGCAAGACAATAGCAAGATACTGTGACAGTCCGCTTTCAGTCACAGAAACTATGGTGAGTTGATGAGACTGTTTTGATTTGTAAGTAGAGGTGATTGGACATCTTTCTGAAGGAATCGCGTGTGTAATTTTGACACCGTTATTGATAGGCTGATTTATATTGCCATCGATTTTAAAACAAAACGAATTGGCGAAATGAAATTAGATAGACGCTGCTTCAATTTTCTTGTTTCATTCTCAAAGCTTAACTAAAAACAGCTCTTAAATTGTTTCCATCTTTTCTTAATTTATCGAAAAGAAAAGAGACGCTGAATGGTAGTGTAAAGTGGTATGGTACAAATAAAATTAACTCTGTAAAAAGAAAATAACTTGGTATAGGTTGGCGAGCCCTGGTTTTATAGTTTTAGTCCCCCTAAAAGCTTTTGACATTGACACTATCGTATATTAGAATGCAATGAGCAAACTGCAAGTTTCCCCGAATTTTGGACTGCTAGACAATAGCCAGATACTGCGACGAGTCCGCTGTCAAAAGGCAGAAACTAGTCGACGCCGACGCAACGTAGCTTTGATTTTCGATTCGAGGTAAAGGTTCTTTGATTTCTGATTAAATGTACCTGGTTGGACGAAAGCAGTCATAAAAGGGATCATGTAAATGTAGAAATTGTGTATTAGACAGAGCTAGTTTTCTTAAACATTGCTTACTACAAGACAATGTATAGAGGTAGCTTTATAGGGTCACCAGCAGTGCAAGTTAACTATGTCTATCAATAAACTAATGCTTAAACATGAAGATAGGTACATTAAAAATCTTAAAGTATTATGATTTTGTTCAGACCATGGATAATATCGTGAATTACTTTGTTTAATTACTTTATTATGATATTTTCCGGTTTAAGCGTGAATTTATCGACCGACAAAGTCCCCTTACACTGCAGTTTTTGCTTTAGCATTATTATAATTTTCAAACTAAATTTGGTGTGAACAAAATAAGTTCATCTATTTATCTAGTTCATCCGACCACGTCAAATCAAGATGACTACAATAACTACAAGATCACTAAAAAACTTTATTATACCAATAAAACGATCTAAACATAACTATAAACCACTACCCACCCACGCTAGCCCCAAACCACGCATTACAGAACTACCAACTTAACTTTTCACTCGCTCAAATTACGGAACTAAAATTTTCACCGGCAGCTTTTCAATTTCGTTCAAATTTGCGATAGTGGCTCCAATCACTCAACTACAGAGAAGCAAATCACACTGTTAACCCTTAAGTCGAGTCGGCACGTAATTGAATTAATGGCGGTCACCCTCGAGAACAAACATCGGCTAAAAAGTTATCTCGATATCTGTCGGAGTATTTGCATATCTGACGCCCCAGTGACGGGTTGGGACAAGAAGGCTGTATCTGCAAACTGGTGCTTTACAATATGTAAAAAATCGTTTGAATTTATTATACTTTTGACGTTAAGTTAGGTTAGGTTAGTTGAACAAGCGCAAGTAATTTCTGAAGGTAAGTGAAAAACAAGCTTTTGGAAAGTTCCTTTTTTTTTTAAAAGTCCGTACAATATTCTAAAGGTACAAAAGAGAAAGAAAAAAATGCGTTTAAAATGTACTTCATTTTTAGTAGTTATCATTTACTTTGAAGAAGCAAACATATCTTTGAATCTGTTGTTCCCGATGAAAACGTCCAAACTTCACATTTATTATGAAATCATAATTTGCATGTATCTAAGTTTTGTGGTCACAACTTCACAACTGATACATATATAAGAAACAAGACACGATAAAGAGGAAAACCATACTCAAATTTTCACCACATTAAAATATTTCTTCTAATCAATTTTTCACTTCCCTCCTTTTCCACATTACCCAAAAAACGGGAGAGTTAAAGATTGGAGCGGCGAACGATAAACAACATCTGTGACCGCCTGCATTGTCTCCGCGACCCCTGACTGCTCCGTACTGCGTTGTCACAATCGATACCAGCTGGCACTCGCGATTGACTTTTGATTTAGCCATTAATTCAAACAAAAATATTGCATAAAGTACATTTTTGTACAAGTTTTAACCGCACAGTGATAGAAAATGATGATGATGATGATAAAAAGTAGACTATGTTTTTTTTCGTATTTCTGACCACGTATACGCAAAATTTCATGATGATTGATGTTAAGGTTAACAAATAAACACGGATTTTTACTCATTTAAATATTAGCTAGGATTTGAGTCTATAATGTAAAAGTATTTTAAGTGAAATGGCCAAAATGGTTTGTCACTGCAACTATTTTACATCCTATTTTCGATTTTATTGAGTGGCAATAAAAAATCTATAATTGATTTTCGTTTGATTTTAAATAAAAATGAGAAAGGAACATTTTTGTAGTAATGTGGTAATTTGAGATATTTATATTTTGCCATTGCTATGGCATCCCTACACAAAATTGTAATAATTCATAACATAATAAAAAGTGTTGCGTTTAAGATAATGCTCACGCACATGAAAATAATGTTATTTAGGTAAGCTTTTATTTATTTTATAAATATAATATTCACAACGAAAGTGTTCCTTGGGCCGTAACAAAACAAATTGTCCCATTATTGGTGACCTGGTAACAATGGTCAATAAAATATTCAATATAAATAAACTTTACGCTCGATGGGTCGAAGCAAATCGGTTTGCATTTATTTAAATTCTCTTACATAAAAAATAATAATGTTTTAAATTTTCGAACCTCAAGGACGTGTTAAGTGAAAACAGTAATGAATCGAATGTTTTGCAAACGTCGCGCGTAGCATCGTATAGAATCAAATTGTAAGAATAAATCGGAGTATTTTGAAATTTATAAACTACTCTACACTGAATTTCCAGAAGCTTGTTTAATCACAAAATTGACATATTGAAATAAATCTCACTGAAAGTTTTAAAAAAGTATGGCGCCACATTTTTTGTTACTATAAAATTAAATACTGCAATAACTACATTAAAATACCGAAAAAAATCATTATTAGTAGCTTTTTTATCATCATTATATTTTATCATTGAATTTGTGTCGTATAGCTCTAGCTTTTGTGGCTTAGCGACTCGGCTTTTATTACACGCGGTAGCGTGTCAAGCCAAGTTCAAGTGACAGAACTGGCGAGCAGCTCCGTGTGTAATATTATATGTATTTACTTACTTTACCAACGCGTTTCAAAAATTTAAACGAGTAATTTTATACCATTATTTTTAAAGTTTTTTAGAATCAGATGTTTCTTAGTTTAATTATTTATTTAGGTTTAAGTTGTACAATTAATGTGAACTATTAAATGACGCCTTTAAAAGTACCTATTCAGGAAAACCCGGACTTATTATGTAAGGTGTCGTGAGATAATCACCATAAGAAAATTGTCATGACAATGCAATAAATTAACATCTGAAGAACGATGCAATAGAATGCAATATGTAATAAAGTATCGCACATGCGTGACAAATTCACTGTTAGATCTTCTGCATAACATTGTTAGTTATACGTTACATACAACGTTTTTGATCCAATACAACTGGGGAATGGAACAGACTGACGGCTTACTTGTTTTCTGAGATTAAGAGCTTTTGTTCTGACTTATTAATTAATGAATTATTAAGGCGAATGGTCAATCGCAATAAAAAAATCAGAGTAATATCTTTGTCTAAGCTTTACGAAAAATACATCGTTGGGTTACGAAACCTTTCACTGTTCAGTGTATATGCGTTCGAAAATACTTGGCGTACCTGCAAGTAGTATTGTAGGTAGGTACCTACAATTAACAATGAGGTGAGTAATCATTTTTGATTCGTAAGTGTTCTAACGGGATTGCCCGCGCATATTAACTAGTTAGGTAAAATACCTCTACACGTTTCTACTATTGATGCAGTGTTTCCCAGTAGGTAATTAAAAATATGTGTACTAAATGCAAAAGTTTATAAGTAAAATTTAAGGTTACTTTACATATTTTTCAATAGTTTTTTTTTCAAGAGTGACATTTGAACCTTAAAGTACCAATTGTCTAAAGCAGTTTTAGAAGGTCGTAAGAGATTCTGATAAGTGAATTGAAAATGAAAGCACGGAGTGCGTCAGATGGTCGTTTTTCATTTGAAAGCTTTACCCTAGCTTGAGGAATGGAAATATTAATCAGACCGATAAGTGCAGAGCTGTCAATGTAAGCAGTAAGGATAATGACGCTAAAGCCAGCTATTCAAGAAATTGTGTTTCTGGGATCGAAGAAAAGTTTACTAGACGTATAGGTAAACTATAGGTAACATAGACTTGCGGCGCTTTACTGAAAAAGTTAGAAATGTCGCTACAAACAAAGTTTTTTAATAAAAGGAAGTAAGTTCATATTGACCAATTAACTAGTCTTGATTTGAAAGTTTTTAGGCTGCCTGAAAGCTTTTATGGCTTAGCATTTAAAAATTCGAATCCTGTATAATTATAGGTAGGTATGTCTCTCTGTTACCCAATTTTGCTTGCAACAATATTTTGGCTCTCGAAAACTCGTAATATTTTTTTTGGTTTTACGTGTTTGATTAATTTTGTGTGTTTTCAGATGCAAATAGGTTTAAAAGTTTCTATTTAAAAGTTGTTACAAATATACTCTTTATCCAAAGCTGTGATACTGTCTTCTCTGTATGTCGAGGAGTCGTCTGTTTGAGTGCTTATCAGATTGGTTGGTGACGCAAAAAGGTTAGGGTTTGCAGGGCTACAATACGCGGAGGCTTATCTCCAACGTTAAACATGGTTAAGCCGAGACGTGAAGATGATCATTTGTTTTCTATTCCACTGGAGACAAGTAAAATGAATCAAAACGTCGCGAAATTTAAATGATGAAGAATTTGTTTAGTTTAATTTGGTTTTGATTACAGTCATAAATTAGTTTTTTTTTGTAATGATCTTAATTTTTTTTCTCACATAAAACATAACAAAGAACCATTTTGCTTTTCTATACTCCCCCGCTAAAGGGGCATAATTAGAAAAATTAATATGATAAATTTATTATAAAAATATTATTATTTTACTAAATCACATTCTATAATAAATAGAAAAAGGTATTCTCTAATTTATAACCGAATCACGCATGTTTCTGACGCCAAAACTATTGACTGTATTATTGGCAAAATTCGATAGTCATACATCGGCCATTTATCTTGACCATACAATTTTACACTTTACAATCTGGTAGGCTCATTTCCCGTTTTCTATACAGAAATATAAAGTCCGATCATTTTAAAGCGTCAATGGATACTCAGATATCCAAATTCACGCTTTTTCAGTTCAAAAGAAATTTGCAAGTAAGTAAACGACAATGGTGGGTGATTGCCCTCTTTGGCTGTCCATTGATGTGGATTCAGTTTCGGTTAACAATGAACTAAATTAGGCTTGTAAAGTCGCTTTAAGAATTTAAATTTGACTCGTCATCGAAAGTTTGAGTATCGATTAAAACGGCCTACGTTCAAAAGTTATTAATTTTAGTAAAAATATTATTAAAAATTGCCTTTTTCTTGTTTATTACCCAAGTTTATTTAGTTATTAGAAAATCAGTGATTATATTTTGAAGAGTTAAAAAGTAAAATTTTAAGAATCGAATTATTACGACGCAGCAAAATCAAGGATTGAATGTTCGCATCAAAATTAAAATCTCTCATTGATTTCTTGTCACTAGTCTAGTCTTATTAAAATGGTCTCAAATCTTACTTTAACCTTTTGTATATGAAAGGTCTAAGAGCACCTTTTCTTTTCTTACACCTTGCGCCGAAGCCTCGGAACGCAGCGAGCTTCCCGACCGTCCGACACTTTTTGAAAATCGTGACTCGACCCCGGCTCTCTGCATCACGAACTATGTACCGTTATATCAGAACCTCATACTTCCTACTTACTCCTACGAGCACTTGCTATAGTCGGAAGAGGAAGGATGTAGTTTGAGAGCCCCGTCTTGCTGAAGGATAGAGCTAAAGCAGGTATTCTTTGTTTTTGACGTGTTAACGTATTAAAATAATGTTTTGGTCAGTATTGTTGAATGCATTTTATAGGGACACCCAACATCATAAAATCAAATATAAAAAAAAAACAATTCAAAATTTTCTGGGTTCGACTTGCAAATTAATAAAATTAATAGTACACTCGTAAGTGTAAATAAGTGTATTATGCGAACATCGTCTATGTTAATTTTCAAAAATAGGTTGGCTGGTATCAATTAAGTAAAGCGTTAGTTTGATGAAATTAATTTCAAAATTTGAAAAAATTAATATATAAATGTTTTTCATGTAGTATAAAGATCTCTAGTGTTCAAATTGTACACATACTGAAGGATTTTTACTAAAAACCTACTATTATTTTTCCCAAACACTATAATGAAGTACATAGTTCGTTTTGTTTTAATATTTTGTCTCGTAGTAAAAACTACATTTTAAAGTTTATTAAACAACAGATGCTCGTATGAGCCAGCACACGAATACGCGTCAAGCGTGACTAAGCTTAATTTGTAAACGTAAAGAATATCTTAAAGGACGAGCACGTAATTAAGAATTAACAAGAAGGGGCAGAGTGATAAAACTATTCTCTACTAGCTGCGCCCCGCGGCTTCACCCGCGTTTTCCGGGATAAAAAGTAGCCTATGTGTTAATCCAGACCATGAACAACCTTCATTCCAAATTTCATGTAAATCCGTTCAGCCGTTTTTGCGTGAAAGAGTAACAAACATCCATACGTTCTTACAAACTTTCGCGTTTATAATATTAGTAGGATAACTTACTACCGCACTCTTCTTTTCTAATCTAACCAACGATTGCTGTTAAAGTGGCTAATTTGAGAGAGTTAAATAACAAAATAAAATGTCTTCTTACCAAATTCTTAAAGCGGCTGATAAAAGAGTCTAAAAAATGGATTACTATTTGCTCACCTAATGAAATAAAATTCTTGCTTCCAGAATTTACTTCTTAATTTTCGGAACAAAAATATTTTTGACATTACTTGTAAGTTTGTGTATAAAATAATTCAATCGCATGAATATAATATCTTGATAAAACACCAAATTAAAAAAAATCTGTATAAGATAAAACAGGGGCAGTTGCCCCCACAGTACCACCTTATTACCGTTCATATAAAGTCATGATTCAATATACGCTCATCGTATCCCCTTTATGGGCTCTTAAATCTTGTATTGTATTATGCAATTGACTTGAATGCAAATATGGAAATCTAGCGAAGGTTCAGTCGATTGTATGAAGCCGATATGGGCAATTTTGGCAAATCATAATAATCATTGATGCTGAGTTTACGCAGATAAATATTCAGAGGCTGATTAATGAAATTAAAATAATTTGGCAGGATAAAAAAATGTGTTCATCTTTTAATAGACGATGTTCAAGTAATGGAATGCTGCGGTCCTATCGGCTAATTTTCGAAGTGATAGAATCGATCTTCTGTAAGTTAAACTAGCCAATATCTACGAATTACCAGAACCAACATGACGTCACGACCTCGGACTTGAGGAAAGCCTGATTTATCTGTTTCGAATTTCATGAAGCTAAAAATTTACATCGGAATAGTTAGTCGGTCTTATTGTAGAGTTCGTCAACTTTATTCGCGATATTCCTCGCTAAATAACAACGACTAAAAAAACTGTAACCATTAAAAATTACCTGCCCAGCATGCAAAATAATACTGAACTATCCTCCAATTTTGATTCCGAAAGGTAATTTTCAGAAAAATAAATCTGCAATATTTGTGTGTATGAGCAATCGAATACGCAAATCACTGTGTTCAATCGAAATAGAATAAAAAGGTTAATCTTTCAAAATATAAATCGGACCTTCGCACACACGTTAACGTTACCTATCTCAGTCGCGTCCCATACTAACTAACTACATTACGTCATCGATCCGTGATAATCCACACTAACTCCAACTATTATACTGTTCCAACTTGAACGCAGAGAAAGTTGCCTGGCTCGGATAAAACTACATTTATTGGCGATGCATATTCAACATACCCCCAGGCACTGTCCAACGACCACTCTACACAGACCCCTTCACTCTTCAGCTGGCAAAACTCCGGGATAAAAACCGACAGGCCCGTGTAAAATGGTGCGGTGTGACGTATCTCTAACTTGTTTTATTTTCTGTTTAGTAGCTGTGACAGTGTTGTGGTAGTCTCCAGGGTGAACAATGGGCTGGAGTTATGACGTGAGCATGTGGACTGGACTCAAGGATTCTACGGATGGTAGTTTTGTTACTGTCACTCTTTAGGTAGAAATTATAGTGATGAAGAAGAAATTTGAATGCTCTAGAACCAGCTAGTAAGACTAAAAAGTAATGATATTGAGTCGTATCGGATTATATCGAATTTTAAAAATTTCACACTAAATTCAGTTTTACAAACAATTGTTAGCGAGCACAATTTCTGAACAATTAATAATACATTCAAAGTTAATAGTAGTAGAGTTCAAATTGCAATCATTCATAATATTGCGAGTAATAAAGCCCAGTCCACACTCGCATAGCGAACAGTATGACAAGTTTGAAGTGCAACACGTCGGAAACGCTCCGAAGTGTCCGATATGAGAGACGGAGGATTATCGAGTAGACACTTGATGAGATTCATACGAGAAACTGCGACTTCATGCTTAGGTAAATGTACGTGGAAGGCTTTATTTCTAAAACATTCGTTATTTTTACTTAGTTTTTACAAAAACACTACGTATGTATGCTATTACGAGTTTTGATTTGCAGGTAGAGCGAATGAATGTATTGATATCCTAAAAATTAGTTGAATTATTTTTTTGAGCTCTTTTTGAGTTAAGTACCCAAAAATAACGATTTAGAATGCGCGGAAGGACTAAATGCTAACAACAACTTTAAAACTATAAAATATCAATTTCAAAAGACTTAAAACAAGTCAGAGCGAAGTTAATGTGCCCATCACAGACCCCTTCATATAAACGATAAAGAACAACCCTTCTAACTTTATTTAAGACGCTGTAAAATTATACGAAGTATTAAAATTAGCGTTGCTTTTAATATGTAGTAAAAGTTAAAGTTACAAGGCTTGGTGTTGCCAACTTTCTTGTTACTGCCTAGATAGGAATCTATAGTTTGTAATTGGAGATAAAGTGCCTACAATCTAGGCACACTTAACGGTAGGTACCTTAGAATTTAATGCTATCTCTGCTTTGAGGTATTAAAAAGATTTTTGCTACAATGTAACATAAAAAATATTATTTAATAAAATATGTACCTACTTAATATAGTTACGCATGTTTGTGTGCGATAGAAATTAGAAATGATATAAGTAATAATTATGTAATGTACTAAAACTAAAATGATAAAAACTCTGAGGAAATATTAACTAAGTGAAATGAAACGAAGTAAATGATTAATAAATTACGCGCGTATATTCTAATAATGCTATCTCTAATATCTACAAATAAATAAAATAACACGATAACGCGATTTTTAACGCGCCTATTCTACGCTTATTAACATACAAACACTAATGTACATAATGAAATTAAATTATATCACAACCGATTCGCGAATAATCGAGTATCGACCACACTCGAGTGTGTACGAGAACCTCAATGTTTGGTCGCGAATTTCCGAGACTACGGGAACAATAAGTCGCAACTCCTCGAGCCGGTCTTACCGTCGAGAAGCGAGAGTTATTATCCCACAAACAAACGTCCTAAACACACGTCCTACGGTTAAATACGCGGGAAATACACCAACTTGCCCTATAACAAACGCATTCACCAACACCAGAAATGCGTGCCTTTTCCCTCAAACAAGGTGTCAACCTTGGTCTGTCTTCAGGAGCTTATTATCCCATAGCTTGAAAGGTGATGAGGTGCTTGCTTCACCCATTCGTGGACTACTCGTGTAGTTTGCAGGAAGTCTAGGCGGTGTGGATAAGAAGCTCCCGTAAGACAGCGAAGAGTTGACTCCAAGCGACGTGTCCAACGTTGAATAGTACCCTGACGAAGCGGCGGAAGGCGGTGGGGGTGCTGGGGGCTGCTGAGCCCTAGTAGCCTCAGCATACGCATCTAAATGCGTTCTCACCATACTTATCAACTCCCCATAGTTGCTTACGCTGGTGTAAGCACCTGCCACCCTGTAAAGCAACAACCGCGCCTCCCCAAAAAGACTATCCAAAATTTTACCTGTCGTGAAGAGGACGATCGCCTTCAGGCAGGAGTACTCCGCGGAATCCACGTGGAGGGCTTTCAGCTTCTCCACTTGCTCCTGGAAGATCCTGATGTGGTCCATGAAGGCGACTACTCGGTCCGCCGCCATGGGGGATGCATGCAGCCCGGCGGCGGCGAGTAAAGGGGCCACGTGGAGCGGCATCGAGCACTGGGACGCGTTCAGGACGAAGAGTTCCGACCAGACGAGCCTTAACAGCGCGACTTGGTCGGTCACTTGGAGTTCGGGGAAGAATGGGATATTCCGCGCCCATTCCACCGCGGAAAACAGCAGTCTCGCAGCTAGTTCGCAGATGTTGTCGATACCCATGACATTGGTCGGTTGGACGCACTGGCCGTATCGTGACGTGGGGTAAGGCTCCGCTCTGAGTAGGAGCGAGATGTAGGAGGAGAGGTATGGATGGCTGTTCAGGCCGCTGCCGGGGTCTCCGTTGAGGCCTGAGAACTGGCCCGATAGAGCCAGCCCCGGGGGCTGCGTCGGCGGCACCCGCCCTCTCTGCACAGCTGAAACAACGAAAACACCTCAATTAAGACCTTAATGAAGTAATTCAATCTGGTTAGGAGCTTGGGCCACGATCGATAGTTTTGGCTGAACTTCATTTCGACGTACATTTACGATTAATTAAACTGTAGAATAATGGTCCACATGTCTGATAATAGCTTAAGATTATGTTCGATAGTTGTATCAATTACAAAGGCATCTTTGATGATCGAGACACTAAAGTTGAATCGAAAAGAAGTTAGAATAAGGCAGATTAAGATACAAAATCATAAATCAAAATCACATTTTTTTTTTCTGTTCTTGAAATTATTTTTTTAATAATCTCGACGCGAACGTTTAAAGCACGATTCAATATTTGCTTACTGAAAACTTAATAGCATCATTCGCATAATTTCTCCAGTCAAAGGGAGAGGCCACAATATAATTCGGGCAATGAAATGCCCATAAAACCGCGTGTGCTATTCATTGTAATTAGCATACAAGACTTCATTACCTATTACGGCATCGTCAATGTTTTACTGCGTCTTAACAACAGCCCAGTGTGCACACTGCTTTATATAGCTTCCTTGGGGGCGGTTTGTACTACAAAAACTTGTGTAACTGAAAATTTACATTTTACTGAAGTTTATCGATTATGTGGAGATGGGATTACAATTTATTCCACTGTGATTTTGTACTGTCTTCTGGCTAATTAAATGTAGCTGCGTCTCTTTTAGAAGACTAACTAAACGTTTTGACGGCGCCTTGAGCTCTGTTTTTTTATCTGTAGTGTTTTGTTTATGTTTATATTGTTGTGAAATAAATTTGATATGACACCGAAGCCATATAGGCGGTAATAAGTCGCAAAGAAACAAACACAAACATTTTAAATACAACCCAAAACATTATCTTCCGCTTGAGCAGTCGGATTAAACAGTTTTACCTTTGACATAAGATAATATCTGTTATGTCACTGTGCAAAATCACACGTTTTTATCTTAATTTATACCGATATAAAATCGATAAAAATTGCAAAAATGTAGATCTTGACATCTAATAAAATTTATTGTTTTAATCAATGATCGGGTATCATAAATAATTATTAGCTTGTGAATTATTGAGGTTTTAATTCGAATAGTTTGTACAATATTGGGCTGTTATTTAGTTACAAACTAGCAAGATCAGATTCTGCCAAAAAAAAGATGCAAAGCCTACCAATTTTTTAGAGGCAATAAAAATATTTAAACGCGAACTGATAGCTATGTAAAAACCGTAACAATGACCACTAATTCGATAGAACATTCAAAAACATATTTGTTTAGTTTGATTGATCGAATAGCAATCGAAACGAATGAAAAAATGCCTGTTGTTTCACATAACAACGAGGCATTTCAAAGATCGTGACGCCACAAATCATCGGTACAACGCGAGACGAATCGACATGAAACCGCGGAATCGCGGGTAATCGGGTGATCGCAGTTAATCGAGTGATCGTTCGGAATTCGGATGTACCGCAGCACTAAGATACGGAACAAAAATCCGTAGCGCGCGAAGAATGTCGAATTTTCAAACGCTTCACGTTTTTCGGCGGCAAGAACGAATGCTCGCGCACGCGCGGCCCTTTTTTACCCTCTTTAAACCTTTTGTCAGACCGAAGACAAGAAAATAAACGCGTAAACAGGTTGTATTATAACTTTTTATCTCAACGACAAGTTGACTGGCATTCCTCTCTCATTCTGTAACTGCACGATCCCACAGTATATTTTACAACAAACCAAAAACATAAAGATCGATGGGTTCACGTGAACAATATCGACATTTACCAACAAAATATCACGGTATCAATCATCGGAACAACACGCACGCACGAATTACGGGTTACATCAACAATTCAATTAAAGTGTTACATCGCCGGAATAATTCCGTTTGAATTAGAGTAATTGCGCGCGTGATTAGCCGGTTTCAGAAGGAAATGTAGGCCGAGAGTTCTCCCACGCCGTCGACACCTCGCCTAATAGCGCGTCATTACGCTATCTGCCGATACATCTCCGCTGCGTTCCGCTCGCCGCCGCCCGCCGCTCGCCGCTCGACTCGACTCGACTCGACGTCCATTTCACATCACTACTCTCGATTATCGATGACCGCTCACCACGACTCCAGACAAAGCGATTGTTTGATCGACCACTAATTACAATTTAAATTCCACAAAACGAATTCGATCTTAACACTTTCTTATTAACGTTAGAATATCGATATTGACATATTTTATGAATGAAATTAATGGAAATTAATGTAAAGTAGCGTAGATATGAGTGGGCTTCCCGTAAGGTTAATATTACTAGATCCATTAGCGATCATTTGCATACAGCTACGTCTCATTTTGGATTTCTCTCGTATATCTACACTTTAAATTAAATCGTCGGCCACGCGCATACTTTACCGGATTAAGTGAAAATTATCAATGTTTATATTAGATATAAATTAAACGGCTACTTGATAACGGATCGCAGTTATAGTATGGAAATAAATAATATTTTGGAAATGTTGACAATTAATAAAATATCAAGTTTATGGGCGTTTTTTATAAATTACTTAAATTAATAAATGGTTAATCCGTTGACAGCCGTTTCGTTACTAAGTTGGTCATTGAGAAAATTCGTCGAAAAGTTAATGGATTTAAAATATCAGCATAGCTCAATATCCGTCAACTGTCAATCCCACACTACAACTCTGATAACTGTGTTTATTTTTTTTAATATTACTTCCATATTACCTTATCAACAACTAGGGTCAGGTCGCCTCATGACTTTTTTAGCGAGAAACAGTGATCGAGATAATATCGAACGCACCAGAATTGGGCCTCAGAACTTCCAAAAAAAAACCCGGAAATATAGATATTCGACAGAAGAAGATAAAATTAAAGCTGAACTCTAAATAATGTATCTAATCTTAAATAGCTCATAGCACGAGAGTTTAGGATATTAAACATTACGAAACGCATATGGAACTGAATATTTAAATTGTTTACGTGTCTATTCCAAAATCAAAACACGTCTAACCTATTTACGTGAACGGTCGATTAAACGATCCATTTATATATTATAGCTTGAAGCTTTTCTTTGGTTAGACAAAGGACCGATTTATGAAAAAAGCGGTACTAACTTGGTATGTACGGAGTAGTACCTACCGCTTTGTTCCAGTGTCCTTAATTTGGACTCGCAATAACTGATTTTATTTGTAAAAATATTATTTTAATAATGAAGAAACAGTGCGAGTGAAATTGGTATTTATGTTAGTCAAGGAGAGTTGGCTCGAGTTTTCATAATAAAAACGAAAACAAACATATTTCCTAATTATCTAATACAAAAATGGGTTTCGAAGAAAAAAGATGGCTTTTAGTCAGTGTTTTCTATTGTCAGTCCTAACCTACAAGCTTTTAACTTAATACGTATTCGACTCACGCACGCAGAAATTCAAATTAAACAACCCGAGATTGTCAAACTGGATAAACGAAAATACGCCCTATTGTAAAAAGATAGGGTCTATATCAATCAGTGTAAAAAATATCAATTGCAGAGTAAATATTTGCTCTTGACACAGATTATAGAGGAAACGATGACGAGTTGTATCGTTTCTGAGATTTGTTGATAATTTGTTATGTAGGCACTCGCCTATAAAAGTGTTTCTTCCTTCTTTTACGTCATTGCTTTCGGACATGAAAAAATATCGCTACAATGGACTTTTTACATTTAACTTTATGTTGAGAAGCCAAAATAACCGAAAAGTCAAAAACAAGCATTTTACGAGGGCACAATTCCAACTAAGTACTTAAGATTCTATTAATTTAAAATATATATATTTTTAAATAGCAACTATAATTACATTTAACCGGTTTTTTTATGACTGTACCTAGTCGCTCAGGTATAATTCGCACGCCAACACTATATACATAATATGTACAGTACATGTTGCATTATGTCATAAGGAAAATACACTCCAAATATAATATACTATGCAGACGTTTTGCTCCAATTTACTTAACATTTGTTTAAATGGTTAGTTAGTTGCGACCATGTGCTAATTGTATTGTTTATTTTGTAATTTGAAGTCAGAACTTGTAAATGTCGACCAATATTAATTTACCATAAAACCGTCAATACAGTAAATCTTACGTGCATAAAGATGGATTTTATATTTCGGATTATAATACAGACAGACTAATATGTTAGAAATAATAACACATTGAACTAAAATTTTTCAAAACAATTTTCAAAGTAATTTTATTTTTTATCTCTTCAATAAAAATTTAAAAAAGTTAAGTATTTAATAAGAAGTGTACCTATATAAGTAGCTTTTCGTGCTTTTATTTCAGTTTAATTGATTATTTTTGCATAAACATTCTAATATGCCATTAAAATAGTTTTCTAATACTTTTTTTAATTAGTCTCCAATATAAATTAGGTGCTTTGCTAAAACCTTATCTTAATTTTTATTGAGGTTGACAATAAATTTATTTGAAATCAATAAGAAAGTCGTTTAGATTTTTATATATTTTTTATTGATGGTTTTATCACGTCTTGTGACTTTTAAGTGATCTTTATTAATTTATTTACAGAATAAGATTAAAATTTTAGAACAGTTCCAGTTTTTAATTAGGCCAATACACAAAGCTTTTTTTCGTTTTATGGTTTTTTTAAATCGATTAAAAAAATTGGAGAGAATTGATGAACTAAACTTGAATATTTTGTCTTACTAAATTTTCCTCTGTTGATGCTGAATCATCATTTTAGCCTACAGTTTGACGGTGCACAAACAACTCGATTCAAATCCGTCAACTGCCTTGTATATAAATCATCATCGTTATTGATCTCTTTATTTATTAATTGGGAACATAATGATCATTTATCACCATTTCTATCTCCAATAAAGATGACATGTATGTTAAAAAATCTAGTATAAAGTATACATTTAGTATACAAGTGTAAAGTACTCGTATCTTATAAAAGTTTCTTAATGCTACGGTTGCTGTTAAGGTACTCAATATTATTGAATTATGTGTAAATGAATTTCGATTATTTAATTCCCATTAAATCAACTCCGAGAATTTAATGGGACTATGACTATGTCCTAGTACAATATCATCGATTATGCGACTCTAGCTGGAACTATGATAATTGCATAGAGTGAAGCAATAATCTTGATTCACAGAATTGATATAAGATTGTCATTTATTATAATATGAAAAAGGGATTTTACCGCACCATAAAATAATAATAACAACTTTGTCAACACTGCTGTCTGTAATAAACTTGAGTTAATTAAATTAATCATCTAACTAATATGCAAGTAGGTACTCGGTCAAGATCTTTTTTTAGTCTTTGCTCTAAGTAATTTGTTAAGAATGCATCATTACTTCTCGAGCTATGTAAATGTCTTCATCTGTTAAACCAAAAAAAGACAAAGATCAGACTGACGATGAAGCAATTAAAGCACATGTAACATATCAACACACCTTATCCTTTCCATCAAACTCAAATATTCCCATCAAGATAATGCGCCTTACATTAACATTTCACTTCTAATGACTGACAAAACGACCGACTCACAAAAACATATAAATAACAAGCTATAAATTGAACCATTAATGAAGACTGCACTGCAGTCTCCGGCTATCGAACCATTAGTGGATACGTATGATATGCCACATACATCATTGTACAACATTTTGAATACGTAACTTCATTTACCGTTCGCCTATTTATTTAAGTTGTTAACCACTATCTCGTTACGTCTCGATACAAGTTGATAATCCGTTATTTATGTTCGACATTTTTCAACGCGATCCCAGCACGCGACACCGTGTCGTCCGACAAACCGCAGCGACAAATTGTCGGCCGTCCGCCTTTTGTTGTCGTAACGGTTGTGTTTTGATATCATTAGAAAATTCTCGAGTTTTACGACAGTGAGAAATATTGTTTCTAATATACCGATTAGAGATTCCTACGTTACTAATGTAGAAAGTTTCCTAACACGAGACCGAGCAGAGACGAATGAGGCGAACGATTAGACGTCTGATTGTGGACGCCTCCTAAGTGACAAATGCACTTTTGTGCTTCAACAAAAACGTAAAGTCAAAGCGAAATGGAATGCTAATCCCACACAATGATAGAGAGCCGTTAATGAGAATTAATTTAAACAAACCTCACACAGAGATGCATATTTTAACAAATATAAAAATACCGGACATGCAAGATATATGAAATAAGTAACATAACAAACAATTAAAATTATCTCTGAGATAAGAGTTCTTCGGAAATATGGTAAAGATCCTATAAATAAAGCAGAAACATGGCACGTGGCAAGAATTAAGTGCATTGTAACTCCAATCTACAATCCTATTAACGGTGACTAGGGTTATTATAATTATTGATGTATCGCCGTATAAGATTTATGCTGAGACTTATAACAGGTAAATCTGTTTCGTTACACCTATTCAGTACTAAATGATGTAAATGTTG
Source organism: Alcis repandata (assembly GCA_949125135.1). NCBI lineage: Eukaryota > Metazoa > Arthropoda > Insecta > Lepidoptera > Geometridae > Alcis > Alcis repandata. The sequence goes on from OX421238.1 coordinate 9,529,011, forward strand.
TAACCATAAGTTCATAATTATATGGAGATGCGTAAAACTTGTTATATTTGAAAGGGATCCAACACTCGTCGAGCTATAAAGTTGATGCAATGTATCAAGCACACATACTTTAGTGCGGCCACATTCATAGCTGGTAATAACGATAGAATAGACTCAAATGATATTCAAATAATACACGGGGAATCTGAATGAAAATCGTGCATAAGAAACAATAATGTTGGTAGGGAACGAAACAAAACCACCGCGCACAGAGTCACTGACCACAACAACGTACGAGAAACGAAGGCTTGCGATAATCATAATACGCTTGCAGATATGTGATTAGCTGCGGGGTCACGGAACGGTCGGCGTTAGACAGAGAGCTGGTCGCTCGTCCCATTCTGTGCTGAGGATGGTCGCACCAAGGCACCGGCACCGGCTCGCCGGAGACGGGCAAACGACCGCAGGGCGCCTAAACCGCTATACTAAACTGTGACCTCACGAAATTCTCCGAGCACGATACCGGCGATGATTCACGTGTAATGATGGACGTACAGACAAACTGACATACAGAGATGCGGACGCTAGATGAATGCCGAACGACAGGTCCCGAGAAAAAGTTGTTTCAATTTTGAATACCATCATGATTATTATAGACTCTTATCATTAATTTTATTGAGCCATCACCGACATTAGCATATTAAATTAGTTTTTGTTTTTAGAAGCGGCGACGTGGTCAACATTTGTGTTGATAATTTCTGATTTTGATGGGAGTATCATCTGACCATTAAGCTGTCAACAAAATGTAAATATCCATTTGTGAATGTATTAGGCACATCGCTGTCTCGACCCTGATTGTGATCTTACATGTCTGTCAAACGGAATTTGAATGGCCATAGTCACTTCTGCGAGCTGGATTCGGTTTCACATCATTAAAATCATGATCTTAAAATATAAAGTGAAACTATAATGCTGGATGCCAACAAATATAATATTATATGGTACGGTACAGAGGGCACGACCAGATGAAACAGGTTTCCTGAGACTACTAACGTAGTAACCAATATACATACAAACCGTGCATTACTCTCTCAAGTATTTGAGATTATACGGCGTTAGAGCGGCCGAGGCGACTGTGAGAAAATTTCACCTGTACGTACTGTCGATTTATCATTGCATATAATTTCGAATCGGATTATCCGTGAGCTAAATCGAGATAATAACGTTTGAAGATCGAAGGTGGGAAGTGGATGCAAATAGACTGTATCAACTGTATGATTTAAAAGTAATGGGTATCGAAAGCGGTGATACTGGAGCTCGTATATTTCTCGTGGTATCACACGTTGGTGAGGGAATTAGCGTCGGTGGCCAGCCGAGGCGCTCCAATAAATCACGCGTATAGTTCGTTAGGCACACGCCGACCGCTCCGCAGGGGGCCACCTTCGATTCCAGCCTGGCAAGTGGAACGCCATTGACGCAACCCCCTGTAGGTGAATATTTTGACGTGCTGTATAGTGGCGTGTCGCGCTCAGCTCTGATGAATGTCGGATTCTTCTATATTTCTCTTCACAGCTTGACTTGATCATCATTATTTACATCGACGATTTTGTTGCAAAAACTTAAACATTATTGACACTAGCTCATAAATATCGAAAACAGCAAATAAACTAAAGTCTATCGGAATTTATCGAAGATGCACAAAACTGGTTCCGCGCCTTTCGAAATGTGACATTCATCATATCGGAAAGAATTTCGCAGTTGCAGCAGATATTGTATCTTTTGTCCGAGAATTAAGGCGTCCATCAAAATTTAAAAAGTTAATTATCGAAATACTTTTACAGATGGACGGCAGAGTCCCGGGCGGTGATACATCATCCCAGTGAGAGAATATAAATCACCAAGTGATTGATAGTGGTGTATATCTCACGCTCGTTCGCTAGCTCCTTTTTTAATCCGACACAAATGATTTTACACTTTGATTCCTTTTTGTGAGGCTATTTCGCTTTGGGGTTTACGAGACGATCGAATTGGATTCTGTTCATCCGATTTCGAGATGATGAAATGTCCAAAAGATTCATCTTTCTTTTTGTTATAAACGTCTATAAAGTCCCTCGATGGATTCTAAATTCGGCGTCGCCGCCAACAACTGGATTTATAAAATGTGTCATCTCTAACTGAAGGTGACTTTAATTAATGAACGACTGTCAATACTGCTTATGGAACACTGTTATTTAGAATTATAAATAGCGCTGCATTTAATTTTGATTCGATTGAATAGATTATTGATTCATTCGTGTCTTCACTATCAAAGGGCTCTAGTATCTTTGAAGCTATTTCATTGTACTCAATTACAATAACCAGAAGAAAACACCTTTCATCAATTTGAAATTCTATATTCTACGAGCATAATACTAATGTTTATAGTGAAAACCTATCGGGATTCTAACAAGTATTGAGAGGCGACCCGTCGGCCGTATTTGTGCACTACCTGCCCCGACCGCTCGCAGCCTTTCCAACCAGATTAGAACCATTTTCTATTGTAGTAGCTCCAATTCACATGCAAATCGCTTGACAAAACGTGCGGAAATATAATTAGCTTACGACGCCCGGGACCCTATTGGAAGGTTAGTAGGGTCGTGCACCTTGACCGCGCAGAAACGGAACCGGTCTATTTGTTGTCTTCGTTTTTAATTAATGTTTTGGCCAGGGCGTTACTCCTGACCGATGTCCGGCGTCCGGCAAGGGTCACTACCCAATGCTAGGGGTTTTTCGCGTTCCGTGGGAACACTCCCGCGAGAAAACCGTCCTCGATCATATCTTTACGTCGAACGCGGCTAGTAAGACTCGGTTTTCCCGGAATGTGGACCATTAAACGCGGCCCTGGAGCCTCGTACGAAACATGTCACAGTTATTATGCTCACTAGAAACGATAATATCTCTGTGACGCAGCAGACAAAGTCGGTAAGCACCGCCTCGAGTTATTCTCGTCTTTCTAACTGCTCGTACTGATGGTTGACACGATTAAGTCATTATATTAATCTCTCAGTGTTCCCGAAAAGGGCTATCGAGTGGCTGCATCGGCTCATTATCGTCACTATCCGCGATCGGGAACGAGTCGGTCATCGGAACGAACGTTACGGTTCTCACGGGTTGGTGTTTGCCAAACTAGACTGGTCTAATCCAAACAGACCCATCCTTACGGTCAGTTGGTCAACAATGACCGCACCTGGGTGCGAGCGCAAATTGACACCCTCCTCAAGTATTCGCACCGATTCTTTTGACGTCTCCTTTGTAGTGTAGAGGCGTGTAGAACATTTTGCTTTTTTGAAATAATAACCGATGCAAACATTGCAGTAATTTGCGGACCCTATGGGAACGTCTCGAAGAGGATGACGTTTTTGACAGGTCTTGCGGGCTCACAATATAAGCGCATTGTGCATGGTTTCCGTTGTGCAAAATGAAGGATTTATACCCGGATTAGGAAAAATAATGAATAGACAGTTTATAGACCATGACATATTGGGGTGGCTAATTTTGGAGTCTTATTATCATTTTGACGTCTTTAGATTGGATACTTTTTTTATTATAAATTTTGCTATTTCTACCACAAAATACAAAAAAACCTAGAATATCACGCTACCGACAATGCTTCAAATTTAAAAGGGCTTTTTAATTTAATCAAATAATAATACGTGCCCTAAAAATGTACCTAATCAGGAAACATTTTCAATTTCCCCGCGAATCCCATTAAAATTCACCGCCAAGTCCCGAGGGGTATCGGTGCGATACCAGAAATCTTTCTAAATGACCGGTCCTGCACAAAAACTTATTAAGATATTCCAAACAAAGCGAGCATGATTGATGCGCCCTAAACAAAAGGTGGGACCATTGAAGCCCATTGTTCAGCTTCAAAACGGCCGGAATCGACTTCGCTGTGGACTGAGTAACCTAAAATGTTGGGCGATAAGTGAATTTATTTTATCACTCCATTGTACCATACATTTTCAGTTCTTGGCATGTTTTTATCGGGACAGAAACAATTACCTACTTTACGTTCGTCTCTATACTAAGTATTATTTTTATGTTGGTTTGTAATGCAGACTTCTTAATTTCCAAAATGTTTAAGATTAGCTTTAGCGGTTTAGCTTTTTTAGTCGAAAAAAATATATACAAACAGATCAGAGATCTGAAAATATTACTAACAAAAGTGGACACTACTAAGTATGTTCTAAATTTCTATTATTAATATTAGTCGTATAATTTATTTTAATTTTTTTATTTACCTTTGAAAAGTAATGTCATAAACAGTAGTCAATGCACGTAAAAATCGGTTAAAACTACGTGCCCCATCTTTTAAATACCGGTTATTATTATCAACACATTCGGTCCTCGTCAAATAACGTTCGCTACGTTATTGTTGCGTATATTAATGCACTTATTAAATAAACCGGTTACTAATGTGGCTAATTAATCAATGGCTGCTAGCTTTGTTTTGCGCTCGCAATCATGGGAATTGTTTGTCTAGTTCGTACTGATGCTCTGTTGCACCTGGGCCAATGTGGGGCCAATTGTTTGCTTTTTGTAATGTTGGGGTCAGTTTACTAGTGATACGGAACATTAGTATCATACTAAACTCGCAAATCTTACTAATACTATCGAACTAATTATTTTAACTGTGAAACTTACAGCAATTTCCTCGTGATGGGAAACAATCATGTAAACAAACTTTCACAATTGAATGACATTTGGAATAAAGATAGCTTGTACACCTTGAATTTATCACAAGGACTTTTCATCATTAGCTCATCATCATCATTATCTGTACGCGGGTAAAACGGTTCGACTACCATTTAATTAAATCACAAAAACTGGTATGATACTGATTTTACTGACAGATACTACTAGAACTGTGTCATAGAGAATTTTTAATAATTTCTTAAAAGCAAGCATTTTTAAATCTTTCTTAAAAGCAGTAAATCAGAAATTTACTGCTGTTAAACACAATTTAAAACCATTTTCGATATTCGAACCCATTCATAATGTTACATACATAGATTACCCATTTACAATCCAAAGCTACCAGCACGATGGATATTTTATGATGAGAATCATCACGAAATAGTAGCAACATTTACCGTGTTGAAATGTATGAAAGGGCACCTCTAATAGGGCCAATGTAGGGCACAGAGCATCCTGAGGCGAGATAAACTGTTTTCTCTCTTAAACTACTATTGTTAACGTGTTAAAGGTCTTGCCAAATAAAGCTTAACTTTGTAGGGTTTCTTGTCAACTTTTAGCTTACAGTTATTGAAAGATGTTACGGATGAAACGGTCAGTCTTCGGATGGGTGACCGCGGGTGAGACATAGGACTGCGCTACCGTGATTTGGGTGACACGTTTAATTGTTGGTCCTGGTTGTTTTATAACAACCGCCAAACCATGTCAAACCGTGTTTAGGCCATCAGCCGGCTCAAAAACTCTAACACCAGGACAGGCCTTTACGAATATTTATTATTTTAGCTCACATTGCAATGATAAAAATTACTTAATTATTCAAAAATATGAGGAGATTGCACTCTTGCACTGCAAGCGACTATATGAAAGGGTAAATGCATGGGTTTGTGGAATTAGAAAATATCTAAAATTGTTTTACTAGCCACATGATACTGTGGCTTAAACAATAGTATACAACTTTCACCCGTATTGACAAAAACGCAATGGTCACCGTGTCCACACGCTTGCAATCTTACATAAACCTTTGCAGAATGACCATAATACTCTACAAAAGGCTATCAGTAACAGATCGTGTTGTCATCGCAATCAGCATTACGCAAACACCCCTCAATGAACCTTTCAACCACTAAAACGTTTTAGAAAACACCTATCCGAACAAAACAATAGTAAAAAAAAAGTCACAAAAGCTCGCGCCGACCTTATCTCGATCTGGTTTGATATCTAAGACGATTATAAAACGACAAAGGCGTTTTTTCTCGTACTGTTAACAGTTAATCTCTAAAAAAGGAGCCTGGAGTTCGCACCTTTCTTTTGTTTGTTGACAGCAAACAAATCGTTTGTTGGGCCAAAATAGCCCGGGGTCGAGGAGGCCTAATGTGGTGCTTGAGGGTTGTATTGAGAGCAACGGGTTACTCGTCCTTTCCGGTCTGTCGTGCCCTTTGCGTTATCTACTCGGATGTGGAAGGGCGGTTAATGACACAAAGGTGCGACGTGTAAAAACTTTTGCGTTTGTTTCTGGGAATTATTTGGGGCACGACAGCGACACACGATAGGTGATTTTGTTATGCTTCGGCTACATTAGCGGGCGAAGATTCGTATCGTGTTGGCGCGACAAAAACATCGTGTTCGGACATAGGCGATGTTCTTGTCTACATTAAGGCGGTCGAAGATTCGTGTCGAGTTGACGCGATGCATCGTTAGTGAGGATTCTCTAACATTTGGTACAGACAACATTGACGTCACAGAGTTTACTCATTCGTAAAAAAACGTTTCGACTTCAAAATTCAATTACATAGTTAGTGACCTTTTTCAGTGAGTCCGGTACGGAATTTCCACGTCGCACCATCAAAACTGCGTTATTTTTTTTATTTTAATCGATATCGCGATTCTGGTCTCTTTTATTAATATTTCAGCATTATTTATTTCTACTCAAAAGAATATGAGAAGAATATGAGTTTGTGTGAATTTAATTTATGAGTAGGTATTGTTTAAACGTATCACAAAGTCTCGAAAATACCTAAGGTTTTTTCGTGCAACTGATTCACGAGATGAGCATGTCACTCGCTTGATGACAAGCGTCACTAGCTCGTAACAATTCAGTGCCACTCAAAATAAACAAAAAAAACTAACCAAAACTCAACCTAATCAAAGTAAAATTTGCTATGACACATTCAAAAGGCCGAGGTCATGATACAGGTAGCGGTATAATGGAAGCCAGCGTGTGGCCCTTCAACCTCCTGCGTCAAGACCGCTTCCCTTATGACAAGAGGAAATTAAACGGTCGTGTTATCTTCAGGCAACTACCTTCGGAGCTATGGAGCATTGTTTAATTGTTGGTCAGTTGTTTTATCTTACGAAGGCGGAGCTTTACTAGTGAACTGTGAGAGGAGAGTGCGTATAGGGATGGATAAATTCATATACGAGTGACTCAGCTGATACTGACCACTATCGAGTGTATGTGCGGGCAAATGTTAAAAATGTGCGTGGAAAATATGCATTAATACATAGGCGTGCCACGTCTCAGTAAAACAAAGAAAAAACGTATGGCATGAACCTTGGTAAAATAAAACTGAAGTACTTGTGGCGCATCTCAAAAGCAACAAACGATCCAAACAGTCTTCGGATGGGTGAGCGAACCCGACCGAGACGGCTCTTTAGAGCGGTGTATGGCAGAACACGATAAAACGGTCAATTATTTTCCAAAGTGTAAGTTGCACAATAATATGTGTCACCATCACAGAACTTGGATGCCAATAAAAGGAGACACAAAGCAGTATTTCAATAGGTTGTTAAAAGCCGCACTGTCGCCTCGTAAAGCTGACAACTCGTCAAGGCCCATTCCTCATCCAACCTTGACCCGAGAACATCTATTATTTTAAACTTTACTCATTTACGCACTCGCTCATTTTCAAGCCAACAAAAAGGCAAATTGTCTGAAAATCATTAATTATATTTTCGTTATTATCAGCTTCGTCTAAGGCCGGTAATACACCGTCATCAATACCATCAATCATACCGCTGTCTTTAAAACAATAACCTGGTATTAATTCCGTCATTATAATAAGCTATTACCGTTCATAACTTTATATTAATCCTGATCGTCAACAGATGCTTAGAGCCTCAGCTCTGCCCTTGGCCAGTTGTCCGACTAATGACTTAACAAGATTAATGGATTCACTAATTACACTTGTGACAATCAATGTATCTTTAAACCTTTTTGTTAGACGGCACATTCTATCATTATCCGAGAATTCCATCGCACAGTAGCAGACGCAGCTACGAGTGCCAACCCACCCAAGCTCACCGAAAACAGAATTGTAGTTGAATCTCATTCGATGACCGTGAACTTGGATACAATAGTATCCAACTCGTGAACTCTCAAGATTTTGCCAATTGACATAGAGCGCGACATGTTCCAGTTTTAACGTAACCACAGAAACAAATGCTGTCGCACTTAAAACTCTAGCGGCAATTAAACTAGCAATAACTAAACGTACACGACATAATATTAAAACTTATATTACATAGTACTTACAGAGTATGAGTAAAGTACCGGTGGACAAAAAAGAAAACTTTAATAACACGGGTTGTCAAATGTCTCAATATGCGGTTAGTCACTACTCGGATATATAAGCCAATTTAATTGTCTGGTTAGTAAAATTTTCCTTTTCAAATACAACTGGGGACTTATTTACTGAGTTGTATTGTAATGCTGAGATTTGAGCTCAGTTTTCAATATGAATATTGTAAGAGGAAGGTATTTAATCGCACATCAAAATCAACTTTCATTTCAATCAATTTATTTTTACTGCCCACCAAAAATATCCTTAGCAAAACAAGAAATAGCTGTGGAAAAAGTATGGTGGATTTAAATAAATAATTATAAACGAAAGGCTAAAGTCGTTACTAAAGTCTCTGATGCTCAACAATTTTAAACTTAACGTAGGTAGGTATGTGCCAGCCGTAAACTTATCTGTATCTGTTTTCATTTTCCAAGAAAAAGATGGCACCATTTCTATAGCTGTCAAATATGGTTTAGCTAAGAAAATGATACAACAAAATCGACTTCATTATTTATCCGATTCATTCTGCAAATAATTATAATATAGATAATTATAATTGACGATAACGTTTTGTTGAGCATTAACTAATTTTGATGTGCCATTATATTGTCCGTTGCAAAACTCACCTTCTCTCCGCATGCCCATTTTGAGACATTTTCTGAGCCTGCAGTATTGGCACTGGTTTCTGTGGTGCTGGTCGATGGGGCAGTTCCGGTTCCCTCTGCAGGAATATGTCAGGTTTCTTCTTACGGATCTCTTGAAGAATGATTTGCAACCTGTGGACAAAAGATTTTAACATGAGTTATTTGTGCTGTCGGTCTACAAAAATAACATTTGAGGAAATGTCTTGTGTTGTGATACAAGTCTACAGAAATAGGATTTGGGGAGAGGCCATTTTGAGGACAGAAATATAGTTTTCAAATGCTGATACTGTGCATAAGTTTTGGGACAGTTTTAAATATTTTTGCTGTACCAGAACTATCAAAATAGCCATCAGTAATTATTGCGTTCTACATTTAGCTTGAATTTATTTGCTTTTGATTTTTGTTTTTGTTTTTAGAACCGAAGAACCGAACTAGCAATAAACGATGCAAGATTAAAATCTCCAGTGTCGGAAGCTACGGCCCACCTTTGGTCGCCGAAGTCGTCAACGTCAAAGAAGTGAGTTTGTGTGTGAAATTTAGCTTTGAGGGTAAAATTTTCATTTAATGAATAAATTATAAACTAGGTAAACTAGGTATCTATGCATGATTTTTTACAAACGCATCTCAAAAAAATTAAAAACCATCAATTTCCTACTCAAATACCAGAAACTCATCCAAATTAGAATAATCAAATACATCAGCGCTACCTCATACGGAAAACAGACAGAAAATCCACCGATTTATATGGAAGATGCCAAACAAAAACGAATTTATACAACATTTAAAATACCTGAACGATCTAAAGACAGTTAAGGGCAATCTCATGAATAGGTTATAGTGAACTTTATGGTAAAAATCAATTTGAATCTGTTTTGGTATCTGTAGATAAAATGTTAGCAGATAAGACAAGCCATATTTCTTGGAAATTGCTTTACTCCTGATTGGTAGAATACATTGGAAATACATTGACAGCTGTCAAAATTAATTTATGTTATTTGGCTGCTCAGAAGGATGGTACTACATACTCGTATACTCGTATACATTTTTACCTATTTTTATGGGACCTCCTACCGCCAAATCGAATTGACCGTTTTTCGTCACCGCGCGGATAAAACTACCGGTCACGGAAAAATAGACATAATAATATAGATAGAAATAAATATAAAAACCTGCAGCAAATATGTTAATAAAATAATACTCGTCTTGTTTTATAGCGTCAATATGATACTGGTGTAACAAAGATGAAAAACTATATTACTCCGTGCATTAATGCCCACGTGGCATCTTATACTTAACATCATAAATTCCAAATAAATTATGAGAAACACGTAAGTGTCATAATAATCACGAGTACACGCGTACACGCAAGAAATAGTATTAGTTCTGAACATATTGCGTTATAGCCTGCAGTGGCCGCCAGAATTGTCGTACTTTTCTAATATATTGGATTTGATTTAGAAATTTTAAGCCATTTCGAACCGCAGGAGGTGATTTGGGTACGGTTTAATTTAAATTTCGGGGTTTGAGAGTGAATGGTAGCACTCGCATGTTTGGTAGATATTAGTTTTACGGTATAGTGTGTTCGTAATTTGTTGAATTTAAATAAACACAATGATTTGAGATATATTATGAAATTATGAGAGATTCGTGCGCTAAAAATACCTACCTAGTAACGATTTCAAACCAGGCACAGTTTTAAAATAATATATCTATTTATTTGTAGGTGTAAAAATTTATTGCCGTACGTTATTCTCGCAAAAACTCGTAAATTGTTTAACCGATATTATTTTTTTGTTTTATTCGTCTTAGTACAGGGGTAGTTTAGGAATAAAAGAGTACTTGCTTTAACCGCGGGGCGTTGCGTAAACCAATAATTTTCAAGTCGAAGGTGAGGCAGGGGCACATAATATATTATAACATCAGATAATCAATGGCTAATTTCTGCCAAAGATTGTACATGACTTTTTTCAAAGGCACAAAAATTCGTCAACGGTACCCACTTTCCTATAAGCAAGTTCGTTCTCGTACAAAAACACGTGTAAAATGATCGTTCTCGTACAAAAACACGTGTAGTAGGAAACAGTCTCAAAGGCTTCCAAGTATGTAACAGTAGATCATTTGGGGAACAATGCGGTAAGGCAGAGGAGTACCGTTAAGGATGCCAGCATTACTGATAAGCTTTTACCTACATACTCGTAGTGCGCAGAATTCGCGAGACGCTCGGTAAACTTACTATCACCATCAGATAATAAAAGCTGTTATGGCGTAGAGTTTAGAGTTTAAAATGCTTTTGTTTCCATTGTTTGTGAATGTTTTGTGTTATTTAGTTTTTCTTGTGCTATTTTACACAAACAGAATAAACCTCTACACAGTAATATTTTTTCGACTAAGTCTAGAACCTATATGGAATATTAGAATTCTCATATTTGCAATTCAATAGGTCTCCAATTTCATTTCTACCTATTTAATTTAGTTCTGCAATTCTTCAGTCGCCCATGCCACTGTTCAAGTATTCATTTATACTCGTAATCATTTCATACTATGAAAACACGGGAACATCCACGTAAAAAACTCAATCATGTTCACGCTCACGCTTGTAACCTGATGAAGATTATCGAATGTGATCGAAACTAGTCGCAGTAAATGACTTAATTTTTACGTGAGTATTCCCGTGTTAGTTATAACACAAGAACATTATTTTTACAAAACAAAAAACAAAAACCGACTTCAAAAGACCGACTATTGAGTTATTCATCTATTTGTCGCGCACGTACTTATTGCAAATTTAAGACTTATATGGTTTTCTCATGGATACCATTATCAGAACTGGACTAAATTGAAATGGGACCAAATGGGAAGCGTCAGCTTTCTAATAAAAAAAGAATCATCAAAATCGATTCACCCAGTCAAAAGTTATAACAAACATTAAAAAAAAACATACAGTCGAATTGATAACCTCCTCCTTTTTTGAAGTTGGTTAAAAATGCACTCTCACTTCACTTTTCATACACCCTCATCTCATTTTCCATTCATCTGCGCTAAATCTTGTTTTCCAGTTTCTATCAGCGCCGTGTAATCGCCCAATTACCGCTATCTCTGGGAACATCAGACGTTGCAAATCTCACTCGATGATAACGAGTGCATTGACGTTGAGTTCGAGTGAAATGCGAGACAATGGTAGGGGCTGAGCTAGTTAGGTATGATACTTGAAAGCATTAGAGGAAAAGTATTAAACAGCGTTTTGGTGAAAAGCATTCGTATTCAAGAGATGATGGAATCACGGTTCTATTTGTCTATAAAAAAGAGCGTAGTCATATGACTAGAAAAGAAGATCAAGATCTGCGATTTTGCCTCGTTGAACCATATTAGTGGGATTTGGAGGTAAGTGGAAAAATGCAAATTACTAATACCTATAGTTTATCAGTATCCTCGATCAGTCTTTGGATGGGTAACCGTGAGTGGTATTTATATCTGAGAAGCGCTACCGTGGCTCGGAAGACACGTTAAATTATAGGTCGGCTCTTTGTCCTATAAAAACAATCGCCAAGCTATGTTAGAGGCCTTCACATGGCCTGAAAACTCAGGGCGTCTACTAACATGTAGGTAACATGGTCTATTCAAACTTGCTTTTTTACCTTCAATCATTCAATATTTATGTATTTGTATTAGTTTTACAAACAGTACTTAGTATGTTTCTAACGCTTTTGCAATAACTATCTATTTTTCTAAGCTAAATAAAATATAAGTAGTGTCTCACCACTCCATTTAAGCTAGGTACAGACAATCATTGACAAGTGTCCGGTAATGACACCTGATTACAGGTGCCGACGGTCGCACTGACCCACATTACTGCCACGAGATCTGATGTAACCTTAACTATGAATTGGACACCCGCTTTTTACAACGAGACCTCAAGACGAGCAGAAGGCGTAAAGGCCAGGGCTTGAACCATGAGGACTTAGAATGCCTACAGACAGACAGATTGATCGACCGTCAAATCAATTGATCAATTGGTGTGTAGCCTGTGTAGGTTGTAGGTGCCCTTACTGGGAGCCTGGATTGAATCGCGTTTGCCATTGTCTCGCTTCTTTTCTAGTAGACAGAGCGAAACAAGCGTCAGAGCGATCCAGTTTAGGCTCACGCTAAAAGCTTACGATATGGCTCAGAGTTTGCAGAGCCAGCAATTTGTATATTAAGCTTCAAAGTTAAAAGGAATATTTGTTTTTACACAAAATGTAGCGTGACTGATTCCGTCTGCTATTGACGTGTCGATGTATAAATTAGTAAATATCGTCAAAGTAAAGTTCATTTTCGCAAATTTTAGTCGGTATTAGTTTGTAAATTTATAATGTTGTAAAATGTCGAAATATACAAAATTTTACATTATAATATTAGTAAAATATGTACCTATTATATTTTTGAGTCGCTTGCTAAGTTGTCATTGAAATCGTTCAATGATTCTTTATGAAAACGCATTCTTGATAAATCTTTGTGTAAATACATATGTGGGCTTAATTATGTAAAATTATGTACACGCATTCTATTTTAATCGACTTACTCAATCGTAGAACCTCACAATGAGATTTTAAAAAGCATAATGAACGACCGTTTCTTTAGTCGATGAAAAGTTAGTCATTAGTTTATTTTATTTATAGATGGATTAGATAAATTTATAAAGATATAATTTGGGTTTAATTTTAATAGATTTAAACTACTATAGTAACGGAAATAGGGACCTCTCGTTTTTGGCCAGCGTGGTGGGACCCTAAGGCCTAATCACTCTTCAAGGGTAGAACTGGTATTTCAGCAGGAGGATGATTGAAGATTAAATTAAGTAGTTTTTAAATTGCTCTATTGTGTTAGCCCAATGGTATTATTTTCATATTTGTAAATGGCAACATAAAACAAATGTCAAAGTCAAGGAATCTATAATTGACACAATAACAGAGAACAAACGTGTGTTGTGGATTTTGTCGCAATAAATCGCTGTAAATCTTTAAAATCACCGTTTCATTTCTAAAATAAGGATCTGATCCTTTATCTCAGAAGTGGGATAGACCATTTAAGCCCACTATTTACAAGTTTGGACGAATATTGACGTGATTATTGTTGAGTGCTGACACCATGGAAAATCAACATCCAAAGCGTGGTAGAAGTAAAACTACAAGTCACCGAACGCCATCCCGACCGAGATCAGTCGTTATAGCACCTATCGCTTCGCCAGCGTTACCGGACAGGCAAGATCGCGTGCACCGGAAAAGTCGAAAGCGTTCGAGAAGCATTTCGAGTGAGCGTAGGCGAGGGATTGATCATCGTAAACGCCGAAGACCATCCAAACGTACGAGGCCGGCACCCGAGTTCGTTTCTTCGAAAACATTAGGGCCTGGCGGCAGGACAAGTCGCTCACGAGACCGACGAGAGCGTTCTCGCCATCGTATTAGAAGATGTAGCCGCAGACGCATGCACGAGCAACGACCCAGTCGTAGTCACGAGCGGAGAAGCAGTTGCGAGCGGAGAAGCAGTCACGAGCGAAAAACGAGCAGCCACGAGCGGAGCAGCAGCCACGACAGAGTACGCAGGCGTAGGCGCAGCCGCAGTTTAAGAACCAGTTCCAGCCAGGAGCGGAGTCGCAGCAACCACAGAGCATACAGGCGTAGGCGGAGTGGCAGTTCAAGGACTAGTTCCAGCTGCGACCGGAATAGCGGAAAGCGGAACCGACAGGGCCGTAGTAAGGATAATTATAGAAATCAATCGTATGTACAAGGGGAGCACGTAAGTAACTTCGATGTCAATACACAAACATTTTTCACGGAGCTGGCCAAGATATTAGGTAGTAGTCGATCGCAAGGTAATAAATTTCCAATGTTAGGCAATGTCTTACCGGAGTTCAATCCTATGATCAAGGGGCAGACCATCCATATGTGGTTGAGTAAGGTAGAACAGTGCGCTAAGCTTTATAATTGGGGCGACGACCAAATTATACATTACGCGTTACCCAAGTTATCAGGCGTTGCTAAATCGTGGTACCAGTCGTTGCCATCCATGTCATTTTCTTGGCAAGAATGGAAACTAAAACTTGTTGAATCCTTCCCTAGTAGTGACGACTATGCCGAACTACTAACCGAAATGTTGTCGAAGCGCGTTAGGTACAACGAATCTCTCGAACTTTACTTTTACGACAAAATTAATTTGTTGAATCGTTGCCAAATATACGGTAAGCGTGCGGTGGATTGTTTGCTCTATGGAATAGAAGACCGTTCACTACGATTGGGTGCAAAAGCTGCTAAGTGTCAAGAGCCGGAAGAAGTCCTGAAATATTTTCAATCAACAAAACGACAACTACAAGATAATGAAAGGCCTAATAAAGCGATGCAAGATAAGAAGCCTAATAGCATGCCAGGGAATTTCAACACGAACACCAAACCGTACAGTAATGCAGGTAGTTTAAAAACGCCAACAGCTAATGAATCTGTCACTGGTACTCTAAGAAAGTGTTATAACTGTGACGAACCGGGCCACTTCAGTTTTAAATGTCCCAAAAAGATACTCAAATGTAATGTGTGCAACAAAATAGGACATACTACTATAAATTGTCCAAGATTACCTAATGACTCTAAAGTCGCCTCAGATTCCATTCCAGCTAAATCTGTTATGCAAGTAGACACAGAAAATACCAATGATAAATATACGATTAGTTTATGACTAGATGGCTCGGTGTTAGAGGGTTTTGTTGATTTAGGGAGCCAGTGTACGTTACTGAGATGCAGTGACGCGGTTAAACTAGGGTTAATTTGGAATAATGATAATTTACCGACAATGAGAGGGTTAGGCGGTAATATAATCACTCCCATTGGTGTAACAAGCGTAGAAATTAAAATTCAAGACGTTGCAGAAAAGGTTGACGTCTTTATTGTCGACGACAACGTGATCAAGTATCCAATACTAATTGGTCACAGTTTTACGGAAAAACCTGGAATCGTTATTGTAAAGGACACTAACTCCTTAAAATTTACGCGAAATAATTCTATAAAACTTGAATTCGTTCTGCAACAGGACATTATGATTCCCTCGCAACAAATGATGGTTGTACCCGTTAGTTGTAGAAACGCTGATGATTACTCCGGCACGATCTACGTTAAAGGATCTTTAAGAGGCAAACAGGGCTGTGAATTTTATCTTTTGCCGGGTGAATATAGTGTTAAAAAGGGACTGAGTGGAATTTTGATACAAAATGTGAGCTCGAATTCTATAATTCTACAAAAAGGTAATTTGTTGACACGACCTGCTACCATAGACAAATGCTTTGACATAAATATCCTTGATTTCAATGATACTAAAACTAACCTGGATTTCAATGCTGGGACAAAATTAACGACAGTTCAGATCGATCAATTGAAGTCATTGTTAAAGTCGTTCGAAGTATGTTTCTCCGGTAACTTAAAAGATCTAGGTTTCACAAACGTAGTTCAGATGGAAATTGAACTTAATGACTCGCAGCCCGTGGTATATCGCCCCTACAGGTTATCTTATCCTGAACGCGAGTTGGTTCGATCGATGGTACAGGAAATGATTGATGCAGACATCGTATGCGAATCCAATTCATCTTACGCAAGTCCAATCTTACTTGTTAGAAAGAAAACTGGTGAAAAACGCCTTTGTGTGGATTACAGAGCCTTGAATAACAAGACAAAAAAGGAGCATTATCCCTTGCCATTGATCGACGACCAATTAGATCGATTAGCTGGACATAATTTATTTATCAGTCTAGACCTAGCATCAGGGTATTACCAGATACCTATATCGGAACAGTCGCAAGATAAAACTTCTTTCGTTACTCCTGATGGTCAATACCAATTCAAACGTATGCCGTTCGGATTGGCAAATGCGCCATCACTATTTCAGCGTGCGATGAATAGAGTACTGGGTAAGTTACCCTATATTATAGTATACATGGATGATGTACTTATTCCAGCCCGATCGTTTGAAGAAGGAATGACTAGGTTACATGAGGTACTTATCTTATTGAAAGATGCAGGACTGACGCTTAAATTAGGCAAGTGTTTCTTTTTCAAGGAAGAAATTGACTTTCTTGGTTTCTGTGTTAGTGGTGATGGCATCAAACCAGGTTCTAGAAAAACGATGGCTGTAACAAACTTCCCCAGACCTAAAAACGTTCATGATGTTAGGCGATTCATAGGGCTAGCAAGTTTCTTTAGACGGTTTGTCAGAAACTTTGCTCTCATTGCACGACCCTTAACTGACATGCTCAGTACAAAATTTGAGTGGAAATGGTCCAGTGAACATACTGAAGCATTCAACACGTTAAAGGAACGACTGACTGAACGACCTATACTAGCATTATATGATCCGAAGCTTAATACTGAGTTGCATACAGATGCTTCCAAACTCGGTGTAGCTGGCATTTTAATGCAACGTGGCAAAGACACTTTACTTAGGCCTGTGGCGTATTACAGTCGGAAGACAACTAATGATGAACAAAAACTCCATTCGTTCGATTTAGAAACTCTTGCAGTCATTGCTTCGCTAAACCGTTTCCGCGTGTATTTGCTGGGCTTAAAATTTAAGATTGTTACCGACTGTAATGCTCTACGAACAACTCTCACAAAAAGAGATCTAATACCACGAATTTCGCGATGGTGGGTACAATTTCAAGAGTATGACTGCGAAATTGAATATAGACCAGGTACGCGAATGGCGCATGTCGATGCCTTAAGTCGTAATCCGGCGACAGAGCCTATCCCGCAAGGCGAAAATCATGTTATTGACGTGTTAAATATAAACATGAAAGACTGGATCGCGACTGTACAAGGAAATGACGACGAAATCAAACGCATAAAGCAGATTTTGCAAGATAACGATACTAAATATGTCGCTGATGTCCGTAACAATTATCAGCTTAAGGGTGATTATGTATATCGGCAGTTAGATATAGGATTACGTTGGGTAGTGCCACGTGGTGTTAGGTGGCAAGTCTTACGAATGAATCACGATGATGTGGGTCATTTTGGATTCGACAAAACCCTAAATCGTTTACAGGGTACTTACTGGTTCCCCAAGATGCGCCGGTTTACGAAAAAGTATGTTGCTGCTTGTTTAGAGTGCGCACATCATAAGGTGCCTGGGGGACCTAAAGAAGGAATGCAGCACCCAATCCCTAAAATAGAAATCCCGTTTCACACACTGCATGCGGACCATTTAGGGCCTTTTGTCCGTTCTAAAAGAGGGAACATGTATATACTAGTTATCATAGACGCGTTCACCAAATATATTAACATTCGTGCAGTGCGAGATACAAAAACCACGACCGCCATTAAAACATTTAAGGAACATTTTTGTTATTTTGGAGTCCCGGCGCGACTAATTACGGATCGCGGAAGCTGTTTTACAAGCACTAAGTTTAAGGAGTTTATCGATAAACTGAGCATCAAGCACATACTAAACGCTGTCGCTACTCCGAGAGCTAATGGACAAGTAGAGCGATTTAACCGCACTATTTTAGAAGCGTTAAGCACGAAGTGTCATGGTCAAAATGATAGCACCTGGGATATGTACATAGGTGATATTCAACTAGGTATAAATACGACGGTAAATAAATCAACCGGTAAGAGCCCATCTGAACTTTTGTTCGGATGTAAATTAGTTAGTCCGTCAGAAAATGTACTCAGTGACATTCTTACCGAAGCAACTGAGCGTGTAAGTGGCGATGATTTGATACAACTAAGATCGGATGCTGGTGAGAAAATTCGCAAGCAACAGGAAGCTTCGAAAAAACAGTTCGATAAACATAGGAAAAAGGCAACTTCTTACAATGAAGGCGATCTCGTTAGGATTGAGCGATCTATAATCGACAAAGATCACGCAGGGAAATCCAAAAAACTAATTGCCAAATTTCATGGACCTTATCGTATAATGAAGATCTTGCCAAATGATAGATTTCTCGTTGAGGACACCCCTCTAACTAGAAAAGGTAACAAGAGATATGAAAATGTCGTAGCGATTGATAAAATTCATCCTTGGCTAAACTTTAATGGATACGATAGCGAAAATAGCGAAAGTGACAAAGATAGGAATAGTTCTGATTAAGTTTTGAATTATTGGTGTTATATAAATCCGTATAGATTTTGATTGACAGATTATTATAAAAATAAATGTTTAACGTAGTAATTAGTATAGTGATTTCATGCAAAATGTGAATGTGATTAAAATGCGATTATGATCGGGATTATTTATGTTAAGTTAAACTAATATGATTTATATTTCAGATTGATTTAGATTTAATATAATGATGCGAGCATAGGCTATGAGCGATCAGTGCAGAATGTGAATGGTATTGGGAAACCAATACCGCACAGATGATCGTAGATCATAGCAGACTATGCAAGACTGAGATTGTGAACTAGATTAGAGATCTGACTATGAGCGGAGTTTGTTGTGAATGACCAGTGTTATATGATTAATTAACGATTAATTAGCGAAATTATAATTCAGATAAATTAATTAATTATTATGTTGTTCATAATTCATTGTCATTTCTTATTATTATTATTTTTAGTTGACCTGTATTTAACTAAATGTAATTAATAAATTGACTATGACTATTTATAAGAAGGCAAAGTTAGAATAGTTTTCGTTGTTGATTTTTTTTTGTTTCTGTTGCCTATTTGTATCACGAAATTATGTTTAAATCATATATCTAACACGGTTAATAAGTTAATTAAAATTGTGAAGGGACTCACCCCTGGAGGATGGCCGAGCTGTTAGCCCAATGGTATTATTTTCATATTTGTAAATGGCAACATAAAACAAATGTCAAAGTCAAGGAATCTATAATTGACACAATAACAGAGAACAAACGTGTGTTGTGGATTTTGTCGCAATAAATCGCTGTAAATCTTTAAAATCACCGTTTCATTTCTAAAATAAGGATCTGATCCTTTAATTGATTGCCCTATTACAACAACCGCCAAACCGTGTCAGAGGCTTTCATATATAAAATCTCTGACACTAGAGCTGCCACTTATCTATGCGAACTTTTTACTTACTTTAGTAGTATTTAAAATGAACTATGTTACACAGTTAGCTCTAACCTAGCCGACATTCTTGAGTGTGGGCGTCACATGTTGTGTCACCTACGTGCTACGTGGCATTGCTAAAGCAACGTTCGACTTGATTGATGCTTTGTCACATACCGCACAGAATTATCACCGTCATAAAACTTAAATATACCTTACGAATAATTGCATTATTTGCAGTATTTGTCTCTTTTGCAACAGCTTGTCAATTGTAGAATTGTATAGAAGTTGCATTGTTAAAAATTGACTGATCCCAAGTACTACGTAATTTTAAATTTACGTAATTACATAGGTACCAATTGTAATAATAAGAAAGTGTTTTGTTAATTTATGAGTCCAAACAATAATGTAAGTACGTGTCCACGAGACTGGCAAACAATGTTTTTTTTTTACCAAAATAAACATGTTACCAATGAAAGATTTGGTGATTGAAAGGATTAATCCTGCAACAATCTGGGTATTTGCTTGGTTACTAAGTATAGCACTGGCTTACCATTGGCCACTTTTTTGGTTGCTTGGTTTTTTATATGAAATCTAATAAATTTCAAAAACCTTCCAAACGATCTGAAATGTGTTTTATTGGTTAAATAATAAATTTAAAGTGAATTTTTGCTGTTTATAACTGTGTTTATATTATGAAACATTCACGTTGGTAGTAAGGATGACAGCGTTTAAAGATTTAACTGTAGTTAATGTTATGGTTTAATATTAGGTAAATATTTTAGTAACTTATAAAATAGGCATTAAAGTAATTAATAGCTCTGTGGCCAGTTATTTACTGACGGCTGAATGGTCGGCCTTGCTTTTACACGCAATTTTGTAAAATTACTGGTTACTTTGTAGGTCTAGATTTAATAGGCATTATTTTATTATGCTTACTTAACGTCAAAATTCAACGTTATGTCGTAAACAGCTTGTTTTTTACGCAAATGCGTAGATAATTATTTGTGAACATCGCTGCCTTATTAGACAGTCGTAAATAGTTGAAACTGATGATAATGAGTCAGTCGGTTTCATTATTTTGTTGAAAGAATACGAGTATAAGTAAATAAGTAAGTTTTAATAGCCCGAGTAGCTAACCCTGTTGGAAAAGATATGTTGAAGTACGTAAGCAAGTTAGTATAGTGGCTAGGTCTAACTGTTCTCAGAGTTTTAAGACTGCCAAAACGTTTTCGCCAACGCTGAGATTCTGATGGCTGTGACATTTAAGGCTATAAGATGGCTATGGCAGTGGCTGTGGCTTCTGATAGGGCTTGGCGTTGCTATTACAAACAACCGAGGTCCAACAACAACAACAACAAATGTTGTACCAATCGTGGTCATCCATAGCAGTATAAATGTAATTGCAGAAATAAATCTAGAGTGAGCATCTAGAGATGGCGATCAAACCACTGCGTTTCATTTTTTATATTTTTGTCGCGGATTGATTATAAAGTGTTTATAAGTTTATCTATCTATATCCGTTGAAATTCGTAGTAGACGTGAGTAGATAAAGCAAGTGGATAGCATATTATGTCGTTCATATGCTTAGTTCACAACAACCAGGCTATGTTTTAATTTTCTTTCAAAATTAACATTGTAAAACTGTATCATAGTCATTTTAGTTTCATAAAATGATTCGGTCTTTAACATTTCGTCTTACATATAGTTACTTACTCCCATATACCTAAGTATTATAGTCATATGATTGATTACTCTAATATCATTAACAAGTGGCAAATTGATTTACATCTGATTCAATTTAAAGTTCCATTCGGTCCTCTTTGAACCCGGCGGTTATTAGATTAATTGTATGACTTGTGTGGAGGGAGATTCGAATTGCATTAGGGTAATTAATTACACGGGTTCTCAAAATTACCAAATTACAATAAAAGTGCAAATAAAACATTAAATGAAAAGCACAGACATAATATAATGTCATGTGTAAATGGACGTTTGTTGCTCAATAGCGCAAATCAGCAGAACGGATTTGGATAAAGAAAGAAGGTAGTATATGCCTTGGTATAGGCTACTTTTTATCTATTATATATACAAGTATTTATAGAATTTCATAAAAACTAAAAAGATAAGAAAGTTAAAAGGTATAACGGCTTATTTAAAACCTTTCAACACAATCTAGGTCCTAACCATGAGTTATTAGAAACCTAAACTAGATCTTGAGTTTTCTATCGCTATATTTGATTCAGAAAAAGTAAGACAAAAGCTAAGGCGATTCAATCACTCGCGCTAAGAACTAATGGTAGTCAGTAGCGGATTTATACATTTGCCGTCAGTAAGCTATTCAAAATTTTGCAGCCTCTACCGACCTCTACAATTTGATATACCTAGCACTTCTACCCTTCTCGCTCACATCAATTCTTTGTTTTTGGAAATCATGTTCGACATAAAAAATTGCCACTGAATCTGCCGCCCCTGAAATCTGCCACCCTACTCAGCCTACTGGCAAATCCGCCACTGCTACGGGCCCTGGATAAGCGCAGAGTAAAAAGATTCCTTCATATTGCAACTAGACTAAAAGAAGCAAAACTAAACATTCTGTAATCATTTCATTAGACACATGCACAAAGAGAGGACTCTAATGAAATATTACCCGCCATAATGACTGCAGGATCGGTTCTTAATGACCTGCGGCCCTATTGGCTAACTACTCCGATGTTCGATTTTTGCTTCATGAAATTCGAAACGAGCCAATCTGGCTTTTCTCAAGCTCGTTGTGACGTCATTCTGGGAAATTTCAGGGCTTCATGATTGTAAATCTGGACTTAATTGTGTGGTTTGACATAATTCGGATTGGTAATTTTGACGACAACTTAAAGTTTGTTTTTCTAACTTCGACAATTAGCCAATAGGGCCGCTGGGCTCTAAAGAACGATATTTAGACGACCTAGGTAGTCCATATTTCTTCAGGGATAAGGACTACTTTTTAAATGAACTTGGTAAAGTCGATACTGCGTGAGGCTGAATCAGTTTTTCAGGAAAATTTAAAACGTAAAAAGGTTAGATGGCGTTGCCTATTCAGGGAAAATTAGACAGGGTAATTTATTGCCTAAATAGTTGCACGTATCCTAATCGCGTTAAATATTCACAAAAAAAAAACTTCCGTTGAAGGAATCGGAAATTAACTTTCAAAGCTGCGTTCGAATGCTTAAAGGTCTGACTAAAATTTGCATCTATTATTGTCGATAAAATTTAAAATTCGATTTTATCGACAACCCTAAACTCTATCTTTTTAAATCAGTATCGATATCTGAAAAATCACACGCATTGTAAATACGGGAGTATTAAAAAATAAATAAATTGTTAATAAAATAACACAACTCGTTTATAGTGAATCAAACGTAAACTTTCGATTTACGACGTGACAAACACGAAGAATCCTCAACAATATGGCCGCTTTAAATTTCCAAAATGGTCATTAACGTCACGCACTCTCGTGTTTACCTTATTAAGGCGTAGCTAGTACTTGTTTAATTCACATAAATAACATATTAAAAAGAGTCAAATTTTCATTAAAAGGCAGCGTGATTCAACGTGACCGCGCGTTTTATTGACAGTTTTAGTGGCGAGAAAAGAGCCACACACGCGCCGGTCTTGGATTCAATTTAAAAAGTGGAATGAGATAAAAATAAATAAGTTCGGAAAGACACTTATGTTTAGAGGCGGTCGTAAAGATAGGGTTAACTGCCACGGTATC
This sequence comes from Alcis repandata, assembly GCA_949125135.1. Lineage (NCBI taxonomy): Eukaryota > Metazoa > Arthropoda > Insecta > Lepidoptera > Geometridae > Alcis > Alcis repandata. The sequence goes on from OX421238.1 coordinate 9,552,718, forward strand.
GCGGGACAAACATACCATAAACTGACCGGTTATTGTCGATATAGGGACGCTACGGTATCGATACAGCTACTCCAATCGATGATAAGTGATAGCTTTCAGGCTCTCCGTTCAAGATACGATTTGTAACTAAATCTAAGTACAATTTTACTTAAAAAAATTACAGCTTTACCTGCAATTTATCATTAACATTCAAATTGGTGTAAAATATGTATCAAGCCAAAACTTTTAATATTTATTATTGTGATTGAGCTTGTATACTTAATAACTTTTCATGCCTCAAATTTATTATCGAATCATTTATAAGGTTTATCGTCGCTGCCAATGACATTTTGTATCAAAGAAAGTAATGACAGAGTTCAAGACTATCGACAAAACGTGTTGATGCGCGCACCACTAAGTGCAGGTGTCAACGGCAATCACTATTGTCGCTCGGATGCGAGCATTTAACTCAAAAGAAGCACGCACCCGTAGAACTTTGTCGTTTCAACACCCATTAAACTTTTACTGCGTGTTTCTCGTAACGAATTTCAGCCTTTATTCAGACATGGTTGCATTAAAATCAGCGGGGGGTCCGACTGTTAATAAAGTGGATTTGTCGACATCAAAATAACACTTTATGGTTGCGACGCTAATGCGGTTTATCGGTACACTCTTAAAGTAGTAATCATGCGATAGGTTAAGCTGAAATATATACTACTTCAAGAGACTTGTGGTAGTTATTATCGAGAGAGTTCCGAGTGTGTTTCTTTATGCAAATGAGGTTAAATATGTTTCGGACTGGGCTTAGAACGTATAAATTGTCATCAAACCTGATAAGATGCGGAGTAGATCGCACTGCCTACTTAACTCTTGTTTATATCGGAGATATAAAAACAGCGCTGTGTGAGAATTAACGGGTGGATAATAGATATGAAAACTGTCAGAAATATTTAGAAATGCTTTCTGTATTGGTAAAGTTGTGAAATAGGCAAGTTATAGAAACTTCGATATGGCTTCTATATTGATAACTAGCACTTGAAATGTTGACGGTGTTTTATAAGCAATTTCAAAATTTTGTCTTATCGAGGTATGTGTATAATAGACTACCATAGTAATAATTTTAGTATTGATTCATTTAAGTAACTGTTGATATATTTTTCAATAAAATACCTAAGCACTCACTAAAATATGTGCTCATTTATAACCAAGCAATATCAAGAAAAATAGTTTAAAGAGATCTAAACCATAGTCTCTTTATTTTTAATGGGCTAAAAAATGAAGACACCATAATGCTTACCATCAAAAATTTTAGCTGTATAAAAAGCAGTCAATATGTAATTCAAATTATGCGTTATCTAAAATATCCGAGACATTTCAGCTCGTTAAGATCGAGGTCGGGACCTCACTGGCGCCATCTGAATCGATAACAACTATCGACAACTTCGCTTCACTAATTATGACTATTCTTTTGAAAAACCGGATGCAGTTCTATTTTTGAATGATTAGTTCCTTTTGAAATCGCCGACGGCGTGTGATATTGATATGATTTGAAGTAGCAATGGAGTTAACAATTTGGAAGTGTGTCGCCGTTGGCGCTTGCCTGTTTGATAAGAAAATGCCTACCAACTTAATTAATGAATAACACCGGGTCAAGTACCATGAATTCTTGAAGTCCCTTTCATGGTTCTTGGAATTTTTTATTGTTTTCGGTTCTAGAGATGTGCTGTACCTAAAGCTCTATTTTTAAAAGCTGGTTCCATTAATGATTCACTAGGGAAAACCGTTTAATTTTCTGCCTAAAACTGGACTTCATGTTAACGTAAGTGAATTCCTGGAAACATTTCTTTGACGTCAGTTGACAATTATTTAAAAAAATTACCTACTATTAAAAATATTTGTAGTTTTTGTAGCTTGTACACATAACTAAAGTTTTACTTGTTATCTTTTCAAAATTATTAAGAAACAGAAGACATCTGTTGTAATTGTCACATTAACTATGTCGATTTATATGGAAGCCCCCTTAAATATTTATTTTATTCTGTTTTTTAGTATTTTGGCTCTAGACCAACGCCAGCCACGAGCGCAACTATCTATCAATCTGTGAATTTTCAGTACACATCGATGTATGTAACCCAAGTGAAAGTGATTCACAAGTCAAGTGACCGCTAGATTTCGAGACAGGAACGCTATTGTAACTTTATTCTACTCATTTGTCCGCAGCAAGCTCGAGTACAATTCTAGTCTGGGATCCACATGAGAAAAACTATGGGCTTATGTTGGAGCGGGTACAAAGAAAATTTTTGCGATATTTGTACAAAAAAATATATGGATATTATCCTTTTCTATATCCGTCTTTGTTTGTTGCTGGAATGGTAGGCATTAATGAAGTGTGCGTTATTAGTGCACTATCATCAGCTGCTCAATGGGCGGATTGATAATTCTTGTTCGCTGGCTCGCTGCTCGCTGGCCGTGCCGGACCGGGTGCGTCAGTCGCGCGCGTGCTGCGTGCGGAAACTCTTCCGGACTCCGCGCGTACGTACTGCCACAGCTCAGTATGCTCCCACGAATCGGGCCATTAATCTGCTCAACGATCTGATTGGTCAGGAACCAGACTTAGATTTTTTTTGTACCCGTTACAATCGTTTTATTGAAGCATGTATTCGTTTTTTAAGTAATTTTAACGTTAACACCTAGTTTAAGATTTGTTATTGTGGCTTGCTGTGCGCGTTGGCTTTGCTGTACCTAAGCATAGCAAGCATTTGAAAGTAAATAAATAAATAAATAAATAACATGCGCATGTTACTCACACCTTACAGTAGACTACCCAAATAAGACGTCCTAATTTCGCATTGCCCGTATTCCTAAGTATAATTTATGAATAAAATATAATTATAAGTACTCGTACAATTCGTACATATACCTACGCAAAACAAACAGTGAAAATCCGTCGCTCGAACATAATTTTCAAACTGATCACCTAAACGTCAATTACAGGTCAATAAAGATATTGACACGTTTGATCACTTGATATAATAATAAAATGCGATCATTGTCTACAACATCATTGTTCATGTAAGCGATGGCTAACCTAACTGAAAAAAAATGAAGGATGAATTCACTTAAAGTACGGAGCATACCTACTGATGATTAGCACCAGTTTATGATAGTTGTCACCGTAAAAACTGGTGCTAATCATCGTACTTATTGGTGATATCACTTAAGTCTATGCTTCGTACTTTAGGTGAATTCGTGATTCTTTTAGCGGAACTTAAATGGTCATTTTTCTCAGTGCTTTAGCCTGTAGTATAAGCAAGGCAAATCATGCAAATTTCATTAACTAACGGCTAAACTATTCGTAATCATGTCCAAAAGTAATGGTGACGCAACCTGCGCATTCCAGCCGGCCGGTATTGTCCGGAGGTCTCAAACTTTGACACGTTTTGTCTTAGACAATTATGTCTAAGACAATGCTTGTACATTAGTATTTTCTATACAGATACACTGATGGACAGATTGTGGTTATGTAATTAAAATTATGATGTGAAAAATGTTTACTGAGAGCTAATTCTCAGACTAATCCCTGAGTTTAAAGCATGTTTTTTGTTTAGTTTTTATCTTATTTGCGATGAGAAATGACGTCACAGAAACAGTGATGTGGTAGTAGTACCTACTCATAGAATGAGCTTGCCGGCTACAATTTTTCTTCTAATGAAGAAGTAATTATTGCCAAAAATACCCAACAAACATTACCTATCTCATACTTACCCGCATAAATATTATTAAATTATTTATTTATTACTTCAGATTCTTTGATCTATTCAAAATAGTACTTTTCTAGTTATTATAGTATTCGAATATTTATAGTAGGTATTTATGTATTTACTTTACAGGAAAACTAACGGATATATCTATATATACTTTTTACCGATATTACTTACTTACCTACGTAAAAAATATTACCAGAGTTTTCTAAGAATTTTAGGACCTTTTTTTAGAATTTTACTTCACCAATTATCACAAAATTATTTAGCTTATTCTATGCATTTAAAAAGCCTGATTCGAATTCATAATCACGTAAATAAAATTAAAAAATAATACATCCGTTTTATTCCAGACCCAAAAAAAGACACTATTTAAATCCGGTCAAAAATAAACAAAGTGTGTTTACACCTGCTTCAAGCGCAGGTTAACGCTTAACCCGGCAGAGGTCAAGGTGAGGTCCCGGAGACCGCTTCATATAATGACAGCTAAGTTATGTCATTGAACACACTCGTTCGTGTACTAAAGCGCTTTGGAGCGTAAGCATTGGGTTTACCGAAAAAAATTAGGAAATCTAAGGAATCTTTGCTAAATTCTTAAACTTTTATGCCGGTTTGCTCAAACGCTAATTGGCGATCAAAAATTAAAACCGTGTCAAACTGTAATATACCTTTAAAGTGTTGGTACCTAATTACTATAATTACCTAGGTAAACGTTTCATTCTCATAGCTCCCCACTAGGATACCCTGTGTCGGGGATGCCAGGAAACACACACAAAGACAAGAACAACTAACACCCAGACCCTGAACAGATATGTAAATTAATCATTCTAACATCTGCCCGGCCGGGAATCGAACCCGGAGCTCTGGCTTAAAAGGCGGAAATCTAAGAAGAGATTCAAAATAGAGACTTGAAAATTCATTTGAAATCACTCTAAAACTCTAAATCAATTCACAAGAAAGTTCGATTGACAGGTTTTGTCAATCATTACCTAAGTACATTTATTTATAGCTGCCACTGAATTACCAAAACTAGCAAATCAAGAATATGATAGCAATCCTACCAATATTATAAATAAGAAAGTTTGTGTGTTCACACACAATATGCGTGTGAATGTTTGTTACCACGTATCTCCGTAACTGATTAACCGATTTTGATGAAATTTGGAATGTAGATAATTTTGTTTCTGGAATAACACATAGATTTTCATCAACATCATCATCATCGCGCGGGTGAAAAGTAGTATTTTAATATAGTTTTCTTTTTGCTAAAGTGACATAAGTTGTAAGTATTTTCGTATTGCGCAGAAATAAAATGACGTTTGTCAATCTAAGCCATTTTTATAAGAAAGGCCAAAATTAAAATTAAAATTAACATAAACATCGAATGTTAAGTAAATTTTAGTAGATTTTTGAATTTTAGCAGTTATTTTGTTTTAAAACCCATCTTATTTGTCATACAGAACCTCAAACACATAATGTATGTATTACTTATTATAGCAGCTCCCGCGGTTTCATCCGCAATCCTAGAAAAGCCGTTCAAAATAACCTATATGTTAATCCAGGGTATAAACTATCTCCATACCAAATGTCATTCAAATCAGTTCAGCCGTTTTTGCGTGAATAAGTGACAAACATTCCAACTTATTTTTCACAATTATAATATTGGTAGAATAAAGGTTACAATGGAAACTACAGTGTTTTTAAAACATTTTGTTATGGTTAATTGGTTATAACAAAAACAAAAATTACAAAAAAAATATATATTTTCTGGCACATTACCTGCGGACAGTGACCTAAGCTCTGTTTTTATTTGTGATTTTTCATTCTGTTTATGTGTATTATGTTATTTTATTTTTAATTTAATATAATTGTTTTTATTTATTATCATTGTTAATTATTATTTTTTACGTTAGTATTCCCATGTTAATCAGAATTAAGGTTCTGTACAAAATGTACCTAAAAGGAAAATTGTTTGAACAAAGAAAAATAATTGGCTCTATTCACATAGCCTAATCAGGGTTTCATCGCTTTAACGTAATTATTAAGTGAAAAGTGACACGACATGTATTTTTTAATATCACTTTTACACACTTCAAGATATGTTGAAGCAGAAAGTAAGAGAAACTGAAAGTAAGAGAAACTGAAAGTAAGAGTAAGTTAGATTAGGTAGGTTAGGTTATAGGTTAGAGTAGTTTTAGGTTTTTTTTTTTTTTTTTTATGTAATTGAGTGACGAGACGAGCAAATCGCTCGCCTGATGTTAAACGTCACGTTTGCCCATAACAGGTCTGCGCTACCTAGTTTTGAACTCGCAGAATTCAAGACCCTGCGCGGCACAGCACTGCGCTCGTCACCCTGAGATAAATATAAGTTGTTTAATATCCCATTTGCCCTGTAATTTCACTGGAAACAATGCCCTTCCAACCGGAACACAGTAATGTTTTGCACATTACTGCTTGGCGGTGGAATAACTGGCAAAGGTGTGGTACTTCCCCAGGCGGGCTCTGCAAAAGAGCCCTACCACTACAAAATTTAGGTAATTTAGGTTTTGGGTAATTTTAGGAATTGTGTATGAAACTTGCACGACATGACAAATTTGTAGTGAGTTAGGTTACTTAGGGTAATTTTAGGTAATTTAGGTTTTGGGTAATTTTAGAAATTATGTTTGTATCTTGTAAGACAATTATGCAATCAATGATAATAAATACAGAAAAGTAGAAGGAAAGAGTTGTTCCAAAAAGACTAAGGAAAGCATTTCCAAATAATTTGAAAAAAATGCCCTTTACGGTAGTGGCAAAAATAGCTGGCAGAACGCTGTCAACCTTTTTTAAATTGTGTGATAGGCTCGCGTTTGACTGCCATCTCGCCTGATGGTAAGCAATGATGCGGTCGACGATGTAGCACGTTTACTTAGAAGATACAGATTTTCTCGCGACTCCCAGATTAGATCCCAGAGCTTAGAAATTATTGACAAGAGCTACGCCTATAAATGTTGAATGCAACTTAAAATAAAAACTAGGGCTTTTAATTATTAATCAGAAATCACCCGCAAGTATCTTCTATCCTACATTATTCAACTTCCGTACAACTTTTGTTATAAATCTGCCAACGAGAAAATTTTGGTTTACTAGCTGGGGATTGCGGCTTCATCCGCATTTTCCGGAAAAAGGTAGTTCATATGTAAATCCAGGGTATAAGCTATTTTCGTACTATTTTTCATCAAAACAGGTTGGGCCGTTTTCGCGTGATTGAGGTACAAACATCTAAATTTTGATATTTATAATATGTATTACTATGGAAACTAACGTGGTTTTCACACATTTTTGTTACAATTAAACACGGGAATACTCACGTAAAAATTAAGTCGTCTACTACGACTAGTTTCGGTCACGTTCGGTGACCTTCATCAGGCGAGTTTACAAACGTGACGCGCTCGCGGTTGCGTCTCGTTTGAGTGCCAAACGAGACGCAACCGCGAGCGCGACGGAATGTGACCGAAACTAGTCGTAGTAGACGACTTAATTTTTACGTGAGTATTCCCGTGTTTAAATAATATGTATTAGTAGGATAATCAATAATCATGCATGTGCCTATGTAGGTGTATGAGGTTGTTGGCTTTGTTTGAGCTTTCATTAAAAAGTATAGTTAATAATAAACCTACTACGAATATAAAGGTAACCGCGATGTCTGCCCATCGCAATGGCCGAGTTAGAAAACTTGATAATTGTTTTTTTTTTTTAAGAACAAGCATTTATTGCATTGTCGTCGGAATTACACCGTTATACCAAATTTTAGCCCAATTGGATATCAGGAAACGATAAAAAAAATCAGTTGCCATAAACATACATTGCTAGTTAAATAAAACATTTTAAAAATGTGGAATACCTATGTTTCAAAATAGTGAGGCCGAGTGAGAAAAGCAGAACTCGTGCGAGTAAAGAACCATATATTTTTTCCAACTAACTTTGGTATCGTATTTCTGTTAAAAACGCTTTTCCGATTTTTTTATCTGCATTGCACTCAATCCTTTAGAGCTTACGTACTTTGAATAAAATAAGGTATTTTATCACAGGCAAAGTGTTTTAAGCAATTATCTGCTCATTCGACTTAATAAGTTCTAGGGTAAGCTTAAAAAACTCTGACACCACTAACCAATTGGCCTTTTTGAACTTTTTTTATTATTATTGATTAATAATTACGCAGCTACAATGTTTATTAGTACCTATATGTCACACCACCAAACCTAGGTTTAACGCGGACTTATTTTAATGAAAGAAGATCATTATAATAAAATAAGCAAGTATGTCAACAAAATTGATTTATCACTCCCTCAATAATTAAATTGTAAATTCTCGGTGTCGCACGCCTAGCACAAAAAGGGCGCAACTCAAAAACAACGATTTCTGGAATAACCCAATTTGCATAAAAGTGAGACACCCCCTTATCTTTAGAAGCAGGCAGTTTGAGAAAACTTTCGTCTTATTGCATTCTGATTAGAACACAGAAAGTTCTTAATTGGAGTTTTTGAGGTCAGAGGGGAATGGTAAGTGCCTTGTTTGGAGATATTAATTGAAACACGACTTTATTACATTCAAATTGCTACGTCTAAAAATAGATTCTGGGTAAACGGTCTTTATTTGAGAAATTCGACACTTTTGAATAAGTTGTGTAATTTATATTTAAAAAAAACCCGTTGAAAAGGCTGAACCGATTTTCATCAAACATAACTACGAGTAAAAACACTCGCGACAAATTCACATTTTAAATAAAAAAATAAAACAAAATCAAAATCGGTTCATCCGTTCGGGAGCTACGATGCCCCAGACACACGCACACACACAACAGACACGTCAAACTTATAAATCCACGTCGTTTTTGCGTCGGGGGTCAAAAAAGAAAATTAATAATTAAAACTTTTTGAAACTATTAACTAATTGCGTGAAAAGAAGTAAAAATATTAAACAGCTCAAAATGTCGTCTTGTTAAAAACTGATTAAATCTAATTTCTTGAGTTTGAGTTGCGCAATTTTTGCATTTCGTGTTTTTATATTTTATCCGTATAGAAACAAGGTAAGAACTCATCTATTTTTAAAATCTACAGTTAAGTCCCACGTGTGACCCAAATAACTTTGTTCAACTCACAGTTTAGGTACTCGTAAATGAATAGGTAATAGATACGTATGTGCATATTTCCTTAAACGGATAAAACCCCGATTTCTCGTGTAATGACACTAGGGATGTCACATTAATACGCATTAAGAATACCTACAACAGCATCAGTGATGCATTTCAATATCATTGACCTACTTGCAAAATTTCCTTAAAGTTATTCGCACAAAAACACGACCTCAAATTAAAGACACTGGGTTAATGCACGGTCTGGAGATAGTGGTACACAAGGATCACTTTCACTGCACGCTACGTACCCTCGCAAGTGAACTGGCCGTAGTGCTTCCCCGAGGACTTGTCGCCGCAGACCACGCACTCGACATTCTGGCCCTTGTCCGTCGCCGAGGAGCCGCTTTGCGTCGACGCGGCCTGACTCGCGGGAGTCGAAGGCAGTAGCTCATCTTCCCGCCAGCTGCCGCGGAAGCCGAGCTCAAGAGGCGGGAGGTCGGAACCTCTCGGAGGGCAAAGCCCCGGGCCTCCGACCCCGCCGTAGACTAACGCTCCGTGCGTGATGATGCCGGTCGCCGTGACGGGGCGAGAGACGCGCGACGCGCTAGTGTGTCAAGGGTCGCGGTTCAGCCACGACTGAGCTCGGGTCGGGCCAGGGCGCGCCGCTCCGCCATTGGCCCGGTGGCCCGCAGGGGCAGGGAGCGAAGGCCCCGCCACCTCGACACCGGCCCCCCACCCCGCGAGGGGTGAAAATCTTTCAGTGGCCAAGTACTGTTGGTAAGAAAACGCTATGGGCGGTTTGTTTACAGTGAACAAACTCTACCATTATTGTTACGTATTTTACACTTTTTTGTACAATCACTTAACTTTTCTTCAAAAGTTTGATCAGGTTTTCTATGATGTTTAAGCTTTCTTTTATGACAAAATCCACCTTTTAAATGTGTTGATTACATGCGAGGGAACGGCTTTAGTTAACTATTAATAAATTAACCAGTCACAAATAAGAAACATTCACAACAAAGATTTCTGTATCAGAGTGAGTAAAGACTAAATATATTTGCAGAGCAAAATTCCCGCGTCGTTTTTTCAAACCGTACCTGAAAATCCTACTTTGTATCAACTTTCCCACCGCCTCCATATTTCTACGGGCTGATAGGCACTCTACTGTATACTTACTTAACTATCTACATATTTAGATGATCAAGTAGCTCATTTAGAACTCCCGGAGTCTGGCAACAAAGACACTTATTTTCTTCTGTCTTCGAGCAAGATAATTTTGACGTTTGTTGAAATTATGTAGTCTTTATCAGAGTTATTCGTTTAGCAGGTGTTTTCTTAAACTGGTTTCTGTATTGAACCGTAGAAGCGATTCGAACTGTATAATGTGGTAGAGGTCACGGCGAGTGGCGGCGTGCAGATAACCCTAGCTCGCATGACATTAAACTACAAACATTATGAACGAAACTCGCATTTTGTATCCATTCATAGACATTTCGTTGTAGAATAGGAACTATTTTATCTACATTCCTGTTATTAGTTTTCAAAAAGTTTTCACAATTTAAGAACATATTGAATATCCAATATAAAAGAGACAAAAACATATAAAAAACTCAAGTCGAAAATTGCGCATTAAATTCGAGTTCCATTTTCATGAAGACTTTACACAGGCACAGTCGATCGTCTTCAATCATAACAAACATTAACGTTGTTCATCGATAAGCAAATATTGTTCAATTGGTCTGAAAGGCACAATAAGTTATTTTAGATGTAGATCAATCTGGATCATCGGTAGGCGGCGCACGCGCAGAGGGCGTGGCCGCGGGGCGCGGGGAGGGCGCCACTCCTGCGCACTTGTCAACGTGACGTCCGCGAGACATGACGCGCCACCGTCTGACGCGCTTTTTTTCTAGTTGGAGTTACTCGGTTTTGCTACAGAGGCGACAATGTAAAACTGTTGCGCTTGATGAAATTTTTAGCTCCGTATTGAAAAGCACATCAGCCATTTTAGTCTCATGATGTATGTATGTATGTATGTATGTATGTATGTATGATTTAAAAAATAATTTGTAGCAATTTATTCTTTGTGACGGCATGTATTCAGAGCAACCATATAGATAACTGAGAAAGTGTACCTATAGGTACGCAGTTTAACACTTAAAAATTTGAATCTGCTTACATTTTTTACATGTTGCGACGTGATGTTGAAAATATATTATTCACATATTACAGGTTAGGTACTTAGATGCCAATTGTTCACCGCATGGTTGGCTATAGAGTCATAGGTAGGTTTTTGTTTTTAAATTGTAGCTAATAATAGTCATTGAACTTTACACAAAATTTATATTTGCTATTTTTAAAATATCTTGTAATTTTGATAGATTGTCCTGCTCACAAAATGTATCCATACTAAGTATTATGGCTCTGTATTATAAGAAGAGAAATGCCATGATATTTTTATAAACAATTATCATCATCAACCTCAGTCCACTATTAAACACAGGCCTCTCCTGAGCCAGCTTCAGTGGCTGACATCAGTCACAGCTGCACTTACCAACTTTACTGCTTTACGTCAGTCTAAGACCACTCTATCATAAACCTAAAACTTACGTCACAAGAATAGAAGTGAACCGAGGATTAAGAACACACTTCAAACAGCTCTAGTAACTTACGTAGCTGAAGTAATACCTGTCCTTAACACAAAACCCAGCGGTCTTCGCCTTAAGCTGGGTTCCATCTGGGCTCGAGCTTTGCCCGGGCAGAGATCTAACTTACTTTAGGGCTGTCACATCGGCAGTTGACAGATTTTTCTATAGATTTGGACTTGGCTTGAGTGAAGAAAGCAAAAGCTGTTTGAGAGGTTCTGCTAGCCAAAATATCTTTTCACAACCCTGTTCATAGATACAATTTTTATTAAATGGGACAAACTAATTGGATAAAAATACTCACGTTAAATGGTTGTTCTATATATTTACAAAAGCATTACACACACGCTCATACATATACATTATACCTATATGGTTACAAGTTCATTTGATAACAGTACTTACATAGATGAAATCGTATAACTATACCTATTTGGTTCACGGTAACGTTTCTTATCAGAAAACTAATGTAACCGTTTATGGAAGTACCTTACAAACTTAATTGAGAACGTCTTTTATACTTACCAAGTTACTTACTTACATTTAACCAAGTCTTTCTTAAAAAAGTCCGCAATAACGTATAAACTTAACACAAACCATTCTTCCTAGCCTTACCTCATTTTCACAACTCTCGAGCAAAATTCCAACAAGAAAAATCTACAATACGTCCAGTGTCACCCCTTGAGGTGAGCGGGGGTGAAGCGCGGGTGTCGAGAGGTGAGGGGTGCGATAGGGCGGGTCAAAGGTCGCGCCGCCTCGCCCCGCCCAGCGCCTTGCTACCCTCTCTGGTTAAATAATGTAAGAAAACTCGGAAAACTAAATGTAGGAAAACGGACTTTTATTCTACATGCTTAGATGGTTCTTTTTTATTCAGTTCGCAAGCCTATAGGCTTGCGTTTGACCGCCATCTCGCCTGATGGTAAGCAATGATGCGGTCTGCGATGGAGCACGCTCGCCTAGAAGGAACTGATTCACTCGCGACTTGAAGACACCCAAATTATATCTATCGGTTGAGGCTTCATTTCAGCAAAGACCAGTAATAAGGGGAAAAAGTCTGTGGCTTCATCGGCTAAAATAAATTTCGGTGGGTTTGCTGATTGTCTAGTCCTCCCGAATTTCCGGGATAATAATCATTCTCTTTCCGCTTCCGTGATGTGAGCTACCTGTACCTACCTACGTTCAATTGAAAAACGTTATAGCTATTAGTCGTAAAAAACAAGAGACATACAGACAGATAGACGCGTATTCAAAGTCTTTCCACGTAGTTCCTATTGGTTAGGAAGTTTAAAATACTTTTTAACCGACTTCAAAAAAGGTTATCAATTAATTCGTCTGTATGTTTTTTTTAAATTTTTTTTTTATGTTTGTTACCTCATAACTTTTGTGCTGGGTGAATCGATTTTGATAACTCTTTTTTTATTAGAAAGCTGACGCTTCCCATTTGGTCCCATTTCAATTTAGTCCAGTTCTGATAATGGCTTCCATGAGAAAACCACATAAGTCTTAAATTTGCATTAAGTACGTGCGCGACAAATAGATGAATAACTCAATAGCCGGTCTTTTGAAGTCGGTTTTTGTTTTTTGTTTTGTAAAAATAATGTTCTTGTTCTGCCTTTCGTTAAAGTACTCGTAGTAATAGCCATTGCAAAGGAATAGCAAACTGGAGGCAGTTTTAAACACTGCTTATTAGGACAACATAATATTTGAACGTTAGTAATTAAAATTACCATGTACGTAGATACATATACTTTCAGCTCTTCAAGCTTTTAAAACTACTTAGCTCCTAGGCTCGGTGGTGGAAGCGTCAAGAATATTACTCTATTTTTCTAGAAAATTCCATAGCCTTTCAAGTAAGTACAAGCACAAGAACTTCAGTCGTACTTATCTCGTCGCCACATCGATCGCGGAACGGTGTCTGTATGTCGTCTGGTCACCCCCTCCCTCCCCCACTTGGGTCGCTGAGTAATTGGGAGCAGGTACTCTGCAGACGCTTTCAAGTTTTTGTTCAGATACGGATGGTGTGTTGACTTTTCGTTTAGGAGAAGTTTGTTAATCTTGGTAGTAGATTAGATATTTATGTGAAGTAATGTTTGTTGGAAAGAAGCTGATTAATATTATAATACTTACACTGTCTATTTAGACAGCAGGTATAGACATTCTAGATTTTGGAAATAAAATTATTTACAAACCACGTTTTATCTATTTAGATATGTTTTGCAGATAATTTTTATTTATAAAATCTAGAACAATTGTTGAAATACTTGTTAAGGTTTTCTAATCTGAACTGCATATTCCTCCACAGTATCTACCATATCATCCACTATACCATGTATTAACATGCTTCTATGCACTACTTCTATGCATATTACAGTCGATATATAAGCTAAGTACCAGCGTAAGCTATGTGTCTATATCTAGTTGTAGCGACAAGACGCAGAGTTTTCGTTTGTATCTCTGCTACTCGACGCCAAGTGTGGAGTTTTGAGCAAGATAATTAAAAACTATCGGCTGAAGCCAGCTTTAGGTTTGGTCTCTGAGAGGTCGCAGTCGCATGTCGCATAGTGTGCGCCATTTCTTATAGTTGAGATCAGAGTTGGTGGTCAAACGAAAACTTATTTGCGACAGAGCTTAGAAAATATCTATCTGTTAGATCTAGTTAGCATACAAAAACTCACCTTTATGAAAATCACGAGAAAAACTTTCTAATTCCATAATGAGTTTCCTACCTGAGTTATTTTCGTCATATTCAAATAATCCGATTATCGCAGGACCGAAGCAGATGGCACAGCAAGGGAGGCCTATACCCAGCAGTGGGATAAGGAAGACTGTAGATGGTGCTAATAATGCCGATTCACGTAAATCCTGAAACATCGAAAGCTCTAAAATAAAATTCTCAAAAATGTATGTTAAAAGTTAAATAAATTCAAAAGTTAAAAGAAGGTATAAATCTGGGACAATAAAAACAGTACAGTGGTGTCAAACGTAATGTCCAATCTATCAATCGGCAGCTCTGCTTGAGTCATTGGTCTTCCCTCTGAGATTCTGAGTACTGAGAATGCAAGTACAGTTGGCAAAGATGAGTATGAAACATAATATTAAAGGGGTAATCTCGGGATCTACTGAACCGATTTTAAAAATTCTTTCACCAATAGAAAGCCACATTATTGCTGAGTGTCATAGGTTATACAAAAAACCGAAAAATAAAAAGGCTTTTACGTGGTAGTCCGTTTTGCAAAGTGAATCGGAGAAAAAACGGTCCGGACGGCGCGCGAAGGCTTCGGGTTTAATTAACATTATGCCCAACGAAGTGGGCACGGGTCAGCTAGTAAAAGATAAAGGTACAAAAGGCGGTCTTATCGCTAAGATCGATCTCTTCCAGACAACCGTACCAATGATTATTCAATTGGAAAGGCTGAATGAAAACATATCGACCGTATATTATGGTAGAATGGTTTTTTAATCGTTAGCCTTATAAGTTTTGACACTTCATTTTTTTTTTTGTAAATTTAAGTGGGTGTTAGCATCCGAACATCGTTGCAAACTTCCTTGTATTTTGTTGCTAGGTTCTTCAATGTATTTCCGGTTTGATCTAGCAATCGGGATGAATCACTGAAGGCGATTGATTGATTCATTCACTCATCATTTTGGTAGGCATGTGATTAATTGTTAGAGAATTATAAATAACAATTTAAATTATATAAAAAAATATATTTCTATCTGAACTAGATTTTTGTAGATAAAATAAGTAACGGCATAATAAAATGACATAATAATAATTATTTCTGAAACATAGAACTCTCCTAGCTCAGTTGGTAGAATATCTGCTTACTAAACAGGAGGTCCCGAGTTCGATTCCCTATCAAACGATTTTTTTTAATAATACCTTTAATTACTTTATAATTGGATCTGGCTGTCAGTTATCTTTGATTTCGTGTGTTTTTTTTTTGTGTTCAGCCTCCACAAGTAGGGTCCCATAGAAAAGCTTATTGCATTCTCAATTCACTTACCTAGAGAATAGTTATCAATATAAAGCGTTATATGTTTATGTTACAAGTGAAAACTACAAAGTAAATCAAACGGATGTCTTTGTCCGTTGTCACGTCCATGCGCAGCACACGTGCGAATTTCACGTTCCAGATTTAGACATCGTTTAGTTTAAAATATGCGCTGTGAAGCACAATATAAATCAATCAGGTCTGATCACAATTTACACCAAGATCGATCTGGGTGAGAGTAAAAAGTCGTAGGTATGTACGTTGTCAGCGGTAAATCACTCGCTTGAGGTTGGTACTGTCTCGTTGTCAGTTGTTTGTGTTTTGTTGCTGTCTGATCTGAAACAACAAAAGAGTTGTTTAAAATAGAAGTAATTCAGGATGCTCTTAGTCAGTACCAACATCTGCTTCCTCTTTTATCTGGTTTAAATATGCTCCATTGATTTTACTCTTCTCTCTCTGTCGTAACAAGCAGACGAGTACAGAACTCCTTTCGGCTTAGTGTACCTTTTCCACGTAGCCTTATTAAATATATCGTAATAATAACCTATTTATTTTTCGTGATAAGATAGGAGAGGTTAAATGTTATCGTGGCTCGTCTTCACGTTGCTCCTGCGTGACTGTGAGACTATCTTCAAAACAGCAGCTTTTATTGGTTTAGGTATCAACTCGATTCAATCGCTGACGAATAATATCGAAAGCATCATACGAGATTTTGCTACTTTTCAAAAGAAACAAAATATTGTCTCATTTTTTACTTAGAAGTCGTAATAACAGGTTTGTTTTTAAAGCCGTACTGAACATTACTTAAATCTATACTAATACTAGCGGCTCGTCCCGGCTTCGCACGGGTAGACACTATAAATTGAGATCTCAAAAAAAAAAAAAAAACTAAACACCGGGTGTTAACAGACAGGATAGTTTTTAGATTTTTTTTTTCTTTTTTGAGATCTCAATTTGATTGAAATCGGTTAAGTAGTTAAGAGTCAGTGAGTAAGTAGTTAAAGTAGTTAGGAGTCTATAGCGGACAAACAACGTGACACGTAATTTATATACATAATCTTATACTAATATTATAAACAGGAAAGATTTGTATTTTTGGATGTTTGTGTGGAATAAACATAAAAACTACTGGACCGATTTCAATAATTCTTTCACCATTCGAATGCTACAATATTCCAAAGTGACATAGGCTATATTTATTACCTGAAAAAATTAGGGATCCTTACTAAAACTTCAATAGTGTCCACCCGTGCGAAGCCGGGACGAGCCGCTAGTTATGTATATTATGATTAAGATTATAAAGAGGAAAGATTGGTATTTTTGTATGTTTGTGTGGAATAAACTCAAAAACTACTGGAACGATTTCAAAAATTCTTTCACCATTCGAATGCTACATTAACATAGGCTACTTATATTTTTTTTTTATCCACAGCGAAACGTGGCAGGGAACAGCTAGTAAATGATATAATCAACATATTTTTAAGTCTTTCGTCTGTTTCAATCTCCTGTTTTCGTCTTACGTCGTGTTTATTGCTGAACCTATCTCATTTAATTTTAAGAAAATCAGAGAAATAAACATTTATCTATTTTATAATCTAAACATTATTTTAAAACGTTTTTTTTTTTAATTGTTGATGGTAAACCGCAAATTTCCGCAGTAAAAAGCCTAGCCGTATCATCAGTTGCAAAAAATACTAACGGTTGCTTAGAATCAGTGATCGGCTACGAATACCGAGTCTAGTTACGCTAATGGGTTGATTACACTTAACGAGTACAGTGGCGAGACAGTAAATGGGCACACTCGGCCGAGCAAACAAAACCATGGTTCTAGCGAATGTCTCGCCTCGTCAAACTGTTTTTACATAAAACCGAATACTCGACCGAGAGCACCGTCTCATTAATGTACTCGTTGCCTTTGACAGCACTGTCTCGTCACTGTCTGTACTCGTTACGTGTAATCAACTTATACCAGCGCTACAACTTCCGCAAAAAATACGTACGACGTAGACACTCGCCAATATTTGCTCGAGTCCACAAAATCAGTTCTATCCCTCAAAGAGAGCGCTATCAGAATATCCAGAGGTTTCTAGAAAAAGCTTACAGCCCCTATGTCCCACCATAAGCCGGTCAGAGGCGCGCAACCGTCGGCTCCGGTCGCGGTCCGCCGATCGCAGCGTTGAGCGTTTGCTGATGCGATTTCACGGTCCGCCGATCGCGACCGCGCGATTTTGCCCGGTTTTATTGAACGAGGAAAAAATTGGCGATAAAAATAGGCGGATCTGGACCGGAAGGTTGTCGATTTTCCAAGTTTTCCTCAATGCGTGAGGAAATGAATAAAAAGTGTGAAGCTATAGATAACTGGGAAGAATTGGAACTCTACTTTGTTTTCATGAAAAAGGTTTCAGCTCTAGTATTTTTTTTTTCGGTTCAGTACTTATTAATCTAGGTATTTTAAAGATCATTTCGTAAGGTGTTGTTTTAGAAAAAAATGCTGCTTTCCCCTTTTTACATTTTTCTAGTCTAAATGCGTATTGTTGTCCATGTCCATTCTCATCATGTTTACCACGTTAAACTTTATCGGAATTGGTTTAGTCATTTAGCCGTAAAATGATAACAAACAGGATAACAACAACAAGACAAATACACAACAAGACTGAAAATTTTCACACTTCTAATATTAGGGTGGCATTCAATATTCTGATACTCTCTTAGCGGATTAAATTTTGTTGCGAATCATCAAAGAATGGCACTTCAGATCTTTATAGAGATGCTTTTCATTTACCTTCCCGCAGAGATTAAAGCTTAACATTGTTAAAAAGCGTCATCTCCGCAATCCATCTAATAAAACCACCGCAGTTGCTTACAGCATTGTTCAGAGGCGGCCAATTGTGCAGAACCCCTGACTGATCACTTAATTGACTACCGAGCGAGAGCTTTCGGGAGTAAGTCTACCCACGCACTGCAACATCACTTCACCACGCAACCATTGCTGTTTTAAACGCCAATCTTAGACATGAAGCGGGTTAAAAGCAGCAATGGTTGTGGTTAGGGAAAATTGGTGGTTTGGGATTGTAGGATTAAAGTGCAGTGAAAATCCGATTTGTAAGCGAGTGATAGGATTGTGTGGCAGCGTTTAATGCCACTTATTGTGAGCGATTAAGCAAGGGACGAGGCAGTCGAGTGGTGCAGGCCCGAGGTGTAACAGTTACGGGATTTGATTCGTGAGTGACTCTTTTGAGCTTCGTAAGGAGGTTTGGTGGCTTGTAAGGAGGTTTGAGGGTGGCAAAGTTGAGGTTGGAATAAGATTACGGAAATGTGGTTTATTTGGGTGTTAACATCACCTTATTTTTCCTAACTAACTCAGTCGACTCCGACTACTCATAACTGCTCCTGCTCGAACGTTAGCTCACTGATAAAATGAGTTTATTCTAACTGAAACAATAAATATTTCGATTTTTAAAACGTTCCAAAATTATTTTAAATAGTTCGCTCGTGCACAAAATAAATACCTACGAGTACCTAAATCAAACAAAAAATTAATAGTTAAAAAAACTAAAAAACACGATTTGTTTAGTGTATTGTCATCGGTCCTCGATATATCTACAAAGTTTGAAAGAAATCTGACCGTTTAAAGTGGGTCAAAAACGCGCTCAAAGGAGTCGGTTACAAACATACAAACATACAAACATACAAACATACAAACATACAAACATACAAACATACAAACATACAAGCATACAAACATACAGGTGAAGCTAATAAAAGCGTGTTAAAAAATGTAGTTATTATTCTAAATATTTTATTCGTTGTTGAATTGCAAAAAAAGCAATGAAAAACACACACATCCTTGCAGTTGAAAATTTGCGTCGGATTGACTTCTTTTGTCTAGATCATATGGATATTCGGACAATGATTAATTTCCCTTGGGATGAAACTGGCTCTGTATCTTTTTCATTTACTTTCTCCGGTAGGAACTGCGATAGAGAGTGCATAATCTGCAAGGGGGAGATATAGGTAGGTACACTAGGTAACATATATCTACCTTGCTTATTAGGTTGATTACACGTAACGAGTACAGTGGCGAGTCAGTGCCCTCGGCCGAGTACTCGGTTTGTATAAACATTTTGACGAGGCGAGAACTGTCTCGCCTCGTCAAAATAAAAATAAAAACATGGTTCTAGTGACGGCATTAGATGTTTTTGTTTGCTCGGCCGAGTGTAGTCATTTACTGTCTCGCCACTAAACTCATTACGTGTAATGAATACATTAGCAACTGAAAAAAGATAGAAGCATAGACAATTTAAAATTTGTACCTAATTCACAAAATACTAATGAAAAAAAAAGCTGTTGACGTAAAACTTATCACCATTTAACACCTAAAAATTATCAGTCTTCACCCAGATACAAACCCCTTCTAAACTTTTTATCCTTTTCTTACTATTTTGACAACCCTCTGCCGGCACGTGGGGTGATATTTACAGATTAACTCTATTTAACCCGGTGGATGCTGTACTTTTTACTTCCTTAGCTGTTGACAGTTTTTTTTTTAGTATGTAACTAAGAAAGAGTCACATAAAGAAAACGTCAATAGAGACAATATCGATTGATTTAAAGTAAACTTTGTTTGTTAAGTTAGATCTAACAATTTGCGTTCAACTGAAAAAAGTTTTTACTCATTAAAGTGGATTTAGAAAATATTTATAATGTAAAAAGTATGTTTTCAATTGTGACTTTGGTTAAATAGGCCATAAAATATAATTATTAACTTTTAACAATGCAGCTATAGTTTTGGACCATAATTTCAATCTTTAATTTTATACATAAAAAAAAAACAACAGTCAAGTAAACGTTGTCGCTCTTACTTACCTATTCAACGTTAAGTTATGCACGATTGCTCAACGCAGCGACAATCGGATTTTAAAACAATAGAGTAGCCATCTTATAAATATTCAAGCAGCCATTTTGTTTTTGAAATCAAACCGCCGCCAACAAAAAACTTCTGACAATAAACCCAATCAGCCGCTACGAAAACTCCTCCAAAATTCTTCAGAATGGTATTAATTTTCAATGAGATTATTTACAAATTCTCAAGTTTGACGTGAATCGCATTTCAAGGCGCGATCTGTCAATATTGTCACAAAACATTAAAAAAGTGAAAAAAGTAGAAAAAAACATGAATGTGGCCTAATTTTCGATTTCAATGCGTACTTTGTGTGTAAGCATCGGGGCGTTTTACAAATTAATTCATAGGTTCAAAAAAACGAAACTATCCGGAAGACCGTTAGCTTTTACGTTTTTTTTTCTTTTATTTATGGTGCAAAAATTGGGTTACTTAACGGGAGCGTCGTCTATTGTATATTATCTTGAGGGACTCACAAAAACTATGGCGCAAAAAGTTCGCGACAAAAAAGGGGCGAAATGTTGTAACTTTTTTTTGTGTTGCGTAAAGCGTGCTTTGTAAAGTTTTGGACAAGATTAAAGTTAGATGTTTGGATAAAAGATAACTGGGTTAAATTAATGATTGTGACCTTCCAAATGTTTAGATTGCGCTTATCACAATGACCTGTTAAATGTTATTAGTTGATCATTACAACATGTTAGTGGCTAATAACTTTTTTTGAAAGATTTAACTACTACGCTTCTAGAAGTAAGTTCAGTACTTTTTCTATTTAAACTGCCAAGAAATAATTCAAGAAACTATTATTTATTAGAAGATCTTTATAAAAATTAAAACCTTCCAATATGTTCTAGGTAATTCTAAACCATTTCGCCAAGGTTTGAGTTCATTGTACAAAAGCTGGTCGCAATGTCAAGAAACGGATATTTCTCAGCACATAGATAAGTCGTAGCAAAACTGGCTCAACTACATACAATCCGTTTCGGCTTTTAAATCATTCACAGCATTGTGTGGAACCAACAAAACATATAGACGGACACGCTTTTTTCAAAACTAGATTTCAACCGTTCGCTACTCAAAGGGTCTCAAGCGAGAGGTCACAGGTCACCATCGTCTTTTTCGTCCAAAGAAAAAAGTCGTTACAAAACCCGTAAAGAAAAAAAGAAGTTAAAAAAGGGGCTTCTTGTAATATTGTGAATATTGATGAAGAATGAAATCAGGTTTTCGAAATCTGTTGTGAGCTTCATTCAGCACGCATGTGTGGTCCCACGGTGGGCTTCACGTGTTCGGAACTCCTTCTGGGAATCGGATGGCGTTCAAAACTTGATTCCGATCAAGTTTTATCACTGCCTGAATTTTATCACACATTTCAAACGAACTTCCATTATATAGTGCACAAACCAATTCGTAGAAGATTACACCAGCACACGCCTCTGAAGCTTTAGATAAACCAAAGTAACGAAGATAAAACTCCCTAAAAAACTACATAAAAGTCCACATAAAGGGATAAAGAAGTAAGGGTTACGATCTGGTTCCATCTCGACAAAGGGCACGCGATCCATTAAGACTCCAGAATCCTTGCGCACGATTCTTGTACCCTTTTGTACCCGTTAGAGGAATAAAGGGATGATAGCGTACAATGGGGTGCAGGAATCTCGGAGGTGGGTCGGATTGATCCCGGCACGCGTTTTAGGGTTAACGGTGATGCTGCGTGTGAGCACGCGTCGTGGAGCCAGTTTTGGTATATTTATGGAATAAGTTAAGATAGGGTTAATTTGATGAGATGGCGCATGGCGGCTTAATCGAGAAATTTATGGGGTCATGACTTTATAAATACTGGTTAGTAAACAAATATTTAAAAATACTGTATCATAATGACGTGGAGATTTTTTGAGTGCAACTGGATCCGTTGGATAAATTATCGTGTGGCTAATTAAGAGAACTTTGACATTAATCGTTTTCGCATGGACTTAAATGGCTGGCTGTATTTTGTGAACTCGCTGATTGGGGTTCCATGCATATTACTCATATTAGTTACTTTCTAATTTTGATAAAATTAAAGTGGGCATAAATATATGCAGTAGCTAAAAAAAGCCATAAAACAAATTTTGAATAAATTAATACATAATGTACCTAATATCCTTATGATAAATAATTAAATATTTACAAATTGTGACTCAATGGAAATATGTATATCTTAGAGATGTAAAAATTTCACAGAATAGTTCACGTTCTGGCCCTTATGACTCATCAAAGTCATCAATCCAGTTTTTTGAAAGGATTGTAGTGTCCTGATAAATTCGACTTGACATTTCAAGATGCCGATAATCTTCACACAAAAACCTACGCGAAACCACTTGTCGGTGTTGAGTGTTATAAAAACTGATGTTTGGCGCAAAAACAGGCCAAGATTCTCGTAAATTTGTCAGCCAGCCCCGCCTTGGAGAAGTGGCTGTTTTTACTCATATTTAGATTGGGTTTTGGATAATAAATTGCTTAAAGATGCCCTTTTCGGCGTAACATAGTGTCGTGTTTGCGTTACTTGCTTTCCTTTTCTGATTTGTCTGATTTATCATAATTTACAATGCAAGTATTTAAAATCTCGATCTCGCTTGACAATATGGTATAAATTGACAAATAGATTTTTGTCAAATTCAAATATTTTATTCGCGAAACATGGGGTATTTACAATTGTAGTTAATAATAAGTTCTTATAATAGTTTTAGTTTGCGGTGCGGTGCAACCGTTATGGAACACAAAATTTTAAAACACAAAATCATCAACACACACCAAATTACACGAGAAATAGAAATCCCAAATATGGCTTAAAGACTTGATAAAATCAAATTTAGTTTTTTGGTCAAAATTTGAGATTGAAGATCATTCCCGGAATTTCTAGATTGACCGTTACTTTTACATTTTTTTTTATTCACATAATAATTTTAGTAAAACAATCTACTCATATTGTAATAATAAAATTACCTCAGCTTGAACTAAGTATGTAGGTAGGTACTCTCTACTTCGCTCTACTTTTCAGCCTTGACAAAAAGACCTTTGGATCAACGCAATTAGTTTAATCATGAATCCTACTCTTAATAGTTAATTTGACATTAGCTGACATCTAATAACAGCCTACTTGTTTATTCCGTGCTCGTTATAATAGTCGTATCAAAACATAATAATGTCACCTCTGAACTGCTAATAATGAAGTGCGTTTGAACGTAGGCACTAATTATGACATCTGAGCGAAGCAATCGAGTTTGACCTCTGTATGGTATTACATTGTTCTTTGGCTAATTGTGTATTGTCTTAGATTAGGTCTTCTTTTTGATAGATTAACATCTTCTTAATATATATAAATCTCGTGTCACAATGTTTGTCCTCAATGGACTCCTAAACCACTTATTAACCGATTATAATAAAATTCGCACACCATGTGCAGTTCGATCCAACTTGAGAGATAGGTTAGTTTAAATCTCAAATTAAGTATAGTCGCAATTTTAATTTATTGCAAATTATAAGTATACTGATAATTTTTACTATAAATTGACAAGTTAGCATCAACATACTACGGTTGCTATAGTTACGAAATATTTGACATAGAATTGACGCAATGGCTTTTGACAGGACAACGTCTGTCGAGTCAGCTAGTATTTATATACATATGTATGTATGTAGGTTAACAAAGTATATTAGTTAGTAGCTGCACGTACCTAATGGTTTCATTCGTGTTTTACAATTACCTTCGAGTCCTTTATTTTTGTTTTTATTTCTTGGAGTCTTCGTGAAGTAAATACCTCTGGGCAGGCATATCTTTCCAAAACTTTAATGATCGGTTCAGCGATTGTTATTGTTTTATTGATATCGATTAAATAAACTCGGTGGCCTATTTTAGCATAAAAAAGGCAGCGAGTTTAAAATGAAAACTGACGCTGTTTCGATAATAAGTCCCATTTGATTATACTCATCACAAAAATCCTGAAATCTAAAAAAATCTAAAAAAACAATGTTAACTTCAAAATACAAATAGCACACAACACAATGCAATCAGTTCACATAGTGACTGCTACTTATTCTGTGCCTCGTCCCCTGCTTGTGATGAATGATTAGCTGCTGATTACTGTCGGAGTCTAGATGTTGCGGATAACCCGCGCACCGCGCGCCGGGTACATTACACCCCCGAGCGGTGTTGGTAGGGCTGCCGAGTTTTGTTGGTGTTTATGTTTTAACTAAAAATTATTAAATTCAAGGAAATATCACATAAAAAAGTTTACATAGTGCGATTGATTGTACTGTAGTACCACTCGGTCGAACCACGTGACTATATCCGAATGTTTTGTCTACCCGGTAAAAAGAATAATATTTATTAATTCATAATATTGTAGCCTTTCTATTATTCGATTTTTTTTGGAACTGAAAGGTAGTTAAAAATAGTTTAAACCTGATCAGTGTACTACTCTGTCAAGAAAGTACCGGGAAAATATCAATAATACACAAAATGTTTGTTATTCATCCAAATTTATTTTATCACCTTCAAAGTATGCTCCTTCAGAAACGATACACTTACGCCAACGAATAATCCAATCATCTAAACATTTTTTAAACGCTGTTTCCGGAATTGAGTTGAGTTCTCGCCTCGAATTCTCCTTTGTCTCCTACCGATTGAAAACGGGTGCCTACTAAACTAGTTTGCATGTCAAACTCGTAAACCCACGTCTCGTCACCAGTAACAATGCGTTTCATAAATGTTGGGTCGGAATTGACCCGTTCTAGCATGTCCTCAGCGACTCTCATGCGATTGAGTTTTTGGAGAAAATTCAGGTCTTTTGGGACTAGCCGAGCGGTAACATGTTTCATACCCAAATGATTACTTAAAATGGTACGGATCGACTCGTGAGATACAGAAAGTTCAGCGGCTATCTCTCTCAAAGTTGAGTGAGGATTTTCAGTCACTATTTCCTTCACTTTTGCGATGTTAACTTCAGTTGCAGACGTTGATGGCCTACCAGAGCGAGGCAAATCTTCCATCACATCTCGACCGCTTTTGAACGCTTTGTACCACTCATAAGCACGTGTTTTTGATAAAGTCGATTCGCCGTAAGCCTTCTGTAACATTTTTAGTGACTCCGAACACGAAATTCCATTGGCGATGCAAAATTTAAGACAAACTCTTTGTTCGATGTTTTTGTCCATGATGAAATTCGTAATACACACTAGACATGACATAACTAAAAACAGCACCATATTTAATCTAAATAACAGACGCAACTCAAACTCCGCGCCAAAATGGATAACAGTTGTGCCAATCTAACAACAACAATAAAAACAAAAATTTGAATTTGGAACCCAAAACAAATCATCCATTCCCGATACTTTTTTGACTGAATGATTTTCATCAAATTCGGTTCACCGCATAGTTATTATTTGACAAAGCTATTTTTGCATGTGTTTGTTTCTAAGTTTCATCGTATGTTTCGCTAAAGTTATACAAAATTGCTTTTGATTTAATGACATATTCATTCCTTTTCTGTGACAACCCTAAAACTGCCACAAAAGGTGAACACTGAAGCCCACGCAATGAGTGACATAATAACCGACGAACCGATCGCAGATAAGCCATTAATTTGGCTCAAGTATCCTATTTCATACCAAAAATGGACCCCAACATCAAACCATCACCCTTATTTAAAGCTCTATAAAGTCCAAAATAAGATTTGCAATTCCAGAAAATTCTACAGATTTTTCTATGAAGAAATTGATATGAATCCCTTTTGTGTGGGAGCACAAAAGCTTTATTGTTTTGCATACGGTTTGGAGTAATGAATATGTTTTCATTAATTTGTGGTAGCCCTTGAAGTAAGGGTCCATATTGATTTAAATTTTGTATTTTATGGTTTTATTAGCAAACATGTGTAAGAAAAAACTTTTGTATTTAAGTCGTATAAAAATGTTGAATGAATTATATTTAAAGCTAACTGACAACTACAAATTTACTTATTTTAAAATTCAAGACATTTCTTTTCCAAATAATAAGTATTCATCGATGCATACGCACGGAACTAATCCGTATCACTTCCGATAATTCCGTCAACAATAGAATATGTCGTCCAGAAATCGTAAAAATAACTCAGAAATACAAATTCAGTCGTCATGGGAAACGTCGACGACTTCACGGTTAACTAATAAGGGAGTCCAAACTGGGCACAATGGACCAAAGGACGAAGCGAAAAGTTACTGGCCGGTAATAAAGAATAAACAGTTCAATTCGTGATGCGATAAATCGATACGCAAGTGACATTATTTTGAATACGGAACGTCATCTTATTTTGTTATTTCTTTTTTTGGCTGCCAGATCCCGTAATGCTACTGGCTGAATAGACGAAGGGGGCCAAGGCAATTAAATTTTAGGAAAGTTTGTGGAGCAAAGAGGTCGGACAATGGACGGACTGCACCTTTGCTGTGGTCGTGTGTCTTTGTTGTTGCCGACGTGTTTTGCTTTGGTAAGGGACGTCTTGTGGATCGTTATCTTTTAAAATTGAGACTGAATTGTTGAATTTGATCTATTTCGGATTTTGCAATTACCTAGAGATTTTCTTAGCATGTAAAAATTATTAAAAATAACAGAGTAACTAGCCCATCTGTAAAGTGTAGAGTTACGAACCTAAATATAATTGACCTTATTTACTTCATACTTCTTAAAAAAACCAAACTCATCAACTTTGAAACTAATAAGTTCATGGCACGATAGGTTATCTAATAATTAAAAAAAAGATACAACATTTTCAATCTAAAGCAAGAATCTAAAATAACTTTGACCAACGAAAAATTTTTGAAGTGTGATACAAAAAAACTGAACTATAACATTAAAATAGAACTCACAAATAAATTCCCGAGGCGTGAGACAATTTTTTTCTTACAAAAATAGGGCTTGTTAGTGGTCACTCCAATTTTTTGCTGGCCAACAATAGGTAGGCAAATTTGTACAACACTCGGCCCAAGTAGCTGAGAAAACAGTTTTTGTGAACTGTTTTTTGTAGTTTTTTGCTGTCAAGATTTATTACAATAGAAAAAGTAACGGAAGATGAAAGCAAGATGTTTACTGTTAGGTTTTACAAGCTGGACATTTAGCATAGCATTACCTAATTATGAAGGTGTAGTGACTTGGCTCCAACTTTTTTATGGTGGAGGATGACCAATATGAGCAAAGGTATCTTGATGTGGTTTGTCTTGAATTCTTGAAATAAACGTGGTGCGTTTCAGGAATGAAAGTCCTAGAAGATAACCAATTATTTTGTTTTATTCAACATTTGTAATTTGAGCAGATATTTTTATTTTAATTTAGACTTTTTTAATTTGGGTTTTTAATGATTAAATACTTTGTATTCATAGTTAAGGTATAAAAGTTGCCTGAAATAAATTGTTTATTTTTTTAAATATGTATTATATTTTTACGATAATCTCATTGGTTAACCTATACAATTCGTATTTGGCTTACAGCAGACATAAAAAATACTAGTTTTGGCCAAAACCGTTTGTCCAACAAGAATTATTTGATGTGTTCTAGTACTTTTTTTATTTAACTTTTCATTTTACTATTCCATAGGCAAAATTGTGCGATACGCGCAAAAATGTACCTACTATTTTATACGCGGTAAATGTGCAAAATAGTACATTAAAACGATGACTAAAAACTGGATACCCTTGTAAAGCTTTTCCAAGCCATAACCAAAGACCATGAATAACTTGACCACAAAGATAGGTATTTTAAGTGCAAATATTATCATATTAGGCGCATCAATTTCATACCCCTATCCATCAAGAGGGCACGGAAGAGGGGACACTATTGACACAAAATTTACGAGATTAATATTTGCTGAAAGAGAGACGTCTATGGTGGATTTTATAGGTACCTACTGACAAACTGCTGAGAGCCTATAGATATTGCTTAAAATAAATAAAAAACAATTTTAAGGTATTTTAAATTTAGTTTTATGTTTTGCTGAGCTGTTTAGTCTCGAGCATTTTTGACGTTTTCAGTATTAAAATTTGTAATGAGAAGTTTCGATTGATTCATATTTCGTTAGTCTGGTATCTGAGTACACTAAAAGTGCATTGCATAACAGAAAATTGATGCCTATATTTTTGTTATAATTAAACACGGGAATACTCACGTAAAAATTAAGTCGTCTACTACGACTAGTTTCGGTCACATTCGGTGACCTTCATCAGGCGAGTTTACAAACGTGACGCGCTCGCGGTTGCGTCTCGTTTGGCACTGTTTAGCGTGAGTATTCCCGTGTTTAATTATAACAAAAATGTGTGAAAACCACGTTAGTTTCCTTAGTAAAATTGATGCCTATAGTTAATCATTTGTGTCAATAATAAAATATCTATATTGACTATTGAATAAATGGTAGTTATAGATTAACTCTATACCTCTTTTGTTGTTTTCTTTGCTTTTTTTTCTTTCTTTTTTTTTCTCACTTTTTTAGTATGTAAAGTACCTACATTTCTACCAAGTTCACTTTTTTTTTCACAAAATAATCAAATTTAAATCGGCTTTACTGGAAATCCTCTAAACATCCAAGAAAGGTCTCCAGTAATCCGCCGGACCCTCGCGGAAGGTACCCGCTTCTCACGACCGCCGCATAATTTTGCTATAAATAAAATTGCACTGTAAAATTTCTCGGACATTTGGCCAGATACGGCTATTGTATGGAGAGAGCTTATTACAAGTTTTTTTTTTTAAATATTGGACGTGGTTGATTTAGTTTTACGGAGCACGGAACTTGCTCTTTTTTACTGTTGGTTAATTCAAGCCGAACAACTCTAGTGACTATATATATCTTGCGAAAACTGATCTTTTTATCCGTTGATAAGTATTTACTCGGTGAATTAGTAAAATCACCTGACCGTACCATTCATGCGTATTAAATATAACGGCTTACATAAAAATGTTGCCTAGCTCGATATAGAATCTATATTATCGATATAGATTTTTGTATTGGTCACAAGTTAAATCATAGGTATTTAAAATTTTTACTAAAGATTTAGGACAGATATTATTTGTCGTTAGTTAAGAAGTCGACCTGTTTGGCTCAGCGGTAGTGTAGCCGCCTTATAAGCCAGAGGTCCCGGGTTCGATTCCCGGCCGAGCAGATGTTTAAATGATGAATTTAAATATCTGTTCTGGGTCTGGGTGTTAGTTGTCCTTGTCTTTGTGTGTGTTCCATGGCATCCCCGACACAGGATTTATTCCTAGGGGGCTATGAGTGTGAAACGTTTAATAATAATAATAATAATTTGGGTAGGTATTTTCCTAATGGTGTCCTAATGGTAACTTTAAAAAAAATTGATTCAATAAATTAGTCGTACCTAAATGGAACTCAAAAGCTATCTCCATTCTTCGTCAGCCAGTAAGGTCCGTTCGAATTCGGATCACAATCGCAGTCAGTAGCGCTCTACGGACCTCGATATTATATATACTTAGTTGGCTAGCTAGCTATATAAGTATACATATATGTAGATAGGTAAGCGGAACAGAGGTTGATATCGGGTAACCGAAAATCAGCTCAAAGATTTTCTTCTTATAGTAGGTAAAGTTCTATAATAGTAGGTTTATAAATTTAAGAGGATAACTATGCCTAGGTGTGTCTTGGCAATGGGTATAGAAAACGATTGTTTATGGTTGATGATGTAAGAGTACTATCCTTAGATGAGTTTTAAAATGACTGAATGAGCTGCTCAGTTTTTGGCCTCGAGGTTTAGGGGTTTTAAAGCATAGACTCAGCATAGTAGGTACTCAGTGATAGCGTTGCTTTCCAATATTAAAAGATTTTTCAAATTCGACCCAGTAGTTCCGACCATCTACAAACATACAAACTTTTTCATACAAACGTACTATATTATCTGAAATTATGTTAGAAAGAGCGGGCTCTTTTTCCGCAACTAGGCCGGTAATCGGCCCTTTTTGCGTGACATATGCGGGTTTTCCTCACGATGTTTTCCTTCACCGAAAAGCCAGTGGTATGTAAATTCGTACATAAGTCCTAAAGAACTCATTGGTACGAGTCGGGGTTTGAACCCGCCACCTCAAGAATGCGAAGCGTCGGTTCTCCCACTGAGCTACCACGGCTCTCCTGAAATTATGTTCTATATTAATATTTAGCATCCCTTTATTGAACACTTATTTAATATTTTTTCTTAGACTAGCGATGCGTAAAATCCATTTCCAAAAATATCTCAAATTCTACCCAAAATCCAGCTAATCCATCACATAAAAACAAACGACGTTCCCATAAATTGTCGCAAAAAAATCACCATAAGGTTGGGGTAAATCCTTGGGCGTGAATATGGCATATTTTACCCGATCGGGTAGATTATGCGGATGTATGGCAACGCAAGGGTTACTAGAGATACCTCTGGTTACCCTTGGATACAATTTACAAGGGCTCGGGTCCGTTGTCTAACTGAATACGTGACTAGGAAATGGTGGGACCACGGGGACATAGCAACGGAGAGACAAAGCGACAGTATTTTATTTATCCGTTGTATTTTATTGAACTGCCAAAAAAAGTATTTTTTAAATGCTTTGACAAGAATTTTCTAAAAGTACGGGTACATATTTGTCAAACGACGAATCAAACGAGCACGAATTTGAAGGGATTGCGTTTTGGATTGTGGACTTTGCATGACCTCCTTCGGACTCCATCATCAGATCAGCTCCGTGTGATAGTAATATTTTAATAACATCTGATTAATATACATTTGCTTGTAAAATTTCCAAAAAAAAACATGTTAATTGTTAGCCATTGTAAACTATTACTTGTGATAGGTGTTGGTTGGTGTTGGTGGTGTTGTTGGTGTTGGTATTTTTCGTGTGGTAGGTACCTATGTAAGTGAAACAATGCCAATGAAAAATAACAATGGAAACAATACATTCCACGTTGAGCACCCTTTACTTGAATCGTAAAATTTTATCGGACTACGCACATCTTTAGGTAAATCCCAGACTAGCCCCTAGGGAGCAGTATCACTTGAATTCTGATCTATTGTATAAATACGTAAAATTACGCTACAGTTGGTAAATTATTGCTTTTTATTTATCTATCTTCATCACACAATAAAATTACGTTAATTATTTATTATAATACGTCTGGCTTACACGTTAATCAAGAGTCGAGAATGGGCGGGAAACGGTTACCGTAGAATATTTTTTTTCTTTTTTATTACCTACGTTTTTAGACACGTGCAATCCTAATCATTCGTTTTAAAACTAAACTCAAACTACGAACTTACTCAGCCCATACCTACGAAGTACGAATATATGAATACAAACAAAAACAGGTAGAATTACCGTGTATTGACATTATAAAAATAAATTAAGAAAGTCCCCTTTATTATACCATCGCAATCGCCTTTACCCTTTCCCAGCCCATTCATCAGAAAAGTAAACAAACCGGCCACTTGGCCACTTTATTTTATGGCAACCCTCCTCATAACCGCGCGTTTTACCCAAAAAATGGGGAAATTTTATCGTTGGAGAGGTCATCAATCAATGAAGATTACGCGGTCGCGACGACGTAATCAAAATACTGCGGAATGACCGCAGTGTTTTTGATATTTTTGGAGAGGAAAGTCATCATTTTTGGAGAGGAAAGTTTTTTGGTCGATTTTGTTTCAGATAATATGACAATAATGTGTGAAAATATGAGTACATATAATGATAATTGTAAGCAAAATTGTAAAGCAAAAAAAAACAATGATTAAATTTTGGTTTGTTGTACTCAACTATTGTTTTAAATTTTAATGGTTTTGATTTTTAATGATCGTCTGTGGCCAAACTTAGGCATAGGTTTAGACTTACTGACAAAAAAATGTAGCACTGTGACGAGTAGTCATACACTGTTCTTACCATCATTCAAATGACTTGCTTGTCATCGCTGATCTTCAAATAAAATAATAAATACATTAAAACAAATTTTTAAACTCTGTTAAAATATGTTAGCGAATAAAATCGTCTGCTCAATTAAGTTTACCAAACCTAAGGTCAGTTCCACACCTGCTTCGAATAAGTCGAATAATAATACGATGACATTGCATGCCGTCCAGTCCAATGCAACAGCAGTGCATAAATTACAGGATGACAGACAATGGCAACACTGACCGGACTTCACAATACAATGTTTTCTTAAGGGATCATGCATATTCAAATTTTAGGGTCGCGAATTTTTTTTTCTAAAGACCAGTTCTCACGGGTCAAGCGCTGACCTTACCTGGACAATGCAGATATCTGGAGAATTTATAATTAATGTTCTTGCATCGATTGTGCGTGTTCGCGGATAAAAGGGCCGCGAATTTTGTGAATAGTTTTTTTTAGTCTATGAATAGTTCAAGTTAGGAAAAGTGGTATTTCTTGAATATTGATGTGTGCAGGGGCATCCTTGAGAACCAAACGTGTCATTAATCATTTAGTTGACCTTCCGGTTTGTCTTGGTTTGAACTTGGGAAATGGTAATTTTTGGCATTGAAGTTGCAGAATGGACGTTGCGTTTAATAAATCGTGTAACAGCTTTGACCATCGACAATAAAAAAAACTGACGTTTAAACTCGATAGAATTGTTTTTTAGTTTGAGCAAATTCTCGAAATTTCAACGAATTTGTCTATTTAAAACGTCGATTCGTCAATCGATAAAGTTCCATAAAATTGACTGCAGGATGGTTTTAACTCCACACACCCATTAAAAATACATATTACAATGATTGTTAAGATGTTGTTGTGAAGTTAAGATTAAGATTTTTCCATCCAATCAGGTCAATTTTAATTTTGGATAAAATACAAAAATAGTTATAATACAATACATTATTACCTTTACTGTACATTAAGCAAATTATTTAACAAGTAAGTAGAATTACATTTGGTAGTAACATAGGCTATATGTTACTACCGAATGTAATTCTACAGCATCGATCTAGTATGTCGTTCTACAGGTAATTATGCTTATTTCTACTCCCGCGCTCTTTTTGTTAAAAGATTTAATTCAACTAGCCTTATTAGGATATGGGTCAACAAATCTTACAACTGATTTGATCCACTTCCCGATGTCCAAGTGAACTAAAATCTGGTGTAACTCCAATAACAATGCAACAAAACATCGATAAAAAATATATTTTTTAATTGTCTTGTTCAGATACAAAATAAGGGAATTCTTAAAATATTTTTTTCCCAAAATATCAACATATTTCAACAATAACATCTTATTAAAAACGCGACGACACAATAATGAACACATCACAAAAGCCCAAACTATTTTAGACTTGTAATTTTCCGAGACATTGGATGTAATCGTTAACAAAATGTCATTAGTTTTTTAGTTTGTCGGAAGTTGGCGACTGTCGGCGATTTATGTCTACAGAAATGTCCACGAGGATTTGAAAAAGGAATAAATTGTATTTGGAGGGTTGGTAGTCTTGACTATCTATAATTATAGTCTAACTCTAACTAACTAGCTAACTCGTAGAGCGATTTTAAAATTTTCATAATTAAAAGTACGTAAATTTTTTTTTATATTGATATTAGCTAGTTTTTAGTTACGAGTTTTTAAATATAAGCATCAGAATATGATAAAAAGTATTTTGTAAGTACGAAGCTTAATTTATATTTAAACAAAAATTGGGTAGGTCCAACAATTTAGTCAGTCATCATTCTTGAAATAAAACAAAAATTCCAATTTCAAAAGCTGCTTCTATCTTTTATCCACTCAAGAGAATCATCATAAACTTATTACCTACCGACACTTCACTTTATCTTAGCTTTTACGCTATCTTCGAGCGAGCACGCGCTTTCGACAAATTCCTCCCACGGCAGCCCTCACTTCTTTCAAATGCTAAAAAACTTAAAGAAACTCAATATACTAAAACACAGTACCGAGATTTCTACCGGTGACTATCGACTAAATCGAATTTATTTTACTTTTACATAAATATAACATAATTTATTCGGGAATAACAAAATACTTTAGATTCCAGAGAGTTCCAAAGACTCATCTCGGGAGCCAGTAGCTTCTTCAATTTACAATAATTATGTTAAAATGACAATTTTAGTTATTAGTAAAATATTAGCTATTATTATAATAATTGAAGGCGACATTTGAAAAAACTAACTATGTATTCAAATATCACACTTACGTTAGTAGCAAGTTCGAGAAAAACAGAAAAGCGCAGCTTGGTACTACAAAACGTAGCTATAGTCTATTTCAAATAGAGAGCGAAAAACGGACATTGACCTTTTAGTGTTGCGCAGGGAAGACCAACCTTCTTTGCATCAATAAATTGTTTTAATAGTTAGCAACTATTTTGTCACTATCAAAATTCAGGTTTTCAGTTTTTACCTAACAATTATCATTACATTACTATTATCACTATTTAACTCAAAACTGTAGATCAAGTTTTTCGTGTAACTATCTACCTACACATTAGTAAATTAATCATCTGACATTGGCAGGTGTAATTAGTTTAAGATTTAAGTGTGTGCCAAATAAACTATTTATAATTATTATTACCTATTTATAGGAAACGATTATGAAAATAAAATCAAACGAATAAAAAAATTACATTATATTAAATCTGAATCAGAATTACTATCGTCTGACGAGCTGCTGTCTGATGTTTCGCCTGTTACGTTTATGATAAATGAATCCACAGTTTTATCCACTTCCTGGTCTAATGAGGCTAATTTTTCTTCTTCTTTTTTTACATGGCTTATACAGTTTTGCCATTTTTCGGGGGTAATGTGGCTTAGCGCTTCATGGAGTAGCTTTTTTACATGACGAGGAAGACGACTCCGATGATTCCATTATCACTCACAAACAAAAAACAACACAAAACAAATATATGTCCTAACAAAAACAGATATAACTAATTTAACTCAACAAAAAATAACAATTAACAACCAAACATTCAAATAGCACACTAAAACAATCCGAATCCAAGCGTATTCCAGAGCGGAATGTGGCCCCAGCCATATCTTACCGAAAAATGTCAAAACAGGTTTGCAATATCTGATGGACCTTGTCGCTCGCCTCGCCCGGTACCACGAAACACGGTAAATGCGTAAGCGACAGGGAAACGATACATAAATGTATGGATAACGATACGCATCGTTTGTTTTCGGTGCTCTCGTGGTACCGTGGCGTGAACGTACGTTTTTCGCTCTCTAGTTGAAATAGACTTTTTTTATAACTAGTTTACTGTCCTTCATTGTAGTGTTCACAAACCAGGAAGAAATATCTCAAAAACGGTAGTTGGAGTATTTATGGAAATCTAAATAACGTTGAGCTTTTTAATTGTGGGGATGAGTTTTTTGTAAATGAAATTTGTTTATTTTTGTGAGCGAGTGATTTGTTCGGCGGTAAATATTGGTGCGTGCCGGTTGCATGGAAGCAAATGAACTGTCGAATAAATAGTGAGCGTCGCTTGGGATGGATTTTGGACGAATTTATGCTGATAGTTTACTGCCTAATGAATGTAAAAGAAGCAGCTCAAAATACAAGAAAAAAAAGTCAATAAGGTTGAAAAGAGTAGGGTAGCAAAAAGTAGAACAAAGCCAAGCAATGAAAAAGAAAAAAATAAAAAGTACACCATGTAAAGAGATTCTATTCAAGGAGGTATTTTATGTATCATGATATTTTTTAATGTACTAAATTAGTTCTTCGTTGTTTCTCCGTTCAGAATAATAAACACAAAAATGAATAAATAGTGGTTTTAGATATTTTGTCTAATAATATTAATTCAACTGGCAATTCAACCGCTTCAGTTTTTTATTTTGTGTAAGTTTCATTCAGCCAGCATCAACGCCAAAAAGTTTGCATCCAAACAAAAAATTAAAATGCCATAAACAAAAATAGCTCGCGTTCCATTTTTAAACTGGAGCTATTCTCCGAACACTCTCGCTGTAAGATAAGACATTTCACATTAACGGCGCCCGAATGGCCACTGAAACGGATCTTTTTCAGTCTAATGGGTAATATTTTTTTGTTCATGGGTGGGGTTAAAGGTGAGCACCGACCAATCGTAGCAGAGAATAGATAAGAACTAATAATTAATCTGTGGTTATGCATCTGCGTCATTGTCAGATAGAGAAGTTAAAGAACTCTATTGGAGAGGGAGGGGAAATGCTATTCTTGGAAGTTTCAAGTATTCTGTTGGCAGTTTAACGGTAGTTCCTAGTCGTAGTAGGTACGAGTATGTGTAGGTCTAGAGTTTTCTGAATGAAAACTTTATAGACACAGAAACTTTTTTTCATAGATAACAACTTTTCTTCCGTATATCTTAGTAATTATGTTATACGCAACTTGCAGAAAATAGAGACAAACCGAGTGCACTTAAGTAGTTTAAGCTTTACTAAGAAAAAACTCAAACAAACAGCTACTTCGAATATTTTACGTTTGTTGTAAGTATCATATTTTATTATTTCTTGTCAAATAAATGGAACGTTAATCAAGCATCCAGTTCTGAATACCTAAATTGTATTCCGCAAACATCATAAATTACACAATTTTCACACCAATTTCTGAACGAATTGCGAATGCAAGAATCAGACACGGTTGGCGGGAAAAAAATCGCTCGCCAAGCATTACCAACATGACGCCATAAATTGTAATACATTTTAAAAATGGAACGCTCCGTTCCGTTACACATCTCGGAGTTAGATTCGATGCGTTCCGCGACATTGAGTGCGGATTGCGGGATATATTGTGTTCGAAACTGGATTTAATGCGGCGGATGGAAGCGACGTAGTGCCAAAGCCAAACTGAGATTTAAAAGTATTATATTCTTAATGTTATAGGTGAAATAGGTGTTTTTTTGTCACGCACGGAATATGATGCTTGTTTTAAGTGTGCACAATAAAATAGTTGCTTTTGAAAAGTAAAGTAAAGTAAAGTAGGTACCTATGTTAGTAGGTATTAAGTAATTCCTTTAATAAAATAATATCATAAATATTTTGTGCTTTTTATTCAGAATATGCAGTGATAGTAAAAAGCTATGTCCATTTTTAAAAGTTAAGTCTCTTAAACCTAAGCTAGAAATGTCAACGAAATGCTATTTTGTATAAAGTGTCTAAAAGTTTAAATATATAAAATAAAATCATTAATATCCCTAAAATGAATCTGACATAAAATAAAACGTTCGATTTCAACCCCGGTATTTTACTAACCCCTAAATGTGGTTATAAACGCGCCACATTTCTTGTACTTACTCCCCCATTTCTTTCGTATAACTTTACATCACATATTTCTGTCTTTGCCGTTTACAAAAAGAAAAATGTTGAACTCTATTGTTTTAAAAATAAAACCCAACGCACTGGCCGATAAGAAAATGTCTTGTAGAAAAAAATATGGAAATATTATGGCGGGAAGTAGACTACGAATTGTCGTTTAAAAAATATAGGCAAGGAGAAATTTTAGAGCCAATGAATTTTAATGGTCGCATTTAGGATAACATTTATTATGGGTATTTAAGTGATTTCTCAGTAAAGTTTTTGTTTGTTGTGATATATTTTATAGGTGTTTTATGATCGAGTTTTGTGGTTGGTAAAATTACATGGTAAAACGACTTAGAAGTTTTGAAAATCATGTTTGGAAGTCGTTTATTTTTTTGGCCTAATTTAAACAGTATATAGATTCAGTGTCTCGTCAAATCACGTCGTCACATTCATTTTGCGAACCGCACGAGTGTGGAATGATCTGCCTGAATGGGTGTTCCGCGATGGATATAATATGGGTGTCTTCAAGTCGAGAGTGAATCGGTTTCTTCTAGGCAAGCGTGCTCCATCGTAGGCCGCATCATTGCTTCCCATCAGGCAAGATGGCGGTCAAACGCAAGCCTATTCATGAATAAAAAAAAAATCAGTATTTTTACAATATCGTCAATGGTTTATGCAATCATTGAGTTCCGTAAAGTAAACTAAGTAGGTGAGGATGTGGTCCTCAAGTGGTGGTAGGAAGTAGCACGTGTCTAGTGCGGTATCATCTTACAGCGAGGAAGTGGAGTTGGAGCTGTTATTTATTCTGTGGCTTTACTTTTTTTTTGTTGCAGAGCCCGGCATGACATCATACGTGATTTTCGTTTTAGATCTCCTTAGCAGAAAAAAAGGATGCGCAGAGTAACCAAGACTAGATACGCATAAAGTACATGTACCATTGTGCGTTTTGTTGAAGTTTGCTGATAGGGTTATTCATAACTATATATAGGGTTATTCATAAAGGGTATGCTAAGCCGAAAAGAGCTCATAGTACTCATCATTATGAACAACTTTTAATATGGGACCAACTCGAAATTCGCGAAAAAAAAATCAGCTGTTCCATAGAAAAATGTCAATGACACTCAACGAAATGTATGAAACAGCTGAAATGTACTTATCATTCGAACGGCCGGCCTAGTAATAATCCGAATCTAATCTAGGAAGCCATTGCAATGAGCACAGTTCGTCAGTCGATAGAAAAGTACAATTTCGTTTCCTTCTTTTGTGCGTGCTTCCGTTTGTACGATGGCTTCGATTTTTAAAGAGACCATGGTTTGGGACAAGATTGGATCGGAACGGTGTCTTGGGATGGGAAAATGAAGCATAAGCGAGAAAGCACGAGGGATTTTTCATAATCTACAAAGTTAGAGTAGCTAGATTTTCGTCAAAATTGGTCTCACTTTGACGAATAAAAATAAATGTTTAGTGATTTGTTCACTGTAGCTGCGTACGTAGCATGTGCTACGAAACTAATAGAAAAAAGATATAGAGAATACTTAGTTTGAATAGATGTAGAGCTGATAAATAGATTTTAAGCTCTTTATTGTTCACACTAGAAATTATAAGTTGGTAAATGTATAACAACGCTTAATAATTAATAGAATACGAGTATATGGTGACGAGTCCATATTGCTAAGAGCGATCTCTTCCAGGCATCCTTAAAAGAGGATACATCGATAAATGTATGTTATCGATGTATCCTCTTTCGTTCTTTCCTCTTTCTTCCAGGCATCCTTAAAAGAGGATACATCGATAAATGTATATTATCAATCTTCCGACTTCGGTGATAATATACAATATATTAGTACTTAGTAGGCTGATTGGAAATAATACAAGAAGTTGTCCATTATTTTCCTTTTTTCTGGGGGCTGTAATCGGAAGAGTCGGCAGTATTACATGTCAAAGACAATCCTCTTACCGCGAACTCCTTGCGATGGCCTGTCTTTGACCACTAACTATACTCTATGGCTTCCCACAAATCTACGGGCCGTATTATTTACTTACCTACTTACTTCCTATCCACAGAGTCTGCTGGATGTAGTATTTTGGTAAAACCTTTTTTGTAGGTAGTAACACTAATAATTTGGAAATTAAAATGCATTTTTAATGTTTTTTGTTATATTTTTTTAAACTGTAAACTCAAAAACGGTTTAAAGATTTTTAATAAAATTTGGCGTAGATGAAGCTTAGGAAACATCTAGGATTATTACGTTTCAAAAATACAGAACAGAACTGCAGAACTCGGACAGCGAAGAACTTATTTTGTTGTTAAAATTCCCATATTGTTTGCGGATCTAAAAAAATAAAAAAAAAAGTACACTCGCCTAAAATTCGAAAAACAGTGATCAAAAGTATCGTAAACAGGAAAATACTTTAGTTAAGTATTTACTTTGTCTCTGACGTTATGCAGAGGTAGGTAGGGGTAGTCGTTACCTCTGCGTTCCATCAAAGTCATACGCGCTATGACTTTTCACCCCCGTACGATTGCTCAAAAGAAGTCTCCGCCATTAAGGCGAAATAAACAAACACTAAGGACTAATGGCGGAACTCACCCTGACCTTCCGTTTCCTCCCTCGTACTCACTTTATTAATAAATCTAATAATGCTTTTACATAAATCACTCAAAATTTTTAACAATTCAATATCAACCCTAATTCTTTGACTTAAAATTCAAATTCCTTCAACTACTGTTACAATTTTTTCATTCGTTTTTATTTTAAGCACAAATAAATTCAAGGCTTAGGATATTTGAAATAAAGGTAAAAGTCCTTTGAAAATAGTTGGTGTCAAAGTTTTTGTAGGTACAAATTCGTGAGTAAAAACGGTCGCATCTGTTTCGAGGTGATTACGATGTGATTATTGTAAATTATAACAGTAAGGTAATGATGTAACCCTAGCAACACTTCTTATACTGATGTTTATGTTACCTTTGTCATGTTCTGATTTATGATAGATAATATACAGAAAGAGATATGAACGTAATATGTTAAATAAAATACTAGCTGCGCCCCGGGGTTTCACCTGCATTTTCCGGAATAAAAAGTAGCGTATTATGTTATTTCAGGGCTACTTCGTACCAAATTTTATCCAAATCCATGCAGCCGTTTTTACGTGATTGAGTAACAAACATATAAACTGTCATTTATAATTATAATGAGATTTGGTAGGTAAACGTAAATAATAGTTGTAAACGTAAACGTAAAATAGTTGTAAACGTAAACATCTTGGCATCTTATTTAACTTTTAAAATGTTAAGTTCACAAGGCACTAAAGCGTTGGCGGAATATGGCATAAAGTTCAAAGAAAACGGTAATACGATTGTTCACAATGATACAATCATAGTCATTGTAACCGCATACCGCAATGAATCCGTAATAGCCCTTAAAATGACCGTGGTATTGCCATTTCATTTGAAAATAAAGAAAAAAAAGTCGCATGCCATAGACAATTTGTGGGTGGAATTGCCGCCAAAAAAACATGGCCGAACGCAGCTGTCAATAACTTTTTGTATTGAGATGTCCAGCTCTGACAAACTTACATGTTCTGTCACTTTTTTCTTGGTTCGTTCTTATTTCAAACCATTAAGAGACATTTTTCAAAAAATATTGATTTATTGTGGGTAGTTATGTTTGCTACTAGGACATTGGTCATCATTATCACAAATGTAACTATTTCATGGTAATTTCTAAATCATGAACGTGTGAATGGGAGCTGCGTTTGTGACAATTAATTTTATGGACATTTTGTGTAATTGTCGTGGAAAAAATGAGCTTATGTGGGCGTGAGGTCTTTATGATACTAACGAAAAACAGTTAAATTTTGTTTATTTTTTTTCTAAAACTGTCTTATTTTTGAAATTATTCAGCCGAAATAAGCAATCGATCGCAAACTCGACTAGCTTACTTATTGTTTAATTTTAGTCATGTAAGTTTGTGAGTTCCAGTTGGTATTTACCTATTATATGCCTGCTCTATCGTTAGTTTATTGATATAGTTTTTAGGGTTCTGTACGAAAATGCTAAAAAGAAACCCTTATGGCGAGAGATTGGTGCCTTTCTGTATGTCCCTCCGTCTTTGTGTCACGGCCAATAAAATTTATTACCTACATATATATTATTACAAATAAGTCCACGTATGTCTAATTGTCTACAATCTGACAACGATAGGGTCAAAACTAAAGCATGCTGATTTAGCGGATTTATTTGTTTGTCCTCGAAAAGTCCGAGATAATATTTTTCAGCAAACTAGAAACTGATAATGTTACGTACTTGAACAACCAGATTAGGTACTTTTTCGAATATTTTTGTACTTCACCTGCAAACAAGCTAGAAGCGTGAAAGAATTAAAATGTTGTGCGTAATGAACCCCCAAAATTAATTAACCAGTAATCAAGCCCCCTGCATCGGCGGCGCAGATAAGGGTGTCACGCGGTTATTTATGGCGGAGTGCAGAGTATTGTCTTAGATACGAAGGCACGTGATTCATTAGAGAAAATGGAAAAATGAGGGTAGGTTTTTAACAGCAATCTTAGCTAGTTTTTTTAACATTTATTATATTTAACACGGTAATACTTACGTAAAAATTAGCTCGTCTAATACGACTAGTTTCGGACTATTCAAACTGTGTCAAAAAAAACGTTAGTTTTTTTATCTGTAAAAATTAAGGTAGGCGCGAGCTTTTTAAAGCTACACAAGTTTGATTTAAAAATTGCAGTTTTGTGCTCTGGTTCATAAAAAAAATAGTAAAGTTTTTTTCTTTT
Source organism: Alcis repandata (assembly GCA_949125135.1). Taxonomy (NCBI): domain Eukaryota; kingdom Metazoa; phylum Arthropoda; class Insecta; order Lepidoptera; family Geometridae; genus Alcis; species Alcis repandata. The sequence continues at coordinate 9,595,168 of OX421238.1, forward strand.
TGTTCAGTCAGATAAATGATAAAACAGCGACATAAAGCTGCCTGAAAGTGATCGCTCTTACCGACCTGTCTCGTCTAACCAGTAGGTACTTAATACATATTTTTTGTAATGTTTGCAGGAAAAAATCCGCGGATAATAATACTACATTCCTACCTATTTATTGCTTACTTTAGGCAATACGAGCGAAGCCACGAAAGAAGCCAGTCCAATATAAACGACAAACGAAATCTGCCTGCGAAGTTGAAAGTCTGCGACGAATGAAATTAATCTGTTAACGACGACGCTGCCTGATTTATAGCACCTGGACTTCCTGTCAAGTAATCGTGCTGTTTTGATAATGGAATTTGACTTTTGTTCTGTGTGCTTATGGTAAGAATTTGATTGAACTCATTTTGGGAAATGTGCAATATGATTCCAGAGTTATCTCTAAAAGCAGAATGCAAGTTTGAATAATTGGTAATGATTTAAATTCGTGTTGTCATATTTTGTATGTTGCTAGGTTTTTTTGTTATAAAAAAAAACGTAAATATAGCTTATCAACCGCACAATACTAAAGTCATGAATGCCGTACTGTATTAAAAATAAATGATTCTAAATTTAAATGAAACTAACAAAAGAACGTCGCCACAAATCAGACTAGAATTTTGTAATTAGAACACGTGCATTCGAAATTTAACATTGACATTATTTTACGCGATCCGTGGGAACGGCGGGCGAACAGGTGGCGTTCGAAAACCAAATGTTTTGGTTGACGGCGAACAAATCTCGCGAACCAGGAAGCGGGGTTGCTAGAACAAAAAAATGTGGACGCGAATTCCCATAGTAAACTAAACACTTCGAAACACGAATAATCTATTTAGAAAAAAATCTAATTGGTATGTAAAACATTTATTTCTAAAATAAATGAATTATTAAGTACCCGTCTTTGTTTTGAGGATGTGATCTTTTAAATTAGTTTGTAAAGAAAATACCAAGAATCAGCAAACAAAGCATCTTAGACAAAACCTATAAGATTGGCAGTAAAACAACTTATATCTCAGGGTGACGAGCGCAGTGCTGTGCCGCGCAGGGTCTTGAAATCTGCGAGTTCAAAATTCTGGGTGGTGCAGACCTGTTATGGGCAAACGTGACGTTTAACATCAGGCGAGCGATTTGCTCGTCTCGTCACTCAATTACATAAAAAAAAAAAAAAAAAAAAAAAAGTAACTAACTGTGAAAAGCTAAAAACTGGTCTAAGGTTTAAGATCTGATAAAAAAGTTCTTTCTTAGGACAGACGTTTTCCTATACAAAAGAGATACTACTTTCACAGAAGAGTAAAATTTAGTTACCTAGCTTAACGATGTTTTATTTGTAAAAGCGACGAATATTGGAGTTAATCTTGCGCTTCAGTCTCCCACGGGATCATCTTGCAATGTTTACAGGCTGATTCTAAAATACTTCAAATGTCACTTATTTTCTATTCTGTTTATGCCTGTTTATGTTTTTTAAATTGAAACAGCTATAAAATGTAATTAAATAAGTAATTCCTTTTCAGGTTAAAACTTAAAAGTACTCTAATAAATCTAAACTTTCAAAAAGAACAGCCGTTATTGTTTTCAGTTACAATTGTAGATATAATATAAGCAAAAAAAAATCTGTTTAGTAAAAAAAACGCTATTGAAATAAAGACAAATTAGTAAAGTGTAGTATTACCAATTTTATTTACGTTGTTCTTTACTACTTAATGTTGTTTTTTTTCATTGTGTCTGTATGAATATTCAGTAGGCCATTGAAATCACTAAAATCGATTCTAGCATAAAAATTGTTTCTCATTGTTTAATACTTTCCAATACGAATCAATAAATACACCAAAACTCACCATCCCGTACATTCCCATAAGAAAGCGAAAATATGCGGAATACACAGGTGGTTCCGCCCCTAGGGAATTCCGTAGTTTTTGTACGAATTCTGCCTTCTTGAGGGTGGAAAGGCTTCCTGTACAAGGGAAGTAATGGGGAACCGATCACGTAATTTAGATGTACCTACGAGTACGTAGACTGATGGGTTAGGTACCTACCTAAACAGTGTTACTGGGAGACGGTACGAGTAACAAAGTCCCAAAAGAAATAGTAAATTTTAAAATGTTTCATTTAAATGTATGTTAGTCTGTAAGGTATTTTTTCAATGGGCCTCTGCAACTTGCATTGTATGCAAGTTATATTGCCTGAAATAAACGCATTATTTTTATTATTATTTATTTGTAGTAATAATTGACAGATCGACTATATAGGTATAGGTTTTCGTAACTTATCTGAAGCGCAGCAGTTCTGGGTGGCGCAGACCTGTTATGGGAAAACGTTAACGTCTCACATCAGGGCCTTTATTCGCTATGAGCACACGAGCACGTAACGCGCCGCGTTACGTCAAATCCATGGAATCGACATGGAATGGTATTCCGTATGCCAATGTCAAAATTTAAAACACGATGCCACGCTAAGACTCTGAGCCGCGTTCACGTTACGTGCGTGTGATGACGTCACGCGTTTTTGGCGTGGAATATGATGGTAGATAGCGAATAAGGGCCCTGGCGAGCCATTTGGTTTCGTCACTCAACAGAATAAAAAAAATTACACACATACATTTTATACATTTGAAAATAGTTATTAAAAAAAACTACAAAAACATGTTTATTGTCCCGTAAAGTCAGTGCAAGAACAGTCTGTAACAAGTTTAGATTTTCAGAGAAGCCTAAACTTAATACGTCCCCTTACAATACTTAATATTAAGTATACGTACTTATAAGTATTTATATTTAGATGAAGATTTGAGGTGTAATCTCTATCGCAACGCTCCAAAACCGCATTCCGATCCAACCGATTTGACACCCACACACGTCAACCGATCTAATGCGATTTTCTGCCACTTGACGACTCGACAATTCGAATCGTAACCAAAATAGAAAGACCTCCCCTTCCCGAACCCCAAACACTCTTTTAAAGAAATCCGAGGACAAAATGCGTGTAACAGAGGTCTCAAAATAATGGTTATGGGGCCTATATTACTTATTGCCACCCCGTTCGCTCGAAAATTCGATCTTTATTCGTAATGTTTGCTAGCGATTTTAGTGAAGAGTTTGATTCGATTAAGCTTGATGGGTTACGTTGTGGAACAGATTTTCGAGGACTTACGTAAACAGAAAAAAAACGACTGTGACTGTTAGTAAAATACTCCTACGTTCGTTCTCAACCTTTAATTCTCCCACTGCTAGGATATAGGTCTACCCTCGATGGGTGATTAGGCCGTATTCTACCACGCTGGCTAAGTGCGGGTTGGTGGATTCACATACGCCATTAAATTTCTTCTCCGGACGTATGCAGGTTTCCTCACAATGCCACTACCACGGCTTTTTCACTTCTACGTATAAGTCCATATTTTTCAACCCATAAGAACGTGCCCTCCCGCTTTTTCTAATCGCTTACTAGCGAGCAAATGTGCAAAGCTTGCTTGAGGTTCAACTTTACAACCGAATCGATTGTTTGTCATAGAGATTTTTCTATGGAACAGCTGATTTATTTCGCGTTTCAGCGTTGATCCCATAATAAAATTTGTTCATAATAATGAGTACTACGAGCGTTTTCCGGCTTAGCATAACTTTTTCTTATAACCCTGCCAAAACAAGCAAGCTGATATAACGCGCAGCAATGTAGACGTACCTATTATTAAAAATCACATACGGCTCTTATAACGAATTTATGCAGCTTTTTCATCAAATAGTGTACCTATTCTACGAAACGTGTGATATAGTTATAGATATAGTTATAGTTATAGATATAGTTAGTAGGTATGTGTCTATGAGTTTGTATGTGGACCGTTCAATTAGTTAGATAGGCCCGTTTTACTACAATGACAGGTGCAGTAGCTTATGCTTTGAACTTGGATCAATTTACCATCAAGAAAAGTAGGTAAAATTTTGTCTTTATGAATAGAAAGCAATTTCTTTGAAAAAGGTCCATAGAATAGCACTACTACAATGTATTGTAATTTTTCCTGAATTACGTACATTGAAATGAAAACCCCAAAAAAAACTAGCTGTTCTTAAAATGTCATTTTCTCAAAAAGAATTATAAGGACCATTTTCTTTCTAGCATTTTCATTATTTTATGAATTATGTATTTTCATAGTGAAAGTTGTTCGAAGTAATGAGGTATGTCTAAGGTCTAATGATTCAGCCTTATAATCACTGTACCTACCTAGTTACAGTTATTGTCCTATCTCCACAGCATCCAAGCGTCTGTTTACGTCCATCCGACAGGTTGCCGCACTAAATTAGAGGGTTCTATCCCCTTAATTAGTGCCTGAATGTACAAACATTCACTCTGAACGTGCCCAGTTCGGCCAATTTGGATATTTGGGCCCGTTTTAGTCGAAACTAGCCTTAACGTAGATTGTGAGTACTTATTGTTAGTTTATGAATAGTCTATGGATGGTGACCGCAAGTGGCATTTACAGCTGAGCGCTACTGTTTAAAGAATAACTCGTTCAATGTTCAGCCCTGGGATTTGTCCTTTAACAACAACGTTAATGAAAGCCTTCAGAACTGCACTGAGAAAAATGGCCATATAAATTCCGATGAATTCACCTAAAGTACGGAGCATGGTGATAATCACCAAGGAGTACGATGATAAGCACCAATTTTTACGGTGACAACTATCATAATATAATAATTATATGGTTCTCACCCTAAAAACTGGTGCTAGTACTAGTTTTTACGATGACAACCATAATTATATTATGACTAGCTGACCCCCGGCGGTTTCACCCGCTTTTTTACTTTTTATCCTTTCCTATATTAGAGCAAACAAAACAAAAAAAAAAAATCCAACAAAGCAGACCAAAAAGATCGGACCAATTTCTGAACACACCTATAAATATTTGACAACCAAGTGACACTATTTTTATTTCTTAAAAGACAAAAGAGATCGGACATCCCGAGTTTACCGTACCTACCGATAGGACGAACTTCAAATGTTTCACAGGTAGGAAGGAAGTTTTGTATTGGAAAATTAAATTGTCGATTTTAGTATTTTTCTTTACTTACCTATTATTCATGTTTCTCACCGTTTAAACCTTCCCTGAACTTTTACAAATATTTCAAGAACAAAATTAGCAAAATCGGTCCAGCCGTTCTCGAGTTTTAGCGAGACTAACGAACAGCGATTCATTTTTATAAATAAGAGAGATAGTTGCCACCGTAAAAATTGGTGCTTATCATCGTACTCTTTGGTGATTATCACTATGCTCGGATACTTTAGGTGAAATTTTTCTCAGCGTGACTGTAATGCCAGCATATACATACTTACCTACCTAGTCTATGGACAATTTATAGCTAATCTAAAGGTAGATAGACGTCGTTTGATCCTATTACGGAAGCAGGGATAAAGGAAAGCCGGGTAAAGCGGATCATCCCCCTGCAGAGCACCCGTTGGATTGCCTATTACCCGCTGGACGGCTCAAAATTGACGCTTTTTAAAAGGCTTTTTATTTACGGCCAGCCTTTCTCTCGCTTTGATCCTAATTTTTCATGCTGCTTCATTTTGTGGGAAGCTCTTAAGCTTGTTCTTTCTTTATACATAGATATATACCTTACACTATGTAGGTATATTATGTATAATTGTAAATACATACATAGAAGTATACTGATATAATACAAAGTATTACAAAGAGTAGGTTAACAGATTGGTTGTAGTTGCGAAATAATGAAAAAAAAAATAGGCAACTTTAAATATTTTGAAAGTTAATACATTTTGACAAATTAGGTACGAGAAAAGATTCTTGCGTGCATATAATAGACATAGTGCTTATGACCCCTAAATACAGGGCTATAAGAAAAGGGTATACTAAGCCAAAAAAGGCTCATAGCTAAAGGCTCTCTGCTCATTTTGAACCACTTTCACTAAGGAACAAACCCTGAATTCGCGAATAAAAATATCGGCGGCAAAGAAAAGTGTCAATGACATTCGACAAAATGTATCGAACAGCTGATTTTTCGAATTCCGGTTTGGTGCAATAATGTTTGTTTGTTACTAATGAACGCTGAAACGGCTGAACGGATTTACATGAAATTTGGAATTAAAGTCTTTCACGGTCTGGATTACACATAGGCTACTTTTTCCCGGGTAATGCGGATGAAACCGCGAGGCAAAGCTAGTTGTTCTTAATGATGAGTACTATGACCCGTTTCAGTTTAGCATAGATACAATTTCTTTACAACCCTGTACCATAACGTTTCATGCTTTCATACTACCAGATCACCCCATTTCCCAAACACATTCATACTTCGAAACGTACATAGCCATTCATCCAGAGATCAAAGCCGGCAGAGGGCTCCTCGGCACAGAGGACTCAGAGGTCCCTCCCACACTAATGAGGCACACTTTGATGTCTGTTTGTACAAGTTTGTGTGTTTATGAAAGGCGTGAGTGTTTTTTATGTTCCGATCTGATTCAATGTTTATGTTTACTTACAATAAGGAAATGGTTAGTTCGGCACAGAGGACTCAGAGGTCCCTCCCACACTAATGAGGCACACTTTGATGTCTGTTTGTACAAGTTTGTGTGTTTATGAAAGGCGTGAGTGTTTTTTATGTTCCGATCTGATTCAATGTTTATGTTTACTTACAATAAGGAAATGGTTAGTTCGTTAATTAAAATAAAAAGCAAAGATATAAGTCAAAAAAAAATCAAAAGAATTAATTAGTCCTACTAGATAACCGAATTAGAAAGTTTCGAAGACCATTTAAAAGATAGTTATAAATATATATATTATTTTTTTATGCGGTCTGCGATGGAGCACGCTTGCCTAGAAGGAACCGATTTACTCGCGACTTGAAGACACCCAAATTATATCTATCGGTATTTGTTTACACACATAATTACAAACAACAACTGCAACAACTGGCGGCCTTATCACTATAAATCACAAGTGTGCTAAATAAAGTTTATCTATCTACTTAAATATCTACAAGATAATAGGTTAATAAGGAAAGAATATGCCAAGCCGAAAATAACTCACGATACTCATGCTTGTGGACAACTTTTGCTTACTTTAGAAACTATATAATTAGGTTAATTAGGCAGGCCCTCAATAAAAAATAATGCCTTTGTTAGATAAAAACTTACCACCATAAAATTAAAAATCATAACTCAAACTCATTTAACCCGCCATTTGTGACGTACCTGTCTGTGAGACCGGGTGGATTGAAAACATCGAATAACTTTTTAACCTGCCATCGAATTGTATTGTGATTTCGAGTAGCTGCCTTATTTTACGTCCCCCGCCGTTTTGTCTATCGCACGGCAGCGACGCACGCGCACGTCCCGGAGTTTTGGCTTCAAACCGGTCCGTGAGACCAGCATCACAAACCACGTAAGTCAATCAAACAAATCTGTATTTTTTATTTTCTCTCTTTTAGATGAACATGTTCAATTTTTTTGTATTATTCATTGTGTTAATATGAGATCAGAAAGTTTCTTTCATTATACTACCGAAAATTTACAAAATCACCTACCTGTTTGTTAGACATAAGTGTAATAAAATGAAATCCTGTTTCAGCATGTCTTACGAAACTGAACAGCGTCGTCTCGAAGCTCTTCTACAAGAAGCATTTAATTCTGATGACGACAGATCGCAGACATCATCGGACAGTGAAGCTAGCCACAAATGCAAAAATATTTGTGTCTGGAGCACGTAGTGCCTATCTGCAGATGCTGTTTGGCCGTTGACGAAGAGTTTGAAACCTAAGAATTGAAGAGTGATTATTTTAATTTTTTTAGTTAGAAGCAGTACTATTATTGTTTTTTTTTTAAAGTCTATTATATCATACGACTAGGAAAGACTGATAGAGCCATTTAAATTAAGAACTGTTAATTTTATGTAACTTTTAAAAAAATGTGGTAATAACCATGGCTGATTTTAGTAAATTAAGTTTATTTGTATGAAGCCTAATAAACGAGCTGTGATTAATATAATACTGATGTTTTATTGGCCAAAAAACATGTATTTTTCATACCTTATAAATTAAATTCACCATGTGCAGTGAACTTAGGAAAAATCTTTGGTGGAAAATCCCGGTCCGTGAGACCGGGGTCACAGAAGTTGTAATTTACATCGACGTCACAAATGGCGGGTTAACAAAACTATCTTTTTAGTCAGTCTTGTAACAAAAAACTAAAAGTCAGTTTATAAGTTGGACAAGTTACAAAATGAGCAAAAGCCCCTCAAGACTCTTAAAAATCCCACGAACTATCGCAAAACTCCTGAAAACGTATTTTAGCGCAAGAAAGCCGTGTCTTCCTGAAAATCAATAAGAGTCGTCTCCCCGCCCCGCCGCGCGGTCGCGTCCTCTCTACCTTGTACCTTGACTTTGCAATTTCGTACTAACTTTGCACAGATTTGCATCTACGGTTCTATCTATGTAAGTTAGTTAGTAAGTAGATATAGCCTAGAATTGTTAAAAAGAAAAAGATATTCTGTCACTTTTGCCTCAGTACTAACTTATGTGGTTTTTCTGAACACGGAAATTTTCAGAAATTAGAAATATTTATAGACTTTAAAAAATTACATTGTATGTTGGTAAGTCACATTTACAGAGACTTTTGTTATTATAGAATTAAATGAAACAAAAGTAAAGCTTACTTATATAAAGCCTAGAAAAATGGAATTTAATATGTACGTAATTTAATAATTACAACCTTTATCCATATATTGTGCTCGCTCCGTTTGTTCTTTGGACAAAAATGAGAATTCGGAGAATTCTATTGACATAATATTCCCTTTATTTGTAGAATGGATTGTTTTGAAAAAATCTTAATAGATGGATAGAGTTAGTTGTTGCACTAGTCGATCTAACCTATAATAGTTAGAAAGACATTTCGTGACTCTTGCGTACTGACCTAACTTACTCGTATGTGGTTTTTAAAAGCTTTTATTACCTACTTGCAGTATGTGGATGTATGTTTGTTCGGGTGGAATCTTGCAACTTAATTTTGAACTACTTCCCGATGTCCAATTGAGCTGAAATTTGGTAAAGGTACGTGTGGAACTCTAATGACAATGTATGTAATAAGCTTGTTTTAAAAATATTTTTCAAATTTACTTATGTTATGTATAATCTGTAAATTTCTGGTGTGAACAATAGAGTTTATCTTTTTTATACATTTTTTTATATATAAAAGAGCGGCCGGCAATCAGGCAGTTGGCCAGCCTGATGTTAAGCAGAACCGTCGCCGATGAACACCTGCGACACTAGCGACGTTGATGATGCTTTACCAGCCCGGAGCGTGCTTGCAGACTCCCCTTTTTGTTGTCCATGTTGTGCCTACAAAAGTCAGAAAGATATTTCGTCACTTGCATCAGTGCTAACTTATGTAACTTGCTAATTTTGAGATGCAATCTAGTTTAGGATTTAGATGTATCATGTTTTGTGGTTTATACTACTCACCCGATCATCTTGTAGTAATATGCAAACAGGTCAGGGGTATAGAAAATTACATGGACTTTTCATCATTTTTACCATTACAGCGCGGGTGAAACCGCGTGCGCTGCTAGAAAAACTCTTCCGCTGCTGGATATACTGTACATACTTAAGTAGGCTTTTTTATCTGGTTATTCCAATTATACCAACCGTTATACCAATTATGACAATCGGGTCCAGACCCCTAGCCAAGTTGCAATTCCACAATCTCAAACGCTAGAGAAAACTAAGACAATGTATGGGAATCACATGTCTTTCATAGAATAAAGAATCTATAGATTGTAGAAAAGTCATCCATACATCCATTGGTTGGGTTGGTTGGTTCCACCCACGAGGAGAATAGTTGAGAAAGCTAAACAATGGAACTGAAATTCGACGAAAATCATAAAGTTTCTTGGACTTTTTTGACGCTCACTCATTTCGTTTCCGACGCTGGTTTCTTCTTAACTGTACAGTCAGCAAATGATACTGTAGTTACAGAGTAAGTTAGGTCTATATACTGCAGTAACTATATAGGTACGTATGTTTTCAGGAGCTCAAGGTAATTACGTAAGGGCGTAACCCCGCGTCATTGGCGGGGTCACGACCCCGCGGCGCGGTGCCATTGGTCGATTCGATACACCCACTCTAGAAATACGAGTGTCAAAGAGGTTAAATTTTTTTGGGGAAATAAAGATTTGGCTTCGCAGGTGAGATGTAAAGTGAAAGCTAATATATTTACCTAAACTACGGCCGAGAAGTTGATGGTAATAATTATTTTTTATTCTATTGAGTGACGAGACGAGCAAATCGCTATATAGCCTGATGTTAAATGTCACGTTTTCCCATAACAGGTCTGCGCCACCCAGAATTTTGAACTCATACAATACAATATCCTGAGCGGCACAGCACTGCGCTCGTCACCCTGAGATAAAAGATGTTTAATCTCCTATTGGCCCTGAAATTTCACTGGAAACAATACCCTTCCAGCCGAAACACTGTTATGTTTGCACATTACTGCTTGGCGGTGGAATAACTGGCAAAGGCCCCAGGCGGGCTCTGCAAAAGAGCTCTACCACTAACCACTACCTCTTATTGGTAAAGTAATTTCCAGACTTAACATTCTTCAGTTATTGGTACCTAATATATCTCCTTGTATGACATGACATTCTGCTAGTAATTGCTATCACTACAGTCATCATACTCGTGGCTTTGGTATCTTATGAGGTCTATATATTATTCCTTCTTATTTAGGTATGCACATCTCTTATTATTACCTCACTAAACAATTAAATCTGATCTGCCGTTTAGTCGTAAAAAGGCAACCAAATTAGAGAGACTGAAAGAAAGCTAGCTTTTGCATTTACCTAAAATATAAGTCACATTAAAATAATATTTAACTCTTTATCTCTTTCCGGCTATGTAATCTACACAAGAGTAGAATCAGCCTTTGATACTTTTCTTCACCACTTCGCTATATCCTCGATATCGCCTTCAGAAACAATGCACTCGCTCATGTCTCTTAGCACTACATTTTTCAATCTTGCGTACTTACGTATCTTATATAGCTGATAAAACAATACTTACCTATCTCTAATATTACCCAACATATTCCGCACCCAAACAAAACCCCAGCCCGCTTTCAGCACCCAATAAACTTTTATCTCTTCACAAAAACTAAGGCGTCATAACCACGATATTTATACGGTCTCTACGAAGAGTCGTTTGCTCTATCTTCAGAGATAACACGTGACAAGTCGTCTCTAGGGGCTGTTTCCCTCAACGCTGTGTTTTGTGTAAAAAATACGGCCGTGGAAATGGCGAGTGTGTTTTGGTCGCATTGGGTAGGTAGAATTGTCACAAGCTTTCTTTGTTCTTGTGAAAGGCATCTTGTTCTGACTCTATTCAAACTAAGCGTAGGTAGATTTGGTTGGATCAAATAATGGTAGGTACCTATGAACTGGTATGCTATTTATGGTTAGCCCTTAAATCGCATTTTATTTCATAAAGATAAGTACCTACTATGAGCCCTTTTGGACTTACTCGTAGCATAGGTACCATTTTTAAAACCCTCCAAATTTATTTCATATTATCATGAATTGAAATAATTTATTACTTTTCCGAAATGTATATAAAAATTCGTAGGTATTATTGGTACAATAAAAAAAACGTGAATTTGCAGTTTCGATACGGTACGTACCCGACTGTACGTACGATACGAGTACGTCGACTTACCCTGGATTCAAAAAGCTTGTAACTTGTAAAGTTGCGGAGCGCAGCTAGTTGCAAAGATAAAAAGTAAAATATCATTACCTACAAATATAAATTAGGCTTTGCGACTTAGGCTAAGCTATGCTAGTTCTAGCTGAACACCTAAACAACCCTAGAAAATAATTTTAGTGCTATGTATTTTTAACATGTTACCTAGATACGGTAGATCTCACAATTTATTCAGTTGGTTCTTCTTTTATCACAACCCTCCAGGGACTCTATTCTTGGGCGCTCGAAGTTATCTCGGTCCCTCTCACTCTCATGACATTTATAATGAGAGCGACAGTGTCCGAAATAATATCTCACAAAAAAGAATAGGGTCCCAAAAGAATAGCTTTCAGTTGCTGATAAGTTGGAAAGCGGTCACTCGCTGCAGCCTCGGGGGACTTCCCCGCGATATTTACCCCGAATTCGATACTTTACCCAATTTATGGACATTCTGAGACGCTGATAAATATTTATTGCACGTCGATGTGTTTTACCAAAATATCTTGATGAACGGAAAAGGGGGGGTGTTGATTTTGTCTCTTTATCTACGTCGTAGCAGTTTTTACGACTGATTATTTTATACCTATTATAAAATACAGTTACCCAGGTACCTATGTAGGTACCCAGGTATATACTCGTACATTATTGAACGACGAACTTAGGAACTAGACAGGATTAAAATGATGCTAGCACACTTAACAAGAAAGGTGCCAATGTTCAGAACAGACCTACCTTCGCGAAGTCTTCGCGCGGTCTGTGCTAAACAGTCACTTACCTTCGCGAAGCCAGCTTCCTTAAAGATAAGCTTATGACGAAACAGCACATAAGTAGGTACATACTTAAACTTATATCTAATAAGTAAACTGAACAAGTTTGAAAAAGCTATCAACGTATTCAATAAACGCTGGCTGCGAAGAGATAACTAAATTCCAGCGAAGCATTTACTCGCCCAAGTAATGTAATTGTTATTTATTCCGGTTAACGTTAACGTCAGTCATCGTCCTATCGTAAGCTTCACCAATCAGCGCAGTAAACAGTTATCAGACTGTCACCTGCCATAATCAATTCATAAATTAGCACACAATACTCCAACAACATTATCAAACAATGCCCCCTTGTGCTATGACCTGGGGGTGACGTGATATGGCGACTTGAAGACTTTTAGCGTCTCCGGCGTATCTTGTAACCTTAAGCCCCGTAGGGTAAGGGGTAAGGGCCAATGAGGTTAGTGTATAAAAGAGCGTTTTAACGTTTTGCTTGCCTTAGTTTGGCTCTGGATGCTCAAGGACTAGTTCGGATCTTGGATGCAGTGATTTTTGTGATTTTGGAGTGTGGTGTTTTGTGATTAGGTTGTCATTGTAGTAGTGATTCCGTGGGTTCACTCTTCGTACAATATGAAGGACATAGTCGCTGATATCGGGAAACGTGTTGTAAAACTTAAGTAGACAGGGCACACTGCTTGTGTAACTGGTTACTACCTGCTAGGGTGTTTGGAGTGCTGATCAAATGAAGCAAAGCTCTGACAGATCGGTTTCTGTGATGGGATGATTACACGACTACACGTAACGAGTACAGTGGCGTGACAGTGCCCTCGACCGAGTACTCGGTTTGTATAAACAGTTCGACGAGGCGAGCAGTCACACAGAGATTCGTTTGTGGGCAAGTGTGCCTATTTACTGCCCCCCACTGACCCCACTGTACTCGTTACGTGTAATCAACCCATGAGAGGACTAACGTTCTATTGACAGATCAGCTCGATGGATCGGCAACGACAGATCTATGCGCGGGTAACACAATTTGAATAAGATTGTCTCTAAGTAGCTCAATTACAAGGAGAGGAGTCTTGGGGTCGAAATATGCTATCTAATGACGACTTGCATTATTAATGATTACTTTTTATTTAAATAATAAATTAACTTTAACAAAAAAGGCCCGTTTCTTTGGAATGCCTATTAAACTGTCTTTTATGCGTAGGTAAGGTACCAACTACCTATTTATGTTAATTTTGCCAGCGTCGTGCATGAAACTGATCAGTAGGTGCCTGGTGTTCTTCGTGAATCTATATCGAAAGATTTTAAGTAAAACGGAGTCTGGTAGGTGCTGTCTTAGTTCGACCCTGATGATAAAATATATGATATCTCCAAAATAGTAGCTGTGGTTACTACAACTTTTAGGTAGGTTCATAGAGAACTACCTAAAAGTTGCAACTTTTTCAAAAGTAAACGGCAATCTACAGGGTTATTCATAAAGGGTATGCTAAGCCGAAAAGGGCTCATAGTACTCATCATTATGAACAACTTTTACTATGGGACCATCCCGAAATTCGCGAAAAAAAAATCAGCTGTTTTATAGAAAAATGTCAATGAGACTCGACAAAATGTATGGAACAGCTGATTTTTTTTTCGCGAATATCGGGATGGTCCCATTGTAAAAGTTGTTCATAATGATGAGTACTATGAGCCGTTTTCGGCTTGGCATACCCTTTATGAATAACCCTATACAGTCTGTCAATAATTAAGCATGTGAAGGACTGTAGGTACCTACTGTAAGACTGTAGGATATAGAAACTTTATTGGACCTATTAGGTAATGCTATAATAGATATCTCATGACAAAACAAAACACAAAACACACACACACAACATCACAAAACAAAACAAAACACAAAATAAATAATAGTATTTACAAATCTACTAGGTATCTCCCATGTTGGTATTACATAAGGCTTCAAAACTTATTATCAGCCAAAGTTAGAAAGTAGATAGGTACCTATCTATTAGTAGATAATAAAAACCTACCTACTTATCTGTGGAAACTTTTATTATCAAGTACGCAAGTAAGATAGAAGAAGAGAAGTGCCTAAGATAATTTTGTTTCATAACATGCGTCTTTTTCGGGAATACCTATTATCTGCTAAGTTAAAATAGCTTAAACAAAGTTACTTATCATTTGCGTAGCTAAGTACCACGATAACCTAAGTTATCTCGGGTTTTTTGGAATAACAAGCAACCTATGTCCGTCTGGTCTTCACGATGCACACTAAAGGCTCGCACACACCGCACCGCAACGCAACAAAAATCCTCCTGCATCACTTTTGGTACATTTTATAAAAACTGTCGCACACCACAGGCGGGCTGCAGCGCAAGAATTTGTATTGAAATGCCGCTGCGGTGTGGTGCGGCCCGCCTTAATGTGCGCGAGCCTTTACGAGTAGGTAGGTACTTCTTTCTCTACAAACATCATGAAGATCGATTCAGTTTTTTCGTCGTACACTAACAAATATATAGTTCATTTTGCTATACATGGTTATTAGGATAGGGTATGCTAAGTCGAAAAGGACTGGAATTTGCAAAAATCAGCTGTTCTAAAAAACATGTCAACAACACTCGACAAAATGGACAGCCGATTTTTTTTGCGAATTCCGGGTAAAATCCCATAGTTAGTAAAAGTTGTTCATAATGATAAGTATTAAAAGCCCTTTTCGGCTTAGCATACCCTTTACTTATAACCCTGCATTACGTAACCGCGCTACCAATAAACAACATAACTTTACCGCATCACTAGGCATGTAAGTAGATAAATACTGAAGACAAGTCCAAAGATAACTTTATGTTCGTTATAAATGAGTCTCTTCGTCTTCTATCTCTTCGTATATTATTACTGACCTCATAACGTTTATCTGTCATGAAGTCAACGTGACCCGGGACCATTCCCGAGATAAAGCTTGAAGTGATCAAGTAGGTATGTATGCCTAAAGTATAAACTGTACTGTACCCAATGCGTTAATTTTAAAAATATTTTTAGAAACAAGCTTTTATTGCATTGTCGTTGGAGTTACCTAATGTACCTATACCAAATTTAAGGTCAATGGGATATCGGGAATTGGTTCAAAATTGAGTTGCAACATTTCACCAGAATTAACCTACATAATAATACATACATACACCTACACCTACATAACTACATAATTATGTTAGTTATACATACCTCTAAATACAATTATACATATGTACATAATATACAATTATACATTGAAAGTTAAACCCTACTTTTAGAATATGGCAATGACGGTAATGGGCAAAACTTTCAGGGATCGCAGTAAGCTCTTAGCGTGAGCCATGGCTTTCGTCTTACACTGTCAGCTAAAAAATGCAAGACAAAAGCAAACGCGATTCGGACCAGGCTCGCGCAACAAGTTCGTGATAATCCCTGGAAACAGAATATTGGTCACTTTTCTCTTAGAACTACTTGTAAAGTGTAATTACAACACAATTAGTGCGACAAATAGAAATGAACAAATCAAACACGGAACACGCAGAGTGCATGGAAACATTTCTTAAACTCTCAGTCTCGTAAACAAAAAATAAAAAAGGTGAAGGTGGTGTTATAAAGTATTATATATTCACCGCAGCATTTCAATTCTTCTAGTGTTCAACCTTAGATCACCTCATACAGGATTATCTATATTCTATACTAATACTAGCTGACTCGACAGACGTTGTCCTGTCAAAAGCCATTGCGTCAATTCTATGTCAAATGTTACATTAAAAAAGTTTACATTGTCCAAAGCGCTGTATTTTTAAATTTTCTAATTTTTCATGTTTTTTTACTATAAATTGAGATGTGAGCTATCCTATCTCCTAAGTTAGATCGAACTGCACCCGGTGTGCAAATTTGATTGAAATCGGTTAGGTAATAGTTTAGGAGTCTATAGCGGACAAACAACGTGACACGTAATTTATATATATTAAGAAGATTAGTAATTAAGATTAGATTAGATTATATTTTATAGCCGTGCAAAGCCGGGGCAGGTCGCTAGTAGAGGTATATAAGGAAAGGGTATGCTAAGCCAAAAACTGCTCAATAAAATAGATCCAACCGTTTATTTTCTATTTGACAGATCTAATTTGACAGTTATAGTGTTGTGACCAAGTGATTATAGTGGACACGATATCGATTCATTTTCCTATCGAGTCTGTGCGGAAAGAGAACAGTGGGCCTAGCACAACTTTGACGTAAAAATACGTAGCGAGTATTCGATAGAAAAGTGTACGCCATTTCCACCCGTCAGCAGCACACTTGACAGTCTTAAATGGCGTACACTTTTCTATCGAAAACTCGCTACGTATTTTTACGTCAAAGTTGTGCTAGCCCCACAGTCGTAGGAATGGCGCTAGTAAGTAGTAGAACGTCATTCTATTATCACTTTTGTTACATTGACACGTAATAATAATCTTCCTAAAATCAATCTATCTACCAATCTATATTTATACTACATTAGAATGCTAAATTATACCCGTATAAAAATGGTTAATAAACAAGATCGATATCTCAATCGTAACATCACTATGTTGATAGCCATAGAACGTAAATTTTTAAAAACGTTTGTTATTTTATGTAATTTATAAAAAAACTACTGCACTTATGGACTCAATTTGTCAAAGATGATTATTATATGGGATCAAGGAGCAAACTTAGGCAGTTGTCATATTTTTAAAACCTCGCATTTAAAAGTGAACTTTTGCGTAACATGACGCAGTTACGTTCTATTGGTGCTGTCAAAAAGAAAATAAACGGTTGGATCTAAAGTGCTCGTCATTATAAACAACTTTTGCTAGGGGACTAACCCTGAAATCGATAAAAAAATATCAGCTGTTCCACATTTTGTAATGTCATTGTTTTTTTCTATGGAACAGCCCTTTTCGCCTTAGCATACCGTTTCCTTATAACCGTGTAGTAGGTACTCAGAAAAAATCTCACTCAGGCGCTGACAAAACTAAAAATACTTAGTCAAATAAAAATATAGATATTTTTTTCATAATTTTATTCATTTTACACATTACATTATCTATCAGACAGCTCAATAGTTGTTTCACAATTATATGACGAACAAAACACAAATGTAATACACAAATTACATCATAAATATTCAGAAAAACATTTACGTCTAAAAATGCATACGACCCGGAGGTCACGAGAAATTGTACACCGATTTAAAATTATTCAGTGATTCTTACTTGATAAGAAATATATGTATAAACAGCAATTTAACAGACCACTACACTGTACTACCTACGACAAAAGTTACACCATGTTCTGTCTCTTTCAGTATGACAGAAAAGGAAAGGACACGGAAGTATTGTCTAAAATATAGGTATCAGTTTGTGTCGCAAAATGTAATGTAGATCAAACTTAACTTTGGCTATAGAATAAATAATAGCACTGAAGTATTACACATATTTAGAACCAGTGCTTTACGTAATATGTCACTCGCTATCGCTATCATAATTATCATCTCGATCGTTAACATGAATCAAGTTGGTGCGAGGGGAATGGGGATGTCATGATAGCGATAGCGAGACAACTACGACACAAATAGTTTCTATGGTTATTTCAATCAAGCCTCGTCAAATGAAACTTATGTTTATAACTGAAATCACAAATGTGATGCAAAATAATTATTTGCCAATCTTTTGCAAGCCAGTTATTAAATCCAGAGAAAGTTCACATTTAAACATCCCTTCTATTTTCAACCAGACAAAAAGAAATGGCGAAATCAATCTCGCAAGTTACACTGTCCTAATTTTTCGCTAACAAAGAAATACATGGAGAGCGTAGCGTTATGCTTATTACGGCGAAATTCCCGTAAGCAAACACGCTGCCGCCCGCTCTCTTCACAAATATGCCGCCTTAGATCATTAACATTGTATACGTAATACTTACACTAATTTATTTACAAATTCAGATGACATACCGACATACCAAGCACACGTTTATACACTTGTATAGTTTCACTGGTTTTTAACAACAAATTAGAATGCTGTGTTTCAGTCCAGAGTATTTGGCCCGTACATACGGCTTATCGATTGGATAGCACTAGAAAGGGATAGCTAAATTTAATCTGCATAAGAGCGAAAGAAACATACGTATAAGATCATCGAGTGTCTCTTTTACTCTTAGATATTTATGTCTATATATCCCTATCGCATATCAGATCACGCCACGTGTAGAAGCCTTATTTATATTCAATCAATTTATTTTATAAATCAATGAATAAAAAAAGGAATTAAAACATAATAAATTGCATACAAGAATTGCTATTTATAAATACAGAGATCATGAATAAAAATCTATGTCAAGAACCCATAATATTTATATAAGAAACCCACTCATAATTTTTTTCTCAGAAAACAGAAAAATATAAAAAATATAGTAAAAAATCCGACTATATCTCTAATAGCCAGAATAAACCATTCCCTAATCAAACAACCTTATAAAATGTAAACAAAGATGGCGGACCGACATACAATGACAGCTTAACGATTGTCAATCGTCCATTTTGTTTACACTTTTAAGAACAGATAAATAGCACAGGAAATACAAGAGGCTGGTTCCACGCATCAGCTATCTGTACTTAATTTTGTTTTTAAGATATCTGTCAATCGGTATCTCCATCTCACTCCCACAAAGCGCGCGAATGAGATGGCACTATATCGATTGTGCGTCAATTGCAGATAGAACATTGATCAGAATAGTTATTTTAGACATAATTTTGCTTCATAAACAGTCAAAAAAACGTAAACAGTCAAGACAAACACACTAATTTCACGTTCATATAGAAAAATCATAGCATATCACACTGAATCCCGGAATCCTTACACAAGTAGTTTTTTCAACAAAGTATTCTTATACTAAAGTATACATAAATTACTGGGAATCCAATGACTAGCTAATCCAAAAGATGACCTAAAAGATGCTAATATTTTAGCCCCAAAATTTAGCACAATTCGTAAATACTTATAATACATGAGACCACATCTATTCCTATTATAAATCTAATTCATAAAAGTTTAATTGTTTTTACAGTTACACTTGAAAATAGTCTAAATTGTTTTATATTTAGATTTATAAGCATCTTACAAGTTGATGTCTTGAATTTACCACAATCGCTTTGATTTCGCAGCATGTTTACAATTACAGCTTTTTTTACCGAAAAAAAAAACACATGAACGCAGATTCTATCTCTACAATACATTTACTCATTCTCTCGCTCAAGTTGCTTACATATGATAGAGACAAAGACTCTTCAGTGTTTTGAAGTGACGTCACACGGATTCCGACCCTATTCTTGAACCCTTACAGACTTTGAATAATAAGTCTGTATTTGGGTTTCTCAAAATGTATGAACAATTTTTGAGTGAAACTTCGTCCCAGGATTTCAATACCGTATTGAGTCATAGTAAAATTCTATAAACATAGATATATAGATAGACAAATCCATGTAGATCCTATCCAGTATATTTTATGCCACGACCTATTTATAAAGGTGGTGACACTAATACACGTAATTACTATAGTTGCCTCATTTTTTATCATAAAAACACCAATACTAAGTGATCTCTTAAGTTAAGCTTAAGCTAATACATATAATATTTTTAGAACAGTAAGTTACGTTTAAGTAACTCGAAAAGTGAAGAAATGTAGTATGTAACTAAAAGTATGGTCTGTTTTCATTATCCAAAATATTGTAAACAAAAATGGCGGTATACCAATGACAACTTGGTGAGGCTAGAATTCTGTTTTTTTAAAAATGGATCGATTTTCTATCAATTGCTGTTTTACGTTTTATAAGTAATGTCTATTTTTATAATAGATATCAGCAAAGCATGCTTTAAAGCGGAAGACTTTTCGAAGATAATCGTCGAATACTTTCGATGTTCGGATAGCTGAATCAGCCTACTGCAAAAAGATGTTTTTTGAATTATGAAATTATGTAAACAAACATGGCCGATTGCCAACTCTCGACAGTTTGACATTTTATTTCCGAAGGCGGAAGACTTTTCGAAGATAATCGTCGAATACATTCGATGTTGGGATAGCTGAATCAGCCTACTGCAAAATGATCTGTTTTTAAATTAAGAAATTATGTAAACAAACATGGCCAACTGACAACTATCGACGGCCAATAGTGAGGACACAAATATATTTAGACAAGTTAGAAAGAACATACCTACCTGTACGTATTTCTTACTTCCTTTAATCATTTAACCTTATTCTACTGTTCATGCATTACAATTAGCAAAATTCTTTGATACAAGAAAACTTTGAGTTGTTGCCAACAACATTTAACATACATAACATAGAAAAGTGGTTTTTATACAGAAACTTACATTGGCATCACTATTTTAAGAGCCTTCTTCACTATATCAATCATTAGCATATGAAAACTTCAATTTCAGTGATCTAACAAATCTCAATGCTTTTCATGAACGATCGTCAAAATACGATAATCACTACATCGGTTTTATTTTATTCGACGATAAATTTATCGACATAAAATTGTTTTCAAGTAGAATATCATCTTTCTGTAGTATCGATATATAAACAATTTTTTGTAATGTTTTTGTACCAATATTGCAGAATGTACAATTTTCAGTATATGAATTATGGAATGAAAATACATAATGAAATACACACATGTTATCGATACTTTCCAAATGTTATCGACATACAGCCCGCACTAAACCCGTCACTTAATCACTTGTCACTTACATTAAATGTCACTGTCATGTGTCACTTATCACTAATCACTTCCGTCTGTACCTCGAGGGTTCAACTGCATTTCGAAGGTTTTGTGTTGTTATAGATATTTTTAGAATAACTGATTAAGTTTTTGATACATAGGTACAATCTATTTAGATGCGCCACTTTTTGTCTCTAAATCGTTTAGTGTAGAATGCAATTGTCAAGATTCCGCTTGTGATTAGCCAATATATTTTCAAAATGTGTCAATTTATCTTAGCTTGCCCACAAAGATAAAATAGCGTAGTACAATAGAGATGCCGATTATTGCACTAACCCTTTCTGCTGGAACGGTCGATAAAGTAATCTAGATAATAAATGGTCAATTATGCAAAAGACGGTAATATGTATTAAGGATTAGAGTCGGATAGAGAGTGGAACGCGTCTACGTAGAATGAACTTTTCATACTTCAAGAAACGCCAATAACAAATCTTCACGCAAGAAAAAAACTTGCTGAGAATAATAGAATCACTAAGCGGCTTGATTATAAAATAAACAAAAACATATTTTTTGGACATGCTAAGAGCATCAGCATAATTTTAAGAATCCAGGCACAGTCACAGAAAACTTTCTACACAGGAAAGTTTCTCGTAACTTGGTAAAAGTGGACCGCCAAGGCTGGAAGTTGCTCCACAACAAGAGCAACCTCTTAAATTCTGAATGAAGGTACATAAAATAAATCGCTGGTTTTTTCCACAACTACAACAACACACACCCCACAAACTCACTCTACATTGCCCGTCAAACACCTCAAGTGTCAATTTTCACGTATAATGAGGTACTTGCGGAAGTCGTACGATCATTCGGGCTCTGTATACATAAATGAGAATTTCACGTGGCTGGTCGGAGGGACCACTTTAGCCTCTATTAAACACTGGACCACCCAAGTAGTGGAGACTATCGGGATGCTGTCTTCGTTGGCTTTGTTCTGGACTTCGTGCGGGCAGTCCCAGTCCGTGACTAGGGCTATTGCCCCAGTCATGTTCAGGTCTTCCTCGTTGACTACTCGGGTGTTGGCGCCGGCTAAGGAGCAGGTTCGTTCCCAGAAGCGGACGAAGGTGTCCTGGTCGCCGCAGAAGAGGATCAGCTTGTCTTTGAAGAAATTCGCGTTTCGCGGCAGCTGGGAAATAAGGAGTTTCAGAATGTTGTCCGAGTCTAATTTGAGTTAATTATAAAAATATTTTTAAAAACAAGCTTTTGTTTTATTGTTATTGGAGTTACACAAATATACCAAATTGCAGTTTAATCGGACATCAGGTAGTGGTTCAAAACTGAGTTGCAAGATTCCACCCAAACGAACATAATAACATGTTACATAATATATATTGCAAGTTACTCGTATATAAAAAAACAAGTTTGAGGCAGTTTTATATGAAGTTGATTTTTGACAATTTTAGACGACGGAACTAAGCTGAGTGTTTCTGTCTTCCTTCAATATTTTTCGCCTAAGCAGAATGAAAAAGCCAACAATATTTTTAGTTATTTTAGTTTAGTCAAATATCAAGTCTTTTAAATCGATAGATTTAATTAAAATCGTTACTTATGAAGGAAGCCAACAGTCTGCCCAGAATGGCATCATCTTCTATTACAAAGTATTTCAGAAGTAGGATTATCGCACACCCAATCTGACAAGTTGAACTGTTAAAACGAAGCTGAGGAACGACGAGATGGTAAAAGCATAGAACTCAGCCCAAATATCATGCTCCAGACACTGAATAAGTATCCTTATTCTTATTTGGAATAGGGGCGACAGGTCCCGCGCTGGCGTCAAGCAAAGAGTGTATAAAAAAAAGAGAGGGCTCTTTTTCCGCAACTAGGCCGGTAATCGGCCCTTTTTGCGTGACTTATGCGGGTTTTCCTCACGATGTTTTCCTTCACCGAAAAGCCAGTGGTATGTAAATTCGTACATAAGTCCTAAAGAACTCATTGGTACGAGTCGGGGTTTGAACCCGCCACCTCAAGAATGCGAAGCGTCGGTTCTCCCACTGAGCTACCACGGCTATAGCAAGCAAAGAGTGTATTGTGCGTTTCTCCCTTGCCAGCGATCACCCGAGCCAACCAAGCTCCTTAAAATAACGGAGCGAGGCTCCGGGCTGCAGTGGCAAAGATTGTATGATCGGTGTAGGATAAGTAAAATAACTATTTAAGTAAGGAAGGCACGTAAGTACTAATTATCAAAGGCCCACTTTGCGTCATACTAAGTTAGCGCAGTTAGCTCCATATCAATGATTACCTCTGACTTTAAAACCACCAATATCAACGAGTTAGGCATTTACACTTTTAGCCTAGTTACTTACCCATTGTAAATGAGCCAGAAAGGCAAAGAAAAAGATCTATACTCAACAGTAGAAAAGTGAGATAGAAAAGCGTTGATGATGAGCTTACCCAATTAATAAATCTCCGTTTAAGTATCGACCAGCCCGACGGTAACGCGTGGGCGTCCACATCAACTAGAGCGTTAGTCCCACAGCTGATGATGACCCACGCGTGGGACACCGCCCGGATGTTGCTCGCGAGGCACTGGATGTACTTGGCGGTTAGGCACGGCCGAGGCGCTACTAGCTTGCACACCGAGTATTTGTTCTTTGGCACTTCGTCGAAATGACTGAGAATGATAGAAGAGTTTGCTTTATTATACGCTTTTTATTAGCTTCACATGTATGTTTGTTTGTTTGTATGTTTGTAACCGACTTGACCCACTTTAAGAGTGTTTCTTAGTTTTTTTGAACTATTAATTATTTTTAGTTGCGTTGAAGGTAGGGTGGGCAGTGATTCAAAATTGAGTCGCAAGATTTGATCCGAACATACATAATGACATACAAACTAAAATGTTGTAAAAGAAACCTTGTAAAAGAATTAGTGCGTGAAAGTCTATTTCACCTGTTCCCAGCTCCCGACTTGCAAAAACAACCTTATTATGAAGTGATGTAAGATCTAGTCCTGCAGCCTCTCCTTATTATAAGCAGAAAATCACCTTATTATAAGCTCTTTCAGGTCTAGTTCACCTGTGCACGACCCCCCCCCCCCCCCTCCGATCACATCCAGCTGCGCCCCCAGGCGCTCACACACAATGTTATTCCTAGTGATTTAAGATCAATTTTATCTATGCACGACCCCTCCGGCTGCCTTTAGCTGCTCCAACAGCCTCTCCTTGCAAAAACAACCTTATGTTTTAAGATCTAGTTCACCTGTGCACGACCACCCGCCCCCAGCTGCTCCTAGCAAAAACAACCTTATTCCTAGTAGTTTAAGATCTAGTTCACCTGTGCACGACTCCGCCGGCCGCCTCGAGCTGCTCCCTGAGCCGCTCCTTGTGGAAGGGGCGCTCGCAGAACACGAGGTCCTCCGCGTCGGTGCCGGAGGCGGACGCGGCCTCGCTGTCTTCTTCCGACGAGTAGTGGCGGGACTCCTGAACACGATGGTCGGTTTAGAGAATTAGATGTTGTTTTTAACATAAATTAGTTTTTAATATTTTATTTTTTTTATTTATAATTCCACAAAGCTAAGTTTGCATCTCGCTGGAATGCGGAGTTTGCACGCCGCACGCGGGGTGCAAACTTAGCTTAGTGGAGTTGTAAATTTCTGTCGTAGACAGAGTTTTTTACTTGCTTTTTTGTATGTTAGTAAAAAATTAACAACCTGGAAAATCGTATATTTATAAAAATGAATCCCTATTTCCCTTGGTCACGTCATCACGCGTGAACGGCTGGACCGATTTAAATTTTTTTTTGTTGTGTTTGTTATTGTCAGGAGAAGGTTCTTATGAAACAAAAAAAAAAAAAAACACTCGACAAAATATATTGAACAGCTGATTATTTTTTCACGAATTCTGGGTTGGTCCCATTGTAAAAGTTTTTCATGAGTACTATGAGCAAAAAATCATTCATTGGGAGCCCTCTTCAATATTTTTTTTTACTGTTTTTTAGTATTTGTTGTTATAGCGACAATAGAGATTCATCATCTGTAAAAATTTCAACTGTCTTACTATCACGGTTCATGAGATACAGCCTGGCGACAGACGGACAGCGAAGTATTAGTAATAGGGTCCCGTTTTACCTTTTGGGTACGGAACCCTAACAAGATCATGTTTGTGATTAATAGATGACCCCAAAATCGCAACCATAGGCAAGGGAATGTACCACCAAACGTTCACTTCGTCTAGCAGAACAAAATGCGAGAGACAGTTTATAGATAAAAATATAAAAAATTAAAAGAAAAACATAAATATGTAGTATTTAAAAAAATAACTACTTATCCCGCATAAAGACACATTTGTTCTACGTTTATCCCAAAATGTTTAAAAAATGAATGTCCACCCGTGCGAAGCCGGGACGGGCCGCTAATAATATAATAATGGAAATCATAAAGGATCATTGACATAGACCAAGTAAACAAAAGAGAAAACTGATAGTTGTCATGTTGTATAAGGTAGCAGTATAAACTTTTCCATTGTTCTCTAGTTACACATAGATGACAACTTTTTTTGACCACCAGTCTTTTTTTTTGTAAGTGACTGTGATAATAGGCTTGTTTCCACTAAGAATGAATCGGATGGATTGGAGTTTCTAATTATTGATTAAGATAATATACAGATTTCCAACAATAAAACAATTTATCAAAATAATTAAAGATTATTAATATTTTTAGAAAAGAAAATCTTAAAAAATAGGCATTGAGTCACGTGACCGTGAACGCCAATCAGAAAATGTGACGTCACATAGTGGTATGCCGAAAAAAAACTTTCAACAAAACAAACTTTTGCCGTAAGTGAACACAATCGTTTGTCACTATGTGACGTCATTTACGACGCCATGACACTTTCTTGTGTTTTTACGCCAGATTAAAAATATTTTCTTAAAACTTAAAATATGTGTTTTAAATATAATTTTTAACATGAAATATTATTATTTTGGGGTAATACAGGTACTAAACTAACGAAATAAGCCATTTTTGAAATTTACGACACAGGCCTATTACACGCACTACAGAATGTGTCCCCCAGTCGTCTGTTTATACCATACCTTTTCCGACTTCTCAGTTTTCCTCCGCTTCGGCGTATCAGCACAGGTCAGCAAGAAGTGCAGTCCCGCAAATATCTTGTTCTCCCCGGAGGGAATGGGGCCGAGCACCGAGATTGTGTCGACGTCGTTCTCAAACTTGGTGAGTTTAGAGTTCTTCTTGCCGACGTTCTGTTTGGACAGGCCTTTGAGTTGGAGAGGGCCGGCTGGAAGAAAACAGGAATGGTGGTCACGACCCTTAGACATGAGGAACCCGATTAGAGGAGGTGCGTGCTAAAATTAACTTTAACTCGATGTAGCGAAAGGTCTTCATTTATTCAAAGCGAACAATCTGTTTGTACTAAATTTAGTGCCATTGTCCTTCCTTTCATTTTGGTCAACGACTCCATTCTTACCTTTGCCGTCATCTCTATTTCCACCTCTGCTGTCACCCCCACTCACCTTTGACCCCGTCGACCTTCCTCGGCGTCTTCTGCACCTCTGGCTCCACTCCAGCCACCTCCTCGAGTCTCGCGGGCGCCGAGTTGCTGCTCATTAAACTGCTTTCGCTGGCTAGCCGGGGACGGCCGATTCCCGCATTATTTTTAACGCCTAAATGTCGAGAAAGTTGCTCTGCTGTTGTTATACCTAGTCATCATCTCGCTGTCACTTTGACTCTCACCTTTGACCCTGTCACCTCCACTCTCTCCTGTGACCCCATCCCCCGCTACTCTCACCCCCACTCACCTTTGACCCCGTCGACCTTCCTCGGCGTCTTCTGCACCTCGGGCTCCACTCCAGCCACTTCCTCCAGTCTCGTGGGCGCTGAGTTGCTACTCTCGCTCATCGAGCTGCTTTCACTGGCCAGCCGGGGACGGCCGATTCCCGCTTTAGTTTTAACGCCTGAATGTTGAGGAAGACGGAATTTATTTTAACTCAAATATATTTATTTATTTGATAGGCGAGCTGCATAGGCTAATGTGCCTATATCTTGCAGCCTTGTGCCCATATCAAAAGAAAATCGAGAAAACATGTAAATTTTAATTTTCTTTCTTAACTATCTATAAATATCTTACCTTTAAATAAATAAAGATTTTATTTATCGTCAAGACACAAGGATTCAGGAAATAGTTCTTAATTATATTCTAATCTTAAACTATGTGAAATAAATATAACGGATACAATACATGAAATAGTATTTATTGAAGACAACATAAAGCAATCCAATATTGACCGAAGGCATAGACAATCAGTTTTCAGTCCAATTTGTATCGCTGTTCGGTATTTGAACCAATTTTATTTGTTTATGTTTTCTTTTTTATAAAAACACACAAAGGAACAAAACAAAAAAGCCTGCCGCGAGAGAAGGCTCTGAACGATTAGGCCATTAGTTTTTAAGTTTTAAATATATTTATGTATGTATTTAGGTAAACAATAGTAAATATTTATCACACACTTTTACCCTCTTTTATGTCACAATTGTGATAGAACATCATTTACAAATAAATCCGTGTGACCACTAATTAAATGTTAGCAAATAAATGACCACACCATATTAGTTGAAAACAGAGTAAAGTGGCAGCAAAGTATTCTCACTTAGATTTTACCTGAAGTGGAGGCTTTAGGGCTCTTCGGTGACGTCACGCGCTTGCGGGCGCTGGAGCCCGCGCACTTGTCGCGGCTGCGGGCGCTGCGGGGGCCCTGGGACACGAAACATAATGTATTAAACGAACAGACTGCTGGCTTTCTTGTCTCCTGAGATATATAATACGACTGACTGGTTAGACACTTGAAATATTGTAGGTTATCATAAACATAATGTATTAAACGAACAGACTGCTGGCTTTCTTGTCTCCTGAGATATATAATACGACTGACTGGTTAGACACTTGAAATATTGTAGGTTATCATTGTACTTATCTTTATGAACAACTTTAACTATAGGACCAACCCTGAATTCGCGAAAAAAATCAGCTGTTCCATAGAAAGATGTCAATTAATTTCAATGTCAATTTTGTATGGAACAGCTGGTTTTTTTTTCGCGAATTGGGTGTTGGTTCAAAAGTAAAAGTTGTTCATAATGATGAGTACTATGGGCCCTTTTTGACTTAGCATACCCTTCCCTTATAACACTCTTTAAATAACTATTCCATCTATAGTCGGTGTTAACTTGAGGTACAGAAAGAGAACATATGGCTGCTCTGCTGCACGGACTCCTTCAGCGAGCGAGCCTGGTCCTCCGTGAGGTACAGCTCGCTAGCCGTCACTACACTGGTGTCACTGTATGAGTACCTGTATAATATTGTCGAGGTCGAGCTCCCTGTGAGGCCGGCGGCGCGGCGTGGCGGGCGCGGCGCTGTTCCGCTGCACGGACTCCTTCAGCGAGCGAGCCTGGTCCTCCGTGAGGTACAGCTCGCTGGCCGTCACCATCACTGTTGTATCACTGTAGGAAACGCAAGTATTTTTAGACTTGGGCTGGCGGCTGGCAGTAACTTGTAATGATTTTACATAATTTACTGGAGTTGCTGTCTCCAGTTGTTTTATCACGAACTGTAGAATTTTCTGGGCTAAAAGTAGCTAAATTTTAATCCATGACAAAAATAATTACGACATTATGGTTATTTTTAATTTGCTTACTAGTTTTAGCGTTAAGTTGTAACAAAAGGTCAGACAGATTACAAGTTTCTTTTTCAAACAAGAAATGTAGTACAAATATAAATGCAAACTTACCCGTCAGTGATGCATCTATAAGTTATAGTCCCGCTGTCATTTACATCCACTCCCATCACCAGCCCCGGCTCGTAGCTCTGTTCCTCATCAACCACTGCATACACCGACTGACCCTCCAATGGCAAAATTTTCGAATCACCAAATATTATGAACTCGTCTAAAAGCACTTTGCTTTGACCATCATCGAACTTGATCAAGTACTTATTCAGTTCGGTTATTTCTAAAACCTTTCCGGAGTAGTAACGCTTGTCCACCCATTTTGCTAAGACGACTGTGTCCGGAGGATAGCCCGGATATTCAGTCTTGACGGTGGCCTTTTCGACCGGAGTGGCCGGGCGAGGTGATGTTGGCCTCCGTTTCTGCTTCAGTTTGCTCACAGATTTGGGAGTTGCAACTAGGTTTGACAACGGTTTTTCTTCCTTGGGAGATTTGATTGGAGATTCTTTCCCGTTTTCTCCGTTTGTTGGTATCATTTCGGGTGAATTCATGCCGTGCATATAGTCAGGCTCCTCGTGTTGAGTGGGTAAGATAGCTCGCTTGGTTTTCCCTGCCATATGTCGTCTGCCCCGTACGCGGCTCTTTTTCAAAGAGCTTTTAGGAGTCACCTTGTCGCATTTGCTAACTTCCTCCGGACTAGCGTTCCCGTTGCTGACCGTACTATCGCTTGAAACTTGAACGCCGACCGATACTTTCTCTTGGTTCATAGAACGGTTTGAATCTTCGACCGAATTGTCTCGGATATACGAAAATATGTCTTGTAGCTTTTTGATTAGAGCATCATATCCTTTGACGGATGTTGTAGGATTCGTCACGGATTTGCGAGGCGGTTGAGGCACGACGAAGTTACCGTCGCTGGTTCGATTGCTGGACGTCGATGTAGAGCTGACAGTCGACGCAAAAGATGTCCTGTTTGGTAGATTTATCATTCCCCCACTCGTGACACTTGAGGGAGAAGTGCTGACCGATACATCTGCGTTGTAAGCATCTATGGTAAATCGCTTCGATATCCTCTGATACTCCTTACACATGTCCATTCCAACATCATTGTCAGTTCTAACAATGTATAGAGATAGGAAATCATTGTCTTCGTTATGGCTGACGTGAACATCGAAAGCCGGTATTTGAGGAGTGTTTATAGCTAAAGAGTGACCGTTTTGCAAAGGGGAAATGGTCGATGGAGTGGTGGTATTGCTAACTCGGAACGATTCGCTTTTGCGTTTCCCTTTCGTTGCAATCATCTTTATCATATCGGGAGTGTAGTCATTGTCTTCATTTGATTGCTTACCAGCTGCAGCCAATTCGGTAGGAGTTGATGAAGTACCGTTAGACAGTTTTGAGATCATTTTAGAAGCAACACTTGGGACATGGTCAGGACTTTCTAATTCCAGGTTGGAACCCATGCTGTCTGTGCTTTCTTGGTCAGTCGTTTTCATAGGTTTAGGCAAGGGCTGAGATAAGCTTTGTTCGGAATAGTTAAATCCTTCGCTTCGACTTTGAGATACCTTTCCTGGCTGCAAAATTTCCTCTGTATCTTTAACTGCAACGGGATCACTATGGAAGTTCCCCGGGATTTTAGGTTTCTCGTCATCAGGAATTGGAGACAGATGCAGGCTGAATCCTTGAGAATCGTTAAGCTCTGATAGCTCTGAATTTTCTTCGGTTTCTGGTACCTTTGGTAGGATGTCTTTGACAAACTCGACATCTTCAGTTTTGGTTAAGCCCTTACGAGGTGTTCTTTTGGTGACGTCAGCGCTCGCTGGGCGCGATTTGAGAGTCTTAGGTGTTTTGGCTTGAGAAATATCAGCGCTATTGCTGCGTTTTAGAGGTCTAGGACTGGATCGCGCAGGGGTGCGTACGCGAGACGTCGAAGGCGTTGCTAGGTCTTTATTCTTTAGTTTTGCAGCGTTGGTGGTGATTTCCGAGACTTCGTCGTCTAAAGATTGTGATGAGACGGCAAATTCGGCGCCCGTGAGATCCAGTTTTAGTATTTTAGGATTAGGATCAACCGCCTCATCTGATAGTTTTCGTTTAGATTGAGATGGTATTTGTTCATCTGAAAACATAATATCACACATTTTTAGGGATCTGCAGTGAAATAAAGAACCCTTATAAGGTTGTTGTGTTAGCTCTGAAAGAGCTAAGGCATTGGCTACATTTGTTTAAAAATGACATACCTAACAAAAAATAATCATCAAAATCAATTTACAATTGACACGCGTTATCATGTCACAATCATACAAAAAAACAAACAGTCGAATTGAAAATCCTTTATGAAGTAGGTTAAAAATTAATGATACAGGTACCTTTACATTATAATAGCAGGCAATTGTTGCATATATATTTTTAGATAAACCTAATTAATTAAATAATTTGTCTTACCTTTACATTCAGAAGATATTTCTATCACATCATTATCAGCATTATAATTGGAATCAAACTGAAAAAATATGCAAAATATGTAAGTTCAATTTTTCAAATGTTGTGATGTTATAAAATATTTGTGATCAAAACGCCATCTATTATAGATTGGTGGTGACTCTACGATAATTTTCTCCAGTTCCAAAAAGCGCCATCTCATGAGAACTTACTAACAACGGTACTAGATGGCTCTGTTATCAACAAACAAAAATATTAATTTTTCCAATAATTTCAAGGAGAAGAAATATTTTGATATAACTAATAATAATCACTAGTGAGATAAATCAGATCAGTCATTGCTCGTAAACAGCTTGTTTGTTTCTTAAATTAGACAAAATAAATTGAAAACATGGGACGTAAGATAAGTGCATGCAAAAAAATATATACCAGAGTTTCTTCTTCAGGCTCGTAAACTGGGCTTTCAGGGAACATGGACTCGGAGTTATCGGCCAGCTTCCCAGTCAGGACGTCTCCCAGCTCACTCGGCTGGATCAGACCTGGAATTATTCATATTATGACTCAGAGTTAGTAATGATACTGTGAAGTTCGAGATGTCTTCTTTAATTAGGGGTGATTAGTCTACTTTTGCAAGTACATAACAATATTATGTATTTACATCAGGCAGGTTGCATTTCAAAAAATTTAGGTTTAAGTTTATTAATGGCATTTAAATATCAGCATGACTCTAGGCTGATGGTGTAGTGTTAAATATTACCCTGAGGCCAAAACAATGAGATTGTGAAACAGGGGTGATTTGCAAAAAGACACAGTTGAGTGCATTGACAAGTGAAGTAGACTGAAAAATCAAAGCTATCTCTTTCTGATGATGATATACAAACATATGAAGGTATTCAAAGGTCATGCAGACTTTTACAACAGTTTAATAAAACATTATTGCCTTGATCTTTTTATTTACTAACTATAAAACTAAACATAACCTTCAAATGGCGAATTCGGGAAATTAGTATGAAAGGCTTAATAATATTTTGTAGGTCAGTCATATATTCCTGTAAAAACGTTTCAGTTTAAATTTCAATGCAAAATCATGTAAGAGAACTTTGATACCAAGTAAAATATTGTGAGAATTTGGGAAGGGCTATTGATGTTTAGACTATAACGCAACTAAATGAAAGTGTACGATATCGTAACCAGATAAGAGTAACGGTAAAAAAATACTTTCATGTAAACAATAATGCTAGCGATATGATAAAACACTTCTTTACAGACGTAAGTGATTTATGAATAAAACAAAGTAGTTCAACCGTGAATTACATCGATTTTATTTGATAAGTGACGACATCGGGAAACTACGCAATTTAGACGGATTACCCAGATGAATGTAAAATTTTGTTTGGGGGTTTCGCTGGATTTATGATAAAAACGCATAATTACCCATTTCCTGTGATTCGGCCTCCATGCCCTCGGAGTTCTTCGTACATTCATCCATAGTTTAATTAAAATATGTAAGCAAATGATACAGAAACGCGCGGTTTTGCGCACAGTTGTCTGCCACTTAGAATTTATCAAATTTGATCATTTCCAAGGGCACCACTAAGGGATATGAACTAATTAAAACAAAGAACACAATCTTATGAATCTATCACTAAAGAATAAAACATCGAAAAAGCAAATCCAATGAGATTTTTTGACGATTTTGCAAAAATGAACGGGAAGCGGACCGCTTGTTCAGCTTGTTGATCCGGTTAGTGTTGCTAGGTTATGGAATTTAATAACGTCGCATCAGTCAGATCCAATAAGTTCATAGTGAAAGTCAGCGTTAAATGAAATGAAGACCTAGGTATATCTTCTACATTAGCCACGCGCCTAAGCCAACGCAAGCCACGCGTTATGTTTTGTCATTACAAAAATCATTTTTCAAAGATGCACTGGGCCCAAGTTTGAAGGCATTTAGAAGACAGATCTAAATTAACTAAAAATATATCTGTCTATATCATTGCAAGCCACTATGACAAGGATTCCAATAGTTTTAGAAAAAGATCTGTCTTAAAAAGCCTTCAAACTTGGGCCTACTGCCTACTGCTGACTAAGGTAAACTTGTTCAAGTTGTGTTACCTACCTATTAACATTAAACTAAAATAAACAGTCTAAGCTCTTTTTTAAATCGGCAACATTGAAGTCATTCGAATGACGTCACAAATTGACAGTTTCGATAAAAACTAACTTGATAGAAATTTGGTTTTTAGCGCCCTCTTACGAGAATTTTGAGAACTTTAATACTATTGTACTATGCAAGTTGGTGTAGAAGATTTACTATACACATCGAGATGGCGGTTAAAATAAAACTCAAAACGAGTGGTAAGGTTCTAGTTTACTTATTGCACTTATTTCTAAAGCTTGTTATAAAATGTAGACATAGGCGAAAAATGTTTTTGTGGAACATATTTTTCGTTAAAAAAAACTTTTACTGACACGTTTGTACACCGTTTGTTGTACGATGTACGAAAGTTATTGATTTTTAGGAACATTCAATTGTTTCCTAATATAAAATACTTACCTACTTATCCAAGGACTCGAACTGTCGTAATACCTATCTACTAGCTTATTCCGACGGCTTCGCTCGCGCCGCGACCTACAGTAGGTAACCTATCTAATAAATGGTATTAGGTAGAGGCATTTTTTTTTTCATTGAATCCCTGTCACCCGACGGGTTGATTTCCAAAAAAATGGCGAACCTGATATTTGTTATTTTGTTTAGTGTTTTTATTTGGCACAAGTGCCTACATTAGCAAAGTTTCATTGACGTACCTACATTGAAATAAAATCTTGCTATTTCTATTCCGAATTTTATCAAAATCGGTTTAGCAATTAGGGAGATGCGTGGTAACCATCGATATACTTCGGTGGTGGTAACAAACATTCATGTACACACAAACTTTTGCATATAAATTAGTAGGATTAACATTTGTACATAGACAAAAAATGAGCATCAGCCGATAAGTTTGTACATATAGATATGAAACGAAAACAATATTACATTATGAGGCGAAACCTGCAACTGTAAAGGTTCCTTACTTTGGAGACAATAAAAGTCAAACAATTGTAAACATTTTAAAATTTTTATAAAAAAAAGTGTTTTGAATTTACTTAATTTATTTGTTAAATTTTTATTTTAAATTGCAAGTCCAAAAAAAGAACTATGGCATTTACGAAACGTGGTTTACGATTGGTGGAAGCTTTAGGAAAGTTTTCAAAGGAAAAGCCTATTTACTACGACACGACAAACGTTTTTAATAAGGTACATAAGTGAGGTTTCTTTTATGCATTAGTACTTAGACCGGTTTGGCCTCAGTTGGTTTGGCTGACAAAAATAACGTAATTATAATGTGTGTAATTTTAAGATATCTATTTGTAAGACAGGTTCTTTCTTTCTTTGTTGTAATAAATTTTTGTTGATTTTTTTTGTGTAATAAAAGTCATGCATAGACTTTTAATTTATGATCGATAATATTAAATCGAACGCAAAAGACACAAACCTACTTTTACCATTATTTAGGCACGATTCAGACACTGAGTCGGACCACGTACTTAGCGTGACGAAAGATTTTAAAATCCTCTTCCATACTTAATGTGCGTACACATTTACTATTTACAAAAAAGCCTTTATTTCGGTAATAAACTTAAGTTCGAAGTTTGAAGCCATTTTTCACATATTTTTTCAACAGTGCCCGAAAACAGCTTGCTTGTGTCATGGCGTCGATTTGACGTCACGGCTAGTAAACATGTCATTGTGTCTATGCGTGATGAGCGGCGGATGACCTGAGTTCACTGAAGCGTGACGTCATACGCTGTGATTGTTGTTTCTGACAAGATGGCCGATTGCTGTATTTTAATGTTTTAATTTATTGAAAATCTTAATAATCTGTTTTTTTAAAATAAAACTAAACATTTGTGTTTTAAATTTTTTTAATCTGGCTAGTCCCCTGAAAGCATTGAATCGGCGATTTTTTGATACTGTCGTCATGCCTATTGTACGACCAAACGGACCCTTTCCTATACAATAACAAGACAAAAAAAATCAACCGTCCGTTAATAAAATAATATCGAAAAAAAAATTATGAATCCCCAATTATGAATTATGCCTTGTTGGTCTTGTCATAAACTGAAAAGTTTATCTGGTGTTTTTTTAAATATTTTTGATATTTTCCAGTTAAAATTCACTGCTGCCAACGAAGATCACTTGAAAGCAACCATGACCGTGGACTCTGCTATGTGCAACGGTTACGGAATCATGCACGGAGGGTTCATGTCGCTTGTAGTCGACGTTATGTGTCTGTACGCACATGTCGTCAAAACTAATGGGAAAATTGCCTATACGACTAATATTTCTATAAAGTAAGTATCTATACTATGCCCATTGTTCATTTATTCAGTTCTATTTGGTGGAGAAAAGAGTTTTTCATTGCCCTGCCCTGCGGGTGAAACAGCGAAGCACGGCTGGTAGTAAACAAATTCAATCTTAAACCTGTTGAATACGATAATATAGTATAAAATAATACAGTTTAATTCTTATTAATTGGTTACTTAACTACGATCTAAAAGTTTGAATGAAATCACTGACATAAACACTTCAAGGCCAGGACCGGACCCGGACCCGTCCAGAGTCTGGGTCCAGGCACAGTGTGAATTGAGCTTTATGGCAAACTCTTTTTAATCTCTGACGTAAAAAGAGTCTTATGTTTAGGCGCTATGTTTGTGTGTGTCCGTCTGTGTGCTTATCTGCGGCACTGTAGCACTTAAACGGAATCGATTTGGTGAACTTGATCAGGTTAACTAGCGGAGGTTCAGCCGTTTTGTCAAGAGTTTTATTATTAATTTATTTCCAGTTACATCAGTACAGCTAATATTGGTGACAAAGTCATGGCAGAAGGTAAATCAGTGACAACCAGCAATAATTATTCTGTGATGGAATCTATGCTGTTCAAGGAAGACGGAACACTCATAGCCAAAGGAACAGCTTGCTTCCGAAACGGAAATGAGAAGCTGCAGAGGCAAGCGCCCGAGTTCATTGGGTTTGATGTTTTAAAATCAGACGAATAAGAAATATTTTTATGAAATAATTGAGTTAAGTTTAGAAAAGTCATGAAATAAATTGAGTCTAATAAAAAAAAAGTTTGTTGGTTTTATAGTGTTTTATTTGAAAACATATTAGTGGTCAAGTGCGAGTCGCAGTCGCGCGGGGGTTCCGAATGTAGTACTACACAATACATATTATGTATAATAAAGTTATACTTACTGCATAAATTATGTTATTTCTATTCTGTTAGAGGATCCTTACTGCCATACATATATTTGGCCAGTTTATTAAAATTAAAATTTACGATAACAATATTTTCATTAATATTTGCATATTTGCATATTTGCATTAATTATCATTTTTATGTTAGATAGAGCATTAGCAAAAAAGATAAAAAAAAATCGTATAATACATAATAATTGTTGAAATATTTAACTAAAAACATAATAATTATAAAAAATCGACCATTTCTCAATTCAAGACACAAAGATCCACAGTAAAAAATATTTTAAATAATCTAATATACATAGTCTACTGTTGCTTTTAATTCAAAGGACACATACAGAGGCAGCGCGTCAACGGTAAGTAAGAGGAGAAACGGACGTAGACACTTTTAAGTACGGATCCCTAAAAAATAAGTAAGAAAGTAATCCCATCCTACTACTATTATAAAGGCGAAAGTTTGTAAGTATGGATGTATGTATGGATGTTTGTTACTCTTTCACGCAAAAACGGCTGAACGGATTTACATGAAATTTGGAATGAAGGTTGTTCATGGTCTGGATTAACACATAGGCTACTTTTTATCCCGGAAAACGCGGGTGAAGCCGCGGGGCGCAGCTAGTTTATAATATCTCACAAAATTTACAACATTGCTAGTTCTTAGTTATAGACATACTTAGGCTGAAACTCTGTTTAAATAGGTATTTTATAAATAAACTAGCTGTGCCCTGTGGTATCACCCGCGCAGTGACGAATGATGACGTGTGTTTAATATGTTTGTTCATATAAAAGTTATTTCTATTCCAAAATTAATTTAATTCCGTCCAGCCGTTTCAGCGCGAAGGAGAAAAAAACATACTAACATTTTTTGGCTTTTAGATGTCATAGTGAGACAATTTAAAATTAAAAAACACGTAGGTACAGCCCACGTATCATGTCAGACAAAAGCATATTCGTGTTTGGTTCCAAAATATTCGAAGAACGACCGAAGCGAGATGCCATAACCACTTTGCCTTTGGAGATGGCTTGGAAGATATTCTTGTAAGTATCTTTTGCGTTATTCTGCAAATATTTTAGATTTTGTTAGCTTATTTCTTTTGAACGCAGAACGCGCCAGACGCGCTAAGTGAGATTGTAGTGTTTTTATGGATCTACCCTCAATTTTATTTTAACGAAATCTTTGTTATTCAGTTTACTGCTCGGATTTTAATCAGGTATGACTATTAATTAATTCTGTGAAAAAGATAATGCAAATAGGCTTTTTGGAATACAGTAAGTAGTCTATTTAATAGACAGCTATTAATGTGATACCTACCTTAACAAACAGCCATTTATTTTTATCAGTGCATTGGTTAAATAATATTCCATTGGGTGATCTCATCAGACAGAATATAATATAAACACATTATATACAATACCTACTACATATACCTATCGGGTTTATTACACGTAACGAGTACAGTGGTGAGACAGTAAATGGACGCACTCGGCCGAGTAAACAAATTATGGGTCTGGTAACTGTCACGTCTCGTCAAACTGTATAAACAAACCGAGTACTTAGCCGAGGGCACCATCTCGTCACAGTACTCGTTACGTGTAATCATCCCGTTACAGTTTTTAGTAACTTGGTTTTGATTTTCTCTTTCATAGAACTTATTTAATAGTAACTCTTCATATTTTTTGGCATTGACGATCGTTGACGTGAATCCGGTAATTTTCTGTTTATATCCATATCTTCATCATTATCTACATTATTTTATCATTTGTTTTGATTGCTTCCAGTTATCTTGATGACGAATCACTGCAGATGGCTTATCACACTGCTAAGAGTTGGGCACGCATTATTTCTGCCAATAAGTGCCTTAGGAAGCGGCTCAATATTTTTGAACTGGCTCTCAGATTGGGGTCCAGGAATTTAGCGAATTTTCATAGAAAAAATATGAAGAAAATCAAGAAGGAAAACAGGAAGAATTATATATCGCGCGGGGAAGTTATAGGTGAGATAACTTAGTTAAACAGGGTTTCAACGAAATAGTATGCTAAGCCGGATAGGGTCATAAATCTCATAATTATGAACAACTTTTACTAAGGGCCCAAATCTGAAATCGAGATTTGTTTTCTATCAGCTGTTCCAATTAAAAATGTCAATGACACTCGACAAAACGTATGAAACAGCTTGGTATTATATTTTTTAGTTATTACATTAATAACCAACAAATTACTATGCTACCATCCCATTCATCTCTTTTATTAATTTATTACCTTATTGTTTTTGTTTCAGAGAAGAAAATAAAGAAAGAAATGAAATCAGGATCCAAGAGACACGGAGATAGAATTACCTTTGGTGTGAAACGACAAAAAATATTTTAAACAAAAGACAAATTCAAGATAAGAATCTGCAACTTTTTAAATATGTTTAAAATACTGTTTTACAATTGCTTAACAACTATATAGCTTCGCAAACTCCCAAAAAGCCCCAACCAACCAACCCAACATTTAAAAATAAAACTCGTGTTCAAAAATAAGTTTTTCACTTCTCCTGCTCGTAAAGTCCTACTTTACGCCCTGTGTAGGCGGACTAAAGCAGCGTTTTAAGCTCTTGTGCTTAAAAGGAATCTCTCTGAATAAAAACAAATTACTTTTTCGCCCTTGTGCGTAAAAGTCCACTATTATATTTTAATTTATTTCCTCGCAATCGATGTGAAAAGTCGAGTGTAGGTAAAACTCGGGCATAAAACCCATTTTATCCTCGACTTTATATCCGCCCTCACCTTCGGCTCGGGCTAGCTAAACGTCTCGTATAAAATGGCTTGTTTTATGCCCTCGTTGTACAATCTACTATTTATTCGAAATATTTCAAGCCATAGATAAAAATATCTTGCAAGACGGAGGGCACGTTTTGAAGCGGGTAAAAGCCACCGGAAGCGCCTACGAGAGGGCATCAAGCCTGTAGTGTGCTTCCGGTGAGGATACCATCAAAGAGGCCGGATGCGCCAATTTCACCTCCTTGAAACACTTGAGACTGAAGCCTCTTTCTTAGCTTGTATTATGTGAGCTATTATTACCTAGGTACGCGTTTCGTATCATTAACAAGAAAAGGTTTTGGACTTTCTTTGGTCTTATCACGGTTTATCTAATACAATGTTATATGAGTATGCAAGCCGAAAAGGGCTCATAGTACTCATTATTATGAACAACTTTTACTATCGGACCAACCCGAAATTCGCGAAAAAAAAACAGCTGTTCCATAGAACAATGTCAATGACACTCGACAAAATGTATGGAACAGCTGATTTTTTTTCGCGAATTCTGGGTTGGTTCCATAGTAAAAGTGGTTCATAATGATGAGTACAATAAGCCTTTTTCGGTTTAGCATACCCTTTATGAATAACCCTGTATAACCAAGAGAAAAGAGAGAGTACTATACGACATGTATAAGTAGGTATCTACATCATTTTACTTACCCAGAATAAATTGTAAAAACTTGTCATGTGTGAACTGCTCGCAGACATGATGCATGGCCGCCACGCCTGCGCTTCCACGCGTGTTAGCTCTATGGTGTGGAAACACACCGAATAATCATGTCGAAATACCTGAGATTTATTGCTTCAAAAAGGATGGATAGATATACGTACTGTTTATTATACATAGGTATCTAATAGTCAAAAGAAATTACCTACCATTGAAGGGATTGAAAGCGTTTAAAAAATCTTGACGTACCTATAGGATTTGGTCTTTACGTAGATTAGACAATAAAAAGTGCGTAGACACCAAACGTTGCTTTACGTCAACTATTAGGGTAGAAGGCGGCCAAACGCAAGCCTATTCTACTATTCTACTTTCTACTAATACATAATATTATAAACGCGAAAGTTTGTTAGAATGTATAGATGTATGTATGTTATGTATGATAGGGTATGTTTGTTACTCCTTTTCGCAACTCGACTGAACAGATTTACATTAGGGATGAAGGTTGTTCATGGTCTGGATTAACACAGACTAATTTTTATCCCAGAAAACGCGGGTGAAACCGCGCGGCGCAGCTAGTTACAGAATAAAAAAATAACTTAAAAGTAACAATAAAAGCTCTGAATTTAGATTATTATCATGAGGTTTCCAAGCATAATTATTGGTCTACAAATAATTTGACATTTAGGAATTATAATAGACCATACTAACTAACCTATATCCTAAGGAAGAGCAGAAAATAAATGTCACGTTTCATCGATATTTTCAAATAGAAACCATTTTATATTGCACCTCATACCAAATTCTTCAGCATTCAGTGTTCGCGTATTTCATTTCCTACATTTCCTAGACATATGCGAATTCTGTGCCTGGAAGAACGTAGCCCAGGATGGGGGCAAATGGGGTAAATAATTTAATATATATATTTCTTAAACTGAGTAGGTCCTGACTGAGAATACATGAAAAAAAAAACAAGAAAATAAAATAAAGTAAATTAGATTAATTACTGTGAATCGTTCTAAAAAACAATCCGCACTTGGCCAGCGCGGTGGAATACGGCCTTATCACCCATTAAGACCAGTATCGCAGTAGTGGGTACAGTTTATTTGAGTAGTAGGTAGTTCTTAAAAAAACCTATAAATCAAAATAATATACTAGGTAGTTAAAATTACAAAGTACTCGTATTACAAAATTTGTGCTTAATTTTGTTATTTTAATTTACCTACTATTTTTTTTTTTTTTTTAAAACGTAGTTTGCGTGTTTTTGAACATGCCCCAAAATCAAATCCTTACTCCGTCCTGTTTTGAATCCACGCAAAACGTAGCTTCAACTCGAATATTAGTTTTGTTTAAAACACCTGTGACTTGCAAGTGATTTCAACGTGAAGTTTGTCGTTGCGCCTTGAATTTTCTTATAGCATTTTACTTGTTTGTTTGGTGCCTGTAGTTTATATGTTAGCAATGGAAGGTAAATTTATTACACTAATCAGAAATTATAAAGATAACTTTATTTTGGTTTAAACTTGTTTAAGCAAACAGAACTTAACAAACCAAGTTACTTGGTTTGTTAAGTTTCGTTTATAATGATGAAAATAAATCAGCTGGTCTACACATTTTGTCGTCATTATGGTGACATTTTTTTATGGAACAGCTGATTTTTTTTCGCGAATAGTGAATATGCATTTGTTTTAAATTGATTTGATTTTTTATTTGAGGGTTGGTCCCAGAGTAAAAGTGGTACATAATGATGAAAACTGAAAATATTTTTTTGGATAACATACCCTTTCCTTAAAAGTCAGTATATAACTAAGCGTCTACTCTAGTGTTAATTAAAGGATCAAATGTTGTTAAAAAAGCAGTAGTTTATTTAAGCATAAACGTAAACGTCGTAGTGGATGTCCTTCCCGCGATCACTCTTCATCCGCAAGTTCATGAAGTTGAACCCGACGCCTCCCTGGGTGATGTTGGCAGATGCGCCGCTGTTCGTGAGGTCATACGCTAGAATACCCTGGAAGGAAACGTTTATTTCATTTTATTTGCAGTCAATAGCATACAGTATTAAGGAAAAAAGAATCGGTTGTTTTATTGGAATTAAAAGTTACAGTCAGACCCTGAACGTTTTTGCAGCAAAAATAAGCATTAAACTGGAAGTTCTAAAAAAAAAACAATATTTAATTATATTATTTTAGCATCTTTTTACACACATCACACCATACATTTTACACATATCTTGCTACGCTCTTTTTTTCTGGAGTGTAAATACTTATTTTGATGATAGGCTTGCGTTTGACCGCTATCTTAGCTGATGGTGAGCAATGAAGCCGATTCACTCTCGACTTGAATATACTTACTAACCTACTCGTCCTAACTATCAGGGAACTCCTACTCAGGCAGAACATTCCACGCTAGCGGTTCGCACAATAAAGACTATAAAGTAGGTATGTTATACAGTTACAGTCATTATGTATTCTGAATAGATGTAAGCCACGATGCGCTGTACAAATGAGTCAGTCGACTGGCGTAATTTCCCTTACCTATGCAATTAGGTACATAACAGCTACAAGGAAATACAATTACTAAAGTCAAATGCGAGCTGGAAACCCCGAGGCTAAATAAAATAATTTTTAAATTGTGTTCCAAAACTGAATTAGCAAACCTATCTACCTCCTTGGTACCCACATATGTATCGA
Organism: Alcis repandata; assembly: GCA_949125135.1. NCBI lineage: Eukaryota > Metazoa > Arthropoda > Insecta > Lepidoptera > Geometridae > Alcis > Alcis repandata. The sequence goes on from OX421238.1 coordinate 9,638,060, forward strand.
GGATATCATACCAGAGACACGTATAGAGTTATGCTGCTTATTTTTTGTTTTTAGTAAAACCACAGGTAAAATGTAAAAAGACTGTCTCCCCTGAAGAGTAAAAAAGCAAAACCTTGAAATAGATTACGACGTAGGTACGTTATGGCTAACTATGTGTACAGCTTGTTAAATTAAAATCTACAACACCCTAACTAATCTTATAAAAGAGAAAAAGTGAATTTGATTATTTGTTACGCTTTGACACATTAACTACTTACTCAACCGAATATCATACAATTTTGCAAATACGTTGTTAGAGTGACAAAAAAAGATAAAAATTACCTTTGTAATCATTCTCATCATCAACATCATCGTCACCCACGTAGGTAAAAGTAGGTACTTTCATAAACGTTTACAATATTATGTATTACAATAGGTAACAAAATGGACCTACCGACTTTTACAGATAATCTTCTCAGAAGAAAGCAATTTCTTACCTGGATAGTTCTTCCAGCGTTGGACGGTACAGCAGGCATCGTAAAGTACAGGTTTTCAATTCTTTTCCTGAACATATGGGAGCTGTATTGAGCATTGTGATGGTATATCAAAGGCCTCTGCACATTTGTTCCCAAGAAGGTATGGTTACATTCGATCACTACAAACGCCGCTACCAAAAAGGTTAGAATTATTTTCATTTTAACTCCTTTTATAACTTTTGAAACTGGCCAGATAGAACCAAAAATACGATCGAACTCTTTACACAATTTCAAAATTAATTTCAATTCAGAACTGGCCGAATAGAAAAGGCGTGTGAATGACGCGGGAAAATGATTGAATGTGCGACCAAGGAGGTTACGCTCGATGAGGAAAACTAACATAGAGTTGACTCGACGGCTGTTCCACTAGCTATGCGACAGCTGCTCTATATTCTCTCTTTATCAGGCAAGATAATGCTTCTCATCAGTAATAGCTAAATTTAATTTTTATCTTAACGATTTCTATTAGGGGACATTAATGGTTTTTGTGGTCATTATCAGCAAAATTAGAATCTGTATTTGGTAACATTGTGTACACTACTTAGCCTGGCATTGATTTTAAGGATGTTTTAAGGCTAATTAGACTCAATTATCTTGATCTTGTTTATGCAAACTAGTTGACTTAAATAATGATTTACTATTCTAATTATCTAAAACCTTCGATCATTATAATATGCATCATTTGAGACTTATGTCAAAAAATACAACCAGAATGCATTTTAAACCGTTATTATAATACGAGTTTATTATTATTACCTACTATACAATATGTCCGGTTTCCGATGTCCGATACTTTAAGGGGTTAAAATGCAATTAATTTTATCGACAAATCACGGATTTTTTTTTATTATTCTTATTATCTCTTATTTTATTTTTTTTTGTTTTATTTCATTTGCTGGGGTATGCGCGCTTTTCAAGTACGTATGTTTACACTGTCATAGCTCCTAAACTATCTAACTCACAGTTAAGATTTAAATGTACATTTATAGCAAATATCCTATATTATTAAAAAAATGAATAAATAAAATTGGTATACACATTGGTTTTTTTTTAAAACTAATAATCTGAAAAATAACATCAATTTGTTGTCCAATTTATTTTTTTCAAAAATTATTTTTAATAATACCTACTGAAACATTAAAAAATTAAAATTTGAATCTAGATTTATTGTCTACACTATTAACTAACATTTGAGACCACTTTTGTGTTTTTAAGTCTTCTACTTGGGTAGATATTGTTAAATTAATACAAGCACCTATGCTTCGCTAACAATTTTTTTTAAAGTGCTGCCATTTTTTTTTATTGATGGAGAAAAATAAAAAAAAATCCGTGATTTGTCGATAAAATTAAATCGGACATCGGAAACCGGACATATTGTATAGTACACGATCTTTAATGATTGTTAATAAAAAAACTATTTTTATACTTAGTTTTCTTAATTTAATATTTTTTTTTTTTGGTCTTAATTTTTGCGTGAGTGTTCCCGTGTTTAGTTGTAACAAAAATGTGTGAAAACCACTGGCTCGTCTCGTCACTCAATAGCATAAAAAAAAGTCGTCGTGACTGCAATGAAATGTAGCTTTATTTTGTTTTTTGCAACATTTCCCCTACTTTCAGCAGTACACAGCGTATCAAAACAGTAAGAGAACAACAAAGTGTCTAGGTCCCGATGTCAACTAACGTGATGTGTGGTTACGTGACATTTTACTAGGTATTCAAATGTAGTGAACGCTGAAACGTGACATGTGTGTTTAGAGAATTACTCATGTATTGTTAAATGGGTGTATCGAATTTGATAAAACGCGAATAACATAATTATTTGAAATTGAAATGAGCAATGGGTCGTGAGCAGTATATACAGAACTATAAGAAAAGGGTATGCTAAGCAGAAAATTTGTCATAGTGTTTTTAATTTTGAATCATTATTATAATGGACTAACCTTGTAATGCTTGTAGTTGAAGCTTTTGAGATGTGGTCTTACCGCCGCATGCTTCGCATCAGTTGGACGGATAAAGTTACCAATGTAGAGGTTTTAAACCGTATGGGAAAGAAATTGGAACCTATCCGTACCATCAAACAGCGGAAGGTCGCCTACCTCGCACATGTGCTGCGACATGACCGGTATCTACTTCTGCAGACCATAATGATGGGCAAAATACCGGGGAAGCGTAAGGTTGGAAAGACGGAAGATGTCGTGGCTCCGTAACATCAGGGAGTGAACTGGGATAAAGACGGTGGAACAACAACTGTTCAGACACGCGCTGGACAAAGAGAATTTTAAGAAGCTGACTGCCAACCTTCAATAGTGGAGAGGCACTTGGAGAAAAAGAACCTTGTAATAAAAAAAAATCAGCTGTTCCATACTTTTATTCAAGTGTCCTTTTTTATGAAACAGCTGTTTGTTTTTCGCGATTTCAGGGTTGGCCCCGTAGTAAAAATTGTTAATAATTATAAAAAACTATGAATTATTTTCAATTTAGCACACCCTTTCCTAATAACTTTGTACACCAGTAGGTAGGTATACCTCAGGGTCAGAAATGAGAACTCGATGGAGAGGCTCGTAGTGCAAGGCCGAGTTAAAGGCAAGCGCAGTCCCGGTCGATCACCAACTCGATGGACCGACTTCATAAAAAAGGCCACGCAGTCCACTGTGGTTCAGAGTGCTCGCGATGCAACAAACCGCCAGAAATGGAGAAGCATTGCGAGACGTGCAGCAGCAATGGAAGTGGGCGTCGGCGACGGCGAAGACCCTCCGTGTAACATTGCAACCACGGCCACACTGCCAGGAATGAACGACTAAGAAGAAGATACTCGTATCTCACGGTGACTAGCGCAGGTTTGTGCCGCGCAGGGTCTCCTAAGAATTCAAAATTCTGGGTGGCGCAGACCTGTTGAGCAAACGTGACCTTTCATATCAGGCGAGCGATTTGCTCGTCTCTTTTATTCAATAGCATAAAAAAAAAACTAATTGCATTTCCCAACATTTTATATTTCTTTTTATACCAAAAACAATAGTTTTTCCATGGATTAAGCGTAAATGTAGATATCGTATTTAAGTCCGCGGCCGCGCTCGCTCTTCATTCTGAGGTTGACGAAGTTGTGTCCGATACCTCCTTGGGTGATGTTGACTGATGCGTCAGAGTTCTTCAGGTCGTATGCCATGATGCCCTGGCGATCAGAGAGTTTTGTTATACATTGTAATCATTATTACTTTGTAGGGGGCTCTATCAGAATGATCTATTCGCAGAAAGCCAATTCGGTCTTATAGCCATTTTTGTTTAAAGATAGATATTATTTTGAGTATGTCAGGGTGCAGGAAAAATCAATAAAAAGACACACAATAGATCAACAGTTGATCTATTACTCAAAATAAATATTTTTAACGTGAAACATAATTTCGTGTGTAGTTTTTTCTTTTGATGTGTTGTCCTTGTCTTTGTGTGTGTTCCATGGCATCGCCGACACAGTGAATCCTAGTGGGGAGCTATCAGTGAGTGAAACGTTAATTTTGTTTAAAAAAAAGCTAACTGTAGGTTTGGTACTATGCCAGTTTCCATTTATGAATGTCTCTTTTATAATTAGTGTAATATAAAAGAAAAACAAAAAACCTGACCTCAAACTCTAACGTATGAAGTCTTTGGATATATCTAACGATACGTTGAAATTTGAAGTCGGTTATTTTGGCGCTATAAGTATAAGAGGTCAAACATCGAAGCAGACGAACATAAATAAAATAAAATAAAATAACAAAACTGTGCGTATAGATTATTAAAGGAAGACTAGAGTAAGTAAATTATACCTGGATAGATCTGCCAGCGCTAGACGGTAAAGACGGCAGCTGGAAAAACAGATTTTCCACCCTCTTCCGGAACACTTGCGACGAGTATTCAGCGCTGTGGTGGTAGACCATAGCTCTTTGCACATTAGTACCCAAAAACGTGTGGTGGCAAGTCACCACAGCTACCACTGCCACCAAAAAGGTAAAAAAAACTTTTCCCATCTTTAAACTATGAAAAACTCGAACCAAATAGTCTTTACAATACGAAATCAGAATCAAATGTAATTGTTATTGTCGCTCAATAATTAAGTAACACTACTTTTATCTTGTTTACTTAAACTTGGGTCAAGTTCAAATTCTTAGCTTGAGCGAAATCGTGTTATCTGTCTGATTCTGTGACCTAACATTTTTGTCTCGTTTTTGCAAACATGAAGCAAGATAATAAAGAGGGCTAATGTTTGAAAAACTTGCTGTAATATATTAGGTATATCTTAACTATTAAATAAGTTAGTTTGTATAGGCCAAATATTTATGTGCGACTAGTCTATTCATATATAAATGAATCTCTATTTCCCTTGGTCATCGCATCACGCGTTAACGGATGGAACAATTGCGCTAATCCTTTTTTTGTTGTGTTAATTATTGTCAGGAGAAGGTTCTTATGAAAGAAAAAATTAAGGAAGCTAATCGGAACATTAGAAAATTAAGACATACTCGTAGTTATGACAAGACAGCGTCTGTCGGGTCAGCTAGTTGGGTATAAAAATAAAATCAACGAAAACAATTAAACTTGTAGGTCCTATAAATAGTTTCTACCTATTTTCCATTTACTTTCTGACTTTCTAATTTCTCTTTAACGTTTCCATGTACAAATCTATCTATAGATGATAAATTCATAGCTGCGAAGTCCCGGCACGGATTGGCAATAATCAATAAGGAGCAAAAACGAGCGCACCTGATACGGTGTGACAGACCGATAGACGCATTGGATTGCTAGACTGCTTACACCGTAATGTAATTAAACGGTTTTACATATTTAGCTCACCCCGTTTGTTTTATTTATTCTTGGGTCAAATTTAGTAATTCAAAATAAAACCGTGGGGCAAGAAAACCTTGCCCCACGGTTTTATTTTAGTCTAGTCTATGCATATGTTTGTAATTCCCACGACTGTATCTATTTTATTATTTTTTGGTTTTTAGTACATTTATCTTAAACATTGCAATGTATGTTTTTTTTTTAACATAAAACCGTTAACTTAAAAATTTTTTTTACCTATTTTTATTTTGATTCACACTTGCACTTGGAATCGTGCGCACAGAAAGCGGTCACGCGTTCAAGCGTTTGTTGTTCGCGATATGCGTTCGGTTGCATTACGTTACATACGAATGGTAACACAGTGAGCAATCTAACGCGAACAGATTCAAATTCAGAAATATTTATTGAACAACTGATACATTGTAATTTATAAGCTAGATCGGGCATTCAATATGTACACAGTCAAATAGTTTTAGTAGTTTTTAAAAAATAATAATAATTAACAATTACAAATTCTATTTTAAATTCTATGTAGGTATAATATAATATAATAACGAACGCGGAACGCTTGAACGCGTGGCTCTCTCTGTCTGATAGAACCCTTCATATTATGTACCTACTTATGTAAACTAAAATGCATTGCCCAGCATATATAAGTACCTATATAGGTAAATAAGTAATTACTCTTCATAGTTAGCTGTCATTGAGATAAGTACTATATGGAGATGACATTGCAGTGTATTACGATGTCCCATTGACCCATACGATGTTTATTTAGGTCTGGCGTAATTTCTGATGTGAGTATTCGATTAAAACATGTGTGAACATTTGCAGTTTTTATTTACGCCCGACAGGAGCGCTGTCCCATTTTTCATACATATAATATGTTATATGTATTTCATACATAAAAGCCTGACTTGAGGAGGTAATTTTGTTGGGACAAATAAGCCATCTTTACTCGTATTTCGTACTATTTTGTCTAGCCGTTTCATAATGATGTTGTAACATACATACAGACAAACTTTCGCGTTTATAATATTAATAGTAGGATGCTGTGGTACCGGTTCAAGCTTATTCTTGAGATTTGACGTTGACGGTGTTCGGTGTGAGAGGTGGCCAGCAGAAATTTTAGCGGTAAAAATTGTGACTCGCACGGGCTTGCCGCGAGATATTTCAAAATAGTATTTTTGCTAAAAATAGTTCGGTGGACATTGTGAATGTTTTATTTCTCTCTTTACCTTTTTATGAAGTTTTTCTATTCGAGAATATTTTATTTTGAAAGGATTTTTTAAATATAATCGAATGTATCAAACTACTTAGGTACAATGAAACTTAAATACATTTTTTGGACATCACAAAAAGAAAATATTGAGCAAAAGTAAAAATTAGAGAAATCCACAAAAATCATTTTTTTTTTGCTAAGCCATCTCTTCCAGATATTTACAATCGTTATTTGAACTTAGAAAAATAAATTTTCAACTCGAACCAAACTCAACAGGTTTTCAAATCAGTAGGTAAATGCTAAATTTCCAAAGCACAGGTACAACCAAGTTGTCAAGTTAATAATTTCCTGGTTTCTAAGAGGATACAATGTACAGTTCCGAACACAAGTCTCGAACAGGCATCGGCCAACTTGTGTAAATTAACTTGCCAACTTAAATTGACTCCGCTATCGCTTGAGGTAAGAGCATTTTGAAATTTCTGAGGAACAGTAAGGACTTTATTGAGAAACTTTGTTGTTAATAGAATTTGGCGACTCTATTGGTAAATTATACATGTATTGTACTTTTATTGTGAGCTAGAGTGTGGAATGCTTTGCTTGAGTATGTTCCCTGATAATGATGTGATGCTTTAGTTGCGAGTGAATGAGTTTCTTTCCACAATGTGTATCGTGATGTTTTTTTTTTATACTCGACTACGAGCATGCATGCGTTTGGCCACAATCTCATCCAATGGCAAGTGCCGATGTAGGTAGTCAAAGATGTAGCATGCTTATTTTGAAAGTGCCTATTGCTATAATTGCTTTGGTAGTACAAAATAATGAGTTCTTTGGAACTTAGGTACGAATTCACATACCACTGGCTTTTCGATGAAGGAAAACATCGTGAGGAAACCTGCACACGCCCGGAGATAAACTTAATGGCGCATGTGAATCTATACGAATGTGCACTTGGTCAGCGTGGTTGAATACGGCCTAGTTACCCTTCGAGGGTCGACCTGTATCCCAGCTGTGGGAGGATTAGAGGTTTAGTAGCAGTAGACATGGGCGTACCCAGGGGGGCGGGGGGCAGGAAGGGGCAGCTGCCCCTCCTGACTTTCACGGAAGACGTGTTTAACCGTGTTGCCGAGGACCCCCAAAAGTTACTTTTTAAATACGCTTTATTTAAAATAACCATTGCATAATAGAGAACTTATATAAAAATTACTTTTTTAATTTATATCTTGACTAGGTCCTTAAAACATCTGTTTCCCCCCCCTCCCCCCCTGGCCCGGAACCTGGGTACGGCCAGGGTAGTAGAAGTAATAGTTAGTAGTACAAATTAATGATTACATTGTATCGGCGGACGCCCTTACTGGTATAATATCTAACATAAAGGTTACTTAAACTTGTAAAAGTGACACTGAATTTTTTATCATTCTTTCGTTTGGACAGTTTCTAACAGCATCTTAAATGACGTCATTTGACTCTGTTTACTTTTCCCTGCTGGAGCCTTATTCTGGCTAACGATATATTATCTCGGTCACTGTCGATCTTAATAGAAATGTCATTAGAGTGAGAGCGACCGAGACAATGTCGAGTGCTCAAGCTAGTCCCTGATCTAGGAAATTGTTTGCAGTGAAACTTCAATATTGTAGTATTTGTAGTACAATATTGCGGAAATATTGTTTTATTTAGTTCACGTATTATTGAGCGAAGGAACTTGAGTGCAATCTCGTTTGATACTAAGTATTTGTTTTATGTCAAGTGCATGTATGTATATTGTTGGATTATGACATGTACCTAACATAATGTTAAAATTTATGATCATTTTAGTAAAGTCTTTGCACAAATTTTGTTGATGCAACCAAGTATTTAGAATATTTTTAAAATTCAAATAAGTTTTCAATTAAATAACATAAATAGGCATAAACAGAATAGAAAAACACAGATAAAAACAGAGTTTAAGTCACTATTAGCAGGTAATGAAAAATAACCAACATAAACAATTTAACTAATTTAGGTAACCTCAAATAGTTTCTGTATTTTCTTATCTAGCCAACACAATTAATCGTATCAACAAAGTTGCTCCGCGAAACAACAAAAATTGGCATCCCACCAATTCTCTAAAATAAACTACCTAACTAAATTAAAGAAACAGTTATTCTACGCGAACAGGGAGAAAATGTACCGTGAGAGCCACAAAGGTCATTTAGAACGGCAAGAGATCTTATCAGAATAAACACGTGCCAAAATTTGGACGAACCTTAAACTTAATTTCCTGGGACGTTGGCAACTTTACAAAATATGGCTAAATGAGAATATGAGATGTTAGAACATCCTTATTGTATTATATTCCTACTACTAGATACGCCCCACGGTTTTACTCGCATTTTCCGGGATAAGTAGCCTATGTGTTAATGCAGGTTACAGGCTTCATATCATACCAAATTTTATACATAATTGTTCAGACTTTTTAGCGTGAAAGAGTGACAAATATACTTACAAACTTTTAGTTTTATAATACTAGTGCATGAGATAAGATTTATTGTTTATGGCATAAGTAGAAGAACTGGCAAATAACCATCTCATGGTAAGCGATAACCATCGCCTGTAACACTATGAAGGCGTCACGGATTTTCTGTTACTAATTAATTTAAATTAAAAATGTTGTGTGTGTGTGAATATTTATTACCACGTATCTCCGTAATTATTGACCAAAGTCTCAGAATCAGCGAGTATTAGGTATAGCAATATTTTTTAAGATAAACTTGTTAAGTGATATTAGTGCTTGAATTTTTGTTTCTTGTTATTTGCCTTATCATATTAATATTATAAATACAGTTGGCTGTGTGAGTGCGTGTGTTATTCGTAGATTATGTAATGTCTGAATAGATCGTAATGATGTTTGAGACATAGAGACAATTAATTTTGGTACATCAGGTGAGATGGCAGCGTTGAACGCAAGCCTAAAATAAATGCAAAAGTGAATTTATTTGTTTGAGAAAATTGCTATTTAATAATAATTTCTTAATGCACGAGAAGTATCAGACAAGCGTGATAGATTCTCGAGTATATTGTAATTACGCATCAGAGTTCTTTATCTTTGTGGTCTTATAAAATTTTTGAACTGACTAAGTCAGACAAACAGACTTTGAAAAACTCAAATTTTTCGCATTTTTCTGAATTTGATGTGGGCGATTCCTGGCCGATTCCACGCGAATGTCGGACCACAGTGCGGTAAGAATTTAATAGACCGGACAGAATAATGCCCCAGGTGAGATTGTGCTCAAACGAGCGTCTAGTCGAATGTAAAGAAGTATTTTTGTTCTTTTTAATGAAAAATTTAATCCAAGATCCCAGACATGACACAGACTACGAGCATTGTTTCGTACAATCTCTTCGCCAGTATATTTGTCAGTTTAATTTACGTTCAACGTGGCTAGACTGTGACTCAGAGGGCGCCGATTTTATAGTGCCAACAAAATAAAAAATGTTTCTTCAAAGAAAAGGAAATGCTTCCAAAAATTATGATTCACGCCTGACGCAACGAAGCGTCAAGTTGTTATTATTATTATTATTATAGTTTAGCTGGTGTTCCTGTGAGTCTGTTTGTCCTATCGTATGGCCTGGTAGCTGATTTTTTTTTTGCAAATTCCGGGTTGGTCCTATAGTAAAAGTTGTTTCCCATAAGCAAGTTTTTGTAGTTCCCCAGGTGGGCTCTTTTGCAGAGCCCGCCTGGGGAAGTACCACACCTTTGCCAGCTATTCCACCGCCAAGCAGTAATGTGCAAACATTACTGTGTTCCGGTTGGAAGGGCATTGTTTCCAGTGAAATTACAGGGCAAATGGGAGATTAAACAACTTATATCTCAGGGTGACGAGCGCAGTGCTGTGCCGCGCAGGGTTTTGAATTCTGCGAGTTCAAAATTCTGGGTGGCGCAGACCTGTTATGGGCAAACGTGACGTTTAACATCAGGCGAGCGATTTGCTCGTTTCGTCACTTAATCAAATAAAAATAAAAAATAAAAAAAGCCTTTTCGACTTGGCATACCATTACAATACAACTCTATGTAATGGAGAAAATTACAACGAAATGCGTAAGAGGTGAGGTGAGGTGCGTGGGGAGGAAGATCTACGCATTCGACGGTTTCTTCAGAACTTCAATAGGTTCTGAAGAGATGGTCAATTGGTCATAGAAAAAAAATTGGTTGTCTGTAAATGCGGTTTACGGACGATAGTTTAACGTGACAACGTCATAACAAAACATTGATGAAATTATTGCATACTTTTCTCGCTCCGATCGTGACGTCAAAATGAGCGTAACGGGACACTTTTTAACCGACTTCAAAAAAGGAGGAGGTTATCCATTCGTCTGTATGTATTATTTTTTTTTTTGTTTGTTACCTCATAACTTTTGACTGGGTGAATCGATTTGATGATTCTTTTTTTATTAGAAAGCTGACGCTTCCCATTTGGTCCCATTTCAATTAGGTCCAGTTCTGATAATGGTATCCATGAGAAAACCATATAAGTCTTAAATTTGCATGAAGTACGTGCGCGACAAATAGATGAGTAGCTCAATAGTCGGTCTTTTGAAGTCGGTTTTTGTTTTTTGTTTTGTAAAAACAATGTTCTTGTTTGTGGTTGCACCCGGCGTTCATCGATTTATTAGACGTTGTCACGTCAAAGCAAATGTAAATAATGAAATTTTATGTGGAAAATAGTACAAGGCAAACTTACTGCGACCGTAAATTTTGAAGAAAATGTCACAAAACACACAAACGTTGTATTCGGAAGCCAACTTTAATAAAATATCCCTTATTTTCATAAACCCCGTTATAATTATTTGAAAATGTTTTTGGTAACCGGAAGCAGAGGTATACTAACTGAGGAGCTCCTTCCGGTACCGTTATTTCGTTTATTATCTTCTAGCTAATTAAAACAGCTATTGCTTTGGGACCTCCTTTTTCTACAAACTCGTTAGTTCTAACTACTCAGTTTAGTGAGCAAACTAAACCAAATTAGAGAGCGTTAAGGTACAAATTTGCTTGTCTACTGTTCAGGGGCCTGCTACAATTTCTCAATTATAATTTTAATCATTAATGAGAGGTTTCAGGAACGTCCTAAACTAGGTGGCAGCACTGAGAAGTCAAGTCTAATGAAATGTCAAAACATCAATTTAAAAAAAAGTCTAAATTAATATATAGGTAGATCCTTAGAACAAAATTATACACAACAAAACAAAATTTTGTTAATTGTAACAAAATGTTTCAAAACCACGTTAGTTTCCATAGTAAAAGAGATGCTAAAAATTGATAAAGAGTTGACAGTGCACCGGCTGTTCCAGGTATGGATGGAATGATGAAGTGGCTAAAGGCCTCTGGAAAGAAGCTCATGTCTTTTATTATCGAACGCCAGGACACAATCTGGGTCCTTGCGCCAACAAAGTTTGGCTGATCATCAAAATTCAGTAGGTACAATTTGATACTTTTGACTGTCTTTTTTAAGCTTTGCTTTGAAGACATCTCTTCTACTAATTATTGTATCTGTAGAATAAGTAGGAAAAAAATCATAATATTCGTATCTGTTCTACCAACAGAACAAGTAAAAAAAAACATTCACTCTAGTGGCAGAAAAAATACTCATTATCACAACCTCACAATGTATAGTGGTGTCATCTCCAATACGTACCTAATGCGTAATAGCTCAATGGCAATGAAATATGAATAAAATAAGTTTTAAACACGATTTATGAAGAACATTTTGTTATGAAACCACAATTGCTTTGACCGTTACAGCTTCATTTCGAAAGGTTCAACTGAATTTACTGTTAAACATTTTTAAGGCAAACGCACACTTGAAACTGTTTCTGATTTTAAATTGGAGAGTAAATTGCAGTGGTATCTATCTCGATTGTGATTCTTTTTGAACTTCTTATAATATGCGATGGAATTTTAGTTACTATTTTTAAAACTGTTTCCATAAAAATACCTACTAGCTGCGGCTCACGTTATCACCAGCGTGATGATGAAAATGTTGTCATTATGTACAACAAAAATTAAAAAGTTTATTCTATCCATTGAGCTATTTTTCAGTTCTTCACCATTTATTTTAATTTGACAAAGAATCGAAATACGAAATGAAAATTATCGTCTTGATGCACAAACAAAAGTATAGAATACGCGGCGAAACTTTATCCCAAAACCACCCAAAAGGTCCAAACCGAAATTCGGCGTTAAAAATTATTTATTTGCCGGCCCTTAATTCCGATCCTCGTTGCGTTGTATTATTGCTAACAGAGCAATAACGTTTGTTTTATCGTGGCAATATCGTGACGTTTTATTTCTCGCGGAAATGTCGCTTTCGGCTGAATTTAGCGTTTGATCGAGCGTGGCTTTATTGTTGTAATTATGGCGGATGTAAGATGTTCGGTGTTGCCATCTTGTTTGGTTCTTGAATAAAGGGGAAACTTAGTGGGGAAAGGTAGAGTTTATTATTCTTGGATTTAACAGTTTTTAACGGCTGTGAATTTTTATATCTGTCACATGATGTTATAATTGTAATAAAAAAGTTAATGACAGGACTGGTAGTTACGGAAAAACTAAAAGACAACATAGAATTGAAAAGAGTTAATTCTATAGTATGAACTGCGGTATTATCTCTAACGTACTCGTATTTCCGGAATTTGATTAGGTGCTTGTGCCAACCTATTGAGACTAGTTTTGTTACGAACGCGACAGGAAGCTGCGTTATTAGCGCTACAAGCGCTGTGCTACAGCTAGGCTTGAGGGACGCTATGCTACAAACAGTCAAGCACTACTGGCGCTGAAGCAAAGCTACGCTACAAGCACTACTAGCGCTGAAGCAAAGCTACGCTACTAGTGCTACGGGCGCTACAGTGTCGCTACACTTCTAACGTAACACCTGCAGTGCAGATCAATAAACTGACAAAATTGGAAAAAAATCTATAGACTATGAAATTATAAAATTCTCCACGATTTGGTGGAGTTCAAACGTTATTTTATCGATCCTTAAAGCTCGCTTAGAAAAACTTCAAGTGTTACGTTTTCTAAATATTGGTAAAGAATCTTCGAGAAAACGCAACAGTATGTACCTCTATATCCAAGTTAAAAACACCACAAATGATATCACGACTAACTACACAGAATCAGAGTGTGGAATACTCTGCCCGAGTGGGTGTTTCCCGATAGATATAATTTGGGTGTCTTCAAGTCGCGAGTGAATCGGTTCCTTCTAGGCAAGCGTGCTTCATCGTAGACCGCATCATTGCTTACCATCAGGCGAGATAGCGGTCAAACGCAAGCCTATAATTGAATAAAAAAAAAACTAACACAGGCATTTGAAACATTTGTTTTAGAAAATTATACAAAATAAAAAATGAAATAAAACAATGAATTCTTTACTCTCCGATTATTATGAAAGTAAAATATTAAACGGGACCATAAGAGCTGTATTTTGACGAGTCCCATTCCACGAAGCAAACAGTCATGTTTTCCTTTCGCTATATGATTTCTGAGCGTGGAACACGTATTGACATACAGACGTAATGTGTGTACTTATGCTCCTATGGAGATACTTAAATGTGAACAGAAAATATTCTAGTAGTATTTATCGTAGATCAAATTTATTATTTCGATATTATTTTGTTGTTTTTGTAGCTGATCAAACTCTTAAAAGTAAAAACACTGTCTAAGACGTCTAAGCTTTGGTTTAGAAAATAGTAGATTGTAGATGAAAATAATAACTTGAATCTGTATGAAATTAATAATTGTTTGAAAACACAAAAACATTATTTTTTTACTTATATTTAATGCGCTCTATTGCAAGGTTTCTAGTAGGTATTGGTCAAAATTTTGCACGACTTCCCAATTTACAATTGAGCTTATATTTTATACACAGCAACTCCAATGACAATGCAATAAAAGCTTCATATAAAAAAAAATAACTTTGTAATATCTTATTACTTTCAGTAATCAACAACAACAACAAGATATAACAATAAAATTAAATAAAACAAAACCACCAAATTAAATTCCAACGCCCTTAATCATACCCATCAAAACACACTCAAATAGTTAAACAGATAAATAAAACTTTAACAAAGAAACATCGAGTTTAAACTGTAATAAAGCTCCATCAAACTAGAAGGCATTCGGAGCGAACCAAGACCGTCACGTCTTTAATTGCTAAGTAAATAAAGGCAATAAACTTAGGTCCCAAATAGGCAATTAAACGAGTATAGCTACCTAGATATCTGCATTAAAATACTGAGAAGTGCCCTACTACGAGCTCTCGTTTGGCGTTTTCTTTTTTCAATATTTTAAGTTTGGTCGTATAGTTATGTAATGGAGTTAAAAGACATGAACGAGTGTTATATTAAAGATATCCGAAGATGATTTCGAGAATATACCTCTATAGAGCGAAGTGGAGGAGAAAAGCGAACCTTACACAAATTTTAGATTCATTCGTCCAAAATAGAGGACGTGGTTGTAGACTACATGCAGAAATGGCGCTAGTGCGGTGTCGACTGAAAACTACTGATTTTATCTGTAAAATTGAATAAAAATGAACGGCCGCAAATTAAAGTAAAGTAAAATCAGAAGCAGACGAAAGATGGAGATGAGAGGGTTTTGGTTATGAAAACCAAGTTTTAGAAATAACGAAACTATTACAATGGGTGTTTCTTTTGGACAAAGAACAGAAAGAGATGTGATGTGCGGCAGTAGCTCTGTCAGATTATTTTTGCCCAATTATAATCAGAAATTTAGTTGGCTCTGGTTCAGGGTCCTAAATAAAATAACTTTAATTAATTAATAATAAGTGCTCCTCAATCTAAAGAGTAAAAGTAAAGTAAGTGAGTGAAGTAGTAATGTGTGATAAGCTACTGAGCTCAGCTAATTTCACAAGTCACTTTCGAGTAAAAAGGGAAAACTACTCGATCGTGAATTCATAGTAGTGTCACCGGCTAAGTGCTTCGAAGTTACGCTCCAGGGATCCGTTACGTGATGAAATGTTGCCAGTTTCAAAGTCAAATATCCTATTATGATTTATTTGTGTTTATAATGTGTTACTTTCAACGTTGCCCTTTAAGACCATTAAAATTAACCAAAATTTACGAGACCTATAAAGTAAAAAAAAAGTTTGCAAGTGAGCGTAAAGAACTAAAAAAACCAATAAACTAATAAATAGACAACATTCAGGCTTGTCGGAATATCGAAAATAGAAACAGAGGGTTTCTATTTTAATTAAAAGGATCTTTTATAGCTCTGTCCAATCAGTGAAAAAAGTTAATTTGACCGAACAAGGATTAGCACAATATTCATTGTTCGAATACAATTTATCCCGGCTTCGTTCCAACAGTTTTCCCTAAAATAAACATTTTTTTGCAAATTTCGAGTGAAACTCCCATTCGCCATTCGCGCATTTGTAATAAAACAAACGGGGATAAAGATTTATTAAGTCTTAATATTATAGTCTTACCACTCTGAAACATTAAATCGTAGGATTTCTATCAGTCAAGTTTGACACATCTGTTAAACTTTTTAAAACGAATGAATATTAGTCATATGTACAGATATTTTTGTGTATCTTGTAGTTAGATAAAATGTTCTTGTTTCAGTGGTGAATGGTGTGAACAAAAAAAGGATAAACTCTGTAGCTCATATTTACCGGTCCCTTAACAATTTTAAAATGTACAAATTATCTGCTTTTGATGGTTTATTTTAACGTGACATTAGCGGAGTTGTGTAGAATCTTCACAAGAGCCACAAATAAGAGAAGTTGAATGAATATTAGAACAAACTCTTATACGAGTAGGTACACCGGAATTTCACATAATTATTATGCTTTAAAATATATTAATTTAAATTAATGGGTTAGATGGGGGGGGGGGGGGGGGGTTCGCAACGAGTTACCTATACCAAAACGAGTCACAGTGTAACTCGTTGTGGATTTTTTTCCTAACGAGTTCCACTTTTTTTTTTTGTCGTTTTGGTGTGACTCTTCGGGAACCCCTCGGTTAGATCAGTAAGAATGACTTTGAGTGTGTGTTTGAAACTTCTTCGTCGCTAAAACGTTCGTAGACGGAATCACATAACCTAAAAGGTAGCTGGAATAACACAACGCTATGATTTATCTCAACAAAATCAACGGTTTCTATATATTATGATAGCTACAGAAATCGCAATATTGCTAGTCCTACTAATACTCGTATTATAAAAGCGAAAGTTTCTAAAAATGTATGTTTGTCGCTCATTCACGCAAAAACGGCTGAACGGATTTACGTGAAATTTGGAATGAAGGCTGTTTATGGCCTGGATTAACACATGGGCTACTTTTTATCCCAAAAAATGCGGGTGAAACCGCGGACGCAGCTAGTACTTCACAAAAACAAAATATCCTACCAAATCCTATTAATAAAATAGAAGCGACCTGAATTATTGTATTGTGCCACAAATAGTTGGTTTACGATACAATAGCAGCATTCGAGAATTGATTGGTTGTCGATCAGGCAGGTGTTGTTGGGTTTTATATTCGACAATAGGGGATATGTAGGTACCTAATTTTCGTTTCTTCTTAGATGCTATTGGTCAGATGTCGTGTCAAGATTCACACTGACTAGTTACAACTTACAACTTGGTTTTGTACGTTTCTATGCCGAAAAAGATTTATAGTAGGTACTCATCATTAAACTACTTTTACAATGGGATCAACCCGGAATTGGCAAAAAATCACCTGTTCCGCAGAAAAACGTCAATGACACTCGACAAAATGTATGGAACAGCTGATTTTTTTCGCGAATTCTGGTTATGTCCCATAGTAAAAGTTGTTTATAAAGATGAGTACCTATTATGAGCCCTTTTCGGCTTAGCATACCTTTTCCTTATAACCCTATGCAATAATATGTGGGTAGATACGTTTACTCGTATTTTTAACAACGATGGGAACGTGGAAGCTTTTCAGTATGAAAAGATAATTGGCCACTTTCAACAAATGATAATAAAAAACATCACAAGGGAAATAAAGTATGAAAAGAGTATTGAAAAGACCACATAAAAGATTCGGAGACCAGATAAAAGAGAAGTCAGATGTCATGTTGTACAAAGAGATAAAAGAGTATATCAAATATACATACTGACTGAATTTTAGAAAGACCAATTATTATATTTAATTAGGATTATATTTTTCAAAGAAATTGATATTATATCTGTCCTGGTTACTCTCATTAGCATCTCAATAAGACAGACGCGACAGAAATAGCTTGCACCATAGACTCGTACAATAACATTACCGTCCTCTTTGGTCTAAAAATCGACTTCCGAGTAAAAATATAAGGAAGCATCTGACATCAGCAATATTATTGATAAATTAAAGCAAAGAAAGCAAATAACAAGCCAGTATAATAAGACCAGGAAAATAGCTCGACCCTTATTATATAAGCAATAAGAGATATCAATATTTGTGGCTGAATAAAACCACCGTCATGTGCCGAGCTTCACGTCACTTCAGGAAAATAAAATATTGTAACAAAGAGCATTTCACGTCAGCGAAATTTTAGCAAATAGGAAAAAGGAAAAATTATAGGGTATTGATGTTATTGTACTCTGCCTTAGAGTTATCTATTACTTTTTTATACGCCAACGTTGGTTTTAAACGACCAAGAAAAATGCTCAGAATGCCAACGACGCCTTCAGGCGATACGAAATTGTATTTTAATTTTCATGAAATCTATAAATGGATACTGGAAAAACTAAAAGAATTAGACAATCACCAATTTAGTCGAACAAACTAAACAATTAAGCAATACGCTTCAATGCAAGTGATTGGTCGAAATAATGATTTTTGTCTCATTTGTGTTCGGCGTATACATACACAATAATATATTATACACAGCCATTAAATACCGTTCTCTTGATACGGGCCTTAATATAAGTCTGATAGCATTGTTAATCCGTCATCTTACCACTATTTACCCGATAATTAATGACTGAGAATTGTTGATTAAAGCGAGTAATTTTTTCGGGTTTATTTAAATATGTTTTCATGTGCCGCCGTAATTTTCTTACTCCTTATACTCCTTAACTGCTTGTCTTATTTTGGACTAGCTGCGCCCCGCGGTTTCACCCGCTGTCCTGCAAGAATAGCGGAAAGCCGTTCAATTTTCTGGGGTAAAAAGTAATCTACATATTACCTAGGGCTTAAGCTACCTTCATACCAAATTTCGTCAAAATCTGTTTAGCTGTTAAATTGTCATCCATACGTCCATTACATAGCTGTCATTTGCGCAAAGAGTATAATAAGTCGTTTTGTTATTCCAAGTCTGATTCTTTTTTGTTATACCTCGTTTTATAGTGACTGATGTTTTATGTCAATTCACACTTGAATGCTATCGAATTTATTTAACAGAAATAAATAGTATAATAGGAATAAATAGTATCCTATCTGCGTTTCCTGGCTCTAAGCTACCTCCTCACCAATTTTCAGCCATATCGGTAAAGCCGTTCTTGAGTTATAAGTAGTGTAACATAACACGAGTTTCTTTTATATATATAGATTTCAAGAATATACAGAATTACAAACCAACGGCGAAATGTTCGTTCGAAGTTTAGTGTCATTACTATTGTCATTATATTGCCTACATTTTGTTGTAGAATTTTGTTTTTTTATTTTTTACTAGTTACACCCGCTGTTTTTTTTAAACCTTTCCTGAACTTCCACAAATATTTGCAGATCAAAATTAGCGAAATCGGTCCGACCGTTCTCGAGTTTTAGCCAGACAAACGAACAACGATTCATATTTAGGTTTTTATACCAGTAAGAAGAAGAAGAAGATGTCAAAAGCTTTTTATTTTAGTTTCACTATTGACATTTGACATTTTATTTTGTACAATTATTCTAAAAATCCATTTATTTCATTTAATCACGTAAACAAGACCATTTCCAGACTTTAATTATGCCCTTAGAAAACACAATAATATACAAAGAAACTAAACTTCAAAGAAAACTGTTTCTTTTTCATTTTCTCGGCGTCTCGTCACAAAGACTCCATTTGTCTCCTGATTACTTATTTCACAGCTGAGATAAACATAGAGACAAAGATTGAGCAAAGATTGGGTATCTGACTGAAGCCACATTTTTATACATATTGTGTGCTGTGGATCGAACCGGACCCTATTGGCGCAGGACCGAGGCAGATGGCAGAGTAAGAGAGAGGACAATAAATATTCAGTAGTGGGAGAACCTTTCTCTCACTGTTGATTTATGGGCTGTGGTGGATGATGATGATGTGCTGTGAATTGTTCTTTGTTTTGTTGTTTTTTGTGTATATGTTCTCTGCATAACGTCAGTAGGAACTGATGAGCGAGTAGAGTAGTTTTGATGTATCAATGCGTGTACGTACGATAAAGTAGTTCTTGGGTGGCTTCACCTAAATCTAACGCAGTGCTCCGTCCTTTTCTCTAAATTTATCTGAGTTTATTTCACAGTCACCTTCGGGCTTAGAGGATTATTATTTTTGTGTCGTTATGCTTTGTCTTGAAGAAACAACGTAGTAAATGGAGATAATGATAATTGGATTATGGAACGTCGTGGTATTCTATTGTGCAGCGGCTGTAGGAATATCACAAGAGGTTGGTAGAGCAAAACCAATCTTACGTTGATTTCACGTAACGAGTACAGTGGCGAGATAGAGAATAGGCACACTCGGCCGAGCAAACAAAACGTGGTTCTAGTGACTGTCTCGCCTCGTCAAAATGTTTTACGAACCGTGTACCTACTCGGCCGAGGGCACTGTCTCGTCACTGTACTCGTAACGTGTATTCAACCCATTAATATAACTACGGTGTAATTACCTGGGCTTTTGCCGTTCTGCTACTGAAGGAAAATTGGATAGGTCTGGGTAATGACAGTTACCAACAATTTTCTAGTTTACGTAATTTTTTTATGATGAAAAATATTTTTCCTTTTTTCGTGATTTGTATATTAGAAATGCAACTAACTACAATAACAAATGAGATAGGTTTTAAAATAAGCATTTTTGATGTAGGTACAATGAAGATGTATGTGTATGGTAGAATAGATTTTGTTGAGCTTTATCTTGTCTTCCAAACTTTCTTTCTAAGAGTGATTCGTTTCGGATCACATAACTTGTGTACATACCCTCATTTCTACAGCGATTACAACACACGTAGGTATGCACTACAGACGGCCATTTTAGCACTAATCCCATAATAATAAACATTCACCCAAACTATCTAAAAATCCATAATAAACCCCTAAGTGGTCCGTAAGAGCAACAGCCGAATATCCTCGCCATTTTCGGGGATTTCCTCACTTTTACCGTTAAGTAAAACTTAGCGCAGCCCTGAACCTAATTATGGCGGCGCTCATTTTGGCGCGAAAATGTGACAGTTCGTTAAGTTCCGGAGAGTGTTGGCGGGAAAATGGAATTCCAGTGGCACAGGGCTCGAATAATTTTAGGTGGAGATACAATTTGTCCGTTGCCCCGGATAATGACATTATGCTACCTAACTAGCTAGGGCGTGGAAATGTTTTTGATATAGACAAACAAAGAAAGAAGAAAGCTAACATTAACAATATTAAGAGCTGGAGGCGTTTTTAAGCTCCGCGTTTTCGAGACTTTTCGTCGTGCCTAAATAATATTTGAACTTGTCATTTATTTTTTTCTTTAGGTATTTATTTTTTCTGCTTTTATGTATTTTTCGTGCTCAGAAAATAAACAGAGTACCAAGCATTATCGATCGGAACGGCTGAACTGACATACATTACTAAAAAAAAAACACAAGCAAAAATATTTGGCTGTTATACAGACATATAGACACCGAAGTATTGCCTTAAGGGTTCTTCCCCGAAAGAGATTCAGAAGCCTAAAAAAAACCCTCTTCAAAAAATAATCATCAGACGGCTGAACTTTCTTGAATCATGGGAACACTCTCGATCTCACCTTTAAAATCAAAATTGGTTCAGCCGTTTATTAACTACGATTCTACAGCCAGCTACACAGATACACAAGCTAAACTTATAACACCTCTCTGTTTACGTCGAAGGCTAATAAATAGAGGAAAAGGTAACAGGAAACATTTTCTTTCCTAGAATGTGTGGGCAGACAGGTCGTTAAGAAAATATCTTGTCACTCAATACGTTGAATTATTGTTAACAAGGCTCTATTCTGAAGAGTGACATTATCTCCGTCCCTCTCGCTCTCATCGTCATGAGAGCGAGAGTGAGAAAGATAATCTCGAGTGCCCAAGAAGAGGGTCCCAGAGGTCGGTGATTCAAGCTTCATGAACGATATCAGATGCCAATTATTTTATGAATGTTTTACCGGAAAACAGGTACGAATAAATTGGTAATAATATTAATACTAGAATACTAAAATAGGTCCTATCATAATATGGTAAGCGGATAGGACCTATTTTAGTTACATTTTGGTAACACAGGAATACTTAAATGAAGTCGTTTATTACAAGTTTCGATCACATTCAATGAAATTCATCATCAGATTACGAGCGTGACGCGCTCGCAGTCGCAGTTAGTTTCCGTAGGATTGGAGTTACGTAGAAAACATGCGCTATTTTATTAAATTACATATTTATTTCAGGAAACCAGGCCTATATGAATAAATACCTACCCGACATGAACATACATTTTCCTAATCTTATAATTGCGAAAGCATATGTGTGTATCTTATAAAGTACAACTGTAAATTATTTTTTCTTCTGGGATTTTCCTTGCCGTGCCGTCTTCCAGTAACGTTGGAAATCGCCCCTTGGGTCAGAAATCGGGCTAGAGTAGCGCTGCGTGCGATGCTATCGATACTTATTTATACTCTACTAAATAATATGTTATCCTAGTCATATTTCAAATGTGGTAGTATGTGTAGGTCTCATATCAAGTAGGAAGGCAGATAGAGTCCCGCCTTAGATCCAAATGAAGCCAAAAACTACCCTAGTGCCTGTGTACGTAAATTTCACGCACTTAGTGACGCATAACAAGAACATTATTATTACAAAACAAAAAACAAAACCCGACTTCAAAAGACCGACTATTGAGTTATTCATCTATTTGTCGCGCACATACTTCACGCTTTAAAACTTAAATGGTTTTCTCATGGATAACATTATCAGAATTGGACTAAATTGAAATGGGACCAAATGGGAAGCGTCAGCTTTCTAATAAAAAAAGAATCATCAAAATCGATTCACCCAGTCAAAAGTTATGAGGTAACAAACATGAAAAAAAAAAAATACAGACGAATTGATAATCCTCCTTTTTTGAAGTCGGTTAAAAACTACCCTACTACCCTAGCGTGGCGGAATACGGCCTAACCACCCTTCGAGACGTAGACCTGTATCCCAGCAGTGGGAGGATTAAAGGTTGCCTAAGTGTATGTGTATATGTGAATAGCCCTGAATTAACATTTGAGTTACTTTTCACTATCACTGTTTTAGTTTATCAGCGCGCGGGTGAAACCGCGGGACACCGCTAGTAGATACTAGATACTAATCAATGTATATCTACGTCTTAACTAGATCGATGATCTACATACAAAATCTAGGTACTCATCAGTTTTTGTTAAAGCCTAACAGCGTTAAAAAGAAGCAAAAAAACTAACAGCGCTGTGCGATTTCACCCGCTATTCAATAGGAATCGTTACATAGTTTTAACGGGATGGATAGTAGCTTATGTATTAATCCAGGTTTTAAGCTACTATTCTATGTCATTCGAATCCGTTGGACACGTTTTTGCCGGAAATACTCGTTGCAAAATGCACACACCTACACACTCTCCCACTCACACATTTTGACATTACATTTGACATTTTAAGTACCTAAAAGTAATGGGTTGATTATACGTAACGAGTGGGTATAGTGGCGAGACAGTAAATGGGCATACTTGGCCGAGCAAACAAATTATAGTTCTAGTGACTGTCTCGCCTCGTCAAACTGTTTTACAATCCGAGTACTCGGCCGAGTGCACTGTTCGGCCACTGTACTCGTTACGTGTAATCAACCCATAATTTCGAATATGGTGACTAGCCCTGATATCAGAGTTTTTAAACCACCTTAGGCTTCTGATATCCAGAGAACTACTCACATAAACTCTCCCACACACAAACACATATCTCACATAAACTACACAAATCACGAAACAAGTCCGCTTTTCCAAAATCTGACGCGACAACAAAATACGAGTATTTCCTCTCAGACCTGTCAACATCAAAATCCGAGCACAAAACCGATATACCTTAATGCGAGATCTATTCCCCTTTATGTTGATGTTAGATCGCGAGCTGCTTCGGTAAAAAAGAGAGATTTACCCCCCGGCGTGCCGCCTTACCCGGGACGAGCACTTGATTGATGACATGTGCGCTTCGGAGGCGCGATTACGAACTATAGTTGGTGATTTTAAACGAATATTGTAGTTAATATAGGCATATTGAATCAGGCGTTACTGTGCATTTTGTTTTGTATCCTATCGGATTTTTGTCCACTGCTGTACATAGGCCTCTCTTATAGAACGCCACAAGGCACGATCTTCTGCCTCACGCATCCACTTACTAACTGCCGCATTACGCAGGTCGTCGCTCCACCTGGCCGCAGGGCGCCCTACTTTACGTTTGCCGATCCGTGGCCTTCACTCTAGAACCCGTCTACCCCAACGGTTGTCGGTTGTCGGTGTAGTTGAGTAAGTATCTAATACTATAGTCATCAGGGTGTTTTGTGTTTTATCTTCGTATATAGCGTCATTTTGGGGTTCCATACTAAAATGGTAAAAAGATAATTTTATGATGAGATTTCGGCGTTTATATCTGTCTGTGTGTTTATCACAGAGGTTTATTTTAATTTGGATAACTAATATTACCTATAAGAGTAAATAATGTGTTTTGCCCTAACAAGTCATCATTCTACCATTATTTGGCATTACGGACGTTTTTGTACCATTTTCATTGATTCTCTAACTAGGGTTTGTAAATCCGCCTCTGAATCATGGATCTGACAGGAAATGAAAGGGTTAGGTGCCTAAAACGCAATCAATCTGGTTGTCATTCAATGGACCCTTTTTGTCAATATCTATATTAATTTCTATTGATATATGCCATCGATTTGTGTTCAGAAATGGGCTGTTCCTGGTTTGGTTCTCTCAGAAGAAAATATGTTTTTTTGTTAGGTAAACTTTAGTGTAGAAATTCTTTTGGTCACAGACATTGTATTAAAAAATACAATAGTATTTTCTTTAGTTAATGTAAGTTTTCTTGGGTGTTTAATGTTTATGTTTACTCAAGATTAAAGTTTGGCTTTTAAACCAAATTATACGCAGTTTTCTTTTATCTACAAACATTCTGGCTCCAAATGAGTACTATTTCTTTTTATGCATTTTTTACTGTTTTTTAGGAATAAAAAATGAGGTTATCTTAGACTTCAACATTGTTCGAGCAATGAGAGCGTCGGAAATTAAGTTAGTCTGCTGTTTCCATTATACTAGACACAACGTAGTTTTTGAAGCGTGTATTGCTTTCTTAATATTTGGAAAATACGTCGTAACTATATTGTACTTTCGACATCGATCACGTTGTAATCGACGTCGAAACTTAATTTCGTTGTTTTTTTACTTAACTTCATTTGACAACACTGACATTTTTGCTATCATTTTCTTACCAACTGAAAGAAAAAATAGTCTCAAATAAATAAAAATAAATAAATAAATAACGTTTCACACTCATAGCTCCCCCACTAGGATAAATTCCTGTGTCGGGGATGCCATGGAACGATGGAACATATACAAAGACAAGGACAACTAACACCCAGACCCAGAACAGATATTTAAATTCATCATTCAAACATCTGCCCGACCGGGAATCGAACCCGGGACCTCTGGCTTATAAGGCGGATATTACTACCGCAGAGCCAAACAGGCCGTCAAATAGTTTTAGTCTCATTATTGTTTTCTCATCTTCGTTTTATTTAGTAGTAATTCTTGTCTATCACAATCAACGCTACTATGTGACTTTAAATTGAAAACAAAATTGCAAACTTTTCACGTCAGAAACCCAATAAAGTGAAACGTCGTGTTATTGCACACTGTACGAGTACAACTGCGACCAAATCCCGCTGTTGAAGTATAAATCTAAGCCATGGCCGAAACTAAGCCAATACTGAATACCACGTCACATTGTTTTTTATTCGGTTACCGTGGACTGGAAATTCGCGATTTTAGCAGAAAATCTTTGTTGAAAACTGCTACATAGGTTGCACGAGTATGATGTTTACAAAGATTAATCTTTGAAACCGTTTTATACTAACATTAATTTGAAATATGCCAATTAATATTGGCATATTTTGTTTTATTTTCAGTATAACATAGTACCCATTTGTGCAATCTAAAAATGTAGTCGAAATGTATCTTTGATAAGTTTATTTTAAAAATCAATAAGGCTGCCTGTCCACTAGAGCGGAAAAAAGAGGTTCGGAACTATACAGGGTTATTTCAAAAACTCGCAGGTCTAGATACCTAACATCATAAACAACAACTTTTGCTATGGGACCAACCCGAAATTCGCGAGAAAAAAAACCAGCTGTTCCATAGAAAAATGTCAATGACACTCTACAAAATGTATGGAACAGCTGATTTTTTTTTCGCGAATTTCAAGTTGGTCCCATTGCAAAAGTTGTTGTTTATGATGTTAGGTATCTAGACCTGCGAGGTTGCTGGTGTTTTTGAAATAACCCTACCTATAAACAAATAGTTTTGCATAAAAACCCGGCTTCGCCCTCCGAGCTATATCTATACAGATCGCCGCATAAACTATCAGCCCGTTCAAACCGACTCCAGGGTCAAATTACGATTTAGCAGTTCATACAATGAAAATAGGCAACTGAGCTAATATTAAAACAATAATTGCATCTGATACTTCCGCGAGATACGCTTTTGTAGTGGCCAGGGGAATAACAACTGGAATGAACGTTATAAACTACAATGTTCCAATTTCATTGGGGTTTAGAGAAACTCTGAAATGGTGGTTAGTTGTTTTGTAGTTGTTGCCTGGAGACTTGAAAGATAAAATGTTGTTGGAAATGTATATTTTCCTTGTACTTGCAGAATTTCATGAATTTTATTTCTCTTTTTCTTTTACTTATTTTTTCTTTTATTTTATTTTTAAATCTCTTTCAACGTAATGTTTATAAGTTTACTTGTAGTCAATTGTTATATGATTATGTTCTCGACAATATAATACTGTAAAGATCGTTATGAACAACTTTAACTAAGGGGCTAAACCGGAAATCGGAAAAAAGCTGTTCCATACAAAAATGTCAATGACACGACAAAATGTTTAGAACAGCTGATTATGTTCTCGCGATTTGAGGGTTCGTCCCATAGTAAAAGTTGTTCATTGTTCATAATGATAAGCACTATGAGCTCTTTTAGGCTTAACATACCCTTTACTTATTACCCTGTTTAACCTAAACAAAGTAACAGCAGTGTTCCTAAATTTCAGGTTTCAGTTCTCTAAAACCCGCCTCGTATATACAAATTTACATTCGCAGATTTCGCAACTTGAGCGGTTTGATGTAAAGGTATGGCTGCACTAGAAGAAACGATTCGGGCTTTTTGCCGATAAATTAGTTTTTTTTGGTAAATTTAGCATGAGTGTATAAATAGTAATTCTATGTCACCAGAGTGATTGTTATTCTAAGAAAATAAAACAATCTAATCAAAAATAACGACAAAAAGACAGACGCAAACATCGACCTTTTCGACTTTTTTAAGCTAGACCTAGACTAGAAAAGATCGCACTTAACGATAAGAACGCCAATTGTTGCACTATATTTCAAGTATTATTTCTGGACCTCTCTAATTTTTGGTGAAAATAAAAATTATTCTATACAGGGTTATAAGGGTGGGCTGAGCCGAAACGAGCTTGTACTACTTATTATTATGAACAAATTTTAGTATATGACCCCGGAATTTGAGACAAATGAATCATGCTGTTCCATGGAAAAAATGTCAAAAGACACTCGACAAAATGTAAGGAACAGCTGATTATTTCACAAATTCCGGTTTGATCTCATAGTAAAAGTTGTTCATAATGCGTACTATGCGCTTTTTTAACTGACTTCAAAAAAGGAGGAGGTTATCAATTCGTCTGTATGTTTTTTTATTTTTTATTTTATTTTTTTTTATGTTTGTTACCTCATAACTTTTGACTGGGTGAATCGATTTTGATGATTCATTTTTTATTAGAAAGCTGACGCTTCCCATTTGGTCCCATTTCAATTTAGTCCAGTTCTGATAATGGTATCCATGAGAAAACCATATAAGTCTTAAATTTGCATTAAGTACGTGCGCGACAAATAGATGAATAACTCAATAGTCGGTCTTTTGAAGTCGGTTTTTGTTTTTTGTTTTGTAAAAATAATGTTCTTGTTTGGCTTAGCATACCTTCCTTATAGCCCTGTATTTCTAGCTAAGTCTAATTAAAATCTCACGTGTAGCCTCGCCCTAAGCGTTTACGCAACCGTATTTTACCTGTACTTTACGTAGAACAGCATCAACCTGAGAGGAATAATACAGCTTACATGTACTCGGCTCTGTGCCTGCCGAGAGTAAACCCAGGCCGATTCTGGCGAGGATATACAGGGTTATTAGGAAAGGGTATGCTAAGTAGAAAAAAAGCTTGTAGTACTCATCTTTACGAACAACTTTTATTATGGGGCCAACTCTGAAGTCGCGACAAAGTAATCAGTGGTTACATTCGAGAGTTGTCGACATTTTTGTGTGGAACTGCTGATTTTTTTTCGCGGTTGGCTCCATAGTAAAAGTTGTTCATAGTGATTAGTACTATGCATCTTTTTCGGCTTAGCATACCCTTTCTTTACAGCCCTGTACTATTTTGGTCACTATCGCCCTCATTAGAAATAGCACAGATATAGTAAGAAGACTTAAAAGAACAAGACCGTTCGAGCTGGTGTAGTGTTAGTCAAAAGTAGTGATTATAGTGCAACACCGAAGTCGGATTATATAGTAGATATATATTATATATTTATACTTATATATCTATACTAATATTATAAAGAAGTAAAGTTTGTGTGTTTGTATATTTATTTGTTAAATTGTAAGGGGTAATCTCGGGATCTACTGAACCGATTTTAAAAATTCTTTCACCAATAGAAAGCCACATTATTGCTGAGTGTCATAGGTTATATAAAAAACTGAAAAATAAAAAGGCTTTTACGTGGTAGTCCGTTTTGCAAAGTGAATCGGAGAAAAAACGGTCCGGACGGCGAGCGATGGCTTCGGGTTTAATTAACATTATGCCCAACGAAGTGGGCAAGGGTCAGCTAGGATGTTATATACTTACATACTAGATCGATGTAGTGCAAGTAAGTTATAATAAACACGTGAACAGTGTCATCGCCTAAATAAGAACAATAAGAAAAGTGTAATTTGACATAAATTTAGTAATGTTACCTAGAAAGTTAAGTTAGATTTAAAATACTTAAGCTTGAGGCCAGGTTGTAATTTTAGTAAGAAATGCTATTTAGGCGTTTCATAAAAAACTGTCGCTCTTATTCGAAATAGCAAGAGACAGACGGTGATAATCTCGATGGACCAAGAATAGCGCTGTGGTTACACCGAAAAATGAAGTAGAGGGAAATTTTCGAATGCAACCGGTTGCATGAAATATGACGTTTTTCTGTGGAACTGTGATTTATCGGCAGCTACGAATTCACGTCTCTTTTTCATGTGTTTTGCTAGTAGTAAAAAGTGAGTTCGTATATGCCTACTGGTTTGGCTAGATCTGATGTCTGAGTGTATTTAGGATATTTGAAGGCTTGATGAGGTTTTTTAATTCATCTATAGGCTTGCGATTGACCACATCTCGTCTGATGGTACGCAATGATGCGGTCTAAGATGGAGCACGCTTGCCTAGAAGGAATCGTTTCACTCGCGACTTGAAGACCTAGATTATATCTATTATCTTGTGTTGTTTTAAGACTAACAACTCACATTTCAAAGTATTACTCTAGCCACGGTAGCAGTTATATCTCAGGGTGACGAGCGCAGTGCTGTGCCGCGCAGGGTCTTGAATTCTGCGAGTTCAAAATTCTGGGTGGCGCAGACCTGACTTATGGGCAATCGTGACGTTTAACATCAGGCGAGCGATTTGCTCGTCTCGTCACTCAATTAAAAAAAAAAAAAAGCAGTCGCTTGTAAACGCTACCTGCAGTTACCCATCCAAAGACTGTGTCATCCGTTGTTTTGTTTGAATAATATGGGACTAAATCATATACGTCAATTTCATTGATTTCATTTGATATCGATATAATGTTTGCTTATGAAATAATTCATCTGGATATGACTGGGATAGTTAATTTAGTTAGTGCCTAGACAAATCTTCATTTGCTGATGGTAAGTGATACGTTTGCCAAACCTGTTTTCGAAAAATGGTTTTAAATTTAACTAGAGAGAATTCCTTTAAGTCTGAAACATGGCAATGTATACTACACTTCTGTATAGCGTTTAAATAACTAGCAAACCGCGATTTCCTCTCCACATCCACGCCAAAAATCCTACTTACAAATAAACAGAAAAATACAAAAACACAAGCGAAGAGCCCGCATTTTATCTTGCATATTTACACACCCCTCAGTCCCTCAGACGTCTCACATTCGATTCGACAAACATTTCTTTCGTTATTTTGGTAACGGCTCCCTGCGACGGCGACGGTTCTCTTTTTCAATGCAAATACGTCATTACGACGACAATTCGGAACTGTCGAATTTTAATGCGGGGAAATGTTCGATAAGTGGTGTTTTTGGTTTTCTTTGATGGGGGAAAGTTTAAATATTAATACCGGCGTTTTTGGATATTGTTTTTAACGTTTCTAAATGTCATTGTTTTCGTATATTTGTAAACGGAGTCTTCGTGCTATTATTTAACAGCAACAGCTGTGAGGGCTTGTGTGTTTGTTATTTTTTACGCTGAGACGGCTCAACGAATTCAAATGAAGATAAAAAAAATATGAGAAGAGTAATTTGCTAATTTTAAACATTCTTTCACAAATAGAAAGTTAAATTATTGTTCAGTGGTATAGGCTATATTTATAGCCCTAAAGCTGCGATGCTGAAAGCTGAGAAGTACCAGGGTAGGATTCAATTCAACTGATTTATTCAAATAATTATGATGTCAGTTACAATTTTTTTACGAATAAAATACAATTAATGCAATGTCAAATAATGAATAATAATAATTAATATAATTTTATATCTCACACTGTGAACAGACTTAAAAATTAAGCAGCAAAATTAATACCTCAGTTCAAAGAGTAATAATAGTTCAGAGAGGCAGTTAGCTTGTAATATTGAGAGTCTCAAGACGTGAAAACGTGTAAATAGCAAATGAGCCCGAAACGTACTTTAAGTATCTAGTTAGACAATAAACCCATCATTAAGCTCAAAATCTCTCGAATCCAAGTTTTAACAAGACAACCACAGGAAGCTCGAGTAATTAGTGCATGAACCGAACCAGTATAACGGATGTAACGACTGTAACGAGCGCTAACGACGTCTTACCGTGTGAGGCACTTTAACTTTTTGTCTTATGTGCGAGTCTTGGAATGGTTTAACTTGAATGGGCGATTTGGAATTCGAATTTGGAGTTCTGTTTGTTTTTGAGAACGATTATGACTAGATAGGATAAATGTGTATTGTATACTCGTAGATATTTGTGGTATCTAATAAAAACTTTCAATATAAAGGTGCTTTAGGTTCTGCTATGATAGCACAAACTTTTAAAATAAAAAAAGTAAACAGACTTCAAAAATAACTTTAAAGACATTTTTTAAATTCAATTTCAAACCAAACTACTAAACCCATTTTGATTAATTTTCTATGACACCAATCTCTATATCCTTTCAAATAAAAAACGAATTTCCCGTATCTACACTAATGGGCATGCCTCGCGGTTTCACCCGTGCGTTGTTGAATAAACGGTGGTAGTACAAAGAAGCCCATGTGTTAATCCAGGGCAAAAGCCAAGCCACGTAGACACGTGACTACAAACACACTCACACATACTTTCGCATTTATAATATTAGAAGGAAATCACCACATCATCAGCACTCAGGGATACCGTAGCTATCCATTGGTTTTTTTTTATGTAATTGAGTGACGAGACGAGCAAATCGCTCGCCTGATATTAAACGTCACGTTTGCCCATAACAGGTCTGCGCCATCCAGAATTTTGAACTCGCAGAATTCTAGACCCTGCGTGGCACAGCAGTGCGCTCGTCACCCTGAGATATAAGTGGTTTAATCTCCTATTTGCCCTGTAATTTCACTGGAAACAATGCCCTTCAAACCGGAACACAGTAATGTTTGCACATTACTGCTTGGCGGTGGAATAACTGGCAAAGGTGTGGTACTTCCCCAGGCGGGCTCTGCAAAAGAGCCCTACCACTACGAAAAGAAAAAGAAAGTAGTTTTGGAGATTGCCCTCTACAAACATAGATTTGTCTGGGCAATAAGTTTAGATCTGTCAAATAAAGCTTTCAAATTTGGACCCACTTCTTGTAAGGTTATTTAATTCAAAGCGGCCATTTTAAGCTCGCTCTGTAGTTGAGTTGACACGGTGCAAAGACCATCAGCCATTTAATTTCACCATGCCGGCTGCTAATATGGCGGCAGTAGAAGTTTGACGGCGGATCTTTACGTTACGTCGCTTCCTTTGTTAACATTCGGAAAGTCGGGGTTCACAGTTGTCGCCTTTTGTGCTCTTCCCGTTAAGGTATGATCATTCTTACTAACAAGCTCATTCAGGCTTAACACGTTCACTGTAATTCCACTTATAGGAAATACTTTTTTACCTTTTTTTTAAAGGCTAAGCCGAAAAGAGTTCATAGTCCGTAGAAAAATGTCAACGACACACTCCACAAAATGTATTTTTTTGGTGAATTCTGGGTCGGTCCCATTGTAAAAGTTGTTCATAATGATGAAGTACCAATTGTTAGCCTTTTTTGGCTTAGCATACCTTTTCTTTATAACCCTGTACCCTGTATACTTAAATTCTATATTTATGTAGCTTTCATTTAGCATATTAATTTCTCTATCGCATTTCCTCTCTCCTACTTCGTTAAACCGCTTTGAATTGCATCCGAAAATTACCTCGTTTATAATTACTCCTCTATTCTGGTTAGAGCTTCAAACATTGCTTCATAATATAGGCTTCAAATTCAATGAAAGCCGGCCTGAATAGCGAGAGCATTGCATTTAACTGGAAGCACCGGAGTAACAAAGAGCAAATTATTGTCTGTAGCAACATTCTGTAAATCGCAAACTGCAAATTATCTCGACAAATTAATATTGTAAATGTGAGAGTAATACGATACAATATTTACAGGTCTTAGTTTTAAACGCTGCTTAATCTTAATCGATGCTTTGAAACCATCTCGCTGATGTGAAATGCCATGCTACTTCATATATACATATTTACTCGACACTGCATTGTCGTATAAAAAAAGTGTCTCCGACTACGAAAAAAGTCTACCTATAAATTTTCTATCAGACTTAATCGATGCTTTGAAACCATCTCGCTGATGTGAAATGCCATGCTACTTCATATATACATATTTACTCGACACTGCATTGTCGTATAAAAAAAGTGTCTCCGACTACGAAAAAAGTCTACCTATAAATTTTCTATCAGACATACACTAGCGGCTCGTCCCGGCTTCGCACGGGTGGACACTATTGAAGTTTTAGTAAGGATCCCTAGTTTTTTCAGGTAATAAATATAGCCTATGTCACTTTGGGATAATGTAGCATTCGAATGGTGAAAGAATTATTGAAATCGGTCCAGTAGTTTTTGAGTTTATTCCACACAAACATCCAAAAATACAAAAATACAAATATTACTCTTTATAATATTAGTATAGATAAATAAATATAGGTCCAAACACAACCCTCCTCTTTTGGCTTCGCCGCAGTCGATTAAAAACCTTCCACAGTATTAAATACAGTGAATCGAACTGAAATACTAATGTTAAGCTGGCTACAGAGGCGGAATTGTTGAAGTTAACGAACACCGCATTTTGATGAGTCGCTTCCGAGAGTTATTTTGTAATGAAAACTTTAAATATGAGCGCCAAGTTATAATTGTCTTGAAACTGTAGTTATTGTTGCTGTATGTTGTTCAGTTTACGTTTAACTCGAAACAATGGCGCGAGATTGAGAAATGGAAATTTGAAAGATCTTTGCAAACAAGCCCGAGAAATACGAGTAGGTAAAGGAATTGTAACGTTCGAAGTAAGTGTCAATGTGAGAAACTCGAAGAAATTCTCGAGGTCGTTTCTCGAGGTTCCACGAGAAATATTATTAAGCGCTTTCTTGGTACTAACTGTTACTAGTACTAACTATTATGCTGTGCGCTACTATTTTAAACTATTGCATAGCTTCTATCGCGGGCCTTGAGCGTGGAGACCAGAAATTCCGTAACGAAAATAACTTAACACCCCCCACTCCGACCGGCACAGCGGTGATACTTTTTAGTTTTGCCACCTATCGATGAATAGCAGAACTTTTAATGACTTTTTGAAATATCACGCTTGTCTCTTTAGTTCAGCAACTCGCCTCTAGGTGTCGAGTGTAAGGTTTCGTTGACTTTTCGCCAATTTTATTTTATTTTGAAATATTATATTGATAATTTTTATTACAGAAATGCATTTGGATACTTTTTTGAAAAATAGGCGTTGCAATATTTATACAAATAAGTTGATAAAAATGCTATGCATTACCGCGGCAGTCCCCGAGTGCCACAGGTCTTTTTTTTTAGATAAAAACCTGTAATTAAATGCCTAAGCAGTGTTAGCAAATTTTGTCACTAAATGCTTAATACAGTTCTTAGAACAGTATATCCCTTTAAAAAAAAAAACACTTTTTTTACACTTACAGGCCAGTTTCCCACGAGCTTTACGGCCCATCTGTACTTTGAAGTATTTTCTAAACATAAGATAGTAATTTTATGAATGTTCTAATATTTTTGTCACTTAGCAATATTAAGATTAGTACTAAAGAAAATGGAGTTAGTTTGCACTAGAATATGCATTGTAATACAAAAACTTTTTAATTCAGTCATTAATTCATGACAGAATATTCGAGTATGACAAGAAACAATAAAAAAGTCACAAAATTAACATCATGTTTTTGGCGTTTGGTTTGTTAATTCATCGTATTTGCACGTAATTTTGCATTTACCAAAGAAAGTAATCAAAAACTGTTGTGTCAAAAAAAGCAACTACAGACAGTCGAATTGAAAACCGTGTCCTTTTTGGAAGTCGTTTAAAAAAAGACTCGATTTTCGACTCGATGAGCATTTTCATGCGAAATGTTCGACTTTCGAGAACTGTAGTAGTTTCGTTCGAAAGTCAAAAAACACCCACATACTCGTAAAAGATTTAAAAATCGAGCCGTCATTCTAAATTCCAAAAACTATTTCGCGTAGGACCTAAATGGGTTATTCATAGACTTAAGTTCCCTAAAGTACCTATTCAAAGGATAAGTATTCGAAGGTTTTCTACACCAATACTGGAATCTAACGAGCGCAAAGCTGAAATGTACTCCAATTAGTGTCAAGATTGGTATTGAACGATCTTCCTCATTGAATGGAACCTTCGCTGATTTGAAAATTATTCAAGTGCTTTTAAACAGACGGTTAACGGTTTAATCGCCAATTTCTTTTGTTTAAGCGCATGATGTACAAGTTTTTGTTTCTTCTGAAGTAGTTAAGAACTGATAAACATCACAGTAAAAATATCAAAAAAAAAACGACGCAACGTTGTAAACAGAAATTAGTACCTACCTAGCACTGCTGAATCTGGCATGAAATTAGAACCAAAGTTTTAGAAGATAAACCTTTATAAACAGAGGGTGGACAATTTTTGATGGTGATGAATAAAATGAATATTGCTTAATATTTTTGCATTTCAAAGGCAAGCAGCAAGTTGGCGGGCAGAAGATCGCGCCTTGTGGTATTCTCTAGGCGAGGCCTATGCCCAGTGGACAAACATTAGATAGGCTTATGATGATGATGAAACTGAGATAAAGCACTTTAGTTTGATTTTCCTAATGGGTTGATTACACGTAACGAATAACGAGTACAGTGGCGAGACAGTGCCCTCGGCCGAGTACTCGGTTGGTAAAAACCTTTCGACAAGACGAGACAGTCGCTTTGACCACGATTTGTTAGCTTGTAATCATTTACTGTTTCGCTACTGTACTCGTTACGTACACGTATCAATCCATTACTTGCTCGAAATACCGATCACTGCAGCTATTACGTACATACCTACATACATAATTATCTATGACGTAAATAACACTTACCTATTTCTCGCGAAAATTCCTCTTGGTAATTCCTTACAGAATTCAAGCACCAGCGCTATTGAATACCACTCCCGTTTTTCATACATTAATATCTTCTATTAGGATTCATGGTGCGATAAACCAAGGATCAGGGGGTCACTCGCATAATCGATGTTAAACCCCCCGGGGTGCTAACGGGGGTATTTATTGGGGGTGTAATTTTGGAGAGATTGGATGAAATATATTCTGAGTGTTCCGTGTTGATGTAAGAAATAAGTTTTTATTTGTAAGTGAGTTTTATTAAGGCGGATCTTAGGTATGTTTGATGGAATTTGGTTGATCGTTTAAAAGTTATGAGGGTTTTTCTAAATTGGTCGAGGGTTTTGGAGTTTGATTTATACTTGTTACTGAGGAAAAATGTGGCGTGTTTACTTTGTAGGTTTTGATAGATTCGGCGCTTGCTGCTAGTCGTAAGAAAATGCTCATGTTCTGTATAGTCTGACTTAAAAAAATATTGTTTCCCTTTTCAACAGATTTAAATAAAAAAAAACAAGGTACTCAACATATTATACCGCAAATATAGACCTATATTTCAGAATACATGAATTTGAGTTTTCACTACTGCATAAAATTAATAAATAAATTGGTCAAAGAACTGTTTCTTTGCCAAAGTTTCCATATCTTTCGTTTTTCAATGAATGAGAAACTAAAATTCCTTATTGGATAAATCGATTATTAATAACTAATAGGTTGATTACACGTAACGAGTACACTGGCGACACAGTAAATTACTACACTCGACCGAGCAAACAAATCATGGTTCTAGTGACAGCCTCGCCTCGTCAAACTGTTTATACAAATCGAGTACTCGGCCAAGCGCACTGTCTCGCCACTGTACTATATAAGGCAAAATGATCAAATCAACAGCAATTATTTCATCATTTTCAACCTTTAATCCTCTCACTGCTGTATCTATACCCTCGAAGGGTGACTAGGCCATATTCCACTGGCCAAGTGCGGATTGGTAGATTCACATACCTACGCCATTGAATAAATAAATATTTAATCAACAGCATAAAAAATACCAAATAAAAATAACTACAGTCAGCTCAGATGATTATTCCTATCGACACGAAAGAATTCCGCAAAACAGAACAAAAACAAAGGTTCATTTTCTCCACAAACATTTGGGAAGGAAGTGTCAAATAGAAACCAGCCACATGTTGGCTCCGCACGCATTTTTCCCACTACATTCACCCTTCGAGTGAACTGGAAAGACATTGGAATGGTTGCTATGTTCCACTGCGTGTTTTATTGCGTGATGGCGTAAGGATTGAGAGTTTCGTGGATTTGAAAAAAAACTGCCAGTTTTTTTGTCTGCGATGCCGCCAACTCGCCTGTTGACGCGAAGATGAAACACGCAGATTTAGAAGATACCTATTTTAAATGAAAACTCATCTACAGTAGATATATTATGTAAATAGTAGAAGAAGGAAAAATTGCGTCGAATGAAGTTCTTCATAAAATACCTAGTGATTGAATTTCTCATATATTATACCTGGGAAGTTCATTTGATCAACTAATGTGATTGTACGTGTGTATAGAAATGTACTGGAGGATTAACATATCCGACTCAATCTAACGTGAGAAGTTCGTGTATTTATAAGAAAACTATGATTTTCCAAGTTGACTGTTGACGAAGAAGAAGCTAGCTAAAAAGTTTTATCGCAAAAAAAAAAGTCATTTGTTCCATACATTTTGTCGAGTGCCGTTGAAATTTTTCTATGGAACAGCTGTGTTTTTTTCTTGATTTCAGGGTTGGTCCCATAGTAAAAGTTGTTCACAACGATGACTACTACGAGCCCCTTTTCCGCTTAGCATACCCTTTTCTTATAGCCCCGTAGAGTTAAATATTTCATCCGCCCATCACTTGTACCAAACCCCAAAGCTCGCATGACCCACTAACAAGAAAAACAGCGAAACTATTCGAACTCCTTACAAAACATTTTATTGTCTAAATTATAACTTTTTCACGATGATTGCAGGCACTTGAGATCATTCTCGAAGTTTGCACATAATCAATCTGAATTTATTATATGTTCAAAACTTTTTGTAAAACTTTGGGTTATTTATAAAGAATATTGCAGTTTAGAAACTTGTGGAATGGTAATGCTTTTTGTGTAAATACTTTTTAAACACGAGATATGGCTATTAAGATTGAGGGATTGTTTTATGTTGCAGTTTTTATTGCTCTGTTTCATAAATTTAATTATGAGGGGCTTTTTGAACGATGCTCTAATCTTTTTTGTTGTTTTATTAGGTATCTAAGGTTATGTATTTTAATACGGATTAGCGCCAGCCTCGAGAATTTAATAACATTTTATTGATAGTGTATGCCAGTTTATGGACACAAAAACGTCTAGAAGCGCCCAAAAATAATAAACCGTACAAAAGAACTTTTCATAAACAAAATGGTGGACACGAACAAAATGGCTGCCAAAATGCGCAGACAAAAGAATAAAGGTCTCTTGGAGTCCGTTTAATGAGGGTTTCGGTCATTTTGCGCTCATTTCGATGCAAATTCAAGGGTTCATGATGTTCACAGGGCTATGCTAATACGGCCAAAAGATTTTGATTAAAATTTATCAAGACACTCGCGGTGCGCTCACGGGTTAACGGTTCAACTAAATATTGATCACCGGGCTCTGTGGGATTAAGCATAAGGTAAACTAGTAGGTAGGTGATTAATTTGCTGGTGATTTAAATAATTTATCAGGATCTGCGAAGCATAACTGTCTACCTTTTCCAATTAGATACGCTTGTCTTTGGTAGGCCCGGGTTAAGGGAAAGCTGACAAGCTGGGGATCTATACCGGTCACTTTCGCTCTCATTAGAAATGTCATGGCAGTGAGAGTGACGGAGATAATCTCGGATGGCCTAGAATACCCCTCTTGATCTTAAATTAGTCTAGACGCTTGCCTGGAGCGTTTTAATAGGGTGGAATAGATAGCCTACATGCCGTAAAGCAAATAGTTACGAACAATTTCATGTTTTACAATTCTGTAGAATTGTAAAGGCATTTGAAACTAATCCTGATACGTTTAAAGACGATTTGAAGTAAGACGTTGTGGTACATTTTACGTGCAAAATAGCACAAAAAAGGTTCTAAAATAGTAAGCCATAAAACTTATTAAAGTAAAACCTAAAGAGCTTACTTTTTGTGCCCAAAACGCAGAACTTATCTACAGGTAAGAGACATTAATTTTACCAAATTTAATTCACAAACAAACAGAACAAACCTTCAACATATTATTTTATCAGCATTATTTGTATTTGTATTTGTATTTGTTTGCAAAGTTACGCCATTACGAGGTGTCGAACTCAGATAATCTTAGAAAGAAAGATGGAGCACTGCGATTTGGGTGAAGCCTAGAACTCTACTTTCGCGCGTATACACAAGAGAAACACGTTGACATTATCAATACCTCACTGCACGGCACTGTAGAGCTTGTGTAGAAAAGTGTGAAGTAGAGAAGTTCTTGGCTTTACCCAAATCTAACGCAGTGCTCTATCTTTTTTACTAGGTTTATCCGAGGTGTCGAAAGGGCGATTCGAGTCGGCTGCGCTGCGAGATAAAATAATACTAACTTTTGACGACATCCTCGAATGTATTATGTTATAATATAAAGAAGTACTGTTATGGAGCTTTATTTTGTTTAT
Source organism: Alcis repandata (assembly GCA_949125135.1). Classification (NCBI taxonomy): domain Eukaryota; kingdom Metazoa; phylum Arthropoda; class Insecta; order Lepidoptera; family Geometridae; genus Alcis; species Alcis repandata. Next base: position 9,677,709 of record OX421238.1, read on the forward strand.
TCATGGGTAAATTTAAAGAACAGCAGATTTATAAGGTTTGTTATAGTATTGAGTTAACAGGTTTCACTTAGTACAAAGGGAAGAGTTTAAGGCGATGTTTTATCTGGTTTAGGGTTAGTAAATATTTTGTGTCTTGGATTTTATCTTTTTATGTTTCAACCTGTCTGTCTTTTGTTTGTTGTCTGAATCAGTCTAAGTTATCTTTTTTAGACTAGACGGTTAAGTTAATCTTCATGAACAAATCTCTGATGGTTTTAGCTGAATGAATGAAGCAAACTACATAGCAAGTTTTTTTTTGTACATAATTTTGAGATATCTGTTTTAAGATCTGGTGTTTCAGTGATAGTATCTGTAGGTTCTGAAACGTGAGGGGTTTGTAAAAAAAATACCCGTAAAGAATTTGACATTAAAAAAAAATTATTCAGCCTAACTTTTCTGTATGTATTTTTGTATTCTGTTTGTAATGAATAAGTAAACTCAAACACTACGGGACTGATTTAAACAATTATTTCACCCAAATAAAGCTATAATATATTAAGAAAACACCTCTTTTCACGCCAGGATGGTATATATATTTATAAAACACTTTATATATCACAATTATATTCACAGTAACAGTATTACATCGACGTCTGATCGAAACTAAAGCTAAAACCGAATTGCCTTTCACTTCTCAACATGCCACCTCGCCAAGTCTTATCCCCTCTACTTTACAATCGTTCTTCCTTTAGCGCTATTGCGTTTACTGGGCGGGGCGACATGTTTCCGGTGACCATTTTAATCAAAAGACTGTTTATCAAATTAAATACCAAATGATATAAAATCGGGTAAATAACATTAAGGTGATTAAATTTATACTATACATAATTAAAAATCATGACACTCGGCCATCCGGCAACGTGATGCCTCCCGGCATTACCCACAAAATACACATAAAATATAAATTTAATACATCTTTGAATAAATATTACATGAAATACAGACTTTCTTAGTAAAATCATAGTACAATAGACAATTTCAATAAAAATGATCGTTAAAACGAAATATAACTATGATTAATGACTCAACACTGATAGTTCAGGTTAACATTTTAACAGTTTTGGTGTACTCAGAAAACACACATTAATTACGAGAATAATTTCTCTGAGTTATCTATTACAATTACAAATCATGACATTCGGCTTTATAACGATCTAGTTACTTGGATTCAACTATTTATATACAAGACTATTGTCGTCAAAAATTTAAAAAAGTATTTTTATTTACACATGTCTGTACCCTTTTTGATACATTTATTTCAAGCAACCTTGAGAAAACAAACTTTCAACTGATATGGTATCTAGTATTCTAAACTAGTATCCCTGTCAAAAACGAATTTAAGAAGCTGAATCATAAAAATGAAAACAAAGATCATAATAGCTTAAAAAAACGTAAAGTGTAAAATATAGAAACGCAAAAATAGTAGGCCTTGTAAAAGATATTTTATCCTATGGACACATTTTAACTAAATGCAACGAAACAAGTTAAAACTGTTGTTATATTACACTATTAGTATACAAGTGTTAAATACTGTAAATCACAAATCTATCGAAATGAATCATTTGTTTATATTTATTTATTCAAGTTACCTATATTGTAGCACGAAATATTGTTTATCTGTATCATGGCATCGTGAATCAATAATGCCGTATCCATTTAAAATATTAATGAAGTAATAGAATATTATATAAGAACCACCTTGTCTAAACAATATGTATATACATGTTGAAGCTAGATATTTCACAAAGATAGGCTAGAATTTAGCAATAATACAGCATGGATGAAAACCAAAAATGATTCAGGAATAAACTAATTACCGTTTTATCAGATATCTCAAAATATTAAAGAAAGTTTTCATCAGTAAAAACTTAGTGATTGAAATAAGAGTTTCCGCAAAGATAAAAAAAAAAACAACGTTTGCTATCTTCATGTTATACCATGTTTGGGAAGATCTGATTAATATTAAAGAACTGATATTTCTCCATGAGTTTTGATTGCATCTTACATGAAAAATTACACCAAATGCTCTTAGCTAATGGTATAGGTACGCGGAACCTTATTAATATTAGTAAAATTATATCTGCAGAATAGAATCACTGCCCATACAACAAGAGCATGAACGTTGCAACGACTAAAGTTAGGTTTTATGAATGGTAATCTCGACGTACCAAAATAATGCTATTATTGTTCAGACTACTAATTACATTCCTGATTTACTGGCAGATTGTGCATGATTATGCCACCATATTTGAATATTCATATTCATTTATTCGAATATGGTGAATTCGAATAGTACCTTTACGTCAAATATAAAATTGTATAAAGTTTTAATGTTAAATTTTTAAAACATATTATCCAAAAACATAAAGTTCTGAACTTAATAAGTTAGCTAAATAACAACAAAGCTAGCACCGCACCTAAGATAGTTACAGATTGGTTACAACTAGGTACATTAATATCGATTGGACAGGAACTATACGGAACATTAACCTCATTTTATTTCAAAAGAAAGTATAACTCTTAACATCAGTATTTAAAACACCGTAAACAAACCTAATTTGTAGGTTAGCATTAGCTATAGATACGTATTTCAATTATTTTTTTTTTTTTTACTCAAATCTAAAAGTCACTATTACCTCTTGGTTACGCGCTTTGATTTACCCTCTAGCAACATTTAATACGAGTGCCAGGCAACATCGTGATCGTGAGCGCGTCACGCTGGTTATCATTAAGAATAAAACTATAGTCCTATCCGACTTAACAGTTCGCAAGTTCGTGTTTATCTTTAAAAAAATGAGTGAAATCAAAACCACATTTGTTTTCATGGTAAAAAATAGTAAGTAGTGTAGTAGTAGTAATAATCGTAGCAAGTAATATTACATAAACCCCGAAAAAAAAAAAAAATAGCTTGGGCTATACACGGGTATTCTATAAACTTAGACTTTTCATATCCACAAAAATTAAAATTAAAAAGTTAAATAGTAGTATTCCGCGGTAGATTACGTTTTAAATTAACAAATCTTTACTAAACCAACATTTATCATATTTTTGATTGAAATTTAGAGATAACCAGCTTTACCAAACACAAAAATATTGTTGACCCGAATGTTTTTTTTTAACTCTACGAGCTGGCATTGCAATGCCCATTCATTGAACAAACTACCTCAGAATAATGCTTACTTATGAAGCAGTTCAACTTTAAACAAAATACCTTCACAAGTTAAAAAACAAAAATAAACTCACTTCACTCGTTGATAAAAACAAAACCTCGCATATTTTTATCGATGATAAATCATAATCACCAAACAACAAATACGTAAAATGGATAATTTGCTACAATACTTTCATTTACTAGTGGATGGGAAGACGATCACTTCATTAATTTAATTTAATCATATTTTCACAAAAACGGTGATCTCGTTATCAATGTTAATAACGCTCTTTGACTCTATCCAAAAACTAAGGTTACGTATTTAATTAACTTTAAGTCTACTCGTTGTAAGTCTACCAAAAATGCAATTGAAGAAATGTTTTCAAACTGAGAATTACAGATATAGGTACTGAGCCAACCATTCAAAGTTAACAAAATGTTAAAGTTAACTAGTCTTTTGTTCAATATGGAAACTATGTTTAACGAGAGTTTGTTGTTACTGGCAATTAATGTATTTTAACTTTCAGGTTACACGTTAGTTTTACAGGTTTTATTCTTTTTGTGCTTGATCTAAACTTTTAGTTAATTTTATTTGCTATTACTTTTAACTTTTAGTTTTAATACTGTTCCTTTCTCAGGAGGAAAATTACTAAATCTCATAACACAGGAACCCCTTAGCATGAGTCTATTCAGGGTATTAAGGTTTACATACTCATTGGAAATCATGTAGTTATCTAAAATTATGCCAACATGATTCAATAGTTTTTTCAAGTGTAACCTCCATAACCAATGTATATTTCTTAAACAAACAAACTATTATCTATAACTAAATTCTTATAATACAAGTCGGGTTGATCCTGCGACCCGAAGTAAACTTAACATTCATATGCTATCATTGCATAACGCCATGTACACTAATGTACAATATACATATTATACCTTCATTAAAGTTATAGAATGCCAAATCATAGTACGAGAAAACAAATTTTTGATGGGTACATTGCTCAACAGAATTCGTCGTGTGTTAAACATGAACGACAAGACGTGTCAATCGAACTGAAGTTGTTTTCGACAATCTCGTGTTTTGAAAAGAACGAAATAGGATTCAAAAATATCATTAAATAGCAATTCACCAGAAAAATACCAATTTAACTTGAATTCGCGCATTTTAACACAGTAACGTTGATTGGAAAAATACCAAACCACTAAAATATATCAATAAAAATAATTTGTAATTAATAATATTATTTTAGCTATACTTTTAAGTCTGAGAAACCCTCTTTAAAATTAAACTATTAATTATTTAAAATTTTTAATTTTGCATTAGTAATATAGCGATGAATATTTTTATCATTATTATTATCAATTTGTAATGCAGTACGAGTATAAAATATAACCCTATTGACTATTTTCTAACGTATTCGGTATCGAAAAACAAGAAAAATAATTAGCCTTTGGCAACTTTATATAAAAAAAAACTAGCAAAAATGTACTTGCTACCTTCTAGGTCTTCAAAAGCTCAGTTTCCCCGCTGGAGCAGCATAAAGAAGAAACCCTTGTCTTCTTTATAACCGCCATCACGCTCTGCCAATGCCTCTGTGGCATATCGGAGGGAGCACCAACATCTTCGGCGGACTTTCTTGTCACACCATCCTGAAACGTTTACATTGTCTCCGGCAGAATACATTCAATAACCCAACTGTTAACATAGGAAAATAAGCGGTTTTATTTTCCATTTGGTAAAAATATAGGAAAAACATATCCGTGCAAATAAAAATTTCAATCCAATATTTGAAATCGGTGTTCATAAAATATTTTACTCGCCCTATCAATTAACCGACAGCCCAACAAATAATGACGCAACATTTTGGCAAATAATGACAGCATGTCTGCGCCCAGCGAAATTTAACGACTACAGTCCGTCCAAAATAAGAAGTACTTATCTTTTGACATTTAACACTTTTTTAACTAGCACACTTTTAAAGTATCCATTAAACTAACCACCAAGTAACCATTGTTGGAAAACTTTTATCATTTTCATACAATTGTAATTTTTAATTTCATAAGTAATTTTTACTTTGTTAAAATAAATATTTCAGCTATTAAAACAAAAAAAAATATATAAAAAATATAATTTGTAAATCTTAAAAATTAAACGGTTTTTATTCCATCACAATATTTACAATTTTTTAACACTTTTTTTTTTCTTCAAAACAAAGCAAATAAAATTAATTTTAACCAATAAATTGTTTTATTTTCTTGACGTTGTTTTAAAATAACGTATCTTACGTATACCTTTCCGAAGTGTCACGGCAATTCTAATTTACTTATGTATGAATAATGATCGTTAAAAATATTATAATAACAATCGCTACAGCAATATAAATTATATATTTATATTCGTTCAGAAAATTAAAATTTAAAGTTTTGTATAATACCTAAATATTATTCATATAATAATATAGCACCGTATATCTAGTAAAAAATTATAAGAAAACTAGCGGCCCGTCCCGGCTTCGCACGGGTAGACACTATAAATAATTGAGATGTGAGCTATCCTATCTGTTAAGTTAGATCGAACTGCACACGGTGTGCAAATTTGATTGAAATCGGTTAAGTAGTTTAGGAGTCTATAGCGGACAAACAACGTGACACGTAATTTATACATATTAAGACTAAAGAAATAATAAAACTATATCATGTTATAAGCTAAAACTTAAATCGGTTATCAAATATAAAGAATCGATATCTAATAAACGTTAAATTTAGTAACATACTACTAGTACTGGTACTAGATTTGCTCGACACATAATTTTTTTTTTCTTTTATCTGTCAAAAAGCACCAATTAGTTTAGATAGACTGTGGCGAAAACATTTCCGCGCCATCGACCAAAAAAAACCCAACTCACTCACTCACTCACTCACTCACATAACCGTTAACCAGTGAAATATTCACTCGACATCTAGCGGAAAGCATATCCGCGCAACTAACTAGTAAAATATAACAATTCAGATACGTGAGTATTCCCGTGTTTAATTATAACAAAAATTCAGATATTCATTATTAAATAAACAATTTAAAATTTGACATATTTTCATAAGGAATTGACATGATATTATCTTAATTGAATACTATTGACATTTAATAAAAATTATTTGACATAATATGCATAGAATTTAAAATTGAATTGGAAATGTTTAATTATTATTATTATTATTTTTTTAAACTACTAAAACTATTTGACTGTGTACATATTTAATGCCCGATACTGACAATTTCAAGTAATGCACTAACATCTATTTAGATTAGCTAAAACTGGCAACTCTTTTGTAATGAACGGCGTGTTATTTTATAACTTGTTGCCTGTTACTCTAGTAAATAAGAAAGACACAGATTTTCAAAGAATTTTAAAAGACTTTTTAATTAAAAAGGCTTACTACAAAATTGACGACTTCTGTGATCTGTGATAAAGTCTCATTACGAAAATTGTATTTAGACTGTAATAATAATACTCGACTGATTATACCTACTATTGTAGTTATTTTATACATTGATTTTTTTGACATTGCAATTATTTTATAAACAATTTTTTGACATTCTAATAATATTATTTTCTTTGACATTTAATTTATTGCGTATTTATTTATTCATAAAAACTGTATTTAACATTCATAAGTGTACATTGATGTAGGTACCCATATTTGAATAAATTATTTTGAATTTGAATTAGCATATAAGTTACAATGTATCAGTTGTTCAATAAATATATCTGTATCTGAATCTTAACACCCAGTAGAGAGCGTATCCGCGTAATTAACTAGTGAAATCCAACGATTCACTTGACATCCAGCGAGAAGCATACTCGCGCAATTAACCAGTGAGTGAGTTAACCATTAATCCGACTTTTCCCAAAAATTTAATCTATGCTCAATCAATCTCGGAAATATATCATTTATTATAATTATAATAAACCAACAAATGAGAGCCTTTTTATTCTCTTTAGAAAACGTGGGTAGAAATACATAAAATGAAAAAAAATATCGATATCCTTTTATAAACTCAAATATGCACATGTATACACAACGGGTAAGTAAAAAAAACGTGTCATGTACCATCAGGGAGTAGCCCTAGCCCAACTTCTACGTTTAAGTGAAAGTTTAATAAAGGTGCGCGCCTTGGTACTGCCAAGGAGTAGCCCTGGCCAAGTACCCACATGCGCCTGCATAAACTTTTAATGAAATCAATTTATCAAAAAGTTAATCTTTTCAAATATGGCACGTGAATTCTACCCCCCAATGCATATTCGCAACATTAGATTTATCAACTTGCATCGATTGATTCAATTTTAAACGAGAAATACCTCAGTAACGGTGAGATAAAAAATGAGAAATAGAAAACAAAAGCATAAAGATTAAACAAGATTAACATACCTCTAAAAAAGATTTCTTTTGTGTATCCCGCACATCTTGTCTTGTAGTTCTCCATCCATACTGCTGCTCGTGGTGATCTCAGTGCAGAGAGAGCTCCCTGAGCTCGGTTAACTTGTGGAGCAACGGCGTTCACACGTCTGCTGCTTTTTCAACATTTTAACATTTTCTTTTCTTCGTTTGCGGCGTTGCGTGAGTTTTTAACACTTCTGAAGTATTAAGAAAACACCTCTTTTCACGCCAGGATGGTATATATATTTATAAAACACTTTATATATCACAATTATATTCACAGTAACAGTATTACATCGACGTCTGATCGAAACTAAAGCTAAAACCGAATTGCCTTTCACTTCTCAACATGCCACCTCGCCAAGTCTTATCCCCTCTACTTTACAATCGTTCTTCCTTTAGCGCTATTGCGTTTACTGGGCGGGGCGACATGTTTCCGGTGACCATTTTAATCAAAAGACTGTTTATCAAATTAAATACCAAATGATATAAAATCGGGTAAATAACATTAAGGTGATTAAATTTATACTATACATAATTAAAAATCATGACAAATATTAGCTAGTAACATAGATTATATTACACACCAGTGCAATACTGGGGCAGTTTACTATTTCATTTAAAAAAAAGAAAATATGTTCTAAAACCATTAAATATTAATTTACAATTTTGTCTTGTCATCTCAGACCTAATTTCTCAATTAAGCTAATTTTCAAACAGCTTCAAGTTAAAAGTTGTCGTACTTTAAAACCTAACTTTGTTTCGCAGCCAAGGGCCGAAGTAAAACGAATGGCCCTTGAAGACTGATGAAAATTGCTACGTAATTCTCTGCGTTTACTTACTATGTACCCACTGTGCCTATTGAGCGCCACTAAAATGTAACATAATATATAAAAATGTTATGTTGGTTTGTGTACGCTTCAAAATCTCAAAAAGTTCTGCACCGATCGAGCTGAAATTTTAGCATGATATATAATACGCATCAAGGATTGTTTTTATCTATTTTTTTTATCCACAGCGAAGCGTGGCAGGGAACAGCTAGTGTAACATAAAAAAATGAACAATAAAAATTTGGATGAATAAAATCAGGAAAAATGAGTCTAAGTAAAGAAAGCATGTAGTCGGAGCAACTCAATTGAAGAAAAGTGAGTAGATACTACTTTTGAGTGATTAAAAGAAAAAAAAAGACATTTCAGTAATTAAAATAAAGCTTATATTTAATTTTAGCTTCGTTTAAAAAAAATACTCATTTTATTACATTGCCATTTGAGTTACAGAAGTATACCTTACGTTAAATTAGTTTAAAAGCAGTTTAAAATTCAGTTGCAAAATTTGATTCACACAATTTAAATAATTGTGTGTAAAAATACAGCAGCAGCAACTTAGCGCCCCCAGACTAATAATCATGGGGCAAGATCCAACCCCTTTTCACCCTGGATTTATATTAAATTCCTTAGTCCAAATTTGGCGAAACAATGCCCATAGGGCTACCTAACCGCGATTTTATTATTTCTTACGCCCACATAGACAGTCTAGTCGGCATTCCAGGATTATATTATGGAGGTTTTTCTATGGAGGAAATTCCTTTTATTTCTTGGGGGAGAAAAATAAGTGAACCTACTGGACTATTAGTATTAGTACCTATAGTTTTGGATAAGGTATTTAATATAACACTAGCTGACTCGACAGACGTTGTCCTGTCTTAACGATGACATTGCGTCAATTCTATATCAAATGTCAAAAGTTACATTAAAAAAGTTTACATTGTCCAAAGCGCTAAAGTTAAATTATGGTTTAAGTACCTATTTAATTTTCTAATTTTTCATGTTTTTTTTACTATAAATTGAGATGTGGGCTATCCTATCTCCTAAGTTAGATCGAATTGCACACGGTGTGCAAATTTGATTGAAATCGGTTTAGTAGGTAGTTTAGGAGTCTATAGCGGACAAACAGCGTGACACGTAATTTATATAATTATATTAAGATTTAAAACTATTATTATGTGAGCTAAGCTCATCTCAGATTCAATGGAAAAGTTTCTTTCATTAACATGAATTTGCTTGCCATCATTATAAGTGGATTTAAAGAGTTTATCAATCCATCTAGCTTTTAGTTTTTTGATGTCCTCGACGGGTTTATTCCTCTCTTAGAAATGTTTGATGAGCTTGATGAGCTGCTCTTTGCATCTACTTTGGCCAGTAGTTTTACGCAGGTTCTCACTCCACCTGGCTAATTAGGTCCTGCACTACTCTCACCTAAACTTGGTCGTTACTATAGAACTTGTCTACAACCACAGTTCTATTTCTTTGAGAATTGAAGTCGACCTACTTTAGCTTACCGTTCTTTGAGATTACAATATCGGCGCTTGACTGCAGTTTGGAATTTGAATAATCCCATAACGAAGACTTTCCCATAGACTTATGAGTTACTAGCTGCACCCCGCAGTTTTACCCGCATTTTCCGGGATAAAAAGTAGCCTACGTGTTAATCCAGACCATGAACAACCTTCATTCCAAATTTCATGTAAATCCGTTCAGCCGTTTTTGCGCGAAAAAATAACAAACATACTCACAAACTTTCGCGTTTATAATATTAACAGGATAGGATGACTTGTCACAGTGCAATATTCTAATTGTTGTCCTGATTGTAATTAGCCACGCAATTGATCTTAATGTAGCAACATAATTAATTGCGTTAGTGTTAACAATGGGTAGGAATGTTCACACAAGCACTAACGGACGAATTTCACATTTTACATTACTTATTGATTTGTTTTGTATACATAACATAATGACTGACTGGAAACAAAAAAAAATAACGAATTCTTTTAGATATTCCTAATTTAAAATGGAACTCATGAATTAATAGACAGGGAGATGGTGACACAAATACTTGGTACTGACCGGTAAATTTGTGACACCATCTCCCGGTCTATAAAGTATTATTACATTTGAAACTGGTAAACGACTACAAAAAAGAGTAGTAGATGTAGAAGCGCCGGCGTAGCTTGAATTTCCCCACAAAGCCATTCCCAAACAAAATCCTAGAAAATCATTTAAATCTCTCCCACACTATTTTACCGAACCCTTGATTCAAAGCAATCCTAACAAATTACGCGAAGTAATACCAGGCATAAACCTGGCTAAGTCTAAAAGAACGATTCCGTATTTCTCCGGTCGCTTCAGGACCTCTTTCCCCTTTCGCAGTAAAATGTAAGGTACTTGGTGAGTAGGCGTTTGCACAACTTTACTCTTTAACTTCAAAAGCCATGTTTTTAATTTCCAAATGAGTGAACACGTGCTGAAGTTCAGGTGCTTTTCTTGGTTGATACTCACAGCTGGTTAGGTTGAATAAGATTACATTGTATAGTGTTTTTTATTGATCAATTTTCCAATAAGTGTGTGTCCTTGTGGCGTTCATTAGGTTATTCTATATATCCAGCAGTGGACAAACATAAGAAAGGCTGATGATGTGTGATTTCGTATAAGCCAGCCAGCCTATACGAATTCTAATGGGTTGATTACACGTAACGACTACAGTGGCGAGACAGTAAATAGGCATAGGTACTCGGGCGAGCAAACAAATCGATCAATGTTTGCACAAACCGAATACACATCATCCAAAGGCACTGTCTTGCCACTGTACTTGTAACGTCTGTAATCAACCTATTAGATATGAATTTTCCTACAAGTGAAAAGTCTCCATCTAGATTCCGCTAAAAGAATGATGAATTCATTTCACTTCATACAATTCATCAAAATTCCGATATATCACCTAAAGTACCGTGATATAGTTTTTAAGGTGACAACTATTAATATATGGTCACCGTAAAAACGTGCTAAACATCGTACTTTTTGGTGATACAAGTATCAGCATTCTCCATACTTTAGGTTAATTCATCTAAATTTTAATTGCCATTTTTCTCAGTGTATTTACTGTCTCGCCACTGTACTCGTTACGTGTTATCAACCCATAACTACTCTTCGAACTCTTCAACATTTAAACATATAGGTACTAACTGCATCTTCAGAGCGCCGAACTTCTCACCGCTGAGTAACCACATAAGCTTGTTCCAGAGTTCCCCTGTGCTCTATTAGAGAAGTGTATATTAAAAGTTCCGTACGTCCATTACATTAGGTAACTTAGGTAGTAAGTTGGCGCTATTTTGCTTCGTATTCACGCTTGAGGTGATGCTTTTATTGGTTTCGTTTAAGAACATTTGTAAATTAGAAATTCTTTTTAAATAGAAATTATTTTGTGTATTCTTAGTTCAATTTATTTACATCTTAAATTTAAACTAACAAACTAAACTAAATAAAACTAACAAACTAAACTAAATAAAACTAAGAAATTTACAAAAAATTAATAATCAAAAAGTAGTTTTTGCCCATTTTTTTTTAAATAGAATAGTTTCAAGGTTTGTATGAACTTTTAAGAATGCCATGCTTGTCTACTAAAGTAGAATTTGAGTGCTTAAGTAATTAACTTTTAAACGATTCTTTATTTGAATTTAGCTACAATTTTTTTATTGCTCTTTTTCTGGAAAAATCTATATATATAAAAATGAAACGCGTTTTCCTTGGTCACGGCCTCACGCGTGAATGGCTGGACCGATGTCACTAATTCTTTTTTTGTTGTATTTGTTATTATTAGGAGAAGGTTCTTACGGAAAAAAATATTAAGAAAATCTCTCAGAAATATTGAAAAACCCTAAAAACAGCCCTTTTATTTTTCCCATACAAACGTTTTCTAACTAAAACGAGCTTTATTGCTATTGTATAAAGTTCATATTGAATTGCAAGCACTCACTGTTGTTTAAGCAATGTAGGTATGTTCCTAACGTCCAAGAGTCAATTTGCACTTTATTACCTCTGTACAAAGTTCAAATTCAATCATATCTATCAAAACAGTGTGCGTTTTATACTGATAATTTTTACTATAAATTGACAAGCTAGCATCAACAAACTACGGTTGCTATAGTTACGCAATAGCATGAGAATAGAGGTTATAACAAAGAGTTCCTATAATTATTCTCAACACCTTTGGTCACGCCATCACGCGTGAACGACTGGACCGATTTCAATTTACTCTACGTTTATCCCAAAGTCTACCCGTGCGAAGCCGGGACGGGCCGCTAGTATAAGAATATAATAGAATAACGTTTGATTTGTCATTGTCTTTTACTTTGCTCTGATTCCAGTTTCCTATTCGCTAATACCTTTTTCATGGTTTATTCTGAGAGCAGACCTAAAACATAAGTACATAATAATTTAAAAAATTCTAAAGGTTTTACTAGACATATCGAAACTTACTAAAAGTAAAGCTGTCTTTGGCATTCCAGTCTAATAGACTAGGCACTGTAATGAAATTTTTAGTTGTATTTACTCAAGACGTGAACATTTCCGTGTTAATTATGATCAAAAAGTGTCACAACTATGTTAGTTTTCAACTAGTAAAACAGAGACTTTTGCAGTTAATGACTTCTTGCACTAAGCCGACTACTTATTCCATTCCATTCCATTCCACATCAAATCATCCATTTTACCCTACATTTCGAGTTACAAGAAGCCAATGGCAGTCACAAACCAGCCAAAGAGTTAAACGACGCTAGAGCGGTAAAAACCCCCACATACATTAATATAAGAAGTTGCTCACATATAAATCAAATTGAGCAATGGCGCAACTCCCAGCAGATGGCGCAAGTTGCAGCAGTGGCTTTTTGCAGGCGAGAGTTAGGACAGGTTACTAATGAATCTGTTTTTACGTTATCTATACTTTAAATTGGGGCAAATGAAAGAAAGAGATCATCTCAGGGTGACGAGCGCAGTGCTGTGCCGCGCAGGGTCTTGAATTCTGAGAAATCAAAATACTGGGTGGCGCAGCCCTGTTGTGGGCAAACGTGACGTTTAGCATCAGGCGAACGATTTGCTCGTCTCGTCACTGAATAGCACAAAAAGAGACAGAAGATAGAAAATGGAGAAAAAGAGAGAGAGAGAGAATCAGAGAGTTAGGTATTCATTTACAATTTTTAACAGATTAACAGAAATCGGTTAAAAACTATGAAAATCGAATATACTTTAATATAATAGAATCGAAAGAATCGAATCGAATCGAAGAATCGAATATAATAGAACGGCTCTACAACTCGAGTTAGTATATACTTATATTTTACACGGTAATTTTTGAGTATTTTTTAACTGATTCGTAAGACAATTCGACTAAATAATAGCTGTAGCCATCTGCATTTTTGTACACACCATTTCAACCTAAAATATAATCATCATATCAACGATCTATTCGATTATGGTTTGATATATTTCGTAACTCGTAATATATTATACATAGGTATAACCTAATTCTATAATATATCATGGTGTATTATCCTATATAGATATAGTCCCCCAATTCCATATTATCATTGTGTATATATATATATAGTACGAAAGCATATTAGCAGCTATATTTAGGACCTATTCAAAGCAGCGGACCATTGACTTCGCTCTACCTACAGAAGTCCTATTTTGTCGAGTGAGATATTATCTCGGTTACTGTCACTCTCAATAAAAACTTCATGCAAGTGAGAGTGACGGAGATAATCTCAAGCAGCCCAGAATAGTCCAGTCGTTATGTAATGGCCGTAATATCTGAGACGTAGACGTGTATTATTGTGATTGATCGAACTGCGGTTACTTCAGGAATTGATTGCAAGTAATATCGCATTAGTAGCTATAGCTTTGGTGGTAACTGGTAATTCGAAATGTAATGTTCGGATAGCCCGTAATGGCTTATGTATTGCCAGATTGTATCAGTCTGTTATACAAGGTATAACGGAAAGGATGTTTTCTACACGTTAAAGTGAACAACTTTTGTGACATAGGTAGGTTTGCTATATTCGAGAAAAAAAATCGATGGAGATTCAATTTTTTTTTCTCGAATTTAGCAAACTTTTGTTCTAGAAGTTGTTCACTTTGACGTGTAGCCCTTAAGATTACATTTACCACCTTTTCGTAACACCTTGTATTCTAAAGCGTCACGATTATAGAACTGCACCTTGGCCAGGGGGCTGATTATATAACCCGTTGACAGATCACATCTCTTTCCTATTTTACGAAAATACTATCCCAAAGACAGCATATCCTAATAGTCTACGATCGGCCGATACCTCAAGCTGGCTATTTCAGGGCAGTGAGTTTTGGAGCGGCCAATCTTAGTGCAGTCAAACTGGAGCTGGTGTCCCGCGACCAACGCGGTGAGTAGCGAGTTGAACTGCATGCGCCAGGGTTGGTAGTCGATGAGAGCCACTATCGGGTTTGATGATTGTTACTATAATTAATATAAAATATGTAATGTACATGCGGGTATATGTATCTTGGTATATTTATTTTCTTCTTTGGGTTCCGCTCCTATTGGAGGATGGACGAAATGAGAGCAATCTTGACTAACCAGGCTATATTTATTTTGTTAGAAGGTAATCTCATCATACTTCTTCCATCAAAAAATATTGACAGTTATTTTAAATTAGTTAGCTAATGATGCTAGCGTTAACATTAACTTCTAGCAGATATTTTCTTATACAACTTTTAGTGCGATAGTATCTAAAATTACTGACACGAGAAATCTTAACGTAGACAAGGAAGAACGGAAAATTTCTCCTGAAAACAACCTTCATTTCCGAGTCTGCATATTCTCCATAATATCCAAAAACACTTTGAAAACACTGCACTGGCATTTATCTAAAATGCCAGAGCAAAACTCTTGAGACACCGCACGTTCACACTGGAAAAATACTTGAGGAAGCAAACAAAACAGTCTCCAAGTATAGTGGTCGCTCACATTGAAACGGGTACGGTCGCGGTCGCGGGCGCAGTGCTCTTGGCGAGTATTATATTGGCTACGAGACGTTAACACGCATACGACGTATTGGTTCACTGAGAAAAATGGCCATCTGAATTCCGCTAAAATAATGATGAATTCAATTCGTTTACGAAGCATTGACGCATGAATGCACGGTGACAACTGTATATTATGATAGTTGACACCGTAAAAACAGGTGCTAATCATCGTACTTTTTGGTGAAATTAGTATATTCCGTACTTTTAGTGAATTCATCATCCTTTTAGCGGAATTTAGATGGCCATTTTTCTCCGTGTTAGGTATTCCTGTAGCTCCGCATGTATCACACGCTTTGCTTCTAATTCGACATACATATGCATACATTCCTCACGTTTGAAGTTGTCTTGATAACGCTACACCGCCGCTTGTAATTATAATTATGCCTTTTACTAAAGACGCGAACATTTTTAACCAACTAATTTTGATATAACCTAAACATTTTCGTTTACGTGTAAACGACCAACGTGTATTTCCTTGGTTAGACCTATTTTGAAGTACTACCTAAATGAAAACTCTACTTTACCCACACAATATCAATATCTACATTTTCATAATAAAATATATTAAGGTTGTTTCGTGACCGCGTCCACCTCCGCGTCCTTGCATCAATGTGAACAAGCACTAAGCACAGAAAGAGACAACGATCAAAAGACGTCGCCCAGTGACAACTGTGGATGGATACACGACGCACACAGCAGTTCTCTTATGAAAACACTCCGTATTTTATGCCCCTAGGCAAGACATGTGCAAAGTGTCCATTTTATGAAGACCCCCGAGACCAACTCGCTCTTAAGCTGCGTACAGACTATGTTCAATACAACAATGAAAGTTCTACGCGTTTTCATTACAAACATACACCTGTGACAAGGCTTTTCGCCTTTATAAGGCGTCAGCGGAGATAATTTTGATAGTAGATACTTCAAAATATCCTTGTGTTGAGAACTGAAGAATCACTGCATGAAATTATATGTCGTTATGTTGGAAGTACATAATTAATATTATATTTTATCTAAATAGGTCCTTAATTTATTCATTGGAACATCTAGAATTTTCAACAGTCTGAAATAACAAAGCATTCAAAAATACAATTTGTCATCCCAAGAAATGCTGCCTGCTGCGTTGCCCGCATGTTGCGTTGCACATAGTCTGTACGCAACTTAAAAGATCATCTGAAACGGTTCACTGAAAGGAGGTCACCAGAACCTGGCCCTCAGATAAAGCATGTTACTGAAGACATGTCACGGAGCCCGCAGCAAATCTCCTTTGTTCGCGAACGTTGAAAAGAAACAAAAACGCTGAGCGATTGTTTCGCGCGCTTTTTGATGTGTTCCATTTTCGAATTTAGAGATTTACTTTTTTACTATCCAGCCTCCGTGCAGGAAAAATGGAAGAAGTTTTTTCGTAATCTGATAAAACAGGCGCGTTAAGTATTGGATAAGCTGAGAAGGGTTTAAGGAGATAGAAATATTTTGTAACATTTTTTTCGGGAAATCGTTTTTAATTATTTTGAAATAACAGTTTAGGGGAGAAGTATTCAAAGTATGGTGGTCAAAAAAGGGACTTATTCGCGAAAAATCAAAAGTTTTAACGGGAAAAAACTTCTATGAAAAATTAGACCCATCAAATTACTTGAAATTTATTTATCACTAATTCACCTGCTAGGAAGTGACGTACGCAGACTTTGAATAGGTATATCTATTGACTCAGAGCTCGTAAAGCTCAAGAAATCTCTAGAAAGAAAAGCGGACTGTCCGTTCCATTTCATTCTAGAAAAAAATCACCAAATCTGGAAAATCGATGCCAGCTATTTAGTTACTAATAACCGGACAAATTGGCCATCCATTTCCTACGAAATCACCTATTGAGCAGATACGGTTAGTATTCTATTAGTGAAAGAAATGGACGTGTAATAACTAACACCCATTACTGTTTACGTACCGTAAGAAACATATGGCGTGGGGCACTAATGGGTTATTCTGTGGAAACCATAAATAGCAATTACGTGCCCTTTTCTGGCGAATGAGATATTATCGCGGTCACTGTCACTCTCATCAGAAATGTCATAAGAGTGACAGTGAGGGAAATAGTCTCAAACGGCCCAGAATAAGTAGCTGGCTGGTTGCCTGAAAAAAAGAGTAAATTCGGTTCTAACGACGTATTGTAATGTTGTATGGATGGTATTATGACTGGTTTTCTTGTGTGTAACTACCCTTAGCGGTTAATGTCCTTTACTTAAGGGGCAGATGTGAGGTCAATTGAAATTGGAATTGAGCGCTGAGGTCACTTAAAGCCATTTTGTTTGTTTATTCCTTATGCTGGTTTGGGTTTTTTGGTTGTTAAAAAGCAATTAGTTGTAGGTACCTATGATTTGTAGCAGTGCTTAGTATTTAGTGGTTTGTGTGGTAAGATGTTGTGCCACAGCGTGTGGTGTGGGTTTAAATTTCAATAACAGCCCTGAGTTTCAAAAGAGTATTGCAAGTAATCCATGAAATGGTAGAGAAAAAATTGTACAATGGTCAAAAATATAATTAAGTATTAAATTTATAAAAGGTAATATGAAGAGATTAAAGAAGAAGAGTTTATCTATCTATCCTTCGAAGTAGGTATTTAAAGAATACAGTCAATAAAATCAAAGGAAATATTGTTCATAAATAAAATCATAAAATAAGCAATAAAAAATACTTGTACTCACTTTTCCGGTAGGCACCTACATCAAACCTCCTTACGAAAGGAAAAGACAAAGGGAATACACGATTCTAATTGGTGGATACCGGTTTTAATCCGAGAAAAGGCAACAAGATTTAAAGTTAGGTTAGTGAAAGTTATCTCTAAGTTTTTCAGGAAGTCTTCAAAGTATTTAGCCCTATGAAGTATATTCGGGGAATCAGCTAAATTTATTAATAAGTATTTAGCCATTTACAGGGTTATAAAAAACCAGCTTTTCCATAGAAAAGTGTCAATGACACTCGACAAATTGTATGAAACTGCAGATTATTTTTTTGCGAATTCTGGGTTTGTCCCATCGTAAAAGTTGTTCATAATGATGAGTCTAAGAGCCATTTTTACACGAACAAAAATGCTGACAGATGAAAGCTTAGCTAGTTTATTTTATTTTATTTTTATTTAGATGCTCGCTGTGCTTACAGCGAAGGCAAAGCGCACAGCAATCCAAAATTACAAATATTGAACAAATGTATTAAACTAGATTGTTTTTATATTTTTTTTCAAATTCAGAAATAGGCTTGCATTTGACCGCCATCTCGCCTGATGGTTTGCAACGATGCGGTCCAAGATGTAGCATGCTTGCCTAGAAGGAACCGATTTACTCGCGACTTGAAGACATCTAGATTATATCTATCGGGAAACACCCACTCTGGCAAGATATTAAAATTACTTAAAGATATTAAAAATTAGTTGTTACAGACAGTGGTTCTGTAACCACTATTGTACACTATAATAATAATCTTTAATTTGCAAAACCGTCTATATTTGACAGAGTTATGTCCGAACATAGGTACATTAAAAAAAAATACAAACATCCGAATTGAGAACCTCCTCCTTTTTTGGAAGTCGGTTAAAAATAGTTGTTACAGCTCCGCTCGCTCGGCCATTAACGTTAATTTCAAGTCCCTAGAATGCTAAAATTTAGCATTTAGCATTTAACATTTCAGTCAGCTATTTCAGTATTCACGATATTTCGTCAATTGTTAGCTGTTCCGTACAGCGATCACGTAGAATACGTGACCGCACCAAACTATTGCGACTGGACCATGACTTCAAATATTTATTGTTAAAAATAACTAGAGTTTACTGTGCTTATGGAATTTGTTTTGGAAGTATCGAGATTTGATAAAAAAAACGACGGGTTGCACTCCGGGAGTGCCGGCAGAAGTGAAAACTTAAGTATTAACGTTGTGCGTTTTGGATATTTTGGAATGGTTAGGGAATAATTTCGCACGAATTGCTTTAATTATTTTAATAGAAAAATGAATCGATATCGTGTCCACTATAATCACTAGGTCACAACACTATAACTGTCAAATTAGAACATTCGCGCAAGCGCCCTGCGCCGCCTAAACGAAACAGCCGGCGCAGGCATACATTTTCGCCGCGCCGTAGAAAGAGAGGGGGATACTAGCTGTCTACTCTCCATCCGTCTTACGAATTTTCGATCAGGTCACGTGACCCTGTCGCGAGTTTAACATTTTTTACCCATTCCAAAAAAGTGTACAACGCCGCTAAAGAAGTTTTCACTTCAAAATACAACACTTCAGGGTTCTAAGAAAAGGGTGTGCTCAGCCGAAAAGGGATCATTAATCACCATTATGAACCACTTTTTACTATAGGACCAACCATGAAATCACTGAAAAAAAACAGCTGTCCCATACATTTTTGTCAAGCGTCATTGGCATTTTTCTAAGAAACAGTTGTTTGTTTTTCGCAATTTCCAGGTTGGTCCCATAGTAAAAGGTGTCCATAATGATGAGTCTTGTAAGCCGTTTTCGGCTTAGCATGCTTCTTAAAACTTTAAATCCTTATAACCCTTTATAACAGTCTCAAGCTTCTATAGCTAATGCTTTATCATTGTTCTCGTCGTAATAGAAATTTCCAGAGTTGACTGTATCTTGTATTTTTAACGAAAGGTGAATGAAGTCCTCAGATGTAGACATATGAATTTCACGCGTGATTTATAGTATTGTAGTATACAAATAGTACAATAATAATAAACGTTTCACACTCGTAACTCCCCACTAGGAATCCTGTGTCGGGGATGCCATGGAACACACACAAAGACAAGGACAACTAACACCCAGATCCAGAACAGATATTTAAATTCATCATTCAAACATCTGCCCGGCCGTACTGTTCGTATTCCATAAACAGTATCAGATCATAACCATAGTAAATACTGCAAAACAAATACTCTATTCTCCTACAATAGGAGGCATCGTATCTCTTTATCAGCATAGTTTATCCCATACGGCCCATCCTCACACACGGCGTGGCCACAGACATACAACCCAGCTAGGTAATGCAGTTTATTTTTTTAATAGGTTTGCGTTTGATCGCATTCTTGCCTGATGGAGAGCTATGATCGTTTCGAAAATGCGGTGGACAGTATGCGAATAAAGTGAATGTGAATATACATTGTGACACATTGTAGAGCAGAATTTGACAGCAGTGTTTGCGTATCTGTTGCTGAATTTTGAAATTATTCATACCGCTGCTGTGTAAATTGTAACGTACACAGGAACCTGAACTACGGAGTTCAGGTAGTAAAATCGACGTACAGTACCCGGCGATAAATGTTGCACATCGACCTTTGGAAAGAGACTATCGGCAAATTTCGGCTTCGTAGAGCGTTATCACTGTCGCACGAAATACAAACAGTCCAGTATCTGTCAGGAGGTAGTGTGCGACAGAGATAATGCTCTACGAAGCCGAAATTAGCTGATTGTCTCTTTCCAATGGTCGATGTGCAATATTTATTGCCGGGTATTAGTGTAAAAAAAATTAATAGTTAAAAAAACTAAAAAACACGATTTGTTTAGTGTATTGTCATCGGTCCTCGATATATCTACAAAGTTTGAAAGAAATCTGACCGTTTAAAGTGGGTCAAAATCGAGCTCAAAGGAGTCGGTTACAAACATACATACAAACATACATACAGGTGAAGCTAATAAAAGCGTGTTAATAAGGGGCGTCTCACTTATTCTTTAAGTTGAGAGTGACATTGATTCTGATTCTGATTTATTCGATTCGTTCACCAAAATGTAACATGGCGATTATTAATTTAACTATTATTGACATTTAACTTATTGAATAGTTGTCAAAAACAGTTGATCAAAAATGTAATCGCTTTGTTAAGTTTTGGTGAACTTTTGTCTGAACAAAATTTATCCCATCTAAAATTATTGCCGTCCATTTCTCATACTTTAGATTAAAAAAAAGAGATGCAAACAAATTGAGTGCTGTCAAATTAGTTGAACTTAGAGAGTGGTCAATGGAGATACAACAGAGCGGACATCATTGTCAAAAGTGACAGTAGGTTAGCTAGGTACAACCAAAAATTAAATTTTATAGCAGTTTTACCTTCCATTCATCATTACAAAACAGTCAACGCCACATGTGAATGGTCCCGCCGCGTACTCTACATCAGTGGCTATCCATATACCGTAAACAATTTTATTCCGTATATTTACGCGATACAAAAAGTAAATCATAAAAGCCGGTTATTGGACGTTATTATTGCCCCAGCCGATGTTATTAGGCTTGTGTTGCTGGGAGAATGCGGAACTGGGCATTTCGTGTAACTGCCTAAATACGATTACTGTTATTCATTTTATTTCAGAATACAACAATCCACGACTACTTAACTTATCCTCTTTTTCTCTGTAGGTAATTCATTTTTTCTAATTAAAAAAATCCTCTTTTGTCTTTCTATAAGACCTATCTCGTTTTAATGAGACATAAGAGTAAAAAAATGGCTTAAGATTTAAGATTAATTATTACGATTACTGTAACAATATAATATCATCACTAACTAATCTTTCTTATTATTATGATTTGCAACAAGAATATTACGTAGCACAATATTTCAACTCAAAAAGAAATAGTCACGGCAAAAATCATTTTTTGTAGCCTACAAATAAAATGCTGTGTTACACAATCTGATAGTGAATTCCAAATGCAGCGCAGTCCAGTTCCACACTAGGCACGACCGACTCTAACTTCGTTGTGATTTTCAAGCTATTTCAAAGTGTGAGAGCAGTGAAGTAAAAGTTTGAATCAGGTTTTGCACGTTGTATTTTTGAGGTTATTTCGAGTATTATGAAATCAGAGGTGGCGGCTAATGTAAATTGAAACACATTAATTGTATTACATGAGCAGCATCTATCCTAGAAAAATAGATTTTTACTAGAAAAAAGATACTTAGGTCTGTGCTAATCCAAAATATAAGATAACTCTATAATTATCAAAGGATAATTCAGCCGTTTTAGCGTATTAAGTTCAACAAACATTTATTAAAACAAAATATTTTATGACAGTAGGATACCTTCCTAAGCACTTCAATCTCAATTAGAACTGGGCAATTTCCGAAGAGTCCAATTCTCACCCTTCCAGCAACTCACCCATACATTTGTACTTATTTAGACATTATACCGGAATAAATACGTTTGCCATTGTGTGCGTACGACGATATTATTTTCTTTTGTAATTTGTTGGGTACTGACCGTGCTGTAATGTATTTTCATAATGATTTGTTATACAACCGGTTATCGCCAATATTATATTTGTTTTTGTCCCTAGGGCCAGGAATTGAAACAGATTTATGTTTTTAATTATGTCCGTGTTGGTTTGGGACGTTTTTTGTTTGTAGGTCCATATTTATTATCTTAACGAATTAGCGGTAAGTGTAGAAGGTGGACATAATTGTGGTAAAACAAATATCTTTTTTCACCATTTTTTTTACTTTTCAACCAACCATTTTTTTAAATCTCTCAGAGTTATTGGCCGCCCAAAAGCCACTGATAGCGATTACGGTTAAGACAAACATCGGGGTCGGCGAGTGCATGCAAAAGTAACAACCAAATGCTTGTCTTGCAGAGAGTCCATCAATAAACCGTATTCTTCGTATAATTCATCAACATTGCGGAATGCACGAGCGGACGGAAACTATTTTTGCCACGTTCGTTAGAGGCGGCATATTGCCAAATTCGACAAACTTTACTGACTTCTCGGAGTTACTGCCGCAGAGACGGATTTAGGTTGAGTCGACATACATTTGCAAAGATAAATAGAAATAGATTTATTTTCCAAAGATATTACATTAATAAGGCTTATCAAAAAAAAAAACAAGTAAAATAATACACATTAAAACAAAAACAAAAAGTAAGAGTGTTGTGCTGGTGAGTCTTGCACTTTTCGAGAAAGAAAATATCAAATCTCCATAGAAAGTTGATCACGTGATCGATTTTGAATGACTCGACATTTTTTTTTCTCGAATTTAGCAAACTTGTGTTAAACTTCCGTTGCATTTTGTATATTGACAGCATAGCGACAAGTCGGGGTTAATGGGTTGGACAATACTGGTCGTATTAGGAACATTCAGTTAAATTAAAATAATAAAAAATAATTAGAAATAATATCGAAATTTAAATCACAGAATAAAATAATTAGAAATAACATTGTATATTGTTAATTACAGTAGGTATAACGTAGTAATTTGTGTTTCTTTAAAGAAGCAATGTTTTTAACCCCGGACGTAAAAAGATGTGTGGTGTGTGAGTGTGTGATACTGAGTATGTCTGTCTGTAACGGTGGTCTGAAACGAATAGACCGATTTTGATAAGGTTTTTTTGTTTGTTTGAAAGATGACTTGAAAATACCTATAGAACTAGAAAAGTTTAGGCTATTTTAAAGTCGGAGGTTGTTTAATTTTTAATTTAATGATAAGTTGGTAAATTATTTAAAGTGTGTTGAAGCCAGTTCTGACGGAATTCAGGTATTTCACTCACTTTTTAACCGACTTCAAAAAAGGAGGAGGTTATCAATTCGACTGTATGGTTTTTTTGAAGTGAAAACTTCTTTAGCGGCGTTGTACACTTTTTTGGAATGGGTAAAAAATGTTAAACTCGCGACAGGGTCACGTGACCTGATCGAAAATTCGTAAGACGGATGGAGAGTAGACAGCTAGTATCCCCCTCTCTTTCTACGGCGCGGCGAAAATGTATGCCTGCGCCGGCTGTTTCGTTTAGGCGGCGCAGGGCGCTTGCGCGAATGTTCTAATTTGACAGTTATAGTGTTGTGACCTAGTGATTATAGTGGACACGATATCGATTCATTTTTCTATTAAAATAATTAAAGCAATTCGTGCAAAATTATTCCCTAACCATTCCAAAATATCCAAAACGCACAACGTTAATACTTAAGTTTTCACTTCTGCCGGCACTCCCGGAGTGCAACCCGTCGTTTTTTTTTTATGTTTTATACCTCCTATCAGTCATAACTTTTGATTGGGTGAATCGATTTTGATGATTCTTTTTTTCATTAGAAAGCTGACGCTTCCCATTTGGTCCCATTTCAATTTAGTCCAGTTCTGATAATGGTATCCATGAGAAAACTATATAAGTCTTAAATTTGCACTAATTACGTGCGCGACAAATAGATGAATAACTCAATAGTCGGTCTTTTGAAGTCGGTTTTTGTTTTTTTGTTTTGTAAAAATAATTATTGTAGTAAAAATTCCACTTAAGAATTCTTAGAAAACTTTTTCAGTTTTAAATTATCCTTTGAATAATCAAGCCTGATAGCTTGCTTCAGATAAGCGGCCCTAATTCAGCCCTGTCCAAAGTTTCCCAAACTTCACTCGGAAAGAACCGTTGTCGCTCCGACCCAATGTTCCGTATAATGAACTCTCAAGACGAGAATGCTGTCTGTTTGTCAAACTTTTGACTCCACAGTGAATGAATGACGAGAACTTTACATTGCTGCGCGATAGTTCTTCTTTGCTACGGAAACGATGTCGGAGTTTTTTATTGCATGTTTTAGTTATACAGTTTGAGCATCGCTGGAAGTTTCGTTGGGTTTTTTCTGGTGAAAATGTTTCCAGAATTTTACTACTGTAGAGGAGTTTTTATTGATGAATAGGTTTGGAAAAATAAGTTTTCAGAAACTTAAAATGCTTCATTGTCGCAAAGACTAGATTTACATTCTAGTTTAAGATATTTACTTATTTATAAGTTTTACTTATCTATTTTTGCAAGAAAATAGATAATAGCCCAGCCGAATTGTTATTTTACCCAGGAAAAATTATAAGTAGAATTTTTCCTTCGGAATTCGTTAGAGGGGGCCACTGGGAGTCTACATTTCGTTTTTCGAATTCCCAGTGGTATTGCATTTTCCGCCATCTTGATTTTAAGGGTTGTTTTTTGTTTTCTAAATAACTCGTTTATTTTCAACTAGATGCACCCCGCGGTTTCACCCGCGTTTTCCGGGATAAAAAGTAGCCTATGTGTTAATCCAGACCCTGAACAACCTTCATTCCAAATTTCATGTAAATCCGTTCAGTAGTTTTTACGTGAAAGAGTAACAAACATCCATACATACATCCATACTTACAAACTTTCGCCTTTATTAGTAGGATTTTACACGAAAAATGGTTATAACCAAAGTTGTTGGAAATTGAATTTCCTACAATTTCTGTCCTAATCAATTTTTTGTAGGATAGATATTTTTTCATTTAACACCCGGAAAAGAGGTGAGGAATGCATCGAAATATTTTTTTTTTTTTACAACTTACATTCCAATTTTGAATGCTCTAATGCCATACGACCACTGTCGAAACAACAATTTATTTTAAAATATTGCAAATTTCAATGATAATGCAAGTGATAATGCGCTAATACAATTCCACCCCCTCGATCGAAAAATATCGATCCTACGAAAAAATTGATTAGGACAGAAATTGTAGGAAATTCAATTTCAAACAACTTTGGTTACAACCATTTTACGTGTAAAATTGAAAATAAACGAGTTATTTAAAAAACCACCCTTAAAATCAAGATGGCGGAAAATGCAAGACCACTGGGAATTCGAAAAACGAAATGTAGACTCCCAGTGACCCTCTCTAACGAATTCCGAAGGAAAAATTCTACTTATAATTTTTCCTGGGTTTGGTTCGGTTCTCGTCTAATTCGGCTGGGCTATAAGTAAAATAATAAGTTTACCAATTTTTACATTGGTAAACTTTAGTAGAGTCTATGTTAGTTTCTGTCTTTTCCTACGAGAAATTCGAATGCTACATTATCCAAAAGTGACATAGGCTATATTTATTACCTGAAAAAATTAGGGATCCTTACTAAAACTTCAATAGTATCCACCCGTGCGAAGCCGGGACGAGCCGCTAGTAATAGATATACCAAGGTTTTATTTTGCCGTATACTCAAATTATTTCTGGAAATTTTTCAGCAAAGGGCTTTCAGCAAACAATAACACTCGTGTTCCTCCCATGTCAATGTAAAACAAACATAACAAACATGAAACGATTTTTGTTAAAAAAACTCAAAAATATAAAAAAACCCGAAATCTGTGCGAAGAGCAGGATGAATAAAAAAAGCGGTAGCTCCGTTTTTGTATGGAAGCAACGATTGCGTTTCGTGCGCTTTTCATTTGCATACAGCTCCATACGACTGCGCCAATGGATTGTGTGCAAAATGTATTGCTCGTAGGGCTGGTGGAATAAATAAATATTCGAAACTAGTTGCACCCTGCGGTTTCACCCGCTTTTTTAACTTGTAAACCGTCTCTGTATGAGAGCGAACCAGCGAACAAAACAAAAAAATAAATATTCAAATCGGTCCAGTCGTTCTCGAGTTTTAGCGAGACTAACAAACAGCGATTCATTTTATATATAAGAAGAAGAAGAAGAAGATTGGAATAGCAGAGTCTACCTAGTTAACTTATGTCTCTAGAAATCGTCTAGCCTTAAACTGCACGCTATACCGCTTAACTTAAAGTAGCTAGATCAAAAGAGATCCCTTTACTTATTTGTGTGCTGGTGATTGAACGACCAAGGAGAATGAAACTTGTGTATAGCATCTATTACAACTTTGTATGTAAACGTTAACACATTTTAAGATCGTGCTGTTTTAGACTTGACAATCTACAGGTATAACTTATATTGTATGGATAAAAAAAAGGAAAGAAAACTTCTTTGAAAATTTATTATTGTGCACACGAACAGATACAAAAATTGCAAACTGGTGCCACTAGCGGCGCACTTATCGCTGAAAGCTATCTTTTTCAGGTAGGTACCAATTGGACTGAATTGATTAACATATAATATTCACAGACATAACACTTTTCCTGATAAAAATACGTAAATATGTGTACTCTTTCTGCAATGTCAAGTGAAAGTGCAGAGTGTGTGAAGTGCAAAGTGAAGACACGGCACTGACTCATAAAGTCGGTGCCATGTCGTCCAAAAGTTTAATATGCATTTATGCATTAATGGTGCTGCGATATTTATAAAGCGTGACACTTAACATATCTGCAGAGCACTCTGCTCGTCAAACGAAGGTATCTGCAAATTGCTACGATCATGTTTTACCGTTCAGCGTTCGCCCAATCAGCGGCCGTAACGTCACCGCTTGGGAACGGTGATTGGCCGTCCGCTGATTGCCACTACGGAAACGTTGCGCCTGCCTAGGCTCTGGTTCTCGTTTACGCTGACACCAAATTTTGCTTCAATTTGTATCTAAAACAAACCCATCGTCAACAAATAAAAACAACATTTTCCCCATTTTTCCCATATTATTACTCCATTCTGAGCACCCCAGCACTGTTGGCGGCCAAATTTCATTCGCTCCAATCTCACGTGCCAGACGCCGACGTGGCATTCCAATGTACCTACTACCTACCCTCTGTCGCGTAAAAATAAAATTTCAATTCTACCTCCAAATCAAGTATTTTTCTCTTCTTTTGCCATTAAGCGACAAAGCGCTTTTATATAGGTTTGGGAGTCGCAAAACGAATAAATGTTTCCGAGTCATTACGTCTTCTAAAGTCATCGCTGTGACTTTGATTATATCGAATAGGCATCTATTGTTATGTTTGATGGAATGTCGCTTCTATACTTTGGTGTTAAGAGTGACCATTCATCTCATGATCTCATTGTGTATTAATCTATTGTGTCGTTATGAATCTTTGATCTGCATCTTTAATCTACTTCTTGTTCATTATCTAAATAAAAAAAATTAGGTTTTTTCACATCAGGACGTTTGACCAAAGCGGCTTTATCAGCTAATTATGGAAGTTTGAGAACTGAACTTAAGGCTGTCGTCAAAATTAGTTAGTCAAAATTAGTAAACGCATTCGAAACCTCGAAACCCACAACGTCACCCGTTTTCTGCTTAATTTTTAATTTATAGTAAATGCTCTCTAAAATGATAGGTACGTTTTATAACTGCGTCCATATTATTACCTTCTCAAAACGAAAATAACAAAGATGAAACCATTACATTAATCTTGAATTATACACTTCTCTTATTTATATAATTTCAAATGTAATTTCCAATTCAATTCCTACTTTATTGCACTAACAATTGAGTTCAAAACCGCTTGAATTTTTTAATATAAAAGTACCCGCAAAACCGAAATCCAGTCCCGCTCTGCAACCACACATCACTGCGGCCTGCGATTAATCAATTAACTCGCATAACCACTATTAAACTGTTTTAACCATTTTGCTGACCATTTGGAGAATTCTACCGAGATTTCAGATCGATTTTATTCTGCGGTTGTGATCGGAGTAGTGTTACAGAATGTGTAACAGTTGTATGGACAAAACAGTTTGTACAATGTTGCGTATTGAAGGTAGGTCAGTTTTTTTATGTGTCAACACTTTTAACGGTCGACATTGATAGATAAGTGGATAAAACCTTTATTTCTCACACCAGAAATTACAAGTAGGATATCATCCGTCTTGTAATTTCATTAATTTTCAATTTCATTTTACAACTAGCGGTTTTGTGAGAGGTAGGTTAACAATTCAAAAGTAAGCACATATAATAGATAGGTAGGTACAACCCGGTCACAATATCTGTGCACTTCGCTGGAATGTGGCGCCTCTCCCGCTTCCCCTGTCACCTCTCCGCGCACTCCCCGGTGCGACAGTACGGTTAGCATCTTCGTTGCCGATAATTTTGAGATATTTTCGCTTTGTTGTTGTTTTGTTTTTTAATATTTATTGTTAAGTTTAGACATATGACGTCACGAGGTCAGGTGCACAGATATTGTGACCGGGTTGTACATAGACTTTTAACTTTATTGATCAGATTTAGCAAAATCTCTAGAAGCCAATGAAAAAAATGATATGAAACAAAAATTCAATCCTGTTTATGTTTATTGAGATTTATGTTGTATAATGATAAAAAATATCTGTAATTCCAATATCTGCAAATGGCAGCAGCTATTATTTTAATACTTAATACATTAAAAACTTATCTACTTTTGATTCAAAAGGAGTCAGAATTCAGCTGATAGTCTAAAATATAGAAGTATCTAGGTATATTCAAGATCAGGGCACAAAATCAAGTCAAGACCAGACCAGAAAAATCAAGTAGCCTTTGGGCGTTTTAAAAGAAAAAACAATTATTAATAATTCCTGCGAAAATTACTTACATCTCAAAGAAACAGACAAAATTTATCTCTAGAATTCATTCCGAGGGTTAGGCACTCATTACGAATTAAAACTCGAGCGATTTCAAATGTAACTCGGTTTGAGTTGAAAATTTATATTTGAGAGCAGAGATCACAGTTCAATGGACAGGAAAAGTGAGCTAACGCTTCAAGTGAAAAAAAAAAAATACGCAATGATTGCGCAGAAAACAATGGGTAAGCTTTATAGTTTTGTATAATATTTTCAAACAATTGATTGTTACTTATTAGCCAAGCTTTTTTAAATTTTAGAAAGTTATTTATGAAATTCAAAACAATTGTTTGGGTAGTATAAATGCTTTTGAAAATAGAAGTTTGATTTTGTATATTCTCATGTTTAAAGTTTTCTTGGTTTGAGTTACGATCGGCTAACGCAAGCTATTAGTGAAGTGTGGGTATACTAGTGTGTCTCAAAGCACACTAAGACTTGGTGGAATTATATTAAAATATCATAAACCATGAAACCTTGCTATGCGGATCATCAAAATTCTCTGAACACACACTAGCTCGCAGTTTGCACCAAAAAGCATAGTGTACCACTTAATTACAACGGCGACGTCACGACCTACGTCACTACTTGTGTCGAATGACCTCGAACAGAGCGAAATGGCGATACATTGACGCATGACACCCGCCAATGATACTGCATGAGACCGCTCTGTCAAGAGCGTTGCAACCAAGAAGATTGCTTGTCCATTGATTGTGAGATCGATGTTCACAAAATAATGTTCCAAAAGTTCTAAGGCGAACCAAGTTTGATTACAAAACATTCGTTCGGAAACAATTTGACACTTGCTCAAAGTTCCCGAGTAACTTAACATTTGGCTAATTAATTTTGACTTGCGTGGGTGGAACATTTAATTATTTCCGTAGCTGGAAGAAATATTGGGGTGGTATGAAGTATGTAACTTTACTGTAATAAAATATAATACAAATCTTTATTGTACACCAAATAAATAACATCCCTACTAATATTATAAATGTGAATGTAAGTTTGTTTGTTACGCTTTCACGCGAAAACTACGTAACCGATCATCATGAAACTTTATACACATATTCTTGGAGGTATTAAAAGTAACATAGGACCCTTTCTTATTTTTTTTAATCGCGGGTGAATCCGCGCGGCGCAGCTAGTAATCAATAATCAATATCTTATCTAATTTGTCAAAGGTGTCAAATCCTACTAAAAATGTAGATATTTATATATTATATAGTACATAAAAAGTTTGGTAGGTATAGGTATAGTATAGATGGACATTTGCACATGAGAAAGGGTGATACTAGTAAATCACAAACAAAAACACAGAACATTCACACCAATCAATCAATTCTCATCTTTAGACTTAATTACAACAACAGCAAAGTCTATTTTTGTATGAAATTCGATAATTCTACCTTAAATTGTCCGCTTACCCAGAATTAAAGTGCAGTCGATAATTACGACTTGTTATTAAAGCATCGTATGTACAATTACAAAAGGCATACAATTTAAAGGAATTCCGCCGCGGCTTTTGTTTGGTAAAACATTTATGAAAATCAGTTTTTGGTTGTTTTCACGTCTCATTAGTTGGAATATTATCGAATTTTTATCATTATGTCTAGGTGTAGAAAGAATGGTTTTTCAAGTGATGTGCTATGAATTCAGATAAATAGGTAATATAATCAGTTTAACACAATATTACTTTACTCTTAAACATACCAGCAGTGTGATGATGATGACATAACTATACAATTACTATGTGCTATGTTTTAAAAACAAGATAATTATGTTATAGAGGTTTAAAAGATATGCTATGTTTTATAACTCCAAATCTGCGAGACAGATAGCCAATCAGCACCGGGCATCAGCTAGATAGGAAATATATAGGTACGCTAGCATTTGTTTTCATTTAAGTTTCCTCTGTTCATGTTCTTTGGTTTTATCGTGCCTTATCTTCCTCTGAGTATTTATTTAAAAAGAGAACACGAACCAGTCCCAGTTGAAATAACCAGTGCGACTCCCTGTCCCGATTTCGGTGTCCCGGTTTCATCGTCCTGGCGTCCCGTATTCGCACAAAGGGGCATAGCCAATCACGCTGTTTGTAAATCCTTCACGTAGACACGTGAGCGTGGCTGTAATCAGGGTAGGTAAGACACCCGTACTGCCTTACGAAAAGTGCAATTAACTCTAGTTTGGGCCGAATTGAGTTAAGTACACATTCGGAATCAGCAGAACGAGATCTACGAGTATACATTTTTTAAGATAGTTTTTACGTTTGACGGAGCCGGTTTTAATACTAAGCATAATAAAATTAGTGGTGGCGATACAAACACAATGAAAATAAATTTTTTAAACGTGTTTTTCTCGAAATCAGCTTCAACGTAGTTATTGCGCTTTTCGTAGGGACGGTAGCGTAGGTATGCTATGTATCGCGTACGTACGTCGAGTGTAAGCTAGAAAGGCAACACTAACTGTCATTTGTTTGACTGTCGGTTGAGAGCTATGTTTCGGTTACGCAGTGCAGTTTGACTGCCTGGATTAGGCTACTGCAAAAAGGCAGATACAATGACGCGACGGTGGTGCATGAGTGGCAGAATTAGCGACTTCTTCTAAAAGAAAAATCCTTGTCGCCTGGTGTTATTCCATATACATAGCTATACAATCTACATCTACACTAATATTATAAAGAGGAATGATTTGTATTTTTGTATGTTTGTAATGAGTAAACTCAAAAAATTCTAGACCGATTATAAAAATTCTTTCACCAATATAAAGCTACATCATTAGTGAGTAACACAGACTATATTTCATACCCGTGCTAAGCAAGGGCAGGTCCTGGTCGCTAGTATAATAAATGATAATTAAATATCTAGCCACGCGGTTTCACCCACTTTCATGATAATAATGTTTGTACCTGGGACAATGTAGGTATATGACCGTTTAATGATTTTTTTTATTATGATATGATGATCGGTTCAGCTTAAGGCTTAAAAGCGTAACAAACTAACAAATTCACTTGCACAATTAATTTATTATAATACTAGTTAGGATCCCTATGAATTTGCCAAAATTAACGAGACAGAAACCGAAAGAACCATGACTATTAGACCGTGAGCCTAATTCAGGTTTACCTACCTAACGAGTTCACGACATAGCATCTTGAAATACTGGACATCATGACCGCGAGGCTAGGGGGGTCCAAATAAATGTGTTTGTATCTGCCTGCAGTCTACATGTCAACTATCAAAATGTGTAAAAAAATTATGAAAACTTTTATAATTTTTTACAGATAAAAAAAATATTCAAGACTTCTTCAGCCCCACTTGTTTCATCCTTAAAACGGCCATACACGTGCTTATTGTACTGCGAGTGAATACTAAGCACGCGTCTAAATATTAGCCGAAATTGAGCGAGTAATATTATGTTTGGAATCAGCAGACGGTGAATCTAAATAATCTATCGAAATAAATCATATTGACAAAATAAATCACAAAAATCGTGCACGCCTGGATTTCAGAATAACATCACTGATTATTGAAAAACAAAAAGTACGTTATATTTGAGATCTAAAACAAATTGTGATTTTGTTAATGTAAAGGTAATCTAGAGAGTATTTGATTTTAGGCTACTTTTTAAAAGCTTTTATTTAACTTGCAATGCATGTAACTATGTATTTGTGTATAATTGTATTAACTTTGTTTGGGTGAAATTTTGCCATTAAATTTTATCTTTATTTAAATATCAATTCACAATACAATCTAAAAATGTATCAAAACCTAATGTACTATTGAGTCGAATACTAGTTTCGATTACATTCGATCACTTAACATAAGTCATTCCCGCTCGGTTCCACCCCGTCGTCAACACTGTTGACGATCGGGAATTTAAAGCTCCACTCGTTCACAGTGTTGACGAACGCTACTTTTTATTTCCCGATAGCTCTGCAATATAGTACAAGATTTAAGATGCAAAACAATAGAATTTAATGAAAAATAGCATAAATTTTGAAAATGTATTAAATTACGTAAAATGTCAAAACGACGAACTGCCCGGGAATGGAACAGACTTCCGGCTTCCTTGTTCCCTAAGAGATACATACAATCTTGGACTTTTCAAGGATAGAGTGAATAGGTATCTTCTAAATATGTGTGCTTCATCTTCGACCACATCGTCGCTTACCAACAGGCAGGTTGTTGGTCAAATGCGGAATTATTCATTTAAAAAAAAAACGACGCTAGTTTTGAAAAGAAAACCTAATATAGGTACCTTTATTAGCTTTAGCACAGCTTTCGTCTAAATCCAGAAATCCAGTTCCCTTTTCGAATAATGTCGAATGTCCGAGCGAGCGAGAGCGGATCACGTACCGATCTAAGTGAGTCTAGTACGTGCTGCGGTGAGACTCACCTCGCCACTCGATAATGCACTCTCGAGTGAGATTTTAATATACTTAGAGCAAGTTGGTCTAAAGAGATAGTGTTCTTGGTACATTTTAACAATGTTAGGAAAATACTTCGGTAATACTTAGAGAAACAGAAATGTAGATACAGAGTTAAAAGGAAAGGCTCATAGTAGGCACTCATCATTATGAACAACTTTTACTAAGAAGCTATAACCCGGAATTCGCAAAAAAAATCAGCTGTCCCATACATTTTGTTGAGAGTCATAATAACAAATACCTACTATGAGCCCTTTTCGGCTTAGCATACCCTTTCATTATAACCTTGTCGAAATATTTTAATTTTACAATCAACGTTCCACTCCACAACACTTTATTTGTGCGCGTGTCAGTGAATGAACCACCAATAAAGACGACCAATTTGTGTATAGCATGTACCAACTTTGCATGTAAGCGTGAATACATTGAAAAGGCGTTCAGTTTTAGAAGTTTTTCGGAAATTGAGATTTCTCTAACGACACTCTCATATTTTAATATCAGTCTAGCTTTTCGATCGATATACATATAAACATACCTACACAATTCAATTACACACTCACACACAAAAGTACATAGGATTCGTAACGTAAGGGCCTGAGTACATTGCTATGAGTTTATTTCAGTCGCTAGACGCTTCGCCGTTCGCACCGCGCGAATATTCGCATCGGCGAATGTCCCGTGGCCAGGCGGTAAGGCAGAAGATCGTCCCATGTGTCGTTCTTAAGGAGAGGCCTACGTCCAGCAGTGGACTGGTATTAGATAGGCTGATGATGATGATATACCTAAAACATTATCTTTAGGGCAGTCGGGTAAAAAAAACGTACAATAAAGTTGCGCAATTTTGTCTTAACGCTGGCAACACTAAATCAATAGCCAACATTCGAGGCTTAGCCAATCCATTTAAGGGCTTTACGCAATCTAATTGCTATAGAAAATAGGATTAACTGTGATTAAGGTGACTTAAAGACTTTCTAAGTCAGATTAAAAGTTTAAGTAATTCTAAGTAAGGGCCAGCGGCGTTACTCGCCTTCAAGTTACGTTCGGTTTACTTTCGAGACGCTTTTTAATTTTGGTCTACGATTTAAGTGATTTAAGTGTTTTTGAAGTCGCAAGCTTAGCTTTTTGAGATTAAAATCATTAAGATTTGGAGTTAATTGTTAATTTAGTTTATTTTGCAAGTGGTTTGAAACGTTTTTGAAACTTGTAATTAGTTGAAAGGTCCGTCAAGGATCAGTTTTATTTAATAACGTTTTCAATCTAAATACAACGTTTCAAATTTCGCAAATTACATTAAACATTTACAAAAATATTATAAACTAGCTGCACCCCGCGGTTTCACTCGTTTTTTTTTCCTTAAACCACCTCTGTATTAGAGCAAACAAAACACAAAAATAAATATTCTAATCGGTTCAGCCGTCCTCGAGTTTTAGCGAGACTAACTAATAGCGATTCAGTTTTATATATAAGAGACGAAGAAGAGAAGAATAAGAATAAATTATGATGGTAAGAGTATATGAAAGTGATATAATTAATATTAACATATTTGTATGTTTCACTCATTCTCGATAAAACGGCTGAACTGATTTAAACAAAAATTTGATTTGAATTTGCGTAGCTATTAAAAATAAGTACCTATGTAAATTGGCGTCCTTTATCGTCTTTTTAAAAGCTATAAATATTATGTAACTATGTATTTACGTAATTACGTAACTATGTTTGTTGGGATGGAATCTTGCAACTCGACTTTGACTTTTCGACTTTGACACTTCTCGATGTTCGATTGAGCTGAAATTTGGTATAGGTTACACAGTACACACGTAACTCAAATGACAATGCAATAAAACCTTGCTTTTAAAAATATATAAAAAAAGTTAATGAGATATCTAGCTTTCGTAGCTGAATGTTAGCATCATTCCCGACATCATTTACACTCGACGTCGTGCGTCCAACGACGTCACCGACGTTCTCCTACGGTCTCAAACGTGTCAGTTCCAAGCATGACAGACGTTTCGCCGATGACTCGAATTTGGGCGATGACACCTTATTGATGGCTTTAGAGATTTGATTGGTTCGGCTGAAGAGCGATCGAGTCTAAACGATTCGATTATTACTAGCTGAGGTTTGAATTTAGTAGTTTTTATGAATTTTGCTGCTTGTTTTTGGGACATTTTTTGGCATTTGATTAAATGCCCAAACAAAGTACCTACCAATGTATAAATTTTGATTGTCAACCGACCAGGCTGGACGGAGTTTTCAACTCGATCGAACGTAAGTAATCCCTAATTACCTTCTAATTATTCAAGTGAACCAATAATAAGTGTCGTATATTCGTTACCGTAATGTCAAGTCCATTAATACTAATTATTACTAGTCAAATTTCATGACGATAACCTTAGCCATGTAGTTTTTGAAATGTATCTAACACGCTCTCATATATGTATGTTTCAGATTAAAGAGTCCAGTCGTCCAGTCGTCCAGTTGAAAAAGTGTCAATTTATAATTTTTTCTTTTTTTTTCTAGTAATATCTACGAGCAGTAAAAAATGACGTAAACACAATTTGCTCACGGCTCCTGGTAGGCTTTCTGTATGAAAACTACCCGCAGTAAAGTACTAACTTTACCAAAAAAGTTTCTACAGCTGCTATACTCACGAAGGCACAAGCTCATTAAGGCTCCCGATGCAAAATTCACATTTTCCCTTCCCTACAAAGGCATCCCATCCCTTCAGGCCACTGCAATTGTGGAAAAACCTGATTAAACGAGCACAGGTGGGATGGAATCGGCGGCTCTAATACAATTTGTCAAGTGCAGACGCAATAACGAGTGCCCTCGTCATGCGCGACGTTATTTAATATTTCATGATCACTGGAATTCGGGAAGGGGGAGATGCGTTAGTTCATTATTTATTTGTAACTAGTTTTTTTTTATGCCATGTGACGAGACAAGCAAATCGCTCGCCTGATGTTAAACGTCACTTTTGCCCGTAACAGGCCTGCGCCACCAAGAATTTTGAATTATTTAGATGATGCTTGGGACTTTGTAAGTTTCTGGTGTGCTGTTGCGTGTTTTTTTTCTTAAAGAGTAAGTAATAAAGTTTAAATGCTCAAGCTTTTCAGGCTGCCTCCTTTTAATATACGCGAACTTTTTGAAATACACGCCAGTTGATGGTAAAAAATAGATATTATCTAGATGTCTTCAAGTCGCGAGTGAAACGGTTTCTTTTAGGCAAGCGTCTGTCGTAAACCACACGGTTGCTTACCATCAGGCGAGATGGCGATCAAACATAAGCCTATTACTAAATTAGCAAAAACTAGGCTGTGAAATAGGCTAGACCTGGTGTTACGAAATCACCTGAAAAAAAAAACTTCATCTGAATAAGTGTCCACAACCAATTCGCTTGCATCTTAAAACCAGGTCATATAATACATTCTGGGTGGTGCAGACCTGTTATGGGCAAACGTGACGTTTAACATCAGGCGAGCGATTTGACGCCTCGTCAGTCGTCACTCAATGGCATAAAAAAAGAACTAGTAACAAATAAATAATGAAGCACTCAATAGCATAAAAAAATTGCTTTTAGTCGATATTTTTTTTTTAATTACCTAGAGCAGAAAGCATGATCATTCAATTATCTAGCCGCTAAATGAACTGCATAATAGCACACCAACGAACCAATAATAGCTTCCTTGAGTGAAACATCCATATTGCCAACTTAATCAAATGAACCAACTGCAGCTACTTGGAATCGCTCCAAGGCGGTTATTAAACTATTATCGTCTAGGACAGTGGTTCCCAAAATCTCAACCAGTGGTCCGCAAGAGCTAAAATATGGTCCGTAAATTTATTTCAATATTTTATTCGATAAACATTGTTGTTCCCTCATAAATTAGAGAAGCGTGTTTTCTATCACAAATAGTAGTACATATAATAGTAGTAGGAGTAAAATAACAGTAGCAAGTTGTAGTATTTAGCCTTTTATTCTAACTAAAAATTAAAAGTGACACACATGTCACTTTTAATTTTTATTTATGTTAAACGGCTAAGACTGGACGGCACTGGCCCAAGACCGCCAGAACTGGAAAAAATTGGGGGAGACCTTTGCCCAGCAGTGGGACAGCATAGGTTAGATAAAAAAAAAAAAAAAAACGGCTAAACAGAAAAAAAAACTGTGTTGATCTAAAAAAAATGTTACTTTAATGTTTTCTTGTACGTTGACGTAGTTTTTTCTTAGCACCTTTGTGGTCCTAGCCTACAAATAAGACATCAAAGTGGTCCCTGGTCAAAAAAGGTTGGGAATCACTGGTCTAGAATTTGAGTTAGGCACTTGGCATGGAACACCATTTTCTCGCAATTTCCAGTATCTTTCGGTTTGATAGTCTGATAACTGGCTAATGAGTGAAGTCAGTTAGCAGTAAATAGGGGAGGAAATTGGAAGTAACATCAATGGGAATAGCGTTGGAGACTTTTGTTATTGCTATTTTGAAGTGATCAAACGAGGCTTTTAATGTTGTATGGCGTTTGTCATGTTATTTAATGCATGGGTTTCTTAAAATGTAGGGTTAGACAGAAATTACAAAAAACGCGCAAACTGTGTTCTAAGCCTAATGGAGCTCATTTTGCAGTCAATTTTTAAAATAACACTAACTCTGAAGTTATTAAAAATATCACATACTTCATACATTTTCGATGAGTGACTGACTGACTGTGTTTACTCTATAAGGCCATTTTCTTTCTTCACGATTTTAAATGCGTTCTAATCGTAAAAGTAGTTTGAAGTATAACGATAAATACGATGAACTATCGGAGTTACACTCTCAGATAGTTCATCACAATCGTGAATAAGTCGGTTTCGTATAGCCAAGCGTGCTTCATCATTGCTTACTTTCAGGCGAAATGGCGGTCAATCGTAAGCCAAACTGAATAAAAGTTTGGACCTCTTTCTGAAAAAAATATCATAAAAGTACAGTTACCGTATCCAAAGTTTCGCACCTCCAATCTACAGGTCCGTATCACAACCCTGGGGAAATCACGGATCGCGCGGCGTAGAGCGTTAAGCCTCATGATGGGCCGACTTATCCCGGACTCGGTTTCGACAGGAATCGGACGGACTGAAGTGGATCTGTTGTTATGTGCAATTTTTTCATAATAGAGGCGTGATGGTGCTGTTTGTAGGTCAGGTGTGAGGTCAATATATTACAGGTGTGATGTGATAAGATGTGATGTGATGTGATGGGATATAGATGTCGTTATCACTTGATTGATTATGATCTGGGGCTGGGATGAAAAGTCAAATAGCAAAAGTTCTTGACACAGGACCGAGGCAGATAGTAGATACAGTTAGAGAGATGTATATTTCTTAATAAAACAAACTAACAGGCCGCCTGATGTTAAACGATCACGGATACTTAAACCCAAGAGTAGGATAAAGTATGGATAAATACAGTTTCCATCTACGTCCGTCATATTTGTCACCTATTTATAACAAGAACACTCGCTACGTATGAACCTTACATATGCTTAAGCGCTACCGTGGGTCAGATGACTCGTTAAACTGTAGGTTAAATTGTTTATCCTAAAACAACAACTAAGTCAAGGAACGTCCAAATATCTTGCAATGCTAGAAATTCCACATCGTCCTGTTTGACCGCTCTGTTCTCTCGCAGACTTTTCAGATGTGGAATGCCCTTCCATCAAGGGTCTCATATCATTAGGGTCTTTTCACCGAAATACAACATGAGGCGTTTTAAAAAGGGTGTCTATAAGCACCTCTCCAGGCTGACAAACCTCGCTAGTGTTGCAGGTGTTCATAGACGGTGGCTTTGCTTATCATCAGGTTAACCATCTGCCTGTTCGCCAAACTTTAAACATTAAAAAAAAATATGTCAGAGGCTGCCTGAAAATTCTGACCAGCCAAACTGGCCTATACAAACTTTCTTTAATTTGACAGAAATTGCTAAACTACAGTACTCACGGTGCCAACGACACAAAAGAGAACCAACACGGCCACAAACTTCAACCCAGCATCAGCCGTACCGCGTCCATAAAGCAGCGTCCTCATCTGTCGTACGCCACGTAATGAATTAGTAGTCTGTAATTACGAGTGGTAATGCGCGCCGCAATGCGGCCGCCCCCTAATGGCTTTACACTAGTTTTATTGAAATAGGTTTACCTTTGCGCTTCGTCAATATTTAGCGGCCTGGATTGCATGATGGTAAGTGTTTTAAGGTTAATTTTTAATCTTCTTTTAGAATTTTTGAACTTTTTTTGTTTTTAGAATGAAAGCAGGGGTAAGCAGCTTATAGTTTTATTGAAATAGGTTTACCTTTGAGCTTCGTCAATATTTAGCTGCATGGATTTCATGATGGTGAGTATTTTAGGATTTTAGGCTTTTTATCTTTTTTGAACTTAGAAACTGTGTGGTAACTTTTTTTGGAGGGTATATTAACATAATTACTTAGTTAAAAGTAGTTAATAGTTGCAGCTTGTAGATTTATTGAAATAGGGTTTCCTATGCGCGTGGTCTATATTTAACGGTCTGGATTGCATAGGTAATGGTAAGTATTTTAGGGTTAGTTTTTTTTATTAACTTTCGAAACTTTGTTGAATTATTTTGTTTGTGGAATGAAAACGAAGTTATAGAAGTAGTTATTGCAACAATTCTAAAGCGGCAAGTCTATTGCTTGTCATTGCGTTCTACTAGACCAGTACATCAACATTTTGAATCTTCAGAATTGGTTGCAAATGCAACAATTTATAATATCCTGATCCACGATCCATATTGATTTACTCATACTGCGGTAACTTTTGTAAGAACACTTTTTAGAACGTTGCTTCGAGAATGTGTGAATGCACTATCAGGTGACAATCTAGGTAGTTCCTCTGGTTCAAATACTCAACTTGAGAGTTACTTGATTGCCAAGCTCTAAAATAGAGAAATATTTGTCCATGTCAAAAACATTCGTTTGATAAAATAACTGATTTTATCTTCATGAATCAAGTTGCAACACCATAATGTATTGGTAAATAGAACACAGAATTATTAGTAGATTCAGTATATGAAGGGCCCTATTCTGACACACACGACATTATCTCGACCACTCTCAAACTCTTTGACTTTTCTATCGGAGAGATAGTGTCTGAGTATTATCTCAGTCGGTCCAGAATCGGGCTCCAGATCGTGATTCAATACGCGCACCGCATTGCGGCCAAAACTAATGGATTTACAGTTTACACTAATTTTATTCAAACGGATTGAATGTTGGCCGTGAATTATTAGTGCAGCTCGATTAAGTATTTTTTATAATTAAAATATAAAATAATGAATCTATTACTATTTTTTATCTTTTGTTTCAATTAATAGGTACATAGTAAACCTTGACTTGGTTTTCGGAGGAGCCGTGGTAGCTCAGTGGGAGAACCGCCGCTTCGCATTCTTGAGGTGGCGGGTTCAAACCCCGACTCGTACCAATGAGTTCTTTAGGACTTATGTACGAATTTACATACCACTGGCTTTTCGGTGAAGGAAAACATCGTGAGGAAACCTGCATATGTAGTTCACGCAAAAAGGGCCGATTACCGGCCTAGTTGCGAAAAAAGAGCCCTTTATCTTTATCTTTTTGACTTGGTTTTCGAAATCGATCAGGGAAGTAAAGCAACGGACCACAAGGTCAGTTTTTGGATGGGTGACCACGACCACGAGCATTTACTGAGCACTACCGTTAGATACATACATAGGTAGATACGTACCTACACTGAGAAAAATGGCCATCTGAATTCCTCTAAAAGAATGATGAATTCACTTTAAGTACGGAACATACTTATAGGTATACTAGCTGACCCGTGCCCACTTCGTTGGGCATAATGTTAATTAAACCCGAAGCCATCGCGCGCCGTCCGGACCGTTTTTTCTCCGATTCACTTTGCAAAACGGACTACCACGTAAAAGCCTTTTTATTTTTCGGTTTTTTATATAACTTATGACACTCAGCAATAATGTGGCTTTCTATTGGTGAAAGAATTTTTAAAATCGGTTCAGTAGATCCCGAGATTACCCCTTACAATTTAACAAATATACAAACACACAAACTTTACTTCTTTATAATATACGGAACATACTTATAGGTATATTACAAAGTACAAAAAGTACGATGATTAGCACCAGTTTATGCCAGTTGTCACCGTAAAACTAGTGCTCAAAGTCATAGAAAAGCTCAAAACTTTCTAGAATAGGTACTGAGCCACAGGGGAAACGTCATTACATACAATAATTCCTTCC
This sequence comes from Alcis repandata, assembly GCA_949125135.1. Lineage (NCBI taxonomy): Eukaryota > Metazoa > Arthropoda > Insecta > Lepidoptera > Geometridae > Alcis > Alcis repandata. Next base: position 9,720,142 of record OX421238.1, read on the forward strand.
ACTGTATTCCATTTATCTAGTTAAATGTTACAGGAAATATAAGGGCGACTGATTATAGCGTCGGTGGCGGCAAACTCCACATGCTTTATTTATTTACAACTACTTATCACACTAACAGCAGTACCTTGGCGTATTATAAGTCACACAAAAATAATATACTATTAAAAATAAATATGTCCAAAACAGAATAACAATTAATATTACAACAATAAAAAAACAATTGAAAAATATAATAAAAATAAAGGAATGTCATTTAAAAAATAATAGGAATGCATTGATAAAATTAAGAACAAAAAAAAAACAATTGCGATAGATGTCAGTTTATGCCACATGCAAACCTTTAAGGCTCTATTAACAGCCCTGTTGGTTTGTATCGACCACATGGCGATTCCCAGACTTAGAATAGGTAAACGTCAGTAATGGGGGTTGACTGACACTCGCTGTACAATAATGACACAAGTACATCTGTTGTCAGTTATTCAATATCGACCGCTAATGGGTTGATTACATATAACAAGTACAGTGCAAGACAGTGCCCTGGGCTGAGAACTCGGTTTTGTAAAAACATTTTGACGAGGCGAGTCAATCACTAGAACCGAGATATATGTTTGCTCGGCCGAGTGTGCTCATTTACTGTCTCGCCCTCTATAAAACCAATTACATTTTTGAGTAGAAAAGTTTTTATAAAAGCTTGAAATATTTTCTTTGTTATTCACGCCTTAGTATTTGTAACTGTAAGGTCGAAGAAATATCGTCGAAAAAACTCAACTAAATCGGAAATCTAATAAAAATGAATCCCTATTTCCCTTGGTCACGCCATCACGCGTGAACGGCTGGACCGATTTCACTTTTTTTTTTGTTGTTTTTGTTATTGTCAGAAGGTTCTTATGAAAGATAAAATAAATAAAAAAATACGCGAAAATTAGAAAATTTAAGAATAGGTACTTAGCGCTTTGGACAATGTAAACTTTTTTAATGTAACATTTGACATTGAATTGCGTGCTCAAATATCATCAAGACACATTTTACTCTACGTTTATCCCAAAATGTTTAAAAAATGAATGTCTACCCGTGCGAAGCCGGGACGGGCCGCTAGTTACAATACAGGGTTATTCATAAAAGGTATGCTAAGCCGACAAAGGCTCATAGTACTCATCATTATGAACAAATTTTACTATGGTACCAACCCGAAATTCGCGAAAAAAAAAATCAGCTGTTCCATACATTTTGTTGAGTGTCATTGACATTATTCTTTGGAACAGCTGTTTTATTTTTCGCGAATTTCGGGTTGGTCCCATAGTAAAAGTTGTTCATAATGATGAGTATTATGAGCCCTTTTCGGCTTAGCATACCCTTTATGAATAACCCTGTGTAAATCAATCGTAATAAACGCTCTGAATTAGACTCTCTGGTAATACAGAATTGGTATGAGTAAGTGATGCTTAAAAATCCGTCAAATTGTAGGTCCGCAACCTACAATTTGACGGATTTTTCTTTTCTAGGTACAATTTAGAACAGCAATAGCTAAGTTCGTTGGAGTCTTTTGGGGCTTTCGGTTGAAAAATCTAGCACCAACTTGGCCACATTATATTTAAATTATTTTAATTACTAACTGACTACGCCTCTATAGGTACCTAATTCAAAAGCTTAAGAAGCGTCCACCTACACTCAAAAACCTTTCTAGCACCATTGCAATAGAACTCAATCTTCTCTGGCAGCATGTGATCAACGCGAGTAAGTACATTGTTCAAGCAATATGCGAGCATTCTAATACTGCATTCACCATAGATTCCAAACTTCGCCGAATGACCGGCCAAATTAACTATTATATCCGGTTCAAAGCGGACACGACGCACGATCGGCTTGTTTAACTTATCAGTTATACCGTTATACACCCAAACAAACTTATATCAAAGCAAGGCTCTGGGGATGAGCGCAATGCAGGTTTCACTGCCGGTTAGGCTGGCGAAGTGTGGATTTGGACGGATTTCACCGGCTTATGGGCGACGGGCGTCTTTCCCCGATTTTGTTGCGCCGTTCTTGAAAAGGTAAGCTATGTGGTACCGATTTGAACAAATTTCACAACAATTGGCGTGAAGACGATTTTAAACTCCACTGCAGAATTCGAGTCAACAATATGTTTTAAGCAGAATAAAACAAAATAACAAAACACACATAAACTCACTGTCTGCAAAATTTCATAATTATAAATAAATGCAAGATTTTTTTCAGATTATATTTCAAAACACGTTGTCAGGAATACGAAAAAGGACATAGACTAGTTTTCATCATCATCGTCGTTTTTTATAACGCAGGTAAAACCGCGGGGTAATGTACCTACTATGAGCCCACATCGGATTTGCATACGTTTGCCGATACCTATTCTATTTCTGAGCAGACGACATAAATAATTTCCATTGTCCGAAATTTAGCTGACTAGATTTCAATCACTACGTAATTATTAGAGTGGTATTGTCAGTCACCAAGCTAATTCAAAACAGTAGCGGCATAGACGGGGGGCGGCGAAGCGGTCCGCCCCGGGTGCCAAACACCGAGGGGTGACAAGAGGCTCTATGTTCGCACAGTTTGAGATAATACTTACAGAAAAAAAATGTCATTTCGCAAAACAAATATCTACTTACATTTTCGTAATGTTATAACTGTAACCATGCTTGGTAGGTACTTTTATTTTTTATTTGATTAGTATTATATAGTATATATTTTTTAAGTTTAATGTCTGCGTTGCTGCAACTTAGCGTAAAACTTAGAATATAATTACATGAATATAAATAAAAAAGCTCAAGTCACTATCCACGGTTAAAGTACCCCAAAGGCTGGGACGTTATTTCGTTGAATAGCAATGCAAATTCTCTGGCCGAGGTAACCGGCCTCGGTCACTTGACGTTCTATCAGCCGCTTGGACAGGTCATCAAAAAGCTACGAGTAATATGCACTGGATACCATTAACCCCATTAACCATTAACCATTGTAGTGGTAGGTCTCTTTTGCAGAGCCCGCCTGGGGAAGTACCACACCTTTGCCAGTTATTCCACCGCCAAGCAGTAATGTGCAAACATTACTGTGTTTCGGTTGGAAGGGCATTGTTTCCAGTGTAATTACAGGGCAAATGGGAGATTAAACAACTTATCTCAGGGTGACGAGCGCAGTGCTGTGCCGCGCAGGGTCTTAAATTCTGCGAGTTCAAAATTCTGGGTGGCGCAGACCTGTTATGGGCAAACGTGACGTTTAACATCAGGCGAGCGATTTGCTCGTCTCGTCACTCAATTACATAAAAAAAAAAAAAACCCAAGAATGTTAATAAAACACAAAATATTATATTTAGTATTAAGTATTTTATTTCACTCCTTATTTTGGCGGGTGAAATATAACTTCTGAAATGCAATACTAAATACTAAACATGTAATTTTGGGTATGTTCGACTGAACACCTCCCTGGGTGCCAACCATAGTGTATCATTGGTGCCAACTCACGCTTAGCCGCCACTGACCACTTATTCCCCGAGGCCTGCCAACCCTGAACTCGCAATGCTCTGTAATTACCCTAATCCCGAGCATGCATATTCTACGAGTTAAAGAACTAAGTCTGAATGTAATCGCTGAAACCAATGTGATTTCTTCTTGTTTGATTTGTTCTAATTTATCTACATTGCTGAGATTCGAGAGGGGTTTGCTCGTTTAATGGTTAAATTGAGTTAGCGGAACTCTTAGGAATAAAGATCGTGTAGAATGTTAAGCACAAGTATGTAGTATGTACTTATGTGTATTGCTTTCGTAACAAAGATAGTTGTAATATTTTTTTGCGAGAAAACAAATAGAATGATTTATTAAAAATTATTTTTTAAATTCAATTTGGGTAATTAGCGCCTATAATTTAGTATCTAAAAAAATATTTTGAAAACCTAGCTTGGAACTGATCGACTTGTTCTTAAGTGTGACAAATTAGCCATAACTGTATACATTTTGCTTTTACGATAACCTTAGAAACGTTTCTTGTATTATTGTCTTGTTAGAGAAAGGTTTCATAGTTAAGTCTGTGTTTGACGACCAATAAGCAAAAACGAGGTCAATCGAAGCACAACGACCTAGAAGTCTATTTACTCAGGCATCGAATGTTAGTTTTAGACTTAAACATTTCTCAAGAGAGATGCCCAACCCATGTTTAAGCTTAAATAAACCAGTCTACGATAGAGCAAAATTAAGAACAATAAAAGAGAACAAAAGCGAAAAGCTTAGAAAAAACAATAATAACGACAGTCCCAAATCTGTACAACACAAATTAACGAGCCAAAAGATCTGTTAACACCTCCAATTTTATTAATACCTGCGAACCAAAAGCGGATTTTCCTTATACGCAATAAATCCCTAATGAAAAACTGCGATGTACCACGGCCCGCTGACCAAAGACATTGCGAGGCGGGAACCACTAAAATCATGAAATTTAATAACACGGATGAAGGGAACCTCGGTTATAATTTTTGCTTGAGGAATTCCGTACCCTAATAAACGTTATTGGTATTTTATTTATTAGTTCTTGTTCCGCTGTTCAATGTGCGCTAGCATTTGTTTTTGATGGGGTTTCGGGAATTGTGAAGTGGGGAAAAAAACTGGGGAAATAATACGAATTATCAGTTTTTTTATGGCGTTGAGTAAGTGATATAAATTAAGGTAATTTGAAGTTTTGGCGATGAAATAAAATTTAAGAGAAAAGCAGCTACGAGTATAGATCGAGAGAAGATTGTCTGGAGTAAGACAAAACGTTAGTCTGTCGAGGCCAAAAAGCCTGACCAAATACAAACACATAAAAATGCTCATGCAATCACAAAATATGGAGTCATTTCTGATGAGGAAAATCTCATCAGATTTTACTTTCAAAACCGCATTTTATTTTGAAGATGAAAATTGGAAGTTGAAAATATTACATCCACAAATGCACGACAGTGAATTCCAGCGAGATCCATTTGGAACTCGGTTTGTTTCCAGGTTTTAAAGCGTCTTGCTTGACTTGTGACAACATTGTCATCAGGGGTCGGGGAAGAGGGGGGGGGGGGGGGCTATTCTAGGCAATTCAAGATTATCTCGCTCACTCTCATGTAATTTCCAATAAGAGCGACAGTAACCGAGGTAATATCTCACTCGCAAGAATAAGGCCCTAGGAGAGTCAGCCAAAATATTCTACCTTATATCATGTCTAAAATAGTAAACAGTAAGTACTTAAAATGTACAGTCAGATGTCGGGACAGACCGTCGCGGTGCAATGTTTCAGCTAACGCTATATCTAGAATTAATGTATCCCCTGGGCGCCCTCAAAACGTTTTCTAATGCAACTACCGCTCTAAAGTTACGACCCGAAGTCGTAGGAAATTATCTTCCTACTATGTTTTAGTACATTATCTTTATTACAAGGTAATGCAGGGTTATACAGAAAGGGTATGCTAAGCCGAAAAGGGGTCATAGTTCTCATCACTATGAACAACTTTTACTATGGGACCAACCGAATTCGTGAAAAATAAATCAGCTGTTCCATACAAAAATGATAACGACACTCGACAAAATGTATGGAACAACTGATTTTGTTTTACGAATTCCGGGTTGGTCCCATAGTAAAAGTTGTTCATAATAATAAGTACCATTAGCCCTTTTCGGTTTAGCATACCCTTTCCATATATGGTGATTCTGAGATACTTCAATACAGGCTGGTCTGGTTCACCTTCTTCAGCTATGCTGCCACTTAGCATTGGGTGAGATGAGGTCAAACGCCTAGTCAGCCAAATATCGGTACATTAGGAAATATTTTTTTACTACTCAAGATACAGTAGGTACTTTGCACCTGTAATACATATAATAGTTTGAAGAGTAGCGCACCACTACATTTATATGTAGCTACAACAATCACAAAATCACAAATCATTTGAAATTTGTTTTTTTAAGACTTCTATTTTATTAGCCCTGCTATAAATAGAGGTATGTTTTAAGCATAATATATGCGTCTGTGTTAATGTGTATCTATCTGTCTGGTCATGGTTCCCAATTTTTTTAAGAATTGTTGTTTTTTTGTTTGGAAAGACGACTTGATCGAAAGTGTTTTTATTTTTAATCAAGATAATCTGTTGTGCCTTTTATGAACTTGTCAGGGTTTATAAATGGTTAACTTAACTACTTGTTTCTTCAAGCCAGTTTTATAAACGCACGAAACCTTTCAACCGACTTAAAAACTCCAAAGTCATGTAACAATTTAGTCCCAACAAAAAGAACAGAAATCAATTACCACGTGTCTTTTCTTCCAAATCCCTTCCAAATCCAATACGTCCCGATTATCTTGTCCAGCAAAACAAAACCAACAGCGATGCGACATCAGCCTACGGGTTACAATGGGCTTGACAAAAAGCTTGATTGATTGACCCAGCCCTGGCGGCGACGGCTCTCATCGATCAACCGTCATTATACGACATTATATCATACGTACCGTGTATACATACAACTAAGCTAATAGTTGTGGAGGTAATTGATAGGTTCGAAACAATGACAATGGCGCTTCGTGGGTTCCAAGTAGAGGAAAGGGAGAAAATGTTCATAGGTTACACAGAATTTGATGTAAAAAGTGTTACGTCATTTGGAAATTCTTATTGGTAGGTGTAAAGTACACGGCATGTGTGGATAGTGCACGGAGCGTAGGTACTTGTCCCTTTATGACGTACTAGCGACCTGCTCCGGCTTTGCACGGATATAAAATATAGCCTATGTTACTCAAGGATAATGTAGCAATCTAATGGTGAAAGAATTTTTGAAATCGGTCTAGTAGTTTTTGTGTTTATTCAACACAAACATACAAAAATACAAATCTTTCCTCTTTATAATATTAGTATAGATTACAACGTAAAGAATGTAAGCTCTTTCAGTAAGTAAATATTAAAAACACTTTAAAATTGATCTAGTAAGTAATTAAAACTACGTAGTATGGAGTCACTCTATTATCTTTATCTCTAGATTTATCTTACATCAGGCGTTTCTAAAAAGCACTTATTTATTTTAATATTTTATCCGTCGAAGTCTACTAGTCAATATTATACATCTAGGTATGTATTTGACGGCGCTTGGACATAATTCGATATGTTACTGTCAAAATTAGAGAGTTGGCTGTCTCTGGCCACTCTAGCGAAGCGCCGTTGGCTATGGAAGCGGGGCGGCCATAATGTAACAAGGATTGTTACAAGAAGGACGTCAGCGCAGCGTACAATAGCGGCGAATCGCTTACCTAATTGTTTAGTAAAAGTTGATCTCAGTTACATTAATTACTCATGTCTTTTGATGAAGGGCCTCCTGTGTCGACATCAGAAGTGGGATGAGCCCGTTGCGCCGCAATAAAACATCCAGGATTCATGCCGAATTGTTTTGCATAGTGTGAAAGCATTTGCATCGTGTGCATCGACATTTTGCCTCAAAACTGCAAATACCGCAATATGACCGATCGGATTTGGTCATGTGGATGCCGGATCTGACAAATGTCTACGAGACGACGACGAGAAAATAATATTGCCACAGAGAATACATCGAAATAAATGTCGGAATTGATCAGTTTTAATAAAGCAATAGCAATGATTTGCATGTGGAAAGTCATGACCACTTCCAACAGCCGTGTCTAGGTGGACATGAAGGAGCAGTGCAGCGGCTATTGAAAGGTTCACGTTGTGGACTTAGACTAACCCAGTGTTCACATTCACAACCTGAAGCCAGGCAGCTACCGCAGCTATCGTACCAGGGCCGTAAAATTATCGTTTACGGAATAATATGGATTAAAATTATCGTATCCATCAGGAGAATAGCTAATTACATTTAAAATCGTATGAAACGTGACAATAGTTGCAAATGCTTTATAATCGATATCGATTGCTGATTGGAAGACAGTGGCAACCAATGAAAGGATTGCGCCACGAAGCAGCAGCATGTGTTCCTAAGAAAGAAATGAGCTAATAGATGGCGCTGACGCCGCTGACAGTAAAAAAAAAAAACAACTGTAATTGTTATTGGGCTATCGACTATCGGTGTAATTATAAAATTTTACATCATAATGAAAATTATCATACAATCTGCGTACGATAGTCGTGTACCATCGTACATCGTACGTAGTTATGAAATGATCGTACGTGTACGATAATTATCCTCCTCCTGGACCCTCGTGTAGTTTGACCACATTATCTGGTGAGCTCGTTTCTTTACCTTTTAATAAATTCTTAAATTGACGGGATATTCTTACTATGGGATTAAAAATTATTCTTATAAACTTGAAGCTCAAAGAGTGGTAATGTTGGCTCTACGATGACTGAATTTAATATTGAAAGAAATATGCTACAATAGGTCAGGGGAATCTATTAAAGAAATAACAATTTTGTACAAGTATACCAGGTCCAGATGTTGTCTGTGCACTTGATAATGTGGAGACCAAATCACACTGCCATATTCCTAAACACTTCTCATAAGCAAATAGTATAGGTATAAGAGACTGTTAGGCTTTTTGAAACCTTTTCTGGGTGTCTTAATACAAAACCAAGAAGCTTAGTTATTGATATGAACATTGTGTGGCCTGAAAGTTAACTTATCATTGAAAAGAATGCCAAGATCTTTAGCAATGTAGGAGCGTGTCAAGATTTGTCTGTTAATCATACAATCATTGATTTATTTAATTTTGCTCATTATTGAATGATAAAAGGAAACATTTACTAATGTTTAGATGCATGTAATTACCCGCACACCACTCTCAGACTACATCTAGGTCTTTTTGTAATTTTTGGCAGTCGTTAAGATAAATTAGGGAATCCGGGAGTGGTTGTCTGCTCTTAGCTAATGTGTGATCTGATTTATTATTTTAATTTATTTTGAGATATGATTTTAACTGATTTGACTTGTACGACTATATTGGATGTATCCTGAGATTTTATTTTGCAGTTATCAGACTCAAAGTATGTGTCAGTGAAAGACAAGTATCTGTAGAAAAGTCTACCAGGTGTATTTTGTTTTTGCAGTTTGAATGGAAGATGAACACCGAAGAAATGTTAATGCCAGGAATACAAAAGGATCAGAATGATGAATGATGTTTGAAGAAGTTACATGCTGACACAGATATTCACTGTCAGGAAGAACTATAGTAAATCTGAGGTCAAGCAACTGCACAATGTTGGGACCGCCCTTCCAGGGGTACTCTAAGGACATCGTCCGGTGAACCAGTATCCTTTTATTTTAATTTCATTGCGGATTGCCGGGTCCTTATTTAAAAGAAAAGTTATGTGTTACATTCAGGGTTGGGCAGTATTTCAATTACTTCCTTAAAATGTAATTTGTAATTTCAAATACCTGACGCTGAGGTATTTTGTAATTAGTATTTCAAATACTTGAAACTTCAAAATACATTTATCGTTTTTTTTTTGAGAACAGAGACAGTAATCAATCACAGACATCCAAAATGGAGTTAGAGTTGGTCAGCTTCCTAAATGATAAAAGCAAAGAGCTTTCAATTCAATTCTATTTAAATGTAAAAAATGTGTTCATACAATTTAACACAAGTTTATGCTTATCAGGACCTGTAGAGAGATTGTTTTCTGTAGCAGGTTTTATTCACTCTCTAACAAGAGGCTGTTTATCTGGCAGTACATATAAAAATCTAGTGTTCATGAAAGGATAAAAATCTATAATAGTATTCTACTTTTCAGGCTGGTCTAGATTACTTTATTTTGTCATTTGTATTTCAATTAAAGCAAAGCATGTATTTTGCCCAGCCCTTGTTACATTTGAGGGTGCTGTGTGTGAGAGTCTTGTTTAGTGGATTAAGTGGCTTACTTGTAATGACGGCTAACTAGGTACTTCAGCTATCAGGAGGCCGTGACGGCACTAAAACATGATGATTCTAGGACTATCAGTACTGACCGTTATCCTGAGACACATTACAAACAAAAGAACAAAACAAAAAAAAAAAAAAAAAAACCAATCAACTATCAGGGTTTAAGGGTTTGCATTATCCGTTCAAATGTAGTATTTGGATAACTGGATTTCGAATAGCTAGCCCTAGCTATCATACAAATGTCATGGTTATGTGTTACATGTTTCTATGGTTTTAGGTTTACAATGTGCTGGGAGAAGGAAGAAGTCATAATTGGGAAACATCCCAGAATGAAGAAGCATAGCAAGCGTGGTATGGCTTTTCCGCTTGGCTCAGAATAAAGAGAAGTTTGCTAAGCTGACTGAAGTGGAGTAGCATGTGATGATGATGGTCATGGTTTGATGTCTTTTTATTTTTTGTCCCGTAATGTGTTTCTTGGGTTGTCGAGCCTGGTCAAGGGGTGACATCCGTGCCACACCCATGTATTGGGTTGGTTGTAAGGGCGCACTCGCTTGGTCCAGATGAGTCGAGCCTGGTCAAGGGGTGACATCCGTGCCACACCCATGTATTGGGTTGGTTGTAAGGGCGCACTCGCTTGGTCCAGATGAGTCGAGCCTGGTCAAGGGGTGACATCCGTGCCACACCCATGTATTGGGTTGGTTGTAAGGGCGCACTCGCTTGGTCCAGATGAGTCGAGCCTGGTCAAGGGGTGACATCCGTGCCACACCCATGTATTGGGTTGGTTGTAAGGGCGCACTCGCTTGGTCCAGATGAGTCGAGCCTGGTCAAGGGGTGACATCCGACACCCATGAATTTGGGTGGTTGAAAGGGCGCACTCGCTTGGTCCAGATGATTTCTGTGTTGACTGGTTAAGGGGACAGGGGTCTTAATTCAAATATTGTGTGAGTGAGTTGATAACCATAATCCACTCAGTGTTCAAGTTCTAGTCCGTGTTATGAGCAGGATGGACGAGCGGATATCCGACCGATTGAAAAATTGTTTGTTCCAGATTAACCTCAGATATCCATTAACCTCCGCGATGTAGAAAGCAAGGGGAAACTACTACATTATCAATCCCATGAGAGTTGTAATGATGGAGACACAAATAGGCAGAACAAGTTTGCCTGGCAACCCGCGTAGCGACCGGCGCTCCGAGCTTTCCGGGGCTGGGAGTGGAAAATGGACTACTGGCCATGGAGATGCGGGCAACCAGGCATCCCATGGAAAATATGCTACTGGAAAAAGCTTCAATATACGAAAATACTATCGTTTCGGTACTTGGAACGTCAGAGGTCTTCTTGACTACAGGAAGCTTCCTATTTTGGAACGAGAACTTGAGCGATGCCAATTAACTAAATGGAGAAGCATTGCGAGACGTGCAGCAGCAATGGAATGGAGCGTCGACGACGGTGAAGAGCCTCCGTGTAACATTGCAACCACGACCACTCTGCCAAGAGTGAACGACTAAGAAGAAGAAGATCCATTAACCTCAGCAAATAACAATTAACGCCCGAGGACGGGCGTATGTCAGTCCGGCCGTGACGGCGCTTGGACATAATTCGATATGTTACTGTCAAAATTAGAGAGTTGGCTGTCTCTGGCCACTCTAGCGAAGCGCCGTTGGCTATGGAAGCGGGGCGGCCATAATGTAACAAGGATTGTTACAAGAAGGACGTCAGCGCAGCGTACAATAGCGGCGAATCGCTTACCTAATTGTTTAGTAAAAGTTGATCTCAGTTACATTAATTACTCATGTCTTTTGATGAAGGGCCTCCTGTGTCGACATATTTAAGGTTGAGTAAATCTCGAGGACGATTCCCGACCTGGGACTTTATTCTAACGATTGAGATTTTATCTCGGTCTTTGTCGTTCTCATCAGAAATATCATGAGAGTGAAAGCGTCCGCGATAATCTTGAGCCCCAAGAATAAGGAATAAGCATAAGAATAAGAAAGGGACCCTGACACAAGAGAAGGAAAAATCCGTAATGGTGAGCCAAATCATTGATTTCAGACAAAGATGCCACTTACTTCGAAGAACAGTTTCAATAGTTACAATATTTACTTCCCTTAAAAAACCCGGAAACGAACCATTTGTTCCAAGAACATGCTTGTAAATACTCCATCAGTTCAGTCCATTACAACAATTCACGTCACACTGACATTCGTCTCTGTCCCACCCGCCTTATTATAGATCTTGCGTCTTTAACACATGTTCAAGTAAAAGAGAAAGAAGGATAGCAGTAAATAGAGCTGGAAGCAGGATGCAAGCGGTAGCCCGCAGTAACTTGCATCCAGAGTATTAATGGATCATTACTTCATGCGACTTTACGGTCGCGGGCCAGGTGAGCTGCTATCTTTATGGGGGGGTTAGTTTGGTTGACTCTTACTACAAGTCTTTGACGTCGTTTTCATTTTAATTGCTCCGGCAGTCAAGCTAGGTCAAACGCTTTCAGGCGGTCTAAAAGTTCTGACTACAGTTCGCCTAGCTTGCGCGCCGTGACAAAAATTTTGTTGATTCTTTTTCGAGACAGGCCTTGTCACGTTCTCGCATGAGAAAAAGAGACGAGGCGATTTTGTCACGGCGTGAATGCTAAGCTAGCGAAGCTAACGTTCACTTTGAGGTTTTTAAGCTATTGCACAGCTTCTATCGCGGGCCTTGAGCGTGGAGACCGAATCCAGAAATTCCGTAACGAAAATAACCTAAGACCCCCCCACTCCGACCGGCACAGCGATGATGCTTTCTAGTTTTGCCATCTATCGATTAATAGCAGAACTTTTAATGACTTTTTGAAATATCACGCTTGTCTCTTTAGTTCAGCAACTCGCCTCTAGGTGGCATTGGTTAATGAAATAATTATAATTACAATTGCATAAGTTGATAAAAAATGCTATACAATAGCTTTACCGCGGCAGTCCCCGAGTGTCACACGTCTTTTTTGTTTGTTTGTACTCAAGACTAGTGACAAGTGACTAATGATTCAAGAACAAGGTAAGAAAATGTACTCCTGAAAGATAGTGCAATGTTTTCGAAGACGATGTTGCGGATGGAACGGAGTGGCGAAGAAAAGTGAAGAAGGCTGACCACCACCATGTGAGATACATAGCCAGGAAAAGAAAGAGAGATGATTCAAGACAAACAAAAGTTGCCGATAGAAAATAGTATTATTTTTAGTGGTTTAATTTTTTTAATTTTAATGACTTATCTCCTACTAGGCCTAGATTTGGAGAAAAAATTGAGGTAACCAGACGACAGGCCCTATGCTGATAATTATAAGCTCCGTCATTCTCACTTTAATGTTTTCTAACGTGAAATATCTAATTAATTTAATAGAAAACCCATGGTAGGGGCTCAAGCTCCCAGTCTTTACGGACTTACGCTGCTTTATAGGGAAAGAGACGTTTTTAATTGTACGGAGCTTCGTTGAAATATGGATGAAGTTGTAGGGGAAGGCGGTGGTAATTGAGTCATGGGGTATGCAGTTTTTTCACTGCAAAATGAATGAATAAATAATCTTTCCTGCTAAAAACTCTTTGAAGGAAATTATTTACTTAATATCTTTTGTACAAATTGTTTACCCGTACCTAACATATGGTTCGGTATTTGTTTTTTTTTATTCTTATTATATTGTTATGATGGTAAGCTGATGCGGTCTACGAAGGAGCACGCTTGCCTAGAAGGAACCGATTCACTCGTGACCGTGACTTGAAGACACCCAAATTATATCTATCGGGAAACGCCCACTCAGGCAAAATATTCCATACTCTGGTACACAATAAAAGTGGAATAAAAGCGTTTCGTACGAGTTTTGTTGTATGTTGTAGACGAAGGTGAGTGGCCAATTAGGTAGGATTATTTTCATTCTAAGCCTCATTAATTTTGTGGTGAATTTTAACCGAAAGGGCTAGATATAGATACGCTTATTTGATAATGTAAAAGTGTCTATAGAGGTATTATGGCTTTTATCATTATCCGAAAACTTGTCTGTATGTTTTTGTGCTGTAGCGGCAGAACAGATTTTGATGATATTCTGAATGGAGATACTTTAGCTTATACTCCGAAATAAACATAGTCTGATTCATCATCATCATCACCGATTTTCATCACCAGGTCAAACCTTGGAGCACAGCTCGACTTATTTTTATATCGGTCTAATTATTAAATATTAATTTTTGCATCTGTGAAAGCAGATGCGCTCCTTATTGACTCAGAAGAATAAAAAGTTTTCTAGGATAGCGTGTGAAACCGGAAAGCGCTGCTAGTGGTCTAAACAGATTCTACTAAGGCAGATAATCATTAATAATAACTTTGTGTAGGCAACGTGTGTGTTTGATAGCAGATATTGGAGATGCTCGTACTAATAGGTTAATATAGCTTCCGTTACCACATAGGATATTGTGTTATCTTAACATAGTTATGACAAGTTAAGGATCGAAATGAAAAATAACAGAAATAATCAGGGGCAAACCTAGTAACGCTATATATATTACATATATATAGCTATATTAATTTTAACAAAAAGCTGCGTACATTAAAAAAATATTCGATGTCTTTTTCATCCACATTTCTCGAAATACAAGAAAATGACGAATAAATGTTTGAGTAACAGATAGCAAGGAATAAATAATTTATTTCAACCGTGTTAACGTTAAATCAACTATAGTCATTCAAATAAGATTCACAGTTATATAAAAAATACAGCTTATAGCAAGCAAAAAAAAAAACATCGCAAGTCCTTGCGTAACTCCCATAATTTTGCTCCACTAAATGCGATCCTATACCAGTTAACCTAAGCCTCAAAATCGATCGGTAATAAATATGCTCACATTAGCTTTCATCAGCATTTTAAATAAAAATTAAATAACAAACGACGTGCTATTTCTTCAATAAGATAGAAACGAAAAGCTTTTTGTGGTTACTTAATGCACGATTTAGGTGGGGATAAAAATTCTCACAAAAGTGGCTCAGAGTAAAAAGTTATTGGTAATAAATACAAGCTTTAAGTATAATATGAAAGTTAAGAACGTCGTAAACTACCGTAGCTTCCTTTAGTACCGAAATATTGCTGCCTGTACATATTTTAGGAGCTTTTAGCCGCGAAATACTTGACACTACCTCATACTTAGGGAAGAATTTAGAAAAACGCTGTAAATAGAACGCTGACCATAAAATCTGTTTACATAATAAATGTTATTTATTCTTCACATATAAAAATAGTACGCTTAGGTACACATAGGACGCAACGCTGAAAAAATGAACGCAAACATGTACAATTGTACACATAGCCCAAACTTCCGAAGAACATCAATGTTAAGACAATTTAATAAATAAAACGATTTGATAAAAATACCGAATCGGTTTGTAAAAATCAGTTACTAACAATTTTGTAAAATAAATAATTATCAAAATCGGACTAAGGAATATCTTGCTTTTTTTAAAGTCGATTGTGAACAAAAGCAACGGATTTAATTTACAAAAAGCAATTTAATCGCGTATTGTGTTGCTCGAAAAACTTTCAGCAAACTGTAATAAACGACGAAAACTGTATAGTATAGTATACATAGTTGTAAAATAAATACCTCTTTCAAACTGTATAATTTAATTATTCCATCACAGCTAAAGAAGCTTACGCTCGTAATAGAATCAAGTCGTTATCGCGGTAATTATTATAATTAAACTTGTGGTTAAGACTATTATAGTAATTTTACTACGGAAGTGTAGGTACCTAATGCAAAAAAAAGTTTGAGAGTTTGAGACGAAAAAAATTTAGTTATGATCTTGTGTCTTGTCCTGGTCTACGGACTATTGGTTTCAAACGTTGTTGGTATTTAAGACCATTGTACAAAAAAGCCAAGCAGTAAAATGCAAACATTACTGTGTTTCGGTTGGAAGAGCATTATTTCCAGTGAAATTTAAGGGCAAATAGAAGATTAAATGTCTAATATCTCAGGGTGACGAGCGCAGTGCAGTGCCGCGCAGGGTCTTGAATTTTAAGAATTTAAAATTCTAAGTGTTGTAATTGTACCTGTTACGGGCAAACGTGTCGTTTAACATCAGGCGAGCGATTCGCTCGTCTGGTCACTTTATATCATAACAAAAAAAAACAAGTATTTTACCCTATGTCCCTTTCTAACATACATTTAGGCAGTATGGCTTGGAAAACGTCGGCACGGTGCTACACGCCCTACGTGTTTTAACTGCAGTCAAATTTCTTCGTGACATATGTCAAATCTTGTTGGTGTTTTAAGCTATTTAACAAAACAAAGAATCATTTTTAGGTAATTTTTTTTTACCACTTATAATTTGTGGCCCGTACTGCTTTCTGAGAGGCAGCATGGCTTGATCTGAAGGCCTTGCCACGATGCTATTCGGCCCAAGTTTAACGACAGTCAGCACCATCTAGTTTTATTTGCAGGAACTATTATTTTACTTGCCAGTTATATTATGACTAAAAAATATTAAATAATATTTTGAGTAACTTGTAAATGTACCTTAAAGCTTTAACGATTTTGAAACTAAAAATATTTTTAAAATTCGTAGCTAATTAATTTCCGAATAATCTATAATTTTTATAAAAAAAACAGTATTTACTTATCTGCCAGATTTCCACAGAGACATAATCGTAAGTTGGTCTCACTATTTTATAAACTTGGGCTGTTTCTCCTTTGGCAGTAAATAAACAGTCTGTGTTTGTTAAGAGTAGGGTGACTGTATTAATGCAAATTAAATCTGTAATAAATACTTTTTGCAAAAATTGTTTAGTTTTATTCAAAAAAACTGGTGGTGCAGGCCCAGAGCATAAATGGCTAATGTGATGTTTATCATCAGGCAAGCGATTATTGTCTTTTCCATCAATTGCATAACAAAAAAATTAAGGAAAATGGGGAGGAACGTTGCGCAGCAGCGGGATAAACCGTGTTAATTTCTAATAACTTTACTTCTCTTTCAATAAGTATAAAAATTTTTGGCTGTAGGTACCAAATTTTTTTTTAAATTTTTTTTTCTGAGTAGTCTCTCGCAATTGGAACATGTGTGTGTATGTATGGTCCTAGCCTAGCTAATTGTATTTCTATGCAAGGTATAGAATAGTGTCGATTCCAAAAGCCAAAAACGACCACCTGTCACTGAGGTTCGTTTCACCGAAGTAGAAACTCATGTCCGCCGCTTGTTTGGAACTTATTTGGCAAAAAAAAATATGTCTATGCTCGTAGCTACAGTACTGCGCCAAAGCGCCGCGAGCAGATCCGCTCAAAATGTCGACGAACTCTAAAATAAATAAGGGCTGCTTGTGACAAACACAAACAAAACAGTGGCAAAGGACCCGCTATAGTCTGTGTACCTTCGCAAGACTATCAAAGGGTTATTGCAGATTTAACGAGATATAACTGGCTACAGATTTAGCTAGATTTAACTGGTTTGAACTGCGTAGGGCAAAACTCAGATTAGACTATTAGAAACATGAAAAATCAACACAACTAAAATATGTTTTCAGACTATTTAGTAATTTTTTGAATTTGGAAATGAAAACACGAAATACTGCCAGTTGTTAACTAGTTTTAAGTGTTATGATCTGTTTTGTCTGTAATTTTTGGTGTGAACAATAAAGAATTTATCTATCTATCTAACGTCATCGATGTTTTTGCTGTAACGAAACCGAACTTGGAAGAGAGTGGGAATTCTTAGGTACGTGTAGGTGAGGTACGAGTATGTTACGAAGGAACAGGTAGGTACGGGTAGGTACGTATTGCATTATATCTGGCCTGTAAATAAAGCCGATGATATCATCAAACCACAAATCCGGAGTCTCGTGACGCTTAGCGCAAAACTAGTGACACTATAAAGCTCGAAACTATCGTGTCAGTACAGGTTTATGAGGAACGGGCATGCTTAGCCATTATAATATTATCATTAGGAATTACTTTTACTAAAAGACCAACCCGGAAATCGAGAAAAAAATCAGCTGTTCCAAATAAAAATTCCAATGACTCTCGGCACAATGGAACAACTGGTTTTTTAGCGGTTTTCGTGTTGGTCCCATAGTAAACGTTGTTCATAATGATGAGTACTATGAGCCCTTTTCGGCTTAGCATATCCTTTCCTTATAACCCTGTATAGCACGATTATAGCTGGTCCTCGTAACACCAGCGCGAACCTACTCTATACTCGGTACGCACCGCCTCGCGCACTGTTTCTGTATAAATCAACGTTGTGTAAATTGACGGTCCACCAGGCGAAATACGCAGCTGCCTCGGTTTGCATACGGATGTCGGAAAATAGTGATGTGAATGGCATAGTGAAGCGCTTTGCATGTCGTGGAGTGTTTCTCGGGATGTGTGCGTGGACCAAATCGAATAGTGAACGAAAGTCCGTATTTTATAGGATTTGTGAAGATATGTCAATCAGGTCTACGAGTAATGGGTTGATTACTCGTAAAGAGTGCAGTGGCAAGACAGTGCCCTCGGCCGAGTACTCAAGTTTGCATAAACATTTTGTTCCAATTTTGTTCCTGGAGTCGTAGATGTCTATTGTCTACCTACCTTTATACGAACAGAAGTTGTGGAAAATAATTTCATGCCGGCCTCCTGAATATACTGTACTAATGGGCACACTTGGCCGAGCAAACAAATGATGGCTCATATGCAACCTTCAATCCTCCCACTGCTGGGATACAGGTCTACCCTCGAAGAGTGATTAGGCCATATTCCACCACAGCTAAGTATTCCATAGCCAAGTGCGGGTTGTCGGATTCACATACGCCACTGAATTTCTTCTCCGAACATATGCAGGTTTCCTCACGATGTTTTCCTTCACCGAAAAGCCAGTGGTATGTAAATTCGTACATAAGTCCTATATAAAGAGCTCATTGGTACGAGTCGGGGTTTGAACCCGCCACCTCAAGAATGCGAAGCGGCTACCACTGAGCTACCACGGCTCCCAATAATGATAGCTCAAGTGTCTCATAATTTATTCAAGTGTTATTAAACTTTTTTGTAATAATTAACATGGGAATACTCACGTAAAAATTAAGTCGTCTACTATTATTATTAAACTGTGTGCCATGACTTTTATTATTAACGCTTTCATTGATTCTACTAGCACGAGCAAAATACTATTCTAACATTATGTTGGACACTACATTATTGAAGCAGTAAATCGCTTGCCTCGTAATAGACATTCCTAAATGAAGTAAGCCCCTTTATTGGTGACTGTAACTGATGGGCACGTATAACAATTACTAGATCATAATAAGTACTTAGATTTCCATCTATCATTCCCAACACAAAGGAATAGGTAAGGTCCCGATGTCTAATATGGCCTTTTACATAAACGATCAGGTAAATGTGTTCGTTCATATTTATTAACCTAGTTGTAACTCCTGAACTATTTTGTTATTACGTATGTTCAATACTATTATGTAAAGTGGCGTTAATAGTTACTATTGAGTATTCTGCTGAGTGCTGATAATACTGTAGAAATTGACAGCCGTTGGAGTAGACGGCTTCTAGAGTGGATACATCGATCAATCCGACTTCGGTGAGTGGAGACCACTCCACTCTACCAAGCCACGTCAAACGTGGAGTAGGATGTCTTGTGGCCTGGTAGAATGTTGATCTGCGTTTGGGGGCTGGTGACAAATGGATGCGTAATTGCGTACCTAAGCCAGAAAATCTAGGAGAGAATTATGATCAGCAAGCAGTCATACTCGTACTCGTTAGCTTAGTAACATCTACAAGAGATGAAGTTCTATAGTCTCTGATTGAGTGCAAATTATCCTACACGAGAGCCATAAATGTGGTCCCGGTCACATATATTTACCTATGTACAGTGGGTAAAAATTAAGAAGACTGATGATGATGAAAAACCGCCTGCCAAAATTGCGCAAAGAAATCAGTTGCAATACTAAAACCGAATGACATAATATAAGGGCTGTTTTGATGGCTACTCCGAAAAATAAGAACACGACGAGGTTTATTGGCTATCTTCTCTCCAGGAGGCTATTTCTCGTATAATCCGGCTCATACCGGTTAAGCAACAAAATGAACTTTTTTCTCGTTGAGGGTCTATGCACGTTATGTTTTTTGGACAGAAAGTTAGAAAAGAGACCTATGTTTGTCTTCCAGTTAATAGTTTAACGGGAGAGTGCAATGTAGATATATACATAATTGTACACTGCACACTGCACATTGCATTGTACTGACAGATTTGTTTCTTTAATGGTCTGAATACGTTTAAATGTCTGGATAGAAAGTTGGAGTTAGATTAGGTACGCATTTTTGGCTGTACCAGTGCCACTTCAAGTTAATGGCTCAAAGTGATGAGTGCTGTGTTTTTCGTGTCTAATAAAACTATTTTTCTAGGAATCTTTGGCTTATAGTAGTAAAGACAGGCCAGTGCAGAGCCATGAAAATGGCCACGCCTGAAACGTTACAAATACGTGGTATACATGCGACTACAGCCTGCCTTGTACAAAGAAAAACACAATCCAACGTGCAAAACCCACGTCAGTTTTAATCTTACTAATATTATAAAGGGGAAAGAAAGTATGTATGTATGTAATGAACGCTGAAATGGCTGAACGGATTTACATGAAATTTGGAATGAAGGTCGTTCATGTTCTGGCTTAACACATAGGCTACTTTTTATCAAGGAAAACGCGGGTGAAACCGCGGGGTGCAGCTAGTAGTAGATAAGATTTATTAGATTGACTGAGATTTGCATCATTCCTAAAAACACACACTAACACACCGATATCCTGTTTTTTAAAATCAGTAAAAATCAAAAGTAAGTAAAGTGGGTATACCTACATAGCGCTTTATTCTAAACGAGGTCAAGTCCGGAATCAGGTAAGGCCAGAAGTTGTCAACCTTTTAAACGCCAACGTTGCTTCTAAGCGACAAAGAAAATATTAGCCTAGAGCGCCAACGACAACACGACAGCCTTCAAAAGCCACGCAATTTTGTCTAAAAAAAGGTTTATTTTAATAACATTATAGGCTTATATCTATGTATAGTATAAGTCACTGAATTATGTTAACATAGTTTATGCTTAACCCTTGTTAATCTAAAAAAGCAAACTAAAGTTTTCTGTTTTGCTAAACTTAGCTCGCGTTAATTAAGTTTCATATTGTCGGAAGTTACCAAGTGGCTTTTGTTTATTTTTCTCTATTTTTATATTTTACCTAATAACTAGGAATGGTGGCTGCGGAACGGAGAGCGATCACCGGGCAGACTATCGGCCTGGTGATGGTCAGAAGACATTGTGCAGGATGCAGGAAGGCAGTGGATGAGACTGGCACAGAACCAGAAAAGGTGGAGCACTGAAGAGGAGACCTACTCAGCAGTGAGTGGAAAAGGCTTACTTGTTTTACTAGCTTTTAAATTTTTCATATCTACTAACAACTAAACTACTAAATAATTGGCAAACTGACAAACTGGCAATTTGCAAAATACATCTAATTCAAAACTTTAGACTTTGATTTTAATTGGTCTTAGTACTTAAGTAAGTCTCCAGATAAGGCGTTTTTGTCCAGATGAGGCGTTTTACACGTGTGCACTCGCGCGTAAAACGCCTCATTTGGACAGGCTCTTAGAGAGAGAATCTGATGTGGGCTGGAGTGCTAATAATTAATCTGACCAAGAAAAATATCGCAATGAAAACATAGCATAGTGGTGGTACTCTACTATTCACCCGGCTGGCTCGTCACGAAGTCCAGTAAAAAATCTGTCGCCAAATAAGTACGTAACCCGACGTAACAGCATCTTTATTTGAAAGCCAATTACTATTACATGAGAGGTGTGTTCAACATCATCATAGTCAGCCTGTATCGATCAGCCCACTGTTGCTGTTGCCTCCTCTCCCTTGTGTGTTCAACATTTTTGAAAATATCACTTAAAATCAACTGAGCTGGTTAGGAATTCAGACGCCTACGTCATAAAAAAACCATAGCTATCTGAAATTGATCATGAAAACGTCTACTTATTCCCATTATTATACCTGCTTGGAAATGTCTAAATTAATGTTATTAACGTACAGGATAATGTGCCGATAAATACGAATAAAGACCCATTAAGTAGAAAAGAAAATTAAGGAAAAACGATGGCGAATTCTGTTCGAGCAGCTCTTTGATATAAATAATAATTAATCTGGCAAATCGATTCGGCGAAAGGTTGCGGGCCACTTCAGTGATAATAATGATTAAATTTTAATTATTTAGTGGGTCGTTTACTTGAATTATTATTAATATTAGTAAGTAAGTAGTAGCTTAATACTTCCTGTCTCTACAGGGTTATTCATAAAGGGTATGCTAAGCTGAAAAGGGCTCATGGTACTCATCATTATGAACGACTTTTGCTATGGGACCAACCAGAAATTCGCAAAAAAAAATACAGCTGTTCCATCCAAGACATTGAAATTTTTTCATGGAACAGCTGTTTTTTTTCGCGAATTTCGGGTTGGCCCTAAAGCAAAAGTTATTCATAATGATTATGATGCTTAGCATACCCTCTATGAATAACCCTGTATAAAGTTGTCTATAATAAAAGTCGAGAGCGGATCGGTTTCATAAACAAGTAAGCGTGCTCCATCGTAGACTGCATAATTGTTCACCATCTGACAAGATGGCAGTCAAACGGAAGCCAATCCACTCTACCCATAATCATTCGACTTTTGATACACCAAGTCTACCCTTGAAGGGTGTTTAGGCCTCCTATCACGCTGGCCAACTGAGTTGATGAGAGTTCGACAACCTACTTGGAAATATTTGACCACACACTCAACTGAATACGTTTATAACCATCATCGAATAAAACAAACATAAAAATTAAAAACGCCCAATTACGAGTATGTAACGGCTGAACCTATTTTGAAAAAAACATGTCTAAAAAGACGCCACTGACCAACGTACACACATAGATAGCGGTCAAACTTATAATTGTCTCTTTTTGCGTCGGGGGTTGAAAATGTTGACAAAAACATTGTTTGAATAGGCACACATTCAAAACAGGTCCTCCCTTCGTTTCGTTTAAAAAACCTGTCCCACTGATCCTGCGGCTGCAGTAAACAGAATTAACTACCGGTGTTTTTTCAATCGCGAAGATTTGTCGCCGCCGCCTGATTTCCCTCGGGCACCGTACGTTTATGTGTGCGCGCACCTTTATTTTCAATCACTCAATTGGCAGTTTCGTGTTTCCATTTCAGTGATTGAGGTTTGCTGTGCGGTGAAGTTTTTTTTTTTTTGGTATATTTAATATTCTTTTTTGATTTTTTTTGGTCACAATAATGGGCCGTACTACCTCAGATCAAGTAGAAACCTTTCTACTTAATCTGAGCCTACTACTCGAGTTTACGTAAAGTTAAGTGCCATTGCTCAAAACTGCAAAATACATTTTTGTATTGAAAGTTTAATTACATTAGTGAACACAGCAACTGCTAAACATCGTTTATAAGGCCCATTGTATTCAAGCGTTTAAAGGGTAGCCGAGTCCTAGGAAAGCAACGTATGCCATAACAAATAAACGTAACTCCTAGTCATCACGCTATACAATAAGGGCCCTGGACTCGGGCCTTATTGCGGAAGCTTGGAGACGATGATAATCATACGTCATCTCGCTTGCGCAAGGGGTATGTGTAAATTAGCGCAAGCGGGATGGCACGCTAAGCTCATTGCCACTTCTCACTCATAAACAATAAAAACAAACGGTTCTACTTAACATAATATATGTCACCGTCACCACTGCACATGTTTTTCATCAAGTTTAATTGATGAAAAACATGAAAGACAAAACATCACTGCAACTTCACTAGACGCAGCCAACATATTTCAAATTAATTAAGAGCAAGTTATTTGATTGGAAAAACAGAAAAATTGGGTCACCGCACCGTTTCAATTAGTCGTGATGCATAATTATTTTTTTATCTGTCATAACTTGAAAATATTAAGTACTTAGTCATTTTCGCTAGGTTAAAAAAAAGTTTTGAATGTTTATCTGTATTTGCTAATTTCAAAATCAAATTTTCTCATCAAAACACACCACACCAATCACTCAAAATTTTCTACACTCACCAAAACAACACAAAAAACAAATCAAACCAATCCTGTTCATCCATAAACCCACATATTTTTTGTCCGACACTGTTCCAAAATTTAGGACACCGTGTCCGTAATTTACGGTGACCATTCTCACGCATCGTAAGCCTTATTCAACGGGACATGTCCGAAACAAACTCGTACAGATTTCAATACAATTTGCCTACACTAGATACGTGGTAAATGCGGCTGGGTAAACTGTGAACAGGCTGTAGAGTTTAGAATTTAGTAGCTGTGTTTTTGTTACGGTTTGCGTGAATGCTACAATGCTATGTCTACGTTTATGCTAGAACATAATTGCTTCGTCATTGCTACGATCTTATTTCTACGATGCTGGCTTTTACACAATGTTACTGATAAAAAAATTAGAAGCTATCTTACGAGTAACATACAGGAACGGTGAATTTATTACAGATGAAAAGTTGCATATTTGTATACGCAACGTTACATCCAAATCTATTCAGCCGATTTAAAGAAAAAAAGGTAACAAACACGTGTACATATTCTATCACAAAGTTTCGTATTTATAATATTAGCCAGAAAATTAAGCCCAACAGAATAAGGCCAAGGCGATAACAAATCTGCTTTATTTTTAGGAGATATTTAGCGACTTGAACACTGAACAGTCGACTGTAGCCTTCAGACGTTCTTGGACCAGATTAAGGAGAAGGCAGATGTCATGTCGTACAGGGAGGTAAAAGCACTTGCAGAGGACTGCCAAGCCTGGAAGTTGCTCCACCGACAAGCACAGCGCTCTTAAATTTAGAAAAAGAAAAGCCTTCAGAGTTCTGAAGACTTCAGTTGACAGATCTATTACTTGAATGTGTTCTAGTCAAGTTCAAAGTCTACGAGGCCCCAGTCCTGTCTAGGCGGGCGTCCTTCAATCTCACGTGAATCGTCCGCGACAATCCGCATCGTTCTCCCTAAATCCGGACCCGGAACGGAACCGGCCCGGACCGGATCATATAACCCTTGATCAGCACTTTCGTTCCACTGAATCCGTTTATTTCGGTCCGGTGTTTTCTTTATCTCATTGCTTATTTACGGACACTGAGCCTGTATTTGATTTTGGAAAAAATTGGTGGTTATTTTCCGAAGAAAGGTGAAGTACTCGTATACCTACATACAGAACACGTCTAAAAAAAATATTCAATGGCGTCTGTGAATCTACCAACTCGCACTTGGCCAGCGTGGTTTAGTACGCCTATACATATATCCTTCGAGGGTGGACCTGGTATCCCAGCTGTGGGATGATTAAAGGTTAAGTTGATTAACATAACACGTTAAGAGTAGACTAGCTGATCACTTCTCCATAGAAAAGAGACAGGAATATTAATGTTGTAGGTCCAAGAATAAGTATTAAATGAATTTGTATCTTTATTGTCTAGGATTGTAGATTGATAAAAAATTTAAACTTAATGAAAATAAAAGTTTTGTGCCTGTAAACATCTTTCTTGTATTTTAGCTTAATAAAAAAAAACAAACACTGGGCATACCTTTCATTCTGGCTTAACAAATTGCTAATTTTGATCCTGTAAAATTAAAAGTTTTTGTAAGAAAACAAACTAAACTACGGGGCGCGCAGCTTGTATGTAAATAAATAAACATACATACTCATAAATGGCAGACAATTTTATTAAATAAATATTCTGAAAAATACTTCTCTACAAATTATGAGATGGATATAATAATTAAGAAAAAGGGTAGGGAGGCCTTTGCCCAATATTGAGACATAGCTATCAGGCTCTTAATAATAATAATGTCACTCAAGCTCAGCAAGTACCTTGACTTGGCTCACGAGGTTACCGCCATGTGGGATGTTGACTCGACGATCATTGTCCCAATAGTCGTCTCGGCGAACGGCCTGATAGCGAAGAGCCTCGACCAACATCTCAAGACGCTCTCGCTAGACGTTTGGCTCAAGGGTCAGATGCAGGCAGTGGTCCTCGACACGGCACGAATCGTCTTCAGGTTCCTGTCTCTGCAGCCCTAACCACCGGTAGCTTGGGCCCTGCCCCGCTGCCGGCGGCAGCCTAGCTTTTAAGTTTTTTTATTATAATACAGGGTAATCTGGGTAATTCATAAAGGGTATGCTAAGCTGAAAAAGGCTCATAGTACTCATCAATATGAACAACTTTTACCATGGGCCCAACCCGAAATTCGCGAAAAAATCAGCTGTTCCATAGAAAAATGTCAATTGACACTTGACAAAATGTATGGAGCAGCTGATTTTATTTTCGCGAATTTCGGTTTGGTCCCATAGTAAAATTTGTTCATAATGATGAGTACTATGAGCCCTTTTCGGCTTAGCATACCCTTTATGAATAACCCTGTACATGTATTTTTCATATTTTACATTGTAAAAAACTTAGAATTTAAGAATGAAAATAAATACCTGAATAATAATGTCGCTAACCGCAAAAGATGTACCGCAAAATATATATTACTAAGTAGGTATACGGTATTAGGTATATAGTGGTATAGTCTAGTAGACAGAGCTTCGGACGTTTTTAAATAACACCCGGTAAAATTACAACCAACGATGTTTTTAGTTTACCGTAAGTGGATTATTCTAGCTGAAACCTTTTAAAAGAAAAACGTATTTAGGCCATCCACACCACTGAAATATGTAGGCACTTATCTCCGAAATAAAACCTTGGTCCACAAACCGGATAACGTAGCCTTCTTGCAAAAAGGGGTGACATTTGTCCAGCGAGACCGGAAGTTCCGGTCGGAAGCGATGATTTCGGCCTATTGTGACCGTCTCCCAGACCCCGGCCTAACAGACCGATCTCCCAGACGGGGGCCTGGCAGACCGGGGTCTAACAGACCGGCCGGAACGACCGCGAGTAATGACTGTGATAATATTACAGAGATGTTTGTTTCCTTCGTCGTTAGATGGATTTTATTACGACAAAAAGGTTAGCTTTGAACGTTTATTTGATGGGAAGTGATAATGATGTTTTTCTAAGATTCAAAATTTCTTACAATGTTTTTCCATTCGCGGCCCAAATTACTCCTAATTTATTAAACGAAAACTTGACTTAGATTCAATGTTTAAGCAGTGTTTTGGTAGTTTTAACTGTCTCATAGCTAAGAACAATCTCTTCCAGATTAACAAACTTTCAATACATCGACTGCCCCTGTTTACTTTCAGTTTCGACACTACAAATGACATTATATACGGAAGAGAAGTTAAAAGTAAAAATTTGACCTAAATTAATACGTAAAATATGTAGTATCAATTCTTTTCGATTACAAACATGACGGATATTATATACTTATGTATATTTTTATAATAAATTGTTTTCCTATTAGAATATTAAATATTCGTTAAATTATTGGTAGGTACCATAAAAAAATCGTGATTTTGCAGTTTGATACTGAACGTAGCAGCAGTCAATATGTGTCTGAAGCTTAGTAATTAAACAAGAAACTCCTTAATTTTATGATAGATAGAAGATAGAAACTCTTATGATACTCGTAATTCGTCTTTAAAATTAGCACGCGGGCTCCTATGCAGTTTAATTCTTTCGAGTTTTAGAACACGAGCTAAGACCAATTCTTTCAAATGCGTCCTTTAATTTAGAATCCAATCTTATCTTAATAATATTATAAAAGCGAAAGTTTGTATGTTGGTTCACTAAACGCTGAAACGGCTCTACTAATTTATATAAAATTTAGGATGAATGTCTTTTATGGTCTGGATTAACACAAAGGCTACTCTTTATCCTGGAAAACTCATTTTAACCTTTTAGCCGCGGGTGAAACCGTGGGACGCAGCTAGTTCGTTCAATAAAGATTTAAAAGAGGGAGAACGGCATCAATCGGAGAAAGTAAACAAAAACGCCCCTATTTATCCGGCTGATAAATAGGCGCTCTCATTTATAAGACTAATAAAGTTTTAAGCAGATAGATCTCGAAATTGCTCTCGAAACTTTGTTAAGCAACAGTGAAGGGAAAAAATGAGGACAAGAACAGTACAAGTCTCAAGTTAGCAGTCGTTTTGAAGAACTAAAAAAGTATTTTATCTTGAAAAGTCACTTTGAAATTTCGTACTAGACATCGCTACGTATTTTGTGTAAAATACACTACTGTCTTGGATAAAATGTTTAATATCGTATCTAGGTTCTGAGACTTCCAGTATTCTACAGGTACATATTGTCTATAGGAAATGGTGATTACTTAACATCAGCTTTGCTTATCTACTACCTATGTGATAAAATATAGAACGTTAATTACGCCTGAGTATAAATAGGTGTGTCACTTCTAATCAGAAGTGGCGGAAGAGAG
Organism: Alcis repandata; assembly: GCA_949125135.1. Lineage (NCBI taxonomy): Eukaryota > Metazoa > Arthropoda > Insecta > Lepidoptera > Geometridae > Alcis > Alcis repandata. The sequence goes on from OX421238.1 coordinate 9,748,408, forward strand.
ACAGTTCAAAGTACATTCGCTGTTGAGTAAAGTGGCGCAGAGACGTACCAAGTTGTTTATCGGACTGTACATATATAAAATCAGGCACCTACACAAATCACTGTGGTCGAATTACATTGCTTTTTGCTATACGTACGAGATCACGTATAGTTGACTGAACTTGTCAATTTTGTGAAAAACCTACCAAATAGTGGCTATGGCTGGGCATATGCCGAGACGCAAGTGACGTAGCACAGTACAGATTTTGCAGGGCAAAGCAGGCGACACGTGGCACGTGGCACGTGGCACGTGGCTAGGCGTGGTGATGGCAGGTGGAGTAGAGCCCTGACAGAGTGGCTTCCGATTGCGGACAAGCGGTCAGTTGGCAGACCATCAGCCCGATGGGTCGACGACATCAGACCCATCGCGGGCCATGCATGGATGAGATCGGCCCAAGACAGGGAAAAATGGCACAAGGGAGAGGAGGCCTATACCCAACAGTGGGTCGACACAGGCTGACGATGATGATGATGAAAGCAGGCGAGACAGATATAGTGCGCAGAGCAGGACAGACACAATACTCGTATGTCTGCGACGCACGTGCCTACACCGCAGTACGCAGCTCTCAGTACGTTCATGCATTACAAAAACTGCTCTGCCCTGCGCTGCGTAGACCTGCGTCTTAGTATACGCTTAGCCTAAGTAACGTTTCTGCGTCAAAGTTTAGTATTTCATCCAGAGCTATAGAACTAATTTCGTTTTTGCTTGAGTGCCCAAAAGGAAAGTAATGTTTTTTGAGTGTAGGTAGGTAACTATATCAAATCTGTCGTGGTTTCACTCGTTTGGTGATGAAAATCGGTGATTGAAAGGATATTACAGAGTACGTAGCTTTTGTTCTTTGCTGACTGTTTGTTCTGTACTTTTGACGACGTGTATGCAAAATTTCATGATGATAGCCCGAGTAGACAAAGCGTCAAATAACAAGCAAAATGTCACACGCAAAATTTTGTCTTTTTGTTTATGTGGTCCTAAATTTCCTGTAATAATAATTAGGTACTTGATTGTCCATTTTGTTTTACCTCAGCACTAATAGTACAACTAGTAAGATCAGCCCAATTCTCAGGTGACTTCTACAGTCGGTAGTTGACTCTGACCGTGTGAAAGGACCTTAAGACACAAACTTAGTAATTTATCTTGGTTGTTTAAGCTCAGAGTACTTTTTGTTTTGGCCCCGCGTTTTTAATTAGTTTTGTTGCCGGCCGCGGCTCCGTGAGATTTAAAAGTAATAAAATTATTTCGCTCGCCCGTTTTTGAACGAGATTTCTCTTTTGTCCATTGATTTTGCTTTTAGCTAATTGCAAGAGAAGCAAGTAAGCTGACTGAGTTTTCAAAAAATATAGAAATGAGCTTTTGAACATTCGACGCAAATAGAGGGGTGTTATAAGTTTAACGTGTGTTTCTATTTGCTTTTGATTAAGCTTTTTTAACACGCTTTTATTAGCTTCACCTGTATGTTTGTATGTTTGTAACCGACTCCTTTGAGCGCGTTTTTGACCCACTTTAAACGGTCAGATTTCTTTCAAACTTTGTAGATATATCGAGGACCGATGACAATACACTAAACAAATCGTGTTTTTTAGTTTTTTTAACTATTAACTTTTTCTGTTCAAGCTGTCGAATTGATCGAAAATGTTCGCTTTGATTTAAGAAAATCTATTCTGTTGTTTGAAGATATTAGATAAGTCGGGTTTTTCTTAAATTTCATTTCAATTCTGTTTCCGATTTCCGTAGTTACACATGACTGTTGTTATTTCTGAAGTATTGAATACAATTGTATTTTTTTCCACGTTTCAGAATTAAAATTGAGCTATACAAAAACCTAGTTTAAACAAAATCACAATTTCTCCCCATTTCTAAAACCAAATTCAAGCTTATTAAGTATCAAAAGTAGTTAATGCTAGACTCCTCATTACGAATTTTTTTTTATAATACAGGGTAATCTGGGTAATTCATAAAGGGTATGCTAAGCTGAAAAAGGCTCATAGTACTCATCAATATGAACAACTTTTACCATGGGCCCAACCCGAAATTCGCGAAAAAATCAGCTGTTCCATAGAAAAATGTCAATTGACACTTGACAAAATGTATGGAGCAGCTGATTTTATTTTCGCGAATTTCGGTTTGGTCCCATAGTAAAATTTGTTCATAATGATGAGTACTATGAGCCCTTTTCGGCTTAGCATACCCTTTATGAATAACCCTGTACATGTATTTTTCATATTTTACATTGTAAAAAACTTAGAAATTAAGAATGAAAATAAATACCTGAATAATAATGTCGCTAACCGCAAAAGATGTACCGCAAAATATATATTACTAAGTAGGTATACGGTATAGTGGTATAGTCTAGTAGACAGAGCTTCGGACGTTTTTAAATAACACCCGGTAAAATTACAACCAACGATGTTTTTAGTTTACCGTAAGTGGATTATTCTAGCTGGAACCTTTTAAAAGAAAAACGTATTTAGGCCATCCACACCACTGAAATATGTAGGCACTTATCTCCGAAATAAAACCTTGGTCCACAAACCGGATAACGTAGCCTTCTTGCAAAAAGGGGTGACATTTGTCCAGCGAGACCGGAAGTTCCGGTCGGAAGCGATGATTTCGGCCTATTGTGACCGTCTCCCAGACCCCGGCCTAACAGACCGATCTCCCAGACGGGGGCCTGGCAGACCGGGGTCTAACAGACCGGCCGGAACGACCGCGAGTAATGACTGTGATAATATTACAGAGATGTTTGTTTCCTTCGTCGTTAGATGGATTTTATTACGACAAAAAGGTTAGCTTTGAACGTTTATTTGATGGGAAGTGATAATGATGTTTTTCTAAGATTCAAAATTTCTTACAATGTTTTTCCATTCGCGGCCCAAATTACTCCTAATTTATTAAACGAAAACTTGACTTAGATTCAATGTTTAAGCAGTGTTTTGGTAGTTTTAACTGTCTCATAGCTAAGAACAATCTCTTCCAGATTAACAAACTTTCAATACATCGACTGCCCCTGTTTACTTTCAGTTTCGACACTACAAATGACATTATATACGGAAGAGAAGTTAAAAGTAAAAATTTGACCTAAATTAATACGTAAAATATGTAGTATCAATTCTTTTCGATTACAAACATGACGGATATTATATACTTATGTATATTTTTATAATAAATTGTTTTCCTATTAGAATATTAAATATTCGTTAAATTATTGGTAGGTACCATAAAAAAATCGTGATTTTGCAGTTTGATACTGAACGTAGCAGCAGTCAATATGTGTCTGAAGCTTAGTAATTAAACAAGAAACTCCTTAATTTTATGATAGATAGAAGATAGAAACTCTTATGATACTCGTAATTCGTCTTTAAAATTAGCACGCGGGCTCCTATGCAGTTTAATTCTTTCGAGTTTTAGAACACGAGCTAAGACCAATTCTTTCAAATGCGTCCTTTAATTTAGAATCCAATCTTATCTTAATAATATTATAAAAGCGAAAGTTTGTATGTTGGTTCACTAAACGCTGAAACGGCTCTACTAATTTATATAAAATTTAGGATGAATGTCTTTTATGGTCTGGATTAACACAAAGGCTACTCTTTATCCTGGAAAACTCATTTTAACCTTTTAGCCGCGGGTGAAACCGTGGGACGCAGCTAGTTCGTTCAATAAAGATTTAAAAGAGGGAGAACGGCATCAATCGGAGAAAGTAAACAAAAACGCCCCTATTTATCCGGCTGATAAATAGGCGCTCTCATTTATAAGACTAATAAAGTTTTAAGCAGATAGATCTCGAAATTGCTCTCGAAACTTTGTTAAGCAACAGTGAAGGGAAAAAATGAGGACAAGAACAGTACAAGTCTCAAGTTAGCAGTCGTTTTGAAGAACTAAAAAAGTATTTTATCTTGAAAAGTCACTTTGAAATTTCGTACTAGACATCGCTACGTATTTTGTGTAAAATACACTACTGTCTTGGATAAAATGTTTAATATCGTATCTAGGTTCTGAGACTTCCAGTATTCTACAGGTACATATTGTCTATAGGAAATGGTGATTACTTAACATCAGCTTTGCTTATCTACTACCTATGTGATAAAATATAGAACGTTAATTACGCCTGAGTATAAATAGGTGTGTCACTTCTAATCAGAAGTGGCGGAAGAGAGACAGTTCAAAGTACATTCGCTGTTGAGTAAAGTGGCGCAGAGACGTACCAAGTTGTTTATCGGACTGTACATATATAAAATCAGGCACCTACACAAATCACTGTGGTCGAATTACATTGCTTTTTGCTATACGTACGAGATCACGTATAGTTGACTGAACTTGTCAATTTGCGAAAAACCTACCAAATAGTGGCTATGGCTGGGCATATGCCGAGACGCAAGTGACGTAGCACAGTACAGATTTTGCAGGGCAAAGCAGGCGACACGTGGCACGTGGCACGTGGCACGTGGCTAGGCGTGGTGATGGCAGGTGGAGTAGAGCCCTGACAGAGTGGCTTCCGATTGCGGACAAGCGGTCAGTTGGCAGACCATCAGCCCGATGGGTCGACGACATCAGACCCATCGCGGGCCATGCATGGATGAGATCGGCCCAAGACAGGGAAAAATGGCACAAGGGAGAGGAGGCCTATACCCAACAGTGGGTCGACACAGGCTGACGATGATGATGATGAAAGCAGGCGAGACAGATATAGTGCGCAGAGCAGGACAGACACAATACTCGTATGTCTGCGACGCACGTGCCTACACCGCAGTACGCAGCTCTCAGTACGTTCATGCATTACAAAAACTGCTCTGCCCTGCGCTGCGTAGACCTGCGTCTTAGTATACGCTTAGCCTAAGTAACGTTTCTGCGTCAAAGTTTAGTATTTCATCCAGAGCTATAGAACTAATTTCGTTTTTGCTTGAGTGCCCAAAAGGAAAGTAATGTTTTTTGAGTGTAGGTAGGTAACTATATCAAATCTGTCGTGGTTTCACTCGTTTGGTGATGAAAATCGGTGATTGAAAGGATATTACAGAGTACGTAGCTTTTGTTCTTTGCTGACTGTTTGTTCTGTACTTTTGACGACGTGTATGCAAAATTTCATGATGATAGCCCGAGTAGACAAAGCGTCAAATAACAAGCAAAATGTCACACGCAAAATTTTGTCTTTTTGTTTATGTGGTCCTAAATTTCCTGTAATAATAATTAGGTACTTGATTGTCCAATTTGTTTTACCTCAGCACTAATAGTACAACTAGTAAGATCAGCTCAATTCTCAGGTGACTTCTGCAGTCGGTAGTTGACTCTGACCGTGTGAAAGGACCTTAAGACACAAACTTAGTAATTTATCTTGGTTGTTTAAGCTAAGAGTACTTTTTGTTTTGGCCCCGCGTTTTTAATTAGTTTTGTTGCCGGCCGCGGCTCCGTGAGATTTAAAAGTAATAAAATTATTTCGCTCGCCCGTTTTTGAACGAGATTTCTCTTTTGTCCATAGATTTTGCTTTTAGCTAATTGCAAGAGAAGCAAGTAAGCTGACTGAGTTTTCAAAAAATATAGAAATGAGTTTTTGAACCTTCGACGCAAATAGAGGGATGTTATAAGGTTAACGTGTGTTTCTATCTGCTTTTGATTAAGCTTTTTTAACACGCTTTTATTAGCTTCACCTGTATGTTTGTATGTTTGTAACCGACTCCTTTGAGCGCGTTTTTGACCCACTTTAAACGGTCAGATTTCTTTCAAACTTTGTAGATATATCGAGGACCGATGACAATACACTAAACAAATCGTGTTTTTTAGTTTTTTTAACTATTAACTTTTTCTGTTCAAGCTGTCGAATTGATCGAAAATGTTCGCTATGATTTAAGAAAATCTATTCTGTTGTTTGAAGATATTAGATAAGTCGGGTTTTTCTTAAATTTCATTTCAATTCTGTTTCCGATTTCCGTAGTTACACATGACTGTTGTTATTTCTGAAGTATTGAATACAATTGTATTTTTTTCCACGTTTCAGAATTAAAATTGAGCTATACAAAAACCTAGTTTAAACAAAATCACAATTTCTCCCCATTTCTAAAACCAAATTCAAGCTTATTAAGTATCAAAAGTAGTTAATGCTAGACTCCTCATTACGAATTCCAGCGGATATCACACGAATGCATAATTTTCTCATTGTCGCCCCCAAAATGGAAGTTTTAAAAAACATTAATTTCACAGATCGTCGCTTTTGCTCTCACACCGCTATTCTTTGGACCATAGAAGAATATAAAACAGGCGAAATGTAAAGGGGGTGTTAATCTTTATCTGCTCCGCATATTTTGATTTATGAAACTAAAATAAAATTCTCTGTGTATCACTGAAAAGTGAGGCTCACTTATGAAGCCTGCGTAAAGTTATGGTCACTTTTTAAAATGATCTGACAACTTCTCTCTTACGTGAAATGTCACGTGCTAAAACGAGACAAAATTTCAAGCAGTTTTTATCAATATGGTCCTTCATATGGAAAGCCTGAGTGGCTAGCCCTGGCACCTTGTTTTTAGGCGGCTTGAAGACCTAAATGACTGAAAACTGATCGTCAATTTATCTTGCTTTCTACATGGTACCACAGAACCAATCCATAGTAGATAAGATAAGTATGTACTTGCAGTACTGTAGATTTGCACCGTTTGGAAGAACTAAAACGATTTTCTTTAAAACTTGCTTTGAAACTCGAAAGCTCACTGTAGACATGGTTGGGTAATTTTGTAAAGTACTGTGCTATAATAATAAATAACTAATGTAATAAAAATAGTAAAAAAAGATAGTCGTAAAAAAATAGTAGAGCACAGGCGTGCCACGGCCTGTAACAAAAGACAAAATATAAGCACTAAGAATAGTCCCTAAAGCCGGCGACTGACCTGTAACATTTCGTCGTAACGTAACGTTACGTTACGACGAAACAGCGAGCCGATCCGCTCGCTCATAGCGCCGCGTGCTCCACCACGCTCGCTTCGAATGCTACGTTACGGCAAAATGCTCAGGTCAGTCGCCGGCTTTAAGTTCACAAACTTGCTTTTAAAAAAAATAAACAAATAAAAATAGTCTAAAGCATCTCCAGAACCTCATTATCTCAACCAAGAACCTAAGCTAGACCGATCCAAAATGTGGGCCGCTAGCGAATTTAAAAAGGTATTACAATACGAAGAAAAAATGTATAATGCTTAACATTTCCCGACGTTTTACGGCCGCAAACTGGCAAAAAGTTCTTTGCAGCCCCGTTTAATGAGCGCCAACGTGAATGTATGCAGAGTGAAATGGTGCGACCACAAGGAGTGGAGACTTGGCGATTTTTTTACGAGACGGTTGTAGCACCACATAGGCACATACACATCATCAACTTACCAGTAAGCCAAAACAGCCTTCTCCTTTTACTCTCCTAGCACGTGATTAGGACTGTAGGAGCAGGTTTTTTGTTTCTTTTCATTTCTTGAATTTTGCGGGAGTGTTGCCGCAGTGAAATGCTCAAGCATTTCCCTTCTTTCTTTCAATAACGATACAGTGTGAAACGAGCCATTGTAAGGCAATTGAGGAGTTTGATTCCCAAATCTAATTTACGAGCCTAAAGGTTCATTGGCGTCATAAGATAGGCAGAAGATGCGGAAGACGTATTCTTAGACCCGGGTTCCTGAGTCAGTCAAGAGTCCCTAATTGATGAATGCCTAATTCTGTCACACTGGAAAATGTGGGAACGCCTTTTTAATTTGTCTCTATGTCTGGGAATGTCATATTTACTAAGTCAACGTACTCGTATTTTCAGACGATTAAAGTTTTAATTTTAATTAGCTAAATATATTCTTATTTCATGATTAAATATTGAAGAGTCTACGAGTAAACTTACCGACCAACAATACGAGAAAAAAACTTTAGTAAAAACTTTGAAGTTTTGTAGCCCTCAGTAACTGTGAGTTGGGCACCGCTGATAAATAACACTCTCCTATCTTCCAAAAATGTTGATTTATTATGTTAACAGCATCTTTAAAACACCTGAAATTTAAGAAAAACAGAGTTAAGTCCCCTCTCAAAGCGTCGTCCAGCCCGCACTTTGTTCAAGCAGAGCCCCCGGCCCGCGGTTTTTGCTTTACGTAAAGGGTTAATTACAAAGTTAGATTTTAGAAACAAAAGTGTTATTATTAGGGCTCACTCCGCACTCTACGGTGACATTTAAAAGTTTCTGTGGTCTGCATAAGCAGGTGGGTGGATGTTACAAAAAGTTTTAAATTTAAAATCTGTGCAGTGTCGGATGGAACTTAAAAAGCTTTGCGGGATTTTTGACTAGGTTTATCCAGGATTATGTGGAAGCTGTTTTTGTGTTTTGAATATGTATCGTGTGTGATACAATACAATAACACTCACACACACTACTTCACGCTATTTTGGCGTGAAGTAATGCACGAGTAGTGCACTATGTTTCATTGGCATACTTGCTATTAACTTATAACATAGCTGATAAAATACTGCTGCATTATTATTATCGTAAAAAAATTCATCGGAGTGACAGAAAATATCGAGCGAGCCAGCATTAAGGCGCACACACTTGAAGATTTTAAATCAGACTGGGCGAGCGTTTGATTTCAAACTAAAAGTACCTATCTTTCACTTCCTTTTTAAACAAACCCGCTATATCTTTTACATACATCTACTATACTGTTACGTATTAATTTATAGAACATAATATAATTTTTCTTGCACACCAAATAAATAAAGAAATTGACTGCAACTGTAAATTTTTATAACTTCTCCTCAAAACAAAACCTAAATGTATAATATATTTCTAAATGTAACTCTCAGTCAATAAACAAATTAACAAGATAAATAAATGAACCAGCGAAATATCATAGTCAATAACACGTCAACAGCCCACGATCATATAACATTTTCTGTGCAATAAATTCAACACTGGAAACAATAATAAAATACACATAAAATACTATTTATAGCCATAATTACAGCTCAGAAAGCAACAAGGGTGACAGGGCAATAACAATCACAGCGGAATGGAAAACCAAAATGATATTTTTGTAGGGTAGTTTGTTTGACGCGGGAACCCCCGGGAAATCATCGCACGGCAGATGACGACGAATGGTATGCCAAGATGGATATAAGATGATAAAAGGTTTGTGTTGACTGCGCAAATGGACATCAGATCATTTTCGTATAAAATTATCTAGTGGTTAATTTAATTTAAGCCGTGGTAGCTCAGTGGGAGAACAGCCGCTTCGCATTCTTGAGGTGACGGGTTCAAACCCCGACTCGTACCAATGAGTTCTTTGGTACTTATGTACGAATTTACATACCACTGGCTTTTCGGTGAAGGAAATCATCGTGAGGAAACCTGCATACGTCCGAAGAAGAAATTCAATGGCGTATGTGAATTCCAGCAATCCGCACTTGGCCAGCGTGGTGGAATAGAGCCTAATCACCCTTTGTGGGTAGACCTGTATCCCAGCAGTGGGAGGATTAAAGGTTGATAGATAGATAGATAAACTCTTTATTGTTCACACCATAAATAGGTAATAAGGTAATAATAATAAGCAAGGTAATAAGGTAGTAAGGTAATAAGGTTGCATATGATGATGATGATGAATTTAATTTAGATTTTTTTACTCCACTCTTTTGACTCTGATATAATTATATCGGTTAGTGTATTTAACCTGCATGGCATTGATCTCGAATAATAATAAATGTTAATGTTTGTATGATTGTTATTTAATCACGCTAAAACAACTGAACGGATATTGATGAAATTTGACATGCCGATAATTATGCGAATAGTTGAAAGTTCTATTAAGATAGTGGGTGAAACCGCGGGTCGCAGTCAGTATGTTACCTTGGACAGGTATTATTATAATTATGTTTGTTCTCTGATCTGATAAATAAGTAAGTTATCTTTAAAGTTTTCTGGGTTTTATGTTCCTTCAATAAAGTGTTGTTATATAGCCCAAAAACACAGTATTTTTCCGAAACCTAAAAATAACTATACTATAATATTCTTCTTAAAACTTTCTCCCTTTCAAAACTTTCTGATCAAAAAAACTAGAGTTTTCAAAGATTTACTGCATACAAAGAGAACATTTCGCTGATGTTAATCTCGACACCTTATTAAGTAGGTATATATATATATATATAAAGGACGTATGTAATGCTGATTGGCTCCCCCGAGTTGGGATTACTGAGTAATACAGCCGTTACCGGATTTAACCGGCATGAAGCGGTATTATCGACTCCAAGTTTAATAATACATGGAGTTAAGGAAAGTCCGGGTGGTTTTAGACTCGTTAATTTGGCAACAGTTAAATTTGCTTACAATGAAGATACAAATAAATTCGTAGATTTCATCATCATATATTTTTAATTTAGAACTAGGTAGGTACCTACTTTAAAATAATATCTGAAACTTATCTAGAGGCTAACAGCTACTTCTGAAAATTTCAGCTTATAGGTCTGAACTCAATATAAATAATGTCATTTAGTCGATTTAGATCTGTCAACGAAAGTCTTCAGAATTGGCTATGAGGTACATCTATACGCCTATAGTTTATAAGTGAATTGTTATAAAAATAAAGTAGAAAGAAAGTTAAAGGGTCTCTTATTAAAACTATATAGTAGTTTGCGGCGCGAATTGAAGTCGCGAACCCTTACCTACCTATTGTCAACTTTTAAAACCAATTTTCACCAGAGACAAACAAAAAAACATACAAATACCAATTTGTCCAATTAGACTAATACCGTCGCCATACTAACTCAACTTACTCATTCATTAGGAAATGGAAAAATAAATAACCAATCAAAAATATCAAGAAATGACAATTTTTGTTATACATTGTATAAACAAATCCATATCGACGTTATAGGAAAACCCAGTTCACGCATCAGAAAACCAAGTTTAATAAGTTCTTCGAAATACTCGGAGATCAAACGCTAAGTCTTTGATCGTGGTAAGTTATCAATATTGCTTACTAGAGGTAGGTACATAGACACGTGTTGGCGAACATCTACCTATATTTGTGTTTGCCAACTTCACATATTGGAAAAATGGAGGACTTAGACGGTGGAGAAGAAATGAAGAGGCATACTTACCGAACCACCGAGGGCGCAATAAAGCGATAGCGTTTTGGTTGACTTACGCGAACCGTACGCAAAGCTTTGATTCCAGTGGCATTGAGCAAACAGAAGAATCTCTTCTTCTTGCTTACTCTCGTAAGCATGCTGAGTGGGTGTTCTCCAATAGATAGCGAGAAGTTGTCAGAAGGTTTTAAGCAGTGACTAACTTTAAGCAACGTTTATGAATAATGCCCGCCAAATTCACAATCCGGCTTAAACGTACTTCAGGCTTTTAAGTAAGCGTCATTACGATAGCAAGGATGAAACTGCGATGCGAAATTGTTGTGCAGAATATATTGTCCAATTGAGTAATGACCTAGATACAGCCACTCATAAATCCGCACCACAAAAGATAACAGAGTTTCAGTTTTATGGGAAATCACAATGTTTTGTTCCATTCTGATTTAAATACGAATGTTTTACATTTTCAGTTTTCGGGACTGAACTTTTGAATTATTGAAAAACTGTGGAAATAAAATGTAGCTGAAAAATTGGCAATTATTTTTTTATTTAGAAGATAATTATGTCCAAGTCAAAAAAATATATACAATAGGAATTTAAAATGTAATAATATACTGTAGACCTTAACTAGAGATCTTAAAAATCAAATTGATAAGAGTAGTCTACACGTACATACCTAAAAGTTATTAAAAAAAAATTCAATTTTTTTTTTTATGGTAAAATAATTGTGCCTTGGATTTTAAAACTTTGATCTATGATTTCAAATCTGATATGTAGGTATGAACACTTTTCACTATCATCACACCTTTCTGTGAAATTGTATATGGATTACTAGTCCACTTTACTAAGTGGTCGATGGTTAGAAACCGTACTCTCTCGAAGTTAGAAACGTACCCACAATTATTTCCCCCGATATTGGATGGAACTTCAGTAGCTATGTGTTGAGATTTAATTCTTGGAATATTGATGATCAAAAGCTAAAACATCAAAATAATATTTCGTATAGCAATGTCTCAATCAATTCGGCAATATGTAATAAAACTAAAATTGTGCGTTTTAGAATTTAAATAAAATGGAAAGAGTATGTAAATGTTTGTGATTACTTTACGCTGAAATGGCTCGATGAATTTGAATGAAATTCGGAAAAATATTATTCACACTCCGAATACATGGGCTACTATTAAATCCAGGAATTTGTTTTATATTATATTTATGTGCGTTAATTGATTAAATTGCACTGCGAAGCTTGTACCTAAAAAATACAATAACATGTTACACTTTACTACGACTAAAACACATTTCATAGATGTTGAAATATTGTATTGCAAAGCATTTTCTGGTAGCAAAAAAAAAAAAATAACAAAACAAAGACTTCTTACAAAATTGACATAGAATTTAAATAACACTTTACAAGGTAAAGCACAACATTACAGATCTAAATAAATTCATAAGAAATGATGAAAAATCACAAACATTTCCCACAAGTGCAACAACAGATTTCCTCCCCTCTTCCCTCATTCTTGTGATAGCGAGCTTCACAATGTACAAGGGGACAAGGGGAGGCTCCCCTTGCACTCTATCATAGAATTCGCGGAATTATTTATTACTTGCATCGAGTACTATACAAGCTCCTAATGTGAGTCATTTGGCGCGCAGTATTGGCAGAATCAGTTACAAAGATCTAGGGCATCTTTGAAAATTGCACTGCTTTGAGTCTTAAAGGTCGGCAACGTATCTGTGACGCAGGTGTTACAGATATTCATAGGCGACGGTGATCACTTACCATCAAGCGGCCCGTTTGCTTGTACTAAATGCCACCAATAGCAAAAAAGTATGATTATCTTTTTCATTATATTTTATTGCAAATAAATTTATTTATTTCAAAACCTTTTTTGCCGTGTGCCTTGTAGAGCTTAATTTGTTATTTTGTGATATAGATCCGCAAAATTTAGATAAAACATGTTTTTTTTCTGGACATAACGTGCTTTAGCTCAGCTGTGATATCGCTTTACATAAGTCGACTAGGACGCGAAGCCTTAATCTACAAAAAAAATACACATTATTGAAGGGAAAATAGTCTAGTTTCGTCGAATTAAAGTGCAACATTAATAACAAATCATTCAATGCGAGTAAAGTCCAATAATAGAGGTAACGTATGAACTTTAGTCACTGCGTGCCAAGTCGTGGTTACCTCGGGAATTTACGAGGTTTTTTTTCACGGGGTGCACAGAATTTCTTTTATGTTTTATGGTAATTTATTAAAAGGTTTCCTGAAACGAGACAGAGAGAGGGGGGATGATAAAATTGACGTGTAATTGAATTTTCGTCGGCGAAATTTTCTTTGAGCTGTCAGTAATTGATATTTTTCAACTCTGCAAAATGTGACACGAAAAATTTCGACGGATAGCTGATTCTCTTATTTTGAATTCTTGAATTTTATCGCTGTCATCAATCTAAATGATGACGGGCTCTTATTATGACGGGTCCTGATTTGAACAAAAGTATTTTTTATAAACAATTTATGGTTTGATAAATATTTTAAATCAAGTCCAAGAACAGGGGGATATATTCTGATGTTTACTCAGTTCAAGTAGAAAGGTTGTATACTATTTTATACCTACAACATTTCTTTTACCTGCCCCTCGCGATTTCCTTTGCTATCATACAGGAACTGTTACATCTTCTGGTATAAAAAGTAGCCTCTGTATAACTGCAGAACATAAGCTATCCTCGTATCAAATTTCATCCAACTACGTTCAACCGTTTCAACGTGAAGGAATGTAATAGTGAAAGAGTAAAAAATATACACACCAACTTTCGAATTTGTAATATTGGCGTGATTATTTATTCTGTATTATTATTAGAATCTGCGATATCTCAGCCAATAAAAAATCTGATTTTAAAGATATATTGTTTATCTGATAAATAACATAAGATAATAATAATTTAATTTTATCAACATTCCACTATGCTCCACAATTTGGCAGTTATGAAAATAAGTTTCACCTTGACGATTGATTTTAATTGTCATATTTATACAGGGTGTGGCGTAAAGAGTGGATAATCGTTAACCTAGGGATGGGAACATCACGACTGTTAACAATTTGTATTTAGTAAAAGTGTCATGATTTTCGAGTTAGGACATAATTGAAGTCTAATTTTCCTCAAAATTTCAAAAATTTCCAATTTAAACTCGAAAATCTTGATACTTTTACTGAACAGTTGTGAAGCCCTAGGTAAAGGATTATCCACTCTTCACGCCACACCCCTGTATGTAAAAATTAAAAATATGTTGTGATTGTCGGCCTGTTTGGCTCAGCGGTAGGGTATCCGCCTTATAAGCCAGAGGTCCCGGGTTCGATTCCCAGCCGGGACAGATGTTTGAATGATGAATTTGAATATCTGTTCTGGGTCTTGGTGTTAGTTGTCCTTGTCTTTGTGTGTGTTCCATGGTATCCCCGACACAGGATTTATTCCTGGTCGGGGAGCTTTGAGTGTGAAACGTTTTTTATTTATTATTTATTTATCTCAGTATCGTAAATTCCGTGCTAGCATTTTATCAGTAGATAACAATAACATTCAGCAAAGTATAGACGGATTGATGGATAGATAAACATTTTATTGTTCACAAAAAAAAAACTAAAGCATAATAACGAGGGAACAAAAATACTAAACATAAATACTAACACGCACACATACTTAATACTATTTATATGTAACACTAGCTTCGCCCCGCGGTTTCGCCCGAGCAGTGACATAGAAGAAGAAAACCTTTGTGTGTGTTTGTGTGAATGTTTGGTACCACGTATTCCCGTAACTACTTAATCGATTTTGATGAAATTTGGAATGTATATTAGACTAGCTGACCCCCGGCGGTTTCACCCGCTTTTTTTTTACTTTATAACCTTCCCTCTATTAGAGCAAACAAAAAAAAAATAAATCCAACAAAGCAGACCAAAAAGATCGGACCAATTTCTGAACACACCTATAAATATTTGACAACCAAGTGACACTATTTCTATTTCTAAAAAGACAAAAGAGATCGGACATCCCGAGTTTACCGTACCGATAGGACGAACTTCAAATGTTTCACAGGTAGGAACAGTTTGTATTGGAAAATTAAATTGTCGATTTTAGTATTTTTCTTTACTTACCTATTATTCATGTTTCTCACCGTTTAAACCTTCCCTGAACTTTTACAAATATTTCAAGATCAAAATTAGCGAAATCGGTCCAGCCGTTCTCGAGTTTTAGCGAGACTAACGAACAGCGATTCATTTTTATATATAAGAGAAGAAGATAGTTTAAGTTCTGAAATACATATAGGCTACTTTTCATCATCATCATTATCGTTGTTCATTATCGGGCGAGTGAAATCGTGGGAAGCAACTAGTTTATACTATCAGTGTGATAAAACTCATTACTTATTCAACTCCATACAGTTTCGGCGTTTGACGTCACGGCAGACTTTGGACTCGTGTTTTCAAGATATGATACCCTAGTCCTATACTCGCTAAAACACATTGCCGGCCTCCAGAGAAGACCAGCGCTGGTTGTTTGCGTCCGGCATTATACTGAACTGAGACGAACGTAGCAGAAACGATTTTTTAAATGTTCTCTTTCTTTTGTATTTCATAATTCATAATTAGAAACAACTGAAACCTAAATAGATATAAAAGGAATGTTACTGATAAAAATAGAGCGCAAGTCACTATTCGCGGGTAAAGTTAAAAGCTGGCGACACTACCTCGTTGAATAGCAATGTTAATTATCTGGCCAAGGTAAGCACTAGCTCTTTGCCGCTTGGTCTTTCTATCAGCCGTTTCCTTAGCTTACATATTATTTCCACTTATAAAATATTTTGCCTATCGCAGACTACAAAGAAAGCTAAACTGTCGCCACATCTCCATCATCACTTGAAAATTATTTCAAACAATTCAGCGAGACGGCCGATCTATAGGGTACGTCCCTTGGGTGACCCGTCCAGCCCAGCAGACCTCTATCACCGAGCTGGCGCTTAATTTTTAGAGATCTACATAAATTGGTCCAGGGATACATAACAATTGGACCGTCCCCTTATCTAAAAGGATCATTTTTCACGTCAGTGCAACCGCGGGGGCGCATTTGTCACTACTCCTTCAAGGCTTTTTACGGTCCGGGACGGTGCTACCTTTCTACCTCGAAAACAAAGATTTATCCAAAACTCCCTTTTTGCGAGTCTGAAACAGTGGAATCGTTGGAATCCTATTAATTTTGCAACCGGTTGTAATCGAGAATTACGTGCAGTTGACCTGGTTTTAATGTAATTGAAAGCGGAGTGTTTATTTTTTGAAATAAACGAGCGCAATTTCGTTTATTGTTTAATTTTGTTTACTGTAGAAACGTTGCAATTGTTGCAAATAATATATACACTTACTTCAGGTAATGGTACAATAACACTTTATTGACACCATGAGAAGAGAGTACAAACACAGTAAAATATAAAATATAAGTAGACACAAAAAGCGGTCCTATGGCTAAGAGCGATATCTTCAGGACGACATTCGGACAAGAGATAGGACAATCACGGCTTTACATTGCCAGAGTCCAGAGTTGTAAATGCCAGCAGCGTTCACCCATCAATAGAAAAGCATGATATATTCTAAACGAATGGGTTACATTATTTTTCTTTTTTATTCTGGCTCATTGCTGAGCATCATAACAACCTCGACCAAACAAGCAAGCTTAAATGAATGCTAACTTATTAAAAACGGCCAGCCAAGTCGAAAGCACTAAACATTTAACGCACCGACTTAAATCATTTAAAACAAAGCGGATAAATTGCTCAAAAAATCCGCTACGAGACGCTCAATTGAGCCATATTGCTCAAGCGCCCGGCTAATTAAGCGCTTGAGCCAACAATCGCGAGCCGGCTGCGGCCGCGATAGCGCGGCTTAGCTCCTCCACTGAAAAGGCGACGCTTGATCACAGCGCATACAGTTTTAAGTAAGTATACTTTGGTAGAAATAAGTTTACCAAAGTAGAAATTTGCTCATTTGTGCAATTGATGACAGCTATAAGATGCTATATTGAGCCATGTTGCTCAAGCGCCCGGCTAATTAAGCGTTTGAGACAACAATCGCTAGCCGGCTGTGGTCACGAAAGTCACAAGATGCTATAATTATTGAGCCGTGTTGCTCAAGCGCATGTACATGGTGGTGAAGTCTGCCTTGTTCTTTTTTCTTACCTACACTTCACTCTAACCTTAACATCGTCTTTTTTCCTTGCGGAAAACCTTCATGAAGCCTGATTAATCTTTATAAACTAAATTAGTTGCAAACAGCCTAATCTCAAAATTGAACTGTGGCTTCAACACTTCAAACAACGACCGTGGACCGGAACTATGTGTAAACCCGTGCAATATACTCAGTAGCTTGTTAAAATTGGATTATAGCCATAAAACGCCTTATCAGATACGACACTTTAGTATTGAGTACCTACTTACTCATTGATTAGGAGTTTTTAACTTGGCTTGATTCAGATTAGCTGAAGCGGGCTAGACGAGATAGTTAGGATAACTTTTTTTAATGTAATTGAGTGACGAGACGAGCAAATCGCTCGCCTGACATTAAACGTCACGTTTGCCCATAACAGGTCTGCGCCACCCAGAATTTTGAACTCGCAGAATTCAAGACCCTGCGCGGCACAGCACGGCGCTCGTTACCCTGAGATATAAGTGGTTTAATCTCCTATTTGCCCTGTAACTTTTAACTATGCTGTTTATATTGTTATACTGTTTATATTTATGTTTATTATTTAGCTAAATCTGCTCAACGGTTTCCTCGCGATTATGAAAAACGGCGTAGCTGATGATCATTAAGAATAGTCAATGTGTAAGCTCAAGGTGCGCAAGCTGTGCTTGGGTGCGCAAGCTGTGCTTGGGTGCGCAAGCACGTACCCAAGGCACGCGCAAAGTGTGTGCTCTATTCCACACTTTATCCGATTCTATTTAGCCTTTACATCGTGAAAGAGAAAAACACATACACAATTTTGCATTCATAATTTAAGCGATAGTGTAATTAGTAGGATAGTAAAATTGATTTGTCATCAAGCCGTACGTCGCAATTGCGAGTACCTACTTATTTTTTACTATAATTAGGCTGCCAGACTAATTACTTCACTTAAAGTATCTATAATCGAAAAAACATTTTTATATCGATGCTATTTGCAGAATTTTGAATCTATCACGACTTAATTATGTTACATTAGGTAGGTTTTGTCATGAAAATATTTAATTGGCCACAAACACCGAAGTCGGATGCCACAAATAAAAAAAATATTTATTAAATCGTACCGTTGACTATTAGATATTTCATTAGCTAAGGTATCGTGCGGTGAACTATTCGTTATTGTTTTATAGTTATATTTAACTATGTTTTTTCCACACCAGATAAAAAAAGTCTAAAATTCAAAAAACGTTTTGATTCGTCATTTCTTATTATTACAGCCTGGAATCGGAATAGACCGCCAGGTTCCGTATTTCCTAAAAAAACAGTGTCGGGCTTTTCAAAATCAGAGTGAATGGGTATCTTCTCAACCTGTGTGCTATATCTTGGAACACATCGTCGCTTGCCAACATTCGAGTCGGTGGTCGAACAAAGACTTTTTGACAACAAAAACTTTCACTCTCTAATTTTAATAACACAAAACAAACAAAAGCAAGCATGCTCCGTCGTAGACCGCAATCTTACCATCAGGTGAAAATAATAATTATGGTGTTATCGTGGTCCTATCTCAAAATAAAAAAAAACTCTAGAATTTCCCAAGATTCTCAAACATCACAAACGATCAAATCGTACAACAGTAAAGTTCTAGATAGATCTATAACTATCGTTTTGTGATTTAAGACGTGACTTACGAAACTAACAGCGCTGGGGTTTTCAGAAACGCATCCGAATTTCACTTCAAACTTTAGCGAGGTAGTTTTGGTTATTATTTCGTGTAATAGTACATATGTACAGATGCTATCTAATTTGTGTCAGATCCACAATCAAGTTATAGTTATAATTGAGCTATTATATTATATATTTAGTTTCGATTATTCTTATTCGCAATGAGGGCTTTAGCTTCCGCATTGGCGTCTCGTAAAGGGTGCATCGTGCGTTTCCCCGTTGCTGGCAATTACCAGAGCCAACCCAGCTCCTTAAAATAACGGAGCGAGGCTTTGGGCCGCTGGCACAACTGCTCCAGTGGCATAGATGGCATGATCCGTAGAGCTATTTGTCGAAATGTTAATTATTTATGTCATAAATTATATGAAATTAATCATGAAAATTTACCAAAAAGACTGACAAGTATGACCCTTTCCGGGTCGGATACAAGTTTAAACAGCCTGTATATGCAGTCAATGTAAAAACTCCGGTGCATAAAATAAAGCTGGCTTTACACTGTCCAGCAACCGAATAAGCCGTTTTGACGCAAACTGTCGCTATTTTTTTATAACAAATATCATAATATATACCGGGTTAGAAGGAAAAGTTAAAAGTTGTTATAAGTTAGGTATAAGTTGTTTCCCATCGGGAAGGATGGCGGTCAAACGCAAGCCTATTTTAGAATTAAAAAAAGTTAAAAGCGGAAAAGGGCTCATGGTACTTCATTATTACGAACATTGAAATTTTCGGAAAAAATATTGATTTTAAATTGATTTTTTTGTGTCATTGTAATCTTCTTATATATAAAAATGAATCGCTGTTCGTTAGTCTCGCTAAAACTCTGGAACGGCTGGGCCGATTTCGCTAATATTGAATCGCTGTTCGTTAATCTCGCTAAAACTCTGGAACGGCTGGACCGATTTCGCTAATTTTGATATTGATATATTTGTAAAAGTTCAGGGAAGGTTTGAACGGATGAGAAACGGATGAGAAACATTAATAATAAGTAAAGAAAAATATTAAAATCAACAATTTAATTTTCCAATACAAACTGTTCCTACCTTTGAAACATTTGATGTTTGGTACGGTTAACTCGGGATGTCCGAACTCTTTTGTCTTTTTAGAAATAAAAAATAGTGTCACTTGGTTGTCAAATATTTATAGGTGTGTTCAGAAATTGGTCCGATCTTTTTGGTCTGTTTTGTTGGGTTTTTTTTTTGTTTTGTTTGCTCTAACACAGGGAAGGTTTAAAAGTAAAAAAAAAACAGCGGGTGAAACCACCGGGGGTCAGCTAGTTTTTCTATAAAACAGCTGTTTTTTTCGCAATATCAGGTTTAGTCCCATAAAAAAATGTTTATAATTTATTGTGACTACTACCAGCCCGTTTCAGCTAAGCATAACTCTTTCCTTATGACCTTGTTATATTAGAATTTCGAGGAATGAAAACCTTGAACACAAAGTTCTACACACCTGTTCATGTGACTAATCTTTCTTATCGCTATTTACATATTCCACTTTCGCTGATAACAATCAGGATATTCGATGAGTAATGTAATAAATAACTAGCATTTTATTGCGATTAAACTTCTAAAATATCATCAGACTATCAGGTCACGTCACGACGCACGGTCGCGTCGGTCACGTTTAACATCAGGCGAGCGATTTGCTCGTCTCGTCACTCAATTACATAAAAATAAAATAAATAAAAATAAATAAATAGGTTCCTGGTCGGATGACATTGTAAAGGAGGTAAGAAGGCAGGCAGTGAATGAGACTGGCGTAAGACTGGAAAAGATGGCGCGCTGAAAAGGAGATCTTCTATACTCAGCAGCGTGGAAAAAGTTTGTACAATATGATGATAATGAATTTTTTATAAGTTTAATGTAGCACTTGACTAAGGAAATGACATTGCTTTCATTATTTGAATACCTACTAGTGGTGCTTCGCGGTTTTACACGCTCTTTTACTAAGTAGACCCTTTTGCGATTTTCCCGTACATTTCACAGTTACATTAAGGAGTGATTAACTTTAAAATGCAAACTTTATAAGTAAGAACCAGTGAGCCCCACCCTTAATTCTGTTATCTCAATTACCGAAAAGTTGTTAAATTTATTAAGTAGTAAAACTTAAAAAACAGGGCTTATAAGAAAGACCCCGTGAGACAAACCTTTGTTTCTGTGGTCTCAATAAGTGAGAAGTTGTCAACATATTTATTAAGTAGTGATTAACTTAAAAAACATTGTTTATATGACACCCAGTGAGTCCAACTCTTAATTCTGCTTTCTCAATCAGCGAAAATTTGTCAAAGTATTTATTAAGTAGTGATTAACTTAACTAACAGAGCTTCTAAGTAAAACCCAGTGAGCTCAGCCCTTAATTCTGCTATCTCAATCAGTGTTATAGGTTTACGGGGATCAAAGCGGCCCAATCATCAATAAAATATTTATTTTGAAACGAAACATCAAATCGGTTCGAATGTTACCTTCGCATTCCAGATTTCCCCAGGGTAAGGGGACCGATAGAAAATTTGATTTCATTTTTATACCCGCTGTGTTTTGAGTTAAACAATTCAGGAGAAATTTGATCCGTCAGTTTGACGTTTTTTTTTTATCGAGTACAGTTATGGAGTAGAGAGTATTGAAATATAGATGAGAATTCGCATTTTTTTTTCAGAGATATTTCATGGCACTGAAATGGCTTAACAGATTTGGATTGATATTTCAAACAGACATAGCTAAGGTACATCCTCAATTATCACATTACAAACAGGTTACTCTTTACTACAAAAAATGAACATTTCTTGTAGGAAAGCGAGTCCTACCGCAGGCCGCAACTGCAAAAAAATAAAAATTCAACTAAATAATATTCATAACCAAGGATAAGCCCATAAAAAGTAAAGCGCTATATCACACCACTTACACGCGTTAACTAAGCCACTTTATACATAAATGCTACATTTAGTTAGGTTACAGAATTTGTACCCTCACGTTTAAGGTTAATGTCGTCATCAAAATAACAAATCGCACGAATTTATATGAAACTGCGTACCTTGAACCTTACGTCTTCAAATGAAGTAATTTCTAAGAATAATCACATAGAGCAAAGATATTGAGAAATAACGCTTTGTGGTTAGGTACTAATTTCACGAGAGATACTTCGAAAGGGCAATTAATAGCGTCTTAAAAGGTTGGCTACGTATCCGTGACTCTGGTGTTACCTACAGGTATATCCATAAGTAATCGTTTTGAATGTACGTTTCTGATTTGTACAGCCAGAGAATGGACTAGACTGCCGGCTTTCTTGTTTCCTGAGAGATATAAATCTTTGGGTTTTCAAGGTCAGATTGAATAGGTGTCTTTTATTGCGTGTTTTGTTTTCGGCCACATTGTCGCTTACCAACAGGCGAGTTGGTGATCAAAAACCACTCATTCGTGTTTAAAAAAGCGACGATGATCCCTATTGAAATATATATCTTTTCTGTACTCTTATTTTGTTTATGTTAGTAACCCTTTTTAAGCCCCTTTTATAAGCTTTTATTTAACTTGCAATACAATGTATATAAGGTATGTAACTATGTTCGATCGGGTGAAATCTTGCAAGTCATTTTTGAACCTTTTTCGATGTTCGATTGAGCTGAAATTTGGTATACTTGCGTAACAATGACAATGCAATAAAAGCTTGTTATTATAAATATTTTTGAAATTAACTTTTTTTGTTCCGTCTGCTCTAAACATTAGTTAGTCTGCCGGTGTCGCTCGTGCGAGTCCGTGATGCCGCTACCTCCTCTGACGTCGCTCATTCGTCACATTACTGGCGACGGCCATCATTCTCATTGTCTAAGCCTTCTTTTTATGCCAGAAATATTTTAGTCCTTATCATCGTTCTTAGACTTTAATTCTATTCTATGTCGCGAGAGAATCGGTTTTGTTGTAGGCAAGCGTACTCCATCGTGGAACGCGTCATTGCTTACCATTAGGCGAGATGACAGTCAAACACAAAAAAACAATGATGAAAATTGAAATTAAACAAAATGAAAATTTGTCACAAAAACATCACGGTGATTTGGGTAATGTTTAAGTGTGCTTTGTTTTGGTATCTGTTGATTTTCTGAGGTGATTTCACTGGTTAAAATATTCTTAACACTCGAAATTCGAGTTTTTTATACCTTTTGTTAAACTAAACGAAAAATCAAGAAAATTCAACTTAAAAAAGAGCGTCCAATAGGAGGATCTTTTGACTCACGAATTTTGCACATTTGGGTCTTTGACAAAGAAAATTTACTTCAATGAGTACCTAACTTCTAAAACAAAGACAATTTTTACGAAAACATATTTCATACTCATGATTCACTGCCACAAACATCCAATACGAGGCTGCCCTATCTATTACCAAATATGGCAAAACTAATATCCTTAAGCCAATGCAGTAAAGTACAAAATCTGCCGCTTTACTAAGATTGACAGATAAATCCATATCAGTCCTATTTTTACTGATAAATTATACCCAGATATCGAAAGCAAACTATTTACGGCATCATAATCGAAGGTGACAGTCGTGTCGAACATATAAAAAAAAGTGAAATAGTGAAACAGCAAAAATGCCGTCTACTTCGTGTAAATATTACACCGAAAGAACTTTAGGATGGATGTTGAACAACAAAATGATTGTATTCCTAGCACTTTTGTCGTTCTCTCTCTTCGTATCGACGTTAGCACTATCGGGACAAAGAAACAGATATTATAGACAAGTGAAAGAATTGACAGAGGAACTTAATAATGCAACAAGTACAGTTGCTCCTATAACTGTTGAAACAACAACATTGGCTCCCGCAGACACAACAGAGGCTCCTAATCCCACAGAAACACCAGCTCCTACAACACCAGAGCCTACAACACCAGAGCCTACAACACCAGAGCCTACAACAACTACAACACTTCCTTCGATAGATGATGAAGATGACCAAGAAACTGGAGTTGGAAATGGCGATAATGGTGGTGAAAACAGAGCCGGTGACAACGAAATCAGCGAGCCAGAGGCCGATGACGGTTCAGTAGTACTAGACAGTAGACTGTTAAAAATGTTGGTACGTGTTTAAACGTTCAAAAAATAGTGTTATAATGTTTTGAAATGCACACTCAAAAAGTGCTAGTATTCCTTGAAAATAGTAGGGATTTTAGAGCATATTTTTTAGAGTGATATTTTTTTTCCTCTGAAAAGTGAACCGTGCATCTAAATACAGTTAAATTTATGCATATAAATCATTTTGTGTGTGCTGTGCATTTTAATTCATTAGTTTTAGTTAAGATTAATACATTTATAAGATAATACGAGATAGGAATTAGGTGTATTAGTGAAAATTATGTTATTGTATGTATTGGTGTTATTTTGTTTAAAGAACATAATGAGCAGAAGGTAGATGCTAGTCGCAATTCGAAATCATTGTAACAATAAATGGATTTCTAATTAATAATTAACAAATGTTTATAAAGAGACATTTTTTCTGAAAAATTATTCTGATAAACTCTCCTTTTCATAATATATGTATAATTGAAATGTTAACTTAATTACCTTTATAAAATTAACTTGTACTTCAAAAGATTCCGATATAAAACCAGTTTTATAGCGTATGCAGAGACTCAGGTAACGCAGCCCAGAACAAATGTTGCAGCGCAGAGCAGGCGAGACAGACATAGGGCGCAGAGCAGGACAGACGCATGTCTGCGTCGCACATGCCTACACGCAGTACGCAGCTCTCAGTACGTTCATGCATTACTAAATCTGCTCTGCCCTGCGTGGACCTGCGTTACCTGCGTCTAAACATACGCTAGCCATAAATTCTGTAAAGATAAATTATATTTGTGAAATATTTTTCATAGAAAACATATGCCTACGCAAACATGTCTTAATTATCAGATAAGCCGAGCTAATAAATCGATAAGCTATCTATGCTGTGTGCCGTGTTTTGACATTTCCCACATTTTATTGAAACCTGAACACCTGTCCTGGAATCGATATTTATTTAGGGTTGCCAGTTTTTGGACAAAAATACAGTATATTTAGATGTAAAAAGTGATTATTATGAATCAATATGTAGTTTTTTTCAAAAAATAATATATTTGCCAGGAACAGCATTAGTATAGGCATTTGCTGCTATCTATTTGTGCTTAATAAAAATATTTACAGTTTGAAAACGTATTTTTTATGTTGGTCATGAAATAAACAACAATTTGTATTGGTACTTTTTTTTGATTAAAAAAGCAAACAGAAAAACAGCATAAGTAAAACTGTATTTGAAAGTTGTAGCTGGCAACCCTATGCTTATTACAAGCTTTATCTTGCTATGTATGTCAGTTCGTTTGTTTGTTTAGGTCAAATATTGCAACATTTGCAATGGACGTACAATACCATAATGACTGCATGTATATATTATGTATTAAAACATACATAAAGTCATACTAAGGCTAAAAACTCGTACACAAAAGACATTCCTTAGTAGGTATTTACTATACCGTTCATTGAGAAGGACAGAAAAAACTGATTATTAATAGCACATTAAACTTATCTACAGGTAAGTATATCTACTTTTTCACTGACATGTTTTAAAAAATATTTTTACTGACTGACCGAAGCAAGGTGCCAGAGTCTAAACTAGTTGAAAACTAACTAGTTGAACTAGTCGACAATTTTGACATGTACTAGTACAAATTTTTGGACTAGTTTCACCTCAAATGCCAAGGTACTGGAAAAGGCTAACCGCAGAAGAGAGCTGGTGTCCACAGTCATGAGACGGAAAGTCGCCTTCTTCGGACACATGCAAAGAGGATCCCTATATGAATTCCCACGGTTGATCCTCGAGGGCAGAATTCCGGGGAAGAGGAGCCCAGGACGACAGAGACGGAAATGGCTGGACGACATTAAGAAGTGGACCGGACTGAGTTATCAGCATTTAAAAAGCACAGCATGGGATCGCAAGAAGTTTAGCCTACTGACCTCCAAACTTCAACATGAAGATGGCACCTGATGATGATGATGATGACTAGTATGAATGTACCTATATTTGTTCGACAATAACTTGCAGAAGTTTTATCTAAATCATGATAAAAATTGCAAGCAAGTAGTTTGTTCCTATACTATATTTAAGTTCAAATATGATTTAAATCATCTAAAAGGTTGTGGAGATGTGTTTGTGGTTTAGTTCGCCACAAACTGATTTAATTATTATTACTACGTTATTCTATATTTTCCAAGCATTATTTATAGAAATAGCATACGTTTATTATTTACCTTTACACCTTTAATTTAACATATACCTTTATTATGTTACATACTACGTTTGGCTGATTTTGCCAATCTGGTAGGTACATCTGGTGTTTTTATCTGACGCAAAGATTAGATTATTAAAGTGCTAGAAATGTCCTTTTCTTTTTATGCGCTATCTTTTTTTTTTGCTGTCGTATTAAGTATGAAGTGCATTTTTGATACCTTTATTTTTTTCACGCTTTAGATAAAAACGAAGTTTATCATCAATTTTATCATCACTAAAAGGTTACAAGGAAAGGGTAAGATAAGCCGAAAAAGGTCACATTAGGTACCTAAAAATCATTATGAACCACTTTTTCTATTGGACAAACCCGGAATTCGCGAAAAAAAAATCAGATGTTCAATAGAGAAATATCAATGACACTCGACAAAGTTTATAGAATAAGAATTTGTTTTTTTGCGAATTCCAGTGTGGTCCCGTAGTAAAAGTTGATCGTAATGATGAGTACCTAAGTTACTACGAGCCCTTTTTGGTTTGGCATACCCTTTACTTATAACCCATAGCCCTGTGATACTATTGTAATATTTCGCAGCGAACTGCATCTCGCGCCTTATACTCGTATTTCCACAACCGACCAATTTTGCTCAAGGTCAAACTTAAAAATTGTTTTAGAATTATATTATTTAATTATTTAATTGCCTGCAAAATTATATCAAGATTGGATCAACGGTATCGTACTTAAGTTATTGTCCGATAAACATATAAAAACAATATGTGCCATAGACTGAGACCTCACTTCACTCGATTAATAAATGTGAAAGTTTGCGTGTTTGTTACTCAATAACGGTACATTTTAGTACTGACTTTTTTATTCCGGAAAAATAACAAATCCTATAAAACTGCGGATAAAATCGTGAGGCGCACTTACTGCATTCCTACATAGGTTAGTGAGAAATTAACAATCTACCCTCATACCATTTACTTAAATCTATTGAGCTATTTTAGCGTAAGGTATAGATTAAGGTAGGTGAAGGTACAAACATAGGTACCTACACACGTACCATCAGATATCCTAAGTTTAAAAGTTAAAGCGAACCCTGTTTATCCACTTTTATTTAGTCTGAGAGACCATCATCGACGACACGTAGCCCTCTAGCGGGAAGCCATCGAATTAGAATATAAATTGAACTCTTTAAATAAACATTTATAATTTGCATTTAAGGCTCCACTCGTTATATGAAAATTCATATTTTGTTACACGGAATATATTTTGACAGTCGATATGAAAATAAAGGGAGTCCAGATATGATGAGTGATAGAGACGGACATACTGTACCGACCCCACGTAGGTGGGATAAGGGTAAGAAGATGATGAGTAAAAAAGGATTGATAAATAAAACAAATAAACGTTTCACACTCATAGGTCCCCACTAGGATAAATCCTGTGTCGGAGATGCTATGGAACACACGCAAAGACAAGGACAAACTAACACCAGACCCAGAGCAGGTAAAGAGCAGAGCGGAATAATATCAAGTTTGCCTAATAATAATAAACAGAAGATCGTGGATTCGAGTATCGGCCGGGTAGATATTTAATACGATCACTACCTATTACGCAACTAAGAAGATATAATTTCAAACCCTAATCGAAATCCTGTATCCTAATCAAATCGAATCCTAGTCATAATCAAAAACCTTTGTTTGATGACAATGGTGTAGAGTAGAATAACTAGATTATTTCTCAAATTTACAATTGCTTGAATTTTTATTTTTACTTTTAATAACGTCCATTAGACTACAATACTTTTAGAATCGATCAAGAAAACCTCTTTGCCAAAAAAACATCGCAAATCTAATTAAGTTTCCTTAACCAAAACTTTTACAAAACGTTCCAAAATAAGCAATATCCTGCCAACGCTTATCCTCGCATCGGCCCCTTAACAGCCACCGGTGGCAACAAGCGACGCTCAGCTAATACGTTATAAATATTCATAGTCATAAGTAGCTCCCGACCTATCGAACGTTTACGACGTGACCAGCTCCGCAAGACCTCACCTTTTCCATACAAACCTTCTTCAGACACCTAAACTCACTATAGAGCGAAGGAGAAGGGAGGTCAATGAATATTAGCCGTCTAATATTACCCAGGAACGGATTCCGATACACATTATACGATATTTCAATACAGTATTTATATTTCCTCTGGGTGTCGCACTAAATCCGCATAGAGGATAGGTTATGATTGTTTTTGAGCACGTTTTTATTCCCATTCGAGTTTCTGAGGAAGATGAATAATGTATTTTGTGATGGAAATTGGTGGTATTTGAAAATGACGAGAATATCTTGATTTTTTTGGAATTTGAATTTATGAGTAGAAGAGAACTAGAGGTTGGTTGACAGAATATGCGCAGCTATCTCGCTCGCTCATTTCATTTGAAAAAAACATACAGACAGACGCCTAAGTCTTACCTTAAAGGTGCTTCCCCGAAGGAGGTTCAGGACCTTAAAAATAATTTGTGTTTATTCAGGATATTAGGTACATAAACTTTCTTTAATCCTAACTCTTCTCTACCTAACTGTAATGAAAATTACCAATAAATTGAATATCATTATGAACTGTTATGAACTAATAGAGTGCAGTATACACAAACGTACACTTTCACATTTATCATAATACTATTCTATTAAATGTGAATGTGAATGTGAACTATTCTTGTAAAAAGTGCTAGAAGCGCATGACCTAAGCCCATCAGAGAGTTATAAGTCCTTGTAATATTTAATACAGGATTTAATGGAAATAAAACGAACATGAAGGTGAATAACCTAATAACCTAATTTCAGAAAATGAGAATGTAATGATGAGAATGACTTTATGTGGAACCGGGCTTTCGCGATTTCAGGTCCTGTTATTTGAGTTGTTCTAAATGTTGAGTGCAACGAACTCCTTCTGGCTTTGCACCACCGATCTAAATAGGCCTGTATATAAGGTCACTATTATTCTATTGAAAAATTCATGAAAAGATTAACAAATATTAAAAATATTATAAATAACTACACCTGACGGAATTAATGAGTGACGAAATTTTCTTTACTATTTCAATAGCTTTATTATCTGGTTTTTTTTTTTTTTCGTTTTATCTATCTATCCATCTATCTACAAACCGGTTCAGTCATTTTTTCCAAAATAAACTCAAAAGTACGTCATTTGAAAAGAAGTAGAAAAAACCAGAATGATTCGGTTATTATCATTGCACTCCAATAACAGGAAGGCGTTATCTTTTTGAGGGTACTTATTATAATGCTACACGCGATTTGCACAACATAAATAAATAAAAATCATTTGAATGTTATTTTTAACATTGATATGTTATTTTAGCTAACAAAGGCAACTTAAGTCATTTAATACATGGAAAGATGAACAAAACGATGCCTAAAACAATGCAGATTGCAGATGTTCGCGTATAATGATTACCTACATCAATTCGACGTTGCTTAAGTAACTTACCATCGTGAGTTCAAAATGTTTAAACTAGATCTTTTGTTGTGTTGTGAAATATTCAGCAATGGATTAAGTCAAAGTAAAGGCGTTTGTTTTTTACTAACTCATTCAAATCTATTCAACTCTGTAATCATCTCACTTCTGGGATACCAGGTCTACTCTTGAAGGATGATTTGTTTTTACTTGAACATCAAAAACTAGCGCCACATTAAACGTATATGACAAGGTGAGCCTGCCATCTATCGAAAAATAAAATAAAAAGAAATACCGTCTCCCTTACGCGCATAAGCGCTTACATAATTACGCTAACAGCAAACATCGCGTAACATGCGCTGCCCTTATTCGCGGGAGCGCAAGTTTACGCGTTGCTGTGAAGAAAAATATCATCTTAATACTCTGTGGCACGAAGCATAGAGAGTACAGATGTACAGTGAAAAGTAAAAAGAAGACAAATGGATCAAGCAAAATCGACCACCTTTCTTGGCTTCCAGCTGGACAATGCTTTAACCTGGGAAGAACATATAGACAGGCTTTGTAAGACAATCGGAGGCGCATGTTTCGCACTGTGGCGTGTCCGCAATATTGCCTATTCCATAGTCCGGCAATGCTATTTTGCTTCTGTGCATTCTTTACTACAATACAGTATCAAGCTATGAGGGCGTCCTGCTGATTGGGAGCGCATCTTCAAACTGCAAAAAAGAGCCGTACGAGTAAGTTCGAGTGTCGAGACTCGTGTCTGTGAGCGATATCTATGTGTACGTTAGTCGAGCACGTTTTGAACTTAACTTCTGTGCTCTAATGTTTCGCATCTGTGTCTACAAATTCTAGAGACGTAATTAAATATCCTTGAATTATGATCTAGTTAGGACAGGGGATTATTTACCCGTAATTACTTTATTTTATCACGGAACATTGTAAAGCGAAACACACGTTACCATGGTTCCAATGGAAGTTGTTTTGTCATATAATAGCGTAAAGTTGGGTAGTTAGCGCGCCTAGGCATTGGTGTGGTTCAAGTTTAATGAGACTGGCGATTTTTACCGAAGGTAAAAGTTGATGCGTTTGGAATAAGAGCGCGTGTTTGGTTTTAGTGTGTTTGTATGTTTGTTACCATCTTTCTTCATAAAGACTGAATCAGTTTTGACTGCATTTTTTGTATTTAAAATCAAGTTAATTGCGGTAGTTTCAATTGGATAATTAAATATTGTTTATTCCTAACCTATTTTTTGTTAAGTTACCTTGAAATGTAACCCGCTTTCGCTTGTAAGTTATACCATTCACATCCTGAAACGACCCCACCTGGCCAGCCCGTAGACATAACACTCCGAGCACTTACCCTGGCCTTGTTCTAATGACCAAAGTTTTCAGTGTTGCCAACTTAATACACAAAATTACCCCGACATACGTACAATGTTAATGGCGGATGAAAACGTATCGGTTGTATATTAGCTTTTGTTCGTTGTTTGTGGTGATTAAAGTTTGTTATTTTGTTTGCAGGAAGTATAGGAAGCGTAGTTAGCAGATTGTTTAATTTTGATAATCCTTTATTGTGTGGAAAATCGGCTACTTTGTTGCAGATTTCTTCACATAAGAGAGAATTTGGAAATTATGAAACAAAAAGATAATATGAAAAACAATATATGGCTACTACTCGTATTCAAAATAACTTATTTATAAGCTAATTCCTTTAGCAGGCTGAGTATAGTAAAATACATAATCAACTAAGAATCTCACTAACACTATAAATGCAAAAGTTTATGTGTGAAAGGATGTGTGTGATTGCGTATAATTGCTACTTCTTTGACAAAAATGAATTAAATATTACATGAAAGTTAATCTTATATCTCAGGGTGACGAGCGCGCAGTGTCTTTAACTCTAGACTTCAAAATTCTGGGCGGCGCGGCGCAGACCTGTTACGGGCAAACGAAACGCTTAACATCAGGCGTCCGATTTACTCATATCGCCACTAAATAGCATGCGGGTAAAATCACGGAACGCAGTAGATAAAATACCTACAGGTATTACCAGCTGCGCCCTGATGATTCGCCCGCTGCCCTGCGAAACTCCTACCTCCTTACCTAATTTTGTTACCTTTCCTCTCTGAATACAGCCCCTTCCCCCCTCCGGATTTTACCGTCAACAGCTCTGATACAAATGGAGCTCTAGGGAAAGACTCAAACGTTAAGAATCCAGCCTTAAAGCCACATTAGTAACCCAGTAACCAAGCAAGAGACCACATAGTCACCGTAGCTGAAATCGTCGGCATGGCATTAATCAATTTCATCAATTTCAGGGCAAATGGGAGATTAAACATCTTATATCTCAGGGTGACGAGCGCAGTGCTGTACCGCGCAGGGGCTTGAATTCTGCGAGTTCATAATTCTGGGTGGCGCAGACCTGTTATGGGCAAACATGACGCTTAACATCAGGCGAGCGGTTTGCTCGACTTGTCACTCAATTAAATAAAAAAAATCATCATCATCGCATAATTTTTAACCGACTTCAAAAAAGGAGGAGGTTATCAATTCGTCTGTATGTTTTTATTTTTTATTTTTTTTTAATATGTTTGTTACCTCATGACTTTTGACTGGGTGAATCGATTTTGATGATTCTTTTTTAATTAGAAAGCTGACGCTTCCCATTTGGTCCCATTTCAATTTAGTCCAGTTCTGATAATGGTATCCATGAGAAAACCATATAAGTCTTAAATTTGCATTAAGTACGTGCGCGACAAATAGATGATTAACTCAATAGTCAGTCTTTTGAAGTCGGTTTTTGTTTTTTTGTTTTGTAATAATAATGTTCTTGTTTATGTCGAGTGGTAACAAGCGTCCAATACACCTTGACCTTTAAGACTAAAGTATGATAATTTCTAGATAATGACTCCTAGCACTGTATCAAGTGCTTTACTATTCTGACGGTGACGTTCACGATACAGAATATTCATTTCGCGTGGTCGTATAATAGTCATGGTGAAATGTCAAAAGGTCAATAATTATTTTGGAAATTGGAGAGGCTAAAAAGGAAAAATGATTATATTTTGTAAGTAAAGTTGTAACAAAAAAGTCTAATGTGTTTAATTTTTAATCATGACGAAAAAAGAGTATTTCTTACTTTTGACGTATTTGTTTGTAAAGGATTATAAGGAAAGAGTAAGTTAAGCCAAAAAGGGCTCATAGTACTCATTATTATGATCAACTTTTACTAAGGGATTAACCCAGAGTTCGGCTGTTCCCTACAAAAATTTGAATGACATTCGACAAAAAAAAAAAGTACTATAAATCCTTTTAGGCTAAGCATGCCCTATCTTTGTAACCCTGTATATCTGTCTGTGGTATCATAGCTCTTAAACGGCTCATTAGATTTTGATCTATATAGATTTAATTTTAAGAGTGACTCAATAGAAAGTTATGAATAGTTTAGTTAGATAGGAAGGGTCTAAAAGTTTCCGCTCAAAAATTTTAGACATCTTCTTATTCATTTTAGTAGTTAGAAAGGTATGAAGATTTAACAAAACCAAACTTTCGGTTCTACCATAAATAAACTTGTCCTACAGTTTTTACCTACTAATAAAGCGTTACTTAAATCAAGTTCTTTCAATCAAATCCGTTCAGCCGCTACGAAGATGTACTCGTATGAAAACAAAATTTATTTATTCTTACTTTCGCACTAAGAATATAATTATTTTTTATTCTCTGATTATAGATTTGACCGCCATCTCGCCTGATTGTATGGAATACGCTTGCCTAGAGGAAACCGATTCACTCGCGACTTGATTATAGCAACCTGGAAATACCAGTATTCCATTTTCTAGCAGTATGCACAATAAAGATAAAATCAAAGTACAAATTAAGCATTGAAATAAATATCTCACCATTACCACCATTTGGTTTCCAATTCTTTTTAAAGCCTTTTTACCTACCTACTATCCAAAGCCTCATATAGCACGAGCGCCTCATCGCCCGCAAAGAAATGCAAACACCCTTTCAGAAAACGGAACACCGGAAAAACATAACACATTCGTACTCCTATTCATGCAAAAGGCGCAAGGTTTAAACGTTTCACTGGTAACCTTTTCATGTGACCAACGAGACGGTAACATCTACGGCGTAGCGGCGTAGCTGTAGGGGTAACCGCTACGGAGCTACGAGCGTCAGTGTGCTACGGGCGGTCGCACGGGACGGTCGCGACTTGCCTAACGTCTCTCGAATATCAAGGACTTGTTGCGATGTATTATGAGATTATAAAACAATATTAAATTGAGCTGAAAGATTTGTGTGAAATAAACTGTTTTTTGGACGGTAGTGATTGGAGTCTATAGGTTTTTGTTTGGACAAAGTAATTCACGGTCTTTGTTCGATGTAGCACTTGTGAGGAACAATAGATCGTGTTTGGTCTGTAAATGTTTGTGTTGCTGTCAAACGGTTGAACGCTATTTATTTCGATATACTTGTGGTTATTTCGACATAAATGCTGTGATAACAAAACGAGACTTAGCTGGTAGAAATTGAGGGTTGTCTCTTAAAACACGTATCACACGTACTATGTCTATTGTTAAGGCTGTATTTTAGAAATATAGAAATTAACACAATGAAACAATTTTGGTAAATTTTTGATTTATATTTTTTTGAACCATAGTTCTGGTGTAAAACTATTGTTAATTGGTTTTTCCATTCTCAATATTACAATTTATAAAAAATGCCACTAAATTTTGGTATGATATCAATAAAATCCACAGCTATCTTATTTAGACTAATTTTTTTATAGACGACCAATTATGAGTAAAATAAATCAAACCAACATTTCAACAATCGAAAACCTGCACCAATTTCTATGAAATAATTTTCTAAATGCAACCACCATCAATGTAAAAATTTCCAACTAATTTAGAATTCCACATAATAATTTCTAACAGTTTCTAACGTACAATTTTCCGTGAATCAAGTTAAATGTAGAGTTAATTTCCTGAAGCTCTAGGTAAATGTAGAGTTACCCGACTGCGTGTGACGTGTAATAAGAGAGCAACGTTTCACAAAACACTGCAGCCTGGCTTCATCAATTAACCCAGCACTTTCGCTCTACTATTACTCTTTTCACGCTAGAGCATGATTTCCATCAATTTACTTTATGCACTTTGCTCTACTATTAGTTTACGATAGAGTTTGAAAAATTAAAAAGTGAATTTTTATAAGTCCGTATCTCTACTTCCCGCTTGAGCATGATTTACATCAATTTACTTTATGCACGTTGCTCTACTATTAGTTTACGATAGAGTTTGAAAAATTAAAAAGTGAATTTTTATAAGTCCGTATCTCTACTTCCCGCTTGAGCATGATTTACATCAATTTACTTTATGCACTTTGCTCTACTATTAGTTTAAGATAGAGTTTGAAAAATTAAAAAGTGAATTTTTATAAGTCCGTATCTCTACTTCCCGCTTGAGCATGATTTACATCAATTTACTTTATGCACTTTGCTCTACTATTAGTTTACGATAGAGTTTGAAAAATTAAAAAGTGAATTTTTATAAGTCCGTATCTCTACTTCCCGCTTGAGCATGATTTACATCAATTTACTTTATGTATTTGCTCTACTATTAATTTATAATAGAGTTTGAAAAATGAAAATTTGTGTTGTTTTTAAAAAGTAGGTAAATACATAATTTATAATGGTAAGTACCTAAAGTATTACCCTCTACTTGACGCTAGAGTATGATTTCTATCAATTTATTTTATGCACTTTGCTCTACTATTATGTTTTTATTTCATAGGGCATAAAAAACGAAAAATGTTGTTTTTTTAATATTAAGAAGGTTTATGAGATACTCGTAGTTAGAAAAATATTTTATTCTTGAAATTGGATTATTTTTTGTGAAATATTCGTAATGTTTAAATAGGTCATAGAATTTTAAGGATATGGTTGGAATGTAAAATATCTCAATGCATAAATCTTGCTTTGTTTTATCTGTCAGTTAGATACTCAAACACTAAAAAAAAGAAATTATAAAACAAAAAAACATATTTAGAGCACAAATTTTTAACAATTTTTTTTTTTGTTTAGTTTTATCAGAAAATATATTTTATTGTCTACGCCATCCAATTAGATATATCTATCTCTTACGTTGGTCCGTTCTAATTGACATTACGAGTAAATATCACTTACTACCCTTTTTTTCATACTACTGACAGTGTCATACCTTTACTAGCATATAATTATCATATCATAAGAAACTTGCTCTCTTGTGACACCAAGGATCTAAAAACGTTTCATTTTTAACCAGAATAACAAAAATAATTGGCTGTGACAGACAAAGACACCGGACTCTCACCATAAGTGTTCCTTTTTAATTTTTTTTAGGAAACCCTAAAAAAATAACCTACTTTAAAACAAATAAGACTCAGAAAATGTTATCAAAATTGCTATGATTTTAGTCTAAACGAGTAATATTACTTTTAATTCGTAGAAATCTGAAATTAGTTTTCAATTTTCAGAGCTCCTGTTTATTTATTTACGAAGAATAATTCGGGTTGGATATTTCAGAATTTTATTATTTTCAGAATTATATTATTGTTGTCGAGTGATTTTTTAACGAAACCTTAATGAATTATTGTAAGTGAAATAATAAAAATATTAACTCATTTCAAGGAAAAATAAACCATAATTATTCTAAAATATATTTTTAAATAACTTGATATCTACGGACAACATAGCCTATTATTTAGTTCAAGCTACGTATCCAAAAAAAGCTGCTTATTTGTTAATATTTCATTAGTTTTTAACCGTGCAATATTAGATAACGTTTTCTAAATAAAAGTTTTCCATGTGTTTAATCAGAATATAAACTTTATTTATTTCTCCGATTAGCCGTTACAGCATGAAAAAGTAACAACCACATACTCAGTGCTAAACTTGAACAGTTAAATATTAGTGAGGTGTGATGAATAATTCGTTACCTCCCTCTTTACATCTCGGTTTAACTTGGTAAACCAATTGTTTACAACCCGCAACACGTAACCTTTACTACAACAGTACAACCGTTTCCTCAAAACATCGAAACAAACGCCTAATCATACATTATTCCCAACTTCCGCAAATAAATAAATTAAACTCAAAAGGGTATCAAATTATCGAAGTAATTTCTTTGCAAATAAATGGGATTGGAAAGGGTTGTTTTCAAAGACTTTTGGAAGTAGTGAAGTGGTTAGTAATGTGGTTGGGGTCTGAGGGCGCGTGACGGAAGCATGAGGTCCGAGAGGAGCTGCTTCTGGAGTCTGCTGCAGGCGCTGGCGCTGCTGCCGACCATGGCTTTCAAAGGTGAGATACCTATTTGGTTCACATCAGACACACCCAACCTTCGAGGGTAGACCTATATCCCAGCAGTGGGAGGATTAAAGGTTGAAAATGATGAATGACGAGACACATACGCGTTAGCCGCGTTTTGCCCCTGTTTGGCTCAGCGGTAGTTTATCCGGTTTATAATCCAGAGGTCTCGGGTTCGATTCCCAGCCAGGCAGATGTTTGAATAATGAATTAAAAATCTGCTCTGGGTTAGTTGTTAGTTGTTCTTGTCTTTGACTATGTTCCATGACATTCCCGCCACAGGTTATTCTAGTGAAGAGCTATGAGTGTGAAACTTTATTTATTTATTTATGCTATAGTAAGGCGCAAGCACCGGTGGGAGCATCAAGATTGACTGCTAGCCAGCCAATGCTTCAGAAACCGTCATAATATCAGCCGTACTCACTCTCATATCATTTGGACCATTACCGAAGTAAACCCATTCGACAGAAAAACTTCTTTCGATTACCTCGTCGGTTATGGTCTTGTCAGCATAGCAAGGAGGAATCAAACCCTACAATACTCGCTGACTGGGTGTTTTCCTGTAGTTAAAACATTGGTGTAAGTCACGAGTGAATCAGTTTCTCCTAGGCAAGCGTGAACCATTGTAGACCACATCGTAACTTACCATCAGGTAAGGTGGCCGAAGAGTTGACCAGGTTCGAAGAGTTGAGAAGAGGTGGCCAGTACCGCAGAGTTTTGATCTTATCGATGAAGTAATTTAAAGACTTGACGATCTTTTGCTGCTGTTGTTTCTTGTACCTCTTGTGCGACGTGACCTACCTTCTTTTTAACCGACTTCAAAAAAGGAGGAGGTTATCAATTCGTCTGTATGTTTTTTTTTTAAATTTTTTTTTATGTTTGTTACCTCATAACTTTTGACTGGGTGAATCGATTTTGATGATTCTTTTTTATTAGAAAGCTGACGCTTCCCATTTGGTCCCATTTCAATTTAGTCCAGTTCTGATAATGGTATCCATGAGAAAACCATATAAGTCTTAAATTTGCATTAAGTACGTGCGCGACAAATAGATGAATAACTCAATAGTCGGTCTTTTGAAGTCGGTTTTTGTTTTGTAAAAATAATGTTCTTGTTTATCTAATCTAAGACTGGTCCTCTTATTTATCCCTTCTTTCTTACGTTCCCAGTTTCATAAGTTCCTCAAAATTACCAAAGATCCTGCCCCTTCTATTCTTATGCTCGTTTAAAGACTTCTTCATTTACAATATGTAAACAAGATCAGTCATCTAGTTTCCTATCTCGATCAAAAGCAAAATGGTTTCGAATTAATCATTAATACTCAACCGTGGAGCTTTCAAAAGACTTCCCTAAATGGAATTTCCTAGCGCTTTAAATTTAAATTACTCAATATAAAATGCGAAACTGCGCCAAAATACGAGACCAACTTAAACTTAACTTATTCATTTAGCTTTGGACCGCGCAGTTAAAATTCACATCTTATTAACTTAGCAACCGCTCTTTAACTTACTTATAACTTAGTAAAGCTGAATTAGTGGAAGTAATCCTTAACGCCGTAACGGATAAGGGTAAGAACACACCGCGCTGTCTGTTGCGACGACATTTTTTGTTGTTTTAAATTTATTGAATTCATAACCTTATCGCTCATTATCACTTAAGTAAGCTATCTTACCTAAATGAAGAGTGAGATAATTTATTCTTTGGCTTAATCCTGTCTAGTGTTAGTTTTGACTCGACATCAAAATTGGCAATTAATTTTTTTCAGGTTTCGCAGGTTGGACGTTTCATCACAGCTTGCTTCATGTGGAGCGATAGTGCAGTCAAACGAAATAAACGCTATCTAGAACGTAAACTGGCTCCGGCATAATTGTAGGATTTAACCGGATTACTATAATTTACATGGTACTGAACTGGAATCGAAATTAGCAAAGAACAGTGCAACATGACATAGAACCTCGATATTGCATTATTTACATGTTTTTTTTTTTTATAAAAGTTGCCGCTCTTTCATGTAAATAAAAATCTCACTACTTTACAGGCCATCTGCTTGATGGTAATCAAAACCGCCACCTATGAACGCCTGCAACACTAGCGGTGTTAATGATGCTTTGCCAGCTCTGAGAGGTGCTCCCCTTTTAAAACCAACATGGGGTATGTTGTAGTTCAGCGAAAAAACTATTGCTGGAAGGGCAATCCAAATCTTGCAAGTCTGCGTTCCACATCTTGTTTTTTGTTTTACCTAATAAAACAAAAAAAGTCATGCATCCGCATAGTATCTGTTTCTGTAGCTTAGTCCAATACTAGCTGACTCGACAGACTTAACTTGTCCTGTCTTAACGATGACTATTTAATTCGAATTGGTAAAAAAGCCATTGCGTCAATTCTATGTCAAATGTCAAAAGTTACATTAAAAAAGTTTACATTGTCCAAAGCGCTAAAGTTAAATTATGGTTTAAGTATTTTTAAATTTTCTAATTTTTCATGTTTTTTTACTATAAATTGAGATGTGAGCTATCCTATCTCCTAAGTTAGATCGAACTGCACACGGTGTGCAAATTTGATTGAAATCGGTTAAGTAGTTTAAGAGTCTATAGCGGACAAACAACGTGACACGTAATTTATATATATTAAGAAGAAGATAATTATTTTGGTCGCGTTACGTAGCCAAGTCATAGTGAAGCCTCACCTTTACGCCGTAACGGATTACAGTCATGAATTTCAGAGTTGTGTAAAAAAGTTTCAGATGGGGTAGCCTTCGTTTATCTTTGTATAATTATCTGGATAAGCCGATGGTTGGAGCGGATAATGGATCCTGTAAAATTGTATCTATACTTAGATAACTTTGTAACCAAAAATCTAGTCGCAGATTTTCGTTTTAATAGTGAGATATTGTTATTTAAAAAAACGTTTCACACTTGTAGCTTCCCACTAGGATACCCTGTGTCAGGGATGCCATGGAATATACACAGAGACGACTAACTCAGACCTAGCGCAGATATTTAAATTCATCATCCAATCATCTGCCCGGCCGGGAATCGAACCCGGGACCTTTAGCTTAAAAGACGGATGTACTACCGTTTAGCTAAACACGTCGGTGAAAAGAATGGAAACTACTAACTAAAATAAACGATTTGTCGTAATAGAGATAATCTTACTAGGATTCTCCGTATGGATGTGTGGGAAGCTTTGGATAGCACACAAAGGTTTGGACAAATAACACCTAGGTAAATCCAATTCAATATCATTTAATCGTCTGTTCGGCCTTCCTTCTTTTTCTTTTCTTTCTTTCTTTCCTTTTTCCTAGATACTTGAATGAAAGAGACGTCGATAATTATAAGCCGCATTGATTTATTTTAATAAATTCTCAGGTTACTTCAATTGATTAATTAGTAAAACAAATTCAACGCCCTCATCAAAACAGCTGTCAAACGCAAAACGCAAAGCGAAACATTTCGTTCCACAAAAATTCAATAATATCTATCCCAATCGCATAATTCAATGGCCGGATGCAAACGAGTTTATACATAAATAAATATATTTATGTTTCGGCTGGCTGTAGGGACCCAAAGCTGATTTGTAAACGTAACACCGGAACATACAAATTTGCAATTCACCTGTTCACCTTTATGTTCGGACCGTTTATTTGAAATAGCGGGTCGTGTTAGTCTTGTTTACGTTTGTATTTTTGAGCTTTTGGTACCAGTTATCTGCGTAGCTTGCCCGTTCGTGGGTACAGAAATACTAATAATTAAAAACAAAATAGTTTAATAAACTAAAAAAACACGCATTGTCATCGGTCTTTAACAGGTGTGCAAAGTTTGAATTAAATCTGATCGTTCAAAGTAGGGCAAAATCGAGCTCAAAGGAGTCGGTTACATACATATTACATACATACAGGTAAAACTAATAAAAGCGTGTTAAAATAATTATTTTTACAAAACAAAAAAAGACTTCAAAAGACCGACTATTGAGTTATTCATCTATTTGTCGCGCACGTACTTAATGCTTTAAGACTTATATGGTTTTCTCATGGATACCATTATCAGAACTGGACTAAAATTGAAATAAAAATTGGAATAAAAAAAAAAAACATACAGTCGAATTGATAACCTCCTCCTTTTTTTAAGTCGGTTAAAAAAAGAACCATCATAGCATAGTAGATCCTATGTATGTCCTACGTCTGTGAGTGTCTATGTTTCAACACAACCTTTAATTCTA
Source organism: Alcis repandata (assembly GCA_949125135.1). Classification (NCBI taxonomy): domain Eukaryota; kingdom Metazoa; phylum Arthropoda; class Insecta; order Lepidoptera; family Geometridae; genus Alcis; species Alcis repandata. The sequence continues at coordinate 9,789,727 of OX421238.1, forward strand.
AGTTGATCGATGATACGTAACGAGTACAGTGGCGAGTCAGTGTCTTTGACCGAGTACGCGGTTTATATTAACTGTTTGACGAGGTGAGACAGTACTTGAAGTATGATTTGTTTGCTCGGTCGTCTGTGCCCATTTACTGTCTCGAAACTGTACTCCTTACGTCTAATCAACCCTTTACCACTGCTGGGACACTGAGAAAAAATCCGCTAAAAGAATGATGAATTCACTAGTAGTATGGAGCATACTGAAATCACCAAAAAGTACGATGATTAGCACCAGTTTATGATAGTTATCACCGTAAAAATTGGTGCTGATCATCATATTTTTTGGTGATATCGGTATGCTCCGTACTTTATGTGAATTCATCATTCTTTTAGCGCAATTTAGATGGGCATTTTTCTCAATGTATGTAGTTCACCCTCAAAGGGTGTTTCAACTATAACCAAACCCATAAACAGTAAAATGGCCACATACTGGCAATTCATAATATACATAGATTTGCGTATGAATTGTTCCCGTAATAATATATTAAATAATACTGCCGTTTAATACAGCCGTTTTCCATGGATTTCCTGTCATTACATTGAGTGAGTTTAATATGATTTAGCGAATTAGACCGTTCTATGAAATTTAGCAGAATTGCCAGTAATCTGTCAGGAATGAATTGCTTTCAGAGGAATTGCATACAGCGCCCATTTTAGACCACTTGATCTTCTTTCAGCGTTAGCAATGACACAACTAACTAAAAAACTTTTAGGTAAATTGTATACTCACCCTTCGGGGGTAAACCTGTATCCCAGCAGTGGGAAGATTAAACGTTAAAAAAAAGAAAAAATATATGAGAAAAAAAGGATAAAAGTAAAAAAGAGATTAAAAGTTGAGTATTAATAGTAATTGTAGACTAGCTTTATATTTTTGGTAAAGGAAAGTGATGGACGCTCAGCGCTTGCTCTAACCTGGCCGTAAGATGGTGTATTTAATATAGGTACTGACGTCACAGCACTGGACTTGTAAGTAGGTAGGGTAATTAAACTATTTTCGTTAAAAAAAATTGGGAAAAAGAGAGGGGTAATGGAAGGAGAGGGAATAAAAGAGAGGACAATTTCTCGAATTTTGGGATTGAATTTATGATTAAAACTAATACTAATATATTTAATATACATTCCAGGTATCATGCTTAGGTACTGTCGGAAGCAAAGAAGGCGTAGGTTGGTAATAAGTTGTTGTAATTTGAGATGTTTTCATGTGTTTCAAGAATTCCAGGGAAATAATTAAAACAATTAATGATTTTAAACGAGGTAGGCCGCTTTATTCTATTTTGAATTTTCTCTCAAAATAGAGTTAAAACCTTTTCAGATAATTATTTTAATAAATATCTGCTTTATTTATAACACGGGCAGCTTTAATAGCGCTGGACAACTGAAATTGTTTCTTTTGAAAATGTGGTCGTATATTGCCAGGAGAACGAGTAAAAACGAGCGGGTAAATGGAAAATAATAAATGAGAAATTGTTGCGAAGTATAATTTTTGAAGCCATAAAAATCGAAAGTACGTTAATGAAAGAAGGACAATAAACGTTCTGTTTTCTCTTCCATCTTTGATGTTTTCCATTGACACGCGACGCGATACGACACGCAACACCACGCCACGTGTTTCCATAAACTAGCTCTTACATCGTTATCCTAAAAGCTACATGTTAATCGAGGGTATCTACCAACTTATCAAATTTCATCCGATCATCCGAATCCAGTTATTGTTTCGCCGTTTTGTGTGATTAAGTAACTAACAATTAAGTAATTTTACTAGTAAGTTACTAGTATATTCTTTAGTTAAGTATAAGGTCCCATGTAATCTTTTAGTTAATAAACCTTTTAGTATATTTTTTTTGTAACATTTAGACATACAAACTTTCACATTTAGTATATTATAATATTAGTAGGCACGATAACCGGTTATATTAAATTTAAATTTTTATAAAATTTAAACTGAAAAGCTAACTGAAATTACTAAACACGCTTATTTTCCGAGAACGCAAGCAATTTAGTTTAAAGTGCATTACCAGCTCCATAATACCAGACATCATACCGCAGTTTCGACGAAGCCTCGAAAATCTAATTTGGTCGGCAAATACACTCAGTGCGCGGAATGACTTCACTCTAGACTGATTCCTCCGCTCGTATTCAGTTTTAAAGTCACATTTAATGTACAGAATTTCAGTAACGTGTATAATAAACATCAGTTGAAGTTATGAGCAAAGTCTATTTTGAAGAACATCGTTTGTTGAGAATTTTATTAAAAAATTTCAAAAATTATATTTTTTTGTGAGTTTTTGAGTTAGCAATAGATAGGTAGATAAACTCTTGTTTGTTCACACCAGAAATTACAAAGTAAAATGATCATTACATCTATCAATAGATAGTAAGAGATGGTAGTAGAGTAGATGGTAGATGGTATGGTGGCAGATGGCAATAGATGTTTTCATATTATTATCTATTAAAAAATTGTGCTGCTTTCTAAACTAAACAAATCTGACGGACTTTTTAATTATTGGCGTCTCTTTTCACTTCAGTATAGGTTAGAAAAGGATAGCAACAATTTTGAAGCCGTCAATTAAATCTTGAATCTCGAGAATTCTAATTGAAATTCATTGTCCAGGATTTGCTCCCGTACATTAAGATCAGTCTGATAACAGTATTGTAAATCTGGAGCTTAGTTTTACTGCTTAGAAGGCTAGCTATTGCTTGCAACCACTTTGGGTCTCTGCATTAAAGGAGTAAATAAGAAAATTATATAATAATTAACGCTAATTTTATCCGCATCAGAGTACGGGAAATGTAAAAGAGGTTAACAAAAATCTCAGCCCTCAACATCTCATTTAAATTTGACGAACACCTTGCATACATTTTACCCACACTCACTCCGCATTTCTCGCTGCTACATAATACATTTTCCGGCAGAATGGTCCGAGAAAATAAATGGCGCGAGCACACGCCAAAGTACTCAAAATGACGCGTTGACGTGCGAAAAATAGAGTAGAAATTGAAATATTAAAAATCACGGGCGACTTTTGTGAAGGAAATGAAGTGGACACAGGTGCAGATGCAATGTTGTGGAGAAGTTTGCGGATTTTGGATAAAGAAATGGGAAAGTTTGTGTAAATATAATATTATAATATTTTGACTGGAGGTGACATGGGGTGTGATATTGCTTGATGTAGATTAAAGGTTCGCGCACACTAAAGCCCTGGATGTCTTGAAATCGCGAGTAAATTGTTTTCGTTTAGGCAAACGTGCTTTATCGTAGATATCATTGCTTACCAGCCGGTGAGTTGATGGTCAAACGAAAACCTATCATAGAATAAAAAAAATAACATTAGGACAGGCCGCATTTCTGCGCAAAAATCATCCTGCATCACTACAAATTGCCACTATCTGTCACAATGCAGTAACGGCTAGCAAAAAAAGATCATAAAATTCACTCTATGACACGGAGTTTATACCGTTCGTTATACGTTCAACAAAACCTTTCAAAGCATTGTAGAAATCACGCCCGATAGATAAAAAAACATTGCTAAACTAAGTGTCGCGTCATTTCTGTAAATGATATAATATTTATTGGTATTTATGTGTTTCGTTAGACACAGATTCTTAGGTTTTGTTTCTAATAGATTATTGAAAGATTATATTACTTCTACCGGAAAAAAAAAGATTTTATTTTTCACCGAATTACTTCGTCGCTGATACAAATTTTGTGGGGCAATAATTCCGCTTTAAAAAATAAAAATATCAGTTAAAAAACAGAATTAACGCTGCGTAGCCATTTTAATTTTTAATGGCTATTCGTGCCTTCTCTTTTTTACTGGCAAAAATGGGAGTCCAGGTATAATAAACTCATTTCTGCATACTGCGAAAATATTCCGTTTCAGACCTGCCAGAAATAAAATTACGTCCGTATATTTTCGTTATAACTTTTTGACGGTGCATCCTCAGTTTTTTATTCCGCCACGCAAGCACTCGGTATGATAATTGCTATGAAGATGGAAGGGACCAGCAGTACTTTAGCTATAACTAAAGCTTAAGTCCTTAAGTAAAATTATTATTATTATATATTAACTAGTAAGTAAACTTAAGTAAAAATTAAGCAAGTAGTAATTTAAGCAAGTGGATGCGTAAGGCAGAAGATCGTGCATTGTGGTGTTCTTTAGGAGAGGCCTATGTTCAGCAGTGGAAAAGCATTAGATAGGCTGATGATGTATAATGATGATGACCTTTAAGTAAGTCTAAGTTTTACCAGTGTGCTGATGAAAAACGGTGTTGATGATTATGATGAAACGTGACCTAAGTACCTACTACTCCAGGATTTAAGCTACCTCTATTAAATATTTATTCAATTCGACGTGGCTGCGTCAGCGTGAATTATTAACAAATATACAGATAAACTTTCGCATTTATAATATTAATTTGGTGTGACAACTGCGAAACTGAGTATAAGCTTATTTTAATTTTACCAATTGAATTTATTTTTGTCCCTGTCACTCAAATGTCTATTTTTATTAGAAGAACAGATTTCGAAAATAAATGTTGTTAAAGTTGTTGTTGTTAATAAATTTAAGTAATATGTTGCCTGAGAATAAATTTACAGAGTTGTTCGGAACAAAATAAATGTCACCCTGATCGGGTAAGTATCAATATTTCAGCAGCTTAATGTGAGAGCGGAGTTCATAAATATTGCCTTCTCACTTCAATTTGTCCAGTTTTGGAGCAGGCTCAACAATTCTTAACTTAAAACAACGAAGACGTATGATGCTCTAAACATCGCAGGATTAAGTTACAAATGAATTTTACCATTAGCAGTCATCTATTCTTCAATCTATCGCATTAGAGACATATCTAAAGCCATAATTATTCATAAAATTTGGTTCAGTCGTTTAATAGTTACAAGGGAACGTAGGGACATGTCAAACACATAGTCCTCCACTATTGATTTCACCACAGTCGGGTATGGAATGTTAGATTTGCTTACATAAAAGTCAAGACTCTTTTTACGGCACAGGGTACGACCGTGCTTATGAATTGAAGCTTAGAGCTTAGAAACTGCTTGAAATTTCAACCGCACACAGTCTTGACGTTTTGTGTGAACTACATTAGCATTTCGTGACAGGTGCGAACGGCGCCGTCTCCCTATCGACCCATATGCGCCGTTTTTGCCCCGTTTTGTAGGTCTTTTTCGTGTTTTTATGAATACTTGTTTTATTGCTGTTTCAGAGGCTCTTTTATTGTTCGTTTGTAGTTCAAGCGGCTTTTTATTTGGGTAATATTGGTACAAGAGCGCTCTCGGCGGTCTAAATTGAGTTAAAAATTCAAGGGTAGTCTTTAGTCTATCTGTGAAGTAGGACGTCGGCTCTGCGGTGTAGCCTTGGCGTAAAATTGTAGGGCAGTAATTTAATTTGGGGCTAGAAAAACCAATAAAGCACACTAAAAGTTTGTAACTATCGTTTCCCAGACCATTAGTTAGAAGTTCTAGAGTAGAGCCGAAACTAGTTTTAAATAAATTAGTTTTAGTTTTTCTTTACCTTAAGTATTGTACATAAAATTGTCAATAGTATTGTTGAAAATAAACCATACAAATTTGTCGATAGGTTTCTTAAATTTAACATTCGAAAAGTTCTATTTTTGTAATGTGAATAAAAGTTACTGAAAAAATACTCGTATAAGTAAAAGTCCACAAAGTAAAACTGTCTTTTTTAGCTAGTACCTATTTTTTATGTCTCAGAATAACGTAACGAAGCCATACAAAAGCGGAGCACAACAGCCTTCAAGGTTAAGAAAATTAAAACTTTGTTACTGTAGCAAAGTTGAATTAATTACAGACCGGGGGCGTCGTGGGCCGACCAGGGGATTTTGTAACGGTTGATCAAGGGCAAAAGCGTGCGTTGGTAGTATATCATATGCAACCTTTAATCCTCCCACTGCTGGGATACAGGTCTACCTCGAAGGGTGATTAGGCCGTATTTCACCACGCTGGCCAAGTGCGGGTTGGTGAATTCATATACGCCATTGAATATCTTCTCCGGACATATGCAGGTTTCCTCACGATGTTCCTCACGACATAAATCCCAAAGAACTCATTGGTACGAGTCGGGGTTTGAACCCGCCACCTCAAGAATGCGAAGCGGCTGTTCTCCCACTGAGCTCCCACGGCTTGGCTTGGCTTGGTATGGCTTGGTAGTATATGGTAGTCCTTATCTCATCGAGCAACAGTCATTCATTCATTCAAAATTTAAGATCGTTGCTCTTGTCGATGGAGCAACTTCCAGGCTTGGCGATCCTCTGCAAGTGCTTTTACCTCCCTGTACGACATGACATCTGCCTTCTCCTTAATCTGGTCCAAGAACGTTCTCCTTGGTCTTCTAGGTCCTCTCCTTCTTTCAATCTTTCCCTCTATGATAGATTTCATTAAATTGTCCTGTCGTACAAGGTGGCCAAACATCTTGCCCCTTTTGTTTTCAATTATGATCACTAGACTCCTCTTTTTCTGCGCCATGTCTATCCTTCCTGATTACCAAAACAGTCCAAAAGACAAAATGGGTATTTTTAAATTAGGACTAATAAAATCAGTCAGAAAGACTAGGCGGTCAATTCAAGGCAAAGCTGACCAAGTTTCTTGACCTGTTCATCTTATGAACACAGACGACCTTACGATATTTTTGCCATCAATCAACCATTTTTCCCTTATCGTTCAGAACTGATCACTTCGCTGACAGACCAAAAGACAGAAGAAACTTTCTGCCCTTCTTCAATGTTAAATGGAAAGAGCAGCCAGTAGAAAGGGGACACCCATTCTACTGGCCGCTAGACTAGGTGTAGCCTATCTAACGAGAACTATATCTTTTAAGTTACCTAAAATTTCTCCTAATCTCGAGCTGAACGGGAAAACTCTTTGACACTGGCTATGCCTATCTACTTTTTAATTTAATCCGAAAAGTCTTTAGGCGGCCTAAAAACTCACTATTTATTTTGGTTTATTTTTAATCAGCTCACTTACTGATTTTTTAAAAATAAACCATAGCATTACATTAAATAACCACAATGTTATTACTATGTGGATGATAATGATAATTGATAAATCAAACGAACTACAAAACTGTCTAAACATAAAACAGGCGACATTACCAAATCCAATCCATCCTAAATTGTCTCTTATTCTAAATTAAACAAAGTTCATTATGGTTTAATCCGTACGAAAACTTAATTGCAACAAATTGATCGCTTACACGAGCAGCACAATTCAATTATTGCTTTATTACGTACGAACGGGCAGGGCTTTGTGAATGCGATAATTATTTGTATTGGAGCCATTGCTGGATCAAACTTGATTACGTAGTGAGAAATTATAGCACAAAAATCGAGAAAATTAAAAAAAAAACGGAAAATTGAGCTCAGAATCTTTTGTAAGTTAAAATATATTTTTTTTAACTTTTCACAAGATTTTACGTAAGTACTTAAGTCTTATGATTCTCAAAGGAAAATTATGAGATTAGAGGAGGTAAAATTGGACTTGAAAAATAAAAGCGCTCTTAATTCGCGGTGGTTTCTCTCTTATAATTTTTTCCGGCATAAAAATATCTTTTTATATGACTTTCCGCGCTTAGAACAAAATAAAAATGAAGCACATTAAAATACAAAAAAAAAAAAATTTGCTCCATCAATAATATCATCAATTAGTGTTCTACTTCTATTTAACATCACGATTATTATATAAATTGCTTTAGTTTCGATTAATATTGATTTGATAATATTGGTGAGGTGAAACCGCGGGGCGGACCTAGTTGTGCAATAATTTCAATTGAATCGATGTGAAGCCCTATCGTTTCCTCTCGCAACTCTACAATACCTCTGAACTCTAGCAAAGCTCTACAAGTATGACGTTACTTCACTGAAACGCGAGCACTAGCAATTACTCGCACGCAAGACTGTCTCTAGAGTAAACGTATTTATAGTGCCTGCTCTTCTGTTGAGCAAGAAATAGGGCAGAGAAATAGATCATTTCGGAGAGTGTGCTTCTGATCTGCATGGTCTTATACCCTCTGGCCCGTTCTTCTATCGGACCACCAAGGGCACAAAAAAGCGTCATCGTTTTATGGTTGACATACCTAAAACCCGAACGAAACGCTTTGACTCCACATTCATTTTGCGAACCGCACGAGTGTGGAATGATCTGCCTGAATAGGTGTTCCCCGATGGATATAAGTAATATGGGTGTCTTCAAGTCGAGAGTGAATCGGTTTCTTCTAGGCAAGCGTGCTCCATCGTAGGCCGCATCATTGTTTACCATCAGGCAAGATGGCGGTCAAACGCAAGCCTATTTATGAATAAAAAAAAAAAAAATCTATGATTCAAATTTTCAGATTCAGATTTTAGGTCTTAAACAATGTAATTTAATAACGCACATGAGTTACAACGGGCCCTTTCGAGCGCAGCAAATTAGGGCAGAGGACTATTAAAATCTGCATGCAAGATAAAAATCAATAATCTCATATTCTCAAGACAGGTTTTGGTGCAGATGTTTAGGTGCAGAGCAAACGGCTTTAAGGACAACTGTCATTCCAATTTCCACGTTAAAGTTGGTTTTAGGCCGTAATAATTCGTAAATCGTGATTGGCATTCATATTACTAGTTGGTTTACGGTTTATGCAACTTGTGTAATTATGTAAAAACTTATACTATATGCCACTAGCAAACGCTTGGGGCGTAGAAAATGGGTATCAAACTGCACAAACACATCGCTGCGCATGTGATGCATACTGAAACTCTAAGAGCTTTCCTTCTGCAAATTTCCTACTCGGTGTTTATAGAGCGCTACGTTGCTACATGGAAATGATGGTAGAGACTGGTCTGTATTTCCAGTAAATAGGTTAAATGGAAATCTGCGTCTAGCGTATAAACATTTAGGGCTTTATACACAATGACAGTTACAACCGCTGCAGAAGGAAATTAGTTAATGCGAATCATCCGCGCTCTAAATTTTCTATCACAAAACCGACTGCTGCAAAGAACACTATCGAAACTACAAATCATGATTTTTTCATTATACCAATTATACGAATATTTAAGATACTTTTAAGAAAACAAATAAAAAAATAAAAATATTTTTTTAAATCGAATAAAATCGATATTACGAATGATAATTTATTGATTTAGGTCACTTATCACAGATTTAGGACTTTAAGGGTCGATACACATCTGACGGAAAATGCGTCGCATATTATCGGTCGCGTAACGCCAGAACAGAGAAATGTACAACCCGGTCACAATATCTGTGCACCTGACCTGTCCTCGTGACGTCATAATATGTCTAAACTTAACAATAAATATTAAAAAACAAAACAACAACAAAGCTAAAATATCTCAAAATTATCGGGACGTGTATCGGCAACGAAGATGCTAACCGTACTGTCGCAACGGGGAGTGCGCAGAGAGGTGACAGGGGAAGCGGGAGAGGCGCCGCATTCCAGCGAGGTGCACAGATATTGTGACCGGGTTGTATAATAAAACATCCAACCTTTCACACTCAACCGATGATGCGCTAGTGCGTCGAGTATAGTATGCGATAGTACGTGAGTAGTGAGTAAGCGTGCTGCTCATGGCAATTGTGTGTCGTCCCACTCGCTCGTATAGTGCGAGTGAGTTGGGGTAAGCGGGATGGCACGATGATCGTTGCCACCACTCTCACTCAATAAGACAAAGGAAAGAGTTTAAATCATTTACCGAACAGATTACGGTTGTATTACAAACTTGTTTTAAATGGCCGACAATGTTTCCGTCTCAATAATTCTCAATGCGTATCAATCAGAATAAAGGAGACAAAAGTGCTATCGAAATTGTATACTAAACAATACTACGTAACTTCTTGTATTAGATTTGTATTCTGTATTTGTATTTGTTTTTGTATTTGATAGGTTTGATTCAAAATAATCTCCTTTTTGATGTCGGTAAAAATGGGACGAATTTGTACTGCAATAAGAGAGTAACTAATTACTCCTAACGCAGTAATGATAATTACATTTTCAACTTGACAGGTAGGCTATTTTTGAACCTCCTCCTAAAATCGTGATGCTTATGTCTGAGGGTCGTGAGTTTTTGAACTTAATTCTATGAAAATAAATACAAGAAACTTGTCTTTGTTTCAGATTCTCAGATGACGACAAAGAAGTTCTCGGAGGAGCCCGAGTTCGAGCGGCCCATCGGCAATCACACGTTTTTCTTAGGAAGAGAAGCAATACTCGGCTGCGCAGTTACAAACCTGGCCAAGCACAAAGTGAGTACATTCCATCACACACAAATTTTGAAAAATGAACCTTATGCCGTTTCATTAAAAAGCAGATTCGGACATCACAAATCTCTGATGAACTTTTTTTATTCAATGAGACGCTTGTGTTTGTCAGCCATGCGCCATCTCGCTTGATGATAAGCAATGATGCGGTCTACGATGAAGCAAGGTTGCCTAGAAGAAACCGATTCACTCCCGACTTACAGATACCTAAATTATATGTATCGGGAAACGCCCATGGCCACTCGGCCCACTCGGTTCACTCGGTTCACTCGGTTATATCGGGTTTCACACTAAATCGTCTTTGACAGCTTTGACAATAATTGACTTGAGCTCAGTCATAGTTTAACGTCATGTTCGTTTTAGGAAGTGCTCATTCTAGAAAGTGCCTATTTCGAAGCGCTTGTTCTGGGAAATTCTCAGTTAGGGATGTGCGTGTTCTGGATTTTTTTTTTGAAGCAAAGCTTTCGCTGCAAGCGGGAAAGCGTAGTGCCAGTTGTTCGGGTTCAGATACTGTAGTTTGAAGGGCTAACAAAAATCGCATAAATTGTTCATAAGTCTTATCTTACACAAGGAAGCTGTCTATGCAATATTTTTATTTTTTTTCTTATTCAGTAATAGGCTTGCATTTGGCTGCCATCTCGCCTGATGGTAAGCAACGATGCGGTCTACCATGGAGCACGCTTGCCTAAAAAACTGATTCCCTCGCAAACTCGCAACCTGTAAGACATCCAGATTACATCTGTCGAGAAACAGCCACTCGGGCAGAACGTTCCACACTCTAGCGGCACAATAAACGAATGAAAAAAAACCTAGTCTAGACAAGATCACAAGAAGATATCACGGAAAAAAAGTAAAACTCTTCTTACAATTCAATGCTCTCAATCATATTAAATTCCGATACCTAACCTACTGGTATAACTTTGAGTTTAAACATATCCACCTCATGTTTGAACTTCGTAGGTTATGGAAATAGTAAATATCTAATGTCTAATCCATTACCTACCTACAGTCGCCCGAAACTCTTGTAAACAAACTTGCCACTTGCTGGAGTGACACGCCTAGTGAAGCCGGGCCTTTGGGCCTTACACACAAGTTTCCAACTTTAACACTTTACTTGATATATGGTTCTGGCATAGATTCCAAACCTGTGAGTCTTGTGGACCGCTAAGATTTTTTTAAGTTTGAGCTGGTTTGATTTTCTGTTGCATATTTTTGCTAAGCAAGCCAGAGGATAGTATCGGTATTAAATATACGTTACAACAGTTTATTGTCTCTAAAATAGTTCATTAAATTAACTACGCCAAGGCGGTTTTTTAATTTAAAATATCTAACTATCACTAAGTTAATTGAATCGTTAGAGGCATAGATCACATTTATTATTTAATTGCTTTTCTATTAATAAATACAGCGATATTTAGTTTTTTTTTTACCGTAACTACTCGTATCAACTCTCTTATTTCTCACTTACTGTACTGTTTTTGAAACATTTTGCAGCCCACTAAATTAAACAAAACGCAAAACACCGTGCAGCCCTAAACTAAAACATTTGGTCTCCACTGCACCCCACCTAGACGACCTAGCCCACCCCACCGTAATGTTATTAAATTTAGTATCGTCAATTTACTTACCAATGATTTTTTTCCGTTAGAAGCTTGCAAAGTAACTTTACCGTTATACGGTACTTTGTCTGACGTGACGAAAATATATGATCAGAAGGAAACACAAGTTTTACGTGCGGAATATTTTACGGAACGGGTAGCATGTGAAGGCTGTGAGAATGCTTATTATTATGTTGGTACACCGTGAATCGACATTATCATTTGCATTTTAGTCTTAACGAAAAGAGAGACGTGACGTAAGTGTTAGTTGGTGGTGGTCGAAAAACTTAAACAGACGTGTGAAAACTGTCTTTGAAACTTTATGGTTCACTAGATGCGAAACACGTTTGTACCAGAGCAGCGAGGGGACTTAAAAAAAACCAGGTCATAAGCTATCTCTATTCCAAATTTGATTCTAATCGATTTAGTAGTTACGGATAAATATGATAACTAACATTCACACATACAAACAAACTTACGCATTTATAATATTAGTAGGACTGTGAACATCGTTAGTTATAACACTGAACTGTGACAAACAAAAATCGAGGAAAAAAGAACAGACATACTTTTTCGCAGTCAAAAGATTTTAATTCCTATTTGTAGGATTATAAAGACATTTTTCCTATTTTGTTTTCAAATTAGGTGGTGCTTCATTAATTCACATTTCCACAACGTGTGTTGTGCAAACCGCAGGGTTGGCCCGCTGCCTAGTGCATAACAATGCACAAAAACCAAGGTTTGCCATCCCTGTTACAGCACGATGTGAATTTTAATACTGGCATGTGGAAACTACGAAATGAAGCCCACCTCCATCTAGTATGGGAGCTGCTGGCATTGCTACAAAACATGATGTTTCAGTAAGCCTTATCCTCAACTGTGAACTACAGAATATAATTCTAAAAAAAAAAAAAAATATATTGTTGTTCTTCAGAAAAATGTCCATGATACTCGACAAAATGTATGGAACAGCTGATATTGTTTTTGCGGATTCCGGGTTGGTCCAATAGTAAAAGTGGTTCACAATGATGAGTACTATGAGACCTTTTCGGCTAAGCATACCCTTTCTGTATAACTCTGTATAGTCTTGGTTTTTTATGTAAATGGTTTGATGTCCAATAAAGATAAATAGATATTATATTATATATATTTTGATTTACAGGGTTATAAGAAAAGGGTATGCTTAGCCGAAAAGGGCTCATAGTACTCATCATAATGAACTAATTTTACTGTGGGGTCAACCCGGAATTCGCAAAAGAAATATTGCTCTTTTTTCAAGTGTCATCGTAATTAAAAATGACAGTATCTCCTACACTATCCAGTAAAGAATACTGTATTCTACTGCAGCGCTACAATTCTTCCTTTTTTCTTTTGCACCCCGATTTTCTTTCTCGGATTTAGCCTTTGTATACATTTTCGTTTCATTGTTTACAATAAAATCTAATTCGTCCCTGATTAAAAGTCTTTGAGAAGACGGACCTTTGTTTCATTCTTTGTTGCTACACCAGGCATTGTGATTTAAATGTATACGAAAATATCTGTAGGTGAAATCAGGGAACGCCGGAGGAATTTTTAATCGCGTTTGACCCATTTATTCCCAAAGTTCGTAATTCTTTTTCGTCGCCCTAAATTAAGATGCAGCGAGATAAATATAGGAATGAAAAATGTACCAAATCCGGTAATTTACAAGTAAAATGAAATTTAAGCGGAGTGGTTTGTGTTGAACCGCATTTTAATGGTTCGAACAGATTGCGTGGATAACTTTGTGAATTGTTTGGATTTGTTGTTTGACGGTTTTTAGAATTATATGAACTTTAGGAACGTATTTCTAAAGAGTAGTCAACGATCCAGTATTGCATTTAGTATAAGAAATCGAAACAGTCGGAAATCAAAATCATTTATAAGTATACTTAGATACATTTTTCTTTTTTAACTGACTTCAAAAAAGGAGGAGGTTATCAATTCGTCTGTATGTTTTTTTTTAATTTTTTTTTTATGTTTGTTACCTCATAACTTTTGACTGGGTGAATCGATTTTGATGATTCTTTTTTTATTAGAAAGCTGACGCTTCCCATTTGGTCCCATTTCAATTTAATATTATACATAATTTCATTAATGTAAAAACAAGAACATTATTTTTACAAAACAAAAAACAAAAACCGACTTCAAAAGACCGACTATTGAGTTATTCATCTATTTGTCGCGCACGTACTTAATGCAAATTTAAGACTTATATGGTTTTCTCATGGATACCATTATCAGAACTGGACTAAATTGAAATGAGACCAAATGGGAAGCGTCAGCTTTCTAATAAAAAAAAGAATCATCAAAATCGATTCACCCAGTCAAAAGTTATGAGGTAACAAACATAAAAAAAAAAAAAATATTATAAAAAAAAAACATACCTACAGACGAATTGATAACCTCCTCCTTTGAAGTCGGTTAAAATTAAAGAAACAAACTTGGTTTAGCTTACTGGGTGCTACGATACCACAGATAAACACACATCTGTGTGTGTGTCTGTCACACTCGACGTGTTAAACTTACAACATCTTTCTTTTAACATAAATAAAACATTATTAACCGACTTCAAAAAAGGAGGAGGTTATCAATTCGACTATATGTTTTTTTTTTTTGTATGTTTGTTACCTCATAACTTTTGACTGGGTGAATCGATTTTGATGATTCTTTTTTTATTAGAAAGCTGACGCTTCCCATTTGGTCCCATTTCAATTTAGTCTAGTTCTGATAATGGTATTCATGAGAAAACCATATAAGTCTTAAATTTGCATTAAGTACGTGCGCGACAAATAGATGAATAACTCAATAGTCGGTCTTTTGAAGTCGGTTTTTGTTTTTTGTTTTGTAAAAATAATGTTCTTGTGTAAAAATAATGTTCTTATTGTTAGAAAGCCGTCTTGATCTAGTGTGCGTTCCTGTGATTCAAGAAATCGGTTAAACCATTTGAAAATTGACTATTTTTTATCATTCATTATGTTCCAGAATATAACATACCATTATAACTTTCACGTCAAATCATCATTATTATTCAGCTTCAGCTATCAGCCTGTCGGAGTTTCTTAAAAGAATTACACTCCATTCCATTTAGAGGTACAGATGCATCATGCTTTAGTTAGATACATCATGCTCTAGTAAATAATTCATACAGACGCCAAGTTTCTCCGTACATCTAAGTATAGCAAACTGGTATAGCAGTACGATTGTTTGCTTCTAGGTTATTAGCTGCTCGGAAACTGTGTCCTATGCTTTAGTACCAGTTCCGAACCACACAGCGACTCACCGAGCGTAATAGATGTTTACTTAGTACTTACTAATTTATACAGAGTTTGTAGCTAACTACGATGTACTTACCTACTTTAGTTACCTTTGTGTAAACAATCACTGGGTGTTAATTACAGGCAAATAATCCTTTTTTAGGGGAACCAAAAGGGTAAAACGGGACCCTATTACTAAGACTTCGCTGTCCGTCCGTCCGTCCGTCTGTCACCAGGCTGTATCTCATGAACCGTGATAGACAGTTGACATTTTTACAGAATGATGTATCTGTTGCCGCTATAACAACAAGTACTAGAAAATGGAATAAAATAAATATT
Organism: Alcis repandata; assembly: GCA_949125135.1. NCBI lineage: Eukaryota > Metazoa > Arthropoda > Insecta > Lepidoptera > Geometridae > Alcis > Alcis repandata. The sequence continues at coordinate 9,805,271 of OX421238.1, forward strand.
TGAGGGGGCTCCCATACAACAAACGTGTTTTTTTGCAGTTTTTATAGATTATGGTACGAAACCCTTCGTTTGTGAGTCCGACTCGCACTTGGCCGTTTTTTTTTTACCCACGACGGAACAAAGAAGGTTGCGTTTAGGGTGAAAGGTTATTTGTTTGTTAATTTGTTTTTTCATTATAAAGACGGCAGGAAGGTAGTGGAAGAGACTAGACTAGAAAGTCGGGCTATATTCAGCATTGGGTGGAAAAAGGTTGTAAATAGGAATACTTTTTCCAGTTGGCTGTTATGAATAAATCACTATCAAACTTTAGCTTTAATCTTTATTCAAAACCTATAAATAGATTTTAGAAATTTCTTTCCCATGCATTTTCCTGCTTTTGAAGAATTGAGAATTTAGAATTGCAACTTGGTAAGGAGGGCAGGACAAACGGTAGGGCACAGTTATACGAAAAAACAAATAAAGAAAACAGACCAATGTACGAACTGAAGCAACTATACTCGTATCTTTCCCTTTGTAGCGGACATACAAAGTTACTGTAAAGTGGAATGTAACTTACTATGTCTAGTGGTACCTACCCTACAGCCCTATGGGATCGTCCATTAATCAAGTTAACTCGAAAAGGGGAGGGGTGCGGTGCAGTTAAATATCACGTATTTATTTTTTCGTTAGGTAATTCTGTTTTTTAAAGATAATTTGTACTAAAAAAATTGATATTGGCCGGTGAGGAGGGGTTAATTCACAACCCCAACATGCATTACCAGCGGGGAGGGGTAAAAAAAGGTGGCTAAAAAACACCATGTCATTAATGTACGACCCTCGTAGTAAGACTTATTTAAACTGCCGGTAAAGCCCTCACACTCACACCCTACCAGTCAAGCTGTCTAGTGTAGCACCGCCGAGGGACGTGTGACGTATTGCCCGCTTATAAGGAAGCAGAACATGTTGTTTCACATTTGTACAATAGACACGGGGAAACAAAAAACTAGTTTTGAGAATTTTCTCAAACAATTACTTACAATACAACTACAGCTAGGTACTTTTAGTAGAATAAACACAAAATCATAAAAAATTTATATTGTTGTCACCCTAAAAACAGGTGCTAATCATCGTCCTATTTGGTGATTATCAGTATGCTCCGTACTTTAGGTGAATCCATCGGAATTTTGATGGCCATTTTCCTCAGTGGAACCTAGATGAAATATGAATAATTGAATGCATTGGGTAGATTGCACGTAACGAGTACAGTAACGAGACAGTGCTCTCGGCCGAGTACTCGGTTTGCATAAACAGTTTGACAAAGCGAGACAGTCACGAGAACCATTATTTATATGCTCGGCCGAGTGTGCTCATTTACTGTCTCGTAACTGTACTCGTTACGTGTAATCAGCCCATAAATTAATGTGAATTGGTTTTATCTACGCAAGTATAAACAACATCGTAGACTGCATTATTGCTAGGTATAATCGTCAGGCGAAATTATATATTTTTTAAATTGAAACAAAAAAATGCTAAAAAAAAAATAATTAAAATAAATTAAATTTAATAAATTTGTAAAATTTTACAAATGCTTTTTAAAAAACAAGCTTTCAGTGCATCATCAGAGTTACTCATTTGCACATTTATATCTCGGCTCAATCGAAGAGGTCCTAAATTATCTTTCAAAATATAAAATGTTAATTATTTATTCAGATATAATCTACATACTAACTAACAAGGCAAGTTAAATAAAAGATTATAAAAAATGAAAATCATAAATGCTAAGTTGTAATTTACGTAAATTTAATGCATAAGACTTAATTTTTATAGAGTAATTTTTAAATAGAAATGGCGTCTAAACTTTCCTTAGTTTCAACTATTTCGGACTGCAAATTCTAGTTCTTTGCTAAAGCTTATAACTAAGGTTATAACGCCAGTCGTTAGTTTTTATTTATTCTGGAACATTGTAGTTTCTTTTTCGTGGACTAATGCACGCGATACAGTGCGGTACCACTCGTTGCACTTGCAATGCTGCTGTAAGAAAGCTTTTCAGTTTTCAGCGCTACTTTTACAATTCCAGAGTTAGAATTTGTTCATTCGAATGATTGCAAAATAAATGGTTACTTTTAGATTGTGATATGAAATGTGTTTACTTGGAAATGGTTGGATATATTTTGTAGTATTGGTTAAAATATATTTAACTATTTCGATACGTTATGTATTGGATGTAATTTTTTTATTTTTTAACAAAGTAGATTTTAATAAAAACGTTGGAATAAAATGTTGAATAGGTAACGAATACTTTCAAAACAATGTGTTATTTTTATTACAAGCTTTCATTTAGCTTGTTTGTTGTTTTTTGATTTGATTTTACCGACTGAGCCAAAAATTCGGTGTTTCGGTAACTTCGATGACAATGCAAAAAGAAAATATATATTTTTTTATTAACTTGTTTTATAAAACCTTGTTTAGCTGTATTTCAAGCAGTTTACTAAACACACTATTTATCTACTGGTCAAATCAAACGTTATCAAAATGAATTCAGACGTTTACTTGGACTCTATTTTATATTTAGTAATAGGCTTGCGTTCAATCACCATCTCGCCTGATGGTAAGCAACGATGCGGTCTACGATGGAGCATGCTTGCTTTCAAGAAACCGATTCACTCGCGACTTCGAGACACCCAGATTATATCACGATTTTCTCTCCCAGGTTGGCTGGCTAAGAGCAGAAGACCAGACCGTCCTCACCATGCACGAGAGGACGGTCCTCAGCGCCAGGTACTCCGTGAACCTGGACGCTCCAAAGACCTGGCAGCTGAGGATCAGGCCGCTGCGGGCTGAAGACAGGGGCTGCTACATGTGCCAGATCAACACGCAGCCGAGCATGAAGTTTCAAATAGGGTGCATTGATGTCTATGGTAAGTGTTTACGATAAAAAAAATCTTTTCTTCTGTGCACATTTTTAAAGGATCGCCAAAAGACAGCTAACTAATAGAAATACAATCTATCCTCAGCTTAAGTTAATTAAATTATTAGGTAATTAATGCAAATTCAATTTTAAAAAAATTCTAAATATTAAAAAAAAAAATTGTACTTACATTGTTTTTATATGGTACTGTGAAGTATTGAGAATGTGGCCAAAAATAGTTTTCTTAAGCGATGATATAATGTTCACAACTTCACACATGTTTTATATTTTTGATTTAGCTCATAAAATATAATATTTAATTAATTAAAAATTTGCATTACAATGAGGTTACTTCAAAAAATTCATGAAGATGTAATTTACCCGTACTCAAGTTATCCTAGGACAGACAAACGAATACCGATTGTTCCTCTTGACTCTGCGACCTCACTTTGCTCGGTCAACAAAGGTCACAATGGGATGACATCTATACCTAACGAGCTGGGGATACCTTAGCTGTCTGTTAAATTATAAATCGTTTACTGAGACCGTATCACGTGACAAACCGATAAAATTAACACATCAACTCCCTTTGACATTCGACAACACTCGAATCACGATTCGAATTTGAGAGCGGCTGAATTATGTTCAGATTTTGGGAATTTCTTCTTTGTTGTGGTCAGTCAAAGTAAATCATAAATTCGTTTGCTATTTTGTTGTTTTTTGAGCAGCAAAATATGAAATGAAACGATGACTTATTTTATTAGTACCTACCAATGTTGTAAAGAGATATATTGTAAGTTTGTAAGAGGTATTCTTCGTAACATAACTAATCCAATTATAAAAAAAAAATCTTCAAATGTGAAGCACCGCACCGGACAAATAAATTCCGGGAATTATTATTTCTGAATTCTATAAAAATATGTGATACTTGATGAAACATGTCTAAAACCCACTGCTAAAAAGATGTTTTCAAATAAAATGAACCCGCGTCTAAATCAGTTTACCCGTTTAAGAGCTACGGTACCACAACATACCTAGCGGTCAAACTTAATCACCCCTCTTTCTTGCATTGGGGATTGAAACAACCTGATTGGTGATAGTGATAAAAGTAACCTATATTATTTTTGTATTCCTGACAACGTGTACGCAAACATTGATGATGTTCGCTTTAGAAGTTTAGGTGCAAAAGCGTATCAAACAAATACACCATCATGTGAAATGCCTTTCAAGCGAAGGTCTTTCCGCTGAACTATTAAGGGGCGTTTTAAAAAGGGAGTTAACTGTATACAAGCACCTCTCCGGGCTGGCAAAGTATCGTCAACGCCGCTAGTGTTGCAGGTGTTCATAGACGACGGTTCTGCTTAACATCAGGCTGGCCGTCCGCCTGTTTGCCGCTCTTTTAAATTTAAAAAATAAAACACGCTCTCTTTTGTAAATCAAATTTAATATTAGTTAGGATACGATCTGTTTGGTTCAGCAGTAGTATATTCACATTATAAGCCAGAAGTCCCGGGTTCGAATCCCGGCCGGGCAGATGTTTGAATGACGAATTTGAATATCTGTTCTGCGTCTGGGTGTTAGTTGTCCTTGTCTTTGTGTGTGTTCCATGGCATCCCCGACACATCCTTGTCCTTGTGAGCTATGAGTGTGAAACGTTTATTAAACTGTGGAGGTTTAAAACAACGTTGTCCTGTGGTTAGTATAACGAGTTAACACCTAACTATTAATAACCTAATTATCTATGAGGCCTCAATAGCTTAAGTATGGGTCATACCCGGAAATCACCAATTCATTAAACGGAAGTCTTTACCATTACTTCTGAAGTAGGTACTTAGGCTAAGTGCTCGTATTACAGTCGATCGATCAGTTGCCTCCTCCTTACGGCCTAGAAAAAGTCATGGAAATAAAACGGCGCGGTGACTTGGCACCATAATATTTACTTAGTTAAAATAGAACATATGTTTCTAAGTGTGATTAATAACTTATTACTGAAGTAAGGTTACTAAGTGTAAGTACCTAAGTTAATTTACGTTACTGTAATCATTGTTTTAATCTTCTTCTTCTTTTCTTTCTTATATGTAAAATGGATGGCTGTTTGTTAGTCTCGCTAAAACTCGAGTACGGCTGGACCAATTTGAATTGGTATTTATTTTTTTGTTCTGTCCGCTCTAATAGTTTAAAAGTAAAAAAACAGCGGGTGAAACCGCCGGATGCAGTTAGTTAATAATTTTTTATGTTACTTTATAATTTTCGATAACAAAATACCTATCTAACTCAAAATATATATTATTTCAATATATCTCCGCTTTAACTTATTACTGCCTTAATACTTATGCTCTGTTAACTTCTCGCCGAAGCCAAATGTCACGTGCATAAACATCAAATTGAATAACTTTTGTGATGCAACTTTGCTCTAGAAAAATTTGAGAAAATAAATATACAAAATATTTAGTCACATGATCAGTTTTATACGGAGATTCGATATTTTCTATCTCGACTTTAGCAAATTGTGTTCTAGAAATTGTTCACTTTGACGTATAGAAGAACACCCTTAAATTACTATACCTTTCCGTTACACCTTGTATAAGAATGACAAATCATATCACGACTTAAAAACAAGGGGACTGTTATGTAGGTACGAGTATATTACAAAAGTCCCAAACCAAAAATAGAAATAAAAAAAAGACTTAAAACACAACCTACAAAATCACTTTATAAACTTGGATCTTTCCCTCCTTTTCAAGCCGGTGACCTTTTCAGCGCATTACAAAATCAACTCTTGAGTCCGCCTTGAGTCCACAATAGCCGCTGCGGGAAGCCGCACCTATCACTTAAATCGAGTGACCTATATCCGGCGCTTCTAATCATGGCCGTACCAAGGAACCGGGCCAGGGGGGAGGGGAGGGGGGGGGGAAATCATAAATTTTAACACCGAAGTCGGATTACATACATCCTATTACTTACATACTAAACTTGATCGATGTATTTTAAGGACCTTACTACTCCTCTGGCGCAGCGGCCGCCATTGATCACGATTTAAAAAAAATCTTAGTCCTAACTAGTCCTTCTTCCTAGTCAAATAAATTAATATAAATTAAAAAAAGTAATTTTTATACAAAGTTCTTTATGCAATGGCTATTTGAAATAAAGCCTATTTAAAAAAAGTCACTTTCGACGGTCCTCGGCAAAACGGTTTATCACGTCATCCGTAAAAGCAAGAGGGGGCAACTGCCCCCTTCTGCACCCCCTGGGTACACCAATGTTTCTAATCTATTCTTAGTTGGATTATATTCACGTGCCGTCTAAGGCCTTTTAAATATTAAGGAGCTGGTAAGAAAGTAGAAAAAGTAGGTTTTGGATTAACACCGAAGTCGGATGATGGTAATGAAATGTAAACGGTTGGTGGGTGGTTTCTTTCTAGTTGGTGATTATTTAGGGTTTTGAGTTAATGGTCTGGTTAGTTGGAAAAATTAAAGAATAATAAAATTTTGGGGATCCGTTGATTTATTGTCAGATGATTGTCATACATAATAGTACCTATCTATTTTAGGCCATCAAAGGAAAGTAAAAATTTCAGAATATAGAAGGATGATTTTTTTATTGTTCACATTAAATATTTGAAGCAGAAGGGCTGGCAGCGTTATCGCTAAAAGTGTCTTCTGCCTGCAATACAACAAAACAACGTAGTAAAAACGACAATCTTTCATTTCAAAACTAAAAATGTAATTTTACGTATCGTCCAAAATGCATCCATAAAAATACATTTACTTTCAGGAATAGAAAAGATTGATCTAGATCAAATTTTTCATACTTACAAAATTCCATAATCCCGACGCAGTCTGAGAGTTTAGCAATTTTGTACTAGACATTTGCATGTGCCGGCGAGATTTCTTTTTCAATTTAGAAGTTGTACCCTACTTTATTGGAAACCGGGTGACATTTGGGACGACAACGGCGAGGAGTTAGTGCCGCTTCTAATGCAAACTAACCTCTAGGGGGGAATACTGGATGGTGTTTGTGACTTGATCAGGTTTGACACATAAAATGCTATGTACCTTCATTTTGTTCGACAATCGTGTTTTTGAACAATTTTGGCACCGAGGCTGTTGACATAGCACGGGAGGCAAAGCTAAAGTATAGGTAAAAAAGAAGGAAATGTAGTAAAAAGTTCAGAGGTGGGATAGAGAAAGCTGTGGTTTTGAACTGTAGGCCTATATAGTCACCGCGATACCAACTAAGTCGTGCGGTCATAAATCATTTCTCTATGTCTAATGTCTATCTCGCTCGCACTTGTGGGACTTATGGAGCCGCATAGTGATGTGCGTAAGGTGGTTATAGGCGCATACCGATAAGAATAAAATCAGATATAAACATACGACTAACGACTACGACGAAGGCCCTACGACTCAGTTGGTAACGCGGTGACTATAGTAGGTATGACTTTTCTCGAAAAATATTTAGTCTATTAACTCGGTAGCATCCTGTTAACGCAGTTAAATAATAAATCCCTACTAAAATAATACATGTGAATGTAAGTTTGTTTGCTACGCTTTCACGCGAAAACTACTTAACCGATCATCATGTAACTATGTACACATACTCTTGGAGGTATTAGAAGTAACATAGGATACTTATAAAAAGTTATTAAAAAAAAATTGACCGCGGATAAAACCGCAAGGTGCAAGCTAGTATACCTAAATATAAACACTGTTGCCATTTAGGTACGCCTGATGGGCGCTGTGCCGCTGACCCATTTTTCTTACACATATTTATATGGCATCTAAAATGTTTTTAAACGCATTTTCAAGTTTTTATTTAACTTGCAATGTATGTCAGTTTGCTAGCGAGGTCTAATCTTGCAAATGAATTTTGAACCACGTCCCGAAATTTGATTGAGCTGGGTTTACATGCGTAACGCCGAAAACATTGCAAGAAAAGTTTTGTTTTTAATATTTTAGAAGCTTTACAACAAAAGTTTGCGTACTGATCGCCTGAAAACCAATGTTACTAAAGTTTCCTAGATCATTAGTGTTTCTGTCATGTCGGTACAGTCAGACAGAGTGATCAATGTATGTCGAAAGATAGAAGATTTTTTCCGAACGAAAACACGGCCTTTCATTTAAGCACTTCTGCAGATGGTAGGTCTTAGAGTCATTGAAATAAAGTCGAAAATAAAATAAAATCAAAGCAGTCTTCGCTTGCAACGTATATTAGACGTCGTATCCGTGGAAGACAGCCACAGTTGCAAAACCCTAGGTTTCCAGGAGGCGGTTTTTTCTGATTATCTCGGAAATTTCTTAGACAACGTATGTTTTTTAGTATTCTAAACAATTCCTTGACACAACAGGCAGTGAATCATATTTTTTTTTAATTTTTGACGATAGTATTTGTACGTGTTTTGTCCCTTAATACCTTACTCCACGGAATTTTCTCAAGATCACGTCGGCTTAACCGCCATGAGGGCTTTTTTCCGAGTGAGAAATGAGAAACGCGGTGAATTTAAGAGACATTGCGCCCTTATTCCACGTAAAAAGCTGGGTGGTGGCCTTCTTGCGACAAAAATATTAGAATTTGCGGTTTAATTTTTAGTGTTCGTGTACAAGAGATGAAAAACAATGTTGTTTTAACCGACTTCCAAAAAAAGGAGGAGGTTCTAAAATTCGGATGTTTGTATTTTTTTTTTTTTGTTAATGGTTGGATGTTAGATATTATAATTGTGCGCGACTTTTTTTTATTTTGACCTGACCGCGAGCGCGTCACGCTTGTAATCTCCTGATGAAGATCACCGAATATGATCAAAACTAGTCGTTATAAACGACTTAATTTGACGTTAGTAATCCCGTGTTAATTATATCAGAATATATTTTAATCTTTAAATATAAATAACAAGTCCTGACTGACTGACTAACAGACGACTTAAAGCCAAACCACAGGTCGTAGAAATTTTTTGGAGGGTGTATTTGTTTTGATGAGCAAAGGTGTGTACTAAGAAAGGATTTTTTGAAATTCAACCCCTGAAGGTGTGGAATAGGGTGTAAAAGTGTATATGGAGAAGCTTGTTTTGTTTTTTTGATGCCACGAATTTAAAAATTTTACAATATGACTTAAGAAAATATTGATCACGTATTTCACCATTTTCTGGAAATCAACCCCTATGAGGGTGAAATGGCGTGGTAAATATGGCACGAAGAGAAAATTTGTTTTGATGCTACGTCAATGAAACTTTACACAGATGTACTAAATTTATAATAGAATCCCAAAATTTTCGAAAAGTCACACTCTCGAGCTGGAATTGTTAATTATCTCGAAAATTCAAAACGCTTTTACCAAAGCGCCAAGAGTAAAAATACTCCAAAACCTTAAACTTTTTTGGGGAAATTGAAACAACAAACAACACAAAATAAAACAAACAAACTTTGAGGGTCTATATTCCCGAAACTATTGAAGGTAGTGTATTTGACCAAATGTTATAGGGGTTTGCGAGAGCTACTAATAAATGGTGGCGACGAAAATCCAAGATAACAAATTCAAAATGGTCCGAGGGGGCTGATTTATTGTATCTGGGGGTTTCCCTAATTCCATTATGACGCTTTTGACATACTCTCAAAAAAGGAGGGTTAAGTTAATTTTACCCCCAAAAAATAAACGGTTTTTAAAGTGTAGTCCACGTGGTCGAAGCTAGTTTTTAATAAAGTAGCGTCGACTGACCGCGAGATGATTTATTTTTACTCAACTGCAACGAAGCTAAAAAAGAGGGATATGTATGTATTTATGTGTGTATGTACGCATGTATATTGATTGTGGATGTATAAAGTAGCTCTTTGTTATGACCGAATAGTGGTACTAGACTCACACAAACAAATAAGACGCGCGACGGGATCTAAATACTTCAATAAGAGATTTATGTCAGAATCTCCTGAAGAAGCAGGGGCGCAAAAAGAATAAATAAGACGCAAGACATACAGGTTCCTTAAGACCCTGACTGCTTAGCCCCCAAGCAACTGCTAGCCAAGGAAAAACCAAAAGGCTCTTCCAAAAGACTCTTTCAAATCGCTTAGTCACCGTAGAGGAGTAAGCCAGCACCCGCTAAACCAGACCGGAAGACTCAGGCTTTTCTTAATGCAAACACTCTAATCGTAGACAGTAAGATCACCAAACTAAGTTTTTCTATAAAATCTATAAATTGGGACATCCTAGGGATATGCGAAACTAGAAGACCACAGACATAAAAAAAAACCATAGAAGAATACTTGGACTTTATTCTATTCTGCACACCTGGAACAAAGTGAACAAACGGAAGAAACGAGGTTGGGTTCTTAATGACAAAACCTCTGAAACACAATATTTTAAAATTTAAAACCGTGTTGGATAAAACTACAACTCTGGAAATAAAGACATCCAACGAAAATATTAGATAATTTGTACTGGGATATTAAAGCCTCCGAAGACAAAATAGTTAACGAAATTTTAAAATCATTATGAATGCTGTTGATAAAGCCACTACGGCAACTATTTAACATAGTTATTGAAATAAAAACAACGTCAGCACAGTGGTCGAAGTCTATTATTATACTTGTACATAAAAAGGAGACCAATGTGACATTAGAAACTATAAACCAATCAGCCTAATGACAAACTTGTATAAAATATACTCAATTTTTTTACTCAACCGGTTGAGAATAACTCTAGACGAAAACCAACCGAGAGAGCAGGCAGGTTTTCGAAATGTTTTCAACAATGAACCACATACAGGTAGTCTTTCAATTGATAAAAAATCCAATGAAAACGGGAAACCGCTATTTATGTGCTTTTTATAGACTACACAAAAGCATTCGATTCTGTAGACCACAACATGATCTGGACTGCACTAAAATAACAAAGCACTGACCAGCCAAGAGCCCTACATTAACGTGATCTGCAACATAATTATACTCTAAAGGCATAGCCAGAATGTGATTAGAGCGGGAAAGCATGGAGTTCCCAATGGAAAAATGAGATAGGCAAGGCGACCCTATTTCATCAAAAACCTTCTCGGCTGTGATAGAGCGTGTTTCCAGAAGTCTGAAATGGGAAAAAAAAACAAAACAAATGAATATTTCCTGAGCCACTTACGATTTGCTGAATGTGGTATTTGCTGAAAATGCATTAGACTTGGAATCCATGGTTAGCAAACTAGTAATAGAGAGCAAGAAGGTTGGTCTAGAAATAAATGCAACAAAAATAAAGGTTACCTTACTAATCGTGAGTCTCATGTCATTGAAGGTGTAAAAATTGAGTATGAGAACATCTATGTTATCTCGGACATTTGGTTTCTTTTAATGATTGTACAGAAAAAGAGGTACTTACACATAAGAATTTCATCAGACTGGAAAAATCATGAAATAAAGACATAAAGAAATGCTTAACATATGGGTGTCAAACATGGTATTTGAGTTAAATGGATGAAGAAAAAGTTCTACAAGAGAAATATGCAGAAAAGTTTATCAGATATAAAAAAACAGACAGATTAAATATAACTTGTAAGAAACAAAATCAAAGTACCTGATGTAAGTATGTTAAGATGTAAGACAACAACGATAACACTACTTAAATATGTGGTCTGTGATAATGGGCAGGCTACATACCTAATTATGTAGGATGGAAAGCAACAGATGGACAAAAATAGTTACGGAATGTATTTCAAGAGATAAAAAAAGAAACCAGGGAAAGCAAAAGAACAGATGGAGAGACATATATTATTTACGGAACAATACTGACCAGACGAGGAAGACGAGAGAGAGAGAGAGAGAAGAGTGGAGAGTTTTAGGGGAGGCCTACACCGCAGAGGCCACTTCTATGATACAAACTAATTAAAATTATATGGTAGTATTTATAAGGTAGAAGAAATATAGACTTATTTATTTAATTTATTGTCTTTTTTTATATATAAATGTAGGTATACAAAGATGTTTATTTTTGTTTAGTCCTTTAGCGTTGATTCTGACTGGCGCGTGACTTGTAATGTAACATATTTTAAAAATTGTAGTTCATGTACACCCAGTTCCCAATAGCATTAGAAAACAAGTTTTTCTTCGATTTTATCTACTGTGAGTAGCATTGTTTTTAGCCATTAAGTTATTGCACAAATGAAGAATGAAGATCAAAATATAGAATATTTGAATTTTATTCACCCTCCCGTGACATATTAACCAATTTCCTGGAACGTTTAATTACTCAAACGCGCCCGCACGCCCGGTAAATCCGTCAAGTAATGGCACAGATGCGCTTACGACCCTGTCGGCCGACTCCCCAAGCAACTTTTACCGTCGAACACGGCCGCGCAGGCGAGTGTGGCCGTAATCGCCGGATAAATTTGGACGCAGTGGCGTTAGTGGCTGTATTCTACGGAGTAATTTGGAGCGTGGCTTTTTGTCAAAATTTTAAATCGTGTTTTTTTATATCAAATACAGGATTTTCCGATTTTCTGAAAATGTGAGTAGATGCGTATGTATTTAAGGATTCCAAAAATGCAATAAAAGAAAAAAGCCACAACCGCCAGTGTGGCAGTCTTCCACGGATAGGGCGAGATGTGAAAGATGCATTATAGTGCATAATGTGATGTGATATACGATCCGAATTCCAATAAACACTAGTACCTACTAAAAGAGTATTGGAGTACTCACATTTTGCGTTTAAAAATAAACTCTTGCAAAGGCTCTCTCAAGGCGGTCGCGGGGAGGGAATAAAAATCCAACATTAAACATTTCTACAAAACTTAGAAATAAATAAAGTTTGTGCAACTCCACCCCGTAACCGAAGTTGGTAGGCGGGGAGACGCTGGTCATAATGCTTACGAAGAAGAAAAAAACGTGATATGTAACATCACTATTTTGGGAATCAAAACACATCTGAATGAATCCAATCCACTTGCAAACCTTAGGGAATAAAGCCAAAAAAAGAATTATCTGTTCAAAGCACTTAGGTGATACAATGCCAAGATAAACACGGAAGAAGTGAAGAAGTTATGAAGTTAACACAAAATTAGTTCAGTTAAAACAATGAAAATATACAAACAAACATTTTTAGGAGTTGAGTTGTTTTAGTTTGAAATTTTTCAAAAGCAATATTCATCTTCCTTGTCAGGAAAGTTGTCGATTCGTAACTTAACTGTACAACAGCTTCTAGCCTACAGGGACAGATGGTAACTTCTGTATAGAAACATAATAGTGAGAAAAGTTTAAGATTGGTTCGCTTTATGCTCGCAATATGGTGAAAATCGAAGTCTATTCAGGTCGAGAGGACTTTTAAGAAAATGTTCCGATTTGGGAGAGTAGGTACTCACGTTTTCGAACACTTTTACTTAATAAAGAAAGCTTTTACTTAGATTACCTGCCTACTTAAAATATCGCTTATTGATTGAGACTTGGAGTTGGGCGGGACACGTTGCTAGGCGGGGAGACGCTAGGTGGAGTAAGGCAGTGACGGAGTGGTGGCCGAGGCAAGGCAAGCGGAGCGTTGGTCGTCCGGCGACGAGGTGGGTCGACAACGTAGTCAGAGTCGCGGGTCGAACCTGGACGCGATTAGCAGGGGACCGAGGCAGATGGCATAACGGGAGAGAGGCCTATACCCAGCTGTAGGATGGAGAGGGCTGTGGATGATGATGATGATGAATTGAGACTTAGATAATTTTATGGCTTAATTTGGGAATTTTATTTTGATAAATTATGTTGGTAAAGTTTTTTTATTCAGAGTAAATTTATGATAAGTGATGTAATGACTGACCAAAAAGTACGATGTTTTGCACCAGTTTTCCAGCACTATCATAATATATGGTTTTCTCCCTAAAAACTGGTGCTAAATATCGTACTTTTTGGTGATTGTCAGTATGCTCCGTACTTTAGGTGAATTCATCGGAATTTTGATTGACATTTTTCTCAGTGTACAAATTTTGAATTTAAAATCTAAAACTTCTACGTAAAAAAGGAGTCACCTAAATTTTATTTACTTACGAAACGTCTAAAAAAATATAAAACCTCTAAGAAAATTGGTCATTTTCCAAATCCACAGTTACTACAATAATTTCTAATTTTCTTCGAAATTCTTGCGAACACAAAATGTCGAGACTAAATGAACATGTCAATAGCACGAAATGTTCGAAATGCCTACAGCCAACGTGTTAATACGTCACAAATTGCTTTTTCCGTCATTCTCCTGATGTGACTTCCTTAGAGCAAGGCTCTTTGATCTAAAGGATAAATTTTCTTTGAACGGTGTCTAGTAATGACTCTTTTCCTTATTTATCTCAGCTTACTTTATTTTGTGCGTGCTTTCACACTTTTTGTAAACATAATTTTGTCACCACTGGTCATGGGCGCCGCCAGGATTACTTTCAGGGGGGTGCATCTGCATCTACACATTATTCTATTAACTAATTTAAAATGTAGAATTATACGTGTAAATTAAGAAAATAAAGGTATTTTAAATGGCGCCATCAAACTCGACACCTAAAAAACATGTATTTTTTCTCTTCCTAACAGGGGGGTGCAAGTGCACCCCTTTGCACCTTGCTGCCGGCGCCCATGCCACTGGTGGGTTTGGTAACTGGTATTTTTTTTTTTAGAATACTGTTTATAGTACGTCTTGATCAAAGATTTTAGGTTTTTGGGAGTTGTTTACTACTTTTGAAGATATGGGTGAAGTAGGTGGCAGGTAGGTGGGAAGGTGATACGATATCAAGATTTTTTGTACTTCTAATTCCTGTATTTTTCAATTCAATTCAAATATTTTATTTCGGATAAAAATAGAAAATCCATAGCATTACATAATAAAATAAAATTACAATCAAAATTAAAATCAATACCATTTAAAACACAGCTTACATACAAATTTAACATACAACAGAATACATACAAATTTAAAATTATTTTGTACATATTTTTTTTTTTGTATTAGTTTATTTATTGTATTTATAAAGTTTACTTTTTTATTATTTTTTTATTTTTTTTTTATTTATCTTATTTATTTTTTTTGTTTTAGTTTGTATTTTGTGTACCTACTTGTATTTTTATTTGGCAATCAGTAATTTTTCAGCGTATTATGTAAATATAAAATCAGTGGTAAACAAAGGCCATAGTGCAGAATAATTTTAATTTATCACACATTATAAAATGAATCATCAAAATTGAATAGAATGACAAAACAAACAATGTCAAAGCTCTCTATGATAGTAGCTTTGATTTTGTATAACTTTACTTTCAAAGGTAATGATTATGTATAAAACACGGTTTTGATTAAACGGATTAAGAAATTGAGTTATTTACTTTGACAATTAAGCTTTATGGTTTAATGAGTTTGGCTGCTAGATTAAGTTATTTGCGATGTTATTTGAACCGATTTGACTTTGTTACACATTTTGTTACTAGCTGCGCCTCGCAGTTTCATCCGCGTGGTGATGAAAAACGATGATGATGATGATGATTAAAAGTGTTCTGTGTCCTTTTCTGTACCCTTGACAACGTGTATGAAAAATTCCAGGATGATCGGTTTAGTAAGCGTGAAAGCATAACAAACAAACTCGTTTTCACGTATTTCTATACTAATATTATAAAGAGGAAAGATTTGTATTTTTGTGTGTTTGTGTTGAATAAACACAAAAACTACTAGACCGATTTCAAAAATTCTTTCACCATTAGAATGCTACATTATCCCTGAGTAACATAGGCTATATTTTATACCCGTGCAAAGCCGGGGCAGGTCGCTAGTTATAATATATATTTAACGGTTGTAATATTCTTTGATCTCAGAATCTTTGGTTTGCTTTACTTAATTTTTAATTCGAGCCAAAAAATAACTAGTAAAGAATAAAATAATATAAAAGAACACAGTCTCAAAAAGAATATTTCGAAAGTTTATTTCACCCAACGACATTCTAATAGTTTTCTCGTCGCGGCCTAGACCGTCTTCAGAATAACGTCATAACTCAAAATAACTGAGAAAAAAGGTAAAACTAATCAAAAAGATTACAAAGTCTCCCGAATATCGGAAGTTCGGAATTGAGGCACGAATCGGGACTATTCTCTCGGAGTCATGCAAAACTGGTGAGAATAAAAGTAAATTGTGAAACTTGGAATATTCTGCGGCTGAGGTTTTAAGGTTGTACCACACAGAAAGCGGACAGGCGTTCGAGCGTTCGTAGTTGGCGATCTGCGTTCGGTTGCGTTACGTTACGTTACGTTACGTTACGTTACATACACATGACACACAGCATGCAATCTAACGCAAACGCTTGAACGTGTGACCGCTCTCTATCTGATAAAACCTTAGTGAAATAAAGGAAAATTTATTAGAAATGTGTTGCGACCTAGTCTTTGAAACTTGCGGTTTACACACGTTCGATAAACCTATTTTTACCTGACTACGGCAGGTCAGGAAGGTTTATGTTTGAGTAGTCTTTGTAATGTATGTTTGTATTTATGTATGTTCTACCGTAGCGCCTAAACTATAGTCCCTGCTCGGAGTTTGATAAATGTGCTATTATAACTATAATTATTATAACCCGGGAGAATTAGGCAACATCCATTACAAACAAACTCATTATAATGATGTAATACAAAACGTTCACGTCGACAATTTTCTGAAGACTAGTAACAGTTTTTTTTATCTTTTTACTAGTTGATCATAATTGTCATAACATCATTTTCTAAACTAAACTTAGGCGCTCTGATAAGGTTCTCATCGTTTTCTCGCACTGAAATAAAACGAGTTACAGATAATATTAGTCGAGCCAGATTAGTTTAGTGGTAACAGAATCGAAGGTATTACATAATGTCATTTTTGATTTAATAAGAACTATCTACACCTTTGTTATCTACTCAGTGAAGAAAGTGTAATTTAACTGAAAAAGTAAAGTAAGTAATACACGTGAGAGAGAGGTCAGTATGTACGTGTAGATTTTAACCTACATATTTATCTAAGAAGTAGGTCAAATTCCACCCCAATCAATACAGGCAGGGTGGCTGTAGGTATTTTATAATTTGACTATACAAATTGTAATCACGGAAAGTTAAGAGAAAGAAAACGGTAGTCAAGAGAAAACCACTCAAAACTATTTAGTTACATTTTAGGCTCGATTGTTTGTCTTGGTCCAACAATAATTAAGCCTGAAAAACTAAACGCTCCACACGCTGCCTGAACAAACACGCTCGTACTATTGTGTTTATAAAACAACCCCCTTCAGCCCTTTCGTACCCCTTCATCCCTTTTTGTGCTCACGTTTCAGCCCATATTTCCAAAGCGACTCATCTTGGCGACCGCCAATCAAACCCGACAGGGATCTATCAACGTTTGATCAATGATCCGACCCTGGGCTTTACTGTTCTATTTATTTTTGGGGTTCCGGAGCAGAATAGTGGGAAAATGTATCGATTTTTGTATCTGATATCGAATCGAAGTTATTTTATTTTGAACTGGTTTCATTTAGTTTGACCTGTTTGTTGTTGTATGGATAAAAATCTAGTAATTACATTTTTTTATTTTAATTACAGCTTCCTAATGTCCGATTGAACTGAACTGTTGCTATAAGTAACTGTGCAAGTGTGTAACCCGATAATAATGCAATAAAATTCTGGTTGTTAAAACCTTTTAAGTATCTTGTTTTTCTAAATAAGTTAACAAATTAGCGTATGCTATGAAAATGCGGTTTAGGAAGCGTATTGATAAAAAAACTGTTAAGGTTTTAATCTAGATTTGTAGGCAACATTGTTTATACCTATTCACATCGCACGTGTTGACGTCATGCTGCCTCATGACTAGTTTGTGACGTCAAACTGTCACAGCTTTAGTCAGTATTATAAGCTCCTAATTAACACTCATTGCCGACGCACTCCATCGGCCGGTGAAGCCCAAGTATTATATCAACTTTTCTAACTTGTCTTTACACCATTATAAAATTGTCGTCATTTGCAAAGCAGCGCTAAAATAAGAACATTCTAGAAGGAAAAATGTGTTACGAGTAAATTACTTAGAAAATGCGAGCGCTTTTAAAAGAATATCCATGATATGAAATCCATTGTACGCTAGTAAGAATTTTAGTACTACTAAAATAATAGCTATATAACTAGTAAGTCTAGAACCTTATCTCACACTGAAACGTTAGGCTAAATTAATTACAGTGCTACGAGAACATACCTACAACTTTTTTTTATACCAATTGCTAGTACTGGAGTAAAACAAAATGTACAGAACCCTCATTGAAATATAACAAATACACACTCTCCTGTTTTATTTCACATCGTTCGAGAGAACACTCGTCAATCAATCATGCCGGATTTAACTGTACAGAGGAAGGAATTAAGTCTTATTGACACTTTGATGGGGTTTTCGGCCTCGACAATATTCTAAAAAGTTTGTTCCAGATTGCTTTTGAAACGCGATTAAGTGTTAAAAGGGAGGCTCAATGGCAGTTTCATTGGCTTATTTTTGGAGCTGAATTGTTTGTTTATTTTAACTGAATGTTTTTGTCTCGAAAAGTTAGACGTTTATCAACTGATTGTGAGGCAGGTTCAAGTTGAATAAAAATGTACAGAAAATTCGAGTCAATTTATTTTATGTTTGACAACGTTTGTAAATCTGATATCATACTCGTATTATTATGATTGGTTGGGGAACTAGCGGTCTTCTGCGAGTGACTTTTTATTTATTTCATTGAACGACATGACATCTTCTCTCTTTTATTTATCTGATAAGGAATTTTTATTAATTTTGAAACAGACCTTTGGGAGGACCTATGCCCAGAAATGGGACACCATAATTATGTTGAAAAAAAGGATTTAAAAGTAAAAGTATTATGTCTTAGAAGAGCACTAAGCCTATAATAACTCTACTAAGCGATGCTCTTAAATAGTAGTTTCACTTTGCCTCAATACTTATAATGAAGAGACTGATAAGAAGAGTAGCTGTATCAAAAGCCTCGCTTTGATCCTGCTATTCCATAGCCTTGACTTGGTTTTAAGAAAAATAAATAATTATTTTTACAAAAAACAAAAAACAGAAACCGACTTCAAAAGACCGACTATTGAGTTATTCATCTATTTGTCGCGCACGTACTTAATGCAAATTTAAGACTTATATGGTTTTCTCATGGATACCATTATCAGAACTGGACTAAATTGAAATGGGACCAAATTGGAAGCGTCAGCTTTCTAATAAAAAAAGAATTATCAAAATCGATTCACCCAGTCAAAAGTTATGAGGTAACAAACATAAAAAAAATAATAATAAAAAAAAAAAACATACAGTCGAATTGATAACCTCCTCCTTTTTTGAAGTCGGTTAAAAATAGGTACCTTCTAAATCTGCGTGCTTCATCTTGGATCACATCGTCGCTTACCAACAGGCGAGTTGGTGGACAAACGCGAATTTAGTCATTATATCAAAAAAAGGTATGGAATTTTTTATGTCATTGAATGAGATATAACTATTGTATTGGAGCTAGAAATATGACATGAATAAAACAAGAGATTAATAAACGTACCTAAGTTTTATTTATATCATTCGTTGATTGATTTCGCGATTTCCGGGTTAGTCCCATAGTAATACTTGTTCATAATGATGAATACTACGAGCCCTTTTCGGATTAGCATACCCTTTCCTTATAACTCTGTTTACTCACTGCTGAGTATTGGTAAGTCTCCTCTTCAGCGCACACCTTTTCCGGTCCTGTGCCAATGTCATCCACTGCTTCCCTGCCGCTTTTACAATGTAATCCGACCAGCGAGCGAAGGTCAGCCTGGAGGTCGCATTCCGTCAAATAAGGATAATTAATATACTGAAAATATAATGAACTCAACAAAACAATTAAACAAACTTAGCTTAAATCACGCTATCAATTACAGTAAAAATCCAATTTACGCAACAATCTTAATGAACACCATAAATCAATTCTCCCAAATCAAACGCACGTAAAATACGAAACACGAAGTCGAATGCAAATGGAGTAGGTAAGGTAACGTTGAACGAAAACGGTTAGAAGTAAAGAAATAAAGAAAAAGTTTTGTTATTTCGGCGGAGGGGCTATAAATCACAACAATATTGTGAAAATTTACTTTTTCACTTTTTTCGGTTCTCGCAGGCGTTCGGCTGCGGCTCTCGTACAAAAAGTTTTCGCGTTAAAAATTGGCAGCCCCTTTGCGGCGAGTCATGGTTTTCATTTTGCTGTTCATTTTTATTGTTGAACACTTTACGGGTTGGTGAGATGCGAGGGGAGTGTTGTTCCGGTGTGGGCTTCAGAGGTGGAAATAAATGTACCGATTGCTAGTTTATCAGCTGAACGGTTTACAAACACTTTTGTTATTGGCAGATATTAAAATGATACAAAATACGTATTTTTTTTTTGGACTGTATAATATTTTCATTTATTACATATTTTTCATTAAATTGCTGCTATTGGATTCAGTTTGTCAGTTTGGCTGTTCAGTTCTCGGCAATAAACCATCTAATAATAATTGAAGTCATTGTAAAGACATACTCGTAGATATTGTAAAAGTTGTGGACAGAAAATGTGCTGGTGTAACACAGAGCCGCACAAAGGATGGTGTGTCGCGGAAAACGCGACATGTACTACCCTCACTAACATTTAGTTCTGTATAATATCTAAACGTCAAATCACTAAGTACGTGAGAACTTTTAAAATTATGCCAACAACTATTAACTTCCCCAATTTATTTCGAATTTACAGCATTTCACGTATTTCGGGGTTTTATTTAAGATATAACTAACCAGCGTTTCGCGCAGACATGGACATTGTTCCCGTATTAATAATAATAAGATATATGGTGTAATAGCCTAAATTATACTGTTTCTTTTGTCAACAGTGCCACCAGACATCATGAGCGACGACACGTCCAGCGACGTCTCAGTCCAAGAGCTGGAGAATGCCACTCTCACCTGCAAGGCCACAGGTCATCCACCTCCAAAAATAACTTGGAGAAGAGAAGATCACGAGCCTATACTGCTCAAGAAACCACTTTCGAGGGAATTCGAAAAAGGTAACCAGTCTTTATATACTATCAAAACTAACGTGGTTTTGAAACATTATGTTATTTTGATATCGTAAGAGCGTCACGCTTGTAATCTTCTTGATGAAGGTCACTGAATGTCATCGAAACTAGTCGGTGTGGCTGACAGAATATATACAACGTGAGTGATCCCGTAATAATCATAACAAAAGATAACCAATCTCTTTTCTATTTTGTCCTTCTGCTACGTTATGCTACGTTATAAATAAAAGATAGCTACGTACGTAAACTACGAGTACAATAGACGTATTGGCATTATTTTTAATCCCCAAAGCAAACAAAATGGTGCTATGTATGTGTTTGTCGCATCGTACTTAGCTCCAAAACGGCTGAAACATTTTTCACTAACATTTTATGTAAAAAAGTGTCGTAACTGATAATATTATCAATAGCTGTAATTTAAGAACATCTAGTAAGCAGTTCGAAGATCAACAACTAACTACAGCTTTGCAACAGTTGTTGAAGCTTGGCTAAATTTTGAAATTTAGTCTTATACCGATCATACCATTACCAATAACACATTTTTCCCAAAAAACTTTAGCAAAACTGCGCTGATTTGAGTTGCATCACAACGTGCTATATCTTGTTATCTTCTTACCTTAAATATACGTCAATTGCACTACCGCTACTGAAGTACCGGAGCGGGTAATGGCACACGCCGCGGGCCACCAATTTTCCTGCGCACCTGAGCCCCTACCTTGTATAGCGTCTTGAGATTAAACTGGAGTAAACCTGTATAAACCGGTTATTGAGAAGCTAAAAGAGGATTTTTATTATGTTCTGAACTGTATTATTTCAAAGTAAAGAACTTAGGAAGTTCTATTACAGCGCTTCTAAGAATGGATTCCGTTTTCTTTGTGACGAAGACAATCAATGCTTTGACTTTGTCCTGATCTGATTCAATCTATTTGTTGACTGTCCTGTTATTTAATAATAGGTATTTTCTGGACTAACAATGTCGTTACTCTTCAGAAGGATTTAATAAGATAGATGTTATGAATTTCTACATCTTTAAAATGATTGGCCCACATTATCCCACTTCTGCAAATTGCTGTCTGCCAAAACATAACACTTTATTAGTTAGATCATTGGTTTTTCATATTCAATACCACCATGTCTTCCATGGATTATTCACTTAGATATTTTTCAACTTTCGAACGCAATCACAAAAAAGACCTCGTGAGTATAAAAATACTCAAGCGAGCAATACAAAAACAAACCCCCACATATGACCTGCTTAGAGCTAGAACATCCTATAACTTGAAGCCATAAGCATAATTTTAACTACCTACGAGTATATGCTAAAGTAAACCATAAAAGAATATTTGCATGGCTCTGAACATCAACATAAACACTAACTACATGAATATGTAAGTACTCCACTTAACGCATCCTTACCTCTTTGTTACCCTTCCTACCCTTCCTTCGCCATAATTTTAGGTCGGTAATGAACCGGGTTGCCACCTGTGAAATACTGGTACATTCTCGAGTTAAATGAGGGGTGTAGCTTATTCAGGTATGCGAGATGGCCTGAAGGATATCTTGGTGGAAACATGTGGGTTCGTTAAGACCTTGCTTTAAGCGCAGTCTCTACGTACCTATATTACTGATCATTAGTGATCATTGTTTAGCCCGACGAGAACGTAATTGTTGTCTTTATCTAAAGTAATATATGTAGGGTAAACTTTGTATGTGTGTTATTAATTACGTATGTATGTTGTATGTACAAATAGATCATTGGACAAAATGTATTGACAATATGGACATGATATATATTATAATCTAGGTGTCTTCAAGTCGCGACTGAATAGGTTTCTCCTAGGCATGCTCCATCGTAGACGGTATTGTTGCTTACCATCAGGAAAGATGGCGGTGAAATGCAAGCCTAATATTGAATAAAAAAAAATGATATCTTTAAAAATGTCTGTCGTTTAAACAAACATCTCGTGTAAAGCAACTTTATGATCTTTCTCCAAAAATGATGGTCCCAGATAGTGAGTACCACACGTTAAGACAGCCCCATCAGGCCCCACAACAAATGATCCGGATTTGCGCGGCGGTTGATTTATTACCCGAAGGTTGAGCATCCCGAAGGCACTCGAAATAATTACCTACGCTCTGGGACATTAGGATAGTCCCAGTTATAATTGGGACGGCGACGTTGAGAGATGGTGCTCAAGATTTCAGGGATCAAGTGGCCGTGAAATAGCCTTCCTTGTGGCCGGATATTTCTTAGGAAGAATCACACGTATCAGTAATATTTCTTCTGGAAGGTTCTGGTGTATCTTTCATCTTCAGCTTTTATTATAGGAACGTAGGATATCTACTTTTGTTATAGTATTTAGATAAAAGGTCTGGTACGATACTTAGTCTTTGGTTATGTAATTGGGATGGTGACGTACCTCTAGAAAGATCGCGGTCAACATTTCAGGATCAAAGAGGCCGTTATGGCCAGAATAACTCTTTGAAAACATCACACGTGTCTGTGAGTGCCATGCCGGCAGGACGCTTGTTTGTTATCACTCCTTGGAAAAGATCACTTTGTAATCGAACCTATAGCCGGAGTATCCGACTCAATTTCACGTGAGTAGTTCGTTGTATTTACTACAAAATCACACGTGTAGTTATGATTAACTTGAGAAAAAGCTTCTATTGTTCTTCCTTGCAAAGCTATTATGTACGTACCTCATTAGCCTATGTAAACACATTTAACTTACCCAGTACTTTAGTGGTGCTTAAATAAAGTTATTAGGTACTTACCTATGGCCTGGCACATTAAGAAACTTCGGTTATAATTAAGAGGGTGACTACGTGAGATATGGCGCAAGATTTTAAGAATCAGCCGTGAAATTCAACCACCGAAGTCGTATAGATCGATGAATTCAACCCAAAACTTTCTTTTGTGTATTTAGTTTTTTGTCTCGCAAAAATCAATTTTTGTTGAAAGCTGGGCTAAGGATTTGTCCAAAAAATAACACACAAAACTGACACATAATAGAAAGAAATGACATTGTTGAGAGCATGATATCCTGACACTAACGATTACAGCTACATTGATAAATAAAATTCCCTATTATATTCTGGGTTTTCATTTAAGTTATTTTGTAAATCCTCAAAAAGCCATCCCTTATTATTTTCTACTCGTATACTTACTTACTTACTTACTCCTCTGGCGCAGCGACCCAAAGTGGGTCTTGGCCTCCGATACCAGAGAACGCCATTGATCCCGATCTTGCGCTGTCTCTTGCCGGTCGCCGGTTGTTTTCTACTCGTATAAAGACATATATTATATCTATATATATTTCTGTATATTCATAATTTCACGACCCTTGAAAAAATCAAATCATTATTTCTGGCCTCCAATGCTGAAAACTAATTTAGATATGCGTGATAGTAGCGATTATTTGGCTGAAATTGTATTCTATTATTCAAAACATTAAATTCTGATTCAATTAGTAGGCAAAGCTTGTCCAGTTTACTTTGGCATCCCCTATTATCATTATAGTGGCATTTTGCTTTGAAATCGTTAAAGCCACACTAAATCATAGGTGTCTAGCCTGGCTGGTCGCATTTGTCGTTTCGAGAACCCACTAAAATTGTTGTGATTTATACCGTACTGTTGAAAAATGAAACAACATTTGAAATTGAGTTTCAAATGGTCTAGTTTAGTGTAAACATTTCGAATTAACGTAGATTTATACCCCCGTATAAATCTACGTTAAAGTAAAGAGTTTTCTTAGCCGAAAATAGCTCGTAATGCTCATCATTAAAAACGTCTTTTACTATGAGAATAGAATTTGTCGAGTTTTATTGACATTCTTCTTTCATTTTTTGCGATGACAGATTTGGTCCCATAGTAAAAGTGGTTTATGATGTTGAGCACTATGAGCCCTCTTCAGTATAGCATACCCTTCCTTTGTAACCCTGTTGTTTTAAAACTTTTAAGTGTCTATAACAAAGAATCGTTATTCACGTAGCATTCTCATTTCTTCTCAGTTCTTATTATTATGATTGGTGCAGCGAAAGTAAATATCTAATTATTTATTAATTGTTATCATTTTTTTTTGTCCGCAGTGGAGAGTTACGTGGGCAGCTCACTCCCTCTCTGGAGAGTGGACCGGCGGCAGATGGGCGCATTCCTCTGCATAGCGTCCAACGATGTTCCGCCGGCTGTCAGCAAGCGGATTATACTCTTAGTTAACTGTGAGTTTTATTTATAAAACATAAATTACGATGGCGGGACGACTTCGACAAACATTGGGAGGACTGGCCAGAATATATATAATGTATCCTGGCCAGTCTTGCACAGGATAAAGACATATGGAAGGAGCGTAAGGAGGCCTTTGCCCAACATTGGCACAAAGGAAGACACTGAATCTTGCGATAGGACTCATCTAGTGCCAGGTACAAGGTTCATACTGCTTGAGGCGATCTCCACTCTAACATTATTTTGCCGTCATAAGCCAAAGAAGGCATCTCAAAAAAAATATATTCTTCTGGTAGCTTGAAAAATTACGTATCTGATTCCTGAAAGAACATAAATTTATATTTTTTTTGAGATACCGCTCTTGGGCTTATGATGGCAGTATTGTAGATACTGGTTATGAGTTAATTCACATTTATTTACTATCAATTATCATCCATCTATGCATTCCAGCGATTTCAGGCCGTGCTCCGTTATTTTAGAGAGCTCGGCTGGTTTGAGCTGGCAGTTGGGGGCAATGCACAAAACACCCCAAGCGGTTCAGGTCGTATCACACCCGTACTTAAATCAGAATTAGAATAAGTCATTCCCAGTTGTCACCCCATTTTATGAACCAATCTAGATAAAATAATATATTCTAAAAACTATAAATAGTAACTTCATGGATTTATTCACAACTCTACATGGTCATGAGTTTTCTCCTAATATATTAATTGTCAATTATATTGCAGAAAGTTGAATGAAAAGTTCTTATTTAAATTATCTATATTTGTATTTAGACTGAAATTGCAAGACTAATGTAAAGGTTAATTTAGCATTTTCATTCACTTGGTGGAATACGGCCTAATCACCCTTCGAGAGTAGACCTGTATCCCAGCAGTGGGAGGATTAAAGGTTGCATATGAATATGAAAAATTCTAAAAACGTAAAACAGTATCGGCCTTACTTATAAACGTTGCCTAGATTGATAAATGAACTCTGCGTAAAAATGAAATGCGCAGATTAACTGTTTTCACTCTAAGAATGTTCGTCCGTAGGACCGTATCTTTGGATGACCTAACTGTAACTTTTTTGAAATTTCTTCATTACAGTATATTTTACAAAATAATTGCCTTAAAACCCAAATCGGGTTTGTCAAATCAATATGTTTTCAGAACTTTCAACTTTTAGAAACGGTTGAAAAAATAAAGCCTCATACATACGTAACGATTTATCGTAGCGATAAATCTGTGCAGACCAGTTTGCGCAGTTTTATCGATCGTGTGTATGAAAAATCTTTGTCGATAATCGTTCGTCGGTGGCAGTTGCAATTTCTATCAGATAAATCGTTGTCGATTACATTTGCACAGTTTTATCGTTGCGTGTGGACGGCGATCGCTCAGTTCGGCAGTACTTCACGGAGCTTGCTAGTGTGCGCAGGTGCACATCGCTTTCAAAGAAACATGTCGGAAGACGAAAGAGTTGGACACCGCGAACTCCTTCAAGATTTTATAGAAAGCTACAGAAACGAAACTTGCCTTTGGAAGACTACATGTAAGGATTACCACGACCGCAACAAAAAAAATGCTGCCTACGACAGGCTAATCAAAAAATATAAACCCATAGATCTAAATGCCACCAGTGATACAGTGGTTAAGAAGATTAATAATCTTCAAACTACATACAAAAAACTACATAAAAAAAAACTTCCTTTTCATGAGCCAGTCTTTACACCATAGACTCCGCTTCTTTTTTTTCTATAAACACATAACCAGGCCTAATATTAAAGTGCGTCATAATCTTCCATTGTTATCATGTATCTTGCGCGAGCTTCTGCAGAGAACTGCCCGATCGACGTCGATATCGGAGGCGTGTGGAGGCACTAGGAACGTTCGATTTATCTGCACAGTCTGAAATCGCTACGATAAATCGTTACGTATGTATGAGGCTTAAGGTAGCTAAGTAAATAAACAAAAATATTTTGGCACCGTCGAAGAAATGCAATAACTAGACCGATGTTTTTCGGTCACGCACGTTCTGCGCTCCTCCATAAAGATGAATTCCCTGGATCGGTTCCAGGCTCGAGCCGGCGCGCCGGGTTATATTAAGGTGAAGTCGCACTAAGGAACACGATATTCAATAGCAAAACACGTGATAGTAAAATGGTAGACAGATTTTTGGTTTTGCCGAGTTCTTTTCTTATTAACCCTGCGTTCAGTTTTTTTCTGAACTAAGATGTTCGTCGCTGTTTTAAAAATAACAAGTAGTGAATGGGCTCAAATTGACTCGACAAGCGATCCAGACTTCATCAAACATATTTTTTTTATTCGATGATAGGCTTGCGTTTGTCCGCCTTGAACAATAACGCAGTTTATGATGGAGTACCCTTGTTTAGAAAGAACCGATTCACTCTCATTTTGAAGACACTAATATTATATCTATCGGGGACAATCCACTCAGGCGGAGCGTCTCGAACACCGACGGTCTTAATTTGATCAGTTTCTGATACTTACAACTTCTCATGCATATTCTGTTAACACATCGGGAAATACCCACTTAGGCAGAGCGCTCCACACTCTGACGGCATCAATTTGATTACTTTAATTTGGATATTTACATTTTCTCTACTATTTTGATATACCTGTCGTGCTTCCGCATCGGGTGTATACCTACCTATAATTCTAGTGCGTTTATACCTTTATATTATTCGGGGCGGGTGTTTGTCGCAATTGCCAGCAAACAGACGCGATCAATCTACTAGAGGTTGATTGTTGCGTTCGCGTCGAATTATTTCGGGATCAAATTGTGATTGGCGGTGTCATACATTTTCTATGAAGTATCTTCGTCCTACATGAAAGAAAGCCGCCTTGTTGTGTTTTTGATAAACAAAATAACAGTCTAGAATATTCTATGACTCAGGCTTTTAGATAAATTCTATTTGCTAGCATTAAATACTTTGACACAGGTAGATAAATATATACTACAATATTGATCAAATTTAAGACTTACTTTATCTTATATGGGTAATATATATGTATATTTTATCTGAATATTTAAAAAGTAATTGTGGGCGTTAGTTTGGCTAAAACACGGTTCGACCGAATTGTTTTTTTTTTCATAAAACTGGAGTGGTTTAGGAAAAAATAAAGTTAAGAAAACAAAATGTAACATCCGAAAAAACGAAAAAATTTAAAATTATTTAATGGACCGGGTCATTTAGAACCTTTTTGAAAATACAATAAATATAACAAATGCAGTTAAAATCTTCGCATCACAGTGCTTCTCCGTTAATCTTAGGTTAAGTAAATCGCCTTTCGAAGGTTACCTAATACAGCACGAGTCTCACCAGTTTTTCGACTATATCTTAACACAATCAAAAAGTAAACAAAGCTAAAAAAAAACCTGACAGAAAATAAATAGCAGCATAAATTTGTCACACACTATCTATCTATCTACTCTAGATAAAATATGCCTTCAATTTTCTCTGTCATTTGCCTTCAAGGTTACAAAATCTGGAAACCGAGCATCACAAATTCCTAGGCCCGGGTATCATAACAAGGCTCATATTGGATTTATAGACACGTATCCGAAATGTATCAAAGACTCAGAAAATACATTTTCTATGAGAAGTCAGAACGAGCTCAGAATGTCAAATTAGCCGGAAACTAAAAACACACTTCCGTAGACTTTTATTTTTTACTGAGGTTTCTTAGGAATCGAAAAGTCTTAGCATTTCAAATTAGACTCTAAACGAAACAGGATAAACACTGAATTACTTAATCTTGATCCTCTCGGGTCATCTCCTGGTAATCTCTAGTACACATTCGCAAGATATTGTTAACTCCTCGGAGACCCTAACAAGTTAATAGAGAAGGAAAATTTTAAGAAAACGAAATAGAGCAATTTGATATAAATTACCACGATAATTAGTTTTCGTTGAGTAGATCTTTACAATGCTTTTAATAAATATCAAATAGGTATAGGTCTCCAGATACTTTAATTACCAAAGCGTCTTGACTTGATGCTTAAGTTATTTGTAGTTTCTATAGTGGTAGGTACTCGTAGGGCTTTTTTGCAGAGCCCGCCAGGGGAAGTATCACACCTTTGCCAGTCATTTCACCGTCAAGCAGTAAATGTACAAACATTACTGTGTTTCGGTTGGAAGGCATTGTTTTCAGTGAAATTTCAGAGCAACTGGGAGCATCTTATATCTCAGGGTGACGAGCGCAGTGCTGTGCCACAGGGCAGGGTTTTGAATTCTGCGAGTTCAAAATTCTAGGTGGCGCAGACCTGTTATGGGCAAAAGTGACGTTTAACATCAGATGAGCGATTTGCTCGTCGCGTCACTCAATTACATTACTACTGAAAAGTGTTAAAATGATACTTTCGTGACCCACTAAGCATATTTTTATCTAAAAAATTAAATTCACGATTCAAATTTGAACCCACCTGCCGTATAGCGTCCATCGGCGCTAACTGTCTTAACTTAAAAAAAACAGTTTAGGCTTGTGTTTGACCACCATCTTGCCTTATGGTAAGCAATAATGTGGTCTACGATGGAGCAGCTTGCCTTGAAGGAACCGATTCACTCGCAACTTGAAGACACCCATCGGGAAACACCCACTCGGGCAACGTATTCTATACTCTGGCAGTGCGCACAATAAAAGTACTACTGAACTGTCTTAACTTCGCTTCACAATCTGTTCCTTCAAGAATCGTATGAATTGTATCTCCGATACAATCACAGCCTTCACGTGGATAGTGGAGGTATTCTCGAGAGATTATCTCCAAGGCCCACCTTTTACTATCCAATATTGAGGTTGAGTGCTGCTGTTTCAATAACTAAGTTCTTTGCTGGTCGCTTTGCTGATTCTTCGGGGAATAGCGTATCACGATTGTTTTCATGTAACTTTGGGGATTAATAAAAAAGTTAGTGTCAAACTTGATTTGTATGTTCGGTGAAAAATTGAGTTTCGAACTCGGGATGGATGGAGTCAGCAGAAAAATAAACCATAGTGTGAATGAGGAGTGGTCGCTGTTTTAAACTGAAGTAATTATACAGTTTCTTTATTTTTGTGTATGTCGGTCGGACATTGGATTTTCCTCCGACACAAATTGGAGACACTATGCTGCAACATTTTTACATTTTAAACATTTTTTTATTCAATAGTGATAATTGCAGAGCAGGCCAGGACTATGATGTTTTAAAATTTGAAATAGCACTGTAACTGTTACACAATTAGGTGCAGTTGTGTGATAAATCCCACTTTCAATACAACTGTGCGGTAAAACACAAATTCATCATTCATTCATTTTTGTCGACCTGTTTGGCTCAGCGGTAGTGTAGCCGCCTTATAAGCCAGAGGTCCCGGGTTCGATTCCCGGCCGGGCAGATGTTTGAATGATGAATTTAAATATCTGTTCTGGGTCTGGGTGTTAGTTGTCCTTGTCTTTGTGTGTGTTCCATGGCATCCCCGACACAGGATTTATTCCTAGTGGGGAGCTATGAGTGTGAAACGTTTATTTATTTATTTATTTATGTGATCATTAGCAGCAGGTAAAGTGTTAACAAACTCAAAAGAACTTTATCCCATCACAACCATTTCTTGGTAAGTCTATGTTTTTATTTGATACTTAACAACATCTATATTGTCCAACAGTCGCACCAACGGTGAAAGTGCCAAACCAGCTGCTGGGCGCTCCGCTGGGAACCGACGTGAAGCTGAAGTGCTACGTGGAGGCGTACCCCAACACTATCAACTACTGGATCAAGAACCGGGGGGAAATGCTGCTCGATGGGTACCTAACGAACTAAATCAATATTTTTTAAGTTTTTTGGAATTTTCTTTATTTTATTTTTTTTGGTTTTTCTTTGACAAAAATATGTTTATCGGATTGGATTAAAAATTTTAGAGCCGTGAGTTAGAGCATTAGACGACGAGTTAAAGTAACCGGCTAAATAATACATCAGTATTCTCAGGTGATAAAACCTGTTTTTTTTAAAGTCTGTAAAATCATGAGATTATTGTTTGTATCATTTTTGTTCCATAGAAAAATGTCAATGACACTTGGAAAAATGTATGGGATAGCTCAGATCAAGGAGAAAGCAGTTTTATGCTGCCTTAGATCCAGGTGAAGCCAAAAACTACCATACTGCCCGTGTCCTGCCCATTAGCTTCTGTTTTTTCACGCATCAGATGCGTAATTTTTCAAGCTATCAAAAACAGTTTTCTTTAGTTAAGTACCGTTCTTGGGCTTATGACGGCAGTATTTCTAGTTCAAAAAGTTCAAAATAGCCTTCGACCTTCCACAAACCACAGCCATCAAACCAAAACTCATACCAATAACCAATGCTATACGCCCAAAACAACGCGTAGGATCAAGACAATAAGACAATGATTTGCAATAAAGATATTGGCCTCAAACTCGCTACAGCTATAAAACGTAAACAAGTTCTGTTTGTTTAGCCGTCCTTTGTCTGTATCGCTTTCTGAGGATGTTTGCACAGCCATCTACTTACTTGGAAACCAAAGTAACTAATTTTGTGAGTTCGTTCGACTATTGTTTTGTTGCTAAAGCTACTCTACAATAATGAGACTATTTCGTATACAGGGTTAT
Source organism: Alcis repandata (assembly GCA_949125135.1). Lineage (NCBI taxonomy): Eukaryota > Metazoa > Arthropoda > Insecta > Lepidoptera > Geometridae > Alcis > Alcis repandata. Next base: position 9,837,012 of record OX421238.1, read on the forward strand.
AGCTAAAGAACAATGGCGACGTCCCATACATTGGTTTACCCAGCCTTTTTAACATTTACAAGCTACGTTCATTAGAGATACTTTTAGCAATGATAACTTATGCTACAAGAATACGTATACAAATAGTATTTAATGTACAGAAGTTGGGAGAAAATAATTGACAAAGGTTAAATTGTGTAGGTACTTAACCTATAATGTTATTATGATTGGAGCCATTTTCAACAAAGATCAAATCACTTGCAAAGAGGGAATGCCGTGTGTCTCGTGAAAAGCAGAGTCGTCAGAGAGGAATATTATCAGGCCAAATCTTCGGTAAATCAACAAATAATGCAAACACTGCGGAAACTTCGTTCGGTTAGAATAACACGATTGTCGGGATGTCGGTTGACTACTGAAAATGACGTGACATTAGTTGACATTACTGATAGATGACTGACAGAATGCAAATGAATGCAGCGTAATATTGCGTTTTATTTCACGAACCTGCAATAATTTGTTAAAAAATTGAACTTTTGAGTCCCTACTTCTAAAAATATACGAGAAATAATTAGAGAAATATTATCATTTGAAACAATCATAATAACATTAATGAACGGGGCCTGGTTTTTTTTTTATTCAACTGGGTCACGCGTCGCCATCCTTCTTTACTAAATGAATCAAAAGCAAGACACTGACTTCCAAGACACGGGTTCTTCACACCCAGTTTGGAAGGATGTGATAAAAGTAATGGACAATTTTTCTGAATGAAATTTTATTAGAATTTGAAATTCTTATGGAAATGGTGTGATAGGCCGAAAACAGCTCATAGTAATCACCATTATGAACAAGTTTTACTATTTTTAACCGACTTCAAAAAAGGAGGAGGTTATCAATTCGTCTGTATGTTTTTTTTTTTTTTTTTTTTTTTTTATGTTTGTTACCTCATAACTTTTGACTGGATGAATCGATTTTGATGATTCTTTTTTTACTAGAAAGCTGACGCTTCCCATTTGGTCCCATTTCAATTTAGTCCTGTTCTGATAATGGTGTCCATGAGAAAACCATATAAGTCTTAAATTTGCATTAAGTACGTGCGCGACAAATAGATGAATAACTCAATAGTCGGTCTTTTGAAGTCGGTTTTTGTTTTTTGTTTTGTAAAAATAATGTTCTTGTACTATGGAAAGTAACGTGGTTTTCACACATTGTTTGTTATAATTAAACACGGAAATACTAACGCAAAAATTAAGTCGTCTACTACGACTAGTTTCGGTCACATTCGGTGACCTTCATTGACCTGGTTGAGGTAAGTTTTAGTATGGGACCAACTCGGAAATCGTGAAAAAGATATCAACTGTGCCATTGTAAACTGTCAATGACACTCGACAAATGCATTCCTATACAGGGTTATTCATAAAGGGTATGCTAAGCCGAAACCGGCTCATGGTACTCATCATTCTGAACAACTTTTACTATGGAACCAACACGAAATTCGCGAAAAAAAAATCATGTTCCATAGAAAAATGTCAATGACACTAAACAAAATGTATGGAACAGCTGATTTTTTTTTCGCGAATTCTGGCTTGGTCTCATAGTAAAAGTTGTTCATAATGATGAGTAGTGTGAGCCCGTTTCGGCTTAGCATACCCTTTATGAATAACCCTATATAGCAGCTGTTTTTTTTTGCTATTTCCGGGTTGGCCATACAGTAAAACTTGTTCATGATGATGAGCCTTTTTCGGATTAGCATACCCTTTCATTATAACCCTGTATTCAATTCACATCTAATCATATAACCGTTCAATTTACGTAAAAAGCAAATTATCTGATTGAAATCAGACCAATCGAAGCATGAGTGCTCTTATCGAATAGCCAATTCTGATTCAATGAGATTAAAAGAATCTGTGTTGAAGAAGATTAGAGACAAGCCCTTGATAAAACTAAGAAAATTATAATATGTATTATTTGGAGGACTGATATGGTCTAACGCTTACAACATTGAGAAAAATAGCCATCCAAACGGAGCATACTGGTATCACCAAAAAGTACGATGTTATAGTTTAGTTTATGATAGTTGTCACCGTAAAAACTGGTGCTAATCATCGTATTTTTTGGTGAATGCAGCATGTTCCGTACTTTATAGGTGAGTTCATCATTTCTTTAGCGGAATTTAGATGCGCATTTTCCTCAATGAAGTAACAAACTTTAATCAAGTACTATTTTTCATTATTATTTAGACCATCAGTCCCACCGCTGGGCAAAAGCCTATTCTCCTTCTAATCTTCACAATTCGAAGCGTTATGTGACCAATTGTCGTAAAAGAAGTCATATATATTCCGCCATCCTCCACCTAGGCTTGTCGACTGTAAATTTTAGAATCCACTGTCTAAACGAGCTTGGCCTACAAGTCGGACATACGGCTAAGTCCGGCCTAGTTCTAATTTAGTCCGCCGCCATTTTGACGAACGTGTGGTCGAAGACTTGGAATACAGTAAACTGTCACTATTTCTGATGCGGTAAACATACAGAGTTTTAAAGAAAGCTAAGCCGAAAAAGGCTTATAATAGGCCTACTCTTCATTATAAACAACTTTTACCATGGGCCAACCCTGAAGCTGTTCCTTAGAAAAATGTCAATGGCACTCGACAAAATATTAAATGGAACAGCTGATTTTGTTTCGAGATTTCAGAGTTGGTATCAAAGTAAAAGTTGTTCAAAATGAATGCTATGAGCTCTTTCCTTTTTCTTTTTACTATGGGCTTATTTAAAAGCTTTTATTTAATTGCAATGTCCATATATTATGTAACTATGTAACCATGTTTGTTCTAATTGTGATCTAATCGTAATCTTGAAACTCAATTTGGAACCACTTCCCGATGTCCGATGTAAATTTGTTCTACCGTTTCAGCGTTCATTAGTAACTAACATACATACTTTACCTTTTACCTTTATAATAATAGTAAGATAAGAAGATAAGATTAACTTATTTCAGTTTTTAAAAGCAGCTATATTTCTTGCAGCCCCAAATATACGATACGCGAAGAGAAGACCTCATACAAGGTGTCGATGTGGCTGACCATCCGGCAGTTCTCCAAGAGCGACATCGGCACCTACAACTGCGTCAGCACCAACTCGCTGGGCAAGAGCGAGGGCACTCTACGACTATATGGTAAGAAATCTTTTCTTTTTTGTAGTGGTAGGGTTGCAGAACCCGCCTGGGTCACACCTTTGCTAGATATTCCACCGCCAAGCAGTAATGTGCAAACATTACTGTGTTCCGGTGGAAGAGCATTGTTTCCAGTCAAATTCTACAAAAAAATCTAAGAATTTAAAATTCTGGGTGGCGCGGTCCTGTTATGGGCAAACATGACGCAAAACATGAGGCGAGCGATTTTCTCGTCACATCACTCAATAGCATGAAAAAACTTATATCAAATGGATTTTTTTTATTTACATGACATTGCACTCTTTTTTGAAACCAATAGCGTATCTACAGTTGAAACATTTCAGGTTAATAAATAAAAGTGCCAAACAAAAATAAAATTTATTTCCTAAAATATGGTACCGACATTACTTGTTTAAAATCCTACTTGTTTTAAAATCCCGTATCCTTAACCATCACGTATCCGTAATTCCTGTTTTTTTATGCTATTGAGTGACGATACGAGCAAATTATAATCAAACACAAAATATAATCAGTGTGCCTAGCATAACTTTGACGTTGACGTTTGAGGCACACTGGTAGCCCGTTTGCTTGTTTGACACCCTATGACATAGAAAAGCTGCAAAAATTTACAACAATACCCATCGCCGTCATCTTCGGGACTATGATCCAATTGGTGCGGACATAATTATAACGTAGTTAGTTTTACATAACAGTAGAACAAAAGGCTGTTGATGATGACTCCATTACAAGCTACCAGGATTTTACTATGAAAACTCTTTATTGACACCAAAAAAAGAAATCACAAACACAGTAAAATATTAAAAAAAAAGCACAAAGGCAGACTTATCGCCAAGAGCGATCTCTTTAACAACCAAGATGGTTTTAAACATTTCATTTTGATCAACGCTGGAAAAATTTGTTTGATAAATATCATCGAATGTGATCGAAATTAGTTAAGAGTATTCGACCTTAATATGACGTAAGCTCGGGTTCGTATCATGAGTTCTTAGGGCGAGTCTAAACTGGATCGCCCTAGCTTTTGTCTCCCTATGCCTACTAGAGAAAAAGAAAGACAAAGCCGACAATTCAATTCAGACTGGCACTAAGAGCTCAGGATACGGAACAAAGTACTTCAATTAACGTAGCAAGTCTTACATTACATTAAGTTAGATAACGAGATCTCACAAGGTGTCATGTGGTCGAGCGTTTCAGTTTCCAGCGCGATATCGGCACGTACGGCTTTATCAGCACTTTACAACTAATATACTTGGTCATACAAGGAATATCACACTCGTTTTATAAACGACTAACTGTGCCCCGCGGCTTCACTCGCGAAGTTATGAAAAATGACAGACATAATATTGATAGGTATTTAATATACTCGTATTTATTGTTTACACCAGACATAAATAAACGATAATACAGAAAATGTATACTAAGCCGAATAGGCTTATCACTATGATCAACTTTTACGAAGGGACTCACCCGGAATTAGCGAAAAAAAAATCAGCTGTCCCCACCGAAGTCTAGATCGATGGCTGTCCCATACATTTTGTCGATTGTCGTTGTCATTTTTCTATTTCATAATTTGACCAGTCGTTCCATCGACGCTTCGCTCGCTCGGCAAACTCCTGGATAAGATAAAGCGTTTCTCTCAGTAACTGTCTAAGGGAGAGTACAGGCATGGTTATGAGGCACTCGAGAACTAATTCAAAAATATTTTGTCGCCCTGTTTGGCTCAGCGGTAGTGTATCCGCCTTATAAGCCAGAGGTCCCGGGTTCGATTCCCGGCCGGGGCAGATGTTTGAATGATGAATTTAAATATCTGTTCTGGGTCTGGGTGTTAGTTGTCTTTGTCTTTGTGCGTGTTCCATGGCATCCCCGACACAGGATTTATTCCTAGTGGGGAGCTCTGAGTGTGAAACGTTTATTTATTTATTTATTTATTTTGTTTCAGAAATAAAACTCAACTCATACTCCGAGGACTTCAGCAATCAAATTAGCGTCGCTGGAGGTATGGACACTTTCTCTGTTGATACAATCCATTTCTCTTTCAATTTGTGTGAAAATCATATAATTTCGTTTATCTACACTAATGTTATAACATTCTACTTATGTTTCCAATACTGGTGTTATAATGACTACTGTTATAGCACAGACAACATTTAAGCGATGTTATAATGAGTCGATCGATGTCGTAATGAGTCATTATAACATCGCGATCTCGCTCCTGATTGGCCGCCTGCGCGCATGCGCGGCGCTCGCTCCGCCGCCCTGCGCGCGCATGCGCGCTCGCTCCTGATTGCGCGCCAAGTTCACTGTGACAATACACGTTTTTATTAGTGAAGATAAACGTATTTTATCAAGTATTGGAAACATAAGTAGAATGTAACAGCATTAGTGTAGATAAAGTAGTGTATGCAACTGCATATAACACAGGTATTAAAACACTCGTTACTATTATGAAACTCGCTCCGCTCGTTTCATAAACACACTCGTGTTTTAATACCCTTCATTATATGACAGTTGCATAAACTACTATTAAAAGTCGCTTGTTTAGTCAATAAAAAGTATTTTATATACAACTTACGACCTGCCCCGGCTTTGCACGGGTATGATATAGACCATAATGCTACTCAGGGATAACATAGCATTCTAATGGTGAAAGGATTTTTGAAATAGTCCAATAGTTTTTGAGTTTATTCATTACAAACATCCAAAAATACAAAATTTTTCTCTTTATATTAAATACTAGCTGTTCCCCTGCCACGCTTCGCTGTGGATTAAAAAAAAAAAAAAAAAAAGTAGCCTATGTTACTTTGGGATTAGCATTCGAATGGTGAAAGAATTTTTGAAACCGGTCCAGTAGTTTTTGAGTTTATTCCACACAAACATACAAAAATACAAATCTTTCCTCTTTATAATATTAGTATAGATTACATATAGGTAAATAGGTAGTATATAGATAGAATATATAGTATTTCTAAATCGCAAGAGACCTCTCTGGTGGTTTATATAGAATACTTTATATTTCTGAAGTATTTGGAAAACCGGAAAAATGATTAATATTTTTGGTACAGCTAGTTAGATACTCGTAGATAATATATTGAAACATTGAACATAAATAAAATTGAACTTTATGTCATACAGGTCTCACAGAAGCAGCGAAAGGGAACTCCTCTAACGTAAGCCACATGAAAAGGACAGTGCTATATCTATTAATTGTTTGTTATATTACATGTTTACTCATTGTTTCGTAGTCGTTGTATTTGATACTGTAAATATGAGATGTTAAGGCCGCTTTTCGTCTGATGTTACCTGTTTAAATTCCTACCAACAATTACTGTAAATTAAAAAAGTGAAAATTGTAAAGATTTTTCTTTGTTTTTTATGGATTAATAAAGTTATGTACTCGTACAGAATGTTTATATCAGATGAAAAGTTAAGTCGCTTTATTAAACGGAAACGTAATTCAATTACATTGTTTCAATTCATGTAAATAGTAATTAAGTAATTGTAACGTTGTAAAAAGGTAAAAATATACGAAACAACGATAATAATAAAGTAAGGCCTCGTTTTGGCTGGATGGCGCGTTGTTACGTCACTTCACGTCTGAAAACTAAAAAAAATTGAGTTGAAAAAGTTAGTAGATTATTTTACTTAGGTACTCGCACTTCGTTTTTGTATTGCGCAGAAGTTAAATAACGTTTGTAAATTTAAGTAACGTTTATAGTCTTAAAACACTGGCCAAATAGAAAAAAAAAAACAAGCAAACAAACAGTAAAAAAAAAATTACAAAGTGCAAGAAATCACGAGGTTTTCATTAGTTTTGTACAAAAATTACGAAAAGTTAAAGTTGATCAAATTGTACATTGTACAAGTCACATATTTTTTCATAAATAATTCAAAATTCATATCTACATGAAGCAATGTAACGCAACGCGTCATCCAGCACTAGAATAACGATCGCTGTCAAAATTCAATCGCATAAGAACGATAAAGAATAACCCTACTCAAAACCCAAAAATAAAGTAATATTTTATGCGATGTGCAGCACGTCAGAAGTTTTTTTGTCCTCAACCTTTTCTAAATAAAAATCTAAAAAGCTACCCTATTTTAAAGACAATAAGGATGATATTCCTATCGAATACGGGCTGTACTTTATCAATTCAATGCGATTAAACTTTGACAGCGCTCGCAATTGAACACAGGCGAAGTAATTGTATTAGATCGTGTAACCAAAATTTCGCTTAGAGACTCCGCCAAATTGAAGTATTGTTTACATAATGAACTGTAAACTGATCTCTCGATTATAAGACTGTTTACAACAAATAAACGTATAATACAGTATGTATTTTGTATTTTTATTATTTAACTAGATGCTCCCTGCCGTTTCATCCGAATTTTCCGGGATATAAAGTAGCCCTATATCTTGTATCCAGGGTATCCAGGGAGTAAGTATACAGGAACTATATTATCCAAGGTGTAACGGAAAGGTGTACTAAAGAGTGTTTTTCTACTCGGCAAAGCGAACAACATCTCAAGCACAAGTTTACTAAATTCGAGAAAGAAAACTTTATCAAAATTGAGAATCAATGAATCTTTAAACTGGTAACTTTCATAACAAATTTCATCCAAATCCATCCAGCCATTTTTGTGTGATTTATCAACTAGCATTCAAACTATGTTAATAGCATAGTAGGACTGCTTTAATTAGAGAAGATTAGAAAATCTAGGGTAACATTTAATTTTCTGCCATCCTTACAAACAGTGCAATAACTCGAGTTTTGAGCCGAATTGAGTTAAGTATTCGGATTCAGCAGAACGAGATCTAAATATTTTCTTTAGACAGTTTTTACGTACGAGTAACTATGATGGAGTCGGTTTTAATACTAAGCATAAATAGTGATCGGCATGCAAACACAATGAAAACAAAATCCTTAAGCGCGTTTTTCTCAAAATCAGCTTTATCCTAGTTACTGCACTTTTCGTAAGGACGGCAGATTTTTAGACCAGACAAAAGAGGAGGCAGATGTCATGTCGCACAAAGAGGTAAGAATACTAGAAAAAGACCGCAAAGCCTGTGAATCCACCGAGAAAAGCTCTTAAATACTGAATGAACCAGTTTAGGTAGGTAACTATTTTTTGGCCTGGATTTAGGAGCTGAAATAAAAGATGTACAGCCCGGGAATGGAACAGACTTCCGGCTTCCTTGTTTCCTGAGAGATATAATCTTGGACTTTTCAAGGTCGGAGTGTACCTTCTAAATCTGCGTGCTCCATCTTCGACCACATCGTCGCTTACCAACAGGCGAGTTGGTGGTCAAATGCAGATTTATTCTTTATAAAAAAAAAAGTAGGTAGAAAGAACCATGGTAGTGATTTTTTTTTTTCTAAGATAGGCTTGCGTTTGACCGCCATCTCGTCTGATAGTAAGCAATGACGCAGTTTATGGATGGAGCACGCTTGCCTAGAAGGAACCGATTCACTCGCGACTTGAAGTCACCCAGATTATACATCACACTATCATAATTTTGAATGTATATATTGTATATACTGTATATTGTATAATATAATAGACTAGCTGCGCCCCGCGGTTTCACCAGCGTTTTCCTGGATAAAAAGTAGCCTATGAAGTAGTATCCTAGTGGGGAGCTGTGAGTGTGAAGCGTTTTTTTATGTGTTAATCCAGACCATGAACAACCTTCATTCCAAATTTCATGTAAATCCGTTCAGCTGTTTTTGCGTGAAAGAGTAACAAACATCCAGACATCCATACATCAATACATTCTTACAATCTTTCGCGTTTATAATATTAGTAGGATATAATTATCTAGCCTGTTCAAAGATTACTGTAATATTGCGGTTAATAATCTAAAATCCCGTTTTTATTCGCCATTTCATTCGGACCATAGTTTATGGATATTTCAGCAGCTTAACATTTCAATAGCTCAGATTAAGTTAGCCAAGCCAGATATTATTCTAGCCTTTGTTATTATTTCGTAGATTAAACTTACCTTAAACAAACTCAAACTTAGTAAACTTAAGTCTCTCAACTAGTAAGATGAATAGGTACATAATTTGTTTAACCTTATTTTTGATACCTAACTTAAGTGAGTTAGTAAATCTATATAGAGTTACTAGCTGACTCGACAGACGTTGTCCTGTCAAAAGCCATTGCGTAACTATAGCAACCGTAGTATGTTGATGCTAACTTGTCAATTTATAGTAAAAATTATCAGTATATATATAATTTGCAATATATTAAAATTGCGACTATAATTTGAGATTTAAACTATCTTATCTCTCAAGTTGGATCGAACTGCACATGGTGTGCGAATTTTATTATAATCGGTTAAGTGGTTTAGGAGTCCATTGAGGACAAACATTGTGACACGAGATTTATATATATTACTAGCTGACTCGACAGACGTTGTCCTGTCAAAAGCCATTGCGTAACTATAGCAACCGTAGTATGTTGATGCTAACTTGTCAATATATAGTAAAAATTATCAGTATATATATAATTTGCAATATATTAAAATTGCAACTATAATTTGAGATTTAAACTATCTTATCTCTCAAGTTGGATCGAACTGCACATGGTGTGCGAATTTTATTATAATCGGTTAAGTGGTTTAGGAGTCCATTGAGGACAAACATTGTGACACGAGATTTATATATATTATCAGTATATATATAATTTGCAATATATTAAAATTGCGACTATAATTTGAGATTTAAACTATCTTATCTCTCAAGTTGGATCGAACTGCACATGGTGTGCGAATTTTATTATAATCGGTTAAGTGGTTTAGGAGTCCATTGAGGACAAACATTGTGACACGAGATTTATATATATTATAAGATAAGATAAGAAAAGGACTGCTAAGCCGAAAAGAGCGAAAAGTATTCGTCATTATGAATAACTTTTATAATGGGACTAACCCGGAATTCGCAAAAAAATATCAGCTGTTCCATAGAAAAATGTCCATGATACTTGGCAAAATGTATGGAACAGCTGGTTTTTTTTCGCGAATTCTGGGCAAGATTGAAGCCTGAGAAGCATCGCACCGGGCATGAAAAAAAGGCATCAGGTAATCAAGCAAATCCAAGATGTTTCGTTCCTATTGATTAAAGCATTTTTTTTAAATACCATAGATACCTTCGAATAGTAGCGATTTCCAGTCTTTCCAAAATAAATAATAACCTACTACATTTATTAGCCTATTAGATAATATTTATTAAAATCATAAAGTTCAGAAAATGAAGAAAAAACTTGCAGTGTCTCTGGAATTACCTGAAAATGCGGAGACTTTCATACGTTTGGTAACCAAAAAATAGTCACGACCTTCATACGTACCTCGTTTAATATCGTCGAGTTGCGCAAGTGCAGTGGAATTTTATATTTTCGCACGAAATATTCAAATACCTTCGCAATTTCGCAAACGTGACCGCATTAAAAGACGACGAGGGGGGAATTCTGTCGTGCCATTCAATTTTATTGTCCACTAGGAGTTGTAGTGGACGATATTTTCTTCTACAGTGACATTTTTGGTTATTTATATTTTTTCGAGATATTTTGCTTCCGGGCTTAAATTTAGACGTGAACCTACTCAACTGTTGTTGTGACTTAATAGTCTGTTGTGATATTCAGCTAAATAGCTCAGAGGACTACACCCCCCCCCCCCGTGTATTGCACACCTCGTTTTTATATTTTTTATCTATCCTCTCCATCCTAAGGTTGCCTGGAAGAGATCGCTCTTAGCGATAAGGCCGCCAGTTGTCGCACTTGTTTTAAGTGTTATAATCCTTTTGTTTGTAATTTATGGTATGAACAAATAAAGAGTTCATCTATCTATCAAGCTAAAGTGGCATAGGCTGGTCATATCTGTAGGAAAACCGACAATCGCTGGTTCTAGCAATCGGCAAACGTAGAGCCTGCCGATTACTGGAGAGCTCTAGGCTCTAGCGACCGGCGAGGATCGGTAAACAGAGTAGGGCGCCCTGCGGCCTAGTGGAGCGGCGACCTGTGTAATTGAAGACAGTGGATGCGTAAGGTAAGTGGATCGTACAATATGGAATTCATTGGGAGAGGCCTGTGTCCAGCAGTAGACAAAGCACTAGATAGGCTGATAATGATGTTCGGGCGTACAGACAGACATAGGTAATTATTTAGGACATTTTACAACAAACGATCGTTTTGTGGTTATAAAAAATGTTATGAATGTACCAACATTTCGATATGATAAAAGATATGATAAAAGTTCCTAGTTTGCTATGAGACCTTATCTATCATTTATGTACTATTAAAGTAAAAGCTTCACACCTAAACAAAATGACAAAAAACCAAAACGCCAAAACAAGTAAAATAAAACAGTTTGAATGTAGTAAAAATAACATTCAACATGGGACTGTTCCTGTTTTCCAGTCAGCCGCGCAACGTTGGTAACGAAAAAGGAAGTAGCTGCAATTTATTTGATAAAATATTCAGTTGTAAGCTTTTTGTTTTAGTTCCGAACGGAACGTTGCATAAAGTTTTCCTTATTTCTTTTAAAAGGGGTTTGATTGTGTACTACTTCTGTTTTTACAGTGAAAAGGGATGATTATTGGTTGTTTTTTAATGGTTTAAGTGGCAAACAAGCGTCGGGCCACCTGACGGTAAGTGGTCACTCTTTAGCTCTCCTATTAAGGCATAGAGCTTCATAGCTGAGAAGCAAAACTGAATGAAGCAAAATGTCATTTATAAAACAAAAAGTTGACCAAATATTTAAATATAAATTTTGTTTGTAGGTACTTTAAAACATACATAACTCATTCGATAAAATAAAAACATTTTGGTATTTAGCGGCTTATTTTAGATTAAGATTACTTATGCCAACATTATCCGACGGCAATAGCCACGGTTCAAACTTGGGCATATGACTGAAGCAAATGGCATAACACGAGATACGCTTATACCAGTAGTAGGAGACAGAAGGCTTTGAATGATTGCAACATTTCACCTTTTAACGAATAGAGAGAGGCATTTCACCCAAATATGAAACCAATTGAAGTTGCATTAAACGCAACTACAAAACAACAGTAACAGTATCTACATATTCGATTGCAATAGCTTTTCACCCAACTAACCGATTGAGCCTTTAAAGCAGCATTTCACCAAGTACGAAACCAATTGAAGTAGGATCTCGCCCAAGTACGAACGTGAATGGAGACAATAATATCGAACGCTACGTCATTAACGTAAATCAAGCGAGCGGCATCGATTCAGACTCGCCCCGCGGGCAATGAGTGAAATATTGCAGGTACTACGGAGTTACTTATTGGGAAGTGTAGTTGTAAAGTAAGTAAAAACAGTGAATATATGAAAGGTTACACTATAAAGGCTCGCGCACGTTAAGGCGGGCCGCACCTCATCGCAGCGGCATTTCAAAACACCATTCTTGCGCTGCGACCCGCCTGTAGTGTGCGATAGTTCATATAATGTAAAATGTACAAAAGTGATGCAGGAGGATTTTTGTTACGTTGCGGTGCTGTGTGCGCAAGCCTTACCTAACTGTAACTATTTACTAATTAGTGTAGGTATAGCCTAATAGGTGCTACAAGTTATATTGGGCATTATTGCAACGACTTAAAGTTTAAATTAGTTTGTCGGTATTTCTAAAATGTGCAATTATAAACCCAAACCAAAGTAACTTATTATTTTAAGTTGTCAGTGCATTTAGCCTGCAAGACGTTAGATTTAAACTATTATTGGTATTTCTGGTTATTTCTCAACATTGGATTGAATTATTCAATCCTTGAATTTCATACTAGACCCAATATTAATTTGTTATTTTTTGTGTGATATAAATACTTGTACCATTTAAAAAAAAATGGTTGGAAAATTGTAGACTTAAAATATTTTTTTTTATCAAAGTGTCAAGCACTACACAAATCTATCAGTCAAATCTATGTAACAAACTTATCTACGTAGCCTCCGTCTTTATACCATAAATTCACTTATCATCTCTTATCGAAACAACCAACTACAATTATACTACTCGTATTATTACACGGCGAAACTTCTAGAGCCATAAATCAGGCAATGTTGCTCAATCATTCAATACGAGCGTTCATTTGTTCTGTGCGTGAAAATTCTAGGGTAAAGAATATGTTTTTTTTAGGCTATTGAGTGACGAGACGAGCTTATTGCTCGCCTGATGTTAAACGTCACGTTTGCCCATAACAGGTCTGCGCCACCCAAAATTTAGAATGCTTATATTCAAGACCTGCGCGGCACAGCACTGCGCTCGTCACCCTGAGATAAAAGATGATGGTAAATTGGGACTGAGAAGTTTGTTTTGAGACGAAGCATTAGATTTGTTAATTTTAGGGGCCTGTCATGCATTACACAAAAATCGCAAAACAAAAACATATTACAAAAAAGTTTTTTTAAAGAAGGTGCGCGGTGTGAAGTTACTTGTTTAATTGTGTCTGTAAAACCCTTTCTTTTTATTTTTTTCTTGTTTTTTTTTTGGCGTCTGTCTGTAAAAATCTGTCCAGTGCTTGAAAAGCTACGAACTTTTTTTTCAATTTCGAGTTGCTTTTTTTTGTTTACCTTGCAAATTCAATTAGTACATTACTTCGTCAGCTCTAAAGTACTAGTATCTGCATCTGAAATCAAGACCTTTAACGTGAATGCAATGCTATTCGGACCTGGAGAGATAGAAATTTGATCTGTGCATCCGATTATTGTCACGTACGCCTTTGTGTCGAACGATATGGGTGCCGTCTATCAGTTAACGGTGAGATTCAATGAGATACGTCTAGTGCTTTGTCTATTGATGTTTGACTCGTCTTGCTAAATTCAAACTGATATAATATAGGCTGGAGGCTAACTAGAGCGACGCTATGGGATAGTTTTCGAAGTTCGAAGATAGAACTTTAGGTTGTCGTCAAAATGTGCCGATACGATTTTTATGTAAACACCTTCGGGTCGGGCCTTACTTATTATAAACCTTACTTAAAGTTAATCATTGTTTTAAGTTCTCGATATTACTTTCGCTCGTGACATTTAACGTCAGCGAGAAGGCGAGTTATGAGTAAGATCCTTCGATGGTTTAATCGGAGGGTATAAACACAATTTAGTTTACTCAGCTGGTTCAAACTCATGAAGTTCGAAAACTGAATGACTTCAATGACGTCATCTCGAGTTTGTTACATTATGAGTGCGTTTTGGTTACATACCTGGTAAGAACAAAATAGTAGCATCAAAATACATATCTCTTGTTAACACAGTCAACAACGTACCGGATTGAAGGGTTAAAATATCGAACGTAAAGTGCAGTTTCAAATTTCTAAATCCAGGATAAACCTGCAAATGTTTTAGGCACGAGGCTACACTCAGGTGTGTTTTGTATCTGAAAATGCACGTTTCTTTATGATTTAATTTTGTTGTATCACATTCATCCATAACTTCTCATCCGTATAAAATAGTTTAAAACAAAGTCATTCGGATGCAAAAGTTCAACAGTTAATGTTATGTTAACTACGAACAAATTATAAGTAGGTATCCTTTTACAATAATATCTTACAACAAATTTAAATGTGTAATACGAGCGGCTAAACCGAGACATGTAGCAAAAAAAGTTCCTGTAGTGCGAGAGGCTAGCTTTATTATCAGAGTTTTAAACCGCTTGAAGGCTTAGTTAGCAGTTGTAGCTCATTATTCATTAAATATAAAAAATTTATTAGTCCCAAATTTTAAATACAACCATATACTGAGAAAAATGTCCATCTAAATTCCGCTAAAAGAAACTAAAGTACGGAGCATAAGTACAATCATGATAAGCACCAGTTTTTACGGTGACAACTATCATAATATATCACCCTAAAAACTGGTGCTAGTACTAGTTTATGATAGTTGTCACCGTAAAAAATGGCGCTAATCATCGTTCTGTTCGGTGATATCACTATGGTACTTTAGGTGAATTCATCGGAATTTTGATAGCCATTTTCCTCAGTGTATGTTTCTTAGGAATCTTTACATACTCGAAGGATTTTTTTTTTATGTAACTTGTTTCTCAATCTGTACTCACTACTCAGCCAAAAACCCAAGTTCCGGGAAATACAAGGTTATAACGAAACGGCAAGCTGAGCCAAAAGAAGGCTCATAGCGCTCAATATTATAAAAACTTTCACTTCACTAACCCGGGGATCGCGAAAAAAAATCGGACACATCTACAAATTTTGATGAGAGTCGTTGACAGTTTTCTATGGATCAGCTGATTTTTTTTCGCGATTTTAGTATTCGTCCCACATTAAAAGTTCTTCATAATGATGAGTACTATGAACTTATTTTCAGCTTAGCATACACTTTCCTTGTAACCCAGTATATTTCTACTGACCCTTTTCTTGCTCTTTCAGATACATCACTCTTAATTTCAAGAAGTAAATTGAGTACTATGAGCCTTCGATCAAGATAGATTCTTGATCGAAGCTATGAGCCCTTTCCGGCTTAGCATATTTCTTTCTAACCCTGCCTATTTCTAGCGATTTTCCTGCTCTTTCAGACACATACATCACTCCTAATTTCAAGAAGGAAACGTCAATATTTCCCAGATATTCTTCGTGAACCGTAACCGCTGTCACAGTCTAAACATAGATCAAGCTCGCGTCGTCTTCATCAATCTTACAGTTGTAGACTGACAGATGGTACTCTTCGTATTGAAAATGGCGTGTTAAGAAGCTTTCGTACTACGATATCATAATATATCTCTGTCGCACACTACCACGGATCGGCAAACGTAGAGTAGGGCGCCTGCGGCCAGGGGGAGCGACGACCTGCGTCAGGCGGCTGGTAGCAAGTGGATGCCTGAGGCAGAAGACCGTGCCTTGTGGCGTTCGTTAGGAGAGGCCTATGTCCAGCAGTGGACAAACATCAGATAGGCTGATGATGATGCACACTACCTATGTGACGTTTTGTCAGTCGTGCGACAGAGATAACGCTCTACGAAGCCGAAATTGGCCGATTGTCTCTTTCCAAAGGTCGATGTGCAATATTTATCGCCGGGTACTGTAACATATTGCTATCGCAAAGATAGCTGGTTGTTTCATACATTTTTTTTGGTAATTTTTTTTTATAAAAAGACATAATTTTTTGGTGTTTTTTTAACTACAGGGTTAACTTATATAGACTGAGCTTTACCATGGATGGTAAAATTATTGTTCGGCGTAGTTTCACTTTTTAGAACAACCCGATTTATTGCAAATACGCTGAAACAACCACAAAACACAAAAAAAAAAATACAAACATCCGAATTGAGAACCTCCTCCTTTTTGGAAGTCGGTTAAAAATATAGCATAGTGTGTAAGCTCCCTAATATAATATCTCAACAGTCAGTATTGAGAGCTTGGAATTATCGGTTTAATGATATTTTGGTCATGAGTGGGCTGTACCGTTTTTGATGAGTCATTTGCCAGAATGCGCCGTTTTCGTACACAATGAGTAGCATTTTTTTGCGTTTAATAATAACTGAAATAAGTATTATTTTTGCTTTAACACAATTAGTAATTGGTTAGAGAGTTTTGTATCCAAACTCGTTTAAAAAGTGGTCAGTTTGTATCTGAATTAAAAAAAAAAGACAGATTTAAATATTTATTTAACACGAAATAAATAAAAAAGATAAGAAGTCACAGCGAAGAAATAAAAAACCTATAATACTAAAAATTGTGTCAAAAATTTAGACCTATATTGGGCCCAAGTTTGAAGACATACTCGTAAGTTGACAGATCTAATTTTTCTAAAAGTATTGATGTCCTTATCCTAGAGGTTGAAATTATAAAGACAGATATATTATTAGTTAGTTTAGATCTGTCAAATAAAGCCTTCAAACTTGGGCTATTATCTTCTTTTCATCTTAGGAACCGTATTTTGTGATATGTTTCAGATAAACTTTCTGAAGTCGGGTGAAAACTGAACTTCACAGCCGAGCTCGACTTTACATTTAATAAGCCAGGCATATTGCACGGAAACTGCATTTTATCACATGGTTGCTTTTGAAGGGATTTGTCTCAAGTCTTAGCATTTGGTACAAAGCACAGGCATAAAAATAAAAAAATCCAGAATAGAAATGAGTGGCAAACTCTAGAGGTCTATGTGGGTACGCAAGACAATCGATTACCGGTGTCAAATTTTGCTGGGTAATTATTCAAATTAAAATTTAATAATGTAATTAATAATAATTTATTCAATTTCAATAATTATACAAGCTTATTCTTGTCGAAAGTTTGGGGCCTCATTTTGACACGTGCGATGTTATTCCAGTATATTATTATAGTAAAGTCAGAACACTGAAAGTGACTACAAAAATATTGTACATGTTCGCCGCAAAACTTGTCTCTGATGGGAATCATACAGTAGCTTTAATTTATAAAACTTGAATTAAACTGACATTTACTTTGTTCAAAAAGTCATAAAATAAAAAAAACACAAAACACAAAAAAACACATAAACACACATAAATATTAATAGCATGGGTAAACATAAACACGCAGACGGACAGCGCGCATTTTGACTCGTGCTTCGCTCATCGATAGGGGATGTAATACAGGGTTATCATAAAGGGTATGAAAAGCCGAAAAGCATATTACTCGTCATTATAAACAACTTTTACAATGGGACTAGCCCGAAATTCGCGAAAAAAATATTAGCTGTTCCATAGAAAAATGTCAATGACACTCGACAAAATGTACTCGTATGGAACAGCTGATTTTTTTTCGCGAATTTCGGGTTGGTCTCAAAGTAAAAGTTGTTCATAATGATGAGTAATATGAGCCCTTTTCGGCTTAGCATACCCTTTATGAATAACCCTGTATAAACTCTTGTTTTTCCATATCGATGGCTTCGCCGATCCGTATGCCGTGTCTGTTTAAACGATGCGAGGCATGGCCAATGATTGTTTTCATAAAACCTTACCTTTAATCACACCATCACAGGTACATTTTAAGTTTTTTAAAACAACAACTTGTACCACACCATAAGACGTCACAGGCAAGCGTCGACTTAAATAATAACCCACTCTAGCCCCAGCGAAGAAGTAGGTAATACCTACCTAATAGTCTGCTATACTCGTGCAGGATTACCTAGATAGTGGGGATTGACCTCCTTTTAGATTAGAATTCTTAGCACTAGTGAAGAACCTTCGGTACCTACTTAGCTAGTCACTTGATCAGGCTACGTAGTCGAAACTAATTTTGTACTCTCGAGCGAAATGTATCGAAACAATGGAATTGAGTAAAAGAGTTAGAAATCTGTGTGAGTTTTATAAGAACGTTAAAAATTAGGGTTACAATCTTTGATCAATAAGAAGTTCGCTACGCTAGTAAACTTAATCAAATCTGTGACTACGCTAACAGTCGACTTCCAGTTATAGGTACCTATAGTAGAGTGGCTCCAGATGAAGATAATAAAAAATTACGAACACATAAGACAACAACCAAGGTTTTATCGGCAAAAGCAATCTCTTCCAGATTACTTTTGCAGGAGAGGTAAGACATTGTGGATCAAAGTCATACAAAAAACAAGATAGCCCTCTGAATAAGTCTTCAAGAAAAATAACACTTTTGTTTGAACTGTCCCAACTTTTACCACAAGCAGCCTTTGAAATAGTCTAGTGTAAAAACTGTGAGATATCGCAGTTCCCGGAGGAAGCTCGTCTCCAAGATTTATAATAATATCATGACAGCTACAATTTCTTGTCGCGAGCAGAATTAATGTTCGAAATGCTCTAGAACATTCTTCTGCGTTCGTGTTTTACTAGCGTAATTATAATAAATGCATTAAACTGAGAGAACATTAAATTATGTTGGAATTATCGTAGCGAGGTTTTATTACGATGTGCTTGGTTTATTGTGACGGGTTTTGTGGCTTTGATCTTTGATTAAATTTGACATTGAATAGTTGTTAGGGTTGTTTATGAAGGCGATAAAGGGTTTCCAGTTATCTCTTAGTTATCTTATAATTTGGCGAAGTTTGAAAGGTCTTAGGGTTCTGAACCTCTTTCGGGGAAGAACCCTTACACGAGACTTTGGTTGTCTGTCGGTTTGTCACAGGCAATTATTTTTAGTCCGTACAAGACCGATAAAGACGGCGCAGCAAATAAGAGACCTATACAGGATTAACTCTAAAACACTGAAGACTTTCCACAGACAGCCTAAGATGCTCGAACTGAACTTCTTTTTAACCGACATCAAAAAAGGAGGAGGTTATCAATTCGTCTGTATGTTTTTTTTTTTTTTTATGTTTGTTACCTCATAACTTTTGACTGGGTGAATCGATTTTGATGATTCTTTTTTTATTAGAAAGCTGACGCTTCCCATTTGGTCCCATTTCAATTTAGTCCAGTTCTGATACTGGTATCCATGAGAAAACCATATAAGTCTTAAATTTGCATTAAGTACGTGCGCGACAAATAGATAATTAACTCAATTGTCGGTCTTTTGAAGTCGGTTTTTGATTTTTGTTTTGTAAAAAAAATGTTCTTGTATTCTACAAAATTTACTTTTGGAAGTTCACAAAGAAATCAGCAAAATGTAGAGATGCATAGAAATCAGTGATTAGAAATCGCCTGCAAAGAGTCTTCAGTGTATAAGAGTTGACCCTATTAACCTCGGCAGTGGGTAGAAGAGGGTTGATAATGATGATGATCTCTTTGTGAAAAGCAACAATATTATTAAAATACTTCGTTAAAATCTGTACAAAACATTTGTATTGCAAAACTGAAACTCAAATATTAATTGACTCCTGGAACTCTCACAATTTTGAATACAAAGATTTTTTTGTTAATTTAATCTAAGTATTTTTTTTTCTCTATTATTTGCTAAATTATATCATGATTTTTTCTTTGATAGGCCAGGCCAATAAACTATTATATTCTATTCCATCGCTACCAACTGGCGCCAGTAACTGTCCCATGTGAACACACCGCCCCATTGTGAACTGGAAGGCTAGTGATTCGCTTACGGCGCAATAAGGTATTCCCATTAGGGAGTAATGTAATGAGATAGCGTTGTTTTGTACATTTTAAAGTAAAACCGAGCGGGCAGGTTGCATGTGGACGTTGGCGGGTAGTGTAGGAGCTAAGTCTATAATTTTGTATTCTTATTTGCTTATTTTTTTAATATATTTTCTATTAAACTATATATATTTTTTATAAACATCAACGACGGGTATTATGACAGGATTCCAGTATTAATTGTATCCTAATACATAGGAATGTCATTTTTTCTTTTCGTTACTCGATGTCGCAAAATGGCTGAACAGATTTGGATGAAATTTGGTATAGACGTAGCTAATACCCTAGATTATTATAATTGTCATTTTTAGTTTAGGAAAATTTAACGGACGAATCCACGAGGCGCAGCTAGTAGTACCTAATATAAATGCAAAAAATTGTCTACATATTTGTTTGTTACACCTTTACACTGAAACGGCAGGACGGAATTGGTGATATGCCCTGGATTCACACATAAACTACATTTAATCATCGTCATTATCATTGATTTTCATCACCACACCAATGTACCTGTAAAGCGCACAAGCGAATCTTCCATAACATTCTTAAGATTATAAATATGACAGTTTGAATGTTTTTTTCTCAATTATAAAAAACGGCTGAACGGATTAAGGTACTAAAGTAGCTTATATCCTGGATCACTACTTGGATGCTACTTTTTATCTTGGAAAACGCGGGTGAAACCATGAGGCGCAGCTAGTGTTCCATAAGAAAGGAAACCTCAGGCTTTCACCCACCCAGCTCCTTGACTACTCCTAATGGAGTTGCATGTTTGTTTCTTTGTCTCCGGCGCCACGTTAGCTCGCATGGTTACCGGTTACTGCCTCCATCGATCATGGCCCATTGCAGATATAATCGGATTCGCTAAATAATACACTCGAGGCTAAAAGCTTTCGTTATAGTACTATTTTTAAACGCCTATGCAAAAGGGTGTTATGCGAATAGCCTTTGTTACTGTGTGTACGTGTGTTGGTGGCATCGTGGCTCTTAAATTAATTTGAGCCAGCTTATTTGTTTGAAGGGTGACTTAGCTAGAATTAAAGAAAATTTGTTTAGTCGTTTGAAAATTATCAGCTGTTTCCTACTCAAGTTTTTTTATTACATGTTTTTGTAAATGTATTCGTGATTGTTGTTTTATTTGTATTGTTTGTTTCAATTTGTTATTTTTATCATACATTTATTTTATAAACAGTTTCGAAAAACTACGATTAGCTGCGTAATGCTACGAAAAATGCGTGGTGCTACGAGAAACTACGCGGTGCTCCAAGGCTACTCAAAACTATAGGTATACTTAGCAAGTTTACTATGACTAAAATGGTCACAATACATTTTTTAACACCAATTATTTATACTATGAATTAAAAGAAAATCTTTTATCAACATGTGATATTTAACATAACATAACTTTCCTACATTAGTTCCAAAACTTAATTAAACGAAAAACTAAGCGAAAATCATGGAACGTGCAAAACTGGAACTCTTCAAAATGTTTTAACTTAAAAAACTAAATAAAACCGACTCGCTCTGAATACACTGCAAATGAACTATTCGCGTTTGTGAAAAAGCAACATCTACAACGAACTTGTTACCTATACATGATTTCCAGTATTCTAATTTCAAAAAGTAAGTTAATGAAAGCCAAATGGTTTAACCCTGGTATCAGATTTTTTAGAGCGCCTTAATAATTTTGGGGGTTGTTATCAAAGGACGAACAACCAGGGTATACTATACATACTCGTATAGCTGTAGCATCCGATCCACGGTAATGTTTTGTTGTAAATACCACTCGCGGTCATCTATTCGAGATATACATTGATATCATATAGGGATATCATATATTGATACATTGATACATCATCCTAGATGTATCTACATTTCAACTCAGTCGGACATCGAGAAGTGGTTCAAAGTTCTATTGCAGTTATTACAAACATTACAAGCTACAAAAAGCTTGAAAAAGACGATTTTTTTTATGATTAATAACAAATGACCTGATCAATTAAAATGAGGTGACAAGCCGTGGTAGCTCAGTGGGAAAACAGCCGCTTCACATTCTTGAGGTGGCGGGTTCAAACCCCGACTCGTACCAATGAGTTCTTTGGGACTTATGTACGAATTTACATACCACTGGCTTTTCGGTGAAGGAAAACATCGTGAGGAAACCTGCATACGTCCGGAGAAGAAATTCAAAGGCGTATGTGAATCCACCAACCCGCACTTGGCCAGCGTGGTGGAATACGGCCTAATCACCCTTCGAGGGTAGACCTGTATCCCAGCAGTGGGAGGAGTAAAGGTTGAGTAGTAGTAGTAGTAGACAAGTAAATAAATAAGATAAAAGATGCAAGCAAACTTAAAATCGGAGTCGAATGCTAAATCATCTTTACTCAGATTGCGTGAATCTAGCCTTGTACGAGTACATCGTTTAGTCCAACTAATTCAGATATTCAATAAACAATCAAACCTACTCGAGGCCATCACGCTAATTCTATGTAATTAAGTTAATGATCATTCTGCACACATATTAGCAATTTTGTGGAATCTACAGACCATTTAACCTGTTGACAGATTAAAAATGTTTTATTGATAAATTCGTGTTTTAAATCCCTGAGAAATACCTCAGGTTTTTTTGGTAATGCTCGACAGTCACCATTTTAAATCCTGCGAATTTCCTTCAGGCTAAGCTTAAGCTGAAACGCAGGTGACGCAGCACAGCATAGTTCAGATTTTGTAAGACAGAGCAGGCGAGACAGACATAGGGCGCAGAGCAGGACAGACATGTCTGCGTCCATAGATTTATTACCTAAAGATAGAGCCAAAGTGTAACCGCACATGCGACAGCTATATTCTTGAAATAATGCCAGGATAGGAATGCTTCCCCCATCTTAGAGGAAAAAGTTTCATAAAATATTTCTAATCTTTATACTTCACAAAATAAAACATTGTTATACAGGGTTATAAGGAAAGGATACACAAGCTGCAAATTGCTCATAGTAGGAAAAAGTCTAATAGTAGGAAAATAATTACTAGTATACTAATCTATTCATAATTAAGAACATCTTTTATTAAATAGGCAATCTTGCGATTGCTAAAATAATGTACCTTATCTTAGTTTTGGGTCAGCAGGAAATATGAAATAGTCCAATAAATTAATTATTTATTAATTTATTGGGTACCATCCTGGGGAAACATAATTCACAACCTGGCAGCTACAAATCGTAGACGTCTTACGTAGTAACTATTATTCCTAATCTGTGGTTTGCCCACCTTGGCACGGTTACAGCGACGGGGACAAAACATGAAAGGTCTGTCTCTCTTTTTCAACCGTGTTTGGCACTTGCCATCTTGCTCTTTTTTACAAAGTAGCTATTATGGTTCTGTCTGTTAGTCTGAGTCTGCGTCGCACGTGCCTACACCACAGTACGCAGCTCTCAGTACGTTCATGCATTACACAATCTGCTCTGCCCTGCGCTGCGTGGACCTGCGTCACTGACGTTATGTCTATAGAGAGTTCAGCGGTACGCACAAAAAGTGTACATTTTTATTATAAAATTTGTACATCAAATTACTTAATTGGAAATGAACGCGCTTCCTTTTTCACGTTGAAATTTGCAAATTCACTGTAGTGATGTCGTCATTAATTCGATGTTTGATGTATTGCAAAATAATTTGTTGTGGACTATAATAATTAGTTTTAGTGCTTATATCTATTCTAATTATTTTATGGATGCATGATAAGTTAGTTTGCAATACAAATGTAGTAGTAATCGATTGGTAATTCGACATATATAATCGATAAAATCGGGTTTTTGTCGACAGAAAATACCAAATAGTCAACAAAACTCACTCACCGACCGCAAATGTCAAATTTGTCGAGATATAAAATAACGTACCCACTTGCACTGCTGCTATTCTTTAAAAGTATAAAATTGACTAGATGGACAGATAGATAAACTCTTTATTGTTCACACCAGAAATTACAAACTCATTCAACAAAAATAAAAGGATGCTAAAACTTAAAACTAGTGCAACAACTGGCGGCCTTATCGCTAAGAGTGATCTCTTCCTGGCAATAGATAGAGGCAATTTCTTTCTAAGATGATAGCAATAGATGACTTTGATGGTCGAAATGTGATTTTTATGTTTTGATTGGAAAATCAAACCTAACCATCAAATCAATACGTAAACCAAAATAGATAAGCCGCTTTTTAAAACCTCATAAACTTTTGTTATAGGTACTTATAGAGCATTCGGCAATCATCCAAAAATCCATCATCCCAACTTGCTCTAAGCGATATTATTATTCCCATATTTGCCATAAAGTTCGTGTTTATGTTTTACGATAATGATCACTAAAATTTGCCTTTACGATTATTGGGATTGAATCGCGGTCGGCATTGAAGCTTCGTGCTTCGAATAGAACCGTTGAATATATGAATTGAACGTATTTACTATAGGTTTGGGAATCATACGTGAGTGATAGACTTTTCATTTTTTTCACCTTTTATGTAACAGACAAAATATCTGAAGCTATATCGATATTGAAGGTTTTTCATCATGTCCGATTTCTCTAGTCTGTAAAAAAGTTTATAAAGCTACGTTTTGGCGCCAAAATCTGCCATTTTGATTGGAACCAGTGACACTGAAGAAAATCTGCTAAAAGAATGATGAAGTTACCTAAAGTACGGAGCATGCTGATATCATTTTTCTCGTGATTCATTTTTTTCAGATCCTTCTTTTCACTCATCTTTTCTGCTTAGCCGCAGTCGGGTATTAAAAAATGTGCTACAGATAAAAATAAATATGAGAAGGAACTGTAAGTAAAACTGGTATATTTCGCAGAACGTCCAGGGTGGGTGCAATATCCGGGTGGGTGTGACCGTGTCCGCTGCCGAGGAAAATATGGAGCGTCTTGTATGCGCTTGGCTATTTATGTTTTCTCAAACTTTATTGGTTATTGTTTTATTACTGTCATATTTCGACTAGGCAGTCAAAATAATAGGGGCCTATGTTACGTACAGCATCAAATCTACAAATTATTTTTTTTTACAGGAGAGCAATTTAAAGTCAACGTTTGACCTAAATTAAAGAGTTGTATCAATTTTATTCGAACAAAAACACAACGAAAAATATTTTTTATTTTGAACTATTTGTATTCCTAAAAGTATATTAGATATTCGTGTAATTAGTACAATGAAAACAATTGTGTTTTGTAAATAGTTTCGATATTGTACGTAGCAGAAGTCGATTTTTTAGAAGTCTATACGAAACGATAATGACGGCAATAATACTATTATTATAAATATGCGAGTTTGTGTGTGTAAATAAATACTTTTTACGTGTTTCCACCGAAACGGCTCAATGGATTTAAGTTAAATAGAGGCTGGACGTTGGAGGTTGGTTGGACGTCGGTTTGGGTTTGTGACGGTGTCACTCGCGGTCACACATCAGAAGACTGACTGCATCAGTTGCTTAACATCAGTAATTTCGAAACAGAAGTCAAGCACCGCTCGGTGATGCTTTTATTCACCTTAAAACAAAATTACTTTACAAAACACTTTTAGTTACAACTCCGTAAAAACCCTTCTGAGAAGAGTCATTGCTTACGTTTGATTCCGTTTGTTCTGAACCTACTCATTTTCTTTATTCTTTTAAAACATTACTCAAGTCCATTATCCGCTTCTTTCTCGACTCAATGACGCTTTCTTGAGAACATTCCTCCTTCTATTTACCTTATAGATGGTTTGTCGTCGATGAAAGATCAAACGATCTCGTCGAGTTTTTAGGCGGAAGTGATCAAAGGAAACAAACGTTAGCTTAACGACGGGTGACATTCGAGAAATGGCTTCGTCGAAGATGATGGGTTGACTCATAAAACTGCAGGGCGAAGTACTCATGGTTGAGTTCTCGATCGAACGTCGCCGTTTTATCAATTTCATTTGACTTTGTTTATTTGAACTTTCACGTGGAAAAAGTTTGAAGTACCGAGCAGGAATTTTGTCGAAAAATACGTAGCGAGTATTCGATAAATTGTTTGATATTTAATATTATAAATGCGATCTGTATATGTGTGTAAGTGTTTGTTACTACGCATAATGTCACATCAGATAATTCATCATATAATTAAAAAAAATATGTTTTTTGAGATCTTCATTATTTCAACTTACCGTTAGTAAAGACGTTTTTTTAATATCCGGTTTTTGAGGGATCGTTAAGGTAAAGTTGTCTGTTAGTTTTGGCTCTGTTTATAGCTAAAGTAATGTAAAAAATAAACTATTGTTCATTTGCTCACAATCATGTCGTTGTTCTGTTGATTATCACTTGTTGAAGTCTAATTAAAATAACATTTAATGTATAGATACCTTTGTAATAATGACAATGCAATAAAACATGTACAATATAATTGTATAATGTTTTTTTTCTTCCTTCTTAAAAAGCCCCTGTGGTAACAGCAATACGGGATGAAGGCGATCTTATGAATCAACCAGGATACTCACACATACATCAGACGTTCTGAAGCACCGCTTAATCCACTTCATCTTAGACACAGTGAACCACAGTAATACACGCCACAGTTCTGGTAAAAAAATAGTGTTTACAAAAAAATAAAATAAAAATAAACTAAAAATAATTAAAAAAAATTAATTAAAATAAAAAAATATAAAATAACTAGCTGACACGACAGACGTTGCCCTGTCAAAAGCCATTGCGTCAATTCTATTTGCGTAACTATAGCAACCGTAGTATGTTGATGCTAACTTGTCAATTTATAGTAAAAATTATCAGTATATATATAATTTGCAATAAATTAAAATTGCGACTATAATTTGAGATTTAAACTAAGTATCCTATCTCTCAAGTTGGATCGAACTGCACATGGTGTGCGAATTTTATTATAATCGGTTAAGTGGTTTAGGAGTCCATTGAGGACAAACATTGTGACACGAGATTTATATAATATATTAAGATATATTAATTTAAATTGTGTTTACTTATAAAGTAACTTACTGGGTTACTACTACTAGTAATATTGTGGTATTGATAACAGTCTTATTAACCCCTTTTTTTTTTTTTTGTGACCCAGGGAAAATCCTTTATGGATACCATGCCCGCCCCGGGGAGGGCAGGGTGGTTATGTGGGAGTCTCCGCCCTAGTGGCGGCATACCCACTAAAAACCCTGGGAAGTTCCTCCAGGCAATGGACGGAGCCGCGGGCCCATTAAATCACCGCAGCCCCGCCCAGCCTATGTCCGCCGTGAGGCAGACCCACCTCGGGTAGGGGGTGGCCACCCCCTCCCACTTCGTGGCGACGCGTCGGAACATCAGACGCGTCGACCACCCTGGAGGGCCCAATGCGAAGCAGCGGGTGTCCCCGCACCCGCCACTCCAGGCCCTCCTAGCGGAGACGGAGTGCGAGCCTTACTGGCCCGACTGGCCTGACTCGCCCCCGTGTTCGCTCTTCTCTCTGCGGAGCGGGTGAGAGAAAGGGTCCCTCTCTCTCTCCCGCTCTCTCCCTCTCGGGGACTCGACCGCCGCTACCCGGACTGTCCAGGACGCCGGCCGAGTCTACCCCTCTGGAGGGCACAATGTGCCCCCCGTCGTCGTCCGCAGACGACCCCGAGTCCTACCACGTTCCCTCTCCACGGAGAGGTATACGGGAGGGCTCCTAGGCCCAGACCGCCGCTTCCCGGAATGTCCAGGGCGCCGGCCCGAGCCTCCACCTTTAGGGTTCCTCTTAGTTTCACCGGGCAAGGCGGCCCGGCTACTTATCCCCCCCGCCACGGAAAGGCGGGAACCCAATTCGGAGGGGAGTCTTATTAACCCCTTACCGCATACGAAGCCATTTATGGTTAAAAAAAATAATTAAAATAAAAAAATATAAAATAATATATTAATTTAAATTGTGTTTACTTATAAAGTAACTTACTGGGTTACTACTACTAGTAATATTGTGGTATTGTTAACAGTCTTATTAACCCCCATCGATCTAGTATTCCGACTTCGGTGTTAACCCCTTACCGCATACGAAGCCATTTATGGTTTCTTAAGTTTGTTATTTTTTTACAGTTTAAGGCAACATTTTTTTTTCTACACATGTTTATAAGGAAAGGGTATGCTGAGCCGAAAAGAGCTCATAGTAAGCATCATTGTGAACAAATTTGTTATGGGACCAATCCTAAAATAGTGAAAACAATATTTACTATTCCATACATTTTATCGAGTGTCATTGTCATTTTTCTATAGTTGTAGGACTCGTTATGTTCCTAAAATTAATAAATTGAGATAGTTTATATCATGACCAATTGATATTGCATCAGTTTGATTGTTTCTATTATTGACACAACTTACCGCCAACTCTTAATAATAATTACGACTATCCTACCCTCAAAAGAAGTAGATAAATAAATACAGTGGTATCAGATAAACAAAACGATAAACGGTCTTGGCTAATTCAGTGATAATTTTAACAGGCAATTTTGGAATACATACAGATTATAATAATAGACAAACAATTCACCGGTTTTGCTAGTCACCGTGAAGCAGCAAAATATTAACATGGAAAAAATTATATAAATACGGCTATTGGGCAATATTTTTCTTTATAACAGTACTTTCATTAGTTGACGGTACAATGCTTTGCAATAGCAGTGTAATAATATTGTGTGTTTTAGTATTGGTGGTTAGATTATCAGCAGAAGATGTGAGGAATTCAAGAATCGTTCAAACGGCACAAGGTCCAGTAAGGGGCTACAAAGATCCGCAAACTGAACTGTTTTCCTTTTATAACATACTATACGCTACGGCGCCAACTGGTCCTGACAGATTTAAGGTAAACTATTATACAAATTAAACGTATTTTTCATTTAGAAACCAAAATATTTCCTTGGACAGACTTGTATTCATTTCGATTCAAAACTTTAGAACTAGAACTAATTTTGTTTGTCTTTTTTATTTTCGGAAAAAGATTATTAAAATAGTCAATAACGTTATTTTCATTGAACTATAATGATTTCAGGCTCCTTTGCCTCCACCCGTGTGGATGCAGCCGTTTGAAGCTGTGAATAGACGCATAATATGTCCTCAAGTGCGATTCTCGTTGGTTGCTCATATTTAATGCAAATGCAAGAAGATTGCCTTATTGCTAACATTCACGTGCCCAACACAAAAGAAACTAACCTTCCAGTTTACGTAATCGTCCATGGAGGAGGGTTCCAGTTGGGTTACGGAGAATTACTGAGACCAGCAAATATGCTTACGGATAACAATATTATCGCTGTCACATTCAATTACCGTCTTGGAGTCCACGGCTTCCTGTGTCTTGGTACTGAAGATGCTCCTGGTAATGCTGGAATGAAAGATCAAGTGGCACTCTTGCGCTGGGTTAAGGAAAACATCGCTAATTTTGGTGGAAACCCCAATGACGTCACTCTTGGAGGTTGCAGCGCGGGAGGGGCAGCAGTCGATCTGCTCACTCTTTCTAAATCTGCAGAAGGTTTGTTCCACAAAGCTATCCCTGAAAGCGGTGCTAACGTCGGGGTTTGGTCAGTTCAAATTGATCCTTTAGAAAACGCTAAGTGGTTCGCAAAGTTTCTCAATTTTACTGACGTAGACAATTTTTACGCCCTACAAGACTTCTACAGAACAGCTTCTTTTGAAAAGTTACAAAGTGAAATTTTTATTACTAGAACTGATTCTGTTTTTGTATTTGTTCCTTGCATCGTGAGGCCAACCGGAGAAGAGATGTTTTTTGATGATCATCCAGTTAACATAATCAAAAAGGCAAACTACAAGAAGGTGCCGCTTCTATACGGCTATGCTCAAATGGAGGGTCTCATTAAAGTTGATTTTTTCGACGCTTCGAAAGATGAAATGAATGATAATTTTGCAAAGTTTCTACCTGCTGATTTGAAGTTCCAAAGCGAGCTAGAGAGGTCAAAAGTAGCAAACGAAATCTAACAGTTTTATTTTGGTGACAAAACGATTGATGAAAATAGTATTTTGAAGTATATCGATTATGTAGGTGACGTGATGTTTGCCTACCCGCATTTGAGATCTGCACAACTACAAGTTGAAAGAGGTCATGACCAAATCTACCTTTACGAGTACTCATTTGTTGATGAGAATGATCCGGTGATTCCGTTTACCAATATTCGTGGCGCCAATCACTGCTTCCAATACACTGCAGTATGTGATGGCCGGTCTCCAGTGCGTATAACTGAAATTCAGCATACGGAAGAGTACTTGAAAACTCTTCACTCTTGAAGCAGCTATGGGCCAACTTTATAAAGACTGGGTAAGTGTAAGCCAAAATGTTTTGTATTTTCTTTGATTTGCTTGTGTGAGTAACTAGGAATCTCATTAAAACTGTGTTCGATATATACCTAATATTAGACCTTTTCTTTGATAGTTGACTGGCAAAAAAATAAAAATATAATGACTTTGACCCCACACAATATCGTAGCATCTTATTACTGAAAGAATTTTCAGAATAAGTCTGTAATTTTAGAGATCTCTAACAAATATAATATGTAAAAAAATCTACAAAATTAACATTTTAGAGTAGATTGGTTATATCATTTTGAAATTGTTTTCAGTAAACCCGTAGTGGGCGAATTTCCATTGAAAGCCTGGCCCGCAATGAAGAGCCGAAGCGCTCCATACATGTCCCTCGGCGTCGAAGTCCACCTCGAAGAAAAACCGTTGATTGAAGAACGCGTTCTCTTCTGGAATGATATCTATGATAAATACTACAACGAGCCAATACCACCGCCGCCACCACCAGCTAAGCTTACACATTCTGAACTGTAGATTATGCGCGCTATTAAGCTTAGAAGGACCAAGGACCCTATTCTAAGGCGCACGAGATTATTGCCATCAGGGTCAATCTTGTGACATTTCTAATGAGAGTAACAGTGACAGACAGACATAATACTCACTCGCCAGAATAGGGCTCCAGTAGTTGTACTATGAGCTCTTGCCGTGAGCTTAAATTAAATCGCGTTGGCTTTTGTCTTGCTCTTTCTCTAGCAGTCTGAGACTAAAGCCAGCGCAATCCCGTTTACGCTCGCGCTTATAATTTATGTTACAGATCTGAAATGAGTACATAAAGATGAGAACTATAATATTGTGATAGAAGCGAGTAAGTGTCCATTCTGTCTCAAATAAAGTTGGAATGGACGGATCCATTCCAACTCTAAGGACTCTCAGGAGGATTTTGAGGGACTCCATTCTGGCGAGTGAGATATTATGTCGATCACTGTCGCTATCTTTAGATATGTCATGAGAGTGTGATTGATGGAGACAATCTCGAGTATCTAAGAATAGGGCCCCAGTCCCAGAAGTGCTAGGGCTGCACAAGCGAGCTTTATTTTCCGTCCGCTAGGAAAGTAGTCCATGATTTTTTTTATTTAGTAATTTTCAATTTAAGAAACCACTACAGATTTGTCGCGGTGCTCACATTCGCCGCACGCAATTCGTTTTAAGTGCTAAATCCTTTTGTAAGCAATTTCTGGTGTAAACAATAAAGAGAAGTGAAATAGTATACCCACTGCTTAGAGTTTTTCCACTGTATCCTTTGGCTAAGTAGGCAAGTATAAGAGATATGACGTAATTCGTCACAGCTTTGCTACTGTGATCCCGCGTGTGACGATCTCAAGGCGTGTCATTTGGTAATTTTATGTCACGGTCTGGTGATTTTTATTGCGTACTCTGTTGGCGTTTTCAGTACGAATAGGTACGCTCGAATTTAATTAGTTAATGACTTGAGTGCTCATTTGATGTTTAATGAGGTATTAACATAGGTCGGAGACTTGGTCATAGCTTTGTAAAATTTTCAATGAAAATTATACTTTGATTGTAGAAATGCTAATGTTGCTATAAATGTAATTTTTGTGGAATGAAAAAGACTGTTTCATGCAACTAATAAAGCGGCGATGTAAGAAGTATTTCATTCTAAAAATGCAGGAAAAATTAAAACCGAAAACAAGCACCCAAGATGAAACCTAAAAGCACACCAAGCCAACTCATAACTTCGAAATCCGATGAAAAAGTTCCATTGCCCACTCAAACTATAAATTAATTAAGAGTTTTTATTTAAACTGCTAAGACTTTTTCTTCATACCAACGGCAACGGCTAAGTGTGAAATCCTTAAAATTGTGAACTTTACACTGAAGTTTTTAATGAGCGAAGTTAGGGAAGACTCCGCAGAGTATTTCGATGTACATACTTACATACTTACCTACCAAAGTTAGTTTAAAATGAGATAAACGGCTAATGAGGCACAGGAGACGTGTTAGGTGCTTAAGAGTTTTAGGAAATGCAATATTTATGAGCAAATGGAAATGAGACGGGTCTTCAAGGAGATTGCTGTCAGCCGACTTGGCAAGACATTACCGTGTTTATGTCGATGTATTCCCAACGGCCCCATTAACAAGACTCATGGGAACAGAACTCATTATTTTTTATGCTATTGGGTGACGAGACGAGCAAATTGCTCGCCTGATGTTAAACACCACGTTTGCCCATAACAGGTCCGCGCCGCCCAGAATTTTAATATAGAGGTATAAACTAGAAAGAGAAGAGATTTTTAGACATAGCTTCTTTTTTTCTTATAATTTATGTAATCCAAAGATTTTAGGATTCACATGTGTTTCTTTTCATTACAAAAGTAATGGGATGGGATTGAAAGTGACCGAGATAATCTAATAGAAACGCCGAAACCAGCCCCAGAGCAAAGAATAAAAGACCACGAACTTCTTATTTGTGCTTTTAATTGGTCACGGTAGTCCATGCTGTATTAAATTGTAACGTTATTCGTCAAAAAAAAGTTATTAAAATAAAGATAAAATCATTACCCTCTTATCTATAGGTAGGTACACCTACTTCTAACCTGTAATCTATCTCAGCACTGCTGGGGACGTATATTAATATTCAGAAAAATACAATGCTCGTAATTCAACAAAAACTAACAAACTTATTCAACTGACATACTCCACAAGCCAACCTTATCCTAACCTCTTTCGATTAGCAACTAAAACATACACAACTACCAACTTCATTAGCAAATACCTATCTACCGAACCACTACCATCAAAACTACGAGTAGCTATGATAAATTACTTGGAGAATTTACGGGTTTAAACATTAATTATTTCCTTTGATACGGCTCCGTAATGCGGTATGACGTATAGCCGCGTTTTATCTCTGTTTCGGAGTTCGGATACACTTGACGTATGATTTGTATTTGTAGTAATTAGTACAGCAAGTTTGGTTCTTTGTGCTCCGGGAGATGGGGGCACAATTGGCTGAGCTAGGCTGGGCCTATACTTTGAAACGAGTTGTACTGCTGGGTTTGGTCGTACCTATACCTTAAAACGAGTACTGCTGCAGTGCTTAGCTACGTTGTACCTACCTTTACTTTGAAATGTTTTTTTTTTCATGTAATTGAGTGACGAGACGAGCAAATCGCTCGCCTGATGTTAAACGTCACGTTTGCCCATCATAACAAGTCTGCGCCACCCATTTTGCCATTTTGCGCCATTTTGAACACGCAGAATTCACGACCCTGCGTGGCACAGCACTGCGCTGTGCAGTTCTATTCTGCCCTACTAAACCCAAGAGCAGTATCTCAAAAAAAACCTGTTTTTTCATCTGATAGCTTGCAAAATTGTGCATCTGATGCGAGAAAAAACAAATCTTTTTTTTTTTTAGATACGCTCTTTGGGTTAGTAAGGCAGCATTGCAGTGCTGAACTAAATTTTACCCACACTTTGAAACGACTACTCGTTATATTTATAACTTCAACAGCTGTTCTGTGTATTCGCGGGCATCGCTATGTAACACAATACAAGTTCACAAGTTTTAATTTACTTAACTTTTTAAGTGTTACAGTGTTGTCGAGAACCCATTACGTAGATAAATCTGATCTAGGTTTCAAAGCCAAGATAAAAGTAGTAGAAAGATAATTTGTTCACAGCCCGTGTTGTGAACAAATTATCTTTCTACTACTTTTATCTAGGCTGTAGGTAAGTACTGCACTTACTTTTAATGGTACTCGCAGTAGTAACCTAGGCCACAACCTGTACCTATAGAAATCAAGAACGCAGTAGTTAATACCAGTAACTGGACTTATCCACTTCCTTCTTGCTTTCTCTACAAAGTCATCTGACCTGGCCGAAGCTGGAATACGAAGCTGAACAAAATTACTAAAACATGAGACATTTCACTTGCGCAATACCAACCCGGTCAAAGCAGTGCGCTCAATCAAAACGGTAATTTCCGGCTGAGGCGCTGATACCTTGCTTTATTTGGAAGGTGGCATTAAGATGGTGATAGTTTATTGGAGTCAAAAAGGAGTTTAATTTAAGACTAGCTTTAGCTGATGCTCAGAACTTGCATTGGTAAAACAATTTAAACTTAAGATAGGACCAGTAGTTTCGAAAATTGCACTCTTCAAACATCTATACAAAATAAAGACAATGAAATGCACAAGTTGCTTTGATTTTTTTTCGTTAATAGATATAACACGTTACCTGACAATATAACAAAATGTAAACATTATAGTGATATTAGAAAATATTATTCGAAAAATTAGCAATTTTATGAATTTGAACAATTTTTGCTTTGGCAAGAACCTTCAACTATAAAATTGCATAAAAACAGCTGTTCCACAGAAAAATGTGAATAACACTCGACAAAATGCATGGAACAGCCAATTTTTTCACGTTTTCAGGATTGTTTCCACCGCAAAAATAGCTCACAACAATGATTGACAATATTATTCACTACGATAACCGCAATTAACATTAATATTAATTACATAAAAGCTATCCAAATCCATTCCGCACTAGTAACAAACGAACCCAGACCTCATTTCTATGCTTAAAACATGAACTACGAACGGATTAACTGATACGCATTTTGCAGCCAAAATGGCGATATATGGTGCCAGATTAATATTTGAATACATTTGCATATCAACGTGTACGTAATTACTGTAACACTGTTTACCGGATGAAATTAAAATCGGGCTAGGAAGCTTTAGAGTTCATTATTTGGCCAATTTTGAGCGATGGGAAGGCAATAAATAATAATTTATTTGCATGAGGCAACTAGGCCCATATTAACAAATACCTTATAGACTAACAATTACATAAATTTAGTTTGTAGTGGTAGGGCTCTTTTGCAGAGCCCGCCTGGGGAAGTACCACACCTTTGCCAGTTATTCCACCGCCAAGCAGTAATGTGCAAACATTACTGTGTTCCGGTTGGAAGGGCATTGTTTCCAGTGAAATTACAGGGCAAATGGGAGATTAAACAACTTATATCTCAGGGTGACGAGCGCAGTGCTGTGCCGCGCAGGGTCTTGAATTCTGTGAGTTCAAAATTCTGGGTAGCGCAGACCTGTTATGGGCAAACGTGACGTTTAACATCAGGCGAGCGATTTACTCGTCTCGTTACTCAATTACTTAAAAAAAAAAAAAAAAAAAAAAAAAAATATTACAAAAACCGTATTTTTTTGGAAGTCGGTTAACAAGACTAAACAAACTTAGTAGGGCTCATTTAGATATAAATTCTACCATCCTAATCCATACTTTCTACACTAATACTACTATACGTACGATTTTAAAACATATTTCAGTTATAAAGGCTATATTTTATACCCTAAAGCCTGAGAGGACGAAGGCCGAGCAGCATTAGGTATGGAGTTTCGAGAATCTTCTTTTTCATTAAATTCCGCTTCTAACGAAGGTGATCAACATTAGGGCAATCGTGACTCTCGAGGTTGCCACTCTGCAGAGCGAGGCGATCCTACAGCCGATCCATTCCTACAGGTTTCTTTACCAAGATTGCTGCCTCTCGCTGGCACTTTTGAGATTCAGCAAGTATTAAATTATAAATTTAAATATAAAAGTTTATGATTGGAAGTTTGGATGCTAGTTACTTAATTACGTAAAAACGGCTGAACGGATGTGTATGTAATTTGATATAGTTTATACCCTGAATATATAGATATAGGTAGGGACATATATACACATAGGTATGGGTAGGCCACCGAAGTCGGATTATATAGATCGATGGGGTAGGCCAACAAAACATTTGCGGTTCCTGCAGCATAGCGCATGAAGTCATAAGACGCAGCTTAATAAATCATATTTGATATGATATCCACCAAACGATATGTTTGTTGTAGCTTATTTATTTGCAACTACATAGTTAGGAAATGTTAATGACTTATGCGTAAAAAAGCTCCTTTCAGGTAAGCATACTTTTTGCACATAGCCCTATTTAACGCACAGTAAAACTGAACAGACGGCCATCATGGGCAGTGATGGTGTCGTGACTAGAACTCGTTTCATTCTTATCATTTATCAGGGCAGCTATCGTGGCGTGTGTGCTCGATCTCGGACTCAGACTGATAGTGGTTTCGTTTCTATTTGTTCTTAGATTTTATATCGGCTGTAACTCTTAAAAATGAATAAAATTCTTGAACATGCAATTCTTAAAATGATTTATAAGTAAAAAAAAAAATGCAGCAAAGTGCTTTGAATGTTTTTGTATAAAAACTTTGCCTACTTTCTGCTGTCTTGGTTTGTCATAGCCGACACCGATACATTTATGATGGCAGAAAGTAGGTACTCGTACTTAATATTTTCATTTTCAAAATCCGTTTAGTCCTCTATAGTATTTACCAACTACAGATTCAAAAATTATAGAAAAAAAACAATCACATCAGTGAAGCGACGTATATTTTTCTCCATGTCATTTTTACGACCGTACCGATGAGAATAACGGTAACAGAAACATTTCTAGGGAACCAATTCTTACTTTCAAATTAAAACACAACAGTTTTAAGGCAAATCATGCCATAAAAGCATACATGAATACATGATCAAATCTGACAAATGTATTTTTGTCACTCCTTTTGTTTCGAATAAACGCGAGATGACATAAAAATGAATGCTATTACATTTTCTTGTTGTTCTCTATCTAAAGCCTTATCTAAATCTACCATAAACAGACAAGAGTTTTATTTATAGCACCCATTTTTTACGTGAACTAAAAAGCTCGTGTTAAACTGCACCCTAAAGTGTGTTCCCGTGCCAAAACAATCCATACATTACAGAGGCAAGTGCCGTGTCTCTAGTCCCGTCACGGTGGCGGCTCGCAGACATATCGCCGAGCTCTCTGCCATTGCCGAACTAACTACTCACGATGGAGGTTTTATTTTACGAGGGTAAGTAAGTATTGCTACGGAAAATGTAATAGTACACTGAGAAAAATTTGACCTAAAGTACAGAGCATAGCAATAATCACCAAAAAGTACGATGATAAGCATCAATTTTTACGGTGACAACTATCATAATATAAGGTTCTCACCCCAAAAACTGGTGCTAGTACTAGTTTTTACGAGTTGTCACCGTAAAAATTGGTGCTTATCATCGTACTTCTTGGTGATTATCACTATGCTCCGTACTTTAGGTGAATTCATCGGAATTTTGATGGCCATTTTTCTCAGTGTAGCACATACTTTTAACAGTTACATTAAATGTGTTCAAGAGTTCAAAGTGTGGCATTAATGGCTTAATTGCTGAAATAGCATTAACCGTTAATTAATAATGGTTAATCCCAGATTAATTCCACTATTCGGCTCAAGTCAACTGTCAAGAAGCATTAAATCGGCTTCAAATGAAAATAAAATTTGAAAAGGTCGCTGTTGCGTTTGATAGTTATGTATTTAAAAAAAAATCTACGGTTCTTAACTGGGATAAAGAATTTCTCACGAAAAATCATTTATCCTCTTCACTGCTGTTGTTTGTGTATGTTGTTTGCTGAAAAAAAATGACAATTTGTATGAAATCTAATGTTACATATATTAGATTTCATACAAATTGTCATTTTTTATTATTATTTAATTTTTTGCAATTTACTGGGTTTGTCCATAGCTTGTAGTAATAATTATAAGTAAGCTTTAAACAATACATATTATGTATTTGATAAATAAATACAAAACATGTACTTTTTAGGCTGCCAAGAGAAACTATGATAATAATTTGAATCCTTTTTCTATTTACTAGCAAAAACTTTTTTTTTAAGAAGTGCCAATAGAACATTTCTTGATAAAATTACAGTCTAGCCTCAGGGTAATTTAAATCTTCGTCTTTTTTATCTAAATTTCTAGGTTTACCTAGAATTAGGTTTGCCTAGAGGGATTTGCCTAGAAATCTATTTTGATTGATAATAATTAAACTAATCTAATCCAAGTTTCTCAAGATTATTGCCATCCAACATGTGGCACTCTGGTCATGTCCAATGAAAGCGTTCTGCGGCAGCTTGCCCATAAAGCGCAGTAAACATGATTCCGGGCACTGTTCCAAGCCTGGTCAGTTCCCGGTCAGATGTAGGCTCGTTCCATCTCGAGACAAGGTGCGACTGCCTTGTAACGGTTGTTTATAGTTGTACCCTCAGATCAAGTAGAAAACCAGATGTAGTCCCGCCTAAGATCCAGTTGAAGCCAAAAAAACTACCCTACTTTCCGTGAACGTATACTTCACATACATTTGACGCATAAAAAACTACCCGAATCAATTGTCAATTCTTACGTCAGTAATTGCTCAGAGAACGTGGACAAGAAAAATAAATATGTAGTAATAAGGATAGTTTTTATGCGTTAATATGTGCTTGAAGGATACGTACACGGGCAGTAGGGTAATTTTTTTTGGCTTCACTTGGATCTAAGGCGGGCTACTATATCTGCCTTTCTACTTGATCTGAGGTAGTACCATGTTAGATATAGGTAAAGTGGTTGTCTCGCCAAGCTTATCGCTTTTGATTATTAATCTCACAAGTATTTATTACAATACGAAGTGATCTTTCTCTTTATTGTCATAACAAAAAGGAAGGTTTTCCGCCGAATTACAACATGTGGCGTTTTAAAAATAAAGTCTACAAGCACCTCTCCGGGTTGAAAAAGCATAATCAACGTCGCTAGTGTTGCAGGTGTTCATAGGCGGCGGTTCTGCTTAGCATCAGGCTGGCCGTCTGCCTGTTTGCCGCTCTTTATATAAAAAAGGAAATCACAAACATAACAAAAATATAATAGATTTTAAAAGCACTTCCAGAGAACCTCTGGATGAGAGGCGAGGTATTCTCGGAGTGTAGAGTGTAGTGTGGTGTATATGTATTTATTAATTTCATTTAAATGATAATAATTCTTAAAACTAGTGCAACAAATGGCGGGAGCGTTTTTCCAGGCAAATGTGAACAGTGGAAAACAAACAGGCGACCCGATGGTAAGCGAACACCATCGTCTAACAACGGGGGTGTCACGGATATAATTATACCTACGAGTAAATGTTGCGAAAAACTAAGTATCCTCGCTCTTAAAACAAAAATCCAAATCGCCGCCATTCATTTAGTACTTAGCCCATTACAATATAACAGCTTGTTCAGATCGAATTGAAGTAAAGAAACCCTAGCACCAATAATTACCAACACCTAATCGGATTCCAAACAAAATACGGACGGACCCATGTTACAAACCTAACATTTTGCTTCGCCGGCCAAAATTAAACAAAGCCTCGTAATTATGAATGCCAATCTACTTAACAATTAGCCAAAGGGAATAAAACCTTTGTTACATTTCTTACCTTGGCTGGGTTCGCGATTTAATTAAAATTAAACTTTGTGTAATTCTGGATATTATTTGAGTTGTGCGCTAATTTTACGTGTGTAACTTATGAGGGTGTTTTGGGAACGTGTTTAATTTTAATGCTGTGTAAATTATACCCGGACATGTGGGATAATGTTAAACCAAGTTCGACCGCGTTGCTTGCCTAGGAAATATGCTATAATGATATTGTGGTCATAACAAATTGGAACTCCGCAAAACTTTCGCATGAATAGACTGTAGGTTGAGAGAGGATTTTCGGATAAATAATAATACATTTAGACAAAGAAGTAAGTAAATGCTATAAAATAGATAGAAATCTCTAGCAAACTTTAAATTTTCCGTCCCTGCAAATAAGATTATGTATAGTTTGATTTGTCAGCTCCTCGCTGTCAAAGTAATTTTTACCAATAAACAGTCTAAGAAACTATTTTTAATAAGACCATCGTCAGTGCCATCTTGGTATTTTCAATATGTTTGTCCACCTTTTACAATTGACTACTAATGGGAAGTAACGATGTGGTCGAAGATGTAGCACACTTGCCTAAGAAATACCTATTCACTTACCTTTTAAACAGTTATATGTAGGTTCTTTTAACACTTTGACTGCGGCTAATAACCACATGCGAGGAATGAAAACACGAGGTATGTTTTTGCCGCAGTCGAAGTGTTAAACAATTATTTGATACACTTTTTCGGAATCAAAGACGTCGGTAATAAGATAGTGTTGATTGTGTATAATTTAGCAAATAGCTGTAATTAAAACGGTTACGTTATCAATCTGTTATTCTGTCACAAAGGCAAAGGTGAAGCAAGCCTCCCATGTAATCCTCTACCCTTCCTCTATCTGTCACGAGACCTAAGCTTGCTTTTGACACTAGCTTTGTGGCTCTCTAGACTCAAAACAACGCCAATGTATGTAACCTAGGTAAATATAGCCCTATGTGTCTCTGGAGAGTTGTCACAGACATAACATACTTACCCGAGACTTGTTCTTAATGTCAGGTGAAAATGTATTAGTTCATAGCTTTTGGATTTTATTTGGAGAGACGTTTGGTTTAATGGACTAAAATAGTTGTTCAACAAAATCTTCATATATATAAATTACGTGTTACGTTGTTTGTCCGCTATATAATAGACTCTTATACTACTTAACCGATTTCAATCAAATTTGCACACCGTGTGCAGTTCGATCTAACTTAACAGATAGGATAGCTCACATCTCAATTTATAGTTTCTACCCGTGCGAAGCCGGGACGGGCCGCTAGTATAAGATAAAATTTATGTTAAAAAGTAACACCACAATTTACGTTTTAACTTCCTCATGTCAACTTATGTTGTTCCACATCTAATGAGTCAGTAATAAGTGAGTACTACCGTAAATTATACTAAGATGTCTCAAAACCACGTTATTTTTCAGAGTAAAATTACCAAGGATTTTTTATCAGGAAATTTTGAAACCAAGAACCATATAAGAAACCAATGGAAAGCAATCATCGATAAATTCATCAACTTTTAAAGTCTACCCTCACCTGCATTTAAAACCCACACATGCAAACAAATCTACTCTCACCTACAACAGCATTTAAAAACCCACACATGCAAATCTACGAATAAAGGCATAAACAATAAATTTGCAAGTTTATTACTCACATTTTGTTTAAATCCATAGCTCACACGGCGCGCAAAAAGTATTGCAATGTTCAGGTAATTCTGATGATTCATGGGCTATTACATCGCGTTATTGGAGTTGGAAAAAGGTAAGAAGGACTTGAACAGGGACCTAGTAAGGGAGAACGTAAAGGGGTAATGCATCGATCTACTATTGGACTTTTTGTAAAAATAAATAGTAGACATTATTGAAAAGTAAAAGTAAGTACAACCCGGTCACAATATCTGTGCACCTCGCTGGAATGCGTATAGCCTTATATAGTCGCACTGTCGCACCGGGGAGTGCGCGGAGAGGTGACAGGGGAAGCGGGAGCCTCTCCCGCGCTTCCCCTAATATATATAAGGCTATATATATAATAGACTATATAAGGCTATACGCATTCCAGCGAGGTGCACAGATATTGTGACCGGGTTATAAGTAAGAACAGTTAAGAAGGCAAAAAAAGGCATTGTATGACATAACTTCTGCATTTTTCGATGCAATACTTCCTTCCACTTATTATACTTCCTACTTCGCTTTGCCGCCGCTACTAAACTTGTGCACAAAGTTGTATTATTGTTTTTTTTTTTTTTTTTATGTTAAGATCGATAAAAAAAGAACGAAAGCAACTTTGCTCTAAATCTAAATAGATGAATACTATTTAGACCTAGAGCATAGTTGCTTTCACAGATTTATCGTCAAGCTCTTGAGAGCCAGTTAGCATTACAAAATTGTGTTAGGCATTTCAATCATATCGTTGTTTAACATCACGTAACATAAAATCACCATCAGCGAACCATGAACATCCTTCTTTAATCTTTTTTATCAGACCTTAATATCTTGCTTGTTTCGTTTATCTCGTAATTTTTCATGCCATTTTTCTTCGAATTTTAGGTACTCTTAATTTACTAATTATCTCGTTTAATATCTCGCTCAAAATCCCTGAATCCGTCCCCAAGCCCACCTCAAAGGGCAAAGGACGATAGGATATAAAGTTGTTGCCACGTACATTTCAACAGCTATTAAGAGAATTTTTACTTCGGCTTTTGTTTATCAAATAATGAAGATACATTTTGATGAGACTGTTACCGTTTTAATTTGGTTGTTTCATTATTTTTCTCCTTGAATATTTTTCTTTATCGTTACAATGAAATGATGTTTAAGTGAACAATGGTTTGCATAAAATTTTTATTCTGTTGTGAAACTGCGATGAAATGCAAACTTGTGCGGGATTATTCGCTTCAAAGGTCTAAAAGCAAAGCAAACCATTTTTTACTTTGGAAATTAATGTTTGGGTTAAGTTAATACAAGATTAAGACATGCTGTCAAACTAAATCTACGACATTATGTTTATAACTACTCCTTCAAACTCAGGTATCAAGTAGATATCAAATAGACTATAACTGTATTGTTTATAAACGTCTCTTATTCTTGCAGCAAATAAATGATTTTTTAAATCTCATCTATAGCCTTTCCGCTGCCTTTATAATGTCATCTGACCACCATCGATTGAAAAAGTATAGAACTTTCTCAATCGACAATTTAACGTTTGAATATAAGTAAATCGTGAAAAGTTTCCTTATATCGTCCGTAGTCCGAACCAAATTGTTAAATTTAAACGACTTTTTAAAACAATTCGTTCAGTTGATTGACAAAGTTCCATACTTGCACTGCACAATGCACATAAGGTGTTCAATTCTAACCAGCAACGATAATGGTTAGGAAAGCAGTTTGATTTTCAAAACCAGTAGTTAAGGTAAAGGCTGAACCGGAAATGGGATGTCAGACGAGATCCCGCAATGATTGAAGACAGGCTCGGATCGGCTGACTTATGTATTCATAGCTTATATCGACGCAGAATATTAGATCACACAAGTAAAGAAGATTAGCTAAACACGCCACGTAAGTGTCGCTAGATGTATGAGCACATTTTATTGACAGCTTTAGTTTTTTTTACCTTGATCCGTAGCATGAGTTTTAAGTGCAAGTCTACACTGAATCGCCTTGGCTTTCATCTCGCTCTATCTGCTAAAGAAAAATACAAGACAAAGAGCACATGATACGTGCTCTGTTATCCTAAAAAACTGATGAAACGTGGCCTATATCGGAATACAAGTTACTCTACTATATTTCATTCATATCAGATTCGTCGTGAGCGATTTGAGTTACGAATAAATTTTCGCGTTAATTGGGATATGATAATGTGATGATGCCATGCGAGATCAATTTAAAGTGATATGTGGTAGAAAATGTAATGTTGTGCCACATGGCATTTATTGAAATATCAAATCCCGAATCCTTTTAATTTTTATAGATATCTATATACGAAAATAAGTTTGTATAATTGTTTGTGATGTT
Source organism: Alcis repandata (assembly GCA_949125135.1). Classification (NCBI taxonomy): domain Eukaryota; kingdom Metazoa; phylum Arthropoda; class Insecta; order Lepidoptera; family Geometridae; genus Alcis; species Alcis repandata. Next base: position 9,880,889 of record OX421238.1, read on the forward strand.
TCTACTAAACCGATCATCACACACAAGCATCACCATCATCAGCGTTTTTCATCAACGCATGGAAAACTAAGGCGCAGCTAATTATTGAAATACATTTACTACATAATTATTTCAAGTAGCGACATCTTGAGTCTAAAGCGGACTTTCTATCTTCGTGATTTCTGGTGTTCCGAGAGCAGCCGGAACTTAAGGCACGGAATCGTCGTGCTCTGACGATGGCGGGGAATTGAGTTGGCTGTTCCATCAGTTTTAATATCATCAGGCCGTTTGTACAAGAGACGTATGTGGCGTGACTCGAGACTACTCGGATCAATTGTAGTAGTAGTTGTTGCATAATGTCTCTGAACACTGAAGCGAATTCGGATCTTCTTTTTACTAATTAATCTGTAGATATGTTACTGTTCCACTAGTGGGCAAAGGTTTCCCTCATTTTATAAGCTTTTATTTAACTTGCAATGTGTGTATTTACAATATGTATGTTATTTCGGGTGGAATCTTGCAAATCAATTTTGAACCACTTTCCGATGTCCGATTGAGCTGAAATTTGGTATACGTAACTTCGATGACAATGCAATAAAAGCTTGTATTTAAAAATATTTTTAAAATTAACTTATTTATCCTCTTCCTTGAAAAAATTAGATTAGTCGATTGAATAGTGCAAGTGATTGCTAGCAATGTTCAATTCAAGTACAAACAAAGCTGTCACGTTTGTTAGCAATGTTCTATTAATGTACGAAGTGAACTGAAGTCGGAATTTTAAGTAGTGTGTGTGTTAGTGGCAGATAATTTGGTTGCCTTGTAGTAGTGGTGGTGGTTGTAGTAGTCTTATTGGCTAATTTCCGAAGTTCGAGAATTGTAAATATCTTTAAGTATAGGTACCTACAATTTTTCGATAAAGACACACTTCACGGCAATTTGCACGTTAGACATCACTTTCAGGAATTTTGCTTTGTAGGCAGTCTGATCATAAAGCACTTATAGTCCAGGCGCTAGAGGTAGTTGAGTATGCATAATGCTGCCCCCCTAATCATAAGCAACGTAATCGACATTTTTGGGTGATTTGAGTTATATATATATCCAGAATCTGCGTAATGAGATCTACAAGTATCACCGACTCTTTTTTTTTTAAATTAATTACATCCCATATTTCTATTAAGCATAACCAACGCAATCGACAAAAAATAAGAGGATTTACTAGTGATAACCGACGTAATGGCTATTACGGCTTATTTTTTCACTCTTCTTCACTCAAAAAATCATATAATACTAAACATAAATATCATAAAATCACTTACGACGATTATGATTTGGTTTAGCTACTTATATATCAAAATAAGAACTAAACATAACCAACGCATTTGCGTACTTGCGACGCTTATGATAAGTGACATGGAAAAATAAATAGCAGATTAACTAGCCATTAGCACCGCAAAATACAAGACATTTAGGAATAACAATCGTATTTGCGTCGTTTGCGTCGCTTATGTCTAGACAAACGTATTGACAACTTCCATGTTTTTTAATTATAAAAGGCGCAATTGCAATGCGTTGGTTATGCCTAGTAATATGCATAAGTTTCTTTTATGTTTACTAGGTAAAAAATGTTTTTCTTATTTTATTACTAAATAACAATACTAAGAACAATAAAAAGTTGTATCCTGTGAAGTTAAACGTTGTGTGCAAAGTAATAAGTAAAAATTATTATGATATTTATAATAGTTTTCTCACTACACATCAAAAACGAAAATAATCTTTTTGGCGCCATATCTCAAAACCGTTCGGGATGCAAGTGCGTTGCTTATGATTATGAGGGCAGAATGTGAGTACCGATTTTCGCTAACGGATTTAAGTGAAGAAAAGGTCAAAGAATAATAATGTGGATCTTGCCGGTCAATTTTCTGGTCCATTTTTTTTTTACCCCCTCTTCTCTTATTCGTAAAGGGAATGTATTGAGTACATGATATAAAATCATTTTAATGATTATTTTCGTAATGATTTATAGTTTTTTCTAATGGTAAAAGTCAGGATGGATTCTTAAATAATAAGACAAAAACAAAAATGAAAGTAATAATTTTTTTATATTAATAAAAAAATTAAAGTTACATATGAAAAACTAGCGAATTCAAGCATAAATGTATTTAAAGTAGGTAAAAAATTACTCATTTTTATTTTGACATTTGTTATTGATGCATTTACATAATGAAATACAAAACAATTCAGATTTTTTGCAATTACAAGTCATTGTGCGACAATTTGCAGTACATTTACATGGTGGAATTAATGACTCTGGTAAAGACGGCTTCGTCATTTGTCGTGGATGGACGATTTCGTACAAACAGCTCTCATGCCTTTGGGAAACTTTGACCTAAATAATCAGCAATTCAAAGAGTTAGAAGCAGTTTGCACATATTTATTTTCGAAGAAAAAATTATCTGCTGATGAACTCAGATTTATACTGATATCTCAAAATATAGGTTTTAATTTCAATTTGATGAGAGTGATATGCACTTCAGATGCTTTGCATTTGCATTTATTAAGGGCTACAGTACAAACATTTATATGGAAAAATGCTCATCAAACACAATTACCACCCATTGATTATTGTGCATTTGGTTACGAAAAGCTCAACGGTGACTTACGTCCATCCACGACAAATGACGAAGCCGTCTTTACCAGAGTCATTAATTCCACCATGTAAATGTACTGCAAATTGTCGCACAATGTCTTGTAATTGCGAAAAATCAGAATTGTTTTGTATTTCATTATGTAAATGCATCAATAACAAATGTCAAAATAAAAATGAGTAATTTTTTACCTACTTTTAATACATTTATGCTTGAATTCGCTAGTTTTTCATTTGTAACTTTAATTTTTTTATTAATAAAAAAAATTATTATTTTAATTTTAGTTTTTTTCTTATTATTTAAGAATCCATCCTGACTTTTACCATTAGAAAAAACTATAAATCATTACGAAAATAATCATTAAAATGATTTTAAATATCATGTACTCAATACATTCCCTTTACGAATAAGAGAAGAGGGGGTAAAAAAAAATGGACCAGAAAATTGACCGGCAAGATCCACATTATTATTCTTTGACCTTTTCTTCACTTAAATCCGTTGGCGAAATTCGGTACTCACATTATGCATACTCAACTACCTCTAGCGCCCGGTCTATTAGTTCAGTCATCAATATATATAAAAGTGAAGGTCGTGACTGACTGACAGATCAACGCACAGCCTAAACCGCTTAAGCTACAAACGTGAAATTTGGACAAAAGTTTTATATCAAAAAGCGGACGCACACTAAGAAAGGAATTTGCCCAATTCAACCCTTAAGAGGGTGAAAAGGGGTGTTTAAGTTTGTATGAAAAATTTTTTTTTCTTAATGCTACGATTATCAAACTTTGCGAATATACTAACGTTAAAAAAATAATCGACACCTGTTTCATCATTTTTCAAAAATCAACCCTTAAGAGGGTGAAACGGAGCAATGAAGTTTGTATGAAGATTTTTTTTTTAATGCTGTGGTTATGAAACTTTGCAAATATACTAAGCTAAAGAAAATATTAGACACTTATTTTTTTATTTTTTGAAAATCAACCCCTAAAGGGGTGAAACGGAGTATTGAAGTTTGTATGAAGAATTTTTTTTTGATGCTGTGGTTACGAAACTTTGCAAATATACTAAGCCTAAAAAAATAATATACACTTATTTTTTTGTTTTTTGAAAATCAACCCCTAAAGGGGTTAAACGGAGTGTTGAAGTTTGTACAAAAATATTTTTTTCCTAATACAACGATTATTTGACTTTGCAATTGTACTAAGCTAAAAAAAATAATAGATACCTGTTTCATTATTTTTTGAAAATCAACCCCTAAAAGGGTTAAACAGATAAAAGTGAATGTCGAGACTGACTGACAGATCAACGCACAGCCTAAACCGCTTAAGCTACAAACGTCAAATTTGGACAAAAGTTTTATACCAAAAAGCGGACGCACACTAAGAAAGGAATTTTCCCAATTCAACCCCTAAGGGGGTGAAAAAGGGTGTTTAAGTTTGTATGAAAAAAATATTTTTCTTAATGCTACGATTATCAAATTTTGCGAATATACTACAGTTAAAAAAATAATTGACACCTATTTCATCATTTTTTATAAATCAACCCCTAAAGGGGTGAAACGGAGTACTGAAGTTTGTATGAAGATTTTTTTCGATGCTTTGGTTACGAAACTTTGCCAATATACTAATCTAAAAGAAATACTAGATACTTATTATTTTGGTTTTTGAAAATCAACCCCCAAAGGGGTGAAACGGGGTATTAAAGTTTGTATGAAAATATTTTTTTTAATGCTTTGATTATTTTACTTTGCAGATTTACTAAGCTAAGGAAAATAATAGACACCTATATTTTTGTTTCTGAAAATCAACCCCATTAGGGGTTTATTTTCCAAAAATAATAAAATAATAGTTGTAATGACTCACTGACAGACAACGCACATCCTAAACAGCTGGTCGTATAAATTTAAAATATGGTAAACATACCCTATGTTTGTCTTGATGAGTAAACGTGTACCAAGAAAGGATTTTTTGAAATTCAACCTCTAAAGGGGTGAAATAGGGTGTTAAAGTTAGTATAGACAAGCATTGTTTTTTGACACCACGGAATTGAAACTTAACAAATATACGAAGCTTAAAAAAATAACGAACACCTAATTCACCATTTTTGGAAAATCAACCCCCGTGGGGGTGAAATGGCGTGGTAAAGATAGTACGGAGAAAGAATTCGTTTTGATGCTAACTCAATAAAACTTTACAGATGTACTAAACTTAAGGCGGGTAAACAACATCCGGAAAAACTCCAAAACCTTCGAAAAGTCACATCCTCGAGGTGGAACTGCTAATTATCTCGAAAACTAAAAACATTTTTACCAAAGCGCTGAGACTAAAAAGTCACCAAAACCTCGGACCTTTTTGGAGCCATTAAAAATAACATAGCCGCCTTAAAAACAATGCCGCCATACAAACTTTGAGGGTCTATATCTCCGAAATGGTTGAAGATGGGTGGGTGTTTTTGACTAAATGTCATAGGAGTTAGCAAGGACTACTTGATGGTGGTGAAATCCAAATGATTCAAATCGGCCGCCATTTTTCTAAATGATTCGAGGGGGCTGATTTATTGCATCCGGGGGTTTTTGGGGTCCCTGCTTCCATTGTATGACGCTTTTCACATGCTCTCAAAAAAAGGAGGGTTAAATTAATTATCGGTTCTGGAGGTATAGTCCACGCGGGCGAAGCCGTGGGCGGAAGCTAGTCTAGTTTAAAAATCAAGTTCAAAAATCGAAGGCCAGAATGACATCACCGCGGAAAAAGAACAGATTAGTCTTTTTCGAATTTCAAAAATTCAGAAGCTTGCAACGAAATATGTTAGCTAGCCATCAGCGTTGCAGGTTGCAGTACGAATAACATCCGAAATAATAAGCTTATATTATTGAAGCTTAAATTTAAGCTTAAAATATTTACACTGCGCTCGTAGCTTTAAAATTATTGGCGATGGAATTTCGTTGCTCTGTAATTTTACTAACAACATTCCACTTCTATCTGGTAATAGAAACGAACCAACTTGTCGGTAAAATGCATAGCAAATTTAGGCAATTCGCATACCTGCCTGCAAAATACCTACTTTATTATTTCGAGAATCTTCCAAAAATAAAACAGATAATTTTATGCCTGTAGAGATGCCCTATTTATTCGCATAATAATTATTGCAAGCCATAATTATGAAAGTAAAAAATATAAAGGTGTAACATGTTACACCTATGGGAAGGTAGTTCATAGTCTGGGTAAATGATAATTATGTATTATTGTTAGTATATTCACTATGTTTATATGTTTATTACGTATTGAAATAAAGGATTAAAATATAAATATAAAAGAATGTTGCGGAGCAATCTTCACGTCACCAGTCGCTTAGTTCAAACTTGACGCGGCCACGACGCATGCGTAGTACTCTCGCGCATCGGCGCGGCCGCCTTGTCAGCAGCGGTTTGCACATAGGCGATGAGCGTTTTATAGACTCTTAGGACACCCCACATTACTCCCTTCCAGAGACTGTTCCTACAGTCGATAGTAATCTGGGAATCTTACTGTACGTCCTGATCTAGTCTTTCTCTGTATGTTTTCAGGTGGAGGTGTGTCATCGAGAGATTCATTTAGAGTTTTGTTGCTGTCATCTAATATGTAGGCCGGCTTCAAGCGATCTACCGATACTGTGACAGGTTTGCCTTTTACTAACAATTTGTACACTTTTTCAGATCTCTCCAGGACTGCATGTGGACCCGTGTATGCAGGTTGCAAGGAAGGTCGTACTGCGTCTTCTCTCAAAAATACATGGCTGGCAGTGGGTAAGTCCTTGAAAACAAATATGGATGGCTTAGTGTGTCTCGAAGCAGGCGTTGGTTTCAGATCGTTGGCGAACGAGCGTAATCTGGCAGTGTATTCTGTGATATCTGTTGTTCCAGCTTTGCTTGGGTCAAAAAATTCTCCCGGTAAGCGTAGCGGCTCTCCATACACAAGTTCTGCAGTGCTCGCTCGGATGTCTTCCTTGTACGCGCTTCGAATACCAAGTAACACCAAAGGTAAGGCTTCCATCCAGTTATCAGTGGCATGACAGGTAATTGCAGTTTTTAGTTGTCTGTGGAATCTCTCTATGGCTCCATTGCATGCAGGATGATATGCAGTGGTCTTTTTATGATGAAATCCTGTTATTTTGGATAGATGTTGGAATAAGGACGATTCGAACTGTCTGCCGCGGTCTGTTACAATGTCCACGGGGGATCCAAATCTCGATATCCATCCTGTAAGTAAGGCTTTTGCTACTGTTTCAGCCGTCGCATCGGGTATTGGTATCACCTCAGGCCATCGAGTAAAGCGATCTATGGCGGTGAGGCAATAACGATTTCCATTACAGATTGGTAGCGGTCCGATGAGGTCAATATGCACGTGGATAAAGCGTGCTCGTGGCAGCTGGTAGGTGCCTAACGGGGAAGATACATGCCTAGATATCTTCGAACGTTGACAAGCTAGACATGAACGTGCCCACTCTCTGCAGTCTTTCTTTACGCCGGGCCATACGTAGCGTTCTGCTACTAATCTAATTGTTGCATTGGCTCCGGGATGGCTTAATGCGTGCAAGCTATCGAAAACTTGCTTTCGCATATCCTTCGTGACATAAGGTCTTGAAATGAGTGTGCTGATGTCGCAATATAATTCAGCACGAGTTCCAGGTATCTTTACCTTTTCTAGTCGTAATGACGTTCCTCTCTCCAGCATTTCCTTAAGTTCTGGATCTGATGCCTGTGACTTAGCAAGCTGTGAGTAATCTATGGATAGCTCTAGCTCTTCAACCCTGCTCAGTGTGTCAGCGACCAAGTTATCTTTCCCTGAGATGTGCCTCAAGTCCGTAGTAAACTGAGATATGAAGTCTAGATGACGAAACTGTCTCGGCGAACACTTGTCTTTGCGCTGATGAAAGGCGAAACACAGAGGCTTATGGTCGGTGTAAATTGTGAAGTCTCGAGCTTCGACCATGTGTCTAAAGTATTTCAACGCTTCATAAATTGCGAGGAGTTCTCGATCGTAAGGAGAATATTTTCGCTGCGCTGGGCTCAACTTGCGTGAAAAGAAGGCAAGCGGTTGCCAAGCATTACCTTGGTACTGTTGTAAAGCGGCACCAATTGCAGTATCTGATGCATCTGTGACCAGGCCTAGTTTAGATTGGCAATCTGGATGCGCAAGGAGTGCAGCACGGCAGAGGCTTTTTTTGCAATTCTCGAAGGCTTTCAGAGAATCCCCACATAGATCAATAGGATGGGAACCCTTTACAGAGCCAGTCATTAGATCGTGCAGTGGCACTTGGACTTCGGCAGCGTTAGGAATAAACCTCCTGTAGAAATTCAGCATCCCCAAAAATCTGCGAAGTTCTTTGACGGTCTTGGGAGGTGGAAATGTTTTAATTGCTTCCACTTTCTCATCTAGAGGCTTGATTCCATTGGCTGATATGTGGTAGCCCAGGAATTTGACTTCAGATTTTCCAAAGTTGCACTTAGATGTGTTGATGATGATCCCATGTTCCCTTAGTCTGGTGAAGAGTATACGAAGGTGTTCTTCGTGAATATCCTCACTTCTTGAGAAAACCAAAAAATCGTCGATGTATGGGTAGACAAAATCCAGTCCACGTGTCATTTCATCGACAAAACGCTGGAACGTTTGCCCGGCATTACGCAAACCAAACGTCATGAATGGAAATTCATATAATCCGAACGGTGTCGTGATTGCGGTCTTGTGAATGTCTTCAGGGTTCATTGGAATTTGATGGAATGCTTTTACAAGGTCGATTGTCGAAAATATTTTACAGCCTGATATGCTGTGTGTGAAGTCATGCACATGTCTAATTGGATATCTATCAGGTATGGTGCGAGCATTTAGCATTCGGTAATCTCCGCAAGGCCGCCATCCGCTGTCTTTCTTAGGTGCGAGATGTAGTGGTGAGGCCCAGGAGCTCTCCGATGGCCGTGCGACACCTGATTTCAGCATGGACTCGATTTCAGCTTTCGCAATTTTAAGTTTGTCTGGCGCTAGGCGGCGTGGGTTGCAGGATATTGGCTGTCCTGGCGTAGTTCTTATGAAGTGAACGGTACGGTGTTTGACTTCAGCTTGCTTTCCGGATGGGTTCGTTATCTCTGTAAATTCTTTCAGGATTTGATCGTAGCGAGACTCTCCGATTGGTATCTTGATTGAAGATATCGCAGTCGACGAGTGTGCTGATGAACCCACAACGTAGAGTGTTGTCGTGTTGTCCAGTAGGCGTTGGTTGCGTATGTCTACTAGAAGACCGTAGAACTTTAGGAAATCAGCTCCAATGATAGCCTTCGTGACGTCACCAACGATGAAACGCCATGGAAAATTGCGTCGTAATCCCAAGTTTAAATCCAGGTTAGTGTATCCGTACGTGCTGATAGAAGTACCGTTAGCAGCAGAAAGTTCGAAGTCAGATTTCGAACGACGCTCTTGTAGTGAACGTCGAGGGAAGACACAAACGTCGCTTCCTGTATCGACAAGAAATTGCATCTTCGACCGACGATCTACGACGAACAGGCGACCAGACGAGTTGGGACGGTCGTTTGTCGCCATTACCGACCTCCCTGAGAGTTTCCCGCCTGATAATTACACGGCTTTACGCAGGTCTTTGCTTTCGATCCATACTTCCAGTGGTACCAACAGTTCGGGAACTTTCTGTAGTTGGAATCAGATCTGCTTCCAGGGCGGCTGCGACTTCTTTGGCGGGTCTGTGGGCGAGATTGACGATCCAGCAGTGTCTTCACCTGCCTGCGAAGCTCGGCTATTTCAATGGTCATAGCGTCTAGCGATGAACCAGGTGCGGTTGCAGCTGCTACTTGCGGTGTGGCAGGCGCGATATCTTGGATTCGATCTGCCAAGTCGGATAGTACTTCCAGTGACGCCGTCGACTGAGCGGCTATCACCGTCTGTACGCTGCGTGGAAGTCTACTCGTCCAGATGGTCTTAATGAAATCTTCTGGAACGTTCGGTCCCGCTAGGCTTTGTAAATGCCTGAGGAACTGTGATGGTCGACGATCTCCTAATTCTTCATGCATGAGAAGTTGTTTAACTTGCTTCTCACGTGAAGCACTCAGGCGTTTGATGAGCTCCGTCTTCAATTTTTCATATTTTTCCGTCGGTGGAGGGGATATAATGATATCCTTCACCTCCTTCGAAAATTGGTGGTCAAGCTGTCCTATGACATAATTAAACTTCGTCGCGTCAGATGTAATGTTCGACACTGCAAACTGCCCTTCGACTTGCGCGAACCATATCTCGGGCTCTTCTGGCCAGAAGGGTGGGACGCGTATCCCCACTCTAAACAGGTCGGTGGAGGCAGTTGGAGCACTTTCTGCATCTTTCCACGATGACGTCATTTTTACGTCAGCGAAAATTTAGAAAATCGCCATTAGCTTATGACTTGTACCACCATAGATTTTTTACAAACGGAGATATTGCAATTCACCCAAACTATAATTTTCCCAAATTGTTTTCCAATTAGCACACTTGAAATGTTTTATTATGCACTGTTTAGGACACTGAAAATGTTTGCATTTGTCCTAGACTCACTTTTCAGTTCATAAGAGGGGTCACCAGTTATGGGAAGGTAGTTCATAGTCTGGGTAAATGATAATTATGTATTATTGTTAGTATATTCACTATGTTTATATGTTTATTACGTATTGAAATAAAGGATTAAAATATAAATATAAAAGAATGTTGCGGAGCAATCTTCACGTCACCAGTCGCTTAGTTCAAACTTGACGCGGCCACGACGCATGCGTAGTACTCTCGCGCATCGGCGCGGCCGCCTTGTCAGCAGCGGTTTGCACATAGGCGATGAGCGTTTTATAGACTCTTAGGACACCCCACACACCCTAATATTTTTTATTACTAACAATCTGTATCCATAATTTCACTACCCCTATTATCATTAAAGTCCTAGTGATAATATAAATATTAGCTGCTGACCTAACATTAGTGCACATAACAAATACGACTACGACATAATATGCGAGTCCAACAATATGACTACAATATATTATGTTATGTTGTTGACAAATGCAGAATAACGTTCTGACTTGTAACATTATGCGAATAATTGGCATACAGTCTGTAGATATTGATACTCCAAAGTACGTATGTAAGTAAGTAAGTCTCAACACAAAGGCACCGGTGACTAAGTAGGTGCAAACTTTTGAGGAGGGATATTAAAGTATTAAAAATCTCCTCAGATATTACGATGCCACTGGAAGCAGAGTCGGTTTGGAAGTTAAATACTCGTTACTGAAGCAAAGTTTGACTTTAAAATTCCATTAACTTATTACTAAAGACACTGGTTAATTTATAAACTGTAGGTACATGGTATAATGCAAAAAAAAACATAGCACAGTGGTGTAACAGGTTGTGATAAAATAAGACTTCACTGACGTTAGAAAAGAAAAATACATAGGTTGAAAATACATACCTACTTACTGAAAACTTCACAAATCTGATAGATGCTTATCCCTAATAGCAATCTCTTCTAGAAATAATTCGTAAGATCTTTCCACTGTTTTGATCTGCGCGTAGATGTGACAAAACTAGAATTTAGATTTATATTTATTTTATAAAATTAGCGGTAAACAGGCAGATCAGTCTGATCGTAAGCAAAGCCGCAGCCTGTAAACACTTCAACACATCACTATTTATTTCTATTTATTATCTCCTTTGTGGGATAAAAACAGTGGAAAGACAATTTATCCATGCCCCATACTAAGCCTGCCTAAGTAATTAGGTAAATAAAAAAAATAGTTGGTTGAGTTTCGACCTCAGTCCCTGTATCTCAGTCTGCGTAACCTCGTCAACCGCCACTGAAACTTATTTCATTACATGCGACTTACGTTCAACTTGGCCGTACTTACGTGAATATTTCTATGGACTGAGTAAAGTATAGCCTTTACGTGTCTAAGATTTGGTACGAGTATGAGCACTAACTGGAAACGGTGGCGGTTTGTCACGTTTCGCAGAAGTCTTTTTAGTATGGAGTTAGTACTATTGTTTTACCGCTGTTTTGGTTTTCTTGGTGGTTCTTAGTTAAGTACGTTGAGTGATAAAGGGTATTTTAGATTTTGAAATGCTTGTTGCGTAGACCATGTGTACCTATTTACAACAAAAAATTATTATTATTATTATTATTTTTTTTTTTTTATGTAATTGAGTGACGAGACGAGCAAATCGCTCGCCTGATGTTAAACGTCACGTTTGCCCATAACAGGTCTGCACCACCCAGAATTTTGAACTATTTATTTTGATTTTTTTTTTTTTTTTTTTTTGATTTTGAATTATTTATTTTAATTTCAGTCACAAAGTTACCTGAGGGGTTTTAACAGGCTTTTAACTGAGTTTTATATATTAATGGTAGGTATGATTAGAACAACAACAGTGTTCTAAATTGCACGTACCTAATAATAATAATAATTGGCACAATAATTGCTAAGAACTCTTGCGGTTACCTACCTATCCAAAGGCAGATTCAATCAAAGGCTGCTAAGTCTGTAAAGATTTATACCCGATTGCCGAATAATAAATACACATCAAAACAATCAACTTGATCATTTTACTAGGGCTCTAGGGCACACCCTTTCTGGGGTATGCCTTCGTACCTTCGAGGTGCTAAAAACATTAGGCCCAGCACCATTTGCGCTCGCCAAACACCCGGTACGCTATAGAGGCCTCAGTGGCCAACAGCATTTAGTCATTTCAAAAAAAATAATTCTTACCCATCAGCTTAGTTTAACTAAGTTATACCTATTACGAAATAATAATTTCAATAACTCAAAGCTGTTTCTCTTAATTGAAAACTCAAGTAATTAATATCACCAACTGTCGGCAACATGGCTTTTGGCCAGGCTATCACTGACCTACCATCGCCCCATTTCACGTATGAGGAAGTCTAATTAAGAGTTATGACCGGTCACCTATCGCGTAACATGATTGGTTACATACAAATAATGGTATGCAAATCCTACCTGGCCATCGCACAATATCCCTCTATCCGCGCTCGTAAATTACAAATTTTACGCTCTACTCAATTCTATAAACAGTACGGCTAGTTGATCCTATTTTACTATTATAAATATTAAATTGTTTTTTTTATGCGATGATAGGCTTGCGTTTGAACACCGTCTTGCCTGAATCGTGAGCAATGATGCGGTCAACGATGAAGCACGCTTGTTTAGAAGAAACATTTTCTCTCGACTTAAATGTATAACAGAGAAAAATGGCCATCTAAATTCCGCTAAAAGAATGATGAATTCACTTAAAGTACGGAGCATGCTGATATTTCCAAAAAGTACGATGATTAGCACCAGTTTTTACGATGACAACTATCATAATATTTTTAACATCAGTATGCTCCGTACTTTAAGTCAATTCATCATTCTTTTAGCGGAATTTAGATGGCCATTTTTCTCAGTGAAAGTTGCATAATTTTGTTACCCAATCAGGCAAAAACGGCTGAACGGAACTGAATGAAATTTCAGTGTGAAGGCTCTCTTGATCTCTGTATTTAATCCCGAAAAAACGCCGGTTCCTGCAGAATATCGGGTGACATCGTGGAGCGCAGCTGTAATTCTATATTTAAATTCAATTTAATTTAACCGGGAAAATTAGATTATTTTTCTGTATTTGTTGTGATAAAATTAGGTTAGGTTTAATAATATGCTAATTTCATTTCAGGTGGCAAACTCATTTGCTTTTTTTGTTCATTTTGAATATAGGTAGCGTTATGTAGCTTATGCTCTGGCTTTACACATAGTCCTTTTTTATTATCTCAGAAAAGTTTCCTACGATTCCTACAGGATAGTGGGTAAACCCGGACACTGATAAGAATCGGTGGCGATGGTCATGATGAAGAAAAGGTCGAGATTACGATTTAGATTTAGATTACGATTCGAGATTACGTCTTTTTCTGTTCCTTTGAAAACGTGCAAAATCATGATAACTGGCTGAACATGAATTAGTAAATGCGTGAAAGCTTAACAAATAAAAAAACTCACTTTCGTATTTAAAATATTACCTACTTAGAAAGTTAGGATATCGAGAGTCTGAGAGTAAAATTGTACTTTTTTACACTGATCTACTCGATATATTTGTATCTCAATGATATTCAAACTTCCTTACTGGCTATTTTACTGTGTTTCAGTATCACTGTGCCCCATTTATCACCTTCCCTGCAAGGGGGGCATTTCCCCCTTTTGAAAAGGTGTAAAACTTTTACGCGCAGTAAAACAGATACCTGCGCTTAGATTCCTCATGCTTTTATTGGATCCTATTTAAAATGAAATAAAATGAGGTTTATTTGTTGTTAACTTTTTGATGCATTTAAGATATATTTTTATTTAAGTCTTTATATAAGTTAGATACTTACATGATTTTTTGGAGGCTGAAAATAGTATAGTTTTTTGTTTGTTGTATATTCTGGTAAACAAAAAATCGCTAGGCTCGCTAATATGTAGATGCTAAGAGCAATAATATTTGGCCTGTTTGGCTCAGCGGTAGTGTAGCCGCCTTATAAGCCCTAGGTTATAAGCCCCGGGTTCGATTCCCGGCCGAACAGATGTTTGAATGATGAATTTAAATATCTGTTCTGGGTCTGGGTGTTAGTTGTCCTTATCTTTGTGTGTGTTCCGTGGCATCCCCGACACAGGATTTATTCCTAGTGCATGGGGGAGCTATGAGTGTAAAACGTTTAATAATATTTGCAGGCGTGGTATTTTAATTGAGATTGGTATTATCTTTAACGTTTTTCACAGTTTTCTTGATCTCACAGATGGGTAAAATATTTTGGTGCAAATAGATAACTCACAGTAAAAAAAAAGTGTTGGATAATTTCTCAAAGTAATGTAGGTATACACATGATTTTATCACCCTGCTAAGTTTCAGCGACGCAAGAATTTGTGTTCGGGTCAAACGCCTTATTCATTGGACTATGCTTTTATCTTGCTGTGCCATCTACGTCAGTCCTTTGCAAACTAAATAAAATCTTAACTACAAGCTAATTACCGCCAAAATTTTATTATTTATAAACTTACCCGTATTACGGAGCAAAATAGGAGTTATCAATAAACATTTTCCTAATATCTCTGATACCCGATTGTCCAGCAAATAATATTTGACCCACCAACTATTGTGATGTTGATATCTCCACAGGCAAACATTTTATCATTATTAAAATCGGATCAACGAAACGAGATGTCAATATTTAACGAGAATCCTCAATAGCATTGGATCCGCTTACTGAAAGACAAAGTTTTTTAGGGATGGGATTGTATCCGGCATGTACAGGACAAATGGCCGATAGTTTGTAGTTTGAAGTAGCAAAATAATTAAAATTACTTCTATTTATTGCATTTTTCTAATGTTCTCTTAATTTAGGCAAATTTAACCATATTAGTACCTAATATTTATCTTTACCTACGAGTATAACAGTGCCGAGACACTTTGCCATAATCTTGATAAAGCCTCGTTTGAAACTCATGTGTCACAAGTATGGTGTCAAATGTTAAAACATTGATGATAGAAATAGGTACTCAAATTTTATTTGAGATTTTTAACGTTAAATTTGCTCGTTAACTCTTGTGAACCCATTTTTTGTCTTTTGATCATGTTTACTTTTTTTTATTTGGCCAAATAAGTAATGGAACTACGCTAATACAAATAATTTTAGGTTTAACATATGATAATTATCCGGCCAAACCTCCATCAGTCCCAACACAATTTTTTTATACCACTCAATGTAATGAAAACGCTACTCCAATTGTCAAGGGAAGATTATATTTCAACTGTAGGTACATTATGCAGGAAAATGTATTGGCAACGAAATAAATATTTTGGGACAAACTCTTGGCAAGTAGATTATTTCAAAACGAAAAATGGAGACAAAATCGATTGAAAGTGAAGAATCGATTTGTTCATAGAAATATTTAAACTTTTAAATTATGATTATATTCGTAATTTTTGAAGAATATTTGAACGAGTTTCAAAAGTTTTAGCGCCTGTTGGTATCGGATGCCAAGCCAAGACACAATATTGTAGGTAGTTTTGGAAAAGTTTTATTTTTATCATTTTTGACCTTGAACTGTTTCTATGAATTAAAATAATATTCTTGCTTGCTAGTGACGCAAGCGCAAACCTCAATACTTTATTTAACATTAATTTCACCTTTTTTATGATAAGCTTGGGTTAACGCTCGGAAACCTACATACCTATGTCGGAGAAGAAGTATGTGAATCCACCAACCCGCACTTGGCCAGCGTGGTGGACTACGGCCTATCCACCTGTCGAGGCTACCCTCGAAGGGTGAATTTCTACACCTGGTATCCCATCAGCGGAATGATTAAAAAGGTTGGGTTGATGCTTGCGTTTGACCGCCATCTTGCCTTTTTTTTTTTTATGGAATTGAGTGACGAGACTAGCAAATCGCTGCCTGATGGTGAGCAATGATGCGGTCTACTATGGAACATCCTTGCCTTCAAGAAACCTTATCCATCTCGACTGAAAAACATAATTCCTTTATAAAATCAGTTCTAAAGTTCTTAGAGTAATATTACTTGTGTGGGATTTTGGTAAACAAGTGGAATTTTAGTAGGTAAACAAGATATTGGACAACTTTTCTGAAAATAAGGTTTCATAGTAATATGAAGTAGAGTTATTAAAGCAAGAAAATTGCTTCCAAAACTTAAATAAAAACATAAAATAATAACAAACATCGTCGCTTCCCATCAGGCGAGTTGGTGGTCAAAGTAAACGCGGACTAGATCACGGTAAAAAAAAATCCACGAAATAAATCCCACTAATATTGACTGCTGCTAGGACCACTATCGAAACTGCAAAACCACGTTTTTTTTCATTGTACTATTTATCCGAATATTTAATATACTTTTAGGGAAACAAGCCAGGGGGCCCGGGTTGGATTTCCGGCCGGGCTAATAATTAGTTCGAATAGCTAATTTGAATGTTTTTTCTGGGTCTGGGTGTTAATTGTCCTTGCCTTTCCCATGGCATCCCTTACACTGGCTATCCTACTGGGGAGCTATGAGTGCGAACAATTTTTTGACATGCTTTCTACACCGGTAACTCTTTTACAGTAATCAGTTTAACTTTCAGAATTTCTATCACTGTCTTTGCTAGGAAAAATAAATCTCCAATTCTGCGAAATGGAAGCCAAAAATTACTTTATAATTCTAGAGTTTGGAACAAAGTAACTTATTTATTATACCCCAACTTCAATAAACAGGACTTGGAATGACCAAAATTCCGTCTTAGCGATTAAAGTGAAACTTTCTCGCTGAAATTTATCGCGAGGACGCTCAGTTATTTTTCAATTTGGAAGATATCTGGGACCCGCTCTAACTGTAGTTTAAACGGCGATAAGCGAGGAACGAGAAACTTTGTTATTGGTACAAAAAAGTATTTTGTTTCGGATAAAAAACGGGCAAGTGCGAGTGGAGTCGCGTAAGGTTCCGTACGAATAAACAAAAATGTGTTTGTTAAAAAAAGGGATTTTTTCAATTCAGTTTGTCCTAGCAAGCCTTAGCAATACTGAAAACATTTTAATTATTTTATTTTAGGGTTTGTACTTTAATTATACCAAGCTTAATATTCCTACTACTGCCGCATGAGAGATAAAAAATAACATAAAAAACATATGTGTGTGATATGTGAGAGACGATAGGAGTTTATCTATCTGTCTATCAATATGGAAACGCGAATCCCCTCACCTTATTTCCTTTTTAAGGTAGAATTACCCCAAACAAAAAACAAATTTTTAATAAAGCTAAACCTAAAAACAACTCTTGTAAAAATTCGACATCTTAAAGCACGGAACCCTAAAAAGTGTTTTAAAAAGCAATCCAACTCGTTAAAAGCGCTGATTTTAGGATGGTCGAATGAATAATTCGCTATTAGTGTTCTGTTCTGTGAATTCTTAAGTGTTTTTGTGATTTGTTTTTCTGTAAATGTGGCCCTTTGATCTAAATAATATCTTCAGTGAAGATTTTCTTTTATTCTCATTTTTTCGTTCAAACTCAGTAAGAACATCATTAAAATGTCTGAAGTAGATTTACTCGCCTGTTAATTTGTTTCGTACAAGTATTTTTCATCATTAGTAGATAGTATTTCACATTAATTAAACATTTTTTTTATGTATTAAATTACTCATAATATATAGTTGCGTCCTTCCTCTTTTTTTCCTGTATAATCGCAAATATTTATTAAAGACTAGCTGCGCCCCGCGGTTTCACTCGCTTTTTTCTTTAAAACCACCGCCGTATTAGAGATAACAAAAAAAAAACATATCACTCAAGCAATTTTTGAGTTTTAGTGAGACTAAGGAACAGCGATTGATTGATTTAAATACGAAAGAGCTAAAACCTATTATAAGTATTACTACTAATCACTAAATCAAACTAAGCAGTAACTAATCTAAAAGACCTATAGGAATTGTTCCCAAAACGCTGGCCCCTTGTATGATTTACTCTTTGAGCGAGGTAGAAGCCAGCCTTTTGGTCACTTGTTTCTTTCTTTCCTTATGATTTTCCCTTTCTTTTTTCTCGTCATTATTTTTTTCCTATTGTCTTCTAGCTTAAGGTGCCTCTTGTACCTATTTACAAGAGTGTGGTGAATCTATTTCTAGATTTGTTTAGGTATGTAAAAAGACGAGACCGAATGCAAAGCGCATTTTCCCGATATTTTCTGGAAAATATTTTCGCAAAAGGTTGAATTTTTACGATAATATTTCATATCTCACGTGCAGGTGCGACGCCCCAAATATCTCTGTTTTGGACGAAATCTGAACAAAAACGTAGAAAAATTCAAATAAGCTCTGGCCAAAATAACAGGAATATTATTTTTCGAGAACCTTCGAGAATATCCTGTTACATTCACTGTTTGTGATATCAACACAGATTAGGAAAATACAGAAGTTAATTTCTGACAAAAACAAATCGACGAAAGAATTAAAGTATTTCATAAAAATATTTTCAGTCTGTAATTATAGGTACAGTCAATAATTGCTTATTGACTCAAAAAAAAAAAAACACTGTTAGGAGAAAAATACTTGCACAAAATCTTAAAGAAAATCTAAAAAGCAATTCATTGAGTTATATCCTACTATCCTACTAACTGCCGTTAATTTTAGTAGTGTAGTTAGTTACTTGTACTTAAGTCACTAACGCGAAAGTGTATAAGAATGTATGGATGTATGTATGTTCGTTACTCTTTCACGCAAAAACAGCTGTACGGATTTACATGAGATTTGGAATGAAGGTTGTTCATGGTCTGGATTAACACATAGGCTATTTTTTTTTCTCGGAAAACGTGGGTGAAACCGCGGGGCGCAGCTAGTTTAAAAGATCTATGACTCGTGGTCCCACTAATTTGACCCACTGGTGGGACAGTGTGTCGATTTAATGGGCTCGTGGTCCCACTGATTTACTCTCGCTCCATAATGCGTGTCCAGCGTGATTTAAGTTTTATGACTCTTTTATGCGAATAAACGTCCGAGATAACGTTTACTTAATGTAATAAAAATCACTTATAAAAGAGATTTCAAATTTTTAATTTTTTTATTCTATGTGCCATATATTTAACATAGTAGTTATGTTTGACCGCTATTTCGCCTGATGGTGAGCAAAATGAAGCGGTCTACGATGGAGCACGTGGGCCTGGACGAAACCGATTTGATTGAAATAAAGTATCTAGAATCTAAGAAAGGTTTTTTTGGTCTTAATTCATTTAAATAGTAAAAATTATCTCGTCGTAGATATTTAGGTATTTCATATCCTTTAGGACAAGCTGCTGTGACCGAATTATTTTATACCACCTAGGTATATTTCTGAGTTCTGTACCTGGACAATTTTGAGCAATAGAGTTTTTCTTAAGATATCCGGAAAACTTTTAATTACCGGAATTACCAGAGAATCACAAGATAACTTTCACTTAGGCAGACCAATCTACTAATGGTTTACCGTATTTTGTTTTGTTTCAAGTTGTATTTCTGTAATATTTAATCCGCAATATCGGAATATTGTTTGTTTGTCCTAAGTGTTGACGTTGCTTTCATATCCGGCTGTTTATATTGCAATGTTGACAATAATTTTGTAATAAAATGCGAGGTATGTATGTAATGAATATTTATTTCCTCTTCCAGCGAATTGACTCAGTGGGTCAGTCAGTTTGTCTACGATACCAGACAAAGCTATCGATCATTGACGTGTTTAAAGAAAAAGGTACTTTTGACTAGTTTTTATTATATAGGTACTTCAGTTACAGATGCTTAGGAATCTTTATCTAGGTAGCATTAAATCTCCATGAAACAGATTTATGTCTTACTATTTAATGATAATTATAAAAATAAGATTTTAGTAAGTATAAGGATTTGAAGAATTAAATTGGAAATCAATTTTTTATGTTCTGTACAATATCATACGTCCATAATTATCATTATCTGCTTCGATCTGATCAGATGATAAAATAGATACATACTAGAAAATGACTTTTATAATAATCATTAAATAGTAAAACACTAATCTTCTTTCCTTATTATGGTTGTTATATTTTCTCCCACCTTTCTATTTGAATATGTCCTTATGACTAAAGTAATACATGAAAAAAAAATGTATTATGGTATCCTTTGAAATATCATAAATAAATAGCTTCTTCAAAGTCTTCTGACATCTGGGTACATTTAAGTAGGTTATTTTTAACTTTATATGTATTTATGTAAGAGGCCACGACCTCATAAAACACCACTTTATTTTATAAGATCACACCGACCTCATATCTTACAACATACTGACAAAGCGGTAAAAACAAAAGGGTAAACCCAAAGGAAACTCTTGACGTAACTTCCTTTCGTCACTTGTGGTCCCATCCGGTGTATCGTAACTTCCAAGGGTCTACATTCTTCTCCGAAAAAAAAAACAAAAGCAAAAGTCGCCTTAATAGGGCCCGTTTATTCCCCGTTAAGGGTCAGACCACACCTGGAGTAAATTGAATTCTATGAATAAATTTCTCCCTTACAGCTCAGATGGTAAAAGTGCGAGCGGAAAGCGATTCTTTACAGACATTTTGCAAAACTGAACCTTGGAAATCAGTTCTAAAAGTTATTTAGAAATTAAATACCTAGTAGACTTAGTAGACCAAAATAGTACCAAGGCTAAAAGAAAAGCCTTAGCTGAATATACAGGTAAAAGAAAGCTTTTTAACTTGTTGGGTGTTCAAGTTTTGGGAGTCTGACCTGACGTACAAGCTAGCTCAAGAAAAATATTGGCTCGCTAGATTTTTCTACGATGGGGAAACAAAAACATTCCCAAAGCAAGCAAGCATTAATATTTTTTTCAACGCTACCTACATTTATAATATATACATTTATAGAGGTATATTTATACATTTTGGAAAGGACATGGTGAGCCACTGGTGATTTTATTATCAAGCACTAAAGGATGCCGCCAAGAGTGTCCTAAAAGCATTTTCCACGGCCTGATTTGAATAAAGTACGCTGTCCAAATAAATCCGAAATATCATCGCTTCAACGTAATCACTTGACCCAGCTCCTCCCAGGTCCCGCGGCCACATTTCATCGGAAACAAGAACTTATTGCCTCTCGCCCGTAAATAACTTAATATTATTAGATTACAAATCAAACGCGAGTTCCGTAACCTTACAACCCGCGAGGTGTAATTCGTTAATTTTGTGCCCTAGAATTATGTTTTTTTCCTCTTTTAGTACTTTTTACAGTACAAATTAAAGCTATAGGAAGTGAGTAAGTAAGTGACTACGTTTTATTTAATTAAATAGCAAAGACTACATTTATAATTATGGCTGAAATCAAAATAAATTAGTATGCATAAAGTAGAGATTGAAAGCAGTAAAAAAACACAAAAAAAAAAAAAAGTTTACTTAAGTACTACGAAAACTAATGTGGTTTTGACACATTTTGATATAATGAATAAGGAACACTTAGGTGTTTACAAATATATTGCATTTACTTACGTAGGTATTTATCCAATATACGTTTTAGACATATAAATTAACATAGTGGGGAGACTAACCTAGCAACACAAAATTGTGATTAACATGTGATATTTATTGTACCTACCCATTTCTAAGTATGTATCATTATATTGTATATGTGAGTGGTTGACCAAAAAGGGACCTGGAGGGATTGGAAACCGTTATTTTTTTTTATTTTTTTTTAATCTGTGGTCTTTTAGCTTTGTTTTGGTCTAACCTGAATATTTTTAGGTGCCGTAGTGTTTTTTTTATGATTTTTTTTGCGCCCGCGCACGATTTGATACTTGTTTCTACACGAAATTTCTAACGCGATTTACTCGAAAATCAATTATTTTCCCTTGAGGTCCCTTTTTGGTCAACCACTCACATATGTATCATGTATTAATTTGTATAAACAATGCCCTCAAGTCGTACCCCTTCACGCAACCGCATAATCATCACCCCCATTCAAGACCCATCACCCTTTATTCAAGAGGCATCGCCACATTTTGCCCTTTCGCTGCCTTCTAAGATATCCATCAATCTCTGATAGGGTCATTGAACTCTCGGTCTATCATATAACGATGTAAGAAACTGTCACGTAATCTGTGGAAAGTTGGGGCAAGTATGTGTCAAGGAGTTACGGGTAAGTTGATACATTTTTAGATCATTTTTCTTTCTACAGAACAGTTCTTCTCACTACAGAAATGTTTTGAGTCAGAGATACATATTAAGGACTGTTTTTTCATCTATCTTATCAATGGGAAAGTTTGTCAATGAGTTAGTGTGTTTGTTGGTCACTTCTTCACATTAAAGCAATTTAACGGATCTGAATGAAATTCGGTATACCCGAGATTGAAACATGATATCATATTTTTTTTATCCTAAAAGTATTAGGTACTAGCTGCGCCCCGCGGCTTCACCCGCGTTTTCCGGGATAAAAAGTAGCCTATGTGTTAATCCAGACCATGAACAACCTTCATTCCAAATTTCATGTAAATCCGTTCAGCCGTTTTTGCGTGAAAGAGTAACAAACATCCATACATACATCCATACTTACAAACTTTCGCCTTTATAATATTATTATTATTATTATTAATTATAATTAATTACTAATTAATTACTAATTATTATTTATTATTAATATTACTATTATTTTTAACATTTTACAAATTATTATAATACTTCGCTTCAGGTACGAACAGAAATCTCTTTCATATGCTTTTTCTTATTATCTTAAGCTAATATAAAATAAGTATCAAAATCCATAAAACATCCTCTTGACTAGTAAAATTGTCCTTGTTTTAAATCAGTCCAAGAATAACACTAGCTCTCAAAAGTTCTTTAGTTTGTCCTTTTCTCTTTCTATTTCGCAATAAATCTGTCTAGTAAGCAATGGAACTGTAATAAAAGAGTCTGGACACAGAATGTGTTTTAAGTTTTTGAAATTTCAAAATCATTTTTCATTTTTAACTACTTTGTATTTATTTTTGAAAAATTGACTTACTATTCTTTGAAAGTATCTAAAAATTAAAAGTAGTAACGTGAAAATGAAAGAAGCAAATGACAATGTAACGAAACAATTGCCAAAAAACGACTGCTAAATTAGACACACAATTAAGTACATATTATATCATATTAGACTACATTTCAAATATAGTCTATAAAACTAATAGTACCTACACAATGTGTTCACCATCAAATATAATTTCATACTCGTATTACATTATGAATACATACTCGTATAATATATTATTTTACCAAACCTAATTTGTGTCGCAATTCAATTCTCATTTAATTGTAATTTTGCTCAATTACAATTTAGCAATTTCTACAAACTAAAATTAATATTATTAATCAAATAATCATCTACCAACATAATATTGAACCTTGTAACACTAAAAACCAAGCTTCTAACAAATTTATGTTGTTAATACTTTTATTTTACCTCCAAACTTAGTGCATAATTTACGAAAACCAATATTCCCAGTTCCACCAGTTAAGTGAAACAACTTTATAGTTGGACATAACACCCAGTTCCTAAAGAAACTCGAGCATACTTCCAAGAATATAAATGCTCCAACTCAAGGCTTCGCACTGGGTGCGATTTTTTGTGGGGAAAGCCTAAAGTGACCTCTACCGATCCGTAGCGTTGAGGTCGGCTTATAATCATCTTTTCTAAGGAAACTGACAGCCGTGATCATAGTCGCGTACGGGGCAGCTCCAACAGCTACCTTCAGCTGTTCGCCTGCCGGATTGAACCTGGACTGCCCAGTTAGGCAGCATTGGACCAAAGTACATACCTACCTAGAGCCTTCTGGGTTAAGATAAGTTTAAAGCCTAAAAAATTATTGTAATTTTATGTTTAAATTGATGTTATTTTATTATTGATTAATTTTAATTTTGATTAATGTATGTACCTAATTTTTGAACATAATATATGAATAATTATAATAAGGACATTGATTAAGATAAATGAATTGAATTGAATATTGAATAGTATTTTTTTTTGGTATTAACTATTGGCAAACTGTAGGTAATGGTTTTCAACCTCAAAGTTTATTAATCAAAAGTGTTAGTACGCCGTAAACAAACAGCTAGCTTAGTTAGTCTTATTGCGAGCCTAAACTGAATCGCATTGGCTTTTGTCTTGCCTTTTCTCTAGCGAGACAACAGTCAGCGCGATCTAGTGTATGCTCTTGCTCGTAGTATGGTCCCAAGAATCGTGTCGCAAGCTGTGAGTAGAAACCCTCAGTGAGTTCTGCTCTCAACTGCTTTGCTACGTTTTGTATAATACCACCATTCGTTTATACTGAGGTGGGTAATTTATAAGCGCCCTCTTATTTACAGAAAGTGTTACTGTTTGTGGATTTTTATGGCAAAGCAAGGTTTTGGATATCTTTATTCCGTCTGATTTATTTTAATAGCTTATGGAGAGGATCTTGAGATGGGAGTGGGTTTGAGTGGAAGTCTGAGTGCGGAGATAGTTTGGTTACTATGTCCATATTGGAACCTTTTTTTGTCTATGTTTATAGAACATTTGTAGGTACATTTTGTACTAAATGTTACAGCAACTGTACATTTACATACACTAACTGAAAAACTGTACATTTTTCGACTATAAAAATTACCTTTTTTACCCTTAAGCACAAATTTATCATGGGCAGGAACCAAGAATAATGCGCAAACCTTGCATCTAGCAGTTGGTTAAGGAACTCCGTGGACGATTAGTATTGCCATAGTTTAACTTAATATTAATTTTACCAAAATAACACAAATTTTACTTTAATATTATAGGTTAAAAGACACAATTATAAAGTTAGTTTAGTTGCTACAAAAATAGAATTTGTATCTATATTATGATAAATTATTTAATTAGGCGTTATTTCGCCTAGGTTCATCTTTCAATGATTTAAACAAAACAGTCCTATAACTGTTGTAATAAAGAGAATTTGCGTAGGTAGAAAGTCTATCTGCAATATTTTATTACACACGCGACTAAAAAATCAGTTCCCAACTGTACAAGCCATTGTTATCATATCCTAACAAAGTTAATTAATCTGAAACAACTTCCAATATCGCGAAATAAATTAATTACCCAATTATAACTCTAAAGCTAGCCAATTCAAGGCAAATTAACGTTTTCCCAAAGTTAAACAACTCGCGAGACTATTTCTTGGTAACTCGCGAACTTACGAAAATCAAACTTGATGATTGACTTAGGAGTTGGTCGATCAATACGGAGCTCTGGCTTGATGTACTTGCTTGACGTAGTATGGGAGCGTTTAGCGTGTTAAGTTACTAGTCAGTGTACGACACGACTTGTGACGGACGAGAAGATGATAACGACATGCCGTATGTTTTAGTTCTGGTCGCATGTAGAAGGGTGTTGTGAGTTGTATGTTTGTTTGTCTGTTTGTGGTGACGTAGGTCTGAAACTGCTAAACTGATTTTGTCATTTTTTGTTTGAATAGTGACTTGATCGAGAGTTTTTTTTTATTCAAGAAAAACAGTTCAGCTGTTTGAAGATGACACTGGCTGGATGTTTGATGTTTGAGCTGTTTGTTTGACTAACACTTTTCATTCTTCTTCACTATAATTATCATTTTCCAAAAACTTGGCAGGAGTGACAACCCTGGAGCCGGGGTCTCAACCCTGGAGCCGGGGTCTTAGAATGCGGCTTCGGTATCCCCTGCCTGTCGTAAGAGCCGACTAAAAGGGGCCTTTGGGCTCGTGGGTGGTCAGATTTGGGGATCTGGCTACCTTCTCGAACGAGCCCAGGGAAGACAACGGCGCGGTGTGGCTCGTGTCGTTGTAGGGGCCGGAAAAGGACCAACGTCCTGCGAATGGTGCCTCAGGCAACTTGATAATTAAGGGGGCACTAGTATGAGTTGTCAGAGACCCTGGTGCCCCCTGTCAAGCACACAGGCTGGCCACCGAGGGGGTTTTAGTGAGCAACCTCACATAACCCGGTTGCTCCCCAAAGCAGCCGGGTATCTTTCTAAGATTTCGCCCCCGTCAACAAAAAAAAAAAAAAAAAAAAGGAGTGACACACTGACAAAATGTTTGCAACTGTGCGTCGTTCGGTGCGGTGACGTTGAGTAAAAACGGTCCGTAGAAATTAGAAATGTTTAGCGCTCGGAGTCGTCGCCCTGTTTTATCGTGTCGTGCGGTGGTGTCGTATCGTATAGTAAAAAATACGCTTAATAGAAGGTTGGGGTCGGTTGCTCTTGTCTTGACTTGTAAAAGTTTCTTAAGTGACAAGTTTTTTTTGTGCAATATTTTCATGTTATATTATAGTTTTTCTATCCTTCTTTAATTATTAGTATTAATTAATTGACATGTTTAATTTTTTGGTTCAATTTTATTTCTATTTTTTAGTTAATATATTTCATTTTAGGCCGGACGGATTGTAGGTCAAGATATTTTTTTAAAATAAAAGCGACAGGCAGATAGATTACCAGTTTTTCGTATTGCTTTTAATAAAATTGTGTTTAGAGAAAATAACTAAAAAGAGGAACCTGAGAATAAGAAACAGTTGGTGTACCTAATTAGTACCTCATTTTAGTAAGGTAATCATTATTGCATTAATGTTATCATTATAACATGGATTTTAAGACCATCAATAGCAAATTTACTTCAAAATAGCCATCAAGCCAGTTTATGTTTAGACAATAATTTTTGTCTCATAAATCACCTTCAGCGGATGCGATTACAACGCCTACAAACCACGTCTGGTAACGTAGCGGACAACCAAAACTATCATTAGCCAGCTATGCAAACGAGCGTTCCGACAGCTTTAGGAAACCACAAGAAAACCCACACCCGTAAAGGTAAGAGCGCACTAGAATATCGCGGCGCCTGTGTCGTTTCGTAACCCTCAGTTCAAAATAACCTCAACCTCAATCTTAACAGTAAAAATAATATCAGACGTGGCAGAACATCGAGATATCGATGCACAGTTGAATCGGGACTTGTAAATTGTAAAGCACATCACAACATCTATACACACAAAATAAAATAAAAAATTAAACGAAAATAGTAATGACTCGCGACAAACACTACGTGCTACGTGTCGCATCTCCTTCTTGTAGACTCGTGTCGCGCAATACACCCTAGTGGGGTCTCACCCTAAACCCTAGTTATTCCCATAATTTGGCAACTTGTGCCAGTCACAAGGAGTCCCGAAACGTCGGCAAGATTAATGCCTCGCGCCTAATTAGAAAACTTTGGAACGCCATTTAATGACCGGCGAAAATACGAACACAGTGACAGGTTTGGCTTTTTCTTGCTTTGTGTTGCGGTGAGGTGAAAATACAAATTAGGTGCATTTTAATTCACATAGAGCGCAAAGACTTCGCGGCCAGTTGAAGGAATAACGGGTTGATTACACGTAACGAGTACAGTGGCGAGACAGTAAATAAGCATGCTTAGCAAACAATTGATGGTTCTAGTGACTGTCTCGCCTCGTCAAACTGTTTATACAAACCGAGTACTCGGCTGAGGGCGCTGACTCGCCACTGTAGTCGTTACGAGTAAACAACCCACAAGACGAAGTGCTGTCATTTGCATAACTCATGATTGAGCTCAAAGATATTGTCAATTAAACAACAGGGCCTTTATTCGCTATGAGCACACGAGCACGTAACGCGCCGCGTTACGTCAAATCCATGGAATCGACACGGAATGGTATTCCGTATGCCAATGTCAAAATTTAAAACGCGATGCCACGCTAAGACTCTGAGCCGCGTTCACGTTACGTGCGTGTGATGACGTCACGCGTTTTTGGCGTGGAATATGATGGTAGATAGCGAATAAGGGCCCAGTAGGTTAATTTAAAAAATATTTTTAAAAACAAGCTTTTGTTGCATTGTCATCGGAGTTACACGTATATTAAATTTCAGCTCAATCGGACATCGGGAAGTGGTTCAAAATTGAGTTGCAAGATTCCACCCGTACAAACGTAGTTACCTACATACATTGCAAGTTAAATAAAAGCTTGAAAAATATCTCTTTTTTTAGACAGTCGAGTAAAAATTTATCATCGATCAATCGTTCATCGTGAGGAAATCTGCATACGTCTGGAGAATACATTTTATGACGCGAATCTACTAACCAGCACTTGGCCAGCGTGGTGGAATACGGCCTAACCACCATTCGGGAGTTGACCTGGTATTTCAGCAGTCGCATGGTTAAAAGAAATCTGTGAAATCTGTTTTTCCGAGAAAGTACAACCCGGGGTTGTTCAAAAATAGGCTTTTCCTCAAGTGTGCTACATCTTTGACCACAGTCGCTTCGCATCAGGTGAGATTGTGGACAAATGCATGCCTAGACCGATGTAAAAAAAATTAAATCAGAATTTTTAGAACAAGAAAGCAATTAATAACATAATATTTTTTTGTTTTTTTTTGTTTACCCAGTGGAAACCCTTTATGGATACCACGCCCGTCCCGGAGGAGGCAGGGTGGTTATGTGGGAGTCTCTGCCCTAGTGGCGGCATACCCACTAAAACCACTGGGGAATTCATCGTCCGCCTGGTAGGGCAAGGTGGTGTCGCGTTAGCATTGACCACCTTGCCCCGGCGACGGGCCTGATTAGGGCCCCCTGCACCCATGGCGGGGTGACCCTGTTCCCCAGGATCACCCCCCAGACAGTGTGGGGTCGTGCAGGCCGGGAGAGTCCCCCGACTCTACCGGCAACCCCACTGCCGAGGAGCAAGGAGACGGGCGAACCGCCCTCTCGCTCCCCAGTCCCGCTCGCTCGTACGTGGTGGGCAGTGTGGTTAGCACCACCCACCCCGCCTTAAGCCCACGTTCCTTTCACACCCGGCCGCAAACCTCACGCGGCGAGGTGCAAAAGGAACCCTCCTCTTTCCCTTGCACTCCCGACCGCGACCCACACGCGGCGAGGAGCACAAGGAAAACCCTCCTGGTGGCACCGCTGTCACCGCCCGAGCGTGGAGCGCCGTTTCCTCCAGCGTCCACCACACTCGTCACCGGTGGCAGCAATGCCACCGTCCAAGTGTGGAGCGCCGCATCCCCCGGCGTCCACCACACTCAGACCCTCCTCCTTTCCTTGCACTCCCGACCGCGACCCACACGCGGCGAGGAGCACAAGGAAAACCCCCCTGGTGGTCCGAGCCATCGCTCAGACCCCGGCTCATCCGCTGTGCCCTCTGCTAATCAGCCCTCTGCTGCCAGAGGGACACGCGGAAGGCCCCACCTCGGGTTCCTCTTCGTTTCACCGGGCTCAGTGCCACGGCTACTTATCCCCCCCGCCACGGAAAGGCGGGAACCCATTCGGGGGGGAACTAACATAATATGGTCTAATGTAAGTTAACCTCTTCCTACCTTATAGAGTAAAATAGACAGAGTTCAAATTACATTAGACGAAAATTTCTAGCTTACGCATGGCAGCACTACGAATTTGTTTCACAAAGCATTTTATGACTTCACAATTTTAATTAAATATTATACAAAATCTGTGTTGCCCTTTGTAACATTTGGAGGCTATTGTTCTTCAAAAGCTTCCCTTGTCAAGTCAAATTATTTTTTAGCCATTCTCGGCTATTGTGGTGCTCGTTACTTTTTCCAACTGTTTATGTTTGTGACAGATGTAATAAAAGAAACCGTAAATAAAAGTACTTAGGGATTATTTTCGTTTAAATATTTTGAACTAGCTATGTGCTGTGGTTTAAGCCGCCAGTAGGAACCGTTCAATTTTCCGGGATAAATAGGATGAGTAGGCTCTATAAGCTAATACAAACTTTAAACTTCCTTCACAAAAAAATCCATGTCTGTGATTTAATAGCAAACCTCCAAAACAACAAATATATTGTAACATTTCTAGCTGTCCTACCTAGCTAGTAGCGGAATAAAACAGCCAGTACGTTAACAAAAGTATATTTTAAAAAAGAAAAAGAGGGTAGATTGACAAAAAAAGGGAATAGTTCAAAGTGAGAATTTAGGTCGGGGTTCGAGATCATTCACCGACTGAGATACGTATTTCGACCGTTTAGACACACTGGCCTTGGTTCGTAGGGCGAGGACACACTCGTCGACGGGCCCGGAAGTAGGTCTGGACCCAGACGACAAAGTGGAGACCGGAGACTGCACCGGCGCACGTAGTAGCCGGCCGGCACCAGGTCAGCAGCAGACACCTCCGATTCACGGAGTGGGGAAATGGGGTAGCAGCCCTTAGCCTCCGGATGAACCCTGGAAGTCAATACATCGACCGTCTTAGGAATCGTCCATGTTCACGGTTTGACTGCCGCATTCCTTTGTGCCACGCAAAGCAAAAGCAAGCACCTAGTGGTATCTAATGCAGTGAATAGTATCTGAGATGAGGCAGTCAAACTCGTACAGTGTTTTTAGTATACACGGAATATTAATAACATCTATAAAAACTAGCACAGTGGGAGAAACATTAAAGATGGAAAATACAATAAAAATGAGGATTAAACTATCTAGGTATATTCAGATATGTTTCTTAAAAAAATAATTAACGGTCCCGATAGCGGGGACCGTTATGGCAGGTGCCTAATTTACGATAGAATTGATGAAAATATCTGAATATACTCACGTCATACAAGCAAAATGCACTGATAAGATGATTATTTAAAACACTCACCCAATTCGGGGTAAACACAGAGCACTAAAATTTATACTTATAGAAAATTATCGTGTGTTTAGCACGAATAATTTTTAAAATGGCAGAAAGTAGGATAGACGGACGAGCGTAGTGGTATTCCGTTCGAGTCACCGCAGCGGCCGCCAGCTCAGTACTGCCGTCGAGGTCAATTAGGACGAAACCGTTAGCTCGACGCCCGCGCATACGAGGTGCGCGCTCATTGGTCTATTACTTATGACATTACTAGATGCGTTTACGAAAATAGCTCCCGGCAAAAAGTAATGATAGGTACAGCATTTAAATATTAAATTAAAAAAAATAAATATGAGGAATGAAAATTATTTTTTTTGATTGAAGAGAAAGTAACGAACCGTTACAATATACATGATTTATTAGCATTTTAGTAGGATGAACAATAACAAAAAAATATCGTCAAAAATATTATTAATAGAACCATTAAAACATATTCTATCAGCTGAAATAAGAATCACCGATATTTTTGGAGCCTGCAAAAGGTTATGCTTATGTGTAATCAGTAATCACACAACACAGAAATATTGAGACTAATATTGCAAACGCAAAATATGTTCGAGATTGTTTGTTTGTTAATGTTCACTCTGAAACGGACAAAATATTTGGATTAAATTTACAAGAAAAAAGTATCACAGTTAACTTATACACTCTGGATTAATACCTAAGCAACTCATTATTTCGGAAAACTACTTGATCGAGGCCGTTTTATTCTCTTTACAAATAAATGCAATTCAAATAACTAAGCCCAAGACTTCAGGAGAAGACTAAAAATGAAGAAGTTTTCTTGACACATTTCAGTCTGCCGAGCAGTCGGAAGCCTTCTTCCAATTGGCTTAATAGCGAGTTGAAGTTCCTTTAATGACTTATGAAAACATAATGGAACTATTTTATAGGTGACTTCAGAAAATTTATTGAATCAGGCGTTACTTAGCGGAAGTTTATCTTCAAATAACTAATTTCATAATAATGTCTTTAGTAACAATAATGTAATTATATATTTTTTGAATAATTTTGCAATGCCTTTTTTAATTAGGATATTGATTTTATATACCTAACCCAAAAATATGAAACCAAATATTTTTTTAAATTAAAATAACGATTTACAATAAATTAATTAGAAACAACAAAATCAAAAAATCTATATTAATTAAAATGATAACGACTATTATGCGACTTTAGAAAGCAAGTTTAAGAATTGGTGCTACTCGTACGATAAAAGAGATTATTCTCAAGCAAGCACACCAATCAAAATTTGTCTGTATGCTTTTTACTTCTTCCAGTAACACGGCTGGACGGAATTGAAAGGAATTGATATAGCGTACCTATCTATACC
Organism: Alcis repandata; assembly: GCA_949125135.1. Taxonomy (NCBI): domain Eukaryota; kingdom Metazoa; phylum Arthropoda; class Insecta; order Lepidoptera; family Geometridae; genus Alcis; species Alcis repandata. The sequence goes on from OX421238.1 coordinate 9,913,039, forward strand.
CTGGATAAATACATCACCTTTTTCCATCACCGTGCGGAGGACACAGTGAATCGCAGCTGGTGTATAGATATTATTTTTAGCAACTGCCACCGAGACGAGACAATAGACAACGTGATTCAATTGAGGCTCGAGCTAAGAGGCCATGGTAGGGGCTCTGATCACACGACAGAGCTTTAAATATTTTTTTATACATATATCTAACTAGCGGCCCGTCCCGGCTTCGCTCGGGTGGATATTCATTTTTTAAACATTTTGGGATAAACGTAGATTAAATGCGTCTTAGTGCGGGTGATAAGTAGATTTTTTTAAATTACTATTTATATTTTCTCTTATAATTTTTTACATTTTTATCTATAAACGTATTTTTATTCTCATCTATCGTAACTTTATTTTAATTTATTGTCCCATTTTATTTATATTGTGTTTAAGATTAAATACTTTATTTATTTTTTTAGGTTTTTGGTTGCAATTTTTTTACTTGATCTTATTTTGTTAAGGATCCCTAATTTTTTCAGGTAATAAATATAGCCTATGACACTCAGCAATAATGTGGCTTTCTATTGGTGAAAGAATTTTTAAAATCGGTTCAGTAGATCCCGAGATTACCCCTTACAATTTAACAAATATACAAACACACAAACTTTACTTCTCTATAATATTATAGTATAGATGAATAAATCCACGTTTGACTACCAACTGGCCTGTTGGTAAGCGACGATGTGGTTGAAGATAAAGTACGCAGATTTAGAAGATACCCATTCAGTCTGACCTTAAAATAAAAGAATATAATTTCTTCTATTTCTTAAGATTAAAATAAACTGAAGACCAAACCAAAGTTCAGCAAGAGAGACAAATTGTGAAAAGAGTAAAACCTCGGCGGTGATATTTCTATTATTCAGATTGTTCTTAGAGGTATATGATATTTATGAATTAATTATTGTAATCAACAGAATATTTCATTTGTGTTAGTTAATCAATGGTTTTCATCTAATTATACGTATTAGATCAGTAATCGAATTCAAGAGAATGAGCTGTTAAATTAGCGGGAAACTATAGCTGAGAATTTTGCTTGCAAAATATATAGTAGCGTTTGATTTCTATATCATCTGCGTGAAACAACGTTAATACATTATAAAGCTGGGCTACAAAGTTTCAATCTGCTAATACTTAATGGCGTTTATTTAGTTCTCTATTAATAAGGCTCTCATTAACAATATACAGTTACTAGTATATTAACTTTCATACAAACATATACAAATAAATATTTCCCGGATTGCAATAGGTGCTGCACGAACACACGAAACAGCCGACTTATTAAAAATTAACTAATTCAGACACATTTCAGTCCGTATTGGTTCAACAGCCAAGTTTGTGGCCCACCTAAACCACAAATCAGCCGCAGGACCGTTGAGCTCTGCTTTGGTCTAACTATCGATACCGTTAAATTAGTGGCCGGCTAATTAGTGGTTCTACTTTGGAAAAATCGTTAATTCATTGTTTTTTTTTATTCGTATCTATACTAAATAACTAGGACCTGAATTGATTATGGCTACGACATTGAACTTAGTATAGTCATAAATCGATGGTTTTAAATTAGAAATATATTGACGAAAGACTTTAGGATTGACTATACGTTGATTTCGCAACAAGACCCAAATCAAATGAAATAGTTTATTTGTGACATTAATCAATTAGAATGTAACCTTCAGGCTTAATGGCCAGTGGCCTCTCCCAAATAACAATTAACAACAACAGCGTTATGGCAAAACTAAAATAATTAAATAACAAATTTGAATTTAAGTAGGCAATACAAAAATTAATATTAAAATTTAGCCAAAACATAACAAAAAATAACTATGGTGGCTAACTTGTCATAATTTTATATCCTTACCTAAATCTATTCAAGAACCTACCCAAAATTATCGTACAATATCTGCTCCTTAAATAAATAAAAATATAAAATACATTTTAAATGAAAGTAATGAACCAAAAAATCCTTTGTTACTTATTTCTCCCTATTAAAATATATCCTCCTGAAATATAGGTACTTTCTCTCTGCAAAATCATTAAGAGTACACTCCTCCACAAAATTGATCGAATTCGACACGCTTTTTAAACAAAATTCCTAGCAAAAGCTCGTTTTTTACTAAAAAAAAAAAGAATTGTTAAAAGCTTTTAGTTGCGTAAAAACAGACCACACTGGTTAGTTTTTCGAGAAACATTGGCTGTTGCAGGTGTATAGTTTTTTTGTAGTTTAGTCAGAATAAAGAAACTAACACTAAAATCTAAGAAAAGAAGAAGTTTAGTAATTAATCGATATATTAATCTTAAAGTTTATACTGGTTCTCCAACTCGCCAACTATGAAATGTATCAAAATGGAATAACGAATCACCCGTTTACATAGCCAACTTGCAATTCTATAATCGCAAACGCTAAAAAAAACAACATTTATACTTTCTAGAGGTATATTCTATGACAGAAATGTTATTCCCATACATTGTCTTAGTTTTCTACAGCGTTTCGATTATGGAATTGTATCTTGGATGGCTGATTAGAAAAAGAAAGGATTGCATTCGTGAAATATTGTTTATGTAAATGGCTGCTCGGTATTACTTGGCAGATCCCGATGTCCTCCGTTAGGGCACGGAGACAGGCCACTACTGTTTTACTAGGTTTGTCGATCTAATCCTATATTACCCGGGTATAATACCCTCATCCAACCGGGTATATTTTGTTTTTTTTCAGATTCTAAAAATCTATTGAACATTTGATACATTGTAATTTATAAGCTTAGTTAGTGCTTTGGTCGAAATTGTCAGTTTACCCACATCGGGCATTCAATATGTACACAGTCAAATAGTTTTAGTAGTTTTAAAAATAATAGTAATTAACAATTTCCAATTCGATGTTACGTGTATGCTGTCTGTGTGTTTGATAGTTTTGATTATTCTCATATTAAAAGCTAGTCATAATGACGAGTTCAATGGTACCCTAGAAATTTACTATGGTAACTAACATGGCTAAGACACATTTTGTTATAACGTGGTTTTGTTTTTGTTGTTTTATTCCCGTGTTAAGAAAAATAAAATATATCCTGAAATATGTCCTTCGTAAGAAACATCTTCTACATCCAGCCGTCCAAAACTCATTTCGGACAGATAAGCTAGAGCCCCAATTTCCCCTGAAGAGAGTCATCCACGAGCATGCAAACTGCATTAAAAATAAAGCGAGACACGGCGACACGATCTCGTTACTCGAAGTGGGAGGAAATAATACAGTTTTATACTATCGCTGCATCTCAAGCTTGTCTCTCACGTATTTGCCAAAGGACGAGCTTCTAATCTGAAAAAGATAGTAATCGAGGAAAATTAGAACATTGACAAATTAGCATCTTGAAAACAATATGATACCCTGATAAAATGTTATTTACTCCTAAGTGTAAACGTTTTAAGTGCCAACTATTTAAAATCATCCCTGCGTATTTGCTCTCAGCAGTAGAATTAAGATGACAAGAACGCCAAAACCAAAATAGTAGGTACTAGGGGTTTACGGATATTTAATGTTTTTTGAGTTTATTTTTTTAATTTGATAGCGTAAAGAGCACGGCTAAGTATTAATGGCGAAGCAAATGGTTTAAAAAATTAAGTTATTGTTGCCTGAAGAAGTAAGGCAAAGAAGATGCATATCCCATAGTATATTCGTCTTCACATCTTCAACTATTCAACTGCTTTTCAAATAGAAAAGAAAATAAACATCTCTAAAGCTCACAAACATTAAGTTTCGAGTATACAACACGAATGTGGGACAAACATATACTTGCAGTAGGGATATTTCTCTGCTCAAGGATTAGCTAGCTTGTTCGCGAAGACATCCTAACCTTTCTTGATCATTTGCAGTTTTCTGTTATGCTTCGGCTACATTAGCGGGCGAAGATTCGTATCGTGTTGGCGCGACAAAAACATCGTGTTCGGACATAGGCGATGTTCTTGTCTACATTAAGGCGGGCGAAGATTCGTGGCGAGTTGACGCGATGCATCGTGCCGGATTGTGTTGTGAATTGACACTGAATTGACGTAGGTGTAGCCACCCAAGCGAATATTGTCGCGACAAATCCCTTTGATCCGTGCCAGTTTACCGACAGCTCCCCGAACTACATCGTCTTCGCCCGAACACTACGCGATGACACGATGTACCCGGCCACATTCATCGCGTTAACACGAATATTCACTGTAGCCCGCTAATGTAGCCCCAGCATTACTGAGCTACAGACTACTCATACTTCATACTCAGACTTCTATAGTTGTGCAAAATTATATTGAAAGGATATTTTAAAAGGGCTCATAGTACTCATCTATATGAAAATCTTTTACTATGGAACCAGTCCTGAAATCGAAATAAAATAAAATTTGGCAACCTTACACTGTAAGCAAGCAGGAGAACGGGTTTTAGTCTCAAATATCAAGAAATTTTACCATCTGTAGTGATCTTGTATAAACTGTTGTATGAAACGCTTCAAATTGGAATTTTCGAAGATCTTAGCCGAGTATCTTATTTACTAACAAAATAGACCTACAATTTGTAAAAGCTTGACGGGTAAGAAAATGTGACAGTCATATTTTATTGCGTCCAGTCTCAAATTTCTGCATTTTCGATACTGTACGTAGCAGTAAATTTACTTTTTTTGAATGCTGGTTTCCTCACGATATTTTATATTTTTATTATAATATATTAGTGCGCAGCCAAAATTATCAGTACAAAAGATCTCGAGATTCGAGCGATAAAAACCACCATGAACGAGATTGATTTCGTTCCGAAACTTTAAAGTATTAAGTGCAAGAGTTTTAAAAGCTTTGTGTGCTTTTTCTGGTACACTCGTTTCTCGTTGAGTGTTCTAAAGTTTCATTTTGAGCTCTGTTTCCATTTTATTCGTTTTTATGAGCTTTCGATCTGAAACAGGACTCTGCATTTTGCTTGATTAAAGTTTCGAATTAGGATTTTGAGCTGGATTTATTGAAACTATGGAAATTAAATAGAAAGTTCGTTGGGTTGAGAATAATAAAATTAGTTCTTCCAATACTTTTAGATCGTTTTTTTTTTTCACTGCGCAAGAAAGTTTTGGAAGAACTAAGTTTTTTCATTTTTACGACATCATTAAAATTTCGTTATGAATTTTCTTGAAAAATTTATTAAATTTCAAAAATAGTTTAATAAAGATTTTTTTACAAAGTTAAATAAATTAAACAGACAACGTAGCTAATACTGAGAAAACTTTTGTTGACAGATATTAATTAACTTTAAATGATAGCTTAAATAATTTTCCGGTATGACGCGATTTATTAGATGAGAACATCGAGTTTATTTTAATCAACAATTTAGAGATTCTGTCACAAACTAAATCGTGAAAAAATATCTGACTACAATTTTAATTTTATCGATAAACACTTATTACTATTTTACTACTGGCAGTGAGGTAGTTTTACACAGTTAACGAAGGTTCGTTTCTGGTGTTCCGACACATCGTTGCTAAGAGGGATCGAGCTGCGGCTCTCCGAGACAGGCGACCGACTGTTGGACCAACGCTGCTGGGGCCGTGGAAGAGTGCGAAAGCGTGCCCCGGCCCCGGTGGATAGCGTCAAGGGGGAACACCCCAAGGTTTTTAGTGGGTAGGCCGCCACTAGGGTGGAGACTCCCACATAACTACCGTGCTCTCCCCGGGGCCGGTGGTATCCATAAAGAATTTTTCCCTGGGTCAAAAAAAAAGTTCATACTTACCTACTCTAACGTCAGTTTTTTGTAATAAAAGATAAAGAAGATTTATTAGCATAAAACACGCAACTGACCTCTATTTTTCTCTGTTTTCTTAAACTATGTTCTTTAAAAATACTCTACATCAGAAGAAAACCTCGTTCTTACATGCAACATCCATAATGAAATCCCAGCACTACAGCGACTTGATCTAAGACCATTATCGTGAGGCACTATTGTTAGTAGTTTGCAGCACAAGGAATAGACGTGCTGCGTCTGAAAAAGCAATTTAAACTGTTCCCTGACTTGTTGTTTGGGACAAGTGAGAAAAGTAGAGCGGGCCATATTTAACTATGTAAATTAACTGGTTTTGATGTATTTTATCTTACTTAATGTCATGGACCTACTTAAATAATAGTCATGAATATTTTAAGCCTAATGTAACATTTTTTTTTATCGTTTGAATATATGATAAAAAAATTAAAAGCTATGAAATAAAACTGACAAATTAAGACATCTAGTTTTTCAAGAGCACAAAAATTCAAGACATATTCATCTTAGCTACATTATATTAAATTTAAATGCAGTATTATTTACTATTCATTAGGTACATATTATTAAAAAAACGCAAAACCTTAAAAAACTTTATTTTTAACATTAACTAAGGATTTTAAAACACATGAAAGGCTAACTGTAGAACAAAAACAAAAACTATTGTAGTAAAAAAAAAGTTTTTTTAATACTTTTACATTACTTATTACTTTTACAATATTAATTTGTCTGACGTAAAACGATGCTTGATTTTTTAAATGGAATCAATAAGTTAGAATAAGCCTAAAAACTAAAAGTCTCAGCCGCTTTTGCCTGGTACTACATATTCAAGCCAGAAATACACTGTGACACAAAGAAAGTGAACTTACGCTGAGTTTACCTTATAAATCTTGGGAACTCGAGAGAATAAATAACTTACTATACTGTTTGATTTACTTCTCTGTGATTACATCTATTTAGAGGGATTATTTAATGCTTTGTAGACAGACTCAAAGAGAGGGTTAAAAGTTTAACCGGTTTATCTGTAGGTATACCTGTCTGTGGCATCGCTCTCTAACGGCTGAACCGATTAAGGTTTATTTTCTAAATACCTACCTATGTACATTTAACGTGTTGGACGCTACACTACGAGTAACTCTAAGAAAAATATGGTTGAACTGAAGTTTTACTTTTTTTTACGTAGACATAGCCCAAAAAAATATTAGTTTGTTTTTTTGTAAATTAATTTTTTTTAGTGACAGCTATGAATGCAATGCAATGGGTTTGAGTGAAATTTAGAATATCATCATCATCATCATCATCAGCCTATCTAATGTTTGTCCACTGCTGGACATAGGCCTCTCCTAACGAACGCCACAAGGCACGATCTTCTGCCTCACGCATCCACTTGCTACCAGCCGCCTTACGCAGGTCGTCGCTCCACCTGGCCGCAGGGCGCCCTACTCTACGTTTGCCGATCCGTGGTCTCCACTCTAGAACCCGTCTACCCCAACGGTTGTCGGAAATTTAGAATATGAACAGCTTAAATTCCCTGGACTAGCACATTAGCTACTTTCTATCATTGTAAAATTAATAGTTTGGAACACAGGTACAATAGGCATGACGACAGTATCAAATTCCGCCGATTCAATGCTTTCAGGGGACTAGCCAGATTAAAAAAAAATTTAAAAAACAGATTATTAAGATTTTCAATAAATTAAAACATTAAAATACAGCAATCGGCCATCTTGTCAGAAACAACAATCACAGCGTATGACGTCACGCCTCAGTGAACTCAGGTCATCCGCCGCTCATCACGCATAGACACAATGACATGTTTACTAGCCGTGACGTCAAATCGACGCCATGACACAAGCAAGCTGTTTTCGGGCACTGTTGAAAAAATATGTGAAAAATGGCTTCAAACTTCGTTAAACTTAAGTTTATTACCGAAATAAAGGCTTTTTTGTAAATAGTAAATGTGTACTCACATTATGGAAGAGGATTTTAAAATCTTTCGTCACGCCTATTATTGTAAAGTAATGTTGTACACTTTTGTATAAAATATTTTGAATTGTTTGTTATTTTTTGGAATTCATTTAGGATAGCTGGTTCATAATGAATCATTCATGGTTCTGGGTGGAAATTACTGTACCCTTGAATGTCTAAATAGTCTGGACTATCAACCCAGAAGCGCAACTAGTAACAAGTTTCAGGCCAGAACTTTACTGAGTACCTCTATAATAATTTGACCACCATCACATAATACATAATAACCACCATGAAAGGAAAGGACGTGTATACTATACAGGGTTATAAAGAAAGGCTATGCTAAGCCGAAAAGGTCTCGTAGTAGATTCTCATCATTATGAACAACGTTTACTATGGGACCAATCCGGAATTCGCAAAACAAAATCAGCTGTTCCATACATTTTGTCGAGTGTCATTGACAAGAGCTGTTTTTTTTTTGAAAAAAACGGGTATCTCCCATAGTAAAAGTTGTTTATAATGATGAGTACAATGAGCCTTTTTCGGCTTAGTATACCCTTTTCTTATAACCCTGCATAACCAGTATTTTCCTGCTACACTTTTGCGGTACCTCTGGCACCCTCCTAAAATTGTGACAGCCCATAAAAGCACTCGGAGATTCCTTCAGGACGTGTCAAAACAGCTATTGAAAGACGATTGGGACTCAATTGATAGAATTAGAGCATTCTGCCCAACCTTTTCTTGGTTCGTTCCAGCCGATTCGTTTTATTCTATTCACTAACACTACTTACAACTTTTTACAAGTTGCGAGCGTTTTCACTAGTTTTCGACTTTGGAAGACTGAGTTCGAAGGGGCTCGGTTTGGATTAGTGTTACACCGAAGCGTCTTTAGGAAAGGTTTATCGGATAACTGCAATTGGGATTTATTTACTTTGCGACATTTTTTTTAATAAGGGGCAATGAAACTGCTGCAGTCACCGCGTTACCAACTGAGTCGTAGGGCCATTACAAACGGGGCCACAATACTATCTACTATGTTTCTATCTGATTTTATTCTTATCGATATGCGCCTATAACCATCTTACGCACATCACTATGCGGCTCCATAAGACCCACAAGTGCGAGCGAGATAGACATAGAGAAATGATTTATGGCCGCACGACTCAGTTGGTAACGCGGTGACTATAGGCATATGAACATAAGTGATCAATGCTGCCTATGGACACCTGCACATTACCTCCAATACCTCCTCAGACGTAAGCAACGCACTGATACCTAAAGCCGGCGACTGACCTGTAACATTTCGTCGTAACGTTACGACGAAATGTTGCAGGTCAGTACAGCGAGCCGATCCGCTCGCTCATACCGCCGCGTGCTCCACCACGCTCGCCTCGAATGCTACGTTACGGCAAAATGCTCAGGTCAGTCGCCGGATTTAGGGTACCTTAGGGTATCAGTGCGTCTTGCTTACGAAGACTTTAAAGCTTTGTTTGAAGCAATTACTTGCCTAGACTAAATTAAATTGAATTTATTAGCTTAACATACATTTTGTGAGTTACTAATACTTACTTTTTTCACCGAAGTCGGATTACTTTATTACTTCTCTGGCGCAGCAACCCGAAGTTCGTCTCAAGTATCAAAGAACGCCACAGATTCCGGTCTTGCGCTGTTACTTGTCAGTCGTCAATTATTAACAACTATTACTAAGAAAAACATTGCAATCGTTAAAAAAATCAGCTGTTCCATAGTAAAATGTCAATGACACTCGACAAAATGTATGGAACAGTTGATTTTTTTTTCTAGATTTCCGGGTTGGCTCCATAGTAAAAGTTGTTCATAATGTGAGCCCTTTTCGGCTTAGCGTGCCCTTTCGTTATAACCCTGTTTATAGTAGTCTTCTCAAATAAGTTCACATTTCAGTGTAACAGCCACTCTTAAGATAAGCGAACTGAAACCATGTCCCGCCCTTTCCCTTACATCAGTTATTCCTCCCCTTTCAAACTTTAATATAGTTTGCAACTGTTCGATAAATTCAAAGGGACACATATTTTGTGACTTAGTGAGCACTTTTTATAATATTACCTATGAAAAGTTAATAAAAGACTTAGTGCTATATCAATTTTGAAAATAAAAAAAACAAGCAGTCGAATTGAGAACCGTTTAATTTTTTAAGGTCGGTTAAAAATATGCTTGTAGGTATACTAAAAAAACGAATATAGCATGTGATTAAGGGGGAAACAAAATTCATATATTTTTTTTTATTCTATGTTATAATATCTTGCGTTTGACCGCCATCTCGTCTGATGTTAGCGATGCTGGATACTCAAATTCTTCTAGTTCAACCATCTCTTCATTGTTGAAAGAATGTTCTGTTACAAGAGGCTTTTTTGTACTTGAATCATTTGTGATTGCCTTATTTTTAAATTGTAATTCTGAAAAAAATAAAATATATGAAAAACATCTGGGACCTGAAAAACTCAAAACTGATTAACCGAGCGAACGAAACGTCTATGCAACGACAAGCCCAATTTGCTTTCATCTGTCTGGGTATCTGTTTGTATGTTGGTAACTTGGTATTCGCGTAGGCACAGGTTGCATTTCTCAACAAATCTCGACGAAATTTGGAATACCAGGTCCAAGGTTTTTTTCGTCATGATTTCCCTCAAAAAGAGAGGAAATTCACTGCAGCGCCATTTACCGGCCGATATTGGTAAAATTTGGCAGAAGTTTATTGGACCTAAGTATAAACAAGAATTAAATAAAATTAGTCAAGAGGTGGATTTTGAATCAGCTGATTCTTTTTGTGATTCCAGGGTTGGCTTCTAATCATCGATCTATAATCCGACTTCGGTGCTTCTAATGCATTGATTGTTACACGTAATGAGCAAAGCAGCGAGACAGTGCCCTCGGCCGAGTACTAATAAGCAATAAACCTAAGCTATTATTATTATTTTTTAGCTATTGGTGTTTTGCTGTTAATATTTTTGTAGTTATTTTGCTACTATTGTTGCTTAAAGATGGATCAAAACTCACGGACCACGGAGTTCGTGGTGTGTTTAACGTGACGTTTAACATCAGGCGAGCGATTTGCTCGTCTCGTCACTCAATACCATAAAAAAAGAAAAAAAATTAATGAACCTTACCTTCGACTTTCCAGGTCCCACTTTTTTTGTATGTCGTGAATAGAGTTGGTCCGTTTTCAAAAGCGTAAATACTATACTGCAACGTATCTCCAATGTTGAATCTGAGCGATTTATCCTCAAAATCCATGATCCACATTCCTCCGAGACGCCTGTTTACTTTTTTCGTAACTTCCCCTGTTTTTAGACCGACAGTCTTGCCATTAATCTTTCCGTAGAAAGAAAACAACGAAAAATTGTAGTCTGAAATGTAACGCATGATAAAATATTTTGAAAGAGTAAAAAATATTTTTATTGTCAACTATGTGTCAATCCTGGTAAAGTGGCCATGTATTTCCAAACCGTATTAACTTTTATTTAAAAAAATAAACAAGCAAACTCTTGCATTGAACTAACATACTCGTAGGTAGGTATACATATTATTACATGAATGATTTTCAACCCAACAGATATAGTTGTGACCTTGGTTAGTGTGTTATATGTATCGATAACATTGGAGCGGATTGTAAATTGGAATAGATATAGCTTATATCCAAGAATATTTTCATCATCATCAACACTGTTTTTCATCACTGCGCAACCTTAAGGCTAGTAATACTAAATATATGATCATAATGATGGTACCATAAGTGGCAAAAAGATGTAAATGTATTGTATTTTTAAAAATGAATGCATAATACAAAAGAAACATAAAAGTTAAAAAACAAACAACTTATTCACCTGGAATCTCTATCTTCAAACCACAATATCCATTTTCACCTACATATGCTGTAAACAAAGGATCGATAGTTTTGAATCCATCAACAAAACTAATTAACAAAACTGCAACTAAATAAGAAGTTGTCAAATCCAACATTTTTTTATCCAGCTTTTTTAGATCGCAGTCACTATGGCACTAAGTCAGCCACAATTCACGTCGGAAATCAAACAATTAAGTTGGTGCTAACAACAGTAAAGAAATGTGCAATCCGTACTACATTTATTCAAACTACTCTTATTATACATATAATATGGTTCTTACCGCTTTGTATGATTCTCGGTTCAAAACTACACCAAATACGAGGATAAATGTAATGAGGATAAATTGTAGACTCGTCTATATGTTAGTCATTCAATAAATAGCTGAATAACAATTAATTACTTCCCTAAAGCTAGCATGTATTTTCCTTTATAAATAAATCATTCAACGTAATTTTTTTTTCACTTCTTTACTAGAAATCTAGCATGCAAGAAAGAGATACACGATTTAGTTTAAAATATTGTGAGTTTTTTTGTAAAGACCATTTTTGTATTTGAACCGCTTGATCCACATCGATTGCAGCTCAATTTAGATGAATCCTAAAGTTGAAATTTAAGCTCTATTACGTACCAATACCGTAGAAGTTCTAATAACAAACTACCTATGTGTGTGACATAACTTGTCTAAAACAAATGACAAACACAAAGAAGTTCTGAATGCGCACTTGTTGACATCAGCATGACCCCCATGATGTTTCCCAGTTATGGGCAAACGTGACGTTTCACACCACGCGAGCGATTTGAACGTTTCGTCACTCAATTGAATAAAAAAAACTATTATCTATGTCATATGTGTTCCTGTTATGTTCCAGTTTTTTTTCTGGCACTAGTAGAACTCAGAAATGGCCTGTCTAATTAAACGTACTTAGTATGTCTTTTAGTGCCGCTAGCATTTCTAAATTATCATAATTGAAACTTCTAGAATTTTGTAAAGAAAGAAATTCACATTGATAAAAAAAATATTATATTTATTTACAAAGCATATTGATACAAAAATAAATATTCAAACAGACATTAAGATTAAACATAATTAAAAATTATCGATAAAACAATTAACAATGCTGTTAGTATGTTAGATGCTCTGTCGTTTGTTTGTTTGTTTGCTGCCGTATGTTGAAGTTGACTAGCATTCACGTTACTAGCAAAGTTGTCTACTATCACTGATCTTGGAAGAAAATTATTATGCTCAATGCCTTTTAAATCTGAAATACAAAAAAAGTTCGAGGTTAAAAAAAAGGAAGTTCGTTTGTTCATTACGCTTTCACGCCGATCATCAAAATTAACATCATTATCGTCGTTTTTTGATCACAACACGGATAAAACCGCGAGGCACTGCAAGCAATTTATATTTACAAAAAAACCAAACCTGTCACTCTCCATTCCCCACTTCTGACGTACCCTACTCCATCTTTGATAACGTAAATCCAATAATAAATTGTATCTCCAATATTTAGTATTGCCTTCTCTCTGAACGTCCATGTTTTAGCAAGTGCAGTTGTAGTTTCTTTGTTTATTGTGCCCGCTTGTAAACCCTCCATCTTTTCATTAATCTTGCCGTGGAAGGCAAACAACGTAAAGCCATCATCTGTAACATCCACAAAGAAATAATCAACCAATGAATCATGCAATCTATTAAAGGGCATATTATAGGGTTATATATAATAGAAAGGGCCGAAAAGGACTCATAGTACTCATTATTATGAATAACGTTTACTATGGGAAAAACCTGGAATTCGCGAACAACAAAATTAGCTGTTACATGTTGTCGAGTATCATTGACCTTTTTCTATGGAACAGCTGAATTTTTATGCGAATTCAGGGTTAGTCTCATAGTAAAAGTTGTTCATAATGATCATTACTACGAGCCTTTTTCGGTTTACCTACCATCAGTGGATGCGTACATTGGAGGCTAAGAAGAATATATAATCGAAGTGATAATGTTTCTATAAAAAGTGCAACCGCTAGTAATAATATTTTAGGTATCATTTACTGTATACTATACGGGCATAGCCACGAGCTTCAAGTTAGTAGTGTTAGTAGTTTGTAGTGGTAGGGCTCTTTTGCAGAGCCCGCCTGGGGAAGTACCACACCTTTGCCAGTTATTCCACCGCCAAGCAGTAATGTGCAAACATTACTGTGTTCCGGTTGGAAGGGCATTGTTTCCAGTGAAATTACAGGGCAAATGGGAGATTAAACAACTTATATCTCAGGGTGACGAGCCCAGTGCTATGCCACGCAGGGTTTTGAATTCTGCGAGTTTGAAATTCTGGGTAGCGCAGACCTGTTATGGGCAAACGTGACGTTTAACATCAGGCGAGCGATTTGCTCGTCTCGTCACTCAATAACATAAAAAAAAAAGTTAATAAAAACATACAAATATTGTACCTGGAACCGATACCATGAATCCTGAAGAATAATATGCAGTGAACGTTGGCTCTGGCAATTCATATCCATTCACAAAACTCGTGGATAAAAATGCTAGCACGCAAGCAGCCACCAAAACACTCGTATTGACAAACATTATAAAAAAACACTTGTATAAAAACGTTTAATCGTGGACAACAAATTAAAAACGTCACTTATTGCAAGACAAGACTATGGAGTTCGATTTGCAGTTAAAGACTGAGCAAAGGTGGACAAGTTGAGATAGGTAATGTTGACGAGACAAAACAGTCATAGAAATTATTATTCATAACATGCCAGAAATAGTTCAGTACGTTACTATACTATCGTAGTGCCCTCGATTCCTGCATCAACTTGGGAAAGAACCGCACGTTTACCTGCTTTACAACCGTGCAGCAAAATGCAATCTTCTACCCAAATTAAGTAATACTATAGGAAACAAATAGAAATTAAAATGACTGCTGCTGTCAAAGATGTTTTTACCTGGCTGTTATGTACTGCCTTACTTGCCACCTGTATTATGTGTAAACAAATTTAAGAAAAAAATACCATACTATAGAATAAAAATAAGTAAAGTAAGTAAGTAGTAAGGAAAGTACAACCCGGGGATGTTCAAAAATAGAGTGAATAGGTTTTTCCTACGCAAGCGTGCTACATCTTCGACTACATCGTCGCTTCCCATCAGGTGAGATTGCGGTCAAACGCATGCATAGTCCGATGTAAAAAAAAAGTAGGTAAATTGATTATTTATTAACGTTTTTATAGGGGTATTATTTTACAGATGTCGGGCATTATTCACCAAGTTGCGTTTGCTCTCTACGGGTAATATACAATTATGTTCCTTTTCAAGTTCCTGCACGAAAATGTAGAATGAAATTGTAACGCTTGCCTTTCTCTACCCTTATGACTTTCTCACCTATAAAGCCCCTCTTAATGATTCCGCTATTTTTCCTACCAAACAAAAGAAACTCGAAAAGGGAGGAAAAAATAGGATACGATTGGAAACAATTACGAAGAGGCAACTTTCGCGTGATAAGAAACTGGGGTGAGTTTTGTCAAGCGAAAAAGGAAAGGGAATTTTAAGCTTTTCTTTCGCACGAACAGGTATTTTTGTAACAAATCGCATAGCAATTTTGGACGCTTGTTTTTGTAAGTATGATCGTAAATTTGTGCTTATATTTTTTTAGAATTGACATTTAGGCTGTGTTGAGGTTATTTTACTACTGTTTGAATTGAAGTCATGGAATGGACTCGGAGAGTCATTCAACGCACACGATATACTTGTAGTTTGACTAACTTTCTAGTGACTCCTTATCTCAAAACAAAATCTATTCTGTCTTCAACCATACAATCATTGAAACAGGTGAGTTGTGCTAAATCACCTAAACTATCTACTTTAAAAAAAAAACCTTAAAAAACTGTACCAAGTAACGTAGATCTGTTTCTTAAAAAGATATTACTTTAACACCACACAAAGTCAAGACGGACGGCTTCGCCGACACAAAGGCAAAAAGATAACAATCTTAAGGACGAGAGTGGGCACGAGGACAGTGCATGCCAATATAAAATGCAATAACGACTAATTAGAGACCAAATTTAGTGTTGTAGGAAATATGATTAGACTTGCTTATCACCTGCCAATCCTACCCACCCTGGTACCTGTTGACAAAATATGTACAACTCACAAAACCTTAAAATAAACATCTTAAGATAAACTTAAGATAAACCTTAAAATGTTTCACTACAAAAAAACACTATCGATGTAATACTA
This sequence comes from Alcis repandata, assembly GCA_949125135.1. Taxonomy (NCBI): domain Eukaryota; kingdom Metazoa; phylum Arthropoda; class Insecta; order Lepidoptera; family Geometridae; genus Alcis; species Alcis repandata. The sequence goes on from OX421238.1 coordinate 9,928,916, forward strand.
TCGATGTAATGTGTCATTGGTTGGATTTTTCCCAACGAGTCATACATATCTTGAGTGTACGAAGGGGAAAAAAACCAACTAGTAACAGACGTGTGACTCATTTGTTGTTACTGGGTGGGATTCACCAAGAAATAATAGAACTGGTCACTACATCACTACGTCGCGCGTCGATTGTGGGAAGAAGTAAATTTATTATACAACGTGCATACGTGCAAAGATAGAATTAGATAATAAAATAATATCAATTATAGCCATAAAATTAGCTAATAAAGCACTTTGAAAAGACCGATCGGTAGTTACTCGACTTGGCGAGTTAATGTTTTAGGCATATTATTTTCGTGAAATTAAGTCTGACAACGGATAAAATGGTTCATACTTTGTCAATATTTAACTACACTAGGACAACCGTTTCCTTTTCGGAAGTCGGTTAAAAATGAAGTCGACTGCCAGGCGAGACGCAACCACGAGCGCGTCACGCTTGTAATCTATATATATAAAAATGAAACCCGTTTTCCTTGGTCACGGCATCACGCGTGAATGGCTGAACCGATTTCACTAATTCTTTTTTTGTTGTATTTGTTATTATTAGGAGAAGGTTCTTACGGAAAAAAATATTAAGAAAATCTCTCAGAAATATTGAAAACCCCTAATAACAGCCCTTTTCTTTTTCCCATACAAACGTATGGCAGTACGAAGTCTGCCGGGTCAGCTAGTCTCCTGATAAAAACTTCAGTAAAAGTAAATACTTACTAAAGTTATAAACTCGATCATAATATAGTATAAGGATAATATTAAACAAACATTATTACTATTTGTTATACGCGATGCTTGAACATAAAAACAGACAAATTTCACTGAAATAAACACTACTCGTAGGTAAAATTAAAAGAACAAAACGCTCGTTGCAATGGCTGAACTAGGTTGCACCTTTTTTCCACTTAAATCGAATCCTGTTCAATAACATATTATACCTACGGTAGTTGTTTGCGATTTTGTACAATACGGAAGATTGTGATATAAATTTCCTCTTTAATTGCTCTACTATTTTTCGAGTGCCCATTGTCTGAATCTGAACAAACCGAATCAATTAAAAGCCAGTACTTCTGTTTTCTTAATTTCGACATTTAACTTAAATTCTATTATGAAATAACATTATTTAATTATTAAGTACACTTAAATTACACTTATATTACATTACTCTTTTAAATTATGCCACCGCCCACCATTTTGACAAATCTTGCCCCTTCTACTTAGCACAATCGTCAAAGACTTCTTTCATTCACTTTGCACATCTACTATTTAGATCGTGCTATTATTTTTCCAGGCACTGTAACTTACATTTGTGTAGGCGACAGTAGGCGTATATAATGAAGATATTGCCAAACTGTGCGATGCGTAAGGTATTCTGCCGTACGTAGGCTAGAAAACAGTTGACTGACATCTGGTCCAATCCAATGTAAGTTGACCTAATCCTAGCTTAGTGTGTAAAATAGACTGGGATCAATTTGCATTAGACAATATAAAGGCTAAATAGTTTTTAGGTTGCGCATGAAAGTATTGTTAAGACATCTTAAAGAACTTCCGTTCGTTAGTAGCCTTAGTGGACGTGAAAAATTGTGCAAGATTTTTGCTGGTTAAGTAGGGTAAAAGGTTTAATTGGTCACATGAGAAAATAGTTACAAAAATATAACGTTTAAAACCTAGTGCGAATTTTTAAAACTTTTTATCTCTGACCTTTAAAATTATGTCGGAACTGTTTCTACTTTTAAAGAGTATTGTTATGTTTCATATAAATTAAAACCGGCTCAGCCGTTTGAGATCTCCAATGACAAACACACAAATACCTAAGTACGCACGTTAACTTATAATAACTTCCACTATGTAACTTGTTTGCGTCGGGGGCAAAACTTACCACAAAATACAATTCATTTTTTCACAAAATCCTTATTTTCATTTCGAAAAGTATCAAAGCCCGTGTAAAACACCGACTACTAAAAAATAAGATTTATGACAAAATATTTACAAGGTAACAAAAATAAAATAGAAATACACGACGTCCTTTGGAAAATACAAGCGCTATTTTACAAAATAGTGTCGTATTCGTCGGATATTGCCAGTCGGGATAAATGGGCGTCTTCAGAAATATGGCGGAATTGCGCGCTGCCTCCGCCGATTTAAAAGTTTACTGCCACTTTATTTTATAGCTTTAGGCTGTGATCAGAAATAAACCTTTTAATCAATTCAATAAAATCTGTTTTAATAATGAATTGAGCCTGTTGTATGTTTTGAATGTTGATTAGAAGTGAAATAAAAGTTATTTGAGAGGCGACAAAAAGTTAAAAAGAGTGTATATTGTAAAAATATGGGTTTTATTCATTCGGGTAAAACTGCGGTAGAATCATTAAAATTCAAATATTTTGCAACTTTACGGCCGAAGCCAAAGCGTTACTGAAATTAAAAATATATAAATAGCATCCTTGTGTGTAATGTAAGTAATCGAGTTCATTAGGAAAAATACCAAGACAGAGTAATAGCTGCGCCTCTCGGTTTCACACGCTTCCTAAAGGGTTTTTTATTTTTTTGGGCTAAAAAGTTCTAGATCCTAATCGTAGAGCAGTTCCGGCGTGATTAATTCTCTCACAAACTTTGCAATATTAGTCTAGTTATGTAAATCTATTTCTTTATTTCTTGTATAATACATCTTTAAACAATTTACAACCATACGTTCTCGATAACAACGTGAAGTTACTACCAGTAAAATAACTTTCATAACAGACAAACACAAAAAATAATTCCTGGATTGCAATAAGCGCTGTGCGCGAACCCACAAAACAGCCGCTATAGGTAAATAGGTATAGGTAGTAGATAGGTAATGCGTGGAACTCGCTTCTAATAATTGTAAATGATATTTTTATTATCCCATTCTTTGTTTTAGCTAGTTAAAATAGCTATCACAGAACGTCGCATAACTTAAACCAAACTTAAATAAGTTACAGTAAAGCCGTGCACGCCCAATTTGACACACTAATATGTACAGAGCGCGGAACGTAACATAATCGTAACATATTTCATACGAAGGCCGGCAAACTCCAGTCTAGGGCATTATTACTGCTATTAGGGAGGAGAAATTCTCGTTTCCGTAGCTACGGGTGTTTCCGTAATTTTTCGGAAAGGTGAACTGGTATAAAATATGAATGTGTCTTCAAGTCGCGAGTGAATGGGTTCCTTCTAGGCAAGCGTGCTCCATCGTAGACCGCATCATTGCTTACCATCAGGCGAGATGGCGGTCAAACGCAAGCCAATAACAGAAAAAAAAATGTAGACAAAAAACAAAAAATGTAATATTGTGTATTTACATTTATGTCAAAGGCCTCCCCCAAAATTTTGGAGGAGACCTTTGTCCAGCAGTGTGACAGCATAGGTTAGATAAAAAGAATATTTATGTGTGATTAGGTCAATTTAAAACGAGGTTCATAACATAATTTTTTGTTAAATACCTATCTATTGCTTCAATAGATAAACGCATAAAGTCCAACTTATAACCCCGAAAGTTTTAGAAAATCGTAAAATTGTATCAAATCCTCTAGGTGCAAATAGTTCTAACGATTTTTTTCTGAAATAGATTGATATATTTCATTGACCTACGAATGTGGTTGTCTCTTTTTTAACAAAATAATAATATTAGTATTTTACAAATAAACTTGCCTAAATGGTAAGTTAAAAGACGATAGGTAGGTATATATAAGTTTATAGAAAGCGCCGAAATCTTTAATAGCTTTAAACTACTTCTATCTATTTCTATATTCGTCCATGTTTTTATAAACCTACCTGTTGGCTTTTCCTATTTTCCGTCCGTAAATCCGAACTTTGTCCATGATAGCTTCATTTCGCATCCCTAAACATTGTTCCCAACTTCCAGAGTCCGTGAGATGTGTGTGAAAATTTATAGTTGGTATCAACAATGAATTTGCTTACGAAGTTTCAGTGTAATAAAGTAATATTTCATAATAATTACTGTGTAGAAACACTAAAAATAACAATAATGGGGATCATGGATAATAATCACGTTATTGACCGAGCGAGCGAAACGACTGGCCAAATTTGCTTTTATCTGTCGGGATGTTTGTTTGTTTGTATGTTGGTACTCGCGTACAGGTCGCATTTCTCAACAAATCTCGACGAAACTTGGAATACAGGTTCAACGATTTAATAGATTTTTTTTTGTTGTCGGGATTTTTTGATTAGGGATATTTCCATCAAAAAGGGAAGAAATTTGCTGAAGCGCCATTTACCGACCGATTTTAACAAAATTTGGTGGAAGTACCTATATGGTACCTAATAATTCTAAACAAGAATTTCGAATAAGAGTAAAATCGGTCAAGAGGTTGTTGAGATAAAACACTATGATGACACACAGAATGTGGTGAATCTTGTTAAACATGTGAAACTTTCAACATTTTTTTTTACAATGGAAACTAACGTGGTTTTGACATCTTCTATTTGCGTTAAGGGTTAAAAAGTCTGGATGTATTAATATCAGGGTCTTAGGAATAGCGCGTGCAATTTTATCATTGTCACCGTCTCACTCATTAGAAAATTCATGACAGTGAGAAGGACTCATGATTTTGCTCCAGAACAATGCTCCAGCAGAGATACTCGTATCTTTATCAAGAGCCAAATAAAAGCTTAAATACATGCAAACGATAAAAAATCAACAACCAGCTTAGGCGCCCAACAAAGTACAAAACGGGCCTTACAAAGGGAAATTCCGTTTTTCACCACGTATTTTTCGTTCAAAAATAAAATAAATGTTACACAAAAGCCTCCTTAATTTACGACTGTGACGGGACGAAATGTAGAGCTTTTCATCTTTTCGTTCAAGAATTTTTCTTGTTATTTTAAATGGTTTGAATTTGAACTACATATACTCGTATATAGGTGTTTTCATTTAAATTTCTACTTGTTCAAACTCAATTTCGTCGAATAGTTGTGGGGTCGAATACCTTTTACCCAAAAATCGTATCGTCGAAAAGCCGCTTTTGCGAACTATAATTTCGTCGAAAAATAGTTCGGTATAACGTACACATCCGCCACTGAGCTATCATTGAAGTAAATATGTTTCATTTAATACCCAAGTATTGCAAATTTTACTATTTTTTTGCTGGTTGAAAACATGCATTGGCTTATGCGTATGCTTTTGCGTGATTCAGAAACAAACGTCCATACATACAAACTGACATTTATAACTTTAGTAGAATTTCTTTGTGATTTCTACCACCGTAAACACAGTTGCATCGGATATAGGTAAACAATTGAGATCAGCTAATACCGTGCCAGTTCCGAACTTGGCGAGAAGTTAACCAAAATAACTACTCTAACATGTTGCGAACTTGTTTCCCAACTCACTTACCTTGTAATTCCGGAAGCTATGGTTGGGAAATTAAACAAATAAATATCATTATAAGTAGGATTTACTGATGTACGAATTCATTCAGTATTTAAGAGCGCTGTTAAGGGCGTGGAAATAATTTTCAGGCTAAGCGGCCTTCTGCTAATAATATACAATATGTCCGGTTTCCGATGTCCGATACTTTAAGGGGTTAAAATGCAATTAATTTTATCGACGAATTACGGATTTTTTTTTATTTTTCTCCATCAATAAAAAAATGGCAGCACTTTAAAAAAAATTGTTAGCGAAGCATAAGTGCTTGTATTAATTTAACAATATCTACCCAAGTAGAAGACTTACAAACACAAAAGTGGTTTCAAATGTTAGTTAATAGTGTAGACAATAAATCTAGATTTAAATTTTAATTTTTTAATGTTTCAGTATTACTAAAAATAATTTTTGAAAAAAATAAATTGGACAACAAATTGATGTTTTTTTCAGATTATTAGTTTTAAAAAAAAACCAATGTGTTAACCAATTTTATTTATTTATTTTTTTCATAATACAGGATATTTGCTATAAATGTACATTTAAATCTTAACTGTGAGTTAGATAGTTTAGGAGCTATGACAGTGTAAACATACGTACTTGAAAAGCGCGCATACCCCAGCAAATGAAATAAAACAAAAAAAATAAATTAAGAGATAATGAGAAAAATAAAAAAAAATCCGTGATTTGTCGATAAAATTAATTGCATTTTAACCCCTTAAAGTATCGGACATCGGAAACCGGACATATTGTATATTCCTTTATATTATCTGGTCCAAAAATGCTTTCCTTATTTTTTTAATCTTCTCGATCTATAATATTATATACCTAATTCGCTTTAATAGTAAAAGTAATGCACTATACAGGGCTATAAAAAAGGGTATGCTTAGCCGCTAAGGACTCATAGTATTCATCATCATGAACAACTTTTACTATAGGATAAACCCGGAAATCGAATAAAATAGTCAGCTGTTCCATAGGTAAATGTCAACACTCGACAAATCGTATGGAACTGCAGTTGATTTAGTTTTCGCGGTTAGATGACTAGGCCCATAGTAAAAGTGGTTCATAATGATGAGTACCATGACCCGTTTAGACACTTTAGTTATAACCGTATAAAGTGCAGTGGTTCATTGCATTGTCAGACTATACAAATAAACAATCCAAAGCTCTCCACTACACAAGCGTTTTTCTTTTTACCATCAAATGCTTGGATCGATATTTATGAAAACCACAATTTAGAAGAAAAACTAGACACGCCATTGGCGTTATTTATAAATGCCCAATATTTTCTTTGAGCTTCATAATGCTGGAGATAGGAAAACAGGCGCAAGGTTTTAGAGAGGTGGTTTTAAAAGTGGTGGTAACAACACAACCCACAAAAATGAGGAACATGATTCGAGAAGCAAAGAAATAGACAAACGCTATTTGGCGTCTACGCAATACAATCATGAATAGCGATATGTTAATCAACATCACCTCGCTTTAAGAGACATTTCAAGTAAGACCTTAGTCCAAAAAGAATACTAGACGTCTACTAGATAAAACTTGCAATCTAGTGCTTTGTCTGTTTCCTGGGTCCCGTTTAACATTCCACCGAAGTGCATAATAAAGTTCAATTCAAGCAAACAGCGGCTCCGTGGAAACATGTAAACCTTCTAAAATCAGCCTTTTTATTGCTCTCCCGGTCACGAGAGAGCCTTAATTTAATATAGCAGGCTCGATTTGTTTACAAAAGAAGAAATTTATTCATGAAATTTGTTTTGCAAGGGTCCAGTTTGGGCCAGATAAAATAAACTTTCCTTCGTGTTAAGTTTGTCTGACACGGACATTGTATTGTATATTTCGGCGATATTCTTCATGTTTTTCTTTTATTTGTCGTTTGTGTATTTTATGGGAATATTTTTGGGTTGAGGGTCCTTGTACACTTAACGGTAAGACGTGATTGCCGGTCTGACCAGACGCGAGAAATCGGAGCTTTGTTTTAGACTTCGGATTCTTTTGAATGTTATTGTTGTTTTATGGCTATAATTGAGACTTTAGGAGGATTTTGTTCATGATTATTTTTGGGTTCCGAGACATGGTAAGAAATTCTTTAAGTTTTGCTAAGTCTGTCTACCCGTCCTATGTCAAAGCCATGTTCATAGAGTATTACAAAGCTCTCTTATACTTTGTTTATATGTACTAGATTTTTATTTTTGCTATAAAAAATTAGGGAAATAAGCCCTAAGGTTCGTAACTACCAATGCCAATCCATTCTTCTTTTATTCTTCTTGTTTATTTCAATGCACAAATTTCTTTACTTTACAAATATAAATGGTCGTCATATACTGCACGAAGACCTCAAATCATCAATTACCGTACTAACTTCAATGTTTATTTTACAAAACTTTGTCATTCCGGATATAATTTTAGCCGTAGTAATAAAGAACATAATCTATAGAGATATTGCAGTACATTTTTACAGCAAAGAGTTAGGCTTTACAAGGCAATAAAGAAAGACTGGAAGGGGCACTAAAAATTATCTCCAAAGATAAAGAACTTAGTGGCGTGTAACGTCCACTTTTACAACGTCTGTAACTTTAGACGCAGTCCCAAGATAGTAGCAGTATGGACATTGGACACTGCTGGAATTCAACAAATAAGTGACTAAAAATCCAAAATAAATTTTATGGAGTTTTTGTAAAGTTGTTAAATTTTGGTATTATTTTTGGAGTTAAGTTTCGTTTTATTTTAAAGTGTTGATTTATTTTGAGTTTATTTTATGTGAAATACTGAGATAATTGAAGCCAGACTAGCAGATTGACAATCTTTATAGGTATTAGGTATGGAGTTTTATTACAGAACCCTAAAAGAGGAAATTGGAGGACCCTCAAAAACTTTTACGTCTTACATGTGAAAATATCTACAGGGTTATACAGAAAGGGTATGCTAAGCTGAAAATGGCTCATAAACTCATTATGAACAACTTTTACCATGAGACCAACCCGCATTTCGCGAAGAAAATTCAGCTGTTTCATACATTTTGTCGAGTGTACATCCAGGTTGATTCCATAGTAAAAGTTGTTTATAATAAGTACTATGAGCTCTTTTCCGCTTAGCATATCCTTTCTGTATAACCCTGTATTAAAATGCGAAAATGTCTACAAAAGGTTTGATCAATATACAACTCAGTAAAAATAGCGCAAACTTTGCTTACTGCTAGTACTGTATCTAGGGCCACAATGCACGGTTAAAGGATTAAGGGCTCTTCCGTAATGGAAAATACTTTGTTGTTCTGTTTAACTTGGCTGGAGATTGTTGCAATGAAGTTTTTGTTGCGTAATTTATTAGCTTTTTTGTGTGAACGGCTGAACTTAATGTATTCACTTTCTTTGTTGAGAAAGTTTTAGCAATTAATTACGACTACGTGAGTTTAGCTCTCGTGACGTTTCGAGATGGTTGCAACAGATTCCAGAAGTTTGTACCTACCTAAAAGGTTGTGTTGTTGGTGACTGAAAGTAGCATTTCAAAAACAAACTGTGGTTTTATTATCATTTTGTTTTGCTTCTGAAAAAATTGCTAATACCAACTCGCACTTGGCCGCTTCGCACTTGGCGTCGATCGTGTCTTAGAAATCTTCGTGGTTTGTTTTAGAATTATTATTTCCACTAATCTATACTTGGCAAGCTTTATGGAGTGCGGCCTAATCACCCTCGAGGGTAGACCTGACATTCCAGCAGTGGGATGATTAAAGGTTGATTAAACCGTTGAGACATTTCAGCGGTGTTCTGTTACCTAATAATTCAAGGATAAGCCACTCAGCGGTTGGGGCAAACAATAGCTCTGGTTAGTCTTAGGATAGGAGATCGCGGAAGCATTTACAACTGAGCACTGTCAATGACGATGAGTCGGATGACACTGTAAATTGTAGGCCCCAAGTCTTCCTCCTATAAAATAACCCTCCAAAGCCTGTCAGCCTAGCACGAGCCGTAGACAAATTATCTTTTAAGTTTTTTTATCCACTTCATCAGGCGGTCTAAAAACTCTTAACACTAAAGCTAGCCACTCGATTTGTGCAAACTCACTTATTCATGCGTAGTGTAATAAACGTAGAATATGGATTTGTTTGTCACTTTCTCGTGGGATAAAATCGTTGAAAAACATTTTTTGTGGACCTGTAACCCAGATCCACAAGCTTAATAAATAAAAATTTGATTTTTTTTTAAATCTTGAATTTTTGTTCCACGACCCATGTTAGGCTAGCTAAGGTCTAGAAACCCTGACTCCAGAGCTAGCCAACCTGGCCTATACGTTTTTTTTTTCGATAATCTGCTATAAAGCTATGTTTTATGTTTACTATCACAGCAGCTGTGCCCACTTATTACATCTATTTTACTCGCTGAAAATCCGAAATAAATTGAATCATATTTCCTGTTTACGAGATTTCCAGATTATTTGGTTCCAGTGGGACTTAAGCAAATTTAAGCCTCGCGTTGAGCTCCATTATTGCACAGATAATAAAAACAGATGGTAAACTTTTAAATTCTTTTTTTTTTTAAATATCACAAAAGTTTGGAGTAAATTTCAGATTTTGAAGCAGCCACTAAACGTTCTAAGGTAGGTACAGTTTTGTCACAGTGGACAAAGAACTGTTGTAGAATGGAAATTTCAGAATTTCGAATTGACTTTAATGAAAAATTGATTCGTATGTACAAGTACATACACATACTAATATGACGCTGGATACCCATAAAAAATAAAAATACTTCATCAAGTTTTGAAATGTGCATTTATAGGAAATTATTCAAGGAGATAACTTTTAATGAAGTAAGTTTCTAATACTAAAATCGTGAAACACGATGCATTGAGACATGGTATAGCGTTTTCTTATCCCGTTTTCACACGTTAAAGTTTTCCATCTGTAAATTTTTAGTCAATATCATTCCCGTTAGAAGCTGAGCGCTTGCGGTGATGGCTCAAATATTTTATTGTGTTTAATAAGCGCTTGTCAATATTGAACCCTGTTCAATAATAAAAGCCAGTCTAAGTAATTAATTTTATATTTAATGCAACTTAGCAATGTACGTTTAAAAGACGTTATTATACTTAGCAATTGAGCAATAAAGATGGAGCCGGTTTTTTCAGGTGCATTAAGTGATTGAGCAATAACTATAGAGCCGGCTTTAGTGACTTTTGTGGACATTGTTTAGCAACGTGTAGATTTCATTGAACGAACGCTCCTTAGTATGATTTCTTGTCGATGTTATGGTAGACCAATAAATAATCATGATTATTTATACTCTGTATTTCATTTCATATTTTCAATACCTACCTATACCCTGACACTTGTACCTAAACTTATAGCGTTATGGGTATCAAAAATAAAACAAAATAAAACAGTTTTGAGATATAATATTATGTTTAATTTGTATAATTTCTGATCTAACATAATTACAAGTTTTACACCATAAGCTTCATAATTATTGTTTTAACTAAAAAATGAGTGCTAATAAACAAAAATCAAAAAATATCTAGTAATAACAGTTTTATTAAACTTATATTTTATTTACCCTACAAATATATAACAATCATCACAATGAAAATATATAGACATTTTTCAGAACTTATTGTATCTGTGTTGGATTGAGTTGGGCGTTGTTTTAGAGTTCCGTCGGTAAGACCTGTAAAATACAATAAATTTATAACGCATGATTGAAAAAAATATATTCAACTTGGTACATCATTTTGCGCATTATTTATGCGAATAACCCCCGATCACAAAGTATCCAGAAGAACATTATTTCACGAAAGTTCTATAATATTGGGTTATATAATTCGTATTTGCGTTTTCGTATTTTATTTACCTACTAGCAATTATGACTAAACCGGTACGATTTACATGGTCAAAACTGATGTAACAAACAGAACTAATTTAATTTGATGTTCTCTTTAACTTGTGCGACAAGTTTGAGTGTGCAAAAACACATAAAAAAATAAAATAAACTTATTGTACTTCACCATTTATGCGCTAAAATAAAAAAATATATTATTACGAGTGAATAGGTGAAGTATTATGAATAGGACATTGATGCAGCACAGAGTCACCTCTACTCTCCTTACATATAACTCAATGTATTTTCATAATATTATTTTTCCCGCCACGGTTTAGAATTTACTCCTAACCCTGAGTACTCAGAGAATGGTAAATGGGTTTCAATTTCCGTTCTCCGTGCTGTTTATTACCTGTTATTGCAGCTGTTTATTATTTACGATAAAAACCGCCGGAGTATAATCCTTTGAGACTTACCGCCTACGTTTACTTCTGCTGCCGACTGCGAGCTGGGGTACAGCTTTATTTCTGCAAAACAAAAAGTATGTGAGAATGTGATTAAAACCTACTTTATGTTGTGTGCTTTAAAAAGATTGAAGTATGAAAGTTGAGGCTGAAGAAGATTTTAACTTAGAGGTTCCAAATTTAAATCTTGGTTTGGTTTCCAACTTCCAACCGTCCATTGTTTCAGTCACTAATAATTTTCTTAATCAGACAAGTTTAGTAATTGAATTAAAAACTTATTGACTCCGACAAAAACAAGCGGATAATCCACAAACGGCTGAACAAATCTTGAATCATAGCTAAAAACCTTCTCAAATTAGTCACACATACTCGTATGAAGCAAAAACAAACTACTTAAAATAAAAATTGTTTGAGTCGATCGGAAGCTATTATGCGAGAAACAAACACACATTAAATTTAAACAACCCTTTTTTCCATCGGAAGTTAAAAACAAGACCAAGTTATTAAAAAAGTTGAAAAAAAAATCATAATTACTTTCACACAGTAGAAATTTCTTTTAAAAAGACGGTTATCTTCGGTAATTATGACCATTATACGCTCGGCTAGCCGGATAATGAACATTTTACACATCTAGGAAAACTAGAGATAATAAACTGAGCTAATAAGCAGAATCGCTGGAAATATACGTATACTCGTAGTAAGGTATTATGCAGAGGTGGATCCAGAATTTTGGTTGGGGGCGGGCTTTAGGAGGGTGACTGGGGTTGAAAAAAAAAATTTGGGTAGGGTTTATAGGTATTCAGCATGGGATTGCAAGATGTTTAGCCTACTGACTTCCAACTTCAATATTTATGAAGATGGAACCTGATGATGATGATGATATGCATGTATACATATTGTGGAAGGCCAAATAAATGAATATGGCTTAAGTAGTAATTACAAGATAATTGAATTTAGGGTGCTTTGAGGAAGGGGGGAGTAGAACTTCTTTACCCCCCCCCCCCCCTCCCTGGATCCGCCACTGGTATTACGTGTTTTAATCTTAATTTCGCGAGTGCTTAGCACCCCATTTACACAATTAACACATTTCTGTGAAATGAATGGCCATGTAAGTAATTATGGAACTGAATTATACCTTAATATTATCTCAAATAGGTCCATAAATGCAAACGTCTAATTATTTTATTTTTTATTTAAGTAAGTAAGTAAATTTATATGTATTTTAAGTCACGAGTGACGCGGTTTCTTCTAGGCAAGCGTGCTCTATCGTAGACCGCGTCGTTGCTTTCCATCAGGTGAGATGGCAGTCAAGCGCAAGCCATATTTTTTTTTCATTAATAAAAAAATGTAATAAAAAAAATGAAAAAATCTGTATTATACAGATTTTTTCATAAGTAACTGTCATTGTTCATAAGTCATAGGTAACTGTTAACTACTGAACTATGAATGAATGAGCTACTGAATCAATTAAAGTATAAAGTACTGAATGAAAAAATGAACTATGAATAAAGACAAACATGAATGAGATTCATCTTTATTTTGCAAGAAGAATAAGGGTAGAGCCTTGGATTGACATTTTATCTTTGATTTATCTTGGATCGATTCAGAGGTATACATCATATTATTATAAACTCTTACATAATTAGGGGCGCCATTAGCTCGAGTTATAAATTTACATTATTCATAGGATAAGTAAATTTATAACATGTTAGGTTACTAAAAGTATGTCTTTCACATCGATCTATATAATCCGACTTCGGTGGTCTTTCAGTATTGTAAGAAAAGGATGGCAATAATAAAACTGTTTTCAGTTTAGTTTATAAAATGGTACAGAATCAACACTTAATTATTATAAATTATTGTATTATTTATCTTTAATTTATTTTTTATTTTTATTTTTCTTTTTACTTTATTTTTACTAATGTAACTTTTCTACTAATATTTAGTAATGCAAAAAGATTTAAAAAAAAAAATGTATACGTGTGTATACGTATGAATAATGTTTTTTTTAACCGACTTCAAAAAAGAAGGAGGTTGTCAATTCGACTGTATGTTTTTTTTTTATGTTTGTTACCTCATAACTTTTGACTGGGTGAATCGATTTTGATGATTCTTTTTTTTTATTAGAAAGCTGACGCTTCCCGTGTGGTCCCATTTCAATTTAGTCCAGTTCTGATAATGGTATCCATGAGAAAACCATATAAGTCTTAAATTTGCAATAAGTACGTGCGCGACAAATAGATGAATAACTCAATAGTCGGTCTTTTGAAGTCGGTTTCTGTTTTTTGGTTTTGTAAAAATAATTATTTCAATTATAGTCTTGCGTTTGACCACCATCTCGCCTGATGGTAAGCAATGATGCGGTCTACAACGGATCTAATGTTGTTTACACTTTACCATATAGTCGTAGTGTGCCCTCGCTCTTGCCCAGCGAGTTGGTGCTGACGCAGTTGTAGGTGCCGATGTCGCTGCGAGAGAACCGTCGGATGGTGAGCTTCATCTGCACTCGGTATGAGGTCTTCTCTTCGGTGATGGTATATTTGGGGCTGAAAGAAGACAGGTTTGACGTAAACATGGCGATGTAGAGGGTTGTACGGAAAGGGTATGCTAATCTGGAAAGGGCTCATATTAAGAAAAGATAGGACTTATCATTAAATTTTGTTTTTATTTGGGCCCAAATTTCATATCGCAAAAAATAAACAACTGGTCCATACGATCTGTCAAGTGCAATCGATTGTTTTTTTTTTGTTCTTTTTGGTTTTACTTGTTAACTTTTACTAAAAAGAGCTGTTAATAGAGTCTTGAAAGATCGGCCACGTATCCACAACTTATAATCAGGCTGCCCGTTCGTTTGTTTGCCACCTATGGCAATTTGTTTATTTAAAACACACTTTTGCCATTAAAAAATAACACACAAAAACTAATCAGATACAATCAAGCCTCTTCCATAGACCACACCACCACCTACATCGCAGATACAGCCCCATTTTAACCAGCTCCCATTTGGTCCGATTCTCATTTGGCCCGATTAGCAGATAATTCTGTCTATTACTCGCCTATTCAAGAATGACTACAATACAACAATGGGGTCAAGCGAGAATCGATGATGCTCAAATGAGTACTTATGGCTTGGTTTATGCTATTCTTCTTACAATAGAGGTTTTATGGACAATATTAATTTATTACCCACCTACAGCTCTATTGACTAATTTTCGAAGTACTTTTTTTATCTATAGGTACTAATATTATAAAGAGGAAAGATTTGTATTTTTGTATGTGTGGAATAAACTCAAAAACTACTGGACCGATTTCAAAAATTATTTTGCCATTCGAATGCTACATTATCCCAAAGTAACATAGGCTATATATTATATATATATTTTTTTTATCCACAGCGAAGCGTGGCAGGGAACAGCTAGTTCTTTAATAAAAAAATACTTTGCGTTTTACTTGGCTTGCGTTTGACCGCCATCTCGCCTGATGGTAAGCAACGATGCAGCATACTTGCCTAGAAAAAACGATTCACTCGCGACTTGAAGACACCCTCGTCATATGGTGATGGTGATAGTGCTATCATCATCTTCAGCAACTTTTTTCACCCACTGCTTGGCGGGGCTCCTCTTCAGCGCGCCATGCTTTTTGGTCCTGTGCCAGTCTCATCCACTGCCTTCCTGTCTTCACAATGTCATCCGACCACCGGGTTTTTTTTATATGTTTAAGTGACGAGACGAGGAAATCGCTTGACTGATGTTATACGTCACGTTTGCCCATAACAGGTCTGCGCCACCCAGAATTTTGAATACAAAATACCTAAACAAAATGTTACTTCTTACCCATCTAACAGCATTTCCCCCCGGTTCTTCAGCCAATAGTTGATGGTGTTAGGGTACGCCTCGACAGTACACTCCAGCACCACGTCGGTGCCCAGCGGAGCGCCGAGGAGCTGGTTTGGCACTATCACTGTTGGTGAGACTGGGAAAGAAAAAACCTGATTAGGAAAGACCTTAGATTTTTTGTATGGTAAAATTTGGCTGTGTAAGGTAGAAGATCGTGTCATGTGGCATTCCTTAGGAGAGGTCCATGCCCAGCAGTGGATAGACGTTAGATAGGTTCATGTTGATGATAATTTTTAGAGCGTTTAGTAACAAAACAGTCTAAAATTTTTTTATGGTTTATTGTTCTGTACCGAATTGCGCAAAGATCTTTTAAAAAAACATTACGAAAATGTGTACATGTCATGCTTTGGATTCATCATCATAATCATTTGGTGTCGTTCTACGGATGTCTGTTTTGAGCTTAGCGAACTTTGCTTGTCCACTATCGCAACTAGCACATAGATGTGTCTGTATGTGTGTAAATCCTTTAAATCAAATAACTGTAACAAAAATATTGTTTTTACCTATCTTAAATATTTATTCACCAAGCAAAAGCGCGCCCAAAAATGTCTACATTAATAAAACCATACCTATACGTAATATGTGTGTAGTGTACCTATGAGTATGTTCACAGAAATCTAAACTAGAATGAACACTAAACCACTCCAATAATCCAACACCGAACTAAGAAGCCCATAAGTTCCCTAAGGAAAGCAATGTCGCGATAATGCGTCCATGATCCACGTAAGTTGGCTCAGCTGATCCAGTGATCCAGTCTTATCCCGGTGGAAGTGAGCCACCGGGCCAATGAGATGAGTTTACTCACTATAAAGACAATTCGGATTATGAGCTGTGAAGTGAATAGGAAATGTGAACGAGAGTGAGGTTGAATTAGTTAGTTTAAAAACTTTAAATTTTTGGTTAGAATGTCCTTTTAGGTGTGTTTATTTTGACTTCGCTAACGATTAATTAGTGTTAGAAAATTCTGAATACAAGATATTCACAAAACGTTTTTGATAAGTGTGACAAAACTAACATGCAATTAAATAATAATATATACAGTTATTTCAGTTCAGTTAGTTAGTTGTTTCAGTTTCAGTTATTACCAACTGGTTACCGTTAGCAGCTAACCACAAAAAATCTGATTCAGTTTAAAAATCTGACTCAGTTTTATTAACTGAATCAGATTTTTTGTGGTTATTGCATTCTAACAGATAATAAATATGAATAGAAATTACAACGTTTTCAGATTAGGTATATAGTATAGGTAGAATATTTTTACAAAAACTCGCTAATTTGATTTCTGATAATTAGTTCCAGAAGACATTTTGTGCAAAAAAACACATAGTTTAACACACAGAAAATAATTAATGTATAAAATCTATATATATAAAAGAAAGTCGTGTTAGTTACACTACTTATAACTCAAGAACGGCTTTACCAATATGGCTGAAAATTGGTGAGGAGGTAGCTTAGAGCCAGGAAACGCACATAGGATACTATTTATTCCTATTATACTATTTATTTCTATTAAATAAATTCGATAGCATTCAAGTGTGAATTGACATAAAACATCAGTCACTATCAAACGAGGTATAACAAAAAAGAATCAGACTTGGAATAACAAAACGACTTATTATACTATTTGCGCAAATGACAGTTATGTAATGGACGTATGGATGACAATTTGATTTAACAATTTAACAGCTAAACAGATTTTGACGAAATTTGGTATGAAGGTAGCTTAAGCCCTAGGTAATATGTAGATTACTTTTTACCCCAGAAAAATAACGGCTTTCCGCTATTCTTGCAGGACAGCGGGTGAAACCGCGGGGCGCAGCTAGTAAAATATAAAAACTAAAGATAAAACTTAAAACCTCACTTTCCTTTTTAAACAACGCTAACGCTAATAAAATAACACTTAATGAAGGTTCAGAATTTCTTCAACTTTTTAAGCCAGGACCTCGTTACACTCCCCGTACAATACGTGTTTATCCACCAAACCATTATCATCGAGGATAACACATTAATGTTTTACCTCAACATTAAAATTAACATCCTACTTAAATTTATACAGGGGCTGGAGTATGGCGCTCACATAAGCGATAAAAAATCCCCTAAAGACACATTTCAGGAGGACTATAATCATAAAGAGGGTGATCCAGTGTGGCTACATTGTATGGCATTGGAAGGTAAATTTTTGATGCAGCACCTTTTTTAGCTGATGATTTTTAGCCACTTTTCAATCTAGGGTAAGCGTAAGCGGTTTATTAAGTTTAAGTAAGTACCAGACTTCCTGTAAGTCCAAACTGCAAATTTCTTAACAGATAATAATTAAAAGTGTGGGTAAAATAGAGAACATTTATTGACTTTAATAATAATTTATTGTGCTTTTTGCTATTGTGTTGCCCATTTAACCTACTCAATACCAATCCGGCTAAAAGGAAAGCATTGAAATTTGAGCCCTATACTATTTGGGCATACGGTAATATTTCTATTGACGTAGACTCTTCCGAGTCGTCCACGCGTTTCTTTAGTGACTTGTCACTTGAAACGTTGCTCTATGATCCATGACATAGGACTCACATTTGAATGGTTCGGTTTTAGTTGAGTTGGTGCTGAGCGACGGCCTATGGAAACACACAGAATAAGCCCATCGGGTGCTGTCACTTGCTACACAAGAGACTGACTAGTTCAATCACCTTTCCTGACAAAAAAGGCCTTTGATCCCGAATCCTGATCTGAATCTTTGATAAAATTGGAAACAAAGAAATACGTAACCTAACTCAAATATCATAAATATATTTGTTACTTCTTGAGCCAAGAATATTTTACTCGTTACTTTCTGCACGAGCAAATTTTTACATAACATTTAGCTACCTCATTTTAGGGACATAACAGCGAAGCCCATCGAAAGTCATTGCTAGTGAAGAAATACGTTATCAGAAAAAGCTTATCCCTGGCCAGACAAACAGTCATAGCCTGCCACTCACACACCCACACGTGCCGTATCCCGTACGTCGGAGCAGGAGAGCCAATGACAGGGAAGAGTCAATTATACGCAAGGGCGGCTTACAAGAGGGGGATCAATTCGGCTTTATCACGGAATTGGGGAGGACTTAACAGGTGAGATGGCAGCGGGCTTGGAGAAGTTGCTAAGTTTCAAAGTTTATAAGTAAGTAGTCGCTTTTTAAACTGAATGTACGAGTTTTGAAAACCAAATTACAAACGTAGAATCACAAATTACTAACCGATGAGAAATCGACATGTTAGGCGGAAATTGTGAGGTAGTCCACCTAGAGCACCCGTCCGAATAGCACCTGCGCGAAGAGCACCCAGCCTAGTCCAGGAAGAGTAGGTAAAGTAAAATAGAGGATTTTTTGATTTTCTTAGGAATATTTTTATTGATTGTGCCTAAAATGATCGTGCTTTGTTGTCTCTGTTGAAAGCTGGACTTAATAAACCAACCTCTCTTATTGGTATTTGTCCAAATCATTCCACAGCCCACGGTTGTCTTGAAGTTGTCAAAACTTGTTATTAACAACCTATAATTCTACCGTACTAAATATTCTTAGGGCCTTTCACTAATCGTAAACGTTTAATAAACCTAAGTTAGGCTCAAACAAATTGAAGCTTCGAACTTAGTTCACTACCTCTACTGATCTTAGGCTTAGAACTATTCACGTGTAACTTCTACGACGAAATTGGCCCTTAGTCGCTATCGTTCAAGGTTTACACCACATCCTTAGACACACGAAGGTAGGCAAGAGGAATAATCTTCTAATTGTATTGGCAGGAAGGTGGAAGCTTTGCGTTTGTTTGATTCCTGCCTTACAAAATTTCAAATAGTTATTCTGGAGGTTTCGACATTGTGTCGTCCGCGGACTTCCAAATGAGAGTTTTGCGGTGACAAAAATAATCATTGTACAAGGAGAAACAATATTTATTGCCTAACTGATAAGTTTGAAGCTTTGCAACGGGCAACAAAATACTAAGAGTGGAATTTTTTTTTTTGGTTTTCATCTGTTTCAGTCGTTAATGCGGGATAGAGTAACAAACATACACTAATTCAAACTTTTCCAAGTATAATACCTACTTTAATAGGATAGTAAAGGGCTTTCTTTATAAAATAATGCTTTCCAGTTGCTAAGATTGATAAAATATGTCGCTGAACTTGTACGCAATACAAAAACATAGTGCGCAGTAATAAACAATGTCACTTAACTTTACAAAAACTTTTTAAGCAAGGCCCAAGATGTAAATAGAAGGTACTTACAATTGACGTTGAGTGTAATCCTCTTGCTGACTGCTGGAGGAACGTCATTAGAAGCGATACACAGGAACGCGCCCATCTGCCTCCGATCCACCTTCCATAGCAGCAAGGAACTGCCCACGTAGTTCTCCACTGGAATAAAAATAGATATAAATAATATAAAAGAAATATCATGGAAGATTATTCGGTATTGAGCAAGATCTAAGTCACAGATTCGCGGATCGCACTTGATTGATGATGATGAAATCCACGGAATCGGACCAGTCGTTTAGTAGTTACAAGGGAACATAGAGACAAACATACATAGATACAAACCTACATACACGTTTATAGGGAATAATAGAGCTCATAGTACTCATCATTATGAAAAACTATAGGTAATATAATTATGGAACCAATCCAAAAAAATTCGATGTCAGAGTTGGTCCCTAAAAGTTATTCATAATGATGAGAAATATAAGCCTTTTTATTACCCTGGTTATACATAAACCCTCCTTTTTGATTTCTCAGCAGAACAGTATGGAACCAAACAGTAATCTTTTTTACACCAAACAAATAACCAAAAACAACTAAGACTAAATACAAAACCCAGAAGTGACACAACATTGACGAAAAAGTAGAATTAAAAAAGGGCCTTGAAACGGGTATCACATTTCTTCCGATACATTTAAGAATCAATACGAAAATGTAGAAGTTATATTATCCTGAGTGAAATACCGTCGGCGTCAGTCAAGCGAGGAGGTGAAGTGGCAATTGTTACGTCATTTACATAAAGAGGTCGGCGGGATCGGGTGTTTACCGAATAGTTTAGGGTTCTGTCAATGAATGGTGAAAAGAAAACGTTGATAAGTTTTGAGGGAGTCTTTGAAGGTTGTATCAATGAGAGGTTATTATTTTGATTTTATTATTATGAGACAGTGATGTACCAATGTTGGGCAAAGACCTGCCTGATCTCTTCCAATTTGTCTTTCTCCTGAGCTATTATACATCCGTTTAGACCTCAAATATCAACCATATAAACGAGCTCAAGAATTTCAACATATCAGGTAGTTTATGTCAGTTAAGAAAACCATTTCATAAAGTTTTTTAAATTATTTTTGCCACAGTACAGAGGGTATGAAACCAGAAGCTTCTGGAAAAATACGTTGTTAAAAATGTATTTCCATTTTCCTATTTCTCGGTACTTAATTATTTTGTAATACGGAACCCTTGGCAATATAATCAAACACGTATTTGTTTTCGCTTTTTTGCAGAATACCTAATGATATCAGAGCTGTCTAAGAATGATCAAAGGATTTGAGGCGGTTGCTTTATGTTGCTGGTTTATGATTCTAAGAAAAATGGAAGGAAAATCGCTTACGGGAAAATATCGACGACCGAAAACATATTTACTGTAAGTGGCATTTATGTTTTTGAAAACTTTAATCTGTAAATTCAACATTTTGAATTATTTAAAATAATGGATTCGCGGACACACAAACAAAATATGTGAAAAAATCATCTTTTTGAGTCAATAAGTCTTTTTTTTCGAACTGCTTTTGAGCCCTAGTGAAAAGTTTGTCACTTAATGCAAATACGTTTTCTGCCGCCGATAAGCAAGTCATTTATTTGCGTAATTTTCGTAGCTCTGTGGCATTAAACTTTATTTTGATGGGAATAACGGTTAGTTTCACAATTGCGAGCAATTTAAATACTAGTACGTCTACTACTCGCCCTGATGCCGGGCACTAGAATACGGCATCGGTATCCCCTGCCTGTAGTAAGAGCCTACTAAAAAGGGACCTCTGGGCTCGGGGGTGGTTGGAGGTGGGGCTGCAACCACCCATCCAAACGAGCCCGGGTGAGGACGACAACGTCGGGTGGCCCGCGTTGTCGCCGCTCGGAAGATGCTTCGGGACAGCATCAAGCTGACTCGGGGCGAACGAAAGCGCGGTGCTGAGGGCTCCGGTGAGTTCTTAGAGAGAGCTCGGAGCCCTCGTCAAGCATCAAGGTAGGTCACCGGGGGGGTTTTGGTGAATAAAATCCCACATAACCCGGCTGCACCCCATTGCGGCCGGGCATCTTGCGAAGATTTCCCCCTCGTAAAAAAAAAAAAAGTACCTCTACTATTTTTCAGTAGGTAGGTATTAAGGAATTTGTTCTGTAAAAGTATATTGTTAAGGTTCGAATTTCAATGCTTTTTCGAGTTCTCGCCTCTGCACTGCCGTAAGATAGTGGACTTTTTACTGGCATTGACTCAAATTGAATCTAATTTACTTAGCAACCCGGAATTTGCCTAATGTTGACTGTAAGTTACTTGGTAGAATGGTCTAGTCCGAAAACAGGAAAATGTTTCCGCTGTATTTTCCTTTGTTATTATTTCCTGTTTACCTACTAATTTACTCCTGTGTTAATTAGAACAAAATGCTATTACATTTTTCGTGTCGTAGAAATATAACAACCTACCTTTGTAAAAGTCTCTGGTGCCGATTCTTTTCAGGAGTATTGGCTCGTGGTCCTCTCGCCTCCACGTGACCTTCGGTGGAGGATGACCAGAGGCCGTGCAAACCAGTGTGACGTTGTCCAGTTCTGTCGCCGACACGTCGGCCGACGTCTCTTCGTTTATTATGTCTGGTGGTACTGCGGACAAATAACATACAATGTAAATATGCTAGAAGACCAAGGTTCGTACCGTGAGTTCTTAGTTCTAAATTGGATCTTCCTGGCGAAGAAGAAGAACAAGATAGTTATAGATAGAATAGGAACAGCCAAAAAATGGTCATGATTGCATTAGTGAAACATTCTACTCAACTTTTCAATATGCCATCCGAAGCAAGAAATCATCCATTTTTATTACTTTCTTAGAATTTTTTGAATACTGCTGATACTTGAAAAATCCCGGTTTTCCACGAAAACTTGATTACAAGAAAATGTAGACTGAGAAACCGTAACTAAAGCTACAAACCGCGACTAGTCGTTACTCATTTTCATCAGTTTGACACATCAGTTTGACAGTCTGCGCTGTCAGCACTTATTCGGTCTCGCTTTACGATTCCTCAAGTGTATCGAACGATCCCGTATTATACGAATTCGGAATTATACAGGCTACGGTTGGATCACTGAATAAAAATAACAGAGAAATAGATACCTACTTCGGAAAACTGTTATTTTAATACTTCTTACATGGTTTTTTGAAGAAGTAGAAATCTCAGTAAGCCATGTCTGACTATATTTTCTCAACTACATTTTCCCATATTTTCTCAAAGTCAGTTAAAAGATATGAGAGTGAGTTTGACCTAGATAATCGCATACGCCAGAATTGTGCCTACTTTACATGCTCACAGATTGACTGTCGAATGTAATTTATAAAAAACATACAGTCGAATTGAGAACCGTCTCGTCGAGAAGTCGGTTAACAACAGCGAATGTTTTCCAATCCTGTCAGCCCTATTCGTCCAATAGTTGCTTGGAAGAAAACGCTTAAGGCGATAAGTCACCCTTGTATTGTACTTCCGAATATAATCATCATGTTTTTTTATGTAATTTATTTGCCAGGCAATTAGGATAAAAAAGACAAAAAAAAATGTAAGTACCTATTTTTATGTAATTTATTTACTTAGTAGTCAATTAAGATAAAAAAGATTTCAAAAAAAAGATGTATTGTATAATAAATCGAAAAATCGCAAGCTCTTCTTCTCTAAACATTTTTTCTACTCACTGCTTGAACGCTGCTAGTATAATACGGACCCGTATTTACATAAACTCAGAAGCAGACAGCGAACTACCGTTACTGGGACTGGCTTTTATTGCTATTTAACTCGGCACAGATCGGCCACTTCCACTTACGCAACAGTTACTTGCACATGGCACTAGGTTTCTTTTATCGTTATATTAGGAGGAGCATGGTAGTGGGAGTCGAGCGATTGCTTCTGTAGTTCTGAACTAAAGATTACACAGGGCAAGAAATAAAAATGTTTATTTCTGTCGATTATTTTAAAGATGCGAAAATGAAGATTAAAAAACAAAAGCCAATACACCAAACCATATCGCACATCTAGATAAAGGGTAGCACAACTCAAAATAATCCAAATTGGAGTTATTGCGATTATCGGAATCTACGTCAAAAACTCTATGAACTCCAAAGACACCTGTGCAAAAATCTCCATTAATAAAATATAGATGGCGCTATAAGTCAGTCTTGCTGAGTTACTCCAGGCACACTCTCCACCAACAAGAGTGACACATCACCAGTTACGACTTGTCAGCCGTGCGGGAAGATGCTATCAATACGCACAAAGGCTGGATTATTTCGACTTAGGTTTGTATTCCTGATTAGCCGCAGTCATAAAACATAAATTATTTTGAATTACTTTGGTATACGTGATTGGACCCGTCTTGTTTCTCGAGCGTTCCTCAAACAATTTCTACTTACACTGGTATTGTTTACAAAAGTGAGTATTTTTTATGGAACTAACTAAAAATAGTTCAGTATTGGTGAAAATATTTGACGTAGTTTGAGTTGGTTGGGTATTGCTGGTTTAATTTAAATTCGCCGTTATTTTAAGAACGGTAAATGCTATTGTTTAATTTGATAAAGAAATATTTAGAGTTGCGTTTCTATTTTTCTTAAATGATTTTATCTTTCTTATTTTTCAATAAAATAACTCCTTTTTTAAACATTTTTTGAGTTAATATAGTATTTGTGAATTTTGATAACTACGTATTTTTTTCCTACAGATAATGAAAGGTCGTGGCCTTTTACTTCTAGAGATGGCGATGGAGGCTAACTCAAATGAGCCTGTGAGCAGTTATACGGAGATGAAGCTTCAAGAGACTCAATGCCTTCGACGAGCACCGAGGTGACGAAAGAAATCTGGGTAAATGACACCATGGACTTACAAAAGAACTCAACAACGTTAGCATTACTCCCTGTCAGCACCCAGGTAAAACCATCGTACCGCATTTCGCCGGATAAAAGCGACAGTAGCGATTTCGACGATTCGGATGCGGATCCGCTCTTCAACCCATCTTCTAAAGCGAAAACTCAACGTCCACCTCTCGTAGTTCCAAGAAAAAGCTCTCTTTCGTCCAGTACTACCTCATGCAGTTCCAGCTCCTCATCTAGTCATTCCAGCAGCTCTTCAAGAAGCAGTAATACAGAAATAGGTAGTAACTCTGTGCCATCAGCCATGCCGGATTCTGCTTATCTTTTGGACGAGATTCCGCCTGCTGAAGCTTCCACCTCTCAGCCGAGCATAGACCAGTCTGTTGGTCCTGAAAGCTGTCAAAGGGGTAGGAATAGGACAAGAAACCCTGCTGGTTGGGCTTTAAATGTGAAGAAATTGCGGCGAAATACTGGAAAATCCTATGTTCAACTAATAAGAGTGTTCCTGAAAGAGCGGTCAAGCTTCCATGCCATGACAAGTGCAAATTACGAGTAAAATGCAAAACAAAAATAAGCGAAATATCACGCAAATCTTTGTTCGACAATTTTTGGCAACTAGGCGACCTTCAAAGACAATGGATCAATTTATGGATCTCAAATTAGAATTATTAGTGACTATTAGTGACTCCTTCTATTTTCGGAGACATTCCTTAAACAAGTGTTATGTTTTTGATTATCTTTAATTGTTTGTTATCTAAATACTTAATAAAGATATATTTCAACTGAAAGACTGTTTCAATTCATTAATATTATACAAAATATACAAAACGTTATTTAAATACACCACTCTTTCCGTAAAGATCTTTAAAAAAAATTAAAATTAATAGTGATTAATTCAAAATATATCACAAATAAGAACTCAATTTGAATTGATAAAATTATCTAACAATGATTTAGTCACGATTACTAACATAACACGAAAAATATGAATTGACAAGTGATACGTGTATTTAAGTAAGTAATTAAGCAGATAAATGTCTTATTAAAATAATTTATACAATATTATGTAACAATATTTTGATTTGGTCAAATAGAAAACGAATTAAACGTTTTTTGCTGTTCCTGAAAAAACAGGTATTTTGAGTTGTGCTACTCTTTATCTAGATGTGCGATATGATAATAATTTTGTAAATTGTTGACTTAAAATTGTTTAAAAGTACGATTCCACAATTAACACGACGATTTATTAAATAAGTGTAGTAGGATTTGCATTTTTGCAAATCGTTTCTTGAATAATTTTGCTCCTCTTTCACAATCACAAATGAATAAGTACAAAAATAGATCACATAGGTATAATAATGTTATACGATCAAAAATACAGGACATCAAAACAGTTGTCCTACATGTTAATAAAATGTTTCTAGAACAAGCTAGATGGTCAAACAAAGTTCTGTCGGTGGCTATGTCCGTAAATCCTCAACTCAAACCAACAAGTTTCACAGTTTTATCGCATCAAACAAGAGCTAAAAACAAACGCGTAATCCACAAAACCAATTTACAGAGCCCACAGCATGATTAAAACTTTCCACAATAAAACCCCCTTTATCCTATCAACGTTGCGTATTAAATTCCCCGTCATAAAGTTCCGAACTACCCTCCCCGGAGACATAGTAAAAATTCAATATTGAAATCCATACTTCAAAACTTCAAAATTGAAAAAAAGAATAACCCGAACTAATTTGAGCTCGAGCGATAAAAGTTGGCACCCACCTCGAAGCGCGAGGAAAGGACGCTAACTTTCCTAAGGTGATTTATTTTTCCGAAGAAAATACTTTCCAACGTTCATTCGAGACGTTTCATTGATATTGAGTTTTGTTCTAACTTCTACGTAAGTACTTTGAAATGTTTTGAAGCTTCGGATCGGTCCTCTGTCCTTAATAAGCTTAGAGACTTCTTTTTTACTTCACCTATTATACGTTTAAAGGAATCGTCGGAAAGTTCCGTCAAATCGAGAATTCTTATTTGGAAAGTTATTCAGTTTGTTGCGCTCTAATTTAGTAAAGAAAATGTCGCCTTTTCAATATTACGTGAAGTTAGGGCGCTTTTCCTTTTAATTTGCGCGACTTTCGACCATAATAAATACTAAAACGTTTTTAATTAAAACTTGAGTGTTTTTCATGGTGACAAGGGGTCCTTTTGCTTTATTCTATCGTATTTCTTATAGGCTCGGGAACTCGGGGTTGATAATTTTGGTTTTTGTAATTAAGTTACCTTTTAACTTTGGTTTCGAATTTCTGGCTGCCGTTTCTTTTGTTGTTGAATCTGTTGTTTGTTTTAATTTCGAGCCTTCAATTAATTCCTAATGACATGTTTTGGAAAAGTTTGTTTGTTTTCATTTTATACAATTTTTCGATAATTAGGACAATCCTAAAGTTGCAAAAAAAAAATCAACTGTTCGATGCGTTTTGTCAAATGTCTAAAATACAAGACAATTATGACGGCCTGTTTGGCTCAGCGGTAATATTATCCGCCTTATAAGCCAGAGGTTCCGGGTTCGATTCCCGGTCGGGCAGATGTTTGAATGATGAATTTAAATATTGGTTCTGAGTCTGGGTGTTAGTTGTCCTTGTCTTTGTGTATGTTCCATGGCATCCCCGACACAGGAATTTATCCTAGTGGGGAGCTATGAGTGTGAAACGTTATTTATTTATTTAATTATACTTTATCGACACCACAAAACAGATATTACATATTCAGTTTAAAGAAAGGAAATCGCTAAGAGTGATCTCTTCAAGACAATCTTTGTATGACAGTTAACACATTTACAAAGTATGAATAAGGCTATAAGAAGAAAGTTGTATAAGATTACGAGTACCTCAACAGGATTCCGCCTTAGCATAATATACTTTCCTTAAAATCAGATATTTTGATTTTTATTAGGAATAAAAAATCTTCACCATAGACATCAAAACACCCTATCTGCCACTTCATGCTCGGCTGCGTGTTGTTTTGACACATGTAGCCGCCCTTGTCTTCAATCACAGTGGCCTGATCCTCTTCTGCCAGATTCCTGGCGCCCTGGGTCACGCTTACCTTATAACCAGGTATAATAAAAACACTCACCATAGACATCAAAACACCCTATCTGGCACTTCATGCTCGGCTGCGTGTTGTTTTGACACATGTAGCCGCCCTTGTCTTCAACTCACAGTGGCCTGATCCTCTTCTGCCAGATTCCTGGCGCCCAGGGTCACGCTTACCTTATAACCAGGTATAATAAAAACACTCACCATAGACATCAAAACACCCTATCTGCCACTTCATGCTCGGCTGCGTGTTGTTTTGACACATGTAGCCGCCCTTGTCTTCAATCACAGTGGCCTGATCCTCTTCTGCCAGATTCCTGGCGCCCAGGGTCACGCTTACCTTATAACCAGGTATAATATAAACACTCACCATAGACATCAAAACACCCTATCTGGCACTTCATGCTCGGCTGCGTGTTGTTTTGACACATGTAGCCGCCCTTGTCTTCAACTCACAGTGGCCTGATCCTCTTCTGCCAGATTCCTGGCGCCCAGGGTCACGCTTACCTTATAACCAGGTATAATAAAAACACTCACCATAGACATCAAAACACCCTATCTGGCACTTCATGCTCGGCTGCGTGTTGTTTTGACACATGTAGCCGCCCTTGTCTTCAAAACTCAAAGTGGCCTGATCCTCTTCTGCCAGATTCCTGGCGCCCAGGGTCACGCTTACCTTATAACCAGGTATAATAAAAACACTCACCATAGACATCAAAACACCCTATCTGCCACTTCATGCTCGGCTGCGTGTTGATCTGACACATGTAGCAGCCCCTGTCTTCAGCTCGCAGTGGCCTGATCCTCAGCTGCCAGGTCCCTGGCGCGTCAAAAGTCACGGAGTACCGAGGACTGAGGACCACGCGCTCGTGCAGAGAGAGGACCGTCTGGTCTTCGGCTTTGAGCCAGCCCACCTGGTAAAAATTTAAAACAAATATATTTGGCTGCCTTCAAAAAAGCAGGGTGTTTACTAAAAATACAAGTTGTAGAGTATAGATTGTTATTTTACTATGGAAACTAACGTGGTTTTCACACGTTTTTGTTATAATTAAACACGGGAATACTCACGTAAAAATTAAACGCCAAACGAGACGCAACCGCGAGCGCGTCACGTTTGTAAACTCGTCTGATGAAGGACACCGAATGTGACCGAAACTAGTCGTAGTAGACGACTTAATTTTTACGTGAGGATTCCCGTGTTTAATTATAACAAAAATAGATTGTTATGTTTAACTTTAAAAAAATATAGGAAAAAATATAGACAGTAATTCAAAAAAAATCTATGTTCCGCATAAAGGCACAGTTGTAGATAACATCTGAACATCATAACATCTGAATTTTACATTTTTTACGAAATATCGTTTTGACGTGACAACGTCTTATACTCGTAATTCGATGGAGCCGGTTGCACGCGTTCGGCAGCGTTCCACATCTGTCTCTCTCCTACTTGAGTGAGCAATGCGTCCGCGTGGACAGCTGCTATACAATAATACAATTATATATTTTCGTCAAGTATGAAGTGCAGTGAAACGTGAATGTGGTGTCAATTGTTTATAGCAACGATAATTGCGGCGATAAAGGTAATGATTTTTTCGATATTAAATATATGTTCAGTGATATATTGTCGTAATTGTATTTATGCGTACAAATAAATGTAACTTGATCAATTCAATTGTGATTTCCATTTACCTCCTTCTCTATATCCATACAAAATATCTATCAAACAAATAAAATTAAAATTTTCTTTTGAAGAATGAAACTATTCCATCAGTATTTTCTTATGACGTTGTCACGTTCAACTATCGTCAGTAAACCGACTTTACAGACAACTGATTTTTTTATATAAGTTGTTTAGGGCTGGAGCCGCTTCGCGACCATACCTAATATTAACTCCATAATGTACATTCGTATGTTTCCCTACAGACCTCTTAGGTTTGTTAAGATCACAGTGACACCCAATACATATTTTTATAGTATGATAGGCTTGCGCTTGACCGCCATCTCGCTTGATGGTAAGCAATGATGAGGTCTACGATGGAGCACGCTTGCCTAGAAGAAACACAGTACAAAATATTGTCCTGCTAACTATAAATATCTACCTAAAGTTGGCCATTACCTTGCAAGAATAAACTGTTTCAACTTACAGCTTTAGCTGTCAACATTGTTTATAGCATCTAGCCGTTTCCACACTTTTCTAGCCGACTTATTTCTCAAGACTTTAGACATTTGAATCTAGAATACAAGTTTTTTCTCATCATAGTTGCAACTGTGCTAAATTTACATCTCATAGTCGTGAGAGCGTCTTCTATTTAATTTGCTTTACTCGAGACTGGAGGCCGCAAGCTCTTTGAATTTTAAACAGCAAGGATTAACGACATAGTCTGGGTGCTACTGGAAAAGAAAATTACTTGAAAATTTAACTATTTTAAAGTTAAGATAGCATTAAACATTATTTAAATTGAGCAGGTATGTCAATACTTTCAAACACTTAACCTATCAATTTTGACGCACAATAACACAAAACTGTTATCAAATTAATTTTATTGGTAAAAAACTTTTGAATTGGCCATGAACAGTCATACTGTCATACCAAATATGATATAGAAATATTGTCATTCAGCAAAACAATGTGAGAAAGTTTGAGATAATAACTTTTAATCACACATTCTGAACACAATTATCTTTGTAAGAATAATAACCGCAATAAATTCCTTTAAAGTAGTAAACTTCACTAAAGTAATATAATTCTCCGCTATCTCCCAGTCTATTGACAGCAAAACTAAAATGTAGCACAGCAATGCAACAAACTGGCGCTCTTTAAGCGCTTGCATGTCGACCCCAAAATTCAATTGTAAGGTTTTGTTTGGAAATTATCTACTCTGCAATTAGCTGTTGTAAATTTTGTATTCCAAATTCGAAATTAAGTAAAGTTACTTCGAAAATACGAGCTAGCGAGCTTTGCAAGCAAGCACTGCAAGCGCTTTATTTTAACTAGATTTATGTCGGCTAGTACTAACCTAGTGTACTTACACTATGGGTTTTCCGTTTCAAGATAAATTAAGTTTAACAAGCATACGTTTTTTTTAAACTTAAACATAGGAGGCCTTACTCATAAAGTTTTTGTAAACTTAAATGACATAGCTTAGATAATACTGCGCACTACATTCTTGTACTGTGGACAAGTTAATTGACATTTGAAAATCTTAGCAACTGCTCATAGTTTATAAGTAAGACCCAGAAAATCAGCTTCATAGACGTAAGCCACCGGGACAATTTCAATTCCTTTTAAATCTTTTCACTGGTTTCTCAGTGCACAGAGGCGTTTTGTCACACTCGGTATACAGTATACACGGTACCGAATACTTACCGAACATCTATATTTCAACAAGCAATTCCTGATTGACGCGGTTTGCGCAGACACCGACAAATCGACTGAAACTATGTCATGTACGAGTATGTAGTAGATACCTATGTATGTTATCACTGTAGGTAGGTACTATGTAGATCCCGCACCCAAAAATTAAAAAAGGCTCTAATTTGCAAGAAAGTGACATATACAAAAATAAAACAGGCATACCTACCAGTTCCGCGTGCCCCAGTTAAATAGGCAACATTTGTATCAACTTCAAGCATCACACACAATGAATGTGTATTGTGTATGTGTGTGACACAATTTCACAAAAAATAAAGCAAGCACTACAGACTTATCTCAAGAGCCGTAAAACATTTCCGTCTCCGGAGACCCTTGGGTACAGAATAAACATCTTTTTCGTTTGTACAGTGACAATTACATAATGCGTGTAGTTGAGATATTGCGGTGAGCGTACTCTTGTTTGGTTTTTGGGTCTTGTGGCGTAATTTCAGGGCAAATAGAAGATCAAACATCTTATATCTCATGGTGACGAGCGCAGTGCGCGCTGGAGCTTATCGGTATCTTCTAGGCAAGCGTGCTCCATCGTAGGCCGCATCATTTGCTTCCCATCAGGCAAGATGGCGGTCAAACGCAAGCCTATTTTTAATTTAAAAAAAAAAGAGCTTGAATTGTAAGCGTTGGAAATTCTGGGTAGCGGATACCTGTTATGGGCAAATGACATGCTTAACATCAGGCGGGCGATTAGTTTGTCTCATCACTCAATTACAAAAAAAAAGTCTGAGTTTGTAAACGAAAAAAAATTGTAAAAATGATGAGTCTGCGTTTGATCTCCAATTTCCTTAGTGGTCAGCGGTGGTGTTTGTTTTGTGCATTTTTTTTCCGAACATACACAACACATACATACATGATCTTTTAAACCACTAACCTACTAAAACACTTGTGAACGCCATCATTCAAACCCGTTCACTCATTCATTAATTTTATTTCAATTAGCACCAAAGCAATGAACAGACAAGTAAACATTTGACCTCTTAATAACTGTCGGTTTTTCCATTCTGTAACCCAACCCATGGTTACCCCACAAAGGGGCAAGTACAAACATTCTCCCAGTAATCAGCGGCGTGGCTCTCCTTTGTTTAGTGAAAAATGAATCCTGGTATAACATCGTTATTGCGCTCGTTTGCTCTCGAAATACGACTCTATTACGAAATCATTTATTAACATTACCAAGATATTATCATGGTTAGTACAGATTTTTCCTCGTCATTTTGAGTCTATTATGGTTTGTGTATTCAGAATCTTTTGCTTTCTTCCATATTATTTTGAGGTTTGTTTCAAGTTAATTTGAATATTTTTTTGGATATTCATGAAGAAACTAAAGGGCTTCACACACAGCAGATATAATGTAAAGATGTACATTATAGCACGATACATCTCATTACATCTTTCCATAGAAATCGTCAGGAGACCACACACGACAGCTATAATATTGTATATTTTTACATCCTGCAGCAGAAAAGCACTGTTATTTTGTTTCTTTTTATCGCTTGTTGGCGTCTGCGTTCTATATTTAGGTTACCATTGAAAAATAATGAAATTTTGATTGTAAGTAGTCTATAATTTTATCCTCACGTTTTTTACACACATACTAACTAAGCAGCTCTGAGTACTCTAATACATTCACCTCATTCCCACGCCTATCAAAAACCAATAACAATAACAGCCCAAACAAATAGCCACCATTTTACGAGATCTAATTTCAAATACATCCACCGCCAACCTTCATAAATTCCGGGGTGAGTTCAACACGGAGCCAAGAAGAATTTGAATCACGCACCACCTCCAAATTGATTTGGTGCTCGCTAAACAACGGCATTTAAACCCTTGGTCACGTTCTGTTTTATTGTGAGCCAAAAGTTACAATGGCTCCGGCGAATAGTAATCTTCCAATGGTAATGTTATGTAATACCCGAAAATTGCGAGGGAATCGTATTCCGCCTTGCTCGGGGGTAACTGGATTTAGGTGAAGCGGAGTTTAGTTATGGGGATGTTATTGTCGAGGATGAGGCTGTCGTCTCCGTGTTGATCTATGACGCTAGCAAAACATATTCAAACGCGGTAGCAAATCCAAATGATGCCGCAGAATAGGCGACAGTGCTGAACTAACAACGACGATCTGAGGTTATGTACCACGAGATATGTAATGTTAAAGCCAAAGTTGAACATGACGAAAGCACTTGAACTATCTATATCGCCTAGTTTGTCAACTCTGAAAAGGTAGATAAATAATAATGATCTGTTAAAGCGCAATACTCGTAAATTGATAGAGTTTCTAAAAACACAAAAGCTAAGGGGACTTTTTAGGGTTTTAAATCACCTTCATAGAAAAACCCCTGAGGCAACACTCTAGTGTATGTCTGTCTGTATGTCACAGCCAACTATTTACAAAATCTAAAAGTAAATGAAGACCAAAATATTTGCTACTAATCAGTACAAGTACTTGTAAACAGGTAAACAGCTCTGCTCTCTACCTGGTATCAACCAATTAAGCCCCAGTCACGAGGGTACTACAATTCCTTCTATCTATAGAAACAGGGCCAAGAACAGCTACCAAGAATCATGGTAATTAAATCTGAATTTAATAACCTTAAAAATCTTTGCCAGAGCTTTTGTTTTCTATAGAAATTAAGCCCAGCAAAGTCTCCAGAGCCCTCTTCAAAGATTATGCAAACTAGGAAACGCCTAAAATTACTTCCCTTACTTGACATTAATGTTTTTAATTATATCGGGTTTTAATAAAGAAGGCCCTATGCAAACGTATAAAATTAACCCTAAGGGTGTGGCCACACTAGCATGTATTGCAGGATGCTACGCCACATGACCAATTGTGTGTCTTTTGGTCATCGGTAGGCATAGCGATGGAAGAGACAGATTCTGTTTGCGTCGTTCAGAAATTATGCGATACTTACTCATAGTACTCATCATTATGAACAACTTTTATTATGGGACCAACCCGGAATTCGCGGAAATAAAGCAACTGTTCATATATTTTGTCGCTAACATAACATAACAGCTGATAAAATTGTTCATAATGATGAGTAGTATGAGCTTTTTCGGTTTAGCATACTCTTTTCTTATACCTAACCCTATATACGATATACCTGAGCATGTTTTCATTATCAATTTGTCTACTTTTCAATGATGAGATAAAATCAAATATTCTTCATTACGTTATAAGAAATTAATAATTACTTTATTAAATATCTGTACCTAATAAAGATCACGTCTACAATTGTCTAGTATTACAATTATCATATTTTAACTAACGTAGACTTTTACTTTCTTTATTGAACTTAAACGCCAGTAATATTAGCTTTTAGCTCTTCTAGATTTTATGTAGTTCTACTATTTACTTTTGATTATCTTTCTACATTGTTATAGGTAATTTGTGAAATCATGCGCTACTTCGCGAAAGTTTATCTTCAAAAAACTAATATCAAATGTAATTTACTATATTTCCGCCTTCAAATCGCGTCGGCTAAGAACAAAAACTTTAGGGATTTAAATTTAAATATATTTTTTTTATACCAATAGGTACGTAATATATTAATTTTAGTAATATAAATTGAAGGCGAAGATATAATAGAAATACATTTAAAAACAGTTATTGTTGTAAGTCTTAAAAATATTGTATCTACTCTGGAGTAGAACTAAGATCGGAGTCGAACTCTTCTATACCAGTATTTATAGTGTGATAGAATCAAGCAATACTTATATTAAAAAATTTATATGTATATAATATATAAAAATATAAAAAATATATAGGTATATGTATAATATTTTTTAAAAACACCACATATTATTCTACCGCGTACTCATCTAAGTGCAGTTTCACCCTAAAACGATGGCCTTAATAACCAGCTGTTTGTATGAGATGATAATCATATTTCCTTTCCCATATTAAGGGTTATCACCCCATAAAGATATATTAGGCTATGAACAGCAAAATATTTTATTAGATAATATTTACGTTTCATTAAATGGATTTACTTAGCGGTTATGAGGCGATAAAGGGATTAATTAGATGAAATAAATGAAACATTGTATAATGTATAGCTACCTTAATTTTCAGGTACCAGTAATGGAAGTGTTAGTTTAGGGCTTGGCTTAGATTGAAACGATGATTATATTTGCTTAGTTTAATTTTTAATCAAAATAAATTGTTACAATTAATAAAGGCCAATTTACGAAATTATAACATGAAACTTTAGCTTTATTTTTTGCGATTTGTACACATGTTTTACTTTTACCACTTATAACATTTCGGGAAATTACTAAACATAAGTGCCAGCGCAAACGTGTTGTTGCTGCATCTAGTTGCTGCAAGAAAATGCAGAGTCGTCGTTTGCCTCGGTCAATGGTGCTCTCATTAAAAACGTTATTAGAGTGCGACTGGTGGATATAATCTCAAGCGCCTGTGAATAGGGTTCCTGAGCTTGGAACTAAATCTATGAGTTGTCTGTCGCAGCCTGTCGTTGCATCACATTGCCGAGCTGTCGCAGTGAAATAAAAGACGCATAGTTTGCGCTGGCACTAGATCATTTATAATGTATTTTTAAATCATGTCTATTATTGCAGAAACCTAATAATTAAAATTTAATAAAGGTTTTGTTCTTCTCGATCAAGATACTAAAAATAATTATAATGATAAGTCACACCAGGGTAAAGAATTTTCGGTTTATAACAAACCTGACCCGAAATCTTAACCCTGTCGCGGGTTAGGTTTCAAGGCAGGGTGGACTAGCGGCCTTATTATAAATAACTTTATAATAGTATTTCCGGTTAGATGTTCGTGATCCCGACTGCGATAGTGATCGAGTGGAACACGCACGATGGTAGGTTGGCGTGAACGGAATGGCATGCGATTGCTATCACAATGTCAATGACGATCGACTTTACATAATTGGCCTGCTGAGCGTATTGTATGATAGACAACAATATAATTTTTTAGAACGAATAAATAACTTGGTAAGCGACGAAAAGGTCGAGGTGGTGATGGATACTAATTCTTTCTGCAAAAAAAAGTCCAAGATTTATCTCTCTCAGAAAACAAAGAAGTATGTGTGGTATTGTCGTGATCTGGTCAAGTGATGGTGCGACGTAAGATTATGTCCTGATATTATTCCGTAACATAATTATAATTTTTTTATATAATTATTACTTATAACATAATATTTTTATGTATTATTTTAACGTTATTCGATTTGGATAAATAGCTAATTTAATTATTTTAACCTAATCTTTTTATTTGCAATGTACCTATTTGACTTACCTAATGTAACTGATCTTTATTATAAGGTCAATATAAATCTGAATTTAAATCATCAAGCACGCCACGACGCCGCCCAAGCCTACACACCATTTATTTCCAAACCATTTATTCCACAAACAATATGTTCACAAATTGTACACAACATTTAAGCAGTATCTTGTTATTTCAATACCACTCAACAAGAAATAAGACCGCACTCACCTATCAAATTAATGATGTCTGTCGGTTCTCAAGCGATCCTAACAAAAGCAGCCGATAGGAGTTTCCATCATTTGGACGGATCAACAATGGCACCATAAATGTACCAAATAAATGTACTGGTAATGGCACGGTGGAAGAGGGGAATTGGTAAACATGGGAAATGTTCGTAATATCTTGGTTTCAAGAATATTTATAGAATGTACTGATAATGGCACGGTGGAGTATGGGATTTGGTAAACATGGGAAACAATATCTTGTTTACAAGAATATTTATAGCTTTCGTGTTTTATTGATCTTGTTGTTTACAAGCTCTTATTTCATTTGCCGTGTAAATATGTTTGTTAATATAATATACCTATGTTATGTTATGTTTGTGAATAGAGAGAGAAATAGTGAATAGATCTACGGAAATGACATTATTATAATAGATCCAACCGTTTATTTTCTATTTGACAGATCTAATTTGACAGTTATAGTGTTGTGACTAAGTGATTATAGTGGACACGATATCGATTCATTTTTCTATCGAGTCTGTGCGGAAAGAGAATAGTCGTAGGAATGGCGCTAGTAAGTAGTAGAACGTCATTCTATTATCACTTTTATTTGTTGCATTGACACGTAATAATAATCTTCATAAAATCAATCTATCTACTAATCTATATTTATACTACATTAGACTGCTACATTATACCCGTTTAAAAATAGTTAATAAACAATATCGATATCTCAATCGTAACATCACTATGTTGATAGCCATAGAACGTAATTTTTTAAAAACGTTTGTTATTTTATGTAATTTATAAAAAAACTACTGCACTTATGGACTCAATTTGTCAAAGATGATTATTATAGGGGATCAAGGAGCAAACTTAGGCAGTTGTCATATTTTTAAGCCTCGCATTTAAAAGTGAACTTTTGCGTAACATGACGCAGTTACGTTCTATTGGTGCTGTCAAAAAGAAAATAAACGGTTGGATCTATTATAAATAAACAATTTAAAATTTGACATTTTATAAGGAATTGACATGATATTATCTTAATTGACATTTAATTGATTTTGACTATTGAACTATTGACATTTAATTAATATTATTTAACATATTATTATTATGCATAGAATTTAAAATTGAATTGGAAATTGTTAATTATTATTATTTTTAAAAACTACTAAAACTATTTGACTGTGTAGGTACATATTGAATGCCCGATGTGGGTAAACTGACAATTTCAACTAATGCACTAACATCTAGCTTATAAGTTACAATGTATCAGTTGTTCAACAAATATTTCTGAATCTGAATCTGTTAATATAGGTAAATTAAATATTATGTATCTTACAACTGAATTTTGGTAACTTCTCGATATTCGATTGAGCTTAAATCGGTAGGTAAGTAGGGTATATCGTGTAACTCCGATGACAATGCCATAATAAATTCAATGGCCTTTTTCTTACAAAGTACTTAGTGCTCAAATATTTATAGCAACCAAAAATACATGATCATCCTGATGGGTATAGCAACATTGTACGGAGTTGATCGATTTATTTCATAACCAATTCATTCAAACTTATAATCGTATAATAGTCCTATAATCTTCACTAAGGGCTTTGCTTATAAAAACTGCCAAAAGTTAGTCACTACTTAAAAGTTTCGGCCTTGTTTTCGCACGCAACATTTATGAGTTTATACATTTCACGTCAGAGAAAAGTTGTCAGAGCATTTTAATCACTGACTTACTTTAAGCAGTCTTTAAAAGGGCCCAAAGTGTACATTGAAAAACGCTATCACTCCGTAACGCACCTCCATCACTTTACAATATTGTATCACAACACCGCTCGAGACCCATTTGACAAGCGCCATTAATTTGGGCTATAACCATGTCGCGGGCGATGTATAACCAGTAGACCAACTTTGTGATTTACGATCTAGCAGTACTCGTGGCACGGTACGCAATGTGAGACAAAGCTTGCATAATATTATGTAGAGACAATAAGAGAGCGAAAAGGTAACAGTATGTATGCCTATGACTTTTTATTAAAAAATACGTGGCAAATATTCGATAGAAAAATGTGTGAGCAGATGTGGTTTCCAATTACACGCAATAAAATAGCCGTCTACATTATTGCAGAATAATTTAGGCGCAGCGTACGAGTATAACCACAGGGTGACAGCGACTCAGGGTAGCGTCACGATAACATCACGCTACGCAGTTGCACTGAATCCGTTTTGCAGTCGGACTTTACTTTTTGCAGCACACAATGCAACACGAATTTCAATGGGCAGTTTTACTCACACTTCTACCCTTCACAACACGTCAAAAATTTCACCACAACAGACCGCATCATGGATTAACATCATACGGGGTCAAAGCTGAATTTTTAATTGCATGTTAACTTTATACAGTGATATATCGAAATATCTTTTGTAACCAAAATTTTTTTAGAATTTAAAGTAGGAGCTTTAAATTAAAGTGGATTGTTTTTTGTGGCTGACTCAAACCGCGAATACAATAAAATTGATCTACTGGTTATATTGCGGTCGCGGCGCGGTGGGGCGTGATGGAGTGTGCTTTATGGGATGTTGTGTGCTTGTGTCCTTTTGTTAACATACATCATCAGATCTTGTGTGTATTTTTCGTGTATTTTTAGAGTAAAAAATAGATATTCAATTTGTTAGAGCTAATTTGCTTCCAGAACTTCAACTTATATGTAGAGAGGTATAAAAAGAGTAAGTTCTGCACGTTCTTCGTAGACATTAATAAATATGCATATTTTGATTTATCAAACATTTCTTTTAGATTTATTTGCCATTCCATCGCTTAACCAAAAATACAGGATATTTATGTATCAAATTACTAACCAACATTTCGGCAAATAATTATTTTCCGTACTTCTGTAGTTCAGTTACAAATTTAAACCATTTTCAGTCACGTAAAACTAAATACTTGAAATAAAATCAGCGTTTTCTGATAAAATGTGTTTGTAAAATCTGAAGCGTGGCCTTTTGATTGTCACGTTTCAGGTTTTAGTCGAAACTTAATTTAGAAGTAGTTATCGTTTATTGAATATTAATTAAATCAAAAGTATTAAACAAGTAAAAGACAGCTCTAGGGACAGTAAAACCAGTATGGTTTATTCCCAAAGTACGATCTAATCAATTTTTAAGTTAAATTTCAACTAAGACTAACAGAGCATCATATTTTCGGATTTGTAATTTATTGTGAAAATAACTCAGTAACTAATTTAAGAGATCGTTCTTTAGAATTTTTTATAAGTTATTCTTATGCTATAGTCAAGTCTTAGAATAAGTTCTACTGCTTATACACTGCTGCCACTCAACAAAAATTAATTTTGAGTATCCATTAATTTCCAACAAACAAAGTAGCAATTTCAACCGAAAATTTGTTTCTCAACAACGTAGTTATTAATTTATACTAATAAATAATAAAAGGGTTATTCTCAGTAGCAATTAATAATATCATCTTGATGTTGAAAGGTTAAAATTAATGATGACGAACAAAAGCTATGAACAATGTTAGGGCAAGTGCCTGATAAGACTCAGTCGTCTGGAAACAATATTGTGGGTGGAATGATCGGGAAGTTTGGAAACCCCCACGTTTCGGAAAAATATTAAAAAGTCGAGAAAACCTTGACCTTGGCTTTCTAGACTGATCAAACTCTTCAAAGTTTAGGTGCTATGATCTTTTTTGAATCCCGATCTTTTTCGTCATTTACTATCGAGGAAATGAGATTGGTCCAATTCAAGGTTAGATTTGATTAAAAATATGTTGAGAAAAATCGGCCTGTTTGGCTCAGCGGTAGTGTATATGCCTTATAAGCCAGAGGTCCCGGGTTCGATTCCCGGCCGGGCAGATGTTTGAAATGATGAATAAAATTTAAATATCTGCTCTTGGTCTGGGTGTTAGTTGTCCTTGTCTTTGTGTATGTTCCATGGCATCCCCGACACAGCATTTATTCCTAGTGGGGAGCTATGAGTGTGAAACGTTTATTTATTTATTTATTATTTATTTGAAGACAAGAAAACTAGGTTATGTTATCAAAAGGTATTAAAGCGTCTGGTTTTGCGATGTACTCGTATATATTAACTAGTTGTTCCCATGGAACTGACTCTTTGTGACCCTTTGAACTTGACAACCTCTGGACTAATTCATATTCCAATTTAAACCCCTTCAAAATTTAATGATATAATTAACTGAGCTCAAACAACTTGTCCCATAATATTTTATTTTGTGAGTTTTCGTCATCAATACAGGATATAAGCAATTTTTTTAATGCCGATGGTTTGTTGCCAAAATTAATTACCTAAGTGATTTCTTTAAGATGCTGTTTAAATCTTCTAAACTAAAATCAAAAATCTATTATTCTCAAAATAACCCAAAAATCCACAAAATTCAATCCCACAAGATTCTTAACAGAGCTTGTTATATTTGCCAACAAGCAGTATCACACATTAACCGTAGAATGAAACTCTCATGTTCTCGTCTCGTAATGAAAGCGTACATTAGGAGAAAATGTAGGTGATAATGATGTTATACCAAGATTAATTTTGCACAATGAGCGCAATGTTCCTATAATTATTGCGCAGAGGATGTGTGTTGTGGAATTACTGGTAATTCCAAAGGCTTTAGTTTATAACTCCTAAATGCAGAATACTTTCCACAAGCAGCCAGAGATACTTGAATGAAACAACTTCAAACTGTTTCGTAAAAATAGTTCATTGAATTTGGACAAAAAATATTTTATGTTTTTGTTACAATTAAACACGGGAATACTCACGTAAAAATTAAGTCGTCTACTACGACTAGTTTCGCGCGATCAGCTCCGCTTGCCGCGGTCCGCAGTGCCAAACGAGACGCAACCGCGAGCGCGTCACGTTTGTAAACTCGCCTGATGAAGGTCACCGAATGTGACCGAAACTAGTCGTAGTAGACGACTTAATTTTTACGTGAGTATTCCCGTGTTTAATTATAACAAAAATGTGTGAAAACCACGTTAGTTTCCATAGTAAAAAATATGTTATTGCTGTTTTTTGTGAATTTCCGAAAGTTGTCTGAATCAATGGATAGAAGCCGCCTGCAAAAGTCTTCAGTATTTTAGAGATGATCCTGTGTATCTAAAGGTTTCTAAAAATATAGCTGTCTTTATCATTGCAGTCTATTAGACAGAGACATCGCCATTTTCAGTGGCTGATTTTTTATCAGAGCTTTCACACAATGTGGACTACTTAGATTAGGTACTACGAGTATTCTTATAACTAAATTAATTAGACATTACTAAAATTTTCCGTGTCTTATTAAATGAAATATTTAAGAAAAGGATGGAAAATATAAAAAAACGTTACAACAAAATTTACGTCATCTACCTTTCTTTAATTATTTTAGTAGGAAGCAGACAAAAAGTTACTTTGTCTTGAAAATTTCTGGAAATCAGGAAAATTGCGAGCAAAACACAAAAGGTTTCCGATTAAAAGCTATAAGTATTAAAATACCTAATTACAAAAGCAGGTAAAGTACAAAACAGCGAAGCGTCAGCACGTAACGAATTAATTACATTTCGCGAATATTTCAGAACTTTTCCACTCTTCGTTCTTCCTTCGCTGTGTGATTAATTAAAAATACTTCTAACGGACGTATCTGTCCAATTTTTAAAAGTCATCGACGTATTAAAATTACAGATTGTTACCTCCCAGTTTGACAAAAATATGCGTGTTATAACTTTACTTAACTTTGAAATCTAACATGGGTTTGACATTTTGTTTAATTACACAACATACTAATAATACACGTATTATTGAGTCGTTTGTCATGTTAGGAGAGTGGTCCCATGTAACAAAAGGTTAATTTCCTGGCTGCGCTTCGCCGTTTTTCACGCTCTTTGATGAAAAATGGTGATGATGGTCATGATGAAAATGAAAACTATCCTATGTCTTTTTCTATATATTCCTGGCAACGTGTTTGCAAAATATTATAAAGATTGGTTAAGTAGTTCAGGCGTGACAGAGTGACGAAAAACAACAAAACTCATACTTTTTTACTATTTATTTTTATTTGGAACTTTTGTGTGAGACTTAAAAATAGCAGTCCGATTCTAAATGTTTTTTTGGTCTATTTTATTGTAAATATAAATATACAATTTTCATGGCAAAAACGTAAATGAAACTAATAAAGTCCAAATAGTAAAAACGATAACTAATAAACAAAGTAAGCACACAATTTCACACATGTCGGATACATTTGCCAAGAACACTGAAAACTAATTAATTTTATGTGTCGCGTTAGCAAACAACAATTGCCGGCGGCGGGATTTGATGATTAATTTAATTATTAAACCTAGTACCTAGGTATTAGACGTATGGGTGATTTTGAGAAGATCTGAAAGACGTAAGTGGTAAAGGCACCTTACTTATAAACACTGGTTAAAGTTAATCATTGCTTAATCAATTCTCTTGCCCAAATATTGTAGAACTAGCCACCTAGCCCCATGCAGGGTTATGAGAACCTTTTCTTACGCTAAACCAAAAGGGGCCCATAGTAACCATCACTATAAGCACCTTTTACAGCAACCCTGAAATCTAGAAAAAAAAATAAGAGCTGTTCCATAAATTTTGTCGAATGTCCTTGACATTTATGCTTTTTTTTTTCTCGATAGTAATAGCTATTCATGATGATGGGTACTATGAGCCCTATCCTATCCTTATAACCTTATACAGACATCTTTACACTTTTGAAGCAAAGCCAAAAGTTCCAGAACCACTTTTGCCGTGTGTAGAATTTTCACACTGATCTTACATCGCCCCAACAAAATGCTAAGTGTTCATCCATATTCCATGCTATCCTAAATCACCGCGGAGGCGCAGAACGCAAACCAGAATTGAGAACAACCCCAAAGGTATTAAAAATCCAAGTGGATTACGACTCCGACCGAAGTTTGGCGAAAACTCACGATTATTTTTAACGAGATCACGAATAACGGAGTAGAGGGTTTAGGATTAAAAAGCTCTTGAGGCGTATAGACAAAGCGAGGGCGTAACATTTTTGAAGTCGCTTCTTCTGACTGCGTTTTGTTTTAAGGATTTTTTTAACCGAAACACTGCCTTGATAATGGAAAATGCGCGAGCGCCAGTGACTAACACGCGACACTAACTGCTAGTACATGCACTATTGTAAGTTGTTCCTTTCTCACATCACCTCAAGGTCTACATGTGTCACGGAGCTGGTATATTCGTATAGCTAAAAAGCCCAAAATAGTAGTTAAAAAACCGAATAACTCAAAAATAAGAGTTATAGGAAAATAATTAATACAAAACCTCGATACCGTCTAAGCTTTTAAATTTAATAATTATAATAATAATTGATCATCGCATCGACTATACCATTTGATTTCATACATTGAAGATATGCTACTAAATATTATAAACGCGAAAGTTTGTAAGAATGTATGAATGTATGTATGTTTGTTACTCATTCACGCAAAAACGGCTGAACGGATTTCCCTGAAATTTGAAACGAAGGTTGTTCATGGTCTGGATTAACATAAATAGGCTACTTTTATCCTGGAAAACGTGGGTAAACCCGCGGGGCGCTGCTAGTATATAATATAGTTAGATACAGATATCTTCAACAATGAGACACAAACGTTAATTAATCATAAGCCTTGCTTAATCATAAGTCAATACGTACGAAGGAATTAATAACCACCTTGGTTGAGCTTGTATTTATTTTACGCGTTTTTTTGACGCGGCGAGATCAACCCTCGTAGAAATCTCCCCTAATACAGGTGCAAGTAGTGATTAACGCTCCCCACGCCCTGTAATTAGAAA
Source organism: Alcis repandata (assembly GCA_949125135.1). Classification (NCBI taxonomy): domain Eukaryota; kingdom Metazoa; phylum Arthropoda; class Insecta; order Lepidoptera; family Geometridae; genus Alcis; species Alcis repandata. The sequence goes on from OX421238.1 coordinate 9,973,472, forward strand.
TTGTGTTGCCTTCACAAATAAATACAAATGGGTAACCTTATTTTTGATTACAAGAACATTTCCCGAAAACTAGAAGGTAAACAGGAAGTGGGGTTTCAATTTAATAAATTAAGTCCGTAATTTCTATTGTTTTCGAGTGGTACTTCAGTAACAATAGTTTCAGGTTATAAACATTTTCGTAATAAGAGTGTGTTTTGTTTATTTAGTTTCACTTCATTGCCATTGCAATTTATACCTAACTAACTTTGCAATAGAAAATTTAATTAAAAACGAATTTAAACGAGTTTGCAAATTGCAAGAAGTTGTCGATTAATTCCGATTTTGTATAGTTTTAATGAAAAAAAGTACAGAAGCATTTCCTCGCAATTGGAACTCGACAGACTTTTAATATTAATTCTATTTAACCAGGTTTAATAAATACTGTAATTAAGGCTTGTAAGTTTAAAGTGAATCAATAACCTCTCATCATCATTATAATTTTCATAAATTTCAATTTGCAATTATTTACAATTTTCGGCCTTTGTGTAAAAGCTCCTTATCGAGCATCCGCTTGTTGGGTAACAAGAACATACTTAATTAGACAAATAAATAAATTACACATTTAAAAATCAGTAGGTTCACAGGTTTTTAACCTACCGCAGGTTTTTGAGTGAAATTTGCTTTATGTTTACATAACACTATTATTATAAATATTTTTATTTTAATATTTGAGTTTTTATTGAATTAGGTAAATATTATATTAATTAATTTACATTATTTCTCGCTTGCTCAATGTATCTAAAGTAATTACAAAATCAATTGAGAACTTCTTGCTCTCGAAAAGTGCCACATGCTTACATTATCATGAAATATCACCATCATAAATCGCATCATCTTAATTTTATATCTTAAGGTGACGAGCGAAGTTCTGTATCGCGCAGGGTCTTAAATTGCTATAAGTTCAAAATTAGCAAACGTGTCGTTTCACAACGGGCGAGCAATTAGATCGTCTCGTCACTTGAAAAAAAAAGACGTGTGGCACTCGGGGACTGCGGCGGTAAAGCTATTGCATAGCATTTTTTATCAACTTATGCAATTATAATTATTTCATTAACCAATGCCACCTAGAGGCGAGTTGCTGAACTAAAGAGACAAGCGTCATAATTATTTCAAAAAGTCATTAAAAGTTCTGCTATTCATCGATAATGGCAAAACTAAAAAGTATCACCGCTGTGCCTTAGGTTATTAAAATTTTCGTTACGGAATTTCTGGATTCAAGGCCCGCTCAAGGCCCGCGATAGAAGCTCTGCAATAGCTTAAAAACTTAAAAATCAAAATCTAATTAATATGGGTTAATACGTGCTACCTTCCCCTGAAAAACCGACAAAGTGCGAACGTTCCCCGGGATTACGTAATTCGAACTGCGCTATAAACAACGGTAATTACTCGAGCGAATTAATGCACACTGCTTCAACGAGCCAATTACTGGGTACCGGAGGGCGGTTCTTTTATAAGGGTTGTGCAGGTTATACGTCTTGTACCTACTCAAAGATTTCACTGATTGCCTTCATGGGTTAGTACAGGCAAGATTATGATCAAATAGATAGATAGATAAAAATACTTAGCCATTCAATAAAAAATAGTTCGCGGCGATCTAAACCTCCTCGATCAGTTTAAGCTCCTCGATCAGTTTTGCTCGTAATCGATGTTTTTGTTCATACTAAAATTTTTATCAGTAGGAATTATTTGCTTTCAAAATATCATGTAGATCGAATGAACCGTACTCAAATTATCTTCGAAGACATATACAAACATAATTATGAATGTCGATGTGATCAACTAGATTCTTAGACCTCACTTTGTTCGGTTAATCAATAACTCTAGTACTTACTAAAATAGGTTTTTGGTAATTCTTTGATAGGCTTGCGCTTGACCACTATCTCGCCTGACGGTAAGCAATGATACAGTCTACGATAGAGCACGCTTGTTTAGAGGAAACTAATTCTCTCCCTTCACCGGTATAACCGAGTAACTACAACATTAAGTTCTTTAAAAGAGCTGTTAAAAGAGTTTTTAAAGGTAGGCAACGTATACGTGACACCTCCGGTGTTACAGGCGTCCATAAGCGATAGTGATCACTCACCATCAGACAGCCAGTTTGCTTGTTTACCATCTATGGCATAAAAAACTTAAATGATTAAAGCTTACCTTATGCTTTCCCAAGTTGATGACAGAGCATCCAAGGACCGCTTCCCGGCCGATGTGGAAGGTGTGGTTGCCAATGGGGCGGTCGAACTCCGGAGCATCGAGCGTTTTATGGCTAGTGTGTGATCCTAGAAACATAATTATCATTTAAATAGGTAATCTTCAGCAAATTCTTCTTGGTTTTTAAGAAATTTATTTCCTGATTTGGGCAATACATAAAATTACATTTTCATTTTGTAAGAATGTATGTTTATCGCTCTTTCACGCTAAAACGGCTAAACGGATTTACATGATATTTGGAATGAAGGTTGTTCATGGTCAGGATTAACACATGGGCTACTTTTAATCCCGGAAAACTCATGTTAACTTTTTAACCGCGAGTGAATCCGCGGGGCGCAGCTAGTCTTTCATAATCTTAAATTTAATCAAAAAGGTAATTTGAAAAGGAAAGTAGAAAAGATCTTCCTGCAGTTACGCTGAAAAAACAAAACAATAAGCAAAACTAAAATCTTTTGCAATACAACTCTATACTTTTAAAAGCTGTCCCAAAGGCTAAAGTTGCAGTGAGCAGGTAACATGAACTAGAAAACGCGAAACGGTAACAGGCTAACAGAACAGAACTTCCTCGTAACAAAAGGCATGTATAACGAGCCATCTACGGCCAACAACCAAAAATAACGGGTTAAAGGTCAGAAGTCACTAGGTTGCAACTTTTAATTAGCTGGTAAACCAAATAAATCTCGAGGTGACGATCGAATCTCATCGACCAATAGATGAGAGTTTTGTAAGGATGTGTAACATAAATGGGTCGGTAAATGGTAAATCTCGATGAAAAAAAAAAATTATGAAATCGTTGAACCTGTATACCAAGTTTCGTCGAGATTTGTTGAGAAATGCGACCTGTCGCAAGTACCAACATACAAACAAATATCCGGATAGATGAAAGCAAATTTGGCCAGTCGTTGCAGAGACGCTTCGCTCGCTCGGTCAAAAAAACTCATGTGTTTTTGACTGGCAGCAGATGGATGGCACAGCAAAAGAGGGACCTATATATATTTACCTAGCAGTAGATTAAAATGAGCCTTTCAGCTGACTTTTCTAGAGAAGCAAACTCTAATGAAATCACATCTGGTAAAATAATATTTTTGCTAAATCTGTAGACAAAGAACAATAATATTTCGAGTATAATATTTCTGTTCCACGCAACAATGACCCAGATAAAGTATCATAACAAAAAATAATCTCTATCTTGGACTTTGGATAGTTTGCTTTCACTAGTAGAACCTTAAAAATAAGAATCGAGTAAATAAGGTACTCAGATTTACAAACTTTGCTTTCGCGAAATACATACATACATACATATTATCACGCCTCTTTCCCATTGGGGTAGGCAGAGACTACATCCCTCCACTTGCTACGATCCTGACATATGTCTTTCGCTTCTTCTACTTTCGCGAAATATGCCCTGAAAAGTCTTTTGCAGTTTCAATGTAGTGCGCTACCACCCTAAAGCTAACAACCAAAAATAACGTTTGGTATAGGCCAACTGCGGTGAACTCACATTTGACAAAGTTTTAACAATCACGACCCAGCAACTTTGCCGCTTTGCCGCGGCTTCGCCCGCAGTGTGTCATTTGTCGCGATATGTGGCCAGTTATAGTTTTTATGCCTTTTGGAGATTTTGTAAAGGGTTGTTGGTAAGAAACTTTGGACAAATACGTTCGGGGATTTATGTCCAATTTCAGCAACAATCTCGGATTATTGGCGTTGAAGACATCTCGCTGCTAACTTTGACGGAAATGTTTTGACCTACAATCCCGAGTGCGTTATCGCACACAGCTTATTCGGTAAAATTCTGTAGATTCCTACATTGTAGTACTCGTACAACTCAGATTTACATTATTTGTTTTATATAGGTATTTATATATTTTTTAAATCGAATTAGGCATGCGTTTGACTACAATCTCACCTGATGGGAAGCGACGATGTGGTCGAAGATGTAGCACGCTTGCCTAGGAAAAACCTATTCACTCTATTTTTTTTAACAACACCAGGTTGTATCTCTATTTTCTGGGTTAAACAGACGCGGGTAGTGAGACGCGGGTGGTTAGATACTATTTATTTATTTCATCAGTGCTAAGGCCGTCTTTATGCCTCTTATCTTTCTTTCCATCTTTCCTCTTGTAGTGTCAAAAAGTGTTATCATATTAAATTGGAAACAAAAAAGTAAACGAGTAGAAAAAGGTAACAAAAAGATAAACAGCCATCTGAGAAAATTACACAGGCTCGGTGTAATTCGAATGGAAAAGAAAAAAATATTTGATGGACTATATTTAACTGGGCGTTGTCACCGTTTATCATAATTTACATAATGTGTAGGTATGTTTGTATAGTACAATCACACTAACCAGCTTGGCTTATTATCATACTAATAGCCCAGTTAACAAAATAGGTACTACTCAGAATATTAAAAGCAATTTTTATTGCTAGATTATTTCAAGGACAAAATGCTATCAATCAATAGGCGTGACAAGTAACGGCTAATATGATAAATGAGAAAGTTTGAATGTTCGGAGATTTGTAACTCAATCACTCAAAAACGGCTGAAGGCAATCTGAAGGTAGATCATACTTTGTAATTATGCATAGGTTACTATTTACCCCGAAAAAATAGTGGTTCCTGTAAGAAAATGAGTAATACCAAAGGGCAAAGCTAGTATTGTTATAAATGTTAGTTATACAAACAAGGTTAGCTTTTTTATGTATTGAGTGACAAGACGGGCAAATCGCTCGCCTGATGTTAGACGTCACGTTTGAATATAACAGTGGGCCTAGCACAACTTTGACGTAAAAATACATAGCGAGTATTCGATAGAAAAGTGTACGCCATTTACACCCGTCAGGAGCACACTTGACAGTCGTAAATGGCGTACACTTTTCTATCGAAAACTCGCTACGTATTTTTACGTCAAAGTTGTGCTAGCCCCACAGGTCTGCGCTACCCAGAATTTTGAACTCTTGGAATTCAAGACCCTGCGTGGCCCAGTACTACGCTCGTCACTCTGCGGTAAATATAAGATATTTAATCTTCTTATTGCCCTGAAATTTCACTGGAAACAATGCCCTTCCAACCGGAACACAGAACAAAAAAAAAATACAAAAATAACTCTTCAACAATTTCCCTGCGATGAAAACTTCTCATGAAAGCTTAATACATTCACAAAAAAAGGTAACATTATACGTAGTAAAGGTAGTTAGGGACATGACGGTAAAAAACACAATCAGACATAAATACCCGTACCACAGAATAAACAACAGTTTCCCCGTAACCCGGATTGTCGGATAGTTCAGAACAATCGATACTACAACAACCGATGCATTCGTAGTTTATAAAATATTCAAACCCTTAGGTACCACAGCTGTGCCCTGTAGGGTTCACTTATGTTATGCGTTTACTTGTGTTCTAATATTTATAGAGACATGAATTATTATGTTGTTGATTTACGATTATGTTTAGGGATGTTGGCGATCCGGCGTAAAAGTTGTGATCTTATTTTTAAACGAATTCCACGGGAGACTAATTTATAGTAGTGGCATGTTTTTGCCGGTAAAGGAAATTTAGCAGTAGTTAAAATAGCTTTATCCAATTTACTTTGAAATGTGCTTAACTTTTGGTTGTTGTAATAGACAGTAAAAAACGTAGGTAATTTCATCGATACAATACTTTGGCTGAATAATTAAAGCATTAACCGTAGTGAGCATGTGAGACAAAAATATTACGATACTATTAGTTGAAATATTTAATAAAATTGAAAGTGTGAAATTCACTATGGAAACTAACGTGGTTTTGATACATTTTGTTATAATTATAAAAAATAAGTCGTTTACTATTCCCGTGTTAATTATAACAAAAAGTGTGAAATGCAAATATAAAAAAAAACCCAAGCCATCAAAAGCTAAAATTGACATCGCTTATAAGAACTTATAAATCATGACCATATAGAGTACGAATTGTTGTTTTAGACTAAACAAATAAAAGTCAAACCTGATACATATTCCGACCAAAACTATATTTTTGGCCGAATACAATTTGAAATAGGTTAATTCCGGCCAAACTATTCCTCACACTTCTAACCGTGGCTTAGGAAGCGGTAAGGGACGCTACCCTCGATGAAAATGTTCGTGAGCGTAAATATTTAGGAGCATATTGTTGGTTATTTGTCAATGGAATTTATTTATTTAGGTTGACGAAGCGTAAGGCTTTTTCGGATTTCTTTGTTCGTCTAATTTCTCTATTTTCGGTTCCTTATTTTGTTTGCAATGGTTTTATATAGTGAATTGAAATTTTATAAAGCGTATTAACTATGTTAACTATTGTATTTAATAGGTTAGACGGTAATTTTATACATACCCGCTAGCTTACAGTAAACAATATTATATGATCACCAGCGATTATATAGGTATATCTTTTATACAAACATTATCACCCCATTTCTTCCCCTGTAGCTTGGAGGGTGGGAAAGAACACCAAAAGACAGAAGTTGATTGCCGAGCCCAACATTATAGGTGAAATCAAGGAGCAGAAACTTCGGTGGGCAGGCCACCTACTTAAGATGGAGGAGGATCGTAGTGTCAAGAAAAAGTATCTTGGAGTCGCATGTGGCCGCCGACCCATCGGGCGGCCCAGATACCGCTGGATTGACGCCGTGTGATCTGATCTGTGCGAACTCCAAGCCGATGACCGGCAAGAGACAGCGCAAGATAGTGATCAATGCCGATCTCTGGTGTCTGAGGCCAAAACCCACTTTGGATCACTGTGCCAGAGGAGTAAGCAAATAACTATTGAATACCAACATTTTCAAGCTAAACAAACTAAGAACAAGAAATTTGTAAAATGCAAACTAAACACTAAAGTTTAACGTTCATTACAGGGCAGTTAAGTTCAAGTATTGATCGAGCAGTTACTTTAATTGCTGTTCCAGTACGATAGTTCTATCTACTCTATAGGTATACTAGTATCCATTCTATACTTCGAATGCAACGACTTGAAACGCAAAGACATGAAAGGCCAGATCCGTACACGTAGGCATGCACGTGCTCGTACCACTTTGCTTATTATATACGTGCACATATCGCGTTGTATGAAACTGTATAAGACACGGCGCATCACTTTCGCCGTGTGACGTGCACGTGCATAAAAGCGAAATGCTGTTTGCACTGTTATGCCAAGTTTTTAATACGATCAATCCAGGCTATGCTGGGCTGAGATACGTAGAAGTCGCATACTGATCGTTGATTGGTCACTGAACCAAAGATCACTGAATCGATGGCGTGCCATTGGTTACTAAAGTTTTTATGAGAGCATTTTTTACCTATTAGTTGATTGAAAGTGGTTACATTATTTTAAGTGTCTTTAAGCTAAGAAGTCGTTGCTTAAGTGCTATTGACTTGCACTGAACGCCTCTTAACAGCTTTAACACTGCGCATTTAAAATTCCATTTTAGTGCTTTGAAGCGAATTCGCTTAATAGCAGTTTATGTTTGAATAATAAGTTAAAGGAATTTAAATTGATTTGAGTGTTGTTCTTTGAAAAATGAGAAAGGGAGACGAAATTAATTGTTTGCGTGCTCAGTAGCTTAATGATATGACTACATACGAAAGTAGGTAGAATGAGGTCACATAGAGACAAAGACTTAAATACGCATAAAAATTAATATCGTATTTTTGAACGGTTGGATAAAAACATGAAGTTTATAACTATTTTGGTTGTCGTATTTACTGGAATAACTCAAAGTGAGCCTAGCAAAACGATTAGATTAAAGCGAACATCAATAAATTGATTAATAACTATTATACCTAATTAGTTATTTTGTGTAATCATTGGCTTATTAGCAATAAGAAACAAGCGAAACCTAATACTACAAATACATGACCATCTAAAAATGCCTTGTTACATTGCTTAAGACCGTGTGTTATAACCGACCAAGTTTCTAGAACTATGGTCCGTTGAAATTGTCTAACAATCAAGAGGAAGATAGGACATACTGCTAGAGGTGGATAGGTCTTGGTAAGTTGGTGATTGGAATCGACCCAGAGGCAAACAATTAGCGAAAGTTAAACACGGATTTAACCCGAACCAGGGGACGTGACAGTAGACTGGTGATGGAGGGAGAGAAACAGAAGTCTATCTTGACTCTTTTTTTACTAATATTAATTGACTACTATAACGACGATCGGTTTAGCTCAGTGGTAGCATGTCTGCCCTATTAGGCAAGAAGGTCCCAGATCGGATACCTGGACGGGCAATGATGAATTTAAGCTGTTTTGAGCCTGTGTGTTAAGAGTCCTTATATTTGAGTGTGTCATAGCGTCCCCGACACAAGGAGGGGGAACCTATTGGGGAGCTATGAGTGTGAATCGTCCTGTTCGTCCTCGTCCTCACTTCCCTCTTAATAGGTATAGTAAATGTGAAAATTTGGTATGGATTAGGAGGTACTTAACTTGTACTCTGCTTGTACAGATAATATACGAGTAGATGCTACTACTTCTCAAAAGCGGTTCCTGTAGGTTAATGGCGAAACTACGAGGCGTTTCTACTCGCAGTATTTTTACCACTTTTGTAGCAATATTATTGAATGACAAACATCAACGTGCCTGTAATAAATATAAAGATTAGTATAAAAATATGTTAAATGATGTTAATTGGTGGTTCCGAAATTTGATTATTATTATTACACACTCCGTTTTAGAAACTGAGTCATTGTAATGTAACTTTATGTACTGTGTGCACACTATATTGTGTCCGATTCTCGACGGGTGATTCCTCATACCACGATAGCAGATCATCTAACAAGCATCCGTGGTGGACAAATTGTTTATGTTGGCTGATCTACATGATTTGATTGTTTTGTTTATGGTTTATGGGAAAACTTGGTATGACGGCTTGGGGATTGGAATATTTTTGTAACTGATGTTTTGCAAGTTTACGAGTAATGTTAATGTTAATGTAATAGTAATGTTTGAAAGGTTTTTTTTATGCGATGATAGACTTGCGTTTGACCACCATTATGCCTGATGGTGAGCACTGGTGCGGTCTGCGGCAGAGTCCTTGAAAGTAATTGAAAGTACTTTGAAAAATATAGTTTTTGGAGAAACGTATGTTCAGCAGTGGACTCTTGTATACTGATGATTTCAAGCAGGTTTTAAGATGAATACGTGGATCTTTTACGAAGCCTATAGCGAGCGGTTTAGAGCCCTAAGATTTTTCGATCACTACAATGTATGCTATGGTTTGGACCAAGGAATTTGTTTTTGATAAAGTCGAAAAGTACCCACATAAAAACTCTTGCGAGCGATTCAGAAATGATCGAGAAATATAGAATTAAACACAGAATAGCATTCAGACCGAAATTTTCTGAACAGACTGACAAAAATCCTGAACTAAAAATTCTACACCGCGCGCTATGTTACTGTGTAACTGGCGCCTACGTTTTTTGCAAACGTCGTAAATGGGAACCTTCCGAATCCGCATGCACCGAGCGTATTTCAACATTCGAAACGATTTTTCAATTACGCGCCCTTTCACTTCTTTTGAAAGGTACATTAGCATACCCGTCACGTTTCATCGAGATCTCAGCCTCATTTCAGATGAAACTGTGCTTGAGTTTTATGTTTTGTAGCCACTTACATGTAAAAAGTTAGCTCTACTTATTTAAATGCGCTTTGAGCAATAAACTCTGTAGTTGTTGCACTAGTCATAAGTTTTACTATGGAAACTAACGGTTTTAAAACATTTTGTTATGATTACACAGGAATACTTTGCTTGTCACACTGGAAGCCGTAAGTTTATTATTTTTTGGATATATTTGTATCTACGGACTCGCAACTGGCTTGGAAACTGTAGGCAATTGCCATCGGAAAATATCATGACGACGAAGAAGTTTTTTTTAAAACATAAAGCAGAGTATTATAATTAAGTAGACTTTGCTACTTCGCAGAAACTTAAAATGTCAAATACCAACCAAAATAACAATTTTATAGTAAAAACAAGGGCAGCTACAATTAAAGTTTCGCTGAAACGTTAATAGTTGAAAACGCTAAACCAAAACGTTACCGTTTCAGCGAAACCTTTATCGAAAGCTTCATCAAAAACAGTGCTTTCGAGAATTGATTAGATCGAAAAATGACGCAACAACGTTTCTGGAGAAACTTTGTATTACAGAGAACTATTACGAGCTCTGGACTACAAGAGTCCGATACCAGTACATTTCAGATAAACTTTTTGTCTACCGTCACTTACAGGGTTGAATTCGCTTTCAATCTAGTTACTAGCCGAGGATTGGTTTCCAAGCGTTCCGTGTATTCCGTGAGTTTTTTTCATCTTTTGAAGGGATGCCTAGCATTAGAATACCTCTCACGTTTCATTCCCTCACGCCACTCATTTCAAATGAAAGGGTACTCGGGCGGGGCCGGATGAAACAATTTACGCTAGTTTGTTCAGCGGTAATTGGTCCAGGATCGGTTTTGTAGTGAGTGGCGGTGAATTAGTTAGATGTTTGAGTTAGCAGGTTGAATAGTTTCTACGAGCCATAGCTGTTTGTTAACTGGAAGGTTTGGTGAGGAATGGGAGTTGTTTGAAAAGGTTTTGAAGCGAACAATGAATGTATATTGATATGATGACGATTGACAGTGACTGGAACTCTCTTTGATGTTGAGTTTTTTTTTTGTGTTGAATGTTGTATAAAAACGGTGATAATGAAAAGTAGCGTATTTGTTCATTCAAAGCATAAGTTATCTCTATTCCTAATTTTATCAAAATTAGTTTAATAATTTCGGGGATACCTGGTAACAAATAATCACACACACAAACACTTATGCATTTGTGATATTAGTAAGATAAAATACGAAATATGTGAACCGTATTTTCATACGCGGAGCAAAATTTTGTAACAGGCGTTTTTTCGACAATGTAAATAAATGTCTAATCCAATATAAGCTTCCATTTACAACTCGTGACGAATTGGATGAATGTTTAAAAATGCGTTTCACAAAAATAGAAAAGGGGCACGACGAAATTTGATACGTTGCCACACCATGTTTATTTTATTTTTAGGGTAACTAGGACTAAATTACGATCCTCAGTCAAAAATCTAGAGGACACAAGAACAAAGTGGAAAGATATAGAAGTAAAAATAGTGAAAAACTGTCATGTTTAAGATATGAAAACTCAATCCCTCTCTCACTCATAGCTTTTCTAACGAGTGAGAAAGTAATCGAGGAACTTATGCCAATGATCCCATGTAATGGACGTGAATTTTAATGACGAATGCTTAGCAAAGTGGAATAGAGAGACAAATACAGCTTGCTCACTGCAACAGAATATAACCAGGAAGAAAGAAATAGAAAATGGTGTCATAAGTTGACCATTTGCGATATGAACCATTTGCGAACTGGACTATGTCCGAAGTCGACGAAGTCGACCAATGGGACCAATGGACCATTTGCTAAGTGGACCATTGTGAAGTTGACCATTTGAGAAATAGAGAACCGTGAACAAAGGTAAGATTTGTGTTGTTATGCCACTTTAAAGTGAAGTTTTCAACGCTTCATTAACAGCCCACTTCATAATACAATACCGAAGCGAGGTCCGAGCAAAACAAATGCGAAACTGTTTCAACTTCCGAATACAAACATAAAACGAAAGCGCTTCAACCTTGATCACTTGATGAGAGCCTTGATAACGAGCGCTGAGCAAACGAATGTGCTGAGAGCTGGCGGTCATTTTAGTAAGATGCAATATTAATTAATCAAGATGTATTATACTCTTTGAACGAGGGATTTCTTCGTTTTCAATACGTAGCGCGATCAAACGACTGATTTGTTTGGGATATTAGTAAAGGCGTACCAGGTTTTTTTTTGTCCATTTTTGATGTCTTCGTTAACGATTTCATTTTGTCGTCATACCTTATAAGCTTAAAGGCTTATTATGCAAATGCAACACTACGGTGCAAAAAAACAGTTCTGCTTATTTTAGTCAAAATAGTGTGAACTTTTACACTTTAAACCAATAGTAGGTTTTTGGGAACACATTAATTTTAATTACTAATACATGAATAGTTAAATTGTAAATAATTTCCACATCAATAAATATTCGTAAGTGTGTGCATTGTTTTATTATTATACAAACAGAATTAAATATCCATGATATTTTACTCATTGAAACAACGTAAGTTGAAATAATTCAAACACAATCCTTTATTAACTAGCTTTATTACTTAATGCAATGTTTTACATAAAAGATAGCTGATTATTTTGATTTTCCACGGCATTTTTTTTTGGCTTAATCAAACTGACCGGTCGTCTCTTCACTAAAAATGAGCACGAAACTCCGAGGAATGTCGAGTGTACATAAAAGTTTTCGGATAAGCAAATTGTGCGAATTTTCAACGGCTATTAATCACGAATAGGTACAGAAGTACCGACGCAGTTTAAATTGTAAATTTTAATTTGTCCAATGGGGACGTATTCAGAGGGTGAGTTTATTAACGTGGATTGAGATCACGTACTTTTGGAATAGGGTGTTTTGGAGTTAGATGTGTGTAGGATATGTGTGTGTGGGATAGTACCTTATGTATATGAGATGTGTTTGTGCATATACCTTATATACATTTGTAGAAGAGATGTAGAGCAGTCTTAGTGATTATATCTTAAAACATAAAATAACTAAGAATAAGAAATTATGAGAGGTTAAATACAATTCAATTAAAAATTTAAATTAACGAGGAAAACAATAAGGAATTGAAAATTAATAAGGATGATTTCTTATTAATTTTCATTTCCTATTGTTTTCCTTAGGCTAAGTTACGATAAACAATTTCAATATTAATTAATTTCAAGAACCTAAACTCTATCTCTATTTAAGACGCTAAAAAGACTTGAGACAAAATGTTCGGAATTCATACTTCAGGTATATTATTATCTTATTATAGTACTTCTTCTGAGTCCTCAATTCGTGTTCCTCGTGTCAGAGGGCTGTAACCGCCGCCTCCAAATAATCTCAAACAATCTTCCGCCAACGTTACCATGAAATGTTTCGTAGACTTTATAACCTTCTTCTGAGAAGTCGAGTTAAACTAAGTTAATCGGTTTATTCCTACCCACTTGTGGCCTTTCTCTGTAACAATGATCGAACTCCCCACGTACTCACCTCACAAAGAAACTGACTTAAAAAATTGACTTTTCAAAAAAAAAAACAGGCACTTTATGCAAGTGTTTTATTTATTTATGAATATCAATTTCTCAAACACAAGTGGTCACCAAAACGTGTTTAAGAAAATTTAATTTAAATATAAACTTAAGCTAAATTAATAGTAGATATGGTGTTACTTGATTAAATTAATAAAAGATATTTTATTGATGATAGGTTTTTACTTGACTGCCATCTCGCCTGATGATAGAGCACGGTTGCCTAGAAGAAACCGACTCATTTGCGACTTGAAGACACCCATATTATATCTACCAGATTACGAGTATGTATTACATGCACTAGATATGCCCTGCGATTTCACTCGCTATTCTGCAGGAACCATTAATGTTTCCGAGATAAAAATAGTCTGTGATAATCTAGAGCTTAAACTATCTATCAAATTCACTATCTTCAAAAATAAAAACCGGTTTTGCCATTTTGAGTTGTGTAACAAGCAAACTCTCACATTTTTAAACATTGGTTGGAATAAGATAGTGAGATGTTGTACAATGTACATACATTGTATTATGTACGTAACAAGACGTGTACGTGTACGTACTCTAGTAAAAATAAGAACGTCGACCTACCAATTTCAAATGAACCGTGCCAAAACTTCGGGTTGTTTAACCGGTTTTAACTAACACACCCCTCCCCTCGTCCTGAATACTTTCTCAAAAGAACAGGGAAATGTTTGTGCTTTCGTAGCAATTATTTAGAGGGGGTTTAAATACAGGTCGTCGTGACAGGCACCACCTGTCCCGACCCCGAGTTTGTGTCCATTAGAGCCAGATTAAACCGTCCATTTTAGCTTTTAATTTGCTTCCGGCTCTTAATTAGAAGCAAATCATTAATGCAGCTGAAAATAGTGTTTTTACATGGATGAGTTGGGTTATTTAGTGACAGAAGCCGTTTTATTCCATATTTAGTTGTGTGATACTTAAACATTTAGTTTGAGCAAATAATATGATCATAAAGTATGAGAATATGGAAAATAAAGTATGGCTTTTTGAAGATTGGAATACAAAATTAATCCCAACCTGTGTCCCAACACAAAGATAAACCAGTAGTATTAGAAACTGGTACTAAAACTAAATAGATCACTTCAGGATATATATTATTGTATATGCTAAAACAACCATTTCATTTGTAGATTTTACCGCGAACTTAGTAAAAAAATCTGCATTTTATTTGGATTAAAAATTGTGTAAGGTTAAGCTGTATCATAATAGTCCCGAATGGATTATTATTTTTATCCTACAGTAAGTCCAATGGAAACTCTTTCATATCGTGTCAAAGTAAAGAATTTAAGTTCTTAAGAATTTGTTTTTGGTCTTTGTACGTTATTTTATTTAGGTCGAGCTATTTCCTTATTTATTTCTTTTGTAATGGTGTAATAGAAATGTATTTTTCACACTGTCTTCATACTTCGTTTAAAACAGATAATCAATTGGAATAAAGTTTATGGTTAGCTCATTTGCTCAAATGCCTCAAATCTACAACATAAAAAAAATAAAAATTTTATCAACATTAAAAAATATTTTTACTTATGTATTAAAATTACCAACTAAAGTAACACTTCCATTACGAATAACGAAAACAGCAGCACTAACGCGGAACTTTTTTTTACAAGCTTTTTGTAGCTTGTAATCTAGCCCAGTGTCAATTAATTACATTTCTACACAAACGTCCGTTCAAAGTAAATTCATCTCCAAAGATCACTGAAAGGCTAGCTTTAATTAAAAGTTTAGCTCCTTGTAGTGCATGTTTGCGTTCCGACCACCCTTTATTTGCGTGGCTAGGAAATGAAACACTGTTGTAAGTAGCTAGCACTGTGTATATGGAACTCTATCAGGATCGAGGAATTGAAGCTAGTATTTTATTAATTCTGTGTAAAAGTGAAAACTGTAAAAGTAGGTAGCGCTTTTCCTCAAGTCGGTCGACAATGAAAGTTATGACAATCCAAGTGTAAATTATTATTTATCGAGCATACAAAACGCGATTTTTTTTTTAACTTTCCGTAGGTTTGTTTGTATGAGTGTTTAAAACCATGCGCAAGAAAAAAATGATGCGAACAAAACGTGCAATTTGTTTTTTAATTTTTTTCGAATGTTTGTTTGTGTGAGTGTTTTTGTTTCTGTGTGCAGGTAGTATTCAATTCAAATTTCAACGGAGTTTAGTATAAAAGATCTACGATTTTCACGATTGTTGATTGCCCACTCCAAAGAGGAGGACGGTTCATTGGACGAGTTTTAAACGTGGACGAGTTGTCCTCTTAACTTAGAAATCGAAAACTGCAATGATACCGTTCAATGGCCGATTTTCATGATATTTATTTGGTAGAAATAAAACTTTAATTTAAGGTAAAAATTGAGACCAAAGTTGGTCAAGGCAGTGTCGAGATACAGGCTTTAGTTGTAACTCAAGATTTTAAACATACATTTGAACGACAATGATTTTCAAACTCGAGTGAATTGATACAGTTATGTACGTATAACATGTCACAAATTAAGCCTTGGACAAAGGTTTACGAATCAGTGGAATCACTAAAACAGTTAACTGAACATTCTCAATAGTTTCGTTCGTGTATATCGGTTTATTACCATTCGCCTTAGTAAGTTAGGCTGGGGCCACATTGCAGGACTAGCTTTGAAGTCAGGAAATAGACGACTTACCTTAATCACTCGTTTTTGATCAGAATATTAAATGAATTGAAAGAAAGGCCTCCGAAATGTGGAACGAGCTCCCTTCATCGGTATTCTCGAGTAACTACAACATTATGTTTATAAAAGGGCTGTTAATAGAGTCTTAAAAGGTTAGCAACGTATCCGTGACGCTTTCAGTGTTACAGGCATCCATGGGCGACAACTATCGCGACTGTATTCGAGAGCGAGTAAGACTGATCTATGGCAAAGACGGTCGTGTTTTCCTTTATTTTATTTTTAGTATGTTTTTTACTATAAATATATAACGTTTTCATAGCGTTTCACACTTATAGCTCCCCACTAGGATAACCTGCGTCGGAGATACCATGGAACACACACAAAGACATGGACTACTAACACCCAGACCCAGATCAGATATTTAAATTAATCATTCAAACATCTGCCATGCCAGGAATCGAACCCGGGGCCTCTGGCTCATAATAAATATTTGTTTATTGGCTATTCCGACTCGAGCTATAAATTCATGTTCCGTTCCTTGTAGTGAGACTCCGGCCTTACTATTAGGTTACGGTTGGCTGTCCAATCCAACACAATAGCTGATGTGTTGCGATCCGAGGTTTAGATAGTGTGTCAAAGCATATCTGGTCGCAGTGGAGATGTGAGAAGTTAGAACTCTTGGTAGTCGGTTGAAACTTTAGAATCAGTACCTATAGTAGGTTCTGAGTTCACATCTGTGCTAATATTATGAAGAGGTAAAGTTTGTATGTATGTACCTATGTTTGTAGACGGTAATCTTTGAAAGTACAAACTAGTTCGATTTATAATATTATTTTACCAATGATAAGTTTTATTATCCCTGTTATATTATCCCTATAGACTATTTTTGTTTATGCTATTGAGTGACGAGACAAGCTAATCGCTTGCCTGATGTTAAACATCACGTTTGGTTTGCCCATAACAGGTTTGCTCAGAATTTTACTCATAGAATTCAAAACCCTGCGCAGCACTGCACTGCGCTCGCCACCCTGAGATATAAGATGATTAATATTTTATAGCCGCAAATCTGCAAAGTTCAAGGCCAAGCAGCATCGGGCACAAAGCTCCGAGTATCAACTATACAGTACAGGTAAGCAGTAGCAATAGATAAGCAATAGATTTTATTGATGACACCTTTCTATCACTCTTAATAAGCAATAGAGCGACAGGGATAAAATCTATGTCGATGCTCCATTTTTTCCACGCCTGAATTGTACATAAAATTACTATATTTGTCCCTTTTATTGTCAAGAGACGAAGTCAAATAAAAGTACTTGGTAACATTTGTTATACAAGTTCTCATAGCTTGATGAAACAACAAGAGTAAAATACAATACAAAAACCGTAAAACACGATCCAATAAAACCAAAAATAAAACGATTTTGTACCGTCTACCGTAAACTTTTCGATCTTGCTCATACACCGTAAGTCTTGAGTAATAGAGTCTAAATTAAAATGAGCAAATCAGTCAAAGCAACTTGAAGCTAAGCTCATTACAGTAGTGATTGTAAATTCCCTTCTGTAAATAATTATTTTCCTCTTCATCTATCGAGCTTGGCATTTCACAAAGGAATTGATCATGTTTGGGAATTAAATCACGCTTTGCAAAATGTGTAGTGGGTTGTAGAAACCTAGCCAACTGGATACAGTGTTCCATTTGCGGTCGCTATGCTCGTGTACATTGTTCTATGTTCATAATCACATAATTCTCGGTTTCCGATAGTTAAATTTGAGATTAGTTCTATGAAGCGGTATGACAAAATTTAGCAACAATAGAATATAGCTTTATGGCACGCCAAACAAATTACAAGATAAAACTAAGACAGAGTACCTAGTATTATATTCAGTAGTATGAGAGTAGCCTAAAATGATTTCTTCTCGACAATCTTCGGATGGACAGGATTGGAATGTGGTCGGTGGTGGTAGTTGGGCGGTCGACACGATTTTGTGAATGTAACATACATATAAATGTCCAGAGACGCCGCGCTACACAATAACACGTGAATTACCTTACAATCTGCTTTCTAGTATTTTAACTCGAATATAAAAATATATACTTCTACGAAAATAACATTATAAAACCTTACCACAAAGCATAAAACACCTATACCATTCAAAGTTGCTGTTTAATTATCGTTTTATTACTTCTTTTTAGTCACATCCCGAAAGTCGACAAACGATTGATAGGAAGAAGAAACCACATTACTATTTCTAGCTACACAATACTAATCTATGAAGGTCTCTGTCGTATAACCTAGCTTTACAGGTGAAGCAAAATTTATTCACCTTATTCTAAAATCTCTGAACACAGGTATAGGCAGAACTGAACGAGCGGACCCTTATAACTAGTGTAGTTTTGGTCACATTCCTTCGAGGTAATTGTGCGTGTCGGCCCAAAACTCGCCTAATTACGGACACTAGGTCCAGGTACGCTTTATTTGATACTCTATATCAGCTATCAGGTGTAAAAACTGTAACGCTTGAGACGAAATACATACAACCGTAGAGCTTTTTTTTATCTAGTACTAGATTTGCGTTTGACCGCCATCTCGCCTGATGGGAAGCAACGGCGCGGTCTACGATGGAGCACGCTTGCCTAGAAGAAACCGATTCACTAGTGACTTGAAGACACCCAGATTATATATATTGGAGAAACACCCACTCGGGTAGAACATTCCACATTCTAGCGGGTTTACTTTTAAAGCCTGCTTAAAATGCTTTGATAACTTCTCGCTGATGTGAAATGTCCCTTGCGAAAAAAGACGGAAAACTTTAAGCAATGATTAACTTTAAGCAGGCTTTATAAGGAAGACCCTTAAAGGTGAGGTACATAAGGAGAGACCTACCAGCAATGGACAAGTCATCATCATCTGCTTTCTAAATGCTGTTAGCTCAGTCCAGTCTACATCACAATGTCGTCAGCAATTTCCGTCTTTGTCGTCCTAAACTCATTTTCTCCCAAATTCTGCCCTCGAGGATCAACCGTAGAAATACTATACGGAACCTCGTTACATGTATACTTATCCGGAAAATTTTTTACCTGTCCTTTTTTTTTCTTTTTTTTTTCTTTTTAAAACTGCAAAGCAAAGTTAGTCAAATAAATTGACGGCCTGTTTGGCTCAGCGGTAGTAATATCCGCCTTATAAGCCAGAGGTCCCGGGTTCGATTCCCGGTCGGGCAGATGTTTGAATGATGAATTTAAATATCTGTTCTGGGTCTGGGTGTTAGTTGTCCTTGTCTTTGTGTATGTTCCATGGCATCCCCGACACAGGAATTTATCCTAGTGGGGAGCTATGAGTGTGAAACGTTATTTTTTATTTATTTTATTTATTTATAAATGCACCAACTGTAGATACCTCTCGAACCGTATCAACATCCTGTTAAAATGAACTTTTGGACATTTATAATGGTCAGATTTTATTCATGTCGGTCATAAATAATTCATGAAGTGTAAAAATGTTATTTAAATTCGTTTTAAAGCGGTGGAGGTCATTTATCAAACAGTGCTATGTTGGCGGGTCGGTTTTGGTTGCGTGGAATTTTGGGAAACTTAATGAACAACCGGCTTAAATAGTTTGTTGTGGGAATCTAATAAAAAAACCATCATAGAAGGAAAAGAAGAAAGAAGATGAAGGGAAGATCAAGGAGATTTTTTAGTCGAACTTGGACAAAGTCTGTCTTATTGCCACTCTCTCACCTAACTTCCTACTAATCTTAAAAAATAAAAAAAGCATAAATAGAATATAGAATTAGAGAAAGAAACAGAGCTCAAGTCATTATCCGCGGGTAAAGTACCCAAAAATAATTAAAAAAAACTTAAAAATATGAAAGTTTTTGTTTGGATTTTGTTACTAAATCGCGTAGAAAAAAAACAATGAATTTAATTGAAATTTTGTATAGAAGGTAAGCTTATGACCCGGATTTACATGTAGGCTACTTTTTGTCCAAATAAAAATAACAACTCTTACAAGATAGCGGGTAAAACTGTAGGACGCACATAGTAAGAGTCTGAAAATGACTAGGACAATCTCTTACGCCGAAGAATATAGTCACTTTATCCAATGATTTATTGGACTGCGGCTCAACCATACGCCATTTCATTTCCATTTCGTGTGTTCGAATTTTAAAAAGATTTAATCGACCTAATTGTTACGTTATCTATTGCTGAAAATTCATAGTTATCAGTACTAGTCACGAAACCGCTATGATGGGCCCAACCGTTCAGTATTTCACCAACAAACTGTGCACTCTGCTTCTGGTAACGAGCGAAGTTTCACACAAGAGCTTTCCCCAATCCAGTGACCAGTAATTACTTGCAGGTCAGCACTAGGAATAGTAAGGAATCTATGGACACAGAAAGAAGACTTGTTATACGTTCTGCTAGCCTAGTACTTCAGCATCTATGATGAAGTGAGTAAGTTATTGAAGTGTGTGTGTGAAATATTTTTTTCTAATAGTTTTAGGCTACCTGCAAATACTATTTTATTGTCTTCGTCATCGTGTCAAATAAAGACTAAAAAAAATATTTTTTTTTACCTCTATACAGGGTTATTCATAAAGGGTATGCTAATCCGAAAAGGGCTTGTAGTACTCATCAATATGAACCACTTTTACTATGGGACCAACACGAAATACGCAAAAAAAAATCAGCTGTTCCATAGAAAAATGTCAATGATACTCGATATAAAAAGTGTGTGTATTTTTTTCCCGACTTTCGCGAAAAAAATACACACACACTTTTTATACTTTCTGGTGTTTGCGTACTGCAATAAAACTGAGCACAAGTGCTACGTTTGCTACGAAAATTGTCGTAGAACTGCTACGAAAGCTACATTCAAACTGATGTCAGAACCCGCCCAAGTTGCTATACTGTTGCTATAACTTCTATGATAGCTAAGTAAGAGTGCGGAAACTGGCCCAATTTGGCTTGTAAATTGAGAACTTTGCGCCCGGCGATAAGGCAGCCGAGTTATTGTGTAAGTTGGTATCGCGATTGTGCAATTGTTGAGACGAGATTATCGGGTTTTAAACTGTTGGTCAGTTTGAAACTGTTCAAGTAAATTGGCAAGCTCTAAAGGTTAGAACTACGTAGGTAATATAATTAATGATCAAACGAACTTACCAAGTGAAGTTCGATCACAATTATGTGAACGGCTTCATTCGACGCGATTTTGTTTTTGTTTACATATTGTAGTTGTGTCTCACGTACTGGCCCTCAACACGGATTGTTTAGAGATTTTATTCCCCGCTTTCAAAGTTTTTTATTCTGGTAACACTAGAGATCGTCCATAGTCGTTAAGTTCGTTACTATCGTACCCCCACCTCACTTCAGAGCCCAGAGGGGAGCCATCGGCCGGTCGAACTTCATTCTGTTTAGAGCAATAGTTTTACTACAGTCCGGCAAGTATAACTTGGCGCGGCTGTGCGCCACTGTGTACTTTTATAACTGCTTCTCTTGTACCACTTTTTATCACTTTAGGCATGATGATAGCACAGTAGCAAATATAATAGTAGCAAAAATATTCGCAACGATGTTTACTATGAACCCGGAAGTGTCAAAGTAAATTTTCAAGATTGCCGATTTAGTTCCTCAAATCGCCACCGCCAACTTAAACTTGTGGCACTGTAACTACTTATTTTGTGACCGGTAATGGAAAAAAATTACCCATAAATTGATTATGATTACCAATTATCAATTTCACATTTCATTATTAGGGTTAGGGCATTTATATACATTGTATATAAGTACTAAGTAGGTTACTTAGCTAAGCTATTTATGGGAGGGTGTATATATTAATCGCGTCGAATGAAGCCGTTCACATAATTGTGATCGAACTTCACTTGGTAAGTTCGTTTGATCATTAATTATGTTTCACGGCTTCATTCGACGCGATTTTGTTTTTGTTTACATATTGTAGGATGTTCAGAGAAAATTAGTGAAATGTGAAACAAATTTTTCACAAAATACAAATACATAATTATGTATATCCTTTTATATGATGTTTATAACCGAATCGATCCCGCCACAGACTGTTGGCATGTTGTGAACATTTAGCTTAAAATGTTCTGAGCATCCATCCCAGCATGTCAGTTTTGAAATAAATTTCGAACCGTTAGATTTTTTATACTACGCTAACAAAATATGATAACTTATTTAAGAGCTGGATCTGTATCTATGCTGCTTCTTCTACCTATATAGGTACATAAAATCATAATGTATGATGATACAATATTCCCAGAAGACATTCCCAGTGTAGGTGCTGGACGATACTGCGACGTGTCGCCAGCACGAGAAAACTCCAACTAATGAAGAACTAATAAGATAAATATTATTTTATTGGATTTAGTGGTGGAGTCCGTCTATCGTTAGATACGGTTAGGTTTACAGTCTATTTAAAAAAGTTATTAATACTAATATTGAAAAACTTAATAAAATTAATAATCAAAAGCCTCTCCCACTAATAGCATTAAAAAATAATTGTAATTCTGGCTGATAACTGTGACTATGTGTCATATCAGAAAATGTAATCCAAGATTTAGTACATAATAATCAGTTATTGTATTGTATTAGTGACATTATTTCTGTAAAATCAACGAAATGGGTCCTTGGCTAACCAACTACGTTGTTTGAGTCATATAAACCAATGTATGGGTGTGCAGAGTTCGTGTGATAAGACATCAGCAAGGACATTCAAGCTGGTAGAAATTGAAGTTAAAACTTACAATGTCAAAAAAAAAAAAAAAATAAATAAATAAATCACAAAAAAAAAAGGAAATATAATGCTTACATGCACTAGGATAAATTCTTTTTGTCTTTTAGCATTATTCATAATATTTTGCGAGTATATCACATTACTGAAAAAACTCAAGGGATCTTTAATCTAAAAATAATGAATTGCTTAATGTTTAAGCCAAGTTTTTGTACATATAATTGTTTAATTATTGAAGTTAACTTGATTTTATTTGACTGAATAAATGACGATATCAGCATTTGACAGTGACACTAATGATCCATCAATGAGTTTTAAGTTAAGTAAACATTGTGTAGGTACTTTGATTTTTTCAAACAAAATCCAACATTTATTTTTCTTGAATTCTTAAGCCTTAATTATATTACTAGCTCGCATTACTAATATCGATTTCTGGTTGTCATCATGGCGATACTTTATCATAACTTACATATCTTCTTGGAGTCTCTATTTAAGTAAATTAAATTTCAGCTACGATAAAAATAAAAACAAAAAACATTTTTGCAATTAGGATGAGGCACCCGGTCTACAAGAATTTGCGCAAATTCTACTCCTCTCAGTAGCCGCAACTGTCACACGGCGGTGGCAGTGATGGTTCTATTTTCTACTGCTAACAAACTGTGCTCCTCCAACCTGGTGGCGCGGGCGTCTACCAATGTTCAAAGGTAACTCTCCTAATATAAAGCCGTCGCCTAGTGAGAGCGGCTGTCACACCAAATTATGAAGTGAATCGATTAATCGGACCAAGTGTATTTGCATTTTTGTAACTCTGCTTATCTCTGTTTTACTTAATGTGTATCAGCAATGAATAATTGAAAATGTGACATTTACCATTTACTTAAGAGACCCATCGTGATAGACGTTTCTCGTCGTATAAGAATACATAGAGTAGCATACAGCGTAAAAAACTAACCATGTGACAAAATATGTGTCCTTGTATGATCTGAACTCAGGAATAAATTTTTATATAATATACATAATATATTTTTTCTTGTGTTACCCTTCTTTAACTTAATAAAGTATGGTATAAGACTGAAGTGTCAGTGACACATTACTTTACTTTTGAAAAATTTGTATCCAGCAGTTTCCTAACTTGAAAATAATAGTAACATATAGCTCGGTGCTCGGTGGTATTTTGAATCATACGGACAATCCTCCTAAAGATATTGATAACGAAATTATCAAAAATAATGTGTTAAAATAATGATCAATAGGTATATCAATTTATGTGGCAAACGCACACAGTTATGGTTTTGTAGAAACTGTTTGTTCATATAATAACTAATAACTAGAGGTATAAATGTACCTAAAAATAAAATAAATTAAGGAGTAAAAATAACAATTGCTGACTTGGAGAAGTATAGCACAATGTAAACTGTTTGCCCAACTTTTGCATAGTACCTATAATGCGGTGTAAGACACCCATATCGTATTTAGCAGAAAAAAACGTGTCAAAACTTCGTTAATTTTCATAGCGACACACATCGTAGAATACTGCATCCTACAAAAGTTACATAAAACGTAGTGTAATTCAGACTTATTTATTTATTGATTTTTGTTACTTTTAAGTCCTATGGATGTGATAATCCTAAATAAACGTATACTTATTGATATGAATTTTTATTTAATAATTGTGTGTCGCATCCCGTAGAACACTGTACTGCGTCAACTAGTGAGGTTATGCATAGTATAAAACAACATAAACACGGCGCGTCTCGTAGGATACTGTTCTGCAGCAACTTAAAGAAATATATTGCACAGTAATACTGTATAGCATAAACTAGAATGTTCGTTCTAGAATTATAATGCACAGTAAACACGTCGTATCTCGTAGAATACTGTATTGCCTCAAATTAAAGAAGTGTATTACACAGTAATAATACCTACTAGGTATATGTATAGCATAAACTAGAATGTTATTCTAGAATTATAATGTAAGAACATGTTCGTAATGTGAAAAATACTTTAAAAACAAGAGCAAAGCAAAAGCTTTGCAAGGCTTAGCATAGTAGAATGTGTTGTATAAGCACATAATAATTATATTTATACTCTTGTCATGTCCCTGCATCTACTAGCTGTTTATAACATAATTTTTAGACAATATATTAGCCCGAGTGTAGCGTAAGCTATGATTAAGCAAAAATAACGTTAATATTTCATAAAGGTTTAAATAGCCCAACTTGAAGTCAAAATTACAGAAGTACAGCCACAACAGTAAATAAAAATAAAGTAAGTAAGTGTAATAAGTATATTTAAGGTGGTTTGAGCACATAATATACACTTCCTGTAATAATTAGCATACACTGCACAAAATATAACTAGTCAGTTTTCCGTTTGGATATGCAACTTGTAACACTTTGCAACTAACCAAGGCTAAGCTAAGCTGTAGCTTAGTAAGAAACTCAGGGTTCTTGATGTGAAAGTATCAGCACAGACGTAACGGTGACGCATTTCTTTACCCAAGGCAAGAAAAAGCGAACTACCCTACTTTTCAGAAAGTTTCGTTTAGTCAGAGGTTTTGCGTATGATGCATGTTAACATGTGTGACAGTATCTGCTCCGATGCTCCGATGCGACAGTATCAGCTCCGATGAGATGGTATCTGCTCCAATGCGACGGTATCTGCTCCGATGCGACGATATCTGCTCCGATGCTCTGCTCCGATGTTGCAGCGACGCATTTTCTCACGAGCAAGAAGACGCGGACCAGCCCTTCTTTTCTTAAAGCAGGCATAGTCACACTGTGTAAACACACACGCGTCACTTCTTCGTCATTTTGATGCGACGGGATCAGGTCCGATGCGACGGTATCCGCAAGACCCATGTAAAAGGGGGTATAGTGCAGAGTGAGGCTGCGACCCAAAGGGTACACTTAAGCCATTGTGTAAAGACCCAATGTAGAAAGGGTGCAGTACAGAGGTTGTCATTTTTATGCGACAGTATCCGCAAGACCCATGTAAAACGGGAACAGTACGGTGGACAGTATCCGCAAGACCCATGTAAAAATGGGAACAGTACGGTGCAGATTGAGGCTGCGATCCAATGTAGAAAGGGCTCGCTGTCAGATGAGACTTCGATGATTTCTCGACGCGCCAATCCTTTATTTCTTCGTCGCTTTTTTCCGCTACCCGCTACCCGCTTTCGGTTTCTCCATTGCAACTTGTTTTAGTTTTCGTGCGAAGGCCTCGGCACGGAAACACGGAATGAAGTTCGACCGGCCGATGGCTCCCCTCTGGGCTCTGAAGTGAGGTGGGGGTACGATAGTAACGAACTTAACGACTATGGACGATCTCTAGTGTTACCAGAATAAAAAACTTTGAAAGCGGGGAATAAAATCTCTAAACAATCCGTGTTGAGGGCCAGTACGTGAGACACAACTACAATATGTAAACAAAAACAAAATCGCGTCGAATGAAGCCGTGAAACATAATTGAAGATAATTCGTATTCCTGCCTAAGGTAAAGTGAAGCAAAACTTTTTATTGAAGGAAAATTAAATAATAGTAAAATTGCCTTCTGAATATTTTAAACTAAAAAATGTTTCCTTCATTTATTTTATGTTCTGATTTTGGTTACTATTTAGCAGACTGTTTGTTTCTTTGCCATCTATGGTATAAACAAGAACATTATTTTTACAAAACAAAAAACAAAAACCGACTTCAAAAGACCGACTATTGAGTTATTCATCTATTTGTCGCGCACGTACTTAATGCAAATTTAAGACTTATATGGTTTTCTCATGGATGCCATTATCAGAACTGGACTAAATTGAAATGGGACCAAATGGGAAGCGTCAGCTTTCTAATAAAAAAAGAATTATCAAAATCGATTCACCCAGTCAAAAGTTATGAGGTAACAAACATTAAAAAAAAAATAAAAACATACAGACGAATTGATAACCTCCTCCTTTTTTGAAGTCGGTTAAAAAGAGATAATGCATAAAAATATTATCAAAACTCCACGTAAGAAAAATATGCCCGAAAAGCATTTGATGGTAAACCAACACGAAGCATATTTACTTATTCACAACAGTGAATGATCATCGAGCGCTTTTCAAAAAAGGCCACCAAAGGCTAAACACGAGCCAAAAAAACGTCTCTAAAAACCGAAAAGCCCTGTTCCGTCCGACTTTTAGTACCGTCGTCGCCATTATCACGACAGACAAAAATTACAACCAGCAACATTTTATTATCCCATAATTAGATAATCACAAATTATTCGTAATTCCGCAGGTAATCTGAAGCAAAACTCGGAAAGAAAGTTTGGGAACAAAGGAGTGTTTTGCATATTTAATATGCGTAATTTAGAAAGGTTGCCTCCTGGGGCCAGGTCACGACGCCATTGGTAATTATAAATGTAGATTATGTATAAAATTTACTGTAAAAATACAAGACCTAAGTTTTCTCTGGAGAGGTAAAGAGGTTTGGTGCTTTCATGAAATTCAGGGTTGACAGGTTTTGTTGAAATTGATACTAAACTTTTATGCTTGATCCCCTGAAGTGAATAGGTAGACGGGCCGGTTTTTTAAATGGAAACAAAGCTAAAAATCTTATTCAGCCTAAGATTTCTGACTTTATTTTCAAGAAATATTTTTTAATGATCACACTGTACCTCTAGTCTAGTAGTTTAGCATCACTAATGCGAAAACGTAGAAATACCAAAGTGGTTTACCAATGAGCCAATTAACGTATTCATGTTTTCAATTTCTCAGTTCTTTTCATGTAAAATTTTGTACCTATAGATAAAAAGCTAATAACTTAAACATAATAATAGTTCAAAAAAACTAAAAACACGCTTTGTTTAGTGTATTGTCATAGGTTCTCGATATATCTACAAAGTTTGAATGAAATCTGACCGTTTAAAGTGGGTCAAAAACGCGCCCAAAGGAGTTGGTTACAAACAAACATACAAACATACAAGTGAAGCTAATATAAGGCGTGTAAAAATGAGTTTGGCCTACAATAATTTGCTAATGGGATATTTTTAAAATTCTTATTTTACTTTTTTCCAGATTTATATAGATGTGCTAATGGAATATTTTTATGAAATTTACTTATTTTACTTTTACACAAGATAACTTCAACTAAAATCCCAAGGTGTCCAGTGAACAAAATATTCTAACTATACCTTGTGAACAGAATATTCACCAGGTTTGAAGACCCACCTCAGAGGGTGGGGGAGGCAGTCTTCATAAGAGGATTAAACAGGGTAATAAGGTTTGCACCCGCACTTGGCTAGGTCAAGTAGGGCTTACGCGTTCTTACTGTATGTGACTATGTGCCCCTACTTGAAGTCCACGACATGACGGCGGAACTGTCGTGTTTTGCTTGGAGGAATTATGGACATGGTTATCTTTACGTGATTCTAGATGTTTTAAAATAATTATTTTCATACAAATTATTTTCATACAGATTGCTGTTAACAATCTAATGAGTGAGTTTTACGTTTCGCTAGCTCGTTGCGATTTTTTGTTGTTCTGTCAATGAATATAAACATTAAGATAATTCTAACAATAAATTTATAACTTTATTTGATGATTGATTTGATTTGATTGATAGGATTTTTGCAGCCAATTATTAAGGCATTCACTGGCAAGTCTAATTTGACTAAAAGTGTTAATATCCTCGTCTAATAAACCTTAATGTAAAATACAGTTTTAGTGTTATTAAAAAGGTAGTACTTTTAGATTTATCAACTAAAGCCTCAAAAATTAGCTTTATAAATAAAGAAATGGTGTTTCACATTCATAGCTCCCGAATAGGATAACCCGTGTCGGGGATGCTAGAACAGAAATTTAAATTAAAGAATTGAAGAAGAATTAATTAGAAATTTATATTTAAATTAATCATTCAAACATCTACCCAGCCGGGAATCGAACGCGGGACTTCTGGCTTACAAGGCGGACATACTACTGCTTAGCCAAACAGGTCGTCAAGGATGGAAGTATTGGAATTAATCAAAAATATATTTTTTTTAACTTACAGTTATGGAAAACACAGTTTTAATTAACACTTGTTTTAGGTATACAGCATGAAAATTGGTGGAACGCTGATGTGTTCGGAATTAAACGAACAGTTGTCACTTATTAATTTTTAAATAAAAAAGACGTGTGGCACTCGGGGACTGCCGCGGTAAAGCTATTGCATAGCATATTTCTTGCAAATAGAAAGAAGAAGATAGAAGATGCAATAGTTTAAAAATACTGATTGTACTGCAAATGAGTAAAAAGTAAGACAGTATTTTTTCTCTCCTGAAAAGTAGCAAAATTCAACCTAGAGATTTCTCTACCACGCTGCCTTCTCAATGTGAAGAAATATCTTACGAGCCAATAATGAAGAAGGTTCCATAATTTAAGTCATGCATACTTAAATAAATTATTCCAAATTTAATTGCAAACACGTTAGACTCCGCCCTATCCCAATATACTAAGCTACCGAATGTCAAATTAAATTACTTTTTTTTATTCCAGCCAGCATACTTTTCTGTAATTAAGTGGATAAATGGAGGAACTATTTTTTTCTAAGAAAGACTGTCATTTTTGTTTTGGAAGTGCAATAGTGGCGCCTACATTGAACTATTTTTTGACTTCGGTGGGGGGTGTTAGGTTTTTTTGGAACGGAATTTCTGCATTCCACGCTCAAGGCCCGCGATAAAATCTATGCAATAGCTTAAAACATTGGTAAGGGACATAATGATCGGTTCGGAAAACTAGCTAGTCTTATATCCATAGATAGTGCCTAATAGGGATTATAACACCTTGCCGCCGGCAGAAGGTCGAATATAATAACGTTTAATTCAATAGGAAGCTATGGTGTAGTCCACACTAATAGGTACCTATATTAAAAGACCTATTTAAAAGACATTTCATACGGCATTATTAATCTGAAAATACAAACTGAAGTGTTTATAAAATTGTCATCTCAATATCAGAAATGCCGTCAAAAAGCCACGACATTTCGTTTTATTACTATAGTAGCCTCATGACCCACTAGCCACGAGACACGACCTAACCGCTACCGCATAATCATCTGTTGTAGATCCTCCTCCTCAAATCGTGCTCCTTATGCCTGAGGGTCGCGACCACCACCTCCAAATAATTTCTCTCTCATGATGTTGCGCCAGCGTTTCTTATCTTCAGCAATGTATAAAGCATCGTAGACTGAGGTGACGAGATTCAAATTCAGATTCAGAACATTTATTTGCAGAACATGGTAGTACACAAAATACATACAACCCGGTCACAATATCTGTGCACCTGACCTCGTGACCGTGACGTCATATGTCTAAACTTAACAATAAATATTAAAAAACAAAACAACAACAAAGCGAAAATATCTCAAAATTATCGGGACGTGTATCGGCAACGAAGATGCTAACCGTACTGTCGCACCGGGGAGTGCGCGGAGAGGTGACAGGGGAAGCGGGAGAGGCGCCGCATTCCAGCGAGGTGCACAGATATTGTGACCGGGTTGTAATTACATAGGTACATGGTGTTAATATCATTAGTTTACAGTCTCATGCTCTTGCCACGTGTGGCGTACAAATATTAGTATGGTTAATAAATTAGAATTGATTAAAATTAAATAATAAAACTGTCGAAGTCAAAGTCTAGTAAAAATTAATTAATCATTATTACTAATGTTACAGTCAATATTTATTTAATTTTTATGAGTAAGTCAATTGAGAGTGGTGCTAATCTGATCAAACCAACGTATCGGAACTCTTGCAGATAGAACATGGTTAATTAATGAATGAATGAGTAGTCCCGTGCATTTGTCAAACCACGCTTATTTTGAAACCAATATCAAACCATATAATAGCTATAAAAATACCAAATTCTGTCATTTTATGGGATGAAATATTTAAACCATTTTGAGCCTAGGAAAGTTTGACGCTTTCCATTGGCAAAACACTTGGACAGATCATACAAAATTAACTAGAAATTTAACTAATAATGAACTGGACCCAAAATCTCATTATACCGGACCAACATACATTTCAGGTACAATATAATATTATTACAGAGTAATAAGGAAAGGATATGCTTAACCGAAAAAAACTCATATACTCATCATTATGAACAACTTTTTCTATCGGACCAACATAAAAATCGCGAAAAACAAGGTAAACAAAACCGTTTTAGAAAAACAGCTATTCCGTAGAAAATATTTTTTTTTTTTTTTTTTTTTTATGTAATTGAGTGACGAGACGAGCAAATCGCTCGCCTGATGTTAAACGAATGACACAGTAAAATACGTATGTGGAGCAGATATTTATTTCGCAATTTCAGTTTTGGTCCCATTTTAAAAGTGGTTCACAGTTATGAGGACTTATGATCTCTTTTCTGCTTAGCATACCCTTTCCTTAAAACCCTGTCTTCAGGTAGCTATACCAGCCCAGTGCAAATTATATCCGAGCACCTTATTACGTAACGATGTAACGGCGTTCCCAAGTCGGCCGCCTTCGGGCTGCGGCTTGGCCGACGGTCAACTCGTTACCGGCCCGGGGAGACTGCCTACATAGAACAGAGCTGATGGTAAGTCATGTTTGATCATTGTTACTATCTCAATCTTAGTGTATTCTTTGTCAATTGAGTCTAGATGTTTGTTATTATTTAGATGACCAGGAGTATATTATAACTACATACAAATCAGCTGTTCCATACATTTTGACGAGTGTCATTGACATTTTTCTATGGAACAGCTGCTTTTTCGCAAATTCCGGTTTGGTCCCGTATTAAAAATTGTTCAAAATGATTTGTACTATGAGCCCTTTTCGGCTTAGCTTACCCTTTCTGAATAAACCTGTATAGAACAGAGCTGATGGTAAGTCATGTTTGATCATTGTTACCAGCTCAATCTCAATGTTTTTAGTCATCTGAGCTTATAGGTTAGTTCTTAGTTGGATGTAGTCCTCTCCAAATCAGGAGGATATTCCGGGCTGTTTGAGATTATCTCGGTTACTCTCACTGCCATGATTTTTCTAATGAGAAGATATTGACACAATATCTTGCTTGCCAGAATAGGGCCCTGTTTCTTGAGTGGCAAGGATTCTATGATTGCAAATTTGCCGGAGTCTATTTGTATACCTAGATGTCTTTGAAAAGGAACTATAACTAAAATATAGCTTAACCTACCTACACGTCTAGTACTAGATTATTAATACAAAGATGTCTATAAACAGAGAGGGAAGTCTTCATATCGTAGTATTGCGGTTGCAATACTGTGATAATGAAGACTGACTTATGATCCAAAGCCATTATCTGAATAGGCACATCATACATTTTACCATGAAACTAGATCCACTCTTATCAATGTGCTGTGCCCTCGACAAATGACCGAGATGTGCGGATAGTGTGCTCAGACCTTAATGACATTGTCTGTTAGCTCATTCATTTTGAAAATTACAAACCGAAGGGATTACTATCCCGTTCTTCAATGTTTTGAAATTTTTTCGACGCCTCTCATACTTTGACTTTGAATTTTCGATAGTACGGGTTCTTATTTTTGGGTGATAGTTTTTAATAGATTTTAAATAATAAAATATGGCCAAATTAGTTGTTCAACTATCTTTTTGTAATACCGAAAAATGGTAGCTGTCGTAAAACAAAGGTTGCAAATAAAGATACAGAAATAACGAATTTAATTGTTATCAATTGCAATTAGTCTATGGGTAGTGCAATCAAATGCTATGCTAATTAGCCTAAAAACTTATAACAGTAGTCATTCAACTATTAAACTATCGATTTTCAAGATCAAAATGTATTTGAATGTTTAAAATTTCGCTATTTTAAAAGCATTTCCGACGGAGCTGTCTCGATTGCGTCTCCAAGGAGCCGTAACGAGTTGCGCTCGAGCCAAGACGAGGAGCAGATCCTCGCAGTCATTTGTGAAGTCATTTTGATACTGTGACCAGTTATGCTCTAGTGACTAGAGTGTCACTGGTTACGATTACACTTGTCACGAGGTAAGTCAGTGACTCTTATGCGACAAGGAAGGAAAAATAAATCGTTTTTCAATAAAAACTACATGGCAAAAAACCCCTTTCTTTTATGGTACTTATATTTCTTTCAAAAGTATTTGTTTTTTTTTTTTTTATATTATAGGTACCTAATGTGTTTTCTTAAAAGTTTTTTAACTAACCACAGGAGAAGTTT
Organism: Alcis repandata; assembly: GCA_949125135.1. Lineage (NCBI taxonomy): Eukaryota > Metazoa > Arthropoda > Insecta > Lepidoptera > Geometridae > Alcis > Alcis repandata. The sequence continues at coordinate 10,006,501 of OX421238.1, forward strand.
AGTTGAGCCTTTTTCCAAATTTTGCAATTCAAATGTATGCTGCTTCTTTAATATTTTAATAACCTGTGGAATGTGGATGTATACTGCAAGATAACTAGTTCAAAGCACAAAACGAATAAGTTTCAACTCTCCATGTTCCTTAAATACAAGAGTAACTCTTTATGGACACCACAAAAAAAAACATAGTCAGATACATAAGAGAAAGGCACTAAAGGCGGTCGGTCTTATCACTAAAAGCGAACATTTAATTTCATTTATGTGACTAGATCCGATTGGCGCAAGACCGAGGCGCAGTGGGAGAGAGGCCTATACCCAGCAGTGGGATAAGGAAGGCTGTGGATGATGATGATGAATAGTGTAACTAATAATTTAATTGACAAATATACAAATATTGAAATAATCTGAATACAAAAACAGAAACCTAAAAGCAGTAACTTGCATACAATACCGACATTTTAAAATATTTACAGAAATCTCGTTGCAATCTCAAGTCCCTAGGGAGTGGCAACGAGTTGACTTCGAGCCAAGTTCATGACATCGGATCCTCTCTCCGCTTGCGGAAATAGTCTTTTTAAAATATAGTAAAAGAGCTGTCTTTTTTATGCTATTGAGTGACGAGACGAGCATATCCCCTTGATGTTAAACGTCACGTTTACACATAACAGCGCGACCCAGAATTTTGCATTCCTAAAATTCAAGACCTTGCGCGGCACAACACTGCGCTCGTCACCCTGAGATAAAAAATATTTAATCTATTGTTTAACTTAAAAATAAATGTATACCTACGTTTCACACTCATAGCTTTCTTCCCACTAAGATAACTCGTGTCGAGGATGCCATGGAACACACACAAAGACAAGGACCACTAACACCAGACCCAGAGCACATATTAAAGTTCGTCATTCAAACATCTGCCCGGCCGGGAATCGAACTCGGGACCTCTGGCGGATATACTACCACTACTGACAGGTAGTCAAATTAAAATATTGACGTAAATGGTATATATACATACATATTATGTTAATGAGTTGATGGAAAAAGAAAGAACAAATCAATGTTACCAGGTTTGAAGCTAATAAGTGACGTTGATATTAAATATTAGTATTATTGGTACAATTAAAAAAAAGTCGTGATTACACAATTTCGATACTGTCAGCAGCAGTCGAAATTCAGCACATAATTATATTGTATATGCTACCTATACCAATGCAAAGTGGACGCATAATTGGAAAGCGAACCCCGGCTCGCAACGGGATATACTTATCAGGAAAAAGATGTTTAAAACTCTCTATTTGGGTTAACAGGTCCTTATTATTTACAGAAATCATTAGGAAAAACCTGAAAATAAATAAATAAAGATCGATCAAACAAAAGTACATTTGATTTGACCATTAGTCCGTTTGGAGTGTTTCTTCAGTGTCTATGTCTGTGATTTCTGTATTGCTTTGTTCGCTGTGATTTGTAATTAACACAGTTAAAAAGCTTCTTACTAACACCATGGATTTTTATGTTATCCGAAATAAATACATTTCTACTTGAATTTGAGAAGTCAAATTCATTTTCCAAACTAATTAGAATTTAAACTTTTGTTTGGCCAAAATAAAATAAAACAGATTGAAATATTGCAATAAAAATAATTCATATGCCCGATAAAATTCTATCGTCGAAAATAATGGCCGCTAGCGATCAAATTCCAAACATTTTGTAACAGTAATCTACAGCCAACTAGCAACAAGCACGATGAAATTTAAAAATATGCTGCAATTTCAGTGGAAACTCGGTCCAAAACTAACAGTTTCCGTGAAATACAAGCTTGCAATAAAATATCGGGTTTTCGATTCAACTCACCGAGTTAACGTCAGTGCAACGGAGATAACCGCTTCGCTTTGTTATATGATTGTCTGGCGCAAGTAACTTGCATCGTGAGGGCTTTATATATATTTGAAGCATTGATGTATTGGTTATAAACCGAGAGAGAAAGATGAAGCACTGCGTTAGATTTGGGTGAAGCAAAGAACTTCTCTACTTTCGCGCGTACGTACTTAAGACGCATACATTGACATATCAATACTACTCGCGGCACTGTAGAGATTTTGTACGTATAAGCGTGCGAAAGCGCTTCATCTTTATTTCTAAGTTTGTATGAGTTTATAGGGTTGTCTCAATAATTTGAAGGTTGACGGAACTGGCAAGTGCCGTCGGCAGTTGCTATTCGATTGACTTTTGGTCTTTGCGTCAGTTGCTTTGCTACGTAGCTAGACATTGTACTGTACAGTAGCACGTTTGTAACATTGATAGTGATGATTTTGTCGTGCATTTGGTTGACAACCCTAGAATATAAAAATAATTCTATGATTTTATAATAGACTAGCTGACTCGACAGACGTTGTCCTGTCAAAAGCCATTGCGTCAATTCTATGTCAAATATTGCGTAACTATAGCAACCGTAGTATGTTGATGCTAACTTGTCAATTTATAGTAAAAATTATCAGTATATATATAATTTGCAATAAATTAAAATTGCGACTATAATTTGAGATTTAAACTATCCTATCTCTCAAGTTGGATCGAACTGCACATGGTGTGCGAATTTTATTATAATCGGTTAAGTGGTTTATGAGTCCATTGAGGACAAACATTGTGACACGAGATTTATATATATTAAGATTATTCCCGCCCGTCTTTCTTATTTCCTGAAAACTAGTATTACATAATAAGATTTGCTGACTGCTTTGCTTTTAGCTAATAAAGCCAAACCTACACATCAGTCTGTGTACGTTATATCTAATTCCATTCAAAAATACATACAGATGTTTTCAAAGTAAATTTTCCGCGAGGTAGCAGTTAAATTAATATCAATTGCAATTTGTAAGAAAAATTAAAACGGATACATTAAACTTTCTATCCCACAAAATTCGGAAGAGATGAGTAACCCCGGGAAAATCAGCAAGCTACTAGCTCGTATAATAATTGAGCCCACAAGACGTCCTTCCGCCGTGATGGCACTCGAGGTAATGGCGGTTTCGCACCATTTTCCTCAGCGATGATAATGTACTTAAATGAACAAGATACGTTCAAGAGACGCTCGTCTTACGTTGCAGGTTGGGGTAATGTTCGATTTGAGTTACGTGAGAGAAAATTGTTGATTTTCCTTGATAAAGCAAGTTCATTAGGTCCGTGAAAGTCTTTTTTATAAGGTGTTTTTATACGACAAACATATTGTAGAATATCATATGGCTAACCCTGAAAATGCTAAAAAAACAACAGCTGTTTCATAATTTTTATCAAAATTCAACTTTATTTGTATGCCGCTGTTTTTTTTTTGTTTTACACTTGACTACATTACTACACGTTTTCATTAGCAAGGAAAATAACATCGGATAACTTTTATAATAATCATCGCTTTTTTTCATCTAAAGAAATTATAAATCGAACTAGTAATTTTCAGAGACCTTCTACCAACAAATAAAAAGTTTACTTTTTTACAATATTAGAATAGATACCTAGTATTTTCAACGATTTAAAACAACCTCCTATGAATTAGTTATAGGTAACTAGTATTTTAATTCACGATTTAAAACAACCGACTATTAGAGTAGTAATTTAATATTTTAATTGACGACTTAAAACAACCTACTATTAGTATAAATACCTAGTATTTTTCACGACTTAAAGCAACCAACCAAGCCACGTTACCCCACGTTACGCAATGTTACCCCACGTTAAACCAAGTTTCTCCGCACAATTCCAACCCATACATCTTTAACACCAAGCTCGTTTAATGATTCAGTACAGAATTAGGAATAATTGCGAGACCGGCCGCAGGTAATCTAGATAAAAGCAGCATGCGGGTAGTCGGGTAGGCAGTACTTCACTGTCCACTTTTAGTTACAACAGCGTAAGTTGGACGTAACTTCACTACAGTACAGGGTTATAAGAAAAGGAAATAAAAAGTTAGCATCCAATTTCACTGGTAAACACTGTTTTTGTCACACGAACTTTGTGATGATTTTTGTTTATGTTGGTGTACCCTCATTAACAATATATAATAATTTTGTTTCAATCACGTCCAGTTTTTTTGTGACCACTACATATTCATTTCTGACCTCATATACGTGTCTTTTTTTTAATAACTTCATATAACGACTGCATATCATATATACGTTTGTTACATCGTAAACATGCATCTTAAACATGTAAACATGCTTGGACTACAGTTTTGGGTGCTGTGAGTGACGAACAAGGCGAGAGGTTCCATCAGGACATTTCCTTAATGGAGAAGCGCTATCAAGGGAAATGGAGCGCAGGAATGCTAGCAGATTATTGTCGGAGACTTAAAAAAGACCTTCCAGAAGCCAAATATTTACGAAAATCATCAGTATTTTTTCTATATTATGCAATAATTTCTCTAAATGTAGCTTATGTTTGTACTTTTTAAGAAAATATATGTTTTGATGTCACAAGAAAACCTGACGTGTCAATTTTTTTTCATTCGCATATTATTGTTTAGTGGCCCTAGTACATTCAAAATTTGAAATTGGTCCAATAGTAAAAAACTCTTTCGACTTAACTTTATAATAGCCAATGGACTTGGTGTTAAGTTTAAGCTTGAATTATAAACTTAGCTGCTTTTGATTTCCGAAAAATCCAGACAATTTAGGAATTAACGGCTAAAACTTGGACGTTTTCATACGATTCGACAGCTCGAATCGAAAAAATCGATTTCTTATAGACCAGCGTGCTTCGTCATAGACTACATTACCAAAAGTGTCAAACGCAAGCCAATCATTAAAAAAATATAAAATAACATAATATCATTAAAAACTTTTTCATAGATAAACAGATAAATAAATTTATTTTTCATCCCGATGTTGAGTTTTCAAATCTTACCAACATTAACACAACAAAATAAATCATTAGCCTGTCTCCCACGATCCGGACATTTCACGAATCATTAAACACCTATTCATCAAAACCAATAAACAAATTCTACCACATTTAAATAAGATAGAACACGAACCCGCTCGCTCTCCCGAAGGATCCGATCTATCTTCGTGAACGGCATTAGTCGGCGACACATCAAGCCGGCATCAAGCCTGCATCAATCACTGGGCCAAAGTATTTTCGGGAAAACATAAGGTGTGAGAAAAAATGTACGTTTTCCGTATGACTGATAGAATGGGTAATACGAGTAGCAGAATATGGAAGGCAGAAACTTTTGGACGTCAATTTCAGGCTTAGTTACTACTTTTTTAGGGCATTTAGATTTTTTAAGCTATTGCATAGATTTTATCGCGGGCCTTGAGCGTGGAATGCAGAAATTCCGTTCCAAAAAAACCTAACACCCCCCACCGAAGTCAAAAAATAGTTCAATGGAGGCGCCACTATTGCACTTCCAAAACAAAAATAACAGTCTTTCTTAGAAAAAAAATAGTTCCTCCATTTATTTATCCCCCTATTACAGAAAAGTATGCTGGCTGGAATAATAAAAAAGTAATCTAATTTGACATTCGGTAGTTTTTTAATGGGATAGGGCGGGCCTAACGTGTTTGCAATTAAATTTGAAATAATTTATTTAAGTATGCATGACTTTAATTATGGAACCTTCTTCATTATTGGCTCGTAAGATATTTCTTCACATTGAGAAGGCAGCGTGGTAGAGAAATCTCTAGGTTGAATTTTGCTACTTTTCAGGAGAGAAAAAATACTGTCTTACTTTTTACTCATTTGCAGTACAATCAGTATTTTTAAACTGTTGCATAGCTTCTATCTTCTTCAATCTATTTGCAAAAAATATGCTATGCAATAGCTTTACCGCGGCAGTCCCCGAGTGCCACACATCTTTTTTTTTTTAATTTAGCGTTGTCCAAATGTCAAACCGATTAAATCACCATGTTTCTGGCGAGCGACGTGGCCATTGTGAGATTTTAAATTTAAGTAAAACACGTCAAAAAGTATGTTACTGTTTTTTAACGACTGCAGAGGTTAGTCAGTCACACATCAAGCCAGCATCAAGCGAGCGAAGTATTTCGGGAAAACATAAGATACGAGAAAAATGTTTTTCCGTATGACATAGAATGGGTAAGACAGATATTTTTAGACGTCAAATTCAAAGTGCGTGAAAAATTAATAAGACAGGCGTTGGACAGACGTGATTTTGGCTGGGAGAGGTGTTGGTTTATTAACTACACTGTCATGTTTTCATAACATGACATGGTAAAACATTTGCAAAGAATTCTATTCCCCATTTGGCTGAATTAAAATTTCATATCATAAACTCTATGAAACTGGAAAAGCTGTTTCACAGAATATTTACAGCACATTTATTTTCACAGCTAAAGTACTTTGCGAAATTACTAGAAACAAATGAAGCTCGTCTTTAATATTTGCTGAACTAAAATGAACTGCATAAAACATTGTAAATAGAACTAGAGCTAAGGAATTAACATTATTTGGTGGTCGAAAATTAAGTCGAAAAGTTATTTTATGATACCGAGTGAAGCCGCGGGCACCGTAAATTGTACAAGACATAAATTTTGTGTAATGTGACCTCATATAATTAAATAATAGATCCCTCTGTAGTATTCTTAGATCCTATCCTAGAATACACGTCTTCCCAGGCCATAGCAACCCATTTTTCCACCCATAATGAAAGCAAACGAAACGCCCGAGCGCCGACGAATCTATACCTTTGACGGCCACGTCGAGCCTTAAATGGGTTTTCCGTGTACCAATCATATCCTGGAAATTCCTCACGTATGACAAGCGAGACATCGCGTTGCATATTATATATTATAGGGACTTTTTTGGGAATCTTTGGGAAAATAAATAGTAATAAATAGAGTGTTGGCGATTTTTTTTTGACATATCGCCAGGTTCAGATTATTTATTGCTTTTTTGTGCAGAAAAATATGATGTTTAATATACTATAAATCTATTAATCTACTATAATTATAAAAATAAGTCGGGTTTTCCTTCCTGACGCTATAACTCCAGAACGCACGAACCGATTTCCACGGTTTTGCATTCGTTGGAAAGGTCTCGGGCTCCGTGAGGTTTATAGCAAAGAAAATTCAGGAAAAAATTCAACATAAAAGCGGGAAAATCTTTTTTCAGAACAATGTCCACCCGTGCGACGCCGGGATGGGCCGCTAGTTTTTTATAAATTTCATCAATTTTTTTTCATGTCAATACCTATATTTATTATACTTGAAAAAAAAATTATGAGAAAAAAAAAATTTCGTTGATTATAAAATAAAACTAAATTGTTGAACAATCTTCGAAACTAAATTTCACAGTTCTATATTGGCAACGCTGTCTCCTATAAAAAGAGATGCATAAAATTTTACTGAAATAAAACTATTTTAGTTTAGAAAATGGCACAACAAAATTCATGTTATTTTGTCGACGAGCTGCGTTATGACGTTCGTTCGATATCGACGTATGCTTTCCCCACAATGTTTTCCTTAAAATTATGTTTTCCTATTTAATGAATACTAAGTTTGATTAATGTTATTCCACAAATACACACGTTAACAGAAATGGTATCGTTTTAATTAATTTTGGTGCACATTCCCAGTGACATTCGTTTAATGAATGTCTAACACGCGGCTAGATAATGGCGCTGGCAAATTATGCTGTCTCATAAATCAACCAAAAATTGCCCGTGTTTACGAGACGATTTACATTGTAAACAGTTTACCAGAATTACAATAAACAGATTAATATTTATACCTAGTTGTTGACATAGTAAAAATGAAAAATATTCTGTAATAAGTATACAAAAAAAAAAAAACAAACAGTAATAATTAGTTATTTTTGTCTTTTTGTTCTTTGTTGTTCTGTTTCTTAATAGCTATTGTATTTATATCGTGATTTCGTGAAGTTTTTTCTCTCATCATTGTCAGAAATATAATATATTTTCCGGGCCTCTTCAGTCCCTTCAGAGCAGCAGCCTCAAAAAAAGAATTGCTCTAATACTGTCCCTCTTATGATAGTAGTAAAACTCAATATATCTACTCCAATACTTCCAAAAACTACTTAGGTTTACTCTAAGTAAATAGTACTTAGTTAGCTAAGTAGTAGATAAGTAGTTATCGGTACAGCGAATCATTTTGCGGACGGCGAAGTTCGTCAAAGACGTTACAGTTACAAGTCAACTTCGTCAAGACTGCCTGAGTCGTTCGGAAGTCGTTCAATGGTGCAATCTCGTCACATTATGTGCCAAATTGGTTTCGGAAACCATCGAGTTGTGTAATTGTTGTTTGTAGTTTAACTGTTATGGACTGTTGAAGAGTATTTCTAATTTTGAGCGTGAAATTTTGAATTCAGTTTCTTGTCCTTGTTTCCTGAGAGATATTTAAAATCTTGGGCTTTTCTAGAGCAGAGTGAATGAATTTTGCAGTCTGCCAGACACATCGTTGCTTACAGGCGAGTTTGTGGTCAAACGCAGACGTACTCGCGTGAAAAACGACGAGATTTTAGTTAGGAAAATATATTATTGTAGAGATCATAAATTAAGCTCTTCAGAAATGGGTTATTTTTCAAGGCCAGTGAACAAAAATTATATAGAAGAAAACTATCAAATTTTTGTTGATATAGGCAATGTTGCTATTTAAGCTTATATGGTAGCTACCATAGTTTAGTGTGCAGCTATTAACTGCATTAATTACTAATATCAACTATCTACACATACAGGCCGCCAGTTGTCGCACTAGTTTTTAGGTGCTATAATCCTTCTGTTTGTAATTTATGGTGTGAACAATAAAGAGTTTATCTATCTATCTACACAATACGAAACCCTCAAACACTCAATTCCATCCTTCGAATTGTTCTAACCTTTTGATCAACCTTGACTACCGTTAATTACCTACTAACACCTCGGTTAAGTAAATTACATGCAGGCAACCACCGAACAATCTGAATTAGAAGATCGAGGCGCTTCGACGAGGAAGTCACGCCCTTCGTCGATTCTATGTAACTACTTACCTCTTAATCTTATACTATGGCTGTGGGTGAAGTACGATGAACAAGGGACAAGAAACTATGCTCTTAGCCACCAAGACAAAAGAGGGGTGTTGTAATTTGACGCGTGTGTTTTGTAAGTTTATGTCTGTTGTGGTATCAAAGTTTCGAAACGGCAGAACCGATTTTGGAATAGGAGTCTTTTCTTTTCTTCTTTTCTTTTTTTTATAAATTTTGAAGCGACCAAGAATGTGAGTTCTGCCTTTTCTCTTGTGATGCAGAAGTAGAAATTCGAAACGTTTTCAGCTCTTTTCGAACCGTTTCTTTTTATATTTAAAGTTTGTTATTTGTTTGTTTATCATAAAGTGATTTTTCTTTGTTAGCTTTATTAGCTTACATTCGTCTACTGCTACATACCTAAAGTCACGCTACTTATTTTCGGCTTTTCATCTTTCACTTAGACATGTTCCAGAGAGAAAATCAGTAAAAGCAAGATAAAATATATTTTTACTCAGTGTAATAGTTACCTGCTTACTAAAAATATAGCTGTCTTATCACTATCACTCTGTTTTATAGCAAAATATAAGACAAGGTCTACCCTTGACTTTATCCTTGTCCAAAAACTGAATAGTACGTTTTAAAACGAGCAAATAAAACCTCTAATTGAAATTTTACTGTTCAAACAATCGCTTGTAACATAACCAAAGCCAATACAAATTATTTACATTCCCTTAATAAAGTGGTTGGTGTTAACGTTCCTAAGTCAGTAGACTAATTGAGTTCCGCTGGCGGGATCGAATTTGGTTTTCATCTATTGTGTAGAGGAGGTATCTCCCGAAATGGTTTCGCAGATTACATTGTCGAAGGCGAATTTCATCTCGAATGACTGGGGTCTGAGTAACCGCATTACCTTCCGTCCTACGTGAGCGACGGAGAGCGAAAAGTAAGCTATTCGGTGCAAAGGTGCAATGAGACTTAGGTAACGCGGCTGACTAACTGTCGATGCTTCGTTTTTCAATTACAATTTTGAATTGGGCAGAAATGGATGTTAGGGTTGATGTGTACCGAAGAATAAACGCAGACGAACAGTTTTTGGATAGCAGAACAATAAAACGCAGTAAGACTGATTAAAACAAGATAAAATATTGGCACAAATTAGAATGGTTTCAATAAAATTTGGTTTAAAGATGAAGAATTGATGAAGAATGAAATGAAGAGTTGATTTTTTTAATCAAATGTAACGTTAGAATAGTTATTTTTATATTTAAACAAAAAGCCGGCTCTGTATCGTAAAAAACGTACGAACGAGAACGTAGGCCACGTGTAGATACCACAGCCTAATTATATCGCATATTAAATAAATATCTTCGCATTGTACAGCATCGCGTCACATCACCCCTCGCCTAGGACAAGAGCTCAGAACCGACGCCTCAAAAATATATTACAGCTTGTAAAATATATTACACTGTGTAAAATGTATTACGCTCTGTAAAATATATTGCGCTTTGTGAAATATGTGATGTAGATGTAAAGAGATATGAATGGCTAAAACGTGACGTCAATTTAGTCGGCGACGGTCATGTTTTTGATATTGTTTATGTAAGCAGCTTAGATAAACCTAGATAGGAAGATGGAGCACTGTGTTAGATTTGGGTGAAACCAAGAACTTCTCTACTTTTGAGTGTACGTTACATTTTTTTATTTGATAATTATTTTTTGTTGTTATGTTAGTTTGGACTTATTTTATTATTCATTTTAATCTTCTACAATATACAGGGTTATATAGAAAGGGTATGCTAAGCCAAAAAAGGCTCATAGTACTCATCATTTATGAACAACTTTTACTAAAGGACCAACCCGGAATTCGCGAAAAAAAATCAGCTGTTCCATATAAAAATGTCAATGACACTTGACGAATCTTTCTCCGTAAGTTTGTCTGTGTTGAGTAGGTGACTTTTCACAGCTGCCCACGCTTAAATAGAATTATTGTTTGACATTTTGGAGGGTAAAGTACTCATTCCAGCTGAAAATGTCACATTTGAGTACTTATCGTAGGATGTTCAAAGTTTGTAACGTAAATACAGTTTGCGGTGAAAGTTTACCTTTCTTAAAATTAGGTTATGTCTCTAAAATGATCTTAGCAAGATTTAAGGAGTCTGGAAGTCCCTAAAATGTTCTTTGGGTTATTTATTTTACTGCAAGAGAAGGACGGCGACACTTTTAGACCTTCAGGCTTTCAGACCTTAGATTGAATCTATAAAATACTCACAGAACAACAGTATTCCGTCCCATTGCTGGCCAAAGGCATCCCTATTCTCTTTCCCGTCCACTTATCGCAGTCTAAAGCTTTTTGAGTCCAGTTGTTGCAAATCATTGGTTGTTTTCTAAAAGGTTATTTATTATATCACGTACTGAAATATAAGTTTTATATAACAATATGGAAAAATAAAAATGTATCGTAGAAAAGTATAATACCATATTCTGTCGCATGTGGTATTATCTCGATTTAATATGGCACGTCTTAGAATAAGACTTAATTCAGTTCAGGAGAGTTATAATTTTCCTGAACTATATTACTAATTATATATAATATTATTAAGCATTATCTTCAATTACTTAAAACTATTTCCAAAATTAAACCCAAGCTAAATTTCTTAGTTTAAATATCATTTAATATTGAATTCTTCGTAATCCCAATTTTGATACCACACTAATGCTTTTGAGAAATAACTTGAAGCCTAAGGCATATAACATTAATACAAGGTTTTAGTGAAAGGGTATGATAAGCCAAAACGGGCTCATCATTATGAACAACTTTTACTAAGGGACCAACCTTAAAATCGCAAAAAAATCACTGTTCCATACATTACATCAAATGTATTAATTAATAATATTTTTTAGTAAATAATATTAATTAATAATTAACATTTTTCTGTAGAGCCGCCGTTTTTTACTCGATTTTAGGTCCACAATGTACCAATCCCAAAATTCATAATGTCGAGTACTATGAGTCCTTTTCGGCATAACACATTCTTTTCTTCTAACCCTGCATAGCACAGCGTTAAAACTAAAGCTACATACACGCCTAACCAAAGCTATGTGATATCATTAACCCACGTATCATTACCTACATTTTCAACCTTCACAACCTCCAGACGTGTCAGATGCCTTCAGAACCCGTAAATTTAAAGACCTCAAATCTCGGCTTTAGACAAATTATGACGTGCCACTTACGCGGAGTAAGATGAACGGTTTGACAAAAATATCTCGCTTGGGTCTCGCAAAGGCATGGCAATTAATTTACGCGATGCCCCTAGAGAACCCATACGGTGTGGAGAAATTTTAATTAGCAGTAGGCCAGGTTACGCCGATTTGAAATTGTTTTAAATTGAGTTGAAAACTTAGCTTGCTTTCAAAATAGGCTTCTGATCTACAAGCAATTTGTAGTTTCTGTGTGAAATACCAAAAATATTTAGGTAATTTATATACAAGGATTACATGTATTGAACAAAACAGAATGAAAAAAATCAAAAGATAGTTCATATTGTACCAATATACACAAAACCAATCTCAACTCACTATATTGGTGGTTGTAAACAACCAGCGCTGGTTTATTGGAGTTTATTTGTAAATCAAAAGCTATTGAAGTTGGGCCGTGCGTGCAATTAAAGCCATTTGTATCTGACTCGTACAATTTTGTATTTTGTGTAACATTGGAGTTGAATAAAACTATACTAACTTGTTTTTCATTCTTTTTTACATTAAAAAAAAACTAGAACTATTCCTAAAATAAAAAAGTGGCCCTTAAGCAGCCTGATGGTAAGTGAACCGTCGCCGCAACATTAGCGATGTTGATAATGCTTTTCCAGTCCGGAGAAGTTTAGTGTTCGTAGACACTTTTATTTAATAACGACTCAACTATTTCGATGTTACTTAATTTGATGACGCATTATAAATTAGAGGGTTAGATACTTTTTCACTAATTACGGTCCCTTCAAGTTAATTATTTCAATGATTTATCAAAACTTGCTTTTAAATTGGTTCCCGCGTTTCTTTAATCTCACAGAATCAAATTCAAACACGAACTTTAAGCACGAGCGAATCTACAAACAGTATTGTTACGGACCATTTGATGTGATTTTATGGTCTGAAATATAAAAGCCGTGGTGATTTTTATTGTTTTCTCTTGGATTCGTGTAGGTAGCACGTTTAAACTACGCTAAAGCTGCGTGAATAGTATCTGAGAGCAAAATGTTTATCTAGCTTTATAAACATGGTTTTTACATGGTCATTAATCATTATAAATCAATTGTCTTTCTTTGTATGTTTAGATGTTTATTGCTCCCTCACAAAAAACAGCGTAAAGAATTTAGATGGAATTTAGATGCTACCTTTATAGGTAGCTTGTACCCTGGGCAAAGGTCTGCCTCATCTCTGTCTCCTTAGAACACAATAGGTTTAAAAAAATAGATTGTATGTTAATTCAGGGCTAAATAGTAGCTTTCTAAAGAGAAAGCTACTTTTTAGTCCGGAAAATTTAACTTGTTCTGTGGTATCGCGAATGAAAACGCGGAGCGCAGCTAGTGCTCAATAAATCCAGCAGTTGTAATCGTTTATCGCAAGTGTGTGTAAAAATTTATCTGAACTTTTGTATAAAGTTAGATTACTGTATTTTCAAACTATATGCTAGTAATACCTAATGACAAATAGCCGAATAGAAGATCTGCAAAAGGGTCAGGGTTATCCAAAGGTCGGCAATGTCTTAGATGTTATAAATTAACTGTAGCTTACAATCCGTTGAAAAATTATTGGAAAGGATCAGGGACAAGCAAAGTCCGCGATTTTCTGGGACACAATCTGCTTAGGTTGAAATTGGAACTTTTTTGCTCGATTCGGATAAGAACATTTAGAAATCGTTTTTCTTACTACTTAATAATGCTTTGATCGTTTATATCGGTAGATAAAAATAATGGGTAATATTATCTTGAATCTTTTTTGTTGGATTTTGAGACCAAAATTTAGGATTTTAGTTATTTAGGCTTTCTTTAATGTATTACTATTTTTTAAGTGTTTGATGTGAGTGTGAAAATGCGTGCTTTTTATTGTTTTCACTGCACTAGTGAAAATACAGTTGAAGCGATAACAAAGCAGTCAGGAACAAAGTGGCTATCTACAAGAACTGTTCTAGATAAATAGCCGGTCGTCGACAAAGTGGTTCCATACGAGTGCAGCCGTCGCCAGCTGTCGCAACCACCGCAGTAACACTTTTACCTTTTTTTTTTTTTTTTTTATGATATTGAGAGACGAGACGAGCAAATCGCTCGCCTGATGTTAAACGTCACGTTTGCCCATAAACAGGTCTGTGCCACCAAGAATTTTGAATTCTTAGAATTCAAGACCTTGCGCGGCACAGCACTGCGCTCGTCACCCTGAGATATAAGATGTTTAATCTCTTATTTGCCCTGTAATTTCACTGGAAACAATGCCCTTCCAACCGAAACACAGTAATGTTTGCACATTACTGCTTGGCGGTGGAATAACTGGCAAAGGTGTGGTACTTCCCCAGGCGGGCTCTGCAAAAGAGCCCTACCACTACTAAAAGCAATCAAAGCAAAGCAATGGGACGATAGCTACAGCGATCCGTAACAACTGTGTAACGCACTTCGCACTTAAATCAAAAGTATCCCTTATTGATTAGGTCCTTGCGTTTGCCCGTCATGTCGTCTGATCATAAGCATCGATACGGTTACGCTTGTCCAATTCATAGAAAACCCAATTCATACACCCAGATTACATTTAACAAGAACAGAGCATTCGGGCAGAGTACCTACTCGGGCAGAGCATTCCACTCTACGCTCTAGCGATTCGCATTATCCTCGCAACAACCACCATTGAACGTAGCATAGTTTCTAAATAGGTTACCTTACTAACACCATGAATCTGTTTCCCTAAATAAACATTATTTGAAAAATGAAAAAAGCACCGCAAAACATTCGTAATATCCGTATCCAGGAATAGACATCAACGCCAACTCCTTCCATCCGAATGACTTTGAACTTGTCGCCAATTATCATAAACCCGCTCCCAAATCGTTCGAATGTACCAAAAACGTTGAACGAGAACAGTAAACACGTTTTATCCGAATACACAATGCGATCTCCATCGCTGTTCGCATCATCAGGCGACACATAAAAACAAATATTATTTAAAATCAATACCGGGCCTATAAACTGGGTAACACGATGCGAAAAAGCACTTTGTTTAGTGCGAAACAGTTGTTGGGCTTTTAATAAAATTAAGCTCGTAAATCCGGGCTATATGATGAAACTTGCATGACCAAATTTTTATAGTTATGGCATTTTTTTAAGTTTAGGCACCTCCCTATATTGTTAATCAAAAATTTAATAGTCAAAAACAAGAAATAATACATTTTATGGTATTGATATTAGCTAACTATTAGTTACATTTTGTGAAACTTTTTTTTGAGGATATTAATTTTTATTTTTACTGGTAAATTTCAACATTTTGAAGAAAAGTATTCTGAAGTATTCTTTCTTTTTGTTAACTACGATCTAGTGTACCACATCTGAGCTAAGACTGTCCAAGCGTATAAATAAGTTCCGAGACTAAAACTAAATAAATCTAAACACTAAAATCCACACGAACTTCAAAAAAACCACAATTCACTCTAAAACTCCCAGAAAATTCCGCGCAAATCTGAGCACAAGCACAAACCACATTTTAAACCCGCCAAAGTTGAAACACTGCGTACAACAAAACTTATCGTACTGAAAACGTACGGTATCCGGAACGTAAACAACGGGCCGGTTCCCGTCCGGAATCCGGATCGGAACCTACGCGATCACGTTTACGGAAATGGAATTTTAAATCCGCGCATTGTACTTAACGCCCGCCGCGGCCTCCGCTCATATCGCTTTAGGCCGGTAGTGTATCGAGATCATTGTTTTACAAGCTCTTATTTAAGTTGCCTGTGGTATGGATCAAATCTTGCGACTGAATTTTGAACGACTTTTCGATGTCCGATTGAAATTCACTCTTTCTTTTCTCTTTTCGTAATTTCTGAATTCTTTGCCTCTAATATTTATATCACCTTTTTTCTTTCTTTTTCGAAAGTCGGTTGTTAGTTTTTTCTGTATTATATATTATATTCTCAAAGCGTGAGTTAAACTTCGCAGAATTTTCTTAAAAATCTATTTGTCACTGACGTGTTTTATGTGGCATGGATAAAGATGTTCCTTTTTGCAGTGTAATATTGAAAGATCAACTATTAATTCGCTCAACAACCAGATGTTGATATTTTTGTTATAAAATTTTGTGTGTTTGTGAATGTTTGTATTAATTATTTAAGTTGGCAATCTCGTATTTGAATTTAATTTTGACATTTTTTATTTTAATTTTGTTATGTTTAATTTATGATTTAATTTAATTTAATTTTTTTTCTTTTAATATTGTTGCGACTTTGATTTCTTTAATTCTATTTTAATTTTATATTGTACAATTATTATTATTATTATTTTTTTTCAATGTTTTATTATTTTTTTTTTTTTTTTTTTGTAATTTAAATTTTCAATTTTTTTGTTACAATTGTCTACATCTGACCTGCCGCACGCCTTGGCGTTGCTGTAAGTGCGGCAGGTATCTAATATAAATAAATATAAATAAATATAAATATATAAACGCTAAAGGCCATTTTTGTCGTGTCACACGTCCCACGCCACCACATTACATCCCACGCAACTTTTTAAGTGCGATCAACCAGTCTCTAACAGCTGCACGAGCAAAATGTCTTAACCCTTGGTCGCGTAAAGTTACGTAAGTAGTTGCGTGGGGTGAGACACCCGTAGAAATAGAATGTCCTAGAGATGTCTCTAATATGCCTTTTTATGCTCACTTAAAATGTCAGTTTAATAGTGACAGGAGTTTAGTAAAGGATAATTGTCTTTATTAGAATGTCATCTATTTTTGCCGGGAAAAGGCCGCCTGTTGTTGCACAAGTTTTATATAAGTGTTATTATCCTTTTGTTTGTAATTTCTGGTATGAAAAATAAAGAGTTTATCAATCTATCTACTTTGTTGACCAAGAGAAGCAAAGATCCCGGAGACCCCAGAGTGTTGTAACTATAAAAATAGTAGGACTACAGCCCTAGTAAAACTACGTTGTAACTGTTTTCTAATCAGAAGTAAAAGCTCCTGGTAACTAGTTACAAGTCACGTCAATACGAACAAATGATACAAGTCAGAATCCAGAATAATAGGAATAAAAATCCCATTTAAGTTTTGTTCTACGTGCACCACCACCCTAAGTGCTTTTCTGATTCATACAGAGCGTGCACTTGCCATAAAACCTGAGCAATGTGAGCTCTCCACATCAAGCGGCGCTACTATTCCTGCATTATTTAACACTTTCTACCATTAATTTTAACTTTTATAGATAGCTACATAGCTTATAATTATATTATATAGCTGAAGATTGAACTCGTAGTTTATATCTTAATATATATAAATCTCGTGTCACAATGTTTGTCCTCAATGGACTCCTAAACCACTTAACCGATTATAATAAAATTCGCAGACCATGTGCAGTTCGATCCAACTTGAGAGATAGGATAGTTTAAATCTCAAATTATAGTCGCAATTTTAATTTATTGCAAATTATATATTTACTGATAATTTTTACTATAAATTGACAAGTTAGCATCAACATACTACGGTTGCTATAGTTACGCAATGGCTTTTGACAGGACAACGTCTGTCGAGTCAGCTAGTATATTATATAGCTGAAGATTGAACTCGTAGTTTATATTTAGGTATAATTTAGAATAGTTTTTCTAACAACTACTACTGTGAAAGTTATAATTTGATTATCTCGGCTGTTTCTTTAGGGTTTTCTGGTTTTCTTTTTATTGTTAACCAACACTAAATAAGGCGAACGTAACAAAAAAAACTGTTGAGCCATATTTGAGTTTATGCGAGACTAACGGCAATTAATTTATATTTCAAAATTAATATTTGTTGTGTAAACACGGTGTAACGGAAAGGTAGTAATACTAAGGGATGTTCTTCTACACGTCAAAGTGAACAATTCCAAAAATACAAGGTTCCCAAATTCGAGAAAGAAAGTATCGAATCTCCATAGAAAATTGATCACGTGACTAAATATTTTGTACTGGGACTCGATATTTTTTTCTCGAATTTAGCAAACTTGTGTTCTAGAAGTTGTTCACTTTGACGTGTAGAAAAACCCTAACGCATTACTACACCTTTCTGGTTCATCTTGTAGAATGTTTAGAAACGATTATTGTTGGAATAAGTTGTTTATCGGAAAATGGTTCTCCGAAGTAATATCGCCAAAACATATTGTCAATGTTATACTTGTGTTTAGTTCAATTTATTAGTCTGAGAATTCCAGAGTGAAGAATTTTGGCGAAATCTAGTGATTAAATTTTACTACGAATTGTTGGAATTTGATACTACTTATTAAAATTTATTACTAGACATTAATCAGATGAATTTTTTACGGTAATAGCTTACCCTGGATTTACACATAAAAAATAACGGTTCGCGTCTAAAATTCTGAAGCTAGGCATTCATTTTTTTGTCAGTTTGTACTACGAGTATATGCATGCAGAAATGTTTAGGAAGCAAATTGTTACTGAAATGCTCGAACAATAAAGTGTATGCGCTCTGGGTCTGGGTGTTAGTTGGCCTTGTCTTCGTGTGTGTTCCCAACATATGGGAACACAAGTGAGCAATAAGTGTGAAACGTTTTTTATTTAATTCAAACGGCAGTTATAAGTTTTGGATTTATTTAAAGGTATTTTAGACAAAAGCCATGCTAGGGGCTTGGCAAATAGTTTTGTTCAGTGCATTCAGCGGGTCTAGCGACCAGCGACATCTGTTGTCACTGTCGATGTCGCTGTTTGCAGACCGTACTCGCTGAGCATCCAGCGACTCCCAAATTATTTATTCACACTTGGCCATTACATCGGCAGTTATTGTAGCGCTTTATCGCCGCAGTTTTGTTCCCAATCGCGTTATTGGTTTAATGTTTTGAATGTAAATGTGTGAATGGCTTCGGCTGTATTACAATAAAAGCCTAGTGTTTGGTTTTGTGGGTGTCTCTGTGGAATGAAATTTGTATTGTCGATTGCTGTTTTTGTAAATAGGTTTATTGTGGTAAGTAAATTTCCTGATTTTGGCGATTTTGGCTGTGATATGATCTATAGAGTACATATTTATTATTCATCCCATGTTTGATGTAAATAATTTAAGTCGATTCAATTACGCACAGATATCATCATCATTATCGTACCAACATTTTTTGAATATAGTCCAAGATAGTCTAGTCAGATGAGAGTCAGATTGTGATTTGATTTTAATAAAATCTGTCATATAATATTACCAATTATAATTAGTAGTTGGCCAGATTTATCTGAAAATAAATATAATAACAAGCTATTATTCCATGATGTGTAACACAAGAAGGCCCTTTTAGGTACCTATATAAGATTACACTAATATTAACCCTGAAAATAAACCAACATACCAAGGACAAGTACAACGATCATTACGACAAAATATACATTACAGAAATTAAAATATATCATCACCGCGCATTTATGTTCCACCTAGCTTATAGCGACATTCAATTGATACAGTTATGTCATAGCATCCCGTCACGTACATCCGGCCCATCCTAGTCAGTCACACCCACTACTAGTATACCGTTCCGGGTTTTATACCACTATACGCTTCTACGGTTTGGAGCTTTTAACAATTGGATTCATTCATGCACACGCACCAATTTGCACGGCACCGGCGATATCACGGACCGTTTGCGTACAATTGTGAGATAGACTGCCTTTTGTCCGCGGATCCGTTACGAGAACAATATTATCGGACTCGAAAATTCTAATTCTCTTCTCGAGGATGTTTTTGGAACATTCAGGAATACTTTTAATGAGGTCCTTGATTCTGTTCGCAAACAAGAACAATTGTTAAAAATACTGCCCACCCTCTTAAGCGTCAGTGGATTTTAGAATTTCAGGTTTGACTTTCAAAGAAAATCGCATTCATTTTGCAATAAAACAGCTTACGTATTTAAAGCGTATACTTTTAAACATTAACTGCCTGTGAACAATTTATTAAAGTTAAATAAACCCAGAGGTAAATTTATCAAATATATTACAAGAGATAAAATGTGTATTAAAGTTTATGTAAGTGCTTATGCTTAATACACCCAGCTCCATAAAAAGAATTGCAAAAGGCGCGAACTAAAATAATTCTAACGCAAACAATGTTGAAAGAATAAATCCTGTTAAAATGATCATTATTTTAACACGAAAAAAGTCCATAAAACAACTCGTTCTGCCTCACAAATCCTCCAAAAGGCGTTCTAGACTAAGGTTCTATACAATTTTAAGGCTTATTCTAGGGTACAAAGGGGAGAAAGACTAACTATGAATAAAAGACTAGATTGTTTTTTTTTCACATTTGTATGTATATTAGAGTATAAATAGGAGACTTTAGTATACGATAAGATAAAAGATACAGATGATCTGTTAACACTTTATACTGTATAACTACTCTACTCTACTTGACTGTGTACCTAATAGGTAGCAAATTTATAAGTAAAAATATAAAATCGTTTTGAAAAACAGATTTTTGTAATTTTACGCTTTTTTCAAGACACTGTAAGAGAATCTGGATCACTGATGATTTTTAAATCCCAATTGTTTGTAAAAAAGTACCCATATTCAAACAACGAGGTTTATTGCTTCAAATACATATACCTATTATTTATTCAGTCGTAATTGTACGTCTACAATTCTACATCATAAGAATTTCAAGTACAAAATCCCATACACGAAGCGGTTTCCTCCCTTACTTATGCAAACATCTCATTTGATATTCGCGACGATCTCCTATTGTTCTGTTAAATCTTTCTACGTTCCACGGATGAGTATAACGTACGCATCGTAAACGTAAAGCAATAAAACTCAAAAATTCATCTCGGTATCACATGAGGAAATGCGAAAAAATCACGTCGAGTTTAACACCCGTTTAGAGCGTTTCGGCTTACGGAAATATTTCATTTTATCTCTTAAGGGAGCGTAAACAAGGGCTGAGAGCTGACAATGGAAGGGAGAGAGAACAAACTAAAATAGCTTAAGTTTTTATTGTTCATTGGCGAGGAAACAGATGTTGGTAGCTATGAAGATATAATAAAACTCAATTTAATAAAACGGTAAAAAAGTTGGTGTTAAAGTCTTTGCACTAAGGTTTAGGCAAATAAAAAAATAGGTAAATATAAGAGGTAGAAAACTATTGTGAAGTCTTTGAAAAATATTTTACTTTAGCTCTTTATTTAATTTTACTAGAACTTTCTGTAATAAATATGTATTGTTTCATATGAAACTGCGTTGATGTAAAATTATTAAAGTTTCTGAACTCCAATTATTTTCCATAATTTTCTATGAAATATGATCATTCTAATTAATTCTTCGAAATGCGATTTATTTTATAAAACTTAAAAGCCTTGCGACTTTTCTTCATAGAATATAAGAAGATACCCTAAATTTAAAGTAACAGATATTAAAATAATGATTGTATCAATATTTAGGTGTTTCATTAGTTTTGCTCTAAGAATTAACGTAGTTTTGATACATTTTGTTTTGATGAAATGGGATTGCTCACGTTTTTAGTATTTTTCGCTTTTTATGTTAGTAGTCCAATGTTATTAAAACCAAATACTTATTCAATTAATTGCTAGTATAAAAACACAAACAAAAGCAAAGATATAGGGAATAGGATTTGTAGAATAGGATTTGGGCTACTTTCAATCAGGTTATTTTCCAACACTGCTGAACATTAGTTTTTCTATTTGGTGCCTTATTTTTAAAACCACCTTATTTCTGAAGAGCTGTAACTTCTAATATCTCAAAAAATATTTTATTAAATTATTAAATTTTATTAAAACAGCGTTATCACACTAAAACGGAACGGAAAAAGCTAAAACGGTTTTAAAATTAAAATGGAAACACTCCTTAATCTCCTTGATGAAGATCACCGAAAGTGATCAAAACTAGTCAAGGTAGCTGATGCAATATACCGTGAGTGTTCCCTACTTAGTTAAAACATTTTTTTTTCAAAACCACTGATAAATAGGTATCTGATACCTACTAGAATTTCCTATTCCAAAAGCACCTTATTCCTGAAGAGCTCTAACTCTCCGTCATACGAGTGCGTTATGAAAACACGGAGTTGCAGAGTTTCCGGCCATTCAACGAGGAAGGAAACATAGGTGTGATTTATTAAACTCATGCGACGGGTCCCGGAGCGCAGAGCAAAGATGAGTAGATGGGTAATTTTGCACAGGCACTTTTTATACGTATCTTAAACTTTTTGACTGTTTTTTTCTAATCTAAGCATTCTTAGTTATTTATTCACTGATGATATTTTGATCCAGGGTATTTTACTATAATAATAAAATATTCAAAGTTGATTTTGAATAGTTTTTTTTAATTGTTTTTTTTTCTTATTTTTAAACTGAGTTTGATCGATACTCGATTATGGAGTGGCATGCACTCCATGATAGCCAATCACATTATAATTGTTTGTTGAAACAAGTTATCGTCCTGTAGACATTTTTGCATCGGATTCATTTCTAAGACAAATTGCAGTGTATGAGAGTGATCGGTGATTGGATTGCCAAATATGATTACCACTTTACTAGCGTACCATTGGTTAGCAGTTATAAATAAGCGTGATTTGCTCCAATGCGATGTCTGGAAGTGTCCTCTCTATGATAAGTCTTTAAGAAAAGAAAGTCGTTAGTTTTTTACTACGTAACATTTAAATTTAAAATTAAACGTGAACTCATTTAATGTGAATTTTCTAAGAACTTAGAAATTTTCATTCTAGGCAATGCTAAAATCTACAAAATTGCGGACAAAAATTTCGTAATAAAATTAAGTATGTATTTTTCGTGTCGTCATTTACTTTTTTCTATTTTAATCTGTTCCCGAGGGTTGTCACCGCGTACATTGCGGCTCGAATGTGAGGAGTTATCTCGAGTCGAGCTTTTAGCACAGATGCTAATAGATTTACGAGGGCTTTCATATTTTATGCCTGTTTACTTGTGATAGAAATGTATACGACGGAGAAGTAATTGAAATTCACTAATTATTGGATTTTTTATTGTTTTAATTTTGGTTTTAGTCGAATATTGCGGACTCGAAAGCGTAAGAGATAGGTATTGACTAAAGTAATATTAGTCGATAATAATTTTAAAGCTAAGTAGTTACATTTATTAGAGCGTACGACTAATTTAAGGTACGATATACGGTTGGATATTCGTATGGGTTGATTACACGTAAAAAGTACATTGTCGAGACAGTGCCCTCGGCGGAGTACTCGGTTTGTATTATTTTGATGAGGCGAGACAGTCACTAGAACTATGATTTGTTTGCTCGGGCGAGTGTGCCCATTTACTGTCTCGCCACTGTAATCGTTACGTGAAATCAAGCCATTAGTAATAGTTAAGCTGCAGTCACTCTACGATATGGTCAAGCTCACTGCAATCAAAGGACACCCCAATGTCGCGGTATACTCCCAACGGCCACCACTAAAACCGCCCCCAGTGGTGGCCGTTGGAACAGTGCATTATTTTTTGTCCCAACGGCCATCAGTGGCGGACGTTGGGACATTACCCAGCATTCTCTTATGCTATAGTCATCAATATAGGATGTAAAATAAACGTTTTTATACATAAACCCTTTTTAACCGACTTCAAAAAAGGAGGAGGTTATCAATTCGACTGTTTTTTTTTTTTATGTTTGTTACCTCATAACTTTTGACTGGGTGAATCGATTTTGATGATTCTTTTTTTATTAGAAAGCTGACGCTTCCCATTTGGTCCCATTTCAATTTAGTCCAGTTCTGATAATGGTATCCATGAGAAAACCATATAAGTCTTAAATTTGCAGTACGTGCGCGACAAATAGATGAATAACTCATAGTCGGTCTTTTGAAGTCGGTTTTTGTTTTTTGTTTTGTAAAAATAATGTTCTTGTTTTTCATGTCGATAGCTGTAGTCCTTACGTCATAGTTGTGCTACGCCGTAGTCACGCTACAACGTAGCCGCTCTACGCGGCTATCACGCTCGCTATACAAAATAATATTATAATGTGTCATAAACTCAATCATTTACATAAAACATAAAAGTGTAAATCAAGAACTCATAGAAAAAATTTGAACCACTTAGTTACACAACTCCACCGACAAGAAAAATTTCGACTAATTTTGAATGAAGTTACACCACAAGTTACATCACATTCAATGTTAGATCAATTCGTAGATCGTAACTAACAATTATGGTGTAAAAATAACCAGGAAAGTGTGACCCTTGCGTTTATCTTGAATCAATGTAATTAGTTTGACAGCCGCTGCGAGCAAGATAAACTGGGCTAGGGGGAATGATAAGATACTAACGCCCTTTTGTTTTACTCGCTTCCTTCGGATATAGTCAAGCTTGGCTTTTTAGTTTATCGACTATTGTATGTCGATGTCTCCACCCAAATAATTTACATAAACAAATGCTATTGTTATCCTAAAAAGACAACGTACCAATACATGGTAATTACTTTCATATTTAATTTCATCCTTAATCTATTGAGACATTTCAGCATGAAACAATACTGCTGCTCACATAACCATCAAACCATATCAGAAGCTTTCAAACAGCCTAAAACTTTAGGTACCAGACAGAAGTGTACTCAAAGTTTTGACACCAGGGCTGCACTCAACTTTCACAAACTCACATACGTTTATCACTCACTCACCTTTTGCATTCAACATGAATATGACGTGATGTGATATTATGATGAGATTCGCAACATTAATTCACTTCCTAACAAAGTAGGTATAATCCGTTCGTAGTAACAACAGCCTCACATGATTGTGCGTCGCAAAACAACTAGTCCCGCATAATTAAATAACTCAGAAGCTCCGAAAATCGTGAAACAGACTGAACTTAATAGTGTTTCAGTTCAGAGAATTAGCATACTTGAATTTTGATTAGCAGTAAAACACAGAGTTGAAAACTTTGTAACGCTTCGCGCGGAATGTTAAGCCGTCATTAAATAACCGTTAATGACACATTAATGGACAAAACCTTCGTAATTATGCGTAGTGAATGCCATAAATTGGTCTACGGCTGACAGATTTAACGTTTCAATTTGGCCTGTGAGAGGAGGCCATTTTTGGACGGCTTTTGTTTTTATTTGCGAGTGAATAAAGGTTTGGTAAAGTAAGGTTTGTTCAACTGACAGATATTAAAATATCCTTTTACGTTGACGTCAGCAGATTGTCGTTTGTACAATTAAATGTTAAATAAATTAATTCGCGTTTGAATATTTCGATCTGGGCATTGATCCGAAATAGTCATTTCTATATTTTTTTGTTTTAATTTATAGACAATAACTGGCACAACCTGACCGACTGCGGGATCTAAGTATGAAAGTATGTTAATTACCATGCCCATTAAGAAAGAAATTTGCTTTATTTAACCCTTATAATAGAGATAAAATGGGGTGATAATGTTTGGACAAAAAAAAAAAAAGACGTGTGGCACTCGGGGACTGCCGCGGTAAAGCTATTGCATAGCATTTTTTATCAACTTATGCAATTATAATTATTTATCGAAACCTTACACTCGATACCCAGAGGCGAGTT
Source organism: Alcis repandata (assembly GCA_949125135.1). NCBI lineage: Eukaryota > Metazoa > Arthropoda > Insecta > Lepidoptera > Geometridae > Alcis > Alcis repandata. The sequence continues at coordinate 10,032,220 of OX421238.1, forward strand.
ACTGAACTAAAGAGACAAGCGTGATATTTCAAAAAGTCATTAAAAGTTCTGCTATTCATCGATAGATGGCAACAAAACTAAAAATTATCACTAAAAAGTGTAAGGTTATTTTCGTTACGGAATTTCTGGATTCGGTCTCCACGCTCAAGGCCTCAAGCTATGCAATAGCTTAAAAATTAGTAATTTTAAATTACTTCATGTGCTGCATGAGCAAAGCTACGAGCAGAAGCTAGTCTTAGTCTTACGTAATCACTGAACCAATGTCTATGAGATTTTCCTGGGGCAGAGTGTTTTCCACACTCAGTTATTTTTGGAGCACAACATTCAAATACTTGAAATTATTTTATATCATCATCGTTTTTGTTCTTAACCACCATGTTGCCACGTTGGTGGAACCACGGGAGCGCAGCCTAGTAAGTACCACATAATTACGTATGTTAATTAGATAATAGCTGAATAAACTGGCAAAACTCAAGCTCAGTTTTTGCTTTCTTTTTTGTGTTGGTTCTTGTTTGTACAAGTTCTATTTGTACCCTGTGAGTGAACCCTACTAATAGCTGGGATATACACGGATAATAAAAAACATACCTATTTTTCCTCTTTCTCATATGTTTTTGCGATTTTTTTCTTCAAATCAAAAATGTAACTAGAATTCAAATAATGTACTAAAATCTTAAAAATAATTAGTTGGGTCTTACGTACCAGTTATCTCACCACTCTCCTTCTCAATCTAGGTCAATTAATCAATCAATTAGGTCAATTAAAATAATTAGTTAATCATACTCAAAACTAAAATCTAAAATAAACAACAAACGGATCAATAAAGCCGTTAAAAAGGTATCAGTATTCAAAAATTTTAAGTGTTTTCAAAAAAGGTAATGTATTCAAAAAAAGTAAAATACACAAAAGGTATCCAAATATATCCAATTTCGCAATTTTAACAACTGTCACATAATTATTAGAGACAGTTTAAAATTACTCAGTTGCAGTTGACATAAATATTCACGCGCACGGAATAATTATTAACATACCGACATACTGGCTATTACATTAGTGTTCACCACAGTTTAAGGCTACTCGTATGCCGAGACGCAGGTAACACAGGTCCACGCAGGGCAGAGCAGATTTAGTAATGCATGAACGTACTGAGAGCTGCGTACTGCGTGTAGGCACGTGCGACGCAGACATGCGTCTGTCCTGCTCTGCGCCCTACGTCTGTCTCGCTTGCTCTGCCCTGCAAAATCTGTTCTGTGCTGCGTCACCTGCGTCTCAGCATAAATATGCTTCGTCTAAACAGTAATAGTCCGCAGGTTAAACACTAAAAGTGTTATAACGATATAACTATAGGGTCTATAGGTTTATGGTTACTCAGTCACGCGATGCAAGAGTTCGTTGAAAATAGTTTGATGCAGCATGCCAAGAGTTCGCTAATTATAATAGTTACAGTATGTAAATTGTGCTGTGACTATGATATAGTCATTTTATGGCTGTTTTGTTACTAAACGGTAAAGTAATCAAGCTTGGCCTTGTTAGTCATTAAATTAAATCTTAATTTCAAACATTTACTTTGTATGTCCTATTTTGTTGTTATAGAAGGTTATAAGAAAAGGATATGCTAAGCTGAAAAGGGCTCATACTACTTATCATTATGAACAACTTTTAAGATGGGAACAACCCGAAATTCGCGAAAATAATCGGTTGTCTGTAAAGTCGGTTTACTGACGATAGTTGAACGTGACAACGTCATAAGAAAATACTGATGGAATGTTATTTCGATCGAATAGTAAGAGAGACAGATGTCGAACGCTGCCGAACGCGGAGGCCGATTGTGTCTCTTTGTCGCTCGTTGCACGCTCTCGCTTGCACTTCAAGCCTTAAATGGAACGCCTCAGAGCGGCGGCCGCATGCGTCATGTTTTTTCGTGCTTGCAGCCGGCTCCATCGAATTATAAGACATTGTCACGTCAAAAAAATCAGCCGTCATTTTGTGGAGTGTCATTGACATTATTCTATTTTCTATATTCATTATTCTACAGCTGATTTTTTTGTCTCAAAGTGAAAGTTGTTCATAATGAGTACTATGAGCCTTTTTCGGCTAAGCATACCCTTTCCTTATAACCCTGTATTGAGCCATTAGTGTCCCACTGCAGCTTGGACTGCTGCCATCCTTATTTTAGGTGTGTGTCGATGTCATGTAATCTCAATATTATAATATGAATAACTGTTTAATTTATTGAGTTAGATAAATATTTCTTTAACCGTAATCACGAATGATTCCCTGTCGTGGTGGCGATAGTGCCGGGATGGGTGGGGTACTGGTTATATTATAATATGGGTGTCTTCAAGTCGAGAGTGAATCGGTATCTTCTAGGCAAGCGTGCTCCATCCTAGGCCGCATCATTGCTTCCCATCAGGCAAGATGGCGGTCAAACGCAAGCCTATTCATGAATAAAAAAAAACTAGAAGAGAGGACTATGTAAAGCAGTGGGCGATTGTGGGCTGGAAATAATGAAGACGAATTTATCGAAAGCATCTTTTTTAAGTTGGCTTAGTACGCAAGACGCGGGATATAGTCAAGATTATGATCTGGGTGTTTTCAAGTCTCGAGTGACTCGGTTTCTCCTAAGCAAACGTGCTCCATTGTAGATCGCATCGTTGCTTACCATCATCAAGCGAGATGACGCTCAAATGCAAGCCTATTACAAAATAAAAAATTGTTTCATTTTATTTTATATTACTTCTACCAAAAGTCTTAATAGGAGACTTCCTATTAATGGGAATTTAGGGATCCTAAAAGGAGGACTCCAAAGTACTTTACGTACATTGCTTCCTAGTAGACAATATTGAATAGGTCTACATTAGTTAAATGTCCGCCAACCTACTACGAGTAACTAACCAACAAACTAACCAACCAATCACCACCCATTGTTCGGTCGTACCTAAACATTTTAAACTGTACCATAGGCGGCCAAATTACAATTTTCACGTCTAATTTTAAAATTGATAGACGGCATGTTAGCAAAGCCATAACATTAGTTATAATCGTTAAAGTGTTATAACCATAGGTTTGCAGTAACCGGTAGTTACTCACGCCACTATTTGCAGGAATTCATGGGCAGGTCTCGGGTCGTTGGCGCAAACTTTAATGTGACACGCACGCCACTTCGTTGTTGATTAGATTGTTGCTTTAAATGCATTTATGATAGTGTTGCTCTATATGAGGTTGTAAGGAATGGGTATGCTAGGCTGAAAGGGCTCGAAGTACATAAAGAAATTTAAATATCAGCTATGCAATTTATAGCTTAGCTGGCTTTTAAGCCAATCAATGATACCTACTCGAAAACATGTATAGATCAGCTGATGCTGGTTGAGTATCATTTTGATGATTTTACACCCTTTTTTGTAACCCTGTACCTATATTTTCGGGCTGCGCACAGAAGAGTTTTGCGAGGCTTTTCTGTTTCACCACTAAATCATTATTTTTATCCACCCATTTGCTTGCGGAAGTGGCTATAAATATTTTAAGGAGAAATGAAGTAGAATATGAAAGTCTTAAAACACATATCTTAATATTTAACGATTCGCATAAAATTTTAACTATACACACCAACGCAACCGCTGCAACTGCAAAGCGAGAGAAACTTCGCTGCCACAACCGGCGATGTGCTTTTGTTTTATTTTGTTCCGACCGCGGCGACGCAAGGGCTGCTCGTGTAACTACAAGCTGACAACGGGCAGCAATTTGGTTGGTTTACTTTGCAGTTACTAAGGTTGTTTAGGTGTGCCAGAGGTTCATATTGAAAACATGAGGCGGCGATACAAGTCGGTGGCAATGGGCCAAGAGCGAACATACGGTGGAATAACTTTATACTGTTATTTGATAGTGTTATTAATATTGGAAACTGTTATTTGTTATGTTAGTGCCAGTTAATAAACTTGGGTGGTTTGAAATATTATTACTCAGACTTGCCTACCTTTATTACTTTTTGCTTGCCTTAAAATTGATTTCGTTAAAAAAAGTACTTTTACTTAAAGTCTGTAAAATCTAACGTATTTATCAAGGCTTTACCTTCCCACTTACTAATTGTTTTCGTTAAAAATATTTATGAAAAAAGAAAGGAAAGAACCCTGACAAACTTTTCAAAAATAATCTAAGTTCTAGCCCAAAAATCTAGCTCTATTCACGTAAATAATAAATACCTACTTCCCCAGTAATGACCGTACATTATGTGGTAATAAAAGAGTAGTCTAAAAAGTCGTCATAGTCTCAAAAGCTCAAACAAAACATTTACAGCCCATTATAAATCAAACATAAACTATTCCAGCCCACTTTCAACCAAACATAGTAAACCTCAAGTCTTCATAAAATAATAATCGTAATCTACTTCTATCAGACGCAACCAGCTAAGGTGACTCTATAACCGATTTACAACAGTTGGACGGCCTTTCTGCCCCCAATAAAGTGTACGAAACCTTCGATATAAAGCATCGAACATAACCATTTAGTCGGCTGTAAAAACGTTAGGGCCTGTTCACGTTGTGTCTGATCTATGATGAGATCAATAGAATGTAAAACGTTTTCTTTGGCTTCGTTGAAACACGTCAACTGACAAACTGCTCAACTGGCTAGGAAATGGTTCAAGCATATTTCTGGATATCAGATATCGAAAAACTGACAAACTTCATTCCCCATGGCATGGCATCCCCGACACAGCATTTATTCCTAGTGGGAGCTATGAGTGTGATTTTTTTACTTGTAAAATGCAATAATTAGTAGCAATGAAAGAACGGTAGCAATGATTTCAGCATTTTTCTTTACATCTTTCAGACAGCCAAATTTTAATGCTGGCTTTGGTGTCAAACCTCGTTCATGACCTGAACAGGCAGCGGGAATTGGAGCTGAAGGCTTCACGGATTAAGACCGCCCCATTGCTTTCCACTCTGCTGTCGGAAATGCTTTCATTAAACATGCACTTGTATTCAGCAGCTTTCATTTCTGTTGCCACTGCCGCCATATATTGCCCTGATGGTGATGTAAGCTCAGCTTTATACACAAGCACAAAGCTACGTTACAGCTTTTTTAATCAACTCATACTAAATTACAAATCGAAGCTCTGTGCTTAAAACGGTTTTTATTTCTACTGAGACGAAATAACCAATAAATTTCGATGTGTCTGTGCTTAAAAATCTGCTGTTTTTTCGTTAATACTTACTGAGACAAATTAACCAATAAACGATGAATTAAAAGATAAAGGGCTTTACTTTTAAAGCCTGCTTAAAGTAATTACTTAATTGCTTTAAAGTTTTCCGACTTGGTTTCGCACGTGATATTTCACTTCAGCGCAAGAAGTTGTCTTCAGAGCATTTCAAGCAGTGACTAACTTTAAGCAGGCTTTATAAGTAAGACCCTACACTGAGAAAAATGGGCATCAAAATTCCGATGAATTCACCTAAAGTACGGAGCATAGCGATAATCACCAAAAAGTACGAAAATAAGCACCAGTTTTCACGGTGACAACTCGTAAAAACTAGTACGAGCACCAGTTTTTAGGGTGAGGACCATATAATTATTATGATAGCTGTCACCGTAAAAATTGGTGCTTATCATCGTACTTTTTGATGATTATCACTATGCTCCGTACTTTAGGTGAAATTTATCTCAGTGTAACAGTGGAAACAAGCCCTGTTACGCATGTATACAATGATAATCAATTTATGTTCGTGACTAAGGAGGTATAAATAGCCGATTACGAACACGAATGCTGTCTATTTCGAGGAACACGTAATGGTTGCGAAGCACACTTTGTTTGAGGGTTTCTCGTTCCGAAAAAACGTTTAACTTGTTTTGGGACAAACTCGAATGTTGGCTACATTAATAGAAAAATTATAAATTATTGGAAAATCATAAATAAAGATCAACTTAAAGGTTAACAAGTCTAGGGAGATTTACAAGTTTGGCTTTGGCATTGTTGTTGAAGTCACGGGAGTGTAATTAGAAGATTGCGGGTTTGAATCATGCTGTAAATCGAATTTTGAATTTCCATGAATGAATATTTTGTATAAATGGAATAAGGTGGATCAGTTATTTAATTTGAAGTTAGTTAATTATTTAGTTTAAAGTGAAATTAGAGCTAAATCTGTTTCTCCTTCTAAGTTAGAGCTAACAGATAGTGAGCTTTAGCCATTCTAATCCGGCATTGATCACTTACAGCAACTCCAAGTGTATTACGCAAACGCCTGATAAATCCCAACAAAACGGCAAATCAATAAACCTAATGGACCAAAAAAAGCAATTATCCAGCGTAAACCAAAGCAATTACATAGTAATCAACACACCGTCTATCCAATTAGAATCCTGTCGTCTTAACGAAAAGCATTCCCAAAAGAAACGAGAAAAACAACACTCATTAGAGTTTAAAAAGGCCTCCGTAATTAATTAAAGACGTAAGTCTTTATTTTACGAAATAAAAAAGAAACAAAGTTCTTTTCGCTCTCGTGCCAGTTTCTAATTTATTTTAAGCAGATTTTTAGAGATTAGAAAGGGAAGGGAAACGGCCGACTTTTTCATTTCGCAAATTAAGTTGGCCGTGAGTGTAATGGGCGGAGTAATAATGGATCGCGGTTCGGCTGGCTATTATGCAATTTGCGAGTGCGGTTGTCGCTGTCAAAATTGGGATAGTCTGAAATTTTACGTTATCTTATGAGATTTGCGGGATTAGTGATGGTTACTAGTCTCTAACTACTGTTACTGCATAGACGCTAGTCTGGCGAACGTCAGATTTTAGAAATTTCAAACATGCGACTAGCTATGGTCACTGTCATAATTAAGAAAGTCGATAGTTAAACGTTGTCTTATAAGATTTGGAGAATAAATTTATGGATATTTTTTTAGAATTTATGATGATTGCGCGTCTCAATATTGCATAGCTTAATCTACTAGCGACCCACAAACGACAGTAATAGTAAAAACTTTCGTTACTGTGTCACAAATCAAAAGTCAATTTGAGATCTTCGCTTTTTGACAGCAACTACCGCAAGTCGCAAATTAACATAAATTACCGGGTACAATAATGACTAATATGATTCTTCTTATTTCAATTCTGGAATAAATAACCAGTGGTTTTATTGTCTAACTGGCTGATAACAATTAGGATCGGATAAATTTTGAGTATTTAAAGAATAAAATTATTCAGATTACTATCAGTTAAACCATAAGGTCGCTACTCGATTATAAGTTTATTTGAAAAAAACGTCATATGCACTAGTGATGTAATCAATACTCAGAAGTATTGATTAAATTCCAGTGCATGCATGACGTTTTCCCGTTTATTACTTGTCATATTATGATAGCAAACCTAGTTGGAGCTGGTTATTTCAAGTACCAATCTAAATATAATCTGTAGACCGACAGCCGGTAAAGTGGCTAACAGGAATCCGTTCAGGCAACTGCCTAAAAGCTAGTCCGGGCAAGTTGCCAGCAGGAAATGTGTCGTTTAGTTACGACTTAATGTCAATCAATATCACTTAGCTAGCTTTGAAATGAAAGGTTTTATGGTGAATTCAGTTTCTGGAGGCAATATTGGTAGTTCTGGTACAATTAGACTATCGAGTACTATGCCTGTGAGAGTGCTCTCTGATAGATATAATATGTGTCATCAAATCGCGAGTGATCTGTTTTTTCAAGGCAAACATACTATAGTTTATTATTAGACTTATAAGGTTATTTTCTACTTCTCCTTCTAAGAGAAACAATTTTTAAGTCAAAATTGTAAGTCAGTTAAAGTCTACTCGTCCAGCTTCAAAAGTTCGTAAATTGAATGCCAAAGTGACGTCACCTTGGGTTTGAGGAAAACCAGATTGACCCATTTCGAACTTCATGAAGCACCCAAATATTGGAGAAGTCAGCCGATAGGGCCGTAATACTGCATTGCATAGGACCTTAGTTAGTGTTTAACGTAATAACATTATCATAAACCATATTTCACCCACTACATACAGGTCACTTAATCGAGTTAGCAGTCCCGACTCTCGTCCCGTATTTGTCCCCATTTCGTACTGCCATGCAGAAGTCATACAATAACATACACAAATGCATGCGGCCTTTTGGCCTCAATAATGAAGATATATACCTGTACGAGTAAAACTAATTTCAGTAATCTTAATTTTATTAAAATCTTACCTTAGTAACCAAGGCTAACAAAACAAAATTTTATAGCCTCACCTTTCTGTTTTTGAGTAAGAAAACGAAAAAAAACGTGAGTAGGTATCCTCGGTGTATATAACAAAAATTTGTCAAAGCCACTCTTCTTACTTTGAAATCCTTTATATTTATCCTTTAGAAATCTCTTACTCTACTAGATTACTAGATTACTAACTACTAAGGTACTGACGAAATGAAATATATATGTCACCTTCACTTACCTTTACAGGCAGACTGATTAGACACTTTAAATATTCTAAGTATTCATATACAACAACAATATGTGTGAACGATGTCATTGACATTTTTCTATTGAACAGTTGATTTTTGTTTCGGGATTTCCGGGTTGGTCCCGTAGTAAAAGTTGTTGTAAAGTATCTAGAATATTTAAAGTGCCTAACCCGTCCTGTGCAAGCAATTGAAGGTTAGAAGAACAAGTCTTACCTTTATAAGCAATTGATGGTAGAAGAACAAATCCTTGTAGAACCACCCAGCACACACTGCGACACATTTTCATAATTACTCAGCTGTGATCAGAACACTCATCTCACTCTCACTTTCACGTTTTCATATCATCTGAAACAAAAATACATGTAATAATTAACAGGGTGTTGTGTTATTTCAATTTTTAAATTCAGTATGGTCCAGTAGCTCTTCTTTTTATTTTCTTATTCAGTTATAGGCTTGCGTTTGACCGCCATCTCGCCTGATGGTAAGCAATGATGCAGTCTACGATGGAGCACGCAGATCGAATTTTGAATTTAAGGATTGAAGGACTTTTATTTGAATTGTTGACAAGGACATTCAGTTTAATTGATGACCGGCTAGGCGATTGACCACATATTACATTATGTTAAAGTGACAGTGTGATCAAAGATTGCAAGCACTACAACCGTCGGCAAATTCATGATCATTTTGCTCGATGATCACGATAGACAATGATCAACATAATCACAATGGTCATCGAATTATCTGCCCAGCGGGTTCAAACCAAATTTTGTACTGATTTTAAATAATAATGAATTCCCTTACTGGAAGTACAAATTGTGAGCACTGAACCATTTATTAACGTTTCAATTTCAATTTGCGACTCGTTGGCTTTCTAAATTACTTTGACTAAGTAAGTATTACTTTCAGAAGCTGCTATTTTTTCTTATTAAACTGCTTGTCAATAGTAAAAGGAAATTATATTTTCTACTCTTTTTCTTACTATTTAGAGGTAGGTAGAACAGGCCTACTTTTCTAATACATATTTGGTAACTAATTTGAAATAAATGGACAGACTACCTAATTTACCTTCCAATCTAAACAATTTTGGTGTATCATTAAATTCCAAAATACCAAAAATCTCTGTAACGAGCCAGTTTTGAATTCAATTATTTCAGTATGTGATTATCATTTCACGGATAAAACATATCAAATCACGGCGGATGCCTAGCGTAATGTTAATTAAGGCTAAGCGTATGCAGAGACGCAGGTGACGCAGCACAGGACGTAACTTGCGCGGGGCAGAGCAAGCGAGACAGACATACGATTACGAGTATAGCGTAGAGCAGAACTGACACATGTCTGCATTGCACGAGCCAACATGCAGCTCTCAGTACCTTCATGAATTATAAAATCTGCTCTGCCTGCGCTGCGTGAACCTGCGTCAGCTGTGTCTTAGCATGCGCTTAGCCTAAGCGTCAAATAAACTCAACAAAACACGTTTTAAAGTTTTTAAACGTTATTTTTAGTGGCTCAAAGTCGAAAATGATACGTTGCGGGATGGGATTTGTTTCGAAGCGGGATGCTTACAAACGATGGTGTTATACGTTTGCGGATAAGCACTGACCTGACAGGAAAGTTAATTAGGGTTGAGTTTAACAACAATTTATTAATTTAATTTGCAGAAAAAAGATGGATAGCGTGTTTGATTAATTCAGAGCTGAGGGCATTTTTAGCTGTGAACGTGTCATATTGTGCTTTTGGTCTCATATGGTTTGTTTTGGTATTTTTATGCTGCGGACGCGGGGTGCGAATTAAATGTTGCAACAAACTGAGTCATATTAAAATATTGCAAGCTAGCAAAGATAATAATGACCATTCTCGTGTAGAATAGTTAAATAAATATCAAACTATGGACTTTTGTAAGTGGACCCATTTACGCAAACAAGAACTAACCCACTGTTTCAGTGAAATTGACTTAGGTACATAAAAGGAATTTAAATTAAATGTTCTAGCTTTTTGAAATCCAATTCTAGCTTTCTACAGGCTAAAACATAAGGCTACCATTAGACTGTTTTTTTTTTAACTTTAAGTTTTAACGTCTTGCACACTATTTTCACAAAAGTCCATAGGTCCATAGGTCCAAGTACATGTCTTATGTACTTCTAAAAGACAAGTATTTTGAGCGGGGCGTGGGCTTCAAGTAAAGGAAGTATGGTCCATTAGTAGGTTCAATTTAATAAAAGCTGAAGAAACGGAGGGCATTAAGAAAAGCGATATCTAGTTTCATTAATTATGAACTACCAATAATTATATTTATCTTATTAATACCTTTCTCGATACCTGGAATCATTATTATTTACGAAATACACATGTAACAATAAACACTTAACGCTGGCTGCTATTTTAAAACAAAATAATGAAGCATTCGTTTATTCTGAAGTCTGGAAAAGTTTCGTCGAAAAGATACTAGAAAAAGTATATAAACAAAGAGAAAGGCCAATGCGGTCTTTTGTTTCAACAACCTTATGAAATAAACGTGAATCTGCTACAACAGACTTACCAAGGACCCTTTCGTTTAATAAAAAAGTTAAATTAATGGCACTACTTCATTCAGTTTCATTTAGAAGGAAGAAATTATTTGCCGTTGAAATACGGGGCTTCTACCCTTCCGTACTCAAACAATGTTGGGTAAAAATTAAAATATTATGTTTTCTTTCTTCTTCGCCGTAAAATGCTGATTACGAACAAGTTTGCTCGTCTTATGAATTATTCGCTTTTATTTAAGGCCAGAATCTGATGTAATTAACGTTTTAAATATTAACGGAATTAGGCTCAAGTAATCAAAGACGACTAGGATTTTTTACGACAGTTAATATAATAAGCAAGTTTTTAGAATCTAACGGTTACGTTATGAAAACGCCACAGTATTGTAGTCTCGAATATTATGATAGTCATAAAATTAAAATACTGCTCTTTTGAAAAGTTTCTTCATTGTCATATTTGCTCTTTCTACAACACAACGCGCTAGGTACGTAGGTACCTAGGTACATTTCTTCTCATAAATAGATTTTTAATATATTTACCACTATAACTACTGCTATAATATATGTGATGACTTATTAGACACTGGACATATTCTACGATATCATTATATAGGGACTTATTATTACGAACGACTTTTACTGTGAAACCAATCCTGAAATTGCGAAAAGAAAATCAGCTGCTCTGTACATTTCTTCGATAATTAATGAAATATTTCAGTTGATCAGCAAGCCTAGAAAAAGATTGGGCAAATAGTCTTTCCATCGTTTTTATCCACACGTAGACGTAACAAAACTATATGGTACCATTATTTATCTATATCTATCTATGTATATATATAAAAATGTTATGTTGGTTTGTGTACGCTTCAAAAACTCAAAAAGTTCTGCACCGATCGAGCTGAAATTTTAGCATGATATATAATACGCATCAAGGATTGTTTATATCTTTTTTTTTTTCTTTTTTATCCACAGCGAAGCGTGGCAGGGAACAGCTAGTTCTTTATATTTTTATGCCATAGGTGGCAAACAAGCAAACGGGCTGCCTGATGGTAAGCGATCCCCGTCGCTTAAGGATACTTGTAACACTGGAGGCGTCACGGATACGCTGCCGACTTTTTAAGACTCTATTAACAGCCTTTTTGAAGAACCCAATGTTGTAAAGGTAATTACTTGGGAAAAAGTGATGGAAAAAGAATACCTATATATCCACAGCACATGCTAAGCTGGCTGCTGGTTATTTTTTCCAAGCCAGCGTATCAGATTTTCCCTCCGACATGTGAAGCTATCTAAACAAAATTTAGCCAACATAAGCACCCATAGAACGTAACGAAACAGGCGTCAGACTGACAGGACGTTCGCAAAAACTCAACCATTAGCTGGCAAAAAGGTTAATCACGTGGATTAACGCAAATGGGGAATCGTGACGGTAATTGGCTTTGCAAGGGTTCTGTACATCGTGATGGACAAGGTGGGGCAATTTAAAATTTGTGATTAGTATTTCAAAGTCACATTTTGGATGGCACGTGCCTATCTCGATTATTGTTCAGGCGAGCTCATTTCTACGCTTCCTTTTTTTTAATAAATAGCAAATAAACCCGCTTTTCACCACCCACTCGCCTGTTAGTATGCGGCGATGTGGTTCTAGATGAAACACGCAGACTTAGGAGATACCTATTCACCCTGACTTTAAAAAGCCTAAGATTTTATATCTGAGGAAACAAGAATGCTTATTAATACGGTTGTCTACAAATTCAACCGCTTCTTCGTCAGTCTATTTTGATATTTGGCTTTTGAAGTGAATACGCCTTTGAATTAGTAACAAATCGGGTGCAGTTCGATGTTGCTACATATTTATCATCTAGATACATCCATAATTTTACTAAACCCCTCGTCAGCGAAAGGATCAAATTCACACACACCTGAAAAAATATGCTCAAAGAAAAATTACTCGTTACGTAAACGTAGTCAGGAGTGGTAAACAAGCGACAGGCTGCCTGATTAAAAATGGTCACCGCTGCCTATAAATTTGTAAATGTGTTGTCTATCTTTGAGGACTTTATGCACGTATTTTTAAATTACATAAGTACGTATTTACTTGTATATCCCTATACGTACTTCCTACAGAAAATCTAGCACCGCCAAATATTTAGAACATTTCTACCGCTCTCTAAGCTCAGATCAAGTAGAAAGCAGATATAGTGCTGCCCTAAATCCAGGTGAAGCCAAAAAAACTACTGCCCGTGTACGTATACTTCAAGCACACATTGACGTATAAAAACTACCCGAATCAATCGTCAATTCTTACGTCAGTTGCTCAGTGTGCAACTGACTAAGGCACTAAGGCAGCACTATATCTGCTTTGTGCTTGATCTCAGTCACTGAGTAACAATATTTATTTATTTATTTCACACAGAACAAAAAGCAATTAAAAAGAAATAAAATAACAATGCAATGAGTCAGACCTGAATTGCAGTTCAGATACCTGCGTGCTACAGCAAATATATAAAGCAAACATGTTTGAGTAATGATGAATATTAATACAATTTTAAGTATTAAGCTATGGATAATACAAATATGATCATGATGATGATGACAAACAAAATGATGATGATGAAGTCAACAGAATTAGAATTTAGAATTTTAGAATTTAGAAATTTTAGAATTTAGAAAATTTAGAATTCAATATATTTTAGTACATAAGACTTCAAACCTTTGAGTTTCCAGCGCACACCCCTTGCACATTAAAAGGCTTTACTAACCAGTACAATAGAGCAGTGGAGTATTTATTGCAGCAGTATAACTTATACCACCGCGTCACAGACTATAAAGTGCAAAAGGGCAACTTTTTACACTGAGAAAAATGGCCACAGAAAAATTCCGATGAATTCACTTAAAGTACGAAGCATATACTGATATCACCAAAAAGTACGACGATTAGCACCAGTTTAAATCAGTTGTATGCACTAGTTTTTACGCTGACATCTAAATATTATGATAGTTGTCGCCGTAAAAACTGGTGCTAATCATCTTACTTTTTGATGATATCAGTATGCTCCGTACTTTAGGTGAATTCATCATTCTTAAAGCGGAATTTAGATGCGCATTTTTCTCAGTGTCTCAATCGAATTTCTAGATAGCTTTATTATAAACAAACAGCGGCCTCATGGTTTCACCCTCTAACCTATAAGAATTATTATTTTGGTTTTATATTTTGATTCAAGGCAACTTCCAAGGCTTTTCAAGGCAAGTTTCATGCAAATCCGTGTAGACCAGTGTAGAAGTTTCAGCGTAAAAGAGTAGCAAACACACTGACCAATTCGCGCATTTATAATATAATTAGTGTGATTTATTACACAGTTTTCCGAAATACCATAGTGGTATAGGTACTGTAGGTAATTTTTATTTTATTACGTTTGTGTATGCTAACATTACTTACATTCAATGTGACTTGCCCCTCTTTTCTTTTTTAATCTAAACCCCAGATCTACAGTAATCTCGCATGGCTCCCGAGCAAACCCCTTGATTTTACTGTTCTTTTTAACCGACTTCAAAAAAGGAGGAGGTTATCAATTCGTCTGTATGTTTTTTTTTTTTTTTTATGTTTGTCACCTCATAACTTTTGACTGGGTGAATCGATTTTGATGATTCTTTTTTTATTAGAAAGCTGACGCTTCCCATTTGGTTCCATTTCAATTTAGTCCAGTTCTGATAATGGTATCCATGAGAAAACCATATAAGTCTTAAATTTGCATTAAGTACGTGCGCGACAAATAGATTGAATATGAATAACTCAATAGTCGGTCTTTTGAAGTCGGTTTTTGTTTTTTGTTTTGTAAAATGTTCTTGTATATTCCTTCGTTTGTTCAGTACTTTTGGTTGTAATGTCCATGTATAATGGAATTTTACTATTTAATTCCGGAATGAGGTCGAAATGAAATGCAGTTCATTTTCACTGCAGTGCAACGGTATGAAGCTGTTACAAGTTGGTGCGAAATTGCAAATGAAACATTAAACCAAACCAGTGGAGTGTGAATTCTTTTGGTAGAACAAAACAAGGCGCGAGATTTTTTGTAGTAGAGATAAACGGTTCCAGCTATCTTTTTCGGGCGTTGCAGATCAAGGAGTATGTATTTTAAAAAATACAAATTATTTATCAAAACAATTAACATAACATTTTTTTTCCGTATCGTTTCATATACCGTCAAGTTTTGATCTTGACGGAAACTAGAAAAATAACTTGAAATTGTCTTTTATGAAAAGTAGGTACAATTATTTTCTTGATTATCGCAAGGATATTTATAGGTTTCTAAACAAGTTTGAGTGTTTGTTTGTAACGCCGGCTTTAGTACTATAACTGGGAGTCGTCAATCTTTTCGTACGGAAATAACAATTTAATAAAACCATATTATTTAAAAGTCACGAGGAATTTGTTTGAATAAAATCACTCAAATTTGAAACGATTTTCATCGGTTTTCATTGTAAAATTACTTCAATGCTGACGCGCTGCTCTGAACTTCGGTCAGTTGCTGGGACCCTATTCTTGGGCGCTCGAGATTATCTCGGTCACTCTTACTGTCAAGACATTTCTAATGAGAGCGACAGTGACCGAGATAATACCTCACTTGCCAGAATAGGGCCTTTGAGCTTTGACCAACTTCATAGCAATTTGCTGGCGAATTATTTGAGTTTGAAAATCCACTGATGAGTGGAATCTTCGCTCAGCCATCTCTAGATAGTTATTTTATCCGGTCATAGAGCTCTTTGCCCTACTTAGTTAATAACCGTAGCGTAGGTCAGCACTTATGTAACATCCTACTAATATTATAAACGCGAAAGTTTGTGAGTATGTTTGTTGCTCTATCACGCAAAAATGAACGGATTTACATGAAATTTGGAATGAAGGTTGTTCATGGTTTGAATTAACACATAGGCTACTTTTTATCCCGGGAAACGCGGGTGAAACTGCGGGGCGCAGCTAGTCTTTTCTATAAATATTGTGGGATCGGTGCAGTATGTACGAGTACGTCATAAAATTTTGTTTTAGTTGACAGGTTTGCTATTAATGCGAAAGTGAGTTTGTTCGTTACGCTTTACGCCCTAACTACTGATCGTCATGAAATTTCATAAACGCCTTGTCAGGAGTACAGAAAAAGACTTGGCTACTTTTCAACCATCATCGTCATCACCATTTTTCACCAACGCCCAGGTGAAATCGCTGAGCGCTGCTAGTAATACCATAAAACTCTTGTAACTTCCACACATCCATGCCACACGACTTTAAAACCGGTATAACACAATTTATCAGTATTTTTCGCCGCTGAATAAAGTTCGTAAGTGCTGACGCATGCCTATAAACTTGGGCGGCGGCCGATTCAACTTTACAGCGATGTGATTAACTGTTAAACAACGCAAGTGAAGTGGCAACGCTTTGCAAAAGTACTGATCATTGACTGTTGATGGCTGAAAGTTTTGAGGGCTTGAGGTGGTGAGCCTTTTTATATTATTTAATTAGTTTAACGGCTAGACTGGCACTTCATTGATTTAATTTTATTTCAGAGCGTTAATTGTTCTTGTAGTATAGTAATTTCCAAGCTTGGTGGTTTAGAGGATTATTTTATTCGGTTCGTCTGGTCACATTGTTAGACTAAGGCCTCTCTTTCCTCTTTCTATGACAGCTAACGTTGTTCAATGACTTTTACGAGTCAGAAGAGCGATGCTCTAAAACTACCGCTGACCAAACCGCTGGTCCCGAAACTTATACCTACTATCCATACAAAAAAAACTCCTGGCCTGAAAAGACTCTTGGCAGGCAGAAACAAAAAAGACGTGTGGCACTCGGGGACTGCCGCGGTAAAGCTATTGCATAGCATTTTTATCAACTCATGCAATTATATCTAATTATAATTATTTCAATAACCAATGCCACCTAGAGGCGATTTGCTGAACTAAAGAGACAAGCGTCATATTTCAAAAAGTCATTAAAAGTTCTGCTATTTATCGATAGATGGCAAAACTAAAAAGTATCACCGCTGTGCCGGTCGGAGTGGGTGGTCTTAGGCTTAGGTTATTTTCGTTACGGAATTTCTGGATTCGGCCTCCACGCTCAAGGCCCGCGATAGAAACTATGCAATAGCTAAAAAAAAACTCGAAAAAATCTATAATACTATAAATACGAAAGTAAGTTTCTTTTGCTTCGCTTCTACTCAAGAGATCATCGTGAAATTTTACACACCTACACATTAGGAAGGGTAAAAAAAAATATGTTATGGTACTTGTCATCATCATCATCATTACCGTTTTTTATATCTGCCGCGGATGAGACCGCGCGTCGCAGCTTGCTATAAAATAAAAGCCGCCAAAACCTCACTAAATACAAACGAAATCATTCACATCAATAAACAAAACACATTGAAGTAAAGTTGTGCTCACCACGCATAATACCGAAACTACGAAATATCGCACACATCCACTATGATTGATGGTTGACAACACGAAATCATACCGTGTCATTTCACTACCATCTCATTTCATTCCCTTGATCTGTGCCCGGAATCAATTCGGGTTCAATTTGTGAAAATATGTAACATTTGCGACCCTTATCTTCCAACCCTTCGATTTAAATAAAATATACGGGCGTCCTACTGTCGCCGCCAGCGACCGAACTGTCGCTATTCATATAACATGTGAAGACATACAAACATAACCAAACATACACATACGGATCTAACGACGAAATTGGCTGTCCTACCCGTGAAATAGATTGGCGCAACTTACAAGCGTACGTTTACTATAACTTCCCTTTTCAAGTCCTAGGAATAGAGCTTAAATTCGCTCGATAGCTATCGATGTAACGTTGGTGGGGTAGTGGTATAATGGTTTTCAGGACACGGCAAAGCAAAGTGTTTGAAATAGGTACGTGAATTTCTGTGTTTGAGTTCCACGAGTAAGTCGTTGTTCAAATTGTGCCGAATAGGCGCTGGTAAAGGATAGATTATACCGAATTACCCATACAGTATGGTATGTCAACCAACCGGGCGCTGCAGCAATCATCTTTTGTAAATTGAACATGGCCTATGATGATAATTGTGCGGTGTGCTTCACAAACTGCAAACAAAGTATGCAGTGAATGTCTGACGATATTTTAAAACGAAATGGACGACGCCTTAAGAACACGCTCTTATGCTCTCGTATCAAGCCGTACGTAAATACACAGCTCACTAGTTGACTTAGCATATCACAGGATATAGGTAAACTAATCGCCTGCCAAAAGGACACACTCCATTTCCACAACTTGTATTGACAAGCAGCATTGCTCCATCTGTCTTTTTTATTCAAGATATCAAGATTCAAGATATTTCCAGGTTTTATATCTAACCTTGTATATGAGGAAAATTGCAACCGAACTTTAAAGCACTTCCCGATGTTTGACTAAGCTGAAATTTGGTATACCTCTGTAACTGATGACAATGCAATAAAAGCTTATTAATCAAAATAGTTCATGATAATTATCTTCCGAGTTTTTTTTAACAGACCCAATAGACCATTATTTAGTCTTATTTTTCCGTGGTATGAAGAATCGTTCGCATATCTACATACATCATCATCACCATCAGCCTATCTAATCTTTGTCCACTGCTGGACATGGGCCTCTCCTAACGAACGCCACAAGGCACGATCTTCTGCCTCACGCATCCACTTGCTACCAGCCGCCTTACGCAGGTCGTCAAAAACACAATATCTACATACAATGCAACAGGAATACAATCATATCTTAATGGTTGACGCAGATTACGTTATAAACCTGTTATTGTATTGTATCTGAGTAAACATGAAGTTATTAAGGGACTTGCATGCGCAAATATGTGGAACGTTTTAGTGTGTTTTGCTGAGGCTTTAGTGCAGTGGTGAAGGAAGTTTAACTGTCCAGTTGAAACTGGGTTACAATAGTCTGGACTGTCCACTGTCCACAGTAAACTTATGCCCGAGCAAATTATGATGACACTAGTGGCTGTGGTTGCCGACGCTTGCTGTAGATTAGACTAATGACTGAATTAGTTATTGACTCGATTAAACTCGATTGAAATAGTAATCGATTTTAATGTTAAACCATAGCCTTGTGGAAGGTTTTGCTCCACTTTTTTCAGAATTGTTTGAATTCATAAGTAGCTTTAAACTAATGTTTTTAATCTGCAATATGAATAGAAAAGTTGACGTTACATTTTTCAATGTTTTTTATTTAAATTATTTAACATTTTTTTTACAGAAAATCTAAATTTTTGCAGTTGTTCTGTAACTAACCGAACGAAGTAAGATATCAGTATCTACCAAAACAAATCGGCATTTGTGTGTATGTTTCAATATTTACCACCAGTTGCAGTTAATCTGATCTTCAAAAGATTTCGTACACAAACACCGAAGTCGGATTATACACAAAAGAAGACTCAGTTCGCCGCAGACTACTAGCATTAATGAAACTCATAAATCGATAAACAGAATAAGAAGGGTAACAAATCTGAAACAATGATGTTTCCATCTGACAGTCCAATTATGAAGTCTCAGCGATCGCGGTTACCAGCTCTCGACAGCTACTTTTTGCCTGAACGGTATTCATTTTACTTGGACCAATAGAATCGGGACATAATTGTTCATATTTTATGTATTTTTGAGAACTGACTAGTCTTAACTTTTTTTGAGCAATATTGAGTATTTAGCATTTTTTTCCAGATAGTTCACATCTGAAATTGGGTATACGAGTATTAACCATGCGATACTGAGAGTAGGTGAAATCGACATGGAATGCATCATCATCACCATTAAGCAAGTGTGTAAAATGTACCAAACGCTTACGATTGGCCGGCTCCAAAGCTCACTACCCCGGAATTGGCCGGCTCGAAGTACCTACCAGCCAATCATAGACGATAGTTTATGCTGTAGTATTATTTCCGTGAGAAAGAAAAGATGTGATTTGTCAAATCTTAAAGGAGGTATAATTATGGTCGCAATGAGGCAACATTACAGCGCCGCTACACGTCCCACGTTTTCTTCGTCCAAGCAGTTCTATCAGGCGAGCAATATTCCTATTTTTCCTGTCGGATGTATTTGCCTGGGAAATGAGAGATGTGACCAAGAGGAATAATTGGTCGAGTCTCGGTGAACGGATGTCGACCGTTTACGTTTATTTTTAATGGTCAGCAACGCTTTTGCATTCGATTGGATTGCTGTTTCAGAGTAACCGCGACCATAGTTGTAAAAATAAGAGGCTACCGCAGAATTTTAAACTCGGTTCGTTTGAGCGGATCATAGGTTAATTACAACAGTTGGAAATGTCAATTCTCTACATAATCTTATACATCATAATCCTAATCATAAAAATTATTTGTAATTTTATGATTTAACAAAAATCATTTTAGTAACTTTAGGTAGGTACTACAAGGTAAACTAAAATGAATTTATTTCATGCTCTTTCTTTCATATAATTATTATTTTTTATGTGATTGAGTGACGAGACGAGCGACGAGCGTCTTTTCTTTCTTGCCTTCTTTTCTTTTTCTTTACTTCTATCATTTTAATTTAAAAAAAAAACCTGGCCAATGTATGTATAGCAGAATAGTTGATGTAAACTCAATTGCATTAAGTACTTTAGGTACGTTATTTGCAGGGCGCTTACGCTATAAAGCTATTAAGGATCATTCCACTAACACTAAATAACCTTTACATAGTAGGACAGAATGGAAATAAATAGAGTCCTTCTAAACCCCAGACTAGACTGCAGGAATTTCAATAAATTAGACCGAACTACCTCAGTCACGCGAGCTTTTAGCGATCCAAAATGGCTGCCAATAAACAAAGAAGGTTAAAATTGGCCTCGTATTTCTAGACTAGCTTTACTTCTAGGTTTTATGAGGGCCGCAATCAATAAATTCGGTAATTTATAATCGTTAATTTGTAGGTAATAAGGTTAAACGATAAACAGTCGATTTAGTCACAATTCCTTTTTTAAGAGTTGTTCAAATAGTTGTTAATGGATTAATTTTAATAGATCCTTGTCATATAAGAGTCATATTAAGAAGAAAAAAACTTTTAGTAAATTTAGACTAAAAGTGTAACAATACAAAAAAAATACAAGCAGTCGCATTGAGAACCATTTTGGAAGTCTGTTAAAAGCAGCCATAAAGCCTTAATTGGCTTTATTGGCTATTTTAGGCGCAGTATTATAAAACGATAAAAAAGTCAAATTATTTATTGTGGGTTTAGCTTTTGGAGCGTAATACGAAAACCAAGTACAATGTATACAAAGTATTTATCTATCTGAGATTCTGAGTATTTATTATAGCCACTCATCCAAACACCAAAGGCAAACGAAATTTAGCTGAAGTAAACCTAAGAAAGAAAATTCAATATATACATCAATAAATATTCCAATCTAGTCTACCAACGAATTTAAATATTTGCACCTAGCGTTAAATAAAAAAAATCTTAAACATTACATTTGTTACGGACCATTTACCCATATCTTAGAGTTCAGTGAACTGATAAATCATTCACGGGGCCTACTCACTGACTGACGGCTACAAATCGAATTCGTGCTCAAACACAACTCGTAAAACGTTGTACAAGATAACACAGATGAGAGCTGAAGAAGCTTTTATTTAACTTGCCTGGAAATATGGGTTTTTCAACAGAATTTCGAAGCATGTTCGATTGAGCTTATTAGCAATACCTGTGTAACTGCAAATGTAGAGGTAGTATAAGATAACAGGGATAAAAGCTGACATTGTATATGGAAGTTTGTTACAAGCTTTTATTTAACTTGTCTTGTAAATATGGGTAAAATTTTGCAACTGAACTTTGAACTACTTTCTAATGTTCTTCTTTTTTAGGTTACGCTCGTATCGGAGGTTGGACAATGGAGCAATCTTGACTCTAGAGGCTGCTGCTCTCGCAATGTTCGATTTAGCTTATTGGTGCACCTGTACCTGTGGAATTCCGATGGCAATGCATCCATGTTGTTTTAAATATCTTGTTTTTATTGCAATTAAATGTGCGTATAAGCATTAACTTGCCCGCTGATAAGCGACGATGTGGTTGAAATCGAAACGATGAGAATTTAAAAAGCCTAAGATTATTATTATGAATGTGAACTAGTTTTTATTAACCACCGACGCAAAAAGAAGGGTGTTTTAGTTTAACATGAGTGTCTGTGTCAGTCTGTGACATCATCGTAGCTTCCAACGAAAACAAAACAGATTTTGATTTAGTTGTATTGTTTGAAATGTGGCTCGATTGAGATAATAATAATAAGATTGTGTGCATGTTATTACTTCAATAAATAAATGTACACTATTCAAGGTGTTCTCTGCACCGTTCTTTAAAACCGACTGCCAAAGCAAACTCGCTTACGGGCCTAAGCTGCCTGCTTCCCCCTCCAACTTCAATTACTAGCAATCGAAGTACGGTCTACCGAAGTCAAATCAATACTGAATTCAAATCGAGTACTATTAAAATCAAATCAAGCCCCAGTGAAGTCAATTAAAATACTCGGAACTTTAACAATAGGTCGTACCTTTGTATTCTGTACCAGCTTGCATATTGGGTGAATGTTACAACTGTATATTGGTTTCGAATACTACGAGTATATTAGTTAATTCCAATTATTTTGAAAGTAATTTAATTTCCATCGAAATTCCGACTGGGAATTAAAGTTAGCTCAACTAAACCTGCCCTGCCAATAACATAATTTAAAATTCTCTCCAATTTGCTCTCACTATATTATTCCGAAGCCTTGAAACGAAATGCACAAAGTTTTCGCTACATCACAAGACAGCTTTAACTGAATTGAATTAACTGAAACCCGAAGTTCTGTTCAGAATATCCCCGTAGAGTTTATTCTCGGATGGCAACCCTAGCAACCTTGGCAACCCTCTGCTTAGGGTTGTCACTGCGGAAATATGAATATTTTACGAAGCCTTTTGTAAACGTTTACGACTCTCACCCACTTAGCTCAGCTGCTGTCTGTTTTATCCTGGGATATTTCCTCTCTCTCCAAAGCATTGCAAGATGTCCCTTAACTCTAACATCATGCTTGTACTTTCAGTTTTATGGCCCTGATTTTAAAGGTTAAAATTGATCACCATGAACACTTACACGGATTCTAGTGCCTGAATAAAAGTCGGAGGCCCGTTCGAATGAATTTATAACATGAGTATGAAGCTAAATGTCTGATGTATACCATAACCGTGCATTCCAGAAGCGATACTCGTAGCTGCAAAAAATCTCATTATTTTTATGTTTATTTTGATTATTTTCGTTGGTTCTGTTTTCATCTTTTTTTCGTGTGAAAATATTTTCAGTTATTATTTCATTCACTTTTTTGTTGTATCTATTTATGTATACAGCTATAGAATTTAGAATAAACAATGGTTCTGTTAAAATTATTTCATTATCGTCGTGACGTTTTGACCTTTAAAATAAACGAAAATTTACATCAATGAAATGGCAAAACGAAAGTTTTACGAAACTGCCAGAAAATACGGTCACGGTCACATTTAAGATCAGCTTTTAGCTGATGAATAAATGATGACCTTTTCAAGTTCTTACGTCATTCGAACAGTAAACGGATAATTTTCTATAGAATATTCAGCAGTAGATACACCTATACCTATTTTACTAAAATACGTCTTCAAGTCAAAAATTGATCGCCAAACAGCTAACGGTTGTTGAAGCGGCATCGTTTCAAGTCTATTCTTTTATAGTTTATTTTTTCTATTATAGTCTATTCTATTCTTCATTTCAGAAGGTATGAGATTGTTCACGGTCTTCGATTACACTATCATTATGATAAACATGGTTGGTCACTATGCATAAAAGCATAAAACCAAGAAAATAAACTTGAGACTCAATGTTTACTCCTGGGTCCATACCATGAGCTCTCTTAACAAGAGCTTAAGCCTGGCCCTAGCTTTCATCTCGCTCTGCCAGCTAGAGAAAAAATGAGACAAAAGACAATTAAAGCTCGCGCTTATTACGAATCCTGGTTTAACCTATTAGACCTTAATAACGCCTACCTTTAAATAAATTATCAGTCTCATCATCATCATCATCCATCATCCACAGCCCTCTCTATCCCACTGCTGGGTATAGGCCTCAGTATAATAATAATAAAACATTTTTACATAATCATCAGTCTATTGTACTCGAAATCGTGTCTAGCTAAAAAATATTTAGAACCCAAAAATTAAGCCAAAGAAGAATTTTCATTTCAGTAAAATTAAATTCATTTCCTCACAAAGTCTATCGAAGTCCAAAGTTGAACATTACGGGTATAAAGGAATTTTCATAATCCATCACTTGACTGTAGCTAGACGTTTGCCGATAAAAAGTTACTTATCTCTGACGTTTAGGAACGTCGGTCGGTTATCGTTTGTAATTAGGATCCATTACGGGGAAAATATTGGTATATTGACGTCGGATTTTTACAGCAATTTGCATTGTGGATGTAGATTGTAGGTTTTGTAATCTAATTTGACTAGTTTTAAGGCTACACTATATAGTTAACCGTGTGTCTTAGTAGCTTTACTTAGGGCTAACTGCCCTGTTAGATGTTGCCAACAACTATTAAACCAACAAGATATAGATTATCCTTTTAACTCATAGGTAGATTTTAATTAAAACTAGGAGTTTGCTCTAAAGTATATTATTGTCCAATAATAAAACAGCACAACATGAAAATGATTCGAATTATAATTTACTATTTTAAGATATGGCGTACACTATGCGATATGCGACAGCAACGACTAGACGCCACGCGACTATAGACTGCGGCCGACAATTTTTATAACATTTCGTACAAAGTGTGGACACTTGGCATCAAGTTACAAAGATGCAAACGACAACTTATTGCAGCGACTAAACGCAGAAGCAAGACGCACCGTTTGCGCTCACACTTAAAACCGGTTCAAAATTACGCTTTATATCACATCGGTTCTATCTTTATTGAGATTTAAGCTCGCTCTTTTTCTAGCCTTACATTTCGAAGTGGTCATCCAACCAAATTTACGAGTACTATATTTGCTATTTTTCGGACGTAAACATCGGCTTTCGTTTTAGTATGCCACTCGAATTGGCCACATAGTACATTTTGTACTGGGCAATCTATTGAAATTTGTGCGGCACTATTTCGGTTGAAAAACGGGGTTTTAGATAAAAATAGTGGATTGATCAGCGGCTGGCATCGTAGTTGGGAATCTCGATGTGTTTATGTGCCCGCACTGCGCTTTCTTTGATTTTGCAATCTAGTTGAAACTTTAAAATGCAAAAAAGCGATTACTTGAGGATGCCAGTTATTTGTTTATCTACTAGTTTTAGGCGTTACCCGTTTGTTTAAAATTTCTGGATTAAACAGTCAAGAGTTTATCGATCTATTTAGATACAAAACACATACATATCTTATATATCACAGTAACGAGCGAAGTCCTGTGCGGCGCGAGATCTACTAGAATTGTTAAGAGACCAGGTAGGAACAAACGTAACGCTTAAAATCAGGCGAGCAATTTTTTTGTCTCGTCACTCAATTGTACAAAACAAATATGTATGTGTTTATCATACAACCAAGTTCTAAATTACATTTTCAGTTATATAAAATCAAATACAAAAGTTTGAATGTCTAATTTATTTCTCACCACACCAATCCAATCCAGACCAAACCTCCAGACCAGACAAAATTGAATATAAAAATTACCTGTCTGTTGATTTAGGTATAACCCGGTCACAATATCTGTGCACCTCGCTGGAATGCGTATAGCCTTATATAGTCGAAGCGGGACTCCCGCTTCGACTATACTAAACAAACAAACTATACTAAGGCTATACGCATTCCAGCGAGGTGCACAGATATTGTGACCGGGTTGTACATTTCAAAACCTTATAAAAAACTTTATCCAAAAAATATGCTGATATAATCTACGATTAAAACCAAACAACGTAGCTAGTATAAAATCATAACTTTGGTAAATATTTCGTTTGATTTCCTCTGATCAAATATTTGTTTCTCTTCCAATATGTTTATGTCGAAGTTTTCGACACGAGTTCCACTTCTACACGAGGCTGGATTTGCTCAAAAGAACTTCCAAACGTAAAATATTTGATGTTCATTCTAATTACTAGGTAGATCTGAGTATTGAGATGTAATATTTTTTTCATTAATTCGCCAATTCTACTCCAGACTTTAGTTGACAGATCTTAATTGACTACATGTGTTGGTGTTATCTAAAGACTCGCGCACAACGCACCGCACCGCAACGCATAACAAAAATCCCCCTGAATCACTTTCGTACATATATTATTTCAAATGAACTATCGCACACTACAGGCGGGCCGCAGCGCAAGAATTGGTATTAAATGCCGCTGCGGTGCGGTGCGGCCCGCCTTAATGTGTGCGAGCATTAATAGACCGCAAACTGCGAGCTGGTTTGTTGAATTACATATTTAAAGTTTTTTTATTCGATGACAGGTTTGACTACCATCTCGTCTAATAGTGAGCAATGATATCTACAATGGCGCAATCCCGACTTAAAAACACTCCTAAAAAAGTCTCAAAATTCTTGCATAGGTAACTAACAATGCTAGTTATAGTGAATAAAACTACCATAACCTATGAAAATATTACTAATACGGATCTGCTAGCTTATTAATCCATTCCAAATCCGTGGGTAACATAATATGTACGAATAAAACTTGATAAATGACGGTAGTACAATATCGGTGAAGCGCGTGCCGCCGTGTGTTGCGCCTGGAGCTGTGCTGATTGCTCAGTGCCACGTGATTTTTATTCGTCAACCTGATGATTCGGTGAAGTTCGTACCATATAATTAAAATTGATATTATTATTTAGATTTTTGGCTACTCCTTTGGGGTTATCCAAAATTCAGATTTTTTTTTCTCATCTGAAAAACAGCAAATAATTATCCGCTTCGCTGATACGAGTATGATGCGCTTATAGGTATGTTATGCGATGTATATAGCTCTAAATCAGTAGTAGAGTTTTAGTAGAAAAATGGATTGGGGTGACATACAAGCAGACGGAGAGGCAGACACCAGAAGACTTACTTTTTACCATTTTGGTACGAAACCCTAAAAAATAAATATATTCGAACGTAAATTATAAAAAAAAAACTTTATTTTAATGATAAATAATTTTAATATTAGATTTAATTTCGATAGATTTGTAATCGTAAAAAATATGTCAAACTTCACAGCGCTATTTTTAGTATGAATTATATCACGTACATTTTAATACTTCAAATATAATACAAACCGATGCGATGCTAGCAAAACGTGAATAATGGTTATAATACAGAATTGGCAATATCGCTTCACGTCGCGTATTGCACTGTGAGCCGCGGCAATATATCATATCGTCACGTGTTTCTGCATATCCAAGAAAATGTTACTGTTTTTCAAATTTAGTTACCATTATCATCATCATAAACCTATTTTCAGCCACTAGCCACTATCCAGTCCATTTCTATTCTCCTCTTCAGCGCGCTATCTTTCCCGGCCTTGTGCATGTCTCTACCACTGCCTTTCTGCCGCCTTATTTTTCATAACCTTATAGTTCAGTAATTAGAATACATTAGGATGACTTCATTTAGATAAGATTAAAAATAGATTGATAAAATTCCCAACAAGTAATAAATAAATAATAAATAAACGTTTCACACTCATAGCTACACTAGGATAATCCTGTGTCGGGGATGCTATGCAGACATTTAAATTCATCATTCAACCATCTGCCGGGCCGGGAATCGAACCCGGGGCCTCTAATAGCTTAAAAGGCGGATATATTACCGCTGAGCCAAACAGGTCGTAATAGTACGACCCATTTGCTGTTACTAGTTAAAAATTAACATTTTTTTTCGCAAAACTCCAAAACGACTATTCCCTAAAACCAGCCGCATTTAACACCTTGCACATTGCATCTGACTAAACGGATACCCCGTGACAAATGACAACTACAGAATCGGCAGTGCCGTGTCACGCCGTATGCGCGGCCCGTGGTAATATTTCATAGTGTCACGTGATTTATGCCCGCACTGTCCCGCTACAATTGGACAAACAAATTGATTCGATATTTCTTTGTGAGCACACACTCGTCAGAGCGGGTCTTCTATCAATTTTCACGGCGATTTTGCTTGCAACTGTTTGCTGGGAATTCTTGCTTTCTTGGAAATACCTGCAGAGATGACAATAAATAAGCATTGTTAACAATAGACACTATGAGCTGTGTATTAGAAATGAGTTGCATAATATTGTAAGAAAAAAGTGTCTTCTAAAGCTCGGTGCAAAGCAGCGTGGCTACGTAGTGATTATGCTATCAGATTCAGATAATTGATTCGTCAGAACATGGTAAGTGCACAAAAATAGCTGACTGAGCAAATGAGCAGAAATGTTATTGGCCATCGGTAAACTTTTCTATGACGATAGACTTGGATAGGCGACCGCCATTGGCATAATATTAAGAGTACTCTTTACTGCTTGTTTATATGCAAGCGCCTCATGATATATTTCGGCACCCTTTAAAAGACCACTTCTATTTCTAGACATGCTCCATAATCACGTTTCACACACCATCAGAGCTTAACCTGTCAATAAAGTAAATCTAAAACGGCGAAACATCATGCAATACCTAAAAACATACACCCACAATCATACAACCAATACTTATACGTGTGTCACATCACAACATACAAATCCGAAACGTTGTTCCATTCAATCGCTCGCGAGTGGCAAATGTATGCGCATACATTCGGCCTCGTTAGAGCCCCACTTTCAATAGCTACAGCGATGTGGAGAAACTGGAAGTGATACGCCTTGTTACGTGATAATACCTAGGAGGATCTGTTTGGTAATTGTGAAGCTTTGTCAAGCTGCGAAGAGGTTGGCGTCGTGTCAAAGACGAAGCACTCAAGACTCTCTACCACCTTTGTACCTTTGTACCACCTACTATCTTTGTTGAATTGCAAACGGATTGTTTACAGAATATAGTAGCAGCATTCATAGTATTTATGAATGAGATGCAAATTTAAATACAGTTCAGATTAGCTCGTTTTATAATGCTGCAGTTGCATTAATTTCAATGACCCTTGAAATTTGATCTTCTCGTAAGTTTGAAAATTTCGATGTGTGTGATGTGAAAATTTCCAAAACTTTTGTGAGAGTCAAACAGACAGACTCTACTAAAATCGAAGCTAGACTGTTTTTACGAGTATGGTTCGTAGTTTTTCTACACGAATCAACTAAGTATAGGTGACAAGGGTCAAACATAATGACAAGTTACTAAGTAATACTACATTTTTTTCCTATCAGTACCTACTAACCGTGCTACAAAGTAAATTTTCCTCTATTTTTAATTACTATACTTTTATTTCATTTCGTTTTTCTATTGTATTACTTTGAATTAATTTTTATATTTTTTCTAATCTACTTTTTGCTATTCAATCAAAATTGATTACAAAAATCTTGCTTCTATATCTTATTAATATTATAAAACTGAAAATTTGTAATTATGTTTGTTACTACTTACCGTTCAGCCGATTTACCGTGAAATTTGGAATCAAGAAATGAAAGTTCATGGTCTGGATTATCACATAGGCTCCTTCTTATCCTGGAAAACGCGGGCCAAACCGCGTGACGCAGCTAGTCTTATAATAAAACAGACCTCATCCAAAGACACATCCAGTACAGATACCAACCGTCGATTCGAAATATACCAAAGAATATCGAAAATTTATATTCTAACGCTGGCCAGTAATTGGAATTTTACATTGAACCGCACTCAATCTCGACTAAAATCATTGGGCCTCACTTATAAAGGCTGCTTATAGTTACACTTACCGCTTAAAATTTTCTGTCTTCTTTTCGCACGTGACATTTCACGTAAGCGAAAAGTTGTCAGAGCATTTTAAACAGTGGTAAAGAAATTATGCAATAAACTCACTCCGCACAATGCTGCTGTACCTAATCCGGTTCATCATGATATAACCTAGCTAAAATATGTCAATTAAGTTCAACATATCAATGTACATTAATATGTTTTAAAACAAATTATATTAAAACATTATGGTTGCAATAAAGCATTGAGTGTTGAATAAGTTTAAGCGGGTTTTATAAATAAGACGCATTAAACATAGCATGTAGTGTTAAAAAAGTGTTTTTTTTTATATAACCATGTAGCTATTTGTATATTATTAAGAGGCATTTCACGGCCTAAAACTCTGACGCCAGATCTAGCCACTTGACTTATAAGAACTTACCTACTTTAGTACTTTTTTTGGTAGCAAGAGGAAAATCTTCGCAAAATACTCGGCTGCGATCCAGCAGCCGTCTATGCGGGATTATACCCACTAAAACCCCAGCGGTGGTTTGTCTTAGTGGTAAACAAATAATGTGCCGTAGTGGCAAACAAAAAAACCCACAAGTGCTATTTATCCTTTTGTTTCTTAATTTCTGGTGTGAACAATAATCATAACCAATTCATTGGTAATTATTATTATGGGCCACAACCAAA
Organism: Alcis repandata; assembly: GCA_949125135.1. Lineage (NCBI taxonomy): Eukaryota > Metazoa > Arthropoda > Insecta > Lepidoptera > Geometridae > Alcis > Alcis repandata. Next base: position 10,062,736 of record OX421238.1, read on the forward strand.
AATAAAATAGTAATATTATATGTACAATGTAAGTGCCTGTAGTCATACACAATAACGACCACTTATACGACTTTTTCATCAAAAGAAAATGTCAAAAAAATAAATAAAAAGAATTAGTCATAGATCTATCTACCTAACTAAACGATTATTTTTCAGTTGACAGTACCAGTTCTATGAGCTCGTAGCGCGAGCCTGAATGGAATACCGTTGGCTTTGTCTCGCTTTTTTTTTAGCTGATAGATTGTCTCAATTTATCAGCTAAAAAAAAGCGAGACAAAGGTAAGCTAGGGAAACCCTGATGCCGTCGCCTCCTTCTGCGAAGCAGTGATGCTAGCGAAGGAGGTGGCGGAACGTGAGAGGGAGAGAACCTCTCGTCCCAGCCGCCGCCGTGGGATGCGCTCCGGGCGTCGGGGGTCACGTGACGACCTCCGGCCACCGTAGGCGCGGGCCTGTGGACGGTGAGCTATTGGGCTAGCTCGCTGTCCGTCCGTCTTATGACGACGCAGGTCGTGTCGACGGCGCGTTCGTGTTCCACGCGCGCCTCAAAGAGATGTCAGCAACATGGAAGAGGCCCGAAAGGGCCCATGCCCGTCGGGGCTGCGGGTAGAAATTACCGCGGCCTCGGCGTCACAAGGGCGTAGAAGGAACATGGGTGGTTTTTGGTCAGTAGAAGTCTGACACTCCCTTCCGCTCTGCCCAAAAGTGGGAGGGGTCATTTGATGATTTCCCAACCCCAAAAAAAAAAAAAAAAAAAAAAAAGGGAAACCCTGATGTTAACTGACGGTATGCAGCCTCGATAACAAACTAACACTCAGCGAGTAGCGAGTGTTACATCGATTTGAATTACCAGTCGGTTAGTTAATGAGGCAGGAACTCATAAATATAAAAATCAGAAACTTGGCAACAGATTTTGTATTAAATTTAACCTACATACCTTAGACTTTAGACTTTATTTCTTTAGACTGCAAGTCTATGTTCCATCGTAAGTAATACGAGTATAAATCAAAATAAAATTATCGTACAAACCAATATTGTAGGTTTCTCGAGATAAACTGACTTGGCCTGGGAAAAAATATTTAAAAGCTGTACTATTAAAATAAGTTTAAAACTCGAACAATTTCCCGGTTGGGTAGATTTTTGAATGATGAATTTATATAGATATTTCTGGTGTTGGTGTGTCCTTGTCTTTGTGTGTGTTCCATGGCATCTTCGACATAGGGAATCCTAGTGGGGAGCCATGAGTATGAAACTTTTTTATCGCCTTTCTCCCAGCTGTAATACTAAAGGAAAAGCAGACGAATAGTAATGAAAAATTTCAAATGTGCGAATGAAAGAGAACGTAAAACGAAGAATCAAAAAGCTAGTCCCATGACGCATCCGCCGAACACAAGTGTCTTATCAATTCAGATTACGGGGAAGAATACCGAGTATTTATATGCTAACGAAGACCAGTAATTGGAAATCGCATTGAACTGAGTCTCGAAATTTTATCCTACTCATATTATAAATGTGTGTGTGTGTGTTATGTGTGTGTGTGTGTTGTACTCGTATGTGTGTTGTTGCTCAATCTGGATGTAAATCTTGACAGGTCATATGCACAGACTCCAACGTCATCCAGGATCTGTTAACTGGCCGCAGGGTGCCCAAGACACAGGTTCTGCCTAGTTTGGAACCCGGTGTCAATGTCTTCTTTGCAGAATTTATGTATGTTACCATTAAGTGTTGTAATTTTTTGATGTGAACAAAAGTTTTTTTTTTTTATTATTAACCTATGCTGTCCCACTGCTGGGCAAAGGTCTCCCCCAATTTTTCCAGTTACTGCGGTCATGGGCAGCGCCGTCCAGTCTTTTTCAAACCGCCCGAGTTCGTCGCGCCATCGCGTCGAGGGGCGACCTGGGGGTCGACTGTCCAGGGGCAATTAAGTATTATTATCACGCAAAAATAACAGAACTGTTTTCATTCAATTTGGGATATAGAGGTAGTCTAATGTTTCCGTAGGCTTCTATTGCAAAAAAAGAGAGACAGTGATGAAGATATTCTCGGCCGAAAAAAAATTAATGTTCTGTGAATCTCATCTCGATTCTTGACACCTGTCACTTTGACATACTTAACCAAATATTTGGAAAGTTGGACGGTTTTCTTTATTAACTTTCGCTGATATATAAACATGTAACATTATCCGCGCGGGTAAAACCGTGTGATATAATAGTCTAACATAATTACAAGCAAAGTGTTTCGATAAATACGGTCTAAACAAATTCTGTAACATTTTAATTGACATCGGGTCGTCTCAAGTTTTCGCCGATATTTGTGTTTTCGTAGAATGTAGGACATTTTATGAGCAAAAGTGAGTGGTTTTTCCTCGAAATATGTTTCCTTTGCCATCTTATTTAAGCGATTCATGTTGATTATATTTTCTTGGAATAGGATAGAATAAATGATTGACAAAATCAAGGTCATTTTTAAAGAACCTAAATTAGTACTTTTAGATAAATAAATACGTTATTCCTCGCATAGCATATACGAGTACATCATCTTTACGTAAAAAGCTGATAATTTTTTTATATCGAAAAAGAAATTGATGAAATTTTACTATGGAAACTAACGTGGTTTTCACACATTTTGTTTCAAATTCAAATTCAAATTCAAAATATTTTATTCAAATATGGGTACATCAATGCACACTTATGAATGTCAAATACAATTTTTACGAATAAATTAAAACACAATAAATTAAATGTTACTTATTAGAATGTCAAAAAAATTATATAAATTATTGCAATGTCAAAATATCAAGGTATAAAATAACTACAATAGTAGGTATAATCAGTCAAGACACTTATGAATGTCTAATACAATTTTTACGAATAAATTAATACACAATAAATTAAATGTCAAAGAAAATAATAATATTAGAATGTCAAAACAAAATATATAAATAATTGCAATGTCAAAATATCAATGTATAAAATAACTACAATAGTAGGTATAATCAATCAAGTATTATTATTACAGTCTTTACAGTTACAGTTACAGTTACATTACAGTGTTTTAATTAACACGGGATTATTCACGTAAAAATTAAGTCGTCTACTACGACTAGTTTCGGTCACATTCGGTGACCTTCATCAGGTGAGTTTATAAGCGTGACCAAAACTAGTCGTAGTAGACGACTTAATTTTTACGTGAGTATTCAGTGTTTATAATGAAAATCTATTAAATTAAAATGTTTTTTTTCTTTCCCTTTCAAGTATAATCTAACTAAAAGTTTCTTCAAGCTTGTTGTCAAATCGCCTGAAGGTTTCAGCCAAACATTTTGGCCAACTGTTTAACATGACCTCAAAAACTTTTCTACAAGTACTCGTGGCATCCTCATCAACATCATCATCATCTGCGGCCCGTCAGCGCCGATTAGCTCAAGCCGTGGATAAATTGTATTTCCACCGAGAGAGAGACAGTAGCAAAAGTGCATTTGTGGTTGTGCACAGTGGCGCAAAGAGAAGCCAACTTTTGTACTTTCGCTATAAGTTCGAACAACGATGTCTAAGTCTTTTTCGTTATACTACTTAAAGGTACTTATTACCTACCTAGGTACTACTTTACGTACCCCGTGCATTAATCCCGCAAAAACTGGAAAAGCTGAGACCGATTAGTTTTGACTCTACCAAATATCTACAGAGGTGATTTAAGGGAAAATAAACCGCAAAATTTAGCTAGTAATATAAATAGGAAGTAAGTATATCTCAGGTATTTCACTAAACACCTAAATTACCCAGTACTTGACCAGTATTTACTTCATTAAGTTCATCCAGACAGCATTTAATCAACCCTTTCAAATCCTTCAGAGCTTTCCGCTCCGAAGCAAAAGGCAAACGTAGCTAAGTAATACACGTATTGCATCTGAACATACATTCAACGTTTCATGAAACTTTTATCAAGGAAGCGGTGAGCCAAAGGAGAGCGGGCAACAGAGAGCGGAGTATATGGGAGATAGCAAAATGTATTTATTTTAAGAAATAAGTTAATTTTAAAAATGTTTTAAAAATAAGCTTTTATTGCCATCGGAGTTACACATGTATACCAAAACTACCAAATTTCAGCTTAATTCGGACTTTGAGCAGTGGTTCCAAATTAAGTTGCAAGATTTCTCCTGAACAAACATATTACATACATTGCAAGTTAAATGGTAGATAGGTAGTAGCCTCTTTATTTGGGTCCGTGTCAAAACCTTTGTAATCGTGATCGTTTTTCATCAGGTGGCCCGTTTACTTGTTTGCCACGTAGCACAAAAAACAATAAAAATGTAATTTATACACCATTTATTACATCATTTGAGAAAAGTGAGACCAAATTACAAAACCTGATCTGCCTTGCGCTGCATGGACCTGAGTGGCGAGACAGTAAATGGGCACACTCGGGCGACCAACAAATCATGGTTCTAGAGTTCTAGACACATGACTGTCTCGCCTCGTCAAAAGATTTACACGAACCGAGCACTCGGCCGAGGGCACTGTCTTACCACTGCACTCGTGACGTGTAATCAACCCAACAGCATAAGCTAAGGCAAATCATAACGGACAGTTAATGATGCCACCTCCTCGGTTTATTTTTTCTGTGGCGGGAACCAACATAAATTATTTATTACAGCACGTTTTAATACTCAGAACGTTATGACTGTTTCGCTGTTCTACAACGGAACGTGGTTTTGTTTGGATTGAATTTGCTCTTTTTGTGTACCGCTGGAGAACCGGGTAAATTCAGTCTTTCCGCGCTAAAAACAGAAGGAAAATTGCTTGTTTTCACAAGTTTTTATTTTGCTTACAATGTTGGCATGTGTGTGTTCGGGGCAAATCTTGCAACTGAAATTTGAACCACTGCGATGTCCGAATGAACTCAAATTTCGTATACCTTCGTGTGTAACTAAGATGAAAATACAATAAGTTTTTAGTTTTACATATTTTTACTCTACATCCTACAACAATCCATCCTTTTAACTATTATTATTTCCTTTACAAATACAAATGTGAAAATTGATATTATCTTTAGATGTGTGTTACTAAATCTTGCAAAAAACGACAAAACGCATTTAGGAAAAATTAGGTATAGAGTCATAACCTGGATTAACACATAGGATACCGCAAAACTAGGAAAAATTAACGGCTCTTGTAGGATAGCAGGAAGCAGGAAGACGCGAGGCGCAGATTCTGTCAAATATGTGATGAGCTGTGGCATGCCTAATATGCAATTGCCAGCCGAAGAAAAAAATACTATCAAAAGATGTTAAAAACGGTTGAAAAATAATAAAATAAGGTGAAAAATATTGATTCACCACTTGATTTACCTCCCCAATTTGCTGTGGGCCGATTTTTCAGTTGTCACTGTATGAATTTTGCCGTATCACGCGCAGTCGATTTATCTCTTCCGGTATATTCAGCCCTGGTACTCAATGCTCATTGGTTCCCCTCGCTGCTTTGGGTCATGGAGTGTGACCTACTTCAGATATCATTGGACGTTATGAGATCAAAGGGCCTCTGACGAATGTACGGAGATTTTGATACTGGGGTTACTTAGGAGCGAGTAAGTGCTGCATTGTAGGAGTTATTTTTAAAATCTTAGAAAAATAAACTTTACACTCATAGCTCCCTACTTACTAGGTGTCTCTTTGTTGGAGATGCTATTGAATGATAAATAATACATAAACAAAATACATATATATAGACCCAGAGCAAATAAATCAATTCGTTTAAACAGATCTAGCTATGAATCGAACAGGGGGTCCTCTGTTCATAAAACAGGCGCTCTACCTGGACTTACCTATTGTTTGTAAACCTTACGATTTTACTACTACACAATTTTCGAAAAACGAACTCTATTTCACTGACAAAAACTATTTAAATTCTTATTTGCGAATAGTACAATCCTCAAATGATCATCTTAAATGGGTTGATTACATGTCATGAGTTCAGTGGCGAGACAGTAAATGGGCATACTCCGTCGAGCAAACATATCATGGTTCTAGTGACTGTCTCGCCTCGTCAAACTGTTTATACAAACCGAATGCTCAGTCTAGGACACTGTCCCGCCACTGTACTCATTACGTGTAACCGACCCATTACTATACTGCTTATTACAAATAGCATTTTAAAAAATAATAAAAAGCACCTTAATAAGGTGAGTTACGAAGAGAAAAAAAATATCGAATAGCTAGCCTTGATGTCAAAGTCGTAGCAAATCAAAGTATCGAACGTGGCTATTTACGAATAAAGCCCATTACTAATGAAGTCATTTCCAGTCGCGAAATCCCTGAAATATTAATCACTTTTCGATTACAACTTACCTACCTCATAGTTTACTCGTGGCTTGGACTTTACAAAACCGACCCTGTTTCGACCACTTAAAGTCTATTTTAGATCTACCTTTCAGTATTAGCAGCGCTTTGCATTTGGTCAACCTGTACAAATTGATAGTTATCGATCGATTCAGCGCTTAAAACAGTTTAGGAGCCGCTGAGCAGCCATTAGCTAATACGCTGGTTAGTAAATTAACGGTGGAGTGGGTTAACCCATAACCATCGATTTAGAACGTAGTCAAACAGAACAATATGTTTAGTTATAATTGTGATTCTGAAGTTATAATTATATTGCAACTGCAATATGTAAAATTAAAGCATCAATACTAACCATTATTTGTATTCGTGTACCTAAGTAATTATGTTTCTAACATCACAGAATTAAAATAAAGACGATAAACGATAACACAAATGAAATACATAGAGACAGCAGTAAAACGCAACGTAACGCATCGCGACATCGCATTATTTTTGATAGAATGTAAGAAAACAAGACCAATAACAATACAACAAACATTAACCAAACCTGTGACCAAACTAACAACTGCCACAATAAGGACCACGAATGAGTCGGCGTTGGCCCACACCTGCACGCCTTTGCACGTGTAGGCTTAATACGAATTGCACGCCTTTGCACGTGTAGGCTTAATACGAATATTACCTAACATCTGACCACGCGCCGACTATCATCCCATCAAACGACATAAACCCCCTTTACATGCAAATCCTTCAATATGTTACTTCCATCGGATTTAATTAACTATCTTAAACTTGCTATGTAAAGTACCGGTTTAATCAGAGAGTTAATCTCCGATTAGCCGCCGGGCCCTTTGTGTATAATATTCAATCAGCGGACCGACCGCGGCGATAACCGGACGATCTACTTACACGAGAAGATACGGGTGTAGTTTGATGTAGGCATGTGGGGTAGGTGGAAAGGGTAAGCTAGGATGAAAAAGGTTTAATTAAATACCTTTTACTATCGCACCGACTCATAGTTTTTAATGATTGATTTGGTTATTCCAAAAATATTATACAGATTGATTATGTTAAAACAAATGATTGTAATAACACACGACATGTAACGATAAGTAATTGAATTGAAACTTTATGAAACCCCTTACAAAGAGTTGATTTTATCTTTCTCTCGAATCGTAGCTAACAAACCTCTCGATCAATTTACCTTTTAAATACAAAAAACTACTCGTAAATTGAAATCTCTACCAAGAGAGCCAAGACCAAGAGCGAGCTACTGAAATTAACACACAGATATAAACACCCTTTTTTACATTGAAAAAATAAAAAAGAAACACATTTGATCAACATTAACGAGGCATGTTATAAAATGAATAAAAGTAGTAAAAATATATAGATATGTAGCTCTGCTGCGGTTAACATGTCCCAGTCCGTATCGCTGACAAAAGCGACTCCAGCACAGATCAATTCCATCTCAAAAAACATTCCGACCCATTGTCCAGCTGAAAACGTGCTCACTCCTCGTAAACTATAATAAGGTCCAATCAAATTGTCCTACATTTTCCACTTTCCACGTCCATTATGCCTGCTTTATCCAATAGGTAATTATGCTTATAGATTCTTTCGAAACCGCGATTGACTATTCAAAAACCCTTTCAGGGACAAAACCTACCTCATACGTACCTGACCCATTCAAGAGCGGAAGCCAGGGGTAAAAAAGGGCAGGCTTTCATCGATTCCAATAGAGTAATTACATGTTGAGAGGTTCTGAGAGGAAATCCTAATTTTGACGGTTGAAAATTCGAGAAGAGTTTTTGGTTAGTAAACAGTTTTAATCATGTTGCTTTATTTGGAGTATGTTCTTATTATTTTTATTTAGCGTTTAGAACATTCCATGCCTGTTATTATTTTCCGGAATAGATTAGAGGTAGATTGCCCAGCTGTGGAGTTCCGAAAACTATGATGCTCAGAAATGAGGGAACGATTGGAGAAGGACAGACATTTTTATGAACTTGTTTTTATTCCTCTTAGACTCGGTGAGACTGTTAGGTTTGTCTATCCGTCTGTCTGTCTGTTTTTTTATGAACTTGTTCAAAATACAGATGAATGGCACTTTGTATTACTATCGAAGACCAAGTCGCTGCGTCAACAAAGTGAGTTAGTTTATTTTTGTGTTTAGTTTGGTGTTTTGTTGCATTTAAACTTAAATAACGGAAACGAAATAAGAAACTATTATGGAATATAAGCAACAAAAACTAATCTACGTTTTGAGGAAATTACAAGAACTTTTAAATTGTTTATTTGTAAACCGTTAACTACTGATATGAACAATCTAAATAAATAAAAAATCAGTCACTGTGCTTTAGTCTCACAAAAGCTCGATATCGCGGTATGAACCGCCCAAGCACCCGAAAATAACTCGACCGATTTGTTTTCATTTGTTTTGTGTTGTTTCCTTTAACACGCGGGGCGCAGCTTAAATAAATAAAAACAAACAAATTACGTGACACAGATTTTTGAAACAATAAATTAATATCAATTGCTTGACCTTCAGTTTACCGTAATCGGTTTAGAAGAGATTATTTTTCAACCACTACTTGAAAAAAACTACTTCACCTTACATAACATAACTATGTATAATCTTTTTATCCATAAACATACTCTACGGTAAGTATAACGTACGCTCTATACGTGCATATTTCAATCTTTTCAAATACTCAACGAAATCCAAATCAAAATATTCATTAAAAATTCTTACCCACTTGTCACAAGCATCAATATTTCCCTCACAAATGTCAATTTGAAACTGTAATAGCGTTTCTTTCACTGTTTATTTCCACTATCCGACCGATTGAACACTAGGATATACTAAACCACAACCTTATTGAGCCACAATGATGTCAAATTGGTGTCAAATTAAGTTACTTTGGTCGTTATTTCCGTTTGCCGGTGCTGTCACATTGTTGTTTCGCTTCGAACAACCGGCGTAGAGCTTCCGTAGAGCCGTAGCTACGCTACGAGGGCTCGTAGCAGACTGGTGGCTACACAAGAAATAATGTTCTAACAAAATACACCCCTGAAAATACGTTTTTTCTATATTTATTGCTTGGTTTCAAAGTTTTGAAGTAGGCTTAGGAAGTTGTAAAATCTTGTTAGAAGTTGTGGTGTGAATTATTTGTAATTAAATTATTTTGAGTACTAGTAGCTCCATCTGTTGGTGGGGTAGAGAACTAAACCATTCGGCGTGCGCACTTTTAAGTCATTTTGTGCCTTTTGGAGAAAGATTTAGCAAAAAATAACGTCAGCCCTTCACTTTATTCGTACAAAAGAAATGAAACCATATAAACTAAAATTACTCTTTCAGTAACATATTTCTACATTTATTCTGCATGTGTCGCAAGCTAAAATGGACTTTGTTCGGACTGTATAGGGTTTAAGTTAGTTTGACAGTTTTTATAAGATGTGTCTGAATTGGTATAGGCAAAATTTGGATGCTGTTTTCGTAAATTTTAGACTGGACTCTATTTCGAGAGCATTTAAGTAGCTATTGCAATACACAGCTACACACTATTGTAATGTAGCTTATTCCAATTACATATTGTTGCAGGTCTTTTAAAATGGTAAAAGATATAAAAATAATGGTATATTTTCCAAAGAGCGCAAAAATGGCTGCGGGCAATTTTGAAAATTGTTATTTTATAATTGACGGCCTGTTTCGTTCAGCGGTAATAATATCCACTTTTAGCCAGAGGTCGCGGGTTCGATTCCCGGCCGGGCAGATGTTTGAATGATGAATTTAAATATCTGTTCTGGGTCTGGGTGTTAGTTGTCCTTGCCTTTGTGTGCGTTCCATGGTATCTCCGACGCAGGATGCATTGGATGTATAAATAATATAATACGAGTATTTCCAAATGGTATAAAGCGTGATAGGTTAAATTACTTTTATCTTTAATATATATAAATTTCGTGTCACAATGTTTGTCCTCAATGGACTCCTAAACCACTTAACCGATTATAATAAAATTCGCACACCATGTGCAGTTCGATCCAACTTGAGAGATAGGATAGTTTAAATCTCAAATTATAGTCGCAATTTTAATTTATTGCCAATTATATATATACTGATAATTTTTACTATAAATTGACAAGTTAGCATCAACATACTACGGTTGCTATAGTTACGCAATATTTGACATAGAATTGACGCAATGGCTTTTGACAGGACAACGTCTGTCGAGTCAGCTAGTATACGAATAAATTAGAAGGGTCTCAAAAGGATGCTTGAGTGCTATTTATATCTTCTAATTCCACAGCTATTTATATCTTACAAACTCCGAAAAGTACCTATTTTTATATCTATTTAACTCCCAATTATACCTATTTAAGTACCGTCATTTCAAAATCTTTTCCTCTTGATTTCCTTCACCTATTTCCGTCATAACATTACTCCTATTAAAATGTTCCTAAAAGGTATAAAAACGCCATTTTAACATAATAACCATATTATTTTCATAGGATAATAGCATCTGTCCCTTAACGACTATTGCTCGGCCGTTTTCAACCTGCTTTATATGGAACCCTTTCACTCGGTTCTCAAACTTTTAAGTTGTCAGATGGCACAAATAGATAGAAGTAATAGGAAGCAGAAAGTTTGGGAAAAGGTGTTGTCTTTTGTACTAGCTCGTATTTTGTTATGTAGATTTTATACGGATGATAACAGCCACGCTTTGCAGTTTTTAGGGTTCCGTATCAAAATAGTAAAAGGAACCCCTATGGTGAGACTCCGGTGTCTGTGTCTATGTTGCAGACAATTATGTTCAGTTCCGTGTTTTTAGGTTACTGTGATAAAAACTAATCTTATAAGATGGTGGTGTCCGTCCATCCGTGTGTTTCATCCCTTTTTAAGGGGAATACCCCCCAATCAAAAAATCCCCACGACAAAAAAAAAACTTGGAAATGAAATCGTAAACTATGTACCAAATTTCATCAAGATCCAACCTGTACGCACTACCAACATACAAACAAACATCCGGATATATGAAAGAAAATTTTGCCAGCTGTTGCAGAGACGCTTCGCTCGCTCGGTCAATTACTTACTAAGTTTTTAGCATTTACACTACGATTCGAATTTTGAATTCGATTTAACTTAAAATCGTTGCTTAGCTATTGCATAGATTGACAAATGACATTTAACTTGTCCAATACAAAAATGTAGCAGTAATTACTAATGTCACTTTACTTTAGACAAATTTTAAAAATGAGGCCTTCAAGGCGCAGATTACTGTAATAGTAGTTCAGCCTTTCCTTTGGACGGCTTTTCAGGACTGACCTAATATCTATATCTATTTCTTTAAAGTCAAAGGTTAAAAATAAAGAATACCAAACTGCTTTTTTAGCTTTTTTAAGTCACGATAGCCAGGTCAATGGTCAGCAAAGCCTAAAATAATGGTCTTTTTCGATTTTAGCTTTTCATAGATCTAGAAATTTTTGGATGTTCTCTTTCCTATCTCAGAATTAAAAAAAAATAGTAAAAAAACCTACTTACATTTGTGCCAAATATGTTAGTGGTTTCTGAAAAATTGCGAGTCACATTTACAACGAACTGCCGTGATTCGGGTAGCATTTTAAACAGTAGGTTTCGGTCGCCTATTCCAAAAAATCTAGGTAGTTGATAACAGCTACCCATACGATTACTCCACAATAATACAAAATTAAACTCAATATATCTGTCCCTCTCTCTGTAATGTTACACTATAATCGGCTAAACTGTGCTTGAATAGAAAAGCAAAATTATAAATCACATCGTGAAACCTTGCATTCATACGGAGAAACTCAATGGCGGATGCGAATCCACCCTGCATTTGAAATACGGCCTAATCATTAGATACTACTTGTCATCCCAGTGAGATGTTTCAAGCAGTTGAATTTAGAGATCATAAGAATAGGGAACAAAATTAAATACTCTTTTTTCAAAAACCAGAAAAATCACGTTAAAACAGCACACCGTCGTAATAACACACTTCACTCACGTTTCCTTTTCGTGCAAGAAAACTAGCCCAATATTTCCATTTCTCAAAACTCAATAAGTCGCACCCGCAACTGACCCCAAACTGGTCTTGCAATAACTCACTAGATGAAGACATTACGGTCCGAGCTCCGTTTTACCTCACCTGAAGTATTTCCTTCGATTTCTAGATTCCATCGTATGGAGCACGTGCGACGAAGAGGTTTGGAACGTTTGTCGCCTTAAAGAAATTGGTTTGATGAAATTTTTAACTTCGACGCAAAAATAGGGGTGTTATACCTTCAACGTATTCTTTTGGGTGTATCTATGGCAATATAAAAACTCTTTATTTTGTGGTTTGTAGCATATAAGCTCTTTTCCAGTCGGGGATATTTTTTTAATTTAACTACTTGCAATTTAGTTGTTTTGTATGTGATTGGTATTTTTTTAATTATTTTGGGACGAAACGAGAAAATTTACCATCAAGGTATACCTATAGTATACCGAAGCCTATCTTAACAGCAGCTCTAGGGCATATTTTAACTCCAAGAACGGAAAAAACAGTCTCTATTTTACTATGGAAACTTACTTCACACATTTTTGTCATATAATTAAACACGGGAATACTCACGTAAAAATTAGGTCGTCTACTACGACTAGTTTCGGTCATTTCGGTTTTTATGTGAGTATTCCCTTGTTTAATTATAACAAAAATTAGTTTCTATTTTCTACAAAAATATCAATAAAGCGTACAGCGAAAAAATGTGCGAGCGTTTCTGGAACAAACAACATCGTGTTTATCTGTCCATCAAACTTTTAATCTTACAGCCTTTAAACTTGACTAAACTAAATATCTCGCGTTTCCTAGATCCAGGGTTACACAGGTGTAACAAAGGAGTTCGTTAGCGAAGGGGCAGAGTTTGCTGTCTGGCCCCATTTTTGCTGCCATTAAATTTCGGGCGAGTGAATAGGAAGAGTCAGCCTTTTTGCGACTGCAGCTTTTACTCGCACACGGACATGGTTGTCGTACTCGTAAAAGCTCGCTGAAAGCTTTTTGGGATCATACAGGAAAAACTAGACTCAATGGGAATCATGATATGGTGCGCTAAGACCAGATGGTGTGCTATACTTAGCATTAAATTTTCTTTATTTTCAGCTTGCGTTTGACCGCCATCTCGCCTGGAGATAAACAATGATGGAACTCGCTTGCGTAAAATAAACCAATTCACTCGTGACTTGAAAACTATCAAATTATATAGCTACTGGGATTTCCAGTAGCTATAACTTCCACTCGGGCAGAGCATTCCACTCTAGCTGTATGCACAAAGCTGGAACCAAAGTGCATCGTATGAGTTTACGGAGTCTACCATAAATGGATGGGAAATTGTCATTAGGTATTGCTGGTGATGATACAGTAGGTAGGACGTAGGTACTAGTTTTTAAAGATTCTGTTTTCACTTATAGTTATTTTTAATTGCTAAACAACAAAACTAAAAGTAATCGAGTCTTTACAGCTTACTAAGGACTGGAATTCATCAAACCTAATAAATGAATGAAATCAGAAGATTGGAACGTTGCATCGAAAAAGTATTCAAACGTGCAACATTATTTCCCTGAAAACAAACTAGTTTTCCCCGAGACCGCGGTGCCGAGAGTTTACTAATAACACCTAATCGATCTACTAAGATTTAGCGCAGCACGTGTTCTGTTTGTGGATCGCTTCTCGAACGTTCTTCAAGTTTGCTTTTGACGTTGTGCATTTGTTTTCGTTCTATATTCTGAAGATTGAGTGATTGAAATAATTGGCAAAACAGACAGACACCGGACTCTCACGTGCTCACATCATAACGGTCGATTCACACATATCAGTGAAGCCACAGTTCCGACACAGTACCGGCACAGTGCGAAATATTCTTTCATACATTCTATGTACGCATTGAGAGCACTATGTCATCACTGACACTGACAAGTGGGGATGCGTTCATAGAGAATGTATGAAAGAATATTTCGCACTGCGCCGGTACTGTGTCGGAACTGTGGCTTCACTGATATGTGTGAATCGACCTTAAGGATTCCTTTTTACCATTTTTGAATTTGTGAATCTTCGAACTAACAGAAACAATTTCGCAGTGCATTTGAAATTAAACATACCCAATGTAGCGTAATAACCCATTCAAAATTTTAAATTAAAACAGGACAGATGATATAAACATGCTCCCGGCAACGTGTCGACGTGACAAATTAAGAGATACCGCCGCAGACTACAGGCGGTCTATTCTGGCGAGTGAGACATTATCTCCATCCTTTTCACTCTCATTAGAAATTTCATGAGAGTGAGTGAGTAGCGGAGATAATCTCGAGCGGCCAAGAATAAGGTCGCAGACGGATCCGATGTAGACATGGCAGGCATGTGTAATTGTGGGAAGCGTGACAAATAGGGCATTCGTCACGGACGGGACCGAATAAAAACGTATAGGCGCGCGGCGTGACATTTCCATTGGACACGTTTTCATAGGGATATCTTTATGAAATGCTTCTCCGATTGTGTAGGTTACTGGTTGATTGGTAATGTTAACAAAATACATGGGTAATGGGTACATCATGACATAAAAAACACATACATACACGTACCTACATTGTACATAGGTGTAGGTACTGCTTGGTTAGTATTGCGCACAAATAAAATGACATTTGTAAAAAAAAACATAAGGAAATTGCGAAAAAAAATCAACTGTTTCATAGAATTTCAATGACTCTCGACAGCTTATTTCGCTTTAGGATTGGTCCCATAGTAAAAGTTGTTCACAGTAATGAGTACTGTCAGCCCTTTTAACTTTTTTATAATCCTGTATAATACGAGTAGATACAGCAAAACATACAACTATGTAATTAACAGTTCTATTCGAATAACTTGACCCGTTTACATAAACGTTGGCTTTTTATATTATCAGTGTTTATGTATGTGTCACCCTTTCTGTTTAACCAACGACATAATTCCGGAATGAAAGCGTCGAAACAACTAAATGGCGTATGGATAAAGTAATTCCTCATATCGTAACTAGAATCGCGTTTCGATTCAAAATAAATTTCCATAAAGCGTAGATCGTATCGAACCGTGTAATGGTTCACGTCATAGTGGGGATTGGTGGGCTAGTGGGGTTCAACCTGGCACAGGGTTATGAGGAAAGGGTATCTATCATCATGAAGTGTCATCTTCATGTGGAAATTTGGTGAGTTGGCTAAACTGTTTGTGAATGGAACATGGAATCGCAAAAAGAGTATGGTATATCGAAATAGGCTCATAGTATGTATACTAATAATTTTAAACTACTTTAACACTTTGGAACCAGCCCAGAAATCGCGAAAAAAATTAGCTGTTTAAAAAACAGAATATAGAAAATATTGTGTTATAGAAAATGTCAATCATACTCGACAAATAGTTATAGGTATGGAACAGCTGTTTTGTTTTCAGCGATTTAAGGTTGGTCTTATAGTAAAATTATTCCCAATGAAATAATAAAAATAAAATAAAATAATAATAAAATATTACAAGCCATTTTTTGGTTTAACATAGGTACACTTTCCGTATAACCCTGCGTTGAACGATTTGAGCGATGACAAAGGCAGGAAGGACAAAATCGATTCCCTATGCACGATTTCTTATTAGATTACGAAAATTGTTACGACTTTTGTGCTTTTGTTATCAATGTAAATTATTGTCCTATTCATATTTATATGAAAAAGGGTCAAATAATTTAACGTGCGATCAGTTTTGTTTCAGGAAGTGGCTGAGTGTTTACAGCTTTTATTTAACTTACAATGTATATCTATACCTACGAGTATGTAGGTATAATTGAGTTTGTTCATGTGGAATCTTGCAACTCAATTTTGAAACACTTCCCCATGTCCGATTGAGCTGAAATTTGGTATAGGTACGTGTGTAACCCCGATGACAAAACAATAAAAGCTTTTTTTTTAAATGTTTTTTTTTAATTAACTTATCTTTATAAGTGAATTTAAGTTAAAAGTTTTAGTTGAAAACCTGTATATCTAACCTAATCTAATCAATGCCCTAGACCTTGCCAGAAGTCCAAGAAACATCTAAAAAGCGTTACTTTCCCGAAACTTGAAAAAACGTTATTTATAATCCCTATCAATACTTCAGTTGAAGAATCCAGTCCAATAAAGCAAAGTGTGCGTAAAATGAACCATCTGGCGAGATATGGCCTTCTCCTTAACAAATGGCGCTACGAATCACAGTAATTATTGTTATTCCTAATATTTGGAGTGACCTTGTTTTAAACGATTTCGAAAGAAAAATTAGGAAAAAAAATGTTTTCAGGTCAATACAAAACAATATAATAATTTGTAATTGACATCAAAAATTGGAAATTACAGCATAGTAAAACACTTAAGAGAAAAGCACAAAGGCAGTCTCATCGCTAAGAGCAATGTCATCTTTGGATGAGAGATGAGAGGTTTTTATGTGATTTCTATCACTTGCCTAAAACTCTGACACCAGGGCCTACACGAACTTACCTACTTTTTACAGAATTAATGATAGATATCAAATGGAATTAACGGAATCTTTGTTCTTGTATCAAACTAACTACCTAACTGATAAGTGAAACACTTTTTTTGACATTTTTAATTTAATATACCATTGCCATGTAACAAAACAAGTCATAAAGCCAATAACACTATTTCTATACCTTTACACTAGTATTATAAAGAGGAAAGATAAGTATTTTTTGATGTTAGTAACGAATAAACTCAAAAACTAATGGATCGATTTTAAAAATTCTTTCACCATAAAGCTACCCCTTCCGATGTCAAGCACCATTTTGCGTTTTTGACAGGTGTGGCAGACGTTTTTTGGTTTTTTTTTCAAAAATCGCCGTGCGCTACTAAAATCAAGATTTCTGTATAATTTTCATCATTAGCGAGTAACAGATTATTTATCATACCCATGCGAAGCCGGAGCAGATCGCTAGTTATCAATGTATATTCTAATTCCTTTACATCTCGTATCAATAATCCAGAGAGAACAGGTTCAAGTGAATAGTAAGCGCCTAACCAAAACCGCTCCTTCCTGCTCCTACGCCTCGCAGTCTCAGACAATAGGCGTCACTGGCTTCGCCTTTAATGCAGTTCTATTCAATGAAGACTTCAAGGCATTCGGAATATTCAGAGGCTCAGGTTTAGCTATATTATAGGTAAATCTGGGTGTCTGATATGACATATATTAATTTTACGCTTACTAATAGGCGAGTTGGTCGTCAAAAACGGATTTAATAGTTACCAAATAATTGATTTCAGTCATATCACAGTTAGTTAAAAAATATCGTTTAAAAAATTATATATTATCTCTTCAAAGTCCATCTATGTAAAAAACCTTTACAAGTTTTTCAAGTGGTGAAAACCAAACTACAATTTTCGAATATCTCAAGATCTCTGAGAGGATGTTTAATTGTTTATTGCTCTCATAATAATTGCTTATAAATAATATTTGTTTGAACAATAAATAACGTATCATATTGAGTACTGTGAAGTGTAAATTTTACATCTTTGTAATTTAAGATAAAGTCAATATCAATATAAGTTGTTTAATACGCAGTAATATAATCATTCAAGACTAGTGTTTAAAATCAGTACATCCATTTAGCTCGCTGTTAGTGTTAACGCTAACAAAATGAGAAAAACGACAAAGAAAAAACTGTTTCTGATTTGTGCTTTTTTAATCGTAAAGATGGTGCTTGCCGTGATTTTGTCACAGAACTCTAATATATATAACGTAAAATATGTGTTGGTTTGGTCTTTTTCAAAGAAAATACCTTTCTCAGTGATGCTTCAAGATAAAAACCTATTCTATAATAAAAAGTGTCAATTTCAAAATTGCTACGTGACAAAAGACAGGAACTTGTTAAAAAACATTTCCGCATTCGACGCAATCTTATTTCACGGTCCAGGAATCATGACGGAAAAGCCCCAAGATTATTTACCAAGAGAACGTTCCGCCAATCAAATGTATATTTTCACCAGTATCGAATCATCTCACAACTACCGTGCACCGGACACCAGACACCATGACATATTCAACTTTACCTGGACATACAAACTGAACTCTGATATCAGCCTAAAATACATGGTGATAAGAGACCATGAAGGAAAAATCATAGGCCCAAACGCGTACATTGATTGGATAAAAATTAAAGATATGTCACCACTAACAGACTCTGTGAAAACTAAACTGGCCAACAAGAGCATTGCAGCGACTTGGATCGTATCAAACTGCGAAACCTTAAGCCAAAGAGAGAAATTAGCATCAAGAATAGCAAAAGAACTAATCAAATATAATATGACTTTAGATATATACGGCGCATGTGGTTCTCAATACTTTTCAAAAAAGCATATGAAAGTGTGCCTGGAAATATTGCAAAGAGACTACTATTTCTATTTCGCATTTGAAAACTCTTTTAGCGTTGATTATGTGACTGAAAAGTTGCTTCATGCTCTTCAAAATTATGCTGTGCCTATTGTATATGGTACCGCTGATTATAAAAGGTAAGTAAAAAAAATCCTAGGTGTAGTGCCTTTCTGTTATTTTGCCATGCTATGTTTGTTATTATTTCTTGTGGTACCTAATCATGTTCCATCATGCTGTTTTATGCACGATATACGAGTATGACCGATTTTTTTAATACAATCATTTTCTATAACATAGCTTATTTTCTATAGCCCTCGAGGCAGAAAAGAGAGGTATATAAGTAACAGTTTATCGTGTGACAACCGTTGGGGTATACGGGTTCTAGAGTGGAGACCACGGATCGGCAAACGTAGAGTAGGGCGCCCTGCGGCCAGGTGGAGCGACGACCTGCGTAAGGCGGCAGTTAGTAAGTGGATGCGTGAGGCAGAAGATCGTGCCTTGTGGCGTTCTTTAGGAGAGGCCTATGTCCAGCAGTGGACAATCCGATAGGCTGATGATGATGATGATGATATCGTGTGTCCGTGTATCTTTGTGTACGTCTGTACTGTAACATTGTACCTCTGGATCCCAAACTGCTCAACCGGTTTTAAATTAAATTTCTTTGTTTGATCAAAGGTGACTTGAAATAGAAAACTTCTTATTTCTTATGATTTAGAAATATTGATTCAACTGTTTGAAGATTAGCAGCTCTTTTCTAAACTGTTTTTTTCAATTTCATTGTAATATTTACAATGTTTGTTTCAGATTTATGCCCGATGGAATATATTTAAACGCTAGAGAAATGAGTGTCAAGAAGTTAGTTAAAACAATGATCGAAATAATAAATGATAAGCAGAGATACTACAATTTCTTCAAATGGCACAATCATTATTCTTATCACTACCCAGAAGAAACGCCGGAAACTGACCATTTTTGTGCTTTGTGCAGTTTTATTAACAATGTGAATCGTAGTAAAGTTTCGACGGTAAAAAACTTCTATGACTGGTGGAATCCTTAAGACTTAAATGGTCTTCAGCATTTTCTTTCGCGTATGGGAGAGGATAAAATCGCCAAGTGGATGTAAAAAACTCAATTTGAAATTATGTTACGAATGTTTCAAAGAAATTTTTGACGTGACAACGTCTTATAAATTGGTTTGCCGGGTGACACTTCAAGAAACTGCGTTACGCTCCGCTCACGTTATGCGCTCACAATGAGAGCGAGTGAGAGGCACGCGTCCCTTCCACTCGGGCATGGTTAGCCCGCCTAAGAGCGAGAGAGACAGACATAAAATTTTGTTAATATGAAATTCAGTGCGAGATTCTTTGTATAAATTAATGTTTTAAATATAATTCTTTGTATAAATAAATGTTTTAAATTGTTACTATTATTTCATCCTTCTTCCTACTATACGAATGAATATTCACATTAAAATTATTTTACCACTCAAAGTCGTTGTCACGTAAAACTTTCGCCCGTATACCGACTTTACAGGCAACCAATTTTTTTATTAGAATTTTTAAAGAAATTTTATTCGACGGCAGAATGTAAATAAAAAAACTTTTCTTATTTAAATGTTATCCCTACTAAATTACTAATATTATAAATATGAATGTAAGTTTGTTTATTAGGTACGCTTTTACGCGAAAATTACCGATCATCATAAAACTTTGTACACATATTCTTGGAGGTATTAGAAGCAACATAGGATACTTTTTTTATTTTTAAATGCGGGTGAAACCGCTTGGCGCAGCTAGTTTTAAGGAATTCGACCGAGATAATAATTATCTCACTCGTCAGAATTGGGCCCTAGTGAATTTGTACGTTGTCGTCGTCGTTCAAAGCTATGTATTGGTTTGATTTTGGATTCGGTTTAGGAAAAAATGTAGCGGAAAATGAGAAGTTTCTAGTAGTTTTTTAACCGACTTCAAAAAAGGAGGAGGTTATCAACTCGTCTGTATGTTTTTTTTTATTATTATTATTTTTTTTATGTTTGTTACCTCATAACTTTTGACTGGGTGAATCGATTTTGATGATTCTTTTTTTATTAGAAAGCTGACGCTTCCCATTTGATCCCATTTCAATTTAGTCCAGTTCTGATAATGGTATCCATGAGAAAACCATATAAGTCTTAAATTTCCATTAAGTACGTGCGCGACAAATGATAGATGAATAACTCAATAGTCGGTCTTTTGAAGTCGGTTTTTGTTTTTTGTTTTGTAAAAATAATGTTCTTGTATTTAGACAAGAACTAACAAGTAACTAACTAACCATTGGAGCATCTGTTTTCTTCTGCGATTCAAGATTGGTTCCTTAGTAAAAGTTGTTCGTTATTATGAGTACAATGAAATTCTAGAATATTTTGCCAATTTTTGTTAAAAACACGGGAATAAGTACTCATATAAAAATTAAGTCGTCTACTACGACTAGAGTATTCCCGTGAGTACCTATTCCCGTGTTTAATTATAACAAAAATGTGTGAAAACCACGTTAGTTTCCCTAATAAAATATTTTTCCAAGCTTCAAATCCTGAAAACACGCACTTGACGCGAATGACATTTCTGTAATATAACGTAGAATCTAAAAACAGATTATAGAAATGTTTTGACCATACATTGTCTAAGTTTTCTATATCATATCCGATCATAGACTGCAACTTGGCAAGGTGAGTTTCAATTATCGTTTTCACGTAAAAACTTTTTTTGACTCAGGGAAAATCCTTTATGGATACCACCGGCTCCGGGGGGAGCACGGTAGTGATGTGGGAGTCTCCGCCTTGGTGGCGGCCTACCCACTAATAACCCTGGGGTGTTCCCCCTTGACGCTATCCGCTGGGGCTATGGGCACGCTTTCGCACTCTTCCACGGCCCCAGCAGTTCAAGTAAGAACCTTTAGAATAACTGTAAATTCGTTGTTGTATTTTGTCTGTCTGTTTACACGTCTCTAAGAGTTTGGTTCAATGATATTTGCTACCTGAGTAGTGAGTATGCTTTAGTTATTCGACGGATTTTCAAGATGTGAAGCTAGAAAAATAAAATAATACGAAATACCGTTCTCGAGTTTTAATTTTTGTTCTCTGTTCACAAAGCACCGTATCGCATCGTAGATAGAATAAACTCTTTATTGTTCACTAGTGCAACAACTGGCGGCCTTATCGCTAAGAGTGATCTCTGCCAGGCAACATAGATAGATATGTTTAGAAGGTTGCGGGGGTCAAACGATATAGAAACCTCGTTTTACGTTAGTAAAAGCAGTCTTCGAATGTAATTTCACTTGCGTACCTAACCTATGGATATTATGCACATATATATGATTACAATATCAGCGGTGACTGCGTGCCGGGTCTCGATAACCGCTTCCTGTAATTGACCGCTTTGTGCTCAGGTGCTAACTGCACGTCATTATGTATGTACCTACTTCGATATGGTTAACTAAACGCTTATGGGTTGAAAATAATTAGGTACAGCGGCGAGACAGTGCCCTCGGCCAAGTACTCGATCGGGGAAAAAGGCGAGAGTCATTAGAACCACGTTTTGTTTGCAAGGCCCTCGCTTCACATTTCTGAACCCGCCGCGGCCGAGTCGGCCCGTATAAACACGAACTCGGTCGGGAGAGGAACACTAGAAAGTTTGCGGATAACCAACCACCAAATCGAATGGAAGGAAAGGCTTGGCACCGAGAGTTATCGGACATTGGACAATTTAGAATTTTAACGAGAGTAATTTTAAGGACTTGTCTAGAGTCGAAAGAAGGTCACTGAAAATCCCCAAAGGGCTGCGCATCTTAGGACATAATTATGTTAATTTGGGGACAAAAAGCAAAACCGTATGATATGGAAAGCCATGTGCGAATGCTTAGTCGAGGTCATCTGAAGATTCTTCAAATTTAGATTTTTGCTCCGATAAGAACGGGGAAAATGAATCGTTCAGTAGAGCACCCAGTAGACGAAGTGACTGTTTATCAAGAATTTTGAAATTTGGGGCTATAACGATAAATTTCTCATTGTTGTTATGTTATTTCTTGTTGTCCTTAAGTCAATTTACTCGCCGCTACAATTGTAACGTCTATACAAGTGTAGTGATGACAGTGCCCTCGGCCGAGTGTTTCTTGTGTTGTGTTCTTGTTGGCATAAACAGATTCAGTTCATGAACAAAGGTGCACGCCAGTCACTATATTCCTAATATTTCGCTTTGGCTTTTCAAAAACACTTATTTGAGTGCTCCCCTCCACGGAAATCTTTAGTAAAAGACGAAAGATTTATACGTGTTGAAGGGAAACCAGAGTGAGGAGAGTAACCAAACCTAAAATAGCCTACCCAGTGAGAATATCGTAACCGCGATTCAGGATTTCGCCGCTCGTTTGTTGGCGTCATCTACAATTTCTACCTGGTACTACAATGGCATGTTTTCTCGGCATGCAAAGATACATACAGGGACATAGACAGTTGATTTTATTCGGTGATATTTTCCATCCTGATGATTCGATTTTCATTTAATTTTATACAGGAAAGAACAGAATAGATAAAACGATCAATCCAGTCCAACTCCACTATTCGACAAATTTAGTAGAATGTGTGGTGTCGTTTAGTTCATTTTTATTCTGTACTTATTTTGTAATTAAATAAGTAGTTTTTTCAGTTAAAACTTGCCTAGCCTTTTTGGCTTGTTCCATTTATGACCCCGAACCAATATTCTAAAATTCTTAAAACCTCAATTCATACATGTTTTCCTGTTATCTCAAACAAAAATCTTCGCTCTCGGCATTCATCCGTTCAGTGTTATTAAGAAATTTTCTATCTCGTCCAAGCTTTTAGAAGACTGAGTTTTCTTGCGTTTTGAAATTGGACGCTTATCTCTGAACGACTTTCATAAAACGCTTGGTTTGTTGAGTACGGTGAAATAAAAATTGATCATTACTTTGTCACAGTGAAATGATATAGATACAGAGAGAACTTTAACATTTTTTTACCATTGCCTGTGCCATTGCATGGAAGATTGGTGAGGCGTTTTGTACTTAGATAAAAAAACTCTAGAGGTATGAAACGCTCAGTTATCTTCAACGATAAAGAGATTAGAAACGTTTGAATTTTTTATGGGACTGCCATGTTTTTTGTATGGCTGCCATAGTGATTTTGCAGTTCTGAACCCAAACCCTAGCTGTCCTTGAGCCAACCATCTAGCACCCACCTACCTCTTGAGGTGCTTTCTCCTTGAGTCTCATTAGTATTATTCATATCCCTACCGTGCACTAAACTTTACTCCATGTCCCAGCGTGGTTGCTAACAAGGCGCAGTAACAAGCACGTATGACGAGCGTTCATAAAGTCCTGTCCGCCTGAGGCCACTACAAAGACAATCCTGCTTCGTTACAGCCCCACCAACCTATCTCTGCTGTTGGCTAAATCAAAGAACTAAAATCTTCTAAGGGGAAGAAAACAATTTTGTTCAGCAAATGCGATGTTGGCACCTCCGTTTAACTCGTCAGATAAATTGGTGGCGCAGTACACGCATCCTTATTATTTTTTATTCCCACTTACGGATCAGCCATAGACAAAGCAGTCTATTGGCACATTGCAGTAAAAGCGCCTGATAAAATCGTTGCTTTTATCAGGCAATTTGATAAGGTAGCTACCTAGCTATGCAAGAGCCAGTTAGCAACGTTCGTTTGAGATTTTTCAAAGCAAAATGCATCTACTCGTATTTAACAAAAACGTTTACTGAGCTAAGAAATAGCTGAGAACAAATATCCAAATAAGTACAGTGGGATATTGTTAAAAGATTTGATTTGTTAATGATGACGACCCCATGACGCCTTATTTAAATTTAATAGCAATAAATATTTTTATAAGAAAACCTACATTAGCAGGCTCTTACCTTGCATAAAGTGTCTTACTTTGAAACTCTTAATCTTGTGAACAATAAAGAGTTTATCTATCTATCTATCTACCTTATTAACGACTATTTAAAATGGGCCTGATTTCCTCATTTCGAAATTCATGAAGCCAGAATCAAACATCAGAGAAGTTGCCGATGCCGCCGGTCGGCAACTCGTCTTGATCGACAAAAACAACACCACTAGAAAATCAATCTTTTAATTAAATTACAACGAATAGGTAGTAGTTAAAACCACGAACCTATAATAAAACGTCAGTAGATGCAAACAGGTGGTGTTAATTAAATAACCGGTGGTCATCATCATCATCAGCCTATCTAATGATTGTCCACTGCTGGACATAGGCCTCTCGTAAAGAATGCCACAAGCCACGATCTTCTGCCTTACAAATCAACTTGCTACCTGCCGTCAAATCGTACCGACCTGCGTAAAGCGGCAGGTAGCAAGTGTACTGATGGTGTTAAACTTTAATTAAATTCTAAAGAATAGATAACAGCTAAACCTAGACGTGGCACTAACGAGGAAGGTAATCAGGACATTGAGGGTGTCAGCACGTCACAACGACAAAGGCATGTTGCGATACTTATCTCTCTCACAATGCCTGCCGGCCTCAGGTGGATAACAGGCTAAGCCTGCAAGCTGGCAAGTGGCAACCCTGCTTACCCTGCTTTTGTTGTCTAGTCTAGGGCTAGCCTAATCTTAAGAATTTAACTTTACGTTTAAAATTCAGTAGCTGTACCTACTGTAGGATGTATAAAAGTATTCTAGAATAGCCCTGATAGCATAGTGGCGAAATAAATTATGCAAGAGTTCGTTAAAACGTGCATACCTACATTTCTGATTATTTTAAAAAGAAATGATAGAATTAGAATCAGTCTTTGCTTTTACGAGTATGATCATGGCGTCTTGGCATGAAACTGTTCAATAGGGAATATGCATTTGGTTTAAATTGAATTGATTTTTTTTTCCCTTAATCCATATTGTCCTAAAATTGTATCTGAACCATTATTTTCTTATTTAGTATGTTTTTAATTGCAAAAAATATTAATTAAAAAATGCAAAATAAGCGCGTGAAATTGGTATTTGCGAAACGCATCACCATTGGTCGAACCGAAACGTGACGTCACATACCATGTTATTGGATTTATAGACGTTGCTTTTTATATGGTGTCTGAAAGAAAAAGTGTTTTTATTTGTGTTTCTGTAGTGTTTTTCATTAGCTAATTTAGCTAGTGTAACTTCTGGTAGCATTAAATCATATAGGACGAAAAATAAATTAAATAAATTCAAAATTCAGTAAAATCCCAATTAAAAGACGGGTCAGACAAGTATAGTTCTTTAAACAAAAGTTTTATTGGACCTTCTGCTTGATTTTCGAAATATGCAAAACCTACTTTGGATCAATTCTAACCATGCTAACTATCCAAATAATTATAATATACTTACGTTAACGGTTACGTTAACGGTTAACGTTTCGACCTGTAATATGTATTACCAATAAACTGATTATGATTATGATTAAAGTGATCTTCACAACAATATAAACACGATAATGAAGATACAATATCTCTTCTCATAACCTTACACCATTGTTTTCGTATTTTCGCATCTTTTGGATCAGGAAAAAACACTTTTTCAGGTGAACTTATAATAGTGTTTTTGCACATTGGTACAAGACAATATCTATAAAATGGTTTTTTAGCTTTTTCCATGGTGTGAATAGCTTTTAAAATTGAAAATCTGTATAAAACAACCAAAAGTAACTGTCAAACTTATAGTCAACAAACACTGGTAGTGGTATGTGACGTCATTCAAGGCCCGCGAAAAATGGCGGCGTTCAAACAGATCAAATTTTAGCGATGTTTTAAATATCATTTTAAAAAATAATTAGAGCGTTTCCAACAGTATTTATATTTTTTACTATTTTATAACGATGTAAGAATTGAATAAAAAATTTAAAAAAAATACATGCATATTCCCTATTTGAATTTGATATAAAAAGTGATTATCAAACTTTTTTTAAATAATACACAAATTTAAAATAGTGAAGCGGCAACACATTCTGATTTTAAATCGCGACAAATTAAATTTAAAATTTTAATAGCTTTATACAGCGTGCAGAAAGTTTACATACAAAATATGATTAGTTCCATCACAGACTCACAGTGTAACTTATTTGGTGTGACTCGTTGGGAAGATTTTTCCATCGAGTCAAACTGTTATTGGTCACACTCATGTAACAGTGTTACTTGTTCGGAAACGAATCTCACAGAGTGACACTGTAGCACGTTTGCGTGCGACTGTTTGGGAACCCACACAAACAATTGTGTGAAGTTTTCAGTACTATTTTACAATCACAACAAACCAACAAACTCGCCCTCTCTGAGTCTCCACTCTCCAGTTCACTTCACCGCAAGCTTATAACTTTAGGTAAACATTTCCGGCTTTGTAAACAACGGCATACGGGCCAAACTGGATATTGATTATGATGGCCAAACAAACGGATCGGTTTGACATTATGGCGGAAGGGGCTGCATGCAGCTGCATAATATATTATGAAACTAGTGAAGGAATAATAACAGGTCCTGTTGGACAAGCTAAGAGAGAATATGAAATTAAAACGGCTACTCTATGTGTTGGACATGACGAACGATGTTAAGTTTGTAACTCTTTCATTAAACAAACAAGAAAAGGCCTAAATCAAACAGTAGGATAAAAGCGACGGATGATGATAAAACTGGTAAGATAGCCTCTAAAATCTAATCAAATAAAAGTCACTGTAAACGGCTAAGTAATAAGATAAGTGAAGGTGTAGGAGGTAAATTCTAAAGTAGCGAAATTACTATAATAGGCAAACGAGGTAAATTAAATGATTGTTGTTTTTTCCTTAGGCCTGTGTTGGAACATGCATCGTGCTTCCTCCGAATCAGAAAGACATGGCATCAGACGTGTGATTGTTACAATGTTATAGAAGAAGTCATAATAAATCATCTTGTTCTATTGTTAGCGAGAGTAAATATAAATAATGTAACATAACGCAATAAGCGTAATTATAAGCTTGAATACTAAAGATATGTCAATATTAACAGGACGACTTCATCTGAATTACCGGTATACGTCGCTTATTCAATGTTATTTGTAACTAATCTTACTGCAAACAGAAGTAAACCCCTTGATGCACCGCGGGGACTAGAGTCCCCGTTTTGCAAAACTCCGTCGATGCACCGCGGGGACTAGAGGCCCCGAAATTTTATTTCGCGCCAGACTCAGAAAAAGTCTCTATCCTGCTTTTACTAAGGCAAAAAGACATAAAGTATGAATGCAATCTCGCTCCCCTTGAATGGGGCAATATTTTGTAGCAGCAACATTATAAACTCGGTGGATATTCGATTTAAAAATAAATAATATTCCGTAAGTCAAAGTCAGTTTTGTGTTGACTTTGACTTCGCCAGGTGTATCGACGGTTTTTACGTAATTTTTTCGATACTAGGCTGGTGTTCTTGCATAATAAGCTTTATACTCTTGTTAACAAGGCTGATTACAATGTATTTTAAGGTTTTTAGGTCTTTTGTGTTTCCAAATTGGCGATAAGTATTGCGTCATCTTCGGGAGACGGCCGTGTTTTTTATTTCTCAAATTTTATGTGTGTTTATGTTATTTACTGTGTTAGATGTTATGATCTATTTAAAATATAGTTAAACAATCATCCTAGAAGTGTTGTGTTCAGTTGTTTTTGTGAAAGAACAATTTACGACAAAATGTAAACAATAATTGTGAAGTGGGAACAAAAAAAATCGCGCAAAATTTTTTTTGCGTTGGTTTTTATATGCCTGATATTAAATACTTTTAAGGTGAGTAATGTGTTCTTATTTTGTGACAAAGTGCAGATTGAGTCTATTATTAAATATAAATAGTAACAAACATACATTATCGCTTTACTTTTTTTAGTAAAAATATGTAAACTTCAAAGTCCATGTTTTTTTGTAAAGTAAGCGGTTATACGCTGATTTATATTTAAACCAGGCCAACCAATGTTATTATAACATTCGTCATTCGACACGACTATTCAATCGCTACTCAAGAATAACATACAAGTGGGGACTTTGTTTGAATGTTTAAGTCATAAAAACCATTCAAGTGATCCGCCGCCCGCCGCGTGCCGAAAGATAAAAAAACGATGACGCGCGGGTGCATCAACGGCAAGAGGCGCGGGGGCGCGGGTGCAGCAAGCGGTAAAACATTAGTATCTAATTATCCATTCACTAACAACTTCTATGCATAAATAAACTATAGGTTTCACAGCAATAATGTCATGCAAAAATTGGTCGAAGCTATTTCACAAATCACATGATGGCAGGCCCTAACATTCCTAACAGGCTTAAGAATTTAAGGAATAATAGTGGCATTTTATTATCCTAACTTAATTGATGATGACACACAAAGGGGGCTAGCTGCCAATTCATACTACCTGTGATGTAATGTAATGACTGCCAATCACAAAATTTAAGTTTTAACAAAAGATTAAACTGGCGGCGACAAGTCGGTTAAAAAATATTTTACGAGTTCAAACGTCTATCATTTGTTATCTTTGCTTAAAATACGAATAACTAAAAATATAAACCAAAGAGGTTCCTAGTTATTTATTCTAGACTCAAGATTATAGTCAAGTAGGTACAAGGCGTTAAGTCAATGATACTGAAAGCTAAACGACATTGAATCTTTTATCCTTATCATACCCGCAGAACACTCACAACAGAAATAATTCCCTCCCTTTTCATCAATACTAGCCACTATCAACGCGTGGTGTTTATTTTTGTATCCATTTGTTGCAAACAGCCGCATACGTGCTGAGTCTGTTGTTGTAGCTGCACGTTTTTAAAAAGGTTACGATTAAAAAGTCATTGACAATGTGGTCTCTGTGCGCGAAAACCAAAACTATTGTACGCATGCGCGTTTAATGTCAATAAGACAAAGTTCCACGGGAACACCGCGCGTGTGATTTTTGCAATTTTTTTATTAGAAAGTATATTTTTACTAAAATTTTGTGTGTGAAGAGAGAAAGGGCTTGAGAAAATGTCGAGTGGTGCTCCTTTAGTCGGGCTAGACGTGATACTGAAGCAGTTAGGGCCATTCGGCACATACAACCTCGTGAATTATGCTCTTCTGCTATTTCCCGTATATTTGTCGGGAATGTATGGATCTGTCTTCGTTTTTG
This sequence comes from Alcis repandata, assembly GCA_949125135.1. Classification (NCBI taxonomy): domain Eukaryota; kingdom Metazoa; phylum Arthropoda; class Insecta; order Lepidoptera; family Geometridae; genus Alcis; species Alcis repandata. Next base: position 10,092,637 of record OX421238.1, read on the forward strand.
AAGCTGCTAATGTGGCTTACAGGTAAGCTTAGCCAATACATACATCAGAATACCTTAAATGATTACCAAAATATGAAATGATAATATAAGGAAACGTAAACTAAATCAAAGATTTGAACGAAGCTTCCGCAGCTGTTTCACCTGCAGGTAAATATACTTAAATAAACATAGGTGTGCAATCTTACGCAATTTAAAAAGACTGATTTTACTGCATCGGGTATGCAGACGTGTTGATTCCGGAATCACGCCACATGAGTTTCCCATCGCGCATGCGTTGTAAACTTTAGAAAGGGTGAGGGTCCCACAAGGAACCCTCCTGCGACCGGTAACCTTGAATCTCTATAAGTAGGGCACTGCGAGAACTATTTTCGCGCGGTTCAAAAATACTTGCATTCAATCATCTATATTTATATAAATAATAAATATGTTGGTTTGTGTACGCTTCAAAAACTCAAAAAGTTCTGCACCGATCGAGCCGAAATTTTAGCATGATATATAATCCGCATCAAGGATTGTTTTTATCTATTTTATTTTTTTTATCCACAGCGATATTCATTAAAAGCAGTTAAATGTCTCATAGCAGGAAAATCGACAGTTTTGTACTTATTTATAGTTACAGTCTGAAGGTGACCTAACGTTGCAAACATTGACCGATTCAATAATTAAAACTGAAATAAAATTCATTTGGTTCTACGTAAAGAGCAGAAAATTCTGATAAGAGCACTTCGAAAACAAATAAAGTTAAAGTCATTAATAGATATGGAAAAGTAATTGACATCGGCAGTTGCATTAACTACTTGAATAAAGAACCCCAGCTAAAAAAAAGTATAAATTAAACTAAAATAAATTTAAATTTAACTCGGATCTTGGTCAAAATGCAATCTCAAAGGATGCCTAAAAATACGTTTTAGGTTGCTCTTGTATCTACTACTACCTCTAAATTTTCTATTGATTAGTGACACTTATGTTTTGATATTCAATTGAATTTAATTTCATATTGATAGATTAATATTGATAAATAATACTATGCATACAAGCAATGGTATAGTTATTTTTCTATTGTATCAGCTTGTGCTCGCAGCTTCGTCTACGTAGTATTTTATTATGTTCAATATTTATGAAATGAATGTTATATTACATTTAATTATTAAATCTTGTATACTAATATTATTAAGATAAAGAGGAAAGATTTGTATTTTTGTATGTTTGTGTGGAATAAACTCAAAAACTACTGGACCGATTTCAAAACTTCTTTCACTATTCGAATGCTACATTATCCCAAAGTGAGATAGGCTATATTTATTACCTGAAAAATTAGGGATCCTTACTAAAACTTCAATAGTGTAACCCAAGGTGTAAAAAAATTATCCATAAAATGTCTTTCATCGAATACGCTGCGAAAACTATTGATGATAGAAGTAAAAAATGTTCTATAATATTAAAGAAAAAATTGATATCTACAAAAAACGTCGCGATGCCATATGTCCAACTATTGTAGTTATATGTCACTATAACTACTTTTTTACATTTTAAAAGTTGATAAAAATGCCGACTAAAATCAGACCATGTTTTACACACCTTTGTATTAATCCTTATCTAAGTAAACTATTTAGTATTTAAGACTGTTTCAATACCTGAAGATTTCTTTTTGAATTATTTAAATCGGACATTCCGTTCAAAAGATATTACGAATTGAATTTAAAATTGAAATCTTAAAAATAAACGCCGCGTGCACATCTATGAAATAAGTTACCGCGCGTTACTACCTTTCGTGATTTATTACATATTTTTATACTTTTACATTTTATATTTTTGTTTTAATTTTTAAACGGTTTTATTTAGCTCACCCCGTTTGTTTTATTTATTGTTCTTGGGTCAAATTTAGTAATTCAAATTTCACCCTCTTCCTGTCAACCGATTAATCTGAAATTTTGTATACACTTTGGATTTTGGTGACAATACAATTATGTTTATTCATTATCATTATAAATTCAAGATGGCCGCCGCTACAAAATGGCGGATAACGTAGGTTTTATCGATCCCATCAATATGGGTATCAAATGAAAGTGCTCAACCAGTATAATACAATGTACTATATAAAATTAAAATCCAAGATGGTGGCCTCTACAAAATGGCGGATAACTTAGGTTTTATCAATATGAACCGTGGGGAGAGTTAAGTTAGTTAAGTTAGAGACGTTGTGACGTGCCCCACGGTTTTATTTTAGTCTAGTCTATGCATATGTTTATGATTCCCACGACTGTATCTATTTTATTATTTTTTGGTTTTTAGTACATTTATCTTAAACATTGCAATGTATGTTTTTTAACATAAAACCGTTTAACTTAAAAAGTTTTTTTACCTATTTTTATTATATGTTGCGCCGAATGTTCACTTCGTCTAGCAAAACAAACAGGCGAGATCATTGCAACAATACGAACGACAATCGAGTGCCTGTGCCTTGCTGCAAACAGACTAGAAAGGGATCGTCTATTAATCACTTGAGACTCGAGAGAGGGAGAGGAGGTTCAAAAAAACATCACGAAATATCAGGACGGGGGAGGGGGTCGTACGGGGGGGGGGATTGTTGAGAAATATCACGTGTATTTATTTTTTCCTTACTTTCTAAATAATTTAAAGGAAATTTGTACCATTAAAAATACACGTGATATTGGCCAGGAGGGAGGGCGGTAATTTATAACCTCACCATATATCACCAAGGGCGAGGGCTAAAAATGGGCCAAGTGCGAGCTGGACACGCGCACGACGGGTTCTGTAGTTCTGTACTATTACCTATAAAAACGGCAACAAAATCACGTTTGTTGTATGGGATGTTGTTGTATGGTTTGTTATAGTGACATATAACATGGGTATCTGTAGTGGTAGGGCTCTTTTGCAGAGCCCGCCTGGGGAAGTACCACACCTTTGCCAGTTATTCCACCGCCAAGCAGTAATGTGCTAACATTACTGTGTTCCGGTTGGAAGGGCATTGTTTCCAGTGAAATTACAGGGCAAATGGGAGATTAATCAACTTATATCTCAGGGTGACGAGCGCAGTGCTGTGCCGCGCAGGGTTTTGAATTCTGCGAGTTCAAAATTCTGGATGGGGCAGACCTGTTATGGGCAAACGTGACGTTTAACATTTGCGAGACAAGCGATTTGCTCGTCTCGTCACTCAATGACATAAAAATAAAAAATAAAAAAAAATGGGAGCCCCCTTAAATTTTTATTTTATTCAGATTTTTGGTATATCGGTTGTCATAGCGGCAACAGAAATGCATCATCTGTGAAAATTTCAACTGTCTAACTATCACGGTTCATGAGATACAGCCTGGTGACAGACGGACAGCGAAGTCTCAGTAATAGGGTCCCGTTTTACCCTTTGGGTACGTAACTCTAAAAAGATCACGCGATATTAATGGACGACCCCAAAATCGCAAGCACGGGCAAGGGAATGTACCGCCAAAGGTTCACTTCGTCTAGCAGAATAAAATGCAAGATCATCGCAGCTCCAAAAATCAGCTGTTCAATGACACTCGACAAAATGTATGAAACAGCTGATTTTTTTTTTCGCGAATTCTGGGTTGGTCTCATAGTAAAAGTTGTTCATAATGATGAGTACTATGAGCCCGTTTCGGCTTAGCATACCCTTTATGAATAACCCTGTAGATAAAAATTATAGGAGAAAATAAAAAAGTAATTTAAAAAAAATCTACTTGTCACCCGCATTAAGCCACATTTAATCTACGTTTATCCCAAAATGTTTGTCCACACGTGCGAAGCCGGGACGGGCCGCTAGTTTTTATACTAATAAAATATGATATAATACAAAAAAGCTTTTTCACCCCATAAATTCCTTTCTTATATTGGGTGCCTGTATGTGTCATACAGAGAACATACTCTCGTGCTATTTTCCTTGCCATGTTTACTTTCCTGTCAGGATCGACGATTTTATAAGCCACTTAGGTAATACGTTTTTTGTTTAAGTAACAATGTAGGTATACCGTTATCAATATATCAATGTATTAATAGGTTATATTATTAATTGCTGTTTTTCCTTTAAATGACGATAATTATCACTGCATCCACTCGTGTCCAAGTAGTGTCCACCCAATTTTATTTCTTTTAGACTACTCAATCATTATTTTGATGACGACAGTAAGATATTTTTGTATTATGTCGACAAAGCCATTCAAGTTCGTTAATTGAAAAGAATGGGCCCATACCAGACTGTCATGCAAGCATTTAAAAGAAATATCAACTGATTGAAATCGTCACGAGTTGATTAAATATTCGATTGACGGGCGTTATTTCACTAAAACAATCAAGAGTAACAAAACTTACAACAGGAGAAGTATTTAAAAATAAATCATCTCTTAATATATCTCATGCTTTCACGGCTACAATTTTGAAAATCATTTGAAGAACGGTCAAGTAATGATCTGTAAGTTATGTAGGAACTAGAATGTATTGTATCCAAACGTAAAACCTGCAATTCTGTTTCTACAGGGCTATAAGAACAGGGTATGCTAAGCCAAAAAGGGCTCCAATCATTTCATTATGAACTACTTTTTACTATTTAGATTTTTTTTTTTGTTTACATTTACAATTAAAAAAAATCTTCTGTTTTATTGAATATCCAAAGATATTAATTAAGTTAATTTTATTGTCTTAACTAAAACCTTTTAATCATCACTGAAAAGTTAACAATATTGATTGAAAGTCTCATTCTACGAAATTGTATCAACTCTTCGATTCATTTATATTTCCCAGACTAAATTCCTGGAACTAATCGAGAAAATCAGTAAGGCGTCTTAAGGCTTCTTTATTCAAGTGTTTGTTCTATAATACCAATGGTTAAGCCATGTCCAAAGCCTTCAGAGTGAAAATTGTGATGCCGAGGTTTCTTGTTTGAAAGATCTTTTGTTTTCTGAACTTCCTGAACCAATCTCAAAATTGTAAATATTTTTTGTAAAGTACCACGTGGCAAACAGTACTGTTGCTAGTTGTTTCCGAAGTTTATTATTCAGTTTATTTTATACCTTTTTCTTTTAATGTTTGATTGACCAACATTCTAAGCCTTCTAGATGTAAGATGAGAGCCTTCTTTACCTATAGCCTCCTTTTTTTTTTTTTTTTTTGGGGGTGGGAAATCATCAAATGACCCCTCTGACTCTTTGGCAGAGCGGAAGGGAGTGTCAGACTTCTACTGACCAAAAACCACCCATGTTCTTTCTACGCCCTTGTGACGCCGAGGCCGCGGTAACTTCTACCCGCAGCCCCGACGGGACCTATAGCCTCCTGCCTCCTGCTTTCCTTATTTTCATTCTTTGTACCCTTATTTATTCTTAACAAATAATCTATTTGAGGTCAGGCTTTTCCAGCTTCAGCCATTATTAATTCTGCAATTTAAGCTATGCAAAGCCAATCTGAAAATTTAACAATCATGTAGCCACAGATGAGGCGAATCAAACTTGTGACACTCCCAGCCGTCGCACTCATTTGCATTCATTTGCATTTTGCAGTGAAATGTACAATGCGTTAGAATTAGAATATACATTAACCAAGAATATCTCAAAAGTTTAATGGAACCTGGATCCGATTGGTGCAAGACTGAAGCAGGTGGCACGGTATAAGAGAGGCCTATACGCAGTTGTGGGATAAAGAAACCTGGGGCTGGGGACGGATGGTGATGAAAAAATCAAACGTTTTGAGAATCAAAAATAAGTGAAAGATTTTATTGATAAACTTTCTGCATCAAGCGGTTTCACCCGATATCCTATGTGAAATTGTGAATCGTTAATTTTTGGGATAAGAAGCAGTAAAAGAACAAAAAGAAAGAGTCAGAAACCTATACAAGTATGTAATTTAGGGTAAGCAACCTCCATACGAAGCATCTGAATCTGCTCAGTCGTTTTTACATGATTGAGTAACAAACATTCAAACACCCAAACATGTTTTGTCTCAGGATGACAAGCGCAGTGCTGTGTCACGCAGGGTCTGATTTCAAAATTCTGGCCGACGCAGATCTGTTTTGAGCAAACGTAATGCTTAACATCAGGCGAGCGATTAGCTCGTCTCGTCACTCAATTGCATACAAAACTTTTACGTTCATAATAATAGTATGACAGGAGGATAAGTTAATTATGTCAAAAGATAAAACATATTTACTTCTATAATTATATTTATTAGTGGTGACAACAAAGATTTATCTACCGTAATTTTTAATTATCCTACAGACTACAGCGCTGCATTACATGATGTTTGCGCAAGCGTTAGTTATTTACTGATATGAAAAATGGGGTGTTCAATGTTCAATGTACTCACATCGTATGAAATCATGATTACCAAATCCGGGTGTGTCTTTGTATCAATAGCGTGGCGTGATACGGTGTTCGAAATTATCTATACAATAATAACAAAAGCTAGTAATAGAATGGTTGTCAGTTCATTAAATTTTAAATTGGTCCTCTTTACGTTATTAACATTACGCAACCTTACACGACATTTTTGTGTAATTAACACGAGAGGACTCGTGTCTTATTGAGTTAAATTGGTACTCGACTACAACAAAATATGACAAAAATAATGTCGTTAAGTTTTCTTAGTAAAACCTAAAAGAAGAAATGTTCTTAATTAGACTACTTCAATCTAATAAACATGGGCACATGTTAAGCAAAACGTTTTGATAAGATTTTACGTAAATAACTATAAATATTTATAGATAATATACTTTTAACATACGTAAATATTACATCGTTCTTGACTGCTTCCTCTTCAACGTAATATTACTTCGTTCTATTATTGTTAGATGCATTAAATAGAATATTGTGCACTAGATCGACACTAGTGTCAAGAAATATAAAGCTATCACGGTAATCTTAAGCTTAGCAATAACCCCAGCTACGTGTCCTATATTCGACGTGCTAGAGAAGATACCAGGTGAGAAGCTTGGTGCTATTTATATATAAGGATAAACAATGATGCAGCTGGGTTACTAGATTAATGAAGAATTTTCATTTTTACCAAGTGATTGATTTGCATCCTCAATCAATTAAAAGACCCCTAACAAAAACAAAACCCCATAAGATTAAAAAGGGCGGGACGAATTTCCTTGAATCATAGCTCAAAAAAACATAAGGGGACCAAACAAGCTACAAACTTTGAGTATATTCAAGTCAACTTTTAATCATCTCACTCCTTGGAAACCAGGTTTATCCTCGAAGGGAGAAGTGTTAGTAGTTGTACCAAAATATGCATCCCATTGTTGTAGGTACATCATTGTAGATATATGGATATTCAAGTAGTGGAATATGATATATATTCCACAAAATTTGCATATGGAAATGAATGCGACTGGTCGAGCACAGTTGTGACAGCGATTGACTAGGAAACTGTGCCTCTAAGCCGCTTTATAGGATTAAAACGTCTGCTGACACTAATGACTGAATAAGGGCTCTGAACAATTGTTCTGTTGCTTTTAACAACTAAAAGACGCGAGTGTGGAATCTGCCCACTGGGTGTTTCCCGATGTATATAATATTAGTATCTTCAAGTCGCAAGAGAATCGGGTCTTTCTAGGTAAGCGTGGTCCATTGTAGACGCATCGTTGCTTATCATCAGGCGAGATGGCGTTCAAACTACTTGCGTTTGAACGCCATCTCGCAGTATCACACAATAAAAAAAATAAGCTCTTCGTAAAACAATCATTGGTCGTTTTAATGATGTGAGTACATAATGAAGCGTTGAGTATACTAGAAGCCTATTCTTAGAATCGGAGTCCTAAAAAAACATACGCATTTCGCGTATGTTTTTATCAGAAAAAATATTCAATGCATCAGAAAAAAATTAATAGTTAAAAAAACTAAAAAACACGATTTGTTTAGTGTATTGTCATCGGTCCTCGATATAATTATCTACCAAGCTTGAAAGAAATCTGACCGTTTAAAGTGGGTCAAAAACGCGCTCAAAGGAGTCGGTTACAAACATACAAACATACAGGTGAAGCTAATAAAAGCGTATTAAAAATATCAAAGCTCAAGGTTTTGACATTGTTCTAGCTACAATGTCTAATAGTGTTTGCTTCGAGTGTTTGTGTATTGTTTAACAATGCACGAGTAGGTAATAAAAACGGAATAATAGCACGATCAATGCTCCCACTTATTATCTATACAAGTCTAGTCTATAAAAATAAAGTAAGCTGTACAAACTGTTTTAATTAGTTAAGTCAGTTGCTCATGCAATACATAATAAATATACATTTACCTATATACAATACAATCCATTGTGGTAATAATAAAGCTTTTAATGCTATGAGTAAAGGCACCTTGACAGTAAGAACGGGATGTTTTGAGAATCAATTTGAATTTTTTAACTGTAATATAATATTCAGGCAGTCATCCCATACTTACTCGTAGTATAGTACTACTGACACTAAGGCAGTTTGGTTTGCCGTCTTTCTTTATTTTCAAAAGAAAGAAGACAAAAGAAATCACTTTCTGGCTTTGCTCTCTTGCATATTCTACTACCTAACATCCTTGTCACGCATGCAACTGTCAGCCCTAACAAATCATGCCATAATGCCATACAATAAAGGGAGTCGAGTAATTTAGAGCGTGATTACACTATCAAGGAAAAGTTTATCGCCACACTTATACCCAACTCGTACGATTCGGTCACGCCTTCCCCATTATCTGTATGTGCGCCAGACGCGTGCCCTCTCATGACACGATTGTAGGAATCCTTATCGTTATCACGATCATGTAAAGGCGCTTTTTCAATTGTGGCGGCGGGCCGCAAATCGCGGACTACATCTCAGACGCCTTCAGCATCAGTATCCTGGCAGAGTTTTATTAAGACTTAGAATGTTATTTACGTATCTATTTTACTTTCCATATTATTTTCTCCTTAGAAACACGTGAAAATTTATTCGATGATTTTTAAGAAAGATAGACCTTTTTAATTGGAAAAACTTGTAATTAGCTTAGTTCCTATGTTTTCCTACTTCAAAGTTAATACAGTTATGCTAAAAGTTTTCCTAAGAATTTAAATTATGTAATAAATAAGACGTCTAAAAATTATTATGTAAAATATAATTTACCGGTATTGGAATCAAATCAATTATAAATACATAAATGATTTTTCTTAAATAATTACATGTGTCGGTTATTATTATTAGTTTTGTTTCAACGGAGAAAACGCTATGATTCCCATAGCATTTACAACTTGCTATAGGCGGCCCTACTACCAAAAAAATATGCTGTGGTTTGCGGTCCTCATCTCTGCAGTCTGCGGTCGCCTTAGACATCTTTTATTCTTTACCGTTACCACTAACGTTTTAAAGCCAAGTTGCTTAAGAAATTAAACTCATTTGTTTTCTAATTAGGGAAGTGTTGCAAGATATCTGTGTGATTTATGAGTCATTTGTTGCATTGTAAATATGACATTTTATTCTTGATATGTAGGTTTCTTTTGAGGTGTTATCATGTTCTTACAATTCAGTAGTTCTCGCTTTTTTGTGTGGTACTTTATAATCATAGTTGAACTACGCTGTTAAAATAGTTTTAAAGTCCATCTCCTTTCTTTTTTTCTTTTTACAATACCAAATGTATGGATATTGATGTTCCTTTACAAATATTTAATTAATAAATTGACACAAAATTGCAAAAATTAAAAAAAAATATATTATTATTGGCAAATTGACACTATAAAAATTATGATTAAAACAGAAACGTGGCAAAAAGTAACAAGGGAATAAAAAGGTCAATGACACTACTAATTACTATTCCGATAGATATTTCATTGAACAATAGCTATTACGACACGTAATAGAGAACAATGACGGACCTTAATGTTCAATGTCTCCTTCACAATATTCTACTAGGTCATCAATGTACTAAGTAAACCTATTGACATAATACTATACAGCTAAGTTGCCATATTGAAGAAATTATTGAACAATATAAATATCAACAACAAATATCATTTAGAAGTCACGACTTTTGTTCAACAGCATCTGTTCAATTTAATTCAGTTCATTTATTAATAAAATATGGGTATATTAATGTACTTAAACGTAATAAACACTTTTGAAAGTCAGTTAGAATTGTTGTGAGTAAAATTAATAAAATAATAAAATTGCGAATAAATAGAGTTCATTTAAATAAATACGCAGACGTAATCCATGGGAAGCTACACAATAATAATCTCTTCCAGATGTTGCTAAACCAATAATGATAATGATGATTCTATTACATAAACCTGCTACTAGAAATACTGACAACTTTAGTTGATAGATCTAAGTTTTCTAAAAGTATTGATGTCCTTGTCTAATAGGTTGCAATGACAAAGACAGGTAATTAATTTTTAGTTTGTTTAGATTTGTCATAAAGTCTTCAAGCTAGAGCCCACTGTAGAGCCCGCTGTGAGAAGCTAATTATTTTTTTGGACTCGTAAATACATTCGACGTGTATTGCTACTGTCATGACACCGATACGGACGAAGCTATCAAATACACAGCATGTTTCGAAACAAGGTAGGCCTTTACAGAGATTAGATTAAAAAAAAACTACACAAGGATTGTATCAATGTAACAATTAAGTTTACGTTTGCGACTGTTTACTTGTTTCCAACTAGAAATATCTCCTTTAACCAGCCAACATAATTCCATCTACATATTTTTTAAATTACTAGTCTCTGAGTCTAATCTGACAGGACTAAACCTATTTGCGTCTTTTTAGGGTTCCATACCTGTTACGGACAAGAAGCCTAATGATAATTGATTGTCTTCATTTTTACTGCTCTCTGACCATGTACCATATTAGCGTAGGATAGAGCGAGACAGAAGAGTCTTCTCGCTCTCACTTTACTTTTGTATAAATATAGGAAGGTATTTAAGAAGGGTCGACGCCATTTTGAATTCATTCGTGCGCCGACCTCCGACCTGTGAACATCCGAACTTTTAAATAAATTGCTACATGTGAAGAGGGATTTTAATTCTGAAACCTGAAACCTGAAGTCCCTTACAATACCCAAAGGGTTAAACGGGACCCTATTATTAAGACTCCGCTGTCTGTCCGTCTCTCACCAGGCTGTATCTCATGACCGTGATAGTTAGACAGTTGAAATTTTCACAGAAGATGTATTTCGGTTGCCATTTTAACAAAAAAAAACTAAAAAACACAATAAAATAAGGATGGGAGCTCCCATACAACAAACGTGATTTTTTTGCCGTTTTATATAGATAACTAGCTGACTCGACAGACGTTGTCCTGTCAAAAGCCATTGCGTCAATTCTATGTCAAATGTCATATTGCGTAACTATAGCAACCGTAGGATGTTGATGCTTACTTGTCAATTTATAGTAAAAATTATCAGTATATATATAATTTGCAATAAATTAAAATTGCGACTATAATTTGAGATTTAAACTATCCTATCTCTCAAGTTGGATCGAACTGCACATGGTGTGCGAATTTTATTATAATCGGTTAAGTGGTTTAGGAGTCCATTGAGGACAAACATTGTGACACGAGATTTATATATATTAAGATGTTACGGAACCCTTCGTGCGCGAGTCCAACTCGCACTTGGCCGGTTTTTTCATTTTATAGAAAACAGAAGCGCTCACCGTTCGCTGTCTGATGACTAATTTTGATGATTATTTTTATTGTTTCAGATGCAAAGTTAGCGAATGCGAGCACGCACTCAACGACAGCTTATGGGTAGAATACGCCATTCCAAAAGAAAAAGACAAAGATGTTCTATCGAAATGTGAAAAATACCCCTTTAGGGACAACGTAACTCTAAGCAATAGTACAGTTTGTAACATAGATGTATTTGATACGCTGACAACGACGAAATGTACTTCATATGTTTATGAGGAGGCTGATTCGGCGGTTATTGATGTAAGTCTATTTTGAAAGTTTTCATTGTAATAGTGAGACAAACATGATAAACCACAAGACAAAAGCAAACGGAAAAAAGAACCTTGGTCCATCTTATTAGGATAAGGCATGCCCATGACAATAATAACTCTAGAAAATGTAATAACATTTATTTATTTATTTATTAGACACACAAACAGATTACGTTAATAATACATCAAAATACACACATTTAAAAATCCTGAGCTGGATTGAAATCCAAAGCAGTGTGTACAGCAAAACCACATAAATTGTACAAAGGCAAAATTGTCATGAGACTGCCCATCCACATAGCATTAAGGGCTTCACACACAGCAGCTATAATGTAAAGATGTACATTATAGCACGATACATCTCATTACATCTTTCCATAGAAATCGTCAGTATATAAAAATATACATTATAGCTGTCGTGTGTGGTCTCCTGACGATTTCTATGGAAAGATGTAATGAGATGTATCGTGCTATAATGTACATCTTTACATTATAGCTGCTGTGTGTGAAGCCCCTTAGGTACGAGTATGCTATGTAGATGAGCAGCTCAAGCAAGAAATATTAACTATTACTAATTATATACTAAAATTAAAACTATATAAATGGGTTAGAGATGGAGGATACCTTTAATGGTTTTAACATATTTGCTAAACTTGCGATCAAAAATATCGAGTTCAAAATTACTCACTAATAAATCGTTGAACTGACGGGCCATTCTTACTATAGGATTGAAATAGGATGCATTATTCTTATAAACTTGAAGCGCAAAGAGTTTGGTATGCTCTATATAATAACGATACGATATTACTGTTACGCTACGAGTATTTATATTCTACCTATGGGCTATTATTATCGGTCGTAAGGTCGTAACTATTGTTTAACATCATACCACTTCAGTTTCTCAAACTATACTCTCAATAAGTATCGATGTTAAAGATAAAAGATAAAGAGCGGGCTCTTTTTCCGCAACTAGGCCGGTAATCGGCCCTTTTTGCGTGACATATGCGGGTTTTCCTCACGATGTTTTCCTTCACCGAAAAGTTGTAAATTCGTACATAAGTCCTAAAGAACTCATTGGTACGAGTCGGGGTTTGAACCCGCCACCTCAAGAATGCGAAGCGTCGGTTCTCCCACTGAGCTACCACGGCTCAAGTATCGATGTTATCATCATGATTATTTTTATCAGATGTACATTGTACAGTGTGTACTCATTGCAAATACACTGACCGATAATAAAGCAGTCAAACCGATAATCACGCAGTCAAGATCATTGCAAAATAATATTACGTACGATGTCAATCGGCAGCTATACCTTGTTGAACCTAAAACATATTTTTGCAGAATTGTGACAGAATTTGTAACAACTTTTTTCTTTCAGTTTGACCTAGGTTGTCAAGATTGGAAGAGGACTTTAATAGGCACCTTCCACAATTCAGGTCTATTCCTCTCTCTGCCTCTTACTGGCTTCATATCAGACAAATATGGGAGAAAGGTGGCCATCTCTGTAGCATCGTTGATGAATTGTATCTTCGGTTTGTTGAGGTCCTTCTCCGTCAACTACTACATGATGGTTTCGTTAGAGTTTCTGGAAGCAGGGCTTGGTGCTGGTGCTTATAGTACTGCTTTTGTTTTAGGTAAGAATGGATTTCAGTAACCATTAAATTTGGGTCTAAGTCTTCGTTTAAAATAGTTTATTGCAAATATAAATTCTACTTTATACGGCACCATATTGTAGTAAACTTAATTTTAAACTAAGTCTAGACAGAAAAATTGGCTCTTAGGATTATAACAAGATATTTTATGTAATGAAGATTTTTGATCTTATTTACTAGAAGTTTACTGACTGACTGTGATCAATTAGTAGGATTTCAAATAAACATTTCAAAGTGTTGTAAATATTTATTTTCCATATTCAATGAGTATGGTAACTTGGTAACTGCTACATTGTGGCTTTAATGGTTGTGGTTTTATATTTATTTGAATGTTTGTTTTACAGCGATGGAATTAGTGGGTCCTAAAGGCAGAGTATTTGGAAATACTATTATTAACGTGGTATTTGTCTTCGGATTAATGTCACTATCAGGCTTATCCTGGCTTTTACAAGACTGGAGGACTCTTCTCAGAATCATATATGCACCAGCATGCCTAGTTTTCTCCTACCTGTGGATCCTCAACGAAAGCGTCAGGTGGCTGCTTAGCAAAGGACGAAACGACGAAGCTATAGCTATCCTCAACAAAGCAGCTAAAATGAACAATGTGATATTATCAGACCACGATTTAGCCCCTCTAGCTGATCTCGAAGGGGAACCCAGATCTGTTAATGAAATTAAAGAAAATAAAGAGGACGGAGAAAAACCTTCTATTTTCAAGCAAGTTATTCGCTCAAGTATTATAAGAGGAAGACTGATTAAGTGCTCGTTTCTTTGGATCACGTGCACATTTGTTTATTACGGTCTCTCAATAAACTCGGTGTCTTTAGCTGGGAATAAATATGTGAACTTTATGCTGGTCGCGTTCATAGAGATACCAGCAAACTTTGCCTGTTTAGCAGTATTAGATAGATTTGGAAGGAAGAAAGTTATGATCATCACATATATACTGAGTGCTTTACTCTGCATCAGTTTATCATTCGTTCCCAAAGGTGAGTTTTTTAATTCGAATTTAGTTACAAACTTTAAAATGTTCTATGCTACACGTCGGGAAGTAAACATGTTTACACTCAAACTTCCGTCTAAGCGTTAGCGATCACGCACGAAGTAAAATTAACTGTAAAACTCGACGCAATCTGAACGAAACAACTTATCAAACTTTGTCTTCAGAATTACGTCTGGCAAATCTCGAGAGCAAACATAATTTGTCGATACAAAAGACAAGTTGGATAATCCAAGGCGTTTTGACGACGTTACGGCGTCGAAATTTTGCCGAACCGCTGTTTATTTAGTAATCACTGTTTGGATTACAGACTGAATTAATGAAACATTTAAGTCGATTCAAGCAGCTTTGCCTAACTCGCCTTTCTTGAGCAATAGATAAGACGTAAATAATTTTCGCGGTTCCCTCGCAACTGGAAGTGGCGTTGAGTTTGCTTAGTAAACATTTTGATGAATAAATGAATCAAAGTCCGAGGAATGGAGTTGATTTGCGATAATCGTGTCTTAAGATTAGCGCCAATGGCAAAGGAAAGTTCTTGCAAAGTCCTTCACTTACAAGACAAACTCAAGCTTTGAATAATGACACTTGTCCAACTTTGCGTAAATCAATTCGTTTATCCGGCTCTGGTACTTTAACTTACGGGCTAGTAACGATTCTAGAATTAATATTTTTATTACGTTATTATTTTTAAATGATTAAACTCCTATTTAGTAATAAAAATGTATGGTTCATTAATAGTAATCTCAGTATACCTTGATGATAATCTAAACTTAGCGATGTTTTACATAATGATTTCTTTCTACAGGTCAGGTATGGTGGTCCCTGGTGCTGTACCTGTCCGGCAAGTTTTCCATTACGGTAGCATACAGTTCGGTTTACATCTACGTGTCTGAAGTGTTCCCCACTAACGTCAGACAGACGCTACTGGCTATTTGTTCTTCTACGGGAAGAGTTGGATCTACTTTAGCTCCTTTGACGCCGCTTTTGGTAAGTTAATTTGTTCATTATTCATTTTCATCATTGTCGAATGTAGATACATACTTAGATAGATAGATACATTTTAGCAAATACAAAGGATACTTAGTTGTTTTTCTTTTTCTTTTTATCGAGAGTTAAGGTGTGAAATATGCTACTAATTTCTTGTGTTAATTGGATATCTTTACCTACAATATCAGTGCTGTAGAATCTCCAGTGATTAAATTTATCAAGCTAGCGTACTTTACAGATGTTAAATTATGATGCGATGTTAACGTATTTGAGGCTCTAAACTTCCTTTCAAAACTTTAACATCTATTACCACCAACGTTAGTGTTTTTCTTCTTACAAACATGTAGGTTCACTTACTTTGTATTCTTCTTCCACAGGCGTTATACTACGACAATCTGCCATCGATATTCTTTGGCACCTTAGCCATTTTAGCTGGTATGCTGGTCTTCACTCTACCAGAGACCATCAATGTTCCTCTACCGGACACTATAGAAGAAGCTGAGATGTTATCAAAAGCAAAAAATTTAAAAAACTGATTGGCTTTTCAGCTGCGGATGCTGTGAAGTGTGAACTCTAATTTATATGCATATTGCATAGCTGTATGACTAAAGGGTCAAGGCTCCTTTTGCTTAGCGTTTATATTTGTATTTTTGTGCCAAGTATTAAGCATAATTTTGAAAGGTCTTTTCTTTCTACTTTCGTGTTTGAAAGCGATATGTTAAATTTAATGTAATTTATCTACTAATTTGTAGCTTTGTAATTATATAAATTTTTAGCTTTTTACAATGTGTGTGTATAATAAAGTGCTCATATAAATAAGGAAAATAAAATTAGAAAATGCTAGACAACATAGTATGTGTTGCCTTTAATCCTTGAAATTTTCATAGATTAAATGAAAACAAGTTTGTATAAAATCACAATACTTTTCTAAGCTTTTATTAAATAATATTTTACATTATCTAATTAGTCTACCTATTTTCATGTCAACATCCTAATTGTATTATACTGAAAACCCTAGAAATAACAAAAATAAACTTTAAACTACACTAACTATACTAACTACACTACTAACTAACTATTACTAACTATTCGAACCACTTACAGTCTTATATAAAAATATCTCAAATATTCAAATTATAGTAAAACGGTAGATTCTTAAGATGATTATATATTAAAAGCAATAAAAATCGGAATCTAAATCAACTTAATTTCTACAACATTTTAAAACATTAAAACGCGATTACGCGTGTAGGACAAAACCATCGCGCTTCTAAATGCCATAGCAATATTAATGAAAGAAAAACATCTGTTGCTGTTGCATAGAACCAGGCGCCGACTTGTTGCGCGCGTGTTTGACATCACAAACCTTTCAGGCGTTTTTGATGTCAAAGAAGAACAAAGTTTAAAAAGACGATGGTCGATGATGGTAACTTTGCTGTATAAAACAAACGCTGCTACTTTTTAGTAATCACTATTAAAAATAATAGTAGCACCACAACCGAACTCTATTGAAAATGTTGATATCAATGTCAAAGTCATTGCTTTAACTGCAAAAGGAAATTTAGCAAAACTGCCAATAACATATATTTTTGTAGAAATAACATATTATATCTATCATATTATATCTATCATATTATATTATAGCAGTGTTCAGACTGATAAGCTGATAAAGCATGACTCAAGATCCGTCTAAGAGTAAGTAGTCTCGATCATGTCATACTTATAAGACAAGAAAGGTCAAGTGTCGGTCCTAATCTAAAAATAAATCATACGGCAGTTCATAACCTCGGATACAGTTTGTATTTAGATGCTTGTTTATGAACACATTAAGTAAAACATAAATAATTATTGTATGAAGAAAAATGAGACTGCAAAATGTAGCTAACATTTAGGATTCAATACACCTTGCAACTCAAACCTGTCAGCCATTTAGGCGGTAGGTGGACACAAAAAACAAACGAAGGCATTTTACATACACTAAAAACAATTACCTTCTTTTTTACCGTCGGGTAAAATCTTCAAAAACAATAGTCTGGTATAAACTTCGACGTGTACCTAGAACTTTTCATAGCCAACGGTAAAATTACTGATATTAATTAATCTCTTTAAAATCAGGACACGAATAAGTCACAAAACTTGTTAGAAATGCAATAAAATACTGTAATTAAGCTTCTTCAACCACACAGTATACTACTAAACAAAGACAACAGGTAAGGTATTTTAACGTGCAATAAATTTGATCAAGACCAAGAACTTGACCAAAAACAGTCACAAACAATACAATTATGATCTAAAATCTAACGTACAAAAACAAATTTTATTAAGATCGCTGAAGTCAGGAGCAGTTTTCTCTCTATTATTAGTGAATGCAAATATTTTAACTAAGTTTACAAAAGAAAGAGTTAACCACATGTGCCCCGAATGACATTCAGCGTTCACGTGAATGATTTATGAATAAAAACTTTCCCACGTTTATTTTAAACGTTTAATATCATTGCAATATTAGTCTTGCACTGTTCAAATAAAGCTCAAATAGGTTTAGTTATAATCAGCGAGTTACAGCATTTAATCTTCGGGCGTCTTGCGATGTATGATTCAGTACCGAGTTTAAAGACCTTCTGACTTTAATTAATATCTTGTCCTGTTTATCGACCTTCAATAAGTTTGATTCTTCTTTGACTTTATTATCTACTTAATACGCTATAGTATCTATATTAAATAAGTACCTACTTATCAAATTGGTTAACACTTATCTGAGATATGAATTCTTGCTTATTATGTTTTAAAACTTATCACCACACTTAACTAATGTTAAAAATGCGAAAGTTGTTGTTAATGAGGATGTGTGTGTTTGTTTGTTTTATCTTCACGCTGAGGCTCAATGGATTTGAGTTAAATTTTGAACAGAGATAAGTTATACCCTTGATTAACAAATACCTACGTTACTAGCTCCTGTAGTAGTACTATAATTTCTTCTATGCTTTTGGTTAGCGGACGAAGCCACGGGACACAGCTTTTCAAGAGTAATGTCAAATATTTGGTTTGTGATTTCTGCACCTAACATTGTTGTCGGGTTTAATTTTCTAAATGCGTCATATACCAAAGTCATAAGTATGTGCATGAGAATCACTTCACTTACCATATCTATCACTTCAGAGACGCGTGACCGTAAAACAGACTCGCCCCAATTTTTGGCTGCGTTCAACAGATAGTCATTTAAAAATTCAGTTAACTATATCGACAACGTCGCGAAACAAATTAAAGTGACACTTTTGAATTGACTCCTGTCTTTTATATTTGACCCTATATTTGGAAGATGGTGTATAATTTAATCCAATTGATTAATGACAATTTATGTACATAGAAATAGGTATGTATTGGAGTGAAATAATCCTCAAAATATTTTTAGTAACGATTTTAACATGAATAGAGCTGGCCGAGTTGATTATTGTGACCATAAATAATATTTGTCTGTTAAACATCAGAGCAGATGAATGGGATGTTATCGTTTCAAACCAAACAATTAAACCGCAACACGCTTGTACTATGTTCAATCACATTATCTCCCATGTGCATCGTTATCAGCTCGTACTATAGGTATTTACAAATTTATATCTGAAAATCCATTCATAAAACCAGATCAGCAGACAAGCAATTTTGTGTCGATTACTCAAAAGCTATTTGGGCTAATGGATACAACTATTGAGTACCGATTTAAATTGACCTGCGATCATTAACATAGGTGCTACATAAACAATTTCTATTGGATTATCTCAAACAAAACGCGTACGAGTGACACCTCGGCGCATTCTCGATGACCTCACAACTACCAATGATGACTCACAAGAACTGTAAGACACGCCAACCATGGAAGGATATGTTTACGCGATCGGAGCAAAGAATGGGGATTGAAGAGAAATGTATTGTGTAATAGACGGGTGTCCGCTTTGAAGAGTGGAGCGGCGTAGGCGCGTGGCGCGATATAGGATGACGTTTCTCGCGAAGCGTCGTCGGCTCGGCGAGTGCCACAAATGCGGTCAGACCGTCAGACCGTGCGATACTCTGTACGCTTCACACGCGATCGAACGCCGGCCGGTCTCGTCTTCACACAAAAACCCAGCCAATATTCACCAGCTTCACAATCCAAGATAGATCTCAACTGAAGTGCACACGTGTTCCAACTTTAAGGTTAGAAACAGTTCTGACCGGTGCTCCCGTGAAATAGGTCATGGTGTAGCAGTGGACTAACATGTAAGTGCTGTCCATATTTACTATTTTATTCATGATTTCAAATACAATATATTCCTTTAGTAGCCTCAGTAACTGTGTTGATGGAGTAATATGAATTAAATTGCACTTCTAAGACCTGCTATGTTTTTCATCGTTCATGTGTTGGTTTTCAAGTTATTCAGAATACGCATGCTCGTCTTCATTATTGACATTCAGTTACGTGTCAATTGTTTTGAGTATTACCTATTGTAACTTCCTTCAACATGATCATCATTGGTGTTGTTGACTGTAACCATGTGAACAAGCGTCAATAAAAATCCCGGTTTTTGTTTCACCGTGGTGATTTTTTCTTTAAAAGCGTTTCAGACAATGTTTTCTTTATTTAATTGAAATTTACAGTTATCAGTGTTTACTATTCAAAATTGACAGGCGCTTAAACATCGATCGATTTCGTTTAAGTATATTATTAGTACGAGTTTATGCACTTTTACTCTTAGTATTTATCTACAAAAAAAAATACTTTACTCAATTTACCGACAAAGTGACTAGGTATCAACCAACGGTTTTGTTCAACTAATCTGCTGATATTTTTAAATTTGCCACGCTTAATCAGTATCAACTTTCGTTAGCCAGACTCTAGTTTATGTCAACAACTATAGATGGTTAAATTTAAGTTTATATTAAATACCTTGCCAAATTTTGGTGAACATGGTTCCTACTGTCGTTATGGTAACACCGGTGATATCACACAATTCCAGTGAGTGAAAGGTTCATACATAATCTGTAACAGCTGTCGGTTGTTGAACCGCAAATTCATCGGGTTCGTTTTTTTCGAAACAACAAAAGGACGTCCATGGTAAATGCTGCCACCGTTTACCTGCATTGACAATGCCAAATATATTTTGTTCACTATTCTCATGGCTTATTTAAAATACAGAATTGCTGTACTACGGTAATTGTCTATTTCTCTTTCGATTTCTAGAAACATTTAACCAGTACATAGTATTGTTGTCACGCTCTTGTAGAACGAATAGTAGAAGGCAATATGTATATAGCTTATTATGATATTATCCAGCACTTCAGCAAACCCCTTTGTCTCAGTAGTCTGATTAATTAGTCCGATGACCGAACTGGACTGATTACTTTTTCGTCTCAGATGTTCGATGCTATCTAATAATCGAACTTCTGAGACTTTTTGCCCGATTAAATAATTGCCCGATGATCATAAAAGCTTCATTCATACTATTTATTTGAATTTGAATAATAATAACTAAATCTGACCTAAATAAGTTTCGAAAATGTTATGTAGGTACGTTTTAGTTTTAATAGATAATAAAATTACAGATTATTTTCAAGTGAGTACAGATTACTACAGATTCTACTTAGTGATAAGAAAGAAAGGTATTCCCTTAAATTTAAGCCATAAAAGCCACGTAATGTTATTTAACCCCAAATCGGTGAAATATGACAAAAGTTATGTGTTTGTCCAAAAAAGGCAAGTTGTTCGACAGAGCTTACTTGACCCACTTTCTTTTTTGCTTCATCTCTTGTCGCAAATTCAACAATAATTTTACATATTTTGTTAAATTATATGCCAAAATACTCGTAAAATAAACTTTATTATCACTGGCGTACTTAATAACCTATCAGGTTTGACCTTCTAAATCAATACCTAATAGTAGATAAGAACTAAATATCTTTGTTCAGTTATACTCTTTCAGAAATCTATACTTACTCTAATACCTTTATTAATTAATTAATTTAAAAAATATGAATATATAATACTTTATATGAATACATAACATTCTGATTAACGTAAAATAGGCGAATATTTAAATAACGAACAAAAAATGTATAATATTTAAAAAAGTAAGTCTTCTAATAACAATTTGTATTATGATGTTAATATGACTAAATAACAATCTACGTGGTTTACGAGAATTTTTCATAGCTTCAACTATAATTTGAGGTATAGTTGTAACTTAAGAATATTTGAGCTTTTGTTTATAGACTTTATAGTAATGATGATAATTACCTAAAATACAATAAATAATAAGCGTGCTAGCTGCACGCGTTACGAGCACCTTTGCAGTTTGCATCGGACACTGATAAAGCGTGATTCGTTGATTTTATTTTACTTGGGCACTTGGGGTCTGTTATTATGTAATTTGTTATGTTATTGAGTTGAATTGAGTTACATAATTTGTATTTGACTGTGTAGATTTAAAATATGTAATGTTATTAATTATAATATATTAATTACGTATATTAATTTCACAAACTGAGAAGTAATAAATTAAACTTCAGACAGTTTAATTTATTCCTTTAAAAATAGAATTAATTCGAAAAATAAAAATAGAAATATAAAAACTACAATAGCACGTGAACTATAATAGGCACGTTGTAAAATCACGCGTGTCCCTGAGATTCCGCCATTGAATCAAGTCCCGGAACAAATTTGATTTATTCAAATAACGTGTCGTGGAAAATTGCAATCGCCAATGAATGGAGAAAAATGGATAAATATTTGCGGACAATGGTACAACCCAGCATAGCGCAGGTTATTAACATAATATATATTAAAGCTAAATGGTGATAAATAACCGTTCAGCAACGTTTTAGTGCCCGTCGAATAGACTAGATGGCGCTTTTTCAATGTTCTTAATTTCTTCAAATTATGTTATAAGTACTTTAAGGTACTTTAAGGTAAATACAATAGGAACATCTCTGCTGCGGGCCCTCGAAAAACACTACTTATTAAATAATATAACAATTATCTTATTGTTCGATTGTATGTCTCAAACTAAACCTTTTCAAAACACTACCCATGCATGAAGAAAGGGAAGTAATAATATCTAACAAAAATTGTCACCACATTTGGTTCAACAATAAATGGCCTTTGAAACCTAAATTTTAAGATGCTAAAAAGACATCAAAATTTGCTTTACTGAAACCTACTTTTTAGCACAACTCAAAGACAATAGAGTCGTGAATCAAACATTAGCAAGCTAAAAATAGAATGTCCTCAGTCTTCACGTAATTGGTTTGATCGTACCTAATTGACACATTTTATTCCAATAAGCTAGAAGAATTATTTTTTTATGCATTTTAATCAAGATTAAAAAATTCATTTTTAATTTTTTAAATGACTGGTGCCTTGAATATTCTGGAGCTTGAAGGTAAATAAATTGTTTGTTTTCCCTTAATTATAATAATTAACAGGATAACGTTCCTATTTGCTTAGGTGAAGATGTCATTAAGCCTCATTTATTTCGAAGTACATACATTTTATAATTCATTTTACTGTTAAAATCTGCACCTTCAAGTCAATTTAACCCATTTATATGAACATAGGTACCTACATAATTAATATACCAAACTTGTGACGTTGAGCCGTGGTATTACGTGGTACATTCTTGAGGTGGCGGGTTCAAACCCCGATTCGTACCAATGAGTTTTTTGGGACTTATGTACGAATTTACATGGCTCTTTTCGGTGAAGGAAAACATCGTGAGGAAACCTGCATATATGTCCGGAGAAGAAATTCAATGGCGTAACATGTGAATCCACCAACCCGCACTTGGCCAGCGTGGTGGAATACGGCCTAATCATCCTTCGAGGGTAGACCTGTATCAAAGCAGTGGGAGGATTAAAGTATGTGACGTCAAATACACAATCTTATTTATCGTTTGTACGATATAACAAAAAATAATTTTCATAGCGGTTGTAAAATGCCTTAAAGTTAATAAGAAATGCAGAAAATAATATAATTGAGTAATTGACTTCAATTGGCAACTAAACGTTAACTTTGCTTCTATCATAACGTCGTATTCTAAATAACTAGATAGTTAATTGTTTTGCCACGTTTTATTGCTTACGATAAATCAAGTTTATTAAAGAATAAGACATTGTATGAAAGATATATTTTAAATCTTAAACTTTAGAAGAAAAATGACATTCTTTGTATCCCTTATCAAATATGTTAAGTATAAACCGTTTCTTTTAAATGAAAAGGATCGCAGTTTCTTATCGAGACACACTTTCATTTATTTTATTTAAATTATAACTTATTATTTGTACGTATAACGAATTTATTCTTTAAAAATATTTTTATCTGTTAGTTATTTATACCTACCTAGTATTTTTTTTCTGTGATAAGCTTGTCTTTGACCGCCATCTCGCCTGATAGTAAGCAATGACGCAGTCTACGATGGAACACGCTTGCCTAGAAAAAATCGATTTACTCTAAATTGTATCTATTGGGAAACACCCACCCAGACCGATCTTATGAACCAAAAATAAAAAGTGAATTGCTTAAAAATAAAATGTAGGTATATCAAATTATTATATGCACAATACTGATCACCCAAGTTTTTGTTTAATATTGAGTACCAACGCACTTGTACTTCGTAACGTGGTTAACCAAATATAACCTTATCAATAATGACTAAAATAACAAAACACCCAATATTTCCGTTTTTTATTAAATAACCGAATGACCGTAAACACGTAATAAACACGTGGTCATTTATCAAACACTTTGCACATCCTTGCCGCGAAAATATATTAGCGAAGCCGTTACTAGTCGAAATAAATGAACCATTTAGACAGCATAGCTTCTACCAATTATGCAAATTGCGTCCTTGAGGCACTCTATAGTTTTAAGCGTTACAATATTATCCTTTTGCTTGTAGTTTCTAGTGTGAACAAAAAATACCTATAGTTTATCTATCTGAATCAGAAGCTAATTAATTTTTTTTCTTTTATATAAGAGCGGCAAACAGGCAGACGGCCAGCCTAGTGTTAAGCAGAACCGTCGCCTATGAACACCTGCGACACTAGCGGCGTTGATGATGCTTTGCCAGTCCGGAGAGGTGCTTGTAGACTCTCTTTTTAAAACGCCCCATGCTGTAGTTTATTATTACAACGACGCGATTTCGCTGCTATCGTTTCGCGGAGGTGTGCCACTCGTTATCACAGCTACCAGTGATAGCATAGACGATTTCTAGACGATACTCCGTAAACTGCGATCGTCGTAATCATGATTCAACTCCGTGAGCTTATCTCGACGATATCTGCGATTGAAATGACCGTAGTGTTATTGAACTCGTACTATTTGTACTCCGATTTAATACGCTCTTATCTTTATCTGCTTGAACTTTGGTTTCGAAGAAACTGTTACTGATTAGTCTTAGAATTATTCCAATCAGTACCTAAGAGTTACAGTACAGTTATACGTTTTAGAAAATATTATATATAATATACCAGCTTCCTTGTTTCCTGAGAGATACAATCTTGGGCTTTTCAAAGTCAGAGTAGATAGGTCTTCTAGATCTTTTAAGTCTGCGTGCTTCATCTTCGACCACTTCTTCGCTTACCGTCAGGCGAGTTGTTAAACAAACGCGAACTTATTCGAGTTAAAAAAATAGTAATTATATAGGTACAAAAAAACCGTTGCCACTTGCCAGCGTGATGTACAAAATTTATTATTTGGGTTAAATTGTCTCCTTATTAATAAATGTTTAAAAATAACACGAATTATTCGATTTAATGAAATGTTACCATTCAATGAATTACACAAAACTCAATTCACGTTTTCTACAGTTTACCCTAAAATAATACAATCGGACGTTCAATCACAAACGTGATAATGATAAGTGTATCGCTACAAAAATCGATAAAGTAGCATCAGCCTCTGAATCAATCGATCACGACTCATTCGAGTGTACTCGCACATTGCAATCCGAGGTCAAGGACATTAGGTTTAATGAATCACCAAAACTAATATTATAAATGCGAAAGTCATACAAACTTAACAAAAAAATATCTATCTAGATCAAAACTGTCCGCATTATAGATATGATGTGTAAGTATTAAATTATGAATAAAATATTTATATTAGGCACTCCCAAAGGCTCCATATGTACAATTGTATGCAACATAAGCCTCTTTTAATATAATTAACAGCGTTTAAATTTACAGCGGCTATTAAAATACAATATACGAGTATAATTTTATTATGTTTTATTACACAGTAGATAATATTATAAGTTAAGATTGTGTATTTGACGTTAACAAGCGATGCAATCAATTCAAATGTTTTGTTGAATTGGTGGAGCTGAGAGAGTTCCATTGTAGACCACATCATTGCTTACCATCAGGCGGAATGGCGGTCAAACGCAAGACAATTATAGAATTTAAAAAAAAAAGTTGAGCAGATAATTATTTGAAAACGATTTCTAAGAACCGCAAGTCCACAAGCCCTACTAATTTGAGCGTGCTTGTAAGTGAACTGAGTCATACGTCGCAGGCGTACTGGCGCCTACTGCATTTAGCTCGTGTCTCCTTATAAGGACCTCGACAAATAGAACCGTTCTTTGCTTTGCTGCAACATTAACAATGCTAACGTTTAAGCTGGGATTTCTATCTTTGGACAGCGGAGTCAGACTCCCAACAGATGTTGGCACACGTAGCATGGTTAAGTGCAAAAATGCAAAACTTCATGAGGATCAATAACTAGTTAAAGCGCGAAAACGAAACAAGCAAATAAAGATAAAGCTTTAGCGTGTTTTTTGTTAATACAATCGACAATACAAGTGACGATGACGAGACGAGAAAATCGCTAGCCTGATGATAAACGTCACGTTTGCACATAACAGGCCTGCGCTGTGTTATATTACTTAATTGGAATTTGACAGACCTAAAATATCGTCGTGTCGCGGTCCGCAGCCGAGACGCGACTGCGAGCGCGTTATGCTTGTAATCTCCTGATGAAGATCACCGAACGTAATCGAAACTAGTAATAAACGACTTACTTGGTACTTGGTGAGCGGGCTCTTTTCCGCAACTAGGCCGTACATCGGCCCTTTTTGCGTGAGCGGGTGACGGCGGCTACTCCAGCCACCCGATGTCCTCCAGGAAGTCCAGCAGCTTGCGTGTCACGCTGCAGGCCTAATAAACGACTTAATAAGACTTGAGTATTCCCGTAATTATTATTATATTAATTATTACACTAATTTATCATTAGTGTAATTCGTTGTAAACGGTACTGATTGAATAATAAATAAATAAATAATAAATAAATAAATGTAACAAAATGTTTCAAAACCTAGTTAGTTTACAAAGTAAGACTTAAGATACTTCTAAAGTTGTTAATATTCCTAAATGATAAATGGTTAGTTAGCTGTTTATTCTGAACTATTACTTTGTAGTTATCGCCATGCACTATGTCGTAAACGAATGTGACTTCTCCAACAATCGTTACAGAATTATTACCCACCAGTGACTAGTCGATGCATTCATATCTACAACTATAATTCTATTTTTAGTACGTATATATACAATGTATAAGATGTGTTTAGCGATTGCAATTAGTTAATTATTTTCCTTGTCCATCCAATGTCTTTTGAATACGTTGGTTTTATAACAAACCTGATATAATACTTAGTTATATATATATAAGGCATTACAGGGATATAACGAAAGGGTATGGTAAGCCTAAAAAGGGCCTAAAAAGGCTCACGGTATTCATCATTCTGAAACTAGCTCTGAAATTTCAATAAAAAAACAAATAGAAAAACCTCAATGAGACTCGACTTGACTTGACTTGACTAAATGACGCGCTTTCACTATTCGATTTCAGGGTTGGTTCCATAGTAAAATAAGTTAGTAATTATGAGTATT
Organism: Alcis repandata; assembly: GCA_949125135.1. Lineage (NCBI taxonomy): Eukaryota > Metazoa > Arthropoda > Insecta > Lepidoptera > Geometridae > Alcis > Alcis repandata. Next base: position 10,120,105 of record OX421238.1, read on the forward strand.
TTAAGTACTTTTCGCCTTCTGATATAACCCAGTATACCTACTATACATACATTTATATGCCTATGAGTTTAAATTGCTTTACGAACCTTAAATTAGTGGTCAATAAAGAACCTAAGAATTTATTCGTGTATTTTATGCTTATAAAAACGTTTGCAAAATGCAATTTAAATTGTATGGCAAGCTAGTTATTATTGACCTGAGAGCTGAAGACAACCGCAAAATACTTACCCAGGTATCGTATACCGCCAGTAATCTGATAGTCGACCTTCAAAGAGGCCCACAACCAGAGGAACCACGCTTCAGTAGACGTATGACATAACCATTAACAAAATTGAGTTTTGATACAATGCACCAGTGATGCAGATATTGGGGAACATACAAAACAATGGCATCGATTTCATTGGGCCATTATCTGATCTAGACTAATCTAACAGCACTTAAATAGCCTGATAAGAGTGATTTTTTGAAAAAGCTTTTATTTAACTTGCAATATATGTGTCTAACTACCTTTAGATACTCATGTTTGTTCAGGTGGAATTTTGAAACTCAATTTTGAATCACTTTCCGATGTCTGATGAGCTGAAATTTGGTAAACGTGTGTAACTCTGATGACAATTCAAAAAAACTTTTTTTTAATGTTTTTAAAATTAACTATGCAATTTAAATTTAACTATTTTATGTGAAGGGCAACAATTTAAAATCTGTCAAAAATAAATTGATAAAACGAAATAGACATCAGTGTTAGACTCCTGTAGATTTAAATACTCTTCAAGTATAAACAGAAGTAGATAGGTTAAATGATCTGAACACTTAAAGGAGTAACAAGTTAAAATCTGGTATGAGAATCAGCACATGAAATTGCTGAAACAAATTAGAATTTACATATGAATATCGCTAAAATTTAAGTCACATCAAATCGCAAAATAGAGGTACAACCATCACATAAAAAAATTCATTGACACTCATCGATCTAGACTTCGGTGTTGACACTCAACGAAATGAATGAAACAGCTGATGTTTGTTCTCTTGCCAACTATAAAGAATAAGAAAGAAACAATTCCCACGATGTTTTTCCACAGACGGGATCGCACCTATATTTACTCACACTTATGACTCAAGTTAGACAAACTAGTTAATCTTAATAGCTCTTTATACGATTAAGAGGTCAATTAAAAAGGCCGAGTAATCGCTTCTAATGGACTACGCTTAATTCATTCAATTAGAAGATAAGGGGATCGGCTTACCTTTATCTTGTTGTAATCGTGGCGATCATTTGTTATAGATGGTAATCTATTAAATGGCGATCAGGGTTGCCAGTGCGAGATATCTAGACGAAAGATGGTTTGAAGAGGGCTACTAAAGTACGGGAAGACTGTGTTACAAAATGATTTCTCGTAAACATCTCAAAAAATTCTTTTACATGAGTATGTCTATGAGAATTTTTTTTTTTTATGTTATCGAGTGACGAGACGAGCAAATCGCTCGGCTGATGTTAAACGTCACGTTTGCCCATAACAGGATTGCACCACCCAGAATTTTGAACTCGCAGAATTCAAGACCCTGCGCGGCACAGCACTGCGCTCGTCACCCTGAGATACTCGTATAAGCTGTTCTCCCATGCACATTACTGCTTGGCGGTGGAATAACTGGCAAAGGTGTGGTACTTCCCCAGGCGGGCTCTGCAAAAGAGCCCTACCACTACTAAAATTAATCATCTAAGTAGATTAAAAGGTGCCGTTCTCGGCCACAACGTCGTTTATCAACCATCCATTCATCGTTCTAATATTGTTGGACATACGTAAAAATTTAAAATTCAAAAGTTTTTGTATTGTACATTGATCTGAAGAGGATCTTGATGGATTTGAAATCTATTTTAGGTATATGAATTTTCTAGCATGCGTACAAAAATGGTCGCTACCTGGCAACCCTGCCACTGACCCTCGTTTGATATCATAATTTAGTGGTTTGCCTACTTAGCCCAAGGTCTCAGGGTACGCCTAACTAAAATACTATTACGAAAAGCTATTAATTATTATTAGTCGTAACAATGCTATGATGGGAAAGGTTATAATTGTTAATTGGTTTATTTTTATTTATTTTTTTTACATCGGACTAGGCATGCGTTTGACTGCAATCTCACCTGATGGGAAGTGACGATGTGGTCGAAGATGTAGCACGCTTGCCTAAGAAAAACCTATTCACTCTATTTTTTAGCAAAACTTATCTCAATTTCTTACTGTTTAATGACGTAAATGAATTATTTTTCATTTACGTCATTAAACAGTAAGAAATTGAGATAAGTTTTGCAAAAGAGTAATGGAAAGGTCGGTCTAGGTCACAGATTTTGTACATCCTAAAAAAAATGAGTGAAATAATTCTGAAGATGAACTTGAATGTCCTATTAATTAATCAGAACCGTGCTAACAACACTAACTGTCTTACAGCTCCAAAAAATACTGAAAAATTGAATCAAATCTGTAAATAATAATCACAATAATTAGTACTAAATCAAGGTAATTGGTATTTTGCTACTTTTACATTTATAATATTACCTATAGTACATTTTATTTTCCTGGTATAACATAATAATTTTAGATCACGACTGTTATTTCAAAATTAAACTTCCTAGATTTTTTATATGTCCATAATAGTGAGAATGCCCACGCAATGTGTAACCTTGCCCCCTACTCTACGAATTAAATCTTTAATACCTGTACCGTGTTGATGTCTTATACAGGGTTATTTCAAAAACACCAGCAACCTCGCAGGTCTAGATACCTAACATCATAAACAACAACTTTTGCTATGGGACAATCAGCAAATCAAAAAAACACAAAACAATACAATCACGAAAAACAACAAAAAAAAATCAGCTGTTCCAAACATTTTGTCGAGTGTCATTGACATTTTTCTATGGAACAGCTGATTTTTTTTCGCGAATTTCGGGTTGGTCCCATAGTAAAAGTTGTTGTTTATGATGTTAGGTATCTAGACCTGCGAGGTTGCTGGTGTTTTTGAAATAACCCTGTATTGAGGCAGAATTTTTAGATACTTTTTAGATACTAGACTTTTAGATAGATAATCTTTTTATTGTTCACACCAGACGCTACAGACAAAAATAATCATAAAACTTAAAACTAGTGCAACAACTGGCGGCCTTATCGCTAAGAATGATCTCTTCCGGGTTCTTTGAAGATTATTTTCTTAGCATTTTGAGATATACGTAGATATACCTACAACTTTGTCATTGTAGTCTTGAAACTGAAAAACTTTGGTTCTTCTAATTTTATTCCAAAAATAGTACCAGTCCACCTAATCGACTATTATTTTTATCCCAACAATGATCGTGACAATTTTCTCAGGGCCTTCGGTTACGCGCTCATATCATTACACATTCAACTATCGTAGACACAGGTGTGATTGTGTGATCTTACTGAATACTGAATAATAATTACCTCTATTCTTGTCTTCTTTGTCGGCCTGTTTGGCTCAGCGGTAGTGTAGCCGCCTTATAAGCCAGAGGTCCCGGGTTCGATTCCCGGCCGGGCAGATGTTTGAATGATGAATTTAAATATCTGTTCTGGGTCTGGGTGTTAGTTGTCCTTGTCTTTTTGTGTGTTCCATGGCATCCCCGACACAGGATTTATTCCTAGTGAGCTATGAGTGTGAAACGTTTTTATTATTCTTGTAGTACACAAGTAGGTACTTAACCTACCTAGGGGTCGTCCATTGGTCACGTCTTAGCAACTTTTTAATCCGCTCAATATCACGTGTATTTTTTTGGGTAAATCGTCTTTAAAATCTTCAGAATAAAACGAAAAAATTAATACACGTGATATTTATCTACAACCTCTCCCTTCCCCCCTCGTGAGATTTCGTTACGTTTTCCGAAGCCCCCACGAACCCCCCGAACCTCGCGTGATTAGTGGACGATCCCCTAGTCGTAATATTCAATCGGCGTTTTCGATTTTTCACACTTCTTCTAGCTGTCATAATCTTGTGACGAGGAAGATTGTAAAGCTATGCATTGTCCTACCTAAGACTAATTTAAATTCTTGGGTAGACTTGGTCTTTAAACGTTGAGAGAAACTTAGCTAAAATTGGCAAGTAGGCTACTTCAAATTCAAAAAGAAAACGGCCGCTAAACTGAATTTGAACTTGCGAGTTAAACATTTGTATGACTTCTTTAAGTTTTTTACGGAATTCCCGAACAATGTGTCTCTACTTTAAAGACTGCTCTAGAGCTCACGTTACGAAGCCCCAGGGTTGTAGTTAGGGTGGTTTTGTAGGAATCCACACACAAAGTTTTAATAATATTGTTAATTTTTATGCTTTCACGAGTCGCAACCCCTTTTTATGTTTGTGTTAACGTTAATTCGTCTAGAAAAAACGGAAAACGAAACGGTTATACTTAGCAGGTACAATAAGTGTTGATTGCAATTAAAGTTCTTTGATGCTATAACTTTATTTTAGTAGTCAAATTATGTATCTAGGTATACTGGTATACCTACTTATCATTTCTGATATCGCAAAAAGTATTACGTATCAAAATTTTGATGTTACGACATTTTGTTGAGAGAATTATCAGCAACTCCTTTCCAACCATTTTGGTCGCCTTGTCGGAACATTATGTAGGTAGGCATATTATTGCGTCGTAACTGAGCAACACAGCGTGGCGACCGAAATGGTTGTATGGCCAAAGTATCCAAAACAAAATTCTTAGAAACAAAAATAATTTAGCACAGCCCCCAACTATTAATTCTAACTCCCAATCTGTACTATCTGTCTCAAAGTTAAACTTTTTAATTCATTTCAGAGTTGGCAAAGGACGCCCACCGAAGTAACGTTTCTCCGCCTACTCAAGTTTCGTGCCCCGCTGAAGCTACGATCCAGACTTCACCAGTCCTTTGAGAATGGAGGACAAGAAAGAAATCAATCTCGACTCTATCCTAGAGAGCCTCGGACCTCACGGCAGATATAACCTATTGAATTTCGTGCTCCTACTTTACCCGATACTCTTGAGCGCGTTCTTCGAATGTGGATTCATTTTTGAAGCGCAGGAACAAATGTATAGGTTGGTTTTCTTTTATACCAGTTGGTAAATCCTGAAACTATACTTTTTCTTACATAGTTACTAGCTTACCTGAAGAGTTGACCTTGTACAGGACAGATGATTTAGGCAGCATCTGTGAGCCATCAATATAATTATGTCCCCAGTAAAGTCCACCACCTGTTAGGGTAATTTTATAATGATAAAAAGGGATTTTCGATATATAAGGCTCAAATTAGTCAACGTCTTGATGTAGGTATCTACGAAGCAACGCTTTTTAAAATGATCAAGTCAAATAGCAAATAACTCCTCATAAAATCTCATATACATATAACATTGCTGAATGTTGTTGCTATGCCTGATGACTCGATATTTGTGATAGTTTATCAATCACTTAACACTGTTAGGTTTATCTCTTGTATCTCGTATGTGTATGTTAAAAGGTTAATAAAATGCTATCATTTATCTGCCGCTCTATCTCTTTCATCTTGTATAAGTGTAATCGATATTATACCAGAACCGGTCTATGCATCTTCTATGTAAATGTAATAGTTATGGGTGAGATCGAGTATTCTAAAGTATGTAAGTAGTTACTAGGTCATCCAGTTCATATCGTTGGTTTTTATGAGCACTAAACTTGGAGATGGAAAAGAGCTTAGTTCTAGAGCTTTGTACTGGCTCGTCTAATATTAGCTTCTATTTTATTCAAGCATCGCTAAATTGTCTTTAAAGTTTACTGCTGGTTCAGATTTTCATAGTACGTCATTGTATAGCATATTTCAAATTTCAAGTATACAAATAAGACATTTGAAAATCTATCCGAACTATTAGACTTCTCAGCAGAAGCGTTCTAGAGACTACAAATAAACAAACATAGACGTCCAACCTTCCTTCTCAACTTGACGATTATTCAATTATTCCTAGAAAATTAGACTAAACTGCATTTCTTTGGAACTCTTGTTCATAAGTGATAATGATGGTCAAATTGTTTTTATGACGCTAAAAGACTCGTGAACCTGGCATTTCTATGCTTTTCTATCACACTCTCAAATGTAATTTCTTATTGCAGATGCGAAATAGACGGATGCGAGAACAGGTTCAACGACACATCCTGGCTCCAGTACGCCATCCCATACAACCACGACACGGGCAAGCTTGACACCTGCCATCGATACGTGCGAACGAATGTAACCGTGGACAGATGCGATGCAACTGAGTTCTTGAATATAACTCTACCTTGTGAGAAATATGTCTATGAAGAGGGACAGAGTTTGGTTAAAGAGGTAAGGAACTTAATTTTGTGTGTAATATTAGAATACTTCGATGTATTCTAATATCGGTGTACTTCGATGTATTGTATGAATAAGAGGTGCATAAAAATCCAAATACTATAAAATCGTGTCCTTGCATCATACAAAAGCAGGAAATAAACTCATTAATTTTACAAAATTCTAGTCAGAACACAAGTCTCTATCTATCTAGCCTGTGTACAAATGGATCCGACTAGCAAAATGCTCTCTATTTGTAGTGGATCTAATATATAAAACCCGATTGAAATATGAAATGAATTAGGGATGGTTATCTACAACCGATTCAATAACAAGATTCACCCACTCACCTTGTGGCGAACGTTTTTGCGATTCTGACGTTCGCTATTCCGTCAGTTTCCGAGCCAGAATCCAATTTAGTAGGTAACCTAATACGAACAATCTCTCATGAAAACAACACTAGGTATTTTAAAAAGGTACGGCAAAAACCTTAGTTAATCTAAAAGGCATTGACTCAAACATAGTCCCAGATTAACTTCTCGCCAAGTGGTCGTAAAGATAAGCGAATCTACCTGCTCATTGGTTCATTGCACGCTTTTACTACGACTACTCGTAAACCTGACCTGCCCCATTCTATTGCAGTTTGACCTAGGCTGCCAGGAAGGAAAGCGAGTGGCTGTCGGGACCATTCACAACTCGGGCATGTTCTTAGCCATGTTGTTTACTGGAGCCATATCTGACCGCTTTGGAAGGAAAGTGGCTGTGGGATTCTCGTCTGCAGCCAGTTTTATATTCGGCTTTGCGAGGGCCTTTTCGCCTGGTTACTACACATACGTGGTTTTACATTTCCTTGAAGCCGGATTGGGAGGAGGGGTGTATCCATCAGCGTATGTGTTTAGTGAGTATGATTTAAGTTTAAGGCTTTTTAGTCTGTTAAATGACCAGTAGTAATTTAACTAGCTGCTCACCCTAATAAATCAGGGAGAATAACCATAAGGTGGGCTAGCTAAAATCACCGCACTGAATCAAGTAGATTTATTTTGGTAGCAATGAAAGTTATATTATATTTGACGGAATCGTAATTGCTTTTTCTTGTTCTAAATCCAATGATAGCGTTCCTTCAGAATGAAACGCAAACTAATCATTGGAGTCAAGGCTGCTTTTAATCCTATTCAAATTTGTCACCGAAATGTAGGCCGTGATAAAAATAAAAATAAACTACTAACGTTTTGCTCCAACATTAAAACAGTACAAGTACACATCATATACACGGCGAAGGTAAATATCAAGACGTACTCTATAGATCGTGATTCCAACGACATCAATAAATTGCAATCATCTCAGAGTACTACTCCTTATTTGTTCGACCTTCGCCATTGTCTTATTCCTTATTTTTTTCTATTTTAGTCGTGGAACTGGTCGGCCTCAAGCAGCGTGTCATAGTCTCCGCCATGTGCAACATGACCTTCGTGATTGGAGTGGTCCTCATAGCCCTGCTCGCCTGGTTTGTGAACAACTGGAGAACATACATCCTCATCCTATACACCCCGGCTGTTATCATCATGTGCTATGTCTGGTTCATGAATGAAAGCGCAAGATGGCTCCTCAGCAAAGGCAGACGAGACGAAGCCATCGAAGTTCTGAAGAAAGCTGCTAAAATCAACAAACTCGATCCGAGGCAATTGGAACTGGACGCTTTAGGAGATCCTTTGCTAAGACCTGAGAATCAGACAACGGATAAGAAATCTCAACTGTCGAAAGCGATCCGCTCGGTCATCATTTGGAAACGGTTGCTCATATGCTCATTTCTATGGATGACGTGCTCTTTAGTATACTATGGGATGTCTATAAACTCCGTATCTTTAAGCAGTAACAGATACGTGAGTTTTATGCTAGTGACACTGGTAGAGATTCCGGCGTATATCGTGGTGGTGATAGTCCTAGATAAATATGGAAGGAAAAAGACGCTGTTAGCTACTTATGTGACATGTGCCACGACGAGTATGCTGTTCGCCTTTTTGCCAAGATGTAAGTATCTCACAATACTACTAAGTTACGCCCAAACCCCACACGATACGACGTCGCATCGTAAGACGTTGTGACATCGTATCGTGTGTTTTGATCCATAGCCCACGTTAAACACTATCTATTAGACAATGTTTTGGATACATCAACAAACGTGACTGTCATAATAAGACAAACTGTAAACCAGGTAACTTGTACAGTAAGTTGGTAGATCTTAATTTTGAGGTCATAACACTACATAGTTAAATATCTGCAGCGACAAAATGAACAAAAGAAACTGTAAGATTACCAAAGTAGATATAAAAGATATAATTACCTCAAGATTGAAATCCATTGTATTTCTTGCCTTGGGTAAATTGTCCGTCATGTCATTTGACCATCCCACGATTACATTTACAAATACGTTAACAAATGAATAACATCCGTGAATAAATACCATAGTTCCTGTTATTAAAACATTTACCCACCTTGAATTCGCTTGATGCACAATGATCATTGTCAGTCTTCCCACACGCAAATATAAACCATAACTCATTGATATAGAACTAATAATGGCATACCATGAACAATACAATGATTTATATGGCTACACGTGTTAAATATAATAGGGTGTCATGATTTAGTATCACAGGTCAACCCCAATACACGACAATGGCAGATAATATTGGAACACGCTTTATAACCCTGAATATCGACTTTAATGGAGATCAATAGAGTTCAGTTTAATTAATGGTTGTGCTGATGAAAGACGGCTAAGTAAGACGACAGCTAAATCCAATTGTCCAATGTTGAGTTAGGAATTAGGATTAGCTTTTCCAATACTTATATGTAGTTATTACCCAACCGTCAGAACAAGGGTAAGCAAGTAATAAGGTAGGTTTTCGGTGGTATGTAATGTAAAAATAATATACCTAATACAATAAAGTTACTTTTAATAACAACAAGAAGTCTAATCATAAAACACCCACTGTTAAGTAACGACGTCAAAGATAATAAATACACTTAACTAGGAAGCAGATGAAATAAGTGAAACTGCAAGAGCTTATCGCTATGCGCTTAGCAGAAGATTTTTGAATTGAAAATGAGTAGAAATACTTAAAACTTAAAAGGTAGAGTGCTTAACAGTGCTCTACCGTTGGCTATCCTTCTTCAAATTATACACTATACTTGGAGACATCATTGCGTCCGACCACGCTAATCATCTATCGACTTCATCTTAACGCCTCTGTCATAAACCAGTCAGTACAATTGGAGCTTTAGTCGTAACTTCCACGATGTTTTGTGCGATCACCTTTAGAAACCTGGGGTTAGCAAACCCATAAAGCGTTATCGGCTTGACGCTTGAGTTAGCCTAGTGTAGTGGCTGTGTTCTGTTCAGTACACAATCAGGCTTTACAAACAATGTCGCGGTCTAAACAAGAGGGTAGACAATAAATTATACAATGTGCCGGCTAAATATGGACGTTTCTAAATTTAAATAAATAATAGTTAAAAAAAACTAAAAAAACACGCTTTTTATAAAAAACCGAACTAAAAAAAATAGAAAATAAAATTTTATAAAATTAAGAATAGGGTTGAAAATTTCAATAAATATAAATTAATAATAGTGTAAATAAATAAATATATGTATTTTATTTTTAAAAAGCGTGGGGTGCATGGGTCAATAGATATTATATATTTTGTAGATACATTTTGTATTGACAGACATGAGTAGAGTGATTAGCATTTTGATAATATCTTAGAAAGCACCCCACGCTTTAAAAAAAATAAAATACATATATTTATTTATTTACACTATTATTAATTTATATTTATTGAAATTTTCAACCCTATTCTTAATTTTATAAAATTTTATTTTCTATTTTTTTTAGTTCGGTTTTTTATAAAAAGCGTGTTTTTTTAGTTTTTTTTAACTATTATTTATTTTTCGCTTTTTAGTTCGATTTGCTAACTATTAACCATCCTTATTATGTACAAATGTGTTGGTGTTATCCGATTTTGGCCGTCTGCTCAAGCAAATTAAAAATAAAATTGATGCGTAACAAAAAATATTGAGCAAAAAGATTTGTAGCCGCGTGGTTTCGATCCTCAGACCTCATAAAATAAAATTGATGCGTAACAAAAAATATTGAGCAAAATGATTTCTAGCGCGTGGTTTCGATCCAGGGACCTCTGGGTTATGAGCCCAGCACGCTTCCACTGCGCCACTCTGTTCTCTGACACGAATGACGAAATTACCATTTGTAAGTTAAACGGTATTAAAAGTTAAAGTAACTTTATAGAAAAAGCGTGTTAAAAAAATTAATAGTTAAAAAAACTAAAAAACACGATTTGTTTAGTGTATTGTCATCGGTCCTCGTTAAATCTACAAAGTTTGAAAGAAATCTGACCGTTTGAAGTGGGTCAAAAACGCGCTCAAAGGAGTCGGTTACATACAAACATACAAACATACAAACATACAAACATACAGGTGAAGCTAATAAAAGCGTGTTAAAAATGGGTGAAAACTATAAAAGTTTTCACCCATTTTCTCGGAAAAACATTTCAATAGGAGTTGTAAATACAGGGTTATTAGGAAAGAGTATGCTAAGCCGGAAAGGGCTTATGGTACTCATAATTATGAGCAACTTTTACTATGGGACCAACCCGGAATTCGCAGAAATAAATCAGTTGTTCCAAACCTTTTGTCGAACTCCGGGTTGGTCCCATAGCAAAAGTCGTTCATAATGTCATCACTACTCGTCGTACTCATGTACTATGAGCCCTTTTGGGCTTAGCATGCCCTTTCCTTAAAGCCCTGTGCAATATTTTTTAATTGTAAAATTGATGGTTTATCAAAATTTCTATCAAAGTAGGTACTTACTAAGTAAATAAACTCGTGTAGGCTAAATGGCTATGCCTGATATCAGAATCCTTGCGGTCGTCCAAAGGTTTCTGGCAGAGCTCTGCGGTTTTTGTTATAGGACAGACCCTGGGGACCTAAGATTAATGAATTTGTACTCAGTATTTGACAAACAACTTTCCAAATAACATAATGTACATAATACATTTTCTAACTTTTCCACACACATCTATAGGTTCGTTCACGTATTTTAATTGTAACCTTAACCTCATTCCACGTTGTTTATAAATCCATTGATTGATTGAATGTTTACTAAGCCAGTTTGATACTACATAATCAGAAATTAGAATTCGTATTTATATTTAGACTAGCTGCGCCCCGCGGTTTCACCCGCTGTCCTGCAAGAATAGCGGAAAGCCGTTCAATTTTCTGGGGTAAAAAGTAATCTACATATTACCTAGGGCTTAAGCTACCTTCATACCAAATTTCGTCAAAATCTGTTTAGCTGTTAAATTGTCATCCATACGTCCATTACATAGCTGTCATTTGCGCAAAGAGTATAATAAGTCGTTTTGTTATTCCAAGTCTGATTCTTTTTTGTTATACCTCGTTTTATAGTGACTGATGTTTTATGTCAATTCACACTTGAATGCTATCGAATTTATTTAACAGAAATAAATAGTATAATAGGAATAAATAGTATCCTATGTGCGTTTCCTGGCTCTAAGCTACCTCCTCACCAATTTTCAGCCATATCGGTAAAGCCGTTCTTGAGTTATAAGTAGTGTAACATAACACGACTTTCTTTTATATATATATAGATAATAGATATAAAAAACGATGGTAGGCAATAAAAATCTTCGTGTTTTGTAAACAAACAAAGACTGACATGTCTGATTAACACATATACCTACTATATCGCGAAAATACTTCCAATATAATCTTCCATACATTTTGCCGAGTGTCACTTTTTAACCGACTTCAAAAAAGGAGGAGGTTATCATTTCGTCTGTATGTTTTTTTTTTTTTTTTTTTTTAAATTTTTTTTTATGTTTGTTACCTCATAACTTTCGACTGGGTGAATCGATTTTGATGATTCTTTTTTTATTAGAAAGCTGACGCTTCCCATTTGGTCCCATTTCAATTTAGTCCAGTTCTGATAATGGTATCCATATCGTGCGCGACAAATAGATGAATAACTCAATAGTCGGTCTTTTGAGGTCGGTTTTTGTTTTTTGTTTTGTAAAAATAATGTTCTTGTCTATGAAACAGCTGATTTTTTTTCGCCATTTCATGGTTGGTCCCATAGTAAAAGTTGTTCATAACGATGAGTACTATGAACCCTTTTCAGCTTAGAATACCCTTTCTTTATAACTCCGTATACCTACGTATAGTAAAAAATTATCTAGTCGCGCCCTATGTTTTCACTCGCGTTTTCCGAGATAAAAAGCCCATAATTATGTTTATTATTCCAGTGCTTAAGCTAGCTTTATACTTCAGTCTTCACATCTAAATCTCTTCAGCCGTTTTTGCGTGATTAAGCTACAAACGTTCTAACATTGGCATTTATAATATTAGTGGGATAATAAATAATGATCTTGTTTATAAAAACAAATGTTTGAGGGTCCCGCTCGAGCTATCAATAAACCAATTAAAGTGAAAATGCACACTTACAAATACTGAAGGCCGAACCTCAGTCTAGAGCCCTTCGCCAGCGAGGGTCAAGGCCGAAGACTTTTACGTGTACAAACCTCAGCTAGTGTTTATTATGAAAACATATTATTAACTAATGATCACGTTAATTACGAAATCTCTACACGTGTAAAAGCGTTCGTGATTGTTAGAAAAATCATTATCATTTTATCATCCGTATTTAGAAAGTCACGAACTTCACTATTGATATTAACATCAATACTATAATCTATTAATAGATTTATTTACCTAAAGTAGATAAGCCAGGTCAAAAGATTGTTACGTAACTGTAGGTAGAGAAAAAGATAATATCATCAAAATATCGGAATGCAACCAAAATAGCTTTTGTTTATAAATCGACAGGTTTTTCGAATTACGTAGATTCAGCTGTTTCACTGCATGAACAAAATACAATGCATGAAATAAGGAAAGAAACTATAAAATATTGTTCAATAACAGTACTCAAATAGAATTACACTGGTAGTATTTTGACGGTATATTTTGTTCAAAATTAAATTCATGGAAGATTATTTTAAATAATAGCAGCACTATCAAATGGACCATCCATTTAATAGTAAAGAGTAACTGCCGCTGATTAACAAGGAAACTAACAATATTAGTTATGTTTTTACCCTACTGCTTACGAAAAGAGGTAATGTTTTTGATATTTTATACTAGAGACATACTTACTGTATTGATTCCTTTTATGTGGATCACTTTTTTTAGGAAATGTTCACAGCCTTACGGCGATACAACGTGACATTTTCCCTAACAGATTCCGTTTGGATGTCACAGCTGATTACTGGTCCATCCCGCTATACCTGGTCGGCAAGTGGAGCGTGACCCTCGCCTACTCCTCGGTCTACATCTACGTGTCCGAGGTCTTCCCGACCAATATGAGGCAGACGCTCATCAGCTTCTGTTCTACTGCCGGCAGGATTGGTTCGCTGGTAGCGCCTTTGACGCCGCTTTTGGTGAGTTAATTTTTATCTCTTGCTAGCTGCACCCGGCGGTATCACACGCTACTTTTTTTTACTTTTAAACCTTCCCTGAACTTCCACAAATATTTCAAGATCAAAATTAGCGAAATCGGTCCAACCATTCTCAAGCTTTGACCACCAACTCGCCTGATGGTAAGCCCAAGATTGTATCTCTCAGGAAACAAAGAAACCGGCAGTCTGTTCCATTCCTTGGTTGTACGAATCAGAAACGTAGATTCAAAACGTTTTATACGAATCCAAGAAAAGTCTAAGGGTGGTAGAAAAACATCTTTCTACTGGTCCTGTAGTGGAAAAGGGGATGGCAGAAGCAGGTCATAAAGCTCTGAAGCACATTCTATGAAATGTATCCTGTAAAAAAATTACAGACATATTACCTTTCGGCGGTGCATGAGACTGTAAAGCCTAACTTTGCTTTTTATTTTTAACACGCTTTTATTAGCTTCACCTGTATGTTTGTATGTTTGTATGTTTGTATGTTTGTATGTTTGTATGTTTGTATGTTTGTATGTTTGTATGTAACCGACTCCTTTGAGCGCGTTTTTGACCCACTTCAAACGGTCAGATTTCTTTCAAACTTTGTAGATTTAACGAGGACCGATGACAATACACTAAACAAATCGTGTTTTTTAGTTTTTTTAACTATTAATTTTTTTAACACGCTTTTTCTATAAAGTTACTTTAACTTTTAATACCGTTTAACTTACAAATGGTAATTTCGTCATTCGTGTCAGAGAACAGAGTGGCGCAGTGGAAGCGTGCTGGGCTCATAACCCAGAGGTCCCTGGATCGAAACCACGCGCTAGAAATCATTTTGCTCAATATTTTTTGTTACGCATCAATTTTATTTTATGAGGTCTGAGGATCGAAACCACGCGGCTACAAATCTTTTTGCTCAATATTTTTTGTTACGCATCAATTTTATTTTTAATTTGCTTGAGCAGACGGCCAAAATCGGATAACACCAACACATTTGTACATAATAAGGATGGTTAATAGTTAGCAAATCGAACTAAAAAGCGAAAAATAAATAATAGTTAAAAAAAACTAAAATAAATAATAGTTAAAAAAAACTAAAAAAACACGCTTTTTATAAAAAACCGAACTAAAAAAAATAGAAAATAAAATTTTATAAAATTAAGAATAGGGTTGAAAATTTCAATAAATATAAATTAATAATAGTGTAAATAAATAAATATATGTATTTTATTTTTAAAAAGCGTGGGGTGCATGGGTCAATAGATATTATATATTTTGTAGATACATTTTGTATTGACAGACATGAGTAGAGTGATTAGCATTTTGATAATATCTTAGAAAGCACCCCACGCTTTAAAAAAAATAAAATACATATATTTATTTATTTACACTATTATTAATTTATATTTATTGAAATTTTCAACCCTATTCTTAATTTTATAAAATTTTATTTTCTATTTTTTTTAGTTCGGTTTTTTATAAAAAGCGTGTTTTTTTAGTTTTTTTTAACTATTATTTATTTTTCGCTTTTTAGTTCGATTTGCTAACTATTAACCATCCTTATTATGTACAAATGTGTTGGTGTTATCCGATTTTGGCCGTCTGCTCAAGCAAATTAAAAATAAAATTGATGCGTAACAAAAAATATTGAGCAAAAAGATTTGTAGCCGCGTGGTTTCGATCCTCAGACCTCATAAAATAAAATTGATGCGTAACAAAAAATATTGAGCAAAATGATTTCTAGCGCGTGGTTTCGATCCAGGGACCTCTGGGTTATGAGCCCAGCACGCTTCCACTGCGCCACTCTGTTCTCTGACACGAATGACGAAATTACCATTTGTAAGTTAAACGGTATTAAAAGTTAAAGTAACTTTATAGAAAAAGCGTGTTAAAAAAATTAATAGTTAAAAAAACTAAAAAACACGATTTGTTTAGTGTATTGTCATCGGTCCTCGTTAAATCTACAAAGTTTGAAAGAAATCTGACCGTTTGAAGTGGGTCAAAAACGCGCTCAAAGGAGTCGGTTACATACAAACATACAAACATACAAACATACAAACATACAAACATACAAACATACAAACATACAAACATACAGGTGAAGCTAATAAAAGCGTGTTAAAAACACGCTTTTTATAAAAAACCGAACTAAAAAAAATAGAAAATAAAATTTTATAAAATTAAGAATAGGGTTGAAAATTTCAATAAATATAAATTAATAATAGTGTAAATAAATAAATATATGTATTTTATTTTTTTTAAAGCGTGGGGTGCTTTCTAAGATATTATCAAAATGCTAATCACTCTACTCATGTCTGTCAATACAAAATGTATCTACAAAATATATAATATCTATTGACCCATGCACCCCACGCTTTTTAAAAATAAAATACATATATTTATTTATTTACACTATTATTAATTTATATTTATTGAAATTTTCAACCCTATTCTTAATTTTATAAAATTTTATTTTCTATTTTTTTTAGTTCGGTTTTTTATAAAAAGCGTGTTTTTTTAGTTTTTTTTAACTATTATTATTCATTAGAGTAGAAAAATCACTGGACATACCATAAACAGATATAAATCGTTTGGAAGAAATTACTCAAAGCAGAGCAGAAATGTAAATATGAGCAAAATGATTTTAAAGCTGACATACTCGTAAAATAACATTTTAATGAAAACCCATAAAAGCACGCTGTTTTGTAGCAATTTAAACAATCCCAAAAAATGCTAAGTTTACACTTTCTCTAAATTGAACTCGTTTTTGGAATACAAAACTATTGCTAAAACGAATATAAAGTTTCAGCGATCCACGTATACGTATACCATTTACGGTAAATGAGTACATATAAATGAAAGTACGGGCATTGATGAGATTGCTCGCCATTTTTCGAGATCCAGATGTAATCCACTTAAACTCATGCTTGAGTCCATTCACTGCGATGTTTAAATGAATTGAGTTTAAACAGATTTATATTTTATGAATCTAGATTGAGAGAGTCGATTTTGTAACGTCGCAGAATGAATTATTTTTGTCTGTCGTAGAAAACTGATTATTTTTGGCAAAGTATATTTCATCAAAAATCTATTTTCCAATCTTTTTTTTTGTGAACTAAATTGAAATGTTAACTTTAGGTGAAATTTAAAAGCGTTGAAATATTTAATTATTTTTTTTTAAAGTAATTTGACATAACTAGTAATTTGATCCTTAAAATACTTAAGATTACACTTTTTAGGGACCAAATTATTTTTTTCAATTGTTTTGGATGTTTGCTGATTCCCAATATTTACTTTGAAATACTTACGTACTTTTTTTCATTTTTGTTTTCCCAATCTCCTAATATGTATCTTTTTTTCCAGTCGCTGTACCACAAATCCATGCCAACGGTGATCTTCGGAGGCATGTGCATCATATCCAGCATGCTAGTCCTCATGCTGCCAGAGACGAGGAACATGAGGCTCCCTGACACCATTGAAGAGGCTGAGAAACTGTCCAGGATGAGGAGCAAATCGGAGACTCCTGAACATTTAGGTTAAATTCTGTTTGGTGTAGCAGTTTGGCAGTTTGAGGGTTGACGCGCACTGTGTTGTCAAGTTGTGGTGCATACACTGAAGTAATTGAGAAAAATATTTCAATAAGGAAGTCAAATGGGGGGTTCTCAATCAGTCACATCAAACGAGTTACGTTTGGTGGGATACGTTGGGTTTTTTTTTTTCATATCTTAAAACACTACTGTTGCAACTCTGGTTTTTTGTAAAAAAAACTTGAACTTCAAAACTGAAGTAGTTAATTGAATGTAGATTTTTAATTGTTCTAGACATTTGAACAAAGATTTAAATATTCTTTACCATATGTTTGAGAAAATTTATCAAAATGGTCTTGATTATCACAGTGCGCGATCACCCTAAAATAATTTCAGTTGAACTACCATTGAAACCTATATGTACGTTCATAGTTCCGTGATGAGTTCAAGAAAGGTTAATATCGTTCAAGATAGGTTTAATCTAAACCTAACCTAGTTCTATCTATACTATACCTATGTTTCGTTTCTGGTTACCAAGTAAATCGATTTAGAGTTTAGTTCCCGTTTGATGTTGCATATCAGGGACTTCCCATCAAAAGATTAATGATGAACAAATTTTGCTGTACAAAAGTAATTATCTACTCGTAAATTGCATGTTTTATTATATACTGTGGCAAATTAAACTAATCGTACTATAATCGGACTTCTTTGGCAAGTTTGTACGATAAAGACTACACTTTAGGCTATTTTAATGATTGAAACATTTAAATCAACTGCAGCAAACGTTTTAAGTCATTTGTATTCTATGAGGCTTGCAGAAAAAAAACATGAACAAAATACATTAATTTTAATCTACAACCATCTTTAACACATAATTATATGGAACTGTAAACGATATAACAAAATATTTTTTCAAAAGTAATAATTTAAACATGATCTGGTAAGAGAAGGGTTTTGTATCAACCCTGCAAAAATACTACAACGCCAAATATACTAGGAAGAACTTTCCACAATTTATTCCAATGTAGCTTGCAACTGCCATTGCTACCAAAAGTTGAACTTGAAAACTGAAATAATATTGCCGCAATTAATTTTGCTGCTAGTATGTGTTTAAACAGTTAAACTCCCAATATTTATTTGATGCATTTTGATCATCGCTTAAAATAAAGCTTTAACATTTAAAGCGATTATTGGCATTAATTTAAGCATTTTATAAAAATAATTATACGTATTCGTGATTATTTTACGTTTAACCTAAGAAACCCACTAGGTTTAAGTATTGAATTAAATATACATGGACCATTTGAGGTCATACCGCACTGCACTAACTCAAACTTCGGACCTGTTTAACAAAAAAGTGACAAGTGACCTTTTAACATGTCACAGGTTGTAGTTGGTATAATACGCTATGACCATCAGATCCCAAACAAGAACATTATTTTTACAAAACAAAAAACAAAAACCGACTTCAAAAGGCCGACTATTGAGTTATTCATCTATTTGTCGCGCACGTACTTCATGCAAATTTAAGACTTATATGGTTTTCTCATGGATACCATTATCAGAACTGGACTTAATTGAAATGGGACCAAATGGGAAGCGTCAGCTTTCTAATAAAAAAAGAATCATCAAAATCGATTCACCCAGTCAAAAGTTATGAGGTAACAAACATAAAAAAAAAAAATAATAATAAATAAATAAAAAACATACAGACGAATTGATAACCTCCTCCTTTTTTGAAGTCGGTTAAAAATGAATAAATTAAACAAATAACTAATTTGAGGTCATGCCACATTACACCAACTCGACCACTGATATATTGCGGTATTACCATCAAATATATAAAAAGCACAGAATGGCCCCCATTTAATTACGTGTTAAAAGTATTTATTTCTTACAGATTTCTTTGAGTTTTTTGTCACGTACTTATTGTAAGTCATATTCTGTGTCGCAACAGTTTAGTTATAGTTTATTAAACATAGTTAAGAGTAGCTTAATCATAAACTTAAAATAAGTTAATAGCTTATACTTAAAATATGACACAGAAAAACTCAAAAAAATAAATTCATGTGAAATCTAGCTTATAGAATTACGCTTAAAACATACGCCTATACCGTATTAAACAGAAACTTTAGTAACCATCTGTTAAAACATAAAACGTATCAAACCATTCCTATAGAGGTACCTATATAGGGTTATTCATAAAGGGTATGCTAAGCCGAAAAGGGCTCATAGTACTCATCATTATGAACAACTTTTACTACGGGACCAACCCGAAATTCGAGAAAAATGTCAATGACACTCGACAAAATGTGTGGAACAGCTGATTTTTTTTCGCGAATTTCGGGTTGGTCCCGTAGTAAAAGTTGTTCATAATGATGAGTACTATGAGCCCTTTTCGGCTTAGCACACCCTTTATGAATAACCCTGTAGTTTTCGCAGCAACACACGTGCAGCGCAATACAACTCCATCGTACTTCATAGCTGTAACAGTAACGAAAGAATGCAATCAATTGTTATATCTTACATTGTAAGTTTTATTAGCAACCGTTTACACAATAATAAAACTGAAATAGCAAAACCATGATACTAGTATTCTAGTATGTATTCAGTATTATACTAGTAAAAGATGCAATTCAAATGAAACGACTCCATTTTATGGAGTAAATAAAGTACCGATTGTTGCTCGTACTACAAACAGGCAGTTGAAGTTTGAAAGTAGGTACTTTTACAGGCTAGATGAATTCGATACTTTTGAATCGTAACGAGCACTTTTACATGCACTTTTACAGGCTAGATTAGATGAATTCGATACTTTTGGATCGTAACAATATCAATTAGAAACATTTCGCGAAAGTCTTGAAAAGATAGTAACTAACTTTGATGGCCCAGCTAATTACAATTTTGTCTTAATCGCTGTTTGAAATGCTATGACAATGTCATGCTGAAGTGATTTTGCACATAATACAAGTGCAAAAACAAGACGGTATGAAATTACAAAAAAAAATCAAAGTTTCAAAATTCATAGGTTAGCAACGTTCCTAAAAAAGACCCTAATGCGAAAAAAATTGAACATGGATTGATAAAAATACGTGCACACATACTCGTTGGTAATTCTGTTGGTACTTAGTGTAATCTGAGAATACCTCACATTTGCGGTTCAAAGTAATTTCTTGAGGTTGGATGCGATTATCCATGGTGCAACCAATCATGATCTAAAGGTGCGGCTACACTTGATTCACTTGCGACGCGACGCAATTGTAAGACGCTCTTTGTTAAGGTGACAGATGCATTATCACCACGATGCAAAATTTAAATTAAATCGCCATCATTTGCCCGTAATGTTCAAGAAAAGTTATGGAACGGAACTTATGGGACTTATAAATACTGTCAAAGTGGAGTTGACATTAGTTATTGAATGACATTTCAATCAAAGCAATGTTTAAGGCCGTAAGACTCTTTTCTAATTTATTCGCTGCGGCCTTGAACCGATCTTTTCTAACTGGGTCCGAAAATTTTGCATTATACTAATACAAATAAAATTGTTTTGCATCAAATTGCGTTACAAGGTGTTGGTGTAACCTCCCCTTTGTCATGTTATTTAGCCACGCCAAATCATTTCATTGTGAAACCATGAGACCACTCTGTGCTAACGTTGAAGCTTCAACATAAATTGCTTTATCTTTGATTTGTTCGTAATTCTTGTCCTTATTTGTAGGTATTTGTTACATAGTTAAAATTCCAGTTTGAGAACCGAGGAATGCAAGTTTTGTTCCAAGCAATACAATTACATATACCTACCTATAATCTATTTATAGGATAATACAGGGTTATTCATAAAGGGTATGCTAAGCCGAAAAGGGCTCACAGTACTCATCATTATGAAGAACTTTTACTATAGGACCAGCTCGAAATTCGCGAAAAAAAAATCAGCTATTCCATAGAAAAATGTCAACGACACTCGACAAAATGTAAGGAACAGCTGATTTTTTTTTTCGCGATTTTCGAGCTGGTCCCATAGTAAAAGTTGTTCATAAT
Organism: Alcis repandata; assembly: GCA_949125135.1. Taxonomy (NCBI): domain Eukaryota; kingdom Metazoa; phylum Arthropoda; class Insecta; order Lepidoptera; family Geometridae; genus Alcis; species Alcis repandata. Next base: position 10,141,524 of record OX421238.1, read on the forward strand.
GATGAGTAGCTATGAGCCGTTTTCAGCTTGGCATACCCTTTATGAATAACCCCTCTACTTAGCAAAATCTGCTTATTAAAGGGGCGACTGGTCCATGGGACGAGTTTCAGACATGGACGAGTTTCCCCCTTCCCTTACTTAAGTACCACTGGATTTCACTCAACGTTGCAATCCTGCCTGCAATTGCTCTTAGCAATAAGAACACCTATTAACGACTAGTTTTAAACGTCATTGTAATTTTGTTTATAATTTCTGGACAGAAGCCAGGGCTATTCAGTTTAGGCTCGCGCAAAGAGTTCGCGGTACCTCCGGTTCCTTTCATGGTTCCAAATGAATTTCACTATATTTAATAAGCTGATGATAATGATAAAGTCATTTTATTGCACTTAATAATTCCTACTTAATTTAATACTTAACGTACACTTAAGATATGTTTTCACTTAATTTTGTAGATACGTGCTTGATACATCTTAGACAGTATTTTAGATAGTTTGATATTTTTGTAGTTAACCTGTAACTCCATTTATTTGTGAATTTAGTTGTTAGTCTGTGTGGGACCATTATGTAAACTTTAATAATAGAGGGTTAATGGTTATTCAACCTATTCCTTCTAGTAAGTTGTAAGGGGGATTATTGAAAAAAAAAAATATTATATTAATAATTATTTTTTTCTCAGAAATTATAACCCCCCGCCCTCCCCCCCATAAACTCCTAGAAAGAATAGGTTCGATAACCAATAACCCTGTATGTACTACATTATGTTATAATTTGTACGGGAGTCGCGTCTACTCGACCGAAACTACAGGGTTAAATGGAAAGGGATGCTAAGCAGAAAAGGGCTCATAGTACTCATTACTATGAACCACTTTTCTTATGGGACCAACCCGGAATTCCAGAAAAAAATATCGGCTGATTTTTCAAAGTACGAGTAAAGTTGTTCCTAAAGATGAGCATACCCTTTCCTTATAACCCTGTAACCGACTCAATAATACTATTACTAATACTAATAGTACTCCCGTGCTAATTATAGCAAAATGAGTCAAAACCAAGTTAGTTTTCATAGTAAAGTACTTCATTATTATTTTACGAAACAATCAAATTATAGAAAAACAATTTTTCGAATGAATTTCTAGTGTATTTCGCCTTAAACTATCCGCTTCAGAAATTCATTGAAATACAGTTTTTTAATTAACTTCTGCGAAGTAACGCCTTTCAAGTTATCAATTTATAAATAATTATTATAAATTAAATTAGCAACACATCACAACTGTAACCGATCTTAATTATTATAATATTTATACTTTCTTTTAATTATTATTTTTGCATGTTTTTCTACCGATACCGATTTTTTACATAAATATGATTTTAGCGGTATTTTGTCTAGTGAAAATCTACGTTAATGAAAATGTTTTTTGTCCAATTTATTTACAATCTGCTAAAGCTTATTGTAAACTCCTGAGCTTATTGTAAAAGTATTTACTACTTAACAATAACTTACTTAATTTTGTATTTTAGTACAAACGCACTGTTCACAATTTTATTGAATAAAGCCTTTTTTAAACAGACGCACTTTTAATTGAAACAACTGAAAAAAACCTATTTTTTACCATTTAGACCTATACGATACGAGTAGATATGGATTTTGACTACTTTTCTTTATCATAATCTTAGGGGTGTCATCAAGTCGAGAGTGAATCGGTTTCTTCTAGGCAAGCGTGCTCCATCGTAGACCGCATCATTGCTCTGTATCACAAAAGATGGCGGTCAAACGCAAACCCATCATCAACTGATGATAAGTTTGGTCTATTGATGACCTGTTTATATACGAGTATCATTATAATACCGAGGTTCCAGGGTCGATTCCCAGTCGGGCAGATGTTTGAATGATGTATTTAAATATCTGCTCTCGGTCTGGGTGTTAGTTGTCCTTGCCTTTGTGTGTTCCATGGCATCCCCGAGACAGGTTATCCTAGTGGAGAGCTATGAGTGTGAAACGTCATTGTAATGTTTCATTTATTCATTCATCATCAACCCTCCCACCCACTACTGAGTATACTTCTCCTCTTCAGTGCGCCATCCTTTCCAGTCCTGTGCCAGTTTCATCCAGTTTTTTGGTATTGTTTTATCGTTATTTAATTACAAAAAACACCGTTTTTCACCACTTCGCGGGTAAAACCCACAGCTCAGTTAACAATTTAAAAGTTTTACGCCATCACGGCACCTAATAGTTAACCAGCGCAGCGCCGCGCCCCATTTAAGTTCATCGGTTCCTCGAAACTTACTTTCAATATTTAACCAAGCTTAAGTAATTACTAACGGCTGAGTGACGTTGATGGTGACGGTGATTAATCACCGGAATTACTAGGGCCGGGATAAATATTGACACCTTTTGGAGGACAAGTTACGGAGGGGACTAAAATGACAGGTAATAATAGAACAGGCTTAGGAGTGTTGGAAATCGGTGGTTATAAATGGGTTAGTATTTTTAAATTTTTTATTTAATTAAATTACATTAAATTTATAAAATTTAATTTATATTAATAAATGACAAAGTTTGTGTGTGTATTAATGTTTGTTAACACGTATATCCGTAACTACTAAACAGATTTTAATGATAAAAAAATCAGCTGGTCTATACATTTTGTTTAGTGTCATTGACATTTTTCTAAGGAACACCTAATTTTATTCGCGAATTCCAGGTTGGTCCCATAGTAAAAGTTGTTCATAAAGATCAGTACTATGAGCCCTTTTCGGCTTAGCATACCCTTTCTTTATAGCCCTGTATACTGCACGAACGTTAAAGACACGAATAGAACTTCCAAAAGCACTAGAAACAACACCGACGATATAACAGAACAAGTTCATTGTTTCCAAATAACACATTGTGGTTTCCACTTCAGATGTTCGAACATTTTCTGGAAGTTTCTAGACCGAAGCACGGACTGGCGAGTACAAAGTTCAACACACGTCTCTCGTGGGTTTAGGGCTGTCAGAGAGCACACAGAGCTGACACTCGCTTTAGAAGTGAAGATAACGGCGAAATGTTCAAGTGTTTTATGCATTACTAACTGAGTGCCTCACAGTTACCTACTCGATGATAAATGAATTTTATTAAAATCGGTTATGTATGCCGCTCGTTAATTTATATATAAAACACGGAGATGTTATTAAAAGTGTACCTAAATAAATCAAAAGGAAGACACTGACGGGTTCTCCACACCCAGTTTGGAAGGCTGTGATTATAAAAAGTATTGTACAATTTTTTCTGAATGAAATATAATGATTTTCTTTAAATTTTGATTTAACATGCACAAACTACTTTCAATTAAAATGTTTGTAGGATTATGCTATTCGATAAATTAAGGCGCTAAAAATGACCATTGTCCATCTTGATATAACAGAGTAATGATATGTGACATTGCACTTGCGCACTTTGTAGCACGGGATCGAGTGAAAATACAAATCAAAGATTGCGCAATGCAGAAAATATCTTGATAAAATATTCTACCAACCTAGATAAATTCTTACAAGGTAAGCAGTGAATGAAATAAATGATATGAATTGAAATGAATAAACGAAATAAATGGATTTATTTATTACTTAGTAAATGGAAAACCCGTACTAAGTTTATACCAGCAGCCAATTTAATTCCAAATCTAAGATACTTCGTCCGTAATTGGTTCAACCCTACTCGCTGATAGAGTACAGGAAAATACTTTATCCGGCAACTTATCCGGAGGTTAGCCGCGCTTGTTCGGTTATTGAGATATCTGGACCAGCTGTGTGCTTCTGGACTCTACATAGTTTGCAGTCTGAAGTTAGACTCGAAAAGGTTACGAGTGTTAGAACCTTTTGATTTTTTTTACGTTTTTAGGTTAAAATAAAATAAAAAAAGTCTTTTTAGACTAAATTGTATTTGTATATCAATTAATTATTTATTTTGGAACAAAGATCCCTTCGGGTAATGGTCTCTCTCATGTTAGGCCATTTTTTTCTATCTCTAGCAAGGTAAGAGCCACCTATGTGACTTTATCGTATCTGTCGTTTTTGGGTTACTTGTTAGGTTTACAATGATTTGGATCTCGTTTATGTTTGTGTGTTTGGTTAAGAGGAATTAGATGTAAGGTTTTTTACTTCCTTACCCGACTATTCAGCAAATTATCAACCACAAAACAAAAACCCGAAAAATAACAATCACCAAGTCAAACTGTTACCAAAACAAAGCCTAAAAAAGCTTAACAATGACATACAAAAGTAAAAACCCCGAGATTAGTTCTCCAAAGCGCTCTCGAGTCTCACTTCTATTTGAGGCTTCTTCCTAGCTTTCTAATTATCGCACAAAACGTGAATACGAGCGGCCTTTCTTCTTGTTTCTCATTTAGGGCCTACAATCTACATGCTACCGCTGAAAACTGTGTTTTTTGGAGTGTGAAAACGGCCTGCGAGAAATTACGAGCTGACATGGAGCTAGAAATATACATTGTGTCAAGTAACAAGTATAATTATATTTATTATAAACTACCTGACCCTACGTTACACGTTAACCTGTCTTAACTATGCATATTGAATTCGAATTGTCTTAACTTTTCTAACTTTTTACTTTCATAAAAATCGTCTCAAGACAATAATTAACACAAAAATAAATCAGCTGGTTCACCAGGGATGGCAAACCAATGACACTTCTGTCATTGATGGCACGCAACAAAATATTTGGGCACGCCACCGTCCAAATATCAGGCTAAATTATTGGACGGACGTCTGTGGCCCCAATAAACATTTTTTTTAGAAAAATTGGCACACTGATCAATAAAGGTTCGCCACTCCTGGTATAGACAAAAAGAGCGGCAAACAGGTAAACGCTCAGTGATATTGCTCTAAAATAAAAATAAACCTCCCAAGTTTCGTAGATGGATGTAATCTCAGGGCTCTTGGCGCAAGAGGCGCAACAAAGCAGCGGTTGTGCGCTCGTCCCTTTGTTCGCTGCCACCGAAAATATTGCACTTCTCTAAATCGTCTCATAGTGTGGGGAAAACTATCGACATACATGTTTTAATCTATGTACAAATATATTTTATAAAGTCATGAAATAATCTGCATGGATGTTTTTTTTCAGGTTCAACAGACCATTGAAAATCACCATAGAAACAAATGAACAAAATAAAAATCAGATCCAGTAAAATAGTAAATTAAATAAGTATGCTAAAATTCAGAACTACAATAATGTTGGAGCAAAAAAAACAGCTGTTTCATCATTTCTCTTTATTCAGACACGATCAATCAATCTCCAACTCAAACCTCCTTTTCTAACAGTATATTTTGTCCCAGTGCCAGGCAAAGGCCTATCGGATTAATAATCTTTTTTTTCTATCGATAATTTTTGATATTTTCCCCGCCCTACAAGTTGACACCGTGCATAAAAGCTCTTTGTATGATTGAAACCAAGAGCGAAGGTCCTACCACGTCGCATTCTGCGATGATGTCCGACGCCGCCGCACAATGCACTCTCACTTTAAGGATTGCTGGGAAAATGAGGCCAAGTTTCTTTGGCAGTGCTACGTATTTACAGAGACTGTATATTTTTTTGCAGATCCCGCCTAGGGAAGTAATAAACATATGCCAGTTCTTCTACAGCCAAGAAGTATCTACCTACAACCTACATATATTATACCTATATCCATACATTGCAAGTTAAATAAAAATTTGAAATAATTAATAAGTGAGTTTTTTTAATCACTAGCTGCGCCCCGCGGTTTCCGGGATAAAAAGTAGCCTATGTGTTAATCCAGACCATGAACAACCTTCATTCCAAGTTTCATGTAAATCCGTTCAGCCGTTTTTGCGTGAAATAGTAACAATCATTCATCCAGGCATCCATACATCGTATCCATAAACACTCGTAGTAGTATAATATTAGTAGTAGATTGTAGGATTTTTAATTATACGTCATTACCTACAACGAGAAGTGCGAACAAACCTACGCACTCACTCGCATCTATAATTGTAATGTTACTAGACTGCTGTAACTATTAAGCCACGTATTCACTGAGCAACAATCTTAATATATATAAATCTCGTGTCACAATGTTTGTCCTCAATGGACTCCTAAACCACTTAACCGATTATAATAAAATTCGCACACCATGTGCAGTTCGATCCAACTTGAGAGATAGGATAGTTTAAATCTCAAATTATAGTCGCAATTTTAATTTATTGCAAATTATATTTATACTGATAATTTTTACTATACATTGACAAGTTAGCATCATACTACTTACTACGGTTGCTATAGTTACGCAATAGCATAACTTTTGACATTTGACATAGAATTGACGCAATGGCTTTTGACAGGACAACGTCTGTCGAGTCAGCTAGTTGTTTATAAACTTTGTTTCTGTAAACACTAAGTGTTTCTCGTATTTTAACGTAGTGTTTACAGAAACAAAGTGATATGTTTCAGAAACACGTAGATTTCGTTTCTGAAACAGAGTTTATAAACAATTGTTGTTCAGTGTAATCGTGGCTTAAGACTACAATATGTGATAAACAAGTGAACTTTCTAGGTAACTAGTCCAGTACTGTAGCCTAGGAATTTCACAACACCGTCCTGCGTAACCCTAGGAATGTTTGCGGCAATCCTATCGTAACTCGGTAACAATAACAGAACCTTATAGCACGTGTTAAGTTAACTGTTAACTGTTTTGTAATCTCATAATACCTATACTAAAGGTTGCGATGCAGTTCTTTTGCATTTTGTTGTATTTAGTGAAAATTAGTGTCCTAGCTCAGCACCGAGGTTTCACTCGCAATGTGATGATGATGATGTTGAAAAGTAGCCTATATGTTAATCCAGGGTATAAACTATCTCTATTCTACGTTTCATCCCATTCTGTTCAGCCGTTTAATCGTGGACGAGTAACATACAAAGAAACTTTCACAATTAAAATTATGATGTAATTAATTAATTATAGGCGCTAATTTATAGGATTTTTTGATAAAGTGGAAGTCTAAATGTAATGTCTAATCTAAATGTAGTACCTAATATTAATGTACCGGTGCCCGTTTAGTACGACTCCTCAGCCACCGTATTTCTAAGGCTCACATCCTTCCTCTCTTATTAAGCTACATTTAAGCCCGAACGTACTTGACGCTAAAAGGCAGTGTGATCAAATTAGTGACATGCAGTGCCTGAATAAAAATACACAGTGTGCATCTAACAGTAGCTCTCGGAGCGTTACCCTGTCAAAGTGTTCGTAACCTATCACCGTTCACCGATGTTAAACAACGGTCGACACGGTCAGTCTACACGGATGGGTGACCGCTAGTGGCTTTGCACTATCGTGGTTCTGATGACACATTTAATTATAAGCACCGTTTTTCCCATAACTATAAACACTGACCATGTTAGAAGCCTTTAGGTTAACTAAAACTCTGAGCCCAGGGCTAGCAACTCCGTGTAGGCCAGACTTACTTAGCCTTACTTTTAGTGAAATAGTTTTCCTTTAACACTTAAAGCTCAAATAAACGGTGGTCCTCATGACTGAAACCGGCTTGAAACCTTGAAAAAAATGTATATTTATATTATTTATTATATAGGTAGGTACATAAAACAGTGATAACTGGCTCTCAAAACCTAACTCTTAACTTAAGTTAAAGTTTCAAGAAAAAAGGACACTTTTCACAGCTTAATATGCCAGATACTGTCTAAACTTTATGTCTGATTCTTATCATGACAGATACAATCCGCACTAGACGGCACTGCAATTTTTCAGTAGACTAAGATACGTTTCACCTCTAGACTCTAGATGCGGACGGAAGCGCATACATTCGAGCTACTTTCCGGATAACAATCCCTCCAAGTCAAAAAGTTTCAATCCCACAAAGAGCTTTTCCGTTGTGAATAGGGAACTTGTAGGGATGGGGGTGTTGGTTTAGTTGTATCGATGGATTCGATGGTTTTTATTTTTGAAGGACTGAGTCGATTTATGAAGTTAATCGCTCACGTGTGGCTACAAATATAAACTAAACAGTTGTCACATGGTCTACAATTTAGGCGATGGAGCTGGAAGACGACCTCTGTACCTTCTTAGTATCAAACCCAATGAGTCAAAAAAAAATTTTTTTGTTTAAAAACTTATTATATTTTTTTGACTAAGTAGCTTATTATGTGTATTAAAAAATGCTTTTATGATAATAAGAGAAATTATCGATTTGATTCCTGGAAGGATTAATGGCCATCTTCTTGCCCCATCATTACGTCGACAGATAGAATCATTTATTGTCAATGGAGCCACACAATCCACACATGTAAAAATTTCAGCGAAATCAGAAACTTGGAAGTATTTCCAACCGAGAGGATTTATATGAAAAATATATTGATATATTGATCGATATAAAAAAGCATATCGATGAATGCAAGTTAAAAAGCTCACTACGACATATTGTTACCTACTATGTGTAGTGTATTGCTGCTGCAAGGTTAATATTTATGTAGCTGTAGTGACGTAGATTCAATAACATTATAATTGATATCAGCATTTATTCAAACAAAACGTTGTATCCGTACGTATGCCATTATAATTTTACTGTGTCAAGTGTTCTTTGCCTTGCATTATTTACTCGCGTGGTCAGTTTAGCTTGTACAATTACTATACATACCTATAGAGTGACTTGACATCCTATACAGTGGTATTTATATCCACTTCTTACACTACCGTTATTAATGGTTTGGTGATTTGGTGATATTCAGTGATGCCCAGAAGATCGTATGTTGCATCTTGCTCCTTGACTGGACGACGATGAAGCGTACATGTGGATGACGGCGCCACTTAGTGGTTGGTGGCGATGACCGGAACGATGTCCAACTAACATTAGACCACGGAATAAAATAATAGTACAAGACCAGACAACAAATAACCGTGTGAGACGGAGAGAGCTGACAAGGAAGCCGACGCGAAGCAAATGAGAGAAGGTCTAGGAGAAAGAAAATCGCCCTCACTCCACCAATAAGTTCACTTACTCATCCGAACGTTCTGTTTAAAAGATAGCTTTTAGCCATAATACAGGCTTTGTTTTTCTGTGGTGTATTCTTGTATTTGTGATTGTGTAATAGTGCGTATGAATGCTTTTATCGATAAGAATAATTATTGTTTTTTTTCTCCACGGCACAACACTATGCATGTGGAAGTGCAATATCGGATATTTCTGTGTGTCAACGGAATAAGAGCAGAAATCCTCCACGGTCGTAGATACACGAAGAATGGTCGCTTTTGTGCCGGAGAAAATAATTAGGTACGTGGGCAAACATATCCTTTCCAATTAGATAGGGAAATAGAGTTTGTCGACATTCAATAATGATATATTTAGTTTGCTTAGCTTTTATTGCTTAGAAAATATCAACCGTTATTCTGTTCTCTAAACAAAATCTAGAGCGCTGAGCTGTGTAGTGCAGGGTCTTAAATTTTAAGCGCTAAAAATTTTGGACGGCGCAGGTCTGTTAAGGGCAAACGTGGTGTTTAACATTAGGCGAGCTGATGCTCGATACGTCACCTTATTGCATAAAAAATATAGGTATATTACCAGCTAATATTTTGTTAAATTCTGAAAATTATAGAGACAATTTGTACCGACAAAAATTACACGTGATATTGGGGGGGGGGGGGGTAATTTATAACCTGACCAATACTGACCATGTATCACCAGGGGGGATATGAAAAAATTGCTAAAAACATCACGTGATTAATGGACGACCCCTAAACTCGTTTAGGAAATTGTAAGGTTGTATGGAGGTAGAGTTAAAATCATGAATGAGGAAATCAACAGAAAATTATGGCAATATAATCATTAACATAACGTCATGTTGTCTAATAAAAACTTAATTTATGACCGCGCTGTAAATTGAGTACCCACTGACAACATCACTATAATAATTATTATTTAACTATTTATAATATAATACAATGACACGTCGACATTACAAAAAAAGAGGAAGGGAAAATTTCAGAGATAAATACTTAAGATGGTTTCTTAGCTCTTTCAGTAGACCGATTCAGATATCCGAACATCGAATGTATTCGACGATTATCTTCGAAAAATCTTCCGCCTTCGGAAAGAATATGTCAAATCTTGATGTAACGTTAATTGTCTAGGATGTGACATATTCTGAATCAGCCTGCTGATGTTGATGTAACTATTTTAATATTTGAATAAAAATAAAAATAAATAATAATAACAATAATATAATAAAATAATAACGCGAAACGAGAAAACGTCGCGTCGGGGGGACCGTTTCTAAATATTAGTATTTACAACTAAGCTACCACGATGAGTATAACTCCTGACTGATTAGTATACCCCCCCCCCCCCCCCCCCCCCCCCCCCCCGACGCGACGTTTTCTTTGTAACTAACTAATATTTTGTTGTAATTATTAATATTTTTAGCGGTGTTTTAGTTTTTATGTACAGGTTGTTAAATAAATCAAATTATTATGTCGTACTTTTTTTAGGTAGGTTTTTGTGTCGGGGGTTTTTTAAATTTTTAATTTAAGTTTTTATTAATAGGCATAATCTATAATAATTTTGTGCGTCAGTCAAGCTTTGTTATCATGGAAATTTTGATGGTAATAAATGTCAGCGAAACGTGTAAAATTTTATGAAAATAAAGTCTCTTGTTAAAAGAACATAGTCCGTGAATGGATACATCGCTCCTAATACTATCTTATGCATATTTGAAACAGATTATTTTTATTTCGAGGTTGGTCCCATAGTAGAACTTATTATAATTATGAATAAGAGCCCGTTTTGGCTTGGCTCTTTCATTGCAATCCTGTAGATCATGTTGGTTCGCAATCCTACGCTGCCGGCAAATAAACGACATAAGTTCAGAGCAACCTTTTGAAAATAAAAACGGAAAAAATGTACAAAATGGCAACCCTATAAATAGGTTTTCACAAACAATGTGCATACGAATCACACTGCCGTTGTAATGGCTAATTTGAATTCATTATGGAATCAATTTAAATACGCAAAGAAGGCTTAGCTACCTTATTTGTTTGCAAATTGTATAAGCACTTCAATTTTCTTAGGGATGTCAAAGAGAAAAAGTACCGTGAGAACGTAATTTTGTTTTTATTTAATTAAAAGCAGTTATGACATCAGAATAAAGGATCTTGTTCAAAACTTTTTAAAAAAGTAATCGAAATTCATTATTTAAACGTTGTTAGAAAAATGTAAATAGGGCCCCTAGATTTTCGCCGATGGGTTGATTACAGGTAACGAGTACAGTGGCGAGACAGTGCCCTCGGCCGAGTACTTGGTTTATGTAATCAGTTTGCCGAAGCGAGAAAGACACTACAACCATGATTTGTTTGCTCGGCCGAGTATGAACATTTGCTGTCTCGCCACTGTACTCGTTACGTGCAATCAACCCATAAAGACTAAGGCTAAGGACAATATATCAAACAATAGAACATGAATAACGTCAAAAATGTCTCACAAGCACAAGCAATTAAAAATAAGATAATTATTCAAATAAAAACGTAATTTCAATTGTTTTAATTTAAATACTCGAGTTTTACGTAGTTCAATTATTAGTGTCTATTTTATGATTAGCTAGATTTAAACATAATTAAACGTGATTTGAAGAACATAAATTTAGATTATCTAATTTAAAGTGAGCTTGAGTAAGTATTAGGGTTAGGGTATCAGAATCACTCTTATAAAAAAATGTCATAAGTACATGATATTTTTTTGGTATTTCTCAATTTATTGTAAACTGGGAGATTCTACACTTTTCCCGCGCTATCCTTCAGAAATCGGAAATTTAAAATATCAAAACAATGTTTGCAAAAAAATCTTTGTAAATAACTCAATAAGTAATAATACAACTGTAATTAAAATAACTACTAAGTATGACTAATAACGAGTATTGTATTTGCCTAAATAAATATAGGTACGTTAAGTTTATAAAAGTTAGCAGTACCTATAGTTATTAGTATTCTGTGGTACCTGTAGTTAAAGAAAAAAAATCGATTTTATGCTGCGTTTACAACAATATTAAAATAACTAGCCTCTATAGTCCCGATTGCACTGTTATCGCAAAACGTACACTTTCGTTGATTTAACTACAACGATAAAACCATAAGTTGGTCGACTCTCGCGCACTGTCGCCGCGTCGACACCTGGGCGCACGCGCGCCGAGATAAATACTCGTTTTATTCGAACTACTTCTTTTTACGTCAATTATTTCAAATTTAAAATACGAATTCCAATGCTAAAACACGAATTTCAATTTAAAATTTAATTCTCGAGTTTATTTTTAGTGCTAATTTGTTTATTTACCTTTTAAAATTCGAATAGTTTTCGATTTTCAGTTACGCTTTTGTTTAGTTTTGTGAAAATGGATCCGGAAAAGAAGGAAAGTAGCGAAGTAACAGTGGACGATATTCTAAAGATTCTAGGCCCGTTCGGAAAGTTCAATGTGTTTAGTTATGTTTTGATTTTGTTTCCTGTGTTTTTGGCGGGGATGTATGCGTCTGTGTATAATTTCGAGGCGATGGATCTGAAATACAGGTGAGTTGACGATTTAGGCCGTTACTTCATTTGTTGATGCGAATTTGGCAAATTCAAAATTTCAAACTCATTCTTGCTTATACCGCATAGGTTGAAAATAGAAAAGAACTTTTTGGAAATATATAAAATAGAAGGTAAATAGCCCGTATCAAATCATTATGGGGGGATACGAAGGAAAACAAAAAAAGTTATCAAAAAATAAAGGCATGCGCTTGGGTCTAAGTTTTTGCAGTATCCAAAAATTTGGTAAGGGTTCCCAGTTCCCAAGTTTACAGGGATTTGAGGTTTTTTTCAAAATCATGTTTTCTTAAATTCTGCGAATCAAAAGACCTTTAGTTTTGTTAAATTTTCAAACGCTTGATATGTTTTTTGTCTAATTTCATAATATTTCCTCAACTCAGGTAGCCAGTCAAGGTCACGCAGACTGAGAGACATTCGTATTTCAGATAAAACTGTAAATAAACCTTTTTTGTACCTATGTTGTAAATGTTAAGTGAAAATTAAACTGTGGTTTCTCTTAACCCAACTTTTAACTTAAAACTTAACCTGTGACTTAACTAAGTAAATAAGTTATAGGCTGGGTGGCTAGATCTAATGTCAGAGTTTAGAAATTTATTTTTATTAGGCCTCTGAAAAACTTTGAGATAGTCTCGCGGTTGTTTTACATTCTATTAATATCCTACTAATATTTTAATGTGAAAGTTTGTTTGTTACTCAATCACAAAAAAACGACTGTACGGATTTAGATGACATTTGGTATGTTTAACTATGCCCTTGATTGACCTAGAGGGTACTTTTTATTTAGGATAATGAGGGTGAACCGCGGGGCGCAGCTAATTTCAAAATTAAATAATAAATAGAATATAAAGTGCTGATTTCAGAGTTTATCTCTATGAAACAACCTAAGACCACCACCAGCTCTTTTAAAACTATGATGCAATTTTTTTGTAGATAGATAAACTCTTTATTGTTTACACCAAAAATTACAGACAAAAAGGATCATAAAACTTAAAACTAGAGCAACAACTAGCGGCCTTATGCTAAGAGCGATCTCTTCTACTCTCTTTTCTCTTGTACATATAAATGTTACACAAATACCTAAATATTTAGCTACGTTAAATATCAAATTAGTGCAGTAAGAAATGTTCTGTTTATCCCAGTCCAGAAGGGCTAATTAACAAGGAACAAAGGACCCCACTTGTGTACATAACACTCACCTAATTACTAATTAGGTGTTGATAACCTGCTTCGAGTCCTGATAAAGACCAAAAGAAATATTTCTACATTTTACAACTAGTATCTAGAATATGAGAAGTATAAAAAAATGAAATATGAACATTTTGTCTAGTGTTATTGACATTTTAAAATAGAGCAGCTGCTTGTTTGCAGTTCTAATAGATCCAACCGTTTATTTTCTTTTTCACAGCACCAATAGAACGTAACTGCGTCATGTTACGCAAAAGTTCACTTTTAAATGCGAGGTTTTAAAAATATGACAACTGCCTAAGTTTGCTCCTTGATCCCGTATAATAATCATCTTTGACAAATTGAGTCCATAAGTGCAGTAGTTTTTTTTATAAATTACATAAATCAACATAGTGATGTTACGATTGAGATATCGAAAGGCTGAAAAAGGGCTGTTAATAGAATCTTAAAAGGTCGGCAGCGTATCTGTGATGCCTCCAGTGTTACAGGTATCCATAGGCGACGGTGATCGCTTACCATCAGGCGGCCCGTTTGCTTGTCTGCCACCTATGGCATAAAAAAAATTGTTTATTAACTATTTTTATACGGATATAATGTAGCATTCTAATGTAGTATAAATATAGATTGGTAGATAGATTGATTTTAGGAAGATTACCTATTATTACGTGTCAATGTAACAAAAGTGAGAATAGAATGACGTTCTACTACTTACTAGCGCCATTCCTACGACTGTTCTCTTTCCGCACAGACTCGATAGAAAAATGAATCGATATCGTGCCCACAGCCCACCCCACTATAATCACTTGGTCACAACACTATAACTGTCAAATTAGATCTGTCAAATAGAAAATAAACGGTTAGATCTATTATAGTCGCATAGAAACATCAGGCGAGCGATTTGCTCGTCTCGTCACTCATTAACATAAACAAGAACATTATTTTTACAAAACAAAAAACAAAAACCGACTTCAAAAGACCGACTATTGAGTTATTCATCTATTTGTCGCGCACGTACTTAATGCAAATTTAAGACTTATATGGTTTTCTCATGGATACCATTATCAGAACTGGACTAAATTGAAATGGGACCAAATGGGAAGCGTCAACTTTCTAATAAAAAAAGAATTATCAAAATCGATTCACCCAGTCAAAAGTTATGAGGTAACAAACACACAAAAAAAAACATATAGTCGAATTGATAACCTCCTCCTTTTTTGAAGTCGGTTAAAAAAAGAAAAAAATGTTCACAATGATGATATACTACGAGTATGATCCCTTATCGGGGTAGTATACCCTTTCCTTATAACCCAATATTACGATCATTACTCCTTTATTGTGTGATGATGCTGTAGTGTAGGGGTTCGACACAATAGCATGGTAATTGGTATCCAATTTCAACAATGAGCTCAAGCTGCCGCAGAAAGAAAACATAGTAAGAAAGCCATAATCATGGTGGTGGGGTAATTTACAGTACTGGCTAGCGACAGTACTACGTTCAAGTTGAAAATCTGTCACCAAACACTCAAAGGTATGATCCGGCAGCTTGACTTATAAACTGGATCGCGCCAGTTTTCATCTTCATTTCATTCAGGTTCAGTTTTTTTTCTCTAGCGGACAGAGTAAGACGAAAGCCTCGCAATTCTATTTAGGCTAGTTTAGGAGCAGTTTGTTAAATGCTATCTTATAGTGTCCTGAAAGTATGAAAGCTGTTGCGTTAAACAATATCATAATTATTTTTTATTATTTTACCGAAACGGAACATAACGTGTAGTGTTACATATTATATGGCATTGTTCCAAAATTACATAACTTATTAATGAAATTAAATGAAAATGAAAAACAAACATTGCTATTGCTACCAGTCAAGGAAAACGATAATCGTAATAAATTCAAAATAATTAGTTAATTAATTACTAGATAATAATAAATAATGCTTTGTTATTATTTTTAATATTTTATGATTAATCATAAATAATATATATACATAAATAATCATAAATAAGTCTGCAATAAAGCATTATTAATGTGCAGACTCAGAGATCGATATTGTACAAGGTCCATAAAAATAGTATATAATAATTCATAGATAGTTATGTTGAAGATTTTTGTATTGGCCACTATTGTCTGAGTTTTATAGGCCATCTGAAGGCCTCTGGCATAGCTTGACAGTTATTGATAGAAATAACAGGACAAACGCTTAATAAAAATAAATAAACAACCGAGTTATACAATTTAACATGTCACCCACCCACGGTAGTGCTCTGCCGTAATTGCCCCCCGCGGTCACCCATCCGAAAACAGATCGTCTCATCCGTTGCTTAACATCGGTGAGCTAAAACACCTATAGTCACCGCGTTACCAACTGAGTCGTGCGGCCATAAATCATTTATATATGTCCATCTCGCTCGCACTTGTGGGTCTTATGGAGCCGCATAGTGATGTGCATAAGATGGTTATAGGCGCATATCGATAAAAATAAAATCACATAGAAACAACGACGACTACGATAAGACATCAAGCCACGCGCCGTAAGCGGGAATCGTCGTAATAGTGAATCGACATGCCGGGCATAATTCGATGAAGGCCCTACGACTCAGTTGGTAGCGCGGTGACTATAGCAAAGCTACGCTATCAACGCTACAAACTTCCAAAGTCAGTATAAAGTGACTAATTCAGCAATCTCAAACAATTGATGACAAAGTGTTTGAAAGAATGCGATGAGTCCAATTACATATAACTTAACAATAGTCGTCGATATAGCCACAGCATACTAAGGTAATATGGCTCAGACATGTTGTTTACGTAAGAAATGAGTAATTATCGAGACATCGGCACTGACCTGTGGCAATGCAAAACAGTAGGTCGTTGTGTTAATTTAACACCGGGGAATAGCCTTTGGAAAACCAGATTTGGAACGCCTTTATATTGTAAACAACATAACAACAACAACAATAAGAAACATAACAACAACAATATACGTTAATAACATTATTGTCTTTGATATGTATAAAGTAAATGAGAACGAATCAAAGGCTTCTTTCATTCGACATCATCCACACACGTCACAACATCTTGTTGACAATGACGTAACACACACACACAAGTTCTACAGTACTCATAGAAGTAGAAGAGTATTGATATGTCAATCATATCTGTGTGTGCATCGTATACGTACGAGCAAAAGTAATCTTAAATTTTTGGCTTCACCCAAATCTAACGCAGTGCTACATCTTGTTCCCTAGGTTTATCTGAGGCTATAATAATAGATGTTTATCTTATTATGCATCGAGTGACAGGTGATTAAATTGATAGAGAAATAGGTGTTTAATCACATCAGAGATAACAATCATCTCAATTATCCTAATTGCAGGTCGGTCAGCCCTTTGTATAAAATTACAACAACAATTACTAGATTTGGAACCACTAAGTATTTAAGTAATAAATTGGTATTAAAACATATTTAGTTAGATTTCTGTTATCGGATGCTTATCTATTTTATTTCCAAAAATATGATGGTGGCAGACTGTATGAATGTACTAACCGCGCTTCGCGGTTTCACCCGCTTTCCTACAGGAACCGTTAAATTTTCCGAGATAAAAAGTAGCCTATATGGTAATCTAGGGTATAAGCTATATGTGTTCCAAATTTCATCTAACTCCGTCCAGCCATTTCAGTTTGAAGCATCAACACTTTCGCATTGGTAGTTATGGGGTAAATATATTATATTACTTACTCGTAACGAGTACAGAAACAGTGCCCAGTACGAAACAGTGCCCTCGGCCGAGTACTCGATTTGTATTAACAGTTTGACGAGGCGAGACAGTCACTAGAACAATGAATTGTTTGCTCGGCTTAGTGTGTCCATTTACTGTCTCGCCACTGTAACTGTACTCGTTACGTGTAATCAACCCATTACAATGGCAAGAACTGTGGATAAAACCACAGTTACAATGATAAATTGGAAAACAACCCGATGTTCGTGTCTCTAGGATTTACTTATGTAAATGTAGAACCTTACCTCTAGTACAGATAAATAAAATATCAACAGGGCTATAAGGAAAAGGTATACGAAGCCGAAAAGTCCTCGTAATTAACTACCTACTCATAATTACAACAACTTTTACGATGGGACCAACCCTGAAATCGCGAAAAAGAATCAACTGTATCATAGAAAAAACAGCCAAGTCAATAACACTCCACAAAAACGTATAAAACTTCTGTTTTTTTTTTATTTTGCAATTTTAGGGTTTGGTCCTATAGTAAAAGTTGTTCATAGTAATGAGTAGGTACTAGGATTCCTTTTCGGCTTAGCAGACAGCATAGCTTTTCTTTATAACCCCTTATACGATAATTTAACGTTAACGTTAACGCTAAACAGTTTGATGTATTACAAAACATTGAATAAATAGAAAATCAAAATAACACTACGAGTCTTATTTACTTAGTACCCATCCGAACTCGCTGAGCTCTGCGGTTTCCCTTGCGGATTATCATATTTTTCCTATTCTGCTAAAATAAAAATCTGTTTTCATGTCAACAGGTACAATTTCAATAGTAGTTCATCATAGTTCATTCATTCATTCAAAATTTAATAGCTTCGCTCTTGTCGGTGGAGTAATTGACAGGCTTGGCGATCCTCTGCTAGTGCTTTTACCGCCCTACGACATTTTTTTTATGTAATTGAGTGACGAGACGAGCAAATCGCTCGACTGATGTTAAACGTCACGTTTGCCCATAACAGGTCTGCGCCACCCAGAATTTTGAACTCGCAGAATTCAAGACCCTGCGCGACACAGCACTGCGCTCGTCACCCTGAGATATAAGATGTTTAATCTCCCATTTGCCCTGTAATTTCACATGACATCTGCCTTCTTTCGTAGTCAAATTGACTAAAAAACAGTTCAATTATTTTAAGTGACTTTAGATTCAGCCCAGTTGCTGTAATCAAACAGATCTACTGATTTGTATTTTTCGTGTGATGAGGATAAAAATATAAAAATTCCGCTGAAATTGCTTCATCGTCGAATAGCCAAAGAGGTTTATAAACATCTTAAACGAGCCCAAGCGTGTACTATCTTCGACAGCACGATCACTTAGCATCAGAGCTGTGGTCAATTGGATCTATCAGGAAAAGAAAACTCTACATTCTATTTTAGTTACACTTACTTACACATAACAACTCACGCATTTATTAGTCCCGTGTACTAATAGCAAAATGTGTCAAAATCACGTCAGGTTTCATAGTAAAACTGTACCTTGACAATCTAACTTTTGTTACTTGAAGTTAAATTTATTATAGTTATAGTTATTGTAGTTAAATCGGAGTCAAATCAGTTACGTAGTAATTAAGTTGTTACAAAAATTTCCAATAGTTTCCAGTTTGTAATTTATACGTAGGTATAATCACTTTTAACTGAATGTCACGTAATTCACGGATTTAATATAATACGAGTATATGTTAGTTAGTTATCTGTGCATTGAGTAACATAAAAATGCAGTATCAATAGTATTGACACAGCCACACATGGGCACAAAAACAAATAATTTTCTGTAGTAGGTATAGATTTAAAAAGACAACATAAGGCGGAGACTGACTTGTATCGTTGGTTTGTAATGTATCATTCGGTGTAACCTTGTTACAAAACGGCGATACGCAAGACGCGGCGAACGCTCGCTTTGAGCACAAGCTCATAGCGCTCCATTTCTTGTTACAAAATGAGATATGCAAGTATACTCGTACCTACCTACTTTGTGCTTGCGACAAGTCGACCAGCTAGCGGGAAAAAGATAGCGTGTTTCCCCAGTTTGAATGTCGCAAGAAAGAGACACTCATATACTAGCTCTGTCACATTTTAGCATAAATAACTAAAAACCAAATTAACAAACTACTTCCTACCCTAAACGCATTATACCTTCTCTGTTCCGTCGTGGGTAAAAAAGAGGAAAGACGATGTGCTAGGCCAGATACACTGACATCTAGTAACTTGTTTGTAAACATACGCTCGTTTCGAGCAGCTTTGTTCCCTGTGCTACTGTAATGCGTTACAAAAACTCAATACATTACAAAGAAACGATACAGTCAGTCTCCAGCTTTATTCTCATTCCAGGAATATCGGTTATATCTGGAGAGAACCAGTTTCCTTAACCGGTTAAGAATGTGGTAGCACTGGTAACGGCGGAAAAAGATCTATTGATGGATCATGTCGGGAGCTTGAGATGGCATGTAATGAACTTGAACAACTAGTTTAGAAGAATAATGTACTAGTGTAGAAAAATAATGTACTACATTGTTTTAGAAGAGCAATGATGGAATATTTATTTGGTGGTTCTATTTTTTTAACTGCTAAGGTACATTTAGCGTCTAGGATCCTGAGGTAGATTACAACTTTGTGTCAACTTTTCATAAGCAGCAATTATTTTTTGAACCACGCAGGGACACTTTTTCACAAAAGAAATGTTTTTTTCTTCAAAGTTGCACCTTGTATGCAACTTTGTATTTTTGTATGCCTATCATGTTCTAATAAATAAATTATCTAAAACTGAATCTGAATCTGTGTAAGTTCTAAAAGAGAAGAAACATTATAATTCTTTAAATGTTTAACCAAAAAAATATCAAGAAACCAACTTTACACGACCTACTCCAAATCCAAATTCTTAAAACTATATAGTATCAGTACTACAGTTAGTGTTAGAAGATATCGTAATCGTTTTTTCCTTTTCCCTAGATGCGCAGTCCCAGAATGCGACGACGACTTCTCCTTAGCCAACTACACCATCCCTCACGACGAGAGAGGCGAGCCGGAGAAATGCATGCGATACGCGCCTCTCACCAACATGACTGAGAATAACGGCAGCAGATGCATGTCTCACTACTTTGATACTTCGAGCGTGGTCGGATGCGAGTCGTACACCTACTTGGAGAAGCACTCTATTGTTAAAGAGGTTAGTATTTTGTTTTTACTCTAGTTCGTCATCTTCTTCTGACCCCTATCAAACTTATGTGGAGTCGGTAGAGTACCGTAAAACGGGGTGAATTAAATCGCAGGGATGAATGGATACAAAACTAAAAATGTTTTTCTACAGACTAAAGCCAAATATTTCGAAAGAAAAAAGTACCGAAAGTTTCGAAACCTTCACCCACTTTCACCTTTCTTTGTTCTTTTTCGAAATGTTAGATTTTATTCACCCGGTTTTACGTAAATGTGTGTTTCTTTCATTCGTCTTTATCATTCTTTACCGTTCTTCTTCTTTCTTCTTAATTTTCACTGTAAGTAATTGTTTCTCCCAAAAATAATAAAACATGGGGCGAGGTAAGTATGTTCTTGTGTCTGTTATCGTTTTATACGATGATTTTTTCTTCTGCCATAACTGGGTGTGGTTCTGCCATAGCCGTTCTGGTGAAGGGATTATTAGAGCAGTCAAATTCTGGTCAATTAATTTTCTATTTCAAAGTCTCTTTGAAGTCATCAGCATCATCAGATGCCATCATCATATTGAAGTTTGGAGGTCAGTAGGCCAAACTTCTTGCGATACCACGCTGTGCTTTTCAAATGCACAAATTGCAATTTTTAGAGTCGTGCTTACAATTTTATTATATACAAACCTTGAAACTACGAAAAAGTTTAAATCAGCTGTTCCATATTTTTCGTTGAGAGTCAATGGCATTCTATCGAGCAGTTAATATTTTTTCGCAGTTTCAAGGTTGGTCCCATAGTAAACGAACGCTCTATATTTAGGTACTATTAAAAACACAAACGCAAGCTTCACTAAAACCCCTACCTACTAATAATACAAAACCTACGTTAATGACCATATTTTAAATAAACATCGCAAATTTAAAATAGTCGCATTTCCATGTTTTTTGCACAGCTATTAAACAACAAAACCGAAGTTTTCATTCACATTTTGCAAACTTATTACGATAATTATTCCGCCAACAATGTTTCCACAATTGCGATTCTCGACTGCCTTTGACAGGTAAATTGTCAAGCAGTTTTATATAAATACCGCAGTACCTACTAATTCTCTTCACGGGGATTTTACCCGTAAGTGCTTAATCACTTAGTTTTTGCGTTTTTCGGGTAAAAGTATCTAATACCAGATTAGGTATAGAGGTATAAAGATCTGACGGAGCAAAGTTGTGTCAAAATTTGGCACTGCTTTTTCATCCTGAAGAGTTTAAGTGGGGACATACAGAGAAGAAATGCTTCAATTTAATAATGCCATCATACAATTCTCTTTATTACATAGACTCTTGGTAATTCGGATCATTTTAAGACCATCTTTGATCTTAGAATAATACGTAGGAACTATTGTTGAAGCTGATAAAGCAGGTCTCAGATCAATGATGGCGAGATCATTTGTTCTTTATCTCTTTATGAGATAAAAGCGAAGGAAAAGTCATGTCATACAAGGATGTAAAAGTCTAGCAGAAGACAGTCAAGACTGAAACTTAGTTCAGTTCAGAGATAAAAGCAACTTTTTGTACATACTAATAATGATGATGATGATCTCATTCATCAATCCTCCCACTGCTGGGAAGGTCAACCCTCGAAAGGTAATTAGGCCGTATTCCACCACGCTGGGCCAAGTACGGGTTGGTGGATTCACACACAGTGACACCATTGAATTTCTTCTCCGAACGTATGAAGGAAAACATCGTGAGGATGATCTCTTACGTCATTGTTTTTTTAAACTCCGCTCTTTTAGTTCTCTTCCCTATCTTTTCTTTTTACTTATTCTTTTATTTATTTCTTTCACATTTTTAAACGGTTTTATTTAGCTCACCCCGTTTGTTTTATTTATTATTTATTATTCTTTCTTGGGTCAAATTTAGTAATTCAAATTTCACCCTCTTCCTGTCAACCGATTAATCTGAAATTTTGTATACACTTTGGATTTTGGTGACAATACAATTATGTTTATTCATTATCATTATAAATTCAAGATGGCCGCCGCTACAAAATGGCGGATAACGTAGGTTTTATCAATCCCATCAATATGGGTATCAAATGAAAGGGCTCAACAAGCAGAATATAATATACTATAAAAAATTGAAATACAAGATGGCGGCCGCTACAAAATGGCGGATAACGTAGGTTTTATCGATCCCATCAATATGGGTATCAAATGAAAGTGCTCAACCAGTATAATACAATGTACTATATAAAATTAAAATCCAAGATGGCGGCCTCTACAAAATGGCGGATAACTTAGGTTTTATCAATATGAATTAAACAGAATGCGAAATAAAAACTAAAAACTAGAAAATAAAAATAGGTAAAAAAACTTTTTAAGTTAAACGGTTTTATGTTAAAAAAATGTACTAAAAACCAAAAAATAATAAAATAGATACAGTCGTGGGAATTATAAACATATGCATAGACTAGACTAAAATAAAACCGTGGGGAGAGTTAAGTTAGTTAAGTTAGAGACGTTGTGACGTGCCCCACGGTTTTATTTTAGTCTAGTCTATGCATATGTTTATAATTCCCACGATTGTATCTATTTTATTATTTTTTGGTTTTTAGTACATTTTTTTAATTCATACCTCACTCAGAACATGCCCCAACTTAGATACAAGTACCTAGAACAAAATACATCACGTCAATATCACATCCAAAATCTCACGAATGCCTTTCATCTGAAATCCCGTGACACGTATGATTCAATCCACATGTGTTCCGTCATTTAATTCTGTATTATTGAAACGTAATCACGCATGTTTCGTAACTAAATCACTTTTATCCCTTTCATGGGTCTTCAATTTTCTTCAAAAGGCTGCGTTCCGATCCTTAATTTGAGAGCAGAAATCTGAAATAGAAATGGATGGAATTTTTAATCATCAGCCGAACGGGAATGAAGGATTCGTTGTCGTAAGTGAGAAACGACGTGACGAATTACTTGATTGGTTTGGTTTATGTTCGTTTTGGGCTTTTATCCCTATTTTATAGTATTTAGGTATAAGTTGGTACAAAAATCTTGTACCTAAACAAGATGGTAGGTACAAAAGATCCTTATTTAAAGATATTTCCTTTTAGGTTACCTTTTATATAGATTGCTGGTACAAGAAATCCTTTTAAGATATTTATTTGAAATTATTTCCTTTCACGTTACCTTTTTGGTTTGACATACACATTTTTTTTCTAGGCTTTTTATGCTTAGCGATATTGTGGTATGTGGTTAACGACGGTAATCATAGACATGATCCTCAAATTACTACTATCTCCTCAACAACTCAAGCTCATTCAACGGAACCCACAACCGGCGCTGTGCGGAACCCTAACCCAGCTATTTTACTTACTTATTACCTACTTAGTTTCCGCATTTCCTATTAGTCACCAACGTTAGTAAAAATACCATTGAAAACATTTTTAAGCACTGAATCGATTAGCAATGGCATCGGAGAACGTGATTAGTTTTGCACGTGCCCTTTCACTTCTAACGTACTTTTCCGGAACTCTATACGTAATTAGGTTTTTTTTATTAGCTCAGGTTTCTCAGGTTTTTTATTTTTCTACTATATTTCAGGAGAAAAAACAAAACGGAAAGCAAAAGGTTCATCTGAAATGTAATTCAAATTTGTAATTTTCAGTTTACTATTTTTGATATAGGTACATTTAATTTAATTAATTTTTTTAGTATATATGTAATATATTATGAACTAAAATATAAAATATATGGACATGATAGATTGAAATACTGTTTTCAAACTAATATTTTACTAATGTCAAAGTTTGGATGCTTGCAAGTTTGGATGTTTATTACTCAATCACGCAAAAACGGCTAAATGGATTTGGTATGAAGCTATCTTAAACTTATTAATTAACATATTATTAGCTTATTTCTATACCCGGAAAACGCGGGTTATACCGCGGGGCGTGACTAGTATATTGCTAATTTGAAATCGACTATTATGAATTTTATGACGTTTGCATTTTTACGCTTTTGTTATAATTTTTCGGTTTCAGGATGTATCACTAGAGGCTGTAATCGGTTAAAACAAATTGTTAAAAAACCGGTTAAATTTCGTTCACTGATTAACCGGTTAAATCAACCACACTGAAACGGTTTGTTGTGAACGGATTTTAACGCTCGTGTTAGTCTATTAGAGACGGCGTGTTCTATTGAAAGCCCTGAATTTAGAATTTACACTCAACAAATCTAAAACTTTAGCCCGAAACTTAGATTAAGCGGTAAATTACGTAGAAGAAACCCAGTTCTAAAAACTAATTTCTTTGATTAAAATTATTCACCAAAAATAATGCTGTTCAGGATCACCTAACCTTAACCGATTTGGAAAATTAACCGGTTATCGGCCGCTCGTATGTTTATTTTCATTTCAGCCATGCACGAAAAATAGCACCCATGCATGTCCAAGGTAGCGCGTCACTCTTTTTGAAATCTGCACCACAAAAGCACTGAATCGCTGCCAGAAATAATCGCAATTTCACACTCGGCATCGATTCATTGCGAGTTAAAAGAGTCACAAAATAATTGTGGTTCTCTTAGGTAACCATTTTTGTTTTGGTCTACTATGGTATATATTTTTTTTTTTTATTTATTCTGTTACATGCTTGCGTTTGACCGCCATCTCGCCTGATGGTAAGCAATGATGCGGTCTACGATGGAGCACGCTTGCCTAGAAGGAACCGATTCACTCGCGACTTGAATACACCCAAATTACATAATATATACTTGTATCTATCGGGAAACACCCACTCGGGCAAAGTATTCCACACTCTGGCAATGCGCACAATAAAAGTGGAATCAAAGAATATTTATTCTAGAAAAAGCCATTTTCGAGACGTGACATCTGGGTTTCTTCAAGTCGAGAGTGAATCGGTTTCGTAATTGTGCTCCGCCATATACCGCATCATTACTTACCTACTATCAAGAGAGATGGCGGTCAAACGTAACCTATCAATTTATAAAAAACACAATCACAAACACATCAGTAAAGTTATTTTTATAATAAGTTAGTTTAATGAATAGTATCTATTTAAGTACTAGTAGGTATACGTTTCATTCTCAACCTTTAATCCTCCCACTGCTGGGATACAGGTCTACCCTTGAAGGGTGAATAGGCCTTATTCCAATACGCTGGTAAAGTGCGAATTCGAATGGCGATTCACATAGGTACACCATTACTTCTCCAGACGTATACAGGTTTCCTCATGATGTTTTCCTTCACCGAAAAGCCAGTGGTATGTAAATTCGTACATAAGTTCAAAAGAACTCATTGATACTGATATTGAGTCGGGGTCTGAACCCGCCACCTCAAGAATGCGAAGCGGCTATTCTCCCACTGAGCTACCACGGCTTATGTATAGTAAGTTTATTTCTGTAATCTGAAAATCGTGTTATGTTTCCAGTTCGACCTGGCCTGCCAAGACTGGAAGCGTTCTCTGGTGGGGACTGTCCACAACGCTGGCTTCTTCATCGCCATCCCTTTGACCGGGCTGATCTCGGACAGATACGGTCGTCTCCCGGCGCTGGTCTTCGCGTCTGTGGCCAACGGAGTCTTCGGGGTGATCCGGGCATTATCTGTCAACTATGACATGTTTGTTGTCTTCGAGTTTTTGGAGCCGGCCTTTGGGGCTGGAGTGTATACGGCGTGTTTTGTGCTGGGTGAGTTTGGTTTTTATTTTGTTAGGTTATAAGGTGCAGATTGGTAGACTCAAAATCAGCTCTCATAGGCTGGCTTGGTCTTGGAGAAAGTGGCGGTGGCGCTACTTCTGTCCAGGCACGTCATAACAATCCCACCCCACCCTGATATGTTTAAAAAACCGATATCGGTTTTTTACCGATTCGCCAGTTTATACCGGTTTGTGTGTTTATGACATTTCACAAAATGCTTGGAACAGCTGATTTTTCATCACGATTTCAGAGTCGGTCCAATAGCAAAGATTTATTCATAATAATGAGTTCTATGAGCGTTTTGGCTTAGCATACCCTTTCCTTATAGCCCTGTATAACTAAATTACTAATCAAAATTACGCATTAAACATGTTTAATGTTTATATTCAAATTGTTTAAGGTTAACACCTAATTATATGTTGCAAAGGGCGACATAAAATCAATTTTGAATTTGGCAATAATTGTATAAAGATGTTGAATTTTGACCGTAAATCATATACAATTCTGTTAGATAGTAATAAATTCCAAACTTTGATGATGTAATTCCATAAAAAATATTTTTTTAAATATTTTTTAAATTAAAATAAAATATTTATTTGGTATTTAGTTATTTTATCACACCTGATAATGTATCACATGAAAAATAAATACCTACCTACGTAACTTAGTAAGCTCGTATAGGCTTGATTGGCTAACTCTGGTTACAAAATATTTCAGGCCGTCGGCAGTTTTTCAGCTGCTTTTTTTTACTTTTTTTGGCTCTCCAGAATTTATTTAAATCCTAATAAATAACGGGTCCTTCAGGTAGCAATAGAAACCGCGGGACGCAGCTAGTAACCACACAATTAACATAAAAATCCACGTCAACAACATAAATACGTGTACGGTATTTAGCAATCACATCAAATTCAATACAAACTTATTTTTAGAATTTCACATTAGTACCTACAGAATTCGATACAAATACCTCTAAAACTTTAATCATATAAACAACTATAAATATAACTCTTAAAGGCATTTGGCTTAATTACCTAACTTGTGTTTATATTAATATAACTTACTTATCTTCCTAAGCATTGTAGAACTAATTTTCCACGCGAGTACAAAATCTACTATTATAATTTTAGTACTAAAAAGAGGTGGTTTTGACACGTTTTGTTACAAATATTTTCACAGGATTATTCACGTGACTATAATATTATTGTATTTACGATATATTCTGTCATTATTTGCCAAGAGTGTGTATTGTGACACTTGTGGTAGGTTGCCATCGTAAAGTAACACTAAAAAAAACTTAAAAAAAAGCATTTTTGTTATAATTAAACACGGGAATACTCACGTAAAAATTAAGTCGTCTACTACGACTAGTTTCTGCCAAACGAGACGCAACCGCGAGCGCGTCACGTTTGTAAACTCGCCTGATGAAGGTCACCGAATGTGACCGAAACTAGTCGTAGTAGACGACTTAATTTTTACGTGAGTATTCCCGTGTTTAATTTTAACAAAAATGTGTGAAAACCACGTAGTTTCCATAGTAAAAAAAAGCATGAAAAAAATATTTTGTGGGGTTTTCGAATAGTGATATTTTTAAGTAGAATACTCGTATTTGTATACCTATTAGGTATTTCTATGCGAAGTATTAAAAACTAATTAATTAGTTACTACTACCACTTAATTAGTAGGTACTACTACTTAATTTATTACTAATTAATTACGAGGTTTAATTTTAATCCTCGTAATAAAAATAAATAAACGGGATGACAAATTAATTACTAATTTTTAGTAAGGAATGTCCAAGTTTTGTTTGAGCCAAATTTTTAATAAAGTAGGATACATTCAGGTTGAGAATTTATCGATGCAAAAAATCTATCTACCAATCTAACTAATAATTTAATTTAATATTAATTCTAAAAGTTTGAAAGGCCGTAATTATAAAATTAATGTAAAAAATTTCTGATTAAAAAAACAACAAGTAAGCTGGTTAAACGCCTAGCTATTCAATACCCAGAGGAAACATACAATTTCATTGAAATTGTGAATGGAGCTTTCAAGGTTCATCAGTTAACGGAAACTGTATGTTTGCCCAACTAACACAAATAGATGTAGGAACTAACATAAATATTGTGGTGGCAATGAATAATTGAATAAGATTGCGTAGTTCGATCACATGGTACCTAGTAGGTACTCCGTACCTGGCAGTACCTACCGTAGTAATAGGAAGTAAGTTCAATAAAATACGAATATGCAGGATTGCAGGTACTATATTTTCAATTAGTTGCATAAATATACTCGACGTGAGCATGTTATTGGAAATTAAAACATGATTTATGAATGGTAGGCATGTTTGCTTTTTTATTTGTAGGCAAAGGTTTTTTTAAGCGATTAATATCGAGTCAGTAATGACTTTCAAGGGAACGAATGGCGTAAACCGTACCGTAGTAACTATTTAGTAATCGGAATTAAAAGTCGAATCTTAGTCGAGGGTCTAACCTGGATAAGATTGACTCAGGGTTGAGTGTTAGTACAAGAAGAAAGACTATTACCGATTACCGGCTGATGATAATGATGACGAACCTGAACATTTAGCCTGCAAGTACTGCAAGCTAAATTGGGTTTTTTTGTATGACAATATAGAGTTTCAATTAATTTATCGATATTTCTGATATATTTCCAAACTAAATTGCTAAAAATTTTGGATACTTTTGGATGCTGCGTTCTATCAAATTTGTTTGCTTGAAGGTAAAAAAACGGATGATTTTTAGTAATTATTACTTATATATTTTTTTGTATTTGTTGGTTAACGTTTAAACTCTACCCAATTAGGTACGATAATGAAACTTAAATTAATTTCAAAATATAAATATGAAATTTGGAGGTCAGTAAGCTTCTTGATAACACAACCTTAAATCATTCCGCTCCAACAAACAGGGTTCCGTCAGCAACGCAAACAATTATATTAGCAGTTAGCTATGAGTTAGCTCAAATATCTTGCGAAATTACTGTGAAATGTTGTCCTAAATAAACTATAGAACAGTTTAGCAACCTTAAGGCTAAGCGCATGCTGCGACGCAGGTGACGCAGCAGAGCATAACACAGATTTTGCAGGGCAGAGCAGGCGAGACAGACATAGGGCTTAGAGCAGGACAGACTCATATCTGCGTCGCACGTGCCTACACGCAGTACGCAGCTCTCAGTACGTTCATGCATTACTAAATCTGCTCTGCCCTGCGTGGACCTGCGTTACCTGCGTCTAAACATACGCTTAGCCTAAATCTTGCAATTCAAGGACCGTTGCGGTTCTCGAATAATATTTATTTAAAGTATTTTGTTTTTAAGGAGTTCGGTATTGAATAGTAATGGGTTTGATTTGGAGAAGTTATTCATGAGAAAACTTTTAGGATAGAAGTGCAAACCCTTAAGAAATAATTATGCTAAGTAACTTACTTGAAAATTTGATACTTTTGGTACAATATAATATTTAAAATATTCTTCATAACCCTACAGTTTTTTTATGCGTTGTTTAAATATAATTAGCCCTAATTCTAAACGTTAACGTTACTGACAGGTGTCATTTACTATTCCGCAATCCAAAAGTGAAGTGCGCAGTACTAACTAACGCCACTTAACTTTATAATATTTGTAATAAGTACCATAATTATTTCTATACCACGCCGAAAGTGTTTAGTAAACTTGGTGGATTTAGACCTAATTTTTCAGTCCTAAATATACACTATACAGTTAGAAAAGTCAATCCGTTTTTGTCGTGACATTCTATATGAAGCTTAATCTACTTTTCTCTGTAGAGCTGAATAAAAAATAAATTGATTTCTATAATTTTGAACGCAGTAGCCAAATTAGTACCTATTTACCTAATAAGCTTAACTACTTATGTGTTTTTTGTTGCTTTGATCAGGTTTACTTTTAGTAGAAAAGTAATAGAACTTTTTGTTATAATTAACACGAGAATACTCACGTTTTATTGCGTCGAATTTATATAGTTTCCATCACATTCGCTGATCGTTTTTACCAAAACAAAACAACACTAACCATTTTTTCCGTATAACCGTATTTCAGTGAATGTGTCAAAACCATAATAGTTTTCATAGTAGGTAATAAGGCTTTTACATCAACTCTGTAAAAATCAAATTGCATTTATTTAGGTTTTAACAGATCCACAGTTTTTAAATAATATTATGCATTGTCATGCCCCAAAAGCTGATTCGCAAAATGCAAACGTCACCAACCTTCGATTCGATCGGCTCCAAACGTAACTAATTATAGTTTTTATCTTTTTCCGGTTCGCATTGTTTCAGCGACTTTCTTACCACTTTGTCCATGGGATCTGCGGTAACGCATGACTACCTATGAGAGATCAGGTGCCGAATGAAGAACAGGCCGTTTTCCTGCTTAGTTGGCGAGCAGCAAAAAGTTTGCAAGCCCGAAATAGCTTAGAACAATAGTCTGAGTAAAAAATGACCTACTTCTGTCGAGTTACAATCCATTCAATTGTCAGAGCATTACCTCCGACTTATGTAACCTATGGCTATACTACTATGGGGTTTCGGGGAATTATACACTAGAATCACATACTCAATCGGTTTTATGGAAGCTACTCACAATTTTAATAATATCACAGCACTTCACTTATTCACAATCACAATCAGAGGACAGGCGGCTTAGCCTTTCCCATCTTCCATCTTTTATATCGCCTCCGTATTATCACCGGCACCGCCATCTTGTCGGTGTTCTCACGACTCCCCAGTCGTGAGAGTGACGCACCATCCGTCAGCCAGCCGACAGTGGTGCCACCATAAAGACGTTGGGGGTTGCCATGCTAACATTCGGCCATCCGACCCATAAGTACGTCCTCGTACTTGATTACGCACGAACACTAGTTGCCGCCATTGCACCTGTGGACACTTCACAAATCGCCCACATCTACCAATACCAAGAATAATCTTGATAGATAGATAAACTCTTTATTGTTTACACCGGACATCACAAATAAAAGGATATTTAGACTTAAGAACCAGTACAAGATCTGGCGACCCCATTGCCAAGAGCGATCTCTTCCAGGCAACCTTAGAAAGGAGGATACATATTGAATTGAAAAATGGGGTGTGTAGTATTAGATAAAAGTGATATGAAACTTACATAAACTGTGTATACTTAGACATACATTCAAAACAAACAACAATTTAATCAATCAGGAAGAATGATCAAAACAATTTTAAATAGGAATAAGCTTATGTTATAAAACTGATCGCGCCAATAAGAAAATAAAATGTGATACAACCTGACACCACAATTTGACTCAATTCGAATGTTTATTACAATCCACTCCCTGTTTGGCAATTGTAACATATCCGTCCCATAAGCCAGAGCACCCGGGTTCGATTCCCGGTCGGGTAGATGTCATAATGATGAATTTAAATATTTGTTCTGGGTCTGGGTGCCAGATGTCCTTGTCCCTGTGCGTGTTCCATGGCATCCCCGACACAGAAGTCATCCTAGAAGGGAGCTATGAGTGTGAAACGTTTATTATTTATCAGTCAGTACGACATCTTCTGGCAATTTGTTCCAGTTATAGACCAGAGTTGTTGTCTTGTATAGGATGTGGTTTGTAGTGTTGGTCTGGGATAGTGTGGGCCATAGCAAGGTTTTATGGCGTCTGCTGTCTTCGACATCTTTGAATGTGAAATGTTTTGTATGTCCGTAAAATTATAGAACCCATTCAGAACTTTAACGGTTTCAATCAGGTCTCCGCCCAACTGCCGCTTCTCGAAGGTTGTGAGATGCAGTGCTTTTAATCTGTCTTCATAGGATTTGTGACATGGAGCATACGGTAGCTTTTTGTTGGGCACTTTTGAGGAGGATCTTTCTCAAAGTAGAGACTGCATACTGGGAACCCATACTTCAACAGTGGCTTTATATCCTATCGGATATATCAATCCTTCGTATCCGTAATAGTAGGTAGTTGTGTCGGAAGATTCAGATTAAGAAATATTTATTGAACTACTGATAAGTACCTTGTAATTCATAAGCTATTGGTTGAAATTGTCAGTTCACCCACATCGGGAATTCAATATGTACTCGTACACAGTCAAATAATTTTAGTAGTTTTTAAAATAATAATAATTAACGATTTCCAATTCAATTTTAAATTCTATGCATAATATGTCAAATTATTTTAATGAAATGTCAATAGTATATACCTCGTTATATCATGTCAATAATAATTCCTCATTAAATGTCAAATTTTAAATTGTTTACTTAATAATATCATTTCCGTAGATTTATCTCTATTCACAGATTCATTCAAGTCATAAAATACGTGATTTAATAGCCACTTCTTCAGATACATTTTGAACTGTTTATGACATGGTATATGTTTCCATAATAGGCATTATTATTATTTGTTTTTTTTTCAACTTCATTTGATGTGACATCGACCACCACTGAAAAGGCATATTGCTATGCTTATATTGACTGAAGATTTTACTGTCAACATTTGCCAGATGTGACTTCCAGTTTAGATTTGCATCCTTCCTCAGATTAAGCACATGGAACCATAATTGCTATTTGCAATTCAGATATCCTTCTGACTCAAAACTAAGATTAGGTAGTTACATTATTTTCGCAATTGCAAGATTGGCTTCATTATCAAAGTTGTATATTATAATTATGAGTACATTAGTTTACTATTAGACATTTTAGGCTTAGCATATGCTTTCCTTATAACCCTGTATAATAATGTTTTATTTTGTGAAGTATAAAGATTTGGAATATTTTATGATATTTTCCCCCAAAATGGGGAAATATTTCTAACCAGGCATCATTTCAAGAGTATAGCTGTCGCATGTGCGGCTACGCTATGGCTCCATCTTTAGGTAATATACCTATCTATGACCTAGAGTTACTCCAAGAAAATCCATCTGACTAACTTCGACAAAATGCATTAGACTGATGCTTGGTTGATATATAAACTTGACATCCGTAAACAAGACTAATGATTATGAATAAATTTCAATACTGCAAGGTATAGGCACATCTGTCTATGCTGCTTGCCTATCTTCAAATATATTATACATGATAAACAACAGACACACGTTCCTTGTTTTGTTAAAATCACAGTATTACCAATCTGAAAATGTATTCCGGCACCTTATGCTTCAGTTACGTGATTACTGGGAAAGACAAAAAAAAAAGAAGAAATCTCGATGCTGCGAGCCACCACTTGAAATAAATATTGGCTTCACGGCGCAACATTATGACTCAGCTTAACGGCTCACATTATGACGACAAATTGTGCCCCAAAGTGACAGCCATTGTGCCCGATTCGACCCATGCAAGAGCACTGTATGATTGATATGTTGAGTCCAGAGAAGAGACAGTTCACCACCTTGCGTACAAAATACACAACAGTTAACAGGTCCTCCAAGCAAGGGTTGTGCAACTGCTGACATCCAAGTCTAGTTGAAGAGACAAGTATATATTATAATTTGGTCGGAGGCAACATACGATTATTGTTTCCGCACCTGAAAACTCAAACATTAGGTGTACAATTCTGCTAATGCTGAAACTTTCATTCAGTCACTTTTGAGTTTCGATGGTAATTTCCGTCTATAGTGAGAACAAGTAGACCAAAGCACTACTTTAAAAGACATAACGATTTTTAATGGCATGAGTGGTGTAGGACCTCTTAATAGCGCGACAATCTGCAGTAAGAACAAACATTTTTAGAGATAAGTTAGTGTGACAGTACCAAACACACATGTAGGAATCCTTGTATATTATTTGACGCACAAATCATTATTATAATACGAGTATTTGCGTGTGGTACGCAACACGAAACATGAAATCGCTGAAATATCTACCCTAACATTATAAAAAGAAAGATTTGTGTGTATACTTATATGTAACACAAAAGCTAATAAACCGATTACACGTTACACATATAGTACACGATTACACGTATACACAAAAACTAATAAACCGATTTAGAAAACACCATTAAAATTTCTTTCACCATTAAAATTCTACATTATCCCTGAGTACCCGAGTATACTTGACATCCGTGCAAAGCCAGGACAGGTCGCTAGTCAATTATAATAGACTTCAGCGCTTCAATGCTCTTGTACAAACCCTTTTGTGTCCTCCTTTTAACTGCGTTGTTCTATCAAAGCAAAAAAAAAAGTTTGATTTCTATTAAGTATTCGGTTCATAGAACAATAAAAAGCTATATGCGTGACCCTTTCAAAGTTTGGGCGTAGCCAAAGTCAGAAAAAAAAATGCGAAGAAAGAAGAAGAAAACCAACTATAACTTTAACCAATCGGCATCCCCTCTGAGCATATTATGTATCTTTGCCTCCATAGCAACTAAAATTTAAGAAAGACTAGAATACTCGCCGTCACGACGAGGAATATGTTTATCGAAATCACCTGAAAATATTTTAAAAACGAACTCGGTACAAGACTCGCTCACGACGGCGCTGGTCAACAAAAGTAAAATTATGTGAAGATCACCGCAGGCACCAAAAACCACAAAAACAACAATCTTGAAACGAAACGTTGATCAAAATAAGACGTGCGAGTGTAGCCCGATGCCGCGCGAGCGTCGCCCGGTGCTGCGCGAGCGTCGTGTTGCGCTGCGCGTGTGTCGCACCGTACTGTGCGGACGTCCTGTTGCGCTGCGCGTGTGTCGCACCGTACTGTGCGGGCGTCGTTCCGCACTGTGTGAGTATTGCCCGGCGCCGCGCGAGCGCTGCCCGGCGCTGCGCGAGCATTGCCCAGCGCTGCGCGAGCGTTGCCCAGCGCTGCGCGAGCATCGCCTGGCGCTGAGTGTCACCCGGCGCCATGCGAGCGTAACCCGGCACTGCGCGAGCATCGCCCGGCGCTGCGCGAGCGTCGCCCAGTGCTGCGCGAGCGTCGTTCTGAGGTGTGTGGGCTGCACGTGCGTCGCACTGTACTGTGCGGGCGTCGTTCCGCACTGTGTGAGTGTCGCCCGGCGCCATCCGAGCGCCACCTGGCGCCGCGCAAGCGTCGCTCCGCGCTGCGCGAGCGTAGACCAGCGCTGCACGAACGTGGCCCAGCTCTGCGCGAGCGTCGCCTCACGCGGCACGAGCGTCGCCTCGCGCTGCACGAGCGTCGTCCGGCACTGCGCGAGCGCGACTCGGCGCTGCGCGAGCTTCGGCCGGCGCTGCGCGAGCGTCGCTCTGAGGTGTGTGCGCGTCGCTCTGCGTCCCACGAGGACCATGCTGCGGTGTGTCTGCGTCGCTCTGTGTCCCGCGAAGACCACGCTGCGGTGTGTGTGCGTCCCGCGAAGACCACGCTGCGGTGTGTGCGCGTCGCTCTGCGTCCCACGAGGACCATGCTGCGGTGTGTCTGCGTCGCTCTGTGTCCCGCGAAGACCACGCTGCGGTGTGTGTGCGTCGCTCTGCGTCCCGCGAAGACCACGCTGCGGTGTGTGTGCGTCGCTCTGCATCCCGCGAGCGGCGTGGCATGTCGTCGTATCGTTGTTTATATCATCGCAGTGTATCGTAGTATTTCATCGCGGTACAACATCGCAGTATATCGTCGCAGTATATTATCGCAGTATATCATCGCAGTATGTCGCCGTATTGTTGTGAGTGACTACGTTGATTGCTAAATAGTCGTGTTATTAAGGGAGGGAATTTGGTCGGGGTGCGGGGGGGGGGGGGGGGGTCTTCGGAGTTTGCCTCTGGCAAACCTAGTTGGCTATAAGTTGAATATAAGTGCGATTGTGCGTTATAAGGAAGATCAGCGCCATCTGCTTTGCTTTAACAAGTATCTAGACACGCGGTAGCGTGTCAAGCCAAGTTCAAGTGACAGAACTGGCGAGCAGCACCGTGTGTATATTACACGAACCATTTGGAGGCACTTTTGACTTCGTTTAATTCTACAACTTTGCTTGTGACGTAGTTTTTCTCTTATTTATTTTGTTTCTAACATTGTTCAAGAGTGACAGTAGCGACAAAATGACAGTGACAGCATGATATAACTTTTAGTTTTTTATTTTTAGTAGACGGTAGGTGTAATTCATGCATGTCTTCAAATTTAAAATAATAACATCACTCGATCAGCCATATCGTGACCAAAAATGATTTCTATGCCAAAAAAATATAATTATGAGAGTTGGACAAGTGTTTTAGGTGATTATGAGCCGACAATTTGTATGCCCACTGGTGTATTTAACCGAAATACTATAAAAAGCTTCCACTGCAAAATTAGTGGAACAAGAAAGACAATATATGTACCTATATCGTCACGAAAAGAACTATAAAAGACAGATAGAGAGAAAACGATTATCTGCATTTCGTCTCGTTGCGCTGCGTGCGCGTTGCTGTGCGTCAGGCAGGTCGCCTTGCGTTGCAGTGCGCCCTCGCTCTGCGCCACCCGAGGGTCGCGTTCAGCTCGGTGCTCAGCGGGACTGAAACGCATATTTTTTTACGCAGACTAACTATTCAGGAGGAGAACTTTTATTCTTTGGGTCTAGTTGTGATCACTTAAAATAGACAAGTTACCCCCACATTAGGAAATTAAACTTTGACAAGGCCATGTGGAATGTGAGAAACTGAGAACACAATACATAAATTGTTCGGGCACTATGTTAGGCCCTTTCACATAGTTTGTTTGTAATTGTTTACCCCATATTTTTTTTTCTTCTTAAATTTTTACAAAAAATAAATAGTAGGTAAGTGAGCGTGGCAGGAACGAATTAGTAGGTTAAAAAAAGAAAGAAAAAAAACCGCTCCTTTTTATCCCGTTTCTGAATTGTCAGAGCATTACCTCCGACTTATGTAACCTATGGCTATACTACTATGGGGTTTCGGGGAATTATACACTAGAATCACATACTCAATCGGTTTTATGGAAGCTACTCACAATTTTAATAATATCACAGCACTTCACTTATTCACAATCACAATCAGAGGACAGGCGGCTTAGCCTTTCCCATCTTCCATCTTTTATATCGCCTCCGTATTATCACCGGCACCGCCATCTTGTCGGTGTTCTCACGACTCCCCAGTCGTGAGAGTGACGCACCATCCGTCAGCCAGCCGACAGTGGTGCCACCATAAAGACGTTGGGGGTTGCCATGCTAACACATTTTACTCTCCTTTTTTGGATAGTTTCTTGGATAAATCTCATAACAAATATATACTAACTGCACACAAAATGTATGCAAAGAAATAAAGTGATGAAGAGGTAGATATGCTAGATTCTGTAAAAATAATAATTAAGGTGATGATGATCGATACGATTAAGGCTGGAAGGCTCTGTTTTCCTTCGCCTTATCCTTCTTGTAGTCTTCTACGTCTTTCTTGTTTATCAATCTTTGTGGAACTATTTTGATGTTTATTAACTACTAGCTGTATCCGGCGGACTCACCCGTAGTTTTTTCTTGATGTTTTTACTTTTAAACCTTCCCTGAACTTCCACAAACATTTCAAGATATAAATTAGCAAAATCGGTCCAACCGTTCTCGAGTTATAGCCAGACAAACGAACAGCGATTCATATTTATGATATAGAAGATTTATGATTGGCATTAAACATATTTTCCTTTGTTATAGCTTTGGAGCTGGTACGACCAAAAGGCAGAGTTTTCATCAGCCTTCTCTTTAACACCATGTTCATCCTCGGTGGAGTCTCTGTCACGCTCCTAGCCTGGTGGTTGCAGAACTGGCGCTACCTCGTCTTCATCATCTACACACCAGCTGTCTTCGTTTTCATCTACATCTGGGCTTTACCAGAAAGCTTTCGCTGGCTTCTAAGCAAAGGCCGATATGAAGAGGCCATCCGAGTCTTAAGCAAGTCAGAAAGAATGAACAATGTAACTGTTCCCAAAGATCACTACATCCAGGTTGAGAAGCAGGCAATGAAGCAGCGGCATGAGAGGAAACTCCAGTCGAAAGAACAGAACCAGTCAACTTTTAACCAGCTGTTGACATCACCAATGATATGGAAAAGGCTCTTCATATGCTCCTTCTTGTGGATATCCTCAACTTTAGTTTACTATGGACTGTCAATCAATGCAATAGAGCTCTCAGGGAACAGTTACGTTAACTACATAGTTGTTCTGGTGATAGAAGCGCCGGCAAACGTCTGCAAGTTGATTTTCTTGGACAGATATGGGAGGAAGAAGGTTATAGCTACGGCTTTCTCTATGACAGGACTCATTTTGGTGGCGTATGCATTTGTTCCAGGTAATTTGCTTCCTCTACATTATATATTTTTTGAAAATTATAAAGATTTCCATAAAAGCAGAGATAGTAATGTATTACATGAGAACCAACTACTGAGGGTTTTACGAACAGTTCTCTTACTGTACACATAGCTTAAGTAAAATGTTGAACCAATTTTGCCAACTCCATTTTGGCAAGTCTAATAAAGTGATTATCAAAAAAAGAGACATAGCATACTTTTATTTCAGAAAAATACGAGAAAACCAAATAGTGCGAATGAAACTTTAGGTAACGGAAGAATAAATTGTTAATTTCCCTTTTCTCAGTTGGCAATTGGTCCCTGGTGGTATACCTCGGAGGCAAGTTCTTTATAACCCTGGCATACAACTCTCTCTACGTCTTCGCGGCTGAAGTGTTCCCGACCAACTACAGAACTTCCCTGCTTGCTATGTGCTCTACTATTGGCAGGATAGGATCTGCATTCGCTCCTCAGACTCCGTTACTGGTATGAACTGGAATTATTCACTATAAATACTGGTATATTATTACTTATTGGTACTAAACCTTTATCTTTTGGAAGTCGAGCCATTTACCATTGGGTTTACCAAAAGGATAATAGTTGGTGGAATGCAATTAGCTGGTAATCTTAACATGTGCATAATAATTGTACGATTTCTCAAACATGTAATTTAAGATTTTAATTGGTAACTACACTGACAAACAATGGTGCAATTATGATATACTGCGTTTCGGCTTAAGGCATATTCAAGCA
The DNA here is from genome assembly GCA_949125135.1 of Alcis repandata. Lineage (NCBI taxonomy): Eukaryota > Metazoa > Arthropoda > Insecta > Lepidoptera > Geometridae > Alcis > Alcis repandata. The sequence goes on from OX421238.1 coordinate 10,180,916, forward strand.
AAATAAACTGCGCAAAAAATAGGGAACCTGTACTTTCAAAATTCAGGGTTACACTGAAACTGTGGCTCAGTCAAAGTCATATTATGCAAAAGACTTGTTTTTTTTTTGTAATTTACTTAATGCACGTTTACAACAGAAACAGTACATAGCTATGAGTAGTTTCTATTTTTCTTCTGCCGTCTATTTTTCAACAGTTTTTGCTTTTACAGACAAAATACTACGAATACCTACCAACCATGGTATTCGCTGGCATGGCAACACTATCCGCCTTCCTTGTCCTCGTGTTACCAGAGACAAACAACATGAAGTTACCAGATTCCCTGAAAGAAGCCCAAGATCAAGACAGGAAAAAAGACGAGCAGAATCATCCTAAATCCATCGAGCAGAAGACCAGCCAGACACAAGAGAGAAACGTCGAAAGTAGTGAAGAAAACCACATGGATTATGGAAAGAAGACCAGGCTTTGATGAATCGACAGTATTTTAGGTAGTTAGTGAAATAATTAGCACTTTTGTAAGGTAATATCAAGATGTACATATTATAGTCTTATTGCTTTTGAGCTGATATTGTTTGGAACATTCACATTTGCAGAGGTATGCATGAATGTCCTTAAGACTCCTATATATATTATAGTTTCATGAAACTGTATAGTTCCATGAAACTATATGGTTCCATGAAGTAATATGGTTCCATAAAACTATAGGGTTCCATAAAACTAAAGGGTTCCATGAAACATAGGGTTCCATGAAACTATATGGTTCCATGAAACTATAGGGTTCCATGAAACTATATGATTCCATGAAACTATAGGTTTCCATGAAACTATATGGTTCCATTAAACTATATGGTTCCGTAAAACTTTCTTAGAATAATTTTTAATGCAATTTCAATAGTAATTATTATATTTTGTAAGTTGATTGTGAGGTTAGAGTGCATGATCAAATGAGTGATTCTTATCACGATGTTCGGTAAGCAAGGCTCGTGATATTAGATAAGTAAAATAAAACGTGACAATTTCATAAAATCCTATTTTTTTTCGAAAAACTCTACGTACAAAACTCATTACTTATAAATTAGTCAAATTTCTTTTACCTAATTATTTTCTAACACATTTTGCAGTTATTTACTTTTTGGATACCTAAGATAATACATAGTACCTTTTATTATCAACCTTTTATTTTGAAAAGGATCTTAACCTAACCTAAACTCTGTATTTCAGGTTAGGTTCAAATCCCTTTATCCGTGTTAAATAACATTATTTATAAATAATAATATTTTAATAATTAAACGAGTGATAGAGATGAATGGAAGAAGTGTACATACTGTACCGACCCCACGTAGTCGGGAAAAGGGTAGGCAGATGATGAATATTTTAAAAATTAGTCGTGTAATAAATACAATAGGACCGATTAGAATAAACGTTTTATAAACAAGTTGGTCAAACATGAGTAATAAAATAAGACATTACAGTAAGAAAATGTTATTAAAATAACTTTAGTAATAAGAAGAATCAAATCAAAATGAGCAGGAGTTAGGTAGATCAGCATAGCGAAGTATATCTATTTGTTGCTAAATATACGATTGATAGATAAATAAAACAGGTATTTGTAGTCATATTAATCAAAAATAGATACAGGTAAGCCACGTTTCCAAAGAATTTATTATTTGAAAATTCAAAACGAAAAGAATTAAATTAAATGAAAACTTAATTAGGTATATTATACAAAAACTTAAAAACTAAAATTAGTTATGTACTCGTAGAGTCAGCGTGGAAAATGATAGTCGTGGGGTTTGATAACTTATTAACTTAGAAAACAGACTTTCACAGTAATAGGGGAAATACATTATAGTCCTATTCGTTTGAAAAATGGATGGAATTAGATATTTTTTTGTTCTATGAAAATATTGATGAAATATCAAGAAAGTAATAATATTTTCATGTAGAAATTTTCTTGTCTGATCTTTTTTGATGTTCTTAGTAAATATTATAATATACAATAGTTTATAATTGTTTCTTATTTTTAATCTTTGTATTTTATTGGTTGTTAATTCACTTTGCATGCCACGGTTGTACTATTTCTGCGTAGGTTCTACGGCATAGTTGAATCTTAGACTTGCCTAAAGTAAAGTAGTGTCTAATTAGATATTTAATAGAAATAGATCCTTTGCAAACAATTGTGACCTTGTTATATCTAATTAGATATCTTATTGATCTACATCTTATTTATTTACAAGGTCACAATTGTTTGTATAGGATTATAAGGAAAAGGTATGCTAGGCCGAAAAGGAAACATTGTACTAATTATTATCTGAACAACTATCACTATGGAACCAACCCTGAAGTTGCGAAAAAAAATCAGCTGTTCTATTTATTTTGTCAAATGTAATGTTTTTACGAAACAAACCTTTTTTGCGACTTTAGATCTAACCACAGTAGAAGTTATTTTTAATGATTAGTTAATGTGAGCCTTTTTCGGCCTAGCGTACCCATTCCTTATAACCTCGGAAACAACATAAGAAGGTACAAAATAAAAATAACTAAGTAGACATTGCGCCCAAGTTTAAAGGCATTTTAAGAAACTATCTAAAAATATATCTGTCTTTATCATTGCAAGCCATTAGACAAGGATGCCAATAGTTTTAGAAAATTTAGATCTGTCTTAAAAAGCCTTCAAACTTGGGCCTATTATTAGCGATTCACAACCTAATGCTAAAATAATTGTTAAGACCTAGACTTGTATTATTTTGTAGGTACAAATTACTTAATATTGTGAGAAGATGACAAATACATGTGTTATTATGATGCGGAGATATAACAATAAAATGTTTTCAAATTGCGATCATTAGTTTGTGATTTTCCATCTATTTAGCACTTAGGTAGTAAAGTATATAATATGCACTTACAATAGTTATTAGTAGATAGTCATCACAAATTAAAAAAAAAAACAAATTGGTTATGGTCGGTATGGGTCCTATGGGTACGTAAGGTGGTGTTGTCGGCCTGTTTGGCTCAGCGGTAGTGTATTCGCCTTATAAGCCAGAGGTCCCGGGTTCGATTCCCGGCCGGGCAGATGTTTGAATGATGAATTTAAATATCTGTTCTGGGTCTGGGTGTTAGTTGTCCTTGTCTTTGTGTGTGTTCCATGGCATCCCCGACACAGGATTTATTACTAGTGTGAAACGTTTACGTTTATCTAGTATCTAGTAAGTACCTACATAAATAAGAGCCGCCGTAGCTCAGTGGGAGAATGGCCGCTTCACAATCGTGAGGTGGCGGATTCAAACCTCGATATTTTTTTTTAGAGTTTATGCGTGAATATAAATCATTCCACTGGCTTTGCAGTAAAACATCATGAGGAAACCTAAAACGCGTATGTTCGGAGAAGAAATCTATAGGCGCATGTGAATCCACCAAATCATAGTGGAATACGGCCTCATCATCTTTCGAGGGTAGACCTGGCATCCCAGAAGTAGGAAGTTTAAAGGGTGAGTTGTGTTTATTTAGGGTGGTCACATAAATACTTGTAAAACACAAAACACTGGCCCCAAATAAAATTAAAACATTTAAAACAAATTTGGAATAGCACTGGCCAGCAATAAAATAAAACAAAACGGGTCACGTTTGAGTTTTTAATTTAGAAAACGGATTAAAAACTGACGTATTCCTTTTTTAACTTTTCACAAAACTCCCTTTGCATCTAGGGGCGCGTTCACAATCGTAATTATGCGTTTAGAACGTGATCCCATTTCTGTGAACGTGACTGAGTGGACTGAGCGATAATGTAAATAAAACTGTAGGTACTTGCAGATAGGTAGATGGATAATGTGCCTTTAGACTCACGAATGGCTGTAATTAGAACTCTCTAATTGGAGATGTAGATAATGCGATATCAGAAATCTCAGTCTACGCGTAGGCTGAAAAACCATAAAGGTTGTGCCAACCTTCTTTCCTTTTTTGGTTGTGCCATAAAGGTTCATTTTTATTTTCTCTTTAACGTTACGGTCATAACATAAATTAAGTTGTTTTGGAAATACCTAGTGGCACTTCAATTATATTTAACTAGCTGTTCCCTGCCACGCTTCGCTGTGGATAAAAAAAATAGATAAAAATAATCCTTGATGCGTATTATACATATATCATGCTAAAATTTCAGCTCGATCGGTGCAGAACTTTTTGAGTTTTTGAAGCGTACACAAACCAACATAACATTTTTAAATATATAGATTTGTAAGCAACAAGAGAGAGGCCCAAATCCAGTAGAAGCATAAAGAAGGCTTGAATGATGATGATTATATACGCTATATCAGTTAAATACAAAATACAGAAAAAAAATAAACTTTAAAGTTTCACACACACACATAAAACAAGCTACAAGCAACCAAAAGGCACTCTTTAAGTATATATAAACCCTAAATAAAACTATCAAAACAGACGTCTCAACCTCAACAACACCAACTCCAATAAAATCGCTTGCAAAATACTATCCCTTATTTAGGGCCAGCGCGTTAACTCATTGTACGTGACAAAAAACGGGCCGAGCGGTCAAAGGGCAAACGATATCCGGCCAAAAACAATTTGTAAGTTTTTGTAACAAAACCCTCGGCGGGCTGAATACATGAATATGTTAAGCCGTAAATACCCCTTTATGTGATACCTATGGTTTCTTCACAAAGAGTATGTTAACTCTACGCATAAATCTTCCGGGGAAATTGGGATTGCGTTAGCCACAGAGAATATAGTAGGCCAAGTTAAGATAAATATGGCCATAAATATATTTTACAGAGTGTTTTATTAATGCAACTGAACTGCAAGACGCTAGCCTGATACTAAAAACACACTGAGTTTAAAACTTTAAATTCTACGTGGCTCTGCACTGTTGACTTGTTACTCGTAGATATAAGTTGTTACATCTCATAGCCCTGTGATTGCACTGTTAACAATGCCCTTCTAACCGGAACACAGTAGTGCTTTGTACACTACTGCTTGGCGGTAGAACAACTGGCAAAGGTGTGAAGTGTGTATACTTAGCAAGTATTTAGTATCATATTTTCCAAAGACATTGCCAATTTAGCTAATTATTGGCCCTAATCTAGTTCCAATCTCGGGTTAATCTCTCTTGTTAGAAAAATTATTAAAATGAAAGGGACCGAGAAATGGCACGCGTTAGAAAAGGGCCCCAAGATCATTTACGATGTAAATCATTGTTAGAGCACATCTTTTCTTACATTTTCGAATCAGCCATTTTTTTCTAGTCTCTGAAGCCCTATTGCAAAAATCACTGTTGATTTTTTTATTACTTTATGTATTAAAGATGTTCAATTGAAAATTAAAATTAAACATGTCAACAATTTTTCATTTGAATTCTGCTTAGCTTTTTTCATTTTATTTTAGTTATAAGTTAGAATACTGTCGTTGTAACTGTGGTCTATTTGCAAAATATGCGGTCATCTTCTGGTCTGTCCCTTTGTGCAGACCACAATGGAAGAAATATAGGCGGTGCGTTCCACAGGGCGGTGAGTGTGAGGTGCCGCATGCCGGTGCAAGAAGGTATTTCAAAACTGCGGTACTGAGATAAACACAATTTATTAGGTTGGTAGGTACTTATCATTGTTTATACTGATATTATATCTATAGTGTATTACTCGGGATTACTCATTATACGCTATGGTTTCGATCGGATCCGGTGATCTTTTTCAAGCAGTTATTATAAGCGTAACGCTCGTGCGACCACGTCCTGCCATGCTCTTGGTAGGTTATTGTTATGTGGTTATTGTCGAAAAAATAATAACAAAAAACAGTTGCAAGATATGACCCACACTGATATAAGTACATAATAGGCCCAAGTTTGAAGGCATTTTAAGACAGATCTAGGGCGGTCCTAGTAGTGCCCTAGCACATGTCGAAGACCCTAACCTTGGAGAGGGGCAAAAATGACCATATCAAGACTAAGTTTTGGATCATGCAAGGCAAAGGTTAGTTACGGCACTATACCTGTACCTATATAGATATTAGGTACCTACGTCCCAAATCCTAGAACTCAGAATAGAAGCTACACCTAGAATTCGTAATTGCCAAAGCCGCTGGAGCTTATTGCCATCAGCCAGTCCAATTTCCGGGGCATTTGACATAAACCTTGTCCAATTAATAAACAGAGATGAGAATTTACGTCACCAATGTTGCTAGAGGAATCTCCATACAAAGCCGGCTAGCAATTACCTACAGCTAGAATAGCAATTGACATTAGTTCAGCCGGCGAGTGTTGCCAGGTTTATGATAAACAAGCTGCGTCCAGCGGTTTCACTCACTACTCAATACTTAATATTTTATTGCAAAACATTATGGTTTTGTATGTAGGTCTCAAATAACATATATTTATAAAAGTCACACATAATGACCCTGATTGGGTATAAGCAATGTTGTGCGGAGCGGGTTCATTTCATAATAGCTTCGTCAGAATGAAATTCCTCTAGGTCATAATAACATTTGTTTAATGGTATTTAAGGTTTTTACGAATTTAAAATTGTCTTCAATGTTTTTTTCACTTTTTCTTCACTATTTTATACGCACTAAGCCAAAAAAATAAAGAAGCATTTGTATAATCCTAACTTTTTTAAATGCAAAAGTAAAGCGAGCTCTCTTGACGTTAAGACCGTCGTGTGTGTCTTCCTCTTATGTTTGTTTTTACTGTTTGTTTGTACTTTCCTCTTTTTTTATAAAATATAAATGGCAAACAAGCGACGGGCCACCTGATGGTAAGTGGTCACCGCCGCCTCTAATCATATGTATGGTGTCATCATCATCTGCCTACCCTTATCCCACTTACGTGGGGTCGGTACAGTATGTACACTTCTTCCATTCATCTCTTTCACTCGTCATATCTGAATACACTCCCTTCTTTTTCATATCATCTTTCACACAGTTCATCCATACTTTCTTTGGTCGTCCTCTACAGCTATACCCATTCACACTCAAGTTCATCGCCTTTTTTGTGATGTGGTCCTCCTCTCTTCGCATAATATGCCCGTACCACGATAGACGATTACTTGTCAACTTTTCTGTCACTGGCGCTACTTTCAGACTTCCCCTAATATACTCATTCCTAATTCGATCCATTCGTGTTACACCACACATCCATCATATGTATGGTGTCATTAAAGAATTATTGTATTGTGTTGTGTATTGTAATAACGTAGATATAAATACCTACTAGACGTTGATTCAATGGGGAATGTTAGATTACAAGCTGCAAAGCGTTTAACGTGCCTTGAAGCGATTTATGGCAGCCATATTGGTGGTGACGGATGGTACTCAGGTGAGAGGGCAGGCATTGTTACTGTGTTGCAGACCTGGACAGTGGCGGATAAAGGGGGAGGGCTAGGGGGCACATCACGCCCGCCCCTCCAAAGCTCCCCAAAGACATGTAAACCCTACCCTTACTTATTTCTTTTTCAGCCACCTAGGTCAAGTCCTTAAATCAAAATCCTGGATTCGCCACATTAAGCTCACATTAAAATTCTTCTAATGTGTGAAAAGAGCTTTTATTTTTATTGCTAATGTAAATTATCTACATCTGTAAATCAATGTCATTAAAAGTATATTTCTGATTAGATACTGTCGGAAACTGAGTGAGTTCGATCGAAGATTTTTGGAACAAAATTAGTAGCTAAGTCTAAGCTAACTTGAATGTAGCCTGAGGTCTTTGAACGCCAAATTTAAACATCTTCTCAGCTTTTAATGGGATAAAAATAAAAGTGTTCGTTCGTCCATATAGTTATAATTAACACGAGAGTAGGTACTAACGTATATTATCGAGTATGATATTTCGACTAACCCCGCCCCGTGTTATTTATTTAAAACAAAATCTGTCAAAACTATGTTAGTTTTCATGATACTTAGAGTTGCAATTACAGTAATACGAGTAGGTACTTCTAACAAAAAATTGTATTTCTATTTATTTTATTCAAATTAGCACCGTCTTTCCATATATGTCTTTACCATGTGATTGTATGTGCTGCTCTGCTATAGCGTGATATGCTCAAATACAATAGGTAATAGTTACGTACTAACCACAGTGTGTAGGTACGACCGTATGTCATTACAGCATGTGCGACGCCTTGACCCGCGACCGCAGGCTGAGTGATCGCGGTCGCACCAATATGCGAACTGAGGGGCATCTATTAATAATTAATGGATTATATGAATTACAAGCTATTTGTTAGCTATTAAAAGTAGATAGCACTAATGCTATTAAACGTAGTTGAGATCAATTAAAACCGTATCACCGTAGGTCGTATCGTAGACCGTATCGTTGCTTACCATCAGGCAAGATGGCGGTCAAATGCAAGCCTATTACTTACTGAATAATAAAAAATAATAAGTTATGAGGTATCTTCTCCGATGTTCGATTCTGGCTTTATTCAGTGGCTTAAATAACATTGGAAGTAAGTAGTTAAGTCAATAAATTTATAAACTAACTAAAAATTAAACAGAAGTCGAAGTCGGCATGGCAAGTTACCAAGAACACTGGATGCATTCCTGCACTGAATAGCCAAAGAAATTATTTGCGCAAGGAATGAGTCGACTCTCTTAAGACTTGAAATTTGCAGGATGTAGGTATTTATAAAGAGGCAAAAACACAGTTTCTCAAGAACCGTTTATACTGTTGAAACTTTATGCGTAGATTCATAATATCAGTAAATACAGTCATAATTTAGAACTGCAAGAACATCAAAATTAAAAAATCTGTTAGCAATTCATGCTACAATGCCACCTCGTGTTTATTTCTGGTCCAATGACGTCATGAGCTTGCGCACCTCGATGCGCGCACTCTCATGTTAGTTCGCACTGATACCGCTAGATGGCTCACAACATCGAGCGGCGGAATCCTGAATCGCGGTGACGAGATTCGCCGCGAACCGATAGACGGTTTCGGCGCGCGTTTGAACGACAAGACCTTACTTCATAGGATCATTTCTATAGTAAGCTCTTCCCAAGACAGACACAATACGTGAGTCGCACCAAACCACGTTGATGAGACGTGGCGCGGCACCCTGAGCGTGAGGCGGGCGGTGGTAGTTTACCATCAGCCCTCGATGATCGTTCGCTCCCCGCAAGGGGAGAGTGGGGTGCTGTCGCTTTCTGAGTGGTTTGTTTTTTAAACACCTTTTAAATCAATCAACACGCTGACTTAATAGAAGTCTTGACTGGACTACTATTCCTATAATACTACTAATTAATGATACCAGCCTGGCTTTAATCAAGTTTGATTGTGTGTGGTGAATTTGGCAATTTTTAGAGTATTTGCGTATTTTTAATATAAATTCGTTAATCTGTGTGTTGAACTTATATGAAAACAACTATTTCTAAATTATTAGCCAATTTTGAACTAGCTTTCTGGCAATTTTACATTGTTTCTTGCGGGGATAAATTTGAGATATTTGTCGACACTCCCCCTCTTCCCCACATAATTAATGGACGCCCCCTTTTAAAAATATAGGACTGCCGCATTCGTTGCAATAATGCTATGGTGACGTTAACACTGAGTTACATGACTGCATAATACAACACAGGAATACCTAGTCAACTAGTATTACCTAGTTGGCTGTATAATCCCAGAAGGGTTATGAGGAAAGGGTATGCAAAGCCAAAAAAATTATAAACAAATTTTACTAGGTGACCCCTAGTCAAATTGTTCATGATTTGTTTTGGCTGAAATCGCAAAATAAAATTAGTTGCGGCTTAGAAATTTGATTTTTCAGAAGTCTCAAAGCTTTTTCAGGTTTATCTACAAGAAGAACCTTGGTTTCTTTACTAGATGGTAAAGAAACGTCAACAACTCAACAAGTATATATTAATTAACCTATATCGTAAAAACCTACCTGTAATAATCTACGAACGTCCAGTCTTACCCAAACTTTTTCTGCCCCAAAAACAACTAATCTCGATTGATTACAAATGACCAGCAGTTACTAAACCGCGGAATGCAAATAAGATCCGATAAGACATTCATGCCGCAGCCACTGTATTCGTATATCGGAGCCGTAAAGCAGGCAGCTTAACAGCACCAAAAATAAGGTCAAAGTTTGGAAGAAAAATCAGAGTTTCTCAAGAACATTTAATTTTTATACTGTTGAAACTTTATGCGTAGACTCATTGTCAGTAAGTACAGTCATATAGAACTGCTCTACTGAATAAATCGCATAGGTTTAATTCATAAATATCAATATTAAAAAATCTGTTATCATGCTACAATGCCATCTCGTGTTTATTTCTGGTTCAATGACGTCATGAGCTTGCGCACCTCGATGCGCGCACTCTCATGTTAGTTCGCACTGATACCGCTAGATGGCTCACAACATCGAGCGGCGGAATCCTGAATCGCGGTGACGAGATTCGCCGCGAACCGATAGACGGTTTCGGCGCGCGTTTGAACGGCAAGACCTTACTTCATAGGATCATTTCTATAGTAAGCTCTTCCCAAGACAGACACAATACGTGAGTCGCACCAAACCACGTTGATGAGACGTGGCGCGGCACCCTGAGCGTGAGGCGGGCGGTGGTAGTTTACCATCAGCCCTCGATGATCGTTCGCTCCCCGCAAGGGGAGAGTGGGGTGCTGTCGCTTTCTGAGTGGTTTGTTTTTAAACACCTTTTAAATCAATCAACACGCTGACTTAATAAAAGTTATGACTGGACTATTCCTGTAAGTTGTCAGTCTGGATTTTGATAAGTTTGATTTGTGACGTGAATTTGGCGACTATTTGACTGCCCCACCCTTTGGTGAGATTTTTCAAAATGCGTATATTTAATATAAATTAGTTAATCTGTGTGTTGAACTTAATTAAATAAAAATATAACTAGTTTTAAATTATTAGCCAATTTTGAAATAGCTTTCTAGCAATTTTACATTGTTTCTTGCGGGGATAAATTTTTGATATTTGTAGACACTCCCCCTCTTCCCCACATAATTAATGGACACCCCCTTATGTGTGACTGCCGCATTAAATGCAATAATGTTAAGGTGACGTTAACACTGAGTTACATGACTGCATCATACTATATAGCACAGAAATACCTAGTCAACATATTATGTAGTCGGCTGTAATCCTATTAGGGTCATGAGGAAAGCTATGCTAAGCCAGAATAAATATCACAATTTTTACTAGGTGGTCCCCTATTGAAAATTGTTTATAATTTTTTCGACTGAAGTCGCAAAAAATAAATAAGTTGCGGCTTAAATTATTTTTTTAAGTCCCTAATTCTTTTCAGATTTATCTACAAGAAGAACCTTCGTTTCTTTACTAGATGGTAAAGAAACGTCAACAACTCAACAAGTATCTAATAGATACTAATAATATATTATTCTATATCATAAAAACCTACCTGTAATAATTCTACGAACGTCCAGTCTTACCCAAACTTTTTCTGCCCCAAAAACAACTAGGCCTTTATTCGCTATGAGCACACGAGCACGTAACGCGCCGCGTTACGTCAAATCCATGGAATCGACATGGAATGGTATTCCGTATGCCAATGTCAAAATTTAAAACGCGATGCCACGCTAAGACTCTGAGCCGCGTTCACGTTACGTGCGTGTGATGACGTCACGCGTTTTTGGCGTGGAATATGATGGTAGATAGCGAATAAGGGCCCTAACCTCGATTGATTACAAATGACCAGCAGTTACTAAACCGCGGAATGCAAATAAAATCCGATAAGACATTCATGCCGCAGCCACGTTACACTGTATGTATTCGTTTATCGGAGCCGTAAAGCAGGCTCCTTGTTAACAGCACTATAACACCCGGTTAAGTCGCAGTTAATTGTGTCAAAATGTTTATCTAACAGTAGGTAATCGCTTGCGGTAAAGAAGAAATTACAGGGGTACAACGTAGTTTGTAATATGGACACGCTACTGATTTTTCTCGGACAGTTTTGGTTTTAATTTGCTCATTTTCAAAAACGAGTCTTTATTTTATGCCTTTTTTTGTTGGACTTTTTTAACAGTGGTCGTGGTTTAGATGGTGGGTTATTGGACGTCATCATCAGTCTTCTCGTGTTGTTATCTCCGTTTTGACAGTTCTTCTCAATTTGGTTTAAAATAAGATCACTCATGCAGTGATAGATGAATGTATGCTAGCATTTTCAACACCTCGCCAGAAGGTTTGAGTCTGTAGACGTCGTACGTCGGGATCGGCAGTCACAAATATTTGCTTTTTCATGCATGATAAAAACCTTACAAATAAATGTAACCTATGCCACTCCTAATCCAAAGACGATTATCAACGTCGTATTCAATAAAGACATGCTTTTGACACTATATGGCATATAAGAACAGATAGACAGGTACTTAAAAGTATTACCTTATTTTTGGGCAGTCACGTAAAAAGGTTCAGACTCGCGCTGGACAAAAAAAAACTTTAAGAAGTCAATCTTCATTAATGTAGAGGCACTTGCAGAAGTATAAAACCTGGACGCCTTTCTATTGCATCTTACGGTCTAAGCCAGGTCCACTCTTCCACCAAACTCATGGAGTTCCTACACGTGAAAGATTACACACGACATTACGGTTCTACACTCCAACGTCTACATCCCGACGACACACGGCATTCGCAATTCCCCGCGTGCCTCGCCGATAAATCCGTCGAGCTGCGGAATGCCTCATGTGCTGGCGAGTGCTATACGATACGTCGTCGGTGTTAGGTGCAAGATTAGTGCTAGCGTTTGATGTAGCTTTCTTCAAGCTATACGATTATTTTAGATCTTAATTAATACAAGCTTTTGTTAGACTTACCTTGTTAGTATGGGACAAATCTCGCAACTGAATTTTGAACCACTTCCCGATGTGCGATTAAGCTGTAATTTGGTGAACCTGTGTACCGATGACAATGAAATAAAATATTGTTTTTTAGGTAGTTAATTTTTACATGTTTAGTTTATGCAAGACTTTTAGAAAATGAAAAGGAGGAATATTTCAAGACAATGTTCCTTACATCTATTGTATTGTACAACAGAATTTGTTCAGGATTTTGGAAGTTACATTAGACTAGCTGTGGTGTCGCCCGCGCGGTAATATGATGATGATGAAAAGTATTCCTTTTCGAATTGAAAGCATAACATATAAACAAACTCACTTTTGCATTTATAATATTGGAAATAAACTTTGTAGATGGATAAAATAGTTTAGTTTCATAGTTTTTCTGAATAAAAGTGCCATTTCTTAATTTCTTTCTCATGTCAAACAACTATTGAGAGTTGTGCCTTCATTATTTGTCTCTGAACTGAGACAGCTTGACTAAAGATGGATAAGAACAATAAAATGTTTTATTACTAACCAATAATTTATTTATTATACATATATTAATTATCAAAAACAATCTTTTTACCTTGAGAGGGTAACAATGACATTGATTTTAATTTTCTTTTTGCTTCCCAAGATGGATGCAATTTCTCTTCTTTTTTGTCATCATTCCTTTGGTTATTTACATTTTTACTAGTAAACCTATCGTTTTTGTCATTAAACTTTGAATTTCGGTCGTTAAAATTGCTGTTTCTGTTAAATTTGCCATTTTTGTTGTTAAACTTGGAATTTCTGTCATTAAAATCTTCACCATTGCCAAATTTGTCATTTATTCTTCCAGAATTTGTATTCCCTTCATCGAATTTGTTGGACCTAAAATTGTTTTCTCTAAAATCATTTCTAGGTTTATTAAATTTTCGTCCAAACATTGCAGCCCGTCTCTCTTGCCTATTTCCTTGTTTGTGAACTTCTTTTATTTCATCCGGTTGTCTTGGTTCAGCTAAAGATAAATAGTTTCCACCTGTTGCTGTTATAAAGAAAGGGTCTACAATTTTTTTTCCTTCTAAATGATCATCTTCATCATCTTTCTTAAATTTTCTGTTCTGCAGCTTTTCCTTCAAATTTTTGTTTTTACCATCTTTGACTTTTTTGTTTCCTTTATTTTCTTTAACAATTTTGTTTACTTTATTTTCTTTAACCTGTATTTGTTTTCTTGTGATAAGATCATCAAAAACAGTTTCAATTTTATCAATGCTGCTTATGGCTAACTTAGGTTTCTCTACTGGTTTGACTTTCTCTGGTTTAAGTTTGTTTAAATTGCCAATTTCTTCATCTTCACTTTCGTTATTACTTTCATTTTCTATTTCATCATCGCCTTGATCACTTATCGTCGCTTCATCATCACTGCTTACTTGACCAGTTGGTAAATTTGAGTCAATTCCATCACTAAATTCTACAGCATCTTGATCTTCTATATCAGAATCTTTATCATCATCTGACCTTGAAATGTCAGCTTTATCTGCATGCTCATGTTCATCACCACTATGCTCATCGCCACTAACGTCATCATCATTATCACTGCCTATTTGAATTTGACTAGCATCTTTGTCATCACCATTATCTTTCTCACCAACATCTCCATCATCACTCATTTCCACATCTTCAACATCCCAATCGCCAGTCGAATTGACAACTTTACCTTCTTTTCCTTTCTTTTTATTCTTCTGCTGTTCCTTGGCCTCCTTCTTAAGCTTCCTTCTTTCTATACGGGACATGAAGAGATCTTTGATTGGGATATTCCCGAACCTGTTCCGGATGAATTTGTATTTGTCTTGCAGTGCTTTGTGGAGGACTAACCTGGCGCAGGCTTTGTCATTGTCAACTTGTGGCTTGTTGATGTGGTCGCTGATGTTACCTGTGTGTGTTATGATGAACTTGGCTATGTCTCGAGCTTTGATTTTCTGAAATATTAAAGAGATTTGATTAATTACACTTTTATTACAAACTTTTAAGTAATTTTGTCTATCGATCTAGTTTAATTTTGGCAAGGTATCCGATAAACATGAATAAAGGATCTTTTTCAATTGAAAAATTATTGGTTTTCTGTCTTTTATGCCAGAATCAGCACCAAGATCGTTATTATTAGCAAACAGGTTATGTTAGAGGCATTTGGGTGCTCTAAAACTGACACTATGGTTAGTCACCAACCCAAACACCCTACCTACGTGAGTTAAATTACCTTGATAATAAGAACTTCTTTAACAGCAGACTCTGCCTTCCTTTTCAGCTTCTCTTTTAAATGGTCAGGTGTTTTCTTCTCGGTCAAAGTTTTAGCTTTCCTTGTTAGTTTGTGTATGACTTGTGTTTTGGCTTGGTTCAATTTCTTTTTGAGAAGAATCACCTGAAATGATGAAAAGACAAAGTTAAACTTAATGCAATAATTGTATTATTTTATTTTATGTAAATGAGTGACGAGACGAACAAATCGCTCGCCTGATGTTAAACGTCACATTTGCCCAGAACAGGTCTGCGCCACCCAGAATTTTGAACTCGCAGAATTCAAGACCCTGCGCGGCACAGCACTGCGCTCGTCACCCTGAGATATAAGAATATTTTGCGCCTAGATAGTGAGTGAGTGTTCTAATCTAAATACAATTACTCGCTTGCTATGCAACTAAGTATCATTTTATAAAAAACTAGCTGCGCCCCGCGGTTTCACCCGCTGTCCTGCAAGAATAGCGGAAAGCCGTTCAATTTTCTGGGGTAAAAAGTAATCTACATATTACCTAGGGCTTGAGCTACCTTCATACCAAATTTCGTCAAAATCTGTTTAGCTGTTAAATTGTCATCCATACGTCCATTACATAGCTGTCATTTGCGCAAAGAGTATAATAAGTCGTTTTGTTATACCTCGTTTTATAGTGACTGATGTTTTATGTCAATTCACACTTGAATGCTATCGAATTTATTTAACAGAAATAAATAGTATAATAGGAATAAATAGTATCCTATGTGCGTTTCCTGGCTCTAAGCTACCTCCTCACCAATTTTCAGCCATATCGGTAAAGCCGTTCTTGAGTTATAAGTAGTGTAACATAACACAACTTTCTTTTATATATATAGATTCACACTTGAATGCTATCGAATTTATTTAACAGAAATAAATAGTATAATAGGAATAAATAGTATCCTATGTGCGTTTCCTGGCTCTAAGCTACCTCCTCACCAATTTTCAGCCATATCGGTAAAGCCGTTCTTGAGTTATAAGTAGTGTAACATAACACGACTTTCTTTTATATATATAGATGTACCCAATTAACTATGATTTAAGGCTTACAGTGCTGTTGCAACTATTCACTCTGTCTCATAAATAATTCCACTGTTATTGTACAGTAAGTGACACGCCTACTCTTAAACAGTTGCAGGTTGCAATACCACCTTGACCAACAGATTAAAATTCTGTGGCACTATACTTGTGTTACTCGTAAACTTATAGCACGTACCTCATTATTGAACGCTTGTTTTACCGCTCCAACTTCCATTTTATCCTCTTCGTTCTAATTTATTAGAAACACTAAACAAAAACTGTTCGAAAATCTACGAAGTGAGGTTATGTTTCGCAGAACTTGGGAGTTTGTTTTTTACAACTAAACAATGCTCAATTATCCCTGTAGTTATAACAATATTACAACCTATAGTTACAATTTCTTATTTTGTTTAATTTAAGAAAAGGGGTAAATTATGAGAAACCATCATCGTGTGCAATGTTTACAATTCTGAAAATTGTTAAATTGACATTGACATTAAAGGTCTTGAATTGCCAGTGCTGCCAGTGCCAACAGATCCCAAAGCGCTAGAATGAAAGAAGCGTATTTTGTCGTAAAATAATATCTGTCATCAAATTATTCTAGGCACAAAATAAAATTATAAAGTTGTGCTCTGCGATTACATAAATAGGTTATGCACTCCAACAAGAACTGTAATATTATCTAGATTGAATTTTAATAAGATATATTTTATATTGAATAAGAAAAATATGTTAAAAAATTATAATAGATGACTTTAATTCGGTTAAAATAGTTAAGTCATATCACATCTAAATGTCATGTGATTCTAATAGGATACATATTGTTGTTTATAGATTAATTAATGATATTCAATGTATGGTGATGAACTTCCAGTTTTTTTTTTTGTATTCAGATCAGTATGGTCAGTACCACGTGTCAACTGAAATACGCACTTTTATTGGAGTTTTACATTGTTGAACTAGTTTAATGGCTCTAAACTCCATGCTATCTCTTTTATCTTGTTTGTATATTATTTAGTAAAAGGCAACAATAGTTTATTTCTTCTATTGAATGTCCCAAATTACGGTTAATTTTTCACAAAAGTTTGTATTTTTGTTTTTTAGTTCATTTGAAACACTTTTTTGTAACGCCTCCTAGCTTTGTTAGCTATAAATTTAAAACCTGGCAGCATTAATTTTTTTCACCTTCTAAATTGACAGTGACGTCTCCATGTAGATGACGTTTGATTTTTTTCACTTTGGAAGGGAACGGTCATAGACAGCTACGTTTACTTTTAATCGACTAAAACATAAATTTACACTTCTCGCATCACTACAACACTAACAAAAAAGAAACTAAATTAATCAAATTTATTCTCTTTGGTCGGATCTGTCAATCCGAAAAGTACGTAAATATTTTTTTGAGAATTAATACGATTTTATCAATGTAATCAAATATTTTTTACCATTTTTGATTACCAATTGTGATTTAGTTAAGTGCATTTGTGAGTTCTCAGTGTTTATTTCGTTTACACAGTTTCTGTATTGATTTTTCAGCATGGCTCCCCGGTTTGAGATCGCAGTCGGTCTGAAAAAAGGCCACAAAACCACTAAAATATCTGCTGGCAAAAAGGGAATAACAGACAAAGCCATCAGAATTAGGCCCGCTAGGCTAAAGGGTGTAAGTAAAACATTCAATTACATATTGTTTTACAGAAGTTCATAGGTTATGTTTTGTTAATGTTTTGATTATGTTCTTGGTGCTAGAAAATACTGCTAAGCTACCACTAGTCCTTGTGTGTACCAGCATTCTAATAAGCATTTAAATTCAGTATGCTTTAATTAAAAACTAGTACCTAAATATTCCAACTCATTTTTTTAAGTATCTTGGGAAGAATTCTGTACTTACTTCCTTTCCTTTCATTGTGGTTAGTCTGCATCTTAGAGATTCAAATTGTTTCAGTTTATATTCATAGTAACCAAATTCTAGATTAAACTAAAGTTAATAAAATTGGTTGTAGGATAATTTTTTATGCCAGAAAATAACCATAAACATAGCTGAGTAGATTTACCACAAAATATATTTCTAAGACAGCAGTTACACATATAACCATTTCAACTAACACTGCAAGAAACAAAGCCGTACATTATTATTGTTGTGGCTAGTATGTAGACCCCCTTAGTGAAATCAGTACAAGTCTATATCACTCCAGAATATAAGACCTTAGATGTGTGAGAAATATATCTTATAGTTTTTAATTGTCTTTTTCAGCTACAAACCAAGCACTCCAAATTCGTCCGTGACCTGGTCCGTGAAGTAGTAGGCCATGCTCAGTATGAGAAGAGGGCAATGGAATTGCTGAAGGTGTGTATTTTAATTGCTTTAATCTGTATAACAAAAAACCGAATTTAAAAAAGTGACAACCAACCAACCTCCCTACGGACACAACCAACCATCACAACTGCTTTTTAACACTTGGGCTGCGGCTAGTAATCACATGCGCTAGCCCCAGGCGCGGCTAATAGTCAAACGCGTTGTTTTTTACGCGCCTGCCGTGTGCAGCCGCACTTGCTTCACGCAAAGGAAAACACAAGTTATATTATGTTTCCCGCAGCCAGCAAAGTGTTAAGTTTCATAATGTTTGTGTTTTATGCTAAGTAATGACTACTCTTCAATTATTCCTTAGACATTGAAAGGACAATAAATTCAAATAGTTTTAATTATATCAGGATATAGAGTTGCAAACCTAAGAGTGGCTGAGAAATGTTCTGTAATCTCCCCTGCACACCTAATAATTGCTACTGTGCAACACTTTGCCTACCTTTACAGCTCGAATAAAGTTTAAATCTACTGATACAATTGTCTTACCATTTTTTTAATAGAATGCTGTCTTTGCCTTTAAAAACTGCAATTATTCACCCCTGCCCGTAGGCTTTTCGTGTAGTAACTAATAAGTACGGCAACGGCGTCGGCAGGGACAAAGTACTCTAGATGTATACAGGAAAATGAAACATGGACTTCTTAAATCATTGTAGAATCTTGCTGCCGCCAAAGGCGATAACTTACAAGGTCACCAAGGCAGTCCTAGAACATCTGAATCCATGGAGTCATAATAGTAAAATACAAAATACTTAAAAACTATGTTAGTTACAAACAATATAAAAATTAAACACAAGAAAACTGATAAATTGGCATTAGGCTTAACAATGCTTGCCCGAACCAATGGTCAAATGTCATCATTTTAAACCTTAAGGGTGATTAGGCCGTATTCCACCATGCTGGCCAAGTGCAGATTTGTGGTTTTCTTTCACTGAAAAGCCAGTGGTATGTAAATTCAACATAAAGTCAAATGTGAAATAATGCTATTGTTAAAATTCTATTTTCTTAAATTCCAGGTGTCAAAGGACAAGCGCGCGCTCAAGTTCCTGAAGCGTCGCCTAGGCACACATATCCGTGCCAAGAGGAAGCGTGAAGAGCTCGGCAACGTTCTGGTGCAGATGAGGAAGGCGGCCGCACAGGCTCACCACACCCACTAGGCTAACGGACAATAAAATAAGTTAAAAACATAACTGGGTTTCATTTTATTATTAGTTTCTGTTATGCAGGTTTTAAGAAAAGGGTATGCCAAGCCGAAAAGGGATCAAGGACATTTTGTCAGGTGTTGTTGACATTTTTTTATGGAACAGCTAATTTTTTCGCGATTCAGTGTTGGCCCCATTGTACAGTTTTTCAGTCATGACTACGAGCCCTTTTCGGCTTAGCATACCCTTTCCTTATAGCCCTATAGATTCTCAATAAGTTAGGTTGTTCACAAAACTTTTTATCATGTGTGAGAGTTTTTTGCCATTTTTCAGTTCTGCTGTTCCATGGAAAATCTAACAAAATATTTGGAATAGCGTATTTTTTTTTCGCAATTTTAGGGTTGGTCCCACAGCAGTTAATCACTTGACTTATGCTAAAAGTCGTTCGGTAATTTGAATTGAATTGAATGATTTTCGTCAGCAAAATGGTCAACTTTTTGCTGACGCAAATCAAGAAAAAATATTTATATTAGCTAAACTGTAATCTCTGGTTACTTAAAAATAGGCAAAAAATTTACAAACAACCAAATTATATTAAGGCGCAGAATATGACGCAGTATGCTCTCACTAGCAATACACTCAACATTTTTGAAGGGACAAAATCGCATGGGACATGCTTTGCCCATTTTTGAATTTGATTTTTTGTTGGAGCTTTGTGAAATTATTTTAAGCAATTTGAAATGAGCGAGCGAGATAGTGTAGATATTTAATTTAATTGGGCCAAATTGTTGCAGATATCTGCAACATTATCTGATATCAGGTATCCACACTCTATTTTAGCAAAACATGCAGAGTTATAATAAAAGGCTATGCTAAGCCAAAAATAGCTCGTAGTACTCATCATTACGAACTACTATTACTATGGGAGCAACCCTGAATCGCAAAAGAATAATCAGCTGTACTTTAGAAATATGTCAACAACACTCAACGAAATGTATAGCACGTCTCGTAGTAAAAGTCGTTTATAATGATGAAAACTGAGCCCTTTTCAGCTCAGTACACTTTTTCACCCCGTATACATGTAAGCTAATATATTGTTTAGATTAAGTGGGTATTTCACTCTTTTCAATTAAATTAATTAATAGCTTGCTGTGCCGCGCAGGGTCTTGAATTCTGTGAGTTCAAAATTCTGGGTAGCGCAGACCTGTTAAGGGCAAACGTGACGTTTAACATCAGGCGAGCGATTTACTCGTCTCGTCACTCAATTACATAAAAAAAAAAAATTTAATTAACTTTCTAACGCATTTTGTACTTAGTAAATGAAATGAAATATTTATTAATAGCATTGCTAGGGCGTTACCTATTGTTATTTTGTTTACTTCAATGCTATCAGTGTGACGTCTTGCGATGAACTAGAGGGGGTCCAGTCGCAGAGGTCGTACAAAATAGATAAAGATTACATGTACATAATAACGTTCAGCCAGACTACACTGATGATTGACTTGGCAATCGATTTAATAAGCTCGTTGCCACGCTACAATTGCTTACTGTATTACTAGTTTTTATGGTAAAGAAATTGCAGGAATCCAGTATCCAGCCAGCATGCTACAGCATCGTACAGAAGCTTCGTCGTATAAAGGAACTGTTATAATAAATATTAAAAGCATTAATATTGTTGAAATAAAAGCATATGTCAATCCAGGGTATAAGCTAGTTTCATACCAGATTACTTCTAAGTCCGTACTAGGCGACTGGTCTACTTTTCCCAACAAAGGTATTCCTACTGGTAGGGATAAACCCCTTTTGGATAAACCAGTTCAGCATGAATGGATACTATCACATAGCAGGCCAGACTGACTGCCTTTTCTATGTTTAGAGACCACAAAGTGTGGTGCTGTTGTAGGTACAAAGCCAAAAATAAATTAAGGTTTGATTGGTAATTTCGAAATCACCAAATATTTTTGTAGCTAGAATATTTACCTATCTAAGACGTTCTTATCTCACAGAACTTAATAATAAGGGATACTTACGTTATCATCTAGACATTATAGTGGGAGCGACCATCTCACCAATAGAGGCGCCGCAAAGATTGAACTACAACCCGGTCACAATATCTGTGCACCTGACCTCGTGCTAGCAACTCAATTTTGAGCCACTTCCCGATGTTCGATTGTATTACCTATTATCAGATCAATCGTTACAAAATACAGATGTTAATAAGTATACCAAATTTCAGCTCAATCGAACATCGGGAAGTGGCTCAAAATTGAGTTGCTAGCACGAGGTCAGGTGCACAGATATTGTGACCGGGATATAAAAATGTTTGACGCGTGGCAATAAATTTCTTCACAAACTACGATTGTGGCTTCCTCGGAGTCCCTCATTTAACTCCACAAAATTAACTGGACGCTTGGCACCGCAAGCGCGGACTTCGCACAGTTGTTTACAAAGTTCACAATACAGAATGGATGTTGACAATTTGACGCGCCCACATTTTACATCAGTTTCTGACCTTAGGTCAAGTTTTCTTGCGATAATTCCTGATGTAACAAATGAGAGCGAATCGGAATAACAAGCGAGGAAAAGTACTGGTCGCTTTCAGTTTCTTTTGGAAGATAGAAATAAGTGAGATTGCCTGATGGTAAGCGAGCTAGCAAATAGGTCTATGAACAAAATGTTATCTGACATTTTCTCACTTGCTCCTTTGTAAATGAAGCTTATATCCCAATCAAAAGATATTTTCTTTAAAAAATAAGTATTTGGACATGTTCTCCTAATTCGTTTTTCTATTGCAGGGCCTTGATATAACAGACAAAAATATCTAAGTAACCATTGTAGGCAAGAATTGCTACATAGCACCAAGAAATGTGTTAGTTTCGTTATTTTCTACAATTTCATACTAATACTGCTAGCGTATGATTATGTACTCTGATTATAAATCAGTGGTGTTAAAGGTCGAGGCTTGAAATAATGTACTCTGAAAATACAGTTTAGTTGGTGCTTACGTAGGTAATTTAAATAAAATTAATTTATCTGTAGATAATTAACATAACGGAACTGATTCTTCGTCTGTAGTTGGTACCTTTTTTTTTCTGAAACTAGCTGAATATAGAGTTTAGTAAGAGATCTCTTACTATCAGAGGCCATGACAATTTGGGTTGCTGTGGCAACAAAGTTTTTATTTATTCTATTTCTAGCTGTAACAAAGTAGGCTCTTAAAATCATCAAAACAATAAACTAAGTTCATGAAACATATTTTATTGTTACATAATAAGGTACATGGACCAAATATACATAATAGTTTTACAAATTTAGAAATCTCTTTATTTAAACTAATGATGCAATGTAACCTTGCTTTCTCTAGTTTTACTTATTTCATGCCAATAACAAAATAACTGGTGTAAATACCACAGTACATGAGATAACAATTTCATGGTTTAATAACTAATAAAAATTTGAACTTAAAACTGGTCTTTGTATACAACACAGTTTTTAATCTTACGATAATTGATGTAAACAAAAAGAAATGTAACTAATACATTAAACAGTCAAACTGGAAATTAGTAGATTAGTATGTAAAAATTGTCTTTTGCTTTCTGCAGCGAATGTACTGTACCATAAATATTAAAAAAAATGATAGGCAAGCAGCACATGCTGAGGTGCCTGTATCAAATATAACACATGTCGAAATTTTGTAGTAAATATTCAAATTTGTAATGGTAGTTGCACATAGGAGTCACATTTTTCCATCCACATTGCAATGTGCCCCAAAAACATTTAATATTTTTATTTTTACCGTTTCTTAATTGTGGCCGTTTTACAAATGTATGTCCAGTGTGCAACTAGCCTAATTTATAATAACAATGGCAGGATATGGAATGAATTCTACCCTAAGCACCACTGAGTGGCAAATTTAAATTGCTTATACTTGGAAGATCATTAAATGTTAACAAATAGAACACATTGACATCAAAACTTATTTTTAGCTTAATCATTGTAAAATGAATAAACCTAACCATTGCTGTTCAATTATCTTTGTTTATTTTTTTAAAATATCACTGAGGTTCATTAAGCTTCTATACCCTAGCTATTGCTGTAACATAAATATGCCTCTACAGGCATGTATGTACGTATCTACGTAAGCAGCAATTTAGTTGATACACTTAACCTAAGCTAGTAAAGAAAAAATTAAACTAATACGGAACATTGGAGAATAGATAAGACACTGATTCGCCATTGTGAGTACGTCTCACCGCCTCTGCCAGCATCATGGATACGTCAATACATTGTATTTTCGGGCAATCTTGCATGTGCTTCTCTTGTGGTATAGTGTTAGTGACAACAACAGCTTCCAAGCATGATGCGTTGATCCGTGAAATTGCCGGCCCTGAGAAAATACCATGAGTTAAGATTCCGTAAACTTTGATAGCTCCAGCTTCAACAAGCTTCTCAGCCGCATGGCAGATAGTGCCACAAGTGTCTGCCATATCATCAACGAGAATGGCTGTGCGGTCCTTGACATCTCCTACAAGTACCATAGAGGCCACTTCATTGGCCTTTTTTCGTTCTTTATGGATTAAAGCAAACTCAACATTAAGTCTGTCAGCTATAGACGTGACTCTCTTTGCGCCGCCCGCGTCTGGAGACACGACAATGCTAGTCTTCCAGTCAGGTATGTTCTCTTTGATCCATTTCAAAACTGCTGGTTCCGCAAAGAGGTTATCTACAGGAATATCGAAGAAGCCTTGAATCTGAGACGCATGGAGGTCCATTGTGATGATGTGATCAGCACCTGACACGGACAGAATGTTTGCGACGAGTTTCGCAGTGATCGGCGCACGGCTCTTGTCTTTTTTGTCTTGCCGAGCGTAAGGGAAGCACGGTATCACAGCGGTGACGCGAGAAGCGGATGCAATTTTACAGGCATTTATCATGATGAGCAGCTCCATAAGATTGTCGTTAATCTCTCCGCTCCCACTCTGCACGATGTAAACATCTTCTCCGCGCACCGATTCTCCTATTTCAACGCACGTTTCCATGTTACTGAACTTCTTAGTAACGACTTTTCCTAGATCGATCCCGAGGCGGTCTACGATCCTTTGCGCCAGATCTGGGTGGGAGCTCCCGCTGAAGACCTTGATGTTCGGCATCCTTGTAGTTAGCGGCAGTGTTATATGATCTAATTTATTCACTACTTCTTCTAAGGTTACTGTTGATTTCATCTACACTTGATCCAAGCCGACCTCCCGATCGCCAATCGCGTTATGTACAGCGATAACAGTGAGATGAACTATTTATGTTCGAGTAATTGTTGATAAGGCACTCTTGAGGCAACGTGGGGACTCGCCGCCGTGCCTTTTATTACGCACCGCACTTGCCGAGCCACTTTTCACGCGTTCACCCGTTCCGTTCGCAGCGCACGTTTTACTTTTTTTTCATTTCACTATTTAAATTGAACTTGATTGATTTGACCTGTCAGGAATGTCAAGTTAATCAAACAGAACATAGATAATATAAGCAAGCAAACTTTTGTAACAAACCATAGATACTACTACTTCATTTGTGTCGAAAAACTGGCAACAATCGAATAAAACGCCGTTGAAACAACACTAGTTTTTTTTATGTTTTTTTAGGGTTCTATGGTTAATTAGGGAATACTTAAAACAGCCAAATTTGTCTGTTTTTTTTTTTTAATTTATAAGCCACGTTACTTACGTAAGTGGTACGTCTGCGTTTCAGTCCATGGATCAGTCAGTGATAAAGGCATCTTGGACCTGATCCATGTCGTATAATAAAAAGCGTACAAAACTATAAATAATCATGATAATCTTTTTATGTATGCCATGTTTCGTGCGTCACAAATCACAACGTAGGTACCTTTATTGGCAAATTATAAAGCGCCCCTAGCGGTTACTTGTAGAACTAAAATCGGCACCCTGAGTCGCTGAGTAAAAACACCGTATCGAAAACTAAATGTCAGCGAGTAAAATTTTTAAGCCGTTGCCATACAATACTCCATTACTAAGACTCCGCTGTCCGTCTATCCGTCCATCTGTCACCAGGCTGTATCGCATGGACCGAGTTTAAATTTTCACAGATGACGTATTTCTGTTGCCGCTGTAATAACAAAAAAAACGGAATAAAATAAATATTTAAGGGGGCTCTGTATGGGAGCCCCCTTAAAGAACAATGGCGACGTCCCATAAATTGGTTTACCCAGCCTTTTTAACATTTGCAAGCTACGTTCATTAGAGATACTTTTAGCAATGATAACTTATGCTACAAGAATACGTATACAAATAGTATTTAATGTACAGAAGTTGGGAGAAAATAATTGACAAAGGTTAAATTGTGTAGGTACTTAACCTATAATGTTATTATGATTATTACCTAAATAACTACATACCTACTGTAAACCCAGCTGTATTGTGATTGCGTCGGGTATAAATACGAGTATGTCTAAAAAATGCGTTTCACTAATAGCTTTATTTACATGACGTATGCGTAACCGGCAATTTATACACCGCAGAGCCATTTTCAACAAAGATCAAATCACTTGCAAATCTTTAGTCCAGAGGGAATGCCGTGTGTCTCGTGAAAAGCAGAGTCATCAGAGAGGAATATTATCAGGCCAAATCTTCGGTAAATCAATAAATAATGCAAACACTGCTGAAACTTCGTTTGGTTAGAATAACAC
Organism: Alcis repandata; assembly: GCA_949125135.1. Lineage (NCBI taxonomy): Eukaryota > Metazoa > Arthropoda > Insecta > Lepidoptera > Geometridae > Alcis > Alcis repandata. The sequence goes on from OX421238.1 coordinate 10,207,221, forward strand.
GATTGTCGGGATGTCGGTTGACTACTGAAAATGACGTGACATTAGTTGATATTACTGATAGATGACTGACGACAGAATGAAATAAAACGCAATACGCTGGTATTGCGTTTTATTTCACGAACCTGCAATAATTTGTTAAAAAATTGAACTTTTGAGTCCCTACTTCTAAAAATATACGAGACCTACAAAATAATTAGAGAAATATTATCATTGAAAACAATCTTAATAACATTAATGAACGGGGCCTCGTTTTTTTTTTATTCAACTGGGTCACGCATCGCCATCCTTCTTTTGTCGTTTTTACAGATGGTACGGAATCCTTCGTACGCGAGTCCGACTCGAACTTGGCCGGTTTTTTTTCAATTTAGACTTGCTGAACTGAATGTTACTTTTAATTTAACAAAATATAGCTCCTGGCAGCACTGATATTGTCAGTATTTGCTATTTGTCAGTTGTTTCGTTGTTTGTGATGTGACTTTAAAAAGCCTCTTTTACAATCTTCTCAATTTTCTCAAGTCCTCAGTAAACATTCAATTAATTTCAAGAAATTGTTTAGTTGATATATATAACAATTGTTATTTGGAACACTCAGCTGCGATGTACTACTGAGAAATACCAACTGGCGTGGTAATTTTGCCTGTCTAAAAAATTGGCGGCAATTGTCGAATAGTCTTGCAGCTATGGCTTCTGACGAAGATTCCTCATCCCCTGGCAAAAGCGAAACTAAACCCCATAGTATGAAAGTGCTTCGTTGTATGGACTGGCTCCATAAACAAAATAGTCGACAAGTGAAGAAATCGTTACAGAACAAAAATGACATCCAGTTTATTATCAAGATGAACGCTGATCGTAAGAATTTCTTGTTATCTGCCGCTGAAGACGAAGCAACAGTACCACCTGGTGTTTTGGAGTCTACTGCTGAACCTATAGTTGTGGTAAGATAGTCCATTTCATATATCATACAAAAATAAAAGGTATAAGCGATCTGCAAACCAATTTTCATCGAAATCTTTTACAAAATTATACAGGGAAATACATTCTAGGTATTTGAAATGAACAAATGTGGAATCTGGGTTTCCAGATATCTTCCCAGTTTTGACTGGCAGAACCATCTCGAGTTAAACTTTTCAAATAACTGCATGCACTACGAAGAGACATTGCTTACATTATTACAACTGAAACCACAAGGTCACCATTTGTAAAATTCCATTTACCTACATGCTATATTTAGTATAATAGACAACATTTAGTAAACAATCCTAAATAGTCACTAAATTGTGGTTTATTTTATATCTCAGTACATAATGGTAGCAATAAAGCATTGAGTATTAAATAATGATTATAAAATATCTTTTAGTTAAAAAAATGGTGGTTTACTACAATCTTTCAATACTGTATATGTATATATTATATAACAATAGCGGCTCGTCCCGGTTTCGCATGGGTGGACACTATTGAAGTTTTAGTAAGGATCCCTAATTTTTTCAGGTAATAAATATAGCCTATGTCACTTTGGGATAATGTAGCATTCGAATGGTGAAAGAATTTTTGAAATCGGTCCAGTAGTTTTCGAGTTTATTCCACACAAACATCCAAAAATACAAATCTTTCCTCTTTATAATATTAGTATAGATGACACAAAACTTATTTGTTGCATGAAAAAGAGCATTTAGGAAAAGGTTAGAAAGGCAAGCCTTGTATCCCTACTAATATTATAAAATTAAATGTGAATGTAAGTTTGTTCGTTACACTTTCAGGCAAAAAGTACATAACCAATCATCATTAAACTTTGTACATACACATATTCTTGGAGGTATTAGAAATAACACAGGATACTTTTTACTAAAAAAAATGGTCCGCGGGTGAAACTGCAGGGTGCAGCTGATATTGTATATTTTAACACTTTGGGGTTAGAAATCACATGCGCTAGCCCCAGGCACGGCTAATAGTCGAACGCATTGTGTTTTACACGCCTGGCGTGTGCAGCCGCACTCGCTTCGCGCAAAGGAAAACACAAGGTATATGTATTCCTGCAGCCAAAGTAAACATATGTATATTTTGATTGTTGCAGCCTTTATACCGTCTCAAAACTGAAAAACTGAGCATGGAATGTGATTGGCAATCATGCCGGCAAGTCTTCTCGGATTATGAAAAGTTTCAGAAGCATGTTCAGGAACATACCACAGATATCCAAGTTCTGGAGACAAATGATGATGATGGTGAAGATAAAGGTATACTGGATTTTTTGATCTTAGTAATTGCGAATAATAAATCTAAAACTTGTGAGTTGCGTGCTGTATTTTATATGCAAAATTTCATGAAGATCCGATTAACCAAGACTCAAGTTATTGTAACTGAAGTTTAAACATTTTTTAAAAAAAATTCCAGTGGTTTATGTATGTCTATGGGACGTGTGCGGCCACAAAACTCCCGATTTCAATGAAATGATTCGTCACATCAACTACCATGCGTATCACACCAAGCTCATGGCCGTGGGGTTCAATGCTCGAGCCACGCTAAAACTGCTACGTTGTAAAAAGGACTCTAAGAATCGGAATGTCCTGCCACCGCTGAAAGGTGATCACTGTTGCATGTGGACGGGATGTGGCCAAGCATTTGATTCTATGCAGGTAATAATAGTTGAAATAAAATAATAGTTACTAACATACAGGGTTATTCAGAAAGGGCCGAAAAAGGGCTCATAGTACTCATCTTTATTAACAACTTTTACTATGATACCAACCCGGAATTCGCGAAAAAAAAATCAGCTGTTCCATAGAAAAATGTCAATGACACTCAACAAAATGTATGGACCAGCTGAATTTTTTCGCGTATTTCGAGACTGAGCCTTTTTCGGCCCTTTCTTAATAACCCTGTATAAGGTAATAATAGTTACATTCATAAAATTATTATTTCCATAGTTTGCAGTACCTACTATTTTATGTGAGATGAGTCTTTAATTTTTACAGTAACAAAAAGTTTAAAAAAAATTAAATTAGTGATTTCGTTTGATAATTACAAAATATCCTACTACATCTCTAATGCAAACAGTAAACTTTAATTGCTACATTAGTAACTTAGTTTAACTTTATCTCAATCAATTTCCAGAAATTCTTCAACCACATGAAACTGCATATAATCTACTCCACCAAGCACGTGTGCTCGTGGGCCGGCTGCGGGGCCACCTTCCCCCGCCGCATCCAGCTCTCCGTGCACATGCAGTCGCACACCGGGGAGCGGCAGATAGCGTGCTTCCACTGCGGACAGCACTTCGCTAACAATAGGAAACTGCTGGACCATTTGCGGAGACAGGTTTGTTATTTATTTATTTGATTGGTTAGCAGCATAAGCTGTGCCTACCACAACTTCTGACGTAAAATACGTAGCGAGTGTTCTATAGAAAATTGTAAGCCATTTATATCCCGCTTGGGGTGTTTTGTGCATTGCCCCCCAACTGCCAGCTTACCCAAACCAACCAAGCTCCCTAAAATAACGGAGCACGGCCTGGGGTCGCTGGCACACCTCATCCATTTGTATTGCACCATTTACGCCTGTCAGTGGCCACTTTTTTTTACTAGTCTGTTTTCCCAATGCTGGGCAATTGTTTGCCCTCACCCATTAAACTAATATTTTTAATAACAATGGCGATTTCTACCTTACACTTGGCCAGCGTGGTGGAATATGACCTAACCACCCTTTGAAGGGGGACCTGGTAGGATGATTAATGATTGATTTAAATAAATGTTTCACTCATAGCTCCTCACTAGGATACCTTGCGTCGAAGATGCCATGGAACACACGCAAAGACAAGGATAACTAACACCAGAACAGATTTAAATTCATCATTCAAACATCTGCCTGACTGGAATTCGAACCGGGACCTCTGGCTTATAAGGCCGATTTGAGTTGAGACTTACGCTAATAATGTATTAAACGCTTATTCCAGAATGTAAACCCAAACTCGCCCTGGACTTGTTCAATGTGCGGTAAAAACTGTGCCACAGAATACCTTTTAAACGAGCACTCGCGTATGCACGTGTCCGCATATGCATGTGCTCTGTGCGACATGTCTGCTCAGACGGCCACGGCGCTCGCGCAGCATGTGAGGTACCGCCACCTCTCTGCGAGTGACACTAGGACCCACGCGTGTCCGCAATGTGATTATAAGTGAGTATAGCTTTAGGCACTCCTTGGACGAGGCCTTTTTGCTGGGGGTCCTTGTAAATGAGGATTGACATAAATACACATTTAATTTTTTTTAATTATATTACTTTAAATTACAAAGAAAAATAAATAATAGTTAAAAAAAAACTAAAAAAACACGCTTTTTATAAAAAACCGAACTAAAAAAATAGAAAATAAAATTTTATAAATTTAAATTAAGAATAGGGTTGAAAATTTCAATAAATATAAATTAATAATAGTGTAAATAAATAAATATATGTATTTTATTTTTAAAAAGCGTGGGGTGCATGGGTCAATAGATATTATATATTTTGTAGATACATTTTGTATTGACAGAAACGAGCACCCCACGCTTTTTTAAAAATAAAATACATATATTTATTTATTTACACTATTATTAATTTATATTTATTGAAATTTTCAACCCTATTCTTAATTTAAATTTATAAAATTTTATTTTCTATTTTTTTAGTTCGGTTTTTTATAAAAAGCGTGTTTTTTTAGTTTTTTTTTAACTATTATTTATTTTTCGCTTTTTAGTTCGATTTGCTAACTATTAACCATTATTAATATGTACAAATGTGTTGGTGTTATCCGATTTTGGCCGTCTGCTCAAGCAAATTAAAAATAAAATTGATGCGTAACAAAAAATATTGAGCAAAAAGATTTGTAGCCGCGTGGTTTCGATCCTCAGACCTCATAAAATAAAATTGATGCGTAACAAAAAATATTGAGCAAAAAGATTTCTAGCGCGTGGTTTCGATCCAGGGACCTCTGGGTTTTGAGCCCAGCACGCTTCCACTGCGCCACTCTGTTCTCTGACACGAATGACGAAATTACCATTTGTAAGTTAAACGGTATTAAAAGTTAAAGAAACTTTATAGAAAAAGCGTGTTAAAAAATTTAATAGTTAAAAAAACTAAAAAACACGATTTGTTTAGTGTATTGTCATCGGTCCTCGATATATCTACAAAGTTTGAAAGAAATCTGACCGTTTAAAGTGGGTCAAAAACGCGCTCAAAGGAGTCGGTTACATACAAACATACAAACATACAAACATACAGGTGAAGCTAATAAAAGCGTGTTAATTAGATTAAGTATTTTTTTTAAAAGATGTGTTTTTTTGCAAGGAATAAAAGGGCTTTTTTATTTTTTATTATTTTGTTATAGTATATAACTATAGGTTAGTTGTACATATTCAATTCACTATCAGTTTCAGAAGTGGGATGAAATGTAAAAAATCTAAATTATTTCAAAAATAGTACTTTCAAAATGTTATTTTGTCAGACCTAGCCACTATAAACTAAGTGATAGCGCATATCTTGGCAGACAGTGTCTTTCGTAAACCCGTTAACATATTGGGGTTATGATACTTTATTTATCAGTATTTAGGAACTAAATCTCAATTTGGAAAAAATAGTCCTGTTGCAGATCTATGTCTATTTTATCATGTAACACAAACCACCATTCACCATTTATTAAAAATCATTTAAATATATTTTTTGACTATCTATCTATAGCATGTAAATCTGATTTAAAAATCCTGAATTGACGATTCGTCTTTATCTTCAGGGCCGTAACAAAATGGGATCTAAAGAAGCACATCCCAACGCACAACCGCAAGAAGAAACGCCCTCGTCCCAACAAAGGCACTGATTTGTCAGACGAAAACTCGGACACCTCCGAACCAGAAGTCAAGAAGAGAGCTCCAAGAAAATACGCCTGCCACTTGTGCCCGGAGAAGAAAATGAAGGTTTTTTGTAGAGGAACGAAGTTGACTACTCATTTAGTTAAAGTGCATGGAGCGCAGTGGCCGTTTGGGTATAGTCGATTCAGGTTAGTATATAGATGTAGTATTTTAGATTCACTTAACTGTTTATTTTTAAAACATGGTCATCATTATTATTATGTTTCTTCGACTTCCAATTATGATGTATTAACATTTTTTTTAATATATGCTGAAAACGCAAGATTAGAAAAGGTACTTTTCAGACTAAACAAATTCAGAAATTAAACTGGCCAAATCAGAAGAAGCAGCTAGTTTGAAGGTGTGATGCATAACATCAGGCTAGCGTGTGACTAGTCTTGTTATTTCAATACATAAAAAGACTTCTATAGATACCATCTCCTTTTAACTTAAGGTTCCATAATGTCATCTCATTGATTTGGGTTTTTATTCTAGTCTAGCAAAAATAACTATACTCTTGAAGCAGTAATTGTTTGTACCCTCGTTACCCAAAACAAGGTATGAGAATCAACAACCTTAAACAAACTTTCATACACATTTCAGATATCAAATAAGCGAAGACGGCATGTACCGTCTCACCACCACACGCTACGAAGTTCTAGAAGTTTCCGAGAAAATCGTCGACGGCTACAGCGGCCCAAAGGAATCTCTGACGAACAACCTAGAATTCACCATCAAACAAACTTCGGAAGCCACTGAGACCACCCCCACAAGCTTCGAGATCGTTCTAAAAGATGATAAAAGTGTTAAAGACACAGTGGTGAAAACTGATGGTGGTGATGAGAATCAAGTAGAGATAGTGCTGTGTGATGTGGACGATAAAGGTAACATAATTAAGTCTGAGGTCATAAACTCGGATCAGTATATAGGTGAAAATAATTTTGGACAGCTTTGTCTGTGACAGTGAGAGCCGGGGTGTTAAAAGTAGCCAAATGGCTTAGAAATATAAAAATTAGGTTAAATAAACTATCAAATAAGGTAATTATTATAGCGATTTACTGATGTTGAGTCTGGTCTGGTGTATATCATTTCTAATAGACTAATCTTCGGATGTAAGAATTCTTACCTCAGAGGATAAAAAGCTGGGGAATGGCAACCTGTTATAATAGATCCAACCGTTTATTTTCTTTTTGACAGCACCAATAGAACGTAACTGCGTCATGTTACGCAAAAGTTCACTTTTAAATGCGAGGTTTTAAAAATATGACAACTGCCTAAGTTTGCTCCTTGATCCCGTATAATAATCATCTTTGACAAATTGAGTCCATAAGTGCAGCAGTTTTTTTATAAATTACATAAAATAACAAACGTTTTTAAAAATTTACGTTCTATGGCTATCACCATAGTGATGTTACGATTGAGATATCGATATTGTTTATTAGCTATTTTTATACGGGTATAATATAGCATTCTAATGTAGTATAAATATAGATTGGTAGATAGATTGATTTTAGGAAGACTATTATTACGTGTCAATGTAACAAAAGTGAGAATAGAATGACGTTCTACTACTTACTAGCGCCATTCCTACGACTGTTCTCTTTCCGCACAGACTCGATAGAAAAATGAATCGATATCGTGTCCACTATAATCACTTGGTCACAACACTATAACTGTCAAATTAGATCTGTCAAATAGAAAATAAACGGTTGGATCTATTAAACTATGGTTAAGGTTATGGTTAGGAGTGATTGCTACTACCACAGCACAAGTTTGAAGGATTTATTTGACAGATCTAAACTAAACTAAAAATATGTCTGTCTTTGTCATTGCAACCTATCAGACAAAGACAACAATACTTTTAGAAAAAATAGATTTGTTGACTAAAGACATCAATGGTTCCATTATATTTCTATTTTGGTATTTTTTGAGCTAGGTTTCTTGCAGCTACAGTCATAGCAGCTCTCCATAACAAGGGAGTGATAATGAACACGGCATTGTATGTTTCAGGGTTTCTATTATTTCTTTTGAGCCGATAGGTTTTTTTCCACATTTTTTCTCAATCTGCAAACGGTAGAGCCATGAGCAGAAGTATCTGTGTTTGGGATAGATAGATAAACTCTTCGAATGAGGTCCAGCGACCTCATTTCCTTATTGTATCTTCCCTGCATCTTTGCAGCGGCAATATTAAGCCTCGCTTTTTTGTGTTTGGGTATCTGTAAGCTGTGACACTAGGATGATGTATGCTTCCAATCTTTGGTAGATAATTTTAGTTCTCTCTGATTAGTTTAAGAAATGATACGGCAAAATCGAACCTCGAGATTCTACTGTATTAAATAATTATGATAGGTAATATTTGTTATAGGTACCTAGTATTAAGGTAATAATTATAACAGCAGCTGTGTTGCATTATTATAGTCTAGTCGATTATAATTATTTGTTTCTCATTACTCATTAGTATAAAAAAAATATTTATCCAGACCATTGACTAATTACGTCACTTGATAATGTCAAATACACGATCTTAACTGTGGTTTGAAAATGTATGTAAAAAATTAATAGTTAAAAAAAACTAAAAAACACGATTTGTTTAGTGTATTGTCATCGGTCCTCGATATATCTACAAAGTTTGAAAGAAATCTGAAAGGAGTCGGTTACAAACATACATACAAACATACAGGTGAAGCTAATAAAAGCGTGTTAAAAATGAATTTAATAACAGCAGCAATGCCTTGTCATTTCAAGTAATTATCTATTAACACTTGATAATGTCAATCAAATCTTAACTATAGTTTGAAAATGTATGTAATAAATTTATTTGATGGTGGTGGTTCAATGTATTATATTTGTTAATTGTTGTACTATATTTCATATGCATTCTAAATTTATAAAAACGATTTAATAATTTTACATCATGATTTTGTTCTGTATTAAATTTCTTTTCTCTTTAATTCCTTTGTGCATCGAAAGATTTTTTCAAATAAATATAAATTTGGTATTTTAATCATATAATAGTTATAAGGAATCATGAGCTTTATTGTGATACATTGAATAAAATTTGTTAGTAGTATTTGGCATTTTTTTGAAACCAAAATCAAAAACCAAAACAAAAAAATCTAGAAATTGGTGAATAATAAATGTGTGATCAAAGTATAAACAAAAATGTATTCTTAATAACAGAATCAATAAAACAAACAAATATTTTCACTCAAATATACAACTACCCTCAAAGGTTCTTAAAACTTTCGACCAGACGTTTCGCTTCCCTGAACCCTGATTCCACCGCGCCGTGGACCGCACTATGTCTGTGATGGGAAGTGGCTTCTCCCGCGAAGCAAACAACCGGAAACTTGTTATCGAAGTAAAGCGGCTCGCTTAGTAAGATGGCGCCGTCGCCGCCAATTTGTTCCGTAGCCACGCTTCGGTATGAGTACGCGCCGCGAGCTAGCGGATTTGAAGCCCATTGCGATCTGGAAACATATTTGAAGTTTAAAGAAAAACTGTCCTCAATTATAGGATAATTTACTAAATCTGCGTCTGTAAAACAAGCAGAAAAGTATGACGTGAGCTCTTTCCGCATTTCACTTGCGTCCTTAACTCTTCATCTATCTACCTCATCGTTTCTATTGTGCTTGCAAGCGGAAGACGCGATAGCAAATACAAGCAATGGAATCAAGGGGTAAGAATAGGATCGAAGCTGCTTACCATAAGGCTACCCGAAGGATAGGCAAAAAATAACACATCGAAAAGATATACTTACCTCACTACACTCTTAACGGTCGAAACATCAAACTTCTTTCTCAGCACTTCATTCATCAGCTTAGTAACCCCCGCATGAACCTCCGCTAAGCTAAGTTTCTCCATCAACTCTGCCCCGTTCCCATACATCCACGCTAGCAAGAGATTCGGCTGATGCGCAACAGTATCTAAGGCGTTAATCTCTGTAATCCAGTTGTCTTTGCCAAACTTGGCCTTGTCTTCATCTGTCCATAGGATTACGAAGCTGGATGGGGTCTTAGGCCACCAGGGTTTGTCGAATTCGATGTAGATTTTGTCAAGCACAGCGAGTTGTAGAGAGTTGATGGTAGTCACTTTGCTGAATGGTAGCGACGGGTAGAATAGTTTGGAGTGGCTGAAAGATGGCATAAAGAAATATTAGTTAACTGATTTTTATTTTATTCGTTAGAAAATAATTGCAAATATTTATAAGAAAAACAAACAACACTAAGACACTCCAGATACAAAGACGTATCTAACGACACTCGCAATCCACAGTCGTTTAATAAGTTTAGGTGGTAGGTCGAATAGAAACAAACATTCTTTCACTCGGAAATCAACAACTCTTCTTTTGAACACACAAGAAAAATTAAAAAGTGTACAGACGTACCTACAACTCGCTTTTATTCCTCTCGTAAAACGTGGATATCACCTAACTAAGGTATTCCTACTAAGCCACGGCATAAAATAGAGTTTCCATGCGGTACGACATATAAAAAGTATTGATGTTTGAGATATCCGTCATAGGCACGGGTTATGATTTAACAATGGTTTCCAAAACTTACCGCTCTTGCAAAACTCCAATAGAAACCGTCACAATGACGCTCTTAGCTGTATACAAGCTGCCATCTTTACATTTCATCTGAACCAGCGGGTTTTTTGACGTCGGAACGACGCTGGCCAGCACTTGGTTGTTGGTGTTCCATCTGATGATCTCCACTTCTTTGTTTAGGAGTATTTGTACGGGAATCTCTTTGGTAGGATCGGGGTATTTGTTCTGAAATGTGAAAAGTATAAGTCTCATAACCAATGAATGACTGTTGGTCAGGAAAACAGCGGAGTCTGTATTTTCTGATAAGTACTACCTATAATCCTATTGCTTTTTAAAGTAGCGTACTAACTACCACGCGATGATGACCAAAGCAGCTCCCGCTTTGTAAGTCAATGTCGCTTATTCTAAGAACCTAAGTTTGTAGACTTCACAGGTTACCTAAAATGCTAGATTCCGCGAAAAGATGCTTTTAAAATCCAAAAACCTTTTCAAAACATACCAATAAAACGTCCAAGATCATCTTATACCCCTTCCCTTTCCAATTCAGTAAGAATTCCCCCTCGCAAGGCCAGTGTTCTTCCAACCCTCGCAAGGACTTGCCATGCTTAGGATCGTTCTGACCCCCAAGGTGGTTCATCCGCGCATAGTTCTCGATAAAGGACTTTGCTAACTGAGGGTTGCTTTTTAAAACTGGACTGGAGTTCATTCTGAAAAAAAAAGATCATTGATTACCTACTTCATATTAAAATTAAATCTTCGGGCGGTTTTGGAACTGTCACAAACCTTATTTTTGCACAATACGCGCTACTAGATAACTGCCCTTCAAGTAGCAACTATGTGTAGTAACATTTTTTTCTTTGACTGGCATCACAATTTATAGTAGGTACAAAGGTAGGTAGGTTACTTACGCGCTCTGAACACACTCCAGAATCGACTGCGCGCCTTTCTTATCCCCATTTGCCACTTGGTCACCAATTGCCTTCAGTATATCTTGGCTGGTGCTCTCTGGAACTACATCCCCGTTGGACAGGACGTAGTAACTTGTGCTTGGGTCCGGTCTACCAAGAAGGTCTAAAGGGTTTGCTATCTCGAAGACTATGTTATCTTTCTCGCCATGACACCTGGAATCATAAATCGAAAATTCTATGATTTGTTTTGAAGGATTTTACTTAAGTGTGCTTCGGGTTCAGTACACCCAATTTACAGAACCAACTCTTGACAAGACTGGTTATGTGCGAGCTTAGTTTTCACAAACATTTTGGTATATTATGTAAATCCGGAAGCAGATGCGCGAGCGCAGCTGACGAGAAAATGCGTAATATATTCTGAAAAAGTTGCAAAAAGTAAATAGCTTACCAAGCAGCCCCGATATCAACAATGCCGTTACCGAACTCCACCGCTTGTATCCTGCCACCGATTCTATCTGCTGCCTCGAGCCCCATCACTTTCAGTCCAGCATCATGCAGCTTTCTGATAGCCGCGACGCCTGCTGCGCCGCACCCTATCACTATCACGTCCATTATGCCACTAGAAAATGTTAGTGTCTTAAAAACCCGCAGTCAGGGCCGCTTTTACATTTAAATTAACGGGTGCGATAGAGACAGAGCGATCACTCTGGCCTTATTGTTGCGCGTTTTAAGGTATTTTTGGTTAGGTACGGTTCTTTCGCCGTGCGTGGTAAAATTAACTGTACTGTGACAAGACAAAGAATTCGGAGTGAAGCCACAGAATACTATGGTGAAGCTTCTATACCTTTTACACGCTTTTTATTAGCTTCACTTGTAGTTATGTTTGTAACCGACTGTTTGGTTTTTCATACAAAGCGTGTTTTTTAGTTTTTATTAACTTTAATTTAGTTTTATTCATTCTGTGGCGTAAATTAGGAATCAGGATCATACAAATATACATCTAAGACTACCATAATAAACAACAAAGAGCCACTCTGGATATAAAGTTTTCTCTCTTTTAGAAGCTAGAATAAAAATGATACTGAGATTATTGATCGATGAGCTGATCGAAATGCACAAGACAAATGGAAGTAATTCAAAATTGCCAGTTTCAAAAAACCTTTTTAAGATCTGTACAAAAATGCAATGCACCTAACGTGTGTCACTGCATCAAGTTGCCAGCAATGTAAATTGGATAGCTATTTATAAAATTAGTTATCTAAAAGTAAAAGTAAAATTAAAAATTATCAAATAAAACTGAATCTAAACCGGTTTTTGATCACTAATACGTCAAGCCAAGCTAAACACGATAAATGTCACTGCCGAATCAAGTGTTTACAACTCACTTACGATTGTGAACAAGATAAAGTGTAACAACAACAATAATTTAATACACGACAAAAATAACATTATACATCAACCGAAAAAATTAGACTGCAGGAAAATGAAATTTTTCAGCGAATATATCTGGAACTCGAATCAAAGAAAGCCTATAGTCGTCTAATCTTAAAATTAGAGGTCAAATTCATCAATTCAACGTTTGTATTTAAGGTCGCATACAATATAACACTGTAGTAAGTACAGCACTGTTTTATTTAACATGTAAGTACTTCTATTTAATCGGTTTTTCCACTAACCTAAAAAACTTGACATATTATTTACCTGCAGATAAACACTGGTTGGATCCTACAGTGAAATGTTGCTTGTAACTGTTAATAACATAACGTACTTAGTTTATCAGATAGATTGATTAGATAAAGTTTTGCAGTCTCACTATTCATTCACGTGTAGGTACATTTGCATACTTTTGAAGGCGTGACGTGTAATTAAAACGTTGAAGAAAACATCTAGATTCACCACAACTATATTTACTTGCGAACTTATGCTATTGAGGCAGTCATTTGTTTGGGAAACTTAGCTATTCAGAAACAATTTAAAGTGGCTTACATACCTACTTCAAAATATTCAAAAAATTACTTACTCCATGCGCCACATTGAAGCCAATAAAATCACAGAACAAAAAAAACGTGTCCAAGAGTTGGATTTTGAGATTCTTCTGATTTAGAGTACATAAGTGTTGCTATTACGTAATTATAAACAACTTTATCTTTTGTTTTTATGTAGCTACAGCTTATCTGTTTGAGAGTACGTAGAGCTACCTAATTGCATGGTTAATTATGTTCTCGAGACTAGTTTACCAATTGACCAAAACGGAACAAAACAAGGAGATTTTCACGCTTTAAATTAGGTACGAAATCTATTCGTCACCTAAAATTAGCTAGTCGTTATCCTCGAGGTTGATTGTCGCCACTCCGACGAAGGCATTGGTAAGACCAGTAGCTGTCTTGCTTTGTTTCTGTTTTGTCTTAATTTCTAATTCCATTTTTTTTCTAAATAATAAACGTTAACGATAATTAAACAAAAACATTTATTACGGTGCATTTTATTTATTTATAACTGTTTAAAAATACTAAATAAAACCAAAGTCATATAAAATATGTATGTGAAATAAATTATGTACGTATAGGTAGTAAGCATGAGTCTTATTAGTAAGTATCTTTAATTTAACTATAAACGCAGCGCTGCAATCGCATATTTTGTATGACATTAAGTTTGGTGGTTCCAAAAACATTGGTACAGCAGACACATAACGTTCACTTAAGATTCTCAATCAGCCTCTGGGCCTCCCTGAACCCCGAGTCCACCGCTCCGTGCGCGTCGTGGTGCCAGTGGTGTGAAGTAGCCTCCCCAGCGAAGCAGACCACTGGAACTCCATCAATACTCAGCGGTTCGCTGAGTTCCACAGCTCCCCCGCTTTGGTTCTCTTCTGTAGCCGCGCTGCGTAAAGCATACGCGCACCCAGTCAGGGAATCCAACGTCCATTGTGTCCTGGAAGTTGTTAAATTGGCAAATTAAAGAAAGGCTTGTCCGAAATTATTGATGATTGGAAGAACTCAAATCTGGCTTCATCTTAGTACTTAACAAAATATTGCCAAATGAAGTGACGCCTTTATGTGCACTGGATGACGTGACATTCCATGAAAATGTAATAAAGCCTTAACGAAATCGAGATGATAAGGGCTACTATTGTTAACCCAATAGTGAAATGGTTAGTAAAACGTAGATCCAAACGTATTAGCAGCAACTTAATCATCATTACAGTTAGTTGTTAGAAAATTATGTTATGTTATGTTCTTTGTCCGCGCCACCAAACATATTGGTCGCACTGTCTTCAAACATGTGGTATAAATATGCAATACAAATGTGCCCATAATTACATAAATACCTATAGTTACCTATCTAACCTTACCTCTTAAAAGCCTTAATCGGCGTCACATCAAATTGCTTCTTTACCACCAAATCAAACAGTTTATTCAACCCAGCCTCCACCAGTTCCTGGCTAGCCCTCTCCATATCTGCTACTCCTCCGCTGTTCACCCAAACTAGCATTGAATTCTGCTGAGCAGCCACCGTATCAATACCAAATACTTCGGTCACCCATTTGTCAGCACCAGAAAACTTGGCCTTGTCTTCATCGGTCCATAAGATCTTGATGCTGGCAGGGTATTTAGGCCACCAGGGTTTTGTGAATTCAACATAGATCTTCCCCAACAGACATAGCTGGAGGTCGTTAATAGTGGCAACTTTGGTGGGAGGTAGTGGGGGATTGAAGAGTTGAGCGTGCCTAAAAAAATTTCAGATTGTGGAATTATGGACATAATAAATCATTTATTTCAGGCTTAAAAATATAATCTGCGTAAATGTACGGATGTACCGAATGTCAAAGCTATAAGTAGGCAACTATGATGTATTTAAAGTATATAGTATATTAATACATTTATACATAGTAATTTTATACGCTAAGAATAACTACCTATAATAATGAATCCTTGTTATTCAAATATCTGCCTGCCGTTACGCAATAGGCTTTATCAGAAATAAAATAGTTTCCGGGAAGAGCAATGATGTTATCTCTTTGGTAACGTAAGAAACGTTGTAGATTAATTTATTTGAATTAAGTTAGGATACAAATGAAGATAACAAATTAACCTTTCTTTCAAAACTGCAACAGACACGGTGACTATCACACTCTTGGCTGTATAAACGCTGCCATCTTTGCACTTTAGTTGGACTTGTTTGTCTGAGCCCCAATCAATACTTAGAACTTCTTTATTCAGTTGAATGTTTATTGGCAGCTGTTTGCTTGGGTCTGGATATTTATTCTGAAAAAAAAAAATGCTTAGGCTATACGGTTTTATTTCCGAAATATTCAAAATAATAAGCTTGTTTTAACTAAAGTGTGCGTTTATCACGTTTTTACCGAGATGTTAGAAAAACACTTCTTAGCATTATTTAAGCTTCTTACGTTTGTGAAACGACGGTTATGGATTTGAAGCTGATGAACGCCAGAAGCGCTAACTAAAATGCGAAAATTGTTACCCTCATAGATTCTGACACAAAGCAATTCTTTTCTCAAAACCAAATGGGAATACGGAGAATACCGAAAACCTAGTACGTAGATACGTAACCTAATTAGCACAGCCAGCGATGGTTTATTTATTAGGTATCTACTAATCAAACTAATACTAAATGTCTTACCAAAAGAACATCCAGAATAGTGGTAAAGCCTCTCCCCTTCCAGTTGTACCATGGTCCTTCACAAGTCCAATACTCATCTGCAGCCTTCAGCGACTCGCTATCCTTTAGGTCTCCATGAGATCCAATACGACTGATTCTCTCAAAGTACTCGATAAGTGTCTTGCTGAGGTTGGGGTCTTTTTTAAGAACCTCATTTGTTTTTGCTCTAAAAAGAAAAAAAATGTAGAGAAAGTAAAAGTAGCATCATCGTTATGTGAACCGTATGTGGTTATGCGTTCTGCAGTAACGAGCAAAAAAAAAATTTTTTATGCACTCTTATAAAAAATCTAGAGTATTCAGAAAGACAACATTAAACTAGCGATCGTTATAAGTCACTAGATATACCTATCTATTTCTCTAAAAAAGCAGTACCATAAAGTAGCAGTGCAAACACTGTAGGTCGTCACTTTGTTTTGTAGTAAATCGACCCGATATTAAAATACAATAGTAATGCCTTTATTGAACTTTTCTGATAAATTGGTCGAAATCATTCTCACTCACAGAGCAAATAATAGTTTATTGACCTATACTATACGAGTAAATACCTACTTATCAAAATTTAAGTAGAGATAAAAAATAGCAAATCATGAAAGCTGTCCCAAAATAAATCCTATTATAAGCCAACCTGCTTCTGACAAATTCTGCGATAGACACGGTAGTGTTCTTGTCTGATTTCGTAACTTCGTCTCCCAATGCTGCCAGGATAGCGTTGCATTCCTCCACGTCAGCTAGCTCTCCATTTGTTGTCAGGAACCAGTTGTTTGAATGATTAGACACATCGAGAAGCTCGAGGTCTTTTACCAGCTCGAAGACAGGATTATCTTTATCTCCGACACACCTGAAATTTGAGAATTTAGGCTATTTTAATACAATTCACGACCTCTACAGTTTTATGCGTGCAAATTTTCAAGGAAGTATTCTCCACATGGTCGGGACATAAAGCATCTTTTGTGTCCCAATTTATTCCCGATTTTGTTGTTGATGAGTCGTTTAGTTGCGTAATTCGTAATCATCATACCTTTACAATAGCTTCTTTGTGAATATATAGGTACTTAGATGACAGGCGAAAATTCAAAAAAGGAAAAGCTAAAGGAAGGTAACATTTTGACTAACCACCATCATTATCATCGTACGTCTGAATCGATTCACTCTAGGCCTTCTTTACCCTTTTCTTTTGCCATTGTTCCTTGTCTCCGGTATTTCTTATTTATATGATTACTTGATATGTAATTTGATTACTGACTGTGGATAAATTCTTAGTTCTTACCAAGTCGCTCCCAAATCAACAGAACTGTCTCCGAACTTCACAGTATGGATCCTGCCACCGATGCGGTCCGCTGCTTCCAATCCAATGGCTTTTACTCCCGCATCATGAAGCTTCCTCAAAGCTGCGACCCCTGCAGCTCCACAGCCGACGACGATCACATCATGGTTTGTCATTATAACAAACTTTCTAAAAAAAAGTTCATAGAAGTTTATTTCAAAAGAAAGTAAGATTTCATTAACGGTGCATCATTGCAAACTACCCACAAAAATGAAAACATTTCAAAACTTTTAAGTACATTTTTCTTAGCAATACCTAGTAGCAGTGTTGAGGTGGTTCCGACCAATGATATTTTATAGGTTTATTATTATTAGTAAAATCTCATTGGTTCCGACTGTATGGACTTTTCCTCTTTTCTCTTTTTAATTGGCTTACTCGACGAATCTAAAATCTAGCCAAAATAAAACTACAAAACCAGCTCGACTACAGCTTCTGTTATCAGCTTCCCGAACTCATTATCACCATAATTTTAAAAATTCAAGATCTACTTACAATTTTCTCTAATCCCGGGCAAAAATACTAAACTCAATGACTAACTTATCAGATAAATCAAAAATATATAGGTTTTGATTGCACCATAGATCTTTATATTGTGCAATGAAAGTTAAATTAACGAAATGTAGAATTTTTATCAAGCTCACTGTCCTGTCAATGTAAATATTTTTGCCGCGACGCTAACCTTGGATCAATAATGTAATTTGGAAGTTTGATAACAAGCGCTCCGTGTCGCCATCTAGCGAAGATCTACACAACCATTAGCGGCAATGTAGATGGCGCTGTGCTCACTTTGCTAACCGACTTTACGAGCTTTAAAAGTAATAAACTCCAATGAGATTGAAAACCCGTCTCGGTTCATTGTTGACCGATTTGATTAATGACTCAAAGGGTATAGGGATTCCAGAGTCCAGAAGTTAACAAAAAGTCTTGCCAAGCGCTATCTATGTCTATGCTCTTATAGCTTTGGTATGTTTATAGAAAATCGAATGTGATTCAGATAATTATCACGAAAAAAACCAACCGTGATGCTGCTGTTTGAAATATTAGTTGTAGTGTAGGGTAATATTGGTACTTGCTATGGGCACAAATAGTATCTTTCTTATGGCAGTGGTTTAGGCCAGTTTGTCTATCCAGTGAGGCGGCATTCTTAGACCCACCCTCCATGACACGCGACCGAGTACGAGCCGGGTTGCAGTGACCACACTGCATCAGCATACGTAGAATGCTGGAGAGTTTTTCTGATGGAAACAATCTAGGAGTGAAGTCTAGGTGTCATTGTCTCCCGTCGGGGCTGCGGGTAGAAGTTACCGCGGCCTCGGCGTCACAAGGGCGTAGAAGGAACATGGGTGGTTTTTGGTCAGTAGAAGTCTGACACTCCCTTCCGCTCTGCCCAAGAGTGGGAGGGGTCATTTGATGATTTCCCACACCCAAAAAAAAAAAAAAAAAAAGGTGTCATTGTCTAAGAGTGATAGCGATGATACGCATTTTTACTTATATTACAATACAACAACTCTTTGACATTGACACCACAAAAGTAAAACAAACACTAAAAACAAATGAGAAAATCACAAAAGGGCGTTTTATTGGTAAGAGCTTTATAGCTTTTCTAGACAACCTTTGGATGAGAGGTAAGTTATTCCCGGAGTGTGGCCGATCGGTACTGAATTTTGATAATTTTTTCCCAATTATCTGCGGAGAGTCGTGCCCACGCGTTACGAACCTACCTACGGTAATTCGATTTTTAGATAAATCAAGATAATGGATAAAATATGTATCCTTCTTTTATAAACTTAGTAACAACTTTGACATAATATTATATATGTTATGAAAATCATTTCATGCGTTAAGTGAAAAGGTACAAAACAAACAGACAGAGAATGGGACAATTTCGTGTTATTTTTGCATCATACTATTCTATTTTTTCTTTTGTCAGAATTGTTCCCGATTTTGAGAACGTCTGGTGTCCCCACAAGAGGCGCAAGTTTTTGTCGTCCGTCGGACAGCGTCCTGCCAATGATGTTTACTTGCTGGTTATGTAAGGGATTACGACTATGATGGCGGCATGGGAAAAAACTTCACTTAACATAATACTTAGATAGCGTCACCTCTGCTAAGAAAACAGGACTGTTGCATTTGCAGTTCCTCAAAACACAGGGTTATAAGGAAAGGGTATGCTTGGCCGAAAAAGGTCATAGTACGCATCACTATGAACAAGTTTTACTGTGGGACCAACCCAGAAAGAAATTTAAGTTGTTCCATAAAAAAATGTTCTCGACAAAATGCCTGGAATAGCTGAATTTTTAGTTGTACTAAAAAAGCCAAAAAAGCCAAAAAAGATGAGCCATTTTTGGCTTAGCAAACCTTTTCCTAACCCTGTATACAGCGTAAATACAGTCTGTATATTTTTCAGTAAGTAATCCTGTACAGCATCTTTTTGTAGAGGCTATAGGAGAAACGGTGGGAATTAGGTACTGTGGCGAACGGAGAGCCGGATGATCAGGTGAGGGGGCAACTCGTCTAAAACTCGTCCACTGGAAATAACATTTATAGTCCAACTGAAAAAAATGAATTTTTATATTTTTTTATCATTTAGCTGAAAATAACAAAGTTAGCCTTGCTCTGTGTGCATAAAGGTTTAAAAATGGCCAAGTTCAACATAACAACATGTAATCCAACACCAAATAGCGCGGTCACTGCGACCACAAATCTTTACAGCCCCGTGTAGAGTTACGTATTTCTGACGATCACTTGCGGTCCAGCGATTCAATATTACCTTTACTCGAACAGGTTTTCTTGAGCTGTTTCATTTGTATCGACAGTATTTGATGGGTTTTTCTAGTTTATGGCATATTTTTATTACTCATATGCTATGCTTTTCGTTGGAACGGTTTCAGATCAGGAGATGGTAGCATGCTAATACGGAGCCAATTAAACCTGCCAATATGCTCACTAATGGATTTGACGATCCCCCCTGTCAAGCACAAAAGGAGCAACTGAAGGCGGTTTGAGTAGGTGCAACGCAATAGACATAAATTATCCCGGCTACAAACCACATATCGTTAGAAGAACCCGTCCGTTATGGGTTGATTACACGTTACGAGTAGGTACAGTGGCGAGACAGTAAATGGGCACACTCGGCCAAAGAAAACAAATCATGGTTCTAGTGCCTGCCTCGCCTCGTCAAAATGATTATATCAACCGAGTACTTGGCCTTTACGCGTACTCAACCTATAACTAGGGAAAAGGGCCACTCGGTCTATATGAACTCAGGAGCTACTTAGGTACGTAGGTACTTTATTAGGAAAAAATTGTTTTAAAATTAGCAATCCTCAATCTCCTTCTCCTATACGTAATAGAAGTTGGCTCATAGTTAACTACTGACACCTAATCTCAACTGGCTACCTTTTGGACAATCTGTCACCAGTCACCTATGCTGATTAGAATCCAAAGAATTCTCCTTATTATAGAGCCTTCTCAGACTTTAGTAGCAACAAATATGAATCATCACAGATCATGTTTTACATTCCTATTATGTCCAGAAAGTAATTTGACGCCGCTCGTGCCATCAATGAACACCCAAGCAAAAGCATGTCCATTGTCTACCATCTTGCAGGCGTCAGCACCAGTTTTTTTAACAAAGCTGCTTGGCTCAGTTGGTTTTTATAGCAATTTAACATTCGTAGCACCTGCCCACAGCCAGGTGGGACACGTCACACGTGCCTATCCAGTAGGAGTCAAGTCTGCAACAGGTGATCTTACTTTATCGGGTTTTTTGTAAACAACAAGTTTTGAGATGAACAAATCGTCTCTGATGGTAAGCGCCACGGCCTTACAAAACAGCTGAAGGTTTGAAATTTTGCGCAAAAGCTATGCTGCCCTCTTTGCCTGAAATTGTCTGTTGTTGAATATCATGGCTTTTTTGAAAACCTCTGCCTTTCAACCGGAATACAGATAATTTTTCAGATAAGATTTATTTTTATATTTTGCTCACTATTCCTTGGTTGTTGACTATTACCCCATAAGTGAAATACCCCCTACCAAGCAGGTTTAATGTTTAACGGTTCTAAGCACAATAGGTACATTCTACAGTTTGACCAACTTATTTCAATAAGTGGTCAGATGGGAGAAACTAATAATTCATTAGGTAGCTATCAGTTTTGTTAATGAATTACAACGGTGGCTCCCTCATAAACTTTACAGATAACGTTGGTCGTAGTTATAACTTCGTGTTCAACGGTCGATAATGTCCGCTTTACTTAAACTTGATAGGTTTTTTACCCTAAACTTAAATGCGTGACTTGGCGACTTTTTTATTGATTCAACAGTGGTTCAATGTACCTACCCCTAAAAATAAACAACCCTTAGTAAATCATGATACCTATTTGGAAGCCAATTTTTTAAATACATGCTGCAAAATGGAACTGTTCCATAGAAAATGTTATTGATACTCAACGAAGCATATAGAACTGCGGTTATTTTTCGTGTTTTCAGTGTTAGTCCCGTAGATAAAGTTATTCAAAATAATTACCAACTTACATAATTTACATATATTTTCGGCTTAGGTCTTCCTAACTTAAACTCTTGCGTTGCTTGAAACGTAGTTAGTACCTATCTAAATGTGAGCACTAACTACGTTGAGAGCTATTGATTAATACAAGTTAGGTACTACGAGCGCAAAGTAAGGAGCATTAAGCTGGTAGATGGCCCCGATAACTGTATCTGAGGATGTGCGGGTTTTTCTCGGATGTCATCTTGAAGCGATTACCTGCAGGCATCAGTCAGGTTATGCGGATATATAAGCTGATATAATTATAAAATGATGGGATGCACGAGGAAAGAGTTTTTGGAGTAGGTACCTTACTCATTTGTTTTGTCATGTTAAAAAGTATGTAAGTAGAATCAAACGTCCTGTCATATATGGATCAGAAACAAATTATTGCAAAAATTGTGGTGGCATAACAATAAATGGTAGAGCTAAATTGTTTTAAAATCCCAACCCTTGTTTACTTTTCTGCAAACGCATTATTGTCGTAGGTCACAATAGGATTTTCGTTCATTGAAAGCCGATACAAACCGCCTGTTTACAATACAAACATTAGACTGTTTGTTTGGGTCAAATCAATTGTCTCTAATAAAACAATGTATTGAGAACTTCTGAGTTTGGCAGGTACTGTATTGTAAGGGTAGAAGTGGATAGGACAAGGTGGAAGCCGGTGGTCCCTAATTCGCGTGGTAAATTACTCGTAGGCGCAGGTATAGAGGGTCGCCGCCGCGCGCCTGTGTTGGCATAATATCGCATAGCAGTCGCACCGCGACCGTCTCTCGCGCGGCCGCGTCGAACCGAACGCACGAAAGCCGGCCTCATGTGGAACCAGTCGGCGGTATGGCGAGCCACGGTGCGCTAGCGGCATGTTGAAGCATGCGCAGCGGCCGCCGGCGGCGAACGATGCCGACCACCGGTACCAGAACATGCCGCGGCGGCCGCACCACCACCTGCCCCTCAACGTCTCCACCCTGGACTCCTCGAAGCATTCCGTCGGAGGCACGTCGGCGAGCGTCAGCCCGGGAGCGCAGCCCGCGCCGCCGCCCGTGCCTACCGTCGCACCTCTACCGATTGCTTCTCCGCCTAAAATCGCGAATGGAAACGCCACCGGAGCGCCCACGCAGCGACACTGCACGTCGAGATCGAAGACGAATCGAGCCGCCACCGAGGAAGCTTTAACTTCCCTGGCGTTGCTGTGCCTAGTCAGTCTGCTGTTGGCTCTCCTGGCTCTACTGTTCCTGCTGAAGATATCCGCGCCGGCTACCAGTGCTCCCGAAGAGTTCGCGGTAGTGTACGAAGTGACGTTAGCATTGTGTGCGTTGACACTCTCCTTGAACTTGTGCTGTCTTCTGGTGTGTGCGATACAGTTCCTGTTTGCAGTGAAGCTGGTTCACTCTATGTCGGCGCCGAGCGGCCGGTGAGTTTATCAGAATCAGAACCTTAACCGCTAAGCTAAGGAATCTCGTAGAAATCTCGCTCGCAGCGATCCGATAGGAATGCCTATACAAACATTATAATCTTAGGTTATTACTTGCAGCAACATGTCCGCCGCGAGCCCAGCTCCAAACGGACTTATCTCAGTCAGGTTATCTCTTACACAACGCATAACTGTAAGAAAATTTCTTTCGACTCGACTATCGGGTTTATTTTTCGTATAATTAGCTCCGTAACTGTTTATATTGCAGACATCTTCAAAACGAACTCTGCTCTAAGAACTTGCACTTATCTCCAATAATAGTGAATCGAATCTAATTCCATCTGTGTGTTCAAATAACTAGTAGGCAGGTGCTAACGGTCTCGACTGGCGGTTATTTGTTAATGCTTCGGTAAAAAACGTTCTATAACCGTTGATAAAGTCTCGCACGCGCTGATTACGGGCATTACTAGCTTTTTCTATTGTCATTAGCATAATATCGTTCTCTGTTATAATAGCATTGCCCAGACCCGTTAGGTTCCAATTATCTGCTGCATTTTTTGGTCCAGCTTTATGTCTTTATAATACCATTTTATGATTTGTACGATTATAATAGCCTATACATACTTACTCGATTTTTACGGACCTCTTGGTAGAGGCCAACCACATCCAGTCATCTTGTTTTATGCGTGTGTGAGGTTTTTTTTATTACATTTGTAATATTACGAACGTAAGGTCCGGCCAATTCATTTATTTCATTAGGAATCGTGCCGTGAAATAAGCTTTACTATTATGACTTCCTGCATTTTACTAGCAGTTGTTATGTTCCTTATTCTGCAGGTTTATGCTTTACATGTTCTGCCGTGGTTCTCTGCCCTTGCAATTCTATAGCTATCCTGTTATTAAATAAAACATTGAACTCGGATCCATTAATTTTTATTATGATCTATTCTGTTCTTAAGAGTAAGAGACGGCCGTCAGCTACAATAGGTACCCTATACCTCTTTAGAGCATGGCTATGTTTTTATCAGACAAATTGTTTCAATTTTTTAAATTGGACCGACAAATTCGAAAAACGTAAAAACCAATTTTTCGTTTTCTTTTCCAGGATGGATTTCTCTCTTTTATTTTTTCTACGATCAACTATACGTTTCTACTCACACAGACCAGTCCACTTATATTTTGGGTCGCTCTATCCCGATGACTTAATCTAAGTATTGTATATGATCGGGTCAAATGTTGCAATTTAATTTTGAACCACTTGCTGAAATCCGCTTGACCTGAAATTTGATATACTCATAGTTACAAATAAGTAAGTATATCAAAATACAAAACAAAATACCGATGAAAATACGAGTTTATTTTTTAATAGGTAGGTACGTAGACATAATCTAATAGGTAGACATACCATTTCTGCTAGATCTTAAGGAATGTTTCAAAAATTACCTTGCAAATTAAGCCTGCAATTCGTCATTTCTGCTGCTCCAATATTCTTTGTATTCACGTCCTTCAGTGCTTATCAGGATTTCTGTCACCTACTTATAATTTTACTCACTCTTATCAGTCCTGATTCCTCAGCTTTTAAGTTTCCGGTAGCTTATCCTACTTAATCATCTAAGCCATCACCTGCATATTATATCACTATGATACATAGACGTAGCATTCAGTCTGAATTACGATGATGATAGATACACTCTTTATTGTGATGTTTTTTTTTTATTTTAAGTGTTTTAGTATTTTATCCTGTTTTACTATGTTAGGTATACATTTAGTTAGACCTAGGTACTTGACTCATATCATAGAACACCACATTGCCCCTACACAGCAGACTACCGTTCTCTTCCGCATTAGACACGTACAAACTCCGTCCTATTCTATAACTAGTAGCTCGTAGAGACTGTGAACTAATCTGTGTAACAGCCATACCTACTATTATCTATCCTGGAACCAGTATTTACGTCTTGCGGCCGCATAGTTGGGAGTGCACTAGAACAGTTTAAAGAGTTGGGTTGACGGTAGATGTTTATTTACGAAGTCGTTTGACGTTACCAGACGTTAGGCTGTTAGGAAAATTACCTACTGCAGGTTCACGTGAGACGTTAAACTGTAAGGAAAATGAGTGTATGAGTGTCCGTAATTGTACTGGTTTGGATTTAGGTCTGCTCTGCCAGTTTATCTTAATATATATAAATCTCGTGTCACAATGTTTGTCCTCAATGGACTCCTAAACCACTTAACCGATTATAATAAAATTCGCACACCATGTGCAGTTCGATCCAACTTAAGAGATAGGATAGTTTAAATCTCAAATTATAGTCGCAATTTTAATTTATTGCAAATTATATATATACTGATAATTTTTACTATAAATTGACAAGTTAGCATCAACATACTACGGTTGCTATAGTTACGCAATGGCTTTTGACAGGACAACGTCTGTCGAGTCAGCTAGTACTTTACTAAATGAAACTACCGACAATTCAATATGTTAGTCTTTCTCTAAAGGAAAAGGAAAAGAGAACCAAATGATAATATTAAAGACCAAAATTCTATCATCGTTCACAGTATTTTCTTTCTCTTTCTCTGCTTGAGTAACTTACAGATATAATACCTAAATAATATAATTTTGGAAAGCTTCAAGTTCTTATGCAGATTTAAACAAACGCATAAACCATACTTTGTAGGTACGTATTCGATAGAAAAAATGAAACAGCGCCTGTAATTGGCATAAGATGAAACTTCATATTTGTATCGAATACATATTTACTGTTACCTATACGAGTATCCATTGATCTGGTAACCTCAAAGGTTATATCGATATTTATTGTGCTACGACACAGGTCTTGGAAATCTTCTTCTTCTAATCTTCATACCTATGTCCTTCTGAATCTGACGATTCTTTAGAATGTTGGCTTACCGTTTCGTTTCAAAGATTCAAATCGTGAGAAGCACCAACTGACACAATTCTCTAAACGGGTTACTCAAGAATATGCCCGATCGCCGATATCCGATGAGATAATAAGGTTACACGCGAATGTTTCCAAAAATTTACATCCATGACTAAAATAAACTGGTTTTAATGTCCTGACATTTCGGAGAGAAGGATTAGAATGTGCAGATTTTTTTGAGATCTAAATTGGTGTTATGTTGAGATCGAAAATGGAATTAATGATTCACTGATTTCCCGGCTTTTTTTTATTTGATTGGCGCCAGTTTTTTATTTCAATCTCTAAATTCGTGTTTGTTTCATAATGTAGAAATAAAAAAATACACGTTTCAACAGAAAAGTTGTTATTCATAAAAAACTTCTCTAAGGAGTTGTTTATCTCCTTAGAGAAGTTTTGAAAAAAAAAGAAAACCATAAATAAAACAGAAGCTAACCCGAAGCCTATCACTAATTAGCAGGCCCATTTAGATAACTGAACGTGGGTGTAAATACCACAGATAAAGGCTAAGCCAGCACAAAAAGAAGCTCTATCTATGGTCACTGGCCACTACTAGATTCTAAGAACACTAAACTAGTTATCGATATAAAAAGAACTCGCTGGGTAGGGTGACCAGACACTACAGAAAACAGAAAACACGATAAAAGTTCTGCTTTTGATGAAACTTGGAAAGAAACGGTGGCATAGACAATCGAGATCGTCTACAGTTAGGCCATTAGCAAGAAATTAGTCTAAGATAAGAGCAATAAATTCAATTAAATGAAGTGGTGTTCAAAATTCTGGGTGTCGCAGACCTGATATGGGCAAACGTGACGATTACCATCAGGCGAGCGATTTGCTATTCTTGTCGCTCAATAGCATAAAAACAAAAGTGTTTCAGCCCAAATAACGATCAGCAAAGACCTTAAGCATGACCTCAAACCGTAAACCCCAGCATTTTAGGCGATATTTTGACGTTTGGTTCCCCTATCATACCCTGAAGACCACAACATCTAACTAAAATGATTTCCCAAGAACATCTCAAGGTTTAATTGGTTTAAACCTGTTCCTAACGCGGCGTTTTGTAGATATAGCAAAATCGAAAGGCAGGTGCACTGTCCAAGAAATGCAACGATGATGCAAGTGGGAAATATTTTGTACACCTTTTTTTTTGTAGCCAATTTATTACGAACTGGCGTTTATATTTAGCTGCGTGTACTTTATAATATTACGCGTGGGAACTGGCAGGCTGTCCATGTAGTATTTTTAATGGATTAGATTTACTGTCACCTTCGTAAATGATAGGGCTGATGAAAGAGAATGAGAAAATAACTCAACTTACATACCCTGAAAAAGCCCTAAATTGTTATCATAGTTCTTATAACACAAGATTATGACGTACTGCGAGAGCACAAAAAACAGGATTCTCTACAGGAGCAAAATAAGTCTATGTCAATTATATGTAGTGCAATTTTTCGGTAAGCCTTTCTTAATAAAATACTCGTAATTGGCTATGATATACAGACACTGGAGTCTAACCATAAGGGTTACATAACTCACGTATGACGTGGGTACGTAACCCTAAAAATAATCTAGCTGTCCTCATCTAGTCCATTGTTATAAAATAATCAAAAACTTTGCCAGCGGTCGTATTTCTATCATCCATGGTAATAGAAGAAACTATAAATTGATCCATATAAAATGCATTAAATTTTAAGACCCCAATATAATAAAACGTTTTCGGCAATGAGATTTTACTCGGTTAATTGATCTTAAAGCTTTCGATGAAACTAGAGTCAAAAGCCTCGAGTTTGTTACACCCATACGAGTTAAGAATTTAATAAGTAATTAATTTAATTTGTAAAAGTAATAGTAAAAAGTAAAAGTAATAGTAATAGTAAAAGTAATTTAATTTGTATGGAAAAGACGTAAAATCTGAATAAACAAATAGAAGATAAATAGTGGCACTACTGACTGTTGGCTGTTCTGTGGTTATGGATGCAACGGTGAATGCGTGAGTGATGCCTCCGAAAATAACAATTTGTAAGCCAACAGACGTGTATTAAATGTAATGCAATTGTTGGAGAACAGTGGACTTCTATAGAAGCTATTTAGTATCTACTTAATAAACTGTGGTATTACCTATTACAATGTGTAACTCCATAGTTATGAACGTCGATCAATCCGTTTATTCTGTAGCAGTCACATTGAAATAGACAAACATTCAAGCTTATCTCATGCATTAAAAAAACGTTGACATCCATTTGGACAGTCGGGTAAAAATTAGGTAGGTACTTATCTACACAACGAATAAAGGTAGCATAATAGGTACCTATTTCGTTTGGCAGACCATATACGTCAATCTCAATACACAGTTTTTTTATCGCGTAATTTCAATATGCAATTTCACTTTCAAAAACATAAAAAGACCTCTACAAAACTCAGCCCAAGATTTTTTCACACGAGAACGGAGAATCAAACAAGAACAAAATCTTTTGTCGGGAACAAACAACGTATGAAGAAAGGGACCTTGATCGTGAGAAGTGAAATGAAATGGGGGCTAATTCTGGCGAGCGAGATATTATCTCGGTCACTGTCGCTCTCATTACAAATGTCATGACAGTAAGAGTGATGGAGGTAATCTCGAGCGCTCAAGAATAGGGTCCATGGTCCGCGTGTCTGTGACTGTGTGAAGACTGGAGACCTTTGGGACTCAACTCAGTGTCTACAAAAAAACAATGTGGACCATTCAATTACAATTGGATATTCACTTACACCAAAGATTTTTTTTCTCTACAAATTAAATTAAAAAAACTTAATTATTTATTTTCAGCCACAAATACCTACCTAAATACAGCAACCTAGATTTATTTTACAGGCTTTGCCTATGAAAGAAAGGTTTGTAGTGGTAACTGCCAATAAAATTAATTTTAAATTGAGTGTATTATTAATTTTATTTTTTTGGTGATTCATATTAAAAAATAACGAAAAATTTGAGATAAATTTAAAAATTATCTCGATATGCCATTAAGGCGTGCCATCTGTGAATTGAACATCATGGCAAAACTAGGGCGTCTATCTATCGTTCATAAAATGTGGTTATAATTGAGAGGATGTATCTAATATCAATGATACAACCCAAAGTTAAAGTTTAATTCTATCCTATGACATAATAGCTTGGTGCAACTAGTAGATAGCAGTAATAGGCAATACACGGTATGTAATCTAAAATGTAATCGCGAATTTCTTAAAGCGTATGATTCGTAACACTAAGTATGAGTTCGATATATCGAGCAATAATATTACGGTAAAGAGGTAATAAAATGTTAGGTAGATCTTTATTCAAACGGTTAAAAAGCGTCCTGTGACACTTTCTGATGTCAGGGAATATTCTTGACCCGTCAAGAATTATGGCCCTTTATGAATAGTACAAGGAATCAGGAAAAAATATGATGAGGAATTTAGCATGATATGACACCAACGTTCAATTACGAACAACACCAGTCTGAAATTTAAAACTACTGTTCATTGACCTTATGTCGGTTGAACCATGTACCAGTACTTTGACATTTGATCTGAACATTTGATTTGATCAATCCAGAGAGGGGATCGGGGAGGTTCCCCCGATCAATAATTTGGGCACTACAATTATTTAAATTTTATAAATTGGTAGGTATAATTTTAAATTGAATGTAACTCTATCGTACCAAGTTGCAACTAACAATTTATAAACCAGTTTCACACATGCTATTTGTTTACCGTATTGCTTGCAAAATATTTATTTTACCACATTTTGTGGGAAACGACTGTTACGGTAAGGCAAAACCATATTATGCACCATACCATACTATATGCACCTTATAAGTGTACTGGGTGTGTCTGAGCTTTTGAATGAGCAACGAGACGCGAGGTCACCCAGAAAATAATTCTAGACCGGTTCTGAACCAAATCACCTCGAAACGGTTCAATTTTCCCCTTTATTGCCAGCCCTTCAAGGGTGGTTTTTGAGTGGCGTTTCGGAGGAACTGATGACTGATATTTGATTGATCAAACTTTTTTGAGTGGCAAATAAGGTGCTATTCACTGGCATACCAGAGTTTACGTTTTGGTAGAGTAAGCGTAGTGTTTTGTGTTAATTTGTGCTGGTTTTATTGGAATACCTCGCGTGCCGTACTTTGCTTTTTATTTTGCGCTATTTTTTGTGACTTTCTTTTATTTATTTTTTAATACGGCCTAGTAGGTATGATGACCATAGTCAAGATTATTTTCCTCTTTAGTGGTATGATATGTACTACATAACAAACAGTAGTTACAGTTTACACTTACTCGTTTCTTGCATACCTACTCAAATTTTCGATAATAATTTTTAAATCATTCTTATCTTAGTGACTCTATAATCTTGTTCTGCTTGATCAAAATCAACTTATACATTTACCAAATTACCTAACCGCCAGAATATAAGTGTAAGTAGGTACGTATATATAATTATGTATATAATTTGAATGATTTAATAAAACGTACACGCTGTAATACAAATATGAGGAGTATGAAAAAGCCATAGCTATTTCAGCTTAGCTTATTTTTAAAAGCTTACCATACTCGAAGAGTCAACATCGTCGTAGCCGTAAATCATAGGCCACGAAAACAATAAGACAAAAAGCCGACCGTAGCATTCCAGTCCTTGGCAAGGCCACGGCCAGCATCCGATGATATCCGGTCACAGTTTAAACTTCAATCCCATTTCTGAGAATACCTGATTCGTTCTATTCGTGAAGGAATTTTAACTGTTTAATTTCTTTACTTTACTTCATTGGAAATGTGGTTTGGAGGAAGTTGTAGTTCTGAGAACGCTGATTTGCTGGGTTTGAATTGGTGTAATTTGAGTAAATTATTAAATTGATTTGCTACTGGGAGTTCTGTTTGTAACTGGTTATATTTTATTACTATTTTCACTGTGAGTGCCTCAGTGTTTTCGTTTATACACCTTTCCAGAGTCGAGGTGTGTTCCGAATGATTTCCAGACAGTCTTTTATTTTTGTAGCGTGTCTTTTTGTTTCTTTCTCTTCGTCGTTCTTTCAAATCCATTGCAAAAAAAGAATTCCCTACGAGGCCTTGGCCCTGCCCTTGGGTTGACACAAAACTTTCTGTTGAATTAAAATCGAAACAAACCTCATGCCACATAAAAATAATAGTGCTTATAGCAACAATCGCCAAGTTCAAGAAACTCCAGAAGCGTAGTCATCGAATACTCGAACATAAGTTGTAGTAAGTATTCGACTACTCATATTTCAACCAGCACGTGCATTTGGCTGAAGTCATCAATAGCGTGATTCATTAGGACTTGGTTTAAAAATACTTGCCACCTAGCCATCTACCGGTTTGGTAGAGGTACAGAATAGAGTAGCAGTTGCTAGGGTTAAGACGAATAATTAATCAGTTGTTAACAATCTCTTTCACGCATTTTTATATTTAATTTAATTTAATTTTTATATATTTTTTTAATTGATATTAAAAAAAACAAATGTATTAAAAGTGTCCTCAGACCAATAACCGCGGTACTCTATGTTTCCATCTGTTTTTTTTTTGTTTTTTGTTGATAGTCGTGCTAAACGCATCGTTTGATCTTTTATCGTGGGCTAACTCTTTATCTTGAAAATTTTAACGGTTCTTATGGGATAGCGGGTGAAACTGCGGGGCGTAGCTAGTAGGTACTAAATAGAATTGTAATAATAGCAGAGAATAGGATAATAGAATAGTATACATTTACTTTACTAACGTCTACGATTGTTACAACGTGTGTTTAGTATAGTCTTGTTTTAGTACTTTACTATTTTGTTGTCGACGCTGAACAGGATTCCAATCGTGCTCAGACATAAGAGGCGTATTCTCTATTTATACAAGGGTTATAAGGAAAGGATATGCTAAGCCGAAAAGAGCTCATAGTACTCAATTATCAATAACTTTTACTATGGGACCAATACGGAATTCGCAAAAAAAAAATTAGCTGTTCCATACATTTTGTCGACTGTCGTTGACACTTTTCTATGGATCTTTTCTATTTTTTTGCGTATTAATCTACTGCTATAGGTATAATGTAAAAAAAACCTACATTACAGTCCCCCCACTATTCATACCTACTTATAGCTAATTAATTCTTATCTACCCTGTCGATAATGTCAGTGGGGACGTTGGTAATATCCTTCATACAGTTTCCACAGCACTGGAAAATTGGAGCACGCAAAGACAATTCGTACCAAGAATTCTAAAATCAATGATAGTATTTTGTTTTGGTTTATTACAAGGTTTTATTAATTTAACCGGCCCTTTTAGTAGGTAATGTGATATGTATGACTGTGTGGGTCAAATCTTCGAAGCTAAATTAGTACCACTTCCCGAAGTCAGATTAAGCTGAAATTAGATGAAAATAGAAGCGTGTTTCAATATTTTTTTATTTCTACACATAATTTTTTAGCTTCTGCGATTTGCGAAAGTTTTTAAAAAACAAGTTTTAAATTATGACACTTGTATTATAATTTAGAACATGCACAAAGCCAGGTCGAATATATAGAGAACTAACCGGTCTTTTGGTCTAGAGTCTAGACTTTAAAACTAAGTGGTCCCGCTAAGTTATTTGACACTGACGTATCAAATACCACAACCGGTTGTTATTGTTACAGAATGTACTTGTAGTAGCGCCTGGTAGCTATTGTAATTGTCATAGGATACTATTACTATGTCACTGTCATGGTCCAATTACATTGAATGGACTGCGCCTAATAAGCGAGCATCTTTACGTATAGGTACATAAATTGGGTTTGGATGAAATTTGGTACGAAGGTAGTTAATAGTAGTAATTATACAATATGTCCGGTTTCCGATGTCCGATACTTTAAGGGGTTAAAATGCAATTAATTTTATCGACAAATCACGGATTTTTTTTTATTTTTCTCCATCAATAAAAAAATGGCAGCACTTTAAAAAAAAATTGTTAGCGAAGCATAGGTGCTTGTATTAATTTAACAATATCTACCCAAGTAGAAGACTTACAAACACAAAAGTGGTCTCAAATGTTAGTTAATAGTGTAGACAATAAATCTAGATTCAAATTTTAATTTTTTAATGTTTCAGTATTATTAAAAATAAGTTTTGAAAAAAATAAATTGGACAACAAATTGATGTTTTTTTTTCAGATTATTAGTTTTAAAAAAAAACCAATGTGTTAACCAATTTTATTTATTTATTTTTTTAATAATACAGGATATTTGCTATAAATGTACATTTAAATCTTAACTGTGAGTTAGATAGTTTAGGAGCTATGACAGTGTAAACATACGTACTTGAAAAGCGCGCATACCCCAGCAAATGAAATAAAACAAAGAAAAAAAATAAGAGATAATGAGAAAAATAAAAAAAAATCCGTGATTTGTCGATAAAATTAATTGCATTTTAACCCCTTAAAGTATCGGACATCGGAAACCGGACATATTGTATAGGATACGTTTTATTTATTTTAAATTTTATTAAGGAGTTAAAGCTTGTATTTAGTCTTTTTCTTTTCCCTTAGCAAACCATTATTTCCAGCCTCCGCTAATCTCGTCAAATCAAAATTTATGTATTGCAACACATCTTGTCTGTGCCTGAGTACCTATAGGGGTCTGCCACTGGTTCTGTCCTTATTCTTACAATCGTCATAAATTAGAAACACACGAATGCAAAACTATCTCCCCAAGTTATTTGTATACGAACGGCCCAAAAGCCCACATTCTTTGCACTGTCCAAGTATTGTCCCTGCAGCTGTCACGCTTCGTCCGTCACAAACTAAGATACAGTTTCATATAAGCTTGACCAATTTATCTTTGCGGTCGACGGCTTCGCTACTAGTCAAGGAAATACCGTAGAAATTTAGAAAAATATTAAGTTCTATTTTTTTTCGCCTAAAAGTTAAGCTGGTAAAACGGAATGGCGACAAGCGTAGTTAATGTTTCGTAGCTGTGAGGAATCTTCACTGGTTGTCACGCGTGTGTCACGCTTGGAATCGTCACGCATTGCGACCAATTAGCTGATAACGGTTGTTGGTTATGCGGTGATGAGGAGCTTTAATGAGCTTTGAGAGTTTCTTCTCGAGGTGTTATGGTTTGGTTATCCTAAGGCCTAGATCCGAAACGTTTGCGAGCTACGTGGGCTAATAACTTAATACCACAGATCACTGAACTCGCTCTTGTCTTTGAGGACTTAGAACCTATTCTCTGTTTTTTGCGACACAGTGATTCATTTGCGAGTCTCGTGAATTATGGAAAAATATGTTAATTGAGACGTATTACCCAATATCAAAGGTATACCTATAGATTTAGGTAAGTATCCATTAGGAGAATATCCGTGGGAGTGGGAGGCTGGTGTCGTCGCAGGCACGCGGGGTCACGGCATAAAGTAAAAGAGGTGCGAATGACCAAACGCACAAACAAGATCTCCCACGCCTTGTGGTCCTCAAATAGGTAGAATAGATTTAACTGGAGCTTGGGCTTGACTCAACGCTTGGTAACGCAGGAAGAGGTGGGGTTGGCCAAATTTTTAAATATTTTATGTCTTTGTGGACGGAGAATATCATGTTGATAGACGACTAATTAAAATATAGCGGTCACTACATTCGGCACCAGCATTCCTGAAGCACGTCGTAAGCCACCAAAATTCTTCAAAAATGGGTGTCATGGTCACTTATGCCGAAGGAATTTATTATTAAAAATTTTGCAGGTTCAATTCATTTTGACTGTTTACAAAAGTCATTAACGCGTATTTCATACATAAAATAGAAAGTTGGTAGGTATAAGAAGTATGTAAAAGGCAAATATTTAAAGTAAAGGGATTTCACCTTGTCCTTAATTTCCTAAAATCTGTAAATTTTATCGACAAATTTACACAATAAATTGAAGGTCTCGCATATAATAGTACTTACTTACTAGGTATTTACAGAATCAATTGAGATATCGTAATGTGCTAAAGAACCTCGAAACAACTATGTGAACAGCAGTTAGTAGCGCAAGTACCTATAAAATATCATATTTAAGCACCAGCTGCCTTTGAATTACTGTGTTAGAAGAATTTACTTAAAGTACTTCGGCGTTACTTGCAAACTTGCAATTTTCCAAATTTTCCATAAATAAAATCTGAATTCCCATTCCTCCCTTTCTGCGGATTACCTTTTTCTAGCTGTAATGGTCAAATTACGACGACGACTTCTGGGACGAAATAGTGCCATTTGCCTCAGTTGAAAGAACTGGACAAAACCTTCATTTCATTAAAATCGCTTCACTCAGTCGTGAAGTTTTGATGGTTGTAGGCAAATATTGCGTAAATGGAAGTGAAAAATCACGTATAACTGCTAAGCACTGCTAGGTATACATTAATGATATACCAGTATTTACTCGCCTAATCATCCAATATGTCAAAAACAACGCCTACAAAACGCTGTCATTCGATACAAAGATTCCGTGGAAGCCAGGCAAGTGTGATCAAGTGTCTCGAAATCCGCCGTGTTCCGCCGCCTTGAGGAAGTAAGCTGGAAGGTGGGGTGGGTGTCGAAAGGAAACATGTGGTTACGCTTTCTATCCATTAGGAATTAAGCATTAATTTTTAGGAAAGTAGGAAAATTAATTTGTTCGTTCTATACCTTAACCTTTCTTCAGGAATCAGAAATATTTATTGGCCTTATTAGCTTTACTTTATCTTCTTCTCTACTGTCGCTACTTCTGGCTACATCTACATTCTTGTCTTCTTGAGCTTATGTTTCAATTGAGTTTAGGTCAAAATGCTTGAATGAGTTCTTCTGGAGTATCTGAGCCCCTCTGTCAAGGCAGGGCACAGAATTTCGGGGACAGGATAATCACACTTATTGTCAGAAAGGGTGTTTATTTGTTACCTCTCGCGATAAAAAAGGTTTAACAAATTTAAATAAAACTTGATACAATGATAGCTTTACTCTAGATGAATACATAGGCTACTTTTTATCCCGGAGAAAGAAAAACTTTCTGCAGAATTGCTATGAAACCTGGTTTTGAAGCTACACTTACGTATATCTAGCCCACCAACGCAGCAAAGTTATTATAAACATAATAAAAATAAATACGTAATACACTAGAACTACATTAATTCCAAGTACCTCACTTACTCCACTTACTGGAACATAAAGTAGAGCATTACTGAAGGTAATGCAGGAATTAATGCAAGCCAACAACACTAATCTCTGCAAGGAGACCATAGCAATGCTAAGTATGTTACTGCAATGACAGATTAGATACAGTTATGAGTTTGTTGTACTATGTTATAACTAAGCAGCTTAAGTATAGCAGGGACTCGACAAATTCAAGTTAAAAACCCGGACAAGCGCGAGTCGGACTCACGCACGAAGGGTTCCGTACAATCTATAAAAACGGCAAAAAATTACGTTTGTTGTATGGGAGTCCCTTTAAATAATATATTAATTTTATTCTACTTATTATTCTTATCTCTTTCTTATCTCTTTTTCTTCTTATTTGTTGTTATGGCAGCAACAGAAATACATGATCTGTGAAAATTTCAAGTGTCTAACTATCACGGACGAACGGACAGACGGACGGACAGTGGAGTCTTAGTAATAGGATCCCATTTTACCCATTGGGTATGGAACTCTTTGATAAAGAAGAATAATTTTGATGAAGATTTCACAAGCGTAGTGCACAAAACAGTCTTTTGATCTTACTTTCAGTGAACAATTTTTAGCATTGATTCCACAAAATTATGTCTTCTTCTACCTCAATCATAAAGTCTTATATTAATTATCTAATAACTTACCACTTTATTATAATAAAGTTGTAATAAGAGTGTAGGTTGCTTGAATTGTAGGTAGATTTCATTAATATTTTTTGTACTAGGCGTTTAAGCACAGCTCAACATTAGCAACTTAGCCAACCTGGCTTAATTACAGATGCAAACTGACTTTGAAAAACACTAATTCTTAGGTGCAGCGCAGACGGCACACTTTTTGTGCGATCGAGTCTGCGGCGCTCAAAAAGTCTGCATGGCGCGCAAAAAGTCGGTCGCGGATTTTTCACACTTAGAAGTATCATAAATCTCAAATTTCTTCAAATTTCACACACGACGCTTCGACGCACATCTTCGATCATTTCAATGATCGAAGATGTGCGTCGTGTGCGTTGAGTGTGAAAAATCCGCGACCGACTTTTTGCGCGCCATGCAGACTTTTTGAGCGCCGCAGACTCGATCGCACAAAAAGTGTGCCGTCTGCGCTGCACCTTAGAGACAGAATTTTGGTATTAGGAGTAGTTACTGTATCTGTACTTGCTGTAGGTACAGAGGTTTTACATCTGATAGCTGTATCTATTAGAATTTAAAACCGTGCTTTTATGTAACCGTATTAGTTATTTATTTATACTATAAGTACGAGGTAGTTACTATAAACATGACTTTACCTTGAAACTGACTACAAGTATTTGTTCACTTGCACTTCACTTCACTTGCATTTGCCACACAAACGCAAGTAGCTCATACAGCCCATGAGAGTTACTATTCCCAAAGCCCCCGTTTAAAAAGGTGATGGGGTCGTTGAAAATTTAAATTCCCAACTGCCCCCCCCCCCCCCCTATAGGGGCGAATGGGAACATTGCCAAAATTTATCTGATTAATTCTAATCATATAAAGTTGCGTTTGTGTTCATACAAAATCTGCGTTAATTAATTTATTCAACAGACTTAACGTTTATTTAGCAATGCAAATTACAAACTAAATCCAGTTTATCGATGCATCTGAATCTGTTTAATTACCTAGCTGAGATTTATTTGTAAGCGTTTATGGGTGAGGCATGCAGGCTAGACGATGACTGATAGTCCTTTTCTGTAAATTACGAGCAGGGTTAGATGGAAAGGGTATGCTAAGCCGAAAAGGGCTCATAGTACCTACTTTTTAATTCAACTTTTATTGTGGGGTCAGTCCTGAAATCGCGAAAAAAGAGCTGTTCCATACAAAAATGTCAATGACACTCGACAAAACGTATGGCACAACTGATTTTTAGTGTCGATTTCAGGATTGGCCCCATCTCCCATAGTAAAAGTCTATAATGATGAACACTATGAGCCTTTTTCTGCTTAGCATACCCTTTCATTATAACCCTGTACGAACTACCAGTAAATTCTAATTATACATTATGTTGGACCTGTCAGCGATTCAAATTGATTGCTTCCTGATTAAATTCTGCTACCTTCCTAGGCAATACTAAAAACAACATTTTGCCGATCCGTTGTATTAAACATGCGAATACCACTAAGAAACTAAAGATAAATGATAAATTATCCTTGATGCAGCGAAAATAAAAAAAGTTAATAGGTTAAAAAAAAAATTAAGATAATTATTTTTTTAATCATTTTCTTGTGTTTTATTTGGGCATTCATTTTACCTTGATTTGAAGGCAAGTGAATAATCGCGATTCGCAACAAGTGAATCACAAAGCAACGCGAATTCCAACCCATCTCTACTTCTCTACAATAGCATTCCACAGTTTTTGCCTTTTTTGGTTCTGCGGGTAGCAAAAACTATTTCGGATCCGCATCTCACATCCCTTTCTCTCCTCAAAGGCAGGACAGAAACGAAAGGTGTTCCAGTTTCAAAATTGTGTCATCTTGTGTTTACAAAAGCTTCATGCACTGATAAAAAGTTCTGGCATTGCGCGTTAAAAAAAGATAATGGACGTTGTGTAATTTTGCTCTCGTAGACTTCGTTTCGTAATATTTTCGTTGTTTATGAGTTTAAACGTTATTTGTATGACTTCCTTTTGAATATGTTTACATTAAATTACATAAATGTGGAACGCTCACGTACCTACTTACAATAATTACTTTTTCTCGTTAGCTTTTGACTGCGTAATGTTTTAATTTTTGCCGTCATGGTCGTAAAGTTTTGTATGCTAACTTCCGTGCCAAAATATCAATAAAACTAGCGACCTGCACCGGCTTTGCATGGGTATGAAATATTTATAGCCTATGTTACTCAGGGATAATGTAGCATTCTAACGGTGAAATTTTTTTTTTATCGGTCCATTAGTTTTTGAGTTTAATCTTTACCAACACCCAAAAATACAAATCTTTACTCTTTATAATATTAGTGTAGATGTAGACAAGATCGGGTGAGAAATGTCGAGATCGGTCGTCGCAAAAGGTGTGATATCCGAAAGACAATGAGGAACGTGATATGGAGTTGTGCAGTAAAAAAAAAATGACAATTACGTCGTTATTGCACCGGATGAGCGATGTTACCTACTAACTGAGAAGCACGGCGATTAGCAGGTTGAACTGGTGGCCGCGTTCATCATCATCTGGTGCAACCTCCAATAAGTGGAGGTCCACTACTGGAGGTTGGCCGTTAGCTTAGTAAATTCCTTATCTTTGTGGCCGCGTTAGAAATCATGATTAGCCAGTGGCTAACCATTCACTGTTGACAAAATACTCGGAGATTGTAATGTAAATACTGGCAGCATTTTGTAAACACCTCACGACCGAAGCAATGTACCTATAGGTACCTACTTCGATTGGTGGGGTGAGTAACTAGGTATACCATATTAGGCGTAATAAAGTTCTTCCTTCTGAACTTACAACTAAATATGTAGTACTTAGGTTTTCTTATAAAGACTATCAGCTAGCCCTAACAGAAATAACCTTTGACATACATTAAGTATTTCTTACAAAACTAAAACAACAATTCTTTCTCGATTGAACTTTTCTTCTACTTTTCCTCGTGATAAAAACTATGCTGCATTTTTTACTTATGATTTTGAATGACAGGGGCAAGCCAGGTAGAGCAGGCAAATGAATTGAGGCCCGTGTCTTATTTAAGCAGGTATGAATGATTTGACGGGGCGTCAAGATTTATTTGCTAAGGTCTTCGCGTGGAATTTCGTAACGCTACTGAACGGTGATTTAATGTGTTGATGCTAAATTTCATTGAGGAACGATGTTTGTTTATGTTAGGAGTAACTCTGTGGTATATTTTTTATTATTAAATATTAAAACAAAACCTCGATTTGTGAATTTTGCCTGGAAAAATATTACTGCAAAAACATTATTTGCGCTTTTCAAAATAAAAAATGACAGTAAAGGAGATATGTGTTAATTAAAGAGCGTAAAATAAATAACATCATAAATAAACTATTTTCAAAAATACTTTTTGCGAACTAGGAGAAAAATGTCAACCGAAGATCGATCTCATAATTTTACGTAACCACCGTAATTTTGCTCTACTAAATGCTACCCTAAAAATAAGCCTCGTTAAAATATTGCTTAGAAGTAATAAAAACAAAAAAGTTCGAAAACGAACAAAAAAAAACAAATATTCACTCAATAATTAACGCAATAACTCAAAAAACATGAGACAACACATTGTCCCGCAAAAAACATTGTCCATCTTTCTGGGACAATCAGGTATACTTAATACTCATAAGTGTTAAGTTGTTGTTTGCGTTAGTACATTTTAACATTAAAATGACCTACCCAGACTGCGAGTTAAAACCAGAAAACTACAATTAAAACAATAGGCCTACCTATCATAATATTGGTCGCAGAACGAATCGATTTCACAGTTCGCCTTGATGAAATTCGCCACGGTCGTTTGGAAAAACACAATTTTCATCACGTGTTCGCAATAAAATTACGCAATTTTGTAAGAGAAAGCATTGTAAGACCAATAATGACATTGGCCAAGTTAATGACAAGTTTCACGCAAAGTAGGCTGACTGGATGACCCTTAAGTACCTAATGTCGGTGCCCCCTTAAGTTAAAAGAAGTACTTACTATGAATTTTATTGCTGATAATATAGTTACTGTTTAAGATTTAGATCAAACTAGGTGAA
Organism: Alcis repandata; assembly: GCA_949125135.1. Classification (NCBI taxonomy): domain Eukaryota; kingdom Metazoa; phylum Arthropoda; class Insecta; order Lepidoptera; family Geometridae; genus Alcis; species Alcis repandata. Next base: position 10,248,316 of record OX421238.1, read on the forward strand.
ATATAAGGCTCTATGTTAGGTAACCAACTATTTTATAGAAGTGGCTAAATAAGGTACCTACTTAAAATTTTTCATTATAGGCTGGCAGTTTTGTTGGGAACGTCGATAGTGGCTCCCCTCTCTATTCCGCAGTTATGGTTGGTCTGTCTCCGTATGCCTTGATAACGGACTGGCGCAGCCTCGACAGAGTAACACAGTTTTAGAATTATACGAAACAATAGCGAATTGGCGCCAAACTGTTGCCGCCATAACTTTGCGGAAACAATACGAAGAATCGAAGAAATGTTACCAGTGTTGCTAGGTAGAAGAAATTTCCCCAAAAAATAGGAGTTTGTTTCGATTTGATAACTAATATGTAGAGGTAGAATTAATAAACGAAGCTGACAAACTTCTCATTATTTCTTCCCGCTGTTGTCTTCGGAGAAGAATATTCTAGATGTTCTAAATAGTTTAAATAAGTTGGCGACGAGAAGCCACACTTCCCCCGTCATCAAAACATGAGTCAAACAATAGAAATGTCATCTGAGTAGGTACCTACTTCCCGCTTTAGTAAACCTCATTCGCCCCTCATAAATAGCAATAAAAAAGCAAGGACACCTTTTCCTGAATACGTAATGTATATCCAAATCGTAAATAGTATCCCTCCTTTCTTTCATGCCTACAAACGAAAGAGAGGACAAATGTTAATTTTAGTAATTTTAAGATCTATTTTGAAAGTCAATAAATAAATATAAACCTAGCACGGTACCGCAAGGTCTATCTGGCAACATCGATTGCGCACAAAACGAAGTAAAACTAAAATATCACAAGCTCGGAACGATCACGAGTGGAATACCAACCTTAGCGTATGTTCTGTATACCTGTTGCTTGGAATTTGTAGAAAGGAACCGGTCCTCTCAGCTGACGTTGAGAAAATGGCGGCAGTTCTGAGACGCGAATGCTAAGATAACCTAATCTCGCTGCGTTTGTCTGTAACCCGTAAGTCCGTAACTGCATTCTTGAACATTAATAACTTAGTTGATGTGTTTCCTGTTATGTTGCATGAACGCATCAAAGTTTTTCATGTTTATGCATGAACGCTAGAATTTGGAATAAAAGAGCGGGAAACTAGCGGATGAACCGTTGTCAGTAGGTCTAGCATAAATCCTGACGTAATTCGGAGTGAATACTCGATACTAAAGTCATAAAGTGTATGAACAAAAGCAGTTACTTACCATTTACACCCGACAGGAGCGCTGTCCCATTTTTCATACATTTATCTATCGAAAACTCGCTACGTAATTTACTTACATCGAAGTTTGTGCTAGGCCTACAGATAAATAAACGAGGTACTTATTTTATTTAAAGGGATCGCTTGATTAGGATTGGCATAAACGATCCTCCTCTTCGTATATAGACATTTATAACACGCTGAATTAGCATGCTGTTTATGCGTTGTCAACCCTAAAAGGTACCTAGGTATAGGTAACCATTCACCACTCAACGCAGAGCACTAATGGTCCTTTCTAGATAGGATACATTATAATTAGTTTGTTCTAAATACTGAGGCGGTTTTTTTAAAAACCATATCTAATATCGATCTCAATTTAATCTTGTCCAATCAAGTTTAACTCTTACGATCATGAAGTTAAGATTATTGAGTTAATTTACTCTGATAAAATATCCTTTCACAGCACGATGTTATCTTTTGAGGGCACCTGTTTAAATATTATCGAACACACAAGAGAACATAATTAACAATGCAAGGTCGAGATTGTCTGAAAATAAAATTATCAATTCAAGAACAAGCTTCCGAACCAAGTTATACTAACTTTTGCAGCGATAAAATATGGCCTGTCTTTTATAGAGAAAGCAAATGAATAAAGGCAGTTTACTTAGTTACAAAGTTACGGCACCACAAAGAAAAGAAGAGTAAAAAGAGGCTCGAAAGAGTTTGGTGAGCCTAAATAGTCTAGCCTGGTTCAATGTTGTGACAAAACAAAAGCATAGAACCAAGGCACAGACAATGCCGTGTAGGGATTTGAGGATTAAAAAAATCTTGGATAAGAATTCGTGTAAACTCCAGCTGCTCGATTGGCATAACTGCATGAGGTCACACAGGTCCGTGAAAACCGCGACTTTTGTTATTCGCTTATTATTATTTGTTTATGCATTAAACAATTAGGTCCTTATATGTCGCACAAAAATAACACTAGGTATTTTTTGTTTGTCGCGGTGCTCACATTCGCAAATCTTTCTGGTTGGATTCATCGTGCTACCCATTATGTTATACCTACGAGTATATTATACTTAGCCATAAAGATCGGATAATCAGACCAAATAAAAATCATTCGTATTTTCGTATGTAGGAGTGACCGGCCAACCGACAGCCGTTTTTGGGCATCTGTCGTGCTCTACAGACCCAAATAATTTACATAATCGTCGATTGCGATTGTCACGTAAGGTTAAAAATAATTGTTGCGCAGATATTTTATTGAATATTGATTGATTAGTGGGAAGATCATTTTTGGTACGATACCTACTTCTTGTTTGTATTCTTCCATACTCATTTGTCAAGGAAGAATCTTAGGCATAAGGCATTTACTCGTACCTATTTGCCTTTACCTAAGTACCTTTTGAATTAGTTATATTGGCTACGTTTTAAAAGGTTTATCAGTGCATCGATATCTATCTAGCCTTTTCTCAATAGTTCCTCTCTACCAATTCTACTTATTTCTTTGTTTTCTTACGGTCTAAGAAATATACTTTTTCGCCTCTACTTTTGCAAAACCTACTCCATATGTCTAAGCCGTTATACAAGGTTTTAAGGTAAGGGAATGCTAAGCCGAAAAGGGCTTATAATACATCATTATGAATCACTTTAACTTACTATGGGAACAACCCGGATTTCGCGAGAAAAAAATTAGCTGTTCCATCATATTATACCTATCTTGTTGAGTGTCATTGACATTTTTCTATGGGACAGCTGGTTTTTTAGCGAATTCCGGGTTGGTCCCTTAAGCAGTAATGTGCAAACATTACTGTGTTCCGGTTGGAAGGGCATTGTTTCCAGTGAAATTACAGGGCAAATAGGAGAATAAACAACTATCTCAGGGTGACGAGCGCAGAGCTGTGCCACGCAGGGTCTTGAATTCTGCGAGTTCAAAATTCTGGGTGGCGCAGACCTGTTATGGGCAAACGTGACGTTTAATATCAGGAGAGCGATTTGCTCGTCTCGTCACTCAATTACATAAAAAAAAAAAAAAGTCGTTCATAATGATGACTTCTATGAGCCTTTCCGCTCAGTATACCCTTTCCTTATAACCACGTAGACAGTCTTTTTGTTCAAGCTAACAAGTGCGTGGGTTAGCCCTTTAGTAAGTAGGTGCCCTTCTGTCCCTTTGAACCAGCCAAGCGTAGCGCACCGTTGGTGTCACGTGAGGGAACCGTTGGAACTGCATCTGGCTTCCTTACAACTGCCGTTTGCATACGATCAGAACGGACGTAATTGGCACTTACAATAAGTCCTTGATGCGATTGTTTGATGACGACCACCCGTTGCGACAATCGTGTTTAAATGTTGTGGTATTTATACAGGGTTATAATTATAAGGAAAGGGTATGCTAAGCCGGAAAAGGCTTATAGTACTCATTATTAATAATAAGTAATATGGGACAAGCCCGAAAGTTGTGAAAAAATATCAGCATTTTGTCGTGTGTCGATGACATTTGTCTATGTAAGAGCTGATTTTTTTTGCGATTTCCGGGTTGGTCCCATAGTGAACGTTGTTCATAATGATGAGTACTATGAGCCCTTTTGGGTTTACCATACCCTTTCCTAAAAACCCTGTATTTAAACTGATTTGTACATTTCTAACTTAAGGTTGAATTTATGTGCGTTTAGTTATCGTGTCTCTTTTATTGTTCAATACAGCGTGTACAATTTAGTGACAAAAGAATAATCAATCACAAAGTTCTAAAGTTCTAAGTTTTTCAAAAATTCGAGGCATGTCATGCATATTTTCATCGTCAAAACAAAACATACTCGTAGATTTCCCAAAGAGAAGATTGTCTGTGAGCATTCAAACTTTCTAGACGTCCCTTAACGCTGCGATGTTTTTTTGGTCCAAATCTAAGATATTTTTATCTGATCCATCGTTTTCATTTTTATTATTTTAGACCTTTAAAAAGGGACTCATATTTTAGAATCTCAGTCGCTTATTGTTTCAGTTCATCACAGCGTCAATTTTTACGTGAGTATTCCCGTGTTTAATTATAATAAAAATGGTAGATAAGTAATTTAAGTAAATGTGTGTATGTATGACAATGTACCTTCTGTAACAATACCATCAAGTTAATGAATGTGCAACGAGGTCGACACACTGCACTCGGAGCTATTGTCTTGGCCGCAAACCAGTTAGGCACCTACCTATAAGAACATCATAATAGCATAATAAAAATTGCCTGATAACACAATGCTGTAATCACTCATCAGTTCATCATATCACACATCGGCCAATGCTACTGCAAACACGTACAAATAGAAAAGCAGGTTTAATAACATCTATCCGCGATGGTACCCGTACCATTGTATTTATCAGGGTTATGGTACCTTGGCGAACAGGTGTTGCCGGCCCGTTACATCGACATTCAAACCAGTTTCAATGTATCGAGTTATAAAACCATCGATTAATACTCAGACAATTAATTCGATTTTGAGTTTTATATCGATTTCGAATCGAGATCAACAGATCAAGTTATTTTTGTTGTGAAATATCCGTTTTCGGTGCATTTGGAAATTGGGACGTTTTGATTTACAAGCTGTCTTGTATGGATGTATGTAGCTTACAGCTCGTAAAAGAGAAAACGATGCAACTATGCTAATGATTATAAATATAATCTTCCTTCCCGCTTTCATTTGGCTTTCAGTAACCTCGTTATCGTAAATCTCGTATGAATTATTATAATGCATGTATTCTGGTATCCGTGATCTAGTTCAAGATGTTAGGGTAAAATATTCAATGTGTTTTTGTTTCCTTTTCAGAACAAACAAGTATCTGCAGAAGTCAGCAATAACTAGAGTATGCGCCGTTGGAGGCTTCTTCATATCGATACCAGTGTTTTTAACAGGTATGTCTCTTGAAAATCCATCAATCTTAAGACTTCTTACTTAGACAAAGTTACGTTTGATAGATAGCTAGTTATAACATAATATACTCGTAGGTAATCGTTAAATAAACAACCAATGTTAATGCCGCGATTTCTTCTCACTATTTTTGCAAGTCCCGCTTCGTTTTTCTACTTTTGGTAAACTTGGGTACTTTATCCCACTTCTGAATCTCTACAAGTTAATTTCTACTTGAATATTGTTTATTTATTTATTAAAACTATTCTGGTAACATCTAATGGAATAATTATAAAGGGATAAGAATACTACATATTTACCTACCTAGTTTACTCAAAGCCATTTTTTCTCCTTCCAGGCATAATACTCTACACATTCATCCAATTCCATTCAACGCCAGCCATAGTGACGTCGGTGTTCATCGGCGTCGGCATCATATTCTGCGGCTGCGCGATGGTCCACAACGTCTTCGTATGGCAGAAAGAGAAGACTAACTTAGTGAAAGCTTTAAGAACAGAGCGAACAGCGACGTTGAATACGAGCAATGGAGTGATCATGAATGGACACTTGAACAATACGGGGATGGGAGGGAATTTGAGCTTTCACAGTATGCAAGGGCAGCCTTTTACACATCCGATAACGCTGCTACAGCAGGGAGGGCCATATATTATTAGGTGAGTATTGTAAATGCATTTTTAAGCTATTGCATAGCTTCTATCGCGGGCCTTGAGCGTGGAGACCGAATCCAGAAATTCCGTAACGAAAATAACCTAACACCCCCCACTCCGACCGGCACAGCGGTGATACTAAAAATGCTATGCAATAGCTTTACCGCGGCAGTCCCCGAGTGCCACACGTCTTTTTTTGTTATAATTAAACACTGAATACTCACAAATAGTGGGACTAGTTTTGATCACATTATATGGTCGAAAGTAGTCGTAATAAATGACTTAATTTTACGTGAGTATTTCCGTGTTATTAACAAAATATATCAAAACCACGTTAGGCATAGTTATATTGCAATTCTCTTCTAATTCTAAGTGGTGGATACGACCTGCATTGACGTCCCGCTTGGGGTGTTTGGTGCATTGCACAACTGCCAGCCCCAAACTAGCCAAGCTCCCTAAAATAATGGAGTACTTACGGCCTGGGGTCGCTGGCATACCTCTTTCACTCTTATTACGTCAGGAATTGTCTTATTGCGCGAACAACTTACGTCTTGCAATTACCTTACAAACTTACTATTAGCCACGAGCGCAGATGTAAATCGAACGCTACTCAATAATCATCTCTTGCAGAATAGCGCAATGATGATGGTTGTTACTGGTATGTTATAATTACCTAGTGAAGAAGTCAGATCTTGGAATTAGCTAGAAAAAGCGAACATTTAGATGCACCTTTACAAGGTGAACTGAATAACTGTAAAGTAACTTTTGCGTCTATCCTGCAACAGATATAAATAGAGAGCGCTGTAGTTTAAAATGACCTTATGTAATAGAAATAAATTTTGTGTTTAAAATGTTATGCACACTTTGAGTTACGAATAAAGTGCGCATATCCTCCACGTTCCGCCAGGAGCGCTTTACTGTAAACTGTAATGTATGGAGCCTTACGAAAAGTTTGATCGTTTCCAAAACTATCAAATCTCATACCTACTAAGGGTAACTTCCCAAAACGATAGCAGTGGGTCTAGTACAACTTGACGTAAATTACGATTACGAGTATTCGATAGAAAAGTGTACGCCATTTACGCTCGGGTCCTTAAATATGAATGCGAATACTTGCTACGTATTCTACGTCAGAAGTTAAGCCCTCGGTACCGAACGGTACCGAGGGGGTTTTAGTAGATCAATCCCTGCATAACCCGGATGTACCCCCAATACAACCGGGTATCTTTTGGAGATTTACCCCGTTACAAAAAAGCCCACTGCCAGACAACGGTGTTTCCTTTACACATTTGTTTTGTTCCAGGCCGCCCACAAGCACGCCCCCCGGCGAAGGCGCGGTGACGCCGGGCGTGCCTCCCGCCACCATCGACCTGAGCCACGACACGCACGAGCTCAGCACTCTAGTCTGACCCCGTGACGTGTTACGACTGATTTACTTACCGTACCAACTTATCTATGGTCCCAATTTTGAAGGCTTTTTGACAGATCTAAAATAACAAAAAAATTGGTTGTCTGTAAAGTCGGTTTACGGGCGATAGTTTAACGTGACAACGTCATAACAAAACATTGATGAAATGATTGCTTTGTTCTCGATCCGACCGTGAGGCACAAGGAGCGTAACGGGACAGCGTAATGGGACCCGGCGTTCATCGATTTACTCGTATTAGACGTTGTCTCGTCAAAATATGTCTGTCTTTATCGTAGCCATGTCTTAGACAAAGACGTCAATAGTTTTAGAAAATTTAGATCTGTCATAAGCCTTCAAACTTGGGCTTAGTTGGTTAATAATCGAACTTATTTCACGGAGCAGCTTTGTTAAGAATAACAATAGTGGCTCCCTCATTCAACTTCTTAGTCAGACAGACCATAGACAAAAATGTATTTTTTGTTGATGGTCACACTGTATGAGGAATCTGCGTCAAACTTTATGACCACTTTGAACATAGTACCAAGAACGCGTCATGCCCGGTGCTGCTCGGTCTTGTTAGGTTTGAAGCTATTATAAATGTAGCCCAAAGCACTCGAGGATAGCGTAGCTTTCTAGTACTTAGTAAAAGATTTTTTTTTAATTCAGTCAAGTAGTTCATATTCATATTCATTTATTCGTACTAATAGTATAGGTACGTCAAATTACAGTAAAAAATAAAAATTCCGGTTCCGGTGATAACCTACTAACATACTTTTAAACTTTATTACCTCTTTATAATATTGGTATACGAGTAAGCAGGGATTTATATAAACATCTCTTGAAGTCCTTAAAAATTATTTAAAACAAATTAACACATTTTGCAATATGTTCATTTTGGGAAGAAATATCGTACTTTAGTAGTTCAGAACTGACATAAAGTTCGCGCAGACTCTTATTTTACTGACCTGTGGATTTAAACATTTCAATTATTGACAAAACTAAAACTATTACAAAAGGTTGACAACTATATCAATAATAATAATTTTCGTAAATTACTACAAAAAGTATTTTACGAAAATATTCTTGAGTTTATAACTGTCTCGAATATTCTTGAGAAGCCATACCTTTTAAGATTTTTTCTTTACCTCTTGAGGGTAGATCGAAAGTTTTTCTTTGTATATTATGGTACTGTAAATATTGTTTCTTAGCCTATTGTTTCTATTGATTGAAACAGATTTGCCATGTTTGATTAATTTTAAGTCTTTATTTTTACTCATTGCTGTATTTAACTTACTTGAATTTTCCGTTGACAAGTACTGAATGGTTGATTTTGCCTACGATTAATTTATTTCGCATTTTATAATTTGCTACGAATAAAAATATGTTTTAACCAATATACATATATAGTATTGTAAAGTAAAGATCATTTGAATAAAATGTTCTAAAGATTTTGTTGTATGTTACAATCTCAAAGGCTCAAATCGCCCAATTTAAATTTATCTGCGTTTCTTTTCATTTCGATATGTGAGAAAAAAACTGTAAAATTTAATTTTTTAAGTTAATGGAGTAAACTTTAGTAAAACTGATGAAATATCAAAACTAACAAATTATTTTCAGTATTTATTAAAACCCACCAATCTGACTAATATGATATATTATAAATTTATCAAATAGTGGATTTAAACTAGCAATAAACTTGCAGAAATAGACTTCCGCAAGCATTCTTGTAAACTATTGCGATAAGTTATATATATATTCGCATATGTAGGCAAAATGCTGTTACTTGATAGACCACTGAACACCAACCCGGCTAACAAACAAAGAATTAAATGTGAGCTCTATATCTTACGTGATACAGTCGAATTTTAAATTTTAAAAAACGAGCTCGTTTCATTCTCAACCGTCTATTTGTAGGACAGTTTTAAAATGCGCCTGACACTTTTCATCAGCGAGAAGGAGACAGACCAATTTTTGACACATTACGCTTATCAAATACTTTAATGTTTTGCTATTGGCTGGGTGTTGAGTGGAAATAATTATAAGACTGTAAGTCACACGTGCAATAAATCGCGGGAACTTCTTGCTAGTGTAAACCCCACTTTACAATCAATTGTCGTGTATATTTTGTACATAGAGTTTTACACAAACAGGAGGCATAATATTTTATTTATTTTTTATTTTATTTTAACAGCATTTTCTATTTTTATCGGTAGTTTATGTGAGACTAAAATTAAAGTGTTAAAATTATGGCGCTGTATTATTTCGTGTTTTGGGTACACCTCCACTTAATGGCACCTTTGGCAGTGCTTCTGCCTGAAAAGAAACAATCATACATATCAAATTACTTATTAGTACTTAGAAAGAGTCTTATTAGTTAGGCTTAGTGTCAATTTTATTGTTTAGATAGTGGCTTAAACTTGAAGAAACTATCAACTAACGATCTAGAAGAGCTAAAATTATCTGTAACTTTTTATTTCAATGTATGTATAAGAAGGATTTTTGAGTTTGTCAGTTTGGTTTAGTTTAGGAAATAGTCCAATAGACTTGACGTTAACGATTAGCAATCTTAGTGTTTTGTTTGGCCTAGCAAGAGTATTGTCTGGCATAACAGGTGTTGTTTGGCCTAACAAGTGTTTTTTGACGAAACTGGTGTTGTTTGGCCTAACTAGTGGTGTCTGGCCAAACGAGTATATTGTTTGGCATAAGAGGTGTTGTTCGAGGTAATAAGTGAGGTCTGGCCAAACGAGTATGTATATTGTTTTGCATAAGAGGTGTTGTTTGAGGTAATAAGTGTGGTCTGGCCAAACGACTATATTGTTTGGCATAAGAGGTGTTGTTTGAGGTAATAAGTGTGGTCTGGCCAAACGAGTATATTGTTTGGCATAAGAGGTGTTGTTTGAGGTAATAAGTGTGGTCTGGCCAAACGAGTATATTGTTTGGCATAAGAGGTGTTGTTTGAGGTAATAAGTGTGGTCTGGCCAAACGAGCATATTGTTTGGCATAAGAGGTGTTGTTTGAGGTAATAAGTGTGGTCTGGCCAAACGAGTATATTGTTTGGCATAAGAGGTGTTGTTTGAGGTAATAAGTGTGGTCTGGCCAAACGAGTATATTGTTTGGCATAAGAGGTGTTGTTTGAGGTAATAAGTGTGGTCTGGCCAAACGAGTATATTGTTTGGCATAAGAGGTGTTGTTTGAGGTAATAAGTGTGGTCTGGCCAAACGAGCATATTGTTTGGCATAAGAGGTGTTGTTTGAGGTAATAAGTGTGGTCTGGCCAAACGAGTATATTGTTTGGCATAAGAGGTGTTGTTTGAGTTAATAAGTGTGGTCTGGCCAAACGAGTATATTGTTTGGCATAAGAGGTGTTGTTTGAGGTAATAAGTGTGGTCTGGCCAAACGAGTATATTGTTTGGCATAAGAGGTGTTGTTTGAGGTAATAAGTGTGGTCTGGCCAAACGAGTATATTGTTTAGCATAAGAGGTGTTGTTTGGCCTAACAGGTGTTGTCTGGCCTAACAAGGTAGGTAATGTAGGTAGATAATTACTTCTTCTGGCCCTGGTAGAGTCCAGTGTAGTATCCTGTCATGTACCAGGAAAGCAGCATTTCTGAGATGATTTGTCTTTCTTCGTCGCTCCGGCTACCACAAGCCAGGTTTGCGAACTGAGGCATCGGCGGCGGCGGGAGAGGCATTTCGGGTCCTCCCAACTGGAAATGAAATTAAAAAAATATTTTTATTTTGGATAATTACATCTGAAACAGGTACGTTTTAAAAACAAGCTTTTATATTTTACTTTGCATTGTCGTCAGTTAAACAAGGCAAGCTAAATAAAAGCTTGTAAATAGATAAATAAGGTAGAAATTCTGCATTCCAAGACTCAAATAATTAATCAATGTGTTTAAAGGCTGCTAATTTTAAGTGGGATTAGGCTGGACATGTCGTATGATGTTTTGGCTTACAACCGGCCAGTGGATTGTAGGGCTATTGTTCTTATTCTAAAGGGGGGCGATAGGTCCCGCTCTGGCGTCCCGCAAAGGGTGCGTTGTGCGTTTCCCCCTATGTGCGTAAGTGCCGATGTAGGGCTGTTGCTAGGGTGTGTTTCTGTCTCTGACACCATTGCTCATAAACGGATGAACCGATTTGGGTGCAGTTTTCTTTATTTTAAAAGCAAGTTTTGTAGCGGTGATTCTTAGACATGTTTTATCGAAACTTGTTCAGCTGTTTCACAGTTGGGTTTTTTTCAAATTTTGAATTTAATAATTATTTTAACTTACGTTACGAATCATGTTGATATCAGGCATGTGGAGAGAGGGCAAGTCGCTGTGGCTAGTTCGAGGGGATTCAAGGGGCCTTTTCTTATTGCCTTTCTTCTTTTTATTTTTCGGCTTCGGATTCTGGTACACTGAAAATTTCAAAAAGAAGTCACTTTAGGTAAAACAAATAGTGAACAAGATACCAAGATATGATAGGATATACCTATAGATAGGTCTGTAATCTGCCCTCCTAGCCAAGCTGCAATTCCATAATTGCAAAAGCTATAGAAAACCAAAACAATGTATGGGAATGACATTTCTGTAATAGAATATGGAATCTATAAATAGATTAACACTTTAATTGCTAAACACATACCTTGTGTTTTCCTTTGAGTAACGTGAATGCGGCTACACACGCCAGGCGCGTAAAACACAACATGCGATTATTAGCCGCAGTTGAAGTGTTAAAGAAATGTCATTCACATACGCTGTTGTTTTCAATAGTGTTTGCGATCATAGGTTGCAACTTGGGTAAGGCTATGGCGTCTGAATTTAACGTTTATTCATAAAGAATTGATCTCTAAATCTCAATACTTTCTAAGCCGAGCTGGTTTTCCAATAACCTCACTGTTGTTTAATGTTTACTACTAACACATTCAATGCCATCATTATTTTTAGTAGTTTCCAGCGATGCCGCCTATGTAAACGTAAATTTAACGCGAGCACGCCTAGCATGCTCACGGCATAGCGATAAGGACACATTAGACGTGTCAATGGCACCGAATGTGTTAATTTTTAAGGGTGAATTCAAGAGATTGATTTTTTTAAGAATCCTCAATGGTTAGCAAAGGCTCAATGGATTTAGATGAGATATGGAGTTAATTTAATTTGATCTAGGGCCTAGATTATTATTACATACATACATACGTACATTCACATATTTTATCCCAGAAAATTTTACGGTTAATACAACTATGGGGCGCAGCAAGTTCTTTTGCCTCTTACTAATATTATAAAAGTGAAAGTGTGTGAGTATGTTTCTTACTCCTTCATGCTAAAACGGCTGAACGGATTCAGATGAAATTAGGTATAAAAGTAGTTTATGATGATGATGTAGTTTATTAACATTAACATATTATATACATGCTACTTTTTTATCCCGGGAAAACGGGGGTAAAACGTCAGGGCGCAGCTAGTTAATTCTAAAAATTATGTACAAGCAAATTACACATTTCTGTAGGCCGGAGTTCTGGCATGGAACAACAGCTGCTCTGGTCAACACTTTCCGAGTCGGGCTGGTTCAGAAATGCATCATCAATTGGTTGTGACTTTGTTGCCTCAATGTCTGCATCCTTTATTTGCTTCATGCGAGCTTTATCGCCTAAGGACCGTTTCAGGCTACTAATTGGTACTCGCTCCTCGTTTTCATAACCTGAAATTGACAAAGAGTCTTTTCAAACCAACCTTTTCACATGTGCCAAGTTTGACACATGTGCCAAGTGTGACACATGTGCCATGTTTGACACATGTGCTATATTTGACACCTGTGAAAAAGGTGATTGTTGAAGTTGTTTGTCCCGGACAGGCAGTTTAAATGTCTGCTGTGGGTCAGTATGTGAGATGTCCATGTTTTGGTGTGTGACAGTGCATCCCTGATACAGTGGGCCTAGTACAACTTCTGACGTAAGATACATTCATTCAAAATTGGCAGCGCCCTTGTCAGTCGTAAATGGAAACTGCATTGCTCATACAGCTTTGTATTGAATGCTCGCTACATATTTTACGTCAAAATTTGTGCTAGTGCTAGGTATACAGAGTATATTGTCGGCTGCATAAACTGAAAAAAGTTACTAACTGTTTTGTTATGAAAACTAACATAATAATGACAGTTTTTCGTTCATAATTAACACAAGAATGCTAACGTTTTGTATTGAGTCTGGTACTCAGACTAGTTTCGATCCTATTCGGTGATCTTATTCAAGGAGTAATTACAAGTGTGATGCGCTTCTTCTTGTCAAGTCAAGTCTTGTCCAACCTGGCACTGATTTTGCAGTTAAAGACTTCTTTCAGTAAGTCAGCGATACGATTAGAAGTAGACAAGGTTACCTATGAATTTCACATTGCACTCTTCGGCGTCAGCAAAGTTTAAAAGAAATGCTTCATACTCCTTCCCGTCTTCTTCGTAGACGGCTCGGCATGGCATGCCTTCCTTCCATTCTTTTGGTGACTGAGCCCTTTCCTGCTTTGTTTCGGCTACCGCTGTAGCTGTTGGAAATAAACAAACTTGCATAAGTATAATATTATTTTGTAAGTTTGTTAATGTGTTATAACATTTTGCCAATGATAAAATTCATTTATTGCAATATTTTTTTTATAATTGTCATGTCATAATCAGCTGTCCCATACACTTTGTCAAGTGTCATTGACACTCTTCGTCCATGGAACAGCTGATTTGTTTTCGTGAACTTCGGGTTCCTCTAGTCAAATGAGTTATAATACTAGTTGTAGCTAAAGATATTTTATTTTCAGCATACTGTCTCACTGACAGCTCTTCGAGCTCAGTAACACATTTTATCAATATAAGCTGCTTACTTTTTTTGCTCAGTTCTCCACCCTCACTCTGCTGTAGTGCTTGAATGTGAAATGTTATGTTACACATAAATGCTTCTGGCAAGTGTCTTGTTAAAATTGTGTGTTAAGACTTTTAACACTTTGGCTGCAGCTAGTAATCACATCCGCTTGCCCCAGGCGTGGCTAATAATCAAACACATTGTGTTTTACACGCCTGGTGTGTGCAGCCGCACTCGCGTCGGACAAAGGAAAACACAAGGTATGTGTTTCCCGCAGCCAAAGTGTTGAGATTGAAGATTCCCAATGTTTTTTTTTATTTGATGTTAGGTGATAGCGTAGTCAAAGATCATAAAACACCTTACCTAGTCTGGGAACTACTATAAAATTCTAAGTATGGTTTTCAAGTACATATACACTTCATAGTCACTTCATGTAGTTAATGGTAGTATTTGTTTTATAAGTAAATAAATAAATAGTCAATTACCTTTAGCTGATTTTTTATTAGATTTTTTCGGATTTGCTGATGGTTTTGAATTGGTTGCCATTGCAATACGCTTGGCCAATATTGCTTTGGTAATCTTCATTGCTTCATCATATGCAGTGTTGAGTGCTGTGTCATCCCAGGCATTATTCATGTCTTCTTCTGCTTCCTGAAATAAGAAAGTTTATCATTAAATCGAGGAATTTTTACATTACTAGGATTCCATAGCAAAATCAAAGAATATTTAAGAAGTCAGTCTGTGTCAAATGCTTGTTTTCTTCATGGACATTCCGATAAAGGGCTATTCAAACATGCCAATACATTCAATATTAGTAAAATACATACACAGGTACACATTGAATGAGGTTGCATAAAAAATAATTGCAATAGTTATCTGTAGATATAATTTCGGGTGGAGTATGGTTGAATTACCAAGACTTCTAGACATATTACATATTTTAATGTTACGGCCAGAAGCTACGTAGCTACATATACGAATCTGACAAAGAAACGTGCTGCTTTACCTTTTTCATTCCTCTCATGTAGAGAGTAACATCATCTGTTTCATCAGGCATTATTAAGAATTACAACAGATATTTTGTTACTGTTTTAAACTTTACAAAACAAGTTATATAGTTTATTTTGTTTTTCTTTTATTTTTATGAGTATCGTAACGTGAGCCCACGGTTGCCAGTTGTCTCTTGCCAGGACTGGTTTTTAATTTTCCCTGCACAGAGCTGCCAGTCCTATTTTTTAAATTTTTCCTGTATCGATTTTTGACGTGACAACGTCTTTTAATTCGATGGAGCCGGCTGCACGCACGAAAAAACATGACGCATGAGGCGTTACCTCGATGAAGTACCACACCTTTGCCAGTTATTCCGCCTGGGGAAGTACCACACCTTTGCCAGTTAGCCCGCCTGGGGAAGTACCACACCTTTGCCAGTTATTCCACCGCCATACCGCCAAGCAGTAATGTGCAAACATTACTGTGTTCCGGTTGGAAGGGCATTGTTTCCAGTGAAATTACAGGGCAAATGGGAGATTAAACAACTTATATCTCAGGGTGACGAGCGCAGTGCTGTGCCGCGCAGGGACTTGAATTTTATGAGTTCAAAATTCTGGGTAGCACAGACCTGTTATGGGCAAACGTGACGTTTGTTTAACATCAGGCGAGCGATTTGCTCGTCTCGTCACTCAATTACATAAAAAAAAAAAAAAAAAAAATACCTCGATGAGGCGTTACCTCGCTCTGAGTGAAATTGTGATTTCCTTTATTCTATTATATTTTCCTATTTGTCAATTACTTTTGTACCTTATTTAATTTAATTTAATTTAATTTAATTTAATTTAATTTAATTTAATTTAATTTAATTTAATTTAATTTAATTTAATTTAATTTAATTTAATTTAATTTAATTTAATTTCATTTAATTTAATTTAATTTAATTTAATTTAATTTTTCTTTTGAAAAATGAAACCATTCTATCAGTATTTTCTTATGACGTTGTCACGTTATACTATAGTCAGTAAACCGACTTTACAGACAACCGATTTTTTTCTCCAAAATTATACTATTAGAGGCTTTTAACTTACAATCTATGTTTGTAAGTAACTGTTTGTTTGTGAAAGAAAAAAAAAATAAAAAAAAATGCCCCATATTTGATCAAAGAAGGCATTTTAGCAAAACCTGTTGATTTTTTAAAGGTTTCTTTGACGGAGTTGGCAGCACTGCTCCTGGTTGTCCATTGATATGTGCCTGTCACTGTCACCATCCAGGCCGCTGACCAGTTTAACTTCAGATTAATAGATGGAACCATACTTGCTACTCTGTAAAAACGAGCAAGATGGCAAGTGCCAAACACGGTTGAAAAAGAGAGACAGACATTTCACTTTTTGTCCCCGTCCCTGTAACCGTACCAAGGTGGGCAAACCACAGATTAGAAATAATAGTTACTACGTGAGCCTTCGATTTAATACTGCCAGGTTGTGAATTATGTTTGCCCAGGATTGTACACATTAAATATTTATTGGACTATTTCAGATTTTCATTCTGACCCAAAACTAAGATTAGGTACATTATTTTCGCGATTGCAAGATTGGCCTTTTAATAAAAGCTGGTCATAATTATTAAGAATAGATTAGTATACCTACTAACCGACAACAAAGTGACAAGTGAAAGTGAAGTGTTTTTGTGACAAAGTGCAGATTGAGTCTATTATTAAATCTAAATAGTAACAAACATACATTATCGCTTTACTTTTTTTAGTAAAAATATGTAAACTTCAAAGTCCATGTTTTTTTGTAAAGTAATCGGTTATACGCTGATTTATATCTATACCAGGCCAACCAATGTTATGATAACATTCGTCATTCGACACGTGTATTCAACAGCTATATGATAACAATTACAAGTGGGTCCTTGTTCGAATGTTTAAGTCATAAAAACCATTGAAGTGGTCGGGCCGCCCGCCGCGCGCCGTAACATAAACAAACGATGACGCGCCGGTGCTTCTATGGAAAAAAACCCGCGGAAGGGGGGGGGGTGCCTCAAGCGGTCAAGCCTCAAGTGTATCCGCTTGAAGCACCGCGGACACTGTAGTGTCCGATTTCAAAAAAACCGTAGAAGCATCGCGGACACTGTAGTGTCCGGATTTTTATTTCGCGCCAGACTCAGAAAAAGTCTCTATCCTGCTTTTACTAAGGCAAAAAGACATAAAGTATGAATGCAATCTCGCTCCCCTTGAATGGGCCATTATTTTGAAGCAGCAACATTATAAACTCGGTGGACATCTTCTTCTTCTTCTTTTCTTCCTGGCTTCTGCGGTTTTACCACAATTTTGCCAATGTCCTGTGTACTGGTGGTTGAATGGTATTAGTTTGATCAGCTTCTGGTGAGCAGTGGTCTTTGTGCTGATGATCAGTATAATCTGGAGAATAGTCCTCAGGATCTTCAGTTCAGGATTTCATGTTTCGTTGTATTGAGGTTTTTGCGCCAATGTTCGGTAGGGTCAAGTAGGGTCTTCGGAGTGTTGTATTGTTTTGTTAGTTAGGTACCTCTAGGCCGCTACAAAAGACATACACAGGACATCACAACATATAAAATTAAATTAGTGATAATAATTATATAAATACAATATTATGAACTATAGTACATGTTATAGTAAATATTGATAATTTATAATTTAATATTATTAATTTTAATAAATTTGGCGAGGACATAAGTAAATGGGGAAAATACAAGGGGGAGTAGATTGGGGAAGTTGATAGGACGAGGGACATTTTCTGGAATAATATCGTACAATGAAAAACAACGTTTAGAGCATTCAAAAAATATGTGGTCCGTAGTACCTTCATCCAGTCCACATTCGCACAGGGAGTGGTCACAAACTCTTATTTTAGCTAGGAAATGAGGAGTGGAAGCGAAACCCAACCTCAGGCGACTTATAGTGGAGGTTATTTGTTTGTTAATTTTTTTAAATTTAAAGAACCACGGTTTATTCGGGATTGTAGGTTGGATTTGACCGTAAAATTTACCTTTTACACTGATTGACCTTTGCCAATAGGAGTTCCAGGAGTCAAGTAGCTGGGGTTTACAAGTAGCCAGAACATCGTGTGCATATAATTGAAAATATTCCTCATTACCAGTATTGGTGGCTTGTTTGGCGCATTGATCAGCATTTTCATTACCGGGAATACCTGCATGCCCCGGTATCCAAGCAAGAACAACCCGCAACCCTTGCATGTGGCATTTTAAAAGTTCTTCTTTAATTTTAAGGATAATGGGGAATTTATTTTTGGTCTTGAACTGATTAGCCAGAATGGCTTGTAGGGAGCTCTTGCAATCAGTCAGTATGATGGATTTGTTAATTGAGTGAGATCTAACATACTGTATGGCTTCGAGAATGGCTATTGCCTCACCTGTGAATACTGATGTTAGTGGTGGACATTTATTGCTTAGAATTATACTGTACTTCGGGATCCACACAGCAGCTCCCACATCACTCTCTTGGTTTAGTTTAGAAGCATCAGTGAATATGGTTAGCCAGTCATTCCATTTTGTACAGATTATTTCAGAAAGCATTTTTGCAGGATCGGTCGAGTCTTTGTCTATTCCCAGATGTAATATAATATTCGGCTGGTATATAAGTGCTGCATAGTCAGTAGCAAACAGGGGATTAATATCGAATTTAATAATAGAGAATGGGAGGCTGGTGAGTTTAATATAGCTAAGAATGGTACAGGGCAGGTTTAATTTGGATCTAATCTCGTGTGGGGTCATAAGGTTATACAGATTTTCAATTGATGGCCAAAGGGGATGTTCCGAATTTTGAATTAATTTTGAAAAGAAGCGGTCAGCTAGGAATTGTCTACGTAGATGGAGCGGGGGATCTCCACATTCTACTTGTAGGGCGTTGGTTGGTGTTGATCTCATTGCTCCCAGTATAATGCGCAGGCATTTATACTGAATTGACGACAGCTTGTTCAGGGCGGCTTTGTTACCAGGTTCTAACAGAAATGCTCCGTAATCAAAATGGCTACGAATAATTGAGTTGTAGAGCAATTTTTGTGAGAACGGGTGCGAGCCCCACCATACTCCAGATAGGGAGCGAAGAATATTAATATTCTTTTCGCATTTGGAGGCAATGTGTTCGGAATGGGGGACTCCCGTGAGTCTAGTATCAAGCCAAAGACCTAAAAATTTAACTGAGGATTTTTGGGGGATGGGTTCATTATTGCATTTTAAATTTACATCTGGTATGAATCTTTTTTTAGTAAATATGATTGCGTTACTTTTCGAAGCTGAAATTGACAAACCATGCTCAGTTAGCCAATCTTCAAGATATATTAAGGCTGAGTTTAAAGAGTTTTCAGCTTCTTGAGTTGTCTTTGCGGTCACATAAAGAGCAAGATCATCAGCATATTGTAGAACTTTGCAGAACGGGCTAACTGAGTGTTCCAGGTCAATAGTGTAGACGCTGTATAAAGGGGGGCTCAAGACTGAGCCTTGAGGTAGCCCCTTCCATACTTTGCGAACTGTCGGATTAGGGTCTGGGGTTCTGATGATTACTGTTCTTTCCGTTGTGAAGCAACCAATAAATTTAACCATCTTCGCCGAAACACTCAGCTCTATCAACTTTTTTCTTAAGGTTGGGAGAAGGACATTGTCATAAGCTGATTCCACATCAAGAAACACAGCTACAAGGTATTCCTTGTTTTTAGCAGCAATCCGAATATCCGTGGTTAATACGCTAAGGCTATCTAAAGTGCTCATTCCCTTTCTAAATCCAAACTGGGACCTTGCTAGTAATCTATTATTTTCAACGTGCCATTCTAGTCGATTTTTAATAAGGATCTCAGTGATTTTTGCTGCTACGCAGGAGAGGGCGATTGGTCTGCGGGAGTTGGGATCGGAAGGGTCTTTGCCTGGTTTAAGGATTGGGACAATTAATTGGGTTTTCCAGGTGTCAGGAATAGACCCCTGTTCGAAAAATATATTTATAAGGTTTAGGAAGTACATCTGAAAGTTCTTATTGCCTCTAGTAATAAAAGAGTAGGGGATACCGTCAACTCCAGGAGAGGAGTCCACCAAACCGTCTAAAGCTATCTGTAGTTCGTCAAACGAGAAGGGGGTGTCGAAATATTCTGAGAATTCAGAATTGCTGGGAAGATTAGTTGAGGGATTCTGTTGAATGTATGGAGGAGCCAGCTTGTCAGCAAATGGCTCAATCCAGCTATAAGGATCATTAGCGGTTGGATTATTGAAGTTATAGGAGCCTCTGAATCTTCGGATCTGCCTCCAGACAATGTATGAAGGGGTTGTCGGAGACAAGCTTTCACAAAATTGTAGCCAGCCAAGCCTCTTTTTGGATGAGAGGACTCTTCTGCATTTTGCAGCGGCTCTTTGGTATTGTGTGTAGTTGTCTAGGGTCATGCAACCATTATAGATCCTTTCAGCAGAGTTACGCTTACGGACTACTTCAGTACATTCCGGGTCCCACCAAGGGGGAGAATAGAGATTATGCCTGGGCTTCTTAAGCGGAATGGCTTCATTAGCAGAGGACAAAATAGCTTCTATTAATTTTGAATAGCAGTCCGAGGAATTCCCATTATTTGGGTTAGGAAAAGAAGTTACTTTATTCTCTAGAGCGGTTGAGTATACATCCCATTTGGCTCCAGATACTCTATATTTTAGGAGCGGGGCGGGAGGGGGAGGGCGAGTAACTGAGAGAGCTAGATTTATTAATATGGGGAAGTGGTCACTCCCCTGGCTTAGAGGTAGAACTTGCCATGAAAGGGATGGGAATAGGGAAGGAGAGCATAATGTTAGATCCACAGCTGATTTAGGATTTTGTGAAGGGAGGACTCTACGGGTGGGGGAGCCGTCATTGCTAACACATAAATTTGCCTCCTCAAACATTTCATATAGTAGATGTCCAAATGTGTCACAGTAGTATGAGCCCCAGGAAGTATGGTGACCATTGAAGTCGCCCATTACTATAACAGGAAGGGGGACAGATGAAGTTATTAGTAAAATATCTGAAATAAGGTGTGGGGATGGTTGAGGGATGTATATAGAAATAAAGGTTATATTAAATGTTTGTACAGCTACAGCATTTATTTCTGGGCTGAAGGCAGGGAGAGTAATCTGTGAAAATGCTTGGTTGTGGCTTACAAATAGGGCACATCCGGCCCTACTGTCCTGGCGGTCGTCCCGGAGACATGAGAAGCCAGGGACTCGATAATGAGCCCCGGGAACAAACCATGTCTCCGAGACGGCCACCAGGACGGGATTATATTTTCTGATGAGCTGAGTTAGTTCGGGAACCTTCCGACGGAGGCTCCTACTGTTCCATTGGATTAATGGGCACAGATCCATTATGGTTTGTGATTGACGAGAGATGGGAGATCATTTGGGCAACGTTGGACGGTAGGTTAATTGAATTTTGTGAAATTATGCTAATAATAATAGAAAGAAGCTGGACAAGAAGTTGGTCTTGTGGTCCAGGGTGGGGAGGGGTGGGCTGAGGTTGGGCATATTGGAGCATATGCCCATTAGGTAGGGATGATGGAACACTGGATACAATATTTTGGTGTGCTATCCTATCAAATGATTTACCTAATGGTGCTCTGGGACGAGCATTTTGGAAAGTGGTTTTTTTGTATGACTGGGAAGATTGGGAGGGGCCGGTAGTCGGGAAGGAAGATTGATGCACTTGTTGGGACGATACACCTTTTTCTCGAGCTATGTGGTTATATGACTTATCTACTTTAGGCATTTGACCGCAAGCTTCTTGGTACGAGATACCGTCACGGGACATTATCATTTTGATATTTTTTTGGCGTTCTTGTTCAGGGCATTGTCTACTGGTGGAGAAGTGATGAGCGGAGCAATAAAGGCATGTGGCCTCATGCTCTTGCACATCGCAGCTATCCCCAGTATGAGGTTGTGTACAGCGATAACATCTGGGTTGGGATCGACACTGGGCTTTAATATGTCCAAATCGCAGGCAGGCCATACATTGAATGGTAGGGAATTGGTATGTCTCTACAGTCAGTGATGAGTAGAAAGAGAAAACTCTAGTGGGAAGTTGTTGCCCCCTGAAAGTAAGCACTACAGTTTGGGTTGGTTCCCATACTATGCTCCCATCATTAGATTTAGTTTTACGGTTAAGTCTTCTTGCTTTTAGGACATATATGTCACCATGGATTTGTAACGACTCAACAAATTCGTCCATTGACCAGTCCACAGGAACACCTCTCACCAGACCCATCCTGGTCACATTGTATGTTGGAATAACAGCCTCGTATTTGCAATTTTTAAGCACTGGGTTGTTTAAGAAATTATTTGCACCCGAAACTGACTTAAATTGGATTGAGATCTTATTTCTGCCTACTTGTTTAACTCCGTCTTGGCAAATGTCATCGATTTTGTTCCTGAACAGGAATTGTCCAAACTTGATAGGACGCATAGTAGACCCTGAAGTTAGGTCAGGCTCAACTCGAGACACGTGAACTACGTATGGACCTACGTCGGTGATTTCGTACTGTTTAATTCCTAACACGGACATTGCTGGATGAAGGTATACAGATTGGATAGATGCGGCTGCAGTTTCGTGACTGATTATGGTCTTTTTAGCAGTTGAAACAACTTCATCCGCCCTTTGCCGTTTTTTTGAACTTTTTGAATTCGAAACGAGGGTATACTCCGTTGTTTCCCTTGCACAATTCGGCGGATCGGGGGGATCCGGAGGCTCCGGCAACGGGGAAATGGGATCCATTTCCCCTGCTAAACTACAGACAATCGGTTAAAACACTTACCAAGGAGATTAAACACTTAAAGGAAGGGAATTTCGTAAATAACTAACAGACACGTATCGACGCTATGGCCTCCACCGGGTTAGTCCCTCGGTGGACATTCGATTAGAAAATAAATAATATTCCGTGAGTCAAAGTCAGTTTTGTGTTGACTTTGACTTTGACTGGTGTATCGACGGTTTTTACGTAATTTAATTCGATACTAGGCTGGTGTTCTTGGATAATAAGCTTTAAACTCTTGTTAACAAGGCTGATTACAATGTATTTTAAGGTTTAACAGTCTTTTGTGTTTCCAAATCGGCGATAAGTGTTGCGTCATCATCGTAGACGGCCGTGTTTTTTATTTCTCAAATTTTATGTGTTTTATTTATTTACTATGATAAATGTTATGATCTATTTAAAATATAGTTAAACAATCATCCTAGAAGTGTTGTGTGCGGTTGTTTTTGTGAAAGAACAATTTACGACAAAATGTAAACAATAATTGTGAAGTGGGAACAAAAAAAATGGCGCAAAAATTTTTTTGCGT
The DNA here is from genome assembly GCA_949125135.1 of Alcis repandata. Taxonomy (NCBI): domain Eukaryota; kingdom Metazoa; phylum Arthropoda; class Insecta; order Lepidoptera; family Geometridae; genus Alcis; species Alcis repandata. The sequence continues at coordinate 10,271,645 of OX421238.1, forward strand.
TGGTTTTTAAATGCCTGATATTAAATACTTTTAAGGTGAGTAATGTGTTCTTATTTTGTGACAAAGTGCAGATTGAGTCTATTATTAAATCTAAATAGTAACAAACATACATTATCGCTTTACTTTTTTTAGTAAAAATATGTAAACTTCAAAGTCCATGTTTTTTTGTAAAGTAATCGGTTATACGCTGATTTATATCTATACCAGGCCAACCAATGTTATGATAACATTCGTCATTCGACACGTGTATTCAACAGCTATAAGATAACAATTACAAGTGGGTCCTTGTTCGAATGTTTAAGTCATAAAAACCATTGAAGTGGTCGGGCCGCCCGCCGCGCGCCGTAACATAAACAAACGATGACGCGCCGGTGCTTCTATGGAAAAAAACCCGCGGAAGGGGGTGCCTCAAGCGGTCAAGCCTCAAGTATACTCTGTCTCTCCTCGAGAATCGTAGAAACGCTGCTAAAACCAACAGCTTATTTTTAAATATTAGGGGTGACCCTAGATCGGCATCACGTACACTAATTGCAGGTTGGATCAAGTCTCTGTTAACTGATGCTGGCATATCAGCCACTCCCGGAAGCTTTAGGTCAGCTGTAGCTTCTAAAAATTGGTTAGATAACTACCCTCTCGAAGAGATACTTGCTAGGGGCAATTGGCGTTCTCAAAATCCCTTTTGTAAATATTACCGGTGTCAGGTCACACCCGCTAGTAGGACGTCTGTTACAAAATTTTTTGATCCTGTTGATTAAAATATTAAAAAGTAATTGTCGATAAGGAGAATTGAAAATAAATAGTTTTCCTATGCATACAATCACATTGGCGTTTACGTCATCACCATCACTTCCACCAGGCGATAACAAACACGTCTCATTATATAAGCTTCGAATAAGGTACCAGTCAAATTAATAGCGGCGTTTTACCTGAAATAAAACGCATATTAATTTACTTACCTTATTCGAAGCTTACAATAAATTGCTGCCTGGTGACCAAACAAAACGCAATGAAAACCAAGATGGCTGATCCAAAATGGAGCCACACTGCCAGGTGGAAGTGACGTCATACCGTAGAAGGGACTATTGACCTGAAGTTAGCTACAATGCAAGGCGGGAAACGTAGAGCCTATCTCATTATATAAGCTTCGAATAAGGTAAGTAAATTAATATGCGTTTTATTTCAGGTAAAACGCCGCTATTAAGTGCTTGAGGACGTGCACGAGTGTGGGCAAATCATAAAATGCAGTGAATCGTGTCATTTCGTGTTGCTTCCAAAACTCCTTAGAAAAGCCTCTAGTAAAGTCTCCACTACTTTACTAGGGCAACTTTAGGAATAATCAGTTCGTTCGTAGCGCCCGCCGACAGTGGTCGTTTGTCACGAACACTACTTTGTTTTTGAAATCGCGAGTTATTACTAAAGTTCCAAAATGTTTAAGTGTCCATCCTGTAGTACTGACCATATTGATGGGGTTAGTTGTTCCAACTGTACCTCGTCCTACTGCTATGATTGTGCGAATATTTCTGAGAAGAACTATAGAAAGTTGGCGTCAGCGAAAAAAGCCTCTTTACTTTGTCCTGATTGTAAGTGCATGCCTCGGGCGCTTGTAGGCTCACCGCAACCTCCGTCACCCGTGCATTCCGTGCCATCCTCGTCGGCAACTCTGGATCTAGTTCTGCAGGAGCTTCGAAATGGGATCAGTGGAATTAACGTGCGGCTCGAGCAGCTGCCTACTCTGGTGCAGGAGGTCAAGGACATTAAGGACCAATTTCTTCAGTTCGAAGTCTGCATGACCACCAAAACGGCAGCCCTGGAGACGCGTGTCACCGCTCTGGAAACCAACATCGGTAACTCAGACTACCCTCAACTCCAAAACGCGCTATCCCAACTGGCCGCTGACCTCGCGTTGAAGGAGCAACGGGAACGAGTTAACAACGTCGAAATCAAAGGTGTGCCTATGAAGAAAAACGAAAACCTCACTGAACTCGTTTGTAAAATCGCCGAGTTGGTCGGCCAGTCTCTGCTACCCTCAGACTTCAACTTCATAACTAGGGCCCGCTCCTCTACCGATAATAAATCGATAATTGTCGGATTTCTGGGCAGATACACCAAGGAAAATTTCGTAGCGGCTGCTAGATCGCATAAGAACCTGAGTGCGGCAAACCTGGGCTTCTCGGGAGTCCCTTCTAGAATTTTTGTGAACGACCACCTTACACGTGACAATAAGCAGCTTCTTACGAAGACCAAAAAGCTAGCTATCGATAAGAACTACAAATTCACCTGGGTCCAGAACTGCAGAATTCTAGTAAGGAAAAATGAAACGTCGCCCATCATTCACATCCAGCAGGAGGATGATCTCAATAAACTGAAGTGACTACCTATTTTAGTAATTTTAATTAGAGCTCTTGTTTTTATAAGGATTTCCCTTGCTGTGCCATATGAATCTTATACTGATCTGCCTAGTTATTTAGTTTTTAATATAGCACAAACTGAGCTACTGTATTGTATTGAATGTACGAAAAAACTTATTAACTACTTGCCTCAATCTTCCTATCGTATCATTTCTATAATAATATCATTTGTTTTAATTTACGTACATTTCCATCCATATAACTGCCATTTCGTACTTGCCTTTGTCCGTTTTCTATATATCTTAGTCGTATCGACTGAACATTTTTACGTGTATTGTTGTTCCCAACTGGTTTTAGAGCATGATGATTTATACATTTGCCCACTCTTATGTAAAATGCACTTAATTATGTCATTGCGCCGTAGTGTACCGACTTTTTACAGAAAAATATTGTTGCCGCCTTCTTGTAATTTGCCTAAAAATATAGTATACCCACATTTACAATTGCATTCTAAAGTCTCGGTAATTTCTACTGCCAATTATTCTTTCGTGCCGCCACTACGCATTGAAATCAAACATAAACACGGTCTCGATCCCGGCTACCGCCTTAAATTGTGTGAACTTTTTATCGTAATTTACCGTTTTACTTTTAATAACTCTGACTGCTTCACCCAATTTATCATGTCGGAGCCATATACTCGGTCTGCACGTCTGCATTACTTTTATTATTATCTGCAGCACTGTGTTTTACATCACAAAAATTGCTACGCAATATTTTGTTCGCAAACATCTAACATAATAATTAGTACACTCCTCTATCACTTAAATATTGTCGCACTTTCTGGCCGAGTTGCGATTCGGCCGGTTTGTGGTTATGGTGTTTGAGGTTTATTATCAAAATGTTAGAGGTTTGCGAACGAAAGTACATGATTTAAAGCACAGTGTTTTTCTAAACCGATTCGACGTTATCGTGTTGACCGAGACGTGGCTCTGGGACGGTATTAGGAACGAGGAACTTTTTAGTGACGCGTATACGGTGTGGCGGCGCGATCGAGACTACGGCGCCCGCGGGCAGGCTCGCGGCGGCGGGGTGCTTATCGCCGCCCGCCGGGAGCTCGCTGCGCGCGCGCGGCCGCACTGGCACTCTACAGCCGAGGACATATGGATTTCGATTGTAGTTAAAGCGACCGATAAATCACCACCTATAAATTTGCACGTTGGTTGCCTTTATCTCATAGAACAGAACCTAGGCTTGTCATCCTCGACTCAATTAGTAAATTTCTGTGACAAGGTGCTATCGATTGTGGCCGACAATCCTAATGATAAGTTTTTAATTATTGGCGATTTTAATAAAGGGGATGTAACTTGGATGGTAGCCGCGGACCACAGCTATTTGTCGCCCGTAGTTAAGATCACGGACTGTGATCATATGGAAATTTTAGATCTTATGAATATAAACAACTTACATCAATTTAATAATGTTCCTAACATGTATGACGGCAGTATTCTCGACTTGGTTCTTTCCAATGATGATGTATCGGTTTCGCGTTGTTTGGATCCACTGATAAAGGAGGACAAATTCCACCCGGCACTAGTTTGTAGACCCCACTTTATCCACACGAGTGCCCTTACCCCTACATTAAAGCCCAAGTTTTTCTATGGTAAAGGTGATTACTCGGCAATTTGCAGCGAATTAGATAAACAGGACTGGCAAACTTTGATCGAGTGTGGTAGCATGGACGAGTCAGTTGATTTATTTAATAGGATATTATCTGAACTAAGGGACAGGTATGTACCATGTAAATGGGTGCGACCAGCTCGATATCCGGTGTGGTACTCACCCGCTCTAATCAAGATACTTAATGAGAAAAATAAGTACCATCGTAAATTTAGAATATATAAAAATATCTCAGATCAAAACTCTTTTAGGACTTTACGTGAACGAGTAAAGAAGGTAGAACGTGAATGCTATCTTAACTACATAGCTAAAGTTGAAGGCTCTATTCGCGATAACCCTAAGGGCTTCTGGTCGTATATCCAATCCAATAAACAACACAACACTTATCCATCGTCCATGTCATACAATGATCAGTCTGTTGAGTCTGGTGTTGATATTTGTAATGCTTTTGCCGATTTTTTCAACTCGAATTATTTACCACCCTCTCCACGTGCACCAAGATCGGCTGATCATAACTTCGGCACCGAAAACTCTGTAGCTGACATACATACTATCTCGGTATCTTCTCCTATTATTTTGAAACTGCTAAAATATCTTGACTGCAATAAATCAGCTGGGCCAGATGGCTTGCATCCATACCTTCTTAGGAACTGTGCTGAAAGCCTGGTTTATCCTGTTAACCTACTCTTTTGCAAGTCAATTTCTGTTGGTACTGTTCCTAAAATTTGGAAAACGGCAACGGTTACACCTATTCACAAAAAAGGGTCCAAACGAGACATCTCCAACTACAGACCGATTTCGAAACTTTGTGTTCTCGCTAAGATCCTAGAAAAAATAGTACATGATCAGATATACGTTGCTCTTAAACAATTTTTCACACCGCAGCAGCACGGATTCCTGAAGGGGAGGTCTACAACTACAAACCTTGTTTCTTTCATTGATGCAGTGACTGCTGGCATGGAGGGTGGGGGACAGGTGGACGCGGTTTACACTGACTATAGTAAAGCATTTGACCGCATCGACCATTCCATTCTACTAGAGAAGTTAAATGAGGCCGGAATAAGGGGTGATCTGTTTAGATGGCTCACTTCTTATGTCGGTGGTCGGTGCCAAACAGTTGTCTTGGGTGGGTACGCGTCTGTACCATCTCTCATCCCCTCCGGTGTGCCCCAAGGTTCGATTCTTGGCCCTTTGCTCTTTATTATCTTCATTAATGACATCGGCCAATGTTTCCAGCATTCCAATTATGTGCTTTATGCCGATGATATGAAAATATATAAGAACATCAGAAATAGGCAAGACTCAGAGCTACTCCAAAGTGATCTTGATAACCTGCATAAATATTGTTTGTTAAACAAACTCGATCTTAACATTCTTAAATGCTGTAGCATCACCTTTAGCAGATCTACTAGGACCCTTAGTAATGACTACAAAATTAATGGGCAGGCTCTTACGCGGACAGACTCTGTTACCGACCTTGGTGTAACTCTCGACTCTAAGCTTCTCTTTGACAAGCATATTGAGAACATCACAGTAAAGGCTATGAAAACCTTGGGATTTATCCTTCGCGTTACCAAAGATTTTAAGCTCATTAAAACCCTAAAAATTCTTTTTTGTTCCTTGGTCCGTAGTCAACTTGAGTATGCCTCCCAAGTCTGGAATCCGTGCTATGATAAATACATGCTCCTCCTTGAAAAGCCTCAAAGGAAATTTTTGCGCTTTGTTAACTTCAAGGCAAAGATCTCGAATAGGGGCTTTGATTACGAAGCGAGCTGTAGGCATCATCACTTGTTACCCCTTTTTAAAAGAAGGGAAGCTGCTGACCTCTCTTTTCTGCACAGCATAGTGTTGAATAGAATTGACTGTTCCTCCTTACTATCAGAAATAAGGCTTGTCACGCCATCTATATCTTCGCGTAAAAACTACATTCGACTTCATATTCCTTGTTCTCATACGAATTACCGAAGAAACTCTTTCTTCTCCCGTACATTTTCAAAATTTAATAACAATTTTTCCGAACATACTGATCTTTTTGCAACAAGGCACAATATATTTAAAAACCTAATTAATAATACTTTTTTTGGCTGCAGTAATCATAAAGGCAATAATTAAATGCATTATATAAATTAACATAAATATGTAAGTGGCTCATAATTAATTAATTGAATTTTAAGGTAGGTAATATCTAAATTTTATTTCTAATTCTTTTATTCTATGTTTAAATTTTCGCTGACACTATGTTTGTATATTCTTTCGTTTTTCTTACTTTTACTCGCGCATTTTCATTCATAAGCTACGAGTGATAACTGTTGAAGGCCTAGGTGTGCCTATCAAACTTTATTATTTAATTATAAGAAGGCTGTTTGTTATCCAAATAAAATAAAATAAAATAAAATAAAATAAAATAAAATAAATATACATAAACTTGAACAAATAAGTCTTGACTTAAAGGTCTTAGTTACCAGGTCATAAAATCCCAAAAAAAAAAAAATAAGGCAGTTTGTTACGGATGGATGGCAGCGGCGGTGGCTTAAAGCATCATAGATCTAATCTCAGACTAACAGACAGAACCATAACAGCTACTTTGTAAAAAAGAGCAAGATGGCAAGTGCCAAAACACGGTTGAAAAAGAGAGACAGACCTTTCATTTTTTGTCCCCGTTGCTGTAACCGTGCCAAGGTGGGCAAACCACAGATTAGGAATAATAGTTACTACGTGAGCCGTCTACGATTTGTAGCTGCCAGGTTGTGAATTATGTTTCCCCAGGATTGTACCCAATAAATTAATAAATAATTAATTTATTGGACTATTTCATATTTCCTGCTGACCCAAAACTAAGTTATGGTACATTATTTTCGCAATCGCAAAATTGCCTATTTAATAAAAGATGTTCATAATTATGAGTAGATTAGTATACTAGTAGTTATTTTCCTACTATTAGACTTTTTCCTACTATGAGCAATTTGCGGCTTGTATATCCTTTCCTTATAACCCTGTATAACAATGTTTTATTTTGTGAAGTATAAAGATTAGAAATATTTTATGAAATTTTTTCCTCTAAGATGGGGGAAGCATTCCTATCCTGGCATTATTTCAAGAATATAGCTGTCGCATGTGCGGTTACACTTTGGCTCTATCTTTAGGTAATAAATTTAGGGATCTAATACAAGATAGAGCCAAAGTGTAACCGCACATGCGACAGCTATATTCTTGAAATAATGCCAGGATAGGAATGCTTCCCCCATCATAAAGGAAAAAAATTCATAAAATATTTCTAATCTATAAACTTCACAAAATAAAATATTGTTATACAGGGTTATAAGGAAAGGATATACAAGCCGCAAATTGCTCATAGTAGGAAAAAGTCTAATAGTAGGAAAATAACTACTAGTATACTAATCTACTCTTAATTATGAACATCTTTTATTAAATAGGCAATCTTGCGATTGCGAAAATAATGTACCTTATCTTAGTTTCGGGTCAGCAGGAAATATGAAATAGTCCAATAAACTAATTATTTATTAATTTATTGGGTACAATCCTGGGGAAATTCACAACCTGGCAGCTACAAATCGTAGACGGCTCACGTAGTAACTATTATTCCTAATCTGTGGCTTGCCCACCTTGGCACGGTTACAGCGACGGGGACAAAAAATGAAAGGTCTGTCTCTCTTTTTCAACCGTGTTTTGGCACTTGCCATTTTGCTCTTTTTTACTAAGTAGCTGTTATGGTTCTGTCTGTTAGTCTGAGTATAGCATAGCAAGTTTTGGCAGTTTTTCCGCCAATGTATGGCAAAATTTCGATTTTCACGATGGTCACACTGCCGGTGTCGCTGTTAGTTTAGTGTCAGAGTGTCACTGTCAGTCTGTCACCACAACCACCTGCCACCAGTGTTACCAGATACACGGTAATTACCATAGATGCACGGTATTTTTGGCTAAAACACGGTACACGGTAATGTTTCACTACCGTGTACCGTGTATTTTTAATTATGAATTACCTTAGAAGTCAAGTGAATGACAAAAACAAAGAATAGAAATAAGTTAATTACAAGAACCATAAAGGGAAATATTCTTGCTCAACAATCTATACACCGGAGTGGAAAGAGCTGTGTGGATTTTATACCATCTATGGACATGGTAAAAAAAAATGACTGCAGGCTTAAACGAGCGAGAAGTTGTTATTTTAGATGATTAAGAAATTTTTTAATAAATAATATTGAAAAATAAGACATTTTCTTTTGATTTTGCACGGTAATTTGCATAGTATTTTTTAAATCTATACAAGGTAATTTGGAGCTGAAACACCGTATTTTTAACCTGTCAACACGGTAGTGTATAATATTAATCTGGTAACACTGCCTGCCACCTGTGCATTTATTGCAGATTGCAGTGCAGTCTGTGAATGTAATATTTATTGATTGAATATTTGTGTAATCCCAAATAAATTCTACTTACGTATGTGTGATCAGATCCGAGATTGTAGCACTTTGGAGCCCACACAATAATTTACCAGGATGTTATCGTATGAACCATGCAATTTAGATTAATTCATGCACAATTACAAAATAATGCTGCTCTTTGAATAACAGTTAACAGATTAACAACAGATTTGTCGCTGGACATGGAAGGTAAAAGGGAGAATAATTTCTGTGTAATGATTCTATGTTGCTGGTTTACTATAGTTTGACTGCGCGTAAAAAATAATTATATTATTAAAATGTACTTACTAAGTTTAACTAGGGATTGATTCTTGCAGACATTGCATTCGTGGTTTAAGGGTTCTTTCAAACTACCTACTACTACTTTCCTAGTTTTAGGTGCTATAATCCTTTTGTTTGTAATTTATGGTGTGAACAATAGAGAGTTTATCTATCTATCTATCTTCTCTAAAATTAAATACTGTAAAAATTTTATAAATAAAATCCGTGTATTGTTCCAAAATTAACATTTAAAATGTATAAAAAACACTGTATACTGCAAATACTATAAGTGTTTCTTTAAAAAAATCATCGACTTTTAGTTATTGCATAAAAAAACTGCTTTATCTTTGTTAAATTGAGAATGGCTACTTTGAAGCTACCGGTTTTTTTCATTGATATTGATAGTCACCCCGGTGAAGCATGCCAGCGATGAATTTTAGCAAAAAAAGTGATAACTTTTTTGCTAAAATTCGGTATTAACATGCAAATTTATTTTTTAATAGTTTAAACTATATTCATGTCTCGATGCTATGAAAATATATGGCTGATATTCTGGTAGTGCCAACGTGGCAAAAAAAATGAAACCAACATGTTCACATTTCGGAGAAAAAATAAAAAATTTAAAATATAACATTTTTGAGTAATCATCAATTCGCCCTAGATCTCAAAGTCACCCCGTTTTACGGTATTTATTTATTTACAAACAATTTTCACAATACAGAAGGCTAATACGGCTTTGCATACCCTTTCATTACAACCTCAAATATTTGGAAAATCTTGTAAACAGCTCTTATGTTATGTAGATCCAATTGATGCTGCTGATAACAAAATGATAGCAAAAGCCAAGATCATTAGCGATCAAGAAAATGACACAAAGTCTACACAACTTAATAGTGAGGAAAATTTGGATTTAAAACCGTCTAAAAAAGATGTTGACCATGATACCGTAAAAGAGGAGAATATATCAAACGCCGAAGTAAAATGTGACAATGAAATTACTAATAAAATTGACGACACGGTATTGCAGGAAAGTGAAATAGAAATGGATACCCACTGCAAATCAGGTATATCTTAGACTAATTTATAAACACAAAAGTAAATATAATTATGATTATGCTAAGAATAGCTTCTGCTCATGGCATCACCTGCATAGTTATTCTATGTTAAAAACATGGCTATTTATTTTTTTAAATTTTATACTTTTAATTTTGACAAAGAAAAATATAGTTATGCTGTGTGTTGATATGTCAGTATAATATTATGTGTAATCTCCGAAAATAACTGAGAAATGGCCTTGCTTATGCATAAACCAAAACTGTAATTCCAAAATCTTTTTTACACAGACAGTGTCAGCATGAACACAGCGGGTGCTTCAGTCAAAGTGAAACCTGACACTGATATAAAACCAGCAGCAAAGCAAAAAAAGCAAAAAAAAGCAGAAAGAATTAGCCTAGAGGATAGACAGGAATTCAACAAATACAATTATAAAAAACAAAAGCGTAAACGCTATCATGAAAGACTCAAGACGAGGTGGGCCAAAAAAGCCAAATTATTAGCTGAAATGGAAGCTTCTGAGCAATTGCTAGCAAGAGATGCTGAAGTAGAAAATATTGACTCACCTGATGAAATGACGAATGATGATGTAGAGTACTGTCTAAAGGTCACTAATCTGCCGAATAGTTGGAGTTTTATGGATATTAAGAATTATATTGACACCCAGGTAAACTTCTTTATAGTTTTCTGTGGGTATGTTACTGAGGGTGCTAGGCGAAGAGTTATGTGATTGGACGAACCTAAAACATGTGGGCTACGGAGTCTTGTATATTTACTTAGCTTGAACATATTGATAATTATTAATATATAATTTTTTACATTATTGTAAGATTATGATTGACATGTAATTTGACATATTGTGAAATAAATACAATACAATACAATAATGTTCACAAAAGTATTAAACTAAGTTTGACAAAGTGATACTATTTACAACCTTGTGTCTTAACGCAAAAGGTTTCTTTTTCCAGTGTGGGCCAGTAGATGAAATAGAGATGGTGAAAGATGACACAACTGGCAGTGGAGCCATTCGGTTATCATATCTGACTGAAGACGAATGCACGAAGGCTATGGAGAAATTAAAGGACAAAGAAATTGAGGGCACAAAACTTACTGTTGCAATGAATGGTATGAATGAAATTACAGGGCAAATAGGAGATTAAACATCTTAAATCTCAGGGTGACAAGCGCAGTGCTGGGCCGCGCAGGGTCTTGAATTCTAAGAATTCAAAATTCTGGGTGGCGCAGCCCTGTTTATGGACAAACGTGGCGTTTAACATCAGGCGAGCGATCTGCTCGTCTCGTTTCTCATTATCATAAAAAAAATGAGAATTTTTTATCGACTTCAAAAAGGTGTTGTTGTTGAATAATGTCTTCCACAGCAAAGCTAAACAGGGCTGTTAGATTTATTTTATGAATACCAGCTGCGACTTATATGGTTTCATCCATTTCCATTATCCTCTATGAATCGTTTTTATCTGAATAAAAATACATTATTCTAAATAATAATGTATTTTTTCGAAATAATCTCCCAACATAGAAGACTGGAAAGACACAGCGTTCCTACTCTGCAAGAGAGATTCATCAATATGGATTGAGACACCTACATAAAAAGTGTCCAACCAAGCTAATATGCCCAAAACAGATACAAGCTATCAGACAGAATAGTGGTTTATTGTTGTGTTTAACAGATTGCCATGGAGCAGAAAGAAACAAAAAAAAAAAAAAAATCTAAATAATGGTAAGCTAATGTGGTGAACATTCATCATGCATCTTACTAATATTATGAATAACTAGCTGTTCCCTGCCACGCTTTGCTGTGGATAAAAAAAAAAAATAAATAAAAAAATAGCTGTTACTTTGGGATAATGTAGCATTCAAATGGTGAAAGAATTTTTGAAATCGGTCCAGTAGTTTTTGAGTTTATTCCACACAAACATACAAAAATACAAATCTTTCCTCTTTATAATATTTTATGAATAATTTAAAAATGACTTATGTATTTGTTTTAGTTACATATTTGGCGAACAGTGAAGTGCTACATGGCAACTCTGCTGCACCAGCTGAATCATCAGGGATGCGGCAGATAGACACTTCATCTATAAAGTAAGTCTTCAAGCATATCGTCCCTTCTCAACAGGCGAGACGGCGCGCGGCGGTCCAAAGCAGGCCCATACAAACAAATACATACATTAAAAAAATAGATGTTACATATTTTAAAATATATGCATATTTTAAAATCTAACCTGTAGTTCCAGATTGGAGTCTCACAGTGGAGTGGACTGCACTCTGTAACTACAGGTCCGATTTAAAAATTATCTATAAACACACATACGAACTGTACCTCTTTATAATATTACATAATTATTATGATATACTAGCTGACCCGGCAGACTTCGTACTGCCATACGTTTGCATGGGAAAAAGGAAAGGGCTGTTTTTAGGGTTTTTCAATATTTCTGAGAGATTTTCTTACTATTTTTTTCCGCAAGAACCTTCTCCTAATAATAACAAATACAACAAAAAAATAATTAGTGAAATCGGTCCAGCCATTCACGCGTGATGCCGTGACCAAGGAAAACGGGTTTCATTTTTATATATATAGAAGATACCTACATAATATTTAATTTTCAATTATTTTAATGTAGTTTTTTGACTTCGGTGATTAGAATATTGATTTCGGTGGAGACCATTTAAATATTTTTTTTGAACTATTTGATCCATATAATACCCTCTGTTACTTATACAGGGTTATAAGGAAAGGGTATGCTAAGCCGGAAAGGGCTCATAGTACTCGTCTTTATGAACAACTTTTATTGTGGGACCAATCCTGAAATTGCGAATATTAATTGCTGTTCCATAAAAAACGACAAAATGTTTCTAATACTTAAATATTTTTGTTTCGTTTCAGCAAATCTTGGAATCCAGATATGGACATTTGGGATATAGATCCAAAAGGCACCTATGGGCTGAAGGAATCTTATCTGAAATCCTTGGGTATCACTCCACCTCTTCACAAATGGGTGCATGTATCGAATGTAAGTTCGGTCAAATTTCACAAATATATTTTTTTGAATTAAATTCATGAAATTATTAATTCAGGGCAGTTTTTCATTCCGACGGATTTTCTCTGGTTACTCACCTGCTTTTAGTCAGGGGAATTTATTTATTTTATTATATCCGTTACTATTTAAATCTGCCGTGGGTTTAATAATTTGTTCATATATTTTTATTAACAAGCTTTTGGTATCTTGCAATTCAATTTTGAACCAGTTCCCGTTGTCCGATTGAGCTGAAAGGTATACGTGTGAAACTCCGATAACAATGTAATAAAAGCATGTTTTAAAAATATTTTTAAAATTGACTTATTAAATGTAAGTTTTATTTTTATAATGATTAAATCCGCATTTGACCTGAAACCCGCCTGTTGGTAAACGACGAAGTCGAAGATGAAGCACGCCGATTTAGAAGATACCTATTCACTCTGACCTTGAAAAGTCCAAGATTATATCTATCAGGGAACAAGGAAGCCAAGTTGTGGTTGTTCAATAAGCACGTTAAGGTTTTTTTTTTAAATATAATTTACGTTTCTTTTTTCGTTTTCAGTTTCGGAGCGATAAAAGTGAACTCCGGGACTTACTGGAGATGGCGGGGCGGGTGCTCGCCTGCTCGGTCAGCACGCCCGCGCCGGGCAAGTTCGCCAATGTGGAGTATAGTCACCCGCTGGAGGCTGTGCAGGTACTTAGAGGGGGGGGGGGGGGGGGGGGGAAGGAGAAATGACAACTCACCAGCACAGCCAAAATATTTTGTCATCATTTAAAAAAAATCATTTTCAAAAGTAATCCAAATATCTGTAAACACTACCCTTAACCAGCCAAAAAAAAATTCAAAAAAAAAACAAAATTAAAATAATATAAAAATTTTTGGTGGCGCAGACCAGTTATGGGCAAACGCGACGTTTAATATAAGGCGAGCGGTTTTCTCGTCTCGGTATGCTAAGCCGAAAAAAGGGTTAGAAGCTTTACGACTACATCTCTATTTGACTAGGCAGTAGATATGACTAGATCGCTTTAAGGCTAAATCGTGATATGACTATATCGCGTTGGGGTTACATTGCTTTTGGACTACATCGCCAAAGGACAAGAAAGCGTAATGACTTAATCCTCGTTTGTTTTCTAAAGTACAACTATGGCGAAAATGAAAACATTCAAGTTTTAAAGACCTTTATCAAAAACAAAATGTTACTTTTACTTATATTTCAGTTTTAAAGCACTGACATGTTTTCAAAAATACGATAGGTGTAATTTCTTGTGTCTCAAGTTTAGCTAATTCGGTTTTGTATCTGCAGTTAAATATTATGGTGTTCCTTTTCGGTTACCTTCAAATAAAGTATTTTTGACTTCTTTTATCTTGGATCTTGTTGCCACTTTTAAACACAACTGTACGTCATATCGATATTACGTCGAACTGATAATAGGACGTAAGAGATATATGGTCGAACAGCTATTTAACCCCAACGCGATATAGTCATATCGCGATTTAGTCTTAAAGCGATCTAGTCATATCTGCTACCTAGTCAAATAGAGATGTAGTCGTAAAGCTCCTAACCCCAAAGATCTAACACTTTGGCTGCGAGAAACACATAAGTACCTTGTGTTTTCGTCTGCGCGACCCGAGTGCGGCTGCACACGCCAGCCGCGTAAAAAACAAGGCGTTTGACTATTAGCCGTGCCTGGGGCTAGCGCGTGTAATTACTAGCCGCAGCCAAAGTGTTCTAGAAATATTTTATAATATTTTCCATTTCCAGGCAGTATCAATGCTAAATGGGCAGAATTTCTATGGACAGCCCATCAAGGTGGTAATGAAGCAATGCCCCGTCAATACTGTGTTACTACCGAAAGGCCTAACCGGAATAGGGCCAGGGCTGGGCTGTTTCGGGAAGCCTCTAAGAAACATCACACAGCACTATCGCAGATATATAACCAATCAGACAGCTTCAATAAACCGCACAGCTTTCGAGGATCCTCCAAACCCTAACGAAAATTTGGTTGAAGACGAGTTTCAAGTCAAAAACGTTGACTATAACAACCATGTATCACAAAATGTTGTGAAAGAAGCGACTGAAGTGAAGGAAAAGAAATCTGATTCGGATCCTAAATTAGTCGACGATACACCAAATCCAAAGGCAGCTAGTGCCGAAATTGTAAAGCAGGTAACTTCTAGCCCAGCCAATTCCCCAACAAGGCAGCAAGGGCTACAAAACTTGCAGCCAAAAAGCGGGCCAATGATGCAGTTTGGGCCAAGGCCAGTAGCAGTATGGTCTGTGCAAAGGCCTTTTGGGCCGAAACCAGGGCCAAGGTAATTGCTGTTTATTTTTTGGAGTTTTTATTGTGTCCAGCATAAAAAAATGGATTTTAGTTTTAAATTATATTAAATTCTTGTTATTCCAAATTGTTCTAGTCCGGGCTGGAATGGGCCAGGACCAATGGGACCCATGGCTGGTTCAATGCAGGGACCTAGACCGATGGGGCCCATGAGTGGCATGCCAGGACCCATGCAAAACATGCCAAGACCCATGCAAAACATGCCAAGACCCATGCAAGGCATGCCAGGAAACATGCAAGGCATGCCAGGAAACATGCAAGGCATGCCAGGAACCATGCAAGGCATGTCAGGTCCGATGCAAGGCATGTCAGGTCCCATGCAAGGCATGTCAGGTCCGATGCAAGGCATGTCAGGTCCGATGCAAGGCATGTCAGGTCCCATGCAAGGCATGTCAGGTCCGATGCAAGGCATGTCAGGTCCGATGCAAGGCATGTCAGGTCCGATGCAAGGCATATCAGGTCCGATGCAAGGCATGTCAGGTCCGATGCAAGGGATGTCAGGTCCCATGCAGGGATCAATGGGGCAAGGTTTTAATGTAAATCAACCAGTACAGGTGCACTTAACTAATGTAAGTATCTAAGTCTCTAAGGGGACGCCTTTTCTTCTTTACTCATAATACAGGGAACAATTTTCATTCCAAATTTCATGGAAATCCGTTCAGCCGTTTTTGCGTGGAAGAGTAACAAACGTACATACATCCATACATTCTTACAAACTTTCGCGTTTATAATATTAGTAGGAAGTAGGATGATGATGATGATGAGGATGAGCTTCCGTTCCCAGCTGCCCCCCTCGACCACATTCGCTCTGCTCTGCGAGAAAATGGCGGCCTGCGGGCCCATCGTGTCTCTACAGCTGCCGGCGTTGGGCGCCGCTGTCGTCTCCTTCTCCACCCGAAACAGCGCTGACATGTGCTATCGTATCCTTTACTCTCAATTTACTTACTACTTTATTTTTTTTACTTTTACTTTATTTTTTTACTTTTACTTAATTTTTTTTACTTTTACTTTATTTTTTTTTTTACTTTTACTTTTAATACAACATCCAAAACAACTGTGGTACTTTCCCAGGCAACCACACCTTTGCCCGTTATTCCACCGCCAAGCAGTCAAATTCAAATTTAAAATAATTTATGCAAATATGGAAACAGTACCCGGCGATATATTGCACATCGACCTTTGGAAAGAGACAATCGACTAATTTCGGCTTCGTAGAGCGTTATTTCTGTCGCACGACTGACAAAACGTCACATGATAGTGTGTAATTTTTTTAGTGCTTTTTATGTAATCGTTAATTTTCTTAACTAATTATCCCAGAGTTATACAACAATGCTTGCATCGAGGGATATGTGATCAAAGTGGCGTACCCTTGACCACCTAGTATACTATACTATGCATCTTACAATTATACCATACAAAATCCGGTAAGTCCAATTGAAATCTGATGAGGTAAGTAATTTGTCAAAGAAAGGGTATGCTACGCCGAAAGGGCTCATAGTACTTATCATTAAGGAAAGCTTTTACTAGAGGGCTAACTCTGAGCCGCAGAAAAAAGCAGCTTTTCCATGAAAAATGTCAGTGAGACTCGACAAAATGTACGGACTAACTGATTTTTTTCGCGATTTTAGAATTGGTCCCAAATTAAAAGTTGTTATAAATGATGAGTACTATCAGCCCCTTATGGCTTAGCATATCCTTTCCTTATAACCCTGTACATACAAGCTGTCACAAAAAGGTGTGGTAATACATAAACAGCGCACGCCTAAATATATTTAGAATTCACCCCACAGGGGCTCATGATTCTCAGCATGAAAGATAGATTGCGAGTAATTACATATTGTTCAAAAAAGGAAAAGTATTCAGTTTTGATTTCGACTATCCCAAACGGTATCGAAACTGCAAACTCATGTTTTTTTAATTGTACCAATTTTACGAATATTTAATATACTTTTAGAAAAACAAATACATTCAAAAATGTAAAAATTTTGAAATTTTTTAAATCGAATAAAATTAATATTACGCATAACTTTTTAATTTAGGTAAAATTTTGACTTTAAATGACTTTAAATTTTGACCTATGATCAGCGGAGTTTACTTAAGCGTGACGTCATACGCTGTGTTGTTTCAGTCAAAATGGCCGATTGCAGTATTTTAATGTTTTATTTTATTGAAAATCTTAATAATCTGTTTTTTATAAATAAAAATAAACCTGTTTTTTTTTAAATCTGACTTCTCCCCTAAAATCATTAAATCGGTGATTTTTTTATACTGTCGTCATGCCTGTTGATAAGAGCGGTCAGTATCTTTATTTATTCGTTAGAGTAGTCAAAACTATTTTTAATTGATTTTTGTAAAAACGTGATTTGTATTTGTAAATAACGTGTGATTTTTCTAAATGCACGAACACCCTTCAGTATTATCACGCCTTTCTGTGACTCATTATACTTATAAATCAAAAATTCGCATCTATTCGCCTCTGTCTCGCTCACATGTCCAACGAGCGAGGCAAATAGATGCGTCGCCATTTTGGAAACCATTTCTGAAGACAATTGACTGTTTGCCTCTCGCTCGTATAGTATGCAAGCGAGATGCATATATATTGCGCTTTTTTTCTTCAATAAGTTTAAATAATTTTTGAAGACAAACTGTTAAAATAGTGTTGTCTTTTTTCATTGAATTTAAAATTCTAAAGGAAGAAACTTTCACAAATTTATCATCAGGTACTTATAAGTCTCTTATAGGGTTGAAGATTTCAGTTCCATAAGATAAGAAGCTTTATAGTAAATGTTCAAGTTTTTAATATATTACATTTAAGTATAATTTACTAAAACTTTAGTAATTCAATTCAATTTATCCATACTTTCGTATGATATCATACGAAAGTAAGTTATTTCATTGTAAGTTATTTTTAAGTAAGTATTTTTAATTGTAGGTAGGGTGTCACACGGCAGTGTGAGACCAAGTCTGGTCTTATTGCAGCAGTGTGACTTTTTTAATGTTAACAATATAAATCAGATTTGAAACTTAGTAAAAGTTATGAATTTTTATGAAGCTAGGTAAAAGTGTGTTTTAAATTAAAGATTTATTAAAACTACTTTTTGAGCTTTCTTAAAAAAATACAAATAAAATATTAAAAGATTCATATTTTATTTTTAATTCGATTTAGTTAAGTTAATTCTAAGATTTTAATGATAGTCTTTATGTAGGTTGGTCATAAGATTCTTTGTCTAAAACTCTTATTCTATTGGATTTAAGTAAAATAGTAATGTCATTGACTCACTGGTTTAAGTTAACTTAAGTTTATTTAGGCTTAGTTTTAAGTTAAGTTACCTATAAGTTATAGTTAAGTCAATTTTTGCTAAATAATAACTTCAGTGATACCATTATTGGTAACATTTTGAGTTATTAATTAAGTAACAGGCTTAATTTAAATGTTGTAGAGGCTAGGTACGAGGTAAGTTATTGTCTTGTATTTCAAACCTACAAAAATCAAATAACTTCATTCAATTTATTTCATATTTTAGAACTTTGTTAATTTGAATTCTACAGTCTGAATTTAATTTAATTTAATTAGGAAAGTTTTAGTTACTTTTAGCACATTTTACTTCTGTAAATGAATATTAAGTTATACTAGCTTTAAGTTAGATTAGTAAAAATAAGAAATAATAACCATAGTACTTAGTAACAGTTTAGAGTTTCTGTTAGATAGCCTAGGTAGGTCCAAGTTTGCTAAATAAAGCTTTCGTAAAAATATATCTGTGTTTCATTTCCCATTTACCTTAAAGTATTCTAAAAAGAATACAGGATAAAATAGAATTATTAACACTTTAACTGCGGCTAATAATTGAATGCGTTGTGTTTTACGCGCCTGGCGTGTGTACCTGGCTGCATTCGTGTTGCACAAGGGAAAACACAAGGTATGTATTTTCAGCAGTAGTGTTTAATTACAAAGGTGTGATTTGCCAGATAAATTAGGTATACGGATAATGTAAACGCGTGTGTTAAAGTGTGATGAGTGGGTATGTGTTACTACACGCTGAAACGGCTGAACAAAGGATGATGGGCACTTCGTCCCCGGTGTTGTATCAAGTCATGACATATGTCATTCGAAAGAGCATAACAATAGCATTATTTAATTATATGACACCAACCCTGAGTGACGTGCAGGGAAAAAGATATGACGGTTTTTAGATTCTAAAAAGTGCTGTTTTTTTTTCGTTTTAAAAACTATTTTATCGAATTTTATTATCGTGTATGCATTTCCTGTGACTATTTTATCTCCTTATAACAATTAGATAATATTAGTTTGTTTATAAACGCTTATATAATTGTAATTATTTTAATTTTATGCTGGCACATGCCAAAATCCTTACATTGCTGATTATCGACAGTTTTTGTCTGAATAATGCTAATGCTAATGCTGTATATGATATCGATTTATTACCATTATCAATATTTGAAAAATTAAGCGAACTTACCTGTAAGTGAAGTCTGATTAAGATTATAAGTTGTCTTGTCGAAGGATTTAAAAGCCCGAACCTTTCGTCAAACTAGTTTGTTTTTTTAATTATCTCTCCCTTTACCAAGACACTATAAAAGCGAGCGAGATGAACTTTAAATAATGGTTACAGATAAGAGTAAAGGTATAGAGCAGAGAGCAATCCTAGACTAAATGCAGAGAGTTTTACTTTTCAAATGCTTTTGACTTTAAAAATAGTGGTCAATTAGGCCTTCTTTGCAGAGCCAGCCATGAATTTGGCTCAAAACGTCACAATACTGCTAACTGTGTGAGGTACTATCGATAAAATCGGCTTGTTTCGACATTATTGATGTTCTAGAAACTAATTAAGAAATCTTATTGAGAACCGTATTTATTGAGAAGGGTAGTCGTGCTGAATCCTATCCCGATCATATTCATACTCTGCAAGACAACATACTATGGAACAAGCTCCTGGCGTACTGAGAAGCTAATGACCTCGTAAGTGACTGGCAATACGGATTTTGCTGAAACTGGTCTACTGGTGATCTTACCACTCACATCTGAGAGACTATCGAAAACATGATGAAGCGCTCATATCACCACCGACAGAGGATGGTAACAGAGGTAGTTTTAGTAGGTATAACCCCACAAAAAACCCCCTTGACCCGGTTGCCCCCCAACGCAGCCGGTTATTTTCTTAAGGTTTCCCCCAGTCTCAAAAAAACCTATCCATAATAGACTATCCATCAGTAACACTACTTTCGAACGTGTATCTTATACTATACCGATTGCAAAAACTCGTGTTTTTATTGTAGGTATTGCTTTATTATTCAATAAAATGTCATAGTGCGCATCAAACTTAACCAGGTTAGTACTGCCTCAATCGAAAACTGCCAAGAGACAAGCTTATGCGCTTGACCATGGCTTCTCTCGGAGGCTAGATTTTTCATCCGCTGAACCGCGCGTCGGATATGCAACGGCAACGGTTTGTCGTCTGCGTACCCAAAAACACCAGGCTTTAGCAGATAATTATAGTGAACAAGGAAAAGCGTTGTGGAGAGCACCGACCCCTGGAGAACACCAGCCTTGATATCTTTTAAATCAGATAAAGAACCACCGATGACCACTGCTTGAATCAAATAATCCCACTGGAAGTTCGATATCCATGCAACAAACCAAGTGAACAAGCCAAACAAAGGGAGCTTGCTTATAAGGCTTTTATGCCAAACCCTGGTGAAAGCTTTGTAGGTGTTAATGGAAACGACTAGCTTTTTCATATGTTTTTCAGAGAGGGCATATTCAGCTACTGGATACATAGCGACTGACATAAAATGACTTTTATCAGACAGCACTCTTAATACTCTTTATTTTTTGCAAACTATTGTCAACATGACTTCTACATGTTCCATACATTTTTTCGAGTGTCATTGACATTTTTCTATGGAACAGCTGAATTTTTCCCGAATTTCGGGTTGGTCCCATAGTAAAAGTGGTTCATAATGAAAATAATGCCTACTATGAGCCCTTTTCGGCTTAGAGTACCCTTTATGAATAACCCTGGATTCAATAATAAAAGTAATTTTTGACATACATGTTAATAAAATTCCTTATAATAGCTTTAGAGAGCAAAAAATCAGCATTTTTTTTAAATCTAAAAACGATCATATCTTTTTCCCTGCACGTCATTCAAGGTTGAGTCATACAATTAAATAAAGCTAATATTATTATCTTTCAAATGACATATGTCACGACTTGATACAACACGGGGACGGCGCCCATACAAAAGTGCCCATTCTCCTTTGGATTGGAATGGATTTGGATAGAACTAATTGCATGTTTGGCGTAAGTTGATGAGCGTTTGTATGTAGATATTTGTCTGACGACAACAGATTGTAATTAGTGGCGGATTTACACATTTGCCGCCCGTAGGCTATTCAACATTTTGCCGCCCCTACCGACCTAAACAATTCGATACACTAGCCCCGTCCCCGGGTCCCTGCTCACAATAATACTTTCTTTCAGAAATCATGTCCGAAATTAAAAAAACTTGCCCCAGAATTTGCCGCCCCTGAAATCTGCCGCCAGTAGGCTGGAGCCTTTTTTTTTTTTTTGTTTACCCAGTGGAAATCCTTTATGGATACCACGCCCGCCCCGGGGGAGGCAGGGTGGTTATGTGGGAGTCTCCGCCCTGCGGCGGCATACTCACTAAAACCACTGGGGTGTTCGGCATCCGCCTGAGATGGGGCAAGGTGGGGTCGCGTTAGCAATCGCCACATCGCCCCGGCGATGGGTCCGATTAGGGCCCCCCGCGTATATGGAGGGGTGACCCTGTTCCCCAGGATCACCCCCCAGACAGTCAGTGTGGGGTCGTGCAGGCCGGGAGAGTCCCCCGACTCTCCCGGCAACCCCACTGCAGAGGAGCGAGGATACGGGCGAACCGCCTCCTCGCTCCCTCGTCTGCGCCGGAGCGGGTCAGACCGGGCGTCGTCCTCTCTGACCCGCTCCGCGGCCTCCTTCTGCGTCATCACCTCTTCGCAGAAGGAGACCCCGGCCTGCCACGATCTCTCGCCGCCGAGCACGGCTTTCACCACGCTCGGCAACGAGAGATCCCGGCCTATGTAGGCCGAAAGCGTATGCCGCTGGTTGGCCCCATGCGGCACACGCTTCCAGCGTCCACCCTCTTCCTTTCCTTGCACTCCCGACCGCAACCCATATGCGGCGAGGAGCACAAGGAAAACCCCCCTGGTGGCAGCAATGCCACCGTCCAAGCCATCACGCTGTGCCCTCTGCTAGTCAGAAGGACACGCGGACGGGCCCACCGTGTCGGGTTATTTGCCAGCGTGCGGTAATACTGCATAAAAGCTGCAGTATTACCGCACGCTGTTGCCCAGGGTGCACCACGAGGAGGTTACCCGACCTAGCACCCCAGTAGGCTGGAGCCTACTCCAGCCTACTCAGCCTGCTGGTAAATCCACCACTGATTGTAATAAAGATACAAGATCACAGAATTAAAGATGTGATAGAAAATAATGATATCAAATTAAAGATAGAAAAGAACAGAAAACAGTTTTATTGTAAACAAATACATTACCTACAAGAAAAAACTAAGACAGTAGAATTACATTCGGTACAAGTAAAAAGGTAGTAAAAGGGCGGTTGTACAGGCTATACTATATTATATATTATACCTAGACAACCATCGTTATTCGTGTTACTACCAGTCTTACTACTTACCAGTAGTAAAATGGTTTTTTTCCCATGTTTCCACTAACTGTTCTAGCTAGTAGTAACTCGGGATAGTTTTTATTTCCCATATGATTATTGGCTAAAATCCTTTTCCCAAAATCATTGACATTAACAGTCAAAATTCAAAAATTCAAAATAATTTATTCAAATATGGGTACATCAATGTACACTTATGAATGTCAAATACAATTTTTACGAATAAATTAATACACAATAAATTAAATGTCAAAGAAAATAATATTATTAGAATGTCAAAAATTATATAAAATAATTGCAATGTCAAAATATCAATGTATAAAATAACTACAATAGTAGGTATAATCAGTCAAGTATTATTATTACAGTCTAAATACAATTTACGTAAAGAGACTTTATCACAGATGAAGTCTTCAATTTTGTAGTAAGCCTTTTCAATTAAAAAGTCTTTTAAAATTCTTTGAAAATCTGTGTCTTTCCTACTTACTAGAGTAACAGGCAACAAGTTATAAAATAGTACGCCGTTCATTACAAAAGAGTTGCCAGTTTTGGCTAATCTAATTTTAGGTAGAACAAGTTTAAACTTGTTCCTTGTTATGCTAGTATATTGACTTCGTTTGTGATATTTATGAATATTTTTACGCACATACATAATGTTCAAGAAAATATACAAACATGGTAACGTTAAAATTTTCACCTGCGCAAAAACTTGTCTAAGAGATTCTCTATAACCTAGCCTATAAATAGCCCTAACAGCGCGTTTTTGTAAAATAAAGATGCTATTTACGTCTGCTGCATTACCCCAAAGCAATAATCCATACGACATAACAGAGTGGAAGTAACTGAAATAAACAATTCTTGCAGTTTTAATGTCTGATAGTTCTCTTATTTTCCGCACTGCAAATGCTGCGGAACTCAATTTGTTAGACAGTTCCTTGATATGTGCTCCCCATTGAAGTTTGCTGTCAACGATAAGGCCAAGAAACTTAGCATCCTTCGACAAAGTAAGTTGATCGTCGTCAATAACTATACTAGTCTGCTGGTAATAGTCTGCTGGTAATAATCACATGTATTTATTTTACGCGTCTGGCGTGTGTAGCCGCATTCGCGTTGCACAAAGAAAAACACAAGGTATGTGTTTTCAGCAGTTAAAGTGTTAAAGAGAGATATAGTTAGCTAGGGTTTAGTTCGCGAGCTACTAGTAATTTCAGTATGATAGGTATACAAACACTTTATTATTCACGCATAATGCCGTAGTTTCCGGCCACAGCACATGTTACCGATGGCTTTCCAATTGACCGGAGGCAATAATCGCCAGCGACAATGCAGTTAACCAAGTTGAAAGCCTTTGACCATCGAGAAATGGTGTAGAGACCTAATAGTAGGTCGGGGTATGCCGCAATGTGTCAGTGAAAAATCACTTGAACATTTTTTAAATAGACTTGACTTTTGGCCTTGGTTTCGAGCAAACCAGGCCAAAACTTGTTAGAGCTAAGCAAATGTGGTTTTGGTTTTCAAGTGTAGTAAGCTCCGAGTGTAAGCTAAGATGTATGGCTACCTATAACTGCTCTATACTAGACGCTAGTATTGGTAAAGAAAACTAGTTCTATTATGAACTACTTTTACTATATCTGAAATCTCTGAAATAGAGAAAAAAAATCAGCTGTTTCATACTAAGTATTATCGAGCGTCATTGAAATGTTTTTATGGAATAGCTAATTTTATTTCACGATTTCAGGATTGACCCCATAGTAAAAGTTGTTCATAATGATGAGTACTATGAGTTCTTTTTGGCCTGAATATGTAAACCTGTATATCATAAAGTTATGGTAAAATTCTCCTCCATAGCCGAGTCCTCGTTTCCTCTTACGCAATTAGTTAAGGTGTTTATCCGAAATGTCTATCAATGGCTCGATTTAGCTGCAATTAAACTGTTTGCGCTGAGCTACGCTGATGGATCGAGGTATTCGACAGCGGTGCTGATGAAATTGCGGGTAGGTAGAGAAATGTTCTGTTATCGCTTTGTAAGGTCCGGTAAGTAATTTATGGAATTGCGAAATAGGAAGGAAGATTGATTGATGTCGGGATTGTAATAGAAGGATACTACGCTGAATACAAAATAACATAGCTATAGATACCAATTATATGTTATAAGGAAAGTGTTTGATAAAGTAAAGAAAAGTAAAGTAAAAACTTACGTCTTATTGCATTTTGTGTACAATGAATGGTGAAATAAATTTGGTAAGTATGTTAAGTTCTCAACTGAAAATCAAACATCTCAATTTTTCCAAAACAAAAAATAAACTGAACATTTTAAGCCGGAGAAAGCACAAAGTATGTACCCATTATTATAAACCACTTTTACTAAAAAATAATCAGCTGTCCTATAGAAAAATGTCACTGACACAACTGTATGGAACAGCTGATTTTTTTTCTCGATTTCATTAGATCGATGATTTCAGAGATGATCCCATAGTGAAAGTTGTTCATTATGATGAGTGTAATGCGCTCTTTTCGGTTTATCATATCCTTTCCTTTTAATTCTCTTTCCTTTCCTTACCTTGTAGGTATACATAAGAGTATCTAACCGTCAAACGTAAAGCCTGCTTTCCTTTTCATCCTTACGATTAAGCGAGACGCCAATAAGCATTATAGGTACCTTAATAAGAGGTTGACTAGAAGGCTTTTTGCCCTTAACGTGAGATGCTGAAAAAAAAGACGTGTAGCACTCGGGGACTGCCGCGGTAAAGCTATTGCATAGCATTTTTTATCAACTTATGCAATTATAATTATTTCATTAACCAATGCCACCTAGAGGCGAGTTGCTGAACTAAAGAGACAAGCGTGATATTTCAAAAAGTCATTAAAAGTTCTGCTATTCATCGATAGATGGCAAAACTAAAAAGTATCACCGCTGTGCCTTAAGTTATTTTCGTTACGGAATTTCTGGATTCCGTCTCCACGCTCAAGGCCCGCGATAGAAGCTATGCAATAGCTTAAAACCAATACCTCTCTAGGTACTTATAGCTCTGAAGAGTAAAAAGCCTACAGTTACTGATGAAGCAACTTTTTTCATCTGTCAGAAGCAAATGCGGCTTCCGCCCTACGTAATTCTACAGCTTTACTCTAACCTGATTTTAATAGTTTTGTTTAGTAGGGCTGCCATTATTTTACTTTTTCTCGGACTCGCATACCTAATAACTGAAAGACACGTAGAGATATCCCGAAGTTTACCGATCGCAATTCCGCTTGGTAAGAGTAACCAGAAGTTTTCTAGTTGGTTCGTAATTTATCAAAATAAAGTCCGTGTGTCCCTGAAATATGAGTCAGCATACAGGAATCGTCAGCGTTGACTTTTCCAATTTTTCATATTTTTTTTCATTGTACCGTTATGTCAAAGTATCTCTATGAAAAAATCTATGTCCATCATTGTTTATATCATGGGGAACGTAGCCAAGACTGCCGGCTGAATTCCAACCGGGGATTATTCGACTCGCTCCAGTACTCGCTCCAGCACTGAATCGAGTATTTCCATAATCTGCCATTACGGGGTATTGTGTAACGATTCCGGGTAAATCTCGTTTGATGTATTAATAGGTGTTTTGGAAATCTCACTGAAGCTGAAAGGGAAGTAATGTCTGACGAAATATTGTATGGAATTATTATATCGTCTAAGTCTACGTCATTATTATAACGTCTTTATTATTAACGTCTAGGATTTGTTTTGTGGATTTCTAAGATCGTATTCACGAGGAGGAGTGCGCACAAAGTTTTCTTTATACCTACAACTGGTTGTGAAACTCAGTTGACTGGGCGGCCGAAGAGTAGTATCAGGTGTTACCTATAATTATCACAATCTTTATCATCCTAACTAAAATAAAATAAATCTAGGTACGTGACATCATCCATTCCCAACACCAATATCTAAATCTAACTAAATTTGACAGCGCTAAAATTATTGCCATCCTTTTCACATATAAAAAAAAATGCAGATTTGAGTTATTGTATCGGTTTAATTTAAGTGCTTTCAGATTAGTTTACTTTAGTGAGTTCACTACAGAATCGACGTCAGGTGCCCTATTCTCCCGTCGGGGCTGCGGGTAGAAGTTACCGCGGCCTCGGCGTCACAAGGGCGTAGAAGGAACATGGGTGGTTTTTGGTCAGTAGAAGTCTGACACTCCCTTCCGCTCTGCCCAAGAGTGGGAGGGGTCATTTGATGATTTCCCACCCCCCCAAAAAAAAAAAGGTGCCCTATTCTGGCGAGTTAGATATTATGTCAATCACTGTCGCTCTTATTAGAAATGTCATAACAGTGAAAGTTACCGAGATAATGTCGAACGACCCAGAATAACCACCGCAAATCACAACGCATTCAATTAAAAATCACACCACACACATGGCGGGACGACCTCAAAAAATATCGGAAGTATTGGCCTGGGATTGCTCAAGACAGGGACCAATGGAATAATGGAAAGAAGGTAGCGAGGCCTTTGCCCAACATTGGGACATACGTATCAGGCTCATAATAAATGTCACACATCGAATTTAGAATCCGTAATTTGACCAATTCAGAAGTAGGATTCGCATTTTCCATTGCAGAACTTCTATTCAACACTTGTACTAAAATTGACTATTATTTTTACTACCTACCCTTTGTCTGAGTGCTGTAATTATGACCCGGTAGGTACCTAACTTTTTAATTGTAACCGCGGAGCTGTGGAGCCCCGACCGAGGGCACCAGTCGACTTAGTTTCTTTTATCACGGTTCATGGTTACATGGTTATACTTCTAGAACTAGTTTTAGCACTAATCACAATTTTTACTAGAAAAAATAAGTCTTTATTAGATGTTTGGAATGTAAAAGATGGCGCGTTGAAGAAGCGTCCTATATCTACTACAGAAGAAATGGAAATGGAAGAAGAAAAAATGGACGGTGATGATAATTTGGAATACAAATACTTCTACCTATACAGGGTTATTCATAAAGGGTATGCTAAGCCGAAAATTACTCATAGTACTCATCATTATGAACAACTTTTACTATAGGAGCAACTCGAAATACGCGAAAAAAAAATCAGCTGTTCCATAGAAAAATGTCAATGACACTCGACAAAATGTATGGCACACCTGTTTTTTTTCGCGAATTTCGGATTGGTCTACTAGTAAAAGTTGTTCATAATGATGAGTACTATGAGCCCTTTTCGGCTTAGCATACCCTTTATGAATAACCCTGTATAGGTATAATATTGTCGCTAGTTATAACATTAATGGAATTTATTTTTCGACTTAAACTGCCCGCGGTTTTGCCTGCGTGGTGCTGTAAAACGTTCACATTTTTTATAGTGATACTTTCTAATTTATAGTGTTAACCATATAACACGTGATATAGTGTGATTTACTACTTACAAGATAATAATTATAAAAAAAAAATTAAAAAATATAAATTGAAAATCTCACAATATCAATTATTTCGTATCTCAAAAAATCGTTACGCAACCAAATGTGAACAATCAACAACGAGTAATTACTCCAGTTTTAAATAAACAAAATGCAGGATTTACTCCGGGATTGGTCCGGACTCCGGACTGGTTCCGAATGTTATCCGACGTGCACTGCGTTGTCCATTAAAAAGCGGATGCCTTGTGCAAACGAAATGCGACTCGATTAGATTTATTTGTCCCGGATGATTAAGTACTGTGGGTTCTCGAGAGCAACTCGATATCAATATATATATATTTTTTAAACAATTAAATCCACGTTTGAACCAACTCTGCTGTTGGTAAGCGACGATGAGGTTGAAGATTAAGCACGCGGAAATGAGGGAACGGGAAGTATGTTCCATATGTAATATGTGAGTGGTTGACCAAAAAGGGACCTCAAGGGAAAATAATTGATTTCGAGTAAATCGCGTTTGAAATTTCGTGTAGAAACAAGTTTCGACTCGTGTCGGCTCACAAAAAAAATCATAAAAAA
Organism: Alcis repandata; assembly: GCA_949125135.1. NCBI lineage: Eukaryota > Metazoa > Arthropoda > Insecta > Lepidoptera > Geometridae > Alcis > Alcis repandata. The sequence goes on from OX421238.1 coordinate 10,300,485, forward strand.
AACACTACGGCACCTAAAAATATTCAGGTTAGACCAAAACAAAGCTAAAAGACCACAGATTAAAAAATTCAAAAAAAATAAATAACGGTTTCCAATCCCTCCAGGTCCCTTTTTGGTCAACCACTCACATATTATTTTTAACAAAATTTTGTCACTAAATTTCCTAATGGCCTATGTAAATTAATTCTTTGTAAATAATAATAATAAAGTAATAAAATAAATAAATAAATAAAGCTACTAGCTAGTTATGCATCCCCCTGCCCCTACTTGTTTAGACTAAGAGTACAGGAATACATTACTCAGCGTCTGACCGGACGCGGTCGCGCCATCGGAGCCCGCAACGCAGGGCTGAGTTAGCATTCCCGTAGCTGGACCACCGGCCTAGCATTAAGTTTGCCTGTGGGCTTTAGAATTAGTTTGATTCATTATATTGTCAGCCTCCAAATCGGCAACACATATTTTCATTAGTTTTATTTTAGTTTTTAAAAACATATTTAAGTGCTCCCTAAATTTAACTGGCGCAGCCGGTAGGATAACTGGCTGTCCTAGCGTGAAGTGTATATGCTTGTATAACCGAGCTACCGCGTTAGAACGGCAAAGTGCGGTTTGCCTATAATAAGGTGAAGTGCCGAACAGTTATCCGACGAACCAAACAAATAAGTTAAAAGGAACGGGACACCCAGTATGGAAGCGGTCGGCTGGTGAGTACAACTTTTCGCCATCCTTGCCAATTCCCTACCATCCAAGATTTTTGTTATTATCAAAATAAGACTTCTTTTGATGTAACGTGACCTAGGTGACTAGATATAAAATTCTATTTAGTGTGCCTCTTACTTTAAGCCTTAACTTTAATATTCAAAATCTCAAAATTGATTTTTAAGTAAATTAGTGTAATTAAAAACAAGAAATATAAAACTCTATTTCATGTACCTTAGTTAAAACATTTTAATTTCAAAATTAATTAAATGTTGTAATAGTAAATACGTGTTGATTTAGATAAGTGAATAAGTGTTAGTTTAGTTAGTGAATAGTGTGTTTCAATTTTCAAAAAGTTTTCTAAACTCAATTTGTGTTTTCCGTATCTGTGTAAAATGGAACAAATTACTCCGATTCCCCGGGAAATTTTAAATCTCATTCCTATTTATGGCGGAGATAAGTCTCAACTAAACTTATATCTACGTAAAAGTGAATATGTAATAAACAGATACAGAGGAGACGCTGCCCAAAACCTTTACGTATTCCAATCAGTAACAAGTCGACTAAATGATAAAGCAGCAGCTCTGATCTCGGAAAGAGAGGACATCGAGTCGTGGAGTCAGCTAAAAGAACTATTAAAGCAACATTTCGGAGATCCGCGTAGTGAACAATGCATTGCAATAGATTTAGAATCACTAAAAATCAAAACAGGCGAAAACTATTTAGAATTCTGCAACAGAATTCAAAGTGTCCGCTCGCTACTCATATCAAAAGTAAATATGTTAACAGACGTAGAGATGAAACGGGCCAAAGCAATCATATATAACAGCACAGCTCTAAATGTATTCCTCTACAACCTACCAGAGGACATGGTCAGAATAGTTAGATTAAAATCACCCGCAACCCTAGAAGACGCCCTTAGCGTAGTTCTAGAGGAAGTAAACTTTCAAGATCAATATAACATGCGTAGACGCATCTATGACACTCGTAATAATAGCCATAACCATAGCCATAATACCTTACATAAACCTGTATTGCAACAAAACTCGAACCCTCCTCAAGGATTCAAGTTTGGGATTAACCCTCAACTCCCATTTAAACCATTAACGACAAACACCACACCGAAATTTTTCGGTAACCAACCGACGACGTTAACAAGGCCGCAGGCCCCAACACAACCTTTTGGGTACCGCCCTCAGCTAGGTTATCGCCCACCGGGTTATCTACCACAACTTGGCTACCGCCCACAATTTGGTACTGGCCAACAACCAACAGGTTACAGACCAAACCTACCACAAAGACCCTTTCAAGGGATGACGCCACAACAGTATGGCTACAAGCCACCACAAGTCAACCCACCACAGCTACAAACCTCTGACATAACTATGAGAACCGCCCTGAAACCGCGCGAAGGATTCAAACTAAACGAACTTTACGACACAACGGGTTACGAAGAGCAAGACCTCTACAGTTACGACCCCTACGAGTACGACGTAGCTTACGACGCGTACCAGCAAGACTACGAAGCTGAAGCTGAAGCGTACACCGACATGTCACAACAGGTGGAAACCCTTCAGGATCAACCCCTAGAAAATTTTCCTATACAGGCCTCTACAGACCAGAAACCATAGAACTTAATTGCGACCCCACGTTGAAACTACCACATATTTATTTACCTGAAATAGATGCCAAAATGATGATCGACACCGGAAGTACTCGATCATTCATAAGTCCCCGAAAAGCTTATGAATTTTTCTATTACCACATCAGACACGAACCCTTCCAAGTAGTAAGCACGCACGCATCTAGCAACCACAGTGAGGTCATAGAAATCCCGCTTTTACCAACTTTCCAAAGTGACGATTACCACAAATTTTACATCTATGACGTCGACCAACGTTATGACGGACTAATAGGGAACGACTTATTAGAACAATTACATGCAGTTATAGATTTAAAAAACTCAGTTCTGAAAACGAATACTACCCTTATTCCAATCATAAACAAAAACTTAAACTACGAAGTAGAAATTCAAGCCCGAACTGAAAAACGCGTCAAACTACCAATAGACCAATATTCAGGAGACGCTATACTTGATTACAGAAAATTTGGCCCTGGCGTACGTATGCCTAGCGCCTTAGTAAACTGTGTAAACGGATACGCCACCACCGTTATCCAAAACACCTCAAATGAACCGGTGATAATAACAGTAAAACAACCCTTAAAAGTGATTAAATACCACCCGGAAGAAAAATGTAACCTACATCTCACTACAAACAATCGTGAAATGGAAATAGAGAAAATACTGGAAGAAAATCTGAATAAAATTAGACTTGACCACATGAATAAAGAAGAAAAAGAAAAAATATTTAAACTCTGCAAAGAATACAAGAACATCTTCCATTGCGAGCAACTACCACTGACCTTTACCAACCAAGTTAAACACAAGATACGCACTAAAAATGAAGACCCAATCTACGTGAGACCTTACAGACTAGCCCCAGCACAAGCCGAAGAAATAAACCGTCAAGTACAAAAAATGCTACAAGACAATGTAATTCAGGAATCTCATTCCCCTTGGAATGCCCCAGTACATCTAGTACCGAAGAAATTAGATGCTTCGGGAGAGCAAAAATATAGAATGGTCATTGATTACAGACGCCTAAACGAGATAACAATAGACGACAAATACCCTCTACCAAATATAAGTGATTTGTTTGACAAACTAGGCAAAAGTGTTTACTTCACAACAATAGACCTAGCAAGCGGCTATCACCAAATAGAAGTAGAAGAAAAGGACAGACAAAAGACCGCCTTCAGCACTCAAAATGGACATTTTGAGTTTTTAAGAATGCCATTTGGCCTGAAAACAGCCCCCGCTACTTTTCAGCGAACCATGGACCATGTTCTTCGAGGACTTCAAGGACTACATTGCATGGTATACTTAGATGACGTCATTATCTTCTCATCTAGCCTAGAAGAACATATCCAGAAACTACGTCTAGTTTTTGACCGACTCAGACAGACCAACCTTAAAATACAATTAGATAAATCAGAGTTTTTACGAAAAGAAGTGCTTTATCTCGGACACACAATCACAAGAGACGGACTTAAACCTAATAACGATAAAATTGAAGCAGTGCTGAATTTTCCGATTCCGAAAACTACCACGGAGATTAAAAGCTTTCTGGGATTAGTTGGTTATTACCGACGTTTCATTCCAAATTTTGCAAAAATAACCCAGCCATTAACAGCATGCCTAAAGAAAAGAAACAAAATTATAATTGACCAAAATTACATCGATGCTTTTAATAAATGTAAAGAACTACTCACTCACGCACCGCTCCTACAATACCCCGATTATAGCAAGCCGTTCATTCTAACCACGGACGCTTCCAACGTAGCCCTAGGAGCTGTACTCTCCCAAGGACAAGTTGGCAGCGATAAACCAATAGCATACGCAAGCAGAACACTGAGTGATACTGAGTCTAGATACAGCACCATAGAAAAGGAACTATTGGCCATTATCTGGGCAACAAAACACTTTCGACCATATCTCTATGGAAAAAAATTCTATATTTATACCGATCACCGACCTCTAGCATGGTTGAACTCCCTTAAGGACCCAAATAGTAAGCTCACACGCTGGAGACTACGCCTTCAAGACTTTGACTTTGAAATTATCTACAAAAACGGCAAACAAAATACAAACGCAGACGCTTTAAGCAGAATTAGGATCAACGCCCTGGAAGAGGAAGAAGAAGGAAATTCAATGGCAGTAAACGTAGACCGTGAAGAAAAGAAAAAGAAGAAGAAAGTTAAAAAACGTCAACGAAACGCCTCTTCCACAACGTCCGCTAGTCCAATCACAATTTCGGACTCAGACACAGACACAGCAGAATTCCCTGAACTCTCTATTGAAAGACCAGTCATTCCTTCTGCATCTGGAAGCAGCAGAACGCAGACCATTCACTCAGCAGACGATCTAGAGTCAACTGGAATACCCATATTACATGAAGCTATCGACACTAAGCCGAACCAAATTCTCGTATTTTCTTGGTTTAAAAACGAAACTCAGGTTAAAGATATTTCCCACAACAAATATAAAATTTTAGAAGTTTTTCTTCCCACAAACAACCCAGAATTAATCAAAGACTTTCTCAAAGAATATATAAGACCCAAAATAAAGTACTTTATTTATTTCCAAAGAAAACCAAACCCTAGCTATAGTCCCAACCTACCCCTACCTATTGGCGAAAGGGTTGAAATATCAGCCGATCTCAACACCGTGTCGACCACTCGCCGCCGGAGACGAGTTCTTATGCAATAACGACAACAGAGCCTTGAACAACGGGCCCACCTGCGAGGAACAACTCCTCCGATACGACAGAGACCTCAGTTGCTGTAAGCAGCACCCTGTCTACGTGGAAGATGTAAAACTCCAGAAGATCAGCCATGACAGTTGGATACTCTTTACCAGAAAGGAGACAATACTCACCAAAATATGCACCGAAGACACCTACAAATATCCGGTGCGCGGAACATACGTCATTACCCTCGACGAGCCATGTGACGTCGAGATCAACGGCATGAAGCTGCATCACCACCAGATATACACAGAAACAGATGCGGTGACTCCGTTACCCGTCATCAGCCTTCCAGCATTCCGGACGAATACAAATTTAACAAGTGCACCTGTACTCAACATACAAAACACGAACCTCGACGACCTTAAATACTTGTCAGTTATGTTAAAAAACAGTGAAGTGTTTGAACCCAAAAGGGAAATGGACTCTAATAGTGCCTTAGTTTACGTCATTTCCGGTTTTATAGTATTAAGCATATGTGTAAGCCTTTTATATGTTTTTCGCAAAAACATAATACATGTTTTACGAAATTATCAGAAAAGTTCTCCAATCGAACATTCCGATAATTTCTCTCTTAGGGATGGAGGAGTTATGCATCCCCCTGCCCCTACTTGTTTAGACTAAGAGTACAGGAATACATTACTCAGCGTCTGACCGGACGCGGTCGCGCCATCGGAGCCCGCAACGCAGGGCTGAGTTAGCATGGGGTGCTAAGGTCGGGTAACCTCCACGTGGTGCACCCTGGGCAACAGCGTGCGGTAATGCTGCAGCTTTTATGCAGTATTACCGCACGCTGGCTAATAACCCGACACGGTGGGCCCTTCCGCGTGTCCCTCTGACTAGTGCAGAGGGCACAGCGTGATGGGCCAGGTGGCATTGCTGCCACCAGGGGGGGTTTTTCCTTGTGCTCCTCGCCGCATGTGGGTTGCGGTCGGGAGTGCAAGGAAAAGGAGGAGGGTTCCTTTCGCACCTCGCCGCATGTGGGTTGCGGTCGGCAGTTGGGTTGAAGCCACCTTTTTTGCCAATTTTTATGTTTTGCTTTCTTGCCTTCCTTTACTTTATTTTTCAGCAACTGAACGATGACAAAGTTTGTCTGTTATTAACAGTCATTAACAGTTTTTCATTCTTAGTCATGTCAATAAAAAAACCTGAACTAACTTTCAAAGTCAAGAATAAACAAAAGACACTTCACATTTTTCATCGATAAAAAAAGGAACAGAAGTACCTACTAGAAATCATGGAAAAGGCTCGGCGCAAACGGGCCACAAGTGGCTAGGCGTTTTAATCCAGGCGGTAGCTGTGGCTGGGGCTTGTGGCATGTCGCCGACAAGAAATAGGTTACACGTGTGTGCGTGTTACTACCGCAAGACGTGTCGCGGTCTTTTTTGAAGCGAGTAATCCCAAAATGTCTTCATGTATGCGAAGTATGACTATAAGTCCAAATTAAAAAAATAAAATTATTTTTTTTCAGGTTCAAAATGTACCCGTAATCACACAACAATTAAATTAAATGGCATTTTATACAAAGTTAATTTAATATATTATATTGAATTCGAATTACATATGTCAAAAAATAGAATAACTACAAAATACTATATAAGTAGGTACTAGGCCCAAGTTTGAAGGCATTTTAAGACAGATCTAAACTAACTAAAAATATATCTGTCTTTATCATTGCAAGTCATTAGACAAGGATGCCAATAGTTTTAGGAAATTTAGATCAATACTGCTCTGAGGAAACCCATTGTCATACTGAACGTGAAAACCGCGGAAACGCAACCGCAGTGCGAGTTCCTCCGCGGTTCGGCGTTTTCGGCCCGACCGCAACCGCAAGAAAAAAACCGCAGTGCGTGCTTAGCTATATTAAAAAGCCTTCAAACTTGGGCCTACTATCTTACTAATAAGTACTATAAAGGTGAAAGTATGTAGGTTTTTTTTTGTTGCTGATGAACACTGAAACGGCTGAACGGATTTACAAGAAATTTAAAATAAGGGACTGGATTAACACATACATAGGCTACTTTTTATCCCGGAAACCGTGAGTGAAACCGCGGGGCGCGGCTTGTAAAATATTCAGAAGGCGTTTTTGGAAACAGCTTGTCGATGACCATTTATGGCATGTACCTACTTAAGTGGTCCATGTACGCCGACCCTAAAACCGAAGTAAATTAAGCTGCTGAACCCACATAATATGTACAACTAAGGACTAGTCATCTTCTCCGGGTTCGCCTTCATTCCGGCTTGAGTGATTAAATCTCCCTAAATATTTCGGAAGTTTGAAATCGGGCCGCTAACGAGCCGGAAGCAAACTTGCTAACAATCGCGGAGATCGGCTCAATTACTCTGATAAACTCGATTTGGACTTGTATAGCTGTAGTGAGGTATGAGGTATAGTTTCTGCATAATGCTTAAGTAGTACTTACACTGTGAAAAATGGCCATCAAAATTCCGATGAATTTACCTTAAGTACGGAGCATACTGATATCACCAAAAAGTACGATGATTAGCATCAGTTTTTACGGTGACAACTATCATGATTTATGGTTGTCATCGTAAAAACTAGTACCTACTAAGTAGCACCAGTTTTTAGGGTGACAATCATATATTATGATGGTTGTCACCGTAAAAACGTGCTAATCATCGTACTTTTTGGTGACTATCAGTGTGCTCTGTACTTTAAGTGAATTCATCATTCTTTTAGCGGAATTTAGATGGACATTTTTCTCAGTGTATGTACCTATGTAACAGAATAGAAAAGTGCTGGTGGTAACTTATGAACACAAGTACCTTACCTAGTAACATAAATTCAACTTCAGAGTTTATGTAACTACCTACTTAGAAACTTATGTAACTGCTACAAACTTATGCAGCATAAATGAAAGACTGCTTCGGTGTTATAGGTATCTAATACCTATTATACAACGGTGATCGTTTATTCTCAGGTGGCCCATTTGCCATTGCCATTTCCCATTTGTCAGCCTAAATATCTTATCCCAAAAATCGTTATTATAATAAAGATTAGATTAAATAAGATGGTGGTGGTGATGGTGTTGGTGATGGTGATGGTGTTGGTGATGGTGGTTGGATGAAGATTACATTAGATAAGATGGTTTTATAAAACCATCTTTAAAAGGCAATGCAAGAGATTGATGATTAGATGAGTTAAAAATTATTATCAAGCCATACAAAATCTTAAATCGGTTTTATTTTTCCATAGACAATGAAAAAAGAAATGAAAACAAAGTCTAAGCTAAAATTAAAATTGTTACAGTGAGAAATATTTTATTTTCGACCTTCGCCTGACTTATCACAGGCCAAAATAAACAGTTTTAAATGAAATTGAAAATCTAGCTATCGTCATACGTGAGCGACTACGGCCTTACAGCAGCTTTACATCAGCGTCAGCGACTACTACATATTTACGTTCTAGTTTTCACTAGGAAATGAATTTTAAATAATTAGATTGAGGTTGGCCACTGAGACTTCAACAGCGTACCGGGTAGGTGGCGAGCACAGATGGCGCTGGGCCACCCCATGCTTTTAGAGTTCATCTATGTATCTATCTTTGCCGAGTCTACAGCTGATGCTACAGTTATTCCGTCGTAGACAGGTTCGTACTACTAATTAGAAATTATTGATTTTGTGGTCACTTTAGTATGCGTATGTCATCGGTTTACTGCAAAAATTCATTAACTGCAAAATCAGTGTCCGGCTAGACGTAACGTCGAGCGCATCATGCTTGTAATCATTCCTTGAAAAAGATCACTGAATGTGATCGAAACTATAAAACTGAAATATAAAACTCTATAAAATTTGAGTAGGTATTCCCATGTTTAAATACAGCCAAAATGTGTCAAAACCACGTTAATTATCACAGCAAAACAGTTAGTGACTTTATACAGTTAATGAGTTCTTGCAATAAGCCGACGATGTATTCGTAGATTTTTATAGCGACTGATCAATGTGCGACCCGCTTTACTAGCGTTGTGCGTTGGTCGCGCTGGTTTGACTGAAGCGTAAAAGTAGTTACTAACTGTTTTTGCTACGGCAGTAAGCGAAAAGGGTAGCGGATAACGACTTAATGAAACTTTTCAACTAACGTCCCCATTTGCGAAATGGGCCGGCCATTACTGATTCAGAGGTCTAGCCCGGGTCTGTTGCAGATAAAGTAGAGAGAATAGTGCCTACAATGAACATTCGAGAAACTTGTAAAAGTGGTTCTTTTGTTTTCCTTTTAGAGTAGACGTTTGGCTTGTTGATTTTGGATACGGGCGAAACGCGCATTTTGATGATATACCTATAAGTCATTAGTGGGCAAAGAACCAAATCTTAACGAATCCGCGCTAAACATGTTCTCTCATTCGCACTAACAATATAGTGCCATTGTGCGAGTAAGACGACATGAATAGAGTCGATTCATTTAGATTGTTTTCTTTATTTTACGCAATCTACTAGATAGGTATTTCATATATCCATTTCGTTAATTTCGTAAACGCCACGCATGGCCACGATTTAACAGCGTTTTATTATCACAGCGCATCATGAATGATGTCTTCATTAAATGAGGCAATTGAACAGTTTTCCAGTACCTAAATGTGTCTATTTATACCGTTACGGGTGTAAAAGGTGTTTATCAGGAACGTTGCCAATTTAATACCGGCCATGAATGCTGTGTGAAAGGATGTAATTCAATAGTATTTTGGGTTCTGACAGAAGGGAAGTTAGAGGATATTTGATTTTGGTTTGTGGGTTACTTAGGCAGGTAGGAGAATGTTATTTAAGGTACATGTTATTGTATGCGTAAAATGTTATAGGTACCTACTTACTATTAAACGAGCGATATTTGTATAATATATAAAGGGTTATAAAGAAAGCGTATGCTAACCCGAAAAGGGCTCATAGTTTTTTTAAGGACTTTTCGGCTTTGTACACTGAGAAAAATGGCCATTTTACGGTGACAACTATCATATGGTTATCATCCATTTATGTTGTCATCGTAAAAACTAGTAGATACTAGCACCAGTTTTTAGGGTGAGAACCATTTACCTAGTATGATAGTTGTCACCGTAAAAATTGGTGCTTATCATCGTACTTTTTGGTGATTTTCACTATGCTCCGTACTTTAGGTGAAATTTTTGTCAGTGTATGCTACTCTAATATCATTAAAATGTAAAAAATCTAATAAAGCAAGTCATTAGATTCAAATATTTTACAAGTACTTCGACTTTGCGAACAGGCTCGTTCAAACTCTTAACTGCATTTAATTTTGTCCAACTTAATTTCCAAAGTGCAAAGTGCTCGAACAATGCCCTAGGAAGTTGGCAGCCGCGAACTAGGCCTATTCTGGCGCTCGGGATATTATCTACATCACTGTCTTTCTCGTCAGAAAAGTCATGCGAGTGAGAAAGACGAAGGTAATGTCGATCACACCAGAATCAGGCTCCAGATATCGTAGAAGTTCACTTCAAGTGCCGTTTTACTACTCGACCACTCTGAACTTGTTTCGAACGTATGTTTCGGGTTTCTTCGTCAGTTTAGCTGCTGAAGAAAGATAAACTGATGTACCTACTTAGACCAGCTGATATTTATATTTGACCCAAAAATCCCGACTACCGGCTACCGGCTTTTTCTCTTAACACAAAAGAAAAAATAGGTAGAAAAAAATGTGTGTTTATGAAAAAAATATTGTGTTACGAGTATAATATACCGAAATATCCTTTTGCTTGTAATTTCTGGCGTGAACAAAAAAGAGTCTATCTGTCTAAGCTTCTTCCACTGCAGCACCTTTCCGTGTAACCCAGCAGATTTACGTAAATACCGAATTTTCGCCACATTCCTCACACCAGTAACAAGGAAGCAGGAAGGATACGGATAGATATGACGAACCGGATTATTCGCGGTAAAATGGCGGACTATTGTATTGTCCTGTTCCTAACATATTTATGCATGAACGATTACATACGAGTATATGGTGATGTAGGATCAATACGATGAGATTTTCTTTGCATTGGAGGATGAAAAACGAGTATTTTGCCTTATATTTCAAGGCACAAAGAGAGAATGAAGTTATCATTAAGTTATTATTAAAGCTTTATCCACAATGAAGTTACAGTCAAAAATGGGCTGAATTATAAACCTAACGGCACTCAGAGGGTGAGGTGTGTTGCCAATTATCAGAAGTTATTATTATCGAGCGGTTCTATGTTCAACTATGTGGGCATGTAGTAGGTTCTAAACGGCAGGTAGCCGTGGATAATCGGGCGAGAGGAATAAAACCATTACTTTCAACACAAGCAGGTTATAAAGGTATCCGCGGATCCACATGTGGAGCCGAGCTGTGGATCCAAGTGGAGGGAGCGGTTATAATAATAATAATAATATATGTATATAAATATATATCCATGTTTTTACCAAAATTTACTGCACAAAAGTTTAAATAGCCCGGATTTTATATTTATTTTACCATATCAATCATATCAATCCCTTTTCAAAGTTTTACAAAAAAATTCAAGATTTGACAGTAGTTGACATATACGAGACGTCAAAAAATAAATAATACAAGGCAAAAGTAATGAAAAATACAAATACGTTTACAAAAACGACTGCAAGCGGATACGATTAACGCACGCCCACCACCTCCGCCCGCCCCGTCGTCTCCGAGCTCCTCGTCGGAGGATAAGTTCATCACTCCCCCCGACACGAGCGCGTCAAGCGACGAGGACGGGCCGCCGACGCCGCCGCCGCCGCCAACACCAGCGTGACGGGGACGTCCACCGCTGCCGGCACGCTTGGGGCCTGCGGGGCAACCTGCTCCGCGCCCGGCCCCCGCTACCGGTGGTGTAGTGCGTCGCATGTGATTAGACGCAAACAATGACGGAGAACTGCATGCACACCTTCTCTGAGGCTGCAGAGTGAGGTTCCTCACTCTACAGTCTTAACCACCGGTATGCTTGGGCCATGCCCCGCTGCCGGTGGAACTCTAGGTTTAAGTTTTTATAATGTTTTTAGGTTTTGATATAAAAATATTGTAAAAATTTAAATTTAAGAAAAATGAATAAATGAGGGGATAATAATAATAAAAAAAAAAATAATAATAATAATACGTTTACAAAAACGACTGCAAGCGGATACGATTAACGCACGCCCACCACCTCCGCCCGCCCCGTCGTCTCCGAGCTCCTCGTCGGAGGATAAGTTCATCACTCCCCCCGACACGAGCGCGTCAAGCGACGAGGACGGGCCGCCGACGCCGCCGCCACCGCCAACACCAGCGTGACGGGGACGTCCACCGCTGCCGGCACGCTTGGGGCCTGCGGGGCATCCTGCTCCGCGCCCGGCCCCCGCTACCGGTGGCGTAGTGCGTCGCATGTGATTAGACGCAAACAATGACGGAGAACTGCATGCACACCTACTCTGAGGCTGCAGAGTGAGGTTCCTTACTCTGCAGTCTTAACCACCGGTATGCTTGGGCCATGCCCCGCTGCCGGTGGAACTCTAGGTTTAAGTTTTTATAATGTTTTTAGGTTTTTATATAAAAATATTGTAAAAATTTAAATTTAAGAAAAATGAATAAATGAGGGGATAATAATAATAATAATCATTTATTTCAGACCAGGTCCATATTACACACATATTATTATACAAAATTGAAAAATTAAAACATTAAAAAATTAAAAGTGAATTATTTGGATTGGTACATGTCAATTATAAAATTAAAGAAATAAAATCAAATCAAATGTCAAAAAAAAAAAAAAAAATAATGTCAAAAAAATAAATAATAATAAATAAAATAAAATAAAATAAAAATCATAATCAAGTTATTAGGTTATAATTACTGGTTATAATCATGTTACAATAATCCGTTCAAATATGACCTCCAATGGATATTCCAAGTACCTATTCACAATACAACTCAAGCAGACACTGTCAGTAACGTTTTTTTACCACTCTAAATAAAAATTGGCTCAGAGCGCCGACAAACCTAATTCCACGTCGATGGCATGAATGGTTTCAAGAAAAGCTGGTATAGCCTTTGATTGGCAGGAGGCACTGCCGTGCCCAAAGATATTTCTGACACTGTTGACCCTCCATAAAAATATTACCTTATGAACAGCATATTTAGATACGAGTAGATAGATTATTTTTTTATGGTTCACATCAGAATTTATAAACAAAATTATAATATACTCGTAATAAGGACTAAAATCTAACCTTATTTTTTTGCGCGCATTCTTATATTCAAAGATCCAAACCTGCCAAAGCGAAAATTCGCATGTCGAAAGTTCTGAACTATCGTATTTTAAACGAGCGCAAAACCCTAGAATCGCATCTAAGACCACACAAATCACAAATCAATACGATAACAAATTACGGAACTGAGATGATATGATCAAGGCCATTGAAGCAAGTCCCTTTCATTTTCATATTTTTGTAATTTTAAGAAAAACTATAAGGTTGGAAAACTTCATTTTATTTTTCCTGTCTAGTTCAGGTAACTTCTTACCGTACCTACTTACTTTAACATATCTTACCTAGCAACCAGGTAACCTTCTACAGATACTTGAATTAATCCAGATTTATTCGTTGGTAAACTTCGAAGATACCACATTGCTGAGCTATAAAATTTTGGGTCCCCATTTCAGGACCCAACTTTCAGGTAAAGATATATTTCTCAGCATTTTTTTTATAAACTGTAGTAGTGTCAAACCAAAGTTCAGACCGCTAGCTTTTATAGTTCCTGAGATAATTGGCTGACAACATACAGATAGACAGACACCGAAGTCTCGTCTTAGGGCTCTCTTACACGAGCGGCACGACGCCAACGGCAGAGGCAACTGTAGCCGTCGACACGTCGGCGGCAGCCGTCGACCAATGGCGACGGCAGACCTTCGACGTTAGCATGTCAACTGCTGCCGCCGACGTGTCGACGGCTGCCGCCGACAGATGTCGACGGCTACAGTTGCCTCTGCCGTTGACATCGTGCCGCTCGTGTATTTACATCGTGCCGCTCGTGTAAGAGAGCCCTTACGGGTTCTTTCCGAAGGAGGTTCGGAACCCTAAAAAAGTAAAAAATTATGAAAATGTTTGCTATTTCAACTTTGGTATATAATTATTTATTATTATCCAAATTATGATAATAGTTTGAGTGTTTCACCAGCCTACTTACAAAATAACACAAATTATTCATAATTCGACGGAAGCACACCCACGCTTGCTGGAATTGAATGCTTTCCAAGTGTGGGTGTGCCCACATTGCTCACTTATTTGTTTCACAAAATACAAGATAAAGCGAAAAGTAGATAATAATGATAATCCATTAACTTAAGAGGCAACCTGCTTAGTGTAGTAACTTAGTTTAGGTAGATGTTGGAGGCTTTCATGTTCCGAAAAAGGAATCATTCGTATGTACATATATTTACTATAGGTATCTACTTAAATTTAACAGTTAAGTGTATTAATTACGAAGGACAAAATATGGAACTTTTGTGTCGCTCGATGAATTTTATCGATTGACTAATTTCTACAGCAAGACAGCAACTAGGATTATTTAAAACCCACGGTTCATCCGTTAAAAACCCGTAATAAATTAGAATATTTGTTTGTCAAGAACTTGTAGGTATATACTTTCCACATCAAAACTCGTTTAGTAGTTTAGATATACGTAGTTACGAATATTTACACAGACATATACAATCTTTGCATTAATAATATTAGTAAGATAGGCTGGATTAAAAACCTCAAAACTTCGAAATATCACTGGTACCTGGTACTTCGTACAGAATTGATCACGTCAATTCTCCAATCTAAATTATAATGTAATCCTCTCAAGAACTAGGGGTTTTCTTCTTCACACCGAGTAACTCAGCCTCCTCCATAGTGTCCGGCAGCTTACAGCCGAGAGTCTCGGGCGTCAGGAGCACCAAACACCCGGAAACCAGCGCAAAACTTCCAAACATGACAAATGGCATCTCTGGGAAAGTTGCTACACCCTGAAAAGAATATTATAGAAAGAAATTTTAAATAGGCACTCTTCTTGACAACATTCAGGTTTGGAATAGAAGATTTTAACAAGAGGATATTTTGAGAAACAGACCAACAGTAGCTTCTAGTATTTATCGTAGATGCAGTGGAATCCGTAAAAATAGGTGATTCAAATTTAGGCATATTATTATCAACGTAAAGAACAAGACGCCTGAAGTTAAACGATGAATGCACATATGGCTCTATTATTGTACCTATCTGTATGTATGCATCATAAGGACGCAGCCACAACGAGAAAGAAACTTAAAATATTTCCATCTATTCTCAACCTGTGCGGATTGGTATATTCACATACGCCATTGAATTTATTCTCGGGACGTAACATATGCAGGTTTCTTCAGCCCGTCGTATATAAATCTAACAATAAATAAATTGCAATAATTTGTACATATTATAAGTTGGAAAGAACTCTCTGGTACAAGTCAGGGTCTGAACCCGCCACCTTAAGAATACGAAGCGGCTGTTCTCTCACTGAGCTACCACGGCTTTTAAGTAAGTATTAAAATATTTAAAACTTACAAAAGCTGGTGTCAGTGGCGCGGTGATGGAGCCAAGTCTACCAATCATAGAGCAATACGCGAGAAGGTTGTGTCGGTACTTGGTGGGGAACAGCTCAGCAGTGTAGACGTAGATAGATGACATCACAATAGAAATGGCACATTTTCCCAGCAGATATACGGATAGAGATAGAACGTACTGTCCTGCAAGGAAAGGAAAAGGAACACTTTGAGAAGAAATAAGAAGAAGAACTTGGATAAGTCTTAATTTAACCCTGAAACAATCATGCCATACCATAGCACTATTATTTGTTAAACAACTTGAATAGTGCTCGTAAGTAGGTATCATTTGCATCTTTCGGTTGTAGTTTTTGCTCTAAGACAAAAATCGTAAGGATACATACATCTTAACCCCACTGGGAACTCTAAAACACATCTACAACTATAGTTTAGGCCAGACTCAAGTTAAATGACAAGCAAGTGGCATAACTGTAAAGAGAAGGAATACTAACCTGTCGGCACAAAAATAAAAGTGAACTGACAAGCAGCACACACCCAAAGAGCTCCCATCAGAACCGGTTTCCTCCCAATCTTGCTTAGAAGCACAACCGCTCCAAGAAACCCTGGAATTTCCACAGCACAGACTGCGATGTAGTTCACATATTTATTCCCAGATATATTCACCGAGTTAATGGACAGACCGTAGTATGTCAGCGTGGCTGTTATCCACCACAGCGGTAACACCAGGCACCTCATAAGAATCTGCTTATGTTTTAAAACCAGCAAGACGAGCCACGGTTCTTCACATTTATTTAGCTCTTCTAAAGCCTTCCTTCTTTTTTCCTCCTCGACTGTTAATTTCAATAATTGCAATGACTTGTCAGAGAGCTGCTTCTTATTTATTCTAGCGACTTCTTTCAGTTGTGCTTCGGATTCTGCGTAACGTCCATTGCTCATGTACCAGCGGACGGACTCGGATATGCACCAGAGATAGCCGATGGTGATCAGCTGCGGGATGTAGAGGGCGAGAGTGAGGGATCTCCAGTTGGGTACTGCCCAGGCTATCAGCCCCAACAACACATTGCCAACAGCGAAGAATGATGACAAAGTTCCACCAGCGATCACGCGATATTCGGGACCTACAAGCTCTAGCACTGCGAACAAAATCAAAGTTGGTATATGTAGATTAAAGATGCAAAATATATATTTTTCTGAACCTTTGAATTATCATGTGCAATATGTGAAATATTGCGATTTTGATGACTGTCGAAAATGTTAACCCGTTTCATTGGTCTCACTTGTAACAATAGTGATTAGGTACCTACTTAGTGGTTTAACAATTGACAAAACTATCTAGTCCCATAAAGATAATATTTACCACGCAGTCAAATTTTATGGATAGTGTAGAAAAACCTTTTATGCATTCGTCAATACTGAGAGTAAGCTTTCTTAAAACACTTACCCAAAATAAAAATGGAAGAAAACACTCCGGAGCCGAAAAAGGACTCCAACATCTCGGAGAATACGAAGCCAGTGTAGGAGCTGATCCAGCACCGAGTAAGGCCGATCCAGCCCGCATTGAAGCAGTTGATGACGAGGGCAGTACGACGGCCCCAACGGTCTGAGACGTACCCAGTGAACGGAAGGGCTGCGAAGCTGCCTATCTTTCGAGCAGTGCCGATAAAGCTGCGGCGCCATTCGTCGCAACCCAGATCAAACTACAAAAGAAAAAAAAATCATCATTGTCATCATAAGTCTGTTATCGCCCACAGCTGAGCATAGGCGTCTCTTCTTATGCGCCACCAAGATCGATGTACGCCACCCATCCCGGTCCTGTGCTAATCTTGTCTAGGTTCGACCCGCGATCTTTATTGTATTAAATATTACGGTTATTGTAATGTTGATTTATCATTATTTATTTACTTACTTAACCCGTTTAATTAAACAATAAATAAATAACGTTTCACTCATAGGTCCACACTAGAACTTTTTTGTGTCGGGGATGCCATGGAACACACACAAAGACAAGAACTAACAATCAGACCTGGCGAAAATATTTAAATTCATCATTCAAACATTTATCCGGCCGGGATTCGAGCTCGGGACTTCTTGTTCATAAGGCGGACGTCCTACCGCTGAGCCAAAAAGGTCGTCTAAACGATTAAGTATAACGATTAAATTATTATTATAAAAGTGGTCATAAAAATTCATCAAATGACTAAAGGTGACATCTTACATCGTACACCACCGTCATATTATTCTCGTAGACTCGTTCTTCACACTCTTCAACAATTCTCGTATTGAACAGTTCAGTGGGACACGTATCATTCCTGTTACCATTGTTACCAAGAAAAGTAGTATTCCCAAACCGATGACATTTGTCAAAAGAACTGCCGCTCGCTGGGACAGCATTGTAAACCCAGCTAGGAGCAAACTCAGCGCTCGCCGAATCTTCACACTCTGGTATTATACACCTGGAAAACAAAAAACAGCATTGACAGTTTTTATCATGAACCTCTCTGGTTTTTATACCTAAACCTTGACTTGGCTACATCATGGCAAGAAGAAAATTACGAAACAAAAGTATCTACTTATTGTTACTTGTTTACTCGATCTACCTATACAAAGAGGTTGGCACGTGACTAAAATGCTCAAGTATTTGGTACGTATTTATTTCAAGGTTGCAATACTGATGGCCGTGACGTGACGTTAACGGTAATGTTACTGTGATAAAGAGCTGAAGCTGTTGAATATATTTATATATTGAATCATTATGGGTAGGTAAAGGTGAAACGCCAATACCGATGGGCCGATGGGTTACCAATTTTGAAATGAAAAGTGACACAGGGTCCTTATTCTTGCGAGTGAGATATTATCTCGGTCAATGTCGCTCTCATCAGAAATGTCATGAGAGTAAGGGTGACGGAGATAATATCGAGCGCCCAAGAATAGGGTACCAGTCAGTTAGAGCACTATCAAACAAGTATAGATAATGTTTTCAAAATGGACATCGCAAGTGCACAGTACCTTGTTTTAATCCTGGCTGTCGTAAAAACATATTCCGAATGGAAACCCGCAAAAACCACTGCAAATACAGCCCATGCCAGAGTCCTGATTTGGTATCTTCCAAAAGGTCCGATTTCGTTTACCAACAATGTATCCAAATCCACTTTTATACGAAGCTTCTCTGTTCCTTGTTTTTCTTCTGGTTCCCACATGTTTGCATCTGATTCCTTGAAGGCGTGAGGTCGTCTGATAGGTGTTTAGTTCGCAACTGCTCTTACACAAATGAATAGATGATGTTGTAATCTGATTTCGTTATGTATCCATCTGCTTATTTGGAAAAAAAAAACAGTTGTTCCATAGAAAAATGTCAATGACACTTCTCCAAATTATATGGCTGTTAACAGCTGTTTTTTTTTCGCGAATTCAGGGTTGGGTTAGTAAAAGTTGTTCATAATGATGAGTACTATGAGCCCTTTTCGGCTTAGCATACCCTTTCCGTATAACAAAAAAAAGTGCGAAAAAAACGAGTTGTTCTAAAGAAAAATATCAATTGGAACTCTAGAAAATGTGAGTTACATTCATATATTTTGAGTGTGGTACATACATAATGCAGACTTGAAAAACCAAAAAGTAAGAAAAAAGTAGCGCAAATAAAAAAAGCGGGTAGGCAGTACGTAATAAAAAGTCCTATCTTAACTTACACGTAAGTTATTTAAAGTTTTCCGCTCGGGTCACGGAGCGAGCAGGTGAAGAACAACTTTACACATTAGCTAACTTTCTGGAAGTTACCATTAGTGGCCACTTGACTTTTCATCTTGTACGCTTGTTTTCAGGTATAGGGAGGTCTAAGTTAGACAAAAGAAAGTTTACGTCTATGAAATATATTTCCTGGCGTTTACTGTGACGTAAGTTATACGCATACGGGTAAGTACCGCATAGTTTTACTTTTAGAGGTTTTTTAATCCACCACATACGAACTTTCGTATACCAATTTAAAATAGTGTGAAAGTAAACTTTTTTAACCGACTTCAAAAAAGGAGGAGGTTATCAATTCGTCTGTATGTTTTTTTTAAATTTTTTTTTTTATGTTTGTTACCTCATAACTTTTGACTGGGTGCATCGATTTTGATGATTCTTTTTTTATTACAAAGCTGACGCTTCCCATTTTGTCCCATTTCAATTTAGTCCTGTTCTGATAATGGTATCCATGAGAAAACCATATAAGTCTTAAATTTGCATTAAGTACGTGCGCGACAAATAGATGAATAACTCAATAGTCGGTCTTTTGAAGTCGGTTTTTGTTTTTTGTTTTGTAAAAATAATGTTCTTGTTTATGACCTAATTTTGTCGTAACACAAAAAGTAGAAACAAGTGAAAGAAATGGCGTAGGAGGCAACTGGCACGTGTGTGATGTGTGTAGGTACCTTTTTCTTAAAGTCATTTTGTAGGTTTCTGACACAAATCTATTTTTGTACGGTGCCAATTCATCACGTGTGAATGTAAAGTCTCTCTTATTTATTGGTTGTTATTTATTGGTTGGTGATTATTTAGAACTCATTGTCGTGTACATAATTATGTTAAGTATATCTTGAATGGTAGAAGTAAGATATTTTTGAAAATGGGACAGTGTAGTTTTATACTTCATTGCAGTGACTAATTTATTTAGACGACAGCTTAGTTTTAAAGTGAACAATACTCAACGACTGTCGACATATTGTATGGATCAGCAAGACTTTTTTTTCAGCAGCGATTTCAGGATTGGTCTCATTTAAAATATTTTTTTTTTTATAATAAACAGCACTATAAAGTGAAAAAGTTAGATAGCTGACCCCACCAAAATGTGGTAAAATATTATACATACCTACATAGTTGTAGAAAGAAAGAGCGGCTGTCTACCTTCCCGGTTCATCACAACTTCCACCTATTGTGATTGATGGAGACCAAGTTTTTCAGTTTTTAGGTCCGACATAAATTACAATGTCAGTGCAGACGACAGCTAACTAATGACTGGAGCGGGCTGTGTGAAAGTGCTCAATTTTAAGCAAATTACACACCGTCAAGTCACTTTGATAAGGAAATTATGGATTTTGAAAGTCATGTAAGAATGGGCGCAATGAAGTGCTTTGTGGAAATATGTCTTACGGATATTATAGTACGGCTTTGTTGCCCTTATTTATTGGCAATTGGTATGTAATTTATTATTATTATTTGACCTTAGAAATTGACTGAAGTAGGAGTAATAACAAATAATTTAATTGAAGGCGATATAAGTATTATGTGTGGATAGTTTGAGATACTAGCTCCCGCGGTAAAATTCCTTGAGTTTTGGGAGGATAGTGGACGGATGGTCTTTCTCCTGTTTTTATTCGCGTGTCACTATGATTAAGCTAGAATATGAAATGTTTGTCTCTTTCTCACGAAATGAAAGCGGTGGAATTATAATTTGTCCGCGGCCCGTGCTTGGCCTGCTGGAAAGATTTGAAAGAAATGGCTGCCGTGTGTTAGTGTAATGTATGCATTTAATCGCTTGGCGGTTAAATAACTGGGTATGGATTAGATAGGTAAACCCTACCTATAAAGAATTCAATTGTAAATAAATACTATCTTTGGCGATAGATATAAAAACTTTCAAAAAAAAAAACGAATTACCAAAAAATAGCATCCAAAGTTGAGCTCGAAACTTGACCCCGCTCGGGTCAAACACCAAAAAACAATTTCGATTCTATTCACAGCGCAGCAGTAAACTTTTCATTTCGCGTAATGGACGACATCCTCCAATTTTATACCTCCCAATCAGACAAAAATCTTTGCCGGGCCACAGCCCAGAATCAAATAAAATATCTAAAAGATCTCGAAAACCAGCTACGGACGCCAGTTCAACTCATTTCTTAATTCGGCTCCTACAAATTTCTCGGATTAAAAAACGTCGACGGAACTCAATTTCCTTTATTGAATACTAAAAACGGAATGAGTTCAGGTTTAGGGAACATTCCGAAGCCCAAATTAGATAATGTCCTAGCAATCGTACTAACCTAGCCGTACTCGTAGCTACAATTCTGAAGAATCCATTAACAATCCTATCAATTTAAGAGGCTAAGGACCTATTCTGGGCAGAATTGAATTCGCAACAGCTAATAAAGAACATCGTTCCAGCTCCTAGTTTCCTTTTTAAATAACCAATTACGTTTCGAAACCGATATCGGATTAAGAGCGTCCAATTAAGACGAAGAGGGGAAATACATTTTCGTGGAGGGAAAGAAAACGGTAGCAGGGTGATTTGGTCACGCGCTTAACAAATTGGCGGTGATGGGAGGTGGCAGATTGTTGTTGCCCGTCCAACTGAATGAGGGTTGCTGAAGACGTCTGGAGAACTATTGTTTTCTTGTCAAGACTGAATGAAGGACGAAGAAATACAGATAGATTTACTCTTTTTTTCTATTTTTTCCTTTTTTACTTGTTGAATCCGAAAAACATGTTATTGAAATCATTTCGTTATAAGAGAATAAATACAATAGTGTTTTTTTTGCGTACTTTATTAACAGTAATCGAGCCCGACAGCACAAACATTATCTGCGTCTCTGTTTATTTTAATATGTGAAAAAAGAATGATTACAATTTTGGCCTTGTCAAATTAAGTTAAGTTTAAAAACTGGTGCAACAGAATTGATGCCAATGTCGTAAAAAGTTTAGAATCTTGTTAAGTGCATTTTTATTTACTGCGACAAGCCTTATAATGAAAGTAGTTAAAGGTGCAACGACATTTCTAGTTTTATATTCACTTTGTGTACAGAGAACGTAATCCAGCGCTCCAACCCTCATTCAAAGCCGAGTCTTACTGTAGGTATTATTATTACAGGATAAACAACACTACAACAGCGGTTTTGTTGCTCTTTCTATTCGAATAAGAGTGGTTTCATACTTACTTTAAGAGTTTTTTCATAAGTACTTTCATGAATATATTAGCAAACTGTTAACTTGAAGGGCCGTAGAAATAGTCAGGGCAACAAAAAAACAGTTTTTGTTGCGTAAAAAAGCTGTTGAGCCGAGTTTTATGTAGAAAGTGTATGCTAATCCGAAAAGGGCTCATGTACCTACCCATCATTATGAACAACTTTTACTATAGGACAAACCCAGAATTTGCAAAAAAAAATCAGCTGTTCCATACATTTAGTCAAGTGTCATTGACATTTTTCCATGGAACAACTGATTTTTTTTCGCGAATTTCGGGTTGGTCCCACAGTAAAAGTTGTTCATAATGATGAGTACTATGAGCCCTTTTCGGATTAGCCTTTCTGTATAACCCTGTATAGGTTTTAATGTCCGTAGATACCTTCTACTATTTATTCTGTAATATGGGTTACTCGAGAAGATTGCCGGTGGACTTGATTGATCTGCTCCGTTCGATCTTCCTTAATGATATCATGTTGTATTAGGTTAGGTACCTACTCCACAATAAGAAGCTGAGGCGTGAATGAGCACCAGATTAATCTACTTATACGAAAGACTTTCGCGATTTTATATATATTATATCGATATATATTATATAGATATTTTAAATAGTGTAAAAGGTTTTTGTTCTACCTCTACATAAATGCCGTTCGACGTTTCGACCATGTTGCATATTGTCCATATTGCAAGGAGTGATGTTTTAATATATGTTTTAACCTCGTCTCGACCCACGTCGGAAATTAAAATAGTATTCAACCATAGCCACTGGACTTATGTGTGGTAATACACTGATTAGTTTACTTTTATTGGTTTAGTTTTTAATTTAACAACTTTTTATAAGTACCTATCTATAAATAAATTATACTTATCACCAATTTGTTAGTCACTGAACATTTGTTATTTCTCTAATGAAACATTTTTATTACTCGAAATGAAATAAACTAATGAATACATTTAACCTAAAAGTAAAAATATATTCATCAACACAATTACGAGATTTCAATTTCAGGGACCGGGCCGGACCCGGGTTTTTGTTTCCGCAATATATTCAAGTTTATTCAAAACGGGAGTGTTGTATCTCATTTTAGCGTTTTCACCGAATAAATGATGAATATTTTTCCTGAAAAATTACTTTTTCTGTCTTTTTCGTTTTTGATTGTGCCGTACCGAACTACAATCGAGTTGTAGTATTGAATTGCGATCGAGTTATTGTACAGTTGATTTTTTTACGCCGATTTCCGCATGAGAGCTACCAATTTATTTTTCGGAACAGAATGTATACAACCTTTGCAGGTTATTTAACTAGTTTTTATTTAACCTGCCATGTTTACCTATTAGTACTTTACGATGTCCGAATGAGCTGAAATGTGGTGTACCTGTGGTTTTCGTATATCTGTGGTTGATTTTCGGATATACGTAACACACAGGGTATTGCGTATCTCCGAAAATAAATCCAGGGAAGCTCGTTTTTAAAAACTTGGTTTTTTACATGTTTTTCAGTAAAATGGGTTTGTCTTTTGTTAGTACGTAATATTGTTAGTAGTACATATTTGTCAGCCTTGCTCCTATTCGTAAAAGTCCACAGTTCGGCGTAGGGCACGGTACGGTATTAATTTGCGGGTTTTTTTGGGTTTTGATTTGCCTGGCTTCCAGGCAGTGCTCATTGAAATATAGGTACGCGCTCTGTAAAGAATCTGCACCGAATTAGTAGAGAAGAGCATTTATCTTTTACTTTTAACTCACTGCATCGGTAGCAGGATGTAGTAAATTTACGATTGAGCGGCTCAGAAATCTTTTAACCAATTTAATAATTAGAATTTAATTTAAAGTGCCCGATCATAAACGATAGAATTGACAAAGTTATGAGGGGATTACTATATTTGTAAAATTTGGAAAAGATACTTAGAATATATCTACAAGTTAAATCTATTAATGGCCTACCGAGAAAAACGACACCGCACCAAATGAGGTTACGGTAAAAGTTGAAAAAAAAAACTCTAGCTAAGCAAGAATTTTTATTCAGGACTTGGGAAAAGATTTGAATTGGGAGGAATTGAATAATTGGATAGAGGATGGAAGTAAGACCGGAGCCTAATGAAATCCAAATTTCATTCAATCTTATTTTATTTTGGATGTCATTGTAAAGAAGTCGAAGGTTTAGCCCAGTACTCGAAAGAAATGCTTTATCATCGGTTTAAATATTATAAAGCTATTTTTACATCAAAACGAATCCAACCATGAATTAAGTATGCAATTAATTACAAATAATATT
Organism: Alcis repandata; assembly: GCA_949125135.1. Lineage (NCBI taxonomy): Eukaryota > Metazoa > Arthropoda > Insecta > Lepidoptera > Geometridae > Alcis > Alcis repandata. The sequence goes on from OX421238.1 coordinate 10,325,312, forward strand.
CACAGAATACTGTTAATTACGTGAACAAATTAACCGAAATGATTTCTGGTTTGACTGAAATATTAAATTCGGATTACCTTGACGTTACCGTTATTATATTTCGAGCCGAAATACATTGAGGGTATTAATCATGGAAGTTCTATTAATGGAATCAAATTAGGTCAAGATTCGAGGTAAGGTCACTGTTTGATCTGGCACCACTTAGGCTAAGCGTACCTATGCTGAGACGCAGGTGACGCAGCACAGAACAGATTTTGTAGGGCAGAGCAGGCGAGACAGACATAGGGCGCAGAGCAGGACAGACATGTCTGCGTCGCACGTGCCTACACGCAGTACGCAGCTCTCAGTACGTTCATGCATTACTAAATCTGCTCTGCCCTGCGCTGCGTGGACCTGCGTCACCTGCGTCGCAGCATACGCTTGGCATTGTTTAAGTTGGGAGCTTGGGAGTAACTTCAAACAAAGCATGTAGATTAAAATAACAACCTGTCACTCAAAAACCTAGCCTGAAAGCCATCAGGCCAGTTGCTGGTTTATTTAAAGTTTATTTAAATTTCTAGTAAAATTAAACACATAACACAGTGTTTTTTTGCCCTTGGTATAAAGGTGGTTTCAAATAAGTTTGCCAACAATTTACGAAATTATGAATGGTTTTGGAATACTGACTTTTGTTTATTTTTAAATCTGCGTTGTACTAAAAAGTAGTACTTACTTATGTAAAAAAAGTAAACAAAAAAAAACTAGAGCATTAACTTTCGTTAATTGCGTACTTTTTGTTGAGCTTGACTAAGAATAAAACCCTCTGCAATGTGTTTGTAGGGTTGTTACTTCTTCATGCTGAAACCGGAATGGATTTGATTGAAGGGGTATCAAGAAAGGCAGCTTATTTTCCGAATCAACACTGGCTACTTTATCGGTAAAAAAAAGAATTTAAACAAGCTTTTATTGGTTACACAAGTATGTATACTGAGGCAGTAGCCATTTAAAAAAAAGCTGCTCAATGGAACATCGGAAAGTGGTTCCAAATTCAAAAGCAAGATTCAATTACACAAACACTAACTTTTACCTACGGCTTCCCTCGCATTGATTTTATTTTTAATAAAAAGTTACCTATTTTACTTTTAGTACCTCAAAAAATATATGTACAAAGTTTCGTTTTGATCTGTTAAGTAGTATTTGCGTCAAAGCAAACAAACATACATTCACATTTATAATATTAGTAGGGATTGTAAGTTAAATAAAACCTTGTAATTATCCGTTCCTCTAGGACAGCGAGCGCAACCGCGTGGCGCAGTTCGACAGTTCTCGAGTTCGAAATTACATTCCACCACATACGTACAGCACATACTAAAGTGCAATTAGCGATCTGGAACGTGCTCATTGATCCAGAATACAACGGCGGCAGCAGTCGGAGTATGCACGCGAGCTTATGCTAGCCGTGCGGTTTCACCCGTAATCTTGCAGTAAAAAGTAGTAAAAAGTCTGGCAGGAAAAATTTGCGGTTCCAGTAGTCCAAATTCTAATTCTAAATGTGGGTGATACGACCTGCGCCGACGTCCCGCTTGGGGTGTTATGTGCATTATCCCCCAACTGCCAGTATACTAAAACCAGCCGAGCTCCCCGAAATAACGGAGCACGGCCTGGGGTCGCCGGCATACCTTCCACTCTTATTGCGTCAGTTGTGTGAGTCAGTCAGTAGGCCTAGCGTGCGCCGTGGACAAGTTGTCTTTCCACTGTTTTAATCCCGCGAGAGAGAGATAAATATATCCATGTTCTAGTTTTGTCATTGTCACATTATGTATACACGCGGGCTAATTTTTATTTATGGTTTTTTTTTAAGCAAAGTAAAGCGTTATTACCATAATAAATAGAATTACTTCGCAAACAAATACAAATTCAATACAATAAAAATAGAATAGGGATAAAAACGGAGGAAAGAATAATTGTACCTAAAAACTTTCCGGGATAAAAAATTGCCTATGTGTAAATCCAGGGTATACAAGCTACCTCCGTATTTCATCCAAATCCGACACGTTTTCGCATGTCTGAATAACAGACACCCCAACATACAAACTTTTATATTAGTAGGAGAGTGGGATTAGCGTAAGTACCGTAAGTACATATAATTACGGGCCGCATTACATTAAACACTTGAGGTATCTATTCATAGCATTTCTCTTATGAACTACTTACTTTTATTCATGCCATAATTTGCATTATCGTCATTATTATTTTATTGCCGGCCGGGCAGATGTTTGAATGATGAATTTAAATATCTGTTCTGGGTCTGGGTTTTAGTTGTCCTTGTCTTTGTGTGTGTTCCATGGCATCCCCGACACAGGATTTATTCCTGGTGGGGAGTTATGAGTGTGAAACGTTTATTTACACCTAAACGTAACATATTAAGTAGAGGACTTTAGAAATATAAACTTACAAAAAGGTGTTCTTGCGTTATCTGTATAAAAAGCAAATAGCGTGTTGGGATAATTTTATAGGCGTCGGGTATCTACAATTTATAGGCCGCCTAAAAGCCTCTGGCAAAATAGTGAGCAACATAATAAAAGTAGGTACATAACTGTTATGCCCAATGCAACCACGCATAAATATGTTTGCTCTACAAAGTCTCTGATTCAAAATTAATAGAAAAAAAAATTACTACCTCCATGATATCTATTTTAATCTAATTCCTCATTTTACTAAAAAAATTCTTAGTGCTAATTCACTTCATATGCGACTTTTAATCCTCCCACTTCTGGGATACAGGTCTACCCTCGAAGGGTGATTAGGCTGTAGGTGGTGTGTTCCACCACGCTGGCCAAGTGCGGGTTGGTGGATTCACATACGCCATTGAATTTCTTCTCCGGACATATGCAGGTTTCCTCACGATGTTTTCCTTCACCGAAAAGCCAGTGGTGTGTTAATTCGTACATAAGTTCCAAAGAACTCATTGGTACGAGTCGGGGTTTGAACCCGCCACCTCAAGAATGCGAAGCGGCTGTTCTTCCATTGAGCTACCACGGCCTAATTCACTTAAGCGTGAACAAATTCCACGTTTTGCCACTCAATTATTTAAAAAGCACTAAACAATAATTAATAATTGTAGCACTCCGCCGAGTAAAATTTTAATGTAACTCGAGTACTCAAGGGTGACTTTCTCGAAATAAATAAAGCGACAAAATGCAATCAAAATATAGCCAATTTAAGCACAAGTTTTCTGAAATTGGATGGAGTTTACCATAAAACACAGTTTTATATTTTTTCCCTCGTTATTATAAGAACTACGACTTTATCCAGACGGCTAAAAAAGTGAAACTTATGTTCGTTTTTATATTCTTATCAAGATGACTAAGTGTCGTACTAAAGTACTAACAACATACGGCACAAACATACTTATGCACAATTTCTACGCATGGTTTTTTTTTCATCGGACTAGGTATGCGTTTGATCACAATCTCACCCGATGGGAAGCGACGATGTGGTCGAAGATGAAGCACGCTTGCTTAGGAAAAATCTATTCACTCTATTTTTGGACAACCCTCCTACTCTGCAAATAATATATCCATATTTAAATGTAGCAACTGTTCCAGAACGTATACAGCTAAAATTCTGGGTATCAACCATGTGAGTACCTAACACCCAGCAACCAGCACCCAGCGACTAAATGGTTGTCGTAGCCAAAATAAGGATGGAGTACATTATCATTAAGTATCCTCCATTGTAGACCGCATTGATAGTTACCATCAGCAGATATAGCGAATCTCTATTAAAAATGAATCTCTATTTCCCTTGGTCATCGCATCACGCGTGAACGGATGGAACAATTCCGCTAATTCTTTTTTTATTGTGTTAATTATGGTCAGGAGAAGGTTCTCATGAAAAAAAACATTAAAGAAGTTGAACGGAAAATTAGAAAATTTAAGACAATTCGAATTTAATTTTCATAGTTAAGACAGGACAACGCCTGTCAGGTCCGCTAGTAAAAAATAAATAACATACAGAATAGTAAATAATTATTTTTACAAAACAAAAAAACAAAACCGACTTCAAAAGACCGACTATTAAGTTATTCATCTATTTGTCGCGCACGTAGAGGTACTTAATGCAAATTTAAGACTTAAGTATATGGTTTTCGTAGCGTCAGCTTTCTAATAAAAAAAGAATCATCAAAATCGATTCACCCAGTCAAAAGTTATGAGGTAACAAACATAAAAAAAAAAAAAACGTACAGTCGAATTAATAACCTCCTCCTTTTTTGAAGTCGGTTAAAAAAAATAGTACTGCTACTGTTGTACTGTGCTACTGTTACTGGAATACAAAAATCTTTACGATACTCCATCGAAGTAAACCGTTTTGGTCTGATTAAGAGCTGATTAATTATTTAAACTTTTGGCCTTATAATATTTAAGTAAATAACTTATCTGAAATCCCACCAACATGTCTTGTTTGTCTTATGCCGGTCCCAGCTTGTGCTAAAGTAATTTGTATCTACGACCAAATTTCATAGCTAAAATCCCTGAAAAACTGGATAAACATACCTTTTTGGTCCGTCATTCATCTAAGTTATTCACCTCATCAACCAAGTTAATCCGGGACCGTGTACAAACCGACAAACTTATCTGCAAAGTTGGCTAAACGACGAAACCAAAACTGTTCTACGGATTGCTTTCCATTTTGTTTAGAATATTCGATGCTGGCTCCCTCACTCAACTTGACAGTTAAGTTGGTTGCACCATACCGGGTTCACTTAGTCCTAATCTCTTCGGCAGCCTTTTTGTATCCTCTTTGCTTGCCCTATTTCTCAAAACTTAAACTGACTTACGTTCGACGTTACTTGATAAATCTTAACTTAGTCCTAACTTAACTTTGACCGGAAAGAATTGTAACTTTTGACACATACTAACAAAAGGACTCACTTCCAAATTCTTAAAAAAATATTTTGAATTAATCGCTTAGCATTATTTAATTTAGTTAACAATGTATTCTATTTATATCTACGTTTTACCTAACTTACTTGGGTGCCCTGCTAAGCTAGGTAAAACATAGCACAAACCTTTTAGTTTAGATTATTTTGGTTTATGTTCTACAATTTATGGAGCAATAAATAAATTGTATTACTCCAAATTTCCATTATAAATAAAAAATATAATTAAACAAGTATTTACATCTTAAATTTAAAATAAGCTAAAATAAAAAACTAAAATAACTAGGACAAAGAAATTTACAAAACTAAAAATCAAAAAGTAGGTTTTGCCCGTGTGGCGAAGTACCAAGAACGCTGGCTGCATTCCCGCGCTGAATTGCCAGTGAAATTCTTTGCGCGAGGAATGAGCCAGCCCTCTTATCACCAGTGGCGTCAACTAAGCGAGGTGTGATTTGCTTGACAATTTTTTTTGTACTAGGACCCCATGGACCAAAAGTTTCGACGCCAAGCGGAAGAAATATGTACTCATTTGAAAGCGACGCATATTTGCGCCGCTTGGCGTCTTCTGCGGAATCCGCCGCTGCTTTAAATAAAACTTGTAAGTATCTAAGTCTCCAAAATAGGTTGAATTCTTACTTATTGTATATAAAAACTTTCTTTAAATAACTTTCAGTAGATAATTTCCTTTTCGAAAAATACCTTTTAATATTCTTACACATAAAATCCATCATAATTATTGTAGCTACGTTAGTTTTATTTTAATTTTCTCTCCCTAAAAACATTTCAGTCCATTTAAAACCGTTTCATTTTATACAAAAATTACTAATTAAAAAAAAAAGTTATCAAAACCAACCCTTAAATAACAGCCCATTTTTGGCCTAAAAATGTAGATATTTCTTTTTAGACTACGAATGAAAAGTACACAGACGGACGTCGGAAGTCAAGCGGCCCGTCTTATCTATAAAGCTTGTAAAAAGGGGTCTTTTCGTTTTTAACCAAGGAATTGTTGACATTCTCGACTGGCTGGCTGTCGTATAATTATCTTTGAGAAAAGGTCAGTCCAATAAATAAGGTAAAATAGAAAGGGGTAAAAGATCACAATGGCAGTGTCCTTTCTAAGAATGCCATTTTCCAATCACTGTTTTGATGTACCTAGTAATTCTTTGTTGGACTTTTTTGATGTCAAATTGATGAGGGCTCTCTAAGCGGCACAAAGAGCATTGTTACTCTTTCTTTGCACTCTTAGGCTGGATTAGAAACGAATCAAAGTCTCAGGGTTAGTTGTATGAGATGTAACAAAAGAATATCAATCCATTTAGGTACGTGAAAAATCACAAAGGCAAAAATCTTCATATTGTAATCGCCATTCAGTCATTTCTTACAGGTCTGCTTGCGTCATCTTCGACCACAGTGTCGCTTACCATCAAGCGAGTTGATGGTCAAACGCGGACTTATTCAGGTTAAAATAAATATATATTTTTCTTATAATACTGCTGGTTGTTATGCCTCTCTTTTTTAGTATTGTAATGCCATCTGCTTTAGTATTGTGCTAATCTACTCTAGTTTCGACCAGATATGCTTGGCGACAAAATCATCTACCCATCTCAGAACTTAATATGTAGAAAGAAAACAAATGAACGCCGTTTCAGGTTACTGTTTATAGTTAAATCGTTTATAGACTACTCCCACACAAAGCGCTTAAGATGCAATCATAGGCTAAACCGTCACGAAATTAATAATAAAATCCCGCGTAAACCAGTGAAAAGAGCACTTTCCGGAGCCAAACAAAAGCTTTTAATACCAGACAACTTTACACAAACCAAAGCAAACAATTGTCAACTTTACCCAACTTTTCCAGAAATCCAAAAAGTGAAACAAATAATACGCCCAAGAATTATGAGCAAACTTTCGTTTCATATTGGCTTTTGTTGTCCAATAAATTAACATTGAAAACGAATTAGAATTTGTCTGAATCGTGTATTAGCTGAGGTATACAGTATTATACAGAAAGGGTACCTATGCTAAGCCGAAAAGGGTTCAGTACTCATCATTATGAACAACTTTTACTATGGGACCAAGCCGCAATTTGCGAAAATAAAAAATCAGCTGTTCGATAGAAAAATGTCAATGACACTCTACAAAATGTATGGAACAAACTATTTTCACATCGATTAAGTACCTACACTCTCATGTAAGGATTTTTGGGTTATTTTGAAACAAGACAATATTTTTTTTTTCCCTATTTTTTTATCTTGAAGTGCTTGTTGGTTTTACTTATACAGTACACATAGTTTACATCTTTTCTTTCAAATCATTGCATTAAAGTACGAATCTACATAATTTTTTAATTAAAAAAACAGAAACCTTGAGAAAATCATAGATACATTCTTCCTATCCCAAAAATACACCAGCACATATAATACGACTGTAATATTCATGCAGGTGAAACAAGAAGGCCAAGCTAGTTTGGTTAACATTACCTTGTATTATAAGGTAGGTAGTAAATATTCCTGCTCCCAAAAAATAAGATACTAAACCTAATTGTATAATACAATTTATCGCCCTCATTATTAAAGTTACGAAATTTAATTTAATGTTCGGCAAAATTAGCTCAAACTGTCTTTGCCTGTGTCTAATTAAGACTACCTCATTAATTCAAAGGTACGCCTAGTTGGGGAAATAAATCACGGGAAATTAATGAAATGGCGCAGGTTTTATATTTCTTGTTTATTAAAATGTTTCGTTTAATTTTCAATTCTAATTAGACCTTCTGATTGCTTGTTTAAAATATTGTAATTTTTAATCCCTAGGTAAGGAAATTAAAAGGAAGTTTTGTATGGCCTGAGTCGGTTTTGGGCAGAGTTTTAAGTCAGTGTCATTTTTTTTTGCCCTAGGTAAGAAAATTAAATGGAGTTAACTGGCTATTCACTCAGTGGACTTTGGTCAGAGTTTTATGTCATTGCAGTTTATATGTACCTAAAAGTCGGCCTGTTTGGCTCAGCGGGTATCTGCCTCATAAGCCAGAGGCCCCGGGTTCGATTCCCGGCCGGGCAGATGGTAGAATGATGAATTTAAATATCTGTTCCGGGTCTGGGTTTTAGTTGTCCTTGTGTGTGTCCCATGGCATCCCCGACACAGGATTTATTCCTGGTGGGGGAGCTATGAGTGTGAAACGTAAAAAAAAAAGGCAAGAAAATACAAAGGAAGTTAATATTGAGTGAGTGAACTTCTGTGGAGTTGTTAGACCAGCCATTATCATCATCATCCACGACCTACATTATCCCACTGTTGTAAGCTTTACTTTACTGTGCCATCTTTTTTTTTCCATCTTTGTCGGTCCTTTGATTACCCATAACCTTACAATTCTTATCGTAAAACAAACAAGCGAGCTGGGAACATACGGTAATAGTGGGATCAAAAGTAAATATGTAGTTTGGTTTTTGTCTCTTTTTGAATAATAATAATAATAGTCAAAATAAGCTTATTTTCTGTTATTATTTGCGGAATAACACACAGAATGAAATTTCATATTTTTAGAATTTTTTTCGATAAAATAAAATGTTTGTATTTGTTTTATATTTTTTTGCTCTAAATAAACAACTGTAACATAACACTGTGTGTAACATAGTAGGTACTTGTTATTCTTTACCTGTGTCGTGTTCAGAGGGAAAAAAAAATATCCATCTCAGAACTCATAGAGCATGAATTAGATATCGCCAAATATATGACAATGTAAGAAAACACTCGTTATAGAAGAAAGGAACACGTTTTTGCTCTTATAATCACGAATACGATAAACAAATAACGAAGAAGATTTCCAGTAAAAGCTGAAACTAGTACAAACAAAAATACTAATTAGAGGTAGGTATATCTCTGAAGTCGTGATATAGTAGATTTTAAGAAAAACAGTTATTTTACTCAAAATATTTATGTGAATGTTACTATGTCCACCAGTTTGTATGTTAGTCTGTTTTTGCCCGAGTAGCCGAAAGGAGAGAAATAATTTTTGAGTGTACGATTGGACGGAAATGTGTTTCGAGTGTGTGAGTATTGAAATTCGATGATAGGGTCGCGTTTGACCTCTATCTTGGATGACAAGCTGTGATGTATGTTTTTCTTTGCCTATGCAGCTTATTTTACTATTTTGAATCGAGTGGCAAATTTTTATTTTCATTTTTTTTGGTGTTTATGAACGATTGAAGGTTTGTCGCGGTGCTCACATTCGCCGCATACTATCTAATCTGATATTAATATACAAGATGTAACGGAAAGCTGTAATATTTAAGGGTGTCCTTCTACACGTTAAAGTAAACCACTTTTGGAACACAAGTTTGCTAAATTCGAGAAAGAAAATATCGAATCTCCATACAAAATTGATCACGTGACTAAATAAATTATTTTGTATAGACGTAGTTTCGCAATTTCTCGAATTTAATCGCAATCGACTTAAGTATTACTACACCTTTCCGTTACACCTTGTATCATCTAATTGCCTAAACCTATACCCAACCCGCAGTGACGGATTAAGACTACTAGATGCCCTAAGCAATCTATGCCTGTGGGCCCCCCTATCCGTATGTCAACTAGAATCGGTCTTTAAACCTTTACCGCCTAAAAACATTAGTTTTTTTGTAAAATAAGATGATGAGATGTAACGAAAAATATAGGTCAGATTGATAAAAAATATGTAAAAGGTATTTTACTATATTCTTTCAGAAAAAAAAAAAATAGTAACAAAAAATTTGAAATGTTGTCAATTCCGGGGCATTCGAATTGTCGAATGCACTAGCGGGCACCGAGTAGGCAAGCGGGAGTGGGGTTATGACTCTTAGGTCGGACTCCTAGAAACTTTTTTAACACGCTTATATTAGCTTCACCTGTATGTTTGTATTTGTAACAGACTCCTTTGGGCGCGATTTTGACCCACTTTAAACGGCCGGATTTCGTTCAAACTTTGTATATATATCGAGGATCGATGACAATAAATTATTATACAAAAAATAAAAAAAAATATACTTATAAATAAATTAAAATAATTAATTGTGTTTTTGCTCCGAACGCGATTTCTACGATTACTGTTAGCTAAGCTGTGACTCGGTACGCGAATTCTGTGACTACTGCTGGCTAAGCTGTGGTTCCCCACGGCTACTGGTACATATTCTGCTACGTGCCGCGTTTGTCAAAGAGCGATGACAATGCGTGTTTTTTAGTTTTTTAAACAATTCTATATTATTTGGTGTGGTTTTTCGTGACGTGAGAGTGAGACGTGATGCCCTAAGGACGGAATTTTTTTGTGCTTCTTCTGGTGCCCCCTCAGACGTGATGCCCTAGGCAATTGCTTAATTTGATTAAGGGTTAATCCGTCACTGCCAACCCGTCTAAACTTAGAACAACGCTCATACATTGAATTACCTGTCAAATGTATTTTTGGTCAAGCTTTTGTAAAAATACGAGTAAAAGTTCAAAAATACTATATATTTTCTACGAGAAGAAATAGATACGCCTGTGATTAAATTACTACAAAATGCTACCATTTTTTATTTCATTTCTTACCAAGACTCAAGCCACAATTATACTTAACAAGTAGCCAAATTATATTAATTGTCCGACAGGTAAAATCTGTACAAGTACCTACATAATTCTTTAGCGGTCGGTTTTTCTTTAAACACGCTTATATTAGTATGTATGTATGTAACCGACTCATTTGAGCTCGATTTTGCCCTACTTTAAACGATCAGATTTAATTCAAACTTTGCACACCTGTCAAAGACCGATGACAATGCGTGTTTTTTAGTTTTTTTAACTATATTTTTTATTATTAAAAGCTTTTATTTAACTTGCAATATATGTATAAAACTATGTAGGTACCTATAATATAACTACATAATGTTTATTCGGGTGGAATCTTGCAAATCAATTTTGAACCACTTCCTGATGTCCCATTGAGATGACGTGTGTGACTCCGATGACATTCCAATAAGAGCTGTTTTTTATCTATACTAATATTATAAAGAGGAAAGATTTGTATTTTTGTGTTGAATTAACACAAAAACTACCAGACCGATTTCAAAAATTCTTTTACCATTAGATTGCTACATTATCCCTGAGTAACATAGGCTATATTTTATACCCGTGCAAAGCCGGAGCAGGTCGCTAGTTAAAAATAATTTTAAAATTAACTTTTTTATTTTAATTTATTGCACACTATGTAAAAACTAATTTCTAGAAATTAGTTTTTTAAACAAAACACTGCTTTTAACTGTTTTCCAAAGAAGCTGCCAAATTAAAAACCGCCGAAGCTTCACAAAAAAAGATTGAGACATAAGGGCCACTTATTGGGCGACCGTGATGAGGGTCCGAGACGGCTGCGAGAGACATCGCCGGTTTTATTGGTTCCGTCATATATTCGGAGGGTTCCGGCTATTAATTACTATTGCTAACGAATCCCTTATAGGTGTTTACTCTTTACTTATCTAGTTTTTGTTGTTTTCTGTTGCTAACTGTATGTAATATAATATTCGTGAAGAATTGTAAAAGAGTTTGTTTCCTACGTGTGTTTTGGTCAAAAACATTCGTTCTACACAGAACATTGTTTCACCACACATTTCTGGGCGAAACATGTGTATCGAAACAATGTTTTGGGTAAAGGTTTTTGTGTAGTGAGCGGACCAAAACAAGAGCATGACACGCCTTAATATATTCATTACAACTTTTTGGAACCCAGTTTGTCCGTTTTGTTGTTACCAGGTCCAACCTCACTTACATTATTTTCATATATAGCTTTCACAGAGCTAGACAGAAAGAGATGCTTGTCTAGATCGACTGGCTAGTCCTGGTGTCAGAGTTTTTAGGCTGCCTGAAGACCTCTGCGGTGTTGTTAAAGGACCAACAACCGAAACCTAAAGTGTCGTTCTACCCCCGGCAGCGCTTAGTTATCAATGATACCAGCGGTCATTAGACTCGCGGTAGCGTGCACAGTGTAGCGGTCACCCATCCGAAGACTGATCGCGTCGTCCGTCGTTTAACATCGGTAGTCGGTTACGAAACCTAGTCGAGACCTACAAGTGGTCTAGTGTTGCTCTAGAGTGACGTATTCCTAAAATACCTATATTAATTGAATCGCCATTGGATTTCTTCTCCGGACGTATTGCAGATTTCCTCACGATGTTTTCCTTTACCGAGAAGCCAGTGGTAAGTAAATTCGTACAAAAGTTCCAACTCATTGGTAAGAGTGGAGGTCTGAACCCGCCACCTCAAGAATACGAAGCGGCTGTTCTCCCACTGAGCTACGACCACAATATTGCTCTCTGTAAATTCATTTAACTCTACAACTGACGTCGCCGTGAAGCCGTCTGCTATGGGAAACGAACTGACATTGACGGGCCAATAAAAGTGTCGATATCTTAATTCTCTCCATCTCAATCTACGCGCGGACCCACATCACGTGCGCTTCGTTAGATGACCCTTTATTTCTTTTCTGACTGTACTCGAGCGGTGTTTAGCAATTGTGGAGCTGAGTGTACTTGAGCCAAGGAGTTGGTACTCGTTGGCTTTAAAACTTATTGGTCATTTCTTTTGAGAACGTGTTAGAAAGATACGTATGTTAAGTGGTGATTAGGTGTTTAGCAATTTACGGGCAAAAAGTTGACTATTTTTCATAGTCAAAACGGCTGAACAGATTTGGATGAAATTTTACATGAAAGTAGCTTCTTGAATTAACAAATAAATTACTTTTTGTACCGATTTCTGTAAAGCAGGTGAAACCACCAGGCGTAACTAGTATACCGTAAAACCTTAGATCCATAACCAACCGTAGGCCCGCACCATGTCTTTCGAAATCTACGCTTCCGATACACATGTTACAAACTCCGGCCCGCGTCAAAAGACGTCATTGTTCACCAGCGACCCGTAAAATTCTACCCGACCCTCAACGCCAGGACCTTTGATCTGTTTTTTGACGAAGGAAGTTTAACATGAAATTGAAATAAACTTGAATTAAAGTTTTGGAGAGGCGCTGGAGTGCTAATCAGGTCGACGCAATTTGCGAGCATTTGTCCTTTTTGCGCTTATTGTAATAACCTATACCTAGAAGGAAGGAGATAACTGTCTGATCAGTTGAATGTAGAATAAACTATTTGTGATAAATAAAAAGCAAATTATTGACTCCTTTTTTACTTTTCTATTACTCAAAATGTACGTCTATGTCAACTCACAAAAGCGTGTTTAATCTTTTCTTCGAATCACATTATATAGGTATAAAGTGTCTCATTTATATTGCTACTGTCTTAGTGGCTAACTGTCCTAAAATGGCTAACCCATTTTAGGACACAACACACAATAACAAACACAGTTACACAATAATTTTACCACATATACACACGCACACTAAGACAAATCGTGTAGTCACGAAAAATCCTTTGGGTATAGAAATACCTACGTGGTTACGAATTTATGAATGCGTGTTTGTGAACTGATCGTTCTTTTTACCTACGTAAAATGTAAGTTGAAAAGTGTCGAAATAGCAAAATACTCGTAAAGTACTAAATCCAAGGTATGTTAGAGAGGCCGTAAATTTCACTGAAAACGCCAGCTTTTAACTAAAAACGCGGAGAATTTCGAAAGAAAAAAGCTTTATCATCGCGATTAGGAATCTAGAACACGCTCCAGATTCCAGATCGCGATATGTCTATTCCCCGAGCAAGTTTCAGAAAAACCTGTTCTCGTTACGTTTTATACGAGGTATCATTAGGGGCCATCTATAAATGAAGTCACACGTAAAGGGGGAGGGAGGGGTCGACGAAGTGTGACTTTGTGTGACAAGGGATAGATAGATAGATAGACTCTTTATTATTCACACCATAAATTACTAACAAAAGAATTATAACACTTAAAACTAGTGTGACAACTGGTGGCTGGGAGGGGGTTTTAAGATTTGTGACGTCACATTAAACAACTCAAGTCAAAAATCTAATCTCAGTAGTAAAACGAGTTTTTTTTAAGGTAATTTATAGATGACCCCTAAGAAAAGTTCCGTCATGGTTCGTCAGGCTTTACATGTTTTAGGTGTATTTAGTGCTTTAGGTAACTGCGTAGATATACGGATTTATTCTTTCAGTACTTAAGGTCGTTGCTTTTGTCGGAGTAATTTCTAGGTTAGGCGGTCCTTTGCTACTGTTTTGATCTCCTTGCAAGATATGACATCTGCGGTCTCATCTCTCATATTATCGAGCTGATAGACAATGTTTTCTAATATTCAAAAAATCTCATATAAAATATTTAGTTTAGTTGTATTATTACAAACGGTGAAACCAACAAACAATTACCTTTCTAAATATTTTATTTTCAATTTTCTAAATATTAGACACTAGCTGACCCGTGCCCACTTCGTTGGGCATAATGTTAATTAAACCCGAAGCCATCGCGCGCCGTCCGGACCGTTTTTTCTCCGATTCACTTTGCAAAACGGACTACCACGTAAAAGCCTTTTTATTTTTCGGTTTTTTATATAACCTATGACACTCAGCAATAATGTGGCTTTCTATTGGTGAAAGAATTTTTAAAATCGGTTCAGTAGATCCCGAGATTACCCCTTACAATTTAACAAATATACAAACACACAAACTTTACTTCTTTATAATATTAGTATAGATATGCACACAACACACACACACACATATGCACATATGCATACATATGCATGGTTATGACATATGCATATTATTACCTGATAATAATATGATTATGAGAGAGAGACCTGAGAGTATGAGACATTTTGTTATACTTAACACGGGAATACTCACGTAAAAATCTGACGTAAACTGAAACCTAAACCTGATGAAGGTCACCGAATGTGACCAAAACTAGTCGTAGTAGACGACTTAATTCCTACGTGAGTATTCCCGTGTTAAACATAACAAAATGTGTCAAAACCACTTAGTAAAGGGTATGAGTATGACCTGTGGTTTTGCATACACTGAGAAAAATGGCCATCAAAATTCCGATGAATTCACCTAAAGTACAAAGCATACTGATATCACCAAAAAGTACGATGCGTAGCACCAGTTTTTACGGTGACAACTATTTACGGTTGTCACCGTAAAAACTAGTAGGTACTAGCACCAGTTTTTAGGGTTTTGGGGTTTTGGGGTTTTGGGGTTTTGGGGTTTTGGGGTTTTGGGGTTTTGGGGTTTTGGGGTTTTGGGGTTTTGGGGTTTGAGGGGTTTTTGGGTTTTGTTACTTTAGGTGACATTTTTCTCAGTGTAGAAACGGACACAACACAACCACCACGCCACGTCCAGCTATTATCCACTACGGTACCGCTTTTCAGCTCACGACGAACTCCGGTAAGTACAGCATTTCAGCTCATATTTCAAAACCGCGCTATAAAGCCGCTTCGCAAAATTGCACAGAGATGAATAACGCAGTTAGCCATGAAGATTTACTCATCGCGTATTACGTATTCATTCTACCCTCTTTAAAGTAAAGCCATAAATTCAACCGTAGCTGCGATGCATTAACATAAAACAAACACGGGAAAAACTGGACTTGAAACTTTGAAGAGCTGGATTTATGAGATAGTATTGCGTAGAGCAGACTTGCAAGGCTGGGCTCGTTTTTGTGAGTTATATGGGATACAATTGTCATGTTTTTATCTTTGTGCAGGTAAAAATATGATTTAAAAAAATGTATACAGGGTTATTCATAAAGGGTTTACTAAACTGAAAATGGCTCATAGTGCTCATCATTATGAACAACTTTTACTATGGAACCAACCTGAAATTCGCGAAAAAAATATCAGCTGTTTCATAGAAAAATGTCACGACAAATTCTCTGGAACAGCTGATTTTTTTTTCGCGAATTTCGGGTTGGTTCCATTGTAGTAAAAGTTGTTCATAATGATGAGCACCATGAGCCCTTTTCGGCATAGCATACCCTTTATAAATAACCCTATATACATAATTACATATATATATATACCTCGGTACAATTTGCAGGTGTCGATAGGGGGCGACGACCTTCAATCAAGAGTCACGTCAGTTCTAGCTCAATTTCCGCTGAGTATAGTCGCGTTCCGCGACTTCCGCGATCGCGTAAACTGCAGAAAGTGCAAACTCACCACAACAACGGTCGTCGCGGCCGAACCGCGATGACCCAGTTTATCATTGCGTAAGGCTGACCAGTGACGGCGAATGTTATTGTTAAGGCGAAGCCTGCTTTAATAATGGATTCAAAAGAAAAAACTGAGAAGACAATAACATACATGGTTAAAACAGAAACCGAGCGCCTGTTGCACGATGCTCTTCTCCGCGAACAAGCAAACAGCGCAAAATTGTTATATCTCGTAGAGGATCTTAAAAGCCAGATCAAACTTTTACAAGAGCAAGTTCAATGTCTTGCTAACCCAAAACAAGCTGAGGCGGGTGCCATGGACACCTCCCACCCCCGCACAGAATCTCAACCGCAATATAACACGGACGAGGAAGAACTGGCTTATGAAACTGAGTGGATTCGGACGAAATCCAGAAAAAAAAGGAAATTGAATACGACTCCCACCCAGGACGGGCCTACTCCAGAAAAGCCTAAAAAAGCCATACAACCGCCTCCAATAATAGTAGATGGAATAAAAAACTACCAAACATTCTACGATTTTTTAGCCAAAGATCGTCAGGATAGTGATTTTACCATGAAAATGATGAGTGGTGAATCTGTTAAAGTCAACGCTTCAAACGATGAAACGTACAGAGCGTTAACCGAAGCTTTAACACAAAACAACTGCCTTTGGCACTCTTACGAAAACAAACAAGAGAGGCCAATAAGAGTTGTTGTAAAAAAATTGCATTACACCTGCAGGCCAGATAGAATTGTGAACGACTTAAAACACAAAGGGTTCAAAATTGTAGAAGCCGTGAGCAAATTAAGCTGGAAAACTAAAGAACCGCTGAATATGTTCATGCTTACGTTTGAAAATTCTGAAGACATCAACAAAATCTTCAAAATTCAAACAGTGTTGGGTTTCAAAGTTGATGTACAGGCTCTTAAAACCAACAAGCTAGTACCTCAGTGCAAAAGGTGCCAAGCCTATGGCCATACACAAAAGTATTGCGCCAAAGAGCCCAGGTGCGTGAAGTGCACCGGAAAACATTATACTAAAGACTGCTCAAAACGAGCAGAAGATAAGCCGAAATGTATTCATTGTGGAGGCTCTCACCCTGCTAACTACAGGGGGTGTGCTATAGCAAAAGAAATACAATTAATTCGAAATAAAAATAGGACAAAACCTGCTGTAGTGCGTCATCACAGTACAGGTACAGCGAAACCAAATGGTCCAGCCGAAAAGCCAAATATGAACGTGACAGAGAGCATTGCAACAAAAAATGTATCATACGCCCAGGCAGCTGCAAAAAACCTTAAAAAGTCAGCTCAGCTACCTACATCTGAAAACCATAACAAAAAGTTGGATGACATATTAAAACTTATGTTATCCTTCGACGAGCGACTTAAAAAGATTGAAAGTAGTACCAACAATACTACAAACTATAAACCAAAATTATGAATAGAACACTTAAAATCATGATTTGGAACGCCAATGGATTAGCAAATCATGAAAATGAATTACAGCTAATCCTAGAAACAAAAAATATAGATGTGTGTTTAGTGTCTGAAACACACTTCACTAAACAATCATTTATACAATTCAGAGGGTATAAAACTTACCATGCTCTTCACCCAGACAACAAAGCTAAAGCTGGAAGTGCAGTTATCGTAAAAGAAACCTTACAACACCATGAGGAAATTAAATACGAAGAAAAGGAAATACAAGCTGTTGCCATAGAAATAAAAACAAAAAGGTTTCCCTTAAAAATATCATCCGTGTACTGTCCACCTCGACATAATCTGAAAAAAGAACAATATAAAAGTCTTTTGGAAAGTCTTGGTGATAGATTTGTAATCGGCGGAGACTTCAATGCTAAAAATACATATTGGGGCTCCAGACTTACAAACACTAAAGGTAAAGAACTACTCACTGCAATAAAAGAGACAAAATCTGATGCAATATCAGCAGGAAAACCAACTTACTGGCCATCAGACACTGCAAAGATTCCAGATCTAATAGATTTTTTCATTTATAAAAACTTATGTCCTAGCCATCTCCAAGCTGAACAAAGCTTTGATATGAGCTCGGATCACTCTCCAGTTTGTTTAGAAATAAGCGAGAGTGTTTTATATAAAGAGAAATCTCCAACTCTAGTAAATAAACTTACAGATTGGGAGAGCTTTAAAATAGAGGTAGATAGCTACATAGACCTCAAAGTTCCACTGAAAACAAAAGAACACTTAGACGTTGAACTAGAGCAATTTATAAAGCACATACAACGAGCAGCATGGAACAATACACCAGACGTAAATAAAACTACTTACTAAGGGAAAAGTCTACCCCTTAAACATAAAACGGCTTCTATCTGAAAAACGACGGCAGAGAAGAGTTTGGCAACAATCAAGAAGTCCAGAAGACAAAAGAAAACTCAATAATATGACAAAAGAATTGAGTAACATGATCAAAAATTTTAACAATGCTTCAATGAATAGATACCTTCAGACACTAACTAGTGATAGCAGTACCGGCTATTCTCTATGGAAAGCTACAAAAAATCTAAAAAGACCCATAACCTACACTCCGCCAATAAAAATTGGTCCAGGGGCATGGGCAAAAAACAACGAGCAAAAAGCTAAAAGATTTGCAGAGCACTTAGAAGCTATATTCCAACCAAATGAGTGCGAGTCAAATGAAACTCCAACTTTGAATGATGACAACAACATAACAGAGGAAGAAAAAATCAAACTAGTAACCCCACGGGAAGTGATTAATGAAATCAGACGAAATATCAACTCACGAAAATCACCTGGATATGATCTAATCTCAGGAGAAATTCTCAAAAATCTCCCTAAGAAGGCTTTAGTTAAATTAACAACCTTAATTAACGCCGCGTTAAGGTTAAAGCATGTACCAGATTCATGGAAGATTGCAGAGGTAATCATGATAGCAAAACCAGGGAAACCGCCTCATGAAACTTCATCATACAGACCTATATCCCTGCTGCCAATAATGTCAAAGCTTTTTGAAAAGTTATTTCTCAAAAGGTTAAAGCCAGTTATAGAGAGACTAAATCTTATACCGGAACACCAGTTCGGTTTCCGAGAAAAGCATTCGACTATCGATCAAGTGCATAGAATAACAAATATGATAGAAAAAAGTCTCGAAGATAAAAAAGTGTGCTCTACTGTTTTTCTAGACGTAGCACAAGCTTTTGATAAGGTATGGCATAAAGGCTTGTTAATTAAACTAAGAAATATGCTCCCCAGACATTATGTGGATATACTAGAGTCTTATATTACCAACAGACTATTCAGAGTTAGGCAAGAAGACTCCTACTCAGAATTGAAAGAAATAAAAGCTGGAGTACCACAAGGAAGTGTTTTAGGGCCGGTCCTGTACCTATTATACACCTGCGACATTCCAGAGCTAGAAAACAACACCATTGCTACCTTTGCTGACGACACTGCCATAATGGCCATAGGAAATAGCCATGAAGAAGCAGTTGAAAAGGTTCAAATGGCTGTAAACCAAGTCTATGAATGGACAAAAAAATGGAACATTAAGTTAAATGAAACAAAATCCATCCACATAGACTTCAGTAATAAGCAGCACAGGTATTCTCAGATTTTTATTAATAATCAAGTAATACCTTATGAGAATACAGCCAAATATCTAGGCATGACTCTTGACGCCAAACTTCGATGGAAAGCCCACGTCAAGAAGAAAAGAGATGAGCTGAACCTTAGGTATAAGCAAATGTACTGGCTACTTGGAAGAAACTCCTCGCTGTCACTACAGAATAAACTATTAATATATAAACAAGTCCTAATGCCAGTCTGGACTTATGGTATCCAGCTATGGGGTTGTACCGCACAGAGCAATGTACTGATCATACAAAGGTTTCAAAATAAAGTACTGAGGGACATAACGAATGCACCATGGTACGTAAGAAACATAGATCTCCACCGGGACCTTCAAGTAGAGTTTGTAGACAAAGTTATACAAAGGTATGCAGAAGCTCACGAAAACAGACTTCACCACCATGTGAATGTCGAGGCCATCCAGCTCCTCGATCACACAGATATAGTTAGAAGACTTAAGAGAACAAAACCGTTCGAGCTAGTGTAGTGTTAGTCATAAGTAGTGATTATAGTCAAAGTGTAAAGTGTAGAGAACACGTGAACATTGTGTCTTCGCCTTAATAGAAACAATAAGAAAAGTGTTAATGGACACATTCTTAGTAATTAGTTACCTAGAAATTTAAGTTAGATTTAAATTACTTATTAGCCTGAGGCTAGATTGTAATTTTATTAAGAAATGTTCTTTTGACACTTCTTAAATAATAGAAAAAAAAAAAAAAAAAAAAAGAGTCACGGCGCGGCGCCACGTCACCTGTGTGCCTAGCTCTACTTTTACTTAAAAATCCGTAGCAAGTATTTGATAGAAAAGTATACGCCATTTACGCCTGTCAGGGGCGATTCTAAGCCGTGGTAGCTCAGTGGGAGAACAGCCGCTTCGCATTCTTGAGGTGGCGAGTTCAAACCCCGACTCGTACCAATGAGTTTTTTGGGACCTATGTACGAATTTACATGCCACTGGCTTTTCGGTGAAGGAAAACATCGTGAGGAAACCTGCATATGTCCGGAGAAGAAATTCAATGGCGTACGTGAATCCGCCGAACCGTACTTGGCCAGCGTGGTGGAATACGGCCTAGTCACCCTTCGAGGGTAGACCTGTATCCCAGCAGTGGGAGAATTAAAGGTTGCATATGAAGGGACGATTCTGACGGATGGTACATACAGTACATACTGCAGTGTAAACACTGTCTGACTGTCACTATCATGAGAGCCGCAGGCGAGGGTGCACGTGCGGGAAACTAAAACCAGGTGTGTAAGTTGCGTGGGCATTGCCGAGCCAGTGGAGCGTAAGTCAGTGTTAAGGGAGTTTCAGCCAACCGCTACACAAAGACATACCTACATTTGAAGTCATAATTATTTACACTACATATACCCACACCATACCCACTACATATATTGTTATATTCCTACTAGCTGCGCCCCGCAGTTTCACCCGCGTTTTCCGGGATAAAAAGTAGCCTATGTTTTAATCCAGACCATGAACAACTTTCATTCCAAATTTCATGTAAATCCGTTCAGCCGTTTCACAAACTACGTACTCACAAACTTTCACGTTTATAATATTAGTAGGATCTGTCACAACGGAGACTTCTTAGCTATCAGTGTGATGAAAATTAGCGCCCATATCATTTAATTTAATAATCGTTATTGATTCCAATGAAAAAAAAAACAATTTAAAAATGAATGTAAATTAAACATACCTACTCGTGTCACCTTTACCCATGCTTGTAAATAATGTAAGTGTGTCCGTCCATGTTGGCTTCTAAAGATAAAGACAATATAAGAAAGGAAAAGACCTGCTATTTGCTTTGGCTTCAGGGACCGACGTCAGCTGCTCTGCTCATCTCACTGTGAGAGCCTCTCGAATACCGCCTCGAATAAACCTAAAGGAAATTATAAACCACCGCGGCTATCTGGCTGAAGCCAATTTTTATACACGTGTGCTACGGATTGATAATTTTATTGTTTTTTTTTTATTTTTCTCTGCACAGCGTTGAGGCGAATAGATTAGAGGTGTGCTGTGTTGATTGTTTTTTTATAAGTTTTCTCTGCACAACGTTCAAGCGAGTAGAGGAGTATTGACGAGTTAATGTGTGCGTCTTGTGTACGAACGCGAAAGTAGAGGTGATCTTGGCGGCTTCAGCTAAATCAAACGCAGTGCTCCATCTTCCTCTTTCTGTTTATCTGAGGCACACAAAAGAGTGCCAAGAACCTTGGGAAGATTATCCATTGAATAAATAGGCTAGTTGCTGCCTATCTTTTTCTGCTGTATAGTTATTAAGATAGATGAAAGGGCGAAAGGTTTTCGGAAATTATTTCCGGTAAAGTTTGAAAACGAATTAATTAAATAAACAACTGAACAATACGACTGTCAGGCATTTATTGTGCTTGCTTTGTTTTTCATACTAAATGTCAAAGTTTATAATATATGTTTGAATTGATTTAGATTTATATGGCTTGGGTGGTTTTTTTTCGCTAATTTTGGGTTGGTCCCATATTACAAGTTAGATATTCGTAATTATGAGTACTATCAGGCTTTTTCGGCTTAGCATACCCTTTGCTTATAACCCTGCTAAGCTACGTTTTATCACAGAAAATTCGAATATAACCGCAGGATGCCGTTAACATGTAAGTATGTATTACTAAAAGTAATTTATTGATTCCCGTTGGAATACTAAAACGATAATGAGGCGAATGTTTCCTAATATCGTTCGTATTTCCCTAAATAAGGAAATTCTTTTGTATAAACATGTTATTTGACATCCCATTAAGATAACCCACGCACTACACGTATGTTATATGTATTGCTGTTGACGTCTTTAACCAGGGCCGGATTTAGAGGTCTGGAGGCCTCGGGGCAACAAAGGAGTGGAGGCCCCCTGGTTAAAAATTATTTTTCGAATAAAGAAAACAATTTTTATTCACTCGTGTTTTTCAATAAATAATTTATTGTGAAACCAAGAAGATTCTTTTAGTATTTAACACACATAGATAAATACTAGCAACCTTTTTTTTTTTTTTTTTTTGTTTACCCAGTGGAAATCCTTTATGGATACCACGCCCGCCCCGGGGGAGGCAGGGTGGTTATGTGGGAGTCTCCGCCCTGCGGCGGCATACCCACTAAAACCACTGGGGTGTTCGGCATCCGCCTGAGATGGGGCAAGGTGGGGTCGCGTTAGCAATCGCCACCTTGCTCCGGCGACGGACCCGATTAGGGCCCCCTGCACCTATGGAGGGGTGACCCTGTTCCCCAGGATCACCCCCCAGACAGTGTGGGGTCGTGCAGGCCGGGAGAGTCCCCCGACTCTCCCGGCAACCCCACTGCCGAGGAGCGAGGAGACGGGCGAACCGCCTCCTCGCTCCCTAGTCCCGCTCGCTCGCACGTGGTGGGCAGTGTGGTTAGCACCACCCACCCCGCCTTAAGCCCACGTTCCTTTCACACCCGGCCGCAAACCTCACGCGGCGAGGTGCAAAAGGAACCCTCCTCTTTCCCTTGCACTCCCGACCGCGACCCACACGCGGCGAGGAGCACAAGGAAAACCCTCCTGGTGGCACCGCTGTCACCGCCCGAGCGTGGAGCACCGTTTCCTCCAGCGTCTACCACACTCGTCACCGGCGGCAGCAGTGCCACCGTCCAAGTGTGGAGCGCCGCATCCCCCGGCGTCCACCACACTCAGACCCTCCTCCTTTCCTTGCACTCCCGACCGCGACCCACACGCGGCGGGGAGCACAAGGAAAACCCTCCTGGTGGTCCGAGCAATCGCTCAGACCCCGGCTCATCCGCTGTGCCCTCTGCTAATCAGCCCTCTGCTGCCAGAGGGACACGCGGAAGGCCCCACCTCGGGTTCCTCTTCGTTTCACCGGGCTCAGTGCCACGGCTACTTATCCCCCCCGCCACGGAAAGGCGGGAACCCATTCGGGGGGGAAATACTAGCAACCTGCCCCAGCTTCGCACGGGTATGTTTAATGTAGTCTATGTTACTCGCTAATGATGTAGCTTTATATTGATGCAAGAATTTTAAAATCGGTCAAAAAAAGGAAAAATGTTTACCAGTATTTACTAGTCGAAATTAAAAAAATCTTTCCGAAGTCTGTATTGTGTGGGGTCCCTCTTTTGTGGAGGCCCGGGGCTGTTGTCCCTGTTGCCCTCCCATAAATCCAGCCCTGTCTTTAACATATGTCGGGATGTACGAGCCGATTTGATTACTAATCAAAAATGTTTTTAATTTTCAGGCTTTGAGTTTGAACGTTTGTGAAAGGTTCAAGAATTTCAAAATAGAATACCTATTAACCTAATGTTTACTTGAATAAATTTATGTTACCTGAATAAGCTAATGTTTTATTTTATCATATAAATTGATGATTATACTGTTGACATACCCATATTATTTTTTATGGCAATGACAAAAAGTAATTCATTAGACGTGTGAGTAGCTCGACTTAATCGAAACCTATTTATTCCTACAATTAACATTATATTATTTAAAATAAAACAATTTTATTGCAATATATTATTCTTAAGTATCGGTTTGACGTTCTTATTATGAACAATTATTATTCAATAATCATAATCATCAATTTCTCAAAACATAAAAAATACCCTAATTTTTAACCGACTTCAAAAAAGGGGGATGTTATCAATTCGTCTGTATGTTTTTTTTATGTTTGTTACCTCATAACTTTTGACTGGGTGAATCGATTTTGATGATTCTTTTTTTATTAGAAAGCTGACGCTTCCCATTTGGTCCCATTTCAATTTAGTCCAGTTCTGATAATGTTATCTATGAGAAAACCATATAAGTCTTAAATTTGCATTAAGTACGTGCGCGACAAATAGATGAATAACTCAATAGTCGGTCTTTTGAAGTCGGTTTTTGTTTTGTAAAAATAATGTTCTTGTTTGTCGTAGATCACGCTAACCAAATCTATTACGCTTTCCTCATTTCTCACGCGTAATTACCTAGCTACTGAAAAACAAAACACGACTCGTCAAGTAATGAAATCAGGCAGAACCTCCCCGAAGCTACAAAGTAAATTCGCGGCCACATTTCACCCACAAACAGGTAATATCGAAACAACGCGACATAAAAAATCGCGAAGCGTTAAATTGAGGACAAAATTAAAAAAAGTTGTTTGAAAAATGGTCAGGTTTTGTGGGCCTTATGTTTTAAAACGTGATTTGCGTGAAATTGTGACCGGAGCTTTAGGTCATATTTTACGGTTTTCGTTTCTAAAGGTGCTTTCATATAGCGCGGTTTAGTCGCGCGACACAGCAGCGTAGCACTTACAATGTTAAGTTGCGTGACTGGAGACAAAGATGAGGCGTGAGAACGGAGCTTGGCGTTTCGAGTTGTGTACTGCAAAGTGAGAGAGATTACCAGTGACCTGCGATTTACTCGTTATCTTTCTTCCTTCCATTCTTTGTTTACTTTACTAGATTCAGAAACTTAATTCTAAATACCACTGAAAGTCGTTGAGCCGTTCTAGCTCGAAAAAAAACAAACATACACACTCACTCAACAACTTTGGCATTTATAATATATTATTGAATTTTCCTATAGATACTAACGTGGCTTTGTCACATTTTGTTGCAATTTACGTAAGTATTCCCGAGCTGATTATAAAAAACAATATTGAATTTTGATAATTTTGGATACAATATGGCGTTGCATTTATAGTACGCTGTGCGGTTAAGTCACTCAATGTGAAAGTGCTTTTAATGCGTTTCTCGTAAACGACTTTCAAAAGTCGTGGCTTTGTTACTACGTGACCTATGGCTACAGGGATTATTACTTTTTGTCGTCTTAAGCCGAGAACGAAAAATTAAAGTGACCGCTTAGATGGAAGAAAGGTCGTTATAAAAATGAGAAAACTTAGACAGTTAAATTAGTTACTGGATTTTCGTTATTTTGTTGATTCGAATGTTAGGTCTTACGAGTATTTTATGCCTAAAAACTTTATCTGTTAATACAAAACAGTATTCGAAAAAAATAATATAGGAAACTTTTGATCTAATGGTATAGTATAGCCACACCGCGGGCGTGGGTAGGCGTGCAACAGTTTGGAGTTTGAACCACGCTTACGCCACGCTTCGGCCTCGCCCACGTTGTGACATTCATAGGCCATACTCTTGGCCATTATCTGATCGTATTATATTTACATTTGTTTAGCTGAAAATAATATGAAATAAAATAAAGCCATAGCTGTACAATTTTCTTGTAACTCTTTATAAGCTGGAAAAAAGAAAAATAGCAGAAGGTCCTTAGTAAATGTCAAATAAACAGATGCGTAGCGTAGGCGTCTTACAAACGACACCCTGAAGGCGACAACTCCTTGAATTTCCCCGTTTAAAAACCTGGGGGCCTACCACAGTTTTACAGTCGAGTTTATCCAAAAATCAGTCCTACCTGTTTTTCTCCTGTTCCATACAGTAGCGTAAGAGCGAGAGAAAGCTCACTGTAAAAAAGTCCTCAAATAATTAAAATTTACGTAATAAAAAATTACGTAAATTACGTAATATTATTATAATTATATTATAAGTCTGATTTTGGTTTCAATTTTTATTTTCTTGTTGTCAATGGACTGCCATTTTGTTTTAATTAAGCAGAATTACCCGCGTATTATTAAGTCGAATATTCCTTTTTTAGTTTAGATTTAACATTTACCGATCAGACATAATAACAAAATGTGTCAAAACCACGTCAGATTTCAGGCTAAAATAGACGGGCATATTGCTAATTTTAATGATAGACCAATCGTAATCAAAATATAACTACTGATTTTCGAATCAAATCTCTAGGTGCATTTGTATCCCCTCCGAATTGGGTTCCCGCCTTTCCGTGGCGGGGGGGATAAGTAGCCGGGCCGCCTTGCCCGGTGAAACTAAGAGGAACCCTAAAGGTGGAGGCTCGGGCCGGCGCCCTGGACATTCCGGGAAGCGGCGGTCTGGGCCTAGGAGCCCTCCCGTATACCTCTCCGTGGAGAGGGAACGTGGTAGGGCTCGGGGTCGTCTGCGGACGACGACGGGGGGCACATTGTGCCCTCCAGAGGGGTAGACTCGGCCGGCGTCCTGGACAGTCCGGGTAGCGGCGGTCGAGTCCCCGAGAGGGAGAGAGCGGGAGAGAGAGAGGGACCCTTTCTCTCACCCGCTCCGCAGAGAGAAGAGCGGACATGGGGGCGAGTCAGGCCAGAGGGGCCAGTAAGGCTCGCACTCCGTCTCCGCTAGGAGGGCCTGGAGTGGCGGGTGCGGGGACACC
Source organism: Alcis repandata (assembly GCA_949125135.1). Taxonomy (NCBI): domain Eukaryota; kingdom Metazoa; phylum Arthropoda; class Insecta; order Lepidoptera; family Geometridae; genus Alcis; species Alcis repandata. The sequence goes on from OX421238.1 coordinate 10,352,222, forward strand.
CGCTGCTTCGCATTGGGCCCTCCAGGGTAGTCGACGCGTCTGATGTTCCGACGCGTCGCCACGAAGTGGGAGGGGGTGGCCACCCCCTACCCGAGGTGGGTCTGCCTCACGGCGGACATAGGCTGGGCGGGGCTGCGGTGATTTAATGGGCCCGCGGCTCCGTCCATTGCCTGGAGGAACTTCCCAGGGTTTTTAGTGGGTATGCCGCCACTAGGGCGGAGACTCCCACATAACCACCCTGCCCTCCCCGGGGCGGGTGTGGTATCCATAAAGGATTTTCCCTGGGTCACAAAAAAAAAAAAAAAAAAAAAAAAGGTGCATTTGTATGAAAATGATCAGCCAACATTGATAACATAAACTTAATGTATTGGCTTATATTATCGTATTTTTTGGTTTGTTTTAATTTTTTTTTATGTGATTGTGTGACGAGACCAGCAAATCGCTCGCCTGATGTTAAGCGTCACGTTTGCCCATAACAGGTCTGCGCCACCCAGAATTTCGAACTCGCACTCGAATCTCGCATCTCGCATTTTCGTATACTCGAATGGTATAATATGATTTATTTTCATGGAGGTGGTCACAAAAAAAGTTATGACAGCTCATAAATGGACTCTTCGAACATAAATATAGCGCCTTAGATATTGTTTGTCTCCCTCATCAGCATCAGTATTATAATGTCTTACTCTCGCTCACTTTCGTTGTTATGTATAGTTTTAATTTTAGTTTTTTGCATATATATATATATATATATATATATATATAATGTACATTTGTTAATACCTATGAGATTATGAGATTGTGGTAGCCCCCTGCCTCTGACTCTAAGATAAGACTCCACTCACTTTGCGCTAAGTTTTTAATTAATCCACTGGCATTTTTAATCTTGAAAACTGGAAGGATTTCTTCCCAGTAATCACTCTCGAAGTGAGAAAAAGAATTAATCTATTCATAAAGTTTGCATTTTTCTGACGTAGAATTAATGCTTCATTAAAATAGGGAAGCTGGTATTCTAACAAGATATAATTCATTTTTTATATAGAAACTTTGCAAAAACTTGAAAACTTGCGTTTGATTAAAAAGAAACAGTTTTTAGCTATTATAATATATTCTAGACTTGTAGGAATGTGTTTCGTAATCGGTTTTGTAGTTCCAGAGTAGGTACTCCTTTTTTTAGAACAAAGAAAAACCAAAAAAAATATTTACTTCATAAATCCGCTTAACCGTGACAGTTACTCGTAAGACTAAAATACACACAGGTTTACTCAAACTATCTAGTTTGATAGTAAATTGCGTTTGATTTATAAATAAAGAGGAAAATAAATATACCCATATTTAGGTATCGCTGAATAATATATGTTCAAACTGAAAGTTAGTTGAATTTAGGGTGCAGCCAGATTATATATTATGTTATAATATAGGTACTTACAATTGCACTTACGCAAATTTCCTCTGCCTGTTAGAGGACACTGACATTTCGACAGAAACTTACTGGCACAAATAAATACAGGGTTATAAGGAACGGGTACATTAAGCCGAAAGGGGCTCATAGTACTCATTACTATAAACAACTGTTACTATGCGACCAACCCTGAAATTGAGAAAAAAAACAGCTGTTCTTGTCTATAGAAAAATTACAATAACTCTCGAAAAAATGTATGTAGCTGATTGTTTTTCGCGATTTCAGAGTTGGTCCCAGAATAAAAGGTTTTCATAATGATGAGTACTATGAGCTCTTTTCGCTTATCACACCCTTTTCTTATAACCCTGTATATCCACCACCTGTTTAATTAGTTTTACAAGTTAAGGTTTTGTTAAAAAAATACTTAACGGTGTATTCCGTAGGTATTCTCAAACGACGAGTAAGTTTAATTAAGTTTTCTCCCACAGGATAAAGTTAAATAAAACGTCTAGAATGACTGATTAGTCCAATTACCAATAGTCGGTGGAGGTCGGCGTCCTTCCTAAAGGCAATCTGAGGGATTTTACCTTTTCTCCCGGAGGAAAAAATAGTAACTGAGAATAGGTTTCTAGCTGTGGGAATTTAGTTTTTGAATGAAATCGGCTCGGTAAATGATTTTAAAATTTTTCGTTGTATTTTTCGTCAAAATCACAAAAATACTTTACGTTTCTGTTATTTTGCGATTAAGTTTTTTAAATGAAACCTTTTAGGTTAATCACTTTAAATTGTTGGATTGCAATTTGCATCATCATCCTTTTAATATTATAAATGCACACTTCACACTCTTCATATTTTAATATTATGCATTGAACTTAAATAAACTAGGTACAATATTTTATAGTAATTTAAACGGGAATGCTCACGTAAAAAGTACGTTATAAAACGTAAACGTAACTCACGTACGTATGTTACGTGTAACGTATATAACGTACGTAAGTGTAAAATTAATCACGTCATTAATTTTGACGTGAGTATTCCCGTTTTTTTTTTTTTTTATTTAATTTAATTTGTATTTTTCATTGTTTTGTTTTTCATAATTTAATTTTAAATAATAATTTATTTTATAAGACGATTACATACTGAAGGTAGTAATTGCTTGTACTAATTTTTATAAACCTTTTTGTATACATTTGACATGTAACATTTTTGTTATTAATAAAAACTATGAACGATATTAACTACGAGTATGAACTAATTTTATTATAACAAAATGTGTCAAAACCAAGTAAGTTTCCATAGTAGGTATTATTTTTCCATCGGTGTGAAGTCGGCTAGACCTTTCTCTTTATGTAAAACACTCCAATAATATCTCTTTAACAAAAGCAAGGTTAACACTATATCACCGCGGAGTTTGGTAAAGAATAACCAAAAAGACATTAACTACGAAGTCGGCTTTGCTTAGGCTTCGGTTGAAAAGGGTATCGGACAAGGAAGGCCGCTGAATATCTCTGCTTATGGACGTAATTAGGACGGGAGAGAAGAGGTCTTTCCCCCTTGGAGAATGTACACAGTGAAGTGAATAAGAAGGAATTATCCTGTTGCTTATATTACTTTGACGTGTAAAAGGTTGACCTTACTGGATGTGAAGATATTTATTGATATGATAATATTGATAACCGAAGTGTTGTAGTCGTTTTAGTACTACAGAACTATAGTTACAGAATTACAGATGGCCCATATTAAAAAAAATAAAAAGGGATGAATCTATAACCGAAACTCGGTGGTCTTTTGGTTATATTTAGACCTCTATAGGCAAGGTAAAAATAGAAAGCTGCCTTTTAAGTAAGCCTCGCTTAGTTTGTTTGTTAAGTTGAAATATTATTCATCAATTCCTCCCCAGAAGCCAATCCTAGCTCCGGCTCTGTTTGCTCCCGGGATACCGGGGATATTCGATTTCATAGACAAATATTATTAGCAACCCCAGCAGCTCCTGCAGGGTATCGACAATGGAATTAAACTTTTTAAAGGAAGGCTTCTATTATGGAAATAGAATACCAGTTTTTTCTTGCGGTAATTTATTTTTCCATGGCTTAACTGAGATAATTTTAAGATGATTATGACAAAGGTCTTATTGTTTTGTTAAATTTGGATCTTCTAAATATAGGGTTATTCATAAAGGGTAAGCTAAGCCGAAAAGGGCTCTTAGTACTCATCATTATGAACAACTTTTATTATGGGACCAACCCGAAATTCGCGAAAAAAAAATCAGCTGTTCCATACATTTTGTCGAGTGTCATTGACATTTTCTATGGAGCAGCTGATTTTTTTTTCGCGAATTTCGGTTTGGTCCCATAATAAAAGTTGTTCATAATGATGAGTACTAAGAGCCTTTTTCGGCTTAGCATGCCCTTTATGAATAACCCAGTATAGGTGTTGCTTTTTATGCATAAATGTTCAATAAGGTAATCTTCTCCTAGGCTTATTTTCAAAATTCAACAAGGTAATGAAGCATGGCAACATGATTTATATTTTCGATTACATTGGCATTTTAACGTATTGAAAAGTAGTCAACCTGAACTTCAGGAAACTTTGTTCTTTAAAAAACCTCTCTTTTAAAAATTACCAAAATTTGAAAGGTGATTAAATTTTATAATTTACCCTTTTTTGACACACTCACAAACATTCTCTCATACATTTTACACATTTTTGTACAAAAAGTAATTTTATATCACCGAGAAGCCACAACTCCCTTGATAAATTGTTTGGCAAATTTTGAAGTGAAGGATCAATTTTATTATGTTCACGCAGTAATATAAATGTTTATCAGTTTTTCTGTTATTGCCATGTCATTCCCCAGGTTTGACAGCCGTAAAACATTTTTTAACCGACTTCAAAAAAGGAGGAGGTTATCAATTCGTCTGTATGTTTTTTTTATTTTTTTTATGTTTCGACTTATAACTTTTGACTGGGTGAATCGATTTTGATGATTCTTTTTTTATTAGAAAGCTGACGCTTCCCATTTGGTCCCATTTCAGTCCCATTTTAGTCCAGTTCTGATAATGGTATCCATGAGAAAACCATATAAGTCTTAAAGCATTAAGTACGTGCGCGACAAATAGATGAATAACTCAATAGTCGGTCTTTTGAAGTCGGCTTTTGTTTTTTGTTTTGTAAAAATAATGTTCTTGTTATTGTATCAGTAATGTTCTTGTTGTTGTATCAGTAATGTTCTTGTTATTGTATCAGTAATAGGAATAGGCTTAAAGTACTCGTATGTCTGCTTCAAACATTTTCCCCTCGAACTTTATTTACTGTTTAAACAGGGCATTACGTCCCGCGTCTTGCAAGACTGCACCTTATCCCGGCTAAGCCGAATCCCGGGAGCACGGAGCCTGCACTGCGAGATAAATCTCTTTTTGCTCAAGTTACTGGGATAGCCTCGCACTTCCAAGATAAAATACGAGTTGTTGGTGTTGCGGAATGTTTGTGGGTAGATTAACTTTTCTCTCTCGTTCTTTATGGACTTGATTGAAAAAGACAAAAGATGTACAAATTATTCTGAAGTATTCGTACGTCTACACTAATATTATAAAGTGAAAAGATTTATATTTTTGTATGTAATTCAAAAACGACTGAACTGATTTTAAAAATTCTTTCACCAATATAAAGCGAATTAAAATATTAGCGAGCAACATAGCTATATTTATACCCGTGCAAAGCCGGGGCAGGTTTATTATTCAAAGGGTCATTCCTAATAACATGGTAACTGTACTATTACTGTACTATATAGTATTACGTAGTTCAAAGCTTGATATAGATCGTAGTATGACGTAGCTAGAAGCTTGACGTAGACAGTAGTCTGGCGTAGGCCGTAGCATGTCGTAGCACAGCTTAACTAGCTTAGCTTGTAGCGCGTATCACAGTAGTCCATGCACGAAGCAGAGCTCAGCGTGACATAGCTACAGCTCAGCCTCGTAGCACACATAGCAAAGCACGTAGCGCTCAAAATATTATTTTAGGAAATTGTGACATATTGTGACTACATAAGGCACAAGTTTGAAGGCTTTATTTGACAGATTTAAACTAACTAAAAATGCAGCTGTTTTTGTCATTGCAACCTATTAGACAAGGACATCAATACTTTCAGAAAAATTAGATCGTCAACTAAAGTCTTCTTTGGGCACATTGTCTATTTATAACTATCCACCCGGCACATATACGCATTTGTTTATTGTTTGTTTGATAACTAGAAAGCTTTCGTTAACTTTATTACAACATCAGTAAAAAATATTGGTTTTTTAAAGAAAATTATGTTTACATGGAAAGAAAAACAAACAATTCGTTACTGTAGTTCGTAATAACATGAGAAATCTATTTCAGCTTATTTGATTTCACAGATAAACAAATACTATTTTCAATGTAATGGAAATTGTGTTTAATGGAAATAATCTATTGGAACGGAAGAATTCTGCGTATTTTTTCAATATACCTATAACATTGTTAACAGATAGAGCTACTCGTATTGTTTCCACTAGTAACTCAGTCATAAACAATGTTTAATATCTCGATCTCTCCTGAACGATTCTTCTAAGAAAATAGTTGCCAATTTCCTCTGATGGTTTTGTATAAGAACTCGTTTTACCTCTCATATCAATCTATAAAAATGAAGGAGGAAAAAATGTACGATAACATTTACGTAGTAAGTAGCAGGAATAACTAGTTATTAGTTGCGTCTCAATAATTTACCATTTAATTATAATTGTATTTTTACAGTGTTTTTAAACGAAAATTACCCTTAAAATATTGTTTCTTGATCAATTTAAAAAAAGTCTGAAAGTCTTTTTTGAACCCAATAAAATCGCTTTAATTCCAATTTAAAAAATCACACACACGCACACATTATGTATTATATAATTTATAGACGAGTATATAATATATTTTAATAAATAGTTATGTTATCCGTGTTTGTTGTAGTAGGTGTGTTATATATACCCTGTCCCTGTTTCTGGGTAGTCGGATAAAAGAGCGATTCTCAAAAACAGCAGCAAATGACAACGAAACCTTCCAAAATGATTAAAACTGTTACCTGCAGAAAAAGCACAATTACAGAGACATACAATCCAGTTATTGCGTCGTAATCTGGTACTCTAATTGATGAAAGACGCGGACTCGGGTTGGTTTACTACTTCTGTTTTGTCGCTCGAAGTCTTATTAGAAGCCGCGCCGCCTTGAAATCGCACATTGAAGAATTGACGTGGACGTCTGGACGAGTCGACCACTAACGTTTTTGAAGAGGCGATTGGTTTATTGGACGAGTTGCACTCTAACCTTAACTGGCGGGGCCGCTCAGATGTCTAACTCAACGAGCGCAAATGTTACGGAGCGATCACTCTCGCCTCTTCACACGCATTGACCGCCTGTCAAACCAACATAAGCTCAAGCAGAAAACCACTGCGTGAATTTACACATGCAAGAGCAGTTTAACAACCTCTCAGTCAGATCAATTCCCAATTCAGATTAGATTTTCTACAACTTCCTTACCAACACTAAACCACGTAAGTTGTGAATTGTGATTACAATCAGTGATAAAAAAGGTTGTAAAATATAAGACACATTTATTTACGTTTCAAACAAAAGCTACAAAAACAAACATCAGGCTGGGGCTGCAGCAGTCAGTCCGGTCACGTATCCATCGTGAAGACGGGGATAAAATAATTACCCCCAAAGTTGCGTAGATAACGTTATCAGGAAGGAAACGACCAACTCAAATTGGTTACCACGATCTGGTAATTACCGTTTTAGCCGACCGAATTGCGGAAGTACTCGCGCCAAGGAAACGCGTAGAAGTGCCGATCTTTTTTATGAGGCTATTAGCTGACAAAATGTGGAAGACAAGTGCCTGATGATGGTGAACAGTCACTGGTTGAAGCTTAACAGTTTGAATAGCAATGTTTAAGGTTATTCACTAAACTCTCGAAGTTGGCTATGATTTTTGGGATAAAATTTTGACAACGTTTACATCGAGTAGCAATCGCTGCTGCTTCTTTTCTGCTTAAATTTTTTGCACGTGTTGGATCGAAGAAGACTTTTTAGATTTCATTTATGATGGTGTTCTAAACAATCCTACCAATTATCAGGTGAGTGGGGAATTAATGTACCCTCGAATGTCTATTTTGACTAGACTATTGCTTGTGTTCAGTTTTACCGATTTGCCAGTATTTAAAAACTGAAGCTCTTGTGTTCAAAATATAAAATTGCTATTTTATTCTGTTTTTGGCTTGAAATAAAACCTAGTGTCTATTATTTTTTATTTACATACATACATACATATTATTACGCCTCTTTCCCATTGGGGTAGGCAGAGACTACATCCCTCCACTTGCTACGATCCTGACATATGTCTTTCGCTTCTACTACTTTCATAAGTGTTTTCATACAAGCTCGTCGGTTGCGGGTACTTTTTACGTGGCCTTTACTGAGAACGTCTTCGATTTGATCGTGATACGTTCGCCTACGTCGACCTCTACCAGCTTGTCCATTCACACTCGCCTCATAAATCTGTTTCGTCAATCGTCTTTCATCCATCCTCTCTACGTGTCCGAACCATCTCAGCATCCCTTTTTCTATCTTTGTCACTACATCTTCTACCACACCACAACGTTCCCTTATCACGCTGTTCCTCAACTTATCCATCAATGTCACTCCAGCTATACTTCTCAGACTTCTCATTTCCACAGCATTAATCTTACTTTCATGCTTCTTCTGCCAAACCCAGCATTCACTACCATACATAAGTGTGGGGACCAGCACTCCTCTATGTACAGCCAATCGTGCCCTTTTCGATACGTTCTGGCTGCTCATAAAGTTATGCAGGGCTCCATTCACTTGGTTTCCTGCCAACACTCTTCGCTCAATATCACAATCATACTTGCCGTCTCTCGTAAACTTTGATCCCAAGTAAACAAACTCTTTCACTTGCTCCACTCTTTCTCCTTCAATCATAACTCTACAATTCGACATACTTTCTTCTCTTTCAAAAACCATTACTTTCGTCTTACATACATTCATTTTCATACCTTTGCTTTTTAGGGCACCATGCATAATATCAACCATCGCCTGCAACTCCTCCTCTGATGATGCTAATATAACTTGATCATCAGCGTATAGGAGGCATTTGGCAGTTAAATCATTCATTCTTAACCCATACGCACTTTCTTTCAAATCCTTCAAGCAATTGTCTATAAATAGGTTAAACAGCCCCGGCGAGGCTACACATCCCTGTCTAACACCTTTTTCGATGCTAAACCAGTCTGTGTAAGCCCCGTTTACCCTAACACAAGCACTGGAACCTACATAAAGTGATTTCAGCGCTTGTATCAAGGAGCTGCCTACCCCATACATAGACAAGGTCGACCACAATTCATCCCTCACCATTTTTTATTTAGTTAAGTATTATTTAACTCTAGGAAAGCTAGTTTTTAATTCACCATCAGCCAATCTGCTATAGACTGCTATATATCGGGCCATGTGGCGTTCCCTAAGAAAAGCCAATGTCTACGCATCCTTGCTACACCTCTAACTTCAAGCGTTCTCTACAAAGTCGTCAACTAACCAAATAAAACTATGTCTACCCGAGTTTTTGCAAAACGGAGGTGGTTGCAATAAATTGAATTGCTCCGTAGTAGCGCTATTTAGAACAAAGCCCTCGGGCTCTGTACGTGAAACAATGCTGGCCTTGCTTTGTTGGTCGAAATGTACAAAATGTACGTAGATTTTGTTTGGAATTCCAGCGAGATTGACCGTGTTTGTATATCCTGTAATGTTAAAGGGCAGGTAGGATTAAAGTAGAGTGCAGAAAACTTTATGCAAAGTAGACTGTTTATTTCTGGTATAGTATTTTTTAAACCAGACTTACAGCCTTACTACAGCCAGTTTCACATAACAGTAAAGGTTTTAAATTACATGTGAAATTAGCAACGCCTCGCGGTTTCACCCGCCTTTTTCCTCTTAAGCCGGTGTTGAAATTGTTTTACCTACTCCAAATAAGGCTTCTCAAGTAAAATATGTTATTTGATATCTGATAGTAATGAGTCTAGCAGTCGAATATTTCTCTGTCCACCAGTCTGAGCAATAAATAAATGTAAAAATTAATTATTTCTACTACCTAGGTACTTAAGTTTGTGTGAATGTGTGTGTCTGATATCATTTGGACGAGAGATAGCTTATGCCTTGAATTAACATTTAACACATGGGTAACTTTTCACTATTACCGTTTTTTCACCGCGCAGGTGTAACCGCTAGAATTTCACCAAAAATGAAATGTTTGAAAGAGATAGTCAAAACCATTTATCTCCCTTTAATTGAGCTCACATACAAACTGGTTTGAACCTGTATTAATAGAGTTAGATATATAGATAGAGGCAGAGGCTTCCCCCGTTAGAAGATAGAGCCGTCAAAGCCGCGCCATAATTGAGTCTATAAAGCTATGGAAGTCCGCGCCTCGTCGCTACTATCTACACTGTGGAACAATCTAGCCCGCGGCTATTGCTGTCGGTACCACAGAGTGGGAAGACTGGATCAGACACTTTTTAGATATAATATAATAATTTTATTTCAGGAAATATAATTTGCATACTATGGAAGTTACAGAGGCCCATAGAAAATAAATACCTTACAGACTAAAATATATTTTTTTTTATTCAGTAATTGGCTTGCGCTTGACCGACATCTTGCCTGATGGTAGGTAACGATACGATAATAATTTATAATGAAATATAATTTTTAAAATTTGTTCTTTCTTCTGGGACTTTCGTTTTCTGGGCCATCTCCCAATAACGCCGGAACACTAGCCGTACCGCCTAAATATACAACATTATTCGTTTTGACAGTCTATCAGTGTATTAGGCACAGGATTCAGTTGGCTACATAGCTAGCGCATGTCCGTAGCTAGTGCATGACTGTGACTAGATATATGTGACTGTGTGAGAGCAATTGAGCATATACCTGTAATTAAAGTGAGATCGAAAGTATTTTTTAACCTACTTCAAAAAAGCAGGAGGTTCCCAATTTTTTTTTTATGTTTGTTACCTCATAACTTTTGACTGGGTGAATCGATTTTGATGATTCTTTTTTTATTAGAAAGCTGACGCTTCCCATTTGGTGCAATTTCAATTTAGTCCAGTTCTGATAATGGTATCCATGAGAAAACCATATAACTCTTAAATTTGCATTAAGTACGTGCGCGACAAATAGATGAATAACTCAATAGTCGGTCTCTTGAAGCCGGTTTTTTTTTTTTTTTGTAAAAATAATTATTCACGCTACGAAGCGACCTAACATGAGGATACCGGCGACTGGGACCGCAATTAAGTGGAACCGTAGTCCCAGGCGCCAGATTATTTTTTTTAAAAATCGTAGATTTTGCTTCAACAGCTGAACGCTGAGCGTATTAAACACGACTCAACATTTGAGATATTACATTTTATATACTACGTATAAAGTGTAATACTATACGTAGGTACTTATTTTTCTCGTGTGCATCCTCTTGCCTCAAACCTCAGTTCACGACCCGTTATCCTTCCCACAACGATTTCATTACTAAATGCCAGCTAGTGCATCCAGTCTACATTGTAGAATCGAGTCCGGCGTCAGACAATCACTCGTTCACTAATTAAATCGCTGCCGATGTGGGACCGCCTCAGCTATTTTATTATCCAAAAGAACGATTAAATAGTAGTGGTTATCGAAAACTAAATTAAACATAAAAAAAATATGATGAATGTTATCATCCGAATTGAGAACCTCCTCCTTTTTGGAAGTCGGTTAAAAAGTTTAAATAAACTTTGAAAATCTCTCGACTAAAAGCAGGTAAGTAACTAAAGAAAATCCGTCAGGGGCTGCTGTTTTCTACATCTACCTTCTTCGTTCTGTCGTGTGTGAAAATATATTTTTCTAAAACGAATTCGCTAAGTAATAGACTCTGGTCTAGAGTGTGAATCCTTGGAATTGACACAAATGCCCAGAATGACGTAGCTATTGTACCGAAACGTGAACTTTAGTCAAAAAGATGGACGCTTAAAGCTAGGTTCGGTTTAAATGTGAATTTTTTTAAATGTGTTTCTTTCTTGTATTGGTTGCTTTTTTTCATTGAAGGTTGATTCAGCTCATCTCATACAGCTAGAAAAGCTAAGCTGAAATTCGAGTAAAAAAACGGCTGTTATATATAGTAAAATGACAACGACACCCGAAAAAACCTAATATGGAACCGATGATTTTTTTCGCGATTTCAAGGTTGGTCTCTCTAGTCAGTTAGGTGGAAACTGTGTTGTCGCTAAGTCACTTCGAAGACGACAGTCTGTAGCCGACAACTATCAGCACTTGACTAAGCATCGAGTTGTATAGATGCAAACGAAAACTCAATATCTTATTGCAGCGACAACATCACCTCAGATCTTTTTATGCACTGTGTTGCAATAAGAAATATCTGATCCTTATTCCGATGCACAGCTTGTACTGCACCAATACTTTTAAAAAAACATTGCAACGTTTTACCGACAAACCGATACAAGCAAAACATGTGTCCGCGTAAACAAGTTATCTCGGGATGTGCAGATTGTCGCGCCATCCGTTACGTCACAGGTGCGCAGGTTATTGAGACGGATGGGCTCGCTTGTATGAAGACGAAGTGGTACTAGTTGGGTTACCTTGCTCTTCTTAACGAGTGTGGAACGTAATATAGAAACACGCTTGTACGATATGACTACACACAGAAAACACAGCTCATAGAAATCTCTATTCCTAGACAGCACGTTTCGCCGAAAACCCTGTTAATAGAAAACACTGTTCGTAGACGCGAAAAAAAAAAAAAAACCCTGTTAATAGAAAACACTGTTAGCAGACGCGGTGAAAAATATCGGTCAACATTAGAATAGCCGCAAACGAAACGACTGTTGTTCTTGCTGACGGTACGATTGCGAATGATAGGAATTATGCGAATGATATAATTTCGAAGGATATGACTTGGAGTCAAATCCTTCGAAATTTTAAAACAAATGAATGAACTATTCGATTTCGTTTTCTTTTTTTTGTTTTATCTGTGCTCCAACGCACACTGTTTTGATAGATATGATTGAATTTGAATTTTGTACAGAGGTAATAAAGTGCAAATTGACTCTTGGACGTTAGGAACATACCTACATTGCTTAAACAACAGTGAGTGCTTGCAATTCAATATGAACTTTATACAATAGCAATAAAGCTCGTTTTAGTTAGAAAACGTTTGTATGGGAAAAATAAAAGGGCTGTTTTTAGGGTTTTTCAATATTTCTGAGAGATTTTCTTAATATTTTTTTCTGTGAGAACCTCTCCTAATAATAACAAATACAACAAAAAAAGAATTAGTGAAATCGGTCCAGCCATTCACGCGTGAGGCCGTGACCAAGGAAAACGGGTTTCATTTTTATATATATAGATAGATAGATATAGATAGATTACAAAAAAATTTATACATTCAAAAACAAAAATAAAATAATTAATAATATATTCTAACAATGCAATAGGCTTATACTCTAGGCAGAAACTCATCTACTCTGTGCAACAGCTAACAGTTTTATTGCCAAGGGCGATCTCTTCCAGGCTATCTAAGATCCTTATCACTAGTTTATTGAAAGTCATATTTGCCTTGCCTTGGTAGTAAAACCGCCAGCTAATTTGCGGCGTAATCCGTTCCATGTTCGACCGAAATCGTTAAAAGTTTTAATTAATCACGTCATCACTATACGGGGGTTATTCATAAAGGGTTTGCTTAGCTGAAAAAGGCTAAGTACTCATCATTATGAACAACTTACTTACTTTACTATGGGACAAAACCGAAATTCGCAAAAAAAAACAGCTGTTCCATAGAAAAATGTCAATGACACTCGACAAAATGTATAATAAAAAATTGGTTGCCTGTAAAGTCGGTATACGGGCGAAAGTTTTACGTGACAACGACTTATGTCTGTCTCTCTCGCTCTTAGGCGGGCTAAACATGCCCGAGTGGAAGGGACGCGTGCCTCTCACTCGCTCTCATTGTGAGCGCATAACGTGAGCGGAGCGTAACGCAGTTTCTTGAAGTGTCACCCGGCAAACCAATTTATAAGACGTTGTCACGTCAATAATAATAATAAACGTTTCACACTCATAGCTCCCCCGACTAGGATAAATCCAGTGACGGGGATGCCATGGAACACAACAACGACAAGGACAACTAATTGGTTGCTATATGGAACAGCTAATTTATTTATCGCGAATTCTGTGTTGGTCTCATAGTAAAAGTTGTTCATAATGCTGAGTACTATGAGCCCTTTTCGGCTTAGCATACCCTTTATGAATAACCCTGTATACACTAGTTTTGTGGCGAGACGGTCTGTGGGTTTAGCTTCAATAGAAACTGGTCGGATCTAATTCCCTGAACAAACATAAATTTTCTACACAAATTAATCGTTTAGTATACACTACACAGTATACATACATACATATATATATATATAGGTAGGTATAGTATAGATTAGAACCCTTTGTTACTACCCGTGTTGCTACCAGTCTCACTACCAATAGTAACATGGGTTTTTTGCCCGTGTTACCACTAACTACTCTAGTAGTAACACGGGACAATTTTTAACCGACTTCAAAAAAGGAGGAGGTTATCAATTCGACTGTATGTTTTTTTTTATTTTTATTTTTTATGTTTGTTCATAACTCTTGACTGGGTGAATCGATTTTGATGACTCTTTTTTTATTAGAAAGCTGACGCTTCCCATTTGGTCCCATTTCAATTTAGTCCAGTTCTGATAATGGTATCCATGAGAAAACCATATAAGTCTTAAATTTGCATTAAGTACGTGCGCGACAAATAGATGAATAACTCAATAGTCGGTCTTTTGAAGTCGCTTTTTGTTTTTTGTTTTGTAAAAATAATGTTCTTGTTATAGAACAAAATAAAATTAATATTGTGATGCGAAATTGATATGCGAAAGTTTGTGTGTTTGTTACTCAATCACGAAAAACGGCGGAACCGATTTAGATGTTCGGCCTTTGGGTTTGTTATAAAATATAAAACGTGGATTATTCACTTCATTGTGAATTTAATTTTGTTCAACAATTATGGACGTGACTCTTATTTAACATCAATACCTACTGAATAGTAAGAAAGTTTTTTTTCTGAAAAAATCTTGTCTAGAAATCAGTGAATTTTACAACATGCTTGTAAATTTTATTTATATTAATCAAAGTAAAGAGGCATTAAAATAATTATAAAGATTTAAGTCTAATGTATTTTCTTAGCATCCGTCTATCTAATATAATGTCTGTCCACTGCTGGACATGGTCTCTCCTAAAGAACGCCACAAGGCACAATCTTCTGTCTCACGCATCCACTTGGCACCAGCCGCTTTACGAAAGTCGTCACTCCACCTCGCCGCTGGGCGCCCTACTCTACGTTTGCCGATCCATCACTCAATCGCTTAAAAAAAGTTGATAAAAATTATTCAAACTGTCAAGTTTCGTTGAGCTTAAAACCACGTGACTAAATAACAACTGTGGGCCTAGCACAACTTTGACGTAAAAATACGTAGCGAGTATTCGATAGAAAAGTGTACGCCATTTATACCCGTCAGCAGCACACTTGACAGTCGTAATTGGCGTACACTTTTCTATCGAAAACTCGCTATGTATTTTTACGTCAAAGTTGTGCTAGCCCTACACTACAGTAATATAAACTTAGTTGTTTTTCCAAAAACGTTTTCTCCCCAAGTAAAACATCCAAAAGAGCCCTAAACTCGAGTGCTCTTACGTATCATAGAGAGCGCTCAGGCGAAACCACTCTAGCGAAGAAATTAAAAAATCGTCATAACGCGAACTCGGTCCTTGAGGGTTCAGGAGGAACTTATTAAATATACTTTCTGTTTTTTTTAATCAATATAAAATACAATTTACTGTTGGTGTTGGGGGCAGCAAAACGTTAGGTAGGTACTTTTTTACTTCGATGGAATTTAATTACAAAAATGTAAGAACAAAACACAACTTCAAAATTGGTCCGGTAAAAAATTTACGAAAAAAAATCCGAACATCACATCGTTCTAATTTTAGGTAATATATTATTATACATTTCAGAAAAATTTATATATTATTTTAAACTCTGTCTAGTAATATAAATGCACCAGATTCCTAAAAGACAAATTTAGATTTTTCGCTTTCAAAAAAAAAAAAAAAAACAGCTCTGATCTGACATCCATCACGTTTTTTGTATCAAAGATTTTTTAACAAATGTCTTAAGAATGTTTTGAATTGCTACAATCAAATTGACAAACGCTGAAGTTTCAAGGTTTTCTTTTACCATTTCGGTATGCAACCCCAAAATACCGCATGGAATGTGTCTACATTAAAATTTAATTAATTCCACAACATGTTGACTGAAGTTTGAGTACTTTTGCGCAGAACATTCCTAATTAAAATAAGTGCCCTGACATTTTGTACCGCAACTAGCTATATGGGAGTGTATTAAGTAATTTCATAAGTGGTTTTTTAACCCCCGACGAAAAAGAGAGGTGTTATGAGTTAAACAGAAAAACTCTTTGTTGTTCACACCAGAAATTACAGACAAAAAGGATAGTACTTAAAACTAATGCAACAACTGACAGCCTTATCGCTAGTTAGGCTGCCAGTTGTCACTCTAGTTTTAAGCTAGGGTTATAAGTTGAGCGTGTGTCAGTGTCTGTGACATCGTAGCTCCGAAACTGATTAAATTAACCGTCTTAAATTATTTTTTTAAAGTGACTTGATACTACGTATTATAGCCGTGGTAGCTCAATGGGAGAACAGCCGCTTCGCATTCTTGAGGTGGCGAGTTCAAACCCCGACTCGTACCAATGCGTTCTTTGGGACTTATGTACGAATTTACATACAGCTTTTCGGTGAAGGAAAACATCGCGAGGAAACCTGCATATGTCCGGAGAAGAAATTAAATGGCGTATGTGAATCCACCAACCCGCACTTGGCCAGCGTGGTGGAATACGGCCTAATCACCCTTCGAGGGTAGACCTGTATCCCAGCAGTGGGATGATTAAAGGTTGCATATGACTACGTAGTAGGTACGTATTTCATCGATGAGTAAGAAATACTAAATATTTCCAAAAAACGAATACTACCGCATTTAAGAAATAATTACGTAATCTACACATCAATAATTAAAACTCTTTTGCAGACTAAGTACACCAATTTAAACAATCGGTTTACCTCAACGTTAACCGAAAGTTTTATTAA
This sequence comes from Alcis repandata, assembly GCA_949125135.1. Taxonomy (NCBI): domain Eukaryota; kingdom Metazoa; phylum Arthropoda; class Insecta; order Lepidoptera; family Geometridae; genus Alcis; species Alcis repandata. Next base: position 10,368,921 of record OX421238.1, read on the forward strand.
ACAAACGTTAAATCCGTCTAAAACCTGTTACTCATAAAACAATATTTGAACAGGCACCTGTTCCAGTAATAGTGTAGGCAGTAGTAAAACCGACTGGAACGTAGCGATATTAAATTTACCTTTCAACTTGGCCGTAGTTTGGCGCGGTTTAAAACCGTCGCGACAGAACTGAATTTTGCTACTGAATAATTACTTTACAATTTTTTTCTATGGCAGGTTTGTGTTTGACCGCCATCTTACCTGATGACAAGGTCTGCGATAGCGCACGCCCGCACGAACTTTAAGACACCCATATTATATATAACAGGGAATATCCATTCGGGTTTAGCGACCCACACTCTGGCGGATCGCAAAATAAATTTGGAATCAAAGCGCTTTGGTATGTCAAGATTTTGAAATGAGATTTTGGTATGTCAACCATAAAACGATGTCCTTTTTGTGTGCGCTCAAATCATCATCATTATCATAAACAGTTTTCCACCCACTACTGAGTTATTCTCCTTTGGTTTTGGTTCCAGTCTCGTTCACTGCCTTCCTCCCGCGTTTACAATGTCATCCGACTAGCGGGTGGTCCAAAGGTCTGCCTGGTAATTACTTTCCGTTCCGCGCCAACATTTTGTGACTGCTTTACTAACTCTAAAAATCCGACCTGGCCAAAATAAAAAGACTGAAATTTGGGTCGTATATCGTACGCTATGCACTAGAATTTCAATTGTAGAAGATCGAGTGAATGATGCGTCGTAAACGCGTGGACGATGTTTTCTAGTCCGCAACTTGATTACGTCAGCTAATGTAATAGTAGTATACTACTAGGGGGTATTTTTATGTCTAACTAATAAAAATATATTACAAAATTTTCTGCTGCTCTACTTTACCTGGCTTGAAAATTAAGTCTTCCAGCATATTTTTTGTTACAGTTTATAAAGAAATCTTGTGTTCTTTCTACTATATTTCGTTAGAAAACTCATACAAGACATTCTGGGCTTTATGTTTCTGACACATTTCATTGTATTATTATTTCTATTTATTCGAATGAGGTAGAGCTTGTGAGTTTAATGACTTTGTTTGAGGTAATCTGGAATTATTGAAGCATTTTGAAAATGATTTCTTTGAAACAGCGCTACAAAAGTGACATAGGATATATGTTTGTTCACAATGCGAGCATAACCGTAGTTATAAACTAGTTTATTTTTTATGTAAAAGAGTGGCGAAACAGGCAGACGGTCAGTCTGATGGCACACAGCCGCTTTTGAAAAACTTCAACACTTGTGTAGAAATTTTAAAATGTATATTTTAATCACCAAGCAGTTTCTACTCTGCGACACTCACTCGCCTCGTGTATTTGGTTATTAATTTCATTGTACTCCAGTTACCGAATATTTGGGCCAAGAGGTATTTGGGGGTCGTAATTTTATCGAGATGGCGGCGGGAATTCCCGCTCGTTAGTGGCATCTAGCTATCAAGATTGGACGTTTCCGAGAATCGGTTTTAGCGTTTGTTTTATCCGCAGAGAAAATACGGAGACACAAGAAGAACAAGCACTGTGATTAAGAGGAGTGACGTCAATATACAGGGTAAAAAGGAAAGGATACAGGGTAGGCTCATAGTACTCATCATTATGAACAACTTTTACTACGAGACCAAGCTGCAAATCGCGAAAAAAAAATCAGCTGCTCCATACATTTTGTCGAGTGTCATTGACATTTCTCCATGGCACAGCTGATTTTTTTTTAAATTTTCGAGTGGTCATAGTTAAAGTTGTTCATAGCCCTGTATGATTCGGAGAACCGAAATGTCTACTAAAAGAAGAGATGAAACATAAGACACTATGCATTGTGATTACGAAAGGTTAAGCCAACTATCATCGAGGTGCAGCTACTTTGTTTCTTCTCGCATCTCGCAGTATCGTGCATTCCTGTAAAGAAATACATTGCATTGCCACCTCTTCAGTATATTTACTTTATGGTACTGTTGTGTATTAATTTGAAAAAAGTACTGCAAATGTTCATAACAAATGTAAAATTATTTAACTGAATAAACGCAATAATTTAACAGTATTAGTCCCTTTTTACGTTTTGGTTTGTTATAGTTTTATTACAGGTGAAATACTACCGTTTTCCTGCATTTAAGTGATAGAGTGATTATTAAAAATACAACAAAGATTACAAAACAGAGACTGACTCTCAAAATAAGCAACATACATTCAACGTAAGATAAAGTTAACAATATTATATTAAAGCATATAAAATGGCAATTCACGTACCTAACTCCAGTAAGTGGGTACTAAAAATGTCTGAATCTTGACACAAGTAATACACTTATATCTAAGAAAAACGCTAAGCGACCAAACTTAATTTTCTTCTGGCCCACAAAAAGCTAAACAGCGAAATATAAGTTGCTTTCGCCTCTCGTCTGATAAATCGACGTTTTGACTTAGCCCAAAATACTTCAAAGCTAACAATATCGCTATGGCCGATGATATTTATTTTATAAATTAAATAGATATGTTACTTATACGCAAGGTCTAAAAAGGTGGAAAGGCGCCGTAACTTATTATTATTTTATTGTTAGAGTTAATTCAGTGTCAAAACCATTGCTGCGCCAACTACGAATGTATTGCATGTAGTTAATTTACTTTTTAAGGCAATTTTAATCTGTCAATAATAATACTGATAATTAACTCGTAATTTTTTTCTTCTGTTTGATTTTTCATTAAAAATTTCAGATCATTAGTTTCATCTCCTTCAATTTTATAATTTTTGCTATTAACCTTCAGTGATAAAAATTGTAACGTATCTATGGTGCAGACTCAGTGGCATATTTTGGGATGTATTGTATAGGTATATTTTTCACGAACAATTTGGCAAGGATCAGCGTTGTACGTCTAGTTTGTTGGTCGGAGAAACTTTGGCATATGAAACACTGATTTACTTACAGAAACGAGTAAAAACCTTTATATTCTGATTCTGAATCCTCTCAGACTTCTCAGACCCAGACGTGTTTTCAGAACAGTACTAAAAACTTGATGACCAAATATTTTGAAACTGCTCCGTTGTGTTTGACCAAATTTGGTGGTCAAACAAATTGTAATTTGCTTTTGTATTTTGTATTTTTTTTTTTAAATTATAATTATCCATTTTTATTTGTTATAGTTATAGTAGCTAGGTATTTTATAAGTTTTACTAAATTTTGACAATCGTGTCAATAAATAATTGTCAAGTTAGGCAAGTTTTTTAGATTGTATTGCAATATATCTGTTTCAAAAAACTTACCCAACTCCTAACAGCGATCTTCCGAAAAAATCCTGATTTGTCGTCTTTGTCGAAAACTGTAGATAGCAGAGAAATCCCTCGATCAGTGTGTATGTACGTCGTAAATCTGAAACGTTGACGAATTTCATCAGACAGCCGATTTGGACGCGCCCTAAGTTCCCGCACATTCGAGAACTTTCTAGAACGGCCTTCAGCAAAAAGGTTCGAAAGTCAAATAGGTCACGCAAGGACTGAGAAAAGTTCCAACTAAAAGTTCAGAAGGAGGATCACCTAGAGTATGCTATATTTCAACTATACTGTCGCATTGTCCTACATTAGTGCCTAATGCGGATACTAGGGTCTTATGTCTCAGGGTGACGAGCGCAGTGCTGTGCAGCGAGGGTCTTGAATTGCTAAGAGTTTAATATTCTGAATGGCACAGACCTGTTATGGGCAAATGTGACGTTTAACATTAGGCGAGCAATTTCCTCGTCTCGTCACTTAATTGCGTAAAAAAAAACAAACGTAACACTAAACGACACCTTGCCTCGATACAGTGCGAAAATATAAAAAACAAAAACTACTTAGTTTAAATGTGGTCTATCTCTAATTTCTACGTCCTACCTAATTAGCTGTATCAACATGATACAATATTTGCCATCCGACCAACCAGATATTTAAATGCAGCTTTTCGAAAGAGCTAGTCGAACTGGCTATGCATAGGTATGCGGTCATGCAACTTTGTATATAATTATTTTGAAATATTTTGCTGCACGTCAATGCGAGGAACCGATTTGTCGTCAAACAACACAGGCGTAAATTGTTGCGAAAATCAGTTTACGCTATTCATTTTGATGAGATTTTGGCATCACATCGCGTCGTGGCTTTTTGTCCTTTTCCTTTTGGCTTTTACTCATTTATGACAATAGAGGACAATGGGTTTGTTTTACGGCTGACAGCTACACTATACAGGGCTATACATAAAGGGTATGCTAGGCCGAAAACGGGTAATAGTAATAGTAAATATCATTATGTACAACTTTTACTATGGGACTAACCCGGATATTGCGAATAAAAAATCAGCTGTTCCATACATTTTGGCGACAGTCATCGACATTTTTCTATGGGACAGCTGGTTGTTTTTCGCGAATTCCGGGTTAGTCCCATAGTAAGGGTGACGAATCAACATCGAGCTGTGCTGCGCTGTACTGCGCTGTGCTATGTTTGGTCAACTCGCTCGTCTAATATTTCAATGAGGATAGAAACAAACCATGCTGTGCTGCGCTGTGTGAGGCTACGCTCTGTTTAAAAACGCAGCAGTATCGAGCGAGGCGCGCTACCCGCCGTGATGAGCCGCGCTGTGCCGAACTGTGCTATGTTTTTTATGGATTTTTATGTGCTGATTACTTTTTTGGTGGACGGACAACGTAGTTCTAGTTTAGCTTAGCTTAGTTCAGTGAGTTTAGTTTTCATTTAGTTTAGCCGGCGGTGGACGTTCGGCTTTATACTGAGCTAAGCAAAGCGCAGCACAGCTTGATGTTGATTCTTAAAAAAACGTAGCTTAAGAAACACAGCACAGCACAGCGCAGTCCAGCGCAGCACAGCTCGATGTTGATTCGTCACCCTAAAAGTTGTTCACAATGATGTGAGTACTATGAGCCCTTTTTGGGGTAGGATACCCGTTCTGTATAGCCCTGTACTATCCTGTTTTGAAAGTGTTGTTCGCCAGTTCGCGAGTTGTATGGGAACCAGTCGCCACATCTGCTGCATCTCAGCTTGGCAGTAAAAGTTTTGCGAGTCTGCACTGTTTGCTCTTATTTCAAAATGTTGTCAAAATGTGAACGTGGGAATCAACGAATTACGAATTTGTAGTGTATGGCGGTACCTAAATGGAAAACCCAAATGTAGGGTAGAGTAGTTCGGTATGTAGGGTAGTACTCGCCATCCGTTAGGTATTTCTCAGAATTATTTGAATTTGGGATTTAAATCAGTTTTTTACAAAACCGTTGCTAAAAGTTGGTAAGTTGGAAAACGCCGGCAATTCGGCCAATAAGCAATACGTGAAATGACAGGTTTACTCAGCAAAAGTCTATCAACCAAGTATGCTAAATGTCACACGTCAAAGTGGCAACTGTCAAAGGCTTAGTACCTACGAGTAAAAGTTAAGTTATAAAGCTTTTAAACGCATTTTACGATAAAACGCTTAGCATGCCTTTGCTAAAGAGTTTTAAAGCTGGCACTAATGCTGGCGAAATGTAACGTACGTAGAATTGTGTGAAATCTGGCAAAGCGACAGACTGCGAGTCATTTGGGAGGAATTTTCGGTAATGGCTAGAGCTCGTTTAATTGTTCTACCTGTGGTGAAATATGTTCTCTCTGGAAGTAGTTACACTAATATTTTACACGAAAGTAAGTAATGGTGACGATTTTGTTTAACTATGTTTTAGGTTAAATTTGGCAGGTCTTTTGTTGCCACCCTTTTTGTCATAAATTGAAATGGTAGAAGATACAGTTATTAGTTGTTATTAGAATTTTAGTCTGCTACAGTTAAAATCGTTTTAGTGGTAGAACAGAATCGACATAATTTTTTGGGTAGTTATACCTACATAAAATATACATTTGAAGCACAATAAAAATAATTAGCCCGTATTGTATTGTCTAGTTAACCACATGAAGAATTATGGTATGGCTTGACAGTCACTCAGCCGATCTGGATTGAAAGATAAATTCTTTATTTTTCACACCAGGAATTACTTATTAATAAACATAAGGGTGACGAATCAACATCGAGCTGTGCTGCGCTGTACTGCGCTGTGCTATGTTTGGTCAACTCGCTCGTCTAATATTTCAATGAGGATAGAAACAAACCATGCTGTGCTGCGCTGTGTGAGGCTACGCTCTGTTTGGGGTGCTAGGTCGGGTAACCTCCACGTGGTGCACCCTGGGCAACAGCGTGCGGTACTACTGCATAGCTTTTATGCAGTAGTACCGCACGGTGGCCAATAACCCGACACGGTGGGCCCGTCCGCGTGTCCCTCTGACTAGCAGAGGGCACAGCGGATGGTGTGTGGTGGAGTGTGGAGCGTTGGAGGATACGGCGCTCCACGCTTGGCTGGTGGCAGCAATGCCACCAGGGGGGGTTTTCCTTGTGCTCCTCGCCGCGTGTGGGTCGCGGTCGGGAGTGCAAGGAAAGGAGGAGGGGATCGCTCGTTGCCGGGCGTGGTGAAAGCCATGCTCGGCTTCGAGAGATCGTGGCAGGCCGTGGTCTCCTTCTGCGAAGAGGTAATGTCGCAGAAGGGGCCGCGGGGCGGATCGGGGAGGACGACTCCCGCAGGATCCGCTCCGGCGCAGACGACGGGGACGGAGGAGGGGGCGATCCGATCATCGCCTCCTTCCCTCTCCGTAGTGGGGCCACTGGCGGAGGGTCGGGGGGCTCTCCGCTGGCTTGCACCGGCTCCACACGTCTGGGGGCGGCCTTGGGTGACCAGGGCCGTCCCTCTCTTGACGCACGGAAGACGGGGCCGAAGGGCCGACCCTGGCTGAGGGTGGCGGAGACTCCGAAAGGGAACCCCGCTGCCCCCGGCCACAAGGGTATGAGGTCAACTTCCCAGTGGTTTTAGTGGGTATGCCGCCGCAGAGCGGAGACTCACATAACCCCGGCTCCCCCGGGTTAGGGGTATCCATAAAGGATTTCCACTGGGTCAACAAAAAAAAAAAAAAAAAGGCTACGCTCTGTTTAAAAACGCAGCAGTCTCGAGCGAGGCGCGCTACCCGCCGTGCTGAGCCGCGCTGTGCCGAACTGTGCTATGTTTTTATATGGATTTTTATGTGCTGATTACTTTTTTGGTGGACGGACAACGTAGTTCTAGTTTAGCTTAGCTTAGTTCAGTGAGTTTAGTTTTCATTTAGTTTAGCCGGCGGTGGACGTTCGGCTTTATACTGAGTTAAGCAAAGCGCAGCACAGCTTGATGTTGATTCTTAAAAAAACGTAGCTTAAGAAACACAGCACAGCACAGCGCAGCACAGCTCGATGTTGATTCGTCACCCTTAGCGGCTTTACCGCTCTTATTGCGCTAGTGCGATCTTTTCCAAGCATTATACCTTTGCAAACACAGCCTATACTAACACAGTCTATACTAAATTGTATTGTTTGTTTTTAGAGAAAGACCAAAAGGGTGGAAAGTTGATTTGTTGGTTAAAGAAACTGTGATGTAGATAAATTTCAGTAATCTATCTATGCCATATTCGAGGCGCATTGGACGATCAATCCATCCCGCAAGATTGTGTTCGCTAACGACAACCCACCGTAACCCGCGCATTAGCATCCGCCAAATTCAGCCCGTGATTTATACCTCGGCTGCGTAATCTTACGGGTTAACTTGTGTGGAGAGGTGGCGGCTGGTTTGAGTGCTGTGTTTTGTGACAGGCTGAAGAGTTGAAAGACATGACACGTTGGAAACTAACTTATTAGAGCATTTGAAAAAATGTATTTTGCATCATATCGGAAAGTTAAAAAACAAGACTACATTGGATATTTAAAACTTATGAGATAAAAAAATAGGTGGAACATTTGATTCGCGGAGTATTTAAACTTTATGAGCTGTAAAATGCATTTCACAGTTTTGCAGTAGTATAAATACTTTTTAAACAGCCTGCCTAGTATTAAATTATATTAAAAACCACTACATGAATGTAAAATTGACTTATTGTTTTGTAAATAAAAATCTAGCTTGGAAAGTAAAAACGGAGTTTACGTCTAATTACATGTGCAATTGACCTCAGTTAAGGATTAATAAACAATTTAAAACATCAATGATTTGCAGAAAAAATTGAAAACTGATACATAGTAGTTTTTGTACAGCACTAAAACTTAAAGAATAAAAACTTTTTTGTAAACATTTTTGGAATATTTTTATGCAGCTATTTTCGTTATTAAATATTTGAATTGATTGTGATCATACTATTAACAGACAGAGATTAAAACTGAGCTTATACTTAAAAGATGTTATATTAATTAGCCATTGTTTTGTAAAATATAAAATAGATAGTAATATTATTCTTTAAAAAAATCTGCATCTTACTTAAAACGGCCGGCCAGCTCCTCGCCTCCCCGTTAAGCCTGTGCAGACGAGCAGCCCTGTATCACGGGATAATCCACGATTCCCAGGGATTCTACTATCTCTTACTGACACGTGACTCGGCGCGCGTCTTGGTTATGAGCACTTGAGTAGTTTTAGTTTGACTAATTTTTAGCCTAAGTTGAGCCTGGAAGTTTTAGCAAGATAGGAAGATGTGCAAATTATTTCGCAAATAAATAGCTGCATTTTGCGGTTTCACTCTATTTCCTGCAGGATCTGTTAATTTTCCGGGTTTTGATATAATTTTAACCCGGAATATACGGAATATATCCTGGGATATATTCTACCTCCGCTCCGTACTAAATTCAAATTCGAATCCGTTTAGCGTTTTAGTTGGAGGATAATCTCTGAAACTACTGGTTCGATTTTTAAAATTCTTTCGCTCATGGAAAGCTATCCCTGAAAAACACTACCCCTGAGTTCAATATATATTTTATATATATATATTATACCTAGGCCGAAGGCCCAATAACATATAAGTAGAATTACCATGAAACTTGACGTAGTTTTAACACATTTTTATACAGGTATCAAAATATGCAACTTAATAATACGTAGCTCCGTGTAGTTACCAAATGAAATAACATATATTAGTAATAGGTATATTCTTACATACCTACAACAATGGTTTCTTCAAAATTGCCATGACTTATAATTGATACATTAATAGTCATCAGTGTAATTTCGTAGCAAAATACCTACTTACTCTTTATTGTAGGCGCAGTGCTACGTCATTGTACATTTTACATGTTCTTCGCCAGAATTTTGTTTTAATTGGGAAAAAATAAGTCCCCGTAGAGCACTCTTGGCAACGAAGCACAGTGGAAGAAATGAAATCAAAATTATTTCGATTCAACAGACTTGGTATAGTTACCCGGGAATTTCGAGAATAATTTTCTTCGCAAGTATCTAGTAAGAGAGAAATAGCTTTGTCGGTCTTGTCGTTTTTGAGGTTTACAAATTAGAGCAGTGATATTAGTACTTCGTACTACGCATATTGGTACTTCTTCACTTCAACATAGGTTGCACGAGGTGGCTTTGGTATCATCAGCCATGTCAACACAACAGCTTGACTGCTGCTCATCATCTTATCATCTACGGCACTGGAGCAGTTATGCCAGCGGTTCAGAGCCTGGCTCCGGGGTTTTAAGGAGCTGGGTTGGCTCGAGTGACCGCTGGCGAGGAGGAAACGCACAATACTATACACCCCTTACGGCATTTCATTTACCTTTTTTTTTTTACGAGGGGAAATCTTCTCAAGATGTCCGGCCGCAATGGGGTGCAGCCGGGTTATGTGGGATTGTACCCACTAAAACCCCTCCTGTGACCTACCTTGATGCTTGACGAGGGCTCCGAGCTCTCTCTAAGAACTCACCGGAGCCCTCAGCACCGCGCTTTCGTTCGCCCCGAGACAGCTTGATGCTGTCATCAGAGCATCTTCCGAGCGGCGACAACGCGGGCCACCCGACGTTGTCGTTCTCACCCGGGCTCCCACCCCACCACCCCCGAGCCCAGAGGCCCCCTTTTAGTAGGCTCTTACTATAGGCAGGGGATACCGATGCCGTATTCTAGTGCCCCGGCATCAGGGCGAACGGCATTTCATTTACCTATCACGCTCATTTCGTTTAAAAATAAGAACAAATATAGAAGGATGACGTGTGACGGTCCTCAATGAAGTTCTTCCATTCAACAAAGGAGCTATGTTATGCCTGGAGACAGCTGTCTACTAGTATATCGTTAGAACTCGTACTGCTGCAATCCGCCGTAGAAACTTTCATTGCGCGATACAAGCTCTCAGCGCAGCGGTCGATATAATATAACTCGTGAGCTAGTACATAGACTAATAAGATTATCATTATAAATACATCATAAAGTTAAGTACATTTAAAGCAAAGACAAATAAGAAACATTACAATATTCGACGTGAAAAAATGGGTTTATATCTTACATCTTATATCGATGGAAACCGAACATTAATAAACTTGCTCCTTACCTATACAGGGTTATAAGGAAAGGATATGCAAAACCGATAAGGGCTCATAGTACTCATCACTATGAATAACTTTTACTATGGCACCAACCAGAATTTGCGAAAAAACAGCTGTTCTAAACGGTTTAGCTAACCCTTTCTTCATAACCCTATAATTATAGGTTTAGGTAAAAAGCAAGTTTACTAGTACACACCAGTTATTAGAAAACCAGTTACAAAAAATTCTAAATGGTATCCAACAATAAATAAATTGCAATAAACAAACTGTACAAGACAAAACCCAATGTGAAATAAAGCTCTAAGTTTCTAAAGAGTGGTTCCGCTATATCCAAAGTCAAAACAAGTGTAATTATTAACAAAAAGTCATAACTGCTTGTTTAAAACAGGAGTTTTGAACGGATGACAAATATTAAATTCAGTGCCGTTGTTCACAGTTATTTTACTCAGGAACACCGCATGCGCTGACTTTAAAAAGTCAAAAATCAGTTAACGAAATCTTATTTTTTTGTTTTTGTCACCTAATCGGTTTTTGATGCTCTTCAAAATTGGCAAACAATTACTTGAAAGGAACTAGCATAATATAAGATACCAGCAAAAAATATGATACTTTCATTATTGCGTAATTATAAGAGCACGGTTAGCATCCTGCTAACTTTCTTAAAATATCAAAACTCTAATGCAATGCAATGATCCTTAATTATACATAATTGTTGAACCCTTGTTAACTGCAACAATTCAAATTTCATCAAAAATAACTCAAAACTAATTTGCGCGCCATTACACAGCACGTAAAAAAATAAATAAAACACCGTTTAAAAGCCAAAACATGGCATCCATGGGGAACGGTCGTGTCGTACATTAAAAGCCTACGGGGACGCCTGATCGATGTGACGTGTGACCTGATTGGCTCCCAGATCAGAACTGCAATTCAATTCAGTTGTATGTTGTTATACTTGCTATGAGAGTTTATGAATGACGTTCAATAAAAACTAGGTTATAATGTAAAGTGCATTTAACTTAGTTGTATTTGTACAAGAGTTTATGAACGTTTAAAAAAAACAGGATTGTAACAAAAGAGTATGCTAATCCGAAAAAAGTTCATAGAACTCAACATTATGAACAACTTGTGTTATAGGAGCAACCCTAAAATCACGAAAAAAACTGCTGTTCCATACATCTTGTCAAGTGTCATTGACATTTTTCTATGGAACAGCTGATTTTTTCGCGATTCCAAGGTTGGCCACATACTATTAAAAATAGGTTCGTTGAAAGTCTTGGAATTAACTAAATACTTTTTGAATCTCTTTTAACAGGATCTCAGCGGTATTTATGTAAATTTCTTGAATTCACACACAAAGTCGATTCAACTGAAATCTGAGAATGAATAGTTTGTTAAGCTAGTAGAGCGTTTGTACACAAGGCGATGCGGGTGTAAAATACTCAGTGATTTGAGTCGTAGTGATTCTGGCAGTGCGTTTGAATACATTTGTCCCTACCAATTTTTTCAATTTTCAAATACCATGCTGCAAAGTAATATTGCAAATTAGATTTTTTTATTTTGACTTTGAAATGGTAATAAACGTGAGCTCTCAATAATTATTACTTTTAGTGTAAGTAAACTTCAATTGCAAAACAAATAAAAAACCGGTAATACGCTAGTTACGCTACAGATACAGATTCAAGCTCGCTACAGTTGCAATGTTACCCCACCCGATACGCTGTAGAGGCCTCAGTGGCTTATGAGTATAGCATTTAGTCTAGTCATTCCTAAATAAAGTTGCAATTTTATTCAAGTCACTAAGTACTTCATACAATTCAATTCAATATAAGTATATGTACCTATTTTTTTTCATTTTGGGTGGCGCAGCTGTGCGGGTGGTTTGTTATGAGCAAACCTGGCGTTTACCATGAAGCGAGCGATTTGCTCGTCTCGTCACTCAAGCGTTGCCTCGTGTATGAACTGCCATTCAAAATGTGTTGTAAATTAAGAGCAAGGCAATTTCCAAGATGGCGGCGCTCAAGAGATTCTCTGTTCTTACCTAATTGTTTTAGAAGATAAATTCTGGTAGCTTAGAGCCAATTTCATAGTTCTAAGTGGATAAATTTACAAGATATTGCTGGGCTAGTTTTTTGGCTAAGCGTCAATGCTAAGTTTAGGTCATTCAGTCATATTTCAAGAATAAATGGCCTGCGATATATTTCTAAGCTATTCGTTTGCTAAGAAGTGTAGGTTTTTAAGTCAGAATTGAATTATAGTAAGAAAAAGATCGGTTTTTGAGACAGCCATTAGTGTTATAAATATAATTTAATTGATTTAATATGTTATTTGTAAGCAGTAGCGAGTATTTAGAAAGTGGGTGGTGCTTTGAAAGGTATTGTATATTTTATGCTAAGTTTTACAAAAATATTTGTATTTTTCGAATAGTTTTTTTACTATAATACCTTTTTAAGTAAGTTGATTTTAGAGCTTTGAACTAGACAGTTATTGTCATATTTGACATATTTTGCTGCACGTTACTGTTCATTTTTAAAAGTAACTCGCGTTCACCCATTCGTTCAATGACCGGTTTGTCCGTTGCTTGATTTCAATGATCTGAACGGGTTGATTACACGTGACGACTACAGTGGTGAGACAGTGCCCTCAGCCTAGTACTCGGTTTGTGTAAACAGTTTGACAAGGCGATACAGTCACTAGAACTATGACTTGTTTGCTTGGCCGAGTATACCTATTTACTGTCTCACCACTGTACTCGTTACGTGTAATCGTCCATTAGATCACTTCGCCAAGCTACGCCAGAAGGGTTGTGTACTTTAGTAACACTGCAATCATATTTTGTAAAACTATAAAATCGATATCAATTTAGGCATATAAATATTTAATCTATTCAACGAGGCTCGATGTTAATCGAGCCTTTTTAGTTGATTTTGAAGCTCTTTATATTTTATCTTAATAACTGTAATATTTTACTAAAGCTTATGAAAGTTCATGTTGTTATTTAAAATCAAACTAATATCAGGTAAAAGGTTTCAAAATCTGTTACCCGATTACGGAAAAAATACATTCCAAACACTTCTGGTATTTACTTAGCTGGGATGTAACATCCGTCTTATTAATTTTGTTCGTACAAAATGTAGATCGAATTCGGACCATAACAAGGAAACGATTGACAGCCCATTCATCAAAATCGGATGAGTAGTGCAAGCGCTACGAAGGAACTTACTTGAATATTTATTTATTTATAAAACGAATGATAACACCATAATAGTATTACTTAACCAAGTCGGTGCTACCCTTACTCAATCGAAACATAAAATATCAAAAATAAAAACTAAATTTGAAAATTATAATTAAATGACTATTATTACAGATGGGCAAAGGTCTTCACAGAGTGGGTGCCCCCGGACAGTCGACCCCCCAGGTGGCCCCCGACGCGATGGCGCGACGAACTGGGGAAGTTTGAAAAGGACTGGATGGTGCTGGCCCAAGACCGGCAGGTATGGAAGAAATTTGGGGAGACCTTTGCCCAGCACACTGAGAAAAAAATCACCTAAAGTATGGAGCATACTGACAATTTGAATTCTCAGTGCAGTGGGACATTACAGGTTAACTAAAAAAAATTATTAACTATTACAACAAGTTTAAATGGCCGTTTCATAGAGTATGCGAGCTGCCCATGTGAACTCAGTCATACCTACTACATTTAAAAATGCCCGTAAACTTATGCAAGTTCGTCCGATAATATAAACATACATAGCCCTTAGCTTTTTTACATGCTTTTGTTGTAGCTTTTGCTAGTTGCCGTGTTAGAAAGTATGTAGTTTTGTGTAAGTCGAATCTTGGAAGGTAAATTAGACCAACATTCCGGCATCCATGCAGTTGAATGAAATTTGATATTCCTGCGCAACTCCAACGACAATGCAATAAAAGCTTATTTATATTTTTTTCAATATTTTGATACTTGCCTTATTTGAGTTTTAACCAAAAAGCAACTATGACGGTGTTTTCATCGCTTGCACACATCAATCAACTAAGTCTACCAATCAATTTAAATTTAAATCGCATTAGAATAGCTCCTGAGAGCTGAACAATTATTATCGATGAATACAAACGGCTACTTTGGAGAAAATGCTCCCTCGAGGTCGATTGTCTGCAAAACTATAGAAGAGCCATCTTGAATTTCTGATTCCAAATTAATATGCTTGTCTGACGTAGTGTTTACCATTTCTTCATCGACTTAACTTTTTATATCAGTTTGAATGATGTATAATATCTTTTAAAATTATATATGATTACTGAGGAATATATTTTCATGAAATAAAATACGTAGGTAATATTCAAAACATGGGATAAATTTTTAAGGTCCTGTCTGGGATCAAGGTGAATAAGACAAAACGAAAAAAAAAGTCTTGTATAATAACGTTAAATAATATCTACACAAGAATTATAGCTAATATTTAACTTGTATCTAAAGCGAAAGCTTGAAAAAAAAAACAAAATTACTTCCACATTTCAATGTAACCAATTAGACGGTAAACTAACTGGGTTGGTTAACTTTATAGGACTACAAAGTTACACCTTAAACGTTTTTTTTATGGACTTTTCAAATTGATATTTCTTCGAAACTTTGAAACTCTATCTCTTCGATGATATCTTAATTCATTCTAGGTTATTTACCTAACTAAGATATGAAACTTTACTTGCTATCGTCCGACGGTTGAAAATATGCTGATACCTAAAAGGTACGTAAGCGGTGACAATATCTCGGGAGAGGTAAATATGGCTACTTTCTCCACTTTATTTGGTATACATTGGTCCATAGTTGGCCATCCATCTTGCTTTCACTTGCCGGTGACATGTCCTTGTCACCTGGCAGGCTATTCAGGTGAATGTAACCTCCCGTCACCCCCGTCACCTCCCCGTCACCTCCCCGTCACACCCCGTCACCTCCCCCGGTTATCGCTCGAGTTTTCAATGTATCCATGGCTGAAAAGGGACGGTGGAGGTTGGGATTGTTGTGGTTTAAATAATACTTATTATGAAGGGAAAGTAAGTAAGGTTAAATAGCTTTTAGTAGTCAAGGAGCTGGGTTGATATTGCTTTAGAATTCCAAGTGCTGGGTTCGTGTGTGTTTTTTCGTTGTGTTTATTTCGGCCTCAGATCAAGTAGAAACTAACTACTAGAATAGAGAGTAGAAACGAGTTTGAGGCTCCATCTGTATCAAGGCAGAACTATATCGTCCTTTCTACTCGATCTGAGATTTCGGCATAGTATAGTATACAGTACTTTACTTTAGTGTGTATAGTACTTTAGATTCTAGAGGTAGAGGCACCCGAATCAGTCATAGACGTCATAGTCATAGTTATAGACGTCGAAAGCCGGTTATATCCATGGCTGGTACAAATTTTGAGAACCGGGATTTTCGGTACTTTCCTCCAATGGCACCGATAAACTTCGGTTTTTTGGTGTTGTAGATCTTAACCATTTATTTTTTGTTTTAACTGTGGGTTACTTTATTGATCTGAATCTTTTAATAAAACAGAAATTTCACTTTCTCAGCATGGAGCCTCTAGAAACTACAACGGCGCAAAACTGTACGAGCTGTGATCTTCATTTAAAAGATAATGAACTCTTGCTTTACAACTAGGTACAACTCACAACAGAAACATGCTTTCACATTTAGAGCATTCACTTTAACTTTAAACAATGCAAGCAGAATTGTATAACCAAGAGACGAAATTACAATGTTAGCTGAGTAAAGAGATAATTAACTAAATAAACAACTAAGTCCGTACGTTTCTCTTTGAAAAGTTTCGGAACAGCCTCACAAGATCTCTTTTTGCGATCAAGGGAGGAAAATTAGCTAAAAATTCTGTTTTCCTCAAAACTTGCTTTTTCAAACGAGGCTCTTTAACATCTCGTTAAGTGATTTTTCCAATAGCTACCTCATAGTCACAATTACGGAGCAAAACATTTCTTCATTCAACTTGAACATATTTTCTGATCAATTAACTTTGCAAATATTTTTCGAATATTTGAACAAGAACATTATTTTTATAAAACAAAAAACAAAAACCGACTTTAAAAAGACCGACTATTGAGTTATTCATCTATTTGTTGCGCACGTACTTAATGCAAATTTAAGACTTATATAGTTTTCTCATGGATACCATTATCAGAACTGGACTAAATTGAAATGGGACCAAATAGGAAGCGTCAGCTTTCTAAAAAAAAGAATCATCAAAATCGATTCACCCAGTCAAAAGTTATGAGGTAACAAACATAAAAAAAAAAAAAACATACAGTCGAATTGATAACCTCCTCCTTTTTTGAAGTCGGTTAAAAAGCTGCTTGGTTTCTTCGCGTAGAGTTTGTGTTCAGAAAATTACTGTTATACTACTTTTCAAGCTACTAATACATTGGTAAAGAGTAAGTTATAGTGCAAACGTGTATTGTACAATAACATTAATGATCTGTATTTAAAACTAACTGTACTTGACAATTCAAAAACTCAGCGTTCGGCAAGATTGGAACCTACAACCTTCGGTCCTTGTACGGTTTTTATACTTATCGCTCTTATTTGAGGTAACAAACCAGGCTAAAGAAATTACGAGTACCATA
This sequence comes from Alcis repandata, assembly GCA_949125135.1. Lineage (NCBI taxonomy): Eukaryota > Metazoa > Arthropoda > Insecta > Lepidoptera > Geometridae > Alcis > Alcis repandata. The sequence continues at coordinate 10,385,919 of OX421238.1, forward strand.
AAGCCATGGTTAATCGTAAAACATTGCACATTAAACCGGGGCTATTCTCTGCTGAGTTTGCACAAAACTCACGCTCGAATCAACCTCGCAATCATACATTCAAAGTGCGCCGTGTTTGTGTTACTGGGACATTTTTATTCTTTGTCTCTTTGTGGGAACTTGATGGGCACATACGCAAACTATTCATAGATTCTTTTCTACTTTTTTTTGGTGATATTTTGAGTTTTTTTTTTTTAATGTAATTGAGTGACGAGACGAGCAAATCGCTCGCCTGATGTTAAACGTCACGTTTGCCCATAACAGGTCTGCACCACCAAGACCCTGCGCGGCACAGCACTGCGCTCGTCACCCTTTTTTTTTTTTTTTTTTTTTGGGGGGTGGGAAATCATCAAATGACCCCTCCCACTCTTGGGCAGAGCGGAAGGGAGTGTCAGACTTCTACTGACCAAAAACCACCCATGTTCCTTCTACGCCCTTGTGACGCCGAGGCCGCGGTAACTTCTACCCGCAGCCCCGACGGGCATGGGCCCTCTCGGGCCCCTTCCATGTTGCTGACATCTCTTTGAGGCGCGCGTGGAACACGAACGCGCCGTCGACACGACCTGTGTCGTCATAAGACGGACGGACAGCGAGCTAGCCCAATAGCTCACCGTCCACAGGCCCGCGTCTACGGTGGCCGGAGGTCGTCACGTGACCCCCGACGCCCGGAGCGCCTCCCACGGCGGCGGCTGGGACGAGAGGTTCTCTCCCTCTCACGTTCCGCCACCTCCTTCGCTAGCATCACTGCTTCGCAGAAGGAGGCGACGGCGTCCCATTCCTCCTCGCCCCGGACCATGGCTTGCACCAGGGCCGGACGCGAGAGATCGCCGCCGCCGATCGCCGCTACGAGAACACGGCGGGGCTCCACCCAAGCGGGGCAGACCTCCACGGTGTGCTCCACCGTGTCCTCCGGCCGATCCTCGCAGTGGTTGCATCCGGGCGTTTCCTCCCGCCTGATTCGGTGCAGGTACCTCCCGAAACAACCATGTCCGGTGAGGACCTGCGTCAGACGGAAGGTAAGGGCGCCGTGGCGCCTCTCAAGCCACTCCTCAAAGAGGGGACTTACCGCCACTATTGTGGCGTGCCCTGCACGGGGTTGCGACAGTCGCTGTCTCCATGTCGCCATGAGATCGCACCGGAGGTCTGTCCGCTTCGCGGCAATGTGCCGCGGAAACGGAGTGACCCCCCGGAGTAGTGCCTCCGCGCGCCATTCATGCAGGCGCGCGAGGACTATCGCCTCCAGATCCCATGGCGGCAGTCCGGCAAGGAGGTTCGCCACCTCGCCGGAAATAGTGCGGTATCCCCGAACTAGCCTGACGGCTAGGACTTTTTGGGGCTTATTCAGGTAGTGGGCGGCTCGCTTCCTCAAAGCGGGCGCCCACACCGGAGCCCCGTAAAGGGCCATGGACCGCACGATCCCGGCGTAGAGCCTCCGGCTGGAGGCGTTTGGCCCCCCCAGATTGGGCAAGAGCCACCTGAAGGCAGCCCCGGCCCGCTCCAGTCTGGGAGCCAAACGTCGGAAATGCGCGCTCGTCACCCTGAGATATAAGTTGTTTAATCTCCCATTTGCCCTGTAATTTCACTGGAAACAATGCCCTGCCAATGTAGATGGCAGTGGTTGATAGTATAAAGAGAGCAGTGTCTCAAGTTTTAAATGTTGTAAGGCCGTTGATAATTAGGCTCCTAATAAAATAATGTTCATGCTTTGTGCAGCTTAACGCTTAGATTGCTGCTAATAATCGCGTGCGTTTGTATTTTACGCGCCTGGCGTGTGTAGCCGCATTCGCGTTGCACAAAGAAAAACACAAGGTATGTGCATTTCAGCATGTATTTCAGCAGTTAAAGTGTTAAGATGTAGCTCGGCAGTGTTGGGACCAACGCCAAATTTCTTATCATAGCTTTAATAAATGAAATAAAAATTAAAAGAATTAAATGTGACTTATTTTCATACAGAAAGGAAAGTTTTTTTACAAATTATGCGGAACCACCAAAAGAACATTGATGGTTTAAAAAAAAAGTAAATACCTAAATAAGTTCCTATATAAGCCGAGTGGCCTGTAAACCCTCACTTACTGCTATGGTTTGAAATTGTGATAGGTAAAATACCAAAGATAAAATCCATGAAGGCGTTCACTAAGCGTAAACCATATCGGATATGGAGCGTTAAGTTATATAACCAAGAATCCATGAAGTCGACTCCGAAGCTTGAAAACATTCTAGTTTTCGAATACCGGGAAGTGTCTATTACATTATCTTAATCTTACGATGGAGGAAAATAATGAAAATTACGTATGACTGCCAATCTTTTTTGAAGTTACTATCCCAGCTTTTGTATGAGATTTCAAAATAGCTTTAGTTGTAAAATGAATCTTATTAGAAGGATGCAGAGGTAGGTTTTGTTTGTAGATAGAGTATCTCACATGATAATGTTGACCTCCAGAAGTGGAACAATAAAGTGCAGCATTTTGCTCGGAGCTGGGTGTAACTGTCCACTTTATTTGGCTAATATTTAGAGTCTAATTTACTCGGATCGTTTGTTTCGCTTTAGAAGACATTTATGCGAGTGTAACTTTGATAAAACAGTTTGGTTTTCAAAGCGTGTTTGTGTATATTTTGTATTTGGCGTCTTGTTTTCATTTGGCACGAATTTCTTAGTGATAAATAAAAACACGTTTTGCTGTGCCAAGTCCTGCGACGTTTGTAGAACTTTAACACCGCCTAGGAGAAAAATACTTTGTTGGACTTTTCAAAGTCAGAGTCTTCTAAATCTGGGTGCTTCATGTTTGACCACACTGCCGCTTACCATTAGGCAAGTTGCCAGTCAAACTTGGATTCATTCAGTACCAGCTACGCCTTGTGGTTTTACCCGCTGTTGTTAGTTGCCGTATTTTTATAGATGCAATGTTTGTAATATCATCCATTCAGAAAACATTTTTTGTCTGTTTTATTCAGGCATCAAACAAGCAGATACCTGATAATTAGTATTTATTTTTCTGCCAACATTTAGATCGGTTCAGATAGATAGATAAACTAATTGTTCACACCAGAAATTACAGACAAAAAAGCAGCCAGTGCAATTCAAAAGCTTTCAACGTCACATAGGTGTTATATCTCTAGATAATATAATCTTCATGTTCTTTTGTGTAAGTAAACTTCAGTGAAATTTTAGTCGTTTAACAAATTTTCATAGGCGTTTTAATTCTCTCGGCCAAAAGCCCACATAAATTCCGAGATATGCTCAATCCACGTGTGACACCGAACTAATGATGTAATTTGCGCTAGAATTTCGTTATTTTGTCCCTTCGGCTTTGTTTACCTTTTACACCGCGAGGAGAAATTGTAATCTGTGAAAAATACCGGCCATGAATATAAAAACTAAGAGCTTTGGGGTCTTCGTCATTCTTATTATATTTAAGCTATTACGTACGTAGTATTTAGTACGTACTTACTTACGTAAGCATTATAATAATGCAATGGTAGTGGCAATGGCAATGGTTTTATTACTAAGAAAATAACTAAAAAATCTGATTGCAAAATTTGACTCCTGTTTCGGAAATTAAAACGTACTCGTACCAGACACCTTAAAAAGTCTCAATTTAGTCTAGCCCAGTTTAAGTAGTCACATACAGACAAACATACTACTTAACGTACACCCAAAAAGAACTATCCTCTTTTTGGACAGTCGGGTAACACTTGAAACCGCAGAACGCAGTTCTAATTCATTCGCACCACTTTCTTACCTATCAGAAGGTAAATTGCCCATTCGAAAGATAACAGCAAAGTAATCGTTTAAAAGGTTAGTTTTAATAGTCCACTTAATTTTTTATCACGCCCCGAAATGTTTGCAAAATATTATGCCTACTTTAACGAGGCCATTTGAGAGAAAATGTCTCTCTTTGTTGAGGTATTACAACCTTATAGTAGTACCATTATGAGATAACAATTGTATAACCAATTTCGTGAAATAACAGTTTATAAACTTGAGGTGCTTTAAAATGGAGTGCGAATTCGGAAAGGGCGAACTTCGATGGTTCCATTGAGTTATGCTATTCGTATTTGGCCTATTTTATAGATTTTAGACAGAGTAATAAGGAACGGGTATGCTAAGCCGAAAAGGGCTTATATGTTAATATTCATCATTTTGAAACATATTTTCATACATTTAGAATAAAATGTGGAACGAGATCCCTACACCAGTATTCTCGAGTAACTACGACATTGGGTTCTTCAATAGGGCAGTTATAGAGTCTTAAAAGGTCGGCAATGCATCCGTCACGCCTCCGGTGGTAGAGGTATCCATAGGCGACGATGATCGCTTACCATTAGGCAGCCCGTTTGCTTGTCATAAAAAATACAATTATTTCTGTTTTCAATTTTCACTCCAATTACACAGCCAAACAAACTCCCGTTTCTGATTGTTAATAAAATCTTGTATGTGCAAAAATCCTATTTATTTAAACAAAATTCTATTCCTGAAAACATCCGGATACGAATGGAGCGAACGAAATAAAATTTTAATACCACTTTGTCGAATATAATCTCCATTGGGACCGGGGATGAAGTGAAAATGGAAGATACGTCGCGTACAAAGATAACTGTCGAAATGGACTAACTGTCAAAGTGATATTTAAAGCCGGCGACTGACCTGAGCATTTTGCCGTAACGTAGCATTCGAAGCGAGCGTGTTACGTTACGGCGTTACGGCCTTACCTGACTGACCTGTAGCCTTGCTCGTGGCGAGCATAGTGCTCGACTGCGCTCCGCTCTGTACCCACTTGACATGTAGATTTCAAACATTTTGCCGTAACGTAGCATTCGAAGCGAGCGTAGTGGAGCACGCGGCGCAATGAGCGAGCGGATCGGCTCGCTGTACTGACCTGCAACATTTCGTCGTAACGTAACGTTACGACGAAATGTTACAGGTCAGTCGTCGGCTTAAGACTTTAGATTAGAAACGAACGAAAAAATCTTAACTTCTCGAAATTCAACTTTTGAGTTTTTGACAAGTTTGTCGAGACACTTTTTAGACTTTTTTGCCATACAAAATCTGTCAAAATGCCATTTTAATAAATACTAGCTGCACCCGGCGGTTTCACCCGCTGTTTTTTTACTTTTAAACCTTCCCTGTATCAGAGCAAAAAAAAATATTAAATCGGTCCAGCCGTTCTCGAGTTATAGCCAGACAAACGAACAGCGATTGATTTTCATATATATATGATATATGATTGAAGAAGAGGATAACTGTCGTTGAACAGTGTGAATAATTAGGAACACTGTATCTATTCCCAGTTTTTTAAAAACAAGGTGACTGACAACTTAACCATCAAAATGCCTTTTTAAAATGTTATTGTCGTAGAAAAATGTAAATACTCAGGAAAACCGTGTTTATACACCAGTAAGTAAAGTAAAAAAAAATCTATTGCATAAAACTGTGTACAATAGTGTAATAAATTAATGTTAAGTCTCAACCGTCTATCCTAGCGGACATACAACGTATACGAGTAAATTGTTATAAATCATCGGTTTATGGTAAGTTGACTGATTACTGTGATAACGTATCTTTCTTTGTTCATCAAAGCGTGTCATCATAAAATGTGAACAGTTAAATATTCAGAAAGGGTGTAACACGTAATTAAGGGTATGTAATTTAGATTACACCCTTTTGGATTTGATTAGTATGGCGGCTGCTACAAGCATATTTTGATGGATACAAAATGGGCGCCGAAAAATGATAGGTATTAGTCTAAATTAGATGGAATGCTTTTTGATTAACTAAGGTCTTAATTACCTCGCGTACGAATTTAATACGTTTAAAAATTATATTAGATTCAAATCTTCAAAACTACCACACGACTTTGACGAGGGACTACTCGATTAATGATGATAGGTACAATTTACAAGCCAGTGCTTAGATTCCTAATTAAAAATTAAAATTACTATAAGCACTCTGGATGTCTAAATGTCTTTAAAACAATTTTATTAGGGAAAAGCAATCAACTCTCCGTTTTTAACTATCAAACTGTAGAATAAACACATTCAAGCTACCAAAGAACCTGTCTTAGGGAGCTCTTACACTTTTGAAACCTCAACGAACTTCATTTACCAGATTAAAAAACCTACCAAAAAATAGGTATAAAAATTTTATAAAAATAAGCTTTTATTGTTTTGTCATCGGAGTTACACACGCATACCAAAGTTCAGCTCAATCAAACATCGGGAAGTGGTTCAAAATTGAGTTGCAAGATTTCACCCGAAGTTACATACGAGTACATACCTACTTAGCAAGTTAAATAAATAAATAACCGTTTCACACTCATAGCTCCCCACTAGGATAAATCTTGTGTCGGGGATGCCATGGAACACACACAAAGACAAGGACAACTAACACCCAGACCCAGAACAGATATTTAAATTCATCATTTAACATCTGCCTGGCCGGGAATCGAACCCGGGACCTCTAGCTTATAAGGCGGATACATTACCGCTGAGCCAAACAGGCCGAAAGCTTGAGCTTGGCCGAGGATGAAAGCCTTTAAAAATTAACTTCATTCACTACAAAATATAGCCTCGTCCAAATGAACCCATCACTCAACAATGAACTAGATCTAGCCATCACCACAGACCTATATCAGCCGTCACAAGTATTACCTCAGGCCATTAACTACAAGTGGCCGGCTATAGGTCCTCATCTTTTCTGACTTTCCGCGCCAATGGACGCAAAAACTTGATAAATGATGTTAGTAATACTGGGCTGACCTTTACCACAGCGGAGATATGCAGTTAGGAATGTTTGATTTAGGATTAGGCGGATATGATAGATAGAAGAATCAATAGATAGATCTACTGAATTAGAAAGAAAGGTTATGCCAAGCCGGAAAGGGCTCATAGTACTCATCATTATGAACCACTTTCACCATGGGGGCAACCCTGAAATCACAACGACTGGCGATTTTAACCGCAATATTGGTAATTATCAAAATGGAGCAATCTATACTAATATTATAAAGAGGAAAGATTTGTATTTTTGTATTTTTGGATGTTTGTGTGGAATAAACTCAAAAACTACTGATCCGATTTCAAAAATTCTTTCACCATTCGAATGCTACATTATCCCAAAGTAACATAGGCTATATTTTATTTTATTTATTTATTTATTTTTCTTTTTTTATCCACAGCGAAGCGTGGCAGGGGGAACAGCTAGTACCTAATAAAACAGCACCACTGTGTGGTAATCGATGGACTTTGACATTTTATAATCGATAAAATTAGGTTTGACGACGAAATTCAGTCATAAAACTGCAAATATTATGCAGAACCGTTACGCACTGTACGCTTAGACCGGACAAAAGTGGTTTTGTCTCAGATTTTGCCAACGGCAAATGTCAAAAAGTTCATCGATAAAATATTTACATTGCAACTAAGTTGCCACAGCCTGTCGCGCAATATAACAGCTGACAGTTGATAAATACGATAGGCATCCCGAGTAGCAACATACATTGACGTGATATTGGTAGGTGATGCGAGTTGCAACGTGAGGGGATTCGGCGAGCGTGACACTGACAACACTCGACGCGTTTAGTGGTGCCATGGATTTGTCACATGTCATTACTACGGCTGTAGTGACTTATTCGGATAAAGTTCGAGAAAAGTTCGTTTAAGGGGCGTCTAAACGGGCCATATTTTACGACAATTTGTGGCTGCAATACTGTAGCCGGCAACATTGCTAGCAATACCAGCCACACTATGCAATATTTTAAGGATGGCCCGGCATTATATCCACATATGTTATGGTATGTCAAAATGTTTTTATGAAATCATGGGTTCTGAATCAAAGGCCATACTATTGCAGCCATATTGCAACATGTTGCCTGCAATTGATTGCTCAGCCATAAAATGCACTAAAATGTTTTTTTGATGGCTGGGCAATATTTGCCAATAATTGCAGACACAAATTGTCGTAAAATATGGCCCGTTTAGACGCCCCATTAGGCTGAGTGGTCAACCGTAGAGATTTTTGGGCTGCTTGAAAGGCCTATGGTGTGGCTGGACTAACAACCGATGTCTATAGGTGTCATTCGATTTATTTCAGTGCTTACTTAGTTGTTAATGCCACTCGCAGTCACCCATCTGAAGGATGACTGCGTCGTCCGTTGCTTAACATAGCTTTTTACGTTGATTATCCCTTTTGTGTGTTTGTGTTTTGTTTGACGAACATAATCTACTGTATTTTTCCACTGTGACCTGGTAGAAACATGATGTATAGGCGTATAAATGGAATTATAGGTTAAGAAAAAATGGGTTCATAACTAGTCGCGTTTTTTATTGGTGTAAAAGTAGGTTGAACTTTTTACTTTGTTCAAACTTTTTTCTTATTTATAGCAGTTTGATTAAAATACCATTATTTCGCTATGATACAGTTTTTGTGGTAATAAAAGTAAAATAGAGGAAAATAGGTAGTCTATTAAGATAAAATTAGATTAATCTTGCGCTTTTTCTAACAATTTTCAAGTTATCTTGAATTTCCGCGTCAGAAAGTTATTCTATGTTAATTTTTTTAATGCACTCTATGTACCTACTATGTTGCTACCTGTCGCTACAACGTCATTCGAAACTACGTACGGGACCCCTGGCGAGCTCAATTCAGTCGTAAAGGTAACAACCTAATGAAAAACAGCAACGTAGATTCTTTCGCATTATTTTAGGGTGATTTTCGAATGAGTGATAGAGATGAATATATTTTTATGCATTATAATCGATTACCCAGCAGATTTATTAGTTAGGTATCGGAATAACCAAAAATATTCCGTCGGGTCGAACAGAGATATTGGCTGATTTTCGCTGAGATGATTTAAAAGGTGGACGTACATAAGGATGAGGTGTGGTGTGGTGTTTGGAAAAACTACGTAAAATTGTGATTACTAGAGATTTTGTAACAAAAGTCCTACGAAACGCTTTGATTCCACCTTTATTGTGCGAACCGCTAGAGTGTGGAATGCTCTGCCCAAGTGGGTGTTTTAAGATGGATATAATCTGGGTATCTTCAAGTAACGAGTATCCGCATCGTTGCTTACCATCAGGCGAGATGGCGGTCAAACACAAGCCGGAATAAAAAAAGACGTGTGGCACTCGGCGACTGCCGCGGTAAAGCAATTGCATATAATTATAATATACTAGCTGACTCGACAGACGTTGTCCTGTCTTAACGACGACTGTTTAATTCGAATTGGTAAAAAAAGCCATTGCGTCAATTCTATGTCAAATGTCAAAAGTTAAAAGCCATTGCGTCAATTCTATGTCAAAAGTTACATTAAGTTAAATTATGGTTTAAGTTTTTTAAATTTTCGAATTTTTCATATTTTTTTACTATAAATAGAGATGTGAGCTATCCTATCTCCTAAGTTAGATCGAACTGCACAACGGTGTGAAAATTTGATTGAAATCGGTTAAGTAGTTTAGGAGTCTATAGCGGACAAACAACGTGACACGTAATTTATATATCTTAAGATATCTCCATAATATCTCCACGCTCAAGGCCCGCGATAGAAGCTATGCAATAGCTGTGTTAACTGCGTTCCAATGAAACACCAAACTCAAATTAATTGTTCTATATTGACCAAAACCAATGATATAATACGAGTTTTACTCCTAAATTTACAATTCGCAGTCTATCGTTGTCTATCACCAAAATTCCACCTTTCTTTTCTTTTTTTTCAAACGTCATGACTCTCTCTCTCTTCCGAGTGTCTACACAGACAGAGTTTCTACACCCGTAGTTCTATTTAAAAAAAAAAATGTTTAAGTTTTTATATCTTCCTTTTTTGTATAAATATTGCAAGGCCTATTTTTCAAAAAAGTATCCAAATGAATTTCTGTAATAATTATTATCAATAATTTTCAAAATAAAATAAAATTGGCGAAAAGTCAACGAAACCTTACACTCGACACCTAGAGGCGAGTTGCTGAACTAAAGAGACAAGCGTGATATTTCAAAAAGTCATTAAAAGTTCTGCTATTCATCAATAGATGGCAAAACTAAAAAGTATCACCGCTCAACCGCTGTCAGTGCCGGTCGGAGTGAGGGGTGTTAGGTTTTTTTTTCGTTACGGAATTTCTGGGTTCGGTCTCCACGCTCAAGGCCCGCGATAGAAGCTATGCAATAGCTTAAACAATATTTATTTTACAAACCCCCTTTGTTCAGTTCTCAATACGTCCACAAATCGGATCGGTTATCAGCCGTCTCGGGCCGATTTTTCTCGCTATCTCTGAAACGAGCTACGTCACAATCCGAGAGTCATTTGTCTCCGTCCCTTGAACAATTAGGGCCGGCATGATATAGGAGATCAGGGAAAACCTGAATTTATCTCGTTAATTGTTAAAGCTTGCGGATTCACTTGCGTTTCGATTAACATCGTGATAAACAGCAAGGGACTGTCGAACGCTGATAATTTCAGGATTAAAAAACTCGACGTTAAAAATCTTTGCGCATCTGAAGCATCTATGCAAACGGAAATAATACTTTTGCATATAAATTTTTTTATTATTTCAAAACCTACTTGAAATTAAATTTGCAGACTAGTCTAACAGGTAGATACTAGGTCTTAAAATAATGTACAATCTATGTGACTAGAAAAAAAATCACATGGTCTGATAGCCGTAGTACAAGCTTCGCTATAGCTTTTAGAACTAAATAAAATAAAATCCAATTAACGGTTACGAACTACGAAGATAAGCTCAAAACGAAGAGTGCGACAAGTCGCTGCGTCTAGTCGCTGCTACAAAACGCAGAATTGTCGTTTGCGTTTTGTTACATACCTACATCGAAACGGACGATTTAACGTTTTGTTCAACTCGAAGCCAAGGTGTGCGGAACTTTGAACAGTAGGTATATAAAAGTTGTCAGTCGCAGTCGTTGCGTCTAGTCGCCGAGCTGTCGCAGTCGTAAGTCGCATAGTGTGCGCCATAACTTTCGGAGTTGCTACAACATAGTAATATTATAAATCGACTGCCCCTACGTTTGAATCTGCAAATTGTATTTTTAACAGGAGAGCCATTTAAAGTCAAAATTTGACCATAATGAATAAGTTAAATGTGTAATACCGATTTTATTCGATGAAAATGTATTTTTTTTATTATTTGTTTTCATATTAGTAGGTATATTATCATAATCGTACAATGAAAAAAATGTGATTTTGCAGTTTTGATAGTGTTCGTAGCAGCGCCAGCGGTCGAAATATTTAGGTACTCTGACAAACATTCTAACACAAAAACAGTTTCTTTCATATTCAAAGAAGGTTAGAAATCAATTTAGGTTTTCGGATGGCAAAAAAAGTTAGGTACGAAATTTCGAGGCTACCGTTGAGATTACGAGCTTAAATTGTGGCTTGGAAGTTTTTGCCCATTAGTTTTATTTAAATTGAATGTTCTACCTATCCAATGTTTTAAGACGATTCCTAAGTATTTAACTGGTTTGTATTTTTATGAAAAAGGTAAATAAAATAATCTTTGTTGATTACAAAACTTATCAACCAAATACTCAAACCTAATCGGTATGTGAAATTGTACATACGAGTAAGTTCCAAAGAACTCACTGGTACGATGAAACAGCTTATTGATTTGCAAAACTGGCGACAACGTGCCAGAAAACCGATCTTTCTACACCTAAGTATCTACCTCGATATATTATAAATTGTAAATTAATCTTCCCAAGAGAGCTAGCTAGAATTTGCAGTGAATTACCGCCGCTGTCGGGCATCTGTCCATTAAATCGCAAATGGGATACAGACTCGGTTACTAGAGCACTGGGTCAGTTTCGCTATTGGATTTCAAGAGGATGGGTTCGAGCGGTTACGGAGTTATAAGGAAAGGATATGCTAAGCCGAAAAGTGCACATAGTTACTAAGTTAGTGTACCTAGTGGTAGGGCTCTTTTGCAGAGCACGTCTGGGGAAGTACCAGACCTTTGCCAGTTATTCCACCGCCAAGCAGTAATGTGCAAACATTACTGTGTTCCGGTTGGAAGGGCATTGTTTCCAGTGAAATTTCAGGGCAAATGGGAGATTGAACATCTTATATCTCAGGGTGACGAGCGCAGTGCTGTGCCACGCAGGGTCTTGAATTCTGCAAGTTCAAAATTCTGGGTGGCGCAGACCTGTTATGGGCAAACGTGACGTTTAACATCAGGCGAGCGATTTGCTCGTCTCGTCACTCAATTGAATAAAAAAAAATTACTATAGGACCAATTCGAAATTTGCAGGAAAAAAGAGGGGTTCCATTCGTTTTGTCGAGGGTCATTGACATTTTCTATGGAACAGCTGATTTTTTTTCGTGAACTTCGGGTTGATAGCTTTGAAAAAATGGTTCATATTAATGAGTACTATGAACCACTTTCAGCTTAGAATACGCTTTCCTTGTAACCCTGTATAGTTCATTGGGGTGAGCGGCGCGATGTGCTGCGGTGATGGCGAGGTAAAGTGTCTTCATTGTAACGCGAGCTTTATGTAGAGTTAGCGTAGAGTAGAGTTTTCTGTGACATATTTTAAATGATGCTATGGTTACTGATATAAGAAAAAGGTAACATGCTAAACCGAAAAGAGCTCACCGTATATTTCATTTTCTTTTTTTATTACGGGATTATGGAATACAGACGCAGTTACTAGCGCACTGGGTCAGTTGCACTATTGGATTTCAAGAGGATGTATTCGAGTGAAAATAGTTTATAGGGGCGAGTGGCGCGGTGTGTTGCGGCGATGGAGAAGTAAAAAAGCGCTATTGTAACATGAGCGTTGTGTAGAGTTAGCGTAGAGTTGAATTTCGTAAGACACGAGTTAAAAGATGGCAGTCTCAGTTATAATACAAGGTTTCAGAACTTTTAAGAAAACTGACCATAACGTATATATGTATATATACGTGATAGCGTACTTACAGTATAATTTTAATTGATGAATTTTGAATGATATTAAAGTCACTATGGTACAGGTTTTATGCAAACGAAATGCTAAACCGAATGGGGCTTAAATTAAGTACTCATTACATATTTTTTTTTTTTTTTTACGTTGACAAACCCTGAAATCGCGACTAAAAATCATCTGTGTCATAGAAAAACATCAATGACAATCGAGAAAATGTATCAACCAGCGGATTTTTAACCGACTTCAAAAAAGGAGGAGGTTATCAATTCGTCTGTATGTTTTTTTTTAATTTTTTTTTATGTTTGTTACCTCATAACTTTTGACTGGGTGAATCGATTTTGATGATTATTTTTTTATTAGAAAGCTGATGCTTCCCATTTGGTCCCATTTCAATTTAGTCCATTTCTGATAATGGTATCTATGAGAAAACTATATAAGCCTTAAATTCGCATTAAGTACGTGCGCGCCAAATAGATGAATAACTCAATAGTCGGTCTTTTGAAGTCGGTTTTTGTTTTTTGTTTTGTAAAAATAATGTTCTGGTTTCTGTCGCAATTTCAGGCTTAGTCCAACAATAAAAATTGGTTAGTTTAGTGTTTAATTACTCAGTTAAACAGTAAATCTAGTCAAATTATTTCAAATAATAAAGTTGATTTATGGACACGTCAATAGGTGTCTATTTTACGTGACAGTAAAACTCATTTCCAATACAGTCATCATAATGGTCTCTAATAAGCGTGCACTCCACATAGGACTCTATAATCAAAGCTGGTTAGACCATTTAGCGCTGACTACTCATTAGCAAACCGCTATGACACGATCACAGGGCTGTTATAGCGGAATAACACTAAACTAGCTGAGGCTAAGCGTACACTGAGAAAAATGTCACCTAAAGTACGGAGCATAGTGATAATCACCAAAAAGTACGATGATAAGCACCAATTTTTACGGTGACAACTATCATAATAAATGGTTAAGAACTGGTGCTAGTTCTAATTTTTACGATGACAACCACTTTACTTTAGGTGAATTCATCGGAATTTTGATGGCCATTTTTCTTAGTGTATGCTGAGACGCAGATGACACAGGTCCACGCAGCGCAGGGCAGAGAAGATTTAGTAATGCATGAACGTACTGAGAGCTGCGTACTGCGTGTAGGCACGTGCGACGCAGACATGTCTGTCCTGCTCTGCCTCTTATGTCTATCTCGCCTGCTCTGCCCTACAAAATGTATTCTGCGCTGTGCTGTGTCAACTGGATCTTAGCGTACGCTTAAGTGCCTTTTCACACGTACCGGTTGCCGGGTAGCCGGCGCCGGATACCCGGTGTCAAATGTACCCGCCTGCCGGATAAATAACGCCGGTACATGTGAAAGCTATGTACCATGCCCATACACTTCACCGCCGGGTAACCGGCGCCGGCTACCCAGCAACCGGTACGTGTGAAAAGGCACTTAGACTTATGCTCGGAACTATGTACCCGGTGCTGCTCAGTCTTTGGCCTCGTAGACTTAGGGGTAAAAAAATGTGCTGCTTTTCGTAGGCGAAAGAATAAAAAAATTGTTGGTAGTTAAAGAGTTTACTCTTTACGAAAAAACATGCATACATAACTAATTTTACCTTTTCGCTACCTGCGTGTTTTCGGCACGGCCCTATAAATATAAGATGGTATAATCAAATTACCTAGGACTCTATTTCCACGGTAGAGATTGTCACGGTCACTCTCACTCTCACAACATTTGTAATTAGAGAGAAAAGGAGCGAGATAAATTTGAGCACTCAAATATCACACTCATAGCTCCACTCATAGCTCCACTAGGATAACCTGTGTCGGGGATGCCATGGAACACACACAAAGACAAGAACAACTAACACCCAGACCCAGAGCAGATATTTAAATTCATCATTCCAACATCGGCCCGGCCGGCAATCGAACCCGGGACCTCAGTCTTATAAGGCGGATATAATATTACCGCTAAGCCAAAAAGGTCGTCATTTCAGTTTTAGTCCACATACACACATACAAGTCATACAAACATTTGCACAATCACATGTAGGTCATTCTAGGTCCGGTGTCCACCAATCACGCACATACGGAAACTATTATGCGATGCTCCGCTACTACTCGTAATTGACTTCCCATTAGAGCTTGTACACAAAACTGCGATGCGATGCGATGCGATGTGATTTCGTGCGGCAAGGCGTCTCCCTTCCACGATCAGGGTGACCATCCCTTCGACGACCATCAACCGTACTGAACGTATTTTGAAAACTAGGTCGTGACATGGGATCGTAAAAAGAAGTGTGCACTTATTGCTGGGAGATACAGGAAAAAGAAACAAAGATTTTGGGTTCATCCATTTATTACTATTAGGAATGCCG
The DNA here is from genome assembly GCA_949125135.1 of Alcis repandata. Lineage (NCBI taxonomy): Eukaryota > Metazoa > Arthropoda > Insecta > Lepidoptera > Geometridae > Alcis > Alcis repandata. The sequence continues at coordinate 10,401,246 of OX421238.1, forward strand.
AAGGGAACTGATTTCATCTAAAATATGAAGCTTAAATTAGCTTAAATTTTTTTGAATATTTTAGAATGAGCATAATATCTTCATTCGAAGAGCTTTTAAGTTTATTATCACCATATCTTCAGAAACGATCGTACAAGGGAGAGTTCCTGTTATGCCTCTGGAAAGGATTGACCTCACTATCCGGTAACTAAAGTAAAACAATAATTATTTACATTAATTTTTATTGAGAAAAGAGTTTTCCAAATATTACAATCGATAAAATTTACGAAAAATCAAAGTCTTCTTCCGTTGATAGTGTGCATACGCTTGAGTTACAAAAATCATTACTAGATGAATCAATTTGATCTCGTATGTTAGACGAATGTGGACGTTTTGTGTTTTTTTGTGATTATATGTATAGAATGTTTGATTTGTAGTTAGTAAAAAGTGAAAAGAAGAGTACCTAATACAGTCATGTATAGTATTTGTCTACTTACCAGGTTAATTTTTTTCTTTGTATTCTTTTTCCTCGAAATTTGGAAATAAACTTTGACTTTCTTCCAAGCTTCTTGTTTGATGAATTTATTTTTATAATCATCGTTACTAGTATCCCAAAGAACAGGGCACTCCACAATCAGTGATACAAAAAAATTAACGTCGTACTCTTGACATTGACATTTTTTTTACATTAATGTATGTCTTGCCCCCACGCTGTCTCAGACCTAACTAAAATGGCGTCAATAAGTGTGACGTAACATCGCAGGAACGCGCGATGCCAATCAATTCGCAAGTTCTTGCGATGCGTCGTGCGTGCTCGCAGATTTTTACGATGCGACGTCGCATCGCAATTTTGTGTACAAGCCCTACAGCATGGAATTGTACTGGCTTAGGAGGACTGTCTTTGGTTTTGCAGTTCTCACAGTTGCTCCTGAAGACTCCTGGGTTTCCGCATCCATAGCATGAGACTTGACTCGCTTGTATGCCGCTGGTAGTCTTATGTTTTTTATTTTCTTCTGATTGGGTTTCTGCCTGTATTTTATTTATTTCTTTGCTAGATTCCCCTCGAGCTTGCGCTAGCTTATGGCGACAAACTTCTGCGGCGTGACCTCTTCGGCTACAAAACGAGCATCGCTTCTTTACGTTATTCTGCGTTTCTCTTTGTGACGGAATTGCCTGGACTTCAGATGATTTGTCATTTTTCTCTAATGTCTCGAAGTGGCGGGCCTTCTCCAGCAATTCTGAGAAAGTTTTCACATCTCCCCGAGCTATCTTGCTCTGTAAGTCTTGTTTTAATAAGCCAAAGATTAAGTCCAACTGTTCTTCTTCTTTGTGCCTCTTGCTTGGCAACATACCGATTAAGGCCCTCTTTCGGCATAAAAATGCGTCAACCGGTTCCTTGTTGCCTTGTCGGTTCGCAAACAACTCAACGTAAATCTCGTACGGCTTTAGTTTTGGGGCAAACGCTGACCGGAATGCTGGTAGTGCTGTTGCCCAGGTTTTGATCTCAGCACGAACTCCTGTCCACCAGGTGCTAGCGGTATCCTTAAGCAACAGTGGGAGGCCTTCTAAAGCGTCTTCATCCGAGATTTGCTCAATCTTCTTATAAATGGTCACGGCGGTAATAAATTCTTCGACCTTGTCGTGCTGACGTTCACCATGAAAGCGAAGATTGCATCTGGTAAAATTTTTATTAGCCGGTGTCGTTTGATTTCCCGCTGGTATTCTATTTAACAGCTCTTCAAACTGCTCCTTTGTTAGCTGGATCGACATTTATTTTCTTTTTTTTTCTTTTTTAACGATGGGCGCCAGATTGTGGTGTGGTGTTCAGCAAAACAACGGATAGGGTGAATACCGTTTATTATGGCAACACTGATAGACCACAGTACAAAAAGTTTAGAAAATAGTTCCTAGCTAAAATTTAAACTGGGTGTTTGAGCGGGCTGTCTTTGATTACCTCACTCATTCACTCGGATAACACTTGAGGACTGGGGTACCTATCTCTCAAGCGGCTCTAAGCGAACTGAAGTGATACGGCATTACAGGCCGTTTATATAGCGGCGTCCGGGGCTAGTCCGGAGATTCTACGTTCCGGCGGCTTCCCCGCCCCAATGGCTTCTGGCGGGGAGTGCAGGCTTGGTGAAACAGATAGTGCGTATGCGTATGTGAGGGAGAAAGTATTCGAGTCCTTGCGCTAATGGGTATTGTTTTGTTACATTCTCCCCCTCTGGTACTCATTTAACGTCCCGTATGAGTGCCAGGAATATTGGTAGAAGCTGTCTTCTTAGGTCTTCCTCTCCGCCTAATGGGTAGTATTGGTATTGGAGATTGTTCATCCCTTTTTTCATATTTGGTTATTGCTGACGTATGATATTTTCCAATAGGTTGATCTGGTTGATTGATATTTGCAATTTCGTAGATTGTACTTCCTATTTTCTTTGAAATTATGTATGGTCCATCTCGTTTTGGTGAAAATTGAGATGAAAAATTGCTATCTTGACGGCTTATGGGATGGGTTTCCACTAGAACCATTTCTCCAATTGTATATCCAGGATCTGGCCCTCGTTTTATATTTGATCTGGATCTGTTACTGTCTTGCATGTTTTCTGTGTTTTCTTTTGCTATGGCTAGATCTCTCGCTAAATGTTTTAGTTGCGGTGTAATTTCTTGTATACCATTTTCTGATTGAATAATTTCACTGAGGTCGTGTTTTATTGCGAATGGGGTTCTAATTTCTCTTCCAAATGTTAAATATGCAGCTGTGTATCCAGTGCTTTGGTTAAATGTTGAGTTCATCGCAAATCGTATTGCAGGGAGTGTTTCTGGCCATCTAGTATATTCATTTTTGACCATAATGCTTATTTGTGTTTTCAAATCTCTGTTTTTCCTCTCGACAATATTTGGTTCTGGATGGTATACATACAGGACTTAATATTTGTTGTATATCTAAACAGTATGTTAATTGTTGCATAACTGCTGATATAAATTTAGTTCCATTGTCACTTGTCATCCTTCGGGGGATTCCATATCTCAAAAACACTTCATTTAACAGTGTGATTGCGCGTTGCTGTGCCGTTGCTTCCTTTAAGGCAAATAATTCTATCCATCTTGATGCAGTGTCTTCAATTATAAAAATCCATCGTTCTCCATTGGGACCTTAAGGTAATGGCCCAAACAAATCAATAGAGAGAACTTCAAAACGCTTTGTATTTGCAGTTGACTGGAAAAGGCCAGCGGGTTTTTGATTTGTAGGTTATCTCTGACATTCTAGGCAGGTTTTGATATACTTAGTAACATCTTTTCTTAATGTTTTCCAGTAAAAATTATTTTCAATTCGCTTTATAGTTCGAATAATGCCGTAATGACCACTTGTTGGGGAATCGTGAAATTCTTTTACTAATTATTAGTAACTTCATGACGGGGAATCACTAATTTGGCATTTTCGTCTTCTTGTTCATCAGTGAATCGATATAATACTCCTTTATGAAGGAGATATCCACTTTTTGACCATTGAATATAGTTTTCTGTCTCCATCTTGTCCTCTAAATTCAGTTCTCGTAGAGCCAAAGTTACCAAACTCTTTGCGCTTCAAGTTTATAAGAATAATACATCCTATTTCAACCCTATAGTAAGAATGGCCCGTCAGTTCAACGATTTATTAGTAAGTAATTTTGAACTCGATATTTTTGATTGCAAGATAAGCAAATATATTAAAACTAGCGCCGCTATTCTAATACGTACCATGGACAGTAATTTCTTCACGTTCAAAAACTAAGCATAGATTTCATTGTTTTAGTATAATATTATTGTTTTATGTGTATAAAAATGGCTACTATTTATTATCAAAATGTTCGTGGCATGAGAACGAAAACAAATAATATTTTGAAAAACGTTTTACTAAATTCGTATGATATTTTAGCATTTTCTGAAACTTGGTTAAATTCGAGCATTCACAGTAGTGAAATCATAGACTCTCGATACGAAGTCTATCGACGCGATAGAGTGTGTTCCAACACCGCTTCTAATGTAAAGAAAGACGGTGGCGGAGTACTGATAGCTGTCTCACGTAGGTGTGCATCTACACGTTTGCACACTTGGGAATCTAGTTGTGAAGATATTTGGGTGATGGTGGAAGTGCGTACGGGTAACATTACTAAAAAAATGGCAGTTTGCACTGTCTACTTGCCCCCTCCTGTAAAACTGGATACGTTGAATGTTTTTTTGGATAATGCAAATAATTTAATACCTCAGGTAGACGAAGTTGTGATCCTTGGAGATTTTAACCTACCGTTCATAAATTGGACTAAGTGTAATAATTTCACAACACCGTCAAATTATGGTAACTCAATGGGAAATGCCCTAGTAGATTTTATTTCATTATCCAATATATATCAATTTAATAGCATACACAACGAAGATGACAGAGTACTGGATCTCGCTCTAAGCACACTAACTGACATTTTTTTAACGGCGCCCCCCGACTATATAAGCAAACTCGATGTTAAACATCCCCCGATTCTAATTAGTCTATTATGGAATTAACTATCTTATACCAGGTCTATATATTGTCTGCGTACGTCAAGAGACTGAACATTGTATTTATGTAATCGACCTTCATAATTTAAATTAGTGCGACCTACGTGTTGACGATAACAGAGTATTCGCAGACACTTTTTCTGAACTCGCTCAATGCTGTCTGAGTGCACTTTATAGTGCGGAGACCAAATCGCACTGCCATATTCCAAAACACTTCTCACAAGCGAATGGTATAGATATAAGAGACTGTTAGGCTTAAGCCAACGTAGTCATAAGCTATTTGATACTTTATATAAAAACTATATCCATAAAACTGAAAAAAGCATTGCCAAAAACCCGAAAGAATTCTGGCGCTATGTTAAGGACAAGCGGAGGACTAGGTCTTCACTTCCTGCTGAAATGCACTTGGGTGACAGCGTAGCAAGTACAGGGAGTGATATAGCGAATTTATTAGCCAATAATTTCTCAAATGCATTCACTTCGAGCACGGCTGTGGGGCCTGACGATAGTACATCTGATTGTAGTTTACAACATAATTGCACAGGCAAGGTTAGCTTCACGGAACGTGAAGTTTTGCAAAAAATTAAACTACTAGATATTTATAAGGGACCAGGTCCTGACTGTATTCCTCCCCTATTAGTCAAGCGCTGTGGCCGTGCTCTGGCACTACCTCTTTCGCTAATATTTAACCGTTCCTTGTCCTTGGGAGAATTTCCCGACGAATGGAAAAAGGCAAATATTATACCCATCCACAAAAAAGGCAACATAGACGACGTGCAGAACTACAGACCTATTTCAATTTTATCTTGTTTTTCCAAATTGTTTGAGGCACTCCTATGTCCGATAATATCTCAATACTCTTCGCACCTCCTGTCGCAACATCAGCACGGCTTCAAGAAAGGTCGCTCTGTAGAAACCAATCTTGTCGGATTTATAACTGAACTAACACAGACTGTAGACAAGGGTGGTCAAATAGATGCAATATATACTGATTTTAGCAGCGCGTTTGACAAAGTCAGTCATATTTTATTTAGTAAGGAAGTTGGAACGTGTTGGTTTTCACGGGTCACTCTTAAAGTGGTTTTGGTCATACCTCACAAGAAGAGAACTAGTAGTTTTGGCAAATGGGTTCGAATCTAAACGATATTTTGCGGAATCTGGTGTTCCTCAGGGTTCGCACTTGGGTCAGGTCCTCTTTTCTATCTTTATAGACGATATTGTCACTCGTATAAAGCACTGCAAATACAAATTATTCGCGGATGACTTAAAAATTTATAATTCTGTAAACAGTCATAGAGATGTGGATCTTATACAGAGTGATAATAATAGAATAAGTGAATTGTGTGACGACAACCAAATGCATCTGAATGTTAAGAAGTGTTTCTATATAAAATATACACGCAAAAAAAAGCCTATAAATTCGTCCTACGCATTAAATGGTGAATTGCTACAAGAGGTGCAAGAAATTCGTGATCTGGGAGTGTTGATAGATAGCCAACTATCATTCAGATCTCACATCGACTCTATAGTGAAAAAGGCGGCACAGCAGCTCGGCTTCATTAGGCGAAATTCAAAGAAATTTAAATCATGCCACACAAAAATACTGCTATACAACTCTATGGTTCGTAGCTGTCTGGAGTTTTCGAGCGTCGTGTGGAGCCCCTTTTACACTGTGCACTCACAGCGCATCGAGATCTTTGGCTTTTTCATGTCAACGTATCTCACACAGAAACCCATACTCTAACCGCTTGTCCTTCTTCAAAATGGATAATTTGCGTGACCGAAGAAAAATCAGAGATCTATCTTTTCTATATAAATTGATCCACAATCATACTGATTGTCCTAGAATTCTAAAAGAAATATCATTAAAAATTCCTAGCCATTACCCTCGTAATAGAATTTCTAAAATTTTTAACATTGCTCGAGACAAAACTAACTTAGCTCGTCACTCTCCGATACCAAGAATGTGCTGGACGTACAATGAAATGAATGCCTCCGTGAAAGATCTTGATGTCTTTCACAACTCTTTAAATGTTTTCAAAAAAAAATTGGCAAAACATTTTGACAGATAGTACTCTGTCATCTTGTATTTATTTTTATTTTTATCCTTTTGTAATCGTTGTATAAATTTCATTTTAAAATGTAGGTAGTTGTAATTATTTTTTTATTTTATTGTTCTACCCATTATTTAAGAATGTTGTAAACACCCTTATAGGGTATATAATATATATCAGAACTCTTTTTTATACTATGTTATTTGTAATTTTTAATATATATACTGTTGGTGTTTCCTAATAAATAAATAAATAATTGTCAAAAATTTTGATCCTTCTATGTATCCTCTAAATTTTGTTATTGCCCAAACAATGGCTAAAGCTTCTTTTTCAGTCACTGTGTAATTCCGTTCAGCTGGAATTAGCAAGCGGCTGGCATATTCTATAGGGTGTTCATTTTCACCCTGCAGCAAAGCTGCGCCAATGGCGTAATTACTAGCATCCGTTTTTATAACATATGGTAAGTTATGTTCAGCCTGTTTAAGCACCGGAGCAGTTGTCAAGGCTTCTTTCAATGTTTTAAAACCTAATTTTTTTGTGCTTCTTCCCATTTCCAGCCTATATTTTTCTTTGTTAGGTTCGTTAATGGTCTTGCAATTTCAGCAAAATTGCTTATAAAACGTCGGTACCAAGATGCTGTCTGCAGGAATGATATCAGTTGTTTTAGGGATTTTGGTGATGATAGTTTACTGATTTCTTCAATTTTACCAGGATCTGTTTTTATACACTGGGGTGTTATAATATGCCCCAGATATTTAATGCACTCACATCCAAATCTGCATTTACCTTTATTTGCTCTTAATTTGTAGTGCCTTAGTTTGGTAAATATTTCGCGCAGATCTGTCAAATGCTGTTCAAAACTAGGCGATCTACAGATTAAATCATCAAGATAAGCCAGTGATTCTGCTTGTAGTTCACGGCAGAATTTATCCATTAGCCTTTGGAAGGTACTTGGTGCATTTCGTAACCCAAATGGCATTCGTTTAAATCGATATGTTCCAAAAGGAGTCACAAAAGATGACTTATCCATATCCTGCTCATTTAATTTAATTTGGTACCTAGTAGCCAGACTGCAAATCAATAGTTGTCATTATATGGCATTGCTTTTGCTTGGTGTAACAAATCATCAATTCTAGGTAATGGATATCGATCAGGAATCGTTATTTTATTTAGTTTCCTATAATCAATGCATACCCTAATTTCATCTGTCTGATTCAGTCTGATTCACCTTTCGGTATAAGGACAACTGGAGCTGCCCATGGGCTTTCACATTCTTCAATCACATTTTGCTCTAACATTTCCTCTAACTTCTTCTTTAGTTGTTGTTGCCTAATAGGAGATAGTCTATAGTCCAAGGAATATATTTGTACCTGATTTATTGGTATATAATCAATACGGGGGTCTCTTGGACCTACACTGTCAATTTCGCGTGGTTCCCGAGGACGTTTGTCACGAGGCGGAGACTCCAAACGTTGTAGGTTCCACTTCGGTTTCTTTGGAGAGGAAATTTCCACTTCTTCCTGATTTGTTTCCGGTGACGGGGCAGAAAGTGGTGAGAGAAAACTCAATTCTCTTGCCCATTTTAAAAAGTCCGGCAATCCTTTGTCGTCTTCCACCGAATTTAATGGTTTTTCAACACTATCGAATCTGAGGTTCTTTGTAGCGTTCAGCGTATTCTGGATTCGAATAAAATGATACTTCTGACCAGGATCGTCAATGAAAAACCATACTCTTTGTGCCAAGTTCAAAATGATTCCGTTTGCTCCAAGGAAATCAATGCCTTACAGAGTGCGATTGTCATTGGCATTCGGGAATACAGAGAATGTTATGGGTAACACTCTATTTCCCACTGACACTTCTACCTTTGTTGTTAGTAGGGTCATCTGTTTCGATGAACCATCTGCTAAGCCGACGAGTGTTTCTTGTTCTTGAAATTGTACTCCTCGTTCCTTCATAATATAATATAATTTTAATCCAGCAACACTGGTACGAGCGGCTGTATCTATATTGGCATGACCAAGAATGCCGTCGTATTTAATTTCTATCGTTGGCTGCGCTTTGGATTGCCCAGTCTACGAGCTTGTACACAAAACTGCGATGAAAATTGCGACGCGAATTGCTGCGATGCGATTTCGTGCGGCAAGACTTCTCCCTTCCACGATCAGGGTGACCATCCCTTCGATGACCATCAACCGTACTGAACGTATTTTGAAAACTAGGTCGTGACATGGGATCGTAAAAAGAAGTGTGCACTTCTGTGAGATACAGGAAAAAGAAACAAAGATTTTGGGTTCATCCATTTATTACTATTAGGAATGCCGAAGAGAACTGATTTCATCTAAAATATGAAGCTTAAATTAGCTTAAATTTTTTTGAATATTTTAGAATGAGCATAATATCTTCATTCGAAGAGCTTTTAAGTTTATTATCACCATATCTTCAGAAACGATCGTACAAGGGAGAGTTCCTGTTATGCCTCTGGAAACGATTGACCTCACTATCCGGTAACTAAAGTAAAACAATAATTCTTTACATTAATTTTTATTGAGAAAAGAGTTTTCCAAATATTACAATCGATAAAATTTACGAAAAATCAAAGTCTTCTTCCGTTGATAGTGTGCATACGCTTGAGTTACAAAAATCATTACTAGATGAATCAATTTGATCTCGTATGTTAGACGAATGTGGACGTTTTGTGTTTTTTTTGTGATTATATGTATAGAATGTTTGATTTGTAGTTAGTTTAAGTAAAAAGTGAAAAGAAGAGTACCTAATACCTACATGTATTTGTCTATTTACCAGGTTAATTTTTTTCTTTGTATTCTTTTTCCTCGAAATTTGGAAATAAACTTTGACTTTCTTCTGACATTTCTTTTACATTAATGTATGTCTTGCCCCCACGCTGTCTCAGACCTAACTAAAATGGCGTCAATAAGTGTGACGTAACATCGCAGGAACGCGCGATGCGAATCAATTCGCAAGTTCTTGCGATGCGTCGTGCGTGCTCGCAGATTTTTACGATGCGACGTCGCATCGCAGTTTTGTGTACAAGCCCTTAGCCGTTAACTTAATTAGGTTCCAATTAATCGAAATTCGAATTGCAAGCTAAAATCAAATGTTTGATTATAATACTGGCAATAATGCCTATATTATACAGTAGGTATCAGTTAATACAATAGTATAATTACACATGTGCTAACCGTGCTTCATTTATAGCCATTCGGTCGTGTTCTTGTGATAAAGTACCAAACATCTAAACATACTTTGAAATGTATAATATTACTAGTTGTGTTCTGCAGTTTCACCCATTATAACTACAGAAACCGTTGATTTTTCCAGCATAATAAGTATCTTAAATATTTATTTAAAATATAAGCTACCCTGCCAAACTTCATCCAAATCCGTTTAGCCGTGTTTGCATGATAAAGAAACAAACATATAAACCAACTAATAAGGACTCTAAACCCTCTTGTTCACACTAGAAATGACACACAAAATGATAGTAACGAATACACAAATAAAAACACATAAAATACAAAACAACATATATACTAGTACTCAAATTACATACACCATAAATACAAACAACGAAATTCCACAACATACAGACATTTCATAATACGACATACTCGTACAAACTTCCATCTACAAAATTAAGTAGGTACACCAAGATTAATCAATTTCAATTCCTCAATCAGTACTTACAAACCAAAACCAACCAGCTTTACCCAAAGTTCTAAAGCAAAGGTTTCTCAAGAGTCCTCAAGCCTGTGCGTAAATCAAGGTCGATTTGACGGCTCGTTAACACAGAACCTTCCAAGATTGACCCGACAAGCCTCAAAGATAAAACGACCAATACTCAATTTCCTTTCAGTTAGGGAAGACGCTAATTCACTGAAATTGAAGACAAAATGTGTTGAAATGACAATTTATTCGATGCAACATTTTATTGACAGTGCCTGCGACCGAGCTTTGTTTGGAAAACTCTGTAAACGCGTCTTCCGAGAGCTATATTTATATTGAATCACAACAAAAGAAAATTTAAAGTGAGGTGTGTAATTTGTACTTACTTCCATATAACTGTGTCCTTGTGCGACATTTTTGCGTGCAAAATTACCCAATTATGAGATAAAAAAATATATCCTACTAATATTATAAACGCGAAAGTTTGCGAGTATGTTTGTTGCTCTTTCACGCTAAAACGGCTGAACGGATTTACCTAAAATTGTTCATGGTCTGGATCAACACATAGCTTACTTTTTATCCGTGAAAATGCGGGCGAAACCGCGAGGCGCAGCTAGTAATAGATAATCAAAGTGGGTGAAAAGTATAGATGTTACAACTTTAACGCCAAACGTATGTTTTACTAGAAGTAAAATGACAAACATAAGAAACATGGTGCAAGTTACGAGCCCTTGTTCAAATAAGTCTTACGCCGTCAGTCCTTGAAACTTTGCCACTTCAAATGCAGCTATTTAACGAAGTATGTTTAATAATATTCATCCTACTAATATTAAAAAACGTAAAAGTCTCTGTGAGTGTGTGAATGTTTGTTACCACGTATCGTAGTAACTACTTAACCGATTTTGATAAAGTTTGAAATAGAGCTAAAATAGGCTACTTTTCATCATCACCGTTTTTTATCACTATGCGCATTAAACCGCCATTCACGTAGGTATTCAAATACTTTTTTACCGCAGTCAGGATTATTTTTCAATTGACGCGTTTCCTTTTAAAAAACTCAATTGAATGCGAACATTAAAAGGTAACGGTCCATTAAGTTACTCACTCGGCATAAAATCACTGCTAGAAATAATTACTTTCTCTACGTTCCGATGACTTTTTAAAGAAAATTCTGTGAATTGTAATTTTTAGCTCAACGTTTCAACATTTTTGATTTGATTTGATTTTCTTTTCGCCATTTCTGGGTTATTCCCATAGTAAAAGTTGTTAAAAATCATGAGTACTGTTGTACCCCATTTCGGCTTTGCGAACCTTTTCCTTCTAACCCTGTATTTGTACTCGACTGCAGAGAAAGAAGGGTAAAGGACTGTATAGAAAGTTTTTTTCTTATTTCATGTCGAGGGTGGTAAAGCGGACGGATCGCCTGATGGTACACGAGGTACCCATCATATAGATTCGTCTTCATATCCGGTGCGCCATAGTTCATTAATAGAATATCCTACAAAGAACAGAAGTCATTTCTTTCTAAAGTTAAGGAAAAAGAGAATGATAAACTTTATCTCCGAACAAGAGATGAGACTATTAAAGTAAGGTTTTATGAGATGAGGGAATAAAAGATTTTAGTAAGGATAGCTGTTAACTTAATTAGTTAACCAAGGTTTCATTCGGTAATAAGATAAAGGCGGTTCATAAATTAAAATAATCTAGACAACGGGTTTATTGCCTTTGTAGAAAGAAGAAAATTTTTCATTCATTGAATGCTTTAATTTATTTTGTTGATATAATGATTTCCACGTTTTGAGATAAAAAACTAATTCAAATATTTAAGCGTACTTCTTTGACATTTAGTATTTTATTACAAATGTTTGACATGTGTTTATACATATTCTTTTTTTACCTCCGGTCTAAAAGATAAAAATGTTTTATTGCAAAATTCTTCTGACGAAACACTTTTCGCTATTTAAATATCCTTGACGTTTTCTTTTTGTAACTCAAAAACTCGAAACTTGAATGCACTAATTTTAAATTTACAACCTGATAGCTAGAAGGCGCGTGATGCACGAGTGCCCGAGTCTCGCCTCAAGCATTTCTTACGAGAAATATATGAAATTAAATGCAACGGATCGTACTAAGACTCCTTTGCGTGTCTAGTGCTCGGCAGGCGCTTTACAAGTCCCTTATACGACTTCAAAGTTAAACCTCACCCTAGAATTTAAACCAAATATTTGACTGGTTAGTGGTTTTGTAAGTATGGGTATAGCAGTGTTAGCAGTTCAACTGAAATGCTGAAACGTGTGACGTATCTCGTTCTATTTTACATGAAACGAGACTTGGAAGGTTTGAGCTTCTTTGATTTCTAGTAGAAATAGAAATAGAAATAGATTTATTTTCCATAAAGATATTACATTTAACCTTAAGAACTAACTAAAACTAGCCTTATCTAAAAAACTAGTAAAATAAAATAATACACATTAAAACAAAAAAACATAAATACCATAATTATTGGTTATAACAAAACAACATAATGGTTATTTATTTCAAACATATCTACGGAAGCCTACCATGACTGTATTACAAGATTGACAAGACGCAATTGACTCTAAAATTAAATTTGTTGTGCGTTGTGAAAACTTTAAATACAACAGTATCGCTGCCCTCAGTTATACCTCTAGTATACAGTGTTAATAGATAAAATAAAGAAATAACATTTTAAATAGCATTAATATGCATAAAAACAAATGCCTTACCTTGTCTTACTCTTATCTTACCATCGTTAAAATGATGAAACAATTTCAAAGCAAATTGCTACGAAAACCGTAGCACGTCGTAGCAAGCTACGCCGCTACGGAAACCTGAGTCCATGCGGGTAACTATAATCTAATCTGTGTCCATGCGAGCTAGACGACACATATCCATTCACTCTTTGCTAGATGCTAAATTTGTTGCTAAGATAAAGCTAAATTTGTTGTTATGCTAAAGCTAAAGAACAATGGCGACGTCCCATACATTGAATTACCCAGCCTTTTTAACATTTGCAAGCTACGTTCATTAGAGATACTTTTAGCAATGATAACTTATGCTACAAGAATACGTATACAAATAGTATTTAATGTACAGAAGTTGGGAGAAAATAATTGACAAAGGTTAAATTGTGTAGGTACTTAACCTATAATGTTATTATGATTATTACCTAAATAACTACATACCTACTGTAAACCCAGCTGTATTGTGATTGCGTCGGGTATAAATACGAGTATAAGTCAAAAAAATGCGTTTCACTAATAGCTTTATTTACATGATTAATGTTTTTTTATACGAGTTATGCGTAACCGGCAATTTATACACCGCAGAGCCATTTTCAACAAAGATCAAATCACTTGAAAATCTTTAGTCCAGAGGGAATGCCGTGTGTCTCGTGAAAAGCAGAGTCGTCAGAGAGGAATATTATCAGGCAAAATCTTCGGTAAATCAACAAATAATGCAAACACTGCGGAAACTTCGTTCGGTTAGAATAACACGATTGTCGAGATGTCGGTTGACTCCTGAAAATGACGTGATATTAGTTGACATTACTGTTATATGACTGACAGAATGCAGCGTGTTGCGTTTTATTTCACGAACCTGCAATAATTTGTTAAAAAATTGAACTTTTGAGTCCCTACTTCTAAAAATATACGAGACCTACAAAATAATTAGAGAAATATTATCATTGAAAACAATCATAATAACATTAATGAACGGGCCTTGTTTTTTTTATTCAACTGGGTCACGCATCGCCATCCTTCTTTACTGCAAAGCTAAAAGCTAAATTTCATAATAGCTATCTCATTTCGACTTCCAAGATACGCCTTTGTCGCAAAACCTTGCATTATAATTAAAACCCGCAGGAACACGAATGCAGGTGCTGTTTCCTTTGTTTCAGAAGTAGAAGTAAAACAAATGTTTCAACAGTTGTTACTAATATTTGCTGCAGACGAATGTTGTTTCTGTTGGTTCTTTTGAAGAGTATTTTAGGTTATTACTGTAGCCGGAGACGTTCCTTTCAAGAAAAAAGATGTTGGTTGTGACAGTTATTTTGTTCATCATTATTTTACAGTTAGCCGCGGTTCTTTTAATTTAGGTACAACTTGATCAATTTCATCGAGATTTTTTGTTCCCTTTAAAAGTTATTAATCTATTATTATTTATCATCAATATCATCAACTTTTTTCCTGCCACCGCTAAGCCGAAAAGAGCTCATAATGCTTATCGTTCTAAAAAACTTTTATTATCGGAACAAACACCCTCAAATCGCAAAAACATTGCAGCTGTAGTGGTAGGGCTCTTTTGCAGAGCCCGCCTGGGGAAGTACCACACCTTTGCCAGTTATTCCACCGCCAAGCAGTAATGTGCAAACATGACTGTGTTCCGGTTGGAAGGGCATTGTTTCCAGTGAAATTACAGGGCAAATGGGAGTTAAACAACTTATATCTCAGGGTGACGAGCGCAGTGCTGTGCCACGCAGGGTCTTGAATTCTGCGAGTTCAAAATTCTGGGTGATGCAGACCTGTTATGGGCAAACGTGACGTTTAACATCAGGCGAGCGATTTGCTCGTCTCGTCACTCATTACATAAAAAAAAAAGCTGTTACATACATTTCATCGAGTGTCAAGGAAATTTTTGTATCAAACACTTGTTTTTTTCACGATATCAGGGTCAGTCTCATATTAAAAGTAGTTCATAATGATGAGTACTTTGAGCATTTTACGCTTTGGCATACAAAGCCCTACCTTACCTCTATAATCCAGTATTAACTTTAAAAAAAGGTAGGCACAACTTTAATGGTTTTCCGGTACTCGTACATCCACTGCCTTCCCACCGGCTTTACCATATCATCCAACCAGCGAAGCCACAGGTAGTCTTTGGGTCTGTGTAATACAGTACTGTAGTAGTATTACTATCTTACTAATAAAAAAAATATTATAAAGAGGAAAGATTTGTATTTTTGTATGTTTGTGTGGAATAAACTCAAAAACTACTGGACCGATTTCAAAAATTCTTTCACCATTCGAATGCTACATTATCCCAAAGTAAAATACCTAGGCTATATTTTTTTTTTATCCACAGCGAAGCGTGGCAGGGAACACCTAGTCTATACTAATATTATAAAGAGGAAAGATTTATATTTTTGTATGTTTGTGTGGAATAAACTCAAAAACTACTGGACCGATTTCAAAAATTCTTTCACCATTCGAATGCTACATTATCCCAAAGTAACATAGGCTATTTATATATATATTTTTTTATATTTTTTTTTGTCCACAGCGAAGCGTGGCAGGGAACACCTAGTATACCTATTATAAAGCTGAAAGCATGCATGTTTGTTTCTAATGAACTCAGTAATGGCTAAACGGATTTACATAAAATTTGGAATGAAGGTCGTTCATGGTCTGGATTAACACATAGGCTACTTTTTATCCCGGAAAACGCGGGTGAAACCGCGGGGCGCAGCTATTAGTATACCTATATACATATACCTATCAGAGCTGAAGACTGACCGTCGTCTAGTCCTGATCTTTATCCGCTGAATTATGATTTATGATTAGGTTTAGAGAGTACGGCTTGCGCTAAACGCCATGATAATTTGGAGTCCCCAAAACAATCCATACGATTGGCAGTGAATAATTTTCCCATGAAAAAAGTGCGGACGTCTACTGATAACTGGCCTCAACGTTTAAGACTGTATTGCAGCCAATGGAGACAATGAACATTTTAAATTGTTTTATATTTATGTTTTAAATTTAAACTAACACGCTGTAAAAGTAATAAATGTTTTTTGCAATAATTTTTTTTTCTTTTACAACTTAATCATGAAATTTATTATTAACCAACTTCAAAAAAGGAGGAGGTTATCAATTCGACTGTATGTTTTTTTTTATGTTTGTTACATCATAACTTTTGACAGGTTGAATCGATTTTGATGATTCTTTTTTATTAGAAAGCTGACGCTTCCCATTTGGTCCCATTTAAATTTAGTCCAGTTCTGATAATGGTATCCATCAGAAAACCATATAAGTCTTAAATTTGCATTAAGTACGTGCGCGACAAATAGATGAATAACTCAATTAATAGTCGGTCTTTTGAAGTCAGATTTTGTTTTGTAAAAATAATGTTCTTGTTAATAATTTATTTTTTTATGAATGCTGTATTACTATTTGGTATTTGAGCCACCTGACGCCAAAGGTCGGCGGAGCGCGGCTCGCTGCAGATATCCCGCTGCATGCAATATTTAGAAAACTCTACTGTGTACATGTACATACTACCACAAGTATGCTGCGCATATGTTGCAGAACTTACGCTAGACTGGGCTGCGACAGAAAAGTTTATAATGGATTGTAAAAATTAGGAAATTAAGTAGGTTTGGAAAAAGTGTATGGAAATGACTTTGTCTATGTGATGTAAAAACACCATTTTGGCTAAGTTATTAAAAGCACTTTTGCATTTTTTCAATGACTTATGTGAATGCACCAACCCGCAATCGGCCAGCGTGGTAAAACACGGCCTGATCACCTTTCGAGGGGTAGGTCTGATATACCACCCCTCCGAATTGAGTTCCCGCCTTTCCGTGGCGGGGGGGATAAGTAGCCGGGCCGCCTTGCCCGGTGAAACTAAGAGGAACCCTAAAGGTTTAGGCTCGGGCCGGCGCCCTGGACATTCCGGGAAGCGGCGGTCAGGGCCTAGGAGCCCTCCCGTATACCACTCCGTAGAGAGGGAACGTGTAGGGCTCGGGGTCGTCTGCGGACGACGACGGGGGGCACATTGTGCCCTCCAGAGGGGTAGACTCGGCCGGCGTCCTGGACAGTCCGGGTAGCGGCGGTCGAGTCCCCGAGAGGGAGAGAGCGGGAGAGAGAGAGGGACCCTTTCTCTCACCCGCTCCGCAGAGAGAAGAGCGGACACGGGGGCGAGTCAGGCCAGAGGGGCCAGTAAGGCTCGCACTCCGTCTCCACTAGGAGGGCCTGGAGTGGCGGGTGCGGGGACACCCGCTGCTTCGCATTGGGCCCTCCAGGGTGGTCGACGCGTCTGATGTTCCGACGCGTCGCCACGAGAGGGAGGGGGTGGCCATCCCCTACCCGAGGTGGGCTGCCTCACGGCGGACATAGGCTGGGCGGGGCTGCGGTGATTTAATGGGCCCGCGGCTCCGTCCATTGCCTGGAGGAACTTCCCAGGGTTTTTAGTGGGTATGCCGCCACTAGGGCGGAGACTCCCACATAACCACCCTGCCCTCCCCGGGGCGGGCGTGGTATCCATAAAGGATTTTCCCTGGGTCACAAAAAAAAAACCAAAAAGGTCTGATAATATACCAGCAGTGGGATAAATAAATGAGTTATTTTAGATTCGTCCCAAAGTTGATTCGTCACGAAAAAAAGTATGTGTAAATTCGTCACAGTTCTATTTTTTTCTAATAAATTCTTCGTTTGTAAATTTTGTAAGCTCCTCACATTTTTTTTTTTATATAGAAAGCAGAAAAATCAAACAATAAGTAAAAAAGAGGTAGAGTTAAAGCATTTCCTAAAAGGGTTATTGCTAGTAACATTACATAGAGGCACTACAATTTAGTAAATGAACTATTATATAATACACATAACAGTTGAACCGCATAACGTTTACTGAGGAAATGGATTTTGGGAAAAGCTTGTGAAAACATTGGACACAATAGGCATGACGACAGTATCAAAAATCGCCGATTCAATGCTTTCAGGGGACTAGCCAGATTAAAAAAAATTAAAACACATGTTTAGTTTTATTTTAAAAAAAAAGATAAATTAAAACATTAAAATACAGCAATCGGCCATCTTGTCAGAAACAACAATCACAGCGTATGACGTCACGCTTCAGTGAACTCAGGTCATCCGCCGCTCATCACGCATAGACACAATGACATGTTTACTAGCCGTGACGTCAAATCGACGCCATGACACAAGCAAGCTGTTTTCGGGCACTGTTGAAAAAATATATGAAAAATGGCTTCAAACTTCGTTAAACTTAAGTTTATTACCGAAATAAAGGCTTTTTTGTAAATAGTAAATGTGTACTCACATTATGGAAGAGGATTTTAAATTCTTTCGTCACGCCTATTTTGTTTGAAAGTCACTTTGACTCGAGTTTTATAGCTTGAGATTATTTTATACCTGATCATCATCCAAATAAACAAAAAAATATGAGAAAACTTCACGAAACTCGTACCTCATCCCATCATACCTCATTTTACCTTTTAAATTTGAACAGCAGAGGTGTGGAACTTATTAAACGTTTAACACTCATAACTCTATTATTCTCATAGCTATTTTTTTGAATCTATCAACAAATTACCTTTAAAAAAATAATCATTACCGGTTCAGCCGTTTGCGAGCTACGATGCCACTGACAGACCATAGAAACACAATAACACAAGCTAAGCTTCAAACACCTCTCTTTTTCCGTCAGGGCTTAAAAACAAAATTAGGGTTCAAAAGTTCCTTCATACGTAACTAGAAACATTAATCGATGTAATTTACACTATGGAACCCTTAAAAGCCGGTATCGTGCGCTATTTGTTAAAACGGCGTCATAAACGGTTCTTTGTGATTTTTTAGAGATCGTAAAAACTTAAATAACGGCATTCAGCTTCCTTTAGACTGAAATACAGTTTTAAACGTTTTTAATGTGGGTACAACACCAGTGTCCGTTTGGATCGTACTTTTCATAACGGACAGTTACGATGTTTTTAGCGATAAGGCCAGTTACACTAGGTTATAAGCGTTTTATCATTTTAGTGGTCATTTCTGGAGTGAACATAAAATTATTTATTTGTCTCGAAATTGTATTACCATTTTAAACTAGCCTAATGTTGACTGTTGAGAAACGGACCTATACTTGTCTCGAAATAAAAAAATCGCAAAATGGTTCGCATCAGATCAGATCGGTTTAATTTTGGAATTGTAATGATTTAAGTGAGTTAACTTTAAAAACGCGTTTTTTTAGTAAATTAATCTAAAAATAAATCAAGATATTACGTAAGTGTATTTTATACTTTACTGGTACAAAATAAGGTGCATATTTTTATGTCAGGGTTTATTTGCTTTTGACAAAAGACAAAATTGTTTAAAAATTCACCAGTTCGTTGAATCTCAATTGAAACGTCAAAATAAATTATAAAAGTACCTAACTCAAAAATTCTCCTTGACATTTTTGATGAAATAACACAATATTTTTGGACTATTTTAAAGCAATGCGTATAATATTACAGACTAAGATGCTAAAGATTTTTATCTATAATTGTTTTTTTGGCTCCGCAAGTATTGTGTATTTAGCCAGTGTCAAAAAGTGTGACGATTATGTGGATTTTTTTACTTAAAACTTTATAAAAAAAATATAAAACCTACAAGAAATCGCGCAGTAGATCCTTTGGATGCAGACAAAGCGTTCACTTTTAACGTTCTTTGAGACAGTACAATAGGTTTAGTAAAGTTCAACGATCGAATTTTTTAGAAAGGAATTCTATTGAACATTTGCATTCTCTAATACCACTATTAAGCCTTTTAGATGTTTTTTTTTCATTTTTTATTGGCTACTGCCTCTTTAAGTTAGGAGGCAACTCCGGATTGACTCTGTCATTGGATAAATTTTACATATTAAATAATGGTTTCAATACCGAGCATGAACAGTTTTCCTCTTTTAAAAATATTCGGATTACAAACTTTTACATAAAGGCAAAGAGGTTCGGTAAAATTCTAGTTTATGTTTTAATCGGCAGTGTTTTGTTTTTGTTTTATTTACTACTGGCAGCTTTTAATGAAGTTGGCGTCGAACTCAAACGCGACACCATAAAGGTTGGACGTGGGTAATGGATAGTTTTTTTAATCATTAATTTTAATTTAGATGGTAGTCTCTATTTTTGTAATTTTAACTGCCTACTTTTTTTTTTAAACTTTAATTTTTAATTTTTTTTAAACTTTTTGTTAATTCTGTAAAAATCTAATTATAGGATAAAGGAAATGCTCTTGTCAGTATTATTTAAATAAATAATAGTTAAAAAAAACTAAAAAAACACGCTTTTTATAAAAAACCGAACTAAAAAAATAGAAAATAAAATTTTATAAATTTAAATTAAGAATAGGGTTGAAAATTTCAATAAATAAAAATTAATAATAGTGTAAATAAATAAATATATGTATTTTATTTTTAAAAAGCGTGGGGTGCATGGGTCAATAGATATTACATATATATTTTGTAGATACATTTTGTATTGACAGACATGAGTAGAGTGATTAACTAGCATTTTGATAATATCTTAGAAAGCACCCCACGCTTTTTTAAAAATAAAATACATATATTTATTTATTTACACTATTATTAATTTTTATTTATTGAAATTTTCAACCCTATTCTTAATTTAAATTTATAAAATTTTATTTTCTATTTTTTTAGTTCGGTTTTTTATAAAAAGCGTGTTTTTTTAGTTTTTTTTAACTATTATTTATTTTTCGCTTTTTAGTTCGATTTGCTAACTATTAACCATCCTTAATATGTACAAATGTGTTGGTGTTATCCGATTTTGGCCGTCTGCTCAAGCAAATTAAAAATAAAATTGATGCGTAACAAAAAATATTGAGCAAAAAGATTTGTAGCCGCGTGGTTTCGATCCTCAGACCTCATAAAATAAAATTGATGTGTAACAAAAAATATTGAGCAAAAAGATTTCTAGCGCGTGGTTTCGATCCAGGGACCTCTGGGTTATGAGCCCAGCACGCTTCCACTGCGCCACTCTGTTCTCTGACTCGAATGACGAAATTACCATTTGTAAGTTAAACGGTATTAAAAGTTAAAGAAACTTTATAGAAAAAGCGTGTTAAAAAAATTAATAGTTAAAAAAACTAAAAAACACGATTTGTTTAGTGTATTGTCATCGGTCCTCGATATATCTACAAAGTTTGAAAGAAATCTGACCGTTCAAAGTGGGTCAAAAACGCGCTCAAAGGAGTCGGTTACATACAAACATACAAACATACAAACATACAAACATACAAACATACAAACATACAAACATACAAACATACAAACATACAGGTGAAGCTAATAAAAGCGTGTTAATAACAAGAAACATTTTATGCGGAACACAGTGCACCCTGAGGCTGTACAATACCTTCCTTTTATGCTTTGAAAGTCATGGTTTGTACATTTTCGTAAAACATAAAATACATGAGGACTTTTTCTTCTTTTATTATTTACAATACTAATGAAAATTTATGTAGGTATATCTTTAATTATGAGAAATTAAATTTTCCTTTTTGTATTTGTCGTGTTCTAAAAATATTTTAAGTCATTTCCTGGGTTATTGCTTGTTTTCTGTTGGATCAAATAAAAGTAAAATGTTTTTTTTATTTACTTATAAACGTTGATAACTTTATTGTTAATAGATGGTTGATACAAAAATACCGATCAACTGAAAGTTTAGTTCAAAGCGTGTCAAACTAGATGGCGTTTTTCTTCATGCTCTTTATTTCATCAACTTTTTAAACCAAACCACAATTTACCATATTCTAGATATGAGTACTTCTAACATAATTCATATTCCCAACCTACACAAAAAACGTATAATATTTTTAATTATTTTGCTTGTCGAGACGATCAAATCGCCTAATACTAAAATGTTAAACGTTACGTTTGCCTATAACAGGTTTATTGGGCCCAAGTTTGAAGGCTTTTTTTACGACAGAATTATTGACGTCCTTTTCTAATAGGTTGCAATGACAAAGACGGATATATTTTTAGTTAGTTTATATCTGTCAAATAAAACCTTCAAACTTGAGCAAATTACCAAGAGTTAATCAATAAAACCTATTACAACTTCGAAGTCTCTTACATATTTGTATTGCATAAAAAAGCATTTTCAAGTATAAAATAACAAGGATTTTTAACCTCTTGCAGTCTTGTAAAAACATCGACAGGGACGGGTATTTTATTTTCACATTACCCTTTTTTCTTAAATCGACAGCGCTGAGTAAAGTACACTGAGACTAGATGTTGGCACTAGCGGTTAAAGGAACAACTACGGTCAGAAATTTTTAGAATGGACGATATTTTTGTCGTGACAACGTCTAATAAATCGATGAACGCCGGGTGCACGCACTAAAAAGTGTCCCGTTACGCTCATTGTGACGTCACGATCGGAGCGAGAACAGTATGCAATCATTTCATCAATGTTTGGTTATGACGTTGTCACGTTAAACTTTCGTCCGTAAACCGACTTTACAGAGAACCAATTTTTTTTTGCAAGATCTAAACTGATATGGTTTTTTTTACAAAGAGTGGCAGATAAGCAGAAGCTATGTGAGTCATTTGCATAGCAAGTCTAGGTTTACCAGCTAACATTTTAGCATAATATACCATAACCTAATCATACCATGTATTGAATATTAATTTCCATTGAACATTTTTTTGTAGGAACATTTATTTACATCGGGTGATATATTTTTGTAAAATAAAATAAGACTTGAGTAATGTTTTTTTATTTTATTTTGTAGTGTGACGAGACGAGCAAATCGCTAGCCTGGTGTTAAACGTCACGTTTGGCCATAACAGGACTATGCCATCCAGAATTATCAACTCTTAACATTCAAGACGCTGCGCGGCGCAGCACTGCGCTCGTTACCCTGAGATATAAGATGCAAATTTATGGTGAGAATTTACAATTTTTCACGTCGTATCGCCAGTTATAAATCGCTGTCATTCCCCGGACGTTCATATAGGTGTAGAGTCACCACTACCAGCCAGTTATCAGGTCGGTAGAAGAAAGTTGTTCGATTTTATGCACACTGAGCTTAGACCATTATTGGACGGGAGATAGCGTCGATTCTTGGAAGCTTTCATTTGTTATGAAAACTGTTGGTAAGTTTAACTTTTTTGATTTAAAGTTTGTTGTTAGTTTGTAAGTTTTGCAATGTTATGGCAGTTTCTTTGGGATAGCTTTTGGTGGCAATTAGAAAGATGATAATTGTCAACATTACCTATAGAATTTGTTTTTTTTAGCTGCAGACCAATAAAATTTGCATAGACCAATATAGGTTATACAAAATACAAACTGACAGTCAGACAGAAAGACGCCGGACTCCCACCATTAGGATTCCATTTTCCCACTCTGTTAAGGAACCCTATAAATTATCGCCCAGTACAGTGGTCGTTTTAAAAACTTCTAGCTTTTCAAAAACAAAACAATTTCATTCTTGGCACGTGGAATAAAAGAATCTATCCACGAGATTGCGTTTCGTTCCAGTTGCGCTCTGATCCAGTGCTGGACTATAAATCATTGGATCTTGATAAATTATACAGTTATGCGAGTCGGACGCTGCCGCTATAATATCATTCCGGGAAGAAATCGGACGTGGATCGAGGATATGTCGCGAGCTGCTGAGAAATCGTGGTCCTAGGCTATGAAAAATAAATGAGATGACCGTATTCCTGTTTATGGTAAAGTAAAATCTAGAATTGCGTTTTCTACGAGAGATAGATAAACTCTTTATGGTTGACACCAGAAATTTCTGACAAAAGCATAATAACGCTTAAAACTGGTGCAACAACTGGCGGGCTTTTTTCTAAGAGTAAAGAGCGATTACTTCCAGGTAACATTAGGAAGAAGAGGTTACAGCGAGCAGTAAGACAACAGCGACAGCTGTATATACTATGGTAAATATGTGTATTTTATACGGAACCATAAAATGTGGAACTCTAAATCACGCACGCACTCTAATTAATTTTAATTCGAAAATACGCTACCGTTACTAATTTGTTGGTCAGGGATTTGTGGTACGACACATGACGCGGTACCGAGCGCTCATGTTTTCGCGGGATCATTTCGACCTCACGTAGCGTAGTGTGTGGATTCCACGCCACTGTTGCACCGACTAATCAGGAAAGGTCCTAACTGTACATCGTAGTCGTAAGGCCGTACAAAAAACCACCAAAAAGCCCAATTTTCCTTTTTTTGTCGACGAGTTTGACTCACAAATTCTCAGAGTAACCTAAAAACCTCTACCAAGAAATTTCTACTGGCTGGAGTTCTTAGACTTTCTGAAAAAAGACCGACCTTGCTTTAAAAGCTGTGGTATTTTTTTTCACACAATTTATTTTCAGAAATATAGAATAAGAAGATAATATGTTCATAGAAATTAAAAACTTGAGTTTTTCGGTTTTTATTCATTTATCGGTGATGTGTTGGTAATTAAGGTTTAGAAGTTCATTTTTTCAATTTTTCTTGGAAGAGCTAAATGTCACTTTGTGGCCTCGTAGCGTGAGTTGGCACCCAAAATAGGCGTGACGAAAGATTTTAAAATCCTCTTCCATAATGTGAGTACACATTTACTATTTACAAAAAAGCCTTTATTTCGGTAATAAACTTAAGTTTAACGAAGTTTGAAGCCATTTTTCACATATTTTTTCAACAGTGCCCGAAAACAGCTTGCTTGTGTCATGGCGTCGATTTGACGTCACGGCTAGTAAACATGTCATTGTTTCTATGGGTGATGAGCGGCGGATGACCTGAGTTCACTGAAGCGTGACGTCATACGCTGTGATTGTTGTTTCCGACAAGATGGCCGATTGCTGTAATCTAATGTTTTAATTTATTGAAAATCTTAATAATCTGTTTTTTAAAAATAAAACTAAACATGTGTTTTAATTTTTTTTAATCTGGCTAGTCCCCTGAAAGCATTGAATCGGCGATTTTTTGATACTGTCGTCATGCCTATTCTCCCCTTACTCACTTGAGCGCTACCTGAACACGTTTTAATAGGAAATTACGTTCAGTCAATAAAGTTGTTATGCATATTAAGACACGTAAATAGACTTTAGTAAGTAGCTGTTTACAAACTTATTTGTATTAGCGCCGGATTGAGACGTATGACGTGATTTGGGGGAGACCGACGTCACAGAAGCGACAATTACCAAGCTAGACTTACGTCCTTTTCAACTTTAGAAATTCTTTATTTTAGATCAATTTAAACTGTACCTTACTTTAATAGAGGCTTTTTATTTATGTTTTAGAGGAATGAGTTATTCTTCTGTAAGCATTACGAGTATCTGGTTGTGCGAGTGAGTTGTCGTAGTCACCCTTTGGTGCTTGACACCCGAGGTGGACCGCCCCTCCCCACCACGTCGCTGTATCTGAACTGTATCTATGCTAACTAAACTTAAAAAAATGGTTTCGCTCCAACAAATCCAATATACAACACAAAGCTTTCTAACAACTGAACAAAAACAAATACATGGCCAACAAAAACGCGTTCTGTCGACGTAACATAAATAGAACACACGCTTGCCCGCCTGTAGGCCTGGAGGCTCGATAACGCGGCACATGTGATTTTAATGATGCCTTTTTACCTTGTTCGTGTTGTTTTTGAATAATTTTATCCGACGTCGACAGGGCTTCTTTTCGTGATCGCTTTAGCGGGGTTTGGTGAAAGATAGGATTTTTTCTTTGACGAGTGTAATGTTGAGAAAGTGGCTTATGGAATTTAATCTTGCATTTAATTTTTTTCTTCTATTCAAGTGCATTAATATTATAAACTAGTTTAGGCAGTCTCAGTAATCCGGCACTGCAATAGTCCAGCAGTCCGGGACGTCCAATAATCCGGCATCCTCTGGCCGCGCCTCTTTACCGCACTCTTATCACCATAGTACATATTTACTGCTTTCTGCACATTCCATCTGCTGTCTCCAAACTGCTTTTGTTTTAATTTAAAAAAAGTATGGCTGAAAATGTCCAGTAATCGTTTATTATATTTTTTTTACACAACATTATAGTAACCCAAACATTCCAATAATCCGGCACTCATTAGTTTTTAATAAGCCCGGATTAGTGAAACTGCACTTTTACTTTATAAAGTAACGTGGTTTTGACACATTTTGTTATAAAATACCCACTAAAAAATTAAGTCGTTTACTAATAACTAATAAAAATAGTTAATTCTATAGACTAGTTTCGATTGTATCGTCTAAGGTTTACGTGTACGGTAATTATAACAAAATGTTTTTAGTTTTTACTAGTTTATTTAATTTTATTTTGTTTTAGTTTAATTGTAGCTTTGACCTTCAGCTCCTTCATTCCGTCTAGGGCGAGTAAATCAATTTGTCTTCGTTGTCGCTCCCTTAAATGAGTCTGGTTTACCTCAACTTTGCTCGGTCGCTCCAGAATTACTTTCTAATGAGATGCCGAGATGGGATAGTTTTTGTTAAGTTCAGAAGTTAAATCTTTTTTCTTTTTTTTCTCTCTTTTAACATTTTGTGTCGAGGATAATGGACGAGCTGGCTTTACGATAAGTAAAAAATTGAACTTTACCTAATATTTCGCAAATATAGCATTTTTTTTTTTATAATGAATAAATCCGCATTTCACCACCAACTCGCCTGTTGGTAAGCGACGATGTGGTCGAAGATGAAGCACGCAGATTTAGAAGATACCACTCTGATATATAATATATATTCACTCTGACCTTGAAAAGTCCAAAATTATATCTCTTGGGAACAAGGAAGCCGGAAATCGTTTTTATTTACAAAACATAGGAAGTAGGTTTTTATATAGGGATGTAGGGTTCGTATAGGCCGAATAATAGCCTTGGTGTCAGAGTTTTTAGGCCGCCTGAAGGCCTCTAACATGGCTTGACGGTTGTTGTCAAATAAAAAACAACCAGGACCTACATTTTAACGTGTTATGCGATTAACAGTGAAAGCACAGAAGCAGCGCAGCAGTTAAAAATGAACCCTGCGGTCACCCATCTAAAAACTGACCGTGGCGTCCGTCCTGTAATATTGATAATAATCAGATACAAACACCTAGTCGAGGTTCTTCACTATGACCGCAATAATAGGACATCAACATTAATTTGGGATAAAACCATTCTACATGTGACGTATTTCGGTGAGTATGTCAAATCTCTTCTAAAAGTCCGGGATATCTGCCCATCGAGGCCCTTTGGTGAAAAGGCCCTCGCATTGAAAGGTTTATCTTGGTTTACATTGAATATGGGCCAAATCAGACGTGTATTCTCTAAAGACCGGAGTTACCAAGATTTCGAGATAAGAGATAAAGATGTTTGTTATTTTTTTTGGAATACGAAAAATCAACACAAATTGTTTGCAACGCTGGAGGTTTATTGTGATCAAACAAGCTGCGCCCCGTGGTTTCACCCGTATGATGCTAAAAGTAGACTGTTATGGGTTAATTACACGTAACGAGTAAAGTGGCGAGACAGTAAATGGTTACAATCGGCCGAACAAACAAATTATAGTTCTAGTGGTTCTAGTGACTGTCTCGAGTACTCGGCCGAGGGGACTGTCTCGCCACTGTACTCGTTACGTGTAATCAACCTATTAATCCATGACATAAGCTATCTTTACCTATTCCAAATTGTATCTCAATCAGTTCAGTAGTTACGGAAATAAGTTGTAAGTGGTAACAAATATCCGCACACAAACTTAAACACCTATCATAATATTAAGTAGGTCCTTACAAGTTTTCTATTTATTTTATGCTTCTCATAATCTATATATAAAAATGAATCACTTGAATCCCTTGGTCACGCCATCACGCGTGAACGGCTGGACCGATTTCACTTTTTTTTTTTTTTGTTACTGTCATTGTCAGGAGAAGGTTCTTATGAAAGAAAAAATTAAAAAAATAAAAAGAAAAAAAGAAAAGAAAAAGAATAGGTACTTAGCGCTTTGGACAATGTAAACTTTTTTAATGTAACATTTGACATTGAATTGCTTGCTCAAATATCATCAAGACACATTTACTCTACGTTTATCCCAAAATGTTTTCTGTGCGAAGCCGGGACGGGCCGCTAGTGTTATATAATAATATGAAACGAGCTGATGCTCGAAACTTCCCTGCCCAACTAACACACTAATGCAAATTACAGCTCTAATTTCGAACTCAAGGCGTATTTTGACACCGTTATGGCACCGCTATAAACCTTAAAGCCTTAGCCGTTATTTCTACCAGTTTGTTATTTGGTTGATAACACGTAACGAGTACAGTGGCGAGACAACTCGGCTGAGTAATTGGTTTGTATAAACAGTTTGATGAGGCGAGGCAGTCAGGATCGTTATTTGTTTGCTCGGCCGAGTATGGACATACGGCATTTACTGTCTCGCCACTGTACTCGTTATGTGTAATCAACTCATTAGTAGGGCGATGTAGCTCATGTTTCGTTGCCAAAGACGAGCTCAAAAGAAATTGGTTGTCTGAAAAGTCAGTTTACGGACGATACGTGGCAATGACAACGTCATAACAAAACATTGATGATATGATTGCATACTAACCAACAATGACAACGTTACAATGAGCGTAACGGGACACTTTTTCGTGCGTGCACCCGCCGTTCATCGATTTATTAGACGTTGTCACGTCAAAAGACAAAATCACCCCACATGCATTCAAAAGACATGCACTTCATATACCTACGTTTGTTGGTAAGTACCTACTTTCCCTATTCCTGGTAAATGCAGAGAATACCGCAAGCCTGTGGTACAGTGAGAGCGAACGTGTTTAACTGCTCCTTAACTATGTAAAGCACTTGAGCTAGCATTTGCCTAGAACTTGAGGACTCGACTGTATTTGCTAACCTGAGCAAATTCATTAGGATACTAAAACGGCTGGTATTTCTGGTAACAAAGACTGTGCTTGTTTTGACACGTGAGAGTTAATTGGTTGGTTAATTTTTAAGGAGTATTAGATAGATAGATAGATAATCTCTTTATTGTTCACACCATAAATTACAAACAGTAGGATTATAACACCTAAAAACTAGTGCGACAACTGGCGGCCTTATCGCTAAGAGCGATCTCTTCCAGGCAACCTTAGGATGGAGAGGATAGATAAAAAATATTAGAAACGGGGGTGCAATATAGAAGAAAAACTGTGTCATATTTATAAACCTACATAAAAAAATAACAATATATAATACTTAGAAATACATTCAAATACTAAAACTACCTATACTTGCGAAAAATATACTAAAACATATGAAAATATAAATAAATAAATAATAATACTAATAGGGAAGAATAAAATACATAACAAATAAATAAAAACCAAAACAAAACAACAATTTGTGAGAAATACTAAATAAATAATCACTGAGAAAATGGCAATTGCGATAAGTAATATCTTTTTAGCTGATTCTTAAAACATGCAAGCGATGTAGCATTTCTAATTGACACTGGCAAATCGTTCCAAAGCTGAACCGCCTGGAAAGCAAAAGATTTGCCGTAAAAAGTTGTACAGCGCGCGGAAGGTGTCTTAAGGGAGAGGGTATCTTTAGATCGAAGGGTATGGGAATGAGAGGCATGCCAGAAGGCGAAGAGATCTTTTAAATACCGTGGGGTAGATGGATTAAACAAAATATTGTAAAGAAGGGAGAGGATGTGAGCATTCCGCCGAGTATTTTGGTTTACATACTCGTATATACATATTTACATACCACTGGCTTTTCGGTGAAGGAAAACATCGTGAGGAAACCTGCATACGTCCGGAGAATAAATTCAAAGGCTTATGTGAATCAACCAACCCGCACTTATGAGGGTTAACCTGTATCCCAGCAGTGGGAGGATTTAAAGGTTGCTTATGATATGATGATTTCGGTTTAAAGGTAAAAGAGTGTTGAGCAAAAACAAATCAAATATGACTGTATGAAATAGTACGCAAGGTAAAATACCAATCGATAAACGATGTTTTCCTTCACAGAAAAGAAAAAAGTGGTATGAAAACTCGTACATAACACATAAGTTTCAAAGAACTCAGGTAAGGAAGTACAAGTCGAGGTTTGAACCACCTCACGAATTCGAAGCGAAAAAACAATATAATATGAAGAATAATACAGTCAAACGCCAATAGTCGTTAACCACAATACAAAATTTCTTAAAAGCCTAAAATCAAAGCCAATCACAAAAGCTGGCAGCCATTTTGATGACCAGCGAGCTGCCACTCCTGACGAGGGTCGTACTTAATAAGAAGCGGGCAATTTGTAATATTACTTGTCACGTGCCTTAACCTCTGAGGCCCTGTTCTCGCGATTGAGGCATTATCTCGGTCACTGTCGCTCTCATTAGAAATGTCATCAGAGTGAGAGTGACGGAGATAATCTCGAGCGTCCAAGAATAGAACCCCTGGACGGTGCTGCGTCATATGTGGACGCATTGTCTTTGGGATGATTAATTTTTTGAAGACACAAACGGGCTTTTTGGAGTCTTCCTTCTTTTTAAAATTGAGAGTGACGGTCATTTTTTGGAATCTTTGCTTTTATTGCCTAAACTTTGAGCTTTATATTGTTAAAAATATGGACTAGAGATCCTGAGAATTTTTAAATGGAGTTTCTTTAATTATAGGCTATGGCCACGTGGATCGACTGCATAGTTCGCTCAATCGGACTAAGGGCTTGTACACAAATCTGCGATGCGATGCGATGCGATGCCGCAACGCAGAAACTTGCGACGCGAATTTCTGCGATGCGATTTCTGCGGCAAGGAAATTCTTTGCCGCAGAAATCGCATCGCAGAAATTCGCGTCGTGCGTGCTCGCAGATTTTTGCGATGCGACGTCGCACCGCAGTTTTGTGTACAAGCTCTAAGTAAGAAGACTGTCAAACAAATCTTCTTTCAAATAAAATAAATTGATTAAATGTCAGTTTAGCCGTTTGAGAGATACAAAGATATAGACAGACACACACGTTAAAATGATAGCAGGGGGTCTTTTCGCTTTATGGATTAAAAATAAAATAGTAGTAAAAGTTATTTTTTAAAGATGAATATTGAGAAGGTACTATGAGCCTTTTCGGCTTAGCATTATCATTTCCTTTTAACCCTATAGGCCCAAGTTTGAAGGCATAAGTTGATCTAATTTTTCTAAAAGCTTTGATGTTCTTATATTATAAGTTGCAATGACAAAGACAGATGTATTTTTAGTTAGTTTAGATCTGTCAAGTAAAGCCTTTAAACTTGGGCCCAATATCCCTAAGTGCTTACAGCAATGCTAAAGTGAGGTTGGCACAACCTTATTTCTCAGTGTGAATATCTTCTTATCTTATACGAGTACATATATAAAATTCTCGTGTCACAATGTTCGTTCCCGTACTCCTCCGAAACGGCTTGACCGATTCTCATGAAATTTTGTGAGCATATTGAGTAGGTCTGAGAATCGGCCAACATCTATTTTTCATACCCCTAAGTGATAAGGGTTGTCCACCCCTAACATTTATTTTTATTTTTTGGACAAAATTTTTATTTCTTATATTGTTGCTTATGTGGCATTAAAAATACATACAACCCTAAATTTTCACCCTTTTATCACCAACCCCTATTTTTAATAGTCTCTAGAAATAATTTATATGGCAAAACAACGTTTGCCGGGACAGCTAGTATAATATAATGTACATTATCCTGAATGTTAAACTTTATGGTAACAAAACTGAAATCCCAAGAAATAAAACCCCTCTAACAGAGTCCGAGCACAAAGCCACCGTTTTACTAAACCTCATTTAATTCCCATTAAAAATAGATGCCAGTATAGATAGGATTGGTAGAACGAACGAGCCCTCCCTAAAATTGCTGTTTGCATGCATTTACCCGCAGGACGGAATTAGCCGGATCGGCAAACGACCTGGCTTCACGGTTGTCGTCCGGAGAGATAGCGGGGCGTAATACTTACAGTAACACAACTTTAAGATAACGATAGAATTTAATAATCTCTTGCCAGGCATTTTCCTTTATTTAAAACCAGGTTTTCTTTATACCTCGTCTATGAATCCTTGCTATCCTAGTTTTATGTGGCGAGATCACCACAGCAATAAGGCCACCAATTGTGGTAGTAGTTTCCAAGCGTTACTATCCTTTTTCGTTTATAATTTCTCGTATAAAAATAGATAGAGAATAGATATTATTTTCATTTAAATCTAAAACATCTAGAATATTGAAACCGCATAACGCCAGTAGCGCCTCGTCGGTTTTCTTTTTAGCTAAACATTTCGTTCTACAAAGGTGTCAGACAACTTGTTAGTCCAATCGAATTAAATTCGTTTATATTTATATTTCGGGCCGTTACAATATTTGGGAAAGTCAAAAACACAATCGTTATTTTACAAATTGCCTTGCCAGTTTAAAGCAGTCACGGCACTTGGATTTTGGACCCCATCGCATCGCACCCCTTACTATGTGTATAGTGCGAGATAATTCCGTGTCTTGCGGTTATTACGCAGAAAGCTTATTGTAGCATCATTAACGCTAACAGAAACATTGCACCCGAGGGGCTGATGCAAGATTGCTCGAGCTTTCATTGTTCAGATTTGGACTACTATTGGACTTTCTGTCACTTTTATAGATTGAACTGATCTTGCGGATCCAAGATGATTTGGGCTAGGTGACTGAGAGTAAAAAACAAAGGTAGGGTTTATAGGTTTTTGAAGTGCTTTGAGGGGGGGGGGGGGGAACTTGAGCTTCTAAGCCCCTCCTGGATCCGCCACTGAACTAGTAAATGTAGTAACTGTAGTAAAAATATTAATGTGTCCAATTGTGAGTGCATGCGAGTATTTTTATAAGATTACTAGATTAGTTTTTGTGTCGTGGTGTCGTTAGAAGTCAAACGTGAATTATAAAAAGATAAAGTGATAAGTAGGGGAAACGCATGCTGACACACAGGTTCAATTATGAACGAATTGTTGTGGTTCAATTATGGGCATTGTTTCCAGTGAAATTACAGGGCAAATGGGAGATTAATCAACTTATATCTCAGGGTGACGAACGCAGTTCTGTGCCGAGCAGGGTCTTGGATTCTGCGAGTTCAAAATTCTGGGTGGCGCAGACCTGTTATGGGCAAACGTGACGTTTAACATCAGGCGAGCGATTTGCTCATTTCGTCACATAATCACAAAAAAAAAAAAAAAAATTAGAATTTATAAACTTTTGACATTATTTAACTTTTATTTTTTAGTAGACATTTATTGATTTGGGATTATGATTTGATAATGGTTTGAATAAATTAAAGTTTTTGAATCAACTAAACCACAAGAATAAAAATGTGTTGTAAAAACATATTTTTTTACCATAACTTTCTTCAATAATAACGACGTGCAAACTTAGTGCTGATCGAATGAATTTGGATAAGCCAAAGAAAGCATTGTACATAAAAAAGCGACGGCAGCAAAAATAAATCAAACACATTTAATGCCATGCAGCTAACAAAAGAGCCCGTAACAAAGAATAAAATATTTGTGTTAGACTCGAGATTTATTACGAGCCTACATTTAAATAAAAAGCATCCATTTACCACCCTTTATTTGTACTTGCCAAGTTTTGAAAAACATTTGGTGAGCGAACTTATATCTCTCTCAAAGTGCCAGCGCAAACGGTGCGCTTTGTCGCTGCCACTAGACACAGATTTGTCGTTTACTTTTTTTTTGTTTTACATCGGACTACACATGTGTTTGGCCACAATCGCACCTGATGCGAAGCGACGATGTGATCAAAGATGTAGCACACTTGCCCAAGAAAAATCTATTTGTATTCTATTTGTATTTCTAACAACCCCGGGTTGTCCTTTTTCGGAAAAACAGGATTAATTTTACAGTAGAATTTTCTGCTGAAGTCTGTCTCTGAGCTGTTGCACACAGCTTGCGCTGGCACTAAAACTTGTAACAGAAAAAGATCTGTTTCTGTGAAAAAACATTACGAAATTGTAAGGTATTTCAGAGTTAATCCAAAACCCTAGCTTTAGATTTCAGTCTAAGACATAGAACACTAAGACATAGAACACTAAGACATGGAACACTAAGCGCAACAAGACGACACTAAGTACATAAGAACAAGTCGATCGCGCGTTGCCCTCTGCAAAGCTTTATGCGACACAGAATGTTTAAGGTATGTTGTATTGAGAAATTCAACTTTAAAAAGTCCTTACTTATAAAGCCTGCTTAAAGTTAAACATTGCCTAAAGTTCTCCGTCTCGTTTTCGCATGTTACATATTTTCACGTCAGCGAAAAGTTGACAGGATTTTTTAGCAGTGACTAACTTTAGACATGGTTTATAACTAAGGTCCTATATCCATATCAATGTAAGATTTAAAAGTTTAAATAAGAATAAATGTGGGTCTTCAATTTATTTCATTTTAGAACTCCCACAGCGTTTTGATGAATTAATGAGTGGCCAAAATGAAGTTAAAATTGAAATGAGATTGAAACCAATTTATTTTAATCAATTATTGAATTCAAGTTTTATTACTAATTTTAATATTTCTTGTCGAAGGGCTTAAAATTATTAAAATAGGACTATTTTGGTAAGCCTTACAAGAAAAATAAAAATCCAACGAACTAAATACCAATACTAAATATCAATCTAAATATGTCATTATTTATGGCCAACGAGTTACAAATGTTACTCGCAGTCCTTTATCTATCTATCTATCTATATCTATTCTATATATATATATATATATATATAAAATGAAACCCGTTTTCCTTGGTCACGGCCTCACGCGTGAATGGCTGGACCGATTTAACTAATTCTTTTTTTGTTGTATTTGTTATTATTAGGAGAAGGTTCTTACGGAAAAAAATATTAAGAAAATCTCTCAGAAATATTGAAAAACCATAAAAACAGCCCTTTTATTTTTCCCATACGTTTTCTAACTAAAACGAGCTTTATTGCTATTGTATAAAGTTCATATTGAATTGCAAGCACTCACTGTTGTTTAAGCAATGTAGGTATGTTCCTAACGTCCAAGAGTCAATTTGCACTTTATTACCTCTGTACAAAGTTCAAATTCAATCATATCTATCAAAACAGTGTGCGTTTTATACTGATAATTTTTACTATAAATTGACAAGTTAGCATCAACAAACTACGGTTGCTATAGTTACGCAATAGCATGAGAATAGAGGTTATAACAAAGAGTTCCTATAATTATTCTCAACACCTTTGGTCACGCCATCACGCGTGAACGACTGGACCGATTTCAATTTACTCTACGTTTATCCCAAAGTCTACCCGTGCGAAGCCGGGACGGGCCGCTAGTACATTATAAAACAAATAGTTGTCAACACTGCAGAATAACCATCACCCGTGGTACTGTTTCCGCGGCTACTACTACTTCTACAAGTACTACTATTATGTGACTACTTTGGTCTACTGTCCGTCTTCCCATCTCTACTTGAGTCCTGCGACTTCTTTAACCACAGACCCTATTCTTGAGCGTCCGAGAATATCTCACTCGTCAGAATTGGTCCCCACGTCTTTGACGTATGGTCTATGAGACAAATGCCTAACACGTTTCGTCGCTCGTTCTACTAATTCATTTTCAAAATATTTCATCTTAATATATATAAATCTCGTGTCACAATGTTTGTCCTCAATGGACTCCTAAACCACTTAACCGATTATAATAAAATTCGCACACCATGTGCAGTTCGATCCAACTTGAGAGATAGGATAGTTTAAATCTCAAATTATAGTCGCAATTTTAATGTATTGCAAATTATATATATACTGATAATTTTTACTATAAATTGACAAGTTAGCATCAACATACTACGGTTGCTATAGTTACGCAATAGCATGAGAATAGAGGTTATAACAAAGAGTTCCTATATTCTCAACACCCTTGATCA
Source organism: Alcis repandata (assembly GCA_949125135.1). Classification (NCBI taxonomy): domain Eukaryota; kingdom Metazoa; phylum Arthropoda; class Insecta; order Lepidoptera; family Geometridae; genus Alcis; species Alcis repandata. The sequence goes on from OX421238.1 coordinate 10,437,164, forward strand.
CGCGTGAACGGCTGGACCGATTTCAATTTACTCTACGTTTATCCCAAAGTCTACCCGTGCGAAGCCGGGACGGGCCACTAGTTGTACTATAAAATACTTCCTTATATTATACTACTACTCTCTCATATCGGTGCCCTAGATATTATAATATAACTAGCTGACACGACAGACGTTGTCCTGTCTTAACGACGACTATTTAATTCGAATTGGTAAAAAAAGCCATTGCGTCAATTCTATGTCAAATGTCAAATGTCAAAAGTTACATTAAAAAAGTTTACATTGTCCAAAGTGCTAAAGTTAAATTATGGTTTAAGCATTTTTAAATTTACTAATTCTTCATGTTTTTTTACTATAAATTGAGATGTGAGCTATCCTATCTCCTAAGTTAGATCGAACTGCACCCGGTGTGCAAATTTGATTGAAATCGGTTAAGTAGTTTAGGAGTCTATAGCGGACAAACAACGTGACACGTAATTTATAATATACTAGCTGACTCGACAGACGTTGTCCTATCAAAAGCCATTGCGTAACTATAGCAACCGTAGTATGTTGATGCTAACTTGTCAATTTATAGTAAAAATTATCAGTATATATATAATTTGCAATAAATTAAAATTGCGACTATAACTTGAGATTTAAACTATCCTATCTCTCAAGTTGGATCGAACTGCACATGGTGTGCGAATTTTATTATAATCGGTTAAGTGGTTTAGGAGTCCATTGAGGACAAACATTGTGACACGAGATTTATATATATTAAGATATTAAGAAGATGTATCTGATCCTTTTCTGTTTAACGTTACTACATTTTTATTTATCAAACAAATACCATACACTGTCAATGGAAATAAGGGCTATTTTATTTTTATTTATTTATTTTATGGACTACTACTCCTCAGTCTTTGCCACCAGAAATGGGTCTTGGCTTCCGACACCAGAGACCGCTATTCATCTCGATCTAAACAACCTTCTCGTACTATAAAATAGCTAAAATATATTACTGCCCTTAAACCAAATAACCCAAACAAAATATTACGGGTTAGTAACAGTAGCTTCCTAAGAAATTCGCCGCATGTGAAGATTTCAGCCGTATCTCCCATTCGAATTCGGCACTCATTTCCGGCAGAAGTCCGTATTTACGACGCCCCTTTAATGGACTTAGCCTCTTTTTCCTTATAAAATGTTGCAAGTTTTGTTTCTGATAAAATTAAACGTGTTTCACCAGTGGGAAGTTGGTAATGTCTTGTAGCCGTAAATTTGAAAATAGGTTTTTTTCAGCTTAATTCTTTTAACAATACAAAACAATGTTTTTAAATTCACACCACAAAAATAACGTACCTACAAACACTATAATCTATTATTGCACTCTTAATTTTAGAGGTACATAACAAAAATTATAAACAAGAGAGCGTTGTTAATCTCTTGTTTATAGCAACGATATAAAACCCACCGAACCATAAAATGATGCCATTTACCAAACCGATCAAGCTAATAATGTTCACAACTTCAAACACTCGCCGGCATCCAGCCTTTGATGTGAATCCCAAAACTCAAACACGTGGCCAACATCTCTCAACCAAAAGTCACCCGAACTCCGAACTCCGAACTGGAACTTATAAGTTCGAGAATTCGAAACTCGCAAACTAATATTCGATTTCCGCCGTCAGAGGGCGCGTGCTACTTTATTCCATATCGAGATTGAGATATTCTGTCGCAAAGTTGGTAGGGGCTGCGAAGGGATGACTTTGTTGCAATGTAGTTGGCAATTGGGAAATGTACTTTCGCCGATTGTTGGTCGAGAAAATATTTTATTAATGCTTAATTGAATATAGTCGCTTCAAAAAACTTAAGCAATTTAACTTTTCATAACTCTAATGTGAAAAGAAAGGTCATGAGACACATGAGAGACTCGCTTTTCTCTTGGTTTTATTGGTATATACGAGTAGGCACCAAATATTAAATATTTAATGTCACCCTGCACAGAAAATATTTCGTACTACTGAACAAATTTTCTTGTTGTTTTCACGAATAATGGAAGATATTAAAGAAGCAAGTAGCCAAGTTTATTTTGAAATTCAAAGCTTTCTAAGGAGTTAGACGAAGTTAATATTATAAGTTGCCGGAGATTACGTACAAATTATTTGAACATTCTCTCTACGGCCCTTATGTCCAATTTCCTATGCCCTAATTCTAAGTGGGGCGAAATGACTTGTACCAAACGCCCCCTGGAGTGTTTTGTTAATTTCTTATACATATCTCTTTTCTACAAGCAGAGCGAGCGAGCATTTCTGAGTGACGACTTTATACAAGTATACTCGTAGGTATATTGCGAATAAGTCCACGTTTGAACACTAACCCGTCGTGGCTAAGCAATGATATAAATACTCGTAGGGCTTTAATCTTGCGAGTGAGATAATCATAATCATAATCAATTTTGTTATAATTAAACACGGGAATACTCACGTAAAAAAAAAATGTCAATGTGAAATTTCGTAAAAATGTGTGAAAACCACGTTAGTTTCCATAGTAAAATTGTCATATTCAATTTATTGGTATTACTGGTTGGTTATTATTATTTATTGGTTTGGTTTGGTTTTGGTTGGTGGTTGGTTTATTGTATCCGTCATTGTTCATTTTGTTCGAAACGTCATGACAGTGAGAATCACCGTTCGTGTGAGAGTGAGAGTGACAGTGAAAGTCATCGTCATAGTGAGAGTTAGGCCCCGTTCGTTTTGGAATCGAAAACAGCTAAAAACGCTTTCGCTCACAATCATTCGCTCGTGTGTGTCATACGAACGTGTATAACCCGGTCACATTATCTCGAGACCTGGCGTCGTCGTAAAAGTCCAAACGTAACAATGAAATGTTTAAAAATATACCATGAAAAACAAGTCGACGCGATAGGCAACGAAAGTGCTAACCGTACTGACGCACCGTGGCGAGCGCGGGGAGGTAAAAGGAGAACGGGGCGGGAGGTTCGCAATCCAGCGAGGTCTCGAGATAATGTGACCGGGCTATTACATGCAATGATTTGGTCATTTTTAAATGTTACTTTGCCACCGACTTTAAAATGAACGCGAGGATAATCGCATAAGAGTAGAGTCCGTGGTCGAGGTTGAAACACTCTTACTTGCAAACTTAGGATATCTCTCAGGTAAGAAGGAAACCGGCAGTCTGTTCCATTCCCTAGCTATACGGATATTACTTATGGACCAGAATCGCACAGCCAGCTTGAAGCTTGATGTCTACGAGCTTTCTACTAGGTAAACAGGGTTATTCATAAAGGGTATGCTAAGCCGAAAAGGGCTTATAGTACTCATCAATATGAACAACTTTTAATATGGGACTAACCCAAAATTCGCGAAAAAAAAATCAGCTCTTCCATAGAAAAATGTCAATGACACTCGACAAAATGTGTGAAACAGCTGATTTTTTTTCGCGAATTTTGGTTCAGCATAGCTTAGCATACCCTTTATGAATAAACCTATGTAGCTTTAAGAAAATGCTTCTCGTGAATTCAAGTACTATATAAAGTCACAAGTCTAAGCACCTGCTAGGCAAGTGTACTCGCAGGTGTGAAGCGGTAAACATCCCACTGCAGGCTATTGACTTAAGAACGACTTATGAACTGGCGCTCCGAGGAAGGTGGGTAAGTGAAAAAGGGAGATGTGGTACTTAGGTACTTTTTTTATTTTTTTTTATTATAAGTTTATTAAACACCACAGACTCCACGGTCCGTGAGTTTTACTATTACAATTGAATTTATTAACATTTACAAATTTTTACAACTTAATTTACTTTAGGCAGTGCGACAAGAAGAGTTATTTATAAAATTAAATATTTACAACTACAAAAGAATTGTGTGTTTGCCTCGAGCAGACCAGCGACCCGCAAGCAGCCCCCGGTCACGAGTGTGACGCATGTACCAGCCCTCGCCCTCCTCAACCATATTTGAGGGAAGAGAACGACCCGGCACATGACGCCGCCGCAAGAAGGAGCCTTCGATGGTGAGCATGAATGCTCGGGGCATACACACAATCCTCACATTTTAACGCTAAGATTACATTTTTATTTTTTTATTTTTACACATTTACTAAGTCCTATTAATTAATCAGTTTACTTAGGTACTTTGAAATACTACATTTTGACGCGCTGTTGAGTTTTCAAATTTGGAGCGTCGACGGTTTTGTGTATTCTGCCCCTCTAGCTGAGCCACTAGCGATTCTTTGCTAAAATTGAAAAGTGAAGACGTACCCAGGAAATTAATTTTCCGACAATTTCATCATTGGTGACAACTGGAATTCTAAAAACGATTCCTGATTATCACTTTTGAGGACGTTGAAGGGAATAACACAGGGAATAACTCACTTTTATGGTGTGTCTAATTTGTCCGGTGGTACAGTCATATCCGAAAGAAAGCACGGAACTTGGCAAGCATATAGCTTTCATAATTAAGTATATTTACCGAAAATTCCGTACTAAATTTTGTTCTCTGATATCAAAATTATATCAAATTTAAGTCAAAGTTGTTCGAAGGCTGACTTCAAAGGCAATATGTATGAGACAAGTCAATATAAAATATTCGTAGGTAAATTATTAGACAACATTCAAACAACAAAACCATCGATATTTCATATTAGAGGAATGTAATAAAAGCGAGTCAGAAGTTAGCAATAGCAGACTTTCTCGAAAGTAGGTACTTTCCAACTCCATCCATTATCTAGGAACTGTCCAAACTACCTGTTGCTATCCATTCTCTCTGTAGATTCATCACCGGTTACAAGATATTGGTTTTTTGACAATTCTGTCACGGATTACTGATAGAGCCCGATAGACATCTGGGGCCATACGTTCGAGACTAGATCGATTGGGAAGCGATATTATGTATGGGAAATCTGATGAGAGACCATCTGGGAAATGTTTCCTTCTTTCATGAGACATGTATTTCACGGTTTTACTTGGATTACTTACTGGAATGATTACTGGAATGAGATAAATTCACAATGAGGAGTGTCGAGACTTAAAAATACCTATTCACTACCCTGGAGACTTATTTGAGTATTTATAGCTACTTTTTATTGTGAAAATTGACATGGTTTTGACAAGCACCCGCAAATTCACAGAACACATACCTTATTACTTATTATTCCTAATAACAAAGCCGGAATGGTAAGTGTCTTACGTACAAGGATAACAAATATATTGCCTCTTTTATTTTCTATGATCGACCAAAGCTGTTATTTATATACAATATTGGAAGAATAAAGAGATGACAACTTTTATAATATAAGATTAAATTTAGGTACTACTTTACTAAATAGAACCATACTTATGTAAAAGACCGCTGCCGGTGGGAGTTTTTACATCGACTAAAGTAGGCATATTATCGCATTTTTTTTTTGATAATTCATATACTAAAATTTCCTAGCTAATATAGAGGTATTTACTAAAATACCACATCGCCGCAATATACCCTCCACCCGTTGTCGTCTCGGCACTTTTGTCAAGAATGTGATATGAAGAGTGACGGCGACACCTCTGAAATTGCCGCTGTATATTTCATACAGCGCTGAACCCTTTTCTGGCTTGATTAAAATGAAAATGAAAATAATTTAGCGACTTTATTATAGTGAAAGTTTTGAAATGTGAAGAAGGTTTTCAGATCATCTTTTCTTCAGTTTAACTTCATCTTCTATTATACTTCATTTGTAAAATTAAATTGCTTGAGATTATCAAGTATATAATAGTTTTATTACTTAAAATAATTATTTTTACAAAACAAAAACCGACTTCAAAAGACCGACTATTGAGTTATTCATCTATTTGTCGCGCACGTACTTAATGCAAATTCAAGACATATATGGTTTTCTCATGGATACCATTATCAGAACTGGACTAAATTGGGACCAAACGGCAAGCGTCAGCTTTCTAATAAAAAAAGAATCATCAAAATCGATTCACCCAGTCAAAAGTTATGAGGTAAGAGCCTATGCACACCGCGTTTTTTAAACGCGCCGTTGACGCGCGTTTGTAGCGATACAGACGCGATACACACGCAAGTCAGACGCAGCCTGTAGACCTTTGCACACCTGTATAAATTCAAACGCGCGTGTGTAGCGATACAAACGCGATGCAAACGCGCGTGTGTAGCGATACAGACGCGATGCAAACGCGCGTGTGTTACACTAATATTTGAAAAAAGAAGACTGAGAACAAGAAATAGAGAACTGTTTTTGAGAGTTTCGTTGTAATTAGACATTTTCTCAAGAAAAACAATTTCTGTTATTTGAACTTGGCTTGACACGCTACCGCGTGTCTAGATAGTGAACATACTTGTTTAGAACAGTTTTCTCGTAGCTTGAACCGTTTTTGAGAAAATCACGCAATACCCGTTTTGGTGACCTTCTACACGGAGTAAAAATTTTTGCACGTATCGGATCGATGAGGACTTTTTAGGTTTCATTTATAATGGTGGTAATAAACAATCCTACCAATATTCAGCTGGGTGGGAATTAATGTAAGGTCACATCAATTTTTTGGTCTAATTTGACCCCACTATACAGGGTTATTCATAAAGGGTATGCTAAGCCGAAAAATGCTCATAGTACTCATCATTATGAATCAACCCGAAATTCGCGAAAAAAAAATGAGAAAAAAAGAAAAAAAAGAAAAAAAAATGAAAAAAAGAAAAAATAAAAAAAAAAATAATAGAAAAAAAAAATTTAATGACTCAACAAAATGTATGGAATAGCTGATTTTTTTTTCGCGAATTTCGTCCCATAGTAAAAGTTGCTCATAATGATGAGCACTATGCGCCCTTTTCGGCTTAGCATACCCTTTATGAATAACCCTTCATACTAATGCGCGTGTGTATCAATACAGACGCGCCGGTGCCGCGCGTTTGTATCGATTCAAACGCGCGGCACCGGCGCGTCTGTATCGATACAAACGACAACAAACTGCTCTGCAGGATAAAAGCGCGCCGTCGACGCGCGTTTTAGAAACGCGCGTCGACGGCGCGTTTAAAAAACGTGGTTTGCACAGGCCCTAACAAACATAAAAAAAAACATACAGTCGAATTGATAACCTCCTCCTTTTTTGAAGTCGGTTAAAAAAAACGTATTAATATCAGTAAACTTATATTCTAATACTAGCTGCGCCCCGCGGCTTCACCCGCGTTTTCCGGGATAAAAAGTAGCCTATGTGTTAATCCAGACCATGAACAACCTTCATTCCAAATTTCATGTAAATCCGTTCAGCCGTTTTTGCGTGAAAGAGTAACAAACATCCATACATACATCCATACTTACAAACTTTCGCCTTTATAATAGTAGTAGGATTAAAAATAAAATAGCAAAATAGTTACCTTTTGTCTGCCTTTCGGTCCGTTTGTTTCAATTTGAGATTTTGATGTAAGGAACAGATCGTTCTTAGCGATGTGACCACCGTTTTTGACCATTACTTGTGTTTTCACTGTATTTATAGATAAATACCTTTCTTAGGAGGTGTCAATTTAATAAATATTGCATTGTTTAAAATTAGGTACAAAAATAGTTACTAAAAAGGTTTAGGAACAAACAAAAATGAAAACAAACAATTTTTTTGATTGGATTAAAAATCAAAGTAAAAAATACTTACACTCCAATAACTTTTAAGCATTGAATTAAGTAAGTGTGTAAATGAAATGTAGAATTGAATGAGGCACGTGTAAAACAGCGCTGCGCGATACAAAATCAACCTAAAAACAAAAAGCTTTGTATAGTAGCTTTACAAGTCTCATAATACAAACTTTGCCAATAAAGAACGGAACGGAAACTCTAATAGGTAAAGCCGTTCGGTAGCTACGAACTTCGCACTAAGCCCTATTGTTTTGTCATAGACATAGTGGAAGTGTTTTTTTATCTGTTACATCATTTACACAGAATAAGAAAAGAAAAGTAGGTCTTTTATCGCTACCAGATCGCTTTTTAACCGGTCAGAGTGAAAAGATATCTAATAGGTCTGCGTGCTTCATCTTCAACCACATCGACTTACAAACAGGCGAGTTGGTGGTCAAACTCAAACTTATTCGTGATAACAAAAACTAGTGGCATATTATGAGATTGAGTAGTCATTCTATCGTAACTAGTTACGAAATTTGGTCTGCGATGGCGATCAAAAATTAACATTTTTGTGGTAGCGGATGTTTTACTATAACATTATGGTTTACTTATTTTTGTATTGGCATTTTGTACAAAAATGGCACATCACATAATATTACGTACTTGCGAGTAAAAGCCGCGCTCACGGCCAAATACTTCAAATGTCTCGACTCTTTGGTGCTTTTTCAACAGATTCTAAGAAGTTACTAAAAAAATATATTGAAAAAAATAGAAACAAAAATGTATCTTCAGAACAATATATCTATTAGCAGTGATGGATAACTACATAATTTCTATGTCCTTATTTTATATTTTGGCTAAAGAAAAGGAAAAACAAAAAAAAAATGTATTTTCCGCCTATTTATCGCCAATATACAAATTGATTTAAAACATTTGCAAGATCCCAATTTTATGTAGTTTTCAGCAGACAAAAACTGTTTGATGGATCGAGACAAAACCGAGCCAGATATATCCATCAATGTCTTATTTACCATCAAGGCTTTCTTTACCACTTTTTTTAACACATAGCGATGATATTCATAGATTTGGCCGAAAGTTAGCTAGTTAATGTAAGTGCAAAAAAAAATCTGTAGGATGATTTAAATATATTTTTTAATGGAGTTTCTCACCAATATGACCGTCTTTTGTGTCTCTATCTTATGTGTTGTACTATGATTGTGATTTCTTGCGAAACAATAGTACAGTATTTGTACTAACTAACCCAACCTACTCTGTTTCACCTAAATTCAATAAAATTCATCCCTTTATGATTTTTGTCGACAAAAAATAATTACTTTTCTGAGAAACGACTGGCCGCAGAATAAACAGGCCTTTCTTTGCAGAAGGGACAAAACTTATACGAGTGCCTACGAAGTAAAAGGTTAGGCAAACAAGCGTTGATAAAAAGGGTCAACTTGATATAGATTAGCTAGGTTGGGAGCCAACGGAACTTCGCAGTTACGAGTATATGTACAAAAGACTGAGAGCTTTACTTTTACTGCATAAATTAATCACTGCTGAAAATGTTCTGACAACTTTTTGCTGATGTGAAATGTCACGTGTAACAAGACGGAGAATTTTAAGCAATGAGCAATTTTAAGTAGCCGCAGTTTAAGCAGGGCTTATAAAGTAAAACGCCTTAACCCATTAAACCCGTTTTAAAATAGTTGTTCATCCCAGACAGTAAACTCTCGACACCTATTTACAATTCCTAGATTGATTTTGTTTAAACTTGAAAAACGTCAACTTCAAAAACCTTGAGGAGCTTTCAAAAATTAAACACCACAGTTAAAATTGTAAATTTTAAAAACCCCCAACATCAAAACAGCTTAGCCGATTTTGATCAAACATGTCTAAGAACCACCGCTAGACAACCTGCTTTCAAATAAAAAAACGCATACAATTCGGTTCAACCTACAGTCACACACACTACACAGGTTACAGTCAGGTAATTTGACCGCTGTGTGACATACACAAAGCGGTCAAACTTAACTTAAAAATCAACTCTATAGAGCAAACTAATTAATATATAAGTAATTGAATTCATATCTACTATCTATACATAGATACTCCAATAAATGATCTACTTCCGAAGTTGGCCAACATGTAGCCATCTATAAATTGGCTTACTTAATCACATCCCAATTGGCCCTCCGTCAAAGTTAGGTATACTCGTTACTTAATGCATACACAATGCCAACACAGGCCGTTCGTAGACACGGCGACTAAAGCTTTACTCTTTACTCGTCGATTTGGTTAACGCCGTGAAAACGCACCACGTTTTAATTGAGTGTACACACATGAACGCGAATAAGTCGCATATTTTTATTAAAGTATCGATTAGATTTAAATTGTGGTGGAAAAATATAAATTTAGTAATAAAATGATATTATGAGCAACACTAAAAAGCGCGGAAATAAAGACACTATCGCGAAAACTGCGACTATCTCGATGGTCAGACACCATTTTAAAGCCGTCAGGAAATCAGAACAAAACTGACTGTGGCCAGAAGCAAGTGGCGTGCTAAAAAAGATACCTGTTACTCAAAAGTGATGATTATAGCAACGTGAGTCGCTACGAACGTTACTCAAGTCGCTAGGAACGCTACTCAAGTCGCTACGAACGCTACTCAAGTCACTACGAACGCTACTCAAGTCGCTACGAACGCAACTCGAGTCGCTGCGCGATGATTTGAGTCGCCGTCATCGCCTCGTGTACGAGCTCCCCAAAATAAGCTAGCAACCTCGCATAACTTAGGAACTTCTCACATTTAGCTTGGAACATGTCTGGGAGCGATCCAGACAGCCTGCGTTCTTGACATGCTTTTAGGGGTGTGTTAACAGATGCTTAGGAATTTCATGGCAGGTTACACTTACTCGTAGAAGAGAATCGAGTCTCGGCTACTTAGTGTAAACTTTCGTTACGGCCCTGTGTAGCTTGGTAAAGTAACTACAAAGTATAAAGGTGCGGAATTAAAGTTTTCTTTTAGGGAGAGGGGAAGGGGCGAAGACATGAACCTTTTTGTATTTTATCAAATTCGTTCTAAACAAAAAAAAATCTAAATTTTTATTCAATCAAGTGTAGGTACATTAATCAAAATATCCAATGACTACAAAACTGGGAGTCGAAAGCCCATGTCTAGGAAGTCAGTTCCTTCCTCTTACCTAAGTTTCTTTAGCTGCGTTTGCAAGTAGGACGTTTTCAAAATGTTAAAAAGTATTAATGATGTACTGGAAATTATAAGGAGATTCAACATAATCGCGATTTCTGCCATAACCATAACCAATCCATACCATAACTAACCTTAATTTTAGCAACCTTGGCCCAGCTCCTCCAAAGCCAACGTTGGCCGTGTCCAAGCTCGTACATCCGCATAATCTGAACCAATCTATGTCCAAGAACAATGTTGGCAACGCAGCCCTTATGAATATGAATGGTGGGCCATGTCCGTGCCATCTACATGGGTAGCCGTACAATTAGCAAAACTAACAGGGTGCTCGATGTTGCCATGTCCAGGGAGGGTTTATGGAGTTGTAATTGCGACGTTTTGAAATTTAGACGTGTTTACAAGTAGATATGGTAAGACTTGCATTATTTTTCATCTATGTTGTTTGTGTCGCGTTCTCGTCATTAAAATGAATCTGTGTTTTTACAGGCTGGCAACATCAAACTTTTCGAAATGTCAACGTCAGAATTGAGATGATTCATTATTAAAAAATGTAAAAGTTTTGTTAATTGAAATAATAAGTACTAAGTATCTGAAAATAAATCCAAATAAAACAAGCTTTATTTCTGAGTTAGGGATCTGATCCTTTATCAAGTAGCTTTGTCATCGTCATCATTTGTAATAAATTAATAAAAAAATATGGTGACTACATTTTATCATTCTAATATGCTGCTGAGATGTAACACAAATACAAAAAAACCGCATCCATATCATTTCACCCGTTCAAGTGCCACGATGCTACTGACAGACACACAGCACACATAGCGGTCAAACTTAAAACAAATTTTTGCATTGGGGATCAAAACCACCGTTTTACGTTATTAATATCAGTTGATAACAATGCTGTTACAAAGCATTACAATACAATTTTCTTGTAAGTTTCATTAAAATCCTAGGCAACTAGTTAGACTAAACTATTTCTCAGCATAAAATATTAACCAAAAAGCTGAGACAATTAAGCTAAATTCAATTAACGTAGATCTCATTTACAAAAAAAAATTTAGTAGTGGTAGGGCTCTTTTGCGGAGCCCGTCTGGGGAAGTACCACACCTTTGCCAGTTATTCCACCGCCAAGCAGTAATGTGCAAACATTACTGTGGTTGGAAGGGCATTGTTTCCAGTGAAATTACAGGGCAAATGAGAGATTAAACAACTTATATCTCAGGGTGACGAGCGCAGTGCTGTGCCGCGCAGGGTCTTGAATTCTGCGAGTTCAAAATTCTGGGTGGCGCAGACCTGTTATGGGCAAACGTGACGTTTAACATCAGGCGAGCGATTTGCTCGTCTCGTCACTCGATTACCTACATAAAAAAAAAAAAAAAAAAAAAAAACAAAAAGTCTCAAAATCTACTAATCATCTTTAATTAACTTTCAGATGGTAACACTCGTTCCAACTTGAAACTCAATACTCGAAAAGTTGGAATTAACTGAATTATTTCAACAAGAAAGTGCTTATGCGACAAATAAATTAACAAAGCCTTTGAAATTAAAATGAGACACAACAAAAGCTGGCCGTTGAACCGAAAAAATGTTTTATTCAAGTGAAAACCTCTGTCGAAAACACGATTGTATTAAAGTATGAATCTACCTACGCGGACCACGCGACTGCAGAATTAGGGAATACTACCTATTAGATTATAAGTATTAATTATTTTGTACTCCTAATGCGCCCGCAGGTTCACTTGTTACCCTATAGAAATATTTAATTTATTGGGTTAAAAAAGACTTCTTGTTGACGCAAAAAAAAATCATCACAAACTATCAGTCTATCTAAATACCTATCCACAAATCTATCTAAAATATCCACAGGCTGCTATGGAATGCAGACGAGTCATGTGGGGATTTTAAATCATTTCATAGTGGCATATTAACCACACTTCAGTCTGTTCTTCAGGAGAGATAATAATTTTATTTAAAAACGACATTCAATCTCAGCCACTTTGTTAAATGACATTAGCTATAGATATTTAAAAGTACATCAGAAAAATCTGAATATTTTATTCAGAAAAACTGTACATTACTTATATAAACACTGCCTTTTAAACTGGGTGTGGGAAACCCGTGTCTTCCTCTTGTTTCATTTAGTTTTAGTTAAGAACATACATCACATCAGATGAATACGTAGATACTTAACTAGGTTTTGTTTTCCGCAGTCCCACAAGTTGCATAGGTATACAACTAATTCAAAGCATTCTTGAGAGGGAAATACTCTTACCCATTTTTACGAAAGCGAGTATGAATATTTCGGGAGTGGAGATAGGAGTTCGGCGGAGTAGTGCAATAGACAAATAAGGCATGCATCGACGCGCTAACCTTATTTATGTGGGTACTGTTTAGAAGGCTGCGGAAAGAGTGAGAGCGGATTTACGATACTTTTTTTTGAAGAGGGATCTAATTCTTGGGCGCTCGAGATTATCTCGGTCACTCTCACTGTCATGGCATTTCCAATGAGAGCTACAGAGACCGAGATAATATCCCACTCGCTAGAATAAGGCTCCTGGTAGAATTGTTTTGGTCATGCCTCATAATGATGTTAATTAAAATGTGCACGTTTTGTAACATGGCCATTTTGGGAAGTGTTTCTTTCTGACTAATAAAAATATAATGCTCGTTCTTAGAAATGCTATTCGTGAGAACAGCTCGTTTTCTCTGTACTTATAAAAGTGCTCATTCTAAAAACTTCTCATCTAGGATATGGCTATGCAATAAAATGTACAACGTTTTTTTAATTGGCCGTGTTATCAATATCGTACCCAACCCGCTAGACGCTACCAAAACCCACCAGCACCACTCCCGCTGCTCCAGACCACCAAGTCCCCGCCCGTCTCGTCGCCACATTGTCTAGCACGGCTCGGCCTGCGGATTTATAAGCGAGAATCCCACTTCGGCGCCCGATCCCGCTTTATGTCCCGGTTGAGCGCCATACGCCTGTATATTGCATATTGGAATCGAATACGACAACCTTGGCTTTATGCGAATTGGATATTATACGACTTCTGTGGTACACTTCGGCATTATGGTTCCGGATTTGCTGTCATGGGTGCTGGGAATAAATCAGAGTTGCTTACCGATACGACACAAACGCGAAGACTGAACATAAAACCGATATAAAACACATGCCTAAGCTTAAAAAAGCAAACGATTTGTTTACTCAAGTAGTTCGCGGCGAACTGAACCTCGCGACACCTGTATCTCAACAATCTTTCAACTTTGTAACTCATATTTGAAGGTAAAATTTGTGACAACTCACCTGTAACATTTCGCGAAGATTGTGTGAACGGCACTCGAGTTTTCGTCGCACTATTATACAAACAAACTTTTAAATTATCCCATTATACTCTGAGATCTTCGCTTCGCTCGGTAGAAGTTACAACTAGTTAGCTTACAGCTAATGATTTTATTGGTTTTTCTCAACTACTCTTCACTTCGGTTGATACAAATCCTAATACACCACGCCCAATTTCTCGCCTCTTTTATTTACTTTACTTATTACTGCTATTCTCATGTTTATGCTCTGAATTCAGTATGCTCGTATTCAAAGCTGAAATCCTGATTCCAGTATAAATTCTATGTTTATTTGCGTTCACATGCCGGTATACTGCATATTGGTGGTACATTTCCAAAGCAAATTTCCAATGCGACAGTCTCTCGAATTTATACCGGCCTCATCATGTACGCCAGAGGTTCTCAAACTTATTTCGCCTATTATATTATTTTTGATAATCAATTATTATCTGGCGCCCCCTAAATTTTTTAACACGAAACTTGTCCTGTATTAAATATAGTTTCTTCCTAAACCACTCTAGCACCCCCCTCTCCCCCAACTGTCAATGTTATTATATTTTCGGTCTCTGGATTTTCGTCGCCACCAGCCTGCCTAGCACGGGCGGTGCACAAAATATCTTTCAACTATTTTTATCCACGCGTAGAAATTAAGATATGACAAAGCTAAAATGTGAATTAGTCACGATAAAAACGGCGCAAAAATAATTTGTTCACAGCATGTGCTAGTCAAACCGTAGGCCCACCAAAGGGCATCATCTTCCACTTTGAGAACCTCTGATATACAGGCACTCCAATACGGCGCTTGAAATGCTTGTAAATCTCTTTGACGAGGCCAACCTGTAACATACAAGCTTATATTACTATTGACTGCAAGAATAGTATTCAAGGCTGTATAGAAAGGGTATACTAAGCCGAAAAGAGCTCATAGTACTCATTATTATGAACAACTTTTACTATCTATAACCCACCTGGAAACCACCAGTAGATGCCGAACTATAATAGACCTCACACTGGCAACAGGTAACTGTATAGAGACTATAAGAAACTGGCGTGTGTCAGACGAGTCCTCATGCTCCGACCATAGATGGGTGCGATACGAACTGCGAATGACCATCACACCGCCTTTACCTACACGCAACCCTCGGCGAACGGATAAGGTAAAATTTTGTGACTATCTAAAGCAACACCTTAGCACCGACGCTACGGAGGCATCAATAAACAATACAACCGACATAGAGAAAGCGGTCGTACAACTAACCAATAGTCTCACCAGGAGCTTTCAAGAGGCCTGTCTTCTATCCACTCCCAACAAAAGAGGAAATCAGGGTTGGAGCAGAGACCTGGAGAGTCTAAAAACAAAGGTACGTAAACTATTCAACAGAGCTATGAACACTTACAACGACGAGGACTGGAGCAACTATAACATTGCCCGCGCAAAATACAAAAAGCGGATACGATCCAGGAACCGTAAGTCGTGGAGAAGGTTCAGCTCAAGCATAGAGTCAAACACACAAGCCAATAGGATCAGGAAAATTCTCGCGGCCGATCCTAACCGAGAAATCGGATCACTGAGGCTACCAGACAACACCTACACTAAAACAGACACTGAAACCAACTGTCTTCTTCTACAAACCCACTTTCCAGAATGCCAGATCGCTGACGCTACCACTTGGGAGGTCAACGATGAAGCGTCACCAACAGCTGACGACTGGTGGATCGCAAGAAAGGTAGTCACAAGGGATAGGATAAAGTGGGCAATAAACACTTTCCAACCCTTCAAATCAGCGGGCCTCGATGGCATCTTCCCAGGCCTGCTGCAATGGGGAGCAGGGCACATAAACGGAACCCTGGACCTCATTTTCACAGCTTGCTTGGCGTTTAAGTACGTCCCACTCGCGTGGAGAGAGGTCAGAGTTCTATTTATTCCCAAACCAGGAAAGAGCGATTACACAGAACCCAAAGCATACAGGCCGATCAGTCTAACCTCTTTCTTACTCAAAACCTTAGAAAGGCTGTGTGACCGGTACATAAGAGACGACATACTGACTGTGACACCATTACACCCACAACAACACGCTTACAGTGCGGGCAAATCCACGGAATCAGCCCTGCACAAAGTGGTAAGCACTATCGAGCAGGATATCAAGAACAGGACGCTTTGCCTGGGTGCCTTCATCGACATTGAAGGGGCCTTTGACAAAACAAACTTTCGCAGCATCAAAGCAGCACTCAGAAGGCATGGTGTAAAGGTGACGCTGAGTGATTGGATCATCAACATGCTGAAGCTAAGAGCGGTGAGGGTGGACGCTGGAGGTACCACTAGAGCGACAGTATCCAGAGGATGCCCGCAAGGTGGTGTCCTCTCACCATTGCTCTGGAACATGGTAGTAAATGATCTAATCGCAAAGCTTAACGGACAACGCTTTCTCACGGTAGGTTACGCAGACGACCTGGCCATCCTCATCTCGGGACATTTTGCGAGCGTATCGTGTAACATTATGAACGGCGCACTACGGGTCGTAGAGAGATGGTGCACCGAATACGGATTGTCCGTGAATCCAACAAAAACACAACTGGTAATGTTCACAAACAAAAGAAACCTAGGGAGATACACACTACCTCACCTCTTCAACACACAGCTGGCCCTAACAGATGAGGTAAAATACCTGGGTATCACGTTGGACAGCAAACTAAACTGGGCAAACCACCTCCAATGCAAAATAAACAAATCCATCATCTCCTTCTGGCAATGCAGGAAAATGATAGGGAAAACATGGGGACTAACCCCGAAAATAACATTATGGCTGTACAATACAGTAATAAGGCCCTCCTTAATCTATGGCGCCCTAGTTTGGTGGCCTAGAACTAAACAACACACTACAATAAACAAACTGAAAAAACTCCAGAGACTCGGCTGTGTAGCTGCAACCGGCTGCATGAGAACGGCCCCTACGGCAGCCCTAGAGGCATTACTCGACCTGCCACCACTGCAGCTGCACATCCAACAGGAGGCCGCGGCCTCTGCCTATAGACTCCGCGCACTCAATCTCTGGGAATATAACAGGAACGCGACCCACACCACAATCATAGAGGAATGTGCAGAGGGAAACCCAGATATTCTCTCTATTTATGACAGGGTACCTAAACAACACATCTTCACTAAAAGCTACAAAGTACAACTGTACGAGGAGCCTAGTGAAGACACTAACACACAGGAGCTTAGGATATATACAGATGGCTCTAAAATGAAAACAGGTACAGGTACGGGCGCTTTCTCAGACGAGCTGAACATTCATGTAGCAGTGGCTCTAGGGACACACAGCTCTATCTTTCAAGCGGAATGTGCAGGTATCATCCAAGCAGCAACAGCTATACTAAACAGGAAGGTAACTGGCTACAATATCAGGATACTTTCAGATAGCATGGCAGTCCTTCGAGCACTGCAAAAGGTGGAGCACTCCTCGGGGCTAACAGTTCAATGTCACTGTCTACTGGAAAAGGTCAGTAAACGAAACTCACTGACCCTCCAATGGATAAAAGGACATAGTGGATCCAGAGGAAATGATGCGGCTGATGAACTGGCAAGAAGAGGCTCGGCCATGCGCCCTGTAGGACCGGAGCCAATGATTCCCCTGCCTTTCAGCCAAATCAGGTCATGGATTCGCGAGAGAACGCACAAACTACATCAAAAGCTTTGGGCAAGTATGGAGGATTGCAGGCAGTCGAAGGAGGCCTTCCCGGTACTGAACCGGAGAACCTCCCGAAAGCTCCTCAGTCTAAAACGGGACAAGCTCCGACTTTTCGTCGGAATAGTTACCGGACATTGCCCATTAAACAAACACCTATTCACTATAGGTGTTACAGATAGCCCCCTGTGCAGAGGATGCATGGAGGCGGAAGAAACGGCCAAGCACGTGCTCATGGAGTGCGAAAGCGTGGCGTCCCAGAGAGCGAAGTTCCTGGGAAAACCGGGAACCCTGCGGGAGGCCTGCAGCGTGACACGCAAGCTGCTGGACTTCCTGGAGGACATCGGGTGGCTGGAGTAGCCGCCGTCACCTGGTCACGCAAAAAGGGCCGACTTACGGCCTAGTTGCGGAAAAGAGCCCGCTCACCAAGTACCAAGTAAGTACCCACCTGGAAATCGCAAAAAAAAATAGCTGTTCCATAAAAAATGACACTAGCAGCAGTTTTTATTTCATGATAGTTTAGGCCCATAGTTTTTAGAACAAAAAGTATAATAATTTTGTTCTATACGAGTACTTCAATGAACTAACAAAATAAAATGAGTTCATACACTTAGTCGTTAAAAGTCATACAGACAAACAAAACAGAAAAATTACATTTGTATCTTTAATGTACAGTAAATTAATTAAATTACACGTATAGGTACGAGTATGTATAATATGTACTGTAAATGTGCTTTGGCAGCGCATTTATGTCTAGGGAATAAAGTTATTTTACTCAGTACATGCAGAGTTAAATTTATATTGGTTTAGCCGTTTCGTCGTAAAAAGTCACACAAACACGAGTAAAATAATTGTAGTCTATTTGCAGTTTAGTGTTGATTATTATAGTATGATACTATAAATTAATTAACCGCTAGAGTGTGGAACGCTCAGCCCGAGTGGGTGCTTCCCGATAGATATAATCTGGGTGTCTTCAAGTCGCGAGTCGGTTTTTTCTAGTCAAGCGTGCTTCATCGTAGACCGCATCGTTGCTTACCATAAGCGAGATGGCGGTCAAACGCAAACCTATTACTGAATAAAAAATTATATAAATGTTTTTTTTGCAATTGAGTGACGAGATGAGCAAATCGTACAAAATGTACCTACTTTTGTGTCGTATTTACGACCTTTGCTAGCAATGTTTGTTAGGATAGATATTCGATGTATTGTAATTCGAGATAATTCAGCGGCTTTAATTCAGCAGATTTTATCTAATTTTGAATAACATATTTTTCGGTTTTTTATTTCTAAGCAAATCAGAAGAGAGCGTAGGCCATTTTGTTTCCAATCGTAAACAGTGGTAACTCAATGGCGGTTTTTGCATGTAGCAGTAAATATACTGAGAATAAGAATAAACGTATAATGACTAGGTATATTCAGGTACTACGTAAGATAGATACAGGCGACTGGTAATTTGACCGTCTCCGAAATATGCTGTCGGTTATCAATAACTATAAGTTTAAGGATTTTAACAAATTGGTTAATTTACATTTGTGATCGTTTGAACAGAAGGAAGGTAGTCTAATGTGTTTATGATGTTTATCAGCAAGTCAGTAAAAGAAAAGTTGTCAAAATCAAAGTTAGAGTTAGACTTTTTTACGTTCATAGTCAATTAGTCATTTCGGAAATAGGCATAGATATTTTTTTAGAAAATTCTGTAAAATAATATATAGTAAACTCATAATTATAACAAATACGAGTAGATAGATAGTGTACCGAACTTTCGTCTTTTGTCTAGAACTGAAAATACACAATTATAACAGACTAGCGACCTGCCCCGGCTTTGCACGGGTATAAAATATAGCCTATGCTACTCAGGGATAATGTAGCAATCTAATGGTGAAAGAATTTTTGAAATTGGTCCAGTAGTTTTTGTGTTTATTCAACACAAACATACAAACATACAAAAATACAAATCTTTCCTCTTTATAATATTAGTATAGATTTCAAACTTTTAACGTAACATGCACATGACCGTAATTGGATGGTGACAATGAGCAAGTGTGCGTGTTCACACACGAACAATCTGCGGTTGTGTGTGTGAACCAATTTCGATGGCTCTCAATTCCAAAGTTACGATATATTGGGTCTGGAATTCGCTGCGTTGATCAAAATCTCTATTTTAGTAAAGAAAGCTCGGTTTCATTATTTTTGCTTACATTTACTTTGCTATTTTTTGTAGGTACTATAGCTCTGAAAATAAACTAAGATAAAAATGTTGAATAAGTTTTCTACACCGATGAGCTTGGCCTTTGACCATAGTTTAGCTGGTGCTAATACAATTTAAAAATACAAGTGAAACACATGACCTCTTTGGCCTTGGCGCAGTCTCGTATAAAAAATATTTGAGATAACACGTAACATCTATCAAGTTTTTTTTGTATCCTTTCAAGTAGGAACCCTAAATAGTACGTCAAAGAACAATTTCTTATATGGAATGAATGATGACATCAAAGGAATTTTGTCCAATAAAGAAAAGTATGCGGCCAATAACCGACCTCTTTGGACCATTTCTGAAATGCCATTTACAGTAGAGAGTGGCAAAGTGGCATCCTTTGCCTTTTATTATTTTACTTGCTTCTTCTCATCCATTATAAAAACGCCCGTAAAACAATACTTTGTAATAAAATAAAATAATAAAGAAGAAAAATAATAGAGAAAAAATTGATGGTAATTCGCTTGCTAAAAATTAGAAAGAAAGGGAAACTAAATCATCGTGTGTTGCCAAATTAAGACCAAAAAAGATACGAGTCCACTCAGGGTTACCTACATGTATTTTTCTGGAAATTAATTTTATTAATCGTCTATTTCGATTTTAATTATTTTACGTGGTTTAGAGATTGACTTGAGAGGTTATTAGTTCATCATCTGCCTACCCTTATCCCACCTACGTGGGGTCGGTACAGTATGTACACTTCTTCCATTCATCTCTTTCACTCGTCATAATTATCTGAATACACTCCCTTCTTTTTCATATCATCTTTCACACAGTTCATCCATACTTTCTCCAGTTATTAGTTAGTTATGTAATATTAAATGCAAATGCTTTTAACTTTAGAATTTTTTACTGCCACAAGAAATATCTTACGAGTACTAATAAATTTAAAATTAAAGTTAGAATGTTTGGTTTTTTTTAATTGTTTTAAATATAATCACAAAAAAACAGCTGTTCCATAGGTTTTGTCGAGTGTCATTGAAAATTTTCCATGAACCAGCTGTTTTTTCGCGATTTTTGGAACACTGTATATAGCTTACTTTTTATCATGAAAACGCAGGTGAGACCGCGGCGCGGGGCGCGGCTAGAAAATCGAAATTAGACCATCAAACGCGATAGGTAGGTCTACCAATATTATCAAAGAGTAGCTAATAGAGTGGCGGGCGCATAGCCACAATACAGGGAGCGCGAGTTAATTGGACAATTGAGTAGGGTTGCCACCCTAAACCACCTAAAAGTGGTAATACAAAATATAGGTTTGATATATCTATACGTGCCCAAGTTATTGTAGCCTGTGTTTATTATTAATGTTTTTTTATTTCAATAAATCAAAGATTATGTAGTAGTTTTTTAGTTTAAGTTGAAACTTTAGTTCCAATTAGCGAAGCTTTAGAAGTTACAACCACAATTTGAAAAGCCCTAATAAGGGCTTAGTAAATTTATTTGTTTTTAACTTTTAATATTAATTGAAAAAGCATCTGTGTATGTTTATACTTTTTTCATTCAAAACACATCTTGCGTCGAGATTTTCTACTGTTAAAAAGCCTCCAAAAATGCATTGCTTTTTCAGTACCTACATCGCCGTGCCAACCCTACGTTCAACACTACTAATTGGAACCTTCTTTGGCACGTCTTCTCTGCGCTTATCCACCGTCGTGTAATGAACGAGGAAGGCTGGGTGTCTTTGCTGATGAAAATCCATACACGGCAACGTAAAAGTTAAGTTAATTTGTACTAGCCTTTGTACTACCCGTTCTTTGATAGAATCCTTTGTTAATTTACAGGTTGTAGTTTTGGACATGCGCTATTTAGTCATAAAGAATATACTTCTACTATTATTGATCACGAGGTCTAGACTACGTTCTACTGTTCTAGTATTAGGTATGTATTGGTTGTTGCTTCGGTGCTGTGATGCTTTTCTACTCGTCTTGTGAACTAAGTGTGTAAGTTCATTATCTAAAAGATGTAGTCCTTCGCCGGTTCCAATGTTAAGTTTTTGTTATGTTTAGTGTAGTGGCAGTACTTAACATATGTTTTTGTTTATAGGACGGCGTTACAGCAATCCTGCCTAGGTTCTAGCGATTTTACAACACTTCGTGTGACCGGGCCTTTAGGTACGATTTCCAAAATCGGGTTTTTTTTTCATTGTGAAGATTTTTCAATTTCATATCGATCCAAACATAAAAGTTTTTATTATACTAAAATCTTGTAAGTTTTTTCGATTGAGAATCGAAAGTTTGACAAAGATGACTGTGATATACGAAATATATACAAAAGCCCATAAAAAGGTCAGATTCCGTTACAACTCACATATACGAACTTAAACGATAAAAGTAATAAACAGACTCGTAATCTCATTGGTGTCCTTGTAACCACAACAACAGCGGGAAATCCGGACTTCGCCGGACACGAGCCGGGCATCAAATCGGGGATTTTCCGGGAGCGACCCAATCTGTAACCAGCATTCCGGCACTAATCCATGGTTAAAATTTAAACTTTGAACTTTGCTCAGATCGAACGTATCGTACGGGAATAGGTCTGGCGTGAAATTCTGTTTAAAAATATGTAGCAAGTACTCGCGGATAGATTGATATACAGGAATATAAGGTTAAAGAGTATGCTAGGGTAAGGGTAGCCGAAAAAAACTCATAGTACTTGTTATTATGAACAATTTTTCTTAACGAACAATGCATGTTTGCGAGTGTCATTAACATTTTTGTATAGAAAAGATTTTGTTCGCGATTTCTGGGTTGGTCGCATAGTAAAGCCTGTTCATGATGGTGAGTACTATACCTAAGCTCTTTTCGACGTAGCATCCTTTTCCTTATAACGATGTATAAACATAGAGGAAAATGGTGCAGCGCCTCTATCAGGCGTTAATGAAAACTGCATTTGGCAATTAACTTTTGCTCTCGAATATTCGCTTCGTATTTTTAACCGACTTCAAAAACGGAGGAGGTTATCAATTCGCCTGTATGTTTTTTTTTTTTTATGTTTGTTACCTCATAACTTTTGACTGGGTGAATCGATTTTGATGATTCTTTTTTTATTAGAAAGCTGACGCTTCCCATTTGGTCCCATTTCAATTTAGTCCAGTTCTGATAATGGTATCCATGAGAAAACCATAATACCTAAGTCTTAAATTTCCATTAAGTACGTGCGCGACAAATAGATGAATAACTCAATAGTCGGTCTTTTGAAGTCGGTTTTTGTTTTTTGTTTTGTAAAAATAATGTTCTTGTTTGATAGACGTCATGCTCGATACAGTACCTCTGGAATGATTTCAATCGAAATGTATTAGGCACGTATTCGATTAATAAATGTATGGGACAATGCCTCTATCGGCGCCTTTATCAACTCGCCACTATCGGATACACGTAATTCTAAACTGTATTTTTCATAGATATTTTTGTTACAAGCTTTTATTTCAATTGCTATATACAGGGTTATTCATAAAGGGTATGCCAAGCCTAAAAGAGCTCATAGTACTCATCATTATGAATAACTTTTACCGACCCGAAATTCGCGAAAAAAAAATCAGCTGTTCCATAGAAAAATGTCAATGACACTCGACAAAATGTACCTATGGAACAGCTGATTTTTTTTTCGCGAATGCTGGGTTGGTCCCAAAGTAAAAGTTGTTCATAATTATGAGTACATGAGACCTTTTCGGCTTAACATACCCTTTATGAATAACCCTGTATGTTGGTATGTATGTAACTATATTCGTTCGAGTGGAATCTCGCAACTCAATTTCGAACCACTTCCGATATCTGACAATTGAGCCGAAATTTGGTATACCTACTCGTACATGTGAAACTCCGATGCCAATGCAATAAAAGCTTTTGATAAATATTTTGAAAAATTAACTTATTCTATCGAACACGTGTTTTTCATCAGAAGTCATGCTAGTATTATTTAATTATCGTTTTAATAAATTTTATATTGATATTAAAAAAAAATATGTATTATGTAACACAGAACCTATATGTTACAATTATTGTATAATAATATAATATAGTACTAAGTCTAGCTGACTCGACATACGGTGTCCTGTCTTAACGATGACTAATTGGTAAAAAAAGCCATTGCGTCAATTCTATGTCAAATGTCAAAAGTTACATTAAAAAAGTTTACATTGTCCAAAGCGCTATATGGTTTAAGTATTTTTAAATTTTCTAATTTTTTATGTTTTTTTTACTATAAATTGAGATGTGAGCTATCCTATCTCCTAAGTTAGATCGAACTGCACACGGTGTGCAAATTTGATTGAAATCGGTTAAGTAGTTTAGGAGTCTATAGCGGACAAACAACGTGACACGTAATTTATATATATTAAGATATATTGTATATATAGTACTTATAATACGGCCGTTCAGAGAATGCGTTCCTGACACGTCGCGATTGAACTGACGACGACGTAACTTTGTAATGGCGTTGCAGTTACGATAAAAATATTTTTGCTGGTTGTTTACCGTTTTAACAATTGATGAGCATTAAAACAACATTATTATATCAATATGTAATCAATTAATGTTATAATTTTGTGCCAAACTGAGTGTCAAACGTCAAACGCATTCTCTGAACGGCCGAACTATAGCTGACTCGACAGACGTTGTCCTGTCTTAACGATGACTAATTGGTAAAAAAAGCCATTGCGTCAATTCTATGTCAAATGTCAAAAGTTACATTAAAAAAGTTTACATTGTCCAAAGCGCTATGGTTTAAGTATTTTTAAATTTTCTAATTTTTCATGTTTTTAACCGACTTCAAAAAAGGAGGAGGTTATCAATTCGTCTGTATGTTTTTTTTGTTTTTTTTTTTAATTTTAATTTTTTATGTTTGTTACCTCATAACTTTTGACTGGGTGAATCGATTTTGATGATTCTTTTTTTATTAGAAAGCTGACGCTTCCCATTGGGTCCCGTTTCAATTTAGTCCAGTTCTGATAATGGTATCCATGAGAAAACCATATAAGTCTTAAATTTGCATTAAGTACGTGCGTGACAAATAGATGAATAACTCAATAGTCGGTCTTTTGAAGTCGGTTTTTGTTTTTTGTTTTGTAAAAATAATGTTCTTGTTTTACTATAAATTGAGATGTGAGCTATCCTATCTCCTAAGTTAGATCAAACTGCACACGGTGTGCAAATTTGATTGAAATCGGTTTAGTAGTTTAGGAGTCTATAGCGGACAAGCAACGTGACACGTAATTTACATATATTACTAGCTGACTCGACAGACGTTGTCCTGTCAAAAGCCATTGCGTAACTATAGCAACCGTAGTATGTTGATGCTAACTTGTCAATTTATAGTAAAAATTATCAGTATATATATAATTTGCAATAAATTAAAATTGCGACTATAATTTGAGATTTAAACTATCCTATCTCTCAAGTTGGATCGAACTGCACATGGTGTGCGAATTTTATTATAATCGGTTATGTGGTTTAGGAGTCCATTGAGGACAAACATTGTGACACGAGATTTATATATATTAAGATATATTAAGAAGATTAGCAATGAAAACAAAACTACAAAACAATGTAGGGAGGGCACTACTGTAGTACGCTGAAACACAGGCTTTGAGCTTAGTTCGGCAACAGAAACTCTTTATTTGAGATGTTTTCTAGCCATTTAAGTAAAATGATCTATATAAACTTTTTATGAAATAAAAATTATTATATTTTTATTATAGAACTTTGTGTGCCTCTAGTGACTAGTGGCACATTAATAGCGTTTTAAATCGAGATTTAATTAATTAATTACACCACAGAGGTAGATTACAACGCTTTTCATGTTCAATTGCGTTGTATGAATAAAAACGGCTACTCGAATTTCGGCATATTGTCCATTAAACAAAGTGGATTTTCGACTATTTTTCTGAATATTTATTTCAGTGATGCGCGAGCCTGAGAGATCAGTAGGGAATAATATAATATGTAATATTTTTTACATACGGGTATACTTAAGTATGCGACTGACGACTTTCTTTATCAATTCAATGCGATTTACTTTTGACAGAGTACAGAATCTTGCTGTGGTACTACAAAATAAACTATTATATTTAATTCAATTCAAGTTACTAGACACTTAAGTATAACTTAGTAAAGTATAGTAAAATGCTATATTTAAGGACAGTGATCTCTGTCAGCAGTGCTTCCTATGTACCGAGATGTCTACGAACAGTGTTTTCTATTAACAGGGTTTTCGGCAAAACGTGCTGTCTAGGAATAGAGATTTCTATTAGCTATGTTTTCTGTGTGTAGTTATATCGTACAAGCGTGTTTTTATCTTACGTTCCACACTCTACCTAAGTAAAATAATTATACCAAAAAGATTTTCACCAAAGCAAATAAAATGAGATTGCATTAAAATCTTTCCAAGAACATTATGCCAACAAAAAACGGCCAACATAAAATTAATGCTTTACAAAATGGCCTCTTTCGATACTTAATTAATAAGGGGCTCTTTTAAACCTATAAACTCTAAAATAGCCGTTCTGTAATTGTTTATCGAACCTCTAGAGGTTATCGGGGCTGTTAAGAGAACGCTGAATTATCGTACACGTAAAACCAGAGAGGAACATTGGGACTTAAAAGTCTCAATTATTTCAGTAAAATGCTTTATAAGTGGAGGTCAAGGAGGTCTAAAAACACATTAATTTGGGCTCGAGGGTAGATTTAGAAATCTGATCGTCCACCAAGCGAGTCCAGGAATGAATTTGTCACGATATTTACAAACAAGACGACCAGTTTGGCTCAGCGGTAGTATATCCGCCTTATAAGTCAGTGGTCCCGTGTTCGACTTCCAGCCGGGCAGATGTTTTAATGATGCATATAAATATCTGCTCTGGGTCTGGGTGTTAGTTGTCCTTGTCTTTGTGTGTGTTCCATGGCATCCCCGACACAGGGTACCCTAGTGGGGAGCTATGAGTGTGAAACATTCTTTTGAAAAAGGCATAAAACCAGACACTATTGGTGTTAGTTACTCAGAGTTCAAAAAGTATAAGCGTGGTACTTTTCCAGGCGGACTTTAGAAAGGAGTAGGTACAATTTAAAAGGCCAAGTGGTTCCGTCATATGCAAAGAAGAGCGAGGTATACAAATACCTATAGACCTATAGACCTATAGATAGGTATACCTATTCAAGGTGTAACGGAGAGGTGGGGTATAGTAATACTTAAAGGTGTTCTACATGTCAAAGTAAACAACTTTTATGAGACAAGCTTGCTAAATTTGAGAAAAAAAAATATCGAGTCTCGAGAGATTTGATATTTTCTTTTTCGAATTCAGCAAACTTGTGTTTAGAAGTTGTTTACTTTGACGTGTAAAAGAACACCTTTAAGTATCACTACACCTTTCCGTTACACCATGTATAAAGAAAGAGTGAAGGTATACAAATGCCTATATATCTTAATATATATAAATCTCGTGTCACAATGTTTGTCCTCAATGGACTCCTAAACCACTTAACCGATTTCAATCAAATTTGCACACCGGGTGCAGTTCGATCTAACTTAACAGATAGGATAGCTCACATCTCAATTTATAGTGTCTACCCGTGCGAAGCCGGGACGGGCCGCTATAAGTCAGTTATTGTTATAATCCACGCACTTCAATAAAGACGAAGGGTCTTTATTACCTTTCAGTTTTTACAAGGTTCTTACTGTATACGTATACTGTGGCTGATCCTAACCTTCAAAAGGGTGCCCCGATCAATCAAGACCTGATTGGATGCTTCTATCAGGTTCACCCTTGAATTGCTTTTCTGGGATCTTCATTACTGATGTAGGTTAAACTGTTCTTTACTGTCGTTTAATGGCTTCGGCTTTGATATCTCCGATTTGGGAGTTTGAAGCAGGAATATGGTTGGTTTAGTGGTTGGCGTAATTTTACTGAAAATTGGCAAGGAAAGACTTGCCAGTTACTACACTCATCTTAATTAATTCGCTCATTTAATTTTAATAGAGGCAGAACTGAAAGTTTTGATAATTTATATGGCTACGGATCAGTGTCACTTATTTATTCTAATTTTGAAAACACTTAAGTAATTTTTTAATTTTTGTTTTGTTTGAAGAAGTGTACTTTTAATAAAATAAGAATATATTAGTATCTAGCTAATAAGTAATGCAAATTAAACTTGAATTCAGTAATAACCAGCAATTGTAAAAAATACTGTCAATAAGTCATTTATGACTAATCTGCCCACTTTCATGTCATTCCTATTCTTCGAAGATACAATGTTCAGTTCACATGTTTCAATGTAACGTAATGAATAATCGAATGATTTCAATCTGAAACAACTACAACATAAAAATCTGATAAATGGATTTATTGCCACAACACAACTCGTCACACTGTGCGCCAACTCAAATGCGACTCAACTCAAATGTAATAACTCAACTCAAAAACATTCCTTATTAAAATCAATAGGTTCAAAATTTACAATAAGCTGCGAATCAATCAGTATTCGGCGTCCGTCGCCGGAGAGTCGTAAATCGCGATAATTGCAGGTTAATCTGGCAACCCTCTGTCGCTTGGGGAGGGGAGGGGAGGGGTGGGAGGGACAGATTATTGGGGGCAAAGCTTTTACACGGAAGGATTTTGAATAATGATGATGAATAATTTTTAAGAAGGGATCCTTAAAAATTATTCGTTAATCTTGGCTGGATAAATAAATTTATGCTAGGCTATCCAAATATGGTGATTATGTGATATGCTGATCCAAATACTCCGAACTTTTTTATATGTTTGGTATTGTTGATTGGTGATATCTGTTGAAATCTCTACTAACTGCGTCGCATGGCACCGTGTTTATGCGTATAGAGGGGTTCATATTTAGATACTTAGAACTGTTTGCTTGTTTATGATTGTTGGTAGGTATTCCTTATTAAAGTTACTATAATGAACAAAACAAATATTATGTTTATGTATTTAAGGCTTGGCCTGACATTTAATAGATATGGATGACAGTGAAATATTTTTTTTATGCTAATTCCCACATTAAATTTAGATTTAGTTCTAGTCAAATTACCGGTCGTGGCGCCATCTACACAAATACATATAACTTTGGAAGCGTACCTATATCTTGGAAACGTGACTCTGGCGGAGATTTTGTCTCATGCAAACCTTATTTATATTATAGTGTCGATTTATACATATTTTATGAGTGGCCGCCATTTTGAAGAACAAACAAGATGGCGGTCAGTAAGTAGGTATACCAGTACCCTTTGGTACGAGTTTTGATAGTTTTGGAAAAAATCAAACGTTTCGTAAAGCTCCATACATTACAGGAAAGCGCCCTTGGCGGAAACGTGAAGGAACTATTAAACGAGTTTTACGAAACGTTTGATCGTTTTCGAAAACTAATAAAACTCATAGGGCCAGGCTTCATACTAAAATATTCCAGCCCCCTTCGTTTCATATCAGTTTTATATAAGTATTTAGTATATCTTCCATGGATTGAGGTTCGCAATAAAGAATCGAATGTTAATACAATTTTATTTATTTTTTTATTCTTTACTTACTCGGATACGAGTGTTTTCTCTCGTTCGTAAAAACGTAAGAAATAAAGACACGTTCAGCGAGTTAATGCTCTAAGTGATTTTCGTTGTACGAAATAAACAAACTGGTTAATATTTAAACCTTTAAGCTAAACTCGACCTAACAAAATTCGGAGAAAGGCAATGTGACTGGATCGTAAGAGTTTCTTCGAAGTATACGAAAAATACGTCTATTACTGAACACTTATTCTTAACCGATTGACTAAAAATGAGGATGTTTTTCTGGAGGTCTGTTATGTAATGTATACTCTATTGTAGTGATCAATTTTGTTCATTTAACCTATTTTTAACCAAAGATGCCGATGCCGAAGCGTTGCCAATATACATCTATTAAAAACTATGCCACTTAGCTTGGGAGACAAAGAAACGCCTTTAATAGTACCTATTACACCTTGAGTATTATATCTAGCCTTTGTCAACGTGGCTCGTCGATCAAAGTCAATTTATTGACACTGAGACAATGAAGGCGATTCCGGAAACGAAGAGAAAAGCTGTCCCTGACAGGGGTCTCTTTGCGTTTACAAAAGTGTCTGTTCGTAAAATGAAATGCCTGCTTGATTGACAATTATCGTTGGGGTTTTAGACACAGGTTTGTGCGTGTCTATACAATTTTAGTTTTTATGAGCTTTTTATTTTACTTTCCTTTTCATGAAACTATAATATCATCATCTTGAACAAAATATTACGAGAGAAGATCTAACATTTTCTAGAGATGAAACGGTAAGATCGTTCGTACACGAAGGCGTCTTATAGAACTACTTAATCCACTTGACTGGTATCGAGAGCAAAACATCGGCGGATGAAGTGACAACGTGACATGTGCTACGAATTCACGAGTAAAATCGCGTCGCTGCTCGAGTCGTAGACTTAGGTCGCCTTATATACGAGCGGTCTTACATTCTAATTGGACAACTTCTACGTAAAGTGAATTTTGTCGCCTAAACTAATATTATTTTTCAATATTAGAGCGTTCCAAAAGAACGTAACGATCAAAATTCTTGACGTTGCCCTAGATGTCGTTTGTCATTCATTTTTTTATGCCAAAAGTGAGATAGAAAGATGTTTTTGTAAGCTTTGTTTCGTGCTTAGAATAAAGGTTAGTACCCACTAGGTAGCACTATTGCTCCATTTAAATAGAATGTTAAGGTTAATGCATTTTAAAAACCCGAACTATAAAATAGGTGATAATCTTCAAACTGATGAATTTTGATGTTTGTTATTTGAGAACTCCGTCATTTATAAATCAACTTGGAAAACTATTCTGGAAAGAATGTAGTTTTAGATTAGCCCAATCATCAAATTCAAATCAAATCATCATCAAATTCAGTTTAGTAAATTGATTTGATTTGGATTTTTAAATCTGGGAAAAAATATACCATCCTAGGTTTCTAAGGTGAAGTGAGTTTCGAGCTTGATTGAGTTGTTATTATGCATACTTTATCAGGTTTCTCTCTCGGGTTTAAGGTAAAACCAAGGTCTTTGATGTACAAGTTTAGAACAAGCCTATGTTTTCATTTCAGTGATGAAAATAAGGAGCTTTGGGTAACAGAATATTTTATTGGAGTAATATGATTTGGGCATATGAAATAAGTTTAAATCTGCCTTGAATTACATGTGCATGAATTTATTATGCTATGTTATCATATTACTTTGAATAAGGATAGTAATGTTAAATGAAAAGTTGATATTGCTAATGGTGCCAACAACTGTACGAGTACCTAATAAGAAACGTATGTTAAGACGCAGGTGACGCAGCGCAGCACAGAACGGATTTTACAGGGCAGAGCGGGTGAGACAGACATAGTGCGCAGAGCAGGACAGACACATGTCTGCGTCACACGTGCCTACACCGCAGTACGCAGCTCTCAGAACGTTCATGCATAAGTAAATCTGGACAATGGAATTAGATCTTTCACGTCTGTGACAGATGAGTTAAGCAGCATCTTTGAGTATCAATCGACCAACCTTACTAAATTCCTTATTATAACATTATATTCACGATTTATATTCTTCTTTGATACTTCAACAATCAGTAACAAAACAGGGTCAAAAACACGTGAACTTAACAACTAAAATATCAATTTCACAAAACAATACCAGCGGCGAAATATTTACAACAGATTTCAGTTGTCAGATAAGCTGAAACCGTTTATCAAGGTAAATATGCAAAAAACATGAATAATTCAATCACGTTTAATAAAACGTGGCATAGCTGTATGCATTTATGCATATTTTTACATACATTTATGTCAGGAGAGGACTGGAAAATGTTTTGGTAAAAATTCAATTGACTTCTTAAATACATGTGGAAACTCTGGGATTTTGTGAAATGTTCAGAGGTAAGCTTAGCCACTCGAATATGTACTTCTGCGGTTGTTGCCATGTTAAGGAAAGGGGGGGGGGGGGGAGAGGGGATATTCCGCTTGGTAACAAAAGACATAGCAACTAAGATGTACTTACTTCAAAGCAAGCCAGCATTTCTTGTTTTGAGCTTTTTGTAGTCGTAGAGTTTACTGCTAGCTTGAAATAAGAACTGACTTTAAAAATTGAGTTTGATAACTATCACAATTATTTTTAGTCAACATCAACAACAATATTATGGGTTGTTGGATACTGCAGCTACTCGTAGTTTAGTTGTGACCCAAACTTATAAACGCTGCAAAAATGTGAGTTAGATCTATACTAATCTTAGTCTTAGTACACCTATAGATGCCCGTCGGGGCTGCGGGTCGTTCAGAAGTTACCGCGGCCTCGGCGGCACAAGGGCGTAGTAGGAACATGGGTGGTTTTTAGTCAGTAGAAGTCTGACACTCCCTTCCGCTCTGCCCAAGAGTGGGAGGGGTCATTTGATGATTTCCCACCCTCCCCAAAAAAAAAAGTACACCTAGATATATTAATTGAGTTTTTTTTTATTACGAAAAAGTCTACGTTTGACCACCAACTCGCTATTTGAGCAGGAGTTAAAAGACGTTTATCGATCTAAGCAACCAAAAGTTTACAAGTTATTTCCGTAAAGCAATAAAACACAAATATATCATCCAGATAACTCCCTCAATCCACAAATCCACCTGTTAAGCCAATAAGTTCATTCACCCAAACTCTACTCCTACACAAAAACAACATACAACTAAACCTTACTACTCAAACTACTGAGAACTACTATTATTGCCCGTGATAATATCACGGAGTGGGAAACCTTGCGAGAAACAGATCCTGAAAACACGAAACTTTGAGGAAGCTTGAAGGAGTGCGCTAGTTCAGAGCGTTCGTAGTTAATTGCTCGGACAAGAAAGTCAAAGAATGAAGAAGAAGAAGACAAGAACTGAATAGATATCGACACAAAAACATTTTGTACTTTATTTTTTTAATATATAAAAAAAGAATGAAATAATGCACGATAGTAATACCTGAGGATAGTTTAACTAACCTTCAAATGACGTCAATTTAAACGTACCTTACGTACCTAATGATTTTTGTCAAAAAAATTGTACTCGTATGTATGGAACTATGTTTGTTCATACATTTGTCTGTCAAATACTAGCTACGTATTTTGCTAGGCAAAATAAATAACGTAACGAGCGAACGAACGCAACGTTTTGCGGAACAGATTTGTGCTTGACATTTTTTTTTTTGTAAAAAGTGCAGCAAGGGTGACGAATCAACATCGAGCTGTGCTGTGCTGTACTGCGCTGTGCTATGTTTGGTCAACTCGCTCGTCTAATATTTCAATGAGGATAGAAACAAACCATGCTGTGCTGCGCTGTGTGAGGCTACGCTCTGTTTAAAAACGCAGCAGTCTCGAGCGAAGCGCGCTACCCGCCGTGCTGAGCCGCGCTGTGCCGAACTGTGCTATGTTTTTTATGGATTTTTATGTGCTGATTACTTTTTTGGTGGACGGACAACGTAGTTCTAGTTTAGCTTAGCTTAGTTCAGTGAGTTTAGTTTTCATTTAGTTTAGCCGGCGGTGGACGTTCGGCTTTATACTGAGCTAAGCAAAGCGCAGCACAGCTTGATGTTGATTGTTAAAAAAACGTAGCTTAAGAAACACAGCACAGCACAGCGCAGTACAGCGCAGCACAGCTCGATGTTGATTCGTCACCCTAAACCGTGTGTGTGCCGATATGTTTCTCTGTACAGTTTCCAGCTCGCTGATAATATTTATTCGACTTGTTTGCGAGTCACAGGTGTGCGAGACAATGAGATAGTGGATCCGCAGATAGGATGTTCATTCGTTCGAGTGATCGACGGTTATCTTTATTCTATTTGATTTCGTTACCGGCTGGCTTGCGCGGATTATGGAGGAGGTAAAGTTACTGTCGCTTTGTGTAATGTAAGTATGTATTTTTTTTGGGATTTGACGGATGAATTGCGTATGTTATTTAGTTTTTGATGAGTAATTGCTGGTCACAGTTATAGAACAAAATAAGACGCAGATAAGTTTTAGTTTTGGTTTGTTTAAATTAGAGAGGAGTACAATAAAATTGACAACCTGTGATATTCAATGTCATTTTAGGTCTAAAAATGGCCCGTTAAACTTAAAGTTACTAATTAAAATGTAAATTTAGTTTTTTTTAATTTTGGTTTCGTAAACCATTTTATTAAAATCAAAATTAAAATCCGGTCGAGCCATTTAATCAAGCTTAAAATCAAGACGTGAACGCACGGCGTTTTAATTTTGACACGATTAAAAGATATAGATTTCTGATTTCACCTATAAATTATCAATAAGGTTTCCCGAATCACGTAATTACCCAATTTCCTACCAACATTTAATCCATAGGATTGCTACATTTATATTTTATCGCTCACCTGCGATGAATGCCGTCCAACAATAACGGGAATGATTCACATTAACCTTATTGCCGTTGAAATGAATATGAATTGGTTTCACTTTTCATAGTTTTGCTGAGAAATTGCTTTACTTTCAGGCTTGTGTATGGCTGGTACAAATTATTGTTAGGAGCTATAACAAAGCATTTGAACATAATCGCCATTTATCATTTATTTTGACGGCCTGTTTGACTCAGCGGTAGTATACCCGCCTTATAAGCCAGAGGTCCCGGGTTCGATTCCCGGCCGGGCAGATGTTCGAATGATGAATTTAGATGTATAATATAAAATTTAAATATCATGTGTTAGTTGTCCTTGTCCTTGTGTGTTCCATGGCATTCCCGACACAGGGTATCCTAGTCGAGCTATGAGTGTGAAGCGTTTATTTTAGCATATTAATTTTACAAATGTGCAAGTTTGTCAGTGTATGTATGTATGTTATTAAGCTATTGCATAGATTTTATCGCGGGCCTTGAGCGTGGAATGCAGAAATTCCGTTCCAAAAAAACCTAACACGGGGGGTGTTAGGTTTTTTTGGAACCGAAGTCAAAAAATAGTTCAATGGAGGCGCCATATTGCACTTCCAAAACAAAAATGACAGTCTTTCTTAGAAAAAAATAGTTCCTCCATTTATCCACCTATTACAGAAAAGTATGCTGGCTGGAATAATAAAAAAGTAATCTAATTTAACATTCGGTAGCTTTTTAATGGGTACTGGCTGGCAAGGTTTCAATATAGGTAGGTATAGGTAGGTATAGGTTTCAATATAGGTTTGGGTTTGGATAGGGCGGGGCCTAACGTGTTTGCAATTAAATTTGGAATAATTTATTTAAGTATGCATGACTTTAATTATGGAACCTTCTTCAATAATGGCTCGTAAGATATTTCTTCCTTCACATAGAGAAGGCAGCGTGGTAGAGAAATCTCTAGGTTGAATTTTGCTACTTTTCAGGAGAGAAAAAATACTGTCTTACTTTTTACTCATTTGCAGTACAATCAGTATTTTTAAACTATTGCATAGCTTCTATCTTCTTCTATATCTATTTGCAAAAAATATGCTATGCAATAGCTTTACCGCGGCAGTCCCCGAGTGCCACACGTCTTTTTTTTCATCACGTAATACAAGATTAAAGGAGAAGGTATGCTAATCAGGAAAATGCTCATAGTATTCAGCATTATGTTATGAACAACTATTATTATGGGACCAACACTGACATCGTTAGAAAAAAACAGCTAGTAAGTTTTTTTTTATTCAGTTATAGGCTTGCGTTTGACCGCCATCTCGCCTGATGGTAAGCAATGATGTGGTCTACGATGGAGCACGCGCGCCTAGAAGGAACCGATTCACTCGCGACTTAGAAACTTTCGCGAGCTAGAAAGTGTAACACTCTCACCAAAATGTATGGAACAGCTGATTTTTCCGTGAAGTCCGGGTTGTTCTCATAGTAAAAGTTGTTCATAATGATGAGTACTATGATAACCTAGAATATCTAAAGTGTCTAAACAGTCACCTTGCATTTCAGTTGTTCTACAGTTTCAATGACATCCGTAAAATTTTAATGATTTATTTTTGTCGAGTCAAACTTTAGTTTATTAATTGACAAAGTTTCATCGACTTGCTCTGCTGGCGCGGCTCTCGAAATCACGGGCCGTTTAATTGCTCCATTTTAACGAAATGTGTAAAACTGAAAATCGCGTTAATTTTCATACTATAAGCGTAATTAGTAGGTAATTAACGTATCATTCACGTAGCTGACAGCTGACTTCCGCTCAGGTGAGTAGGTGGCAGCTATTTTTGGGTAAAGGAAAAGATGCGAATATCGTTTCTATAGGATCGAAGAAAATATTAAGCTGTTGTTTTTCCACCTCTTATCAAAACACGTACGTGACGAAAGCTTTAGTATTTATTTTTGGAAATTATAGGAAGAGACAAATGAAGTGAGATAATTATTCATTGGTATCCTAAGAATTGGTTGGTGGTTGATTTGCTCGTCTCGTCTCCCAATAACATAAAAGAGCAAGATAAGGAAACGAGGCAGACTGGCTGATGAGATAAAGGTAGTGGCAGGCAGCTTGTGGAATAGGACAGAGGGAAATATAATTACATGGAGGCAGTTGGGAAAGGTCTTTCCAAAGGGCACACATAAAGTGTAAATGTAAAAGTATTTTTTAAAAGATCAAAATATCTGTATAAAGACTAGACTATTATTATTATACTTACATCAGGTAATGATGAACTTATGCTGTAGATTTCAACAGATCCCGTCATAGCATATTAGAAACAATAAGGTAAGATCGATGTCCTTTTTAAACGGTTTTATTTATTAAACGGTTTTATTTAGCTCACCCCGTTTGTTTTATTCTTGGGTCAAATTTAGTAATTCAAATTTCACCCTCTTCCTGTCAACCGATTAATCTGAAATTTTGTATACACTTTGGATTTTGGTGACAATACAATTATGTTTATTCATTATCATTATAAATTTAAGATGGCCGCCGCTACAAAATGGCGGATAACGTAGGTTTTATCAATCCCATCAATATGGGTATCAAATGAAAGGGCTCAACAAGCAGAATACAATATACTATAAAAAATTGAAATACAAGATGGCGGCCGCTACAAAATGGCGGATAACGTAGGTTTTATCGATCCCATCAATATGGGTAGGTATCAAATGAAAGTGCTCAACCAGTATAATACAATGTACTATATAAAATTAAAATCCAAGATGGCGGCCTCTATAAAATGGCGGATAACTTAGGTTTTATCAATATGAATTAAACAGAATGCGAAATAAAAACTAAAAACTAGAAAATAAAAATAGGTAAAAAAACTTTTTAAGTTAAACGGTTTTATGTTAAAAAAAAACATACATTGCAATGTTTAAGATAAATGTACTAAAAACCAAAAAATAATAAAATAGATACAGTCGTGGGAATTATAAACATATGCATAGACTAGACTAAAATAAAACCGTGGGGCACGTCACAACGTCAAATAAAACCGTGGGGAGAGTTAAGTTAGTTAAGTTAGAGATAATATGTTTATAATTCCCACGACTGTATCTATTTTATTATTTTTTGGTTTTTAGTACATTTATCTTAAACATTGCAATGTATGTTTTTTTTAACATAAAACCGTTTAACTTAAAAAGTTTTTTTACCTATTTTTATGTTCCTTTACAGTCCGCTTATGCTAGCAAGTGCGCTCTGAAGTTACCATAGGAAAATCAATCCTATATCCTCGTAAAATTTTTCACAGAACCACATAATCCTTGAAATGATTCTGATGGTTATGACGTCATTGCCCCCCAGATAAGAGCTTGACATATCAACGTCAGCCGAAACGAATGGCCACAATAAATTTTTAGGAACCTATAAATTGGGATGATATAAATATCGCGTGGAGTGCTATGGGGTATCTGTTTGACTTTATTCAACCTTTCGATAGATTAGTTACCAAGCACCGCATTTTTATACATTAACGTAGAACCAAAACTTTGTATATTTATTCATTCAGCATTTAAGTTCATAGTTTTTATTTTTAACAAAAATGTTAATGTCAGTAAGTATTTAAAATTAAAAAATAAATTGAATAAAATTATTATTGTCCAATCAATTAATTACCTTATATTATAAATAATATATTATAAATTGAATACAAAAATAAAATCATAATTATTAATTATAACGTTAAATTACTTTTACATTGATCATGTCATCAAATTATAGAATGCCTGCTCGATAAGCCATCT
Organism: Alcis repandata; assembly: GCA_949125135.1. Classification (NCBI taxonomy): domain Eukaryota; kingdom Metazoa; phylum Arthropoda; class Insecta; order Lepidoptera; family Geometridae; genus Alcis; species Alcis repandata. Next base: position 10,475,404 of record OX421238.1, read on the forward strand.
TTAAGATTGACAATAGATCAATTTTCATGTTATTCTGACACATTCTACCTCATTATTCTAATCCGAAATTTGTTAGGCATCACATTGTAACTTTAGTATTGAATCTCACAATCCCTACACAGGTTTTTGGCATTCAACCTCAGTTATTGCAAGTGATATATGCGAAAAAATACCAGCAATGTATTTGAATGTATATTTCTTTCATTCTAGCATAAATCAAAGTAATGTATGAGTGGCCGCAATTTACGACGTTCGATTCAAATGGTGATACTAAAACGTTTTGTTGTTCGCACGTAATATGTAAAAATCGCGTTGAATGGAAAAAAATTAAACGATTTAAATATAAGTAATAATTTTTATACGTTCATGAGTGTTTTGGAACGTTATATAAATGTTATGCAGCTATACCAGCGGTTTTAACGTCTAATGGATTATACTTTTAAGCTAAAAAAAAGCTTAAAATACTCTAATAACTTCTCGCTGACGTAAAATCAGCATTGTTAATGAGAATCTAGACAAATCTAAATGGGGGTTTAAGGCAAATATTGTTGAAAATATACTGTAACACAAAGCAAACGTCGACGGTTCATGTGAGGTAAATTAATAATAAAAATGTCACGAGGTAAACAAGAAAAAAAAATTAAACAGTGTTTAAGTGTATGGCAAGCAAGGTTTAGTAAAAATCATAGAGAGAAACGTAAATACTTAGACTTGCTTTGTTATAATTAACACGGGAGTATAACCCGGTCACAATATCTGTGCACCTCGCTGGAATGCGTATAGCCTTATATAGTCGCACTGTCGCACCGGGGAGTGCGCGGAGAGGTGACAAGGGAAGCGGGAGAGGCTCCCGCTTCCCCTGTCACCAGACCACACGCATTCCAGCGAGGTGCACAGATATTGTGACCGAAACTAGTGATCCAAACTAGTCGTAGCAAACGACTTGATTTTAACACGCTTTTATTAGTTTCACCTGTATGTATGTAACCGACTCATTTGAGCCCGATTTTGCCCTACTTTGAACGATCAGATTTAATTCAAACTTTGCACACCTGTAAAAGACCGATGACAATGCGTGTTTTTTAGTTTTTTAAACTATTTTTTTATTTACGTAAGTGCCCGTGTTAATTATATAAAAATGTGTCAAAATCACGTTAGTCCTTAGTGCTTTGGCTTGGTTTACCTTTTATTTCATAAGTTACGAAGGTCAGCAATAGCTCCTGCCATAATGACTACTTACTACCTCTAGTTTCCCTTCATGCCGGTAATTATTTCTATGGTCACGTAGGCGGCAAAGTTTTCTATACATTAACTTGCGACCATTCATACGTAATTGGAAATAGTTTGACACAATTAACGTGCTTTTAGACAGTGGTGAGGTAAGCATCAATTTACGTTTGGATATTTAATTGACATATTTTTTATTGATTGATGTTTTTATTGTCTTGCGGTTTCGCAAGTGCAATGATGGAAAAGGGTGATGGTGAAAATAGCCTAGGTGTACAGGGTTATTCATGAAGGGTATGCTAAGTCAAAAAGAGCTCATAGTACTCGTCGTAATGAACAACTTTTACTATGGGACCAACCCCAAAATTCGCGAAAAAAAAAATCAGCTGTTCCATAGAAAAATGTCAATGACACGCGACAAAATGTATGGAACAGCTGATTATTTTTTCCGAATTCTGGGTTGGTCCCATAGTAAAAGTTGTTCATAATGATGAGTACTTTGAGCTGTTTTCGGCTTAGCATACCCTTTCTGAATAACCATGTATGTTAATCCAGGGCATAAGCTATATCTATACCAAACTAGCAGATGCTTGGGATTTCATACCCGATGCTACTCGGCCTTTCTATCTCGCAGGCTTAGGGCTACAAATAAAGCCTGTAGCACTCAGACCCTGTAGTGTAATTCTTCATTAGTAAAATAAATATTAAAATCAGCCTATTAATAGTTTTGGAGATTATCTACCCTATACAAATTTTACTTCTTTATAGTATCAGTAAAAGATGTATTCTGAAGAGAATAAAATAATAATAATCGTTAAAATAAATTGTTTTAGTTTTCCTTGTCAATGACATTTTTTTCATGTGATATTTTGAGATTTTTTGGTATTTATGGCAAAAAAATTGGGTTGGCTTCAGAGAATCTGCAGCAAAAAGCCAACATTACGCGGTGTTCCCAGGCGGTCACCCATCCAAGTACTGACCGCGCCCGACGTTGCTTAACTTCGGTGATCGGACGAGAACCGGTGTTTTCAACGTGGTATGAACGTTGGCGATAGAGTAGCTGAAAAACAAAATCCGTTTTCACGAGGTTTTCACATTATGACGTCATACCATTGGTTACACAATAATCACAAGCGTCACAAGATATTATAAAAGGAGAATTAGACGTTATACGTTTCGCACGCAGATAAAAAGAGACATTTACATGCTCTAGCTTAATTAGAGATAAACTCTTTCTTTTGCACACCAAAAATTACAGGCAAAAAGGACTATTAACATCATACTTACCAATAAAAAATAATTTTATTAATTACTAGTTTATGCTCGGGATTTCATTCCCGATGCTACTCGGCCTTCTACTTCGCAGGTTTAGGGCTATAAAATATAACCTGTAGCACTCAGAGATAGTGTCATTCTGCATTATTATAGTAATTATTAAAATCAGTCTACTATTAGCTTTGGACATTATCTGATTCTACCCTATACAAATATTACCTCTTTAAGTATAGGATGTATTCTGTAGAAAATAAATAATAATCGTTAGAATTAATTATAAATTTAGTTTTCCTTGTCAATCAGAAATTATTTCATTTGATAGTTTGAGATATTTGTTTTTTTTTAGGCAAAAAAATGGTTTAGCTTCAGATAATCCGCAGCAAAAAGCCAACATTACGCGGTGTTCCCAGGCGGTCACCCATCCAAGTACTGACCGCGCCCGACGTTGCTTAACTTCGGTGATCGGACGAGAACCGGTGTTTTCAACGTGGTATGAACATTGGCGGAAGAGCCAACGGAAAATAATTTCCGTTTTCGTGTTATGACTTCAAACTGTTAGTCTAATACAAAAATAAACACACGTTACATGAAAAAGACAATAGAGTTGCAAACGCGCAAAAATAATATGAGAGAATTGTGTGCTCCAGCTCAATACTACCAATGAAATAATTATTTTTACAAAACAAAAAAACAAAAACCGACTTCAAAAGACCGATTATTGAGTTATTCATCTATTTGTCAAGCACGTACTTAATGCAAATTTAAGACTTATATGGTTTTCTCATGGATACCATTATCAGAACTGGACTAAATTGAAATGGGACCACACGGGAAGCGTCAGCTTTCTAATAAAAAAAGAATCATCAAAATCGATTCACCCAGTCAAAAGTTATGAGGTAACAAACATAAAAAAAAACATACAGTCGAATTGATAACCTCCTCCTGTTTTGAAGTCGGTTAAAAAGCTAGTTTGAATAGCCGACTGTCTATATAGCCTTTATATATTGGTATTATACCTCTATATTGGTATCAGAGTTTTTTCTTTTTTTGTCGTTCTCTGCCCTAAAACGAATTTAAACATTGCAATTTCAAGTGTGAGGCTGGTTGAAATCACCAAATTTGTTAACAGCTGGCTCGTCCAGCATCAATCTCACGGTTCTGATTCAAAAAAAGCACGAACAATGTAATTTTAGAGTCACCTCATTCTTTTCTCCGCCCAGAATGTTGCCATGCAATTTAAATGCATATAAAACGCTTTGGAGCATATTTTCACGTGGTTTACATGGTTTAGTGGTCCGCTAAAGCAACTAAGTTAAGTGTCGACGTTATGTTAAAAATACTTACTTTGTTGACGTTGTGACCTAAATTGTGAATAAGCAACATTATTCTGAAAGAAACTCTACTCGAACTCAATACGAGTAAAAATTTTCATTTGAACAGGAATCCATATTTGAGCAGACAATATCGTGATATTAAAATCAAATGGATCAGTGAGTCAAAATAACCTTTCATTGCTGTTAGATGATAAGAATTATTTTTTTTTGATTTGAATTGTATTGAATCATCATAATCAGCCTATCTCATATCAGAAGTGCTAGACATAGGCTTCTCCTAAAGAACGTCTCACAAGGCACGATCTTCCGTCTTACGCATCAAGTTGACACCAGCCTCATAATGCAGGTCGTCGCTCCACCTGGCCGCTGGGCACCTTTCTCTACGTTTGCCGATCCGGTCTACACTCTAGAACTCGTTCGTTCTTCTACGGCTTCTACATGTATCACATACTAGCTGCGCCTCGCCGTTTCACCCGCGTTTTCCGGGATAAAAAGTAGCCCATGTGTTAATCCAGACCATGAACAACCTTCGTTCCAAATTTCATGTAAATCCATTCAGCCGTTTTTGCGTGAAAGAGGAACAAACATACGCACAAACTTTCGCGTTTATAATATTAGTAGGATTATGTATACCTATTACATGTAAGGTAATTTTATTTTATTTTACTCCGTCAAATCGTAAAACTTTACCTACATTTTACTTTTGGTCTTCACAAACCGGCAACGAAACGTGACTTCCCGTAAATACGAACACCTCATTTGTAGCTTAGCTCGTAACTGATCACCGATTAAGCAACGGACGACACGGTCAGTTTTCGGATGGGTGACCGCGGGTGGCATTTACAACTGAGTGCTACCGTGGGTCTGTCTGATAACACATTACATTGTAGGCTCCAGTTTTTTATTTTTATTTATTTATTATATACAATCAGTACCGTTTAAAACTAATTAACTAATGATACATTTTTAAAATAGTCATCATTTAGGTATGTTATAATGTTAACAATTAATAGAATGTCATAATAATAAATTACAATACAAAAATTATACTTTATATGATTAATTTATTTAAAAATACTTGACAGTTTCTTTGAAGCCAGCGACTCATAGTTATCTAAAGTTTTGTCTTGATATTTTTCCAGTCGCCTGCCATTAAATCACAGTTATCAGTTTTTGTCTCATAATAACAACACTATGACTCGGACACAGATCAAAAAAGTTACCTTATTAATTTTTCTTCAGTCATTTCCTGCAGGTATATAAAACAGTAAAAGCCCACGGAAATAGAAGCTCTTTTACTCGGAATTATAATAGAAATCTAGCTGAATGAAACAGAAATTGAATCTGGATTGGATCCGCGTCCCGACACGTGGACGGAACAGTTTTCCGCCCAAACGGGCGGGAAATGGTGTGAAATAGGCAGAATATTGCGGGAACGCGGAAAAAATGTGTATTTATTAATAGAATACCTTTGGCAAAGCATTCTAGGTGGCTTCCATTTGAAAAGTAATTGTTTGATATCGGTTTTAGGAATTCCGTAGTAGTTTATCCCTATTTTCGACTTCAAAATAAGAGGTCACTTTTGAACCCGATTCATTTTTAACCGACTTCAAAAAAGGAGGACGTTATCAATTCGACTGTATGTTTTTTTTATGTTTGTTACCTCATTACTTTTCACTGGGTGAATCGATTTTGATGATTCTTTTTTTATTAGAAAGCTGACGCTTCCCATCTGGTCCCATTTCAATTTAGTCCAGTTCTGATAATGGTATCCATGAGAAAACCATATAAGTCTTAAATTTGCATTAAGTACGTGCGCGACAAATAGATGAATAACTCAATAGTCGGTCTTTTGAAGTCGGTTTTTGTTTTTTGTTTTGTAAAAATAATGTTCTTGTTGATATAATTAAACACGGGAATACTCACGTAAAAATTAAGTCGTCCACTACGACTAGTGAAAACCAGGTTAGTTTCCATGGCCGATTCATTTTTTTGGTTGTTCTGATCGCCTTGATCATTTTATCAATGCTTGTATGAAAATATGATATTATTGAATAGTACATAATTATGTTTTATCACTTGTTGCGCCCCGTGGATTTACCCGCGTGTTCCAAGATGAAAGTAGCTTAGGTATGTGTTAACCCAGACAATGAAAGACCATCATTCCGAATTCCATCTAAATATCCGTTCAGCCATTTTAGCGTGAAGGTGAAGTAACAAACATCTCATTTTTTTTTTATTCTATTATAGGCTTGCGTTTGACCGCCATCTCGCCTGATGGTAAGCAATGATGCGGTCTACGATGAAGAACGCATGCCTAGAAGGAACCGATTCACTCGCGACTTGAAGACACCCAAATTATACTCGTATCTATCGGGAAACACCCACTCGGGCAAAGTATACACACTCACAAACTTTTACTTTTATAATATTAGTGAGATGAGATGAAATGAGATTCACCCGAGAAATACACACATTCCAACACAACACACCCTAAATTTTGTTGCTAACTGAGATAGTACAAAACCACGCTTAACAAACTGGGTTCTCACACATTTTTATTTTCACTCCAATTAGTTCTCGTGATAAAACATTATTTCGTAAAAAAACACTGTTTTCCATTTCGAGAAAAGCTGTGTATTCATACCTACATGAGGCCCACAAAGGCGTCTATTTTCACCTTCAGACTGATGAATAAATAAGGACCAAGGATGTTTGCTTCCCGAACTTTTCTTTATAAACCTGAGGACACGCGGGAATTAATAAAATATCAAACAAGAAACACACCTATATTTATGAACATCTGTTTAAAGTTACAAAGTACGAAGTTTAGCTTCCAAAATTATGTTCTAACACGACACAATAGAGCATACTTTGAAGATCCGTTTTGCGTGTCAAAAGTTGGCTTAGGAAACAATTTCGGTGGAAATTCAAAGAGTTCTTACATTGAGCTACAATGTGCTACAAAATAGATGTAATGTTTCAGTAATACTTACTTAATCTAAAAAAAAAAGTTAAAATGTTCGCAGTGTCTTTTCATACTCCGACATATTTATGCGAATAATATGTAGCTATAAAAAAACATTTTTTATTCTAAGATAGGCTTGCGTTTGACCGCCATCTTGGTATTATAATATCCATACATATGACTTTCACAGCGAGCCTTTAGGGCTCTCTTACACGAGCGGCATGACGCCAACGGCAGAGGCAACTGTAGCCGTCGACATCCGTCGGCGGCAGCCGTCGACACGTCGGCGGCAGCCGTCGACCAATGGCGACGTTCGCAGTTCGTCCGCCATTTTTTCAGTAGACTGCAGGTAGTCTAGGAGAGCGCACGAGTTGCTGTTTTATAAAATGAGCTCCAACGACAATATTGACATTGAATTGCTAATTATGGCAGTAAAGAAAAATGCTTGTATTTGGAATTATAAACTAAAAGACTATAGTAACAAAACAGTCTTTGCTCAGCTGGAATGCTTTTCCGCATTATGGTATCTTGGCGAGATATTGAATATTTCAAAATGGCATTTAACTCATCAAAAGAAGCAATGGACATTCGAAAATAATTGAAAAATTTTTGCTCGTTCCTTCGTAAAAGTGGATAAAGTGTAACAAAATGTCCATCGTGTTCTCTATTCATTAATATTTCTTGAACCCACAATGCACGTGTTTTTCTCTTTCGTTTTTGCCGTCGTCGGTGGAGTAAAAGTAGTAACAGTGTTTCTTCGGAATCCATTTTGGTACTGGCTCTTGTACTAAAAGAGTCGACGATGGCTGCCGCAGACCTTCGACGTTAGCATGTCAACTGCTGCCGCCGACGTGTCGACGGCTGCCGCCGACGTGTCGACGGCTGCCGCCGACGTGTCGACGGCTACAGTTGCCTCTGCCGTTGACATCGTGCCGCTCGTGTATTTACATCGTGCCGCTCGTGTAAGAGAGCACTTAGCAAGAGAAGTTGAGTACATAGCTCAACTGATATGGAACACTTCGGCAAAGGGTTGTGCCATTTCTGTCGAGTAAGTAGGGACATAATAACATAGTACCTCAATGGTTTTCAATATCTAAGTTGAGGGTTGAATAATTAAGGTAAAATTTGAAGTGTAATAAAAAAAATTATGTCGAGAGTAGGGATCGGTTAATTTTCGAATAACTTTTGTTCCAAATCCACGTGTAGGCGTAAATCATGACATGAACAAGCAGTTTCTAGAGTCTAATTAAATTAGGTATTTGATATGACTATGAGTATCGGTTATCGTTATTGATAAGGCAACAAAGTAATTAGGATCATGTTATAGGGTATTGTTAGGTAACTCAATATTTATTAAGCGACTAATAAATATTGATACTGACCTAGACCTAGACAGAAAATTTTTGAGCAAATTTTTACATTCAACACGGGATGGGTAATAGAAATGGTATGATAGGCTTCAAAATAAAAAGGGCTTTGAATCAGATTAATAATTTTATTGGAATAAAATTGAAAATTTGTTAGCAAAAAGTAACCTATGACAGTCTTTGTGCAAAGATAGATCTGACATCTTGCAATGCAAAATCGGAACACTGATTAAGTACCTACTAGATGATCACTTAGGAGCATCCATACTTTCAAATACCTACGGAAAATAATATAATATATTATAATAATGTAATCCTTATTCTGGGTCGAAGCGGAGTCTTTATTGTGAGACTTCGGTTCCAAACACCAAAAATTTTTCGGTACCGGAAAACAGACGTTGACATCTGACGACCTGTTTGGCTCAGCGGTAGTATCCATATAAACCAGAGGACCCGGGATCGATTCCCGGCTGGGTCGATGTTTAAATGATGAATTTAAATTTCTGCTCTGGGTCTGGGTGTAAGTTGTCCTTGTGTTTGTGTGTGTTCCATAGGATCCCCGACACAGGAAATTCTAGTAGAGAGCTATGATTGTGAAACATTTTTTTATTTTTTTGTCTTAGTTATGAGTTCCACACCTCTGCAGTTCTGAGTTAACAGATTATCCTAAACTGTCACAAAACATGAAACTTCGGTGCCTACTTATAGTGAAATAAAACAAGTTCTAAAAATAACGCATACCTAGACATAAAAAACGTTTTACTTTTACGATGAAACAATATGGAAACATCTATTATTTTGTTTTATGACACCAGTCGAAATGTAAAACAGCAATAAACTGTGTCATAAAATAATGCTTCAGTGGCAAAGTTATAGTTTTTGATACATAAATTAACTTGAATATTTAGGCCTATTTCAGAGACAATATGGGTCGTTCGCATTTTTTCACACAAATTTTGTCATGCATGTGATCAGTTAATCAAAATCCAATAAATCTGCTAAATTCGAAATCCATAAATTTTCTACGTTTTATAGTTCTCTATATAACTGGTTGTGAGATACAGACAGATACCGAAGTTTCGCTCCCCGAAATTCTTTCCTGAAGGAGGTTCAGAACTCCAAAAACTTATGACAATGGTCATAATTATTCTAAAAATACGACGCAACCGCACAGAGTTTGTGCTCGCTTAATTTTGATAAGTAGGTACTTATTTTCTGGGATATTCTGGCGAGTGATATATTTTTATCAATTAATTTTTCAATTACTTGTTCTACAGTACTGCATGTTACTGGTAGGTATCCTCTTTTACACTTTTTTACCATGGGCTATGATGGAGTTTTTAGATTAGTAGGTAATTTGTATGGGAGTCAAACTCGTTCTGCCATTTTTGCTTGAACCTGCATCGTGGTCGTTTGATACTTGTTCGGGGCTCATTTGATAGTGGTTTGTGTATACGGGCTGACTGGTTAGACACTTGACATATTCTAGGTTATCATAGTACTCATTATTATGAACAACTTTTACTATGGGACCAACCCGAAATTCGCGAAAAAAAAATCAGCTGTTCCATAGAAAAATGTCAATGACACTTGACAAAATGTATGGAACAGCTGATTTTTTTTTCGCGAATTTCGAGTTAGTCCCATAGTAAAAGTTGTTCATAATGATGAGTACTATGATAACCTAGAATATGCCAAGTGTCTAACCAGTCAGCCCGTATAGTTTGACTACAGACCGGCTCCTTTCCATTTCAGTTTGGCTCTTGTATGGTCTTTGTGTGATAACTATCTACGCCACGCAGTTCACCGCTAATCCTACAGGAAAGGCAATTTTTTCGCCTATGTATTAATCCGGGGTATAAACTACGTTCATACCCAAAATTTTAATCAATTCTGTAGAGCTATATCAGCATAGAGAAGTAACAAACACATTAACTCGCAAATGGTTGAATTTTTAGTGTGAACACTATTATTTGAAAACTTTCGTATTAAATATTAGTAAGGATTAGGATAGTATCGTTTACTTTAAATATGATACTTACTTACGTACCTACTTATACTCCAAAATAGCAGCATCCATCGCATCCAATATGTGAAGAGAGGATCGAAGAGACGTTTTGACGAAATTGAATTGCGTGCGCTATCTTAGGGCACGTATCGTTTTACACCCGCGTACTCTTACACCCCGCGAACTCTTACACCCCACGAACTCTTACAACCCGCGTGCTCTTATACGACGCACTGGGAGTATCGCGGATTTGTAACATGATCAGCTTTTTATGCACATACAAATATCTACTTAAAGGAACACTTATGAAAGTCAAAGCAAAAAAAGCTGGTAGAAATTGCTCTTGGCGATGAAAAAGCTTTATGTGCTTATTTTTAATGTTTTCTTGAGTTCCTGTTTTGTTTTTGTGTTGTGGTTAAAGTGTCATTATATTGTAAACAAGCCACCTTTAGACATCTTTTTTAATTATGCAAATGGTGTCCTTACGTATAGCTACTGTTCTAGAAGATTTACAGGTGTAAAATGGTATCGATGAGCCGTATAAGGCCGCATCAATATGTGCAACTGATTGAACAGATAGTTAAACATATTTGACTAGACCATCAGGAACTCAGCAACTATAAATGATCACCGTAGCCAAAATCGGCATGGAATACAACATTATCGTCATTGTATTATAGGTACTTGGTGTTGCTAGCCGCGACACATCATTTTTGATATCTCATATTTATGCCCTGAAACATTAGATCAAGCTCGGTCTAAAGTTCTGTTGGTATTAAATCTATTCAGTTACTAGCTGACCCGGCAGACTTCGTACTGCCACACAGTACTTCTCTATGGTACTACCTAATTAAATTGCAATAACTTTATAAACTTATTGTTGGCGCGGTTATGGGTGTGATGTCACAGATTAGTGATGGTTAACTCGAGTACCTAACCCGAGTGTACTCGGTTTTTTGTTTGATTATCTGGCGCATAGATTGACACATCGTACTTGAAAGCAGCTCGATTCAAACTTGCGCGATTATTAGTCGAATGTCGCGCTTCATGCGTTTGTGATATCCGAATTCTTTAACGTTCATTTCGGCCGTTACTTTCTTGTGCAGCATGATTAGATCGGTAATTAGCTTGGTTTGTAGCATTTCGGGTTCTTCTACCAAAATTGCTTCGTCTAATAGGAGGCATATCAATAATTAGCGATCATAGGTAAATAAACACTGCACAAAACACTATTTACAATTTTATACTTATAATACTCGTACCTATATTACAAGTATAGGTACGAATTTGTTTCGTGTATCAGTTGACAAAAGCAAACTCATCCATGAAAAAAAAAACACTGACATTGACAGTTTGTTGTTGTTTCAACTTTTTTTTATTCAGTTGACAAAAGCAAACTCATCCATGAAAAAAAAAACACTGACATTGACATTTGATATAAAACAAATGAATGAACTATTCGATTTCGTTTTCTTTTTTTTGTTTTATCTGTGCTCCAACGCACACTGTTTTGATAGATATGATTGAATTTGAACTTTGTACAGAGGTAATAAAGTGCAAATAATTGACTCTTGGACGTTAGGAACATACCTACATTGCTTAAACAACAGTGAGTGCTTGCAATTCAATATGAATTTTATACAATAGCAATAAAGCTCGTTTTAGTTAGAAAACGTTTGTATGGGAAAAATAAAAGGGCTGTTTTTAGGGTTTTTCAATATTTCTGAGAGATTTTCTTAATACTTTTTTCCGTAAGAACCTTCTCCTAATAATAACAAATACAACAAAAAAAGAATTAGTGAAATCGGTCCAGCCATTCACGCGTGATGCCGGGACCAAGGAAAACGGGTTTCATTTTTATATATATAGATTGAAGTGTTATTAACAAAAATGATAAATAATCTGTATCTACAGAAATAATAGATATAATTTCATTATCCTATTTGCCTATGGTTCCATCTTTTTAAATTTAATCTCATAAAAATATTTATGGCTAGGCTTCTAATTTAAACTTAGTAACAATTGCAAGCAAACTATAAAGTTAAACACATTATAACTTTTCCTTTATTGCGTAGTTTGAGAGGAAAAGGTGCTACGTGAATTTTTGCGCCTAAAACTAGAACGAATTCACTTTAAATGAGAAAAAATACTATTCTTTGAATAAGCACGCTCTAAAATTAAACACAGCTTATTTTATAGTACAACTAGCTGACTCGACAGACGTTGTCCTGTCAAAAGCCATTGCGTAACTATAGCAACCGTAGTATGTTGATGCTAACTTGTCAATTTATAGTAAAAATTATCAGTTTAACCCTAGATCACTAACCATACGTAAAAATTACGACGCGTGCCTGGCGCATTTAGTGTTTCGGAAAGTTCCAGCGCCCCGCCGCCCCGCTCTCTTCTAGTACCTTCCTAATTCGCATCGTTAGTGACCCGTAAGGACTCATTGCGGACGGATGTGTATTAGGTCAGGATATATCGTGTGATCGACGTAAAAATTACGAAAGGTTAGTATCTACGTAACTTTTTTTCGATATTTTGCATTTTCTTATCTGGCTAATAAAATCAATAATATTTATAAAAACCTTATATTTATGTTATTATAATACTTGATAACTACATTACTTTATTTTTATAGTTATAGATAATGTTGTTCGGTAGTTTTAGGTTATTTTGTGGAAGTTTTGATTTTTTTAAGATTCGCAATTTATTTAGTTTATTATTTCAGATGGATTTGAGGAGGCAAAATGAAAAGATTATACAATGGTTAGAAGAATCGGACACGGAGTCGATCCCTGACAATCAATCACAATCATCGGAATCAGAGGAAGATAATAATTTAGAGACGGAAATTCTCTTCGAAAGTGACGGAAGTGACGAGAATAAAAATACAGTTTCTTCAGATGACGATGTTTTCGTGCCACGTAGCGGCCGCAGTCGAAGGTTCGTCATAGATTCCGATGATGATACGCCAACGACATCACACTCCAATCAGATGGATTCCGACCACGAGAATTCGCAACACCAGCAATCAGTCATTCAACCAACGCAGAACGTCCTGCTCGATCATGAGTACCAGCCGAAAGACCAACCGATGGCCGCTGTGCTTGTTCTACAACATCATAAATCTGACATTAGTAAATGCATATGTCATCCACGTCTCCAATGCAATCCGGAATGGAACAAAACCAATGAAAAGAAGGACTTTTGCATTACAAATGGCAGATGAACTTATGAAGCCTTGGCTGCAAGACAGATTTCAAACTGTAACTTTGCAACGAAATCTGAAGCTCATCATCGCAGAGATTTTGAAACTTGATGATCCCCAGGAAGGTTCTAGTCATGAAGTACCCAAAACCCGTAAAACTTGCAATATCTGTCCTGCAAAAAAACGTCGTATGACGACGACATTCTGCAAGGGATGCAAAAAACCGATTTGTAGGGAGCATGTGGTATCGATGTGCAATGATTGTTCAGTTTAGATATTTTATAAAACAAATTATTTAATTTCATTAAGAAAGAACCAAGACTGTTAATTAAAGTCATTTTGTGCCATTAATAAAGTTGATTGAATAAATATTGGTGTTTTAATTTGTCGTAAAAATTACGAATGGTTAGTGATGACGTTGCTCGAAAATAAGGTTAGTGAGCTAGGGTTAAATATAATTTGCAATAAATTAAAATTGCGACTATAATTTGAGATTTAAACTATCCTATCTCTCAAGTTGGATCGAACTGCACATGGTGTGCGAATTTTATTATAATCGGTTAAGTGGTTTAGGAGTCCATTGAGGACAAACATTGTGACACGAGATTTATATATATAGTACAATATTTATACGGAATTTCTTATTTTTAACCGACTTCCAAAAAGGAGACGGTTCTCAATTCGACTGTTTGGTTTTTTTCACGCAGCGGTATACGTATTCATTGAAATAGTACGAGTACGCTCTAAAATTAAATATCTATAGCTTATATTTTATAGTACAATATTTGGACGTTTCTTATTTTTTACGTAGCGGTACCCCAATAATCAAATTCAGCGTTTCTTGAAGGCTTCCAAGAAACAATTTCGTACTACAGATTGACTTGAAGAGTGAACGAGTCAATAACAAGGCTATAAATCATTTCGCAGAAACCGTCGATAACTGCGTGTTAGACTCGAAACGGTGTGGATAAAACAAAAATAATGTGGCACTTTTAAGGTTTTAGCTGGTATTTGCTGTACATCTATCTCGTTCGACGCTTTGATCCCACCTTTATTGTGCGAACCGCTAGGGTGGAGCTAGGACTAAGTGGGTGTTTTCCGATAGATATAATCTAGGTTTCTTCAAGTCACGAGTAAATCGGTTTCTTCGAGGCAAGCATGGTCCATGCTTACCATCAGGCGAGATGGCGGTCAAATCTACTAGGTATTTACTAAAACGTACTTTTACTTTATAAAACTTTCTTTTACTTGCTAAAATTATTTTACTTAATTTTTACGAGTTGGTACTGTAAGGTATTCCATTAGAATTAATTTACCTCATGAGATCAAAATAAGTTCTTGCAATAATAATAGGCTATTTGACTGATTTTGAAAAACTGTTTTAAATTATTCGTTGGCATATGATTAATACACCACATGTATATTTCTGCGTTATTTGCAGTATTTTTCGTAAAATACTGTGTTAGAATTTAAATTACAATATTCGCGCCAAAAACGCTGTTTCGGTAATGGCGGACGACATGTGATTTGCGTGACGTCACAGGCAAGTAAGCAAACTTTATTCTTTGACAAACGTCAAACTTGTACCAAAGTGTACATTATAAAATCACACAAAGTGTCTTAGCATTAAACAATGTTTACTTGCGTGTGACGTCACGCGAGGCGTAGCCAATCACAGAGCGTTCTTGTGGCTGAAGAATTTTAAAAAATAATTTGAATTTATTTTGTTTATTTTGAAAAATCTATAAATATTTTTGGATAAAACAGAGATAAATATGTTTTTTTATGTTATTACCTAATAGAATGACCACATTTCGTAGCATATTTTTAATAGAGTCAAATAGCCTATTATGGCAAATAGTTTTGTTACCACATAGATATTTTTATAGGTATTAATGTATTATTATTTTTAAATGTTATATTGTACTTTCAGAAGATGGTCAGAAGATTAATATAAATTATGGTCACGTTTCCTACGTACCTGACGTCGTTTGAATGGTCGAACAATTATTATGAAACTTGGATCAGTTATTGGTAATTTTAATAACCAATATTTATGTAGGTAAGTGTTATGTGAGAGTGGTGGCATAAAATTACGTGTCCATTACCCTGTCATCAACGGTCATAAACATTTTTATCGAAGCTGGGCAATAAATGAAACTCCAGAGATATACAATGAAATTTTATTTCCGAGTAACTATTCGTAATTTTATATTCGTATTTATGTACACTCTATATTTTTATATCACGTAGGTAGCAGCACGATGAACCGTTCGATATTTATTGGGCCTTGGGCCATTGTATGAGCTAGGGCTGCGAAAGAAATCGCAGTTGTGAAAAATAGCGTCGGCCGCTCCGTTAGCATAATAGCAGTTATTAGCAGTGTTGCGACGATGAGCGTTGTTGGTTTTTCTATCGTTGCTGCAGCGTGGAGCTCGGCGAGGCTTTCTTCTGGAACAAAGGCCGTGTGTTAGAAAATTAGGTTATTTACTTCGGCAAACAAAGAAGTGACATAGTTTTTTGTGTATGTTCATTGTGTGGGATTGGCTTAGATCATGGATCTTGGGGTGCTAAGGTCGGGTAACCTCCACGTGGTGCACCCTGGGCAACAGCGTGCGGTAATGCTGCAGCTTTTATGCAGTATTACCGCACGCTGGCAAATAACCCGACACGGTGGGCCCATCCGCGTGTCCCTCTGACTAGCAGAGGGCACAGCGTGATGGTTTGGACGGTGGCATTGCTGCCATCAGGGGGGTTTTCCTTGTGCTCCTCGCCGCGTGTGGGTCGCGGTCGGGAGTGCAAGGAAAGGAGGAGGGGATCGCTCGTTGCCGGGCGTGGTGAAAGCCATGCTCGGCGGCGAGAGATCGTGGCAGGCCGTGGTCTCCTTCTGCGAAGAGGTAATGTCGCAGAAGGGGCCGCGGGGCGGATCGGGGAGGACGACTCCCGCAGGATCCGCTCCGGCGCAGACGACGGGGAGGGAGGAGGGGGCGATCCGATCCATCGCCTCCTTCCCTCTCCGTAGTGGGGCCACTGGCGGAGGGTCGGGGGGCTCTCCGCTGGCTTGCACCGGCTCCACACGTCTGGGGGCGGCCTTGGGTGACCAGGGCCGTCCCTCTCTTGACGCACGGAAGACGGGGCCGAAGGGCCGACCCTGGCTGAGGGTGGCGGAGACTCCGAAAGGGAACCCCGCTGCCCCCGGCCACAAGGGAATGAGGTCAACTTCCCAGTGGTTTTAGTGGGTATGCCGCCCCAGGGCGGAGACTCCCACATAACCCCGGCTCCCCCGGGTTAGGGGTATCCATAAAGGATTTCCACTGGGTCAACAAAAAAAAAAAAAAAAAAAAGATCATGGATCTTAGTCAGCATCATCGCTATTAGTTTCTATCGATCCACACTTTGTAGGTTTTTTTAATTTAATTTAGATATAATTATACGCAAAGATACTAATTAACCTATAAAACCAAAATTAAACCAGTTATTGAACTAGCTTAATATTAGTTTTTAGACCTACATAAATCTTGTTTTATACAGTCATGAGAATCATTTTATGCCTGAAGCCTTCATCAAAGTTCATGTAAAAGTATAATGAGGACAAAAGTAAAACTGAGGTTTATGGCAAATGTGCACATAATTCACCTATCAAATCTTTATCGCGGTATTAAAGCTAAGAACACTAACCTTTTTTAGGCCCAAGATTTGTACGACTTTGACGTAATGCTTGGTTTACAACAGAACGAAATCGCAAATCAATTATTACTAATGCTAAATTCATAAATGCTAAATTTGTAAACTCTAAATTAACTCGAAAATCGTAAAGGAGATAATTATAATTGCAAAAGTTATTTAGTTTCTCTGCCAGTTTATAACCTTTTCACAACTAAATGTCTAAACTGATTTCGATGAAATTTGGCAAGTAGGTAGTGTATAGCACCGGATGTTTTTTTTTTATCTCGGTAAAATACTAAAAAGCCATGAGTTTGTTAAGTAAGGCATAACAAAACAATTATTTTATATCAAACTATCTAGGTAAATGATATAAATATTATGAATAACAAAAAAATATGTTACTGAATATAGCAAGATATTAATAGTATACTCTACTCTAAACGCAGAATAACGCACAAAGCCTAGTTATTAAAAACAGCATTTACTCATAAAAAAGTTAAGTGCGTTGCTTTTGTCGGTGTGGAGTAACTTCCAAGCTCAGCGGTCCTCACCTAGTGCTTTCACCTCCCTGTACGACATGACATCTGCCTTTTCTTTAATTCTGATCTAAGAATGTTCTCCTTGATCTTCCTGTTCTTCTCTTTTCTTCAACCTTTCCCTCTATGACAGTTTTCATTAGATTATCATGTCGTACAAGGTGGTCAAACATCTTGTCCCTTCTATTTTCAAAGATCGTGAGAAGGCTTCCCTTTTCCATAGCAAACGTATAAAATCATCTTATAGCACATTATTTAACTTTCACCTACACTCAGTATTGACGTCGAAGTTCAGTAAACTTAGTTCGGGTATTTAGTTCGCTTATGTTTGGATAGGCGAACAAAAGCAACAGCTGGTTCTAAGTTCTAATCCTGAAAACTTTGGACTAAAACTAGTTTGGTTAAGTTTAGCACTAAAATTTATATAGTTAGGAAAGTTGTTTAGTCTGGTAGGGCTTAGAATGTTGGAGGTGTGTTCAGTATGTGGTATAATTATTATTATGTTAATGGTTCCATAGAATAGAAGTAGTAATTTGTCGGCCTGTTTAGCTCAGCGGTATCCGCCTTATAAGACAGAGGTTCCGGGCTCGATTCCCGGCCAGGCAGATGTTTGAATGATGAATTTAAATATCTGTTCTGGGGATGGGTATTAGTTGTCCTTGTCTTTGTGTGTGTTCCATGGCATCCCAGGATTTATTCCTGGTGGGCCCAGCTATGACTGAAACGTTTATACTATGATTGTAATCTAAGTATGCTCAACTGACTAAGTCTATCATTCTGTCGGTCCGTTTGTTTGCGAGAAAAAATGAAAATTGCGGGTAGGCCCGGAGGACGCTAGCAAGTGCTTAGTTATAGAATTGGTCTTTACTAATCAAAAATTATTTTTCGGTGCAACATTTTCTTGTGACAACAACAAAAGTTTCTCTATTTAATTATTATTCACAGCGTCAATTTTGGACATTAATTTTATTTCTATAATGTTGCTTCAATTGTTTTTTTAACAAAATAGTCTAGTTAAGTAATATTTATAGTAAGTTCTTACCCCTCTGATGATTCCACAAATTATACTGAAATAACTGAAATTATCTAAACAATGACTGCGTTAACGATAAACAATAACGCCACTTATGAATTAATTTAATTTGCATTATTTAATTAAAATCACAATTAGTTTTATTCTGAAACTTAAGATTGAGTTAAATTGTCTGTGCAATTAATTTTATTGGCGCATATTTTTTAAAACTTTTGGATATCGAATTAAATATTAATTCTAGCGTAATTATAAGTGCTCAAGCTGAAAGTTATAACTAAGTTAGGCGTTAAAAGTAGCTCTAGGCGGTGAGACAGCGTCACTTAGTCAAGTTATGGCATAGTTACGTATTCAGAAGCATCTTGAAATTCATGCTCTTGAAGATAATACTTTCAGAACACATTTTCGACACTACTTTGAAGTGAAATACATTTTCTTAACGTTGATAGTTTTGAAGTCTAACTAAAGCTATCATAGATTATAGTCTGGCAATAAAGACTTGTTTAATGGGTAGTCAGATTATTAAAAGTCGCTATGTCTTTTTAATTTTATTTAAGGGAACAGAATTGTTATTTAAGATAAAATATGACTGCAAAGTGTATGATGTATTTGGTATACACCCATTTGCTAGAATTTCATTTGCCATAATTTTATCTGCTATACTGGTCAACAGACATAATATTGTTTCTCATAATTTTATATGTTATACCCATTGTTTACTATATTAGTCACGTGCTAGAAACTTTGTTTTCCATAAAGTCAATTTCAATAATATCATTTGTTATCATCATTGTAAGGCGTAATTATCATATGCCATAATATCATTTGCCATCGAAATTACTTCTAGAAAAAAATCATAAGATCGGTTTAAACTAAACGATCAATAGGTTAGGTTAGGTTAGAACATGAAAAACAACGCACGAGCCGAGCGAGCGTAGCGAGCGTGCCGCGGTAGCGGCCGGCGAAGTGCTAGAAAGCCAATCGCTTTTTAGGACAAAGGCGTTAGGTTAATTTTCTACGGAAGCGACTTGGATCAATCATAGTGATAAGTAGGTATTAGAAATAAAAACGATCAATAGGTTAGGTTAGGTTATGTTAGAACATGAAAAACAACGCACGAGCCGAGCGAGCGTAGCGAGCGTGCCGCGGCAGCGGCCGGCGAAGTGCTAGAAAGCCAATCGCTTTTTAGGACAAAGGCGTTAGGTTAATTTTCTACGGAAGCGACATGGATCGATTATAGTGATAAGTAGGTATTAGAAATAAAAACGATCAATAGGTTAGGTTATGTTAGAACATGAAAAACAACGCACGAGCCGAGCGAGCGTAGCGAGCGTGCCGCGGCAGCGGCCGGCGAAGTGCTAGAAAGCCAATCGCTTTTTAGGACAAAGGTGTTAGGTTAATTTCTACGGAAGCGACATGGATCGATTATAGTGATAAGTAGGTATCAGAAATAAAAACAATTTTAATGGCTTTTTTTTAATGATTTTTTTTTTGGGCTTGGATGTATTTGAAATTAATTTAGTATGGCGTTGAAATATTCTGTTAAATAATATTATTGCAATTAATAAAATGGATAATAATACGTATGGCACTCGTATCATTATTAAATCTAATGTACGGGCAAACAAGAGTATGTCACATAACTTTTATGGTAAACAAACAATTCGGGCAAATGAAATTCGGGCAAGTAAAATTCGGGCATTTGAGAATTATTGCTTATATTCTTCGGGCAAACATTAGACAACCGATGTATTTTTGTTCTGTGGAGCAGACTTTGAGTTACTTGGCTTATTCAAGAAAACATGTGTATAGCGTACCGTTATAATATAAACACGTGTACCGAGACGTATGCAACCTGGGGCCGCGGACAGCGTACGTGTAGTTACCAGCGTCACTGCTGTTGCTGCATGCATAGTAACATATATAGCCAACGTAAATTACTTGACTAGTTTAAAAAAGCACGTGTAACATACCGTTGAGCATGTGTACCGAGACAGTACGCAATCTGGGTCCTATAATTACCCAGAATACGCGCTAATACCGAAGACAGAATATGTGTAGTTCCCAGCGTTGTCGTTGATATTGCTGCGTACTGCATATGTAGCTGGATTTAAATACTTAACTTGTTCAAGAGGGAACGTGTACCGTACCGTTGAGCACGTATACCGAAGCGGTGTGTGGCCTGGCGCTACGAACAGCGCACGTGCAGTTCCCAGCGTTACTGTTGTTAACGCGCTCTAGACTGAACGAACCAGACTCTTAAAGCCACTTGACTTGTTCAAGAGACCATGTGTATAGCGTACCGTTGAGCACGTGTACCGAGACCGTATGCGATCTGGCGCCGCGGACAGCGCAGGTGTAGTTCCCAGCGTCACTGCTGTTGACGCGCGCTAGCCGGAGCAGACTATCAGCACCGCCTGGAACCTGCTCCGTCTTCACGCTGCAAAAACACATCCATTTCAAACATTTTTTTCCAGAAGTAGGAAAATATTTTTCTTTTCCCTCACCAGCATCAATTTATAGATCCATAATATTTGGACTGATCCAATTTATTGAAAATCCTTAGTGATAGTATTTTCTTGGAAAGTTGTGAAGTTTCTTTCCGTTAGTAGGATACTTTTTCGAATAATAATGGCTTAATAAAATAAACTTTTAATTACGCAATACTCTGTTATTCTCTTTCGCTATTATACCAGCTTAATGTCTGATTAAAACTCCACTTGAAAAACTTTAAATCTGTTAAGAAAGTTTTATCATTTCTCATCTGCTCTGTACTCTCGAGGGTACGGAGTTAAACCGAGTTTAAAATGTTCGGGCATTGTTTTGTCTCATGGGATACATTTATCGTCTGATTGCTGGTATTGGGGAAATTGATGTGAATTTTAAAGGTTATTATTAATCGATTATAAAAATAAGACAAAAATAAAAAAATGTTTGCTGCTCTCATTAAAAAACTGATAAAAAGTGTTATTAAAAAAAGCAACTAATTTGAATCAATAAACATCAACGTTCATTCGTACATCAAAAAACTTGAAATAAAATTCAAAACCAAAAAAATCGTTAACAACATCAACGTTACCAAAACCAGACTCAACAAAAACAAAATAAATCAGGAGCCCTACTAAAAACTCTTAATAAAAAATAACTCGACGCTTAGCAACTCCAAACGTCCCTCTTGTAATACCTACTCGTCATAAAAAGCTCTGATATCACATATTGAATGGGGCCTACTGTTTACTCACGTACTTGGCCATGAAACAGCCCGTCCCTTTGGTAAATTATGCAGACGTATACAAAATGCATGTTAAGATGTTTAAGCAGGTTCCGTATAGGCCCTTTGTCTAGTGGAAAGAGAGGAGAACGACAACTCTATATTTAATCTGTTTAATATTTAGACTATTAGAATATTTTTTTTCATATCACGATAGCTTTGCGTTTAGCCGCCCGCTATTGTCTAGAGAATCGTTTGTGATGCATTAGTGATATATGTTTAGAACCAGCGTGTTTAAATTTCCATACATTTAATCTTACTTTTTTTAATGCCGCATGTGCCAAAACCAAGCAAATCTTAAACTTTATCTATTACAGGAAGCGGCACAGATGCCTTGCCGACCTCTTAAGACTCTATTAACTGCTTGAAAACTTAATGTTGTACGTTTATAGACATGTAAATTTTTTGAGTGGAATCGTCCTACTTCTTATTTTTCTCTACATCTCTGCCCGTTTCACCCTCGTAAGTGGATCAGTGTGTAGATTAATTGTCATGTGTAAACACGAGTTGTGTGTGTTCATTATTGTTTCGTTAGACAGAATGGGTGATAGTTGGGCGTTGGATAACAATTAGGTGTTGGTTGTAAAATCCTCTATAAATAGAGCTTAAACTGGGTAAATAAGGGAACGGATAACAATGTCAAATTGAATATTTTGACTGATCTTAGATAAGTGTCTTTTCTTTTATAGCAGATTTTAACTCAAAACTTTAAAATATGGTTCCGCGTGGGGCTAGCACAATTTTGACATAAAAATACGTAGCGACTCATCGATAGAAAAGTGTACGCCATTTTCGCCCGTCAAGGGCGCCACTGACGTAAATGCGTACACTTTTCTATCGATGAGTCGCTACGTATTTTTACGTCAAAGTTGTGCTAGGCCTACTGGTCAGTTTTTTTTTCAATAAACGTATTTTTTACAAATTTGGAAAAATAATGCTTTATATCTTAGAAAAAAAAAACTTGGAATGAGGGATTGATCACACAGAAAGCGGTCACCAGTTCAAGCGTTCACCGTTTGCGTTCTGATCTCGGATGCGTAATGTTAAACATTACACAATACACGTGTCCACACAGCAGGAATTCCAACGAACGTCGAACTTGAACGCTTGACCGTATTCTGTGTGGACAATCCTTTAGTTCGTAGTTCCAATTCGTAGTGGTAGGGCTCTTTTGCAGAGCCCGCCTGGGGAAGTACCACACCTTTGCCAGTTATTCCACCGCCAAGCAGTAATGTGCAAACATTACTGTGTTCCGGTTGGAAGGGCATTGTTTCCAGTGAAATTACAGGGCAAATGGGAGATTAATCAACTTATATCTCAGGGTGACGAGCGCAGTGCTGTGCCGCGCAGGGTCTTGAATTCTGCGAGTTCAAAATTCTGGGTGGCGCAGACCTGTTATGGGCAAACGTGACGTTTAACATCAGGCGAGCGATTTGCTCGTTTCGTCACTTAATCACATAAAAAAAATGAAATGCATGATATCTTTCCAAATCATTATCATTGTTTAGTAATAAATACAATTTTTTCGTTATAAAAACTACAACATACAAAAAAAAAATGCCTTAAAGACGGATGCATAGCAACACACAAGTTGTATGTTTTTCAACTAAAACAAATAAATTCCAACATTACGTGCATTACATAAATAAATGTAAAAAGTTGTCTAACATTCTCGGAACTCGTTTGTAGAATTTGGGACTTTTTCTTGTTATACCTTGTTAGAGTTTATTATCACAAACTCTTTATTTACTTTTTTCCGTAACATGTGATATAGAAGTTAAAAAACTTACTATTCAGAACTAGAAAAAAAGTAAACGAAACAAGAACATTATTTTTACAAAACAAAAAACAAAAACCGACTTCAAAAGACCGACTATTGAGTTATTCATCTATTTGTCGCGCACGTACTTAATGCAAATTTAAGACTTATGTGGTTTTCTCATGGATACCATTATCAGAACTGGACTAAATTGAAATGGGACCAAATGGGAAGCGTCAGCTTTCTAATAAAAAAAGAATCATCAAAATCGATTCACCCAGTTAAAAGTTATGAGGTAACAAACATAAAAAAAAAATAAAAAAAAAACATACAGACGAATTGATAACCTCCTCCTTTTTTGAAGTCGGTTAATAAATTAAACTAATTTGTATGAACCTGTTTGCATACGAGTAAGCACAAATAAAATAATCGGAACAATACTATACAATTAGTCTTTGTCACCACACAAAAAGTAAATCACAAACGCAATAAAACATATTAAGAGAAAAGCACAAAGCCAGACATACGATGTCGATACATACTTGTTTATTAAATTCAAAATATGTATTTCAAGACTCGTATCAACTCTTCACATTGGACTGCTTTCCAATTACCTTTATCTCGAACTGCCCATTGTATGTTAGGTATCATGCATCTGAATATTGAATTCCGTCGGCAAGAATTCCATTTTCAGTACAGTGACATTACCTACTTACCTAGCGTCCACATTCCACAGTTCAACGAAGGTATTTGAAACTATTCTCTCCTTTGAGGGTCGTTCAATGTTACCTGTCAATGGATTCCGTAGTTTTTCGAAAATTATTTTAAGTCCTAATGTGGAAAGTCATATAATTTTACAACCTAAAATATGTTTTAGCGAATAAAATTATTCACTAGTTGATTTATCTACCTGTGTCAATTATTAGTTTATTTTATGAAAGCAGTATGCATTTAAAAAAGTAACTCACTTCAAATCCAAAAGAAAGGTTTTGTGTTTTTAGCAGTCTATGTACGAGTACTTATATGCATTTACGTAGAAAAGTATCACAAAATAATAAAAAAAAAAAAAAAAATAATTAAATAACATAATATAATATAATAATATAA
Source organism: Alcis repandata (assembly GCA_949125135.1). Taxonomy (NCBI): domain Eukaryota; kingdom Metazoa; phylum Arthropoda; class Insecta; order Lepidoptera; family Geometridae; genus Alcis; species Alcis repandata. The sequence continues at coordinate 10,500,163 of OX421238.1, forward strand.
TATAATATATATATATAATATAATATAAATTTCCATCTAAATTTCGCTAAAAGAATGATGAATTCACTCCACTTCACACAATTCATCAAAATTCCGATGAATTCACCTTAATTACGAGCATACTGATATCAACAAAGAGTGCGATGATTAGCACCAGTTTTTAGGGTGACAATCATAATAACTGCAATACCAAGCAGACCGCTCGCAAGTCAACCGGTGGCAAGGCGCCGCGTAAGCAGCTGGCCACCAAAGCTGCGCGCAAAAGCGCTCCCGCCACCGGCGGAGTCAAGAAGCCCCATCGCTTCAGGCCCGGCACCGTCGTTCTCCGTGAGATCCGTCGCTACCAGATTATATTATGATGGTTGTCACCGTAAAAACGCGCTAATCATCGTACTTTTTGGTGATATCAGTATGTTTTTTGATGTACATTTTTCTCAGTGCCAACCGATTCGTTACTTTGGTCCGGATGACAACAACTACATTCTGTAGGTGCCATTGTTTTATACGAACTTTACCAATATGACAGATTTATATTAAAAAAAATAAATAATTATCTGATTTTTCAAAAAGTCGGGTAACAGTTTTTTTACTTTTCACATGTGAGTATTTTTATGCTATATTTTTATTCCAATACATAATTGCACTACGCCATCTTTGTAATGTTTTACAATGATATTTGTTTATGCCAAGTTAGTAATAAACCCCCATGTTTTTTGACCAATTTCACTTAGAGTGGATGATTTATTCTCAGGCCAGAAGTTTCGGTTTAAGTTAGCTAGCATGTTGGCCTCGTTTATAAGTTTGCATAGGCCTAGTAGCCAGTTCTAACTAATGGTACGTCAGACTTAAGCCATTAATAAAACACTTAGTTTGCCTTGAAACTACCACTTAGACTTTTACTTAGGGTTCTATCAGACTGAAAGCGGTCACGCGTTCAAGCGTTCAGCGTTTGTAATTTGCGATCTGCATTCAGTTGCGAACGTTACGTTACATACACATGCTCACACAGCAAAGAATCCAACGCGAACGCGGAACGCTTGATCGCGTGAACGCTTTCCATCTGATAGAACTCTTAGACTTACACGAGCGCCTCCGTTACAGTTTTAAAATAGTAATACCATCAGGCTCTATAACCCGATGTCAACTAACCGTGTTTTGAGAGCTTTATTAAAATTTCATAAATGTCTAGTAGAGTGTAGACTCGAAAGTTTGGGTAAAGTACTTGCGTGGGAAGGGAGGAAGGCGTCATTGTTTATTTATAAGCAATCCGGCTCGCTGGCATAGGACGCTGTAGGGGCCTATAGGAAACGTGAAGTATTTCAATGGGCATGTTGAATAGTCAGTTATTATGTTCTGCTTATACGGAGCTCTTAAATATTTGATTCGAGTTGTAAGGTAAGGAAAGTGGAGCATCGATTTTAGACCGGTTATGACACAGATTTGTTGTTAGTACGAGTTTCATGAAAAGAAAGGGCTAATTCTAAGCCACTTATTTTGACTTGTATCAGTGGTTCGATTTTTTAACGCTTGTAACTTTGTAACCTCCTTGATGAAGATCACCGAGTGTCATCAAACCTGGTCAGAGTAGCCAGCGCAATAGTACGTGAGTATTCCCATTTTTGTTAAAAATGAATGAATCCCTCAATACCTGATGCCTCCTCTTGTGACGTCAGCGTTCAGCGCTCTCCCCTCGTGTAGCCATGTCAGTATGGTCGGAGTCTCCACATGGCGCGCTCTGCAGACCAGCGCGAGGGTTGACTCGGCCTCGTAGTACTTCTCCAGGAGAGGGGCCCCGGCTTCATCCACCACCCAGACTTGGGGCGCTGCGAACGATAAAAATGAAATTAAAAAATGGTTGTATTATCATCAGAGTTACGAGTTATACCAAATTTCAGATCAATTGGACATTGGGAAGTGAGTAAAAATTCTGTAGCAAAATTTGTCAAAATAACCAATTTATTTCTGATGAGTTGAGTTGAGTTGAATGAGTTTCTGCCTAGAGTAGGTAATAAGCCTATTGCATTGTTAGAATTTATTATTAATTATTTTATTTTTGTTTTTGAATGTATTAATTTTTTTTGTAATTGTAAATGTAATTTGACATGACTGTGCTTTTTTGGTACTAAAATAAAACTAAAACTAAACTAAAACTATTTAACACGTAACACGGAAAGTGGGTCAAAATTTTAAAGCAAAATTTGACCCACACATACATGCTTACTAACAGGACCAGATTTAATTTAATTTAACAATAAAAGCTTGTAAAACACACGACTATAATAATATTATACTCGTAGAAAAAAGTTGTTAATCTTTTGGCGACTGAACAGATTTTCTTGAATGTTTAGTATTGTAAAGCATAATTTAAACTAATGCTTGCTTACTTAGCTACGATCCTTGCAACTAATTGGCAGCAAGCGTTACTTCTATTCTTGTCTACGAGTAAGTGTGTTCCTAATAACCGAACTGTTGTAACATCTCCGTAGAAAACATACACTGTATGAGCACTGTACTTTTACTCAACCAAGCTCTTTCCAGGATTTGTAAAGTTGTTCATGTTTCTAATCCACTGCCGAGCAATCTCATGGCTACAAACTTTGAAGCTTCCAAGATGAATAGCTACATTCAGCAATGAACAAGTCCAGACATTCAACATCTAGAAGATTAGATGGATAAAAAGCGGACATAAAACTTCTTATTAACGAGCAAAACTTCGTAGACTGTCTTGAAACAACTGGTAAAGTAGGGTTGGAAAAATAATTATACCTTTTAAAGATCCTATTGAATGACTACGGACAGTTTCGAACTAACTTCTATCCATTTTATAGGAACATTTGGGTCCCGGAAAGCTGTTCATAAAAGGTTTCACGATTGACTCGACAAGGGAAGGCTAGGACCGGAAGACATTAGAATTCGTTCCACGTCCCTTAATACGAAGATAAGTGATTTATATTACTGATATTGTCCTGAAACATATTTCTTTTTGGTGGATTCTTTAGGCAAAAACCAGCGGTTGTACAATCCCTGGGGTGGGTCACAGATGACCGCGGTGACAGATTTGGTACTCGCCTTTTCCTGTTAAAAATACTTCAGAGGATTGCAGCAATTTATTATTTATGAGACTGTAGAGTCGCGTGACTAAAACGAGGCTCGTGAGGAGGGTCATAATTCTGTATTTACTGTTTTGGAACGTTTTTAAGGTTTAAATAAGTTTATATTCAGATTTACGGGTTAAGGTGGATGCTGTAAAAAGGTTAATATTGTAGATGGGGTAGGGTAAACGGGTCGTTACGTTTATCATTTGGCTGCGAAAATGATCGGCAAAATTGTAATTAATAACACAGTTATCAAAACCTGATGGCATTAGAGAAGAAACCTATGATACCTAGGGATAGGGAAGACCATAGATAAAGGCAGATTTAATTTATTTATCTACTTTTTAAAAATTTTAATCTACTTTAAACATATTGTTATTCTTGAAGCCAAAGATCAAAGAACATTTTTGTGCCAAAAAGTAAGTTTAAATAATGGCACTGATTACACTTTGAAATCTGGTTTAATGAAAAACTTTCTATTATAACTCGCCTTATTTTGTTATTAAAGGATTTTTGGTAAATTGTTTTAGACGCCACAAAAGAAATTATTTTAAACTAGCGGCCCGTCCCGGCTTCGCACGGGTAGACTTTGGGATAAACGTAGAGTAAATTGAAATCGGTCCAGTCGTTCACGCGTGATGGCGTGACCAAAGGTGTTGAGAATAATTATAGGAACTCTTTGTTATCACCTCTATTCTCATGCTATTGCGTAACTATAGCAACCGTAGTTTGTTGATGCTAACTTGTCAATTTATAGTAAAAATTATCAGTATAAAACGCACACTGTTTTGATAGATATGACTGAATTTGAACTTTGTACAGAGGTAATAAAGTGCAAATTGACTCTTGGACGTTAGGAACATACCTACATTGCTTAAACAACAGTGAGTGCTTGCAATTCAATATGAACTTTATACAATAGCAATAAAGCTCGTTTTAGTTAGAAAACGTTTGTATGGGAAAAATAAAAGGGCTGTTTTTAGGGTTTTTCAATATTTCTGAGAGATTTTCTTAATATTTTTTTCCGTAAGAACCTTCTCCTAATAATAACAAATACAACAAAAAAAGAATTAGTTAAATCGGTCCAGCCATTCACGCGTGAGGCCGTGACCAAGGAAAACGGGTTTCATTTATATATATATATATATAGATATAGATATAGATATATAGATATAGATATAGATATAGATATAGATATAGATATAGATATAGATATAGATATAGATATAGATATAGATATAGATATAGATATAGATATAGATATAGATATAGATATAGATATAGATGAATTGAAAATATTCTTAGTAAATATACCTCAGTAGTAAAATTAAAGAGGTAGTCTGATAAAACGAGACATATAAAGTTATAAGGGAGAGTGTGCTAAGCTAACAAGGGCTTATGGTACTCATACAGGACAAAAAAAACTGCTGTTCCGTACATCATGACATTTTTCTATGGAACAGCTGATTTTTTTCTCGATTTCAGGGTTGGTGTCACAGTAAAAGTTGTTCGTAATGATGAGTACCTAAGAGTCCTTGTCGGCTTAGCAACCCTTCGACACCTTGTCCATCAATTTAGATAGGTATATTTCATTCTGAAAATGCCACGTTTGTCTTATTCCAGGAACATCGCAGATTTCCAGGAACTATAATTTTTGCTTCGTTTTGTGGTAAAGGTTGTTTTGTTACCAGGCGTTGGCTTTTAAATAAAGGACGATTTCTAGAAGAATTGAATATCTGCCGTTTTATTTTCAGAATTTGCCGGTATGAAACATTTTGATGCCGTTAATATTATAATATTTTTTAACTTGACAATAAACTTTCGGATTTACGATTTTTTGTTCATTGTTTTTTAACGTAACGTATTGTTATTTACAGATTTACGTGCTACTGCTCTACTCAAAATTTTGAACTCGCGGAATTCAAGACCCTTCCCCACTGCGCTCGTCACCCTGAGATATAAGTTGTTTAATCTCCCATTTGCCCTGTAATTTCACTGGAAACAATGCTCTTCCAACCGGAACACAGTAATGTTTGCACATTACTGCTTGGCGGTGGAATAACTGGCAAAGGTGTGGTACTTCCCAAATGAACCATTCTACTTACTATTGACATGTAGGTAAATCTTGCTGACTCTAGGCGGGTGCGTAGAAATCTGGCACTCGTAGAGCCCTTCATCGTCAGGCTTCACCTCCCTGATGAGGAGCCTCCAGTTGCCAGGGTACCTCCTGGCGACTGTGACGCGGTTGTCGGCGGCGTAGGTGCCAGCTCCTACGGTGAGGAGCTCGGGCATCTCGTCTTTGCCTCTTCGACGGACCCAGGATACCTGTCAAGAGACAAAAAAAAAATAATTAAATAACGAAAAAATTTTTTTTTTTAATATTTGGCATTCAAGCAACGGATCACCTGATGGTAAGTGGTCACCGCCGCTTATGGACACCTCTTATTTCCAATATATCTTCAGTGCGTTGCCTACTTCTAAGGACTCTATTAACTCCATAAAATCGTTATTTAGAAGCAAACGCACTCAATTAAAGACCACCATGGTGTTTATCATCAAGCAAGGTACAATTAACCTTTCTTGCCACGGGCAAACGTGACGTTTAACATCAGGAGCGCGGTTTGCTCGTCTCGAAACTCAATTAAAAAAAAATATTTTTAATCGTCAATCTTTCCTTCAAAAGTTCTTAACTCACAAATTCTGCTAACTTTATCAATTTGCCTTATATCTAACGGGCGGTATAAAACCGGAAATACGCCATATTATATCTACCGGAAACTCTCATGCCGCAGTTGCTGCGCCGGAAACTGGCCAAATCGACGTAAGGACAGAACGGAATGTGGCTAAATGTATTTCGACCTATATAGGGTTATATGGAAAGGTTATACTAAGCAAAATAGGGCTCGACGTACTCATCAATATGAATAACTGCTACCATAGATAATAATAATAGTGCCATCTCTGAAATTGAGAAAAAAAAACATACCTACATTTTCCGTGTCATTGACATTTTCTATGGAACAGTAATTACTCCCAAAATAAAAATTGTTCATAATGATGAGTACCATGAGCCCTTTTGACTCCATGCCCTTTCCAAATAACCCTGTATTTACTGCAGCTACCTACCTATATTCTACTCTCTGTTGTTGTCCTTGCTTTTCTAAATATTTACTAGCAAATTAATTTCGTATTACAAAGTTCCTTTTCCTTTCGCTGTTTCCGGAAATATTTAATGTTATACTGTTCGCTCTGTTATTTGACCTTTTCTCAGGAAACAGCAAAATTGTACTTGATGTTTTACTTATACCTTCTTTACAATTTAAATTACGAGGAAAGTAAATAATAATATAAGTAATAAAAAAACAAACTAGCTTTTCATAAATCTTCTTAAATATATTGTATAATATACAAAATTAATATTTTTCTTTTTTGTTCTTTTATTTCCCCTTAACTTGGCTGAACATTATACAGAGAAAAAATCCAACAAAATTCTACTTAGGACCAGAGCGGTTCAACTGTAAAACACCACAGACTTCTGCAGGCAGCTTTTATATATTTGAACTTTGAACCACGCAACTTTAGTTCCACAAACGAAAAAAAAAAATTGCTGTTACAAAAAAAATGGACGGACATTTTGTCTAAAAATGTTAATGACTCTGGAAAAAAAGTATGGAACAGCTAATTTTTTTTGCGAATTCAGTGTTAGTCATATTAAAAGTGGTTCATAACGACTAGCTCTCTTCGGCTTTGCATTCATTTTCTTATTAACCCTGTATAAGTAAGTGAAATACAGATCCCTAAGTAATTTTCAACTTCAATTACAGCTAACAAAGTAACAGACCTAATTCATTTCAGAAAATAAAGTAAAAGAGAGAAAACCCACTACAAACAAAGTGCGACACGTAACAATAAATACAGTGAAACGGCTTTTAGAAAAATATGCTTTAAATTAATAGCAATAAAGTTCAGTTTGTCGTGCTCTTTTTTCAAATGCTGGGATAAAATGGTGAAAAATTTGAGTGCAAAGCACAAAGGAGATGAACTAAAGGCGTGAGCTTCTGACTTTAGTTCAGCTTATTTCCTTTTTCAAAATGAAAAGTTGAAGAGACTGTTAAACTAGACAAAATACGAATTTTCTCTACATCGCTTCTATAACTCAATTTTCTGCGTCTGCTCTGTATTTTTATTTTCTGCAGTCAATTATACATTTATATACAGATTGATAATACTATTATTATAGAATACTTAATTAAATAAGGCTAAATAACAACTTTCACGCATCCTATCATTTTTCTTTTCTTACATTTGTTTTCTTCAGTTACATTCCTAATAAGGCTTTTTTCATGGTAAAATAAATAAATGGCTCTTTCTAGAGACCCTATTCTTAGCCGCTCGAGATTGTCTCCGTCACGTTCACTCTCATGACAATTGTAATAAGAGCGACGGTTACCGAGATAATATCTCACAGAATACGGTTCTTGAGGGAGTATTCTGGGCCGTTCGAGATTATCTCGGTCACTCTTATTAACATGACAAAGTGAGAGCGACAATATTATAACCGACATACTATCTCACTCGCCGCATACGAGTAAGTCTCCTAGTCTTTTTTTTTGTTTTTTTTTTATTCAGATAAGGTCTGCCAAGATTAGGGTTGCCAACTATATACTGTTTTCAACAGTAATAAACTGTTTTTCACTAAATTATACTTTTTACAGTTGAACAAAAATAAAGTATACAAAATACTGTTTTCAGCATGCAAACACATTATTATATTATGTTAAACTTAAACGCTCACACATTTTTTTTTATTTACTCCTCATTTATTTTAATTTCAGTTATAATTGTGGTGAGGCGAGAAGTTTTTAAAAAAATTGTAAATTAGAAAGTTGTGCGAGAAGTTCTAAAAAATATGTATTTAAAACAATAAATTAATAAAATACTGTTCATTTTTCTAAAATACTGTTAAATATTCTTCACAGACCTGAATATACTTTATTTCTTGTAAAAAAAGTTGGCAACCCTAGCCAAGATGTCGAGTAACGTTTGAAAGCTTCTAGAGGCTTAAATAACTTGATAAAACAGTAGCACCTGCTTTCAAAAATTACTGTAGTAAGTCCAACCTTCTGTTTCCAAAGCCAATAACTCGACCAAAAGCATCGTAATAAAATATAAATTTATTGCAAGCTCTTTTCGCGCCCAGGATACGTCTGAGATCAATGCAATAAATCATGCAAAGACAAAAGGAAGATATATCGCTACTTTGACCCCCTTTTTGATTGTAGGCTTCTACGCGAGAAGAACATAAAGTCGTGGTCACATCTGTACCACTTTTGATTTACAGTGTACCGTATTTCAATCTATTCAGGTAGTTTATTTTGAACAAGATGCTACCAAAGTACATATTCAATGTTATTTTTAGGGTTCCGTACCCAAAGAGTAAAACGGAACCCTATTACGAAGACTCAGCTGTCTGTCCCTCTGCCAACAGGCTGTATCTCATGAACGGTCATAGTTAGACAGTAAAAATTTTTACAAATGCTGCATTTCTGTTGCCGCTATAACAACAAATATAAATATAATAACAAAACAGAATAAAATCAATATTGAAGGCCCACATAACAAACGTGATTTGTTTGCCATTTTTATACGCTCCCTCCACTTGGATCCACAGCTCGGCTCCACATAGATACGGAACCCTTCTCGTTTTCTTCGTTATGTTTTTCAGCTGATTGTTCAGCTGTTGATTTTTTTTACTTTGAAATAAATTTATGTTATCAATTCACCAGTGAATTCCAGTAACACTGCATCGTTAATGGATCAATGATATCACATTTCAATCAGATCCAGCGTTCATTATCTGACACTGGATCACGCTGGATGCAGTCATTGATCCGCTTGTCACTGGATTCTGCCGCTTTGAACTTGAAACATTATATCAATGTAATGTACTAGCTGACCCGGCAGACTTCGTACTGCCATACGTTTGTATGGGAAAAAGAAAAGGGCTGTTTTTAGGGTTTTTCAATATTTCTGAGAGATTTTCTTAATATTTTTTTCCGTAAGAACCTTCTCCTAATAATAACAAATACAACAAAAAAAGAATTAGTGAAATCGGTCCAACCATTCACGCGTGATGCCGTGACCAAGGAAAACGGGTTTCATTTTTATATATATAGATTACTGTTCAAGCTGGTATGACTTCAAATTAATTGCAGACATTAAAGGGCTTTACTAATACAATGAATATTAACACCAGTTTATAGGGTGTTTTACTCCACTGGACTCGTTACTTGTAATCAACTCATAAGCAACGTGTATAATTAAAGCCCTTTAGGTGAAAACTCAGTGTTAAATTTTTCCGAACATACTGATCTTTTTGCAAGAAGGCAATGTATTTAAAACCCTAATTGCATTATAAGAATTAACATAAATATGTAAGTGGCTCATAATTAATTAATTTAATTTTAAGGTATGTCATATCTAAATTTCATTTCTATTTCTTTTATTCTATGTTTAAGTTTCCGCTGACACTATGTTTGTATTTTTTTTTTTTTTTGCGCATTTTTATAACTATACTACGAGTGATAACTCTTGAAGGCCTAGGTGTGCCTATCAAACTTTTTTGTTTAATTATAAGAAGGCTGTTTGTTATCCCAACAAAATAAAATAAAATAAATTTATATAAAACTTCAACCAATCAGAGCTTGTTTTATTTTCACCTAACAAATGATACTCAAACGTCAATAGTTGCATTTCGAGTTAACAAGCAAATTGAATTTGATCGCGTTATTATTCGGAACGAAAGCAATCAATACCAGTCGAATTGATTACGAACTATTATTAATTCAGCTTGATTTACTCGTTTATGTGTGAAACAAATAGACGTAGGTTATTAAAATTTGAAGTTAGTAGTACCTATTCTGATTTTACTAGCTGCGCCCCGCGATTTTGTTTGCCCTGTGAAGGTAACTGTCATGAAAAAAAAAGCCATATTATTTTCTGTACTTATAATAATGTGTAAGCAAAATTACATGATGATCGGTTGAGTATTAAAGCGCGAAAGAATAATAAACAAACGTTTTTGCATTCATAATATTAGTTAGGATTAACATTATACGAGTATTAGCATTGATTTCATCTTTGCATGATATTTCTGAGATAGAAAAATAATCTTCATGTTTGATGAGCTCTTTTTGCAAGTCTGAATTTGAACGAGTTGGTTTTTGTCTCTCTTTATTTTTAAGTGACAGAGCTGGACGAAAGCCAGAGGCATCAGCTTCCGCACTTGGGTCCCTGGTCTAGAATACAACCAATCTCCTCACCGAATTCTATAAAACCTTTTACCCTACAAGGATGGAGTAAAAAATGTTCATTTACAAATATTACTCTTGTAATTTCAGCATTACCAACCCTACGCTCCTCAGGCAAACTTCTCAACAAAAGATAATGCAAACGTGATGAGATTTAAAAGCATTATCAGGACACTTCTCTGGATAAAACATGAGCGCTCTCGTTTCGCCATTAAGACGAGGTCGTTTGTTTGACGCTCAGACTAAACTAGACACGCAGATGGAGCAATGCGTTTTTGGGTGAAGCTATCAAGAACTCCTCTACTTTCGCACGTACGTAGACGACACGCACGCATTGACATATCAATACTATTCTATTCCTTGCACTGGTGCTTTTGTATGTACGCGTTAAAGTTACAAGTTCTTAGCTACACCAAAATCTAAAGCACAGCTCCATCTTTTTTCCTGATTTTATCTGAGGTTTGACGAGATAAAATTATGTTTTTTACTTCTTTGAAGCGTTTGATAGTCATGAACAAGTATACTACAGTCCTTATGTAAATGTTGTTAGGGTATCGACTTAGTGCTTTTGTTCTTGTAGGATTTGTAAGTATAATTTAGGCATCCTAAATTCAAGAGCAAAATTTATATTGAAATTTTAGTTTTACACTGATGTTCTTCTTAGTCGCAACGCTCGAAACAAAGTAAATTCAGTAAAGATAGCAAATATCAGAAGCTAAATTAATCAAATATATTTGATGCTTAATATAATACAACAGTTTTTTTTATGTAATTAAGAAGCGGAAATTTATCCGGAACAAACCTGATCACCAAAGTCAAAGTTTGTGCAGTTTGTAAGGAGAGAAAAAAGACCTTTGCCCATGTGTGTGGGAGATATTTAAGGTTGGAAATAAATATCTTCTACTAACGAACAACTTATCCATCGGTTTATGTTACTGCACTACAATAAGTCATACGAGTTAAATATTGCTGTTATATTACTTTGAATTAAGGGCCTGCCTAAACTTAATAGCTGCTTAATATTCTCAGAGAGAATTTAGGCCCGAGTTTGAGTGCATTTTAAGACAGATCTAAACTAACTAAAAATATATCTGTCTTTATCATTGCAAGTCATTAGACAAGGATGCCAATAATTTTAGAAAATTTATATCTGTCTTAAAAAACCTTCAAACTTGGGCCTATTGTCAGAATATTTTAAGGAGTGTCTTTAAGCGCTGTTTATTAGTAAGACCCTAAGTCTGTGCATAAATATTTATTCCGCTTGACTCTCAATTCATCTTCATACATCTTCGTTACCATATTATCATGACCGCCGGCTAAATTGATAGATGCAGTCATTACTCACGGAGGATATAAAAAGAAGAGGTGGCATAAATTACATCAACTTTGATTCCAGAGAAGTTGTATGTACTTGATCTGAGCTTGATTCAAATGAATTGATATTGTCATCATCAACAAATAGTTTTATATTCTACAGAAGATAGTGCCACAGGTAAATGCACGTACATCACTAACAACTGCAGTATACAGGGTTATTCATTAAGGGTATACTAAGCCGAAAAGGGCTCATAGTACTCATCATTATGAACAACTTTTACTATGGGACCAACCCAAAATTCACGAAAAAAAATCAGCTGTTCCATAGAAAAACGTCAATGACACTCAACAAAACGTATGGAACAGCTGATTTTTTTTCACGAATTCTGAGTTTGTCCCATAGTAAAAGCTGTTCATAATGCTGTGAGTGCTTTGCGGCTTAGCATACTCTTTATGAATAGCCCTGTATACGTATAATATATTATTTAGGATTAAACGCAAGATGTTGCAAAGTTGGGAATCAAACTTCCCTTCCACCCCGAAAAAAATAACTACCTTCCCTTTGATGTGCTCAGGGTTTTAAGTGTACTCACCGTCTTATCTTGCAGCAGACTGATCCTGCAGTTAAGATGAGCATCCTCCCCCAACTGCACAGTTATCTTCGTCACATTCCCATCAGATGGGTCTTCAAACGTCGGCCCATACTTCCTATCATGGTCAAAGTACGTGTTTTTCACCGAAATTACGTGCGGAACCATATCAACGTTGGGCTTGGTTTGACTTGGTTCTGAAGTCTGTGGGACTTTGAAGGACTTGGTGCTGTCTATGGTCGAGTTTCCGAGGCGGAGCATGACCGGCGCTGGCGCGAGGTTGGTGCTGAGAGCGTAGAATGACGTCACTGTTTGGACTTGGACTTCTTCTGTTGTTGTTGATGGGTTTTCTGAAAGAAAAAGAGTAGTTAATAATGAACGTTTCACACTCATCGGTCTCCACTAAGATGTCCTGTGTCGAGGATGCTATGGAAGATACACAAAGACAAGGAAACCTAGGCTATCATCCAGACCTAGAACAGATATTTAAATTCATCATTCAAACATTTGCCTGACCGAGAATCGATCCCGGGACCTCTGATTTGTCATTTCAACAGATTGTCATTTCGAAAACGAGTTGGAGTCAGTTTGAAAAACGGTTGAGTGGGTAAAATTAAAAAATTATGTCGGAAAATCGTTTTCGAAATCTATTTTTGGTCTCAATTTGAGACTTGAGATGGACGTGGGTGCGACAAAGACAGAATTATAGCATGCTCTGGACTAAAATTATTCTACTTTCAAATAATAATATTTAGCATTTTAACATACTTATAGGCTTGCGTTTGACTGCAATGTCGCCTGATGGTAAGCAACGATGCGCCCAGAAGGAACCGATATGCTCGCGACTTGAAGACACCCACCAACTTTGTCCACGAATTTAGTATTAGTAGATATTATAAACACATGTGGTTTCGCTAGGTGACACCACTCTGGCACTTGCACTCCTACACCGCATTAAAGTCGCAAAGTCTTCTTCCACGTCTTTCAAACGTTTTCTTTTAAGATTTTTAAATAAAAAAGAGCACTAGGTACTTTTGTGTATTTGAATTATTGGTACAAAAGTGTCCGGAGTGGTTGAACACTAAATTGATTGCAACTGAGGAGAAATAACGACGAATTCTACGTAGGTACATTCTCTTAACAATGAGTGCAAAAGTCGTGTCATCTACTAAAACTACATGTGTATAAAATATCTACTAATGCTAATGACGAGGGCAAAGTGCGAAGTATAATTAGTTTTTGTAATGGTTTGTTAGTTTTGAGTTCGTTATTTGGTATAATAATTTAACAATTAAAAAATGGCAAATTTTAATCGTACATATTATAAATTCGAATACAAAATGCTAAAAGATTTCAGTCAATTCAAATACAAAACAGAACAAAACACTTTTGTGCCTGTTCGAACAGTTAATTTACCTCGCTTTTATTGGATATGTTACATAAAAAAAGGCAATAGTTCTAATGGCACATGAATAGAACATTTATATAATGTCGCGAAACTTCAAACATGTCTTTGTACTAATTCTACAGAGGACAAAGGTTTAATACAATACATATTCGATTCGAAATTCCAAGCTACGATTGTTTGCGTAAATGTACAATTACAAATCTACAGGGTTATACAGAGAGGGTATGCTAAGCCGAAAAGGGGCTCGCTAAAAAAATAGCTATACATTTCCATACATTTGGTCGAGTGTTATTGACATTTTTCTATGGAACAGCTGTTTTTTTGCAAATTCCGGGTTGCGCCCATAGTAAAAGTTGTTCATAATGACCTATGAGCCCTTTTCGGCTTAGTATACCCTTTCTGTATAACCCTGTAGACCTTGTATGGGTAACTAGTATTTTTTCAATAGGTATCTCTGAGGTTTAGCACGTCATAAGCACGTATTGGAGTTCAACAACGTTAGGGCACGTTTCGCTGCCCTACCGTTGTTAAGCCCATAATTTTAAACCCATCGTGGGATATTTGCGAGCGGATGTTTCGAGAGTGCGCGGCTAATAAAGTGCGCTGTTCCGCCTGTTAAGGTCAAACGGTCAAGGTCCTCAGAATTTACACCGGCCTTAAACTAGCTACATCCAAAAATACAGAAATACACACATGTAAATTTTATCTCTAAAACGGGTATCTATTTAACGCGTATCTATCACGTAAAGTTTGATTCAACAAAATTTAGTTGAAGAATCATGAATCATGGTATATAAAAATGATTTAATCTAGATCTTTTTTAGGTCAGAGTGAATAGGTGTCTTCTAAATCTGCGTGCTTCAACTTCGACCGCAACGTCGTAGCTTACCAACAGGCGAGTTGGATTTGCGGATTTATTCGTTAATAATTATATTTACAAAAAAAAAAAACCGACTTCTTGAAACCGACTATTGAGTTATTCATCTATTTGTCGCACACGTACTTAATGCAAACTTAAGACTTATATGGTATTCTCATTGATACCATTATCAGAACTGGACTAAATTGAAATGGGACCACATGGGAAGCGTCACATTTCTAATAAAAAAAGAATTATCAAAATTGATTCACTCAGTCAAAAGTTATGAGGTAACAAACATAAAAAAAAACACACACAGTCGAATTGATAACCTCCTCCTTTTTGAAGTCGGTTAAAAAAAACAATCTAGTTTTTCAGTGAAGTTGTACCTATCTACTATAATACTCTACTGTATGCACTCGTAGTACTGACCTGAAGTGATCTGACAGACGACTATCTGTGTGAGGAAGAACACCCCAGCCCTCCACATGTCGCCAGGACGAGGCCGCGCCCCGCACAGGGGATCATCTGAAAAAAAAAACAAAGAAAAATTAACGTAAAATAAATAAACGTTTCACACTCATAGCTCGCCACTAGGATAAATCCTGTATCGGGGATGCCATGGAACACACACAAAGACAAGGACAACTAACACCCAGACCCGGAACAGTTCATTTAAATTCATCATTCAAACATCTGCCCGGCCGGGAATCGTACCCGGGACCTCTGGCTTATGAGGCGGATACACTACCGCTGAGCCAAACAGGCCGACAATGACAAACATGTGTCAATATTTTAATTTTCTATCTTTAGTCTGGGCCCTATTCTTGCGAGTGAGATATTTATTATCTTTGTCACCGTCCCTTTCATTATAAACGTCATGAGAGTGAGAGTGACGGAGATAATCTCGAGCGCTCAAGAATGGGGTCCCTGACTTATATTCACATTCGTGATGATCTTTAACATAATTGTTCCTAAAAACAAAAATCAATTTTTTGTCATATTTTTTTATTATTTTTCACGCAGATTCATTAATTAGTTATGTAGAGGTACAACAAGTACATTTGTACAACTAAAGTAAAAGTATAAAACCGATTTCGAGTAATTGTCAATGTTTTCAGAACAAAACTTTCCACATCTTATATATAAAATTCTCGTGTCACAATGTTCGTTCCCGTACGACCGATTTTTATGAAATTTTGTATGCATATTGAGTGGGTCTGAGAATCAGCTACTATCTATTTTTCATACCCCTAAGTGATAAGGGTTGTCCATCCCTAACATTTATTTTTATTTTTTGGTTTTTTATAATGTGGCATTAAAAAATACATACAACCCTAAATTTTCACCCTTCTATCACCAACCCCTAGTTTGTAATAGTCACTAGAAATAATTTTTATTTTATGGAAAAACAACGTTTGCCGGGTCAGCTAGTAATTTATAAAATTAGCCTCTCTAATTTTACAATGATTGGATGTTCAATTTATTTCGCACAGGATTATTAAATTATTCACAGAGTCAATTATTGCGATTTGCCAAATAGACAAAATATTTGCAGCTCATTTCATTAACATAGCTCACGTTTATTTGAAATTTTACTATTTGCTTTGACATGCAAATAAAGTATGATATTTCGACAAACAGATGCTTTATTACTATGGAAACTAACGTAGTTTTCACACATTCTTGTTATAATTAAACACGGGAATACTCACGTAAAAATTAAGTCGTCTACTACGACTAGTTTCGGTCACATTCGGTTTCGGTCGGTTTGGTTTCAAAACTAGTCGTAGTAGACGACTTAATTTTTACGTGAGTATTCCTGTGTTTAATTATAACAAAGATGCTTTGTTACAAGCTTTATTATGTTATTTATTATTTTATTCAAATTGCAATGTATGTTAGTAAGCTTGTATGTCAACTTGCAACTGAATTCCGAACCATTTCTCGATGTCCGATTGAGCTGAAATTTGGTACACCTATGTAACTCCGGTGACAATGAAATATAAGATGAAATAAATAACAGCCTACAAATTTTTTAGCCTACCTTTTTTGGATTTTTCGCGACTTGCTTAGGTTATGTATTTAATTTGGCGGTACCTACTAATAAAATTTTGACATTCACTAAAGCGATGCATATTGATTAAATCTATTCAAAAATTAGCAGTAATTATTTTCGGATAATTTTAGTTAGGTTATGATAGAAAAGATTTATTTATACCTAATGCTAAAAAATTAAGTTCTGTTATTAAATTTATAACATGCGTTAAATTTAATGTGTCTTAACAAAGAGCATAATTTACTACATATTTGTACTTAGGGATAGCCCATGTTAGCACCCTAACAGCTGTACAACTAGAACTACTCGGAACATTTCAATCTAAAGAGTCTTGACTTTTTCAAAAAGGCAACTGGAGTCCTCAGCTCTTATCCCCATTTTCCTACCACAAAACGGCTCAAGTGTTATCGTACATTTGTAACGGCTAACAAATTCTCCCTTTGTACCCTTTACCCCACTTTTATGATAGACCGCGATACAAACCCCAGTGCAACCCTTACATTATTTAAGGGTGAGTGATTTTTCCGCGAATTCGTCGCTCAAAAAGGGGTTAAATGGAGCTTCAGTTACAATTGAATTTTGATTAAAATTAATTGAAAAATTTCACCCACACACGGAGATCAGTACCGCCCTTTTGGAAGACTTTTCCTCAGGGCGTTTTTACAATTTATAGGTCATAGTAATTTAAGGAAATTCCTTTAGAAAAACAAGTGGGTTGGTGATTGGTGGATATGAATGGTGGTGTGTCCACTCAGGGGTTTTCAACATTTTGGAACAATGACCAGGTTATAAGCACGAGCTTAAGGTTCGGTTTAGCTTAAGGGTAAGGTTCGAGTAGGTACATGGGGAACGAGTAAATTCAATTTCGTGGTGGTGAAACAGGTATGTAGGTGAAAAAACCTGTGTATTATTACAAATCATATTTTTGTACTGAAAATAAGTAAGTTCGTATAGATAAAGCGGCTAGTCCTGATATCAGAGTTTCTAGGCCGCCTGATTGGCCTCCGAAGTGGTTCTCTCTGCGTCGTATTTAGAAAATATTATTGCCTTCTCATTAAGATACGTTCCGGAAAAGTACACCCGAAATATGACTACAATTTTAATAATCCTCTACCACACAAAATGATAGCACCGAACAAGACCCGGCAGCTATATTAGCAAAGTAATTAAAAGCTCAACGATAAATTACCCAAAAGAAAAGTCGAGATTTTGTATCGCTAATTACGGACCTTCCTTGTTTATCCAGAAATTATGTTGTAAGCGGCGGAGTTGCCGAGATAAAAGACTTTTATCTGAATGTAGATTAATTAAGCATGCTTGTTTTGGGGGTTGAGGAATTTTCAGAATTTGCGTCTGTTTTGATGAAAAAATGAGAGCTTGTAAGCCTGTAGGCAACCTTCTTCCGGACAAAACCTCTTTAGACAAGATTGTGTAGCTTTAAGAAAAAATAATCTTTACCGTAATGGGTAATTGCGGGTAATTTTTCTAATATTAGTCTTGTTTGATCTTGACGGTCATCACTTACCAGAACGCAACAAGAGTGGTCTGACTATGCATGTTATGGACTCGTCAGGAAATACAAATATTGTTGGTTGTCTATAAAAACATAAATTGACTGATATAATTATTGAAGATGAATCTTTGTGTAAATTATTTAAGGGATAATTTTAAACACACTAAATTTTGACACTAACATGATTATTTTTTTCAATTTTAAAAGTATAGTATTTAAGTAAATGCATTATTTTCATGTCAGACTTGTCACATTGTAATTGCGACTAGTAACAGTAAATAATGCATTATAAATACACTAGCTGTTCCCTGCCACGCTTTGCTGTGGATAAAAAAAAAAATAAAAAAAAAATAGCCTATGTTACTTTGGGATAATGTAGCATTCGAATGGTGAAAGAATTTTTGAAATCGGTCCAATAGTTTTTGAGTTTATTCCACACAAACATCCAAAAATACAAATCTTTCCTCTTTATAATATTAGTATAGAATACGATAGTTACAATAGCATAAACAAAGTCCATCATTAGCAGCTCCACCATTCTTCTAAGCTACCACCTTTTGAGTTCACACTTTCTTTTTCCAAGGCGCTGAAATTACAGCCCCGACATTCAAAAGAACCAGTTTTTGCATCTGTGGGTTGTTAATTCAGAGCTGTCTAGATGGAAATCCGTTATTCAGAGGAAACCTTGGCGTCCCGATGAAATTATACAGGAATAGTTAATGAAGGCCTTTAAAAGCACTGAAAATGAGGTAAGGGACAAGAAAAAACAAGAGCATAGAGCCTAAGTTAATACGTAAGTATGAGGAGGTACAGTATGTTCTGTAAAATTATATATAAAATTTTATACAAAATTGAAGACTTCATCTGTGATAAAGTCTCTTTACGTAAATTGTATTTAGACTGTAATAATAATACTTGACTGATTATACCTACTATTGTAGTTATTTTATACATTGATATTTTGACATTGCAATTATTTTATATAATTTTGACATTCTAATAATATTATTTTCTTTGACATTTAATTTATTTTGTATTAATTTATTCGTAAAAATTGTATTTGACATTCATAAGTGTACATTGATGTACCCATATTTGAATAAATTATTTTGAATTTGAATTTGATATACATGGCCTGACATACTGGAATAAGGAAAGGGTATGCTCAACCAAAAACGGCTCATAGTACTCATCAATAAGAACAACTATTCCTATGGGACCAACTGTGAAATTGCGAAAAAAAGCCAGCGGTTCCATAGAGAAATATTAATGACGCTCGACAGAATATATGGAACAGCTGATTTGTTTTTGCGATTTCGGGGTTGCTCATAGTAAAAGTTGATCATAATGATGAGTACTATGAACCGTTTTCGGCTTAGCAAGCCCTGTCGTTATAACCCTGTAAACCCCCCCCCCCCTCCCTCTGTACCCTGTATATGTAGGTACGAGTATGTATAATTATAGCCCTACTTATAGCTTTGTATGTATACGTCTGTGACATATAATACTATTTAAGCACCGTCTCTGGAACAGAACACAATTTCGTTGATAGCTGTGTAAAACAGCGGCAACAGTACGCCTAGAACATAAAGTAAAATACGTAGCGAGGATTCCATAGATAACTGTATGCAAAATGGTATTAAGGCAGTCGGGGCAGACATAAAACTAGCCTGAAATAGAAAGAATTCCGGGGAGCGATTTTTTTTAAAACGTCGGGGGGGGGGGGTCTTGGTTAGAAGTATAAATCACGATTTTCTAACTAATACCAGTAGAGGATTCGCCGCCATCTTGTTTTTTTTTTCAGAAAACAAAAAAAATTTACTAAAAAAATTTACTTTAAAACAAGATGGCGGCGAATCCTCTACCGGGATTAGTTAGAAAATCGAGATTTATATAATACTTCCAACCACCCGCCCCCGGACGTCTAAAAAAAAATCGCTCCCCGGAATTTTTTCTATTTAAATGTCTGCCCCGACTGGACTAGATAGCACCCTTGTCGAGCGTAAATGGAACCTGCGTTGTCCATACATTTTTCTATCGAATACTTGTTACGTATTTGACTTCAAAATTTGTAATATAATTATGTACTAGTTATAAAAATATAGCAAATACGACCTCGGCATGTAATTAACTAAATATTGTAATGGAATAATTTAATTCCAAATTAATGTTTGTTTAGGTACTGTTATGGCCAACCTATTACAGGATACATTTCACATTGCCTTGAATAATTAACTTAACGTATAATGGGATAACTCAATTCAATTATTCAAAACATGTTTTTATTTTTATTTCTGCTTACTTATTTTAAGGAATCCAAAGTTTAAACCAAAATCAAGCTTAAATGTCTTTCATATCATTCTAAAAAACTAATTAAGTTCGTAAAGACCAAGTGGCTCAGCTCAGCAATATTTAACCTTCAAGCGGGCGCGTGGTCGTTTATAACGGGAGCGGTCGCGCGTAACCTAAAAGACCTATGTGAAATATCAGGGATTTAAAACATCAATTTTCTAATCATTATTTATTTTTATATACTTCGGTTCATTAGCTTTGTGTTAGAACACAGTTTGTCGGAAAAACGTAACTTAAACTCATCTAAAAACCAAATTAAAAAATCCAATAACGTAACTTCTATTTCCTTTGGATTGGATAGTAATTTGCCAAAACTTATTAGATTTCGATAATACTAGCTACCTTCCAAGGTTTTACCCGATATTCTAAAGGATTGCTATTAGTTTTCCCGAAATTATCCAAAAGACAAACTATCTGTTTAGTAATAAATTTCATCCAAATCAGTTAAACCGATTAGGCGTGGGTAATAACAAACATTAAAATATGCAAAATTTTATATTTATAATATTTGTAGGAAGTAGAATTACACGTTTTGCTTGATTCTTTAGTAGATAGTTTCCTTTA
Source organism: Alcis repandata (assembly GCA_949125135.1). Lineage (NCBI taxonomy): Eukaryota > Metazoa > Arthropoda > Insecta > Lepidoptera > Geometridae > Alcis > Alcis repandata. The sequence goes on from OX421238.1 coordinate 10,521,230, forward strand.
GAACTAGACTGTGGTCTAAAACTTTTAAACCTAGGGCACTGAGCTCAGATTCAGTATTTTCAGCTTTTTGTTGTATTTGCGCAAGTATGTCCCATTTAAGAAATGATTTACCAGTAATTTTTATTAAAAATAAACGTTTTTAAGGTTCATTCGATGGTATTTGTTAATTATCAAAAAATAAAAACTGACATTAAGAGTCGCGCGTAACCTTTTCGACGACAGGCGCACGACGTCTTTTCGACGCCTGCGCCGCAGCTGAAACAAATGCGATTTCTGCGTTCCGGGGGTGCGGGGAGGAATGGTGAACTGTTTATTTCGTTCACAGTGAAATAATAACAAGCTACTAGGAAAGGAGCATACATGCGACAAGTAATAAGTATGTTATAAACGAAAATGTATCGAGGGCGGTCGATTCGACGCCGCGCGACCGCTTGTGGGTTAAGTTAAACTAAAACTAATTAACTATTTTATTAATAAATGAAGTAATAACATAATTTTGTTAATTTCGATTTTAATTTTATTCAAAACCAAATTTAAATTCCTTTATTACTACAAGCACTTCAAAAACATTTATAAACTGTATCACATACTAGCAACATCTCTACCCTCCAGTTTCAGGAGTTCCATTAGAAACACAGGTAACGCTATACAGGTGCTTTGCAAATTCCAATTAGCTAAAAATTACTCCTTTAATAAATGAAATCCCGGCTAACCTTAATTTTAACCCACCCAGCGTGAAATTTTCCAGTGTTTAAATAATTCAAACGCACTGAAGGTTACAAATGTACGAATGTTGGAGCGTGGATGGGTTACGGTGGCTCTCAAACTTTGTTCTACTAGGTACGTTGCGGAAGACTTTTTGTCCGTCAAAGACTTGTCCGCTAAAAGGTGCAAATGACTAATTAAGCTGTTGATCGTCAATATAGGGTTATTCATAAAGGGTAAGCCGAAAAGAGCTTATAGTACTCATCATTATGAACAACTTTTACTATTGGACCAACCCGAAATTCGCGAAAAAAATATCAGCTGTTCCATAGAAAATATCAATGACACTCGACAACATAATTATATGGAACAGCCTTTTTTTTTCGCGAATTTTAGGTTGGTCCCATAGTAAAAGTTGTTCATAATGATGAGTAGTGTGAGCCCATTTCGGCTTAGCATACCCTTTTTGAATAACCTTGTATACCTAAATACATTTATAAATTGTTTTTTTTTATTCAGTAATAGGCTTGCATTTGACCGCCATCTTGTATCTTTCCTCCTTTCTTTTATTTGTAACTGCAACTTTTTAATTTTTTTAATCATGTATTGAGATCTCTCTAGGTTTCGATTCTGTTATATTTCGAACATCAAAAGAAAAATACCAACAGCTATTAATCAAGCAAGGCGTTTTTAAACGGTTATATTTATTTAGTGGATTTTAGCATGTCAGCAATTTGAACCTTTGAACCGTACTAAGGACTACGAACTAGGAACTAGGACGGACTAGGAATAATTCAGATCTAAAATACGTAAATGAGTTTATTCATAATTGTAACTGTAATATAATAAAACTGTAATAAATGTAACTTTTGCAGGACCAGAATGCTTTAAAAGGTGGATCCCATAGCGAGTGGAGTGTAGTTGGTGAAAATTCCTTCTCGCAATCGAAGTATGCGCTTCGATTAAATAGAGTAAACGGAGCGAACGTAACCAGGAATTTTACTAAAAGAGCTTATACTAGAGATTTCACTAAAGTACGATGTGCTCTTGCAGAGGAAAAGTCGCTTTGCCCCGCCGTCCTGGTTTGCCCTTTAACTTGCGTCACAATTTCAGAGACGCGTATTTCGTAGCACTCACGTGGAAATTTTCTTGAATTGAGCCGCGGGGAAAATCAATTGAGTTCTGTACCTGTACCCGAAGGCTTTGGTGGAATTAGAAGTGGTTAAGCGAATATTTTTAAATTTAGAATAGGTGCGTGTTATCGTGTATATTTTCATGATAAGGGCTTTTGCAATTATTTTAATAACATAGGTAGGCATCCGGTAAGCTAGCAGCTAGCGGCCGGCGGTAGTATTTTTAGTACTTCAAGCAAAATCAACCCAGCAACCTAAAATAAGTCGAGGACTTAGTGTCAAAATACGAGCTTCATTTACAGTGTTGAGTAGGTATGTCTGAAGTTGTTACATAGCCTTCTCAACTTAGTAACAAGGAAAATAAATAATACGCGCTATGTACGTACGTGTGACTGTCATTTCTATTGCCACTAAACTAATCACTAACAATTTTTAAATAAAAAATTGTTTAATAAACAAACTTCTCATCATCTTCTCACTCAGCGTACTCAGCACAAAAAGAGGCCCAAGTTTGAGAGCCTCCGCGTCCCACAAAGCACGTGCTCCTATTTGAACAAGGGACACAAAGTCAACGGAACTTCCCCCGTCCTCGCCACTCCACGTTTCTCAAACAAACTAGGTAACGGGTCGCAGATTATGAAAGGTCAGAAGGCTAACTCAAGATACGGTGACAGCAGCAATCAAATATTACTTTGAAATATGTTTTGATTTTTTTTTAAACTAAATTATGAGACGATCAAGTTACGAATTACCTATTATAGTTTTCAATTAATCGCTCTTAACAGCTGCATATCAACAGCAATTGGCTTTTTGTAAGTAGATTTTTAATATGAGAATTGCAATGACAATCTATTTTTAACTCACTTTCTTATTAATTTTTGATAGAGAATGAACCATGATAGAGAAATAACATTTAGGTATAATAAACCAAATAGTTTTGATAAAATCTTTTAGTTGGACATAATATTGGATACGTATAGATATTTGCTATGCGTGAGTATAGTAGTGAACCCCATTGACAAAACTAAACATAACAGTTCTTACAGTTGTCCATTTGGTCCCTTTATAGTCTGTGACCAAACTTTTTAGGTACCCGAACGTTACCTTGTAATGTTTCCTGGGTTTTTGTAAATGTTTGCCATTTTGACTGTAGATTTTTAACATGAATATTCTAGAAACTTTTAGAGCAGGTAGCTTTTTCAGCAAAATATTCGGTATTCACACTAAGTACTGGCCATTTGTTAGTGCTCTGACAAAAACTCTTTGCAAATATAACGTAGATGGCAAAAAGTAAATTATTTCTTGAACTAAAATATCTTACCAACTTTTGTATTTTTTAAATGTTGTTATATAGGTATTTAAATTTAAATATGATGAAGTTGTTATTACGAAGAATCGAACGTGTTTGTATTATAAATTATTGAATCAGGCGTTACTTCGAGAAACAGACAACAGTTTGGTGTGTTTGGAAAACAGCTATCTGTTTGTACTAAATTATTTTTTTATAATTAATGTTGTCTCATATTAATATTTTCATCTCATAAAAATATTAAGAACCTAAGACATAATATTCACCAAAAATATGTTAATACCAAACTAATTTAGATCCAAATTTTCTCAGAATCTCATTACACACTTTTAATATTCCATTGTCAATGTCCTTATGAAAATTCCGTAATAAAAATAGCATAAAACCGGGTAGAATATTGCAAATATTATAATAATAACTCCTTGTTTATGGGATGCCGTACTTTATGGTTGCCCATGGGCACTCCATAACATAAGCAATGGGGATATTTTTTTTGTCTGATACAGATATTAATTTCGCTAACCAGATCAAGGCCGTGAGTAGACTATCGGAATATTAGTTTATTATTTCAAATATAATCCGGAATATTACTGAGTCGAGTATAATGTTAGTTCATGTGTCGAGCCTTTATCGAAAATTGACAAGGTTTGAGGCTTCAGTGTTTGTGGAATTACTTACTTAGACTTAAGGGATTATAATTATTTGCTTTTGAGAATATATCTTAATATTCTATTATACGACTAACAAAAACATAAATGTGAAATGAGAGCCAAGTTCAATTATTTTAATATATATGCTTTGGTTGTTGACTTCAACGACAAAAAAATCTAAATGGGTGCCAAGTTCAATGATCAATCCTGAAATTTATTTAAAACAACTTGTATATGTAACCTTTAATCTTCCCACTGCTGGGATACAGGTCTACCCTCGAAGGGTGAAAAAAAAAAACAAAAAAAAAAAAACCCTTTAAAACCACTTAATTTATAATATAATTTCTTATTATAACTTAGTATCGAAGCCTAAGGTCTGACTTGGTTACTTCTAATATGTATAGATACGAATTAATATTAAGTACCTGCTAAAACAGTCATGGCCCTATGTTCGATGGCTAGTTTCTACCAGCAAGCCAAATTATCAACTACAAATTAGAACTTACCGCTTTAGAGCTATAATATCTGGCTATATGGCTATAATATGCTAAATAAAACGCAAAAATACTTATACCGGCTGACTGGTTAGACACTTGACATATTCTAGGTTATCATAGTACTCATTATTATGAACAACTTTTACTATGGGACCAACCCGAAATTCGCGAAAAAAAAATCAGCTGTTCCATAGAAAAATGTCAATGACACTTGACAAAATGTATGGAACAGCTGATTTTTTTTTCGCGAATTCCGGTTTGATCCCATAGTAAAAGTTGCTCATAATGATGAGTACTATAATAACCTAGGATATGTCAAGTGTCTAACCAGTCAGCCCGTATTACGACAACTAAAAATTAGCCAAAGAATTTGTAATCAAAATGGTACAAATATTGGATTATTTTTTCCACAGAAAATAAAGTAGAACTAGGGTTCAAAGTAAAACTATATTCAACTACAGAAACAACATCTGGCCCCTTGCCATAATGGTCAAGAGCGAAGAATTGTCGCATATAATACAATATATATAGCTCATAGCTGTCGTATATATATTTTTATATATTACAATATAATATACAGGGTGTGGCGTAAAGAGTGGATAATCTTTAACTTACGGCTGGGGGACATCATGACTGTTCGGAAAAAGTCAATTTGTATTCTGTAAAAGTGTCACGGATTTCGAGTTAATGGACATATTTGAAGTCTAATCTTCCTTAAATTTTCAAAAATGTCCAATGTTAACTCGAAAACAGTGACTCTTTTACTGAATACAAATTGTGATTTTCCGAAGTAAAGGATCCACTCTTTACGCCACACCCTGTATATAGCTCGTAGCTGTCTTTATTACTCATCTAGATTTAGTGTGCGAAAGCCCTTGAATATAAAGAAAATGAACTAATATTCCGAATATTGTTTCTAAAAATACTGGTATTGTTTTATTCTTTTGCCATTAGATAGTTTCATAAATGTACAAAATATGTGTTTATGGGTCTTATTTATTAGCTCTGGTTAAAATTCTCCGTCGTGTTTCAGTTTTCGCATGTGACATTTCATGTCAGCGAGAAGTTGTCTAACATTTTAAGCAGTGATTAGCTTTAAGCAGAGTTTATAAGTAAGACCTATTATTGGTTTTGTCTTTAAAAAACAGTACAGTTGTTTGGATTCAGTAGAGTACAAATAACAGTTTTTATGGTGTAATTTGAAGATGGGTTTTAATTTTAACTTCCGTGATTAGATAAGAACTTTATTATTTTCTCTTACAAAAGTACTTATGTATTTTTTATTTGTTGCTCTGATACATAAAAGCTAGCAAAAGCGCGTAACAACATAAAGCTAGCTTTTTTGCTAGCTTTATATTGTTACGCGTAAAAAGTTTGACACTGAGTTATTGATGTTGTAACTACAGCATACATAAGGTTTCATACCAAAATGGTAAAAAGGAATCCATATGGTGAGAGTTCGATGTCTGTCCGTCCGTCCTTCTGTCTGTATGTTGCGGCCAATTATATTATTCTAGCTTTGATATTTTAAATATGTTAATGTGTAGGTACTCTTAGCAAAGTTAGATCTTGTCATTCAAAGTGACAAAGAATCTGAATATCGCTCTATTAGAGCTAAATAAATATTTGAACAAACCAGCATTCTCGTACAAACATCTTACAACCTTTTAAATACTTTCCACAAAACTACTGAAGATTTCGTCTGTGTTTTGTAAAAGGGGCAAATACGCCATAATATTTTAGGGTGGCATTTTTTTTTTTAGTTTTTATTAGAATACTAGATGCGCCCCGCAGTTTTACACGCGTTTTCAGGGATAGAAAGTAGCCTATGTGTTTATCCAGACCATGAACGACCTTCATTCCAAATCCATACATGCACTGTAGTGGTAGAGCTCTGTTGCAGAGCCCGCCTGGGGAAGTACCACACCTTTGCCAGTTATTCCACCACCAAGCAATAATGTGCAAACATTACTGTGTTCCGGTTGGAAGGGCATTGTTTCCAGTGAAATTACAGGGCAAATGGGAGATTAAACAACTTATTTCTCAGGGTGACGAGCGCAGTGCTGTGCCACGCAGGGTCTTGAATTCTGCGAGTTCAAAATTCTGGGTGGCGCAGACCTGTTATGGGCAAACGTGACGTGTAATATCAGGCGAGCGATTTGCTCGTCTCGTCACTCAATTACATAAAAAAAAAAAAAAAAAAAAAAAAAAAAAATGCACTTTCTGTTTTTAATCAACCTTTTAAGTTGGGGTTTTAATGGTTAAATGTGTAGGAAGACAATATTGTGGCGTAACCATTAAAAAACAATGTTCTAAACTTTGAAAAACCTGCTCTTTTGATATTTTTTTTGTTATAAGTCGTGTCCTCACTGCCTGAACTTGCCTTGCGATACACCTATGTATTTATGCAGATATATTTTTCGGCCTGATCCGTGGATAAAAATTAGGCTATATGTAAATTCAAAATATAAGCTAGCTTCATTGCAAATTTCATCAAAATCCGTTTAACCGTTTTTATGTGATTGAGCAACAAACATACAAACATCCCTGAAATTATCCTAGATTTAAAATATTAGTAGGATGGTAGAATTAGCGTATTAGCCTTTGTTACAGAACACCGTCGAACGTTCCAAAGGAGTTTTTTCCAGACAATTTCTCGGCCGTTGATGGAATGGAAATTAATTCCAGAGCTATTTCGTTGGAAAAATAGCGTATCGAGAAGTGTTTAAGTCACCTCATAAATTCGTAGTTATCGTTTTATCCAAGTCGAATATTGCTTTTAGGCTCCGCTTTTTATAGACGACTTGAGTGGGAAATACTCGTAGCTAGAAATTGCTCGTATTTCTTGATTGTTACAAGTAACTACGTTGTCCAGTAGTAAAAGGATTTGTAGCGGTTTTTTGTAACGTTTTCGTCATTATTTTCATTATTCACAGCCTTCTTTTTATAGAGTTACGGACCAAAATGGTTAGAAAGAAAAGAACCTTTAGGGTGAGGTTCTTGTGCTCGTTAGTCTGTCCGTCCGATGGTATGTAAGTCACAGACAATCTATCTATATCTATATATATATAAAAATGAAACCCGTTTTCCTTGGTCACGGCCTCACGCGTGAATGGCTGGACCGATTTCACTAATTCTTTTTTTGTTGTATTTGTTATTATTAGGAGAAGGTTCTTACGGAAAAAAATATTAAGAAAATCTCTCAGAAATATTGAAAAACCCTAAAAACAGCCCTTTTATTTTTCCCATACAAACGTTTTCTAACTAATGCGAGCTTTATTGCTATTGTATAAAGTTCATATTGAATTGCAAGCACTCACTGTTGTTTAAGCAATGTAGGTATGTTCCTAACGTCCAAGAGTCAATTTGCACTTTATTACCTCTGTACAAAGTTCAAATTCAATAATATCTATCAAAACAGTGTGCGTTTTATACTGATAACTAGCTGACTCGACAGACGTTGTCCTGTCAAAAGCCATTGCGTAACTATAGCAACCGTAGTATGTTGATGCTAACTTGTCTATTTATAGTAAAAATTATCAGTATATATATAATTTGCAATAAATTAAAATTGCGACTATAATTTGAGATTTAAACTATCCTATCTCTCAAGTTGGATCGAACTGCACATGGTGTGCGAATTTTATTATAATCGGTTAAGTGGTTTAGGAGTCCATTGAGGACAAACATTGTGACACGAGATTTATATTATATTAAGATTTTTACTATAAATTGACAAGTTAGCATCAACAAACTACGGTTGCTATAGTTACGCAATAGCATGAGAATACAGGTTATAACAAAGAGTTCCTATAATTATTCTCAACACCTTTGGTCACGCCATCACGCGTGAACGACTGGACCGATTTCAATTTACTCTACGTTTATCCCAAAGTCTACCCGTGCGAAGCCGGGACGGGCCGCTAGTTATGTATATTTAGTGATAGGCTTGCGTTTATACGCCATTATGCCTGATGGTAAGCATTGATAGGTAGACCTATTGAAATTATTGTATATTATTTTATGTAACTTTATGACTATTGTTGTTTTATACCTATTGTTAATTTTTTTTCTTTTAATTTTTTATTTTATGATGAATTTGTACTATGTGTAATGACTTGCCCAGTGTAACAATCCGTTATAAGGCCAATAAATCACTTTACTTTACTTTACTAAGCATTGATACTGTCTACTCATTATAAAGTAACGTAACGAATCACTTCGTAATCGTCAATTTTCATATTACATGTAAACCTTAAGTGAAGATAAACAGATCACAGACCGATTTTCTTCGAGATCTCTTGATTTATTCGCCAAGACCCAGCTCTCTGCGACCGATGTCTTCAGCTGAACACGTCCGGCGGAGTGCATTTCAGCACGGACAGCCCCAAATGGTCTTGTACTAAAATGTGTATGGCCAGAGTTTCGGCGATTTGAAAGTTAGAGAGAGCGGTTTTAGAATTTTTAAATTATGTTGGACTTATATTTCATGTAAGCGTAAGAGATGAAGTAGATTTCAAGTTATTTTAAAAGACAACATAAAACATAAGACAACATAAATATCAACATTTGTACCTATTTGTTTTTTTTTCTAAATTGAATTTAGAATTGATGATTTTTTCTTCATTTAGTATTATTATATTTATTTTGTAATTGGATTCATAGAAAAAAAAATGATAACGCGTCAGGTTACGTTAAATTATTTTATTACAAAACATCGAAAAAAAAAACTCTAGGAACTTTATTTTAAACAACAACAGTTAAACCATTACATTATACAAAAAATATATTCCCTTCTAAAATATTATTAAGATTGAATGAGAAAAAGCTAGAGATAATACACCTAACTTTTTAAATTACTGACATAATGTATGCGCCGTGCGTGGTTACGCTAATATTTTCTACCTAGACAAAAAACCTGTCTTAAAAATACTTATTACCTAAGTATTTTGTTTACGTTAAGAGTATTTTTGCTTAAAACACGTACTCGTAAACTTGAAAGTGCCCTTTGAAATTCTTAACTTATTTTACTAGAACAAAAAAGCTGGGAGTAGGCAGTTGACACACGAGCGGTAATATGATGAATGTTTTAAGTGACGACGTGACAGAAAATTTGTAATAAGTTAAGAATTAGAAATATATGTATATTTATTATTAAACTGAAACAAACACGTACTTAAAACCGTTGTAGCTTTACTATTTTGCAGTACGGGTTTTTAATACAATACATGGCAATCAAGCGACAGGACACAGGGCACATGCTGTTAAGTAGTCACAGCAAATTATACGAGTAGGTAGGTAGTTACATATTAACGTTTACTTAGGTCTTCAGTCACAGTAATCTACAGTAAATTTATTATTAAACAGACTTAACCTTAAGCACACAACTTTGTTCGATCACAAGTTTACGTTTGCAATACCAACTGCCACTAACTGTATTACTACGATCTCCTTAACGCATAATCCGCGTCATTAAAGAACCCAATCAAAACGAAGCGGCGCTAATCATGTTTTCTCACTCGCAGCAGTAATATTCCGTAATTGCTTGAGTGAGACGACATAATTAGCGCCGCTTTGTGAGATTCGTTTCTATGGAACGGGTCATGTGAATTTAGAACGCCTTACGTACTTTTGCTTATACAATTTTCTACCACGTACCCGTCTGTGTTACTAAGATACATAAATAGATGTACCACTTCATTGTTAACACCAGAAATTACACACAAAATTATAACAACACTTAAAACTAGTGTAACAACCAGCGGCATGGACAGTTTATAAAAAAAACAAATAAAACTTGGGTTCGTAAGCAACACCACAGAGAGCAGAACTACTAAAATCAACTAACAGCCTACCCACAGCATCAGCACGTGACTGATATCACAATGTTTAAACAATACATCACCTGAACTGCCTAATCTGCCGTAGCAGATTGTGTATCCCGCTCCAGCCGTCTAATTTATTAAGCCACTGAATCTATGTAATAATAACGCCTACGTACCAGCACCGTGTACACAATGCTTAGAATAACAAGGTTAGCAGAAAATTAGGTTTTGTATCTCGAAAATGTATTCAAATGAGAGGTAATTTAACGTCTTAATAATTTAAAAGTTTTGTTATGAGAAACACGTGTAAAGTTTTTTTTTTAGGTTTTTGGTTTGACACGCATTACAATGAACTAGCTGCGTCCCACAGTTTCACATTCTAGAGGTATACTATAGGAATTGTCAGTTAGCCAATAATAAACTAAAGTAATTTATTGACTTACTAAATTGCAAAAATAAAACCTCAACATCATAAACCTAAATAGACCGCTGAAACTCACGGACTGAGTCTGTGAGTCTGTGAGTAACGTCATAACAAAAAAAAACCTAATAAGCCTTCCAATACCAAACTAAACCTCTAATACCAAACTTCGAATGTTATGGCCCGACCGCTAGTGCATGTTCTTTGAACGTTAGGAGTGAGAGTGCAAGTTAAGCGGAAGCTCTGAACGCTCGCGGAACATTTTACTGAAATACTTGCTCTGCCTTACCATTTACCTACTGTTCTGTCAATCAAAATAAGTGGGACAAGAAAGGAAGCTTATTAAGCTATTGCATAGCATTCGCGGGCCTTGAGCGTGGAGACCGAATCCAGAAATTCCGTAACGAAAATAATCTCACACTTTTTAGTGATACTTTTTAGTTTTGTTGCCATCTATCGATGAATAGCAGAACTTTTAATGACTTTTTGAAATATCACGCTTGTCTCTTTAGTTCAGCAACTCGCCTCTAGGTGTCGAGTGTAAGGTTTCGATAAATAATTATAATTGCATAAGTTGATAAAAAATGCTATGCTATAGCTTTACCGCGGCAGTCCCCGAGTGCTACACGTCTTTTTATTACTTAACGCGATTTTGGAAAACTTCACGGGAATTGTTAAGAAGTGGGTCTTTATGAGAAAATAGGTACAGAAATGTTTAAGGTGTTCTGTTATAGACAGAAGGGTAAAGTATGACACCTCATTTTCTATAGGTACAGGGTCATAAAGAAAGGGTACGCTAAGCTGAAAAGCTTTCCTTATAGCCCTGTTTATGGTTTTATGTAAAAAAAACCCTTTTGTTACACGTTACCTATGTTTACTAGCAAAACCAGCAAGACAGTCTTCTTTTTATCAAAATACTCGAACACACCAATCTATGACAGTCCTGATAGTAACCGATGGCGGTACGCTCGGAAACTGCTCTGTACTCGATCGGTCTCAATTAATATCTCGAAAAAGACTGATGGGCTTGCTTGAGGGTAGTTCGAGAAAATACCAGTTGTAGTCTGCATCTCCATGAGTGATGACGTATATTATAAAAAGGAGTTTTGAAACCAGGCAAATGCTTATAAAAATAAGTTTTTTTTTAAACAAGCTTTTATTGCATTGTCATCCAAGTTATACACTAGGTACACCGAATTTCACTTCAATCGGAAAACTTCATGAGAAGTGGTTAAAAATTTATATAGTTGCGAGAGGTCACCCGAACTTAGTTACACATAATTACATTGCAAGTAAAATAAAGCCTTCTATAACTCATTTATTAGAAAATAGCTTTAATGCACCAAACAAATCACAAGAAAATAACTAAGTAGAAAAAGCGATTTTCCGAGACAGCCTTTCGATTGAACTGGACTGTGAGAATATGGTGGAGGTGGTTTAAGTTTCATTGACTGATCAGTTACAAATTAATCGTAGTGCGATGAGTTAAGGAAACAACAAAAGCAAGTTTATCGAGTTCCTTTTAACTGCTGACGTAATTATGAGAAATGTATGTGATTTAAAGCGAATTACCCAGAAAATATGTACCTACTTTAATGGGCGAAATGGTCTACCGTAAATATTATAAGTCATATTTTTTATTCCATTAAGTGTACTTTATGTTTTAATTTCATTGCATTACGTTTCTGCGGATAAAATAATAATTGCCTGCTTTATGAGTACGAGTAGCTTAATTCAATGAATTTAATTAAACATTTGACGGAAATATGGAAAAAGGTGAATGTGAATGTTTTTATTTATGATTAAAATGCAGAAACATTTGATAATAACTTATAATCGTGTATTAAAATGTATACCTTTGAAAGTAAGAGTAGGTACCATTTTAATTTCCATTGTTATGAAAGTCAAACCCTAGTCTACTCTACACCAATATAACTCAAACTAAAAAACAAAACCACTATTACACCAACTAAATTATTACTACAACAAATAAAGAACTACATAACAAAATCTTAAACAAACTTCGAAAGTTCGAAACTCAAATGTTATTTGACTCGGCATTGTTTTGAACTGTAAAAGTGTTCACTGAGGCACTGAATACCCAGAAATATTTTGAACGAACTTCAAGTTATTCGTAAACGTATTTCACGAATTTTCTGTTGGCATTTTCCGAGTGCCGCTTCTAGAAAACAATGCTCAGAATAACTCTCAAATTCATTAAGCCTACACGGAAAGTTTTTAGAATTTGTTTTAGTGAGAGGGCCGTTGGTAGTTTGGCCGGAGGCGGTCGGCGGCTTTACTGTCAGTTTCAGGTGATCTAATATTGAACATTCTGAGTGTGGGTGCGAGTCAGCAAAAGTAAAGTAAGGCATTCTGCTGCCAGATAGAGCGACGACCTACGTTGGCGGAGATGTGGCAAAAGATCGATTGAGACCAAAAAAAAACATTTTTGGGGGTGACCATGGAAATCTTCAAATACTAAAAAATAAATTTAAAAAAAATGCTAAATGTTTTCTAACTTGGTTTGAAAGGCATTTCACCATAACCGTCATAATATTTACTACAAATAACAATAACAAAAGTTTGAATTAGGCTTCGCTTTCAATCAAATCACAAATCAGTAAAAAATAATCTTAATATGTCAAAAATAATTTATTTATTGACCAGAACAATATTGCCGGATTTGACCACTTCCCTGGCTTGGACCTCATTAAAATTACAGGCCAGAGTTAGGTAGGGTCCAGACTGTTCCAATTTAATTACAAGTTCCACAAGATTTAGACCCAAATTGAATTGATCTGTCTGTCTGTTCTGGACCTAAAGACCTATATTTGAGGAAAGACATTTGGAACTAGATAGTGTAATAGGCAGTCTAAATACTAAAGAGTTTTGTTTAATAATAATTACGATTCACACTCATAGATACTAAGACATTCATTAAATTCATCATTCAAACATCTGTCCGGTCGAGAATCGAACCCGGAACTTCTGGATTATAAGGCGGATATACTACCGCTGAGCCAAATAGGTCGTCGGTCGGTGTTTAGGGCCAAGGTTGTACTAAAACTAAATATATTGGTTGTACATATTAGCTAAGTGGTTAGTTCTGGAATCAGAGCTTTTTGGTTGCTTAAAAGGTCTTTAACATGGCTTGGAGGTTGCTGTTTTAGTTGTTGTTGTTGTTGTTATAACAAGCAGGGCCTAAAATCGTGTGTCGTTCAAACCACGGTA